>JASDFA010000019.1:18520000-28520000 GCA_035772735.1 Datura wrightii | reverse complement strand
GGCTTGCCGAAAGAATAACTTTACACACCAGGTTTCTGAGTACCAGACTGACCGATGTAATTTCCGTCGGTACTTCTGCTGTTTCTCCCAACTACATTCATATACACGTCAATTAAAACTAAATACATTAATATTCGGGAGAAATTATCACTTTTGATATATATATATTTATCCCAACTTTAACCTTTTGGAAAACAGTCAAAAACTCGTTATTTCTCTATAGTCCAGAAGGGATAAATGCTCACTGCAACGCTAGGAACACATTGGTACTAATTTAAAGTAATTCTATTTACTTTACCTCGGTAGCACGACGTTTCGCTGGCCAAATTTCACAAAACCAACTCCGTAGGATTGCTCCCTGCAGCTTTATACACCTGTACCTAAGCCGGAACGAAGTTTAGACCGCGTTTCATCGCGTAATTGGAAGGAAATTCATATATGTTTGTCGTGGGTTTTCTTAGTACTTGTTTTCCCCTGTTTCTTGCTGGAAATATGCTAATTGGGATGAAGAAGCCGACTTTTATTTATCAATTTCAATTTTTTTTTTGCCTTCTAAATCCCTTAACCAACATGCCCTTAGGATATTTATTTAAAATTTACGGGGTATAACATTCTCCCCCCCTTAAGAACATTCGTCCTCGAATGACCTTTTGTCTAGAGGACTTCCTCAACTTACCCAACTTGTTTCTAGAAAAAAAAAATTTTGGCAGAGTTTCCCTTGTATTATGGACTATCTCATAATTCCTGAAAAGCAGGAAAAGCCCAATACAGGTACTCGACACGATATAATAACATTTATGTATAAAACTATCTATAATAAATCGCCTGCTTTCATATATGAAGTATAAGCATTAATAAGGAAAAACAGTTCTAACATACCTCTCGTTTGCCTATGCTCGAAATAAGTGGGGATATCTGGCTTTCTTGTCCTCCTCGGCTTCCCAGGTCATTTCTTCTCGGTTCCTGTTACGCCACAATACTTTGACAGATGCAATATTTTTAGTTCTCAATCTACAGATTTGTCTGTCTAAGATAGCTACTGGAACCTCTTCGTATGCTAACTCTTCGGTGACTTGGACATCCTGAACTGGAACAACTGTGGAAGGGTCTCCTATAAATTTCCTCAACATAGATACATGGAATACTGGGTGAACAGATGCTAACTCCGGAGGCAAGTTCAATTTGTATGCAACTCGGCCTATTCTCCGCCGAATTTGATATGGCCCAATGAATCTCGGGCTAAGCTTGCCTTTCTTACCAAATCTCATAAACCCTTTCATCGGAGACACCTTCAGGTATACCCAGTCATTTACCGCAAATTCTAGATTTCTACGCCGCATATCTGCATACGACTTCTGGCGGCTCTGAGCAGTCAGCAGGCGTTCTCTGATAAGCTTTACCTTCTCCTCTGACTGTTGAATGATGTCTGGCCCAATTAACGCTGATTCTCCCACTTCAAACCAGCCCACCGGCGATCTACATTTTCGCCCGTATAATGCTTCAAAGGGCGCCATCTAGATAGCTGAATGATAACTGTTATTATAGGCAAATTCAATCAACGACAGATGTTCATCCCAGCTACCCCCAAAATCTAGTACACACGCTCGTAGCATATCTTCGAGCGTTTGGATAGTCCGCTCAGCCTGTCCATCTGTCTGAGGGTGGAATGTTGTGCTCAAATTAATCTGCGTTCCCAAACCCCTCTGGAACGACTGCCAGAATCTAGCTGTAAACTGTGCTCCCCTATCTGAAATAATGGATACCGGCACTCAATGTAGCCTTACTATTTCTCTGATATATAACTCGGCATAATCCTCGGCTGAGAAGGTAACTTTCACTGGCAGGAAATGAGCTGATTTTGTCAGCCTGTCAACTATTACCCAAATGGAATCATTTCTGCGTCTGGTACGGGGTAATCCTGTTACAAAATCCATATTTATCGCTTCCCATTTCCACATAGGCACAGCTATATCCTGCATCAGACCGCCCAGTTTCTGGTGCTCCGCTTTCACCTGCTGGCAGTTAGGACATCTTGATACAAATTCAGCTATTTCAGATGTCATACCTGGCCACCAGTAAATGTCTCTAATATCGTGGTACATTTTCGTTGTTCCTGGATGGAGGGAATAACGAGCGTAATGTACCTCATGCATGATCTGCTGCGAAGCCCTGGTACGTTCGGGACACACAGACGGCCTTTACAACGTAGCACTTCATTTTCAGTCACTTGGAAATCTGACTCCTTACCTTTCTGAATTCTATCTCTGAGCTGGACTAAGTCAGGGTCCTCATACTGTCGTTCTTTTACCTCTGTAACTAGTGATGACTCGGCAGAATTCTGAATTACCGCTCTGTTATTTTCTGTCTCCACTACTCGAACGGCTAAACCAGCTAGTTGATGAATTTCTTGGCTAATTCCCGCTTCTCGGGTCGCAAATACGCCAAACTCCCCATTGACTTACGGCTCAGGGCATCTGCTACTACAGTAGCTTTTCCTGGGTGATAGAGAATATTTACATCATAGTCTTTCAACAATTCTAACCAGCGATGTTGCCGCAGATTTAACTCCCTCTGTGTGAAAATGTATTGCAGACTTTTATGATCTGTGAAAATGTCTACATGGACGCCATACAGATAATGCCTCCAAATTTTCAGAGCGTGGATCACTGCGGCCAGTTCCAGGTCATGGGTCGGATAGTTCTTTTCGTGTTTCCTCAGCTGTCAGGAAGCATAAGCAATCACCTTACCATGCTGCATCAACACACAACCCAGTCCCAAACCTGAAGCGTCGCAATACACCGCATACCCATGTGTTCCCTCTGGCAAAGCTAGTACTGGGGCGGAGGTCAATCGGTCTTTCAACTCTTGAAAACTCTGCTCACATGCCTCCGTCCACTGAAATTTTGCTGCTTTCTATGTCAGCCTTGTCAGAGGTGCTGCTATAGTGGAGAATCCTTCAACAAATCTCCGATAATATCCTGCTAAACCCAAGAAACTGCAGACCTCGGTCGGAGTGGTAGGTCTGGGCCATGTCTTGACCGCCTCTATTTTTTGTGTGTCTACTTGTATACCAGCATCCGACACGATGTGCCCCAAAAAGGCAACTGAGTTCAGCCAGAACTCGCACTTACAAAACTTGGCGTACAGCTGACGTTCTCTAAGGATCTGGAGTACTATTCGTAAATGGTTCTGGTGATCTGTCTCTGAACGAGAATATACCAGAATATCATCGATAAATACTATCACGAACAGATCCAAATACGGTCTGAATATGCTGTTCATCAGGTCCATAAACACTGCGGGAACATTCGTCAGCCCGAAAGACATAACTAAGAATTCAAAGTGACCATACCTGGTCCTGAAAGCAGTCTTTGGAATGTCTCTCTCACGAACCCGGACCTGGTGGTATCCGAACCTCAGATCTATCTTAGAGAAACATTTGGCCCCCTGCAACTGGTCAAACAAATCATCTATTCTCGGGAGCGGGTATTTGTTTTTAACCGTTACCTTATTCAGCTGCCGGTAGTCCACACACATACGGAGTGAGCCATCTTTCTTTCTTACAAACAAAACTGGCGCACCCCACGGGGAAGTACTAGGCCTGTTAAAACCTTTGTCGAGCAAATCTTTTAACTGCTCTTTCAACTCTCTAAGCTCAGTTGGTGCCATGCGATACGGGGGAATGGATATAGGTTGAGTCCCTGGCAACAAGTCAATCGCAAAATCTATCTCCCTTTCGGGAGGGATACCAGGCAACTCATCCGGAAATATGTCAGGGAATTCATTGACTACTGGAACAGACTGAAGAGTCGTAGGTTCCACCCGAACGTCCTGGACTCTAACTAGGTGGCAAATACATCCCTTTGCTATTAATTTTCTTGCTTTAAGGTAGGAAATAAACCTACCTTTCGGCGTAGGTGTACTCCCTTTCCACTCTCGCACTGCTTCCCCGGAAAGTGAAATCGGACCGTCTTGGTCCAGCATTCTAAGTTGGCATAGCATGGCACTAACCAGTCCATACCCATAATGGCATCGAAGTCGACCATCTCAAGTTCTATTAAGTCTACTGTGGTCTGACGATCAGCAACCTCTACCGTACACCCCCGGTAAACTCTTTTAGCTGTAATCAAGTCAGCGACCGGTGTAAGCACTGAAAAGGGCTGCTGAAGCAATTCTGATTCAATACCCAACTTTTGGGCCACAAATGGTGTGATATATGACAATGTAGACCCTAGATCAATCAATACATAAACAGGATATGAACAGATAATCAATGTACCTGTGACCACGTCGGGAGATGCCTCTGAATCTTGCCTCCCTGGTAATGCATAGGTACGGCTGGGGCCTGCACCTGAGCCCGAGGCTCCTGGTCTACCTCGGCCCCTATTCCCTGAACTTGAGGGTCTGCGCCCTGCTGAGGCTGCTGGAACTCGTGGCCCTGCTGACGCTCTATCCAGATCATCCTGACTACCCTGTCCCCTGGCTGGACAATCTCTCATTAAATGCCCTTCCTGTCCGCAGTAATAACACCCTGGGAATCCCTGCCTGCAGGCTCCAGAATGTAGTCGGTGACATATAGGACAAGGGGTGGATGTAAATCTACTTTGTTCTACCCTCTGCTGCTGAGGTGAGGCTACTGTCGATGAACTGCTACCGGACTCCGACTGACTCCGGCGAATGAACCTGCCCCTCTGCTGCTGTACCAGTGGTAGAGATCTGGGTGGCCTATATGAAAACCGTGGTCTCGGCCCCCTAGTAATTTCCCTCTGAATCGCAGCGGGTCTGCTCCTACGGCGCTGCTCTGAAGTCGCCTATCTGTCACCCCGTTGTTGCTACCTCAGGCCCTCAATTGTCTGTGCGAAGGCCTGTACCCTAGATATGTCCATATCCTCTCTCAAAGTAGCTGTCATGCACGTCTCTATGTACTCTGGATTCAGGCCCATAATAAAGCGGTGGACTCTGGACGACATGGTGTCCACAAATGCTGGAGCATAGCGGGCTAAGGAGTCGAATTGTAAGGAATATTCACGGACGCTCCTAGCCCCCTGCTCTAAATGTAAGAACTGGTCCATCCGAGTCTGTCTTACCTCCCCGGGTAAGTAGTGGTCCAGGAAGGCCTCTGAAAAGCTGGACCAAATAGGAGGGGCTACATCTCTTCCCCGAGATCTCTCCCAACTTTCGTACCACAAAACAGCAATATCCCGTAACCGGAACACTGCTAACTCAACTGATTCTGTTGGGGTTACGTGCATGACTCTAAAGATCCTCTGCATCTGGTCCAAAAAGTCCTGAGGGTCCTCCGCTGAATCCGATCCAGTAAACTGAGGGGGACCCAATGCCAAGAATTCTCTAACCCTGGAACTACCTGGCCCCCCTAGGGATTCTGCGGCTATAGGTGGTGCTGGCTGACGCTGAGCAGCTAGCATCTAAGTCAACATAACCACCGCACTACGTAGCTCCTGATCAGACGAAATGGGTGCAGGAGCTGTGGGAGGCGGTGCTGCCTCAAATGGTGTCTGGCGAGGCGGAGACTATTGGGAGGGCCGAGATGACGCCTCCGTATTACTCTCAGACCGGGCGGAATCTGGCTGTAACTGAGGCATCCTACTGGTGCCTTCGCCCGCTGCTGTATCCAATCTCCTACCTGTAGCTTGGTGCTACTGGTCTGCCATAATATCTGTGAGCAAAGAGGGTGGTGAGTTTCAAAAGTCAACTCTATATTGTACCGCTCTATAGCACAAAAAGAAAAGTGACAATCCTAACATGCCTCGCAGCCTCCTGCCTATAGTATGTGGTGCACAACACATCCATAGACAAGACTCTACTTAGCACGGCTTGCAGACTCCCTGGGATACGACCTGCTCTGATACCAAGTTTGTCACACCCCATCTTGGGGGGTATGACGGCACTTGGTGCCTGCTAGATTCTGGACTGCTAACTGGTCCAGCCTGAGCATATCTGGTGCTTTGGCTGGCTTTGGCTCTATTTCAAGAAACAAATCGACTATATAACGGCTGTAACTACAGCCTCCGGCCAACTGGCCTGTAGCCATTTGTACCTGTAACAACAGCTAACCAGAAACAGACTTGTAACAAGGAACCTATGCGGGCCGACAAGGCCACCATGCTGTCTAGTTATCTGTAACTCAACACAAGACTACTGTAAAACTACGCGACCGGCAAGGTCACCACTACTGTCAAACTAAGGCCCTACACGACCAACATAAACGGGAATACAAACAGCTACAGCAGACTGCACGGCCCCACACGACCGGCTCAAATAACCACAGGGAATATATACAGACTGCAAGCCTCTACGAATACTGTAAGAAACTGATAGAAATGATTGGGACAGGGCCCCAACCTACCCATACTGCAGAACAAAAGAAAAGGAGCTACACCTCTGGGAATCAGACTCCGGATGACAGGAGCTGATGACTCACTGCTGGCTGGAATCACGAGGGATCGGCTCCTCGTCGGTGAGTACCTGTAGGCAAGCAATACAGCGCCCCGCTGGGCGTCAGTACCATAGGTACTGAGCATGTAAAGCAAACTGAAATATGCAACTGAAACGAATAGCACAATAACATGACATTTAAGCAAGAAGTAGCTGAGTCTATCTAGCTGAGGATAACTGCGGAGAGTTTATACATTCTGTAACTAACTGAGCGTACCTAAAGACATGTCGTCCTTCTATCTATCAGTATCTACTAGTACATATCAATATACATAATAATACACACAATACCTTACCGACCCCCATAAGCCGGAAGGTGCCAACCAAGCAAGCGATCTATTTACCCCTACCCGGGTCTAAACCAACCAAAAACAAGTCACTCCACTCATCTGATAACTGTGAGCTCCTCCTACCGGCCCCCTTGGGTACGTAGCTCAGGCCTTGGCCTCTGACAATAAACTGTGTCTGAGTCCGAAGACTCCTGCCTCTGGGCACAGGTGTGCACACAGAGTGGTCTGCCCCTGTAAACAGGGTGTGCTAGCTCTGTGCAGAGTAAACTGAACTACCCCTGCAAGCAGGGTGGTCTGGACCGTATTATCATGGTGGTCGGCCATCATCGTCCTTTAGTCGGACGGCATCGCCCAGCTGGTGGCGGTATCTGAATCTGGTATCGACACAGCTATAACCCAGGGGCGGTGGGGATGCTAAAGGGTGCCCACATGCCACAATAAGTCTCAACATACAAAACACATACACAGCAAGCATGCTCAATGCAAAATACTAACCATATCTTCTTCTTATATCACAAGGCCAGTTTGTATTAAATAACTGAAACTATATTCTGTTTTACACTATTCGTGATTGCTGGACTAACTGCTACCTGGCCTTTATCTGTCTATCTGATTATATCTGGATATAGCTCAATAACATAAAATGCACCACCTACTACTGGATACAATCTCAACAGATGTAATACGTATTGCCTGAATATCTATTATTCTGATTATCGCATGATACGTAATAATATACTAGCATGCTTGCTGGAATTTGTACTAAAATTGTTCTTGTATGCTGGGTATCTGCTAATAGCGTTTATTCTATTTATTTTCTACCCTGTACTTCCTGGCTTGCCGAAAGAATAACTTTACATACCTGGTTTCTGAGTACCCGACTGACCGATGTGATTTCCGTCAGTACTTCTGTTGTTTCTCCCAACTACATTCATATACACGTCAATTAAAACTAAATACATTAATATTCGGGAGAAATTATCACTTTTGATATATATATTTATCCCAACTTTAACCTTTCGGAAAACAGTCGAAAACTCGTTATTTCTCGATAGTCCAGAAGGGATAAATGCTCACTGCAACGCTAGGAACACATTGGTACTAATTTAAAGTAATTTTATTTACTTTACCTCGGTAGAACGACGTTTCGCCGGCCAAATTTCACAAAACCAACTCCGTAGGATTGCTCCCTGCAGCTTTATACACCTGTACCTAAGCCGGAATGAAGTTTAGACCGTGTTTCGTCGCGTAATTGGAAGGAAATTCATATATGTTTGTCGTGGGTTTTCTTAGTACTTGTTTTCCCCTATTTCTTGCTGGAAATATGCTAATTGGGATGAAGAAGCCGACTTTTATTTATCAATTTCAATTTTTTTTTGTCCTTCTAAATCCCTTAACCAACATGCCCTTAGGATATTTATTTAAAATTTACGGGGTATAACAAATTTCTCCAAATTAGTTTCAATGTACTCCTAGCCCTAAAGTGAGTATTTCTCCCTTCTGGACTTCCGAGAAATAGTGAGTTTTCGGCTGTTTTCCGATTTGTCAAAGTTTGGGCTATATTTATATTCAAAGTAGTATTTTCTTCCAAAATATCGATGAATTTAGTTCTAATTGCTATGAATATGAAAGCAGTTGGAAGAAATAGCTGAAAATTAGCCGAGTTACGCCAGATACTCAGAAAGTTAATGGACAAGGTATGTGAAGCTAATTTCTTACGGCAAGTTAGTAATTCCAGTAGAGCAAACTGGTATAAATTCTAATAGAAAGTTTCAGAAACAGTACAGCATGCCCTGTATGTAATTTAGTAAAGTACGTCAGAATATTATCGTGTTTAGCCGAAACTTAGTAAAGCAATATAAGTTCCCATAAAGTATTTCAGAAATAGAATAGTAGCTTAATATGGATTTTGGAAAGCATGTTAGAAATAGTAAACCATGTTTACCATGAAACTTAGTTATACAGCATGATTCTCAGCAGAAATATTATACCTTATTTTAGTAACAGATTCAGCACAGTATGACAGAAATTATATATATACCTTATTATCTGTTTCAGCATGTATTATATATGCACATTACTATCATTAGTTTCAACATGTATCGTATATAGTTAGTATTACTAGTTGAGACTTGATTGTATTGTTTTGGGTTGGATTACCTAGCATCCATGACCGCCCCAGGGTTAATAGTTGTATCGACTCATCCGCCAGAGGGAGAGGATACGTCTCTCTACAGAGTGGCATATCGTCCCCTAGGGGACGAAGATGGGATGCCAGTTTTCCTATATTTTGCCTTGGTCGACTTTTATACACCCCCGTCGAGCGGGTACGCCGGGGGTGTTGATTTAGGAGTCCTCCGGACTCAGATAAAGTTATAGTCAGGGGCTCAGAGATCCCATGTGCATACCCAGGGGACCGGCGGGACGCTTATAGTTATTAGGGGAGATGGGACGACCGGGGTAGGGGTATAGATTGCATGTTGATTGTACCTTCCGGCTTATGGGGACCAAGTAAGGTTTATGTGTGCTATGTATGTTATGCTATATTATGCCATGTTATGTTAGTTACGAATAGATAGACAGTAGCATGCCACCTTACCAGGTATGACTCCTACTCCTTTCAGCATAGTTGAGGACAGTCTTAAACTCATACTTTAAGTCAATTACAGTCTATTTCTTTCTACTTCAGTTCTATCAGTTATGTTGCTTGTCTTCAGTTATTTTTCAGTTGTTGCTTTGCATACTCAGTACCATCGGTACTGACGCCCGTTCTGGGGCGCTGCATTACTTTCCTACAGGTACTCATAGACGATGAGCCGATCCCTCATAATTTCAGCCAGCACATAGAGTCATCAGCTCCTGTCATTCAGAGCTAGACAGCTAGAGGTTTATCCTTTTCTTTTGTTGTACAGTATGGGTAGGCCGGGGCCCTGTCTCGACCATCTTGTTATTCTTAGAGGTTTGTAGATTGTATATTTTTCCCTGTGGTTAGCTATACCGGTCGTGTGAGGCCGTGTGTATGTATTAGTTTGTTTATGATGGTCGTGTGGGGCCTTAATCAGTTGGTAGCGGTGACCTTGCTGGTCATGTAGCAGTTTAGCATTTGTTTTCTTTATTCAAAAATAACTAGACAGCATGGTGGCCTTGTCGGCCCGCATAGATTCCCTATTAATTCAGTTGTTCTGGGTAGTTGTTGTTTGCTTACAGGTGGCTATAGGCCTAGTCGGCCGGAGGCTGTATTTACAGCCGTTATATAGCCCGTCATTTTCTTGAATCCAGAATCAGAGCCAGCCTGGCACCAAAAGTGCTTAGGCTCAGCTAGCCCAGGGGTCCAGGTCTTAGTAGGGGACCAGGTGCAGTCATGCCTCCCAAGATGGGGCGTGACAGTAGCGACCCTATGACCACTATATCGGGTCTGCTACAGCGAAAATGTAACCACTGCAGTGACGACGAAAATCAGAAAGTGGATTTTAAGTGAAAATTATGGGGTTTTACCCCATTATTCTCGAAATCACAATCTAGAAGTCCAAGGAATAGAGAAACTCTCCAGAGCTGTAACCTCTTCACCCAAGGTAAGATTTTCGATTCTCTATCTCTAAGATGAGTAATTTTGATCCTAGAATCTTGGTAGACCTCTAATGGTAAAAGTTTTTAAAGGGAAGAACCCTAGGCTGTAAACTAGTGTTGGAATTGTCGGGTATGAGGGTTACAATAAACCTAGAACCTAGAAGAATTGGGGTTTTTACTCTCGAAAATACCCCAAAGGGGAGGGTTTGATCTGTCAGATGCTAAAATTGAAGAGTAACTAACGAATTACCCTGTCGTGTAGATTTCACGCATTCTGAAGCTTTGAGAAAATGAAAGGCTTCCGTGGAGTAGTTGAATTATTATTTTTCAAATCGAGGTAGGTTACGGTTTATAGGAATATACCTATATAATGGCATATATATTTGTGCAATGTTGATATACGATTGGTCTTCGTACATTTACGTGTTATGTGAATCTATTATCGATAACTTATTGCAAGAGTCCACATTATAACCATATTCTTGCAATAAGTTATCGACAATAGATTCACATAGCACGTAAATATCCAAAGACCAATCGTATATTAATATTGCACAAATATATATGCCATTATATAGGTATATTCCTATAAACCGTAACCTACCTCGACTTGAAAAATAATAATTCAACTACTCCACGGAAGCCTTTCATTTTCTCAAAGCTTCAGAATGCGTGAAATCTACACGACAGGGTAATTCATTAGTTACTCTTCAATTTTAGCATCTGACAAATCAAACCCTCCCCTTTGGGGTATTTTCAAGAGTAAAAACCCCAATTCTTCTAGGTTATAGGTTTATAATTCCCATGTAACCCTCATTCCCGACATGTAATTCTAGGAAAATAATCAACACTTTTCAACATACCTAAAACACCCCACAATTCCAGCCCTAGTTTAACAGCCTAGGGTTCTTCCTCTTCAAAACTTCTACCATTAGAGGTCTACCAAGATTCTAGGATCAAAATTACTCATCTTAGAGATAGAGAATCAAAAATCTTACCTTGAGTGAAGAGGTTACTGCTTTGGAGAATTTTTCCGTTCATTAGACTTCTGGATCATGATTTCGAGAATAATGGGGTAAAACCCCGTAATTTTCACTTAAAATCCACTTTCTAATTTTCATCATCCACTGCAACGGTTACATTTTTGCTACAGCAGACCCACTACAGCGGTCATAGGGTCGCTATGATGGTTTCAGCGGTTACTCCCCATATTTCGCCATGACAGGACTCCGATTGCTACTACGGTCTCGCTGCAGCAGAAATCCCACCGCTGCAGTGGTTCCCTAGACCAGTAGCTACTCGAAAATTCTCAATTCCATACTTAGTTAATTTTACAACCTCCCTATCTCCTCCTTAGCCTGTTTTTTTGAGTTCTATTCCCTTAACCATCCCATAACAACGTCCAGATCGTTATATCAGATACCAATTAAAATACCCTTCTTCCCTGAACACTCTATACAAAAGTAGGAAGGATGCGTACCAAATTTTATGAACAACTAGGGATACTTGACCAGCATATCATCCTCGATCTCTCAAGTGGCTTCCTCAATCAGACGGTTCTTTCGCTAGACCTTTACGGTCGGAATCTCCTTGGACCTCAACTTTCGAACCTCTCCGGCCAGTATCGCTACAGGCTCCTCTCAAATGACATATACTCATCTAGCAGCACAGAGTCCCACTTAATGATATACATTCCATCCCCATGGTACTTTTTCAGCATAAACATATGAAATTTCGAATGCACTCTAGACAATATGGAGGTAATGCCAGCTCATAAGACACTTCCCCCACACGTCGGAGTATTTCAAATGGTCCAATATACCTCGGGCTGAGCTTGCCCCACTTCTCAAACCTCATCAGCCCTTCATGGGGACACCTTGAGCAGCACTTGCTCCCCTTCCATGAACTCCATGTCCCTGAATTTCTTGTCTGCGTATTGCTTCTGCCTACTCTGAGCAACTACCATACGGACCTGAATTATTCAAACCTTTTCCAAGGACTCCTTTAACAAATTCATCCCCTAAGGTCTCACCTTAAATTCATAAAACCACCCAATTGGAGACCTGCACTTCCTCACATATAAGGCTTCAAAAGGCACTATACCAATGCTTGAGTTGTAGCTATGTTATAGGCGACCTCGGTAAGAATTTATCTCAATGACCCCCGAAGTCTATCACACACACCCGGAGCATGTCCTCCAACATTTGAATATTCTATTCAGATTGTCCGTCTGTCTGAGGATGAAAGGTTTTGCTCAAGTCCAACCTCGTACCAACTCGGCAAGGTCCACCAAAAATAGGAAGTAAACTAAGTGCCCCTGTCTGATACATTTGAAATAGCAACCCCATGTAACCGAATGACCTCCTTCACGTATAGATAGCTTGGCTAGTTTCTCCGCGTTGTAAGTAACTAGGACTGGCAAGAAATGAGAAGACTTGGTCAACCTATCCACTATGACCCAAATTGATTCAAATTTTTTCAAAGTCTTGGGAAGACCAACCATAAAGTCTGTAGCTATCCTCTCCCATTTTCACTCGGGGATAGGCATTCGCTGAAGTACTCCTTTAGGCTATTAGCGCTCATACTTCACCTGCTGAAAACTTAAATACTGAGCAACGTAGTCCACAATGTCTCTCTTCATCCTACCCCACCAATAATGTTGTTTTAGATCGTGGTACATCTTGGTGACTCCAGGTTGAATGGAGTACCTCGAGTTGTGAGCTTCTGCCAAAAGAGTTTTAATAAGTTCACCAACTCGGGGAACACACCTGCCCCTTTATTCTCAAGACACCTCCATCATCCAACACTGCTTCCTTATCCTCTCCCTATAGAACCTTATCCTTGATCTTATCCAGCTTCTCGTCTTCATACTATCTGATTTTGATTTCCTCTAGAAGTGAGGATTTAGCCTCTAGGTTGGCTAGTATCCCACCAGTTTCAGTCAACGACAATCTCACTAAGCTGTTTACCAAGGTATGGACTTCCCTGGCCATCGGTTGCTAAGTAGATTCCAAGCAAACCAAACTACCCATGCTCACTGTCTTCCTACTCAACGTGTCTGCCACCACATTAGACTTTCTTGGGTGGTACAAGATGGTGATGTCTTAATCCTTAAGCAGCTCCATCCATCTCCTCTGCCTCAAATTGAGATCTTTCTGGGAGAATACATGCTGTAAGATGTGATGATCTGTGAACACCTCACATCGAGCTCCATACAGATAGTGCCTCCAAATTCTCAGTACAAACACCACCGCTTCTAACTCCAGATCCTGTGCAGGGTATGGACTTCCCTGGCCATCGGTTGCTAAGTAGATTCCAAGCAAACCAAACTACCCATGCTCACTGTTTTCCTACTCAACGTGTCTGCCACCACATTGGACTTTCTTGGGTGGTACAAGATGGTGATGTCTTAATCCTTAAGCAGCTCCATCCATCTCCTCTGCCTCAAATTGAGATCTTTCTGGGAGAATACATGCTATAAGATGTGATGATCTGTGAACACCTCACATCGAGCTCCATACAGATAGTGCCTCCAAATTCTCAGTACAAACACCACCGCTTCTAACTCCAGATCCTGTGCAGGGTAATTATTTCCATGCACCTTCAATTGTCTCAAGACATACGCAATCACCTGTCCTTCCTGCGTTAACATAGCACCCAACCCAGAGCATAAGGTATCATAATAAATAACAAAGTCTTTACCTTCCATGGGTACCAGAATAGGTGTTGCGGTTAGCAGAGTCTTGAGTTTCTGAAAGATCGCTTCACACTCCTCTGACCACTGAAAGGTACATCCTTTTGTGTCAACTTGGTGAATGCCGAAGCGATGGAAGCGAATCCCTTCACAAACCGACAGTAGTAACTGGACGGCCTTACAACACTCTAGATTTCTATCACATTAGCTGGTCTTGCCCAATTTCTAACCGCATCCGCCTTCTGTCGAGCAATTCGGATTCCCTCCTTGGAAACCACTTGCCCCAGAAAGGACACTGATTCCAACCAAAACTCGCACTTGGTGAACTTAGAATACAACTGCTTCTACTTCAGTAATCCCAGCACAATCCTTAGATGATTTTCGTTCTCCTGCTTGGTCTTAGAATACACCAAGATATCATCAATAAACACAATAATAAAGGAATCCAGGTAAGGTTTGAAAGTACCATTCATTAGGCTCATGAATGTGGCTGGGGCATTAGTGAGTCCGAATGATATGACCAGAAACTCATAATGCCCATACCTGGTCTGAAAGGCTGTTTTGGAAATGTCTTCAGCCCAGATTTTCAACTGATGATAACCGGACCTCGAATTAATCTTTGAAAATACAGTCGCTCCCTGTAACTGGTCAAACAGATCATCTATTCGAGAAAAAGGGTACTTATTCTGAATAGTTACCTTGTTCAGCTGGCGGTAGTCGATGCATATCCGCTTACTACCATCCTTTTTATTTACAAACAAAACTAGGGCAACCCACGGCAACACACTCGGTCTAATGAATCCTTTAGTGAGCAACTCCTACAACTGTTCCTTGAGTTCTCTTAACTCAGCAGGTGCCATTCGGTATGGAGGAATAGAAATGGGTTGGGTTCCTGGTTCCAAGTCTATACAGAAATCTATGTGACGGTCCAGTGGCATGCCGAGCAAATCTGCAAGGAACACCTCTAAGAATTCACAAACAACCGGGACCGACTCAATCAAAGAACCCTCTGAACTAGTGTCCCGAACATGTGCCAGATACACTAAACAACACTGTGCTATCAACTTATGGGCACGAACATAAGAAATAAGTTTCTTAGGAGCAGGGCTACAGTTCACCTTCAACTCCAACCTAGGCGACTCTAGACCCAATATAGTGACGATCTTAGCATAGCAATTTAGAATGGCATGGTAAAGGGACAACCAGCTCATTCCCAAAATTATATCAAAATCAACCATATTTATTACTACTTAATTAAAAAGCTAATTTAAATAGGAAATTGAAAAGATGAGTTAAGGAGAAATTTAAAAGGTAATTGACGTTGTAAGGAGTGCTGAAGCATAGAGAATTATTTGAATAGACAAAAAAAACTTGTGATCTTATATAAATCTTGAACTCCTAATTGACTCTTCTTTTGATGATGAAAAACCTTTTAATTCAATGAATAACAAATTTTAAATTATCCATGTTTTGATATAAAACGGCAAAATCTTAGTTGTAGCAATTAAGAGTCTTTATTGAAATTCAATGGTCATTTATTTTTATAAATTTCTTATTTATGTTTCTCTTCTCATTTACCTTGTTAATACAAATTTATTATTGTTTGAAAGGTAATTAAGATATTATTGATTTATATTTAATTTGATATTTTATAATATTTTGATTTACTGTATAGGCAAAATCGTAATTCAACTTTGAAGATAAGAGCTTCTCACTTTTAATTATATTAATATTAATATTTAATTATATTTTAATTTACTGTAGAGGAAAAATCGTAATTCAACTTTGAAGATAGGAGCTTCTCACTTTTAATAATATTAATATTAATATTTTATTATATTTTAATTTAGTGAAGGGAAAAATGGTAATCTAACTTTTCACTTTTTAACTTCCCACTTATGTAATAATATGATGATAATATAAATATGATATGATAAAATATTAATATTTAATTATGTATTTATTTATATTTTAATTTAGTGGAGGGACAAAATGATAATCTAACTTTTCACTTTTGGGCTTACACTTATATGATAATATGATATAGTTTCTTATCAGATTAAATTATTTAACTAGATAACATTAAATGACAACAAGTCAATAACAATTAAATAAATGAGTTAATAAAATAATTTTAAAAAGAAGAAAATAGTCAAAAAAAATTATTAAAAAAAAAAAGGAATGGAGGCCTTAAAAGCATGTCACATAAGCATGTCTTTAACCTCCATATATATATATATATACATATATTTCACCATTAGATTTATTTTAATTGAAATAATAATATATTAAAAAGATGTTTTGTTGAAGACGTGGGTGGTATATAATAAATTATTAGAAAAATTTTGTAACGTCAACAATTAATAGAGAGAAGATTTATTAAAAAGAAATTAATTTTTTGCAAATTGATTGTAGGTAATTTTTAAAAATATATATATAATTTTGATTATCATGGTACTCAATGATATATTATTTAACAACTGAACAATAAATTCCATAAATATCATGCAAGATTTTATACTAATTTAAACTATTGAACAAAAAAATAACATTAAAATTTAAATTCAGAATTTATAATTTATAATCATAGTAAATTAGATTGATGAGATAATTAATTCCTTGGATCATATTTTAAAAGTAAAAATTGGAGCAAAAATAATCCTTAATGTTATTCTTGATAATAATGTGAAAAGTTTTTGGAATAAAAAAAGCCCTCACCCATCATTAGATTAAAGGAATCGAGCATTAGTATAACTCCTACATTTATATTTTTTTACCCAAAAAAAGTATTTAAAATTACTTTTTTGTAAATTAGCGAAGAATAGTTAATTTTATTTTTTGAAGGATAAAATGGTCATTCAATATTTAATGGATATTTTGGTAATTCAACTTTTCAATTTAGGTTGTTCCCACTTTTAGAATAGTATAGATATAGATATATGAATATGTATAAGTACGTGTCCATAAAAAATTGAACGATTATTTTACCCTTCAATCTAAAACTATTTCTATAATATTATATATACTAAAAACTAAAATTGCATAGAAATAAATATTATTATTGCAATAAATATTATTAAATCATTAAATATTTCACAGTGAATTATTTAAATGATGATGAAGGAGTAAACTTATTTATTATTTGAATAATATATTAGTCTCTCAATATTTGGAGGTTATTTTAGTATTTTAACTTTTCACTCTCGTCTTTCCGCTTATATATTATTTTTATTTTTTTTTGTTGTTGACTTTTTGGCTTTATTATTATTATTATTTATTTATTTATTTATTATTTATATTTATTTATTCCCATTTATATAGTAACAAATACTTAAATATTATATGATATGATAAAGTATTAATATTTAGTTATGTATTTAATTAAATTAAAAAATTTAATTTAGCAGAGGGACAAAATGGTAATCTAAGTTTTCACTTCTTGACTTTTCACTTATATAATAATAATAATAATAATAATAATAATAATAATAATAATAATAATAATAATAATAATAATAATAATAATAATAATAATAATAATAATAATAATAATAATAATAATAATATGATAAATGAGTTTTAAAGATAATTTTAAAATGAAAAAAAATACTCAAAATAAATAAATAAATAAATAAATAAGAATGAAATTCTTAAAACCATGTCACATCATGCCTTTAAATCTCATATATATATTGATGATTGATTTATAGTTTATCAATTGAGTATAATTTTTTATAAGATGTATAAATTGAATATTAGCTTTGGTTTCATTAATAAGGTTTATATAAACAGTTTAAAAACATATTTTTGGTATGGATTGCGCACAGAACAATGCATTTTTGTATATTTAAAGAAGACTTAATTTTAGAGCGAAAATCGTTTTCACCATTCAACTTTGCTTAAAAATCAAACCTCTCTTCTCTTTCCTCTTAATTTTGAACAATAAATATTTTTCTCTCTTTATCTTAATTAAATTTTTAAAATATTTATTTTACCCTTATTATTTTTAATTCTCCATTTTATGTAATATCTTTTTAAATTATATATAATATTTATTTTTTAACCTAGATATTTATAGTGTCTTATTTAAATTCAATGATATTATAAGTAGAACAATACTTCTATAAATTTGTCATAAAATCTATTGTTATTTAGTATTTTTTAAAACTATTTTTATTAAAATATTATATGCATTAAATGTGTATATATGTATCCTCTTTATTTTCCTCATTTATCTATATAAATAAATAAAATTTGATTGTTATTAATAAAATATTTCATACATTATAATTTAAAATTAATTATATTATAAATAAATAATTTTTAAATTTATCTTTATTTTATTAATTTTTTATATTTCATGCATTGAAATATATTTATAAAATTATTACTACTTTTTATTTTCACTTGTTTTAATAAATATTAGAGTTTTGATTATTATTTTTTTTTATTCTGCTAATTTACATCATTATTGATCGTCATCAATTTATACACTCAATTAGTATTTTTTTTATTTTATTTTATCCCAAAAATTTAATATTTATTTATTTCATAGACTTAAAAAAACATATTATGATTCTAAAGAAATAAAAAGAAGAAGATAAAGTTGATAATATAAAGGTAAAATAGGTATTTTAAAAAGTCAATTAGGATAAATGGGAAAGATTGTCTATTAGTCAAAGTTGAGAGGGAAATTTGATTTTAAAACAAAATTAAAAGGTAAAAACGATTTTCACCCCTTAATTTTATGATATCTTCTTTATATAAACTTGTGTATCAACTATTTAGATAACACTTCTTTCACATTTTGATTATATGTAGCATGTGCATAAATCAGGGTATACTAAACATTCAAGTTAGCAGATTGTTCCAAAAAAGTATGAATGTATATATATTGTAAAGGATCCGTGTTACTTTAACTTGCCAGATGTTTTTACTGTTGGAAAAATGATTCTTATATCTCAAAAAATAGTTATTATATAATTTTTATTCTTTACTAACTATGATTAATAGCCATTATTAACCTTTATTTCCCTCCTTGAATAGTCTTAATGACTATTATCATTACTAGAATTCCTAATGTTAATCTTTGCATGAGTAACAGACATTTGCCTAATTTATTGTCATTAATCAGCTCTTTACCGTTGAAGCTTTTATTAGACATAAATTCTCACTGACAATTTCTAATCATGAGTTTCATTGTTACCTATATGTAATTGTTGTCCCTTTTTATTGGTGGCAGGGAGAAAAAGATAAATTTTTCTTTTCATACCATGTGATGCTGGATTTTCTGACGATAAGAAATCTTTGTTGGTTTTTGTGCTTTTAGTTTTTTGGTAGAAGAGTTTGTTGAATCTTGGAGGATACACCTATAGCGGGTGAAATATACTTAAGGACAGCATCTTTAATACGCTGAAGCTATGAAAATTCTCTGCAGGTTATGAGATCAAGTATTTTCTGTAAGATTTACAACACTTATATATTTTGAGATGAAAATATTATATATGTGATTAATTATTTTGTATATGTAATTTTTTTTTCAGACAATTAAGAAACGGACTCATTGATATTCGTACACCAATGTTAATGTGTTTGATTGACTAAGGTAGCACCTAAAAAAACAAGTATCAGTTGCAATTATTTAGAGATTCTCCATTTGGCTATTTTTTGAATTTGTCTAAAATTAATGTTCAGAGGCAGCTCCTATGTAACTTGTTATATGCGGAGACTGACAACAACAAGGATAATATGTTCATTATTAAGTTGAACGATACAAAATTTGGCATAAGAGAGTTTTCCATCATCACCTTGTTTAAAATGTGAATTGTGCAATGACTTTATGTCGGATCTCGTGTCTCCTAATATGTTACTCAACCTATACTTTTCGGAAAAAATTGAAGTACCAAAGTCACAATTGATAAGTGTATTTAAAGACGATAAATTGACAAATGATGAAGATGTCATAAAAATATATATACTTTACTTCATCAACACTTTTCTGTTATCAATTGTGCGAACAAAATTTTCATACCAAAATTGCACTTTGACTTAGTCGAGAGGGGTGAATTCATGAACTACTCGTGGAGAAAATCTATGTCTTCGCTAATTGCTCGACTCAATAAGTCACAAATTGTGCGATAATCCAACTTACTTCACATTTGAGGAATTTTCACTTATACTCCAAATACGATTCTATGAACTTAATATATTAATCTCTCATCATTTTTCTAAGTTGGATGATCAATTTAACAACATGAAGATACACATGAACAGCTCACTCAAGTTGATATTGATGAAATAAAGTTCTTATAAAAGAGGTTAACCTTCATGATGATGTTTAATTACTTAATGTCTACACTAAATAGGATTTCTTTTTATATTTTTACAAATTTTATTGTATGAAAATTGTATACAAATCGGAACCTTCATTTTTGTTTTCTTAATTTTAAAGTTTTATCTATAGAAATAGGTAGCTCATTTTATTTCTGCAAACCTGCATATAAATAAGTGTTCTCTGTATTAATTTTTTTAAAAATTACAGTACAATTGGAGTTGTTGTGGTCAAGAAAATTGTATATCATTTGGAGATTCAAGCCTAATTCTAATACATATTCTGTGTATGAAATTGGTTTAGAATTTGGTATCAGTATTTATAATAACAGCTCTGTATAGTTTCACATTTTGTTAATGATTTGGCTATAGTATGTGGTAAATACTATAATTTTTAGATGTGCTTTTCTTTAAGGTGTATGCTATAAACAATACTCTTTAGAAATAGGTAAATACCTTAATATTACCTGAAATATTCCCCTATAAATAGTGTTTCGAGAATGTTAAGGTATCTTTTGACAAACCAATAATATACAAAAAAAAATTATGACATTCAACGTGATTTTGTACCTGATCATAATGTTCAACAAGCGGCTGACTGTGAAGTAAATCAAAGTGATCCAACATATGCTCAAACTGCCATTGTCCCTTCTGATCCAAAGAATGATTCTATTATTCATAATTCAAGTAAGTTTACTTGGTACTTATTGACATTTAATATTATTTATATGTTTATTATTGGTTATTTATTTATTTATTTATATATATACACACACACATAAAAATTGATAAGTTTGTGATATTTATGTCATGGAACTATATAGTTGGTGCACAAAATGTTATTGGCAAAGCACCTCAAGAAGTTCTTGTTTCGAAATATCGAGTATTCATTTAATTTCTTATCCCATTTTCGGTATTCATTACAACTCACTCATAGTCTATATGAATTTCAGTTCCCTCCTTTTATTTTGCATTTATATATGTTTGTATTGAATTGATATAAAACAAGATAGTATGGAAAATGATCATTTTTATTAGTTGAAAATTATTTCACTTATTCGAGTTTATTGGGAAGTTGAGCGCCATATAGGTGAATTTGATAAGGTTTGTCATTTGAAAACTTTTTCAACTAAAATTCCTAACTTGAATAATTTTGAGTTGCCTCTATTTCGAAATTCACAAATTGTAGCGATTGAAACAAGTTTACCTAAAGCATTAACCAATTCAGTAAGTATGAACAAGTAACGTATGCTCAATCCCCTATATGAGCCTCAGTGAAATTGATAGTATTTTTAGAAAGGCACATATATACTTTAAAAAGAAGTATTCATTTGTCAACTATAATAGCCTTGATATTTATGTTTATCTAATAAATAAGTTTATGGATTGAGTGTATGGTAATGTGTCAAAAAAGCGTGGCAAGTGTGTATACTACAAATTTTAAAGTAAATCTTTACATATGCATCTTAAATATTCCACAGTTGATATTTGCAGGAAGTCGCCTTACTCTATAGTCAAAATAAGATAGATCCTCCTTTTGATTTTGAAGTTGAGAAGGTGGATAAAATGAACTGGTTCCACTCTATGGCTCATACATGAGAATCTTTGAGAGACTCTACATTTTCTTGTTAAACATAACTTATTAAAAAATAAATGTTAATAATGTGTTTTCAGTTTTCCCCTTAAAATTCTATTTTTTTTTGTTGTATCTAATTGATATGCAAATTGGTACAGATAAATATTAATTGTTTTGAGTATTTTGCTGAAATGAAATGCTATAGTATATGGTGTTAATTCTTAGCTATTAATTTTTCATTCTTAATTTTTATATATTTTTTCCAGCAAGTTAATATTATAATGTATTACTGAGAAAAAGTAGTAAAATATGATCCAAACAGTCCAATAAGATTTACAACAATTGACTATTTTTTTTTATTACGTGGTTTCAATAAATTCACTACCAGTAAAATAACAATAGACGTGACAATAGTTTGATAACTCTAGAATCATATGCCCCAATTCATCAAAGGATTTAAAATGCTTGCTAATATCTCTTGAGATAAGGTTCACTATGTTTGCATACCCATTAACTGTAAGTGAGACATTTCATTAGGTACTAGTAGTTTTCTCAATACAAAGTAGCTGTCTTTATGTACATGATTCTCTTAGTGGAGACACTCTCCAAACTGCTTTAGTTGAGAAAGTCATCCGGTCCCTTGAAATAATTATCCCACTTTTCTTTACAAATATTGGATACTATGAAAAAAGGAATGACAGAGACTGAAAGAATGCCCCGGCATATGTTGAAACTGCAAATGGGGATCCTTTGGAGTACGTCTTGCAGAATGGTATACCACAACAAAAACCAAACTCAAAGTTTGTATTTCCTTATTTATTTTTAATGTTTTTTTTATGTTTACTCGTAAAAACTCATTAACACATTATACATTATTATTTTTTACAATGATTATGATCTATGTACACGCGCACTCGCTGAGTATCAGTCAAGCAATTTTGAAGATTAAAACTGTGAATTTTGTATGTTATATTGAAGGAGTTATGTTTGAAACTACAAAAGGAAAAAGTAAGATTCTGACTCCATCAGCAAGAGTGAAGTGACGGACAAGGTTACAGCAGATTTGATGAATCAAGAATTACAAAGGAACCAGTTTCTACATGAGAGAAATTTTGAACGTTTATTTTCCACTCAAAAGTGAATCACTAGATTGGTTTCTCATTAGATGAATTTAAAGTTTAAATTGTTGATGTTCATGGATAATTTATTTTGGGATCAAACACATTTTAAGTTCTATATATATTACTTTTATTAATTATGTTTTGTAGAGACGAATTTAGAATTTGTAGAACATGGGCATACCACTAAAAAATGAAGAAAAAATATGTATTAAGTCGGAATTGATCTCAAGTACTCAAGTTAAATAACTCAACCTTCAACCAAATACACCATTTAGCCTTCTAAAAACATGGGTGCGAGCATATAATATCATATCAATTAAAAAATATATATACATAAAATATATAATTTTACAGAAAAATGACAGATTTACGTGCTCATAATTTATAAATAAATTTGCCCCTGATATTCTGTTACGTACATTTTTTTTCTGAAATTTTTATGAAATATATGTAGAATATGGTAATATAACTATGTCTACTATGAAATCAGAAAGACAGTCGTGATGTACTATTTTATAAATTTTTGACATGAGTTAAGTGGGTTTATCAACTTACATATGCACAAAACATGTATATTTTTCATTTTTGTGGTTTACTCTCAAGGAGCAGTTATTGATGCTAGTTGCATATATGCCTACCACGTCGAAAGGACCTTGCATATGATCCCCTCCCAAGTGCTGCTCGTATATTTTCTTTGATTTTGCCGGAAATTAGCAGTTATTTTATTTTTACTTTGATAGATATATTTAAAATATTTTATTTTAAAATAATTGTTAACGTAGAAATTCAATAAATAATTGATTATTTTTTTAACTTTATCCTTTGTATTTAAGTCGATCTAAAATGTGAAAAAAAGAATAATTATTGTATGTCTTTCAAAATAATCTGTCAATTAATAGTGTTATATTAGTCAAATTCAATCTTCATTAATTTTTTCTTAAAAAATATGTAAATCTTATCCTATCAATTAAAAAGGAGGGGAGGGAGTATTACTTAGTCCATGTTGACTTGGTACAACACTTAGGACTTGCTTGAAAAGCCTTGGTAATTGAAATTGAGTGTAACTGGATGTAATTACATAATTTGACCAGTTTGTTTGGCCAGGTAATTGTATGATTAACAAGAAATTGGTGTAATTGGAATGGAGTAGTTACACTCTCCAATTTTCACGAAGGAGGTGAAAATTGAAGGTAATTACATGATGCAATTACAAGGTTACTTTTTAATTTTTTCATTTTTGTTTTTATTTTAATTTATTTTCTATATTTATGTCATTTTAATTTCTTTTTTATTTTAGTATTTTAATTTTTTTATTTTACATTATTTATGTTTCATTTTCTTTTTTCTCATTTCTCAATCTTTACTTTTTGTGATTCTATGCAATTGCTCGTATTTTTTATCTTTTATATTCTACTTTTTGAATTAAAGTAGAATTTCATTGTTGAATGATATTATAGACTTATGTTTTTCTTTTCTTTTGAATTATATCTACTTAAGTTATATTGGAACTTATTTTAAGTTATGTTGGAATATGACTTAAAAGTATTACGTTAACTTTTTTTCTTACTTTTAAATTTATATTTTATTTTTTGGTTCTAATTTATTTGTTTTAGTACCATTGACTTGTTAATTTACATTGCATGCCCTTCATTTTTTAGATAGAATTGATAGTAATTTTATGCTGTTATATATATATATATATATATATATATATATATATATATATATATATATATATATATATATATATATATATATATATATTTCGGATATAATATGTATCTTAAATACCTAATTTAACATTTATAAAGATATATATTTATCAAATAATAATTTTTGATAATTAAATTTTATTTTAAGAATTTAATTGAACTACGTAATTACACTTGTGCAACCAAACACTATGCTCGTAATTACATCATGACAAATAAATAAGTCACGATAGGGGCGATGGAGAAGTATGGTGTGGAGTTCATCACCTTCCAGCTGATGGGTGATGCAAAGCTCTAGTGGAGGGCTTTCGTGGAGTACAGGCAAGCAGGGTCACCACTGTTGTCATGGACCCAATTCTACTCCACGTTCTTGGAGAAGTATGTTCCCGCACTCTGAGGGCTAGGAGAGGGGATGAGTTTACCACCATTGAGCAAGGGAGCTCATTTGTTGCTTGTTGCGCCACAACGGACGCGCAAGCCTACGCGATTGTACAAGTAGTAAAGTGACTCTTGAAGAGTCGGATGTCGAACCCATAGGGACTGGACTATTTCAGCGAATATTCAAGTCCAGTTCTATATTCAAACTTCACAAGTGTTGGTTGTAGATATTTTTTAATGTTTTATCTAAATCTGCGGTGATCACAATTAATTTGGAAATATAATAATGAGAAGCATCTAGAGTTAAGCCCTGACAATCATGCAATGGTACAATTCACAATGGTTCACTTGTATGAAATTCAATTGATGTCTCATAGAGTTAATATGTAATGTTCATGGTCTTTCGAGCCTCTAAAAACAACAAACTAGCCTCACACCTATATCGTTGAGCGGGGATGTGACGTCCTAATTCGTGAGCAATTAACAATATGGATGTGGTTCATGGGGTTTATGCCCTTGATTATGGACTTTCGTACCTCTAATCATTTAACCTAGAATTAACTTCACAACTATGTCTGAGAGTGTTGATGTGACAAGTTAATCCTAAGTGTCTAGCTATCTTTCTGTTTAATTAACCAAGCAAGGCAAATTAGGTATAATTACTATCCTAGCCGTGAATCCTATCTTGAAGACAAGAACTCGCTCCCTGCATTCTTTTGTTCTAACCTAGGGTTACTCTTTCGAGCTTTTGCCTAAGCTTAACAAATTTATTTCAATAGTGATCAAGCATTTAAAACAACAATTAATAAGAATGCAAGACAAAGCAACAATGAAGACTCGAACCAAAGATGAATTCATGCGAATACAATCATATCATATGGCCTTAACCCTAGAGGAGGGTTTTTAGCCACTCATGTTCATACAAACACTCAAAAACATGTTTAAAATGACATACTTACAATACTGATTAAAAGAGAATGAAAGACTTTTAACCCTAGGTGAAGTTCTTCGCTTCTCCCTTTGCTCCTCTCTACTTTCCCCAATAAAATATACGTGATAATGATTTTAGAAGCTAAGTGTTTAATTTATCATAAGTTGGAAAAATATAATATTTGGCCTATAGTGAAACGACATCGGGCTAGGCTGCCCATCACGGCAAGGCAGTGGCATGACACGGAGCTATCGCGGCATGTCACTAGAATGGACATCTCGGCATGCCATGGCATGAGCTGGTGCGCGTCGCCTAGCGTGGCACGACGCTAGTCGTGCAGCCCGCCTGGCGTGACACGGCGACAACGCGCAGATGCTTGCCTGTATTTCTCTCACACGCGCACGCCTTGGCGTGGCACATTTCCTCTCGCACGCATTGCCTAGAGTGACACGGCCTTCAGCATGCAGCATGGCCGGCATGGCACGCTGGGCATTGTGCATTGTCGAGTTTTCAAGCTTCCAACATACAGCTTCTTAAACTTCATTTCTCCACTTTCTTCTTGTGCATTGAACATCATATCAAGCCTCTCCTGAGTATATTTCATCTACAAAACATGGCTAATTATTTTGCTTAGTTTATGCACATAAATATACAAAAATCACATGAAAATGTAATTAATTAAATTGACAAACATGACTAAACTAAGTTATAAAATAGCACTTGGGCATGTAAATATGCCCAATATTATTGCTGCATATGAGGCTCGATTTCACTCCTTATCCAGGTATGCTCTATCCTTACTATCCACCGAGGAGGAGAGGATCAGGCGGTTTGTTAAAGGCCTGAATGTAGGTCTCCAGGTATCAGCTATGCAGATGGTCTCTTTGGGTAAGACCTTTCATGAAGTGGTTGAGTACGTGAAGTCGGTTGAAGGGGTGAGGCAGGAGGTTATGCGAGAAATGCCGAGAAGAAGGCTTTGAGAGTGGGTTCTTTCAGTGGTTCTTATGTGAAGGCTCCAACACCATACGATTTTTCTGGGTGCCCTATTCAGTCTGCCATGCAGGTGCCAGCCAGAGTTCTGCCAGGGACAGTTCTACGATCATCAGGTGCAGTTGGGGTTACTTAGATGGTTCGTTCTGATTTTGGGGCTCATCCTATTTCTTCTATTCCAGCTCAGAGACCAATTATTGGGAAGGTCTGCATGAATGTGGTGAGTATGGCCACATCCATAGGTGGTGCCCTAAGTTTGGACAGGGCGGGCAGATTGTTCTTCATCCAGCTCCTCTAGCTCCGGCCCCTACTGGGAGAGGAGGTAGTGCTTTCAGTAGGGATTGTCCATAGTTGGGACAAAGTGGTCCGCCAGCTATTAGAGGTGGTGTTCAGTAGGGTAGAGGACGTACTCAGGTCAGTAGGGGTGGCATCCAAGCAGGTAGAGGGGTGGCATAGCCCGACCGGGGCAGTTCTCAGGCGGCTAATCATGCCCATTTCTATGCTTTTCCTGGTAGACCAGAGGCCGAGACTTCAAACACTGTTATCACAGGTGTGATCTTTGTGGCCGATAGAATGCCTATTGCATTGTTTGACCCGGGCTTTACATTCTCTTATGTGTCTACTTATTTTGCTTTAGGTCTGGATCTTGTGTATGATGTGCTTAATACTTCTATCCGTGTGTCTACTTCTGTTGGGGATTCTGTGTTAGTGGATAGGGTTGTTCGTGATTGCATTGTTGAATTCATTGAATTTGACACTTTGGCGGACCTATTTGTTTTTATATTCTTTTTTCCAATGGTTTATTATATATTATCTTTCCAACGGTTTAAATTTTCTTTCAGTGTTTTCCCAAACATAATTCATCAAAGTTGAAGAGGAATGAATTTTGCAATATATGAATAGTTACATATTTATACTCCTCAATCTAATATGAAGTAAATATATATACAAGCAAGCTCTGGACAATCACACAGAGGCGGATACAACTTTATGGTATTGGGTTCATCTGAACGTTCATATTTATATATCAAAATTCATTAAAATTATAATAAATAGTATATATAAATTTATAATTTTAAAGATATAATGGTTCAATGCTAAAATATTAAATGTTAAACCTATAAAACATAAATTTTAATATAATATGATTATTCTAAAAGTGAGAAGGAAAAAATAGTTAAAAAATTAAATTACCAAAATGTCCATTAAATATTGAATGACTCTTTTACCCTTCACATAAAAAATTTCTATTAAGTAAATTATTTTCAGTTATATATTCTTAATTTTTATTTTTATTATCAAAATTTTCACATTTCATCTTCCATATAACATGTAATTTATTTCTTTATTAACTACTAACTCAACCAACTTATTCATTAATACAAAAAACCTACATAATGTGAAAAGTTACATGAAGTATTAAATGTAGACTAATTTAATTAGTAGTTAAGTGAAGAAAAATCTAAAAAGTGCCCCAAAAAAATTATTTAAAGGCTCCAAATAATTTTTATTTTCTGAGAATAGTTACAGTAATATGTTTTTTTCTTCAAGTTTTTTGTTTTTGTAATCTTTTCTATTTTTGCCTTCCTTTTTTTTCTCACAAAAAGATGTGCAAAATATCTATCATTTGAAATTTACAGGAAAGACATGATGTTACGTATTTAGTTATGCATGAAAACATAAATAGAAAAAGCATTAAAGAATTCAAGATGAATTTCATCCGAGAAGTGCTATATATGACTTGTGAATGAATAAAATTCAAAAGCCAGACTTAAGACAAAAGTATGATAATTTACAAAGATGTTATGCCAACAATAGTATTTACTTACATATTTTATGGACTTAAAACATACTAATTTTTTTTTATTTGTGCTCGAATTAGGAAATTATGGAGATTAGACAGTCACTAGCGTCAATTCGCACTATGAAACTTCAAGATGATAAAGAAATATTCTTTACCTATGATATATCGTTATAGGAGATTCGCGAGGTATGAGGAGGGAGAGAGGGTTGATTTTTTTTCAAAAGGTTAATTTTAGAAATGACACTAATTGATTCATAATTTATAGAATATTGCGATATTTATAATTTTTTTAGATGAACTGAGAATATATGTTATTCGATATATAATTGTTTATAGCCTAAAAGTGATGTTAGGGATGTAAAATAGTATGTTGATTTTAGTTACTCCCATTTAGTTGTTTAAATTTCATCCCTTATAATTATTATTAAGATTTGATAAATTTTTAATAGGAAATAAATAAAAATTTTAATTAGACAATATTAATGATGAAATTTTTGAAATAAGAATATCATGATTCAATTGGCAAATAAAATGTACGCTTACAAAAAATAAAATCACTTTTTACATAATAAAAAATACAATTCAATCAATCTTATCCTTTAAAATATTTTTACATATTATTTTATTATTTACAAGTACAAAATAAAAACTTTACTTTAAATGTGCAAACTTATATAAACAATATGCAAATATCGATTCACATAATTGTTTAGTTTAAACTCATTGCATTCTCCAACGTGATAAAGATACAACTTATAAGATAAATAAAATAATTATGTCTTTAAAATTATGTGATCATATTTAACTTTTGTCGGATCTAATTAATTCAAGTTTGTTTAAGGAAAACATTTAAATTAGCTTTATTGAATATACAATAGTATTAAGTAGGTAAAACCTAAAATATACCTTGGACTGCATCCAAATTTTTTGTCTTTCCAACTCAAATTGTATTCTCTTCACAAATTAAATATTTCATTAAATAAGTTCTAATTACTACAACACAACTCTTCATCCTAATAATCGTAGGAATGAATCAAAAGAATTAGTGCTGATGAATGAGTCATGAGCTACTATTGCTACATGGCGACGTTATGTATAGCACTAGAAAAACTAAAAATTATATTGCAAAACAAAGAAAAGAAAGAGAATATTAGATAAACAGTTAAGACAGAAAAGTTACAATCATACCAACATTCAATCAAGATCGAAAACACAACCTGTAGGATAGGTTGACTTGTGCTTACGTGCCTCCATTTCACTTTTAGTAAACCAGAGACTTCAATCCTCCCCACCCATATGATAGACGAAATCTAGTACATAAATATTTTTCATGAAAACTTATTATGTGATTATCTTGAAAATCTGAATAGGATGGATGGAAGTAAATCCAACTAATTCAATTTTACAAGCAATGATCGGAAATATGAAAGACAATATTTGCATTAGTTGCACATGTACAAATAATCAATTGATGTATTGTCGTCGAAAATCGAAAGTAAATAAACTCTTCCCATCAGAAAATTATTTGACTGAACACAATAGACTCCTCTGATTGATCTTTTTAGTAGACTATTAAACCCTCACTTTCACAAGTTCTTCTAATTGATACAAGACGACTGAGTGTCCAAAGACACCACATCTCCTAGAGCTTGGTAGATATTGACAAATGATCTATTAGGTACAGACGATTTTTATCTTCTTCAACAAATAGGGGGAGTGTTGATCGATAATTAAATTCGATCTTCATTTATATATATATATATATATATATATATCAAACATAACTATTTGACTTTTCTGGAATGTTAAGAAGCAAACTTTAATAAGTTACGTGGGAATACAAAAAGTTTACACCTTTTCATGAATCCAAATACATTACTCAAATAAATTAAGAGTAGTAGAAAAGACATAGCAACATTATCAAACATCAACAATTCATTATGATGTGCATGCATTATAAGTTTTTGTACGTTTAGGTTGAAGGAGTAATGCCTGATGAAGGGATATTAACGTTCATTATCATTTTAAAGACATTTTAGTCTATTAATATTTGAGTTTGTGATTTTTCACTTATAATATAATATGATATGATATAATATGATATATATCTTAGTATAATATTATATAGAGAAGCGGTTACAAAATCTTAACTTGAAAGAATTAATTTTTTTACCGGCGTAATGTGGTAACTAATAATATATATATATTCATGTCCATATGCATTGATGGAAAAAAATAATAGCTTCTAATAAATTTTAAAATGTATATTTAATTTGTGCTATAAAAATTATTGTTGGAATAGAATATGATTCAAGGATTAAAAGGTTCATATAACTTTTAAAGGGTAATTTTGTATTTGACTTTCAACTATATAGTAGTATTTGATTGAAGAGTGATAATGGTGTTCAATATTTGATGAATAATTTGGAAATTTAATTTTTAATTTTTATGATTCTCACTTTTAGAATACGATGATATTATGTATGTATGTATAGATATGATAAAATATTAATAGTTAATTATGTATTTAATTAAATTTTAATTTAATAAAAAAATAAAATAATAATCTAACTTTTCACTTTTTGAATTCTCAATTATACGGTAATATGATATATATCCTTACAGTTAGTATTGGGCGACTTCTCAACAAAAATAGGTTTTTGTTTCCCTTCCCAATTTTTTTTATCAGAGTTTAACTCAAAATTTGATTGGGATATAATTTTAAGGCTAGTAGGCGACACTGATCTATTGCTCTTAAAAAGAAGAGATTTCAATGAAGATTTTGGAAGTCATGTTTTCAAAAAGGAGTAATGAAATCGAAAAAGAAAATCTTCTCAGTGGATCTTGATAATGAAAACTATGGTGAATAATATAAAATTTTCAGTTGGAAATAAAAAAAATTTACAAGATATTTTGGTTGATTTTCAACCGTGAATATAGGAAAGAAGAGTGAAGAAATAGGAGTGAATCGAGAACATTGAAGAAATCTTTTACATTTTTCGAATTAATGAGATTCGGGAAATCAGCCCACAGGCCACTACTCAACTTTCGAAAATTAAACCCAATTTTCTTTAAAAAAAACTGTCTGCTCTCATATCTGTGTAAATCTGCTATGTTTTGTAAATAAAAATTTATTTTGATAAATAATATAAAGTATCTACATACAATGTAATATAATATTTTATATACTCTCAGCGTATGTTGCCCCTAAAACAGTGTGAAAGGATGGTAAATATAACTAGGGAATAATCTTATTTGGTTCTGTAATGGTATCAATAGTTTTCTACGAAATATTTTCCATATATACGAAATTATATCCATATTTAATCATACATAACAGTAATTTTTTTGTACAATTCAGCATACAATTATAATATAACTTTAATACTGTATTGATACAATTCAAATAAGTTTGAATTTAAATTAGGACTGAAATTCCATTCAAAATTAGCTCAAATCTTAGTCAATAGCCCCAAGTTTAGATTGAAACTCCCGTGAATATACTAGTTCTTTGAAACAAAATTCATTTGCACCAAATGATTTATCAAATTTAAGCTTCAAGCTTCTTTAATGACTTGTAATGAAGCTTTAATCCATCACGTCTCCTGATTCTTTTAGTCTAGTTTTACATTAATAACTAGGATAAAGTGATTTCATCCATTTTTCGTTTTCAATTTATTACTTACAATCCACATAGGGATTTTTTCCCTACAGATTCTGCTCGCTTATTCTTGTATATCACAAACAAAAACTCACATATTCCCCCATGCAATCCAGGACGGAAGAGAAGAAGGGGACGCAAAAAAAGAAAGGGAATGGGACTGCGCTGCTTTCTTATATATCTAATAATATTTGTCTTATTTAGTCAGGGATAAAAATCACTTTAGAATTTGGGATTCCAAATGGTACGGAACCACGTAGCAAAGAACTTGTGCCATAGTGATGAGCTACAGTCAGCCCCGCCAGATTTACACCCAAAAGAAATTTTTCTTAATGGAAACATATTTTTTTGATAGGTAATCTTTATTTCAAAAAGAGTACCATTCTACTTTTCTCCATGCTTAAAAGTCGAAAGGGGAAAACTGATTAAAAAAAAAAAGAAAAGAAAAAGATTTGAGCTTTTTGCACCCAGTGAGTGGATATATGCATTTACAGGTTGATGACATGACACCCCTATAACATTATCTTTGCAGACAAGAATTTATGTCCTACTCTTATGCTTGTGGGAAAACGGCTTGCGAGTCACCTCCCTATCTAGATGGATGGATGAGGTACACGACCTTCACACTGAGAGCCACAACCACAAGATTTGAATCTCGCTCTGTCAGTTCAAAAACTAGCAGTAAAAAAACACACACACTGCAAGAAATAAACCAATACTCATGATGTTGAGGGAAATGGCCGACTACATGATGCAAACTTGAAAATCTCTGAGGTAAATTCAATCTTTACTCCTTCATTAAGACAAATAACATCAGTTGACACACACCAGCCTCTGCCAAGCCAGGACAATGTCCCTCCTCCTCTAGCCCTACCAAAACTGCTAGCTGCTTTTTCTCACTTTCTGAAGCAACCTCAAACAGATGAACTAATCTTTCCCACAAGACAAAATATGAATCAACTATTTACACATTTTAACCAAGAATTACTATGGCCAGACAATACTAGCTTACAATTAATTGCTTCCCAACAAGCTCCGCAACTTCCTCCTTGCCTCTTCAGACAGGCTGCAACATCTGAATCGTGCCCTCTGGGATGAAACTGAATCTCGACAATCAGGAGGGGTAAAGCATACAACAATAGCAGTGAGATTGTCATTAGTATCCCTACATAAAGCTTGATTCACAAGCTCTCTGGCAGATTGCTGCGGGTCGTTGTGCAGCCTAAGCTCACGGCTAACAATATTAACTGCCTCTTGGTTTGACATCACATCCCAGATGCCATCACAACCAATGATCATGAACTCATCCTCCTCAGCCAACAAAGTTTGCCGCACCTCAGGTTCAGCAGTAAGAGGAGAAACAGATCCAAATGGAAGTTTCATATACCAGTCTCCAAGGGCTCGAGTAACTGCAAGATCACCATTTAGGTAGCCATATTCAATAATACCACCCAAACCCTCGACTCTTTGCCGTTCCAGCTGACAAGTAGGTCTGTGATCTTCAGACATCTGAACCGCTGCCCCTTTCCTACAAAGGACAGCACGACTGTCACCAGCATTTGCAACAACCAGATGTCTCCCCAGAACCAGTACAGTTATTGCTGTCGTTCCACAGTAGGCATCAACACTATGTTCATCAGCCAATGCTTGATCAGCAAGCAAAAATGCTCTACGATGTGAATTCACCAATTCCTCCAAGAAGGTTTGATTAACAGCAGATGTCTGTGGCAAATCAGCATCTTCAAAGAAGAGTCTCATGGCATTGTTCTTAATATAAGCTGCTGCGTCAGAGCCCCCATGACCATCGAAAACGGCGTAAAAAGCTCCTGGCAGAGGCCAATTGTAAAGAGAGCCCAGATGAGCAGATAGATCATCAACTCTTATGTGCTCATCTTCATTAGATCTACGAGGTCCAATATCTGTGTGGCTACCTGAACGAATTATTGGGACAAAACTACTGCTGTTAGCAGAATCAATTGTACTTCGGACACTAGTTGAGCAGCTCACAGCCTGGTCAATGGAAAAATAAATTAGATGATAAGACCACTGCTAAAATGTAAGCTTTTATCACAATAACCACATAAGCTTCAGTAATTAACAGAATAGGATAGCCTTGAAAGGAAATTTACTAAAATTTCCTATACGTATTCATCAATAACTGAACAGAGTGATTGTTATCTCATGTAACCATCATATAAAGCAGCAAAAACACACTATTTAAATCGTCTAAAGAAGCCCAAATAAGAATCGCCAAGTTAAATCAGTCCCTTCAGCCAAAAGAAAATAATGTTTTTATGGAACAACAAAAAAGACAATCCAAAGAATGCCTTTCTGTAGTAGGATAGGAGTCCATGCTATTAACAAGTGTTTGCAGTTAATTCTCTATAGAGATCCAATTCTTCAGGACGAACAGATGAATCCATCAACTATTCCCCAATATAGTTGGAGTGCCTATACGATTACTCTGAATCCAATCCGCACTACTCTAGTACATTTTAGTATACGAATCCATTGAACCTATTATGCTTTACTATTCAGATCAATTCAATATTCAGACGATTCATGACGAACATATACTGCAAAAGAAGGTATTCCGTGAAAGGAGAGACACAAATCTAAGAACTTCACAAAAAAAAACGTATCAAGGTCGAACTCAAGAAGTCAATTTATAAATTAAAAAGAAAAAAAAGCGAGAATTTGGAAACTAACCGAGTCCGAACGAGTTATTCCGATTGAAACCGCCTCAGAAGCACGAATTTCACGAAAGATCTGGGGCTTATTAACCGTGGGCGTTGAGACTTCAAACAAGTCCAAATCGGCGTCGACGGGCTTTGCCGAAACACAGAGGTATTGAACGGAAACGCTTTGCTGACACAAAATCTCGGCCTCCGCCGCAGCTACCGCCATCTTCAACTGTAATCAACGATCGCTTGGTAAATAAATTGCAGGTCTTTCTGTTGATTGAATTCACCTTTAGCTTTGAAGATTAGGGTTTGCTTCAACGAGTGAAAATTAAAAGATATTGCGGGCCGTTTGGGCTTTTTATACAGCTCATTAAACGGCGGCTGAACAAAGTCAAGATCCCTGTTTGGATAATTATTCATGTCGTGTGAACAAGGTGTGATTTTTTTTTCTTTTTCTCTTTTCTTTTTTTACCGTGTGGTGACCTGGTTCTTTAAATTTAATTCTTAATGCAGAAAAAAAGATAGTGCAACTTTGGCGAATCTGTAATTTACTTGCCTTCTTATGGGAGTAAATTTTTAAATGATCACTTTTGATTAATTTTTATATATATATATAAAGTAAAGATATTGATTAGCTGATGTGGCACTATCTGAGGTTTTGAATTGTATTTATCTTTTTTATAATTTTTTAGATTTTTTTATTATTTTAAAATAATTTTAAGAAAAGAAAATATGCTATGAAAATTGAACAGCCACTCTTTGGATAGAAAACAGTTTTGTTCTTTTTGTACCTGAATCGATCTGGAAACATCGAAAAATACACGTGATTCATTCAAAACTCAATAATTTTTGTGAAAGATTAGTTATGCATTGTTTGAAGATCTTTCATAAGTAAAAACCTAGTAGATCGAGTCAAATCCGATGAAGAACACCGAAAAGAGCGTGGATGCAAAGAGCACAAAGTGAAACGGTTCTCAATCTGGAAAAAAAAAATACCACAACAGGAGTGAGGGTAACTATCCGGCTTCGCCGTGAATGGGCAAAGCTGAATGATATAGAAAAGAGAAAGCTGGAGGAATGACCCAGAACAAATGAGGCCAAGTGTTATCATGCGTCACGCGTATATAGCCTGAACATGGCATTTTAGACCTTTTCAACTATTTTTTATCAATTTTCTTCAGCTCCACTGACTTTGTTTGTCTCTTTCAATTGACCATTGCTGCTGAGTTTTATCCCATTACTGTTGCTTACCCCTTCCTCTATTTATTGCTTGTCTTTTTCTTTTCTTTTTTTGGATCATCTTCAGTTGATTTCTGCTTCAGCAGTTAAAGATGAGCAGAACCGGAGATAACCTCAGTTTGGGTCAAATATACTTGAGTTTTTCTTCCTAATCTCTATTTATGATGCTCTTATCAAGGTCTTTTATGTATCTGATTTAAACTTGAGATTGATTTTTATATGGATATAGGTCTCAATTTGCGATGCGGAGGATGCTGATAAAGTGAGTTGAAAGGGGAAAAGGTGAAGAGTAAAGTATGTTGTTGGTGTTGAAATATTTGATTCTTTCTCCGAGAATATTGTCTTGGATTCTCAGGTTGGTTTCTTGTTTTTATTTATTTAGGATTGTGTATGAAACTTCAAAAATTGAACTATCCTGTCCAAAAAATGCATTCTGGGTTTCCCAAGCACGCATGTAATTGGATTTGTTTGATGCCCTCATTTTCCCGTTCTCTATATTACTAATTGTCTATTAATTAGTAGTAGTTTTGTTTTCTCTTTTTATATTTCAATTTTAGTTTATTTCTGCAGTTCGGATTTCCTGCAAGTATTGCTCTTCTATTGGCTTTCAGTTTTCTCTTAGCTTCTTTGTAATGAGACGATCACATTCGCAATATCCAATTAAAAGGTAACATATCTTGTCTAATTTTTCTTATTTAAGTATAAATGTTCTATATTCTGTTGAGGTGTATGCTAATAAAATTCTACTACATACTGTGTATGCATATCAAATAGTGACAAAACTTTTAACTATATAGTGAAAATTCAAATTTTGGTTTGGTATTTTTCTAAACTATGTTCTTTAGAGAAATATTTAGGGAAGAGAAAAGTTGTAGAGATGTTAATAGGAATCATAACAGTGATCAAACCTTGGAAAAAAACACATGCTACAAAGTGCTAGGCAACGCCAATTATATAAGCTGATGCATCATGACAAAAAGAAGCACTTTAAGCGCGAAAACGAGCACACATTGCCGAATATAAAAGATGTCATTTTGACAATTCAGTTTTTGTTCAAATATATGGTATATACTCTTTTAAGGCTAATGTAGCTCAGAAAATGAGCACTACAACTTGAAAAAATTTTAAAATAATAATAGGTGGAATACTAACGCTTGAATCAAATTTTTATGAGCATTCAAGTAACACTGAGGTAGAATGTATGTTAAACCTTTGTCAGCTCCTTTTATCTTTCCTAATAAGGATCATTCGATGGAACTAATGAAAAACGGGATTGAGGACATGGAGCTGAGGGGTGCTCCAATTGGGAAGTGAGAATAAGTCAACAAAATAAAACTGTTACCTTTATTTTTTCATGAAAAGGTAAAGAACTGTCAGTATTGTCGCTACATCTTATAAACAGGCTGAAAGAATTGATTCAGCGCAAGTTTGTATGTTTTGAATCCAATCTGCGATCAAGGTTTTTTAATTAAAATTGTTTGTATTAGCCATTTTAACTGTATATGTAACCTCTTTTGGAGTGAATAATGTCCTCAACTATAAAACATGAGCATCAGTTAATTGTTAATCCACGTAAATAAAATGTTGCTCTTATCAATCTTCCCCTTCCTTTGGATTGGGATAATGATGCTCTCTGTTCCATTTTCTGTTGTTACTTGTAGGATTATTTTAGTGGACTAATGAGTTGTTTCATTATTTTAATGATGCAAGGTGGCTTTAATTCTTTTCAGTTCCTTGACTGAAATTATTGGGAATTCTTTTCAACCATATTTTGCTGATTTGCAATCATTGCTGCTCAAGTGTCTTCGAGATAAAATAAGTAAAGTGTCAGAGTTGCAGCTCTCAAGTAATATTTGTTTGAAAACCTTTAGAAGTACTGAATTTCTTGATCCAGAAACTAAATATAATAATTCTTTTAACCACAAGTGGAATTAAATCATATTAACAACGTAGTTGGATCTTTTCTAGAGTTTACTCATGATAAGGCATAAGTTGTGAGTATGTTTTGTTCATTATGCTATCTTATGGCTCATGCAGCTGCCATGTTTCAAAGTATTGTAATGTTTAAAAAAAATATAGTTAGATAAAACCTGGTGTAGAGATGGGATATTGGGTGAAATTGTTAGGTTCACATGAAATTTTTTTCAATCTTGAGAGTAATTAACAATGCTTGTCAGTTTTTAAATATCTTAACTACCATCTCATCCTGAATATGCGTCTTCTTGTGTTTTCTGCCTGCAGGTCAAGTTTTGAGAGTTTATTGATCTTGGGCAAATTTATTTGCCCAAGTGATACTCAAATGTGTCATTTTAGCCTTGTTTATCTATCAATGTTTATACTTTCTCATGTGATTGGTAATAAAATGTAAATTTATACTAACCAACATGATTAGCATTGTTTTGCAGGAAAATGTAATTTCGGGAAGCTAAAATGTATGTTGGAAGATATCGGGGTTGGACTCGGATGTGAGCAAGGGAAAAGGCATTGGAAAGCACAAAATAAAGGGGCTCCGCGATGGAGCCGTGTCACGCTGCCATCGCGGAGGCCTTCTGCCTGGATAGGGAATTTTCGCCCAATTTCCAGAGAGAGTTCGCGATGGGTCCGTGGCACGGTGGTCTGGCTCCGCGTTGCACGTCGTGCCACGTTGGGCCTTAATTCCTGGACCCCCAGTTTCCAGTGAGGGTCCGCATCGGTAGCGTGTCACGGAGGCAGTGCTCCGCGATGCACTCTGTGACACGTTGCTTGTTATTCCGGGAAAAATTCCCACTAGTATAAATAGAACACTTAGGTTCATTTTTTAATATTCTGACTTGGTGGAGCAAGAACGTGGGTTACAGGCAGTTGAGGGGACGAAAATTATCAGGGTTTTTCTCTATCTCCTTCTTCTTCAATTCAATTGCTTGTATGTTTAACACTCATTTAATGATGTTTAATTCACAAATGAGTGGCTAATTCCTCTTCTTGCTGAGGTTATGAACACTTGTAATGAAATGTGATTATTGATTCTTTGGTTTTTCATCTTTTCTTCCATGGTTGTTCTATTAATTCTTGTTCTTAATGCATTAATGTGTGGCCTACGTTAATGTATATCTAAAAAGTCTGGTTTCACTCGAGAGAGCAAGAAATTGGAAAGTTGTGAATTAATAGGATATGATCCTTTCTTAGTTTGGGAAAATTGAGAATTGATTTACCTTCAGGATAGAAATATACCTGAAAGTCGTATTAGTCAATTTAGGAATCGGTTTGTATGGCTAGAACATGAATTGCATTTAATCATAGAAATGTAGGTGAATGGTTCATGATTCTTAAGTGGGGTTAAATATGAGAGTTTTAATCCCTTGGCAGTAATTCTTGACTAGCAACCGGAGGAAAAGGCTAACCAAATTATATCTACAATTAATTTCATTACATGTTCGTTTAACCTCAGCATGCTCACATTCATAGTTCAGACTCACATTAGATAATTGTTTAGACTTACCATAATTATTAGAAATCAAAAATATCAAACTCTTGGTCACACTGTTGTCTTCATTGTTAGAATTGAAATATAGTACACTTGAGCAAATTGCACTTCATCCCAGTCCCTGTGGGATCGATACTTGGCTTACTCAAGCCACTTTACTATTTGTTCGACCACGTGCACTTGCGTGTAGTTATATACCCATATAACGCGAATCGAACAATAACTATGGGTATATAACTACACGCAAGTGCACGTGGTCAAACAAATAGTAAAGTGGCTTGAGTAAGCCAAATATCGATCCCACAGGGACTGGGAAAAGTGCAATCTGCTCAAGTGTACTATATTTCAATTCTAACAATGCAGACAATAGTGTGACCAAGAGTTTGATATTTTTGATTTCTAAATTATGCTAAGTCTAAACAATTATCTAATGTGAGTCTGAACTATAAATGTGAGCATGCTGAGGTTAAACGAACATGTAATGATATTAATTGTCGATATAATTTGGTTAGCCTTTTCCTTCGGTTGCTAGTCAAGAATTACTGCCAAGGGATTAAAACTCTCGAATAACCCCACTTAAGAATCATGAACCATCCACCTACATTTCCGTGATTAAATGCAATTCATGTTCTAGCCATACAAAACCGATTCCTAAATTGACTAATACGACTTTCATGTATATTTCTATCTTGAAGGTAAATCAATTCTCAATTTTCCCAAACTAAGAAAAGATCATATCCTATTAATTCACAACTTTCCAATTTCTTGCTCTCTCGAGTGAAACCGGACTTTTTAGATATACATTAACGTAGGCCACACATTAATGCAGTAAGAACAAGAATTAATAGAACAACCATGGAAGAAAAGATGAAAAACCAAAGAATCAATAATCACATTTCATTACAAGTGTTCATAACCTCAGCAAGAAGAGGAATTAGCCACTCATTTGTGAATTAAACATCGTTAAATGAGTGTTAAACATACAAGCAATTGAATTGAAGAAGAAGGAGATAGAGAAAAACCCTGATAATTTCGTCTCCTCAACTGCCTGTAACCCACGTTCTTGCTCCACCAAGTCAGAATATTGAAAAATGAACCTAAGTGTTCTATTTATACTAGTGGGAATTTTTCCCGAAATAATAAGCAATGTGCCACGGAGTGCATCGCGGAGCACTGCCTCCGTGACATGCTACCGACGCGGACCCTCACTGGAAACTAGGGGTCCAGGAATTAAGGCCCAACGTGGCACGACGTGCAACGCGGAGCCAGACCACCGTGCCACGGACCCATCGCGAACCCTCTGTGGAAATTGGGCGAAAATTCCCTATCCAGGAAGAAGGCCTCCGCGATGGCAGCGTGACACGACTCCATCGCGGAGCCCCTTTATTTTGTGCTTTCCAATGCCTTGTCCCTTGCTCACGTCCGAGTCCAACCCCGATATCTTCCAACATACATTTTAGCTTCTCGAAATTACATTTTCCTGCAAAATATTGCTAATCATGTTGGTCAGTATAAATTCACATTTTATTACCAATCACATGAGAAAGTATAAACATTGATAGATAAACAAGGCTTAAATGACACATTTGAGTATCACTTGGGCATATAAATTTGCCCAAGATCACTTACCCCACACTTAAATCCTTGTTCGTCCTTGAACAACAATCTTACACCTCATGCAATTTACATCCCAACCTCGCTACTTTGGTTCGACAATTTAGGTTACGGTCATACCGATTATTCAATATAGCAAATCATCAAGAAAACATGCATGGTCCTATCAATGCAATGACCTTCAATACATCAAGACCTCCTAGACTTAAGAATCGACTCTCGATATTGGCAAACTCATGCAAATCAGCATGCAAATCAGCTGATAAGGACATCCGACACGAAAGTTAATCTCTCATCAAGCATGTGCCCTCACAACACAAGAGAATTTTCCCCCTTTTGATTATATGAACTCACAAAATTTCAAGCAGGGGCATATAAACACAATTTTGCTCTCTCTCCCAAAAGAATTCACATGCATCATGTCATGACCCATAAGCTTGCCTTTAGTGTACTACTTCACTAATATAAAGAAGTGTGATGTAAGATCACGTAGGACTTTAACGGGTTGTAATGGAAGCTACGGAACTAGTAAGTATTGGGCTAACCAATAATAGCCACTAGCATCCTTAAGCGCCTTTTCAACACATCCCATCAAACTCATGGACATTGTTTCTTTCTTCATCCTCTCATTCTTGAAGTATTTCTTTAGTTTTTCCCATCTTATTAAGCACACTTGACACAACACAAAGATTATTCATGCACCTTCATTATAGTTTATTTATAACAAGTGCACCTTCAACCTTTTCTTTTCCTCCATCACTCGGCTTTTCTTTTCTTTTCACCATTCTCACTCTTTGACACTTTGGGAAAATGATTTTCTCTTCTTAAGCGCTTAAGAGTTTTGGATCAAACTTACGACTAATGAAAAGAAGGGACTAAGCTCAGTTTACACTTTTTGACGACAAAAAAAATTAATAGGCTAAAGGCTCAACGGGCTGACTAGGGTACACAATCAAGGTGGGTATGATCATGAAAAATAGAAACTTTCGGTTAAAATAAAGAAATGCCTGCATACTTTCCTACAACACACCTCCTTCATTTCGTTTTGTACACACACCAAGCAAGTTCTAGACACTTCACAATAGCATGGAATAACAAAACCTCACTTCACACTTATTGCACATGCTCAATTCAAGATGTATTCACAGACTCTTCAATCAGCGAATTACAGGAATTCAAACATTAAGCCTCAATCACACTGAATCGAACTCTATGGCCTAGGTATCTCAACACATTTACAAAGTTGCATGCTTTCATACGAATCACATTTGCATTTTCAATATCATGTACAACACAACCATAATCCCGCAACCATAAAGTAACTATAGGTTTTGGGATGCAACCCACAAAAAGAAAAACAACTGAAAAATAATTAAAAAATCTACTCCTAACAACTACATTTCCCTTAAGACGGTCGTCATCCATCCATCATAGGAAACGGTCACTAACTAAGACTTCGGTTCAATGGGACCATTCTCGATAAAAGAACCGAAAACAAACGCCGAGAAACCCAAGAATTGAAAAAAAAATTAAAAATATCGATCATTTCGATTTAACAAAAATATCGATCAATTCGATAACAAAAATATGTACAAAATCAGCTAGCAACATTCAGCAACACACAACAGATTCACATATATTTGCAATACAGAACAACAACTTACAATCACAAATCACGGGGTCAGAAAAATTTGTTCATAGGCACAACAACAGATTAGGACATACATACATAACAACACAACCAGCACCTAACTACTCCCACCCCACACTTAGCTCGAACACTGTCCCCAATGTTCACAAAAATCGGATGGTGGAACTCCCTGATCAATCAAAGTACTCCACTTCTTCATCAGGTGCTGTTGCTTCATCTCCCATGTCTGAATCACCCCCGTCGTCATCATCGGACTCCACATCGGAGTCCTCCCAACGTGTCTCCTCGTCTGTGGGGACATCATCATCCGTGGGCTCTACAAATGCTGGCCCCACTCGGCATAGAGCCCTGGAATTTTCTCCAAAAGGGTAGTCTAGCTCGAGCTGCCATAGCTCCTCCTCTGTTGTCGGCCTCCCGCCTATCCTCAGTTGGAGCATTTGCATCCCATACATGCGAGCCATATACTGATCATCACGAGCATGTCGCTCGCCAAGTGTAAGCACTGGCCCGTGGGTGGTGTCGGGTGCCTTAGTTTTAGTGACATCTAAGGCCCGCCGCTCCATCTGCGGGATATAGTCAAGGGACTCTTCCTCAACATCTAGTCCCCTCAGGAACGTGGTGAGTAGCCCACCAAATCCGTATCTGTGCCCCTGATGCAACCGGGCTCTCTTCATGGCGAAGATAATCACCGCCCCTACGTTGATCTCCAGCCCTTTCATCAGGGCGTACACCAGGCATACACGATCTCGGGTTACATCTGTCATATGTACCCCCGTGATTAGGTAAGAACAGACAATCTTACGCCATATTCTGGCCTCCCTGTTCATTTGTGAATAGGGCAAAGTCTGATGGTAGCCCCTCTCCTTGTGCCTGCTCCATCTAGCTGTCGATCGGGTCCCATACAATGTGCGTCTGATGTCCGCATACGGTGGAGTGATGTTCAACTGTCGAAGCACGTGGGCGTCTGTGTCCCGCGCCCCTAAGATAGCATTGAGGTGGTGGGGCTCAAATGTGACTATTTGCCCTCTGATTTTTATGGTGTGACTTCTTAGAGTCGGGTTCCAATTGGCATAGAATTCCCGAATCAGGTGCAAGTTGCATTCCTTGGGCTCTTCAAAGATAAAGTTGAGCCCAGTTGCCTCGATCTGGTGGACAATCCTAGGGAACTCCTGTGCCAATGGTTCCCGTGTTATGTGTTCCTCGGGGAAGTACTTGTTTTCCTTGTGCTTGGCATACCACTTCTTCCCCTCATCCGTCACCCACCTGGTCCCGTATTGGCGGTGTTGGCCGCGTGGAACCGCTGGTGCTGCTGGGACTGCTGTGCCCAGTCTGATTCGCTTTCTTCCGGCGCCAGATGTTGATGCGCCTTTCCCTTTTTCTTGCCTGCTTGCCATCTTACCTGTCAACCCAAGTAGACAAGATCAATGTTAAGCCAATGAATATTAACTTCGACTAAGGTCGGGTTAAGCTAGGCTACCCCACACTTAGTCCTTAGCCAAATTTACAACATTCCGGCAAGATCATCTTTATTTACACAAATAAACAACCAACTATACAAACGTGCTTAGTGCATAGGAAGAATTCGACGGTATATATTCTATGTACTACTCAGACTTCGTACAGCTAACCACCGTCATTACCATCAATCACATTTTATCCCATCGCACTTAGCAAGGAAAACAAAGATATGAAAACAACAAGAATTTATCTACACGAACCTATACAATTCACCCAATTCTTGCAAATGTCAATATTCCCCTAACCCGAGAATCCGTCGGTCTTTTAACATCATAACAATTAGCACATCGACTCATCTCACTCAACATGTACAACCCGGCATGAATTTCACAAGTTCACTACATTTTTCCACTTCAAATTCAAAAACAAGCCCTAAATATGATTGTATCAACAAAATTCCATTAAATTATGCAATAACGAGTTCAAGCAATCACAATTATATTCCGAACATCCATCAACACTAATTCAATTGAATTTACGTTTAATTTCTACTTAGGGCGAACTTAGCTCACATCAAATGCTCAATATCAAAGAAAATCGATAAGAAATTAGATGGAATCGAAGAACATACCTTGAGATTGAAGAATTGAAGAAAACTCGATGAATTTCTTGGCCTATTCCGTGTCACGTTGAAGGGGGAGGGGTTTTAGGGGGTTTGGTCGCGGAGTGTGTGAGAAATAAGGAAAAATTGAGGGGGATTCAGGGTTTAAAAGTGGAAAAATCACGCGGGTCACCCGGCGACCCGGTGTGACCCGTCGCGATATACATAGCAATGTGTCACGGAGTGCATCGCGGAGCACTGCCTCCGTGACACGGAGGTGTCGCGAGGGCGTTCTAGAATTTTTTAAAATTCCGGAGTTATACCTCAACGTGTCACGGAGGGTAACGCGGAGGTCCTCCTCCGTGACGCGGAGCTATCGCCCTAGCTCACTGTTTTGCCACTTTTTATTGATTTTCATACCTCGAATTTTCCTTTGCGATTCCTTGCATAATTTTCCTCCGTTCGACCTGAAATTCATTCTACTACAAGAAATTGGTTAGAATTATAGGTTTCACTCAAAATAAAAATAAAACAAAACTAAAAATTTTGTTGTTAAACAAGAAAAAGAAAAAAGAAAAATCTATTCACAATTTACAAAGAAAAATTTTTCACGGATTGCCCCCCGTGCAGCGCCTGGTTTACCGTCGCGGCTCGACGTCATTCAGCTCAGTTGTCCTCTAGGGTGATGGACGGTTTCTCTCGAAACCCGTCCTCCCCCTGTAGTGCTTACACCATTCCGGTGGTTTTCCCAATAACTCTCGTGAATCCTTAAACTGCTCATCATCGACTTGATCAATCACATTGATCACTGAGAGTTCTTCGTACACAGTCGGGAGCTTGGGTGCCTTGTACACATCGAACACTTCCACCTTGTCGTGTGCTCGCATTGTTAGCTGCCCCGCAACTACATCAATCAGCGCTTTCCCAGTCGCCAAGAAAGGACGTCCCAAAATAAATGGGACTTCCGCGTCTGGTTCAAAATCCAGCACGACAAAATCTACCGGGAAGATCAGGGAGCCAGTTGCACCAGAACGTCCTCCACAATGCCATCAGGTCTGACTAAGGACCGATCTGCCAATTGCAAGATCACTGTTGTGGGTCTAGGACTCCCTAGACCCAGCTTTTTGAATACCAATGACGGCATCAAATTAATGCTCGCTCCTAGATCACATAACCCACGAGCTCGGATACTCTGCCCAATAGTGATTTGTATAGTAAAGCTCCCAGGATCTTTGAGCTTTGTGGGCAGTCTGTTTTGTATCCGGGAAGTGCACTCCTCCGTGAGAGCCACCGTAGCATACTCAGTCAACCGACTTTTGTTTGCCACGATGTCCTTTATATACTTGGCATATTTCGGCACTCCCTGCAAAACATCAACAAGAGGTAAGTTAATATGTACCTGTTTCAGCACCTCCATGAATTTCTTGAAACATGCCTCTTCCTTGTGTTTCTTAAAATCGTTGAGGGAACGGGGGTGGTGGTCTTTCTGATTCTGCTTCCTTAGTCTTCCCCCTCTCATCACTTTGCTCCCTCTCGACTGCTGCTGCTCCCGATTGTTGAGGTGGTCTTTCTGGTTCCACCTCTTTCAGCTGCAAACCACTCCTTGTGGTCACCGCATTTACCTGCTTGGGGTTGGGATCTGTGTCGCTCGGAAGTCCTCCTCTAGGTCTGGTGTTTTGGGCTCCAGCAAATTGCCCAAATTGATATTCAAGTGCCTTGGTAGCTAACTGGTTGTTTTTCACCTCGGTTGCCAATTTCACATAGTCAGCCTGCAATTGAGCTTGATTAGCTATCATAGTCTTGAACATCTCCTCAATGCTGGGTGATGGTGGTGGAGAAGGTGCATTGTTATTTCTGAATTGTGCTTGATAATTCTGCTGCCCTCCTTAGTTCCTTTGCACACCCTGACTCGAACTCTACCCCTGATGGTTGTTGCTACCCCAGGAGAAATTCGGGTGATTCCTCCAATTGGAATTGTAGCTGTTGCCATACTGTTGGTGGTTGTTCCTTTGTACATTTCCCACAAAGTTCACCGAGTCAGGATTTGCTCCACAATACTCAGCTGAGTGTTCACTGCTCCCGCACACTTCACACCAAATCTGTTGCACTGCATTAACTGGGGCTTGAGGCTGGTTCATTGTCATGTTACTGAAGTGGGTGTTGAGTTGTAAAGCAGCTATCTGTGCAACAATAGCTGTAAACCCATCCACTTCTAGAACTCCTGCTGCTTTCCTTGTCCCTCCTCTTGACGAATCAGCATTCCATTCCGGATTGCCCTGCGAAATAAGGTTCAACAAGGTATACAGCTCCTCATAAGTTTTCTCCAGCGCTTGTCCCCCAGCTGCTGAGTCTAGCAAAATTTTTGTATGGGGTTCCAAACCCTCTATAAAAGTGTGTGCCAACACATCATTGGATTGATGATGATGAGGACAATCCCGCAACATGGACTTGAATCTCTCCCAAGCCTGATATAGATTCTCTCCCTCTCTCTGTTTGAAACTTAGAATTTGACTTCTAAGTCTTGCTGTTTTACCAGAGGGAAAAAATCGTATCAAGAACTTCCTTGCAAGATCATCCCACGTAGAAATAGAATTAGGTGGCTCAGTTTTCAACCACCTCTTGGCTTCTCCCAATAGTGAAAATGGGAACAATGAAAGTCGGACGTAATCTGATGACACTCCAGCGGGGATATAAGTGTCACTTATCTCCAAAAAATTTTGGAGATGCTGTTGTGGATCTTCATGAGGGAGACCTGTAAACTGCCCGCTAGTGTGCAGCAATTGCACCATGTTCTGCTTAAGTTCGAACCTCCCTCCTGGCTCAGGTTTGCGGATGCTAGATGTGACATTATTAGCATGTGGGATTGCCACCTCGCGAACCGGCCGAGCTGCTACTTCTTCGGGCACTAACATTGCCCGTACTACGGTGGATTCTGTTGTTGCTCCATGATTGTCTGTCTGAGCAACTGCAGCTTTCTTTCTAGAGCTTCTCTCCATTGTCGATGAAATAATCTTTCTGGCTCCAAATTCAAGTCCACCGGCTCCTTGTCTCTTGCCAGAGTTCAACAGAGATTAAATCTGCAAAATACAGGCTAAGACCAAGTTGTCAACACTAAGAAAAATAAAAATATAGAAAATTAACAATTAAGACAAATTCACCAATTGCCAAGTCCCCGGCAACGACGCCAAAAACTTGTTCGATTCGCGTTATATGGGTATATAACTACACGCAAGTGCACGTGGTCGAACAAGTAGTAAAGTGGCTTGAGAAAGCCAAGTATCGATCCCACAGGGACTGGGATGAAGTGCAATCTGCTCAAGTGTACTATATTTCAATTCTAACAATGCAGACAACAGTGTGACCAAGAGTTTGATATTATTGATTTCTAATAATTATGCTAAGTCTAAATAATTATCTAATGTGAGTCTGAACTATGAATGTGAGCATGCTGAGATTAAACGAACATGTAATGAAATTAATTGTCGATATAATTTGGTTAGCCTTTTCCTCCGGTTGCTAGTCAAGAATTACTGCCAAGAGATTAAAACTCTTGTATTTAACCCCACTTAAGAATCATGAACCATCCACCTACATTTCTATGATTAAATGCAATTCATGTTCTAGCCATACAAAACCGATTCCTAAATTGACTAATACGACTTTCAGGTATATTTCTATCTTGAAGGTAAATCAATTCTCAATTTTCCCAAACTAAGAAAGGATCATATCCTATTAATTCACAATTTTCCAATTTCTTGCTCTCTCGAGTGAAACCGGACTTTTTAGATATACATTAACGTAGGCCACACATTAATGCAGTAAGAACAAGAATTAATAGAACAACCATGGAAGAAAAGATGAAAAACCAAAGAATCAATAATCACATTTCATTACAAGTGTTCATAACCTCAGCAAGAAGAGGAATTAGCCACTCATTTGCGGATTAAACATCGTTAAATGAGTGTTAAACATACAAGCAATTGAATACAAGGAGAAGGAAAGAGAGAAAAACCCTGATAATTTCGTCCCCTCAACTGCCTGTAACCCACGTTCTTGCTCCACCAAGTCAGAATATTGAAAAATGAACCTAAGTGTTCTATTTATACTAGTGGAAATTTTTCCCCGAATAACAAGCAATGTGTCACGGAGTGCATCGCGGAGCACTGCCTCCGTGACACGCTACCGACGCGGACCCTCACTGGAAACTGGGGGTCCAGGAATTAAGGCCCAACGTGGCACGACGTGCAATGCGGAGCCAGGCCACCGTGCCACGGACCCATCGCGAACCCTCTCTGGAAATTGGGCGAAAATTCCCTATCCAGGAAGAAGGCCTCCGCGATGGCAGCGTGACACGGCTCCATCGCGGAGCCCCTTTATTTTGTGCTTTCCAATGCCTTGTCCCTTGCTCACGTCCGAGTCCAGCCCTGATATCTTCCAACATACATTTTAGCTTTTTGAAATTATATTTTCCTGCAAAACAATGCTAATCATGTTGGTCGGTATAAATTCACATTTTATTACCAATCACATGAGAAAGTATAAACATTGATAGATAAACAAGGCTAAAATGACACATTTGAGTATCACTTGGGCATATAAATTTGCCCAAGATCACTTACCCCACACTTAAATCCTTGTTCGTCCTCGAACAACAATCTTACACCTCATGCAATTTACATCCCAACCTCGCTACTTTGGTTCGACAATTTAGGTTACGGTCATACCGATTATTCAATACAACAAATCATCATGAAAACATGCATGGTCCTATCAATGCAATGACCTTCAACACATCAAGACCTCCTAGACTTAAGAATCGACTCTCGATATTGGCAAACTCATGCAAATCAGCTGATCAAGACATCCGACATGAAAGTTAATCTCTCATCAAGCATGTGCCCTCACAACACAAGAGAATTTTCCCCTTTTTGATTATATGAACTCACAAAATTTCAAGCAGGGGCATATAAACACAATTTTGCTTTCTCTCCCAAAAGAATTCACATGCATCATGTCATGACCCATAAGCTTGCCTTTAGTGTACTACTTCACTAATATAAAGAAGTGTGATGTAAGATCACGTAGGACTTTAACGGGTTGTAATGGAAGCTACGGAACTAGTAAGTATTGGGCTAACCAATAATAGCCACTAGCATCCTTAAGCGCCTTTTCAACACATCCCATCAAACTCATGGACATTGTTTCTTTCTTCATCCTCCCATTCTTGAAGTATTTCTTTAGTTTTGCCCATCTTATTAAGCACACTTGACACAACACAAAGATTATTCATGCACCTTCATTATAGTTTATTTATAACAAGTGCACCTTCAACCTTTTCTTTTCCTCCATCACTCGGCTTTTCTTTTCTTTTCACCATTCTCACTCTTTGACACTTTGGGAAAATGATTTTCTCTTCTTAAGCGCTTAAGAGTTTTGGATCAAACTTACGGCTAATGAAAAGAAGGGATTAAGCTCAGTTTACACTTTTTGACGACAAAAAAAATTAATAGGCTAAAGGCTCAACGGGCTAACTAGGGTACACAATCAAGGTGGGTATGATCATGAAAAATAGAAACTTTCGGTTAAAATAAAGAAATGCCTGCATACTTTCCTACAACACACCTCCTTCATTTCGTTTTGTACACACACCAGGCAAGTTCTAGACACTTCACAATAGCATGGAATAACAAAACCTCACTTCACACTTATTGCACATGCTCAATTCAAGATGTATTCACAGACTCTTCAATCAGCTAATTACAGGAATTCAAACATTAAGCCTCAATCACACTGAATCGAACTCTATTGCCTAGTTATCTCAACACATTTACAAAGTTGCATGCTTTCATACGAATCACATTTGCATTTTCAATATCATGTACAACACGCAACCATAATCCCGCAACCATAAAGTAACTACAGGTTTTGGGATGCAACCCACAAAAAGAAAAACAACTGAAAAATAATTGAAAAATCTACTCCTAACGACTACATTTCCCATAAGACGATCGTCATCCATCCATCATAGGAAATGGTCACTAACTAAGACTTCGGTTCATTGGGACCATTCTCGGTAAAAGAACCGAAAACAAACGCCGAGAAACCCAAGAATTGAAAAAAAAATTAAAAATATCGATCATTTCAATTTAACAAAAATATCAATCAATTCGATAACAAAAATATGTACAAAATCAGCTAGCAACATTCAGCAACACACAACAGGTTCACATATATTTGCAATACAGAACAACAACTTACAATCACAAATCACGGGGTTAGAAAAATTTGTTCACAGGCACAACAACATATTAGGACATACATACATAACAACACAACCAACACCTAACTACTCCCACCCCACACTTAGCTCGAACACTGTCCTCAGTGTTCACAAAAATTAAAATAGCACAAAAATCGGGTGGTGGAACTCCCTGATCAATCAAAGTACTCCATTTCTTCATCAGGTGCTGCTGCTTCATCTCCCATGTCTGAATCACCCCCGTTGTCATCATCGGACTCCACATCGGAGTCCTCCCGACGTGTCTCCTCGTCTGTGGGGACATCATCATCCGTGGGCTCTACAAATGCTGGCCCCACTGGGCATAGAGCCCTGGCATTTTCGCCAAAAGGGTAGTCTAGCTCGAGCTGTCATAGCTCCTCCTCTGTTGCCGGCCTCCCGCCTATCCTCAGCTGGAGCATTTGCATCCCATACATGCGAGCCATATACTTATCATCACGAGCATGTCGCTCACCAAGTATAAGCACTGGCCCGTGGGTGGTGTCGGGTGCCTTAGTTTTAGTGACATCTAAGGCCCGCCGCTCCATCTGCGGGATATAGTCAAGGGCCTCTTCCTCAACATCTAGGCCCCTCAGGAACGTGTTGAGTAGCCTACCAAATCCGTATCTGTGCCCCTGATGCAACCGGACTCTCTTCATGGCGGAGATAATCACCGCCCCTACGTTGATCTCCAGCCCTTTCATCAGGGCGTACACTAGGCATACACGATCCCGGGTTACATCTGTCATATGTACCCCCGGGATTAGGCAAGAACAGACAATCTTAAGCAAAATTCTGGCCTCCCTGTTCATCTGTGAATAGGGCAAAGTCTGATGGTAGCCCCTCTCCTTGTGCTTGCTCCATCTAGCTGTCCATCGGGTCCCACACAATGTGCGTCTGATGTCCGCATACGGTGGAGTGATGTTCAACTGTCGAAGCACGTGGGCGTCTGTGTCCCGACCCCTAAGATAGCATTGAGGTGGTGGGGCTCAAATGTGACTATTTGCCCTCTGATTTTTATGGTGTGACTTCTTAGAGTCGGGTTCCAATTGGCATAGAATTCCCGAATCAGGTGCAAGTTGCATTCCTTGGGCTCTTCAAAGATGAAGTTGAGCCCAGTTGCCTCGACCCGGTGGACAATCCTAGGGAACTCCTGTGCCAATGGTTCCCGTGCTATGTGATCCTCGGGGAAGTACTTGTTTTCCTTGTGCTTGGCATACCACTTCTTCCCCTCATCCGTCACCCACCTGGTCCCGTATTTGCGGCGTTGGCCGCGTGGAACCACTGGTGCTGCTGGGACTGCTGTGCCCAGTCTGATTCGCTTTCTTCCGGCGCCAGATGTTGATGCGCCTTTCCCTTTTTCTTGCCTGCTTGCCATCTTACCTGTCAACCCAAGTAGACAAGATCAATGTTAAGCCAATGAATATTAACTTCGACTAAGGTCGGGTTAAGCTAGGCTACCCCACACTTAGTCCTTAGCCAAATTTACAACATTCCGGCAAGATCATCTTTATTTACACAAATAAACAACCAACTATACAAACGTGCTTAGTGCATACGAAGAATTCGACGGTATATATTCTATGTACTACTCAGACTTCGTACAGCTAACCACCGTCATTACCATCAACCACATTTTATCCCATCGCACTTAGCAAGGAAAACAAAGAAATGAAAACAACAAGAATTTATCTACACGAACCTATACAATTCACCCAATTCTTGCAAATGTCAATATTCCCCTAACCCGAGAATCCGTCGGTCTTTTAACATCATAACAATTAGCATATCGACTCATTTCACTCAACATGTACAACCCGACATGAATTTCACAAGTTCACTACATTTTTCCACTTCAAATTCAAAAACAAGCCCTAAATATGATTGTATCAACAAAATTCAATTAAATTATGCAATAACGAGTTCAAGCAATCACAATGATATTCCGAACATCCATCGACACTAATTCAATTGAATTTACGTTTAATTTCTACTTAGGGAGAACTTAGCTCACATCACATGCTCAATATCAAAGAAAATCGATAAGAAATTAGATGGAATCGAAGAACATACCTTGAGATTGAAGAATTGAAGAAAACTCGATGAATTTCTTGGCCTATTCCGTGTCACGTTGAAGGGGGAGGGGTTTTAGGGGGTTTGGTAGCGGAGTGTGTGAGAAATAAGGAAAAATTGAGGGGGATTCGGGGTTTAAAAGTGGAAAAATCACGCGGGTCACCCGGCGACCCGGTGTGACCCGTCGCGATATACATAGCAACGTGTCACGGAGTGCATCGCGGAGCACTGCCTCCGTGACACGGAGCTGTCGCGAGGGCGTTCTGGAATTTTTTTAAAATTCCGGAGTTATACCTCAACGTGTCACGGAGGGTAACGCGAAGGTCCTCCTCCGTGACACGGTGCTATCGCCCTAGCTCACTGTTTTGCCACTTTTTATTGATTTTCATACCTCGAATTTTCCTTTGCGATTCCTTGCATAATTTCCCTCCGTTCGACCTGAAATTCATTCTACTATAAGAAATTGGTTAGAATTATAGGTTTCACTCAAAATAAAAATAAAACAAAACTAAAAATTTTGTTGTTAAACAAGAAAAAGAAAAAAGAAAAATCTATTCACAATTTACAAAGAAAACTTTTTCACGGGTTGCCCCCCGTGGAGCGCCTGGTTTACCGTCGCGGCTCGACGTCATTCAGCTCAGTTGTCCTCTAGGGTGATGGACGTTTTCTCTCGAAACCCGTCCTCCCCCAGTAGTGCTTACACCATTCCGGTGGTTTTCCCAATAACTCTCGTGAATCCTTAAACAGCTCATCATCGACTTGATCAATCACATTGATCACTGAGAGTTCTTCGTACACAGTCGGGAGCTTGGGTGCCTTGTACACATCGAACACTTCCACCTTGTCGTGTGCTCGCATTGTTAGCTGCCCCGCAACTACATCAATCAGCGCTTTCCCGGTCGCCAAGAAAGGACGTCCCAAAATAAATGGGACTTCCGCGTCTGGTTCAAAATCCAGCACGACAAAATCTACCGGGAAGATCAGGGAGCCAACTTGCACCAGAACGTCCTCCACAATGCCATCAGGTCTGACGAAGGACCGATCTGCCAATTACAAGATCACTGTTGTGGGTCTAGGACTCCCTAGACCCAGCTTTTTGAATACCGATGACGGCATCAAATTTATGCTCACTCCTAGATCATATAACCCATGAGCTCGGATACTCTGCCCAATAGTGATTTGTATAGTAAAGCTCCCAGGATCTTTTAGCTTTGTGGGCAGTCTGTTTTGTATCCGGGAAGTGCACTCCTCCGTGAGAGCCACCGTAGCATACTCAGTCAACCGACTTTTGTTTGCCACAATGTCCTTTATATACTTGGCATATTTCGGCACTCCCTGCAAAACATCAACAAGAGGTAAGTTAATATGTACCTATTTCATCACCTCCATGAATTTCTTGAAACACGCCTCCTCCTTGTGTTTCTTTAAATCGTTGAGGGAACGGGGATGGTGGTCTTTCTGATTCTGCCTCCTTAGTCTTCCCCCTCTCATCACTTTGCTCCCTCTCGACTGCTGCTGCTCCCGATTGTTGAGGTGGTCTTTCTGGTTCCACCTCTTTCAGCTGCAAACCACTCCTTGTGGTCACCGCATTTACCTGCTTGGGGTTGGGATTTGTGTTGCTCGGAAGTCCTCCTCTAGGTATAGTGTTTTGGGCTCCAGCAAATTACCCAAATTGATATTCAAGTACCTTGGTAGCTAACTGGTTGTTTTTCACCTCGGCTGCCAATTTCACATAGTCAGCCTGCAATTGAGCTTGATTAGCTATCATAGTCTTGAACATCTCCTCAATGCTGGGTGATGGTGTTGGAGGAGGTGCATTGTTGTTTCTGAATTGTGCTTGATAATTCTGCTGCCCTCCTTGGTTCCTTTGCACACCCTGACTTGAACTCTGCCCCTGATGGTAGTTGCTACCCCAGGAGAAATTCGGGTGATTACTCCAATTGGAATTGTAGTTGTTGCCATACTGTTGGTGGTTGTTCCTTTGTACATTTCCCACAAAGTTTATTGAGTCAGAATTTGCTCGACAACACTCAGCTGAGTGCTCACTGCTTCCGCACACCTCACACCAAATCTGCTGCACTGCATTAACTGGGGCTTGAGGCTGGTTCCTTGTCATGTTACTGAAGTGGGTGTTGAGTTGATTCTGTAAAGCAGCTATCTGTGCAGCAATAGATGTAAACCCATCCACTTCTAGAACTCCTGCTGCTTTCCTTGTTCCGCCTCTTGACGAATCAGCATCCCATTCCGGATTGCCCTGCGAAATACGATTCAACAAGGTATACAGCTCCTCATAAGTTTTCTCCAGCGCTTGTCCCCCAGCTGCTGAGTCTAGCAATATTTTTGTATGGGGTTCCAAACCCTCTATAAAAATGTGCACCAACACATCATTGGATTGATGATGATGAGGACAATCCCGCAACATGGACTTGAATCTCTCCCAAGCCTGATATAGATTCTCTCCCTCTCTATGTTTGAAACTTAGAATTTGACTTCTAAGTCTTGCTATTTTACCAGAGGGAAAAAATCGTATCAAGAACTTCCTTGCAAGATCATCCCACGTCGAAATAGAATTAGGTGGGTCAGCCTTCAACCACCTCTTGGCTTCTCCCAATATTGAGAATGGGAACAATGTAAGCTGGACATAATCTGATGACACTCCAGCGGGGATATAAGTGTCACTTATCTCCAAAAAATTTTGGAGATGCTGCTGTGGATCTTCATGAGGGAGACCTGTAAACTGCCCGCTAGTGTGCAGCAATTGCACCATATTTTGCTTAAGTTCAAACCTCCCTCCTGGCTCAGGTTTGCGGATGCTAGATGTGCAGCAATCTGCTCAAGTGTACTATATTTCAATTCTAACAATGCAGACAACAGTGTGACCAAGAGTTTGATATTTTTGATTTCTAATAATTATGCTAAGTCTAAACAATTATCTAATGTGAGTCTGAACTATGAATGTGAGCATGCTGAGGTTAAACGAATATGTAATGAAATTAATTATCGATATAATTTGGTTAGCCTTTTCCTCCGGTTGCTAGTCAAGAATTACTGCCAAAGGATTAAAACTCTCGTATTTAACCCCACTTAAGAATCATGAACCATCCACCTACATTTCTATGATTAAATGCAATTCATGTTCTAGCCATACAAAACCGATTCCTAAATTGACTAATACGACTTTCAGGTATATTTCTATCTTGAAGGTAAATCAATTCTCAATTTTCCCAAACTAAGAAAGGATCATATCCTATTAATTCACAACTTTACAATTTCTTGCTCTGTCGAGTGAAATCGGACTTTTTAGATATATATTAACGTAGGCCACACATTAATGCAGTAAGAACAAGAATTAATAGAACAAATATGGAAGAAAAGATGAAAAACCAAAGAATCAATAATCACATTTCATTACAAGTGTTCATAACCTCAGCAAGAAGAGGAATTAGCCACTCATTTGCGGATTAAACATCGTTAAATGAGTGTTAAACATACAAGCAATTGAATACAAGGAGAAGGAAAGAGAGAAAAACCCTGATAATTTCATCCCCTCAACTGCCTATAACCCACGTTCTTGCTCCACCAAGTCAGAATATTGAAAAATGAACCTAAGTGTTCTATTTATACTAGTGGGAATTTTTCCCGGAATAACAAGCAATGTGTCACGGAGTGCATCGCGGAGCACTGCCTCCGTGACACGCTACCAACGCGGACCCTCACTAGAAACTGGGTGTCCAGGAATTAAGGCCCAATGTGGCACGGCGTGCAACGCGGAGCCAGGCCACCGTGCCACGGACCCATCGCGAACCCTCTCTGGAAATTGGGCGAAAATTCCCTATCCAGGCAGAAGGCCTCTGCGATGGCAGCGTGGCACGGCTCCATCACGGAGCCCCTTTATTTTGTGCTTTCCAATGCCTTATCTCTTGCTCACGTCCGAGTCCAACCCCGATATCTTCCAACATACCTTTTAGCTTCCGGAAATTACATTTTCCTGCAAAACAATGCTAATCATGTTGGTCAGTATAAATTCACATTTTATTACCAATCACATGAGAAAGTATAAACATTGATAGATAAACAAGGCTAAAATGACACCTTTGAGTATCACTTGGGCATATAAATCCCTAGCATTTTGAACGTGTCAAGGCAATGTCTTATTTTAGACGATGAAGATGTTGTTGTGCTTGCTTTTGAAATATTTGATGAGCTAATAGAATCTCCGGCACCTCTACTTGGGGATTCAGTTAAAGCAATAGTTCAATTTTCTCTTGAAGTTTATTCAAGTCCAAATTTAGAGTCAAACACACACCATCAGGTAGGAACATGATATGATTACAGCTTAGTGAAACTGTTGGTACTTGGATGTTGTGATGTTTGCATAATGTTTTTGCCTATTTGATGTCTGTTACTAGTGCTAAAAAGCATTTTACTTTGAATTTGGTTCATTTTTTAGGTTATTCAAATAATCTCGTGGCTAGAAATATACAAGTCAAATTGTTTGAAAAATGCATTATGGATTTCTCAATAGCACGCATGTAATTGATTTATTTGATGCCCTAATTTTCTCTGTTCTGGATATTGCTAATTCTCTATTAATTAGCCGTATTTTTGTTTTCTCTTTTTTATTTCAATTTTACTCTTTTTCTGCAGTTCCGAATTCCTGCAAATATTGCTCTTCTATTGGCTTTCATTTTTCTCTTAGCTTCTTTGTGATGAGACGATCACATCCGCAACTTCCAATTGAAAGGTAATATATCTTGTCTATTTTTTCTTATTTAAGTTTAAATATTCTATATTCTGTTGAGGTGTATGCTAACAAAATTCTACTGCATACTGTGTATGCATATCAAATAGTGACAAAATTGTAACTATTTAGTGAAAATTCAAATTTTGGTCTGGCATTTTCCCAAAGCATGTTCTTTAGAGAAATATTTAGGGAAGAGAAAAGTTGCAGAGATGTCAATAAGAATCATAATAGTGATCAGACATTAGAAAAAAAATGTAATGCCCCGGAAGCTCAAAATTAATATCCGAGACTTAATTCAGAAAATCTGAGAAACTGCAGAAATATTATAGAATGACCCACCTAACGACTCGTTAGGTGACCCATGATTCGTTAGGTGAGCCGTGAAGAGGAGGCTGGAGATTTCAAAGGAAGGAGGGAGTGTACCCAACGAGGGACCTCACAAGTCGTGGTCACTGACCACAACCCATTAAGTCACTCATGGGCAGGCTCTAATTGATATTATATGTAGTCGTCCAGTGTACTTGATGAGTGGGTGGAACGAATCGTTATCAGTGCAGACGACTCGTTAATTCACCCGTTACATGACTTGGCATTAAATACCTATAATGAGGCAGTGTGTTCTACGAATGGTGACCACGACTCATTGAGTTCCTCGTGGTGACATCAGTGAATCCGGGCAGTAGACCTAACAAGAGGTCCCAACCAACGACTCATTGAGTGACCCGTTAATACCCCATTGACCAGATTTTAAAATTTTAGCAGGGTTATTTTAGTAATCTTCTATTTACTTAGTCCCTAAACTACGTCATTTTGAACCTAAATTCAGAAGTATTAGAAGGTTTGAGTGGGTTTCTCCCCTCATTCTCACGTCTACACTCAAAATTTCATCGACGATTCTCCCAAGAAACTCTCTAGCAGACTTAGGGTTATTCAGTCATTGCAGTAGTCCAGGTCCTCTTCTTCAGGGAATTATTCACCAGGTATGTGGGGTTTTAGCAAGGGGATTGTCCTTCCCTTGCGTCCCCAAAGTCCTCTTCAATTTCTTCTATAAGTTTTAAGCCTTGAGCTTTCGAGTATGAGAAGCAATTTATTTTCATGGATTTCCCTCAGAACGATGTTTATACTTATTGTTAATATAATCTTTATTAGTTCCTCATCAAATTGTCAGTATTATTACAAAAGTGAATCTGAGCCCTAATTTTTGAGTAATGGTTTTTACTTGTTAAATTCCCTCTAGTGAATGAAGAATGTTTTGGGTTGAATTCCTAGAATTTTCTTGCTATTTGTATGTGTTGAGTAAATATCCCATGAATCAGTATGACTTTAGTACGTTGAATGAAATTCTCTATTAGCTGCTTAGTATTTTAGTCAGTTAGAATACAGAACTCAATCAGTCTAGTCTCAGTGAGAATCATACCAGTCTAGTTTCAATTAGATTTTAGCAACCTCAATGTTGTCCAGAAAATGTCAACTGATCAGTTTGACTCCAGTTTATTTTTGAGGTGTCAGTGGTGCCTCCCAGCTTTCAGACTCAGATTCAAATTTCAGTTGTTTGGTCCATTAGGCGATCATAATATTCAGATATAACTCTGACCAGCCCCAAGATCCCAATTCAGTTATTAGTTTTCTGTAGACGGTTACGACGCTTCCAGATAAGCAGCTCTGACCAGTCTTAGAATCCAGTTTCAGAATCTGGTCCGATAAGGCTCTTAGGGTACATGCAGTTATTCGTCCCTGACTAGTCTTGGGCCCCAGTTTCGAGCTATCAGCTTAGTAATTCAGTTTAGGTTGTCTAGAGGGAGTAGAACTTAGCACCGAGCGGGTCGGGGTTCCATCGCACCCAGATTTCCAGAACTACGTTGCCAACATAGGTTATAGTATTACTTGGCCTGATTGGCCCCAGATATTTTTGTGATCACCAGCATGTCTTTATACCCTGGCAAAGTATATTGGGTCCTACCGGCGGGGTGTATACATCGGACTCCACGTCTAGCTCACGTGGTTAAATATCGGTTATAGACTCTCCCACTAGTTAGTCCAGTCCATTATCAGAATAAGCAGCTCAGTTCAGTACAGTATCTAAGATTTGGTGTTTCAGACTCAGGGCATGTCCTTGACCATCAGACAAGGTCGTCTTGACCATTTCAGATTTTATCAGTACTTTAGTTCAGCTTATCTATTGATCATGGCATGTCATTTTAGCTCAGACTTTATATTCAGTAAGTTTCTCCCACTTACTCAGTACATTCAAAGTACTGACGCATGCTTTTCATGTTGTATTGTTTCATGATACAGCTGCAGGTTCTCAAGTTCAACGCAAATAGTTACTTCAGTTTCAAAGTATTCCATTTCAGCAAATCAGAGTGTGACTCCTCCTCATTCGAGGGTTTTGTTTGTTTACTTCATTTGGATATTGTTTTATTTATATTTAGAGTTAGATGGGGACCTGTCCCAGCAATTCCTCAGTAGTTGGCTTTCAGACCAGACCTGTCTTTATATATGATACATATATATTATATGTATCATATAATATATACATTTAGTTAACGAAAATATTAATTTCAAGAAAATGCATTTGTGTTCAAGCAATAGTGGTTTTATTCAGCATTGTGTTCTTGTTCATTCTTTCATCAAGTTATAAATTCATTGGAATTTGGGTGACTCTAACCATCTATATGAGCCTCAGAGCTTCTTTAGCAGGCTTCTGGAGGTATGGTTAATTGCTAAGTAATGCTCCAAATCTAATATATTTTTTAGATCCTAAAGCTAATCTGTTTGTTTTATGTTTTCACCATTTGCAGGATAGGAACTGGAACAGGGCCCTGGAAGTTCCTCAAGAGCTAAAAGTCTCTGTTAAGTTATTATTGTACATAACTGAGAGAGACTTATCCCTGAAGCAATTTTTACTATTGTATTATCAAGAAAGTATCACCATTGAATCATAGTTTAATGCCTTTGTTATTACATCATGTTCTGTAACGAATGAACAAATCAATTATCTAAACCAAAGTTAAATTAACATTTTAGCCTTTGTGTTCAGTCGAAAGGTGTTAATTGATGTCAGATCCATTGAAATAATGGAAGTTAAAGAGTGTATAAAATTTTCTTGTAAGGTAAACACTATATTTTGAATGATTCAATTCATCCAACGATGTATCCTTGCCAAAATCCTTCTTCCGTTGGTGTTCGTATTTATTTGATTCTCTATATTTCTAATTCTTGATTTCTGTTTGGCTTTAGTTGGACTTCTTTTCTTATCCTACTTACCCAAGGTAAAACTCTTCCTTTTTATTTTGAGATTTGTTTGTTTCATGTATCTCTAAAATTTAATTTTTTGAATGTCTGCCTGATGTTTTGGTTCATTATAGCACTGAAGTTTGCATGGTTATTTTGTTGTCGAATTTATGATATTCAATAAATTTCTCATGAAATATTTTTAAACGTAGGTTAAGAGTCGTGAGGTCTTAGGTTCAAATTCTAGTACAGACCAAAAACGCTAGGTGATTTCTTTCCAGTTGTCTTAGCCTTGGTGGGCAGAGTTACTTGATACCTGATGTGAGTACGTAGAAGGTGACAGGTAACCTGTGAAGTTAGTCGATGTGTGTGAAACTTGGTCTATGAATTCAATATTTTTTTATAGCAGTACTTAAAAAAATAAATACACTTCTGAAACAATAAAATAATTCAGTTTCTATCAATGATGTTGAAGTTTCTGTCACACCCCACCTTGGGAGGCATGACTGGCACCTGGTGCCCTTCTAGGACCTGAACTTCTGAGCCGACTGAGCCTAAGCACCTCTGGTGCAAGGCTGGCTCTAACTCTAGAATCAGGAAAACAACGAGCTATATAGCGGCTGTAAATACAACACCCGGCCAACAAGGCCTATAGCCACCTGTGAAAATAAACAGCTAACCAGAGGCGAACGAACGTAGGGAGTCCTATGCGGGCCGACAAGGCCACCATGATATCTAATTATAACTTGGAAGTAAGATCAGATACTACACTGAGCTATGATCAACAAGGTCATCAACAACAGCTAAATTGGGTCCCACACGGCCAACACATATACTCTAAAACACATACGGGCCCCACAAGGCCGATACATCTAACCATAGGAAAATAATATAATCTGCAAGCCTCTAGGAGTAATAAGATGGTCGGGACAGGACCCCGGCCTACCCATACTGTACAAACAAAAAGAGGTAAACCTCTATCACACAAGCTCCGAAAGAAAGGAGTTGATGGCTCTGTATGGCTGATTGGAACTACAAGAGACCTGCTCCTCGTCTATCTGCACCTGCAGGCAAGTAATGCAGTGCCCCAAAAGAGGGGTCAGTACCACAGGTACTGAGTATGTAAAACAATAACTATAAATGACTGAAAGTAAGAAATAGAACTGACAATAACTGAAGTAAAGGAAACAGGCCAAAAATGACTGAAGTAGTGAAATTAAGACTAAACATAACTGTGATAAGGAGGGTAGGGGTCATACCTAACAAATGAGGCGTCCTACTGTCTAACTATCAGTAACTAAAGAAACATAAACCTTACCTGGCCCCCATAAGCCGGAAGGTACAATCAACACAAAACAACCCACCTGAGCCCCCATTAGCCCTAGTTAGTACACCTCAATCTATATACCCCTATCCAGGTCATACTGAGTCAACTACCAGCTATAAGCATCCTGCCGATCCCCTGGGTCTGCAACTGGGCCCGTTGGGCCCCTAACTATAGTTGTACCTGAGTCTGGAAGACTCCTGATATCTACACCCCGGGCATAAGCGCTCAACAGGGGTGTGTATAAGCCAACCACGGCAAATAAGAGAATCTGGATCCCCATCTTCGTCCCTTGCAGACGGGATGCTGCTCCATAGAGCAACGAATCCTCGCCCCTAGCGGACGAGTCGACACAGCTATTAACCCTGGGGCGGTTACGGAAACTATACAGGTAATCCAACCAAAACAATACAATTACAAGTCTCAACTGCTAATAACAACTACACATGATAACATACTCTTGACATGCTTACGCGCCTCGCGCATGTCCCTCATATGAATAAACACAAAATTTTAAAAATAACATAAATAATGTTTAAAAATGTGTTTGTGTAACAATATAAGAATTAGAAAGAAAATTATGAATTTTAAATTAATAAATAATTATATTTAAGAGTTTAATCCAATCTAGTAATTTTTTCTTCAGTTTGTTATAATATTTATTTCAGTGAACAAAAACATCATAGAAATTTCAAACTCTATTTTTAAAAATCTTAAACATAAGACGATTTACATATAAGTACAATGTTATCCAACGTATAATTATTTCTTAAAAGATAAAATCTTAATCACTTTTAAAGTTCTAAATACTAATACTTTTTATATATTTCAAATAAGGAAGGATTTAATACATAAAACTTAATTAATTTAAAGTTTTAATTATTAAAAAAATAATTAAATAACTATTTTGTCGAGTGTGAACACTTTTTTAAAAAGTGAAAAGGTGAATGATATTTTGCTATGAGACTCCGTACTTTAATATTAGTAATAACTTTATTTTAAACTTTTCATTTGATCCTTTATAAAATGATTTTAGCTCAATTTTTTCTCTCTCTCTTAATTTATGTGTCTAGTCAAACATCTTTACATAAATTAAAACAGAAAAAATAATGTAGATTTAACTAAAGAGAGTGAATAACAAGAGCATTGGTTAATTGAAACAACTTAAAGTATGTTGTGTTTCTAATTTTTTTTAATTATATAATATTTTTAAAGAAGAAATTCAACATCTTAATGGATAATAAAATTACACTTTTTAATTTATTTTTTCATATCTTGAGTTAAAAAATTATAATGGATGATTAGTTAATTTAATAAATAAAAGATTGGTATAAGTTACTAGACTTGTAATTGATTTTAAATTTTTAAATGTTAGGACCTTTAATATAGCTCAAATAAGGAAAAAAATTAAGAAGCAAAATTTTAATGAATTTTAAAATACTAAATATTAGGAGTTGTTACGTTTTACATATAATTAAAGATTTAATAGTTTTAACTTTATTTAATTTTAAAGTCCTAATATTAGGATAATATTAAATGACAATAATTGAAGAAAGAAAAAGTAAATGATAATTTTGTCTATTATAAATTTTTTAATGAAGGGAAAAAAATTCAATTAACATTTTTAAGGGTTTTCACACTTTTGCAATTAGATCATTTTATGATATGTGAAATTAGTGAAATTTTTTTTTTATAACTTTTCATATGTATTACCTTTCCTCATTATCAGTTTTTTCCATATGACAATGATCTCATTTTGCATTATTAAAGTTAACTATCTTGTTGCATTTTTTGCAAGATTAATACCATGGATCATCTTTATTTAATATATTTTTGATTATTGCATTAAATTTACAATATTTATTCTATAAATAAAGATAAAGAATAGGTTAGGATTGATATATTTTTATTTTTAAAAGGTATAAATTTTTCTTGAAGTAGTTAAAAAATATGTACCTCTTTAGTCTTTATCATCAAATGAACCATATATTATTTAATTATTAAATTATATTTTATTGTAATTTCTTAATTCGAATGTCAAAACATATATTTATCAATTTTAAAGAGCTATTTCTTTTTAAAAAGTGAGATTTATCCACATTCTGCTGGTAGATGTAAAAGATATCCCAAAATTTTCTTTACAAAATAAAAACATTAGTATAACTAAAAGATATATAATTTATCAGAAACAACATTTAATATAGTACGCGTGTATATTGTACTCCTAACATCACAGAATGTTATAATAAGTTTTTTCAGTAATTAACTTTTGTAGCAATTCATTCTCTATCTCTGATAATTCGCCCCATAAAGTTATAGTTTTTCGATTACGCACGAATTTATAAGCAAACATATAAAATTAAAAAATATCATAAACTCGTATTCTTGAAAATAAAAGAAAGAGAAAGAGACACTATAAATCATTTTTTTATTATGAAAACTTGCAAATTTGATACATATCTGATTATTCATGAAAAAAAGCATTAAACGCAAAGTTCAACTTACTTCTCATTCATAAGTACTATATCTCTTCGTTTTGTTTTTCCTCCCATGAATATCTTAGAACTCACAAAGATGTCAGGTATATCTACAAAGAATATTTTGTTAAGTAAATAGGAGTAAAATATTATGTATATATTGAAGGTTAGATCAATTGATAAAATCTAAAGAAATTACCAAAAATTGCTCCATCGAAATATTGTATTGCATCTTCAAATGAAAGAAAATTATTTGAAAAAATAATAGCAGAAAAGTGATTGTTGCATTCTAGAACTATAGTGTTGTCATTGAATTCAACCTCAATCTCCCTGTTTATTGATATAAAATTAGGACTAACACTATTGATGCATCAATTTATAATGTAATAGATCTTGTCTTGCTGTAAATATTTTTTTCACTTTTAAATATAGTTATTTAAAAGTATAGCATGAACTTTTGTCTCCTGCAGAGAATTAAACTTTAATGGTCAAAAAATATATATATAAAAATATATAATATATAAAATATAATAAAAATAGGTAAGAACTCAAATATATATATATATATATATATATAAAATATAATACGAAAAAAGAATTATTACCTTTTCATTAACTATAAGAAAATTACAATATTAAAAAAAAAAAAGAAGGAGAAGGACAAATAAACACAGAAACATACAAACTTAGAGATTGACAAAGGTGTTGATGAAGAAGTGCTGATGAATTAAATTATGCAACTATAAATTTTTTTATAAAAGTAAAAGAATTTATATATTAAAAAGAATTTGAAACTATAACAATATTAGAACATTACTATCAAAAAGAAAAAAAAATATTTTTGTTACGGTGACAAAGGAAAAAAAATCCTTTTTCATTATATGAAAAAGGAGAAAGAGAAAGTTTTCCTAATCAAGAAGAATCTTTTTTTTGGTGGAAGCAATTCTTTTTAAAGATTAATACTATAAATAGAGTTATGCCACAAGTAGAAAATATAATATAAAAAAATAAGGCAGAAAAAAATTCATAACTATCAAAAAGGAAAAATAACTCGGTGATTTTCTTTAAATTTTTTTAAAGATTTACATCATAAATAAAATTATGCTACAAATAGAAAATCTAATATGATAAAATAAGGTGATGAAATAATTAGAAATAATAATTTTAAATAATAATTGTGTAAAAATAGTAAATGACAATTTTGTCTATTGCTATGTCTTCTAATGAAGGGTAAAAAGTTCAACATTTCAAAGGGTCTTCACACTTTTAATATAATATAGATTTAAAGAATTACTCTTTTAACTCTCTTAATTATATTAAATATGAAATTTTAAGAAACTAAAAAGTCATTTTTTAAAAAAATTTAATGTAAAACTTAATTGGTCTATATTTTCATTTCTGCCACAATTTTTTATTATCCTGTTAAAATCAATCCATAGTTTTTATTGAAGAAAATCAATCTTTATTAATCTAACATTTGTTTATGATTAATTAAGTTCAGTAGATTCTTTATAGCATGAATGTCATACTTATTCTAACAGATGACTGAACACTTTTTTAAGGTCAAAACATATATTCATTTTTTAAAATAGTTTTTTTCATTTATCATATAATTTTAAAACCTACTTATAAAACTCAAAGTTTTTTTTATCTCCTTAACTCTATATTTTTAATAATCTAAGTACTGCTTATATCTTACTCTTTTATAACCCATAAATATTAATGTATAAATTTATGATAGTTTATTGTGTTCCTCCATAAATATTTATATAAATTTATATGCAAGATAAGCACAACAAGAAATATCATATTTGGTGATACATTTTATGATAATTACTTTATCCGTAATATTGTTACAAGATTAATATATCTCAAATCTCTGTCTAGGTAAATATTCAACTTTCTTTTAAAAACAAAATTATCAAAGTCATATTCACTTTAATCATGTAAACTGACTATCTTCAAAGCATAACTTATCAAATTCTCATATTCATTGACAAGTCACAATAATTATTCAAGTAATATAGCAAATAAAAAGATAACAATACATAGCAAATTTTGTGCAGTAGAATATTGACAAATTTTTCTACCAATAAAACTTTTTTTTTCTTTTTTTTTATTTAGATTTATGAGTAGTATTTTGTCAAAGAATATTTTAATCACTTTCCATGAAATCTTAATTTATCTAACGAGACTTTTAAAGAAAAGAATTACATAAAAAAATTAAAATTCAAAATATTGAAAAAGTTTGAACGAAGTCACTTAAATATTAGACTATTCTCATTGAAACTAGTAGTAATTAATCAATACACGCATTTTAACCTCAAATGATCTTTTAAATTTAAGAATACGTTTATTTTAATTTTAATTTTAATATTTGAGCACACATAATCCTTTAAATTTGTAAAATCAAACATTTATAACACAATTAATAAAATATTTAGACTTAAAGATTTTTTTAATAATAATATCTTGTGTTTTCTAAGTAAATAATTTTTAAAAGGACAACTGGTATTTTTTGAAATTTTAAAAAACTGTACTTTTAAAAGTACATTACATGCCTCCTAACTAATGATGTGTGTGCGCGCGTGTATATATATATATATATATATATATATATATATATATATATATATATATATTGCAACTAATCACTTGATTAGAACTATTTATATATCATATTATTATATAAGTTGTAAATCTCTAAGTTGAAAGTTAGATTATTATTTTGCCCCTTCACTAAATTAAAATTTAATTAATACATATTTAACTATTAATATTTTATCATATCACTTTTATATATTTATTACTATATAAGTGGGAAGCCAAAAGTGAAAAGTTAAAATAAATAAATATATAATAATAAATAAATATAAATAATAAAGAATAATAATGATAATAAATAATATAAATAATAATAATAATAAAAATATAATAATAATAATTAATAACTAACTAAATAAATAATAATAATAATAATCTATTATATTAAAAGTAGAAATCCCTTATTTTAAAAGTTGGATTACCACTTTGCCCCTATAGTAAATTTAAATATAATAAAATATTTAATTAAATAGTAATGTTTTACCATCAAATATCTAATATTCTTATATATATATATATATATATGTTATAAACATATTTGTGTTGTAGTGAATGTCTATAAAGGTATTTGTATTGTACTAGGTATATGTGTTTATATCATTGTGAAAGTCTATCTTTTGGAGAAAAGTTAGGAGAAATTATCCCTATAAATAGAGGGGTTCTCCTTCATTGTATTTGATCCCATCAAGAGAAATAAGAACTTCTCTCTTTCTCTCTTTCTCTACAATATTCTTGTTCTTTCTTTATTATTTCATAACACGTTATCAGCACGAGTCTCTGCCTTGAGCACTCACTTTGAAAGATCCGAGGTAAGAAAAATCAAAGTTTTCTTAGAAAGATGAAGGTTAGTATTTCTTGATATTTATGTATTTACTAATAACAATATCGATTTTGTATATGAACTTGAGGAACGACTTATTGATTCACTTGGCAATTCATGCCTCATAATTGTTCCAGAAGAACAATATTGTGAAAAATATATTTGTTCTAGAAGAAGAATATTGTGAAAATATATTTGTTCCAGCAGAACAATATTGTGAAAATATGTAAGAGAAATCATCTATGTTATATGCATACCTCGATTTGCTCCCGAAGTAGCAATATCTCAAAAGAGGTTTTAAGCTATCATACCTTATGTGGTTAAGGCATATTTAGATGATCATGTTCCATTCCTATGAGAAATTGAGAACTTTGATAAATGTTACAAATATAGATCTAATACAGATCTAGTCCCTGAAGGGAAATCAAAGCATCAAAAATCCATATGGATGCAATGGGTCTTGGAGACACCATTAAAAGTGAAAACAAAACATCAAAATCCATATGGATGCAATGGGTCTTGGAGACACCATTAAAAGTGAAAACAAAGCATCAAATCAAGATCGTGCTAAGGCTATGATATTCTTGCGTCATTATCTTGACGAAATTCTTAAAATTGAATATCTCACGATTAAGGATCCACTTATTTTGTGGAATAGCCTAAAAGAAAGATATGACCACCTGAAGATGGTCATCCACCCAAAGGCACGATATGATTGGATCCATCAAGACTATAAGTCTGTTCATGAGTATAGCTCATCAACATTCAAAATTGTTTCAAAGTTGAAACTATGTGGAGAAACTATTTTGATATGATTGAATATGTGGCAGTATACAAAATTAATTGAGAGCTCCGGAAGAGCTAATGTATTACTACCTGAAGGAATGAAATTGTTGTAGTAAGTCTCAAAAGGAAACTTATAAGGTTCAAGGATATTGAAAAAAAAATTGAGACTATAAATTATGGGAAGATCTAATATCTTCATGCTACTACAATTGAAGCGGGTTATAAATATTTATGTAAAAGAGTACCCGTCAGCTTTTTTTATTTGTAGTACATAAATATGGGTATGATGATGAAATCACATACGAAAGTAAACTAGAAGTTTACTGAAATAAGTTGGCATAACCGGTTGGCCATCCCGGTTCAAATGTGATGCAAAAATAATTGAGAATTCACGTGGCTATATGTTGAAGAAATAAAAGATTCTTCAAGAATTCTCTTGTGTTGCTTGTTCTCGTGATAGAATGATCTTGATCAGCTAAGATTGGAATTATATTCCCTGAAATTTTGGAACATATAAAAGGTGAATATGGGCCCATTCACCTACCATGTGAACCGTTTGCTAACAGATGCATCTATGGAATGGTCACATGTGTTTTGATATCACTTGCAATTGATTTTTGTAAGGTTGTTGCTCGAATTACTAAAACAAGAGCATAGTTCCAAATTATAAAATCATGTTGATAATGCTGATTCATATCTATGTTGGTTTAGCAAAAATTGTATGCCTCCAATTATAGCTAAATCATTGGTTATGAGAATAAAACTCCCAAATAAAATTTGGTATGAGATATGTTTATTTAACATATAGCAACACTTGAATGCATCAAGCCAACAAGGTTCCCCTATCACAATTGGTTCAGGGTCAGGGACCAAATAATTCCATCTAAATTTTGAATGTGCGGTATATGATTCAATTGTCCCACTACAACGCACAAAGATGGTCCCCAAATGAGCTTGGGGAGTAAATGTTAGTTTTTCTAACATTAGGGGGAGAAGTGATTAGCAACTGAAAATTGAATGTGGGATGAATTATCTAGATCCTCGGGAAAAAGAAAAAGTGAACTTAAAGTTCAATAGATAATTCACTTGTAAAATATTGAAAATCAATTGTCAGATATATTTGCTAACTCTATTTTATAATTCAGTTGCAAATGCTCCAATGAAAAGTCCTTAAAGGACAGAGTCTATGAGACGCCTGAAGCGTGATAGACCAAACGGTTCCAAATATAGAACTTCTTGAAGTAGAAGAGGAGCAACTGATTAAGATGGTCATAATGATGAGGCAAGTGCTTTAAGAAAGCACCACGACATAACACTTCATAAAACCTTGACAAAGGTTCAGGTACCTGAAAATGACGAAAAATGAAGAGATATGAATAAGTTATGTCGCATTGGAACTGATCGTCGACGATATTTTTGATACAATATAGTGCGCAATATTGTAAAAGATTGTGAGGATCTGAATTCTACGTCTATTAAAGCATGTTGATGTAGAAATAATCATCAAGTGAAATGATGCGTATTGATAAGCATAAAGCTTATTGGACCTGTAGTCCAGACACTAGAAGATGTCACGCATTTAAATACTAATTAATGTTATCACTTGATAAAATTTGTACGAAAATCATGAAGGATTCGAAATGCCTGAAGCATTTACAAGTTTCTTTAAACTTGCTCATAATTCTTATATGAGGAAATCCTTAGTCCTGAAGTACCATATCTTAGTGTGATTGATGCACCAATATATCTTGCTAATACTACAAGGCATAACATTCGGTTAATTTGTTAGCAAGTCCCGATCTTGTTGGTTATGCTGATGCTGGCTATTTATCTGACCCACATAAAGTTCGATCTCAAACTGGCTACGTGTTCATATGTGGAGGTACTGCCATATCTTGGAGATCTATAAAGCATCTCTGGTAGCTATTTCATCAAATCATGCTGAGATAATAGCTATTCATGAAGCAAGCCGAGAATATGTGTGGTTAAGGTCCATGATACATCTCATTAGAGAAAAATGTGGTTTGAACTGTGACAAAGTACCCACAATTTTGTATGAAGATAATGCTGCATGCATAGCACAACTAAAGGGAGGATTCATAAAAGGAGATAGAACGAAGCACATCTCGCCAAAGTTTTTCTACACACATGAGCTCCAAAAGAATGGTGATATCAATGTGCAACAGATTCGTTCAAGTGATAATGTGGCTGATTTATTCACCAAATCTCTAGCAACTGCAACTTTCAAGAAGATGGTGCACAAGATCGGGATGCAAAGATTCAAGGATGTTCTCATTAGGGGGAGTTAATACGCGCTGTACTCTTTTTCCCTTGCGAGGTTTTGTCCCACTGGGTTTTCCTTGTAAGGTTTTTAATGAGGCAGCCAAAATGCGTATTATTAGATATGTGTACTCTTTTTCCTTCACTAGATTTTTTCCCATTGGGTTTTTTCTAGTAAGGTCTTAACGAGGCACATTATCTGTCAAATAGACATTCAAGGGGGAGTGTTATAAACATATTTGTGTTGTAGTGAATGTCTATAAAGGTATTTGTATTGTACTAGGTATATGTGTTTATATCATTGTGAAAGTCTATCTTTTGGAGAAAAGTTAGGAGAAATTATCCCTATAAATAGAGGGGTTCTCCTTCATTGTATTTGATCCCATCAAAAGAAATAAGAACTTCTCTCTTTCTCTCTTTCTCTACAATATTCTTGTTCTTTCTTTATTATTTCATAACATATATATATATATATATATATATATATATATATATATATATATATATATATATATATATAACCAAAAAGAAATGAATAACGTCATCCATTGATCCGAGTAAATGAGGAGGATTATTTCACCTACCACTAATTATGGTAGTGTCACGCCCCGCCTTGGGGGGGGGGCATGACTGGCACCTGGTGCCCTATTAGGACCTGAACTGCTAGACTACTGAGCCTAAGCACATCTGGTGCCTGGCTAGCTCTAACTCAGATTCATGGAATCAACGGGCTATATAACGACTGTAAATACAGCATCCGACCGACTGGACCTATAGCCACCTGTACTGTAACATCAGTTAACCAGAATCATACTCATATAGGGAAACCTATGCGGGCCGACAAGGCCACCATGCTGTCTAGTTAACTCTAAATCAATATAACAATTGCTGAACAGCTACATGACCGGCAAGGTCACCACTACTATCTGAATACGGCCCCACACGGCCAACACAATCAACAACACTAAACAGCTAAATGAACGCACGACCCCACACGACCGGTACAACTAACCACAGGGAGATATATATACACAATCTGCAAGCCTCTAGGAATACTGATAAGATGGTCGGGACCCATACAGTATAACAAAAGAAAGTAGAGTAGACCTCTGACTATAGAGCTCCAAATGACAGGAGTTGATGACTCTGTGTTGGCTAGGATCACGAGGGATCGGCTCCTCGTCTACGAGTACCTGCAGGCAAGTAATGCAGCACCCCAAACGGGCGTCAGTACCACTGGTACTGAGTATGTACGGCAAACTGAACATAACTGAATATAAACAATAATGCTAGTAAATTCTGAATAGCAGGAAGTATCTGAAACTGTCTGAACTAGCAGGATTTGGAATAGGCTTACCTGTACTAGAGGTAAGGTAGAATCATACCTGTCGTCATGGCGACCTGCTGTTTATCAACTAATAGATATCATGTATATACACATATATATATAACACAAGAACCTATACCAGCCCCCATAAGCCGGAAGGTGCCAACCAACACACAATCTATATACCCCTACCTGGGTCAAAACCATCCAAAAATAAATCACTCCACTCGTCTATTAACTACGAGCACCTCTACCGGCCCCCTAGGTCTCCAGCTCGGGCTATGGCCTCTGATATAAATAATTGTGTCTGAGCCCGAAGGACTCCTGTACTATAAACTGTAATCTGTATCTGTATCTATATCTGTAATCTGCCCCCTGGGCGCAAGCGCACAATAGGGTAAGCTATACTGCTATGCTGATCAACCTGATATGGGGAATTCTCCATCCCATCTTTGTCCTACTGCGGACGGCATACCATTCCTTGGAGTGGCGTATCCCCACCGTCATGGTGGGTCGACAAAGTTACCAACCCAGGGGCAGCGAGGACACTCAAAGGGTGCCCTAATAACACAAACAGGTCTCAACAAACAATAATCGCATATAGCAAGCATGTTTAAACTGAAAATACTATCTGTACTCTGATTTCTCATTCTGAACTCTTTTCTGTGTTAAACTGATTCTCATACTGAACTATACTGTATCTGAAATATTATCTGACTACCTGATATTGCTTTACTAACCTTTATTCTGAATATATATCATAATATCATAAAACATGCTTGTTAAATTCAAATTGGACTCCATTCTTGACTTCTGAGTTCTTTCTTCTATACATCACATTGTTTACTATACTGGATTATTAACTTGTCGAAGGAATTAGCTTTACATACCTTCGCTTCGGAGTTCCCGACTAACTGCATAGTTCGGTCAGTATTTCTACTATTTCTCCAAACTGCATTCATATATATGTCAATTAGAACTAAATACGCTAATATTCTGGAAGAAAATATCACTTTCAATATATATATATCCCATACTTTGGCTTATCAAAAAATGGTCAAAAACTCACTATTTCTCGAGAGTCCAGAAGGGAGAAATACTCACTTTAGGGCTAGGAGTATATTGACACTAATTTGGAGCAATTCCACTTACCTTAGTTTGGTAGCACGACGATTCGCCGGCCGAATTTCACGAAACTAAATCCGCAGGAATGCTCCTTACTGCTTAATACCTTGGTATCTAGAGTTAATTTGAGTTTGGACCGCATTTGATAGCGTAATCGGAAAGAAATTATCAAGAAACCTCGTCTCCCTCTGTTTTCCCTCGACCTTACTGGAAATTATATGAAAAGTAACTTTAAAACCGAAGTGAAGGGGCTTATATAGTTGGGCCTGGACAGGGCCTCCGTGACACGGAGCCAACGTGGAGGCCCTCCCTCCGTGGCACGTTGCCATCGCGGAGGGGCTCTGCCCCGGCTCCTTCCGCGATGGTTCGACGGATTTCTTATCCGGTCTTTCCCCGACCCTTTTCCTAGCATGTATGGAATTCAAAAACTCTTAAACCAAAATGCGAATATGCCATCTATATGTCAAGAATTTACGGGGTGTAACATTCTCCCCCCCTTAAGAACATTCGTCCTCGAATGTGAACTTCTATTTATAATAATTCTCGACTTACTCAAGTTACTCAATTTTGGCAGAGTCTCCCCTGTAATATGGACTATCTCAAGAACCTGAAATGCAGAAAAGTTCAATACAGGTACTCCACACAATACTATAGTATCCATCTCATAAAAGACTAGAGTCGACTATCTCATTTATACATATACTACAAGGCATTATATAAAATAACAATACTAACATACCTGTTATCTGACTAGGCTTGGAAAAAATGAGGGTATCTGGTTTTCATATCTTCCTATGCTTCCCAGGTCATCTCTTCTCGGTTCCTATTACGCCACAACACCTTGACAGAAGCAATATCTTTCATTCTCAATCTGCGAATCTATCAGTCTAAGATGGCTACTAGAACCTCTTCATAGGCCAGCTCTTCCGTAACCTGGACATCCTAGATTGGGACAACTCTGTGGGGGTCTCCTATGCACTTCCTTAGCATAGATACATGGAAAACTGGATAAACGGATTCTAATTCTGGAGGCAAGTTCAACTCATATGCCACTTGGCCTATTCTTCGACGAATCTGATAAGGCCCAATGAACCTCGGGATAAGCTTACCTTTCTTACCGAATCTCATCACCCCTTTCATCGGAGATACTTTCAGAAATACCCAGCCATTCACATCAAACTCCAGGTCTGTGCACCACACTCAACATACGATTTCTAGCGGCTCTGTGCAGTCAGTAGACGTTCTCTGATAAGCTTTACCTTCTCCTCTGACTGTTGAATGATGTCTGGCCCAATCAACGCTGATTCTCCCACTTCAAACCAGCCAACTAGAGATCTGCATTTTTGCCCATATAATGCTTCAAAGGGCGCCATCTGGATGGCTGAGTGATAGCTATTATTATAACCAAATTCAATTAACGGCAAATGCTCATCCCAGCTACCTCCAAAATCTAGCACACACGCTCGTAGCATGTCCTCGAGCGTCTGAATAGTGTGCTCAGCCTGTCCATCTGTCTGAGGGTGGAATGCTATGCTCAAATTAATCTGCGTTCCCAGACCCCTCTAGAACGACTGCCAAAATCTAGCTGTAAACTGTGCTCCTCTGTCTGAAATAATAGATATTGGAACACCGTGTAATCTAACTATTTCTCTGATATACAATTCAGCGTAATCTTCGGTCGAGAAAGTAGCTTTCACTAGTAGGAAGTGGGCTGATTTCGTCAGTCTGTCAACTATTACCCAAATGGAATCATGTCTATGTCTGGTACGAGGTATTCCTGCCACAAAATCCATGTTCACTGCTTCCCATTTCCAGAGAGGCATAGCTATGTCCTGAGTTAACCCGCCTGGTTTCTGGTGTTCCGTTTTTACCTGTTGGCAGTTAGGACACTGGGCTACAAATTCTTCTATTTCCCTCTTCATACTTGGCCACCAATAATTTTCCTTAATATCATGGTACATTTTCATCGCACCGGGGTGAAGAGAATAACGGGCGTATTGTACCTCGTTCATAATCTGTTGGCGAAGCCCTGAAACATCTAGAACCTAGAGGCGGCCTTTACATAACAACACTTCTTCCTCAGTTATCTGAAAATCTGGCGCTTTCCCTTACTGAATTCTGTCCTTAAGCTGGACCAGGTCAGGATCTTCATACTGCCGTTCTTTTACCTTCTCAACTAATGACGACACAGCGGTGTTTTGAATTACCACTCTGTTGTCCTCTATTTTTGCTACACGAACGGCTAGGCTAGCTAATTGATGTATTCCTCTGACCAACTCCCACTGCTCAGGCTGCATATATGCCAAACTCCCTATTGATTTACGGCTGAGAGCATCTGCTACTACATTGGCTTTTCCCGGATGATACAGAATGTCCACGTCGTAATCTTTCAATAACTCCAACCAGCGACGCTGTCGCAAATTCAGCTCCCTATGAGTGAAGATATACTGTAAGCTCTTATGATCTGTGAAAATATCCACATAGACGCTATACAAGTAATGTCTCCATATCTTTAAGGCATGGATCACTGCGGCTAACTCCAGGTCATGGGTAGGATAATTCTTTTCGTGTTTCCTCAACTGTCTGGAAGCATACGCAATCACTTACCGTGCTACATCAACACACAACCCAACCCAATACCTGATGCATCACAATACACTGAATAACCTTCTGTACCTTTCGGTAATGCTAACACTGGAGCGGAGGTTAATTTGTCTTTTAATTCTTGGAAACTCTGCTCACGTGCCTCTGTCCACTGAAACTTTACTGCTTTCTGCGTCAGCTTAGTCAGAGTTGCCGCTATAGTGGAGAATCCCTCAACAAATCTTCTGTAATATCTCGCTAATCCCAAAAAACTGCGGACTTCGGTCGGAGTGGTAGGTCTACGCCATGTTTTGATTGCTTCTATTTTCTGCGTGTCAACCTGTATACCAGCATCCGACACAATATGCCCCAAGAAAGCTACTGAGTTCAGCCAGAATTCACATTTGGAGAATTTAGCATACAGTTGACGGTCTCTGAGAATCTGGAGCACTGTCCGTAAATGGGCCTGGTGGTCTGCCTCTGAGCGAGAATATACCAGAATATCATCAATAAATATTATCACGAACAGGTCCAGGTATGGTCTGAAGGTGCTGTTCATCAGGTCCATAAATACTGTTGGGGTATTCGTCAACCCAAAGGACATAACTAAGAATTCAAAGTGGCCATATCGGGTCCTGAAGGCCGTTTTAGGAATGTCTCTTTCACGAACTCGAACTTGATGATATCCGGAACGTAAGTCAATCTTGGAGAAATATCTGGCCCCTTGTAGCTGATCAAACAAATCATCTATTCTGGGAAGGGGATACTTATTCTTTACTGTAACTTTATTCAGCTGCCGGTAATCTATACACATGCGGAGCGAGCCATCCTTCTTTCTCACAAATAGAACTGGCGCACCCCACGGTGAAGTACTCGGCCTGATAAAACCCTTATCTAGTAGGTCCTTCAGCTGCTCCTATAATTTTCTAAGTTCTGCAGGAGCCATACGATACGGAGGAATTGATATGGGTTGCGTGCCTGGTAGCAAGTCGATTGCAAAATCTATTTCCCTTTCTGGGGGAATACCAGGTAGCTCGTCTGGAAATACATCAGGGAATTCATTCACCACTGGAATAGACTGGAGTGTCGGAGACTCTACCCGAATATCCTGAACCCTGACTAGGTGGTAAATACATCCCTTAGCTATCAACTTCCTCGCCTGAAGGTAGGAAATAAACCCACCTTTTGGCGTAGTTGTGCTGCCTTTCCACTCTCACACTCCTCCCCTAGAAAGTGGAATCGGACCGTCTTGGTCCAACATTCTACGTTACCATAGCACGGCAGCAACCAATCCATACCCATAATGGAATCGAAATCAATCATCTCTAATTCTACCAGATCTACTATAGTTTGATGATCAACAACCTCTACTGTATACCCTCGATAAATTCTACTAGCTATAATGGAGTCACCGACGGGTGTAGATACTGAGAATGGCTGCTGTAACGGTTCTGATGCAACACTAAACTTTTGAGCCACAAATGGGGTAACATAGGACAAAGTAGACCCTGGATCAATCAGTACATAAGCAGGGTATGAGCAAATAGTCATCATACCTTTTACCACATCTGGAGACGCCTCTGAGTCCTGTCTCCCTGGTAATGCATAGGTACGGCTTGAGCCCGTACCTAAACTAGAGGCTCCTGATCTACCTCGGCCTCTACCTGTTGAACCTGAGGGCTTACGCCCTGCCGAGGCTGCTGGAGCTCTTGGCCCTGTGGATCCCGTGTCCTGGCTATCTCGGCTACCTTTCCCCCTGGCCGAACAATCTCTCATCATGTGCCCCTCCTGCCCGCATATATAACACCTTGTGGATCCATATCTACAAGCTCCGATGTGAGGTCAGCTGCAAATAGGGCAGGGTGGGGGTGTGTATCTTCTTTGCTCCACCCTCCTCTGCTGAGGTGAATCCATCGTTCGAGAACTGCCACCAGACTCTGGCTGCCCTCAACGAACAAATCTACCCCTCTGCTGTTGTGATGGAGGTGGGGGTCTAGGGGGCCTGTTTGACAACCGGGGCCTGGGTCCTCTCTGAATCTCCCTCTGTATATCGTCTGATCTATCCCTGCGGCGCTGCTCCTGATTTGTCTGTCTACTGTCTAAGGCCCTCAATAGTCTGAACAAAGGCTTGCACCCTGGCAATGTCCATATCTTCCCGTAATGTAGCTGTCATGCATGCCTCAATGTATTCTAGGTTCAGACCCATAATGAACCGATGGACTCTGGATGGCATAGTGTCCACAAAAGTTGGAGCATAGCGGGTTATGGAGTCAAACTGTAGGGCATATTCTCGGACACTCCTCGCCCCCTGCTCCAAATGCAAAAACTGATCCATTCGGGCCTGTCGGATCTCCCGTGGCAAATAACGGTCCAGGAAGGCCTCCGAGAAGCTGGACCAGGTTGGAGGGGCAACATCTCTCCCTTGAGACCTTTCCCAGCTCTCGTACCATAATACAACTATATCTCTCAACCGGAACACTACTAACTCAACTGATTCTGTAGGTGTCACATGCATGACCCGGAAGATTCTCTGCATCTGATCTAGGAAATCCTGGGGGTCCTCTGCCTGGTCTGACCCTGTGAACTGTGGGGGACCCAATGCCAAAAATTTCCTAACCCTCGAACTGCCAGATCCACCTGATGTCTCTGCTGTTACAGGTGGCACTGACTGGCGCTGAGTGGCCATCATTTGTGCCAACATTACCACTGCACTGAGAACTTTCTGGTCAGATGGTGTAGGTACAGGAGCTGTCAGAGGCGGTGTCGTTTCGAATGGCTCCTGGTGAGATGGGGACTGCTGAGAAGGCTGTGATGATGCCTCTATATCGCCCTCAGATCGAGACGATTCTAAATGAAGCTGAGGCATCTTAATGGTGCCTTCTCTTGCTGCGGTATCCAACCTTTGACCTGTGGCAGGGTGTCGCTGGTCTGCCCTTTTTTATCTATAGACAAAGAATGTGATAAGTTTTAAGAACTCGACCCTATACTGTACTGTTCTATGGCACGACGGAATATGAAAAAAGAGTAACCATCCTATTATGCCTTGCAGCCTCCTGCCTATAGTATGTGGTGCACAGCACATCCATAGACAAGACTCTACTTAGCACGGCTTGCAGACTCCCTGAGACACGACCTGCTCTGATACCAAGTTTGTCACGCCCCGCCTTGGGGGGGGGGCATGACTGGCACCTGGTACCCTATTAGGACCTAAACTGCTAGACTACTGAGCCCAAGCACATCTGGTGCCTGGCTGGCTCTAACTTAGATTCATGGAATCAACGGGCTATATAACGGCTGTAAATACAGCCTCTGGCCGACTGGGCCTATAGCCACCTGTACTGTAACATCAGCTAACCAGAATCATACTCATATAGGGAAACCTATGCGGGCCAACAAGGCCACCATGCTGTCTAGTTAACTCTAAATCAATATAATAATTGTTTAACAACTACGTGACCGGCAAGGTCACCACTACTATCTGAATACGGCCCCACATGGCCAACACAATCAACAACACTAAACAGCTAAACGAACGCATGGCCCCACACGACCGGCACAACTAACCACAGGGAGATATATATACACAATCTGCAAGCCTTTAGGAATACTGATAAGATGGTCGGGACAGGGCCCCGGCCTACCCACTGTATAACAAAAGAAAGTAGAGTAGACCTCTGACTATCGAGCTCCAGATGAGAGGAGTTCATGACTCTGTGATGGCTAGGATCACGAGGGATCGACTCCTCATCTACGAGTACCTGCATGCAACTAATGCAGCGCCCCAAACGGGCGTCAGTACCACTGGTACCAAGTATGTAAGGCAAACTGAACATAACTGAATAAAAATAATAATGCTAGTAAATTCTGAATAGCAGGAAGTATCTGAAACTGTCTCAACTAGCAGGATTTGGAATAGGCTTACCTGTACTAGAGGTAAGGTAGAATCATACCTGTCGTCATGGCGACCTGCTGTCTATCAACTAATAGATATCATGTATATACACACATATATATATAACACACAAGAACCTATGCCATCCCCCATAAGTAGGAAGGTGCCAACCAACACACAATCTATATACCCCTACCCGGGTCAAAACCATCCAAAAATAAATCACTCCACCCGTCTATTAACTATGAGCACCTCTACCGGCCCCTGGGTCTCCAGCTTGGGCTATGGCCTCTGATATAAATAACTGTGTCTGAGCTCGAAGGACTCTTGTACTGTAAACTGTAATCTGTATCTGTATCTGTAATCTGCTCCCTGGGCGCAAGCGCACAACAGGGTAAGTTATACTGCTATGCTGATCAGCCTAATATGGGGAATGCTCCATCCCATCTTCGTCCTACTGCGGACGGCATACCATTCCTTGGAGTGGCGTATCCCCACCCTCACGGTGGGTCGACATAGTAACCAACCCAGGGGCGGCGAGGACGCTCAAAGGGTGCCCTCATAACACAAACAGGTCTCAACAAACAATAATCGTATATAGCAAGCATGTTTAAACTGAAAATACTATCTGTACTCTGATTTCTCATTCTGAACTCTTTTCTGTGTTATACTGATTCTCATACTGAACTATACTGTATCTGAGATATTATCTGACTACCTGATATTGCTTTACTAACCTTTATTCTGAATATATATCATAATATCATAAAACATGCTTGCTGAATTCAAACTGGACTCCATTCTTGACTTCTGAGTTCTTTCTTCTATACATCACATTGTTTACTATACTGGATTATTAACTTGCCGAAGGAATTAGCTTTACATACCTTCGCTTCGGAGTTCCTAACTAACCAGTGTAGTTCGGTTAGTGTTTCTGCTATTTCTCCCAACTGCATTCATATATATATCAATTAGAACTAAATACGCTAATATTCTGGAAGAAAATATCACTTTCAATATATATATATCCCAAACTTTGTCTTATCGAAAAACAGTCAAAAACTCGCTATTTCTCGAGAGTCCAGAAGGGAGAAATACTCACTTTAAGGCTAGGAGTATATTGACACTGATTTGGAGCAATTCCACTTACCTTAGTTCGGTAGCACGACGATTCGCTAGCCGAATTTCACTAAACTAAATCCGCAGGAATGCTCCTTACTACTTAATACCTCGGTATCTGGAGTTAATTTAAGTTTGGACCGCGTTTGACGGTATAATCGGAAAGAAATTATCAAGAAACCTCGTCTCCCTCTGTTTTCTCTCAACCTTACTCGAAATTATATGAAAAGTAACTTTAAAACCGAAGTGGAGGGGCTTATATAGTTGGGCTTGGACAGGGCCTCCGTGACACGGAGCCAATGCGGAGGACCTCCCTCCGTGGCATGTTGCCATCGCGGAGGGGCTCTGCCCCGGCTCCTTCCGCGATGGTTCGACGGATTTCTTATCCGGTCTTTCCCCGGTCCTTTTCCTAGCATGTATGGCATTCAAAAACTCTTAACCAACATGCGAATAGGCCATCTATATGTCAAGAATTTACGGGGTGTAACAGGTAGGTTTCATTTTTATATTTTTTTAATTATTATTTCATATACTAGTTTTTCACCTTACAATTGTTTCATCTTCTAAGCTCCTCTAATGAAGATCAGTACCATTAAGCAGATTCAATATGAAAAATATATGTCTTTGTGTCATGATTATACTCTACACCTTTTGATAGGTAATATGAAGTTGTTGCATTCTTTCTTCTTTTTTTTTGATAGTTTTCCAAATATTTTCTGATTTACCTTTTTGTTTTGTTGTTGTTTGCATTTTGGGTTTGTATAAAATGTCCATAAACTTGATAGAAGCAGCCTCAAATCTGCAGATTAAATTTACTCTTGGCGCGTGGCTTATATTTATGTCCGTCATAGTAACTTGTATTTTATTTAATTCTTGCACTTTTCTACATAAATGTTTAAAAAAAATTATTTTCATTTTATTTTGATGATCTTATCACGCTTTATACTTAATCGTAATCAAAGCATGATTAGTAAACTAAGGTAACCAAAACGTTAGTTCAATCATTTTGAATTTACACTTATCACAACTCTATATTTAATTATTTAATGTGGATATATACGTGCGAATCACGTGTCCAGAAACTAATTTTTAAAATAATTAAATATCTCAAAATCAAGTAGAAGGGGAATGCTCTTTAATTAAGCAAAGAACACACCGAACCTAGACAGATTGGAAAAGTTCATTTATGGAAGTTATGAGAAATATTAAATTAATTATTTAATATAACAATAACTTTGAGTACATATAGTTGGTTTCTCTAATAAGATTTCAAGATTTTTATTTAGATTTTTTGTTGTTGTGTCTCTTTAGTTACCTTTTTTTTTATTTAAATAAAAAAAGTGACGCTTTGATTTGATTTAACTTTTACTTTAACGTTTAAACATTTATTTTGACAAAATGTATATGGATTAAAGTTATAAATTTATTTGTTTAGATTATCTTTTGAAAGAAAAACTAATAATAACATCATATTTCACAAAATATACTTTATGGTTATTTTAGTATTTGAATAACTAAAAATATTTAAAGTATAAATTTTTTAAAAAATCTTAGGATCGCAAGAAGCGCGAGCAAATTCACTAGTAAAGAAGTAATTTACATGTTATATGGAGTTTGATGTTATATGTAATAATTAAGAATATATAGATAAAAATAATTCATTCACTAGAATATTTTTTTTATGTGAAGGGTAAAAGAGTCGTTCAATATTTGATGGACATCTCAGTAATTCAACTTTTAACTTTTGTGCTTTTCACTTTTAGAATAGTGTATATGTATATGTATATATATAAATAAGTGTTCAGAAAATATTGAACGACTATTTTACCTTTCAATCTAAAACTATTCATGTATATTATATATACTAAAAGCTAAAATTGCATAGAAATAAATATTATTATTGTAATAAATATTATTAGACCATTAAATATTTCACAATGAATTATTTAGATGATGAGGAGTAAACCTATTTATTATTTGAAGGGTATATTAGCCTCTCAATATTTGAAAGTTATTTTAGTATTTTAACTTTTCACTTTTTGTCTTCCCACTTATATAATGATATGATATAAAAATAGATTAAGAGTATGATAAAAAATATTTTATTAATTAAGAGTTTATTTATTAACTTTTAATTAATCTTTATTAGGAGGTGTATGCTTAAAAGAACCTAATAGTTATATTATCTTTATTCTTAAAAATACACTATTTTATTATGAAGTGTATTACTATTTTATATATTATTATTTATATTGTTATTATTGGGATATTATTTTTAAAGGGTAAAATAGTCATTCAATATATGATGAAAAAATTAATTTTTCAATTTTTGACTTTGAAACTTCTCACTTCTAGAATAGTGTGTGTGTGTATATATATTTATTCAATATTATCTAATCATATTTAAATAGGGTGAAAATTATTTTCACCCCTCAATTTTTCTTTAAAAATCAAACTCCCCCCTCAACTTTGAACAATAAATATTATCTCCCTTATTCTAATTGACTTTTTAAAATGTCTGTTTTACCCTTACATTATCAACTTTGTCTTCTTTCTTTTGTTTTTTTAAAATCATAATATATATATATATATATATAAAATCCATGAAACAATTTTTTTTTAATAAATATTAACTTTTAAAAAATAAAATATAAAATACTAATTGAGTATAAGAGTTAATAACGTTCTATAATGAAGTAAATTAGCAGAATAAAAAATAATTTTACTAATAATAATTAAAACTCTAATATTTATTTATACAAGTGAAACTAAAAGGTAATAATATGTTTATAAATATATTTAAATGTATGAAATACAAAAAAAATAATAAAAACAAATTTAAAAATTATTTATTTATAATGTAAATTAATTTAAAATCATATGTTATGAAATATTCTATTAATAAGAATTTAATTTTATTTATTTATATAGACAATAGAGAATAAGAAAAAAGGAGAAACACACACACATGCATGCACACACACATATATATATTTAATGCATATAATATTTTAATAACAATAAAAAAAATTAAATAATATTAGATTTTGTGATAAATTCATAAAAGTATTGTTTTACTTATAATGTTAGTGAATTTAAATAAGAAACTATAAATGTCTATGTTAAAAAATAAATATTTTATATAATATAAAAAAGTATTATATAAATGGAGGATTGAAGAGTAAAATGGACATTTTAAAAAGTTAATTAGGATAAAGGGGGGAGTATGTCTATTATTCAAAGTTGAGGGGGAAGTTTGATTTTTAAAGCAAAATTAGAGGATGAAAACGATTTTCATCCTATATATATTTAATATAAAAGTGAATCTCATTCATATACTAGCGAGCGACGCGCTGCATAGCACGGGCCCAAACATTAAATAAGATAATTTGGGTGTTGTCTAGCTAAGATTTTCCTACAAATATTTATTGGATAACCTTCAAGTTCATAAAATCTATGTATAAGTATTATAATAGCAAGCGCAACATGACTACTATCAGAGTTCCAACTTTTTTCTGCACGTATTTTCCAAAGTAAACATTTTTATTATCACAGCTTGATGTATAAAGTGTTGCAACTCGTGAAGTAATTACATTGAGCAGGTAAGCATCTGTATGGAAGATGCTTCACTGTGAACCGACATAACAAGGCCTAGATTCTCAAATAAATCATTTCAATAATGGAAATGAGTCAATATAAACCGAAATTTGAACCCACAGGTAATGAAACACTGATCTATGTGCTCTTCTTTAGAATATTTGTGCATGAAGTTGGTCAGGTTTGTTCAAAATACTTCAGCAATTTGAACTTGAGATAGCCGAAAGGATCCTCCAGCTCAACACATTTGGTGAACAGGTGCCTGTCTAGCAATAATCAGGAAAATCAGTCAATCAATTAGGACACCAGCAAGATAGTATGCTTAACATATCCAATATAACCTACAGTTGGAGTTGGATTATTTCTGAAAGATCCTTGACTTGATAATACAAGGCAAAGTAGTTAACAGTAAAGTAGCCAAAGCTAATAATACAGAAATCATTACATAGCATTCAGAAAGAGGAACAGTAACATCAGCAAAATAGCTACTGCTACTTCATCATCAAACAGAAATCCAGCCAGGAGAGCTGAGAAAATATAACACCTAAAGGATTTCCTAGTACATAAAATTGAAACAATACCAAATTAGTTGAGATCAAACCAGCTCAGAGGCTGTTGGGACCATTATAGTAAATTGATACCATATTAGACAACTATTAGAGCTGATGTTGCATATAAGGTGCATGTTATGTTCACTAAATCTATGTTAAATTCTATGAACACCTCAAAGTAGATATTTCTACTCTCCCATATATATGCATTTTCAATCATGTCATGCAACTAAAAGAAAGAAAATGTTATATCCCGTAAGATTTTCGACACCTAGATGGCCTATTCGCACGTTGGTTAAGCATATTTGAAAGCCATACGTGCTAAAGAAAGGCCCGGGAGAAGATCGGACGAAGTAACCTGTCGAACCATCGCGGAAGGAGCCGGGGCAGAACCCCTCCGCGATGGCAACGTGTCACGGAGGTGGAGCCTCCGCGTTGGCTCCGTGACACGTTGGGCCTGTCCAGGCCCAAGTATATAAAGCCCCACTTCAGTTTCAATTTAAGTTCATTCATTATAATTTCCAGAAAAATGCAGCAAACAGAGAGAGACGAAGAGGGTGAAGATATAATCGTTTGAATACACTGCCAAACGTAGTCTAAACTCAAATTAACCTCAGGTACCGAGGTATTTAACAGCATAGAGCATTCCTACGGATTTTGTTTCGCGAAATACGACCGACGAATCGTCGAGCTACCGGACTAAGGTAAGTGAAATTGCTCCAAACTAGTGTCTATGTGTTCCTAGCTGTGAAGTGAATACTTCTCCCTTCTGGACTTCTGGAAAATAGCGAGTTTTCGACCGTCTTTCGATAAGCCTAAGTTTAGGCTATAATTATATCGAAAGTGATGCCGTCCTTCAGAATAAAGTTGTATTTAGTACTGATTGACATATATATGAATGCAGTTGGGAGAAATAGCTGGAATACTGACTAAGCTACGCTAGTTAGTCGGGAAATCATTAACGAAGGTATGTAAAGGTAGTTTCCTCGGCAAGTTAGTAGTCTCGGTATAGTAAAATAGTTTAAAGGTCAGTAGAATGTTCAGAAGTCGTGTGTTATGTTATTATGAACATTGGTACGATATTGGAAGCATCATGTTATGTATGGCGTGAAACTTGCTAGCATGATATAAGTTCTAATATAAAGTGTTAGGAACTGTACAGCATGCCCAGTATGTGATTTAGTAAAGTATGTTAGGATATTATCGTATTTAGTTGAAACTCAGTAAAGCAATATAAGTTTCTGTAAGGTATCTCAGAAGTAGAATGGTAGATTAAAAATGAAGTTTAGAAAGCATGTTAGAAATAGTAAATCATGTTTCTATAAAAACTCAGTTATACAGCCTGATTTCCAGTAGACAAACTATATCTTGTTCAACACTAGACTCAGCACAGTATGTTAGAAGATTATATGCATATACCATTATCAGTCTCAGCATGTAGTAAATACATACATATCACTATCACTAGTTCAGTATATAGTATGTATAGATACATTATCAGCACTAGCTTCAGCATGTGATATACGTAGCTAATATTACTAGTTGAGACCACTGTATTGTTTTGGGTTGGATTACCTAGCATCCACGACCGCCCCAGGGTTAATAGCTGTATCGACTCGTCCGCCAAAGGGCGAGGATACGTCGCTCTACGGAGTGGCATGCCGTCCCACAGGGGACGAAGATGGGATGCCAGTTTCCCCATATTGTTCCTTGGTCGGCCTTTATACACCCCCGTTGAGCGGGTACGCCCAGGGTGTTGATTCAGGAGTCCTCCGAACTCAGGTACAGTTATAGTCAGGGGCTCAGCAAGCCCAAGTGCATACCCAGGGGATCGGCAGGAGGCTTATAGTTATTATAGGAGATGGGACGACCGAGGTAGAGGTATAGATTGCGTGTTGGTTGTACCTCCCAGCTTATGGTGGCCGGGTAAGGTTTGTGTGTGCTATGCTATGTTATGTTGTGATATGCCATGTTACACTAGATACGAGTAGATTGACAGTAGAACGATACATCTCCAGGTATGACTCCTACTCCTTCCAGTATAGTTAAGAGTAGGCATAGCTTTACATTTTCAGTCAAGTTTAGTCTATTCCTCTCTATTTTAGTTCCATTAGTTGTATTGTTGTTTTACATACTCAGTACTAGTGGTACTGACGCCCCTTGGGGGCGCTGCATTACTTGCCTGCAGGTACTCATAGACGAGGGGCCGATACCTCATGATTCCAGCCAGCTCACAGGGTCATCAGCTCCAGTCATTCGGAGCTAGATAGCTAGAGGTTTATCACTTTTCTTTTGTTGTACAGCATGGGTAGGACGGGGCCCTGTCCCGACCATCTTATCAGTATTCTTAGAGGCTTGCAGTCTGTATATATTTCCCTGTGGTCAGATGAGCTGGTCGTGTGAGGCTGTGCAGTTGTATAGCTGTTAGTACTTCTATTTCTTTTATGTTGGCCGTGTGGGGCCATAGCTTGACAGTAGTGGTGACCTTGCCGGTCACATAGCTTTCTAGTATTTCCCTCGTTTAAGTTTCAGATGACTAGACAGCATGGTGGCCTTGTCGGCCCGCATAGGTTCCTGATTATGAGTACGTTCTGGTAAGCTGTTATTGCAGGTACAGGTGGCTATAGGCCAGTTGGCCGGAGGCTGTGTTTACAGCCGTTATATAGCCCTTTGTTTCTAGAAATTTAAGTTAGAGCTAGCCAGGCGCCAGCTGTGCTTAGGCCCACCAAGTAGCAGTCCAGGTCCCACTAGGGCACCAGGTGCCAGTCATACCCCCTCCCCCCCAAGGTGGGGCGTGACAAACTTGGTATCAGAGCAGGTTGTATCCCAGGGAGTCTACAAGCTGTGCTAAGTAGAGTCCTGCCTATGGATGTGTTGTGCACCACATACTATGGGTAGGGGGCTGCAAGGCATGATAGAATGGTTGTCTTTTATTCTTATTCAGTCGTGCTATAGAGCGGTACAATATAGGGTTGAGTCCCTAAAGCTTACTGTATTCTTTGGTTACAGATAATGTCAGACCAGCGACATCTTATCGTAGGCCGGAGCTTAGATATTGCAGCAGGGGAAGGCACCAGCAGGATGCCTCACCCTCGTTTAGAAACAGCCCGACCAGAGGGCACTACAGAGGCATCGTCCTAGCCTTCTCAGCAGTCTCCACCACATCATGAGCCACTTGGGGCGATACTATCTCCAGCAGTCCCTATACCGATACCTTCCGACCAGGAGGTTAGAAGTGCGGTAGTCATGTTAGCACAGATGATGGCTGCTCAGCGTCAGCCTATCCCGTCTATAGTTGTGGAGTCGTCAGGAGGGCCCAGTAGTTCAAGGGTCCGAAAGTTCTTGGCTCTGAATCCCCCGCAGTTTACAGGTACGGACCGGACAGAGGACCCTCAGGATTTTCTGGATCAAATGCAGAGAATTTTCAGGGTTATGCATGCCACGCCTACAGAATCGGTTGAGTTGGCAGCATTCCGGTTATAGGACATCGTCGTATTGTGGTATGAAAGCTAGGAAAGGTCTCGAGGGAGAGATGTTTCCCCTCCAACCTGGTCCAGCTTCTCAGGAGATTTTCTGGATCACCATTTGTCACGGGAGATTCGACAGGCCCGGGTAGACCAGTTCCTACATCTAGAGCAGGGGGCCATGAGTGTTCGGGAATACGCCTTGCGGTTTGACTATTTGGCTCGGTACGCACCGACCTTTGTTGATACCATGGCATCCAGAGTACACCGTTTTATCATGGGGTTGAATCCAGAATATGTTGAGACTTGTATTACGGCCACACTGCGAGAGGACATGGATATTGCCCGAGTTCAGGCATTTGCCCAGAATATTGAGGGCATCAGGCAGCGGCATCGGGAGATCAGGAGGACCAACAGGAACAGCGCTGCAGGGATAGACCAGTTGAGTTACAGAGGGAGGTTCGGGGAGGACCTAGGCCACGATTGTTAGATAGGCCGCCCAGGCCCCCGCCTCCACCATAGCCGTAGAGGGGTAGATTTAGCCGCAGGGGGCAGTCAGAGACCGGTAGAGGCTCGCAGATTGCAGATTCACCATTACAGAGGAGGGCGGAGCAGAGTAGGTATACCCTACCACTTTGCCCTATATGCAGCCGACGCCATCCTGGAGCATGCAGGTATGGCTCCACCGAATGTTATATTTGTGGCCAAGAGGGCCATTTGATGAAAGATTGCCTAGACAGAGATCAGGAGGATCGGGATAGACAGAACAGGGCATCCGCAGGGTCACGAGCTACAGCATCCTCGGCAGGGCGCAGGCCCTCAGTTTCAGCAGGCAGGGGTCGGGACAGATCAGGGGCCTCCAGTGTAGGTGAGGGTCCAAGCCGCACATATGCTTTACCAAGGAGGCAGGATTCAGAAGCGTCACCTGATGTTGTGACAGGTATGATAACTATCTGCACACACCCTGCTTATGTATTGATTGATCTAGGATCTACTTTGTCCTATATTACTCTATTTGTGGCACGAAAGTTCAATATTGCACCAGAATTATTGCAGCAGCCCTTTTCAGTATCCACGCCTGTCGGTGACTCTATTGTAGCTAGCAGAATTTATCGAGGGTGTACAGTAGAGGTTGTTGACCGTCAGACCACAGTAGATCTGGTTGAGTTAGAAATGATAGATTTCGATGCCATAAAGGGTATGGATTGGTTAGTGTCATGCTTTTCCAATGTTGAATGTTGGACCAAGACGGTCCGATTCCACTTTCTAGGAGAAGCAGTGCGGGAATGGAAGGGAAGCACCGCTACGCCAAAAGGTAGGTTTATTTCCTACCTTCAAGCGAGGAAATTGATATCTAAGGGATGTATTTACCACCTGGTCAGAGTTCAGGATGTCTGAGCAGTATCTCCGACGCTCCAGTCTGTTCCGGTGGTGAACGAGTTCCCTGATGTGTTTCCAGATGAGTTACCTGGTATTCCTCCAGAGAGGGAAATAGATTTTGCTATTGATTTATTACCAGGCACTCAACCTATATCAATTCCTCCTTATCGTATGGCTCCTGCAGAACTCAGAGAGTTGAAGGAGCAGTTGAAAGATTTGCTAGATAAAGGTTTCATCAGGCCGAGTACTTCGCCATGGGGTGCGCCAGTCCTGTTTGTGAGAAAGAAAGATGGCTCACTCTGTATGTGCATAGATTATCGGCAATTGAACAAAGTCACAGTGAAGAACAAGTACCCGCTTCCCAAAATTGATGACTTATTTGATCAGTTGCAGGGAGCCAGATACTTTTCTAAGATTGACTTGCGGTCCGGATATCACCAGGTTCGAGTACATGAAAGAGATATTCCTAAAACGGCATTCAGGGCCCGATATGGACACTTCGAGTTTTTAGTTATGTCCTTTGGGTTAATGAATGCCCCAACAATATTCATGGACCTGATGAACAGTATTTTCAGAACTTTCCTGGACTTGTTCGTAATAGTATTCAATGATGACATTCTGGTGTATTCTCGCTCTGAAACAGATCACAGAACTCATTTGCGGACAGTGCTTCAGATCCTCAGGGACCGCCAGTTATATGCTAAATTTTCTAAGTGTGAATTCTGGCTTAATTCAGTAGCCTTTTTAGGACATATTGTGTCGGATGCTGGTATACAAGTTGACAAGCAGAAGATAGAAGCAATCAAAGCATGGCCTAGGCCTACCACTCCGACTGAAGTCCGTATCTTTCTGGGATTAGCAGGATATTACAGGAGATTCGTTGAAGGGTTTCTCGACTATTGCGGCACCTCTGACTAAACTGACACAGAAAGCAGCAAAGTTTCAGTGGACAGAGGCGTGCGAGCAAAGCTTCCAAGAGTTAAAAGACAGATTAACCTCGGCCCCAGTGTTAGCATTACCGGAAGGTACAGAAGGTTATTCAGTGTATTGCGATGCATCAGGCGTTGGGCTAGGTTGTGTGTTGATGCAACATGGTAAAGTGATTGCGTATGCTTCCAGACAGCTGAGGAAACACGAAAAGAATTACCCTACCCACGACCTGAAATTAGCCGCAGTGATCCACGCCTTGAAAATGTGGAGGCATTACCTGTATGGCATCCATGTTGATATTTTCACAGATCAAAAGAGCTTACAGTATATCTTCACTCAGAGGGAGTTGAATCTGCGGCAATGTCGCTGGTTGGAGCTGTTAAAGGATTATGACGTAAATATTCTATACCACCTGGGGAAAGCCAATGTTGTAGCAGATGCTCTCAGTCGTAAGTCCATGGGGAGTTTGGCGTATTTGCAGCCCGAGCAGCGGGAATTGGTCAGGGAGATACATCATTTAGCTAGCCTAGCCATTCGTGTAGCAGAAACAAAGGATGGTAGAGCAGTAATTCAGAACACCGTCGTGTCATCATTAGTTGTGGAAGTGAAAGAACGACAATATGAGGATCCTGACCTGATCTAGCTCAAAGACAAAATCCAGCAGGGTAAAGCGCCAGATTTTCAGGTAACTGAGGAAGAAGTGCTATTATGTAAAGGTCGCCTATGTGTTCCAGATGTTTCGGGGCTCCGCCAGTAGATTATGAACGAGGTACATTACGCCCGCTATTCTCTTCACCCCGGTGCGACAAAAATGTACCATGATATTAAGGAGAATTATTGGTGGCCAGGAATGAAAAAAGAAATTGCTGAATTTGTAGCCCAGTGTCCTAACTGCCAACAGGTAAAGGCGGAACACCAAAAACCAAGCGGGTTAACTCAGGATATAGTTGTGCCTCTTTGGAAATGGGAGGCAGTAAATATGGATTTTGTGGCAGGATTACCTCGTACCATACACAGACATGACTCTATATGGGTGATAGTTGACAGATTGACAAAATCAGCTCATTTCCTACCAGTGAGAACTACCTTCTCGGCCGAAGATTATGCTGAGTTGTATATCCGAGAGATAGTTAGATTGCACGGAGTGCCAGTATCTATTATTTCAGATAGAGGAGCACAGTTTACGGCTAGATTCTGGCAGTCATTTCAGAGAGGTCTGGGTACGCAGATTAAATTGAGCACTGCATTCCACCCTCAGACAGATGGACAAGCTGAACGCACTATTCAGATGCTCGAAGATATATTGTGAGCGTGTGTGCTAGATTTCGGTGGTAACTGGGATGAGCACTTGCCATTAATTGAATTTGCTTATAATAATAGCTATCATTCGGCTATTCAAATGGCGCCTTTCGAGGCTTTATACGAGCGAAAATGCAGATCACCGGTTGGCTGGTTTGAAAAAGGAGAATCAGCATTGTTCGGGCCAGATATTGTTCAGCAGTCAGAGGAGAAGGTAAAGCTTATCAGAGAACGCCTACTGACTGCACAGAGCCGCCAGAAATCATATGCTGACGTACGGTGCAAAGACCTAGAATTTAATGTGAATGACTGGGTATTTCTGAAAGTATCTCCGATGAAAGGGGTGATGAGATTCGGCAAGAAAGGTAAGCTCAGTCCGAGATTTGTTGGGCCTTATCAGATTCGACAAAGGATAGGCCGAGTAGCATATGAGTTAAACTTGCCCCCAGAGCTAGAATCTGTTCATCCAGTCTTCCATGTATCTATGCTGAGGAAATGCATAGGAGACCCATCCAGAGTAGTCCCAGTCCAGGATATCCAGGTTACAGAAGAGCTAGCCTATGAAGAGGTTCCAGTAGCTATCTTAGACAGACAGATTCATAGATTGAGAACTAAGGATATTGTGTTTGTCAAGGTATTGTGGCGTGACAGGAACTGAGAGGAGATGACGTAGGAGGCTGAAGAAGATATGAAAACTAGATATCCTCACTTGTTCCAGGCCTAGTCAGGCAACATGTATGTCTGTATTATTATTTATGCAGTACCTTATGGTTATGTATGTATAAATGAGAAAGATTGATGTTTAGCTATCTAGTGAATCTTAAAGTATTGTGTGCAGTACCTGTATTGGACTTTTCTGCGTTTCAGGTTTTCGGGATAGTCCATATTACAGGGGAAACTCTGCCGAAATTTTCTTAGAAACAAGTTGAGTAAGTTGAGAAGACCTCTAGATAGAAGTTTACATTCGAGGACGAATGTTCTTAAGGGGGGGAGAATATTATACCCCGTAAGATTTCCGACACCTAGATGGCCTATTCGCACGTTGGTTAAGCATATTTAAAAGCCATACGTGCTAAAGAAAGGACCGGGAGAAGATCGGATGAAGTAACCTGTCGAACCATCGCGGAAGAAGCCGGGGCAGAACCCCTCCGTGATGGCAACGTGTCGCGGAGGTGGAGCCTCCGTGTTAGCTCCGTGACACGTTGGGCCTATCCAGGCCCAAGTATATAAAGACCCACTTCGGTTTTAATTTAAGTTCATTCATTATAATTTCCAGAAAAACGCAGCAAACAGAGAGAGACGAAGAGGGTGAAGATATAATCGTTCGATTACGCTGCCAAATGTAGTCTAAACTCAAATTAACCTCAGGTACCGAGGTATTTTACAGCAGAGAACATTCCTACGGATTTTGTTTCGTGAAATACGGCCGACGAATCGTCGAGCTATCGGACTAAGGTAAGTGGAATTGCTCCAAACTAGTGTCTATGTTTCCTAGCTGTGAAGTGAATATTTCTCCCTTCTGGACTTCTAGAAAATAGCGAGTTTTCGACCGTCTTTCGATAAGCCTAAGTTTAGGCTATAATTATATCGAAAGTGATGTCGTCCTTCAGAATAAAGTTGTATTTAGTACTGATTGACATATATATGAATGCAGTTGGGAGAAATAGCTGGAATACTGACCAAGCTACGCCAGTTAGTCGGGAAATTAGTAGCGAAGGTATGTAAAGCTAGTTTCCTCGGCAAGCTAGTAGTCTCGGTATAGTAAAATAGTTTAAAGGCCAGTAGAATGTTCAGAAGTCATGTGTTATGTTATTATGAACATTGGTACGATATTGGAAGCATCATGTTATGTATGGCGTGAAACTTGCTAGCACGATATAAGTTCTAATATAAAGTGTTAGGAACTGTACAACATGCCCAGTATGTGATTTAGTAATGTATGTTAGGATATTATCGTATTCAGTTGAAACTCAGTAAAACAATATAAGTTTTTGTAAGGTATCTCAGAAGTAGAATGGTAGATTAAAAATGAAGTTTAGAAAGCATGTTAGAAATAGTAAATCATCTTTCTATAAAAACTCAGTTATACAGCCTGATTTCCAGCAGAAAAACTATATCCTGTTCAACACTAGACTCAGCACAATATGTCAGAAGATTATATGCATATACCATTATCAGTCTCAGCGTGTAGTAAATACATACATATCACTATCACTAGTTCAGTATATAGTATGCATAGATACATTATCAGCACTAGCTTCAGCATGTGATATACGTAGCTAGTATTACTAGTTGAGACCACTGTATTGTTTTGGGTTGGATTACCTAGCATCCACGACCGCCCCAGGGTTAATAGCTGTATCGACTCGTCCACTAGAGGGCGAGGATACGTCGCTCTACGGAGTGGTATGCCGTCCCACAGGGGACGAAGATGGGATGCCAGTTTCCCCATATTGTGCCTTGGTCGGCCTTTATACACCCCCGTTGAGCGGGTAAGCCCGGGGTGTTGATTCAGGAGTCCTCCGGACTCAGGTACAGTTATAGTCAGGGGCTCAGCGAGCCCAAGTGCATACCCAGGGGATCGGTAGAAGGCTTATAGTTATTATAGGAGATGGGACGACCGGGGTAGGGGTATAGATTGCGTGTTGGTTGTACCTCCCGGCTTATGGGGGCCGGTTAAGGTTTGTGTGTGCTATGCTATGTTATGTTATGATATGCCATGTTACACTAGATACGAGTAGATCGATAGTTGAATGATACATCTCTAGGTATGACTCCTACTCCTTCCAGTATAGTTAAGAGTAGGCATAGCTTTACATTTTCAGTCAAGTTTAGTCTATTCCTCTCTATTTCAGTTCCATTAGTTGTATTGTTGTTTTACATACTCAGTACCAGTGGTATTGACACCCCTTGGGGGCGCTGTATTACTTGCCTGCAGGTACTCATAGACGAGGGGCTGATACCTCATGATTCTAGCCAGCTCATAGGGTCATCAGCTCCAGTCATTCGGAGCTAGATCGTTAGAGGTTTATCCCTTTTCTTTTGTTGTACAGCATGGGTAGGACGGGGCCCTGTCCCGACCATCTTATCAGTATTCTTAGAGGCTTGCAGTCTGTATATATTTCCTTGTGGTCAGATGAGCCGGTCGTGTGAGGCCGTGCAGTTGTATAGTTGTTAGTACTTCTATTTCTTTTATGTTGGTCGTGTGGGGCCATAGCTTGACAGTAGTGGTGACCTTGCCGGTCACGTAGCTTTCTAGTATTTCCCTCGTTTAAGTTTCAGATGACTAGACAGCATGGTGGCCTTGTCGGCCCGCATAGGTTCCTGATTATGAGTACGTTTTGGTCAGCTGTTATTGCAGGTACAAGTGGCTATAGGCCAGTTGGCCGGAGGCTGTGTTTACAGCCGTTATATAGCCCTTTGTTTCCAGAAATTTAAGTTAGAGCTAGCCAGGCACCATCTGTGCTTAGGCCCACCAGGTAGCAGTCCAGGTCCCACTAAGGCACCAGGTGCCAGTCATACCCCCTAAGGTGGGGCGCGATAGAAAATACATATTCAATAGCTACTCTGAGTCTATAGTCATAAAAATACGGTCAATTTATTTGAAGCCCTCAGGACCCAGAACATCTCAGACTCTTCCCATTCCCCTCACCACTCAACTCTGCTAAATTATTTAGCAAGAAGATCTTCAAGTCTTTCCCTACTACTTATTGTGGAGATATAATAAGACAAAGTTATTAGGAGAGTAACCAATTACTTACCAGAGAAATCTGATACGACCACTTGAAAGGTGAATTATTAATATAACAAACTTCCATTCTTGTTTGGCACACCGTCTTCTTCTTTCTCTTTATTTTTTTATTAAATGACAAAAATATGACCTCTATATTACATAACGTGGCTAATATAATTTTTCTTTTTAGTGGTCCAGTACTTTTGGCACAAGAAAAATTCGAGAAGCTAAGCCGATATTCAAAGCAAGCAAAGGAGGGACACTCAACAAAATTGAGGAGGTTAAATACACGCAAGAACGCAAATTACAACAACACAGACTGAAACTTAAAAGAAAGCAATCAGAATTAATAGATTGGTCAAGACAGCCATATTAAACTTTAACAACAAAAATCTGAACAATGTTTAGCATCTTTCAACTACACCCTTAATCAATTTTGAAGAAATATTTGATCTAAAACATTTAGCGGTATCGGGAATAATCAAAAGAAAATATTGATTTAGAAATTTAAATCAGTTCAACTGAGTATCCTAAACCCAGAACTAAATTTCACAAACCTTTTCCGTCTTCTTTTTTTCCTTTGCTTTCTGCAGTCCCTTTTTGACCCATATATTCACAAAGATCAAAATTTTATGAACCCATAGAACCAAATCCCTCCAAATACGCAAAAGGAACTGATTCAAATCCAGGAATAAAAAACGATGACTGAAAAGAGAAACTTGGAGGCGAACAGAAAAGAGTAACAAAGAAATACCTAAAAATTTTAGCAAGACTCTGAGAAAAAATAAAGAAATATGAAGAGAGATGCTTGAAAAATATATTTGCTATAAGAGAAAGGAGAGAATGAAGACGAAGAGGAATTTGGCAGATGAACACAAATAAAGTTAGAGAAATAGAAGTAGAAAGTTATGGGGAAGAGATAACAATACACAACTTCAATTGATGGAAAGCTACCGTGAATTTACAGCATAGATCAGAGCTTCAGGCAAATCTGTTCATTTTTGCCTCCACTGTTGCTTCTATGACCCAGAATTCTAACTACACAACAAAATTAAATAGTTAATAACTTTGAGGCTACTTTTTAGAGTTTTTGACCAAAATCATACCTCTTATTTTTCCTCAACTTTCACTACATCCTTATAATATTTCACTTAACCTAAAACATCTTTTAAGTTTCCTAAAGATAATCAAAAACATCTCTCTGTTAATATTGCCGTCTATATTCACAGATTGAGGAGCTTCTTGTTGAATCTGTGATACACGCCTAACAATGGTTTCAAACAGTAAGTATTACTTTATTTTAGTTATTCTTGTTCATTTTTAATTGTAGAATTACTTTAAAGTGAATATAAAGTTAAATATACAGTAGGTTGTGGACAAATAAATGTAAAGGCATAAAAAGTATATACGCTATAATACCAAAGGACCACTTTAGCGAAAGAATATTGTGTTTTACATAAACAATTAGCTTCATTTATTATTATATAATAAAAATTACTTTATTGGCAGATTCAATGTCTGAGAGTCAAGCAATATATAGTGATTCTGATAATGAATCCGACTATGGAGAATTTGAAGATTCGGATTATGAAGATTACATTTTATTTGACAGAAATGTTGATCCTTCTGTTGAAACCTTTTCTATCAATGGCAACGGAAATGCGAGAATAAATTATGATAGTGAAGAGTTTATTAGCAAAAAGTTGCAAAAAAATATGCAAAATAAAGATGGCGACTCAAATTGTGTTGTTTCCAGTGACACAAAAAGCTTGAACAGTGATAGGATGCATCTAATGAGGATTTTGACTTTCCGAAGCATAATCCAAAGAATGATGACTCTATTCCTAAGTTAGCATTAGGACAAGTATTTCGAAACAAAAAAGGTTTAGGGAAGCTATAGTTACTTATGAGGTTAAAAGAGGAAGGGCGGTCGAGTGAATTAAGGATGATGCAGAAAGAGCAAGGGGAAAATGCAAGCATCGTCCCTCTTGTAAGTGGGTTATTCTAGCTTCAAAAATGCATAGGGATACAAATTTTAGATAAAGACTTATATCTCCGAGCATACATGTTTTTGTTGGAATGTCAAGAATAAGAATGTTACTTCCAATTGGATTGCAAAGAAATATGTCGACAGAATTAAATCAAACAGAGATCGGAAGACATCAAAATTCAGAGATGAAGTAAGTAGAGAGCTGGGAATAGATGTATCTTTATATCAAGCAAGAAAAGCTAAAAAGAAGGTTATTTCTCTGAATTGATGGTAACTTAAATGACCAGTTTAATATGTTGTGGAACTATATCAATGAGATTGTGCGATCCAATCCCGGAACATCAATTTACATGAAGTTAACACCAAATGAGACCCTAAAAATCCATCTAGATTTCAAAGATTATACATTTGTTTTGCAGCATGTAAAGAGGGATTTAAGGCAGGTTGTATGAATATCGTTGGCGTTGATAGTTCTTGGTTGAAAGATTCTATGTATGAGGCACAATTGCTTGCTGCTATTGGTTTAGATGGCAATAACCACATCTTTCGGAAAAGAAGTGTAAGGATGCATGGCAATGGTTTTTGAACTATTTGACGATTGATATTGAAATAGAAGAGCAATATTTATGGATATTCATGTCAGATAAGCAAAAAGGCCTTCTTGAAGCTTTTGAGGAAGTGTTACCAAATGTTTCTCACAGGTTTTGTGCGCGACACTTGCACAATAATTTCAAAAAAGTCGGGTTCCCTAGTCATGCATTACAAGATGTTTTTTGGAAAGCGGCTAGAGCAATAACTGTTGAACCATTTAATATATGTATGTCAGAGATATTTGAATTGGATAAAAAAGCGTACGAATGGCTTTGTTGTAAGTTACCAAGTGAATAGTCCAGATCTCACCTCTCATCACTTTCAAAATGTGACATGTTATTAAACAATGTGTGTGAGGTATTCAATAGTTTCATTCTTGATGCTAGAGGTAAACCAATTATCAAACTTCTGGAGACCATAAGACATATACTCATGGCTAGGATAGCATCCAATAGGAATAAAGCTCAAAATAGACTTTGGGTGATATTTGTCCAACTATAAAAAAGAAATTGCATAGAAACATGAAAGGAGATTCTGGTTATACTCCTCGAAAGGCCAACTTATGGAATTATGAAATCATAGGGCCTACTGATATTGATACTTGTGTTGTGGACTTGTATAACAAGATGTGTAGTTGTAGACAATGGGAATTATCAGGGTTACCTTGCAAACATGCTATTTGTGCTATATGGATGAAAAAAAAATGAGATTATAGACTATGTTCACAACTGCTACAAGGTTGAGACATACAAGAAAGCATATACAGCCATATTGCCTATGAATGGGCAATATTTATGGCCTAAATCATCTAATCCTCAACTATTTCCACCTTCTTATTTGAAAAAAGAAGAAAGGAAAGAGACAAAGATTAAGAAGGAAAGAAGTGGATGTGCCTGGAGCCTCGAGGACTAGGATAAAAAGAAAATAAAAATCAGTTGATTGTAGCAAGTGCGGTAGACTTGGTCAGAACAAAAAAACTTGCTCTTCATCAAATGTTGTTGAACCAGAACTAACATACTACCTTTCATCTTTGGACTCTATTATGGTTGAGAACACATCAAGTTGGACGTAAGAATTTGTCTCTTTTCGTGATAAACTTCCGGTGAGATACATATATCTATAATGCTTGTCTTACTTCACTGTAATAAAATCCATCTAACTTAGGGTCCTCTTATTCCCTTTTCAGGTTAGAAAAGGTTAGTAGCAATAAATGCACATCAAGTTACATAACGTCGTAGATGTTGACAGTTGTTACCATTTTGTTCATTTAGAAACGACGTGATTGATTTTGGAATGACACAAGTTCATTTGTAATGTGATGGCTTCTAAGAGAATTAAGTTCATTTCGTATGACTCAATATGAAGTTCTCAGACTTTGATTTTTTACATGTTTCAACCTTTGGCATTTGGTATTTCTGTAATTAATTTTCTGCATTTTACACTTAATTTTCAATTTCTGCACTATATTTTTTTTATTCTGCACTTATTTTCAACTTTCGCACCATAATTTATTGCAATCTGCACTTTTTTCTGCATTCTATAATAATTTTCATTTTCTGCACACATTTTTCAATTTCTGCACTATATTTTTCTTGATTCTACACTAAAATTTCAGTTTCTGCATACATTTTTCAACTTCTTCACTATTTTTCTTCATTTTGCACTTAAATTTCAGTTTCTGCATACATTTTTTAATTTCTGCACTATATTTTTCTTGATTCTGCACTTAAATTTCAGTTTATGCACACATTTTTCAATTCCTGCACTTAATTTTAGTTACTGCACACATTTTTCAATTTCTGCATATATTTTTCAATTTCTGCACTATATTTTCCTAATTCTGCACTTATATTTTTGTTTTTCACACAGTTATTAACTTCAACACTTAAATTTCAGTTGCTGCACACATTTTTTAATTTTTTCTCCACTTATATTTCAGTATTTTGCACTTAAGCCTCGCACACCTGTAATTGTAGTAGAACGGGTAAGTCCTAAAATCCATCATCCATTCTTATTCCTAAATACTCCTCCACGCCTACCAAGTTGTAGATGTTATCCACCCTCGGTCAATATTAAGCATGTAAGTCGAGTCATGTGGCGGTCTCCAAGTTAGTTGAATTGAGACTGTAGGTTGTTTGTGCTTGATTCTACCTGCAAGTAGCCATATTCACACGCAAGATGTTTTACAATATCGTAATCAATGGTAAGAGGCTTACAATCGAGGATGAATTTATTACACCGAGTCCAAATAAGCCAAAGACAGAAAGGGATAAAAACTATGTGCAGAATATGTTTAAAGAACTTCTTTTTAGGTAAAGGTTAGTAAGTGTATGCAACCAGTGAGATGACTCAGTCCTTAGGTTACAAGGATCCGCATATGAGTCCCAATGCCAAGAGTCAGATTAAAAGTTCGTCACTTTGGAGCATTCCAACAAAATATGATTGACGGTCTCAGTATTCATGGTGTCGCATATTTTGCAATTTGGAGATGTAAGACATGAATGTGATACAAAAAAACTAGTAGTAGGTAGCTGATTTTTGAGTTTTGGAGCAACTGAAGTTGCCAGATCCATTGGAAAATATGTGTATGAGGCAGAGTTTCTGCTAAGGCTTGATGACATGATAAACGGTTAATGTTCCCGTATTTGTGAGACCCCAAGTAAGACGGTCATAAGATTCAGAAAATTTTGGTTAATACACTGCATGCACTAAATTAAGAATTGATGGAGGTAAGTCAAAGCAGAGGGCAGTAAAGTCCCAACCATTCTGTGCTCGGTAATGACTCACAGGGCCATGCATTTCTTGACTCATAAGTGGCCTAGAAATCATTTGTCGAACTAATTGCAGGTGTAATCTAAGGATCCCTCCAAAAGTTGACATGTCTATCCTGCACCGGCCTTCATATTAGGCCTTTTTAGCAGTAGGACCAGCCTCACTGGAGCGTTTTTCATGTACGAGAAACATTTGTTGTAGCATGAGGATGACTCAGGATTTTGATCAACTGAAGATAGACCTCCATTATGAATATAAGAGGACTCGGGCAGAATTAGAGAATATACTAATGGAAATTGAAATTCATTATTCAATACTCGACAATTCAAATATCATTTGTGGTATTTGATTGATTGAGGTACTTACTGCGAGAACAACAACCCACATAGAGTTATGCGCACCAAAATCTGCACCCTTTTAAATTTCAGCACAATTTTTAAATTTCTGCATATAATTTTTAATTTTTTCACACCAAAACTGCACATCTTTTAGTTTCCGTAGACCAAAACCTTTAGTTTCGACATAAGATTTTCTACCTAAATACAGAAAAACGCATTGAAATCAATTCAAAATTCATATTCTATGAAAAAAATGAGAAGTTTTGATTGATCATTAATCAAAAATCTGAGAAAAGGAGAGAGAAATAACAAATTGAATTTTTTTTTATATAATTGAATTTGTGAGAAGAGATTGGAATAAATCAAAGACAAAAAGATGGGATATGCTTTTGTTAAGAACAACTCTGAAGTTGAAGGCTCTTCCTTCTGGAAAAAGGTAAAAGTCACGTGGGAATATAAAGATCCGTCAAATATAGAAGGCAATATTAACGGAGGGATGTTTTTGATTATCTTTGGGAAACTTAAAGGGTCTTTTTAGATTAAGTGAAATATTATAAGGATGCAGTGAAAGTTGAGGAGAAATAAGAGGAATGATTTTGGTCAAAATCTCCTACTTTTTAAGTTAAATCATGTTGTACTATCATTTATTCATGAGGTACAAAAGACAACAATAAATACAAATAGTAAACACCAAAAATACCCTTTGAACAGCTGATTAAACCTAGGTTTTCAAGACAATCAAAGAAAAAATAGTCTTTAGAAGCATAAATGTACAAGCATAGCAATGCAAAACACTAAGAGAATATCAAAAATATCCTAACCCAAGGTAAACAAACAGCTTAACTGTCCTTTCTCTCTCTCTATATATAAGGAGTAATTCATTAAATTGACACATGTAATAGATGAATAATTGAATATTATCATTGAGCAAAATTAGACCAAAATTCACTAAGGGGATCTTAACCTTTCGTTTACGACATGTTTGAATTAATTAATTTTAAATATTTTAAAATTAAGATAACTTTTACACAGGCGCTCCCTTGAAAAATCTTCTAAAAAGGCAAAAACTAATAAAATACACGTGGCATGTAATCCTAGATCTATGTCGACAGGGCGTAGGACACGAGCCACTATTGCAAAATCGCGGCCTCATGTACTGTAATAGAAAGAAATAAAAGGGCACCTTAGATATCGTATCGTAATCTAATATAAATAATCAAAGGGCATTATCGTCCATGTGTTTGCAATCCCATTTACCGTATCACCCTCCAACTGCATCGGAGTTCTCTTCAAACTCCTCTTTCCTGTCTCCCTTTTTTTGCATATTTTTTGGGTTCTATTAGGGTATATTCTCCGGTTCTTCTCCTCTCTCCTCTCTAAAAATGTAAAATCTTTCACACTGTTGATCACCTCCATTACTTTAATAGTTATCCATAGCTTGAGAGAGAAGAGAGAGAGAGAGAGGAAGGTTTTTGCTGATTGGGAACCTTTCCTGTTTTCATCCAACAAGGCAAAGGTGACGCTTTTATTGAACATCTTCGTGAATTTTAATCTGGGTTTTGTTTTTGTTTTACCTGTTAATGACACAATCTTGTGTTATTTTTGGCCTGTCCAGTTGGCGAATTTTTGAAAAAGATTTGAATCTTGGTGTGCATTTTCACATGTTGGGCAGTCGCATTTAGAATGTTTAGTCGGGTTGGTTCTATCCTTTGCTTTACTGGTGAAGTTTTCGTTTTCTATTTTGGAGGATGGTGATGGATTCTGATCCAAGTTCTTGTATGTAGCAATCTGTATGTTCTGATTTGGTGCTTAGAGATTTGACTTTTTGTTTGTACTGCAAAAGTTAGACAATCTGAAATGGTGGAGAATTCTCAGCTTGGCTTAATGTTATCCTACACTTGCTGTGGGTTCGACCTGGTATATTGGAGAGGGGGGGGGGGGGCGCTTCATGGAGTATCTCCTCAGAGTATATTTATCTACTTTTTTTGTTCAAATATCTGTTTTAACTAATTGTATTATATTTTTATTCATGATTAAACCCCCAATCTCTCCTACCTGACCATCAATCAGAACATTATAGTGTTATATTTTATTAAAAAGAAGTATTTGTTAATTTATGTATATACGTGGATTTGATCATTTGGACCAATGAGATAGACATTAAGAATGAGCATGTATGCTATCATGAGTGGAATACCTTATGCAGATTAGGATCATTTAGTTTGGTCTGATGAGTATAATTGATGTTACTCCCTCTGTCTCAAATTATAGGTAGCTTCTTTGCTTTACACGCCCCTTAACAAATATTAATTAGGAGGGGTTTTACCTACTTTAACCTTATTTATGTCTAAAGTTATAATCTTTCAAACTAAATATTTTCTCAATAATGAAGTTTACTCAATAATCAACACTTTGTAGTCTTCAAGAAAAATTATACTAAAGGTAAAATAGAAAAAGATTAATTAATTTTCTTCTGAAACAACAAATAATTCGAGACAACTATTTTTGCAAAAAGCTATAGATAATTTAAGTTGGAGGGAGTATGTCTTGTGAACTTGCATTCCTTTGCTTCATTTTTAAAAAAATATCTCTATTTACTGTGTTTCTCTCTCTCTCTCTCTCTCTCTCTCTCTCTTTGTTGTCTGGTTTTGCCGGTTGATGCAAAACTATTATTTGTGTTGCTTATTGCTCTCTTTCGCTCCACACCCACACTCACGTACTCATGTTTCATTGTAAATATTATTTGTCGTCTTCTCCAAGATGGTCATGTTATGTGCCTTATATTCTCTGTCAAAGAATCTGGAAGTCTTATTTCGGTATTTTCTTTGACAGGTTATACCAAAAACTCTTTTTGTGGTGTATATTCATTCACGTGGGAGTGTGGATGGAGATGGCTTTCTAAACAATACATAGATTTAGCCTGTTGTACGACAAGTTCAATCAAGACACAAGTTCAAGATGTCTTGATTTCGTTTTCTGAAGGCTCTGAAATACTAAACTTGGAAGGACTTTGAACATTATATTCACTAGCCTATTATTTTGGCAAAAGGTTTTTGCTGTTGGAGTGGTAGTGACAGCTGCTAACTTTATAAGAGATCCAAAAGATAGAGACTAACTTATATCACCTAATGGAGGAAGTAGTTCCTTTATCATGCCACAAGCAGGACATTCCTGCTAGGAAATTGTCATTCAATGGCTTCTCCAAAGATCTGTGGTCTGCAGTACAAGATGGGTCTGTAGTTGATGTTGATTCTTCTTTGGCATCCCTTAAGAAGAGGGGAGGAAATATCAATTTTAGGAATGCCTTTGGCCTTACACCTCTTCATATCGCAACCTGGAGAAATCACATCCCAATAGTTAAGAGGCTCCTTGCTGCTGGTGCAGACCCTAATGCTAGGGTGTGTTAGTCTTCTGAAACTTTCGTTCATCTCAATTTTATAATGTCATTTATACATGCATGCTGACTTCTTGGTCTCATAGTTTTAACCGTTACGTGATAGGGTGAGTAGTTACTTGCATTTTTTTTTTGCTTTTCCCTTCGTTTCTACGTTCTAAAACATCAATGTATTCATGGCTTAGTTATTTGATTGTTTGTTTTTAAGTGCTCCTCTTCTCATATTGCTAATTGGCAACTCTTTTTTCTCTCTTATTGTACTTCTGGCCGTGGTGTTTGTCTTTTTTAAGTCTTCGATAAAACATCATATAAAATGTTGAGTTTCTAACGGTGGAGTGATATTTGGTATATTGTACCAAATTATATAATGTCTGTTTATGTCTGTCTTGGGGATATGTTGAGGTAAGCTACTACTGGGGGTGAAAAAATCCAAAAAAAAAAAACTGCATTTCTATGGCATGTGTGAAGATCAATGTAACTTGAACGATTGTAAGGACTTATTTGAGCACACAACCAAATGGCATGGTCCTCAATGTTGTATCAAGTTTGTTTTCCTGAAAAGTTAGAAGAGAACAATATATGTCACAATACAGTTTAAGTTCAGAAAATAAAATGTGGAAGGGTTCCAGTCGTGCAGTCTTTCTAAGTGGTACAGTGCAATGGTTATGGACCTCTGACCTAAAAAGAAATGGTCATAGATTGCCGAAGATGTCAGTTTTTCAATTCAATCTCGTCTGTTTAGAAAAGCTTGATGTATATTTGTCTTATGAAGTCTATGTTTAGCCTATCAGGATGGGGAATCAGGATGGAGTAGCCTTCATCGCGCTCTGCATTTTGGTCATCTTGCTGTTGCTAGCATCCTTCTCAAGTCTGGTGCTTCTATTACTCTGGAAGACACCAAATCTAGAACTCCCATTGATTTGTTGTCAGGACCTGATTTGCATGGCATTGAAAAGAATAATTCAGGTAGATGTGAAGACATTTCAGTGTCTGTAATTCTTGATAATTCTTTTAGAAGTGGATAGGTTGACTTTCTTTATCTTTTGTATGTTTTTTCTTTTTAGCTGCTACAGAGGTTTTCAGTTGGGGCAGTGGTGTGAATTATCAGCTTGGGACTGGAAACGCACACATTCAAAAGTTACCCTGTAAAGTTGATTCTCTTCATGGGTCAGACATCAAGTTGGTTTCTGCAGCAAAATTTCATAGTGCCGCTGTCACTGCTTGTGGAGAACTATATACTTGGGGTTTCGGACGAGGTGGCCGTCTTGGGCACCCTGACTTTGATATACATAGGTAATCTGAATAAGAGGAAAGTTTTTGATTGTCCAGAACGATCCAGGACTATGTTTTTTCTGTTTATATAGAGGGATGTAGTGTATAGATGTATTTTATTGTGCAATATCAAATATTTATTAGGAAGAATTGTTATAACATCTGGCAAAACTGTACTCCCTCCGTTTCAAGTTAATTGTCTTACTTTTCTTTTTAGTCGGTTTAAAAAAGAATACCTCTTTTTATATTTAGTGAATCTTTAAATCCAATATTCTACATGGCATATTTAATACTACAAGATTCAAAGGGCATTTTGGTAGTTACAATGTCTTTAGTTTATTACCACAAAATTCAAAATTCTCTTTTATTTTCTTGAACTCCGTGCCCAATTAAACTAAGACACTTAAAATTGAAATGGAGTTGGTATTTATTTTTTAATCCCGTACATTTTAATCTGATTATGTTGTTTTTCATTGCTCTCTCTGTTCTTCAACACTGCTTGATAGCTATAGGTTCATAGTTAGTTTCCTTCATGGTATCAAGTTTCAAGTGTGTTTGTTAATGTATATTTGTTGTTCTTCATCCAGTGGCCAAGCTGCTGTAATAACTCCACGGAAAGTGATCTTCGGTTTAGGGGCACGTCGAGTGAAAGCTGTTGCTGCAGCTAAACATCACACTGTTATTGCAACAGAGGCTGGAGAAGTTTTCACTTGGGGTTCCAACAGAGGTAAATACTTTTCTGATTTTCACAGTGCCACGTTTGCCAACTCTGTCAGTTATCCCAAGCAGCTAATATTGCTGCAAATGCTTATGTCCTTGATGTTATTAGGTGTATCAAAATTGTCATGCTTCCTTGTTGGTTGATGTTTAGTGCATAGGAACTGGTATTTGTAACAAGTGTCCTTGCAGTTGATGTGTTTTTGGCTTTCGTGCCTACTGCATATTGATTCATTTAGTGATGATGCACAGAGGGTCAACTTGGGTATACTTCTGTAGATACTCAACCTACACCTCGTAGAGTGAGTTCTCTGAGGTCAAAAATAGTTGCTCTAGCTGCAGCAAACAAGCACACTGCTGTAGTTTCTGACTTGGGTGAGGTTTTCACTTGGGGATGCAATAAGGAGGGTCAGCTAGGCTATGGAACATCTAACTCGGCTTCTAACTATGCTCCAAGGGTAGTTGAGTATCTGAAGGGAAAGGTCTTTGTTGGAGTTGCTGCAGCTAAGTATCACACAATTGTTCTTGGATCTGATGGAGAGGTTTTCACTTGGGGTCACCGGCTTGTTACTGCAAAGAGAGTTGTGATTGGCCGGATCCTGAAAAAGATGGGCAACATCCCGTTGAAGTTTCATCGTAAGGAACGTCTTCATGTGGTTGCAATAGCTGCCGGGACTACACATAGTATGGCTCTTACAGAGGATGGCACATTATTTTACTGGGTGTCGTCTGACCCTGATCTGCGTTGTCAACAGGTTTTAGCTGCTGTCTATGTTGTGTATACTGTTTCTATCACTGCGTGAATAACGTCTAACATATCTTAATTATTTCTAGTTATATTCACTATGTGGTACAAATGTAGCGTGCGTCTCTGCTGGGAAATATTGGACAGCTGCGGTTACTGTGACAGGTGATGTGTATATGTGGGATGGGAAGAAAGGAAAGGAGAAACCACCCTCTTTAACTAGGTTACATGGGGTTAAAAAGGCAACTTCAATTTCCGTTGGGGAGACCCATTTGTTGATCATTACTTCTCTATATCATCCTGGTTGCCCACCTAATATGTCGAAGAATCCTTCTATGCTCAAGCAGAAGATGAAAAGTGATACAGATGAACTCAATGAGTGTTTTATGTTTGATGAGGCTGAGTCGGAGGAAGTTCTCCTTATCTCAGAAAAAGACAATGTCACAAGCATAACTGCACCAACCTTAAAGAGCCTTTGTGAGACCGTGACTGCAGAGCATTTGTTGGAGCCACGGAATGCTATTCAATTGCTGGAAATTTCGGATTCATTAGGGGCAGAAGATCTAAGAAAACACTGCGAGGTATTTTCTTGTTGACTCCCGCTGTGTGCTTTATCTGTGATCTTTTGTTAAAGAGAGGTTACGATGTAGTAATAAGGTTCAGGAATATAAAGTTAGAAAGTTAATGATAGAGTAAATAGCAATTATAATAGTAGCATGTTCTATACCCTCGCTACTGTTTTCTGTAGTTCTATTTGCTAAAAGATTCAGGATTAGGTGCTTGTTCTCCAATATAATTAACCATTAACAAAATGAGATTATCAGTCTGGCTCTTGCTTCTAAAAGCTCTTTTTCTTCTTTTTGCTTCGCTTTGGCTGCTATTGGAGCATGTAGTGATAGAGTATCGATTGGTCCTCGGTGCTTTCTAGATATTCCATCTACAATGATACTTGGTTAACAAATAAATTGCTTGGAAGCCTACATGTTTTAAGAGTTGTGACCAATTCAAGATTTGTTCACTGGGAGATAGATTGGTCAATGTCATCTAACTCAAAAGATTGTAGGTAGGGAAGTAGAGGGGAAGCCCAAAAAGAAAGGTCGTATTAGATCTGCTTACTATCCTAGTTTTCTTCCAATGCAACATAGTCACTTAGTTGGAAAGGCTTCTTTAGAAGTAAAATGTGGGCAGGCTTCAAGAAAAGGTTAAAGCCTGTTCTCTTTTCAACTTTTTTCTTTCTTACTGCATATTGTTTTTTGCTAGAGGCCCGGGCCACTTTTAATTGTTATGCTTTTGACTTCAAATTGGTGGTGGACTGTAATTGGCTGTAAAACATGATATAAATACAAATGAAGTGGTTGAGCTCAATTTCTTTATCAACTGTGTATTCGACAATTGTTAGTCTTTAGATTCTGGACAATCTTTGATCAACTTTTTAACCTTTTTCTTCTTTTAATTTTACAATCTTACATGCATTAGTGCGCCGAAATTTGTAATTTGCTGTCGGGCCCGTTAGTAGGTTACAGGTGCTTCCAATATTACTTATCATTCAACACTATGTTTATGGACAGCTCTTACAGAAGCTACTGGAATTCTTTTGCAGGATATTGCAATCCGCAATCTTGATTATATATTTACAGTCTCAGGCCATGCAGTTGCAAATACTTCACTTGACATATTGGTCATGCTTGAGAAAGTGTGGGATATGAAGTCATCTGAAACCTGGAGTCATCGTCGGCTTCCAACTCCTACTGCCCCCTTCCCTGCCCTTATAGATAGTGAAGAAGATAATGATGATGTCGAGTCACTTAGAACGCGTGACAACTGTACAAGCAGGCCAATATTGAGACAAGAGAGAGACCAGAGATTAGATAACTTCCTACAGTCTGATGAAATGAAAGAAGGGGTTCTGAAACAGGTACGAGCTTTGAGTAAGAAGTTGCAGCAGATTGAGATGCTTGAAGAGAAGCGATCGAAGGGGCAGACTCTTGATGAACAGCAAATTGCTAAGCTTCGGACCAGGTCAGCATTGGAGAAGTCAATGGCTGAGCTTGGTGTCCCGGTAGAAACACTCCAATCAACAGTATCATCCTCTGTTCTTGCTGATGGAAAGAGTAATAAAGTGGACGTACCTAAGAAGCAAAGGAGAAAGAGCAAACAAAAGGCAGCACCAGTGGAGGTAGCGTCCAGTCAATGTGAAATTGTTGAACCCAGCCCCAAGGATGCCTTCAGTGTTCAAATCCCTGAAGTCCAGTACGAGGTGAGGTTTTATCCCTTTGTATTTGTTCAATCCCTTGATGATTGGAAGACAGTAAAGTATGTTCCATGTCCAGTTGAACCAATTTAAAGTATCATCCATTTTTAAAGGTTTTTCATTTGAAGATGTTGAAGGGTAATGATCTGACGATGAGTGAGAAATATCTTTTGATTGCTTAAGATGACCGGGTTGATAGTGTCAGATCATTGGTTACTACAGTGCGTGGTTTGCTGCTGTATTTTTGTATTTTATATTGAGGAGCTACTATATGACTACTTTTAAAGTCTAGCTATTACTGAATCTGGTTATTTGACTTTAAATGTATCACCTCTAGTTTGAGGAGGTATTATTATGTCTTTTTGTGGTCTCTAACAAGTGATTTCAGCAATACTCCAATGCTCTTTATGCATAGAAGCTGCTCTGATTGAATCATTGAACTTTTGCGCTCTGATTCTCTTCTTAATTTTGACTGGGGAAATTGTTTTGCTTCTTAATAGTGTTCTCTTCCAATTGGTAGGATGACCACAAAGGTTTGGAAGGAGCTGCTGCCATTCAAGATGCAAAAGATTCTCCCTTTTTCATCCAGAGACACCTTGGGAACACCTGTAATGGTAACCGTTCATCAGCTGTAGCATCAAAAAAGAAAAATAGGAAAGGTGGACTCTCCATGTTTCTAAGTGGTGCTCTTGATGATGTTTCCAAAGTAGTTGTTCCACCACCAGCTGTGCAAAAAAGTGAAGGCCCTGCTTGGGGTGGTGCTAAGGTTGTGAAAGGCTCTGCATCTCTTCGAGAAATACAGGATGAGCAGAGCAAAGTAATAGATACAAAGCACTTAAAACTCAAAGACCCAGTAGAAGATCCCGCTGGTGACAGTAGTGGTGGAAAATTACGGTTGAGTTGTTTTATACAGTCCAAGCCAATACCCATGTCACAAGCAGCATCTGTCTCTGACGTGGAAAAGAACACCCCTCCTTGGGCTGCCTCCGGGACTCCTCCTTGTTTACGTCCCTCTCTCAGGGACATCCAACTGCAGCAGGTTGGTTATTCTCCATCTTCCCTGCTCTCCCTGTCCCAAAGGTAGACTGTGCATGGGTTTACAGAAAGAAATTTGGACTTCTGAACATCCATATTGCATAATATTATCTGTTATGTACATTATATTCCAGTAGTCTTGCATGCCTGGTCGATTCTGCTGGTTGTTTGTTTACCTATACAGTTAATAAAGGCCCTTTAGTCTAGAGTAGCTACTTGGTCTGTGATACAAGGCAACTGGAAATTGCTCGTGTTCTTTATAGGATTGCTAAAATCCTTGTCCAAAATATTTTATCTATCTTCATCTTTAAATACATTCCACCACTGCACTTTTTACCTGTAATCTCTTGATTCTCTCTTTTGTATTTTTCTTAGAAAATTGTTTTGAGTTTCACTTGATTTAAGGTTTAGAACTTAATACTTAAGTAAACCATTGAAGGATTTCATAGGTATATGTACACGCAGCCGGTTTCTAGTTAATTATGTGTTCTAATTTGTTGGTCAATTTATAACTGCACTTGAATCCAGGATCCCTAATCCATACATGTCTTTTGTTCCTGATACAAGATTATGTCTGCCTAATCTTTTTCTGTAGGGAAAGCAGCCGTTGGCTCTCTCTCATAGTCCAAAGACGAGAACTACTGGCTTCTCTGTGATGACTGGTCAAGGCTCCCCATCAGAATCTAGTTGTCCGAGTCGCTGGTTCAGACCAGAAATTGAGACGCCTTCGTCTATACGTTCAATACAGATAGAGGAAAGGGCTATCAAGGACCTGAAACGGTTTTATAATAATGTTAGAGTAGTTAAAAATCAGTCCTAAGGATGCCAAAAACTTTTTGGCATTTTCCCAGTAAAAGCCTAATCAGAAAAGTTTAGAGTGCCAAGACAATTTGACGTTCTGTCTGTAATTCCTACTCTGCTTCCCTTGTTCTGCTGGCTAAAGCTTTTCGCCTGTGAATAGGTGTACATTATGCCCTAATGTGTTGGTGTTTGGAAGATTAGGTTTCTTGTTACATCTTCGTTTGGGTGACCTCCCGAAATAATTGGAACTCTCAACTAGCTGATTTTACTTGGCTGGTGTTGTTTTCACCCCATTTCAAATAAGGAGCCAATAAAGGGCAGCGTGAATATATGCATTTTTGTCCATGTCTATTTCTTGGATTATGGGAAAAAGATAAACTGTCCATGATTTTTTTCTCAATTTCCCAATTCTTCTGGGTGTGGGGTTTAGGAGGAGCAGGATGTATCTCGCACCTCTTGGCTGAGTTTATTTCCTTTTTTCTTGTTTGGTAAAGGCATGCTGCCTTCAAATATTTGCTTTACTATTAATTTATTTCATGGAGATATTGGACATCATAATCGAATTTACATTTTAATTGTCGAACTCCTAAGGAATCTCAGTTATCACTACTAATTCCGGAATTCACATTAGTTCCATTTCAGAATTACGTTTGAAGTGGTTGCCGAGTATGATAAAGAGTGCTGGAGGGTGTTAATCTACGAGTAAAATAGCTGTTATCTGCACAGAAGATTACCTTTTGCACTGCATCCAGCTTGTCAGCTAGAGCTGCCTCTTCAAGTTTCAGGAAATCTGTAGGATAGGGGACCCAGGTGAAATACGTAGCTGTTGCGTGAAGATGGAGTAACACAAGGACGTAATTCATTAAAATAAAAAGGGAAAATATATAGTTTAACCCCTTATCCTGAGGCTAAATTCCTGTGATACATCTCTTCAATAATCAATACGGACAACCATCAGACTCTTTCAAACAGTGTTTTAGATCTCATTTGTTTGTATTTAGTGAAAGTTTGATTTGAATGGTTCGTATTTAAGCTATTAAGTGCATTTGACCTATTTATTCTTGAAACTGACAATATCTCCTCAGATTTTTTTATTCTCAATATTAACACGGAGGTTATCCTTAATCCATTTAATTCATCCTGAAGCTTCTCTTGAAGGTCACAAACAATACTCTTTTCATTTGTGTTTAGCTCTAGTTTTTTCTCCCTCAATCTTTGTTGCCAATGGTAAATTATTCTCACAATCAGCTTCAGTTTTATCGTGTGAAACTAATACAGAATAGAGGAAGAAGATGATGGAACTCATCGAGGGAAATTCAAACTCTAAGGCGAAATGGGTGTGAAAATAGTTTGCCTTCCTGTGGACACGGGGAGCCTCATTTGGAAATATACTGGAACCATTTACAATCATCTTATTCAAATTAATCACAGTTGTAGATAGATAATATTAGATCCTTTGAGATTTGTTAGGTTTGTATAGAAAAAACAATAGTAATAGGACGTTCGTACAAATTCTTTTATTTTGTCATTTATTTTATTCAGCACACACTTGTATAAATAGGTGAACAGTAAATCAATACAATTATCAGAAAATTTCTCAATTCATTGTCTTCTTTATCTTTATTTTTAGATGGTATCAGAGCAAGAATAACTTTTCAAATCAATGGAACTAATTCTGCTTTATTCTCAGGTACTGCTAGATCTACATCAATGGATTCCAGTAGTCCCTATTTTCTTCATCCCTCAGATTCACCTGGGATGTCTCTTGTAAATTCCATCTTTGAAGAAAAGGGCTATGGGGATTGAAGAAGGTCCATCCTCATTGCTCTATCAGCTAAAAGCAAGTTGGGCTTCATTAACGGGACTTGCAAAGCACTAGATGCTACATCACTAGATTATAAGCTCCGAACGGAAGCAATGATATGGTGACCTCTTGGTTGCTTAATTTCCTTTCTAATTATATTGTTGACAGTGTCATTTATTCAAAAACCATTGAAGATCTCTGGAAGGACCTTGAGGACAGGTTTGATCAACCAAATAGGGCACAACTATATCATTTGCAAAAAGAATTAAGTGATTTAGTTCAAGAAAATAATGACATAGCAAGTTATTATACTAAGATGAAGGTTTTATGGGATGAACTTGACATTATGAATGCCAAGAACTATTGTTCCTGCACCTATGCTTGTGGAGGAAAAACTGTGTCAAACAAGTCCCTACAGGATGAGAGGTTAATTCAATTCCTCATGAGATTGAATGACACTTATTTCCCTGCAAGGAGTAACATTCTTATGATAAACCCCCTTCCCTCAGTTAGCTTCACTTATTCACTCATTGTGCAGGATTAAAGTTCACTCACATTTTTAGGTCATTTTATATCTTATTTGGTTAGTAACCAATCTGAGTTCAAGGGGGGAAGAAAGCTAACTTAATCTGTTCACATTGTAAGAAACCTAGGCATTCCATAGACAAGTGCTATGAAATCATTGGGTTCCCAGCAAATTTCAAGTTCACTAAGTCTAAAAGATTGTAGGAAAATGCGAGAAGCAATGCCATTACTTCTCCTGAGGAAGGAACTGATGTATATCCGTATGCTATGGATTATGCTTCAGGTATAAATCAACTAAGTAAGGATATTTTCCAAGCTTATTCAACTACTTCACCAGGTTAAGTTTAGTCAGCCTGAGGCTCCAGATTCAGATGTTAACGAAAATTGTTGGTAAGAAAGCACTTCAATATTTCTCTTGTCTTGTCTCTATAAGATCTACTCACTAGATATTAGATTCAGGAGCAACAAAACACCTTTCTTCTAATTTCAGTTTGTTCATTAATCTCAAAGCATTAGCTACTTCAATAATGTAAACTTGCCTAATTCTACTAAAGTTCAAGCTACTCATATAGGCAGTGTGTCACTTTTCCCAGATCTGATTATCCAAAATATTCTTTGTGTCCCTTGTTTCAAAATCAATCTCTTATCTATTCACAAATTATGTGTCCAATTGAAGTGTTTCATAATTTTCTCTTCCACTGATTATGTCTTGCAGGGCCCTTCAATGAAGAGGCCACTGGTTCTTGGTGATGTCAGGGATGGGTTATATCAACTAGAACCTACAATCCAGCTTTCCAAGAAGAGGGTTCTACATAGATCTTTGTCTACTAGGATTCCTTTTTCTGTTTCTATTTCTAATTCCGTAGTAATCAATGGAAATATTGTGTAAATCTTTGGTACAATAGGCTAGGGCATTTTCCCATCTCTACAATGAAAAATATCAAATCTTTTACTTTTAAATATGTTCCAATTGTTATTGTGATGTTTGTCCTCTTGCTAGGTAATCTAAGCTCCCTTTTCCTACAAGTGAAATCAAGACGAATTCTATATTTGACTTCATTCATATTGACACATGGCACCCTACAAATCTGAAACTTACAATGGTTTTAAATATTTTTTAACTATTGTAGATGACTTTAGTAGGACCACATGGACTTATCTAAAGAAATGCTTTCTTCATGATGCAATACTTCCTAGCCATGGTTGAGAGATAGTTTGATAAGAGTGTCAAGATAATAAGGTCTGATAATGCCCTAGAGTTAGGTAAAAGCAATATTGCTACTGATTTTTTCCATTCTAAGGATATCCTACATCAGATCTCTTGTATTAGGACCCCTTAACAAAATAGGATGGTAGAAAGGAATACACCTCTTGGAAACTTCCAGATCTCCCTTATTTCAATCAGGTCTGCTTATTTCCTTTTGGGGGGAATGCCTTCTCACTACCACTTTTCTTATAAACAGATTTCCTTCTAGGGTTTTAAATGGTTCAACTCCTAATAGTATTTTATATGGTCATTTCCCTTCCTATACTAACCTAAGGAGTTTTGGGTGCCTTTGTTTTGATTCCACCCTTATTCAACACTGATCTAAGTTTGAGCCAAGAGTTCTAGCCTGTGTTTTTCTGGGATATTATAAGGCCTTGACTTTGAATATTAGAAAAATCCTTATATCTAGGGATGTTAGGTTTGTTGAATATGTTTTTCCTTTCAGAACTACCTCACCTTCTACCCCCTTTGCTATTTTTCCAACACCTCCTCCACCATTATACTCCTCTAATCTTCTTGATTCATCTTCATTCTCTGATCCTGTTTGCTCATCTCAATCACCTACAGAGCCTAATACTACTGTTCTTCCCCCTCCCACCACCAGTCCTGATCTTATTATACCTTCTCCTATTGCACCCTCTCCCAGATGATGTTCTAGGACTCACAAAAGGCCATCCTACCTATCTGATTATTTGTGCAACACTGTCTATCCCACAGATCTTAGACAATCTTGCTTTACATCTCTTATATCACCTGCTGTTTTCTCTTTTGCAGCTCTTTCTTCAGTCAATCAGTAAGTCCTTAATTCTGCTCTCACTATCACTGAACCAACCAGTTTTGTACAAGACGCTATGCATCCTGGTTGGAAGCAGGCTATGGCATCTGAATTGGCAGCTTTAGGAACTAACAAGACTTGGGAAGTAGTAGTCCTACCGGCGGGGAAGAAGGTACTGCCTTGAAAATTGGTGTACAAGGTAAAGCAAAGATCAGATGGGAACCTAGAGAGATTGAAAGCTCGATTGGTGGTTAGAGCTGATATTCAGGGAAAGGCTGTGGATTTCTTTGGAACTTTTTCTCCAGTGGTCAAGATGACCACAATTAGATGCATCTTATCTGTAGCAGTAAAGAAGAGATGGTCTATTCATAAATTGGATATAATTAATGGTTTTTTACATGGTGATTTACGAGAGGAAGTGTTTTTGAAGTTTCCACCTGGTATGCCTTCTTTTGATCCTACTTTCATCTGTAAGCTTAAAAAATCTCTCTATGGACTACGACAGACATCATGACAATGGTATGTCAAGCTTACTTCTGATCTAAATTTTAAGGATTTCATTTATTCTCTAAATGACTACTCTTTGTCTATCAAAAAAGATGGACTATCCATCTCTATTGTTGCTGTCTATGTGGAAGACATTGTTCTAACAGGAAATGATACTAATGAGCTTGACCAACTCAAATCTTTCCTTCATGGTGCGTATTAAATAAAGGAACTTGGAGACTTACATGATTTTTGGGTATTGAAATACCTAGGGAAACTTATGGTCCTATTATTACTCAACAAAAGTACATTATCGAGCTTCTTGCTGAGTGTGATTACTCATATCTACCTGTTGTCTCTTCACCTCTTGATCTTGCAATCAAATTATCAGCTGATGTTGGTGGGCTTTTATTGGATCCTACCTGCTATAGAAGACTAATAGGGAAATTAAATTATCTTACTTAAAACAGACCGGATGTTTGCTTTGCTGTTCGACATTTGTCTTAATTTATGCAGTGTCCTCTCACTCTTCATTACCTCTCACTCCTCATTACTCGGCTACACTAAGGGTGCTATACTATCTCCGAACCAATCTTACTCAGGGATTGTTTTTATTAGCCGATTATTCTCTCAAAATGGTTTCTTTTTGTGATGCGGCTTGGGGATCTTGTGTTGACAGTCACAAATCAATTAGGGGATTTTTATAACTCTTGGAAATCGAAAAAACAACTTTTCGTTTCTTTGTCCTCACCTGAAGCCGAGTATCATTCTATGCGCCGAGTTGTCGCAGAATTGACGCGGCTCAATTGTATTCTTATTGATTTGGGATGTCTATCGAAACTCCCAATTCCAGTTCACTCTAACAGCTAATTGGCAATTCAGATTGCCTGCAATCCCATTTTCCATGAGAGAACCAAGTATGTGGAGCTTGATTGTCATTTTGTTTGGCAATAATGTCTTGCTGGGATTATTTCCCTCTCCTATGTGCCGACTTCCTCTCTACTCTCCGATTTGTTCACAAAACCTCTCTTCGGCCCCCTCATTACACTATTCTCAAACAAGTTAGGTCTCTTTCCAATCCCCTCCCACTTGAAGGGGTGTTGCGAATGGAAAATCATCCTCACAATCATCTTTAGTTTCATTGTGTGAAACCAAAGCATAATAGAGGAAGAAGATGATGAGCTCATCAAGGGAAATTTAAATTCTAAGGAAAAATGGGTGTGAAAATATTTTGCCTTCCTGTGGACACGTGGAGCCCCATTTGGATATGTGCTGGAACCATTTACAACCATCTGATCCAAATTAATCTGAGTTGTAGATAGATAATATTAGATCTTTTGGCATATGTTAGGTTTGTTTTAGGAAAAGAAATAGGACATTTGTAATTTTTTTTATTCTTTCATTTATTTTATTTAGCATATACTTGTATAAATAGGTGAGCAGTAAATCAATACAATCATCAGAAAATTTCTCAATTTATTGTCTTCTTTATTTTTATTTTCAATTTCTGTTTTGTTTTCTAGAATCTCCTGAACTGATTCTTTATTTGTCACTTAGGCTTCAAGCCCAAGCTTTCTTGTTCAAATGGATTTCTGGGTTACTTGGGATTTAGGCTCAAACTTTTTGAATATGCACGGCTAGGTTGGTGAGGCTGAATTGAGTTTGAGTTAGCGATTATGTTGGGCTCTTAGCCCAATGCATATTATAAAGACTTAGGTTCATTTATTTTCATTAAAATTAAGATGTCTAAAAATTAAGATGTCTAAATTTGAATGCACATCTGAATAATTATAATATTATTTCTAGATCTGAATACTAAATGATTTAGACTATTTATTTATCAACATCTGGTGTACATATTTTATTTATTTTAAAATATAATAAATGTAAAATTCAAATAAAATAAATTAAAAAATATAAATTTAATAAAATAAAACTATTATTTAACAAAAAATAAAATATTTATGTTCTTTATTGATGGTAGAGATAATTTGTAATGGTTGTTAGTGGACAATAATGATAACGGTGATAGTTGTGATAGTGCAGATGATTGACGTTGCAGTGACTAACGCGATGATGCTGGTGATAGTAAAGATGGTTAGTATTATAGTGACTAACGCAAAGATGGTGGTTGGTAGTTGATGTTGGGCATATTTCTATGCCCATTTGCCATGTTTTTGTCCATATTTTATCTTGTTTTGAGTTCATAATCCTTAAGAAATGCATAAATTCATATGTTCGTGTGTTTTATAAGCTAATAGATGATTTGAGATGTTTTGAGCAAAAAACCAAGGAAAAGGACCCAAATTAGCCCAAAGTGTGAAGATTTAAGAGTGTGAGAAGGACCTGGGGCTATGGCTGGCGTCGGGTGCCAGGTCCCAAACTTCAGAGAAATATGCACCAAAGCTGGGGCTATGGCTGGCGCTGAGCGCCAGGTCCCAAATTTCAGAAGATGTTTCATTCAACACCTTGGCGAGATAAGAGGCGCGGAGCCCCAGAGCATTCTAGACTTAGAGAATTTTTTCAAAATTCTGGTGCTATGGATGGGGTTGGGTGCCATAGAGGTTCTAGAGCCAAGAAATTTGACTAATATCCGGGGGATATGAGTGGCGTAGGGAACCCAAATGATCTGAAAGTGTTGAAATTTGGCTAACTTGTTGGTGCTACTGATGGGGCTAGGGCTGGGGCCCCGGAGCTAAATTTAAGAGGAAACTTGAGCCCAACTTGGGGATATAGAGGGGCGGCGCGCCAGGCCTATTCCGGCACAGAATGTTTTGATTTTAAAAGCCAAGTACTTGAGGGCAGAAGTGTCATTTGAAGGCTCAACTATAAATATAGCCTCTAGGTCATTCGTTAGCAATCTTTGATTCACTTTTACATTACGTATTTCATTTGTGGAGGGCTGTAATGCAGCTTGGAAGGAAGACGAGTTTCTACTTAGGTTTCTTCTCTTTATTATTTTACTTTGAATGATAGTGATTAAGTTTTTTTTTCCGATTGTCTATGAGTGGCTAAACTCATACTCTAGGGTTTTGGCCATGGTGGATGGTTGAAGTTTTAAAGACTGATTTATGCTAGTTTTGATTCTTCTTTAATGGTTGTTTATATTTATTTGTATAATTGCTTATTTATTAGACTGATAACCTTGTAAGTAAATTTGTTGGCTTTCTATTGAACTTGGGAAAGAGAACCGAAAGGGTTAAAGGTAAATATAAAACAGGAATTTAAAGACCATTGAACCCATAGGTGAGAGGATAGAAGTTGTTGTTGAGGATAGGGATATAACCTTCAACCCTATTTAGTTGAAATACAAGTAGGCATTACCATAGTTTCATGTTCCTCTAGCACCCATAGGGAAATAGGCGTTAGGGTTCATGAGATAAGTTCTTCGATGCTGTCACGATCCGAACGGAGGCCCGGATCGTAGACACCAGACAAGGGACCCCAAGTCGACCCAAGGCATAAGCATACATCTAACTCAATATATATATATATATATACACACACACAAACACACACACACACACACACATTGAAGAATCAATGATATTGTTATACCCCCAGAACCCAAGGATCAGACCCAGAAGTGAAAACAGAGAAAAACTGAAAAATTCGCACCAGGTCACATAACGACTCGTGAGGAGTGACCATGAGTCGTGAAGTGACTCGTGGTCAGCTTGATTTGGTAAAGTCTAAGTGGGGAGGCCACGGTCCTGGCCTGAGTCGTGGTTAGACCTCACGACTCGTGAGGTCACCCGTGGTCAACCCTAGAGGATTGGTAATATTGGGATGGGCAGTGTAGGCCACGGAAGTTGACCACGAGTCGTGGTCTGACCTCACGACTCGTGAAGTCACCCGTGGGTTTCCCTTGGTGTTTTGGGCAGTGGACTAAACGAATCAAGGCAACGAGTCGTGCCCTGTGGCAACGACCCGTTAGGTCCCTCATGAGGAATGGCGACCAGGGATTTCCTGCAATTTAATGAGGGTGTTTCCTCAATTTCCTAAGTACCTAAGGCCTAAACTACGTCGTTTTGGATATTTTCTGAGTGTGATAAGAGGAGTTAAGTCCCTATTGCATGCCCATTCTCATGCAAGAATTTTAGAGAGGTTTTTGGGAGATTGAAGGCCTTCTTCCCAAAATTTTCTTCAATTTCTTTGTGGGTGCTCAAGGAATTTTAAGTCCATCTATTCCCAGGTATGTAGGTTTTTAAAATGAGTGAAATTATTCCTCAACCATTCCCAATTTCAAGTAAATTCATGAATTCTCCTACTCAAATTCCATGGGGTTTTACCCAAAGCATGTCACTGTGATTTCTGTTTATTGGTATGTTTTAATTTAGTTTTATTTATGTAGATATGCATGCTGGGCAAATTTTGTATTATTTTCTTCAAAATCATGTTTCAATCTTTTAAATCTAAATTGCCAATTTATGGAAGTTCATGAAAATTACGATTATGATGAATATTCATTATTTTAAGTTTATTGATTATGGAAATGCATGAATCCAAGCTACCCATGTTTATGAGCATATTTTGAAAGAATTAAGTTTGATGAAGTTTGGGCAATGCCTACATGATGAATAATGATTTATGATTTATGAAACGAATTTCATGATTTATCGATTTATGATGTTGGCCGATAAAAAGGGCATTGATTCTTGGCTAAGCATGTTTTAAAGTGGATCAATGATTGTGAATGTTATATCTTAGACAATGAATTTTTATGCATGATTTTAATGATTTATGTATGAGCCTATATGCATGTTTTTGGGAGCCATGTCTAGCACCGAGCAACCCGGCATTCAAAGGACTATGCCGGTGTCTCATAATCATGTGCCACCGTGGGTTGTAAATGATATGACATATTGGTAATGATCCCCTCAAATGTGATATCACGCCTTATGCACGACCCTTTCCTGGCAAGCCAGGATCGGCTCTGCCCACTTGAGTGAGACAGTGGGGCATCATGAAAGGCTCTACCATGATGGTGTCGGTTATGACGAGTCCTCCCATTGTTCCACATGTTTTATGCATTGTTATATTTATGTTAATGGCTCAAGTTATATTATGATAAAAGTTATTTACGCTGATGATATTGAATGATTATGAATGATTTGAAAGTCTTGAGCCTTATGTTTTACTATGAAGATTTTGATGCAAGCATGATGTCCTTCTCCTATGCCTATTTATAATGTTTACTTTACCTTTAAAATGTCCATTTTACTTACCTTGCATACTCAGTACATTCCACGTACTGATCGCATACTTTCTGTGCTGTATCATTTCATGATACAGGGTCCGGATCCCAGGCTCATCCTCATCTTTAGTCCATCCGAATCTACAATATCAGCTTGTTGCTGAGTCCTCATGTTCCAAGAGCCGTTTGATAAACTTTTTTGTGGTTTATGTTTTAGTATTTCTCGGGTTAGTTGGGGATGTTGTCCCATCAACCCATCTTACGCATTAGAGGCTTACAGACAAATGAGTAGCATTTAGCCTATGTAAATGTGGGTACTTCTTGAGGTCATGTCATGGTTACGTTTCCGCGATTCTGTTTATTTAAATGAGATTAGTTGAATGCATGTGCCATGGGTTGATTTGGGGTCTCTTGGGGTCCTTCGTCTCGTGTCTACAATCTGGGTGCATGTTCGGGTCGTGACAAACTTGGTATCAGAGCCATAACTTTGAAGTGTCCTAGGGTGTCTGCAAGCTGCGTTAGGTAGAGTCTTTTTCATGGGTGTGAAGCGCGCCACACCTATGACGAAGATGCTACTAAATGTTTTAGGAAATGTTCCCTTCTTTCATGTTCTATGTCGTGCGCTGAAAAGCCTCTCCATCCTTCTAACTCGTGCATTTCACGATTGTAGAATTATGGCTCCTAGAGGAATGAACGGAAGGAGGAATGGAAATGATGAAGGCCACAAAGATGGCAATGACCATGGGCATCAGCAAGCCCCACCTGTTCCGAAGCCCCAAGCACCAGAGCCAGCTGCCCACGCCGAATTTCGGGCGGCAATTCAAATGTTGGCGCAGGCCTTGACTGCTTAGGTGAATCAGCAGGCTGTTGCACAGGTTCCACAAAATGACAATACAGTGGTGGCTCAGATTAGAGACTTCTTGAGGATGAACCCTCCCTAGTTCACGGGATCAAAGGTGGATGAGGATCCGCATGAGTTCATTGAAGAGATCCTGAAGGTCACTCAAGTTATAGGGGTGACAAATGGGGAGTGTGTATACTTGGCCTCATATCAGCTAAAAGAGGTCGCTCATATTTTGTACAAGCAATGGAAGGACAACAGGACAGTGGGAGCGAGCCCTATCAGTTGGGATGAGTTCCCCATGGCCTTTCTTGATAGGTTCTTCCCTTAGGAGATGAGGGAATTGAAAGCAGCTGAGTTTGTTAACCTCAAGCAAGGAATGATGACGGGGCTGGAGTATTCGCTTGAGTTCACCCGGTTGTCAAAGTACGCCCCAGAGTTGGTAATGGATCATAGGGCGCGGGTGATCCGATTTGTTCATGGCGTGGCTGGTTATTTAGACAAGGATTGCAGAACTTCCATGCTTCATCAGGATATGGAATTTCCTCGCATAGTGTTGTATGCCCAGCAGATGGAGGAGGCTCATGCGAGGGAGAGGGAGGAAAAGAGAGCTCGGACAGATAGTCGTGGGTTTTAACATTAGAGGTCCGGCGGTGGCTACCGTCCACAGTTTTTGCAGGGGTCACTAGCCCCAGCCCTATCACCAGCTAGTGTTCCATACAGACCTAGGGGTGATCAGACGAGTAGGGCTTCAGGGTCGAAGGATTAGAGGGGCACCCAGTTAGAGTATACCTCTCCAGCCTGCGGGAAGTGCGACAAGAGTCACATCGAGGAGTGCCTACTCGGTTCGGATTCTTCTTCATGTGTGGTAGGCCTGGGCACATGCGTCGAGCATGTCCATATGCCAGACAAGGTGATGATAGGGGTCGAGTACAGACCACCAGGACAACAGGAGCTCCAGCCCGTTCAGCTCCACAGGGAGCATCTACTAGTGGGGGTGGCAGTCAGTGCCAAAACCAATTCTATGCCCTTGCCTTACGCCAGGAGCAGGAGACTTTGCCAGATGTAGTCACTTCTAATTTGCGTGTCTTTCATATTAATGTTTATGCCTTATAAACCCGAGAGCCATACTATCTTTCGTGACTCCTTACATTGCTAGTAGTTTTGGAGTTAGTCCTGAGATTCTGTCAGAACCTTTCTCCGTATCTACCCCAGTCGGAGATACAGTTGTAGCTAGGCGGGTAATAGAGGTTGCTCGATCATAGTATTGCATAAGGTTACCTCCACAAACTTAGTAGAATTGGCCATGACAAATTTTGACATCATTTAGGGTATGGATTGGTTGTTTGCATGTTATGCTTTGGTTGATTGTAGGACTCGTATCATGGAGTTTCATTTTTCGGGTGAGTCAGTTTTTGAGTGGACGGGTAGTTTGGCAGTGCCAACAGGCTGATTTATTTCCTATCTTAAGGCTAGGAAGATGATCTCTAAGGGGTGTATGTACCACATAGTTAGGGTTAAGGATGTGGAGTCTGAGACCCCGGCTCTCCAGTCAGTTTCGGTGGTGTGTGAATATCCAGAGGTGTTTCCTGAGAATTTGCCAGGTGTTTGATCTTGGGCAGAATTATATGCCCAAGTGATGCTCAAACGCTTTATTTCGTCTTGTTTATCTATCGTTATGTGTGCATTCGCATGTGATTTGTAATTAAAATGTGAATTTATACTAACCAACATGATTAGTGTTGTTTTGCAGGTAAAATATAATTTTAGGAAGCTAAGATACATGTTGGTAAAAATCGAGAATGGACTTGGAAGCAAGCAGTGGAAAAGGTCAAGGAAGAGCAGCAAATATAGGGGCTCCGCGATGGAGCCGTGTCACGCTGCCATCGCGGAGGCATTCTGCCTTGGGTGATCCACTTTGGCAAATTCCAGTGAAGGTATGCATTGCCTCCGTGACACGGAGGCAATGCCATGTGATACAAGCCGTGGCACGTTGCCTATATTTACCTGGAACATAAATTTCCAATGAGGGTCCGCGTTTGCACCATGGCATGAAGGGAGTGCTCCACGATACACTCCGTGCCACGTTGCTTGTTATTCCGGAAAAAAATTCCGCTAGTATAAATAGCACACTTAGGTTTATTTTTAATTATTCTGACTTGGTTGAGCAAGAACGTGGGTTACAAGTAGTTGAAGGGATGAAAATTCTAGGGTTCTTCTCTATCTCTTTCTCCTTTATTTCAATTGTTTGTATGATTTATACTCATTTGATGATGTTCAATCCACAAATGAGTGGCTAATTCACTTCTTGCTGAGGTTAAGAACAATTGTAGTGGAATGTAATTGTTGATCAATTTAGTTTTCATCTTTTCTTCAATTCTATCAATTCTTGTTCTTACTACATTAATGTTTGACCAATATTAATGTATATCTAAAAAATCTAATTTTGATTTTGAAAAGGAAAGAAATTGGAAAGTTGTGAATTGGTAGGATATGATCTCTTCTTAGTTTGGGAAAATTGAGAATTGATTTACATTCAGAATAGAAATATATCTGAAAGTCTTATTAGTCAATTAAGGAATCGGTTTTGTATGGCTAGAACATGAAATTCATTATCACAGAAATGTAGGTTGAAGGTTCATGATTCTTAAGTTGGGTAGGATACGAAAGTTTCAATCCATAGGCAGTAATTCTTGACTAGCAACCGAAGGAAAGATTAACTAAATTGTATCGATAAACTACTTCCCTGCATGTTCGTTTTAACCTCAGCATGCTCATTACTATTGTTCAGACTCACTTTATAATTTTGCTTTAGATTCTTATTAGTTAGTAACTCAAACTCTAAAAACCTTATTCATTTGGTTCTCTGCACTCTTAAAGTTATAGTTAATTAACACTAAAGTTAATTATTACCTTAGTTCAGTACCAGTAGGATCGATACTTGGCTTTACTTAAGACACTTTACTACTTGTTCGACCACGTGCACTTGCGTGTAGTTGCCAAACGCCCGAACAGTGTTCCTTCAGAAAGGGAAATTGATTTTGGTATTGATCTATTGCTAGATACGCAACCTATTTCTATCCCTCCTTACAGGATTGCTCTAGCTGAGCTAAAGGAATTGAAGGATCAGTTAAAGGATTTGTTGGATAAGGGTTTCATTAGATGATAACGCTCAAACCACAACTCTTACTAAAGTATGAAGTGGACGTTGTCAATAAAGAACCCAACTAGAGGTTTGGGTCGATCCCACAGGGAATATGGAAGATCTAGATTACAGCCGGTAGATGAACTTGTATGGTAATTACTTCACAATGGGGGAATTATAATAAAAATTAATAATAAAAATAAGTAGCAGTCAATATTATATTTGTGAATCAATAATTAAAGGAATAACTAGGGTTTGTGCTCCCCATGGGGTCATAACAACTTTGGGCATACACTCGTGATATTTACCAATACTTACATACAAAACTGATAATTTAGGTTCATTCAAACGATCGACCAATCCCTATTGAATGACTATCCTCAATTACTCGACCAAGTCTCATGAGTTTTGCAAACTAACCGTTATCACTAAGTTCCATATATAACTATCCCGCAACAACAACTCAAGTTAATACAATAATCATCAAGATCAAGGCTCCATTATAATTCTCTTTTCCTAATCTTTACCTCTTCGACCTAAGCAAGTAAAGAATTCAGGCACTTCCTAACGTTGCGCACCACTAAGAATCATTAAAGATGAAGAAAATACAATATAAATAATTGGTATTGGTTTTAGACTCACTTTGTGCAACCCTAACTTGTTAATCCACCATGGTTCCTACAACCATAGCTATGGAGGTTTTAGCCTCTCATAGTTGCAAAGTTTTGAATTGTGTTCATTATTGAAGACATAAAACAATACTTACAAAGATGACTGAGAAAAATAATTCCTTCAATTAATCCACGAAATCTTGAATAACAAGTAGCAAGAACATGATAAATTCAAGAAAAGGTTGATTACAAGGTTGAACCAACTTAATTCTCTCTTTCAATGATGTGAAATTGCTTACTACAATGTTTTCCTATTAGAATTAAGTCTATTCGTCGTCCTCTATGAAAAATAAAGCATAAAAAGTATTTATAGAGACAGAAGAATCCTTTTCCTAAACTAACAGGACTGCTTTCCATATCTGTAGCCGACCTCGTCATGGGTCCACCTACGACTCATAGGGGCTTCTCACGGACCGTGGCATCGACTTGTGGCTTGAAGTGTTGGCAGAATTTTGACTAAGTGTTGGGCCAAGGTACGATTCGTACCAACATCCTATGACTCGTACATTGCACCCGTGGCTTGATCCTGATACTTTGAACTTTGTCTGAACTTTACCACGACCGGCATAGTATGACTCATACCTTCATCTCATGGATCGTAGGGTACTCTTGTATTGAGAATCAACCTCCTGTGCAATTCTTTTGGATTTCATCACGACTGCCCACGACTCATACCACCATGGTACGATCTGTGACAAGTCTCATAGGATCAGTCTTCCAGGTTAAACTTTTTAGCTTCTCATCAAGGCCCTCAGTACGACTCGTAGGTCCATCTTACAGATTGAACTGTGGACTGCACTTTTTGCCCTTTTTTTGCACACTTTTAGCTTTCTTTTGCAATTTATTGTTCCAACACCCATTTATCCTAAAATCAAAGGAAAATTGCCTCATATCCATATAAATACACCTAAATCCATGTTATTTTCTTAGGTTTGAGCGTCAATAGTGTTGTAAATCCACAACACATCATTAGACTGAGCTAGTCTCTTTGGGGTGCACCAGTCCTATTTTTTCGGAAGAAGGACGATTACCTTCGCATGTGTGTTGACTATCGGAAGTTGAACAAGGTTACTGTTAAGAACAAGTACCCTTACCCAAGATCAATGATTTGTTGACCAGCTTCAGGGTGACATTGGTTCTCTAAGATCGATCTCAGGTCTGGGTATCATCAGCTTAGAGTTCGGGAGAGTGACATCCCGAAGACCGCTTTTAGGACTTGGTATGGTCACTATAAATTTGTTGTTATGTCTTTTGGGCTAACCAATGCTCCTGTAGCTTTTATGGACCTGATGAACAGGGTGTTCAAGAACTATTTGGATACTTTCATGATCGTGTTCATTGACGGCATCCTTATATACTCCCGGAGCGAGGAGTATGCCACTCATTTGAGGATAGTGTTGCAAACCCTCAAGGATAGTTAGCTATATGAAAAGTTTAGTAAGTGTGAATTTTGGCTAGACTTGGTAGCATTTATGGGACATGTAGTACCACGCGAAGACATAAGGGTAGATTCCCAGAAGATGGCACCGTTCACGTCTCTTTATGGGCGGAGGTGTAGATCTCCCATCAGATAGTTCGAGGTTGGTGAGGCAGCTATGATAGGACCAGATTCGCTTCATGAGGCAATGGTGAAGGTTCAGTTGATAAGAGACTGGTTGAAAACTGCTCAAAGTCATCAGAGATCGTATGCTGATGTGAGGAGAAGAGATTTGGAGTTTGATGTGGACGACTGGGTATTTCTAAAGGTATCTCCCATGAAGGGAGTTATGGGGTTGGGGAAGAAAGGTAAACTCAGTCCTGCTATGTTGTCCCCTACCGGGTTGTGAGTAGAGTTGTTAAGGTGGCGTATGAGTTGGACTTGCCTTCAGAATTGGCTCAGTTCATCCTGTGTTTCATGTGTCACTTTTGAAGAAGTGCTTGGGTGATCCAGCCTTGGTAGTTCCGATAGATAGCATTAGAGTGAAGGACAACCTCAGTTATGAAGAAATTCCCGTTGAAATCTTGGATCGTCAGGTTCGGAGGCTGAGGAACAAAGAAGTAGCTTCAGTTAAAGTATTGTGGAGAAATCAACATGTTGAGGGGGCTACGTGGGAAGCCGAAGTAGATATGATAGCTAAATACCCTCATTTGTTCCTTATAGGCCCAGTTCTAGTTTGAGGTATCAGTTTTGCCCTAGACATTTAATCAGCTTTTCCCGTTCCGTTCATGTGTGCAAGTTTGTTTTACGATATGATAAATGTATGTGATGTCTAATTTCAGTTTTGCTAGGTAGTACCTCTAGGCGGTAGTCATTCCGTTAGTTTTTGACTTAAATGATTGGTAATCGTATATGGTGATAGCTTTTTTTTGACTTTTCCGCATGTTTCTAACATTCAAGGATGAATGTTCCCAAGGGGGATATAATGTTATACCCCGGGAACCCAAGGATCAGACCCCGAAGTGAAAACAGAGAAAAACTGAAAAATTCACACTAGGTCATAGAACGACTCGTGAGGTGAGTCGTAAGGAGTGACCACGAGTCGTGAAGTGACTCGTGGTCAGCTTGGTTTGGCAAAGTCTAAGTGGGGAGGCTACGGGCCTGGCCATGAATCATGGTCAGACCTCACGACTTGTGAGGTCACCCATGGTCAACCATAGAGGATTGGCAATATTGGGATGGGCAGTATAGGCCATAGAAGGTGACCACGAGTCGTGGTCTGATCTTATGACTCGTGAAGTCACCTGTGGGGTTCCATTGGAGTTTTTGGCAGTGGACTCAACGGATCAAGGCAATGAGTCATGCCATGTGGCAATGACCTGTTAGGTCCCTCGTGAGGACTGGCGACCAGGGATTTCCTGCAATTTAATGAGGGTGTTTCCACAATTTCCTAAATCCCTAAGGCCTAAACTACGTCATTTTGGATATTTTCTGAGTGTGATAAGAGGAGTTAAGCTCCTATTGCATGCCCATTCTCATGCAAGAATTTTAGAGAGGTTTTTGGGAGATTGAAGGCCTTCTTCCCCAAATTTTCTTCAATTTCTCTGTGGGTGCTCAAGGAACTTTAAGTCCATCTATTCCCAGGTATGTAGGGTTTTAAAATGGGTGGAATTCTTCCTTATCCATGCCCAATTTCAAGTAAATTCATGAATTCTCCTACTCAAATTCCATGGGGTTTTACCCAAAGCATGTCATGTGATTTCTCCTTATGGGTATGTTTTAATTGAGTTTTATTTATTGAAATATGCATGATGGGCAGATTTCGTATTATTTTCTTCAAAATCATGTTTCGATCTTTTAAATCTAAATTGCCCATTTATGGAAGTTCATGGAAATTACGATTTATGATGAATATTCATTATTTTAAGTTTATTGATTATGGAAATGCTTGAATCCAAGATACCCATGTTTATGAGCATATTTTGAAAGAATTAAGTATGATGAAGTATTGGGCAATGCCCACATAATGAAGAATGGTTTATAATTTATGAAACGAATTTCATGATTTATCGATTTATGATATTGGCTGATAAAAAGGTCCTTGATTCTTGGCTAAGCATGTTTTAAAGGGGATCAATGATGATGAATATTATATCTTAGCCAATGAATTTTTATGCATGATGTTAATGATTTATGTATGAGCCTATATGCATATTTTTGGGAGTCGTGTCTAGCACCAAGCAGCCCGACGTTCAAAGGATTACGCCGGATTCTCATAACCACGTGCCACCGTGGGTTGTAAATGATATGACGTATTAGTAATAATCCCCTCAAATGTGATATCACGCCTTATGCATGACCCTCGCCTGGCAAGCCAGGGTCGGCTCTACCCATTTGAGCGAGACAGTGGGGCATCATGAAAGGCTCTACCATGATGGTGTTGGTTATGACGAGTCCTCCCATTGTTCCACATGTTTTATGCATTGTTATATTTATGTTAATGGTGCTCGGTGCTTTGGGGTACGGGTAAAAACCGACACGCAAGTGCACGTGGTCAAACAAGTAATAAAGTGGCTAAGTAGCCAAGTATCGATCCAAGGAGGCTCAAGATATGTAAAATTGCCTAATTTACTATATTTCTATTTAACTTCTAATTATGCTAACAACAACGTACCCAAGAGTAATTGAGTTTTTGTTTCTAAACTATATACTACAATTAATACAAACTATTTACTTTTGAATTCAGACAATGGATATGAACATGCCAAGGTTAAGAACAAGTAATGAACTTGATAATCATGATAAGTTTGGTTAATTCTCTTCTTCATGTTGCTAGCCAAGAACATTTGCCTAGAAATTAAAACTCTCGTATTTAATTTCACTTTAGAATCATAAACCATCCGTCTACATTTTTGTGATCAAATGCAATTTATGACCTAGCACTACAATTCAGGTTCCTAAATTGACTAATACGGCTTTCAAGTATATTTCTATCAGGAAAGCACATCAAAACCCAATTTTCCCAAATCAAGTTAAGAACAATACCCTATTAATTCACAACTTTCCAATTTCTTGCTCTCTCGAGTGAAATTGGACTTTTTAGATATACATTAATGTTGGCCATTCACTAATGCAATAAAGAACAAGAATTAATAGAACAACATTAAAGAAGAAGAATAAACCATATCAATGAAAATTAGAATTCATTACACATGTTCAAAACCTCAGCAAGAAAGAGAATTAACCACTCATTCTTAGATTGATCATCCTAAAATGAGTGTAAATTATACTTACAATTGATAGAAAGAAGAAAAGAAGAGAAGAAATCCCTTAGCTTTTTCAATCTTCAACTGCTGCTAACCAACGTTCCTGCTCTCCACTTCTAAACTCAGTCTAAAAACTAAAAACTAATTAAAATAAACCTAAGTGTGCTATTTATACTAGTGGGAAATTTTTCCCGAAATAACAAGCAACGTGTCACGGAGGCCAACGCGGAGCACTGCCTCCGTGACACGGCGTGGACGCGGACCCTTACTGGAATTTCCAGGGTCCGGTAATTTAACCTCAACGTGGCACGGAGGCCATCGCGGAGGCCTATCTCCGTGCCACGGAGCTGACGCGCAGGTACACTGAAAATTGCCAATTTAATTCCTGCTCAGGCAGTGTGCTAGCGCGATGGTAGCGTGGCACGGAGCCATCGCGGAGCCCCTATAAATCCTGCATTCCAAGGTCTTTTCCACGCTCGCATCCAAGTCCAACTCCGACATAGTTCCAACATGCATTTTAGCTCCTAAAAATCACATTTACCTGCAAAACAAATACTAATCATGTTGGTTAGTATAAATTCGCATTTTATTACCAATTACATGATATTATATACACATTGCACAACAAACTAGGTAAAAATGATACGTTTGAGTATCACTTGGGCATATAAATCTACCCAAGATCACTTACCCCACACTTAAATCCTTGTTCGTCCTCGAACAACACATACACAACTCATGCAAATTACATCCCAACCTTCGTCACTATGGTGCAACAATTTACGCTACGGTCATACCGATTATTCAATTTTTGCAAATCATCAAGAAAACATGCTTGGTCGTACAAGACAATGACCTTAATACATCGAGGCTTCCTAGACTTTAAGAATTGATTCTTGATATCGGCAAACTCATGCAAATAAGCTAATCAAGAAATCCGACACGAAAATCAATCTTTCATCAAGCATGTGCCCTCACAACTCGAGAGAAACTTCCCCTTTATGTTCATGCAACACACAAACATGCAAGTAGGGGCATATAAAAATTAATTTCACTCTCTCTCCCAAAAGAATTCACATGCATCATGTCATGACCCATAGGCTTGCCCTTAGTGTATTACTCCACTAATATAAAGAAGTGCAATGTAGGATCAAATAGGACTTTTAATGGGTTGTAACGGGGCTATGGATCTAGTATGCATATATTGGATTAGCCAATAATAATCGATAGCATCCTTAAGCGCCTTTTCAACTCATTCCCATCGACTCATAGACATTGTTCCTCTCTTTTCTCTTTTTCTCCCATTCATGCTGGTTTACTTTCATACAACCCATTTCATCAACCACATTTGACACAAAACAGAGGGTTTTCATGTACCCTCACTATCAATTAATTACAACAAGTGCCTCTTCAACATCATCCTTTCTTTCTTCACTTTGCTTTTCTTTTTCTTTTCCTCTTTTCACTCTTTAACACTTTGGGAAACATTTTCTGTTCTTTGTAAGCGCTTAAGAGCTTCTTATAGACTTTAAGGCCAATGAAAAGAAGGAATAAAGCTTAATTCATACCATTTTGGCCAAAAGAAAGAAATCGGCTAAAGGCTCAACGGGCTGACTAGGGTATACAACATATAAAAAAGGTAGAATTTGACAAGAAAAAAAAATGGAAACTATCGGTTAAAATAAAGAAATGCCTACATCCTTTCCAACACTACACCTCCTTCATTTCGCTTTGTATACACACCAAGCAAGTTCTAGACAATTCACGATGACATGGAATAGCAAAACCTCACTTCACACTTCATGCACATGCTCGAATCAAGATGCATTCACAGACTCTTTAATTAGTCAATTGCATGAATTCAAGATTAAGCCTCAATCATAATGAACCAAATTCTATAGCCTAGGTAACTCAACATATTTACAAAATTGCATGCTTTCAAACGAATCATTTTCACAATTTGAACATCAATTACAACACGCAATTAAATTTTAGCAACCATAAGCAACTATAGTTCTTTGATGCAATCCACCAAAGAAAACTAAAAAAAAAACAAATAAAAATCCTACTCCTACCGACTACATTTCCCTTAAGACGGTCGTCATCCATCCATCATAGGGAACGGTCACTAACTATGACATCGGTTCAATGGGACTATTCTCGGTAAAAGAACCGAAAACAAACTCCGAGAAACCCAAAAATAAAAATTGAAAAAAAAAATTTTTTTTGCAACACATCGATCATTTCGATAGAAAGAAAATATTTACAAGTGCAAAATATTTTCGCAAAAATTTTGAAAAATATCGATCATGTCGATAGAGAAAAAAATATTTACAAAATTTACAAAATATTTACAATGGCAACCATACTTTCAACAACACACATCATCAGCCACAAAACAAATATATGCACATACATCGCAAATCAGTTCACAACAGGGAAAGCACAACATACATAAACATCAAGGAAAAATATACAGCAGTTTAGAGCTTATGTCCCAGCACCTAACTACTCCCCACCCCACACTTAAATCGAACACTGTCCCCAGTGTTCACAAAAATACAAAGCACAAAATTTTGGGTGGTGGAACTCCCTGCTCAGTCGAAATATTCGACTTCTTCATCCGGTGCTGCTGCCTCATCGCCCATGTCTGAATCGGCTCCATCGTCGTCATCGGACTCCACATCAGAGTCCTCACGACGTGTCTCCTCATCTGTAGGGACATCATCGTCTGTCGGCTCCACAAAGGCTGGACCCACCTTACATAAGGCTCTGGCGTTCTCTCCAAAGGGGTAGTCCAGCTCCAGCTGCCATAACTCCTCCTCGGTGGCTGGTCTCCCACCTATCCGTAGTTGCAGCATCTGCATGCCGAACATACGGGCCATGTACTGATCATCACGAGCATGTCGCTCACCCAAAGTCAGCACCGGTCCGTGTGTAGTGTCGGGGGCCTTAGTCTTTGTCACATCAAGGGCCCTCCGCTCCAGCTGCGGAATGTAATCCAAGGCTTCTTCCTCAATGTCGAGGCCTCGGAGGAAGGTGGTGATGAGTCCGCCAAACCCGTATCTGTGGCCCTGGTGCAGTCTGGCTCTCTTCATGGCGGATATTATGACCGCCCCAACATTAATCTCAAGCCCTTTCATAAGGGCATACACCAAGCAGACACGGTCCCGGGTCACGTCTGTCATATGAACTCCCGGGATCAAGCACGAACATACTATCTTCAGCCAGATTCTGGCCTCCATGTTCATCTGCGAATAAGGCAGAGTCTGGTGGTGACCCCTCTCTTTGTGTCTACTCCATCGGGCTGTGGATCGAGCCCCACACAACGTACGTCTGATGTCGGCGTACGGTGGGGTGATGTTTAGCTGGCGGAGAACGTGGGCGTCTGTGTCCCGCGCTCCAACGATGGCATTCAGCTGCTGGGGTTCCAGAGTGACGATCTGCCCTCTGATTTTAATAGTGTGGCTTCTGATGGCCGGGTTCCAGTTTGCATAAAATTCCCAGACCAAGTGAAGGTTGCACTCCTTGGGCTCCTGAAAAATAAAGTTGAGCCCAGCTGCCTCAATCCTCTGTACAATGCGAGGGAACTCCTGTGCAAGTGGTTCCCTAGCAATATGTTCCTCGGGGAAGTACTTGTTTTCTTTGTGCTTCGCATACCATTTCTTCCCTTCATCGGTGACCCATCGTGTTCTGTATCGGCGGTGTTGGCCGCGCGGAACAGCGGGTGCAGCTGGGACTGCAGTGCCCAGTCTCATCCTTTTTCTGCCGGTGCCTGAGGTAGAAGCACCCTTGCCTTTGTCTTGTCTGCTAGCCATTGTATCTGTCAGTTTACACAAACAAGCACAACGTTATGCTAAAAACTTATTAGCTTCGGCTAAGATCGGGTTAAACAAAACTTTACCCCACACTTAGTCCTTAACAATATTTACAAAAGTTCAGCAAGGATAGCTCTATTTACAACCCCCAAACACAAATAACTATACACATATTGCTTAGTGCGTTCGTAACAAAATTTCGACAGCATAACGATTAGCGTACTACTCAGACTTCATACAGCTAATTCCTAATCCTACTATCTCTAGCAATTCAACCATCGCACAAGCAACAAAACAACCACAAACTAAAAACAACTAGAAAAATATTTTATATACAAGCTAATCTAAACAATCTAACCAATTCACACATTATGCAATTTCCCACAAAAATTCGAGAATTAGTTGTCTTTGAACATGTACACACTATTTACCACGACTTATCTCAAATAATAAACATACCCCGACATCGAATTCACCAAACAATCAAGTTGCCCAAGTCAAATTTAGCAACCCAAGCCATAGAATACAATTCGACAATCAATTTCGAATTATTTACATAATCGACAAGTTCAAACGCCAAATACAACAATCCGAACAAAATCAATCACAAAATAATTCAATATCATGTTCAATTTCTACCTAGGGTGATATATCTCACCTTACATACCCAAATTTGACAAAAATCACCAAAAAATTGAGTTAGGCGATGAAAACATACCTTAGAATTGAAGAATCGAAGAAACTTGACCTTTTTCTTTGCCTATCAACGTGGCACGTTGCTTGGGGAGGGGGAAATGGGTGTTTGGTCGCGGAGGGAAGAGGGAATGGGGGAAATTGGGGCGAAATCGGGGGTTTTATTTAAAGGAAACACGCGGGTCACCCGAAAACCCGGTGTGACCCGGCACTGGATAAGGGGCAACGTGTCACGGAGGGTAACGCGGAGCCCCTCCTCCGTGACACGGAGCCAACGCGTTGGCTTACTGGATTTTTGAAAAATCCAGATTTGCCTTCAACGTGTCACGGAGGCCAACGCGGAGCATTGCCTCCGTGACACGGCGCCAACGCGCCAGTGCTCTGTTTCACCAATAAATTTAATTTTCATACCTCGCCTCATTTTCTCGATTCCATGTATATTTCCTCCGTTATACCTGAAAATCACCTCACTAAACAAAAATTGGTTAAATTAATAGATTTCCCTAACTAAAATTAAAAAATACTAACTAAAATGAAAATCTAAACTTAATCAAGAAAAAAGAAAAGAAAAAATAAAAATTATTTACACTAAAAAGAAAGAAAGAAAATATTTATCACGGGTTGCCTCCCGTGCAGCGCCTGGTTTACTGTCGCGGCTCGACGTCCTTTAAGTTCATTTATCTACTAGGGAGATGGACGATTTGTCCCGATCATGATCATCCCCCCAGTAGTGCTCTACCTTATCCGGTGGCCTACCTAGTAACTCTCGGGAATCACTCAATCCATTAGCATTCCCATGATCAATTATGTTGATCACTGAGAGATCCTTATAAACAGTCGGGAGCTTAGGTACCTTGTACACGTCGAACACTTCGACCTTGTCATGTGCTCGCATCGTGAGTTGACCCGCAGCTACATCGATTAATGCCTTTCCGGTTGCCAAAAAGGGTCGTCCCAAAATAAATGGGACTTCAGCATCTGGTTCAAAGTCCAGAACAATAAAATTGACCGGAAAAATGAGGGAGCCTACTTGCACTAACACATTCTCAACAATGCCATCCGGCTTAGCCAAAGACCTGTCTGCTAGCTGCAAGATTACCGTTGTAGGTCTAGGACTCCCTAGACCTAACTTTCTGAATACCGAAGATGGCATCAGATTTATACTTGCCCCCAAGTCGCATAATCCACGCGCTCGGATACTTTGCCCAATAGTCAGCTGGATAGTGAAACTTCCAGGGTCTTTCAGTTTTGTGGGCAACCTATTCTGAATACGGGAAGTGCATTCCTCCATTAAAGCTACCGTGGCATACTCGGTCAAACGACTTTTGTTAGCCACGATGTCTTTAATATACTTCGCATATTTTGGCACTCCCTGCAAGACATCAACAAGAGGTAAGTTAACATGTACCTGTTTAAGTACCTCAATGAATTTCTGGAAACACGCCTCCTCCTTGTGTTTGTTAAGTCGTTGAGGGAACGGGGGTGGAGGCCTTTCTGGTTTAGCTTCTTTAGTCTTCCCCTTATCCGAACTTTGCTCTCCCTCAACATCTGCTGCTCCTGACTTTTGAGGCGGTCTTTCCGGTTCCACCTCCTTTAACTGTAAACCACTCCTCGTGGTCACTGCATTTACCTGCTTCGGATTTGGATCCGTGTCGCTAGGTAGTCCTCCTCTGGGTCTAGTATTTTGGGCACTAGCAAACTGCCCAAACTGATATTCAAGAGCCTTGGTCGCCAATTGATTGTTCTTCACTTCGGCTGCCAATTTGACATAGTCAGCCTGCAATTGTGCCTGATTAGCGATCATGGTTTTGAACATCTCCTCAATAGTCGGTGATGGTAGTGGAGGAGGGGCATTGTGATTTCTGAATTGCGCTTGATAATTTTGTTTCCCTCCTTGGTTTCTGTGCATACCCTGCCCTGAACCTTGGCCTTGTTGATTGTTGCTACCCCACGAAAAATTCGGATGGTTCCTCCAATTTGAGTTGTAGCCACTACCAAACTGCTGTTGATTTCTCTGTGCATTGCCCACAAAGTTAACAGAATCAGGATTTGCACCACAGCATTCAGCTGAATGCTCACTACTACCACACACTTCACACCACATCTGTTGAACTGCATTGACTGAAGCTGAAGGCTGGTTCAAATTTATATTGCTGAAGTGAGTGTTTAACTGATTTTGCAAAGCAGCTATCTGTGCAGCGATAGCTGTGAATCCATCCACTTCAAGCACTCCCGCTGCTTTCCTTGCTCCACCTCTTGAAGAATCTGCATTCCATTCTGGATTGCCTTGTGAAATTCGGTTGAGCAAAGTGTACAGCTCCTCATAAGTCTTCTCCAGCGCTTGCCCTCCAGCTGCTGAATCTAACAGAATTTTAGTGTGGGGTTCCAAACCCTCAATAAAAGTGTGTACCAACACCTCGTTGGACTGATGATGGTGAGGACAGTCCCGCAACATGGATTTGAATCTTTCCCAGGCTTGATATAGATTTTCCCCTTCCCTCTATTTAAAACTTAGGATCTGACTCCTAAGTCTGGCTGTTTTACCAGAAGGGAAAAATCTGATAAGAAACTTCCGTGCAAGATCATCCCACGTCGATATAGAGTTGGGTGGTTCAACTTTTAACCACCTCTTGGCTTCACCAAGTAAGGAAAATGGAAATAAGGTGAGACGAACATAATCAGGTGACACTCCAGCGGGTATATAAGTGTCACTTATCTCCAAAAAGTTTTGGAGATGTTGTTGTGGATCTTCGTGAGGGAGACCGGTAAATTGCCCGCTTGTGTGCAAAAGTTGCACCATATTCTGCTTTAATTCAAACCTCCCTCCAGGCTCTAGTTTGCGGATGCTAGAATGGACATTATTAGCATGTGGGATTGCCACCTCGCGAACCGGCCTTGCTGCTGCTTCATCGGGCACTAAAACTGCCCTAACAACTGGTGGATTTGGTTGCTCCATCATAGTCTGTTGAAGCAACTGCAGCTTCTTCCGAAGAGCTTCTCTACGTTGGCTATGAAATTCACGCTCAGGATCTAAGTAAGATTCCACTAGATCTTTGTCCCTTGCCAGTGTTCACAGAAACAAAATCTGCAAAATACAGGCTAGGACCAAGTTGTTAACACTTAAGAAAATAAAAATACAAATACAGTAAATTTACACTAAACAAAATTTTACAAATCGCCTAGCCTCCTCGGCAACACCGCCAAAAACTTGCTCGGTGCTTTGGGGTACGGGTAAAAACCGACACGCAAGTGCACGTGGTCAAACAAGTAATAAAGTGGCTAAGTAGCCAAGTATCGATCCAAGGAGGCTCAAGATATGTAAAATTGCCTAATTTACTATATTTCTATTTAACTTCTAATTATGCTAACAACAACGTACCCAAGAGTAATTGAGTTTTTGTTTCTAAACTATATACTACAATTAATACAAACTATTTACTTTTGAATTCAGACAATGGATATGAACATGCCAAGGTTAAGAACAAGTAATGAACTTGATAATCATGATAAGTTTGGTTAATTCTCTTCTTCATGTTGCTAGCCAAGAACATTTGCCTAGAAATTAAAACTCTCGTATTTAATTTCACTTTAGAATCATAAACCATCCATCTACATTTTTGTGATCAAATGCAATTTATGACCTAGCACTACAATTCAGGTTCCTAAATTGACTAATACGGCTTTCAAGTATATTTCTATCAGGAAAGCACATCAAAACCCAATTTTCCCAAATCAAGTTAAGAACAATACCCTATTAATTCACAACTTTCCAATTTCTTGCTCTCTCGAGTGAAATTGGACTTTTTAGATATACATTAATGTTGGCCATTCACTAATGCAATAAAGAACAAGAATTAATAGAACAACATTAAAGAAGAAGAATAAACCATATCAATGAAAATCAGAATTCATTACACATGTTCAAAACCTCAGCAAGAAAGAGAATTAACCACTCATTCTTGGATTGATCATCCTAAAATGAGTGTAAATTATACTTACAATTGATAGAAAGAAGAAAAGAAGAGAAGAAATCCCTTAGCTTTTTCAATCTTCAACTGCTGCTAACCAACGTTCCTGCTCTCCACTTCTGAACTCAGTCTAAAAACTAAAAACTAATTAAAATAAACCTAAGTGTGCTATTTATACTAGTGGGAAATTTTTCCCGAAATAACAAGCAACGTGTCACGGAGGCCAACGCGGAGCACTGCCTCCGTGACACGGCGTGGACGCGGACCCTTACTGGAATTTCCAGGGTCCGGTAATTTAACCTCAACGTGGCACGGAGGCCATCGCGGAGGCCTATCTCCGTGCCACGGAGCTGACGCGCAGGTACACTGGAAATTGCCAATTTAATTCCTGCTCAGGCAGTGTGCTAGCGCGATGGTAGCGTGGCACGGAGCCATCGCGGAGCCCCTATAAATCCTGCATTCCAAGGTCTTTTCCACGCTCGCATCCAAGTCCAACTCCGACATAGTTCCAACACGCATTTTAGCTCCTAAAAATCACATTTACCTGCAAAACAAATGCTAATCATGTTGGTTAGTATAAATTCGCATTTTATTACCAATTACATGATATTATATACACATTGCACAACAAACAAGGTAAAAATGATACGTTTGAGTATCACTTGGGCATATAAATCTGCCCAAGATCAAATGGCTCAAGTTATATTATGATAAAAGTTATTTACGCTTATGATATTGAATGATTATGAATGATTTGAAAGTCTTGCACCTTATGTTTTACTACGAAGATTTTGATGCAAGCATGATGTCCTTCTCCTATGTCTATTTATGATGTTTACTTCACTTTTAAAATGTCCGTTTTACTTATCTTGCATACTCAATACATTTCACGTACTGATCGCATACATTCTATGCTGTATCGTTTCATGATACAGGGTCCGGATCCCAGGCTCATCCTCATCTTTAGTCCATCCTAGTCTACGATTTCAACTTGTTGGTGAGTCCTGATGTTCCGATGGACGTTTGATAAACTTTTCTGTTGTTTATGTTTTAGTATTGCTCGGGTTAGTTGGGGATGTTGTCCCATCAACCCATCTTACGTATTAGAGGCTTACGGATAAATGAGTAGCATTCAGCCTATGTAAATGTGGGTACTTCTTGATGTCATGTCATGGTTATGTTTTCGCGATGTTCTATGCTTAATATTTTGTGTATTTAAATGAGATTAGTTGAATGCATGTGCCATGGGCTGAATTGGGGTCTCTCGGGATCCCTCATCCCGTGTCCACGATCCGGGTGTACATTCGGGTCACGATATATGTAAACTCAGCGGAAGTGTAACTCAACATAACATCAGAATAAGCATCTGAAGCTAAACACATACATAAGTTTGAAAAGCCTCTAATCTAGATGAGTTTATGGGACAAGACTCCAACTGACTCAACAATACTGAAGCTGAAAATACATAAGAAAACTGAAAGTCTATCCCTCAAAGGATAAGGACTCACCTACAAAGTAGGTGCTAACTCTGACAACCGACTACGAGCGGGGCTGAGCCTGGGAGCTGGGTCCTATATCATGAAATGATACAACATAGAGTATATGGGTCAGTACGTGGAATGTACCGAGTATGCAAGGTAAGTAAAACCGCTTAAGTAAATCATTTAAAATATTTCATAACATATCATAATCGTTTAAAGCCGAGAGAAGTCTTGCATGCATTCTTTCTGAAATCATAATCTCTTCATAACATGACAATGCATAGCTTCATAACTTTATAACTGACTCGAATAACTCAAGATGAAATATTACATTTATAAGAAAAGCTGAACAATGAGACAAACATTGATTTTAGAACATGCATATTTAAAATAATAACCATGAGTAATGAATATGCAAATCTAAATCTTATAGACAATGGGAGACTCATCACTTAACCAATATACCACGATAGAGCTTACATGGTCCCAACTATCATACTCAAGTGGATAGAGCCGTCCAAAGCCTTGCTAAGGCTAGGGACGATACCATGATATCGATATCAAGCTCATGGGCCATTAAGGCCGGGGATAGCTCACAAGAGATGTCCCAATAACATAATAGTATCAACCTACGTTGGCACGTAGTTCTGGGGCATAAGGTGATCGACCCTTAGCCCGCTCGGTGCTAGACTCTTCTGCCAAAATATGCAATTCTCTACAGCGTATATAATGAAGCTCAACAACATCTATTGATGAAGTTCAAAAATGAAATCATGCATAAACTCAAAATCCTATGAAAACGAAGATCAACATTATCTATTGAAAAATCTCAATAATAAAATCATGCATAGACCCGACATCGTATGAAAACGAAGCTCAATAATAACGTACATCTCAATTGTGAATTCATGCGTATGAGAAGCTTTATTTCGAAACATACCACAAGCTCAAAGATAAGTGGAAGCCTTTACTCCAAAACCATGTGGTAAGCTTACTTTAGAGATACTACATCATCATCCTCAATATAAGGGCTTTACCCAAAACTTTATCATGCTTGGATCTACTCAATACATTTTGAAAATAATATCATAATCACGGGTAGCTTTAGAAACATGCTTTTCATCATCAAATCTCATCATCATCATACATTCATCACAAATCTCATCTTTCATGAACATCTCATCCATGGGCTTTTAATTCATAAAACTACAATCATGATTTTAAATTGAAAACATTATAAAATTTGCCCATGCTTCATAATTCAATAGTAGAATCATAATCAAATCATACCCATGTATAGAAATAGAAGATTCATGCATTTGGGTTAAAGCCCCATATATTAGACATAGAATTTCATACTTTAGAGAGGGATTGGGAATGGGTGTGAAATAAATCACCCATTCATAACCTTACATACCTGTTGGTAGCTGATTCTAACACTTATTTAGATGCCCAATAGGAAATTGAGAAGAAATTGATGAATGCTAAGCTTGATCACCCTCTCAAGTCTTCTACCTTGCATGCATGAATGAATGAGGCCTAAAATGAACTTAACCCCTTTAAAAGTCACTATTCATAACTCAAAACGTCGTAGTTTAGGCCCTAGAAACTTAAGAATTACGGAAAAGCCCTTACTAAATTCATAGAAATTAACTATCAGGGGTCCCAACGAGGGACCTAATGACTCGTGGTCCCAGGTCACAACTCGTGGCTAGGCTCATGAGGTTCGCTGCTCAATAGGTCTCTTGGGCTCTTAACGGGCAACCTCATGACTTGTTACTAGTGACCATGACTTGTGGTCAACACCCGTTATGTACACTGCCTCCACTCTTCTCTTCTACTTTTCCCTCACCCCACGACTGACCTAACAACTTATGGGGTCTAACCACGAGTCATTGTCATGCCTGTGGGGATCCTTTTCCTCAAACTTACAAAACTTCCTCACTGGCCTCCCCACGAGTCACATCACGACTCGTTGGCTGCACTAACGAGTCATCCCACGACTCGTTCTGTGCCTGATGCCAGTTTTTACACTTTTCTCTGCTTCAACTCCCAGGTTTGATCTTTGGGCTTCCGGGGTATAACAATATCTCCCCTTGGGATCATTCGTCCTCAAATGTTAGAAAACACATAGAAAAGCTGAGAAAATGCAATCATCATATTCAAATACTGATCATTTAAACCGAAAACTGACGGGATGACTACCTCTGAAAAGAACTACATAGCTGAACTGAATTCAAACATCACATACATGTATCATAACCTAAAACAAACTTGCGCACATGAACTGAACATGGAAACTGATTAGAGAATTAGGGTAAAAACTGATACCTCAAATTGAAACAGAGCTGGTAAGGAAAAGGTGAGGGTATTTAGCCATCATTCCGCTTTGGCTTCCCATGTAGCTCCATCAACATGCGGATTTCTCCATAACACCTTTACTGAAACTACTTCTTTATTTCTCAGCCTCCGAACTTGACGATCCAAGATTGTAACTGGAATTTACTCATAATTGAGGCTATCTCTCACACCAACACTTTCCACTGGGATAACTAAAGCTAGATCACCCAAGCACTTTTTCAAGAGCGATACATGAAAGATGGGATGAACTAAAGATAACTCTGATGGCAAGTCCAACTCATACGCTATCTTACCAACTCTTCTCATAACCAGGTAGGGACAAACATAGCGGGGGCTGAGTTTTCCTTTCTTTTCAAACCGAATGACTCCCTTCATGGGAGACACCTTGAGAAATAGCCAATCGTCCACCTCGAACTCCAACTCTCTCCTCCTCACATCAGCATATGACTTTTGATGACTCTAAGCGGTTTTCAACCTGTCCCTCATCAACTGAACCTTCACCATAGCCTCATGAACTGAATCTGGCCATATCATGGCTACCTCACCAACCTCAAACCATCTGATGGGCGATCTATATCTCCGCCTATAGTGAGCCTCGAACAGTGCCATTTAGATATTGGAGTCATAACTGTTATTGTAAGCAACCTCGATCAGGGGCAAGTGATCATCCCAACTACCTTTAAAGTCCATCACACAAGCTCTCAACATGTCTTCGAGATTTTGAATCGTCTGATCCGCCTGGCCATCCGTTTGTGGATGAAACATTATGCTGAGTTTAACCGGAGTCCCAAGCCCTTTTTGAAAAGACCGCCAAAACTGAAAGGTAAACTGAGTACCTTAGTTTGAGATAATAGACAAGGGCACTCCATGTAATCATAGAAACTCTGGGATATACAGTTTGGCATAATCATCCGCTGAATTTGTGGTTTTGACCGGTAGAAAGTGTGTAGCCTTGGTCAACCTGTCTACCACCACCTAAATAGAATCGTAGTGTTGGCGAGTATGAGGTAGGCCTGTAATGTAATCTATATTAATATCTTATCACTTCCAAGTGGGAATGCTAATATCGTAAAGTACGCCTCCCGGCCTTTGATGCTTGACTTCCACTTACTGACAGTTCGGGCACTTGGCTACGAATTCTGCAATATCCTTTTGCATGCCATTCCACCAATATATTTCCCGCTAATCATGATACATCTGGATGGCACACGGATGGATAGAATACCTGGATCTATGTGCCTCATACAATATCCGGCCCCTCAAATTATCAACATCTAGAGCACATAGATGACCCTGGTACCGCAGCACGCTATCTTCCCCTTGGGAGAAGACCTCTACCTTCTGACTCCAAATGGCTACTTTGAGCTTTATCAAAATTGGATCCTCATCTTGCCTAGCTTTCACATCAGTCACCAAGGACGATTCTGATCCGTTTTGCACAACAACACCTCCGTCGGTCGAGTCGACCAATCTAACTCCCAACCTTGCAAGTCGATGGAAATCTTTCACCAACTCCATCTCTCCCTCATCCACGTGGAACACACTCTCCATAGAGAGCCTACTAAGTGCGTCCGCTACCACATTAGCCTTACCTGGGTGGTAAGGACACTCATGTCATAGTCCTTTAGTAGCTCCAACCACCTCCTTTGTTGAAGATTGAGATCTTTCTGCATGAACACATATTTCAAGCTCTTGTGGTCCGTGAATATATCCACGTGTACCCCATATAAGCAATGCCGCGATATCTTCAATGCGAATACCATAACGACCGACTCAAGGTTATGGGTCAGGTAATTCCTCTCATGAACTTTCAACTGTCTTGAGGCATGTGCTATCACTTTCTCATGCTGCATCAACACACACTCAAGTCCGATTCTAGAAGCATCACAATACACCACAAAACCATCGGTACCCTCGAGTAGGGTCAACATTGTTGCTGAAGTGAGTCGAGTCTTCAACTCTTGGAAGCTTTTCTCATGAGCCTCCGACCATTGGAACTTCACCATCTTCTAAGTCAATTCGGTCAAAGGTGCTGCAATAGATGAGAAATCCTAAAAAAATCTTCGATAGTAGCCGGCTAAACCTTAGAAACTCTGAATATCCGAAGGATTCACTGGTCTAGACCAATTCTTCACCACCTCAATTTTCTGAGAATCTACCCTTATGCCTTCACTTGATACCACATGGCCCAAAAAGGCTACGGAGTTCAACCAAAACTCGTACTTTTTGAACTTGGCATACAACTGACTATCCTTGAAGGTATGGAGCATTACTCTCAAGTGAGAGACATGCTCCTCCTCGCTTCGAGAGTATATAAGGATGTCATCTATGAACACAATCACGAACGTGTCCAAAAATGCCTTAAACTCCCTATTCATTAGATCCATAAAAGCTGTAGGGGCATTGGTTAGTGCAAAAGACATAACAATAAATTCGTAGTGACCATATCGAGTTCTGAAAGTGATTTTTGAGATGTCACTCTCCCGAAACCTGAGATGGTGATACCTAGATCTGAGATCAATCTTGGATAAAAACTTGGCACCCTGAAGCCGGTCAAACAAATCATTGATCCTGGGTAAAGGATACCTCTTCTTAACGGTGACCTTGTTTAACTACCGATAGTCAATGCACATCCAAAGCAAACCATCCTTCTTCTAGACAAATAACACTGGTGCACCCCATGGAGACTTACTCAGCCTAATAAAGTCCTTATCTAACAGGTCCTTCAACTAATCCTTCAAATATTTTAGCACTGTTGGAACCATTATGTAGGGAGGAATAGATATAGGCTGCGTGTCGGGAAGAAGGTCAATACCAAAGTTAATCTCCCGCTCGAAAGGAACACCTGGCAAATCGTCAGGAAAGACCCCGGGATACTCATGTACTATTGGAACTAACTGGATAGTCGGGTCCATGACTCAAAATCCTTAACCCTAACTAGATGGTACACACAACCCTTAGAAATCATCTTTCTGGCCTTAAGGTAGGAAGTGAAACGACCTACAGAAACAACTGAACTACCCTTCCATTCTAAGAATGGCTCACCTAGATATATGAACTCTACTCCCGAGTTCTACAATTAACTGAAGCATATCATGCAAATAGCCAATCCATGTTGAGAATAACATCGAAATTGGTCATGGATAACTCTATCAAATCTGCTGAGGTGACCTTATGAAGGACTGTGACTGGGCAACCTCTATACACTCGTCTAACTATAATTGAGTCACCTACTACAGTAGAAACTGAGAAGGGTTCTGATAAGACATCGAGACTGACTCCGAAGCTACTGGCCACATATGGTGTCACATAAGACAAGGTATCCCCCGGATCTAACAACGCATAAACATCAATATGAAAAACTCGTAACATACCAATGACCACATCCAAGGAGACCTCCTTCTCCTGACGGGATGCTAAGGCATACAATCTATTCTGGCATTGACCGCCTGTTGTGCTAGTAGATGCCCCCTGATGGGCTGAGTGTGCGAAAGTGACAGCCTCGGCCCCCAACCCGATCCTGTCTCACTTCTAGATAATATCTAATAATGTGCTCGGGCTTCCCACACCCGAAGCAAGCACATGAACCTGCCAAGCACTGGCTCGTGTGACCCTAACCACATCTACGACAAGCTGGGATGCTAGAATCTGCGGGTCTACTGCTCTAACCGTTCGAGCTTGATGCTCGCCCTTTCGGATCATGTCTAGGCCTGGATGGAACACTCAATGCCGAAGATGCTGGGGCTGATTATCTCTGGTGAGTCTGCTATCGGTGCCCACCACCGAACCTCTGCTGAGAGAATCTGTGGACCTCAGTCCGGCCCTCTTGGCCTCTCTCTCTCTCTCGAATGTGCCGCCTCCATCTGCTGGGCGTACAACACTATGCGAGGGAAATCCATATCCTAGTGAAGCATATCAATACGACACTCCTTATCCAAATAGTCTACTATACCTTGCACAAACCTGCTCACCCGTGTCCTCTGGTCAGCCACCAACTCCGGGGGATATTTCGATAGGCGTGTGAACTCAAGGGAATACTCTTGCACTATCATTCTTCCCTGCTTCAGGTTTACAAACTTCGCTGCCTTCATCTCCCTCATCTCCTGACGGAAGAATTGATCTAGGAATGCAACCTGAAACTCCTCCCACGTGATCGGACCTACTCCTACGACCCTGAGGGAAGAATTGATCTAGGAATGCAACCTGAAACTCCTCCCACGTGATCGGACCTACTCCTGCGACCTTGCTATCCTTCCATTGGCGAAACCAGATATGCGCAACCCCCTTCAACTGGTAGCAGGCCAACTCTGCGCACTCAACACTATTCACCTCCATGACTTGGGTGATATTGACAATCTCATCAATGAAATCATTCGGGTCCTCATCTACCTTGGACCCCAAGAACTCCGATGAGTTCTTCCTCAAGAAGTCTCTGACTCGAGCTGCCACTGTATTTCCATTTTGCAAGACGTGCGCAACGGCCTACTGGTTGACCTGAGCGGTCAAGTCTTGCGCAAGCATCTGAATAGTGGCCCGGAACTCAGCATGAGTGACTGGCTCTGGTGCTTGAGGTTCCTAAACTGGTGGGGCTGGCTGATGCCCATAACCGTTTCCATCCTCGTGGCCTTCATCACCTCCATTCCTCCTTCCGTTCATTCTTCGAGGAGCCATGATTCTGCAATCGCGAATAGCACGAATTAGAAGGATAGAAAGACTTTTCATTGCACAACGTAGATCATGAAAAAAGGAAACATTTCCTAAACATCTTGTAGCCTTTTCATCATAAGTGTGGCACGCTTCATACCCATGAAAAATACTCTACTTAACGCGGCTTTCAAAAACCCTAGGACACTTCAAACCTATTGCTCTAATACAAAGTTTGTCACGACCCGAACGGAGACCCGGATCGTAGACATGGGACAAGGGACCCCCAGAGACCCCAAGTCGACCCAAGGCATAAGCATACATCTAACTCAATATATATATATATATATATATTATATACATCTAACTCAATATATATATATATATATATATACTGAAGAATCAATGATATAAACTCAACGAAAGTCTAACTCAACATAATATTAGAATAAGCATTCAAAGCTAAACACATACATAAGTCTGAAAAGCCTCTAATCTGGACGAGTTGATGGGAAAAGACCCCAACTAACTCAATAATATTGAAGTTGAAAATACATAAGGAAACTGAAAGTCTAGCCCTCGAAGGATGAGGACTCACCAACCAAGTAGGTGCTAACTCTGACAACCGACTACAAGCGGGGATGATCCTGGGAGTTGGGTCCTGTATAATGAAACAATACATCATAGAGTATGCAGTTAGTACATTGAATGCACCAAGTATGCAAGATAAGTAAAACCACTTAAGTAAAGTAAATTATTTAAAACATTTCATAACATATCATAAGCTTTCCAAGCTGAGAGAAAGGCTTGCATGCATTCTTTCTAAAATCATAATCTCTTCATAACATGCAATGCATAGCTTCATAACTTCATAATTGAGTCGAATTACTCAAGCTGAAATGTGACATTTATAAGAAAAGCTGAACAATGATCCAAACCTTGATTTTAGAACATGCATGTATAAAATAATAACTATGAGTAATGAATATGCAAATATGAATCATATAGACAATGGGAGACTCGTCACTTAATCGACATATCACGATAGAGCTTACGTGGTTCCAACTATCACACTCATGTAGGTAGAGCTGTCCAAAGCATTGACAGGGCTAGGGATGATACCATGATATTGATATCAAGCTCATGGGCCATTAAGGCTGGGGATAGCTCACAAGAGAGGTCCCAATAACATAATAGTATCAACCTACATTGGCATGTAGTTCTGGGGCATAAGGTGATCGACCCTTAGCCCGCTCGGTGCTAGACTCTTCTGTCAAAATATGCAATTCTCTACAGCATATATAACGAAGCTCAACAACGTCTATTGATGAAGTTCAAAAATGAAATCATGCATAAACTCAAAATCCTATGAAAACGAAGATCAACATTATCTATTGAAAAATCTCAATAATAAAATCATGCATAGACCCGACATCGTATGAAAACGAAGCTCAATAATAACGTACATCTCAATTGTGAATTCATGCGTATGAGAAGCTTTATTTCGAAACATACCACAAGCTCAAAGATAAGTGGAAGCCTTTACTCCAAAACCATGTGGTAAGCTTACTTTAGAGATACTACATCATCATCCTCAATATGAGGGCTTTACCCAAAACTTTATCATGCTTGGATCTACTCAATACATTTTGAAAACAATATCATAATCAAGGGTAGCTTTAGAAACATGCTTTTCATCATCAAATCTCATCATCATCATACATTCATCACAAATCTCATCTTTCATGAACATCTCATCCATGGGCTTTTAATTCATAAAACTACAATCATGATTTTAAATTGAAAACATTATAAAATTTGCCCATGCTTCATAATTCAATAGTAGAATCATAATCAAATCATACCCATGTATAGAAATAGAAGATTCATGCATTTAGGTTAAAACCCCATAGATTAGACATAGTATTTCATACTTTAGAGAGGGATTGGGAACGGATGTGAAATAAATCACCCATTCATAACCTTACATACCTGTTGGTGGCTGATTCTAACACTTCTTTAGATGCCCAATAGGAAATTGAGAAGAAATTGATGAATGCTAAGCTTGATCACCTTCTCAAGTCTTCTACCTTGCATGCATGAATGAATGAGGCCTAAATGAACTTAACCCCTTTAAAAGTCACTATTCCTAACTCAAAATTTCATAGTTTAGTCCTTAGGAATTTTGGAATTACAAAAAAGCCCTCACTAAATTTGTAGAAATTAACTGTCAAGGGGTCCCAATGAGGGACCTAACGACTCGTGGTCCCAGGTCACAACTCGTGGCTAGGCTCATGAGGTTCACTGCTCAATAGGTCTCCTGGGCTCTTAACAGGCAACCTCACGACTTGTTACTGGTGACCATGACTCGTGGTCACCACCCGTTATGTACACTGCCTCCACTCTTCTCTTCTACTTTTTCCTCACCCCACGACTGACCGAACGACTCGTGGGGTTTGACCACGAGTCTTTGTCATGCCCGTGGGGATCCTTTTCCTTAAACTTCCAAAACTTCCTCACTGGCCTCCCCATGATTCACATCACGACTCGTTGGCTGCACTAATGAGTCATCCCACGACTCGTTCTGTGCCTGATGCCAGTTTTTACACTTTTCTTCGCTTCAACTCCCGGGTCTGATCTTTGAGCTTCTGGGGTATAATAGATTCTCGAGAGAGTGGCAAGGAATGGGATAGTGACTTGCAACTAGCAACCATAGGAAGAATCTTTATTGCGTAATCATGTCTTAAAAACTCAACTTGAAAAAAGTGCCATTTTCCTAGATTTTCATCATCATTAGAAGTAAAATCAAGTTTGCAACAACTTTAGTTATTTTTATGTTTAATGTTTTTAGTAGTTTAATTATTTAAACCATTCCCCATTTCAATTATTTGATAGATTAGTGAAATAAAGTAGTAAACTTACATGATTAAACCAACAAGTCTCTGAGGTATTGATAATCAGAACTTTCAGTCCTATATTACTTGACGACTACATGCGCCTACATGCGCTTGGGCGACATCAAGTTTTTAGCGCCGTTTATGGGGACTTGAATATTGTTTGATCATTTGTAGGTTTGGATTTTATTCCACTATTTCGTACATATTGTATAGATTTTTATTTTTATTTTTTTTATTATCATACCACTCTTCTTAACATGACATCTTGGTATATAAATGAGTTGAATGTTGGGTATTCATATTTTGGTGATATATGTCTGAATTGTGGAGAGCCTCACTTGTGGAAACACTGTTGTACTTGTAGTGTATGTAGTGGTTTGGATGGCCATTGGAGCCATTGCCCAAATTTTTATTCCCTTTACTCAAGCCTCTATTATGCTCCTCCCATCGTTTTTGATGCTTACAGGAATAATGAAGAGAGGAACATCATGCTCAAATAAGCGCTATGGAAAAAAATGATCCTGGAGCATATGAAAGTAATGAGGGAGCAACTTACTGAACAAGGAGGAGCCTTAAAAAGGATGAGTGCCAAGCTTATAGAGATAACGGTTGAGGCCGCAACTTGTAATGATTTACAAGTTAGGTTCTTAGCTAATACTTAAGAGGAACCTCAAGTGGAAGGGAAAATAGAGCTCAAACAAGAGATAGGACAATTTGGCTCAAGTATCCATGACCTCCAGGGTATTTTGAATGAGAAAATTGAGGCGTCTGAGGCCCAACTACATAGTGTTGTGGATTCTAGACAATGTATGGAACAAGAAGAACCCCAACCATTAGACGACTCTTTGTTGGTTGATGCTGTTGTTGAGGAGTTGGATAAAAGTGAGGATGTTAAGCATAATTCTGTCCTGGAGTTAGGACATATTGATCCTCATTTTAAACACTTTTCGATATTGTATTTTATTTGCAACCTAGAAATATAGCCTTCCAAACCTATGGAGAGATATGTAGATGAGGAACAATGCCTCTATATTCTAAAATTCATTATGCCAAAGACACACTATGACAACCCGCATTTAAGGGCCAAGAAGGGCAAGAGGCAATATCTATTACTTTTTCCTTTTATGTTTACACCACTGCCCCTTGAGCATAATAGGAAATTGAAAAAGAAACTAGGAGTGAAATTTATAAGCTCAAAGTGGAAGAAAAAGTGGTGAAAACTTGATGGCACCATGCTGCGACGTTAAATCAGGCGCTTGTTGGGAGGCAACCCAATTTGTAATACTATAGTTTTTCTTATTTTTGTATAGTGTCATTTTTTTTTATTGTTTTTCTTTTGCAAAGAAGGGGAATTCCGAATACCCAAAAATCAAAGCTAAGGAGCATGGTCTGATATTAAGTGTGGGTCGTGCGACTCGTGAATCTAAGAAATCTGCTGCTAGCTAGGTCTTAGATGGCCTTAGCGAGTAATTTCTCACTCTAATCCGTTCTTTAATTTTAGTTGCTATGAGGACAAAGCAAGGCTTTAAGTGTGGGTGAGCGTGTGTCTCCCTAAATTTTGTTACTTAAGGGTGAGTATTCCATCAAGTTTCGTTTGAAAATTTTTGAAAATTGGCATATCTCACCCTCCCTTCATTTTTTCTTATGGTCTCAGATCTTTTTCGAAGGGGAGTCCTTTGAACTGAGTAAGTTTTTCATTTTTTAGGAGTCATTGTCGTCTTAATAGTGATACTTTCCTATGATAGATGGATGGTGATTGTCTTAAGGGAAATTAGTCACATTTGTTTTTTAATTTTTAGGATTGAGTCATAGATTAGTCACTTATGTGCTTGTTGACATTCTACTTTGTGGCTATGCTAGAGTCAATAAAGTGGCCATCTTGAATGCATAAGTGAGGAATTCATGAGATAAACGTGTCTCTTTAATTTGATTTCAAAATGATTTTAAGGGCTTAATAATGAGAAATATTATTCAATATGATTTGTGATGTGTAGCTATAGGAAACCGACTAGATTCTTGATTGCCATGAGAGGTGAGCTAATCTTGTTTATAAATATTGTGACATTTAGAACTTGCTTTAGTGTACGTAGGATAGCTAGTTGTTTAGGGAGTTAGGAAACGATCAAGGCATTTCTTTGAAAAAGCCATGTTTTTCCCATGTTTGTTTAACCTTCCTGAACATTACCCTAGTAAACCCCCTTTGAGCGATAAGCCTTATTCTTTCTTAGCCACGAAAGTAGCTTAATCCTTTTTTTTGAGAGACCTCCAGATTTGTTGATCCAAAATAGTTTTAGACACTTTGATACTTGAAAGTGAAGGTCCATTGAAGTTTAATTTAAATGAAATGAAAGAAAAGTGTGTGGAAAGTAAGAAGAGAAAATAGGAAGAAGGGGTCTCCACATAAATTGTGTTGTTTACTTGCTTCTAGAACAATAAAACATAGAGCTTTATTTGAAAAATTCTTATTGATTCTATAAGCTGATACTAGCAGTCAAGTAGTGAAAAAGAGGCATGAGAAGAAAAGAAAAAAGGGTGAGTTAGCTGAAGGGTGAACAAACAAGAAAAAGGCGGTGGAAAAGAAAAATGAAAAATGTCTTAAAAGTGCTTAGGGTGGTAGTCACTATAAAATAAATATCATTCCTATCCATCCCTTAGCCGGCATTACAACCAAAAAAAGACCTTGTGATCCAAATCTCTTGAAACAACCAAGTGAACTAAGTGTACATGAAGGGGAAGCTTATAGTACGTGACATATGTGCATTACATCATTTGTTAGCGTGAGGGTACCTTGATTTCTATGTTCCATGTGTTTGCATGATAATCTGAGAGAGGAACATCACTAAAAGTGAGGGGCACAAGATGTCTAAGTCGGTGTACTATTTATTGCATATTTCATGCTTGATCATGTTGGCCCTGTCTGAAAAAAAATGAGTCAGTTGTCGTGCCCCATTTTTCTTGCGAAAAGCGAGAGTCGACGTGTGAAAACTCATAAAGGATAAAAGAAATGAAGAGTCGCCACCTAACGAATTAAGGTGCGTTAGTGCACCACTCTATGCTAAAAGTCTATTTAACTAGCCTAGGTTGCCAGAATTAGGTAGGAGTTCAAATTACCTTGAAAGGAAGGTATTAGGCACCTTTCGAGGTCCACAAGTGTGGGTCCCTTCCGGATGCATTAATATGTGGGGGGAATTACTAAGTGATCAAAAGAAGGTCTATTGATTTATTAACTTAACTATGTGATTGGATAATTTTTTACTAGAATAAATAAGTAACTTAAATATAAATTAAATTATTTACTAATTAATGTGAAAACTAAACGTCGAGATATAGTTAAAATTTTTTCGAGCAAATATACAAAACTTATTTCAACACAAATAAATATTCAAGCATGAACTAAAATAAATTCATGGTTAGCATATAATTTAAGTGATAAAATAAGGACAAAATATAATATATCGATATATTTACTATGCAAGACAATTAAATCAATTATTTTATTTACTACATAAATAAATTACCATAAACTAATTCATTTACCAAATTAATGCAAAAAACTATGTGACAAAACAATAATTAAGTTATTTCCTATTCAAACATATGAAATTCGTTTTAAGACAAATGGGTATTTCAATATAAACTAACACGCTAATTAATATAAAATTTGAGTGAAAAACAACTCTAACACGCCAACTTATTTACTAAACATTAAAAAAATATATTTTTTCAAAAGTAAGTTACATATATTTTAAACTATTTTGATACTAGGTTATTAAGGCAATATCAATTTATTTACTACATACGCAGATAGGACAAAAACATTATTAATTAAAAGAGCCAAGACATTCAGACAAGCAAGGAGAAAGAAATTTGAAAAGAAATATTCTAAACGATATTTATTTGCTAACTCACAACATATAAATCTTAATTACCCGAAACAAAGTAAAAGAAGGACAAGAAATAAAAAACTATAATTTATAAATTGCTTTATAATAATTTAAACGCTTTTTAAATATTAGACAAGCCTAAGAAAAGTTAAAAGTCAAAAAAGTGTTTGTTGCTTTATAGGGATGGCTACACGATATTATGAATCGTGACCTTCAACTTTAGCAACAATTTAATTGGTGGTCGGTCTTAAGGTAAAAATATAATAATATTTTTTTTATTTAAATTGAATAAAGATACGAACTTTGAAATATAAGCAAATAAATATTTACATACAAATACGCATAATCACTTTTGAAAATTCTGGTTGGTGTCACTTCTGAGGAATGGCTCAGCTTAATTTAAGAAATTACGGAATTAGAACTCGTAATCCCTTTACTTTCCAATAACTATAGGTTAAGGGATAGTATTTATAGTTAATAATTTAAAGATTATCCAATTTCGATTGTAACAGAGGAAACTAAGTAGCGAGTTTAAAACTGAAAATAATTCTAGTAGAAAAATGTAAGTTTCGAAAGTTAAAAAAAGAAGAAAACGAGCACATAATACCCAACCCTCTTTAAGCATCCCTTTTACTATTATAACATTGTTTGTACATGGTTGTTGCAGATAAAATAATAAAATATGCATAAAAATTAAAATCTAAACTACAAAAGTTCCCATAATTTCCCATATTCTGAAGCCTAGGCAACTCTTCGACATGTCTAGAGTATGTAAATTGAGGTCCTGCTCACAAAGACACACATCCGCATACATACATAAAGAAATACAACGAATTTAGAAGTAAGGCAGGAAGACATAGCAAACTAATTGAGACCGTCAATTAGAATTAGAATTAGAATACACCAAAAACACATAGGCATGTTATTTGATAGATAAAACATATAACTGAAAATTAAGTCATATCAAAATTATTCGAGTATAACCAAATTAGATTATAGCCGAAAAGTATAAATGTATATTATCAATCCAATATGAAATTAATTACTTATCATATAAATAAAGCATATCATGACAATTAGAACACAAGAACCAATATGTATGTATGGTTTTAAATAAACAGGACATGGAATAATATTCAAACAAAATATCCAGGAAAACACAACTCCAAACAGAATTACTATTTATGTTTGACATGTATCGATAAAGTATTAACCCGTTAGTGAAGACAAACAATATCCCAGAATCTAGAGAATAGGATAGTGCTAGGGGTGGGCAAAAAAACCGAAAATCGAAAAATCGAACCTAACTGAATTAATTCGGTTTTTCGGTTTTGTTTTTTTTTTAAAATTTCGGTTTTTCGGTTCGGTTTTCGGTTTTCATATTTCGGTTTTTCGATTTTTCGGTTTAACCGAAATTTTACATTTTTTTTAAAATTATAACTTAATTTCAAAAAAATAAAAATACTACACCCAACCCAAATCTCAAAGCACATTTACATTTAGAGAATTATTTATATAATTGATACAATTGCTTAAGGTTTTTTGACAAATAACAAGTTTTATAATAGTTTTAGCATGTTAAGAAAATTCTTACTATTATTAATATACTTTGAAAGAAAAATGAAATATATAATATTTATTTAACAAGAAATTAGGGACCATAGATTATTATAATCTTAAAAGACCCTTAACTTTTTATTGGTTTTGTTATAAGGATATTAAGCATATGAGAAAATTTATTATCAAAAATTCAAATATTATGTATGTACTACTAAATGTAAATCAATTGATCCCACTATTTTCTTTATTTAAAAAGTTAAAATTAAGCTTAGTTGAATTAAACATTAGAATTCAAACTTAAAATAATTTATTTTAAATTTAAAAAGATAAAACAACTCATTTTTAATTTAAAAAGTAGCTCATTTTGTAAGTTAAAAAATAGCCCATTGATTAGGCCCATAACCGAAAAAACCAAATTAAAAAAACCGAACCGAATTTGAAAAAAACGAACCGAACCGAATTAGTTTGTTTCGGTGTTCGGTACACTACATGAAAAACCGAAAGCCGAAAAACCGAACTGAAATTTAAAAAAACCAAACCGAAAAACCGAATGCCCACCCCTAGATAGTGCTATATTGTTAAAAGAAAAGCCAAGATGTGTTCTTCAAGAACAAGTAAAAGTTTTTAAGGGATAGCAGTATTCGGACACTAAAGAAAAAAAGCAAAGTTTTTTTTGTTCAAAAACATGTCCAGTTCCCCCTCCTTTAAAAGAAAAGAAGATGCACATTTATACCGCTCCCCCATAAGAGATATTCAGAAAATCAATTTAAAGAAATTCTTTTCCTTAATAAACAAAGCAAATTAAAATGAATTTTACCATAATAATCAATTTTTTTGGGAAAAGAAATCAGTCAGCATAATTTGATATAAATATATACTCCCATCAAGGAAAGAGTAGGAAGGGAATATTCAATAAAACAATCAAAGTAATTCTTTCCTTCAACAATGAACGAAATCAATTAGGTGCCCAAAAAGTCAAAATTACCCAAATGAACAAGTAATAAAACTGTTTAAAATGGCACCGGAAAAAAGAGATAAATTGGCGTAAGACTGATCAAACCTAACATAAATAAACATGTAATCACATTTAGAGATATCAATCAAGGGAATTAATGAAGAAATACCATCAATTAAGGGGATTTTTACATAACAGAATATATCCTAAACTCAAAAGGATACTAAAGTTGTCACATATTTAGGCCAATTACATAAATATAAGATCTCAAATTTCCATATTTAACAAAAGAGAATCATAAATTAGACGAACAAATGTTATAACGCTACTCACAAATTAAAACTAGAAAAAGAAGAAAAGATTGGTCTAAGCTACTCTAATAGAGCATTGAAATTCATCATGAATTTAAATCATAGAAGAGAAAGGAACACGTTATTCAAAGTTACCATAACAGATCAAGTTTTATGAGCTGCTAAAGCTAGGTAATGAAAGGGATATCAACCAACAAAGCATATTAAGTAGATGAGCATTATTACTAAAAACAATATCTTTGTACGCTACAATCATTTTTTTATAGATGCTGTTATAAATTGAACACAAAAATGCAAGAAGATAACCTATGGGGCTATCAAGAATCAGATTCGAAATAGGGCAGGGAGAAAATCATACAAGATTTTCAAATGCACAAAATACCAAAATCATATCATGTTTGTGATTAAAAATGGTAGTATGTAGATACGTAAATTCAGGCCTTAAAGAATACAAACATGAACTTAATTCTTTAGAGAACAACAAGACTAGTTTATCGACACATTAGGGTTAAGCAGAGCTTTTCATACATGATAATTTAAACACAATGCACAAGTAATAGCCACAAATATTTAACTAAATCTATAATCAAACTAATACAAATCTTAGCTCCAACCAAACTCCCATGTCGATTAGTAATTTTTGGTGGAAGTAGATGGCGCAACAGAGGTGAAGTAGATGTGGATCTATGGTTTATGGAGAGATGGAGAGGAAAGGAGGGTGAGCAGATGGTCGGGACAGGCAGCAGCGAAGTGCGGCTGTCCGAGTATCGTCGAAGAAGATGAACAGAGAAGGAGAGGAGGCGGCTTGTTGCTTGCGGCTTTGTTGTTTGGCTGGTGTTAATGGAGGTTTATTTTTCCGGTGGAGGCGGGAAGAGGATGATGAGAGTGGAGAGGTTGGTATGGTTTCACCGGTGTTTTGGGGTCTTGGCCAGAGAGGATGATCGGTAGAGAGGAAGAGAGATGCGAGGAGTCTAAAGAAGAAGGTATGCGACTTGTTTTGGGTGTTTCGCCAGAGATAGTCGAAGGGAGAGGGTGGTTCGCGGAGAAGACAACAGCGAGGGGGGGGATCTGATTGTTGCTCGGTGTTAATGGAGATAGCTTGGTTGGATGAAGGCGGCTGTTTTGGTAGTGGATTCGACAGAGATAGAGGGGAAGATAAAGAGGGAGAATGAGTGTTAGGTTAGGGTTTTGGGGGGGGGGTTATGGAATATTAAAGAAAATAAATATTGATTTAATCATAACCATTAGATTAATTGGATAGGGGGTTAGGATTAAGTTATAAGAAATGGGTCAGGTATTTGGATAGTCTGGTGAGTCGCGGATAATTAAGTGGATTAATGGGTATGGTTTTAATTAAGGGTGAATGAGAATTTGAAATGTGGCCAGTTTTTGATTAAATTGGCTAAAATTGCCATAAATTAGATAGAAAATGGCTAGATTTAAAAATAAATTAGAGAAAAATTGAATTAGCTGCTATTAAGTTAATAAAAATATTACACTTGTAAATAATTTAATAAATAGATAATATAATAATTTAATTTATGATAAAAGTGATATAAATATTATTATTAGTATAAATAATCTATAAAATTATGCAAATATTATTGTATAAAAAAGTTTATAAAATTTTAAGTAATAAACATTTTAAAACAAAATCTTGTTTAATTAAAACTATGTATGCATACATATTAATAGGTAACATACTGTATATGACATAACATTAGAAAATTAATAGATTCAGACTAAGTGTAAATAAATATTTTAGAAAATTATAATTTAGAATAATTATGCAGAATTAATTATTAAAATATTATGAATGCGAACTAATAAATTACGTAAAAGAGGTAATTTTAAAATGTACGTATATATATTAATACGCAACTTAGATGGGGCATAGGGAGGTCAAAATTGAGTGTCAATATCAGTTTTGGAGGCTATGTAGTTTTGATGGTGAGAACTCTAGTTGTGCTTGCTGTGAATTGATGTTTCTTAATGAACCACTTAATCTTATGCTCTATGCTAGTTGTTTGAGTGTAAATTGATAGAGGTACCAAGTGTGGTAGTAAAATATGAGTTTATGTGTGTAACTAAGGATTGTTCGAGGACAAACAATGGTTTAAGTATGGGGTGGTGATGTTGGGTATATTTCTATGCCCATTTGCAATGTTTTTGCCTATCTATTACCTTGTTTTGAGTTCATAATCTTAGGAAAAGCATAAATTTATGTGTTTGTGTGTTTTGTAAGCTAACAAATGATTTGAGATGTTCTTAGCACGAAACCAAGGATAAAGGACCCAAATTTGCTCAAGGTGTGAAGATTTGAGAGTGTGAGAAGAAGGACCTGGGGCTATGACTGGCGCCGGGTGCCAGGTCCCAAACTTTAGAGAAACATGCACCCTCTGCCTGACCGTATGTTTGAGGATGGAATGCAATACTCAGATTAACCTGTTTCCTTAAACCTTTCTGAAATGATTGCCAAAATCTAGTTGTAAACTGTGCCCCTCTATCTGAGATGATAGATGCTGGGACACCGTGCAAACGGACTATCTCTTTAATATATAGTTCAGCGTAATCTTCGGCTGAGAACATAGTCCAAACCGGTAGAAAGTGAGCTGATTTTGTCAACCTATCAATAATCACCCAAATAGAATCAAATTTGCGTCTGGTACGGGGTAATCCTGTTACAAAGTCCATATTGACTTCCTCCCATTTCCACATAGGTATAGCCATCTCCTGAGTTAGGTCGCCAGGTTTTTGATGTTCGGCTTTCACCTATTGGCAATTAGGACATTGCGTTACGAATTCGGCTACACCATTTTTTATTCTAGGACACCAGTATATCCGTTTTATGTCATTGTATATCTTCATTGAACCTAGATGAAGAGAGTAACGAGAGTAGTGTACCTCCGCCATAATCTGCTGGCGGAGACCAGCTACATTTGGAATGCATAGTTGGCCTCTGTACCTCAAAACCCGGTCTCCGGTTACCTTGAAAGCTTATAATTCACCTTGCCGTACCTTATTTTTGAGCTGTGCTAAATGAGAATCCTCATACAACCGCTCTTTTACCTCTATTACCAGGGACGATACTGCTGTATCCTGAATTCTATCCCCATTATCCTCTGAATCCACTACCGAACTACTAAACTGGCAAGTCGGTGTAACTCTCGGGCCATTTCCCTCTTTTCTGGTCTCAAATGTGCTAAACTACCCATGGATGTTATACCCCGGAAGCTCAAAGATTGGACTCGAGAGTTGAAACGGGAAAATATTGGAATTTATGTTGCAGGCATAGGTGGAGTCGTGGGACCACTCGTAAGGAAACCCCATGAGTCGTCAAGTGACTCATGCGCAGGCCTGGAATAAAGGAAGGATTAAGGTCTCAACGAGGGAGATAACGACTTGTGGTCAGTCCACACGAGTCATCATGTCACTCGTCGGGTGAGGTTGGGGTTAAGTTAGAAGAAGATCCCAGTGTACCTAACGGATAGGACTCCACGAGTCGTGGCCTATCCCAACGACTTGTGAGGTGGGTCATGAGTAAGCCTATGGACTTTTAATGGAGGATGAGGTAGTGTACTTGACGGGCAACACAGCGAGTCGTTGCCCGTCCTGACGAGTCGTCAGGTCACCCGTTAGGATCACCTGACAGTTATTTTCTGCGAATTAATAAGGGCCTTCTCATAATTTCCTAAACTCTTAAGGCCTAAACTATGTCATTTTAATGTCGGAGTAGGTTCTTTAAGGTGGGTTAAGTCCCTAATGCATACCCATTACCATGCAAGAGATTTTAGAGAGGTTTTAGGGAGATTCACGATTTTCTCTTCCTAGTTTCCATCAATTTCTTTGTGAGTTTTCAAGGAACTTTGAAATTAGTCCATCCCTAGGTATGTAGGGTTTTACAATGGGTGAAATCATTTCACACCCATGCCCAAATTTCGATTTAAATCATGAATTCTCCTATTCAAGTTCTATGGGGTTTTACCCAAGTGCATGAAAATGTGATTTCTCTTTATGGGTATGATTTAATTGAGTTTTAATTATTGAATTATGAATGATGGTCAGGTTTTATATTATTTTCTTTTAAATCATGTTTCAAGCTTTTTAAATCTAAAATGCCCATTGATGAGAGTTCACGAAAGTTATGATTTATGATGAATATTCAATATTTTGAGTTTATTGATGATGGAAAGACATGATATCAAGTTATCCATGTTTATGAGCATATCTTTGAAAGAATTGAGTATGTCAAAGTATTGGGCAATGTCCACATGTTGAAGAATGATTTATGATTTATGAACGAATTTTGTGATTTATCGATTTACGATATTGGCCGATAAAAAGTGTCTTTGATTCTTGGCTAAGCATGTTTTAAAGGGGATCAATGATGATAAATGTTATACTTTAGCCAATTAGTCTTAATGCATGATGTATTGATTTATGTATGAGCCTATATGCATGTTTTTGGGAGCCGTGTCTAGCACCGAGCAGCCCAACGTTCGAAGGACTACGCCAGTGTCTCTTAACCACATGCCACCGTGAGTTTCCAAATGATATGATGTATTGATAATGATCCCCTCAAATGTGATATCACGCCTAATGCACGACCCTCGCCTGGCAAGCCAGGGTTAACTCTGACCACTTGAGCGAGATAGTGGGGCATCATGAAAGGCTCTACATGATGGTATCGGTTATGACAAGTCCTCCAATTGGTCCGCATATTTTATGCATTGTTATAATTATGTTATTAGCTCAGGTTATATTTTGATAAAGGTTATTTACGATTATGTTTATGAACGCTTCATGAATGATTTGAAAGCCTTGAGCCTTATGTTTCTTACGAAGTTAATGATACAAGCATGATGTCCTTCTTCTATGTTTATTTATGAGTTTATTTTGCTTTTAAACGCCCGTTCTACTTACCTGGCATACTCGGTACATTTCACATACTGACCGCATACTTTCTATGCTATATTGTTTTATGATACAGGGTCCGGATCTCAGGCTCATCCTCATCCTTAGTTCATCTCAGTTCTCGCTCTCAGCTTATTGGTGAGTCCTCATGTTCCGAGGGTCGTTTGATAGACTTTCATGTTATTTATATTTCAGTATTGGTCGGGTTAGTTGGGGATGTTGTCCCATGAACCCATCTTATGTAGTAGAGGGTTTCAGAGAGGATGTAGAACCTAGTTTATGTATATGTCTAGTATTTTCGGTTCTTATTGTATGAATACGTTTCCGCTATGTTTTGTTCTAAGTTTTCCACTTTATTAAATGAGATTAGCTGTATGCATGTGCCATGGGTCGACTTGGGGTCTCTCGGGGTCCCTTGTCCTGTGTCTACGATCCGAGTGTAAATTCTGGTCGTGACAAACTTTGTATCAGAGCAATAGGTTTGGAGTGTCCTAGGGTGTCTGAAAGCCGCGTTAAGTAGAGTATTTTTCATGAATGTGAAGCGCGCCACACCTATGACGAGGAGGCTATTAGACATTTAGGAAATGTTCCCTTCTTTCATGTTCTATGTTGTGCGATAAAAAGTCTCTCCATTCTTCTAATTCGTGCGATTTGCGATTGCAGAATTATGGCTCCTAGAAGAATGAAAGGAAGGAGGAATGGAAATGATGAAGGCCACGGGGGTGGCAATGACCATGGGCATCAGCAAGCCCTACCTGTTCAGGAGCCCCAGGCACTAGAGCCAGCCACCCACGTTGAGTTTCGAGCGGCTATTCAGATGTTGGCACAGGCGTTGACCGCTCAGGTCAACCAGCAGGCTGTTGTGCAGGTCCCACAGAATGGAAATGCAGCGGTGGCTCGGATTAGAGGCTTCTTGAGGATGAAACCTCCTGAGTTTACGGGATCAAAGGTGGACGAGGATCCACACGAGTTCATTGAATGGATCTTGAAGGTCACTCAGGTTATGGGGGTGACAAATGGGGAGTGTGTGGACTTGGCCTCTTTTTAGCTAAAAGAGGTCACTCATATTTGGTACATGCAATTGAAGGACAGCAGGACAACGGGAGCGGGCCGTGTCAGCTGGGATGAGTTCCACATGGCTTTTCTCGACAGGTTCTTCCCTCGGGAGATGAGGGAGTTGAAAGCAGTGGAGTTTGTGAACCCTACGTAGGGAAAGATGACAGTGTTGGAGTATTCTCTTTAGTTCACTCGGTTGTCAAAGTACGCCCCAGAGTTAGTGATGGATCAGAGGGCGCGGGTGAGCCGATTCGTTCATGGTGTAGCTGGTTATTTTGACAAGGATTGTAAGACTACCATGCTTCGCTAGGATATGGACTTTCCTCGCATAGTGTATTACGCCCAGCAGATGGAGGCGGCTCATGCGAGGGAGAGGGAGGCAAAGAGGGCTTAGATGGATAGCCGTGGGTTTTCACATCAGAGGTCCGACAGTGGCTACCATCCACAGTTTCAGTAGCGATCACTAGCCCCAGCATCATCATCAGCTAGTGTTCCATCTAGACCCAAGGGTGATTAGAAGAGCAGGAATTTAGGGTCGAGGGATCAGAGGGGCATCCATTTAGAGTATACCTCTCCAGCCTGCGGGAAGTGCGACAAGAGTCATGCCGGGGAGTGCTTGCTCCATTCAAATGTTTGCTATGGGTGTGGTAGATCTGGGCACATGCACTGAGTGTGCCCATATGCTAGACAGGGTGATGATAGGGGTCGTGCACAGACCACCAGGACAGCAGCAGCTCCAGCCCATTTCGCTCCTCAGGGAGCATCGACTAGTAGGGTGGCGGACAACGCCAAAATCGATTTTATGCCCTTGCCTCGTGCCAGGAGAGGAGACTTCCCCAGACATGGTCACTGGTATGTTGCGTATCTTTCATATTGATGTTTATGCCTTGCTAGATCCAGGATCTACCTTGTCTTTCGTGACTCCTTACATTACTAGTAGCCTTGGAGTTAGTCCCGAGACCTTGTCAGAATCATTTTCAGTTTTGACCCCTGTTGGTGATTCGTTCATAGCTAAACGAGTATATAGAGAATGCCCGGTCACTGTGTTGCATAAGGTTACCTCCGAAGACCTTGTAGAGTTAGCCATGATTTACTTTGACGTTATTCTGGGTATGGATTGGTTGTTTTCCTGTTATGCCTCAATTAATTATAGGACCCGTACAGTGGAATTTCGTTTTCTGGGCGAGTCTGTTTTGGAGTGGAAGGGTAGTTCGGCGGTACCAGCAGGTCGGTTTATTTCATATCTTAAGGCCAGGAAAATGATCTTCTAAGGTTGCATGCACCACCTAGTTAGGGTTAAGGATGTGGAGTCCGAGACCCCGACTATTTAGTCAGTCCCGGTGGTGCGCGAATATCCAAAGGTGTTTCCCGATGATTTTCCAGGTGTTCCTCCAGAGAGGGAAAGTGATTTCGGTATTAATCTATTACCCGATATGCAACCTATCTCTATTTCTCCTTATAGGATGGTTTCAGCTGAGCTAAAGGAATTGAAGGATCATTTAAAGGATCTGTTGGATAAGGGCTTCATCAGACCGAGCCAGTCTCTATGGGGTGCACCAGTTCTATTTGTTTGAAAGAAGGATGGTTCCTTTTGCATGTGTATTGACTATCTGCAGTTGAACAAGGTCACTGTCAAGAACAGGTACCCCTTTCCCAAGATTGATGATTTGTTTGACCAGCTTAAGGGTACCAAAAGTTTGTCGAAGATAGACCTCAGGTATCATGACACGAGAGTACACCCAAATCGTAGACACGAGACGAGGAGCCTCGAGGGATCCCAAGTCAACCCATGGCATGAGCACATAACTAGTCCATTCACATAAGGCAGAAGACTTAAACTTAATAATCATGAACTAAATGAAACCATGACATGAAATATAAGAAAAAACAAAACATGACCCAAGCATAAACATCTGATTACTACAAGTAGGCATAAAAGCCTCTAATCATAATAGACGGGTTGAAGGGACAAGACCCTAACTAACCCCAACATACTGAAAACTAAAAGACAACAAGATACGAACATGAAGCCCTCGAACCATGAGGACTGAGAGCAGATCTGAGAGCAAGCTAGGAGCGACGCTAGACTTGTGAACTGGAGCTTGTATCATAAAACGATACAACATAGAAAATATGTGGGTCAGTACTTAAAATGTACTGAGTATGTTAGGTATGCAAAAAATACTTGAAAAAATAAAAGTTATAGGAGTGGGGACATCAAGATCATAAATACTGAAATCATAAATATATCGTAAGACTCAAGATTTCAAAAATATCCATAAACCTGTCGTAGTCATAACATGAGGGAAAACATTTCATAAACATGACTTGAGCCAAAAGAACATAACCATACATGCATTAAAACATTATGAATAGTGGGAGATTTCTATAATCGACATACCCCATATGAGCACACATGGAGCCCGACTTGTAAGCCTAGTTGGGAGGCCATTCATACCTTTCCAAGGGTATCAACCATGAAAGGTGTGATATCACTCATGAAGACCCCGTAGGGAATAGGGACAGACACTGAGGCGGTCCCAAACATAACCGATGGTGGCACGTAGTTCTGAGATTTTTGGTGTAACCTAGGCCCCGAACCTACTCAGTGTTAAGTACTACTCCCAAAACATGCAACGTGCTCATAAAATTCATACATGACATGTATGGCTAGTTAAATTATGGTAATCATAACTTGCTTGAGAATTCGTGATACTAGCCATGGAAATGGGGCCCTTGGTTCGGCCAAAATCATAGTTCAGGAATCATAAGCAACATGTGGGCATTGCCCATAATTTCAATCATACTTGAAATGCTTAAATTTATGGAAAACATGATCATAATAACATGAGTAATTGAAAACATGCTTAAAATTTAAAAGTTCATATCATGCTTTAGAAACCACCATAATCATGAATTTCACTAAAAACCCCATGATTTAGGGAACATGTGCTTTTAGGGATTAAATCATCAAAAAATGAAGAAAATAAGTGAAAACAACCCAATAATTCAAACCCATGATTTTAGACATACTACAACATGTTCATATCGATTTTTTGAGAAAACATGCAATTGAGTTATGAACCATCAAGAGATTGTAATTTTAAACTAAGTATTTGAGAGAAATTAGGCATGGATAGGGACTAAATTACCCATTCAAAACCCCACATACCTGGAACTCCTTGATTCCTAACTCCCTTGAAAAGCCCTAGATGGAGACTTGAAGAACTTGAAGGTGAATACTTGAATCCCTTTCCTCTTTCCTCTCTACTCTTACAAGTATCAAATGAGGTTTATCATGGATTATTTCCCCTTAAAAGACCCTGTACCGACCTCAAAACGACGTAGTTTACGTTTTAGGAGGATAGGAAATTATGAGAAAGCCCTTACTAATTCGCAAGGAATAACTGCCAGGTGACCTTAACGAGCAACCGATGACTTGTTACCAGGGACAACGAGTCATTGGGTCATTTCATCGAGTCCACTGGAACTTTTCACCTAGGCTCTTAACGGAGGACATGATGACTCGTCCCCTAAGGCAATGACTTGTTACCAGATTCCATCAAGTACACTGCCTCATCCTTAATTGAATTTATACACGCTTGCTCACGACCCACCTCACGAGTCGTTGGGGCTGGCCACGACTCGTGGGGTCCCATCCGTTAGGTACACTGGTCAAACCTCCCAAGTAACCCTTAACCTCACCCCATGGGGGACCTGACGACTCGTGGTGGCTGACCATGAGCCGTTCCTACGCCCGTGGGGGCCTCAGCTCCTCAACTCAGTCCAACCTTTCCATGAGCAACCTAACGACTCGTCCTGCACTGCTGCAACATTTTTTTAGAATTTTCCCCGTTTGACTCCCGGGTCAGATCCTTGGGTTCCCGGGGTATAACAATATCTCTCCCTTGGGAACATTTGTCCTTGAATGTTAGAAACATGCAGAAAAATCAGGAAAAAACAATAACTGTATGAAAATACTGATAATTTAAGTTAAAAACTGATGGAATGACTACCCCCGAAAAGAAATACATAGCTGGACTAAATTCAGACATCACATACATATATCATATCATAAAACAAACTTGCATGCATGGACAGAACATGAAAAACTGAATAGACATTTAGGGAAAAAAATTGATACCTCAAACTGAAACTGAGCCAGTAGGGAACAAATGGGGGTATATAGCCATCATATTTGCTTCGGCTTCCCATGTAGCTCCCTCGACATGTTGATTTTTCGATAACACCTTTACTGAAGTTACTTCCTTGTTCCTTAGCCTCTGAACCTGACGATCCAAGATTGTAATGGGAATTTCCTCATAACAGAGGTTATCCTTCACACCAACACTTTCCACCGGAACCAGTAAGGCTGGATCTCCTAAGCACTTTTTCAGGAGCGATATGTGAAATACGGGATGAACTGAGGCCAACTCTGAAGGTAACTCTAACTCATAGGCTACTTTGCCCACTCGTCTCATAATCCAGTATGGGCCAATATAGCGGGGGATGAGTTTCACTTTCTTTACGAATCTCATTACTCCCTTCATGGGAGATACCTTCAAAAACACCCAATCATCGATCTCGAACTGAAGCTCTCTTCTCCTTACATTCGCATAGGACTTTTGGCGACTTTGAGCCATTTTAAGCCTTTCTCTTATTAACTAAACTTTCTCCATGGCCTCATGCACTGAATCTGGACCCACCAACGAAGTTTCACCGACTTCAAACCACCCAATGGGCGATCTACACCTTTGCCCGTAAAGAGCCTCGAATGATGCCATCTGAATGCTGGAGTGGTAGCTGTTATTGTAGCAAACTCAATAAGACGCAAATGCTCATCCCAACCACCCTTGAAATCAATAAGTTAAGATCTCAACATGTCCTCAAGAGTTTGGATAGTCCGCTCTGCCTGACCATCTATTTTTGGATGAAATGCGTGCTAAGCTTGACCTAGGTAACAAGTCCCTTTTGAAAAGATCTCCAGAACTGAGAGGTGAAATAGGTGACTCTATCTGATTTAATGGACAATGGCACTCCATGCAATCTAAAAAACTCTTGAACGTATAACTTAACATAATCTTCTGCTGAATCAGTGGTTTTGACCGTTAAGAAATGAGCAGCCTTGGTCAACCTGTCGACCACAACCCAAATGGAGTCATACTGCCTACGAGTACGGGGTAATCGTGTTACAAAGTCCATATTGATTTCTTTACACTTCAAAGTAGGATGCTGATATCTTTGAGTACACCCCCGGTCTCTGATGCTCGACTTTCACTTGATGGCAATTCGGGAACTTGGCTACGAATTCTGCAATATCCTTCTTCATGCCATTCCACCAGTAGATTTCCTGCAAGGCATGATACATTTTGGTGGAACCTTGATAGATAGAATATCTGGATCTGTGAGCCTCATGCAGTATCCGACTCCTCAAATCCCCCACATTCGAAACACATAAGCGACCCTGGTACCGAAGCATACCATCTCCCCCTTTGGAGAAGACTTCTACCTTCTAACTTTGAACAACTTCTTTCAGCTTTACCAATGTTGGATCTTCATCTTGTTTAGCCTTCACCTCCGCTACCAAGGACGACTCTGACCCGTTCTAGACTACTACCCCACCATTGGTCGAACCAACTAATCTAACTCCCAACCGTGCAAGTCGATGCACCTCCTTCACCAGCTTCCTCTTGTCTTCACTCCCATGCGATGATCTTGGGAAAAATAGCATGCTAGAGTGATGCTTTATAACTTAGTTTTTTCTTGTTTATCGGCTTAATTATATACATTCTCATGTAATTTTATGTAAATGTGAATATATACACTAACCAACAAGACTAGTTCTTGTTTTTGTAGGTTTAAAATAAATTTGAGGAACTAATCCATGAATTGGTGAAGTGGAGGCATGGAATCTGAAGTAAAACGCGAACGTCGGTAAGGAGGATGCGCGAAAAGCCCACCTGCACGTTGGCAACGTTCCACGACAGGCAAGCTGCACGACCATGGTGTGCCACGACCCCTAACGCGCTGCACAAGCAGCGTGACACACTGCCAACGTGGCAGGGGCTGCTTAGGCGACTGTTTTGTATTTCCAGTGTGCTTTCGCGATGCTTCCGTGTCACGGAGGCATATTGGCGCGATAACCTCCATGACATGGAGCTATTCCATGCCAGGCATAATTTTGTACGATTCTCATTTACTATAAATAGGTCCCTTAGCTCCTAAAAACATGAAGTCACGATATATTTTTGAAAAACGGCCAAGGAGTGAAGGGAGAAGTGGGAGAACTCACCTAGGGTTCTTAAATTTCATCTTCTCTTCTACCTATTCTTGTAAGTACGGTACTTTAATTATGTTTTCTAGTAATTGTACAAACATGAGTGGCTAGAACCCTCCCTCTAGGGTTGAAGCCACATGGTATGATTGTGAATACATGATTTTGTTTTGGTTTTAAGTAATTGATTGTTGTTTTGTCTTGCATTCTTAATTATGGTTGTTTTTATGATTGATCACCATGAAAACACACACGTTAAACCTAGGTAAAAGCTTGAGAAAGTAAACCTAGGCAAGAACAAAGAATGTAGGGAGCAAGTTTGTATCTTACGATATAATTCGCGGTTAGGATAAGAAATTATACCTCATTTGCCTTGCTTGGTTATTAAAATGGGATGAGCTAGACACCAACTTAGAATTATCACATCACCACTCGAAGAAGTAGTTGTGAGGCTAAGATGAGTTAAATGATTAGAGGTATGAAAGTCCCTAATCAAGAGCATAAATCCCGTAAATCACATCCACGTAATTGAATTGCCCAAGAACTAGAATGTCACATCCCCGCTCAATGATGTAGTTGTGAGGCTAGTTTGTCGTGTTTAGAGGCTCGAAAGACCATGAACATGCAATTTTGATTATGTGAGACGACAATTGATAATGCCATACTTAAACCATTACAAAGCGTAGTATTGCATGATTATCCGACTTTTACTCTAGTTGCTCTTTGAATGTTTTCAGAATATTTCGATGACCACCCCTAGATTTAAATAGAATTTATCAAAAACTTTTATAATCAACACTTGTGAAAGTTAATATCACACTTGAACTTGATAATTAGTTGAATTGGTCCAGTCCTTGTGGGTTCGACATCCAGCTCTTAAAAAGGGCCACTGTATTACTTGTACGACCCGTACACTTGTGGGGCATCAAGTTTTTGGCGCCGTTGCCGGGGACTTGGCGAAGTTTAGTAAAAGTTTTCTATTTTTGTGTGATTTTTAATTTCCTTAAGTGTTGAAAAAAATTTCTTTATTAGTTTTAGATTTATTTTATTTATAGTTTTTAGTTTGATACCCTTCTTGACATGACATCATGGAACACAAATGGGTTGAATGGTGGACACTCATATTTTGGTGAGTCCTGTCTGAATTGTGGAGGACCCCACTTGTGGCAAAACTGTAACACTTGCAATATATGTGGTGGTCAGGATGGCCATTGGGATGGCTATCCGAATGCATACTCCTCTCCCCCAAGCCCCTACTATGATCCTTCTGTTGTTTATGATGAGTACAGGAATGATGAAAATGAGGACTTGGAACACCAAGCTCAAATAGAAAACATGTTGAAACAGGTCCTTGAACAGACAAAAGCAATGAGGGAGCAGATGGAAGTATTAGGAATTCAGACTAAGGAAAATGGAGAGGCCCTAGAAATAATAAGCGCCAAGATCACGGAAATGATGGCTGAGGCTGAAGCTTGCGATGATTTGCAAGTAAAAGTCTTGTGCGACACTCAAGAGGAACTATAAGAAGAAGAAAAGGGTGAGTTCTTGGAGGAAGATCCAAAATTAGAAGCTCTTGAGAGTCTCCGAATAGTTTCACACACATGGCCAATCCATTCATGGAAGAAGAAACAGAGTACCAACCATTTGACATTAATGGAGAGATAGATGTTGATGCGGAGAAGGTGTATACAAGTAAGGAGGTCAAGCACAATGCAGTTTCAGAGTTGAGGTGTATTGTACCCCACTCGAAGCATTTTTTGACATTAAGTTTTATTGACAACCTAGAAATAGAGTCTTCCAAGCTTATAGAGAAATGTCTAGAGGAGGAATAAGCCCCGTATATTTTAAATTTGCTAACTCGGAGGACAAAATGACTTTGCTTACTTAAGGGCCAATAAGTGTAAAAGGCGACATCTACTACGTGGTCCTTTCAATTTTTCACCACCACCCCTGGAGCATAATGATCTTGGGCAAATTTATATGCCCAAGTGATACTCAAATGTGTCATTTTGCCTTGTTTATCTATCGATGTTTGTACATTCTCATGTGAATTGTAATAAACTGTGAATTTATACTAACCAACATGATTAGAGTTGTTTTGCAGGAAAAATATAAAGTTATGGAGCTAAGATGCATGTTGGGAGAGATCGGGATTGGACTCGGAAGCTAGCAAGGGAAAAAGCACAAGGAAAGCACGAATTAAAGGGGCTCCGCGATGGAGCCGTGTCACGCTGCCATCGCGGATGCATTCTGCCTGGATGCTGAAATTATGCCAAATTCCAGTGAAGGTGCGCGTTGGGGCCGTGGCACGTTGGCCTAGCCCTGCGTTGCACGCCGTGCCACGTTGGTCCTTAATATCTGGACGACCGAATTCCAGTGAGGGTCCGCGTTGGTGGCGTGTCACGGAGGCAGTGCTCCGCGATGCACTCCGTGACACGTTGCTTGTTATTCCGGGAAAAATTCTCACTAGTATAAATAGAACACTTAGGTTCATTTTTTATAATTCTGACTTGGTGGAGCAGGAACGTGGGTTACAGGCAGTTGAGGGGACGGAAATCTCAGGGTTTTTCTCTATCTCTTTCTTCTTTATTTCAATTGCTTGTATGATTAACACTCATTTAATGATGTTTAATCCATAAATGAGTGGCTAATTCATCTTCTTGTTGAGGTTAAGAACACTTTTAATGAAATGTGATTATTGATTCTTTGGTTTTTCATCTTTTCTTCCATGGTTGTTCTATTGATTCTTGTTCTTACTGCATTAATGTGTAGCCTACGTTAATGTATATCTAAAAAGTTCGGTTTCACTCGAGAGAGCAAGAAATTGGAAAGTTGTGAATTGATAGGATATGATCTTTTCTTAGTTTGGGAAAATTGAGAATTGATTTATCTTCAGGATAGAGATATACCTGAAAGTCGTATTAGTCAATTAAGGAATTGGTTTTGTATGGCTAGAACATGAATTTCTTTTTATCACAGAGATGTAGGTGGAAGCTTCATGATTCTTAAGTTGGGTTAAATACGAGAGTTTTAATCCATAGGCAATAATTCTTGACTAGCAACCGGAGGAAAGATTAATCAAATTATATCGATAATTTATTTCTATACATGTTTAGTTTAGCCTCAGCATGCTCATACTTTTAGTTCAGACTCAAATTGTATATTCGTTTTAGACTTAGTATAAAATTAGGAAACAAAATATCAAAATTCTCTTCACACTGTTGTCTGCATTTTAGAGTTAAAGTTTGTTGACACTTGATTAGATTGATACCTAGTCCAGCCCCTGTAGGATCGATAGTTGGCTTACTTGAGCTACTTTACTACTTGTTCGACCACGTGCAGTTGCGTGAAGTATACCGAAATCGCCGAACAAGTTTTTGGCGCCGTTGCCGGGGACTGGCAATTGGTAAATTTTTCTTAAGTGTTAGTTTACTATTTCTTCTTTGTGTTGACAACTTGGTCTTAGCCTGTATTTTGCAGATACTAATTTCTGTTGAACACTGGCAAGAGACAAAGAGCTGGTGAACTCATACTTAGAGCCGGATAGACAATTTCATCATCAAAGGAGAGAAGCTCTAGGGAAAAAGATGCAGTTGCTCAGACAAACAATCTTGGAGCAACAACAGAATCCACCAGTTGTAAGGGCAATGTTAGTGCCCGAGGAAATGGCAGCTAGGTCGGTTCGCGAGATGGCAATCCTACATGCTAGCAATGTTACATCTAGCATCTGCAAACCTAAGCCAGGAGGGAGGTTCGAGCTTAAACAAAACATGGTGCAATTGCTGCACACCAGCAGGCAATTCACAGGTCTCCCTCATGAGGACCCACAACAACATCTCCAATATTTTTTGGAGATAAGTGACACTTACATCCCCACTGGAGTGTAATCAGATTATGTCAAGCTTACATTGTTCGCATTTTCACTTTTGGGAGAAGCTAAGAGGTGGTTGAAAGTTGAGCCACCTAATTCCATCACCACTTGGGATGATCTTGCAAAGAAATTCTTGATACGGTTCTTTCCATCCGGTAAAACAGCAAGACTTAGAAGTCAAATTCTAAGTTTCAAACAGAGAGAGGGAGAGATTCAAATCTATGTTGCAGGATTGTCCTCATCATCACCAATCCAATGATGTGCTGGTGCATACTTTCATAGAGGGTTTGGAACCCCACACAAAAATCTTGCTAGACTCAGCAGCTGGGGGACAAGCATTGGAGAAAACTTATGAGGAGCTGTATACCTTGTTAAATCATATTTCACAGGGGAATTCGGAGTGGAATGCAGACTCGTCAAGAGGAGGAACAAGGAAAGCAGCAGGAGTCTTAGAAGTGGATGGTTTTACAGCTATTGCTGCACAGATAGCTGCGTTACAGAATCAACTTAACACCCACTTCAGTAACATGAGCATGAACCAGTCTCAAGCCCTAGTGAATGTAGTGCAGCAGATTTGGTGTGAAGTGTGCGGGAGTAATGAACACTCAGCTGAGTGTTGCGGAGAAAATCCTGATTCGGTGAACTTTGTTGGTAATATACATAGAAACAACCACCTACACTATGGCAACAACTACAATTCCAACTGGAGGAATCACCCGAATTTCTCTTGGGGTAGCAACAACCATCAAGGGCAAAGTTCGAGTCAGGGGGCGCAGAGAAATCAAGGAGGGCAGCAGAGCTATCAGTCACAATACAGAAGCAACAATGCACCTCCTCCACCACCATCACCCAGCATTTAGGAAATGTTCAAGACAATGATAGCTAACCAAGCTCAATTGTAGGTTGACTACCTGAAATTGGAAGCCGATGTAAAGAACAATCAGTTAGCTACCAAGGCGCTGGAGTACCAGTTTGGGCAATTTGCTGGAGCCCAAAACACCAGGCCTAGAGGAGGACTTCCGAATGACACTGATCCCAACCCCAAGCAAGTAAATGCAGTGACCACAAGGAGTGGTTTGCAACTCAAAGAGGTGGAACCGGAAAGACTACCACAGTAGTCGGAAGCAGGTGAAAAGGAGAGGGAGCACAATGATGATAGGGGGAAGGAGAAGGATGCTGAACCAGAAAGACCACCACCCTCGTTCCCTCAAAGACTAAGGAAACACAAGGAGGAAGCGTGTTTCAAAAAGTTCATGGAGGTGTTTAAGCAGGTACACATTAATTTACCTCTTGTTGATGTTTTGTAGGGAGTGCCGAAGTACGCAAAGTATATTAAGGACATCGTGGCGAACAAAAGCAGGTTGACTGAGTACGCTATGGTGGCGCTTACGGAGGAGTGCACTTCACGGATACAAAATAGGTTGCCCACAAAGATCAAAGACCCTGGGAGCTTTACAATACAAATTACAATTGGGCAGAGTATCCGAGCTCGCGGATTATGTGATTTGGGAGTGAGCATTAACTTGATGCCGACATCGATATTTAAGAAGTTGGGACTAGGGAGTCCTAGACCAACAACAGTGATCTTGCAACTAGTAGATCATTCCTTGGCAAGACCTGATGGCATTATGGAGGACGTGCTAGTGCAAGTGAGCTCCCTCATCTTCCCGGTAGACTTCGTTTTGCTGGACTTCGAGCTAGACGCGGAAGTCCCATTTATTTTGGGACTTCCTTTCTTGGCGACTGTGAAATCGCTGATTGATGTAGCTACAGGGTAGCTAACCATGCGAGGACACGACAAGGTGGAGGTGTTTGATGTGTACAAGGCCACCAAGCTCCCGGCTGTGTATGAGGAACTCTCAGTGATCAATGTGATTGATCGAGCTGATGTTGTCCAGAGCGTTGAGTCACGGGAGTTATTGGGGAAACCACCGGAGAGGTGTAAGCATGATAGTGGTGAGGACTGTGGTCGAGAAAAAATGTCTGTCACGCTAGAGGATGACTGAGCTTAATAACGTCGAGCTGCGACGGTAAACCAGGCACTGCACGGGAGGCAACCTGTGAAATTTGTGTAATATGTGAATAGATTTCGTAGAAGAAAAAAAAATAAAATATGAGAAAAATAAAAATAATAACAAAAATTTGTATTTTATGTGAAACCTGGTGAGATGAATTTCAGGTTGAACGGAGGGTAAAAATGCAAAGGATCGCAAAGGAAAAATTGAGGTATGAAAAATAATAAAAAGTGGCAGAACAGTGAGCCTGCGTGATGGCTCCGTGTCACGGAGGGAGTGCTCCGCGTTACCCTCCGTGACACGTTGAAGTGTAATCTAGAATATTTGAAAAATTTCAGAGTACTGGCGTGATGGCTCCGTGTCACGGAGGGAGTTCTCCGTGTTACCCTCCGTGACACGTTGCAGTTAATTTCGCGTCGGGTCACACCGGGTCGCCGGGTGACCCGCGCGAAAAACCTTCTTTTTAACCCCTTTTTTCCTCATTTCCCATTTTTTTCACTCCCCTCTGCGACAAACAACCCAAAATCCACCCTCCCCCAACGTGACACGGATCAAGGATCAAATTTTCTTCAACTTTTCTTCGATATCATCGAATTTAAGGTATGTTTGTTAACTTCATCTCATTTCTTGTCTTATTTTCCGATTTTGAGCATAAGAAGTGAGGAAGACTTTCCCTAAGAGTATATTGAGCATGAATTCAATTAAATTATTGTTGATTGATGTTCGTAGTGTTGTTGTGATTGTATGAACTTGATAAATACATGTTTGTTTGAATGTGTGCAAAATTTGTAGCTAGGGTTGGTATTTGAATAGGAAGAAGTTAAATTTGGTTGAAAATTTGAAAATGATTGGGATGTTCATGTTGGGTAAGGTGAATTATGTGGTGGTCATTATGAATATGTTGAGTAAACGATGGATTGTTGGGAGAATGAAATTGTGAATCACAAAGAACTTGGTGGGTTGCATAGGTTGTGTTAAGAGTGTTTTTCTGTGCTAAGTGCTATGGGATGAAATGGTATTGAGGGTCATATGTTGAATACCTGTACGAAGTCTGAGTAGTACGTAGGATATATTCCATCGAATTCTCTGAATGCACAAGGCATGTTGTTGTTTCATGTTGTAAATTGGGAAGTGCGAATTGTCTTGCCGGAACGTTGTGATTGTGGCTAAAGACTAAGTGTGGGGTGGCCTAGATTACCCCAACTTTAGTCAAAGCTAATTTTACTTTGAATAACATTGGGACTGTCTGTTTGATTTGACAGGAACGATGGCAAGCAGGCAAGACAAAGGGAAGGGCGCATCAACATCAGGCGCCGGAAGGAAAAGAATTAGACTGGGAACAGTAGTCCCAGAAGCACCAGCGGTTCCACGCGGCCAACGCCGTCAATATGGAACCCGATGGGTGACGGACGAAGGGAAGAAATGGTATGCCAAGCATAAGGAAAGCAAGTACTTCCCCGAGGAGCATATTGCTAGGGAACCATTGGCACAGGAATTCCCCAGGATTGTCCACAGGATTGAGGCAGCCGGGCTGAATTTTATCTTTGACGAGCCCAAGGAGTGCAATCTGCACCTAATTCGGGAATTCTACGCCAATTGGAACCCGACACTCAGAAGTCACACCATAAAGATAAGAGGGCAGATAGTCACTTTTGAGCCCCATCACCTTAATGCCATCTTGGGGGCGCGGGACATAGACGCCCATGTGCTTCGACAGCTGAATATCACTCCACCATATGCGGACATCTGACGCACTTTGTGTGGAGCCCGATCTACAGCACGGTGAAGCAGGCATAAGGAGAGGGGCTACCATCAGACATTTCCCTACTCACAGATGAACACAGAAGCCGGGATATGGCTTAAGATTGTTTGTTCTTGCCTGATCCCGGGGGTGCATATGACAGATGTCACCTGGGATCGTGTATGCTTGGTCTATGCCTTGATAAAAGGGCTAGAGATCAATGTTGGGGTGGTGATTATCTCTGCCATGAAGAGAGCCCGTTTGCATCAAGGGCACAGATATGAGTTTGGTGGATTACTAACCACGTTCCTGAGGGGCCTGGATATTGAGGAAGAGGCCCTTGACTACATCCCGCAGATGGAGAGGCGGGCCTTAGATGTCACCAAAACTAAGGCACCCGACACCACTCACGGGCTAGTTCTTAAACTAGCCGAGCGACATGCTCGGGATGATCAGTACATGGATCGCATGTTCAGGATGCAGATGCTCCAGCTGCACATAGGCGGGAGGCCAGCAACAGAAGATGAGCTGTGGCAGCTCGAGCTAGACTACCCTTTTGGCGAAAATGCCAGGGCTCTATGCCGAGTGGGGCCAGCTTTTGTGGAGCCCACTGATGATGATGTCCCCACAGATGAGGAGACACGTTGTGATGACTCCGATGTTGAGTCAGATGATGACGACGGGGGCGATTCAGACATGGGAGATGAGGCAGCGGCACCTGACGAAGAAGTGGAATACTTCGATTGATCAGGGAGTTTCACCACCCACTTTCGTGCTATGCTGAATTTTGTGAACACTGGGGATAGTGTTTGATTTAAGTATGGGGTGGGAGTAGTTAGGTACTGGTTGCTGTTGTTATTAATGTCTCTGTTCTATTGTTGTGCTTGAAAAAACTTGTGACCCTATGATTTTTGTGTGTATGTCTGCATTGTAATTAAGGTGAAGCTGTTGTGTGCTGTTGAATGCTGTTAGCTGGTTGTGTTAATATGTTTTATCAAAATTATTGATATTTTAAAAATTTTACGTGAAATTTTTATGTTTGGGTTTCTCGGCATTTGTTTTCGGTTCTTTTACCGAGAATAGTCCCATTGAACCGAAGTCGTAATTAGTGACGGTTTCCTATGATGGATGGATGACGACCGTCTTAAGGGAAATGTAGTCGATAGGAGTAGTTTTTTTTTGTTTCTTTTAATTTTTTTCTTTTGTTTGTTTGCATCCCAAACGTGTTGTTACTTTATGGTTGCGACATTCTTGTGGTGTGTTGTACATGATATTTAAAAATGCAAAGGTGATTCATATGAAAGCATGCATCTTTGTAAATATGTTGAGATATCTAGGCCATAGAGTTCAATTCGGTGTGATTGAGGCTTAATGTTTGAATTCTTGTAATTAGCTGATTGAAGAGTCTGTGAATACGTCTTGAGTTGAGCATGTGCAATGAGTTTATGGTGAGGTTTCGTTTCTTCCATGCTATTGTGAAGTGTCTAGTACTTGCCTGGTGTGTGTACAAAATGAAATGAAGGATGTGTGTTGTAGGAAAGGATGTAGGCATTTCTTTGATTTAACCGAAAGTTTTTTTTCATTATCGTACCTACCTTGAATGTACATCCTAGTTAGCCCATTGAGCCTTTAGCCTATTATTTTTATTTTGTCAAAAAGGTGTAAACCGAACTTAACCCCTTCTTTTCATTATATGTGAATTAGATCCAAACCTCTTAAGCGCTTAAGAAAAAAAATAATTTTCCCACAGTGTCAAGGAGTGAGAATGGTGAAAAGAAAAGAAAAAGCAAAGTGACGAAAGGAAAGAAAAGGTTCAAAGGTGCACTCGCTATAAATTAAATATAATGAAGATATATAAATAATCTTTGTTATTATGTCAAGTGTGCTTAAAGATATGGAGTCAAAAATAAAGACAAACTTCAAGAATGGAAGGATGAAGGAAGAAACAATGCCCATAAGGTTGATGGGATGTATTGGAAAAGGGCTTAAGGAGGCTAGTTGTTATTATTGGTTAGCCCAGTATTTGCTAGTTCCGTTGCTTACATTACGACCCGTTAAGTCCTACCTGATCTTACATCATGTGTCCTTATACTAGTGGAGTAATACACTAAAGGCAAGCCTATGGTTCATGACATGATGCATGTGAATTCTTTTGGGAGAGAGAGCGAAATCTTGTTTATATGCCCCTGCATGTAATGTTTTGAGTTCATGTGATTAAAAAGGGGAAAATTCTCTTGTGTGGTGAGGGCACATGCTCGACGAGAAATTGAATTTCGTGCCGGATATCTTGATCAGTTGATTTGCATGAGTTTGCTGATATCGAGAGTCGATTCTTGAGTCTAGGAGGTCTTAATGTGTTGGAGGTCATCGTATTGATAAGACTATGCATGTTTTCTTGATGATTTGCTATATTAAATAATCGGTATAACCGTAGCTTGAATTGTCGAGCCAAAGTAGCCAAGATGGGGTGTCAATTGCATGAGCTGTAAGATTATTGTTCGGGGACGAACAAGGATTTAAGTGTGGGGTAAGTGATCTTGGGCAAATTTATATGCCCAAGTGATACTCAAATGGGTCATTTTGCCTTGTTTATCTATCGATGTTTGTACATTCTCATGTGAATTGAAATAAAATGTGAATTTATACTAACCAACATGATTAGCGTTGTTTTGCAGGAAAAATATAAAGTTATGGAGCTAAGATGCATGTTGGGAGAGATCGGGATTGGACTCGGAAGCTAGCAAGGGAAAAAGCACAAGGAAAGCACAAATTAAAGGGGCTCCACGATGGAGCCGTGTCACACTGCCATCGCGGATGCATTCTGCTTGGATGCTGAAATTATGCAAAATTCCAGTGAAGGTGCGCGTTGGGGCAGTGGCACGTTGGCCTAGCCCCGCGTTGCACGCCGTGACACGTTGGGCCTTATTCCCTGGATCCCCAGTTTCCAGTGAGGGTCCGCGTTGGTGGCGTGTCACGGAGGCAGTGCTCCGCGATGCACTCCGTGACACGTTGCTTGTTATTCCGGGAAAAATTCCCACTAGTATAAATGGAACACTTAGGTTCATTTTTCAATATTCTGACTTGGTGGAGCAAGAACGTGGGTTATAGGCAGTTGAGGGTGATCTTGGGCAGATTTATATGCCCAAGTGATACTCAAACGTATCATTTTCGCCTTGTTTGTTATGCAATGTGTATACATTTTCATGTAATTGGTAATAAAATGTGAATTTATACTAACCAACATGATTAGCATTTGTTTGCAGGTAAAATATGATTTTTAGGAGCTAAAATGCATGTTGGAACAATATCGGAGTTGGACTTGGATGCGAGCACGGTAGAGACATTAGAATGCGCAATGTAAAGGGGCTCCGCAATGGAGCCGTGCCAAGCTACCATTGCGGAGGCACACTGCCTGGAGGGTGATTTAATTGGCAATTTCCAGTGAAGCCTCGCGACAGCTCCGTGGCACGGAGATAAGCCTCCGCGTTGGCCTCCGTGCCACGTTGAGGCTATATTCCCGGACCCTATATTTCCAGTGAGGGTTCGCGTCCACGCCGTGTCACGGAGGCAGTGCTCCGCGTTGGCCTCCGTGACACGTTACTTGTTATTCCGGGAAAAAATTCCCAATAGTATAAATAGAACACTTAGGCTTATTTTTAAAAAAATTCAGACTTGGTGGAGCAAGGACGTGGGTTAGAGGCAGTTGATGGATGAAAAAGCTACGGGATTTTCTCTCTTCGTTTCTTCTTTCAGTCATTGTTTGTATGATTAACACTTGTTTTAGAATGATTAATCCACAAATGAGTGGCTAATTCTCTTCCTTGCTGAGGTTATGAACAATGGTGATGAATTTTGATTATTGAATTGTATGGTTTTTCATCTTCTTCTTCTATGTTGTTCTATTAATTCTTGTTTCTACTGCATTAGTGTGTGGCCGACATTAATGTACATCTAAAAAGTCCAATTTCACTCGAGAGAGCAAGAAATTGGAAAGTTGTGAATTAATAGGGTATTGTTCTTAACTTGATTTGGGAAAATTGGGTTTTGATGTGCTTTCCTGATAGAAATATACTTGAAAGCCGTATTAGTCAATTAGGAACCAGAATTGTAGTGCTAGGTCATAAATTGCATTTGATCACAGAAATGTAGACGAATGGTTTATGATTCTAAAGTGAGATTAAATACGAGAGTTTTAATCTCTAGGCTAATGTTCTTGGCTAGCAACAGGAAGAGAAGATTAACCAAATTATGATTGTAATCAAGTTCATTACTTGTTCTTAACCTTGGCATGCTCATATCCATAGTTTCAATTCACAGTAAATATTTGTTAATAATTTTAGTATATAATTTATAAACAAAAATTATTTAACTTTTGGTTACGTTGTTGTCAGCATAATTAGAAGTAAGCTAGAATATAGTATACTTAAGCAATTTTACTTATCCAGAGTCTCCTTGGTTCGATACTTGGCTTACATAGCCACTTTATTACTTGTTTGACCACGTGCACTTGCGTGTCGGTTTTTAACACCTATAACAAAAGCACCGAACAAGTTTTTGGCGCCGTTGCCGGGGAGACTAGGCAATTGGTGAAATTGTGTTAAGTGTAAATTTACTGTATTTTCATTTTATTTTCTTAAGTGTTGACAACTTGGTCTTAGCCTGTATTTTGCAGACTTGATTTCTGTGAACACAGGAAAAGGACAAGGAGCTGGTGGAATCTTATACAGAGCCTGAACGTGAATTTCATAGTAAACGCAAACAAGCTCTACAAAAGAAGCTGCAGTTGCTCAGACAGTCTATTATGGCGCAACAAAATCTACCAGTTGTGAGGGCAGTGTTAGTGCCCGACGAAGCAGCAGCAAGGCCGGTTCGCGAGGTGGCAATCCCACATGCCAACAATGTACATTCTAGTATCCGCAAACCAGAGCGTGGAGGGAGGTTTGAATTAAAACAGAACATGGTGCAACTATTGCATACAAGCGGGCAATTTACCGGTCTCCCTCATGAAGACCCACAACAACATCTCCAGAATTTTTTGGAGATAAGTGACACTTGTATACCCGTTGGAGTGTCACCTGATTATGTTCGGCTCACCCTATTTTCGTTTTCCTTACTTGGTGAAGCCAAGAGGTGGTTAAAAGCTGAACCACCAAATTCTATATCAACGTGGGATGATCTTGCATGGAAGTTTTTGATAAGATTTTTTCCCTCTGGTCAAACAGCCAGACTTAGAAGTCAAATTCTAAGTTTCAAACAGAGGGAGGGAGAAAATTTATATCAAGCCTAGGAAAGATTTAAATCCATGTTGCGGGACTGTCCTCATCATCATCAGTCCAATGAGGTGTTGGTACACACATTTATTGAGGGTTTGGAACCCCATACTAAAATTTTGCTAGATTCAGCAGCTGGAGGGCAAGCGCTGGAAAAGACTTATGAGGAGCTGTACACTTTGCTCAACCGGATTTCACAGGGCAATCCAGAATGGAATGTTGACTCATCTCGAGGTGGAGCAAGGAAATCAGTGGGAGTGCTTGAAGTGGATGGATTTACAGCTATCGCTGCACAGATAGATGCCTTGCAAAATCAGTTAAACAACCACTTCAGCAACAAGAACTTGAACCAGCCGTCAGCTTCAGTCAATGCGGTCCAGCAAATATGGTGTGAAGTGTGTGGTAGCAGTGAGCACTCAGCTGAGTGCTGTGGAGCAAACCCAGATTCGGTTAACTTTGTGGGCAATGCACAAAGAAATCAGCAGCAGTTTGGTAGTGGCTACAACTCAAATTGGAGGAACCATCCAAAATTTTCGTGGGGTAGCAACAACCAACAAGGCCAAAGTTCGGGTCAGGGTATGAACAGGAATCAAGGAGGGCAACAGAACTACCAATCTCAATTCAGAAATCACAATGCCCCTCCTCTACCACTATCACCGAGCATTGAGGAGATGTTCAAGACCATGATCGCTAATCAGGCGCAATTGCAGGCTGACTATGTTAAATTGGCAGCCGAAGTGAAGAATAATCAATTAGCGACCAAGGCTCTTGAGTATCAATTTGGGCAATTTGCTAGTGCCCAAAACACAAGACCCAAAGGAGGACTGCCTAGCGACACGGATCCTAATCCGAAGCAGGTAAATGCGGTGACCACGAGGAGTGGTTTGCAGTTGAAGGAGGTGGAACCAGAAAGACCGCCTCAAAAGTCAGGAGCAGCAGATGTTGAGGAGGAACAAAGTTCTGATAGGGGGAAGACCAAAGAAGCAGAATCAGAAAGACCTCCACCCCCGTTCCCTCAACGACTCAAGAAACACAAAGAGGAGGCGTGTTTCAAGAAATTTATGGAGGTGCTTAATCAGGTACATGTTAATTTACTTCTTGTTGATGTCTTGCAGGGAGTGCCAAAATATGCCAAATATATTAAAGACATCGTGGCCAACAAAAAGTCGTCTGACTTAGTATGCCACGGTAGCTTTGACGGAGGAATGCACTTCCCGGATCCAAAATAGACTGCCCACGAAGCTGAAAGACCCTAGAAGTTTTACTATCCAACTTACAATTGGGCAAAGTATCCGAGCTCGTGGATTGTGTGACTTGAGGGCGAGCATAAATCTGATGCCATCTTCGGTATTCAGAAAGTTAGGTCTAGGGAGTCCTAGACCTACAACCGTAATCTTGCAGCTAGCAGACTCCTAGACCTACAACCGTAATCTTGCAGCTAGCAGACAGATCCTTAGCTAGGCCGGATGGCATTGTTGAGGATGTGCTTGTGCAAGTGGGATCCCTCATTTTTCCGGTCGATTTTATTGTTCTGGATTTTGAACCAGACGCTAAAGTCCCATTTATTTTGGGACGACCCTTCTTGGCAACCGAAAAAGCATTAATTGACGTGGCTGCGGGTCAACTTACAATGCGAGCACATGACAAGGTAGAAGTGTTCGATGTGTACAAAGCACCCAAGCTCCCGATTGTAAATGAAGAACTCTCGGTGATCAATATAATTGATCATGGGAATGCTAAGCACATGAGTGATTCCCGAGAGTTGATAGGAAGACCACCAGACAAAGGTGAGCACTACTGGGGGGAGGACAATGATCGTGAAAAATCGTCCATCACCCTAGTGGATAATTGAGCATAAAGGACGTCGAGCCGCGACGGTAAACCAGGCGCTGCACGGGAGGCAACCCGTGAAAAATAATTTTTCTTTTGTTTAGTAAAGTGTAAATAGTTTTTATTTTAATTTTGTTTTTCTTGATTTAGTCCAAATTTTTTATTTTAGTTAGTATTTTTCATTTTAGTTATGGAAATCTATTAATCTAATCAATTTTGTTTAGTGAGGTGATTTTCAGGTCAACCGGAGAAAAATATGCATGGAATCGGGAAGAAAAAGGCAAGGTATGAAAAAATGAATAAAATGAAGAGACAGTGCACTGGGGCATTGGCTCCGTGTCACGGAGGAGGGGCTCCGCGTTACCCTCCGTAACACGTTGAGGTTAAATCTGAATTTTTAAAAACAAATCCAGTGAGCCATCGCGTTAGCTCCGTGTCACAGAGGAGGGGCTCCGCGTTACCCTCCGTGACATTTTTCCCTATATTTAGTGCCGGGTCACACCGGGTTGCCGGGTGACCTGCATGTTTTTCTTCTTTTTAACCCCGATTTTTGCCCTTTTTTCCCCATTTCCTCTCTTCTCCGCAACCAAGCACCTAAATTCCCTCTCCCAACCAACTTGCCACGCTACTAAGCAAACAATTTGTCAAGTTTCTTCGGTTATTCAATGTAAAGGTATGTTTTCCTCGTTTCTCTCAAGTTTTTGTCGATTCTAATCGAATTTGAGCATGTGAGGTGAGATATATCATCCTAAGTAGCAATTTAGCATGATATTGAATTATTCTTTGATTGATAGATGTTCGGAATGTTGTAATTAGCGTTTGAACTTGTCGATTGCGTGAATGATTCGAATGTGATTGTAAAATTGAATTCTAGGGCTTGGGTTGTTGAAATCGAATTGGGTAACTTGCTAAATTGGTGAATTATATGCCGTGGTTTGTTTGTGAATTGAGATAAGTCGTTGTAAATATTGTTAGAGTGTAAAACACGACGAATTCTCGAATTTTTGGGAAAAGGTGAAAATGGCTCAAATTGGTTTGATTATTTGGATTCGTATGTATATAGAATTTTTGTCGTTCTTTTTGTTTGTTGTTGTCGTTGCTAAGTGCGATGGTTGAATTGCTAGCGATAGTAGGATTGGGATTAGCTGTATGAAGTCTGAGTAGTACGCTAAAAGTTATACTGTCGAATTTTTTTTTGTAAATGCACTATGCAATAAGTAGTATAGTTATTTGTTTTAGTGTAAATAAAGTAATCCTTGCCATAGTATTATAAAAGTAGCTAAGGACTAAGTGTGGGGTAAACTTAGTTTAACCCGACCTTAGCCGAAGCTAACATGTATTTAGCTTGACATTGTGCTTGTTTATTTATGTTGACAGGTACAATGGCGAGTAGGCAGGATAAGAGTAAAGGTGCTTCTACTTCAGGCACCGGGAGAAAACGACTGAGACTGGGCACTGCAGTCCCAGCTGCACCAGCTGTTCCGCGCGGCCAACGCCGCCAATACGGAACGAGGTGGGTGACCGATGAAGGGAAGAAGTGGTACGCTAAACATAAGGAGAATAAGTACTTCCCTGAGGAGCATATTGCACGGGAACCATTAGCACAGGAGTTCCCCCGTATTGTGAAAAGAATCGAGGCAGCTGGGCTCAACTTCATATTTCAGGAGCCCAAGGAGTGCAACCAACATTTAGTCCGGGAGTTCTATGCAAATTGGAACCCGGCCATCATAAGACACACAATGAAAATCAGAGGGCAGATTGTCATTCTGGAACCCCAGAAATTAAATGCCATCATTGGAGCGCGGGACACAGACGCCCACGTTCTCCGCCAGCTGAATATCACCCCACCATACGCCAACATCAGACGCACCTTGTGTGGGGCTCGATCCACAGCCCGATGGAGCAGACATAAGGAGAGGGGTTACCACCAAACTCTGCCTTATTCATAGATAAACAGGGAGGCCAGAATATGGCTGAAAATAGTGTGTTCGTGCTTAATCCCGGGGGTTCACATGACGGATGTGACCCGGGACCGTGTCTGCCTGGTGTACGCCCTTATGAAAGGGCTGGAGATTAATGTTGGGGCGGTCATCATATCCTCCATGAAGAGAGCCCGACTACACCAGGGCCACAGGTATGGGTTCAGCGGACTCATCACCACCTTTCTCCGAGGCCTCGACGTTGAGGAAGAGGCTTTGGACTACATCCCGCAGTTGGAGCGGAGGGCCCTTGATGTGACAAAAACTAAGGCCCCCGACACCACACACAGGCCAGTGCTGACATGGGCGAGCGACATGCTCGTGACGACCAGTACATGGCTCGGATGTTTGGTATGCAGATGCTTCAGCTTCGGATTGGTGGGAGACCAGCCACAGAGGAAGAGTTATGGCAGCTGGAGCTGGATTACCCATTTGGCGAGAACGCCAGAGCTTTGTGCCTAGTGGGACCAGCCTTCGTTGAGCCCACTGATGATGATGTCCCCACGGACGAGGAGACACGTCGGGAGGACTCCGATGTGGAGTCCGATGACGACGAGGGAGGAGACTCGGACATGGGCGACGAGGCAGTAGCACCAGATGAAGAAGTCGAATATTTTGACTGATCAGGGAGTTCCACCACCCGAAAGTTTTGTGATTTTAATTTTTGTGAACACTGGGGACAGTGTTCGATTTAAGTGTGGGGTGGGGAGTAGCTAGGTGCTGGGACCTGGGCTAATCTGCTGTATGTTCTTCCTTTGTTTTGCATGTATGTTTTTATGTTTCCCTGTGGTTGTGAACTGATTTGTGTTGTATCTGTATATATTTTTGTGGTAAATGATGTGTGTTGTGAAAGGTTGTGTTTGCCAGTGCAAATTTTGTAAATATTTTTTTTTCTTTATCGAAATGATCGATAATTTTCAAAATTTTGCGAAAATATTTTGTACATATTAAAATATTTTGTAAATACTTTTCCATCGAAATGATCGATGTGTTGCAAAATTTTGCGATTTTATTTTTGGGTTTCTCGGAGTTTGTTTTCGGTTCTTTTACAGAGAATAGTCCCATTGAACCGATGTCATAGTTAGTGACCGTTCCCTATGATGGATGGATGACGACCATCTTAAGGGAAATGTAGTCGGTAGGAGTAGTGATTTTAATTTATTTTAAGTTTTTTTCTTTGGTGGATTGCATCACTGAACCTGTAGTTACTATCTAGTTGTGAAATTTTGGTTGCGTGTTGTAACTGATGTTCAAAATGTAAAAGTGATTCGTATAAAAGCATGCAATTTTGTAAATATGTTGAGATACCTAGGCTGTAGAATTCGATTCGGTGTGATTGAGGCTTAATTTAATTGGTTAATTAAAAAGTCTGTGAATGCATCTTGAATCGAGCATGTGCATAAAGTGTGAAGTGAGGTATTGTTATTCCATGCTATTGTGAAGTGTCTAGAACTTTCCTGGTGTGTGTACAAAATGAAATGAAGGGGGTGTAGTGTTAGAAAGGATGTAGGCATTTCTTTGTTTTAACTGAGATTTTCTATATTTTTTTTCTTGTCATACTCTACCTTTTTATGTGACTGGATACCTTAGTCAGCCCGTTGAGCCTTTAGCTGATTATTTCTTTCTTTTGTCCAAAATTGTATAAACTAAGCTTTATTCCTTCTTTTCATTAGCCGTAAAGTCTATACAAAACTATTAAGCACTTAAGAAAAGAAAAATTTTCCCAAAGTGTCAAAGAGTGAGAATGGTGAAAAGAAAAGAAAAGCAGAGTGAGGAAAGAAAAGAAGAGGTTGAAGAGGCACTTGGTATAATGAAATGATAATGAAGGTGCATGAAAACCCTTTGTTGTTGTGTCAAATGTGTTTGATGAAATGGGAAGTACGAAAGTAAACCAGCATGAAGGGGATGATGAAAAAAGAAAAGAGAGAAACAATGTCCAAGAGTCGATGGGAATGTGTTGAAAAGGCGCTTAAGGATGCTAGTGACTATTATTGGGTAATCCAATATATACTAGTTCCATAGCTTCCATTACAACCCATTAAAGTCCTACTTGATCTTACATCGCATTTCCTTATATTAGTGGAGTAATACACGAAGGGCAAGCCTATGGGTCATGACATGATGCATGTGAATTCTTTTGGGAGAGAGAGTGAAATTAATTTCTACATGCCCCTACTTGAATGTTTGTGTGTTGCATGAACATAAAGGGGAAGATTCTCTTGAGTTGTGAGGGCACATGCTTGATGAAAGATTGATTTTCGTGTCGGATATCTTGATTAGCTGATTTGCATGAGTTTTCCGATATCGAGAGTCGATTCTTGAAGTCTAGGAAGTCTTGATGTATTAAAGGTCATTGCATTGTTAAGAACATGCATGTTTTCTTGAAGATTTACAATATTGAATGATCGGTATGACCGTAGCGTAAATTGTCGCACCATAGTGGCGAAAGTTGGGATGTAATTTGCATGAGTTGTGTATGTGTTGTTCGAGGACGAACAAGAATTTAAGTGTGGGGTAAGTGATCTTGGGCAGATTTATATGCCCAAGTGATACTCAAACGTATCATTTTCGCCTTGTTTGTTATGCAATGTGTATACATTTTAATGTAATTGGTAATAAAATGTGAATTTATACTAACCAACATGATTAGCATTTGTTTGCAGGTAAAATATGATTTTTAGGAGCTAAAATGCATGTTGGGACAATATCGGAGTTGGACTTGGATGCGAGCACGGTAGAGACATTGGAATGCGCAATGTAAAGGGGCTCCGCGATGGAGCCGTGCCACGCTACCATCGCGGAGGCACACTGCCTAAAGGGTGATTTAATAGGCCATTTCCAGTGAAGCCTCACGACAGCTCCGTGGCACTGAGATAAGCCTCCGCGTTGGCCTCCGTGCCACGTTGAGGCTATATTCCCGGACCCTATATTTCTAGTGAGGGTCCGCGTCCACGCCGTGCCACGGAGGCAGTGCTCCACGTTGGCCTCCGTGACACGTTGCTTGTTATTCCGGGAAAAAATTCCCAATAGTATAAATAGAACACTTAGGCTTATTTTTAAAAAAAATTCAGACTTGGTTGAGCAAGGACGTGGGTTAGAGGCAGTTGAGGGACGAAAAAGCTAAGGGATTTTCTCTCTTCCTTTCTTCTTTCAATCAATTGTTTGTATGATTAACACTTGTTTTAGGATGATTAATCCACAAATGAGTGGCTAATTCTCTTCCTTGCTGAGGTTATGAACAACGGTGATGAATTTTGATTATTGAATTGTATGGTTTTTCATCTTCTTCTTCTATGTTGTTCTATTAATTCTTGTTTCTACTGCATTAGTGTGTGGCCGACATTAATGTACATCTAAAAAGTCCAATTTCACTCGAGAGAGCAAGAAATTGGAAAGTTGTGAATTAATAGGGTATTGTTCTTAACTTGATTTGGGAAAATTGGGTTTTGATGTGCTTTCCTGATAGAAATATACTTGAAAGCCGTATTAGTCAATTAGGAATCAGAATTGTAGTGCTAGGTCATAAATTTCATTTGATCACAGAAATGTAGACGAATGGTTTATGATTCTAAAGTGAGATTAAATACGAGAGTTTTAATCTCTAGGCTAATGTTCTTGGCTAGCAACAGGAAGAGAAGATTAACCAAATTATGATTGTAATCAAGTTCATTACTTGTTCTTAACCTTGGCATGCTCATATCCATAGTTTCAATTCACAGTAAATATTTGTTAATAATTTTAGTATATAATTTATAAACAAAAATTATTTAACTTTTGGTTACGTTGTTGTCAGCATAATTAGAAGTAAGCAAGAATATAGTGTACTTAAGCAATTTTACTTATCCAGAGTCTCCTTGGTTCGATACTTGGCTTACTTAGCCACTTTATTACTTGTTTGACCACGTGCACTTGCGTGTCGGTTTTTAACACCTATAACAAAAGCACCGAACAGAGGGGACGAAATTATCAGGGTTTTTCTCTCTTTCCTTCTTCTTGTATTCAATTGCTTGTATGTTTAACACTCATTTAACGATGTTTAATCCACAAATGAGTGGCTAATTCATCTTCTTGCTGAGGTTAAGAACACTTGTAATGAAATGTAATTATTGATTCTTTGGTTTTTCATCTTTTCTTCCATGGTTGTTCTATTGATTCTTGTTCTTACTGCATTAATGTGTGGCCTACGTTAATGTATATCTAAAAAGTCCGGTTTCACTCGAGAGAGCAAGAAATTGGAAAGTTGTGAATTGATAGGATATGATCTTTTCTAAGTTTGGAAAAATTGAGAATTGATTTACCTTCAGGATACAGATATACCTGAAAGTCGTATTAGCCAATTAGGGAATCAGTTTTGTATGGATAGAACATGAATTTCTTTTTATCACAGAGATGTAGGTGGAAGGTTCATGATTCTTAAGTTGGGTTAAATATGAGAGTTTTAATCCACAGGCAATAATTCTTGACTAGCAACCGAAGGAAAGATTAATCAAATTGTATCGATAATTTATTTCTATACATGTTCAGTTTAGCCTCAACATGCTCATACTTATAGTTCAGACTCAAATTGTATATTCGTTTTAGACTTAGTATAAAATTAGGAAACAAAATATCAAAATTCTATTCACACTGTTGTCTGCATTTTAGAGTTAAAGTTTGTTGACACTTGATTAGATTGATACCTTAGTCCAGTCCCTGTGGGATCGATACTTGGCTTACTTGAGCCACTTTACTACTTGTTCGACCACGTGCAGTTGCGTGAAGTATGCCGAAATCGCCGAACACATAAGAGGAAACTAGAGAAGAAATTAGGGGTGAGATTCATATCCTCAAGGTGGAGGAAAAAGTGGTGAAACTTGATACGTCGTGCCGCGACGTAAAATTAGGCTCTACTTGGGAGGAAACCCAAGGGTTCCATGGGTACCATTTTAATTTCTTGCATTTGTGTTGATTTTATTTATTTTTCATCTTGTGTTGTTTTGGTGGAAAGTTGAGCACAAATGGAGTGGAAGTCTGAGTACCCCTGGAGGAGGAAGCTAACAAGCATGGAAGAGAAAAAGTGTGGGGTCAAAGACCCACTTGTGCAAATTTGAAGAAAATCATGCTATTAGCTAGGCCTAGAGGCCTCAGGGAGTATTTCTTACCCTTTTTTAATTCTAATTTGATTCTATGGGGACATAGCATGATTCAAGTGTGGGGTGAGAAAAATTTAAATTTTTTTTGTGCTTAATGATTTTTGGTGAATTAATGCTTGGGAGAAATGTTGAAACAAAAATTTTGAGTTAAGCATGACTTCATCACCCATTGGTTTTTCTTTTCGGTTTTTTTCCGATGGGGGGTCTTTGAACCGAAGAATAAAAATTTTTCTTTGTCTGTATATAATGTTTTTAGTCATAGTTAGGGACTGTTTCCGATGATGGATGAATGAAAACCGTCTTGAGAAAAAAGTAGTCAGTAGGTTGGTTTTTGAACCCGTAGCTAATTGATGGCTTGATGTTCTTGTTATGTGCTATACATGATTGTAAGATGCAAGTGTGGTTAGTGTTCGGTCTGTTTGTTAAATGGGTATATAACTACACGCAAGTGCACGTGGTCGAAGAAGTAGTAAAGTGGCTTAAGTAAGCCAAGTATCGATCCCACAGGGACTGGGATGCAGTGCAATCTGCTCAAGTGTACTATATTTCAATTCTAAAAATGCAGACAACAGTGTAACCAAGAGTTTGATATTTTGATTTCTAATAACTATGCTAAGTCTAAAACAATTATCTAATGTGAGTCTGAACTATGAATGTGAGCATGCTGAGGTTAAACGAACATGTAATGAAATTAATTGTCGATATAATTTGGTTAGCCTTTTCCTCCGGTTGCTAGTCAAGAATTATTGCCAAGGGATTAAAACTCTCGTATTTAACCCCACTTAAGAATCATGAACCATCCACCTACATTTCTGTGATTAAACGCAATTCATGTTCTAGCCATACAAAACCGATTCCTAAGTTGACTAATACGACTTTCAGGTATATTTCTATCCTGAAGGTAAATCAATTCTCAATTTTCCCAAACTAAGAAAGGATCATATCCTATTAATTCACAACTTTCCAATTTCTTGCTCTCTCGAGTGAAACCGGACTTTTTAGATATATATTAACGTAGGCCACACGTTAATGCAGTAAGAACAAGAATCAATAGAACAACCATGGAAGAAAAGATGAAAAACCAAAGAATCAATAATCACATTTCATTACAAGTGTTCTTAACCTCAGCAAGAAGATGAATTAGCCACTCATTTATGGATTAAACATCGTTAAATGAGTGTTAAACATACAAGCAATTGAATACAAGAAGAAGGAAAGAGAGAAAAACCTTGATAATTTCGTCCCCTCAACTGCCTGTAACCCACGTTCTTGCTCCACCAAGTCAGAATATTGAAAAATGAACCTAAGTGTTATATTTAAACTAGTGGGAATTTTTCCCGGAATAACAAGCAACGTGTCACGGAGTGCATCGCGGAGCACTGCCTCTGTGACACGCCACCGACGTGGACCCTCACTGGAAACTGGGGGTCCAGGGAATAAGGCCCAATGTGGAACGGCGTGCAACGCGGAGCCAGGCCACCGTGCCACGGACCCATCGTGAACCCTCACTGGAAATAGGTTGAAAATTCCCTCTCCAGGCAGAAGGCCTCCGCGATGGCAACGTGACACGGCTCCATCGCGGAGCCCCTTTATTTTGTGCTTTCCAATGCCTTGTCCCTTGCTCACATCCGAGTCCAACCCCGATCTCTTCCAACATGCATTTTAGCTTCCCGAAATTACATTTTACCTGCAAAACAATGCTAATCATGTTGGTTAGTATAAATTCACATTTTATTACCAATTACATGAGAATGTACAAACGTTGATAGATAAACAAGGCTAAAATGAGACCTTTGAGTATCACTTGGGCATATAAATTTGCCCAAGATCACTTACCCCACACTTAAATCCTTGTTCGTCCTCGAACAACAATCTTACACCTCATGCAATTTACATCCCACCCTCGCTACTTTGGTTCGACAATTTAGGTTATGGTCATACCGATTATTCAATACAGCAAATCATCGAGAAAACCTGCATGGTCCTATCAATGCAATGACCTTCAATACATCAAGACCTCCTAGACTTAAGAATCGACTGTCGATGTTGGCAAACTCATGCAAATCAGTTGATCAAGACATACGACACGAAAATTAATCTCTCATCAAGCATGTGCCCTCACAATGCAAGAGAAATTTCCCCTTTCTGATCATATGAACTCACAAAATTTCAAGCAGGGGCATATACACACAATTTCGCTCTCTCTCCCAAAAGAATTCACATGCATCTTGTCATGACCCATAAGCTTGCCTTTAGTGTACTACTCCACTAATATAAAGAAGTGTGATGTAAGATCACGTAGGACTTTAACGGGTTGTAATGGAAGCTACGGAACTAGTAAATATTGGGCTCGCCCATAATAGCCACTAGCGTCCTTAAGCGCCTTTTCAACACATCCCATCAAACTCATGGACATTGTTTCTTTCTTCGTCCTCCCATTCTTGAAGTTTTTCTTTAGTTTGGCCCATCTTATTAAGCACACTTGACACCACCACAAAGATTATTCATACACCTTCATTATAGTTTATTTATAACAAGTGCACCTTCAACCTTTTCTTTTCATCCATCACTCTACTTTTCTTTTCTTTTCACCATTCTCACTCTTTGACACTTTGGGAAAATGATTTTCTCTTCTTAAGAACTTAGGAGTTTTGGATCGACTTTACGGCTAATGAAAAGAAAGGATTAAGCTCGGTTTACACTTTTTGACAAAAGAAAAAATAATAGGCTAAAGGCTCAACGGGCTGACTAGGGTACACAATCAAGGTGGGTATGATAATGAAAAATAGAAACTTTCGGTTAAAAACAAAGAAATGCCTACATCCTTTCCTACAATACACCTCCTTCATTTCATTTTGTACACACACCAGACAAGTTCTAGACACTTCACACTAGCATGGAATAACCAAAACCTCACTTCACACTTATTGCACATGCTCAATTCAAGATTTATTCACAGACTCTTCAATCAGCTAATTGCAGGAATTCAAACATTAAGCCTCAATCACACTAAATCGAACTCTATGGCCTAGGTATCTCAACATATTTATAAAGTTGCATGCTTCCATACGAATCACCTTTGCATTTCAAATATCACGTACAACACGCAACCATAATTCCGCAACCATAAAGTAACTACAGGTTTTGGGATGCAACCCACAAAAGAAAAACAACTGAAAAATAATTGAAAAATCTACTCCTAACGACTACATTTCCCTTAAGACGGTCGTCATCCATCCATCATAGGGAACGGTCACTAACTAGGACTTTAAAAATTTAAAAATATCTTAAAAATATCGATCATTGTGATTTTTAAAAATATCGATCAATTCGATAAACAAACATATGTACAAACTTAGCTAGCAACATTCAGCAACACACAACAGTTTCACATATATTTACAATACAGAACAACAACTTACAATCACAAATCACAGGGTCAAAAAATATTTTGTTCACAGGCACAACAACAGATTAGGACATACATAACAGCACAACCAACACCTAACTACTCCCACCCCACACTTATCTCAAACACTGTCCCCAGTGTTCACAAAAAATTAAAATAGCACAAAAATTGGGTGGTGGAACTCCCTGATCAATCAAAGTACTCCACTTCTTCATCAGGTGCTGCTGCTTCATCTCCCATGTCTGAATCACCCCCGTCGTCATCATCGGACTCCACATCAGAGTCCTCCCGATGTGTCTCCTCATCCGTGGGGACATCATCATCCGTGGGCTCTACAAATGCTGGCCCCACTCGGCATAGAGCCCTGGCGTTTTCGCCGAAAGGGTAGTCTAGCTCGAGCTGCCATAGCTCCTCCTCTGTTGCCGGCCTCCCGCCAATCCTCAGCTGGAGCATCTACATCCCGTACATGCGAGCCATATACTGATCATCACGAGCATGTCGCTTGTCTAGTGTAAGCACTGGCCCGTGGGTGGTGTCGGGTGCCTTAGTTTTAGTGACATCTAAAGCCCGCCGCTCCATCTGCGGGATATAATCAAGGGCCTCTTCCTCAACATCTAGGCCCCTCAGGAATGTGGTGAGTAGCCCACCAAATCCGTATCTGTGCCCCTGATGCAACCGGGCTCTCTTTATGGCGGAGATAATCACCACCCCCACGTTGATCTCCAGCCCTTTCATCAGGGCGTACACCAGGCATACGCGATCCCGGGTTACATCTGTCATATGTACCCACGGGATTAGGCAGGAACAAATGATCTTTAGCCATATTCTGGCTTCCCTGTTCATCTGTGAATAGTTCAAAGTCTGATGGTAGTCCCTCTCCTTGTGTCTGCTCCATCTAGCTGTTGATCGGGTTCCACACAAAGTGCGTCTGATGTCCGCATATGGTGGAGTGATGTTTAGCTGTCGAAGCACGTGGGTGTCTGTGTCCCGTGCCCCTATGATAGCATTAAGGTGGTGGGGCTCCAAGGTGACTATTTGCCCTTTGATTTTGATGGTGTGACTTCTGATAGTCGGGTTCCAGTTGGCATAGAATTCCCGAATCAGGTGCAGGTTGCATTCCTTGGGCTCTTCAAAGATGAAATTGAGCCCGACTGCCTCGATCCGGTGTACAATCCTAGGGAACTCTTGTGCCAACGGTTCCCGTGCTATGTGTTCTTCGGGGAAGTACTTGCTTTCTTTGTGCTTTGCGTACCACTTCTTCCCCTCTTCCGTCATCCACCTGGTTCCGTATTGGCGGCGTTGGCTGCGTGGAACCGCTGGTGCTGCTGTGCCCAGTCTGATTCACTTTCTTCCGGCGCCAGATGTTGATGCGCCTTTCCCTTTTTCTTGCCTGCTTGCCATTTTACCTGTCAATCCATGTAGACAAGATCAATGTTAAGCCAATGAATATTAACTTCGACTAAGGTCGGGTTAAGCTAGGCTACCCCACACTTAGTCCTTAGCCAAAATTACAACATTCCGGCAAGATCATGCTTATTTACACAAATAAACAACCAACTATACAACCATGCTTAGTGCATTCGAAGAATTCGACGGTATGTATTCTATGTACTACTCGGACTTCGTACAGCTAACCACAATCATTACCATCGATCACATTTTATCTTATCACACTTAGAAAGGAAAAACAAAGAAACGAAAACAACAAGAATTCATCTACACGAACCTATACAACTCACCCAATTCTTGCAAATTTCACTACTCCCGTAACACGAGAATTCGTCGGTCTTTTAACATCATAACAATTAGCACATCGACTCATCTCACTCAACATGTACAACCCGGCATGAAATTCACAAGTTCACTATATTTTTCCACTTCGAATTCAAAAAAAAAACAAGCCCTAGATATGATTGTATCAACAAAATTCAATTAAATTATGCAATTAATGAGTTCAAGCAATCACAATGATACTCCGACTATCCATCAACACTAATTCAATTGAATTCACGCTTAATTTCTACTTAGGGCAAACTTAGCTCATATCACATGCTCAATATCGAAGAAAATCGATAAGAAATGAGATGGAATCTGTTCGGTCTGCTGCTCAGGTTGGTATTATATATTATAAACCGACACGCAAGTGCACATGGTCAAACAAGTAATAAAGTGGCTAAGTAGCCAAGTATCGATCCAAGGAGGATCAAGATACGTAAAATTGCCTAGTTTACTATATTCCTATTTCACTTCTAATTATGCTAACAACAATGTAACCAATAGTTACTTGAGTTTTTGTTTCTAAACTATATATACTACAACTAATAACAACTATTTACTTGTGAATTTAGACAATGGATATGAACATGCCAAGGTTAAGAACAAGTAATGAACTTGATAATCATGATAATTTGGTTAATCTCTTCTTCATGTTGCTAGCCAAGAACATTTGCCTAGAAATTAAAACTCTCGTATTTAATTTCACTTTAGAATCATAAACCATCCATCTACATTTCTGTGATCAAATGCAATTTATGACCTAGCACTACAATTCCGGTTCCTAAATTGACTAATACGGCTTTCAAGTATATTTCTATCAGGAAAGCACATCAAAACCCAATTTTCCCAAATCAAGTTAAGAACAATACCCTATTAATTCACAACTTTCCAATTTCTTGCTCTTTCGAGTGAAATTGGACTTTTTAGATATACATTAATGTTGGCCATGCACTAATGCAGTAAGAACAAGAATTAATAGAACAACATTAAAGAAGAAGAAGAAAACCAAATCAATTATAATCAAAATTCATTACACATGTTCAAAACCTCAGCAAGGAAGAGAATTAGCCACTCATTTGTGGATTGATCATCCTAAAATGAGTGTAAATCATACGTACAATTGATAGAAAGAAGAAAGGAAGAGAAGAAATCCCTTAGCTTTTTCGTTCTTCAACTGCTACTAACCCACGTCCTTGCTCTCCACTTCTGAACTCAGTCTAAAAACTAAAAACTAATTAAAATAAACCTAAGTGTGCTATTTATACTAGTGGAAAATTTTTCCCGGAATAACAAGCAACGTGTCACGGAGGCCAACGCGGAGCACTGCCTCTGTGACACGGCATGGACGCGGACCTTCACTTGAATTTCAGGGTCCGGTAATTTAACCTCAACGTGGCACGGAGGCCAATGCGGAGGCCTCTCTCCGTGCCACGGAGCTGACGCGAAGGCACATTGGATTTTGCCATTTTAATTCATGTTCAGGCAGTGTGCTACCGCGATGATAGCGTGGCACGGCTCCATCGCGGAGCCCTTATAAAATGTGCATTCCAAGGTATTTTCCACGCTCGCATCCAAGTCCAACTCCGACATAGTTCCAACATGCATTTTAGTTCCAAAAAATCACATTTACCTGCAAAACAAATGCTAATCATGTTGGTTAGTATAAATTCGCATTTTATTACCAATTACATGATATTATATACACATTGCACAACAAACAAGGTAAAAATGATACGTTTGAGTATCACTTGGGTATATAAATCTGCCCAAGATCACTTACCCCACACTTAAATCCTTGTTCGTCCTCGAACAACACATACACAAATCATGTAAATTACATCCCAACCTTCGTCACTATGGTGCAACAATTTACGCTACGATCATACCGATTATTCAATTTTTGCAAATCATCGAGAAAACATGCTTGGTCGTACAATACAATGACCTTTAATACATCAAGGCTTCCTAGACCTTAAGAATTGATTCTTGATATCGGCAAACTCATGTAAATCAGCTAATCAAGAAATCCGACACGAAAATCAATCTTTCATCAAGCATGTGCCCTCACAACTCGAGAGAAACTTCCCCTTTATGTTCATGCAGCACACAAACATGCAAGTAGGGGCATATAAAAATTAATTTCACTCTCTCTCCCAAAAGAATTCACATGCATCATGTCATGACCCATAGGCTTGCCCTTAGTGTATTACTCCACTAATATAAAGAAATGCAATATAGGATCACGTAGGACTTTAATGGGTTGTAACGGGGCTATGGATCTAGTATATATATTGGATTAGCCAATAATAGTCGCTAGCATCCTTAAGCGCCTTTTCAACTCATTCCCATCGACTCATGGACATTGTTCCTCTCTTTTCTCTTTTTCACCCATTCATGCTGGTTTACTTTCATACAACCCATTTTCTCAGGCACACTTGACACAAAACAAAGGGTTTTCATGTACCCTCACTATCATTTACTTACAACAAGTGCCTCTTCAACATCATCTTTTCTTTCTTCACTTTGCTTTTCTTTTTCTTTTCACTCTTTTCACTCTTTAACACTTTGGGAAACATTTTCTTTTCTTTGTAAGCGCTGAAGAGCTTCTTATAGACTTTAAGGCTAATGAAAAGAAGGAATAAAGCTTTGTTTATACAATTTTGGACAAAAGAAAGAAAGAAATCGGCTAAAGGCTCAACGGGCTGACTAGGGTATACAACATATAAAAAGGTAGAATTTGACAAGAAAAAATGGAAACTATCGGTTAAAACAAAGAAATGCCTACATCCTTTCCAACACTACACCTCCTTCATTTCGTTTTGTATACACACCAGGCAAGTTCTAGACAATTCACAATGACATGGAATAGCAAAACCTCACTTCACACTTCATGCACATGCTCGAAACAAGATGCATTCACACACTCTTTAATTATCAATTACATGAATTGAAGATTAAGCCTCAATCATACTGAACCAAATTCTATAGCCTAGGTAACTCTACGTATTTACAGAATTGCATGCTTTCAAACGAATCACTTTCACATTTTGAACATCAGTTACAACACGCAACGAAATTTTAGCAACCATAAGCAACTACAGTTCATTGATGCAATCCACCAAAGAAAAACTAAAAACAACTAAAAATCCGACTCCTACCGACTACATTTCCCTTAAGACGGTCGTCATCCATCCATCATAGGGAACGGTCACTAACTATGACATCGGTTCAATGGGACTATTCTCGGTAAAAGAACCGAAAACAAACTCTGAGAAACCCAAAAAAATAAAAATCAAAAAAAATTTTTTTGCAACACATCGATCAATTCGATAGAAAGATATTTACAAAAGATTTTGATAATTGCAAAATATCTTCGCAAATATTTTGAAAAATATCGATCATGTCGATAGAGAAAAAAAAATTATTTACAAAATTTACAAAATATTTACAATGGCAACCATACTTTCAAAAACACACATCATTAGCCACACAAACAAATATATACAGATACATCACAAATCAGTTCGCCACAGGGAAAGCGCAAACATTCATAAACATCAAGGAAAAACATACAGCAATTTAGAGCCTATGTCCCAGCACCTAACTACTCCCCACCCCACACTTAAATCGAACACTGTCCCCAGTGTTCACAACAATACAAAGCACAAAATTTTGGGTGGTGGAACTCCCTGCTCAGTCGAAATATTCGACTTCTTCATCCGGTGCTGCGGCTTCGTCGCCCATATCTGAATCAGCTCCATCGTCGTCATCGGACTCCACATCAGAGTCCTCACGACGTGTCTCCTCATCAGTAGGGACATCGTCATCTGTAGGCTCCACAAAGGCTGGCCCTACCCGACATAAGGCTCTGGCGTTCTCACCAAAGGGGTAGTCCAGCTCCAACTGCCATAATTCTTCCTCGGTGGATGGTCTCCCACCAATCCATAGCTGTAGCATCTGCATGCCGAACATACGGGCCATGTACTGATCGTCACGAGCATGTCGCTCGCCCAAAGTCAATACTGGTCCGTGTGTAGTGTCGGGGGCCTTAGTCTTTGTCACGTCGAGGGCCCTCCGCTCCAACTGCGGAATATAATCCAAGGCTTCTTCCTCTATATCGAGGCCTCGGAGGAAGGTGGTGATGAGTCCGCCAAACTCGTATTTGTGGCCTTGGTGCAGTCTGGCTCTCTTCATGGCGGATATTATTACCGCCCCAACATTAATCTCAAGCCCTTTCATAAGGGCATACACCAAGCAGACACGGTCCCGGGTCACATCTGTCATATGGACTCCCGGGATCAAGCACGAACATACTATCTTCAGCCAGATTCTGGCCTCCCTGTTCATATGTGAATAAGGCAGAGTCTGGTGGTAACCCCTCTCCTTATGTCTACTCCATCAGGCTGTGGAACGAGCCCCACACAACATACGTCTGATGTCGGCGTACGGTGGGGTGATGTTTAACTGGCGGAGAACGTGGGTGTCTGTGTCCCACGCTCCAACGATGGCATTTAGCTGCTGGGGTTCCAGAGTGACAATCTGACCTCTAATTTTCACTGTGTGGCTTCTGATGGCCGGGTTCCAATTTGCATAAAATTCCTGGACCAAATGAAGGTTGCACTCCTTGGGCTCCTGAAAAATAAAGCTAAGCCCAGCTGCTTCAATTCTCTATACGATGCGAGGGAACTCCTGTGCAAGTGGTTCCCGTGCAATATGTTCCTCGGGGAAGTACTTGTTTTCTTTATGTTTCGCGTACCACTTCTTCCCTTCATCGGTGACCCATCTTGTTCCGTATTGGCGGCGTTGGCCGCGCGGAACAGCGGGTGCAGCTGGGACTGTAGTGCCCAGTCTCATCCTTTTCCTACCTGTGCCTGAGGTAGAAGCACCCTTGCCTTTATCTTGTCTGCTAGCCATTGTACCTGTCAATTTACACAAACAAGCACAAAGTTAAGCTAAAAACTTGTTAACTTCGGCTAAGTCGGGTTACACAACATTTACCCCACACTTAGGCCTTAGCTACTTCTACAAAATTACGGCAAAGATAACTCTAAGTACACCACAGACAACACTCTACACTTCATGCTTAGTGCGTTCACAATAAAATTTCGACAGCATAACGGTTAGCGTACTACTCAGACTTCATACAGCTAATCCCAATCCTACTATCGCTAACAATTCAACCATCGCACTTCGCAACAAAACAACAACAAAATTAAAACAACAATCAAAACATTCTATATACAATATAATCTAAACAATCTAACCAATTTACACACTTTTTGCATTTTCCCACAAATATTCGAGAATTTGTCGTCTTTGACATTTACACAATATTTACCACGACTTCTCTCAAATAACAAACACACCCCGGCATCTAATTTGCCGACTTATCAAGTCGCTCAAGTTAAATTCAACAACTCATGCCCTAGAATACAATTCTATGATCAATTTCAAATTATTTACGCAATCGATAAGTTCAAACGCTAAATACAACAATCCAAACATGTAACAATCACAAATAATCCGAAATTCATGTTTAATTTCTACCTAGGGTGATATATCTCACCTCACATGCCCAAATTTGACAAAAATCGCCAAAAAATTGAGATAGACGATGAAAACATACCTTTGAATTGAGAAACCGAAGAAACTTGATGTTTTTCCTTGCCTAGGAACGTGGCACGGTGCTTGGGGAGGGGGAAATGTGTGTTTGGTCGTGGAGGAAAGAGGGAAATGGGAAAAATGGGGCGAAATCGGGGGTTTATTTAAAGAAAACACGCGGGTCACCCGGCAACCCGGTGTGACCCGGCACTGAATAAGGGGCAACGTGTCACGGAGGGTAACGCGGAGCCCCTCCTCTGTGACACGGAGCCAATGCGTTGGCTTACTGGATTTTTGAAAAATCTGGATTTTGCCTTCAACGTGTCACGGAGGGTAACGCGGTGCCTTACCTCCGTGACACGGCGCCAACGCGCCAGTGCACTGTTTCTTCAATTAATTTGATTTTTCATACCTTGCCTCATTTTCTCGATTCCATGTATATTTCCTCCGTTATACCTGAAAATCACCTCACTAAACAAAAATTGGTTAAATTAATAGATTTCCCTAACTAAAATAAAAAATACTAACTAAAATGAAAATCTAAACCTAATCAAGAAAAGGAAAAGAAAAATAAAACTTGGAAATAGAAAATAAAAACAAAAATAAAGATGAAAATTAACTACACTGTGCAAAAAAAAAAAGAAAATATTTTTCTCACGGGTTGCCTCCCGTGCAGCGCCTGGTTTACCGTCGCGGCTCGACGTCCTTTACGCTCACTTGTCTACTAGGGAGATGGACAATTTGTCCCAATCATGGTCATCCCCCCAGTAGTTCTCAACCTTATCCGGTGGCCTTCCTAGTAACTCTCGGGAATCACTCATTCCATTAGCATTCCCATGATCAATTACGTTGATCACCGAGAGTTTCTTATAAACAGTCGGGAGCTTAGGTACCTTTTACATGTCGAACACTTCGACCTTGTCATGTGCTCGCATCGTGAGTTGACCCGCAGCTATATCAGTTAATGCTTTTCAGGTTGCCAAAAAGGGTCGTCCCAAAATAAATGGGACTTCAACATCTGGTTCAAAATCCAGAATAATGAAATCGACCGGAAAAATGAGGGAGCCTACTTGCACTAACACATCCTCAACAATGCCATCCGGCTTAGCTAAAGACCTGTCTGCTAGCTGCAAGATTACCGTTGTAGGTCTAGGACTCCCTAGACCTAACTTTCTGAATACCGAAGATGGCATCAGATTTATGCTTGCCCCCAAGTCGTATAATCCACGAGCTCGGATACTTTGCCCAATAGTAAGCTGGATAGTAAAACTTCCAGGGTCTTTCAGTTTTGTGGGAAACCTATTCTGAATACGGGAAGTGCGTTCCTCCATTAAAGCTACCGTGGCATACTCAGTCAAATGACTTTTGTTAGCCACGATGTCTTTAATATATTTCGCATATTTTGGCACTCCTTGCAAGACATCAACAAGAGGTAAGTTAACATGTACCTGTTTAAGTACCTCCATGAATTTATGGAAACACGCCTCCTCCTTGTGTTTCTTAAGTCATTGAGGGAACGGGGGTGGAGGCCTTTCTGGTTCAGCTTCTTTAGTCTTCCCCTTATCTGAGATTTGCTCTCCCTCAACATTTGCTGCTCCTAACTTTTGAGGCGGTCTTTCCGGTTCCACCTCCTTCAACTGTAAACCACTCCTCGTGGTCACTGCATTTACCTGCTTCGGATTAGGATCCGTGTCGCTAGGTAGTCCTCCTCTGGGTCTAGTATTTTGGGCACTAGCAAATTGCCCAAACTGATATTCAAGAGCCTTGGTCGCCAACTGATTATTCTTCACTTCGGCTTCCAATTTGACATAGTCAGCCTGCAATTGTGCCTTATTAGCGTTCATGGTTTTGAACATCTCCTCAATAGTCGGTGATGGTGGTGGAGGAGGGGCATTGTGATTTCTGAATTGAGCTTGATAATTTTGTTGCCCTCCTTGTTTTCTGTGCATACCCTGCCCTGAACTTTGGCCTTGTTGATTGTTGCTACCCCACGAAAAATTCGGATGGTTCCTCCAATTTGAGTTGTAGCCACTACCAAACTGCTGTTGATTTCTCTGTGCATTGCCCACAAAATTAACAGAATCAGGATTTTCACCACAGCATTCAGCTGAATGCTCACTACTACCACACACTTCACACCACATCTGTTTGACTGCATTGACTGAAGCTGAAGGCTGGTTCAAATTTATATTGCTGAAGTGAGTGTTTAACTGATTTTGCAAAGCAGCTATCTGTGCAGCGATAGCTGTGAATCCATCCATTTCAAGCACTCCCGCTGCTTTCCTTGCTCCACCTCTTGAAGAATCTGCATTCCATTCTGTATTGCCTTGTGAAATTCGGTTGAGTAAAGTGTACAGCTCCTCATAGGTCTTTTCCAGCGCTTGCCCTCCAGTTGCTGAATCTAACAGAATTTTAGTGTGGGGTTACAAACCCTCAATAAATGTGTGTACCAACACCTCATTGGACTGATGATGATGAGGACAGTCCCGCAACATGAATTTAAATCTTTCCCAGGCTTGATATAGATTTTCTCCTTCCCTCTGTTTAAAACTTAGGATTTGACTCCTAAGTCTGGCTGTTTTACCAGAAGGGAAAAATCTAATAAGAAACTTCCGTGCAAGATCATCCCACGTTGATATAGAATTGGGTGGTTCAGCTTTTAACCACCTCTTAGCTTCACCAAGTAAGGAAAATGGAAATAAGGTGAGCCGAACATAATTAGGTGACACTCCAGCGGGTATATAAGTGTCACTTATCTCCAAGAAGTTTTGGAGATGTTGTTGTGGATCTTCATGAGGGAGACCGGTAAATTGCCCGCTTGTGTGCAAAAGTTGCACCATATTCTGCTTTAATTCAAACCTCCCTCCAGGCTCTGGTTTGCGGATGCTAGAATGTACATTATTAGCGTGTGGGATTGCCACCTCGCGAACCGGCCTTGCTGCTGCTTCATCGGGCACTAACACTGCCCGCACAATTGGTGGATTTTGTTGCTCCATCATAGACTGTTTAAGCAACTGCAGCTTCTTTCGTAGAGCTTCTCTTGCCAGTGTTCACAGAAACAAAATCTGCAAAATACAGGCTAAGACCAAGTTGTTAACACTTAAGAAAATAAAAATACAAATACAGTAAATTTACACTAAACACAATTTCACAAATCGCCTAGCCTCCCCGGCAACGGCGCCAAAAACTTGTTCGGTCTGCTGCTCAGGTTGGTATTATATATTATAAACCGACACGCAAGTGCACTTGGTCAAACAAGTAATAAAGTGTTTAAGTAGCCAAGTATCGATCCAAGGAGGCTCAAGATACGTAAAATTGCCTAGTTTACTATATTCCTATTTCACTTCTAATTATGCTAACAACAATGTAACCAATAGTTACTTGAGTTTTTGTTTCTAAACTATATATACTACAACTAATAACAACTATTTACTTGTGAATTTAGACAATGGATATGAACATGCCAAGGTTAAGAACAAGTAATGAACTTGATAATCATGATAATTTGGTTAATCTCTTCTTCATGTTGCTAGCCAAGAACATTTGCCTAGAAATTAAAACTCTCGTATTTAATTTCACTTTAGAATCATAAACCATCCGTCTACATTTCTGTGATCAAATGCAATTTATGATCTAGCACTACAATTCCGGTTCCTAAATTGACTAATACGGCTTTCAAGTATATTTCTATCAGGAAAGCACATCAAAACCCAATTTTCCCAAATCAAGTTAAGAACAATACCCTATTAATTCACAACTTTCCAATTTCTTGCTCTTTCGAGTGAAATTGGACTTTTTAGATATACATTAATGTTGGCCATGCACTAATGCAGTAAGAACAAGAATTAATAGAACAACATTAAAGAAGAAGAAGAAAACCAAATCAATTATAATCAAAATTCATTACACATGTTCAAAACCTCAGCAAGGAAGAGAATTAGCCACTCATTTGTGGATTGATCATCCTAAAATGAGTGTAAATCATACGACAATTGATAGAAAGAAGAAAGGAAGAGAAGAAATCCCTTAGATTTTTCGTTCTTCAACTGCTACTAACCCACGTCCTTGCTCTCCACTTCTGAACTCAGTCTAAAAACTAAAAACTAATTAAAATAAACCTAAGTGTGCTATTTATACTAGTGGGAAATTTTTCCCGGAATAACAAGCAACGTGTCACGGAGGCCAACGCGGAGCACTGCCTCCGTGACATGGCGTGGACGCGGACCTTCAATGGAATTTCAGGGTCCGGTAATTTAACCTCAACGTGGCACGGAGGCCAACGCGGAGGCCTCTCTCCGTGCCACGGAGGTGACGCGAAGGCACACTGGAATTTGCCATTTTAATTCATGTTCAGCTAGTGTGCTACCGCGATGATAGCGTGGCACGACTCTATCGCGGAGCCCTTATAAAATGTGCATTCCAAGGTCTTTTCCACGCTCGCATCCAAGTCCAACTCCGACATAGTTCCAACATGCATTTTAGTTCCTAAAAATCACATTTACCTGCAAAACAAATGCTAATCATGTTGGTTAGTATAAATTCGTATTTTATTACCAATTACATGATATTATATATACATTGCACAACAAACAAGGTAAAAATGATACTTTTGAGTATCACTTGGGCATATAAATCTGCCCAAGATCATCACGCCCCACCATGGGAGGCATGACTAGCACATAGTGCCACACTAGAATCTGACTTATCTAGATAGGCTTATGCACGTCTGGTGTAGGACTACAACTCAATTCAAGAAAATAACGGGCTATATCTCGATTGTAAATATAGCCTCCAGCCGACAAGGCCACCTAGCCACCCGTAAAAGAAAACAGCTAACAAACAACACAAATAACAAGGAATCCTATGGGGGCCGACTAGACCACCATGATATCTAGTTATAACTGAAAAGAAAATCAGATGCTATACTAGGACCCACACGACCAACACGTAAAATAAGACGTATGTGGGCCCCATACAGCCAACAACAGCTAACTGACTGACAACTGTAGTCTACAAGCCACTAAGAATACAAATAGTGGTCGGTATAGGGCCTCGACCTACCCAATGCTATACAAAGAAAGACTAAACCTCGACCACATAGAAACTTTGGATGAAGGAGATGGCCAACTGCTGACTCTGAACAGTTTCTACTGAAGACCCTGAATTCTATCTTTCTAAACCTGTACGCAAGTAATGCAGCACCCAGGGGAGGGCGTCAGTGCAATATGTACCAAATATGTAAGGAAGTAAATAAGCTAATAAAGACTGGAAATAAATAGAAAGAGAAGGGAAGGAAGATTAACCAATAAGTTTGCTTATTCGTAATCTGCATCTAACAAAACGCTAAATGTACATGAGATAAGAATGTATGATTACACATTCATAAACTATAACTGGCAGGCAAGAACACAAACAAGAAACTAACCGGGCCCCCATAAGCCTGGAAGGTAAAAACAACACAGAAAAACATACCTGGCCCATATAAGCCCTGATAAGTACAAACAAGGTATACTTCTATTGCCTGGCTACTAAAAGCTGTGGGCATACTGTAATTCTGGATTACTCATTCTCTGAATACACATCTAAGCCTGATAGGCTACTGTGGTTGTGTCTGTGTCTGAACAATTTGGCTGTGTAATTTGACCCCGAGCCTTGGCTCGACTATGGGTCATAATGTAACCTCGAATAGCTGGACCTTGGGCGTTGGCCCGACTATGGGTCATAATGCAACCGCTATATCTGGATCCAGAGCCTTGGCTTGACTATAGATCATGCTATGACTGTTGTGACTAGGCCCCGAGCCTTGGCTTGACTATGGGCTGTAATGTAATCTCCAATAACAGGACCCCAGGCCTGGGCCCGACTATGGGTCATAATGGAACAACTGTGACTGGGCCTCGTGCCTTGGCTCGACTATGGGCCATAATGTAAGTGCTGAATTAGATGTGGCCCTTACGACCTCACTCTGTTTCCTTCAGACCTCATATTGCTCTAGTGTACATTACTTTATAGGCAATAGCATTCATACCCAAAATATCTTATACTATAACCAAACTGGCTAGGGTTATTCTAACGAGGGTTACTATGTTGTCACCATCGTCTCGATGCTATTCATAACAGCTGACCATGACATGTTTTCTCTAGGATACTTGCTCTCTGTGTAAATCAACTTTGGGGCTGCTACTATTCGGATATGCTCCTGAGCACTTAGTCCTAACCTCCCATAGGTAGCTTATTACAACTCTTAGCCTGGAGGTAATACTGTAAAACTGTGGTTCTAGTCCCTTGGATGCTAACTGAGTTTTTTCAGATTTCATATGCCTTCTCTGGGCGATTCCAAACTTCATAGGTGCATTTATCTGGATTTAGCCATTCCCGACAACCTGTATCTAATTATCTCATAAGAGTAGATTAGGGCGTTGGCCTCGTATCCAGCTACTAAAAAAACTTACTCCCTTGGCATATATATTGTTCTATCAGGTTGATACAACTAAGGTGGTGCCTTGAGTGATTTGTGCGATAAGCACCACATTGACTAAAGTTGTCACTGGCAATAGCGACTATTTGGCGGACTGACCTTCAACTCTTCAGGCAACTCCGGTGACACTGACTCTGGGGTGCGGCCATACTCACATAATTCTGTCCCTGGAGGCGTCAAGATACCCCAACGGTCTCTGGGCGTGCTCTACTGACTTTATAGGTGTTGAACTGATTGTTCTATCGCCTGGCTACACCTATGCTGTTCAATTTACTAACTCAGCCCCAATAACTACCTACGAGCTTCTAGGGTCTAGGCCTGACAACATAACGTTTGATTCTACTAACACTGAACTAAAGAACAAAGGAATTTCTATGATGCTCCTAGCGTGTGACACACTTAACATTCTCTTTCTCGATGAGAGATACTGCGGTATAATCTATATACGTTTTCTAGCAGCTAACCAGAACTTATATAACAGTATTCTACTGATAGCAGCTAATCATAACATATCTGATCTTTATATACCAATGACAGTTAATTATAACATGTCTAATCAAAATCTACTAGTAGAGACTATCTGCAGTATATGGGACCGTTATTTCTACTTGAGAACATAAGTCGTAATACTGTATGACGAGAATAACTTGCCGAGGGTTAAGCCTTACATACCTTATCTGTCGTTTCCCGAATAACTGATGAGTTTCACTTGGATTCGTCAGCTCTTTTCAATAACAGGTACCCCCTACCCAGGATTGATGAGTTGTTCGATCAGCTTCAAGGAGCCAGTTGTTTCTCCAAGGTAGATCTCAAGTCAGGGTACCATCAGCTACGGGTTAGAGACTATGACATACCAAAAATAGCTTTCAAAACTTAGTATGGTCACTACGAATTCGTGGTTATGTCCTTTGGATTGACTAATGCCCCCGTAGCTTTCATGGACCTGATGAATAGGGTTTTCAAGCCATATCTAGACATGTTCGTCATTGTATTTATTTACGACATTCTAGTATACTCCAAAAGTAAGGAAAAACATGCTAACCATCTGAGTATAGTGCTACAGACACTTAGAGACTTCCAGTTGTTCGTTAAGTTCAGCAAATGCAAAATCTGGTTGAAGTCTATGACTTTCCTTGGTCACGTGGTCTCGGGTGAGGGTATTCAGGTAGATCCTCAAAAGACAACAGTGTTGAAAGACTGGCACAGACCTACTTCACCAACCAAAATCAGAAGCTTCTTGGGTCTAGCCGGTTACTACTGATGTTTTGTGGAAGGTTTCTCCTTTATTGCATCCCCTCTAACTAGGTTGACTCAGAAAAAGGTGAAATTTCAGTGGTAAGATGCGTGTGAGAAGAGTTTCCAGGAGTTAAAAACTTGACTCACTACCGCTCCAGTGTTAACCTTTTCAGAAGGAACAGATGGGTTCGTGGTGTATTGTGACACTTTCAGAGTTGGACTCAGTTGCGTTATGATGCAGCGGGGTATTTACGCACTTCTTAGCCATATTTTCCCCATACATTACTATGTTTTGGGAACAAATTTTGTGTGTTTGCATGTGTTTATGTTATATATTTGTGAAAATGGCTAACACACATGATTAGATGCTTTCAGGGCTAAAAATGATGGAGTTGAACGTATTTGAGTTTTTTGGAACACATGTATAGACGATGAAATGATCAAAGCAAGAATGAGGCCAAAATAGTGCACTGGCACACCTGCGCGACCTGTAGTGCGGCGTGCAGGCACTCCAGCGCGATGAAAGGCATGAGATGCGAGCCTTGCTGTGGGAACAGAGGCGCGGCACGCAAGCCTTGCTGCACGATGCATGGCGCGACGCGGCCCTAATGCTGCGCGATGACAAACGCGGTGCGCTGACACTGTTCGACTGCCAAGAAGGTTATCCCACTTCAACTAGGAAAAGGAGCTACAGGTCCAAATCAAATTCATGAAGGAACAAGAAAAGCATCAATCTACTACTATAAATACCCTTTAGTTTTATGTATTAGGACACGATTTAAGAAGACAAGTCCTGGACTTAGGAGTTTTATTTTCCCAAAACACTTTGAGATACTTGTTGTTGAATTATTCTTCCTTATTTTTACAATAATCAAGTGAGTTTCTTCCTATCATCATTGTATGTATTAATTTATGCTTTTATCTATGAATGATATGAATTTACTTATAATTATGAGAGGCTAAAACCTCCACAACTAGGGTTGGGGAACCATGGTGAATTAAAAAACTAGGGTTTGCATGAAGTGATTCTAAACCAATACTAAATGCTTATAATGTATTCTCTTCATATTTAACATTTCTTAATGGTGCGCAACGTTAGGACATGCCTAAATTCTTTACTTGCTTGAGCCTAGAGAGGTAGTGATTAGGAAAAGAGAATTACTATAAAGTCTTGATTTCATGATCATTGTATTAACTTGAGTTGTGGTTGCAGGATAGTTAAATTTGGGATAAATTGATAACGGTTAATTTGAAACCGTTCATGGGACCTTACCCGATGATTGAGTATAGTCATCCAATAGGGATGAACCAGTCGTTTGGATGAACCCTAGTTATCAGTTCTACAAGTAAAGTATTGGGATAGATCATAAGTCTAAAATCTGAAGTAGTTAAGAATCCATGGGGAACAACTACCCTAGTTAATTGCATTAATTTGGAATCAACATTCAAATTCTCAACATTGCTATTTATTACTTTTATAATTTTTTCCCCTTTAGGAGATAATTGACTTAAAAGCTTAAATACTAGCATTCTTCTATATACTTCCATATTCCATGTGGATTCGACCCCAACCTCTTTGTTGGGTTCTTTATTAACAACGCCCACTTCATACTTCAGCAGGAGGTGTGAGTTTGAGTGTTATCAAAAAGTCCCCAGCATCGGGACAGGCCAACACTCTGCACTTGTCATCGCGTAGCATTGGTACCGCGTCGCACCATGCATAGTGCATCAAGGCCTGCACGCCGTGCCACTAGTTGTGCAACAAGGCCAGCGCCTCGCGCACTTCATTGCGCTGGAGTGCCTGCGTGCCGCACTGTAGGTCATGTAGGTGTGCAGTGCACTGTTTTGGCCTCATTCTTTCTTTGCTCATCCCATCTTCTTCACATGTGTTCCAAAAGCCTCAAATATGTTCAAATACATCATTTTTAGCCCTAAAAGCATCAAATCATGTACGTTAACCATTTTCACAAATATATAACACAAAAATGCATGCAAGCACACATAATTTGTTCTCAAAACATAGTAAAGTATGGGAAAAATATGGCTAAGAGGTGTGTAAATACGCAATTCCCTTCATCACCATATAAATCCCTCTTTGATGATTTTAAATCATTTGTCAACATCTTCCTCTACTTAAAATAGAGAGCAACGTGGGTTTTTTTTAGTTTTCATCAAATTACGCCATCAAACTCCGTTCAAACACAAATTCACCTTGGATAAGAGTTCTAGGCCTACGAGGAGCATCTCTACGGAGTTATTTCTTTAAAATTTGCTCGGTATACCAGAACCCCTCCGAGTAAAGGTTGTTGGAATTACTCCAAAATGATTTAGGTAATAGGTAAACATTTCTCCCTTCTAAACTCTCTAGAAATTGTGAGTTTTCATCCAAGTTAAAATAGAGTTAAATTATAGTTAATATTATTATCGAAAGATATCGTTGTTTGCTAAATTTTAGTATTGAAAATAACCCTATTCTCTTATCATAAGTGCTGTAGTTGAGTGGAACCGCCGGTTACAGGTTGAAAATAACCAAGTAAATGAGAATCGACATTCGAGGTATGTTAAGGCTTATTCCTTCGGCAAGTTATTCTTATCGCATAGTAATACGATGTATATCTTTGTAAGAAGGCCTATGTCGTGTATGTTATGACTAGCTGCTACCGTTAGTTTGAGATTAGTGCTTATGATTTTGGTAGGGACTTACCCTACCTTATCTAGACTTCCGTCGATAAACCTTAGGGTTACTAGCTGTGTCTTCGCCTATAGGGATATATGGATTTCTCCAAGAAGCTATATGTTGTCTGACGGGACTATATTCAGGCCCAAGGGCCATATTACAGTCCATCCATGCAAGGGCTTTTATTTTTATGCCAAATCAACATCATTGACCCTCCGTCGAGCCTTGTGTGCCCAGGGTGCAATTACAGGAGCCCACTGGGCTCATACATAGCTACAGGAGCCCAACGGGCTCAATTGCAGACCCAGAGGCCAAGCAGGTTGGCTATAGTTACCTGTTTGACTCATATTGACCATGCTAGGAGTATATAGATTGGAGTGTGCATGCCAGGGCTTGTGGGGGCCCCAGGCGGGTTATTCTATGTTGGTTGTACCTTCCAGGCTTATGGGAGCCATATAAGGTTCTTATTTGCATTACTTATTGATAGTTATACAACAGGTTGAGAGGCTACTCAGGTTATACCTCTTATCCTTTCTATTAATCATTTTCAGTACTTTTATCAGTATTATTCAGTCATTTTCATTACTGCCTTATATATTCAGTATATATTATACTGATGCCCATCTTTGGGACGCTACATTACTTTCCTGCAGGTGCGGATAAACATAGTTCAAGACCTTCCTAGTCTCCAGCCAGAGTCTACGGTTCCGTCAGCTCCTTTTCTCTGGAGTTGATAGTTAGAGAAGGTTTTTTCTTTTGTTGTACAGTTTGTGGGTGGGTTGGGGACCTGTCCCGACCATTATTCCACTCTTAGAGGCTTGTAGCTACAGTTTCTCAGTTGATGGTTGTTGTTGTTAGCCATGTGAGGCCTATGTATGTTTTATCTCGCATGACGGTCGTGGTGGGGCCTAGTTTAGCTATTAATTAGCAGCCTTGATGGCTATAACATGATTGTGACTGCCTGTTTTCATTCTGTTATAACTAGACAACATGGTGGTCTTATCAGCCAGCATAGGATCCCCTTATTGCTTTGTTGTTGGTTAGCTATTTTCTTTTATAGGTGGCTATGTGGCCTTATTGGCCTGAGGCTGTGTTCATAGCTGAGATATATCTTGTCGTCTTCTTGATTGAGTTGCAGGCATACACAAGAAGTGAATGAACCCAGTCAAGTTAGTTCAGATTCCAGGGTGACCTTAGGTGCCAGTCATACCTCCCAAGGTGGGGGATGACACATGGATTCATAAGTTTAAGAATTCATAAAGATTCATAAGTTTAAGAATTCATAATAAATCATGCATACTGGGTAAATCATCATAATTGAAACTTGGGCTCATAAACTTAAAAATCATAAAACATGCATAATAGGGCACAATCTTCATAAACTTGAAATAGTGAAATTTTAAGTAAATTGAGAGTCAAAACTACCCTAATATCCATAAATCATCAATTGAAACATGAGGGAATTGAACCCATAGAGATAGCTTAGAGGATTGCATTGAATTGGGTTAAACCCTAGAATTTCACAATTTAGAACTTGAGAAGTAGAAAGCATGAATTTGGACTTGAAAGGGCATGAGGGTGGAAGAATATACCCCATTCATAACCCTAAATACTTGTATTGATGATCCTTTGACTTGTCTTGAAGAGTACTAGAAGAGTTGAAGAGGTTTGAAGAATAACCCTAGCTCCTTTCTTGAGAGAAAATCAACCTTTTGATCTTTTGGAGAGGGTGAGGATTTAGACTAGGTTAATCCCTTTAATCTGACCTTAAGAAAGATCAAAACAACGTCATTTAGGAGTTAGAATAATAGGAGTTTACTAAAATACCCCCAAAATACTAGAAAAAGACCTGAAACTAGTAATTTCAACATCCAATAGAACATGTAGTTGGTTGCTAGGATGACCCGTATTGAGGTTCGTCCAAGCCTACTATTGTTTCACTAAACTACTCATAACCTTTTACTCCGATTGATGCAATGTTGGATGTGTTGGAAAGAAGACTCCAAGGGTTTTAATTTGATGTCTGAATCACCCAAAAACATTTTGATAGGAGCTATGGTCATTTGAATTTGACTCTTGTAAGAACTTATATGAAAACTCAATCAGTAAGAAGGCTCTCAACTCAACTTTGTGCTAGAGGTTCTTTATGACCTTAATTTGCATATAGTGAACTTCTTATACCTAGGAATTGATCTTAACACTTTATTTCCATCTATCTATTAGGCTTACATCTATCCATATACATAGAACGGTTCCTAACTTAGCCCAAAATTTTCAACAAACTGGAAGAACCAACGACCCATACAACGGGTCATGGTACCAAACAACAGACTATTGGTTCATCTGTTGGTCTATCCATTTGTTTCCCCATTCTTTCTTTGAAGTTCTTTGAATATGCTTAAACAACTATTAACAATGACATGTTCAATTAATCCATGGTCTGTACAGTCTCCTTATGGGTTCTGGGCAAATTTCTAACAACCCTTTAGACATGAAACAACGAGCATGTCCAACGACTAGTTGGACCCTACAATGAACCGTACTGAGGTTTGTTGTTTGGTTCTGGTGTTGTTTTCCTACTTTTTTTGTGGTAAGCCTCGATTCTGACCTAAAAAACTTTTGAGGTGTTACAACTCCACACCGTACTTCTCCACCACCCCCATATTATGGAGCCTCTTGTGACAATATATAATGAATTCATAGGCGTCCTCCACCTCAATACCATAAAATGTGGGAGGCTTCATCTTGGTGAACCTCTAGAACAAATCATGCTCCCTCCGTCATCAAAAGCCCAACCACTAGCCTGGGGAACATGACTGCCTCAGACATGTCATCTATACGTAGGAGCCACCATAGCTACATATTATATTGTAGACTGTTGACTTACAGGAGTTGTTGGCGCTGCCCCATTACCCACGAGGCCACTCAGGAGATTTAGAACCTGAGCCAGAACCTAGGAGGATGCTGGAGTGGTAGGAACCTCTCGCTGCATCGGTACTTCCACCTCTACCACTAGCCTTTCTTCAATTGTAGGAGGTACTGGAGATGCTAAACTCTCTCATATTAGAGTAGGAGCGCGAGCCCCTCCTTTGGCTGTAGTAGGTCTTTGCCCGCATCCTCGGCCCCTTCCTCTGCCGAGGACTACTGCTATTGGATTGGTGCTACATCTTGGTTCATATCCGCACGTGTTCTCACCATCCATGAGAGAAAGAAATAAGAGTTGTTACATACCAATTTGGATCACCAGATATCAATTGGAATCAAGTAATCGCATGAAAGGGAAGAAGAAAGGAGTTTTCCTAGAGTCCTACAGCCTCTCGAAGATAAGTTATGGACGTCTCCGCACCCATCTGCGAAACTCTACTAGACCCTTCTTAGTGCAATCAAATCGAGAACCTAGAGCTTTGATACCAACTTTTTCATGACCCAACTGGTCGTGATTGGCACCCATACTAACCCCCCCAGTAGGCGAACCAACGATTCCCAACAAATACCTCAACATCAAACAATTAGAAAGAAATAAGAGGTTACAATACAACAAAATGAAATATCCAAAAACCATAACAACCATCCAAAACAAAACAACAATAATCCCCAAGATTCAAAAGTCATTGCACCAAACGTCTAAGTGTAAACTAAGAATGAGAAGCTTAAGAAAATAAAGAACTGAAATGTCAGGAGGGGAGAAATCTTCAACAAAGGAGTGGGACTTCCCGTCTTACGAGCACTCACCTTTCAAGTGAAACTACTGCTGCTCTATAGGCGAGGATGAGAGGAGCTTCCTAGTTCTAATTTTGCATTTAGAAAAGAAGTGCAAGAGTAGCATCAGTACGAAACACGATAGTGGTAGACATCATTAGCCGATCTTACATAATAACATTTAGCGTTAAAACTACAATATGAAACTAGTCCAAAATATCATACTTAAGAACAATAAATATTTCAAGAACAATAACACGTACAGGTGACAGCCGGCCTGCTCACTGGATTAGGCCTTTCCTGCAGTGGTCACCTAACCATTGCAATGGTCTCGCTGTAATAGAAAAAGTCTTGCTATAGCGGTACTGCACTGGGCGGTAGCTCAACTTAGTTGCCTGATGAGCTGGTAATTTACCAACTCATTAGGCTCTTAAACATGAGTTTTGCTTAGTTTTCAAGTTAATTAGGTGGATTTTATGCCTTTTCTCTTTTATCCTTGGAGGTACTTAACTTGAATGGAGAAAAGCATGAAATTGAGCAAAAAGCATGGAAATAAAGTTGATGAACGACGCTCCATCAGAGGACACCGATGAAACACCGGATTGATCGCAGTTGCCTACTGTCTGGAAAAATGTTGGAGACTAGCGGACCACCGATGAGCACCAGTGAACCATCGGTGCCAACATTAGAGTGCTGAAGAATTCACTGCCAGGAGCTGGGACCAATCGGCGATTCGCGGATCAGCACCGGCGAACCGCCAGTGCCAGCACTGGAGAGCCAAAAAGTCTCACTGTCCTTCATCTCTAGATGACCGACATTTCATGAACCTGCACCGACGAACCGCAAGTGAGGCCCGTCAGCCAGGGGAAAAAATGTAAAACATTGAAAAAGAGGGGCAGAACTGTACCCTATCTGTTGTACCTCTCATAAAAGACTTAAGTATTCCTTTCAAGATGTATTTATAATTCTATTGCTTTTGGCTTGTATAGAACGTAGAGAGAAGTAGAAAGAGAAAGTCATTTTCTTCATTGTGAAGGAAGAAACCTCCATTGGAGTTTAGACCTTGCTTGAATTTCTTTTATTCAAGTTTTTGAATGGATATTGACTTGTTGATTAATGCAATGTCTTATTTTACTTACATGGGTAGCTAAATTCTTTACTAGGGGTGTGTGAATGATTGGGGTTGATGTGGGTTGGATATTGTGTATTTGATCATAGACTCACTCAATTAGTATGATTTTAGTGTTTCCTCTGAATCTGAAGTTGAAAACTCATAGTTGCAAATGTGGGTTGTATTTCCTTACTTTGATTTTTCTTGAAAAAGGAAATTAAGGTATGGGTGAGGAAACACTAATTGGTATTTGGATAGTAATTATTTGGGATTGGGCTAGACATAGCCAAAACCCATTATTACATATCCATAAAGGATTGGAGCTAGAAACAGTGAATCCATACTCAAGCCGATATGATTGTTGTGAAGATGAACCTTGGGATTTGAGAGAATCCAAGGTATAAGACATCTAATTGGTTGAGAAACTTAAGATGTCGCCTAATATACATGTTATCATATTATTGAGTAAAGATAGGAGAAATTCATAACTCCTACCTATTGAATCCCTTATCAGTATCACGCCCCTAGTAGTCTTTCCATTGGTCTTTTCTATACTTTTGCCCCTGTTTTTAGCAATTCTACAGTTTATTTCATAAATCATGACTCCCCCAAATTTTCTCTTATTTGTGTTGCAATTTGATGTAAATTAATTCAATCTAATGACGACTACTATGTGATCAACTAACATTCCTTGTGGGATTCAACCCCTATCAGGTTATTTATTTTGATACAACGATCATTTATGCTCTTTCGTAAAGAAGAGTGTAATTTGGACATTATAAAAAATGACATCGTTGCCGAGGAATGTAGTTTGATAGCCTTTAGTTTTTGTTATTTTGAATTGATCTTGCATTTTAATTGGTTTGACTTTACAATCTTAGTTGGTGTCTTCTAGGTTGAATTTGGTATGAACCAATATTCACTAGAAGGAGAAGGTTCAGTGGTTGGGCATATGAATCATGAGGATGATGACCCCATGATGCCCGATGTAGCAGGTGTAATTTGCCTGCCTCCTAAGGTAGGGAATGTAATTTCCATGTGACGAGTACAATACTGCACTTATTTCAAATGAAGGGACTCTTTGGATGAATTCCCAATGAGGATGCAAACAGGAATATCTGCAATTTCTTAGAGATTTGTCAACCCTTCAACATTACAAATATCACTCAAGATTCAATCAGATTGAGACTCTTTCCATTCTCACTCATTGAGGAAGCAACCCCGTGGTTGGAGGAGTTGCCTCCCGGATCTATTACATCTTGAATGAACTCACGGAGCCATATTTAGTTAGGTTCTTCCCTCCCTCAAGGATTTTGCAGCTGAGGGATGACAATACTAATTTTAGACAACTTGTAGGGGAACAACTCCATAAAGCATGGTTGAGGTTTAATAAAAAGGTAGTCATTTGTCCAAACCATGGCTTACACGATGGGTTCTACTTCAAAGCTTCTATCTGTCATGCCCCGATCCTACACCCTAGACTTAACACGGACTTGAAGCCACAAGTTCCCGGTCTATCATACACTAGCATCTTGAGTAAACATGCACAACAGAACTTTTAAATAACAGATTTATCAGTTTAAGAAAACGTAAAGACTGAAAAGTAGAGAAAGAAATAATATATCTGAAATACAATTCTGAAAGACAAGTCTCGTCTAAAAGCCAACTATTGAGGAGTTGCTGGGACAGGTCCCCAGTTAACTCTAAATCTAAACAAAACCAAATCCAAATGAAGTAAAGAAACAAAGCCCTCGAATTAGGAGGACTCACACTCTAATCTGCTGAAATGGAATGCTCTGAAACTGAAGTAACTATATGTGTTGAACCTGAGAACCTGCAACTGTATCATGAAATAATATAACATGAAAAGCATGTATCAGTACTTTGAATGTACTGAGTAAGTGGGAGAAACATACTGAATATAAAGTCTGAGCTAAAAATGACATGCCATGACCAATAGGTAAGCTGAACTGAACTACTGATATAATCTAAAATGGTCAAGACGACCCTGTCTGATGGTCAAGGACATGCCCTGAGTCTGAAACACTGAATCTGAGATACTATATTGAACTGAGCTTCTTATTCTGATAATGGACTGGACTGACTAGTGGGAGAGTCTATAACCGACATTTAACCTGAGCTAGACATGGAGTCCGATGTATACAACCCACCGGTAGGACCCAATATACCTTGACAGGGTATAAATGCATGAACTAAGTGATCACAAAATATATTGGGGGCCAAACCGGCAAGTAGCATTGAAACCTACACTGGCAACGTAGTTTTGGAAACCTGGATGCGTTGGAACCCCGTCCCGCTCGGTGCTAAGTTCTACTCCCACTGGAACACTTAAAGTGAACTACTAAGCTGATAGCTCGAAATGGAGGTCCAAGACTAATCAGGGACGAATAACTGCATGTACCCTGAAAATCTTATCGGTCTAGATGTTGAAACTAGGTTCTAAGACTGGTCAGAGTTTCTTATATAGAAGCGTCATAACCGTCTACAGAATAGCTAGTAACTGAACTATGGTCCTGGGGCTGGTCAAAGCTATAACTAAATGTCATGACCGCCTAATGGACCAAATAACTATAATCTGAATCTGAAAACTGGGAGGCACCACTGACACCTTGAAAATAAACTGGAGTCAAACTGATCTATTGACATTTTCTGGACAACACTGAGGTTACTAAAATCTGATAGAAGATAGAGTGATATGATTTTGACTGAGACTAGAATGATAGAGTTCTGTGTTCCAACTGGCCAAATTACTAAGCAGCTACTAGAGAGCTCATTTACTTCGACAACACGGAAAAATTCATATTATAAGGCAATTTCAAGAATTTTGGGAATTTCATTCACTAGAGCAAAAGTCAATCTCATTCATGGGATGTTACCCAACACATACAAATAGCAAGAAAATTCTAGGAATTCAACCCAAAGCATTCTTCATTCATTAGAGGGAATTTAACACGTAAAAACCATTATTCAAAAATTAGGGCTCAAATTCACTTTTGTAATAATAGTAACAAATTGATGAGGAACTAATGAAGATTATATTAACAATAAGTATTAAACATCGTTCTAAGGGAAATCAACGAAAATAAACATGAATGCTTCTCATACACGATAGCTCAGGGATTAAAACTAATTGAACAAATTGAGGAGAACTTTGGGGACACAAGGGAAGAACAATCCCCTTGCTAAACCCCACATACCTGGCTAAATTTCTCCAGATAAGATGCTTGAATGACTGAATTTGGTGAGGAAACCTAGACTTCTCTTGAGAGTTCTTGAGAGGGGACTTCGATGTTTTCTTAAGAATTGAGAGTGGGGAAAGAGGAATGGACCGCTTTTCCTTACTAAAACATCTGGAACTATAGCCAAAACGACGTAGTTTAAGGACTGGGAGGATAGAAAATTACTTAGCCCTTAGAGGTTTGTTGGGAAAAACTATCAGGTGTCCCTAACGAGTGACCTAATGACTCGTTACAAGGTCCAACGAGTCGTTGGGTCCTCCCGTCAAGTTCACTGGAAAATTTCTACTGACTCCTAATGGGCACATGATGAGTCGTTATAACAGAAAATGATTTTTCATGTCATCTGTCACGTGCACTGCTAAGAAGGTTATAAAGGACTGGAAACGAAGGACCTGATGAGTCATTACTGCTGATGACGACTCGTGGTGACCTTCCGTCAAGTACACTGTATATTCTTCAAATTTCTAAACTCTGACTTAGAAACAGGCCACTGAATGAGTCATAGGTCCTGATAATGACTCGTGGGGTCGTCTGTTGACCTGACGAATCGCTGGGTCCCTTAACGACCCGTCTGGTTGGTCGTTCTGCAACTTTTCTGCAGTTTATTTTTTGATTTATGTCCTGAATATTGATTTTGAGCTTCCAGAGCATTACAATATCTCCCCCTTGGAAACATTAGTCCTCGAATGTTATAAAACTCATAGCAACCAGAAAAATAACAATCAAACCATTAAAATACTACTCATTCAACTTTAAAACGACCGAAGTGACTACCTCCATTTTAGAGAATATAACTGAACTGAATTTTGCTTTTCATAAACACAACCAAAGTCAAAAAGAAAATTTAGTTACATGAACTGAATTTAACAACTAGTTCAGTTCTTAAACAAAATCTACATATCAAACTACGATAGAGTCGGTAGAGAACAAGTGTGGGTATTTGGCTCTCATATCTGCTTCGGCCTCCCACGTAGCTCCTTCAACTTGCTGATTCTTCCATAAAACCTTGACTGAAGCTATTTCATTATTCCTCAATCTACGAACCTGGTAATTTAGGATTTGGACCGATACCTCCTCATAGGTGAGGCTATCCTTGACTGCCGCATTATCCAATGGCACCACAGAAGTTGGATCTCTGATACACTTTTTCAAAAGTGATACATGGAAAAGAAGATGTACAACTGTTAGTTCTAAAGGTAACTCTAGCTACCCTGGGCTGAGTTTCCCCTTCTTTCCTAACCTCATCACCCCTTTCATGGGCAAAATTTTCAGGTACACCTAATCATCAACTGCAAACTCCAATTCTTTTCTCCGCACACCGGCATAAGATTTCTGGTGGGTCTGAGTTGTTTTTAACCTTTCTCGGATGAGCTGAACTTTCTGCATTGCCTCATGGATCGAGTCTGGCCCTATCAAAGTAGCTTCACTGACTTCAAACCATTCTATAGGAGATCTACACCTCCTACTATACAATGCCTCAAACAGGGCCATTTGAATGCTGGAATGGTAGCTGTTGTTGTACGTAAAATTCGATAAGAGGTAGATGGTCATCCTGATTACCCTTAAAATCAATCGTGCACGCTCTTAACATATCCTCTACAGTCTGAATAGTCCGCTCAGCTTGCCCATTTGTCTGCGAGTGAAAATATGTACTGAGCTTGACTTGAGTACCAAGTCCCTTCTGAAAAGGCTTCTAGAAATTGGTGGTGAACTGGGTACCCCTATTTGAAATAATAGCCAATGGCACCCCATAAAGTCTAACCAACTCCCGAATATAAAGTTTAGCATAATCCTCAGCTGAATCTGTGGTTTTGACTTGGATAAAGTGAGTTGGGGATCCTCCCCTACTTTGGATCCCTGAAAAGATGGAATGTTCATGCGGGTGAAGGCCCGCACCCTCGAAGCTACTGCAGACCCATTCGTGGCTATCGAAACCACCTGTTGGTTCACCTGACTAGTGATTGTTTGGGCTAGTAGTTTAATGGTCCCCCTGAATTCAGCGGTAGATACCAAATCATCTTAAGGAGCTGTGGGGGATGGTGGGAAAGTCTATTGGCATTACTGGCCCTTCTTCTATTACCACATCTGGGAGGCATGGTTCACTGAAATGAAATAGAGCACAAGTTAGAAGGGCATTTCTGGAACTGAACTTTAACGCACAATTAAGAGTATGAACAAAAGAGAGTTTTCCTAATAACATCTTGTAGCCTTCTCATCATAAGTGTGGCACACTTCACACCCACGAAAAGGACTTTACTCAATACAACTATCAGAAATTCCGAGGATACTCTAAACCTAGTGCTCTTATACAAAGTTTGTCATGCCCCAAGTCAACACCCTGGGCGTAACACAGTACTTGAAGTCACAAGTGACCCCAAGTCAACCCCTGGTCTATCACACACTGGTATTCTAAGTAAAACATGCATAGCGGAAGCTTTGAAATAACAACATAAGAGCATTTAAGAAAATAAAACTAGAAGAAAACATAAAATTTAAAGCATCTGAAGTCTGAAATGTACTCTGTGTCTGAAAGCCCTCTAAGTGATGAGTTTTTAGGACAAGCCCTCAGCTAACTCTATGTCTAGCTAAAAATAATGAACTAACTGAATGAAGTGAAATAAGGCCATCGAATGATGAGGACTCACAATTCAACTACTGAGGTAGAGGATCTGAACTACGGCGACTAACGGTGCTGAGTCTGAGAACCTGCAACTGTATCATGAAATGATACAACATAAAAGTATGTATTAGTACTTTGAATATACTTAGTAAGTGAGAGAATACATAACTGAATATAAATAACTAAACTGAAATGACATGCAATGACCAACTAATATACTGAACTGAACCACTGAAGTAAACTGAAATGGTCAAGATGACCCTGTCTGATGGTCATGGACATGCCCTAAGTCTAAAAGTTCTGAGTCTGAGATACCATACTGAACTGAAATGCTTATTCTGAAGCTGGACGGAACTGACTAGTGGGAGGGTCTATAACGGACATATAACCACGTGAGCTAGATATTGAGTGTGATGTATACACCCCATTGGTAGGACCCAATATACCTTGCCAGGGTATAAAGGCATAACTGGGTGATCACAAAGGTCTGGCATCAATCAAGCCAAGTAATATTGTAACCTACGCCAGCAACGTAGTTTTGGGAACTTGGGTGCGCTGGAACACCGGCCCACTCGGTGCTAAGTCCTACTCCCACTGGAAAACATATACTGAACTACTAGGTTGATAGCTCAAAAGTGGGGTCGAAGACTAGTCAGGGACATGTAACTGAAAGTACTTTAAGAGTCTTGTCGGACCAGATTCTGAAACTAGGTTCTAGACTAGTCAAAGCTGCTTATTTGGAAGTATTGTAACCGTCTAAGAACAAACAATAAACTGAATTGGGGTCCTGAGGCTAGTCATAGCTAGATATTTAAAATGTCATGACCGCCTAATGGACCAATAAACTAGATTCTGAGTCTAATTTTGATAACTGAGAGGCACCATTAACACCTCGAGAAAAGCCTGAAGTCAAACTAAATAATTTTGAAGAGGTTATACATTCTAACTGAACTTAACTACTATGCAGCTAATAGAGAACTCAACTCGTTCGAACAACATAGAAATTCCATAATATGGAAAAACTTCAATAATTAAAGAAAATCTTATCCGACAAAGATAGAATCCTTCTTATCAATGGTGTATTTACTCATCATTTAAACAATACGAAATACTAGAAAATTCAGCCCAAATCACACTTCACAAACTAGATGGAATTTAATACGCAATAATCATTACTTGAAAGTTTAGGGCTTAAATTCACTCTGGCAAGAATATCAACAATTCAGGTAAGAACTGATGGAGATTATATCAACAATAAGCAAGGATATCATTCTATGCGAAATTTATGGATAATAACATGTATTTCTTCGTATTCGAAAGCTCAGGGCTAATACTGATATCGAAACTATGGGAGGGTTTTGGGGTACACAAGGGAAGAACAATTTCCCTTGTTTAATTCTCATATACCTGAGTTGGAATTTCTTAAAGGAGAAAGCTTGGACTGCTGCAATGGAGGAAAACCCTAGGCTTGCTTGAAGAGTTCTTGAGAGGAGAGCTTATGATGATTTTTCTAAAAACTTAGAGTGGGAATAAGGAATGAACCATTTCTCCCCACTAATAGGTCTAAAATTATGACTAAAACGACGTAGTTTGATGTTTAGGAGAGTAGGAAATTACTAAGTAGCCCTTAGAAAATCACAGGAAAAACTGACAGGTGACCCTAACTGGTGATTTTATGGTTCATGGTGACTGACCATGACTCATGGTCACACCCATTGAGTGCACTGCCTGAATTACCCTTTAGGTCACCACGAAGGACTAACGTGTCATTACAGGTGACCACGACTCGTGATCACCATCTGTTAAGTACACTATCCTACTTATTAATTTCTTGACCCAGGCCTGAGCACGAGTGACCTAATGAGACGTGGTTAGTGACCACGACTCATGAGGTCTCCCGTTGGGTATACTGCTTTTCACTTACCAATACTTACTCTTCCTACTCATGACTGACCTAAACGAGTCTTTAGGTCTCACAACGACCCGTTAGGTGAGTCGTCCTTAGACATTTTTTTGTAGATTTCCAGATTTTTCTAATTTAAGTCCCGAATCTAGTTTTTGAGTTTACGAGGCATTATAGCTGGAGGCATACAAAGTTTTTTGTTACATGGAAGAACGAATACATTGAAGCTAACTATAATACCTCGTACCCTTAAAAACAATTACCAACCTTCGCATGCAATTTTTCATGTGATTTTTGAAGAGTATACGAGGTGTGAAGTCCTTTACCATGTATGGAAGTGCCTGGGAGATGAATTACAAAAATTAAGAAGTTGTAGAAAATTCCATTTTGCAGGTGTTGCAGATGACATACGAGCCATAGATGAAACCTACAAGTCGTAAGTCCCTTCATTGATGGAAATCAGGAATTCTAAGTCATTGGATTAGCTTGCGAAGCAACATACGGACCATTGATGGAATATATGAGGGTATCTTGAACTGTGAATGAAAGTCCCATTTTTCTTAAGCTACTATTTAAGGTCTATGAAGGCAACCTATGGACCGCAAACCCGATCTACAAACCATATCTTCCACCATAAGTAGAGATCAAGATATTATGAGCTACTGGATAGGAGTTACGAAATGATCTACGAATTGTATCTTGGATTTACAAGTCGTATCTAGTTTTTTAGATAAGACTTCAGAGAAGTGAAACTTACCCAGATCAATCCATGATTTGATTTATGGATTGCAGATTGTATCCACGATTTATAACTGCAGTCCAGGTACTATAAGCTAAGCTTTTTCCTCTTCGTCTATATATAAATCCACCTTGAATTCATACTCATTTTGTTTACCTTCAACTCGGTACGACATATTTATTCCTTCTATTCAAGCTCTCCTAGATCCAAGGTAAGTTCCTCCAAGATTCTCCCCTGGGTTTTTGTTACATGCAAGATTAGATTTTTGAGCTCTAGCTTCTCTGTTCCTAGGGTTTCAAGGAAAATCCATTCTCTAATGCAAGGAAGTGTGGCAGCCCTTTCCCTTAAGCATACAATAGTGATTTCTCTTACTTTTAGAGCATTAAGATATGTTAGCCAACCCTAAACATGGTACATCATGTTCTTTCTACTATATTTCTAATTATATACTCATGCAAGCTTTTAATATATGATTCTTAGAAGTTGTTCCATGATTTGATGATTCCATGTCTAAAGTTTTGAGAACCTCCTGTATCTATCATGATTCAACTGAAATCTATCTTATGATTGAATTTTATGAAGTTTTAATAGTATTCATGAAAATATTGAAAATAACCACTTTACTCTTATGAGTTAAAATTCAGAATTTATGGAATATTTTGAGGATTATTGATGCAGCCAAATGTACACGCAAGTGTATATGGTCGTCAAGTAATATATGACAGAAGTCTAGATATCATCCCACAGAGACTTGCCAAGTTAATTGTATTAGTTTGAATCCTTATTTCACTATTCGCAAGAGAAGAAAAATTGGTTTGCAAGTGTTAAAATAAATTCTATTAAATGTCGTAATGTAAACTAAATAACAACTCCTTATCAATCTCTACTCCTTTCAATATGATCAACAATTCAACCAATTTAATTGACTAGTATATAACAAGTATGGAATAAAAAAATATATTGGTACTAGATTGACTTAAAGTATTTCTGTTTATACAACTGGAATTCAAATAAAATTGAAGGAAAATGGATGTGATAAGCAAGAAAATTTTTTATTTGAATTCCAAGTTTTTAATGAATTTTTTTATTTTTGGTTTTTCTTGATGTTTTTATTTTGACTAACATTTTCATTTCTATTCAAATTTAAAAGAAGTAATTCTTGGTATAATCCATGGTTTTATTTTTTATAAGGTAGTAAAAATTCTGGGAAGAAACAAAAATCCAGATTCAATATAGGATGACTAAATATGTTTTCATTCATTCCCATCCAATCAAAAAAGACTCGTTTCAAACTTTTTTTTGAGTGTTTTCTGGATTTTGATGAACTGTAAGATAAAAAAGGCCTTTTCCATCTCAATTATTTGATAAATATTAATACCAATTTTAGTATTTGAATTATTGTTGGTATCGATCTTAACCCGCGTCCCAATATTGCCTTTTTGTCTAAGGGAAAAATGGATAATTTTCCTATCAAATATTTTTGGAAATTCATTTTTTAGGAAGATTGTATTTCAAATGTTGATTAAAATCCAAGGTCTTGGCACTTTCGCTTTCAGGTTTAGTTATCAAGTCCAATTATATTAAGCTTAATGTCCAAGATTGTTAGTTTCAGGTCACAAATTCATTTCTCAACTAGTTCTTCCGAATAGTCAAGAACCATTTCACCAATCCTAGCACTATATTCCCATGGTTGCAGGAGAAAAATGAAACAATGATTAAAGACACTGTCACGACCCGAGTTTATACCCTAGCCATAACACAGGACAAGGAACCCCGAAAGACTCCAAGTTGACCCATGGCATAATCATAGCATATCACTTGACAATAGACACAACTAACAACATAAATGAGTGGAAGCTAACGAAAAGACTCTAATTAAGAACCATAAGAACAAATGTAACAACACTTTAATACAAAACTGAATCTATCTATTCAAGTCCGAAAGACTCTACTAAAATGACGAGTTGTTGGGACAAGCCCCGAAATAACACCTAAAATTTGAAAACCAAAACCTAAACAAAATGTAAACATAAATCACGTCCTCGGGGGATGAGGACTCATAACTAGCAGCTGAGAGGGAATGAAGCATATCTAACCGCGAGGCTGATTCTGGAGACCTGAATCTATATCATGAAACGATATAGCACATAAAGGCGTGCAGTCTGTACTTGAAACGTACTGATTATGCGGGAAGCGTAGGTAATCTAAAACATGCAAGTATACGAGAGGAAAGTAAATTGAACACATTAATGGTAGTATAACTAAAAGAAGATACAACAAATTTTTATGATATACATATATACATATTAACATACCATCTTTATAAGAATATTTACTAAAATATGGTCAACTGATGCACAAAGGTTATAAACTGAACCAATACAGAGGACCGAAGCCATGACAGATATCATAGAGAGTCCCTGACTATCTAAGAGAGAGTCCTTGACTGTCGAAGGGGGAGTCCCTGACTATCGAAGGGAAATATTCTCGGCTAGAGAGAGTCCCTGACTGTCGAAGGGAGAGTATTCTCTTATATAGAGAGTCACTGGCTGACCAAGGGAAACATTCTCAGCTAAGAAGAGTCCCGACAGACTAAGGGAAACATTCTCAGCTAATGATAGTCCTGACAGAGTAAGGGAAACATTCTTAGCTACTAAGAGTCCCGATTGGCTAAGGGAAGCATTCTCAACTAATGAGAGTCCCAACTGACTAAGGGAAACATTTTTAGCTAATGAGAGTCCCGACATACTACGACTAATCTAAATTGCAACAGTTAATCAGACACATGAGCATTCAACAATCACATCAATACTTTACACCCATCCACAACGTTCAAGTTCCGAGTTCATAACGTACACCATATAGCATAGGGTCATGTAGGATCCATAGGTCTGATTTACACTCTAACATAGTTATATTGTTTCATTTATTTAGATTTACGGTAAGCACCTACACTTAGCTCATACTTTAAACATTTACCACGAATTCATGGGAGAAGCATACGGTTTTATTTCATAAGACCTATTTCACAATCTACTCCAATTCATGTGAAAGACGTAGTAATTAGGCTATTATCATAGATTTACCTCATACACAACCAGCTCCATCGAAATCATAATGAAAATAGATATTTTACTTTCAATTGAAGCCCATAAATCCTAATTTCATCTTAACACATTTATCAAACAACATATTCAAGTTCTTAAGGGTAATCACACGATCTTCACATATTTTAAACCATAAATATGAGTTATTGCTATAACCAAGTGAACAATAATAAAGTCCCATTCAAAGTTCAAGCCATCTCATGAAGAACATTCTACAATCATGCATTTTTATTCATTTAGCACATACTTCAAGATAATCCAATAATTCTATAATCATAATTAACTTATAATCCTAGCAGGTCTTAGAATTCAAGGAAGATATAGAAGAAATCACCAATCACACAAAACCCTAGGTCATGCTTTTCTAGAATAATTGAAATTGAGTTTTTGATAAAACATTTTGGGGTACAAGTATGTAAGAATATCCTTGTTGAAGAACCCATATACCTGCTTCAAAGAATTTCCCACTTGAACTTGACCTTGAAGCCTTTGAATAATCCCTTGAAGAAATCCTTGAACCTTGAGAGAGAGGAGGAAGAAGGGTCTGAGAGTTATTTGATGTAGAATGAGGGTTTAGGTTAGTTACACCATTAAAAATGTCCCATACCATACTCAATATGACATAGTTTAGGAGTTAGGTTCATAGGATTTTATGAAAACAACCCTGAAAAAATGCAGGAAAATTCCACCGGAAAGTCCCCATGGTGCACTCCACGAGTCGTGGGGCCCTGTCGTGAAGTGCTCTGGACGACTTTTAAAAATTCCCTCAACTCAAATGAAGACTCATTGCAGGAGTCATGGTCCGCCATGATGATTCGTGGCCTCCTTCGTCATCCCCACTGCCTGGGACCCATCCAGGAACTTTAGCCTCTATCCGACGGTCGAGTTAATGGGTTGTTGCCTCTCATCTCAATTCGTTGGGTCATCCGTTGGCCCCCAAAGCCCACAATTCCCTACCTCTTCTTCCCATGACTTCCCTGACAAGTCGTTACTTAACAAGATGACTCGTCAGGTCATCCATGATCACTGGACTTGCTACACCTCATGACTGCTCCCCATGGTTCTGACCATGACTCGTGGGGTCATCTAACGAGTCGTCCCATGACTCGTTCTGTGCAAAAAACAAATTCCACCTTCTGTCTGAATTCTTTCTTTAAGCATGGAATGTGATCTTAGAAACATTTGGGGTGTTACAATATCTCCCTCCTGGAAACATTCATCCTCGAATGTTGGCTAAACATACTTAAAGGATAGGGATGGAACTGAAATTCCTCAATCAATCAATCACAACTAAAACCAATGGAGTATCTGAATTCGGGCTGACGTTACATATCAGAACTGGATATGTAAATTGAACATGCATGCCATGGCACAAGAGAAACCGAAGGACATGAAACTAACATGGAATTAGGTCAAGCTCTGAGAAAGATTATTTCCCTTTATCTGGCAGTGAACTAATACGGACTGAACCTTCATTCTAAATTCACTTCTTGTTACTAAGATAGAATTTCCGATATCTAATCTATCTAAGGGTAAGGAATTCATGAGCATGAGTCATTCAAGACATCTAAAACTGATCACATACATGAGATAAACTAGCTCTACTTAGTTATTAAGAAACTTCTATAGATTGAGTTCGAGCTGTTCATAGTGGGAAACATGAGCTGACACACATAACTGATTCATAACATGAAGATGACCGTAAAGGATTGTAGAGCAAGACTGGCATCGCTGTCTGAAGTGGTCACCTAGAAATCTCGGGAATCTACACATACAGATGGACATAACTTAACTTCAACTAAAATACAAGAGAGGTTATCCGAACATGGAGAGATTGACATATCGCGACTGTTAGGGTTGGAACTCCCTATTAGCATTCTCAAGTTCCGACTTGCTTCACATACTTACCATCTCCCCCTTATCTTAAAGCCATCATTCTTAGGCTCCTGAATATTTCTTAATGTTAGGCTAATTCACTAACTCCTAGCTTCTCTTTCACCTCTAACCTTCACTAGAAGCCTTACACTAATAGCTATTCACATCCCACATCGACAATCTCCTCCCAACAACCACTACAGAGCTTTCTATTCAATATTGGGGTTCTGGGGTTGGCAACATGAAAAAAGTAACACAAAATTTGCAACATACCTGTGGATTGGCGACTTGCCCTTATCTTGGTGTGCTGACATAGAAACGACTTTGATGACGTCTGCTGCCCGGGCTAGATGATGCACCCTGCTGAAATTGGCGGGCTATCAGAGCTACTGAAGAGGTGGCCGAGAATCTACCCTCGCCTCTCTTAGTCGCTGTGCAATCTTGATGCTTATGGCCCACCTTGCCGCACCAAAATCAAACATCCTAGCCAGCCATGCATTCTTCCAAATGGTGCTTCCCACAGCTCATACACAATGGGAACGTAATCTCCCTTACTCTGGGCTTGTACAGAACACTGGCTGTCGAAGGTGCGGGGGCCGATGATTTCTACTGGTAACGTGAGTGATGTCCACCACTCGACCTCTGCTGGTAAAACTCTAAATCTCCAGTTTTAACCCTCTTGGCCTCTCTCTCTTTTTCCTTCACCTATTCTGCTTCCATCTGTCGAGCGAATATCAACAAGTGTGGAAAGTCTATGTCCCTGTGCAACTGGCAGTCCTGCACTCTTTAACCAAGGAGTCTGACACTCCATTCATGAACCTGCTCACCCGGGCCCGCTGATCGGCTACCCTTTCTGACGCATACTTGGATAATTGGGAAATTCCAACACATGCTCCAGGACAGTCATGTCATTCTATTTCAAGTTAATGAACTCTGCCGCCTTTGCCTCCCTGAACTCCCTAGGTAAAATCCTATCTAAGAACGCAATCATAAATTCATCACAACCTATGGGACTTGCTCCAATTCCCCGACTTTCTTTCCACTAACAAAACCATATATAAGTGACTCCTTTCAATTGGTAGGAGGCTAATTCCACACTGTCTGTTCCCGTCACCTTGATGTGCCATGATTTTATGGCATTTTCGATGCTTAAAACCAAGAAATTATGCATATTTCAGGTACGTTTATATGGGTATAAGGTATTTTGTGCTTAATGTGAAGGAAAACAGGTCTGGAAGTGAATTTTATCAAATTAATGATAAAAACAACTGAAAGGTGACTGCCAGACACTCAACAAGTCGTTGGCTGGAGGAACGACCTGTCGCTTGAGGCGTGGGCAAAAATATGTTGAAGAAGTGAAACAGTGCATTTGATGAGTTGGAGGAACAACTCGTTACACCTGGAAACGAGTCGTGAGGTCATTCGTTAGGCTTTGAAGAGAAGAGTTCAACCAAGGGTCCAGTGAAGTTTAAAAGAGACATCATGAGTCATCACATGAAGGAACGACTCATTGGCAGGCCACTGGAATCATCCATGAAGTGCATTGGACTTTTTGAGGAATTAGACCACGAGGGACCTAACTAGTCGTGCTAAGGCACGACCAGTCGTTAGGTGACCCATTTCCAATCCTGGGTACATTACTGAGGACAACTGATTTAAGCAAGGAACGATTCATCAAAAATGTTAATGATCCGTTACACAGCCCGTCGCCACTGCCGGCCTGGTTTCCAGATTTATTTAAGAAAAGGATTTCTTTGAATTATAAACACCCATTTTTAGGTTTATTTTAGAGGGATGATTTCTGGAAGGATTTTTAGCCTATTTTGAGAGAGGATCTTGAATGATATTGTGAGGATATTCTTGAGGGAATTTTCATACAATTGTTCTTGATTCAAGGAACGAAAGCACCATTGGAATTTTATTCAATCTACTTGGTTTTTATTCTACACTAACTTGTAAGTTGCAATTATGATTTCTTTTATATTTTGTGATTGCAATAACATAAACATGAGTAGCTAAAACCATAAACTTGGTTTGTGGGAGCCAAGATGAATTAACATACATAGGTAAAAATACTTAGTTATTCTTGAACAGGGTTTTATGCATGTATTATTTTTCCCTTCGTTTGGATTGATTCTTGACGGTTGCCAATGTTAGGAATTTCCTTATTCTTACTGGATCAAGGAAGTAAAGAATGGGAAAAGGGATTAACAACGGAGATTTGAGGCTACCAACCCTCATCTAATAGCTTGAACTTGTCTGGGATAGCTAATCCGATATTAAGGGTAAGGGTCAACTAAAGTACACCCCTATACAAATCAAGTTGTATGGTGAAAATCATCTAGATAGGGGATCAACCATTTAGGTGAACCTAACTTTCCAATATTGCATGTTAAACACTCGAATAGATCACTAGTATATAAGCCTTGTGCTTATGAAATCTTGGGGAACACAATCCTAGTCTAATTGTAAATTGAATACAAACCAAACTTGATACAAGTATTCATTAATTTTACTTTTGTCATTATTCTATATTTTCCCCCTTTGGAAATAAGTAAATCAATAGTAATAGTTATTCGTATTAACTTAAGTTCTTACCATATTCCATGTGGGATCAACCTCAACCTGTGTTTGGTTCTATATTTGATAATTGACCACTTATATCTCAAATGCGAGGTGTAATTTGGGCGACATCAAATTTTGGCGCTGTTGCCGAGGAGTACAGCTAAGACTTTTGTTAATTGTGTTAACTTTACTATTGGTTCTTATTTCTTTGTTTTATTTTTCTTTTGTTGTTTTGGTTGCTTAACAGGTCTTACATTTGTGCATGTCCAACACTAGAAGTCAAGGAAATCCCTTTATACCAATTGATCACGAACTTGAGCTAACGTTAAGAAACCTGAGGAGAATGGCCAACATACATGAGCGAGAAACCATAGACCAAGCCAAAACATGGATGTTGGCCAAAGAGCAAGCTCGGGCTAGAGATCATGAGTTAGCCAGAGTTGCTGAAGAGCAGCGTCTAGCTGCAGAAGCTGAACGAGCTAGACGACCCAAAGGTCCAGGGCACCAGAGACACCAATACTTTGATGAGGAAGATGACGCGGACATAGATGAAGCTGGTGCTACTGGAACAATAGTCCCTCCTCCTTTGCCTGCTGGGGCAAAGATTGATATTAGAAGTGCTATGATTCAACTGCCGAATATGAAGGGAGTATTTGCAGGTCATGCATCTGATGACACCCATTCTCACTTGACCAATTTAGTGGGTATATGCAAGTCATACAAGAAGCCAGGGGTCAGCCAGGACGCAATTAGATTGAGGCTATTTCCATTCTCTCTTGGGAGTGAGGCGACGATGTGGTTGGTTGAGCTACCGAATGACTCCATCACTACTTGGGGAGACCTCAAGAGAGCTTTTCTTGAAAGGTTCTTCCCACCATCCAAGGTGTTGTATCCAAATGAAGAAATATATAACTTCAGGAAGCTAAATTCTGAGGCACTCCATGAGACCTGGCTGCGGTTCAACTAAAAGCACAAAAAAGTGCCAAACCACAGTATTCCGAATGATACATTATTGGAAATCTTTTACCGGTCCCTGTATGCCAACACCAAGGCGGTTGCTGATATTGTCTATGGTGGATCCTTTATGAGTCATACTTATGCGGAGGCTGTGGAGTTGTTGGACAGGATCACTAAAACCAACCGAGCTTGGCACACTAGAGAGTCAGAGGTTCCAGTTGGTTCTTATATGGTTAATATGTCTACCGAAGAGAGAGAAGAGATGAGGAGCTTGACCAGGACATTGCAGAGATTAAGACCACCATGGGGTTGCTTTCCAAGCACTAAATGGGAATGGGAGCCAAAAAGGTGAATGCTGTAGGTTCTCAGGGCAAGGCCCCATGAAATGATGGCTGCGAGTCTGAGTCTGAAGAAGATGTCAATTATTTAAATGATCAGAGGATGGGTTTTCGGACCAACACCTAAGGGTCTAACAAAGATTCTTGGTGTCAAGGTCAAGGGACCCAAGATCAAAATATCTACAAGGACAATAATTTCAACTAGGGCCAGTATCGAGAGAACGGGGACTAGAAGAAGAGAGAGGAGTTCAAAAATGATAGGAGTGGTCTGTATGTTCCTCCACGAAACCGAGAAATAGAGTCTAGCGGTTCAAGGGTCGATGATATGATTTCCAAAGTGCTCAAGAAGATGTAGGCAACAAACAACCACTTTAAGGAGCTCCGTGCTGATATTTCTTGCTTAAACCAAAAGGTGGAGTCACATGCTGTGGCAATCAGGAAAATTAAGCAGCAGATAAGTCAGATGTCTGTTGTAGTGAATCAAAGGCAGAAAGGCACACTTCCCAACAATACTATTCAAAATCCAAAAATGACGGTCATTGCATGGCGGTCACTTCTAGGAGTGGAAAGGCCACAGTTGACCCACTGAGGCCAGTTGTAGTTAAAGAGTCAGAAGGGCCCCGGTTGATAAATGATGATGATGTAGCGGATGTTGACAACCCAAATTTGGTTGGGAACTCATATGTGGAAACTGCTCCGAGTAGTGCAAAGGAGCAAGGAGATTCCCATGGGAAGGAAATGGAGGCATAACAGAAAATCATAATAATTCCTAGACCTCCTCCTCCTTACCCCCAGTGCTTAAGGAAGAAAGCTGAAGATGGAAAATATCAAAAGTTTATCTCTATGCTCAAGCAGTTATCGGTAAATATCCCATTGGTGGAGGCACTTGAGAAAATGCCCAGAAATGCCAAATTTTTGAAGGATCTCATCACCAGAAAAAGAACCATAATTTTGAAACTTGCAGATAATCTGCACCACTGTGGCGCCATCACTACACGAGTCCTAGCACCAAAGAAGGAAGACCCAGGGGCGTTTACTATACCTTGCACCATTGGGGAGGTTGAGTTTGCAAGGACGCTTTGTGACTTGGGAGCTAGCATAAATCTGATGCTGCTAACAGTATTTAAAAAGTTAGGCTTAGGAATCGCTACACCGACTTCGATGCTGCTACTAATGGCTGGCCGAATAGTTAAAAAGCCGGTGGGGATTTTGTTTGATGTGCTAGTCAAAGTGGACAAATTCATACTCCCAGCAGACTTCGTGATTCTAGACTGCAAATTCGATTCAGAGGTCCCCATTATTTTGAGGCGACCATTCCTTGCAACAGATAGGGCCCTAGTTGATGTGGAAGCAGGGCAACTGAAATTTCTATTGAACAAAGAAGAGGTTACCTTCAACATTAGTCGAACCATGAAACAACCCAAGGAGTTTAGCATAATTTCAGCATTGGCGGACCGAGAAGAGTCACTTGACGAATTCTGAGTAGTCAAGTGACTTGCGTCGTGCCGTGATGTTAAATCAGGTGCAACATGGGAGGCAACCCATGGAGGTGTTTTGGTGAAGTTTGAGTAGCCAAAACACCCACGTCGTGCCTCGACGTTAAATCAAGCGCTTCTTGGGAGGAAACCCAAGTTGTAAATGTAATAAAAAGTTAGTGTTAACATATATTGATGGGTACAAGTGAATAAGATGGAAAATCTGAAGTTGGAACCAACAACTAGAACTTCCGTTCTGGTGCAGAAAAATCATGGAACGAGTCGTGTCTGACTTAACAACTCGTTTAGCCAGTGGTGAAGAGAATTGCAGAAAATAGGGGAGCAACGGGTGACTTCATGAGTTGTTTCTCCAAGGAACGAATCGTTTAGTCCCCCGTCAAGTATACTGGATCAAAGTTTAAACTTAAAGAAAATGGGTAATAATGGTTCACTCAACGAATCGTTGGGAAACTAGACGACTCGTTAAGTGACTCGTCCTGAAGCTACAACAGGCCAAGGACCACGACTCAGGAAATGACTCTTTGGGTAACACCAAGATTTATTACATGATTCGTTAGGTCCCAGGTAAGTTAACTTTATCCGACCCACGACTGAAGTTGAAAAACAAATTAAAATTAAAATCTAAGAACCCATTTCATTCAATACTCCCCGTTAGAAGACACACATTCAAAGCTTCGAAATTCCCTCTTCTCTTCTCCTTCTTCCTCACTCGACCTCATCAAGAAACCCATTGATAAATCACCATTGCATGCACAGTCACTGGAGCACACCACAACTAATATTGCACTCCATCTCTAATAACTCACAATTGTAAGTGATCTTCCCCACACAAAACTATGAATATTTTTTGCATTCCATCAAGAAATTTTGAAGACCCATGTATGAGTTAGCTTGAATGTTCTTCGATTTACATAGTGTTTATACGTGCCTTGTGATGTAGATAAACCCTAGGAAGTGTAAAACATTGATTTTCGATCATGTAGTCACCTGGGTTGATTTTTAAATATAGTTTTGTGTTTGTGGAATGGAAAACTGGAAAGAAGATGAAGATGAAGATGAATAGGAACTCTTGAGCATGAGCCACATCATGAGTCGTTGCGTCATTAAATGTCTAATCATGTAGCTCGTGCTGAGTAGGATAAATAAACTACTGAGGCAGTGTACTTAACGAGTGACCTAACGACTCGTTTCCTCGGGTAATGACTCATTGGGATCAATCATCAAGTACATTGGCCTATTTGAGAAATGTCCAACCTGGGTAACGAGTGACTTCACGAATGATTGCCAGAGGCAACGACTCATTTAGTCACTTGTCAGGACCACTGACACTAGCTAAAAAATATTTTTTGTTTCATCTTCTCTTGTGTACTAACATTGTTTCCACAGGTACAATGGCTCCACGAGGTACACCAAAGAAGGATCAAACCAAAAAGTAGGTACCTGAGTGCAGTCAACCATCATACCGAAGACTGTGAGATGATCCATCCTCCTCTGAAGAGTCGAGTGGCTTTGAAGAGGAATATGACATATTGGAGGAGCAGCTGGTGAGGAGGACAACTAGGGCTAGAGATCAACAAGTTTTAAATCCGACAGGCCTGGTCGATACTCCCGCTCCACTAGCAAGAGATCCGCCCAGCTGCACTAATGACAATGCTAGGGCTGCTCCTGCACTTGTCCCTGAAGCTCCCCCAGCTGGGCATAATATAGAGAGAGTTGATGAGTCGCATGCTCAACAAGGGGACTCGGACAATAAGCTGACTAAGAAATCAGGCACATCAAATAAGCAACCGAGAAATGTGAGGAGATGGTGTGTCCATGGAATGCAGGCTATATACAACTGAGATATTGCTCCCAATGACAAAGGCAATCTAAAGCAGAGCATTTAGGAGGAGCCAAGGCTAGTAACTACAGGGCCTAAAGACCTACCAAAGCTACAGGCAATATTTGAAAAATACAGGTTGGGGTGGTTGATCGAGCCATCAGGTAGTTACAGTCCATGCCTAGTCTGATTTTTTTATGTGGCATCTTCAACAACGTTGCAGCGGTTGGCACTATGAGGCCAAGATTGGAAGAAGCGGCCTGCATTGAATCAAGTAATGGTGCGTGAAACTTCGGTTGATATACATAAGGAGTCGATCTCTAGGATGTTGCACGGGCCAGATTATCAAGCTCCGATGCACATGGAAGAGTTTGATCACAGGTTATCCGAGTTACAAAAAGTCAAAACTGTCACGCCCCGCCCTGGAGGGTATGACGGCACCTGGTGCCTGCTAGACTCTGGACTGCTAGATGGTCCAGCCTAAGCACGTCTGGTGCTCTTGGCTGGCCCTGGCTCTATTCCAAGAAACCAACCAGCTATATAACGGCTGTAAACACAGCCTCCGGCCAACTGGCCTATAGCCACCTGTACCTGCACTATCAGCTAACCAGAACACATTCAATATAGTGAAACCTATGCGGGCCGACGAGGCCACCATGCTGTCTAGTTATCAGTAACTCACAACAATGAAATACTGGAAAGCTACGTGACCAGCAAGGTCACCACTACTGTCAAGCTATGGCCCCACACGACCAACATAAAGGAAACAGAAGTACTAACAGCTATACAACTGGACGGCCCCACACAACCAGCTCATCTAACCACAGGAAAATATATACAGACTGCAAGCCTCTAGGAATAACAATAGAAATGATCAGGACAGTGCCCCGACCTACCCAGACTGTACAACAAAAGAAAACAAAATACACCTCTGTAATTCAGTCTCCGGATGACAGGAGCTGAATACTCGATCGCTGACAGGAATCATGAGGGATCGCCTCCACGTCTATGAGTACCTGCAGGCAAGTAATGCAGCGCCCCACCGGTCGTCAGTACTGCTGGTACTGAGTATGTAAAACAATAACTGAAAGAAATATCTGAAAGCAACAACACAACTGATGGAACTGAAATAGGAAGGAATAGACTAACTGACTGGAAATGTAAAACTATGCCTACTCTTAACCGTACTGGAGGGAGTAGGAGCCATACCTGAAGATATATCATTCTACTGTCGATCTACTCATGTGTCGTATCACATGGCATAACATAACATAACATAACATAGCACACACAACGTTACCCGGCACCCATAAGATGGGAGGTACAAACAGCACGCAATCTATACCCCTACCCTGGTTGTCCCATCTCCTATAATAACTATAAGCATCCTGCCGGTCCCCTGGGTATGCACTTGGGCTCGCTGAGCCCCTGACTATAACTATACCTAAGTCCGGAGGACTCCTGAATCAACACCCGGGAGTATCCGCTCGACAGGGGTGTGTAAGGGCTGACCAAGGCACAATATGGGGAAAACTGGCATCCCATCTTCGTCCCTTGTGGGACGACATGCCACTCCGTAGAGCGACGTATCCTCGTCCTCTGGCGGATGAGTCGATACAGCTATTAACCCTGGGGCGGTCAGGGATGCTAGGTAATCCAACCCCAAGACAATACAGTGGTCTCAACTAGTAATACTATCTGCATATATCACATGCTGAAGCTAATAATTATAATGTATCTGTGCAGACTGTATGCTGAACTAGTGATAGTGGTATGTATGTATTTAATACATGTTGGGACTGATAATAGTATATATAAATATAATCTTCTGCCATACTGTGCTGAGTCTAACGCTGAACAAGACATAGTTTTTCTGCTGAAAACCATGTTGTATACTGAGTTTCTATAGTAACATGATTTACTCTTTCTAACATGCTTCCTAAACTTCATTTTAACCTATCATTCTACTTCTGAGATGCCTTACATATATTTCATTATTTTACCGGGTTTCAACGGAATACGATAGTATCCTAACATTCTGTACTACATCATATACTGAGCATGCTGTGCAGTTCCTAACACTTGCATTAGAATCTATATCGTTCTAGCAAGTTTCGTGCTAGATATAACCTGATGCTTCTAATATCGTACCAACATTCGTAATAAGCATAATACATGACTTCTGAACATTCTACTGGCCTTTAAATTACTTTACTATACCGAGATTACTAACTTGCCGAGGAAACTAGCTTTACATACCTTTGCTTCTGATTTACCGACTAACTGGCGTAGCTTGGTCAGTATTTCAGCTATTCCTCCCAAATGCATTCACATATACATCAATCAGTACTAAATACAACTTTATTCTGAAGAACGACATCACTTTCGAAATAATTATAGCCTAAACTTAGGCCTATCGAAAGATGGTCGAAAACTCGCTATTTTCCAGGAGTCCAGAAGGGAGAAATATTCACTTCATAGCTAGGAACACATAGACACTAGTTTGGAGCAATTCTACTTACCTTAGCTCGGTAGCTCGACGATTCGTCGGCCATATTTCACGAAACTAAATCCGTAGGAACGCTCTCCGCTGCTAAATACCTCAGTACCTGAGGTTAATTTGGGTTTGGACTGCGTTTGGCAGCGTAATCGGATGATAATATATTATCTTCCTTCATCCCTCTCTGCCCCCTGCGTTTCTCTGGAAATTTCCAATGGTTTAAATGAAATAAAACCGAAGTGGGGCTTTATATACTTGAGCCTGGATAGGGCCAACGTGTCATGTAGCAAACGCGGAGGCTCCACCTCTGTGACATGCTGCCATCGCGGAGGGGCTCTGCCTCGGCTCCTCCCGCGATGGTTCGGTAGGTTTCTCGTCCGATCTTTTTCCCGGGCCTTTCTTTAGCAAGTATGGCCTTCAAATATGCTTAACCAATGTGTGAATAGGCCATCTAGGTGTCGGGAATCCTACGGGGTATAACAATCTCCCCCCTAAGAACATTCGTCCTCGAATGTAAACTTCTATCATTTCTCAATTTACTATCTAGGAAAATTTCGGCAGAGTTTCCCCTGTAATATGGACTATAGCAAAATCCTGAAATGCAGAAAAGTCCCACACAGGTACTGCACGTAATACTTTAAAATTCACTGGATAATTAAACATCAATCTTTCTTATTTATACATATACAACCATAAGGTACTACATAAGTAGTAATATGGACATACCTGTTGCCTGACTAGGCCTGGAATAGGTGAGGATATCTAGATTTCATATCCTCTTCAGCTTCCCACGTCATCTCCTCTCGGTTCCTGTTACGCCATAATACCTTGACAGACGCAATATCCTTAGTTCTCAATCTACGAACCTGCCTGTCTAGGATGGCTACTGGAATCTCTTCATAGGCCAGCTCTTCTGTAACCTGGATATCCTGGACTGGGACTGCTCTGGACTTGTCTCCTATGCATTACTTCAACATAGATACATGACCGGATGAACGGATTCTAACTCTGGAGGTAAGTTTAACTCATCTATCACTTGGCCTATTCTTCGACGAATCTGATAAGGCCCAACAAACCTCGGACTGAGTTTACCCTTTTTACCGAATCTCATCACCCCTTTAATCGGAGATACTTTCAGAAATACCCAGTCACTCACATTAAACTCCAGGTCTCTGCGCCGTACGTCTGCATATGATTTCTGGCGACTCTGTGCAGTCAATAGGCGTTCTATGATAAGCTTGACTTTCTCTTCTGACTGCTGAACAATATCGGGCCCAATTATCGCTGATTCCCATACTTCGAACCAGCCAACCGGCGATTTACACTTTCGCCCGTATAAAGCCTTAAAAGGTGCCATCTGAATAGCCGAGTGATAGCTATTATTATAAGTAAATTCTATCAACGGCAAATGCTCGTCCCAGCTACCACCAAAGTCTAGCACACACGCTCACAGCATATCCTTGAGCGTCTGAATAGTGCACTCAGCCTGTCCGTCTTTCTGAGGGTGGAATGCAGTGCTCAGATTAATCTGTGTTCCCAGTCCCTTCTAGAATGATTGCCAAAATCTAGCCGTGAACTGCGCTCCTCTTTCTGAAATAATGGATATTGGCACTTCGTGCAATCTGACTATCTCTCAGATATACAATTCCGCGTAATCTTTGGTCGAGAAAGTAGTCCTTACTGGCAGGTAATAAGCTGATTTAGTCAATCTGTCAACTATCACCCATATAGAATCATATCTGTGTCGGGTACGGGGTAATCCTGCCACAAAATCCATATTCACTGCTTCCCATTTCCAGAGAGGCACAACTATGTTCTGAGTTAACCCGCTTGGTTTCTGGTGTTCCGCCTTTACCTGTTGGCAGTTAGGACACTGGGCTACAAACTCAGCAATTTCCCTTTTCATACCTGGCCACCAGTAGTTTTCCTTGATATCATGGTACATTTTTGTCGCACCTGGGGTGTAGAGAATAACGGGCATAATGTACCTCGTTCATAATCTGCTGGCGGAGCCCTGAAACATCTGGAACATATAGACGGCCTTTACAGCGCAGCACTCCATCCTCTGTTACCTGGAAATCTGGCGTTTTCCCCTGCTAACCAGGTCAGGATTCTTATACTACTGTTCTTTTATTTTCACGACTGATGACGACACGACGGTGTTCTAGATTACCGTTCTGTTGTCCTTCATTTCAATTACACGAACGGCGAAATTGACCAATTGATGTATCTCTCTGACCAACTCTCGTTGCTCGGGTTGCACATACACCACACTCCTAATAGATCTATAGCTAAGAGCGGTTGCTGCTCCATTACCTTTTCATACTTAGAGAGCTCGGCATATAACTGACGGTCATACTGACTTGTCTTGCTGAAAAGATCGACAGGTAGTTTACAGGCGTAGCTAGAGCTTATCTGGCCCTCCGGCCACATGCTAAGGCTACTTGTTGCTGGAATAACCTGAACGACCGTCTGCGCACCTTGTGCCTTTATCTGATCAGAGGGTCCTGATATTGATCATGACCTCTAATGATCTGGCTGCTTAACCTTAAATAACTGAATAGTCGGGTTGAATGACCCGAATGTGGCAGTAGTCTAACAATGCTCTAACTGTTCTACTTGAGTACTTATAGTTCATGCATAACTGCAGACTTGTGGGCATCTAATTGCTCTGTTATTTTGCTTGAACCACTGTAAGGCTGGGCTTAATCAAACTTACTCCCAGGCGATCAATCTCTGGATCTTTACGGGGAGTCTACTGATCTCTTGGTCTTAATAAACACTGTGCTAGCAGGGTACTATCAATTTCTTACGCCTTGTGTGTACCCACTTGGATTTATACTACTATTCTGGGGAATTCTCGGTCTTATGAGCTATTCTATAAATACTGGCCTTCTGCTAGGGCTTTGTAAATGAATACCTTACAAGAACCAGCTAAAGTTCTAGTCTGTCACTGACTACTGATATGGACCCCTTTCTTGGGGTGCCCACAGGCATGTCTGACTTGCGGAGTATTCCTTGTAATAACTGCTAGGTTGACTAAGGTCGACTCTCACCTACAAGGCTGGGAAAATGATGTACGACCACTTAACATACTGGAAAAATTCTGGTTCCGGCATATGCGATAATGCTATTGATTTTTAGGGATGCTTCCCTGCTAATACAAGCGCCAGCTAGTCGTTAGACCGTCTAACTGTGCTCTTATCATCTAGCCATCTGATTCAGGCCATTAACTCTAGTAAGCTTCTAGAGCCTAGATCTGGCAACAACACATAAGTCTATTAACTTAATAACTGCGAACTGAGACAGTTTCTATGACTTCATACGTAATTCACACTTAATCTGCCCTTTCTCTTCTCCTTTCCCTTTCTCCTTTCTTCTCTCCTTTTCTTTCTTTCTTCTCCTTTTTTTTTTGGCAAGGGGGTCCTGCAATGCAATTTGCACATGCTTTCTAGTACTAATCAGCATCTATGATTGTAACCCCTATAGGCAGCTACTCACAACATATCTATTATCTGTATATATATATATATATATACGTACAATACATACTGAATTCTGCGGTGATACATAATTTCTGACATGCTCTGCTGAGTCTCATACCGTACATGATACACCGCTTCTATGGTCTAATAATATCTCCTGCTCTCACTTATCATTTCCTTAGACTTTCATCTCATTCTAGATGTAACAAACATAAACACTTTAGTTATTGTCTGCTGTTTTAAATTCCGCCACTCTTGCGATGTGGGGTCGACATTCGAATCTTGTGGCCTTACTAGGCATATATTGAGAGCCCATGACTGTCTGCTGGGCCTTATCTCTAGGCCACACTAGATTGAATTCGCTGTATCGGCAATTTCTCAACTTCCCCATAAGCGAACATACTGCAGTATTCTGGACCACAATCTTACTGTCAGCCCGAGGCTTAATCCTTAATACGATATTCTATCAATCCGGGGGTAATCCTAATTTCCCCACACATCTGACACTCCAGCTTCTTCCCCTCATCTTGCTTAAGCTGAACTTTGGGGTTTAAGGTACCTGCATTTCATTGTTAATAAGATTACTGGTCAAGTATCAGTTCATACTTCCCCTAACTTGCCGTCAGACCTATCTGATTCACATGAACTCTCACCCTTTCGATATCACAACTGAATCATATCTATAATCTTGCAGGTATATCCTACTGTCTATTAGCTTATATGGCAAACTTAGCCTTTTTCTGACTCAAATTTGACCATTACTAAGCATTCATTACTAACAGGTCTTTTACCCCTGCTTCAGGTAAGCTAACAGTCTTACTTTCTTTACTGGCTTGTTATCATAATGGTCTGCACAACTAACGTAATCATAGGGGCTCCTTATACTTTCTAATACTTACTAGGATCAATCAGCCCACCTTTACTTACTGCTTGACTTGGCAACCTCATCTCAAATCTTATGCCCCTTTACTGTACTAGAATCAAAGTCAAGAGGTAGGAATAGCCCTTTTCTTGTTGCAACAGATAGAACATATAACTGTACCACATCTAAAAAGATGTGTTTGGGATTCCTGCATTTCCCTCTCTTTCTCATACTTATCTGATAGTCTGACTTTGTCTGTAATTTTAATCAGATCTCATATAGCTAATAAATAAATCAACTCATATATACATTATACTTCTGACTTCCTATTCTGACGTTATCAACATATACTGGGAATAGTACCGATAAAGGTATCATGCTGGGATGTCTCGGGTGCCTCCTGCTGCTGCTGTAGTTATCATGTAACTGGTTGATGCCCTCTTCTTTTGTTATATCTGATCTTCTGCCTGTAGTAGGGTAATGTTGATCTGCCTTTGTATTTGTAATCAAAAAATATGGTAAGTTTTTTTTAGGGAGTCAAACCTATACCGTACCGCTCTAAAGCACGACTGACTGAGAATGAAGGGTAACCATCCTATCATGCCTCACAACCTCCTGCCTATAGTACGTGGTGCACAACACATCCATAGACAAGACTCTACTTACCACGGCTTGCAGACTCCCTGGGACACGACCTACTCTGATACCAAGTTTGTCACGCCCAACCCTGGAGGGTATGACGGCACCTGGTGCTTGCTAGACTCTGGACTGCTAGATGGTCCAGCCTAAGCACGTTTGGTGCTTTTGGCTGGCCTTGACTCTATTCCAAAAAACCAACCGGCTATATAACGGCTGTAAACACAGCCTCCGGCCAACTGGCCTATAGCCACCTGTACCTGCACTATCAGCTAACGAGAACACATTCAATATAGGGAAACCTATGCGGGCCGACGAGGCCACCATGCTGTCTAGTTATCAGTAACTCACAACAATGAAATACTGGAAAGCTACGTGACCGGCAAGGTCACCACTACTGTCAAGCTATGGCCCCACACGGCCAACATAAAGGAAACAAAAGTACTAACAACTATACAATTGGACGGCCCCACACGACCAGCTCATCTGACCACAGGGAAATATATACAGACTGCAAGCCTCTAGGAATAACAATAGAAATGATCGGGACAGGGCCCCGACCTACCCGTACTGTACAACGAAAGAAAACGAAATACACCTCTGGAATTCAGTCTCCGGATGATAGGAGCTGAATACTCGATCGCTGATAGGAATCACGAGGGATCGCCTCCTCGTCTATGAGTACCTGCAGGCAAGTAATGCAGCGCCCCACCGGGCGTCAGTACCTTTGGTACTAAGTATGTAAAACAATAACTGAAAGAAATATCTGAAAGCAACAACACAACTGATGGAACTGAAATAGAAAGGAATAGACTAACTGACTGGAAATGTAAAACTATGCCTACTTTTAACTGTACTGGAGGGAGTAGGAGTCATACCTAAAGATATATCATTCTACTGTCGATCTACTCATGTCTCGTATCACATGGCATAACATAACATAACATAACATAGCACACACAACCTTACCCGGCCCCCATAAGCCGGGAGGTACAAACAGCACGCAATCTATACCCCTACCCCGGTCGTCCCATCTCCTATAATAACTATAAGCATCCTGCCAGTCCCCTGGGTATGCACTTGGGCTCGCTGAGCCCCTGACTATAACTGTACCTGAGTCCGGAGGACTCCTGAATCAACACCCGGGCGTATTCGCTCGACAGGGGTGTGTAAGGGCCGACCAAGGCACAATATGGGGAAAACTGGCATCCCATCTTCATCCCCTGTGGGACGGCATGCCACTCCGTAGAGCGACGTATCCTCTTCCTCTGGCGGACGAGTCGATACAGCTATTAACCCTGGGGCGGTCAGGGATGCTAGGTAATCCAACCCCAAGACAATACAGTGGTCTCAACTAGTAATACTATCTGCATATATCACATGCTGAAGCGAATAATTATAATGTATCTGTGCATACTGTATGCTGAACTAGTGATAGTGGTATGTATGTATTTAATACATGCTGGGACTGACAATAGTATATATAAATATAATCTTCTGCCATACTGTGCTGAGTCTAACGCTGAACAAGATATAGTTTTTCTGCTGAAAACCATGTTGTATACTGAGTTTCTATAGTAACATGTTTACTCTTTCTAACATGCTTCCTAAACTTCATTTTAACCTATCATTCTACTTATGAGATGCCTTACATATATTTCATTGTTTTACTGGGTTTCAACTGAATATGATAATATCCTAACATTCTGTACTACATCACATACTGAGCATGCTGTGCAGTTCCGAACACTTGCATTAGAATCTATATCGTGCTAGCAAGTTTCATGCTAATTATAACCTGATGCTTCTAATATCGTACCAACATTCATAATAAGAATAATACATGACTTCTGAACATTCTACTGGCCTTTAAATTACTTTACTATACCGAGATTACTAACTTGCCGAGGAAACTAGCTTTACATACCTTTGCTTCTGATTTCCCGACTAACTGGCATAGCTTGGTCAGTATTTCAGCTATTCCTCCCAACTGCATTCACATATACATCAATCAGTAGTAAATACAACTTTATTCTGAAGAACGACATCACTTTCGATATAATTATAGCCTAAACTTAGGCCTATCGAAAGACGGTCGAAAACTCGCTATTTTCCAGGAGTCCAGAAGGGAGAAATATTCACTTCACAGCTAGGAACACATAGACACTAGTTTGGAGCAATTCTACTTACCTTAGCTCTATAGCTCGACGATTCGTCGGCCGTATTTCGCGAAACTAAATCCGTAGGAATGCTCTCCGCTGCTAAATACCTCAGTACCTGAGGTTAATTTGGGTTTGGACTGCGTTTGGCAGCGTAATCGGACGATAATATATTATCTTCCTTCGTCCCTCTCTGCCCCCTGCGTTTCTCTGGAAATTTCCAATGGTTTAAATGAAATAAAACTGAAGTGAGGCTTTATATACTTGAACCTGGATAGGGCCAATGTGTCACGGAGCCAATGCGGAGGCTCCACCTCCGTGACACGCTGCCATCGTGGAGTGGCTCTGCCTCGGCTCCTCCCGCGATGGTTCGGCAGGTTTCTCATCCGATCTTTTTCCCGGGCCTTTATTTAGCACGTATGGCCTTTAAATATGCTTAACCAACGTGCGAATAGGCCATCTAGGTGCCGGGAATCCTACGGGGTATAACAAAAACAAAGAAGTTGAATAGCATGGAGTGGATACAACAGTACACTTGGCTTTCCCGCATCATTGCCACATAGTGCCGTTAGTTGAATGGCTGCATGGTACTGAGTCACAGATAAAAAAGGCCACACTGAACTTTCAAGCGAAATTTTGGTGGTCATTGGTGAGGCATAGGCTGGTACCAACAAGCAATGACAATATACTCTCATCCGACAGAGCAGCACTGGTAGCCAGCATAATGGAGGGGTACGCAATTAATTTCTCGCGGTTCATTGTTGAGGAGATTCGAGAGAGGGCTATAAATGATGGTACGATGATTCCCTTCCCCTGCTTGATTGATAGACTATGTGGGGAGTCTCAAGTGACAGAATTGCCATCAATTGATCAAAGAGTGGTGGTTTAGAAGATTACCGATATTAGTTTGGTTTTAGATGATACAAACCCGGTATCGAGGGAGAGCACTCAAGCATCTGTACTACTGGAGTGACCATAATAGTAGAGGCATTTGGCAGTGGAATGCAGACTGGTGAAGAACATTTCGCCGAGTTAGCGATCGAGCCTACTGAGGCAGAGAGATAGGTAGCCAGCCTGAGGCTACAGATACAACGGATGCCTCCATACCTGGCGACATTCCCGAGTCATCATCTATGGCAGCAACATCCAAACCATCAATCGCACCTCCACTATCCACCACAGCCGGCCTAGTCACAGTATCACAGGAGTTCTTGGTTGACATGGCTCGACGGCTAGCTAAAGAAGAAAAGCATCAGGCACACACGGCTCTAAAGGTCAAAGTCTTGATGAGCTGGTTAAGTCGTGGGTGTCAAAGGAGTTAGAGAGATTGTCCAGTTCGGTACATGGGGGACTGATTCTTTTGAGAGAAGGATGGATGAGTGCCTTGCATAGTTACAGGCGCCATAGTTATCTCGATGGTACGCAGAGCTGGGAGCACTACGATTCGAGGTGCGGGACTTGGCTGCATGACAGACAGTTATGGTACCTCCACCGGTACTTTCCGTGATTGATGATGAGTTTGAAGAGGAGCTACCAATGATTTTTGATTTCATCACAGAGGAGTCGGTGGCACATGCCAAGGGAAAGAGGCCTCGTGAGGAGGCGAGTGTTGATGATGATGCATCTCTGCTCTGTCAACAAAAATGGGAGCGGAGTTAGATGGAGAGAGAGTTGCACGAATCAAGAGAGGAGGCTCGACTGAGAGCCGAGACTGAGGCAGCGAGAGCTAGTGGAGAAGGAACGAGCTCAGTTGGATCTAAGAATGCACCGGGTCAAGCCGGCAATATCAGAGTTGATGTTGGAGGCGTATCTACACCCTCCACCGACCAGGTAGCTACACCTAGGTTGCACGGGTATGTTTCCTATTCTTTTAGTTTTTTGTCTTGTATATATATGCGTCGAGGACGACACATGCTTTTTTGATGGGGGTGGGGAGGGATACCTGTGCATTCTATTTTGCTGAACATAACCCGAGGGTTTTTCTTGTCAGATATCTTTTCCCTCGGGTGTTCCATATCTAGTAGAACCGACATGTTTAGGATGTTATTTTGGGTTTTTGTTTTTTGTGTGTCAGTTGGAAGAAAGTTAGGAAAATTGAAAGCAGTCAAGAGCTAAAATTGTTTGATATTTTGATTTTTGATAATTTTGCACCCCCCCAAAAAATTTGTATATATGTATGTGAGAGTTGACAATATGACCTTTGTGAATCTTTGCATGGCATTGGAACTGTGAACTTGTTTACCATTGTATGGCTATACCAGAACTAGCGATTAGTAGAATTGATGATGTTGACCTGTGCTATGTGTGAAGTAAGGTCTAATAGCTGAATTCGATTGTGTGTGTCAATCTAGAACTTGCCTGGTCAGTCATACAGGGATAGAGGATAAGAAACTAGGAAAGGATCATAGGCCGTTTTTGATTTGTGAGTCCACTTTAGCCTAAAAGACCTACCAAAGTGAATAAAAATCCCTTGATCCAAATGTTTGAGCTTAAATTGACCTTTCTTTTCATTTACACCAATTCATCTACCTGATTTTATTATGAATAAACCTGTTTTGGCCCTGGTCCCTCCTTGGACATTATGAACTTCAACTCAGGCAAATCACCTAAGTTGACGGTGGCTATGATAGGGGTGAGTAAGTAGAGTCGAGTGGAAGTACAGTTGGGTAATGAAAAAGAAGGAAAAAGAGCGGGTGTTGTATGCATGATGAAAAGAAAAAAAATTATTGTCAAAAGCAAGAAGAGAAAAGAAAAATAATGTATGACATCAATAAGTTTTTGTTGAATAAAAAGTAACCGCATCCGTAGTGTCTAAAGTAAAGAAAAGAAAAAGCAGAAAAAAAGAGGAAAAAGGGAGAAAATAGAAATAAAGGTGAAAAATGGAGGCCACTGGAATCATCCGTGAAGTGCACTAGACTTTCTAAGGAATTAGACCACGAGGGACCTAACGAATCGTGCTAAGGCACGATGAGTTGTTAGGTGACCCGTTTCCAAGCCTGGAACGTTACTGAGGACGACTGATTTAAGCAAGGAATGATTCGTCAGAAGGCCTAATGATCCGTCACACAGCTCATTGCCACTGCCGGCCTGGTTTTCATATTTATTTAGGAAAAGGAGTTGTTTGAATTAAAAATATCCAGTTTTAGGTTTATTTTAGAGGGATGATTTCTGGAAGGATTTTTAGTTGATTTTGAGAGAGGATCTTGAATGATATTGTGAGGATATTCTTGAGATAATTTTCATACAATTGTTCTTGATTCAAGGAACGAAAGCACCATTGGAATTTTATTCAATCTACTTGGTTTTTATTCTACAATAACTTGTAAGTTGCAATTATGATTTCTTCTATATTTTGTGATTTCAATAACACAAACATGAGTAGCTAAACCCATAAACTAAGTTTATGGGAACCAAGATGAATTAACAAAAAAAAATACTTAGTGATTCTTGAACGGGGTTTTATGCATGTATTTTGTTTCCCTTTGTTTTGATTGATTCTTGACGGTTGCAAATGTTAGACTTTCCTTATTCTTACTTACCGGATCAAGGAAGTAAATAATGGTAAAAGGGATTAACAACAGAGATTTGAGGCTATCAACCCACATTTAATAGCTTGAACTTGTCCGGGGATAGCTAAACCGATATTAAGGGTAAGGGTCAACTAAAGTACACCGGTATACAGACCAAGTTGCGTGGTAAAAATCATCTAGATAAGGGATCAACCATTTAGGTGAACCTAACTAACCAATATTGCATGTTAAACACCGGAATAGATCACTAGTATATAAGCCTTGTGGTTATGAAATCTTGGGGAACACAATCCTAGTCTAGTCATAAATTGAATACAAACCAAACTTGATACCAACATTAATTAATTTTACTTTTGTCATTATTCTATATTATTACCCCTTTGGAAATAAGTAAATCAATAGTAATAGTTATTCACATTAACTTAAGTTCTTACCATATTCCCTGAATCAATATAGAGGACCGAAGTCATGAATGATATCATAGAGAGTCCCTTACTATCTAAGGGTGAGTCCCTGACTGTAGAAGGGAAACGTTCTCAGCTTGAGAGAGTCCCTGACTGTCGAAGGGAGAGCATTCTCTGACATAGAGAGTCACTGGCTGACCAAGGGAAATATTCTCAGCTAAGGACAGTCTCGACAGACTAAGGGAAGCATTCTCAATTAATGAGAACTGACTAAAGGAAACATTCTCAACTAATGAGAGTCCCAACATACTACGACTAATCTAAATAGCAATAGCTAATCAGAGACATGAGCATTCATCAATCACATCAATACTTTACACCCATCTACAACGTTCAAGTTCCGAGTTCATAACGTACAACATATAGCATAGGGTCATGTAGGATCCATAGGTCCGATGTACACTCTAACATAGTTACATTGCTTTAGTTATTTAGATTTACGGAAAGCCCCGACACATAACTCATACTTTAAACATTTACCATGAAATCATGGGAGAAGCATACATTTTCATTTCATAAGTCCCATTTAATAATCCACTCCAATTCATGAGAAAGCTACAGTAATTAGGCCATTATCATAGATTTACCTCATACCCAACCAACTTCATCGACATCATAATGAAAATACATATTTTAATTTCAATTGACCAAGCCCATAAACCCTAATTTCAGCTTAGCACATTTATCAAACGACATATTCAAGTTCTTAAGGGTAATCATACGATCTTCACATATTTTAAACCATAGATATGAGTTACTGCTATAATTAAGTGAACTAGAATAAAGTCCCATTCAATGTTCAAGCCATCTCATGAAGAACGTTCTATAATCATGTATTTTTCTTCATTTAACACATACTTCAAGATAATCCAATAATTCTATAATCATAATTAATTTATAATCCTAGTGGGTCTTGGAATTCAAGGAAGATATAGAAGAAACCATCCACACACAAAACCCTGACGAGTCATTACCTAACACGACGACTCGTTAGGTCATCCGTGATCACTGGACTTGCTACACCTCTTGACTGCTCCCACGGCTCTGACCACGACACGTAGGGTCACCTAAAGAGTTGTCCCACGACTCGTTCTGTGAAAACAAAATCTCCACCTTCTGTCTGAATTCTTTCTTTAAGCATGGAATCTAATCTTAGAAACAATCGGGGTGTTACAAACACCTGAATCAATTAAGTAGTGTTGCAGGGTATATCCCTATCCACAACAAAGAATTGAATCCCTTGTTCTTGACAAAGAATCACAACCTACTTTATACTTATTTTTACCCTCATTTGTTTCCTTTTTTAAGTTCAATACATGAGCCAATAAATATTATTCAAAAGGTGATTAGATTAATGAACAATAATTAAATCAAGAAATCATAAATTATCTTAAAAGTGAGATTTAAATATATAACATAAACGAACTTTAACTGCAGCCGTCATGCTTGTGGACAAAACACTAGATTAAGGTTATTAGCCACTCCTATTTAAGCGCTAAAACCAAAAGAATCACCATTATAATACAAGAAAATATAAATGAAGTTAAGAAAAAAAAAACTTAAAAGATGGAATTCTTGTTTTTGCATTCTTCCTAAAACAACCTTGATCTCCATTGAATAATAGTGATCCTTCCCCTTAAAATATATTAGGGTTCATATATATGGTAAATGGAAAAAGAACCCCTTACCCCTACTTAAATTCAGCTTGTAAACATAAGAAATGCAACTCTGACTAGCCTGGTGCGTTGCTCTAGCTATTGCACCAGCCTATTGACTTTTAATTTTTCTGAAGTTTAGGTGCTGCTGCACCACGCTAGCCATCTCACCAGAGTGTTAGAAAAAAATTCTTCTAATGTTTGGGCTCTGGTGTTGTCACGACCAGAGTTGGGACCTTAGACCGAGACACGGGACCTAAATCCACGAAATGGTTCCAGTCGACCCAAGGCATGAACATAACAACTAAAGAGCGTGTATCAAAGCGGAATCTGATAACTAAAACATGAATAAGCAGAAGTCTAAATACATAACAATCATAAACAGAGTCAACACTCAACAAAGATGAAAATCTACATAATGTGTAATAAGCCTCTAAACTATCTAATGAGATGATGGGACAACACCCCCAACTAGCTCGCTAAAGTCTAAAACTACAATAGCATAATCCAACACTAAACTGAATGTCCTCGGAAGATGAGGATTCACCAACAATAGGAATTGAACTGGACTGCGGGGGAGCTAGACTAATGCGAAACTGAGTTTGATCAGTTGGTCCTGTATAGTGAAAAGATACATCATAGGGTATGCAGTCAATACTTGGAATATACTGAGTGTGCAAGGTAAGTAAAACATGTTGAATAAATGTTAACTAAAATCATTCATATAACCATAAATCAGTAGATCATGAGAGTAAGGAATGCATGCTAAATTCTGAATCTGAGGCATATATATAGTCATAAACTGACTATCATGTCAGAATAAAATGACTCAAAGCTACAAATAGAAATCCTATGACTTGTCATAGCTGAGATAAGAAGTAAAGGCTCATAAACTGATCATTAGGTCAAGCCTGCTGTAAAACATAATATCATAAGTCATGAACATGAATAACTGAAATCATGAGGAACAATGGGAGAATCGTCACAACCGACACCATCACGATAGAGATTACGTGATACCCCAACTATCACACTCAAGTGGGTAGAGCCATCCAAAATCTTGCCAGGTCTAAGGATGATGCCATGATATCGATATCAAGCTAAAGGCCCCTTGCGGAGCGGGGGGGGGGGGGGGGGAGGGGAAACTCTCAAGGGAGGTCCTAATGAAAATATATAAACCTACATTGGCACGTAGTTCTGAGACCATGGAACCTTGGAACCACAAGCCTACTCGGTGCTAAACACTACTCCCAAAAACATGCATAGTGTTCTCATCATTTTTCAATGAAGATGAAATCATAATTACATGCATAGTATAAAATCCAAACATGGGGAATCTTGACTCCAAAAAATATCATAAGCTGTAGTGGGAGTCTTGATTCCATAACATATGATTAGCTGATCTTATTAGCCTTGGCTAAATTATGAAAACATACTTAACTTATGTGGGTTTTCCCAAACCTTAAAATCATGAGTACTTGAAATAGATATCATAAGTCAAAATCATGAATTCATAATAGGGCAATTTATATACATTCATTCATGCTAGATATCTCATCATACTTGAGATCATGAATCATAAACTTGACTTTTCATGAAACTTGCATAATAAGGCATAGTTTCTAATAACTTGAAATCAAGAATTTATAATCAATTTGTTCATAAAATATTCCCATAAGTCTTAAAACATGCTTTGGAACATGGGGGGAATTGACCTATAGACATATCATAGAGAATTTCATGAAATTGGGTTAAAACACTATAGATCATATATTTGAATTAGAACTTGAATTCTTGAATTTGAGGAGAAATTTGGGCATTGGAGCAAAAGGAAACTCTCATTCATAGCTCTACATACCTGGGTAAATTTATTCTCAACTTGTCTTTGAAAGCACAACAGAATTGGGGAAGAATTGAGAGAGTTTCTAGATTGAACTTCCAAGGGAATTCAAAGCTTTGCATGCATTGGAAAGCCTAATGAGTTGATATAGACTAAACCCTCATAGTTTAGGACTTAGAAGCTTAGAATTTACAAAAATACCATTAATGATTTCTGCAGGAAAAATGCTCACTGCCAGTCATACGACTCGTAGCATGAGTCGTACAATCAACCTACGACTTATGGATTCCTCCCGTAGCTAGCCAATATATTTTCTCCAACTCTCTAATTATTTTCATGAATCCTACCATGACTTCTGATTCCATACTATGAGTCATACAACAACTCGTAGGACCAGCACATGATAACCCAAATGCATACTATGACTGTCCACACCATGGGTCATACCACTAAACTATGACTCATAGTGTGGACTCGTGGTCTAGGGAAAGAAGCCTCTAAACTGAACCATGTGTCTTCCTACGACCCATACCACCTGATCATGACTCGTACTGAGAAAATTTCCAAATTTTTTTTGCTGACATATTTCAAATCCCAAATCTAGTCTTAGGAACTTTTAGGGTGTTACATTATCACCCCCTTAGGAACATTTGTCCTCAAATGTGGATTAAGCATACTGAAAGGCTGGGGAAAGGACTACAATCCCAAATACTAAACATCTAAGCTGAAACTAATGGAGTGAGTGACTCCAAACTAGTACACGTGACTGAACTGATTTCATGAAACGTACATACATGCTAAAACATCAAAGGAACTGAGAGACATGAACTTGACATGAAACTAGTTAGAGAACTAAGGAGGAAACTAATTCCTCATCCTAAAACTGAGTAGGGAGCATAAAGATGCTGGTACTAGCCATCATATCTACTTCGGCTTCCCTCTTAGCTCCCTCAACAAGATGATTCCTCCACAAAATCTTCACTGAAGATACCTCTTTGTTTCTCAACTTCTAAAACTGATGATAAAGAATCTCACCCAGAACCTCCTCATAGGTAAGTTATCCTTCACGCCTATGCCCTCCATTGGAACAACCATGGTTTTGTCACCAATGCACTTCTTTAGTAGAAATACATGGAAAACTGGATGTACCGAGGCTAACTCCACTGGTAGATCCAACTCATATGAAACTTTGCTAATTCACCCCAAAACCTTATAAGAACCAATATATCAGGGACATAGATTTCCCGTCTTCCTGAATCTCATAACTCCCTTCATGGGAGATGCCTTCAAAAACACCCAATCATTAACCTCAAACTCAAGCTCTCTCCGCCTAAAATCTGCATAATTTTTTTGACGACTTTGAGTTGCTTTCAGCCTCTTCATAATAAGCTAGACATTATCCATGGACTCATGAACTGAATAGCTCTATCAACATAGCCTCGCCTACTTCAGACCATTTGATAGGTGATCTACACCTTCTCCCATAAAGAGCCTCAAACAGAGCCATCTAAATGCTGTAGTGGTAATTGTTATTGTATGAAATATCAATGAGAGGAAAATTACCTTCCCATCTACCCTTGAAGTAAATCATACATGCTCTCAATATATATTCAAGAGTCTAAATGGTCCGCTCGGCCTGACCATCTATCTGCGGGTAAAACCCCGTGCTAAGCTTAACTTGAGTACCAAGTCCCTTCTAGAAAGATCTCTAACATTGTGAGGTAAACTGAGTACCTCTATCTAAGATGATGGAAATGGGAAATCCATGCAACTGAACTAACTCCTGAATGTACAATCTAGCATAATACTCAACGGAACCGGTAGTTTTGATCGGTAGGAAATGTGTTGCTTTGGTAAACCTGTCTACAACTACCCATATAGAGTCATACCATTTGCGTGTATGAGGCAACCCATGATAAAGTCCATATTGATCTCTTCCAACTTCCAAGTAAGGATACCAATGTCTTGTAGCATACCTGTAGGTCTCTGATGCTCAACTTTCACTTGTTGACAATTTGGACACTTAGCCACAACCTCCACTATGTCCTTCTTCATGTCATTCTACCAATAGACCTCCGGTAGGTCATGGTACATCTTGGTGGCATCTGGATGGATAGAATAACGAGATCCATGAGCCTCATGCAACATTCGTTCTCTCAAATCATCAACACTCGAAACACCTAAATGACCCTGGTAACAAAGTACACCATCTCCCTCTTGGGAGAAGACCTCCACCTTTTGATTCTGGAAAACTTCCATTAGCTTTACTAAGATAGGATCCTCGTCTTTCCTAGCCTTGACCTCAGTCACCAATGAAGATTTTAACCCATTCTAAACAATGACACCACCATCTGACGAGTCAACAAGGCGAACTCCTAAACAGGCAAGCCTGTGGATATCTTTCACTAACTCCTTCCTCTCATCCTCATCACAGGACACACTCTCCCTAGACAGCCTGCTAAAGGCATCTGCCACTACATTGGCCTTGCTCGGATGATAAAGGAAACTCATGTCGTAATCCTTGAGAAGCTCTAGCCACCTCCTTTGTCGCAAATTCAGGTCCTTCTGAGTGAACACATACTAAAGGCTCTTATGGTCCGTGAACACATCCATAGGCACCCCATAAATGTAGTGCCTCTAAATCTTCAATGTAAACACCACCGCTGCCAATTCTAGGTCATGCATCAAGTAATTCTTCTCGTGAGTCTAAAGCTGTCTAGAGGCATATGCAATGACCTTACCATGCTGCATCAGCACACAACCAAGACCAACTTTAGAGGCATCACAATATGCAATAAATCCTTTCATGCCCTCTGGTAGAGTCAATAATGGGGCTTAAGTGAGTTGAGTGTTTAACTCTTGAAACTCTTCTCACAGGCATCCAACAACTAAAATTTGACCTTCTTTTAGGTCAACTCAGTCAACAGTGTTGCAATGGATTACAATCCCATCATAAACCTCCTATAGTAGCCAGCTACCCAAGATGCTCCTAATATCTAAAGGACTAACTAGTCTAGGCGAATTCTTCACCGCCTCTATCTTTTGAGAGTCCACCTGCACACCTTTTCTTCACATCACATGACCAAAAAATGCCGCTGAGTTCGAGAAAAACTCACACTTGCCGAATTTAGCAAACATCTAGTGATCCTTGAGAATCTATAGCACAATCCTCAAATAAGCGACATGCTCCTCCTCTCTTTGAGAGTATATGAGAATATCGTCTATGAAGACAATCAGGAACATATCCAAATACAGCTTGAACACCCTAATCTTCAAGTCCATAAAAGCTACAGGAGCATTCATTAGTTCAGAAGACATAACTAAAAACTCATAGTGACCATACCGAGTCCTGAAGGCTGTCTTTGGAATGTCACACTCTTGAACTCTAAGCTGATGATAGCCAGATCTAAGGTCTATCTTTCATGAGAACCTAGCACCATGAAGTTGATCAAATAGGTCATCAATCCTGTTGAGGGAATACTTATTCTTGATTGTGACCTTGTTCAATTGTCGATAATCAATGCATATTCTAAGGGAACCATCTTTCTTTCGGACAAAGAGAGTTGGTGCACCCTATGGGGATATACTAGGCCTGATGAAACTCTTATCAAGGAGATCTTTCAATTGTTCTTTCAACTCCTTTAGCTCAGCTGGAGCCATTCTATAAGGAGGAATATATATAGGTTGCGTATCAAGGAGAATGTCAATACTAAATTCAATCTCCCACTTAGGAGAGACTCCTGGTAGATCATCAGGAAACACCTCTGAATATTCAAACACTATAGGAACTGACTGAGGACTTTGATAGGCCAATTTCTGTATACCCATCGAGCTATAACTAAGTCACTGACTAGAGTAGAGACTAAGAAGGGTTCTGATAGGATTTCGGGACTAACTCCAAAACTAATAGCAATATAAGGAGTCATAAAAGGTAACGTAGTCCCTGGATCTAACAATGCATACACAACAAGATGGAATACTCGTAACATACCAATGACCACATCTAGAGATACCTCTTTCTTTTGACGAGATGAGAGGGAATAAAATCTATTTTGACGCTGACCACCACCTGCACTAGTAGATGCACCCTATTGAGTTGAGCATGTTGGTGGATAATGAGTTTGTAATTTACCAACTTATTAAGCTCTTAGACATGAGTTTTTATTTAGTTTTCAAGTAATTTTGGTGGATTTTATGCACATTCTCCTTGATATTTGTAGGTACTTAACTTTAGTAGAGGAAGCATGAAAATGAGCAAAAAAACATAAAATTTCAGATGAGGATCGACGTTCCACCAGAGTACACCAGCAAAACACCGGCTAGCCACAGATGCTCACTATATTGAAGAGGAACGTCGACCGGGGGACTGTGGATCAACACCGGCAAGTTACCGGTGTTTTACGCCCCAAGTCTACACCCTGGATAGGACACAACTCTTGGAGTCACAAGTAACCCCAAGTCAACCCATGGTCTATCATAACACTAGCATTCTGAAAAAATAAATATAGCAGAAGCTTTAAAGTAAGAACACAAAATAATTATGAAAATATAGCTGAATCATAAATTTGAAAACAACTGAAACAAAGTTGAAAGTCTGAAACTATGGTTGTGTTTGCAAGCCAACTACAACTAAAGAGTTGCTAGAACAGTTCCCCAGCTACGTCTAAATATAAATCAAAGAAAGATAACTGAAATAAATACGTATCGTCCTCGAAAAATGAGGACTTACCAATGATGCAGCTGGAATCTTCTAAAAATGATCTGCTAACGATGTTGAGATTGAGATCCTGCAGCTGTATCATAAAACGATACAACATAAAAGGTATGCATTAGTAATTTTAATGTACTAAGAAAGTGAGAGAAACCATATGCAAGGAATAAAATAAATTAATTGAAAAGACATGTGATGACCAACCGAAAATGCTGAGAACTGAATAACTGTAATAAACTAAGATGGTCTAACTGACACTGTCTAATGGTGAAGGACATGACCTAAATTTGAGAACTAATCTTATATACTATACTGAACTCATTTGAACTGATTAATCTAAGGTTGAACTGAGCTGACTAGTGGGAGAATCTATAACTGACATATAATTACGTGAGCTAGACGTGGAGTCTGATGTATACACCCCATCTTTAGGACCCAATATACCTTGCCAGCGCATAAAGGCATTAACTAAGTGATAACAGGATTGGGCCATGAGGCCAATAAATATAACCTACGCAATGTAGTTCTGGGTACCTGGGTGCGCTGGAACTCTAGTCCGCTTGTTGCTAAGTCCTACTCCCACTGGATAGTCCTAGATTGACTACTAAGCTGACAGCTCAAAACTGGGGCCCAAGACTTCAACTAAGTCAGGGATACTATCTGAGAGTACCTGAAAGTCTTATCATAACAGATTCAATAGATGGGTTCTAAGACTGGTTAGAGCTACTTATCTGGAAGCATCATAACCGTCTAAAGAACAACTGTAATTTGAAGCTGGGGTCTTAAGGCTAGTCAGAGCTGCTTATCTAAAAGTATCATGACCGCCTAAAGAACCACTTAAATATGATACTTAGTCTAATACTGATAACTGGGAGGTATCACGGACACTTGAAGGATTAACTATAGTCAAACTGATCAACTGGCATTTTTGAGTAACACTGAGTATTCTAAAATTCTAACTGAAACTAAACTGACATACATCTGACTGATATTTCAAAACATACAAATACTATAGGAGTCCCCAATACTGATAGAATTAAGCAATTTCAATAATGAATCAATTATGCAAGACTCTAGTTTTCTTCATTCAAGAGCTAGGGCAAGAATTCAATTTATAGGGACAAGCATCAATATAGTCACTAACTAGTGGAAAAATATCTACAATTAACATAAATAATATTCCACATGAATTAAACGAAGTCTAACATATAATTTCTTTATATTCGAAAGTTTGAGGGCTAGAATTGATAGAGAAGATACAGAAGATTTTGGGGACACAAGGGAAGGACTATTCCCTTGTGGAATTCCTACATATCTCATGATGGAAATCCCTAAGAGAATTCCGTGAAAACCATAAGGGGGATCGATTTCCCTAACTTATGCTCTAAGCCTTTCTGAGAGAAACTTTACGTTCTAACTGATGAAGGCATGAGAAATGAGAGAAACCATTGGTTACCCCCTCTAAACCCCTGATTAAAACCAAAAATGATGTAGTTTAGGGACTAAGTAGGTGGGAAATTACAAAAATAACCCTGGAAATTAAATTTGAAAATTGGCCGAGAGGGTCCCAATGGGTTACTCAATGAGTCATTGGTTGTGATCACGACTCATTGGGACCTCACGTCGGTCCCACTGCTTGGGACTAGGTACCACTTGATCTGGCAATGGGGGTTACAACGACTCATTAGATGAACCAACGGGTCATTGGTTCCTCCCGTGGCCACCGGTCAAGGAAAACTGGTAAGCTTGACAACGGGTGACACTACCAACGAGTCGTTGTGTCCAGTTGTCACCTTAACTGGATGAATTCTGAAAATTCGCAAAATAGGCACGATGGGTGGTGACCACGACTCTTTGTGGGATACAACAATTCATTGTTCCCACTTGTCACCTCTAAGAGGGGTTTCTAGAGTTCTTACTTAATGACTCACACGACGGGTCATTATTTCTGACAACCACTCATTGGTTGAGTCGTGGGGTCCTAGAAGAATTTCTGCACAGGGGAAAGAATAAATGATAGGATGACTCATTATTCCTCACCACGGGTAATACCTTGTCTTGTTAGTTCCTTAGAGACCAAAATTTTGCTAACCACAACTAACATAATGAGTCGTTGGAGCTTACCACAACTTGTTGTCTTAGTCGTTCTGAGGCATTTTTCTGGTTTTTTGATCTTGGGCATAATTGCATGCCTAGGTGCTACTTTATAACTCAATTTAGTCTTGTTTATCTAATTATTTATATACATTCTCATGTGATTTTATGTAAATGTGAATATATACTAACCAACATGATCAGTCCTTGTTTTTGAAGGTTAAAAATACATTTGAGGAACTAATTCATGATTTGGTGAAGTGGAGGAATGGAATCAAGAGCAAAACGTGAAAGTCAACAAGAAAAAATGCAAAATTTGGCTTGTGGTGGAACAGCAACGTGTCACGGAGGCAGTGCTCCGCGATACACTCCGTGACACATTGCTTGTTATTCCAGGAAAAATTCCCACTAGTATAATAGAACACTTAGGTTCATTTTTTGGATTCTGACTTAGTTGAGCAAGAACGTGGGTTACAGGTAGTTGAGGGGACGAAAATCTTAGGGTTCTTCTCTATCTCTTTCTTCTTTATTTCAATTGCTTGTATGATTAACACTCATTTAACGATGTTTAATCCACAAATGAGTGGCTAAATTCAATTCTTGCTGAGGTTAAGAACATTTGTATTGAAATGTAATTATTGATAAATTGGTTTTTCATCTTTTCTTCCATGGTTGTTCTGTTGATTCTTGTTCTTACTGCATTAATGTGTGGCCAATGTTAATGTATATCTAAAAAGTCCGGTTTCACTTGAGAGAGCAAGAAATTGGAAAGTTGTGAATTGATAGGATTGATCTTTTCTAAGTTTGGGAAAATTGAGAATTGATTTACCTTCAGGATAGAGATATACCTGAAAGTCATATTAGTCAATTAAGGAATTGGTTTTGTATGGCTAGAGCATGAATTTATTTTTATCATAGAGATGTAGGTGGAAGGTTCATGATTCTTAAGTTGGGTTAAATACGAGAGTTTTAATCCTTAGGCAATAATTCTTGACTAGCAACCGAAGGAAAGATTAATCAAATTGTATCGATAATTTATTTCTCTACATGTTCATTTTAGCCTCAGCATGCTCATACTTATAGTTCAGACTCAAATTGTATATTCATTTTAGACTTAGTATAAAATTAGGAAACAAAATATCAAAATTCTCTTCACACTATTGTCTGCATTTTAGAGTTAAAGTTTGTTGACACTTGATTAGATTGATACCTTAGTCCATTCCCTGCGGGATCGATACTTGGTTTACTTGAGCCACTTTACTACTTGTTCGACCACGTGCACTTGCGTGTAGTTATTCAAAACAACTGAGCAAGTTTTTGGTGCCGGTGTCGGGGACTGGCAATTGGTAAAATTGTTTTCTTAGTGTTAGTTTACAAATTCTATATGAGTGCTGACAACTTGGTCTTAGTGTTTGTTTTAATTCTTTTTTTTTGGATACCCTTCTTGACATGACATCGTGGAATACAAATGGTTTAAATGGTGGATACTCATATTTTGGAGAATCTTGTATGAATTGCGGAGGACACCACTCGTGGAAACACTATAACACGTGCAATATATGTGGTGGTCAAGATGGCCATTGGGATGGTTGTCCGAATGCATACTCCCCTCCCCCAAGCCCCTACTATGATCCTTCTATTGTTTTTGCTGAATATAGGCATGCTGAAAATGAGGACTTGGGACGCCAGGCTCAAATAGAAGACATGCTAAAACAACTCCTGGAGCAATCAGAAGCAATGAAGGAGGCGATGGCAGTATTGAGAATTCAACAAGAAGAGAATGCAGAGGCTCTAGAAAGGATGAGTGTCAAAGTCACGGAGATGATTGCTGAGGCTGAAACTTGTGATAAATTGAAGGTAACAGTTTTAGCCGATATTCAAGAGGAACTACAAGAGGAAGACAAGGGTGAATATTTGGATGAAGCCCAACAATTAGAATCTCTTGGGTGTTCCCGTGATGGGCTCACACTTATGGAAAATCCATTCATGGAAGAAGAGATAGAGTATCCCACAGTTGACATTAATGGAGAGATAGATGTTGATGCTGAGAAGGTGTATACAAGTAAGGAGGTCAAGCACAATGCAGTTTCAGATTTGAGGTTTATTGGACCACACTCGAAGTATTTTTCGATATTAAGTTTGGTTGACAACATAGAAATAGAGTCTTCCAAGCTTATAGAGAAATGTCTAGAGGAGGACCAAGCCCCGTATATTTTGAAATTTACTAACTCGGAGAGACAAAATGACTTCGCTTACTTAAGGGCCAATAAGTTCAAAAGGCAACATCTACTGCTTGGTCCTTACAATTTTTCACCACAACCCCTGGAGCATAAGAGGAAATTAGAGAAGAAATTAGGGGTGAGATTCATATCCTCAAGGCAGAGGAAAAAGCGGTGAAACTTGATACGTCGTGCCGCGACATAAAATTAGGCGCTGCTTGGGAGGCAACCCAAGGGTACCATGGGTACCATTTTAATTTCTTGCATTTAAGTTGATTTTATTTATTTTTCATCTTGTGTGGTTTTGGTGGATAGTTAAGCACAGATGGAGGGGAAGTCTGAGTACCCGTGGAGGAGGAAGCTAACAAGCATGGAGGAGAAAAAGTGTGGGGTCGAACACCCACTTGTGCAAAGTTGAAGAAAGGCATGCCGTTAGCTAGGCCTAAAGGCCTCAGGGAGTATTTCTCACCCTCTTTAAATGTTAAGTTGATGCTATAGGGTCATAGCATGATTCAAGTGTGGGGTGAGGAAAAATTTTAAATTTTTTTGCTTAACGATTTTTGGCGAATGTAATGCTTGTGAGAAATACAAAAATTTTTCTTTGTTTGTATATAATGTTTTTAGTCATAGTTAGAGACTGTTTCCGACGATGGATGGATGATGACCGTCTTGAGGAAAATTAGTCAGTAGGTTGGTTTTTGAACCCGTAGTTAATTGATGGCTTGATGTTCTTGTAATGTGCTATACATGATTGTAAGATACAAGTGTGGTTAGTGTTGAAGCATGTAAGAAGTGTATAACTTTATGTGAGACACAGAGGCTCTTGAATTTGACTCAATGTGATTGAAGCTTAATTTTGAATTCTTGTGATTAGCTGAGTTAAGAGTCTGCGGAATGTGTCTTGAATTGAGAATGTGCTGTGAGTGTAAGTTTTTCGAATATTCTGTGCTATTGTGGAGTGTCTAGAACTTGCCTGGTGTGTATATAAAACGAAATAAAGGATGTGAATAGTAGGAGATGATTTAGGCATTTCTTTGAATGAACCTAAATGTTATCCCTCACTTTACCTACCTTGAATATTTAATCCTAGTTAGCCCCATTGAGTCTTGAGACTATTCTCCGATAGCTACAACATAAGCTTAATCCTTTTTCTTTCATTAGCCTTGAATTTGATCCAAAACTCTGAAGCGCTGAAGTGAAAACTCCGAAAGAGTGAAGGAGTGAGAAGCGTGAAAAAGAAGGAAAAGTAGAAGTTGTGGAAGTTGAGAAAAGGACAAAGGTGCACTTGTGTAAAAATGGTTGATTATTAGTAGGGAGTAAGAAAATAAATGAATGAAAAAAAAAATTCGCTTAAGTACTCCTTACTACTAAGCTGAGTGTGCTTAAAGAAATGGGAACAAGAAGAGAAAATTCAGGATGGAAAAGAATGAGGAGGAAGTAAGAAAAGAGATGTCCTTAATGAGTGTTGGATGTATTAAAAGCGCTTGGGGGAGATAGTCACTATTACTGGCCAGAATAGTACCTACCCGTCCCTTAGATTACATTACAACCCATTAAGTCCTACTTGATCTTACGTTCAAACATCCTTAAATTAGTGGAGTAAAAAACTAAGGGCAAGCTTATGGGTCATTACATGATGCATGTGAATTCTTTGTGAGAGTGAGCGTAATTCTATTCATTTACCCATACATGTTGTGATTTAAAATTTTGCGTGTGAAAATGGGTACCTCTCTTGTTGTGAGGGCATATGTTTAATGAAGGATATAATTCATGTTAGATTTCTTGATAAGTTGATTTGCATGAGTTTCCTAAGATAGAGAGTCAATTCTTGAGGTTAGGAAGTCTTAACATAATTGTATTTCATTTCAATGATTAAATCGTGCATGCTCTATTTTTAGCTTGCTATCTTAAACAGTCATTGTAGCCGTAGCTTGAATTGTCTTGCTAAAATTAGCTATGAGTAAGTCTTCATGTGCATGAGATGTAAAAGGTTTGTTCGAGGAAGAACAAGACTTTAAGTGTGGGGTTGTGATCTTGGGCATAATTGCATGCCCAGGTGCTACTTTATAACTCAATTTAGTCTTGTTTATCTAATTATTTATATACATTCTCATGTGATTTTATATAAATGTGAATATATACTAACCAACATGATTAGTCCTTGTTTTTGAAGGTTAATAATGCATTTGAGGAACAAATTCATGATTTGGTGAAGTGGAGGAATGGAATCAAGAGCAAAACGTGAAAGTCAACAAGAAAAATGCAAAATTTGGCCTGTGGTGGAACAACAATGTGTCACAGAGGCAGTGCTCCGTGATACACACCGTGTCACGGAGGCAGTGCTCCGCGATACACACCGTGTCATGGAGGCAGTGCTCCGCCATACACTCCGTGACACGTTGCTTGTTATTCCGGGAAAAATTCCCACTAGTATAAATAGAACACTTAGGTTCATTTTTTGGATTCTGACTTAGTAAAGCAAGAACGTGGGTTATAGGCAGTTGAGGGGACGAAAATCTTAGGGTTGTTCTCTATCTCTTTCTTCTTTATTTCAATTGCTTGTATGATTAACACTCATTTAACGATGTTTAATCCAAAATGAGTGTCTAAATTCACTTCTTCCTGACGTTAAGAACATTTGTATTGAAATGTAATTATTGATAAATTGGTTTTTCATCTTTTCTTCCATGGTTGTTCTATTGATTCTTGTTCTTACTGCATTAATGTGTGGCCAATGTTAATATATATCTAAAAAGTACGGTTTCACTCGAGAGAGCAAGAAATTGGAAAGTTATGAATTGATAGGATATGATCTTTTCTTAGTTTGGGAAAATTGAGAATTGATTTACTTCAGGATAGAGATATACCTGAAAGTCGTATTAGTCAATTAGAATCGATTTTGTATGGCTAGAGCATGAATTTCTTTTTATCACAGAGATGTAGGTGGAAGGTTCATGATTCTTAAGTTGGGTTAAATACGAGAATTTTAATCCATAGGCAATAATTCTTGACTAGCAACCGGAGGAAAGATTAATCAAATTGTATCAATAATTTATTTCTCTACATGTTCATTTTAGCCTCAGCATGCTCATACTTATAGTTCAGACTCAAATTGTATATTCGTTTTAGACTTAGTATAAAATTAGGAAACAAAATATCAAAATTCTCTTCACAGTTTTGTCTGCATTTTAGAGTTAAAGTTTGTTGACACTTGATTAGATTGATACCTTAGTCCATTCCCTATGGGATCGATACTTGGCTTACTTGAGCCACTTTACTACTTGTTCGACCACGTGCACTTGCGTGTAGTTATTCCAAACAACCGAGCATTTTTCTCCTAAATTCTCTTGAAAAGTCTGAGTCTGTTCTGAGAAAGTTTTGGCATGTTACAATATCTCCCCTTTGGTATCTCTCGTCTTCGAATGAAGACTAAAGCTTCTAGACAACTAGCAAAAGAGCTTACATTCCTAGGTTGAGACTATGAGCTTGTTTTTGAAGGAGTAACTGACTCCGAACTGAATTAACCGTACCAACAGAGTTGATGCAACTAGAATGCACATAGAGAATCTAAATAGAGCTGATGAGTATGGAACTGAATGGAGTATTGAGGAGGAATTTAGTACCTGATGCCAGAACTGAACTGGAAGGGAACAATTGCGGGTATCTAGCCATCATATATGTTTTGGCTTCCCATATAGATCTTTCTACATGCTGATTTCTCCACAAGACTTTGACTGAAGCTAATTCCTTGTTCCTCAGCTTACGAACCTGATGATCAAGGATTTGAATTGGGACCTCTTCGTAAGAGAGACTATCTTTCACTCCTACACTGTCCAATGGCACAAATGAAGTTAGATCATCGATACACTTCTTCAATAGTGACACATGGAATACTGGGTGCACATATACCAATTCTGAAGGTAATTCCACCTCATAGGCTACCTTGCTAATTCACTTAAGAATTCTGTAGGGTCCCAAGTATCTCGAACTGAGCTTTCCTTTCTTCCCTAATCTCATCACTCCTTTCATGGATGAAATTTTCAAATAAACCCAGTCATCCACTGCAAACTCTAGTTCTCTTCTCCTCACATCAACATAAGATTTCTGACGGCTTTGAGCTATTTTCAATCTTTCTTGGATAAGCTGACTTTCTGCATAGCTTCATGGACTGAGTTTGGACCGATTAGAGTAGCTTCACTGACCTCAAATGACCCAGTAGGAGATCTGCACCTCATATCATACAATGCCTCAAAGGAGGCCATCTGGATACTAGAATGGTACCTCTTGTTGTATGCAAACTTGATGAGAGGAAAGCGTTCATCTCAATTGCCCTTGAAATTGATCACGCACTCCCTCAACATATCTTCGAGGGTATGAATAGTCTTCTCAGCTTGTCTATCTATCTATGGGTGAAAATCTGTGTTGAACTTGACCTTGGTACCAAGTCTGTTCTGAAAGGACTTGTAGAAGTAAGAGGTGATCTGAGTACCTCTATATGAGATAATGGACAAGGACACCCTATGAAGTCTGAAAAACTCCCGAATATAAAGTCTAGCATAGTCCTCAGCTTAGTCCATAGTTTTAAGTGGGAGGAAGTGTGCTGACTTAGTCATCCGGTCTACTATCACCTAGATCGAATCATGTTGCCGATGAGTCCGAGGTGGACCTGTAATTTTCATATTTACTTCTTTCAATTTCCATGTGGGTATGCCGATATCCTGAGTCACACCTCCCGGTCTCTAGTGTTCTACTTTGACTTGCTAGTAATTCGAGCACTTAGCTACAAATTCAGTGATAATCTCTCTTCATGTCGTTCCACCAGTAAATATATCGTAAATCACGGTACATCTTAGTAGCACCCGGGGGGATGGAATATCTCGAACTATGTGCTTCAGCCAGTAACTGCTTTCTCAAATCACCCATATCTGGTACGCACAATCTACTCTAGTAATGGAGTACACCATCTCCCCCTTGGGAGAAAGCCTCCACTTCTTTCCTGTGAACCGCCTCCTTCAATTTAAGAAGTACGGGATCTTCATCCTTCCTTGACTTGACATTCAATTACCAATGAGGGATCTGACCCCCTCTGCACAACTACTCCACCCTCAACTGTATCAACCAACTGTACTCCCAACCAAGCTAATATGTGTATATCCTTTTCCAACTCATTTTTTCCTTCCTCAACATGAGACACACTCCCTATAGATACTCTGCTAAGGGCATCAGCCAACACATTGACTTTGATCAGGTGATATAGCACGCTCATGTCATAGTCCTTCAGTAGCTCCAACCACTTTCTCTGATGAAGATTTAGGTCTTTCTGACTGAACACATATTAAAGGCTCTTTTGATCGGTGAAAACCTCCACGTGAGCCCTGTACAAGTAGTGTCTCCATATTTTCAACACAAACACCACCTCTGCCAACTCCAGGTCATGAGTCGGATAATTCTTTTCATGAACCTTGAGCTGTCTAGAGGCGTAAACTATCACTTTGCCCCTCTGTATCAGAATGCAATTGAGTCCAACCCTAAAAGTGTCACAATACACTACAAATCCATCTGATCCTTCTGACAAGGTCAAAACTGGAGCGGTAGTGAGTCGAGTTTTTAACTCCTGGAAATTCTTATCACACACATCTGACAAGTGAAATTTCACCTTCTTCTAAGTTAGCCTAGTCAGAGGGGATGCTAATGAGGAAAAGCCTTCCATAAAACGTCGTTAGTAACCAGCTAGACCCAAGAAACTTCTAATTTTGGTTGGGGAGGTAGTTCTGGGCCAATCTTTCACCACTGCTATCTTTTGAGGATCTACCTGAATACCCTCACTTGAGACCACGTGACCAAGGAAAGTCACAGAATTCAACTAGAATTCGCATTTGCTGAACCTAGGGAACAACTAGCGGTCTCTAAGCATCTCAAGCACTATTCTCAGGTGTTTAGCATCTTCCTCCTCATTCCTGGAGTATACCAGAATGTCGTCGATAAATACAATGAGTAACATGTCTAGATACTGCTTGAAGAATCTATTCATCAAGTCTATGAAGGATGTAGGGGTATTAGTTAGTCCAAAGGACATAACCACAAATTCATAGTGACCATACCGAGTTGTGAAAGTTGTTTTCGGTATGTCACATTCTCTGACTCTCAGCTGATGATACCCCAACCTGAGATCTATCTTGGAGAAACAACTGGCTTCCTAAAGATGGTCGAACAAGTCATCAATCCTGGGTAGGGGATACCTTGTTCAGTTGACGTTAATTGATGCAGATTCTAAGGGTACCATCTTTCTTTCGCATGAATAGTACTGGAGCACCCCAGGGAGAGATGCTAGGTCTAATAAAACCCTTATCAAGAAGGTCTTTTCGCTTTTCCTTCAACTCCTTAAGCTCAGCTGAAGCCATTCTGTAAGGAGGGATGGAGATGGGTTGAGTATCTAAAAGAAGGTCTATACCGAAGTCTATTTCCCTTTCAGGAGGGACTCAAGGAAGATCTTGGAGAAACACATCAGGGAACTAGCTAACAACTGGGACTGACTGGATAGTTGGGGTCTCAGAGCTGGAACCTTTGACCCGAACTACATGATAAATACACCCCTTGAAAATAAGCTTCCTGGCCTTAAGTTAGGAAATAAACCGACCCTTAGGTGCTAAAATACTGCCCGTCCACCCTAAAGCTAGCTCATTAGGGAACTGAAACCTAACGACCCTTGTTCTGCAGTCGACTGAGGCATAACCAAAGTGTAACCAATCCATGCCAAGAATGACATCAAAGTAAAACATGTCTAACTCTACCAGATCAGCTGGAATGACCTTATTGAAGATTGAGACTGGGCAGTTTTTATACACCCAACTGGCTCTAGCTGGCTTACCAATTGGGGTGGAGACTTAGAATGGTTCTGAGAGGACCTCTGGACTGATATCTAACTGCACTGCTACTAAGGGATTCAGGAACTAAAGTGTGGCTCCTGGATCAAGTAGGGCATACATGTCTAGATGAAAAAGGCGTAACATACCCGTGACCACATCAGGTGAGCTCTCCTAATCCTGACAAGAGGATAAAAATGGTTTTGGCGCTAGTCGCCATCCATACCTGAGGTGTGTCTGCTGAGCTGGTCTGCCTGCTAGAGCTACTGAAGCTGTGGATTGTGATCTTCCCCGTCCTGCTAACGGGCATTCTATGAGCCGATGACCAAGCTTTCCACAACCAAAATAGCCCTCTCGACCTTGAAGACACTCCCTTGGATGGTTCTAGCCACACATGGGGCAAGCTAGGTAGCTGTAACGGTTACTGGCACCATCACTCTAGGATTGTGAGCCAGATGCTCCACCCCACCAATCCTTGCGGGACTAAAAAGTTGGGGTACTAGCTGAAGTGGGTGCTGAAGTCCTCTGCTGCTGCTGCTGTGGGTGGTTACTACCATCAGATCACTAATGGCCATAATCTGATTGGCCAGTTCTTGCCCGTTTGTTCTCCCGCTCCAAATCTTTCAATTTTTCTACCTCAAATTTCTGGGCATGAACTATGGGGCTGGAGATATTGATGTACTTGATAAGCATTGTAGACCTGCAGTCCTGCACTCCTCAAGGACAATGTTCGACCCTCCATTCACAAATTTCAGCATACAAGCCCTTGGCTCGGCTATCATCTCTGGAGCATATATAGACAACCTAGTGAACTCCAGTGCATATTCTTCTACTGTCCTGTTGCTCTGCTTTGGTTCATGAATTCTGCTACCTTAGCCTCCCTGAGCCCCTGAGAAAAGAATCTGTCTAAGAAGGTTGTAGGGAACTCCTCTTATTCCATTGGTCCTGCTCCCGCTGGTCTCCCCTCTTTCCACTGTTCGTACCAAATCTGGGCTACCCCTTTTAGCTGGTCGGCAGTCAAGTCGGCACTCTCTGAGGAACTGACTCCCATGATCCGAGTGGTCTTTCTAATCTCATCCACGAACTCCTGTGGGTCCTCTCCCACCTTAGATCCGTGGAAAACTGAAGGGTTCATCCTAGTGAAGTCCCAAACTCAGGCAGCTTTTGCGGACCCATTATTGTTAATTGGAACCACCTGTTGGTTCACTTGATTGGTAACTATCTGTGTAAGCAGCTGGATAGCCGCCCTGAGCTCTGTGGAGAACACTAGATCATCCTGAGAGGCTGCTAGAGCTAGTGGGGTGGGTCGGTTGGCATTACCGACCCTTCTTCCATTACCACGTCGTGGAGGCATGACTTGACGTGCCCCATTCGCGCGTCCGCAAGTGTACGGGTCGTGCAAGTAATATAGTGGCTCTTTTTAAGAACCGGATTGTCAAACCCATAGGGACTGGACCCATTCCTCTAACTATCCATTTCTAGTGTGATCTTAAATACCTCAAGTGTTGGTAATAGACATTTTCGATCGAGATTAATTAAGTCTAAGTTTGGGTCAATGAAGTATTTTGAAATTACTCTAGGAGCAACATAGAGTTAAAACCAATTAATCATGCGATACTACGATTTGCAATGGGTTAAGCATGGAACTATCAATTGTTATTTCACATAATTAGAATTGCATGTTTATGGTCTTTCGAGCCTCTAAACACGGCAATCTATACTCACTACATCATTGTGAACGAGGAGTTTAATTTCTAGTCGCGGGCAATCAATTATGTTGTGGTTTACGGGGAAACGATTAGGGACTTTCGTGTATCTAACCATTTAACTCAACTTAGCCTCACAACTACTTCTTCGAGTGGTGATGTGACATCCCAAGTTGGTCTTTCATAACCCCCGTGTCTCAACCAAGCACGGTGTTAGGTATATTTCTATCCTGACACAAAAATCTCTCTCGAGATACAAACGTGCTCCTCACATTCTCATGTCCTGACCTAGGTAATGCTTCCTCAAGCTATTACTCAAGCTAACAAATATGCTTTCATGGTGATCAATCATAAAAACAACCAACAATCCAGAATGCAAGATGAAAACAACAATCAATAACTTAATTCCAAAACAATTTCATAAAATCACAATCATAATTCATGGCTTCAACCCTAGAGGAAGGGTTCTTGCCATTCATGTTCATAAAACTACACTAACTACTACTAAACTAACATACTTACATGAATTTGGTAGATGAGAAGGGAATTTGACAAACCCTAGATGAGTTCTCCCACTTCTCCCTTCACTCCTAGTTAGTTTTCCAGAATAAAATCGTGACCAAATGATTTTAGGAGCTAAGGGTTCAATTTATACTATGCTGAAAAATTGTAAAATTTGGCCTGCGGTGGAACAACAACGTGTCACGGAGCTGAACGCCCTACTTGACCTCCGTGACACGTTGGTAATGCGTACCCTCACTGGAATGTGCCAAAAAATGCAATTTTTGGCCAAGTGTTGCCGCGTTGGCAGCGTGCCACGGCCCCTATCGCGTAGGGTGCCAGTTATTGCATGTTTTCTTGTTGACTTTCACATTTTGCTCTTGATTCCATTCCTCCACTTCACCAAATCATGAATTAGTTCCTCAAATGCATTATTAACCTTCAAAAACAAGTACTAATCATGTTGGTTAGTATATATTCACATTTACATAAAATCACATGAAAATGTATAAAATAACTTAGATAAACAAGACTAAATTAAGGTATAAAGCATCACTCGGGCATGCTATTTTTGCCCACGATCACCTACCCCACACTTAAAGTCTTGTTCTTCCTCGAACAACCTATTACATCTCATGCATATGGAGACTCATCCATAACTCATTTAGCAAGAATATTCAAGCTACGACTACAATGATTACGTAACATAACAAGCTAAAGATAGAGCATGCACGATTTGATCATTGAAATGAAGTACAACTATGTTAAGACTTCTTAACCTCAAGAATCGACTCTCAATCTTAACAAACTCATGCAAATCAACTGATTAAGAAATCCCACATGAATTATATCCTTCATTCAACATGTGCCCCTCACGGAAAGAGAGTTACCCAATCACATGCAAAAACAATTTTTTAAATCACAACATGTGTGGGTACATGAATAGAATTACGCTCACTCTCACAAAGAATTCACATGCATCATGTAATGACCCATAAGCTTGCCCTTAGTGTTTTATTCCACTAATTTAAGGATGTGTGAATGAAAGATCAAGTAGGACTTAATGGGTTGTAATGTAAGCTAAGGGACAGGCAGGTACTATTCTGGCCAATAATAGTGACTAACTTTCCCAAGCGCTTTTAATACATTACGCCCTCATTACGAACTTCCCTTCCCTTACTTCACCTTTTTCTCCTTTCAGCTTTCTTTTTTCTCTTATGTTCCCTCTTTCTTTAGGCACTTTTAGCTTATTAGTAAGGAGCTCTATAAAAAAAAAATTCATTAATTTGTTTTCTAACTCCTTAATAATAATCAACCATTTTCACACAAGTGCACCTTTGTCCTTTTCTCCACTTCTACAACTTGCTACTTTTCCTTTCTTTTCACTCCTTTACTCTTTCATATTTTTCCCTTAAGCGCTTAGGAGTTTTGGATCAAATTCAAGGCTAATGAAAGAAAAAGGATTAAGCTTATGTTGCAGCTGTCAAAGAATAGGCTCAAGGCTCAATGGGGCTAACTAGGATTAATTTCTCAAGGTAGGTAAAATGAGGGATAAAAATTTGGTTCATTCAAAGAAATGCCTAAATCATCTCCTACACTTCACAGCCTTCATTTCGTTTTATAAACACACCAGGCAAGTTCTAGACAATCCACAATAGCACAGAATACTCAAAAACCTTACACTCATGGCACATGCTCAATTCGAGACACATTCATCAGACTCTTACTCAGCTAATCACAAGAATTCAGAATTAAGCTTCAATCATATTGAGTCAAATTCAAGAGCCTAAGCGTCTCACACAAAGTTATACACCTGCATGCTTCACACCGAACATACTTGCATCTTACAATCATGTATAGCACATAACAAGAACATCAAGCACCAATTAGTTATGGTTTCAAAATCCCAAAGCCTATCGACCAATTTTTCCTCAAGACGGTCGTCATCCATCCATCGTCGGAAACAGTCCCTAACTATGACTAAAGACACTATCTACAAACAAAGGAAATAAAAAAAATTTATTCTTTGGTTCAAAGACCCCCCCGTCAGAAAAGAACCGAAAAGAAAAACCAACGGGTGATGAAGTCATGCTTAATTCACAAAATAATTTCAAATTTCTCCCAAATTTCACACAAGCATCACATTCACCAAAAACTTGTTAAGCACAAAAATTTAGAAATTTTTCTCACCCCACACTTAAAGTCTTGCTATATCCTCATAGCCTCAAATTAACATTTAAAGGATGAGAAATACTCCCTGAGCCTCTATGCCAAGCTAAAAGCATGCTTTCTTTTCAAGTTCTAGAGATGGCTGTTCAACCCCACACTTCTTCTATTCCATGCTCTTTAGCTTCCACCGTCTCGATACTCAGACTTCCCTCCATCTGTGCTTAACTTTCCACCAAAAACACAAACAAAATGAAAATAACAAAAGCAACACAAAAATCAAAATTACGAATTGTACCTGAGGTACCCTTGGGTTGCCTCCCAAGCAGCACCTTATTTTACGTCGTGGCATGACGTGGACTGTCCTTTTCAAGACATCCTCATACCTGGGTTCTCTTTCGAGAACCATCTCCTTTTCTTTTGCTGTTTAGAGGAAACGACCTCCACTCTATTCCTCTCGTTCTCTAACTTCTTCTCAATTTGAAGTCATTCCATGAAGTTATGGAGTTCGGTGGCTCAGCCTTCAACCACTTTTTTGCCTCTCCCAATAGTGAAAACGGGAAGAGGGTCAATCGGACATAATCTGTGGACACACCGGTGGGGACAAACGTGTCACTAATCTCTAAAAAGCTCTATAGGTGCTGCTGCGGGTCCTCAGGTGCCATCCCAGTGAATTGACCACTAGAAGGTAATAGCTGCTCCATGTTCTGTTTAAGCTCAAAGTGCCCTCCAGGCTCCGGTTTACAGATGCTAGAGGTCACATTCGTCGCTAGTGGGATTGCCACTTCGCGAACTGGTCTTGCTGCCATTGCTTCTAATGACGATTGTACTTGTCCCGCGGGTGGTTGTTGTTGTACCTTTTCTTGAAGTCTCTTAAGCTTTTTCTCTAGAGCTACTCTCCTTGGTAAATGGATTTGTCGTTCAGGTTCAAGCAACGGTTCCACAAGCTCTCTATTTCTAGCCAGCTCGGCAGGACAACATGTCACCTGCAAATAAACAGACTAAGACCAAGTTTTTCAACACTTTAGGAAATTCAAAAATCACACAAAGATAGATAACTTATCAAAATCTCGCCTAGTCCCCGGCAATGGCGCCAAAAACTTGACGTGCCCGATTCGCGCGTCCGCAAGTGTACGGGTCGTGCAAGTAATATAATGGCTCTTTTTAAGAACCGGATTGTCGAACCCACAGGGACTGGACCCATTCCTCTAACTATCCATTTATAGTGTGATCTTAAATACCTCAAGTGTTGGTTATAGACATTTTCGATCGAGATTAATTAAGTCTAAGCTTGGGTCAACGAAGTATTCTGAAATTACTCTAGGAGCAACATAGAGTTAAAATCAATTAATCATGCGATACTACGATTTGCAATGGGTTAAGCATGGAACTATCAATTGTTATTTCACATAATTAGAATTGCATATTTATGGTCTTTCGAGCCTCTAAACACGGCAATCTAGCCTCACTGCATCATTGTGAGCGAGGAGTTTAATTTCTAGTAACGGGCAATCAATTATGTTGTGGTTTACGGGGAAACGATTAGGGACTTTCGTGTGTCTAACCATTTCATTCAACTTAGCCTCACAACTACTTCTTCGAGTGGTGATGTGACATCCCAAGTTGGTCTTTCATGACCTTTGTGTCTCAACCAAGCATGGTGTTAGGTATATTTCTATCCTGACACAAAAATCTCTCCCGAGATACAAACGTGCTCCTCACATTCTCATGTCCTGACCTAGGTAATGCTTTCTCAAGCTATTACTCAAGCTAACAAATATACTTTCATGGTGATCAATCATAAAAACAACAAACAATCCAGAATGCAAGATGAAAACAACAATCAATAACTTAATTCCAAAACAATTTCATAAAATCACAATCATAATTCATGGCTTCAACCCTAGAGGAAGGGTTCTTGCCATTCATGTTCGTAAAACTACACTAACTACTACTAAACTAACATACTTACATGAATTTGGTAGATGAGAAGGGAATTTGACAAACCCTATATGAATTCTCCCACTTCTCCCTTCACTCCTAGGTAGTTTTCCAGAATAAAATCGTGACCAAATGATTTTAGGAGCTAAGGGTTCAATTTATACTATGCTGAAAAATTGCAAAATTTGGCCTGTGGTGGAACAACAACGTGTCACGGAGCTGAACGCCCTACTTGACCTCCGTGACACATTGGTAACGCGTAACCTCACTGGAATGTGCCAAAAAATGCAATTTTTGGCCAAGTGTTGCCGCGTTGGCAGCGTGCCACGGACCCTATCGCGTAGGGTGCCAGTTATTGCATGTTTTCTTGTTGACTTTCACGTTTTGCTCTTGATTCCATTCCTCCACTTCACCAAATCATGAATTAGTTCCTCAAATGCATTATTAACCTTCAAAAACAAGGACTAATCATGTTGGTTAGTATATATTCACATTTACATAAACTCACATGAAAATGTATAAAATAACTTAGATAAACAAGACTAAATTAAGGTATAAAGCATCACTCGGGCATGCTATTTTTGCCCACGATCATGACTCACTGATATGAAATAGAGCACGAGTTAGGAGAACAATTTTAGAATTGAATTTTAACGCACAATAAAGAGTATGAACAAAAGGGAGTTTTCCTATAACATCTTGTAGCCTCCCCGTCATAAGTGTGGCGCACTTCATACCCATGAAAAGGACTCTACTCAATGCAACTTTCAAACATCCAAGAATACTCTAAACCTAATGCTCTGATACTAAGTTTGTCATGCCTCGAGTCTACACCCTGGATGGGACACGGTACTTGAAGTCACAAGTAACCCTAAGTTAACCCATGGTCTATCATACCACTGGCATTTTGAGTAAATAAATATAGCGGAAGCTTTAAAGTAAGAACAAAAAACAATTATGAAAATATAGTTGAATCATAAAGATTAAAAACAATTGAAATAAAGCTAAAAGTCTAAAACTATGTCTATGTTTGCAAGCCAACTTCAACTGAAGAGTTGCTAGGACAGGTCCCCAGCTAACTATAAATCTAAATCAAAGAAAGATAAATTGTCTCGTTCTCGAAAAATGAGGACTCACCAATGATGCAACTGGAATCATCGGAAAATGATCTGCTAATGAGGCTTAGACTGAGATCCTACAGCCGTATCATAAAATGATACAACATAATAGGTATGCATCAGTACTTTGAATGTACTAAGTGAGATAAACCATACACAAGGAATAAAATAACTAAACTAAAAAGACATGCAATGACCAACTCAAAATGCTGAGAACTAAATAACTGTAATAAATTGAGATGGTCTAACTGATCCTTTCTAATGGTCAAGGACATGCCCTAAATCTGAGATACTAATATAATATACAGTACTACATTGATCTTAACTGACTAATATGAGACTAAATTGAGCTGACTAGAGGGAGAGTTTATAACCGACATATAACCACATGAGCTAGACGTGGAGTCTGATGTACACACGATCTTGGGCATAATTATGTGCCCAAGTGCTATTTTATAACTTAATTAAGTCATGTTTGTCAATTAGATTAATTATATTCTCATGTGATTTCTATTAATTGTGTGTATAAACTAACCAACAGGATTAGTCCTTATTTTGAAGGTGTAAAATGCATGTAGGGACTAAAATGTGATGGTTGAAGCAAAGGAAGGAAGTTCGTACTTGATGGCAAATGAAGGAAACATGGCAGGCCAAAGGGAAAGCTGGTCGCGCTAGGCAGTGTTCGGTGCTCTAGTAACTACACGCAAGTGCACGTAGTCGAACAAGTAGTAAAGTGGCTTATTTCAAGACAAGTTTCGATCCCACAGGAACTGAACGATGGTATTAATTAACTTAAGCGTCAGTGAACTATATCTTTACGAATGCAGACAACCAAATAATTAATATTTTGAGAGTAAAAGTTTACTAAGTATTAAGAATCTAAGTCAAGATTATAATTTGAGTCTGAACAATAGCAATGAGCAAGCTAAGGTTAAGACAAACATGCAGGGAAGTAATTTATCAATTCAATTAAGCTAATCTTTTCTTCGGTTGCTAGTAAAGAATTATTGCCTATGGATTGGATCTTTCAACTCCTATCCAATTAAGAATCATGAAACCTTAATCTACATTTTTGTGAATAAAGAATTTCATGCTCTAGCCATACATAACCGATTCCTTAATTGACTAATAAGACTTTCAGATATATTTCTATTCTAAATGTAAATCAATTCTCAATTTTCTAAACTAAGAAGAGATCATATCCTATCAATTCACATCTTTCCAATTTATTTCCTTTTCAAAATCAAAATTGAATTTCTAGATATACATTAATTTTTGCCAAACATTAATGCAATAAGAACAAGAATTGATAGAACAAACATTGAAGAAAAGATATAAACTGAAATGATCAACAATTACATTCCACTACAATTGTTCTTAACCTCAGCAACAAGTGAATTAGCCACTCATTTGTGGATTAAACATCATCAATTAAGTAGAATTCATACAAACAATTGAGATTAAAGAGAAAGAGAAAGAGAAGAACCCTAGATTTTTCATCCTCTCAACTGCCTATAACCCACGTTCTTACTCAACCAAGTCAGAATGTTTAAAATAAAACCTAAGTGTGCTATTTATACTCTTGAGAATTTTTCCTGGAATAACAAGCAACGTGGCACGGAGTGTATCACAGAGCACTCCCTCCGTTCTACGGGGGTATCGTGGACCCTCACTGGAAGTCGGCTCCCCAGCAAATTTACATCAACGTGGCATGACTTGCATCGCGGAGCCTTGCCTCCGTGCCACGGTGCTATCGCACACCTTCACTGGAACTTGAGGTTCCAGGTAATTACACTTAACGTGACACGGAGTGCATCGCTGAGCACTGCCTTCGTGTCAAGGAGGTAACGCGAGCCTCCGCTGAAATTCGGCAAAATTAATTCATCTGAGGCAGAATGCCTCCGCGATGGATGCGTGACACAGCTCCATCGCGGAGCCCTTATTTTTGTTGCTCTCCCTTGTCAACTTCCACTCCTTGTTTCCATGTCCATTCCTGCTCTTCACCAACATATATATTAGCTTCCAAAATTTCCTTTACCTACAAAACAATACTAATCATGTTGGTTAGTATAAATTCTCATTTTAACTAAAAATTACATGAGAATGTACACATAACGATAGGTAAACAAGTCGAAATGAAGCATTCGAGTATCACTTGGGCATGCAATTTTTCCCAAGATTACCTCACACTTAAAATCTTGTTCTTCCTCGAACAATACTCTCACATCTCATGCAATTGACACCCACGCATAGCTAATTTGACTCGACAATTCAAGCTACGGCTATACCGATTATTTAATATAGCAAATCATCAAGAAAACATACATGGTCTCATTAATACAATGAAGTAAATCACATTAAGATCTCCTAAGCTCAAGAATCAATCCTCGATCTTGGCATACTCATGCAAATCAACTGATCAAGACATCCGACACGAAATTTAATCTCTCGTCAAGCATGTGCCCTCACAACACAAGAGAATTACCCCATTTGCCATCATATGATTTCCAAAACACTACATGTAGGGGTATATGAATACGATTTCGTTCTCTCTCCCAAAGAATTCACATGCATCATGTCATGAACCATAGGCTTGCCTCTAGTGTATTACTCCACTAATATAAGGACGCGTGATGTAAGATCACGTAGGACTTAACGGGTTGTAATGTAAGCTAAGGAACTAGTAAATACTGGGCTAACCAATAATAGAACCTAGCTTCGTTAAACGCTTTTCAATACATCCCACCATCATTATGGGCATTGTTTCTTCCTTCATCCTCTCATTCTTGAAATTTTTTTTCTTTGTTTTTGTTCCCACTTCTTTAAGCACACTCGATTACTTGCAAAGATTAGTTATACATCGTTATTTTATTTAATTTCAGCAAGTGCACCTTTGACCTTTCTTTAACTTTCCCAACTTCAGCTTTTCCTTCCGTTTCACAATTCTCACTCCTTTACACTATGGGAAATAGTTTTTCTTGAGCGCTTAAGAGTTTTGGATCAAATTCACGGCTAATGAAAATAAGGGATTAAGCTCGGTTTGTACCTCTTCAAAGAAAGAAAAAAATAGGCTCAGTGAGGCTAACTAGGATGCACATTCAAGGTAGGTATTATAATGGAGAAACTTTTGGTTTATTCAAAAAAATGCCTACATCCTTTCCTACAATACACATCCTTCATTTCATTTAGTACACACAACAGGAAAGTTCTAAATACTTCACAATAACATGGAATAATCAAAACCTTACCTCACACTCATTGCACATGCTCAATTCAAGACATATTCACAGACTCTTCAATCAGCTAATTACAAGAATTCACTATTAAGCCTCGATCACACCGAATCGAACTCTCTGGCCTAGGCATCTCAACATGTTTACACATTTGCATGCTTTCATACGAATCACCTTTGCATCTTAATATCAAGTACAACACGTAGCAGGAACTCTAAACCATGAAGTAGTGACACATTTGGGAAACACACAAAAGAAAGAAAAGAAAGAAAAAAAAAACTACTCCTATCGACTACATTTCCCTTAAGACAATCGTCATTCATCCATCATAGGGAACGGTCGCTATCTACGATTTCGATTTAATAGGACTATTCTCGGTAAAAGCACCGAAAACAAAGGCCGAGAAACCCAACATCAAAAAAATTTACACCACACAACACAACCAATAGCATCTCAACACAACACACAGGGCTCCACATAGGGTGCGTCTGATGTCCGCATAGGGTGGAGTGATGTTCAGCTGCCAAAGGACATGAGCGTCTGTGTCCTGTGCCCCCAGGATTGCATTCAAGTGATAGGGCTCAAAAGTGACAACCTGCCCCCTGATTTTAACGGTGTGACTGCATAGGGTCGGGTTCTAGTTGGCATAGAACTTGTAGTTAAGATGGATATTGCACTCCCAGGGCTTTTCGAAGATGAAGTTCAGCCCAGCGGTGTCAATCCGGTGTATAATCTGCGGGAATTCCTTTGCCAGGAGCTCCCGTGCCATTTGCTCCTCTGGGAAGTATTTGGTTTCTTTATGTTTTGCATACCACTTCTTCCCCTCATCATTCACCCATTGGGTTCCGTATTGTCTGCGTTGACCAGGAGGAACCGCTGGTGCTGCAGGAACTGCTGTTCCCAATCTGACCCTTTTTCTGCTGGCGCCCGATGTGGATGCGCCCTTGCCCTTATCTTGTCTGCCTGACATTGTTCTTGTACAATCAAACATACAGTCCCAATGTTATGCAAGTCATAGTTAGCTACAACTAAGGTTGGGTTAGATTGGATCACCCCACACTTTGTCTGAAGCCACAATCCAAACAATTCGACAAGACATTCATGATTTTTCTAATCTTAGCATTCAACCGGCTTAGTGCATTCATATAAATCGATGGAACAATTACTATGTACTACTCAGACTTCATACAATGAATACAAATTTCTCCATCGATTCAATGAAATCAATATAGCACTTAGCAATTTTTCAATAACCTATGGAATTCTCCAATTGCATTTTCTCGAAAGTCCCTCTTCTAACTTAGCATATTCAACATCAATCACAATATATTTCACTTCACCCAACATGCACAACACAATTTTTTCAACATTTAAAAGAATTTAGTCGTCTTCCTATTCCATCTTCAACCCTAGCTACCAATTTCGCAAGAATTCAATAAAACATGCAATCATTGAGTTCATATACTCACAACGATACTATGAACATCATTCAATCATAGGGCAAGGTTTAATCACCAAACATGTTCAAGAATCGAAAATTTGAGCAAAAACAAGGAAAAATTCAAGAACATACCTTTAATTTGATGAAATTGAAGAAAACTCGAAGGAATTCGATCCTTAGGTCCGTGTCACATTGGGGGAGAAGAGGATTTTGGGTGTGGGTCACAGAGGAAATGGAAAGATAGGAAGAAAATGAAGGAATTTGGGGTTTTAAAGTGATTTTTCGCACGGGTTACTCGGTGACCCGGTGTGACCCGACGTGAAATAACACTCAACGTGTCACGGAGTGCAATGCGGAGCACTGCCTCCGTGACATGGAGCCATCGCGCCAGTGTTCTGGATTTTTAAAAAAATCCGGAATAAGCTTCAACGTGTCACGGAGGGTAACGCGGAGCACCTCCTCCGTGACACGGAGCCATCACGCAGGCTCACTATAATGTGCCAATTTTTATTTTCTCACCTCGATTTTTTTTCCTTTGCGTTTCTTTGAATTTTTTCCCTCCGTTCCACCTGAAAATCATTTCACCACAAGAAATTGGTTAGAATTCATAGGTTTCAATGCAAAAAGTTTTATTTTTATTTTTCTTTGTTTTTCTCTTTTATATTTTTTTTTCTTTTTTTTTTCAAATAGTTCTACTCATCTATTAAAACACATTCACGGGGTTGCCTCCCGTGCAGCGCCTGATTTACCGTCGTGGCTCGACGCCATTCATGCTCAATCATCCTCTAGAGTGATGGACGACTGCTCTTGAATGGCGTCCTCACCCCAATAATGTTTACATCGTTACCCATTCACCAAAAATGTGGCACTTTTATCTTCTTGCCACAACTCCACTGCCCCGTGCGGGGTCATTCTCACCACTTCAAACGGCCCTAACCATTTGGACCGCAATTTTCCTGGAAAAAGCTTTAGTCTCGAATTAAATCGCAACACCTTTTGTCCCGGCTCAAAGATCCGATGCACCATATGCCTATCGTGCCACTTCTTCGTTTTCTCATTGTAGCATTTGGCACTTTCATAAGCATGCCATCAAAACTCATCAAGTTCGCTGAGTCGCATCAGCCTCTTCTTCCCTGCTAGCTCCAGGTCCATGTTCAACTTTCTCACTTCCCAAAAAGCTCGATATTCTAGCTCCACAGGCAGATGACACGCCTTTGCATAGACTAATTTGTACGGAGAAGTCCCAATGGGTGTCTTGTACGCAGTTCTATAAGCCCACAACGCATCGTCGAGTTTGCTTGACCAATCAATTCGTTGTGCATTCATTGTCTTCTGTAGAATCTGCTTTATCTCTTTGTTCGACACCTTCACTTGCCCACTAGTTTGGGGATGATACGTTATTGCTACCTTGTGGCGCACCCCATACTTAGCTAGCAAATTCTTGAAACTTGCATTTACAAAATGAGCCCCTCCATCACTGATAATGGCTCGGGGTGTCCCGAACCTAGTGGAAATATGCTTTTTCACAAATTTTGTTACCACCTTGTTGTCATTCCTGGGGCAAGCTATTGCTTCGACCCACTTGGATACAAAATCAACGGCTACCAAGATGTAACGATTACCAAATGACGGTGGGAACGGGCCCATGAAATCTATTCCCATACATCAAAGATCTCCACTTCTAATATCTGCTGCAGTGGCATCTCCTACCTTCTACCAATTGTTCCTATTTTTGACATCTATCACACATTTTTACATATGCCATAAAGTCTCTAAACAGTGTAGGCCAAAAGAAACCTAACTGTAGCACCTTGTGCGCTGTCCACTCGCCTCCGTGGTGCCCTCCATAAAATGATGAGTGACAACTAATCAATACTTCTGCAATCTGGCTCTCTGGAATGCATCTTCTCATCACCTGATCCGGTCCTTGCTTAAACAAGTATGGCTCATCACAAATGTAATACCTGCAATCATGTCTCAACTTCTTTCTTTGCTGAGCCGTAGCCTCCGGTGGATAGACTCCACTTACCAGCAAATTCACAATGTCTGCATACCAAGGGATTTCAGCTTCCCTTATTGCCAAGAGCTGCTCATCCGGGAACTCTTCCTTGATGTTGTCACCTTCTTTCACATGCAACCGGCTTTCCAGTTGTGATAGGTGATCTGCCACTTGATTCTCGCTCCCTTTTCTGTCCCGAATCTCTAGGTCAAACTCTTGTAACAACAATATCCATCTAATCAGCCTGGACTTTGCATCCTTCTTGTTAAACAAATACCGAATCGCTGCATGATTGGTATACACCACTACTTTAGAGCCCACCAAGTAGGACCTGAATTTATCAAACGCGAACACCAATGCTAGCATCTCCTTTTCAGTGACTGTATAATTGACTTAGGCTACATCAAGTGTTTTGCTTGCATAATGAATGGAATGAAAAATTCTAGTCCTCCGTTGCCCCAATACAGCTCCTACAGCCACATCGCTTGCATCATACATTAATGCAAACGGTTGCTCCCAATCCGGAGAAATGAGAATAGGTGCTTCTATCAACTTCTGTTTCAACTCCTCGAATGCTTTAACACAATCCTTATCAAACTTGAACTTCACCTCTTTTTCTAGCAACCGACATATCGGTCTAGAAATCTTAGAGAAGTTCTTGATGAACCATCTGTAGAACCCTCCATGTCCGAGAAAACTGCGAACACCCTTCACTGACAGAGGTGGTGGTAGCTTTTCAATCACTTCGATCTTTGCACGATCGACTTCCAACTCTTTGCAAGACACCTTATGGCCAAGGACGATACCCTCTTTGACTAAAAAATGACATTTCTCCCAATTAAGTACCCTATCAAGATTCTGCAAACATGTAGCATACGAATTGCCGAAAATAGAAAAATCATCCATAAATACCTCGACAAAATCTTCCACCATATCGTGAAAGATCGCTATCATGCATCTCTGGAATGTGGCGGGTGCATTGCATAGACCAAATGGCATCCGCCTGAAAGCATATGTCCCATAAGGACATGTGAAAGTGGTATTCTCCTGGTCCTCCGGTGCTATGGCTATTTGGTTATAGCCAGAATATCCATCAAGGAAACAATAATATTCTTGACCTGCTAACCTGTCCAATATCTGATCAATAAATGGGATAGGATAATGATCTTTCCTTGTGTCCTCATTGAGCTTTCCGTAGTCCATGCAAATTCGCTAGCCTGTGACTGTGCGTGTAGAAATCAGCTCATTCTTCTTGTTAGTGACCACGGTCATCCCTCCTTTCTTTGGGACACACTGAATGGGACTAACCCACTCATATTCTAAAATGGGATAGACCACACCTGCATCAATCCACTTGATCACTTCCTTCCTAACCACATCTTTCATCACCGAATTCAACCTCCGCTGATGTTGTACAGTTGGCTTTGCTCCTTCCTCCATAAAAATTCTGTGTGTGCAAAAGGCTGGGTTGATTCCCCTAATGTTTGACATTTTCTAGCCCATTGCTTTCTTCCGCCTCTTGAGAACCACCAATGCATCCTTTACCTGTGCCTCTGTCAGTTCTGCGGAGATGATGACTAGCAAGGTGTCATCTTCCCCCAAAAATACATACTTCAGATGTGGAGGCAATGTCTTCAACTCCAGTTTTAGTGCTTCCTCAATAGATGGTTTTGGCAATGGTTCCAAGGACCTCATTAATGGCTGAAAGTCTTTCTTCCTGAGAAACCATTTTGGTTCATTCAACATCTGCACCATCCCATATGTATTTCTGTCTCTAAAATGATCGGAGCCCATCAAAGCTCTCAACAAAGGATCTTGAGAATCAACAATCTGAAGAATTGCTTCCCGGTTTAGCACATTGATTGCTGATAGCTCCTTATAGATGGTCGGATGCTTCATGTCCTTTTACACATCAAACACCTCTACTTTATCATGTGCTCGCATGGTTAGCTACCCTGCAGCTACATCAATTAACACTTGCCCGATTGCTAAGAAAGGACGTCCCAAAATAAATGGGACTTCCGCATCCGGCTCAAAATCCAATATAATAAAATCTACCAAGAAAATGAGGGAGCCCACTTGCATTAGCACGTCCTCCACAATTCCATCTGGTCTGGCCAATGAACGGTCTACTAGCTGCAAGATCACTGTAGTTGGTCTAGGACTGCCCAGCCCCAACTTCTTGAACAGCGATGTCGGCATCAAGTTTATGCTCGCTCCAAAATCACATAGTCCGCGAGCTCGGATACTTTGCATGATTGTGATCTGAATGGTAAAGCTCCCAGGGTCCTTGAGCTTTGTTGGCAACCTGTCCTGTATCCGGGAATTTCACTCCTCAGTAAGCACCAACATAGCATACTTCGTCAATCTGCTTTTGTTTACTACAATGTCCTTGATATACTTTGCATATTTTGGCACTCCCTGCAAAACATCAACCAAAGGTAAATTAGGTGTACCTGTTTCAGCACCTCCATGAACTTTTTAAAGCAAGCTTCTTCCTTGTGCTTCTTTAATCTTCGAGGGAACGGGGTTGGTGGTCTTTTTTCTTCAGCTGCCTTTTCCTTCCCCCTCTCATCATCATGTTCCCCTTCTTTTTCCACTGCTCTTGATTGCTGAGGTGGTCATTTTGGTTCCACCTCCTTGAGTTGTAGTCCACTCCTTGTGGTCACTACATTAACCTGCTTGGGATTTGGGTCAGTGTCACTCGGTAGTCCTCCTCTGAGCCTGGTGTTTTGAGCTCCAGCTAGTTGTCCAAACTGGTACTCCAACGCCTTTGTAGCTAACTGCTGAGTTTTCATGTCTGCCGCCAATTCCACATAATTAGCCTTCATTTGTGCTTGGTTAGCTATAAGTGTTTTAAACATGTCCTCAATGCTTTTGGGTGGTGGAGGAGGTGCATTGTTTCCTCTGTATTGCGCCTAAAAATTCTGATTCCCCCCTTGATTTCTCTGCACACCCTGATTCGAACTCTGCCCTTGATGGGTATTGCTACCCCAAGAGAAATTCGGATGATTCCTCCAATTTGAGTTGTAACTATGTCCATATTGTTGATTATTATTCCTCTGGACGTTCCCAACAAAGTTTATTGAATCTGGATTTACACCACAACACTCAGCTGAGTGTTCATTACTCCCACATACTTCACACCATACCTGCTGCACTACATTGACTGGGGCTTGTGCTTGATTCAAGCTTATACTGCTTATGTGGGTGTTAAGTTGATTTTGCAACGTAGCTATCTGTGCATCGATCGCTGTAAAACCATCCACCTCAAAGACTCCTGCCTCTTTCCTTGTTCCTCCTCGTGATGAGTCCGCATTCCACTCTGGATTTCCCTGTGAAATACAATTTAACAAAGTATAAAGATCCTCATAAGTCTTTTCTAATGCCTGTCCCCCAGCTGCTGAGTCTAGCAAAATTTTTGTATGTGGTTCCAAACCCTCAATGAAAGTATGCACCGACACATCGTTGGACTGGTGATGGTGAGGACAATCCCTTAACATTGATTTGTACCTTTCCCGAGCTTGATACAGATTCTCACCCTCTCTTTGTTTAAAACTTAGAATCTGGCTTCTAAGTCTTGTTGTTTTCCCAGATTGAAAGAATCGTATCAAAAACTTTCTTGCAAGATCATCCCAATTGGTGATGGAGTTAGGTGGTTCAGCTTTCAACCACCTTTTTGCTTCCGCCAATAATGAAAATGGGAATAATGTAAGCCTAACGTAGTCGGATGATACTCCAGCGGGAATGTAAGTGTCACTTATCTCCAAAAAGTTTTGGAGATGTTGTTGTGGATCTTCATGAGGGAGACCTGTGATTTGCCCGCTGGTGAGCAACAACTGCACCATGTTCTGTTTAAGCTCAAACCTCCCTCCTTGTTCTGGTCTACGAATACTAGATGTAACATTGTTTGCATGTGGGATTGCCACTTCGCGAACCGGCCTTGCTGCCATTTCCTCGGGCACTAAAACTGCCCTCACAAGTGGTGGCTTCTGTGGTTGCTCCAGAATTGCCTGTCTTAGCAACTGTAGCTTCTTCTATAGAGATTTCCTTCTTTGACGATGAAATTATCTTTCCATCTCTATATATGAATCCACAAACTCCTTATCTCTTGCCAGCGTTCAAAAGAATTCAATATCTGCAAGACAAAAGCAAAGATCAAGTTGTCAGCACTTATATAGAATTTGTAAACTAACACTAAGAAAATAAATTTACCAATTGCCAGTCCCTGGCAACAGCACCAAAAACTTATTCGGTGTTGTGGTAACTACACGCAAGTGCACGTGGTCGAACAAGTAGTAAAGTTGCTTATTTCAAGCCAAGTGTCGATCCCACATGTACTAAATGACGATATTAATTAACTTAAGCGTCAGTGAACCATATATTTATGAATGCAGACAACCAAATAATTAATATTTTGAGAGTAAAAGTTTACTAAGTATTAAGAATCTAAGTCAAGATTAAAATTTCAGTATGAACAATAGCAATGAGCAAGCTGAGGTTAAGAAAAACATGCATGGAAGTAATTTATCAATTCAATTGAGCAGCTTATCTTTCTTCGGTTGCTAGTCAAGAATTATTGCCTATGGATTTGATCTTTCGACTCCTATCCAATCATGAATCATGAAACCTTAATCTACATTTCTGTGAATAAAGAATTTCATGCTCTAGCCATACATAACCGATTCCTTAATTGACTAATAAGACTTTCAGATATATTTCTATTCTGAATGTAAATCAATTTTCAATTTTCTAAACTAAGAAGGGATCATATCCTACCAATTCACATCTTTCAAATTTATTTCCTTTTAAAAATCAAAATTGAATTTCTAGATATACATTAACATTGGCCAAACATTAATGCAATAAAAACAAGAATTGATAGAACAACCATTGAAAAAAAGATGAGAACTGAAATGATCAACAATTACATTCCACTACAATTGTTCTTAACCTCAGCAAGAAGTGAATTGGCCACTCATTTGTGGATGAAAACATCATAATATAAGTAGAATTCATACAAACAATTGAGATTAAAGAGAAAGAGAAAGAGAAGAACCCTAGAATTTTTGTCCTCTCAACTTCCTATAACCCACGTTCTTGCTCAACCAAGTCAGAATACTTAAAATAATACCTAAGTGTGCTTTTTATACTCTTGAGAATATTTCCTAGAATAACAAGCAACATGGGACGGAGTGTATCGCGGAGCACTCCCTCCGTACCACGGGGGTATGCGGACCCTCACTGGAAGTCGGCTCCCCAGCAAATGTACCTCAACGTGGCACGGCTTGCATCGCAGAGCCTTGCCTCCATGCCGCGGTGCTATCGCGCACCTTCACTAGAACTTGAGGTTCCAGGTAATTACACTCAATGTGACACGGAGTGCATCGTGGAGCACTGCCTCCATATCACGGAGGTAACGCGAGCCTCCACTGGAATTTGGCAAAATTAATTCTTCTGAGGCAGAATGCCTCCGCATTGGTAGCGTGACACGGCTCCATTGTGGAGCCCTTATTTTTGTTGTTCTCCCTTGTCAACTTCCATTCCTTGTTTCCAAGTCTATTCCCGCTCTTCACCAACATATATATTAGCTTCCAAAATTTCTTTTTACCTACAAAACAACACTAATCATGTTGGTTAGTGTAAATTCACATTTTAACTAAAATTACATGAGAATGTACACATAACGATAGGTAAACAAGTCAAAATGAAGCATTCGAGTATCACTTGGGCATGCAATTTTGCCCAAGATCAGGCAGCGTGCCATGCTGTGCATGTGTGGTGCCCAGTGCCGTGCCACGACAGGGATGCACGCGCTAGGATTCCAATACAGTGACCTACGCAACGGAAATGTGTCACGGCAGGCACATGGCGCGGCCAGCAGCGTGCCATGCCGGGCGATGCACAGGTACCTCGCGCAAGACCTGCCGAGAAGACACGTTCCAGTAGCTGTCCACATTTGCTCTGTGGCACGGAGGAAAATCTCTATGATAGCCTCCGTGACACAGAGCTTTTCCACCATAGGCCAAATTTTTCATTTTTTCATCTTAGTATAAATTGAACCCTTCACTTCTAAAATCATTTGTCACGAAATACTTTCTGGAAATCATAGAGGAGCGAAGGGAGAAGTGAAGAACTCACCTAGGTTCACTAATTTTACATTCTCTTTTACCTATTCTTGTAAGTACTCTACTTTAACGATGTTTTTAAGTTATTGTATGAACATGAGTGGCTAAAACCCTTCCCCTAGGGTTGAGGCCACGTGATATGATTGAATGCATGAATTCTTTTTGGTTTGAGTTGTTAATTGTTATTTTGTCTTATATTCTTTATTATGGATGTTTTTATGCTTGATCACCATGAAAACATACTTGTTAAGCTAGGTAAAAGCTTGAAAGAGTAACCCTAGGCAAGAACATAGGAATGTAGGGAGCAAGTTCTTATCTTTTGATATGATTTGCAATTAGGATAAATAATATACCTAAATTGCCTTGCTTGGTTGATAAACTGGGATGATAGCAAGACACCGGCTTAGAATTGTCACTCCACCACTCGTATAAGTAGTTGTGAAGCTAAGTTAGGTTAAATGATTAAAGGTACGAAAGTCCTTAATCAAGAGCATAAACTCCGTAAACCACATCTATGTAGTTGAATTGCCCACAAACTAGGATGTCACATCCCCGCTCAACGATGTAGTTGTGAGGCTAGTTTTTCGTGTTTAGAGACTCGAGAGACCATGAACATCACATTTCCAACTATGTGAGACAATAATTAATAATTTCATACTCGAACTATTGTGAATTGTAGCATTGCATGATTATTAAGTCTTAACTCTAGTTGCTTCTTATATCGTTTCTCGAGTATTTTGTGATCACCCCTAGACTTAATTAGAATTTCTCCAAATTTCTATAATCAACACTTGTGAAGTTAATTTTAACACTTGAACTTTGAATAACCACTGAATTGGTCCAGTTTCTGTGGGTTCGACATTCCGCTCTGAAAAAGGGTCATAGTATTACTTGTACGACTGCATATGCTTGTGCATGCGATGGAGCGCGAACAAGTTTTGGGTGCCGTTTCAGGGGACTGGCGATGTTTAGTGAATTTTTCTATTCTTATGTGATTTTTAATTTCCTTAAGTGTTGAGAAAATTGGTCTTAGTCTGCTATATTACAGGTGACGGGTTATCCTTACAGAGCTGGCAAGGAATAGAGAGCTGGTGGAACCGTTGTTGGAACCTGAACGAAAATTGCATTTACTTAGGAGGGAAGCTCTAGAGCGAAAGCTAAAGAGACTTCAGGAGTGGTTATAACAACACCCACCAGCAGGGCAAGCAGAGTTGTTACATGAAATCATGGCAGCCCAACCAGTTCGCGAAGTGGCAATCCCATTAACGACAAATGTGACCTCTAGTATCCACAAACCGAAGCTTGGAGGAAACTTTGAATTGAAACAGAATATGGTGCAACTGTTACATTCTAGTGGCCTATTCACTGGGATGACTCATGAGGACCCACAACAGCACTTACAGAAATTCTTAGAGATTAGTGACACCTTTATCCCCACCGGAGTGTCAACTGATTATGTCCGACTCACACTCATTCCATTTTCATTATTGAGAGAGGAAAAGAGGTGGTTGAAGGTTGAGCCACCTAATTCTATTACTTCTAGGGACGACTTAGCGAAGAAGTTCCTCATCAGATTCTTTCCTTCAGGCAAGACTGCCAAACTCAGAAGTGAAATTTTAAGCTTCAAGCAGAGGATGGAGAAAAACCTGTATTTGGCTTGGGAGAGGTTCAAGTCACTATTGAGAGACTGCCCCCATCTCCAGTAGTCTAATGAGGTGCTAGCCCATACCTTTGTGGAAAGTCAAGACTCACACACCAAAATTTTACTAGACTCTGCATCGGGTAGGCAAGCATTGGAGAAGACTTATGACGAGCTATACACTTTGTTGAGTAGGATTGCTCAAGGAAAAACAGAGTGGCATAGAGAGTCATCAAGAGGGGCAGGAAAGAGAACAAAAGGGCTGATAGAGGTAGATGGTGTAAATGCTTTGGCGGCACAGCTAGCATTATTTCAGCATTAGATGATGACTCAGTTCAACAAACTGAGTATGAACCAACAACATGGACAGGTGAATGCAGTTCAGCAAGCTCCTAGTTGGTGTGAAATTTACGGTAATAATGGGCACAATGAAGAATCTTGCAGGGCCAATCCTAAATCGGTCAATTTTGTTGGGAATGTTCAAAGAAATAATCATAATTTTGGGAATAATTACAACAAGAATTGGTAGAGCCACCTGATTATTTCTTGGGATGGAAATCAAAGTCAAAGCTACCAGCAACCTTAGCAGTAGCAGTAGCAAAAACAGAAGAGGCAGAATGGTGGCCAGTTGAGAAGCAACATTGAGAAGACATTGCAGAAGATTATGGCAACACAGACCCAACTAGCAAAGAATCAGGCGAGGATGGCATCAGATTTAAAAAAATCAGAAGTTGTCCACCCACAATCTAGAGAAGCAGATGGGTCAAATAGCAGTTGCTCAGCACACCAGACCTCAGGGAGGGTTACCTAGTGACACAGATACAAACCCCCGACAAGTTAATGCCATCAATCTGAGGAGTGGCAAGCAATTGGATGATACACCACCGAAGGAAAAAAAAACTGAGGTGCAGTCCGAGCTGGTTAGAAAGGGGTCACCGACTGAAAAGGGTGATAATCCGAGTGCTGTGCAACAAAATGCACAATCATTATTATAGCAGCACAGAGACCACCACCTACTCCCACAAAGACTTAAAAAGAGCAAGGAAGAGGAATGTTTTTAAAAAGTTCTTTGATATTTTCAAAGAACTTCACATAAATTTGCCTTTGCTTGATGTTTTGCAGGGAATGCCCAAGTACGGTAAGTACTTGAAAGATGTGGTGGCCAACAAAGTTAGATTGGTCAATATTCAGATAGTGGCACTAACTGAGGAGTGCAGACACAGGGTATTGATCAAGATACCGAAAAACTCAAACACCCATGGAGTTTTACCCTCTCCATACAAATTGGTAGAGATGAGGTGATAAGAGCTCTATGTGATTTAGGGGCAATAGTTAATTTAATGCCCCTATCTTTGTTTAACACCTTGGGGTTAGGCCAACCGAGACCAACACGAATGATGCTGTAGCTGGCAGACAAGTCTCAAGTGGCACCAGATGGAGTAATCGAGGACCTTCTCATCAAAGTGGGTAAGTTCATTATACCCGATGAATTCATCATACTTGATTTTAAAGTTGATGATAAGGTGCCCCTGATCTTGGGACGACCTTTCTTGGCCACTAGAGAAGCAATTATAAATGTAAGAGCAGCCACCCTGAAAATGAGGGTTGATGATGAAGAAGAACTCTTCTGGGTCTACCAAGAGATCAACCCACCCACACACTACGGAGACCTTTGTAAGGTCAGTGTGTTGTCAGAGGCTAAGTGTGAGGTGGCAGATTCCATAGGTCTACAGCCGCAAGAGATGATCACTTTTCAACCGAAATTTGATAGAGGACTTCAGTTAGAGAAAGAGTTGGAAGAAGAGAGGGATAGAGTGAAAGTTGTTCCCTCAAAAAATAAAAAGAGACGAGATGGTTCTTAAAAGGATAGTCCATGTCCTGAAAAGGATAGTCCATGTCGTGCCGAGTTGTAAAATCAGGCGTTGCTTGGGAGGCAATCCAAGGGTACCACAGGTACAATTTTAATTTTTTCATTTGTGTTGATTTTTTTTATTTTCATCTTGTGGTTGTTTTTGGTGTGACTTAAGCACAGATTGAGGGGAAGTCTGAGTACCCTTAGAAGAGGAAGCTAAGGAGCATGTCAAAGCACAAGTGTGGGGTTGAGGATCCCCAAGATGAAAAATGGACAATGCATGCTACTAGTTAGTCTTAGTGTCCTCAGGGAGTATTTCTCACCCTTGTTGAATTTTAATTTGATGCTTTGGTGTCATAGCATATTTTAAGTGTGGGGTGAGGAAAATTTCAAAATTTTTGTCTTAATGATTTTGGGTGGAATTAGTTTGAGTTGGGCATGATTCTACCACCTGTTGGTTTTTCTTTTAGGTTCTTATCCGACGGGGGGCACTTTGAACTGAAAAATAAAATTTTTCTTTGTCTGTACATAGCTAGTGTAGTTATAGTTAGAGACTATTCTCGAAGATGGATGGATGGCGACCGTCTTGAGGGAAAATTAGTCAATAGGTTGTTACTTGTGAACCCGTAGTTTATTGATGGCTTGATGTTCTTGTTATGTGCTATATATGATTGTGATATGCAAGTGTTGTTAATTTTGAAGAATGTGAGAAGTTGTATAAGTTTGGTGGAGACACCTAGGCTCTTGAATATGACTGGATGTGCTTTAAACTGAATTTTGCATTCTTGCGATTAACTGAGATAAGAGTCTGTGGAATTTATCTTGAATTGAGCATGTGCTATGTGTGTAAGGTTTTTGAATATTTCATGCGATTTTGTAGTGCCTAGAACTTACCTATTGTATATAAAAAGTGAAATGAGGGATGTAGATTATAGGAGATGATTTAGGAATTTCTTTGAAAGAGATTAATTTGTATCCCTCGCTTTACCTACCTTGAACGTCTGATCCTAGTTAGCCCCGTTGATCCTTTAGCCTATTCCTTGCTAGCCACAAAATGAGCTTATTCCTTTCTTTTCATTATCCTTGAATTTGATCCAAAATTCCTAAGTGCTTAATTGAAAATGCAAAAGAAGTTAAGGAGTTAAAAGTGAAGGAAGAAAGAAAATAGTAGGTGTGGGAGTTGAAGAGAAAAATAGAGGTGCACTTGTTTAAAAATGAATAAAAGTTAGTAGGGAGTGAAAGAAGAAAAGAGTGAAAAAGAAAATCAAAGTAAATTGCTCAAGCACTCCGTACTAACAGCTTAACTGTGCCTAATGAAATGGGAAAACAAAAGAGGAAAATGGGAGTTGAAAATTATAAAGATGAAGTAAGAGGATGGAAATTCCTAAGCCAGCTTAAGCGCTTAGGGAAGATAGTCACTATTACTTGCCATAATAGTACCTAACCGCCCTTAGCTTACATTGCAAGCCATTAAGTCCTACTTGATCTTACTTTCGAACATTCTTAAATTAGTGGAGTAAAACACAAAAGGAAAGCTTATGGGTCAACACACATGGCATGTGAATTCTTTGTGAGAGTGAAATTATTTATTATAAATATACCCATGCATTTTATAATTTGAAGAATTGTGAGTAAGAAATGGGTAACTCTCTTGTTGTGAGGGCACATGTTTAATGAAGGATAAAATTCATATCGGATTTCTTGATCGGTTAATTCACATGAGTTTGTTGAGATTGAGACTCCATTCTTGAGTTTAGGAAGTCTTAATATAGTTATATTTGATTTTAACGGTTATACCTTGATTGCTATATTTTTAACTTGCATCTAGAACAACTGTGGCGGCCGTAGCTTGAGTTATCTTGCTTCAATTAGCTATATGAGAGTCTTCATGTGCATGAGATGTAAAAGAGTTGTTCGAGGGCGAACAAAGCTTTAAGTGTGGGGTAGTGATCTTGGGCATAATTATGTTCCCAAGTGCTATTTTATAACTTAATAAAGTCATGTTTGTTAATTAAATTAATTATATTCTCATGTGATTTCTATTAATTATGTGTATAAACTGACCAACATGATGGTCCTTGTTTTGTAGGTGTACAATGCATGTGAGGGACTAAAATGTGATGGTTGAAGCAAAGGAATGAAGTTCGGACTTGATGGCAAATGAAGGCAACATGGCACGCCAAACGGATTATTCTAACATTCTGACTGAAACTAAACTGACATACATTTGAGTGAGATTTCAATACAGACAAACACTATGGGATTCCCCAACACTGATAGAAATTAAGAAATTTTGATAATGAATCAATTATGCAAGACTCTAGTTTTCCGCATTCAAGAGCTAGGGCTAGAATTCACTTTACAGGGATAGTCTCAAATCGGTGGAAAAATATCTACAATTAACATAGATAATATTCAACATGAATTAAACAAAGTCTGACATATAATTTCTTCACATTCGAAAGTTTCAGGGCTAGAACTGATAGAGAAGATAGAGTAGATTTTGGGGAGACAAGGGAAAGACAACTCCCTTGTTGAATTCCCATATACCCCGTGACGGAAATCCTGAGAGAATTCCTTGAAACATCTGAGGGGGATCGATTTCCCTAACTTCTTCTTTGAGCCTTTCTGAGAGAAACTTTACATTCTAACTGATGAAGGGATGAGAAATGAGAGAAATTGTCGGTTACCCCCTCTAAAACCCCTGATTAGAACCCAAAATGATGTAATTTAGGGACTAAGTAGGTGGTAAATTACAATAATAACCCTGAAAATTAAATCTAAAAACTGACCGATAAGGTCCCAACGGGTTACTCAATGAGTCATTGGTTGTGACTACGACTAACACAACAAATCATTGGAGCTGACCACGACTCATTGTCTCAGTCGTTCTAAGGCATTTTTCTGGTTTTTCTCCTGATTTCTCTTAAAATGTCAGAGTATTAGTTTGGGAAAGTTTCGTGGTGTTACACGGTGCCAATGCCAGACTGCTCCAAAACTCACTGGCCACCAGATGCGATAGATCAGTGGATCACAGATCAACATTGACGAAGCGCCGGTGACTCGCAAGGGATGGCTGTCAACAAAGTGCAAAAGCATCCAACTCAGAAAAAGAGGAGCATTTGTACTCTAATTGTTTACCTTTCTAGAAAAAGAGAGAGACTGAACATTCCATTCCATAGAAAGTAGAAAGTAGAAAGTTGTAAAGAGAGTTTTTGGAATTGAATGGTAGAGATAGAAGTCTTCATCTTCTTCTGTGAAAAGGTAGAAAAAACTCGATTGGAGACCAGAACCTTTTGCTAGAATTTCTTACTTATTTTGTTGAATGGATATTGAATTATTACTTAATTCAATGTCTTCTTCTACTTACATGAGTGGCTAAATTCCTTTCTAGGAGTGTGTGCATGATTAGGGTTGATTTGGATTGGGTGTTGTTTGATTGATCTTAGATTTACTCAATTGGTATAATTCTAGTGTTTCCTCTTAGTTTTAATCTAAATACTCATAGTTGCAAATTTGAGTTGTATTTACTTACTTCAATTTTTCTTGAAAAAAGGGATTTAGAGTATGGGTGAGGAAACTCTGGTGGGTAATTGGGTGTTGATCATGTGGGGTTGGGCTAGAGATAGCCAAAACCCATTGTCACACACCCGTTGAGAATCAAAGCTAGAAATAGTTTAATTCATACCCAAGTTGCTCTGGCTATTGTGAAAAAGACTTTGGGGTTTGCAAGACGTGTGCGAAAATCTAGAAGCTCACTATCTCAGATCACCCGCCAAAATTTACTATCCATATGAAGATGAAAGTGGGCCCCACATCACATGCACGTCATATGGGCTTCCTTGTGCATATTAGGCTAGCCGTTTTAAAGGCCATTTGTTTTATTAGGTGTCTGTTGTTTTTAGATATTGCATATAAGTTTGTTTAAATAAGCATGCCAGATTTGTCTTTATCAGGCCATGTAAATAGGTGTGCCTTTTTCATTTTGTTAGGATTTCTAGAAAGGTGTGCCAAGTCTATCTTGTATGGAGTCTTATCTTATAGTCTCCTAACCGCTATATAAAGGAGGCTAGGTTGTCCATTGTAAGTAAGAGTCAAAATAAGAGTAAAACACAATGAGTTGACTTTTGTACAAAATTTTCTATGTTTAATAATATGAGTGTTTGCTAAATTCTCTCTTGTTCTTCCTTTCCAAAGGCATGGTATGGATGATCCTTTTTGAAGTAGTATAAGGCCTCGACATGAAGGGTAAGCAAGCTTTTTACAAGTACAATAGTTTTTCGAAGTTTACAAATAACTAAATTTATAAGTAGAGTAAAAGACTTTCCGAGTTGTGTAGCTTGGCAAACCATCCAGGTGGATGTTGAAGCCAGCTCCTTTTTGTAGGGAAATTCTTTTTTGTCTATGATGAAATTTACTATTCGACTGACTTGGCAAGCCTTCCTTCGGGATGTTAAATCCAGGTTTCGTGGCAAGCCGTCCTTCGAAATGTTGAAGCCCAGTCCACCTTCGTAGGAAAACTATTGTCCCTGCAATCTCGCCGCCTTGCCCGCCATTTCCTCACCCTGTCTTACCTCATAATTGGATATTTACAAGGAATGGACGTAGACTCACTCATAGCTATTAAAACTACTTCTCCCTCCAAAAGGACATGGTTCTGGCTCTGATACCAAAAATGGGGTAAGACAGGGCGAGGAAACGGCGGGCAAGGCAGCGAGATTGTAGGCACAATAGTTTTCCTACGAAGTGGGATTGGGCTTCAACATCCTGAAGGATGGCTTGCCATGAAACCTTGCTTGAACATCCCGAAGGATGGCTTGCCAAGTCAGTCGAACATTAAATTTCATCATAGTCATAAAAGATGGATACCAGCTTCCGACACAATATGACCCAGAAAGGCCACTGAATTCAGCCAAAACTCACACTTGGAAAATTTTGCATATAACTGACGATCTCTGAGAATCTGGAGCACTGTCCGTAAATGATCCCAATTTTCTTCTCCTAAGCGGGAATACACCAGAATATCATCGATAAATACTATAACAAATAGGTCCATATACGGCCTGAAAATACTGTTCATAAAGTCCATGAACACCGCTGGAGCATTCATCAACCCGAAGGACATGACTAGAAATTCAAAGTGGCCATATCTGCACCTGAAAGCGGTTTTTGGTATATCTCTCTCCCGAACTTGAATGTAATGATACCCAAATCTTAAATCAATCTTGGAAAAACACTTTGTCCCCTGTAACTTATCAAGCAAATCATCTATTCTGGGAAGCGGTTACTTATTCTTGATAGTGACTATATTCAGCTGCCGATAATCTATACACTTGCGGAGGGAGCCATCTTTCTTTCTCACAAACAAAATCGACGCACCCCACGGCGAAGTACCCGGCCTGATAAATCCCTTATGTAGCATATCTTTCAACGGCTCCTTTAATTCTCTGAGCTCAGCAGGAGCCATTCGATACGGAGGAATAGATATATGTTGTGTACCCGATAATAAGTCAATTGCAAAGTCAATTTCCTTTTTTGGGGGAATACCAGCAAGTTCATCTAGGAATACATATGGAAATGCATTGACCAATGCAATAGACTGAAGAGTTGGAGATTTTTCTTGAATATCCTGAACCCTGAAAATATGATAAATACATCCCTTTGCTATCAATTTTCTTGCCCGAAGATAGGAAATAAACCTACCTTTCAGCATAGCCACACTACCTTTCCACTCCCATACTGCCTCCCCAGGAAAGTGGAATCGGAAAATCGTGGTCCAGCATTCTACATTGGAATAACATGGAGCTAGCCAATCAATGCCCATAATTCCATCAAAATCAATCATATCTAATTCTACCAAATCTGCTAAAATCTGGCGACCAACGACCTCTACTGTGCACCCTTGATAGATCCTCTTAGCTATAATGGAATCACCAATGGGAGTAGACACTAAAAAGGGTTGCCAAAGTAATTCCGGCGTGATGCCGAACTTCTGAGCCACTAAGGGTGTAACATAAGATAAAGTGGAGCCTAGGTCTATCAAAGCATATATAGAATGAGAGCAAATGTCCAGCATACCTGTCACAACATCCCGCAATGACTCTAACTCTTGTCGCCCCGGTAAAGCATATGTGCGATCTGGACTGGTACCTAAATTGGAGGCCCCTAATCTGCCTCGACCTCTGCCGGCTGGAGCTGATGACCTCCGCCCTGTTGGAGGGGCTGGGGCACATGACCCCGCTGAAGTTCTATCCTATCGATCCCGATCTCCCTGACCTCTGGCCGAATAGTCTCTCATCTAATGACCCTCTTGCCCACATGCATAACATGCCGTGGAACCTTACCTGCATGCCCCAGAATGGCACTGACTGCAAATAGGGAAAAGTGGTACAGTATATCTGCCCTGCTCTGACCCCCTCTGCTGCTATGATCCTGTTGACCATGAGCACTCACCGGGCCCTGACTGTCCGCGACGACCAACCCTGCTCCCCTACTATTGCTATGGAGGTGGGGGTCTGGGTGGCCTATTTGATAATCGTGGTCTAGGTCCACCCTGGGACTCTGTCTGTATATCACTAGGTCTAGTCCTACGACACTGCTCCTGACTTGCCCTTTTATACCTCGCTGCCACTGTCGGATCCCCTCAATATTCTGGGAAAATGCCTAAACACAAGCAATATCCATGTCCTCTTGCAAGGTAGCTGTGATACAGGTCTCCACATATTTAGGATTCAGCCCTATAATGAACCGGTGCACCCTAGCTGGCATAGTATCCATAAGGGCCGGTGCATATAGGGCAAAGGAATCAAATCTATAACATATTCTAGAACATTCATCGAACCCTGCTCCAAATGCAAAAACTAATCTACCCTGGCCTGGCGGATCTCCCATGGTAGATAATGATCTAAGAAGGCCTCTAAAACACTGGGCCAAGTCAGAGGGGGAACATCTCTGCCTCGGGACCTTTCCCAGCTCTCATACCATAGTACTACAATGTCCCACAACCGAAACACTACTAACTCCACTGATTCTGTAGGGGTGGCATGAATTACCCTGGAAATTCGCTGCAACTGGTCCAGAAAATCCTGAGGGTCCTCATCCCGATCTGTCCCTGTGAGTTGCAGGGGACACAGTGCAAGGAACTCTCATACCCTCGAGATACCTGGCCCTACTGAAGATTCTGCACCCAATGGCACCACGAACTGACGCTGTGTGACTATCATCTGAGCTAGCATAACAATAGCATTCCTAACCTCCTGATCGGACAGTATCGGTATAGGTACTGCTGGAGGGGGTGCCGACACATTTGCCGCTCCAAGCGGCTCCTGGCTTGGTGGAGAATGCTGGGGAGATTGAGATAAAACCTCCCTATCACCCTCAGATTGGGCTGACTCTAACTGGGGCACACTGCTAGTGCCCTCTCCTGCTGCCACGTCCAATCTCCTGCCAGTAGTAGGGTGTCATGGGTCCGACATTTCTCTGTAGACAAAAAGAATATGGTAAGCATATGGATTCAACCCTATACCATGCAGCTCTATAGCACGACTGGATAAGGAAGAAGAGTAATCATCCTATCATGCCTCGCAGCCTCTTGCCTATAGTATGTGATGCTCAACACATCCATAGACACGAATCTGCTTAGCACAGCTCGCAAACTCCCTAGGATACGACCCGCTCTGATATCAAGTTTGTCATGCTCCATCTTGGGAGGCATGAATGGCACCTGGTTCCCTACTGAGATCTAACTGAGTTGATTGAGCCCAAGCACTCCTGGTGCAGGGCTAATGCTAACTCTGGAATCAAGAAAATAATGGGCTATATCTCGGCTGTAAACACAGCCCCCGGCCGACAAGGCCTTGTAGCCACCTATCACAGGAAAATAGCTAACCAGAAAAAAATAGCAACAGGGTGTCCTATGAGGATCGACCAGGCCACCATGATATCTAGTTATGACTGAAACTTAAATCCAGTACTAAACTAAGTTATAGCCGACAAGGCTGCTAAGTATCAACTAAATAGGGCCACACGTGGCCAACGCACGAGGTAAAACATATACGGGCCCTACACGGATAGCCACAGCTAACCACAGGGAAATAGAAACAAGCTGCAAGCCTCTAAGAGTAATACGACGGTCGAGATAGGGCTCTGACCTACCCATAAATTGTACAATCAAAAGAGTAAACCTTCAATCTATAAGCTCCGAAGGAAAGTAGCCGGCTCTTCTGCTAATCCTGGTTGGAAGCTAAGAGGGATCTGCTCCTCATCTATCTATACCTTCAGGCAAGTAATGCAACGCCCAAGAAGGGCACCAGTACAACATGTACCGAGTATGTAAGACAATAACTGTAAATAATTGAATATAAAAGATGGAACTGAAAAATGATTAAAAGATAAGGGGTAGGAGTCATACATGAGTAGTTGGATTCTCTATTATCTAGTCTATCAATAACTAAAGCAAACAAGAACCTTACCTGGCCCCCAATAGCCGAAGGTACAACCAGCACAGAACAACCCACCTGGGGCCCTCATAAGCCCTGGTGAGTACACTTCAATCTATATACCCCTAACAAGGTCATAATGGGTCAACTGGTAACTATAGCCGTCCTACCAGTCCCCTGGGTCTACAATTGAGCCTGCTCGGCCCCTGACTGTAGTATGTATGAGTCTAGTGCACTCCTGATATTTGCACCCCGGACACCAGGCTCTTTGGGGGTGCAGTGCCGATACGGCGTATGTAAATAGTCCAACCATGGAATGGACTCTATGAGGACCTGGGACCCCATATTTGTCCCTTGCGGACGACATGCCCGCTCTTTGTGGAGCGACGTCATTTCGCCCTTGGTGGGCTTCGACACAGCTAATAAACCTATGGTTGGTCATGGAGGGCTATATAGGCATGTTGAATCCCAAACAAAGCATAGAATACTAGTATCATCTACTAACCACAACTATTCATGATTAACGTACTTCTTATTCTCTTACTGGGATTTAGACTGAGTTATAATGCTATAGGAACTAACTTGCCGAAGGAATTTGCCTTAACATACCTCAATCGCTGCTTCCTGATTAGCTGACAAGTTCCAATATGTATTTCAACAGCTCTTCCCGACTGGAAATGTTTTACTGGGAGAAAAGGGCTGGTTTTAATACTAAATTCGGCAAAAAGGAAAACGTTATATATAAATATTAACTATATTTCAACTTAACGGAACACGATCGAAAATTCATTATTTATCAAAAGTCTAGAAGAGATAAATGTGTACTTGAGGCTTGTGATCGCATAAATTAGTTTTGCACAATTCTAACGAATTTGGCTCGGTGGGACGACGATTCCCCGGGCGAATTTCGTGAAAATAACTCTATAGCGATGTTCTCTACAGCCTTAAACTTGAATACCCAATGTTAATCGAAGTTTGAACGGCGTATGGTAGCATAATCAGATGAAAATTATTTGAAACGTTCGTTCACTCTCATTACTAGTCGAGGAACTGTTTAAATGAAGTAAAATTGAACCAAAGAACTATATATATATATATATATATATATATATAATAGGGCGGTGGCCAAGGCGGCGCCCCGCGCTTGCCAAAGCGCTAAGAGATTGGCGTCCTGTGCTGGCCATAGTGCCAAGGCCTTGCTGCGCTGCGCCTCCCAGGGCGCTGATCCCCCTGGCGCGCTGCACTGCCCATAGCACAAGCAGGCTAGTGCGTCACGCTGGCCCTGGCGGCCTGACCTCGTTCAACCCGACTTCTGACACTTATTTACATGCATTGTACTCTCTTTGTCTACTTTAAATTCACGAGTACGCCTACTATTCAATAACTTTCATGGGGTGTAACAATGATCCACCATATGCTATTTGTTTGAGCAGTCATAGCTTGTGCCAACATCTGAAGCTCCGCTCTAAACTCTACATGAGTGAGCTGCTCAGGAATAGGATCTGCTGGTGCTGGTGGGGCTTGCTGATGTCCATCTCTATTGCCATTGTGATGACCATTCCTATTTCCATTCCTTCTTATATTCACTCGACGTGGAGGCATATTTCTAAAATCGCATATAGCACGAGTTAGAAGGATAGAGAGTTACCTTACCGCACGACATAGATCATAAAAGAAGGGAAATTTCCTAAAATGTCTTGTAGCCTCCCCGTCCCCCCATAAGTGTGATGATGTTCACACTCTTGGAATAGACTCTACTCAATATGGCTTTCAAACACCCTAGGACACACCTAAACCTTTGCTCTGATACCATGTTTTTCACAACCCGAGTTGAGAACCCAGACCGAGACACGAGACTTAGAACCATGAATGGCTCCAAGTCCACCCATGGAATGAACATAGCGGCTAAGGAGCAATCCTAAAGTTGGAACTAATAAACTAATTATGAATAAGCGGAAGTCTAAAAATATATTAATAATAACAAATTCAACACTCACAAAGCTGAAATTCTACAAATTGTCCAATAAGCCTCTAACATGTCTGAAGAGCTGATGGGACAACATCCCCAACTAGCTCAATAAAGTTTGAAACTAAAAATAACATAACTCGATACTAGCTGAAGGTCCTTGAATATGAGGACCCACCAATGATGGGAAAATGAACTAAGCTGCGGGAAACTAGCTAACGGTGGAACTGAGTCTGATCGTTTGAACCTGTATGATGAAACGATATAACATAGAGTATGCGGTCAGTACTTGGAATGTATTGAGTATACAAGATAAGTAAAACATGTTGACAAAGTATAAACTGAAGTCATGCATATAAACATAAGTCATAAGATCATGAGAGCAAGGACAACATGCTGAAATCTAAATCTAAATCATGTATAGTCAAAAGTTGAAACCATATCTGAATAGAATGACCCAAAGCTAAAGATAAAAATCATATGGTTATCAATAACTGAAATCATAAGTAAAAGCTTATAAATAGATCATTGGGTCAAACTTGTTGTAAAACATAATATCATAAGTCATGAACATGCATAACTGAAATCATGAGGAACAATAGGAGACTTTTCACGACCCGAACGGAGGCCCAGATTGTAGACCCAGGACAAGGAACCCCAACTCTACAGATGGCATAAGCATACATCTAACTCAATCAATAATTGAATAATCAACAATACCATCATAGCAGAAGTCTGACGCAGATATAACATATGAATATATAATCCGAAGCTGGGTACATACATATGTCTAAATAGCCTCTAAACATAACGAGTTGATGAGACTATTGCGCCAAAACGCACGTACAAGCGTACGCGGTCGTACAAGTAATACAGTGGCCCTATTTTTAAGAGCTGTATGTCGAACCCACAAAGACTGGACTAATTCAGCAAATTATCATGTTCAAGTGTTAAAATTAACTTTAAAAGTGTTGATTATAGAAATTTTCAATAAATTCTAATTAAGACTATGGGTGATCAGAAAATACTCAAGAAACAATGCAAGAAGCAACTAGAGTTAAGGCCTAATAATCATGCATTACTACAATTTACAATGGTTCGAGTATGAAAACTTTAGTTGTTGTCTCACATAATTAAAATGCTATGTTCATGGTCTTTCGATGCTCTAAACATGACAAACTAGTTTCACACCTACATCGTTCAGCGGGGATGTGACGTCCTAATTCATGAGCAATTTAAATACATGGAAGTGGTTTATGGAATTGTCCCCTTGTTTATGGACTTTCATACCTTTAATCATTTAACCAGACTTAGCTTCACAATTACTTCTATGAGTGGTGATTTGACAATACTAAGTCGTTGTATAGCTCATCCTGTTTTAATAACCAAGCAAGGTAAATTAGGTATAATTTCTATCTTAACCTTAAATCTATCGTAAAGATAAGAACTTTCTCCCTACATTCTTAAGTTATAGCCTAAGGTTACTATTTCAAGATTTTACCTCAGATTAACGCATTTGTTTTCATGGTGATCAAGCATAAAAACATTAATAATAAAGAATGTATGACAAAACAACTAAAAACTCAAACCACAAAGAATTCATGCATTTACAATCATATTACGTAGCCTCAACCCTAGAGGAAGGGTTTTAGCTACTCATGTTCGTACAAATACTCAAAAACATGTTTAAAGTAGAGTACTTACAAGCATAATGAAAAGAGAATGAAATATAAGGAACCCTAGGTAGAGTTCTTCCTTTCTCCCTTTACTCCTTTACGGGTTTCCAAAAATATTTCGTGATAATGAATTTACAAGCTAAGGGTTCAATTTATAGTAAGTTGAAAAAATGCAAAATTTGGCCTGTGGTGGAAAAGCTTCGTGTCACAGAGGATATCCCAGAGATTATCCTAGGTGCCACGGAGCAAATGCGGATAGCTACTGGACATGTCTTCTAGGCAAGTCTTGCACGAGGTACCTGCACGTCTCCCGATGTGGCACGCTACTGGTCAGGCCATGCGCCTGCCGTGGCACATTGCCATCGCATAGGGACACTGGATGACACTCCTCGTGTGACATGGCATGGCGTAGCATGGCCCTCAGTGCACAGCTTGTGTTGCACGGCACGCTGCCCTTGCCGGCAGTATGCATCTTTAGCCTGCCATGTTGCCTTCATTTGCCATCGAATACGAACATCATTCCTTTGCTTCAACCATGATATTTTAGTCCCTCACATGCATTTTACACCTACAAAACAAGGAATAATCATGTTGTTTGGTGCATACCCAAATTTACACAAAATCTCATAAGAATGTAAGTGTATAATTTGACAAACACGACTAAATTAAGCTATAATATAGCACTTGGGCTCGTAATTATGCCAAACATCACTACCCCACACTTAAAGCCTTGTTCGTCCTTGAAAAACTCTATTACATCGCATGCATATGAAGACTCTAATATAGCTAATTAAAGCAAGATAATACAAGATATGGCTACAACGATTGTTTTTAGATAGCAAGTTAAAAATATAGCATGCACGACATAACCATTAAAATCAAATATAACTATGTTAAGACTTCTAGCCTCATGAATGAACTCTCAATCTCAACAAGCTCATGTGAATTAACCGAACGAGAAATCTGACATGAATTTTATCCTTCATTAAACATGTTCCCTCACAACAAGAGAGTTACCCATTTTCGCTCATACATTTTCAAATTATAACATGTAGGGGTATATGGATAAGAAATAATCTCACTCTCACAAAGAATTCAGATGCCAAGTGTATTGACTCATGAGCTTTCCCTTGTATTTTACTCCACTAATTTAAGAATGTTCTAAAGTAAGATCAAGTAGGACTTATTGGGTTGTAATGTAAGGTAAGGGCGGGTAGGTACTATTATGGCTAATAATAGTGACTATCATCCCGAAGCGCTTTTAATACATCACACTTTCCTTAGGAATTTCCATCCTCTTGCTTCACCTTTCTACTTTTCAACTCCCATTTTCCTCTTTTGTATCCTCATTTCTTTATGCACTCTTAGATTATTAGTAAGGAGTACGTAAGAAACTTTTCCCTTTGATTTTGTTTTTCGCTTTTTTCTTCTTTTACTCCTTACTAACTCTTATTCCTTTTTAAACAAGTGCACCTCTAGTTTCACACCATAAAATGCTATGTTCATGGTCTTTCGAGCCTCTAAACATGACAAACTAGTCTCACACCTACATCGTTGAGCGGGGATGTGACGTCTTAATTTGTGAGTAATTTAATTACTTGGATGTTGTTTACAGAGTTTGTACCTTTGATTATGAACTTTTTTACCTCTAATCATTTAACCGAACTAGCTTCACAACTATTCTACGAGTGGTGATGCGATAATTCTAAGTCGGTGTCTAGCTCTTCCTGTTCTATCAACCAAGCAAGGCAAATTAGGTATAATTTCTATCCTAATCTCTAATCCTATCATAAAGATAAGAACTTGCTCCCTACATTCTCGTGTTCTAGCCTAGGGTTACACTTTCAAGCTTTTACCTAAGCTTAACAAGTTTGTTTTCATGGTGATCAAGCATAAAAAGAAAGGTAATTAAGAATGCAAGAAAAAACAACAACTAAAAACTCAAATTAATAATGAAAATCAAGCAATTACATTCATATCTTGTGGCTTCAAGCCTAGAAGAAGGATTTTAGCTACTCATGTTCGTACAAATACTCAAAAACATGTTTAAATTAGAGTACTTACAAGAATAATTAAAAGAGAATAGATGATAAGGAACCCTAGGTATAGTTCTTTCATTCTCCCTTTACTCCTTTACGGTTTCCCCAAAAATATTTCATGAAAATGAATTTCGAAGATCAGGGTTCAATCTGTACTAAGCTGAAAAAATGCAAAATTTGGCCTGTGGTGGAATAGCTCCGTATCACGAAGTATATCATAAAGATTTTCCTCCATATCACGGAGAAAATGCGGACAGCTACTGGACGTGTTTTCTCGGCAAGTCTTGCGTGAGGTACCTGTGCGTCCCTCGGCGTGGCACGCTACTGGTTGCGCCATGCGCCTGCCGTGGCACGTTGCCATTGCACAAGGATACTGGATGACACTCCTCGTGCGACATGTCATGGCGTGGCACGGCCCTCAGCACACAGCTTGTGCTGCATGGCACGCTGCCCTTGCCGGCAGTCCCTATCTTTAGCCTGCCATGTTGCCCTCATTTGCCATCGAGTACGAACTTAATTCCTTTGCTTCAACCGTCATATTTTAGTCCCTAACATGAATTTTACTCCTACAAAATAAGGAATTATCATGTTGGTTAGTGCATACCCAAATTTACACAAAATCGCATAAGAATGTAAGTGTATAATTTGACAAACACGACTAAATTAAGCTATAAAATAGCACTTGGGTATGTAATTATGCCCAAGATTAGGGACAAGACCCCAACTAACTCAACAAGCTGAAAACTGAAACACATAAAGAAAGATAGACAGTCTGGTCCTAAAAAGATGAACAGTCGCCAATAAGCAGACGCTAACTGCGATGAACTGTCAAAGAGCAGGGCTTAACCTGAGAGTCAGATCCTGTATCATGAAAAGATACAACATAGAAAGTATGCGGTCAGTACATGGAATGTACCGAGTATGCAAGGTAAGTAAAACCACTTAAGTAGAATAAAACATTTCATAACATATCATAAGTTTTCAAGTCTTAGAAGAGGGGCTACATGCATTCATTCTGAAATCGTAATCTTTCATGACAAGACCATGAATAACTTTATAACATAATGATTGACTCAAATGACTCAAAGCTGAAACATAACATTTATAAGAAAAGCTAAACAATGAGTCAAACCTTGCTTTTAGAATATGCATGTGTAAAATAACCTCCATGAATAATGAATATGCAAATCTGAATCATATAGACAGTGGGAGACTTATCACTTAATCGACATATCACAACAGAGCTTACATGGTCCCAACTATCACAAGTGGGTAGAGCCGTCCATAACCTTGCCATCATCTCCATGGACTTGTACGGCCGTGTACAAGTGTAAAATTAACTTTCACAACTGTTGATTATAGAAATTTTCAAGAAATTATAATTAAGTCTAGGGGTGATCACAAAATACTTGACAAACAATATAAGAAGCAACTATAGTTAAGGCCTAATAATCATGCAATGCTACAATTCTCAATGGTTCGAGTATGAAAACTTCTTTTGTTGTCTCACATAATTAAGATGCTATGTTCATGGTCTTTCGAGCCTCTAAACATGATAAACTAGTCTCATACCCTACATCATTAAGCAGGGATGTGACGTCCTAATTCATGAGCAATTTAATTACATGGATATGGTTTACGGAGTTTGCACCCTTGGTTATGGACTTTCATACCTCTAATCATTTAACCGAACTTAGCTTCACAACTACGTCTATGAATGGTGATGTGATACTTCTAAGTCGGAGTCCATCTCATCCCGTTCTATCAACCAAGAAAGACAAATTAGGTATAATTTCTATCCTAATCGGTAATCCTATCGTAAAGATAAGAAGTTGCTCCCTACATTCTCGTGTTCTTGCCTAGGGTTTCTCTTTCAAGCTTTTACCTAAGCTTAACAAGTTTGTCTTCATGGTGATCAAGCATAAAAACAAAGGTAATTGAGAATGCAAGACAAAACAACAACTAAAAACTCAAACCAATAATGAAAATCAAGTGATTACATTCATATCTTGTGGCCGCAACCCTAGAGGAAGGTGTTTAGCAACTCATGTTGGTACAATTACTCTAAAACATAATTAAATTAACATACTTAAAAGATTGGTAAAAGAGAAAAAAAGTTTATGAACCCTAGGTAGAGTTTCCCTCATTCTTCCTTCGCTCCGTTCTGATTCTCAAAAGATATTTCGTGATAAATGATTTTAGAAGCTAAGGGTTCAATTTATACTAAGCTGAAAAAATGCAAAATTTGTCCTATGGTGGAACAGCTCCATGCGCCAAAAATTTGTTGCGCTCAAACGCACGCGCAAGCGTACGTGGTCGTACAAGTAATATAGTGGCCCTTTTTAAGAGCCAGATGTCGAACCCACAGAGACTGGACTGATTAAGCAAATTATCAAGTTCAAGTGTTAAAATTAAACTCACAAGTGTTGATTATAGAAACTTTCGATAAATTGTTATTAAGTCTAGGGTTGATCACACAATACTCGAGAAACAATAGAAGAAGCAACTAGAGTTAAGGTCTAGTAATCATGCAATGCTGCAATCACAATGTTTCGAGTATGAAAACTTCAGTTGTTCTCTCACATAATAAAAATGCTATGTTCGTGGTCTTATGAGACTCTAAACATGACAAACTAGTCTCACACCTACATCATTGAGCGGGGATGTGACGTCCTAATTCGTGAGCAATTTAAATACATGGAGGTGGTTTATGAAATTTGTGCCCTTGATTATGGACTTTTGTACCTTTAATCATTTAACTAGACTCTAGCTTTAAAACTACTTCTATGAGTGGTGATGTGTCAATACTAAGTCGGTGTACAACTCATCCCATTTTAATAATCAAGCAAGGCAAATTAGGTATAATTTCTTCCTAATCGCGAATCCTATCGTAAAGATAAAAACTTTCTCCCTACATTCTTATGTTCTAGCCTAGGGTTACTCTTTCAAGATTTTACCTAAGCTTAACGCATTTGTTTTCATGGTGATCAATCATAAAAACATTAATAATAAAGAATGTAAGACAAAACAACAACTAAAAACTCAAACCACGAAGAGTTTATGCATTTACAATCATATTATGTAGCCTCAACCCTAGGGAAAGGGTTTTAGCTACTCGTGTACGTACAAATACTCAAAAACATGTTTAAAGTAGAGTAATTACAAGAATAATTAAAAGAGAATGAAATATAAGGAACCACAGGTAGAGTTCTTTCGTTCTCCCTTCACTCATTTATGGTTTCCAAAAAATATTTCGTGATAATGAATTTAGAAGCTAAGGGTTTAATTTATACTAAGCTGAAAAAATGCAAAATTTGGCCTGTGGTGAAAAGCTCCGTGTTACGAAGGTTATCATAGAGATTTTCCTCTGTATCACGGAGCAAATGTGGACAGCTACTGGACGTGTTTTCTCGGCAAGTCTTACACGAGGTACCTGTGCGTCACCCGACATGGCACGGTACTGGTCGCGCCATGCACCTGCCATGGCACGTTGCCATCGCACAGGGATACTGGATGACACTCCTCATGCAACATGTCATGGCATGGCACGGCCCTCAGCACACAGCTTGTGCTGCATGGCATGCTGCCCTTGCCGGCAGTCCCTATCTTTAGCCTGCCATGTTGCCTTCATTTGCCATCGAGTCTGAACATCATTCCTTTGCTTCAACCATTATATATTAGTCCCTCACATTCATTTTACACCTACAAAGCATGGACTTATCATGTTGGTTAGTGCATACCCAAATTTACACAAAATCGCATAAGAATGTAAGTGTATAATTTGACAAACCCGACTAAATTAAGCTATAAAATAGCACTTGGGAATGTAATTATTCCCAAGATCAGGGAGAAGACCCCAACTAACTCAAAAAGCTGAAAACTGAAACACATAAAGAAAGATAGACAGTCTGGTCCTAAAAATATGAACACTCGCCAATAAGTAGACCTTAACTCCGATGAACTGTCTAAGAGCAGGGCTGAACCTGAGAGCCAGATCCTGTATCATGAAATGATACAACATAGAAAGTATGCGGTCATTACATGAAATGTACCGAGTATGCAAGGTAAGTAAAACCACTTAAGTAGAATAAAACATTTCATATCATATCATAAGTTTTCAAGTCTGAGAAGAGGGGCTACATGCATTCATTCGGAAATTGTAATCTTTCATGACATGACCATGCATAACTTTATACATCATGACTGACTCGAATGACTCAAAGCTGAAACATAACATTTATAAGAAAAGCTAAATAACGAGTCAAACCTTGCTTTTAGAATATGCATGTGTAAAATAACCTCCATGAGTAATGAATATGCAAATCTGAATCATATAAATAGTGGGAGAGTCGTCACTTAACCGACATATCACAATAGAGCTTACGTTGTCCCAACTATCACACTCAAGTGGGTAGAGCCGTCCATAACCTTGCCAGGGCTATGGACGATACCATGATATCTATATCAAGCTCAAGGGACAATAGGGTTGGGGATAGCTCACAAGGGAGGTTCCGATAATATAATAGTATAAACCTACATTGGCACGTAGTTCTGGGGCATAGGGTGATCGACCCTTAACCCGCTCGGTGCTAGACTCTTCTCCCTAAAATATGCATTGCTCCACATTATATATAACGAATCTCAACATCGTCTATTGACGAAACTCAACATAGTCTATTGAAGAAGCTCAAGATAAAATCATGCATAACTTAACATTGTATGAAATGAAGCTCAACATTGTTCTTTGACAAACATCAATAATGAAATCATTCATAAACTCGACATCATATGAAAATGAAGCTCAACATTTCCCTTTCACAAAGCTCAATAATGCATGGACTCGATATCATATGAAAATGAAGCTCAACATTGCCCTTTGACAAAGCTCCATAATGAAATCATGCATAGACTCGACATCATATGAAAATGAAGTTCAACATTTCCCTTACAATCATTCACATGATAACTCCAAAGACTTGCTACGACTTCTGGCCACGGGTCCTACCCACATAGTATGACTCATAGCAGGGACTCATGATTGGGAAACAACTTAACTAATCTGGACCATGGGTCTTCCTACGACCCGTACTCCAATCTACGACTCGTAGGTTGTGTCGTACTGAAGTAAATTTTTCCAACTTTTCCTGCTGATCACACTTCAAATCTCAAGTCTTAGGAACTTTTAGGGTATAACAATATCTCCCCCTTGGGAACATTTGTCCTCGAATGTGGGTTAAGCATATTGAAGAACTAGGAAAAGAACTGTCATCCCAAATACTAAACATCTGAAGCTGAAAACTGACTGAGTGATTGACTCCGGCTAATACACATGATTGAACTGAATTCATGAGACATACATACATGCAAAGTCATGAATGGAACTGTTATGCACGACTTGACATAAAAATAAATATAGTTCTAAGGATGAAATTTATACCTCCAGCTGGAACTGAGCTGGTAGGAGAAGATACCGGTATTTAGCCATCATATCTGCTTCGGCTTCCCACATAGCTCTCTCAACAAGCTGATTCATCCACAAGAATTTCACCGAGGCTACCTCCTTGTTCCTTAACTTACGAACTTGATGATCAAGGATTTCAACTGTTACCTCCTCATAGGTAAGGTTTTCCTTCACCCTAACTTCCTCTACCGGAACCACTTGTCACGCCTCGAGCGTACACCCGGGCATAACATGATACTTGAAGCCATAAGTGACCCCAAGTCAACCCCTGGTCTATCAGACACTAGAATTCTGAGTAAACATGCACAACGGAACTTTAAAATATTATCATAAAACATTTATGAAAGACAAGTCTAAAAATATAATGTTCAAAACATTGGAATAATACAGATAGGTCTGAAAATCATGTCTTTTTGAAAGTCATCTAACTGAGGAGTTGCTGGGATAAGCCCCCAACTAACTATAAGTCTAACTGAAATAATAACTCAACTAAAAGAAAGTAAAACAAGGCCCTCGAATGATGATAACTCACACTTCGGCTACAGCAGAGGAGTATCTGGATCGCAACAGCTAATGATGTTGAGTCTGTGAACCTGCAGTTGTACAACATAAGAGTATGCGTCAGTACTTTGAATGTACTGAGTATGCGAGAGAAACATGAATGACATGAAAGAACTAGTAACTGAACCGCTATGACATGAAATGACTGACTGAAATGCTGAAAACTGAATCAACTGATATAAAACTAATATGGTAAAAAATGACCCTGGCTGATGGTCATAAACATGCCCTATGTCTGAAATACTAAGTCTGAGACACTGCACTGAACTGATCTGGACTGAAGAATCTGAGAGTAAATTATACTGACTAGTGGGAGAGGCTATAACCGGCATATAACCACATGAGCTAGACGTGGAGTCTGATGTACACACCCTGTTGGTAGGACCCAATATACCTTGCCAGAGTATAAAGGAATGGACTATGAAAATCACTATCAAAAGGGGGCTGTTAGGCCAAGTAAATAAAACCTACGATGGCAACATAGTTCTGGAACCTGGGTACGGTGGAATCCCGGCCCTTTCGCTCTTAAGTCCTACTCCCACTGGATAATCCTGTTACTGCTTCTACTGAAAAGTAGATAGCTCGATACTGGGGTCCAAGACTATACTGACCCAGGGATACTATCAGAGAGTTTCCTTGAGTGTCTTATAGGACAAGATTTGGAAACTGAGTTTTAAGACTGGTCAAAGCTGCTTATCTGGAAGCGTCATAACTGTCTAGGGAATAAACTGATAACTGAACTGGGGTCCGGGGCTGGTTAGAGTTATAAATGGAATGTCATGACCGCCTAATGGACCAAATAACTGACGTCTGGATCTGAGTTTGATAACTGGGAGGCACCACTTACACCTCGAAAAGGAAACTCGAGTCAAATTGATTAGTTGACATTTCTGGACACACTGAGTCTAATAATCTGACTAAGACTGTACACGTAATTATTTGACTAAAATTTCCACATACCTTGATAATATGGGAATTTCAAATCTGTTAGAATCAAGCTACAGGGAAAATACTCCAATTGCAAGATCCTAAATTCTATTGAACTGAAAATTAGGGCTAAATTATTCCACAGGATACAATTCTCATAAATGCCTAGAAATAGGGAATAATAAGCAGTAAAAATCATGAGAAATGTACTACTCAAAATTTTAAAGATATAGGTCTGACAAATCTCCTACATCTCAAATCCACAAGGCTAAACTGTTAGAGGAAAAATAGAGAAGATTTTACGGCCACAAGGGAAGAACTATTCCCTTGTTGAATTTCCCACATACCTCGTGAAAACTCGAAGAATTTCCTTGAGGAACTGAGAAGAAAAGGCTGCCATAGCTATTGCTCTGAAATGCTCTAAGAGAAACACTGCGTATTTTTTTTCTTGGAAGTCTGAGCAAGGAATGAGGGAAATAACCCATTACCCCCCACTAAGACTTCTAAAACTGAAGCTAAAACGACATAGTTTAGGGTCCAAAAATAGTAAAGTCAAATTTGCCCTTAATGAAATTTCTCTGAAAAACAGTTCTGGACCTGACTACGACTCATGGTCACCTCACCATTTTTTCAATCTTCTGAATCTGGCCACGACTCGCATACCACGACTCGTAGTGCCATCCTATGGGTCGTACTGTCAATCGTGGTATTATCCACCCAAACCAACTACAAATTACCTACGACTCCTCATCACAACTCATTGCTACATCCTAGGAGTCATACCATGAACCGTGACGACTCACTCTGGCACCACTGAGTATTTTACCACAACTCCTAACCACAAGTAGTACCTACGCATCACGATTCGTAGGACCACTCGTGATATGACCTCAGGCTCCCAAACTTCATCATGACTCGAGTCACGAGTCGTAGGTCCTCACCACTATTCGTACCTCGAGTCGTCCTGATGCAAAATTCCAGTTTTTTCTGCAATTTCCAACTTAAACTCCCGGGTCTATTCTTAGGCCCTTCCGGGGTATTACCCCATTAAAGATGGATCTTCATTGCATTTCATCAACAAGGACACATGAAACATTGGATGCACCAAATCTAACTCCGCTGGTAGATCTAACTCATTGGTCACCTTGCAAACACATCTCCAATCCCTATATGGCCCAACATACTAGGGACTAAGTTTTCCCTTCTTTCCGAACCCTTAAAGAATCAAGAAATCTCTACTTGCCTCAAAATGAAAATCAAGCATCAAATTATGAATTTGCCCTTCCATAACCACTCTGAATGATCAAAATCTGGTCAAATACGTATTCTACATAAGAAAATAAAATCATCGACACCCATATTGACATACTTCTATCCCAGGCTCAAAAAGTTAATCCAAAAGTCAACCCTGAGCCGATAAGGGCAAAACTGGAGTTTTATTAGGAAATCATGTTACTCATAATGTAAAGAACCTAAATAAGAAATTTCATCCAAAACGGAGCTCAAATCGACTTTAAATTCATCGAAATACGGTCTCTTAACTCTAGACCCAAAATGCTCAATATTCGTCCAATAAATTCACAGATAAAAATGAAAACCAACTGGAGGAATCATGTAGAAATACCAAAATAAGGATTAGATACTTACCCCCTTATTAAATAGAGAAGAATGCCGCAAATATTACTCAATTTTGAACTCTAAAACTCCAAATATACTCAAAATACCAAATAAACAAAGTCTGTGCAAAAATACACTATTCAGGCATTTATATAGGGTTGCACCAACAACTTTAATTTTTACTAAAATGGCCATAACTTCATCATACGAACTTGAAATGCGATGATTCTTTTTCCTATAGTTCCCAAATAATGACAAGGACCTACTCGTTCAATCAAAACTCCATTTCATGCTCGTTTACCCATTCAGACATCATTTTTACTCGTTTAATAATTATTTCATCATTTATAATAAAACCCGATCTTGACTTATCAAAATTGCATCAAACATTTCATATAATTCCTATAATTCATGCCAAGAATTTTGAAAGTATCAGAATAATCTTTCGATCTCAAAAACTAAAAACGAACCTTTGAGTAGTCACACTTTATGCTTAAAATCATGCTAAACACACAAACATTCAAATCCGCTCGAAACTCATTTGGAATCCTCCGGTCACAAACCAAATATGCAATTCAATCATAAAACACATTGCGGACCTGTTGGAATCATCAAATCACTGTTAGGAGGTCATTTTGATCAAAAGTTGACTGTGGTCAAACTTAGCTTCCTCAAAGCTAATAAATCCAACTAAAGGTTCAAATCACTCCCGAACATCTCGGGACCCATGCAAACTACCCAAAAACCATATGGAACTAACATAACTTTCAGAATCCAAATTCGAGCTCGTTAACCTAAAATGTTGACTTTGGTCAAACCTCTCAAACTTTACCTTCCAAAAACCGAAAATCTTATCCAATCTTCATTGGATCATCTTGCAAATTGTGCCATCCATCTCCGCAAGTCATAAGTAGAAAAATAAAGATACAGAAAGCTTTAAACTAGGGAAATGGGTCAAAAATCACAAAATGACCATGTGGGTTGTTACACTTCCAGGCTTGGCTAATAATTGCGCTTCTTGAACTTCTACATACCTCGCATTTGTGGTAGGAAAAGGGATTTATGCTGAATGTACATATTTTAACCATTATTTCCATCACGGGGGAACATTCATAGGACTTAGAGTAAGGAAATTATGATCACGAATCATTCAAGAAATCTAAGCTGGGTATATACTTGATATAACACAATCTTATGAGCTGACAAGGCAAATCTTGAGAACTAAGTACATAGAGCTGAGCATGCTAAGAGACATGAGTTCACATACATAACGAGGGACATGACATAAAGCTGAGATTTATATAAGCATGGAAGAAGACTAGAATCACCATCTGAAGTAGTTACTTCTCATTCTATGAATTTGAGTACGAATACACGTAAGGAATACTTGGAACTTAGACATGGGCATAACATGTTCACATACGACATGAGTAGAGTATCACATAGAATGAAGTACAGAAGGACACATGAATAAGTGTGGATCGATCTACCATAGTTACTGATCCTGGAACTTCACACTAGAAACTTGAGGCATGACCTGGCCCTTCAATTTATAATCTCCCCCTTGGCATAAAGGTCATCATTCTAAGGATTGGTCCTCTTTTTAAGGCTAGACAGAAATCACTATATCTTGACTTCCCATTTGCCTCTAAGGCTATCATGGAAGGCTTCATACTTCTCCAGTCGTACTCCCCCACTCTTTTGGTTCCTTATTTCAAGTTCACAAATTCTTCGGCCTAGCTTTTCTTAACTCCTACAGGGAGAAATGATAGAGAGCGCCTCTTATTCCACTGACTGGCATTATTGTAATACCCCGAGAAGGCCTAAGAATAGATTCGGGAGTTGAATTTGAAAAGTGCAAAAAAATGACATAAACATCACAGGACGGGCGACTCAACGACTTGTGGTTAGATACCACGAGTCATCGTAAGCTGTCGTGGTATGGGAGTTTAGGGAGGCAGTGGTGACAACGGACGGTGTAACGACTCGTTGTCCGGAATAACGAGTCGTTGTTACTAGTCGTTGGAAGGACTGAACTTAGTTTGATGGGGAAACAATGGGGAATCCCATGATTCATGGTAAGGAGAAATGGCTCATTATTTCAAGTCAGTTTTTGTGGGTTGAGAATTCTAGTGCATGCAATGGATTGAGACCATGGCTCGTTGGAAGGGACCATGAGTCATGGTGAGGCTCATGGCAAGGGAATTCAGAATGGTCAAGGAGTTGACAAGGGTCGATCCAACAACCCGTTGGTTGAGGAAACGACTCATCCTAATGAGTCGTGGGAAGAACCTAAGGTATGTCATGAGGTAGTGGACCCAATGACTCGATACCCCGAGTCATGGTATTGTGCAATGACTCGTTGGTATGTCCGTTGGTCCGTCCAGACCAATTTTTCAAGGAAATTTATTAAGGGCATATTCGACTTTTCCATGTCTTGAGACCCTAAACTACATCATTTTGTGTTTTTCTTAGTGTGATAAGATGGGTTAAATCCCTAATGAATACCCATTCCCATGCAAGAGCTTTTAGAGGGGTTTTAGGGAGATTCAAGGTCTTCTTCTCCAAGTTTCCATCAATTTCCTTATGGGTGTTCAAGAAACTTCAAAATCAGTCCATTCCTAGGTATGTAGGGTTTAGAATGGGTGAATCCTTTCACACCCATGCGTAAATTTTGAATTTAATCATGAATCCTCTTATTTAATTACATGGGGTTTTACCCAAATACATGAAAATGTGATTTCTCTTTACGGGTTTGATTTAATTGAGTTTTAATTATTGAATTATGAATCATGGGCAGGTTTTATGTTATTTTCTTTAAAATCATGTTTCAATCTTTTAAATCGAAAATGCCCATTTGATGAAGGTTCGTGAAAGTTTTTATTTATGATGAATATGTAATATTTTGAGTTTATTGATGATGAAAAAGCATGAATTCAAGTTACCCATGTTTATGAGCATATTTTGAAATAATTGAGTATGATGAAGTATTGGGCAATGCCCACATGTTGAAGAATGATTTATCAATTATGAAACAAATTACATGAATTATCGATTTGTGATGTTAGCCGATGAAAAGGGCCTTTGTTTCTTGGCTAAACATGTTTTAAAGGGGATCGATGATGATAAATGTTATATCTTAACCAATGAATCTTAATGCATGATGTTATTGATTTATGTATGAGCCTATATGCATGTTCTTGGGAGCCGTGTCTATAATCGAGCAGCCCAGCGTTTAAAGGACTACGCCGGTGTCTCATAACCACATGCCACCGTGGGTTTCTAATAATATATTGTATTGATAATGATCCCCTCAAATGTGATATCACGCTTAATGCACGACCCTCGCCTGGCAAGCCAGGTTCGGCTCTGCCTACTTGAGTGAGATAGTTGGGGCATCATGAAAGGCTCTACTATGATGGTGTCGGTTATGATGAGTCCACCCACTGTTCTGCATGATTTATGCATTGTTATATTTATGTTATTGGCTCAAGTTATGTTTTGATAAAGTTTACATATGATTATGATAATGAATGATTTATGAACGATTTGAAAGTCTTGAGCCTTATGTTTTCTTATGAAGTTTATGATACAAGCATGATGTACTTCTCCTATGTTTATTTAAGAATTATTTTAAAATGTCCATTTTACTTACCTTGCATACGCGGTACATTCCACGTATTGATCGCATACTTTCTATGTTGTATGATTTCATGATACAGGGTCCGGATCTCAGGCCCATCCTAATCTTTAGTCCATCTCAGCTTACGCTCTTAGATTATTGGTGAGTGCTCATGTTCTGAGAACTATTTGACATAATTTTATGATATCTTGTGTTTCAGTTTTGTTCGAGTTAGTTGGGGATGTTGTCCCATCAACCCATCGTATGTAATAGAGGCTTTCAAATAATATGTAGTACTTAGCTTATGTGTACGCCTAGTATTTTCTAGTGTTATGCTATGGTTATGTTTCCGCTATGTTTTATGTTTAATATTCCACTTATATAAATGAGATTAGCTGTATGAATGTGCTATGGGTCGACTTGGGGTCTCTCGGGGTCCCTTGTCCCGTGTCTACGATCCTGGTGTACGTTCGGGTCGTGGCAAACTTGGTTTCAGAGCCATAGGTTTAGAGTGTCCTAGGGTGTCTGAAATTCGAGTTAAGTAGAGTTGTTTTCATGGGTGTGAAGTGCACCACACCTATGATGAAGAGGCTACTAGATGTTTAGGAAATGTTCCCTTCTTTCATGTTCTATGTCGTGCGATGAAAAATCCTTCCATCCTTCTAATTCGTGCGATTCGCGATTGCAGAATTATGGCTAATAAAAGAATGAATGAAAGGAGGAATGGAAATGATGAAGGCCACGGGGTGGTAATAACCGTGGGAATCAGCAAGCCCCACCTGTTCATGAGCCCCAAGCACCAGAGCCAGCTGCCCACGCTGAGTTTCGGGTTGCTATTCATATGTTGGCATAGGCCTTGACCACTCAGGCCAACCAGCAGGCTGTTGCGTAGGTCCCACAGAATGATAATGCAGCGGCAGCTCGGATTAGAGACTTCTTGAGGATGAAACCTCCTGAGTTTACGGGATCAAAGGTGGACGAGGATCCAAATTAGTTCATTAAAGGGATCTTGAAGGTCACTCAAGTTATAGAGGTGACAAATGGGAAATGTGTTGACTTGGCCTCTTATCAGCTAAAAGAGGTTTCTCATATTTGGTACAAGTAATGGATGGAAAGCAGGGCAGCGGGAGCAGGCCCTATCAGCTGGGATGAGTTCCACATGTCTTTTCGCGATAGGTTTTTCCCTCAGGAGATGAGAGTGTTGAAAGCAGCGAAGTTTGTGAACCTCAAGCAGGGAAAGATGACAGTGTTGGATTATTCACTTGAGTTCACTCATCTGTCAAAGTACCCCATAGAGTTAGTGATGGATCAGAGGGCTCGGTTTAGCAGATTCATTCATGGTGTTGCTGGTTATTTAGATAAGGAATGTAGGAATGCCATGCTCCACCAGGATATGGAATTTCCTCGCATAGTGTTGTATGCCTAGCAGATGGAGGTGGCTCATGTGAGGCAGACAGAGGCAAAGAGGGCTCGGACGAATAGACGTGGGTTTTAACACCAAAGGTCCGACAGTGGCTACCATCTATAATTTTAGTAGAGATCATTAGCCCCATCACCATCATCGGCTGGTGTTTCATCCAAACCCAGGAGTGATTAGAGGAGAAGGGATTCAGGGTCGAGGGATTAGAGGGGCCCCCAATTAGAGTATACCTCTCTGGCTTGCCGGAAGTACGGCAAGAGTCATACCAGGGAGTGCCTGCTCGGTTCAGATGTTTGCTATGGGTGTGGAAGATCTGGGCACATGCGCTGAGCATGCCCATATGCTAGACAGGGTGATGATAGGGGTCGTGTACAGACCACCAGGATAGCAGCATCTCCAGCCCCATCCGCTCCGCAGGGAGCATCGACTAGTGGGGGTGGCGAACAGCACCAAAATTGATTCTATGCCCTTGCCTCGCGCCAGGAGCAGAAGACTTCGCCAGATGTTGTCACCGGTATCTTGCGTGTCTTTCATATTGATGTTTATTCCTTGCTAGATCTGGGAGCTACCTTTTCTTTTGTGACTCCTTACATTGCTAGTAGCCTTGGAGTTAGTCCCGAGACCTTGTCAGAACCATTTTCAGTTATGAGCCCTGTAGGTGATTCAGTCAAAGCTAGATGAGTATATAGAGAATGCCCTATCACTGTGTTGCATAAGGTTACATCCGCAGACCTTATAGAGTTAGCCATGACTGACTTTGATGCTATTCATGGCATGGATTGGTTGTTTTCATGTTATGCTTCAACTAATTGTAGGACCCGTACGGTGGAATTTCATTTTTTGGGTGAGTCAATGTTGGAGTGGAAAGGTAGTTTGGTGGTACCAGCAGGTCGATTTATTTCCTATCTTAAGGCTAGGAAGATGATCTGTAAAGGTTGCATGGACCACCTAGTTAGGGTTTGGAGGTGCGCGAATATCCAGAGGTGTTTCTGATGATTTGCCCGGTGTTCCTTCGGAGAGGGAAATTGATTTCGGTATTAATATATTACCCGATACACAACCTATCTCTATCCCTCCTTACAGGATGGCTCTAGCCGAGCTAAAGGCATTGAAGGATCAGTTAAAGGATCTGTTGGATAAGGGCTTCATTAGATTGAGCCAGTCTCCATGGGGTGCACTAGTTCTATTTGTTCGAAAGAAGGACGGTTCCCTTCGCATGTGTATTGACTATCGGTAGTTAAACAAGGTTACCATCAAGAACAGGTACCCCTTACCCAGGATCTAAGATTTATTTGACCAACTTCAAGGTGCCAAGTGCTTATCCAGGATTAATCTAAGGTCCGGGTATCACCAGCTCAAGGTTCGGGAGAGTGACTTCTGAAGACCTCTTTCAGGACTCGGTATGGTCACTACGAATTTGTTGTTTATGTCTTTCAGACTAACCATTGCCCTTGTAGCTTTTATGAATCTAATGAACAGGGTGTTCAAGGCATATTTGGATATGTTCGTGATTGTGTTCATTGATGACATCGTGATATACTCACGGAGTAAGGAGGAGCATGTCGCTTACCTAAGAGTAGTGCTTCAGACCCTCAAGGATCGTCAGCTATATGCAAAGTTCAGTAAGTATGAATTTTGGTTAGACTCGGTGGCATTTCTAGGTCATATGGTATCAAGCGAAGCATAAGGGTAGATTCCCAGAATATTGAGGCAGTGAAGAGTTGGCCCAGACCTGTAAATCCTTTAGAAATTTGGAGTTTCTTGGGCTTAGAAGGCTACTATCGAATATTCGTTGAGGGCTTTTCATTAATTACATCCCCATTGACCAGGTTGACTAAGAAAAAGGTAAAGTTCTAATGGTCGGATGCTTGTGAGAAAAGCTTTCAAGAGTTGAAGACCCGACTCACTTCACCACCAGTGTTGACCTTACCCAAGGGTACTGATGGCTTTGTTGTATATTGTAATGCTTCGAGAGTTGGAATGGGATGTGTGTTGATGCAGCGTGGGATGGTAATAGCATATGCCTCGAGACAGCTGAAAGTTCATGAAAAGAATTACCCGACCCATGATCTTGAGTTGGCCGCGATGGTGTTTGCATTGAAGATATGGCAACATTACTTGTATGTGGTCCATGTGGATGTATTTACAGATCACAAGAGTTTGCAATATGTGTTCACACAGAGCTCTAAATCTTCGGCAAAGGAGGTGGTTTGAGTTACTAAGGGACTACGACATGCGTGTCCTCTACCATCTGGGCAAGGATAATGTGGTTGTGGATGTGCTTAGTAGGCTCTCTATGGAGAGTGTGTCCCACGTGGACAAGGGAAAGAAGGAGTTGGTGAGACATGTCAATCGACTTGCATAGTTTGGGGTTAGATTGATCGACTTGACTGATGGCGGCATTATGTGCAGAATGGATCAGAATCGTCCTTAGTGGTCAATGTAAAATCTAATAAAGATGAGGATCCGACTTTGAGGAAGCTGAAGGAAGCATTGCGGAGTCAAAAGGTGGAGGTTTTCTCCCAAGAGGGAGATGATGTTCTAGGATATCAGGGTCGACTATGTTTCCCGGATGTTGATAATTTGAGGGTTCGGATATTGCACGAGGCACATGGTACCAGATATTCCATCTATCCAGGATCAATGAAGATGTATCGGGATTTGCGGGAAATCTATTGGTGGGATGGTATGAAGGGGGATATCGCAGAGTTCGTAGCCAAATGTCCAAACTATCAACAATTGAAGGTCGAGCATCAAAGGCCAGGAAGTGTACTTCAGGATATTTGCATTCCCAACTAGGAGTGGGAGGAGATAAATATGGACTTCGTTACAGGCCTACCTCGCACTTGCCGACACTATGACTCCATTTGAGTAGTGGTAGACAGGTTAACTAAGGCTGCACACTTCCTACTGGTCAAGATCACGAATTCAACGGATGATTATGCAAAGTTGTATATTCAGGAGTTGGTACAGCTTCATTGGGTGCCCTTGTCTATTATTTCAGACCGAGGTACTCAGTTTACCTCCCAATTTTAGCGGTCTTTCCAGAAGGGGCTTAGGACACAAGTTAAGCTCACATCGCATTCCATCATCAAACGGATGGCCAAGTGGAATGGACAATCCAGACTCTTGAAGACATGTTGAGGGCGTGTGTCATGGATTTTAAAGGTAGTCGAGATGATCATTTACCCTTAATCGAGTTTTCTTATAATAATAACTATCACTCCGGTATCCAAATGGCACCGTTCGAGGCTCTTTTACGGGCAAAGGTGTAGATCTCCCATTGTATGGTTTGAGGTTGGTGAGGCAGCTATGACAAGGCCAGATTCAGTTCACGAGGCGATGGTGAAGGTTCAGTTGATAAGGGACCAATTGAAAGTCGCTCAGAGTCATCCGAAATCATATATCGATGTGAGAAAAAGAGATTTGGAGTTTGAGGTGGATGATTGGGTATTTCTAAAGGTATCTCCCATGAAAGGAGTCAAGCAGTTTGGGAAGAAGGAGAGTTGGTAATATTGCGTATGAATTAGACTTGCCTTTAGAGTTAGCTTCCGTTCAACCCATGTTTCATGTATCGATCTTGAAAAGGTGCTTGGGTGATCCAGCTTTAGTAGTCCCGGTAGACAGCGTTGATGTAAAGGATAGCCTCAACTATGAAGAAATTCCGGTGAAAATCTTAGATCGTCAAGTTTGTAAGATAAGTAACAAAGAAGTAGCTTCAGTTAAAGTATTTTGGAGAAATCAACATGTTGAGGGAGCTACGTGGGTAGCGGAAATGGATATAATGGCTAGATACCCACATTTGTTCTCTACCGGCTCAGTTCTGACTTGAGGTATTAATTTTTCCCTATGACTCTATCTAGTTTTCATGTTGAGTTCATGTGTACAAGTTTCTTTTATGTGTATGAATGTGTATGTAAGGAATGAGATCAGTTCAGCTATGTGGTTTTATTCGGAGGTAGTCATTCCATGAAAAATTCGATTAAAATGATCAGTATATGGCTATGATAAATTGTATGTTTCTGTTTGCTGATTGTTTCCTACATTCGAGGATGAATGTTTCCAAGAGGGAGATATTGTAATACCCCAGGAAGGCCTAAGAATAGACCCGGGAGTTGAATTTGAAAAGTGTAGAAAACTGACAAAAACATCACAGGGCGGGCGACTTAATGACTCGTGGTTGGATACCACAAGTTGTCATAAGCTGTCGTGGTATGGGTGTTCAGGGAGGTAGTGGTGACAACGGATGGTGTAATGACTCATTGTCAGGAACAACGAGTCGTTATTACCAGTCGTTAGAAGGACTGAACTTAGGCTGATAGGGAACCCACGGTGCATCCTACGATTCGTGGTGAGGAGAAATGGCCAGTTGTTTCAAGTCGTTGTTTGTGGGTGGAGAATTCCAGTGCATGCAACGGATTGTGACGACGACTCAGTGGAAGGCACCATGAGTCGTGGTGAGGCTCGTGGTAAGGGAAGTCAGAATGGTCAAGGAGTTGACAACGGTCGATCCAACAACCCGTTAGTTGAGGCGACGACTCTTCCTGATGAGTCGTGGAAGAACCTCAGGTATGTCATGAGGCAGTGGACCCAATGACTCGATACCACGAGTCGTGGTATCGTGCAATGACTCATTGGTATGGTCGTTGGTCCATCCAGACTAGTTTTTCAGGGAAATTTTTTTAAGGGCATATTCGACTTTTCCATGCTTTGAGACCCTAAAGTATGTCGTTTTATGTTTTTCTATGTGTGATAAGATGGGTTAAGTCTCTAATGCATACCTATTCCCTGCAAGAGCTTTTAGAGGGGTTTTAGGGAGATTCAAGGTCTTCTTCTCCAAGTTTCCATCAATTTCCATGTGGGTGTTCAAGGAACTCCAAAATCAGTCCATTCCCAGGTATGTAGGATTTAGAATGGGTGAATCCTTTCTCACCCATGCCCAAATTTCAAATTTAATCATGAATCCTTATATTCAATTCCATGGGTTTTTACCGAAATGCATGAAATGTGATTTGTCTTTATGGGTTTGATTTAATTGGGTTTTAATTACTGAATTATGATGATGGGTAGGTTTTATATTATTTTGTTTAAAATCATGTTTCAATCTTTTAAATCGGAAATGCCCATTTGATGAAGATTCATAAAAGTTATGATTTATGATGAATATACGATATTTTGAATTTATTGATGACGGAAAAGCATGAATTCAAGTTACTCATATTTATGAGCATATTTTGAAAGAATTGAGTATGATGAAGTATTGGGCAATGCCCACATGTTGAAGAATGATTTATCATTTATGAAACGAATTACATGATTTATCAATTTATGATGTTGGCTAATGAAAAGGGCCTTTGATTCTTGGCTAAGAATGTTTTAAAGGGGATCAATGATGATAAATGTTATATTTTAGCCAATGAATCTTAATGCATGATGTTATTAATTTATGTATGAGCCTATATGCATGTTTTGGGAGCCGTGTCTAGCTCCGAGCAGCCCGACGTTCAAAGGACTACACCGGTGTCTCATAACCATATGCCACCGTGGGTTTCTAATGATATTTTGTATTGATAATGATCCCCTCAAATGTGATATCACGCATAATGCACGACCCTCGCCTGGCAAGACAGGTTCGGCTCTGCCTACTTGAGTGAGATAGTTGGGCATCATGAAAGGCTCTACCATGATAGTGTCGGTTATGATGAGTCCTCCCATTGTTCCACATGATTTATGCAATGTTATATTTATGTTATTGGCTAAAATTATGTTTTAATAAAGTTACATATGATTATGATAATGAATGATTTATGAACAATTTGAAAGTCTTGAGCCTTATGTTTTCTTACGAAGTTTATGATACAAGCATGATATCTTTCTCCTACGTTTATTTATGAGTTATTTTACTCTTCAAGTACGTTTTACTTACCTTGAATACTAGGTATATTCCATGTACTGACCGCATACTTGCTATGTTGTATCTTTTCATGATACAGGGTCCGGATGTCAGGCTCATCCTCATCCTTAGTCCATCTCAGCTTATGCTCTCAGATTATTGGTGAATCCTCATGTTCCGAGGACCATTTGACAGACTTTTATGTTATCTTGTTTTTCAGTTTTGTTCGGGTTAGTTGGGGATGTTTTCCCATCAACCCATCGTATGTAGTAGAGGCTTTCAGACAATATGTAGTACTCAGCTTATGTGTATGCCTAGTATTTTCTGGTGTTATGCTATGATTATGTTTCCGATATGTTTTATGTTTAATATTCTGCTTATGTAAATGAGATTAGCTGTATGCATGTGCCATGGGTCGACTTGGGGTCTCTCGGAGTCCGTTGTCCCGTGTCTACGATCCAGGTGTACGTTCAGGTCGTGAAAGTAATTCTTTGGAGTGTGAATACATGAGTTAGAAGGATAGAAAGATATTTCATCGCATGACATAGATCGTGAAAGAAGGAATCATTTCCTAAAATGTTTCGTAGCGCCTTTTTCATAAGTGTGTCATGCTTCACACCCATGAAAAAGACTCTACTTAACGCAGCTTTTAGACACTGTAGGACACCTCAAATCTATAGCTCTAATACCAAGTTTTCCAAGACCTGAACGGAGGCCCGGATCATAGACACGGGACAACGGACCCCGAAAGACCCCAAGTCGACCCATGGTATAAGCATATATCTAACTTAATCAAGAAATGAACAACCAAAAATACCATCATAGCGGAAGTCTGACGCAAATATAACATATCAATATACAATCTGAAGTTGGTTACATACATATGTTTGAATAGCCTCTAAACATGACAAGTTGATGGGACAAGAACCTAACTAACTCAACAAGCTGGAAACTGAAACACATAAAGAAAGATAGACAGTCTGGTCCTTAGAAGATGTGACTCGCCAACAAGTAGATGCTATCTCCGATGAACTGTCTAATAGCGGGGATGAAACTGAGAGTCGAATCCTGTATCATGAAACAATAAAGCATAGAAAGTATGCGGTCAGTAAGTGGAATGTACTAAGTATGCAAGGTAAGTAAAACTGCTTAAGTAAAATAAGACATTTAAAACATTTCATAACATATCATAAGTTTTCACGTCTAATAAGAGGGGCTACATACATTCATTCTGAAAGCGTAATCTTTCCTGACCTCCATGAGTAATGAATATGCAAATCTGAATCATATAGACAATGGGAGACTTGTCACTTAACCGATATGCCATGATAGAGCTTACGTGGTCCCAACAATCACATTCAAGTGGGTAGAGCCATCCATAACCTTGCCAAGGCTATGGACGATATCATGATATCGATAACAAGCTCAAGGGCCAATTGGGCTGGGGATAGCTCACAAGGGAGGTCCCGATAATATATTAGTATCAACCTATGTTGGCGCGTAGTTCTGGGGCATAGGGTGATCAACCCTTAACTCGCTCGGTGCTAGACTCTTCTTCCAAAAAATAGGCAATGCTCTACATCATATATAATGAAGCTCAATATCGTCTATTGACAAAGCTTAAGATGAAATCATGCATAACTTAACATCGTATGATACGAATCTCAACATTGTCCTTTGACAAAGCTCAATAATAAAATCATGCATAGACTTGACATCATATGAAAATGAAGCTCAACATTTCCCTTTTACAAAGATGAATAATGCATGGACTCGAAATCATATGAAAATGAAGATCAACATTGCCCTTTGACAAAGCTCAATAATGAAATCATGCATAGACTAGATATCATATGAAAATGAAGCTCAACATTGCCCTTACAATCATTCATATGATAACTCCAAAGACTTGCTACGACTTCTTGTCGCGGGTCGTACCCACATATTATGGCTCGTAGTGGGGACTCATGGTTGGGAAACAACTTAACTGATATAGACCATGGGTCTTCCTACGACCCATACTACCAACCTACTACTCGTAGGTTGAGTCGTACTGAAGTAAATTTTTCCACCTTTTCCTGCTGATCACACTTTAAATCTCAAGTATAGTCTTAGGAACTTTTGGAGTGTTACAAGACTTATCACAACCAACACCATCATGATAGAGCTTACGTGATTCCCCAACTATCACACACAAGTGGCCAAAGCCATCTAAAATCTTGACAGGGTTGACGACACTACCATGAATCAAGATAAAGGCCCTCTGGCAGGCAGCGAAAACTCACTTGAGAGGTCCCAAATATAAATATACCTACCTTGGCACATAGTTCTGAGACCAGAAACCTTGGAACCCTAAGCATACTCGGTGCTAGACACTTCTCCCAAAAACATGCATAGTGCTCCCATCATTTTTCAACGAAGCTGAAATCATAATCACATGCATAGTCTAAAATTTGAACACGGGGAGTCTTGACTCCAAAACATATCATAAGTTGCAGTGGGAGTCTTGACTCTAAAACATATGATAAGTTGATCTTACTAGTGTTGGCTAAATCATGAAAACATACTTAACTTGCTTGAGCTTTCCCAAAATCATAAAAATCATGCATACTTGAAATAGACTTCATAAGTCAAAATCAAACATTCATACATGGGTAATTTGTCAACATTCATTCATGCTAGATATCTCGTCATACTTGAAATCATGAATCATAAACTTGATTCTTCATGAAACTTGCATAATTGGGCATAATTTTTTAAAACTTGAAAACATTATTTCACAATCAAAATAGGTATAAAATCTTCCCATGAATCTTAAAACATGCTTTGGAACATGCAGGGAATTAACCCATAAACAAATCATATAGAATCTCATAAAATTGGTTTAAAATTTCTTAGGATCATCAACTTAAATTAAGACTTTAATTAATGAGATTGAGGAGAGATATTTGCGTGAGAGGGAAAGAAAACTCTCATTCATAACCCTACATAACTGGGTAAGCTGAATCTAAACTTGATTTTGAAAGCCCAAGAGATTTGGGGAAAGAATTGAGGAATTTCAAGCTTGATCTGTAAAGGGAAACTTCGAATATTGCATGCATGGGAGTTGAATAATTTAGAATAGGTTAAACTGCCTTAATACACTTCTTTGATTGCTTAAAATGATGTATTGTAGGACTTAGAAGCTTAGAAATAACGAAAATACTCTTACTAGTTTCACAGGAAAAATCACATTGCCAGAGGTAACAACTCAACCTACGAGTCATCCCTCGATCCCACAACTCGTTACATCGCTCGTTGCTTCCTTCTACTTTCCCCTCAGTCTCTGATCTTCAAGCAACAGCTGAACAGGACGAGCCGTTACAAGCCCTAACAATTCATTACTACCTCTCATTGTCACCACTAGAAATTCCAATTTTATTCCAAAATTGTCCAACCAACGGTTGACTTGAAAAGTCGTGAAGTAACACTACAACTTATCCCTCCACCCATTAAGTCCCTTTAAAGGAATCCCTTGATTCAAACTCTATACAACCCAATGGGGGACTTAACGACTCGTTGGGTGTCATGACGGGTAGTTCCTCGACAAACACAACCACATAACGGGTCACTTAACGATTCATCAAGTGACTTAACGGGTTACCTGACAAGTCATTCTATGAATTAGTGCAGATTCTCCTGCTTTCTCTGATTCAATCCCCGGGTTTGATCTTAGGGACTTTTAGGGTATTACACGGCCAAGTCTCTTGAGCTAGATAAGGAGTTTTCCTTGAAACTATAGGAAGAGAGAAGCTAAGAACTCAATAATCTAAGTTTGCATGTAATAGTAACCCATAGGAAAAGCTTGGACGAACCCACCTTGGTGTTAGGATATCTTGGAGATAAGTGAAAATATTGTTCTATTGAGCTATAGGTAAAGAAAATGAGAATGAAGTCGGGGTGGGGTTATTTATAGACATAGGGGGGAAACACAACTTATGGTACTTGGGCTACTGTTACGGACCGTTTATTCAATCTGCGATCCATAAATCAAATTATAGATTGATCAGGGGAAATTTCACCAAATAATGTCTTTTTGACAAAACCAAGCATGAATTATAAATCCAAGATACAGTCCATACATCAAATATTATCTCTTATCCAGTAGATCTAAATATCTTGATCTCCCCTTATGACGAAAAAATACGGTTTGTGGATCTAGTATGTGCTTCATAGATTTTCTTTATAAACATTATATAGTAGCTTAAGAAAATAAAACGTCTATTCATGGTTCAATGTACGCTTTGTGAATCAGTAACACCCCAAAATCCCCTAAGATTAGACCCCAGACATGGAGTAGAAACCAGTAAAAAAAATCTGCAATTTTCCTTAGAATGACTCGTCATACAAGTCATGGTATGTACCAATGACCCGTCATGTGAGTCATGGTAAGCCTTCATAGTTTCACCATTTAGACCATAAATCGGTACCATGAGTCATGGTGTAATAATCATGGTTATCAGTCATCATTTACATCTACAAATAGGGTCCGGACTTAACAAGTCACAGGAAAACTTGATGGACTAAGTGACGATTCATAGTAACGGGTCGTGGGGTAAGATTCAGAGAATGAGAAAGACTGGTCCACTGACCGTGAATCACATGATGAATCATGGTATCCTATGATGGGTTGTTATGAGCAGTCATGCTCAGAAGATCAAAAAAGTGAAAATTGGGTCCAGAAGTAACGACTGGTGACATGAGTTGTAGTGAAAACCAAGTACTCATTATGTGGATCGTGACGATTGGACAGGCAGATCTTAAGTGTGAATTTCCAGGGGTATTTTCCTAACTTTCCATGCTTTTAACTCCTGAACCATGTCATTTTGGGTTTCTTAAGGGGTATATTTAAGGATTTTAATTATCCTAAACACTCATTCCTCTCCAAACACTGTATATTGGAATCCTAGTGTCACGCCCCAAGACTAGGGAAGGGTGCGACTGGCTCCCGATACCTGACTGACCGGGAAGCCGGCTATATGACATCTGTAACTGTAACACTTAGGTCGCCCAGGCCAACTGTCACAATAAGCTGGAGCACAAAATGGTCCTATAATGCCTCAATAATATAGGGTAAACAACTGAAATGCAAACAAGGCTATGTGTATGCTAAACCAAAAAATAAAAAGCCGACAAGGCCACAAACTGAATAACACTATACACACTAAGTCCACAAAGCCTCTAAAGAGTAAACTGACTAATGGTCGGAACAAGGCTCCGACCTACCCATAGCTGCATCTTAAAACTCTAACTGAAACAAAACCAAATCTTAGATCTAGAAAGAAAGGAGCATAACAACACATCTGTTGATCTCACGAACTTCTACTGCAACTGGAAATCCCGAACTCTACCTGCACCTTCGGCATGAATGCAGATCCCTAGGCGAAGCGTCACGACCTGAACGGAGGCCCAGATCGTAAACACGGGACAAGGGACCCCGAGAGACCACAAGTCGACCCATGGCATAAGCATACAACTAACTCATTCAATAAACTGGAGAAAACATTAATATAATCTCAGCGGAAGTCTAAAACAACACGACATCAGAATAAAAACTGAAGCTACACATACGTAACTCTAAAAAGCCTCTAATCTGGATGAGTTGATGAGACAAGACCCCAACCAACTCACAATGCTGAAACTAAAAGATACATAAGGAACTGAAATTCTAGCCCTCGAAGGATGAGTACTCACCAATAACGTAAAATCTAACTCTGACAACAGACTACGCACGGGGCTGAGCCTGGGAGCTGGGTCCTATATCATAAAACGATACAGCATAGAAAGTATGTGGTTAGTACGTGGAATGTACCGAGTATGCAAGGTAACTAAAACTGCTTTAGTAAAATAAATCATTTAAAACATTTAGTACATATCATAAGCTTTCAAATATGAGAGGAGAGGCTACACGAATTCTTTCTGAAATCATAATCTTATCATGGCATGACCATGCATAGCTTTATAGCATCATGACTGACTCGAATGACTCATAGATAAAACATAACATATATTTTGAAAAGTTAATCAATGAGTCAAACCTTACTTTAGAACATGCATGAGTAAAGTAATCACCATGAATAATAAATATGCAAATCTGAATAATGTAAATAGTGGGAGACTCTTCACTTAACCGACATACCACGATAGAGCTTATGTGGTCTCGACTATTACACTCAAGTAGGAAGACCCATCCAAAATCTTGTCAGGGCTGAGGATGCTACCATGATATCGATATTAAGCTCAAAGGGTCAATCGGTCGGGGATAGCTCACAAGGGAGGTCCCAATAACATAATAGTATCAAATTATGTTGGCGCGTAGTTCTGGGGAATAGGGTGATCAACCCTTAACCTGCTCGGTGCTAGACTCTTCTCCCAAAACATGCAATGCTCTACATCATATATAACGAAGCTCAACATCTTCTAATGACGAAGCTCAATATGAAATCATGCATAACTCAACATCGTATAAAACGAAGCTCAATATTGTCTATTGACAAAGCTCATTCATAAAATCATGCATAGACTCAACATCATATGAAAATGAAGCTCAACATTGTCCTTTGACAAAGGTCAATAATTACGTACATCTCAATTATGAATTCATGCATATGAGGAGCTTTATTTCAGAACATACCACAAGCTAGAATTTATGAAATTTGGGAGACTTCGCTCCACACAATGTGGTAAGCTTATTTCAGGAAAATCATCATTTTAAATCAACATGTGGGCATTGCCCAAAGCTTTATCAAACTTAGATCTACTCAATTCACTTTGAAAACAACATCATAACCATGGGTAGCTTTAGAAACATGCTTTTCATCATCAAATCTCATCATCATCATACATTCAACATTATTCTCTTCTTTCATGAACTTCTCTTCCACGGGCATTCAATTTCATAATTTAGAAATCACAATTTGGATTGAAAACGATATAAAATCTACCCAAGCTTCACAATTCATCAATATAAACATAATCTAATCATACCTATGTATAGATATTGAAGAATCATGCAATCGAGTGAAAACCCCATACTTGATCATAGGCAATTTATCATGATTTGGTAGAAATTGGGCATGGGTGTGGAAGGAGGCACCCACTCATAGCCTTACATACCTGGGAATGGTAAATTCTAACAGTTTCTAATTGCCCAAGCTAAGATTCCAACAAAAACCTTGAGATCTTGCCTTGAATCACCTCTTCAAACCTTCAAACTTTCATGCATGGGAAGAATGACTTAGAATAGGTTTTCCCCTGCTAAAACCCCCTAAAACGATCCTTAAACGACGTAGTATAGGCCGCTAGGATTTAAGAATTATGAAAAAGCCCTTATTAAAATCGTAGAAAATAACTTCTAGGGGGTCCCAACGAGGGACCTGACAAATTGTCATGAAGGGCCACGACTCGTCAAGTCATTCCTCAAGTACACTGGTTAACAGATCCTTTAGGGCTTGTAACGGGTGACGTAACGATTCGTTCCTTGAGACCACGACCACGACTCATGGTCACCTCCCTTCATGTACACTGCCTCATTCTCAAATAAAGTTCACCCTGCTTGCTTATGACTCACCCCACCAATCATGGGGGCTGACCACAATTCGTGAAGTCCTTTCCGTTAGGTACACTAGTCAAGCCTTTCATTTATTTCTCAACTTCACCCCATGGTTAACCTGACTACTCGTGGTGGCTAAGCACGAGTCGTTCCCACGCCTGTGGGGACCTTCAACCTTCATTTCCTCCAGGCCTTCCCACGAGACACTTGCGACTCGTGGGGTCTCCTCACACGTCGTCCAATGACTCGTCCTGCAACTGAAGCACCATTTTCCAGTTTTTTCCCCATTTCAATCCTAGGGTCCGATCTTTGGATTCTCGAGGTATAACAATATCTCCCCCTTGGGAACACTCGTCCTCAAATGTTAGAAACAAGTAGAAAATAGAAACATGCAATTTTCATATGCAATTATTGATTATTTAAACTGAAAACAGACGGAATGACTTCCTCCGAAAAGAACTACACAACTGAATTGAATTTAGACATCACATACATCTATCATAACATAATTCAAACTACACCAACGCTTTCCTCTGGGACAACTAAAGATGGATCACCCAAGCACTTTTTTAAGAGCGACACATGAAACACGGGATGTACTGAAGATAACTCTAATGGCAAGTCCAACTCATATGCTACCTTACCAACACTTCTCATAACCCGGTAAGGACCTTTATAGCGGGGACTGAGTTTTCCTTTCTTTCCGAACTACATGACTCCCTTCATGGGAGATACCTTTAGAAATACTTAATCGTCTACCTCAAACTCCAAATCTCTTCTCCTCACATCAGCATATGATTTCTGATAACTCCATGTAGTTTTCAGTCTGTCCCTTATCAATTGAACCTTTACCATAGCCTCGTGAACTGAATCTGGCCCTATCATAGCTGCTTCCCCAACTTCAAACCATCTGATGGGTGATCTATACCTCCGCCCATAAAGAGCCTCGAACGATGCTATTTGGATGCTGGAGTGATAGCTGTTATTGTAAGAAAACTCAATCAAGGGCAAGTGATCATCCCAACTACCTTTATAGTCCATCACACAAGCTCTCAACATGTCCTTGAGTGTCTAGATTATCTGCTCCGCTTGACCATCCGTTTGCAGATTAAATGTTGTGCTGAATTTAATCTGAGTACCAAGCCTTTTTTGGAAAGACCGCCAAAACTGAGTGGTAAAATGAGTACCTCGGTCTGAAATAATAGAAAAGGGAACTCCATGAAGTCGAACAGACTCCCATATATACAATTTGGCATAGTCATCTGCTGAATTTGTGGTTTTGACCATAGAAAGTGTGCAACCTTGGTCAACCTGTCGACCACCACCCAAATAGAATCTTAATGCCGGTGAGTACGAGGTAGGCCTTTAATGAAATACATATTAATCTCTTCCCACTTCCAAGTGGGAATGTTGATATCCTGAAGTATGCCTCACGGCCTTTTGTGTTCGACCTTCACTTGTTGATAGTTCGGGCACTTGGCTACAAATTCTACAATATCCTTCTGCATGCCGTTCCAATAATATATTTTCCGCAAGTCATGATACATATTGGTGGCACTTGGATGGGTGCAATACCTGGACCCATGTGCCTCATGCAATATCCGGTCCTTCAAATTATAAACTTCTGAAACATATAGATGACCATGGTATCACAGTCCAGCACCCCATCTCCCCCATGGGAGAAAACCTCCACCTTTTGACTCCGAATAGCTTCCTTTAGCTATAGCAACACCGGGTCCTCATCTTGCCTAGATTTCACATCCACCACCAAGGAAGATTCTGATCCGTTTTGCACCACAACACCGCCAACTCCCAACCTGGCAAGTCAATGAACATTTTTTACCAACTCCTTCCTTCCTTCGTCCACGTGAGACACACTCTCCATATAGAGTCTACTATGTGCGTCCGCTACTACATTAGCCTGGCCTGGGTGGTAAAGGACACTCATATCGTAGTCTTTTAGTAGTTCCAACCCCCTCCTTTGCCGAAGATTGAGATCCTTCTGTGTGAACACATATTGCAAGCTCTTGCGATCCGTGAATACATCCACGTGGACCCCATACAAATAATGCCGCAATATCTTCAATGCAAACACCACCGCGGCCAACTAAGGATCATGGGTCGAGTAATTCTTTTCATGAACCTTCAACTATTTTGAGTCATAAGCTATCACTTTCCGATGCTACATCAATACACACCCGAGTCCGATTCTCGAAGCATCACAATACACCACAAAACCATCGGTACCCTTAGGTAGGGTCAACACTGGTGTTGAAGTGAGTCGAGTCTTCAACTCTTGGAAGCTTTTCTCACAAGTCTCCGACTATTTAAACTTCACCTTCTTCTGAGTCAACTTGGTCAAAGATGCGGCAATAGATGAGTAACCCTCAACAAATCTCCGGTAGTAACCTGCTAAGCCCAAGAAGCTCCTAGTATCTGATGGGTTCACCGGTTGGGCCAATTCTTTACCGCCTCCATCAATTGAGAATCTACCTTTATGCCCTCACTTGATATCACATGGCCTAGAAATTCTACCGAGTCCAACCAAAACTCACATTTGCTAAACTTCGCATATAATTGACGATCCTTGAGGGTCTAAAGAACTACTCTTAAGTGAGCGGCATGCTCCTCTTCGCTCCGAGAGTATATAAGGATTTCATTAATGAACACAACCACGAACATGTCCAAATATTCCTTGAACACCTTGTTCATTAGATCCATAAAAGCTGTAGGGCAATTGGTTAGTCCAAAAGACATAACAACAAATTCGTAGTGACGATACCAAGTCTTGCAAATGGTCTTTGGGATGTCACTCTCCTGAACCCTGAGCTAGTGATACCCGGACCTGAGATCAATCTTGGAGAAACACTTGGCACCCTGAAGTTGATCAAACAAGTCATCGATCCTACGTAAAGGATACATATTATCAATGGTGACCTTGTTCAACTGTCGATAGTCAATGCACATTCGAAGTGAACCATCCTTCTTCCGGACAAATAACACTGGTGCACCCCATGCAGACTTACTCGACCTAATAAAACCCTTATCTAACAGGTCCTTTAACTGATCCTTCAACTCTTTTAGCTCGGCTGGAGCCATTCAATAAGGTGGAATGGATATAGGCTTCGTGTCGGGAATAAGATCTATATCAAAATCAATATCCCGCTTGGGAGGGACACTTGGCAAATCATAAGAAAAGACCTCTGGATACTCACGTACTACTAATACGGACTGAATGGTTGGGATCTCGAACTCCACATCCTTAACCCTAACTAGATGGTACATGAAACCCTTAGGAATCATCTTCTTGGCCTTAAGGTAGGAAATAAATCGACCTACAGGCACAGCTAAACTACCCTTCCCTTCTAACATTGGCTCACCCGGAAATATGAGCTCTACTAACCGGGTTCTACAATTAACTGAAGCATAGCATGCAAATAGCCAATCCATGCCAAGAATAACATCGAAATCGATCATGGATAACTCTATCAAGTCTACTGAGGTGACCTTATGAAGGACTGAGACTGGGAAATCTCTATACACCCGTCTAGCTATAATTGAGTCACCTATTGTAGTAGAAATTGAGAAGGGCTTTGACAAGACATTGGGACTGACTCCGAAGATACTGGCTACATATGGTGTCACAAAAGATAGTGTAACCCTTGGATCTAGCAATGCATATACATCAACATAAAAAACTCTCAACATATTGGTGACTAGATTTGGTGAGGCCTCCTGCTCCTAACGAGTGGCTAAGGCATAAAATTTGTTCTGGCGCTGACCTCCAGTTGTGCTAGTAGATTCCCCCTAGTGAAGCATCTAAATCTGGCACTCCTTATCTAAATACCCTGCTAGACCATGCACAAATCTGCTCACCCGCACCCTCTGGTAGATCACTAACTCCGGCGCATGTTTTGATAGGCGAGTGAACTCAAGGGAATACTCTAGCACTGCCATCCTCCCCTACTTCAAATTTACAAACTCAGCTGCCTTGAGCTCCCTATCTATCAAGGGAAGAACCGATCTAGTAATGCAATCTGAAGATCCTCCCACATGATCATACCTTCTACTATGACCCTGCAATCTTTCCATTGCTGGAACAAAATATGCGCAACCCCCTTCAACTGGTAGGAGGCCAATTCTACACACTCAACACTACTCACCCCCATAACCTGGGTGATCTTGACAATCACATCAATGAAGTCATGCGGGTCCTCATCTACCTTGGACCCCAGAAACTCCAACGTGTTCATTCTCAAGAAGTCCCAAACCCTGGCCGCCACTGCATTACCATTTTGAAAAACATGTGCAACAGCCTGCTGATTGATCTGAGTGGTCAAGTCCTGCGCGAGCATCTGAATAGCGGATCAAAACTCAGCATAAGTGGCTGGCTTCGGTGCCTGAGACTCCTGAACTAGTAGGGTTGGCTGATGCCCATAACTGTTTCCATCCTCTTGGCCTTCACCACCTCCATTCCTCCTTCCGTTCATTCTTCGAGGTTCCATGATTCTGTAATCACGAATAGCACGAATTAAAAAGATAGAAAGACTTTTAATAGCACGACATAGATCATGAAAGAAGGGGACATTTCCTAAATGTCTAGTAGCTTCTTCATCATAAGTGTGGCTCACATCACACCCATAAAAAATACTCTACTTAACGCATCTTTCAGACTCCCTAGGACACTTCAAACCTATGGCTCTGATACCTAGTTTATCATGACCTGAATGGAGGCTTGGATCGTAGACATGAGAAAAGGGACCCCGAGAGACCCCAAATTGACCCATGGCATAAGAATAGAACTAACTCATTCAATAAACTAGAGAAAACATAAATATAATCTCAACGGAAGTCTAAAACAATATGAGATCAGAATAACATCCGAAGATACACATACGTAAGTTTGAAAAGCCTCTAATCTGGATGAGTTGATGGAAAAGACCCCAACTAACTCACAATGCTAAAACTGAAAGATACATAAGGAACTGAATGTCTAGCCCATGAAGGATGAGGACTCACTAATCACGTAGAAGCTAAATCTAACAACCGACTATGCACGGGGCTTAGCCTGAAGCTGGGTCCAGTACTATGAAACGATAAAGCATAGAAAGTATGCGATTAGTACATGGAATGTACTGAGTATGCAAGGTAAGTAAAACTTCTTTAGTAAAATAAATCATTTAAAACATTTCATACATATCATAAGCTTTCAAATATGAGAGGAGAGGCTACGTGCATTCTTTCTAAAATCATATTCTTATTATGAAATGACCATGCATAGCTTTATAGCATCATGACTGACTCGAATGACTCAAAGCTGAAACATAACATTTATTTTAAAAAGCTGAAAAATGAGTCAAACCTTACTTTTAGAACATACACGAGTAAAGTAATCACCATGAATAATAGATATGCAAATTTGAATAGTATAAACAGTGGGAGACTCTTCACTTAACCGACATACCATGATAGAGCTTACGTGGTCCCGACTATCACACTCAAGTGGGCAGAGCCGTCCAAAATATTATCAAGGTTAAGGATGCTACCATGATATCGATGTCAATCTCAAAGGTCCAATCGGCCGGGGATAGCTCACAAGGAAGGTCCCAATAACATAATATTATCAACCTACGTTGGCGCGTAGTTCTAGAGCATAGGGTAATCGATCCTTAACCCGCTCGGTGCTAGACACTTCTCCCAAAACATGTAATGCTGTACATCGTATATAACAAAGCTCAACATCATCTAATGATGAAAATTAACATGAAATCATGCATAACTCAACATCATATGAAACGAAACTCAACATTGTCTATTGACAAAGCTCATTCATGAAATCATGCATAGACTCGACATCATATGAAAATGAAGCTCAACATTGTCTTTTGACAAAGCTCAATAATGACGTACATATCAAATATTAATTCATGCATATGAGTAGATATTTCAAAACATACCATAAGCCAAAATTTATGAAATTTGGGAGACTTTGCTCTAAACAATGTGGTAAGCTTATTTCGGGAAAATCATCATTTTAAATCAACATATCGGCATTGCCCAAAGCTTTATCAAACTTAGATCTACTCAATTCACTTTGAAAATAACCTTTTAATCATGGGTAGCTTTAGAAACATGCTTTTCATCATCAAATCTCATCATCATCGTACATTCAACATCATTCTCTTCTTTCATGAACTTCTCTTCCATGGGCATTCAATTTCATAATGTAGAAATCACAATTTGGATTGAAAACAATTTAAAATCTGCCCAAGTTTCACAATTCATCAATATAAACATAAACTAATCATACCCATGTATAGAGATTGAAGAATCATGCAATTAGGTGAAAACTCCATACTTGATCATAGGCTTTTTATCATGATTTGATAGAAATTGGGCATGGGTGTGGAAGGATGCACCCACTCATAGCCTTACATACCTGAGAATGATGAATTCTAACACCTTCTAATTGCCCAAGCTGAGATTCCAATGGAAACCTTGACATCTTGCCTTGAATCACCTCTTCAAACCTTCAAACTTGCATGCTTGGAAGAATGACTCAGAATAGGTTTTCCCCTGCTAAAACCCCCTAAAACGAGCCTTAAATGACGTAGTATAGGCCCATAGAATTTCAAAATTATGAAAAAGCCCTTACTAAAATAGTTGAAAATAACTGTTGGGGGGTCCAATGAGGGACCTGACTACTCGTCATGAAGGGCCATGACTCGTCAAATCATTCGTCAAGTACACTGGTTAACAGATCCTTCAGAGCTCGTAATGTGTGACGTAATGATTCGTTCCTCGAGACCACGACTCATGGTCACCTCCCGTCATGTAGACTGCCTCATTCTTAAATAAAGTTCACCGTGCTTGCTCACGGCTCACTGCACGAATCGTGGGGGCTGACCATGACTCGTGGGGTGCCCTCCGTTAGGTACATTGGTCGATCCTTCCATTTATTTCTCAACTTCACCCCACGTTAACCTGACAACTCGTGGTGTTTGACCATAAGTCGTTCCCATGCCCGTGAGGACCTTCAACCTTCATTTCCTCCAGGCCTTCCCACGAGCCACCTGACGACTCGTGGGGTCTCCTCAGGAGTCGTCCAACAACTCGTCCTGCAACTAAAACACCATTTTTCAATTTTTCCCCATTTCAACCCCAGGGTTCGATCTTTAGATTATCGGGGTATAACACGAAGGGACATCAGTACGAATGAAATGTACTGGTATGTTAGGCTTGAAATGGTAAACATATAAGATAGCAATGATAACTAAGCCAGAAATAAGGAATAGTAATAACCTGGAATCTTGGAAACTTAAACCTGACAATAAGTCAATACTGAAGTGCAAATGAAACCAAGTAATGCACAAGAAAAACTATAACTGTAACGTCGGCAGCCAGCTGACCATAAAAAAAACCATATAAAGATGCCGCCAGACAATGTACAATACCGGGGTAAAATAAAATATCTCTAGTCGGTGTACCATACCGGGGTAAAAATAAAAATATCTCCAGTCGGTGCCATACAAGGGTAAAATAAAAATATATCCAGCCGGTGTACCATACTGGGGTAAAATAAAAATATCTCCAATGGGTGTACCATACCGCGGTAAAAATAAAAATATCTTCGGCCGGTGTGCTACACTAGGATAAAATAAAAATATTCTCTATCATTGACATGAATGGAGTCGCTAAAACCTATACTGAGTCAATTTAAAAGATGTCGCATTTAAATGACAAATGCTAAATCTGTGGCCATAATAGGTCTCCTCCGTAACACATAAATGCTAGTGAATACATATACCATGTAAAATTAGAAAATATACACATATATCATGTAAAGCTGTCAAATTATATGCAAACATGTCAACTCAGTGACTCAACGGACCTTTAGGAGGTTTAGACAACATAAGAACTTTAGTAGGCTTACAAGCAATGTCCTACAAATAATGTTACCAATTTAACGTATCACTTGAGTAGAAGCACATTGATTCTCATTTCTATACAAACCTTTAACATCTAAGAAACTACATATATATATATAGTCCACAGGGTGGTTCCTTAACATGTATCGATAACTATACACTAGAATTCTATTATCAAACTTATCACATCGATGAGCACATATAGTTCTTAATTAATTTGACTTATTTGCCAGAAACATGGGAATTATAACTTGGAAATTGGAGTTATTCGTCATAACGCTTAACATATACATAGAGCTGAGAGCTGAATTACAGACATACAACGTATGAGACTTCTGTATAACGTATAAACTCATGTTTAGTTAACTGAGTGACCTCCAAGAGACTTCCTGGTATTTAAAGTTCTGAACTTAAATAATCATTATCATAGTTTGTGCTTATACTTACATAGATATTAGGAACATTGGTACGTGGGAGAATCTCTCCTCTGAATTTAGGAAATTCAAATGATAACTCAACAAGAGATAAATATATAGATGTATGACTTGAGTATAACTAAAAGAATTCAACTGTATGTTATGAGATGAAAACCGTATATATTAAGACCTCTTACTGGAAATACTTATAAAGAATTGAGTTCTTAGACTTTTAGGAAACTTCAAATACTTAACCGAGAGACTAGCATGATTCTCGGAATATGATCTCTTGAAAACTTCTTAGATTAGCATAACACACTTCAACATAACTTAGGGACTGGAAGACATTACTTAAGAATCTGAGATTTGGATTTGTTCAACTTGAGAATTCATAAGAAACTCTCCAAGTGCTGCCTTATAGGCAAATAAAGACTTAAATCGTAATTCGAACGACGCTGGATTGACTTACACAACTTTGTAACCAACCGAGGAGCTTAAGAATGCTTACATCATTACAAACGGCTTAGAAGCTCCTAGGATCACCCCTTTTGGTCATAGAAGATAATTTCAACACTTAGAATCGATAACTTAATATAATCGTTTAGGGTTATAGCAAAGAGCTTCTCTTTGACTTAATTTATTATTTTACAAACGTTCAACTATAACTGATTCATAGAAGTGCGTCACATAATATTCATTATATCATTACCACATAACTTATTTATATAACCTATTTAACTTAATTCCTTGGTGACTCTCAGGAGGTTCATATAGCACAAGAGTTCCAGTAAATTTACAGTGACATTCTAAAGACAATTCTTATTGCCCTAGCGTGTAACTTGAAGGTAAGCATAAGCGTAAATATATATTTATTTTCGTATAACCTGCTAACATTAAAATACTGTGTATAACCTTCCCATAAAGATGGTTTTATATCAATAATTTACGCATTCAATTTCTATCTTTTGAGTTCTATCTTTCAAGTTCAACGTATCGGTTGGTTCGAAAACTCATTAACTAGTCGGTTAGCTAAAGGGAGAAAATCAAGGAATCTCCTTTTAGCCCTATATACCTTTGTAATACCCCGAAAAGGCCTAAGAATAGACCCGGGAGTTGAAATTGAAAAGTGCAGAAAACTGGCAAAAACATCACAGGACGAGCGACCCAATGTCCCGTGGTAGGGTACCACGAGTCATCGTAAGCTATCGTGGTTTGGGAAGTTCAAGAAGCAGTGGAGAGAATGGACGGTATAACGACTCTTTGTTAGGAACAATGAGCCGTTGTTACCAGTCGTTGGAAGGACGAGACTTAGGCTGAGGGGGAAAAATGGGGCATCCCATGATTCATTGTGAGAAGCAATAGCCCATTGTTTCTTATTGTTATTTGAAGGTCGAGGAATTCTAGTCCATATGACTGATTGAGACCACGGGTCATGGTGAGGCTCGTGGTAAGGAAGTCGGATTTGGTCAAGAAGTCGACAACGCTCAATCCAACGACCCATCGTTTGAAGTAACGGCTTGTCCTAACGAGTCGTGGGAAGGACCCAAGATATGTTAGGAGGCAGTGGACCCAATGACTCGATACCATGAGTCATGGTATGTAGCCACGACCCGTTGGGTCGTTCGCTGCTCCGTCCGGATCAATTTTCAGGGAAATAATTTTAAGGGATTATTCAACTTTTTAGTGCTTTTAGACCCTAAACTATGTCATTTTGGATATTTTCTGAGTGTTATAAGATGAGTTAAGTCCTTTATGCATTCCCATTCTCATATAAAAACTTTAGAGAGATTTTTGGGAGATTCAAGATCTTCTTCCCCAAGTTTCCATCAATTTCTTTGTGGGTATTCAAGAAACTTTGAGTCAATCCATTTCCAGGTATGTAGGGTTTTGGAATTGGTGAAAACTTTTAACACCCATGACCAATTTCGATTTAAATCATGAATTCTCCTATTCAAGTTCTATGGGGTTTTGTCCAAATGCACGAAAATGTGATTTCTCTTTATGGGTTCGATTTAGTTGAGTTTTAATTATCGAATTATGAATGATGGGCAGGTTTTATTATTATTTTATTTAAATTATGTTTCAAGCTTTTAAAAATCTAAAATGCCCATTTAATGAAGGTTCATGGAATTTATGATTTTCAATGAATATGCAATATTTTGAATTTATCGATAACGGAAAAGCATGAATTCAAGTTACCCATGTTTATGAGCATATTTTTGAAAGAACTGAATATGATGAAGTATTTTGCAATTCCCACATGTTAAAGAATGATTTATGATTTATGAAGCGAATTACATGATTTATCAATTTATGATGTTGGCCGATGAAAAGGGCCTTTGATTCTTGTCTAAGCATGTTTTAAAGGGGTCAATGATGATAAATGTATATCTTAGCCAGTGAATATTATGCATGATATTATTGATTTACGTATGAGACTATATGCATGTTTTTTGGAGCCGTGTCTAGCACCGATCAACCCAACATTCAAAGGACTATGCTTGTGTCTCATAACCATGTGCCACCGTGGGTTTGTAAATCATATGATGTATTGATAATGATCCCCTCAAATGTGATATCACACCAAATGCACGACCCTCTCTTGGCAAGCCAGGGTCGGCTCTGCCCATTTGAGCGAGATAGTGGGACATCATGAAAGGCTCTACCATGATGGTGTTGGTTATAATGAGTCCTCCCACTGTTCCGCATGTTTTATGCATTGTTATTTTTATGTTGTGGCTCAAGTTATGCTTTGATAAAGTTTACTTATGATTATCAACATGAACGATTATGAATGATTTGAAAGTATTGAGCCTTATGTTTTATTACGAAGACTTTGATGTAAGCATGTTGTCCTACTCTTATGTTATTTATGATTTTTATTTCTTCAAATGTCCATTTTATTTACGTTGCATACTTAGTACATTCCACGTACTGACCGCATACTTTCTATGTTGTATCGTTTCATGATACAGGGTCAGGATCTCAGGCTCATCCTCACCCTTAATTCATCTCAGCTCTTGCTCTCAGCTTATTGGTGAGTCCTCATGTTCCCAGGACCAGTTTACAGACTTTCATGTTATTTATGTTTCAATATTGGTCAGGTTAGTTGGGGATGTTGTCCCATCAACCCATCTTATGTATTAGAGGCTTTCAGACAAGTATGTACTGCTCAAGTGTGTGTATGTCTAGTATTTCGTGATGTTATGATATAATTACGCTTCTACTATATTTTTTATGATCATTCCGCTTATTTGAATGATACTAGTTGTATGCATGAGTCATGGGTGAGTCCTCATGTTCCCAAGACCATTTGACAGACTTTCATGTTATTTATGTTTCAATATTGGTCGGGTTAGTTGGGGATGTTGTCCCATCAACCCATCTTATATATTAGAGGCTTGCAGACAAGTATGTAGTGCTCAGTTGTGTGTACGTCCAGTATTTCCTGATGTTATGCTATAATTATGCTTCTGCTATATTTTATGATTATTATTCCACTTATTTGAATGATATTAGTTGTATGCATGAGTCATGGGTAGACTTAGGGTCTCTTGGGGTCACATGTCCCGTGTCTATGATCCGGGTGTACTTTCGGATCGTGACAAACTTGGTATCAAAGCAATAGGTTTTAAGTGTCCTAGGGTTTCTAAAAGCCACATTAAGTAGAGCCTTTTTCATGGGTGTGAAGCATGCCACGCCTATGACGAAGAGGCTACTAGACGTTTAGGAAATGTTCCCTTCTTTCATGTTCTATGTCGTGCGATGAAAAGTCTCTCCATCCTTCTAATTTGTGCGATTCGCGATTGCAGAATTATGGTTCCTATAATAATGAACTGAAGGAGGAATGGAAATGATGATGGCCTTGGAGATGGAAATGACCTTGGGCATCAGTCAGCCCCACCTGTTTCGAAGACCCAAGCACCAGAGCCAACTGCCCACGCTGAGTTTCCGGTGACTATTCAGATGTGGCGCAGGTGTTGACCGCTCAGGTCAACCAGCAGGCTGTTGTGCAGGTTGCACAAAATGACAATGCAGCGGCGGCTCGGATTAGAGACTTCTTGAGTATGAACCCTCTTGAGTTCACGGGATCAAAGGTGGATGAGGATCCACACGAGTTCATTGAAGGGATCTTGAAGGTCACTCAGGTTATGGGGGTGGAAAATGGGGAGTGTATTGACTTGGCCTCTTATCAGCTAAAAGAGGTCTCTCATACTTAGTACAAGCAATCGAAGTACAGCATCAAGCGGAAGTGGGCCGTATCGGCTGGGATGAGTTCCACATGTCTTTTCTCCATAGGTTCTTCCCTCGGGAGATGAGGGAGTTGAAAGAAGCGGAGTTTGTGAACCTTAAGCAAGGGAAGATGACAATGCTGGAGTATTCTCTTGAGTTCACTCGTTTGTCAAAGTACGCCTCAGAGTTAGTGATAGATGAGAGGGCGCGGGTGAGCCCATTTGTTCATGGAGTGGCTGGTTATTTAGACAAGGATTGTAGGATTGCTATGCTCCACCAGGATATGGACTTTCCTCACATAATGTTGTACGGCCAGCATATGGAGGCGGCTCATGCGAGGGAAAGGGAGAAAAGAGGGCTCGGACGGACAGCCGTGGGTTTTAACTTCAGAGGTCTGGCAGTGGCTACCGTCCATAGTTTCATCATAGACACTAGCCCCAACACCATCATCATCTAGTGTTCTATCTAGACCCAGGGGTGATCAGTGGAGTAGGGCTTCAGGGTCGAGAGACCAGAGGGGCACCTAGTTAGAGTATACCTCTCCAACCTGCGGGAAGTGCAGCAAGAGTCATGCCGGGGAGTGCCTGCTCGATAAAAATGTTTGCTATGGGTGTGGTAGATCTGGGAACATATGCCGAGCATGCCCATATACTAGAAACGATGATGATAGGGGTCGTGCATAGACCACCAGGACAGCAGCAACTCCAGCCCGTTCTACTCCGCAGGGAGCATCGACTAGTGAGGGTGGCAGACAACACCAAAACTGATTCTATGCCCTTGCCTCACGCTAGGAGCAAGAGACTTCACCAAACGTGGTCACTGGTATGTTGTATGTCTTTCATATTGATGTTTATGCCTTGCAAGATCCGGGAGATACCTTGCCTTTCGTGACTCCTTACATTGCTAGTTGCCTAAGAGTTAGTCCCGAGACCTTGTAATAGACCTTTTATGTTTCGACCCTGTTGGTGATTCGGTTATAGCTAGACGAGTATACAGAGAATTCCCGGTCATTGTGTTGCATAAGGTTACCTCCGCAGACCTTGTAGAGTAAGCCATGACTGACTTTGACATTATTCTTGGCATGGATTGGTTGTTTGCATATTATGCTTCGATTAATTATAGGACCCGTATAGTGGAAGTTTATTTTTTGGGTGAGTCAGTGCTGGATTAGAAGGGTAGTTCGGCGGTACTAGCAGGTCGGTTTATTTCCTATCTTAAGGACAGGAAGATGATCTCAAAAGGTTACATGTACCACCTAGTTAGGGTTAAGGATGTGGAGTTTGAGACCCCGACTATTCAGTCAGTTCCGATGGTGTGTGAATATCCGGAGGTGTTTCTTGATGATTTAGCCGGTGTTCCTTCAAAGAGGGAAATTGATTTCAGTATTGATTTATTACTTGATACGCAGCCTATCTCTATTTCTCCATACAAGATGGCTCCAGCCGAGCTAGAGGAATTGAAGGATCAGTTAAAGGATCTATTGGATAAGGGCTTCATTAGACCGAGCCAGTCTCCATGGGGTGCACCAGTTCTATTTGTTCGAAAGAAGGATGGTTCCCTTCGCATGTGTATTGACTATTGGCAGTTGAACAAGGTTACCATCAAGAACAGGTACCCCTTACCCAGGATTGATAATTTGTTTGACCAGCTTTAGCGTGCTAACTGCTTCTCCAAGAGTGATCTCAAGTCCAGGTATCACCAGCTAAGGGTTCAGGAGAGTGACATCCTGAAGACCGCTTTTGGGACTCAGTATGGTCACTAAGGATTTAGAAAGAACTTGTTCAAAGTTATGAGAAGATGAAGATCCAACATTGGTAAAGTTGAAAGAACTTGTTCAAAGTTAGAAAGTAAAACTCTTCTCCAAAGAGGAATATGGTGTGCTTCGGTACCAGGGTCTCTTATGTGTCCCGAACATGGGGGATTTGAGGAGTCGGATGTTGTATGAGGCTCACGGATCCAGATATTCTATCCATCCAGGTTCCACCAAAATGTATCATGCCTTGCAGTAAATCTACTAGTGGAATGGCATGAAGAGAGATAGTGCGGAATTCGTGGCCAAGTGCCCGAATTGCCATCAAGTGAAAGTCAAACATCAGAGATTGAGGGTGTACTCAAAGATATCAGCATTCCTACTTGGAAATGCGCAGAAATAAATATGGACTTTGTAACAGGTTTACCCCGCACTCGTAGGCAGTATGACTCCATTTGGGTTGTGGTCGACAAGTTAACTAAGGCTGCTCATTTCTTACCAGTCAAAACCACCAATTCAGCAGAAGATTATGTTAAGTTATACATCTGAGATCTGGTTAGTTTTCATGAAGTGTCCTTGTCCATCATATCGGATAGAGGCACCCAGTTCACCTCTCAGTTTTGGAGATCTTTTCAAAAGGGACTTGGTACCCAGGACAAGCTCAGCACGGCATTTCATCCGCAAATAGATGGTCAGGTAGAGAGGAATATCCAGACTCTTTAGGACATGTTGAGGGCTTATGTTTATGATTTAAAGGGTGGCTGGGATGAACATTTACCTCTTATTGAGTTTGCCTACCACAACAACTATCACTCTAGCATCCAAATGGAACCATTCAAGGCTATATATGGGTGAAGGTGTAGATCGCCCATTGGTAGGTGTGAAGTCGGTGACGCTTCTTTAGTGGGACCAGATTCAGTCCATGAGGCTATGGAGAAAGTTCAATTGATAAGAGAAAGGCTGAAACCGGCTCAAAGCTGCCAAAAGTCTTATGAGGATGTAAGGAGAAGAGGGCTTGAGTTCGAGATCGATGATTGGGTGTTTCCGAAGGTATCTCCCATGAAGGGAGTAATGAGATTCGTAAATAAAGGAAAACTCAACCCCCGCTATATTGGCCCATACCGAATTGTGAGACGAGTGGGTAAAGTATCCCTTAGTTAGAGTTACCTTCAGAGTTTGCTTCAGTTCATCCCGTATTTCACGTATTGCTCTTGAAAAAGTACTTGGGAGAGCCTTATTGGTTCCGGTGGAAAGTGTTGGTGTGAAGAATAGACTCAGTTATAAGGAAATTCCCATTGCAATCGTGGATCATAAGGTTCGGAAGCTGAGGAACAAGGAAGTAGCTTCAGTGAAGGTTTTATGGAGAAATCAGCATGTTGAGGGAGCTACGAGGGAAGCTGAGGCAGATATGATAGATAAATATCCCCATTTGTTCCCTACCGGCTCAGTTTCAATTTGAGGTATCAATTTTTTTCCCTAAACCTCTATTCAGTTTTTCCTGTTCCATTCATGCGTGCAAGTTTGTTTTACTATATGATATATGTATGTGGTGTCTGAATTCAGTCCGGCTATGAAATTCTTTTCGAGAGTAGACATTCCGCTAGTGTTCGGCATAAATGATAAGTCTTTGCATATGGTGACTATTTGATTTTAACTTTTCTGCATGTTTCTAACATTTGAGGATGAATGTTCCCAAGGGGGAGATATTATTATACCCCGGGAACCCAAGGATCCAACTCGGGAGTCAAACAGGGAAATATTTGGAAAAAGTTGCAACAATGCATAACGAGTTGTTAGACAACTCACTGAGGAGACCCCACAAGTATTCAGGTGGCTCTTGGGAAGGTTGGACTGAGCTAAGGAGTTGAGGTCCCACGGGCGTGGAAACGACTCGTGGTCAGCCACCACAAGTCGCCTGGTTTCCCGTGGGGTGAGGTTAAGGGTTCCTTGGGAGGTTTTACCAGTGTACCTAACGGATGGGACCCCATAAGTCTTGGCCACTCACAACGACTCGTGAGGTGAGTTGTGAGCAAGCCCATAGGATTCTAGTGGAGATAAGGCAATGTACTTGAGGAAAGGGCATAATGAGTCGTGATCTCTAGGGACGAATCATTAGGTTCTCCGTTGTGAGCCCAGTTGACCTTGCATCCAGTGTACTTGACAGGCGACGTGATGAGTCGTTGCCCGTCATGACGAGTCGTCAGGTCACCCGTTAGGGTCACCTGGACGTTATTTCCTGTGAGTTAGGAAGGGTCTTCTCATAATTTCCTACACTCCTAAGACCTAAACTGCATCATTTGGAAGTCGAGACAGGGTCTTTTAAAGGGAAATCAGCCTTGATAAACCCCATTTCATACTTGTAAGAGTAGAAAGGGAAGAGGAAAGGGATTCAAGTGTTCATCTTCAAGTTCTTCAAGCTTCCATCTAGGGCTTTGCAAGGGAGTTAGGAATCAAGGAGTTCCAGGTATGTTATGTTTTGAATGGTAGTTTAGTCCCTACCCATGTTCAAATTCTCCCTAATTCGATGTTAAAAGCTATCAATTCATGATGGGTTATAACCTAAATGCATCTTTCCTCAAAAACCGATATGAACATGTTGTAGTATGTCTAAAATCATGGTTTTGAATTGTTGGGCTGTTTTCACTTATTTTCTTCAATACTTGATGATTTAACTCCTAAAAGCACATGTACCCTAAATCATGAAGTTTTTAGTGAAATTCATGATTTTTGTGATTTCTAAAGCATGGTATGAACATTTGAATTTTAAGCATGTTTTCAATTTCTCATGTTATTATGATCATGTTTTCATTAAATTTAAGCATTTCATGTATGATTGAAATTATGGGCAATGCCCACATGTCACTTTTGATTCATGAACTATAGTTTTGGCCGAACCAAGGGCCCTATTTCCATGGCTAGTATCATGAATTCTTAATTATGTTATGATTATCACGATTTAACTAGCCTTGCACGTCATGTATGAATTTCCTATGAGCATGTTGCATGTTTTAGGAGTAGTACTTAACACCGAGTAGGTTCGGGGCCTAGGTTATTCCTCTAACCTCAGAACTACGTGCCACCGTAGGTTATGTTTTGGACCGCCTCAGTGTTTGTCCCCTATGCCCTACGGGGTCTTCATGAGTGATATCACACCTTTCACGGTTCATACCCTTGGCAAGGTATGGACGGCCTCGTGACTAGGCTTACAAGTTGGGCTCCATGTGTGCTCGTATGGGGTATGTCGGTTATAGCAATCTCCCACTATTCCCCATTATTGTAAAGCATGTGTGACTTTGTTCTTTTGGCTCAAGTTATGTTTTATGAATTGTTTTCCCTCATCTTATGACTATGACAGGTTTACTAATATTTGTTAAAATCTTGAGCCTTACGATATTACTTATGATTTCAGTTTTTATGATCATGATGTCCCCACTCCTATATCTTTCATTTTTTTAAGCATTTTATTGCATACCTTAAATACTCAGTACCTTCAGAGTACTGACCCATGTATTTTCAAGATCCAGTTCTCAGGTTCAGCATCGCCCCTAGTTCGCTCTCAGCTCTGCTCTCAGTTCTCAGTGGTGAATCCTCATGGTTCTAGGGCTTCATGTTCAAATCTTTCTTTTCTTTTAGTTTTCAGTATGTTGGGGTTAGTTGGGGTCTTGTCCCTTCAACCCATCTGTCATGCTTAGAGGCTTTCAGACCTATTTTCTAGTAGTCAGCTATTTACGCTTGGATCATGTGAAGTTGTTTCTTATATTTCATGACGCGGTTTTATTTAGTTCATGATTATTAAGTTAAGCTTTCCACTTTATGTGAATTGATTAGATTTATGCTCACTCCATGGGTTGACTCTGAGTCTTCGGGGCTCCTTGTCCCATGTTTACGATCCGGGTGTACTCTCGGGTCATGACAGTATACCACATCGGGGTAAAATAAAAATGCCGCCAACCGGTGTACCACACCAAGGAAAAATCAATAAATCTTAATCATAATAAAAAATTGAGATGATAGGGATTAAACTGAGTTAAGTTAACACATATGGCATAGAAATGACGATTGTTAAATTTAGGGCCTACATAGGCTTCTTTCGTAACTCATAGCTGCAAGTGAGCATATATAACATTCAAATATAGCAAATGACACTTAAATACATGTATTCAAGACTCATATAAATCATAATGAACTGCGGATGACACAAGAGTTTCAATAAGATTTATAGATCGTGTTAAAATGGACATTATAGCTCGGAGACTTGTCATCTTATCATTCGGCTTAAGGCAAATGGATTATGAAGTCTCCCCTTGGAATCACATATTTCATAACACACACATAAGATAAAGGACAATCATAAGAAGGCAATTCTAGTTCAAATAAACTCATTTACCCTTAATTGATCACAACTTCAATCCTTAGCTTAGATTCATTTAGTAATCATGGTTTAGCTTTTCTTACTAAATCCTCTTAGCAACTAGCATCCCAAACACATTTAAAATTAGATATGTAACATAACATAAAGGACCAGATAACAGTACTCATATGAGGGATCACCACACTTAATCAATATCTATGACAATCATAATACGACAACAAACATAAGTAAGATATTTTTGCTTCACATTTAGTTATTCAAATCCACTCTTACCAACCGAAACTTACTGCTACGTATTTCTAACTCTTTGGGCAGAATCATACATTTTCAAACATGAGTACAAAATACATAAGTATAGGTCCTTTCAATGGTACAAGTTCGTACTTAAAAAACAAGGGGAATGGCACCTTTACATACCTTGTGTCGACGTGTTTCATTAGTTGAATCTTCCTCCAACAAACATTGTTTGGCCCTCTTCAATTCCTTCAGATTTCAACAAATTTTCCTTGTGCTTAACTCCCATCACAATGGAGTATATGTGCAGTATAATTACAGCTACATCAACCTCCTAAAACAGCAGCAACTTCTCCTTGTAATAAACTCCTACTATGATGGAGTATATATGAAGCTTGTTTTTGCCTCAAAAACGCAGCAACAACACCTCACTTGGAGTTAACTTTATCCAAGAGAGGAGTGATTTTCCTCCTCTTTACTCTACCAAGAATGATCTCCAAAACAGAAGCAACTCATAAAATAGTCTGGTAGAAACAATCTCCGAAGCTCTGCGAAATTCTCCCTGAAATTTTCTAGCTTTTGGTGTGAATTTTGATGGTTGTTTGATTCTTGAATGAAAATGGCGAGAAAATATGTTGTTTAAGTAGGCAGGTCGAGTCTGGATATGTTTATACAACTTAAAAATCTAATTTTTAAGGAGGTAAGGCGGTGGAAGCGCTAGGTCATTATGCTCATGTCACTGCTCAATGGTGCTTCAGTAAAATGTCCATAACGTTTTACTTCAAATGCCGATTGATGAGCGGTTTGATGTTATGAAAACGACATTGAAAGACCTTTAATTTGATAGGTTTTGGGAGTTCTAACTTATTATAGATTGGGATATATGATGATTCCATATTACACCATATATGAGACTTGTAAAAAATATTTTCTCGTAATAACCCGTGAACTCAAATTTTCATACCAAGATCCCTCTGGCTTAAAACTTCAATTCAATTATTTAATCACCCCTATATATCCATTCCATAATTTAATAACCCCTTTGGAATTTCATTCTCCCAACACTTTTAAAACATCAAAAACTTTTTGGGGTGTAACGTCCTCCCCCCTCTAGAAACATTCGTCCTCAAATGAGGGTTAACTTCACTTGACATGCATTATGAATATACAATCAGTAAATTAAGTATCAAACACATACCTCAATATCACATCAATTCTGCAAATAAGTGAGGGTACTTCTTCCTCATCTCCTCCTCAGCTTGTCAAGTCACTTCCTCAATGTTATTATTTTGCCACAACACTTTAATTGAGGCGACTTCCTTAGTCCGAAGCTTTCTGACTTGCCTCTCAAGAATGGAAACTGGGACCTCTGTATAGGTTATCTCCTTAGAAATTTGTACATCCTCAGCAGGCATGATATGGGTTGGATCTCCTATGCACTTCTGCAACATCGAAACATGAAATACAGGATGGACTGCCGTTAGCTCTGGTCGTAACTCCAACTCATAGGCCACTTTGCTTATCCTGCGGACAATTCTATAAGGCCCAACATATATAGGGCTCAACTTGCTCTTCTACCATAATGCATAACGCCTTTCGTAGGCAACACCTTTAAGAAAATCCAATCGCTAGCAGTGAATTTAGTGCTCGACAGTCTACATCCGCATAAGACTTCTACCTACTATGGGCTATCTAAATTCAATCTCTAATAAATTTCACCTTGTCAATATCCTGCTGCACTAAGTCTTGCCCAATAACTCTACCTCACTGAGTTTGAACTAGCCCACTAGTGACCTGCACTATCCCCCATATAAAGCTTCATACAAGGCCATCTGAATACTTGCCTGAAAGTTGTTATTATAGGAAAACTCAATCAAGTAAACATGACCATCCCAACTTTTGCTAAAATCTAAAACACAAGTACGCAACGTATCTTCAAGTTTATGAATGGTGCATTCATCTTGTCCATTTTTTTGAGGATGGAATACAGTACTGAGGCTTACCTGAGTGCCCAGGCCTTTCTGGAAAGACTTCCAAAAATTTATGTGTACTGAGCACCCCTATCAGAAATAATGAATAAGGGGATGCCATATAGGCAAATTATCTCCCGTATATAAACCCTAGTTTAATCCTCCACAACATATGTAGCCCTAACTAGCAAGAAGTGAGCTAAGTTAGTCAATCTATCAACTATCAACCTGATAGAATCATGCTTCTTGTCCGCGGTAATCATGTGATAAAATCCATATTAATCACCTCCTATTTCCAAGATGGAATCTCTATGTCTTGCATCATACTTACAGATCGTTGGTGCTCAATCTTCACTTGCTGACAATTAGTGAACTAAGCAACAAAACTCGTGATGTCCCTTTTTATGTCGTTCCACCAATATAGTTGCCTTAGATCATAATACATCTTAGTGGCTCCTGGATATACTAAATGTCGAGAGTAATGAGCTTCATTCATAATCTGTTCCCATACCCTCATTAGGCACACATAGATAACCCTGGTACCTAAGAACTTCGTTGAGTCTGCAATCAAATAGGATCTACTTTTGCTGGGGTTTTATTATCTCTCAGTAAGACTAATTCTTCATCATCATATTGTTGCTGCTTAACTTCAGCTACCAAGGATGATTCTACTATGTTCTGGACAAGAACACCCCCATCTCTGGCATCTAGTAACCAAATCTGTAAGTAAGCCAACTACTATAGAGTTTTTTCCATTTCAATCTTGTCAACCTAAATATGACTTAAGCTACCCATAGACTTGCGGCTTAGTGCACCAGCTATAATATTTTCCTAACCCGAATGATACAAGATACTCACATCATAATCTTTTAGCATATCTAACCATCTTCTTTGCCTCAAATTCAACTCTTTCTGCTTAAATAAGTATTGGAGGCTTTTATGATCTGTGGAGATATCAACATGTACCACGTATAAGTAGTGGTACCAAATCTTCAATGCAAATACCACTATAGCCAACTCAAAATCGTAGGTAGGATAATTCTACTCGTGTTTCCTTAGCTGTCTTAAGGCATATGTAATAAACTTATTGTGTTGCATCAGAACACAACCTAGACTAACTCTAGAAGAATCACAATACACCATATTACCCCTCGACGCCCTCTGGGAGAGTCAGAGAGGTGCTGAAGTCAGCTTAACCTTCAACTCCTACAGACTCCGCTCACATGCCTCTGTCTACTAAAACTTAGCGGCTTTATGATTCATCTTTACTAATGGTGCAGAGATAATAGAGAAACCTTCCACAAAACAACATAGTAACCTATTAATGCTAGAAAGCTACGAATCTCTATAGGATTTAAGGGTCTGGGTCCGTTCTTCACATCTTCTATTTTCTTGCTATCCACCCTTATACCTTCGGCTGCAATCACGTGGCCAAGAAAAGCTATAGATGTCAATAAAAAATAACATTTAGAAAACTAAGTGTATAATATGTGCTCCTAGAGAGTTTCCAATACTTCTCTCAAATAATCTACATGCTCTTCCTCTGATCACGAGTAAATAAGAATATTGTCAATGAAGACGATCACAAATATGTCAAGAAAAGGCCTAAACACCCGATTCATCATGTCAATAAAAGCTGCTAGGGAACTAGTAAGCCTAAAGGTCAACACCAGAAACTTGTAATGGCCTTATCGGGTCATGAAAGCGGTCTTAGGGATATCAACTTACCTAAATTGAAGTTGACGGTATCCAGACCTAAAATCAATCTTTGAAAAGCATCAGGCACCCTATAACTGATCAATCAAATCCTGAATCCAAAGAAGTGAATATTTATTCTGAATGGTCACCTTGTTCAGCTGCCTATAATCAATGCACATTCTCAATAGCCCATCCTTTCTCCATACAAACAACATCGGTGCACCCCACAATGACACACTGGTCCGAATAAAACCCTTCTCGAGCAAATCTTTCAACTACTCATTTAATTCTTTTAGTTCTACTGGTAATATTCTATATGGAGGTATGGATATTTCTTGGAACTAAATTAATAGCAAAATTTATCTCCTGTTCAGGGGGGATTCTAGGCAAATCCTTTGAAAAGACCTCCAAGAACTCATTTACAATAGGAACTGACTGAAGAGTTGCAAGTTCATGTTCCAAGTCTCTTACCTGAACCAAGTGACAAATATAGCCTTTGGATATCAACTTTTGAGCCTTAAGGTATGAAATAATTTACCTTTAGGCGTAGCGGCATTAACTTTCCATTCCCGACTGGTTCGCTGGGAAAATGGAATTTAACAACCTTTGCTATGTAATCAACAATAGCTTAACATGCCGCCGACTAATCTACATCCATAATGACATCAAAATCAACCATTTCAAGCTCAACTAAAACAACTAGGGTCGATCTATCACATACCAATAGTACACAGTTTTTGTTAAACCCATCTAGCTAACACAAATTCGCCAATTGGTGTGAAAAATCAAATGGTCTAGAAAATAACGTAGGGAATGTCTCAAAATGACTTAGAACCAGTGGTGTAACATAATAGAGTTAGAACTAGTATCAATCAAGGCATATACTATGATACCCCGGGAAGGCCTAAGAATAGATCCGGAGGTTGAATTTTAAAAGTGTAGAAAACTAGCAAAAACATCACAGGATAGGCGACTCAATGACTCGTGGTTGGGTACCACGAGTCGTCGAAAGCTGTCATGGTATGGGAGTTTAGGGAGGCAGTGATAACAACGAATGGTGTAAAGAATCGTTGTCAAGAACAACGAGTCGTTGTTACCAGACTTTGGAAGGACTGAAGTTAGGCTGATGGGGAACCTATGGGGCATCCCACGATCCGTTGTGAGAAGTGATGGCCCGCTATTTCTATTCGTTGTTTGTGGGTTGAAATGACTAGTTCTTACAATGGATTGAGAGCACGACTCATTGGAAAGCACCACGAGCCGTGGTGAGGCTCGTGGTAAGGGAAGTTCAAATAGTCAAGGGGTTGACAATGGTCGATCCAATGACCCATTGATTGAAGAAATGACTCATCCTGATGAGTCGTGGGAGGAACCTGAGGTTTGTCATGAGGCAGTGGACCCAATGACTCCATAACACGAGTTGAGGTATCTTGCAACGAACCGTTGGATCGGTCGTTGGTCCGTCCGGAGCAGTTTCCAGGGGAAATTTCATTAAGGGAAATTTTGACTTTCCCATGCTTTGAGACACTAAACTACGTTGTTTTGTGTATTTTTATGAGTGTGTTAAGATGGGTTAAGTCCCTAATGCATATCCATTTCCATGAGAGAGCTTTAGAGAGGTTTAGGGAGATTCAAGGCCTTCTTCTCCAAAAATTTCATCAATTTCTTTGTACGTATTCAAGGAACATTGAAATCAATCCATTTCTAGGTATGTAGGGTTTAGAGTGGGTGAATCCTTTCACACCCATGTGCAAATTTTGATTAGATCATGAATTCTCCTATTCAAGTTCCATGGGGTTTTACCCAAATACATGAAAATGTGATTTCTCTTTATGGGTATGATTTAATTGAGTTTTGATTTTTGAATTATGAATGATGGGTAGGTATAATATTATTTTCTTTAAAAAATATCATGTTTCAAGCTTTTAAATATTAAATTGTCCACTGATGAAGGTTCATGAAAGTTATGATTTATGATGAATATTCAATATTTCGATATTTATTTATGATGGAAAAGCATGAATTCAAGTTTCCCATGTTTATGAGCATATTTGAAAGAATTGAGTATGTTGAAGTGTTGGGCAATGCCCACATGTTGAAAAATGGTTTACGATTTTTTAAATGAATTACATGATTTATCGATTTATGATGTTGGCCGATGAAAAGGGCCTATGATTCTTGGCTAAGAATTTAAAGGGGATCAATGATGATAAATGTTATATTTTAGCCAATGAATCTTAATGCATGATGTTACTGATTTATGTATGAGCCTATATGCATGTTTTTGGGAGTCGTGTCTAGCACCGAGCAGCCCGACGTTCAAAGGACTATGCCGGTGTCTCATAACCACGCGCCACTGCGGATTTCTAATGAGATATTGTATTGATATTTATGATCCCTTCAAATGTGATATCACGCCTAATGCACGACCCTCGCCTGGCAAGCTAGGGTTGGCTCTACCCACCTGAGTGAGATAGTTGGGGCATCATGAAAGGCTCTACCGTGATAGTGTCGGTTATGACGAGTCCTCCCATTGGTCCGCATGTTTTATGCATTGTTATATTTATGTTATTGGCTCAGGTTATGTTTTGATAAAGTTTATTTGTGATTATGATTATGAACACTTCATGAATGATTTGAAAGCCTTGAGCCTTATGTTTCTTACAAATTTTATGATACAAGCATGATGTCCTTCTCCTATGTTTATTTATGAGTTTACTTTACTTTTACATGTCCGTTTTACTTACTTTTCATGCTCGGTACATTCCAAGTACTGACCGCATTCTTTCTATGTTGTATCATTTCATGGTACAGGGTCTGGATCTTAGGCTCATCCTCATACTTAGTTCATCTCAACTCTCGCTCTCAGTTTATTTGTGACTCCTCATGTTCTGAGGACCATTTGACAAAATTTTATGTTATCCTATGTTTTAGTATTTTTTTCGGGTTAGTTGAGGATGTTGTCCCATCAACCCATCATATGTAGTAGAGGATTTCAGACAATATGTAGTACTCAGCTTATGTGTACGTCTAGTACTTTCATATGTTATGCTATGATTACTTTTCCGTTATGACGATATGCTAAGTATTCTGCTTATTTGATTAAGATTAGATGTATGCTTATGTCATGGGTTGACTTGGGGTCTCTCAGGGTCCCTTGTCCCGTGTCTACGATCCGGGTGTCTGAAAGCCGCGTTAAGTGGAATCTTTTTCATGGGTGTGAAGCGCACCACACCTATGAAAAAGAGGCTGTAGACTTTTAGGAAATGTTCCCTTCTTTCATGTTCTATGTCATGTGATGAAAAGCCCCTCCATCCTTCTAATTCGTGCGATTTGTGATTGCAGAATTATGGCTCCTAGAAGAATCAATAGAAGGAGGAATGGAAATGATGAAGGCCACGAAGGTGGAAATGACCATGGGCATCAGCAAGGGTCACCTATTTAGGAGCCCCAAACACAAGAGCCAGCTACCCACGCTGAGTTTTGGGCGGCTATTCAGATGTTGGCCCAGGCCTTGACCGCTCAGGTCAACTAGTAGGCTATTGTGTGGGTCCCATAGAATGATAATGCAACGGCGGCTCGGATTACAAACTTCTTGAGTATGAACCCTCCTTTGTTCATGAGGTCAAAGGTAGACGAGGATCCTCACGAGTTCATTGAAGGGATTTTGAAGGTCACCCAAGTTATGGGGTGACAAATGGGGAGTGTGTTGACTTGGAATCTTATCAGCTAAAATAGGTCGCTCATATTTGGTACAAGCAATGGAAGGACGACAAGGTAGCAGGAGCGGACCCTATCAGTTGGGATGAGTTCCACATGGCTTTTTTTGACAGGTTCTTCCCTTGGGAGATGAGGGAGTTGAAAGCAGCGGAGTTTGTGAACCTCAAGCAGGGAAAGATGACAGTGTTGGAGTATTCGCTTGAGTTCACTCATTTGTGAAAGTACACCCCAGAGTTAGTGATGGATCAGAGGGCGCGGGTGAGCCGATTCATTCTTGGTGTGGTTGGTTATTTATACAAGGATTGCAGGACTTCTACGCTCCCCAGGATATGGACTTTCCTCGCATAGTGTTGTATATCTAGCAGATGGAGGCAGCTCATGCGAGGGAGAGGGAGGCAAAGAGGGCTCAGACGGATAGCCGTGGGTTTTCACATTAGAGGTCCAGCGGTGGCTACCGTCCACAGTTTCAGCAGAAATCACTAGCCCCAGCACCATCATCAACTAGTGTTTCGTCCAGACCCAGGGGTGATCAGAGAAGTAGGGCTTCAGGGTTGAGGGATCAAAGGGGCACCCAGTTAGAGTATACCTCGCCAGCCTGAGGGAAGTGTGGCAAGAGTCATACTAGGGAGTGCCTGCTCGATTCAGATGTTTGCTATGGGTGTGGTAGATCTGGGAACATGTGTAGGGCGTGCCCATATGCTAGATATGGTGATGATAGGGGTCATGCACAAACCACCAGGTCAGCAACATCTCCAGCCCATTTCGCTCCACGGGGAGCACCAACTAGTGGAGGTGGCGGACAACACCAAAACAGATTTTATGCCCTTGCCTCGCGCTAGGAGTAGGAGACTTCACCTGACGTGGTCACCAGTATGTTGCGTGTCTTTCATATTGATGTTTATTCCTTGCTAGATCCGAGAGCTACCTCGTCCTTCATGACTCCTTACATTGCTAGTAGCCTTGGAGCTAGTCCCGAGACCTTGTCAGAACCATTTTCAGTTTCGACCCCTGTTGGTGATTCGGTCATAACTAGACGTGTATATAGAGAATGCCCGGTCACTGTGTTGCATAAGGTTACCTTTTCATACCTTGTAGAGTTAGCCATGACTAACTGTGACATTATTCTTGGCATTGATTGGTTGTTTGCATGTTATGCTTCGATTAATTGTAGGACCCGTACATTGGAATTTCATTTTCTGGTTGAGTCAGTGTTGGATCGGAAGGGTAGTTCGATGGTACCATTAAGTCAGTTTATTTCCTATCTTAAGGCCAGGAAGATGATCTCTAAAGGTTGCATGTACCACCCAGTTAGGGTTAAGGATGTGGAGTTTGAGACCCCGACTATTCAGTTAGTTCTGGTGGTGTGCGAATATCTAGAGGTGTTTCCTGATGATTTGACCGGTGTTCCTCCGAAGAGGGAAATTAATTTTATTATTGATATATTACCCGAAACGCCTATCTCTATTTCTCCCTACTGGATTGCTCCAGTCGAGCTAAAGGAATTGAAGGATCAGTTAAATGATATGTTGGATAAGGGCTTCATTAGACCAAGCCAGTCTCCACGGGATACACCAATTCTATTTGTTTGAAAGAAGGATCGTTCCCTTCGCATGTGTATTGACTATCGGTAGTTGAACAAGGTTACCGTCAAGAACAGGTACCCCTTACCCAGGATTGATGATTTGTTTGACCAGCTTCAGGGTGCCAAGTGCTTCTCCAAGATTGATCTCAGGTCCGGGTATCACCAACTCAGGGTTCGGAAGAGTGACATCCTGAAGACCTCTTTCAAGACTCGGTATGGTCACTATGAATTTGTTGTTATGTCTTTCGGACTAACCAATGCCCCTGCAGCTTTTATTGATCTAATGAATAGGGTGTTCAAGGCATATTTGGACATGTTCTTGAGTGTGTTCATTCATGACATCTTTATATACACATGGAGAGAGGAGGAGCATGCCGCTCGCCTGAGAGTAGTACTTCAGACCCTCAAGGATTGTCAACTATATGCAAAGTTCAGTAAGTGTGAATTTTGGCTAGACTTGGTGGCATTTCTAGGTCATGTGGCATCAAGTGAAGTCATAAGGGTACATTCCGAGAAGATTGAGGCGATGAAGAATTGGCCCAGACCGGTAAATTCTTCAGAAATTCAGAGTTTCTTGGGCTTTGCAGGCTACCAAAGATTCATTGAGGGATTTTCATCAACTGCATCCCTGTTGACCAGGTTGACTTAGAAAAAGGTAAAGTTCCAATGGTCGGATGCTTGTGAGAAAAGATTCCAAGAGTTGAAGACCCGACTCACTCCAGCACCAGTGTTGACCTTACCTGAGGGTATTGATGGCTTTGTTGTATATTGTGATTCTTCAAGAGTCGGACTGGGATGTGTGTTGATGCAGCGTGGGAAGATAATAGCATATGCCTCGAGACAGTTGAAAGTTCATAAAAAGAATTACCCGACCCATGATCTTGAATTGGCGGTGGTGGTGTTTGCATTGAAGATATGGCGGCATTACTTGTATGGGGTCCACGTTGATGTATATACGGATCACAAGAGCTTGCAATATGTGTTCACACAGAAAGATCTAAATCTTCGGCAAAGGAGGTGGTTGCACTTACTAAAGGACTACGACATGAGTGTCCTCTACCAACCAGGCAAGGATAATGTGGTTGTGGATGCGCTTAGTAGACTCTATACGGAGAGTGTGTCCCACATGGACAAGGGAAAGAAGGAGTTGGTAAGAGATGTCCATCGACTTGCAAGGTTGGGGGTTAGACTGATTGACTCGACTGATGGCGACATTATTGTGCAGAATGGGTTAAAAAATCGTCCTTGGTGGTTGATGTCAAGTCTAAGAAAGATGAGGATCCAATTTTGAGGAAGCTGAAGGAGGCAGTGCGAAGTCAGAAGGTGGAAGTTTTCTCCCAAGGGGGAGATGGTATTCTATGATACCAAGGTCGGCTATGTGTTCCGGATGGTTATAATTGGAGAGTTCAGATATTGCATGAGTCACATGGTACCAGATATTCCATCAATCCGGGATATACGAAGATGTATCAGGACTTGTAGGAAATCTATTGGTGGGATGGTATGAAGAGGGATATTGCAGAGTTCATAGCGGGATATTGCAGAGTTCATAGCCAAATGTCCAAATTGTCAGCAAGTTAAGGTCGAGCATGAAAGGCCAGGAGGTGTAATTCAGGATATTCGCATTCCAATTTGGAAGTGGGAGGAGATAAATATGGATTTTGTTACAAGTCTACCTCACACTCGCAGACACTATGACTCAATTTTCATGGTGGTAGACAGGTTAATTAAGGCTGCACACTTTCTACCGGTCAAGACCATGGATTCAGCTGATGATTACGCCAAGTTGTATATTCGGGAGTTGGTTTGACTTCATGGAGTGCCCTTGTCTATTATTTCAGACCAAGGTACTCAGTTTACCTCCCAGTTCTGGCGGTCTTTTCAAAAAGGACTAGGGACTCAAGTCAAGCTCAGCACAGCCTTTCATCCGCAAACGGATGGTCAAGTCGAATGAACGATTCAGACTCTTGAGGATATGTTGAGGGCATGTGTTATGGATTTCAAAGGTAGTTGGGATGATCTTTTTCCCTTGATCGAATTTGCCTATAGTAACAGCTATCAATCCAGTATCCAAATGGCAGCATTCGAGGCTCTTTACGGGCGAAGCTGTAGATCTCTCATCAGATGGTTTGAGGTTGGCGAGGTAGCTATGATTGGGCCAAATTTAGTTCACTAGGCAATGGTGAAGGTTTAGTTGATAAGGGACCGGTTGAAAACTGCTCAGAGTCGTCAGAAATCATATGCCGATGTGAGGAGAAGAGATTTGGAGTTTGAGGTGGACGATTGGGTATTTCTAAAGGTATCTCCCATGAAGGGAGTCATACGATTTGGGAAGAAGGGAAAATTCAATCCTCGCTATGTTGGCCCCTACCAGGTTATGAGGAGAGTTGGTGAGGTGGTGTATGAATTGGACTTGCCTTCGGAGTTATCTTCAGTTCATCTCGTGTTTCATGTATCTCTCTTGAAAAAGTGCTTCCAGCTTTGGTAGTCCCAATGGACAGCGTTCGTGTAAAGGATAACCTCATCCATGATGAAATTCTAGTGAAAATCTTAGATCGTCAAGTCCGTAAGCTAAGGAACAAATAAATATCTTCAGTTAAAGTATTGTGGAGAAATCATCATGTTGAGGGAGCTATATGGGAAGCCGAAGTGGATATGATAGCTAAATACCCACATTTGTTCTCTATCAGCTCAGTTCCGACTTGAGGTACCAATTTTTGCCCTATGACTCTATCTAGTTTTTATGTTCATTCATGTGTACAAGTTTCTTTTATGTGTATGAATGTGTATGTGAAGTATGAGATCAGTTCAGCTATGTGGTTTTATTTGAGGTAGTCATTCTGTGAAAATTTCGGTTAAAATGATCAGTGTATGGCTGTGATAAATTGTATGTTTCTGTTTGCTACATGTTTCCTACATTCGAGGATGAATGTTTCCGAGGGGAAGATATTTAAATACCCCGAGAAGGCCTAAGAATAGACCCGGGGGTTGAATTTGAAAAGTGCAGAAAACTGGCAAAAACATCACAGGACGGGCAACTCAACGACTCGTGGTTGGGTACCACGAGTCGTCGAAAGTAGTCGTGGTATAGGAGCTCAGGCAGGCAGTGGTGACAACGGACAGTGTAATGACTCGGTGTTAGGAACAATGAGTCGTTGTTACCAGTCGTTGGAAGGACTGAACTTAGGCTGATGGAGAAACCATGGGGCATCCCATGATCCGTGGGGAGAAGTGACAGCCCGTTGTTTCTAGTCGTTGTTTGTGGGTTGAAATGTCCAGTGCTTATAGCGGATTGAGACCACGACTCATTGGAAGGCACACGAGTCGTGGTGAGACTTGTGGTAAGGGAAGTTTAAATGGTCAAGGGGTTGACAACGGTAGATCCAACGACCCATTGATTGAAGCAACGACGCATCTTGAAGAGTCGTGGGAGAAACCTGAGGTTTGTCGTGAGGCAGTGGACACAATGAGTCGATACCACAAGTCATGGTATCTTGCAGCGACCTATTGGATCGGTCGTTGCTCCGCCCGGAGCAGTTTCCAATGAAATTTCATTAATGGCAGTTTCAACTTTCCCATGCTTTGGGACCCTAAACTACGTCGTTTTGCGTATTTTTCTAAGTGTGTTAAAATGGGTTAAGTCCCTAATGCATACCCATTCCCATGCAAGAGCTTTAGAGAAGTTTTAGGGAGATTCAAGGCCTTCTTCTCCAAAAATTCCATCAATTTCTTTGTGGGCATTCAAGGAACATTTAAATCAGTCCATTTCCAGGTATGTTGGGTTTATAGTGGGTGAATCTTTTCACATCGATGCCCAAATTTCAATTAAATCATGAATTCTCCTATTGAAGTTCTATGGGGTTTTACCCAAATACATAAAAATGTGATTTCTCTTTATGGGTATGATTTAATCGATATTAAATTTTTTAATTATAATTGATGGATAGGTTTAATATTATTTTCTTTAAAAAAAATTCATGCAAGCTTTTTAAATTTAAAATGCCAATTGATGAAGGTTCATGAAAGTTATGATTTGTGAAGAATATTCAATATTTTGAGATTTATTTATGATTGAAAATCATGAATTCAAGTTACCCATGTTTATGAGAATATTTTAAAGAATTAAGTATGTTGAAGTGTTGGGCAATGCCCACATGTTGAAGAATGGTTGACGATTTTTGAAACAAATTGCATGATTTATCGATTTATGATGTTGGCCGATGAAACGTGCCTATGATTCTTGGCTAAGTATGTTTTAAAGGGGATCAATGATGAAAATATTATATTTTAGCCAATGAATCTTGATGCATGATGTTACTAATTTATGTATGAGCCTATATGCATATTTTTGGGAGTCGTGTCTAGCACTGAGCAGCCCGACGTTTAAAGGACTATGTCGATGTCTCATAACCATGTTCCACTGTGGGTTTATAATGATATATTGTATTGATAATGATCTCCTAAAATGTGATATCACGCCTAATGCACGACCCTTGCCTAGCAAACCAGGGTCGGCTTTACCCACTTGAGTGAGATAGTTGGGGCATCATGAAAGGCTCTACTATAATGTTGTCGGTTATGACGAGTCCTCCATTGTTCCACATGTTTTATGTATTTTCATATCAATGTTATTGGCTCAGGTTATGTTTTGATAAATTTTATTTATGATTACAATTATGAACGCTTCATGAATGATTTTAAAGCCTTGAGCTTTATGTTTCTTACGAAGTTTATGATACAATAATAGTGTCCTTCTCCTATGTTTATTTCTGAGTTTAGTTTACTTTTAAATTTCCGTTTTACTTACCTTGCATACTTGGTACATTCTACGTATTGACCACATATTTTCTATGCTGTATCGTTTCATGGTACAAGGTTCAAATCTCAAGCTTATCCTCATCCTTAATTCATCTCAGCTCTCGCTCTTAGATTATTTGTGAGTCCTTATGTTCCGAGGACCATTTGACAAATTTTTATGTTATCTTGTGTTTCAGTATTTTTTCCGGGTTAGTTGGGGATGTTGTCCCATCAACCCATTGTATGTAGTAGAGGCTTTCAGACAATATGTAGTACTCAGCTTATGTGTACATCTATTACTTTCATATGTTATTCTATGATTACGTTTCCGCTATGACGATATGCTAAGTATTTCACTTATTTGATTAAGATTAGATGCATGCTTATGCCATGGGTCGACTTGGGGTCTCTCGGGGTCCCTTGTCCCATATTTACGATCCTAGTGTATGTTCGGTTCATGACATATACTTCACAAGAATAAATAATCAGAGTACCTGTAACAACATCAAGTGAGGCCTCCTTGTCTTGCCAAACGCCCAAAGCATAAACTTAGTTTTGGGTTGCCCCAAAACTAGAGGCCTCTCTCCCTCTACTCTGCCACAACCTATTGCCAATTGAGAATCAGGTCTAGGAGGTCGAACTAAGGATAATGAACCAACCACCGATAGCATTGGGCGCGCCTGATCCACCTCGACCTTATCTGGAAAATCCCTCATAAAGTGCCCTGGCTGCCTATGATGATAGCATATATTTTGTCCATGATGGCACTGGCCTAAATGGGATCTCCCAGACTGAGAACAAGGCAGCAGTGTTGGTCTCCTCTGCCCCTCCTTCTCCTATCATCGAGATCTAGACCGAGCTGGGCCCTAGTCTCTCCTTTGTCCCTAAAGCTAAGGTGGGGCACTCCCTATAGGCCTAAGTAACTACCTAGATGACTAAGCCCCTAGGTTACTCTGTGGCCTTCTGTAAGGACCCACGGTAATAGCTCTCTTCCTCTGCTCCTACTATCTCTGAGCATCCCGTAACTGATGAACCAAATCCTCCGTCCTATGGGTAAAATCCTAAATACGTGCAATGTCCATGTGCTTTTTAGTAGATACCCCAAACAATCTCGAGATTTATGAGGCCCTAGCCCTAACACAAACTGATGAACTCTATCCTCCAGTATTTGAACCATACGTAGAGCATACCTAGATAGAGGATTAAAGGAAATACTCGCGCACACTCATACTTCCCTGCTCTAGGTGCAAAAACTGCTTAGCTCGAGCCTATCGAAGCTCTCAGAGCAGGTGTGGTGCATAAAGGCCTTGGAGAACTCTTCCCGCTCAGATGGTAATGCATCATCTCCTCTGGATAATGCCTAAGCCTCACACCATAATATAGCGACATCACATAGTCTGAAGGCTACCAACTCTACTCCCTCAGTCACTATAGACCGCATCACCTTCAACACCCAATATGTCTGATCAATAAAGTCCTGAGGATTCTTGCTGGGGTCTGATTCAGTGAATATGGGAGTGCTTATACTAAAACTTGTGGGCCTTGGAACTCTCGATCGCCTGGCCTTTGTGTCCCTCTGTCGCCTCCAACCGTCACTCCTCACCTACGATTATACGAGCCATCAACTGAATAGCTCCCTCAAAACCATATCCTAATGGACCCATCGGGGGCATCACAGGTGCTGGGGGGGTCTGCCTATAATTGCCCGATAACCCTAAGATCTGACCCAGGAGTTGAGATGGAAAAAATAGGATTTTCTGCACCAGGTCACAGGACGAGTCGTCCAGTGACCCGTTAGGAACACCACGAGTCGTTAAGTGACTCATGGGGAGAGGTTTGACTATGTTTAGAAATTTCAAGTTTAGGGTGACCATGGGTGTGACCACGAGTCATGGTTAGCCCCACGATCTGTTAGGTCAACCATGGTCAAAGGGGTCTGAAGGATGAAGGGAAGCAGGTAGTGCACCAAATGGGTCATCACCATAATTCATCGGGTGCACCACGAGTCGTCCAGTCCCGCGCGGGGACTGGCAGTGTATATTTTCTTGCGAATCCAATAAGGGATTTTCCATAATTCCTAAGTTCCTAAGGCATAAACTACGTCGTTTAAAGCTCAAAATAGAGCGTTTTAAGAAGGATTAAGCCATTCTAAGCTATTCTAATTCATGCACGCAAGTTTAGAGGGTTGAGAGGTGATCAAGCCCGATTCTTCAAAGTTCTTCCTCAATTCTCATTGGGCAATCAAGGAAGTGGTTAAATCAGGTATCTTCAAGTATGTAAGGCTATGAATGGGTGCAATAGTCCTCACCCATTCCCAATCCCCTCTCAATTCATGAAATTCTAATTAATGATTCAATGGGGGTTTTACCCAATGTGTGAATTTCCTAAGTATTTATCATGGGTATGATCTAAGCATATTTTCAATATTGAATTATGGTTATATGGAAAATTTTACAATGTTTTAAATTATAAATTATGTTTTCAAGATTTATAAACTATGATTCCCATCCATGAAAGTTCATGAAAATTGAGATCTATGAAGTATGTGTACAAGCATGATGAGATGTTTATGAAGAAAGTATGATTTCAAATACCCATGCTTATGTTCATGTTTTCAAGGAGAATCGATTTGATTTGAAGCATGTTTAAGTACTGGAAAGCCCATATGATCAAGTATGTTTTTATGATTTCATGAATTAGCTAACCATATGGTTTTGGAGTCTAGACTTTCAATTATGTTCAGCTTGTGGTATGGTTTGAGCCAAGGCTCCTCATGTTATGATTCAGATTTATGCATGTATGTTATGAGTCAGCTTCGTCGACAGACGATGGTTCAGCTTCATTGAAGAATGATGGAGAGCATATGCATGTTATTGGGAGTAGTGTCTAGCACCGAGTAGGCTAAGGGGCGGTCAACCCTATGCCTCAAAACTACATGCCAATGCAGGTATGCTCAAATTATTTGGGACCTCCCCTGTGAGCTTCCCCTGCCCCCAAGGGGCCTTAGGCTTAATATTAATATCATAGTAGTGTCCTTAACCTTGGAAAAGCTTTGGATGGCTCTACCACTTGAGTGTGATATTCAGGACCACGTAAGCTCTATAGTGGTAATGTCGGTTATATGACGAGACTCCCATTGTTCCTCATGATTTCAGTTATGCATGTTCATCAGTCATGATATTATGATTTCAGCAAGTTTGACCCAATGTTCAATTTTACTTATGATTACCAGTTTTCATCTTTGGGTCATTCGATTCAGTTATGTTCAGATCATGATTTCAGAAAATAGCATGCAAGCCCTACTCTCATAATCTTATCTTGATTATGTTTTATACTATGCATGTTCAATGATTTTACTTACTTATCTATTTTACTTACCTTGCATACTCAATACATTCCACGTACTGACCACATACTCTATGTTGTTTATTTCATGATACAGGCTCCGATATCCAAACTAAGTCCCGTCGATAGCCAGATTCACAGCATTAGTACTTCCCAATCATAGTTGGTGAGTCCTCATCTTTCAAGGGTCTTTCTATTCATATATGTTCAGTATTTTCAATTTTCAGACTTTAGTGAGTTAGTTGACGTCTTGTCCCATCAACTCGTCAGTATGAGAGGCTTTTCAGACATAGTTTGTATTCAACTTTAGACTTATGAATGTACTCAGATATTATGTTATATTTAGACTTCCGCTATGTTATTATGTTGATCTTCCACTTATCTATATTTGAGTTAGATGTTATGCTCATGCCATGGGTCAACTTGGAGCCTTTCGGGGTTCTTTGTCCCATGTCTCAATCCGGGACTATGTTCGGGTCATGACAAACTTGATATCAGAGCATTAGGTTTTAAAGTGTCCTAGGGTATCTGAAAGTTGCATTAAGTAGTCTTTTTCATGGGTATAAAGTGCGCCACACTTATGATGAAGTGGATACGAGACGTTTAGGAAATGGTCCTTTCTTTCATGATCTAAGTCGTGCGACGAAATGTCTCTCTATCCTTCTAACTCATGCTATACATGTTGGTAGAATCATGGCTCCCCGCAGATTTAATTAAAGGTGAAATGGGAATGTCCATCAGAATAGCAATGGAGACGGGCACCAGCAAGCCCCACCAACCCATGAGGAGCATGTACCCGAGCCGATTGCCTACACAGAGTTCAGGGCAGCCATTCAGATGTTAGCCCAGGCCTTGACCACCTAGGTCAATCAGCAGGCGGTAGCGCAAGTCCCTCAGAATAGGAATGCAGCGGAGGCAAGAGTTAGGGATTTTCTGAGGATGAACCCTCAGGAGTTTCTTGGATGAAAGGTGGATGAGGATCCACATGAGTTCATTAAAGAGGTTTTGAAGATCACCCAGATTATCGGGGTGACTGGGGAGGAGTGCGCAGATTTATCCTCGTACTAGTTGAAAGGGGACGCGCACATTTGGTTCAAGTAATGGAAGGATAGTAGGGCAGTTGGAGTAGGCCTTATGAGTTGGGATGAGTTTCATGCCGCTTTTCTGGATTGGTTCTTCCCTTGGGAGACAAGAGAGATCAAAGCAGATGAGTTTGTGAATCTACAGCAAGGGAAGATGAAAGTTCAAGAGTATGCTTTGGAGTTCACTCGCTTGTCCAAGTATGCACCTGAGATGGTGTCAGACCTGAGAGCTTCGGTGAGAAGGTTTGTACATGGGATAGAAGATGCTTGGACAGGGATTGTTGGACCACGATGCTACTTTGGGACATTGAATTTTCTCGGATAGTCCTATATGCCCAGCAGATGGAGGTGGTACAAATGAGTGAGCGGGAGAGAGAGGCCAAGAGGGCCAAGACTGATAGCCTTAGATTATCCCAGCAGAGACCTAGTAGACACTGTCAACTGTCTCATCAGAGATCTTCAGCCCCAGCGCCTTCGGCTATGAGTGTGCCATCCATATCCATGCGTGATCAGAGGGGATGAGCATCAGGCTCGAGGGGTCAGAGTAGCAGATCCACAGAGACCAGCACTCTTGAGTGTAGTAGATATGGCAGGAGACATGTGGGCCAGTGCTTAGAAGGTTCAGGTGCTTATTTCGGGTGTGGGAAGCCCGGACATATGCTTAGAAATTACCTAGTAGCCAGATAAGGCCATGATAGGGGTCGAGGCCCAGCTTCCAGTTCATCAGCTCCACCAACACACCCAACTCAACAAGGGGGCGTCCACTAGTGTCGGTGGTGGTCAGCATCAAAATCGGTTCTATACCCTAGCATCCCGTCAAGAGTAGGAGGTCTCCCTAGATGTAGTCACTGGTATGTTACGAGTATTCCACCTTGATGTATATGCATTGTTAGATCCAGGGGCTACTTTAGCTTTTGTGATGCCCTATGTTTCTAGTAGATTCGGAGTCAGTCCCGAAATCTTATTAAAACCCTTCTCAATCTCTACTCCAGTTGGTGATTCAGTTATAGCTAGACGGGCATAGAGAAATTGCCCAGTCACAATCCTTCAGAAAATCACCTCAACAGATTTAGTAGAGTTATCCATGACCAATTTTAATGTTATCCTCGACATGGATTAGTTTTTTTCATGTTATGCCTCAATCAATTGTAGAATCCATGCAGTAGAGTTTAGATTTTTGAGTGAACCAGTCTTAGAATAGAAGGGTAGTTCAGCTATGCCTGTACGTCATTTCATTTCCTACCTTAAGATCAGAAAGGTGATTTCTAAGGGTTATGTGTACCATTTAGTTAGGGTTAAGGATGCTACATCCAAAACCCTAATTATCCAGTCAGTTCCCGTAGTGTGTAAATACCTAGATGATTTATCGGGAATCCCTCACGAGCGAGAGATCGATTTTGGTATTGACCTTCTTCCCAATATGTATCCTATATCTATTCCTCCTTACAGAATGGCACCAGCCGAACTAAAGGAGTTGAAGGACTAGTTGAAAACCTCTTAGACAAGGGATTCATCACACTTAGCAAATCCCCATGGGGTGCATTCTCTTTGTCCAAAAAAAGGATGGTTCCCTTTGGATGTGTATTGATTATCAGTAATTGAACAAAATTACCATCAAGAGAAAGTATCCTTTTCCCAAGATTGATGATTTGTTTGACCAGCTTCAGGGTGCTAAGTTCTTTTCAAAGATAGACCTCAAATCCGAATACTATCAGCATAGGATTCGGGAGAGTGACATCCTGAAGATAACCTTTAGGACTCAGTATGGTCACTATGGGTTTGTAGTTATGTCTTTTGGACTAATGAATGCTCCTGTAGCTTTATGGATTTGATGAACAGCGTGTTCAAGTCATATTTGGATGTGTTCATGATTGTTTTCATAGATGACATCCTTATATACTCTCAGAGCGAAGAGGAGCATACTGCTCATTTTAGGGTGCTGCTACAGACTCTTAAGGATTGTCAGTTGTATAATAATTCAATAAATGTGAGTTTTGGTTGAACTCAGTGGCATTTTTGGCCATGTGGTGTCAAGTAAGGGTGTACAGGTAGACTCTCAAAAGATAGAAGCAGTGAAGAATTAGCCTAGACCAGTGAGTCCTTCGGATATCAGGAGTTTCTTGGGTTAAGCTTGTTATTATCGGAGATTTGTTGAGGGATTTTCATCTATTGCATCCCCATTGACTAAGTTGACCAAGAAGAAGGTTAAGCTTCAATGGTCAGAGGCTTGTGAAAAGAGCTTCCAAGAGTTGAAGACTCGACTCACCTCTGCACCTGTGTTGACCCTACCTGATGGTACTGATGGGTTTGTGGTATATTGTGATGCTTCGAGGATCAGCCTTGGTTGTGTACTCATGCAGCATGACAAAGTTATAGCCTATGCTTCCAGGCAACTGAAAGTCCAAGAAAAGAATTATCTGACTCATGATCTTAAATTGGTGGCGGTAGTATTTGCCTTGAAAATTTGGAGACACTATTTGTGCGGGGTCCATGTAGATGTGTTTACGGACCACAAAAGTCTACAATATGTATTTATCGAGAAGGATCCAAATCTACATCAAAGGAGGTAGCTGGAGTTGCTCAAGGACTATGATATGAGTGTTCTTTACCATCCAGACAAGGCTAATGTGGTAGAAGACGCTCTTAGTAGGATTTTTACGGAGAGTTTGTCCCATGTAGATGAGGGGAGGAAGGATCTAGTGAAGGATGTGCATCGGCTTGCACGGTTGAGAGTTTGTTTGGTTGACTCGACCAATAATGGTGTTATTGTGCAGAATAGGTCAGAATCATCCTTAATGACCAATGTTAAGGCTAGGCAAGACAAGGATCCTATTTTGGTGAAGTTGAAGGAAACCGTTCAAAATCAGAAGGTAGAGGTCTTCTCCAAAGAGGGAGATGGTGTGCTTCGATATCAGGGTAATTTGTGTGTTTCAGATGTTCATGATTTGAGATATCGAAAGTTTCATGAAGCTCATGGTTCTAGGTAATCTATCCATCCAGGTGCCACCAAGATGTACTGTGACCTACGGGAAGTCTATTGGTGGAATGGCATGAAGAAGGACATAGCGGAGTTTGTGGTTGTGTCAGAATTGTTAGCAAGTGAAGGTTGAGCACCAGAGACCAGGAGGTGTACTTCAAGATATCAGTATTCCTACTTGGAAGTGGGAGGAGATCAATATGGACTTCATCACAGGATTTCCTCGTACTCGTCGGTAGTATGACTCTATTTGGGTGGTTGTGGACAGGTTGACTAAGGAAGCTCCTTTCTTACTGGTCAAAACCACCGATTCAGTGAAGGATTATGCTAAATTGTACATTTGGGAGTTAGTTCGGTTGCATGGAGTGCCCTTGTCCAGCATATCAGATAGAGGTACTCGGTTTACCTCCCAATTTCGGAAGTCATTTCAAAAGGGACTCGGTACTCAGGTCAAGCTTAGCACATCATTTCACCCGCAGATAGATGGTCCCTCCGAGCGAGCAATTCAAACTCTTAAGGATAAGTTGAGAGCATGTATGATTGATTCATAGGGTAGTAGGGATGATCATTTGCCTCTCATCGAGTTTGAATATAACAACAGCTACCATTCCAGCATTCAAATGGCTCCGTTTGAGGCTCTCTATGCACGGAGATGTAGACTGCCTATTGGTTGGTTTGAAATCGGTGAAGTTGCAATGATAGGACTGGATTCAATCTATGAGGCCATGGAGAAAGTTCAGCTTATAAGGGACAGGTTGAAAACAGCTCAGAGTCGCCAAAAGTCCTATGCGGATGTTAGGAGAAGGGATCTTGAGTTTGAAGTTGATGATCAGGTGCTTTTGAAGATATGCCCCATGAAAGGGGTGATGAGATTCGGGAAGAAGGAAAGCTCAGTCCCTGTTATGTTGGCCTGTACCAAATTGTGAAACGAGTTGGCAAGTTAGCATATGAGTTGAAGTTGCCCTCAAAATTAGCTTCAGTCCATCCAGATTTTCATGTACCACTCTTAAAGAAGTGCTTGGGTGAACTGACTTTGGTTGTTCCAGTGGAGAGCGTAGGTGTGAAGGACGGCCTTAGTTATGAGGAGGTTCCAGTGGAAATACTGGATCGTTAGATTCGAAAACAAAGAAGTAGCCATAGTCAAAGTTTTATGGAGGAACCAGCATGTTGAGGAACCTACATGGGAAGCCGAAGCAGATATGATGGCTAAATACCCACATATATTCCCTTCCATCTCAGTTTCAGCTTGAGGTATCAGTTTCGTCCTTAATACTCTATTCAATTTCATGTTCAGCTCATGTACCCCAGTTTCTTTCATGTTAATGAATGTATGTGTCATTCAGGAATTCAGTTTGGTCGTGTAGTCAATACGGAGTCAGTCACTCCGTCAGTTTTCAGCGTGTATGTTCAATATTTGAGTATGATGATTGCATTTCTCTGCTTTTCAGTATGATTTTCAACATTCAAGGACAAATGTTCAAAGGGGGAATATTGTAATACCCCAAAAACCCTAAGATCAAACCCGGGAGTTGAAATAGAGAAAATAAGATTTTTCTACACCAGGTCACAAGACGTCGTCCAGTGACCGTCAGGAAAACCACGAGTCATTAATTGACTCCTGGGGAGGGGTTTGACTATGTTTAGAAATTTCAGGTTTGGGGTGACCACGAGTCATGGTCAGCCCCATGATCCGTTGGGTCAATCGTGGTCAAAGGAGTCTGAAGGATGAAGGGAAGTAGGCAGTAAACCTAACAGGTCATCACTACGATTTGTCGGGTACAACAAGAGTCGTGGTGTCCCTTGTGGTGACTCTCAGAAGAAATTTGGTAGTGTAAGTAATGACAGGTGATCATGAGTCAGGGTTCAGGCGACGAGTCGTCCAGTCCCTCGTGGGGACTGGCAGTGTATATTTTCTTGAAAATTTAATAAGCACTTTTTCGCAATTCTTAAGTGTCTAAGGCCTAAACTACGTCATTTTAAGCTCAGAATAGAATGTTTTAAAAAGGTTTAAGTTATTCTAAGCCTATTCTAATTCATGCATGCAATTTTAGAATGTTGAGAGGTGATCAAGCCTAGTTCTTCAAAGTTCTTCCTCAATTCTCATTGGGCAATCAAGGAAATGGTGAAATCAGGTCTCTTCATGTATGTAAGGCCATGAATGGGTGCAATAGTCCTCACCCATGCACAATCTCCTCTCAATTCATGAAAGTTCTAATTGATGATTCTATGGGTTTTTTACCCAATGTGTGAATTTCCTAAATATTTATCATGGTTATGATCTAAGCATGTTTTCAATGTTGAATTATGGTTAATGGGCAGATTTTACAATGTTTTAAATTATAAATTATTTTTTAAGTTTTATAAACTATGATGCCCATCCATGAAAGTTCATGAAAGTTGAGATTTATGAAGTATGTGTACAAGCACGACAAGATGTTTATGGATAAAGTATGATTTCGATATACCCATGTTTATGCTCATGTTTTCAAGGAGAATCAAGTTGATTTCAAGCATGTTTAAGTATTGGGCAAGCCCATATGATCAAGTATGTTTTTATGATTTCATGAATTAGCTCACCACATGGTTTTGGAGTCTAGACTTCCAATTATGTTCAGCTTGTGGAATGGCTTTAGTCAAGGTTCCTCATGTTATGATTTAGATTTATGCATGTATATTATGAGTCAACTTCGTCGATAGATGATGGTTCAGCTTCGTTGAAGAATGATGGAGAGAATATGCATTTCTTTAGGAGTAGTGTCTAGCACCTAGTTGGCTAAGGGTCAGTCAACCCTATGCCTCAGAATTACGCGCCAACAAAGGTATGTTCAGATTATTTGGGACCTCCCTTGTGATCTTTCCGTGCCCTTAAGGGGCCTTCAGCTTGATATTGATATCATGGTAGCGTCCTTAGCCTTGGCAAAGCTTTGGACGGCTCTGCCCACTAGAGTGTGATAGTCAGGACCACATAAGCTCTATCATGGTATTGTGAGTTATATGACGAGTCTCCCATTGTTCCTCATAATTCCAGTTATATATGTTCATCAGTCATGATATTATATTTTTAGTAGGTTTGACCCAATGTTCAGTTTTACTTATGATTATCAGTTTTCAGCTTTAGGCCATTCGCACCCGCCTTTGCACCCTATAGGATGGCACCCCCGGAATTAGAAGAGTTGAGGAAGCAACTCAAAGAATTACTTGAGTCCAGGCAGATTCAGTTGCGATATTCAGTTATGTTCAGATCATGATTTCAGAAAATAGCATGCAATCACTACTCTCAAAATCTTATCTTGATTATGTTTTATACTATGCATGTTTAATGATTTTACTTACTTAGCGGTTTTACTTACCTTGCATACTCAGTACATTCCACATACTGACCGCATACTCTATGTTGTGTCATTTCATGATACAGGCTCCAATATCCAGACTCAGTCCCGCCGATAGCCAGATTCACAACATTAGTACTTCCCGACCAGAGTTGGTGAGTCCTCATATTTCGAGGGCCTTTTTATTCAGATATGTTCAGTATTTTCAGTTTTCAGACTTTAGTGAGTTAGTTGAGGTCTTGTCCCATCAACTTGTCAGTATTAGAGGTTTTTCAGACATAGTTTGTATTCAGCTTTAGACTTGTGAATGTACTCAGATTTTATGTTATGTTCAGACTTCTGCTATGTTATTTATGTTGATCTTCTGCTTATCTATGTTTGAGTTAGATGTTATGTTCATGCCATGGGTCAACTTACAGCCTCTCGGGGTTCTTTGTCCCGTGTCTCGATCCGAGCATATGTTCAAATCGTGACACTGCCACTCTATCACCCTCACATATCACTGATGCGGGAGGAGGTAGAGGTCTATCTGCTGGAACTCTAGCTGGGGCTAGACGAACTATGATATCTAGGGTAGGAGACTCACTCTAAGCCTCTAATCTATCCCCTGATCCGTTGGAGGGTGACTGGTACCCTCTCCCCTGGCTGTGCTGATCAATCACATAGTCATCTTCCTCATCACCGGCATACTCTAAAACAATAGCATGATTTAAAAATTATAATGATGATGGCTTTGCTCTATAGAAAGAACCATTAAGTAAAGAAGTGAAACAACTCCTAAATGTCCTGTAGCCTCCAATTATAAGTATGGTGCACAACAGACCCAGAATCAAGAATTTACTAGACACATCTTTGTGGACTCCCAAAGACACAAATTCTCTTAGATACCAGTCTATCACGCCCCAAAATTGGGGTAGGTGCAACTGGCACTTGACTCGAGTTTGATCGAAACGTCCGCTATATAACATCTATAATTATAACACTGACACCGACCAGGCCACCTATCACAGTCAACCAACATAGATACTAGACCCACAAGGTCTCAACAATAAAGAATAAGCAACTTGAAATCCAACAAGGCTACAATTAAGCTAAACAGAACAATAGACAACCGACAAGGCTACACAACCAAACCTAATTATACAAACTAGTCAACATCAACCTCTAAAGATTAAAAAAACTAAAATGGATAGGACATGGCCCCGGCCTACCCATGTTGTACGCAAAATTCAAAATAATCAAAACTCGGACATGGCTCCTGGAAGAGAGGAGTATACCACTACTCCGCTGAAATCTGGATCCTACTGCATCTGACGATCTGAGTTTGATGCCCTAAAACTGGGATAGGGAGCAACTAGAACTTAATTATAAACTAATCGAGAAGTTGTCTATATAACATCTATAACTGTAACACTTAGGCCATCCAGGCCACCTGTCACAATCTACTAAAATGAATACTAGACCCATAAGGTCTCAACAATAATAACCAAACACCTGGAATGTCAAAAAGGCCATCGTAAATCTACACTGAACAATAGAAGGCCGGCAAGTCCCAAAACATCAAATTGAACTAAACTATACAAAGACTCGTCCAAAAAATCCTCTAAAGAGTAAAATAAGTTGATATGCATGGTATAGGGCCCAGGCCTACCTATACTATACACAAAAACTCAAGAAAATAGACAACATTAGGACATGGCTCCTAAAAGAGAGGAGCATACCATTATCTTACTGAACTCTGGCTCCTACTGCGTCTAACAATCTAAGCCTCTACCGGTACCTGCAACATGATTATGGGAAAAAGGGGTCCCCAGGCGAAGGGATGTCTGTACGAATGAAATGTATTGGTAAGTAAGGTTGAAACTGTAAACATGAACACATCCAAGATACTGAAAATCATAGTAGGGGATAGATACAACCTGCAACTATGGAAGCTAATATCTAAACAAAATATTATACATTATATGAACACAACCAAGTAGGAACATATATTAGTCATACTACACTATCCATAAGCTATACAGTCCCTAATTAAATAATAATCTAGCCTAGTCAATCAACACTGCCCTGTCGAGATGGCCATCTTGGAGGTATCATAACTGAAGGAACATCTGCCCACCTAACATGACCGCCTCGGTGGTAAGGTCATAAGTCTCATATCTAAAAGGACAACTACCCACCTAACATAATTGTGTCGGTGGTAAGGTCATAAGTCTCATATATGAATGACAACTACCCACCTGGCATAATCACATTGGTGGTAAGGTCATAAGTCTCATATATGAACTATATCTGCCCACCTGACATAACTATATCTGTGGTATAACTTGAAAACATAGCTATTTTCATATACGGATCCAACCAAGATCGTATCATGTCTGTCTAACACATATGGCATTAAAATGACTAATTTTAGGAGTGCGACCTAAATGGGCCTCTTTCATAATTCACAGTTGCACACAGGCACATATATCACATAAATATTCCAAATAGCACTTAGAAACACATATTTGAGTACTTACACAGTTATAAGAAGGTTCGAACGACATAAGAAATTCAATAAGCTCTATAGACAACACTTTGTCACATTTAGGATTTGGGAATTCGATAACCTGATATTAGCTGAAGGGAGAGGAATCATAGAATCTCCTTAGCCTCACATACCTCATAAAATATACAGAAGAGAAAGGACAGCCATGATAAGGAATTTCTACTTCGACAAGCTCCTTTATCCTTACTAGATTTTGACATCGATTCTTAGCTTAAACTCGTTTATATGTCGTCGCCTTAAATCTTCCTCAATTTCACTTGAAAACAAGACATTTGGATATACTTAACATCACATATACACATAATACAATAAATTTCCAGCCCATGGTGCCCACAATATGGGGACTTCATACACGATTTACAACTAACACAACAATTGCAAATAAACCTATTTTGCTTCACATATATTCACTTTAAACATTATTAACGCCTCAAGATTAATGTACTGCACTTTTGACCCTTTGAACAGAATCATACTTGTTTCAATAGGAGTGTAAAGGAAAAAATATATTGGTTCTTTCGACAATACATTTTTGTGCTTGAACAATGAGAATAGGACACCTTAACATACCTTATTCCGACATGTTTCTTTAGCCGATTATTTCTTCAACAATCAGCATTCGACTCCATTCAATTCCTTAATTTTACACCAATAAGACAAGTTTGTTTTAATCCAAATAATCCAGATAAAATTTACACCAATGGCAGCCACAACATAACCAAACAAGGCAACATTTCAACACTTTATTCTAGCTTGTTTCATACTTTTTAAGGGGAAATGCAAGGGAGAGGTTACCTGTTTTCTTTGTGAACAACTCCCATGAATATGGATTATATTTCCAGTATAGTTACATCTGCACAAATCTTCCAAAAAGGGATATAATCTTCATACAACAACAACCCAAAACAACACCACAACATCAACTCCAACTTCTAGTTTTAGCTATGGAATTCTTGCAAGTTTAATAGCTGGAAATGCTTACATTATACTTGACTTCAAATCCTATTAATATGGAGTATACTTGCAGCTTAATATTTACCCAAACGCAGCAGCTTCACTGCCCAAAATGTGGCAGTAACCTTCAGCTAAACACATCAAAAACTCAGCCTAGCTTAGCTTCCAATTTCTAGTTTTTAGCTAAGATTTTTGATAAGTTTAAAGGGTAGAATCCACACCTTCTTCCTTGAATCCAATCCGTACTAAAAGGGAGTATTTGTGAAACCTGGTAATTCTCCAAAAACGCATCAAATACACTCCAAACACAATGTCTAAACACAGCAACAAGACTCAGCAACGCCCCTCAACTTTGCAAATGATCTTCTTTACTTGAACTTGTGTCATTGAATTTTACTTGATGTTCTTCCTTGTTCTTCCTTGGTTTGCATGTAGGAAAATAGAGAGAATATTTCTCTAAGCAAGCAGCTCCTTTGGGTTAAGAATGAAAATGAAATTTAACACCTTTAACACTTAAAACATAAGGGTGGGGTGGTGGAACCTTTTTAAGGCGGTGGCCAGTCACCTGCTTGACAGTTCGTTGGTAAAATGCCTATAACTTTTTACTCGAAACTCTGATTAAAAGCGGTTTGATACTCTAAATGTTAGACTCAAAGACTTTAACTTGATAGGTCGTGGTACTTCTAACTCATTATAGATTGGAACATATGATCATTTAAAGTTGACCCTTACTCATGAACTTTGTATACTTTTCGCTCTTCCATTTGTACATATTTTCCTCCTCACCTACATCCGACATACAGCCCATACTTTACTTAACATATCATATAAATATCAAATAATCATAAAAAAATTTAAGGTGTAACACTCAGCCTCTATCTGTACCTGTAGTACGATTGCAAGAAGGGTCCATTTGGATGCTGGAGTGGTAGTTGTTGTTATATGCAAACTCGACAAACTGTAGGTGATCATCCCAACTGTCCTTGAAATTGATCACGCAAGCCCTCAATATATCCTCCAAACTCTGAATGATCAACACAGCCTAGACATCTGTCTACGGATGAAAAGTTGTCCTGAGCTTAACCTGAGTACCAAGTCCCTTCTGAAAGGACTTCCAGAAGTGCGAGGTGAACTAAGTACCCCTATCCGAAATGATGGACAAAGGGACCATGTAACCTGACCAATTCCCAGATGTACAGTCTGGCATAATCCTCTACTAAATCTGTGGTCTTGATTGGTAGAAAGTGGGATACCTTAGTCATTCGATCTACACCACCCAAATTGAATCACACTGCCTGCGGGTATGAGATAGACCTATAATGAAATCCATGTTGATATCTTCCCACTTCCAAGTTGGGATGCTAAGATCCTGAGCCATACCTCCCAGTATCTGGTGTTCAACCTTCACCTACTGGAAATTAGGATGCTTAGTCACAAATTCTGCGATGTCCTTCATGCCATTCCACCAATAGAATTTCTGTAGATCACGGTACATCTTGGTGGCACTTGGGTTCACAGAATACCTAGAGCTGTGAGATTTTGTTAGTATCCACTGCTCAAATCATCTACATCTGGAACACAAGATCTACCCTGGTAACGTAGCACACCATCTCCCTCTTTGTAGAATGCTTCTTCCTCTTTCCTCAGGACTGCTTCCTTCATCTTGAATAATATTGGGATCATCTTGTCTTGCCTTAAACTCCACCACAAGAGAGGAATCTAACCCATTTTGGACTACAACTCCACCTTTTGCTGAGTCTACTAAACATATTCCTAACTGGGCCAACTTGTGAACATCTTTAACCAGCTCTTTCTTGTCATTCTCAACATGAACAACACTACCCATCGACATCCTACTAAGGGCGTCGGCCACCATATTGGCTTCACCCCAATGATACAAAATACTCATGTCATAATCTTTCAGCAATTCCAACCAGCTTCTCTGATGAAGATTTAGGTCCTTTTGACTGAACACGTACTGTCGGCTTTTGTGGTCAATGAAGGCATCTACATGGACACCATAAAGATAGTGCCCCAAATCTTCAAGGAAAATACTACCGCTGCCAGCTCAAGGTCGTGAGTCGGATAGTTCTTCTCATGAGCCTTGAGCTATATGGAAGCATAAGATACAACTTTACCATGCTACATCAATACACAACCCAGACCAACTCGGGAGGCACGCAGTAAATCATGAACCCATCTGAACCTTCTGGTAAAGTCAAAACTAGGCTTGAAGTGAGTCGAGTCTTCCACTCCTGAAAACTCTTCTCACATGCATCATATCAATGAAACTTCACCTTCTTCTGAGTCGATCTGGTCAAGGGAGATGCAATAGAGGAGAATCCTTCTACGAACATCTATAATAATCGTGTAGACCCAAGAAACTCCTAATGTCTAACAGAGAAGTGGGTCTTGGCTAATCCTTAACTGCTGCTATCTTTTGAGAATCCACCTGAATACCCTCACTAGAAATGACATGACCAAGGAAAGTCACTGACTTTAGCCAAAATTCACATTTGCTGAACTAGGAAAATAACTGGCGGTCTCTGAGAGTCTAAAAAACTATCATCAAGTGATCTACATGTTCCTCCCCATTGATGGAATAGACGAATATCATCTTTGAAGATGATAAAGAACAGGTCCAAGTACTGCTTGAGTATACCCTGTTCATCAAGTATATGAAAGTTGCATGAGCATTCGTTAGCCTAAAATACATAACTACAAATTCATAATGACCATATTGAGTTCTGAAGGCTATCTTCGTTGCCACATTCTCTAAACCTGAGCAGATATAGCCTGATCTGAGGTTTATCTTTGAAAAGCAACTATCTCCCTGAAGCTATTCGAACAAGTCATCAATCCTGGGGAGGAGGTGCTTAATCTTGATTGTGACTTTGTTCAACTAACGGTAGCCATTACACATCCTGAGTGTGTCGTCCTTCTTACTCACGAATAACACTAGGCGCCCCACGGGGACTTATTGGGCCTAATGAAGCCTTTGTCTAAAAGTCCTTCAGTTATTCCGTCAATTTCTTAAGCTCAGCGGGAGCCATAGTGTAAGGAGGAATCAAGATAGGATGGATTTCTGGAAGAAGGTCTATGTCGAAGTCAATTTTCCATTCAGGAGGGACTTCTAGAAGATCCTTGAAAAATATATCCGGAAACTCACTGACGACTCAAACTGATGGAAGAGTAGGGGATTTGGAGCTAAAATTCCTAACTCGAACTATATTATAGATATATCCCTTTGAAATCATTTTCCTTGCCTTGAGGTAAGAGACAAACTGACCTTTAGGCACTAAAGTACTACCTTCCACTCTAGGACTGGTTTGTTAGGAAGCTGAAACGTAAAGACCCTACTTCTGTAGTCATCTAAGGCATAGCAAGGGTGTAACCAATCCATGCCAAGAATGAGGTCAAAATTGATCGTATTGAACATTACTGATCAACTGTGGTGACCTCTTGTAAAACTGTTGTCATGACCCGAACGGAGGCCCAGATCATAGACACAGGACAAGGAGCCCCGAGAGACCCCAAGTCTACCCATGGCATAAGCATACATCTAACTAAATATATATATATACTGAAGAATCAACGATATAAACTTTGTGGAAGTCTAACTCAACATCACATCAAAATAAGCATCCCAAGCTAAGCACATACATAAGTTTGAAAAGCCTCTAATCTGGACAAGTTGATGAGACGAGACCCCAACTACTAAACAATACTGAAGCTGAAAATACATTAAAAAAACTAAAATTCGAGCCCTTAAAGGATGAGGACTCACCAACCAAGTAGGTGCTAACTATGACAACTGACTACGAGCGGGGCTGAGCCTGCGAGTTGGGTCCTATATCATGAAACGATACAGCATAGAAAGTATGTGGAATGTACCGAGTATGCAAGGTAAGTAAAATTGCTTAAGTAAAGTAAATCATTTAAAACATTTCGTAACATATCATAAGCTTTCAAATCTGAGAGGAAGGATTGCATGCATTCATTCTGAAATCATAATCTTTTCATAACATAGCAATGCATAGCTTCATAACATCATAACTGACTCGAATGACTCAAAGCTAGAATATGATATTTATAGAAAAGATGAACATTGAGTCAAACTTACTTTAGATCATGCATGTATATAATAATAACCATAAGTAATGAATATGCAAATCTGAATCATATAGACAATGGGAGACTCTTCACTTAACCGACATATCACGATAGAGCTTACGTGGTCCCGACTATCACACTCAAGTGGGAAGAGCAGTCCAAAACCTTGTCACTGCTAAGGACGCTACCATGATATCGATATCAAGTTCATGGGCCATTAGGGTTGGGGGATAGCTCACAAGGGAGGTCCCAATAATATAATAGTATCATCCTATGTTGGTGCGTAGTTCTAGGGCATAGGGTGATCGATCCTTAGCCCCCTCGGTGCTAGACTCTTCTCCAATAATATGCAATGCTCTACATCGTATACAATGAAGCTCAACATCGTCTGTTCACGAATCTCAGCAATGGATCATGCATAAACTCAACATCATATGAAACGAAGCTCAACATTGTCATTTGACAAAGATCAATAATAAAATCATGCATAGAACCGACATCGTATGGAAATGAAGCTTAATAATCATACATCTCAATTATGAATTCATGCATATGAGAATCTTTATTTCGAAACATACCACAAGCTCAAAGATAATTGGGAGCATTTACTCCAAAACCATGTGGTAAGCTTACTTTAGAGATGCTACATCATCATACTCGATATAAGGGCCTTGCCAAAACTTTATCATGCTTGAATCTACTCAAATTAATTTGAAACAATATCATAATCATGGGTAGCTTTAGAAACATGCTTTTCATCATCAAATCTCATCATCATCATACATTCATCATCATTCTCTTATTTCATGAACTTCTCATTCATGGGCATTCAATTTCATAAAGTAGAAAACACAAATTTGATTGAAAACAATTTAAAATCTGCCCAAGCTTCACAATTCCTCAATAGAAACAGAATCTAATCGTACCCATGTATAGAAATTGAAGAATTATGCAATTGGGTAAAAACCCCATAACTTGAACATAGGAATTTCTCATACTTAGCTAGAGATTTGTGCATGGGTGTGGAAGGAAACACCCATTCATAACCCTACATACCTGGAAGGGATTGATTCCACCAAATCTTTGAGTACCCAAGAGGAAATTGGATGGAAACCTTGAATACTAACCTTGAATCACTTCTTCAACCTCTCAAGCTTGCATGCATGTAATGAATGACTTAGAATAAGTTTTCCCCTCCTTAAATCCTTTAAAACGAGGCTTAAACGACGTAGTATAGGCCCCCAGGACTTAGAAATTATGGAAAAGCCCTCACTAAAATCGCAGAATTTAACTATCAGGAGGTCCTAATGGACGAACTGAAGACTCGTCACTAGAGCAAATGACTCGTCATGTTGCTCGTTAGGTACACTGCTTGCCTGATCTCCTAGGCTCACAACGACTGACATAACGACTCGTTAGGGGTGACCACGACTCATGGTCACCAGTCGTCAGGTTCACTGCCTTAACTCATTACTTCACACTAATATCACCCCATGACTCACACCACCACTCGTTACCATGCCCAACGAGTTGTGGTCAGCATCCGTTAAGTACACTGCCCTAATTACATCTCTTTTCCTTCTACTTAACCCCACGGCTGACCTGACAACTCATGGGGTTTGACCACGAGTCATTGCCATGCCTATGGGAAACCCTTTTCCTCTAAACTTCCCAACTCTCCCCTGGACTCCCCATGAGTCACCTAATGACTCGTGGGCTGTCCTCACGAGTCGTCCAACGACTCGTTCTATGCCTACAACATCAGGTTTACATTTTCCCTGTTTTGACTCTCGGATCTGATTCTTGGGTTTTCAGGGTATTACAATATCTCCCCCTTGGGAACATTAGTCCTCTAATGTTAGAAACACACAGAAAACGCAGAAACATGCAATCATCATATACAAACACTAATTATTTAAATCGAAAACTGACAGAATGACTACCTCCGAAAAGAACTACATAGCTTAATTGAATTCAGGCATCACATACATCTATCATAACATAAATCAAACTTGCGCACATGAACTGAACATGGAGATTGATTAGAGAATTAAGGAAAAAATGATACCTCAAAATGAAACTGAGTCGGTAGGGAACAGGTGAGGTTATTTAGCCATCATAGCCGCTTCGGCGTCCCACGTAGCTCCCTCAACATGATGATTTGTCCATAACACCTATACCAAAGATACTTCTTTGTTCCTCAGCCTCCGAACCTTACCATCCAAGATTGCAACTGGAATTTCCTCATAATTTAGACTATCTCCCACACCAACACTTTCCACCGGGACAACTAAAGTTGGATCACCGAAGCACTTTTTCAAGAGCGATACATGATAGACGGGATGAACTGAAGATAACTCCGATAGCAAGTCTAACTCATTCGCCACCTTACCAATTCTTCTCATAACCCGGTAGGGACCAACATAGCGGGGACTGAGTTTTTCATTCTTTTTGAACTGCATGACTCTCTTCATGGGAAATACCTTCATAAATACCCAATCATCCACCTTGAACTCCAACTCTCTCCTTCTCACATCAGCATATGACTTTTGACGACTTTGAGCGGTTTTTTAGCTTGTCCATTATCAACTGAACCTTCGCCATAGCCTCATGAACCGAATCGGGTCCTATCATAGCTACCTCACCAACCTCAAACCATCCGATGGGCGATCTACACCTTCACTCATAAAGAGCCTCGAAAAGTGCCATCTAGATGCTGGAGTGATAGCTATTATTGTAAACAAACTCAATCAAGGGCAAGTCATCATCCGAACTACCTTTGAAATCCATCACACAAGCTCTCAACATGTCCTTGAGAGTTTGAATTATCCGCTCCGCCTAACCATCCGTTTGTGGATGAAATGTTGTGTTGAGTTTAACCTGAGTCCCAAGCCCTTTTTGGAAAAACTGCTAAAATTGAGAGGTAAACTGAGTACCTCAGTTTGAGATAATAGATAAGGGCACTCCATGTAATCGCACCAACTCCTGGATATACAGTTTGGCATAATCATCCGCTAAATCTGTGGTTTTGACCGGTAGAAAGTGTGCAGCCTTGGTTAACCTGTCTACAACCACCCAAATAAAATCGTAGTGTCGGCGAGTATGAGGAAGGCCTTTAATGAAGTCCATATTAATCTATTCCCACTTCCTAGTAGGCATGCTAATATCCTGAAGCATACCTCCCGGCCTTTGATGCTTGACTTTCACTTGCTTACAGTTCGGGCACATAGCTACGCATTCTGCAATATCCTTCTTCATTCCATTCCACCAATATATTTCCCGCAAATCATGATATATCTTGGTGGTACCCGGATGGATAGAATACCTAGATCCATGTGCCTTATGCAATATCCGGCCCCTCAAATTATCAACATCCGGAACACATAGATGACCCTGGTACCGCAGCATACCATCTCCCCCTTAGGAGAAGACCTCCACCTTCTGACTCTGAATGGCTTCTTTCAGCTTTACCAAAATCATATCCTTGTCTTGCCTAGCTTTCACATCAGTCACCAAGGATGATTATGATCTGTTTTGCACAACAATGCTACCATCGGTCGAGTCAACCAATCTAACTCCCAACCTCGCAAGTCGATGGACATCTTTCTCCAACTCCTTATTTCCCTAATCCACGTGGGACACACTCTCCATAGAGAGCCTACTAAGTGCGTCCGCTACCACATTAGCCTTACCCAGGTGGTAAAGGACACTCATGTCGTAGTCCTTTAGTAGCTCCAACCACCTCCTTTTCCGAAGATTAATATCTTTCTGCGCGAACACATATTGTAAGCTCGTGTGATCCGTGAATACATCCACGTGGACCCCATACAAGTAATGCCGCCATATCTTCAATGCAAACACCACCGCAGCCAACTCAAAATCATGGGTCGGGTAATTTCTCTTATGGACTTTCAACTATCTTGAGTCATATGGTATCACCCTCCTATGTTGCATCAATATGCACCCGAGACTGATTCTCAAAGCATCATAATACACCAACCATCGGTACCCTCGGGTAGGGTCAACACTGGTGCTGAAGTGAGTCGAGTCTTCAACTCTTGGATGCTTTTCTCACAAGCCTCTGACCATTGCAACTTTACTTTCTTCTGAGTCAACTTGGTCAAAGGTGTTGCAATAGATGAAAAGCCCTTAACAAATCTCTGATAGTAACCCGCTAAGCCCAAAAAGCTCCTGATATCTGATGGGTTCACTGGTCTGGGCTCACGCCTCAATTTTTCGAGAATCTACCTTTATGCCGTCACTCGATACCACATGGACAAAAAATGCCACAAACTCCAACCAAAACTCACATTTGCTGAATTTTGTGTATAACTGAAGATCCTTGAGGGTCTGAAGCACTACTCTCAAGTGAGCGACATGCTCCTCCTCGCTCCGAGAGTATATAAGTATGTCATCAATGAACACAGTCACGAACATGTCCAAATATGCCTTGAACACCCTGTTCATTAGATCCATAAAAGCTGCAGGGGAATTGGTTAGTCCAAAAGACATAACAACAAATTCGTAGTGACCATATCGAGTCCTGAAATTGGTTTTCGGGATGTCACTCTCTCTAATCCTAAGCTGGTGATACTCGAATCTGAGATTAATCTTGGAGAAACACTTGGCACCCTAAAGCTGGTCAAACAAATCATTTATCCTGGGTAAAGGATGTCTATTCTTAACGGTGACTTTGTTCAACTGCCGATAGTCAATGCACATCCCAAGTGAACCATCCTTCTTCCAGAAAAATAACACTGGTGTACCCCATGGAGACTTACTCTGCCTAATAAAGCCCTTATCTAATATTCCTTCAACTGATCTTTCAACTCTTTTAGCTCATCTGGAGCCATTCTGTAGGGCGGAATAGATATAGGCTTCGTGTCGGGAAGAAGATCTACACCGAAATCAATCTCTCGCTCAAGAGGGACACTTGGAAAATCATCAAGAAAGACCTCTGGTTACTCACGTACTACTAGAACTGACTGGATAGTTAACTCAACATTATTTACCCTAACTAGATGGTACATGCAACCCTTAGAAATCATCTTCCTGGCCTTAAGGTAGGAAATAAATCTACCTACAGGAACAACTAAACTACCCTTCCATTCTAAGACTGGCTCACCTAAAAATCTGAACTACACTGCTCGGGTTCTACAATTAACTGAAGCATAGCATGAAAATATCCAATCCATGCTGAGAATAACATCGAAATTGATCATGGCTAACTCAATCAAGTCTGCTGAGGTGACCTTATAAAGGACTGAGACTACGCAACCTCTATATACCATCTAGCTATAACTGAGTCACCTACGGGAGTGGAAACTGAGAAGGGTTCTGACCAGACATCGGGACTAACTCCGAAGCTACTGGCCATATATGGTGCCACAAAAGAAAAGGTAGGCCCTAAATCTAGCAAGGCATAAATATCAATATGGAAAACATGAAACATACCAGTGACCATATCCGGGGAGACCTCCTGCTCCTGACAGGAAGCTAAAGTATAGGATACTGCCAGCTGTGCTAGTAGATGCCCCCTGATGTGCTGAGCATGGGGGAGGGGCTGTTGAACTAGAAGTTGGGCCTCAAACCCTAATTTGAACCTGCCTCGCAGCTGGACAATCTCAACGCATGTGTTCGGGCTACCCACACCTGAAAAAAGAACCTAAACCTGCCACGCACTGGCCTGTGTACCCCCGACCACACCTGCTACAAGATGGGATGCTAGAATCTTCAGGTCGAGCCTAATACTCGCCCTCTCTGATCATGTCTAGGCCTGGATGGCACACTCAATGCCGAAGATGTCAGGGCTGATGGTCTTTGGTGAGTCTACTATCCGTGCCCACCATCAGACCTCTACTGAGAAAATCTGTGGTCCTCGGTCATGGCCCTCTTGGCCTCCCTCTCTCTCAACTGTGCCACCTCTATCTATTGGGAATACAACACTATGCGAGGGAAGTCCATATCCTGGTGACACATAGCAATTCGGCACTCCTTGTCCGAATACCCTGCTATACCATGCACAAATCTTCTCACCTGCGTCTTGTGGTCAGCCACTAACTCTGAGGCATATTTCGATAGGCGAGTGAACAAAGAGAATACTCTTGCACTATCATTCTTCCCTGCTTCAAGTTTACAAACTCAGCTGCCTTCAACTCCCTCATCTCCCGAGGTAAGAATCGATCTAGGAAAGCAATCTCAAACTCCTCCCACGTGATCATACCTACTCCTGCAACCTTGCTATCCTTCCATTGGAGAAACCATATGTCACACCCCACCTTGGGGGGGGGGGGTATGACTAGCACCTGGTGCCCTACTAAGACCTGACCTGCTAGACTGTTAAGCCTGGGCGCATCTGGCGCCTGGCTGGCTCTAACTCACATTTCTGGAAACAAAGGGCTATATAACGGCTGTAAATACAGCCCCCGGCCCATTGGCCTATAGCCTTCTGTACCTGTATTAGCAGCTAGCTAGAGACATAGTGATTCAGGGAAACCTATACGGGCCGACAAGGCCACCATGCTATCTAGTTATCTGCAACCTAATCATAAAGCACAAAGAGAAGCTACGTGACCGGCAAGGTCACCACTACTGACAACTATGGCCCCACACGACCATCACAGAAGTAAGAAAGAGTAAAGACAACTATACAACTACACGGCCCCACACGACCGGCTCATCTGACCACAGGGATTTCATACAGACTGCAAGCCTCTAGGAATAGCAATAGAACTGATCGGGACAGGGCCCCGACCTACCCATACTACATACAACAAAAGGAACTGAACTACACCTCTGAAATTCAGCCTCCGGATGATTGGAGCTGAATACTCAACCGCTGACAGGGAGTCACGTATAATTGCCTGCTCGTCTAGGAGTACCTGCAGGCAAGTAATGCAGCGCCCCACTGGGCGTCAATACCGCTGGTACTGAGTATGTAAAGCAACTGAAATAATATAACTGAAAACAACATCTGAAAGCAATAATATGACTGATGAAGCTGAAGTAGGAGGAATAACTTAACTGTCTGATGATGTAGATCGTACCTGTTCTGACTGATACCGAAGGAAGTAGGAATCATACCTGGAGGCGTATCACTCTACTACCAATCTACTCGCGTCTAATAGAACATAGCATTACATACATAACATAACATAGCATACACAAACCTTGCCCGGTCCCCATAAGCCGGGAGGTACAATCAACACAGAATCTATGCCCCTACCCCAGTCATCCCATCTCCTATAGTGGCTGTAAGCATCCTGCCGGTCCCTGGGAATGCACTTGGGCTCGCTGAGCCCCTGACTATAACTGTATCTGAGTCCGAAGGACTCTAAATCAACACCCCGAGTGTACCCGCTCGACGGGGGTGTATAAGGGCCGACCAAGGCACAATATGGGGAAACTGGCATCCCATTTTCGTCCCCTTGCGGGACGGCATATCACTCCGTAGAGCGACGTATCCTCGTCCTCTGGCGGACGAGTCGATACAGCTATTAACCCTGGGCGGTCAGGGATGCTAGGTAATCCAACCCCAATCAATACAATGGTCTCAACTAATCATGTTGTCTGTGTATCTCATAAGCTAAGACTAACAGGTGTAGGGTATCGTATAAATCACATACTGAGCTAATAATAGTCATCTGTAAGTGTCTGATACATGCTGAGACAGGTAAGTATAAATATAAATATAGCCTCCTGTCAAACTGTACTGGGGTAAAGTTATACGAGGAGGTGTTTCTGCTGAAAACTATACTGTTTACTAAGTTTCTGTGTTAACATAATTTCCTATTTCTAACATGCTTTCTAAACCATATATAGTTACTATTCTATATCTGGAATGCTTTACTGATACTGTACTACCTTGCGAGGTTTCAGCTAAACACAACAATATCTGAACATGGCATATTACATCACATACTGAATATACTGGGCAACCTTAACCACTTACGCCCGAATCTATATCGTACGGATAGGTATCGTACATGTTACAACCCAAAACTTCTCATATTGCACCAATATTCAAAATAACACGATAATCGATTTCTAAACATGCTACTGGTCTGTAAATTACTATACTGCTTCGAGGTTACTCAACTTGCCGAGGAAACTTAACTTTACATACCTTATCTTTGAATATTCGTCCGTCGGACGAGGCTCGGCTGGTACTTCAGCTATTTTCTCCCAACTGCATTCATAAATACGTCAATTAATACTAAATACAACGTTATTGTAAAGGGCGACGTTACTTTCAATTTAATTTATAGCCTAAACTTAGGATTATCGAAAGACGGTCAAAAACTCGCTATTTTTCAGCGACCCAGAAGGGAGAAATATTCACTTCTCATCTAGGAACACATAGACATAAATTTAGAGTAATTCTACTTACTTTAGTTTGATGGCTCGCCGATTCGTCGACCGTATTGCGCGAAACTAACTCGGTAGAAATGCTCTCTGCTGCTAAATACCTTGGTATCTAGGATTAATTTGGGTTTGGGCAGTGTTTGACAGCGTATTCGGACGATAATTTATAATCTCCCTTCGTTTTCCCTCTGTTCACTACGTTCTCTGGAAGTTATTAAGTAATGAAATGATTTTAAACCGAAGTGGAGGCTTATATACTTGGGCCTGAACCTAGGCAACGTGTCACAGAGCCATCGCGGAGGCCTCACCTCCGTGTCATGCTGCCATCGCGGAGGGGCTCTGCCTCGGCTCCTCCCACGATGGTTCGACGAGTTTCTCGTCCGATCTTTTCCCGGGCCTTTCCCTAGCACGTATGGCTTTCAAATATGCTTAACCAACGTGCGAATAGGTCATCTAAGTGCCGGGAATTCTACGGGGTATAACATTCTCCCTCCCTTAGGAACATTCGTCCTCGAATGTATACTGTTATCTAGAGGGCTGCTTACCTTACTTTCTGGAAAAATTTTGGCAGAGTTTCCCCTGTATTATGGACTATCGCAAAAACCTGAAATGCAGAAAAGTCCAACACAGACACTGCACACAATATTCCAAGATTCACTAAACAACTAAATATCACTTCTTTCTTTATCATTTACAAACATACAATCATAAGATACTGTATAAGTAATGATACGGGCATACCTGTCGTCTGACTAGGCCTGAAATAGGTGAGGATATCTGATTTTCATGTCTTCTTCAGCCTCCCACGTCATTTCTTCCTGATTTCTGTTACGCCACAATACCTTGACAGATGCAACGTCTTTAGTTCTCACCCTGCGAATCTGTCTGTCTAAAATGGCTACGGGAACCTCTTCATAGGCTAACTCCTCTGTGACCTGAACATCCTGGACTGGAACTACTGTAGAAGGGTCCCCTACAAACTTTCTTAACATAGAAACATGGAATACTGGGTGAACAGATGCTAATTCTAGAGGCAAGTTTAACTCATATGCCACGCGGCCTATTCTTCGCCGAATCTGATACGGCCCAATGAATCTTGGGCTAAGCTTGCCTTTCTTGCCAAACCTCATTACCCCTTTCATCGGGGACACTTTCAGATATACCCAGTCGTTTATCGAAAATACTAGATTTCTGCGCCGTCTATCTGCATATGACTTCTGACGGCTCTGAGCGGTCAGTAAACGTTCTCGGATAAGCTTTATCTTCTCCTCGGACTGCCGAACAATGTCTGGGCCAACTAATGCTGATTCTCCTATCTCAAACCAGCCCACCGGCGATGTACATTTTCGCCCATACAATGCCTCGAAAGGCGCCATCTGAATAGCTGAATGGTAGCTGTTATTATAAGCAAATTCAATTAACGAAAGATGTTCATCCCAGCTACCCCCAAAATCTAACACACACGCTCGTAGCATATCTTCGAGTGTCTGAATTGTACGTTCAGCTTGCCCGTCTGTCTGAGGATGGAATGCTGTGCTCAGATTAATCTGCGTCCCCAGACCTTTCTGAAATGACTGCCAGAACCTAGCTGTAAACTGTGCCCCTCTGTCTGAAATGATAGATGCCGGCAATCCATGCAATCTAACTATTTCTCTGATATATAATTCGGTATAATCCTCAGCTGAGAAGGTAGCCCTTACTGGCAGGAAATGAGCTGATTTTGTAAGCCTATCAACTATTACCCAAATAGAATCATTTCTGCGTCTGGTACGGGGTAACCCTTTTACAAAATCCATATTTATTGCTTCCCATTTCCACGTAGGTATCATTATCTCTTGCGTCAAACCACTCGGTTTCTGGTGCTCTGCTTTCACCTGCTGACAATTAGCACATATAGATACGAATTCGGCTATTTCAGTTTTCATACCTAGCCACCAGTAGATGTCTCTGATGTCGTGGTACATTTTCGTCGCCCCTGGGTGAAGGGAATAGCGAGCGTAGTGTACCTCATGCATGATTTGTCCGCGAAGTCCTGAGACATTCGGGACACAAAGGCGGCCCTTACAATATAGCACATCATCCCCGGTTGTCTGAAAATCTGGCTCCTTACCCTTCTGAACTCTATCTCTGAGCTGGACTAAATAGGGATCCTCATACTGTCGTTCCCTTACCTCTGCAACTAATGACGACACTGCCGAATTCTGAATTACGGCCCCATTATTTTCTGTTTCCATTACTCGAACGGCTAGTCCAGCAATCTGATGAATTTCTTTAGCTAATTTCTGTTTTTCGGGTCGCAAATACGCCAAACTCCCCATTGACTTATGGCTCAGGGCGTCTGCCACAACATTGGCTTTTCCCGGATGGTACAGGATGTTCACATCATAATCCTTCAACAATTCTAACCAGCGACGTTGCCGTAGATTCAACTCCCTCTGAGTAAAAATGTACTGCAAGCTCTTATGATCTGTATATATATCAATATGGACGCCGTACAGGTAATGCCTCCACATCTTCAAGGCATGAATTACTGCGGCCAACTCTAGATCATGGGTGGGGTAATTCTTCTCGTGTTTTCTCAGCTGCCTAGAAGCATATGCAATTACTCTACCATGCTGCATCAACACACAACCCAATCCGACACCTGACGCGTCGCAATAGACTGAATAACCTTCTGTGCCTTCCGGCAGTGCTAGTACTGGGGCGAAGGTTAATCTGTCTTTCAGTTCCTGGAAACTCTGCTCGCATGTCTCCGTCCACTGAAACTTTACTGCTTTCTGTGTCAATTTCGTTAAAGGTGCTGCAATGGTTGAGAATCCCTCAACGAACCTCCGATAGTATCCTGCCAACCATAGAAAGCTACGAACTTCAGTCGGGGTGGTAGGCCTAGGCCATGACTTAACTGCTTCTATCTTCTGCTTGTCTGCCTGTATACCAGCATCTGAGACAATATGCCCTAAAAAGGCTACTGAGTTAAGCCAGAATTCACACTTTGAAAATTTAGCATACAACTGGCGGTCCCTAAGAATTTGGAGCACTGTCCGCAAATGAGTCCGGTGATCTGCTTCAGAGCGAGAATACACCAGGATATCATCAATGAATACTATCACGAACAAGTCCAGGAAGGGTCTGAAAATACTGTTCATCAGGTCCATAAAGACTTCTGGGGCATTTGTTAGCCCGAAGGACATAACCAGAAATTCAAAATGTCAATATCGGGTCCTGAATGTTGTCTTAGGGATGTCCCTCTCACGTACTCGGACCTGGTGATATTCGGACCACAAGTCAATCTTAGAAAAGTATCTGGCTCCCTGTAACTGATCAAATAGGTCATCAATCCTAGGAAGCGGATACTTATTCTTTACTGTAACATTGTTTAGCTGCCGATAATCTATGCACATTCGGAGCGAGCCATCTTTCTTTCTCACAAACAAGACTGGCGCACCCCACGGTGAAGTACTCGGCCTGATAAAACCTTTGTCTAACAAGTCTTTCAACTGCTCCTTTAATTCTCTGAGTTTTGTAGGAGCCATACGATAAGGAGGTATTGATATTGGCTGAGTGCCTGGTAGCAAGTCAATAGCGAAGTCTATTTCCCTTTCTGGGGGAATACCAGGTAACTCATCAGGAAATACATCTGGGAATTCATTTACCACTTGAACAGACTGGAGTGTCGGAGATTCTGCTTGGACATCCTGAACTCTGACAAGATGGTAAATGCACCCCTTAGATATCAACTTTCTCGCCCGAAGGTAGGAAATAAACCTACCTTTTGGCGTCACGGTGCTGCCCTTCCACTCCCGTACTGCCTCCCCCAGGAAGTGGAATCGGACCGTTTTGGTCCAACATTCAACATTAGCAAAACATGGTACTAACCAATCCATACCCATTATGGCATCGAAGTCTATCATTTCTAACTCGACCAGATCTACTGTGGTCTGACGATCAGCAATCTCTACTGTACACCCGCGGTAAATTCGGCTAGCTGTGATAGAGTCACCAACGGGCGTAGATACTAGGAAGGGCTGCTGTAATGATTCTGGTACAATACTAAACTTCCGTGCCACAAATGGAGTAATATAGGACAAAGTAGACCCTGGATCAATTAGCACATAAGCAGGGTGTGAGCAGATAGTTAGCATACCTGTCACAACATCAGGCGATGCCTCTGAATCTTGCCTCCCTGGTAAGGCATATGTGCGGCTTGGACCCGCACCTGTACTGGAGGCCCCTGATCTGCCTCGACCCCTGCCTGCTGAAACTGAGGGCCTACGCCCAGTCGAGGATGTTGTAGCTCGTGATCCTGTTGATACCCTATCCTGTCTGTCTCGGTCCTCACGACCTCTGGCTGGGCAATCTATCATCAAATGGCCTTCTTGGCCACAAATATAGCATGCGGTGGAACCATACCTGCATGCTCCAGAATGACGTCGACTGCATATAGGGCAAAGTGGTAGGGTATACCTACTCTGCTCCGCCCTCCTCTGTGACGGTGAGTCTGCCGTCTGCGAACCTCTACCAGCCTCTGACTGCCCCCTGCGGCTGAATCTACCTCCCTGTGACTGTGGCGGAGGCGGGGGCCTGGGCGGCCTGTCTGACAATCATGGCCTGGGTCCTCCCTGGGCCTCTCTCTGTAACTCGGCTGGCCTATCTCGGCGACGCTGCTCCTAATTAACCCTTCTGATTTCCCGATGTCACTGTCTGATGCCCTCAATATTCTGGGCAAATGCCTGGATTCGGGAAATATCCATATCTTCTCGCAGTGTGGCCGTGATACAAGTCTCGACATACTCTGGGTTCAACCCCATAATAAAATGGTGCACTCTGGATGCCATGGTATCCACGAAAGCCGGTGCATATCGAGCCAAGGAGTCAAACCGCAAGGAATATTCCCGAACACTCATGGCCCCCTGTTCCAGATGTAGGAACTGGTCTACCCGGGCCTGTCGGATCTCCCGCGGCAAATAGTGATCAAGAAAGGCTCCTGAAAAGCTGTACCAGGTGGGAGGGGGAACATCTCTCCCTCGGGACCTCTCCCATCATTATACCATAACACCACAATATCTCGCAACCGGAATGCGGCCAATTCAACTAACTCAGTAGGCGTAGCATGCATAACCCTGAAGATTCTCTGCATCTGATCCAGAAAATCCTGGGGGTCCTCTGTTCGGTCCGTGCCTGTGAACTGTGGGGGATTCAGGGTTAAGAACTCTCGGACCCTCAAACTACCGGGTCCTCCTGATGCTTCTGCAACTGTGGATGGCATTTGCTGACGCTGAGCAGCCATCATCTGTGCTATCATAACTACAACACTCCTAACCTCCTGGTCGGAAGGTGTCGGTATAGGGACTACTAAAGATACTGTCGCTCCAAACGGCTCCTGACGTGGTGGAGACTCCTGAGGAGGTTGGGATGAAGCCTCTGTAGGGCCCTCTGATCGGGCTGTCTCCAAATGAGGGGGAGGCATCCTGCTGGTGCCCTCCCCTGCTGCAATGTCTAAGCTCCGACCTGTGACGGGATGGCGCTGGTCTGACATTATCTGTAGCCAAAGAATATGGTAAGATTTTAGGAATTCAACCCTATACTGTACAGCTCTATAGCACGACTGAATCAGAATAAAAGATAACCATCCTGTCATGCCTTGCAGCCTCCTACCCATAGTATGTGGTGCACAACACATCCATGGACAGGACTCTACTTAGCACGGCTTGCAGACTCCCTGGGATACGACCTGCTCTGATACCAAGTTTGTCACACCCCACCTTGGGGGGGGGTATGACTAGCACCTGGTGCCCTACTAAGACCTGACCTGCTAGACTGTTAAGCCTGGGCGCATCTTGTGCCTGGCTGGCTCTAACTCACATTTCTGGAAACAAAGGGCTATATAACGGCTGTAAATACAGCCCCCGGCCCATTGGCCTATAGCCTTCTGTACCTGTATTAGCAGCTAGCCAGAGACATAGTGATTCAGGGAAACCTATACAGGACGACAAGGCCACCATGCTGTCTAGTTATCTGCAACCTAATCATAAAGCACAAAGAGAAGCTACGTGACCGGCAAGGTCACCACTACTGACAACTATGGCCCCACACGACCATCACAGAAGTAAGAAAGAGTAAAGACAACTATACAACTACACGGCCCCACACGACCGGCTCATCTGACCACAGGGATTTCATACAGACTGCAAGCCTCTAGGAATAGCAATAGAACTGATCGGGACAGGGCCCCGACCTACCCATACTACATACAACAAAAGGAACTGAACTACACCTCTGAAATTCAGCCTCCGGATGACTGGAGATGAATACTCAACCGCTGACAGGGAGTCACGTAGAATCGCCTGCTCGTCTAGGAGTACCTGCAGGCAAGTAATGCAGCGCCCCACTGGGGGTCAGTACCGCTGGTACTGAGTATGTAAAGCAACTGAAATAATATAACTGAAAACAACATCTGAAAGCAATAATATGACTGATGAAGCTGAAGTAGGAGGAATAACTTAATTGTCTAATGATGTAGATCGTACCTGTTCTGATTGATACCGAAGGAAGTCGGAATCATACCTGGAGGCGTATCACTCTACTACCAATCTACTCGCGTCTAATATAACATAGCATAACATACATAACATAACATAGCATACACAAACCTTGCTCGGTCCCCATAAGCCGGGAGGTACAATCAACACAGAATCTATGCCCCTACCCCGGTCATCCCATCTCCTATAGTGGCTGTAAGCATCCTGCCGGTCCATGGGAATGCACTTGGGCTCGCTGAGCCCCTGACTATAACAGTATCTGAGTCCGAAGGACTCTAAATCAACACCCCAGGCGTACCCGCTCGACGGGGGCGTATAAGGGCCGACCAAGGCACAATATGGGGAAACTGGCATCCCATCTTCATCACCTTGCGGGACGGCATATCACTCCGTAGAGCGACGTATCCTCGTCCTCTGGCGGACGAGTCGATACAGCTATTAACCCTGGGCGGTCAGGGATGCTAGGTAATCCAACCCCAATCAATACAATGGTCTCAACTAATCATGCTGTCTGTGTATCTCATAAGCTAAGACTAACAGGTGTAGGGTATCGTATAAATCACATACTGAGCTAATAATAGTAATCTGTAAGTGTCTGATACATGATGAGACAGGTAAGTATAAATATAAATATAGCCTCCTGTCAAACTGTACTGGGGTAAAGTTATACGAGGAGGTGTTTCTGTTGAAAACTATATTGTTTACTAAGTTTCTGTGTTAACATAATTTCCTATTTCTAACATGCTTTCTAAACCATACATAGTTACTATTCTATATCTGGAATGCTTTACTGATATTGTACTACCTTGCGAGGTTTCAGCTAAACACAACAATATCTTAACATGGCATATTACATCACATACTGAATATACTGGGAAACCTTAACCACTTACGCCCGAATCTATATCGTACGGATAGGTATCGTACACGTTACAACCCAAAACTTCTCATATTGCACCAATATTCAAAATAACACGATAATCGATTTCTAAACATGCTACTGGTCTGTAAATTACTATACTGCTTCGAGGTTACTCAACTTGCCGAGGAAACTTAACTTTACATACCTTCTCTTTGAATATTCGTCCGTCGGACGAGGCTCGGCCGGTACTTCAGCTATTTTCTCCCAACTGCATTCATAAATACGTCAATCAATACTAAATACAACATTATTGTAAAGAGCGACGTTACTTTCGATTTAATTTATAGCCTAAACTTAGGCTTATCGAAAGACGGTCAAAAACTCGCTATTTTTCAGTGGCCCAGAAGGGAGAAATATTGACTTCTCAGCTAGGAACACATAGACATAAATTTAGAGCAATTCTACTTACTTTAGTTCGATGGCTCGCCTATTCGTCGGCCGTATTTCGCGAAACTAACTCCGTAGAAATGCTCTCTGCTGCTAAATACCTTGGTATCTAGGATTAATTTGGGTTTGGGCAGCGTTTGGCAGCGTATTCGGACGATAATTTATAATCTCCCTTCGTTTTCCCTCTGTTCACTACGTTCTCTGGAAGTTATTAAGTAATGAAATGATTTTAAACCGAAGTGGAGGCTTATATACTTGGGCCTGAACCTGGGCAACGTGTCACGGAGCCATCGCGGAGGCCTCACCTCCGTGACACACTGCCATCGCGGATGGGCTCTGCCTCGGCTCCTCCCGCAATGGTTCGACGGGTTTCTCGTCCGATCTTTTCCCGGGCCTTTCCCTAGCACGTATGGCTTTCAAATATGCTTAACCAACGTGCGAATAGGTCATCTAAGTGCCAGGAATTCTATGGGGTATAACACCATATATGCGCAACCCCTTTCAACTAGTAGGACGCCAACTCTGTGCACTCAACACTACTCACCCCCACGACTTGGGTGATCTTGACAATCTCATCAATGAAATCATGTGGGTCCTCATCTACCTTAGACACCAAGAACTCCAACCAGTTCATCCTCAAGAAGTCTCTGACTCGAGCTGTTGCTGCATTGCCATTTTGCGGAATATGCGCAATCGCCTGTTGATTGACCTGAGCGGTCAAGGCCTACACAAGCATATGAATAGTGGCTCAGAACTCGGCATAAGCGGCTAGCTCCGATGGCTGAGGCTCCTGAACTAGTGGGGCTGGTTTATGCCCATAACCATTTCCAATCCTCGTGGCCTTCACCACCTCCATTCCTTCTTCCGTTCATTCTTCGAGGAGCCATGATTTTGCAATCACGAATAGCATGAATTAGAAGGATAGAAAGACTTTTCATCGCACGACATAAATCATGAAAGAAGGGACTATTTCCTAAAAATCTCGTAGCATCTTCATTATAAGTGTGGAGCGCTTCACACCCATGAAAAAAACTCTACTTAACACCGCTTTCAGACACCCTAGGACACTTAAAACCTATAGCTTTACCAAGTTTGTCACGACCTGAACGAAGGCCCGGATTGTAGAGACGAGACAAGGAGCCCCGGGGGGCCCCTAGTCGACCCATGGCATAAGCATACATCTAACTCAATATATATATACTGAAGAATCAATGATATAAACTCAGCGGAAGTCACATACATAAGTCTGAAAAGCCTCTAATCTGGACGAGTTGATTAGAAAAGACCCCAACTAACTCAACAATACTGAAGCTGAAAATACATAAGAAAGCTGAAATTCTAGCCCTCCATGGACAAGGACTCAGCAACCAAGTAGGTGCTAACTCTGACAACCGACTACGAGCACGGCTAAGCCTGGGAGCTGGTTCTTGTATCATGAAATGATACAGCATAGAAAGTATGCGATCAGTATGTGGAATGTACCGAGTATGAAAGGTAAGTAATATCACTTAAGTAATGTAAATCATTTAAAACATTTCGTAACATATCATAAGCTTTCAAATATGAGAGGAAGGATTGCATACATTCATTCTAAAATCATAAATGTTTTCATAACATAGCAATGCATAGCTTCATAACATCATAACTGACTCGAATGACTCAAAGATGGAATATGACATTTATAGAAAAGTTGAACATTATGTCAAACCTTACTTTAGATCATGCATGTATATAATAATAACCATAAGTAATGAATATGCAAATCTGAATCATATAGACAATGGGAGACTCTTCACTTAACCGACATACCACGATAGAGCTTACGTGGTCCCGACTATCACACTCAAGTGGGAAGAGCAGTCCAAAACCTTGCCAGGGCTAAGGACGCTAATATGATATTGATATCAAGCTCATGGGCCATTAAGGCCGAAGGATAACTCACAAGGGAGGTCCCAATAATATAATAGTATCATACTACGTTGGCGCGCGGTTCTGGGGTATAGGTTGATCGACCCTTAGCCCGCTCGGTGCAAGACTCTTCTCCGAAAACATGTAATGCTCTACATCATTTCCAACGAAGCTCAACATTATCTATTGACGAAGCTCAATAATGGAATCATGCATAAACTAAACATCGTATGAAATCATGCATAGAACAGACATCGTATGGAAATGAAACTCAATAATAACATACATCTCAATTATGAATTCATGCATATGAGAAGCTTTATTTCGAAAATACCACAAGCTCAAAGATAAGTGGGAGAATTTACGCCAAAATCATCTGGTAAGCTTACTTTAGAGATACTACATCATCATATTCAATATAAGGGCCTTGGCCAAAACTTTATCATCCTTGGATCTACTCAATTCATTCTGAAAACAATATCATAATCATGGGTAGCTCTAAAAACATGTTTTTCATCATCATTCTCTTCTTTCATGAACTTCTCATCCATGGGCATTAATTTCATAAATTAGAAAATACAATTTGATTGAAAACAATTAAAAATCTGCCCAAGCTTCACAATTCCTTAGTAGAAACAGAATCTAATCATACCCATGTATAGAAATTGAAGAATTATGCAATTGGGTAAAAACCCCATAACTTGATCGTAGAAATTTCTCATACTTAGCTAGAGATTTAGGCATGTGTGTGGAAGGAAACACCCACTCATAATCCTACATACCTGGAAGGGATTGATTCCACCAAATCCTTGATTACCCAAGAGGAAATTGGATGGACACCTTGAATACTAGCCTTGAATTACCTCTTCAACCTCTAAAGCTTGCATGCATGTAATGAATGACTTAGAATAAGTTTTCCCCTCCTTAAACCCTCTAAAACAAGGCTTAAACGACGTAGTATAGGCCCCTAAGACTTAGGAATTATGGAAAAGCCCTTACTAAAATCGCAGAATTTAACTATCAAGTGGTCCTAACGGACGACCTGACGTCTCGTCACTGTGACAAACGACTCGTCATGTTGCTCATTAGGAACACTGCCTTCCTGATCTCCTAGGCTCACAATGACTGACATAACAACTCATTAAGGGCGAACACGACTTGTGGTCACCAGTCGTCAGCTTCACTGCCTCAACTCATCACTTCACACTAATATCATCCCACAACTCATACCACGACTCGTTACCACGCCTAACAAGTCGTGGTCAGCTTCTGTTAAGTACATTGCCTTAATTACATCTCTTTTCCTTCTACCTCACCCCACGGCCGACCTTACGACTTGTGGGGTCTAACCACGAGTCATTGCCATGCCCATGGGGAACCCTTTTCATCCAAACTTCCCAACTCTTCCCTTACCTCCACACGAGTTACCTGACGACTCGTGGGCTGTCCTCACGAGTCGTCAAATGACTCATTCTGTGCCTGCAACACCAATTTTACATTTTTTCTATTTTGACTCAAGGGTCTAATTCTTGGGTTCTCGGGGTATTGCAACTGTAACTGGATAATTTTTGTATACCCAACTAGCTAAAACTAACTCACCAATAGGAGTAGAGACAGAAAAGGGTTTTGAGAGGAATTTTAGGCTAATATTAGACTGAACTACTACATAAGGGTTTGTGAAGGTAAGTATGGTCCTAACATGAAGATAGGGCATAAAAGCGATTCTGGCTCTGACCACCACCTGTACCTAAAATAGTACCTTACTGTATTGGGCGACCTATTGGAGCTGCAAATGTAGTGGATTGGGCTTTCCCCCGTCCGGCTGATGGGCTACTTATGACGTAGTTGGCCATAACCAAAGCAACCCTCCTTGCCTAAATGACACTCACCAGGATGGTTTTTACCACACTTTGGATATGCTGATAAAGTGCGGCTATTAGATACATGGCTCTAAGACTGAGAGCTTGATGCTCAGCCTTCCGATCCTTACAGGTCCTGGAAGAAGGAGCACTAGCTGACGAGGGTATTGGAGGTCTCTGCTGCTATATGGGCTACTACCACTGCCTGATATCTGCTGTGAATACTCAAACTGACCAGTTCTCGCCCGCTTACTCTCCGTTTCTATTTATTTTAGTTTCTATGCCTTCATCTGTTGTGCATGGATTATAAGTCTAGAGATGTCCTTGTCACTACTGAGCATGGCAGTCCTACACTCCTTAACCACCAAGTCTAAAACACCTGAAATGAACTTGCTCATCCTGGCCCTAGGTTCAACAACCATCTCTGGAGCATATCAAGACATCTAAGTGAACTTCAAGGCATACTCCTGAACTGTCATGGAGTTTTGTTTTAGATTGATGAACTCCTCTACCTTCACTTCCCTCAGCTCATGGGGAAAGAATCTATCCAAAAATATAGTTATGATTCATCCCACTCCACTAGACTTGCACCAGCCCATCTCCCTTGTTTCCACTAATAGTACCATATTTGAGCCACTCTCTTCAGCTGATGGGAGAACAAATCTACACTCTCAATACAGTTAAAATCTATGATTAGGGTGATCTTCTAAACCTCTGATGAAATCCTGTAGATCGTCATCTACCTTTGACCGGTGAAACTCTAGGGGATTCATCCGAGTAAAATCTTAAAACCCTGGCAGCAGCTGTGGTTCCATCAGTATTGGTAGTTGCAACAATCTGCTGGCTGACCTGGTTGGTAATAGCCTAGGCGAGTTGCTGAAATGTTTCCCGGAACTCGGCATATGACACCTTCTGGTCCCAGGGGCTACTGCAACTAGCGGGGCTTACTAGTTTATGTTTCCATACCTTCAGTCGTTAACTCGTCTGGGAGGCATTTTTTATACATATACAAAGAATGAGTTAGAATGATGTTCTTAGAGTTTCACACACTATCGCACGATAAGAATCATGAAATAAGGGAAATTTCCTAAAAAGATTTGCAGCTTCTTACTCATAAGTGTGGCGCACTTCACATCCATGAAAAAACTCTACTTAACGTGGCTTTCAAATATCTTAGGACACTCTAAATCTAATGCTTTGATACCAAGTTTGTCATGATGCGAGTCTACACCCTGGCCATAAAATGACGCCTAGAACCAGAATGGCTCCAAGCTAACCCATGCCATAGCATAATTCTAACATGACTGTCACTTATAATGAAAATTGAGAGGAACCATAAACAATTTTATAACATACAAATATGAATACTAAAATAAGCTGGATAAAATGAAGTTAGCTAGATACTACAACTCTATCTGAAAGCCTCTACCAAGGATGAGCTACTGGACAAGCCCCCAGCTAACTCCAAAGTCTAAACCTGAAAACAATACAACTAACATAGAAGGAAATGCTCCTACCATCGGTAGATGAGGACTCATGACTGATGTACTATTGAACAGTGTCTGATAGAGACTAACTACCCTGCTGAGCCTGAGTGCCTGAGCTGATATCATAAGAAGATATAACATAGGAAGTATGTGGTAGTACATTGAATGTCCTAAGTATATGATGTTATGCAATTTAAAACTTAAGCATACTGACAAAGAAACTGTAAGTAAAATGTTGAAATAATATATAGTGACCCTATTTGAAAATATAAGTGCTATAAACAGCCTGACGTCTGAAAATATAGTAAACTAGTAAAACTAATTAAGGTTCATATACATAATCTAAAGTCAAAGACCAGACTGTACTAAATTATGGGAGTGCCTATTAACTGACATATAACCATGTGAGCTAAATGTGGAGTTCGGTGTATACATCCCATCGATAAAACCCAATATACCTTTCCAGGGTATAAAGGCATGGTTGTCTGATCACTAATATAATGCCCGTTCGAGCTAATACTTATGGTTGCACATAGGTTTAGGAACCTAGATGCATTGAACCCCGGCCTACTCGGTGCTAAGTACTACTCCCAACCGAAATCCTAATTATAACTAACTAAATTGATTATCTCAAAATTGGTGTCCTAAGGCTATAAAACTACTTATTTAGAAGTGTTTTGAGAGGCTAAAGGACCTAATAACTGAGAATACTGAAAATACTATTAAACTGGTAAAGTAATAAGCTGGTAAACTGTCATTTCTAGAGAATATTAGATATACTCATAATATGAAAATACTAACTTTGATTTAAATCATACATGCTAAAGATTATACTTAGTAATAATCAATTGAAAATAACAATTTAGGCCAGCTTTCAAATCATGCAAGGTTTAACCCACAAATCATGTTAATATCTAGGGTTAGAGGTAATATTGTGAATTTTAAGTCAAGAATATGAAAATGATCTGCCAGGGTTATAGAAACATGAAAAAACAATTGAAATTAACGAAAATTCATGATTTGTCTAAAATAGCTCTAATTCATAACTCCTACAGGACTAAGAACGTAGAAGTTAAAGATTCCTCAGAGAAATTGTAGAAAGATGGAACACTAAAAACGAATATGACAAAGAAAATACATAAATATTAATCTCAAAATGAAAGTGATAAATCTTGATATCCAACAACTCTTAGCACATGCGTATTAGTTAAGTGGTACTAATTTAGAGACAAATATGAAAATTAAACACATTAATAGAAATAGAATATTTTCAACTTAAAGGGAATAGAAAATTTTTGATTCACATCATTATAAAAGGATATTTATTACTCACTATAAAAAAAATGATGAACTGTATATATTTGAACAAATTCAAAAGATCTTTTGTCAATCATCAGACTCCATTCAATCCCAATCAGTATCATCAACATCATCCTCCTCTTCTAGTTTTTGTGAACAATTTGGGTATCTCAGGGTCCTGTCCCACGCGTTTCAGCTTATTTTACTCTTTAGAGGCTTTTGTGGACAAGTCTCGTATAGTTTAGTTTGGTTTAGTGTTTTGGGCCTTGCTAGCCTTCTGTTGTTCAGTTTATATTTATGATGGCCTTTTCGGCATTCCAGGTGTTTAATTATTATTATTGAGACCGTATGGATCCAGTATTCATTTCAGTTGATTGTGACAAGTGGCCTGGACGGCCTAAGTATTACAGTTACAGATGTTATATAATCGTTTTCTCGATTAGTTTAGAATCGAGTGCTAGTTGCGCCCTACCCTAGTTTTGGGGTGTGACAAACTTGATATTAGAGCGAGGTCGTGTCCTAGGGAGTCGATAAATCTATATCTGGTAAAATCATACTTATGTGTATGTTGTGCAACATACATATACTCAGGAAGCTATAGGGTATTTAGGAGTTGTTACACTTTTTTCATCTATAGATAGTGCAAGTAGAGCTAAGCCAAGGAAAGTACAATACCAATCGCGCCTCATAAGTGTCTATTGTGATGATCAAAAATAGATTAAAGGTTTCTAAACTATACAGATGAAGGAATAAATGAGATTGTACAGCTCGAGGCTGCCAATAAAATCTTGCCCCAATAAAGGATTGGGCTTGAAATTTAATGAACTTTTATGTTCTTTGACATGTTTGGATAAGGAAGTAAAGTAACTGAAAGAAATTCAAAGTAGTTCCAGCTCCTTAGATGTTATCCATTTCTGAGAAGAGAAATAGCAAGGGACCAGGTGTTCCCAGATTCAATTCATTAGCTTAGTTGATGTGGAAAACGAGAATATGTTTTGAATGTTAAATTCAGGTAATAATACCACAACAGTTACATTTAAAGTTTGTGGTATAGCTTGAGCAATTGAGCAGTGAAAAAAAAGAGTATGAAGTAAAACATATGAGTTTATATGGATATAAAAGATATTTAAGAATGACTTAGAGTCACAAATTCCCTGACAAATGGATTACTAAATGATTGATGTTCTATTAAGACCGAGATTGTATTATGATGATGAGTATAATATTTCCTGAGCCATGATGAGAGATAAGAAAGATACAGTATTTGTAAAGAATTTCTAGTAATGTATCAAAAAAGTATTGCCCAGGTAAAGGCAGTATGATGTAAGTTCTCAAGAAAAATAAAACCCTTTATTTAATATTGGAAAGGAGGTCTATGAACTCCTTTAAAAGTAAGGTAAAGATGAAGAAGATAGAACATCTCAGCCAACAAACCGAGGAAAATAAGAAAGCTAAATGAGCAGAGGCATCACAGACATGCCGGTTGGGGAATCAAATACAGTCAGATGAAGCTACCATATGAGACGATGATGGTCATTGCCAAAATTAAGTGATATTGATTTGATTATAACCGTACAATGCGAATTAGTTTGCTTCAGAAGGGGTTCACCATGATATGTAAGGGTAATTTAGTAATGTTCATATGTGAGTATATTTGTATTCCTGAATATAAGAGAGAATTCTTAATGTTATGGAGATTTGATTTTCCTGAATTAGGAGAAGGTGAAAAGGTAAAATAAAATACCCTTCGTTATAGCTAAGACATTAAGGTCTTATTTTCAAAAAGTTTAATTGCTTACCTATTTTAACTAACAATAGTCGTTATGAAGGAAGTCCATGAGAAGGGTTGTTTAATGACCTATAGTATTGAGTGAAGGAATGAATTAGCATAACTTCAACATAGATAAGAAACCTTTTGGAAAGTCCATATGAGTAGGGAAGCTGCTATAGATAAGACTTGATAACATGATGCGACCATTTAAGGTTCTAGGTTAAGGACATCTGGTCATTTGAGATTCATATCAGTAAAGGTTATTATGGGATAGCAGAGGTACTAAGCTATATTAATGATGTAAAATAATATGGAAGAGCCCCTCAAAAGTATACCTAGTAAGAAAGAACTTGGATTGTAAAGAAAATATTTTGAGAGATAGGTCTGAAAGACTAGGACTGAGATAGTAATAGAAGCAATAGCAGCACAGAGGTTCGTGTTGTTTAAAAAAGTTACGGGACTGTTAAGGGAAAGGTAAAAAAAGTTATGACAATAGCATTGCAAGTCTTGCAGGAAAGTTATGATGTCGAGGAAATAACGTGACAAACTTGCTCTAACAAAAGAAAAGGCAAGAGGAAAAGTACTTTAGGACGATTATGAACTATAGATCTAGTAATATTTCTCTTCTGGTTGAGTAATATGAAATTGAATGATACTTAGAATAGAGTAGAGCTTATAGGTTGTAAAGACAAAGGTCTTAAGAAAAGATGGGGAAGGATAATTGTCCCTATCAAGGCCTATTTATAGTAACTGATATTGTATGAACATTCAAATAGCTCTAGATGAGGCATGATGTAGCCAACACAAATTTTGAGTGAAACTAAAAGTTAAAGACTAAGATTATAACAAATCATGGCTAAAGTAAAGTGATCACGGGCAAAAATATATGCCCGAGATACGCTTTACGACTTAAATTAGTCTTGTTTATCTAAGATTTTTGTATACATTTTCATGTAATTTTAGATGAAGTAAAGATATGTGCTAACCAACATGATTAGCCTTTGTTTTGTAGGTTTTGATGACTTTTGAGCAACTAATCCATGAGTTGGTGAGGTAGAGGCTTGGAAACGAAATTAACACGCGAACGTCAGCGAAGAGGAGGCACAAAACAGCCCACCTGCGCGTTGGCAACGTGCCACGGCAGGCAGGCCGCTCACAACAGCCCACCTGTGCATTGGCAACGTGCCACGGCAGGTGGCCTCTGTGACCAAGGGCTTCCAACACGCTGCCCAAGCAGCGTGACACGCTGCCAACGCGGCAGGGTGCTGCCCGGGCCAGTTTCGGGTGATTTTCCAGAGGGCTTCCGCGTCTGTAGCGTGTCACGGAGGTCGTGCTCCGCGATGCACTCCGTGACACGTTGCTTGTTATTCCAGGAAAGAGTCCTACTACTATAAATAGCACACTTAAGTGTATTTTTCATAAGGCAGACTTGGTGGAGCAAGGACGTGGGTTACATGCAGTTGAGGGACGAAAAGTTCAGGGTTTTTTCTCTCTTTCTTTCTTCTCTAATTCAATTGTTTGTATAATTAACACTTGTTTTAGGATGATTAATCCACAAATGAGTGGTTAGTTCCCTTCCTTGCTGAGGTTATGAACACTTGTGATGAATTTTGATTATTGAATTATATGGTTTTTCATCGTTTTCTTCCATGTTGTTCTATTAATTCTTGTTTCTACTGCATTGGTGTGTGGCCTACATTAATGTACATCTAAAAAGTACGATTTCACTCGAGAGAGCACGAAATTGGAAAGTTGTGAATTAATAGGACATTGTTCTTTACTTGATTTGGGAAAATTGAGTTTTGATGTGCTTTCCTGATAGAAATATACTTGAACTCTGTATAGTCAATTTAGGAACCGAAATTGTATTGCTAGGTCATGAATTGCATTTGATCACAGAAATGTAGATGGATGGTTTATGATTCTTAAGTGAGATTAAATACGAGAGTTTTAATCTCTTGGCTAATGTTCTTGGCTAGCAACTGGAAGAAAAGATTAACCAATTTAAGATGATAATCAGTTTCATTACATGTTCTTTAACCTCAGCATGCTCTTATTCATAGTCCAAATTCAAAGTAGATAATTGTTTTTAGCTTTAGTATAAAAATTATAGAACAAACTATCAAACTTTTGGTTACACTGTTGTCTGCATTTTTAGAAGTAAAATATAGTACACTTGAGCAAATTGCACTTCATCCAAGTCTCTGTGGGATCGATACTTGGCTTACTAAAGCCACTTACTACTTGTTCGACCACGTGCACTTGCGTGTCATTTTATATACCCCTAGGGCAGTAGATACCAGTACCACCCCCAGCCATTCTTGTGTCATCAGATTAGAATCTTAGGGGTGCATTCTATATGTTGGTTCAGATGATGGCTTCCCAGCGCCAGCCTCAGCCTGTAGTACAAACTGCCATTGAGCCCACTGAGGGGCCTGATAGTTTGAGAGTTCATGAGTTTCTAGATTTGACTCCCCTGCAGTTTACAAGAACAGATCATAGAAGGACCCCTAGAATATTATACATCAGCTGTAGAGAATGTTTATGCATGCGTCGTCTATAGAATCAGTTGAGTTAGCAATATTTCGGTTGCGAGATATGGCAGTCCTGTGGTACAAGAGCTGGGAGAGGTCCCGAGGCATAGATGCACCTACACCTATGTGGCCTAGCTTCTCGAAGGCTTTCATAGACCATTATTTGCCCCGAGAGTCCGGTAGGCCAGAGTAGAGCAGTTTTTGCACCTGGAGCAGGGCAAAATGAGTGTTAGGGAATATGCATTGAGGTTTGATTCCTTATTTAGATATGCGCCCTTGTTTGTTGATATTATGCCAGCCAGGGTGCATCGGTTTATTATGGGATTGGCACCAAAATATGTGTAGTCTTGCATTACAGCCACACTACGAGAGGATATGGATATCTCACAGATCCAAGCCTTTGCTCAGAATGTAGAGGAACTCAGACAGCACCAGTACGCCGTGGAAAGGGCAGGTCAGGAATAGCCCCGGAAGACTAGACCCGCATATTTTAAGGCAGATTTACAGGATGGTACCAAGCCCCGTCTATTAGGTAGGCCATATAGGCCCCCATTTCACTGCACCAAGACAACATATTAGATCATCAGAGGCAGTCAGGTCCCGATGAAAGTTCACGAGCGCCAAGCTCGCAGCAACAAAGGGGGCCAGATCGGATAGAATCGGTTGTACCACGATGCAGTACCTGTCATAGGATGCATTCGGGGAGGTGCAGGTATGGTTCCACCTCCTATTATTCCTGTGGATAGGAGGGGCACATAATGAGAGATTGCCCGACTAGACAACAGGGCACAGGCCCTCAGCTCCAGCCGGTAGAGGTCGAGGTAGATCAGGAGCATCTAGTTCAGGCAGCAGTCAGGACCGCACATATGCACTACCAGGATGACAGGAGTCAAAGTCGTCTCCAGATGTTGTGACAGGTATATTAGATATTTTCTCTCACTCAGTTTATACTTTGATAGACCCGGGCTCCACCTTATCGTATGTTACTTCATTAGTGGAACGAAAGTTTGATATAGTGCCAGAATTGCTTCAGCGACCCTTTTCAGTGTCTACACACGCGGTGACTCTATTATTGTAAAATAAATTTACCGGGGTTGTACAGTAGAGGTTGTTGGTCTCCAGACCTTAGAAGATCTAGTAGAATTAGAAATGATCGGTTTTGATGTGATTATGAGTATGGGTTGGTTGGCACCATGTTACGCCACTGTGGAGTGTTGGACCAAAATTGTCCGATTTCATTTTTTGAGAGAGGTAATACGAGAGTGGAGAGGTAATACAACTACGCCAAAAGGTAAATTCATATCCTATCTTCGAGCAAAAACGTTGATAGCAAAAGGTTGTACCTACCATATTGTTAGTGTTCGGGATATGCAAGAAGAATCCCTGACTCTCCAGTCTATTCCGGTGGTTAACGAGTTCCTAGATGTGTTTCCAGACGAACTTCCTGGTATTCCCCCAGAGCAGGAAATAGATTTCTCTATAGATTTGTTACCAGTACTCAACCTATATCCATTCCCCCATATCGAATAGCCCGTTCTTAGTTGAAAAAATTGAAAGAACATTTGAAGGATTTGTTAGATAAGGTTTTTATCAGGCCGAGTACTTCATCGTGGGGTGCACCAGTTCTATTTGTGAGAAAGAAAGATGGCTCCCTCCGTATGTGCATAGATTATCGACAATTGAACAAGGTTACTATTAAGAATAAATACCCACTTCCTAGGATAGATGACTTGTTTGAACATCTACAAGGGGAGAAATATTTTTCCAAAATTAACCTGAGATCCAGGTACCACCAGGTTCGAGTTTGGGAGAAGGATATCCCGAAGACAGCTTTCAGGACCAGGTATGGTCATTTTGAGTTCCTAGTTATTTCCTTCGGGTTGACAAATGCACCAGCGGTGTTCATGGACCTAATGAATAGTATTTTAGGCCATATTTAGTTTTGTTTGTGATAGTATTCATTGATGATATTCTTGTATACTCCCTCTTAGAAGAGGAACACAGAGATCATTTGCGAACAGTACTTCAGATCCTCAGAGACCACCAGCTATATGCAAAGTTTTCTAAATGTGAGTTCTGGTTAAATTCCGTATCTTTATTGGGACGCATTGTATCAGAAGATGGTATTCAGGTTGATTCACAGAAAATAGAGATAGTAAAGATATGGCCTAGACCTACTACTCCAACAGAGGTTCGCAGTTTCCTGGGATTGGTCGGGTATTACAGAAGGTTTGTGGAAAGATTTTCTAACCTGTCAGCGCCTTTGACTAAGTTGACTCAAAAAGCAGCCAAATTTCAGTGGACCGAGGCCTGTGAGTAGAGTTTCTAGGAATTGAAAAATTGATTGACATCAGCACAAGTGATTGCTTTGCCGGAAGGTTCAGAGGGTTATGCTGTATATTGTGATGCTTCAGGCGTTGGGTTAGGGTGTGTTTTGATGCAAAACGGAAAAGTAATTGTGTATGCTTCTAGGAAATTAAGGAAACATAAAAAGAACTACCCCACCCACGACCTGAAATTAGCTGCTGTGGTCCACGCCTTAAAGATATGGAGCCACTACTTGTATGGTGTACATGTGGACATTTTTACCGATCATAAAAGCCTCTAATATATTTTCACAGAGAAAGAGCTGAATTTACGACAGCGTCGTTGGCTGGAATTTTTGAAAGACTATGATGTGAAACTTTTGTATCATCCAGGGAAAGTTAACATCGTAGCAAATGCCCTTAGCCGTAGATCCATAGTCACGACCCGAATGTACACCCGGATCGTAGACATGGGGCAAGGGACCCTAACAGACCCCAAGTCAACTCATAGCACATGCATATAGCTAATCGCATTTAATAAAGCAGAAAACTTAGCATAAAACATAGCAAAAACATAATCATAGTATAACAACCGAAAATACTAGACATATACATAAACTGAGTTCTACATCCTGTCTTGAAGCCTCTACTACATAAGATGGGTTAATGGTACAACATCCCCAACTAACCCGACCAATACCGAAACATAAATAACATGAAAGTATGTCAAACAGCCCTCGAAACATGAGGACTCACTAATAAGCTGAGAGCAAGAACTGAGATGAACTAAGGATAAGATTGAGCCTGAGATCCAGACCCTGTATCATAAAATGATACAACATAGAAAGTATGTGGTTAGTAGTGGAATATACCGAGTATGCAAGGTAAGTAAAAAGAGCGTTTAACATCAAAATAAACTCATAAATAAACATAGGAGAAGGACATCATGCTTGTATCATAAACTTCGTAAGAAACATAAGGCTCAAGGCATTCAAATCATTCATGAAGCATTCATAAACATAATCATAAATAAACTTTATTAAAACATAACCTGAGCCAATAACATAATTATAACAATGCATAAAACATGCGGACCAATGGGAGGACTCGTCATAACTGACACCATCATGGTAGAGCTTTTCATGATTCCCTACTATCTCGCTCAAGTGGGCAGAGCTGACCCTGGCTTGCCAGGCTAGGGTCGTGCATTAGGCATGATATCACATTTAAGGTGATCATTATCAATACATCATATCATTTAGAAACCCATGGTGGCACGTGGTTATGAGACACCAGCGTAGTCCTTTGAATGTCGGGATGCTCGGTGCTAGACACGGCTCCCAAAAACATGCATATAGGCTCATACATAAATCAATACATCATGTATTAAGATTCACCGGCTAAAGTATAAAATTTATCATCATTGATACCCTTTAAAACATGCTTATCCAAGAATCAAAGGCCCTGTTTATTGGCCAACATCATAAATCGATAAATCATGAAATTCGTTCATAAATCATAAATCGTTCTTCAATATGTGGGCATTGCCCAATACTTTGACATACTCAATTCTTTCAAAGATATGCTCATAAACATGGATAACTTGATATCATGTCTTTCCATCATCAATAAACTCAAAATATTGAATATTCATCATAAATCATAACTTTCGTAAACTCTCATCAATGGGCATTTTAAATTTATAAAGCTTGAAACATGATTTAAAAGAAAATAATATAAAACCTGCCCATCATTCATAATTCAATAATTAAAACTCAATTAAATCGTACCCATAAAGAGAAATCATATTATCATGCACTTGGGTAAAACCCCATAGAACTTGAATAGGAGAATCCGTGATTTAAATCGAAATTTGGGCATGGGTGTGAAAGGATTTCACCCATTCTAAAACCCTACATACCTGGGGATGGACTGATTTTGAATTTCCTTGAAATCCCACAAAGAAATTGATGGAAACTTGGAGGAGAAGACCTTGAATCTCCTAAAAACCTCTCTAAAAGCCCTTGCATGGGAATGGGTATGCATTAGGGACTTAACCCACTTTAAAGACCCTATTCTGACCTTAAAACGACATAGTTTAGGCCTTAAGAGTTTATAAAATTATGAGAAGGCCCTTACTAATTCGCAAAAAATAACTGTCAGGTGACCCTAACGGGTGACCTGACGACTCGTCAAGACGGGCAACAACTCATCATGTTGCCCGTCAAGTACACTGCCTCATCCTCCATTAAAAGTCCACAGGCTTGCTCATGACCTACCTCACGAGTCGTTGGGATAGGCCACGACTCGTGGGATCCCATCCTTAGGTACACTAGGAGCTTCTTCTAACTTAACCCTAACCTCACCCACGAGTGACATGAATACTCATGGGGACTGACCGCGAGTCGTTATCTCCCTTGTGGAGACCTCGATTCTTCCTTTATTCCATCCCTGCCCAATAGTCACTTGATGACTCATGGGGTCTCCTCACGAGTCATCCCATGACTCGTCTTGTGCCTGCAACATAAATTACAAAATTTTCCCATTTCAACTCCCGGGTCCGATCTTTGAACTTTCAAGGTATAACAATATCTCCACCTTGGGAACATTCGTCCTCGAATGTTAGAAACACACAGAAAAAGTAGAAACATGCAATCATCATATGCAAATACTGATTATTAAAATCAAAAACTAATAAAATTGCTGCCTCCAAAAAGAACTACATAACTGAACTGAATTTAGACATCTCATACATTTATGTCATCATAAAACAAACTTGTATGCATGAACTGAACATGAAAACTGATGAGAGGCTTAGGGAAAGATTGGTACCTCAAACTGTAACTGAGCCGGTAGGGAATAGGTGTGGGTATTTAGCCATCATATCCACTTCGGCTTCTCACGTAGCTCCTTCAACATGTTGTTTTCTCCATAATACTTTAATTGAAGCTACTTCTTTGTTCCTTAGCTTACAGACTTGATGATCTAAGATCTCCACTGGAATTTCTTCATAGCTGAGGCTATCCTTTACACCAATGTTGTCTACCGGGTCTACTAAAGCTGGAGTACCCAAGCACTTTTTCAAGAACGATACATGAAACATGGGATGAACTGAAGCTAACTCTGAAAGCAAGTCCAACTCATACACCACTTACCAACTCTCCTCATAACCCGGTAAGGGCCAACATATCGGGGACTGAGTTTCCCTTTCCTTCCAAACCGCATGACTCTCTTCATGGTAGATACCTTTAGAAATACCTAATCATCCACCTCAATCTCCAAATCCCTTCTCCTTACATCGGCATAGGATTTCTGATAACTCTGAGCAGTTTTCAACCATTCCCTTATCAACTGAACCTTCACCATCGCCTCGTGAATCAAATTTGGCCCTATCATAGCTACCTCACCAACCTCAAACCATCCGATGGGAGATCTACACCTTCACCCATAAAGAGCGAGCCTCGAACGGTGCCATCTGAATACTAGAGTGATAACCATTATTATAGGAAAACTCGATCAAGGGCAAATGATCATCCCAACTACCCTTGAAATCCATAACACATGCCCTCAACATATCCTCGAGGGTTTGAATTGTTTGTTCTGCCTGGCCGTCTGTTTGCGGATGGAATGTGGTGCTGAGCTTAACTAGAGTCCCAAGGCCCTTTTGGAAAGACTGCCAAAACTAAGAGCTAAACTGAGATGCTCGGTCTGAAATAATAGAAAAGGGCACGCCATGAAGTCGAACAAACTCCCGAATATACAACTTAGCATATTCATCCGCTGAATCCATGGTCTTGACCGTAGAAAGTGTGCAGCCTTCGTTAACTTATCGACCACCACCCAAATGGAGTCGTATTTCCGGCGAGTATGGGGTAGACCTGTAATAAATTTCATATTAATCTCTTCCCACTTCCAAGTTGGGATGCTAATATCCTAAAGTACGCCTCCCGGCCTTTGATGTTCGACCTTCACTTGCTGACAGTTTGGACACTTGGCTACAAACTCCGCAATATCCTTCTTCATACCATCCCACCAATAGATTTTCTGCAAGTCCTGATACATCTTTGTGGATCCTGGGTGAATGGAATATCTGGTACCATGTGCCTCATGCAATATTCGAACTCTCAATTTTCAACGTTCGAAACACATATCTGACCCTGGTATCGTAGAACACTATCTCCCCCTTTAGAGAAAACCTCCACCTTCTAACTCCGCACCGCCTCCTTCAGCTACCTAAAATTTGGATCCTCATCTTGCTTAAACTTGACATCGACCACTAAGGACAATTTTGACCCATTCTACACAATAACATCGCCATTAGTCGAGTCGATCAATCTAACTCCCAGTCTTGCAAGTCGATGGACATCCTTCACCAACTCCTTCTTTCCCTTATCCATGTGGGACACACTCTCCATAGAGAGCCTGCTAAGTGCATCCGCAACCATATTGGCCTTTCCCGGGTGGTAAAGGACACTCATATCTTAGTAATTTAATAACTCCAACCACCTCCTCTGCCAAAGATTGAGATCTTTCTGCATGAACACATATTGCAAACTCTTGTGGTCTATGAATACATTTACATGAACCCCATACAAGTAATGTCGCCATATCTTCAAGGCAAACACCACCGCGACCAATTCAAGATCATGGGTCGGGTAATTCTTCTCATAAACTTTAAATTGTCTTGAGGCGTATGCTATTACCTTCCTACGCTGCATCAACACACATCTCAGTCTAACTCTCAAAGAATCACAATATGCAACAAAACCATATGTACCCTCAGGCAAAGTCAACATAGGTGCTGAAGTGAATCAGTTCTTCAACTCTTGGAAGCTTTTCTCACAAGTATCCGACCATTGGAACTTCACCTTTTTATGAGTCAACCTGGTCAATGGGGCTGAAATTGATGAAAAGCCCTCAACAATTCTTCAATGGTAGCCTGCTAAGCCCAAGAAACTCCGAATTTTCGAAGGACTCACCGGCCTGGGCCAATTCTTCACCGCTTCAATTTTTCGTGAATCCACCTTTTTGCCTTCACTTGACACCACATGACCCAAAAAGGCCATCGAGTCCAACCAAATTTCACACTTACTGAACTTTGCATATAATTGACGATCCTTGAGGGTCTGAAGTACTACTCTCAGGTGAGCGGCATGCTCCTCCTCGCTTTGTGAGTATATCAAGATGTCATCGATAAACTCAATCATGAACGTGTCCAAATATGGTTTGAACACCCGATTCATCAAGTCCATAAAAGCTGCAGGAGAATCAATTATTCTAAAAGACATAACCTTAAACTCATAATTGTCATACCGTGTCCTGAAGGCTGTCTATGAAATATCACTCTCCCAAACTCAGAGCTAATGGTACCCAGACCTGATGTTATACCCCGGGAACCCAAGGATCAGACCCAGGAGTCAAATGGTGGAAAAATCTGGAAAATGTTGCAGTAATGCGGGATGAGTCGTTAGATGACTCATGAGGAGACCCCACGAGTCGTTAGGTGGCTCGGGAGAGGTTGGATTGAGCTAAGGAGTTGAGGTCCCCACGGTGTGGGAACGACTCGTGGTCAGCCACCACGAGTCGTCAGGTCCCCCGCGGGGTGAGGTTACGGGTTACCTAGGAGTTTTGACCAGTGTACCTAATGGATGGGACCCCACGAGTCGTGGCCAGCCCCAACGACTCGTGAGGTGGGTCATGAGCAAGCCTGTAGAAATTCAATTAAGGATGAGGTAGTGTACTTGATGGAAGCTGGTAACGAGCCGTTGCCTCGGGGGATGAGTCGTCATGTCCTCCGTTAAGAGCCCAGGTGAAAAGTTCCAATGGACTAGATGAAATGACCCAATGACTCGTTGTCCCTTGTAATGAGTCGTCAGGTCGCCCGTTAGGGTCACTTGGCAGTTATTCCCTGCGAATTAGTAAGGGCCTTCTCATACTTTCCTACGCTCCTAAGACCTAAACTATGTCATCTTGAGGCCGGGATAGGATATTTTAAGGGGAAATCATCCATGATAAACCTCATTTGATACTTGTAAGAGTAGAGAGGAAAGAGGAAAGGGATTCAAGTGTTTACCTTCAAGTTCTTCAAGTCTCCATCTAGGGATTTTCAAGGGAGTTAGGAATCAAGGAGTTCCAGGTATGTGGGGTTTTGAATGGGTAATTTAGTCCCTACCCATGCCCCAATTTCTCTCAAATACTTAGTTTAAATTACAAACTCTTGATGGGTCATAACCCAATTGAATGTTTCCTCAAAAATCGATATGAACATATTGTAGTATGTCTAAAATCACGGGTTTGAATTATTGGGCTGTTTTCACTTATTTTATTCAGTATTTGATGATTTAATCCCTAAAAGCATATGCACCCTAAATCATGGGGTTTTAAGTGAAATTCATGATTATGGTGGTTTGTAAAGCATGATATGAACTTTTGAATTTTAAGCATGTTTTTAATTACTCATGTTATTATGATCATATTTTCCATAAATTTAAGCATTTGAAGTATGATTGAAATTATGAGCAATGCCCACATGTCGCTTATGATTCATGAACTATGATTTTGGCCGAACCAAGGGCCCCATTTCCATGGCTAGTATCACGAATTTTCAAGCATGTTATGATTACCACAATTTAACTAGCCATACATGTCATGTATGAATTTTATGAGCATGTTGCATGTTTTGGGAGTAGTACTTAACATTGAGTAGGTTCGGGGCCTAGGTTACGCCCTGAATCTCAGAACTACGTGCCACCGTAGTTATGTTTGGGACTGCCTCAGCGTCTATCCCCTATGTCGTACGGGTTCTTCATGAGTGATATCATGCATTTCATAGTTCATACCCTTGGCAAGGTATGAACGGCCTCCCAACTAGGCTTACAAGTCAGGCTCCATGTGTTCTCATATGGGGTATGTCAATTATAGAAATATCCCACTGTTCCTCATGTTTTAATGCATGTATGATTATGTTCTTTTGGCTCAAGTCGTGTTTATGAAATGTTTTCCCTCATGTTATGACTATGACAGGTTTATGGATATTTTGAAATTTTTGAGCCTTACTGTTACACCCCGTAAAATTTCCAACACATAGATGGCCTATTCGCGTGTTGGTTAAGAGTATTTGAAAGTCATACATGCTAGAAAAAGGCCCGGGAAAAGACCGGATGGGAAACCTGTCGAACTATCATGGAAGGAGTCGGGGCAGAGCCCCTCTGCGATGGCAACGTGTCACGGAGGTGGAGCCTCCGCGTTGGCTCCGTGACACGTTGGCCCTGTCCAGGCCCAAGTATATAAAGCCTCCACATCGGTTCATTTCATTATTATATCAAATAATTTCCAGAAGCTCGTGAGAAAACAGAGAGGGTGCGAAAGTATTATTAAATTATCACTCGATTACGCCGTCAAACGCGGTCCAAACTCAAATTAACTCCAGATACCGAGGTATTAAGTAGTAAGGAGCATTCCTACGGATTTAGTTTCGTGAAATTTGGCCGGCGAATCATCGTGCTACCGAACAAAGGTAAGTGGAATTGCTCCAAACTAGTGTCAATATACTCGTATCCCTAAAGTTAGTATTTCTCCCTTTTGGACTTTCGAGAAATAGCGAGTTTCTGACCATTTTTCGATAGGCCAAAGTTTGGGCTATATATATCGAAAGTGACGTTTTATTTCAGAATATTGGTGTATTTAGTTCTAATTGACATATATGTAAATGCAGTTGGGAGAAATAGCTGGAGTACTAACCGAGCTTCGTCCGTTAGTCGGATAAACCAAGGTTAAGGTATGTAAAGCCAGTTTCTTCGGCAAGTTAGTAGTTTAGCCTTGTTAGCACAGTAAACTCCATAGTAGAATTCTCGGAGTTAAATATTGAGTATTGTGCAAGTTCAGTAAATCTGGTTTGCATTGTTATATCGTACTCAATCCGAAGGTTAGTAAAGCATGCGCCAAAATGGAAAGTTAGCATTCCAGACTCGGTATAGCCCAGTATGCGATTAGCAGGCATATTTCTAGAATAATATGACATATATTCAGAATAAGAGTTAGTAAAGTAAAATCAGACAGTCAGATAGTATCTTGGCTACAGATTAGCCATACAGACAGATGATATGTTATACCCCGTAGAATTCCCGGCACTTAGATGACCTGTTCGCACATTGGTTAAGCGTATTTGAAAGCCATACATGCTAGGGAAAGGCCCGGGAAAAGATCGGATGAGAAACCTGTCGAACCATCGCGGGAGGAGCCGAGGCAGAGCCCCTCCGCGATGGCAGCGTGTCACGGAGGTGAGGCCTCCGCGATGGCTCCGTGACACGTTGCCCGTGTCCAGGCCCAAGCATATAAAGCCCCACTTCGGTTTAAACTCATTTAATATCTTATAATTTCTAGAACCCGCAGCTAAAGAGAGGAAAACGAAGGGGTATTAAATGTTTTCGTCCGATTACGCTGCCAAACGCTCCCCAAACCCAAATTAATCCTAGATACCAAGGTATTTAGCAGCAGAGAGCATTTCTACGGAGTTAGTTTTGCGAAAAACGGCCGACGAATCGGCGAGCCGCCGAACTAAAGTAAGTAGAATTGCTCTAAATTAATGTCTATGTGTTCCTAGCTGAGAAGTAAATAATTCTCCCTTCTGGGCCGCTGGAAAATAGCGAGTTTTTGACTGTCTTTCGATAAGCCTAAGTTTAGGCTATAAATTAAATCGAAAGTAACGTCGCTCTTTATAATAATGTTGTATTTAGTATTGATTGACGTATTTATGAATGCAGTTGGGAGAAAATAGTTGAAGTACCGGCCGAGCTTCGTTCGACGGACGAATATTCAAAGATAAGGTATGTAAAGTTAGTTTCCTTCAGCAAGTTAAGTAATATCAGTGTAGTGTAACAAATTACGGACCAGTAGAATGTTCAGAAGTCAAATGTTGCGTTATTATGAATGTTGGTACGATGTGAGAAACATTGGGTTGTAATGTGTATGAAACCTATCAGTATGATATAGATTCTAACGCAAGCGTTAGAGAGTGCCCAGTATATTCAGAGTGTGATGTAATATGCCAGGTTAAGATATTGTTGTGTTCAGCTGAAACCCCGCGGAGTAGTACAGTATCTGTAAAGCCCTTCAGAAATAGAATAGCAGGCTAAAATGAAGTTCAGAAAGCATGTCAGGAATAGTAAATCAGGTTACTATAGAAAATTAGTATACAGCATAGTTCAGCAGAAAGACTATATTCGTACATATATATATATATAGTACTTCCAGCCTCAGCATGTATTAAGTATGTACTTATTTCTATCACTAGTCCAGCATATAGTGTATACAGAAACTTAGTAAACAGCAGAATTTTCAGCAGAAATATTATCTTATATAGTATTTGCTCAGTACAGCCCGGCAGGAGACTATGTTCATATTTATACATCTTTACCTGCCTCAGCACGTATTAAATACGTACAGATTACTATCAGTAGCCCAGCATGTAATATATATGATACTTTATCCCTATTAGCCTCAGCATGTGAGATACCCAGATAGTATTACCAGTTGAGACCGTTGTATTGTTTGGGGTTGGATTACCTAGCATCCCTGACCGCCCAGGGTTAATAGCTGTATCGACTCGTCCTCCAGATGACGAGGATACGTCACTCTACGGAGTGGCATGCTGTCCCGCCAGGGGACGAAGATGGGATGCCAGTTTTTCCCCATATTTGTGCCTTGATCGGCCCTTACACACCCCAGTCGAGCGGATACGCCCGGGTGCAGATTCAGGAGTCCTCCGGACTCAGATGCAGTTATAGTTAGGGGCTCAGCGAGCCCAAGTGCATACCCAGGGGACCGGCAGGATGCTTACAGCCAGTGTAGGAGATGGGTTGACCGGGGTAGGGGTATAGATTCTGTGTTGATTGTACCTCCCGGCTTATGGGGGCCGGGTAAGGCTGTGTATGCCATGTTATGTTATGTATGTTATGCTATATTACAGTAGATACGAGCAGATTAGTAGTAGAATGATACGTCTCTGGGTATGATTCCTACTCCCTTCAGTATGATTAAGAACAGGTACGATCTACACCATCAGACAGTTATCTACTCCTTCTTATTTCAGTTTTGACAGTTATGTTATTGATTGCAGATATCCCTTCAGTTCTTACAGATTCAGTTATCTCCTACTATTCAGGATTTTTAGCTATATTACTTGTATTCAGTTGTATTCAGTTTGCTTTACATACTCAGTACCAGCGGTACTGACGCCCAGTGAGGCGCTGCATTACTTGCCTGCAGGTACCCATAGACGAGCAAGCGATACCACGTGATCCCCATCAGCGGTTGAGTATTCATCTCCTGTCATCTGGAGACTGAATTTCTAGAGGTGTAGTCCAGTTCTTTTGTTGTACAGTACGGGTAGGTCGGGGCCCTGTCCCGATCATTTCTATTATCCTTCTTAGAGGCTTGCAGTCTGTATATATTCCCTGTGGTCAGATGAGCTGGTCGTGTGAGGCCGTGCAGTTGTATAGTTGCCTTTACTCCTTCTTTCTTTTGTGATGGCCGTGTGGGGCCATAGTTTGCCAGTAGTGGTTACCTTGCCGGTCACGTAGCTTTTCAGTATGTTATGCTTGAGTTACAGATAACTAGACAGCATGGTGGCCTTGTCGGCCCGCATAGGTTCCCCTGAATTACCTTGTTTCTGGTCAGCTGTAATACAGGTACAAGAGGCTATAGGCCAATGGGCCGGAGGCTGTATTTACATCCGTTATATAGCCCTTTGTTTCCAGAAATTTGAGTTAGAGCCATCCAGGCGCCAGATGCGCCCAGGCTTAGCAGTTCAGCAGGTCAGGTCCTAGTAGGGCACCAGGTGCCAGTCATACCCCCCAAGGTGGGGCGTGACAAACTTGGTATCAGAGCAGGTCGTATCCCAGGGAGTCTGCAAGTCGTGCTAAGTAGAGTCCTGTCCATGGATGTGTTGTGCACCACATACTATGGGTAGGAGGCTGCAAGGCATGATAGGATGGTTTTCTTTTATTCTTATTCAGTCGTGCTATAGAGCGGTACAGTTAGGGTTGAGTCCCTGAGAATCTTACCATACTCTTTGGTTACAGATAATGTCAGACCAGTGCCATCCTATTACCAGTCGGAACTTAGACATTGCAGTAGGAGAAGGCACTAACAAAATGCCTCCCCCTCACTTGGAGACAGCCCGATCAGAGGGCCCTACAGAGGCTTCACCTCAGCCTCCTCAGCAGTCTCCACCACGTCAGGAGTCACTTGGGGCGACATTACCTTCAGCAGCCCCTATATTGACTCCTTCTGATCAGGAGGTTAGGAGTGCTGTAGTTTTGTTAGCACAGTTGATGGCTGCTCAGCGTCAGCCAATGCCATCTACAGCTGCAGAATCATCAGGAAGGCCTGGTAGTTCGAGGGTGCGAGAATATTTAGCCCTGAATATCCCACAGTTCACAGGTACGGACCGAACAGAGGACCCCCAAGATTTTCTGGATCAGATGCAGAGAATCTTCAGGGTTATGCATTGCCACGTCTACCGAGTCAGTTGAGTTGGCCGCATTCCGGTTACGGGATATTGCGGTGTTATGGTATGAAAGCTGGGAAAGGTCCCGAGGGAGAGATGTTTCCCCTCCCACCTGGTCCGGCTTTTCAGGAGCCTTTTTGGATCATTATTTGCCGCGGGAGATTCGACAGGCCCGGGTAGACCAGTTCCTACATCTAGAACAGGGGGCCATGAGTGTTCGGGAATATTCTTTGCAGTTTGATTCTCTAGCCCGATATGCACCGGCCTTCGTTGATACCATGGCATCCAGAGTGCATCGTTTCATTACGGGCTTGAATCCAGAATATGTTTAGATTTGTACCACAGCTACACTGCGAGAGGACATGGATATTGCTCGCATTCAGGCATTTTCTCTGAATATTGAGGGCATCAGACAGCGGCAACGAGAGGTCAGAAGGGTTAATCAGGAACAGCGTCGCCGGGACAGGCCAGTCGAATTACAGGGAGAGGCCCGGGGAGGACCCAGGCCCCGATTGTCAGACAGGCCGCCCAGGCCCCCGCCTCCGTCACAGTCACAGGGGGGGTAGATTCAGCCGCAGGGGGCAGTCAGGGACTGGTAGAGGCTCGCAGATGGCAGATTCACTATCACAGAAGAGGGCAGAGCAGTGTAGGTATACCCTACCACTTTGCCCTATATGCAATCGACGCCATTTTGGAGCATGCAGATATGGCTCCACCGCATGTTATATTTGTGGCCAAGAAGGCCATTTGATGAAAGATTGCCCAGCCAGAGGTCGAGAGGACCGCGATAAACAGGATAGGACATCAGCAGGGTCACGAGACACAACATCCTCGACTGGGCGTAGGCCCCCAGTTTCAGCAGGCAGGGGTCGAGGCAGATCAGGGGCCTCCAGTACCGGTGCGGGTCCAAGCCGCACATATGCCTTACGAGGGAGGCAAGATTCAGAGGCATCGCCTGATGTTGTGACAGGTATGTTAACTATCTGTTCACACCCTGCTTATGTGTTAATTGATCCAGGGTCTACTTTGTCCTATATTACTCCATTTGTGGCACGGAAGTTTAGTATTGTACCAGAATCATTACGGCAACCCTTCTTGGTATCTACGCCCGTCGGTGACTCTATCACAGCTAGCCGAATCTACTGCGGGTGTACAGTAGAGATTGTTGACCGTCAGACCACAGTAGATCTGGTCGAGTTAGAAATGATAGATTTCGATGCCATAATGGGTATGGACTGGTTAGTGCCATGCTTTGCCAATGTTGAATGTTGGACCAAAACGGTCCGATTCCACTTCCCGGGGGAAGCAGTACGGGAGTGGAAGGGCAGCACCGCGACGCCAAAAGGTAGGTTTATTTCCTACCTTTGAGCGAGGAAGTTGATATCTAAGGGGTGCATTTACCATCTTGTCAGAGTTCAGGATGTCCAAGCAGAATCTCTGACACCCCAGTCTGTTCCAGTGGTAAATGAATTCCCAGATGTATTTCCTGATGAGTTGCCTGGTATTCCCCTAGAAAGGGAAATAGACTTCGCTATTGATTTGCTACTAGGCACTCAACCAATATCAATACCTCCTTATCGTATGGCTCCTGCAGAACTCAGAGAATTAAAGGAGCAGTTGAGAGATTTGTTAGATAAAGGTTTTACCAGGCCGAGTACTTCACCGTGGGGTGCGCCAGTTTTATTCGTGAGAAAGAAAGATGGCTCGCTCCGAATGTGCATAGATTATCGGCAGCTAAACAAAGTTACAGTAAAGAACAAGTATCCGCTCCCCAAAATTGATGACTTATTTGATCAGTTGCAGGGAGCCAGATACTTTTCTAAGATTGACTTGCGGTCCGGATACCACCAGGTCCGAGTACGTGAGAGGGATATTCCTAAGACAGCATTCAGGACCCGATATGGGCATTTTGAATTTTTGGTTATGTCCTTCAGGCTAACGAACGCCCCAGCAGTTTTTATGGACCTGATGAACAATATTTTCAGACCTTTCCTGGACTTGTTCGTGATAGTATTCATAGATGACATTCTGGTGTATTCTCGCTCTGAAGGAGATCACCGGACTCATTTGCGAACAGTGCTCCAGATTCTCAAGGACCGCCAGTTGTATGCTAAGTTTTCGAAGTGTGAATTCTGGCTTAACTCAGTGGCCTTTTTAGGGCATATTGTCTCAGACGCTGGTATACAGGTAGACAAGCAGAAGATAGAAGCAGTTAAGTCATGGCCTAGACCTACCACCCCGACTGAAGTTCGTAGCTTTCTGGGGTTGGCAGGATACTACCGGAGGTTCGTTGAGGGATTCTCAACCATTGCAGCACCTTTAACAAAATTGATACAGAAAGCAGCAAGTTTCAGTGGACGGAGGCATGTGAGCAGAGTTTCCAGGAACTGAAAGATAGATTGACCTCCGCTCCCGTATTAGCACTGCCGGAAGGCACAGAAAGTTATTCAGTCTATTGCGACGCGTCAGGTGTCGGATTGGGCTGTGTATTGATGCAGCATGGTAGAGTAATTGCATATGCTTCCAGGCAGCTAAAAAAGCACGAAAGGAATTACCCCACCCATGACTTAGAGTGTGCCGCAGTAATTCATGCCTTGAAATTGTGGAGGCATTATCTGTACGGCGTCCATGTTGATATTTATACAGATCATAAAAGTTTACAGTACATTTTCACCCAGAGGGAGTAGAATCTGCGGCAACACCGCTGGTTAGAGTTGTTGAAAGACTATGATGTGAATATTTTGTACCACCCCGGAAAGGCTAATGTGGTAGCAGATGCCCTGAGTCGTAAGTCAATGGGGAGTTTGGCGTATTTGCGACTTGAGAAACAGAAATTAGCTAAGGAGATTCATCAGTTAGCTGGGCTAGCCGTTCGAGTAATGGAAACAGGAGATAATGGGGCCGTAATTCAGAATTCTGCAGTATCATCGTTAGTTGCAGAGGTAAAAGAACGACAGTATGAGGATCCCGATTTAGTCCAGCTCAGAGATAGAGTTCAGAAAGGTAAGGAGCCAGATTTTCAGATAACCGAGGATGGTGTGCTACATTGTAAGGGCCGCCTTTGTGTCCCGACTGTCGCAGGACTTCGCGGGCAGATCATGCATGAGGTACACTACGCTCGCTATTCCCTTCACCCAGGGGCGACGAAAATGTACCACGACATCAGAGACATCTACTGGTGTCCAGGTATGAAAACTGAGATAGCTGAACTTGTATCTAGGTGTGCTAATTGTCAGCAGGTGAAAGCAGAGCACCAGAAACTGGGTGGTTTGACTCAGGAGATAATAATACCTATGTGGAAATGGGAAGCAATAAATATGGATTTTGTGACAGGGTTACCCCGTACTAGACGCAGAACTGATTCCATTTGGGTAATAGTTGACAGGCTGACAAAATCAGCTCATTTCCTGCCAGTAAGGGCTACCTTCTCAGCTGAGGATTATGCCGAATTATATATCAGAGAAATAGTTAGATTGCATGGCGTGCCGGTATCTATCATTTCAGACAGGGAGCACAGTTTACAGCTAGATTCTGGCAATCGTTTCAGAAAGGTTTGGGGACGCAGATTAATTTGAGCACAGCATTCCATCCTCAAACAGATGGGCAGGCTGAACGTACAATTCAGACGCTCGAAGATATGTTACGAGCGTATGTGTTAGATTTTGGGGGTAGCTGGGATGAACATCTTTCGTTAATTGAATTTGCTTATAATAACAGCTACCATTCAGCTATTCAGATGGCGCCTTTCGAGGCATTATACGGGCGAAAATGTAGATCACCGGTGGGCTGGTTTGAGATAGGAGAATCAGCATTAGTTGGCCCAGACATTATTCGGCAGTCCGAAGAAAAGATAAAGCTTATCCGGGAACGTTTACTGACCGCTCAGAGCCACCAGAAATCATACGCAGATAGGCGGCGCAGAAATCTAGAATTTTTGGTAAACGATTGGGTATATCTGAAAGTGTCCCCGATGAAAGGGGTAATGAGGTTTGGAAAGAAGGGCAAGCTTAGCCGAAGATTCATTGGGTCGTATCAGGTTCGGCGAAGAATAGGCCGCGTGGCATACGAGTTGAACTTGCCTCCAGAGTTAGCGTCGGTTCACCCAGTATTCCATGTTTCTATGTCAAGAAAGTTCATAGGGGACCCTTCTACAGTAGTTCCAGTCCAGGATGTTCAGGTCACAGAGGAGTTAGCCTATGAAGAGGTTCCCGTAGCTATCTTAGACAGACAGATTCACAGGCTGAGAACTAAAGATGTTGCATCTGTCAAGGTATTGTGGCGTAACAGAAATCGGGAAGAAATGACGTGGGAGGCTGAAGAAGATATGAAAACCAGATATCCTCACTTATTTCAGGCCTAGTCAGACGACAGGTATGTCCGTATCATTATTTACACAGTACTTTTTAGTATGTATGTTGTAAATGATAAAGAAAGAAGTGATATTTAGTTGTCCAGTGGATTGTAGAATATTGTGTGCAGTGCCTGTGTTGGACTTTTTCTGCGTTTCAGGTCATTGCGATAGTCCATTGTACAGGGGAAACTTTGCCAAAATTTTTCCAAAAAGTAGAGTAAACAGCTCTCTAGACAGCAGTATACATTCGGGGACGAATGTTCCTAAGGGGGGAGAATGTTATACCCCGTAGAATTCCCGGCACTTAGATGACCTGTTCGCACATTGGTTAAGCGTATTTGAAAGCCATACGTGCTAGGGAAAGGCCCGGGAAAAGATCGGACGAGAAACCTGTCGAACCATCGCGGGAGGAGCCGAGGCAGAGCCCCTCCGTGATGGCAGCGTGTCATGGAGGTGAGGCCTCCGCGATGGCTCCATGACACGTTGCCCGTGTCCAGGCCCAAGTATATAAAGCCCCACTTCGGTTTAAACTCATTTAATATCTTATAATTTCTAGAACCCGCAGCTAAACAGAGGAAAATGAAGGGGGATTAAATATTTTCGTCCGATTACGCTGCCAAACGCTGCCCAAACCCAAATTAATCCTAGATACCAAGGTATTTAGCAGCAGAGAGCATTTCTATGGAGTTAGTTTTGCGAAAAACGGCCGACGAATCGGCGAGCCGCCGAACTAAAGTAAGTAGAATTGCTCTAAATTAATGTCTATGTGTTCCTAGCTGAGAAGTAAATAATTCTCCCTTCTGGGCCGCTGGAAAATAGCGAGTTTTTGACCGTCTTTCGATAAGCCTAAGTTTAGGCTATAAATTAAATCAAAAGTAACGTCGCTCTTTATAATAATGTTGTATTTAGTATTGATTGACGTATTTATGAATGCAGTTGGGAGAAAATAGTTGAAGTACCGGCTGAGCTTCGTCCGACGGACGAATATTCAAAGATAAGGTATGTAAAGTTAGTTTCCTTCGGCAAGTTAAGTAATATCAGTGTAGTGTAACAAATTACGGACCAGTAGAATGTTCAGAAGTCAAATGTTGCGTTATTATGAATGTTGGTACGATGTGAGAAACATTGGGTTGTAATGTGTATGAAACCTATCAGTATGATATAGATTCTAACGCAAGCGTTAGAGAGTGCCCAGTATATTCAGAGTGTGATGTAATATGCCAGGTTAAGATATTGTTGTGTTCAGCTGAAACCCCGCGGAGTAGTACAGTATCCGTAAAGCCCTTCAGAAATAGAATAGCAGGCTAAAATGAAGTTCAGAAAGCATGTCAGGAATAGTAAATCAGGTTACTATAGAAAATTAGTATACAGCATAGTTCAGCAGAAAGACTATATTCGTACATATATATATATATATAGTACTTCCAGCCTCAGCATGTATTAAGTATGTACTTATTTCTATCACTAGTCCAGCATATAGTGTATACAGAAACTTAGTAAACAGCAGAATTTTCAGCAGAAATATTATCTTATATAGTATTTGCTCAGTATAGCCCGGCAGGAGACTATGTTCATATTTATACATCTTTACCTGCCTCAGCACGTATTAAATACGTACAGATTACTATCAGTAGCCCAGCATGTAATATATATGATACTTTATCCCTATTAGCCTCAGCATGTGAGATACCCAGACAGTATTACCAGTTGAGACCGTTGTATTGTTTGGGGTTGGATTACCTAGCATCCATGACCGCCCAGGGTTAATAGCTGTATCGACTCGTCCGCCAGAGGACGAGGATACGTCACTCTACGGAGTGGCATGCCATCCCGCCAGGGGACGAAGATGGGATGCCAGTTTTTCCCCATAATTATGTGCTATATATTAGTTAATAGACAGCAGGCCGCCGCGTCTACAGGTACGCTCCTGCCCTATCACGGTACAGAAAGTCTGATTCAGTTCATATCAGTTCTTACAGATTCAGTTATCTCCTGCTATTCATAATTTCTAGTTATGTTATTTGTATTCAGTTGTATCCAGTTGCTTTGCATACTCAGTACCAGTGGTAGTGACACCCATTTAGGGCACTGCATTACTTGTCTGCAGGTACTCATAGACGAGGAGGCGATCCCTCGTGCTATAGAGCGGTACAGTATAGGGTTGGGTCCCTAAAACTTATCATATTCTTTGTCTATAGATAAGAATGGCAGACCAGCGTCACCCTTCCACCGGCAAAAGATTAGACACAGCACCAGGAGAAGGCACAGCAGGATGCCTCAGTTCCATTCAGAGTCAGCCCGATCTGAGGGAGATATAGAGGCTTCATCACATCCCTCTCAGCAGTCCCCCTCACATCAGGAGCCGTTGGGCACGACACCGCCTTCGATAGCTCCTGTACTTTTGCCATCAGACCAGGAAGTTTGGAGCGCAGTGGTTATGTTGGCACAAATGATGGCCACACAGCGCCAGTCAGCGCCACCTGTAGCAGCAAAGTCTTCAGGTGGGTTAGGTAGTTCCAGGGTCAGGGAGTTTTTGGCACTAGGTCCCCCATAGTTCACTGGGTCATATCAAGTAGAGGACCCCCAGGATTTCCTAGATCAGATGCAGAGAATTTTCTGGGTTATGCATGTGACTCCTACAGAATCAGTTGAGCTGGCAGTGTTTCGGTTGCGGGACATAGATGTATTATGGTACAAGAGTTGGGAAAGGTCTCGGGGGAGAGATGTTGCCCCTCCGACCTGGTCCAGCTTCTCGAAGGCCTTCCGGACCGTTATTTGCCAAGGGAGATCCGGCAGGCCCGGATGCATCATTTTTTGCATTTGGAGTAGGGGGCGAGGAGTGTATGAGAATATGCCCTACAGTTTGACTCCCTAGCCCGCTATGCTCTAGCTTTTGTGGACACTATGCCATACAGAGTCCACCGGTTCATTATGGGTGTGAACCCGGAATATATTGAAGCTTGAATGACTGCTACATTACGAGAAGATATGGATATTGCCCGAGTACGGGCCTTTGCCCAAACCATTAAGGGCCTTAGACAGCGACAACAGGGCAGTAGACAGACAAATCAGGAACAGCACTGCAGAGATAGATCAGATGGAATGTAGTGGGAGGTTCAGAGAAGACCCAGGCCCCGTTGTCAAACAGACCCCCTAGACCCCCACCTCCATCACAGTAGTAGCAACGAGGTAGATTTGCTCGTCGAGGGTAGTCAGAGTTTGGTGGCAGTTTTCGAACAGTATATTCCCCGCAACAGAGAAGGGGAGAGCAGAGCAGAGTTACACCCCCACCCTGCCCTAATTGTAGCCAAACTCACATCGGAGCTTCTAGATATGGCTCCTTGGGGTGTTATATTTGCAAGCAGGAGGGGCACCGCATGAGAGATTGTCCGGCCAGGGGACAAGAGAGCAGAGATAGTCAAGAAAGGGGATCCGCAGGGCCACGAGCTCCAGCAGCCTCAGCAGGGCATAGGCCCTCACGTACAGTAGGTAGAGGTCGAGGTAGATCAGGATCCGCTAGCTCGGGTACGGGCTCAAGCCGTACCTATGCATTACTAGGGAGACAGGACTCAGAGGCGTCTCCAGATATAGTGAAAGGTATGATGACTATCTGTTCATGCCCTGTTTATGTATTGATTGATCCAGGGTCCACTCTGTCATATATTACCCCATTTGTGGCTCGAAAGTTTAATGTCACACCAGAGTTATTACAATAGCCCTTTTCAGTATCTACACCCATCGGTGACTCCATTATACCTAGTAGAATTTATCAAGGGTGTACAGTAGAGGTTGTTGATCGCTAGACTACAATAGATCTGGTAGAGTTAGAAATGACTGATTTCGATGCCATTATGGGTATGGATTGGTTGGTGCCATGCTATGCTAACGTAGAATGTTGGACCAAGATGGTCCGATTCCACTTTCTAGGAGAGGCAGTGCGAGAGTGGAAAGGCAGCACAGCTACTCCAAAAGGTAGGTTTATTTCCTACCTTTAGGCGAGGAAATGATAACTAAGGGATGTATCTACCACCTAGTCAGGGTTCAGGATGTTTGGGTAGAATCTCCGACATTTCAGTCTGTTCCAGTGGTGAATAAATTCCCTGATGTATTTCCAGACGGGTTACCTGGTATTCCCCCAGAAAGGGAGATAGATTTTGCAATTGACTTGCTACTAGGTACTCAGTCTATATCAATTCCTCCGTATCGCATGGCTCCTGCTGAACTCAAAGAATTAAAGGAGCAGCTGAAGGACCTTCTAGATAAGTGTTTTATTAGGCCGAGTACTTCACTGTGGGGTGCACCAGTTCTATTTGTGAGAAAGAAGGATGGCTCGCTCCGCATGTGTATAGATTACTGGCAGCTGAATAAAGTTATAGTAAAGAATAAGTATCCACTTCCCAAAATAGATGATTTGTTTGATCAGTTACAGGGGGCCAGATATTTCTCCAAGATTGACTTGCGGTCCGAATATCATCAGGTTCGAGTTTGTGAGAGAGACATTCTCAAAACGCCTTTCAGGACCCGATAGGGACACTTTGAATTCCTAGTTATGTCCTTTGGGTTGACGAATGCCCCAGCAGTATTTATGGACCTGAAGAATAGCATTTTCTGACCATACCTGGACCTGTTCGTGATAGTGTTTATTGATGATATTTTGGTGTATTCTCGCTCTGAAGCAGATCACCAGGCTCATCTACGAACAGTGCTCCAAATTCTCAGTGACCGTCAATTATATGCTAAGTTCTCCAAGTGTGAATTTTGGCTGAACTCAGTAGCCTTCTTGGGGCATATCGTGTCGGATGCTGGTATACAGGTTGACACGCAGAAGATAGCAGCAGTTAAAACCTGGCCTAGGCCTACCACTCCGACCGAAGTCCGCAGTTTTTTAGGGTTAGTGGGATATTACAAGAGATTTGTTGAGGGATTCTCTACTATAGCAGCACCTCTGACCAAACTGATGCAGAAATCAGCGAAGTTTTAGTGGACAGAGGCATGTGAACAGAGCTTCCAGGAGTTAAAAGATAGATTAACCTCCACCCCAGTGTTAGCATTGCCGGAAGGTACAAAAGGTTATTCAATGTATTGTGACGCATCAGGCGTTGGGTTGGGTTGTGTGTTGATGCAGCATGGTAAGGTGATTGTGTATGCTTCCAGACATCTGAGGAAACATGAAAAGAATTACCCTACCCACGACCTGGAGTTAGCTACAGTGATCCACGCCTTAAAGATGTGGAGACATTACTTGTATGGCGTTCATGTGGATATTTTCACGGATCATAAGAGCCTGCAGTATATCTTAACTCAGAGGGAGTTGAATTTGCGGCAGCATCGCTGGTTGGAGTTATTGAAAGATTATGACGTGGACATTCTGTATCATTCGGGAAAAGCCAATGTAGTAGCAGATGCTCTCATCCGTAAATCAATGGGGAGTTTGGCGTATTTGCAGCCCGAGCAGCGGGAGTTGGTCAGAGAAATACATCAATTAGCCAGCCTAGCTGTTCGTGTAGCAGAAATAGAGGACAACAGAGCGGTAATTCAAAACACCGCTATGTCGTCATTAGTTATGGAGGTAAAGGAACAGCAATATGAAGATCCTGACCTAGTCCAGCTTAAGGACAGAATTCAGCAAAGGAAAGCACCAGATTTTAAGATAACTAAGGAAGAAGTGTTGTTATGTAAAGGCTGCAACTGTGTTCCAGATGTTTCAGGGCTTCGCCAGTAGATTATGAACGAGGTACATTACGCCCATTATTCTCTTCACCCCGGTGCGACGAAAATGTACCATGATATTAAGGAAAATTACTGGTGGCCAAGTATGAAGAGGGAAATAGCAGAATTTGTAGCCCAGTGTCCTAACTGCCAACAGGTAAAAGCGGAACACTAGAAACCAGGCAGGTTAACTCAGGACATAGCTGTGCCTCTATGGAAATGGGAAGCAGTTAACATCAATTTTGTGGCAGGATTACCCCGTACCAGACATGGACATGATTCCATTTGGGTAATAGTTGACAGACTGACGAAATCAACCCACTTCCTGCCAGTGAAAGCTACTTTCTCGGCCGAAGATTACGCTGAATTGAATATCAGAGAAATAGTTAGATTACACGGTGTTCCAGTATCTATTATTTCAGACAGAGGAGCACAGTTTGTAGCTAGATTTTGGCAGTCTTTCCAGAGGGGTCTGGGAACACAGATTAATTTGAGCACAGCATTCCGCCCTCAGACAGATGGACAGGTTGAGCACACTATTCAGACGCTCGAGGATATGCTACGAGCGTGTGTGCTAGATTTTGGAGGTAGATGGGATGAGCATTTGCCATTAATTGAATTTGCTTATAATAATAGCTATCACTCAGCCATCCAGATGGTGCCCTTTGAAGCATTATATGGGCAAAAATGCAGATCTCCAGTTGGTTGGTTTGAAGTGGGAGAATCAGCGTTGATTGGGCCAGACATCATTCAACAGTCAGAGGAGAAGGTAAAGCTTATCAGAGAACGCCTACTGACTGCACAGAGCCGCCAGAAATCATATGCTGATGTGCGGCGTAGAGACCTGGAATTTGATGTGAATGACTGGGTATTTTTGAAAGTATCTCCGATGAAAGGGGTGATGAGATTCGGCAAGAAAGGTAAGCTTAGTCCGAGGTTTGTTGGGCCTTATCAGATTCGTCGAAGAATAGGCCGAGTAGCATTTAAGTTGAACTTGCCTCCAGAATTGGAATCCGTTCATACGGTCTTTCATGTATCTATGCTGAGGAAATGCATAGGAGACCCATCCAGAGCATTCCCAGTCCAAGATATCCAGGTTACAGAAGAGCTGGCCTATGAAGAGGTTCTAGTAGCCATCTTAGACAGACAGATTCGTAGATTGAGAACTAAAGATATTGCGTCTGTCAAGGTATTGTGGCGTGACAGGAACCAAGAGGAGATGACTTGGGAGGCGGAGGAAGATATGAAGACCAGATACCCTCATTTATTTCAAGCCTAGTCAGGCGATAGGTATGTTAGTATTATTATCTTATGCAGCACCTTATAGTATACATATAAATGAGAAGATCTATTTTAATCTGTCATTTAAATACTATAGTATTGTGTGGAGTACCTGTATGGGACTTTTTTGCATTTCAGGTTTTTTTGGGATAGTCCATATTACAGGGGAAACTCTACCAAAATTTTTCTAGGAAAAAGTTGAGTAAGTTGAGAAGTCCTCTAGATAGAAGTTTACATTCGAGGACGAATGTTCTTAAGGGGGGAGAATGTTACACCCCGTAAAATTTCCAACACATAGATGGCCTATTCGCGTGTTGGTTAAGAGTATTTGAAAGCCATACATGCTAGAAAGAGGCCCGGGAAAAGACCGGACGGGAAACCTGTCGAACCATCACGGAAGGAGCCGGGGCAGAGCCCCTCCGCGATGGCAACGTGTCACGGAGGTGGAGCCTCCGCATTGGCTCCGTGACACGTTGGCCCTGTCCAGGCCCAAGTATATAAAGCCTCCACTTCGGTTCATTTCATTATTATATCAAATAATTTCCAGAAGCTCATGAGAAAACAGAGAGGGTGTGAAAGTATTATTAAACTATCGCTCGATAACGCCGTCAAACGCTGTCCAAACTCAAATTAACTCCAGATACCATGGTATTAAGCAGTAAGGAGCATTCCTACGGATTTTGTTTCGTGAAATTTGGTCGGCGAATCATCGTGCTACCGAACAAAGGTAAGTGGAATTGCTCCAAACTAGTGTCAATATACTCCTATCCCTAAAGTGAGTATTTCTCCCTTCTGGACTTTCGAGAAATAGCGAGTTTCCAACCGTTTTTCGATAGGCCAAAGTTTGGGTTATATATATCGAAAGTGACGTTTTCTTTCAGAATATTGGTGTATTTAGTTCTAATTGACATATATATAAATGAAGTTGGGAGAAATAGCTGGAGTACTGACCGATCTTCGTCCGTTAGTCGGATAAATCGAGGTTAAGGTATGTAAAGCCAGTTTCTTCGGCAAGTTAGTAGCTTAGCCTTGTATAGCACAATAAACTCCGTAGTAGAATTCCCGGAGTTGAATATTGAGTATTGTGCAAGTTTAGTAAGTCTGGTTTGCGTTGTTATATCGTACTCAGTCCGAAGATTAGTAAAGCATGCGCCAACATGGCAAGTTAGCATTCCAGACTCGGTATAGCCCAGTATGTGATTAACAGGCATGTTTCTAGAATAATATGACAAATATTCAGAATAAGAGTTAGTAAAGTAAAATCAGACAGTCAGATAGTATCTTGGCTACAGATTAGCCATACAGACAAATGATATCTTGGCTACAGTGTAGCCATACAGTTAGATAGTATCTTGGCTACAGATTAGCCATACAATTAGATAAAGATCACAGATTCAGTATAAAGCAGTATGAGAATCAGTATGATATAGAAAGAGATCAGAATAAGAAATTAGAATTCAGATAGTATTTTTCAGTTTAAACATGCTTGCTATATATGTGATTATTGTTTGTTGAGACTTGGTTGTGTCGTGAGGACACCCTGTTGAGTTACAGATAACTAGACAGCATGGTGGCCTTTGTCGGCTCACATAGGTTTTCCCCCTTTGTAAGTATGTCTCTGGTTAGCTGGAGTTTTATACAGGTGGATATAGGCCCAGTCGGCCGGAGGCTATGTTTACAGCCGTTATATAGCCGTTGTTTCCAGATATCTGAGTTAGAGCTAGCCAGGCACCAGATGTGCTTAGGCTCACCAGTTAGCAGTCTAGGTCCCACTAGGGCACCAGGTGCCAGTCATGCCCCCCAAGGCGGGGCGTGACACTTACGATATATTTATAATTTCAGTATTTATGATCATGATGTCCCCACTCCTATAACTTTTATGTTTTCAAGTATTGTTTTGCATATATCACATACTAAGTACATTCCAAGTACGGACCCATATATTTTCTATGTTGTATCGTTTTATGATACAAGCTCCGGTTCCCAGGTCCAGCATCACTCCTAGCATGCTCTCAGATTAGTGGTAAGTCCTCATGATTTGACGGCTTCATGTTCGGATCTTGTTGTCTTTTAGTTTTCAGTATGTTGGGTTTAGTTGGGATCTTGTCCCTTCAACCCATCTATTATGATTAGAGGCTTTCATACCTACTTGTAGTAATCATTTGTTCATGCTTGGGTCATATTTTGTTGTTTCTTATATTTCATGTCATGGTTTCATTTAGTTCATGATTATTAAGCTAAGTCTTCCACCTTATGTGAATGGTCTAGTTATGTGCTTATGCCATGGGTTGACTTAGGGTCCCTTAGGGTCCCTCAGGGCTCCTCGTCCTGTGTCTACGATTGGGGTGTACTCTCGGGTCGTGACAAACTTGGTATCAAAGAAATAGGTTCAGATGTGTCCTAGGGAGTCTGAAAGCTGCGTTAGGTAGAGTCTTTTGCATGGGTGTGAAGCGCGCCACACTTATGACGAAGAGACTACTAAATGTTTTAGGAAATGTCCCCTTTCTTTCATGATCTATGTTGTACGGTGAAAACCTCTCCATCCTTCTAATTCATGTGATTTGCGATTGCAGAAAATTATGGCTCCCGGGAGGATGAACGGAAGGTGGAACAGAAACGATATAGGCCACAAGGGTGTCCATGATAATGGGCGCCAGCAAGCCCCACCTATTCAGAAGCCCAAGGCACCAGAGCCAGCTGCCCACGCCGAGTTTCGGGTGGCTATTCAAATGTTGGCGCAGGCCTTGACCGCTCAGGTCAACCAGAAGGTTGTCGCGCATGTTCCACAGAACGGCAAAGCAGCGGTAGCCCAGATCAGGGACTTTCTAAGGATGAACCCTCCCGAGTTCACAGGGGAAAAGGTGGATGAGGATCCACACGAGTTCATTGAATGAATCTTGAAGGTCACTCAGGTTATGGGAGTGACAAATGAGGAGTGTGTTGATTTGGCCTCTTATCAACTTAAGGAGGTCGCCTATAATTGGTTCAAGCAATGGAAGGACAGTCGGGCATCGGAAGCAGGCCCTATCAGCTGGGACGATTTCCACATGGCCTTTCTCGACAGGTTCTTACCTCGGGAGATGAGGGAATTGAAAGCAGCTAAGTTTGTTAATCTCAAATAGGGAAAGATGACGGTGTTAGAAGATTCACTTGAGTTCACTCGCCTGTCAAAGTATGCCCCTAAGTTAGTGATGGACCAGAGGGCGCGGGTGAGCAGATTCGTGCAGGGAGTAGCCGAATATCTAGACAAGGACTACAGAACAGCCATGCTTTACCCGGATATGGACTACCCACGGATAGTCCTTTAGCCCAGCATATGGATACAACTCATATGAGGCAGAGAGAGGCCAAGAGGGCCAGAACTGATAGCTACAAGTCCTCCCCGTTGAGGCCAGTAGGTGGTCCTCACCAACAGTCTCAGCATAGGTATATTACACCAGCCCCATCTTCAGCCAGTACCCCATCCAGGCCACGAGACAATTATAGGAGCAGGGCCTCAGGTTCGAGGAGTCATAATAGCATGCACACAGAGCATACATTCCCATCTTGTGCTAGTTGTGGCATGAACCACCTGGGAAGTGTTTGGTCGGCTCAGCCATTTGTTTCGGGTGTGGCAAAATCGGACAAAGGCTCAGGAATTATCCCGTGGCCAGGTCAGGAGGTGGTGGAGCCAGCGCTCTAGCAGCTATTTCAGCAGCTCCAGTGGCACGTCCTATTCAGCAAGGTATTTTAACTGGCCCAGTTGGCGGTCAGCGTCAGAACCGGTTTTATGCACTTGGCTCTCGACAGGAGCAGGAAACTTCTCTCGATGTGGTTACGGGTATGTTTCAAGTCTTTTATATTGATGTTTCTGCTTTGCTAGATCTAGGAGCTACACTGTCTTTTGTGACACCTTACATTGCTAGTAACTTTGGGATTAGTCCTGAAACTTTGTCAGAACCATTTTATGTGTCCACTCTAGTTGGGGATTCAGTCGTAGTGAGGCGGGTATATAGAGGTTACCCATTACTGTGTCATTTAAGGTTACCTCCGCAGACTTAGTAGAATTGGCTGTGACTGATTTTGACATTATTTTAGGCATGGATTGGTTGTTTGCATGTTATCCTTCTGTTAACTGTAGAACTCAAGTGGTAGAGTTCTGGTTTTCGGGTGAACAAATTTTAGAATAGAGAGGTAGTTCAGCGGTCCCTGTAGGTTGATCTTGGGGAGAATTATATGCCCAAGTGATACTCAAATGCGTCATTTTGTCTTTTTTATCTATCGATGTTTGTACGTTCTCATGTGAATTGTAGTCAAATGTGAATTTATACTAACCAACATGATTAGCGTTGTTTTGTAGGAAAAATATAATTTTATGAAGCTAAGATGCATGTTTGGAGAAATTGGGATTGGACTCGGAAGCGAGCAAGGAAAAGGCCAAGGAAAGCATGAATTAAAGGGGCTCCGCGATGGAGCCGTGTCACGCTGCCATCGCAGATGCATTTTGCCCGGATGCTGAAGATGAGCAAAATTCCAGTGAAGGTGCATATTGGGGCCGTGCCACGTTGGCCTAGTCCCGCGTTGCACGTCGTGCCACGTTGGGCTTAAATACCTGGACGACCGGATTCCAGTAAGGGTCTGCGTTGGTGGCGTGTCACGGAGGCAGTGCTCCGCGATGCACTCCGTGACACGTTGCTTGTTATTCTGGGAAAAATTCCCACTAGTATAAATAGCACACTTAGGTTTACTTTTAATTATTCTACTTAGTTGAGCAAGAACCTGGGTTACAGGCAGTTGAGGGGACGAAATTCTTAGGGTTCTTCTCTATCTCTTTCTTCTTGATTTCAATTGTTTGTATGATTAACACTCATTTAACGATGTTTAATCCACAAATGAGTGGCTAAATTCACTTCTTGCTGAGGTTAAGAACATTTGTATTGAAATGTAATTATTGATCAATTGTTTTCATCTTGTCCTCCATGGTTGTTCTATTGATTCTTGTTCTTACTGCATTAATGTGTGGCCAACGTTAATGTATATCTAAAAAGTCCGGTTTCACTCGAGAGAGCAAGAAATGGGAAAGTTGTGAATTGATAGGATATGATCTTTTCTTAGTTTGGGAAAATTGAGAATTGATTTACCTTCAGGATAGAGATATACCTGAAAGTCATATTAGTCAATTAAGGAATCGATTTTGTATGGCTAGAACATGAATTTCTTTTTATCACAGAGATGTAGGTGGAAGGTTCATGATTCTTAAGTTGGGTTAAATACAAGAGTTTTAATCCATAGGTAATAATTCTTAACTAGCAACTGGAGGAAAGATTAATCAAATTGTATTGATAATTTATTTCTCTACATGTTCATTTTAGCCTCAGCATGCTCATACTTATAGTTTAGACTCAAATTGTATACTCATTTTAGAGTTAGTATAAAATTAGGAAACAAAATATCAAAATTCTCTTCACACTGTTGTCTGCTTTTTAGAGTTAAAGTTTGTTGACACTTGATTAGATTGATACCTTAGTCCAGTCTCTGTGGGATCGATACTTGGCTTACTTGAGCCACTTTACTACTTGTTCGACCACGTGCACTTGCGTGTAGTTGAGAAACAGCCCGAACAAGTTTTTGGCGTTGTTGCTGGGGACTAGAAATTGGTAAAAGTTTTCTTAAGTGTTAGTTTACTATTTCCTCTTAGTGTTGACAACTTGGTCTTAGCCTATATTTTGCAGATATTCATTTCTGTTGAACACTGGAAAGAGACAAGGAGCTGGTGGACTCATATTTTAAGCCGGAAAGATAATTCCACTATCAAAGGAGAGAAGCTCTAGAGAAAAAGTTGCAGTTGCTCAGACAAACAATCCTGGAGCAACAACAGAATCCACCAGTTGTAAGAGCAGTGTTAGTGCCCGAGGAAATGGCAGCTAGGCCGGTTCGCGAGGTAGCAATCCCAGATGCTAACAATGTCACATCTAGCATCCGCAAACCTAAGCCAGGAGGGAGGTTCGAGTTTAAACAGAACATGGTGCAATTGCTGCACACCAGCGGGCAGTTCACAGGTCTCCCTCACGAGGATCCACAACAACATCTCCAAAATATTTGGGAGATAAGTGACACTTACATCCCCGCTGGAGTGTCATCAGATTATGTCAGGCTTACATTGTTCCCATTTTCACTTTTGGGAGAAGCTAAGAGGTGGTTGAAAGCTGAGCCACCTAACTCCATCACAACGTGGGATGATCTTGCAATGAAATTCTTGATACGGGAGTAATGAACACTCAGCTGAGTGTTGTGGAGCAAATCCTGATTCGGTGAACTTTGTTGGTAATGTACGGAGAAATAACCACCTACAGTATGGAAACAACTACAATTCCAATTGGAGGAATCACCCAAATTTCTCTTGGGGTAGCAACAACCATCAAGGGCAGAGTTCGAGTCAGGGGGCGCAGAGAAATCAAGGAGGGCAGCAGAACTATCAGTCGCAATACAGAAGCAACAATGCACCTCCTCCACCACCATCACCCAGCATTGAGGAGATGCTCAAGACAATGATAGCTAACCAAGCTCAATTGCAGGCTGACTACGTGAAATTGGCAGCTGATGTAAAGAACAATCAGTTAGCTACAAAGGCGCTGGAGTACCAGTTTGGGCAATTTGCTGGAGCTCAAAACACCAGGCCGAGAGGAGGACTTCCGAGTGACACTGATCCGAATCCCAAGAAAGTAAATGCAGTGACCACAAGGAGTGGCTTACAACTCAAGGAGGTGGAACCAGAAAGACCATCACAGCAGTCGGAAGCAGGTGATAATGAGAGGGATCATACTGATGATAGGGGGAAGGAGAAGGAAGCTGAACCAGAAAGACCACCACCCCCATTCCCTCAAATACTAAGGAAACACAAGGAGGAAGCGTGTTTCAAAAAGTTCATGGAGGTGCTTAAATAGGTACACATTAATTTACCTCTTGTTGATGTTTTGTAGGGAAATGCCGAAGTACGCAAAATATATCAAGGTCATCGTGGCGAACAAAAGCAGGTTGACTGAGTATGCTACGGTGGCGCTTATGGAGGAGTGCACTTCACGGATACAAAATAGGTTGCCCACAAAGCTCAAGGACCTTGGGAGCTTTACAATTCAAATTACAATTGGGCAGAGTATCCGAGTTCGCGGATTATGTGATTTGGGAGCGAGCATTAACTTGATGCCGACATCGGTATTCAAGAAGCTGGGGCTAGGGAGTCCTAGACCAACAACAGTGATCTTGCAACTAGCGGATCGTTCCTTAGCCAGACCTAATGGCATTGTGGAGGACGTGCTGGTGCAAGTGGGCTCCCTTATCTTCCCGGTAGACTTCGTCGTGCTGGATTTTGAGCCAGACGCGGAAGTCCCATTTATTTTGGGACGTCCTTTCTTGGCGACCGGGAAAGCGCTAATTGATGTAGCTGCAGGGTAGCTAACTATGCGGGCGCACGACAAGGTGGAGGTGTTTGAGGTGTACAAGGCTACAAAGCTTCCGGCCGTGTACGAGGAACTCTCAGTGATCAACGTGCTTGATCGAGCGGATATTTCTCAGAGCGTTGAGTCATGGGAGCCATTAGGGAAACCACCGGAGAAGTGTAAGCATGATACGGGTGGGGACGGTAGTCGAGAGAAAACGTTCGTCACCCTAGAGGATGACTGAGCTTAATGACGTCGAGCCGCGACGGTAAACCAGGCGCTGCACGGGAGGCAACCCGTGAATTTGTTGTAAGAGATAAGTAGAAGTAGTTAGCTAAATAAAAATAAAAAATAAAAAGAAAAAGAAAAATATATATATATATAAAACAAAAAAATTATCGTGTTGTGTTTGAAACCTTTGAATTCTAACAAATTCTTGTAGTGAGATGAATTTCAGGTTGAATGAAGGGCAAAAATGCAAAAGATTGCAAAGGAAAAATCGAGGTGAGAAAAATAATAAAAAGTGGCAAAACAGTGAGCCTGCGCGATGGCTCCATGTCACGGAGGGAGTGCTCTGCGTTACCCTCCATGACACGTTGAAGTGTAACCTGGAATTTTTGAAACAATTCCAGAGTACTGGCGCGATGGCTCCATGTCACGGAAGGCATGCTCCGCGTTACCCTCCGTGACACGTTGAAGGAAATTTCGTGTCGGGTCACACCGGGTTACCGGGTGACCCGCACGAAAATACCTCTTTTTAACCCCTTTTTCCCTCATTTTTCCCCATTTCGCATCTCCTCCATGACAAACACCCAAGAATCCCCCCTTCCCCAATGTGACACGGACCTAGGAGCTAATATTTTTCAACTTTTCTTCGATATCGTCGAATTAAAGGTATGTTCGTTAACTTCATATCATTTCTTGACTAATTTTTACGATTTTGAGCATAGGAGGTGAGGAAAACTTGCCCTAATTGTAAATAGATCTTGAATTCATGTAAGTTATTGTTGATTGATGTTCGTAGTATGTGATTATATGAAATCGATAAATACATGGGTGATCGAAATTCTTGTGAAATTTGTAGCTAGGGTTAGAATTTGAATATGAAGAATTAAAATTGAGTTGAAATGTGAAATTCTTGTTGGTTTGTGCATGTTGGATGAGGTAAATTACGTTGTGCTTAACGTTAATATGCTAAAGGCGCGATGGATTTTTGGGATAATGAAATTGTTGAAATTGCATAGAAATTGGGGGAATTGCATTGGTTTTGTTGATAGAAATTTTTGCTAAGTGCTATTTGATGAAATGTTATCGATGGTAATAGTGGATTAGCTGTACGAAGTCTGAGTAGTACATAGAATTTATACCGTCGAACCCTCTGAATGCACGAGGCATTTTTGTTATTGTTTTTTTATTTGAAAGTTAGAAAAAGAGGATTGTCTTGCTGTAATGTTGTGATTGTGGCTAAAGACTAAGTGTGGGGTGGCCTAGCTTAACCCAACCTTAGTTGATGCAAATTTTAATTTGACTAACATTTGGGACTGTTTGTTTGATATGACAGGAACAATGACAAGCAGGCAAGACAAAGGGAAGGGTGCATCTACATCGGGCGTCGGAAGGAAAAGAATCAAACTGGGAGCAGCAGTCCCAGCAGCACCAGCGGTTTCGCACGGCCAATGCCGTCAATATGAAACCCGATGGGTGACAGAGGAAGGGAAGAAATGGTACACAAAGCATAAGGAAAGCAAATACTTTCCCGAGGAGCATATTGCAAGGGAACCGTTGGCACAGGAATTTCCCAGAATTGTCCACAGGATTGATGCAGCCGGGCTGAATGTCATCTTTGAAGAGCCCAAGGAGTGCAATCTCCACCTGATTCGGGAGTTCTACGCCAACTGGAACCCGACACTCAGAAGTCACACCATAAAGATAAGGAGGCAGGTAGTCACCTTTGAGCCCCATCACCTTAATGCCATTCTGGGGGCACGGGACACAGACGCCCATGTACTCCGGCAGCTGAACATCACTCCACCATATGCGGACATCAGACGCACTCTGTGTGGAGCCCGGTCTACAGCACGCTGGAGCAGGCATAAGGAGAGGGGCTACCATCAGACATTGCCCTACTCACAGATGAACAGGGAAGCCAGGATATGGCTTAAAATTTTTTGTTCCTGCCTGATTCCAGGGGTGTATATGATATATGTCACTCGGGATCGTGTGTGCTTGGTCTATGCCTTGATAAAAGGGTTGGAGATCAATGTTGGGGCGGTGATTATATCCGCCATGAAGAGAGCCCGTTTGCATCAAGGGCACTGGTATGGGTTTGGTGGGTTACTGACCACGTTCCTGAGGGGCCTGGATATTGAGGAAGAGGCCCTGGATAACATCCCACAGATGGATAGGCGTGCCGTGGACGTCACCAAAAACCAAGGTACCCGACATCACTCACGGGCCAGTTCGTACACTAGCCGAGCAACATGCTCGGGATTCTCGACGTTTGTTTTTGGTGCTTTTACCGAGAATAGTCCCATTGAACCAAAGTCGTAAATAGTGACCGTTCCCTATGATGGATGGATGACGACCGTCTTAAGGGAAATGTAGTCGATAGGAGTAGATTTCTTTTGTTCTTTTTAAATTTTTTTCTTCTGTTTGTTGTATCCCAAACGTGTTGTTACTTTATGGTTCAAAATTCTGGTTGCGTGTTGTACATGATATTTGGAATGCAAAGGTGATTCGTATGAAAACATGCAACTTTGTAAACATGTTGAGATACCTAGACCATAGAGTTTGATTCGGTGTGATTGAGGCTTAATGTTTGAATTCTTGTAATTAGCTGATTGAAGAGTCTGTGAATACGTCTTGAGTTGAGCATTTGCAAAGAGTGTATGGATAGGTTTCGATTATTCCGTGCTATTGTAAATTGTCTAGAACTTGCCTGGTGTGTGTACGAAACGAAATGAAGGATATGTATTGTAGGAAAGGATGTAGGCATTTCATTGATTTAACCAAAAGTTTTTTTCTCATTATCGTACCTACCTTGAATGTACATCCTAGTTAGCCCATTGAGCCTTTCGCCTATTTTTTTTTCTTTTGTCGAAAAGGTGTAAACCAAGCTTAACCCCTTCTTTTCATCACCCGTGAATTTGATCCAAAACTCTTAAGGAAAGAAAAGAAAAAGCAAAGTGATGAAAGGAAAGAAAAGGTCAAAGGTGCACTTGCTATAAATTAAATATAATGAAGATGTATAACTAATATTTGTTATTAAGTCGAGTGTGCTTAAAGATATGGGAACAAAAATAAAGACAGACTTCAAGAATGGGAGGATGAAGGAAGAAATAATGCCCATAAGGTTGATGGGATGTATTGAAAAGGTGCTTAAAGATGCTAGTTGCTATTATTGGTTATCCCAATATTTACTAGTTCCGTAGCTTACATTACAACTCGTTAAGTCCTACGTGATCTTACATCACGCGTCCTTATCTTAGTGGAGTAATACACTAGAGGCAAGCCTATGGTTCATGACATGATGCATGTGAATTCTTTTGGGAGAGAGAGCGAAATCGTGTTTATATGCCCATGCATGTAATGTCTTTGAGTTCATGTGATTAAAAAGGGGAAAATTCTCTTGTGTTGTGAGGGCACATGCTCGACGAGAGATTGAATTTTGTGTCAGATATCTTGATCAGATGATTTGCATGAGTTTGCCGATATCGAGAATCGATTCTTGAGTCTAGGAGGTCTTAATGTGTGAAGGTCATTGTATTGATAAGGCTATGCATGTTTTCTTGATGATTTTCTATATTAAATAATCGGTATAACTGTAGCTCGGATTGTCGAGCCAAAGTAGCCATGATTGGGTGTCAATTGCATGAGGTGTAAGATTATTGTTCGGGGACGAACAAGGCTTTAAGTGTGGGGTAAGTGATCTTGGGCAGATTTATATGCCCAAGTGATACTCAAATGCGTCATTTTGTCTTTTTTATCTATCAATGTTTGTACATTCTCGTGTGAATTGTAGTCAAATGTGAATTTATACTAACCAACATGATTAGCATTGTTTTGTAGGAAAAATATAATTTTATGAAGCTAAGATGCATGTTGGGAGAAATTGGGATTGGACTCGAAAGCGAGCAAGGAAAAGGCCAAGGAAAGTATGAATTAAAGGGGCTCCGCGATGGAGTCGTGTCACGCTGCCATCGCGGATGCATTTTGCCCGGATGCTGAAGATGAGCCAAACCGGTGAACGTGAACGTTGGGGCCATGCCACGTTGTCCTAGCCCCGTGTTGCACGCCATGCCACGTTGGGCTTAAATACCTGGACGACCGGATTCTAGTAAGGGTCCGCGTTGGTAGCGTGTTACGGAGGCAGTGCTCCGCGATGCATTCCGTGACACGTTGCTTGTTATTCCGGGAAAAATTCTCACTAGTATAAATAACACACTTAGGTTTATTTTTAACTATTCTAACTTAGTTGAGCAAGAACGTGGGTTACAGGCAGTTGAGGGGATGAAATTCTTAGGGTTCTTCTCTATCTCTTTCTTGTTGATTTCAATTGTTTGTATGATTAACACTCATTTAACGATGTTTAATCCACAAATGAGTGGCTAAATTCCCTTCTTGCTGAGGTTAAGAACATTTGTATTGAAATGTAATTATTGATAAATTGGTTTTTCATCTTTTCTTCCATGGTTGTTCTATTGATTCTTGTTCTTACTGCATTAATGTGTGGCCAATGTTAATGTATATCTAAAAAGTCTGGTTTCACTCGAGAGAGCAAGAAATTGGAAAGTTGTGAAATGATAGGATATGATCTTTTTTTAGTTTGGGAAAATTGAGAATTGATTTACCTTCAGGATAGAGATATACTTGAAAGTCGTATTAGTCAATTAAGGAATCGGTTTTGTATGGCTAGAACATGAATTTCTTTTTATCACAGAGATGTAGGTGGAAGGTTCATGATTCTTAAGTTGGGTTAAATACGAGAGTTTTAATCCATAGGCAATAATTCTTGACTAGCAATCGGAGGAAAGATTAATCAAATTGTACCGATAATTTATTTCTATACATGTTCAGTTTAGCCTCAGCATGCTCATACTTACGACTCAAATTGTATATTCATTTTAGACTTAGTATAAAATTAGGAAACAAAATCAAAATTCTCTTCATACTGTTGTCTGTATTTTAGAGTTAAAGTTTTTTGACACTTGATTAGATTGATACCTTAGTCCAGTCCCTGTGGGATCGATACTTGGCTTACTTGAGCCACTTTACTACTTTTTCGACCACGTGCATTTGCGTGTAGTTGCGAAACAGCCCGAACATAGGTCACTTTATCTCCTATCTCAAGGCTAGGAAAATGATTTCCAAGGGTTTTATTTACCATTTGGTTAGGGATAAGGATGTTACATCCGAGACCTCAACCATTCAATCGGTCCCTGTGGTATGTGAATATCCTGAGGTATTTCCAGATGAACTACCAGGTGCTCCTCCTGAGAGGGAGATTGATTTTGAGATTGATTTTCTACCCGACACACAGCCCATATCAATTCCTCCCTACCGAATGGTCCCAGCCGAGCTAAAAGGAATAAAGAAGCAGTTGAAGGATTTGCTGGATAAGGGTTTCATTAGACCAAGTAAATCCCTATGGGGTGCCCAGTGTTGTTCGTTCGGAAGAAAGATGGTTCTCTCCGGATGTTATTGACTATAGGAAGTTGAATAAGGTCACCATCAAGAATAGGTACCCTTTACCAAGGATTGATGACCTATTTGATCAGCTTCAGGGTGACAAATATTTCTCCAAGATAGACCTTAGGTTCGGGTATCACCAGCTCAGGGTTCGGGAGAGCAACATCCCAAAAACTGCTTTCAGGACCCGGTATGGCCATTATGAATTTGTTGTTATGTCTTTTGGACTAACCAATGCCCCTACAGCTTTTATGGACCTGATGAACAGGGTATTCAAGGCATATCTAGATATGTTCCTGATCGTGTTCATTGATGACATATTAATATACTCCAGGAGCGAGGAGGAGTATGCCGCACACCTGAGGGTAGCAATCCAGACCCTCAAGGATAACCAGCTATACGCCAATTTTAGAAAATGTGAGTTCTGGCTGAATTTCATTACATTGTTGGTACATGTAGTGTCAAGCAAAGTTATAAGGGTGGACTCCCATAAAATAGAGGCGGTAAAGAACTGGCACAGACCGGTAAACCCTTTGGAGATCAGGAGCTTTTTGGGCTTAGTGGGTTACTATCGGAGGTTCGTAGAAGGTTTCTCTTCCCTTGCAGCCCCATTGACCAGATTGACTTAGAAAAAGGTGAAGTTCCAATGGTCAGAGGCTTGTGAGAAGAGCTTCCAGGAATTGACGACCAGACTCACTTCAGCACCGGTGTTGACTTTATTGAAGGGATCTGATGGTTTTGCTGTATACTTTGATGCTTTGAGAGTTAGACTGGGATGTGTATTGATGCAACATAGGATGTTCGTAGCATATGTTTCCATATAGCTGAAAATTCATGAGAAAAATTACCCGACCCATGATCTTGAGTTGGCCGCGGTGGTGTTTGCGTTGAAGATGTGGCAACACTATTTCTATGGGGTTCATGTAGATGTATTCATTGACCACAAAAGCTTACAATATGTGTTCACGCAGAGGGATCTCAATCTTCGGCAACGAAGGTGGTTGGAGCTACTTAAGAACTATGACATGAGTGTCCTTTACCACCCAGGTAAGGCCAACGTGGTAGCGGATGCCATTAGCAGACTCTCTATGGAGAGTGTTCGCATGATGCCCCGCAAGTGTACGGGTCGTACAAGTAATATAGTGGCCCTTTTTAAGAGCCAGATGTTGAACCCATAGGGACTGGACCAATTCAACTAATTATCAAGTTCAAGTGTGATATTAACTTTCAAAAGTGTTGATTATAGAAGTTTTTGATAAATTCTATTTAAATCTAGGGGTGGTCATCGAAATATTCTGAAAACATTCAAGGAGCAACTAGAGTAAAAGCCGGATAATCATGCAATACTACACTTTGTAATGGTTTAAGTATGGAATTATCAATTTTCGTCTCACATAATCAAAATTGCATGTTCATGGTCTTTCGAGCCTCTAAGCACGACAAACTAGCCTCACAACTACATCATTGAGCGGGGATGTGACATTCTAGTTTGTGGGCAATTCAATTACGTGGATGTGGTTTACAGGGTTTATGCTCTTGATTAGGGACTTTCGTACCTCTAATCATTTAAATCAACTTAGCCTCACATCTACTTCTTCGAGTGGTGATGTGATAATTCTAAGTTGGTGTCTAGCTCATCCCATTTTAATAACCAAGAAGGCAAATGAGGTATAATTTCTTATCCTAACCGCGAATTATATCGTAAGATACAAACTTGCTCCCTACATTCTTTATTCTTTCCTAGGTTTACTTTATCAATCTTTTACCTAGGTTTAACGTGTGTGTTTTCATGGTGATCATTCATAAAAACAACCATAATTAAGAATGTAAGACAAAACAATAATCAATTACTTAAAACCAAAACAAAATCATGTATTCACAACCATACCATGTGGCTTCAACCCTAGAGGATGGGTTCTAGCCACTCATGTTCGTACAATTACTAGAAAACATAATTAAAATAACGTACTTACAAGAATAGGTAGAAGAGAAGATGAAATTTAAGAACCCTAGGTGAGTTCTCCCACTTCTCCCTTCACTCCTTGGCAGTTTTTCAGAAATATATCGTGACTTCATATTTTTAGGAGCTAAGGGACCTACTTATAGTAAATGAGAATTGTACAAAATTATGCTCGGCATGGAATAGCTCCATGTCACGGAGGTTATTGCGCCAATATGCCTCTGTGACATGGAGGCATCGCGAAAGCACACTGGAAATACAAAATAGTCGCCTAAGCAGCCCCTGCCGCGTTGGCAGCGTGTCACACTGCTTGTGCAGCGTGTTAGGGGCCGTGGCATGCCATGGTCGTGCAGCCTGCCTGCCGTGGCACGTTGCCAACGTGCAGGTGGGCTGTTTCGCGCATCCTCCTTGCCAACGTTCGTGTTTTACTTCCGATTCCATGCCTCCACTTCACCAACTCATGGATTAGTTCCTCAACTTCATTTTAAACCTACAAAAACAAGAACTAATCATGTTGGTTAGTGTATATATTCACATTTACATAAAATTACATGAGAATGTATATAATTAAGCCGATAAACAAGACAAAACTAAGTTATAAAGCATCACCTTGGCATGCTATTTTGCCCAAGATGACCTACCCCACACTTAAAGCCTTGTTCGTCTTCGAACAACCCTTTTACATCTCATGTAAATGAAGACTCACACATAACAAATTTAGCAAGACAATTCAAGCTACGGCTATAATGATTGGTTAAGATAGCAAGTTAAAAAAATAGAGCATGCAGGATTTAATCATTGAAATGATATAAAACTATGTTAAGACTTCCTAACCTCAAGAATCGACTCTCAATCTTAGCAAACTCATGCAAATCAACCGATCAGGAAATCCAACATGAATGTTATCTCTCATTAATCATGTTCCCTCACAACAAGACAATTACCCATTTTTACTCACAATTTTCAAATCACAACATGTATGGGTATATGAATAGAATTACGCTCGCTCTCTCAATGAATTCACATGTATCATGTAGTGAACCATAAGTTTTCCCTTAGTGTTTTACTCCACTAATTTAAGGATGTGTGAACGTAAGATCAAGTAGGACTTAATGGGTTGTAATGTAAGCCAAGGGACGGGTAGGTACTATTCTGGCCAGTAATAGTGGTTATCTTCTCCAAGCACTTTTAATACATTCAACATTCATTAAGGACATTTCTTTTCTTACTTCCTCCTCGTTCTTTTCACTCTTGAATTTTCTCTTCTTGTTCCCATTTCTTTAAGAACACTCAGCTTATTAGTAAGAAGTACTTAAACAACTTTTTCATTCATTTATTTCTTACTCCCTACCAATACTCAAGCATTTTCAAACAAGTGTACCCTTGACCTTTCTCAACTTTTACAACTGCTACTTTTCCTTCTTTTTCACTCTTCTCACACTTTCACTCTTTGGAATTTTTCACTTAAGCGCTTAGGAGTTTTGGATCAAATTCAAGGCTAATGAAAGAAAAGGATTAAGCTTATGTTGTAGCTATCAAAGAATAGGCTTAAGGCTCAATGGGGCTAACTAGGATTAAATATTCAAGGTAGGTAAAGTGAGGGATAACATTTAGGTTCATTCAAAGAAATGCCTCAATCATCTCCTACAGTCCACATCCTTCATTTAGTTTTAAATACACACCAGGAAAGTTCTAGACATTCCACAATAGCATGGAATATTTGAAAAACTTACCCTCACAGCACATGATCAATTCAAGACACATTCAGCAGACTCTTACTTAGCTAATCACAAAAATTCAAAATTAAGCTTCAATCACATCGAGTCAAATTCAAGAGCCTAGGTGTCTCAAACAAAGTCATACACTCCTTACATGCTTCAACACTAACTGATCTTGGGCAAATTTATATGCCCAAGTGATACTCAAAGGTGTCATTTTAGCCTTGTTTATCTATCAATGTTTATACATTCTCATGTAATTGGTAATAAAATGTGAATTTATACTACCCAACATGATTAGCATTGTTTTGCAGGTAAAATGTAATTTCGGGAAGCTAAAATACATGTTGGAAGAGATTGGGGTTGGACTCGGATGTGAGCAAGGGACAAGGCATTGGAAAGCACAAAATAAAGGGGCTCTGCGATGGAGTCGTGTCACGTTGCCATCGCGGAGGCCTTCTGCCTGGAGAGGGAATTTTCAGCCTATTTCCAGTGAGGGTTCGCGATGGGTCCGTGGCATGGTGGCCTGGCTCCGTGTTGCACGTCATTCCACGTTGGGCCTTATTCCCTGGACCCCCAATTTCCAGTGAGGGTCCGCGTCGGTGGCGTGTCACGGAGGCAGTGCTCAGTGATGCACTCCGTGACACGTTGCTTGTTATTCCGGGAAAAGTTCCCACTAGTATAAATAGAGCACTTAGGTTCATTTTTCAATATTCTGACTTGGTGGAGCAAGAACGTGGGTTACAGGCAGTTGAGGGGACGAAATTATCAGGGTTTTTCTCTCTTTCCTTCTTCTTGTATTCAATTGCTTGTATGTTTAACACTCATTTAACGATGTTTAATCCACAAATGAGTGGCTAATTCATCTTCTTGCGGAGGTTATGAACACTTGTAATGAAATGTGATTATTGATTCTTTGGTTTTTCATCTTTTCTTCCATGGTTGTTCTATTGATTCTTGTTCTTACTGCATTGATGTGTGGCCTACGTCAATGTATATCTAAAAAGTCCGGTTTCACTCGAGAGAGCAAGAAATTGGAAAGATGTGAATTAATAGGATATGATCCTTTCTTAGTTTGGGAAAATTGAGAATTCATTTACCTTCAGGATAGATATATACTTGAAAGTCGTATTAGTCAATTTAGGAATCGGTTTTGTATGGCTAGAACATGAATTGCGTTTAATCACAGAAATGTAGGTGGATGGTTCATGATTCTTAAGTGGGGTTATATACGAGAGTTTTAATCCCTTGGCAATAATTCTTGACTAGCAACCGGAGTGTTATACCTCGTAGAATTCCCGGCACCTAAATGACCTATTCGCACGTTGGTTAAGCATATTTGAAGGCCATACGTGCTAGAGAAAGGCCCGGGAAAAGATCGGATGAGAAACCTATCGAACCATCGCGGAAGGAGCGGAGGCAGAACCCCTCCACGATGGCAGCGTGTCACGGAGGTGAAGCCTCCGCGTTGGCTCCGTGACACGTTGGCCTTGTCCAGGACCAAGTATATAAAGCCCCACTTCGGTTTTAAATCATTTATACACTTATATTTCCAGTAAAACAGAGAGTAATCAGCAGAGAGAAGATAAGAACGAAGGAGGTATTATAATTTTCATCCGATTACGCTGCTAAACGTTCTCCAAACTCAAATTAACCTCAGATACCGAGGTATTTAGCAGCAGAGAGCATTCCTACAGATTTAGTTTCGTGAAATACGGCCGACGAATCGTCGAGCTACCGAGCTAAGGTAAGTGGAATTGCTCTAAATTAGTGTCTATGTGTTCCTAGCTGTGAAGTGAATATTTCTCCCTTCTGGACCGCTGGAAAATAGCGAGTTTTCGACCGTCTTTCGAGAAGCCTAAGTTTAGACTATAAACTATATCGAAGGTGACGTTGCTCTTTACAATAAAGTTGTATTTAGTATTAATTGACACATTTATGAATGCAGTTGGGAGAAAATAGTTGAAGTACTGGCCGAGCCTCGTCCGACAGTCGGATAGTTCGAGGATAAGGTATGTAAAGTTAGTTTCCTCGGCAAGTTAGTAATCTTGGTACAGTACAGTAATTTAAAGGCCAGTAGAATATTCAGAAGCCACGCTTGACGTTTACTATGAATGATGGTACGATACTAGAAACATTATGTTATGATCAGCGCGAGACTTGCTAGCACGATATAAATTCTAATATAAGTGTTAAGAATTGCACAGCATGCTCAGTATGTGATGTGACACAAAATGTGAGGATATCATTGTATTTAGTTGAAACCCAGTAAAGCGATGTAATACCTGTAAGACATCTCAGAAATAGAATGATAAGTTAAAATGAAGTTGGAAAGCATGTTAGGAATAGTAAATCATGTTACTATAGAAACTCAGTATACAGCATAGTTTTCAGCAGAAATACTATATCATGTTTAGTATTAGACTCATTACAGTATGGCAGAAGATTATATCTATATATATATACTATTATCAGTCTCAGCATGTATTAAATACGTACATATCACTATCACTAGTTCAGCATGTAGTATGTACAAACACCTTATTATCACTAGCTTCAGTATGTGGTATATGCAGATAGTATTACTAGTTGAGACTGTTGTATTGTTTGGGGTTGGATTACCTAGCATCCATGACCGCCCCAGGGTTAATAGCTGTATCGACTCATCCGCCAGAGGACGAGGATACGTCGCTCTATGGAGTGGCATACCGTCCCATAGGAAACGAAGATGGGATGCCAGTTTTCCCCATATTGTGCCTTGGTCGGCCCTTATACACCCCCGTCGAGCGGATACGCCCGGGGTGTTGATTCAAGAGTCCTCTGGACTCAGGTACAGTTATAGTCAGGGGATCAGCGAGCCCAAGTGCATAGCCAAGAGACCGGCAGGATGCTTACAGTTATTATTGGAGACGGGACGACCGAGGTAGGGGTATAGATTGTGTGTTGGTTGTACCTCCCGGCTTATGGGGGCCGGGTAAGGTTTGTGTGTGCTATGTATGTTATGATATGTTGTGCCGTGCTATAATAGATACGAGTGGATCGACAGTAGAACGATAAATCTCCAGGTATGACTCCTACTCCTTCCAGTATAATTAAGAGAAGGTATGACTTACATTATCAGATAGTTAATCTATTCCTTCCTACTTCAGTTTCATCAGTTATATTGTTGTTTTCAGATATTTCTTTTAGTTATTGCTTTACATACTCAGTACCAGCGGTACTGATGCCCGGTGGGGCGCTGCATTACTTGCCTGAAGGTGCTCATAGACGAGCAGGCGATACTACGTGATTCCTGTCAGCGATCGAGTATTCAGCTCCTGTAATCCGGAGACTGAATTCTAGAGGTGTATTTTATTTTCTTTTGTTGTATAGTATGGGTAGGTCGGGGCCCTGTCCCGATCATTTCTATTGCTATTCCTAGAGGCTTGCAGTCTGTATACGTTTTCCCTGTGGTCAGATGAGCCGGTCGTGTGAGGCCGTGCAGTTGTTTAGTTGTTAGTACTTCTGTTTCCTTTATGTTGGTCGTGTGGGGCCATAGCTTGGCAGTAGTGGTGACCTTGCCGGTCACATAGCCTTCTAGTATTTTATGATTGAGTTATAGATAACTAGACAACATTGTGGCCTTGTCGGCCCGCATAGGTTTCCCTATATTGACATGTTTCTGGTCAGCTGTTAGTACAGGTACAGGAGGCTATAGGCCAATGGGCCAGGGGCTGTGTTTACAGCTGTTATATAGCCCTTTGTTTCTAGAAATGTGAGCTAGAGCCAGCCAGGCACCAGATGTGCCCAGGCTTAGCAGTCCAGCAGTTCAGTCCTAGTAGGGCACCAGGTGCCAGTCATACCCCCCAAGGCGGGGTGTGACAAACTTGGTATCAGAGCAAGTCGTATCCCAGGAAGTCTGCAAGCCGTGCTAAGTAGAGTCCTGTCCATGGGTGTGTTGTGCACTACATACTATGGGTAGGAGGCTGCAAGGCATGATAGGATGGTTGTCTTTTATTCTTATTAAGTCGTGCTGTAGAGCGGTACAATATAGGGTTGAGTCCCTAAAAGCTTACTATATTCTTTGGTTACAGATAATGTCAGATCAGTGACATCCTATCACAGGCCGGAGCTTAGATATTGCAGCAGGGGAAGGCACCAGTAGGATGCCTCACCCTCGTTTAGAAACAGCCCGATCAGAGGGCACTACGGAGGCATCGTCCCAGCCTTCTCAGCAGTGTCCACCACATCAGGAGCCGCTTGGGGCGACACTACCTTCAGCAGTCCCTATACCGACACCTTCTGACCAGGAGGTTAGGAGTGCTGTAGTTATGTTAGCACAGATGATGGCTGCTCAGCGTCAGCCAATGCCGCCTACAGTTGCAGAGTCATCGGGAGGGCCCGGTAGTTCGAGGGTCCGAGAGTTCTTAGCTCTGAATCCCCCACAGTTTACAGGTACGGACCGGACAGAGGACCCTCAGGATTTTCTGGATCAAATGTAGAGAATCTTCAGGGTTATGCATGCCACGCCTACAGAATCAGTTGAGTTGGCAGCATTTCAGTTACGGGACATCGCCGTGTTAAGGTATGAAAGCTGGGAAAGGTCCCGAGGGAGAGATGTTTCCCCTCCCACCTGGTATAGCTTTTCAGGAGCTTTTCTGGATCACTATTTGCCACGGGAGATTCGATAGGCCCGGGTAGACCAGTTCCTACATCTGGAGCAGGGGGCCATGAGCGTTCGGGAATAATCCTTGCGGTTTGATTCTTTGGCTCGATATGCACCGGCCTTTGTTGATACCATGGCATCCAGAGTACACCACTTTATCATGGGGTTGAATCCAGAATATGTTGAGACTTGTATTACGGCCACACTACGAGAGGACATGGACATTGCTCGAGTTCAAGCATTTGCCCAGAATATTAAGGGCATCAGACAGTGACATCGGGAGATCAGAAGGGTCAATCAGGAACAGCATCGCCGGGACAGGCCAGTTGAGTTACAGAGGGAGGCCCGGGGAGGACCCAGGCCACGATTGTTAGACAGGCCACCCAGGCCCCCGCACCCACCACAATCGCACGGGGGTAGATTCAGCTGCAGGGGGCAGTCAGAGACTGGTAGAGGCTCGCAGATGGAAGATTCACCATTACAGAGGAGGGCGGAGCAGACTAGGTATACCCTACCACTCTGCCCTATATGCAGTCGACGCCATCCTGGAGCATGCATGTATGGTTCCACCACATGTTATATTTGTGGCCAAGAAGGCCATTTGATGAGAGATTGCCCAGCCAGAGGCCGAGAGGACCGAGATAGACAGGATAGGGCATCTGCAGGGTCATGAGCCACAGCATCCTCGACTGGGCGCAGGCCCTTAGTTTCAGCAGGCAGGGGTCGGGGCAGATCAGAGGCCTCCAGTACAGGTGCGGGTCCAAGACGCACATATGCCTTACCAGGGAGGCAAGATTCAGAAGCGTCGCCTGATGTTGTTACAGGTATGCTAACTATCTGCTCACACCCTGCTTATGTGTTGATTCATCCAGGGTCTACTTTGTCCTACATTACTCCATTTGTGGCACGAAAGTTTAGTATTGCACCAGAATTATTGCAGCAGCCCTTCTTAGTATCCACGCCCGTCGGTGACTCTATCACAGCTAGCCGAATCTACCGCGGGTGTACAATAGAGGTTGCTGACCATCAGACCATAGTAGATCTGGTTGAGTTAGAAATGATAGACTTCGATGCCATAATAGGTATGGACTGGTTAGTACCGTGTTTTGCCAACGTTGAATGTTGGACCAAGATGGTCCGATTCCACTTCCCGGGAGAAGCACTGCGGGAGTGGAAGGGCAGTGCCGCTACGCCAAAGGGTAGGTTTATTTCCTACCTTTAGGCGAGGAAATTGATATCTAAGGGATGTATTTACCATCTGGTCAGAGTTCAGGATGTCCAAACAGAATTTTCGACGCTCCAGTTTGTTCCAGTGGTGAACGAATTCCCTGATGTGTTCCCAGATGAGTTACCTGGTATTCCCCCAGAAAGGGAAATAAACTTTGCTATTGACTTGCTACCAGGTACTCAGCCGATATCAATTCCTCCCTATCGTATGGCTCTGGCAGAACTCAGAGAATTAAAGGAACAGTTGAAAGATTTGTTGGATAAAGGTTTCATCAGGCCGAGTACTTCACCGTGGGGTGCGCCAGTTTTATTTGTAAGAAAGAAAGATGGCTCACTCCAAATGTGCATAGATTACCGGCAATTAAACAAAGTTACAGTAAAGAACAAGTACCTGCTCCCCAGAATTGATGACTTATTTGATCAGTTGAAGGGAGCCAGATACTTTTCTAAGATTGACTTGCGGTCCGGATATCACCAGGTCTGAGTACGTGAGAGAGATATTCCTAAGACAGCGTTCAGGACCCGATATGGGCATTTTGAATTCCTAGTCATGTCCTTCGGGTTAACGAATGCCCCGGCAGTCTTCATGGACCTGATGAACAGTATTTTCAGACCTTTCCTGGACTCATTCGTGATAGTATTCATTGATGACATTCTGGTGTATTCTTGCTCTGAAGCAGATCACCGGACTCATTTGCGGACAGTGCTCCAGATTCTCAGGGACCGTCAGCTGTATGCTAAATTTTCTAAGTGTGAATTCTAGCTTAACTCAGTGGCCTTTTTAGGGCATATCGTGTCGGATGCTGGTATACAGGTAGACAAGCAGAAAATAGAAGCAGTTAAGTCATGGCCTAAGCCTACCACTCCGACTGAAGTTCGTAGCGTTCTGGGGTTGGCAGGATATTACAAGAGGTTCGTTGAAGGGTTCTCGACCATTGCGGCACCTCTAACCAAATTGACACAAAAAGCAGCAAAGTTTCAGTGGACAGAGGCATGCGAGCAGAGCTTCCAGGAACTGAAAGAAAGATTAACCTCCGCCCCAATGTTAGCATTGCTGGAAGGCACAGAAGGTTATTCGGTCTATTGCGACGCGTCAGGTGTTGGGTTAGGTTGTGTGTTGATGCAGCATGGTAAAGTGATTGTATATGCTTCCAGACAGCTGAGTAAACATGAAAAGAACTATCCGACCCATGACCTAGAATTGGCCGCAGTAGTCCACGCCTTAAAGATGTGGAGGCATTACCTGTACGGCATCCATGTTGATATTTATACAGATCATAAGAGCCTACAGTACATCTTCACTCAGAGGGAGTTGAATCTACGGCAAGCCGCTGGTTGGAGCTCTTAAAAGATTATGATGTGAATATTCTGTACCACCCCGGAAAAGCTAATGTTGTAGCAGACGCCCTGAGCCGTAAGTCAATGGGGAGTTTGGAGTATTTGCGACCTGAGAAACGGAAGTTAGCCAAAGAAATTCATCAGTTATCTGGGTTAGCCGTTCGAGTAATGGAAACAGAAAATAATAGAGCAGTAATTCAGAATTCTGCTGTGTCAACATTAGTTACAGAGGTAAAAGAACGACAGTACGAGGATCCAGATTTAGTTCAGCTCAGAGATAGAATTCAGAAAGGTAAGGAGTCAGATTTCCAAATGACTGGGAATGATGTACTACGCTGTAAGGGCCGCCTCTGTGTCCCGAATGTTTTAGGTCTTTGTGGGCGGATCATGCATGAGGTACATTACGCTCGCTATTCCCTCCATCCAGGAGCGACGAAAATGTACCACGACATTAGAGACATTTACTGGTGGCCAGGTATGAAAGCTGAGATTGCTGAATTTGTATCTAGATGTTCTAACTGTCAGCAGGTGAAAGCGGAGCACCAGAAGCTGGGTGGTTTGACGCAAGAAATAACGGTGCCTACGTGGAAATGGTAAACGATAAATATGGATTTTGTAACAGGGTTACCCCATACCAGACGCAGAAATGATTCCATTTGGGTAATAGTTGATAAGCTAACAAAATCAGCTCATTTCCTGCCAGTGAAGGCTACCTTCTCGGCTGAGGATTACGCCGAATTATATATCAGAGAAATAGTTAGATTACATGGAGTGCCGGTGTCCATTATTTCAGATAGAGGAGCACAGTTTACAGCTAGATTCTGGCAGTCGTTCCAGAGGGGTTTGGGAATGCAGATTAATTTGAGCACAACATTCCACCCTTAGACAGATGGGCAGGCTGAACGGACTATCCAAACGCTCGAAGATATGTTGCGAGCGTGTGTATTAGATTTTGGGGGTAATTGGGATGAGCACCTTTCGTTGATTGAATTTGCTTATAATAACAGTTATGATTCAGCTATCTAGATGGCGCCTTTCGAGGCATTATACGGGCGAAAATGAAGATCGCCGGTGGGCTGGTTTGAAGTAGGGGAATCAGCATTGGTTGGCCCAGACGTTGTTCGGTAATCATAGGAAAAGATAAAGCTTATCCGAGAACGTTTATTGACTGCTCAGAGCCGCTAGAAGTCTTATGCAGATATGCGGCGCAGAAATCTAGAATTTGCGGTAAATGACTGGGTATATCTGAAGGTGTCTCCAATGAAAGGGGTGATGAGATTTGGCAAGAAAGGCAAGCTTAGCCCGAGATTCATTGGGCCGTATCAGATTCGGCGAAGAATAGGCCGAGTTGCATACGAATTGAACTTGCCTCCGGAGTTAGCATCTGTTCACCCAGTATTCCATGTCTCTATGTTGAGGAAGTTCGTAGGGGACCCTTCTACAGTAGTTCCAGTTCAGGATGTCCAGGTCACAGAAGAGTTAGCATATGAAGAGGTTCCCGTAGCTATCTTAGACAGACAAATTCGCAGGTTGAGGACTAAAGATGTTGCGTCTGTCAAAGTATTGTGGCATAACAGGAATCGTGAGGAAATGACGTGGGAAGCTAAAGAAGATATGAAAGCTAGATACCCTCACCTATTTCAGGCCTAGTCAAGCGACAGGTATGTCCGTACTATTACTTATGCAGTACCCTGTAGTTGTATGTGTGTGAATGAGAAGGATTGATACTTAGTTATCCAGTGGATCTTAAAATATTGCGTGCAGTACCTGTGTAGGAATTTTCTGCATTTCAGGTTTTTGCTATAGTCCATATTACAGGGGAAACTCTGCCGAAATATTTCTAGAAAGTAAGTTAAGTAGTCGTCCAGATAGCAGTGTACATTCGAGGACGAATGTTCTTAAGGGAGGAGAATGTTATACCCCGTAGAATTCCCGGCACCTAAATGACCTATTCGCACGTTGGTTAAGCATATTTGAAGGCCATACGTACTAGAGAAAGGCCCGGGAAAAGACCGAACGAGAAACCTGTCGAACCATCGCGGAAGGAGCCGAGGCAGAACCCCTCCGCGATGGCAGCGTGTCACGGAGGTGAAGCCTCTGCGTTGGCTCCGTGACACGTTGGCCTTGTCCAATCCCAAGTATATAAAGCCCCACTTCGGTTTTAAATCATTTATACACTTATATTTCCAGTAAAACAGAGAGTAATCAGCAGAGAGAAGATAAGAACGAAGGAGGTATTATAATTTTCGTCCGATTACGCTACTAAACGTTGTCCAAACTCAAATTAACCTCAGATACCGAGGTATTTAGCAGCAGAGAGCATTCCTACGGATTTAGTTTCGTGAAATACGGCCGACGAATCGTCGAGCTACCGAGCTAAGGTAAGTGGAATTGCTCTAAATTAGTGTCTATGTGTTCCTAGCTGTGAAGTGAATATTTCTCCCTTCTGGACCGCTGGAAAATAGCGAGTTTTCGACCGTCTTTCGATAAGCCTAAGTTTAGGCTATAAACTATATCGAAAGTGACGTTGCTCTTTACAATAAAGTTGTATTTAGTATTAATTGACACATTTATGAATGCAGTTGGAAGAAAATAGTTGAAGTACTGGCCGAGCCTCGTCCGACAGCCGGATAGTTCAAGGATAAGGTATGTAAAGTTAGTTTTCTCGGCAAGTTAGTAATATTGGTACAGTACAGTAATTTAAAGGCCAGTAGAATATTCAGAAGCCACGCTTGACGTTTACTATGAATGATGGTACGATACTAGAAACATTATGTTATGATCAACGCGAAACTTGCTAGCATGATATAGATTCTAATATAAGTGTTAAGAATTGCACAATATGTCATGTGACACAGAATGTGAGGATATCATTTTATTTAGTTGAAACCCAGTAAAGCGATGTAATACCTGTAAGACATATCAGAAATAGAATGATAAGTTAAAATGAAGTTGGAAAGCATGTTAGGAATAGTAAATCATGTTACTATAGAAACTTAGTATACAACATAGTTTTCAGCAGAAATACTATATCATGTTCAGTATTAGACTCAGTACAGTATGGCAGAAGATTATATCTATATATATATACTATTATCAGTCTCAGCATGTATTAAATACGTACATATCACTATCACTAGTTCAGCATGCAGTATGTACAAACACCTTATTATCATTAGCTTCAGTATGTGGTATATGCAAATAGTATTACAAGTTGAGACTGTTGTATTGTTTGGGGTTGGACTACCTAGCATCCATGACCACCCCAGGGTTAATAGCTATATCGACTCATCCGCCAGAGGACGAGGATACGTCGCTCTATGGAGTGGCATGCCGTCCCACAGGGGATGAAGATGGGATGCCAGTTTTCCCCATATTGTGCCTTGGTCGGCCCTTATACACCCCCATCGAGCGGAGACGCCCGGGGTGTTGATTCACGAGTCCTCCGGACTCAGGTACAGTTATAGTCAGGGGCTCAGTGAGCCCAAGTGTATACCTAGGGGACCGGCAGGATGCTTACAGTTATTATAGGAGACGGGACAACCGGGGTAGGGGTATAGATTGCGTGTTGGTTGTACCTCCCAGCTTATGGGGGCCGGGTAAGGTTTGTGTGTGGTATGTATGTTATGATATGTTGTGCCGTGTTATAATGGATACGAGTGGATCGACAGTAGAACGATAAATCTCCAGGTATGACTCCTACTCCTTCCAGTATAATTAAGAGAAGGTATGTCTTACATTATCAGACAGTTAATCTATTCCTTCCTACTTCAGCTTCATCAGTTATATTCTTGTTCTTAGATATTTCTTTTAGTTATTGCTTTACATACTCAGTACCAGCGGTACTGACGCCCGGTGGGGCGCTGCATTACTTGCCTGCAGGTGCTCATAGACGAGTAGGCGATACTACGTGATTCCTGTCAGCGATCAAGTATTCAGCTCCTGTAATCCGAAGACCGAATTCTAGAGGTGTATTTTATTTTCTTTTGTTGTATAGTACGGGTAGGTCGGGGCCCTGTCCCGATCATTTTTATTGCTATTCCTAGAGGCTTGCAGTCTGTATACGTTTTCCCTGTGGTCAGATGAGCCGGTCGTGTGAGGCAGTGCAGTTGTTTAGTTGTTAGTACTTCTGTTTCCTTTATGTTGGCCGTGTGGGGCCATAACTTGGCAGTAGTGACCTTGCCGGTCACATAGCCTTCTAGTGTTTTATGATTGAGTTATAGATAACTAGACAGTATGGTGGCCTTGTCGGCCCGCATAGGTTTCCCTATATTGACATATTTCTGGTCAGCTGTTAGTACAGGTACAGGAGGCTATAGGCCAATGGGCCGGGGGCTGTGTTCACAGCCGTTATATAGCCCTTTGTATACAGAAATGTAAGCTAGAGCCAGCCAGGTACCAGATGTGCCCAGGCTTAGCAGTCGAGCAGTTCAGGTCCTAGTAGGGCACCAGGTGCCAGTCATACCCCCCAAGGCGGGGTGTGACACGGAGGAAAAGGCTAACCAAATTATATCGACACTTAATTTCATTACATGTTCGTTTAACCTCAGCATGCTCACATTCATAGTTCAGACTCACATTAGATAATTGTTTTAGACTTAGCATAGTTATTAGAAATCAAAATATCAAACTCTTGGTTACACTGTTGTCTGCATTTTTAGAATTGAAATATAGTACACTTGAGCAGATTGCACTGCATCCCAGTCCCTGTGGGATCGATACTTGGCTTACTTTAGCCACTTTACTACTTGTTCGACCACGTGCACTTGCCTGTAGTTATATACCCATATAACAAATAGACCGAACAAGTTTTTGGCGCCGTTGCCGGGATTGGCAATTGGTGAATTTGTCTTAAGTGCTAATTTACTATATTTTTATTTTCTTAGTGTTGACAACTTGGTCTTAGCCTGTATTTTGCAGATTTAATCTCTGTTGAACACTGGCAAGAGACAAGGAGCTGGTGGACTCGTATTTGGAGCTAGAAAGATTATTTCATCGTCAGCGGAGAGAAGCTCTAGAAAGAAAGCTACAGTTGCTCAGACAGACAATCATGGAGCAACAACAGAATCCACCGGTAGTACGGGCAATGTTAGTGCCTGAAGAAGTAGCAGCTCGGCCGGTTCACGAGGTGGCAATCCCACATGCTAATAATGTCACATCTAGCATCCGCAAACCTGAGCCAGGAGGGAGGTTCGAACTTAAGCAGAACATGGTGCAATTGCTGCACACTAGCGGGCAGTTTACAGGTCTCCCTCATGAAGATCCACAGCAGCATCTCCAAAATTTTTTGGAGATAAGTGACACTTATATCCCCGCTGGAGTGTCATCAGATTACGTCCGACTTTCATTGTTCCCATTTTCACTATTGGGAGAAGCCAAGAGGTGGTTGAAAGCTGAGCCACCTAATTCTATTTCTGCGTGGGATGATCTTGCAAGGAAGTTCTTGATACGATTTTTTCCCTCTGGTAAAACAGCAAGACTTAGAAGTCAAATTCTAAGTTTCAAACAGAGAGAGGGAGAGAATCTATATCAGGCTTGGGAGAGATTCAAGTCCATGTTGCGGGATTGTCCTCATCATCATCATCAATCCAATGATGTGTTGGCGCACACTTTTATAGAGGGTTTGGAACCCCATACAAAAATTTTGCTAGACTCAGCAGCTGGGGGACAAGCGCTGGAGAAAACTTATGAGGAGCTGTATACCTTGTTGAACCTTATTTCGCAGGGCAATCCGGAATGGAATGCTGATTCGTCAAGAGGAGGGACAAGGAAAGCAGCAGGAGTTCTAGAAGTGGATGGGTTTACAGCTATTGTTGCACAGATAGCTGCTTTACAACTCAACACCCACTTCAGTAACATGACAATGAACCAGCCTCAAGCCCCAGTTAATGCAGTGCAGCAGATTTGGTGTGAAGTGTGCGGGAGCAGTGAACACTCAGCTGAGTATTGTGGAGCAAATCCTGACTCGGTGAACTTTGTGGAAAAATGTACAAAGGAACAACCACCAACAGTATGGCAACAGCTACAATTCCAATTGGAGGAATCACCCAAATTTCTCCTGGGGTAGCAACAACCATCAGGGGTAGAGTTCGAGTCAGGGTGTGCAAAGGAACTAAGGAGGGCAGCAGAATTATCAAGCACAATTCAGAAATAACAATGCACCTTCTCCACCACCATCACCCAGCATTGAGGAGATGTTCAAGACTATGATAGCTAATCAAGCTCAATTGCAGGCTGACTATGTGAAATTGGCAACCGAGGTGAAAAACAACCAGTTAGCTACCAAGGCACTTGAATATCAATTTGGGCAATTTGCTGGAGCCCAAAACACCAGACCTAGAGGAGGACTTCTGAGTGACACAGATCCCAACCCCAAGCAGGTAAATGCGGTGACCACAAGGAGTGGTTTGCAGCTAAAAGAGGTGGAACCAGAAAGACCACCTCAACAATCGGGAGCAGCAGAAGTCGAGAGGGAGCAAAGTGATGAGAGGGGGAATACAAAGGAAGCTGAATCAGAAAGACCACCACCCCTGTTCCCTCAACGATTAAAGAAACGCAAGGAGGAGGCGTGTTTCAAGAAATTCATGGAGGTGCTGAAACAGGTACATATTAACTTACCTCTTGTTAATGTTTTGCAAGGAGTGCCGAAATATTCCAAGTATATAAATGACATCGTGGCAAACAAAAGTCGGTTGACTGAGTATGCTACGGTGGCTCTCATGGAGGAGTGCACTTCCCGGATACAAAACCGACTGCCCACAAAGCTCAAAGACCCTAGGAGCTTTACTATACATATTACTATTGGGCAGAGTATCCGAGCTCGTGGATTGTGTGATCTGGGAGCGAACATTAATTTCATGTCGTCATCGATATTCAAAAAGTTGGGTCTAGGGAGTCCTAGACCCACAACAGTGATCTTACAATTGGCGGACCGGTCCTTAGCCAGACCTGATGGCATTGTGGAGGACGTTCTGGTGCAAGTTGACTCCCTGATCTTCCCGGTAGATTTCGTCGTGCTGGATTTTGAACCAGACGCGGAAGTCCCATTTATTTTGGGACTTCCTTTCTTGGCGACCGGGAAAGCGCTGATTGATGTAGCTGTGAGGCAGCTAACAATGCAAGCACACGACAAGGTGGAAGTGTTCGATGTGTACAAGGCACCCAAGCTCCCGATTGTGTACGAGGAACTCTCAGTGATCAATGTGATTGATCAAGTTGATGATGAGCAGATTAAGGATTCACGAGAGTTATTGGGAAAACCACCGGAACGGTGTAAGCACTACTGGGGGGAGGACGATTTTCGAGAAAAAACGTCCATCACCCTAGAGGACAACTGAGCTGAATGACGTCGAGCCGTGATGGTAAACCAGGCGCTGCACGGGAGGCAACCCGTGAAATATTTCTCTTTGTAAATTGTGAATAGATTTTTCTTTTTCTTTTTTTCTTGATTTACAACTAAATTTTTAGTTTTTATTTTTATTTTTATTTTTATTTTGAGTGAAACCTATAATTATAACCAATTTCTTGTAGTAGAATGAATTTCAGGTCGAACGGAGGAAAATATACAAGGAATCGCAAAGGAAAATTTAAGGTATGAAAATTAAGAAAAAGTGGCAAAACAGTGAGCTAGGGTGATAGCTCCGTGTAACGGAGGAGGGCCTCCGCGTTACCCTCCGTGACACGTTGAGGTGTAAATCTAGAATTTTAAAAATTCCAGAACACCCTCGCGATAGCTCTGTGTCACGGAGGCAGTGCTCCGCAATGCCCTCTGTGACACGTTGCTGTGTATTATCGCGACGGGTCACACCGGGTCGCCGGGTGATCCGCGCGATTTTTCCACTTTTAAACCCCGAATCCCTCTCAAATTTTCTTTATTTCTCACACACTCCGCGACCAAACCCCCTAAAACCCCTCCCCCTTCAACGTGACATGGAATAGGCCAAGAAATTCATTGAGTTTTCTTCAATTCTTCATTTTCAAGGTATGTTATTCGATCTGATCTTGGGCAGATTTATATGCCCAAGTGATACTCAAACGTATCATTTTTACCTTGTTTTTTGTGCAATGTGTATATAATATCATGTAATTGGTAATAAAATGCGAATTTATACTAACCAACATGATTAGTATTTGTTTTGCAGGTAAATGTGATTTTTAGGAGCTAAAATGCATGTTGGAACTATGTCGGAGTTGGACTTGGATGCGAGCGTGGAAAAGACCTTGGAATGCACATTTTATAAGGGCTCCGCGATGGAGCCGTGCCACGCTACCATCGCGGTAGCACACTGCCTAAACATGAATTAAAATGGCAAATTAAACATTTTAATTCATGTTTAGGCAGTGTGCCTCCGCGATGGTAGCGTGGCACGGCTCCATCACGGAGCCCCTATAATTTGTGCCTTCCAATGTCTTTTCCACGCTTGTATCCAAGTCCAACTCCGATATAGTTCCAACATGCATTTTAGCCCCTAAAAATCATATTTTCCTGCAAAACAAATGCTAATCATGTTGGTTAGTATAAATTCACATTTTATTACCAATTACATGAGAATATATACATATTGCACACAAACAAGGCGAAAATAATATGTTTGAGTATCACTTGGGCATATAAATCTGCCCAAGATCAAGTAGAGCATGCCCAGAGACCATTGGCGAATCTTGACGCCTCCAGGGCCAGAATTATGTGAGTATGGCCGCACCCTAGAGTCAGTGGCACCGGGTTTCCTGAAGAGTTGAAGGTCAGTCCGCCACATACTGGCTATTGCCAGTGACAGATAGCTTTAGTCAATTTTGTGTTTATCGCACTCAAGGCACCACCTTAGTTGTATCAGCCTGATAGAACAGTAGATACGCCAAGGGGGTAAGTTTTTTTAGTAGCTAGATACGAGGCCAACGCCCCAGTCTACTCTTATCATATAATTAAGGAAAGGTTGTCGGGAATGACTAAGTCCAGATAAATGCACCTACAAAGTTTGGAATCGCCCAGAGAAGGCATATGGAATCTAAAAAAGCTCAGTTACCATCCAAGGGACTAGAACCACAGTTTTATAGTATTACCTCCAGGCTAAGAATTGTAATAAGCTACCTATGGGAGGTTAGGACTAAGTGCTCAGGAGCATATGCGACTAGTAGCAGCCCCACAGTTGTTTTACATAGAGGGAAAGTATCCTAGAGAAAACCTGTCATGGTCAGCTGTTATGAATAGCATCGAGACGATAGTGACAACATAGTAACCCTCGTTAGAATAACCCTAGCCATTTTTCTTATAGTATAATATATTTCGGGTATGAATGTTATTGCCTATAAAGTAATGTACACTAGAGCAATATGATGTCCGAAGGAACCAGAGTGAGGTTGTAAGGGCCACATCCAATTTCAGAGCTTACATTATGGCCCATAGTCGAGCCAAGGCTCGGGGCTAGTCACAACAGTCATAGCATGATCCATACTCAAGCCAAGGCTTTAGATACAGATACAACAGTTGCATTATGACCCATAGTCGGGCCAAGGCCCAAGGTCCAGCTATCCGAGGTTATGTTATGACCCATAGTCGAGCCAAGGCTCGGGGTCTAGTTACACAGCCAGACAGTTCAGACACAAACACAACCACAGTAGCCTATCAGGCTTAGATGTGTATTCAAAGAATGAGTAATCCAAAATTACAGTATGCCCACAGCTTTTAGTAGCCAGGCAATAGAAGTATACCTTGTTTGTACTTATCAGGGCTTATGTGGGCTAGATATGTTTTTCTGTGTTGTTTGTACCTTCCAGGCTTATGGGGGCCCGGTTAGGTTCTTGTTTGTGCTCTTGCCTGCCAGTTATAGTTTATGAATGTGTAATCATACATTCTTATCTCATGTACATTAAGTGTTCTGTTAGATGAAGATTACGAATAAGCAAATTTACAGGTTAATCTTTCTGCCCTTCTCTTTCTATTTATTTCTAGTCTTTATTAGCTTATTTACTGCCTTACATATTTGGTACATATTGTACTGACGCCCTCCCCTGGGCGCTGCATTACTTGCCTGAAGGTTTAGAAAGATAGAATTCAGGGTCTTCAGTAGCAACTGTTCAGAGTCAGCAGTTTGCCAGCTCCTTTCATCTAGAGTTGCCATGTGGTATAGGTTCAGTCTTTCTTTGTATATCATTGGGTAGGTCGGGGCCCTGTACAACCACTATTTTTATTCTTAGAGGCTTGCAGACTACAGTTGTCAGTTAGCTGTTGTTGGCCGTATGGGGCCCACATACGTCTTATTTTATGTGTTGGTCGTGTGGGTCCTAGTATAGCATCTGATTTTCTTTTCAGTTATAACTAGATATCTTAGTGGTCTAGTCGACCCGCATAGGATTCCTTGTTATTGTTGTTGCTTGTTAGTTGTTTTCTTTTACAGATGGCTATGCGGCCTTGTCAGCCGGAAGTTGTGTTTACAGCCGAGATATAGCCCGTTGTTTTATTGAATTGTGTTGCAGGCCTGCACCAGATGTGCATAAGCATAGCTAGATCAGTCAGATTCTAGTGTGGTACTAGGTGCCAGTCATGCCTCCCAAGGTGGGGCGTGACACCGCCATTCTGCTGACGGGCATTCTTTGAGCCGATTACTGAGATATCCACACCCAAAGCAACCCTCTTGGCCCTGAAGACATTTCCCTGGATGGTTCCTACCACACTTTGGGCAAGCTGGGTAGCGATTGCTGGCACTATGACTTTAGGACTGTGAGCCAGATGCTCCACCTCTCCGATCCTTACGGGACTTGAAAGAAAGGGCGCTAGTTGAAGGGAGTGTTGAAGCCCTCTGCTGCTGTTGCTGCTGTTATGGGCTGCTACTACCGCTAGACCTATGGTGGCCATAATCTGATTGGCCAATCCTTTCCCGCTTGTTCTCCTACTCCAAGTCTTTTATTTTTTCTACTTCAATATAATGGGCATGAACAATGAGGCTGGAGAGATAAATATCTTTAATAAGCATTGCAGTCCTACACTCCTTGAGGACTAAATTCGATACTCCATTGATGAACTTCAGCATGCGAGCCCTTGGTTCCGCTACTATCTTCGGAGCATATTTAGACAATCTTCTGAACTCTAGTGTATACTCTTCAACCATCCGATTTCCCTGTTTTAGATTCATAAATTCTGCCACCTTAGCCTCCTTGAGCTCCCAGATTAAGAATCTGTCTAAGAAGGCTATACTAAACTCCTCCTACTCCACCAGTTCTACTTCCACTGGTAGGTAGCCAGGTCGGCACTCTCAGAGGAGCTAACACCCATAATTCGGGTGATCTTCCTAATCTCATCAACAAACTCCTGTGGGTCCTCTCCCAACTTAGATCCATGGAAAGATGGAGGGTTCATTCGGGTGAAGTCCCGAACTCGGGCAGCTACTGCGGACCCATTATGTATTGATCGGAACCACCTGCTAGTTCACCTGGTTCGTGACTATCTGTGTCTGCAACTAGATAGCCGCTCTGAACTCTGCGGAGGAAACTGGGTCGTCTTAAGGGGTTGGTGGAGTTGGTGGGGCATGTTAGTTAGCGTTGCCGGCCCTTCTTCCATAACCACATCTTGGAGGCATGATTTAACTGAAATAAAATAGAGCACGAGTTCGGAGAACATTTCTGGAATTGAATTTCAATGCACAATAAAAGTATGAACTAAAGGGAGCTTCCCTAATAATGTCCACTAGCCTCCTCTTCATAAGTGTGGCGTGCTTCAAACCCATGAAAAGGACTATACTCGACGCGGCTTTTAGATATCCTATGATACTCTAAACCTAGTGCTCTGATACAAAGTTTGTCACGACTCAAGTCTATACCCTGGTCGAGACACGAAACTTGGAGTCACAAGTAACCCCTAGTCAACCCATGGTCTGTTATAACACTGGAAATCTGAATAAAAACATAACGGAACCTTAAAAATAATAAAAACCATTTATTAAGAAGAACTAAATGATAAAGCTTTAATACAACTGAAAAAAACTGAAAATCTAGATCTGTGTCTATGTCTGAAAGCCATCTATCTGATGAGTTGCTGGGACAAGCCCCCAACTAACTCTAAGTCTAACTGAAAGAAAAATAACTGAAGGAAAATAAACACCGTCCTCAAAAGATGAGGACTCACACTAGCGCGGCTGATAACTCCTGGAGAAGATTTGCTAACGGTGCTGAGATTGAGAACATGCTACTGTATCATAAAATGATACAGCATAGAAGGTATGCATCAGTACTCTGAATGTACTGAGTAAGTAGGAGAAAACATAACACGAAAAATAAATAACTGAGTTGTAATGACATGAAATGACCAACTGAAAAGCTAAAACTGAATAAACTGAAATATGTTGAGATGGTCAAAATGACCCTGTCTGATGGTTAAAGACATGCCCTAAATTTGAGATGCTGAATCTGAACTAACTGTGCTGAACTAACTAAACTAAGATTATTCTGAACTGAGCTAATCTAAGACTAAACTGATTAGTGGGAGAGTCTATAACCGACATATAACCACGTGAGCTAGAGGCTGAGTCTGATGTATACACCCTATCGGTAGGACCCAATATATCTTGCTAGGGTATAAAGGCATGAACTGGGTGATCACAAGTCTATGGCCATAACGCCAATAAAAATAACCTATGGTGGCAATATAGTTCTAGGAACCTAGGTGCACTGGAATCCCAGTCCGCTCAGTGCTAAGTCCTACTTCCACTGGATAGTCTAGACTGACTACTAGGCTGATAGCTCGAAATGGGGGCCAAAGACTAAGTTAGGAATACCTATCTGGAAGTACCCTGAGAGTCTTATCGGACCGGATTCTATAACTGGTGTTCTAAGACTGGTCAGAGCTGCTTATCCGAAAGCGTTGTAACCGTCTAAAGAAAAAACTGTAATATAAAGATGGGATTCTAAGGCTAGTTAGAGTTACTTATCTAGAAGTGTCATGACCACTTGAAGAACCACTAAAATCTGGTAACTGAGTCTAATATTGATAACTGGGAGGCACTACTAACACCTCAAGAATTAACTATACTCAAACTGATCAGCTGATATTTCTAGATAATACTGAATATAGTAATCTGATTGAGTCTGGACTAATATGTATCTGACCGAAATTTCCACATATACTAACAATATGGGGATCTCAAAACTGATAAAATCAAGCTACAGGGAAACTAGTCCAACATGCAAGATCCTAAATTTTACTGAACTAAGAGCTAGGGATAAATCATTCCACTAGATTCAATTTTCACAAAATTCTAGAAATAGGGAAATAATAAAGCAGTTACAATCATGAGAAATATTCCACTTGAAATCTTAAAGAAATTGGTCTGACAATTTTCTATATTTCGAATCCATAGGGCTGTAACTAATAGAGAAAATAGAGAAAATTTTGGGGACATATGGGAAGAACTATTACATTGTTAAATTCTCACATACCTGGATAAGAAATCCCTGGAGAAGAAAGCTTGAACTTCTACAATTGATAAGGAGCCCTAGAACCTTCTTGAGAGGAATGACCTGGGTTTTCTACAATCATTTTTTGAAAGTTTACGTGGGTAATAAGGGGAAAACCGTTTAATCTGTTACACCCCCTTAGTTTTTATGTTTAAACGGCCTATTCGTACATTGGTTAAGAGTTTTAGAGTGCAATGCGTGCAAGAAAAGGGCCCGGGAAAAAGGTAAAATGGGTACGGAGTCGAGAATACACGGGAGAACGCCATGTCAGCTGCCTAAAGGGGCAACATGGCACGGACCCCCTCCCTCCACGTTGGGATTTGTGGCACGCCCGTGAATCAGTGCGTTGGGGTTCGTGCCACACAAACCCCATGTCCACCGCCCGAAGTTATATATATATATGTTAAGTAGCTTCAGTTGGTTTCATACAAATATATATGTTCTTCGTCCCAACAGCAAAGTTATGCCATTTTTAAGGTAATTTCCTCCGTTTATACTGTCAAACGCCGCCCGAATCAAATTAACTTTGGGTATCAAACTATAAGGCTGCAGGCAGCATTACTACAGAGTTAGTTTCACGAAATTCGCCCGTCGAATCGTAACCCCGCCGAATCAAAGTTGTCAGAAATGCTTTAAACTAGTGTCAGTATGATCACAGGCTTAAAGTAAGCATTTCTCCCTTCCAGATTCTTGAGAAATTATGAGTTTTCTACCGTGTTCCATCAAGTTGAAATATACTATATATTTATATATAAATTTATCATTTTCTCTGAATTTAGTACTGAAACTAGTCATTTTCCCCTAGTAATACGATTGCAGTTGAGAAGAGCAGTTGAATACGAGCTGAAACTCGCCAGTTAATCAGTAATCGGCAAGCGAGGTATGTTAAGGCAGTTTTCTTCGGCAACTTAGTTTCTCTAGCATGATAGCTCAGTTTGAATCCCAGTAGGAATACCAGAAGCATGTCTATTATGATTAGTTTTTTTTATTAGTTGAAATCCGTATTCCATGTTAATTTGGGATGGATTATGCCTGTATATCCTTTATGACCGGACCCAGTGTTATTAGCTGTATTGACACCACCAGGGGCGAGATAACGACGCTCTACGAAGTAGTATGACTTCCCCCAGGGACGAAGATGGGGTCCCAGGTCCTCATATGCCATGGTTGGCTCTATACACCTTCATCGAGCTTGGTGCCCAGGGTGCAGATATCAGGAGTACACTGGACTCAAGCATAGCTACAGTCAGGGGCAGAGTAAGCCAGTTGCAGACCCAGGGGGACCAGTAGGTTGGCTATAGCTATTAGTTTACTCAGTGCGACCTTGATAGGGTTATATAGACTGAAGTGTACTCACTAGGGCTTATGGGGTGCCCAAGTGGGTTATTCTGTGTTGGTTGCACCTTCTGGCTTATGGGGGCCAGGTAAGGTTTTTGCTTGCTTTAGTTATTAACAAATTAGATAGTAAGAAGTTCTATTACTCAGGTATGATCTCTTCCCCCTTCATTTCAGTTATTCTCAATTGTATCTCTTTATTTTAGTCATTTATAGTTATCGCTTTACATATTTAGTACATATTGTACTGACGCCCTTTCTGGGGGCTGCATTACTTGCCTGCAGGTACGGATAGACGAGGAGCTGGTCCCTCATAGATTTCAGCCAGCATCACCAGAGTAGTTAGCTCCTTTCTTCTAGAGCTTGTAGATAGAAGGTTTACTTCTTTTGATTGTACAGTTCATAGGTAGGCCAAGGCCCTGTCCCGACCATCATATTACGCCTAGAGGCTTGCAGATTGTTCCTATTTCCCTGTGGTTAGTTTTTATAGGCTGTGTGGGGCCCATATGTGTTTTAGTTTACGTGTTGGCTATGTGGGGCCTTGTTTAGCTGACAGATTAGCGGCCTTGTCAGCCATAGCTTAGTTTAGCCCTGGTTTAACTTTACAGTCATAACTAGACTTCATGGTGGTCTTGTTGACCCGCATAGGATTCCCTATTATTGCCATTTCTAGTTAGTTGTTTTCCTTTACAGGTGGCTATAAGGCCTTGTCGGCCAGGGGTTGTGTTTACAATCGAGATATAGCCCGTTGTTTTCTTAATTTAAGAGTTAGTGTTAGTCCTGCACCAGAAGTGCTTAGACTCAGTCAGTTTAGATCCTAGTAGGACACCAGGTGCCAGTCATGCCTCCCAAGGTGGGGCATGACAAACTTGGTTTCAGAGCAGGTCGTATCCCAGGGAGTCTGCAAGCCGTGCTAAGTAGAGTCTTGTCTATGGATGTGTTGTGCACCACATCTATAGGCAGGAGGCTGCAAGGCATGATAGGATGATTACTCTTTCTTCTTATCCAGTCGTGTTATAGAGCTGTACTGTATAGGGTTGAGTCCCTAAGCTTACCATATTCTTTTATCTATAGAGAAATGGCAGACCCGCGACACACCACAACTGGTAGGAGATTGGATGTTGCAGAAGGGGAAGGCACTGGCAGGGTGCCTCAATCAGAGTTAGCCTGTTCTGAGGGCGCCAGGGAGACTTCATCTCGATCTCCCCAGCATTCTCCACTACGGCAAGAGCCACTCAAAGTGGAAAATGTGACGGCACTGCCTCCTGTAGTCTCTATACCAGTACCATCGGACCAAGAGGTTAGGAGTGTTGTTGTTATGCTAGCTTAGATGATGGCTGCACAGCATCATCCAGTGGCACCTACAATCGCAGAGTCCTCAGGAGGGCCTGGTGGTTTGAGGGTCTGAGAGTTTCTTGCCTTGAGTCCCCCGCAGTTTATAGGGACGGATCAGGCGGAGGACCCTCAGGATTTCTTGGATCAGATATAGTGGATTTTCAAGGTGATGCGTGCTACACCTGTAGAGTCAGTTGAGTTAGCAGTATTTCGGCTATGAGACATCGCAGTACTGTGGTATGAGAGTTGGGAAAGGTCCCAAGGGAGAGATGTTTCCCCTCCGACTTGGCCCAGCTTCTCAGAGGCCTTTCTTGATCATTACCTACCATGGGAAATCTGACAGGCCTGGGTTGATCAGTTCCTACATCTAGAGCAGGGGTCGATGAGTGTTCACGCTATAAGGTTTGACTCCTTGGCCCGGTATGCACTAGATTTTGTAGATACCATGTTGGCTAGGGTGCACCGGTTTATTATGGGGTTGAATCTAGAATATGTGAAGACCAGTATTATGGCAACTCTGCGAGAGGACACGGATATTGCCCCCGTTCAGGATTTTGCTCAGAATATTGAAGGGATCAGATAGCAGCAATGGGAGATAAGGAGGGCAAGTCAGGAATAGTGTCGCAGGGCTAGAATTAGTGATATGAAGGTGGAGTCCTAGGGTGGACCAAGGCCACGATTTTCAGACAGACCACCCAGATCCCCAACCCCACAACAAGAACAGGGAAGTGGATTGGTCATCGGGGGCAGTCAGGACCCGACAAGAGCTCGACCAGTAGGTTCACAGCAGCAAAGAGGAGTGGAGCAAAGTGGATTCACCGTGCCGCTTTGCCTTGTCTGCAGTCGATGTCACTCCGAGGAATGCAGGTATGGTTCCACAGCATGTTATACCTGTGGACAAGAGGGTCATCAGATGAGGGATTATCCAGCCAGGGGTCAGAATGATCGGGACTGACAGGATAGGACTTTAGTAGGATCACGTGCCCCAGCATCTCCAGCAGGGCATAGGCCCTCAGCTCCAGCCGACAGAGGCCGAGGCAGATCAGGGGTATCTAGCTCAGGTACCGGTCTAGATCGCTCTTATGCCTTATCGGGATGATAGGAGTCAGAGTCGTCGCCGGATGTGGTGAGAGGTATGCTGGAAATTTACTCCCATTTTGTTTATGTACTGATCGATCTAGGATCCACCTTGTCTTATATTACCTTATTAGTGGCTCGAAAGTTTGGTGTTATGCCAGAATCACTTCAGCGATCTTTTTCAGTGTCTACACCCATTGGTGACTCTATCATAGCTAAAAGGGTCTACCGAAGATGCACAGTAGAGGTTGTTGATCGTCAGACTTTAGAAGAATTGATAGAACTAGAAATGATTTATTTTTGATGCAACTATGGGTATGGATTTACTGGCGCCATGCTATGCCAATGTTGAATGTTGGACCAAGACTGTCCGATTCCACTTTCCAGGGGAGGTTGTACAGGAGTGGAAAGGTAGTGCAGCCACGCCACAAGGTAGGTTTATTTCCTATATTCGGGCAGGAAAATTGATAGAAAAAGGATATATTTATCATATTGTTAGAGTTTAGGATGTCCAAGCTGAATCTCCAACTCTTCAGTCCATTCCTGTAGTCAATTAATTTTCAAATGTATTTCCAGATGAGCTACCTGGTATTCCCCCAAAATGGGAAATCGATTTTGCAATTGATTTATTACCAGGTACTCAGCCCATATCTATTCCTCCGTATTAAATGGCTCCTGCTGAGCTTAGAAAATTTAAAGAAAAGTTGAAAGATCTGTTAGATAAGGGCTTCATCAAGTCGAGTACTTCACCGTTGGGGCACCAGTTCTGTTTGTGAGAAATAAGGATGGTTCCCTCCGTATGTGTATAGAGTACCGACAGCTAAATAAAGTCACTATCAAGAATAAGTACCCGCTTCACAGAATAGACGACTTGTTCGACCAGTTGTAGGGGGAAAAGTATTTATCAAAAATCAACTTAAGGTCAGGGTACTATCAGGTTCGGGTTCGTGAGAGGGATATTCCAAGAACTGCTTTCAAGACCAGGTATGGCCATTTTGAATTCCTAGTCATGTCCTTCGGGCTGACGAATGCCCCAACTGTGTTCATGGACTTGATGAACAACATCTTTAGGCTGTATCTGGACCTGTTTGTGATAGTATTTATTGATGATATTCTGGTATATTCCCGCTCAGAGGAAGATCACCGGGATCACCTACGAACAGTTCTCCGAACTCTTAGGAATCGCTAGTTGTATGCGAATTTTTCTAAATGTTAATTTTGGCTGAATTTAGTAGCCTTTTTGGACCACATTTTGTCAGATGTTGGCATTCAGGTAGACTTGCAAAAAATTGAAGCAGTAAAAACATGGCCTAGACCTACTACTCCGACTGAGGTACGTAGTTTCCTTGGGTTAGCGGGGTATTACAGGAGGTTTGTGGAAGGATTTTATACCTTAGCAGCGCCTCTGACCAAGTTAACTCAGAAAGCAACTAAATTTCACTAGACTGAAGCGTGTGAACAAAGCTTTTAGGAATTGAAAAACAAAATGACTTCAGCACCAGTATTTGCCTTGCCAGAAGGATCAGAGGGTTATGCAGTGTACTATGACGTTTTAGGCGTTGGGTTAGGATGTATTCTGATGTAGCATGGTAAAGTAATTCCTTATGCTTCTAGGCAGCTGAAGAAGCATGAAAAGAACTGCCCCACCCATGACCTGGAATTAGCCGCGGTGATTCATGCCTTGAAAATATGGAGGCACTATCTGTATGGCATTTATGTAGATATTTTCATTGATCATAAGACTCTCCAATACATGTTCACACAGAAAGAGTTAAATCTACGGAAGCATCGCTGGTTAGAGCTGTTAAAAGGCTATGATGTGAATATTTTATACCATTTAGGGAAAGCTAATGTTTTGGCCGATGCCCTCAGCCGTAAATCCATGGGGAGTTTAGTACACCTGAAGCTAGGACAACAGGAACTGGCGCAAGAATCATATCAGTTAGGCAGTTTGGCCGTCCGTATAGTATATTTAGGAGACAGGGGAACAATAATTCAGAATACGGCAGTGTCGTCATTAGTTGTAGAAGTGAAAGAACGACAGTACGAAGACCCTAACCTGGTTCATCTTAGAGATAAGGTTCAATGAGGGGAAGTTACAGATTTTCAGGTAACTAAAGACCGAGTTTTGAGATATAGGGATTGCCTTTGTGTTCCCGACACGATAGGACTTCGCCAGCAAATTATAGGCGAGGTACATCATTCCTGTTACTCTCTTCATCCGAGTTCAACAAAGATGTATCATGATATAAAAGAGATTTACTAGTGGCCAGGAATGAAAAAGGAAATAGTAGAATTTGTAGCTAAATGTCCTAATTGCTAGCAAGTAAAAGCCGAACTTCAGAAACCCGACGGACTAACACAAGAGATAGCAGTGCCTATATGGAAATGGGAAGCAATTAATATGGATTTTGTGGCACGGTTACCTCGTACTAGGCGTAAATTTGATTCCATCTAGGTGATTGTTGATAGGCTGAAGAACTCAGCTCATTTTCTACCAGTAAGGGCTACTTTTTCCGCTGAAGATTTGAACTGTATATCAGAAAGATAGTACGATTGCATGGTGTTCTGTTATTGATTATTTCCAATAGAGGAGCGTAGTTTACAGCTAAACTTTGGTAGTCCTTTCAGAGGGGCCTGGGGACACAGGTTAATCTGAGTACAGCCTTCCATCCTCAGACAGACGGGCAGGCGGAGCGTACAATTCAGACGCTTGAGGATATGTTACGAGCATGTGTGCCAGATTTTGGTGGCAGCTGGGAGGAACATTTACCCCTTATTAAGTTTTCTTATAATAACAGTTACCATTCAGTGATTCAAATGGCGCCTTATGAGGCCTTATATGGGTGAAAATATAGGTCCCCGGTTGGTTGGTTCGAGGTTGGAGAAACAAGGTTAATTGGGCCAAATATAATCCATCAGTCAGAAGAGAAAGTGAAACTTATTAGAGAACGTCTGCTGACAGCTCAGAGCCGCCAGAAATCTTATGCTGATGTACGGCGTAGAAACCTGGCGTTCAGTGTAGGTGACTGGGTATTTCTAAAAAATAAGGGCGTAATGAGGTTTGGCAAAAAGGGTAAGCTCAGCCCAAGGTTTATTGGGTCGTATCGAATACTTCGGAGAATAGGCCAGGTGGCATATGAGCTAGATTTGCCCTCAGAATTGGAATCCGCTCATCTAGTCTTTCATGTGTCGATGCTATGAAAGTGCATAGGGGAACCGTCCCGAGTTGTGCTAGTTGAAGATGTTCAAGTCACTGAGGTGTTAGCCTATGAAGAGGTTCAAGTAGCTATATTAGATTGACAGGTTCGCAGGTTGAGGATGTTGCTTCTGTTAAGGTACTGTGGAGAAACAAGAATAGAGAGAAAATGACTTGGGAAGCTGAGGACGACATGAAATCCAGATATTCACATTTGTTCCAGGCTTAGTCTAGACTATGCAATTAAGGTAAGTTATTGATTCAGTCGTTGTTGCATGATTTATGTTATATATAGCTTAGCTAACTCCAGCCTTATTGTGAAATAGTTGTTATAGTGTTATATGAAGTGCATGTATTGGACTTTTCTGTGTTTCAAGAATTTTTGGATAGTCCATATTATAGGGGAGACTCTGCCGAAATTTTTTTTCCAGAATAGGTAGTTATAAGAGTTAAGATTCCTGTAAGCCGAAGTTAACATTCGAGGATGAATGTTCCTAAGGGAGGGAGGATGTTACACCCCGTAAGTTTATAATGTTTCAATGGCCTATTCGTACATTGGATAAGAGTTTTAGAGTGAAATACGTGCGAGAAAAGGGCACCAAAAAAAGGTCGAACGGGTACGAAGTTGGGACTGCGCGGGAGAAGGCCGATCCAGCTGCCCAAAGGGGCAACATGGCACAGACCCCTTATCTCCGTGTTGGGATTCATGGCACACCCTGAATTGGCGCGTTGGGGTCGATGCCACAGACCCCGTGTCCACCGCCCAAATTTATATATATATGTTAAGTAGCTTCATTTGGTTTCATACAGATATATATGTTCTTCGTCCCAATAGCAAAGTTACGCCATTTTTAAGTTACTTTCCTCCATTTACACAGTCAAACGCCGGTCGAATTCAAATTAACTTCGAGTATTGAAGTATAAGGCTACAGGGATCATTTCTACGGAGTTAGTTTCGCGAAATTCGCCCGGCGAATCGTAACCTCACCGAGCAAAAGTTGTCAGAAATGCTTTAAACTAGTGTCAATATGATCACAGGCTTAAAGTAAGCATTTCTCCCTTCTAGATTCTCGAGAAATTATGAGTTTTCGACCGTGTTCCGTCAAGTTGAAATATAGTTAATATTTATATATAAAGTAATCGTTTTCTCCGAATTTAGTACTGAAACTAGTCATTTTCCCCCAATAATACGATTGCAGTTGAGAAGAGCAGTTGAATATGAGATGAAACTCGCCAGTTAATCAGTAATCGAAAAGCGAGGCATATTAAGGAAGTTTTCTTCGTAAAGTTAGTTTCTCTAACATGATAGCTCAGTTTGAATCCCAGTAAGAATACCAGAAGCATGTCTATTATGATTAGTTGTTGTTATTAGCTGAAATCCATATTCCATGTTAGTTTGGGTTGGATTATGCCTGTATAGCCTTTATGACTGACCCCAAGGTTATTAGCTTTGTTGATGCCTGCCAGGGGCGAGATAACGTCACTCTACGGAGCGGTATATCGTCTGCCAGAGATGAAGATGGGGTCCTAGCTCCTCATATGTCATGCTTGGCTCTATACACCCCCGTCGAGCCTGGTGCTGGGGATGCAGATATCAGGAGTACACTGGACTCAGACATAGCTACAGTCAGGGGCCGAGCAGGCCAGTTGTAGACCCAGGGGGACCGGTAGGACGGCTATAGCTATTAGTTTACTCAGTTCAACCTTGATAGGGGTATATGATTGAAGTATACTCACCAGGGCTTATGGGGGGCCTAGGTGGGTTATTTTGTGTTGGTTTTACCTTCCGGCTTATGGGGGCTAGGTAAGATTTTTTTTTGCTTTAGTTATTAATAAATTAGATAATAATAAGTTCTATTACTCGGGTATGATCTCTACCCCTTTCATTTCAGTTATTCTCAGTTATATCTCTTTATTTCAGTCATTTACAGTTATTGCTTTACATATTCAGTACATATTGTACTAACACTCTTTCTGGGGCGCTGCATTACTTGCCTACAGGTACGGATAGACGAGGAGCAGGTCCCTCATATCTTTCATCCAGCATCACCAGAGCAATTGGCTCCTTTCTTCTGGAGCTTGTAGATAGAAGATTTACTTCTTTTGATTGTATAGTTCATAGGTAGGTCGGGGCCCTGTCCCGACCATCATATTACTCCAGAGGCTTGCAGACTATTTTTGTTTCCCTGTGGTTAGCTGTTATTGGCCGTGTGGGGCCTATATGTGTTTTAGTTTATGTGTTGGCCGTGTGGGGCCTTGTTTAGCTGACAGAAAAGTGACCTTGTCAGCCATAGCTTAGTTTAGCCCTGGTTTTACTTTACAATCATAACTAGACTTCATGGTGGTCTTGTCATCCCGCATAGGATTCCCTGTTATTTCCATTTCTAGTTAGTTGTTTTCTTTTACAGGTGGCTATAAGGCCTTACTGGCCAAGGGCTGTGTTTACAGCCGAGATATAGCCCGTTGTTTTTTTGATTTAAGAGTTAGTGTTAGCCCTACACCAGAAGTGCTTAGGCTCAGTCAGCTCAATCAGTTCAGATCCTAGTAGGGCACCAGGTACCAGTCATGCCTCCCATGGTGGGGCGTGACATAATCCCTCTAAATTTTTTGAAATTATACTTAAAATGATGTAGTTTAGCGACTAAATAGGTGGAAAATTACAAAAATATGCCTAGAATAAAATCTAGAAAACTGACCGACAGGGAACCAACGGGTCACTCAACGAGTCATTAATTGAGACCACGACTCATTGGGACCAGTCATTGGTCTTACTGTCTGGGTCCTTGGTTCATTGGATCTGCCAACGGGGACATTATGACTCGTTGAATGTACCAACGAGTCGTTGGTTCCTCCCGTGGTCACTGTATGAAGAAACTTGGAAGGCTTGATGATGGGTGACACAACGACTCGTTGGTGGACCCAACGGATCGTTCTGTCCAGTCGTTACCTTCACTGGAACAAGCCTTGGATTTCTGAGCTTAACCCCACAAGTGGTCACAACGACTCTTTGTGGGACATATCGGGTCGTTGTTTCCACTCGTCATCACTGAAGGGAGTTTTGGGGGTTCTCACTTAACGACTCACACCACGAGTCGTTGTTTCTGACGATGACTCATTGGTTGAGTTGTGGGGTCCTGGAAGGGGGACTTCTGGGTGGGGGACCAATGATTGACAGAATGACTCATTATTTCTCACAACGGGTCATTCCTTGTCTCATGTGTTCCCGAGAGGCCAAACACTGTTGACCATGACTGACACAGCGAGTCGTTGGAGCTGACCACGATTCGTTGTCTCAGTTGTTCTGAGGTATTTTCTCTGGTTTTTTTTGGATTTTACTTGCAAGGTCTGAGTTTGGTCTAGAAAAGTTTTGGGGTGTTACAGAAAGCTATGGAATTCATCAGAACTTACGTTTGGAGAATTTCGCATATAACTGGCGATCTCTGAAGATCTAGAGTACCGTCTGCATATGATTTCAGTGTTCAGCTTCAGAATGGGAATACACAAAATGTCATCAATGAACACTATCACAAACAGATCTAAATATTGCCTGAAGATGTTGTTCATCAGGTCCATGAACACTACTAGGGCATTTGTTAACCCGAAGGACATAACTAAAAATTCAAAATGACCATACCTGGTCCTGAAAGCTGTTTTCAGGATATCTTTCTCTCAAACCCGCACCTGGTGATATCCTAACCTTAAGTCGATCTTGGAAAATATTTCGCCCCTTGCAACTGATCAAACAAATACTCTATCCTGGGAAGAGGGTATTCATTCTCAATAGTAACCTTATTCAACTATCGATAATCTATGCACATGCGTAGGGAGCCATCTTTCTTTCTTACGAACAAAACTGGTACACCCCACAATGAAGTACTAGGCCTGATAAAACCTTTATCTAAAAAGTCTTTCAACTATTCTTTCAATTATTTCGACTCAGTAGGATCCATTCAATATGGAGGGATGGATATAGGCTAAATACCTAGTAGCAAGTCGATAGAGAAATCGATTTCATGTTCTGGGCGAATACCAGGAAGTTCATCCAGAAACACATTTGGAAACTCATTAACCACTGGGATGGACTGAAGAGTGGGGGATTCTAGTTGCATATCCTGAACCCTAACAATATGGTAAATACAGCCCTTTGTTATCAACTTTTTCGCCCGAAGATAGGATATGAACCTACCTTTTGGTGTAGCTGCATTTACTTTCCACTCTCGCACTACCTACCCTAGAAAGTGAAATCATACAGTCTTGGTCCAACACTCTATGTTGGCATAACATGGCGCTAGCCAATTCATACCTATAATTAAATCAAAATCAATGATTTCTAGCTCCACTCAATCTGCTAAAGTCTGGCGACCAAAAACCTCTATTGTGCAACCCTAGTAGATCCTTTTAGCATTAATAGAATCACCAAGGGGTGTAGACATTGAGAAGGGTTTCTGAAGCAATTTCGGTGTTATACCAAACTTTTGGGCCACTGATGGAGTAACATAGGACAAAGTAGAACCTGGGTCTATCAAGGCATGAACTGAGTGAGAGAAAATGTCCAGCATACTTGTCACAACATTCAGAGACGACTCTGACTCCTGTCATCCTGGTAAAGAATAAGTGCGATCCAGACCACTGCCCGAACTAGATGCCCCTGATCTACCTTGGCCTCTACCGGCTGGAGCTGAGGGTTGCGCCCTGCTGAAGTTGCTGGGGCATGTGATCCTGCTGAAGATCTGTCCTACAGGTTTCGATCACCCTAACCTCTAGTTTGACAATCCCTCATCATATGACCCTCTTGTCCACAGGTATAACAAGTAGTGGAACTATACCTGAACGTCCCAAAATGACATCAGCTGCAAATAGTACAATGTGGCATATGCTCTAATTTGATCCACTCTGCTGCTAGGAACCTGATGCCCGCGAACTCTCACCGGGTCTTGACTGCCCTTGATGGTATGGTCTACCAACCTGCTGCTACGGAGGTGGAGGTCTAGGTGGCCTACCAGATATTCGCGGCCTAGGTACGCCCTGGAATTCTACCTACATGTCACTGGGCTTGGCCCTCCAACACTGCTCTTGATTTGTCCTTTATAGCTCCCGCTGTCACTGCCTGATCCCTTCAATATTCTGAGCAAAATCCTGAATGCGGGCAATGTCCATGTCCTCCCGTAAAGTAGTTGTAACATAAGTTTCCACATACTCTAGGAGCAGCCCCGTAATAAACCAATGTACTCTGGCCGGCATGTTATCTACAAAGGCTGGCGCATATCTTTCTAAGGAGTCAAAGCTCATTGCATATTCCTGGACAATCATCGAGCCTTGTTCCAGGTACAAAAACTTATCCACCCCGGCCTATCAGATTTCTCGTGGCAAGTAATAATCTATGAAGGCCTATGAAAAGTTAGACCAACTCGGAGGGGGAAGTCTCTGCCTAGAGACCTTTCCCAACTCTTATACCACAATATCACTATGTCCTATAATCGAAATACTGCTAACTCAACCGACTCCGCAGGTGTAGCACACATCATCCTAAAGATCGACTATAACTGGTCGAAAAAGTCCTGAGGGTCCTCTCCAAGGTCTGTCCCCATGAATTGTGGGGCACTTAGGGCAAGAAACTCTTGGAACCTCAAACTTCCAGGTCCTCCCGTAGATTCAGCAACAAATGATAGCATCGACTAGCGTTGAGTGGCCATCATCTAAGCCAACATATAGACAGTGCTCCTAACCTCCTGATCTGATGGTATAGGTATAGGGATCGTTGGGGGTGGTGTTGACATGCTTGCTGCCCTAGGGGGCTCCTAGCGTGGCGAAGACTTCTGGGGAGACCGGGATGAAGTCTCCTTATCACCCTTAGATTGGGCCGGCTCTGCTCGAGGCACCTGCTAGTGCCTTCTCCTGCTGCATCATCTAGTTCCCAACCAATCGTGGTTTGTCGTGCATCATACATTTCCTATGAAAATAAGTAGAATAATGTAAACTTAGGGAGTCACCCTATACAACACAGCTCTATAGCACGACTAGAGGATAAAGGAGGGTAACCACGCTATTATTCCTCGTACCCTCCTGCCTATAGAATGTGGTGCACAACATACCCATAGACAAGACTTTACTAGACACGGCTTGCAGCCTCCCTAGGATATGATCTGCTCTGATACAAAGTTTGTCACACACCCCCTTGGGAGGTATGACTGGCACCTAATGCCACCCTTGAATCTGAACTGACTTGACTGGGCTTGTGCACTTCTGGTGCATGCCTGCAACTCAATCAAGAAGACAACGAGCTATATCTCGTCTGTAAACATAGCCTCAGGCCGACAAGGCCACATGGCCACCTGTAAAAGAAAACAGCTAACCAACAATAGGGCAATAAGGGGATCCTATGTGGGCCAACAAGACCTCAATTCTGTTTAGTTATTACATAATGAAAACAAGCAGTCACAATCATGCTATAGACGACAAGGCTATTAACTAATAGCTAAGCTAGGCCCCACACGGCCGTCACGCAAGATAAAACATACATAGGCCCCAGATGACCAACAACAACAACTGTCAATTGAGAAACTATATCCTACAAGCCTCTAAGAGTGGAATAATGGTCGGGACAGGGCCCTGACCCACCTAAAAGTTGTACAACAAAAGAATAAACCTTCTATAACTAACAATTTTGGAGAAAGGAGCTGATGGAACTGCGGACTCTGGCTGGCAACTAGGAAGGTCCTGAACTACGTCTATCCGCACCTGCAGGCAAGTAATGCAGCGCCACAAAGATGGGGGTTAGTACAATATGTACCGAATATGTAAGGCAGTAATGAAAATGACTGAATAATACTAATAAAAGAACTAAAAACAATCAATAGAAAGGATAAGAGGTATAACTTGAGTAGCCTCACAACCTGCGATATAACTATCAATAAGTAATGCAAATAAGAACCTTACCATTAGCCTGAAAGATACATCCAGCACAGAATAACCTGCTTGGGGCCCCCATAAGCCCTGGCGAGCACACTCCAATCTATATACCTCTAGCATGGTCAATATGAGTCAACGGGTAACTATAGCCAACCTGCCTGGCCTATGGGTCTGCAACTGAGCCCATTAGGCTCCTGTAGTTGTGTTTGAGCCCGGTGGGCTCCTGTAATTGCACCCTGGGCACACAAGGCTCGATGGAGGGTCAGTGATGTCGATTCGGCATAAAAATAAAAGCCCATGCATGGATGGACTATAATGTTTCCCTTGGGCCCCGAATATAGTCCCATAAAACAACATATAGCTCCTTAGAGCGACCCATATAGCCCCATAGGAGATAACACAGCTAGTAACCCTGAGGTTGGTCAATGAAAGGCTATATAAGGTAGGGTCAGTCCCAGTCGAAATCTTAAACACTAATCTCAAACTAATAGTAGCAGCTAATCATAACATACCTGACACTGACCTTCTTACAAGGATATACATCATATTACTATGTGATAGGAATAACTTGCCGAATGAATTAGCCTTAACATACCTCGAATGTCGATTCTCATTTAACTGATTAGTTTCAACCTGTAACCGGCGATTCCACTCAACTACAGCCCTTATATTGAGAGAATAAGGCTATTTTCAATACTATAATTCAGCAAACAATGATATCTTTTGATAATAATATTAACTATAATTCAACTCTGTTTAACATGGTCGAAAACTCACAATTTCTCGAGAGTTTAGAAGTGATAAATGCTTACCTATTTCTTGAGGCTGTTTAGGACTCAATTTGGAGTAATTTTGACAACCTTTACTCGGCGGGGTTCCAGTATACCGAGTGAATTTCAAAGAAACAACTCCACAGGGATGCTCTTCGTTGGCCTAGAACTCATTATCGAAGGTGAATTTGCGTTTGGACGGAGTTTGACGGTGTAATTTGATGAAATCAAAAGAAAACCCACATTTCTCTCTTTTAAGTCAAGGAAGATGTTGATAAATGATTTAAAATCATCAAATAGGGCTTTATATAGTGATAGGGTGGTGGTAGGGGGGTGCCTCGCGCAGGCCATCACGCTAGGGAGCTTGCCGCGCCACGCTGCCCATCGCGCAAGCAGGGCTGGCATGTCGTGCAGGCCCTCCCAACTGGCCTCACTCGATGATGTCCTCCCGTCCTACCTCTGAGGCACTTCCCACATGCGTCAAGCTCTTATTGCTCACCACAAGCCCACGCACATGCACATTAGCCGCTAACATCTTACGGGGTGTAACACTATGGTTTTACATTATGAAGATTATTCTAAGTATTTCATGATTTTATGATTTGGGAAAGCCCATGTAAAGTTAAGTATATTTAGTCATGATTTAGCCAAGGCTTACAAGATCAATTTTAAAAAGATATTTGGTGTCAAGACTCCCCACTATTCAGATTTAAGTTATATCTTGAGATGTTTTGGAGTCAAGACTCCCAAGATATCTTCATGAGCTATATATATACTTTTGAGAGTAGTGTCTAGAACGGAGTATACTTGGGGTTCCAAGGTTCCCTGTCTCATCAACTACGTGCCAATGTAGGTATATATTTTGGGAACTCTCAAGAAAGCATTTTCTCGCCCAAGGGCACACCCATGATATTACACCTCCATCATTCTTTGCCCTAACAAGGCTTAGGAAAACTCTGCCCACTTGAGTATGTTAGTGGGGCATCATATAATCTCTATCGTGATAATGTCGGTTAGGACGAGTCTCCCATTGTTCTCATGACTTATGATATTATGTTTTGCAGCAGATTTGACCCTATGATTAGTTTATGAGCTTTGATTTGCGATTTCAGCTATGAAAAATCATATGATTTCTATTTTTAAATCTTGGGTCATTATGTTCAGTTATGATAACCACCTTATGATCATGTACATCTCAGATACAGGTTTTAGCATGTCGTCTTTACTCTCATGATCTTTTGATTTTATATGCATAATTTCAACTAACGAATTATTAAGCATTATTTATTTACCTTACATATTCAGTACATTCAAAGTATTGATCATATACTCTATGTTGTATCATTTCATGATACAGGTCTGAATGCTCAGATTCAGTTCCACCATTAGCCCAGTTCCCGCAGCTTAGTCTAGTTCTCTTGTTGGTGAGTCCTCATCCTTCAAGGACCTTCATATTGTTGATTATGTTACTTTCAAAATTTTAGACTTTTAGTGAGCTAGTTGGGGATGTTGTTCCATCAGCTCTTTAGTTATGTTAGGGGCTTTTTTAGACAATATGTAGAATCTCAGCTTTGTCAGTGTTGACTCTGCATGGTTGTTATGTATTTTAAATTTCCACTAATTCATATTTTAGTTATCAGATTCCGGTTAATATATGTTATTTATTTGTTATGTTCATGCTTGGGTCGACTTGGAGCCATTCGTGGTTCTAAGTTTCGTGTCTCGATCTGGGTCTATGTTCGGATTGTGACAAACTTGGTATAAGAGCATTAGGCTTTCAAGTGTCCTAGGGTATCTAAAATTCGCATTGAGTAGGGTCTTTTCCATGGGTGTGAACCGCACCACACTTATGGGGGAAGAGGCTGCAAGATATTTTAGGAAACTTCCCTTCTTTCATGATTCTATCTCGTGCTATGAAGTTCAATTCTTCTACTCTCCTAACTCGAACTTTTTGCATTCGCAGACAATGCCTCCCAAGAGCGATAGTGGAAGAGGAAATGGTAACGGGATCCCACCAGCCCCACCAACTCCAATAGGACCCCTTAGTGGGCAAGTGACTGATGTGGAGCTGGGGACTGCCTTCAGTCGGTGATGCACATCCTGGCTACTCAGCTTAACTAGCAGGTAGTCCCACCCATTAACACTATCGAAGAGACGGCAGCCACTAGGGTTTGAGACTTTACTAAGAAAGGCCTGTCTAGGTTCCATCATCCAAAGGCGGATGGGAAGTTTAGGGGAAGTGAACAGAGGAGCAAGAGAGCCAGGACAGGAAACCTTGAGGTTTCACAGAAAAAGGCAAGTGGCAGACACTGATCACAGTCTCATCAGAGGTTGTCAACCCCAGCCTCATCCTCGACAAGTCTCCCATATAGACCTCGAGGTGGTCAGAGAGGTAGAGCATCAGGCTCTAGGGGTCAGGGGGTAAGTCAGGAGAGCACATTTTTTCCGCTTGCAGGAATTATGGTAGGAACCACCCAGGAGAGTGCTTAGTTGGCTCAAAAGTTTGCTTTAGGTGTGGGAGGCCCGGACGCATGCGCAAGGATTGTCCTTTATCTAGGCATGGTGATAGTAGAGATCATGTCCTAGTCACCATTTCAGCAACTCCAGCAGCTCGCCCATCGCAGCCAGACGCATCTTCTAGTGCAGGTGACAACCAGCCTCGGAACAGGTTGAATGCACTTTCATCTCATCAAGAGCAGGAGTGCTCGCTAAAAATAGTCACAAGTATGTCATGAGCCTTTCAAGTTGATTCTCACATGATATTAGGCCCAGGATCCACAGAGTAAACTAAAAAACCCTTTTAGCATTCTAGTATGAAACTTCCCTGGTGTAAAATAATTATAAGTATGAAGTCTTCAGTGATAGCTTTAGAGACAAATGGGAAGTTAGGAGCTAGTGAAGTTAGTGTAGCCTTAAGAAAGGATCCAAGAGCTTTAGAATGATGGCTTTAAACTAAAGGGGAGATGGTAAGTGAAGGGCCAAGTCGAGTCTTGAGTTTTTCTAGTAAAAGAGTTCTAGAAATAGTATCCAGAGCATGTTGACCCATTCCTATTCAGATGTTATTTTCTTATATTTTTGTTTGCATTATGCTCTACTATGCTTATGTTCAGATTCTGCAATGATAGGTAACCACTTCGATCAGCGATCTCAATATCACTCCATGACTCTATAAAACCCAGCTTCATGATAGGGAACTCATTATGTACGTAAACTCATGTCTCTCAGTATGCTTAGCTCTACGAGCTCAGTCCTTAAGATTTTCCTGATCGACTCATAAGATTGTTCTATATCAGGTATATGCCCATCTTAGATTTCTTGAATGGTTCGTGCTCATGATTTCCTTACTCTAAGCCCTATGTATGTTCCCCCATGATGGAAATAATGGTCACAACGTGTACGTTCAATATAACCCCCTATTCATGTCGTAGGTTTTAGGTATGCAGAAGTTCATGAAGCGCAACTATTAGCCAAGCCTAGAAGATAGGGGAATTCTCAAATAGTGTAAGCTACAAAGAGTCATGGAATAATTATAGGTGATAGGCTTGAATGAGTTTGTGATGTACAGGTAAACCATAGTATGGTGTGATTAGTGACTCTTGATTAGGGCTCAAACTTGTGCGACTTTCTTGTTTGGGGGAGGGGGGGATTATGTTCTTAGTGGATAATTTAGATTGCAAGAGGTATAGCCGAGCTAGGTTTGAAATAAAAGGAAGGTATGCTGTCGGACTCAAACTTTATTATGGATAGGAGCTTGGAGAGAATTATAGGCTGAGGAGGTGGATCATGAGAGTCCAGGGGGCATGCTACAGGGTATCAATATTCTTAGTAGGAAGTGGGAGGAGGTTAAGGTAGATTTCATTACAAGGTCGCCTCAGACAGACCGACAACATGATTCTATATGGGAAATAGTGCATCGAATAACCAAGTCAACATAAAGACTATGCTAGATTTTATATTCGGGAGTTAGTTTGGTTGAATGGAGTTATTTTGTCCATCATCTCGGATATGGGGTACTCAGTTCACCTCTTAGTCTGGAGGTTGGTTTAGAAGGGTCTCGGTACTTAGGTGAAGCTTAGCATAGCGTTACCCGCAGTAGCATGGTCAAGTCGAGCGGACTATTTAGACTCTTGAAAACATGCTGAAAGCATATGTGATTGATTTCAAGGGTATTTGGGATGATCACTTACCCCTCATTGAGTTTGCATACAACAACAACTACTGTCCCAACATTCAGATAGCTCCATTTGAGGCTCTCTATGGACGGAAGTGTAGATCACCTACTGGATGGTTCGAGGAAAGTGAGGATACGATGATAGGGACATATTTAGTTCATGAGGCTATGAAGAAAGTTCATCTCATTAGGGAGAGGCTGAAAATGGAACAAAGTCGACAGAAATCTTATGTGAATGTTAGAAGGAGAGATCTTGAGTTGGATATTGATGATTGAGTGCTTCTGAAGGTGTCTCCTATGAAGGGAGTTATGATGTTTGATAAGAAACGGAAGCTTAGTCCCCGATATGTTTGTCCTTATAGGATTTTGAGGTGAGTTGGAAAAGTAACTTATGAGTTAGAGCTACCAGTGTTAGCTTCGATGTATCCAGTTTTCCATGTATCTCTGTTGAAAAAGTGCATTGGTGACCCAGCCTTAGTTATTTCAATAGAGACCATATACATGAAGGATATTCTTACATATGAGGAGGTTTTGTTGAGACCCTTGATCGTTAGGTTTAGAAGTTGAGAAACAAGGAAGATGCTTTAGTGAAAGTTTTGTGGAGAAATTAGCTTGTTGAGGGAGCTATAGGGAAGCCAAAGCAGATATGATGGCTAAATATCAGCATCTTTTTCCCTTCCTTCTCATTTCTAGACTGAGGTAGCAGTTTCCTCCTTAGAACTTTAATCAATTTCATGTTAAGTTCATGTCTCTCAGTTTCTTTCATGTCTTAGCATGCATGTACATTTCAAGAATGCAGTTCAGTCATGTATCTCAGTCCGGAGTCAGTCACTCCGTCAGTTTTCAGCTCTAGTTTTTCAGTTTTGGGATTGAAATTCCTTCCCTAGCCTTTCAGTATGCTTGGTCTACCTTCAAGGATAAATGTTCCTAAAGGGGAGATAATGTAACGCTCCAATAGTTTCTTAGGTCAGACCCGAGGCTTACAGCAGAAAACAGCATGAAAACAATACTAGAACCAAACAACAAACCTTAGTATGATTCATTGTAGGGTCCAACAGGTCGTTGGAGGTGGTCGTTGTTTCATGTCCAGAGGGCTATCAGAAATTTGCGCAGGACCATGAGGGTATTTCATGGACCATGGTTTAAATGAATGGGTCATCGTTTGTAGTCATTAAAGCATATTCATAGAACTTCAAAGGAAGAATGGGGAAACCAATGATGGACCAACGGTCCATTGTTTGGTACCACGGCCCATTGTATGGGTCGTTGGTTCTTCCAGTTTGTGGAAAATTTTAAACTAAGTTAGGAACCATTCTAGGTATATGGATAGACACAATCCTGATGAATTTATGGAAACAAGGTGTTAAGATCAATTCCTAAAAATAAGAAGTGCACTGGATGCAAATTAAGGTCATAAGGAACCTCTAGCACAACATTGAGTTGAGAGCCTTCTTATTGATTGAGTTTTTGTATAAGTTCTTATAAGGGTCAATTTCAAATGACTATAGCTCCTACTTTACAAAATGTTTTCGGGTGATTCAGCATATCAAATTGAATCCCTTGGAGTCTTCTTTCCAAAACATCCAACCTTGCATCAATCGGAGTTCAGAGTAAAACGTTATGAGCATTTTAGTGAAACAATAGTAGGCTTGGACGAACCTCAGTATGGATCGTCTTAGAAACCAATGACTCGTCCAGTTGGTCATTGGAATTTCCAGTTTCAGGTCTTTTCTAGGTAGTTTGGGGGTATTTTATTAAACTTCTATGCTTTTAAATCCTAAATAAAGTTGTTTCAGGATTCCTTAAGGTTACATTAAATGGATTAACTGTCACAACTCGAACATAGGCCCAGATCGAGACACGGGACAAAGAACCCCGAGAGGCTCCAAGTTGACCCATGGCATGAACATGACATCTAACTCAGTCACAATAAAGTAAAAGATCAACACAATTAATTATTACACGCAAACAAATTTTTTGATGATTATATGATGGTTATATGTCTTATTAAGGGAATTATGGGACGTATGTTGGTCGTAGGTGAGGAGGGAAATATGTGCAAAGGGAAAATCGAAGAGTATGTATATTTTGTAAGTAAGGGTCAACTTTAAATGAATATATCTCCAAATATAATTTGATTCAGAAGTTCTATAACCTATGAAATGAAAGGTACTTGAGTCTAGCTTACAGTGAAAAAAACCGCTCATCAATTAGAGCTCGGAGTAGAAATTTATGCTCATTTGAAGACAGCACTATTGGTAGGGAAAATGTTGTAGCATGCAGGCGCCGAGACAGGAAGGCAGCTGGCGCACGCGCGCAAGGGCATGTCGCATGGGCGCCGCACGTGGGCACTGCCTAGCCCTCCTATATGAAGTAATTTTGAGCTAAAAATCTCATTTATACTCCGTTTCACCTCTTTCTTTTTCAGAATTTATAGAATTAAAGGACCTATAACATGGTGAAAAGATATCCCAGGTAAGAAACTTCACTCTCGTCTCTTTCGGGCTTTGGAAAGAGAACCTTGGAAGAAAGTCATGGCTTGTTGTTGTCTTGTCGTTGATTGTGGTGTTGCTGCATTTTTAGCTGGTTCTAGGTATAGGAAAGAGTAGGAGTCTACACCTACTTTAGCCAATAACATCTCCAAGAAAAGGTAAGCAATTCCCTTTTTGATTTCTTTGAGTTTATGAGGCTATAACTTGGAGAATATTGTGTTGTTGCTCCTTTGTGTGTTCTTGTGGCATGTTGCTACCCAATTTTTTCAGAACTTTGGTGAAGTGAAGTTGTTGCTTGTTGTGTTTGTAAATTTGACTTGGAAGGAGCCTTAAGGAGTAAGCTTTAAACCAAGGTTTTCGGCAAAATTAGAGTCGACGTGCCAAGGTATGTAAAGGCGTCCCTTTCCTTGTTTTTCAAGCACGAAACTAAGTTATTGAAAGGATCAATATTCCTATGTTTTTAAAATTATATTGAGGCTTGTATGATTCTGTCCAAAGGGATGGAAGTACTTGGCATAAAGCTTGAATCGTTTAGAATGGTTGAAGCGAATAAATGTGAAGCAAAAGACGTAATTTTTATACGATTGTTGTCGTAGTTGTAAATCGAATCTGAAGTACCCTTCACGTGGGCACCATGAGTTGGTCGCTTACAGTATATTGTATATGTGATATTGAATATATGTTAAGATCTGGTCACTTATATAAATTGGTAAAAAATGCTAAGACTGCGATGTATGATCGAACTTAAGCTAAGAAGATGACGCTAAGCCGATTGAGGGTAAACGAGCTTATTAAAATGATATTTTCATAATATGGTTATTCCTTCCTATATGTTTATGCTTTAAAGTGGTTAATTTTAAAAGGATATTTTATGTTTCTCCTCCTTAAAGCTAAGCAAGTGTCGCGTAACGAATAAGCTAAGTCGATAGATATTAACGAGGAAAGCGTGGCTAAGTTGTTAATCTTTTTGTGACGTTATGAAAAGGGAAAATAAGAGTAAATATTAGACCTTTTAAGGTAATATGTGAGTAATATGCTCTCTGCCCGTAATATCTTTGTAGAACCTTTGAACAATGTTAAAATATAAGCAAGACAAGGTTTAGCAGATAAAGTTGTCAATTAGGTAAGGAGGTAAGTGCGTATAAGAATTGATGGAATAGTGAACACGAGAGTAAAAAACTTGAGTGTAGAGTGAATAGTGTTTGGCAAAGAAGTTAAGATGAATAAGGAATGTAGAGCTAAAGGTTGTTAAATTAGACGATACGGGTTATGATTGTGAACAAGTTAAGCAAACAGCTAGAAAGATTAACCCTGTTCTAAAGACATTTAGTAAAACAGTTATAAATAAAGTTGTTTCTTTTCAATATGTGTTAAGTTGATGAATGGCTAGTAAAGTGTTAAATTCTTATGAAATGATTAGAATCGAGTGTTTTTGAGATAGTAACTCAAGTTAAAGAGAAGTTTTTCATGTTTTCAAATGATTATGTTAAGTTATCCATTCTATGTGTTGAAATTATTTTCCAAGTTTGAAAAGGGTAATCCTAGGAGATTCTAAGCCACTTATAATTATATAAGTTTTCTTAAGCTCCTCAGATAATTGCACATTTGTGTATGTTAATCCAGCATCATCCGAATTATGGCTATAAGTCTCTTTTTTGCCTATAAGGCAGCACTTAGAGAGTTGCTTATGAGTTCCCAAGCTGAACAAATCCCAATCTCAAATTCTTAAGTTGTGTCTTCACATACCTATGTTATGTTGAAATGTTCTAGTCTAATCTAAGAAGTTTTCAGGAAATCATATTTTGAGACTCATGCTACTGTTTCGGCCAGGTATTTGAAGTTGCATACAAGTCATTATAAGAATTTATGGTAAGAAGTCTTAATGTATATGATTTTCATGTTATAACATATAGTTGAATTCTTCCAGTTATATTCAAGTCATATGTCTATATATTCAGCTCTTGTTGAGTTATTATTTGAATTTCCTAAATTCAGAGGAGAGATTCTCCCATGTACCAATGTCCCTAATGTTTAAGTAAGTATAGACACATGCTATGATAATGATCAATTAAGCTCAAAACTTTGAATACCAGGAAGTCTCCTAGAGGTTACTCGGTTAGCTAAATACGAGTTATTACATTCTACAGAAATCTCATACGTTGTATGTATGTAGTTCAGCTCTCAGCTCTATGTATATGCTAAGCATTATGACAAATAACTCCAAGTTCCACATTATAATTTCCATGTTTTCCTGCAAATAAGACAAATGAATTAAGAACTATATGTTCTCATCGACGTATAAAGTTTGATAATATAATTCCAGTCTATAGTTATCGATACATATAAAGGAACCACTCTGTGGGCAGTATATCTATCTATATATATATATATATATATTATATGTATGTATATGTAGTTCCCAGATGTTAAAAGGTTGTATAGAAATGAGAATCTATGTGATTCTACTCAAGTGATACATTAAATTGGTAAGATTATTTGTAGGACATTGCTCATAAGCCTACTAAAGTTCTTACATTGTCTAAACCTCCTGATGGTCCTTCAAGTCACGGAGTCGACATGTTTGTATATAATTTGATAGCTTTACGTGATATATGTGCATATTTTCTAATTTTGCATGGTATATGTCTAACTTGCATTATATGTTACAAAAGTGACCTATTACGGACACAGATTTAGCATTTGTCATTTTAATGCCAGATATGTTAAAGTGATTCAATATAAGCTCTATCGAATATGTTCATTATTATGATTGAGATATTTTTATTTTACTCCAGTATGGTACACCCGCTGGAGATATTTTTATTTTACCCCGGTATGATACATCGGTTGGAGATATTTTTATTTTACCCCAGTATGGTACACTAGCTGGAGATATTTTTATTTTATCCCAGTGTGGTATGTCAGTTGGAGGCATTTTTACATGAATTTTATGGTCGGTTGGCCGCCGGCGCTACAGTTATAACTTTGTTTGTGCATTACTTGGTTGCATTTGCACTTCAATATTGAGTTATTGTCAGGTTTCAGTTTCCAAAATTCTAGGTTGTCACTAATCCTTATTTTTGGCTCAGTTATCATTGTTATCTTATATGCTTACAATTTTCAGTCTTACATACCAGTACATTTCATTCGTACCAACGTCCCTTCGCTTGGGGACTTGCGTTCGTGCCGTAGGTGCAGGCAAAGGCTGGGATTGCCAGTTGAGATCAGCAGATGTATTTGTATGCTCCTTTCTTCCTGGAGCTATGGCTTAGTTACTTCAGCTTGAGTTTTAAGTTATAGTTACGGGTAGTTTGGAGCCCTGTTCCGACCATCAGTTCACTTTACTCATTAGAGGCTCCGTGGACTAAGTATGTATTGTATTATTCAGTTTGTGGCTTTATCGGCATTTCAATTATTTATTTTTTGTAGTTGATACCTTATGGGTCCAGATATTTACTCCACTTGATTGTGATAGGTGGCCTGGAAGGCCTCGGTATTACAGCTATAGATGCTATATAGTCGGCTTCCCGGTCAGTCGGGTATCAGGAGCCAGTCGCGCCCTCCCCCAGTTTTGGGCCGTAACATTAATATAGCGGAAATCTAATAGTCTCATGACATCAAAATACATAACTCAAAACTAAAGCTGATTACATGCTATGTCTGAAAAGCCTCTACTACTGAAGAGTTGATGGGACAATATCCCAACTAACTCACTAAAGTCTGAAACTGAAAGTCCTAGATACAACTGAAAAGAAGGGCCCTCGAAAGATAAGGACTCACCAACTCTAGCTGATAGGTGCTAATGCTATAGATCTGGCTAATGATGACACTGAGCTTGAATTATCCGAGCCTATATCATGAAACGATACAGCATAGAGTATGCAATCAGTACGCGGAATGTACTGAGTATACAAGGTAAATAAAATCGGTAAGTAAGTAAAATCAAAAATCATGCATATCATAAAACATAATCAAGATAAGATTTTGAGAATAGGGCTTGCATGTTATTTTTTGAAATCATGATCTGAACATAATTGAATATCATAACTTAATTGAATGACCCAAAGCTGAAAAACTGATAATCATAAGTAAAACTGAACATTGGATCAAATTTGCAAATAACATAATATCATGACTGATGAACTTGCATAACTGAAATCATAAGGAACAATGGGAGACTCGTCATATAACCTACATTACCACGATAGAGCTTACGTGTTCCCGGTTATCACACTCAAGTGGGCAGATCTATCCAAAGCTTTTCCAGGGCTAAGGACGCTACCATGATATCAATATCAACCTGAAGGCCCCTTGGGGGCAGGGGAAGGTCATAAGGAAGGTCCCAAATAATATGAATATACCTACATTGGTGCGTAATTCTAAGGCATAGGGTTGACTGATCCTTAGCCTATTCGGTGCTTGATACTACTCCCAAAAATATGTATATGCTCTCCATAATTTTTCAATGAAGCTGAACGATTGTCTAATGATGAAGCTGACTCATATCATACATGCATAAATTTGAAATCATAACATGAGGAGCCTCAGGCTCAAACCATACCACAAGATGAAAATAGTGGGAGTCTAGACTCCAAAATCCATGTGGTAAGCTAATACATGAAGTTTAGATAAATTCATGAAACATACTTGATCATATGGGATTGACTAATACTTAAACATGCTTGACATAGACTTGATCATTCAAAAACATGAACATAAACGTGGGTAATTCGAAATCATACTTTCTTCATAATTATCTCATCATGCTTGAAAACATATTTCATAGATCTTAACTTTCATGAACTTTCATAGATGGGCATCATAATTTATAAAACTTGAAAATATAATTTATAATTGAAAACATTGTAAAATATGCCCATTAATCATAATTCAACATTAAAACATTCTTAGGTTATACGCACGATTAAAACTTAGAGAATTCATATGTTGGGTAAAAACCTCATAGGTTCATCAACTAGAATTTTCATGAATTGAGATGGGATTGGGCATGTGTATGGACAATTACACCCATTCATAACCCTACATACCTTTAGAAATATGATTTCACAACTTCCTTGATTGCCCAATGAGAATTTGGGGAAGAACTTGAGGAATTTAGGCTTGATCACCCTTAGGAACTTCTACACTTGCATGCATGAAAGTGAATAAGACTAGAATGAACTTACCCCTATTAAAACACTATATTATGAGCTTAAAGAGACATAGTTTAGGCCTTAGGAACTTAGGAATTATAGGAAATCCCTTAATAAATTTGCAGGGAAAAACACACTGCTAGTCCCCACGAGGGACTAGACGAGCCGTCGTCCCTGACCACGACTTATGGTCAACTCTCTTTGCCTACACTGGAATTCCACCTTCACTGGTCACCATGAGGGACACCAGGACTCATAGTGTGCCTGACGAATCGTGGTGACTGGTCATGAGGTGCACTACTAGAACATTCATCCTTCAAACCAATCACTGACCACGACCCACTGGATGACTCATGGTGGTAACCATGACTCATGGTCCCACTCGTGGTCATCCTCAAACTCAAAATCTCATCCATGTACAACCTCCTCCCCACAAGTCACTTAACGACTCGTGGTGCACACAACGGGTCACTGGATGACTCCTCCTGTGACCTAGCGCAGGAATCCTATTTTCTCCATTTCAACTTTCGGATCTAATCTTAGGATTTTTGGGGTATTACATTAACCTAGCCTAAATCCTCACCCTCTCCAAAAGATCGATAGGTTGATTTTCTCTCAACAAAGGAGTTGGGGTTCTTCTTCAAACCTCCTCAACTCTTCTTGGACTCTTCAAGACAAGTCAAAGGATCATCAACCTAGGTATGTTAGATTATGAATGGGGGATATTCTTCCACCCTCATACCCTTTCAAGTCCAAATTCATGATTTCTACTTCTCAAGTTCTAAATTGTAAAATTCTAGGGTTTAACCCAATTCAATGCAATCCTCCATGCTATCTCTATGGGTTCAATTTTCTCATGTTTCAATTGATGATTTAAGGTGTTATACACTGGGGACCCAAGGATTAGACCTGGAAGTGAAAACAAAAAAAAATTAAACATTCGCACCAGGTCACAGAATGACTCGTGAGGTGAGTCATAAGGAGTGACCATGAGTCGTAAAGTGACTCGTGGATTGCTCGGTTTGGCAAAGTCTGAGTGAGGAGGCCACGGGCCTGACCACGAGTTGTGGTCAGACCTCACGACTTGTGAGGTCACCCGTGGTCAACCATGGAGGATTGGCAATATTAGGATGGGCAGTGTAGGCCACGGAAGGTTACCACGAGTCGTGGTCTGACCGCACGATTCATGAAGTCACCCGTGGGGTTCCCTTGGAGGTTTTGGGTAGTGGACTTAACGGATCAAGGCCACGAGTCATGCCCTGTGGCAACTACCCGTTAGGTCGCTTGTGAGGACTGGTGACCACATATTTCCTGCATTTTAATGAGGGTGTTTCCGTAATTTCCTAAGTCCCTAAGGCCTAAACTACGTCATTTTGTATATTTTCTGAGTGTGATAAGAGGTATTAAGTCCCTATTGCATGCCCATTCTCATGAAAGGATTTTAGAGAGATTTTTGGGAGATTCAAGGCCTTCTTCCCCAAATTTTCTTCAATTTCTTTGTAGGTGCTCAAGGAACTTTAAGTCCATCAATCCCCAGGTATGTAGGGTTTTAAAATGGGTGGAATTATTCCTCACCCATGCCCAATTCCAATTAAAGTTATGAATTCTCCTACTCAAATTCCATGGGGATTTACCCAAAGCATGACAATGTGATTTCTCCTTATGGGTATGATTTAATTGAGTCTTTAATTATTAAACTATGAATGATGGGCAGGTTTTATTATTATTTTCTTTAATTCATGTTTCAAGATTTAAATCTAAATTGCCCATCTATGGAAGTTCATGAAACTAATGATTTATGATGAATATTCATTATTTTAAATTTATTGATCATGTAAATGCATGAATTCAAGTTACCCATGTTTATGAGCATATTTTGAAAGGATTGGGTATGATGATGCATGGGGCAATACCCATATGATGAAGAATGATTTACGATTATGAAACGAATTTCATGATTTATCGATTTATGATGTTGGCCGATAAAAAGGGCCTTGATTCTTGGCTAAGCATGTTTTAAAGGGGATCAATGATGATAAACGTTATAACTTAGCCAATGAATTGTATGTGTGATGCTAATAATTTATGTATGAGCCTAATGCATGTTTTTGGAAGTCATGTCTAGCACCGAGCAGCCCGGCGTTCAAAGGACAACGCTGGTGTCTCATAACCATGTGCCACTGTAGGTTGTAAATGTTATGATGTAATGATAATGATCCCCTCAAATGTGATATCACCCCTTATGCACGACCATCGTCTGGCAAGCCAGGGTCGGCTCTTCCCACTTGAGTGAGATAGTGGGGCATCATAAAGGCTCTACCATGGTGGTGTCGGTTATAACGAGTCCTCCCATTGTTCCACATGTTTTTATGCATTGTTATATTTATGTTATTGGCTCAAGTTATATTATGATAAAGTTATTTACGATTATGATAATGAATGATTATGAATGATTTGAAAGTCTTGAGCCTTATGTTTTATTACGAACATTTTTTATGCAAGCATGATGTCCTTCTCCTATGTCTATTTATGACTTACTTTACTTTTAAAATGTCCATTTTACTTACCTTGCATACTCAGTACATTCCACGTATTGACTGCATACTTTCTATGTTGTATCGTTTCATGATACAAGGTCCGGATCCTAGGCTCATCCTCATCCTTAGTCTATCCCAGTCTATGATATCAACTTGGTGATGAGTCCTCATGTTATGAGGATCATTTGATACACTTTCCTATTGCTTATGTTTTAGTATTGCTCGGGATAGTTGGGGATGCTGTCCCATCAACCTATCTCACGAGTTAGAGGCTTTCAGATAAAATGAGTAGTATTAAGCTTATGTAAATGTTTGGTATTTCCTGATGTTATGTCATGGTTATGTTTACGCGATGTTTTATGCTTAATATTCCATTTATTTAAATGAGATTAGTTGAACGCATGTGCCATTGGTTGACTTGGGGTCTCTCGGGGTCCCTTGGCCCGCGTCTACGATCGGGGTGTATGAAGTCGTGACAAACTTGGTATTAGATAAATAGGTTTGAAGTGTCCTAGGGAGTCCGAAAGCCGCATTAGGTAGAGTCTTTTTCATGGGTGTGAAGTGCACCACACCTATGACGAAGAGGCTACTAAATGTTTAGGAAATGTTCCTTCTTTCGTGTTCCATGTCGTGTGATGAAAAGCCTTTCCATCCCTCTAATTCGTACGATTCACAATTGCAGAATTATGGATCCTAGGAGAATAAGCGGAAGGAGGAATGGAAATGATGAAGGCCACGGAGATGGCAATAACCATGGGCATCAGCAAGCCCCACCTGTTTTGGAGCCCCAAGCACCAGAGCCAGTTGCCCATGCCGAGTTTCGGGCGGCAATTCAGATGTTGGTGCAGACCTTGACCACTCAGGTCAATAAGCAGGTTGTTGCATAGGTTCCACAGAATGGCAATACAGTAGTTGCTCGTATTAGAGACTTCTTGAGGATGAATACTCCTAAAGTTCACGGGATCGAAGGTGGATAGGGATCCACACGAATTTATTAAAGGGATCTTGAAGGTCACTCAGGTTATGGGGGTGACAAATGGGGCGTGTGTTGACTTTTCCTCTTACTAGCTAAAAGAGGTCACTCATATTTGGTACAAGCATTGGAAGGACAGCAGGACAACTGGAGCAGGCCCTATCAGCTGGGATGAGTTCCATATGGCCTTTCTTGACAGGTTCTTCCCTCGGTAGATGAGAGAATTGAAAGCAGTTGAGTTTGTTAACCTCAAGCAAGGAAAAATGACAGTGCTGGAGTATTCTCTTGAGTCACCCGGTTGTCAAAGTACGCCCTAGAGTTAGTGATGGATCAGAGGGGGCGGGTGAGCCGATTTGTTCATGGCGTGGCCAGTTATTTTGACAAGGATTGTAGGAATGCCATGCTTTATCAGGATATGGACTTTCCTCGCATAGTGTTGTACGCCCAGCAGATGGAGGAGGCTCATGCAAGGGAGAGGGAGGCAAAGAGGGCTCAGACAGATAGCCGTGGGTTTTCACATTAGAGGTCCGGCGGTGGCTACCGTCCACAGTTTCAGCAGAGGTCACTAGCCCTAGAACCATCGTCATCGAGATTTCCATCTAGACCCAGGAGTGATCAGAGGAGCAAGGCTTCAGGGTTGAGGGATCAGAGGGACACCCAGTTAGAGTATACCTCTCTAGCCTACGGGAAGTGCGGCAAGAGTCACACCAAGGAGTGCCTACTTGGTTCGGATATCTGCTTCGGGTGTGGTAGACCTGGGCTCATGCGTCGAGCATCTCCATATGCAAGACAGGGTGATGATAGGGGCCGAGCACAGACCACCAGGAAAGTAGCAGCTCCAGCCCATTCAGCTCCACAGGGAGCATCTACTAGTGGGGGTGGCGGTCAGTGCCAAAATCAATTCTATGCCCTTGCCTAGCGCCAGGAGAAAGAGACTACGCCAGACGTGGTCACTGGTATGTTGCATGCCTTTCATATTGATGTTTATGCCTTGTTAGTCTCGGGAGCCACCTTGTCTTTCATGAGTCCCTATATTGCTAGTAGTTTTGGAGTTAGTCTTGAAATTATGTTAGAACAATTCTCCATATCTACCCCAGTCGATGATTCAGTTGTAGCTAGGCGGGTATATAGAGGTTTCCCCATTACTTTGTTGCATAAGGTTACCTCTACAAATTTGGTAGAGTTAGCCATGACTGACTTTGACGTTATTCTTGGTATGGATTGGTTGTTTGCCTATTTTGCTTCGATTAATTGTAGGACCCATATAGTGGAGTTTCATTTTCTGAGTGAGTCAGTTTTGGAGTGGAAGGGTAGCTTGGAAGTGCCAGTAGGTCAGTTTATTTCCTATCTCAAGGCTAGGAAGATGATCTCTAAGGGGTGTATGCACCACCTAGTTAGGGTTAAGGATGTGGAGTTCGAGACCCTGACTATTCAGTCAGTTCCGGTGGTGTGCGAATATCCAGAGGTGTTCCCCGAGGATTTGTCAGGTGTTCCTCCGGAAAGGGAAATTGATTTCGGTATTGATCTATTACTAGATATGCAACCTATTTCTATCCCTCCTTATAGGTTGGCTCCAGCCAAGCTAAAGGAATTGAAGGATCAGTTAAAGGATTTGTTGGATAAGGGCTTCATTAGATCGAGTCAGTCTCCATGGGGTGCACCAGTTCTATTTGTTCGGAAGAAGGACGGTTCCCTTCGCATGTGTATTGACTATCAGCAATTGAACAAGGTTACCGTTAAGAATAGGTACCCCTTACCCAGGATCGATGATTTGTTTGGCCAGCTTCAGGGTGCCAAGTGCTTCTCCAAGATCGATCTCAGGTCCAAGTATTACCAGTTTAGAGTTCGGGAGAGTGACATCCCGAAAACCGCTTTCAGGACCCGGTATGGTCACTACAAATTTTTTGTTATGTCTTTTGGGCTAACCAATGCTCCTTCAGCTTTTATGGACCTGATGAACAGGGTATTCAGGCAATATTTAGATATGTTTGTGATCGTGTTTATCGACGACATTCTTATATACTCCCAAAGCAAGGAGGAGCATACCACTCATTTGAGGATAGTGTTGCGAACCCTCAAGGATCTTCAGCTGTATGAAAAGTTTAGCAAGTGTGAATTTTTGCTAAACTCGGTAGCATTTCTGGACATGTAGTATCAAGAGAAGGCATAAGGGTAGATTCCGAGAAGATAGAGGCGGTGAAGAATTGGCCCAGACCGGTGAATCCTTCAGAAATTCAGAGTTTGTTGGGCTTAGCAAGTTATTACCGAAGGTTTGTGGAGGGTTTCTCATCTATTGCGGCACCTTTGACTAAGTTGACTCAGAAAAAGGTGAAATTTCAATAGTCGGATGCTTGTGAGAAAAGCTTCCAAGAGTTGAAGACCCCACTCACTTCAGCACCAGTGTTGACCTTATCTGAGGGTACTAATGGCTTTGTAGTATATTGTGATGCTTCGAGAGTCGGATTGGGATGTGTGCTGATGCAGCGTGGGAAGGTAATTTCATATGCCTCGAGACAACTGAAAGTTCATGAAAAGAATTACCGACCCATGATCTTGAGTTGGCTGCGGTGGTGTTTGCATTGAAGATATGGAGGCATTACTTATATGGGGTCCACGTGGATGTATTTACGAATCACAAGAGCTTTCAATATGTGTTCACACAGAAGGATCTAAATCTTTGGCAAAGAAGGTGGTTGGAATTACTTAAGGACTATGACATGAGTGTCTTTTACCACCCGGGCAAGGCTAATGTGGTTGCGGATGTGCTTAGTAGACTCTCCATGGAAAGTGTGTCCCACGTGGATGAGCGAAAGAAGGAGTTGGTGGGGGATGTCCACTGACTCACAAGGTTGGGAGTTAGATTGATCGATTCAACCGATGGCGGTGTTTTTGTGCATAATGGGTCAGAATCGTCCTTGGTAGTTGATGTTAAATCCAGGCAAGATGAGGATCCAATATTAAGGAAGCTGAAGGAGGCGGTGTGGAGTCAGAAGATGGAGGTTTTCTCCCAGGGGTAGATGGTGTGCTGCGATACTAGGGTCGACTATGTGTTCCAGACATCAATACTTTGAGAGTTTGGATATTACATGAGGCACATGGTATCAAATATTCTATCCATCTAGGATCCACGAAAATGTATCGGGATTTGTGAGAAATCTATTGGTGGGATGGTATGAAGAAAGATATTGCAGATTTCATAGCAAAATGTCCAAACTGTCAGCAAGTGAAAGTCAAACATCAAAGGTCGGGAGGCGTACTTCAGGATATCAACATCCCCACGCGGAAGTGGGAAGAGATTAATATGGATTTTGTTACAGGTCTACCTCGTACTCGTCGGCAATACGACTCCATTTGGGTGGTGGTTGACAGGTTTACTAAGGCTACATATTTCCTACCAGTCAAGACTACAGATTCAGCGAATGATTATGCTAAGTTGTATATACGGGAGTTGGTTCAACTTCATAGAGTGCCCTTATCTATTATCTCAGGCCGAGGTACTCTGTTTACCTCTCAATTCTGGCGATCTTTTCAAAAAAGACTTGGGACGCAGGTTAAGCTCAGTACAACCTTCCATCCGCAAACAGACGGCCAGGCAGAATGAACCATTCATACCCTTGAGGATATGTTGAGGGCATGTGTTATGGATTCTAAAGGTATTTGGGATGATCATTTTCCCTTGGTCGAGTTTTCTTATAATAACAGTTACTACTCCAGTATCCAAATGGCACCGTTCGAGGCTATTTATGGGCGAAGGTGTAGACCCCCCTCGGATGGTTCGAGGTTGGTAAGGCATCTATGATAGGACAAGATTCGATTCATTAGGCGATGGTGAAGGTTCAGTTGATAAGGGACCGGTTGGAAATCGCTCAGAGTCATCAGAAATCGTATGCTGATGTGAGGAGAAAAGATTTGGAGTTTGAGGTGGACGACTGGGTATTTCTAAAGGTATCTCCCATGAAGGGAGTCATGCAGTTTGGAAAGAAAGGTAAACTCAGTCCCCGCTATGTTGGCCTCTATCGGGTTGTGAGAAGAGTTGGTAAGGTGGCGAATGAGTTGGACTTGCCCTCGGAGCTATCTTTGGTTTATCTCGTCTTTCATGTGTCACTTTTGAAGAAGTGCTTGGGTGATTCAACCTTGGTGGTTCCGGTAGACAGCATTGGAGTGAAGGACAACCTCAGTTATGAAGAAATTCCCGTTGAAATCTTAGATCGTCAGGTTCGGAGGTTGAGGAATAAAGAAGTAGCTTCAGTTAAGGTATTATGGAGAAATCAGCATGTTGAGGGAGCTATGCGGGAAGCCGAAGCAAATATAATAGCTAAATACCCTCATTTATTCCCTACAGGCTCCTTTTCAGTTTGAGGTATCAGTTTTTCCCTAAACCTTTAATCAACTTTTCCCGTTCAGTTCATGTGTGCAAGTTTGTTTTATGATATGGTAAATATATGTGATGTTTGCATTTAGTTTAGCTATGTAGTTCCTTTCAGAGGTAGTCATTCTGTCAGTTTTCCACTTAAATGATTGGTAATCGTATATGGTGATAGCTTGTTTCTGAGTTTTCTGCATGTTTCTAACATTCGAGGATGAATGTTCCAAAGGGGGAGATATTGTTATATCCCGGGGACCCCAAGGATCAGACCCGGAAGTGAAAACGGAGAAAAACTAAAAGTTTGCACTAGGTCACAGAATGACTAGTGAGGTGAGTCGTGAGGAGTGACCACGAGTCGTGAAGTGACTCGTGGTCAGCTTGGTTTGGCAAAGTCTGAGTGAGGAGACCACGGGCCCGACCACGAGTCGTGGTCAGAACTCACGACTAGTGAGGTCACCCATGGTCAACCCTGGAGGATTGGCAATATTGGGATGAGAGTGTAGGCCACGGAAGATGACCACGAGTCATTGTCTAGCCTCACAACTCATGAAGTCACCCATGGGGTTCTCTTGGAGTTTTTGGGTAGTGGACTAACGAATCAAGGCCACGAGTCATGCCTTGTGGCAACGACCCGTTAGGTCCCTCGTGATGACTGGCGACCAGATATTTCCTGCGTTTTAATGAGGGCGTTTCCATAATTTCCTAAGTTCCTTAGGCCTAAACTACGTCATTTTGGATATTTTCTAAGTGTGATAAGAGGTGTTAAGTCCCTATTGCATGCCCATTCTCATGAAAGGATTTTAGAGAGGTTTTTGGGAGATTAAAGGCCTTTTTCCCCAAATTTTCTTCAATTTCTTTGTGGGTGCTCAAGGAACTTTAAGTGCATCTATCCCCAGGTATATAGGGTTTTAAAATAGGTGGAATTCTTCCTCACCCATTCACAATTCCGATTAAAATTATGAATTCTCCTACTCAAATTCCATGGGGTTTTACCGAAAGCATGACAATGTGATTTCTCCTTATGGGTATGATTTAATTGAGTCTTTAATTATTAAACTATGAATGATGGTCAGGTTTTATTATTATTTTCTTTAATTCACGTTTCAAGCTTTTAAATCTAAATTGCCCATCTATGGAAGTTCATGAAACTGATGATTTATGATGAATATTCATTATTTTAAGTTTATTGATCACGTAAATGCATGAATTCAAGTTACCCATGTTTATGAGCATATTTTGAAAGGATTGGGTATGATGATGCATGGGGCAATACGCATATGATGAAGAATGATTTACGATTATGAAACAAATTTCATGATTTATCGATTTATGATGTTGGCCGATAAAAAGGGCCTTGACTCTTGGCTAAGCATGTTTTAAAGGGGATCAATGATGATAAACTTTATAACTTAGCCAATGAATTGTATGTGTGATGCTAATAATTTATGTATGAGCCTAATGCATGTTTTTGGAAGTCATGTCTAGCACTGAGCAGCTGGCCTTTCAAAGGACTACGTCGGTGTCTCATAACCCCGTGACACTGTAGGTTGTAAATTTTATGATGTAATGATAATTATCCCCTCAAATGTGATATCACACCTGATGCACGACCATCGCCTGGCAAGTCAGGGTCGGCTCTGCCCACTTGAGCAAGATAGTGGGGCATCATGAAAGGCTCTACCATGGTGGTGTCGGTTATGAAGAGTCCTCCCATTGTTCCACATGTTTTTATGCATTGTTATATTTATGTTATTGGCTCAAGTTATATTATGATAAAGCTATTTACAATAATGAATGATTTGAAAGTCTTGAGCCTTATGTTTTATTACGAAGATTCTTTATGCAAGCATGATGTCCTTCTCCTATGTCTATTTATGAGTTACTTTACTTTTAAAATGTCCATTTTACTTACCTTGAATGCTCAGTACATTCCATGTACTGATGCATACTTTCTATGATGTATCGTTTCATGATACAAGGTCCAGCTCTCAAGCTCATCCTCATCCTTAGTCTAGCCCAGTCTACGATGTCAGCTTGGTGGTGAGTCCTCATGTTTCAAGGGCTTTTTGATACACTTTCCTGTTGATTATGTTTCAGTATTGCTCGGGTTAGTTGGGGATGTTTTCCCATCAACCCATCTCACGAGTTAGAGGATTTCGGATGAAATGAGCAGTATTCAGCTTATGTAAATGTTTGGTATTTCCTGATGTTATGTAATAGTTACATTTCCGCGATGTTTTATTCTTAATATTCCTTTTATTTAAATGCGATTAGTTGAATGCATGTGTCATGGGTTGAATTGGGGTCTCTCAGGGTCCCTTGTCCCGTGTCTACGACCCGGGTGTACGTTCGGGTCGTGACATAAGGCTATTAGGGCAGTTTGACTCTCAATTTACTTACTAATTCATGATTTCAAGTTTATGAAGATCGTGTCCTATTAAACATGTTTTATTAATTTCAAGATTATGAGCCCAAGATTTCAAGTATGATGATTTATCAAGTATGCATGAATGATTGTGAATTCTTAAACTTATGAATCCATGGATTTGCATTATGAAGCTTATTCAAAGTATGAATGATTTCATGATTTGGGAAAGCCCATGTAAAGTTAAGTATATTTTATCATGATTAGTCAAGGCTTACAAGATCAAGTTTTAAAAAGATATTTGGAGTCAAGACTCCCCACTATTCAGAATTAAGCTATATTTTTTAGATGTTTTGGAGTCAAGACTCCCAAAATAACTTCATGAGCTATATGTATTTTTTTTGGAGTGGTGTCTAGCACTGAGCAGGCTTGGGGTTCCAAAGCTCCTCGATCTCATAAACTATGCGCCTACGTAGGTATATATTTGGGACCTCTCAAGAGAATATTTCCCTGCCCAAGGGCACACCCTTGATAACACACCTCCATTGTTCTTTACCCTGGCAAGGCTTAGGAAATCTCTAGCCACTTGAGCAAGTTAGTGGGGCATCACGTAAGCTCTATCATAATGATGTCAGTTAGGACGAGTCTCCAATTGTTCCTCATGTTTTGAGTTACTTATGTTCATGACTTATGATATGATGTTTTACAGCAGATTTGACTCAATGATCAATTTATGAGCTTTTATTTACGGTTTAAACTATGCCAAGTCATATGATTTCTATTTTTGAATTTTGCATCATTATGTTCGGTTAAGATAACCAGCTTATGATTATGTACATGTAGATATAGCTTTTAGCATGCATACTTACTCTCATGATTTGTTGATTTTATATGCATGATTTCAACTAACGAATTACTAAGCATGTTTTACTACCTTACATACTCAGTATATTCAAAGTATTGACCGCATAGTCCATGTTGTATTGTTTCATGATACAGGTTTGAGCCTCAGATTCAGTTCCGCTATTAGCCCAGTTCCCATAGCTTAGTCCAATTCTCTTGCTAATGAGTACTCATCCTTCGAGGACCTTCAGATTGTTGAGTTGTTTTACTTTCAGTTTTAGACTTTTAGTGAGCTAGTTGGGTATGTGCTTTTTCAGACAATATGTAGAATCTCAGGTTTATCAGTGTTGAATCTACATGGTTGTTATGTATTTTAGACTTCCGCTTATTCATATTTCAGTTATCAGATTTCCGTTTAATATATTTTCTTTAGTCGTTATATTCATTCCATGATCGACTTGGAGCCATTCGTGGTTCTAAGTTTCATGTCTTGGTATGGGCCTATATTCGAGTTATGATAGGAGTTTGTCACCTTCTAGCTGATGGGTGATGCAAAGCTCTAGTGGAGGGATTTCGTGGAGTGCAAACCAGCAGGGTCACCACCGTTGACCTGGACTTAGTTCTACTCCACATTCCTAGAGAAGTATGTACCCCATACCTTGAGAGATAGGAGGGGGATGAGTTCACCAATATCAAGCAAGGAAGCTCTTCTGTTGTAGCTTATGAGTTCCGGTACCACTCACTATCCAGGAATGCTTACCCTTACTGCCCACAGAGGAAGAGAGGATCAGGCGGTTTGTTAAAGGCGTAAATATGAGTCTCCATTTATCAACACTCCAGTTGGTCTCCCCAGGTAAAACCTTTTAGGAGGTAGTGGAATATGTAAAGAACATAGAGGGGGTGAATTAGGAAGGGTATGCGAAGATGCTGGGAAGAAGGCTCAGAGGGTAGGTTCCTACAGTGGCCCGTTGCAAGGATTCCGGTACCGCAGGGTTTCTCTGGGCATCCTATTTAGTCGGCTATACAGGTGTCAGCTTGAGGTCCGTCAGGAAACACTCCCCTATCAGCAGGTATAGTCGGGGGTGCTCAGCTTGTTCATTCTGACTTTGGGGCTCGTCCTATTTCTTCTATTCTGGCTTAGAGGCCACTGATCAAGAAGGTATGCCACGAAGTGTGGGGAGTATTTCCACATTCGCAAATGGTGTCCCAGGTTTGGCTAGGGAGGGCAAATCATTCCACACACAGCTCCTCCAGCTCCAGCCCCTGGCCAAAGAGGAGGTAATGCATTTAGCAGGGACCTTCCACAGCTGGGGCGAGGTAGTCAGCCAGCCGTCAGAGATGGCGCTCAGCCGAATAGAGAAGGTGCTCAGTGGGTAGGGGTGGCACCCAGTCAAGTAGAGAGATCGCATAGCCCAACTAGGCAGTTTGTAGGCAGGTATCCAGGCTCACTTCTATGTTTTTCCTGATAGGCACGAGGTAGAGGCTTCAGACGCTGTTATTACAAGTACTATCTTCGTGTCCGACAAAATGGCAATTACGTTATTTGATCTGGGTTCTACTTTTTTCTATGTTTTTGCTTATTTTTCATTGGGATTGGATATTATTTATGATGTGCTTGATACTCTTATCCATGTGTCTACTCCTGTTGGAGATTCTGTGGTGGTGGATAGGTTGTTTGGGATTGTATTGTTGATTTCATGGGGTTTGACACTCTGGTAGACTTAGTGATCTTAAACATGGTTGATTTGATGTGATTTTGGGAATGAGTCAGTTATCTCCTTACCATGCCATTCTAGATTGTCATGCTAAGACTGTCACTATATCGGGCCCAGGTTGTCCGGATTGGAGTGGAAAGGGAATTGCAGCCTTGCTCCTGATAAACTCATTTCTTATATTTATGTCCGTAAGTTGATAGAGCGGGGTTGTTCAGAGTATCTAGCGCATAATAGGGATACTAGTTCTGAGGGTCCTTCCAGAGAGTCAGTCCTGGTAGTTTGTGAGTTTTAGAGGTGTTCCATGCAGATCTGCCCGGCATGTTGCCGAATTGTGATATTGATTTTTTCATAGATTTAGAGCCAAGGACCTGATTCTATCATACCGAATGGCACCAACTGAGTTGAGAGAACTTAATGAACAGTTGCAAGAGCTGCTTAGTAAAGGGTTTATTAGGTCGAGTGTCTCTCCATGGGGTGCTCGGGTCTTGTTTGTGAAGAATAAAGATGGTAGCATGCGGATGTGCATTGATTACCACCAGTTGAACAAGATAACTATCCGAAAGAAGTACCCTCTTCCTCGAATAGATAATTTGTTTGATCAGTTACAAGGAGCAGTTGTGTTTTCAAATATTGACTTGAGATCGGGTTACCACCAGTTGAAGATTCGGGCTGAGGATATTCCCAAAACAACCTTCTGGACCAGGTATGGGCATTATGAGCTTTTGGTAATGTCATTCGGACTCACTAATGCCCCAGATGCATTCATGTTCTTGATGAATGGTATCTTTCAAACCCTACTTAGATTTCTTTATGGTTGTTTTTATTGATGATATCTTAGATGTACGCTAAGACCAAGCAGGAGCATGAGAATCATTTGAGAATCATGTTGGGGTTGCTGAAGGAGAAGAAGTTGTATGACAATTCACTAAGTGTGAGTTTTGGTTGGAATCAGGGGCATGTGGTCTCCAAGAAGGGAATCAAAGTTGACCCACAGAAAGTGGAGGCGGTCAAAAACTGGGCTAGGCCAACTAACGTGACACAGATTCGAAGTTTTGTAGGGCTGGCCAGCTACTACTGCTGGTTTGTGAAGGGTTTGCATCCATTTCCTTAGTACTGACTAGGTTGACTCAAAAGGATGTACCTTTCTAATTATCAGAGGAATGTGAAGCGAGTTTCCAGAAGCTCAAGACCCTACTAACCATGACATCTATTATGGTATTACCAGTAGAAGGTAAAGATTTTGTTGTTTATTATGATGCCTCAAGGTTTGGGGTTGGGTGTTGTGTTAATACAGGAAAGGCAGGTCATTGCTTATGCCTCAAGACAGTTAAAGGCGCACAAGAAGAATTATCCCGTGCATGACCTGGAGCTAGCAGTGTTGTTGTCCGCCCTAAAAATTTGGAGGCACTACCTATACAGGGCTCATTATGAGGTATTCACAAATCATCATAGCCTACAATATGTGTTTTCCATAAGGATCTCAATTTGAGGAAGAGGAGGTGGATGGAACTGCTCAAGGACTATGACGTCACCATCATGTATCACCCACGGAAGGCTAATATGGTGGCAGAAGCATTGAGTCAGAAAGCGATAAGTATGGGCAGTTTAGCTTGTTTGGAAGCTGCTCGACGACTGATGGTCAGGGAAGTTCAAGCACTGGCAAACAGTTTGATGAGGCTCTTTTTTAATAGAAATAGGTGGAATACTAGCTAGCATGGAGGATAAGTCATCGTTGTTAGAGGAAATAAAGGCAAGACAGTTTGAGGATGAGAAGTTGGGTAAGATCCGAGATGAGGTTCTGCAGGAAGAAGCGAAGGAAGCAGTTCTAGATGGTGAAGGGGTCCTAAGGATAAAAGGGCATGAGTGTGTTCCCCGAGTTGGTGAGCTAATTAAGACTCTTCTGGCAAAAGCTCACAACTCGAGCTACTTCATTCACCTTGGAGTCACCAAAATGTACCATGATTTGAAGCAGCACTAATGGTGGGGCAGAATGAAGAGAGATATTGTTGACTATGTTGCCCAATGTTTGAATTGTCAACAGGTGAAATACGAACACTAGAAGCCTGGGAGAGTACTCAGAGGACACCTATCCCCGAGGGCAAATAGGTAAATCAATCATTTGTCCTTGAGGATCTGACATTAATCCTCTCATACCTACTAATTGATGTACCTGAGATGCATTTCCTCTAGCTCCCGAGAAAGACATTATATGAACTGGATTAGAGAATAGCTATGGATTTCGTAGTTAGGCTTCCAAAGACTTTAGGAAAGTTTGACTCCATTTAGGTCATTGTGGACCGATTGACCAAGTCTGCTCACTTCTTCTCTGTCCAAGTGGCTTATAATGTCGAGAGGATGGCCATGCTTTATGTAAAAAAAGTGATTCAGTTGCACAGGGTACCAGTGTCGATTGTGTCTGACAGGGGTACTCAGTTCACCTCTCATTTCTAGATGACCTTGCAAGCAGAGTTGGGCACCAGGTTGGACTTGAGCACAGCCTTCCATCCTCATACAGATGGATAGTCATAAAGGACCATCCAGGTATTAGAGGACATGATTTGGGCCTATATTATAGATTTTGGGAGTCATTGGAATAAATTTCTACCCTTGGAAATATTCGCCTACAACAACAGCTACTACTCGAGCATTGGCATGGCGCCATTTGAAGCTCTGTACGGGAGAAAATGCAGGTCTCCAATCGGGTGGTTTGATGCATTTGAGGTGAGACCTTGGTGAACTGATTTGCTGAAGGAATCCTTAAAAAAGGTGTGGTTAATCCAAGAGCGTCTGGTGGCAGCTCAAGGTAGACAAAAACAATATTCATACAAGAAGGCGAGAGATATGGAGTTTGTGGAGGGAGAACAAGTTTTGCTTAAGGTATCCCCTATGAAAGGGGTGATGAGATTCAGTAAGCGGGGCAAGCTTAGCCCGAGGTACATTGGACCATTTGAAATTCTAAGGCATATGGGAGAAATAGCTTTTGAAAAAGCCTTGCCGCAAGGGTTGTCTGGGATACATTCGACGTTCCATGTTTAAATGTTGAAGAAATATCATGGGGATGGGTCACATATTATTAAATGAGACTCTGTGTTGCTAGATAAGAACTTGTCCTATGAGGAAGAGCTAGTGGCGATATTGGCTAGGGAATTCTGCAAGCTGAGATCAAAAGAAATTACAATAGTAAAGGTCCAGTGGAAGAACCGTCCTATAGATGAAGCCACATGGGAGACCGAGGCTGATATGCAGATCAAATATGCTCAATTGTTCTCGACATATGGTACGTTCTCTTCCTTTCCTTGTAAATCATTTGGAGATGAGTGGTATTTTAATTGGTATCTGATGTAAGGTATCTAATGTAAGACCCATATGTTATTACATGAGGAGGGGGGAACTGACTTAGAATACTCTAAATGAGGTTGGATAGCAGTTAGAGAAGTGTTGTGGAGGGAACTAGTGTAATTGATAATTTTGTGGAGGTTCTGGTTTTGGGGGACCGCTACAGCGGTAGTTTTTCTGCTGTAGCAAGACCATGGTAACGGTCGGAGTCCCACCGTAATGGATCGGGGAATTAACCATTGGATCCACTGTAGCGGTTTCCTGACCAAATAGTGGGTCCGCCACAACGGACACGGGAATTAGAAAGTGCATTTAAGTGGGATTTCTAGGGTTATACCCCTTTATTGTAACATCCCAACAGTTTATTAGACCAAACCCAGATGTAGCATTGAAACCAAAAAGAAATGAGAAAATTTTGTCTTAGAACGACTCAGACAACGAGTCGTTGTCAGCAATAATGACCCGTTGTATGAGTCGTTGTCATGCACTATAAGTTTTCATTTAGGAACCAACGAGACATGGAATGACCCGTTGTGAGGAGTAATGAGTCGTCCCATCACTCGTGGTTTCTCCACTCAGAAACTTATCCAAACCTCCCCAGAACCAACGAGCCAGACGATAAGCCATTATTTGGTGTAACGACTCGTCAAGTGAGTCATTGTTTGGGAGGGGTGAAAGGATAGAAAATGTCCAATGGTGTCAAAAAGTCAAGTTAACGAGTTGTTAGAAGGAGTAATGACTTGTCTTGTGAGTCGTTAAGTGGAGTTCGAAAATTTTTCAAAAATTCTCCTATTGACCATGAGTGGAACAAACGACTGGTTGTCTCATCTTACAAGTAGTTGTTCCTGTCCATTGGTCAAGCTTAGAACCAGAATTTTGAAATCCCAAGACCAACGAAAGGTATCAACGAGTCATAGTCACCACCAACGACTCGTTGTGCGACCTGTTGGACCCTGAGGGGCAGTTTTTCATATGTTTTTTCAGGGGCATTTTTGTAACTTTTCATTATTTTAATGTCTAAACTACTTCATTTGGAGTTCATTTTGAAGGGTATTTAGGGATTTGATTGAATATTTCCTCTTATTTTCCACCTTCCCCTCAAAGTCAATACAAAGATACTCACCAGGAAGTGCAGAGCAAAAACAAGGGTTTCATTTCCTTCTCAGATTTCTCAAGGATTTTACTACAGGTATGAGGATTCCAACAAGAGAATTTCTTTCACCCTTGTGTCTCAAAATTATTACAAAAATCCTATCAATTCAGCCCTATAGAAAGTCGAAACTATGGTTGTTCTTCAGATAGATTATGATTTTCCTCCTTGTTATAATTTCTTATGTTTTCCAAGATTATTACCAGTTGTAATTCATGCTTGGTGTCTCAATTCATGCAGTATATATTTTAGCCCTAATTTTTAAATGTGATTTTGAATGAGACTTGCATGATTTAGAATCCAGATGTGAATATTGCTTTGTCAGGATAGTTTCTATAAAATTATGAATGTTAGTACAATTACATGAATAGCGACTAGCTTTTTTGGTATATTCAGTCTCAGAGTCTTAGTCAACACTTTGTATACCTAGTATTCTACAAAAATGTCAATTGATTAGTTTGATTATATTCAGTCTTGGAGAAACTCAGTAGTACTGGTTTCCAGCTTGTTAGTCATTCTTTAGACTGTTATGATGCTTTCAAATAAAGCAACTCTTACAAGTCTTAGAATGTTAGTATTTTCAATTATCAGGTCCTTCAGACTCTCAGACGCTTACAGATAAATAGTTCTAACTTAAGTCTTAGGACATCAATTTCGAGTTATCAGCCTAGTAAACTTAATTAGGATCTCCAATAGGAGTAGAACTTAGCACCGAACAGGCCGGGGTTCAGCGCATCCATGTTCCCAGAACTATATTGCCACCAGAGGTTATTAGCCCGAATGGGCCTCAGATAGTGATCACCCAGCTCAGCTACTATACCTTGGCAAGGTACAATGGGCTTTCCTTACCGGAGTGCATACATCGGACTCTACGTCTAGATCACGTGGTTACATGTCCATTATAATCTCTCCCACATTATAGTATAGTACAACTCGGTCCAATACAGTCACAGTCTTCAGTTTCAGTTCAGACCTCCAGATTTCAGGATATGCTTATGACCTTCAGACAGTTTTTAGTGCTTATAGTATTATCAGATTTTTAGATGCTTCAGTATTTATGATTGTAGTTCTAGTCACTGTATGTTCTATCAGTTCATTTTACAAATTTTCAGTATTTTTGTATTTAATTCATATCTCACTTACTCAGTACATTCAAAGTACTGATGCATAGTCACTATGCTATATCATCTTATGATACATGCGCAGGTTCTCAGTCTCAACATCATTAGTAGACCTTTTTTGGTGATAATCAACAGAGTTCAATGGTGAGTTCTCATTTGCCGAGGGTCAGAGTTCCATTTCCAGTTTTTTTTCTAGTTTGTTATTTCAGTTTAGATATTAGAGTTAGCTAGGAGTTTATCCCAGCAGATCATCAATTCATGATTAGAAGGTTTTCAGATAATATTTACCAGCTCAGCTAGATTTTTAGACTTATGTCTTCTATTCAGCTTGGTTACTTTATTTATTAGCTTCCGCTCATGTATGTTATTTCTCATCAAATCAGTTTCAGTAGTAAATACTCTACCAGGGTTGCTTGGGGTAATTTGTGACTAAGTACCGTGTCGCGTTCAGGGTGTAAACTTTTTTCATGACAATTATTTCCAAAACACGAAGGTTGAAAGTCTATACGTGGATTCTCCCCCCAGAGCAGTTGAACTTCTTCCCTAAGGTAAGTATCTAGCCAATTCCTTTTCCCATTCGATTCCTCAATACCCTAGAATCGTAGGGTGGCCCTTAATGGTGATTTCTAAGTTAAGAAATCCTAGGTTGATAGACTAGGACTGGATCATGGGGAGTTAATGGGGTGGTTTGATTAGAGGTTTATAAGGGTAATGATCATTCCCTAAGATTTAATTGCTAGAGATCCTGGGTTATGTAGGAATTGAGGCCTAGAATTAGGTGGAATTGAGGTCTTACTTTTAAAGTACCCCGAAAGGAAGGGTTTGAACTTCTAAGACCCTCATTCGAAGAGTAACTAATGAAAGTACTCTATAATTGTTGTTGTAGATTTCGAGCATTTCCAAGGCTTTGATAAAGGGCAAGGCTCCCACAGAGTAGCTAACTTTTATTACCCTAAAATTCGAGGTAGGTTATGGTTTAGAGGAGTTAGACATTATATAATGGCATTATGGTTGTGCAATGATGATATGTTGTTTGGTCGACGGACATTGCTTGTTATGGTGATTTTCCTATTGAATTATATTGTTGAAGTAAATTGGATATGATATGGTCATTAAACCGACATAAATTTGGTTTGAGTTGTTAAGTGTAGTTCTTTTACATTATTATTGAGATGATTGATGATCTATTAATTATTCAAGTTAGGGAGTAGATTTTAAACTCCTGAGTGTATTAATAGTAGTTCTTTTACACTATTATTGAGATGATTGATGATCTATTAATTATTCAAGTGAGGGAGTAGATTTTAAACTCCTGAGTGTATTAATAATAAACCCTGCTATATTCAATTGCTTGAGAATGGTTAGGATATTAATAATATCCTGAGATGAGAGGCTCATGCCCGAGGGGAGCATTCGGGCGAGTGATATTGGTTAAGTGGCTCATGTACGAGGGGAGCATACGAACGAGCATATGAGTGGGAGCGGGTATCATGCCGGTAGAGTACATGGATTTCTAAAGTCCCTTGAAGGTCATGATTAGAAGGGCAGAAATAAGACCCTCTAGCATGTGTGTACATTGATATTGATGACAAAGTGTTTATGGTGATATGGCAGAGGCGTATGCCCGACATGTCACCATTTTTTATATTCTATGATATATTTGTAATCATGTTAAAGACATGAAATAAGTAAGTGCTAAGTGGTTGAGTTGAGTTTGTGATCCTGTAATGAAGTGTGATATGGTTAAATGATTATTGATATTAAGTTGTTATTTCTTGTGATAAATTGCTTAAATTGCATGTGATGATGAGTAGTTGTGGATTGATGTCAAAGGCTTCTTTTTGTATGTAAGTGAGTACTAGAATATGTGAACTACTGGAAACTGGTAAAATGATGAATGTGCAGCTAAGTCGAGCTACTGCCTAAGGCAGTACCACTACAACGGGACTTGTTCAATTATGATAAGACCGCTGCAGCGGTCAGGTGACCGCTGCAACAAGAAGCCTAATTCAGTGAGCAGGTCGACTGTCACCTGTGCAGAGCTATTGTTATTGAAATGTTTATTGTGCTTAAGTATGATATTTTGGACTGATTTCATATTGTAATTGCAATGCTATATGTTATTTTGTAAGATCGGCTGATGATGCCTACCAATATTGTATTTCGTACTGATGCTACTCTTGCACTTCTTTTTTAAGTGTAGAATTCAAACCAGGAAACTTCTCTCGTCCTCACCTATAGAGCAGCAGCAGTTTCACCTGAAAGGTGAGCGGTCATAAGACGGGCAGTCCCACTCCTCCATTAAAGATATCTCTTCTCCTAACATTTCAGTTCTTTGTTTTCTTAAACTTTTCATTCTTAGTTTACACTTAGACGTTTGGTGCAATGACTTTCGGATGTTGGAGATTATTGTTGTTTTGTTTTGGATGGTTGCTATGGTTTTCAGATATTTCATTTTGTTTTATTATAAACTCTTATTTCTTTTTGAATGTTTGGCGTCAAGGTATTTTTGTTAGGAATTATTGGTTCGCCCACTAGGAAAGTTAGTGTGGGTGCCAATCACGGCCACTTGGGTCATAACACAATGTGTACTCGTAAATTGTTGAATATGTGATGATTGAATAGATAGCATAGATAAATGCATTGTTAATCATTAAACAATATAACATTATTTTGAAATAAGATGCTCAAGTCCAATTGGAGCATCCATACGAGAAATCGTAATATGAGTGGCTCATGCCTAAGGTGAGCATCTGTGCGAGCGGTTGTGATATGAGTGACTCATGTCCGAGGAGAGTATTTGGACAAGCAGATGAGTGGGAGCGAATACCACGCCGGAACAATATATGAATTTCTAGAGTTCTCTGTAGGTCATAAGTAGTTAGGCAGAAATAGGACCCTCTGACATTTGTGTATAGATGAGTGATAGACGTGAGATCGATGTATGATCAGGTTGATACAAAGTAAGATTTATGGGATACAGGACTATATAGCTGTATTTCAGTATGGACGTGATTCTATTGATTGTTGTGATTCATTTTATAATATAAATTAATAATGTTTTGTTGTTTGAAATTGAGACTATATATACATATTCTGTTGACTGGCATTAATTGGCCTAAGGTTGATGTATTTGTATGATATATCTGATTATCTGACTTATGATAGAATGATTTACTGTTCGTATGATTGTGTTGCTTGCTTGTTGATTTATATTATATATTTGACACTAATCGAAGTCGGCCCATAATGCCTACTAGTATATAGTGTTTGAACTGATGCTACTTTTGCATTCTCTTTTTAAGTGCAGACTGTCATCCAGGGACTTCCTCTCGACCATACCTTTAGATCCATTAGCTGATATCTGCTCCTTCCAGACTCTATTTATATATTTTTTGGTTGCTACTCTTAGACATTTATAATAGTTAGAGTCCTTTGTACAATGACTTTCAAATTGTTGGGGGTTATAATAGATAGTTCCGCTGCTATTTCTTTGTTCTTATTTTGAATACTTTCGCAAATTATTTTGTGAGCTATTTTATTTTGAGTACAATGAAATGCATGAATAGCTAGGTTAGTTGAAAAATGATGGTTCACTCACCAGGGGTGAGTGTAGATTTTAATCATGGTCATTTGAGTTGTGACAACTATAATTGATAGTATTATTATCATAAATGATGTCACCTTCCCAAAATGATGTAACCTTCACAGTTTGACCATTCGATATTTTTCAAATGAGGCAGAAAAATATTAATAAATGAGTACGAGAGTAGATTAAGCAAAGTTCTTTGATATAGACGAGATAGATGAACTTTTAGCTCATCCAAAGTCCGTTTTTAATTAATTTCAGATGAGCTTTGAAAATATTATCTAATGAAAAAGTACAATATAATGTACTATATTTCTCTATTATGTATCTCTAGGTCAAGTCACATACAAATATAATGTGAAAAAAATCTGAAGGTTGCCCTAATTTTAGTGACACATATAATGCACTAATTTAGTGCGTTATATTGCTCCCTGGACCTTAATAGTCGTTAAAGGCCTAGTCTGTTCATAGAGGCCATATAACGCACTAATTTAGTGAATTAGTGCGTTAAAGGTAAATAATAAAAATTTTATTTTCTCTCATTATTTTGATCTATTTTTTTCACGTCATTCCAATTAGACTCTCTTTAAATAATCGCGCAAAAGTAACATATTTATGCAAATCACGAGTCATTTGCTCAAATGCACTTATTTTGGGTGGTCTTTAATTTTTGCTCCTGAAATTTGTGGTCTTTAATATTTGCCCTTCAGTACTTTTTTAATTAACAAAAAAGTGATACAAATACTCTTAACAGAAAAAAAAAAACATCGCAATTGCAAGATATAAGTTTTAGCATAAGTTATGCCTCAGGGCATAAATTCATACAAGTTATGCGTCAGGGCATAAATTCAATAGCATGAACTTATGTCTTGTTCATAGGTTCAGTAGCATGAACTTGTGCCTAAGGGGCAGAAGTTTAGTAGCATGAACTTGTGTCTTCTAGGGCTAACCCGTGTCTTGCGAATTTTTTTTATCTTGCGGTATTTTATTTGTCTTGTGATTTTTTTTTTTGTAATATTAGAAGTATTTTTATCTCGTTTTTATTACTTAAAGTACTGAAGGATGAAAACTAAAAACTACTAATTTGATAGGCAAAAATTAAAGACTACCTCAAAATAGGGACAGTCGACCCAAAAAACTGGCAAATCACCCAAAGAAGTGTAATCCGGGCTCACTTTTACGTAAGTAATCCATGTGAAAGTTATGTAAAAACTAGAAAATAAATAAAATGTTTATAAACTACAACTATTTTTTAAAATTACATAATCTGCAATCTATACTTTTATAAACGAGTAAAAAATAAATAATTTTAATGTGATATTTTTTCTCTAAATAAGGTAACTAATAATGTCTCTTTCTTAATTTAAGTAGATTAAATATGAACAATATTTAATGAATCCTTAAGATTCTCAATTCCTACCTTAAAATATAAAAACGTTAATATCAAATCCTAAAAATAGTTTATTATCAATGCTATAAATACTCAAATGTTAGAATTTTCTCTTACACTTTATCAATGATATGTAGTATATCGCTGCATATATATGTTTAACTTAAATTATATAATATATCGATACAAATATATACATAATATAGATATATTATGTCAAATATATATTATACTTAAACTCTTTATCTGAGAAAAGCTAAAATTCGAATGCAAAGTTGTGAAGGTCGAACACAAGGATCATTTAGATAATCTTAAAAAAATATACATATTTAATATATGATATATATATATATATGTATATAGAGAGAGTGTGTGTGTTTATATCAAGTATACTTGGTATTATTATATTATTTTGTTATTAATTTATATATTATTTGGTCATATGCATACAATAAATTCTAAAATATATACTGACGTAGAGAATAGATTGAGATTTGAAGGAAAAAAAAAAAGAAAATAAAGGGAATCTTGAAACTTTTGGAAAAACTAATATAAAGAAGAGAAAGAAATTCTAAAATAAATATATTAAAAATATATAAATTATACATAATATAATTAAAAATTTAAAATAATTATATTTTTATAATTTTTAGAAAGTAATAATAACTTTTATAATTATTATTTTAAAAAGTTAGTATTTGCTTAACTTTCCCATAATCGATTAACAAGCCCAAACTGTAAGAAGCCCAGCTAAGAAATTTACTTGTGTAGTGGGACCTTTTCTAAACAAGGTGGGACCTCTGTTTCTCTTTCGCTTGCTTTATCTTATCTACCCAAAGAACCCATGGCGTGTAACGAACTACTATTCATCTCCTCAGAGCACCCGTTTAAGCGAAAGAGCCAAAAGCTAAGCAAAAATGGCTTCTTTGACGCAGCAAGTCGTTGGGTTGAAGTGCCCACCAATTTCAACAACAAGGCTTCAATCCAAGAAGCTTGTGAATCCCATTAATCATCACAGTAAGCAGACCCAGAATCCAAACACAGCAAGAATAGTAGCACAAGCTGCAGCAGTGGTCACAAATGCACAAACCAGAGAAAGATTAAAGCTTAAGGAGATGTTTGAGGATGCCTATGAGCGATGCCGCACTACACCTATGGAAGGTGTTGCCTTTACTGTTGATGATTTTCACTCCGCCCTTGAAAAATATGATTTTGACTCCGAAGTTGGTACCAAGGTTAGCTCATCACCGCCTATATCTGTGTCATATCAAGTTCTTCATTTCGTTTTTGGAATTTATGCTAAAAAATGGAGTCGAGGACTAATTTAGAAGACATTCAAACAGTTGTTGTCGGTCAAAATATCATAAATTACAATTGAAAAATAAAATGAACTGAGATGAATAAATAAATGTAGCTGTTTTTGGGGAGATTAAGCTCAATACAGTATAAAATTCTACCACAAGTAAATGTCAAGAAAGTAGATAGTAATTTCAGTTGTAGTGGGCAAACTAATAGGAGATAGTGAGGAGAATATGTTGTAGTGATTATCTAAGTTACAAAGAATAATCACCACTTTCTTCTAATATATCTTGCACTTTAATATTTTTATATCATAATGCACATAAACACCGATGGTTACTATTAGTGTATTAATTGAGTGCTGTTTTTCCTTTAAATTATAAAATGAGTCATGTTTTGAGATGTTAAACTCTTAGTATATACCCTGCGTTGGGATTGAGATGTAGTGATTGATTGAAGTATACAATTGAAATCTGTCATTTTGTATGTGACTACTGTGGTTAGATAGTAAAATCCTTCTTCCCGTTTATTTTTACTTTTCCGCTATATTAAAAACAAATAGTAAAATCATATTCTGTTAATGTTTATCATTGGATTTTTGAGCTTAGCTTGGTTAGTCAAACAATGGCTTATAGCTGAAGTATAAGTTATTATTCTGATTGTCAACAATGAAGAAGCAAAATGCAGCTTGATTTCTTGCATATTTTTCTGTTTAGGTCAAAGGAACGGTTTTTTCTGTAGATGCCAATGGAGCTCTAGTTGACATCACTGCAAAATCATCTGCATACTTGCCTGTACGAGAGGCTTCACTTCACACCATCAAACATGTAGAGGAAGCCGGAATATTTCCTGGCTTGCGTGAGGAGTTTGTGGTAGTTGGTGAAAATGAAGCTGATGATAGTTTGGTCTTGAGTTTGCGATCAATTCAGTATGACCTCGCATGGGAGAGATGCAGGCAGCTACAAGCTGAAGACGTTGTCGTCAAAGGCAAGGTATGTGTTTGTGCTAAATCATGAATGCTTCATTTAATACCCAGCCTATATTTCTGTACCAGAAAAGAAATTCTAGTGAACTGTATGATGACTTGGAATGTCAATATGGTACAGCTCTTTATCATGATTTTGGATCTTATTTATTATTAGCCAACTTTAGGCATACCGGTTTGCTCTCATCTCTGAATAGCAGACTGCATTAGCAGGACATTCAGTTCTGTAGCAATGTTCCAAGTCTTGTTTCTGTGGATGGTTTTGCAGGTGGTTGGTGCAAATAAAGGTGGAGTGGTGGCTCTGGTGGAGGGCCTTCGTGGTTTCGTTCCATTCTCGCAGATATCAACGGTTAGTTGTATATTCATCACATAAATTATAACCTATTCCATTAAGATGTTAATATTTACTTCTGTAATCCAGACCAAACATATTCTTATTGTAAAAGAGAAATGAGAGGAAAGAAAATTACTTGTTTCGCTGATTGAAACTCAATTCAAATTGGCTCATTTTATAGGAGTTGTTATCTTATTCTAGTAAAGTAGCCTTTTAAAAGATCCCATTAAACAGAAATAATCTCCTAAGTAATATACAAACCTCTGGAATATTCTACAAGATTCCTCTATCCCTGTACAACAGTTAAATTACAAATGTTTTTGGTTAAACGTGAGACAGCTTTCATGTGGCAGAAAGAGATGTTTCTTTTCTGCAATGATATGAGATGTTCCCTAAAGAATGGTTGGAGCAATGAATTGAAGTTAAACAAATGTAAAGTGTGTCCAAGTTCCAACAAACAATTAATTATACTAACAAATATATAATAATTAATTTTTTTTTAGCTATAACAAGTATCTAATTTCTAAATTAGAAGATCAACTGAAGTGGCATTATGAGGCCTAGGAGTAACATGTTAAGAATGAAGAGGAAAGTGGCAAGCACAGGATATTGTATCTAATCTCCTTTAAACAATCATTAGTGCAATTGACTTTCTATCAGCCCTGCTTTTCTTCCCTTTTTGTCCTAATGGCGAAGCCTGAGAGATACTTGTAGTTGTTCCGGTTTGTCGTCTCGATCCTTGCACTCCACAGAGTTTCATCCAAACACTTTTACTTGATCAAAACAAGACTTTTAAACCCCTCTGACCATAGACCGAGTCTATGTGGCATTAAGATAACTGAGTTGGACAAAGTGCATAAGGATCACGCATATTAAGAGCGTGGATTAATAATTGTCATTTAAAATATAATTAATATCAAAGAGAATTTTAAAAAAATTAAAGAAAGGCAAAATATTAAAAGTAAAAGGAAAAAACCCTTCTTTTTCTTATTTTCTGAAAGAAAAAAGTTAGGGCACCACCGCCACTACCTCCGCCATGACCACCATTATCTCTACCGGCAAGTTATTCTCATTCCCCTATTTCCTCATCTCTTCCCAGTAAAAATAGAACATAATCGCTGAAAACTCATAATGACACTAAAGACACCCAAAACCCCTCTTCATCACCTATTTTTCTTTGTAAATTGCATTTTCTCCATAGAAATAAAAATACACACACAGAAAAATAGATTGTTTTGAAGAGGGACAAGGATTTTTTAAAAGAATTTCTTCGATCATGATGTTGCCGTCAATAGTTATTTGATAGGCCTTTCTGGGTTTTTATTTGAAATTATGATCACTGCTAATCTTGTAAAAAATCATAGTGTCTGGTGAATTGTTTTTTCTTGAGGAAGTTTATGGATGTGGATAAGATGGGAAGGGTGGGGGGAGAGATTAAGAAGAGAGTCAGATGGGATGGTAAAAGAGAAGAAAATGGTGCAGGGGAGAGAAGGATGGGTTTCTTTTCTTTTCTTTTGATTCCATTTTATGTCATTATTTCTTTATGTATATTTGTTTAATTTAAAAAAGCCTCATTAATAATGAAGACAATTAGATGTGGCATTTATTTACCCAACATGTATATGATGTGTCATCTGCATAAGGCGAATGAGGAACATGTATATGTTAGAAGGGTTTAAGAGTTTAAGTTTTGATGAAGCAGAAGTGTTTGGATGAAACTCTGTGGAGTATAAGGACTAGGATGACAAATCGAAACAAGTATAAGGGTCTCCCAAACAATTTTGCTTATCCTAATTTTATAGTCTTTGGCTGCATATAAGATTTGATTCTTGACTAGAAAACTTATCTGAGTTAATCATATCAAATTAGTATCTATGCCTCTAATAAGTGATTCCTACAGGGAGAACCATGAAAAATTCAAAATGGTTTGCAATGGTACTAATCTGAGGGGTATCATGGTGATTTGTAAGTAAAAGGCAATAGAATATAGGCCTTCTAGGTGTGTACCCCAATAAAATGCTAGTATTTAAGTATAGAAGGGTAGAGGAGAGAACCCATCATCTACCGAGTTTTGAACCTTGCGCCACCGACCCTCGAGGATGTCTCGATTATTAAAGTTTTTTTAAAAAAGACAATAGGATATAGTTGTATACGCCATAGGTTCTATTTTTCTATCCATTATCAACTCACCTTTTTCACGTATGAATTTACTTCTTGATTCAATATCGAACTTTACTTGAGCCAAGGGACTATTAGAAACAACCTCTCTATTTCTACTAGGGATAATGTTTGCTTACAATCGACCCTCCTCAGACCCCACTTGTGGGATTACACTAGGTATGTTGTTTTTATTGTTGTTATTCAACACCGAACCATGGGTATAATTTGGTGGATTGGAGCTTCGCCTTTATGTGTTTCCAACAAAAATTTACTATGATTATTTGAAACTCATCCCAAGTAACTCTCTTTCAGTGTGCCTTATCCAAAAAACAAATTTTTGATGTTTCAGAAATCAACTGCGGAGGAGCTTTTGGAAAAGGAGCTTCCTCTGAAGTTTGTTGAGGTTGATGAAGAGCAGTCCAGACTTGTTCTCAGCAATCGTAAGGCCATGGCTGATAGTCAGGCACAATTGGGAATAGGCTCAGTCGTTCTTGGAACTGTTCAGAGCTTGAAACCATATGGTGCCTTCATTGACATTGGTGGGATCAATGGTCTTCTACATGTGAGCCAGATTAGTCATGATCGTGTCTCAGATATTGCAACAGTCCTCCAGCCTGGTGACACTCTCAAGGTGTGTATAGAAGTCTCTTAAGCTATGAAAAAGCTTTCCACATTTGAAGAAAATCTGCAATTATCTGCTCAATCTCATTGTAGGTCATGATATTGAGCCATGACCGTGAGAGAGGTCGAGTGAGCCTTTCTACAAAGAAGCTAGAGCCTACACCTGGTGACATGATTCGCAATCCAAAGCTTGTCTTTGAGAAGGTAAGTATTTCCAAGTGTTATTTATTAGTCTGTGTTTATACGACATCACCAATTCATAGTGGTACATTATGCCAATGTTTGCTTGAGTTCAGTTCTCATGACTGCCAATATAGTTTCTTTTTCTACTATGGTTATGCAACTGGATATTCTTCATCATTTCTTTGTTTCTAGTCTTTTTTCTGTTTCAATTAATCTTTCTGAGTGAAAATAATTAATTCTTACGAAATGCCAATACTAAATCATATCATTCCACTCGATCAAAATATTCTGAAAATGCTTTAGAGAAAGTACAGGGTTAATTTAATACTGTGGCTTCTTGCTCCATCCATTTTCTTCTTTCTTTTTTTATTTTTGGTCAAAAGTACAGGGTTATTTGGGATGGTCTTTCCAAATAAAAGTTTGTTGCAATATTCCAAAAAGTAAAGTGGTTAATCTTTTTGTTGTGAATTAAATCTTGCAATTTGGTTTTTACAGGCGGAAGAGATGGCCCAGACATTCAGGCAGAGAATTGCCCAAGCTGAAGCCATGGCCCGTGCGGATATGCTGAGGTTCCAGCCTGAGGTATTTTAATTACTAATTTGATAATTGCTCCAATTTTAAGGCATTGCAAAAATTGAAAACATTATGATTTGAAAAGCTTCTTCTCCCTTTGATCTTACATGAAGTATGTCAATATTTAGTATATCATGGAGAGTCAGAACAGGATATTTTTGGGGCAGACCAGGCAAACCGACTATCATCACCACTTTAAGTGGGGTAAAATGGGCGGGAATAGAACAGACACAGTTTGGCTACACCAAATCTAATCGTGGTTACAGCAGCCTCTTCTTCGGATATGTCTTCCTTTCCCCGGATTATTACTTGCTTAGTGAAATCCTATACAATAGTTTTTGTAACACACGAAGTATTTGCATTCCAATAGCAAAGGACATAAGTGGCTTTACATCAACCGTTCGAGCTATGTTGAAATAGAACTCTGCCAATTAAATTATTTCTTTGTTTACATGAATATATAAAGGCTGTGGATGTAGAAAGAATAGGATATGGGGAAGAAGGTGGTGTCTTGTTCTCATTGGGTGCAAGAAGTAGTGAGGTGACAATTGGCTAGAGGATGTAGAGATTAGTGCAAAACATGCTTTAAAAAAACGGTGAAGGGAGAGGAGGATGAAGACAAAGTAAGAGAAGGAAAGAGAAAAGAAGCGGCAAAGATGAGTATCCTACTAGCCTGAGAGGGAAAGAAGATGTGAAGACAATAACTGGAAGGAAGAAGTTAAAGAAGATACTGAATTCTCTCTCTTCCTTTCTTTCCACATCAGGAGATGAGATGAGAATTGGATGAGAGGAAGGAAGTTGGGATGGATAGTAGAACAAAGAAAAGAAGAAACACAGAAACAGGTGGGAGGAAATAGGATTTAATATTTAAGACGTTGGTTATGATGATACTCAAGTTCAACTTGTAACTAAGAGATTCCAGCTTTAGCTTAATCGTCTCCCTTAAGTGTCTTGATATGTAGTATGCTCATGCCTGCAAATCTTCTTTGTTCAGCTAACCAGATTTACCAGTTTCAAAAAAAAAAAATATATAGAGATTGCTGATTGGTGGTACTTTCTCCTTACAAATTTCAGCAGTATTGAAAAATAATACTAGTGAAACGAAGTCAAATGTAATAGAACATTTCTAAACACTCTATCATATATTTGATGTGCTTCAAAATGAAAGTTAAATTTATCGTCATATCTTTACCTTGAAATAATTGCATGTGATTGAGAGTATTATTGACCTATGTAACTCCCTTTCCTTGTAACTTCTCAGAGTGGATTGACCCTCAACTCTGACGGGATTTTAGGCCCGCTGACCTCTGAACTACCTGAAGATGGACTGGATTTGAGTGAGATTCCACCGGCTGAAGATTTATGATTCTTCAATCAACCCCCTTCCTTCTGACCCTTTTGTTGCACAAGTTGTATAAATAGATATTGTTTGTAGGTTTAGGAACCACCCGCAATCATTCTATTGTATCTTTTATCATGATCCTCATCAATTTGACATGCAGTTTTTGCTGAGAATGAAGCATTGCTAACAGCAGTAACTGTTAAAGCATACTCACATCTTGTTATGATGTTTTCCATATGATGAATCGTCTAAATACTGTAAAACTAAATAGAGTAAAATGTATGCAGATGATTTTAGATATAGGCCTCATATATTTGCACATAATATAAGTTTGAATATAAATAGTTCGACTTTAGATCATCTAGTGTTTTTGAAAAAAAGAGGATTCAACAACCTCTTTGTGAGTCGAACAAGACTACAACAATAACATATCCAGTATAGTTTCACAAAGTAGGAACTGGGGAGAATAGATTGTATGGAGATCTTACTCCTATCTTAGAGATAGAGAGACTAGTTGCAGTAGACCCTTGACTCAAGGAAAAATAATAAACGCAGTCCAGAAAAAAGGTAACAACTGTAGAAGCATAACAAAGCAGTTGAACAGTAACGAAAGCACAATAATATGATAATTACAATATCAAAAACAACAGTTAGTAACAAAAAGAAGATCTAAAGACGAGACCTCAAGAGCAATATTATGACTACTAGCATGGAAGGATTAGCTAGACAACACTCCACTACGTACTATCCTATCGTGTCCTCCACAACTTTCTAAGACCATGTCATAGGTAAGCGGAAATTGTGTCAAGTCATGTCTAATCACTTCTCCCCAATACTTCTTCGGCTTATCTCTACCTCTGTTGAAACCATCCATTGACAATCTCTCACACCTCCACACAGAGACATCTAGACATCTCTTCTTCATATATCCAAACCATCTTAGCTACTTCCTACATCTTGTCCTCAACTGAAGACTCAATGTTATTAAGAGGCTATTCAAATACTTTTGCAAAAATGAAATGTTTAGAAGACAAATAAAGTTCCATTCAGAAAATAAAGGCTAACAACATCTTTTTGTTTTATTTCGGTGCAAAATGGAACCTGCAAATGAATGACTGTTCTAGAGCTACTGGAATCCCTACGGTTTAATATGCTAATAGACAGGCTGCCTATCAGTTGATTTTACTAATAATAGCAAAATCCAAATTTGAACTAGTTAAAATAAGAAAAGCAATAACTAAACGAAAATAGATGAAAATATGGTATAAGCACCTTCAGAAACTTCTTGTTGCTTCTCCTCTCCTTGAGTGACAATACAACCACATTCTCCACGAACTAATGATCAAAATATTAGCCATCAGAAGCTTTTGTTTATGATTCTTAGTGTTGGACACTGACGTTGTAGCAACCTTCATAGTCGTTTTGAATTTCTGCTTGTTTTTTTTATGTATTTTTTTAATTTTAATTCTTCTCGTAACCTCTTTATGTCATCTGTGACTTGAAGGAATGGTGGCATGATCCTGAGGTGATCAAATGAGTTTCAGAGAAAATTTTCAGTTTTAGAAGTTTGATTTTTAAAAAGTTTGATCAAAGTCAACATTTTAGGTTAACGAGGTCCGATTTGAGTTTTGACAGGTCTATTAGGTTCGGAGGGTTATTTATGACTTTGTTGGATGATTGGCACGAGTCTGAGGCGCTCAGGAGTGATTTGGATCTTCAGTTAGATTTTGTATATTTTGAAAAGTTATGTTGGATCACGGACAATATTTGATCAAGACTACCCTGAACTGGTATTTTGATGATTCCAACAAGCGCATAATGTATTTTATGGTTAATTTGCATATTTGGTTTGTATCAGGGAGATTCCAGATGAGTTTCACGAATTGTTTGCAAGATTTGTACTATTTTGGAGGTTGTTAGTGCAACTGGTGTTTGGTGTAGCCGCACCTGTGATCATCTTCCACTTCTTGGTAATCGCCTCGGCGAATGGAAGCTGCTTTGGCAATGTCCCCTTGCAACGAAGGTTCGCTTATGCATGTTTGGATGAGGGTGAGGTGTTCCATTCCAGCGAATAAATTTTCGTGTAACAACCCTAATTTAATAAAGCGTTAATTTGTAGTTTTACCTCCCCCCCCCCAAAAAAAAAAAAAAAAGGGGGGGGGGGGAAGATAGAAATAAAGGAAATTAGAAAAAAAGAAAAAGAAAAAAGAACAACAATGCTGGTGTCCGACAAACCACAGGAATAGTAACACAGAAAAGAAAAAAAACGCAGTAGAAGGAAAAAAAATAAAAGAAAAAGAGAAGAAAAGAGAAGAGAAAATAGAGATTTTCATCCCAAAGTATTAAGGTAATGATTCTAAACTTTTCTATGAAATTAGTGTGTGATTATGGATAGATTTTTATGGTAGAAACATAGAGAAATTATGAGGAATTGAAAAATTTTAGCCCTGCTTTCTTCAACCTAAATCATTGATTTGAAAGGGCAAACGTTATCAAAATTTGATGTTGAATAGTGATTTGGCATCCTTTCATCGAGGAGAATCTGTTGGTGTTCATGGTTTGTAAATTCTGTCCCGTTGACTAGAGTTGACTTTTTAGGTCAATCCTTTTGACTGCCAGTTTGACCTACTTTAAAAATTAATAAAATATTCATCCAAGAATTTTTGACCATTCTGAACCCATTTTGTGTAGGTTGGAAGTGATCCGGAGACCCGAGAATAAAGTTATGATTTATTGAAAAGAGTACTTGAGTTGTGAATTTAAGGTAAGTTATACTTTAAACTTTGGTGCTTGCTTTTCAAAAATATTTTTAAAAATTGTATTTTGTTTGTCTGGTTTATGTGTTGGAATAAGCGTGTACTTGGCAGAACCGGTGGCCTTTGACCAACCTCATATATGTTACTTTGAGAAAAATATTTTTTTTATAGAAAATATTTAATAATTGATCTTTAGTATGGCGTGGTCTTGTACCATGGCATTGGGTACCTTTACTTCGCTGTCGTGATATAGTTACTAAGGACATACATGTGCTGCTGTAGTATGTTAGAGGCCTTGTACTTGTTGCCGTAGTATACTTTTGTGACATTATATATGCTGTCGAGGACTAGTCGGGGTGTTAGATTGTTCTCTTTCACTACCGTATGACAAGTCCTGAGTGTGAGTTGTGTTGATATATATAGTGATCTTGTGAACATTTATTTAGACTTTATTGAGTATTACATTATGAAATTTATTTCTGTGCATATTATTTATGTGCTTGTTGTGTGATTGTATTTTCTAACACTTGTTCCAGGGGTATTAAAGTGGTGATTGAGGATCTTACAGGGTTATATTTATGTATAACTCACTCCTTACCTATATGTCCATGCAGATAGTATTGGTGGCAATGAAGCTATTAGCCAACGAGTTTGCTAGAGTTGATCCAGTTGTTAAGGTGACCAGCCACATTGTTCGTGAAAGCTTTTAAAAGAGTCTTCATCTCTTATTCATTGATATCTTTTCTTTCATAATTCTCTTAAAGGCTCCATTTTCTAGTGTAGGGTGTAGGCAAGAATTTCAAATTAATATTTGGAGATAATAACTATTTGATAATTAATTATCATATTATTTGGGGTACTTATGTAATCTATTTATTATTTTGAATTAATGGTTAAAATATGAAAATTCGATTCGCCTGGCCGATAGTATGTGCTGAGTGCCAATCATATCTAGGGGTAATTTTGGACGTGACTAAGTTGGTATTAGAGCTTAAATTTCAAGTCCCGGGTCATGGAGCAGTGCTTGGTAGAGTCTTGTTCATGGGTATATAGACGTCCATACTTATGACCTTGAGGCTTTTGAACATCTAGAATGTTTTCCCTTCTTTCATTCCTTATTTGTGCGTTGAACTGAATCAAGTTGAACATTGGGATATTTCTTTTACAGACGGCTAGGACACGCATATCCTCCTCTACTAGATGATATAGTCGAATTGGAAGTTTTTAGCAATATGTATGCAATTGAGAGTGGTGCTGATTACATAAGACATCATGTGTATTGATTGTAATTGAGATTAGACAGGTTGTACATTTTGAGATAGCTTTAATTAAAAAAGAACCTCTGCCAAAAGTTTTAAAGAGTTTGGGAGTTTGTGAAATTTTGAATATCAAGGATTCGTGTGAATGAAAAAGTGGACAAATGATATGATTTTTGCGTAACAACGACTTATTCAAATTCGAGCTTATGGGTAAGAGCAACTTATTCAAATTCGAATTTGTGGGTATAACTCTCTATTATGAGTTTGACTAGTAAATGAAGTTTGTCTAACAAGAAAGTAAGAAGTTTAATGGTTTACCTACATCAAAATAGTTGGGTCTTATGGTGAAAGATATTTTGAGGAAAGTGGTTATATGATTTTAAATTTAATGCCTCTTATAGTGAATAACTATTATTAGTAATATTGTGATGGTGATGTCATACATGTGACTGTGGTGAGACAATACATAATTTAAATGCATTGATTATGAGCATGATAGTGGCGCTACGAAATGCACAACATGTTCATGAAGCAGGTTTATGATAAATTTTGGGTTGTGGGAGAGAATAAGACTTGAAAAAAAATTATGGACAAACATGATATGATCCTGAGAATGAAACTCTGGGCAAAGTGGCATGCTTAGTTGTTGAAGTAAGGTCAAGATGTAGAATATTAAGGGTACCGCGCACCACGAAAATAAAGGAACTATAAAAGAAGTTTGAATAAATGGAAAAAAAATTGGCATGACTGTATTGAGAAAAAAATTAATCAGTTCAGACAGTATGTTAGAACATATTGTTTTTGGCAAGCTTAAGCTTGAGAAATATGAGCAACACTGTTAATGGTATGCTAGTGTAGATGAGGGGAAAAAACTTGGATACTTAAATATATAATTTACGGGTTCTACCCAAGTGGAGAGATTCTATACTATTGACTATTACCAAATACGTGTGAACATAATTTAGAATCATGAGATGCTTACGCACTGTTATAACTTGACAAAAAATTAACGTTGAGGTTATCTTTGATTCAGGTTGTGGGTTATCTTGCTTACGCTTGATTGCCATGAAAAGACTGTTGAATTTTTTGTTATGATTGTGCCTAGCGTTGAATATAAAGGATTCACTTTGTAGGCCTCTGGACTAAGCTACCCATCTGTGAAAGTTATATAAAATGAAAGGAGGGCATGTGTACATAACTATAACCTGACGCACACAGGGTTGAGAACGACTACTGAGTTAATCTCAATGGTTAATGAGTATCCTAATGTGTTTTTGAGAGCCTATACATTGTACCACCTGATAATGAGATAAACATAAGTATAGATATATAGTTAGAAAAAGAATTCATTTTTATTTGGTATTACAGAATGGCTATGTGGAGACAAAGAAATTAATAGAAGAAGTTGCAAGACTTCATGGTTAAGACGTTACCACACAAAGTATATTCTTTGAGGTGCTTAATTTTTATGTGTTGAGAAAAACAGTGAATCTATGCAGAGTTTATCGATATGGACAAATGACTTAGAATTCCATAAAAGAAATATATTTTTTCATACTTAGATGATTTATGCCCTCAATTACGGGATATTATCTACTATTTTAAGATAGACTTGTGATCAAGATACCATGAGTAGAAGAAAAAAGGATGGAATAATCTGAAGACATGTTCTAAGACTTGTTATGATTAGGGTGAAAAACAAATCTAGTGACACCTCTTGAATAGTCGAATATACTTGTAATCGTCATGGACTAAATAAATCGAGCATTCAAACTTTTAGCATTCATGTTATGATGTTCATTAATGACCCAAAAGAATATTTTCATAGCCGAACGAAGAATGTGAAGCTATTTAATTAAGATGGTTTTATAAATATTGAGACAATACTAATTAAATAAAAAAGGTTAAAATTGTGAATTTTGATATTTTATTGTTGTGATGTTTTAAACATAATATTATCTAGAAAGAAGGTGACAAGTTGATGGTATTATGCAAACTAATATGATACAATTGTCTTTGTTGGAGCAAAAAAAAAATTAATCGATACAAAAGATATGGCTTTATAGGGGTTGGTGATAGTTATTAAAGGCAAGAGGCTTATTTGATAGCGAATAAAAGGGGAACACTATAGTTAGAGGGTTCAGTGTGTGCGCACTTGCGGTGGTTGACTTGAGGAGATTTGTACTCGAAGAGATGTAACATTTACGAAATTCAGTACTCTTGAGATTCATATATATGCATTGAGATCGAAGAAAGTGAGCCAATTTTGGCAGATAATGATATGGGTAGTACAAATGTTGTTCTTCTGTGTTTGACCTGTTTATAAATTAAGTACGAGTATTGGAAAATCGAGAAATTTTCACAATGAGGTTTTCTTCAAGAGAAAGTAAATAAATAAATAAATCATTAAAGAAGTTGTAGTTGACCTGTACGTTTATTTAGGCAATTGTGATTGTAGCTTGGGTGATCTTTATAGGCTTATAAATATTGAGCACTTGATTCAAGTTGAATTGCTTATACATCATAGTAGTCTATGTAGCGATATGTTTTAAGAGATGGTTCGATGCTACGAGATGCTCATGTTGTCATACGTGACAAGGGTAAAGGACACGTAGAACATTTACGCAGGGGTGTATGGATGTGTTCCAGCATTTTCGTACATAAAAGTATTATGTAGAGGGTGCATGGATGTGTTCTAGTGATGTTGTACGTGACATTTTACATAAGGGTGTACGGATGAGTTTCGGCACTACCGTACGCGAGAACATTTTTTAAGAGTATATGAAGGTGTTCTAGCACTATCGTACGTGAAATCGAAATGTAGAGGAATAAGTCAGTGTTCCAACACTACCTTACGTGAGAGCATTGTTCACTCCCAACTACATGCAAGTGCACGTGGTCGTACAAGTAATAAAGTGGCTTTATTTCAAGCCAGGTATCGAACCCACAGGGACTGTAATGTGTCAGTAATTTTTCTTCAAGTGTTTAGCATACACAATTTTATACAAGCAGACAAACAAAACAAATGGTGATTTTTCAAGAATATTAGTTAATGTAACTTTAAGTAAAGAAGATTGTAAATTATAATCTGAACAATAATACAAACAAGTTAAGGTTAAGGCAAAACATGCAGATATGTAATTTACTGATTTAATTTCAGTCAACACTTCTCTTCGGTTATTGGTCAGGAATTATTAACCAATGGATTGGGTCTTTTGAATTTCTCTCTAATTAAAGAACCATGAGACCCACATTACACATTTCTGTGATGCAAACACTTCATATTCTAGCAATACACAACAAATTCCATAGATGACCAAATATGACATTACAGATATATTTCTATTCTGAATGTGAATCTTCTCCTAATTTCTCAACCAAGACAAGAACATATCCTACCAATTCACATCTATCCAATTAATCTTCCTTTCGGAATTAAAACTGGAATTCTAGGATTTACATTAACAATGGCCAATCATTAATGTAGAAAAAACAAGAATTAGTAGAACAACCGTTGTAGAGAAGATAAAAATTGAATTAATATCAATTACATACTATTGCAATCATCCTCAACCTCAGCCAAAGGTGAATTAGCCACTCATTTGATGATTAAACATCTTCAAACAAGTAGAAATCATACAAGCAATTGAAATCTAAGAGAAAAAGGAAGAAAATTAACCCAAGAAGTTCTTTAGCTCAACTTCCTGATACCCACATTCTAGCTTGAAAAATGTCAGATATATTAAAATAAAACCTAAGTGTGCTATTTATACAAGTGGAAAATTTTCCCGGAATAAACTGGCAACGTGGCACGGAGGGTATCGCGGAGCATCAGCTCCGTGCCACTGCCTTGACACGGACCTTCACTGGAACTTCGGGTGCCGGATTATTATCTTCAGCGTGGCACGGAGGGTATCGCGGAGCCTCAGCTCTGTGCCATAGACGTAACGCACACCTTTACTATAATCCAAGTGAGCAGCTAAATCCTCCCACCGTGTCACTGAAGTGAATGCGGAGCATGGGCTCCGTGACACTGTGCTATCGCGCACCTTCATTGGAATTCCACCCAAATTCCACTCTAGGCAGAATGCCTCCGCGATAGTGGCGTGACATGGCCCTGTCGCGGAGCATTAATTTTTAGCATTTTCTTACCGACTTCCGAGTTTTTCTTCCGAGTCCATTCCTCTACTTCACCAACTTGAATTTTAGTTCCCAAAATTCATTCTAACTGCAGAAACAATAACTAATCATGTTGGTTAGTATAAATCCACATTTACATAAAAACCACATGAGAATGTGCACATATAAGTAGATAAACAAGTCAAAATTAAGTAATAAAGTATCACTTGGGCATGCAATTATGCCCAAGATCACCTACCCCACACTTAAAGCCTTGTTCGTCCTAGAACAATCCTTACACATCTCATGTAATAGAAGAATCACGCATAACTAATTTAGCACGACAATTCAAGCTGTGGCTATAAGGATTATTTAAGATAGCAAGTCAAAAATAAGGCATGCATGATTTCATCATTGAAATGAATTACAACTATGTTAAAACTTGCTAACCTCAAGAATCAACTCTCAATCTTAGCAAACTCATGAAAATCAACCGATCAAGAAATCCACATGAATGTTATCCTTCATTAAACATGTTCCCTCACAACACAAAAGAGTTACCCCATTTTTACTTCAAAAGAATTTCAACTCACAAAAGATATGGGTGTATGAATAAAATTACTCACTCTCTCAAAGAATTCACATGCATCATGTAGTGAACCATAAGCTTGCCCTTAGTGTTTACTCCGCTAATTTAAGGATGTATCAACGTAAGATCAAGTAGGACTTAATGGGTTGTAATGTAAGCTAAGGGACGGGTAGGTACTATTCTTGCCAGTAATAGTGACTATCTTCCCCCAAGCGCTTTTATTACATCCACATTCATTAAAGACATCTCCTCTATACTTCTTCATCACTCTTCTCACCCTTGAATATTCTCTTTTTGTTCCCATTTCTTTAAGCATACTCAGCTTCCTAGTAAAGCATATTTAAGCAAATTTTTCATTTACTTTCGTACTCTCTACTAATAATCAATCATTTTCAACAAGTGCACCTTTGTCCTTTTCTCAACTTTCACAACTTCCACTTTTCCTTCTGTTTCATGCTTCTCACTCCTTTACTCTTTGAAAATTTTCACTTAAGCGCTTAGGAGTTTTTGATCAAATTCACAGCTAATAAAAGAAAAGGATTAAGCTTATGTTATAGCTATGAAAGAATAGGCTTAAGGCTCAATGGGGCTAACTAAGATTTAACTTTCAAGGTAGGTAAGATAAGGGATAAAATTTAGGTTCATTCAAAGAAATGTCTACATCCTCTCTTACAATCCACATCCTTCATTTCGTTTTATATAAACACCAAGAAATTTCTAGACACTTCACAGTAGCATGGAATATTAGAAAAACTCACCCTCACTGCACATGCACATGCTCAATTCAAGACATATTCGCAGACCCTTAACTCAGTTAATTACAGGAATTCCACATTAAACTTTAATCACATCGAGTCGAAATCTATAGCCTAGGTGTCTCAACATGTTTAACACACTTGCGTGCTTCCACATGAATCACACTTGCATCTTACAATATAGCACATAACAAGAATGTCAAACCATTAATTAGCTATGTGTTCACAAAAAAACTCAGAACCTACTGACTAAATTTTCCTTAAGACGGTCATCAACCATCCATCATAGGGAACAGTCTCCATGTAAGACTCCGGTTCAAAGGGACTATTCTTGGAAAAAGCACCGAAAACAAAAACCAAGAAATCCAAATTAAAAAAATAGAAAAAAATAAAGTAAAAAAATAAAAAATAGCAAATAACTTACACAACTAATTGCACAAATAACTCCTTAACAAATTATTACAATTACATCACCAGCATCAACACACAAAATCATCAACAACATAACACGAAACACAATTTCACATATTAAACAGCCATAGAAGCACAAACATATCACAGCCTTACTACACCAGCACCTAACTACTCCCACCCTACACTTAGTTGGAACACTGTCCCTAGTGTTCGCATATCTGCAATTAAAAACAAAGTTTTGGGTGGTGTAACTCCCTAATCAATCAAAATGTTCAATCTCTTCATCAGGTGCTAGTGCCTCATCACCAAGATCAGAATCCTCTTCGCCGTCCTCCTCTAACTCAATGTCTGAGTCATCCCGGCACCTTTCCTCGTCAGTAGGGATATCATCATCAACTGGTTCTACAAATGCAGGCCCAACTCTACATAAAGCTCGGGCATGCTCATTGAATGGATAATCCATGTCGAGTTGCCACAATTCATCCTCCGTAGCAGGCCTTCCACCAATCCGCAGTAGCAACATCGGCATCCCATACATTCGGGCCATGTATTGGTCGTCCCGAGCATGTCGCACAGCGAGTGTAAGCACACGCCCAAATGTGGTATTAGGTGATTTGGTCTTAGTGACATCCAAAGCACGCCGGTCAAGTTGAGGAATGTAGTCTAGGGCCTCTTCTTCAATACCATGGCCCCTAAGGAAAGTTGTGAGAAGACCACCGAAACCATACCGATGCCCTTGATGAAGTCTGGCTTTCTTCATGGTGGAAATAATCACCGCTCCAACATTTATCTCCAGTCCTTTCATCAATGCGCACACCAAACAAACTCTGTCCCGGGTGACATCAATCATGTGCACCCCCGGGATTAGGCAAGTACACACTATCTTCAACCAGATCCTCGTTTCTCTGTTCATTTGGGAGTATGGCAATGTCTGGTGATATCCTCTTTCCTTGTGATGACTCCACCTAGCTGTTGATTGTGCTCCACATAAAGTGCGTCTGATATCTGCATATGGTGGACTGACATTCCGCTGGCGGAGGACATGTGCGTTTGTGTCCCGTGTCCCCAAGATGGCATTTAGATGTTGTGGTCCAAAAGTAACCACTTGTCCTCTGATCTTGACTGTGTGGCTGCGCACAGTGGGATTCCATTTAGCGTAGAATTCCCTTATGAGATGGAGATTGCACTCTTTGGGTTCTTCAAAGATGAAGTTTAGCCCAACAATGTCTATCCTGTGTAGGATTCTCAGGAATTCTTGAGCTAGTGGTTCCCGTGCTATTTGTTCCTCTGGGAAATACTTGGTTTCCTTGTGTTTGGCGTACCATTTCTTTCCCTCATCGATAACCCATCTTGTTCCATATTGTCTACGTTGCCCCCTTGGAACTGGTGGTGCCACTGGCACTGCTGCCCCAATTCTCAATCTTTTTCTGCTGGCGCCAGATGTGGATGCGCCTTTCCCTTTGTCTTGTCTTCCAGACATTGTCCTGTCCATCAAAAGCATAAATTTCAAATTTCATTCATGGTATAGTTGGTTACGACTAAGGCTGGGCTTAAATTGATCACCCCACACTTAGTTGTTAGCCGTAGTCAATACAATTCGACAAGAACAATCATATATTTTCAGTTCTTATTTCCCAAAATGTTCAGTGCATTCATAAAAGTCGATGGAACAATTTCATTGTACTACTCAGAATTTATGCAATGCATTATGAAAGTTCATCCATCGATTCATTTATATAATCATGAGCACTTCGCAATTTGTGCACAACAACCTATGGGAATTTCCTACTTTCATCCCCAAAAATCCATCTTCTACCATAACATAATCCAACTTCAATCACAACATGTTTCAACTCAAACAACATGCACATCCCACAATATCTCCATTTTTACCCATTTCTTCTTCTTCCTAATTAAATTTCTCACCCCTAGTTATCAACAATGTAAGATTTTCAATACAAATTATGTAATTATTAAGTTCATAACACAATCTTAACACCAAATCAACATTCATCCATAACTCAATTGCTTAAAACACTTATTAATCACTTAGGGTAGAATTTCATCAAATAAAACATGTTCAAGAATCGAAATATTCAGCAATAATGAGAAAAAATTCGAGAACATACCTTTACTTGAACAATTTTAAGAAGAATCAAAGAAATTTCTAGCTAGGGCCGTGGAACGTTGAGGGAGAAGGGGTTTTAGGGGTTTGGTCGTGGAGGGTTCAGCAAAATATGGGAAAAATAAGGAATTTGGGGTTATAAAGAGTGATTTCGCATGGGTCAACCTGTTTCCCCGAACTGACCCGTCGTGAAATTACACTCAACGTGTCACGGAAGGTAATGCGAAGGCCCAGCTCCGTGACACGGAGCTGACGCGGAGGCTCACTGAAATTTTGAACATACCAGGATTTGGCCTCAGCGTGTCACAGAGGGTAACGCGGAGGTTAGCCTCTGTGACACGGAGCTGACGCGGACCCTCACTGTTTCTTGCCCCAATTTTCACTTTTTACCTTTATTTTTCCACTTGCGATTTTTTATATTTTTTCCCTCCATATTTCCTGCAATTCACAAACAGCAACAATTTGTTATAAAATTGTAGGTTGCCTCCCACCTAGTGCCAGTTTTTCTTTTCTTTTCTTTTTTTGTTAACTAGTCTAGTACATTACATCCACGGGTTGCCTCTCGTGCAACGCCTGGTTTACCGTCGTGGCTCGACGCTTGACATCCTCATTTATCTACTAAGGTGATAGACGTTTTCTCTTGATTAACGTCTTCACCCCAGTAGTGCTTACACCTCTGCCCGTTCACCAAAAATGCGGCACTTTTATCCTCTTGCCACAATTCAACCGCCCCGTGTGGGGTCATTCTTGCAACTTCAAATGGCCCTGACCACTTGGAGTGCAACTTCCCTGGGAAGAGTTTCAACCCGGCTCAAAGATTCGATGCACCATGTGCTTGTCATGCCACCTTTTAGTTTTTCCCATTTGGCACTTTCATATGCGTGCCATCGAAACTCGTCCAACTCACTCAGCTGCATCAATCTCCTCTTTCCTACAAGCTCAGGATCCATGTTCAACTTCCGCATAGCCCAAAAAGCTCGATGTTCCTGCTCCACGGGTAGATGACATGCCTTCCCATAAACTAATCTGTACGGTGAAGTCCCAATGGGTGTCTTATATGCCATTCGATAAGCCCACAACGCATCATCCAGTTTTCTTGACCAATCTAAGCGTTGTGCGTTCACCGTTTTCTGCAAAATTTGTTTAATTTCCCTGTTTTGACACCTCTACTTGCCCGCTAGTTTGGGGATGATAAGCTGTAGCCACTTTATGCCGAACCCTATATTTTGCTAGCAAATTCCTGAAACCTGCATTTACAAAGTGTGCCCCTCCATCGCTGATAATTGCTCGTGGTGTACCAAACCTTGTGAAAATCTGCTTCTTCACAAATTTAGTCACCACCTTGTTGTCATTCCTGGGACACGCTACTGCCTCAACCCACTTGGACACGTAGTACACCGCCACCAAGATGTATCAATTGCCAAACGATGGTGGAAACGGGCCCATGAAATCTATCCCCCACACATCAAACACCTCAACTTCTAATACGTGATGCAATGGCATTTCCTATCTTCTTCCAATTGTTCCTATTCTTTGACATCGATCACATACTTTGGCATAAGCTGCAGCATCTTTGAACAGTGTCGGCCGAAAGAACCCAGATTGCAGCACTTTGTGAGCAATACGCTCTCCTCCATGATGACCTCCATACAACGAAGAATGAAAACTCCTCAGCACCTCTGCCGTCTGGCTTTCTGGAATGCATCGCCTCATCACTTGATCTGACCCTTGCTTAAACAGATATGGCTCATCCCACATGTCGTACTAGGAATCACGCCTCAGCTTCTTCCTTTGCTGAGTCGTTGCCTCAGGTGGGTATACTCCACTTACCAACAAGTTCACAATATCTGCATACCAAGGTAGTTCAGCTTCCTTTATTCCCAAGAGTTGTTCATCGGGGAACTCTTCTCTGATGCTATCACCTTCCTTCACATGTGAACAGTTTTCTAGCCGCGATAGGTGATCTACAACCTGATTCTCACTTCCCTTTCTATCTCGGATCTCCAGATCAAACTCTTGCAACAATAATATCCACCTGATTATCCTGGGCTTCGCATCCTTCTTTCCAAATAGGTACCGAATTGCCGCATGATCAGTGTGGACCACCACTTTAGAACCCACCAGATAAGATCTAAACTTGTCAAACGCAAACACTAGAGCCATCATCTCCTTCTCAGTGACTGTATAATTAACTTGTGCAGCGTCAAGTGTTTTGCTTGCATAGTATATGGAATGAAAAATCTTATTCCTTCCTGCCCTAATACCGCTCCTACAACCACATCACTTGCATCACACATTAACTCAAAAGGATATTCCCCATCAGGAGCAATTAGAATAGGAGCTTCCACCAGCTTCTTTTTCAGCTCCTCAAATGCTTCTACACATTCCTTGTCAAATTCAAACTTCACCTCTTTTTATAGCAACCGGCATAACGCTCTAGAAATTTTAGAGAAGTCTTGAATTAACCGTCTGTAAAACCCAGCATGTCCTAGAAAGCTGTGGACTCCCTTAACTGATACTGGTGGTGGTATCTTTTCAATCACCTCTATCTTTGCCCGATCGACCTCTAAACCTCTACATGACACCTTATGGCCAAGGACAATACCCTCCTTGACTAAAAGGTGACACTTTTCCCAGTTGAGCACCAGGTTTGAGTCTTCACATCTAGCTAACACCCTGTCAAGATTCTGCAAACACATGGCAAACAAGTTACCAAAAATAGAAAAGTCATCCATAAATACATCGACGTAGTCTTCCACCATATCGTGGAATATCGCCATCATGCATCGCTGGAATGTGGCTGGTGCATTGCATAGACCAAAAGCCATCCTCCTGAAAGCATATGTCCCATAAGGACATGTAAACGTGGTCTTCTCCTGATCTTCTGGTGCAATGGCTATTTGATTATAGCCAGAGTATCCATCCAGAAAGCAATAATATTCCTGCCCTGCCAGCCTGTCCAACATCTAATCAATGAATGGAATAGGATAATGATCTTTCCGAGTGGCCTTATTGAACTTCCTGTAATCCATGCAAATTCGCCATCCCGTGACTGTGCGTGTGGGAATCAGCTCATTCTTCTCATTTGTAACCACTGTCATTCCCCCTTTCTTTGGAACACATTAAACTTGGCTAACCCATTCACTGTCTGAGATGGGATATACCACTCCTGCATCTAGCCACTTGATCACTTCCTTTCTGATTACATCTTTCATCACCGGATTCAATCTCCGCTGATGTTGCACGGTTGGCTTGGATCCCTCTTCCATAAATATTCTGTGCATACAGAAAGCTGGACTAATCCCCTTAATGTCTGACATCTGCCATCCCATTGCTCTCTTTCGCCTTTTAAGCACTACCAATGAATCTTTCACTTGTGCATCTGTTAGTTCCGCTTAAATGATGACTGGTAAGGTGTCATCTTCACCCAAGAATACATACTGAAGATGTGGAGGCAATGTTTTTAACTCCAATTTAGGTTCCTCCTCTATTGATGGCTTTGGGGATGGTTCCAAAGACCTCTGCAATGGTTTGAAATCTTGCTTCCTGAAAAACCATTTTGGCTCATTCAAAGTCTGCACCATCTCATATGTCGCACTGTCCCCAATATGATCATGTCCCACCAAGGCCCTCTCCAAAGGATCCTGTGAGTCAATAATTTGAAGGGTTGACTCCTGATTCAACACACTGATTGCTGATAACTCTTTATATATGGCCGGTAGCTTCATGGCCTTGTAAACATCAAAGAACTCTACCTTATCATGAGATCTCATAGTTAGCTGCCCAGCAGCTACATCAATTAAGGCTCGCTCGGTTGCTAAAAAGGGACATCCCAAAATAAATGGGACTTCCGCATCTGGCTCAAAATCAAGAATTATAAAATCCACCAGGAAATGAGGGAGCCTACTTGCACTAGCACATCCTCCACAATTCCATCAGGTCTGACTAATGAACGGTCAGCTAGCTACAAGATCATAGTAGTGGGTCTAGGACTGCCCAGCCCCAGCTTCTTGAATACCGATGTTGGCGTCAAATTTATACTTTCTCCCAAATCGCACAAACCACGAGCTCGAATAGACTGCCCAATTGTAATCTGAATAGTGAAGCTTCCAGGATCCTTGAGCTTCGTCGGCAATCGATTCTGAATACGGGAGGAGCACTCCTCAGTAAGTGCATCTGTAGCATACTCTGTCAATCTGCTCTTGTTTGCTACAATGTCTTTGATGTACTTGGCATATTTTGGCACTCCCTGCAACACATCAACTAAAGGAAGATTAATATGTACCTGCTTTAACACTTCTATGAACTTCTTGAAACATGCTTCCTCCTTGTGATTTTTCAATCTTTGAGGAAACGAGGGCGTGGTCTTTCCATCTCTGTTGCCTTTTCCTTCCCCCTCACATCATCATTTCCTTCATCCTTTTCTGTTGCTCCAGATTCTGAGGTGGTCTCTTAGGTTCCACCTCCTCGAGTTGCTTTCCACTCATGGTAGTAATTGCATTCACCTGCTTAGGATTTCAGTATGTATCACTAGGTAATCCTCCCCTCGGTCTAGTATTTTGGGCTCCAACTAACTGTCCCAACTGATACTCCAATGCCTTTGTAGCTAACTACTGATTTTTCATATCAGTTGTCAATTTTACTTGATCAGCCTGCATCTGCACCTGGCTAGCTAATAGTTTTGAGCATATCTTTGATATTACTGGACTGACAAGGTGCATTATTTCCTCTGAATTGCAGCTGAAAATTGTGCTGACCCCCTTGATTTCTGTGCATGCCCCGATTTGAACTCTGTCCCTGATGACTATTACTTCCCTATGAAAAATTTGGATGATTTCTCCAATTTGGGTTGTAACTGTTGTCATACTGCTGATTACTGCTCCTCTGGGTGTTTCCAATAAAATTTACCGAATCTGGATTTGCACCACAACACTCCGCTGAATGTTCACTACTTCCACAAACTTCACACCATACCTGATGAACTACATTGACTGGGGCTTGTGCTTGGCTCAAGCTCATACTGCTGTAATGAGTGTTAAGTTGATTTTGCAACGTAGCTATCTGTGCAGCGACAGCTGTGAATCCATCCACCTCAAAGACCCCTGCGGCTTTCTTTTCTCCCCCTCGAGTTGTATCCGCATTCCATTCCGGATTACCTTGTGAAATACGGTTCAACAAGGTGTAAAGCTCTTCATAGGTCTTTTCCAATGCTTGCCCACTGGCTGCTGAATCTAACAAAATCTTTCTATGTGGTTCCAAGCCCTCAATGAATGTATGCACCAACACATCATTAGACTGGTGATGGTGAGGACAATCTCTTAGCATTGACTTTAACCTCTCCCAATCCTGATACAAATTCTCGCCCTCTCTCTGTTTGAAGCTTAGAATCTGACTTCTACGCCTAGCTGTCTTCCCTGATGGAAAGAATCGTATCAAAAACTTCCTTGCTAGTTCATCCCAAGTAGTAATAGAATTTGGCGGTTCAACCTTCAACCATCTCTTGGCTTCCCCCAGCGGTGAAAATGGGAATAGTGTAAGCCTCACATAATCAGATGATACTCCAGCGAGTATATATGTGTCACTTATCTCCAAGAAGTTTTGGAGATGCTGTTGTGGATCTTCATGAGGGAGACCTGTAAATTGCCCACTGGTGTGCAATAACTGCACCATATTCTGCTTAAGTTCAAGCCTCCCTCCTGGTTCTGGCCTGCGAATGCTAGATGTTACATTGTTTACATGTGGGATTGCCACCTCGTGGACCGATCTTGCTGCCATCTCTTCGGATACTAAAACTGCCCTTACAATTGGTGGTTGCTGTTGTTGCTCCAAAGTTTCTCTCCTTAATAACTGCAACTTCTTTTCTAGAGCTTCCCTTTTTCTGTAGATGAAATTGTCTCTCCGGTTCTAACAACGGATCCACCAACTCCTTATCCCTTGCTAGCGTTCAGAACAATTAGGTACCTGTAAGAGAAAGGCTAAGATCAAGTTGTCAACACTTGTATCGAACTTGTAAACTAACACTAAGAAAATTAAATAACCAATTGCCAGTCCCTGGCAACGGTGCCAAAAACTTTTTCACTCCAAACTACACGCAAGTTCACGTGGTCATACATGTAATAAAGTGACTTTATTTCAAGCCAGGTATCGAACCCATAGGGACTGTAATGTGTCAGTAATTTTTCTTCAAGTGTTTAGTATACGCAATTTTATACAAGCAGACAAACAGAACAAATGGTGATTTTTCAAGAATATTAGTTAATGTAGCTTTAAGTAAAGAAGATTGTAAATTATAATCTGAAAAATAATATAAACAAGTTAAGGTTAAGGCAAAACATGCAGATATGTAATTTACTCATTTAATTTCAGTCAAAACTTCTCTTCGGTTGTTGGTCAGGAATTATTAACTAATGGATTGGGTCTTTCGAATTCCTCTCCAATTAAAGAATAATGAGACTCACATTACACATTTCTGTGATGCAAACACTTCATATTCTAGCAATACACAACAAATTCCATAGAAGACCAAATATGACATTACAAATATATTTCTATTTTGAATGTGAATCTTCTCCTAATTTCTCAACCAAGACAAGAACATATCCTACCAATTCACATCTATCCAATTAATCATCCTTTCAGAATTAAAACTGGAATTCTAGGATTTACATTAACAATGGCCAAGCATTAATGTAGTAAAAACAAGAATTAGTAGAACAACCATTGTAGAGAAGATAAAAACTGAATTAATATCAATTACATACTACTGCAATCATACTCAACTTCAGCCAAAGGTGAATTAGCCACTCATTTGATGATTAAACATCTTCAAACAAGTAGAAATCATACAAGCAATTGAAATTTAAGAGAAAAAGGGAGAAAATTAACCCAAGAACTTCTTCAACTCAACTGCCTGATACCCACGTTCTAGCTTGAAAAATGTCAGATACATTAAAATAAAACCTAAGTGTGCTATTTATACGTGTGGGAAATTTTTCCGGATAAACTGGCAACGTGGCACAGAGGGTATCGCGGAGCATCAGCTCCGTGCCACGGCCTTGACGCGGACCTTCACTGGAACTTGGGGTGCCGGATTATTATCTTTAGCGTGGCACGGAGGGTATCGCGGAGCCTCAGCTCCGTGCCACGGATGTAACGCGCACCTTTACTAGAATCCAAGTGAGCAGCTAAATCCTCCCACCGTGTCACTAAAGTGAACGTGGAGCATGGGCTCCGTGACATGGTGCAATCGCGCACCTTCACTCAAATTCCACTCAAATTCCACTCTAGGCGGAATGCCTCCGCCATGGTGGCTTGACACGTCCCTATCGCGGAGCATCAATTTTTAGCATTTTCTTGTCGACTTTCGAATTTTGCTTCCGAGTCCATTCCTCCACTTCACCAACTTGTATTTTAGTTCCCAAAATTCATTCTAACTGCAAAAATAATAACTAATCATGTTGGTTAGTATAAATCCACATTTACATAAAAACCACATGAGAATGTACACATATAAGTAGATAAACAATTCAAAATTAAGTAATAAAGTATCACTTGGGCATGCAATTATGCCCAAGATCAAGCATTATATAAGAATGTTTGAGTATGTTTCATTATTATGGTATATAAAAATGTTTGGATGAGATTCGTGGGGCTTGAATGTGTTCTTGCATAATAAAAGAATAAATGAGTATTAGTATCCACTCTCAACACTAGCCAAATGAACATTAATGATCACTTGCTTTTGATCGAGGTTGTACTGCATAATACTACTAATTTGAGTTGCAAATCCTATTGTTTGAAGCTTTATATGAATGTCAGTGTCATTCTCTAGGTGGTGGTTTAAACTAGAATAATCACAACTAATGGTTCAAAGTTGGTCCAGCATGCTATAACAATGAAAAGTCACATTGATACACTAAAATGACTTTGGACTGCTTAAAGAAAACAAAAGTCTTATAGAAATAAGAGAGTGGTATAGAGATTATTAAAGGCGGTGCAAGAAAAAAATGAAAGACTTTTGACCCCGAGAAGGGAGCTTTGAAACTTAATTAGCAAAAAAAGTAAACTAAGCTTAAAAGTATGTTGATTTGTAAAAGAATTGCATCGAATCAAATTGGTGGCATATAGATTTGCTTTATATTCATAAATTTTGATTGTACAGAATGTTATATGTGTCTATTATTAGACAACATATTCATGGTGAGATTCATATAATTCAACTTGAAAAAGTGAAAATTGATGAACATTTGACTTACAAGGAGGATCTAATATATTATTAATAGACAAGTGAGGTAATTGAGACCAAAAAAGGTTGCTTAAGTGAAAGTACGATGCACAAATCATGTCGTTTGAGACTTTATGTAGAAATTAATATCGTCCACTAGTTGAGTAGCCTGAACTCAAGAAGGAAAAAGAAATCAATGTATAAAAGTTAGAGTGATAGGTCTTCGATTAGGTCAATTTGAGACAAAAACACCATACTACATCTCAGAGCAGGTTAAAAACTTATTTTCAGAAAAGGCAAATTTATGATTTAAATTTATAGTGAGTGATCATATATTTATTAAAAGTTTCTTGTATCATTTATTGAGATATTGAAAGAAGAATAAGTTAGGGGCTAAGCATATCACCGCTAAAATTTTGTGCAACAGGATTTTCTCTTAACCAAGAGAATTGTTATGCTACCAGTGGTACATGTTATATTATGTGAAACTGTCTGAGAGTATATTTATTACCGGACTCATTTTTTTTAGAAAGAGTGATATCCGTAAATGAGAATTTTTCTTTTGAGAAAGTTGCATTGCGTATTTTAGTATATGACTTTGTTAGGTAAGGTCAAGAAGCGTTTTACGATCAAAATATTATAGTATAACTATATGCCAGAAAGATTACTTGATGATATAATTAGGGCATGCATAGTGAGTATTTACATATTGATTCTTGGGAATAGCTCTTGCTTCATTTGAGGACGAACATCATTTTAAATAGAGGAGAATGCAACAATCTTAATTTGATAAAGGGTTAATTTGTAGTTTTTCCAAAAAAAAAAGGGGACCGAGCCCGAAAGAAAGAAAGGAAATTTTTTTAAAAAACAAACAAAAAGAGGAAAAAAAAAAGAACAACCAGCATATAGACCGTAGGAGCAGTAATTTAGAAAAGAAAAAAAACCAAAGTAGAAGAAAAAAAATAAGAAAAGGAGAAAAAGAAAAGAAAAGAGAAGATAAAAATATAGATTTTCATCCCAAAGCATCAAGGTAATGACTTTAAACTTTCTATGAGATTATCGTGTGATTATAAATAAATATTTATGGTAGAAACATGGAGAAATTATGAGGAATTGAGTAAGTTTAGCCTTAGAGTTCTTCAACCTAAATCATTCACTTAAAAGGGTAGACCTTATCAAAATTTAATCTTGAATAGTGTTCTGGAATCCTCTCGTCAAGGAGATCTACTGGTGGCCATGGTTCGGAAATTCTGTCACATTGACTAGGGTTGACGTTTTTGGTCAACCCTTCTAACCGCGAGTTAGACTTACTTTAAAAATTAAGAGAATATTCACCCAAGAATTTTTTACCATTCTGAACCTATATTTGTATAGTTTGAAGTGATCTAGAGACCTGAGAATGAAGTTATGATTTATTGAAAAGAGTGCTTGAGTTGTGAATTTGTCACTCCCCGAGTTTACACCCTGGACGGGACATGGTACTTGGAGTCACAAGTAACCCCAAGTCAACCCCTGGTCTATCATACACTGCATTCTGAGTAACATATAAATATATACAGTGGAAGTTTAAAGCTAAATATAAGTGTCATGCCCCAAGTCTATACCTGGACGGAACACGGTACTTGAAGCCACAAGTGACTCCAAGTCAACCCCTGGTCTATCATACACTGTATTATGAGTAAAACATGCATAACGAAAGCTTTGAAATAATAACATAAAACATTTATTAAAGCTAAAAATCGGACGTAAAGTTTAAAACATCTAAACGATCTGAAAGTCTGAAATCAAGTCTGTGTCTGAAAGCCATTTAGCTGATGAGTTGCTGGAATAAGCCCCCAGCTAAATCTAATGACTAACTAAAAGTAATAAAATGACTGAAGAAATGATATAACGCCCTCGAAAGATGAGGAACCACACTTCTGCTGCTGAGGAGGATCTGAACTGCGGTGACTAACGACGCTGAGTCAGAGCACCTGCGGCTGTATCATGAAACGATACAACATAAAAGTATGCGTCAGTACTTTGAATATACTGAGTAAGTAGGAGAAAACATAACTGAATATAAAAAATTGAGATGAAAATCACATGCAATGACCAACTGATATACTGAACTGAATAATTGTAATACACTGAGATGGTCAAGATGACCCTGTCTAATGGTCAAGACAGGCCCTAAGTCTAAAAATTTTGAGTCTGAGATACTGTACTGAACTAATCTAAATTGATAGAGATGAAACTGAACTGGACTGCTTATACTGAGACTAGATTGAGCTGACTAGTGGGAGAGTCTATAACCGACATATAACCATGTGAGCTAGACATGGAGTCCGATGTATATGCCCCACCGGTGGGACCCAATATACCTTGCTAGGGTATAGAGGAATGAACTGGGTGATCACAAAAGTCTGGGGCTAGTCAGGCCAATAAATACTAAAACCTACGCTGGCAACATAGTTCTAGGAACCTGGGTGCGCTGGAACCCCGGTCCACTCAGTGCTAAGTCCTGCTCCCACTGGAATGCCTAAACTGAATATTAAGCCTATAGCTAAAAATTAGGGTCCAAGACTAGTTAGTGATATATAATTTATAGTACCCTAAGAGTCTTATTGAACCAGATTCTGAAATTGGATTCTAGACTGGTTAGAGCTGCTTATCTAGAAGCGTCGTAACCGTCAAAGAACAAACTGTAATCTGTCTGGGGTCCTAAGGCTAGTCAGAGCTATTTATTTAAAGTGTCATGACCGCCTAGAGGACCAATGAAACTGAGTTCTGAGTCTGATTCTGATAACTGGGAGGTATCACAAACACCTCAAGGATTTATATAGTCAAACTGATCAGCTGACAATTTCTGAATAACACTGATGAAATTCTACGTTCTAACTAAATTGAACTACTAAACAGCTAATAGAGTATTCAACTTATTTTGACAACACGAGAATCTACAATATGGAAAAATTTTAAGAAATCAGGAAATCTCATCTGAAAAGCAGTACTATAGTTTTCTCATTCGTACCAGGGATAACATCATTCTTATCAAGGGAGTAATTACTCAACATCTAAACAACAAGGAATACCAGAAAATCAGCCCAAATCACACTTCACAAACCATAAGAAATTTAATATATAAATACGTTTCATTTAAAAGCTCAGGGCTTAAATTCACTTTTGCAGGAACATCAACAATTTGGTCAAGAACTGATGGAGATCATATAAAAAATAAGCATGGATATCATTCTATGTGAAATCAATGAAAACAAACATGTAATCTCTTTGTACTTGAAAGCTCAGGGCTAAGACTGACAGAGAAACTATAAAAGGGTTTTGGGGACACAACAGAAGAACTATCCCCTTATTGAATTCCACATACCTGACTAAAATTTTCCGAAGAGGAAAACTCGAACTGCTGCAATGAAGGAAAACCCTAAGCTTTCTTGAGAGTTTCTTGAGAGGCGAGCTTACGATATTTTTTTTTGAAAATTAAGTGGGGATGAGGGAGGAACAGTTTTTCCCTCTAAATCCCCTCAAAATTCCCAAAACGAACTAGTTTAGGATCTAGGAGGTTAGGAATTTACAAGAGAATCCCTGGACTAAAACATGAAATCAGGTTGACAGGGTCCCAACGGGTCACTAATTGAGTCGTTGGTTAGGACCAGACTCGCTGGGACCTCTTGTTAGGTCTACTACCTGAAAGTCATGGAAGTCACCACGAGGGACCTAACTACTCGTTGCCTAGGGCCCCGACCCGTGGCATCACTCATTAGGTATACTGTCTAATAAGTGTCCGGGACTGGTGATGGGAGACGTCACGACTCGTCACTGGTGACCATGATTCGTGGTCACCATCTGTCAAGTACACTGCCTCCACCTCTCTATACTTCCATTTGCCCCTCCCCACGACTGACCTAACGAATTGTGGGGACTGACCACAACTTGTTAGGTCATCCGTGGGGTAACTTTTCCCAGAATTTAGAACTTCCTCACCTGTCCTCCCCATGAGTCACCTCACGACTCGTGGGCACCTCTAACGGGTCACTTAACGACCCGTTCTATGACTGGTGTTAGATTTTCCAGTCTTTATGAAATTTTCACTTTTTGAGTCCCGAGTCCAATCTTTGAGTTTTTGGGGCATTACAATATCTCCCCTTTAGGAACATTCGTCCTTGAATGTCAAAAAACACACAGGAAAGCAGAGAGTAACAATCATATTTTTTTTTCAAATACTGTTCATTTAACTCCAAAACTGTCAGAATGACTACCTCCGTTTCAAAATACATAACTGAATTGAATTCACTTTTCTTACATACATTCAAAATCATAAAGGAAACTTAAATACATGAATTGAACCCTATACTGAATTGGTTTCTAAGGAAAAACTAATATTTTAAGCTATAACAGAGTCGGTAGAACAAGTGAGGGCATTTGGCTATCATATCTTCTTCAGCCTCCCACTCCCTCAACCTACTGATTTCTCCATAATACCTTGGCTGAAGCTATTTCCTTATTCCTTAGCTTACGAACCTGATGGTCAAGGATCCGGACTGGGACTTCTACACAAGAGAGACTATCTTTCACCCCCACACTTTCTAATGAACAACTTAAGTTGGATCACCAATACACTTCTTCAATAAAGACACATGGAATACTGGGTCCACAACTGCTAATTCTGAAGGTAATTCTAGCTCATAGGTTGCATTGCCAATACGCCTCAAAATTCTATAGGGTCCCACATACCTGGGACTTAGTTTGCCTTTTTCCCCAAATCTCATAACCCTCTTCATGGGAAAAATTTTCAAATACACCCAGTCATCAACTGTAAACTCCAACTCTCTTCTCCTCACATCAGCATATGCTTTCTAATGGCTCTGAGCCATTTTCAACCTTTCTCGGATAAGTTGGACTTTCTACATTGCCTCAGGAACTGAGTCTAGCCCTATTAAGGTAGATTCACCAACCTCAAACCACCCTATAGGAGATCTACACCTTCTACCATATAACGCCTTAAATGGGGCCATCTAAATGCTAGAGTGGTAGCTATTGTTGTACGCAAACTCGATAAGAGACAAATGGTCATCCCAATTGCCCTTAAAATCAATCGCGCACGCTCTTAACATATCCTCTAGGGTCTGAATGGTCAACTCAGCTTGCCCATCTATCTGCGGATGAAAAGCTGTACTGAGCTTGACGTGAGTGCCTAGTTCCTTTTGAAAAGACTTCTAGAAATGAGAGGTGAATTGGGTACCTCTATCTGAAATGATGGATAAGGGCACCCCATGAAGTCTGACTAACTCCTCGATATAAATTCTAGCATAGTCCTCAGCTGAATCTATGGTTTTGACTGGGAGGAAGTGTGCTGACTTAGTCATCCGATCTACTATCACCCAGATTGAATCATGTTGCCGATGAGTCCAAGGTAGACTCGTAATGAAGTCCATCTTCACTTCTTCCCACTTCCATGTGGGTATGCTAATATCCTGAGTCATGCCTCTGGTCTCTGGTGTTCTACTTTAACTTGCTGGCAGTTCGGGCACTTGGCTATAAATTCAACAATATCTCTTTTCATGTCGTTCCACTAGTAAATATTCGGTAAATCATCGTTCATTTTAATAGAACCAAGGTGAATGGAGTATCTTGGGCTGTGTGCTTCAGCTAGTATCTGCTGTCTCAACTCACCAATAGCCGGTACACATAATCTGCCCTGGTAACGGAGCACACCATCTTCTTCTTTGGAGAAAGCTTCTATTTCTTTTCTGAGAACTTCTTCCTTAAGCTTGAGTAAGATGGGATCTTCTTCCTATCTGGACTTCACTTCAACTGAGAACTTCTTCCTTAAGCTTGAGTAAGATGGGATCTTCTTCCTATCTGGACTTCACTTCAACTATCAAGGAGGAATCTGACCCACTTTGCATTACTACTCCACCCTCGGCTGAATCCACCAACTGTACTCCCAACTAAGCTGGCCTGTGAATATCTTTTACCATTTCCTTCTTTCCCCCTTCAACATGAGCTACTCTTCCCATAGACAACCTTCTTAGTGCATCATCCACCATATTGGCTTTGCCCGGGTGATACAACACACTCATGTCGTAGTCTTTCAGTAGCGCCAACCACCTTTTCTGACGAAGATTTAGGTCCTTCTGGCTGAACACATACTGAAGGCTCTTGTGATCTGTGAACACATCCACGTGAGCACCATATAGGTAATGTCTCCATATTTTCAGTGCAAACACCACCGCTGCCAACTCCAAGTCATGAGCTGGATAGTTCTTCTCATGAACCTTCAGCTTTCTGGAGGCATAGGCTATCACCTTTCCCCTCTGCATCAGAATGCAACCAAGTCTAACTCTAGAAATGTCACAATAGAAAACCAACCCATCTGGTCCTTCAGGTAAGGGTAAAATTGGAGCGGTAGTGAGTCGAGTCTTCAACTCCTGGAAACTCTTCTCACATGCATCTGACCACTGGAACTTCAATTTCTTCCGAGTTAACTTAGTCAAAGGAGATGCTTTGGAGGAGAAGCCCTCCACAAACCATCGGTAATAACCAGCTAAGCCTAGGAAACTCTTGATTTCTTTCTGAGAGGTAGGTTTGGGGCAATCTTTCACTACTGCTATCTTGTGAGGATCTACCTGTATTCCCTCACCCGAGACCACATGACCCAAGAAAGTCACGGACTTCAACCAGAATTCACACTTGCTGAACATGGCGAATAACTGGCGATCTCTGAACATCTGAAGCACTATCCTCAGGTGATTAGCATGCTTTTCCTCATTTTTGGAGTATACTATAATGTCATCAATAAATATAGTAACGAACATATTCAGGTACTGCTTAAAGACTGTTCATTAAGTCCATGAAGGTTGGGGGCGTTTGTTAGCTCAAAGGACATAACCACAAACTCGTAGTGACCATACCGAGTTCTGAATGCTATTTTCGGTATGTCACACTCTCTGACCCTTAGCTGATGGTACCCCTACCTGAGATCTATCTTCGAGAAACAACTGGCTCCCTGAAGTTGGTCAAACAGGTCATCAATTCTGGGTAGGGGATATCTATTCTTGACTGTGACTTTATTTAGCTGATGGTAATCTATGCACATTTTGAGGGTACCATCTTTCTTACGCACGTATAGTATTGGAGCACCCCAGGGAGAGATGCTGGGTCTGATAAAACCCTTGTCAAGAAGATCTTTTAGTTGCTCCTTCAACTCCTTAAGCTCAGCTGGAGCCATTCTATAAGGAGGGATGGAGATGGGCTGAGTATCTGGGAGAAGGTCTATTCTAAAGTCTATTTCCCATTCAGGTGGAACTCCAGGAAGATCCTCAGGAAATACATCTGGGAACTCACTGACTACTGGAACTGACTGGATAGTTGGGGTCTCAAAGTTGGAATCCTTGACCCGAACTAGATGATAAATACATTCCTTGGAAATGAGTTTCGGCCTTAGGGTAGGAAATAAACCGACCCTTAGGCGCTGAACTACTGCCCGTCCATTCCAACACTGGTTCATTTGGAAATTGAAATTTGACAACTCTAGTTCTGCAGTCAACTGAGGCATAACCGTAGTGTAACCAATCCATGTTGAGGATAAGGTCAAAATCGACCATGTATAACTCTACGAGATCAGATGGGATGACTTTATTCAGGACTGAGACTGGAAAGTTTCTATACACTCAACTGGCTCTAACTGACTCGCCAACAGGGGTGGAGACTGAGAATGGTTCTAAGAGGACCTCTGGACTGATATGAAACTGGACTGCTACATAGGGAATCATGAATGAAAGGGTGGATCCAGGATCTAGGAGGGTATACACGTCCAGATGAAAGAGGCGTAACATACCTGTGACTATGTCAGTGAGCTCTACTGATCCTGACGGGAAGATAATGCATAAAATTGGTTTTGGCACTGACCGCCATCCGTACCTGATGTGTTGGCCTGCAGAGCTGGTCGGCCTATTGGAGCTGATGATATGGTGGATTTTTCTCTCCCCTGTCCTGCTGACGGATAATCTTTAAGCCGATGATCAAGCTGTCCACAACCAAAGAAGCCCTCTCAACCCTAAAGACACTCTCCCGGGGGGTTCCTGTTGCACATGGGGCTAGCAGGATATCTGTTCCCGGCATTGTAGCACTGAGACTGAGAGCCAGATGCTCCTCCCCTCCAATCCTAGCGGGACCGAAAGGTTGGGGCACTAGCTGAGCTGGGTGCTGGGGCTCTCTGCTGCTATTGTTGCTGCTGCTGTGGGCGGCTACTGCCGCTAGACCTCTGATTGCCATGATTTGAGTGTCCAGTCTTTGCCCACTTGTTCTTTCACTCCATATCTTTCATTTTTTTGGCCTCAATATGCTGGGCATAGAAAATCAGGCTGGATAGGTCCATATCCCTAATCAGCATCGCTGTCCTACACTCCTTGAGGACCCGGTTTGACACTCCGTTCACAAACTTCAACATGTGAGCCCTTGGCTCGACTACCATCTTTGGAGCGTACTTAGACAGCTTGGTAAACTCCATAGCATACTCCTCCACTATTCTATTTCCCTACCTCAAGTTCATAAACTCCACTACCTTGGCTTCCTTGAGCTCCCTCGAGAAAAATCTATTTGGGAAGGCTGTGTTGAACTCATCCACTCTACCGGTCCTGCTCCCGCTGGCCACCCCTCTTTCCACTACTCGTACCAGACCTGGGCTACCCCTTTTAGTTGGTAGGCAGCCATATCAGCACTCTCAAAGGAGATGACACTCATAATATGGGTAATCTTTTGAATCTCGTCTATGAACTCTTGGGGGTCCTCCTCCACTTTGGATCCCTGAAAAGATGGAGGGTTGATATATGTGAAGTCCCGCACCCTAGAAGCAGCCGCGGATCCATTGTTGTTAACTGGTACTACTGGTTGATTCACCTGATGTGACTGTTTGTGTGAGCAGCTGGATAACCGCCTTGAACTCTGTGTTGTCCTGAGGGGCTACTGGGGCTGGTGGGGTAGGTCTGTTGGCTTTACCGGCCTTTCTTCTATTACCGTGTCTGGAAGGCATGATTCACTGAAATGAAACAGAGCACGAGTTAGAAGGAAGTTTCTAGAATTGAACTTTAGCGCACGATATAGAGTATGAACAAAAGAGAGTTTTCCAAATAACATCTCATATCCTCCTCGTCATAAGTGTGGCATGCTTCACAACCATGAAAAGTACTCTACTTGATGTGTCTTTCATACATTCCGAGGATACTCTAAACCTAGTGCTCTGATACCAAGTTTGTCATACCCTGTGTCTATACCCTGGACGGAACACTGTATTTGAAGCCACAAGTGACTCCAAGTCAAGCCCTGGTCTGTCATACGCTGGTGTTATGAATAAAACATGCATAACAGAAGATTTGAAATAATAACATAAAACATTTATGAAAGCTAAAACTGAACGTAAAGTTAAAAACATTTGAACGATCTGAAAGTCTGAAATCAAGTTTGTGTTTGAGCCATCTAGTTGATGAGTTGCTGGGACAAGCCCTTAACTAACTCTAATGACTAACTGAAAGTAAAGAAATAACTAAAGAAATGATATAACGCCCTTGAAAGATGAGGACCCACACTTCTGCTGCAAAGGAGGATCTGAATTGCGGCGACTAACGACGCTGAGTCTGAGCACCTACAGCTGTATCATGAAATGATACAGCATAAAAGTATGTGTCAATACTTTGAATGTACTGAGTAAGCAGGAGAAAAAAAACTGAATATAAAAGACTGAGCTAAAAATGACATGCAATGACCAACTAATATACTAAGCTGAATAACTGTAATAGACTGATATAGTCAAGATGAAACTGTCTAATGGTCAAAATATGCCCTAAGTCTGAAAATTTGGAGTCTGAGATACAGTATTGAACTAATCTAAACTAATAGAGAAAAAACTAAACTGAATTGAACTGCGTATACTGAGACTGGACTAAGATGACTAGTGGGAGAGTCTACAACCGACATATAACCATGTGAGCTAGACGTTGAGTCTGATGTATACGCCCTACCGATAGGACCCAATATACCTTGTCAGGGTGTAGAGGCATGAACTGGGTGATCACAAAAGTCCGAGGCCAGTCAGGCCAATAAATACTGAAACCTACATTGGCAGCATAGTTCTAGGAACCTGGGTGCGCTAGAACCCCGATCCACTCTATGCTAAGTTTTCTACCATTGGAATGCCTAAATTGAATATTAAGCTGATAGCTTGAAACTGGGGACCAAGACTAGTCAGGGATATATAACTGATAGTTCCCTAAGAGTCTTATCGGACCAGATTCTGAAATTGGGTTCGAGATTGGTCAGATTTACTTATCTAGAAGTGTCGTAATCATCTAAGAACAAACTGTAATCTGTCTGGGGTCCTAAGGCTAGTCAGAGCTGTTTATCTACAGTGTCATGACCGCCTAATGGACCAATGAAACTGAGTTCTGAGTCTGATTCTGATAACTGGGAGGTATCACAGACACCTCAAGGATTTCTGTAGTCAAATTGATCAGCTGACAATTTCTGAATAGCACTGAGGAAATTCTAAGTTCTAACTGAAGTGAACTACTAAACATCTAACATAGTATTCAACTTATTACGACAACATGGGAATCCACAATATGGAAAAAATTTCAAGAAATCAGGAAATCTTATCTGACAAGCAGTACTATAGTTTTCTCATTCACACTAGGGATAAACTCATTCTTATCAAGGGAGTAATTACTCAATATCTAAACAATAAGGAATACTAGAAAATCAGCCCAAATCACACTTCACAAACCATAAGGAATTTAATACATAAATACGTTTCATTCGAAAGCTCAAGTCTTGAATTCACTTTTCCAGGAACATCAACAATTTGGTCAAGAACTGATGGAGATGATATCAAAAATAAGCAAGGATATCATTCTATGTGAAATCAATGAAAACAAACATGTAATCTCTTTGTACTCGAAAGCTCAGGGCTAACACTGATAGAGAAACTATAAGAGGGTTTTGGGAGACACGATGGAAGAACTATCCCCTTGTTGAATTCCCACATACCTGACTAAAATTTTTCGAAGAGGAAAACTCAAACTGCTGCAATGGAGGAAAACCCTAAGCTTTCTTGAGAGTTTCTTGAGAGGAGAGCTTACGATATTTTTTTTTCTGAAAATTTAGTGGGGATGAGGGAGGAACCATTTTGTCCCACTGAACCCCCTAAAACTTTCCCAAAATAACCTACTTTAGGATCTAGGAGGTTAGGAATTTACAAGAGAATCCCTAGACTAAAACCTAAAATTAGGTCGACGGGGTCCCAATGGGTCACTCAACGAGTCATTTGTTGGGACGACGACTCGTGGGACCTCTCGATAGGTATACTACCTGAGAGTCACTAAAGTCACCAAGAGGGACCTAACTACTCGTTGTCTAGGGCCATGACTCGTGGCATCACTCATTAGGTATACTGTCTAATAAGTGTCCGGGACTGGTGATGGGAGACGTCACGACTCATCACTGGTGACCATGACTCGTGGTCACCATCTGTCAAGTATACTGCCTCCACCTCTCTATACTTCCATTTGCCCCTCCCAACGATTGACCTAATGAATTGTGGGGGCTGACCACGCCTCGTTAGGTCATCTGTGGGGTAACTTTTCCCAAAATTTAGAACTTCCTCACCTGGCCTCCCCACGAGTCACCTCAAGACTCGTGGGCACCTCTAACGGGTCACTTAATGACCCATTCTATGACTGGTGTCATATTTTCCAGTCTTTATGAAATTTTCCCGTTTTGAGTCCCGAGTCTAATCTTTGAGTTTCTGGGGCATTACAATATCTCCCCTTTAGGAACATTCGTCCTTGAATATCGAAAAACACACAGGAAAGTAGAGAGTAATAATCATATTTTTTTTCAAATACTGTTCATTTATCTCCAAAACTGTCAGAATGACTACCTCCATTTCAAAATACATAACTGAATTGAATTTACTTTTCATACATACATCCAAAATCATAAAGGAAACTTAAACACATGAATTGAACCCCACACTAAATTGGTTTCTAAGGCAAAACTAATATTTTAAGATGTAACAGAGTCGGTAGAAAACAAATGTGGGTATTTGGCCATTATATCTGCTTCAGCCTCCCACTTAGCTCCGTCAACCTGCTAATTTATCCATAAGACCTTGACTGAAGCTATTTCCTTGTTTCTTAGCTTACGAACCTGACGGTCAAGGATCAGGACTGGGACCTCTTCATAAGAGAGACAATTTTTCACCCCCACACTTTCTAATGGAATAACTGAAGTTGGATTACCAATGCACTTCTTCAATAGAGACACATAGAAATTGGGTGCATAACTGCTAATTCTGAAGGTAATTTTAGCTCATAGGCTACATTGCCAATACGCCTCAAAATTATATAGGGTTCCACATACTTGGGACTTAGTTTGCCTTTTTTCCCAAATCTCATCACCCTTTTCATGGGCAAATTTTCAATTACACTCAGTCATCAACTGTAAACTCCAACTCTCTTCTCCTCACATTGGCATATGCTTTCTGACAGCTCTGAGCTGCTTCAAACCTTTTTCGGATGAGTTGGACTTTCTACATTGCCTCGTGAACTGAGTTTAGCCCTATCAAGGACGCTTCACCAATATTAAACCACCCTATAGGAGATCTACACGTTCTACCATATAATTTCTCAAATGGGGCCGTCTGAATGCTAGAGTGGTAGCTATTGTTGTATGCAAACTTGATAAGAGGCAAATGGTCATCCCAATTGCCCTTAAAATCAATTGCGCACGCTCTCAACATATCTTCTAGGGTCTGAATGGTCCGCTCAACTTGCTTATCTATCTGCGGGTGAAAAGCTGTGCTGAGCTTGACCTGGGTGCCCAGTCCCTTCTGAAAAGACTTCCAAAAAATGAGAGGTGAATTGGGTACCTCTGTTTGAAATGATGGATAAGGGCACCCCATGAAGTCTGACTAACTCCAAGATATAAAGTCTAGCATAGTCCTCAACTAAATTTGTGGTTTCGACTGAGAGGAAGTGTGCTGACTTAGTCATCCTATCTACTATCACCCAGATAAAATTGTTGCCGATGAGTCTGAGATAGTCCCGTAATGAAGTCCATGTTCACTTGTTCCCACTTCCATGTGGGTATGCTGATATCCTGAGTTATGCCTCCTGGACCCTAGTGTTCTACTTTAACTTGCTGGTTGTTCGGGAACTTGATTACAAATTCAGCCATATCTCTTTTCATGCCATTCCACTAGTAAATATCCCATAAATCATGGTATATTTTAGTAGCACCAGGGTGAAGTGAGTATCTCGAGCTGTGTGCTTCAACCAATATCTGCTGTTTCAACTCACCAATAGCCGATATAGACAAATCTGCCCTGGTAACGGAGCACACAATCTCCCCCTTTGGAGAAAGCTTCTATTTCTTTTCTGAGAACTGCTTCCTTAAGCTTGAGTAGGATGGGATCTTCGTCCTGTCTGGACTTCACTTCAACTACCAAGGAGGAATCTGACCCACTTTGCATTACCATTCCACCCTCAGCTGAATCCACCAACTGTACTCCCAACCGAGCTAGCTTGTGAATATCTTTTACTATTTCCTTTTTTCCCTCTTCAGCATGTGCTACGCTTCCTATAGATAACCTGCTTAGTGAATCATCCACCATATCGGCTTTGCTCGGGTGATACAAGACACTCATGCCGTAGTCTTTCAGCAGCTCCAACCACCTTCTCTAACGAAGATTTAGGTCTTTCTGACTGAACACATACTGAAGGCTTTTGTGATCTGTGAACATATCCACATGAGCCCCATATAGGTAATGTCTCCATATTTTCAGTGCAAACACCACCGTTGCCGACTCTAATTCATGAGTTGGATAGTTCTTCTCGTGAACCTTGAGCTGTTTGGAGGCGTAGGCTATCACCTTGCCCCTCTGCATCAGAATGCAACCAAGTCCAACTCTAGAAGCGTCAGAATAGACAACCAACTCATCTGTTCCTTCTGGCAAGGTCAAAACTGGAGCGGTAGGCAGTCGAGTCTTCAACTTCTTGAAACTCTTCTCACATGCATCCAACCACTGTAACTTCACTTTTTTCTGAGTTAACTTAGTCAGAGGAGACTCTATGGAGGAGAAGCCCTCCACAAACCATCGGTAATAACCATTTAAGCCCAGGAAACTCCTGATTTTTTTCAGAGAGGTAGGTTTGGGCCAATCTTTCACTACTGCTATCTTGTGAGGATCTACCTATATTCGCTCACCCAAGACCACATGACCCAAGAAAGTCACGAACTTCAACCAGAATTCACACTTGATGAACTTGTTGAATAGCTGATGATCTCTGAGCGTTTGAAGCACTATTAGGTGATTAGCATGCTCTTCCTCATTTTTGGAGTATACTAGAATGTCGTCAATAAATACCATTACGAACATATCCATGTACTACTTAAAGACTCTGTTCATCAAGTCCATGAAGGCTGGGGGGAATTTGTTAGCCTGAAGGACATAACCACAAACTCATAGTGACCGTACCGAGTTCTAAATGTTGTTTACGGTATGTCACACTGACCCTTAGCTGATGGTACCCTGACCGGAGATTTATCTTTGAGAAACAACTAGCTCCCTGAAGTTGGTCAAACAAGTTGTCAATTTTAGGTAGGGGATATCTGTTCTTGACTGTGACTTTATTCAGTTTACGATAATCTATGCACATTTTGAGGGTACCATCTTTCTTATGCACAAATAGTACTGGAGTGCCCTGTTCGGGTGGTTTGTTGGGTGTTAAAAACTGACACGCAAGTGCACGTGGTCAAACAAGTAGTAAGTGGCTTAAGTAAGCCAAGTATCGATCCAAGGAGACTCTAGATAAGTAAAAATTGCTTAAGTATACTATATTCTATCCCACTTCTAAATATGCTGACAACAACGTAACCAACAATTGAAAAGTTTGTTTTATAAATTATGTCCTAAAACTACTAACAATTATTTACTTTGAATTGAAACTATGGATATGAGCATGCCAAGGTTAAGAACATGTAATGAACTGATTATCATCATACATTGGTTAATCTTCTCTTCTAGTTGCTAGCCAAGAACATTAGCCTAGAGATTAAAACTCTCGTATTTAATCTCACTTAAGAATCATAAACCATCCGTCTACATTTTTGTGATCAAATGCAATTTATGACCTAGCAATACAATTCCGGTTCCTAAATTGACTAATACGGCTTTCAAGTATATTTCTATCAGGAAAGCACATCAAAACTCAATTTTCCCAAATCAAGTTAAGAACAATACCCTATTAATTCACAACTTTCCAATTTCGTGCTCTCTCGAGTGAAATCGGACTTTTTAGATGTACATTAATATCGGCCACACACCAATGCAGTAGAAACAAGAATTAATAGAACAAAATGGAAGAAGAAGATGAAAAACCATATAATTCAATAATCAAAATTCATCACAAATGTTCATAACCTCAGCAAGGAAGGGAATTAGCTACTCATTTGTGGATTAATCATCCTAAAACAAGTGTTAATCATACAAACAATTGAGTTAAAGAAGAAAGGAAAAGAGAAAAAACCCTGAACTTTTTGTCCCTCAACTGCCTGTAACCCACGTCCTTGCTCCACCAAGTCTGAATTAATTAAAAATAAGCCTAAGTGTTCTATTTATACTAGTGGGAATTTTTCCCGGAATAACAAGCAACGTGTCACGGAGTGCATCGTGGAGCACTGCCTCCGTGACACGGCGTGGACGCGGACCCTCTCTGGAAATTTGGCTGCACTCCGTGACACGTTGTGGACGCGGACCCTCTCTGGAAATTTGGGGTCCGGGAATAAAGCTTCAACGTGGCACGGCATGCAACGCGGAGGTTTGCCACTGTGCCACGGAGCTGTCGCGAGGCTCCACTGGAATTTGACTAATTATTCACCCTCCAGGTAGAATGCCTCCGCGATGGTAGCGTGACACGGCTCCATCGCGGAGCCCCTTTATATTGTGCAGTTCAATGCCTTTTTCGTGCTCGAATCCAAGTCCAACTCCGATATTGTTCCAACATGCATTTTAGCTCCTCAAGATCACATTTTACCTACAAAACAATGCTAATCATGTTGGTTAGTATAAATTCACATTTTATTACCAATTACATGAAAATGTATACATATTGCTAGATAAACAAGGCGAAAATGATACGTTTGAGTATCACTTGGGCATATAAATCTTCCCAAGATCACTTACCCCACACTTAAATCCTTGTTCGTCCTCGAACAACAAACACACAATTCATGCAAATTACATCCCAACCTTAGCCACTATGGTGCGACAATTTAAGCTACGGTCATACCGATCATTCAATATTGCAAATCATCAAGAAAACACACATGGTCTTAACAATGCAATGACCTTTAATACATTAAAACTTCCTAGACTTTAAGAATCGACTCTCGATATCGGCAAACTCATGCAAATCAACTAATCAGGATATCCAACACGAAAATCAATCTTTCATCAAGCATGTGCCCTCACAACTCAAGAGAATCTTCCACTTTTTGCTCATGTGACACACAAACATTCAAGTAGGGGCATGTAGAAATTAATTTCACTCTCTCTCCCAAAAGAATTCACATGCATCATGTCATGACCCATAGGCTTTCCCTTAGTGTATTACTCCACTAATATAAAGAAATGCCATGTAAGATCACGTAGGACTTTAATGGGTTGTAATGGAAGCTATGGAACTAGTACATACTGGATTAGCCAATAATAGTCACTAGCATCATTAAGCGCCTTTTCAACACATACCCATCAATGTATGGACATTGTTTCTTTCCTTTTTTTTTCATCATCCCATTTATGATGGTTTACTTTCGTATGGAACATTTCATCAAGCACACTTGACACGACAACAAAGGTTTTTCATGCACCTTCATTATCATCTAATTATAACAAGTGCACCCTCAACCTTTTTCTTTTCTTTCCTCACTCTGCTTTTCTTTTTCTTTTCACCATTCTCACTCCTTGACACTTTGGGAAAATTTTTGTTCTTCTTAAGTGCTTAAGAGTTTTGTATAGACTTTACGGCTAATGAAAAGAAAGAATTAAGATCAGTTTATACATTTTTGGACAAAAGAAAGAAATAATAGGCTAAAGGCTCAACGGGCTGACTAGGGTATACAATCACATCAAAGGGGAGTATGACAAGAAAAAAAAACTAGAAACTCTCGGTTAGAACAAAGAAATGCCTACATCCTTTCCAACACTACACCTCCTTCATTTCATTTCGTACACACACCAGGAAAGTTCTAGACACTTCACAATAGCATGGAATAACAATACCTTACTTCACACTTTATGCATATGCTCGATTCAAGATGTATTCACAGACTCTTTAATTAGCCAATTACATGAATTCAAAAATTAAGCCTCAATCACACCGAATCAAATTCTACAGCCTAGGTATCTCAACATATTTACAAAATTGCATGCTTTCATATGAATCACTTTTACATTTTGAATATCAGTTACAACACGCAACCAACATTTCACAATCATATAGTAACTACAGGTTCCGTGATGTAATCCACCAAAGAAAAAACTGAAAATAAATTAAAATAACTACTCCTACCGACTACATTTCCCTTAAGACGGTCGTCATCCATCCATCATAGGGAACGGTCACTAACTATGTTGTCGGTTCAATGGGACTATTCTCGGTAAAAGAACCGAAAACAAACTCCGAGAAACCCAAAAAAATAAAAATTGAAAAAAATTTGCAACACACCGATCATTTCTATGAAAAAATTATTTATAAAATATTTTTTAAAATATCGATCATTTCGATGGAGAAAAAAATAAATTAAGAAAATATTTACAAAATGTTTTACAGACTTAGCTGGAAACAACAACATTCCACAACACACATCAATACCACAAATATGTGCAGATACATAACAGTTTGCAATTCATAAACACAGGGAAACATACATACAATATAGAGGAAAGCATACAAGCAAACCAGCCCAGCCCCAACACCTAACTACTCCCCACCCCACACTTAAATCGAACACTATCCCCAGTGTTCACAAAAATTAAAAATCACACAATTGGGTGGTGGAACTCCCTGATCAGTCAAAGTATTCAACTTCTTCATCAGGTGCTGCTGCCTCATCACCCATGTATGAGTCACCTCCATCGTCGTCCTCGGACTCCACATCGGAGTCCTCCCGACGTGTCTCCTCATCCATGGGGACATCATCATCAGTCGGCTCTACAAAGGCTGGCCCCACTCGGCATAGAGCCCTGGCGTTTTCGCCAAATGGGTAATCCAGCTCAAGCTTCCATAACTCCTCCTCCGTGGCTAGTCTCCCACCGATCCGAAGCTGGAGCATTTGTATTCCAAACATCCGTGCCATGTACTGGTCGTCACGAGCATGTCGCTCGCCAAGCGTCAGCACTGGCCCGTGTGTGGTGTTGGGGGCCTTAGTTTTGGTCATGTCAAGGGCCCGCCGCTCCAACTGCGGGATGTAGTCCAAAGCCTCTTCCTCGACGTCGAGGCCCCGGAGAAAGGTGGTGATTAGTCCACCGAACCCATACCTGTGGCCCTGGTGTAGTCGGGCTCTCTTCATGGCGGATATGATGACCGCCCCAACATTAATCTCCAGCTCTTTCATCAGGGCATACACCAGGCAAACATGGTCCTGGGTCACATCAGTCTTGTGCACCCCCGGGATTAGGCACGAGCAAACTATCTTCAGCCATATTCTGGCCTCCTTGTTCATTTGAGAATACGGCAGAGTCTGGTGGTAACCCCTCTCCTTATGTCTGCTCCATCTGGCTGTGGATCGAGCCCCACACAGTGTGCTTCTGATATCGGCATATGGTGTGGTGATATTCAGCTAGCGGAGAATGTGGGCGTCTGTGTCCTGCGCTCCGATGATGGCATTTAGCTGCTGGGGTTCCAGAGTGACTATCTTCCCTCTGATCTTGATTGTGTGGCTTCTGATTGCCGGGTTCCAATTAGCATAGAACTCCCAGACTAGATGTAGTTTGCATTCCTTGGGCTCCTGAAATATGAAGCTGAGCCCAGCTTCCTCGATCCTTTGCACTATGCGGGGGAACTCCTGTGCTAAGGGTTCCCATGCAATATGCTCCTCGGGGAAGTATTTATTCTCCTTGTGTTTGGTGTACCACTTCTTCCCCTCATCAGTTACCCACCTCGTTCCGTATTGGCGGCGCTGGCCGCGTGGAACTGCTGGTGCAGCTGGGACTGCTGTGCCCAGTCTAAGTCTCTTTCTCCCGGTGCCTGAAGTTGATGCACCCTTACCTTTATCTTGCCTACTTGCCATTTTACATGTCAACACAAATAAACAAGTGCAATGTCAAGCTAAATGAATATTAACTTTGGCTAAGGTCGGGTTAAGCTAAGTTTACCCCACACTTAGTCCTTAGCTACGGTTGTGATACTACGGCAAGAATCACTTTATTTACACCAAAAACAAACAACTATACAATTCATGCTTAGTGCGTTCGCAAAGAAAAATTCGACGGTATAACTTTAGTGTACTACTCAGACTTCGTACAGCTAATCCCAATCACTACGATCACTAGAAATTCAACCATCGCACTTAGCAACTAAAAACAACGAAACAAAAACAACAACAAAAATTCTATACACATGAACCTATACAACCAACCCAATTTGAACAATTTTCAGCATTTTCCCAAAAACCCGAGAATTCGTCGTCTATTAACATTCAAACAATTTTTTGCAACGACTTATCTCATTCAATAAATACAACCCGGCCTATATTTCACAAATTTAACAAGTTACCAATTTCGATTCCAACAACCAAGCCCTAGAATTGAATTTCGCAATCAAATTCGAATCATTCACGCAATCGACAAGTTCAAACGCTTATTACAATATTCCGAACATTTATCAATCAAGGAATAACTCAAATGCATGCTAAATTTCGACTTGGGGGGATTTAGTTCACCTCCCATGCTTACATTCAAATAAAATCGACAAAAACTTGAGAGATAATCGGAAAACATACCTCGTAGATGAAGAACCGAAGAAAACTTGATAATTCTTTGCTTTATATCGTGGCACATTGATGGGCAAGGGAATTTTGGGTGTTTGGTCCCGGAGAAGTGTAAAAATGAGAGGAAAAGGGGAGAAATCGGAGGTTTAAAATGAAGAAAACACGCGGGTCACCCGGCAACCCGGTGTGACCCGTCACAATTTATATGGCAACGTGTCACGGAGTGCATCGCGGTGCACTGCCTCCGTGACACGGAGCCATCACGATAGCTTACTGGAATTTTTAAAAAATTCCAGATTAAACCTCAACGTGTCACGGAGGGTAACGCGGAGGTCCTCCTCCATGACACGGAGCTATCGCCCCAGCTCACTGTCTCTACATTTTATTAATTTTCTTCATACCTCGCCTTTTCCTTCACGATTCCATGCACATTTTTCTCCGTTTGACCTGAAAATCATCTCACTAAACAAAATTGGTTAGGTTAATAGGTTTCACCTAACTAAAATACAAAAATACTAACTAAAACGCAAAAATTTTGTACTAAATCAAGAAAAAGAAAAATAAAATAAAATCTATTTACACTTTACAAAATGAAAGGAAAAAAAAAATTTTCACGGGTTGCCTCCCGTGCAGCGCCTGGTTTACTGTCGCGGCTCGACGTCCTTTATGCTCACGCTAGGGTGATGGACAATTTCTCACGATCATTGTCCTCCCCCCAGTAGTGCTCACACCTATTCGTTGGTCTTCCCATCAACTCTCGGGAATCATTCATCTGTTTAGCATTACCATGATCAATTACATTGATCACCGAGAGTTCTTCATTCACCATCGGGAGCTTGGGTGCTTTGTACACATCGAACACCTCTACCTTGTCATGTGCTCGCATTGTCAGTTGACCCACAGCTACGTCGATTAATGCTTTCCCGGTTGCCAAGAAGGGTCGTCCCAAAATAAATGGGACTTCCGTGTCTGGTTCAAAATCCAGAACAATAAAATCTACCGGGAAAATGAGGGAGCCCACTTGCACTAGAACATCCTCCACAATGCCATCCGGCCTAGCTAAGGATCGATCTGCCAACTGCAAGATTACAGTTGTAGGTCTAGGACTCCCTAGACCCAACGTTCTGAATACCGAAGATGGCATCAGATTCATGCTCGCCCCCAAGTCACACAATCCATGAGCTCGGATGCTCTGCCCAATCGTAAGCTGGATAGTAAAACTTCCAGGGTCTTTTAGCTTCGTGGGCAGTCTATTTTGGATCCGGGAAGTGCACTCCTCCGTCAAAGCTACCGTGGCATACTCAGTCAAACGACTTTTGTTGGCCACGATGTCTTTAATGTATTTGGCATATTTAGGCACTCCCTGCAAGACATCAACAAGAGGTAAGTTAACATGTACCTGTTTAAGCACCTCCATGAATTTCTTGAAACACGCCTCCTCCTTGTGTTTCTTGAGTCGTTGAGGGAACGGGGGTGGAGGTCTTTCTGATTCAGCTTCTTTGGTCTTCCCCCTTTCCGAACTTTGTTCCCCCTCAACTTCTGCTGCTCCTGACTATTGAGGTGGTCTTTCTAGTTCCACCTCCTTCAGCTGCAAACCACTCCTTGTGGTCACTACATTTACCTGCTTCGGATTTGGATCCGTGTCGCTAGGCAGTCCTCCTCTGGGCCTTGTGTTTTGGGCACTAGCAAATTGCCCAAATTGATACTCAAGAGCCTTGGTCGCTAATTGATTATTTTTCACTTCGGCTGCCAATTTAACATAGTCAGCCTTTAATTGCGCTTGATTAGCGATCATGGTCTTGAACATTTCCTCAATGCTAGGTGATGGTGGTGGAGGAGGGGCATTGTGATTTCTGAATTGAGATTGGTAGTTCTGTTGCCCTGCTTGATTTCTTTGCATACCCTGACCCAAACTTTGGCCTTGTTGGTTATTGCTACCCCATGAAAAATTTGGATGGTTCCTCCAATTTGAATTGTAGCCACTACCATACTGCTGCTGATTTATTTGTGCATTGCCCACAAAGTTAACCAAATCTGGGTTTGCTCCACAGCACTCAGCTGAGTGCTCACTACTTCCACACCCTTCACACCACATTTGCTGGACCGCATTGACTGAAGCTGAAGGCTGGTTCAAATTTATGTTGCTGAAGTGGTTGTTCAATTGATTCTGTAAGGCAGCTATCTGTGCAGCGATAGCTGTAAATCCATCCACTTCAAGCACTCCTGCTGCTTTCCTTGCTCCACCTTGTGATGAATCAGCATTCCATTCTGGATTGCCTTGTGAAATCCGGTTTAGCAAAGTGTACAGCTCCTCATAAGTCTTTTCCAGCGCTTGCCCTCCAGCTGCTGAATCTAGCAAAATTTTAGTAAGGGGTTCCAAACCCTCAATAAATGTGTGCACCAACACCTTATTGGACTGATGATGATGAGGACAGTCCCGCAACATGGATTTAAATCTTTCCCATGCTTGATACAAATTTTCTCCCTCCCTCTGTTTGAAACTTAGAATTTGACTTCTAAGTCTGGCTGTTTTACCAGAGGGAAAAAATCTTATCAAGAACTTTCGTGCAAGATCATCCCACGTTGAAATAGAATTTGGTGGCTCAGCTTTCAACCACCTCTTGGCTTCACCAAGTAATGAGAACAGAAACAATGTAATCCGAACATAATCAGGTGACACTCCAGCGGGTATATAAGTGTCACTTATCTCCAAAACGTTTTGGAGATGTTGTTGTGGGTCTTCATGAGGGAGACCGGTAAATTGCCCGCTTGTGTGCAACAGTTTCACCATATTCTGCTTGAGTTCAAATCTCCCTCTAGGCTCTGGTTTGCGGATACTTGATGTTACATTATTGGCATGTGGGATTGCCACCTCGCGAACCCGCCTTGCTGCTGCTTCTTCGGGCACTAACACTGCCCTCACAACCGGTAGATTTTGTTGCTCCATAATAGTCTGTCTGAGCAACTGCAGCTTCTTTTGTAGAGCTTCTCTGCGTTTACTATGAAATATACGTTCAGGCTCTATATAAGATTCCACCAGCTCTTTGTCTCTTGCCAGTGTTCACAGAAATCCAGTCTGCAAAATACAGGCTAAGACTAAGTTGTCAACACTTAAGAAAATAAAATAAAAATACAGTAAATTTACACTTAATACAATTTCACCAATTGCCTAGTCTCCCCGGCAACGGCGCCAAAAACTTGTTCGGGTGATTTGTTGGGTGTTAAAAACCGACACGCAAGTGCACGTAGTCAAACAAGTAGTGAGTGGCTTAAGAAAGCCAAGTATCGATCCAAGGAGACTCTGGATAAGTAAAAATTGCTTAAGTATACTATATTCTATCCCACTTCTAAATATGTTGACAACAACGTAACCAACAATTGAAAAGTTTGTTTTATAAATTATGTCCTAAAACTACTAACAATTATTTACTTTGAATTGAAACTATGGATATGAGCATGCCAAGGTTAAGAACATGTAATGAACTGATTATCATCATACATTGGTTAATCTTCTCTTCCAGTTGCTAACCAAGAACATTAGCCTAGAGATTAAAACTCTTGTATTTAATCTGACTTAAGAATCATAAACCATCCATCTATATTTCTGTGATCAAATGCAATTTATGACCTAGCAATACAATTCCGGTTCCTAAATTGACTAATACGGCTTTCAAGTATATTTCTATCAGGAAAGCACATCAAAACTCAATTTTCCCAAATCAAGTTAAGAATAATACCCTATTAATTCACAACTTTCCAATTTCGTGCTCTCTCGAGTGAAATCGGACTTTTTAGATGTACATTAGTGTCGGCCATACACCAATGCAGTAGAAACAAGAATTAATAGAACAACATGGAAGAAGAAGATGAAAAACCATATAATTCAATAATCAAAATTCATGACAAATGTTCATAACCTCAGCAAGGAAGGGAATTAGCCACTTATTTGTGGATTAATCATCCTAAAACAAGTGTTAATCATACAAACAATTGAGTTAAAGAAGAAAGGAAGAGAGAAAAAACCCTGAACTTTTTGTCCCTCAACTGCCTGTAACCCACGTCCTTGCTCCACCAAGTCTGAATTAATTAAAAATAAGCCTAAGTGTTCTATTTATACTAGTGGGAATTTTTCCCGGAATAACAAGCAACGTGTCACGGAGTGCATCGCGGAGCACTGCCTCCGTGACACGGCGTGGACGCGGACCCTCTCTGGAAATTTGGGGTCCGGGAATAAAGCTTCAACGTGGCACGTCATGCAACGCGGAGGCTTGCCACCGTGCCACGGAGCTGTCGCGAGGCTCCACTAGAATTTGACTAATTATTCACCCTCCAGGTAGAATGCCTCCGCGATGGTAGCGTGACACGGGTCCATCGCGGAGCCCCTTTATATTGTGCAGTCCAATGCCTTTTTCGTGCTCGAATCCCAGTCCAACTCCGATATTGTTCCAACATGCATTTTAGCTCTTCAAGATCACATTTTACCTACAAAACAATGCTAATCATGTTGGTTAGTATAAATTCACAATTTATTACCAATTACATGAAAATGTATACATATTGCTAGATAAACAAGGCAAAAATGATACGTACTCTTGGGCATATAAATCTACCCAAGATCACGCCCCAGGGAGAGATGCTGGGTCTGATAAAACCCTTGTTAAGAAGATCTTTTAGTTTCTCCTTCAACTCCTTAAGCTCAACTGGAGCCATTCTGTAAGGAGGGATAGAGATGGGCTGAGTATCTGGGAGAAGGTCTATTCCAAAGTCTATTTCCCGTTCAGGGGGAACTCTAGGAAGATCTTCGAGAAATACATCTAGGAACTCGTTGACTACTGGACTGGATAGTTGGGGTCTCAGAGTTGGAATCCTCGACCTAAACTAGATGATAAATACATCCCTTGGAAATGACTTTCTGGGCCTTAAGGTAGGAAATAAACCGACCCTTAGGCGCTGAACTACTGCCCGTCCATCCTAACACTAGCTCATTTGGAAACTGAAACTTGACAACTCTAGTTCTGTAGTCAACTGAGGCGTAACCGGAGTGTAACCAATCCATGCCAAGGATAAGGTAAAAATTGACCATGTCTAACTCTACGAGATCAGCTGGGATGACTTTATTCAAGACTGATACTGGGCAGTTTATATACACTGGGCTAGCATGAATATCATTCTATGTGAAATCACTGAAAACAAACATGTAATCTCTTCGTATTCGAAAGCTCAGGGTTAAGACTGATAGAGAAACTATAAGAGGGTTTTGAGGGACACAAGGGAAGAACTATCCCCTTGTTGAATTCCCACATACCTGATTAAAATTTCCTGAAGAGGAAAACTCGAACTACTGCAATGGAGGAAAACCCTAAGCTTGCTTGAGAGTTTCTTGAGAGGCGAGCTTACGATATTTTTTTCTAAAAATTAAGTGGGGATGAGGGAGGAACCATTTTGTCCCTCTAAATCCCCTCAAAATTTCCCAAAACGACCTAGTTAAGGATCGGGGAGGTTAGGAATTTTCAAAAGAATCCCTGGACTTCAACCTGAAATCAGGTCGATGGGGTCCCAATGGTTCAGTCAATGAGTCTTTGGTTGGGACCAGAACTCGTTAGGTCTACTGCTTGAAATTCATTGAATTCACCACGAGGGACCTAACGAATCATTGCCTAGGGTGATGACTCATTGCATCACTCGTTAGGTACACTGTCTAATAACCGTCTGAGACTGGTGACGGGAGACGTCACGACTCGTCACTGGTGACCACGACTCATGGTCACCATCCGTCAAGTACACTGCCTCTACCTCTTTATACTTCTATTTTCCCCTCCCTACAATTGACCTAATGAATTGTGGGGACTGACCACGATTTGTTAGGTCATCCGTGGGGTAACCTTTTCCCAGAACTTAGAACTTCCTCACCTGGCCTCCCCACGGGTCACTTAACGACCTGTTCTGTGACTGGTGCCAGATTTTCTAGTCTTTTTGAAATTTTCCCTTTTTGAGTCCTGGGTCTAATCTTTGATTTTTTGAGGCATTACAATAAGCATTTTAGAGAATAAAGCTGATTCATAATATTTTAAAATATTTGAACAAAACTACAAGTTTGAAAATCAAATTTGTGTCTGAAAGCCACTATAACTGATGAGTTGCTGGGACAAGCCCCCAGCTAACTCAAAATATAAATAGAAGAAAAGAAAATGTAACTGAATGAAATAATCTCCACTAGAACTGCTGAAGTCTCCGGAGAGCGATCGGCTAGCGAGGCTGAGAAGCATAAAAGTATGCATCACTACTTTGAATGTACTGAGTAAGTGGGAGAAAACATAACATAATGGAATGAAATAACTGGACTGGAAAGACATGCAATGACCAACTAAAGCTACTGAACTGAATAACTAAAATAACTCAGATAGTCTAAAAGACCCTGTCTGATGGTCAAGAACATACCCCAAATATGAAATACTAATTTGAACTGGTCTGAAACTGGACTGAGCTAACTAGTGGAGAGTTTATAACTAACACATAACCACGTGAGCTAGACGTAGAGTCCGATGTATAAACCCCATTGGTGGGACCTAATATACCTTTCCAGGGTATAACGGCATGAACTGGGTGATTACAAGAGTCTGGGCCCATGAGGCCAATAAAATTGTAACCTACGGTGGCAACTTAGTTCTGGGAACCTGGGTGTGTTGGAACCCTGGTCCGCTCAGTGCTAAGTCCTACTCCCACTGGATAGTTCTTACTGAATACTAAGCTAATAGCTCGAAACTGAGGACCAAGACTAGTCAGGCATACATATCTGAAAGCACGTTGAGAGTCTTATCAGACTGGATTCTGGAACTGGGCTCTAAGACTGGTCTGAGTTGTTTATCTAGAAGCGTAGTAACTCTCTAAAGAACAAACTATAATCTAAAGCTAGGGTCCTAAGGCTAGTCAGAGATGCATATCTAAAAGTGTCATTACCGCCTAGTGGACCACTAAAACTGAGTTCTAAATTTGATTTTGATAACTGGGAGGTACTACTGACACCTCGAGAATTTCTGAAGTCAAACTGATAAGCTGACATTTCTAACTAACATTGAGAATCCTAATATTTTGTCTAAAACTGAACTGATAATAATTTGATTGAGTTTCAATGCTACTAACAACATGGGAGTCCCCAACACTAATAAAATCAAGCCAAAAATTTGATATTGAAACACTATTGCAAGATTCAAGATTTTCTACGTTCAAGAACTAGGGATAAATTTCAACTCACAAGTATAAACATCATTCCAGTCACAAACTGGTGGAAAATATCTATAACTAACATGGAATAACTTTCTACATGAGTTAAACAGAGTATGACTAAAAATTCTTAACATTAGATAATTCCAGGGCTAGAACTGATAGAGAAAAGAAGGGAGGAATTTGGAGATACAAGGGAAGAACTATTCCTTGTTGAATACCCGTATTCATTTACATGAAAGAAACTGAAACAGACGAACTAAAAACATTTTTGGGGAGGAAATTGATACCTTAAACTGAAACTGAGTCAAAAGGGAATAAATGGGGGTATCTAGCCATCATATCGGCTTCGGCCTCCCACGTAGCTCCCTCAACCAGCTAATTCCTCCACAAGATTTTGACCGAAGCTACCTCCTTAGTCCTCAACTTACAAACCTGACGGTCCAGAATCTAGACTGGGACCTCCTCGTTTGAGAAACTATCTTTCACTCCCACACTGTCCAATGGCACAATTGAAGTTGGAGCACCGATGCACTTCTTTAATAGTGACACATAGAATACTGGGTGCATAGATGCAAAATTTGAAGGTAATTCTAGCTTATAAGCTACCTTGCCAATTCACCTTAGAATTCTGTAGGGTCCCACATATCTCGGACTAAGCTTTCCATTCTACCCAAATCTCATCACCCCTTTCATAGGTGAAATATTTAGATAGACCCAGTCGTCCACAACAAACTTCAATTCTCTTCTCCTTCACAACATAAGATTTCTGACGATTCTGAGCTATTTTCAATCTTTCCCTATTGAGATGTACCTTCTGCATAGCTTCATGAACTGAGTCTGGCCAAATTATAGTAGCTTCACCAACTTCAAACCACCCAATAGAAGACCTGCACCTCCTACATACAATGCCTCAAATGGGCCCATCTAGATACTGGAGTGGTAGCTGTTGTTGTATGCAAACTCGATAAGAGGCAAGTGGTTATCCCAACCGCCCTTGAAATCAATCGCGCACGCTCTCAACATATCTTCTATGGTCTGAATAGTCCGCTCAACTTGCCCATCTATCTGCGGGTGAAAAGCTGTGCTGAGCTTGACTTGGGTACCAAGTCCCTTCTGAAAAGACTTCCAGAAATGCGAGGTGAACTGGGTACCTCTATTTGAGATGATGGATAATGGCACCCCATGAAGCCTGACCAACTCCCAGATATAAATCCTAGCATAGTCCATAGCTTAAATGTAGTTTTGACTGGGAGGAAATATGCTGACTTAGTCATCCAGTCTACTACTACCCAGATAGAATCATGTTGCCGACGAGTTCGAGGTAGACCCATAATAAAGTCCATATTTACTTCTTCCCACTTCCACGTGGGTATGCTGATATCCTGATTTATACCTCCCGATCTCTGGTGCTCTACCTTGACTTGCTGGCAGTTCAGGCACTTAGCTACAAATTCAGCGATGTCCCTTTTCATGCCATTCCACTGGTAAATATCCCGCAAATCGCGGTATATTTTTGTAGCACTAGGGTTGATGGAGTATCTCGATCTATGTGCTTTACCCAGTATTTGTTGTCTCAACTCACCGACGTTCGGTACACACAATCTTCCATGGTAAAGGAGCATACCATCTCCCCCTTGGGAAAAGGCCTCAACCTCTTTTCTGAGAACCACTTCCTTAAGCTTAAGTAAGATGGGATCTTGATCCTGTTTGGACTTAACTTCAACAACCAAGGAGGAATTTGACCTGCTTTGCATTACCACCCCACCCTCACTTGAGTCAACCTACTGCACCCCTAACCGAGCTAGTCGGTGAATATCTTTTGCCAGTTCCTTTTAGCATTCCTCAACATGAGTCATGCTCCTCATAGACACTCTACTCAGGGAATGAGCCACCACATTGGCTTTGCTCGGATGATATAGCATGCTCATGTCATAGTCCTTCAGGAGCTCTAAGCACCTTCTCTAATGAAGATTTAGGTCCTTCTAACTGAATACATATTAAAGGCTCTTGTGATCGTTGAAGACATCCATGTGAGCCCCGTATAGATAGTGTCTCCATATCTTCAATGCAAAAACCACCGCTGCCAACTCCAAGTCATGAGTTGGACAGTTTTTCTCATGAACTTTGAGCTGTCTGGAGGTGTAGGATATCACCTTTCCCCTCTGCATGAGGATGCAACTAAGTCCAACTCTGAAAGCGTCTCTATATACTACAAACCCGTCTGATCCTTCCGATAGGGTAAACACTGTAGCAGTAGTGAGTCAAGTTTTTAGCTCCTGGAAACTCTTCTCACACGCATCTGACCACTGAAATTTCACCTTCTTCTGAGTCATCCTAGTTAGAGGAGATGTTATAGAAGAAAAACCTTCCACAAAACATCGGTAAAACCTGGTTAGACCCAAGAAACTTCTAATTTTGGTTAGGGAGGTAGGTCTGGGCCAGTCTTTCACTGCTGTTATCTTTTGAGGATCAACCTGACTACCCTCACCCAAGACCACATGACCTAGAAAAGTCACTAAATTCAACCAGAATTCGCATTTGCTGGACTTGGCAAACAAATGGCGGTCCTTGAGTGTCTGAAGAAATATCCTCAGGTGATTAGCATGCTCTTCCTCTTTTCTAGAGTATACAAGAATGTCGTCGATAAATACAATGACGAATATATCTAGATACTTCTTGAAGACTCTGTTCATCAGGTCCATAAAGGCTGCAGAGGCATTTGTTAGTCCGAAGGACATGACCACAAACTCGTAGTGACCATACTGAGTCCTAAAAGCTATTTTCTGTATGTCACACTATTTGACTCTTAGCTGATGATACCCTGAACTGAGATCTATTTTTGAGAAACAACTGGCTCCCTGAAGTTGGTCGAACAGGTCATCAATTCTGAGTAGGGGTTACCTACTCTTAAATGTGACCTTATTCAACCTACAGTAATCGATGCACATTTTGAGGGTATCGTCTTTCTTTCACACGAATAGCACTGGAGCACCCCAGGGAGAGATGTTGGATCTGATAAAACCCTTATCAAGAATATCTTTTATCTACTCCTTCAACTCCTTAAGTTCAGCTAGAGCCATTCTACAAGGAGGGATGGAGATAGGATGATTATCTGGGATAAGGTCTATATCGAAGTCGATTTCCTATTCAAGAGGAACTCCCGGAAGATCCTTGGGGAACATATCTGAAAATTCACTAACAACAGGGACTGACTGGATAGTTGGGGTCTTAGAGTCGGAATCCTTGACTGGAACTAGATGGTAAATATATCCCTTAAAAATAAGCTTCCTGGCCTTAAGGTGGGAAATAAACCTACCCTTCGGCGTTGAACTACTGCCCATCGATTCTAGATGTGGCTCATTAGGGAACTGAAACCTGACGATCCTAGTTCTACAGTAGACTGAGGCATAACTGGAGTGTAACCAATCCATGCCAAGAATGAGGTCGAAGTCGACCATGTCTAACTCTACAAAGTCAGCTGGAATGACTTTATTAAAGATTGAGACTGGGCAGTTTCTATACACCCAGCTGGCTCTAACTGACTCGCCAACTAGGGTGGAGACTGAAAATGGTGCTGAGAGGACCTTGGACTGATATCAAACTGTACTGCTATGTAGGGAGTCATGAATGATAGAGTGGCTCCTGAATCTAGTAGGGCGTACACGTCTAGATGAAAAAGGCGTAACATACCCATGACCACATCAGGTGAGCTCTCCTAATCCTGACGAGAAGATAATGTATAAACAGTTTTCGCGCTGGCCACCATCCTTACCTGAAGGGTTGGCCTGCTGAGCTGGTCGACCTGCTGGAGCTGTTGAGGTAGTGGATTATGACCTTCCCCTACCTACTGACAGATACTCTCTAAGCCGATGACCAAGCTGTCCATAATCAAAATAGCCCTCTCGACCTTGAAGGCACTATCCTAGGTGGTTCTTGACATACTTGGGGCTAGCTGTGTACCTGTTGCCAGCATTGCAACTCCGAGAATAAGAACCAGATGCTCCACCCCTCCGATCCTAGCAGGACCGAAAGGTAGGGGCGCTGGCTGAGCTGGGCGTTGGAGCTCTCTAATGCTGCTGCTGTGGGTGGTTGCTACTGCCAGATCTCTGGTGGCCATAATCTGATTGACCAGTCCTTTCCCGCTTGTTCTTTTGCTCCATGTTCGTCAATTTTTCTGCCTCAATCTACTGGCATAGATAATCAGGGTGGAGAGATCAATATCCTTAATCAGCATCGCTGTCCTACACTCTTTGAGGACCAGGTTCGACACCCCATTAACAAACATCAGCATGTGAGCCCTTCGCTTGGCCACCATCTCTAGAGCGTATTTGGACAACCTGGTGAACTTTAGAGCGTAATCTTCTATTGTCTGGTTTCCTTGTCTCAAATTCATGAACTCTGCTACTTTTGCCTCCCTAAGCTCCCCAGGGAAGAATCTATCCAGGAACGCTGTAGTGAACTCCTCTTATTCCACCAGTCCTGCTTCCTCTGGCCTCCCCTCCTTCCACTGTTCATACCAGACCTAGGCTACCCCTTTCAGTTGGTAGGCAGCCAAGTCGGCACTCTCTAAGGGACTGACATCCATAATTCGGGTGATCTTTTTAATCTCATACACAAATCCTTGTGGGTCCTCTCCCACCTTGGATCTATGAAAATCCAGAGGGTTTTCCCGAGTGAAGTCCCGCACTCGAGCAGTTGCTGCGGACCCATTGTTGTTGATTGGAACCACCTACTGGTTCACCTGGTTGGTAACAGTTTGAGCCAGCAACTGAATGGACGCCCTGAACTCTACGGTAGACACTGAGTCGTCCTGAGGGGCTGCCGGGGATGGTGGGGCAGTTCGGTGAGCATTACCAACCCTTTTTCTATTACCACATCGCAGAGGCATGATTTACTGAAACGAAATAGAGCACGAGTTAGGAGAATGATTCCAGGATTGAATTTCAATGCACGATAAAGAGAATGAATAAAAGAGAGTTTTCCTAATAACATCTCGTAGCCTCCCCGTCATAAGTGTAGCGCGCTTCATACCCATAAAAAGGATTCTACTCGATGCGGCTTATGTTCATGTTTTCAAGGTGAATCAAGTTGATTTCAAGCATGTTTATGTATTGGGCAAGCCCATATGATCAAGTATGTTTTTATGATTTCATGAATAAGCTTACCACATGATTTTGGATTCTAACTCCCAATTATGTTCAACTTGTGGTTTGGTTTCAGCCAAGGCTCCTCATGTTATGACCAAATTTATATATGTATGTTATTAGTCAGCTTCATCACTAGACGATGGTCATCTTCCTCGAAAAATGATGGAGAGCATATGCAAATTTTTGGAGTAGTGTCTAGCACTGAATACGCTAAGGGTCAGTCAAACCTATGCCTCAAAACTATGCACCAACATAGGTATATTCAGATTATTCGGGACCTTGATTATGATCTTCCTTTGCACCCAAGGGGCCTTCAGCTTGATATCGATATCATGGTAGTGTCCTTAGTCCTGGCAAAGCTTTGGACTGCTCTATCCACTTTAGTGTAATAGTCAAGGCCACGTAAGCTCTATTGTGGTAATGTCGGTTATATGACGAGTCTCCCATTATTCCTCATGATTTGATTTATGCATGTACGTCAGTCATGATATTATATTTTCAGCAAGTTTGACCTAATATTTAGTTTTACTTTTGATTATCAATTTTTAGCTTTCAATCATTTGAAACAGTTATGATATTCAGTTATGTTTAGATCATGATTTTAGAAAATAGCATGCAAGCCCTACTCTCAGAATCTTATCTTGATTATGATTTATACTATACACGTTAAATGATTTTACTTACTTAGCGGTTTTACTTACCTTGCATACTCGGTACATTCCACGTACTGACTGCATACTCTATGTTGTATCTCATGAACAGGCTCCGATATCCAGACTCAGTCCAGTCGCTAGCCCGATTCCCAGCATCAGTACTTCCCGATCAAAGTTTGTGAGTCCTCATCTTTCGAGGGCCTTTCTATCAGATATGTTCCGTATTTTCAGTTTTCAGACTATAGTTAGTTAGTTGGGTTCTTATCCTATCAACTCGTCAGTATTAATGGCTTTTCGGATAGAGTATGTATTCAACTTCAGACTTATGTAGGTACTCAAGTGTTATGCATGTTCAAAATTCCTCTTTGTTATTCATGTTGATCTTTCATTTTATTTGGATGAGTTAGATGTTATGTTCATTCCATGAGTTGACTTAGAGCCTCTCGGGGTTCTTTGTCCTGTATCTCGATTCAGGACTATGTTCAGTTCATCACAAACTTGGTATCAGAGCATTAGGTTTTGAAGTGTCCTGGGTGTCTGAAAGCTACGTTAAGTAGAGTCTTTTTCATGGGTGTGAAGCACGCCACACTGATGACCAAGAGGCTACGGACATTTAGGAAATGTTCCCTTCTTTCATTATCTATGTCATGCGGTGAAATATCTCTCTATCCTTCTAACTCATTCTATACACGTTTGCAGAATCATGCCTCCCCGTAGAGTTAATTGATGAAGAAATAGAAATGGGAATGTCCATGAGAATGGCAATGGAGACGGGCACCAACAAGCCCCACCAGCCCATGATTGGCCCCAGACTTTGTGATCACCCAGTTCATGCCTTTATACCCTGACAATGTATATTGGTTCTACCGGTAGGGTGTATACATCAGACTCCACGTCTAGCTCATATGGTTATATGTCAGTTATAGACTCTCCCACTAGTCAGTTCATTCCAGTTTCAGAATAAGCAGCTCAGTTCAATTCTAGTTCTATCAATTTAGCTCAATTCAGTTTAGTATCTCATACTTAGTACTTTCATACTTAGACATGCCTTGACTATCAGACAGGGTCATTTTGACCACCTCAATTTACTTTAGTAGTTCGGTTTAGTTTACTTATTGGTCATTGCATGTCATATAAGTTTATACGTTATATTCAGTTACATTTTCTCCCACTTACTCAGTACATTCAAAGTAATGATGCATACTTTTATGCTGTATCATTTCATGATGCAGCTGCAGGTTCCCACACTCAGGAGCGTTAGCCCCCATAATTCAGATCCTTCTCATCCGTACTTGAATTGTGAGTCCTCATAATTCAAGGGCCTTATTTAATTGTCTTATAGTTAGATTATAGTTTTTATGTAGACTTAGAGTTAGTTGGGTGCTTGTCCCTGTAACTCATGAGTTAGAAGGCTTTCAGACTGCATATGTTTAGATTTCATGTTTTAAGTTTTATCTTAAATTTCATAAAAATGCTTTTATGTTATTATTTCAAAACTTATGTTGTGTATGTTTTACTCAGAATACTAGTGTATGATAGATGAGGGGTTGAATTGGGGTCACTTGTGACTTCAAGTACCATGTTACGTCCAGGGTGTAGCCTCGGGGCATGATAAACTTGGTATCAGAGCACTAGGTTTAGAGTATCCTCGGAATGTCTGAAAGCCGCATCGAGTAGAGTCCTTTTCATGGGTGTGAAGCATGCCACACTTATGACGAGGAGGCTATGATATGTTATTAGGAAAACTCTCTTTTGTTCATACTCTTTATCGTGCGTTATTCAACTCCACAAACATCCTTCTAACTCGTGCTCTATTTTGTTTTGGTGAATCATGCCTCCTAGATGTGGTAACGGAAGAAGGGCCAGTAACAACAATACACCTTTCCCACCATCCCCGACAACTTCTGAAGATGATTCAGTGTCTATCGCCGAATTTAGGGCAGCCATTCAACTGCTGGCCCAAACAATCGCCAACTAGGTGAGCCAGCAGGTGGTACCGATGAACACCAATGAGTCCGCAGCAACTGCGAGGGTGCGAAACATTACTCATATGAACCCTCCATCTTTTGAGGGATCCAAAGTAGGGGAGAATCCCCAGGAGTTCGTGGATGAGATCAGAAAGATCACCCGCATTATGGGTGTTAGCTCTTCTGAGAATGTTTGCCTGGCTGCCTGCTAGTTAAAAGGGGTAGCTCAGGTTTGGTATGAACAGTGGAAAGAGGGGAGGCTAGCGAGAGTAGGACTGATAGAGTGGGAGAAGTTCCACACAACTTTCTTGGATAGGTTTTTCCCTCTGGAACTGAGGGAGGCAAAGATGGTGGAGTTTATGAATTTGAGACAAGAAACAGAATCATGGAGGACTATGCTTTGGAGTTTACTCGGCTGTCTAAGTACGCTCCAGAGATGGTATCCGAGCTAAGGGCTCGCATGTTGAAATTTGTTAATGGGGTGTCAAATTTGGTCCTCAAGGAGTGCAGGATAGCGATATTAATTAAAGACATGGACCTCTCTAGCTTGATTGTCTATGCCTAGCAAATTGAGGCTGAAAAGATGAAGGATATGGAGCGAAAGAACAAACGGGCAAGGACTGACCGGTAAAATTTCAGCCATCAGAGGTCTAGCGGTAGTAGTCGCCCACAACAATAGTAGAAGCAACAACAGAGAGCCCCAACACCCAGTTTAGCCAGCGCCCCAACCTTTCGATCCCACCAGGATCAGAGGGGTGGATCATGTAGCGCTTAGTCGCAGGCCCACAGTACTGGGAACAAGTATCTAGCTTGCCCCAAGTGTGGTAGAAACCACCCTGGAGAGTGCCTTCAGGGTCGAGAGGGTTGTTTTGGTTGTGAAGAGCTTGGACATCGGCTTAGGGAGTGCCCATCAACAAGGAGAGGGAGATCACAATCTACCACATCATCAGCTCTAGCAGGCCGACCAGCTCAATAGGCCAACACATCAGGTACAGATGGCAGTCAGCGCCAAAATTATTTCTATGCTCTATCTTCCCGTTAGGATCAGGAGAGCTCACCTGACGTAGTCACGGGTATGTTACGTCTCTTTCATCTAGACGTGTATTCCCATCTAGATCCAACGGCCACTGTTTCATTCATGACTCCCTACATAGCAGTCCAGTTCAATATTAGTCCATAGGTCCTCTTTGAACTATTCTCAGTCTCCACCCTAGTTGACGAGTCAGTTAGAGCCAAATAGGTGTATAAAAACTTCCCAGTCTCAGTTCTATATAAAGTTGTCCCAGTTGACCTCGTAGAGTTAGATATGGTCAATTTTGACCTTATCCTTGGCATGGATTGGTTATACTCCTGCTATACCTCAGTTGATTGCAGAACTAGAGTTGTCAAGTTCCAGTTTCCAAACAAACCAGTGTTAGAATAGACAGGCAGCAGTTCAACACCTAAGGGTAGGTTTATTTCCTACCTTAAGGCCCAGAGACTCATCTCCAAGGGGTGTATTTATCATCTAGTTCGGGTCAAGGATTCCAACTCTAAGACCCCAACTATCCAGTCAGTTCCAGTAGTTAGTGAGTTCGCAGATGTATTTCCTGAGGATCTTCCCGGAGTTCCCCCTGACCGGGAAATAGATTTTGGGATAGATCTCCTCCCAGATACTAAGCCCATCTCCATCCCTTCTTATAGAATGGCTCCAGCTGAGCTTATAGAGTTGAAGGAGCAGTTAAAGGATCTTCTTGACAAGGGTTTTATCAGTCCCAGCATCTCTCCCTAGGGTGCTCCAATGTTATTCGTGCTTAAGAAAGATGGTACCCTCAGAATGTGCATAAATTACCATCAGCTCAACAAGGTCACAGTTAAGAACAAGTACCCTCTACCCAGAATTGATGATCTGTTCGACCAACTTTAGGGAGCTAGTTGTTTCTCCAAGATCGATCTCAGGTTAGGGTACCATCAGCTAAGGGTGAGGGAGTGTGACATATTGAAAATAGAATTCAGAACTCAGTATGGTCACTACGAGTTTGTGGTGATGTCCTTCGGGTTAACAAACGCCCCAACAACCTTCATGGATTTAATGAACAGAGTCTTCAAGCAGTATCTGGAAATGTTCATCACTGTATTTATCGACAATATTATAGTATACTCCAGAAACAAGGAAAGAGCATGCAAAGCAGCTAAGATTAGCATTACAGACACTCAGGACCGCCAGATATTTTCCAAGTTTAGCAAGTGCGAATTTTGGTTAAAGTCTGTGACTTTCTTAGGTCATGTAGTCTCGGGTGAAGGAATACAAGTAGACCCTTATAAGATAGCAGCAGTGAAGGATTGGCCCAGACCTACCACTGACTTCAGGAGTTTCCTAGGCTTAATGGGTTATTATCGATGATTTGTGGAAGGCTTCTCCTCCATAGCATCTCCTCTGACTAAGTTAACACAGAAGAAGGTGAAATTTCAGTGGTCGAACGAGTGTGAGAAGAGTTTCCAGGAGTTGAAGACTCGACTCACTACTGCTCCAGTTCTGACCTTGCCAGAAGGAACAGATGGATTGGTTGTTTATTGTGATGCTTCCAAGGTTGGACTCAGTTTCATTCTGATGCAGCGGGACAAAGTGATAGGGTACGCCTCCAGATAGCTCAAAGTTCATGAGAAGAATTACCCAACTCATGACTTGGAGTTGGTAGTGGTGGTGTTTGCGCTAAAGATATGGAGGCATTACTTATATGGAGCTCATTTAGACATATTTACAGATCATAAGAGTCTTCAGTACGTACTGAGTTAGAAGGATCTAAATTTGCGCCAGAGAAGGTGGTTGGAGTTGCTAAAGGACTATTACATGAGTATGCTATATCACCCGGGTAAAGCTAGTGTGGTGGCTGACTCCCTAAGAAGACGGTCTATAGGGAGTGTGGCTCACATTGAGGAAGGCAAGAAGGAGTTAGCGAAGGATGTTCACCGACTATTTTGGTTAGGGGTGAAACTGGTGGAATCAACCGAAGGTGGTGTGGTAATGCAAAGTGGGTCGGACTCATCTCTGGTAGTTAAAGTTAAGTCCAGATAGGATGAAGATCCACTCCTACTTAAACTTAAAGAAGCAGTTCTCAGGAAGGAGGTTGAGGTGTTCTCCAAAGGGGGAGATGGTGTGCTTAGTTACTAGGGAAGATTGTGTGTACCAGATGTTGGTGAGTTGAGACAACAGATATTGGTTGAAGTGCACAGTTCTAGATATTCCATTAACTCTGGCGCTACTAAGACATACTGTGATTTACGGGATGTTTACTGGTGGAACGACATGAAAAAAGATATCGCTAAATTTGTAGCTAAGTGCCCAAACTGCCAGCAAGTCAAGGTAGAACACCAGAGACCAGGAGGTATGACCAAGGATCAACATACCCACATGGAAGTGGGAAGAAGTAAATATGGACTTTATTACGGGTCTACCTCGGACTCACCAACAGCATGACTCAATCTGGGTAGTAGTAGATCGGATGACTAAGTCAGCTCATTTCTTTCCAATTAAAACCAAAGACACAGCTGAGGACTATGCCGAACTTTACATCCAAGAGTTATTCCGACTCCATAGGGTGCCTTTATCTATCATTTCAGACAAAGGAACTCAGTTTACCTCACACTTTTGGAAGTCCTTTCAGAAGGGACTAGGCACTTAGGTCAAGCTCAACACAACATTTCACTTGTAGACCGATGGGCAAGTTGAGCGGACTATTTAGACCCTAGAAGATATGCTAAGAGCATGCGCGATCGATTTTAAGGGTAATTGGGATGACCATTTTCCTCTTATCAAATTTGCATACAACAATATCTACCGTTCTAAAATTCAGATGGCCCCATTCGAAGAATTATATGGGAGAAGGTGTAGATCTCCTATAGGGTGGTTTGAGGTTGAAGAAGCTAGATTAATAGGGACAGACTCGGTTCACGAGGCAATGCAGAAAGTTTAGCTTATCTGAGAAAGGTTGAAAATAGCTCAAAGCCATCAGAAATCTTATGCCGATGTGTGGAGAAGAAGTTGGAGTTTGCAGTTGATGACCGGTTTACTTAAAAATTTTGCCCATGAAAGGGGTGATGAGGTTTGGAAAGAAGGGAAAACTCAGCCCGAGGTATGTAGGACCTTATAGAATTTTGAGTTGTACCAGCAACATAGCCTATGAGCTTGAATTACCATCAGAACTAGCAGCTGTACACCTAGTTTTCCATGTGTAACTTTTGAAGGAAGTGCATCAGAGATCCAACCTCAGTTGTGCCATTAGACAGTGTAGGAATAAAAGATAGTCTCTCATATTAAGAAGTACCAGTCCAGACCCTTGACCGTCAGGTTCATAAGCTAAGGAACAAGGAGATAGCTTCAGTCAAGGTTTTATGGACAAATTAGCAGGTTGAAGGAGCTACATGGGAGGCCGAAGCAGATATGGTGGCCAAATACCTGCATTTGTTCTCTACCAGCTCTAGCACAACTTGAGATATTAGTTTTGATCCTAGAACTCAATTTAGTTTTCACGACTCAGTCCTGGTGTTCAAGTCTCTTTTATGTTTTTGAAGTTATGTGTGAAAAGAGAATTCAGTCAATTATGTATTTTGAAATGGAGGTAGTTGTTTCGTCAGTTTTGGAGTAAAATGAATAGTACCTGGAACTTTGATTGTTATTTTCTTCTTTCCTATGTGTTTTCTAAGATTCGAGGATGAATGTTTCCAAGGGGGAGATATTGTAATTCCCTAGAAACTCAAAGACTAGATCCAAGACTTAAATCGAAAAATTAAAAAAATGTACAAAAAATGTCTCAGGACGACCCACCTGACAAGTCGTTGTGAGACCTAACGACTCGTTAGATCGGTCGTGGGAAGAAGGAATTGGAAGTGTGAAGTGGGAAGTAGTGTACTTGACGGATGGTGACCATGAGTCATGGTCACTTGTAATGACTCGTCATGTCCCCCGTTACCAGCCTCAGTCTGTTTTTAGGAAGTATACCTAATGAGTGTCACCACGAGTCATCATCAGTGGCAACGACTCATTAGGTAACTCGTTACCAAGCCTTGTATTGAATCTTCAAAAGTGAGACAGTGTGGTCCATGACTGTTGACCAGTAGTCGTGGTCGGTGACCATGACTTATTAGGTCCCTCATGGTGACCTACTGAGGAACCTGAGCAGTGTACCCGACGGGAGTGACCATGAGTTGTGGTTAGTCACCACAACCTGTTAGGGTCACCTAACAGTTTTTCCCAGTGATTTTCTAAGGGCTATTTAATAATTTCCTATTCTCCTAAGCTTTAAATTACATTGTCTTGGACCTAAATTCAGACTTATTATAGGGTTTGGACGGTTCCTCCCCTCATTCTCACGTTTACTCTAAAAAAACTTATCGAAAGTTCTCTCAAGAAACTCTCAAGCAGGCTTACGGCTTTCCTTCATTGCAATAGTTCAGGTCTTCTTCTTCTTAGGGAAATTCTTAACCAGGTATATAGGAATTCAACAAGGGAATATCCTTCCCGTTTGTCCCCAAAATCCTCCCATAATTTCCCTATTAGTTTAGCCCTGAGATCTTTAAATATGAATAAATTTTCATGTTGGGTTTTCGTTAATTTCAATTGGGATAATATCCATGTTTATTATTCATATGTTCTTCACCAGTTCCTAAGTAAATTTTTGTTGTTCTTGCCAAGGTGATTTAAGCCCTAAACTTTCGAGTAATGATTATTGCGTATTAAATTTCCTTCTAATGTATAAAGTATATTTTGGACTGAATTTCTTCGTAATTCTTATTGTATATAATTGTTGAGTAAACACTCCATTGATAAGATGATTTTAGCCTTGATAGATAAGATTTCTTTAATACTTGAGATTTTGTCATACTATGAAATTCCCGGGTTGTTGGAATGAGTTGAGTTCTCTATTAGCTTCTTAGTAGTTCAGTCCAATTAGAACGTAGAATCTCTTCAGAATCATTTAGAAAATTGTCAACTGATTAGTTTGACTTCAGTCTTACCCCGAGGTGTCAGTGGTGCCTCCCAGTTATCAGAATTAGACTCAGAATCCAGTATATTGGTCCATTAGGTGGTCATGACATTTTAGATATATAGCTCTAACTATCCCCAGGATCCCAATTTAGTTTATAGATTGTTCTTAGACGGTTAAGACGCTTCCAAATAAGCAACTCTGACCAGTATAGAACCTAGTTGTAGAATCTGGTCCGATAAGACTCTTAAGGTACTTTCAACTATATGTCCCTGACTAGTCTTGGACCCCAATTTTGAGCTATCAACTTAGTAGTTTCGTATAGGTTTCCAGTAGAAGTAGAACTTAGCACCGAGCGTGCCGGGGGTCCAGCACACCCAGGTTCCTAGAACTACGTTGCCAGCGTAGGTTACAGTATTACATGGCCTGATTGGCCCCAAACTTTGTGATCACCCAGTTCATGCCTTTATACCCTGGCAAGGTATATTGGGTCCTACCGGTGGGTATATACATCGGACTCCACATATAGCTCACATGGTTATATGTCGGTTATAGACTCTCCCACTAGTCAGTACAATCCAGTTTAAGAATGAGTAGCTCAGTTCAGTTCTAGTTCTATCAGTTTAGCTCAGTTCAGTTTAGTATCTCATACTTAGTACTTTCAGACTTAGGAAATGCCTTGACCATCAGATAGGGTCATTATGACCACCTCAGTTTACTTTAGTAGTTCGGTTCAGTTTACTTATTGGTCATTTCATGTCATATCAATTTAGACATTATATTTAGTATCATTTTCTCCCACTTACTCAGTATATTCAAAGTAGTGATGCATACTTTTATGTTGTATCATTTCATGATACAGTTGCAGGTTCCCAGACTCAGCAGCGTTAGCCGCCACGATTCAGATCCTTCTCAGCCGCAGTTGAATTGTGAGTTCTCATCATTCGAAGGCCTTATTTCATTGTCTTATTGTTAGATTATAGTTTTTATTTAGACTTAGAGTTAGTTGGGGGCTTGTCCCAGTAACTCATCAGTTAGAAGGCTTTCAGACTGCAGATGTTCAGATTTCATGTTTTAAGTTTTATCTTAAATTTCATATAAATGCTTTTGTATTATTATTTCAAAACTTCTGATGTGCATGTTTTACTCAGAATACTAGTGTATGATAGACCAGGGGTTGACTTGGGGTCACTTGTGACTTCAAGTACCGTGTTACGTCCAGGGTGTAGTCTCGGGGCGTGATAGGTTTTTTTACCCAATGCATGAAAATTTGATTTCTTTACATGGACTTGATATAATTGAGTTACTATTATTGAATTATGAATTATGGTTAGGTTTTATGTTATTTTTTTAAATTAAAAATCATGTTTCAAATTTTATAAATTAAATTGCCCATCTATGAAAAGTTCATGAAAGTCAAATTTTATGATGAATGTTCAAGTATTATGAATTATTGATGATGAAAAGCATGTTTTTAAGTTACCCATCTTTATAACCATGTTTTTGAATGAATTGAGTATTGTCAAGCATGTTAAAGTATTGGGAAATGCACACATGTTCAAGAATGATTTACGATTTATGAAATGGATCTCATGATTTATCGATTTATGATGTTGGCCAACTAAAGGGCCTTTGATTCTTGTCTAATCATGTTTTAATGGGAATCAATGAATTATAAATGTGTATTTGTCCATGAATCTTAATGAATGATGTTATTAATATATATATGAGCCTAATGTGCATGTTTTGGGGAGCCATGTCCAGCACTGAGAAGTCCGATGTTCAAAGGACTATGTCGGTGTCTCATAACCATGTGCCACCGTGGATTTATAATGATACATTACAATGATAATGATCCCCTTTTTCGTGATATCACATAATGCATGTCCCTCGCCTGGCAAGCCAGGGGCGACTCTGCCCACTTGAGTGAGATAGTTGGGGCATCATGTAAGGCTCTACCATGTGGTGTCGGTTATGATGAGTCCTCCCATTGTTCCGCATGTTTTATTAATTATTATGTTTATGTTATTTGGCTCAAGTGATGATTTAATGAAGATTCTATTATGACTATGATAATGAATGGTTTACGAATGATTTGGAAACCTTGAGCCTTATGTTATCTTATGATATTTATGATACGAGCATGTGGTCCTTCTCTTATGATCATTTATGAGATTTTATGTATTTTAAATGCCCGTTTTACTTATCTTGCATACTCGGTGCATTCAACATACTGACCGCATACTCTATGCTATATCATTTTATGATACAAGCTCCGATCTTCAGATCCAGCATTGTCATTAGCTTGTCACAGAGTTTAGCATACAACTTGTTGGTGAGTCCTCATTCTCCGAGGACCATTTGATTCAGACACTGATGTTTCTTTAGTTTCAGTTTGCTGGGTTAGTTGGGGATGTTTCTGACATGCCCGCAAGTCTATGGGTCTTGCAAGTAATATAGTGGCACTTCTTAAAAATCGGAATGTCGAACCCACAGGGACTGGACCCATTCCTCTAACTATCCATTACAAGTGTGATCTTAAATACCAAAAAATGTTGGTTATAGAAGTTTTCGAGGGAGATTTTTAATTAAGTCTAAATTTGGTCAACGAAATATTCTGAATGCACTCTAGGAGCAACATAGAGTTAAAACCAAAATCATGCGATGCTACGATTTTCAATGGGTTAAGTATGCAACTATCGATTATTATTTCAGATAATTAGAATTGCATGTTCATGGTCTTTCGAGCCTCTAAACATGACAAACTAGCCTTACTACATCATTGTGAGCGAGGATGCTAATTTCTAGTTCGCGGGCAATTAATTATGTTGTGGTTTACGGGGAAACGATTAGGGACTTACGTGCGTCTAACCATTTTAACTCAACTTACCCTCACAACTACTTCTTCGAGTGGTGATGTGATAATCCTAAGTTGGTCTCTTAATAACCCCCATTTTATCAACCAAGCAAGGTGTTAGGTATATTTCTATCCTAACACGAAATTATATCGTGAGATACAAACATGCTCCTTACATTCTGATGTCCTGACCTAGGTAATTCTTTCTCAAGCAATTGGCCAAGCTAACGTATATGTTATCATGGTGATCAATCATAAAAACAACCAACAATCCAGAATGCAAGACGAAAACAACAATCAATAACTTAATTCCAAAACAATTTCATGAAATCACAATCATAATTCATGGCTTCAACCCTAGAGGAAGGGTTCTTGCCATTCATGTTCGTAAAACTACAACTAACTACTACTTAACTAACATACTTACATGAATTTGGTAGATGAGAAGGGAATTTGACAATTCCTAGATGAGTTCTCCCACTTCTCCCTTCACTCCTAGGTAGTTTTCCAGAATAAAATCGTGACAAAATGATTTTAGGAGCTAAGGGTTCAATTTATACTATGCTGAAAAATTGCAAAATTTGGCTTGTGGTGGAACAACAACGTGTCACGGAGCTGAACGCGCTACTTGACCTCCATGACATGGAGGTAACGCGTACCCTCACTGGAATGTGCCAAAAAATGCAATTTTTGGCCAAGTGTTGCAGCGTTGGCAGCGTGCCACGGCCCCTATCGTGCAGGGTGCCAGTTATTGCATGTTTTCTTGTTGGCTTTCACGTTTTGCTCTTGATTCCATTCCTCCACTTCACCAAATCATGAATTAGTTCCTCAAATGCATTATTAACCTTCAAAAACAAGGACTAATCATGTTGGTTAGTATATATTCACATTTACATAAAATTACATGAGAATGCATATAATTAAATAGATAAACAAGGCAAAACTAAGTTATAAAGTATCACTTGGGCATGCTATTTTGCCCACGATCACCTACCCCACACTTAAAGCCTTGTTCGTCCTCGAACAAACCTTTTACATCTCATGCCTATGGAGACTCACCCATAACTCATTTAGCAAGAATATTTAAGCTACTGCTATAATGATTACGTAAGATAGCTAAAAATAGAGCATGCATGATTTGATCATCGAAATGAAATACCACTATGTTAAGACATCTTAACCTCGAGAATCTACTCTCAATCTTAGCGACTCATGCAAATCAACTGATTAAGAAATCCCACATGAATTATATCCTTCATTCAACATGCGCCCTCACAGAAAGAGAGTTACCCAATTTCACATGCAAAAATAATTTTTAAATCACAACATGTGTGGGTACATGAATAGAATTACTCTCACTCTCACAAAGAATTCACATGCATCATGTAATGACCCATAAGCTTGCCCTTAGTGTATTATTCCACTAATTTAAGGATGTGTGAATGTAAGATCAAGTAGGACTTAAAGGGTTGTAATGTAAGCTAAGGGACAGGCAGGTACTATTCTGGCCAATAATAGTGACTAACTTTCCCAAGTGCTTTTAATACATTACGCCCTCATTACGAACTTCCCTTCCCTTACATCACCTTTTTCTCCTTTCAGCTTTCTTTTTCCTCTTATGTTCCCTCTTTCTTTAGGCACTTTTAGCTTATTAGTAAGGAGCTCTATAAAAACAATTTCACTAATTGTTTTCTAACTCCTTAATAGTAATCAAACATTTTCACACAAGTGCACCTTTGTCCTTTTCTCCACTTCTACAACTTGCTACTTTTCCTTTCTTTTCACTCCTTTACTCTTTCATATTTTTCCCGTAAGCGCTTAGGAGTTTTGGATCAAACTCAAGGCTAATGAAAGAAAAAGGATTAAGCTTATGTTGCAGCTGTCAAAGAATAGGCTCAAGGCTCAATGGGGCTAACTATGATTAATTTCTCAAGGTAAGTAAAATGAGGGATAAAAATTTGGTTCATTCAAAGAAATGCCTAGATCATCTCCTACACTTCACATCCTTCATTTCGTTTTATAAACACACCAGACAAGTTATAGACAATCCACAATAGCACAGAAGACTCAAAAACCTTACACTCATGGCACATGCTCAATTCGAGACACATTTATCAGACTCTTACTCAGCTAATCACAAGAATTCAAAATTAAGCTTCAATCATATTGAGTCAAATTCAAGAGCCTAAGTGTCTCACACAAAGTTATACACCTGCATGCTTCACACTGAACATACTTGCCTCTTACAATCACGTATAGCACATAGCAAGAACATCAAGCACCAATTAGTTATGGTTTCAAAAACCCAAAACCTATAGACTAATTTTTCCTCAAGACGGTCGTCATCCATCCATCGTTGGAAACAATCCCTAACTATGACTAAAACATTATATACAGACAAAGGAAAGAAAAAGAAATTTTTTTAATTCTTCGGTTCAAATACCCCCTGTCGGAAAAGAACCAAAAAAAAAAAAACAACGGGTGATGAAGTCATGCTTGACTCATCAAACAATTTTTGAAATTCTTCTCACAAGCATTACATTCACCAAAAATCGTTAAGCACAAAAAAATTGAAATTTTCTTGAAATTTCCCTCACCCCACACTTAAATCATGCTATGTCCTCATAGCATCAAATTAACATTTAAAGGATGAGAAATACTTCCTGAGCCTCTATGCCAAGCTAAAAGCATGCTTTCCTTTCAAGTTTTCAGAGGTGGGTGTTCGACCCCACACTTCTTCTATTCTATGCTCTTTAGCTTCCACCTTCTCGGTACTCAGACTTCCCTCCATCAGTGCTTAACTTTCCACCAAAAACACAAACAAAATAAACATAACAAAATCAACACAAAATCAAAATTACAAATTGTACCTGAGGTACCCTTGGGTTGCCTCCCAAGCAACACCTTATTTTACGTTGTGGCCCGACGTGGACTGTCTTTTTCAGGACATCCTCATACCTGGGTTCTCTTTCGAGAAGCATCTCCTTTTCTTTTGCTATTTAGAGGAAACAACCTCCACTCTGTTCCTCTCTTTCTCCAACTTCTTCTCAATTTGAAGTCCTCTATCAGACTCGGGCTGAACATTTGACCTTGCCTTTGGTCGTGCACCTGTGGAATCCTCCACCCCACACTCATCCTCTGCCAACACACTAGCCTGACAAAGGTTAGTGTAGTGTGCGGATGGGTTCATTTCTTGGTAAACGCAGAAGAGTTCTTCTTCATCTTCGACCCTCATTTTCGGGGTCCCTGCTCTCAGATCAATCACCGCTCCACTGGTGGCCAAGAATGGCCGCCCAAGATTAAGGGTACCTGGTCATCAACCTGAAAATCTAGAACAATAAACTCAGCAAGTATAATAATCTTACCTACTTTGATGAGGAGGTCCTCTATTATTCCATCAGGTGTCACTCGCGACTTGTCAGCCAGCTGCAACATCAACCTTGTCAGCCTCGATTCTCCCAACCCCAGGGTGTTGAATAAGGATAGGGGCATTAGATTAACTGCTGCCCCTAAGTCACACAAAGCTCGTAGCACCTCAACTTTACCAATTTGTATGGGGAGGGTAAAACTCCCTGGGTCTTTGAGCTTCTTTGGCATTTTGCTCAATACCCTATGACTGCACTCCTCAGTCAGTGCTACAGTCTGGACATCCACCAATCTAACTTTGTTCGCCATCACGTCCTTCAAGTATTTAGTATACTTGGGCATTCCCTGCAAGACATCAATAAGAGGCAAATTTATGTGAAGTTCTTTGAAGCTCTCAAAGAACTTTTTGAAGCATTCCTCCTCCTTGCTCTTTTTGAATTTCTGAGGGAATGGTGGTGGTGATCTTTGTGCTGGCTGCAATGAAAGTTGCGCATTTTGTTGTCCAGCACTTTGATTATCTCCCATGTTGATGGATGGTTCTGGTCTAACCAACTCCGGCTGCACCCCCTTTCTAAGCTCTTTTGGCACTGCATCAGCTAATTGCTTACCACTTCTCAAACTGATGGCATTGATCTACACCCCTTGTGATCTCATGTTTTGAGCAGCTGCTATCTGACTCACTTGTTTTTCAAGATTGCGGGTGGCTACTTGCTGATTCATTAAGTCTGTTTCCATCCTCGCCTAATTTTCCGCTAACTGATTTTGGGTCTCCAAAATTTTTTGCAGTGTTTCCTCAATGTTGCTACTCAATTTCCCCTCATTCTGCCTATTCTGCTGATACTGCTATTGTTGAGGTTGCATATAATTCTGCTTTCCGTTTCCACCCTGAGAAAAATTCGGGTGGCCCTGCCAATTTCTGTTGGAGTTGTTCCCAAAATTCTGATTCCTATGCATATTACCAACAAAATTGACTGATTCCGGATTGGCTCCACAAGATTTTGCATTGTGCCCAGTATTACCACAAATTTTGCACCAACTTGGAGCTTGCTGAACTGCGTTAACCTAGCCCTGGTGTTGGTTCATACTCAGTTTATTGAACTGAGTCATCATCTGATGCTGGAACGCAGCTAACTGTGCTGCCAAGGCATTCAAACCATCTACTTCTATCAACCCCAATCTCTTTCCTGCCCCCCTCGTGACTCGCTGTGCCACTCTGGATTTCCTTGTGCAATTCTATTCAACAAAGTGTACAACTCATCATATGTTTTATCCAAGGCTTGCCCACCCGATGCAGAGTCTAGTAATATTTTTGTGTGTGGGTCTAAACTTTCTACAAAGGTATGAGCCAACACTTCATTTGATTGCTGGTAATGGAGGCAGTCTCTCAACAATGACTTGAATCTTTCCCAAGCCATATACAAGTTCTCATCAGGCCTCTGCTTGAAACTGAGTATTTCACTTCTCAATGTTGCAGTCTTGCCTGAAGGAAAGAATATGATAAGGAACTTCTTAGCCAAGTCATTCCATGAAGTTATGGAGTTTGGTGGCTCAGCCTTCAGCAACTTTTTCGCCTCTCCCAACAGTAAAAATGGGAAGAGGGTCAGTCGGACATAATCTGTGGACACGCCGGTGGGGACAAACGTGTCACTAATCTATAAAAAGCTCTGTAAGTGCTGCTGTGGGTCCTCATGTGCCGTCCTAGTGAATTTACTACTAGAATGTAACAACTGAACCATGTTTTGTTTAAGCTCAAAGTTCCCTCCAGGCTCTGGTTTACGGATACTGGAGTTCACATTAGTCACTAGTGGGATTGCCACTTCGCGAACTGGCCTAGCTGCTGTCGATGACAATTGTGCTTGTCCCGGGGATGGTTGTTGTTGTACCTTTTCTTGAAGTCTCTTCAGGTTTTGCTCTAGGGCTACTCTCCTTCGCAAATGGATTTGACGTTCAGGTTCAAGCAACGGTTCCACAAGCTCTCTATTTCTAGCCAGATCGGCAGGACAACCTATCACCTACAATAAGTAGACTAAGACCAAGTTTCTCAACACTTAAGGAAATTTAAAAATCACACAGAAATAGATAAATTAGCAAAACTTCCCCGAGTCCCCGGCAATGGCGCCAAAAACTTGACGTGCCCGCATGTGTACGGGTCATGCAAGTAATATAATGGCTCTTCTTAAGAAGTGGTATGTCGAACCCACAGGGACTGGACCCATTCCTCTAACTATCCATTACAAGTGTGATCTTAAATACCAAAAAATGTTGGTTATAGAAGTTTTCGAGGGAGATTTTTAATTAAGTCTAAATTTGGTCAACGAAATATTCTGAATGCACTCTAGGAGCAACATAGAGTTAAAACCAAATAATCATGCGATGCTACGATTTTCAATGGGTTAAGTATGCAACTATCGATTATTATTTCACATAATTAGAATTGCATGTTCATGGTCTTTCGAGCCTCTAAACACGGAAAACTAGCCTCACTGCATCATTGTGAGCGAGGATGCTAATTTCTAGTTCGCGCGCTATTAATTATGTTGTGGTTTACGGGGAAACGATTAGGGACTTTTGTGCGTCTAACCATTTAACTCAACTTACCCTCACAACTACTTCTTCGAGTGGTGATGTGATAATCCTAAGTTGGTCTCTTAATAACCCCCATTTTATCAACCAAGCAAGGTGTTAGGTATATTTCTATCCTAACACGAAATTATATCGTGATATACAAACATGCTCCTTACATTCTCATGTCCTGACCTAGGTAATTATTTCTCAAGCAATTGCCCAAACTAACGTATATGTTTTCATTGTGATCAATCATAAAAACAACCAACAATCCAGAATGCAAGATGAAAACAACAATCAATAACTTAATTCCAAAACAATTTCATAAAATCACAATCATAATTCATGGCTTCAACCATAGAGGAAGGGTTCTTTCCATTCATGTTCGTAAAACTACAACTAACTACTACTAAACTAACATACTTACATGAATTTGGTAGATGAGAAGGGAATTTGACAAATCCTAGATGAGTTATCCCACTTCTCCCTTCACTCCTAGGTAGTTTTCCAGAATAAGATCGTGACAAAATGATTTTAGGAGCTAAGGGTTCAATTTATACTATGCTGAAAAATTGCAAAATTTGGCCTGTGGTGGAACAGCAACGTGTCACGGAGCTGAACGCCTTACTTGACCTCCGTGACACAGAGGTAACGCGTACCCTCACTGGAATGTGCCAAAAAATGCAATTTTTGGCCAAGTGTTGCAGCGTTGGATGCGTGCCACGGCCTCTATCGTGCAGGGTGCCAGTTATTGCATGTTTTCTTGTTGGCTTTCACGTTTTGCTCTTGATTCCATTCCTCCACTTCACCAAATCATGAATTAGTTCCTCAAATGCATTATTAACCTTCAAAAACAAGGACTAATCATGTTGGTTGATCACGGGCAAAAATATATGCCCGAGATAAGCTTTATGACTTAAATTAGTCTTGTTTATCTAAGTTATAGTATACATTTTCATGTAATTTTATATGAAGTGAAGATATGTGCTAACCAACATGATTAGCCTTTTTTTTGTAGGTTTTGATGATTTTTGAGTAACTAATCCATGAGTTGGTGAAGTAGAGGCTTGGAAACGGAATTAACACGCGAACATCGGCGAAGAGGAGGCACAAAACAGCCCACCTGCGCGTTGGCAACGTGCCACGGCAGGCAGGCCACTCACAACATCCCACCTGCGCGTTGGCAATGTACCACGGCAGGTGGCCTCCGCGACCAAGGTCTGCCAACGCGCTGCCCAAGCCTCGTGACACGCTGCCAACGTGGCAGGGTGCTGCCCGGGCCAATTTCGGGTGATTTCCAGAGGGCTTCTGCGTCCGTAGTGTGTCACGGAGGCCGTGCTCCGCGATGCACTCCGTGACACGCTGCTTGTTATTCCGGGAAAGAGTTTTACTACTATAAATAGCACACTTAGGTTTATTTTTCAGAAATTCTGACTTGGTGGAGCAAGGACGTGGGTTACAGGCAGTTGAGGGACGAAAAAGCTCAAGGTTTTTCTCTCTTTCTTTCTTCTTTCAATCAATTATTTGTATGATTAACACTTGTTTTAGGATGATTAATCCACAAATGAGTGGCTAATTCTCTTCCTTGCTGAGGTTATGAACAATGGTGATGAATTGTGATTATTGAATTATATGGTTTTTCATCTTCTTCTTCCATGTTGTTCTATTAATTCTTGTTTCTACTGCATGGGTGTGTGGCCGACATTAATGTATATCTAAAATGTCCGATTTCACTCGAGAGAGCACGAAATTGGAAAGTTGTGAATTAATAGGGTATTGTTCTTAACTTGATTTGGGAAAATTGGGTTTTAATGTGCTTTCCTGATAGAATTATACTTGAAAGCCGTATTAGTCAATTTAGGAACCGGAATTGTATTGCTAGGTCATAAATTGCATTTGATCACAGAAATGTAGACAGATGGTTTATGATTCTTAAGTGAGATTAAATACGAGAGTTTTAATCTCTAGGCTAAAGTTCTTGGCTAGCAACAGGAAGAAAAGATTAACCAAATTATGATTATAATCAAGTTCATTACTTGTTCTTAACCTTTGCATGCTCATATCCATAGTTTTAATTCAAAGTAGATATTTGTTAATAGTTTTAGTATATAAGTTATAAACAAAATTATTTAACTTTTGGTTACGTTGTTGTCAGCATATATAGAAGTAAGATAGAATATAGTATACTTGAGCAATTTTTACTTATCCAGAGTCTCCTTGGTTCGATACTTGGCTTAGTTAGCCACTTTACTACTTGTTTGACCAAATGCACTTGCGTGTCGGTTTTATAACCCCAACAAACGCACCGAACAAGTTTTTGGCGCCGTTGCCGGGGAGACTTGGAAATAGGTGAATTTGTTTTAAGTGTAATTTACTGTATTATTATTTTTCTCAAGTGCTGACAACTTAGTCCTAGTGTTTGTTTTAATTCTTCTGCATTTTACTTTTTCTTTTTCGAATACCCTTATTGACATGACATTGTGGAATATAAATGGTTTCAATGGTGGATACTCATATTTTAGCGAATCTTGTCTGAATTGTGGAGGACACCACTCGTGGCAACACTGTAACACGTGCAATATATGTGGTGGGCAAGATGGCCATTGGGATGGCTGTCTGAATGCTTATTCCCCTCCCCCAAGCCCCTACTATGATCCTTCTGTTGTTTTTTATGAATATAGGCATGCTGAAAATGAGGACTTGGGATGCCAAGCTCGAATAGAAGACATGCTGAAACAACTCTTGGAGAAATCAGAAGCAATGAAGGAGGAGATGGCAGTATTGAGAATTCAGCAAGAAGAGAATGCAGAGGCTCTCGAAAGGATGAGCGTCAAATTCACGGAGATAATTGCTGAGGCGAAGCTTGTGATAAATTGCAGGTAACAGTTTTAGCCGATATTCAAGAGGAACTACAAGCAGAAGACAAGGGTGGATTTTTGGATGAAGCCCAACAATTAGAATCTCTTGAGTGTCCCCGTGATGGGCTCACACTTATGGAAAATCCATTCAGGGAAGAAGAGATAGAGTATCCCCCATTTGACATCAGTGGGGAGATAGATGTCGATGTTGAGAAGGTGTATAAGAGTAAGGAGGTCAAGCACAATGCAGTTTCAGAGTTGAGGTGTATTGGACCACACTCTACGCATTTTTCAACATTAAATTTGGTTGACAACATAGAAATAGAGTCTTCCAAGTTTGTAGAGAAGTGTCTAGAGGAGGACCAAGCCCCGTATATTTTGAAATTCACTAATTCGGAGAGACAAAATGACTTCGCTTACTTCAGGACCAATAAATGCAAAAGGCAACATCTACTGCTTGGTCCTTACAATTTTTCACCACCACCCCTGGAGCATAAGAGGAAATTAGAGAAGAAATTAGGGGTGAGATTCATATCCTCAAGGAGGAGGAAAAAGTGGTGAAACTTGGTACGTCGTGCCGCGACGTAAAATTAGGCGCTGCTTGGGAGGCAACCCAAGGGTACCATGCGTACCATTTTAATTTCTTGCATTTAAGTTGATTTTATTTATTTTTCATCTTGTGTGTTTTGGTGGAAAGTTAAACACAGATGGAGGGGAAGTCTGAGTACTCGTGGAGGAGGAAGCTAACAAGCATGGAAGAGAAAAAGTGTGGGGTCGAACACCCACTTGTGCAAAGTTGAAGGAAGGCATGCTATTAGCTAGGCCTAAAGGCCTCAGGGAGTATTTCTCACCCTTTTTAAATTTTAATTTGATGCTATGAGGACATAGCATGATTTAAGTGTGGGGTGAGGTAAATTTCAAGGAAATTTCAAATTTTTTTTGTGCTTAACGATTTGTGGTGAATGTAATGCTTGGGAAAAATTTGAAAAATTTGAAAATTTTTTGTGAATTAAGCATGACTTCATCACCCGTTGGTTTTTCTTTTCGGTTCTTTTCCGACGGGGGGTCTTTGAACCGAAGAAGAAATTTTTTTTTCTTTTTCTTTCTTTCCTTTATCTGTATATAGTGTTTTTAGTCATAGTTAGGGACTGTTTCCGACGATGGATGGATGACAACCGTCTTGAGGAACAATTAGTCGGTAGGTGTTGGGTTTTTGAAACCATAACTAATTGGTGCTTGATGTTCTTTTTATGTGCTATACATGGTTGTAAGATGCAAGTATGTTCAGTGTGAAGCATGCAAGTGTATAACTTTGTTTGAGACACTTAGGCTCTTAAATTTGACTCAATATGATGGACGCTTAATTCTGAATTCTTGTGATTAGCTGAGTAAGAGTCTACTGATTGTGTCTTGATTTGAGCATGTGCCATGTGTGTAAGGTTTTTGAATATTCTGTGCTATTATGAAATGTCTAGAACTTGCCTGGTGTGTATATAAAACGAAATGAAGGATGTGAATTGTAGGAGATGATTTAGGCATTTCTTTGAATGAACCAAGCTTTTATCCCTCATTATACCTACCTTGAAAAATTAATCCTAGTTAACCCCATTGAGCCTTTAGCCTATTCTTTGACAGCTGCAACATAAGCTTAATCTTTTTCTTTCATTAGCCTTGAATTTGAACCAAAACTACTAAGCGCTTAAAGGAAAAATCTGAAAGAGTAAAGGAGTGAGAAGAATGAAAAAGAAGGGAAAGTAGCAATTGTAAGAGTTGAGAAAGGTTGAGGGTGCACTTGTTTGAATATGGGTGAGTATTAGTAGGGAGTAAGAAAATAAATAAATGAAAAGTTACTTATAGAACTCCTTACTAATAAGCTAAAAGTGCCTAAAGAAAGGGGGGAACAAAAGAGGATAAAGAAAGATGAAAAGAGAAAAAGGTGAAGTGAAGGAAGGGAAGTTTGTAATGAAGGCGTGATGTATTAAAAGCGCTTAGGAAAGATAGTCACTATTACTGATCATAATAGTACTTACCCGCACCTGAGTTACATTACAACCTAAAAAGTCCTACTTGATCTTACATTCATACATCCTTAAATTAGTGGAATAAAACACTAAGGGCAAGCTTATGGGTCATTACATGATGCATGTGAATTCTTTGTGAGAGTGAGTGTAATTCTATGCATGTACCCACACATGTTGTGATATAAAAATTGTTTTTGCGTGTGAAATTGGGTAACTCTCTTTCCGTGAGGGGCACATGTTGAATGAAGGATATAATTCATGTGGGATTTCTTAATCAGTTGATTTGCATGAGTTTGCTAAGATTGAGAGTCGATTCTTGAGGTTAAGAAGTCTTAACATAGTTTTACTTCATTTCAATGATCAAATCATGCATGCTCTATTTGTATCTTGTTATCTTATGTAATCATTATAGCCGTAACTTGAATTATCTTGCTAAATTAGTTATGCGGGAGTCTCCATATGCATGATATGTAAAAGGTTGTTCGAGGACGAACAAGGCTTTAAGTGTGGGGTTGTGATCACGGGCAAAAATATATGCCCGAGATAAGCTTTATGACTTAAATTAGTCTTGTTTATCTAAGTTATTGTATATATTTTCATGTAATTTTATATGAAGTGAAGATATGTGCTAACCAACATGATTAGCCTTTGTTTTGTAGGTTTTGATGACTTTTGAGTAACTAATCCATGAGTTGGTGAAGTAGAGGCTTGGAAACGGAATTAACACGCGAACGTCGGCGAAGAGGAGGCACAAAACAGCCCACCTGCGCGTTGGCAACATGCCACGTAAGGCAGGCCGCTCACAACAGCCCACCTGCGCATTGGCAACGTGCCACAACAGGTGGCCTCCGCGACCAAGGGCTGCCAACGCGCTGCCCAAGCAGCGTGACACGCTACCAACGCGGCAGGGTGCTGCCCGGGCCAAGAGTGGGAGAGAGATGCCAACAGGGCCAGGAGTGATAGCCTCAGATTCTCCCAGTAGAGACCTAGTGGACACTGTCAGCAGTCTCATTAAAGATATTCAGCCCTAGCGCCTTTGGCTATGAGTGTGCCATCTAGATCCAGGCGTGATTAGATGAGATGAGCATTAGGTCAAGGGGTTAGAGTAGTATACCCGCAGAGACCAGCACTCCTGAGTGTAGCAGATCTGGCCGGAGACATGTGGGCCAATGCTGAGCAGGTTCAGGTGCTTATTTCGGGTGCGGGAAGCCCGAACATACACTTAGGGATTGCCCAGCAGCCATATAGGGTCATGATAGGGGCCGAGGCCCAGCCTCAAGTTCAGCAGCTCCACCAGCACGCCCAGCTCAGTAGAGGGCATCTACCAGTGCAGGTGGTGGACAATGTCAAAACAGATGCTATGCCTTAGCATCTCATCAGGAGCAGGAGATCTCCCTATGTGTAGTCACTGGTATGTTATGAGTATTTCACCTTGATATATATATATATGCATTAGTAGATCCATGGGCTACTTTACTTTTGTGATGCCCTATATTGCTAATAGTTTTGGAGTCAGTCCCGTAATCTTGTCAAAACCCTTCTCAGTCTCTACTCCAATCGGTGATTCATTTATAGCTAGACAGGTATATAGAAATTTCCCTGTCACAGTCCTTTAGAAAGTCACCTCAGCCGATTTAGTAGAGTTAGCCATGATCAATTTTTATGTTATTCTCGGCATGAATTGGTTGTTTGCATGTTATGCCTTAGTAAATTATAGAACCCGTGCAGTAGAGTTCGGATTTTTGGGTGTACCAGTCTTAGAGTAGAAGGGTAGTTTAGCTGTGCCTGTAGGTCGTTTCATTTCCTACCTTAAGGCCAAAAAGATGATTTCTAAGGGTTGCGTGTATCATCTAGTTAGGGTTAAGGATGTTATGTCTGAGACCCTGACTATCCAATCAGTTCCAGTAGTGTGTGAATATCTAGAAGTGTTCCCAGATGATCTACCGGGAATCCCTCCCGAGCGGGAGATCGATTTGGTATTGACCTTCTTCCCGATACGTAACCTATATCTATTCCTCCTTATAGAATGGCCCCAACCGAGCTAAAGGAGTTGAAGGAGTAGTTGAAATACCTCTTAGACAAGGGATTCATAAAACCTAGAAAATCCCCATGGGGTGCACCAGTTCTCTTTGTTCGCAAGAAAGATGGTTCTCTTCATATGTACATTGATTATCGGCAATTGAATAGAGTTACCATCAAGAACAGGTATCCTCTCCCCGGGATTGATGATTTGTTTGACCAACTTCAGGGTGCTAAGTTCTTTACAAATATAAATCTCAGATCCGGATACCATCAGCTCAGGATTCGGGAGAGTGACATCCCGAAGACAGCCTTTAGGACTTGGTATGGTCACTATGAGTTTGTAGTTATGTCTTTTGGACTAACGAATGCTCCTGCAGCTTTTATGGATTTGATGATCAGGGTGTTCAAGCCATACTTGGATATGTTCGTGATTGTGTTCATAGATGACATCCTTATATACTCTCGGAGCAAGGAGGAGCATGCCGCTCATTTTAGGGTGGTGCTACAGACTCCTAAGGATTGCCAGTTGTATGCTAAATTCAGTAAATGTGAGTTTTGGTTGAACTCAGTGGAGTTTTTGGGTTCATTTGGTGTCAAGTGAGGGTGTACAAGTAGACTCTTAAAAGATAGAAGACATGAAGAATTGGCCTAGACAAATGAGTCCTTCGGACATCAGGAGTTTCTTGGGTTTACCTGGTTATTATCAGAGATTTCTTGAGGGGTTTTCATCCATTGCAGCCCCCTTGACTAAGTTGACCCAGAAGAAAGTGCAGTTTCAATGATTAGAGGCTTATAAGAAGAACTTCCAAGAGTTGAAGACTTGACTCACCTCAGCACTGGTGTTAACCCTACCTGAGTGTACCGATGCATTTGTGGTGTATTGTGACGCTTCAAGAATCGGCCTTGCTTGTGTACTCATGCAACACGGTAAAGTTATAGCCTATGCTTTCAAGCAGCTAAAAGACCATGAAGGGAATTATCCGACTCATGATCTCGAACTGGCAGCGGTAGTATTTTCCTTGAAGATTTGGAGAAACTATTTGTACCGGGTCCATGTAGATATGTTTACGGAGCACAAAATCCTAAGATATATGTTACCTAGAAGGATCTAATTTACGTCAATGAAGGTGGTTAGAGCTACTCAAGGATTATGATATGAGTGTCCTTTACCATCCGGGCAATGTAGGCTTTCTATGAAGAGTGTGTCCCATGTAGATGGGGGGGGGAGGAAGGAGCTGGTGAAGGATATGCATCGGCTTGCACAGTTGGGAGTTCGTTTGGTTGACTCAACTGATGGTGGTGTTATTATGCAGAATGGGTCAGAATCATCGTTAGTAACCGAAGTTAAAGCTAGACAATACTAGGATCCTATTTTGGTAAAGTTGAAGGAATCCATTTAGAATTAGAAGGTAGAAGTCTTCTCCAAAGGGGGAAATGGGGTGCTTCGATACCAGGGTCACTTATGTGTTCTGGGTGTTGATAATTTGAGAGATCGGATGTTGTACGAGGCTTATGGTTCCAGATACTCTATACATCCAGGTGCCACCAAGATGTACCGTGACCTATGGGAAGTGTCTGAATTGTCAACAGGTGAATGTAGAGCATCAAAGACCTGGAGGTGTGCTTCAAGACATTAGTATCCCTACTTGGAAGTGGGAGGAGATCAATATGGACGTTATCACAGGGTTGCCTCGTACTCACTGATAGTACGACTCTATTTGGGTGGTTGTGGACTGGCTGACTAAAGCAGCTCATTTCCTACCGGTCAAAACTACCTATTCAGTAGAAGATTATACTAAGTTGTACATTTGGGAGCTAGTTCGGTTGCATGGAGTGCCCTTGTCCATCATATGAGATCGAGGTACTCAGTTTACCTCCCAGTTTTGGAAGTCATTTCAAAAGGTACTCGGTACTCAGGTCAAGCTTAGCGCAACATTTCACTCGCAGATAGATGGTCAGACCGAGTGGACTATTCAGACTCTTGAGAGCATGTCGAGAGCGTGTGTGATTGATTTCATGGGTAGTTGAGATGATCATTTGCCTCTCATTGAGTTTGCGTATAATAGCAGCTACCATTCCAACATTCAGATGGCTCCGTTTGAGGCTCTCTATGGGCGGAGATGTAGATCACAAATTGGTTAGTTTGAAGTCAGTGAAGCTGCGATGATAGGACCAGATTCAGTCCATGAGGCCATGGAGAAGTTCAGCTTATACGGGAAAGGTTGAAAACAGCTCAGAGTCACCAAAAGTCCTATAAGGATGTCAAGAGGAGAGAACTTGAGTTTGAAGTCGATGATTGGGTGTTTCTAAAGGTGTCTCTTATGAAGGGAATAATGAGTTTCGAAAAGAAAGGAAAACTCAATCCCCATTATGTTGGCCCATACCATATTATGAAAAGGGTTGACAAGGTAGCATATGAGTTGGAGTTTCCCTCAGAATTATCTTAAGTCCATCTAGTTATCCATGTATCGCTCCTAAAGAAATGCTTGGATGACCCAACTCTAGTTGTTTCGGTGGAGAGCGTAGGTGTGAAGGACAACCTTAGTTATAAGGAAGTTTCGGTGGAAATACTGGATCATTAGGTTTGTACGCTAAGAAATAAAGAAGTGGCTTCAATCAACGTTTTATAGAGGAATCAGAATGTTGAGGGAGCTATGTGGGAAGCTGAAGAAGATATGATGGCCAAATACCCACATCTATTCCCTTCTAGCTCAGTTTCAGCTTGAGGTATCAGTTTCCTCATTAGTACTCTATTCAGTTTCATGTTCAGCTTATGTATCCAGTTTCTTTCATGTTAATGAATGTATGTGTGTTCAGGAATTCAGTTCAATCATGTAGATCAAATCAGAGTCAGTCACTCCATCAGTTTTCAGCATGTATATTCAGTATCTGAGTATGATGATCGCATTCCTTTTCTTTTTAGTATGACTTTCAACATTCAAGGACAAATGTTCCCAAGAGGGAGATATTGTAATACCCCAAAAACCCTAAGATCAGACTCGAGAGTTGAAAGGTCACAGGATGAGTCGTCCAGTGACCCGTCAGGATCACCACGAATCATTAAGTGACTGTGAGGAGGGGTTTGACTATGTTTAGAAATTTTAGGTTTGGGGTGACCATAAGTGTAACCACGAGTCGTGGTCAGCCTCACCATCCATTAGGTCAACCGTGGTCAAAGGGGTCTGAAGGATGAAGGGAAGCAGGCAGTGCACCTAATGGGTCATCACCACGATTTGTCGGGTACACCATGAGTCGTGGTGTCCCTCGTGGTGACCCTCATAAGAAATTTAGCAGTGTAAGTAACGACAGGTGACCACGAGTCATGGTCTAGGTGACGAGTCGTCCAGTCCCTCATGGGGATTGGCAGTGTATATTTTCCTACAAATTTAATAAGGGCTTTTCCATAATTCCTATGTTTCTAACGCCTAAATTACGTCATCTTAAGCTCATAATAGAGTGTTTTAAGAAGGGTTAAGTCATTCTAAGTCTATTCCAATTCATGCATGCAAGTTTAGAGGGTTGAGAGGTGATCAAGCCTAGTTCTTTAAATTTCTTCCTCAATTATCATTGGGCAATCAAGGAAGTGGTGAAATCAGGTCTCTTCAGGTATGTGAGGCTATGAATGGGTGCAATATACACACCCATGCCCAATCCGCTCTCAATTTATGAAAGTTCTAATTGATGATTCTATGGGTATTTACCCAATGTGTGAATTTCCTAAGTATTATCATGGGTATGATCTAAGCATGTTTTCAATGTTGAATTGTGATTAATGAGTAGATTATACAATGTTTTAAATTATAATTATGTTTTCAAGTTTTATAAACTATGATGCCCATCCATGAAAGTTCATGAAAGTTGAGATCTATGAAGTATGTGTACAAGAATGATGAGATGTTTATGAAGAAAGTATGATTTAGAAATACCCTTGCTTATGTTCATGTTTTCAAGGTGAATCAAGTTGATTTCAAGCATGTTTAAGTATTGGGCAATCCCATATGATCAAGTTTTTTTTATGATTTCATGAATTAGCTTACCACATGGTTTTGGAGTCTATACTCCCTATTATGTTTAGCTTGTGGTATGATTTGAGCCAAGACACCTCATGTTATAACTTCAGATTTATGTATGTATGTTAAGAGTCAGCTTCGTCACTAAAAGATGGTCAGCTTCATCAAAAAACGATGGACAGCATATGCATGTTTTTGGGAGTAGTGTCTAGCACCGAGTAGGCTAAGCATCAGTCAAACCTATGCCTCAAAACTACGTGCCAACATAGGTATGTTCAGATTATTCGGGACCTCCCTTGTGAGCTTCCCCTGCCCCTAAGGGGCCTTTAGCTTGATATTAATATCATGGTAGCGTCCTTAGCCCTGGAAAAGCTTTGGACGGCTCTGCTCACTTGAGTGTAATAGTCGGGACCACATAAGCTCTATCATGGTAATGTCGGTTATATGATGAGTCTCCCATTGTTCCTCATGATATCAATTATGCATGTACATCAGTCAATACGTTTTCAGCAAGTTTGATCTAATGTTTAGTTTTACTTATGATTATCAGTTTTCCGCTTTGGGTCATTCGAATTAATTATGATATTCAGTTATGTTCAGATCATGATTTCAGAAAATAGCATGCAAGCCCTACTCTCAGAATCTTATCTTGATTATGTTTTTCACTATACATGTTTAATGTTTTACTTACTTACCTTGCATACTGATACATTCCACGTACTGACCATATACTGTATGTTGTATGATTTCATGATACAGGCTCCGATATCCAGACTCAGTCCCGCCACTAGCCCAATTCCCATCATCAGTACTTCTGAATCAGAGTTGGTGGGTCCTCAACTTTTGAGTGCCTTTCTATTCAGATATGTTCCATATTTTCAGTTTTCAGACTATAGTGAGTTAGTTGGCTTCTTGTCCCATCAACTCGTCAGTATTAATGGCTTTTCGGACATAGTATGTATTCAGCTTCAGACTTATGTATGTACTCAGGTGCTATGTATGTTCAAACTTCCTCTTTGTTATTCATGTTGATCTTCCGTTTTATTTGGATGAGTTAGATGTTATGTTCATGCCATGGGTGGACTTAGAGCCTCTCGGAGTTCTTTGTGTTGTGTCTCAATCCGGGCCTATTTTCGGGTCGTCACAATTTCATAGCATTGAGAGAAGAAAAACAATGACTTCTTGTGATTCTACTTTACTTATCAAGATTTGTTTGAACAATTTCGTCTTTTTGTAAGTGATCATAATGATGTTTTTTCAAATATTGTTCTTGTATATTTAACTATGAGTAGCTAAACTGTATAGCTAGGGTTGTGTGAACAATGGTGGAATAATAAATGTAGGCAAACAAAATAGTGACTCTTGAACGGTGAGTATAAGTTGTTGTTAGTGTCTCTTCATTTTAATTTACTTTTAACGATTGCAAACGCTAAATTCTGCCTATTGACCCTGCTCAAATCCACTCTAAATATTGGTAGTGTAAACGGTTGAAGAAAATATAGAATCCAATGTAGAGTTAGCGTCGACTCCCACATAGACTATGCTATGCCCACTCTATCTAGTATGAATCAATATAGTTTTGCAAGATTAGAAACTATTCGAATTAAGGTTGAGTAAGTTTAACTACAACTATCGAATACAAATTGCCAGGTTGAAATTTTAAGAAAATTCTAGAAAATTGACTCCAATTATGGGTCGATCCCCCAGCATCAACCAATATGAATAAATTGAGAATGGACTATGGTTGAAAATGCAAGAAAAGACTTATAAAACCCATGAGTATGTTTCAATAACACCGTAGGGTGTCAATTTACTTCAATTTTGTCAAATTGATGAGAACTCCCTTCTACCCAATTGCTTGTTGCCAATTGTTATTCAACTTATCTCTAGGAGAATCTATTAAACAAGGGTTATTCCTTGAGTTATTGTTGATTGATGCTAACAACAACCTAAATTTCCTCCTTCAAGCCTCATAAAGGTAATTTGGCAGGATTGGGTGACTTTTATCACCAATCACATACTACAAAGCAATAATCAATCAAATGTTCTTAAGTCCATACTCAATTTTACCAAATTGGGATCATTATGGTTCACAACTCTAGATTTGGGTTTAGTTACCTATAGCGAGAAGAAGAAGAAGAGAAAGTAAGTAATTAGATATCCTCACCAATGAAATTGCAAATTATAGAAGAGATCTTGAATTGATAAACTTGAATATTCAAAATTACAAACTAAATCTAAGATATTCTAAGAAAAGTAAAAAAAATCTATCTATCTCTACACTTTACTAAAAATAACTCAAAAGCTCTTTGAAAAATTGAAGAAAAATCTATCTATACTATGTCTTGAAAAACCCAAAATAATTTAAACTCGAAGGAACTAGGTGTGTAGGGACGGACCATCCATTGGAAGGATGGACCATCCTTTCTCCGGTTATTTAAAATTAGCCTCTATTAATTAGCTTTTGTACTTTGATCGCGGACCATCTTCTGGAAAGACGGTCCATCTTTTGCTCCATCATTTAGAATTGCCTATTGCCTCATCCCTAGTACGTCCTCAATTGATGGACTGTCTTTTGGAAAGATGGTCCGTATTTAAGAGCATCATTTAAGGACCTTTTCAAGATGATTTCAGGATACTTTGACTTGGGCTGGACGGCTGAACATGCGGACCATTTTTCAAACAGACGGTCCGTCCTTTAGCTTCTCTCTAGAACATATTTGTGGCTTTAACACCTCTCTTCTTCATTTTTCTTAGGTTCCTAAAATATGGCACAATGAGGTTAGTTTTCAATTAATCTAGCTCCTAAAGATATGCAAAATGCTATGAAATGAAGCAAAGATGTGTCGCAAATTCCCGACACATCAACACCCCCAATTTAAAGCATTTTCTTGTCCTCAAGAAAACTAAGAAGAGAAACTACCCTATACCTAAAATAATGACCCAAAATCACAAATTGCAATGACTAGGGTGGTTGTTAACAATGGCTACTAACATACATATTTCAATAGGGCCACCCTCTCAATCAATCAAAAACCAGTTTTCTCACAATTGTTTGAACTAACCATGTAATCTCCACTGATGATGTACACACCTAGACTCAAGAACTAAAACATGTTAGCCATTTATATCCACATTCCCTCACATTTAGATCAATGAAAGTGTCCTTCTTTTTCTAAAGTAATTCTAACACACCATATAAGGACACACAAGATCAAAAGAGAAGAGAAATGTAGTAAACTATCACAAAAGGTTCACAACATAGGTCACAACAATCATATACTTGCCTGTTTACTCAAGTGCCATTCCTTTTGGATATCCGAGTTGAGATTACACAAGGACTTTTCTAAGCTTATAATGAGGGTCAAAGGGTTGGTAGAATATAAATATAGCTTTTAGTGACTCATTTACCATCCTTGAACATGATATGTCGGGAATTAGCAATATATCTTTACTTCATTTTATAGCATATTACATGTCATTAGGAGTTAAATTAAGTTGAAACTAACCTTATTATGCTATGTGTCAAAAACTCAAGCAATGAAAATATAAAAGGAGTTTAGGCCAAAAAAATGCTCAAAGGACAAGGTAACATACGAACCGCTTGTCTGAAACACGGTCTGCATCACCTACTGTCCCTTCCCAACTGTAAATTCTAGAAACCCAGCAATAAGGGTCCCTAAAATATGGTTGAAGTGACGAACCGTCTTTTTAAAGGTCGGTCCATCAATTGAAGAATGAACTCAAGCTAGGCAGGGTAGGATTTCTATAGTATGGTGCAAGGTATGGATTTGTCACACCCCACCTTGGGGGGTATGACGGGCACCTGGTGCTTGCTAGACTCTGGGCTGCTAAACGGTCCATCCTGAGCACATCTGGTGCTTTGGCTAACTGTGGCTCTATTTCAAGAAACAAATCGGCTATATAGCGGCTATAAATACAGCCTTCGGTCGACTGGGCCAGTAGCCACCTGTATAAAACTTCATCTAACCAGAAACATACTTACAAAGGGAAGCCTATGCGGGCTGACAAGGCTACCATACTATCTAGTTATCTGTAACTCAACAATAAAATACTGAATAACTATGTGACCGGCAAGGTCACTACTACTATCAGACTATGGCTCCACACGACCAACATAATCAACCAAACACATATATACATGCACGGCCCCACACAACCGGCTCCACTACCACAGGGAAACCTCAAACTGCAAGCCTCTCGGAAGTAATAATAGAATGGTCGGGACAGGGCCCCGACCTACCCAAACTGTAATCAAAAGGAAATAGGAGCAACCTCTGACTATCCAGCTCCGGAGGATAGGAGCTGACAACTCTGCTGACTGGATCACGAGGGATCGACTCCTCGTCTATGTGTACCTGCAGGAAAGCAATGCAGCGCCCCTACGGGCATCAGTACCACAGGTACCGATCATGTAAAGCAAACTAAAATATACAACTGAAATGGGTAACAACAATAACATGACATATAAGTAGGAAGTAGCTGAGTCTATCTGGCTGAGGATAACTGGGGAGAGTTTATCTATTCTATAACTAAATTGGGCGTACCTGACGACTTGTTGTCCTACTGTCTATCAGTATGTAATAGCACATATAGATATACATATAAATACACACAATACCTGACCGACCCTCATAAGCCAGAAGGTGCCAACCAACAGAACAATCTATTTACCCCTACCCGGGTCTAAACCAACAAAAATAAGTCACTCCACTCATCTGATAACTATGAGTTCCTCCTACTGGCCCCTTTGGGTACGTAGCTCAGGCCTTGGCCCCTGACAATAAACTGTGTCTGAGTCCGAAGACTCCTGCCTCTGGGCGCAAGTGCGCAACGGGGTAATCTGCTGCTGCATCTGTGACTGAGACTACCCCTGCGTGTAAACACGCAATAGGGTAATTTTATAAAAATCTGTATCTAAAACTACCCCCGGCCACAAGCGCACACAGAGTAATCTGCCCCTGTAAATAGGGTAATTTGGATCTGCGCAGAGCGAACTAAACTGCCCCTGCAAGTAGGGTAATCTGGACCATATAATTATGGTGGTCGGCCATCATCGTCCTCTAGGCAGACGGCATCGCCCAGCTGGTGGCGGTATCTGAATCTTGTATCGACACAACTATAACCTAGGGGCGGCGGGGATGCTAAGGGACACCCACATGCCACAACAAGTCTCAACATGCAAAACACATACACAGCAAGCATGCTCAAATGAAAAATACTAATCATATTCTCTTCTTTTATTTCAAGGCCAGTCCGTACTAAACAACTGATGCTATATTCTTTTTTACACTGTTTCTGATTGCTGGGCTAACTGCTACCTGGTCTTTATCTGTTTATCTGATTACTATTACCCGCGATCTGAAGCTATATCAGTTTCTAGAGCCATATCTATTTCTGGATCTACATCTGTATCTGGGGCTACTTCTATATCTGATTACTGATCTGATTATATCTAGATATAACTCGATAACATAGAACATGCCATCTACAACTGGATATAGCTCAATAATGTAAAATGTGCCATCTATTTTCGGATACAGTCCCAACAAATGTAATACATACTATCTGTACTCTTGCTAATTCATTATACTGCTTTTACAACTTCCATTCTGGATATTACGTAAGAACATGCTGAGCTACTAGCTGATACCACATTACTATCTAAAATCATTTGACTATCCGTTATTCTGATTATCGCATGATACATAGTGATATACTAGTATGCTTGCTGGAAATCATACTAAAATCATTCCTGTACGCTGGGTATCTGTCAATATCCTTTATTCTATTTATTTTCTAGACTGTACTTCTTGGCTTGCCGAAAGAATTACTTTACATACCTGGTTTCTGAGTACCCGACTGACCGATGTGATTTCCATCGGTACCTCTGCTGTTTCTCCCAACTACATTTATATATATGTCAATTAGAACCAAATACACTAATACTCTGAAAGAAAATGTCACTTTCGATATATTTATAGTCTAAACTTTGGCTTATCGAAAGACGATCAAAAACTCGCTATTTCTCGAAAGTCCAGAAGGGAGAAATATTCAATTTAAGGCTAGGAATATATTGACACTAATTTGGAGCAACTCCACTTGCCTCAGTTCGGTTGCACGACGATTCGCCGGCCGAATTTCACGAAACTAAATCTGTAGGAATGCTCCTCACTGCTTAATACCTTGGTAGCTAGAGTTAATTTGAGTTTGGACCGCGTTTGACGGCGTAATCATAAGGAAATTGCAATGGAATCTTCGTCCTCTCTGTTTTTCCCTCGACTTCTCTGGAAATTATATGAAATATAACATTTAAACTAAAGTGGAGGGCTTATATAGTTGGGCTTGGACAGGGACAACGTGTCACGGAGCCAACGCGGAGTCTCCACCTCCGTGACACGTTGCGATCGCGGAGGGGTTCTGCCCCGGCTCCTTCTGCGATGGTTCGACAGGTTTCTCATCCGGTCTTTTCCCGGGCCTTTTTCTGGCATGTATGGCTTTCAAATACTTTTAACCAACACACAAATAGGCCATCTATGTGTTGGGAATTTTACGGGGTATCACATTCTCCCCCCCTTAAGAACATTCGTCCTCGAATGTAAACTTCTATCTAGAGGACTTCTCAACCTGTTTCTAGAAAAATTTTGGCAGAGTTTCCTCTGTAATATGGACTATCCCAAAAACCTGAAATGCAGAAAAGTCCCATACAGGTACTCCACACAATACTATAGTATTTAAATGATAGATTAAAATAGACCTTCTCATTTACACATACTATAAGGAACTGCATAAGATAATAATACCAACATACCTGTCGCCTGACTAGGCTTGAAATAAATGAGGGTATCTAGTCTTCATATCTTCCTCTGTCTCCCAAGTCATCTCCTCTCGGTTCCTGTTACGCCACAATACCTTGACAGACACAATATCTTTAGTTCTCAATCTATGAATCTGTCTGTCTTATATGGCTACTGGAACCTCTTCATATGCTAACTCTTCTGTGACTTGGACATCCTGAACTGGAACAACTGTGGAAGGGTCTCCTATGAACTTCCTCAACATAGATACATAGAATACTGGGTGAACAGACGCCAACTCTGGAGGCAAGTTCAGTTCATATGCAACTCGGCCTATTCTCCGCCGAATCTGATATGGCCCAATGAACCTCGGGCTAAGCTTGCCTTTGTTGTCAAATCTCATCACCCCTTTCATCGGAGACACTTTCCAATATACCAGTCATCCACTGCAAATTCTAGATTTCTGCGCCGCATATCTGCATAAGACTTTTGGCGGCTCTGAGTAGTCAGTAGGCATTCTCTGATAAGCTTCACCGCCTCTTCTGACTGATGAATAAGTTTCGGCCCAATCAGCGCTGTCTCCTCCACTTCAAACCAGCCGACGGGTGATCTACATTTTTGCCCGTATAATGCTTCAAAGGGCGCCATCTGGATAGCTGAATGATAACTATTATTATAGGCAAGTTCAATCAACGACAGATGCTCATCCCAGCTACCCCCCAAAATCTAGTACACACGCTCGTAGCATATCTTCGAGCGTCTGGATAGTTCGTTCTGCTTGCCCGTCTGTCTGAGGATGAAAGGTTGTACTTAAGTTAATCTGTGTCCCTAGGCCTCTATGGAATGACTGCCAAAATCTCGCTATAAATTGTGCTCCTCTATCCGAGATAATAGACATCGGAACACCGTGTAACCTAACTATCTCTCTGATATACAGTTCAGCATAATCCTCGCAAGAATGTAGTTTGTACTGGTAGGAAATGGGCTAATTTTGTCAGCCTGTCAACGATTATCCAAATAGAATCATTTCTGCGTCTGGTACGGGGTAACCCTGTTACAAAATCCATATTTATCGCTTCCCATTTCCACAAAGGCACAGCTATATCCTGCATCAAACCGCCCAGTTTTTGGTGTTCTGCTTTCACTTGCTGGTAGTTTGGACATCTAGATACAAATTCAGCTATTTCAGCTTTCATACCTGGCCACCAGTAGATGTCTCTGATGTCGTGGTACATTTTTGTTGCTCCTAGATGGAGGGAATAGCGAGCGTAATGTACCTCAGGCATGATCTGCTGGCGAAGCCCTGAAACATTCGGGACACATATGCGGCCCTTACAACGTAGCAATTCATCCTCAGTCACTTGGAAATCCGGCTCCTTACCTTTCTGAACTCTATCTCTAAGCTAGACTAAGTCAGGATCCTCGTACTGCCGTTTTTTACCCTTGTAACTAATGATGACACAGCAGAGTTTTGAATCACCGCTCTGTTATTTTCTGTTTCTACTACTCGAATGGCTAAACCAGCTAGCTGATGAATTTCCTTGGCTAACTCCTGCTTCTCGGGTCGCAAATACGCTAAACTCCCCATTGACTTATGGCTCAGGGCATCTGCTACTACATTAGCTCTCCCTGGGTGGTAGAGAATATTTACGTCATAATCTTTCAGCAATTCTAACCAGCGAAGCTGCCGCAGGTTTAACTCCCTCTATGTGAAAATGTACTGCAGGCTTTTATGATCAGTAAAAATGTCTACATGAATGCCATACAGATAATGCCTCCGAATTTTCAGAGCGTGGATCACTACGGCCAATTCCAGGTCATGGGTCGGATAGTTCTTTTCGTGCTTCCTCAGCTATCTGGAACCATAAGCAATTACCTTTCCATGCTGCATCAGCACACATCCCAGTCCAAAGCCTGAAGCATCGCAATACACCGCATACCCATCTGTTCCCTCTGGCATGCTAATACCGGGGCGGAGGTCAATCTGTCTTTCAATTCTTGAAAACTCTGCTCACATGCCTCCGTCCACTGAAATTTCGCTTCTTTCTGTGTCATCTTTGTCAGAGGTTCTGCTATTGTGGAGAATCCTTCAACAAATCTCCGGTAATACCCTGCTAAACCCAGGAAACTGCGAACCTCAGTCGGAGTGGTAGGTCTGGGCCATGTTTTGACCGCCTCTATTTTTTGTGTGTCCACCTGTATACCAGCATCCAACACGATATGCCCCAAAAAGGCAACTGAGTTCAGCTAGAACTCACACTTAGAAAACTTGGCGTATAGCTAACGGTCTCTAAGAATCTGGAGTACTGTTTGTAAATGGTTCTGGTGATCTGTTTCTGAACGAGAATATACCAGAATATCATCGATAAATACTATCATGAACAAATCCAAATACAGTCTGAATATGCTGTTCATCAGGTCCATAAACACTGCAGGGGCATTTGTCAGCCCAAAGACATGACCAGAAATTCAAAGTGACCATATCTGGACCTGAAAGCAGTCTTTGGAATGTCTCTCTCACAAACTCGGACCTGGTGGTATCCGGACCTCAGATCTATCTTAGAGAAACATTTGGCCCCCTGCAACTGGTCAAACAAATCATCTATTCTAGGGAGTGGGTATTTGTTTTTAACTGTTACCTTATTCAACTGTTGGTAGTCTATACATATACGGAGTGAGCCATCCTTCTTTTTTACAAATAGAACTAGCGCACCCCATGGGGAAGTACTAGGCCTGATAAAGCCTTTGTCGAGCAAATGTTTTAACTGCTCTTTCAACTCTCTAAGCTCAGCTGGTGCCATGCGATATGGGGGAATGGATATAGGTTGAGTCCCCGGCAACAAGTCAATTGCAAAATCTATCTCCCTTTCGGGAGGGATACCAGGCAACTCATCTGAAAATATGTTAGGGAATTCATTGACCACTGGAATAGACTGAAGAGTCGGAGGTTCCACCCGAATGTCCTGGACTCTAACTAGGTGGTAAATACATCCCTTTGCTATTAATTTTCTCACCTGAAGGTAGGAAATAAACCTACCTTTTGGCGTAGCTGTGATCCCTTTCCACTCTCGCACTGCTTCCCCCGGAAAGTGAAATCGGACCATCTTGGTCCATCATGCTAAGTTGGCATAGCATGGCACTAACTAGTCCATACCCATAATGGCATCGAAGTCGACCATCTCAAGTTTTATCAAGTCTACTGTGGTCTGGCGATCAGCAACCTCTACCGTACATCCTCGGTAAACTATTTTAGTTGTAATTGAGTTGCCGATTGATGTAAGCACTGAAAAGGGCTACTGAAGAAATTCTAGTTCGATACCCAACTTCCAGGCCATAAATGGTGTAATATATGACAAGGTAGACCCTAGATCAATCAATACATAAACAGGGTATGAGCAGATAGTCAATATACCTATGACCACGTCGGGAGATGCCTCTGAATCCTGCGTCCCTGGTAATGAATAGGTACGGCTGGGGCCTGCACCTAAGCCAGAGGCTCCTGATCTACCTCAGCCCCTATTTGCTGAACCTGAGGGTCTGCGCCCTACTGAGGCTGCTGGAGCTCGTGGCCCCGCTAATGTTCTATCCAGACTATCCCGGCTACCCTATCCTCTGGCCGGACAATCTCTCATTAAATGCCCTTCCTGTCCGCAGTTATAACACCCTGAGAAGCCTTGCCTGCAGGCTCCAGAATGGGTTCGGTGGCATATAGGACAAGGGGTAGGTGCAAATCTACTCTGTTCTGCCCTTCACTGCTGAGGTGATGCTACTGTCCATGAACTACTACACTCTGACTGACTCCAGCGAACAAATCTGCCTCTCCGCTGCTGTACCGGAGGTAAAGATCTGGGTGGCCTATCTGAAAACCGTGGTCTCGGCCCCCTAGTGATTTCCCCCTGAATCTCCGCGGGTCTGTTCCTATGGCGCTGCTTTGAAGTCGCCTGCCTGTCTCCCCACTGCCGCTGTCTCAGGCCCTCAATTGTTTGAGCGAAGACTTGTACCCTGGCTATGTCCATGTCCTCTCTCAAAGTAGCCATCATGCACGTCTCTATGTAATCTGAATTCAGGCCCATAATAAAGCGATGGACTCTAGACGACATAGTGTCCACAAATGCTGGAGCATAGCGGGCTAAGGAGTCGAACTGTAAAGAATACTCACGGACGCTCCTGGCCCCCTACTCTAAGTGTAAGAACTGGTCCATCCGAGCCTGTCTGACCTCCCGGGGTAAGTAGTGGTCCAGGAAGGCCTCTGAGAAGCTAGACCAAGTAGGAGGGGCTGTATCCCTCCCCCGAGATCTCTCCCAACTTTCTTACCACAAAACAGCAATATCCCTCAACCGGAACACTGTTAATTCCACTAATTCTTCTGGAGTTACGTGCATGACTCTAAAGATTCTCTGCATTTGGTTCAGAAAGTCCTGAGGGTCCTCCACTGGATTTGACCCTATAAATTGAGGGGGTCCCAATGCCAAGAATTCTCTAACCCTGGAACTACCTCGCCCACTTAGAGATTCTGCTGCTGCAGGTGGTACTGGCTGACGCTGAGTAGCTAGTATCTAGGTCAACATAACCACCGGACTACGTAGCTCCTGATCAGATGAAGTAGGTGCAGGAGCTGTGGGAGGCGGTGCTGCCTTAAATGGTGTCTGGCGAGGTGGAGACTGCTGGGAGGGTCGAGATGACACCTCCATATCGCCCTCAGATCGGGCTAAATCTAACTATAAGTGAGGCATCCTGCTGGTGCCTTCGCCTGCCGCTGTATCTAATCTCCTGCCTGTAGCAGGGTGCCATTGATCTGCCATAGTATCTCTGTAGACTAAGAGGGTGGTAAGTTTCAAAAGAACCAACCCTATACTGTACTGTGCTATGACAGGACTGAGTATGAAAGAAGGGTAACCATCCTATTATGCCTTGCAGCCTCCTGCCTATAGTATGTGGTGCACAACACATCCATAGACACGACTCTACTTAGCACAACTTGCGGACTCCCTGGGACACGAACTGCTCTGATACCAAGTTTGTCACACCCCACCTTGGGGGGTATGACGGGCACCTGGTGCCTGCTACACTATGGGCTGCTAAATGGTCCATCCTGAGCACATCTGGTGCTTTGGCTGACTGTGACTCTATTTCAAGAAACGAACCGGCTATATAGCGGCTATAAATATAGCCTTCGGTCGACTGGGCCTGTAGCCACCTGTATAAAACTTCAGCTAACTAGAAACATAGTTACAAAGGGAAGCCTATGCGGGCCAACAAGGCCACCATACTGTCTAGTTATCTGTAACTCAACAATAAAATACTGAATAACTACATGATCGGCAAGGTCACCACTACTATCAGACTATGGCCCACACGACCAACATAATCAACCAAACACATATGTATATGCACGGCCCCACACGACCGGCTCCACTACCACAGGGAAACCTCAGACTGCAATCCTCTAGGAAGTAATAATAGATCCCGACCTACCCAAACTGTAATCAAAAGGAAATAGGAGCAACCTCCGACTATCCAGCTCCGGAGGATAGGAGCTGACAACTCTGCTAACTGGATAACAAGGGATCGACTCCTCGTCTATGTGTACCTCCAGGAAAGTAATGCACTGCCCCTACAGGCGTCAGTACCACAGGTACCGAGCATGTAAAGCAAACTAAAATATACAACTGAAATGGGTAACAATAATAACATGACATATAAGCAGGAAGTAGCTGAGTCTATCTGGCTGAGGATAACTGGGGAGAGTTTATCTATTCTATAACTAAACTGGGCATACCTGACGACGTGTCATCCTACTGTCTATCAGTATCTAATAGCACATATAGATATACATATAAATACACACAATACCTGACCGACCCCCATAAGCCGAAAGGTGCCAACCAACAGAACAATCTATTTACCCCTACCCGGGTCTAAACCAACCAAAAATAAGTCACTCCACTCATTTGATAACTGTGTCTGAGTCCGAAGACTCCTGCCTCTGGGCGCAAGTGCGCAACGGGGTAATCTGCTGCTACATCTGTGACTGAGACTGCCCCTGGGTGTAAACACGCAACAGGGTAATTTTATAAAAATCTGTATCTGAAACTGCCCCCGGCCACAAACGCACACAGAGTAATCTGCCCCTGTAAATAGGGTAATCTAGCTCTGTGCAGAGCGAACTAAACTGCCCCTGCAAGGAGGGTAATCTGGACCATATTATTATGGTTGTCGGCCATCATCATCCTCTAGGAGGACGACATCGCCCAACTAGTGGCGGTATCTGAATCTGATATCGACACAGCTATAACCCAGGGGCGTCGGGGATGCTGAGGGACACCCACATGCCACAACAAGTCTCAACATGCAAAACACATACACAACAAGCATGCTCAAATGAAAAATACTAATCATATTCTCTTCTTTTATTTCAAGGTCAGTCTGTACTAAACAACTGATGCTATATTCTGTTTTACACTGTTTCTGATTGCTGGGCTAACTGCTACCTGGCCTTTATCTGTTTATCTGATTACTGTTATCCGCGATCTGAAGCTATATCAGTTTCTAGAGCCATATCTGTTTCTGGAGCTACATCTGTATCTGGGGCTATTTCTATATCTGATTACTGATCTGGTTATATCTGGATATAACTCGATAACATAGAACATACCATCTACAACTAGATATAGGTCAATAACAAAAAATGTTCCATTTATTACCAGATACAGTCTCAACAAATGTAATACATAGTATCTGTAATGTTGCTAATTCATTATACTGCTTTTACAACTTCCATTCTGGATATTACGTAAGAATATTCTGAGCTACTAGCTGATACCACATTACTATCTAAAATCATCTGACTATCCGTTATTCTGATTATCGCATGATACGTAGTGATATACTAGCATGCTTGCTGGAAATCGTACTAAAATCGTTCCTGTATGCTGGGTATTTGTTAATAGCCTTTATTCTATTTATTTTCTAGACTATACTTCCTGGCTTGCCAAAAGAATAACTTTACATACCTGGTTTCTGAGTACCCGACTGACCGATGTGATTTTCGTTGGTACCTCTGCTGTTTCTCCCAACTACATTCATATATATGTCAATTAGAACCAAATACACCAATATTCTGAAAGAAAATGTCACTTTTGATATATTTATAGTCTAAACTTTGGATTATCGAAAGACGGTCAAAAACTCGCTATTTCTCGAAAGTCCAAAAGGGTGAAATATTCACTTTAAAGCTAGGAGTATATTGCCACTAATTTGGAGCAATTCCAGTTACCTTAGTTCGGTAGCACGATGATTCGCCGACCGAATTTCGCGAAACTAAATCCGTAGGAAAACTCCTTACTGCTTAATACCTCGGTATGTGGAGTTAATTTGAGTTTGGACCGCGTTTGACGGTGTAATCGGAAGGAAATTGCAATGGAATCTTCGTCCTCTCTATTTTTCCCTCGACTTCTTTGGAAATTATATGAAATATAACATTTAAACTGAAGTTGAGAGCTTATATAGTTGGGACTGGACAGGGCCAATGTGTCACGGAGCCAATGCGGAGGCTCCACCTCCGTGACACGTTGCCATCGCGGAGGGGGCTCCTTCCGCGATGGTTCGACAGGTTTCTCGTCCGGTCTTTTCCCGGGCCTTTTTCTAGCATGTGTGGCTTTCAAATACTCTTAACCAACACGAAAATAGTCCATCTATGTGTTGGGAATTTTACGGGGTATAACAGGATCGTATTTCCAAAGGATGGTTTGTCATTTGGAGGATGACATACTGCAGGACATAAGCTGAAAAGTAAAGTACAGACCAAAAGATGGTCCGTCCCTATACACTTGGCACTCTGGAGTTTGAATTAATTGGGCTTTTTGGGACATAGTATAAATAGATTTTTCATTATTCAGTGCATACTTAGAATAGAGAGTAGAAATTAGCTAGCTTAGCCCTAGTTTTTAAAGTAGATTCTTGATTTAAGCTTGTAACTTGAAGAGTTCAATTTCAATTGTGTAAGCATGTCTAATTACTTTAATTCTCTTCTTTTTCTTGCTATGGGTAACTAAACCCGGATCTAGGCTTGTGAACCTGAATCATCTTAATTTGGTAAAATTGAGTTTGGGCTTATGAACATTTGATTAATTTTTTTCTTTGTAGTATGTGATTGGTAATGAGAGTCATCCAATCCTGCCCAATTACCTTTATGAGGCTTGAAAGAGAAAATTTATGTTGGGTTAGCATCAATCAACAATAACTCAAGGTATAAAACCCTTGTTAAATGGATTCTCCTAGACATAGGTTGAATTCCAATTGACAATAAGCAATTAGGTAGAAGGGTGTTCTCTTCAATTTGACAAAATTGAAGTAGATTGACACCTTTGGTACTATTGAAAGATACCCATAGGTTGCCTAAGTAAATTGCTTGCATGTTCGCCCTAGCCCATTCTCAATTCTTTCACATTGGATGATTTAGGGGGATTGACCATAATTGGGGTCACCTCCCTAGAATTATCTCCAATCAATTACAACCCTATCATATTGCACTCTTTAGCTGTTGTTAAATTTTACTTCTCTAAATTTGAATAGACTATAATCTCCTAATACTTCATTGTTTAGTACTAGATGGTCTGGACTTTGAGTAAAATCTGTGGGATTCGACCCCAACTTCTTTTTGTGTTCTATATTTGCAGTGATCATTTGCACTACCCCATATTAGGAGTGGATTTGAATGACATCAAATATTATGGTGCCACTGCCAAGGACTAAAACATAAGCCTTATCTATCCATAATAGCGTAGTTTGCTTGCTTAGATATATTCTATTACCTCTTCTTTTTTTTATGTCACTTGATATAGGACCGTGACCACTCTTTCAGCCAGAGATTTGGAAAACGTGTTTGTAGAAGTCAATGAGAAAGTTGACTATGCGAGCATGATCATTCCACCAAGGGTAAATGCTGCGTCACTCAAGATTGACGACAGTATCTACACTATGCTAAAGGCAGAGGGATAGTTTCACAACTCCATGGACGACAACCCCAATTAGCACTTGAAAAATTTCACGGAGGTGTGCAACATCCACAAGAAAAATAATATTTCAAATGACGTTATTTAGCTACAAGTGTTCAAATACTCGTCGGCCAGTGAGGCAAGGGATTGGTTGCACAAAATCCCTCCAAAATAATTTATACTTGGCAAGAGTTGGTGAATGTCTTACCGAAGAAATGGTGTCCGACTAGCAAAAAGGTGGAGCAATGAAATAAGATATTTTATTTTCAACAACTATCGGGAGAATAATTGTTCAAAGCATGGGAGATATTATGGAAATACATCCTTCGGGCACCCTACCAGGGGTTCCTGGATCATATTGTTAGGATCCGAACATAGATCCTAATAAGGACACATGATAAGAAACCCCGAGAGGCTCCAAGTCGATCCATAGCATGAACATAACATCTAAAGCTCAACATAATGATACAGAGGTCTAATCATACATTATAGCGGAAGCCTAAAAACATAATAACATCTAAACATATGAACACATAACCTAATTCTAAAGTCGAATATATACTATGTTTGATAAGCCTCTATATATTGATGAGTTGATGGGACAAGACCCCAACTAACTCACCAAGGACTGAAACTGAAAACACAAAACATAAACTAAAATAAAGGGTCCTCGAAGGATAAGGACTCACCATCTCTGACTAAGGGATGCGAACTCAAAGAATTAGGCTAATGGTGGGGCTAAACATGAATGTCCAAGCCTGTATCATAAAACGATACAGCATAGAGTATGCGTTCAGTACTTGGAATATACTGAGTATGCAAAGTAAGTAAAACGGACAGTTAAAATACATAAGAGTTCATAAGAGTAGGTCAGCCTGATCATTAAGTAAGTATCATAATGTAAACATAATGGCCCAAGGTTTTCAAACCATTCATAAACCAATCATAATCATAATCGTAAGAGAAAACTTTATAAAACATAACTTGATCCAAGTAACATAAACATAACCATGCATAAATCACGAGGAACAATGGGAGAACTCGTCTTAACTGGCACCATCATGATAGATCCTTACATGATGCCCCACTATTTCACCCAAGTGGTCAAGACCATCCCCGGTTGCCAGGAAGGGGGATGTGCGTGCGTAGTGATATCAGAGGGATCCAAAAATATATATATACCTATACATATGGTGGCACATAGTTCTGAGACCATGGGGTTTACCTAAATGTTGTGTCTACTAGGTGATTGACACTACTCCTAGATTGTAAAATCATTAATGAAGTTCATGGCCAAATAATAATAACATGATGGATCCCACTTGAAATACATAATTAGCCATGAATAAGGGCCCATGAGTTGGCCAAGAGTCATAAATCCATAAATCATGAAAATCATGCATACTTGTAAAACATTTACATGATTGATATTCATAAATCCATGATGGGTACTTGAAGAGAATTCATAACATAAATCATAAATTATAATTTAGGGCTTAAGGAGATCAAAATCATAATGGAATCATAACTTGACTTTTCATGAAGCATGCATAATTGGGCATAATTTAATTAAAATTTGAAACTATAAATTAATAGTCAAAATAGTCATAAAGTCTTACCATAGATCATAAAAATGATTTGATACATGAAGGGAATTGACCTATATATAGATCATAGAGAATTTTATAAGAATTGGAATAAATTCATAGATCATGAAACTTGAATCTAGAATTGAAATCCATGGAATTGAGAAGGATTTAGAGCATGAAATCGAAAGGAACTCTCATTCATAGACTCACATACTTGGGTAAATTTGATCTACACTTCCTCTTGAAATCCCAAAGGAAATTGAAAAGAAATTGGAGAAATTCTTCAAGCTTGATCTCCAAGGAAGAGCTCTAATCTGAATGCATGGAATGGTAAGGCTTAGAATAGGTTTAACACCCTTAAAACCCTACTAATTGAGCTTAAAACAACGTAGTTTAGGACCTTAGGGATTAGGATGTATGAAAATACCCTTAATGAAAAGTCTAGAATTTCTGCACTGCCAATGACAACGAGTGATACCACAAGTCGTACCATGATTCCACGACTAGTGGTATCCCTCCGTTGCTTCCTTCCCTCATTCTTCAGTTCAGGTCCTAATACCACAACTCGATAGGATAAATTGTTATATCAAACAATGATCTGTTGTATCCTCTCCTTACCGCCTCTAATAAAACTGCATCTAGACTTCCCACAAGTCACACCATAACTCATACCTTCCTCCTATGAGCTATGGGTTCCATCCTTTACTTCGACTGGGGAATTTTCCCTGCTATTCCCGTGGGCACTTACCAAGACTTCTTTTCTCTCACAACAAGTCATACCATCAACCAACGGATCGTTACAATGCTCATTGTTCCAACTCCTTCCTACATAACTGCTAACCATAGGTGGTTCCTACGAGTTTTGGGTCCTTCCTATGACTCGTACCATTAGCCGTCCTGAGGCAAAGTTTTAGATTTTCTGCTACTTCTCATTTCAAATTCTTGAGTATAGTCTTAAGCACTTCTGAGGTATTACACATATCTTGTTGGAAAAGTTTTAAACCGGGTTAGATGCCTTGATATAGTCGGTTGCCAATAACGCTGCCGACCTGTGCTTCATGGACAAGATATTCAACATAATTTCCATTATTTTAGAAAATACCAAAGAACAACCATGATTGGCATGGTGGGGACCAAGTGGAGGAATCAATATGGGGACTCCTTATTTATCTCATTTGATGAAGGAGAATCAAGAGCATGATAAGATGATGGCCGTTATGACAACCAACATAGCCTTCCTCATAAAGAAGTTGATCGAGTCTGTAGTTAAAAAGGTGCACACTATTATGACAATGAACGGTGTTCAATATGGGCATGGATACCCTCCTCCTCCATACCAATATCAGTCGAGCCACCTCCTATGCAAGTGGAAGACGCCAACTATGTTGGAAAATCATTCGATGGCTCTTTACTATAGTATCAGTAGGGCCACTCCTCTTCTTCATGCCAAGAGAAATGGAGACCTCAATCGCAAGGCCAAGGTCAATATTACCCCAGGAACTATTATGGTGGTAAAACTTAGTGTTGGCACAATAGTGGAAATTATCAAAATAGATGCTCATCTTCTTATGTTCAGTCTAGAGGTCCTCCTTCTAACTCCTAAAATTGGAGGAAAGGTCCTTCACATGATCATGGAGGCTCAAAGCTTTAAAGGATGTTAGAGAAGGTTCTTTCCAACTAGGAGAGAACGGATGCCTGTCTCAAGAGTCTCATGGAGATTGTAGTCTCCCACACAGCTTTCATTCAGAAATTAGAGAAACAAGTGCGAGACCTTTTCTGTGACCAAAATCCAAAGAAAAAAGTCCATATCCCTAGTGACACAGTGGTGAATCCAAAAGGATATGTGGGACCTTCCAATGCTCAATGTATGGTCGTTGTCACTAGGAGCTGCAAGATTGTGCAACCTATTAATCTTGAAGTTGAAGATAGTATGGTGGAGAATAAGTTTGAAATTGTGATTGAGTTTGATGATCGAGTAGGGAGGCCTAAAAAGTCTTGTGTTAATGAGGTAGTTAAGGGTGGATCCAAAAATCCACCATGTGAGGAAGTCCAAAAAAGATAGTTCAGTTGCCCTAAAGGAAAGAGGGAAGTATAAGAGAGGAGTGGAAGACTTTGCAAAATATTTTCCTCTGCCTATCCCTCCATTTCCACAAAGAATTTCTCAACAGGCTCTTGATGCCAAAGTAGCAAAGCACATTGTGCGGCTTAAAGAGGCGACACTCTAGGTACCATTCATTAAGGATTTCAAAGAGATTCCCAGGTTTGATAAGTATTTGTAAATATTATTGACTAGAAAATTGTCGTGTCACAAAGATGAGCTTTTCCCTGTGACCAATAGAGTGATTCCAACAAAAAAGGCACATGTGTTGAAAGAAAGGAGACCTAGGAGAATTTATCATCTCTTGCAGGATCCGTAGATGTGGTTGCTTGCATGCCCTTTTTGATAATGGGGCAAGTATTAATCTGATGCCTTTTATTATTTACAAGTAGTTTGGATTGTCCATGATGAAGTCTACCTCCATTCGACTCCAAATGGCGGTCAAGACCATAACACCGGTGGGGGTGGTGGAGGATGTGCTTGTCATGGTCGGAAAGTTTGTACTTTCGGAAGACTTTGTGGTTCTTGACTGCTACGTGGATCGACATATTTCCATTATTCTTGGGAGTCCATTCCTAGCTATTAGGAGAGCCTTGATGGATTTAGAGAAGCATGAAATAATGTTTTGGGTCAAGGACAAGAGCATTACTTTCAAAGCCGGGAGAGGTCACTTGTTGCTCTTAGGAGTTGGGGACATCTTTGTGGTCAATGTTGAGCAAGGAGGTGGTAAGATAGTTGGGCCTACTATTGATGCATCACCCAAGAGAAAGAAGGATATATTAACATGGGAAAAGCAGTACCTCTGTGGCACAAAAAATAGGAAGTGGGTGAGGAAGTATCATCCCAAGGACGGCTCACCAAGTCCGTGATCAAGTATCTTGTGTCGTGCCGCAATGTTAAATCAGGAACTTCTTGGGAGGCAACCCAAGGGATGCTACACCATGTGTAGTATCCACCATCATGCCGCAATATTAAATCAAGTGCTTCTTAGGAGGTAACCCAAACATTTTTTTGACTAATAGGTGTTAGTGCATGCAGGAACACTTGAAAAAAATAGAGGAAAATGGTCCAAAATAGAAAAGGAGAAATCTGGTGTGTAAACAACGGTGGAACAGACATACCATCCTTTTAAAGAATGGACCGCATATCCACCCATCTTGCTTTTGGTCCAATGGTAAGGATGGGAAAGAGGCAGTCCAATTATGGATCGTACTCTACCCAGATGATCCGTCTGTTAGACCGTCTCTGGTCATTAATTGGAAAGTGTATTGGCCCATATGGTGATTGAAGTTTTGCTTCAGGTCATGTTTTAATTGGTTGAGTTGGCCTTTAATTAGCCACCATGGGCTTGACATACCCGATCCATCTTATTTTAAATTGAAATCATGTGTATGACATAGGGCATTCTTGCCCTACAAATAGTGATACTCGTATTTCCCTTGTTCTCCTTCTTCTATTTATCTTGAGCTTTGCATTCCACCATTGTTGGTACTTGTTACTTCAAGTACTTGCTTTTCTTCACTCTTCCCTCACTATCACACACACCAGGGGAAGACTAGGGTTTGGAAACCCCAATCTTGGTCGTGCTTCTTCACTCACCAAGAACACAAACACTTGCTAACATATAGGTATTGGTCTTTATTATTGAGCTTTCAATTTCATGCCTAATGTGATGTTGCACCATGTATGAATTGGGATTATGGAATACCTATTCTTGGAATATAACATTGGGTGGGGGTGGGGGGGATTTGGGTTAAAATTGTTAGTAATTTGGACGGGGCTTTGGAGCATTTTTAAATGTGTTCTGATGCTTGAAAATGTCTTCTTGAGCTTGAATGTTGTATAGCCCCATCCCTTGTCTGGGATTTGTTCAAAATTGTAAGTACCCAAGTTTGTTAAAAATTTGTGAGCCCTAATAGATGGAAGAACAGGTGGACCATCATTTACAAAGTCGGATCGTCTGTTGTTCTGTCAATTAAACAGTATGTCCCAAAATTCTGAGTCAAAGGATGACTCAAGGGGTGGACCATCTTTTGGAAGGACGGCCCACACCTTGAACCAAAAATTGAAGCAGTGAGTTCATAATTTTTACGTTCAATTGATGGTACAGGGTACGGTCCATAATTTGAAGGTATGGACCATCCCTCCAGCTGTCTTGAACTTACTTTCTACTGATTTCTTGATACCTTAAGCTTATGTTTTGAAAAGTTTGGGTCTGATAACAGGTAAATGGGATAAAAGAGAGCATTACCTCGAGGAGGCAAGTCAAGAACACCTAAGAGGTCCCGCTTTGTTGATGATGAGGAGCAGTGCTTGCCTTCTGTTAGTAGGAGAGGTGCAAAGCATATAGCAAAGGTGTCATCCATCCCATCTGCTCTGGTGATATCTACAGAGACACAAGCTCCGAGATCTTTATCCCAGTCCAGTACTGACCATGATCAGGCCAGTTACAGTAGGGCCCAGTAGAGTTTTCCTCCAAAGATGATGCTGAGGATGAATTATTCAGTCAGATATCCTCTCCTCCAAGGTTCTAGGGAACACTATTTATAGAGACACTATTTACAGAGAATCTAGGGTTCAAGGGAACACTATTTATAGAGACATGGTACAGTAAATGGTAGGGTGCATAGGAGGAGAAAGACGATTAGCTCCAATTGGCTTGGAGATGTACCCTTACATTATGGAACAGTTGAGGTTTTAGCATTGGAGTTCTTATTCTGGCCAGTTGGTCATTATATTCAGAAACTGGTTTGGGAATTTTATGCAGTTTATGGATTGATCCTCTGGATGTCTAATCTATAGCTGAAGATGTAGATCAATCCATTGACATTAGTGGTGATTTGAGGAGTATAAGTTGATATTATTCCAAAGGCGATCAACAGGTATTATTTGGGAGATGACTATGAGGTGGTGGACATCTCGACATATGATGAGGTTGCTGACGGGGGAAGGCTGGCTAGAGGTTCGATAGCTAGTGTCACAGACCGAGAGACTCCAGTGGGGCTATGTCTGATACAACCAATATATTCAAGAGAGACCTCTGACTTTTTGCCAAGTTTTGGTGCAACGTGGTCTATACTAGAGTATGCACAAAAAGAGCAACAAAAAATTACCACTTGGGAAGGTTCTTGTTGTGGAATCCATCAGGACGATAAGAGCATTGACATAGGCCAGATGGTAAGTGTGGAATCAAAGGATCGGGCAATTCAGAGGGCCACCTCCCTATCGTTCTCTTGCCTTATTAGAGATTTGTATCGGAGGGTAGGTGTACCAATCCTAAGAAAGGAGGATCCTTTTACAAATGCTTGTCAGGTGATAGATATCACCAAGATGAGGGATGAACCATGGTCAGCGCGGTGAACTGGCCTAGATACATCTTATCAGGCGGGCCCATACTGAGGGTCAGGGCATCCAGAATGAGAAGCCCACATCACAGCTCATCGGTGAGGCAGACCCTACAACAACAACAGATTCTACCACCGTGAACCCATGCTAGCTATGCCCCTGAGGCTACTATACACATCCACAGATTCACTTACTAAATTGGACTCGCGGTTGGACAGAGATGAGCAGTAGCTAGCTAGAGTTATTGAGGATTTTCTAGCCTTTGTGGCCACAATTATTGAGCAAGCTCTTCATCTGCTCTGGGAAACTATTAGGACCTCTCATGAGGCATTGAGCTCACAACTAGAAGCCATAGATGCCAAGTTGCATCAGCTCGAAGGAGGTGCCAGCGCTTCTGATATAGCGGGTCTCCAAGTGGACCTAGAGAAGACTAGAGCTACCATGCTTGATATGCAGATGCGTGAGCAGTGGCCAGAGGAGGTGCAGATACCTCTAGTGGACAGGACACCACCCATTGTCAGCACTATGGACTTTATTCCACGGGTACCTATTCCACCAGCCCAAACTCAACCCATACCACCATCAGCAGTCCTAGTCGCCAGGGCTAGCACTACATAGGAGTAACTTCCTGCTCAGACTCCAGCCTAGGAGACTGCATCAGCAGATGTAGAGCTATCCACTGTAGAGGCAGAGGCCCTCAAATGAATAATAGCGATTTCATATTTGCACGCCCGAGTCTGTGCTCATGATATAGAGGCCAACCCATCTTTACCACCGCAGAATGATATGTAGTAGTGCGATATGAGCACTACAGGAAGTTTTTGAAACCGTCTTACCCTCTTACTTTGTTTTGTTTGTACACTGAGGACACTGCACCATTTTTTGATGGGGTAGATATTTTGGATTATACGAAGTGTTCGAATAATATTTAATTGTGTGAAACTCTCCTTTATATGATTTTATATTTATGAATGAGTTTTGGATGTGTGATTGTGATATAGTTTAGTTTGCATATTTTTACAACTTTCTTAGTATAGCTTTTTCTTTTTCTTTCTTATATTAATGTCTTTTTGCTTTTGTAGTGTAGAGCCCTCCTTGATTTTCTTATCCATGGTTCTTTTCCGGGAGGCTTACATTTTATTGAATCTGGTGCGATAAAGTAGTTAAGTGTCCTAGTGCATGGGCCTGATGATTGACTACTAGGCAACATTCTTAAGGGTACCAACCTACTTTTTCGAATCATCTTAAGATGAATAAATTATTTTTGACTTAGGTGGTGGTGGTGGCGGTTGATCTTGGGCAGAATTATATGCTCAAGTGATACTCAAATGTTTCATTTCGTCTTGTTTATCCATTGATAGTTGTACATTCTCATGTGATTTGTAGTTAAAATGTGAATTTATACTAACCAACATGATTAGTGTTGTTTTGCAGGAAAAATATAATTCTAGGAAGCTAAGATGCATGTTGGGAGAAAATAGGAATGGACTCGGAAGCGAGCAGTGGAAAAGGCCAAGGTCATGCAGCAAATTAATGGGCTCCGCGATGGAGCCGCGTCACGCTGCCATCGCGGATGCATTCTGCCTCGGATGATTAAAATAGGCCAAGTTCCAGTGAAGGTCCGCGTTGGGGCCGTGGCACGTTGGCCAAGCCATCGCGATGCACTCCGTGACACGTTGCTTGTTATTCTGGGAAAAATTTCCACTAGTATAAATAGCACACTTAGGTTTATTCTTAATTATTCTGACTTGGTTGAGCAAGAACGTGGGTTACAAGCAGTTGAGGGGATGAAATTCTTAGGGTTCTTCTCTATCTCTTTCTTCCTTATTTCAATTATTTGTATGATTTACACTATTTACACTCATTTAACGATGTTTAATCAACAAATGAGTGGCTAAATTCACTTTTTGCTGAGGTTAAGAACATTTGTAGTGGAATGTAATTATTGATCATTTTGGTTTCATCTTTTCTTCTATGGTTGTTCTATTAATTCTTGTTCTTACTGCATTAATGTTTGGCCAATATTAATGCATATCTAAAAAATACGGTTTGCGCTCGAAAGAGAAAGAAACTGGAAAGTTGTGAATTGGTAGGATATGATCTCTTCTTGGTTTGGGAAAATTGAGAATTGATTTACCTTCAAAATAGAAATATATCTGAAAGTCGTATTAGTCAATTAAGGAATCGGTTTCGTATGGCTAGAACATGAATTTCTTCTTATCACAGAAATGTAGGTGGAAGGTTCATGATTCTTAAGTTGGGTTAAATACGAGAGTTTTAATCCATGGGCAATAATTCTTGACTAGTAACCGAAGGAAAGATTAACTAATTTGTATCAATAAATTGCTTCCCTACATGTTCGTTTTAGCCTCAGCATGCTCATTACTATAGTTCAGACTCAATTTGTACATTTGTTTTAGATTAGTATAAATTAGGAAACCAAATGTCACACCCCGCCTTGGGGGGTATGACTGGCACCTGGTGCCCTACTAGGACCTGAACTGTTGAACTGCTAAGCCTGGCTGGCTCTAACTTACATTTCTGGAAACAAAGGGCTATATAACGGGTGTAAACACAGCCCCCGGCCTATTGGCCTATAGCCTCCCGTACCTGTACTAACAGCTGACTAGAAACATATCAATATAGGGAGACCTATGCGGGCCGACAAGGCCACCATGCTGTCTAGTTATCTGCAACTCAACAATAAAATACTAGAAGGCTACGTGACCAGCAAGGTCACCACTACTGTCAAACTTATGGCCCCACACGGCCAACATAAAAGAAACAAAAGTACTAACAACTATACAACTGCACGGCCTCACGCGACCGGCTTATCTTACCACAGGGAAATATATACAGACTGCAAGCCTCTAGGAATAACCATAGAAATGATCGGGACAGGGCCCCGACCTACCGGTACTATACAACAAAGAAAACGAAATACACCTCTAGAATTCAGTCTCCGGATGACAGGAGCTGAATACTTGATCGTTGACAGGAATCACGTGGTATCGCCTGCTCATCTATGAGTACCTGCAGGCAAGTAATGCAGTGCCCCACCGGGCGTCAGTACCCCGCTGGTACTGAGTATGTAAAGTAATAACTGAAAGAAATATCTGAAAACAATAATATAACTGATGAAACTGAAGTAGGAAGGAGTAGATTAACTGTTTGATAATGTAAGTCATACCTTCTCTCAATGATACTGGAAGGAGTAGGAATCATACTTGGAGACGTATTGTTCTACTGCTGATCTACTCGTATCTAATGTAACATGGCATAACATAACATAGTACACACAAACCTTACCCGGCCCCCTTAAGCCGGGAGGTACAACCAGCACAGAATCTATACCCCTACCCCAGTCATCCCATCTCCTATAAACCCTGTAAGCATCCTGCTGGTCCCCTGGGTATGCACTTGGGCTCGCTGAGCCCCTGACTATAACTGCATCTGAGTCCAGAGGACTCCTGAATCAACACCTGGGCATATCTGCTCGACAGGGGTGTGTAAGGGCTGATCAAGGCACAAATATGGGGAAAACGGGCATCCCATCTTCGTCCCCTGTGGGACGGCATGCGACTCCAAAGAGCGACGTATCCTCGTCCTCTGGAGGATGAGTCGATACAGCTATCAACCCTGGGGCGGTCATGGATGCTAGGTAGTCCAACCCCAAACAATACAATGGTCTCAACTAGTAATACTATCTGCATGTCCAACATACTGAAAATAATAGTGGCAAAGTATTGGTGTATACTATATGCTGAGCTAGTGATAGTAATATGTACGTACTTAATGCATGCTGAGGCTGGTAATAGTATATATATATAAATGTAGTCTTCTGTCAGACTGTACTGGGGCTAATGCTGAACAAGATATAGTGTTTCTGCTGAAACTATGTTGTATACTGAGTTTCTGTATTAACATGATTTACTATTCCTAACATGCTTTCTAACTTCATTTTAACTTATCATTCTATTTCTGAGTTGTCTTACAAATATTACATTGCTTTACTAGTTTCAACTGAGTACGATGATATCCTAACATTCTGTACTACATCACATACTGAGCAGCTGGGCAGTTTCTAACACTTGTATTAGAATCTATATTGTGCTAGCAAGTTTCACACAAGTTATAACTTGATGCTTCTAATAACGTACCAACATTCGTAATAAACATAACACATGCTTTCTGAATATTCTACTGGCCTTTAAATTACTGTATTGTACCGAGATTTCTAACTTGCCGAGGAAACTAGCTTTACATACCTTATCCTCGAACTATCCGTCTGTCGGACGAGGCTCGGCCGGTACTTCAACTATTTTCTCCCAACCGCATTCATAAATATGTCAATTAATACTAAATACAGCTTTATTGTAAAGAGCAACGTCACTTTCGATATAGTTTATGGCCTAAACTTAGGCTTATCGAAAGGCGGTCAAAAACTTGCTATTTTTTAGAGGTCCAGAAGGGAGAAATATTCACTTCACAACTAGGAACACATAGACACTAGTTTAGAGCAATTCCACTTACCTTAGCTCGGTAGCTCGACGATTCGTCGGCCGTATTTCACGAAACTAAATCCGTAGGAATGCTCTCTGCTGCTAAATACCTCGGTATCTGAGGTTAATTTGAGTTTGGACAATGTTTAGCAGCGTAATCGGACGAAAATTATATTACTTCTTCATTCCTTTCCCTTCTCCTACGTTTTCCTCTCTGTTTCTGGAATTTTTATAAGTGTTTAATCATTTAAAACCGAAGTGGGGCTTTATATACTTGGACATGGACAAGGCCAACATGTCACGAAGCCAACACGGAGGCTTCACCTCCGTGACACGCTGCCATCGCGGAGGGGTTCTGCCTCGGCTCCTTCCGCGATGGTTCGACAGGTTTCTCGTCCGATCTTTTTCCCGGGCCTTTCTCTAGCACGTATGGCCTTCAAATATGCTTAACCAACGTGCGAATAGGTCATCTAGGTGCTGGGAATCCTACGGGGTATAACATTCTCCCCCCTTTAAGAACATTCGTCCTCGAATGTACACTCCTATCTAGAGGACTACTTAACTTACTTTCTAGAAAGTTTTCGGCAGAGTTTCCCCTGTAATATGGACTATAGCAAAAACCTGAAATGTAGAAGAGTCCAACACAGGTACTGCACGCAATATTTTAAGATTCACTGGATAACTAAGTATCAATATTCCTCATTCACACACATACAACTATAAGGTACTGCATAAGTAATAATACGGACATACCTGTCGCCTGACTAGGTCTGAAATAAGTGAGGGTATCTGGCTTTCATATCTTCTTCAGCTTCCCAAGTCATTTCCTCACGGTTCCTGTTACACCACAATACTTTGACAGACGCAACATCTTTAGTCCTCAACCTGCGAATCTGTCTGTCTAAGATAGCTACGGGAACCTCTTCATATGCTAACTCTTCCGTCACCTGGACATCCTGAATAGGAACTACTATAGAAGGGTCCCCTACGAACTTCCTCAACATAGAGACATGGAATACTGGGTGAACAGATGCTAACTCGGGAGGCAAGTTCAATTCGTATGCAACTCGGCCTATTCTTCGCTGAATCTGATATGGCCCAATGAATCTCGGGATAAGCTTGCCTTTCTTGCCAAATCTCATCACCCCTTTCATTAGAGACACCTTCAGATATACCCAGTCATTTACCATGAATTCTAGATTCCTGCGCCGCATATCTGCATAAGAATTCTGGCGGCTCTGAGCAATCAGTAAACATTCTCGGATAAGCTTTATCTTTTCCTCTGACTGCCGAACAATGTCTGGGCCAACCAATGCTGATTCTCCCACTTCAAACCAGCCCATCGGCGATCTACATTTCCGCCCATATAATGCTTCAAAGGGTGCCATTTGGATAGCTGAATGATAACTGTTATTATAAGCAAATTCAATCAACGAAAGATGTTCATCCCAACTACCCCCAAAATCTAGCACACACGCTCGTAGCATATCTTCGAGCGTTTGGATAGTCTGCTCAGCTTGCCCATCTATCTGGGGGTGGAATGTTGTGCTCAAATTGATCTGCGTTCCCAAATCCCTCTGGAACGACTGCTAGAATCTAGCTGTAAACTGTGCTCCCCTATCTGAAATGATGGATACCGGCACTCCATGCAATCTCACTATTTCTCTGATATATAATTCGGCATAATCCTCAGCCGAGAAGGTAGCCTTCACTGGCAGGAAATGAGCTGATTTTGTCAGCCTGTCAACTATTACCCAAATGGAATCATTTCTGCGTCTGGTACGGGGTAACCCTGTTACAAAATCCTTATTTATCTCTTCCCATTTCCACGTAGGCACCGTTATATCTTTCGTCAAACCGCCCGGCTTCTGGTGCTCCGCTTTCACCTGCTAACAGTTAGAACATCTAGATATAAATTCAGCGATCTCAGCTTTCATATCTGGCCACCAGTAGATGTCTCTGATGTCGTGGTACATCTTCGTCGCTCCTGGATGAAGGGAATAGCGAGCGTAATGTACCTCATGCATATCCGCCCGCGAAGCCCTGAAACATTCGGGACACAGAGGCGGCCCTTACAGCGTAGCACATGCAAATAGGTCATCTAGGTGCCGAGAATCCTACGGAGTATAACATTCTCCCCCCTTTAAGAACATTCGTCCTCGAATGTACACTCCTATATAGAGGACTACTTAACTTACTTTCTAGAAAAATTTCGGCAGAGTTTCCCCTGTAATATGGACTATAGCAAAAACCTGAAATGCAGAAGAGTCCAACACAGGTACTGCACGCAATATTTTAAGATTCACTGGATAACTAAGTATCAATCTTCCTCATTCACACACATACAACTATAAGGTACTGCATAAGTAATAATACGGACATACCTGTTGCCTGACTAGGTCTGAAATAAGTGAGGGTATCTGGCTTTCATATCTTCTTCAGCTTCCCACGTCATTTCCTCACGGTTCCTGTTACGCCACAATACTTTGACAGACGCAACATCTTTAGTCCTCAACCTGCGAATCTGTCTGTCTAAGATAGCTACGGGAACCTCTTCATATGCTAACTCTTCCGTCACCTGGACATCCTGAATAGGAACTACTGTAGAAGGGTCCCCTACGAACTTCCTCAATATAGAGACATGAAATACTGGGTGAACAGATGCTAACTCGGGAGGCAAGTTCAATTCGTATGCAACTCGGCCTATTCTTCGCCGAATCTGATATGGCCCAATGAATCTCGGGATAAGCTTGCCTTTCTTGCCAAATCTCATCACCCCTTACATTAGAGACACCTTCAGATATACCCAGTCATTTACCACGAATTCTAGATTCCTGCGCTGCATATCTGCATAAGACTTCTGGTGGCTCTGAGCAATCAGTAAACATTCTCGGATAAGCTTTATCTTTTCCTCTGACTGCCGAACAATGTCTGGGCCAACCAATGCTGATTCTCCCACTTCAAACTAGCCCACCGGCGATGTACATTTCCGCCCATATAATGCTTCAAAGGGTGCCATCTGGATAGCTGAATGATAACTATTATTATAAGCAAATTCAATCAACGAAAGATGCTCATCCCAACTACCCCCAAAATCTAGCACACACGCTCGTAGCATATCTTCGAGCGTTTGGATAGTCTGCTCAGCTTGCCCATCTGTCTGGGGGTGGAATGCTGTTCCCAAATCCCTCTAGAACGACTGCCAGAATCTAGCTGTAAACTGTGCTCCCCTATCTGAAATGATGGATACCGGCACTCCATGCAATCTCACTATTTCTCTGATATATAATTCGGCATAATCCTCAGCCGAGAAGGTAGCCTTCACTGGCAGGAAATCAGCTGATTTTGTCAGCCTGTCAACTATTACCCAAATGGAATCATTTCTGCGTCTGGTACGGCATAATCATTTGGAAATCTGACTCCTTGCCTTTCTGAATTCTATATCTAAGCTGGACTAAATCAGGGTCCTCGTACTGTCGTTCCTTTACCTCTGTAACTAATGACGACACAGCAGAATTCTGAATTATTGCTCTATTATTTTCTGTTTCCATTACTCGAACGGCTAAACCAGCTAACTGATGAATTTCTTTGGCTAACTGTCGCTTCTCAGGCCGCAAATATGCCAAACTCCCCATTTACTTACGGCTCAGGGCATCTGCTACAACATTAGCTTTTTCGGGGTGGTATAGAATATTCACATCATAATCCTTTAACAGCTCCAACCAGCGGTGTTGCCGTAGATTCAACTCCCTCTGAGTGAAGATGTACTGTAGGCTCTTATGATCTGTGTAAATATCAACATGGACGTCGTACAGGAAATGCCTCCATATCTTTAAGGCGTGGATTACTGCGGCCAATTCCAGATCGTGGGTAGGGTAATTCTTTTCATGTTTCCTCAGCTGTCTGGAAGCATATGCAATTACTCTACCATGCTGCATCAACACACAACCTAACCCGACACCTGACGCGTCGCAATAGACTGAATAACCTTTTGTGCCTTCCGGCAATGCTAATACTGGGGCGGAGGTTAATCTGTCTTTCAGTTCCTGGAAGCTCTGCTCGCATGCCTCTGTCCATCAAAACTTTGCCGCTTTCTGTGTCAATTTGGTTAGAGGTGCCTCAATGGTCGAGAACCCTTCAACGAACCTCCTGTAATATCCTGCCAACCCCAGAAAGCTACGAACTTCAGTCGGAGTGGTAGGCCTAGGCCATGACTTAACTGCTTCTATTTTCTGCCTGTCAACTTGTATACCAGCGTCTAACATGATATACCCTAAAAAGGCCACTGAGTTAAGCCAGAATTCACATTTAGAAAATTTAGCATACAACTGGCGGTCCCTGAGGATCTGGAGCACTGTCTGCAAATGAGTCCGGTGATCTGCTTCAGAGCGAGAATACACCAGAATGTCATCAATGAACACTATCACGAACAAGTCCAACAAAGGTCTGAAAATACTGTTCATCAGGTCCATGAAGACTGCCGGGGCATTCGTTAACCCGAAGGACATGACTAGAAATTCAAAATGTCCATATCGGGTCCTGAACGCTGTCTTAGGAATATCTCTCTCACGTACTCGGACCTGGTGATATCCGGACTGCAAGTCAATCTTAGAAAAGTATCTGGCTCCCTGCAACTAATTAAATAAGTCATCAATTCTGGGGAGCGGGTACTTGTTCTTTACCATAACTTTGTTTAATTGCCGATAATCTATGCACATTCGGAGCGAGCCATCTTTCTTTCTCACAAATAAAACTAGCGTACCCCACGGTGAAGTACCCGGCCTGATGAAACCTTTATCCAATAAATCTTTCAACTGCTCTTTTAATTCTCTGATTTCCGCAGGAGCCATACGATAGGGAGGAATTGATATCGGCTGAGTACCTGGTAACAAGTCAATAGCAAAGTCTATTTCCCTTTCTGGGGGAATACCAGGTAACGTATCTGGGAACACATCAGGGAATTCCTCTAGAACGACTGCCAGAATCTAGCTGTAAACTGTGCTCCCCTATCTGAAATGATGGATACCGGCACTCCATGCAATCTCACTATTTCTCTGATATATAATTCGGCATAATCCTCAGCCGAGAAGGTAGCCTTCACTGGCAGGAAATCAGCTGATTTTGTCAGCCTGTCAACTATTACCCAAATGGAATCATTTCTGCGTCTGGTACGGCATAATCATTTGGAAATCTGACTCCTTGCCTTTCTGAATTCTATATCTGAGCTGGACTAAATCAGGGTCCTCGTACTGTCGTTCCTTTACCTCTGTAACTAATGATGACACAACAGAATTCTAAATTATTACTCTATTATTTTCTGTTTCCATTACTCGAACGGCTAAACCAGCTAACTGATGAATTTCTTTGGCTAACTGTCGCTTCTCAGAACGGCTAACCAAGTTTGTCATACCCCGCCTTGGGGGGTATGACTGGCACCTGGTGCCCTACTAGGACCTGAACTGTTGAACTGCTAAGCCTGGCACATCTGGTGCCTGGCTGGCTCTAACTCACATTTCTGGAAACAAAGGGCTATATAACGACTGTAAACACAGCCCCCGGCCCATTTGCCTATAGCCTCATGTACCTGTACTAACAGCTGACCAGAAATATATCAATATAGGGAGACCGATGCGGGCCGACAAGGCCACCATGCTGTCTAGTTATCTGCAACTCAACAATAAAATACTAAAAGGCTACGTGACCGGCAAGGTCACCACTACTGTCAAACTTATGGCCCCACACGGCCAACATAAAAGAAACAAAAGTACTAACAGCTATACAACTGCACGACCTCACGTGACCGGCTCATCTGACCACAGGGAAATATATACAGACTGCAAGCCTCTAGGAATAACCATAGAAATGATCGGGACAGGGCCCCGACCTACCGGTACTATACAACAAAGAAAACGAAATACACCTTTGGAATTCAGTCCGGATGACAGGAGCTGAATACTCGATCGCTGAAAGGAATCACGTGGTATCTCCTGCTCGTCTATGAGTACCTGCAGGCAAGTAACGCAGCGCCCCACCGGGCGTCAGTACCGCTGGTACTGAGTATGTAAAGCAATAACTGAAAGAAATATCTGAAAACAATAATATAACTGATGAAACTAAAGTAGGAAGGAGTAGATTAACTGTCTGATAATGTAAGTCATACCTTCTCTCAATGATACTGGAAGGAGTAGGAATCATACCTGGAGATGTATCATTCTACTGCTGATCTACTCGTATCTAATGTAACATGGCATAACATAACATAGCACACACAAACCTTACCCGGCCCCCATAAGCCGGGAGGTACAACCAGCACAAAATCTATACCCCTACCCCGGTTATCCCATCTCCTATAAACCCTGTAAGCATCTTGCCGGTCCCTTGGGTATGCACTTGGGCTCGCTGAGCCCCTGACTATAACTGCATCTGAGTCCGAAGGACTCCTGAATCAACACCCGGGCGTATCCGCTCGACAGGGGTGTGTAAGCGCCGATCAAGGCACAAATATGGGGAAAACTGGCATCCCATCTTCGTCCCCTATGGGATGGTATGCCACTCCATAGAGCAACGTATCCTCGTCCTCTGGCGGACGAGTCGATACAGCTATCAACCCTGAGGCGGTCATGGATGATAGGTAGTCCAACCCCAAACAATACAATGGTCTCAACTAGTAATACTATCTGCTTGTCCCACAGACTGAAACTAATAGTGGCAAAGTATTGGTATATACTATATGCTGAGCTAGTGATAGTAATATGTACGTACTTAATGCATGCTGAGGCTGGCAATAATATATATATATATATATATATATAAATGTAGTCTTCTGTCAGATTGTACTGGGGCTAATGTTGAACAAGATATAGTGTTTCTGCTGAAACTATGTTGTATACTGAGTTTCTGTATTAACATGATTTACTATTCCTAACATGCTTTCTAACTTGATTTTAACTTATCATTCTATTTCTGAGATGTCTTACACATATTACATTGCTTTACTAGTTTCAACTGAGTACGATGATATCCTAACATTCTGTACTACATCACATACTGAGCATGCTGGGCAGTTTCTAACACTTGTATTAGAATCTATATCGTGCTAGCAAGTTTCACACAACTTATAACTTGATTCTTCTAATAACATACCAACATTCGTAATAAACATAACACATGTTTTATGAACATTCTACTGGCCTTTAAATTACTGTACTGTACCGAGATTTCTAACTTGCTGAGGAAACTAGCTTTACATACCTTATCCTCGAACTATCCGTCTGTCGGACGAGGCTCGGCCGGTACTTCAACTATTTTCTCCCAACTGCATTCATAAATATGTCAATTAATACTAAATACAGCTTTATTGTAAAGAGCAACATCACTTTCGATATAGTTTATAGCCTAAACTTAGGCTTATCGAAAGGCGGTCGAAAACTAGCTATTTTTCAGAGGTCCAGAAGGGAGAAATATGCACTTCACAACTAGGAACACATAGACACTAGTTTAGAGCAATTCCACTTACCTTAGCTCGGTAGCTCGACGATTCGTCGGCCGTATTTCACGAAACTAAATCCGTAGGAATGCTCTCTACTGCTAAATACCTCGGTATCTGAGGTTAATTTGAGTTTGGACAACGTTTAGCAGCGTAATTGGATGAAAATTATATTACTTCTTCGTTCCTTTCCCTTCTCCTGTGTTTTCCTCTCTGTTTCTGGAATTTTTATAAGTGTTTAATCATTTAAAACCGAAGTGGGGCTTTATATACTTGGGACTGGACACGGCCAACGTGTCACAGAGCCAACGCGGAGGCTTCACCTCCGTGACACGCTGCCATCGCGGAGGGGTTCTGCCTCAGCTCCTTCCGCGATGGTTCGAAAGGTTTCTCATCTGATATTTTTCCCGGGGCTTTCTCTAGCACGTATGGCCTTCAAATATGGTTAACCAACGTGCGAATAGGTCATCTAGGTGTCGGGAATCCTACGGGGTATAACACCAAATCCCAAAAATCTTCTTGAAATTGTTATCTGCAATATTAGAGTTAGAGTTTATTAACACTTGATTCGATTATTACCTTGGTCCAGGCCCTGTGGGATTGATACTTGGCTACTTTAGCCATTTTACTACTTGTTCCACCACGTGCACTTGCGTGTAGTGGCTAAAAAGACCCGAACAAGTTTTTGGCGCCATTGCCGGGGATTGGCAATTGGTAAAATTGTTATCTTAAGTGTTAGTTACGATTTCTTATTAGTGTTGACAACGTGGTCTTAGCTTGTCTTTTGTAGATATTGAATTCTGTTGAACACTGGAAAGGGACAAGGAGCTAGTGGATTCACACTTAGAGCCGGAAAGACAATTCCATCGTCAAAGCAGAGAAGCTCTAGAGAGAAAGCTGCAGTTGCTCAGACAGACAATCCTGGAGCAACAACAGAATCCACCCATTGTAATGGTAGTGTTAGTGCCCGAGGAAATGGCAGCTAGGCCGGTGCGCGAAGTGGAAATCCCACATGCTAACAACGTTACATTTAGCATTTGCAAACCTGAGCCAGGAGGGAGGTTCGAGCTTAAACAGAATATGGTGCAATTGCTGCACACCAGTGGGAAATTCATAGGTCTCCCTCATGAGGATCCACAACAACATCTCCAAAACTTTTTGGAGATAAGTGACACTTACATCCCCGCTGGAGTGTCACCCGATTATGTCAGGCTTACATTGTTCCCATTTTCACTTTTGGGAGAAGCAAAGAGATGGCTAAAAGTTGAGCCACCTACTTCCATCACTACTTGGGATGATCTTGCAATGAAATTCTGGATACGGTTCTTTCCATCCGCTAAAACAGCAAGACTTAGAAGTCAAATTCTAAGTTTTAAACAAAGAGAGGGGGAGAATCTGTATCAAGCTTGGGAATGATTCAAATCGATGTTGCGGGATTGTCCTCATCAACACCAATCCAATGATGTGCTGGTGCATACTTTCATAGAGGGTTTGGAACCCCACACAAAAATCTTGCTAGACCCAGCAGCTGGGGGACAAGCATTACAAAAAACTTATGAGGAGATGTATACTTTGTTAAATTGTATTTCGCAGGGAAATCCAGTGTGGAATGCAGGCTCTTCTAGAGGAGGAACAAGGAAAGCGGCAGGAGTCCTGGAAGTGGATGGTATTATAGCTATCGCTGAATAGATAGCTGTGTTAAAGAATCAACTCAATACCCACTTCAGCAATATGAGCATGAATCAGTCTCAAGCCCCAGTGAATGTAGTGCAGCAGATTTGGTGTGAAGTATGTGGCAGTAATGAACACTCAGCTGAGTTTTGTGGTGCGAATCCTGATTCAGTGAACTTTGTTGGTAATGTACAAAGAAATAATCACCAACAGTATGGCAACAACTACAACTCTAATTGGAGGAGTCACCCGAATTTCTCTTGGGGTAGTAACAACCATCAAGGGTAGAGTTTGAGTCAGGGGGCACAAAGAAATCAAGGAGGGCAGCAGCACTATCAGTCACAATACAGAAGCAACAATGCACTTCCTCCACCACCATCACCCAGCATCGAGGAAATGTTCAAAATGATGATAGCTAACCAAGCTCAATTGCAGGCTGACTATGTGAAATTGGAAGCTGATGTAAAGAATAATTAGTTAGCTATAAAGGCATTGGAGTGCTTGTTTGGGCAACTAGCTGGAGCTCAGAACACCAGGCCGAGAGGAGGACTTCCGAGTGACACTGACCCCAATCCCAAGGAAGTGAATGCAGTGACCATAAGGAGTGGTTTAAAACTCAAGGAGGTGGAACCAGAAAGACCACCGCAGCAGTCGGGAGCTGTGGAGAATGAGAGGGAACACACTGAAGATAGAAGGAAGGAGAAGGAAGCTGAACCAGAAAGACCACCACCCCCGTTCCCTCAAAGATTAAAGAAACACAAGGAGGAAGCCTGTTTCAAAAAGGTCATGGAGGTGCTTAAATAGGTACACATTAATTTACCTCTAGTTGAAGTTTTGCAGGGAGTGCTGAAGTACGCAAAATATATCAAGGACATCATGGCGAACAAAATCAGGTTGACGGAGTACGCTACGGTGGCGCTTACGGAGGAGTGCACTTCACGGACACAAAATAGGTTGCCCATAAAGCTCAAAGACCCTGGGAGCTTTACAATGCAACTTACAATTGGGCAGAGTATCCGAGCTCATGGATTATGTGATTTGGGAGCGAGAATTAACTTGATGCCGACATCGGTATTCAAGAAATTGGGGCTAGGCAGTCCTAGACCGACAACAGTGATCTTGCAACTAGCAGATCGTTCTTTGGCCAGACCAGATGGGATTGTGGAGGACGTGTTGGTGCAAGTGGGCTCCCTTATCTTCCTGGTTGACTTCATTTTGCTAGATTTTGAGCCAGATGCAGAAGTCCCATTTATTTTGGGACGTCCTTTCTTGGTGACCGGGAAAGCACTAATTGATGTAGCTGCAGGGCAGCTAACCATGCGGGCACATGACAAAGTGGAGGTATTTGATGTGTACAAGGCCACGAAGCTTCCAGCCGTGTATGAGGAACTCTCAGGGATCAATGTGCTTGATTGAGCGAATATTGCTCAAAGTGTTGATTCACGAGAGCCAGTGGGAAAACCACCGGTGAAGGACCCCCCGAAATTGGAGTTGTGGCAAGAAGATCGAAGTGCCACATTCTTAGTCAATGGGTAGCGATGTATGCATTACTGGGGTGAGGACAGTAGTCGAGAGAAGACATCTGTCACCCTAGAGGATGACTAAGCTTCAATGACGTCGAGTCGCGACGGTAAATCAAGCGTTGCACGGGAGGCAACCCATGAAATTATTGTAATACTTGAGTAGATTTAGTAGGAAAAAAAGAAAAAAAAAAGAAAAAAAAAAGAAAAATAAAAAATAAAACAAAAATTGTGTTTTATGTGAAACCTATGAATTCTAACCATTTTCTTGTTGTGAGATGAATTTCAGGTTGAACGGAGGGCAAAAATGCAAAGAATCGTAAAGAAAAAATTGAGGTGAGAAAAATAATAAAAAGTGGAAAAACAGTGAGCCTGCGTGATGGCTCCATGTCACGGAGGAGGACCTCCGCGTTGACCTCCGTGACACGTTGAGGTGTAATTCCAGAATTTTTAAAATTTTAGAATACCTGCGCGTTGTCTCCGTGTCACGGAGGGGGTGCTCCGCATTACCCTCCGTGACACGTTGAGGCTTAAATCGCGACGGGTCACACCGGGTCGCCGGGTGACCCGCGCAAAAACCCCCCTTTTAACCCCAAATTCCCTCAATTTTCCCTCATTTCTCACCCCCTCTGCGACAAACACCCAAAAACTTCCCCTTCCCCAACGTGACACGACTTAGGCACAAGTTTCTTCGACTTTTCTTTGATTTTATCGAATTAAAGGTATGTCCTTTAACTTCATCTCAATTCTTGTCAAAATTTTATGATTTTGAGCATGTGAAGGATTAAAACTTGCCCTAATTGTAAATTGAGCTTGAATTCATTAAAGTTATTGTTTGTTGATGTTCGTAGTATCATTTTGATTATATGAACTCGATAAATACATGCTTGATCGAATTTTGGTGAAATATGTAGCTAGGGTTAGAATTTGATTGCGAAGAAACTAAATGTGATTGAAAATGTGGAAATTATGGGTTGGGCATGTTGGGTAAGATGAATTGTGTTGTGCTTGATGTGAATATGCTAAGTAAACGATGGATTTTTGGGAGAATGAAATTGTTGAATTGCATAGAACTTGGTGAATTGCATAGGTTGTGTTGAGAGAAGTTTTTTTTTTTTTTTTGCTAAGTGCTATGTGATGAAATGGTATCGTGATAATTAGCTGTAAGAAGTCTGAGTAGTACGTAGAATTTATTCCATCGAATTCTCTAAATGCACGAGGCATGTTTTTTTTTTTTTTGTAAAGTGGAAAGTGAGAATCGTCTTGCCATAATGTCGTAACTGTGGGTAAAGACTAAGTGTGGGGTGGCCTAGCTCAACCTAACCTTAGTCGAAGCTAATTTTAATTTGAATAACATTGGGACTGTCAGTTTGATTTGACAGGAACAATGGAAAGCAAGCAAGACAAAGGAAAGGGCGCATCTACATCGGGTGCCGGAAGGAAAAGAATTAGACCGGGAACAGTAGTCGCAGCAGCACCAGCGGTTCCGTGCGGCCAACGTTGTCAATACGGAACCTGATGGGTGACAGACGAAGGGAAGAAATGGTACACAAAGCATAAGGAGAACAATTACTTCCCCGAGGAGCACATTGCAAGGGAGCCGTTGGCACAAGAATTCCCCGGAATTGTACACCGAATTGACACTGTCGGGCTAAACTTCATCTTTGAAGAGCCTAAGGAGTGCAATCTCCACCTGATTCGGGAGTTCTACGCCAACTGGAACCCAACACTCCATAGTCACACCGTCAAAATAAGGGGGCAGGTAGTCACTTTTGAGCCCCATCACCTTAATGCCATTTCGGGGGCGCGGGACACAGACGCCCATGCACTCTGGTAGCTGAACATCATTCCACCATAAGCGGATATCAGACGCACTTTTTGTGGAGCCCGTTCTACAGCACGGTGGAGCAGGCATAAGGAGAGGGGCTACCATCAGACGCTGCCCTACTCTCAAATAAATAGGGAAGCCAGAATTTAGCTTAAGATCGTGTGTTCCTGCCTGATCCCGGGGGTGCACATGACAGATGTCACCCGGGATCGTTTGTGCTTTGTATACGCCCTGATGAAAGGGCTAGAGATTAATGTTGGGGTGGTGATCATCTCCGCCATGAAGAGAGCCCGTTTGCATCAAGGGCACAGGTATAGGTTTGGTGGCTTGCTGACCACGTTCCTGAGGGGCCTAGATGTTGAGGAAGAGGCCCTGGACTACATCCCGCAGATGAAAAGGCGTGCCTTAGATGTCACCAAAACTAAGGCACCCGACACTACTCATGGGCCAGTTCTCACATTAGCTGAGCGATATGCTCGGGATGATCAGTACATGGCTCGCATGTTTGGGATGCAGATGCTGCAGTTGCGCATAGGCGGGAGGCCAACAACAGAAGATGAGTTGTGGCAACTCGAGCTAGACTACCCCTTTGGCGAAAATGTCAGGGCTCTATGCCGAGTGGGGCCAGCTTTTGTGGAGCCCACTGATGATGATGTTCCCACAGATGAGGAGACACGCCGCAATGACTCAGATGTCGAGTCAGATGAGGATAGCGGGGGCGATTCGGATATAGGGACGAGGCAACCGCACCTGACGAAGAAGTGGAATACTTCAATTGATCAGGGAGTTTCACCACCTACTCTTGTGCTATGCTGAATTTTGTGAACACTGGGAATAGTGTTCCATTTAAGTGTGGGCTGGAAGTAGTTAGGTGCTGGTTGTTTTGTTGTTGTTTATGTTTATGTTCTGTTGTGATGCTTGAAAAAAAATTGTGACCCTGTGATTTTGGTGTTTATGTTTGTATTGTAATTTGGTGTTGTAATTAATGTGAATCTGTTGTGTGTTGTATGGAGTTGTTGTTAGCTGGTTGTGTAAATATTTTTTTTATCGAAATTATCGATATTTTTAAAATTTTTTGTGAAATCATTTTTTTATGATTGGGTTTCTCGGCGTTTGTTTTCGGTGCTTTAACCGAGAATAGTCCCATTGAATCGAAGTTGTAAATAGTGACCGCTCCCTATGATGGATGGATGACGACCGTCTTAAGGGAAATGTAGTTGATAGGAGTAGATTTCTTTTGTTCTTTTTAAATTTTTTCTTTTGTTTGTTTGTATCCCAAACTTGTCGTTACTTTATGGTTCGAAATTCTTGCTGCGTGTTATACATGATATTTAGAATGCAAAGGTGATTCATATGAAAGCATGCAACTTTGTAAACATGTTGAGATACCTAGACCATAGAGTTCGATTCGGTGTGATTGAGGCTTAATGTTTGTAATTAGATTATTGAAGAGTCTGCGAATATGTCTCGAGTTGAGAATGTGCAATGAGTGTGTGGTGAGGTTTCGATTCTTCCATGCTATTGTGAAGTGTCTAGAACTTGCCTGGTGTGTGTACGAAACGAAATGAAGGATGAGTATTGTAGGAGAGGATGTAGGCATTTCTTTGATTTAACCGAAAGTTTTTTCCATTATCGTACCTACCTTGAATGTACATCCTAGTTAGCACATTGAGCCTTTAGCCTAATTTTTTTCTTTTGTCGAAAAGGTACAAACCGAGCTTAACTCCTTCTTTTCATTATCCGTGATTTTGATCCAAAACTCTTAAGTGCTCAAGAAAAGTAATTTTCCCGCAGTGTCAAGGAGTAGTAATTGTGAAGGAAAGGAAAAGCGGAAGTGGTGAAAGTAAAGAAAAGGTAAAGGGTGCACTTGCCGATTTAATAAAATGAAGACGTATAACTAATCTTTGTTATTGGCTCCACTGCCCCAAGCTTCCCTAGACTCTCCACAGGTGACACCACGACTCGTGGTGTCCAAAATGAGTCATGGTAAGGATCCATTGCGTACACTGCCTGGCCTCCTCTAAGTCTTAACCAAATCCTGCCCACGGGTCACCTAATGGGTCGTGGCATGGACCATGACTCGTGGTGACTCGTCGTTAGGTTCACTGCCTAACATTTTCCCAGTCTTAAATTGTTCTTGACGACGGGTCATATCACGACTCGTGGGGTTGACCACGACTCGTGGTCACACCCCTGGTCACCTATTCTCCAAATTTTCCACTAAGTCCACAGGCCTCACCACGGGTCACTTGACGACTCGTGGTCACCCTCCACGGGTTACAGAACAACTCATTCTGTGACCTGGTGCAGATTTTCCAATTTTCTCTATTTTAAGTCTCGGGTCTAGTCTTTGAGTTTCTGGGGCATTACAATATCTCCCCCTTGGGAACATTCATCCTCGAATGTTGGAAAACACACATACAAGAAGAGAATGGCAATTTTTATACACAAATACTTATCATGAAAGCTAAACTAGAGGAATGACTACCTCTGAACTGCATCACAAGTCTAAACTAAATTCACTAATCATACCCATATTCATTTACACGAAAGAAACTGAAAGACATGAACTAAATGCAGTTTTGGGGAGGAAATTGATACCTTAAACTGAAACTTAGTCGGAAGGGAACAAATTGGGGTATCTAGCCATCATATCCGCTTTGGCCTCAGTAGCTCCCTCAACACGCTGATTCCTCCACAAGACTTTAACCGAAGCTACTTGCTTATTCCTCAGCTTATGAACCTGACGGTCCAGAATATCGACTGGGACCTCCTCGTATGAGAAACTATCTTTCACTCTCACACTGTCCAATGGCACAATTGAAGTTGGATCACCGATGCACTTCTTTAATAGTGACACATGGAATACTGGGTGCATAGATGCTAATTTTGAAGGTAATTCCAGCTTATAAGCTACCTTGCCAATTCGTCTCAAATTCTGTAGGGTCCCACATATCTCGGAATAAGCTTTCCCTTCTTCCTAAATCTCATCACCCCTTTCATAGGTGAAATTTTCAGATAGACCCAGTCGTCCACAACAAACTCCAATTCTCTTCTCCTCACATCAGCATAAGATTTCTGACGGCTCTGAGCTGTTTTAAATCTTTCCCTATTGAGTTGTACCTTCTGCATAGCTTCATGAACTGAGTCTGGCCTGATTATAATAGCTTTACCAACTTCAAACCACCCAATAGGAGACCTGCACCTCCTACCATACAATGCCTCAAGCAGGGCCATCTAGATACTGGAGCGGTAGTTGTTATTGTATGCAAACTCGATAAGAGGCAAGTGGTCATCCCAACTACCCTTGAAATAAATTGCGCACGCTCTCAACATATCTTCTAGGGTCTAAATAGTCTGCTTAGCTTGCTCATCTGTCTGCGGGTGAAAAGTTGTGCTGAGCTTGACCTAGGTACCAAGTCCCTTCTGAAAAGACTTCCAGAAATGCAAGGTGAACTAGGTACCTCTGTCTGAGATGATGGATAACGGCACCCTATGAAGCCTGACCAACTCTTACATATAAAGCCTAGCATAGTCCTCAGCTGAATATGTAGTTTTGACTGGGAGGAAATGTGCTGACTTAGTCATCCGGTCTACTACTACCCAGATAGAATCATGTTGTCAACGAGTTCCAGGTAGACCCGTAATAAAGTCCATATTTACTTCTTCCCACTTCTATGTGGGTATGCTGATATCCTGAGTCATACTTCCGATCTCTGGAGCTCTACCTTAACGTGCTGGCAGTTCGGACACTTAGCTACAAATTCAGCGATGTCTCTCTTCATATAGTTCCACTAGTAAATATCCCGCAAATCGCGGTATATTTTGGTAGCACCAGGGTAGATGGAGTATCTCGAGCTATGTTCTTCAGCTAGTATCTGCTATCTCAACTCACCGGCATCCAGTACACACAATCTGCCCTGGTAATGGAGCACACCATCTCCCCCTTGGGAAAAGGCCTCAACCTCTTTTCGGAGAACCACTTCCTTAAGCTTAAGTAAGATGGGATCTTCATCCTGTTTGGACTTAACTCCAACAACCAAGGAGGTATCTGACCTTCTTTGCATTACCACTCCACCCTCAGTTGAGTCAACCAAAAACACCCCTAATCGAGCTAATCGGTGAATATCTTTCACCAGTTCCTCTTTGCCTTCCTCAACATGAGTCATGCTCCCCATATACACTCTACTCATGGCATCAACCACCACACTGGCTTTGCTCGAGTGATATAACATGCTCATGTCATAGTCCTTCAGGAGCTCTAACCTCCTTCTCTGAAGAAGATTTAGGTCCTTCTAACTGAATACATATTGAAGGCTCTTGTGATCGGTGAAGACATCCATGTGAGCCCCGTATAGATAGTGTCTCCATATCTTCAACGCAAACACCACCACTGCCAACTCCAAGTCACGAGTTGATAGTTCTTCTCATGAACTATGATTTTTCTGGAGGCGTAGGCTATCACCTTGCCCAGCTGCATGGGGATGCAACCGAGTCCAACTCTAAAAGCATAGCAATATACTACAAACCCATCTGATCCTTTCGATAGGGTCAACACTGGAGAGGCAGTGAGTCAAGTTTATAGCTCCTCGAAACTCTTCTCACACATATCTGACCATTTGAAATTTCACCTTCTTCTAAGTCATCCTAGTCAGATGAGATGTTATAGAAGAGAAACCTTTCACAAAATGTTGGTACCTGGCTAGACCCAAGAAACTTCTTATTTCGGTTGGGGAGGTAGGTTCGGGCCAGTCTTTCACTACTGTTATCTTTCAAGGATAAACTTGAATACCCTCACCTAAGACCACATGACCCAGAAAAGTCACTGACTTCAACCAGAGTTCGCATTTGCTAAATTTGGTGAACAACTGGCGGTCCCTGAGTGTCTAAAGCACTATCCTCAGGTGATTAGCATGCTCTTCCTCTTTTCTAGAGTATACTAGAATGTCGTCGATAAATAGAAGGACGAACATATCTAGATACTGCTTGAAGACTCTGTTCATCAGGTCCATAAAGATTGCAGAGGCATTTGTTAGTCCGAAGTACATGACCACAAACTCATAGTGACCATAGCGAGTCCTAAAAGTTGTTTTCGGTATGTCACACTCTTTGAATCTTAACTGATGATACCCCGACCTGAGATCTATTTTTGAGAAACAGTTGGCTCCCTGAAGTTGGTCGAAAAGGTCATCAATTTTGTGTAGGGGATATCTGTTCTTTGTTGTTACCTTATTCAACTGACAATAATCGATGCACATTCTGAGGGTACCATCTTTCTTTCACACGAATAGCATTGGAGCACCCCAGAAAGAGATATTGGGTCTGATAAAACCCTTATCAATAATATCTTTTAGCTACTTCTCAACTCCTTAAGTTCAGCTAGAGCCATTTTATAAGGAGAGATGGATATAGGCTGAGTATTTGGGATAAGGTCTATACCGAAGTGGATTTCCTATTCAAGAGGAACTCCCGGAGGATCATTGGGGAACACATCTGGAAATTTGCTGACAACATGGACTGACTGGATAGTTGGTGTCTCAGAGTCGGAATCCTTTATCGGAACTAGATGGTAAATATATCCCTTAGAAATAAGCTTCCTGGCCTTAAGGTGGGAAATAATCCTACCCTTTGGCGCTGAACTACTGCCCGTCCATCCTAGATCTGGCTCATTAGGGAACTGAAACTTGACGATCCTAGTTCTGCAGTCGACTGAGGCATAACTAGAGTGTAACCAATCCATGCCAAGAATGAGGTCGAAGTCGACCATGTCTAGCTCTACAAGGTCAGTTGGTATGACTTTATTAAAGACTAAAACTAGGTAGTTTCTATACACCCAGCTTGCTCTAAATGACTCGCAAACTAGGGTGGAGACTAAAAATGGTTTTGAGAGGACCTTGGACTGATATCAAACTGTACTGCTATGTAGGGAGTCACAAATGATGGAGTGGCTCCTAAATCTAGTAGGGCATACACGTCTAGATTAAAAAGGCGTAACATACCCGTGACCACATCAGGTGAGCTCTCGTAATCCTGACGAGAACACAATGCATAAAAACGGCTTTGGCACTGGATGCCATCCTTACCTGAAGGGTTTGCTTGCTGAGTTGGTCGGCCTGATGGAGCTATTGAGGTAGTGGATTGTGACTTTCCCCGACCTGCTGATGATCACTCTCTAAGTTGATGACCAAGCTGTCCATAGTCAAAATAGTCCTCTCGACCCTGAAGACACTCTCCTGGGTGGTTCTTGCCACACTTGGGGCAAGCTGGTACCTATTGCTGGCATTACAGATCCGGGACTGAGAGCCAGATGCTCCACCCCTCCGATCCTGGTGGGACCGAAAGGTAGGGGCACTGGCTGAGCTGGGCGTTGGAGATCTCTACTGCTGCTACAGCTAGATCTATGGTGGCCATAATCTAATTAGCTAATCCTTTCCCTCTTGTTGTTTCGCTCCATGTCCGTCAATTTTTCTACCTCAATCTACTAGGCATAGACAATCAGGCTGAAGAGATCACTATCCTTAATCAGCATTGTTGTCCTGCACTCTTTGAGGACCAGGTTCGACACCCCATTAACAAACATCAGCATGCGATCCCTTGGCTCGGCCACCATCTCTGGAGCGTATTTGGACAACCTGGTGAACTTTAGAGCGTACTCTTCTACTGTTTGGTTTCCCTGTCTCAGATTCATGAACTTCGCTATTTTCGCCTCCCTAAGCTCCCGAGGGAAGAATCTATCCAGGAATGGTGTAGTGAACTCCTCCAATTCCACTGGTCTGGCTTCCGCTGGTCTCCCCTCCTTCCACTGTTCGTACCAGACTTGGGCTACCCCTTTCAGCTAGTAAGCAGCCAAGTTGGCACTCTCTAAGGGACTGACACCCATAATTCGGGTGATCTTCTTTTTAATCTAATCCCCAAATCCTTATGGGTCCTCTCCCACCTTAGATCCGTGAAAATCCAGAGGGTTCACCCGAGTGAAATACCGCACTCGGGTAGTTGCACGGACCTGTTGTTGTTGATTGGAACTACCTGTTGGTTCACCTAGTTGGTAACAGTTTGAGCCAGCAACTGAATGGCCGCCCTGAACTCTGCGGTAGAGACCGAGTCATCCTGAGGGGCTGCCAGTGCTGATAGGGCAGTTCGGTGAGCATTACCGGCCCTTCTTGCATTACCACGTCGTGGAGGTATAATTCCCTGAAACGAAATAGAGCACGAGTTAAGAGAATGATTTTGGGATTGAATTTCAGCGCACGATAAAGAGAATGAATAAAACAGAGTTTTCCTAATAACATCTCGTAGCCTCCCCATCATAAGTGTAGCGTGCTTCACACCCATGAAAAGGACTCTACTTGATGCGGCTTTCAGCCATCTGAGGATACTCTAAACCTAGTGCTCTGATACAAAGTTGTCATGCCCCAAGTTTACACCCTAGATGGGACATAGTACTTGGAATAACAAGTAACCCTAAGTCAACCCCTAGTCTATCATACACTGGCATTCTGAGTAACATATAGATATACATAGCGAAAGTTTAAAGCCAAATATAAGCATTTGAGAGGATAAAGCTGATTGATAATATTTGAAAATATTTGAACAAAACTACAAGTCTAAAAACCAAATTTGCGTCTGAAAGCCACTACAACTGATGAGTTTATGAGACAAGCCCCCAACTAACTCCAAATCTAAATAGAATAAAAGAACATGTAACTGAATGAAATAATCTCCATCCTCAAAAGATGAGGACTCACCAACTAGAACTGCCGAAGTCTCTGGAGAGAGATCGGCTAGCGAGGCTGAACTGAGTTCCTACAGTTGTATCATAAAATGGTACAACATAAAAGTATGCATCAGTAAATTGAATGTACTGAGTAAGTGGGAGAAAACATAATACAATGGAATGAAATAACTGAACTAGAAAGACATGCAATGACCAATTAAAACTACTGAACTGAATAACTGAAATAACTGAGATTGTCTAAAAGACCCTATCTGATGGTCAAAAACATGCCCTAAATCTGAAATACTAATCTGAACTGGTCTGAAACTGGATTGAGTTGACTAGTGGGAGAGTCTATAGCTGACATATAACCACGTGAGCTAGACGTGGAGTCCAATGTATAAACCCCATCGATAGAACCCAATATACCTTGCTAGGGTATAAAGACATGAACTGGGTTATCACAAAAGTATGGGTCCATGAGGCCAATAAAACTGTAACCTACGGTGGCAATGTAGTTCTGGGTGCGTTGGAACCCTGGTCCGCTCGGTGCTAAGTCCTACTCCCACTGGATAGTCCTAGACTGAATACTAAGCTAATAGCTCGAAACTGGGGCCTAAGACTAGTTAGGGATACATATTTGAAAGAACCCTGAAAGTCTTATCGGGCTGGATTCGTTGAACTCGGTTCTAAGACTGGTCAAAGCTACTTATCTGGAAGCGTCGTAACCGTCTAAAGAAAAAACTATAATATGAAGTTCGGGTCCTAAGGCTAGTTAGAGCACTTATCTAAAAGTATCATGACCGCCTAGTGGACCACTAAAACTGAGTTCTAAATCTGATTCTGATAATTGGGAGGTACTACTGACACCTTGGAAATTTTTATAGCCAAACTAATCAGTTGGCATTTCTGACTGACACTGAGAATTCTAACATTTTGGCTAAAATTGAACTGACAATAACCTGGTTGAGTTTCAATGCTACTTAAAACATGGGAGTCCCTACCATTGATAAAATCAAGCAAAAATTTCTATATTCAAACACTATTGCTAGATTCAAGATTTTCTACGTTCAAGAACTAGCGCTAAATTTCAATTCACAAGTATAAACATCATTTCTGTCACAAAATAGTGGAAAATATCTATAACTAACATGAAATAACATTCTACATGAGTTAAATGAAGTATTATTAAAATTTATTAACATTAGATAATTCCAGGGCTAAAACTGATAGAGAAAAGTAGGGAGGAATTTGGGGACACAAGGGAAGAACTATTCCCTTGTTGAATTCCCACATACCTGGTGAAGAAGTTCGAAGAAATTCCTTGAGAAATTGAGGAGAAAAGGACTGCCCTAGTTCTTGCTTGAAATGCTTTGAGAGAAGTTCTACGATGATTTTCTGAGAATCTACGTGGGGGAATGAGGGGGAAACTATTTTCCCCCTTTAAATTCCCTAAAAATATACTAAAATGATGTAGTTTGGAGTCTAGGAGATTGGAAAATTACTGAAACACCCTTAGAAAATTCACAGGAAAACTGATTGTCAGACCCCCCACAAGGGATCTAACGAGTCGTGCCTAGTGACCACAACTCGTGGTCACACTCATGGGGCACATTGTCTAGAACCTACTACTGGTCACGACGAGGGACTTAAAGAGTCGTGGTTGGTGACCACGACTCGTGGTCACCTCTTGTTGGGTCCACTGCCCCAAGCTTTTCTGGAGTCCCCACGGGTGACACCACGACTCGTGGTGTCCCAAACAAGTCATGGTGAGGACCCGTTGGGTACACTACTTGGCCTCCTCCAGTCTTACCAAATCCAACCACGGGTCACCTAACGGGTCGTGGCATGGACCACAACTCGTGGTGCCTAGTCATTAGGTTTACTACCTAACATTTTCCCTGTCTAAAATTGTTCTTGACCACGGGTCATATCATGACTTGTGGGATTGACCACGACTCGTGGTCACACCCCTTGTCACCCATTCTCCAAATTTTCCACTAAGTCCACAGGCCTCACCATGAGTCACTTAACGACTTGTGGTCACCCCCCATGGGTCACAGAACGACTCATTTTGTGACTTGGTGCAGATTTTTCAGTTTTCTCTATATTAAGTCCTGAGTCTAGTCTTTGAGTTTCGGGGCATTACAGAATTCGATGTAAGTGAGACTTTAAGCTTTAGTGCTTGCTTTTCCAACATGTTTTTAAAAATTATATTTTATCTACCTGGTGCATCTGTTGGGAAAAGCGTGTGCTTGGCAGAACCGGTGGCCTTTGACCAACCGCATATATGTTACCTTGAGAAGAATATTATTTTTTAAGAAAATTTAATAATTTATCTTTGGTATAGTGTGGTCTCGCACATAGCATTGGGGGCGTTGGATATCTTTCCTTCTCTACCATGATATAGTTACTAGAGGCATACATGCGCTGCCATAATATGTTAGGGGCCTTGTAATTGTTGTCGTAGTATACTTTTGGGACATTATATATGCTGTTGAGGGCTAGTCGGGGTGTTAGGTTGATCAATTTCATTGTTGTATGAGAAGTCTTGAGCGTGTGTTGGGTTGAGATATATAGTCATCTTGTGAATATTTGTTTGCACTTTATTGAGTATTACATTATGAAGTTTATTTATGTGCATATTATTTATGTGCTTGTTGTGTGGTTGTATTTTCTAACACTTATTCTAGGTCTATTAAAGTGATGGGTCGAGGATCTTATAGGATTATATTTACATATAACTCACTTCCTACCTACATGTCCATGCAGACACTGTTGGTTGCAATGAAACTATTAGTTAACAAGTTTTCTAGAGTTGATCTAGTTGTTGAGGTGAGTTTCCACATTGTTCACGTAAGCTTTTGAAAGAATCTTCATCACTTATTCATTAATACCTTTTCTTTCGTAATTTTCTTAGATGCTCTATGCTCTAGTATGGGGTCCGGACAAGAGTTTCAAATTAATATTTGGAGATATTAACTATTTTATAATTAATCATCATATTGTTTGGATACTTATATGATCTATTTAACGTTGTGAATTAATGGTTAAGACATGAAAATTTGGTTCACCTGGTCGATGGTATATGTTGGGTGTCAATCACATTTAGGGGTAATTTGGGACATGTCATTTTGCATCGGCAGTGTCTCCCCTTTGCATTTCCTTTTCTTTTGCAAAGTGGTTCCGATAAGTGATTTCTATTTTTGCAGGAGATTTTTCACTTTTGCAAGTCCGCAGGTGCTACGGATTTCCCCTTCAACAAGGATACCTAGGCATGAACAGTGACTAAATTTTCTATTCCGAGTTCATTGTTCTAAAATCAATTTTGAAAGTTTGAGAGGTCGGTGTTGGGCGATTTCGAAAGGGTTTTCCTTTATTTGATCTTGGGGGTAAAAATCTAACCTAGTTATATATATATATATATATATATATATATTCCACTCTAAGTATTAAAACCCTCAATTTAGTGTTGGGTCGATTTTTGGCTGGGTCCATTGGGCCTGACTTTGGTATGTACTTTGTTGTTTCTACTAATTTTATATATGTTTTTGGCTGGCCAATTCATTAAAAAAATAAAGGGATTAGATCATGAAATAAAGTATGGAATGGTGGGAAAATAGTATTTGTGGAGGTTTTAGCCTCTCATGGTTGTAAGATTATAATTTGCATTCATAGACAAATACATAATTAAATATATACAACAACAATTGGATGAAAACCATATTTGAACATCAAAGAACAATCTCAAGAACAATGTAGGAGATCAAGAGTTTGATCCTAAGAATTGCTCTCCAAATCTTGATAAAAATTCACAAAAAATATTCTTCACACATCTACTACTTCGTATCTATCTTCTCTTTAACTAAAATAAAACATAAAAGCTATTTATACTGACGATAGAAACCTTTTCCTAAGCTAACTGAGAATTTTTCATATCTAGCACCGACTGTGTCATGATTGAACCTACGACCCATATCAAGATTGTACGGGTCGTACCTGCTTCTCATATGTCATTAGATGTTGTAGATTCATCTAAGTGTTGGCAGGCTGGTACGACTCGTACCATAGTCCTACAAGTCGTACAATGCACCCGTGGCTTGGCCTTGAGAGCTATGACATCTTCTGATGTTTTTCACAAGTGTTGTGGTACGACCTATACCTTACTCCTACTACTCTTACTGTTTGTTATGTATGAAGTTCTTCCCAAGTCTTGAGGAATTACTGAAGTTCACCATGGCTCATGGTACGGGTCGTATGTGCCTTCTACGATCCGTGAGTCCATCCATACCAAGAGACTGCCTTTGTGAAAATTTCTCTAAATAATTCCATGACTCTAGTTACGGCTCGTACAATCTTGGTATGACTCGTATTAAGAGTCGTATGTTTCATTCCTCTTATTCCAGCCTTCTGACTTTCACCACTATTCTCAGTACGACTCGTACAATCAAGGTACAACCCGTACTGATACTTGTACTTGGTTGTTTTTCTGTATTTTTAGGATTCTTTTGTATATTTTTTCTCCAACACTTATTTTTCCTAAAATCAAAGTAAAGGTTCCTCATAGTCGGAGGCCCGCAGCAACGGAAAAGGAGAGTAACCATCGGATCTGCCATGGCGGTGTCCTAACCGCCATAGTAGGTCCGCTACAGAAGAAATATGAGCGTTGCAGCAGACAAAAGGAGGCAGTAAGTGGGTTTTAAGTGAGATTTTGGGGGGTTTTACACCACTACCCTAAGGCATGGATTTTTAGACCGAAGGGCAATTTTTCCAAGGACAGAGCAATTCTCCTTCCCAAGGTAAGAATATTGGTTTATTCCTTCTACTTTTGATTCCCTAACATTATTAAATTAGGGGGGCTCTAGTGGTGGAATTCTTAATAAAAGAACCATAGAATGGTGAAACTAGGGATGATTAATGAAGAACTTATAGGTATTAGTTCCTAGGTCTAGAAGGAAGTAATGAACACTTCTGAGGGGATTATGAATGCATGTGCACAAGGGTAGAGTAATTGGACCCATGGTTCAATTAAGACAGACAATTAGCCCCTAGTAACTTCTAATGAGGGTTTAAGGAGTGAAAATTCCATAACTCTGGGTAGGAATTATTGTTACGTGAATCGAACGTGATGAATTCCTTGGTGGTTAATCATTGAGACTGTGTTATCGGGTAGAATTGGAGAGATTAAATTTTCAAGACCCTTATTTGAAGAATAAATAATAGATTACTCTGTAATTGTTATTGTAGATTTTGAATGTTACGAGGGGTTGAGGAAAGGAAAGGCTCCAGTAGAGTAATTGGCATTCAAATCCTCTAGTTGAGATAGGTTACGATTTGAATGGAGTTAGACTTTATATAATGATATGTATGTGAGTGGAATGATAATGTGGGTTGGTCCTCGGACACTAGTTGTTGTTAATAAATCACATGTTAATTCAATAGATAAAGTGAACTTGTTATGATGTTGTTACTTATGTGGTGTGGAATTGGATTTTTTGAGAGGTAATATGTGTTCTTTCATATTGTAATGAAAGAGAGCAATATTTTGTAAAGATAATCAAGTTGATGGAGGTAAGATGAGGCCTCCAAAAAGCAATGTCAATTGACTTAGTGATAAAATACCGAATTATGAGAATTAAAGTGGATAACATGTTTTATCCTGAGATGTGTGGCTCATACCCGAGGGGAGCATCTAGGCGAGCGGTTATAGTAGAGTGGCTCATTTATGATGGGAGCATCCGAACAAGTAGATGAGTGGGAACGGGTACCACACTGGTGCAGTACATGAATTTCTAGAGTTTCCTGCGGGTCATAACTAGAAGGGGAAAAATAAGACCATCTAGCATATGTGGACAGTGATGTTCCGCTTTGAGTGATTATGGTGATGTGATGGAGGCGTGTGCCCGGCATATCACAAATGTTATGATACCAAATGGAGCTCTAATAATGAATAACAGTTCAAAATTATGAGAACCCGATGAAATTGAAATCCTTGATTCTGTAATTCTTGTGTGTTAGCAATGTTGATGTGCTTGTATACTTGTCATTATTTGTAACTTCATGCCAAAGTCCGTGATGAATTGAGGAATTGGTGGTGAGGAACCAGTGCATAATCCATAAGGTCAGTAGTATATTAATTGTTGGATTTACGACTATGTATAACTTGTATGGATGTAATAAATTGAATGCTGAGAATTGTTCAAATAGAACTGCAGGTGTTCAGTTGAGTTGAGTTGCTGCTAAGGCAGTACTGCTGCAATAATATTCTTACCAGTGTGGCGAGACCGTTGTAGAGGTCAAGTACCATTGCAACGAGGCCCAATCCAGTTAGCAGGACAGCCGAACACCTTACACTGATTGATTGTAGAATGAGTACTAATTAATGAATTTATGTTTTGGTAAATGTATGTTGTTACTTCACCGTATATGCATTATCATTTAAGGTCCACTGATGATGCCTACCAGTATATTGTGTCGTGCTGATGCTACCCTTACACTTCTTTTATGAGTGCAAACTTTAATCTAGGGAGTTCATCTCGACCCCATCTATAGAGAAGCAATAAGATATTAGAAGGTGAGCAGATCCAGATGTGCTGCTACAATTCCACCACAGAAGATGTCTTTTATTCAGACATTGACTTACTGATTTCCTTAATTTATTCCTCTTTAGATTATTTTAGGTAGATTTCCTCATGCACAATTACTTTCAGGTTCTGGAGTTGTAATAGATAAATTTGGCGTTTATTTTCCTATCATTTATTTAAGGCTTCCACTATTTATCATTTTAATGTGATTTATCCGTATTGCTGTGGGATTGGGTAATTATTTGGGTCTCGTTGGTTCGCACACCGGAGGGTATAGTGTGGGTGCCAATCATTGCAACTGAGGTCGTGACATTATTATTATAACTACCGGGGGCATATGTAGAGTCTTAAATATGGTTCACAAGAATGAGTAGCTTGTGCGCATATATATATATATATATATATATATATATATATGTGTGTGTGTGTGTGTGTGTGTGTGTGTGTGTGTGTGTGTGTGTGTGTGTGTATACACATTATATTACGAAATATATTAAATATCTATAATACTTGATTGTAAGAAAAATTATTATTGTTATATTAACTTAAAGTCGATATAGGAACTCGTAAATTTCAAATTCTCATTCTGTTGCTAATTAAGTAGTATGAAATATATTTATTATTTTGCAAAATCTTTTATTTCCTTTATCTTAAATGATAGCATAAAACATAAAGTACATATATTGAACAAATAAAATATATTAATTAGATTGATTAGTAGATTATAAAAGCATGATTTTAATCAATATTGATACTCGAAAAACAATAACAAACTATTGATATATCATATATTCACTTGTTTTTCTTGGTAGAGTTACTTTAAACTTGAAAGAAATTATTGTTTTATCATGATTATTAGTGTAAACTTTGGTTTTTTCACCCCTCATTCCACCCTTAGCATGCAAAGATGAACACTAGAAAATGGAATAAGTAATAGACCAGATTAACTCATGGATATTAAATTTACTTCTAATTTTCACCATTATTCCCCAGTACCCGCATAATTTATTCTTCTCAATCTATGTATTAACATTAAAATTTATATTTTTAAAATATCCAGACACACACATATGTACTATGCCCTCTAGATTGAACGTGAAGTGTAATATACTTGAATGAATGACTATAAAGAGTGTGAAACATGAAAGATGTGAAAACTCAATCTTGTATCAAAAAACTATAAAATTTAAATTACAATCTAAAGTAAAGAAAAAAATTAGAATAACACAACTCACCCAAATTATTTATCTTTTGTTTAAAAAGGTATCCCTTTTTTGTTCTAACTTGACATATGCCAATTTCTTAAAGCATATTGAATTTCAAATAGAGAAAATTTCTGTTCAAATAATTTATAAATAAACTCAAATAAAGAACAAAACAAAAAATAATATTTCAAGATTCAATCAAGAAAAAAAAGGAATAAAAATAAAAAAGATAAAATAATTACGTAACACCAACCTTATGGCTATCTGATATGATGAACACAACAACGTTAAAGAATTTTTTAAAGTCAGCGCAATTGTAAAATCAAATAATTTTAAGAGCATAAAGTACAATGATAGGCCAAATTATACCTATTAATAAGATATAAAGCGGTCATTTCTCAAATATATAATACAATAAGGTTGGGGTCGAATCCTACATAAATAAGGTGCAAAGTTTATCAAAAATAAAGATTTAAAATTATTTAGTCAGTATTTCAGTAAAAAGGGAGGAATGAAAATTCACACTTCGAACAGTGAGAAGTTTAAAAAAAATTGATTTCGGATTCTTTAGAAAAGGGTTTCAATAATAGAAGGACGTCGGGATTATGTTTCCTATGAATTCATAACTTTTATAGGTATACTACTCATTGAGATCATACTTTGGCAATACATTCACAAAACTAATGCCTTCAAAATCTCATTTAAAGTTTTTCAACCCAATTAAATGATTGTCACTTCAAATCCTTTTTTCCTTTGAGTGATTAGCATAACACAGACATCAACAATTTCAGGTTAACTAAACTAGTTATAGCATTAACTATTAGACAAGGATTAAGAGCCTTTAATCCCATTACTGCTTATTTTCTTAAATCTTTTGTCCTTTTTCAAGAAAGAAAGATCCAGAGGCCGATTCTAACGTTTGCAACCGTTAGAAATTCAAGAAAATGAATAAGTCAATAACATGAACCTAAAACCTCAGAGAATCTCTATAATTATAGAACTATGACCATCATGTTTACATAGTTACCATAACCCTAGTTAAGAATTTTAGCAGGCCATTGCTCTATTTAACTTAAGTAGGAATGCAACTGGTGCCAGAGTCCAGATCACTTGGATGAATCTTCTGGAATTTCATGGGTATAAGGTAGATGAGGACCCATAGGAATATATTGATGAGGTTCAAAAGATCACCCAAATCATGGGTGTCACCACCATTGAGAGTACAGATTTGGTCGCTTATCAGCTGAAAGGAGTGGCCCAGATATGGTACCAGTAGTGGAAAGAAGGAAGACGAGTTGGTGCAGATCCGGTAGTGTGGGACAAGTTCGTGATTGTGTTTTTGGATAGGTTTTGTCCCTATGAGTTGAGGAAAGCTAAGGTGGAGGAGTTCGTCAATCTGAAGCAGAACTCCATGACTATTCAAGAGTATGCCATGAAATTAACTCAGCTATCCCGATATGCTCCAAAGATGGTGGCGGAACATGAGCAAGTTTGTTAGGAGTTCCAGACCTAGTGTTCAAGGAGTGTAGGACCTCCATGCTCATCAATGACATGGACATTTCCAAGCTTATGATCCATGCTCAGCAAATTAAGGAGGAAAAACTGAAAGAAAAAAAAAGGGAGAGCAAGTAGCTAGAAAAGGACAGTTTGACTATTCATAGTAGAGATAGGGTGGTGGTAGTCGCTAACAATAGTAATAGTAGAGAGTTCCAATATCCTCTTTAGCTAGTGCTCCTCCTTCAAGACCCTATAATGATTGGAATGGTAGAGCATCAGGAAGTTATATCCAGGAGCCACACTTTCTTTCGTGGCTCCTTACATTGTAGTTTAGTTTGATATTAGTCCATAAATCCTCTCAGAACCCTTTTCTATCTTTATCCCTATCGACGAGTCAGTCATAGCCAGTCAGGTATACAGAAATTGCCCAATCACAGTGTTTCAGAGAGTCACCTCAGTTGACCTGGTAGAGTTAGACATGGTCGATTTTGACATCATTCTTGGGGTGGACTGGTTACACTCTTTCTATGCCACAGTCAACAATAAAACTAGAGTCTTTAATTTTTAATTTCCTAATGAGCTAGTTCTAGAGTGGAAGGGTAGCACTTATGCGCTTAAGGGTCAGTTTATTTCCTACCTTAAGGCTAGGAAGATGATTTTGAAGGGATACATCTATCATTTAGTTCGAGTCACGGATTCTATTTTTGAATCCCCAACTCTTTAGTCAGTTTCAATCGTCAATGAGTTTCTACATATATTTCCAGAGGATCTTCTCACTGTCTCTCCCAAGTGGAAAATCGACTTTGGCATAGACCTTCTTCCAGAAACCTAGCCTATCTCAATTCCTCCTTATAGAATGGCTCTAACTAAGCATAAGGATTTGAAGGAACAACTGAAGGACCTTTTAGACAAAGGCTTCATCAGGCTCAGTAAGTCCCCATAGGATGCCCCAGTGTTATTTGTTCTCAAGAAGGATGGTACACTCAGGATATGTATTGACTACCATCAATTGAATAAAGTTATAATCAAGAATAAGTATCCCTTACCCAGGATTGATGACTTATTTTACCAACTTCAGGGATCTAGATGTTTTTCCAAGATAGACCTCAGATTAGGATACGATCAGCTCAAGGTTAAAGAATGTGAATTCTGAAGACAGCCTTCAAAACTCAGTGTGGTCACTATAAATTTGTAGTTATTTCTTTTGGACTAAAAAAATGCTCCTATAGCTTTTATGGACTTGATGAATAGGGTATTCAAGCAGTACTTGGACATGTTCATTATTGTCTTCATAGATGATATTCTAGTCTATTCCATGAATAAGGAGGAACCTACAGACCACCTGAGAATTGTTTTGAAGACTCTTAGAGACTGTCAGTTATTTGCTAAGTTCAACAAGTGTGAATTATGGATGAAGTCGGTGACTTTCCTTAGTCATGTCATTTCCAAGGAGGGTATTCAATTGGATACTCAAAAGATAGTGGTGGTTAAGTACTGGTCAAGACCCATTACCCCGTCATATATTAAGGGTTTGTTGGGCCTAGAAAGTTATTACAGATGGTTCGTAGAAGAGTTCTCCTTTATTGCCTCTCCCTTGATCAGACTTACTCAGAAAAAGGTGAAGTTTCAGTGGCCTGATGCATGTGAGAATAGTTTTTAGGAGTTGAAGATTCGACTCACTATAGCCTCAGTTTTAACTTTGCCAGAAGGTACAAATGAGTTTGTTATTTACTATGACACCTCAAAAGTTGGTCTAGGTTGTGTACTGATGTAGCATAGTAAGGCAATAGCTTATCCTTCAAGATAGCTTAAGGCCTATGAGAAGAACAATCCAACTCATAACTTGAGCTAACAGCAGTACTATATGCTTTAAAATTTGGAGGTACTACCTTTATGGTTTCCATGTAGATGTCTTTACTGACCACAAAAGCCTGCAGTACGTGTTTAGTTAGAAGGACCTAAATCTTCATCAGAAAAGATAGTTGGAGTTGCTAAAAGACTATGATATTAGCGTGTTGCATCACCTTAGCAAATCCAATGTAGTGGTTGATGCCCGCAGTAGATTATCTATGGGGAGTATTGCTCACATTGAGGATGACAAGAAAGTGCTGGCAAAGGATGTTCACAGGCTGGCTCAGTTGGGAGTTTTGTTGGTAGACTTAGTAGAGGGTGGAGTAGTAGTCCAAAATGGGTTAGAGTCCTCCTTTGTGGTGGAGGTTAACACAAGGCAACATGAGGACCCAATCCTACTTAAGCTGAAGGAAGCGGTCCTCAAAGAGGAGGTGGAAGCATTCTCCAAAGGGGGAGATGGTGTGCTCCATTATCACGGTAGATTGTCTATTCCAAATGTAGATGAGTTGAGGTAGTAGATATTAATGGAAGCCCATAGCTCCAAATATTCCATCCACCTAGGTCCACCAAGATGTACCTTGATCTACGAAAAGTCTACTGGTGGAATGACATAAAGAAGAACATTGCAATATTTATTGGTAAGTGTCCTAACGGCCAGCAGGTAAAGGTTGAACATCAGAGATCAGAAGGTATGGCTTAGAAAATTAACATCCCTACTTGGAAGTGGGAGGAGATCAACATGAATTTTATTACAGGTCTACTTCATACGCACAGGCAGTGTGATTCAATATGGGTGGTTATGGATCGGATGACTAAAGTAGCTTACTTTCTAATAGTCAAGACCACAGATTCAGTAGAGGATTATGCTAGGCTGTATATCAGGTAATGGTTGAAAATGGCTCAAAGTCACCAGAAATCATATGCAGACTGAGGAGTAGAGAGCTAGAGTTTGATATAGATCATTGGGTATATTTGAAAATTTTACCGATGAAAGTGGTGATGAGGTTTGGCTAGAAAGGAAAACTTAGTCCTATATATGTCAATCCTTATAGAATTTTAAGGCGCATTGGCAATGTGTTCTATGAGTTGGACCTGCCTACAGAGTTAGAATCGGTGTATACCATCTTTCATGTGTCTTTGTTGAAGAAATGCATCAGTGATTCGACCTCGGTTATGCATTTAGAGAGTGTTGGCATAAAGGATAGTCTCTCTTATGAGGAGGTCCTGGTTGAGATCCTTGACCATCAAGTTCGTAAGTTGAGGAATAAGGAGGTCACTTTAGTGGAGGTTCTTTGGAGGAACCAGCTTGTAGTGGGAGCTACCTGGAAAGCCGAAGCAAATAAGATTGTTAAGTACCCTTATCTTTTCCCTTCCAGCTCAGCTTCAACATCAGGTACTAGTTTCTTCATTAGTACTCTACTCAGCCTCATGTTAGTTTCCTGCCTTTCAGTTCTATTCATGTCTTAGTATGCGTCCTTGTTGCATGAATCCAGTTCAATATGTGCATTTCAGTTCGGAGTTAGTCACTCCATTAGTATTCAGTCCAGAGCTATTAGTATGGGGATTACAGCTCTTTCCCTATCCTTCCAGCTTAGTTAATCGTCCATCGAGGATGAATGTAACCAAGGGGAAGATAATGTAACACCCCAAAAATTTCTAAGATCAAACCCCAGACATCATATGGGAACTACCAGGAAACCAGAAAATTTCTCATAGAACGACCTGGCAGATGATCCATTGTCAGAACCAATGAGCCGTTAAGTCAGTCGTTGGTTACCCCACAGACTTTTTCCCTTAAACCAATGAGCCATTTGATGAGTCATTTGAAGACATAACGACTTCTCCTAGTGAGCCATTAATTAAGAGTTTAGAAAGTTTAAATTTAATCCAGTGGAACAAATGGATACAATGGCCCATTGTGTCCTCTAATGGGTCATTCCGTGTGCCTGTTGGAAGAAGTTCAGAAAAATGGAAATCTTATCCCACAACCAATAACTGGTCCCAATGAGTCATGGAGACCATTAACGACTCATTGTGTGACCCATTAGGCCTAGATGACAGTTTTTCAGACCACTTCCCATGATATTTTCGTAACTCTCTACTCTTTTAATTCCTAAACTATGTCATTTTGGGGTAATTATTAGGGGATTTAGAGGAAATAAGTGATTCATCTCCCTCATTTATCACTTAGGCTCTCAAGAACATTATGCAGAGGCTCTGACACTCTCTCTCAAGTCAAGAGCTAGGGTTCTTCCTACAACTTTAGAAATTCAAGCTTCTTCTCAGGGATTTCTTCTATAGGTATGTGAGGATCCAACAAGATTATCCTTTCACACTTGTGTCTCAAATTATTTTCAAAAAAACTTAATGATTTTCTAGACCTATAGCAGATTATAAGTTAGGGTTTTTCAGTCACCTTATGAATTCCTTACTTTTAATGATTCTTCAAGTTTTCCATGACTATCATCATCAGAAATTCATGTCTTGGCTTTATTTATACAATGCACTATCCTAGCCCTAATCTTTAGCATGATTTTGGAATAAAATTTGCGCCACTTAGAATTTGGTTGGAAATATTGTATTATCATGATTTTATGACTTGAGTATGAATTTTAGTATAAGTGCTTTAAATAAAAGTAAGCATTTTCATATCATAAGTATGCTCCGTATTCTCAGAAATGTCACGTACCAGTTATCAATATTACCAGATTTCCAGTATTATTCAGTTTATTAGGTCCTTTACACTCTCAAGAAACTTTAAAATAAGTAGTCCTGACTTAGTCTTAGGACATCAGTTTCGAGCAACCAGTACAGATAGATATAGTTAGGTCTTCAGTTAGGAGTAGTACTTAGCACTGAGAGGGTCGGGGTTCAACGCACCCAGGTTCCTAGAACTATGTGCCACCGTAGGTTTTGTCTCAAACAGGCATCAGTTTAGTAATCATATGGCCATGCCTTTATACCCTGACAAGGCATATTGGGTCCTATAATAGGGAGAATACATCTAACTCCACGTCCAGCTCACATGGTTATATGTCGGTTAACAGACACTCCCACGATACTGTTACAGTCTTCAGTCTAGTCTCAGTTCTCATATTTTCAAGATATGTATATGACCCTAAAACCAGTTTTACTAGCCTCAACAGCATTTTTAGATCTTCAAGCGACTTAGGGTATTCATGATTTTAGATAAGGTCATTGCATGTCATTTTAATGCTCTTTTACAAATTTTACTAACATGTTTACATTTTTAGTTGCATATCTTATATACTTAGTACATTCAAAGTACTGGCTGCATACCTTCTATACTATATCATTTTATGATATACGTTCAGGTACCCAGACTCAACGTCATAGCTAGAACTTCTTTCGGCGACATCCAACAGGCTATCGTGGTGAGTCCTCATTCCCCGAGTATTGGAGTGATTTCCTTTATTTCATTCGTTCTTATTTTAGGTATATACTTTGGTAGAGTATTAGAATTTCAGCTTACGACTCAGTATTTATCTATCTTTATTAGTATTTAGTCCATTTCTCTATTTACTTATATAGTATTTTTGCAAGCTTAATTAGCTTCTGCTCAGTTTTCTATCTACTTTAGATTAAGTTAGTATTTTTCTATACCATGGGTTAGCTTGGAGTCATTCCTGGTGCTAAGTTTCGTGTTATGGCCGGGGTATAGACTCAGGCCATGACAAATTTCTCGTGTTATGGCCAAGATGCAGACTCGGGTCATGACACATTCTGAGGATTCGACATAGTATCACTTGGTAGCGTTCCTTTCTATTTGGGATTAGGGGCTGCTAAAATCTGATTCATCTGCTGCTCCAGTTGCTTAAGTGTTGTGGAATGAGAATTCACTAACTGGTTGACATTGGACATGTCTCCTCTGATTTCTTTGATCCCTGAGTCTATGGATTCTACATTCTTCAACACTCTTGTTAACATTTCCTCCATTTTAGACTAAGTGGGCTCGATGCTTGAAGGCACATTATAACTTTGTTGATTTCCCTTAGGAGGGATATAAGCACCTCTCTAGTTGTTCCTGAACCCTTGGTCCCTGTCTCTCCAATTTCCCTATTCTTCGTCCTTCCAGTTGTTCTGGTCTCTATCTCTCCATCCAGCTTTGTCATAGCCATTATTATCTCTATATATATCCCAACCTTGATTCCCCTGACCATACTAGCAAAAATCTTGATTAGATCCTTGAGTTGTAGGTCAAGAAACCCCACTCTGATTAGTAACAAAGTTTGCCTCTTCTTCATGGTTCTGATAGTAGTCATTATGTTGAGGCACCTACTCTTTGTTTGACACAGCATTGGCCTTCTGAGACCGAACTCCCATCAGATGTTCTTTGAGCAAGTTCACTAAGTTTTCAGTTGATCCATATCCTGGTCTCGTTCCTCTTCTCTCCACAATTATTCTCTGGATATTCCCTTCGATTGCACACCACTTACTGCTTCTGTCTCTTGTGTGTGCCATGCTCTATTAGTCATGGTCATTTTGTCTAGTAGTGCACTAGAGACAACAAATGATTGGTCCATCAGTTATCCTTCAGCTATGTTGTTTGCTACCGCTTTGGTTAGGCCATCTAGTGAAAAAAGTTGACTATAGGAGGATTTCGTCCGGGAGTCTGATTTGAGCATTTCTTGATCTTCTTCTTGAACCTTAACCAAGCTTCATGTAATTCCTTATTTTGCTGTTGTCTTAAGTTATTGATTTCTTCCCTCAATTGGATCATCCGAGAAGGAGGGAAAAATCTCTCTAGAAAAGCCACAGTTAGTTCTCCCCAGCATGTGGTTGATCCATCTGGCAACTCACCCAGCCATGCAGTTTCTTCTCCAGTTAATGAGAAGGGAAATAGTCTGAGCCTCACTGTCTCCTGGGATATACCTAGCAACCTGTATACATTGCATATCTCCTTGAAGTTCTTTGGCTGTTGATTTGGATCCTCATGAACCAAACCTCCATACAATCATTTCATCCTACGTAGATACACCATGGTGCTGGTGATATTGAGCTCGGCATTTCCACCAAGTTTTGGCAGTACAATGGCACCTACATATCTCGTTTGCTCCAAGTCAATCTCCTCAAAAAGAGGAGCACGCCTGTTAACTAGGGGTTGGTTTCTCACCCCTTGCTGAGCATTCCGAGCTGCTGCGGCAAGTTGAGCTTTAGTCAACTTAATGTTATCAAGATTTTCTATTGAACCTGTCAAGGAACAAAAACAACAAAATAAAATAAATTATGAAATATGGACAAAAGAAATTAAAATTTACACTATTGACAAATTTCGAAAATCGTATTCCCCAACAACGACGCCAAAATTTGATACACCTAAATTACACCTATTAATATGGTATAAAGAAGTTGTTGCTCAAATATATAGCCCAACAAGGCTGGAGTCGAATCCCATAGAGAATAAGGTGTAAAATTTATCAAAAGGGAAGATTCAAATTTATTTAGTCAACATTTCAATAAAAAGGAGGGAAAGAATATTCAAACTTCGAATAGTGAGAAGTTTAAAAAAATTGATTTTGGATTCTTAACAAAAGGGTTTCAATAATACAAGGACACTAGGGTTGTATTTTTCCTATGAATTCATAAGGTCTACAGGTCTACTACTCATTGAGATCATACTTTGGCAATACATTCACAAAACTAATGCCTTCAAAATATCATTTAAATTTTTTTAACTCAATTAAATGTTTGCCACTTCAAATCCTTTTGGACATTGAGTAATTATCATAGCACAAACATTGATAGTTTCAGGTTAACTAACCTAGTTATAGAATTATCTATTAGACAATGCTTATGTCACGACCCGAGCTGGGGCCTCGGATCGAGACATGAGACCTAGAACCACGAATAGCTCCAAGTCAACTCATGGAATGAAGATAGCAACTAAAGAACATATATTAATGTGAAAACTGATAACTTAAATATGAATAAGTAGAAGACTGAATATCATAAAGCATATAGCAAAAGAATATATCACGATGCTGAATCTCAAACTAAACATACTAGTTTATGTCTGAAAAATCTCTGCTATCTAATGAGATGTTGGGACAAGCTTCCAACTATGTCCAAGTTTGAAACTAAAATCATATGATCAACATAACTAAATGAATGTTCCCGGAAGATGAGGACTTACCCAATAGGGTGGACTAATAGGGAAGCGAGCTATCGGTGAGAATGGGCTGGATCACCTGAACCTATATCATGAAATGATATAGCATAGAGTATGCAATCAGTACTTTGAATGTACTGAGTATGTAAGGTACATAAAACATGCTTAGTAAATGTTAACTTAAATCATGAACACTAATATAAATTAATTAGATCATAAGAGTAAGGGTTACATGCTGAAAATTGTATCTAAAACATACGTAGTCAAAAGCTGGTCATCATAAATGAACATAGTGGCCCAAGATTTAGAAATAGAAATCATATGACTTGTCATAACTGAAATTGTAAGTAAAAGCTCATAAACTGATCATTGGGTCAAATATTTTGTAAAACATAATATCATTAGTCATGAACATGAGTAATTGAAATTATGAGGAACAATGGGAGACCCGTCATGATCGACACCATCATGATAGAGACTATGTGATGCCCCAACTATCACACTCAAGTGGGATGAGTCATCCAATACCTTGTCAGGGCTAAGGATGCTACCATGATATCAGTATCAAGCTGAGGCCCCTTGGGGCAGGGAAAAACTCTCGTGAGAGGTCCCAAATATAAATATACCACTTTTGCCCGTAGTTTATGAGACTGGGGAACCTTGAAACCCCAAGCCTACTTGGTGCTAGACATTACTCCCAAAAACATGCATAGTGCTCACATCGTTTCTCAATGAAGCTAAATCATAATTTATACGTAGTTTGAAATCTAAACATTGGGAGTCTTAGACTCCAAAACATTTCATAAGATGCATTGGCAGTCTTGACTCCAAAACATATGATAAGTTGATCTTATTGGCCTTGGCCAAATCATAAAACATACTTAACTTGTTGGGCTTTCCCAAATCGTAAAATCATGCATACCTAAAATAGACTTCATAAATCATAATCATGGAATCATAAGTGGGGAGTTCATAAAATTCATTTATTCTAGATATCTCATCATACTTGAAATCATGAATCATAAGCTTGACTTTTCATAAAACTTGCATAATAGGGCATAATTTCTAATAACTTGAATCATGAGTTTATAATCAAATTGGTGATAAAATCTTCCCATTAGACTTTAAAACATACTTTAGAACATGAGGGTATTAGATCCATAAACATATCATAGAGAATTTCACAAAATTGGGTTAAAATCCTAAAATTTAATACACTTGATTAAGAACTTGAATTTATGAACTTGATGAGAAATTTGGACATAAGGGTGGAAGGAAATCCTCATTCATATCCCTACATACCTAGGCAAACTGATCCTCAAACTAGCCTTTAAAGTCGAAGAGAATTGGGGAAGAAATTGGAAGAGTTCTAGCTTGATCTTGAAGAGGGATCTCAATAACTTTCATGCATGGGAATCTAATGACTTGAGATAAGCTAAACCCTCTTAAAATACTCCTTCAAAGGATTAAAACGACTCCATTCAAGGGTTAGAAGCTTAGGAATTATAAAATTGCCCTTAAAGATTCGTTTGGAAAAAGGTCACTGCCAGCCATAAGAACTTGTACCACGAGTCATACCTTGAAACTACGACTCGTGGTTTCCTCTCGTCGTCACCACTGCTTTCATACATAACTCCTAGAATTTTCCCAACGAACCCATACAACGAGTCGTACCTTGTGATGATAGGTCATAGAACCCATCCGTTGTTACTACATCAAACTTCCAACTTGTCTGCTTCTTTCCACGGGTACAAACCACAAATTGTTGTCTTTTAAAATGGATCATACCACAACTTGTACCATCTAGCCTGGACACACTAAAAACATACGACGACTCCTGATCGCTACCCGTTATAGGGACTTATGAGTCATACTATGACTCGTCCTCCAAGGCATATATCTGCAGATGCGGACCACGGCTCATAACCATGGGTCATACCTTCCTACCACTACTCATGGCATGGTCTTGTGGTCGGGAGAATAGGTCCCAGAACTTGACCACAACTCACCCCACGACCCATTACTCTAGAGTACGACTTGTACAACGGTTCATTCTAAGAAAATTTCCAGAATATTTCTGCTGAACATATTTCAAATCCTGAATTTAGTCTTAGGAACCTTTGGAGTGTTACAGGTTAAGAGCCTTGAATCCCCGTTATTGCTTATTTTCCTAAATATTTTCTCCTTTATCAAGAAATAAAGATTCAAAGGTTGATTCTAACATTTGCAACCGTCATAAATTCAAGAAAACAAATAAGTCAATAACATGAACCTAAAACCTTAGAGAATCTTTAAAATTGTTGACCTATGAACATTACGTTTACATAGTTAACAAAACCCTGGTTAAGAATTTTAGCCACTCATAGCTAAGATGATAATAAACACAAGAGAAGAAGAGATAACAAACATTAACTTACAACAATCACAATGAAAGTTCTTTACGAGATTGATAACTCAAATTTGTTCACAAAGGTTAAGAAAAATGTTCTATCTCTTTTTCTCTCTTTGGTATTTCAAAAATTGATCGATAATATCGTATCTCCTAGATGGGTTCTTTTATAAGAACCCTACTGAACTCTTAAAAAGGAAACAAATCATATAATTCGTAATTATATAAATACCACTAACACAACATCTAATGTGCATCCCTGGTCTACGCCTTGATCATGCTCCGGACGAAAAAATGGCTAACTCTCTATCCCTAAGCGCTACCCATTCGCGTCCCACAATTTGTGAACATCGATTCTCGCTTCAAAAGAGTATGGGCTGCCAGTGAGCTAGTGATTTTGGCCTGCGACGCGTCTAAACCACGGTCCACAGTTTTGCCATGTTTGGCATGGCTAAGGTGAAGTCTTCTGGATTGAAGTGTTGGATTCGCCGTCCACACATGGCCATCCGTTGGCCGTACATGAATGCAATTCATTGTGTTTTAGCTTCTTGGCTTGATCTTTTGATTATTTTTAAATCTCTTCTGAATAGCAATTTCCTATATAGATGAAAGAAATCATGATAAGTCCTTCTTTTTCACACTCAAGATATGTTGGTCAAGATACCAACTTATCATACCACACCCAAAAATGTAGTGCAATATATCTAAGTTGAAATATTTTATTTGGATAAGTGAAATTAACTCCGTGTAGTCCTCACCCACCAGAATTTAAGGGCGAAACAAAAGAGTTATGAATAGAAAATATCAATAGTGAAAAGAAAATATGGAATTTAATTTTTAAGAAGGTGGCTAAACAGTGACAACACTTTGCGGGAGAGATTAATCATATGACTTTTCTTTCTTTGCTAGGAATTTTGGTAAATAACTAAATACGGTATTTTAAAAAAGTGATTGTGCAATGTAAATCACGTCTTTAATCGAGAGATTCTCTCCTCAACTAATTATTTTTGAGAGAAATAAAGTATGATATAAAGTTACAGGGAATGTTAAGCACCTCATATAATCTTTTAGGTTGTGTTCGATAGGGAGGAAAATATTTTTTAGAAAAAGCTTTCTAATTTTTTCATGCTCTCTTAGTAAAGAAATTTTAAAAAAATTCTTCTTCAGGAAAACAAGTTCCGTAAGAATTGGAAAAATGACTTTTGTATTGGAAGTAAGAAAAATAATTACACAATTGACATTTTGTTGTAAATATTATTAGTTAATTGTGGATGTCCATAACTTTTAGGTATAACTCCCACCATTATAAGTAGTAATACCCACACCTTTACTACCTTCTCATTGATCTTCTACACCCGTTGATCTCCGCCATATTTTCAAGGATTAATGTTATGTTTATGACAACCTTTGATGATCCTTAATGTAATCCTATAAATAGAGGTGTTGAGGATGATATTGGATCCACTTGAAAGAAGAAAGTTACATTATATTGTCTATCTTATTTTATATTATTTCTCTTGTCCATTATATTGTTTCTATACAGTGTTGTTTTGATCTTTATTTTATGACACGTTATCAACATGAGACTCTAGCCAATTGAGTTTCGTACTATCTACAAATTTGTCCCACGCCTGAGAAAGCTTAACACTAAGAATGAAGAGGTAATTGTCCATCATTTTAGTAGTTAATTAACAATTTTGTTAATGGTCGTATCATTTTTATTCTTTTTTCTTATATGAAATTTGCTACCATAGTTGCTTTACTTACTTTTGTAGTTTAATTGGTTTCCTTAGAAACTATGAAATAATTTACACCATTAAGAATAAAATTATGTTGATTCACCAAAGTAAATTGACGATATTGTCTTCTCTTAAATTCACAAGTTATATATATGGTGATGGATATTCTGCATAAGGTCTAAGTTTGATAAAATGAGTGTCATTTTTTTTTCTAATTAAATATTGGATCCATGATGAAATTATGATTTTTGGCTTAATGAATATTGTTATTATTTCTAACTTTATTATCTTCAGAATAGTTTTCATCATGTCAAATTTATCAAAGATTGAGTTTGTGGCACCTGATATCTATGAAAAAAATTACCTGGCATGGGTAATCAATGCCGAAATTCACCTAGGCGCTAAAGGGCTTGGTGTCACTATTACACAAGATAATGTAGCATCAAGCTAGGATAAAGAAAAAGCTATGATTTTTCTCCGTCATCATGATTGACATTTGAATATCTTACAGTGAAAGATCCACTTGAATTGTGGACTGATTTGAAGGAAAGGTATGATCACCTTAGGGAAACGATATTGCCAAGGGCTCATTATGAGTGGATTCTCTTACGGTTATAGGATTTTAAAACTGTATGTGATTGTAACTATATTGTATACAAAATTACTTTCCAATTAAAATTATATGGGGAAGATATAAAAGATGAGGATATGTTGGAAAAGACACTAACAACTTTTCATGCCTCAAATCTTGTATTACAGCAGCAATACCGTGAAAAAATATTTCAAAAATATTCTAATTTGATCTCATGCCTTCTTGTGGATGAGCAACATAATACTCTTTTATTGAAAAATTATGAAGCCCGCCCAACTAGAACTACTTCACTACCGAAAGCAAATATTGTTGAATCACATGACCAGTCTGAAGAAAGACAAAAATAAAAATCGGGGTCAGAATAATGTTCGTGGGTGTGGCAATGGAAAAAAAGATGATATAATAATCTTCATAGTGGTGGTCACCATAAAAGGGAGAACAATATGGGTTCTCAAAGTAATCCTTCAAGAGGCAATTGTCATAGTTGTGGCATGAAAGGTCATTGGAAGAATGGATGTCGGGCGCCTGAGTATTTTGCAAGTTTTTATCAAAATTCTTTTAAAAGAAAAACAAATAGAAGGGGTGCCTCATCTGCTAATGCTCAAGTGGGGTTACACTTGACTTTTAAAAATAATATTGAGGTAGGGCCTTTACAAAAATATGATGACAATATTGAAGCAAATTTGGCTTTAAAAGATGATGACTTTTCTGGCCTGGATGATATTACTCATTTGGAAGTTGAAGACTTCTTTGGGGATCAAATTTGAAATTTGATCATTTTACAGGGAAAAATAATTATTTTGTTTCTTTGTTTATGTGTTTTTAGTTGTTATATTTTTTTTATGCTGCTTTTATTTTTTGAGAAAAAAAGGAAAGTACTTAACTTTTCTTGCTTTATATTGCTAGATTTCCTATTTCTTATGATGTACTTTTATTTTTATGAAGATAAATAAAAAATTTCAGTCTTCAATTGGATTCAAGATGAGTAATAGAGATACGTGTCTTCTGGATAGTTCTATAACTCGCACTATTCTAAGATAAAAAAATATTTCTCTCATTTGACTATGGAAAAGGCATATGTTAATACAATATGTGGTAAAACAAAATTGATTGAGGGCTCTGGAAGAGCAACCTTATTACTACCTGGAGGAACAATATTGGTTATTAACAATGCACTATATTGTAGTAAGTCTCAAAGAAACTTGTTAAATTTCAAGGTTATTCGCCAAAATGGCTATCATGTTGAGACTACTAATTAAGAAAATGTTGAATACCTTTATATTACTACCATAAAGGCCGGAAAAAAGTTGTGCATGAAAAATTACCCACATTTTCTTCTGGGTTGTACCATACAAGTATTGATATGGTTGAATCACATGTTGTAGTAAATAAAAAAATTATTGTTTATAGTAATTTTATCATTTGGCATGACTAGTTGGGTCATCCCGATTTTAATATGGTGCACAAAATTATTGAGAATTCACATGGTCACCCTTTGAAGAACAAAAAGATTCTTCAATCAAAGGAATTCTCTTATGCTACTTATTCTCAACCATCAATAGCTAAGATTGGGACCCAATCCCCTGCATTTCTGAAATGTATACAAGTGATATATGTGGGCCAATTCACCCTCCATGTGGACCATTTAAATATTACATATTCTTGATAGATGCATATACAAGATGGTCACATGTGTGCTTATTATCAACTTGCAACATGACTTTTGCGAGATTGTTGGCTTAAATAATAAGGTTAAAAGCACAATTTCCAGATTAGAAATAAAGACAATTCATCTTGATAATGTTGGTGGGTTTACATCTCAGGACTTTTAGTGATTATTGTATGTCCATTGAAATAATTGTTGAACATTCGGTTGCTCATTTCATACTCAAAATTGTCTAGGAGAATAATTGATTAAACGCCTACAATTTATAGTTAGACCATTGTTAATAAGGACAAAATTTCCTATTTTAGTATAAAGGCATGTCATTTTGCATGCAGCATCACTTATGCGTATAAGGACTATCAATTATCATGAATTCTCCTCATTGCAGTAGGCTTTTGGCCAGGAGCCAAATATTTTCTATCTTAGTATTTTTGGATGTGCGGTATATGTTCTAGTTGCTCCACCACAATACACAAAGATAGGTCCTCCAAGAAGGTTGGGGATATATGTTGGGTCTGAATCTTCTTCTATTATAAAAATATTTGAAATCGATGAATGAAGATTTATTTACGGCAAGATTTGCTTATTATTAGTTTGATGAATCAACATACCCAACATTAGGGGGAGAAAATAAGCAGTTGGAAACGAAGATAAATTAAAATGCATTATCACTATCTCACTTAGATCCTCAAATAAATCAATGTTAACAAGAGGTTCAAAAGATGATTTATTCGCAAAATGTTGCAAATTAATTACCAGATGCATTTACTATCTTCCAAAGGTTACTAAATCTTATATTCCAACTGCAACTATTTCAGTTCGAGTTGATGTCCCGATAGGACAAATTGTTACTGTAAATGAATCTAAATCACGTCTGAAACATGGTAGGCCAATTGATTCCAAGGATTAAAATTCTCGAAAAAGAAAAGAAATAAATGATCAAAATGATCATAATATAGAGGCAATTATTCAAGAAGAGCCTCGAGACATAACAAATGATAAGACCAACAAAGAGGTCCAAATACCAGAAAATAATGAGAATGAAGAAATCTTAATAAGTTACGTCTCCGCGAGAAAAAGGTGGAACCAAAATGATATTGTGGTTGACAATATTTTTGCTTATAATTTTGCTGTTGAAATAATGCAATAAGATGAGGATTTTGAACCAAAATTTGTCGATGAATATAGACAGAGAAATGATTGACCAAATTGGAAGAACACAATTCAAGTGAAATTGACTTCACTTGAAAAACGTGAAGTTTCCAGACCAATAGTTCAAACACCTGAAGGTGTTAAACCAGTGGGGTACAAATGAATTTTTGTGCGAAAACGAAATGAAAAAGGTGAAGTCATAAGATATAAAGCATGACTTGTGGCACAAGGATTTTCGCAAAAACATGACATTGATTATATGGAGACATATTCTCCTGTGGTGGATGTAATTACATTTAGGTATCTGATAAATCTGGCATTTCATGAAAAACTTGAAATGCGGCTAATGGATTTTGTCACAACCTATTTATATGGCTCATTGGACCATGACATTTTTATAAAAATTCTTGAAGCACTCAAAGTTTCTGAAGCATACAAAAGTTCACAAGAAACTTGTTCAATAAAGCTTCATAAATCCTTATACAGATTGAAACAATTAGGGTGGATGTGGTACTATCATCTTAGCAAATATTTGCTGAAGGAAGAGTACAAAAATGACCTTATTTGTCCTTGTGTTTTTATAAGAAGGACTGAATTTGAATTTGTTATAATAGTTGTGTATGTTGATGACTTGAACATCATGAGATCAAAAGATGTTGAGTGTTTGAAGAAAGAATTTGAAATAAAAGATCTTAGTAAGAAAGAATTTGTCTTGGCCTACAAATTGAGCATTTAACAAATGGAGTATTTGTCCATCAATCAGCATACAGTAAAAAGGTTTTTAAATAATTTTATATGTATAAATCACATCCTTTGAGTAGATTGATGATTTTGAGATCACTTGACATTAATAAAGATCCATTTGAACCTCAAGAAAATGATGAAGAGGTTTCTTAGTGATGAAACTCCATATCTTAGTGCAATTGGGGCACTAATGTATCTGGGCAATTATACCCGACCAGATATTTGTTTTGCAGTAAGTTTATTGGAAAGATTCAGCTCCTCTCCAACAAGAAGACATTGTAATGGTGTTAAAACATATATTCAGATATCTTCGAGGAACCATTGACATGGGATTATTTTTTTCTAATGAATCCAAGTAAAACTTGATTGGTTATGCAGATGCAGAATATTTGTCTGATCCACATAAAACTCAATCTCAAACGGGCTATTTATTTACATATGGAAGCACAGCTATATCTTGGCGTTCAATGAAGCAAAAAATAGTTCCCGCTTCTTCAAATCATGCTGAAATAATAGTCATTGATGAAGCAAGTTGGGAGTGTGTTTGATTGAGGTCAATGACTCAACATATTCAGGAAATATGTGGTTTTTATTTAAAAAGGGATATTCCAACTACATTATATGAAGATAATGTTGCATGTATAGCTCAATTAAAGGGAGGATACATTAAAGGAGACAGAACAAAACACATTTCACCAAAGTTCTTCTTTACTCATGATCTTGAGAAGAAAGGTGAAATATATGTTCAATAAATTCGCTCAGTTGATAATTTGGCAGATCTATTCACTAAAGCATTACCAACCTCAATATTTGAAAATCTTGTATACAAGATATCGTCTCCGAGATATTATATGAGTTTTACATCACGGGGAGTAAAGCATGCACTGCTCTCTTTTTTTCTTGGCCTAGGTTCTGTCCCAATGGATTTTCCCGGTAAGGTTTTTAACGAGGCAGCAAATAATGCGTATTACAAGATATGTGTACTCTTTTTCCTTCACTAGGATTTTTTTCCCATAGGATTTTTTCTAGTAAGGTTTTAACGAGGCATATTATCTATCAATGGACATCCAAGGGGGAGTGTTGTAAATATTGTTAGTTAATTGTGGATGTCCATAACTTTTAGGTATAACTCCCACCATTATGAGTAGTAATACCCACACCTCCACTACCTTCTCATTGATCTTCCACACCCCTTGATCTCCCCCACATTCTCAAGGATTAATGTCATGTTTATGACTACCTTTGATGCTCCTCAATGTAATTTTATAAATAGAGGTATTGAGGATGATATTGGATACACTTGAAAGAAGAAAGTTATCTTATATTATTCTATCTTATTTTATATTGTTTCTCTTGTTCATTATATTATTTCTTTACATTGTTGTTTTGTGCTTTATTTTACAACACTTTTCATATTGATTATGTCTTCTGCACCCTCAAACACACCATCTTCACCTCTATCTTCCATAGTGACTGTTTAGAATGTACACATATATTTTTAAAATATTATTTTTTTTACTTACCAAACACAAAATATAAATAAGAAATTCACTTATTTTCCTAAAAAATTATTTTTCAAAAACATAATTCTTCATATCAAACACACCCTTAATCATATGTCAAGCACCCCATATTTCTAAATATTTCAAATGCCATGTACATACGTGGATACCTCTATATTTCATCGTTGCTAAGTATAATACTGATAATAAATATTTTGTTATTCTGATTGAAGAATATCAAGTACATATAAAAGGTCTTTAAACCATTAATAAAATTCTAAACAATATACTAATAATAAAAAGTATTTTCATATATTCAAATTATCATAATAACTTCAAAAATTAATCTATCCATTCAAGAAAAGAAATAATATATATCATATTCGTGATCTCAAGATAATTATCAAGTGTTAATGTAAGTCCATTTTATATTTTTATAACCATGAAAATAATATTTCAAATCGATCGTGCTACTAAATTATATTCACTAAACATTTTTATTATTTGGTTAAAAGAATTTTTTTAAAAAGAAAAAAGAAAAAAAATCAAGCATATGTTACTCTTAATCAATCATATAATTCAAGATATTGTCACGACCAGAGCTAAGATCGCGGATCGAGACACAGAACCTAAAATCATAAATGACTATAAGTCGACCCATGGCATGAACTTGATAACTAAAGATCATCATAGACAAAGCTGATAACTAAATTCTAAAGTAGCAGAAGTCTAAATTACAAAACATCTATCCAATGGTAACATCATAACACTGAATCCAAAGCTAAATATACAAGTCTATGTCTGGAAAGCCTCTAACATACTGACGAGCTGATGGGACAACACCCCAACTAACTCATTAGAAGTCTGAAACTAAAATAACATAACTTTACTAACTGAAGGTCCTCTAAGGATGAGGACTCACCAACAACAACACTTGGATAAACTTGGAAGACTGGCCAACATCAAGACTGAGTCTGAATGTCTAAAACTGTATCATGAAATGATACAACATAGAGTATGCCGTCAGTACTTGGAATGTACTGAGTATGCAAGGAAAGTAAAACAAACTGAGTAAGTAAAAATTGAAATCATGCATATCATAAATTATATCATAAGATTCTAAGAGTAAAGGCTTCATGCTGATATCTGCAAACATAAATAGACGTAAATTGGATCTCACAACTGACTTGAATGACCCAAAGCTGAAATTGAGATTTTAATTAAACTTGATAACCTGATCATTGGATCAAACTTGCTGAAAACATAATATCATAACTGATAAATATGCATAACTGAAATCATGAGGAACAATGTGAGACTCAATATATAACTGACACTATCGCGATAAAGCTTACGTGATCCCAACTATTATACTCAAGTAGGTAGAGCCGTCCAAAGCCTTGCCAGGGCTAATGGCTACCATGATAATGATATCAACTTGAAAGCCCAATCGAGGCCAATGAAGCTCACAAGGGAGGTGCCAGAGTAACATGTGAAATCCTATGGTGGCACGTAGTTTTTGGACATGGGGTCTTTCATGAACCCCTTACCTGCTCAGTGCTAGATACTGCTCCCAAAAACATGTAAAGTGCTTTCCATCATTTTTCAACGAAGCTGAAACCATCATTTTTCAATGAAGCTGATAATGTAATTACATGCATAACCTGAAACCTGAATATGGGGAGTCCTGGCTCCAAACATACCATAAGCTGAATATGGGAGTCTAGACTCCAAAATCATATGGTAAGCTGTTTTATAAAACTGTACTGAATCATGAAAACATATTTAAATTATATGGGCTTGCCCAAACTTTAACATACTTGAAATAGACTTGAAGTCAAAAATCATAAAGTCATACATGGATAAATCATAACATTCTTTAATGCTAGGTATCTTCTCATTTTCTAAAACACAGTGCATAAACTTGACATTTCACGAAACTTGCATAATTGGGTATAATTCTTATAAAACTTAAAATCATTAATTTATAATTAATTTGTACATAAAATTTGCCCATGAATCTTAAAATATCATTTGAATCATGAAGGGAATTGACCCATAAATAAAGTAGAAAGAATTTCATAAACTTGAGTTAAAACCGCATAAGATCAAATACTTAAATTCATGAACTTGAGAAGAAATTTGGGAATGAGATTTAAAGGGAACTCTCATTCATAGCATTAAATACCTGGGTAAGTTGAATCTACACCCTTCCTTGAAAGCCCAAGAGATATGGAGAAGAACTTGGAGAATTTCTAAGATTGATCTTCAATGGAAGGCCTTAATCTTGGATGCATGGGAGGGAATGGGTTAGGATAGGATAAACCCTCTTAAAACCCTCCTAAAAGTGCTTAAAACAACATAGTTTAGGGCTTATGAGCTTAGCAATTATGAAAACAACCTCACTAATTTCACAAGAAAATTAACACTGTCAGACCCAACGAGGGACATCATGAGTTGTTAGGTGGAGCAACGACTCGTGGCCCTCACTCGTTACCTTCACTGGAACTTCTGATTTCCTTCTTCTTGTCATCCTAACCATGGCTTACTCGATGAGTCGTGAAGTGACACCATGACTCTTCCCTTCATCAGTCCAGTTCACTGAATCTCAACACTATTTTTCCTCCTTGCCTAACCAAAGGGTCGACCCATAACTCGTGGGGAGTGACGATGACTTGTCATCTTTTCTCTTTCCACTGACCAAGAATGTCATCACCTCAAACATGGAACCTCCTAGCGGGTCACTAAATGACTTGTTAGGTCACACCCCGAGTCATTGGACGACTCATTCTGTGACCTGGTGCGAAATTTCCCGCTTTCTCAGTTTCAACCTGCGAGTCTGATGTTAGGGACTTTCGAGGTATTACAATATATCCCCTTGGAAAAATTCATCCTCAAATGTGGGTAAACATACTGAATAGTTGGGGAAAGTAACTACAATCCCAAATACTGAATATCTTAAGCTGAAAACTGATGGAGTGACTGAATCCAGACTGATATACATGACTGAATTGAATTCACGAATCAGACATACACATGCTAACATAAAGGAATTGACAGACATGAACTAAACATGAAGCTAAAATAGAGTAAAAAGGAGGAAACTAATACCTCAAGCTGGAACTGAGCCGGAAGGGAAAAGATGCGGGTATTTAGCCATCATATCTGCTTCGGCTTCCTACCTTAATAAGCTGATTCCTCCATAGTTTGTTTCTTAACTTCAAAACCTGATGATCAAGGATCTCAACTAGCACCTCCTCATAGCTAAGGTTATCCTTTAAACCTATGCTCTCCATCGGAACAACCAAAGTCGAGTCACCAATGCACTTCTTTAACAATGATACATGGAAGACTAGATGTATCGAAGCCAACTCCACTGGTAGCTCTAACTCATAGACCACTTTGCCAACATGTCTCACAATCTGGTAGGGACCAACATATCAAGGACTAAGCTTACCTTTCTTTTTGAACCTCATTACCCCTTCATGGAAGATACCTTCAAGAACACCCAATCATCAACTTCAATCTCAAGCTCTCTCCGCCTAACATTAGCATATGACTTTTGATGATTCTAAGTTGTCTTCAGCCTTTCCCTAAGACGATGAACTTTCTCCATATCCTCATGAACTGAATCTGTCCCTATCAACGTAGCTTTACCTACTTCAAACCAACCAATGGGCAATCTACATTTTATCCCATTAAGAGCCTCAAATGGAGCCAACTGAATACTCAAATGGTAACTGTTGTTATAAGAAAACTCAATAAGAGGTAAATGATCATCCCAACTACCTTTGAAGTCAATCACATATGCTCTCAGCATATCCTCAAGATTATGAATGGTCCACTCATCTTGATCATCCATCTGCGGGTGAAAAGCTGCGCTAAGCTTGACCTGAGTACCGAGTCCATTCTGAAACGATCTCCAAAAATGCGAGGTGAAATGAGTACCTCTATCTGATATGATAGAAAAGTTAACTCCATGCAACTAAATTAATTCCCGAATGTACAATTTAGCATAATTCTCGACTGAATCGGTGGTTTTGACCAATAAGAAATGAGCTACTTTAGTCAACCTGTCTACAACTACCCAAATAGAGTCATATTGTCAATGTGTGTAAGGTAACCCTATAATAAAGTCCATATTGATCTTTTCCCACGTTCAAGAGGGGTTACTAATATCTTGTAGCACATCTCCAGGTCTTTGATGCTCAACTTTCACTTGTTGATAGTTCGTACACCTAGCTACAAACTCTAATGTGTCCTTTTTCATGCCATTCACCAATAGACTTCCCTTAGGTCATAGTACATCTTGGTGGCACCTGGATGTATAGAGTATCGGGAACCATGAGCCTCATTCAACATCGCTCCCTCAAATCATCAATGCCCGAAACACACAAATGACCATAGTATCAAAGTACTCCATCTCCCCCTTAGGAGAAGACCTCTACCTTCTGACTCTGAACCGATTCTTTCAACTTTACCAAAATAGGATCCTCATTTTGTCTAGCCTCAACCTCAATCGCCAAAGAGGATTCTAAATCATTCTGAACAATGACACCACAATCCATCAAATCAATAAGGAGAACTCTTAAACGAGCAAGCCTATGGACATTTTTCAATAAATCTTTCCTTCCATACATCACATGAGAAACACTCTCCATGTGTATCCTACTAAGAGCATCCACCACTACATTATCCTTGCAGATGATAAAGGACACTCATGTCATAGTCCTTAAGCTCTAACCACCTCTTTTGTCACAAATTCAAGTTCTTCTGAGTAAACACATACTAAAGGCTCTTATGGTGTGTTAACACATCTACATGCACCCCATACAAGTATTGCCTCAAAATCTTCAATGCAAACACCACTGCTGCCAATTCTAGGTCATGCGTCTGATAATTCTTCTCGTGAGGCTTAAGCTATCTAAAGGCATACATAATGATCTTACAATGATGCATCAACACACAATCAAGACCAACCATAGAGGGATCACAATACACAAAAAATTCATCGATACCCTCAGGTAGGGTCAATATTGGGGATGAAGTTAGTCGAGTCTTTAACTCTTAAAAACTCTTCTCACAGACATCCGACCACTAAAATTTAATTTTTCTTCTGGGTCAACTTAGTCAAGGATGCTTCAATGGATGAAAATCCTTCCCAAACCTCCTATAGTAGCCAGCTTAACCTAAAAAACTCCTAATATCCCAAGGATTAGCTGGTCTAGGCCAATTCTTTACAGCTTCTATCTTTTGAGAGTCCAGCTACACACCCTCGCTTGACACCACGTGGCCCAAAAATGCTACTGAGTTTAGCCAAAACTTGCAGTTGCTGAATTTAGCGAATAACTGGCTATCCTTGAGAGTCTGTATCATAATCCTTAAATGAGCAACATACTCCTCCTCGCTCCGAGAGTATATGAGGATGTTTTCTATGAAGAAAATCACAAACATATTCAAGTATAGCTTGAACACCTTGTTCATCAAATCCATAAAAGCTGCAAGAGTATTCGTTAGTTCAAAAGACATAACTACAAACTCATAGTGACCATACCGAGTCCTGAAGGTTGTCTTTAGGATGTCACTCTCCCTAACTCTGAGCTGATGATAATCGGACCTGAGGTCTATCTTTGAGAAGCACGTGGTACCCTTAAGTTGGTCAAACAAGTCATCAATCCTGGGGAGAGGATACTTGTTCTTGATTGTAACCTTGTTTAACTCCCGATAATCAATGCACATACGAAGAGACCCATCCTTTGTTACAATAAAGAGAACTGGTGCGTCCCACGGGGACTTGCTAGGTCTGATGAAGCACTTATCTAAGAGATCCTTCAACTGCTCTTTCAACTCCTTTAGCTCAGCTGGATCCATTCTATAAGGAGGAACAGATATATGTTGCGTATCGGGAAGAAGGTCAATACCAAAGTTAATTTCTCGCTCAGGAGGGACTCCTAGTAGATCATTTGGAAAAACTTCTGGATACTCAAAGACTATTGGAACAGCCTGAAGAGTTGGGGTCTTTGATGTAGCATCCTTAACCTGAACTATATGGTAAACACAAACCTTGGAAATCATGTTCTTGGCCTTAATATAGGAGAAAAAATGACCTATAGGTGCTATTGAACTACCCTTCCACTCTAATACTGGCTCACCCAAAAATTGAAACTCTATCAAATGGGTTCTACAGTCAACTGAAGCATAAACATGCATGTATCCAATTCATATCGAAGATAACATCAAAATATGTCATGTTTAGCTTTACTAGGTCAGCTGAGGTGATTTTCTGAAGGATTGTGATAGAGCAATTTCTGTATACTCGTCGAGCTATAAGTAATTCATCATCTAGAATAGAGACTGAGAAGGGTTCTGATAGGATTTTGGGACTGACTCCAAAACTAGTAGCAACACAGCGAGTCACGAAAGATAAGGTAGCCCCTGGATCTAACAATGCATAAACATCAAGATGGAATACTCATAACATACCAATGACCACATCCAGGGAGACCTCCAACTCTTAACGTGATGAGAGAGCATAAAAATTGTTCTACCACTGACCATCACATGCACTAGTGGATGCACCCTACTGAGCTGAGCGTGCTAGTGGAGCTAATGAACTGGTAACTAGGTCACGGTCTCTACCATGGCCCTATCTAGCCATTGGACAATCTCTGCGCATGTGGTCGGGCTTCTCCCACCCAAAACATGCCTTTGAACTTGCTAAGCACTATCCGGTGTGCCTCCTACCACACTTGTCACAAACTGGAATGTTAGGCTAGAACCTGATGTTTTTCCACTCTAATCGCGCCTAGACCCGAATGGAAAAATGGTTGATGACGGTGCTAGGGCTGACGATCGATAGTGGGACTACTGACTATGTTCATCACTAGACCTTTGCTGGGAAAATTCAAAAATATTTGTCCTGGCCCTCTTGGCCTCTCTCTTATCTACGCTACCTCCATCTGCTAGGCATACAAGACCAATCGGGAGAACATAGTGTCCTGATGAAGCATAGTGGTCCTGCAGTCCTTGACCAAATAATCCACTACTCCATTCACAAATCTGCTCACCCGAGCCCTCTGATCAGCCACCATCTCCAGTGCATACTTGGACAACCGGGTAAACTCTAGAGCATACTCCTGGATGGTCATGTTTTTTTGTTTCAAATTTACAAAATCGGCCGCCTTGATTTCCCTCATCTCCTAGAGAAAGAATCGGTTTAAGAATGCAGTGAGAAACTCATCCCAACCAATGGAACCCACTCCAACTCCCTAGCTATCCTTCCACTGCCTGTACCATATATGAGCTACTCCTTTCAACTGATAGGAGGCTAAGTCTGCACACTCCTCCCCCATCCCCCCATAATTTGGGTGGTGTTCTGGATATCTTCAATGAACTCGTGTGGGTCCTCCTCCACCCTCGATCCAAGGAACACAGGGGGATTCATCCTAACAAAATGTTGGACTCTAGCAGCCGCTGCATTCCCATTTTGGGAAACATGAGCCATTGCCTACTGATTGACCTGAGCGATCAACACCTGTGCCAACATTTGAATGGCTACACCAAACTCCGCATGGGCAACCTACTCCACCACAGGATCTGCTAGGGCTGGTGGGGATTGTTGGTGCCTATCTCCATTTTCATCCTTATGGCCATTTCCATTTCCATTCTTTCTTCGATTCATATAGCATGTAGGCATGATTCTACAAATGCGTAAAGAGGGAGTTATAGGAATCGAGAGAGTTGAACTCATAGCACGAGATAGAATCATGAAAGAAGTGAAGTTTCCTAAAACTTTTTGTATCCTCTTCATCATAAGTGTGCCATACTTCACACCCATGAAAAAGACTCCAGTTAACTCGGCTTTCAGACACCCTAGGACACTTCAAACCCTAATGCTCTGTTACCAAGTTTATCACGACCCAAGCTGAGACCCTGGATCGAGACACAGAACCTAGAACCATAAATGGCTCCAAGTCTACCCTTGGCATGAACATGATAACTAAAGATCATCATAGACAAAGCTGATAAATAAATTTTGAAGTAGCAGAAGTCTGAATTACAAAACATCTATCCAGTGGTAACATTATAACACTGAATCCGAAGCTGAATGTACAAGTCTATGTCTGGAAAGCTTCTAATATACTGACGAGCTGATGGGACAACACCCCAACTGACTCACTATAATTTTGAAATTGAAATAGCATAACTCAACTAACTGAAGGTCCTCAAAGGATGAGGACTCACGAACAATAGCACTTGGATAAACTTGGAAGAATGGCTAACGGCGAGACTATGTCTGAATGTCTCAACCTGTATCATGAAACAATATAGCATAGAGTATGCGCTCAGCACTTAGAATGTACTGAGTATGCAAGGTAAGTAAAACAGACTGAGTAAGTAAAAATTGAAATTATGCATGGCATAAATGATAACATCATAAGATTCTGAGAGTAAAGGTCGCATGTTGATATCTGCAAATATGAATAGACATAAAGTGGATCTCATAACTGAATCGAATGACTCAAAGCTGAAACTGATATTTTAAGTAAACCTGATAACCAGATCATTGGGTCAAACCTAATGAAAACATAATAACATAATTGGTAAACATGCATAACTGAAATCATGAGGAACAATGGGAGACTCATCATATAACTGACACTATCACGATAGAGCTTACATGATCTCGACTATTACTCAAGTAGGCAAAGCCATCCAAAGCCTTGCCAGGGCTAAAGACGCTACCATGATATCGACATCAAGCTAAAGGCCCAATCCGGGCAGGGGAAGCTCACAAGGGAGGTCCCAAATTAACATGTGAAATCCTACGTTGGCATGTAGTTATGAGACATGGGGTCTTTAATGAACCCCTTGCCTTCTCGGTGCTAAACACTGCTCCCAAAAACATACAAAGTGCTCTCCATCATTTTTCTATGAACCTGAAACTATCATTTTTCAATGAAGCTAATAATGTAATCACATGCATAATCTGAAATCTAAATATGGGATGTCCTGACTGCAAACATACCATAAGCTGAATATGGGAGTCTAGACTCCAACACCATATGGTAAGCTAATTTATGAAATTGTATTGAATCATGAACACATGCTTAAGTTATATGGGCTTGTCCAAATATTAACATATTTGAAATAGACTTGATAGTCAAAATCACGGAGTGATAAATCATGAACATTCTTTAATGCTAGTTATCTCCTCATACTTGAAAATACAGTGCCTAAACTTGGCTTTTCATGAAACTTGAAAAATTGGGCATAATTATTCCAAAATTTAAAATCATAAATTTATAATTAATTTGTATATAAAATCTGCCCATGAATCTTAAAACATCATTTGAAACATGAAGAGAATTGACCCATAAATAAAGTATAAAGAATTTCATAAACTTGAGTTAAAACCATTTAGGATCAAACACTTAAATTCATGAACTTGAGGAGAAATTTTGGCATGAGAGTGAATGGGAACTCACATTCATGGCCATACATACCTGGCTAAACTGAATCTACACCCTTCCTTGAAAGACCAAGAGATTCTAAGAAAAACTTGGAGAATTTCTGAGCTTGATCTTTAATGGAAGGCCTTAGTCTTGGATGCATGGGAGGGAATGGGTTAGGATAGCCTAAACCCTCTTAAAAACCCTCCTAACAGAGCTTAAAACAACATAGTGTAGGGATTAGACGTTTAGGAATTATGAAAATTTTCTCGCTAATTTTGCAGAAAAATTAATGGTGACAGTCCCAACGAGGGACATCATGAGCCGTTAGGAGGAGCAACTACTCGTGGCCCTCACTAGTTTCCTTCACTTGAACTTCTAATTTCCTTCTTCTTGTCATCTTGACCATGACTCACTCGATGAGTCGTGAAGTGACACCATGGCTCGTCCCTTTATCCTTCCAGTTCACTGAATCTCAACACTATTTTTCCTCCTTGCACAACCAACAGGTCAACCCATGACTCGTAGCGAGTGACAATGACTCTTCGTCTCTTCTGTCGACACTGACCAAGAATGTCATCACCTCAAATTGGGCATCTCTTAACGGGTCACTAAATGACCCATTAGGTCACACCACAAATCACTAGACGACTCGTTCTATGACCTGGTGCGAAATTTTCTGCTTTCTTAGTTTCAACTCACGGGTCTGATCTTAGGGAATTTCAGGGTATTACAATTATACAGTGTTAGATCATCAAATAATAAGCATATACCATAATATTTGTAATTTTTTTATTTTATAAATCACATAAAGCAGAAAAATTAAAAGAATTAGTAGAAAAAGTAGAACCCAATTTATTGTTACTTTCTCCTTAACATATGAGTATTGTATTGTCTTTGAACAAGCCAAAGTCAATTTTTTTATCATGATAAATGATCTCCACTAATATCAAACGAGATAACCATGAAAGATTAAAAATTCTAACATTTTATATGCATGTGATAGTTAATAAATTGAAATATTTGCGCCTCTTCATTTTCTTTTTATTTATATTAATAATAAGAAGTATTTTTATGTATTCAAATTATCATAATAACTTTTAAGATCAATCTATCCATTCAAGAAAAGTAATCATATATATTATTTTTCTGATCTCAAGATAATCATTAAGAATTAATGTAAGTCTATTTTATATTTTTATAACCTTGAAATTAATGTTTCAAATCTTGTATGCTACCAAATTGTATATTCACTAAACGTTTTTATTTGGTTAAAAGAAATTTTTAAAAAAAATACATCAAATATATGTTACTCTTAATCATGCATATAATTCAAGATATACAGTGTTAGGTCACAAATAACAAGTTCTACCTTAATATTTCTAAAATTTTTATTTTATAAATCATATAGAATAGAAACATTAAAGTAGAACCCGATTTGTTGTCACTTTCTCATTGACATATGGATTTAGTATTGTCTTCATCCAACCCAAAATCAATTTTGTTGTCGTGAGAAATGATCGTCCACAAGTATCAAATAAAATAACCATGAAAGGTTAAAAATTCTAAATTTTTGTACTTATGCGATGGTTAATGAATTGAAATATTTGTTCCTCTTTTTTATGTTTGCACGGGTCGTGAATTTAATATAATTTACTTTGTGAATCTTGTTGCTCTCAACATATTAATATCTAGAGGTTTCAAATTTTATTATATTAAATATATCCTTTATCTAAAAGAAATCAGAGACCTCTTTTTTCTTTGTATTTTTCTTTACTAAAAATAAGCATTTTTTCCTACCTTTGAATTGTCCATGTGGCGTGGCTATGAGGAATTATTCTAAACCTTTGGAGAGCCTGATAGATTTAGTTAAGTATGCAAAATTATGACTATTGACAGTAATTTATTTGGAGATTTTAATTAGGTTATTTAGGACTATTAAGCATATCTTTTAGCCATTAATCGAGCCTTAAGTCTGGCTACAAAGCCATCTCGATTAACTTTGACCATAAAGGCCCATTTGCATCCTACTTCCTTCTTTCCTTTTGGTAAATCCACCAAGTCCCAAGTGTGATTCTTGTGATTCTCATCTACTGCATGTATCTCCTCAACCATTGCTCACACTATCCAGTGTGACTCAAGGCTTCCTTAACTGTCTTGGGAACAGAGACAGAGTCTAGAAAAACAATCAAAGAGCTAGATGCAGGAGATAAGTTGTCATATGAGATAAAATTAGCACTGGGATATACTGATTGACAATGATATTTACCTTTGTGAAGAGCAATAGGAATGTCAAGATTTGCTGGAGAGGGATTGACCGAAGGAGGATCTAATGAAGAAAGAGTTGGTGCAGGGCATGTATCATTGGTCTCTTTTCACCTAGAATAAACTTGAACTATCGGCGGCTTTGCTGGAGCGAGAGGAACATCAGAAGACACATTTTCAGTCGATTGCTCAACATGAGAGGCACTAGAAGGAACTTCCTCATGGTGTTCTGAGATTGGTGGAGTGATCTTATAGATGATCCATTCTTCTTCTTCTTCCTATGTGGGAGAAGTGTTAGTAGAGGAAAAGAATGAAATGTTCTCAGTGAAGACCACATCAATCGACGACATATATTTATTAAGGGTTGGAGAGTAGCACTGATAACCCTTCTGTAGGCGAGAATATCCCAAAAAACACACTTCAAGGCCCGTGAATCTAGTTCAGTAACATGGGGTCACAAACATAACATGTACTCCTAAACACCCTTGGCTCTAATAGAAATAATGGATTATTAGGAAAGAGAACACCATAGGGAATATCACCATTAAGAACTGTCGATGAAATGCGGTTAATCAAGAAGCTAGCTATGGATACTGCATCTGCCCAGAATTGCTTAAGTACTTTCATATGGAATAGCAAAGCACGAGCTGGCTCAAGAAAGTGTCTATTTTTTCTCTCAGCCACTCCATTCTGAGAAGGTGTATCCACACACGAAGATTATTGAAGAATACCATATTGATTTATGTAGTTTTGAAATGGTGCTGACATGTATTCCTTAGCATTTTCACTCCTCAATATATTAATAAAAACATCAAACTGTGTCTTAAGCTTAGCACAAAAATTAGAAAAATGGGAGAACACCTCAGAAGAACTCTTCAAAAAGTATATTCATGTCATTCGGTAAAAAATATCCACAAAAGTAACAAAATATCTGAAACCAGCCTTAGACACAATGGGACATGATCCCCAAACATCTGAATGAACTATTTCAAAAGAAAAATTAGCTTGTTCATTATTTCTAGGACTTAATGAGCTTCTATGGTGCTTTGCAAAATGAGAAGACTCACATACTATTGAAGGTACACTATGAAATTGTGGACATAATTTCTTCAAAATATATAGAGAAGGATGTCCCAACCGACAATGTGTTTCAAATGATGAGACTTTCAAGATCCAAACATAGGATGGATCTAGACATGAAACTTAAAACCATAAATGACTCCAAATCGACCCGTGGAATGAATATGATAACTAAAGCTCAACATAAATAATGCAGGAACTAAATTTTAAAATAGCGAAGGTCTGAACATTTAATACATTTGAACAATGGAATATCAAACACTAAATCCGAAGTTCAGTACATAATTATGTCTGATAAGCCTCTACATACTAACGAGTTGATTGGACAAGATCCTAACTAGCTCACTAATAGACTGAAATTGAAAGATGCTGATAACAAGCTGACTAAAAGGTCCTCAAAGGATGAGGACTCACCAACAAGCTCGATATGCTAACTCTGAGAACTGACTAGTGGTGAAACTATGCCTGAACATACGAGCCTGTATCATGAAATGCTATAACATAGAGTATGTGGTCAGTATTTGAAATGTACCGAGTATGCAAGATAAGTATAACAGCTGAGTAAGTAAAACTGAAAACATGAATATCATAAATAACTACATCATAAGATTCTGAGAGCAAGGCTTGTATGCTATTAATTGAAAATGTGATTAAACATAACTGAATCTCATAACTAAATTGAATTACCCAAAGATGAAAACTGATAATCATAAGTAAAACTGAACATTGGGTCAAACCTACAAAAAACATAATATCATAACTGATGAAATCATAACTGATGAGCATGCATAACTGAAGTCATGAGGAACAATGGGAGACTCGTCATATAACCGATATTATCATGATAGAGCTTACGTGGTCCTGACTATTACACTCAAGTAGGCAGAGTTGTCTAAAGCCTTGTCAGGGCTAAGAGCGCTACCATGATATTCATATCAAGCTGAAGGCCCCTCGTGGGTAGGGAAAGCTCGCAAGGGAGGTCCCAAAGAATCTGAAATACCTACATTGGCACATAGTCCTAAGTCCTGGGGTTGTTTAAATCCCTAGCCTACTCGGTGCAAGACACTACTCCCAAAACATGCATGTGCTATCCATCATTTTTCAACGAAGTTGAACCATCATTTTTCGACGAAGATGATCATAAAGATATATACATAGTAAAAGCTGAACATGAGGAGTCTTGGCTCAAAACATACCAAAAACTAAAAAGTGGGAGTTTAGACTCCAATAACCATGTGGTAAGCTAATATTATAAGATTTAGACAAATCATGAAGTCATACTTAGACCATGTGGGCTTACCCAAACCTTTACATGCTTGAAATATACTTGATAGTCAAAATCATGAACACATACATGGGTAATTCATAAACATTCTTAAATACTAGAAATCTCATCATACTTGGAAGCATAAATCATAACAATTTTTCACGAATCTAGCATAATTGGGCATCATACTCTTAAAATTTTGGAAATCATAATTTGTAATCAAAATCATTATAAAAAAACCCATGAATCTTAAAACATCATTAGAAACATGAATAGAATTGACCCATTATAGAAACATAGAGGATTACATAAATTGGGTTAGAACCCATGGAACCATGCACTTGAATTCATGAATTGAGAAGGGAATAAGGCATGAGAGTGAAGAGAGACTCCTATTCATAAACCTACATACCTGGGAGACCTGATTTCACACCTTCCTTGAGTGCCCAAGAGATTTGGGGAAGAACTAAGGGGATTCTCTAGCTTGATCTCCAATGGAGAACCTTAATCTTGCATGCATGGAATGGAAAGGTTAAGCACTCTTAAAACCCTCCTAACAGAGCTTAAAAAGATGAAGTTTAAGATCTAGGAGCTTAGAAATTATGAAAACACCCTTACTAAAATGTAGGAAAATTGAACACTGCCAGTCACCACGAGTGACATCACGACTCGTGGTGTACATGATGAGTCATTAGGTCCAAGTTGTCAAGTCTTCTGCAAAAATTCCAAACTCCAACCCAGCTCCTAATCACGACCAACTACACAAGTCATGGAGTTACATCATGATTCATGGCTGCCTCTCATGGTCAACCCCAGACCACGAGTCTTCACCAGTTTCCTTCACTTCACGAGTCACTTAATAACTCATGAACTCTCCCCATGGGTCACTATACGACTCGTCCTGTGACCTGAGCAACATTTTCCTATTTTCTCCACTTGAATCCACAGGTTTGATCTTAGGGAATTTCGGGGTATTACAACATCTCCCCCTTGGGAAGATTCGTCCTCGAATGTGGACAAACATACTGAAAAGCTGGGGAATGAAATTGTTATCCCAAACACTGAACATCAAAAGTTGAAACTAACAGAGTGACTGACTCCAAACTGAAATACATGACTGAACTAAATTAATGAATCACACATACATGCACTAACATGAAAGAAACTGGGATAGATGAACTAGACATGTAATAGAATAGAGTATGAGGGAGGAAACTAATACCTCAAGCTGAAACTTAGCAGGGAGGGAAAAGATGGGGGTATTTAGCCATCATATCAGCTTTGACTTCACATGTAGCCTCCTCGACATGATGATTCCTCCATAAAACCTTTACTGAAGCTACCTCTTTGTTTCTAACCCTCCGAACTTGATGATCAAGAATTTCAACTAGTACCTCCTTAGAGCTAAGGTTATCCTTCACACCTATGATCTCTACTGGAACAACCAAAGCCGGTTCACTATGCACTTCTTCAAGAGTGATACATGGAAAAATGGATGTACTAAAGCCAATTCTAAGGGCAACTCTAACTCATAGGTCACCTTGCCAATACGTCTCACAATCCTGTATAGACCAACATATCAAGGACTAAGCTTCCCCTCCTTTCTAAATCTCATCACTCCCTTTATGGGAGACACTTTCAGAAATACCCAATCATCAACTTCAAATTCAAGTTCTCTTCTCCTCACATCCGGATAGGACTTTTGATGACTTTGAGCTGTCTTCAACCTTTCCCTTATAAGCTGGACTTTCTTCATAGCCTCATGAACTGACTCTAGCCTTATCAATGTCACTTTACTAACTTCAAACCAACCAATAGGCAACCTACCTCTCCGCCCAAAAAGAGCCTCAAAAAAAGCCATCTAAATGTTGTAATGGTAGCTATTGTTATATGCAAACTCAATGCTCTCAACATATCCTCAAGTGTATGAATGGTCCGCTCAGCCTGACCATTTGTATGTGGGTGAAAAGTTGTGCTAAGCTTGACCTGAGTACCGAGTCCCTTCTGAAACGACCTCTAAAACTATGAGATAAACTATGTACCTCTATCTTATATTATGGACAAGGGAATTCCATGCAACTGACCTAACTCCCGAATTTACAATTTGGCATAATCCTCCGTTGAATCGGTAGTTTTGGCTGGTAGAAAATGGGTTGCTTTGGTCAATCTATCCACAACCACCCAAATAGAGTCATATTGTCGTTGAGTGCGAGGCAACCCTATAATGAAGTCCATATTGATTTCCTCACACTTCCAAGTAAGGATACTGATATTTTGTAGCACACCTCCAAGTCTTTAGCTCAACTTTCACTTGTTGACAATTCAGAAACTTAGCCATAAACTCTGCTATGTCCTTCTTCATCCCATTCCACCAGTAGACTTCCCGTAGATAATGGTACATCTTGGTGGCACCTAGATGTATAGAATATCAAGAACCATGAGCCTTATGCAACATCCGATCCCTCAAATCATCAACACCCAGAACACATAAACGACCGTAATATCAAAGTACACCATCTTCCCCTTGGGAGAAGACCTCAACCTTTTAATTCTGAACCACTTCCTTCAACTTTACCAAAATTAGGATCTTCATCTTGCCTAGCCTTGACCTCGGTCACTAAAGATGATTCTGAACCATTCTGAATAATGACACCGCCATCTGTCGAATCAACAAGGTGAACTCCTAGTCGTGCAAGCTGATGCACATCTTTCACCAACTCTTTCCTTCCCTCATCTACATAAGACACACTCTCCATAGAAAGTTTCTAAGAGTTTCTGCCACCATATTAGCCTTTTCTAGATGATAAAGGACACTCATATCATATTCTTTAAGAAGCTCCAACCATTTTTCTATCGTAGATTCAGATCCTTCTAGGAAAACACGTACCGTAGACTCTTGTGATCCATAAACACATCCACATGGACCCCATACAGATAATGTCTCTAGATCTTCAAGGAAAATACTATTGCTGCTAACTCGAGGTCATGGGTTGGATAGTTCTTCTCATTGACCTTAAGCTTCCTTAAATCATAGGCTATAACCTTACTACGCTACATTAATACACAACCAAGGCCGATCTTTGAGGTGTCACAATATACCACAAATATATCGGTACCTTCAGGTAGAGCCAACACTAGTGCTAAGGTGAGTCGGGTCTTCAACTCCTGGAAACTCTTTTTATTGGACTCCGACTATTGAAACTTCACTTTCTTCTAGGTCAACTTAGTCAACGATACCGCAATGGATAACAATCATTCAATGAACCTCCTGTAGTAGCCAGCTACACCTAAGAAACTCCTAATATCTGAAGGACTAATAGGTCTAGGCCAATTCTTCACAGCTTCTATCTTTTGAGAGTCCACCTGCACACCCTCGCTTGACACCACATGACCCAAAAATGCTACTAAGTTTAGCCAAAACTCACACTTACTGAATTTAGCAAACAACTGGCGATCTTTAAGAGTCTATAGCACCATCCTCAAATGAGAGGCATGCTCCTCCTTGCTCCGAGAGTACATGAGAATGTCATCTATGAACATAATCACGAACATGTCCAAATATGGCTTGAACACCCTGTTCATCAAATCCATAAAAGATGCATGATCATTCGTTAGTCTAAAATACATAACTGAAAACTCATATTGACCATACCAAGTCTTGAAAGCTATTTTCAAGATGTCACTCTCTCTAACTCTGAGTTGATGATATTCGAATCTGAGGTCTATCTACGAGAAACACTTGGAACCGTGAAGTTGGTCAAAAAGGTCATTAATTATGGGGAGGGGATAGCTATTCTTAATTGTGACCTTATTCAACTACCAATAGTCGATGCGCATCCAAAGGGAACCATCCTTCTTTTGGATAAAGAGAACTGGTGCACCCCACAGGGATTTGCTAGGTCTAATAAAACCCTTTTTCTAAGAGGTCCTTCAACTGCTCCTTCAACTTCTTTATCTTAGCAGGAGCCATTCTATAAGGAGGAATAAATATAGGCTACATATCAAGAAGAAGATCGATACCAAAGTCGATCTCCTACTCGGGAGGGACTCCCGGTGATCATCTGGAAACACTTCTAGGTACTCACGCACTATAGGAACAGACTGAATAGTCGGGGTCTCAGAAGTAGCATTCATAACCCAAACTAGATGGTACATGCAGCCCTTAGAGATCATTTTCCTGGCCTTAAGGTAGGAAACGTAGCGATCTACAGGCACTGTTGAACTACCCTTCCACTCTAGGACTGGCTTACCCAAAAACCGAAACTCTACCACACGGGTTTTATAATTTACTGATACACAACATACATGAAGACAATCCATTCCAAAGATAACATCCAAATCTATCATGGCTAACTCTACTAAATCTGTTGAGGAAACTTTCTCAAGGACTATGACAGGGCTATTTTTGTATACCTGTCGAGCTATAACTGAGTCACCGACTAGAGTAAAGACTGAGAAGGCTTCTGATAGGATTTTTAAACAGGGTTCAAAACTACTAGCAACATAGGGAGTCACAAAAGATAAAGTAGCCCCTAGATCTAACAATGCATATACATCAAGGTGAAATACTTATAACATAGCAGTGACTATATTTGGATAGACCTCCTGTTCCTGACAAAATGCGAGGGCATAAAACCTATTCTATTGTTGACCACCACCTGCACTAGTGGATACACCCTACTAAGCTGAGCGTGTGTAATGCCCCAGAAACTCAAAGACTAGACCCGGACTTAAAATACAGAAAATTGGAAAATCTACACTAGGTTATAGAATGAGTCATTCTGTGACCCGTGGGGGGTGATCACGAGTCGTTAAGTGACTCTTGGTGAGTACTCAGAAATTTACTAGAAATTTGGGAAATGGGTGACCACAGGTGTGACCACGACTCGTGGTCAACACCACGAGCCGTAGGGTGATCCGTGGTCAGTGATGGATTGAAAGTTGGAAAAGTCAGGCAATGTACCCAATAGGTCCTCACTACGACTCGTTTGGTACACCAAGAGTCATAGTGTCACCCATGGGGAATCTAGGGAATTTGGGCAGTGGAAACCACAAGAGGTGACCAAGAGTCGTGATCACCAACGATGACCCGTTAGGCCCCTCATGGTGACTAGTGTGAGAAAGTAGACAGTGCACTCGGCGACTGGGACCACAAGTCGTGGTCACCAGCCACGACACGTTAGGTCCCCCGTGGGGACTGTCAATCAGTTTTCCCCTACGAGTTTTCAAGGGTCTTTAAGTAACTTCCTACCCGCCTAGACTCTAAACTATGTTCGTTATAAGCATATTTTTAGACTATTATAGGGGTTAAATGGTTTCCTTCCTCATTTTTCCCCCATTAAGACTTTCAGAAAACAATGTAGGATTTCTCTTACAGCATTTCAAAGCATGAACTAGGGCAGTCCATTTCTCCTCGGTTTCTCAAGAAAATTCTTCGAGCTTCTTCACTAGGTATGTGGGAATTCAACAAGGGAATAGTTCTTCCCTTGTGTCCCCAAAATCCTTCTTTGTTTCCACTATCAGTTCTAGCCTTGAGACTTTTGGATGTGATGAAATTATCTGTCAAGACCTCGCTTAAATCATGTGAAATATCTTTTATGTTAATTGTTCATGTTTTTCCACTAGTTTATGACTATGTTGTTGCATATTACTGTAATGTGAAATCTAGCCCTAGTTCTTGAGTGCAGAAAATCTTAAATCTTGCAATAATGTTTGAAATATTAAAATTTTGCTTGATTTTGTCAGTGTTGGGGACTCCCATGTTGTTAATAGCATTGAAACTCAATCATATTATTGTCACTTCAGCTTTAGCCAAAGTGTTATAATTCTCAATGTCAGTCAGAAATGTCAGCTGATCAATTTGACTACAGAAATTTTTGAGGTGTCAGTAGTGCCTCCCAATTATCAGAATCAAACTTAGAACTCAGTTTTAATAGTTCACTATGCGGTCATGAAACTTTTTGATAAGAATCTTTGACCAGCCTTAGGACCCCAGTTATAGATTGCAGCTTGTTCTTTAGATAGTTACAACGCTTTCAGATAAGCAGCTCCAACCAGTCTTAGAACCCAATTCCAGAATCCGGTCCGCTAAGATTCTTGGTGCTTTCAGATATGTATCCCTAACTAGTCTTGGGCCCCAGTTTCAAGCTATCAGCTTAGTATTCAGTCTAGGACTATCCAGTGGGAGCAGGACTTAGCACCGAGTGGACCGGAGTTCCAGTGCACCTAGGTTCCCAGAACTACGTTGCCGCCATAGGTTACAATTTTAAATGCCTCATGGCCCCAAACCATTGTGATCACCCAGTTCAAGCCTTTACACTCTAGCAAGATATATTGGGTCCTACCAATGGGGTGTATACATCAAACTCCACTTCTAGTTCACGTGGTTATATGACGGTTATAGACTCTCTTCACTAGTCAGCTCAGCTCAGCTCAGTTTCAGATCATTTTAGACCAGTACCTCAAATTTAGTGCATGTTCTTGACCATCAGATAGGGTCCTTTAGACCATTTCAGTTATTTCAGTTTTTCAGCTCAGTAGCTTCAATTGGTCATTGCATGTCTTTTTAGTTCAAAACTTTTATCTCTTATGTATGTTTTCTCTCACTTACTCAGTACGTTCAAAGTATTGATGCATATTTTTATGTTGTATCTTTTATGATACAACTACAGGATCTTAGTCTCAGCCTCGTTAGCCAATTGCTCTCATAAGACTTTTGTTGTTCTAAGTGGTGAGACCTCATCTTTCGTGGATGATGATTATTTTACTCAGTTTTCCTTTCTTTTATTTAGATTTAGAGTTACCTGGGGGCTTGTCCCAGTAACTCATCAGATAGATGGCTTTCAGACATAGATATAGATACAGATTTTCAACTTTATTTCAATTGTTTTAAACTTTATGATTTACTACTTCAGAAATATTATATTTTATTATTTTAAAGCTTCCGCTATGTTTTTACACAAAATGCCAGTGTTATGATAGACCATGGGTTAACTTGGGGTTACTTGTGACCCCAAGTATCGTGTCCCATCTAGGGTGTAGACTCGGGAAGTGAAAAACTTGGTATCTGAGCACTAGGTTTAGAGTATACTCGGATGTATGAAAGTCGCATCGAGTAAAGTCCATTTCATGGGTGTGAAGCACACCACACTTATGACGGGGAAGCTATGAGATGTTATTAGGAAATCTCCATTTTATTCATACTCCTTATAATGCATTGAAAATTCAATTCCAGAATCATTCTCCTAACTCGTACTCTATTTCATTTCAGTGAATCATGTCTTCACGATGTGGTAACGGAAGAAGGGCTGGTAATGCTCACCGACCTGTCCCACCAGCCCCTCAGGACGACTCAGTATCTACCGCGAAGTTTAGGGCGGCCATTTAGTTTCTCGCTCAAACTATTACCAACCAAGTGAACCAGCATGTAGTTCCAATCAACAATATGAGTCCACAGCAGCTGCCCGAGTGCGAGATTTCAGTCGGATGAACCCTTTAGATTTTCAAGGATCTAAGGTCGAAGAGGACCCACAGGAGTTTGTGGACGGGATTAGAAAGATCACCCAGGTTATGAGTGTCAGCTCCTCAGAGAGTGCCAACTTGGCTGCCTACCAATTAAAAAGGGTAGCCCAGATCTGGTACCTGCAGCGAAAGGAGAGGAGGCCAATGGGAGCAAGACCGGTAGAATGAGAGGAGTTCACTACAGCCCTCCTAGACAGATTATTCCCTTGGGAGCTTAGGAAGGCAATAGAAGAGTTCATGAATCTGAGACAAGGAAACTAGACAGTAGAAGAATATGCTCTAGAGTTCACCAGGTTGTCCAAATATGCCCAGAAATGGTGGCCAAGCCAAGAGCTAGTATGATGAAGTTTTTTATTGGGGGCGTCGAACGTGGTCCTCAAAGAGTGCAGGAAAGCGATGCTGAGTAAGGATATTGACCTCTCTAGCCTTATTGTCTATGCCCAGCAGACTAAGGTAGAAAATCTGAGGGAAATAGAGCGAAAGAACAAGAGGGCAAGGACTGGCCAATCAGATTATGGCCATTAGAGGTTTGGCGATAGTAGTCGCCCCCCGCAGCAGCAGCAGCAGCAGAGGGCTCCAACACCCAGCTCAGCCAGCGCCCCTACCTTTTGGTCCCGCCAGGATCGGAGGAGGAGCATCTGGCTCTCAATCCCAAAGCTATAGTGTCAGCAACAAGTATCCATCTTTCCCCAAGTGTGGCGAGAACCACCTCGGAGAGTGTCTTCAGAGTCGAGAGGGTTGTTTTGGTTGTGGACAGCTTGGTCATCGGCTTAAGGAGTGTCCGTCAGCAGGACGGGGAAGGTCATAATCCACTACTTCAGTAGCTCCAGTAGGCCGACCAGTTCAGTAGGCAACCACTTTAGGTATGAATGGTGGTTAGCACCAAAATCATTTTTATGCATTTTCTTCTCATCAGGATCAGGAGAGCTCACCTGACATGATCAGGGGTATGTTATGCCTTTTTCATCTAGACGTGTATGCCCTACTAGATCTAGGAGCCACACTTTCGTTTGTGACTTCCTATGTAGCAGTCTAGTTCGATATCAGTCCATAGGTCCTCTCAAAATGATTCTCAGTCTCCACCCCAGTTGGCGAGTCAGTTAGAGTCAGTTGGGTGTATAGAAACTGCCCAGTCTCAATCCTCAAAAAGGTCATTCCAGCTGACGTAGGGTTAGACATGGTTGACTTCGGCCTTATTCTTGGCATGGATTAGTTACACTCTGGTTATGCCTCAGTCGATTGCAGAACTAGAGTTGTCAAATTTCAATTTCCAAATGAACCAATGTTAGAGTGGATGGACAGTAGTTTAGTGCCTAAGGGTCGATTTATACCTACCTTAAGGACCAGAAGCTTATTTCTAAGGGATGTATCTATCATCTAGTTTGGGTCAAGGATTCCAACTCTAAGACCCCAGCTATCCAGTCAGTCCCTGTTGTCAACGAATTTCCAGTTGTGTTCCCCAAAGATCTTCCCGGAGTTTCTCCTGAACAGGAAATCGACTTCGTTATAGACCTTCTCCTAGATGCTCAGCCCATCTCCATCCCTCCTTATAAATGGCTCTGGCGGAACTTAAGGAGTTGAAGGAGCATCTAAAAGAACTTCTTGATAAGGGTTTTATCAAACCCAACATCTCTCCCTTGGTGCTCTAGTACTATTTATGTGAAAGAAAGATGGTACCCTCAGAATGTGCATCAATTACCGTTAGTTGAATAAGGTCACAGTCAAGAACAGGTATCCCCTACCCAGAATTGATGACCTGTTCGAGCAACTTCAGGGAGCCAACTATTTCTCCAAAATAGATCTCAGGTCGGGGTATCATCAGCCAAGAGTCAAAGAGTGTGACATATGAAAAAAAACTTTCATGACTTGGTATGGTCACTACGAGTTTGTGGTTATGTCCTTCAGACTAACAAATTCCCCTGTAGACTTTATGGACCTGATGAACAGAGTCTTCAAGCAGTATCTAGATATATTAATCATTGTGTTTATCGACGACATCCTGGTATACTCTAGAAATGAGGAAGAGCATGTTAATCACCCGAGGATAGTGCTTCAGAACTTAGAGACCGCTAGTTGTTCGCCAAGTTCAGCAAATGCAAATTCTTGTTGAAGTCCATGACTTTCCTGGGTCATGTAGTCTTGGGTGAGGGTATTCAGGTTGATCCTTAGAAGATAGCAGCAATGAAAGACTGGCCTAGACCTACCTCCCCAACCGAAATTAGAAGTTTCTTGGGTCTAGATGGGTATTACTAACACTTTTTGGAAGGTTTTTCTTCTATAGCATTCTCCCTGACTAGGCTGACTCAAAAAAAGGTGAAATTCCAGTGGTCAGAGGCATGTGAGCAGAGTTTCCAGGAGTTAAAATTTTGAATCTCTACGGCTCCAGTATTGACCCTACCAGAAGGATCAGAAGGGTTTGTAGTATATTGCGACGCCTCCAGAGTTGGTCTCGGTTGCATTCTGATACAGCGGGGCAAGGTTATAGCTTATGCCCCCAGACAACTCAAAGTTCATGAGAAGAATTATCCAACTCATGACTTGGAGTTGGCAGCGGTGGTGTTTGCATTTATGGAGACACTATCTGTATGGGGATCACGTAGATGTTTTCACCGATCACAAGAGCCTTCAGTATGTATTCAGTCAGAAGGACCTAAATCTTCATCAGAGAAGGTGGTTAGAGCTCTTGAAGGACTATGACATGAGCGTGTTATATCACTCAGGTAAAGCTAATGTTGTGGTTGATGCCCTGAGTAGAGTGTCTATGGGTAGCGTGACTCATGTTGAGGTAGGAACATAGGAACTGGTGAAGGATATTCACAGACTAGCTCAGTTAGGGGTGCAGTTGGTCAACTCAGCCGAGGGTGGAGTGGTAATGCAAAGTGGGTTAGATTCCTCTCTGGTTGTTGAAGTTAAGTCCAGACAGGATGAAGATCCCATCTTACTGAAGCTAAAGGAAGTGGTTCTCAGAAAAGAGGTTGAGGCTTTTTCCCAATAGGGAGATGATGTGCTCCGTTATCAAGGCAGATTGTGTGTATCAGACATCGGTGAGTTAAGATAGTAGATACTGGCTGAAGCACATAGCTCCAGGTACTCCATCCACCCCGGTGCTACTACAATGTACCGCAATTTGTGGGATATTTGCTGGTGGAATGGCATGAAGAGAGACATCACTGAATTTGTAGCTAAGTGCCTGAACTGCCAGCAAGTCAAAGTAGAGCACCAGAGATCACGAGGTATGACTCAGGATTTCAGCGTACCCACCTAGAAGTGGGAAGAAGTGAATATGGATTTTTTTACGGATCTGCCTCGAACTCGTCAGCAGCATGAATCTATCTAGGTAGTAGTAGATCGGATGATGAAGTCAACACATTTCCTCCTAGTTAAAACTAAAGACTCAGCTGAGGACTATGCTAGGCTTTATATCTGGGAGTTGGTAAGGCTTCATGGGGGGCATTATCCATTATCTCAGATAGAGGTATCCAGTTCACTCCGCATATATGGAAGTCTTTTCAGAAGGGACTTGGTACCCAGGTCAAGCTCAGCACAACTTTTCACCCGCAGATAGATGGGAAAGTTGAGCAAACTATTCAAACCCTAGAAGATATGTTGAGAGCGTGCATGATTTATTTCAATGGAAGTTGGGATGATCACTTGCCTCTTATCGAGTTTGCGTACAACAACAGCTACCACTCCAATATCCAGATGGCCTCGTTTGAGGAATTGTATGGTAGGAGGTGCAGATCTCCCATCGGATGGTTTGAGGTTGGTGAAACTACTTTAATCGGGCTAGACTTGATTAATGAAGCTATGTAGAAGGTACAACTTATCATAAAACGATTGAAAATAGCTTAGAGCCGTCAAAAATCTTATGTTGATGTGAGGAGAAGAGAATTGTAGTTTGCTGTGGATGACTGGGTCTATCTGAAAATTTCACCCATGAAAAGGGTAATGAGATTTAGAAAGAAATAAAATCTCAGTCCGAGATATGTGGGACCCTATATAATTCTGAGGTGAATTGGTAAGATAGCTTATGAGCTGAAATTACCTTCAGAGTTGGCGTTTGTGCACCCAGTATTCCATGTGTCACTATTGAAGAAGTGCATCGTGATCCAACTTCAATTGTGCCATTGGACAGTGTGGGAGTGAAAGATAGTTTCTCATATGAAGAGGTTCTAGTCCAGATCCTTAACCGTTAGGTTAGAAAGCTGAGGAACAAGGAGGTAGCTTTGGTCAAAGTCTTATGGAGGAATCAGCAGGTTGAGGGAGCTACATGGGAGGCCAAAGAAGATATGATGGCTAGACACCCCTATTTGTTCCCTTCTGGCTCAGTCTCAGTTTAAGGTATCAATTTTCTCCCCAAAATTTCTTTAAATTCGTGTGTTTCAGTTTCTTTCATGTAAATGAATATGTGTATGATTAGTGAATTCAATTCAGACTTGTGGTTCAGTTCAGAGGTTGTCACTCCGCTAGTTTCCAGGTTTTATGATCAGTATTTGTGTATAGAGATTGCTATTCTCTGCTTTCCTGTGTGTTTTCCAACAATCGAGGAAGAATGTTCCCAAGAGAAAGATATTGAAATGCCCCAGAAACTCAAAGACTAGACCTAGGACATAAAACAGAGAAAACTGGAAAATCTATACCACTCATTCTGTGACCCATGGGGGGTGACCACGAGTCGTTAAAGGATTCGTGGTGAGGACTTGGAACTTGACTGGATGTTTGGAAAATGGGTGACCATGAGTAGTGGTCAACACCATGTTTCGTGGGGTGATCCATGGTCAATGATGGATTGAAAGTTGGAAATGTCAGACAGTGTACCCAATGGGTCCTCACCACAACTCGTTTGGGACACCACGAGTCTTGGTGTTGCCCGTGGGGACTCCAGGGAATTTGGGTAGTGGAGACCACGAGAGATGACCACAATTCGTGGTCACCAACCATGACCAATTGGGCCCCTCATGGTGACCAGTGTGAGAAAGTAGGTCATGCACTCAACAACTGGGACCACGAGTCGTGGTCACTGGCCATGATCCGTTAGGACCCTTGTTGGGACTGTCGATCACTTTTCCTCTGTGAGTTTTTCAATGGTCTTTCAGTAACTTCCTACCCTCCTAGACTCTAAACTATATCATTTTAAGCATATTTTCAGACTATTAAAGGGGTTAAACGGTTTCCTTCCTCATTTTCCCCCATTCAGACTTTCAGAAAACAACGTGGGATTTCTCTCAAAGAATTTCAGAGCAAGAACTAGGGCAATCCATTTCACCTTGGTTTATCAAGAAAATTCTTCGGGCTTCTTCACTAGGTATGTGGGAATTCAACAATGGAATAGTTCTTTCCTTGTATCCCCAAAATCCTTCTTTGTTTCCTCTATCAGTTCTAGCCCTGAGACTTTAGGATGTGATGAAATTATCTGTCAAGACCTCGCTTAAATCATGTGAAATATCTTTTGTGTTAATTGTTCAAGTTTTTCGATTAGTTTATGACTATGTTGTTTCTTATTCCTGCAATGTGAAATCTATCCCTAGTTCTTGAGCGCAAAAAATTTTGAATCTTGTAATAATGTTTGAATATCGAAATTTTGCTTGATTTTATCAGTGTTGGGGACTCCCTTGTTGTTAATAGCATTGAAACTCAATCATATCATTGTCACTTAAGCTTTAGCCAAGGTGTTAGAATTCTCAATGTCACTCACCTACACTGCCTCTATCTGTTGGGTGTACAAGACCAACTGTGAGAAGTTAATATTTTAATGAAGCATAGCGGTCCTACAATCTTTGACCAAATAGTCTTCTATCTTATGCACGATCCTACTCACCCGAGCCCTCTGATCAGCCACTATCTCCGGTGCATATTTGGATAAGTGGGTGAACTCTAAAGCATACTCTTGGACTATCATGTTGTTCTATCTTAGGTTCATAAACTTTGCCCCCTTGATCTCCCTCATCTCTCAGGGAAAGAATCAGTCTAGGAACACGGTGAGAAACTCATCCCAACCAATCGGACCCGCTCTGACTCCCCTGCTATCCTTCTATTGTCTGAAAAAGATATGAGCAACCCCTTTTCAACTGATAAGAGGCTAAATCTACACTTTCCTCCACCTTCACCCCCATAATCAGGGTGATCTTTTGGATCTCATCAATAAACTCATGTGGATCCTCGTCCACTCCTGACCCAAGGAACTCAAGAGGGTTCATCCTAAGAAAGTCCCTGACTCTTTCCGTTGCCGCATTCCCATTCTACAAAACATGAGCCACTGCTTGCTGATTGACTTGAGCAGTCAATGCCTGCGCCACCAACATCTGGATGGCTACCCTAAACTCAACATGAGCAACATGCTCGAGCACATGATCCTCGGGGGTTAGTGGGGCCTGCTGGTGCCCATCTCCACTGCCATTCTCATGGCCATTTCTGTTTCTATTCCTTCTTCTGTTAATTTGGGAAGGAGGCATGATGCTGCAAACATATATAGTACGAGTTGGAAGGATAGAAAGACATTTCATTACACTATATGGATCATGAAATAAGGAAAATTTCCTAAACATTTCATATCCTCTTTGTCATAAGTGTGGCGCGCTTCAAACCTGTGACAAAGACTCTACTTAACGAGGCTTTCAGACACCCTAGGACACTTCAAAACCTAATTCTTTGATACTAATTTTTTCATGACACAAACATAGGCCCGAATCTAGACATGGAACTTAAAACCATAAATGGCTCCAAGTCAACCCATGGCATGAACATGATAACTAATGGTCAATATAAATAATGCAGGAACTAAATTCTAAAACAGCGGAAGTTTGAACATTTAATACATCTGAACAATGGAATATCAAACACTAAATTTGAAGTTGAGTAAATAATTATGTCTGATAAGCCTCGACATACTGACGAGCTGATGGGACAAGACCCCAACTAGCTCACTAATAGACTGAAACTGTAAGATGCTGATAACAAGCTAACTAAAAGGTCCTCGGAGGATGAGGACTCACCAACAAGCTGGGTATGCTAACTCTGAGAATTGACTAGTAGCAAAACTGTGTTGGCCAATCTTGTATCATGACACGATAAAACATAGAGTATGCGGTTAGTACATGAAATATACCGAGTATGCAAGGTAAGTAAAATAGATGAGTAAGCAAAACTGAAAACATGCATATTATAAATCACTACATCAAAAGATTCTGAGAGTAAGGCTTGCATGCTATTAACTGAAAACATGATTAAACATAACTAAATCTCATAACTGAATCAAATTACCCAAAGCTGAAAACTGATAATCATAAGTAAAACTGAACATTAGGCCAAACCTGCTAAAAACATAATAGCATAACTAATGAACATGTATAACTGAAATCATGAGTAATAATGGGAGACTTGTCATATAACCTACATTACCATGATAGAGCTTACGTGGTCCGGACTATTACACTTAAGTGGGCAGAGTCTTCCAAAGCCTTGTCAGGGCTAAGGGTGCTGCCATGATATCGACATCAAACTGAAGTCCCCTGGGGGGCAGGGAAAGCTCACAAGGAAGGTCCTAAAGAATCTTAACATACCTACATTGGCACATAGTTCTGAGGCCTAGGGTTGTTTGAACCCCTTGCCTACACGGTGCTAGACACTACTCCCAAAAACATGCATATGCTCGATATAATTTTTCAATGAAGCTAAACCATCATCTTTCGACGAAGCCAATCATTGCAATATATACATATTCTAAACACTGAACATGAGGAGCCTTGGCCCAAAACATTCCACATGCTGAAAAGTGAGAATCTAGAATCCAAAACCATGTTGTAAGCTAATATTATAAGATTTAAACAAATCATGAAGTCATACTTAGACCATGTAGGCTTTCCCAAACTTTAACATGCTTGGATAGTCAACATCATGGATACATACATGTGTAATTAATAAACATTCTTAAGAAATCTCATCATACTTGGAAGCATAAATCATAAATTCAACTTTTCATGAATCTAGAATAATTGGGCATCATACTATTAAAACCTTGGGAATCATAATTTATAATCAAAATCATTATAAAACATGTCCATGAATCTTAAAACATCAATAGAAATATGAATAGAACCGACCCATGATAAAAACATAGAGGATTTCATAAATAGAGTTAGAACCCCATGGAATCATGCACTTTAATTAATGAATTGAGAAGGGAATTGGCATGAGAATGAAGAAAGACTCTCATTCATAAGCCTACATACTTGGGTAAACATGATTCTACACCTTCCTTGAATGCCCAAGAGATCTGGGGAAGAACTAAGGGGATTCTCTATCTTGATATCCAATGGAGCACCTTAATCATGCATGCATGGAATGGAAAGGCTTAGGATAGGTTAAGCACTCTTAAAACCCTCCTAACAGAGCTTAAAAAGACATATTTTAGGACCTAGAAGCTTAGGAATTACAAAAATATTCTTACTAAAATGCAGGAAAATTGGACACTACCAGTCACCACGAGTGACATCACAACTCATGGTGCACATGACAATTCGTTAAGTTCAAGTCGTCAAGTCTTCTACCAAAATACTGAACTCTAACCCAGCTCCTGATCATGACCAACTCCATGCGTTTTGGAGTCACATCACGACTCATGGATACCTTTCGTGGTTATCCCCAAACCATGAGTCTTTGCCAACTTTCGTTCACTTCACGAGTCACTTAACAACTCATGAAGTCTTCCCATGGGTCACTGCATGACTCTTCCTGTGACCTGAGCAATATTTTCCTATTTTCTCTGCTTGAACCCTCGAGTCTGATCTTAGAGACTTTCGAGGTATTACAGAGACAATATTGGAGCAAGCAACTGATGAAGGAGGCGAGGCATTATTAATGTACAAACCATCCAATATATGTCATTTACCAATAATCAGCTTCATCATAAGATCCTGAAGAAGACAATGATTGGGAAATAATGAGACATAATAGTTTAGGTCTTTGGTAAGTTTACTCACAGAAACTAGATTAAAAGCAAGGCTAGGTAAACCTAGCACAGATGATAGGGTAATTGATGAAGATGGTTTAACAGTCCTAAATCACTCAATGGTATAATTATAACCATCAACTATGGTAACAAAGGATAATGTTTTATGTGATTGAAAGTTAGAGAAAATTTTGGGATTACCTGGCATGTGATATGTGGCACCAGAATCAATAATCCATTTGTTTGAGGTGGAATTGAGACATTTGCTACTTGACTCAGCAAGGGCAAGGGCTATAGTGGATTCATTCATTAATTCCTGATACTTTGAAAATCTAGCATACTTATCAGTCTAGATTGTAATAGTTCAGGGTGAACTAGAAGCAGCTACAACAGTAGCGGTCTAAATTTGTTGATTGCAAATATGTAATTTCTTACAATTTCACTTTATGTGTTCTGGCTCTTTGCAATAGCAACAAAGGAATTCATTGTTTCCTCCTCCGTTATTATTCCTCCTCCCAGTATCATTATTATTATTCCACCTACAAGCATAATTGTTGTTCCATCTCCCAATAGTATTGTTGCTCCATCTCCTAGTAGTATTGTTGCTATTCCTCCTTCCAACATCATTCCGACCTCCTCATTTTGCAACAAGTGCATTGATTTGTTGATTGGATGGAGTACTCTCTATTCATAACACCCGACTAAAAATATCTTTGAGAGATTTGATAACGGAGCTAGAGAGAATTTGAGATTTAGCAGTCTCAAACTCAGCAGGGAGTCCAGTTAGAAAACTCATTATTCCCATTGTTACCTTTGAGCCTGTTGTACCTTAATATCACTGCTAAATGGTAGAAGCATCTTGAGCTCCTCATAATTTTTCTTAAACTCCATGAAGTATGTGGTGATTGATTTAGCTTCCTTCTTATAACGATAGAAAGCCTTATAAACTTCATAAATTCTAGGTACATTGCCTTTGCTAGAATATAGAAACTCCAAATAATCCATTAACTCCTTAACAAATTCACAGTGATTAACCAAACCAACAACTTCATTATCAATCAGGTTTATGATTTGCAAAAGTAATCTAGCATCATCTCTCATCGAAGCTTTTTTAGTTTCATCCCTAGGAGGGTGTTTAATAAGATGGTCATCTTTTTCAACACCACACAAGTAGACCCTGATTTTTCTGCTCCAATCTAAATAATTAGATCCATTTAATTTATATTTTGTAATTTTTGTTACTGCTAGAATAATTTCAGTCACAGGAGTTTTTTCACTCGACATTCTTTTAAAAGATGTTGTATCAAAAAAATAGAGCAACAAAACAACCAACCAACTAGAATTTAATAGCCACAGATATTCAACCCAATATAAGCCCAAACCAGTAGAAACCTAATACCAACAAAAAAATAGCCACAAAATCACATATACTATTTTATCGTAGAATCAAAGATTAAGGACAAACCTGGAGGAGAAGAAAAAACCCTCCAAACATAATCTAGATGCTAGAAAAGCACCGAAAATGAACCAAATCAAAGAGAAAAAGTTGAATCGGAGATTCAAACCGCAATTAATTTTCCCAGGGAAAAGATCAATCACTCCGCAGGGGTGACACAAAGTAACCAAATCTTTTTCTCCAAAGATTTGAGCCCTAGGCTCTGATACCATGAAATATTATGAGAGAACTTGTATCTTTGTATTCATGAAGACATGATATTTATACAATTACATATGTTTCTATCAAAGGAAACTAATCAAACTAAATCAAGGAAATTGACTAAGAATCTGCTCCTATAATTAAGTTAGCTATATATATGGAAGAAATATATTTACAACTATTATTCTCTAACACAATAAAAAGAATCCATTTTTCAAAAATTTAAAGTGTTTCAATGTTATGGAGGAGAATTCAATAGATTGAATTTTATAACTTGGCTCAAAATGGTATCACAAGACAGATTTCTTGTCCACGCACTGCTTGACAAAACGGTATAGAAAAAAGAAAGCATAGAACATTGTTGAGACTGATTTGACTCTAATTTTTAATGCGAATATGCCTTTGTTTCTTTGGGTTGAAGCTTTTTTGACTGCGGTCTTTCTAATCGATATAATGTCTACATCTACATTGAGTATTCAATCTCCGCTCTCTAAGTTACATGGAAGGAAACCTGACTACAATACCTTGAAGGTTTTTTGGATGTAGGTGTTTTCAATACCTTAAAGGACAGAATACATATAAGTTCCAACCCAAATCTTTTCCATGTGTGTTCATAGGATATAGCCTACTTCACAAGGGTTATAGGTGTTATCACCCACAAATAAGGAAATATTTATCTCAAGGCATGTAATTTTTTATGAATCTGTCTTACCATATGTCTAATAGAACTGATCTGTCTGCAGATTCAGATACATATTTTACAACATTTCATGAATTTCTGGAGAAACATATTAGCCACTCTTCAGTGGTAACTCCTCTTGATAACTCTACGGAATGCTTCATCCCTCCAGTAGTTGATTTTTCGCCTAAATTATCACTTATGTATCTAATTTCCTCTGACTTGCAGCAGTTGGAATCCCCAAATATGACTTCTAATTCGCATATGTCTGTGTTTGACTCCACGAAATCAGCAGCATCTCATGAAGTAGATACACATAACAACCAATCCCATCATAGTCCAAATAGATCATGGGCAGCCAACTCTCGATCAATCGACCAATCCAATATTCCAGGACTTGATTTGTTTTGTGGACTTGCCAACTTTACTTGACCAACCAGTTGATGTTCAAGACCACATACACCCAATATGTCACTGATATTACCCACCACATGCTCACAAGAACAAAAACTCATGCCATGTCTAACCCCACGTTTCATACCCTATTCGCAGATTCCATCCAACCCAGTACTGTTGAACCAAAATTGATCAAAAAAGCTTCGTCTAAGCCTTACTGGTTAGCTACTATGCATGATAAATTGAATGCTTTAAAGTTAAATGAAACTTGGATGCTGGTTCACCGAGAATCAAATAAGAATATTTTTGGTTCTCAATGGGTCTTCAACACCAAACTCATGTCTAATGTTTCTGTGGTACGGTTCGAGGCTCGCTTAGTTGCGAAAGGATATAATCAAACGAAGGAGTCGACTTTGACGACACCTTTACTCTTGTGGTGAAGGCTATGATAATTCGACTTGTTTCGACCATTGCAACCACTCTACACTGGAAAATTAAACAACTTGATGTCAAGAACGCATCCTTACATAGCAACCTAAAGGAAACCATCTACATGGAACAACCACCGGGTTTCAAAGAACCTACTCTCCCACATTATGTGTGTTTGCTCGAAAAGGCACTCTATGACTTAAAAAATGTACCTAAAGCATCGTTCCAAAAGTTTAGCTCTTACTTTCTCCATTATGGCTTTTTATGTAGTAAAGTTTGTGTTGCATTCATTCAAAGGTATAATTTTACTTCTACTTTACGTTGATGATATTATTCTTACAGGGAGTAACCCTTCAAGTATTTCTAAGCTCATCAATAGCCTTCAGTCTTGTTTTGCAATGAAAAATATGGGAAGCCTTTACTACTTTCTTGGTATTGAGGTTCACCATAACAAGGATGGTATCTTTCTAAGCCAAAAAAAGTATGCCTTTGATCTTCTTAAATGCACAGATATGTTGGGTGCATGCACTATTCAGACCTCTCTTATACAAAAACACAGTCTACATGACGCTTTCAGTTCATAGGTTGATGCATTTACATATCAAAGTGTCATCGATGCCTTGCAATACTTGACCCTCACTCGTCTAGATATCTCTTATGCAGTCAACCTCTTATGTTAATTTATGTAGTGCCCTACAACTATACACTGGTCTGGGGTCAAATGTGTGCTTTGATACATAGTTGGTACATCTACCGTATGCCTCCATCTATCTACCAAGTCCTCACTTAACTTGGTAAGATTTTTCGACACCGACTAGGCTGGCTGCCCCCTAATTCATTGGTCCACATCAGGCTTGTGTGTTTTTCTTGGTTCTAATTGCATCATCTGTACTTCAAAGGAGTAAGTTACGATGGAGAAGTCAAGTGTTGAAGTTGAACATCATTCATTAGCATCTCTTGTTGTGGGACTCACTTGGGTGACTTATCTGCTGAAAGACATTGGCATCTCACTATCTTGTCCTCCACTACTTTTCATGGACAACATCAGTGCCTTTCATCTCACGGCTAATCCAGTTTTGCATGCTCGTATGAAATATGTGGAGCTCAACTATTATTTTGTGCGGGAAAAGGTTGTCTAAGGAGCTATAGTTACAAAGTTTATCCCTTCTGTACATCAATTAACTGGCACATTCACTAAGCCACTGCCGAAGATTCAGTTGTTCGTCATCCCGGGTGATAAAAAAGAACCATACCCTATTGACAGTGTCCCTGTCCCTTAATCATCAAGCTACCCTCGGATTCTTCCCTCCAGATATTAATCAATCTAGGTGTTATTCATCACCCCAACATCAACTTAGGGGGGGGGTGAATGTAAGACAACCTGATAGAGTCAGTTAAGGAGTCCTCAAGTTATAAACACTAGGAGTTTGTGTAATCTATGTGCATAGGAGTTTGTGTAATCTAACTTTGTGCAGGTACAAAATCTACTTGCTAAGATAGTTATTGATAGGACCAAGGGCTATATTTTGCTGTGTATATATTGATATGCATGTATCTTGCAAAAGAGTGAAGACAAAAGCTTAATAGCCACATATTGTATTCTTCTTATTTTCTTTATAACCTATAAGATTTGATCATTAATCTAAGTATAAGTTAAATAAGTAATAATCAAACAAGAACCTAACTTAGCCCCCATAAGCTTGGTGGGTACAAAAAACAAATAATAACCTACCTGAGTTGCTGGTACACCTCAATCTATACCCCATAAGCCTTGGCAGGGACACCTCAATCTATACCCTATATGTCGTGGCAGGTACACCTCAATTCGGTTCTTAAAAGATCTTTAACGACAATAATCTTAACCAGTACAAGTACTTTAATGAATGAAATTTCTTTCAATAATTGTATATTAGTCCCAACACCGATACTTTTAACAATCAAATTTCCCTTTGCTAAAAGCCATTTTAATATTAGATAAATTAATCGTAAAAGGAGCTTCAAAGACCATATTTCATTCACTATTATGCAAAAAATTATAGTAATAAGTAATTAATATTATTTCACACACACATCCGAAAATATATTAAATACATAAATTCATATAAAACTACATTGTTAATATAAAGAACTAAAGCAAGCTATACCATATTCAAGTTTTATGAGATCATCTCCATCAACTCCTAAAAAGAAAAAAAATACAATATGTATATGTAACGACCCTGGGCCAACACTGTGAAGTATTGTCCACTCTTGGGCCGAAGCCTAGCATGGTTTTGTCCCCATGGGTACACTAAACCTAAAGGAGCCTTAAAATATTAAGTCTAGTCCACACTACATAGCCCAGGACTCTCCCTCTCTTTTCCAATATGGGATTTTCCTAAGAGAGTAGGTGACGCTAACCCTTACATTCTCCCCCCGTAGGGACTCAGCGTCCTCGCTGAGGTTTGCCCCACCATTGTACTAGTCGAGAGATGGCTCTGATACCACCTATAACGACCTTGGCCCAATATTGTGAATTACTGTACGCTCTTCAATTAAAGCCCAGCACGGTCTTTTCCCTATAGGTACGCTAAACCCAAAAGGCGCCTCACAGTATTATGTTCAGTCCACCACTAAATAGCCTAGGACTCTCCCTCTCTTTTTTGATGTGGAATTTTTCTAAGTGAGTAGGAGATGCTAACCCTTACACTCAACCCCTATAGGGACTCAGCGTCCTTGCTGAGGTTTGCCCCACCATTGTACTAGTTGAGAGTCGGCTCTGATACCACCAGTAATGACCCTGGCCGAACACTGTGAAGTATTGTCCCCTCTCGGGTCAAAGCTCAACACAATTTTGTCCCTGTGGGTATGCTAAACCCAAGAGGCGCCTCATAGTATTAAGTCCAGTCCACTACTAAATAGCCCAGGACTCTCTCTCTCTCTTTTCCGATGTGGTATTTGCCTAAGTGAGTAGGAGACGCTAACCCATGCACTAAAAATGTAGCTACTTAGATTCAAACCCAGGTATTTACTATGACATTCTATAATTTTACACGATCCGAGTCTTTACCTTGGATGAGACACAGTACTTGGAGTGACAAGTAAACCCAAGCCAACCTATGGTCTATCATAACACTGGTAATTTGAATAAACTTATGAGGAAGCTTTAAATAATAAAATCATTTAAGAAAAACTATATTTGATAAAGTTCATACAACTAAAAAAACAACAATTCTGGATGTCTGAGTCTATGTCTGAAAGCTATCTACAAATGATGAGTTGCTGGGACAAGCCCCCAGCTAACTCTAAAATCTAACTGAAAGGAAATAACTAAGGAAAAAATAAATATCATCCTCAAAAGATGAGGACTCACCAACTACAACTATTGATATCACTAAAAGAAATTGGCTAATAATGCCAAGGATGAAAACTTGCACCTGTATCATGATACAATACGGCATAGGAGGTATGCGTCAGTACTTCGAATGTACTGAGTAAGATAGAGAAAATATAAAATAAAGAACAAATAAATGAACTGTAACGACATGCAGTGACCAACTGTAATACTGAAAACTGAACAACTGAATTATAACTAAGATGGTCAATAATGACTCCGACTAATTGTCATAGACATGCCCTGAGTCTGAGATACTGATCTGAACTAACTATACTAAACTGAACTAAAACTATTCTGAACTGAGCTAATTGAGACTGTACTGACTAGTGGGAGAGTCTATAACCGACATATAATCACGTGAGCTAGACGTGGAGTCCGATGTATACACCTCATTGGTAGGACCCAATATACCTTGCCAGGGTATAAAGGCATAGACTGTGAGATCACTATCTGGGGCCAAAAGGCCAATAAAATAACCTACAGTGGCAACATAGTTCAGGGAACCTAGGTGCATTGGAACCCCAACCCCCTCTTGGTGCTAAGTCCTAGTCCCACTAGATGGCCCTAACATGACTACTACTACCAAGATGATAGCTCAAAACTGGGGCCCAAGACTAAGTCAAGGATACTAATCTAGAAGTACCCTATGAGTCTTACCGGACCGTATTTAGTAACTGGTGTTCTACAATTGGTCCAAGTTGCTTATCTGGAAGAATCGTAACCATTTCAAGAACAAACTGATAAGTGGAAGTGCTAGTTCTAAGACTGGTCAGAGTTGTTTATCTAGAAGCTTCGTAACCGTCTAAAGAACCAACTAAAATATGATAACTGATGTCTGAGTCTAAATACTAATAATTGGGAGGCACCACTGGCACCTCAGAAAAAGACTGTAGTCAAACTAATCAGTTGATATTTATGAATTTACTAAGTAGACTAGTATTTTGACTGAAACTGGACTAGCATGAACTGACTAAGATAATCAACTGATATGGACAACATGAGAAATACCAACACTGATAGCTGACCACTCTGTAGAACTCTAAGTGTTTTGAGTGTTGACTAAGACTTTGAGGCTGAATATATCAATATATTAACTTCTACTCAAGGATCTGTATTAATCAGTCATAACTCGAACAAAATCTAACATATCAACATAACATTTCTTCTTTAGTCCAAATCATGCAAGTTCTACCCTAATTTATGATAAGCACCAAGACTAAGGAACTTTCAGCTAACCAGAGGCTTGAGAGTCTAGGAAAAATCATAGACATACTTTTTCTTACTCAATTCATAGAACCATAAACCAAGAGCGCAATATACACAATGGGTTCTGTATTTATGAAAACTCATAGATTCAATTAAATCTTTAAACATGTATAGTGAAATCATGGTAAAAATCATATGCATACTTCATAAGAGCCATAACTTGAAAATAGTGCTAATGCATAGTAAAATTCTAGAAAACATGCTACTATCATTTCATATACCAAAATCTTGAATTTGGGAGTAATTGCATAATATACATTGCTGCTTATCATGAGGGTCTTGAAATTAATGGAAGACAAGTGAGGGATCATGCTTAGATTGAGATCTTAAGGCCCACTCATCTAAAATCAAGTAACTGGGGTTTTAACATAAAGCTCGGGACACAAGGACGAAAGGGGATACTTATTGAAGTCCCACGTACCTGGTTGAAGGATTTCTATAAAGGTCTTGAAGTTGTTGCACCTTGGAGAGGAACCCTAGTTCTTGAGCCTTGAGGGAAAAAAATAAATGAAGAAGGGTTTGTGAGTGCTTTAGGATCGAAAGAGGGATTAGCTAGATATTCTTTATAAAACCATCCCACTAGATACTCAAAATGACGTAATTAGGAGTTAGGAGCATAGAATTTTATGAAAACACCCCTGGAAATTTGCAGGCAAAATCCATCTGCCAGTCCCCGCGAGGCACTCTACTAGTTGTAGGGTTGACAATGACTCATGGTGCCAAATCATGGAGTGCGCTGGATCTTTTCTCAAAAATCCCTCGAATTTGCCGATGACTGACTTCACGAGTCATTTTCTAGCTTAACAACTCGTGACTCCTTCTATTACCACTAAAGCCAACAATGCTGTTCTTTCATCCCACGACTGACACAACAAGTCATGACTTGCTACGACAACTCATCGTCTCCTCTCGTTGTCACCACTGCCTCGAGACTGACATTATTCTGATGACTACAGTAATGGGTCATTGCCTCACCTAACGATTCATAGTCACCATCCATCATCACTGAAACCTTTATCCTATAGTTCCCCTTGATGAATCTCAGGACAACTCATTACTGAACTTAACGAGTCGGCAAGTCTCCCATCCCCTAGAGTCCTGGCATTTCAGGCTGCTACTCGTGCCAAGGACCCCACAACTCATCTCCTCATCCCACGAGTCGTGACGTGGGTCGTTACCTTAGACCTTTGAATAGGACTTCACTGACTTCTTTCCATGAGTCTCACTACGACTTGTTGAGTCACCTAACAAGTCGTACCATGACTCGTTTTATGGTGAAATTTCTGCTTTCATTATGAATTCTTTCTTTAAGTCTAGAGTCTGATATTAGAAACTTTCGGGTGTTACAATATCTCCCCCTTGGGAACATTCATCCTCAAATGTAGGTCAAACATACTAAAAGGATAGGGACGAAATCCCAAATACTAAGCACCCAAAATGGAGAACTGACAGAGTGACTAAGCTAAAAGGCTAGGGAAAGAGTTGCAATCCCCAGAATTTAATGCTAAGGGTGAATGCAAATGGAGTATCTGACTCTGCGCTTATCTTACATATCTAAATTGAACATCTAAAATGTACATGCATGCTAAGGCATAAAAGGGACTAAAAGACATGAAACTAACATGGGACTAAGTAGAGCACTAAGGAGAAATTATTTCTCTCAAGCTGGAACTGAGCTGTGAGGGACGGAGTTGTAAATCCCATAAATGCTTTCTGATACCTGAATAGGTGGCCTTATCTGAATTTAGTTTCCTGGGTAGCTCCTTCTACTAGTTGATTGTTCCTTAAAACCTTAACTGAAATAACTTCCTTATTTCCCCTAATGTACGATCTTGAAGGTCAAAAATCTCAACTGGAACCTCATTTTAAAAGAGACTGTCATCCTCACCAACACCTCATCACCCCTTTTCGAGGTAAAATCTTTAGAGACTCCTTGCTAGATTCACTAACTTCCTGAATATCACCACATCATTCAAGCCTATCACTAAATCATCTCACGATTCCTCTACAGCATATTCCATCCAAGAATTTCCCTATCTCCCTAGTAGGACTAACAACTGTATCTCATGAACTTCTACATATTGAGCATCTAAGGTATAATCATTTCATACTAGCCACAAGATAATTCTCATACTGGCATTCTAAAGGCATCTCATACCTTATATTGTGGCTCCTGTACCTAACCACATACAAGGACCAACACAAAAAATTCATAATATACCTGCAACTATATCTGGAGCTATTTTCCATTTGTACTGGATGTTGTGCCCTACTAAGATGTGCGAGCTGCTAGAGCTACTGAAATGGTGGTTTGAGTCTTCCCACGTCCTATAAAAAGGAAGTTCTTTATTCTATGGCCCAATTGACCAAATTGAAAACAGTTGTTCTTCCCGAGAAAACAGTTACCAGGGTGGCTCCTTCCACATTTCTCGCAAGCTACGCGACCTGACAAGGCTGCAAAAAGGGTAGCCGAGGCTCTACCTTTTCCTCATTTGCCTGTTGGGCGATCTCTATGTTTATGGCCCGACTTTCAATACCAAAAACAACTGTCTAGGCCAGCCATGCAGTCTTCCAAATGGTTCTTCCCACAATTCTTGCAAGTTGGGTATGTCATCTCCCTTACTCTAGGTTTAGTTGGAGCACTAGCTATAGGTGCTGCTGAAGCTGATGGTCCCCGATGGGACTGGAAACGAGCTCCATCACTCATACTCTATTGGGAATACCCTACGTCCCTTGTCCTTGCTCTCTTTCTCCCCTTTTCTTCTCCCTTGACCCTTCATTCACTTTCAGACCATTGAAACTCAGATTGATTCCTTTTTATGAAGTTTCAAACCCTAGTAGCTATTATCTCTTCAGTAGGATTTGCAGGTGCGACTGCCTACTGGTTAACCTAAGTGGTCATGGCATGTATTAACACTCTGAGGGTAGCCCCGAGCTCTGCATCCATCACTTTCCCACTAAGGGGGCTTACTGGAGTTGGTGGGGCTGGTGGAATCCCGTTACTATTTCCTCTTCCGTTATTTCTTCTGGGAAGCATTGTCTACGAATGCGTAAAGCACGAGTTATAAGAGAAACTTTAGAGTATACACTCTACCGCATGATAAGAATAGTGAAAGAAGGGAATTTTCCAAAAACGTCTTGTAGCTTCTTCCTCATAAGTGTGGCATGCTTCACACTCATGAACAAGTCTCTACTTGGCGTGGATTTCAGACACCCTAGGTCACTCTAAACCTAGTGCTTTGATACCAAGTTTTTCACTACCTGAGTCTATACCCTGGATGAGACACAGTACTTGGAGACACAAGTAATCCCAAGCCAACCCACGGTCTATCATAACACTGGTCATTTGAATAAACATATGTGGAAGCTTTAAATAATAAAATCATTTATGAAAAACTATATTTGATAAAAGTTCAAACAACTAAAAAAACAATAATTCTGGATGTCTGAATCTATTTCTGAAAGTCATCTACAAATGATGAGTTGTTAGGACAAGCCCCCAACTAACTCTAAAATCTAACTGAAGGGAAATAAATAAGGAAAAAAATAAACATCGTCCTCGAAAGATGAGGACTCACCAACTACAATTGTTGATATCACCTGAAGAAATTGGCTAACGATGCCGAGGATGAAAACTTGCGCCTGTATCATGATATGATACAACATTGAAGGTATGCATTAGTACTATGAATATACTGAGTAAGTGGAAGAAAATATAACATAAAGAATAAATAACTGAACTTTAGTGACATGCAGTGACCAACTGTAATACTGAAAAATGAACAACTGAATTATAACAGAGACGGTCAATAATGACTCTTACTAGTGGTCATAGACATGCCCTGAGTCTAAGATACTGATCTGAACTTACTGTACTAAACTGAACTGAACTGAGTAAACTAAAACTATTCTAAACTAAGCTAACTAAGATTGTACTGACTAGTGGAAGAGTCTATAACCGATATATAACCACGTGAGCTAGACGTGGAATCCAGTGTTTACACCCCATCGATAGGCCCAATATACCTTGCCAAGGTATAAAGGCACAGACTGTGAGATCACTATCTAGGGCCATAAGGCCAATAAAATAACCTACGGTGGAAACATAGTTCTGGGAACTCTGGTGAGTTGGAACCCCGACCCCCTCTCGGTGCTAAGTCCTACTCCCATTGGATGGTCCTAACATGACTACTACTACCAAGCTAATAGCTAAAAATTATGTCCCAAGACTAAGTTAGGGAAACTTCTGTAGAAGTACCCTAAGAGTCTTATCAAACAGGATTTAGTAACTGGTGTTCTAATCTGAGCTGCTTATCTGGAAGCATCGTAGCCATTTAAAGAACAAACTGATAATTGGAAGTGCTAGTTCTAAGACTGGTCAGAGCTTCTTATCTAGAAGCATCATAACCATCTAAAGAACCAACTAAAATCTAATAACTGATGTCTGAGTCAAAATATTGATAATTGGGAGGCACCACTGACACTTGAGGAAAAGACTGTAGTCAAACGGATCAGCTGACATTTCTGAATTTACTGAGTAGGCTAGTATTCGGACTGAAACTGGACTAGCACGAACTAACTAAGATAATCAACTAATATGGATGACATGAGAAATCCCAACATTGATAACTACCCACTCTGTAGAACTCTAAGTGTTTTGAGTGTTGATTCAGACTCTAAGGCTGAATATACCAAGATATTAACTTCTGCTCTAGGATCTTTATTAATTATTCATAACTCGAAAAAAATCTAAAATATCAACATAACATTTCTCCTTGAGTCCAAATCAGGCAAGTTCTACCCTAATTTATGATAAGGACCAAGACTAAGGAATTTTCAGCTAACCAGAGACCTGAGAGTCCAGGGAAAATCATAGACATACTTTTTCTTACTCGATTCATAGAATCATAAACCAAGAGCACAATATACACAATGTTTCTATATTCATGAAAACTCATAGATTCAAATCATTCTTTAAACATGTATAGTGAAATCATGGTAAAAATCATGTGCATAGTAAAATTCTAGAAAACATGCTACTATCATTTCATATACCAAAATCATGAATTTGAGAGTAATTTCATAACGTACATTGTTTCTTATCATGATCTTGAAATTAATGGAAGAAAAGTGAGGGATCATGCTTAGATTGAGATCTTAAGGCCTACTCGTCTAAAATCAAGTAACTGGGTTTTAACATAAAGCTCGAGACACAAGGACAAAAAGGGATCCTTGTTGAAGTCCCACATACCTGGCCGAAGGATTTCTCTAAAGGTCTTAAAGCTGCTGCGACTTGTAGAGGAACCCTAGTTCTTGAGCCTTGATAGAAAAAAAAAAGAAACTAAGAAGGATTTGTGAGTTCTTTAGGATCGAATGACGGATAAGGCTAGATATTCCCCGTAAAACCATCCCACTAGATACTCAAAATGACGTGGTTTAGGAGTTAGGAGCATAGGATTTTACGAAAATACCCCTAATAATTCGCAGGAAAAATCCATCTTCCAGTCCCCACAAGGCACTCTACGAGTCGTGGGGTTGACAACGACTCATGGTGCCAAGTCATGGAGTACACTGGAACTTTTCTCAAAAATACCTCGAATCTGCTGATGACTGACTTCACGAGTCGTTGTCTTAATTAACAACTCGTGACTCCTTCTATTACTTCTGAAGCCAACAATCCTTTTCTTTTATCCCACAACTAACAAGATGAGTCATGACTTGCTACGACAACTCATCATCTCCCCTTGTCATCACCACTGCCTCGAGACTGACATTCTTCTAACGACTGTCGTAATGGGTCATTGCCTCACCTAATGGTTCATGGTCACCATCTGTCATCACCAAAACCTTTATCCTGCACTTCCCAGCGACGACTCTCAGGATGACTCATTACTGAACTTAACGAGTTGTCAAGTCTCCTATCCCGTAGAGTCTTGACATTTCAGGCTGCTGCTCGTGCCAAGGACCCTATGACTCATCTCCTCATCCCACGAATAGTGATGTGGATCATTATCTCTGAGCTCTGAATAGCACTTCACTAACTTCTTTCCACGAGTCTCACCACGACTCATGGAGTCAGCTAACGAGTCGTACCACGACTCGTTCTATGGTGAAATTTCCACTTTCTTTCTGCATTCTTTCTTTAAGTCTGGAGTCTGATCTTAGAAACTTTTGTAGTGTAAAAGTGTACATAAGATATCATTGTTAAACCACCTCTAACAAAATAAAATCCTTCTAGAACTTCAATTTGGCTTACTTTGTTTAATGGTTAGTTTCTTCTTATTTAAATTCTTAAGCTGTAAAAAATAAGTTTATGTCAGTTTAGTAACAAAGAATATTCTCTTAAATAAGAAATATAAGATCTCAACTATTTATCTAAAAGGATGCAAAACATTAAAGTTTCAAAAAAATTCGAACAGTAACTTATATATCTACTCCATAGTCCAACAAATTAGACGATTTTCAAAAATAAAGGTGGAGATGTGTCCTAGTGAATAATTGATATATCTTTTTAGAGTAATGTTCAAAAAGGACTCTCTATTGTTCAATGCCAACCGCTGCTGGATAAGATAATGGGAAGAATCACCTCATGGACCAGAACATTTCTTTCATATCTTGAAAGGAAAATGCTTTTAAAAGAGTTCTATTTTCTATCCAGACATTCTGGTCACAAGTATTTTCTTTGCCAAAGTAGATCATCCAGAAGATTACTACATTGTGTAGGACCTTCCTATTGACAAGGGATAAGGAAGCCTCTAGCAAGGCACTGCTAGCATGGAAAACATTATGTTGTCCCAAGAAAGCAGGTAGGGTAAACTTCATAGATCTAGACACTTTGAATAAGGAAACCATGTGTAAGCAACTATGAAATTTTTGTAAGAAGAAGGAAATATTTTGAATATAGTAGATGCATACTTATTATGACAGTAATCTCCAGAACTAGGAAACATAGTGTAAATAGACATCTTGGTTCATTCAAAAGATCATTAATGCAGGAAAATACCTCACACGGGCTGGAATGCAGTTGATAGACTTCTCAGCTATGGTAATATGCATAATAAAAAAGATGTACAACCTACTGAGAGGCCATTTGCCCAAATGAGATGGAAACGACCAATTTGTAACCATGTAGGTGCTCCGAAATGGGTCATTTTCTAAGCCTCTCTAATCATAACTAGCTCTACACCAAAGATAAGTTGATGAAGTGGGGCATGAATGTTACTCCAATATGTCCCTTATGTATTATAGATGTGCAAAGTGGGAATCACCTATTTTTCTAATGTGATGTAGCTACTGAGATATGGCAACAATTATCGAGATGGATGGGCATTCAAAGAAAAGCAAAATGCTAGGGTGAAGAATTAACATGGTCATACACACATTATAATAGTAGGAGTGCAAAGGTTGAGATGTATAGGATGACTTTAGGGGTAGCCTCTACTTCATTTTACAGGAAAGGAACCTAAGGATATTCCAAGGAAAGCAAAGAGGTAATGACATCATAGTAAAGCTGATTGTGCAGGAGGTTTTCATTAGGAGCTCTGCTAGATTTAGGCTAGTAAACATAATGCAATGTCTTAATTATTATTCTTAGCTAGTTTGTCATGACTGAGTCTACACTCTAGACGAGACACGGTACTTGGTGCCACAAGAGACCGCAAGCTAACCTATGGTCTAACATTGCACTAGTAAACTAAGTAAACATAAGCGGAAGCTTTATAAAACTAAATTTCCAAGAAATACTGATTTGCAAAGAGTCAACATATATGGAAAGAATACTGAACAAGTGCGTTTGAAAGCCAACTACTAATTGATGAGTTATTGGGACAAGCCCCCAGCTAACTCTAACATCTGTCTGGAAAAGAACTAACTCAAAAGAAAATATCGTCCTCGGAAGATGAGGACTCACCAAAAAGACTGCTGCTACTGAAATCATCGGAGGGAACTACTGACGATGTTCAAACTGAGAACCTGCACCTATATCATAATACAATACAACATAGAAAGTATATGTAAGTACTTTGAATGTACTGCGTAAGTGAGATATACAATAAGCATGGAAAATAAACACTGAACTAAAATAACATGAAATGACCAACTGATACTAAATGTTGATAAAAGCTGAGCTATAACTAATATTGTCAATAATGACGCTAGCTAACAGTCATAAACATGTCCTCGAATTGAGTGACTGAACTGAACTAAACCTGAAACTATACTGACAAGTGGAAGAGTCTATAACTGACATATAACCATGTGAGCTAAACGTGGAGTCCAATTTATATACCCTATCGGAGAAAGCCCACTATACCTTTCCATGGTATAGTGGCTGAGTTGGATGATCACAAGTATGGGGGCCAGCCAATAACCTACGGTGGCAACGTAGTTCTGGGAACTTGGGTGCGTTGGAACCCTGGTCCACTCGGTGCTAAGTATTACTCCCACTGGATAGTCCTAACTTTTCTACTAAGCTGATAGCTCGAAGCTGGGGTCCTAGACTAAGTCAAGAATACTTATCTGGAAGTAATCTGAGAGTTTGTAGGACCAGATAACTGAAAAGAGGTGTTCTAAGACTAGTCAGAGCTGCTTATCTGGAAGCATCATAACCGTCTAAAGAACTAACTGACAACTAATACCGGTGGCTCTAAGACTGGTCAGAGCCACTTATCTAAAAGAACTGATACCGGTGGCTCTAAGACTGGTCAGAGCCGCTTATCTGAAAGCATTGTAACCGTCTAGAGAACTAACTGATAACTGAATCTACAAACTAGGTCTGGGAGGTATTACTGACACCTCAAGAAAACTGATTATAGTCAAACTGATCAGCTGACATTACTGAAAGATAATGAATATGCTGACTTTCAGACTAAGACTGAACTAGCATACACACTGACTGAGAATTCATATGATAGTAATAAAATGGGAATTTAAATACTAATAGAGTCAAGCAACAATAATATCTAATCAACTACGCATGACCCAATTTACTGCATTTATAGAATTAGGGCTAAAACCATATCACAGGAAGAAAGTAGCAACATGATCACTAAGTAGTAGAAACATAGCAACGATTAATATTGACAACAATCCACAAGAATTAATTAGAATCTGGCTAAAAATTTACCCTAATTCAAATCCTCAGGGCTAGAACTGATAAGAAATTTCAGATGGATTTTGGGGCACTATGGAAGGGCAATTCCCTTGTTGAATTCCCATATACCTGGTGTAGAAATCCCAGAGAAAAACCCTTGAGAACTCTAAGAAGAAAATTGAAACCCTTGATCCTGCTCTGTGCTTCCTGACTAAGTTTTCTATGTTCTGACTTTGAGAGAATGAGAGGAATGATAGAAAACTGTCGACTAACTCCCTAAATCCCTCTGAAAATAACCCCAAACGACATAGTTTAGAAGTTAAAAAGATGGGAAGCTACAAAAATGCCCCTGAGATAAAAGTCTAAAAACTGCTCGTTGGGATCCAACGGGTCAAATAACGAGTCATTGGTTGACACCACGATGCATTAGAGACCGTCATTGGTTCTGGATTTGGGGATACCTAAGCATTGGAGTAGAACAACGGACGAACAGAACGACCCGTTAAATGAAACAACGGGTCATCAAATCCCATCATTATCACTGAAGGAGATTCCTCACCCTCTATGGATTCTCCCAACGACTTCCTGCAATGGGTCATTGTTCCTTTTAATGACTCGTTACTTGGGATCATCAGTTTTGCGTCTGATTTGGTAAGCTTATGGACTATCACCAATGAATCATTACAACGGTCTGTTACTGAACATAACGGATCGTTGAATGACTCGTCAGGTCAGGGAAGGGAACTGTTGGGACTGACAACAACTCATAACAACAGTCCGTTGTTACTAACAATGGCTCGTTGGTAGAGTCGTTCTGAGGCAAGAAAATTTCTGGTTCATTTCTGGTTTTTCATGCAAAGTCTTAGTTTGGTCTGGAAAATTTTTGGGGTGTTACAACATCTCTCCCTTGGGATAATTCGTCCTTGAATGAAGGCTAAAACTACTGGAAAAATGGGAAAAGAGCTTCAATTCCCAATCTGAAGCTATAAACTAATTTCTGAAGGAGTGACTGACTCTGAACTGGTTTAGTCATACTGACTGAGTTAACATCATTAGAGTGCATATTGAAAATCTGAATAGAGCTGATGAGTACTGAACTGAATAGAGTATTGAGGAGAAATTTAATACCTAATGCTGAAACTGAACTGGAAGGGAATAAATGGGGATATTTAGCCATCATGTCTACTTCTGCATCTCGTGTGGCCCCCTCAATTAGCTGGTTCCTCCACAAGACTTTTATCGAAGCAACTTTCTTATTTCTCAGCTTACGAACCTGACGGTCTAGGATTTGAACTGGGACTTCTTCATAAGAGAGACTATCCTTCACTCCCGCACTGTCTAGTGGCACAACTGAGCTCGGATCACCGATGCACTTCTTCAACAGTGACACATGGAAGACTGGGTGCACATATGCTAACTCCGAAGGTAATTCTAACTCATAGGCCACATTGCCAATTTGCCTCAGAATCCTGTAGGGTCCTACATACCTTGGACTGAGTTTCCCTTTCTTTCCAAACCTCATCACCCCTTTCATGGGTGAAATTTTAAGATAAATCCAATCATCTACAGAAAATTCTAATTCTCTCCTCCTCACATCCGCATATGATTTCTGTCGGCTTTGAGTTGTTTTCAACCTTTCTCTAATAAGTTGCACTTTCTGCATAGATTCATGAATTGAGTATGGTCCTATCAAGGTAACTTCACAAACTTTAAACCACACAATAGGAGGCCTACACCTTCTACCATATAATGCCTCAAATGAGGCTATCTGAATACTGGAGTAGTAACTGTTATTGTATGCAAACTCGATGAGAGATAGGTGATCATCCCAAATGCCCTTTAAATCAATCCTACAAGATCTCAACATATATTCTAAGGTCTGAATAGTCTAATCCGCTTGTCCATCTGTCTGAGGGTGAAAAGTTGTGTTGAGTTTAACTTGAGTACCCAGCCCTTTTTTAAATGACTTCCAGAAATGTGAGGTGAACTGGGTACCTCTATCTGAAATGATGGATAAGGGAACTCCATGCAATCTGACCAACTCTCAGATGTACATTCTAGAATAATCCTCAACTGATTCTGTTGTTTTAACTAGCAGGAAATGTGCTGACTTAGGCATCTGATCTACAATCATCTAAATTGAATCATGTTGCCGACGAGTACGGGGTAGACTTGTAATGAAGTTCATATTCACTTCTTCCCTATTCCACATAGGTATGTTGATATCCTGATTCATACTCCTAGATCTTTGATGTTCAACCTTAACATGTTGGCATATCGGGCACTTAGCCACAAATTCTGCAATGTCTTTCTTCATGCCATTCCACCAGTATATCCCGTAGGTCACGGTACATCTTACTGGCACCTGGGTGGATAGAATATCTAGAGTTGCGTGCTTCTACCAGTATTTGCTGTCTCAAGTCATCTACATCCGGAAAACATAGTCTGTCCTAGTAACAAAACATACCATCTCCCCCTTTAGAGAAAGCCTCCACTTCTTTTTTTAGAATTTCTTCTTTCAGCTTAAGCAATATGGGATCTTCATCTTGCTTTGACTTAACCTCAACAACTAACAAGGATTCTAACCCACTATACAATACTACTCCGGCCTCAGTTGAATCCACCAACTACACTCCTAACTGAGCTAACCAGTGAATATCTTTTGCTAGCTCTTTTCTGCCCTCTTCAATATGAGCAACACTCCCCATGGACATCCTGTTCAAGGCATCTACCACCATATTTTTCCTTACTCGGGTGGTACAGCACACTCGTGTCGTGATCCTTTAATAACTACACCCACCTTCTTTGAGGATGGTTCAAAACCTTCTGACTAAAAACGTATTGAAGGCTCTTGTGATTGGTGAAAATATCCACGTGAGCCCCATAAAGGTAATGTCTCCATATTTTCAAAGCAAACACCACTGCTGCCAAATCCAAATCATGATTCGGGTAATTCTTCTCATGAACCTTGAACTGTTTGGAGGCATAAGCTATCACCTTACCCCGCTGTATCAGAATGCAATCGAGGCCAACTTTGGAAGCATCACAATATGCTACGAACCCATATGTTCCTTTTGGTAAGGTCAAAACTAGAGCTATAGTTAGTCGTGTCTTCAGCTCTTGGAAACTCTTCTAACATACATATGACAACTGAAACTTCACCTTTTTATGAGTTAGTTAGTCAGAGGAGATGCAATATAAGAAAACCCTTCTATAATTCATCAATAATAATCGGCTAGACCTAGGAAACTCCTAATATCTGTTGCAGAAGTGGGTCTCTGCCAGTCTTTAACTGCTGCTATCTTTTGAGGATCTACTTGAATACCCTTACCTGAGACCATGTGACTGAGGAAAGCCATAGACGTCAGCTAGAATTCAAATTTGCTGAATTTGAGAGTCTGCAACACTATCCTCAGATGGTAGCATGCTCCTCCTCATTTCTAAAGTATACGAAAATGTCATCTGTGAACACAATGACGAACATGTCTAGCTACTATTTGAAAACCTTGTTCATCAGGACCATAAAAGTTGCAAGGGCATTAGTTAGTCCAAAGGACATAACCACAAATTCATAGTGGCCACACCAAGTTCTGAAGGTTGCTTTTGGTATGTCACATTCCCTGACCCTAAGCTGATGATATCCCAACCTGATATCTACCTTGGAAAAACAACTGGCTCCCTGAAGCTAATCGAACAAGTCGTCAATCCTGAGTATAGGATACTTGTTCTTAAGTGTAACTTTCTTCAATTAATGGTAGCCAATACACATTTTGAGAGTACCGACTTTATTTCGCACGAACAACACTAGAGCACCCCATGGAGAGATGCTAGGCCGAATGAAACCCTTACTAAAAGGTCTTTCAGTTGTTCCTTCAACACCTTAAGCTCAGCTGGAGCCATTCCGTAAGAAAGAATAGAATGGGATGAGTGTCTAGAAGAAGGTCTATGTCGAAGACTATTTCCCGCTCGGGAAGGACTCCGAGAAGATCTTCGGAAAACACTTCAGGAAATTCACTGACAACTGGAACTGACTGAATAGTTGGGGTCTCGGAGCTAGAGTCTTTAACCCGAACTAGGTGATAGATGCATCCTTTCGAAATGAGCTTCCTTGCCTTAAGGTAGGACCTTAGGCTCTAAAACACTACCCCTCCATTCTAAGACTGGCTCATTGGAAAACTGAAAACTAACAACTCTAGTTCTGCTGTCGACTGAGGCATAATTGGAATGTAGCCAATTCATGCCAAGAATGTGGTCAAAATCAACCATGTCTAGCTCTACTAGATCAACTAGAATTACTTTACTCAACACTAAGACTGGGTGGTTTCTATATACCCAGCTGGCTCTAACTGACTCACCAACTGGGGTAGAGAGTGAGAATGGTTTCAAGAGGACTTCTGGACTAACTTCAAACTGAACAGCTACATATGGAGTCATGAATGATAGTGTGGCTCCTAGATCTAGTAAGAATATACATCTAGATAGAAAAGATGTAACATACCCGTGACCACGTCAGTTGAGCTCTCCTGATCCTGAAGAGAGGACCAATATTTTATTGTGTCATTAAAGCTCTTGGTTATAGGAATCAAATGAGAGGTAATTTGGAGGGAATTTCAATTCTTATAAGAGGGGATGCCTATAACACTCCAAAAGTCCCTAAGATCAGACCCGAGGGTTGAAATAAAGAAAATAGAAAAATCTGCACCATGTTACAAAATGAGTCATCCAGTGACTTGTCAAGTGACCTAACGGGCCATTGAGTGACCATGTCACGACCTGAACATAGGCCCGGATAAATATATGGGATAGGGAACCCCGAGAAGTTACAGTCGGCCTATGACATGAACATAACATTAAGGAGCATTCCATAAGCAAATACTAACATAACAAACATGCTTCAGTGGAAGTATGCATATATATCATCTAAATGAAAGAGTAGACAATGACAACTGATTACTACGTCATGTCTGAATAGCCTCTAACAATACTGATGAGCTAATGGGACAACACCCTCGACTAGCTCGATAAAGTCTGAAACCGAAAACATAATCATAGATAGCAAGATGTCCTCGAAGGATGAGGACTCACCAAAAACTCACTAAACAGGCCTGAGGAGTAAGCAAGACTAGAGATGCGGCTGAGACTGAACCCTCGAACCTATATCATGAGACGATACAGCATAAAGTATGAGGTCAGTACTTGAAATGTACCGAGTATGCAAGGTAAGTAAAACAGACAGTTAAAATACATAAGAGTACATAGGAGTAGGATAGCATGAACGTAAAGTAAATATCATAACATAACATGAGGCTCAAGGTTTTCAAACCATTTGTAAACCAGTCATAATCATAATCATAAGAGAAAAACATTTATAAAACATAACTTGAGCCAAAGTAACATAACATAACAATGCATAAAAATATGTGGAACAATGGGTGGACTCATGATAACCGACACCATCATGATAGAGCCTTACATGATGCCTAAACTATATCTCTCAAGTGGGCAGAGCCATCCCAGGCTTGCCACGAAAGGGGCATGCGGTATGTGACATCACGAAAAGGGGATCCATTAACATTTGGATATATGTATAAACCTACGGTGGCACGTATTCTGAGATACTAACATAGTCCTTTGAACGCTGGCTACTTGGTACTAGACACTGCTCCCAAAAACATGCACATTAGGGCTCGTATAGTAACCATACAATCATTCATGAAGTTCATGACCAAATAAGTAATAACATCATGGATCCCCATTTAAAATACATGATTAGCCATGAATAAGGGCCCATGAATTGGCCAAGAGTCATAAATCCATCAATCATGATATCCATGCATACTTGTAAAACATTTATAAACTTGACATTTCATAAATACATGATAAGTACTTGAGAGAAATCAAATCATAAAGCATAAATCATAATTGGGCTAATTAAGATTAAGTTGAAATCATAACTTGACTTTTCATAAAACATACATAATTGGACATAATTGGATTTAAATTCAAATCAATAAATTTATATTCAAAGTAGTCATAAATCTGCCCATAGATCATAAAACATAATTTAATACATAAAAGGAATTGACCCATAGATAGATCATTGAGAATTTCGCACGGATTGTAATAAACCTCATAGATCATGAAACTTGAGTTCTAGAATTGAAAACCGATGGAATTGAGAAGAAATTAGGGCATGAGAGTGAAAGGAACTCCTATTCATAGCCTCATATACCTAGGTAAATCTGATCAACACTCCCTATTGAAAGCCCAAGGGAAATTGAAGGGAATTTGGAGAGATTCTTCAAACTTAATCTCCAAGGAAAACTCTAAGTTGCATGCACGGGAATGGTGAGGCTTAGAAACACCCTTAAAACCCTACTAAATGAGCTTAAAATGACGTAGTTTAGGACCTTAAGGCTTAGGAATAACAAAATACCCTTAATGAAAAACTGCACTACCAGTGACAATGACCGGTGCCACAGTCGTTGCTAGCTCCAATGAGTGGTTACTTCCCTCGTTTCTTCACCACACTTTTCTGACCCATGTCTTCTACCATGACTGGTACCATGAGTCTTACGTAGCTCCCACGACTCGTGGAAACAATCCGCTTTCACCACTACCTACCTTCTGGGAACCTTTCCAATGGGACAATCCAACGACTCGTCCTTCGGAGCAATGAGTCGTCCTATGACTCATGCCCACCCTTTTTGACCAAGACCATCCTCTAACGACCCCTATACAATGACTCATTACATTGACCAATGGGTCATTCTGAGACCCGTTACTTCCAAACCCTTTTCTGTAGATTCTAACCAAGAGCCCTCAAACGAGTTGTTAGATCCACCAATGACCCATACAATGAGTCGTTCTGAGAAGAAATCTCAGATTTTCTGCTACTTCTCATTTCAAATCCCGAGTATAGTCTTAAGAACTTCTGGGGTATTACAATATCTTTCCCTTGGGAACATTCATCCTCAAATGTGAGTAAACATACTGAAAAGCTGAGAACTACAACTACCATACTAAATACTGAATATTTAAGATGAAAACATGACGGTGTGACTAACTCCGGACTAGAATACATGACTGAGCTGAATTCATGAATCACACATACATAAATTGACATGAAGGAAACTAGGTGACATGAACTGAAAATGAAACTGAATAGAATACTAAGGAGGAAACTAATACCTCAAGATAGAACTAAGCCATAAGGGAATAGATGCGGGTACTTATCCATCATATTTGCTTCAGCCTCCCACATAACTCCCTCAACATATTGATCCTTCACAAAACCTTAATTGTGGCTACTTCTTTGTTTCTTAGCTTCTGAATATGATAATCAAGGATTTCCACCGGAACCTCCTCATAGCTAAGGTTGTTCTTCACACCTATACTCTCCACTGGAACAACCAAAGCCAGGTCACCCAAGTACTTATTTAAGAGTGATATATGGAAGACTAGATGAATTGAAGCCAATTCTGAAGGCAACTCCAACTTATAGGCCACTTTGCTAACACGTGTCACAATTTGGTACGGACCAACATAACGGGGACTGAGTTCCCCTTTCTTTCCAAACCTCATCACTCCCTTTATGGGAGATACCTTCAGAAACACCCAATCATCAACATCAAACTTAAGATCCCTTCTCCTCACATCCACATTGGACTTTTGGCAACTCTGAGTTGTTTTCAACCTGTCCCTTATAAGCTGAACTTCTCCATGGCCTCATGGACTGAGTTTGGTCCTATTAACGCAGCTTTACCAACTTCGAACCAACCAATAGGCGATCTAAATCTTCTCCTATAAAGAGCCTCAAATGGAGCCATCTGAATGCTGGAATGACAATTGTTATTATATGCAAACTTAATGAGAGGCAAATGATCATCCCAACTATCCTTGATATCAATCACACACGCTCTCAATATATCCTCAAGATTCTAAATGGTCCACTCTGCTTGACCATCTGTTTGCAGGTGAATGTTGTGCTAATCTTGACCTGAGCACCAAGTCCCTTCTGAAATGATCCCCAAAATTGAGTGGTAAACTGAGTATCTCTATTGGATATAATGGAAAAGGGAACTCCATTCAATCGAACTAACTCTCGAATGTACAACTTAGCATAATCCTCTACTAAATCAGTAGTTTTGACTGGTAGGAAATGAGTTTCCTTAGTCAATCTGTCTACAACCACCCAAATAGAGTCATACTTTCAGCTGTACGAGGCAACCCTGTAATGAAGTCCATATGATTTCCTCCCACTTCCAAGTTGGAATGCCAATGTCCTAAAGAATACCTCTCGGTCTCTGATGCTAAACCTTTACCTGTTGATAATTCGGACACTTAGCCACAAACTCGCTATGTTCTTCTTCATGTCGTTTCACCTATAGATTTCTCATAGGTCACGGTACATCTTGGTGGCACCTGGATGGATAGAATATCTGGAATTATGAGCTTCATGCAAAATTTTCTCCCTCAAGTCACCAGCATCCAGTACACACAAACGACCCTGATATCATAGCACACCATCTCTTCCTTGAGAGATGACCTCCACCATCTGATTCTGAACAGCTTTCTTCAGCTTTACCAAAATAGGATCCTCATCTTTCTTAGCCTTAACATCGGTCACTAAAAATGATTCTGATCCATTTTGAACAATGATACCATCATCCGTCGATTCAACAAGATGAACTCCTAATTGTGCAAGCCGATGCACATCCTTCACCAACTCTTTCTTTCCCTCATCTATATGAGATACACTCTCCATAGAAAGCCTGCTAAGAGCGTCTACCACCACATTGGCCTTGCCCGAATGATAAAGGACACTTATATCATAATCCTTAAGAAGATCCAACCACCTCATCTGACGTACGTTTAGATCCTTCTGGGTGAACACATATTGTAGACTTTTGTGGTCTGTAAACACGTTTACATGGACCCTATACAGATAGTGTCTCTAAATCTTCAAGGCAAAAACTACCAACGCCAACTAGAGGTCATGAGTCGGGTAGTTCTTTTCATGGGCCTTCAGCTGTCTGGAAGTATAGGCTATAACCTTACTGTGTTGCATTAGTACACAACCAAGCTGATCTTTGAAGCGTCACAATATACTACAAACCCATCGGTACCATCAGGTAGGGTTAACTCTGGTGCTGAGGTGAGTCGAGTCTTCAACTCTTGGAAGCTCTTCTCACAAGCCTCCGACCATTGAAACTTCACTTTCTTTTGGGTCAATTTAGTCAACGGTGCCGCAATGGATGAAAATCCTTCAATGAACCTTCGATAATAACCAGCTAAACCCAATAAACTCCTAATATCCGAAGGACTAACTGGTCTAGGATAATTCTTCACTATTTCTATCTTTTGAGAGTCCACCTGTACACCCTCACTTGATACCACATGATCCAAAAATGCCACTAAGTATAGCCAAAACTCGCACTTGCTGAACTTAGCATACAGTTGATGATCCTTCAAGGTCTGTAACACTATCCTCAAATGGGTGGCATGCTCCTCCTCTCTTCGAGAGTATATAAGGATGTCATATATAAACACGATCACAAACATATCCAAGTACTTCTTGAACACCCTGTTCATCAAATCCATAAAAGCGCAGGAGCATTCGTTAGTCCAAAAGACATAACTACAAACTCATAATGACCATACTAAGTCCTGAAGGCTATCTTCGGAATGTCACTCTCCTGAACCCTGAGTTAATGGTATTCAAATCTGAGGTCTATCTTTGAAAAAAACTTAGCACCCTGAAGCTGGTCAAAAAATTCATCAATCCTGGGGAGAGGATACCTATTTTTGGTGGTAACTTTGTTCAATTGCAAATAATCAATGCATATCTGAACGGAACCATCCTTCTTTTGGACAAAGAGAACTGGTGCACCCTACAGGGATTTGCTAGGTCTAATGAAACCCTTGTCTAAAAGATCCTTCAACTGCTTCTTCAACTCCTTTAGCTCAGCTGGAGCCATTCTGTAAGGAGGAATAGATATAGGATGTGTATCGGGAAGAAGGTCAATACCAAAGTCGATCTCCCACTCGGGAGGAATTCTTGATAAATCATCTTGAAACACTTATGGGTATTCACACACTACAGGAACTGACTGGATAGTCAGGGTTTCGAATGTAACATCCTTAACCCTAACTACATGGTATATGTAACCTTCAGAAATCATCTTTCTGGCCTTAAGTTAGGAAATAAAGCGACCTACAGGCACAGCCGAACTACCCTTCCACTCTAGGACTGGCTCACCCAGAAATCGAAACTCTACTGCATGGGTTCTACAATTTACTGAGGCATAACATGCATGCAGCCGATCCATGCCAAAGATAACATCAAAATCTGTCATGGCTAGCTCTACTAAATCTGCTGAGGTGACCTTCTGAAGGACTGTGACAGGGCAAATTTGTCACGCCCCACCTTGGGAGGCATAACTAGCACCTAATGCCACACTGGAATCTGGGCTGACCTGGCTGGGCACAGGCACCTCCGGGGCCTACCAATGACTCAAGTTCAAGAAAGAAAACTACTATATCTGAGTTGTTAACATAGCCTCAGGCCAACAAGGCCACACAGCACCTGTAAAAGAAAATAGCTAACCCAACCAACATACATCAATAGAGATCCTATGCGGGCCAATAAGACCACCATATTGTCTAATTAGAATGAAAAGGAAAATAAGCAGCTATACTAGGCCCCACACATCCAACACATAAAATAAGATATACATGGGCCCCACATGGCCGGCCACAACTAACTAACTTAATATTGTAGTCTGCAAGCATCTAGGAGTGAAAATATTGGTAGGGACAGGGCCCCAGCCTACCCAAATGCTATACAACCGAAAGATAGATAAACTTCTACCACCTGGAAACTCTGAATAAAAGGAGTTGTCCAATCTACTAACTCTAAATAGCTACTAGAAGATCTCACAATCTGTCTATCTAAACCTGCAGGCAAGTAATGCAGTGCCCTAAAGTTGGGCGTCAATACAATATGTATCGAATATATAAGGCAATAATAAAGAGCTGAATAGGATCTGTTAAAGACTAAAACTAAGTAGAGGGAAGGGGAAGAAATTAACCTTTTGCTTATTCATAACCTGCGTCTAGTAAAGCACTACATGTAGATGAGCTAAGACTGCACCAGTACATATGCATGAGCTATAACTAGCAAAACAAAATACAAATAAGAACCTAACCTGGCCCCCATAAGCCTGGAAGGTACAAGAGACACAAAAATAACCTACCAGAGCCCCCATAAGCCCCGGCAAGTAAAATACAATCTATATACCCTATCAAGGTTCTATGATTCTACTGGTGCTATAGCCCTGGCTTCTGGGTCTGAATCTGAGCCCGCTGGACTCCTGTAACTGTGTCTAAGCACGGTAGGCTCCTGTAACTGCACCCTGGGCACCAGGCTCGATGAGGGTCAGTGATGCCAACACGGCATAAAAATAATAGTCCAGCCATGGAATGGACTGTAATATGGCCCTTGGGCCTCAACATAGTCCCTTGGGATGACATATAGCTCCTTGGAGAAACATCATATAGCCCCATAGGAGATGACACAGTTATCAACCCTGAAGTTAGTTAACGGAAGGCTATCCTATGAGGGGTCAATCCTAACCGATGTGCTACATTGAAGTCTTAATCTAGCCACTCAGAAGGTGTATCTGGCATTCCGGGCCTAACATGACCGCTACTCGCCCCTAGCATAGTCTTTATAGCTACTAACAGGTACACTTGGTGAGCTTATATCTGATCAGAGGATCCTGATAGTGATCATAATCTCTAATGGTCTAGACTGGATAGGGAAAGATCTGGAGTTGCCTAAACGATAATCTGAATTTCATGCTAGGACAACAATAGCTCATAAGTGACTGTGAGGTCACAGATGACTAATTACTTAGTTCCTTTCTTAGAACAACCGTAGGGCTGCTACTAATCGAACATGCTCCTGAGCAGTCAGCCCCTAACCTTTCATAGACAACTTACTATATTTCTTAGCCTGAAGGTAATATTGCACTAATAGAGTTCTAGCCTCTAAGACCTTAACTTGGTCAGTTCAGATTCCCTATGTCTTTGCTAGGCTATTCTTAACTTCGTAGGTAAATCTATCTGGACTTAGCCACTCACGGCATCCTATACCTGAGTATCTTATAAGAACAAATTGAGGTGTTGGCACCGCATTCAACTACTGATAAGGTTCCCTCCTTAGGGTACCCACGGGTCTATCTGACTTGTATATCTGGGGTAACTTCCTGAAGACCTGTATGACAAACACTAAATTGACTAAAACTAACAATCACTGGCAGTAACTAACTAGATGACGGGTGGTCACTTAGTTCACTAGGAAATCCTGGTGCCGCTGACTCTAAGGTATAAACTTCCTATCCAAATTTATGGCCCTGGAGGAGTTAAGGTACGCCATCAGCCTCTTGGAAAGCTTTACTAACAATACAGCCGCCAAACTGATAGTTATATCACCCGATTGCGCCTATGTTGTCCAACTCACTAACTCAGGCCCAACAAATATCCACAAACTTCTAAAGCCTAGGCATGACAGCAAAGCATCTATTCTACTAACACAGTGAATAGAAGGGCAGAGGAGTTTCTATGATGCTTCTAGCATAAGTCACACTTAATGTCTTCTTTCCCGACAAGGGATACTGCAATATACTCTTAACATAATTTCTAGCAGCTAGCCACAACATATGTAATCACAATCTATTGATAGCAGCTAACTACAACATGTAGGATCGTCATCTACGTTCAAAAACATAGGTCATATCATTATACAACGAGAATAACTTACCGAAGATATAAGCCTTAACATACCTCGAATGTCGATTCTCGTTTAACTGGCGAGTTTCAACTTGAAAATGATAGTTCCACCCAACTGCAATCCTTATGCTGAGAGAATAGGGCTAATGTCTATACTAAAGTCGGCAAGTAGCGATAACTTTCGATAATAATATTAATTATAATTCAATTTTGAATAACTCGGCTGAAATCCTACAATTTCTCGAGAGTTATGAAGGGAGAAATGCTTACCTAATGCCTGTGGCCGTTTAAGATTCAATTTGGAGTAATTTTGACAACTTTTACTCGGTGAAGTTCCGGTATACCGAGCGAATTTTTAAAAAATGACTCCGTAGAAATGCTTCCCATAGGCCTAGAACTCATTACCCGAAGTTAATTTGTGTTTGGACGGCATTTAATAATGTAATTTGATGAAAAATTGATGAACCTCCCATGCCTCCTCTATTCTTGGTCAAGGTTTATGTTAAAATGATTTAAATTTCACTAAGGATGACTTTATATAGGCATAGGAAGTGGCAGGGCTTGCGCCCCGTGCTACCCAGCGTGTAGGCAAGGCCGGAGCCTCGCTCTGCCCGTGGCGCAGGCAAGGAAGGCACCTCGTGCTACCCATTGCGCAGGGGGGCTGGCGTGTCACGTTGGCCCTTTGCACCCCGGTCCCGTTCGACCCTACTTCAAAGGCTCTTCCCACACGTGTCAATCTCTCTTTACTCGACACAACCCACGCGTACATCTACTAACCGTTAATATTTTACAGGGTGTAACATCCTCCCCCTTAGGAACATTCATCCTCGAATGTCATCTTCAGGATTAAAGGAGTTAATCGTTTTAACAATATTTAGAGAAATTTCGGCAGAGTGTCCTATATCCTATGGACTATCCAGAAACCTAAAACACAGAAAAGTCAAACATAAGCATCTCATAGGAATCCTTAAATAGCTACTCCACCATATAAAGATAAACCAATTAAATAGTGCTAATAATGTAAGCAGGTAATAACAAGCGAATAACAACCTCACTTCACCGCATATTCTGGGTCAATCCTGGAATAAGTGAGTATACCTAGACTTCATGTCATCCTTAGCCTCCCCGATCATCTCTTCTTTATTTATGTTCTTCCACAGAACTTTAACGGAGGCTACACCTTTAGTCCTTAACCTACAAACTTGCCGATCTAGTATAGCAATTGGAACTTCTTCATAGGATAACTCCTCAGTAACTTAAACGTCCTCAACTGGTGCAACTCGTTACGAGTCCCCTATGCACTTCCACAACATGGATACGTGAAAGACTAGATGAATACATTCTAGTTATGAAGGCAATTCTAGCTCATATGCCATTCGTCCTCTCTTTCGGAGGATCCGATATGGGCCAATAAACCTAGGGCTATGCTTTCCCTTCTTACCAAATCTCGTAACGCCCTTTGTTGGAGAAGTTTTTAGGATTACCTAGCCACTTCTTCAATCCTTAACTGCCTACTCCATATGTTAGGGTAAGACTTCCGACGACCCTGGGTTGTCGATACCCATTTCTTGATAAGTTTAACTTATTCTGTTTGCCTGTTATAGTATGCCCTGGTTCAACTACCCCTAATTTACCTTCTTTAGGTTATCATACAGGGGGCCTACATTTCCACCCATAATAGACCTCCGGGCGACTGAACTGTGTGCTCTGCTTGACTATTTTTTGGTGACGAGAAGTCATACTTAAATTAACGTACGCCATAATCAGTTCTAATAGCTTCCCAAAACCTAGTTGTGCGTGGTGCTTCTCTGTCAGAATTTATTAGATAATTGGGCTCCACATAATAAAACTACTTCTTAAACATTTAACTCGACATAACCATTAGCTGAAATATAATTCCCTCTGGTGAGACATCAGTTGATCTCGTTTGCCTTTCTGCACTGACTCAAATGAGGTCAATTTACACCTAGTACGAGATAACCCTATAACTGTATTCATGTCAATTACTCTCCACTTCCTTTTAGTCATGACTATCTCTTGAATTGGCCAACTCAGTTCCTGTTGTCCAGCCTCCCCTGGCTGGTCATTGGAGCTCTGTGGTACGACTCAATAATATCTTTCCTCTTCCCATGTCATCAGTAGGTCTCTCTTTACAACCGATGTGTTTTAATTAAACTCTGGGTGGAGGGAGTAACGGACATGGTGCATCTTGGCCATACTCTGTTAATGAAGTTCTGCCACCTTTGGAACATAGAGTCGACCTCTGGGTCTCATGACTCCGCCCCTTGTTATCTTAAGGGCCAATAACTTCCTAATGGGCCTTGTCTCTAGGTTGTACTAGGTTAGAGTCTTTATGTCGCCACTCCTTTACCTCCACAACTGGTGGTGATATTACAGCATTCTAGGTTATAAACTTACTATCTTTTAACTATTAGCCCGATGCTTATTCTCGACATTCAGCGGTGGTCCCATGCTCTGTCAATCTACTTCAACCTGGAGGTGATTCTGTTTTCCTCCAATTAGATACTCGTGCCTTTCCCCTTCCTTCCTTAGGCTGAGATCTGGGGTTCGTTCCCTCTGCCTCATACTGTCAAAAATATTACTGACCGAGCCTACCAACCTGTATCCTTCTAACCCGCACTCAAGCCTATTTATTTCATATGATCTCTCTGTACTTTGACATAACAAAATAGGGATATATCCATTATCTTGCGGTTATGCCCTACCGTCATTAGCATACTGCGGCAGAATCAACCTTTTTCTAACCTGAGCTTTACTATTGTTGGGGGTTTATCGCTGATGGACACTCACACGCACTTGAGTGCTATTGGAAATCTTATCCGCCCTCCTGATTTACTACTGCAAAGGTCTAGATAACTTCGTGAACACTAAGGGTCTCAACCACTCTCTAATTCCTCTCGGAGTCAACAATTCTAACCCTCCTTTATTAATCATTCTGGGCAATTGACATTCATACTTACACTTTCTATTGTACTGGAAAAAAATCAACTGGTCAGTAGGAAGTAACCCTATCACTCTAAAGGCTGGAGGTACAAACCTCGCATGATTCTTCGTATATTTCAGGTAATCCAATGCTAATTGTCGTCCCTGTCTACTTCTAGACATCTACTAAGTAGGCTAACTCATATAGATATACCATACTCCTGACCTCCTATTCTGAGGCTGTAGGGAGAACTAGGAACGGTGCTGACATATCTATTGCCTTATGAGGTTCCTGGTATCCTGGGAGGATGTTGGGGAGGTTAAAAGACGCATGCTTCTGTCCCTAGGCTAATTGTCTCCCAATTATGGCGCCTCACTGGTACCCTTTCCTGCTGCTGTAACTGATATGGGATGACTGAAGTCTATCTTATATCAAATGTTACTCTACACAAACAGAATAATGAAAGCTTAGGGACTCAAGTCTATACAACTCCGCTCTATAGCACGATCTGAGAAGAAGGAGGGGAAACCATACTATCATGCCTCGTAGCCTCCTGCTTATAGAATGTGGTGCACAACACATTTGTAAACTAGACTCTACTAGACACGGCTTGCAGATTCCCTAGGATACGACCCGCTCTGATAACAAGTTTGTCACGCCCCAACTTAGGAGGCATGACTGGCACCTAATGCTACACTGGAATCTAGGCTAACTTGGCTGGGCACAGGCACCTCTAGTGCCCACCAATGACTCAAGTTCAAGAAAGCAAACTTCTATACAGTTGTAAACACAGCATCGGTCCAACAAGGCCACGCAACACCTGTAAAAGAAAATAACTAACCCAGCTAACATACATCAATAGGGATCCTATGCGGGCCGACAAGACCACCATGTTGTCTAGTTATAACGAAAAGGAAAATAAGCAGCTATACTGGCCCCACATGGCCAACACATAAAATAAGACATATATGGGCCCCACATGGCCAACCACTACTAACTAACTAAATATTGTAGTCTGCAAGCCTCTACGAGTGAAAATATTGGTCGAGATAGGGCCCCGGCCTACCAAAATGCTATACAATTGAAAGATAGATAAACCTCTACCACTTGGCAACTTTGAATGAAAGGAGTTGGCGAATATGCTGACTCTGAATAGATGCTAGAAGAGCTCACAATCTGTCTATCTAAACCTACAGGAAAGTAATGCAGCACCCCATAGTTGGCGTCAGTACAATATGTACCGAATATATAAGGCAGTAATAAAAAGCTGAATAAGATCTATTAAAGACTAAAAGTAAGTAGAGGGAAGGGGAAGAAATTAACTTGGATGTTTGTTTTTCATAATCTGCGTCTAGTAAAGCACTACATGTATATGAGCTAAGACTGCACCAGTACATATTCATGAGCTATAACTAGCAGACAAAAATACAAACAAGAACCTAACCTGGCCCCCATAAGCCTGGAAGGTACAAGCAACACAGCAATAACCTACCGGAGCCCCCATAAGCCCCGGCAAATTCAATGCAATCTATATATCCCAATGCAGGTTCTATGATTCTATTGGTGTTATAGCCAACCTATCTGGCTTTTGGGTCTGCATCTGAACCCGCTGGATTCCTGTAACTGTGTATAAGCCCGGCGTCCTCCTGTAACTGCACCCTGGGCACTAGGCTCGATGAGGGTTAGTGATGCCAACACAGCATAAAAATAATAGTCCAGCTATGGAATGGACCATAATATGGCCCTTGAGCCTCAACATAGTCCCTTGGTACGACATATAGCTCCTTAGAGAAACATTATATAGCCCCTCTAGGCAACATCATATAGCCCCATAGGCGATGACACTGTTAGCAACCCTGAAGTTGGTCAACGGAAGGCTATCCTAGGTGGGGTCAATCCCAAACAATGTGCTACGCTGAAGTCTGAATCTATCCACTCAAAAGGCATTTCTGGCCATCCAAGCCTAACACGACCACTATTCTCCCGTAGAATAGTCTATATAGCTACTAACAGGCACACCCCGTGAGCCTATATTTGATTAGAAGATCCTAATAGTGATTATAATCTCTAATGGTCTAGATCGAATAGGGCGAGATATGGAGTGGCATAAATGATACTGTGAATGTCAAAGGACAACGATAGCTCATAAGTGAACTGTGAGGTCGTAGATGACCAATTACTTAGTTCCTTGCTTAGAACAATTGTAGGGCTGCTACTAATCGGACATGATTTTGAGCAATCAGCCCCTAACCTTTCACAGACAGCTTACTATAATTCTTAGCCTAAAGGCAATACTGCACTAACAGAGTTCTAGTCTCTAAGACGTTAACTTGGTCTAGTCAGATTCCCTATGTCTTTTTTGGGTGATTCTTTACTTCGTAGGTAAATCTATCAAGACTTAGCTACTCAAGGCAACCTGTACCTGAGTATCTTATAAGAACAAGCTGAGGCGTTGGCCCCACATTCAACTACTGATAAGGTTCCCTCCATAGGGTACCCATGGGTCCATCTGACTTGTATATCTAGGGTAACTTCCTGGCAACCTGTATGACAAGCACTAAATTGACTGAAACTAACAATTACTGGCAGTAACTAACTAGATAACGGGCGGTCACTCAGTTCACTAAGCAATCCTGGTGCCGCTGACTCTATGGTATGACCTTCCTATCCAAATTTCTAGCCCTAGAGGCGTTAAGCTATGCCATCGCCCTCTGGCAAGCTTTACTTACAACATAGATACCAAGCTGATAGTTATATTGTCCGGCTACGCCTATGCTGTCCAACTCACTAACGCAGGCCCAACAAATATCTACAAACTTCTAAAGCCTAGGCATGACAGTAAACCATCAATTCTAATAACATAGTGAACAGAAGGGCAGAGGCGTTTCTATGACACATCTAGCGTAAGTCAAACTTAACATCTTCTTTCCTGACAAGGGATACTGCAATATACTCTTAACACACTTTCTAGCAGCTAGCCACAACATATGTAATCACAATCTATTGATAGCAGCTATTACAACATGTAGGATCGTTGTCTATGTTCAAAAACATAGGTCGTATCATTATACGTGGCGTGCCCTTATTCGCGCGTCCGCAAGTGTATGGGTCGTGCAAGTAATATAGTGGCTCTTTTTAAGAACCGACATGTCGAACCCACAAGGACTGGACCCATTCCTCTAACTATCCATCACAAGTGTGATCTTAATTACCAAAAATGTTGGTTATAGAAGTTTTTGAGGGAGATTTTTAATTAAGTCTAAGTTTGGTAAACGAAATATTGTGAGTGCACTCTAGGAGCAACATAGAGTTAAAACCAGATAATCATGCGATGCTACAATTTGCAATGGGTTAGGTATGCAACTATCGATTGTCGTTTCACATAATTAGAATTGCACTTTCATGGTCTTTCGAGCCTCTAAACACGACAAACCAGCCTCACTGCATCATTGTGAGCGAGGATGCTACTTCTAGTTCGTGGGCAATCAATTATGTTGTGGTTTATGTGGAAATGATTAGGGACTTTCATGCGTCTAATCATTTAATTCAACTTAGCCTCACAACTACTTCTTCGAGTGGTGATGTGATAATCCTAAGTCGGTCTTTAAATACCCCCATTTTATCAACCAAGCAAGGTGTTAGGTATATTTCTATCCTAACACGAAATTATATCGTGAGATATAAACATGCTCCTCACATTCTCATGTTCTTACCTAGGTCACTGCTTTCTCAAGCCTATGCCCAAGCTAACATATATGTTTTCATGGTTATCAATCATAAAAACAACCAACAATCCAGAATTCAAGATAAAACAACAATCAATAACTTAATTCCAACACAATTTCATAGAATCACAATCATAATTCATGGCTTCAACCCTAGAGGAAGGGTTCTAGCCATTCATGTTCTTAACACTACAAGAAACTACAACTAAATTAACATACTTACAAGAATTTTGTAGATGAGAAGGGAATTTGACAAACCCTAGATGAGTTCTCCCACTTCTCCCTTCACTCCTAGGTAGTTTTCCAGAATAAAGTCGTGACCAAGTGGTTTTAGGAGCTAAGGGACCTATTTATACTATGCTGAAAAAATGCAAAATTTTTCCTATGGTAGAACAGCAACATGTCACAGAGCTGAACGCCCTAATTGACCTCCGTGACATGGAGGTAACGCGTACCCTCACTGGAATGTGCCAAAAAATGCAATTTTTGGCCAAGTGTTGTATCGTTGGCAGCGTGCCACGGCCCCTATTGCGCAGGGTGCCAGTTATTGCATGTTTTCTTGTTGACTTTCATGTTTGCTCTTGATTCTATTCCTCCACTTCACCAAATCATGAATTAGTTCCTCAAATGCATTATTAACCTTCAAAAACAAGGACTAATCATATTGGTTAGTATATATACGCATTTACATAAAATCACATGAGAATGCATATAATTAATTCGATAAACAAGAAAAAACTAAGTTATAAAGTATCACTTGGGCATGCTATTTTGCCCACGATCAATACGACGAGAATAACTTGCCAAAGGAATAAGCCTTAACATACCTCGAACGTCTATTCTCATTTAACTGGCGAGTTTCAACTTGAAAATGGCGGTTCCACCCAACTACAATCCTTATGCTGAGAGAATAGGGCTAATTTCAATACTAAAATCATTAAGTAATGATAAATTTCGATAACAATATTAACTATAATTCAATTCTGAATTACTCGGCCGAAAACTTACAATTTCTCAAGAGTTCAGAAGGGAGAAATATTTACCTAATGCATGTGGCCGTGTAAAATTCAATTTGGAGTAATTCTGGCAACTTTTACTCAGCGGAGTTCCGGTATGCCGAGTGAATCTTTAAAAAATAAGTTCGTAGAAATGCTTCCCATCGGCCTAGAACTTGTTACCCGAAGTTAACTTGCATTTGGACGGCATTTGATAGCATAATTTGATGAAAATTTGATGACCTCTGGTGCCTCCTCTATTCTTAGTCGAGGTTTATGTTAAAATGATTTAAATTTCACTATTTCGGTGCCTCATGCTGCTCATGGCAAGATCGGTGCCTCACGCTGCCTATTGCGCAGGGGGCTGGCATGTCGTGCTGGCCCTTTGCGCCCCTGTCCCATCCGACCCTACTTTTGAGACTCATCCCACACGCTTCAAGCTGTCTTTACTTTACATAACCCACGCGTACGCCTACTAACCATTAATTTTTTACAGGTTGTAACAAATTTTTGTATACTCGTCGAGCTATAACTGAATCACTGACTGGTGTAGAGACTGAGAAGGGTTCTAATAGGATTTCGAGTCTGACTCCAAAACTACTAGCAACATAGGGTGTCACAAAATATAAAATATCCCCTGGATCTAACAATGCATATACATCAAAGTGGAATACTCGTAACATATCTGTGACCACATCTGGTGAAGTCTCCTGCTCCTGTCGGGATGCAAGGGAATAAAACCTGCTCTAGTGCTAGCCACCACCTACACTGGTGGATGCACCCTGCTGGGCTAGGCATGTTGGTGTTGCTGCTGAACCGGTAGCCTGAGCACGGCCTCTACCATCACCCTGTCTAGCCAAGGGACACTCCCGATGCATGCGGTCGGATCTACCACACCCAAAATAAATAGCTTATCCCATCAAGGACTCTTCCATATGACTCTTGCCACACTTCCCGCAGGCCAGAAAGGTACACTCTGTCTGTATGCTCCTCTTCTCCCTCAAACCTGAGGCTCTGCTCCTCTGATCACCTCTCGACCTAGATAGAGCACTAGCCAATGATAGCGCTGGATCTAATGACCTTCGATGAGACTACTGGCAATGTTTGCCTCCCAATCTCTACTAGGAGAAACCATAACTATCCGTCCTAGCCCTCTTGACCTCTCTCTCTCTCTCAGATACACCGCCTCTATCTGCTGGGCGTACAGAACCAATCAAGGAAAGTTAATGTCCTGGTGAAGCATAGAGGCCTTACAATCCTTGACCAGGTAGTCTGCTACTCCGTGCACAAAACTGGCTTACCCGTGCTCTCTAATCAACCACCATCTCTGGGGCGTACTTGGACAAGTGAGTGAACTCCAAGGCATAATCCTAAACTGTCATCCTTCCTTGCTTCAGGTTCACAAACTCAGCTGCTTTAATCTCCCTCATCTAATGAGGGAAGAACCGATCCACAAATGTGGCATGAAACTCATCCCAGCTAATGGGGCCTACTCCAACTGTCCTACTATCCTTCCATTGCCTGAACCAAATGTGCACAAACCCTTTCAACTGATATGAGGCTAGATCTGCACACTCCTCCCCGGTCACCCCCATGATCTGGGTGATCTTTAGAACCTTATCAATAAACTCATGTGGATCCTCGTCCACCTTTGACCCAAGGAACTCCGGAGGGTTCATCCTTAGAAAATCTCTAACTCTTACCGCCGCCACATTCCCATTCTGAGGGACATATGCTATCGCTTGTTGGTTGACTTGGGTGGTCAAAGCCTGAGCTAGAATCTATATGGCTACCCTGAACTCTGCATGACCAACCTGCTCAAGTACATGATCCTTTGGGGCTGGTGGGGCTTTCTGGTGCCCATCCCCATTGCCATACTCATGGATATTTCCATTTTCATTTCTTCTCCCATTGACGCGATGAGGAGGCATGATTCTACAAATGTGTATAGTACGAGTTAGAAGGATAGAGAGACATTGCATTGCACAACATAGATCATGAAAGAAGGGAACATTCTCCTAAATGTTTCATAGCCTCTTCGTCATAAGTGTGGCACACTTCCTACCCATGAAAAAGACTCCACTTAATACGACTTTCAGACACCCTAGGACACTTCAAAACCTTATTCTCTGATACCAAGTTTTTCATGACCGAACATAGGCCCGTAAGGATACACGGGATAAGGAACCACAAGAGACTTCAAGTCAATACATGGCATGAACATAACAATAAGGAGAATACCATAAGAAAATACTAACATAAAAAACATGCTTCAGCGGAAGTCTCCATACATATCGTCTAAATGAAAGGGTCGACAATGACAACTAATTACTACATCATGTCTGAATAGCCTCTAACAATACTAATGAGCTGATAGGACAACACCCCCGACTAGCTCGACAAAGTCCGAATATGAAAACATAACCATAGATAGAAGGATGTCCTCGAAGTATGAGGAATCACAAACAACTCACTAAACAATCCTGAGGGGTAAGCAAGACTAGAGATGCGGCTAAGACTGAACCCTCGAACCTGTATCATAAGAGTGCGGTCAATACTTGAAATTTACCGAGTATGCAAGGTAAGTAAAAGGGACAGTTAAACTATGTAAGAGTACATTGGAATAGGACACCACGAACATAAAGTAAATGTCATAACATAATATGAGGATCAAGGTTTTCAAACCATTTGTAAACCAATCATAATCATAAGAGAAAAGCATTTATAGAACATAACATGAGCCAAAGTAATATAACATAACAATGCATAAAAACATGCGGAACAATGGGAGGACTCGTCATAACTGACACCATCATGATAGAGCCTTACATAATGCCCCAACTATCTCGCTCAAGTGGGTAGATCTTTCCCGGGCTTGCCAGGCAAGGGACGTGTGATATGTTATATCATGAAAAAGGGATCCATTAATATTTGGATATATATAAAAACCTACAGTGGCATGTAGTTCTAAGACACCAGCGTAGTCCTTTGAACGTCGGGCTACTCGATGCTAGACACTGCTCCCAAATACATGCATATTAGAACTCGTATAGTACCGTACAATCATTCATGAAGTTCATGGCCAAATAAGTAATAACATCATTGACCCCCATTTAAAATACATGATTTTCCATGAATAAGGGCCCATGAATTGGCCAAGAGTCATAAGTCCATTAATCATGAAAGCCATGCATACTTGTAAAACATATATAAACTTGACATTTCATAAATCCATGATAAGTACTTTGAGAAAAATAAAATCATCATTGGTCTAATTAAGATCAAGATCATAATGAAATTATAACTTGACTTTTCATAAAACATACATAATTGGGCATAGATGAATTTAAATTCAAATCTATAAATTTATATTCAAAGTAGTCATAAAATCTACCAAAAACATGATTTAATACATGAAAGGAATTGACCCATAGATAGATCATTGAGAAATTCGCAAGAATTTTAATAAATCTCAGTTTATGAAACTTGAATTCTAGAATTGGAAACCATGGAATTTAAAAGAAATTAGGGCATGAGAGTGAAAGGAATTCCCATTCATGGCCTCACATACCTGGGTAAATCTGATCAGCACTCCCTCTTGAAAGCCCAAGGGAAATTGAAGGGAATCTGGAGAGATTCTTCAAACTTGATCTCCAAGAAAAACTCTAAGTTGCATGCATGGGAATGGTGAGGCTTAGAATAGGTTTAACACCCTTAAAACCCTACTAACTAAGATTAAAATGACATAGTTTAGGACCTTACGACTTAGGAATGATGAAAAAACTCATACTGAAAAACCTGGAAAAAGTGCACTGCCAGTGACAACGACCGGTGTTGCGTGTCATTGCTTTCTCCAATGAGTCGCTACTTCCCTCATTGATTCACACCACTTTTTGAACCCAAGTCTGCTACCACGGCCGGCACCACAAGTCGTACCTAGCTCCCATGACTTGTGGAAACAATCTGTTGTCACCATTGCCTACTTTTTGGGAACCCATCCAACGACTCGTCCTTCGGAGCAACGAGTTGTCTTATGACTCGTGCCCACCCTTTTTGACCAAGACCATCCTCTCAATGACCCCCATACAAGGACTTGTTACATTGACTAATGGGTCATTCTGAGACCCGTTACTTCCAAACCCTTTTCTGCAGATTCTCACCATGAGCCCTCCAACTAGTCGCTAAACCCACCAACGACCCATACAACGAGTCGTTCTGAGAAGAAATATCAAATTTTCTGCTACTTCTCATTTCAAATCCCGAGTCTAGTCTTAAGCACTTCTGAGGCATTACAAACCCATCAAGTGGTGCCAAGTTAGAAAAAAATGTTATCTTCCAAAAGTCATGACGAGTGGGATGACAAGTCATTAGGACTCCCCACGAGTCGTCTTTTGACCCTTTAAGTGTGCAGTGGTGGAGGAAGTATTGAATTCCAATGGTCAGAACGAATTGAGGGATGAGTATTCGTGTCCCCAGACGACTCGTTAAGTGACTCATTAGTGAGAAAGATCAAAGAATGGAGAAGGAGTCGTTAGTGGCAACGAATTAGGGGATGACCCATAATTTCTAAGTTATTAACTCCTAAACTGCATTGTTTTAAGCCTCCTAAAGAGTGTTTTAAGAGGGTTTAACCTAGCCTAAGTCATTATGCTCTCACAATTTCATTGAATTTGAAATTCTCTTCCAAAATCAAGCTAGAGTTCCTCAATTCTCTTAGGCTTTCAAGACCAGCTTAGAAATCAAGTTACCCAGGTATGTAGGGGCATGAATAGGGGTTTCTTTCACCCTCATGCCCAATTTTTTCCCTAATTCGTGAATTCAAGTCTCCAATAAAGTGTATTAAAATTCTAGAGTTTTAACCCAATTCTATGTAAATATCCATGTTATGTCTATGGGTCCAATTCCCTCATGTTTGTATTAATGATTTAAGACTAATTGGAAAATTTTACACTCAATTATTATCAATTCATGTTTTCAAGTTCTATGAAAATTATGGCCTATTATGCATGATTTATGAAATTAAGCTTATGAGTCTATGATTTCAAGCATGATGAATTATCTGGTATGCACGAATGTTTATGAACTCTTAACTTATGATTTCATGACTTCGAATTATGAAATTTATTTCAAGTATGTAAGACTCTGTGATTTGGGCCAACCCATGCAAAGTTAAGTATACTTATCATGAATTTAGCCAAGGCTTTCAAGATCAATTTAAAGATATATTTAGAATCAAGACTCCCCAGTTATTCAGATTTAAGCTATGTTTTGAGAATATGATTATATGAGCAATATGCATGTTTTGGGAGTAGTTTCTAGCATTGAGTAGGCCAGGGAATCTAAGGACCCTAGTCTCTAAACTACGCACCAACATAGGATATATTAGGACCTCTAAAGATAGTGCTTCCCCCGCCCGAGGGCACACCCATGATATCGCACCTCATTTGTCCTTTGCCCTGGCAAAGCTTAGTGTCATGACCCGAACATAGGCCTAGATTGAGACACGGGACAAGGAGACCCGAGAGATTCCAAGTCAACCCATGAAATGAACATACATCTAACTCAATCAATTAAAGCGGAAGAATTAACATAATAAACATAGCGGAAGTCTCGCATAACATATAATCCAGAAATACAACACGAGTCTAAAACTGAATAAAAATCTATTGTCTAAAAAGCCTTCAAGTCTGATAAGTTGATGGGATAAGACCCCAACTAACTCTCTAAAGCTGCAAACTAAAAATACAAAGATATTTGATAGAAAATGGTCCTCGGGAGATGAGGACTCACCACTAGGCTGGATACTAACTCCAAAACTGGCTAATGGCGGGGCTGAGTCTGAAGATCGGAGCCAGTATCATAAAATAATACAGTATAGAGTATGTGATTAGTACGTGAAATGTACTGAGTATGCAAGGTAAGTAAAACCACTTAAATGAGTAAAATCATTTAAAACATGCATAATATAAAATGTAATCAAATAAGAATCTGAGAGTAGGGCTTGCATGCAATTTTCTAAAATCATGATCTGAACATAACAGATCATCATAACTAAATCGATTGACCCAAAGCTGAAATATGATAATCATAAGTAAAACTGACATTAGGTCAAACCTGCTTCAGAACATATATATATATGTATATATATATATATATATATATATATATATATATATATATATATATATATATATATATATATATGTATGTATGTATGTATATATATGTATATACATCATGAATGATAGACATACATAACTGAAATCATGAGGAACAATGGGAGACTCGTCATATAACTGACATACCATGATAGAGCTTGCGTGATCCCAACTATCACACTCAAATGGGTAGAGCCATCTAAAGCCTTGCCAGGGCTAAGGACGATACCATGATATCGATATCAAGCTCGAGGCCCAATTGGGGAAGGGTATAGCTCACAAGGGAGGTCCCAAAATATATATAAGAGATGTATAAACCTACGTTGTCACATAGTTCTGAGGCATAGGGTGATCGACCCTTAGCCTACTCGGTGCTAGACACTATTCCCAAAAACATGCATATGCTCTCCATCGTTTTTCAGTGAAACTTACCATCATCTATTGACGAAGCTCAATAATCAAATACATATCAAATATGAAATCATATATGAGGAGCTTTTGCTCAAACCATACCACAAGCTGAATATAATTGGGAGTCTTCGCTCCAAAACCATGTGGTAAGCTTATTCGGGAAATCATAAATCATAATTGAATATATGGGCATTGCCCAATACTTTAACATGCTTGAAAATACTTAATTTACTTGAAAATATAATCATAAACATGGGTAACTTGAAAAAATATTTTTTATCATAAACATCTCATTATACTTGAACATTCATCATAAATCTCAACTTTCATAAACTTCTCATGGATGGGCATTTTGATTCATAAGTTTGAAACATGATTATAATCGAAAATAATGTAAAACTTTCCCATGATTCATAATTCAATAGTAGAAATAAACTTAGATCATACCCATGTATAAAATTAGGAAATTCATTCTTTGGGTTAAAACTCCATAGAATCAACATGTGGATTTTCATGAATTAGAGAGGGATTAGGCATGGGTATGAATAAATTCACCCATTCATAACCCTACATACCTAATAGGGTCTGATTTAACCACTCCCTTGATTGCCCAATGAAGAATTGAAGAAAACTTGAACGAAAATGAGTTTGATCACCTCTCTAGCTCTCTAACTTTGCATGCATGAGTAAGAATGACCTAAAATGAACCTACCCCTCTTAAAAATAATCATTAATAGCTTAAAACAACATAATTTATGCCTTAGGATCATGGAAATTATATAAAATCCATTACTAAATTCGTTGAAAATAACTAACTGCCAATCCCAATGAGGGACTGGACAAGTCGTTATCAGGAGGGACGAATTGTCATCAGCTGTCATCGTGTGCATTGACATTTTTCCTCAAAGGTTCCCCACAAGGGACTTAATGGATCATTATTGGTGATCACAACTTGTGGTCACCACTCATCACCTTTACTGCCCAACATCTCTTGTTATTCACCCAAGGCTGACCACGACTCACTAATGAGTCATGGTCACTGACCATGATTCGTGGGTTCCAATCATGAAGTGCGCTGTCCACTCATCCTTTATATTCCAAATACCCTTGATCACAACTGACTCAACGAGTGCTGGGGACTGACCACGACTCATGGTCATGTCCGAGGGGACTTCAAAACTCAAAATCTTAACTCAAGCCCAGCACCTTACCACGAGTAACTTCACGGCTCGTGGTCTACCCCACGGGTCATAGAACGACTCGTTTTGTGACCTGGTGCTAGATTTCCAATTTTCTCCATTTCAACTCCCGGGTCTGATCTTTGGACTTTCGAGGTATAACACTTAGGATGGCTCTCCTCCATGTGGGCAAGACGTGGGATCATCATGCACTCATACATGTTGGTTACTAGTTATGATGAGTCTCCCATTGATCCTCGTGATTTCAGTTACTCATGTTCATGACTTATGATATATGTTTTATAGTATATTTGACCCGTTGATCAGTTTATGAGTTCTTAATTACGATTTCAAGCACGACAAGTCATATGATTTCTATTTCTACACCTTGAGTCATTATGTTAAGCTTATGATGAATAGTTTATGATTATGAATATCTTAGATATATGGCCTTTAGCATATGGTCCTTACTCCCTTGATCTATTTTGATCTATATTCATTATTTCAGCTAACGTTTTACTAAGCATGTTCTACTTACCTTACATACTTAGTACATTTAAAGTACTGACCGCATACTCTATGCTATATTGTCTCATGATATAGATTGGGATGATCTAGCTCAGTCTCGTCGATGGCTCGCTTCTGCTCAGATCAGCTCCATCCTACTTTGAGTGAGCCCTCATCTTTTGAGGACACCTATCAGCTTACACTTGTTATGTTTTGTTTTATTTTCAGACTTGGAATTATCTGTGGGCTTCTCCCAGCATTTCATCAGATAGTAGAGACTTTTAGATATAGACTTAGCATGTTCAGCTTTGTGTCTCAATATTGTGATATTATCGTTTTTATTCATGCTTTAAGATATTTAGACTTCCACTTATCCATGATTATATTAATTTTCGCTTGATTATGCTCTTAAGTCATGCTATGTATGTACCATAAGTTAGCTTGGAGCTATTCATAGTTCTAGGTCCCATGTCTCGGTCCAGGGTCTCAGCTCGAGTTGCGATAATACCATTAATGAAGAATGTATTTCGAATATAAACAAACTTCAGACTAACATGATTAGTTCTCGTGTAAGCTCACCTTGGATTAGTTCAATCAAACAACTCATTCTATTGGAATATTGTCTCTGGTATAGTTTAGTAGCATGAATACTATGGGAAGCTTTTTGAATTTACCATATGTGCAGGTTGATTCTATTAAAATTGAGGTAAAGTCCAAAAGTATGATATTGAGAAGAACAAAAGAATTATCTAGGAATTGAAAACAAAAGTAGCACTGATACCAAATTTACTTACAAGAAGGTAACCCGATTTATAATCAAATGCTCTAAATGTGGATCAAAGAGATACAACAATTTTTTGGAGAAAGCATATAGAGAAAAGAAAACATTGAAGAAGTAGAATTCGAATCACCTATATGGAAGAAGAAAACTTCTAAATAAAGGGAAAGGGGAAGCAAGTAAAGTAGTACTAAAAAAGTTAAAGTGGAAAAGTTAATGTTAAGACACCAAATTTTCCTCTCTTTTGAAACTTGTTCTCCTTCCATGATAATTCAAAATGGCTGATTACAGTTCAACAGAAAGGGTATTAAACTACATAGCTTCTTTAACTCGATAACAAAACCTAAAATAAAAGGAAATAACCAATTTTGTCCCTGTACATACATAACTGCAGTTAATTGAAATTTATTTTAGGAATTTTCTTCTAGGACATTATTTCAGACAAGTACTATGAATTAGTAATGTATTCTAGTATAAAGTTCCCTTTGCAAGGATAACAAGTGCGAGTTTCAAACTAAAGTTCAAGGTGCAGCATCAAATAGTAGTAACTTCCTGAGCATCATATTACATTAGAACTGAGACTTTAATGAGAAAAGAAATAAACACCACAAAATTCATTTCTACCTTCTTTTGTTGTTGAAAAACCACAAAGAAGAATAGAAAAAGAAAGAAATAGAGATGAGACTTCAAAACAAGGGATTGTCACTCTTCAAAAAGGTAATGGAGCAAGGATTGGACTATGAATGGAAAGTAATCTATTATCAAGACAGCTTCCAAATTAATCATCATGATGCAAGTTGTAAAGTTAACCCCCCCCCCCCATCCCCCAAGTTGCTCATCAAAGGCCAGTAGAAAATCCAACACTCACTAAATAGGAAAGGAAATATAGATAGAAGTGGAAGTCCAATACTTAAGAACTACATTAGGTAAAATAATCTATAGTAGAGCCAAAAGGGATTGAACAAGACCAAAAAAGATCAAGACTCAAAGGAAAGAATAAGGTGGCCACTAATAGCATTATAAAGTAGGGGAAGAGTAGGTGATATTAAAAGTTTAGATCAGCTTCTTGACATGGAAAAATATAGCGCTCCAAATAAAAGGTTGAAACCTGCAAACTTTTACAACTAACATAATTTCCCAAAACAAAAACTCCAACTATATAACATTGCAATAAATTCATCACAGAGAAAAAAAATTTAGTCTACTAACTTGTTAATAGTTTAATCTATTGATCACTTAAACATAGTGGTGATAAAGGCTAACCCAAAACTGCACTTGCAAGCCGTGCATATTTTTTTCTCTAGCTTATATATGCATTCACACTTATTCTCTAACCTATCCATGTGTCTTTGTAGTAATTTAATTTCTTTTCACTTCATTCAACTTATGTAACAATGCATCCTTTGAAGATTTACTACCTTTCAACTCTTTAGTGATTAACCCACCACCAAATTCAACTACATAAGTCTTACGTTGCAGTCCAACTCACTTTCCATTGATCTTAATATTTGTAAGTGGCGATTCAGATTGAACCAATATTTGCATTTTAACCTATAAAATATAAGGAAAAATAAAATTATACAACAAATCATGTAAATTTGTAACACCTCAAACCCACATAACGAAAAAATACAGCAAAAAAATAAAAGTTGCAGACCTAGTGTCAGGGTGACAGGGGAAGTGACGGCCCATCACACTTCAGACGATGGATCTCACTGTCGTCAGCAAGGCGACAAACCATCACTTGTACCGTTGAGGTCCAGTCCCTTCAGTTTATGGGCGATGGAGGTCACGATGGACCGTCAAGCGAGTGACGACCCATCAAGACACACGTCACTTAGTCCAGAAGTCCAGGTCGTTCTGGTTAAGGAAGGACGGAGGATCGATGGACGGTTAGGTTGCGACGGCCCGTCATGCTGACCATCACTTGGGGGGAAATGTTTGGGCAATTTTTTGGAAGCCCAAAGGTGGAGACGACGGACCATCAGGATTGGCAACGGTCCATCACCTCTCCCGTCAAATGTGCAGCGACCTAAAAATTTAAAACTTCTAAATATTTTCCCAGGAATATTTTCGTATATTTTCACTCTTTTAGTCCCTAAACTATATCATTTTGGGAATATTTTCTAGGGATTTATAGGGGTAATTGATCCTTCTCCCTCATTCTTCACTCAGACTTTCAGAATATCAATTGTAGAACTCGAAGTTTCTCCCTGAAGCTAAGAGCTAGGGCTTCCAATATTCTCAGAAATTTTCAAGCTTCTCCTCTGGAATATCTTCTTCAGGTATGTGGGAAATCAATAAGGGAATTATTTCATTATTGTGTCCCAAAGCTATCCTTAGAAATCATTTTCTATACTAGCCCTGTAAGAGTTATGAACTAGGGCTTTTCAGATAAATTATGAATGCTCTTTAATTCCGACTGTTTTGTGTTCTATTACCCTAGCATATGATATTTATAATTTTGTGTTAAATCTCATAGTATGATTTCTATCCCTAGATTTAATATGACTCTTGGGTTGATCCTTTCATAACTTGAAAGCTGGTCTAGAATGTCATGTTTTCCATAGAATATTGTTTAAACATGATCCTCGGCATATATGTTCAACTAGAAGTTAGCATTTTTAAATTGTGAATATACTTAGCCTTCCCCATGAATGTCATCTGATCAATTTGACTTTTTATTAGTCCTTTGAGAAACTCAATAAATTCGGTAATATCAGTTCATCAGCTTGTTAGTCATTCCTTTGACTGTTACGACACTTTTAGATGAGACAACTCTGAAAAGTCTTAGAACACAGTTTCTTTCAGGTCCCTATACTCTTAAAACACTTCCAAATAAGTAGTTCTGACTTAGTATTAGGACACCAGTTTCAAGTTATCTACACAGTTAGACACATTTAGGATTTCCAGGTGGGAGTAGCACATTGCACTAAGTGGGCCGGGGTTCAGCGCACCTAAGTTCCCAGAACTACGTTGCCACCATGGGTTATTAGCCCGAATGTGCCCCAGATTGTGACCACATAGTTCAGTCACTGTACCATGGAAAAGTGTAGTGGGCTTTCTCCGATGGGGTGTATACATCGGAATCGACGTTTAGCTCATATGGTTACATATCGATTATAGTCTCTCAAAAAGTACAGCTCAATCTAGTACAGTAGTAGTCTCCAATTTAGTTCAGTCTTCAAGATTTTAGGATATGCTATGACCTTCAGGCAGTTATTAGTACTTACAATATTATCGGACTTTCGGCTTCTTTCAGTACTTATGATTCCAAATATGGTCTTTGCATGTCTTTTTAGTACTGTTTATAGATTTTCAGTATTCTTATGTTTAACTTATATCTCACATACTCAGTGTATTCAAAATACTGAACGCATAATTCCATGTGCTATATCATTTTATGGTATAGGTTCAGGTACCCAGCACTAGTATCGCAGCTAGTTTTTCCTCAACGAATTCCCCAATAGCTTCGGTGGTAAGTCCTCATCTACTGAGGGCTGGAGTTTCCATTTCAGTCTATTATTTCTAGTTTCAATTTCATACATTAGAGTTAGCTTGGGGTTTTCCAAGAAACTCGTTAGTTCTTTATAAGGCTTTTTAGACATAGTATGTTAGTTCCAGTTTAGTTCGGACATCTATTTAAATTTCACTATTTTATTCAGAGGATTCTTTATTTGTTTCAATAGTTTATTATGGATTTAAGCAGCTTTCATATTATATTATTTTACTGTTATCCAGTATGTTAGACTTATGCTATGACATGAGTTCACATGGGGTCACTTGTGATCCTAAGTACCATGTTGTGTCTAGGGTGCAAACTTAGGTTGTGACAAATTTAGTATCAGAGCATCAGGTTTAGAGTGTCCTTGGATGTCAGTAAGTCATGTCAATTAGAGTCCTTTTCATGGGTGTGAAATGCGCCACACTTATGAGGGGGAGGCTACAAGGCATTTTTAAGAAAATTTCCTTTCTTCGTGATTTTTATCGTGCGTAGAGTTTGATCTCTGAAATGTCCTCCTAAATCATGTGTTATCCTTTTCAATTAGCAATGCCTCCTAAGAGAGGAAACTAAAGGAGGACACGCAATGCTAATCAGCCAGCCCCACTAGCTCCAGCAGCCTCTCAAGATAATCAGGTGTAACATGCAAAGTTTTGGGATGCTATTCAGATGCTGGCTTAGGCAATGACCAACCAGGTTAACCAGCAGGTCATGGTGCCAATAAATACTAATGGGTCGACAGCTGCTAACAGAGTCTGGGATTTTACTTGGATGAATCCCCCAGTATTTCATGGGTCTAAAGTAGATGAGGACCCGCAAGAATTCAATAATGAGATTTAGAAAATCACTGAAATTATGGGTGTTAGCTCGGTTGAAAGTTCGGATTTTGCTGCTTATCAGTTGAAGGGGGTGGCTCAGATTTGGTATAAGTAGTGGAAGGAGGGGAGACGGGTTAGTGCAGGTCCAGTGGAATGGGATGAGTTTTTAACTACATTCCTAGACAGGTTCTTTCCCCGGGAGTTAATGGAAGCTAAGGTTGCTGAGTTTATGAACTTGAGGCAAAACAACATGATAGTACAGAAGTATGCATTAAAGTTCATGAGGTATGCTCTAAAAATGATTGTCGAGTCGAGGGTTTGCATGCCCAAGTTTGTGAATAAAGTCTCAGACTAGGTGGTAAAGAAGTGCAGAACTACTATACTCATCAAAGATATAGACATCACGAGTCTCATCATCCATGCACAGCAGATAGATGCGAAGAAACTGAAGGAGACAGAAAGGGAAAGTAAGTGAGCAAGGACAGGTCAGTCTAAGTATTCCCAACAGAGGTCAGGTGGTGGTAGTCACCCCCAGCAGCAACAATAGAGGCCTCCAGCACCTTTTTAAAATAGTGCTCCATCTTCTACGACCTATAAGGATAGGAGGGGTGGGACATCAGGCTCCCAGTCCCAGAGCCATGTCTCCAGTACCTGCACTTTTCCAGAATGTCCTAAGTGAGATAAGAACCACCCGGGTGAGTGCCGTCTGGGCAAAGAGGGTTGTTTTAGTTGTGGCCAATGGGTCGCAGATTGAGGGATTGCTCGTCAATAGGATGGGGGAAGGCCCAGTCCACCTCATCTGCAGCCCCACCAGGTCGTCCAGCTCAGCAAAGTAATACCTCAGGGACAGGTGCCGGTCAGCACCAAAATCGATTCTATGCTTTATCCTCCTCCCTGGACCAAGAAAACTCACCTGACATAGTAATTGGAATGTTACATCTCTTTCAGATAAATATGTATGCTTTGCTAGATCTAGGAACCACACTTTCTTTTGTGACTCCTTATATTGTTGTTCAGCTTGATATTAGTCCAGAAATCCTTTCAAAGCTATTTTTTATCTCTACTCCGGTTGGTGAGTTAGTTAGAACTAGCTAGGTGTATAGACATTTTTCGGTTATAGTGTTGTATAAAGTCACCTCAATTGATCTAGTGGAGCTAGATATGGTCGATTTTGACCTTATTCTTAGAATGGACTGGCTGCATTCTTGCTATGCTTTAGTTGACTGCAGAACCAGGATCGTTAGGTTTCAGTTTCCTAACAAACCAGTCCTAGAGTGGAAAGGCAGTACTTTAGTGCCTAAGGATTGATTTATTTCCTACCTTAAGGCTAGGAAAATGACCACTAAGGGGTACATCTATCACTTGGTTAGGGTCAAATACTCTAGTTTCAAGATCCAGACAATTCAGTCAGTTCCAATTGTGAATGAGTTCCCGATGTGTTTCCTGAAGATCTTTCGGGAGTTCCTCACGGGAGGGAAATAGACTTCGGTATAGACCTTCTCTTAGATACCCAGCCTATCTCAATTCCTCCTTACAAAATGGCTCTAGATAATCTTAAAGAATTAAAGGAACAGTTGAAAGACCTTCTAGATAAGGGCTTTATAAGACCCAGCATCTCTCCATGGGGTGCCCCAGTCCTATTCGTGCAAAAGAAAGATGGTACACTTAGAATGTATATTGACTATCATCTACTGGACAAGGTCACAGTCAAGAACAGGTATGGTCTACCCAGGATTGATGACTTGTTCGATCAACTTCAGGGAGCTAGTTGTTTTTCTAAGGTAGATCTCAGATCAGGATACCACCAACTCAGGGTCAAAGAATGTGACATTACGAAGACTGCCTTCAAAACTCGGTATGGTCATTATGAATTCATAGTTATGTCTTTTGGACAAACCAATGCTCCTATAACTTTTATAGACCTATTGAACAGGGTATTCAAGTCGTACCTGGACATGTTCATTATTGTCTTTATAGCCGATATTCTAGTTTACTCCAGAATAGAGGAGAAGCATGCAGACCATGTGAGAATAGTTTTGCAGACCCTCAGGGACTGCCAGTTGTTCGCTAAATTTAGCAAGTGTGAGTTTTGGCTAAAGTCAGTTGCATTTCTCATTCGTGTGGTTTTCAGTGAGGGTATTCGGGTGGATCCTCAAAAGATTGCGGCAGTTAAAGACTGTCCAAGACCCACTTCTCTATCAGATATCAAGAGTTTCTTAGGCTTAGCCAATTTTTACTGACAATCTATGGAAGGGTTCTCCTCCATTGCCTCCCCTTTGACCAGACTAACTCAAAAGAAGGTGAAGTTTCAGTGGCCTGATGCATGTGAGAAGAGCTTTCAAAAGTTGAAGACTCGACTCACTACAACCCCAGTTCTGACTCTGCCAGAAGGCTTGGACGAGTTTATGATCTATTGTGATGCCTCCAGGGTTGGCCTTGGTTACGTTCTGAGGCAGCATGGTAAGGTAATATCTTATACCTCTAGACCGCTCAAGGTGCATTAGAAGAATTATCCAACTCATGATCTCGAGCTAGCAGCAGTAGTGATCTTGGGCATAATTATGTGCCTAAGTGCTATTTTATAACTTAATTTAGACAACTTTGTCAATTGAATTAATTATATTCTCATGTGATTATGTATATTTATAAGCCTAAATTAACCAACATGATTAGCCCTTGTTTTGCAGGTGTAAAATGCATATGAGGGATCAAATAATGATGGTTGAAGTGAAGGAATAGAGTTTGGAGTGAATTGCAAAAGAATGCCAGTGGACATGCCAAGGCAAGGCTGGCCGCGCCAGGCAGTGTGCCACGCTGTGCGTGCGCCATGCCACACTCATGCCTTGCATGCGCGAGATGCTGCCAGGCAGTGCGCCTGCACGCCAGCCAGTCCCGTGCAATGTCAGTCCTCCTGCACGCCAGCTATCGTGTCACGCCCTGCCCTTGCCGCGACGAGGTTCATGCCACGCCCTTTGGCCAGCACCCATGACATGCCTCGACCAAACTTTCCAGTGATGTTGCACGTTTGCTCTGTGTCATGGAGCAAGATTGGCGTGACCAGGTCTGTGACATGGCGGTAGTTCATGGCTAACCAAAAATTGTGAATTTCCACTAAGTATAAATAGAATACTTAGCTCCTAAAATTATTTTATCACGAAATATTTTGAGAACACTGGAAAGGAGAAAAGGGAGAAGTGAAGAACTCTACCTAGGGTTCGTTATTTTCATTCTCTTTTAACTACTCTGGTAAGTATCGTAGTTTAATTATGTTTTGACTATTTGTATGAACATGAGTGGCTAAAACTCATTCTCTAGTATTGAGGCCACATGATATGATTGTAAATGCATGAATTCTTCATTGGTTTGAGTTTTAGTTGTTGTTTTGTCTTACATTCTTCATTATTGTTGTTTTTATACTTGATCACCATGAAAACAAACTCGATAAGCTTAGGTAAAAGCTCGAAAGAGTAACCCTAGGCTAGAACATAAGAATGTTGGGAGCAAGGTCTTATCTTTACGATAGGATTTGCTAATAGGATAGAAATTATACCTAATTAGCCTTGCTTGGTTAATAAAATCGGATAAGCTAGACACCGATTTAGCATTGTCACATTACCGCTCGTAGATGTAGTTTTGAAGCTAAGTCTGGTTTTAAATGATTAGAGGTACAAAAGTCCCTAATCAAAGGAACAAACTCCGTAAATCACATCCAAGTAGTTAACTTTCTCACGAATTAGGACGTCACATCCCCGCTCAATGATGTAGGTGTGAGATTAGTTTGTCATGTTTAGAGGCTCGAAAGACCATGAACATTGCATTTTAACTATTTGAGATAACAACTGAGGTTTTCACACTCGAACCAATGGAAATTGTAGTATTGCATGATTATCAGGCCTTAGCTCTAGTTGCTTCTTGTATTGTTTCTTGATTATTTTGTGATCACCCCTAAATTTATTTATAATTTTCCAAAATTTCTACAATCAACACTTGTGAAGTTTAATTTAACACTTGAACTTGATAATTCACTAAATTAGTCCAATCCCTGTGGGTTTGACATCCGGCTCTGAAAAAGGGCCACTGTATTACTTGTACAACCGCGTACGCTTGCGCGTGTCCTAGAGTGCAAACAAGTTTTTGGCGCCGTTGCCGGAGACTGGCAAAGTTTAGTGAATTTTTTTGTTTTTTGTGTGATTTTTAATTTCCTTAAGTGTTGAAAAACTTGGTATTAGTCTGCTATATTGCAGGTAATAGGTTGTCCTTGCAGAATTGGCAAGGAATAGAGAGCTGGTGGAACCTTTGTTGGAACCTGAACGCCAACTGCATTTGCTCAAAAGGGAAGATATAGAGCAAAAGTTGAAAAGGTTATAAGAGCAGTTGCAACAACATCCACCAGTGGGGCAAGCAGAGTTGTTACCTAATCAGATGGTAGCCCGACCAGTTCATGAAGTGGCAATCCCACTAGCAACAAATGTGACCTCCAGTATCCGTAAACCGGAGCTCGAAGGGAACTTTGAGCTTAAATAGAACATGGTGCAGTTGTTACATTCTAGTGGCCAGTTCACTGAATGAGTAATGAGGACCCACAGCAACACTTACAGAATTTCCTAAAGATCAATGACACTTTTGTCCCCATCGGAGTGTCAACTGACTATGTCTGACTCACACTCTTCCCAATTTCATTGTTGGGAGAGGCAAAGAGCTGGTTGAAGTCTGAGCCACCAAATTCTATTACTTCTTGGAATGACCTAGCAAGATAGTTCCTCATCAGATTCTTCCCTTCAGGCAAGATTGCCAAGCTCAGAAGTGAGATATTAAGCTTTAAGCAAAGGCCGAAGGAGAACCTATATTTGTCTTGGGAGAGATTCAAGTCATTGTTGAGACACTGCCCCCATCACTAGCAGTCCAATGAGGTGTTAGCTCACACCTTTGTACAGAATCTAGACCCACATATAAAGATTATATTAGACTCTACATCGGGTGGGCAAGCATTGGAGAAGACTTATGATGAGTTGTACACTTTGTTGAATAGGATTGCTCAGGGAAATCCAGAGTGGCACAGTGAATCATTGAGAGGGGCCGGTAAGAGAGCAGCAGGGCTGATAAAAGTGGACAGTGTCAATGCCTTGGCGACACAGCTAACATCATTTCAACATCAGATAATGACTCAGTTCAACAAATTGAGTATGAACCAACTGCAGGGACAGGAGAATCAATTCAGCAGGCTCCCAGTTGGTGTGAAATTTGTGGTAACAATGGGCACAATGCAGAATCTTATGGGGCAAATCTGGAATCTATCAATTTTGTTGGGAATGTTCAAACAAACAATCAGAATTATGGCAACACTTACAACAAGAGTTAGTAGAGCCACCCAAATTATTCTTGGGATGGCAATCATAGTCAAAGCTACTAGAAACCTCAGCAGCAGAACAGGCAGAACGGTAGCTAGACGAGCAGCAGCAACATTGAGGAGATGTTGCAAAAGACTATGGCTCCTCAGACCCAATTGGCAGAGAATCAGGAACGGATGGCTTTAGATTTGAAAAATCAGCAGTTGGCCACCCGCAGTCTAGAGAAGCAGATGGTTTAATTAGCAACTGCTCAACACACCAGACCGTAGAGAGGGTTACCCAGTGACACAGATACAAACCCTTGACAGGTCAATGCCATCAGTCTGAGGAGTGGCAAGAAATTGGCTAATGCACCACCTAAAGAAAAGAGAAATGAGGTGCAGTCGGAGCTGGTCAGACGGGGTCCATCTACCAACAAGGAAAATAATCAGAGTGTTGTGCAACACAATGCACAATCATCACTATATCCAACACAGAGACCAGCACCACCATTCCTGCAAAATTTTAAGAAGAACAAGGAGGAGGAATATTTTAAAAAGTTCTTTGATATTTTCAAAGAACCTTACATAAATTTGCCCTTACTTGATGTTTTGAATGGAATGCCAAAGTACGCTAAGTACTTGAAAGATGTGGTGGCCAACAAAGTTAGGTTGGTAGATGTCCAAACGGTGGCACTGACTGAGAAATGCAGCTACAGGGTAATGAGCAAGATGTCGCAAAAGCTCAAGGACCCAGGGAATTTTACCCATCCCGTACAAATTGGTAAAGCTGAAGTATTAAGAGCTCTTTGTGACTTGGGGGCAGCAGGAAATCTAATGCCTCTATCTTTGTTTAACATCTTTGGGTTGGGTCAGTCGAGGCCAACAAGAGTAATGCTACAGCTGGCATACAAGTTCTCCATGGCACCAGAGGGAATAATTTAGGACCTTCTCATCAAAGTGGGTAAGTTCATTATACCCGTTGATTTCATCATACTTGACTTTAAAGTTGATAACATGGTACCCCTAATCTTGGGACGTCCATTCTTGGCAACTGGAGGAGCTATCATAAATGTGAGAGCTGGTACCCTTAAAATGAGGGTTGATGATGAGGATAAGCTCTTCCGAGTTTACCAAGAGATAAACCCACCCACACACTACAGAGATCTTTGCAAGATCAATGTGTTGTCAGATGTTAAGTGTGGGGTGGTAGATTGCATGGGTCCACTGCCACTGGAGATGATCACATTTCAGCCCGAATCTAAAGGAGGACATAAGTTAAAGAAGAAGTTGTAAGAAGAGAGGGACAGAGTAGAGGTTGTTCGCTCGAAAAACAAAAAGAGAAGAAGATGGTTCTTGAAAGGGAACACTGGTTTGAGAATTTCCTGAGAAAGATATTCCACGCCGTGCACAACGTAAAATCAGGCACTGCTTGGGAGGCAACCCAAGGGTACCTCAGGTACAACTTTATTTTCTTTTTGTTTTGATTTTGTTTATTTTCACTTTTTGCTGTTGTTGTGGTGATTTAAGCACAGATTAAGGGGAAGTCTGAGTACCCTTAGAATAGGAAAGTAAGGAGCATGTAAGAAGATGAGTGTGGGGTCGATGATCCACTTGTGCAAAAATGAAGAAAAACCTGTTGTTAGCTAGGCCTTGAGGCCTCAGGGAGTATTTCTCACCCTTGTAGTATTTCTATTTGATGCTTTGGGAACATAGCATGATTCAAGTGCGGGGTGAGGGAATTTCAAAATTTTGTGCTTAATGAATTTGGGTGAAATTGGTGCTTTTTATGGTATTGTTTGATGAAAGAGTTTGAGTTGAGCATAATTCACCCATCCGTTGGTTTTTCTTTTATATTCTTTTTCAACGGAGGGCACTTTGAACCATGAATAAAAAATTTCTTTGTCTAGATATAATTGTTTTTAGTCATAATTAGGGACTTTTCCCAACGATGGATGGATGACAACCTTCTTGAGGGAAAATTAGTCAATAGGTTTTTGTTTTTGAACCCTTAGCTGATTGATGACTTGATGTTCTTGTTATGTGCTATACATGATTGTGAGATGCAAGTGTGGTCAATTTTGAAGCATGTGTAACAGTTGTATAACTCTGTTTGAGACACCTAGGCTCTTGAATGTGACTCGATGTGCTTAAAGCTAAATTTTTCATTCTTGTGATTAGCTGAGTTAAGAGTCTGCGGAATTTATCTTGAATTGAGCATGTGCTGTGAGTGTAAAGTTTCTGAATATTCCATGTTATGGTGTAGTGTCTAGAACTTTCCTGGTGTATATACAAAATGAAATGAGGGATGTCGAATGTAGGAGATGATTTAGGCATTTCTTTGAATGAGCAAAAAAATTTTATCCCTTGCTTTACTACCTTGAATGTCTAATCCTAGTTAGCCCCATTGAGCCTTATCCTATTCTTTGCTAGCCACAAAATGAGCTTAACCCCTTCTGTGCAATAGCCTTGAATTTGATCCAAAACTCCTAAGCGCTTATGTGAAATTAAGGAGTTGGAAGAAGAAATAAAAGAGTAGTTGTGGAAGTTAAAGAAAAGACTAGAGTGAACTTGTTTAAAATGAATAAGACTTAGTAGGAAGTACGAGAAGAGAAGAGCGAAAAAGAAGAAAATTGTTCAAGTACTCCTTACTAACAGCTTAAGTGTGCCTAATGAAATGGGGAAACTAAAGAGGAAAAAGGGAGTTGAAAAGAAAAAAGGTTAATAAAGAGGATGGAAATTCCTAATGAAAGTGTGATGTACTAAAAGCGCTTAGGGAAGATAGTCACTATTGCTGGCTAGAATAGTACCTATCCATCACTTATCTTACATTACAACCCACTAAGTCCTACTTGATCTTACTTTCAAATATTCCTAAATTAGTGGAGTAAAACACTAAAGGCAAGCTTATGGGTCAATACATGTTTCATGTGAACTCTTTGTGACAGTGAGTGTATTTCTTATTCATATACACATATATGTCATAATTTGAAAACTGATGAGTGGAAAAATGGGTAACTCTCTTGTTGTGAGGGCACATGTTTGATGAAGGATAAAATTCATGTCGGATTTCTTAATTGGTTAATTTTCATGAGTTTGTTGAGGTTGAGAGTTGATTCGTGAGGCTAGGAAGTCTTAACGGAGTTATATGTGATTTTAGTGGTTATATCTTGCATGCTCTATTTTTAACTTGTTATCTAAAACAATCAGTGTAGCCTTAGCTTGAATTGTCTTGTTTCAATTAGCTATGTGTGAGTTCTTCATGTGCATGAGATGTAATAGAGTTGTTCGAGGACGAACAAGGCTTTAAGTGTGGGGTAGTGATATTAGGCATAATTATGTGCCCAAGTGCTATTTTATAACTTAATTTAGTCAAGTTTGTCAATTGAATTAATTATATTCTCATGTGATTATGTATATTTATAAGCCTAAACTAACCAACATGATCAGCCCTTATTTTGTAGGTGTAAAATGTATATGAGGGACCAAATAATGATGGTTGAAGTGAAGGAATGGAGTTCGGAGCGAATTGCAAAAGAATGCAAGTGGACATGCCAAGGCAAGGTTGGCCATGTTGTGTGTGCACCGCGCCCAGTGTCGTGCCACGCTTATGCCTTGCGCACCCGAGATGCTGCTAGGAAGTGCGCCTGTGCGCCAGCTCCCGTGCCACACCAATCCCTCATGCGCGCCAGCTACCGTGTCACGCCCTGCCCTTGCCGCGATGAGGACCGTGCCACGCCCTTTGTCCAGCACCCATGACATGCCTCGACCAATTTTCCAGTGATGCTGCATGTTTTCTCCGTGTCACGGAGCAAGATTGGTGCGACCAGGTCCGTGAAACGGAGGCAGTTCATGGCCAACCAAAAATTATAAATTTCCACTAAGTATAAATAGAACACTTAGCTCCTAAAATTATTTTGTCACAGGATATTTTGAGAACACCGGAAAGGAGCAAAGGGAGAAGTGAAGAACTCTATAGGGTTCATTATTTTCATTCTCTTTTAACTACTCTTATAAGTATCATACTCTAATTATGTTTTTGAGTATTTGTACGAATATGAGTGGCTAAAACCCTTCCTCTAGGGTTGAGGCCATATGATATGATTGTAAATGCATGAATTCTTCGTTGGTTTGAGTTTTGGTTGTTGTTTTATCTTACATTCTTCATTATTGTTGTTTTTATGCTTGATCACCATGAAAACAAACTCGTTAAGCTTAGGTAAAAGCTTAAAAGAGTAACCCTAGGCTAGAACATAAGAATGTAGGGAGAAAGTTCTTATGTTTACAATAGGATTCAAGATTAGGATAGAAATTATACCTAATTTGCCTTTCTTGGTTACTAAAATGGGATCAGCTGGACACCGACTTAGAATTGTCACATCACCACTCATAGAAGTAGTTATGAAGCTAAGTCTGGTTAAATGATTAGTGGTACGAATGTCCATAATCAAGGGTACAAACTCTGTAAACCACATCCAAATAGTTAACTTGCTCACGAATTGAAACGTCTCATCCCCGCTCAACGATGGAGGTGTGAGATTAGTTTTCCATGTTTAGAGGCTTGAAAGACCATGAACATCACATTTTAACTATTTGAGACAACAACTAAAGTTTTCACACTCGAACCATTAGGAATTGTAGTATTGCATGATTATCATGCCTTAACTCTAGTTTCTTATTGTTTTGTTTCTCGATTATTTTGTGATCTCCCCTAAATTTAATTATAATTTTCCAAAATTTCTACAATCAACACTTGTTAAGTTTAATTTAACACTTGAACTTGATAATTCGCTGAATTAGTCCAGTCCCTGTGGGTTTGACACCGGCTCTGAAAAAGGTCCACTGTATTACTTGTACGACCACGTACGCTTGCGCGTATGCTGGAGCGCAAACAGGTAGTATTTTCCTTGAAGATTTGGAGGCACTACCTTTATGGGGTTCATGTGGATGCTTTTACTGACCACAAGAGCCTACAATAATTTTTAGTTAGAAGGACCTGAATCTGCATTAGAAAAGATGGTTGGAATTATTAACGGATTATGACATGAGTGTGTTGTATCACCCTAGAAAGGCCAATGTAGTGGATGATGCCCTCAGCAGGAAGTCTATAAGGAGTATTACTTATGTAGAGGAAGATAAAAAGGAACAGCAAAGGATATTCATAAACTAGCTCGATTAGGGGTCCAGTTGGTTGATTCCATAGAAGGTGGAGTTGTAGTCCAGAGTGGGTCAGAATCCTCCCTAGTAATGGAGGTTAAATCAAAGTAGGACGAAGACCCAATTTTTCATAAGCTGAAGGAAGCAATCCTAAGGAAAAAGGTGGAAGCTTTCTCAAAAAGGGGGGGATGGTGTGCTTCGTTACTAGGGTAGCTGTATGTTCCAGATGTTGATGATTTGAGGTAGTGGATATTAACATAAACTCACAGCTCTATCCACCCTTGTGCTACCAAGATGTACCATGATCTGCGGGAAGTCTACTGGTAGAATGGCATAATAAAGGACATTGTAGAATTCATGACTAAGTGTCCAGATTTCCAATAGGTCAAGGTTGAACATCAGAAACTTGGGGTATGACTCAAGATATTAGCATTCCTACTTGAAAGTTGGAAGAGTGAACATTGACTTCATTATAGGTCTACCTCATACCCGCCGACAGCATGACTCAATTAGGTGTTTGTAGATCAGATGACTAAATCAACATATTTCCTACCAGTTAAGACCAAAGACTCAGCAAAATATTATACTAGACTATAAATCCGGGAGTTAGTCAGACTACACGAGGTTCCCTCTTTCATCATTTCAGATAGGGGTACTCAGTTCAGCTCACACTGGAAGTCATTTCAGAAAGGACTTGGTATTAAGGTCAAGCTCAGCACAGCTTTTCACCCACAGACAGATGGCCAGATTGAGCTGACTATTCAGACATTGGAGGATATGTTGATGTCTTGAGTGATCGATTTCAAGGGTAGTTGGGATGATCACCTACCTCTTATCGAATTTTCATACAACAATAGCTACCATTCCAGTATTCAGATGGCCCTGTTAGAGGAATTATATGGTAGGAGGTATAGATCTCCTATAGGGTGGTTTGAGGTTGTGAAGCTTCTTTGATAGGACCTGATACAGTACATGAGGCCATGCAGAAGGTTCAACTTATCAGGGAACGGCTGAAAACAACTCAAAGTTGATAGAAATCGTACGTAGACGTAAGAAGTAGGGAGTTAGAGTTTGCTGTGGATGATTGGGTATATTTGAAAATCTTACCTATGAAGGGGGTGATGAGATTTGGAAATAAAGGAAGTCCTAGATATGTTGACCCATACAAGATCTTGAGACGCGTTGGCAATGTGGCTTATGAGCTGGAATTGCCTGCAGAGTTAGCATCGGTGCACCCAGTCTTCCATGTGTCCTTCTTGAAGAAATGCATCGGCAACCCAACCTTAGTAGTGCCTCTAGAGAATGTTGGGGTAAAGGACAGCTTCTCTTATGAAGAATTTCCAATTCAGGTCTTAGATAGTTGGGTTCGTAAGTTGAGGAAAAATAGGTAGTTTCAGTGAAAGTCTTGTGGAAGAACCAGCTAGTAGAGGGAGCTACATAGAAAGCCGAAGCAGATATGATGGCTAAGTACCCTTATCTTTTTCCTTCCGGCTCAGTTTTAGCTTCAGGTACAAGTTTCCTCCTTAGAACTCTATCCAGTTTATTGTTAAGATCATGCCTATCAGTTCCTTTCATGTCATAGTATGTGTATACAGTTTATGAATTTAGCTCAATCATGTATTTCAGTCTGAAATTAGTCACTCTATTAGTTTCAAGTCTATAGTTCTTAGTTTTGGGATTGTACCTCTTTCCCCACCTTGTTCAGCATAGTTAGCCTCTATTCGAGGACGAATGTTCCCAAGGGGGAGATATTGTAATACCTCAGGCCCCCAGAGTAAAATATTACAATAAAAGAATAAAAGTTGCAGACTTGGTGCCAGGGTGACAAGGGAAGTGATGGCCTATCACACCTTTGACGGTGGATCTGACGGCTGTCAGCTAGGCAATGAACCGTTACTTGTGCCATCGAGGTCAAGTCCCTTCAGCTTATGGACGATGGAGGTCCCAACAGACCATCAAATGAGTGATGGCCTATCAAGACAACTGTCACTTAGTCCATAAGTCCAGGTCATTCTGATTAAGGAAGGACGGAGGACCGACAGATCGTCAGGTGTGCAATGGCCCATCACGCTGACTATCACTTAGGGGGGAAATCTTGGGAAATTCTATTTAAGCCTGAAGACGGAGATGAAGAACCGTCAGGATTGCAACGGCCCATCACCTATCCCGTCAAACGTGCAATGGCCTAAAAATTTCAGACTTCTAAATATTTTTTAAGGGTAGTTTCATATATTTCCACTCTTTTAGTCCCTAAACAATATTGGTTTGGGATTATTTTCAAGGGATTTAGAGGGGTAATCGATCCTCCTCACTCGAACTTTCAAAATATCAATTATAAAACTCAGAGTTTCTCTCTGAAGCTAGAGCTAGGGCTTCCAATATTCTCAGAAATTTTCAAGCTTCTCCTCTGGAATTTCTTCTTCTGGTATGCGGAAATTCAACAAGGGAGTTCTTTCATCCTTGTGTCCCAAAGCTATACTCAGAAACCTTTTCCATACTATCCCTATAAGAGTTATTAACTAGGGTTTTCAGATAAATTATGAATGCTCTTCAATTCCAGTTGTTTTGTTAGTTTTATTACCCTAGCATATGATCTTTATGATTTTGTATTAAATTTCATAGTATGATTTCTATACCTAACTTTAATATGATTCTTGGGTTGATCCTTTCATGACTTGAAAGCTGGTCTAGAATGCTATGTTTTTCATGGAATATTGTTTAAACATGATCATCAGCATATATGTTTAACTTGAAGTTAGCATTTTTAGATTATGAATATACTTAGCCTTCTCCAGGAATGTCAGCTGATTAGGTTGACTTTTTATCAGTCCTTTGAGAAACTTAGTAAATTCAGTAGTATTATTTTATTAGCTTGTTAGTCATTCTTTAGACCGTTATGATGCTTTCAGATAAAGCAGCTCTGACAAGTCTTAAAACATAGTTTCTTTCAGGTCCCTAGAGTCTCAGAACACTTCCAGATAAGCAGTTCTGACTTAGTCTGAGGACACTAGTTTCGAGCTATCAGCACAGTTAGACATAGGATTTTCAGTTGGGAGTAGCCCTTAGCATCGAGTGGGTCGGGGTTCAGCGCACTCAGGTTTTCAGAACTAGCCACCATAGGTTATTGGCCCGAATGGGCCCAGATAGTGATCACATAGTTTAGCCACTATATCCTGTCAAGGTGCAGTAGGCTTTCTCCGATGGGGTATATACATCGGACTCCATATTTAGTTCAGGTGGTTACATGTCGGTTATAGTCTCTCCCACAGAACAGCTCAGTTCAGTACAGTCATAGACTCCAGTTTAGTTCAGTCTTCAAGATTTCAGGATATGCTATGACCTTCAGACAGTTATTAGTACTTATAGTATTATCGGACTTTTAGCTTCTTTCAATACTTACGATTCCAGATATGGTCATTGCATGTCTTTCAGTATAGTTTACAGATTTTCAGTATTCTTATATTTAACTTATATCTCATACACTCAGTATATTCAAAGTACTGAATGCATATTTCCATGTGCTATATCATTTTATGATATAGGTTCAGGTACCCAGCACCAATATCGCAACTAGTTTTACCTCGGAGAATTCGCCAGCAACTTCAGTGGTGACTCCTCATCTGCCGAGAGCCAGAGTTTTCATTTCAGTCTATTACTTCTAGTTTCAGTTTTGGACATTAGAATTAGCTGGGGGTTTGTCCCAAGAACTCGTCAGTTCTTTAGAAGGTTTTTCAGACATAGTATGTTAGTTAAAATTGAGTTCAGATATATTTTTAAACTTTAGTATTTTATTCAGAGGATTGTTTATTTATTTCAGTAGTTGATTATGGATTTAAGCAGCTTCTGCATTATATTATTTTACAGCAATCCAGTATGTTAGACTTATGCCATGCCATGAGTTCGCTTGGGGTCACTTGTGATCCTAAGTACCGTGTTGCGTCCAGGGTGCAGACTCGAGTCGTGAAAAAAATAATGTAGAAAGAAATTATCAATAGACATACATATTTTTCATTTATTTCTGGTTTGACAAGCTTGTTATACTTCTTACGAGTCTCGAAGATGATAGTGTCTATATTTGGTGGCCTATCATCTTTACCTCCCTTCACTTATAAAGAGACAGATTAAAGAAATCATTTTAACAAAGAATAGGCTTCTAAAAGAATTTTTAGATGTACTTACCAATTCATAAATAATCTCTCTAATATGCTTAATGCCCGTATGATGAGGCATACTTAACTTAGATCTATTAATTGTATATCTTGTATTGTTTCCTATATTAATAACACACCATCAAAATTATGGTTATCCCCTTAAAATAACATGCTAATGATTAGCAGCTATGAAGTCATACCTTAAACTTTTTACTTAAAATATGCTCTTTAACCAATCCTAATCACTCTTGTCTACCGCCTGTAGAACATTTTTAGAGCATCACAGAATGGCTTAGAATTCATATTCTTGTGCAACGATCCTCTCCAATTATTTCAGAACCTTCTCATATGTTGCAAGACATGTTCTTTCTGATCATTCACATTGTCTCTGACAAATTTATCCTACAATATTTCATAAGTATCATTAAACACGAATCTCAAAATTTCAAGCAAAGTAGAAAAATATGATTTAACCAATTATTTGCATCTTGTTCAACCACTAACCATTACAATGTCTATAGATAGTTAAGATACTTGGTTGAAATAGTTGTCATGACAAAAGTAGATAACTATGTATATCACAATTTAGTTGATACAAACTTTATGTGTGAAATGAAATTGTGAATATATCACCATCATTCATATTGAAAAAATTTAAGAAAGTAATGCTTTAAATCCTAACAGTAGCTGCATCCCACATGTGTTTTGGATTATCTGTTTCGATGTCCATCCATGAGTGCACCCATAATAGGCACATATTATGATCACAAACTAAGATACCCAAGTGTATTAGAAATGAGGCATAATGCTGGCCAACAACACAATTCTAATAAAAAGTGACTCAATTTTTCTCCAGGTTTGAGTCATGAAATAATATTACAAATATTCTTTCTTCTCACTTTTTTTGCCTTTACAAATTCGCGTGAACCTATAAATTAATTTAAGCCGGACACGCAATAGAGTTTTTCACACTAACAACAACAAAACATAATAATTTAAGCAATAAAATACTTATTTCATTTATCTGAGTATCTTGTGTCACTTCAACTTCTTGTGGGGGAGGAACATCATCTTTAATTGGATCAAATCAGAAAATATAGATATGCTTTTTTGTACTAACTTATTTTGATAAGATGTTGATGCATTAAAAATTTTACTTTGGTCAATTGGGATCGTTTTTCATCACTTATTCTTATTGAGTCCAAAGATTTTAAGCTCTTTCCCAATCCCCTTGCTAAGCCATCCGGTGGAATATAAGCATGCGATTTGTCTTTAAAATTGATCCCATTTAAGAGTTTAGGCATTTTGATAGATTTATGTCAACCTAATACAAAAGAAGCACAGTAATTATAAGTTCACTACATGAGAAAAATTATTCAACATGTTTTCAATACTAAATTTTCAACATGTCTTCTCTTAAATCAAGTTACTTCCCGGTGCCAAGGTAGTACTTAACAACAACTATGTCCTTCTCTTGCTTGGTTATAAGATAGAACTTAATGATATATTAATATTGACTAGATTTACATCTGGCCAAGAAGCGATCGAACTTAAATGTTAGCATGGATAATGAGAAGGAATTAACCTGGTAAGAGAATTTTCTCTTTCAACCTCCTGTCTGGAAAATTTTCTTGTAAACTAGATTATATTTCATGTGTCAACCTATAAATATAGGCAGAACGATTGATACCATCATATACAAATAGAATTAAGTCCTCTAGTTGTATAAACTAATACAATAGAAGAAAAGATCTCTAACAAATATATCCTCAAGATTATTTCTATCATCAATACCATACTATTTACAACAAATAGATAATATATAAATAAGGTACTATTGGCACCACTATCTTTAATATCAAACAAATACATATTCTGTTAAGATCTGATTTTTAGACTCCAACAGAGACTTGATTTCTATTTTCTTATTGGGAAACTTACAAGCATTTAGTGTCAGCTGAACAACGAAGGACAATACCATAACAAAGGCTTGTAAGATAATAGTAACTAATTCAGTTCTAGTAAGAAGTTTTCATAAGGTTTTCTCTATTAAAAACTTACCTGCAAACATATTTTCTGCAGGCATGAAGCACATTTATATATATAAGTCACGAATCAGTAATAACTTTTGTTGACATTCTCTAAAAGATGCTAACTCTCTTGCTGGATATTACACAAGAAGTAATTAAAGGATATAAACAGATGATAGTCTCAAGTAATTTCTTCCAAAAATTTACATAATATAAAATTAGTAGAAGCAAATAAAGAATATTTAGAATTCAACTCAGCACCATAGTAACAAAATTTAAACAAAAAACCTGAAGAACTAATCACATATGTTAACTTCAGAAACAAATAAAGAATATTACACTACTATTGTAAATAGTTCATCAGTAAGCACCAATTAGAGAACCGTGAAGAAAATACTTAAAAATAGAAACCAAACATCCAAGATTATTTAGAATCCAACTTAGTACCATAGTAACAAAATGAGAACTCAAAAATCAAACATGAACACAAAGCAATCAAATAGGATATCCTTTAATGCAAATTATAGAGTGAAACTCGTAAAATCAATAAATTTCATCAATTTCATTAAATTCTTTGGGAGATTCTAATAGCACTTATGATAATTACTTCAACCAGCTATTCCATATCCAATTGCATTCTAGATTCCCGATAGCCTACTCTAAATCATCCCTTTTTTCCCCAACATCAAAAGAATTACAAGATTGAACTTTTCATATAATATGTCAACCTTTATTCAAAAAACCTTTAGCATAAAACACATGTGATGCTTGGTTGATTAATATAAAAAGCTCATTTTTTAAAAGAATCATTCTCAGTTAACACTTACAAAGTTATATTCATCTACTTTAATTTTCCTTTGTTGGTCATATACATCGAAACAACAACACTCTTCTTCTACTGGTAAATTATAATTCAAGAATCTCAGTTAACTTATTTTTATTTTATTCATCCATCTCACCAACTATAATCACCCCTCAATCTTGAATTTTTAAACTTTTATCATAGTATTGCACGTAAATTCTATATCCATGGGTAACATAGCTTTTGAAACTTGTCATGTATAGTAGAGGACCACATGACAATGAGAAAATTTTTTTAAATCTTTTACTATCTGTGTTTGTGTAATTTCTACAATCTATCAAAATCAAGTACATAGTTTAGCAAATACTATTCACAAGTTGGTTTGAAAAATAAAATTCTTAACTACTCACCTTTATTTTTAACCAACCAACGAATTGTCTATTCCATTCGATAGCTGAATTTTTTTGGGAGGTACCAATTGGAATTTGTGAAAATTCTTTGCAAAGAATTTAAAGTATAAGCATGTCATTTTATGTAAGAAAATATGAAAAAGGTAAAAGTAAATTATTTGAACGAGTCATTACTTACTCAAGAAATGATTGAATTTCATCATAGTTCTTCAAAATATAAAAATGTGCTCGCTCAAATTAATATGAATCAAGACTATCTGGTACCACTTAATATTTTTTTAGGTTGAGAAAAAATTGTTAAACCTCCATCAGATTCAATATCACCACAATCATAATTCTGTTCATTGTGATTAAATTTTGTTTATCGTATGCAAATACCTTGAACATAAGGTCATATATTCAATTGCTAAATATTCCTCTGCAATACAGCCTTCTTGGCGAACCTAATATGAATAAATCACTTAAGAAAGTATAGACATCGCTCCACTAGATACATCCATCGATATTGAATAGATATAGCAATCTTAGGTTCCTTAGCTAAATGAATTGGCAAGTAGACCATGATATCAAAAAATGCAGGAATGAAGACCTTTACTAACTTGAACAGAGTTATAGGAATTTGGGCTTCTATTTGCTCCAGCTCATCTACTCTTAAACATTTCGCTCCAAGTATGTTAAAAAATACAGACAACCCAATAAGTGATTCAAGCATAAATTTACAGAGCATATCGTGTATCGCATATGGGAGTACATGTTGCAGAATAACATGGCAATCATGACTTTTCAAGCCTGAAAGTTTGTGATCATTAAGGTTGACACATTGAGAAATATTTGATGAAAATTCATCATGAACCTTTAAACTCTTTAAAATGTTGAAAATATCATGCTTTTCTTCAGGAGATAACATGTGTAATATGTAGTTGGTAACCCATATCCATCCTACTCTTTATTAAATGCAATTTTTTTGTTTATGGCTTGCAACATCCATTCGAGAATTCAGGGTATCTTTGATTTTTTCTTTTATATTTAAGATTGTCCTTAAAATATTATCACATATATTTTTTCTCAATGTTCTCCACATCTAAATTATGCCGCAACGATAGAGTTTTTCAATATGAAAGATCAAAGAAAATACTCTTCTTATTTCAATTATCACCGGTACTCTCATGTGATATTTTAATCTTCTTCTTTGAATGCTTTGATAATGTTGACCCATCTAAATCAGCCACTTGATAAAGTATATCATTATCGGATAGCATTTTTAGTTGTAATCTCCACTCCTTAGTGCAATCAAACGAATCTTTATCGTACGGTCATTTTTTTTTGCAAACGGGTAAGCCAATTCTTCTTTGGTACTCCATCTAGATAAATTTTCATATATTAATGATCCACAACAAAGTTGTATGTAACATAAAATTCTGCCTAGTTGACGCATCAAAAATCTCTACTCGAATTTTTCCATAATGTCTTTAATTTATCTATCAAATATTAGAGATAAATATTAATTGTATCTCTAGGACTTTAAGGAGTAGGAATAAGCATCGATAAAATGAAATCCTCTTTCTTCATGCTTAACCAAGATGGTAAATTATAAGAAATAAGTACAACAGGTCAAATGCTATATGGAGTTTTCAATCTTTTAAATGGTTGAAAATCATCACTATCAAGTCCAAGTCAAACATTACGAGGCTCAGTAGCAAAAGATGGGTGAAGTTCATTAAGTGTCTTTCATGTTACTAAATTTGCAAGGTGCCTCATTATTCCATCATCAACTCTTTTATCATGATTCCATCTTATCAAAGACGATATTTTTGAGGACATAAATAATCTTTGAAGTCTTAGCTTAAGAGAAAAATAACGTAAAATCTTGCATAGTATATTTTCACAACATCTAGATTTTGTTCCCCTATTACATTTACCTCCTTCCATCTAGATGTGACGCAAACTTTACAATATTCAAGAAACTTGTCATCCTTCCAATATAACATGCTATTATTCTTACATGCATCTATTTTTTGTAAGAAAAGCCAAGGTACTAAGTTATCTTCTTTACCTCATAATATGAATGGGGCAAGTTTGATACATCAGGCAATAAATCTTCCTTTGAGCATCTTCAACAAAACTATAAATAACGCATCACTCCACTTACCAATGCTTTTAATATAAAGCAGTTTAACTAAAGAAAAAAGTTTAGAAGCTTTTGAACCTTCATATAATGGTTGCTCAAAAACGTTTAGGAGACTGAAGAATCATTTTGCTTTAGAATTTGGTTCCTCCTCAACAAAATCATTATCACCAGTGATCATATTGGCTCCACTAAAAGAGGGGTATAAATCCCTTAAAATATTATGTACTTCATCCTCATCATTATCCTTTTCAATGTCATTGTCGTTGTCTACAAATTCAGAATCTGATTATGACTCACTTAACCTTTCTCCATGACGATACCAAAAAGTATAACTCTAGATTATTTCATATACTAATAAATGTGACCTAACCATCTCACGATTTTTTGAAGATGCATTACAATATTTGACGCATGGATAACGCATTTCTTGTGTTTCTCTCAATTTTTTTAAAAGCATAATCCAAAAAATTCTCCACCCCAAGTATTAGGCATTATCAAGTCGATTTTGAACTAGTTGCACTTATTAGATTCCATAATCTAAAATCAGACAAAATATATAAGAAATATATTAAGTATAACAACCAATAGGAGCTTGTCATCCTTCCATCTAGATGTGACGCAAACTTTACAATATTCAAGAAACTTGTCATCCTTCCAATATAACATGTTATTATTCTTACATGCATCTATTTTTTGTAAGAAAAGCCAAGGTACTAAGTTATCTTCTTTACCTCATAATATGAATGGGGCAAGTTTGATACATCAGGCAATAAATCTTCCTTTGAGCATCTTCAACAACACTATAAATAACGCATCACTCCACTTACCAATGCTTTTAATATAAAGCAGTTTAACTAAAGAAAAAAGTTTAGAAGCTTTTGAACCTTCATATAATGGTTGCTCAAAAACGTTTAGGAGACTGAAGAATCATTTTGCTTTAGAATTTGGTTCCTCCTCAACAAAATCATTATCACCAGTGATCATATTGGCTCCACTAAAAGAGGGGTATAAATCCCTTAAAATATTATGTACTTCATCCTCATCATTATCCTTTTCAATGTCATTGTCATTGTCTACAAATTCAGAATCTGATTATGACTCACTTAACCTTTCTCCATGACGATACTAAAAAGTATAACTCTAGATTATTTCATATACTAATAAATGTGACCTAACCATCTCACGATTTTTTGAAGATGCATTACAATATTTGACGCATGGATAACGCATTTCTTGTGTTTCTCTCAATTTTTTTAAAAGCATAATCCAAAAAATTCTCCACCCCAAGTATTAGGCATTATCAAGTCGATTTTGAACTAGTTGCACTTATTAGATTCCATAATCTAAAATCAGACAAAATATATAAGAAATATATTAAGTATAACAACCAATAGGAGCAAGAACTAAATATTATTTATGAGTCATAGAGCATGCATAATAGATAAATGATATTAGCATTCTGTCTAAAGTTTAATTAATTAATGAGTGAGTATCCAGAAATAAAGTTACAATGCTCATCATGGAAATAGTTCTTCAAGCAAGCATCAAATAATACTATGCAATAATAAGTTAAAAACTTAAAGAGCATCGGTACTCTAGAACTTGTTGAAACTATCTTAGATTCTTTCCTAACAAATTAATTGTATCTAACACCTCTATGTATACCCCAAACTTAAGTTAAAGCACATGATCAATGTATAAAACATAATGAATAACTCATGAATTTAGAAAACGATTCTTAGTTTATCAAATTTGGCACTCTATGCTATACATAGTGAATTCATATACAACAAACTTTTTAGTCCTAAAAGATTACATTGTAGTCATCTCCCCAAAAATCTTACATAACTTTAGAATACACTATCATATTTCAGACATCTCTTGAAGTACTCCATATTAGATTCAGGTCATGAAAGTTAGCAAAGAGGCAAGACGATTGAGCATCAACATTACCTAGCACTGAAATGAAGGAACTCAGTTGCATATACCAATTAGCAGCAGACAAATTTTCTCATGGTTAGTTAACATAATTAATCTACTTTACCTCATACTTAGTTCATGATATATAGATGATACAAATTAGTAGTATCATTCAGCATTTTGCTTTAAGTGACAACATACAAGCCTTTTTCACTTACAATAACCAAAACATATTCTACAACCTCACACGTGGTTTGAATTATATCAACAAGTACGTTAAATAGATTGAAGTAATTCAAGTAGGCAAAAACATACATTCATGATTCATATATTATTGGACAATGTTTAAGATTCAAACTAGAGGTCAAAGATCATATTATAAAATAAATCAGATTTCACATAGTTAACCTTCCTTACCTCATACTTGGTTCATGACACATAGGTAATATAAGTTAGAAATAGCATTCAATATTTTGCTTTAAGTGATCACATACAAGCCTCTTTCAGGTGTAATAACCAAAACATTCTCTAAAGCTTCACACATGGTTCAAATTATTTCAACAAGTAGTTAAAATAATTTGAAGTACTTCAAGGAGGTAAAAGAATACATCCATGATATAAATATAATTGAAAAATGTTTGGGGATCAAACTAGAGGTCGTCATATTCGTAATATCATATTATATTTAAGATCTTGCTATCTCTATACTCCTGTCTTAGTTAAACAGTCCATGCAATACTATTAATCTTAACTAAGCCATCAGATTAATGTTTGCAGGAATAGCTAAAATCCGATACTCAAAAGAGTGTTTATTTAGTTGCGGGCACCTTTAGCAGCATGATAAGGTAAGGAAACCATAATGGTTATTACTGTTTTACAATATTATTTTATCTTGCTTTAGGCCTAATTTTCATATCTCCATTTGCATTAGTGTTGCTTCATTATATTAGTTGATTTGTAGCTCCTATGTGTAACTATATTATGGTATATTATGGTATCCTGATATTTTTCACTTTATTTCTTAGCTTTGAGATTTCAAGAATTCTTCTGCCTTTTACTGTTGTAAGTAGGCAAAATTGAGTTAGACAACAAAATAACCTTTGATCAAACAACATAAGTTAACTACATTAATATTAGGATTATTCATTTGTTGAGATTTGAAATTTCATTTTACTAAACATAGAGGCAGATATAAAATAACTCTGCATGTGTGAGCCTCTAAAGTCTTTTATTTGATCCTTAACTACTGCCAGACGGCTTCAGATATGTCTGAAGTTTGTACTTAATAACACTAGCAAAACCACTTAGTAACATCAACGACAACAATCCATAAAGAATAAAAGAATATAAAGAAAATAGATAAACCATAAAATCAAATTTATCAATACACGTACAAAAGTAGAAATTTACCTTGATGAGAAGAACACCCTAAGAATGCGTTTCTTATTATCAGTAGCAGTTGACAAGAGCCATATCAATAGACGAGCAGGTTCGATGAGCGAAAAGTAATGAGCAGTAGCAAGAGATAGCAAGAGAAGACTGAAGTTTTTCTTTTAACACAAATGTATTTTGCGACTGCAAAATAAATTCCCTATTTTAAACAAGTTACTCATTTTCCTCTTAAATATATAACAATTAATAAAAGAAGATTAGGAATAGAACATACTATTGCAGCAGCAACTAAATGCCTATATGCCCTAAACAAGCAATTTAGTAGCTGTTAGCAGTAGCTAAAGCAATAGAGACCAGTCGTTGTTAGTAGCAAGTTAGACAAAAATAGTCCAAGTAAAATATTTTGATCATACACTAAAAGCAAGAAAGCAACAACAGTTGTAAACACTAAGCAGAAGCTAAGGTAACAACAAAAGTTAAAATAGTATTGCAGCTAAGGCAAAAAGTAGCAATTATAAGTACTATTCATCAAATAAGGCAAATAGTAAACTCTCATAAAGGATGTCAGTTTTCAGGAAGAGCAAGTGACGACGATCGAGCAGTAAGAAGAGAATACTGATTTTCTTTTAAAAGAAAAACTAAACTGTGCATTGTTTTTTGCAATCGAAACAGAGATCAAACATTGATATGAGGGTCTATCTGTTTTTGCAAAGGGGATGGGGAAGCAGTGTGTGAAGTGACGTAGGGGTTGAAAATAACGAGGAAAAATTATCTCATTAAGGTAAAATATAGTGTCACTAACAATAAAATAATAATAATCATAAAACAAGTATTAGGAGTGTACGAAGAAAACAACAAACTGCATCAAGTTGATAATATGAGTCAAACCAAGAAAAAAATTCATTAGTAATTTAGTTTGATTTGGTCTGGTCTTTAAAAAAAAATTCGATTATAATTGATTTGCTTTGATTTTAACTAAGAAAAGTCAAATCAAATCAAACAAACTCGACATTACGTGTATACAATTTTTTAAAATATTTAATACATAAAAAAATTTATTATAGTGTAATTTATAAATATTTTTTAAAATAAAGTTCATAATTTTTATATATTAACATACTAATTTCAGTGTACATGTTGCACATGTGTGTCATATCAACCAATAAATATATGTGAATCACTGAAAATAATAGTTAACATTAAAATAAATGTAACATTTATTTAAATGATAAAATAAATAATATTATTATGTTGGCACAATAACTTAATTTAATATCTTTTAATTATGTAAATATAATGAATTTCATTAGTATTTATCTCATTTGAGAGCTTTTTACGAATAATGTAATTGATTTATGTTGTCTTCTATCATGTTAATTTGATTGCTTTGTCATTATTAAAATTTTGTTATTGTCATTAATAGTCCTCTTGTAAGTACAATATACACTTGGTCTATGCAATATATGAGCTTGGAGTGTGATACTTTTATAGTAAAAGTGTAGATAAAGTTCCTAATTTATACCGAGAAATAAAAATATGAAAGAAATATACCTGATTAGGATTAATCGTTAAAAAGGAAAGAAAATGATGGATCAATTTTCTCATATCTCCTAAGCCTAAAAAAATATAAAACAAAATATTGTAGTGATCTCATTTTTTTAATCTCTTTCAATATTTCTTGATATAGATAGCCATTGCAAAATTAAGAGCCTCAAATCACTTTCTTTTGCTTATAAAATTTGGAGTAGAGAAATTATTAGAATTGAATTTACTTCTGATTTACAAACTAAATCTAAGTATGAATTTAAAAACATTTTTCGTTATTTGAAGTTTGTTTTAAGCTGTTTTCTTTTTATTTTAATTTCTAGTCTTTATGACAATTCAAATTTTATGCATAATTCTAATAAGATAATTTATATAAACAAATTCTTACTGAACTTGAAATTCTTAAAAATATAAGAATCTTTTTGTAGAATTGAAATTAAAAATTTAATAAATAAAACTTTAATTAATTTTAAAAATCTAAATATTATGAAAATAATTGAATATTAAAATTTGTATGGCCTAAGTAACTTGATCCATTTTTTAGGAATAAATAGAAAAGGCTATAAAAAAATTATTAATTTACATTGAAGTTCTCGGAAAAAGAACATCAGCTATTAAAAAGAAAGACTCCTATACGATTCACCTCTCAATATCTTGGAAACTCAAAATCAATATATTCAGTGTTCTGTTGTTGACACATAAATAAATGCTAAATTTGTCCCATTTTAAAATTATTTTAATTTTTTAAATTTAAGTTTTAATTTTTACACTTCAAATTTTATCCATAGTGGAATTCGAGATTGAATCTAAACTTTTATTTAAAATCACATCAAATCTACAGCAAATCATCCTAAATTTGAGATATAAATTCCCCAAGATGTTCTCAAACTTTTGTAACCACTCCCGATCTGAAATTATTTAAATTTCTCAAAATCAAACTTCAACTTTGAAACTTCAAAACTTCATCGATAGTGGAATTCAAGATTTTAATTGACAAAAGAATTTCTTTATGAAGGATTAAGACCTGAAGCCGACGTGATTAGTTCAAAATTTTCTGTCGAGGGAAGTTTAAATTCATTATATTGCTTTTGAACTGAAATAACAGACTCTTTGGATTTCAATTAGAAAAAATTACATAATTAAGTAAATCTTACTACATAATTACATTATATAACAACACTTTCAATAAATTACAAAAAATAGCAAAATAACTACACAAATAACTTTTTAACATCATGGGGTTAACATGTATCAATATTTTTACATTCTCTCTCCAATCCCTCTATCCGATTTTTGCTCCATTCAAAATTCGGTTGTCCATCTTCATCGATATCTCAAGTTTTCCTCCGTTTTGATCTCTCACAATTTCTACTCATATAAAACTTTTGTGATTATGTGTAAGTATTTTATGGTTTTTTTATTTTTATTTTACTTATCATAATTCAAACTTTAAATACTATCACTTATCATGTATCTTTGTTGGATTTAGAATACATGTATCTTAGGCAATTTATTCAGTCAGGATACATGTATCAACTTAAGGTAGTTTAGGATACATGTATCAGCTTAGCTTTTATAAGTCAGGATACATGTATTAGTATTTTATCTGCACTTTCTTACCTGCATCATCAATCCCCAATTGCTTCATAATAGCTCCAACAAGTCCATCATACGAAACATATTCCTTGATGATGATTCTATTTATGGCATAATCTCTATATTCATTGTCTGGAGTTCACTTACCTGAATAACGAAATAATACTGTTATGTTGGACATAATTTCAAAAGGCGTGTAACGTTGATACAATCAAAGAATCAGAATTTTCAGCAAATCTCAAATTTAAATACACCAAAAAAAGGAAAAAGATCGCCAAAATTAAATTTTCAGGCAACTTAATTTCGTAGATGCGGTATTTGGATTCAAAACCTTAGAAATTTGGAAGAAAAAAAAAGAACTTATGTATCTACTTAAATACTGATTTAATGGCATTGATTATGCAGATTCTGTTTTGGTGTAACATACGACATACATTAATGAGGATTTTAAGGGTTTGATACTTTGATACAAGTCTTATCCTTATAGAAAACAGTACCAAAAAAATTGCTATTTTGTGTAATTTTAATAAATATCGTTATTTTATGTAATTATTTTACTATATAGCGTTATTTATGAAAAATTTTCTTCAAATTAATTATTGAAGATATTACAGAGATATTTTTGTTAACTTGAATTTTGTCGTATGCATGCCTATGAATTAGTATGAAAGAAGATTTGATAAATTGAAAAAATGAAGAAGAAGGAGCTGAAAAAGGAGGCTGGTAGTCAAGTAGAAGAGGAAGGCTGAAAATGTGGGAGAAGGGAAAGGGGAGCTAACACGACTAACTTTTTTTTTCCAAAAATAAGTATGAAATAATTAATTCCTATTAAATAATATTTTTTTTGTTTCCTTTTTTTTATTTCGAAAAAAATATTTATTATCTATATATAAATTTTGTTATATCGACTATTTATTATCTATATATAAATTTTGTTATATCGACTATCTATATATAAATTTTGTTATATCGACTAAGAAAACAAAAAAATATGATTGGATAAATGTATTTTTTTTGAAAAATATAATATAAATTTTAAAAAAATCAATTAAGATAAATAAGGAAAAAAGAAGAGGTTTAATTTTTCAAATATAATTAAATGATGTAAATAATTTTCCTCCAATAAATTTATTGATTTAGCAAAAGTTTAGCTTCAAAATATATAGTATAGATGCTCAAGAATCAAGATGCCCCTTTTAGGAGAATTCCATATCTTTATAATATAATAAAAAATCTTGGCACCCAATTTTAATCTTTGTGTTTCCAATCGAGCTGCTAAGTGACTTATTTCAAAATAATAAAATTTTAATTTATTTCTTTTAACATAATTATTTACTTTTTTTATCTATTTCTAATAAAATATTTTATTGCACTATCTATTATTATTAATTTTTCTAATTTTTATATATATAATTTCACTTTATTAATAATTACACATTATTATTTTTGTATTTGTATGCATCACGTGTGTGCGTCTATATATATATATGAATTTTATATAAATATAGTATTTTTATTAATTATATAGTAGTTAATTCAATTTTTTTCAAATTTATTAAAAATTGTAGCCACTTTATGTCCAATTTATATTAATTCTAGCCTATTTTATTCATTTTAGCCATATTTTAAACCTCCGGTTCAAACCCAATTGATTTGGGACGACCCATAACCCTACCCAGACTCCATAAGAAATCCCATCCGTCCATCATAATTGATCGATGGACCATATCAATCCACCCACATCTTCCATTTCCAATTATCCAAATACCCTAATCCAAAGAACACTGTCATTTTCCCTCATTCTTACAGCACCGCACTCCTCCCTTCTGCACCATTCTTCTCACCTCTCTGCCATGAACTCCGACACCTCACCAACCTCACCCACTCCTCTCCCTTTCGACTTCCTCTACACCCTCAATCGCGCCCCGCCGCTGCTTGGGCGGACCATCCGCAAATCGCAAGGTAGCACCAAACAGAACCTCAAGCTTTCCTTCTCACTTTTTTCCACCGAAAAAACTCAAAATCCCAGAAACCTTGGCCCATTTCTTTCTCTGGCAAGTTAACTTCGACAAAATGGAAAATCAGCAGATCTATAGATTCCCGTCCTTTAGGACTGACTGTCCATCATGAACATCGTGACCTTTATTCCTCTATCGAACTTTGAAGATTTAGCACAAATTCTTCTGTATTTGGATCCGGCATGATTTGTTAGTGTCATTTTTTTTTGGCCAATATTGAGTGTATAAGTTAGCATATCTTTACTGTTACTATTGTTTAATATTTGCTACATCTCTGTGTTTGTTGTATCCTAGAAGCCCAAAGGTCAGACCTGGGATTTGAAATGGGAAAATGTGAAAATTTTTGCTACAGACTCAGGACGAGTCGTGAGACAACTCGTGAGCACAGCCCACGAGTCGTTATGTGACTCGTGGGGAATGCCTGGATTTTGAGAGGAGTCCTGAAAGAGTTGAGACCCCATGGGCGAGACCACGACTCGTAGTCAGGACCCACGAGTCATTGGGTCAGCCGTGGGGAGGGAAAATAAGTGCGGGGAAAAGGGAAATAGGCAGTGTACTTTACGAGTGGTGACCACGGGTCATGGTCACCCATAACGAGTCGTGAAGTGACCTGTTATGAGCCCTGGAGAAATATGAGGCAGTGTACTTAACGAGAGAAGTAACGAGTTGTGCTCTCTAGTAAGGAGTCGCCAGGTCACTCATTAGGGCCACCTGACAGTTATTTTCTGCGAATTTAGTAAGAGCCTTTTCGTAATTCTTAAGTTTCTAAAAATTAAAATACGACGTTTTGGGGTATGAATATGGTCTTTTAAGGGGTTAAGTTCAGATTACTCATTTTCCATCCATGCATGCAAAGTAGAAGAGATTTTAGAGAGGTCAAGCTATTCTTAAAGCTTTCCCCTATCAATTCATCCTTGGGCATTCGAGAACTTTAGAATCTGATCCTACCCAGGTATGTAGGGTTACGAATGGGTGTTTCCGTTCACACATCTGCCCGTTCTCTATTAATTCATGAAAATCTATCAAAAATCTCATGGGGTTTTAATTCAAATCTTATGGAATTTTAATAATTTACCAATCGGTTGTCTTAAATTGTGATTTAAATTATATTTTATGAATTTTGATCAAATTTTATAATTATTTTGATTACAAAATTATTGATTTCGATTCCTACTGAATTAAGCCTAAATATGTAAGATCTATCATGAATTGATTTATGATTTTCACTTCAATTGTTGATATTTACAAGTCCAGCATGATTTATGATTTGAATTATGAATTTATTCAATGACCCATCATGATTTGATGATTTACAAGCTATATGTATGATCTACAAGTATGCATGAAACCTATGATTCATGAATTATGTGTTTGGCCAACCCGCAGGCCTTATGTCATGGCTAGTTCATGTATGTACAAATATGATTATGATTATCATGATTTAACTAGCCCATGAATTCATGCATGTTATACTATGAGTACTATATATGTTTTGGGAGTAATATCAAACACCGAGTAGGTTTAGGTCCTAGGTTTCACCCTAGATCTCATGAACTACATGCCACCGTAGGTATGTTGGGACCGTCTTTGTGATTGTCCCCGGATCAATTGGCCTTTTTCACGATGATATCACACTTTCATGGCTCTACCTTTGATATGGTACGAACGGCCTCCCAACTAAGTTTACAAGTCGGGCTCCATGTGTGCTCATATGGGGTATATCGATTAAGAGAATCTCCAACTGTTCCTCATGATTTATGTATGATTGTGATCATGTATATTGGCTCAAGTTATGTTCAATACGGCTTTTCTCTCATGATTATGATTTCGAATGTATTATGAATGTTTTGAAAATCTTGAGCCTTATGTTATGTTATGTTACGATATTTACGATATGAGCATGATGTCCTACTCTTATGATGTTTTATGAGTTTTTACATGTTTTAAATGTTCGTTTTACTTACCTTGCATACTCGTTACATTCCACGTACTAAACACATATTTTCTATGCTATATCGTTTTATGATACAGGACCGGGCTCTCAGGCTTATCCTCATCTTTAGACTGTCTCAGAGTTCACCTTCAGCTTGTTGGTGAGTCCTCAAGTTCTGAGGGCCGTTTGACTATACCTTACATTATTTTATGTTTTGGTACTTGGCTGGGTTAGTTGGGGGTGTTTTCCCATCAACCCATTTTATGTAGTACTGGCTTTCAGACAGTATGTAATACTCAGCTTGCGTGTATGTCCAGAGATTTCCTTACGTTATGATATTTTATGATTATGTTTACGTTTTCGTTATGTCTTATGTTCAGTCTTCCGCTTAAAGTGAATAAAGTTAGTGTATGCTTATGCCATGGATCGACTTGGGACCTCTCGGGGTTCCTTGTCCCGTGTTACAATCCGGGTCTACATTCAGGTCATGAAAAACTTGGTATCAGAGCCATAAGTTTTGAAGTGTCCTAGGGTGTCCGAAATCCACGTTAATTAGAGTTTTTTTCATGGGTGTGAAGCGCGCCACACTTATGATGAAGAGGCTACAATACATTTAGGAAATGTTCCCTTCTTTCATTATCTATGTCGTGCGATGAAAAGTCTCTCTATCTTCCTAACTTGTGCTATTTGTGATTGCAGAATCATGGCTACTAGAAGAATGTATGAGAACGGTGAAGGCCACGGAGATGGAAATAATCATGGGCATCAGCATACCCTACCTGTTTAGGAGCCTCAGGCACAAGAGCTAGTTGCCCACGCGGAGTTTTGAGCTGCTATCCAGATGTTGGTGCAGGCCTTGTCCGCTCAGGTCAACCAACAGGCTGTTGCGCATATCCCCCAGAATGACAATGCGGCAGCGAACTGGGTTAGAGATTTCTTGAGGATGAACCCTCCGGAGTTCCTTGGGTCCAAGGTGGATGAGGATCCACACGATTTCATCAAGGAGATTCTAAAGATCACCCAGGTTACGGGGATGTCCAATGGAGATTATGTTGATTTGGCCTCCTATCAGCTAAAAGAGGTGGCTCACATATGGTTCAAGCAATGGAGAGATGCTAGGGCAATGGGTGCAGGCCCTATATGTTGGGAAGAGTTCCACGCGGCATTCTTGGATCAGTTTTTTCCTCGAGAGATGAGGGAGCTAAAGGAGGCTGAGTTTGTTAACTTGAAGCAGGGTGACATGTTCGTTCAGGAGTATGCATTGGAGTTCACCCATCTATCCAAGTATGCGCCAGAGTTGGTGGTGGACCAGAGGGCTCGGGTGAGCCATTTTGTACATGGAGTGGTGGACTATCTGGATAAGGACTGCAGGATCGCCATGTCGCATCGGGATATAGACTCTCCCCGCATTATGTTGCATGCTCAGCAGATAGAGTCAGTATATCAGAGGTAGAGAGAGGCCAAGAGGGCCAGGACCGATAGTTACTGGACTTCTCAGGTCAAATCACGGGATGGACAGTGTTAGCAGTCCCAACACAGGTCTATTGCTCCAGCACCATCACCGGCCAATACGCCATCGATATTTTGAGAGGATCGGAGGAGCAGAGCTTCTAATTTGAGAGGCCAGGGTAGTATGCAGATGGAGCGCACTTTCCTAGTTCGTGCGGGATGCGGAAAGAATCATTCCGGGAGGTGCCTAGTCGGTTCGGATGCTTATTTCGGGTGTGGAAAACTCAAACACAGACTTAAGGATTTCCCTTCAGCCAGATCAGGGGGGTGGAGCCCGTATGCCGGTAGCCAGTTCAGCCGCTCCAGAAGCACGTCCCCCTCAGCAGGGTGCCTCAACCAATTTAGCCAGCAGTCAGGTTCAAAACAGGTTCTATGCTTTAGCACCTCATCAAGAGCAAGAGGTCTCCCCGAATGTGGTCACTAGTATGTTGCATGTTTTTCATATTGGTGTTTATGCTTTGCTAGATCCGGGAGCTACTTTGTCTTTTGTGACCCCTTACATTGCTAGTAGCTTTGGAGTTAGTCCTGAGACTCTGTTAGAACCATTTCCAGTTTCTACTTCTGTTGGTGATTCAATTGTAGCTAGTTCATAGATGATGCCCCATCACTATACTGCATAAAGTCACCTCTACAAACCTTGTCGAGTTAGTCATGACTGATTTTGATATTATTCTTGGAATGGATTAGTTGTATGCGTGTTATGCTTCTGTAAATTCTAGAACCCGAGCAGTGGAATTCCGTTTTTCGGGTGAATCAGTGTTAGAGTGGAAGGGTAGTTCGACTGTACTAGAAGGTCGATTTATTTCATTTCTTAACGCTAGGAAGATGATTTCTAAGGTTTGCATGTATCATATAGTTAGGGTTAAGGATGTTGAGTCTGAGACCCCAACTATTCAGTCAATTCCGGTGGTGCATGAGTATCCAGAAGTATTTTCGAATGATTTGAGGGGTGTTCCTCCCGAGTGAGAGATTGATTTTGGTATTGACCTGCTACTCGACATGCAATCTATATCTATTCCTCCTTACAGGATGGCTCCAGTCGAGCTAAAGGATTTGAAGGATCAGTTGAAGGACCTGTTAGATAAGGGCTTCATTAGACCGAGCAAGTCTCCATGGGGTGCACTAGTGTTATTTATCCGAAAGAAGGATGGTTCGCTTCGGATGTGCATTAACTATCGGCAATTGAACAAGGTCACTGTTAAGAATAGGTACACCTTACCCAGGATCAATGATCTATTTGACCAGCTTCAGGGTGCCAAGTGTTTCTCAAAGATAGATCTCAAGTCCGGGTATCATCAACTCAGAGTTCGGGAGTGCGATATACCGAAGACATCTTTCAGGACGCGGTATCGTCATTATGAGTTTGTACTTATGTCTTTTGATCTAACAAATGCTCCTGCAGCTTTTATGGACTTAATGAACAGGGTGTTCAAGTCGTACCTGGACATGTTCGTGATTGTGTTAATTAATGATATCCTTACATTCTCTCGAAGTGAGGAGGAGCATACCACTCATTTGAGAGTAGTGCTTCAGACCCTCAAGGATCGTCAGTTGTATTCCAAGTTCAGCAAGTGCGAGTTTTGGTTGAACTCTATAGCATTTCTGGGCCATGTGGTATCAGGTGAGGGCATAAAAGTAGATTCTCAAAAAATCGAGGCGGTGAAGAATTGGCCTAGACCAGTGAATCCCTCAGATATTCGGAGTTTCTTGGGTTTAGCTAGCTACTATCAGAGGTTTGTTGAGGGTTTCTAATCTATTTCAACACCTTTGACCAAGTTGATTCAGAAAAAGGTAAAGTTCCAATGGTCGGAGGCTTGTGAGAAGAGCTTTCAAGAGTTGAAGACTCAACTTACTACCGCACTGGTATTGACCCTACCCGAGGGTACCGATGGTTTTGTGGTGTATTTTGATGATTTGAGAATTGGACTCGGGTGTGTATTGATGCAGCGAGGGAAAGTGATAGCATACGCCTCGAGATAGTTGAAAGTCCATGAGAAGAATTACCCGACCCACAATCTTGAATTGGCCACGGTGGTATTCTCATTGAAGATATGGCGACACTACTTGTATGGGGTCCATATGGATGTGTTCATGTACCACAAGATCTTACAATATGTGTTCACACAGAAGGACCTCAATCTACGACAAAGGAGGTGGTTAGAGCTACTCAAAGACTATAATATGAGTGTCCTTTACCATTCGGGTAAGGCTAATGTGGTGGAAAACGCACTTAGTAGGCTCTCGATAGAAAGTGTATCCTATGTGGAGGAGGGGAAGAAAGATCTGATGAAAGATGTGCATTGTCTCGCAAGGTTAGGAGTTAGGTTGGTTGACTCTACCGATGGCGTATTGTTGTGCAAAGGAGATCTGAATCGTCCTTGGTGACTGATGTGAAGTCTAGAAAAGTTGAGGACCAGATTTTGATAAAGTTGAAAGAAGCCGTTCGAAATCAGAAGGTAGAGGTTTTCTCCCAAGGGGGAGATAGTGTACTTCGGTACCAGGGTTGCCTATGTGTTCCAGATGTTGATGATTAGAGGAGCCGGATATTTCATGAGGCCCATGGATCCGGTATTCCATCCATTCTGGTGCCACTAATATGTATCATAATTTACGAGAAATTAATTGGTGGGATGACATGAAGAAGGATATTGCAAAATTCGTAGCCAAGTGCCCGAACTGTCAACAAGTAAAGGTTGAGCATCAAAGGCCAGGAAGATTACTTCAGGATATCAGCTTTCCTACTTGAAAGTGGGAAGACATTAATATGGACTTCATCAGAGTACTACCTCGTACTTGCCAACAATATGATTCCATTTGAGTGGTGGTGGACAGGTTGACCAAGGCTGCACATTTTCTATCGGTGAAAACCACGGACTCAGTGGAGGATTACGCCGAGCTATATATCCGATAGTTGGTTCGATTACATGGAGTGCCCTTTTCCATTATTTCAGACCGAGGTACTCAATTTACCTCTCAGTTTTGGCAGTCTTTCCAGAAAGGGCTTGGGACTCAGGTTAAGCTCAGCACAATATTTCATCGGCAAACTAATGGTCAAGTGGAGCGGATAATCCAAACTCTTGAGGACATGTTGAGAGCATGTGTGATGGACTTCAAAGGTAGTTGGGATGATCACTTGCCACTGATCGAGTTTGCTTACAATAACAACTGTTACTCCAGCTTCAGATGGTACCGTTTGAGGCTCTTTATAGATGGAGATATAGATCACCCATCGGGTGATTTGAGGTTGGTGAGGCAGCTATGATAGGTCCAAATTCAGTTCATGAGGCTATAGTGAAGGTTCAGTTGATAAGGGACAGGCAAAAAACTGCTTAGAGTTGTCAAAAGTCATATGATGATGTGAGGAGGAGAGAGTTGGAGTTTGAGGTGGACGATTGGGCATTTCTGAAGGTATCTCCCATGAAGGGAGTAATGCGGTTTGAGAAGAAAGGAAAACTCAGTCCATGCTATGTTGGTCCCTACCGGGTTGTGAGGAGAGTTGGTAAGGTCGCGTACGAGTTGTAGTTACCTTCAGAGTTGTCTTCTGTGCATCCTGTGTTTCATGTATCTCTTTTGAAGAAATATTTTGGAGATCCAGCTCTAGTAGTCTCGGTGGATAGTGTTGGTGTAAAAGATAGCCTTAGCTATGAGGAGGGTGCGGTGGAAATATTAGATCGTCAAGTTCAGAGGCAAAGGAACAAGGAAGTAGCTTCAATTGAAGTATTATAGAGTAATTAGCATGTTGAAGGAGCTACGTGGGAAGCCAAAGCGGATATGATGGCTAAATACCCACACTTATTCTCTACCGACTCAGTTTCGACTTGAGGTATTAGTTTTCCTTATAACTCCATTCAGTATTCATGTACAAATCATGTGTTCAAGTTTCTTTTATGTGTATGGTTGTGTATGTGAAGTATGAAATCAGGTCAGCTATGTGGCATGCATCGGAGGTATTCATTCCATTAGTTTGTGATTTAAATGATCAGTATTTGAATGTGATAATTATTTCATCTCTGCTTTCCTGTGTGTTTTCCAACATTCGAGGACGAATGTTCTCAAAGGGGAGATATTGTTGTACCCCGAAAGCCCAAAGGTCAGACCTAGGAGTTGGAACGAGAAAATGTGAAAAATTTTACTGCAGACTCAGGACGAGTTGTAAGACGACTCGTGAGGACAACCCACTAGTCATCAGGTGACTCATGGGGAATGCCTGGGTTTTGAGAGGAGTCCTGGAAGAGTTGAGATCCCATGGGCGAGACCACGACTCGTGGTCAAGACCCACGAGTCATTGGGTCAGCCGTGAGGAGGGAAATTAAGTGGGGGGAAAACGGAAATAGGAAGCGTACTTCACGAGTGGTGACCACGAGTCGTGGTCACCCATAATGAGTCGTGAAGTGACCTGTTATGAGCCCTGCAGAATAGATGAGGCAGTGTACTTAACGAGCGAAGTAACGAGTCGTGCCCTCTAGTAGAGTCGTCAGGTCACTCGTTAGGGCCATCTGGCAGTTTGTTTCTGCAAATTTAGTAAGGTCCTTTTCATAATTCCTAAGTTCCTAAAGCTTAAACTACGACGTTTTGGGGTATGAATAATGGTTTTAAGGGGTTAAGTTCAGATTACTCATTTTCCATCCATGCAAGAAAAGTAGCAGAAATTTTAGAGAGATCAAGGTATTCTTCAAGCTTTTTCCTATCAATTCATCCTTGGGCATTCAAGAACTTTAGAATCTAATCCTACCCAGGTATGTAGGGTTATGAATGGATGTTTCTATTCACACCCATGTCCCTTCTCTATTAACTCATGGAAATCTATCAAAAATCTCATGGGTTATAATTTAAATGTTGTGGAATTTTAATGATTTACCAATGGGTTGCCTTAAATTGTGATTTAAATTATATTTTATGAATTTTAATCAGATTTTACAATTATTTTGATTACAAAATTATTGATTTCGATTCCTACTAAATTAAGCCTAAATATGTAAGATCTATAATGAATTGATTTATGATATTCACTTCAATTGTTGATATTTACAACCCCAACATGACTTATGATTTGAAATATGAATTTATTCAATGACCCATCATGATTTGATGATTTACAAGTTATATGTATGATCTACAAGTATGCATGGAACCTATGATTCATGAATTATGTTTTTGACCGACCCACGGGCCTTATGTCATGGCTAGTTAGTATGTACAAATATGATTATGATTATCATGATTTAACTAGCCCATGAATTCATGCATGTTATAATATGAGCACTATATATGTTTTGGAAGTAGTATCAAACACCGAGTAGGTTTGGGGCCTAGGTTCTTCCCCAAATCTCATAAACTACGTGTCATCGTAGGTATGCTGGGACCTCCTTTGTTTTTGTCCCCGACTCAATTGGCCCTTTTCATGGTGATATCACACTTTCATAGCTCTACCCTTGGCAAGGTACGAACGACCTCCTGACTAGGTTTACAAGTCGGGCTCCATGTGTGCTCATATGGGGTATATCAATTAAGAGAATCTCTCACTGTTCCTCATGATTTATGCATGAGTATGATTATGTATATTGGCTCAAGTTATGCTCAATACGACTTTCCTTTCATGATTATGATTTCGAATGTATTATGAATGTTTTGATAACCTTGAGCCTTATATTATGTTATGTTATGATATTTATGATATGAGCATGATGTCCTACTCTTATGATGTTTTATGAGTTTTTACATATTTTAAATGTACGTTTTACTTACCTTTCATAATCAGTACAGTTCACGTACTGACCGCATACTTTCTATGTTGTATTGTTTCATAATACAGGATCCGGCTCTCAGGTTCATTCTTATCTTTTGACCATCTCAGAGTTCACCTTCAGCTTGTTCGTGAGTCCTCATGTTCTTAGGGCCGTTTGACTAGACCTTACGTTATTTTATGTTTCAATACTTGGTCGAGTTAGTTGGAGGTGTTGTCTCATCAACTCATCTTATGCAGTAGCGGCTTTCAGGCAGTATGTAGTACTCAGCTTGCGTGTATGTCCAGAGATTTCCTTACGTTATGATATGTTATGATTATGTTTACGTTTTCACTGTGTCTTATGTTCAGTCTTCCGCTTAAAGTGAATGAAGTTAGATGTATGCTTATGTCATGGGTCGACTTGGGACCTCTCGGGATTCCTTATCCTGTGTTACCATTCGAATCTACGTTTGGATTGTGACAGTGTTTATATGTTGTCATATGTCAAAATTTGCGAATCACATGAACCCATCAATTCATGCAACTGAATAAGTTTTTGTTATGATACTTTGATATTGAATTGTTTATTTGAGATTATGTGTTGAATCAACCCTTAGAACTATATGAAAGTTTGAACCTATTCCTTCTGTGGCCTAAATGTGATAGCATGAATGATGAGATAATATGTTGAAGCCTCTTGCTTTGTATGCGATATTCTTTTCTGTCAAAATTCAAAGTCCTTGTCTTATCCGCTTCTGTGACTGCATACATGCGTTATTATGACCAATTCAGTGTATGATTTTTCGCTTTGTATTAGTTTGTCTTGGATGATGTTTATGACAGTTTTGATCATTTTTCTTTATTAAACATTGAACTGTTACTTGAGAATTGCTTTATAGTTTTGGTGGCCTTAGTATGACTAGTTTGGGGTATTTATTGAGTAATTTGTTTTACTTTCTTCCTTTAAGTTCAGCTCATTGATAGACTTAAGTGCTTAATATGGTAACTTGTGATTTCTTGTTCTTTGATTTGATTCTCAAAATCATGGGAACACATTGATTGATTCATTACTATTTAACATAGCAATTGGAAATCCTTTCTCTGTGGAACTTAGTTGCTAAATATGATTTAGTTTATTTAATGATAAATTTTATATTTATTGAGTAATTCCCAACGTGTGACTATTAATATATACTATTGTGGTCACTTGAAGTTCTTAGCTTTGAAATTGGCTATAAATTTAGGTCCTTATTGAATGATTTTACTATGTTAAAGTTGATTATTTCAATCAAGGAAAACTTCTCATGATTCACTCTTCCCTTTTCTTAGTTAATTAGGACTGTTTTAGCTTAAATTTCATTAAATGATCTTCCATGATTATGTGTGACAGCTTTAGTATTTAAATACTTTGGTAAGTTTGATATGATTTCGCCCCAAAATGATTCTACTTATTCTTTCAAGGAAAGTTTGGCATGATTTCCCTTACTAATTATGGACAGTTTAACAGTTTGTTTCCTTTCCCTTCTGTTCCGTTAATTATATGACAACTTTTGATATTTTTGACCATTTATGGTAATCTAACTGTTTAAGGAGTTGTCGTTATTTCATATATGTGAAAACTTAGTATGTATTTATTTTTGGTAAACTTCGAATGGTTTACTCATTTTTGGAAAACTTCGAATGGTTTACTCTTAATTGATTTTCTCTATGATAATAAAGGTAAAACATTCCTTTAATTGATTTATGAATATTTCCTTCTTCTTGGACCCTTTACTCAGTGACTATATAAGTATGCATTCCTTTTCCCTATTTATTTAAGGGAATATCGCTATTCTTCTATGACATATCATTCCAACATTGCTTATTATTTAGCAAAATCCCCAAAACCTCTCTTATTTTAAGTCTAGGTAATCTTGAATATTGCTCTATCTTTGCACTTTCTCATTGCTTTGCAAAGCCTTGTTGATTTTCTGGTCTTTTATATTAAAGCTGTGTTTGGATAGCTTTTTATTTATGGCTTATAAGTCAAAAGCCATAAGTTAGAATTTTTAACTTATGACTTTTCACTTATTTTTGTTCTTTTACCTTAAAAATAAGTGTTTAAAAGCACTTTCTAAATTTATCTGAACACTATAAAACTACATAAAAGCTATTTTGGCTTAAAAGAACTTAAAATAAGCCAATTCAAACAGACTCTAAGTCTTATACCTCACAACTGGTTAGTTTCTTTCAATTATGCAATTTCAATTATTTTGGATCTTATTCTCTGTATTGTTGAATACCTTCCTAGTTGCTAACAGACTTGTCTGGCTTCCTATGTGCCTTAATATATTATTATGTGAATTTTAAGTTGCTTGTCTGTTTCATATATCTATATAAATTTAAATGATAACATTGACAAACTGCAAGTTTATAAGGGACTTGATATTGTAACTGACAAGGTCACAGACACTGAAAAACAAGGCTTCCCACATTATTTGCTAGGTAAAATTTTATTCGCGTTGATTATTTAAATCAAACGGCTATCCAGACACTTTAATAGTATTAATTATAGATTCGAACGAAAATTACATATTATTATTTCAATAGCTGTGGTATCTGATGTTATCTAATTATAGTGATTACAAATTTGAGTTGAATCTAAATATTACTTTTTAAAATTTTATATTTTGATAATTGTGGTATTTTTATCTTCACTGGAGATTTGAATATGAGATCCCAGGATTGTCGACAAACTTCATTGATAACTAAGTCAAACCATTGAATGCTGTGAGAATCCATATTCTCTGACCATGTTTATAAATATGTGCTTATAAAAGTCACATTATATCTATTAATATAATTTGATTTAAATATTAATAAATTAATAATGATTTTTCACATTTGCAAGGTGTAATCAAGCCAGATGCTGACTTTACAGCTGAGAATTTTTGTGTTCAAGCCATTAACCACATAGAAAGAATTTTAAATTCTGGATGTGTTTCAAGATCATTGTTGGAGGGTCAAATTCATACATTGAAAAACTTGTGGAAGATCCTATGTTCATGTTTAAATCTAACTATGACTGTTGCTTCATTTGGATGGACGTTGCCTTACCCGTATTGTACTCTTTTGTTCGCACAAGGGTTGATCATATGGTCCGTGCAGGTTGGTTTAATTTCTCTTCATTTTATATATATGGTTCATTTATGACTATCAACACATATATGATGTTTGCTTAGTTATTTCACATATTTGCATGACTCATAATAATGATAATATACAATCAACTTGCATGGACCTTAATTATTTTAGAAAATCAACACATGATATTTATGCCGCATGTAGGGCTAGTCGACGAGGTACGCAAAATATTTGTTTCAAATGCTGATTACACCAAAGGAATTCGAAGATTCATTGGTGTCCCTGAATTCCTAGTGATCTATATATAATATATTGTTTTCGAGAGTATTTAATTTTTTTAATTAATTAATATTAAAATTATCATGTTAAGGAATAAGGCTATTGAAAATGTGGCTGATCAATAGTTTGGAATTTTCGTCGCATCTAAGAAAGTAAAATGTTTTTATTAATCTTTGTAAATAAAATGAATTATTTTTTAATTAAAAAAAACTATTTAAAAAAGAGTTTAGATTCTAATCGCTATGATATAAAAAGATGTACACAAAATCAAATCATTTATTAGTTAAGACAATAACAGGCAAATCTCTTTATAAGCCATAGTTGATAACTGATAAAATTGATATTAGGTAGATAAGTCATTTTGAGTGTTTGTTCTCCAAAAATTATTTTTTCAACAAGATTATTAAAATGACTTGTGCTTATTTTACATTATCATCAACTTTTGATACGCAAAATTTCATTAAAACACTATATAGTTTGCTGATATGTTTAATAATTATTTTTTTCAAAAAATATATTTTCCAAACCTATATACAAACACCATAAGCTATCTTTTGCAAACATTTTAAATTAGAATAATAAAATCATTTTCGGAAAAAGATCTTGTGTTATATCAAACACATTACTGAATTATCAAGCGAAAAATAGAGAACTTATTGATCCTCTGTGGTAAATAAAATAAAAATAATTAACTATAAAAACAATATTGCATACGAAAGACTATTCAAACATCACATACGTGAGAACCTCATTTTGATGAGCTAACAATATTTCAGTCACACTCCAATTAAATAATTTTTTCTTTCATACATAAGAATACTGGAAAAAGAGAACATGTATTATAATTTTAATTTATTTGATAAAGGTGGAATGGATATCTTGTATTGTCATTCCAGTCTCAGCATTCTGGAGTTTGCCGATTGAACAATTAAATTATTTGAAACTCAATATTTTAATTTTTTTTTTCAACTGTTTATCCTATATGACGAATTTGACTAAAGTGCATGTGATACACCCATTTAAAGAGCGTGAGACTTTCTGAAAAGATAATAATAATCCATCATCTTTTTCCCTAATTTTCACTATACCATTATTAATTAAAATTCGAGCTCTTTCTTCTCTCAATAAGATTTCCTCTTCAAAGGCCTCTTATTTGCTGCATTTTTTTTCTCAGTTTAGCCGTCGTATTTTTTCTTCTTACTTTTATGTTTTTAGACTAAAACTCTCTTGCTCTTCTATTCACTTCATTTCTCTTAGTCCCAAGATGCCGTCTTTTCAATTCTTTTCATGAAACCTAAAATATTCATAAACCCTGATTCTCAATATAAAAATCAAAATTACAAATCCTAAACTCAAAAAAGTTTCTCATTTTTCAGTATGATTACCATAAAAAATCCTCTTTTTCAACTCCTTTGAGTGTCTCGAAGGTTTCAGTTTATTAGACCAAATACACCTAAAATTAGCATTTGTTACTAATCTCCACACTAAAATAATGCCAAATCCTAATTTATCAGACACAAAAAAAAAATCTCTAAAAACAACAAAATAAGAATAAAATAGGGAGATATTCAATAAAATATTTGAAAAACAGCGAGAGCAATGAGATGTCCAAGCTTGAAGAGAGTTGTTGTTATAGCTTACGCTGGTACTGACCTGCAAGCGTTGATTTTGTGAATAGCCTTCACGTTGATGTTGTTGGTGATCTGTGGGTGTCTTCTTGTTGTTGGTGTTAGTGTTGTTTTTGGTGATTTTATTTTTGGTTAGCTAAGTAAGATGTAAAAGAAATGGTACCTATCATGACATTGAGAAGAATAAAAAGAACAGTGTAAGTGAACCAGTTATTCATGAATGTCCAGATTGAAAATAAACAGTAGAAATAAACAGTAGATACAGAGTCATCAAACATGGTGAAATTCTAGAGAGAGAAAAAATGAAATGCATGTGTGTGTGTGTGTGTGTATAAAGAGAGAGAGAGAGAGTGTGTGTGTGTAAAAGTGAGAGCAAAGATTGGAGAGTGGAATTAGGAATAGAGAACGAGATAAGAGAAATACAGTAACAAGAGGTCACCATGAAATAGTGGGAAAGAAGACGAAGAAGGAGTGTGATATACTGTGAGTTTACAACACCTTCGACGCTTAAAACTGCGAAAATAGCATGGATTTATGTATGTTTATATGGATATGAGGTGCTTTTACTTTGTTTTCAGAAAAATTAGGTGTTGGAGTGAAAATGTGCAAAAGATGTAGAAAAGTGCAGCTTTTGGGCCAAGTACGGATCTCAATATGAGCCGTACTGAGACTCGTGGAAAAGTCCAGAAGATTTTTACAAGGAAAAAACAAAGTATGACTCTTGGTACAAGCCTTACCATCCTGGTACGATCCGTAACTTGAGTCGTAGAAAACTTCAGAGAACTTTGCACAGTTGAAGTCTCCTGGTACGGGTAGCAATTACAGATCGTAACATCTACCTACACCCTTATCATTAGCTGTGAAAACTTCAGAGATTTTTGGGACTTGACAGATCTCATGTTACGACAAGCTGTTACGATTCGTTGGAGCAAGGTATGAGGCGTACCAAGACATTCATAGAAATCTTCAGAAGATGCCAAAGTTCTCAGTATCAAACCACAACTTGATTGTACAACCCATGGGATCTTGTTACTAGTCGTACCAGAGGCCAATACTTAGCCAATTTTGTAGAAGCCAAAGGATGTACGAGACAAGGAATGACTCATACAATCCTGTTAGGGGTCATATGAGGAGTCGTATGAGATGTCAACGCCAAATTTAGATATTTCCCTGTAAACTTAGGAATTTTTTTTTATTATTTGTATGAATGCTTTTTAGGTTTCTGTTAGTTAGAAAGTCATTCATTATCAGTTTTTAACAATATTGGAGAGCAATTATTGAGATCTTAACTTTGATTTTCTCAAATTGTTCTTAAATTTGTTCATCATACTTTCTTGCAATATTCAAAGGTTTAATTCTAATCATTGTTGTAAGTATTAATTTATGTGTTTGTCTATGAATACTTTCAATTATATTACAATCATGAGAGGCTAAAACCTCCACAACTAGGGTTGTGGGAACCATGGTGGATTAACGAACTAGGGTTACGCAAAGTGATTCGAAACCAATGTTAAACTCTTGTATTATATTCTCTTCATCTTTAATGTTTCTTAATGAAATGCATCATTAAGACTTCCCGAATTCTTTACTTGCTTGAACCTAGAGAAGTAGAGATTAGGAAAAGAGAATTACAACAAAGCCTTGATTTTTATGATCATTGTATAACTTTAGCTGCGGTCGTAGGATAATTAATTTGGAACCAATTGATAATGGTTAAATTGAAATCGCTCATGAGACCTAACTCGATGAATGAGTATAGTCATCCAATAGGGACGAACCAATCATTTGGATGAATTCTAGCTATCAATTGTACAAGTAAGTATTGGGATAGATCACGAGTATAAATCCGAAGTAGTTATGAACCCATGGGAACACTTACCCTAGTTAATTGCAAATCTTGGTAAACACCAACTGATTTAAGTCTTGTTATACAACTGTTTTGTATAAACTCCCCAATTTGGAGATAACACACTTAAAAGCTTAAATACCTGCATTAGTCTATTCTTACAATATTTCCTGTGGATTCGATCCCAACCTTTGTTGGATTCTTTATTAACAACATCTGCTTCATATTTTATTAGGAGTGTAAGTTTGAGCGTTATCAAAAAGTGGTGTCGTTGCCAAGGAATTTGACTAAGAATAGATTAATTATTTGTGTTTAACTTTTAGTTGTTATTTCCCCATTTATGTTTTCCTTTTCTTTTGTGATTCATTCATGTTACACCATGGAAGCTACCTGTGTGAGCACTCAGATGGAAGACAAGAGGCTACTAGTATCCATGAGAGAGATGATGAATATTGATACACTAGCAGTCGTCTTGATGAATTATGAGGGAGATGGAGTATTAGGGTGCACAGAACTGGTAAGTGCTCTAGAAGGAATGGGGGCGTATAACTTCAGACCAAAGAAGTTAAACCTTGACTTGAAGAACCATGTAACTCCTCCAGCAAACCAACAGTGGAGGTACCACCAATTCTTAAACTTAAGGCATTACCTATCTATCACGACCCGAACATGGGCCCGGATCAAGACACGGGACAAGAAATCCCGAAGGACTCCAAGTCAACCCATGTCATGAACATACATCTAACTCAATCAAATAAAATTGAAGACTCAACATAATAAACATGGCGGAAGTCTTAAATAAGCATAACATCAGTAATACACACGAATCTGAAGCTGACTACATTCTATGTCTAAAAAAGCCTCTAAATCTGATGAATTGATGGGAAAAGACCCCAACTAACTCTCTAAAGTTAAAAACTGAAAATACTCAATCATAACTAAAATAAAGAGGGGCCCTCAACAGATGAGGACTCACCAACAGGGACTGATGCTAACTCCGAATGCTGGCTAGTGGCGGGGCTGAGTCTGATGATCGGAACATGTATCATGAAATGATACAACATAGAGTAGGCGGTCAGTACGTGAAATGTACCGAGTATGCAAGGTAAGTAAAATCGCTTAATTAAGTAAAATCGTTTAAAACATGCGTAATGTTAAACATGATCAAAACAAGAATCTGTGAATAGGCTTGCATGCTATTTTTCTGAAATCATGATCTGAACATAACATAACATCATAACTGAATCGAATGACCTAAAGATTAAATCTGATAATCATAAGTAAAACTGAATATTGGGTCAAACCTCTTTAAGAACATATATATATATATATATATATATATACACATATACATACACACACACACACACACACAGATATATATATATATATCATGAGGGATAAACATGCATAACTGAAATCATGAGGAATAATGGGAGACTCGTTTTATAACCGACATACCACGATAGAGCTTACGTGGTCCCAACTATCACACTCAAATGAGTAGAGCCGTCCAAAGTCTTGCCAGGGCTAAGGAAGACACCATGATATCGATATCAAGCTGAAGGCCCCTTTGGGAAGGGGATAGCTCATATAGGAGGTCCCAATATAATTTGATCATACCTACGTTGGCGCGTAATTTTGAGGCGTAAGGTTGACTGACCCTTAGCCTAATCGGTGCTAGGCACTACTACCAAAAACATGCATATCCTCTCCATCATTTTTCAATGAAGTTAACCATTGTCTATGGACGAAGCTGAATAATCATGAATAGATATAAATCTGAATCATACATGAGGAGCCTTGGCTCAAGCCATACCATAAGCTGAGTAAAATTGGGAGTCTAGACTCCAAAAACCATGTGGTAAGCTAATTTAACATGAATCATAAATCATACTTGAACATATGGGCTTGCTCAATAATTTAACATGCTTCGAAATAATTAATTCACTCGAAAACATGATCATAAACATGGGTAACTTGAAAACATGCTTTTCATCAATAATATCTCATCATACTAGAAAATTCATCATAAATTTCAATTTTCATGCACTTCTCATAGATGGACATTTTAATTTATAGAGCTTGAAAACATAATTATATTTGAAAATATTTTAAAACTTGCCTATGAATTATAATTCGATAGTAGGGACATATTAGATCATACCCATGTAGAAAATTAGGAATTTCATGCATTGGATTAAAACCCCATAGAATCAACATGTAATTTTCATGATTTAGAGAGGGATTGGGCATAGGTGTGAATAAATTCACCCACTCATAACCCTACATACCTGGGGAAGAACTAATTTTACCACTCCTTGATTGTCCAATGAAGAATTCAAGAAAAATGATCTTGATCACCTCTCTAACTCTCTAACTTTGCATGCATGAGTAAGAATGGCCTAAAACTAACTTACCCCTCTTAAACTCATCATTCATAGCTTAAAATGACATAGTTTAGTCCCTAGGATCATAGGAATTACGGAAAAGACCTTACTAAATTCGCAGGAATTAACTGACTGTCAGTCCCCACGAGGTTTGGATGATTCGTCACCTAAGTCCATGACTCGTGGCATTAGTCTTCGTGAGCATTGTCCAATGATTCATCTGGGGCATTCCACGGGGGACCCTACGAGTCGTTACTGGTGACCACGACTTATAGTCACCACTCGTCACCTTCACTGACCAAATTCGCAAATCATCAGCAACCGGTTGTCAACGACTCATCCCACGAATCCTGGTGTTTAACCATGAGTCGTGGTGACCAACCATAGGGTATACTGCCAAGTTTTTATTCTCCTTCCCATAGCCCTTGACCACAACTGACTCAACGAGTCGTGGTGACTGACCACGACTCATGGTCAAGCCTGTGGGGACTTCTAAACCCAAAATTTCAGCCCAAGTTCTATACCTCACCATGAGTCTCTTCACGACTCGTGGTCTACCCCACGGTCACAGAATGACTCGTTCTATGACCTGGTTCCAGATTTTCAGTTTTCTATATTTCAACTCTCAAGTATGATCTTTGGGCTTTTGGGGTATTACAATCCCCACCTAAAATATGCATTCTTGGGAGAAAACAATACTTTGCCAGTAATTATTGCAGCATACTTGTCAAAATGGAAAGTAGAAGCTTTGGTCACAGTCTTGAAAAAGCACAAAAAGGCAAGAGGATGGACCATAGTTGATATCACCGGGATCCCTCCAGGCATATGCACCTACAAAATCTAGCTCGAGCCAAATTGTGTACCAAGTATAGAGCATCAACGATCACTGAACCCACTGATGCAAGAAGTAGTGAAGAAGGAGATTATTAAGTGGTTAGACGCTGGTGTAGTTTACCCCATTGCAGATAGCAAGTGGGTAAGTCCGGTATAATGTGTTCCAAAGAAAGGTGGGATCACAGTGGTACCAAATGAGAAAAATGAGTTATACCAATAAGACCGGTCATAGGTTGGCGTATATGCATACATTATCGAAAGCTTAACCACAGGACCGAGAAGGACCATTTTCCAATATCATCATGGATCAAATGCTTGATAGGTTGGCAGGTACAGGCTGGTATTGTTTTATTGATGGTTATTAGGGGTACAATCAGATCTCTATAGCCCCGAAAGACAAGGAGAAGACCACCTTCACTTGTCCGTGTGAAACATTTGCTTTTAGAAGAATGCCCCTTGGGTTGTACAATGCACCAGCTACATTCCAGCGCTGTATGATGTCGATATTCTCAGATATGGTAGAGGACACCATCGAGGTATTTATGGACGACTTCTCAGTTGTGGGTGAATCATTTGAATCATGCCTCAAGCATTTGGGCAAAGTGTTGAAAAGATACGAAGAAACTAATCTGGTCTTAAATTGGAAAAAAATTTCACTTCACGATCAAAGAAGGAATAGTTCTGGGTTACAAAATCTCTGGAAAGGAGATAGAGGTGGACAAGAAAAAAATTGAAGTAATAGCAGGGTTTCCACCGCCTATTTCCGTAAAAGGGGTCAAAAGTTATTTAGCGCATGCAGGATTCTATAGGAGATTCATCAAGGACTTTTCAAAGATTGCACAACCACTATGAAAACTTCTCGAGAAGGAGGTGAAATTCGTATTTGATGAGGCATGTCTGAAGGCCTTTAAGTACCTGAAGGAGAAACTCACTACCACTTCTATTATTATAGCTCCAGATTGGTCTCTCCCATTTGAGGTAATGTATGATGCTAGTAGGGTGTCCCTCGGTGCTATCCTGGGCCATTTTTCACCCTATCTATTTTTCCAATAAAACACTTAATACAACCCAAAAGAATTATATAGTCACCGAACAGGAGCTGCTAGCAATGGTCTTTGCATTAGAAAAATTTCGGGCATACTTGCTTGGTACTAAGGTAGTAGTCCATACATACCATCCTACCTTGAGGTATCTAATGTCTAAGAAGGATGCTAAACCCAGTTTGATCAGATGGGTCTTATTGCTCCAAGAATTTGAATTTGAGGTAAAGGACCAAAAAGGAACAAAAATCAAGTAGTCGATCACTTGTCCAGACTAGATTCTGAGGCTAGAGAAAAAGATGCTATTGATATCAATGATGCTTTCTCATATGAACAGGTATCAGCTACATCTCAAGACTTGATTCCTTGGTTTGCTGACCATGCAAATTATTTGGTTAGCAATATGATTCCAGCAGATATGATGCCCCAACAAAGAAAGAAGTTCTTGTTTGATGCTTGGAGATACTATTGGGATGAACTGTACTTATTCTGCATCTGTGTGGATGGATTGATTCGGAGGTGTGTGCCAGAGATAAAGATGTTGAGCATTTTGGAGTCTTGCCACTTGTCCCCAGTTAGGGTCATCATAGTGGTATCTAAACTGCGCATAAAATTCTGCATTGCGGGTATTACTGGTCCTCTATTCATCAAGATGCTTATGATTATGCCAAGTCATGTGATTAGTGTCAAATACAAGGTAGCATTACTCATAAGCATGAATTACCATTGACCCCTATTCTGGAAGTAGAGTTATTTGATGTATGGGGTATTGACTTCATGGGTCCATTTGTTAGCTCATATGAGATGAAATTCATCTTGGTGGCAGTGGACTATGTCTCCAAATGGGTGGAGGCTATTGCACTGCCTAGCAATGAAGGAAAAAGTATTACAGCATTTCTGCGGAAGCATATATTCGCTAGGTTTGGTACTCCCAGAGCAATCATCAATGACGATGGATCAAACTTTGTGATCGCCTCTTTAGAACTCTGCTAGAAAAATATGGTGTGAAGCATAAGGTGGCAACACCTTACCATCCTCAATCAAGTAGGCAGGTAGAAATTTCTAACAGGGAGATAAAGACTATTCTAGTCAAAACAGTGAATACCAACTGGACAAAATCGGTCCAAGAAGCTCGATGATGCGTTGTGGGAATATCGAACAACTTATAAGACCCCCATCTGCTCATCTCCATATCAGCTAATCTATGGCAATTATTCATGTCATCTATCGGTAGAGTTAGAGCATAAGGCCTTATGGGTTTGAAAAAGATGAACTTAGATTGGAACAAAGCAGCCAAGTTGAGGCTAGACCAGCTTAATGAGTTAGATGAGTTTGGGCTTTGAGCTTATGAGAGTGAGACCATTTATAAGGAAAGAATGAGGATCTATCATGATAGGTAGATTGCAAAGAGGGAGTTCAACACTGGTGATTTGGTCTTACTATTTAATTCAAAGCTCTGTCTACATCCTGAAAAATTGAAATCTAGATGGATGGGACAATATAGAGTGGTGAATGTGTCCCCATATGGCGCAATGGAGCTTGAAAATAAATATGGTAAGAGATTTAAGGTGAATAGGCAAAGGATAAAGTTGTATCTGGGAGACATAGAAAAGATAAGAGGAATTGAGGCGGTGTACCTTGATGACACATGAATGATCACGGAAGTTACCTCGTACTGTGATGTTAAATCAGGCACTGCATGGGAGGCAATCCATGGAAGGTGAAGTCTGAGTAGCCACAGGTATGTCTTTTTCCCTTGTGCTTTAATATTCTATGCTTCGGGGACGAAGCATGCTTTTCAAAAGCGGAGGGGGTGTACTTATATTTTTGAGATTTTTGATTCATTTGAGGATTTTTCTTGTTGTGTTTCTTTTCCCTTAGGAATTCTATCTAGTAGAACCGACATATTTAGGATGTTTTTATTTAATTAGAAGTAGCTTAGAATTACTTTGCAGCCAATAAATGCACTAGTTTTATGTTTTTGAAAAAATTGACCCTGTTAAATTTTTTTTGATATTAGTTGTATAGTTTAATTACAATTGCATGACTCTTGTGTATCTTTATGTGGAATTTAATGAGTAGTTTTAGTTAGCTGTGCATGAAATGAATAGGTAAATTCAATGCAAATCGGTACCATGAGTGAGTGAGGTCATATACCTAGTTCAATACTGCATAGAGGATCTAGAACTTGCCCGGTTGGTCTTTACATAGCCTTTAGGATGGTTGGTTAGGAGATGATCATAGGCTTTTATTGATTGTTAGTCATATTAGCCTAAATTATCCTACTAAATTATGATGAATCCCTTGATCCTGATTTTGAGCCTTAAAATTAATCATTTTTCTTTGATTTAGCTGATTAACTTTACTCATTTTTTATAATGAACCTATTTTGGCCCTGGTCCCTCCTTGGACATTATGAACCTCAACCCAGACAAAATGTCTAAATTGAGGGTGGCTATAATAGGGGTGCATAAATCATAGGGAGGTGAAAAAGGAAAAAAAAAGGAAAAGGGTTAAAAATGAAGTGTGGTGTGACAAGAAAAGAAAAAAGGAATGAAAAAGTTGAAAACACACCACACCAATATATTGCATAAAAATGGACAAAAGGGAAAAACAGTTGAAAAAATGAAAAATAGGATAAAAAGGTTTAAAGTAGAGCCACAAGAATATAGTGTCAAGGAGGGTTTAGTCACTAAAGTCTCATATTTACCATACCCAGCCCAAAGACTACATTAAAAAAGCCGAACAAAGTCCTATAGTGATCCTGATTTAACTGTCCAAAGAGCCGAAGTTGAGAAAACAAGGGCAAGCCTATGGTATTCGATGTGCAGTATTTGAAACTTCTTTGGGAAAGTGAGAGCCCCATTTGTTTAGTCCCAAGTTCACCACATTATATATCTGTGAGTGTTGGGGACTTCTTTTGTTGTGAGGGTACCTGGTTTGTGTTACATTTTATCATTTATCTGTGTAAAAAGCATAGGTGATAACTTGATTCTCTGTTGATAGTAGGATGTCATATCTTGATCTCTGTATGTCATTGATTGTGGTTACATGTGTACATGGCTAACTTAGTTTGAATAGAAAAAGGGTCAATAGGTTACACCCCGTAAAATTTCCAACACATAGATGGCCTATTCGCGTGTTGGTTAAGAGTATTTGGAAGCCATACATGCTAGAAAAATGCCCGGGAAAAGACCGGACGAGAAACCTGTCGAACCATCGCGGAAGGAGCCAGGGCAAAGCCCCTCCGCGATGGCAACGTGTCACGGAGGTGGAGCCTCCGTGTTGGCTCCATGACACGTTGGCCCTGTCCAGGCCCAAGTATATAAAGCCTCCACTTCGGTTCTTTTCATTATGATATCAAATAATTTCCAGAACTCGTGAGAAAACAGAGGGTGCGAAGGTTGTTGATAAATTATCGCCCGATTACGCCGTCAAACGTAGTCCAAATCCAAATTAACTCCAGATACCGAGGTATTAAGCAGTAAGGAGCATTCCTACAGATTTAGTTTCGCGAAATTTGGACGGCGAATCATCGTGCTACCAAACTAAGGTAAGTGGAATTGCTCCAAATTAGTGTCAATACACTCCTAGCCTTAAAGTGAATATTTCTCCCTTTTGGACTTTCGAGAAATAGCAAGTTTTTGACCGTCTTTCGATAAGCCAAAGTTTAGGCTAAAAATATATCGAAAGTGACATTTTCTTTCAGAATATTGGTGTATTTAGTTCTAATTGCAATATATGTAAATGCAGTTGGGAGAAATAGTTGGAGTACTGACCGAGCTTCGTTCGTTAGTCGGATAAACCGAGGTTAAGGTATGTAAAGCCAGTTTCTTCAGCAAGTTAGTAGTTTTAACCTTGTATAGCACAGTAAACTCCGTAGTAGAATTTCCGGAGTTGAATATTGAGTATTGTGCAAGTTTAATAAATCTGGTTTGCGTTGTTATATCGTACTCAGTCCGAAAGTTAGTAAAGCATGCGCCAAAATGGCAAGTTAGCATTCCAGACTCAGTATAGCCCAGCATGTGATTAGCAAGCATGTTTCTAGAATAATATGATAGATATTCAGAATAAGAGTTAGTAAAGTAAAATCAGACAGTCAGATAGTATCTTGGCTACAGATTAGCCATACAGACAAATGATATCTTGGCTACAGTATAGCCATACAGTTAGATAGTATCTTGGCTACAGATTAGCCATGCAGTTAGATAAAGATCACAGATTCAGTATAAAGCAGTATGAGAATCAGTATAATACAGAAAGAGATCAGAATAAGAAATCAGAACTCAGATAGTATTTTTCAGTTTAAACATGCTTGCTATATATGTGCTTATTATTTGTTGAGACTTGGTTGTGTCGTGAGGGCACCCTTTTGAGCGTCCTCGCCGCCCCTGGGTTGGTAACTGTGTCGCCTACTGAGCGGGTGGATTTACGTCACTCCAAGGAGTGGCATGCCGTCCCCAGTTTGGACGAAGATGGGATGAAGCTTTCCTCATATCAGGCTGATCAGCATTACAGTACAGGTAGCCTTGTTGTGCACAAGCGCCCAGGGAACAGATTCAGATACAGTTACAGTTATAGATACAGTATAGGAGTCCTCCGGACTTGGACACGGTTATTTATATCGGAGGCTATGGCCTGAGCTGGAGACCCAGGGGGCCGGCAGAGGTGCTCGTGGTTAGCAGATGAGTGGAGTGACTTATTTTTGGCTGGTTTTGACCCGGGTAGGGGTATATAGATTGTTTGCTTGCTTGGCGCCATCCGGCTAATGGGGGTTGGTATTGGCTCTTGTTTGTTATATATATATATATATATATATATATATATATATATATATTTATATGCTATATATTAGTTAATAGACAGCAGGCCGCCACGTCTACAGGTACGCTCCTGCCCTATCACAGCACAGAAAGTCTGATTCAGTTCATATCAGTTCTTACAGATTCAGTTATCTCCTGCTATTTAGAATTGTTAGTTACGTTATTTGTATCCAGTTGTATCCAGTTGCTTGCATACTCACTACTAGTGGTACTGACGCCCGTTTGGGGCGCTGCATTACTTGCCTGCAGGTACTCATAGACGAGGAGGCGATCCCTCATGATTCGAGCCAGCTTATAGAGTCATCAGCTCCTATCATCCGGAGCTTGATATTCAGAGGTGTAGTTCATTTTCTTTTATTGTACAGCAGGGGTAGGCCGGGGCCCTGTCCCGACCATTTCATCAGTACTCATAGAGGCTTGCAGATTGTATATATTCATCTCCCTGTGGTTAGTTGGGCCGGTCGTGTGAGGTCGTGCGTTCTGTTTAGCTGTTTAGCATTGTTGATTACATTGGCCGTGTGGAGCATAGTCTGATAGTAGTGGTGACATTGCCGGTCACGTAGTTATTCAGTATTCTATTGTTGAGTTACAGATAACTAGACAGCATGGTGGCCTTGTCGGCCCGCATAGGTTTCCTCCTTTGTAAGTATGCTTCTGGTTAGCTGAAGTTTTATACAGGTGGCTATAGGCCCAGTCGGTCGGAGGCTGTGTTTACAGCCGTTATATAGCCCGTTGTTTCCAGAAATCTGAGTTAGAGCTAGCCAGGCACCAGATGTGCTTAGGCTCACCAGTTAGCAGTCTAGGTCCTACTAGGGCACCAGGTGCCAGTCATACCCCCCAAGGCGAGGCGTGACAAATAGTTGGTTATGGTTCATAATGCAAATTTTATTATGTTGGTTGTAGGTATTCTAGGTTTACTTTCTAGTTAAGCGTCATTTTTAGTTTTTGTTTTCTTTGCCTGAGGACATGCAAAAGTCTTAAGTTGAAGGTGTTGATGTGTTGTGAGTTTACAACACTTTCGACGCTTAAAATTAGGAAAATAGCATGGACTTAGGTGTGTTTATATGGATATGAGGTGCTTTTACTTTATTTTCAGGGAAAATAGGTGTTGGAGTTAAAATGTGCAAAAGATGCAGAAAAATGTTGATTTTAAGCCAAGTACAGATTTTAGTACGAGCAGTACCAAGATTGTACTAGTCCTACTGAGATTCGTGGAAAAATTTAGAAGATTTGTACAAGGCAAAAGCAAAGTACGACTCTTGGTACAAGCCATAACTTGAGTCGCAGAAAACTTCAGAAAAATTTGCACAGTGGAAGTCTCCTAGTACGGGTAGCAATTACGGATTGTAACATCTACCTAAGACTCGTACCAGCAGCCATGAAAAACTTCAGAGATTTTTGGGACTTGGCAGATCTCATGTTACGACAAGTTGTTACGAGTCGTAGGAGCAAGGCACGAGGCACACCAAGACATTCATTGAAATCTTCAAAAGATGCCAGAGTTCTCAGTATCAAATCACAACTTGATTGTACGATTCGTGGGATCTTGGTACGAGTCATACCAGAGGCCAACACTTAGCGAATTCTGCAGAAGCCAAGGGATGTACAAGATAAGAAATGACCCGTACAATCCTTTTATGTGTCGTATGAGGTGTTGGCGCCAGATTTGGATATTTTTCTATTAACTTAGGAAAAGAATTTTATTAATTGTATAAATGCTTTTTAGGTTTCTTTTAGTTAGGTCATTCATTATTAGTTCATTATCAGTTTATAATCAGTTTTTGACAATATTAGAGAGCAATTCTTGAGATCTTAACTTTGATTTTCTCAAATTATTCTTGAATTTGCTCATCATCTTTTCTTGCAATATTCAAAGGTTTAATTCCAATCATTGTTGTAAGTATTAGTTTATGTGTTTGTCTATGAATACTTTGAATTATCTTACAATCATGAGAGGCGAAAACCTCCACAATTAGGATTGTGGGAACCATGGTGGATTAACGAACTAGGTTACACAAAGTGATTCGAAATCAATGCTAAACGTTTATATTGTATTCTCTTCATCTTTAATGTTTCTTAACGAAGCACAACATTAAGACTTGCCCGAATTCTTTACTGGGTTGAACCTAGAGAAGTAGAGATTAAAAAAGAGAATTACAATAAAACTTTGATTTTTATGATCATTGTATAACTTGAGCTGTGGTTGTAGGATAGTTAATTTGGAATCAATTAATAACGGTTAAAATAAAATCGCTCATGAGACCTAACCCGATGATTGATTATAATCATCCAATAGGGATGAACCAGTCGTTTGGATGAATCTTAGTTATCAGTTCTACAAGTAAGCATTGGGATAGATCACGAGTGTAAACCTGAAGTAGTTATGAACCCATAGGGAACACTTACCTTAGTTAATTGCAAATCTTAGTAAAAAATAGTTGATTCTAAATCTTATTTTACAACTGTTTTCTATAAACCCCCCAATTTGAAGATAACATACCTAAAAGCTTAAATACCTGCGTTAGTCTAGTTCTTACCATATTCTCTGTGGGTTCGGCCCCAACCTTTGTTGGGTTCTTTATTGAAAACATCCTCTTCATACTTTATCAGGAGTATGGTTTTGAGCGTTATCAGAGTGAAAGTCAGAGTAAGTTAAAGAAAGAGAGAAATGAAAGAGAAGTGGGGGTTAATTTGACTTTTAATATTTAATATCTTATGTATCATTTAAAATTACATGGAAATTGATGTGTACTTGGTTGTATTACATGCATCACTGAGCAATTAAAAATGGTTTAAAATATTGAGTTTCAAATAGTTTAAGCGTTTAGTTGGCAAAATCGGGGGTACATGAGCCGAAATGACAATCCGAGATAAGTATAAGGGTCTCCTAGGACATTTCGCCTTGACAAATAAAATAAAGAGAAAGTTGAAAAGAGAATAATTTCTCAAGTTGATTTTAACATGATTAACTATCTTTTCTCAAAAATAATTTTTATTAATATAAGTATGAAACATGGATCTCTTGGCTAAAAAGCCACTTCGAAAACTTAATTTTTCATTTAAACACAAATTTGAATTTATTAGTGAAATGGAGACTATTTATGATGTCATCAGTTCAAGCTCAAAAGTTGGCAACTCTTGCACCCAAGTCTTAAATTATACAAAGCAGTCTCTACCACCAAATCTGAAAGAATACAACAGTCCTGCCACCAAAGTCTTAACAGACTTCAGCCCCAACCCTAAAGTCTTAAAAGAAAATAGTCCTATTCTATAACATTTCATATGCCTAATTTAGAAAATAAAATCAATTTCTTCCTTTCAAAACCTCCACCTTCTTTTCGATTCTTTTCTCTCAGTCCATTTTTCCGCCAACAATTCAAGCTTTTCACCGAGAATCACTCTATACTAACAAAAAAATTTCTCCAATTCAGTCATTATTGTTACTAGCTTTCAACATTGTTGTAGAAGATCAAATTATTTTCTCCATTATAGAAGAAATTAATTTTCAGTGCCCTCATTATCGACATCAGAGGTTGTTTTGGGAGCATAAATTCTCTTATGGAGTCATTACTCCATTTCAGTAGCTCATATCGTTATTGATGAGACATATATCCCTTTGTTTTTATCATTTTGTATTTTACAGTCATCGTTCATCCCATAATTATAGACGAGTCATTGACTAGTATTGATTTATTATATCGATTGTGGAGTATATTATAGTAGGTGGTAATGGTGAATGGGTGAAAACTTCAAATGTTGGAAGTGGATATTTGTGAGTAAGGTGACATTAATCATTGCCTGCATTGCAATGGTACGTAGAAAGACTTGTTTGCGAGCAAAATAGAAAGCGGAGAGTCAAATTATGAGCCTAACTACTTGAATATTAGGTATTTGATGAATGCTGAGGGAAAATTCATATATCTTTCATAATGAATAATGGGGAGGTGGGATTGTATATGTTTGATGTTGCTGCTGAGGCTTCTAGGCTAATTCTAAGGATAAAAGTTGTTGAGAGGTCTGAAGAAGAATCTTCAACATCAACAACCCCAACCCCCATGATAGCCATTAATCGATGACGATTCAATATAAATTGATGGCATTGGTGATCGTGAAATGGATATTGATAATTCTTCAAGTGATGATGAAGAGGGTATACAACCCAACTACAACTTGAATGATGAAACTGGTTTTTATATAGGCAAACACTTGATGGCAAATGATAGTTGAAATTTTTATTGAAGCAAGCTTCGATGAAGAAGCCTTTCTATTTTAAAGCCTTAAAGAGTTGTACAAACATTTACAAGGTGGAATGTGTATCTCCTAATTGTGGATGGATGTTGTGGGCCAATAAATACGTCAACTCAGATAGATTTTGCATCTACAAGTATGTTGGTGATCATAAGTTGATTAAAGAAGTTCTATTTAATTAATAACATTTTTTTGTTCTTTTATTTGTCCACCACTTAGTATATTATATGTAAAGAGGGTAAGTATAGGGTAAAAGGTTTCTGATACATCTGAAAAAAGAAAAAGTAGAAACCAAGACTAGAAATCTTTTAACAAACAGGATTAAGTACACTCCTTTCTTGTGGCAAAGACTAGAAAGACAAGTAATTCCTCCTTATGAACAATCATAAGTATGCCTCGTCAAATGTAATTGCCTAAATCTTGATCAAGCAGTATATTGATCGCAAAGGTCCAACTATAAAAGAAATTGAAAGGACGATTTTCAGGAAGTTGCAATGTAATGAAAGTTATTGGAAGTGTTGAAAAATTGCAAAGAACATAATAATGGAGACATCAAAGCACGGTATTCTATCTTACCTGCTTATTCTACATGGTTAATAGTTTAAATCCGGGTTCCATAAATGTCATTACCATTGATGACAAGGGGAGGTTCGCACATTACTTCCTAGCTTATGGAGCTTCCGTTCGAGGATACTCCCATATGAGAACGATCATTTTTGTTGATGTCACATTTTTATACAAGTATGAAGGTATCTTATTATCTATCGTCGCACAGGATACTGAGAACTATATATATACGATTGCATTTGTGTGGTGGACAAGGAGTGTGATGGATCCTGGACCTTCTTTTTCAGAAACCTAACGTCTATCGTGGCCGATAAACTAGAGTTGTGTGTCATATTTGATAGGCACAAGAGCATAGATAATGACACTGTCAATGTTTATGAGCATGCTCATCATGGACTTTGCATGAGGCATCTTGGTGAAAACCTCCAAAAAATTTCCAATGTGGAATTACCTTCATGTCTACTATAATGCTACCAAGGAATATAGCTATAAAGATTTCAGTGATCATTTTCAGCAATTCAAGAGTAAATGCCCATAAGCCGTTGTGTGCCTTGAGTTTAAAATTAGATTTAACAAATGGAGTAGGGCATATTTTTCAAGCAATATGTACAATATGATAATTACAAACATCTCTAAGTCGCTTGTCTCTATATTGAAGAATAAGAAAGAGTACCATATGTCTTTCATATTTGATTCCATTGCTAGGAGGTTTGTTGACAAATTCAGGCAGAGGCGTAAAAGTTTAGGTAATTCAAACATCAGATTTATGCCTTTGGCTGAAAAGAATATAAGAAAAAATATGACCGTAAGAGAATCCTTACACATCAATAATATAAATGGGGATGTCAATGAGTTCACCATAATTGGCTATGGCCTAACTGCCAAAGTCAATTTACTTGACAAAATATGTTCTTGTAAAGAATATGAGTTTGTGAAAATATTGTGGGCTCACGTGATGAAAGCGCTGAAATTGAAGTATGGTGATGGATATGGTTCAAACATATACGAGTACTCACCTATGTATAAAGTTTAATTCTACATCCTTACATTTACTGAAACTATTTATCTTGTCCATCCGGAGTCAGAATCAAATGTGCCCAAATACTGGTTAAACATAAATCTTCCTACACCCATTTATGAGCCCAAACATGGAAGGAAAAGAGTAAATTGTATTCACGACATTACGAAATATTTAAAGTCCACTAAGACAAAAAACTAGCGTTCAATATGCAAGGAAATCTACAATATTAAAAAACCTGCCAAATTTTGAGACAACATCCCACTTGATTTTTTTTATTCTAATGTTTTGTAATTACCTTCAAAAATTTAATATTTTAATCTACCATAATTGTGGTCTATACTCTACCAGCGCCTTGTTTATATTGCATGCTGCATTTAGTCTATAATAATATACAACATATGGATGATGTAACCTATAATCACATACAATGGTAGTAGTCTATAATCAATGGGTAAAATTCTTATTGAACGAAATTGAGGAGACGTAATTATGAAAAAATCAGAATGCTGCACAGGTGTCTAATCAAACGATGTGACGGTTGTATCGTCTCTGATACACAAATGTTGATGACAATTCCATTCCCCTCCCCCTTTGGTCTATAAATCAGAACCCTTTGTATGTCTTCTATAATCAAATATACACAAAACAACACGCCAACTCAATTGCAATAATGATTATAAAAGTTTAAGCACAAGACCGCGAGAAATCCCCACCATAACCGCAACCACTAGCTGTCAATGCATGATCTCCTCCTTCTCCGGAATGACTTTGTAGGTTATTTCGGAGGCTCGGCGAGGACTAAACCAGGCTGGAGAAACATCTCCGGAGTATCACTCTCTTTCTATGGGTGATACTCGAGAGGCTCGGTGTCGAGCCCGACGACTCTTACCCCCGCCCCCCAACCCCAATCCCCCAAGGCTAGTTTTTTTAAAATTTAGTTTTAATGTAGTTTTTCGCTCTTTTTTTTTAATTTTTGCAATATTTTTTCATTCTGTCACAATGATTAATTGCTAACTGCAACAAATTTAATCAATCAATATCTTATCATTGATAGAAAAAATCAACGTTAGATCATAGATCAATTATAACTAGTAAACCTAATCTATAATAAATGAGCGATCGATCATAAAACAATAATAAAGAATAAACATGTTATGTAATAATAACCTGTGGCAATGATGTTCTATAATAAATCTGTGGTGGATTATGGATTAACGCCTCAGTTCTGCTGCTCAAGTAATTCTCCTTCTCATTTTAGCATTTTTCTTTAGTTGGATGTCTAGCATTCCGTTAGTTGTAAACATCTAGTTCATTTGTTAGAGCCTCAAAACTTGGTAGTGAAATTAATTCCATATTGATTGGTTTCTGGTCCTTAGTTTAAGACTTATTTTTTGGAATACCAAAATAATTCATTCAGGTTGTATCTCTATTTGGTTTAAAAGTGCAGATCTTAAATGGGTTCTTATGCTAGCCAATATTATTAACATGTTCTCTGCTTGATAAAATCTTTAAAAAATAAGTTCTAATGTTTGCCTGTAAGGCAGAATTTGTGGTCAATTAAACGGGTTCATTATCTTGCAATATCATGGATGTCTATCTTATGGGCAAAAGTTAGAACTTATGTCTGATGGGCAACATACCTAAGTTCTAACTTTTACCTATAAGGCAGAACTTCTGGTCGATTGAGTGGGTTCACTGTTTTAAAATGTACTGAACATCTACCTTATAGGAAAAAGTTACGTATGCCTAATGGACAACATACCTAAATTTTAAATTTTGCCTATAAGAATTTCTGGTCAATTGAGCAGGTTTACTATCTTAAAATATCCTGAATGTCTGTCTTATGAGCAAAAGTTAGAATTTTTTGAAGCAGATATTATTTTAATTTATTTTTTTTGATTATGCAGGCCAAAAAATTAAGACCACCTTTTATGAAGGCTATTTTTGTTATATTTTTTATGAGGGATAAAATATCAAGATCAACCCATCTTGAAACCATTTCTGAACTTAACCCATTATACTGTTTGATCGAGTTGGCCCATTTTGTATTATCCAAGCAAATTCAAGAAGTTCTTGGCCAAAGCCCAAGTCTTAAGCAAAGCAGAAGCAGTCATGAGTAGTAGACTGAGTAGAAGAAATAGTCCAAGCTCATTTAAATTATTGGAAAAATTACATGACTTAACAAACATATCTATTATATTTATAATATATAGCTATAATTTTAAAATATCATAAAATATAGTTAAAATATTATTAAAAAATAGCAAATTTCAGTTAGTTTTTTTCTTTTCCCTTTTTAAGGCTTAAAACACTTCTTGTATTTATACTTCTTCTCTATCTCTCACCAAATTAATTTTTTATATTTTCTCTTATCAATATTATTCATTATTTTTCTCCGATTATCTCTCTCACGTTTCTCCCCCCTCCCCCAATCTCTCTCTCACATCCTCCCTCTTTCATTTCTCTCTGTCTCTCTCTCTCTCTCTCTCTCTCTCTTTATATATATATATATATATAGAGAGAGAGAGAGAGAGAGTCAATCACCCCAATCAATTTACTATAGATCTTAATTATTGTTCTCCTTTTTTTCTCATTCTACGTGGGTCAATCGATGTTGTCAGAGAAATCAAGGTTTCAAATTTTATTAGCAATCTACCATTGCCAGAGAAATTGTTATTGTAGTTAATCGAAATTCTTTTAGCGATTTTCTTAAGCTTTGTCTTTTGTGTACCAATGACAGAATTGATACAGTACAATTTTTTAAGCTTTTGTCTTTGTGTATCAATGATGAAATTAATACAGTATGCAGTTGTTATCAAACTGATATATATATTGATACAGACTATCTTCATCTTGTATCAGTGCATACAACTAAGTATATTTCATTCTAAATACAGTGATACAATGATGCAATTTTTCATTCTTTATTTACTGATATAGGACAAACAAAAATCTAGAAATAGTAATACACACTAAATTTTAGATTTAGATTCATTGATATAATATGTTATGTTAACATGGACAAATAGAAAGCTAGATATACACCTCATACTTACGATGCAGATACACCTATACTTTAGATACATATATTTTAATTAAATAATACAATATTTCATTTTTTTAATTTGAATTCATTGATATAATATTTTCGAGTGTATATTTTGACTAATTTTTGAACCTTTCCATTGCTATTAGAGTTTGAAAGATCGAAGACGAAGAAAGAATTCAAATCACATGTTCTATCTTTGTACTGAAGAGATGCGCCTAATTAATAGGGGGGAGGGGGGGGGGAGATTTTCTCTCTTATTTTACTGAATTCTGTTATTATAAAAGATTCTTGCCCGATTTTCTTCTTAATCATAGGACATGGAGAGATTTTCTCCCCTATTTTACTAGATTCTGTTATTTCAAGAGATTCTTGCCTGATTTTCTCCTTAATCATAGTATATGTATTGTAGATATATGCTTAACAAATCACTGCAAAATTATTATAAATTATAATTATACAAACTATAGCTATTAATTATAATTATGATCTAATTTTTGCTATTTATGAAAATTGTTTTTAACTATTTCGGCCCTTACATATATATTTAGTTGTTAGAAAATATTGGCCAACTCTCTACTTTTGCTTTTTCCCGAATTAGAATCAAAGCAAGACCTAAGACTCGTTTCATGTCTTTATAGTTATTAAGTAAAGTCCCTTTATCTATAAATTGAAAATTTTGAATTAACAAGTTTAATTCCAAAATTCTGATTTTACATAGGCATTGCAAGAAAGGTTACTTTTTTACAAGTTTATCCGAAGTTATAAGTTAATTTACAAGTTAGATTAAAAAAATAATTTAAGTGCAAAATAGATTATTTTGAGTAATTTTTCAAGCCAGATACATCTTTTGGCCACCAAATGTTTTAAATCTATCGGTCAACTGTATTTGCAGATCTTTTAAGGTTCTTATATCCTCCTCGAAGGAATATTTGAACCCTTACCCAAACTTTAATTTTCAAATTAAAGGTTTTACATCCCTCTTTTAAGTTGTTTCTTAATTTCCTTAAAATTAAGTGACAACTCTGTGAGCCGAAATTATGAAACATTTTTAAAGTTTAAAAATGAATAACAAGCATTTACTTAGAATTAATAAAGCTTTTGATCTTCTTACGTATTTTGATTAGCAATCTACTTATAATTATAATAATTTCGTTGAGTTCAAAATATAAATGATTACTCAAACCTAATGTTTTTTAAGGCACTTATGGACTAATATTTCAAGTTTATCTTTCTAGAAAATACATAATACGCTCAATTTAAACTTTTTTGTAACTTTGCATTAACTTATTAATAGCAAAAAAAAATTATTCTAACTATTATTGGTCAAGTTTGAGCAGGTTTGGGTAAAGCATGTTTTCATAGGATGTTATACTTGTTAGAAGATAATTAGGATGTTTCACTTGAATTATGTCGGCAGAAATATGAATAGGAATTATTTTCCCGAAGCCTATTTACTAATTCACCAGATTTAAAGGACAGAAAAAACTAAAGGAAGAAGATACTCAAAATACCAATGACAGTAAGATGAGAATTTAGTAGACGTAGTAGCAAAAAAGATTGTGGTTGCAGGGAGGTGAACCCGGATTTGTTGCTTGGAAGCAAATTATCCTAACCGTTAGACTACAAACACTTCCAATGTTTTAGGCCATCAAGATATACTATTGTGATTTTGTTATCTTGCACAGTCTATGTCATGCCCCAAATCAGGATCCTGGACGCGCTACGGGACTTAGAACTATGAATGACTTCAAGCTAACCCATGGTACAAGAATAACATAAAAATAAAATAACAAAACTAAGCGGAAGCTAATTGAATGTTATCATATAAGGAAATTGTTTGAATCCATAAGTAAGTATCATGAAATGAATACATGTCTAAGAACTGACAAGCTGAACATCTATTTATGTCTGAAAGCCTCTAAATTGATGAGTTGAAGGGGCAGGTTCCCAACTAATTCTATATAAGATTGAAAACTAAAATAACTAAGAAAGCATGAAATAAAATTCTTGTCCTAGGATGATGAGGAATCACCATGACAAGGCTGATCAAGGATTGGGATGTATCTAGCTATGGGCTAAGATTGAATGGTTGAACCTACATCATGAGACGATAGCACTTTGAATGTACTGAGTATATAAAATAAGTAAAACATGAGGGGTAATGAAATAATGTTGAAGATCATAGTTACGCTATAGTGGTAAAATGTTTTGAAATAACATACTGAAGTACAGTGACCCAAGTTTAAATCATAGATAAGGAGTTGACCATGTCTGAAATCATAACATAAATATATATACTAAAAGTATGGGTCATGTACAAATACTGTAAGGGGCATGCATAATAAAACTCCTGACTATGACTGGGAGTGGAAGATTCCCATAACTGACATACTGCATGTGAGCAACATGGAGCCCAACCTGTAATTCTGATCAATAGGGTTTCCATATCATGCCAAAGGTAAAGGCCATAAAGGAGAGAATTCACTCATGAGCCCATTCTGGCAAGGGAGACACTCTCAATTGGCGAGGACCTCTTTTACCTATGGTGGTGCATAGTTGTAGGACTTGAGTTGTTTGAACCCACATCCACTCAATATCAAATACTACTCCCAAAAATAATGCTCATAATCATATCTAAAATCTGATAGATTTGTGTAGACTAGTTTAAAAATCACGCTGAGTACTAAATTTCTGAATTCGTTGAACTAGTCATCTTGCAACTAAACTGATATTGGAGCCATAATATCATAATAATGGAAAGCATTCGAAAAACTACTTATTTTGAGTATAGAGATACCTAGGAGTTTTTCAATCAATTCAACCCAAATATATTTGCAAAGTACATATAAGAATCATGAAAGAACATATCACATAAGAATCTAGAGTTTTGCATAAAAGGGTTCTAGCCCTAGAAATCGTGGAATTTAATAATCACAATGAAAACATGAATTTGAAGTTTGGGGTTTGGGAATAAGGGTGAAAGAAAACTCTTATTGATAATCCCACATACCTGGACTTGATGATTCCTTGGCTATTGCTTGAGGACCCAAAAATTTGATAAGAGAACCCTAGGTGTTCTTGAGAGCTTCAGAGGTGGAATTTCCTTGAATGATTGTTGTTATGAGAAGGAATGGGGAAATAGTCTATTAAAACCCCTTAATAAAATCTAAAATGACCTGGTTTAGGAGTTAAATGCTTAAAAAATTACGAAAATACCTTGGGAAATCATAATGAAAAACTATCACCTAGCCCTCATGGGTCATACCATGAATCATGGTGACATACCACGGCTCGTGGCATACACTCGTGGACTCTGACGCCTACTTGTCCAGTTTTTGAACTTTACACCACGGATAGACAAGATGAGTTGTCCTTTTGTACCATAGGCCACATTGCAATGCACCTAGAATGTTGTAAGGACCAATATACTTGGGACTGAGTTTCCTTTTCTTACCAAATATCATCACCCCCTTCATGGGTGAAACTTTCAAAAACACTCAATCATCAACTGCAAACTCAAGCTCTCTTCTCCTCACATCTGCATATGATTTGTGATGACTCTAAACTGTTTTCAACCTTTTGCTAATAAGCTGAAACTTCTTCATAGTATCATAGATTGAATCTAGCCATACCAATATAGCCTCACCTACCTCAAACCATCCAATAGGAAATCTACATCTTCCCCCTAAAGCGCTTCAAACAGAGCCATCCGAATACTGGTGTGAGAGCTATTATTGTAAGTAAACTCTATGAGAGGCAAGTGGTTGTCCTAATTTCCTTTGAAATTAATCACACAAGCTCTCAACATGACTTCTAGGGTCTGAATGGTTCACTCTGCCTGACTATCTATCTGTGGTTGAAAAATTGTGCTAAGCTTAACCTGAGTACCAAGGCCTTCTTAAATAACTTCTAAAAATGTGAGTTGAACTGAGTACCCTATCAGAAATTATGGAAAATGGGACTTTATGCAACCTGACTAACTCTCGAGTGTAAAGTCTAGCATAATCCTTAGTGAAACAATTGTAGTCTTAACTAGTAGAAAATGTGCCGACTTAGTCATCCGGTCTACAACTACCTATATCGAATCATGCTATCGGCACGTACGAGGTAGATCAGTAATGAGGTCCATGTTTATCTCTTTTCACTTTCATGTAGGAACGCTGATATCCTGTGTCATACCTCATGGTGTCTAATGTTCTACCTTAACCTGCTAGCAATTTGGACACTTAGCCATGAATCCCGTAATATCTCTTTTCATACCATCCACCAGTAGACTTTCTATATATCACGATACATCTTAGTGGAACCTAGGTGAATAGAATACCGAGAGTTGTGAGCCTCTCTCAACATCCATTATCTCAAGCCGTCCACATCCAAAACACAAAATCGGCCATGACAGCGGAGCACACCATGTCCCCCTTGGGAGAAAACTTCTACTTTCTATTTTGGACTGCTTTCTTCAACTTAACCAAAATACGATCCTCATTTTGTTTTGCCTTAATTTCCACCACTAATGAAGATTCTGAACCATTATGAATAGTGAAACCACCATCTATCGTATCCATAAGGCAAACCCCTAAGCGAGCAAGTCTGTGGACATCTTTAACCAACTCCTTCCTTCCCTCTTCAACATGAACCACACTTTCCATGGACAACCTACTAAGGGCAGCAACTACAATATTGGCTTTACCTGGGTGATAAAGAACATTCAAGTCATAATCATTGAAAAGTTCAAGCCACCTTCTCTACTGCAAATTTAGGTCCTTCTGACTAAACACTACTGAAGGCTCTTATGGTCTGTGAATACATCAACATGCACCCTATACAAATAATGTCTCGTGTGTCGGGTAATTCTTCTCATGAGTCTTAAGTTGTTAAGAAGCATAATTGATGACCTTGCCATGTTGCATCAGCACATATCTGAGCCCAACTCTTGAGTTATCACAATACACTATAAAGTCTTCTGTGCCCTTTGGCAGGGTCAAAATCAGAGCATAAATGAGTCGCTTCTTTAACTCCTAAAAGCTCCTTTCACAAGCATCGGATCACTCAAACTTGACCTTCTTCTGAGTCAATTGGGTTAGATGTGAAGCAATGGATGAAAATCCTTCTACAAAGATCCTGTAGTAACCAGCTAAACCTAAAAAGCTTCTAAAATCGGTGGGAGTGACAAGTCTAGGACAGTTCTTTACTGCCTCTATCTTTTTAGAGTCTACCTGAACACTCTCAATAGATAACACATGTCCAATAAATACAACTGATTTCAGCCAAAACTCACACATGCTGAACTTGGAACATAGTTGACAATTCTTAAGAGTTTGTAGCATAGTTCTTAAATAGTCAGCGTGTTCCTCCTCACTTTGAGAGTATATAAGGATATTATATATGAAGAAGATGACGAACATATCTAAGTATTGCTTGAACATCCTGTTCATCAAGTCTATAAAAGTTGCAGAAGCATTCTTTAGTCCAAAAGGCATAACTACAAATTCATAGTGACCATATCGAGTCCTTAAGGCTATTTTCGGAATGTCACATTCTTTGACTCTAAGCTGGTGGTAGCGGGATCTAAGGCCTATCTTAGAGAAGCAACTAGTGCCCTGAAGCTGATCGAATAATTCATCAATCCTGGGAATGGGACTTATTCATGATTGTGAACTTATTCAGTTGGCAATAGTCAATGCACATCCTAAGAGAGCCATCTTTCTTCTATACGATAGGTCACCCCATGGGGAGTTACCGATCTTGATAAATCCTTTATCTAAAAGGTCCTTCAACTGTTCCTTCAACTCCTTAAGTTAATCTGGAGCCATCCTATAAGAAAGAATGGATATTGGCTGCATATCTAGAAGAAGGTCTATCCCAAAGCCAATCTCCCGTTCAGGAGGGACTCCAGGTAGATCATCTGAGAACACTTCTGGAAATTCACAAATAGTTGGGACTGACTGAAAAGTCAGGGTTTCATACTTAGAATACTACACTCGAACTAAATGGTATGTACATCCCTTAAAAATCATCTTTTTGGCTTTAAGTTATGAGATAAAGTGACCTATAGGTACTGTGGAACTACCCTTCCATTCTACGACTGGTTCACCTGGGAACCAAAATTCTACTTTTTGGGTTCTACAGTTGACTGAAGCATAACAGAAATACAACTTATCCATATGAAGGATGACACCAAAGTTGGTCATTTCTAACTCTATTAAATCAGCGGTGATGACTTTCTGAAAAACTATAATTGGGCAATTCTATGTATCCTCCGTGTTAAGACTGACTCGCCGATAGGAGTAGAGATTGAGAAGTGTTCTGAGAGGCATTCAAGACTGACACAAAAATTTATTGCAAAATATGGGGTCACGAAGTAAAATATGAACCCTGGATCTAACAACACATAAACATCAAGGTAAAAGACTTGTAACATACCAGTGACTACAACTAGGGAGTTCTCCTGATCTTGGCTCGATGAGAGTGCATAGAAATGATTTTGGTGTTGTCCACAACCTGCACTAGATAAGGCACCCTATTGAGATAGGTGTACTATTGGAGTTGCTGAAGAGGTGTCTTAGGTACGACCAATAGCGTCTCCCTGTCTGGCTGATGGATAGTCTCAGAGTCTGTCATCGGTCTTACCACACCTAAAACAAGCATCCTTGTCAATCAAACATTCTCTAGGGTGGTTCCTTCTACACTTCTTGCAAGCTGGAAAGCTGCAACCTCCGAACATGATCCGCTAAGACTTAAAGCCTGATGTTCTAACCCTCTGATTATCTCTAGGCTTGGGGTATAGGACACTAGCTGACGAAGGCGCTGGAGCAGATGATCTTTGCTAACATAGTGAGTGATTTCCCCCACCAGACCTTTACTGAGAGAACTTAAAATTTCCGATTTTGGCCCTCTTACTCTCTCTTTCCTTCTCTTTTAATTTCTCTTCCTTAATATATTGAGCATGAATCATGAGTTCAGAGATACCAATACCCTTGAAAAGTATAGAGGTACTGCACTCATAGACCATCAGGTCTGATACTTCTGCACTCATACAAGCCTTCGGCTCAACTACCATTTCTAGACCATACTTAGACAGCTGGGTGAACTTCAGAGCATACTCCTTCACTGACATGGAATTCTTCTTCAAGTTAATGAACTCCTTAGCCTTTGCCTCCCTCAACTCACGAGGAAAGAACTTATCTAGAAAGGTTGTCACAAACTCATCCCAATCAATTGGAGTTGTACCTGCCTGACAACCTTCCTTTCACCACTTATACCATAGATGTGCTATCCTCTTCAGCTGGTAAGATGCCAAGTCTGCACTTTCATCTCCACTAATACCCATGATCTAAGTGATCTTCTGGACCTCATCAATAAAGTCTTGTGGATCCTCGTCCACCTTCAAATCTTGGAACTCTGGCGGGTTCATCCTGGTGAAATCTCACACCCTTGCAGCTACACTATTCCCGTTAGAATTCACGGGTGCAACCATCCACTGGTTGACCTGAGCGGTCATGGCCTATGCCAACATCTAGAAGACAGCCCTGAACTCAGCATGAGTAACCTGCTCATTCAGAGGGTCTACTGGAGCTGGTAGAGCAGGCTGGTTCCCGTTACCGTTTCTCCTTTAATTTGCTCATTTGGGAAGCCTTTTATATAAATGTCTCCAGCATGAGTTAGAAGAGAAAAGTGAGTTGGACTTTATCACACGATATAGAACATGAAAGAAGGAAATTTTTTTCGAAGGACATTTCACAGCCTTTTACTCATAAATGTGGCGCGCTTCACACTCATGAAAAAGACTTTACTCGACTCAACTTCAAACACCCTAGGACACTCCTAAACCTGATGATCTGATACCAAGTTTGTCACACCCCGAGTCAGGATCCTAAACACGAATCTAGAATCACAAATGGCTCAAAGCTAACCCATAATACAAGCATAACATAAATGTAAACTAACAAAACTAAGCAGAACCTAACTGAATGTAACCACATAAGAAAAGTAATTTGAATTCATACGCAAGTATCATGAAATGAATATATGTATAAGCACTAACAAGCTGAACATCTAATTTTGTATGAAAGCCTCTAAGCTAATGAGCTGAAAGGACAGGTTCCCAACTAGCTCTACATAAGATTGAAAACTGAAATAACTAAGAAAACATGAAATAAAATTCTCATCCTCGGATGATAAGGACTCACCACTACAAAGTTGATCAAGGACTAGAACATATCTAGATGCGGGGCTAAGACTGAATGGTTGAACCTACATCATGAGATGATATAATACAAAATATGTGATTTGTACTTTGAATATACTGAGTATATGAAATAAGTACAATATGAGGGGTAAGGACATCATGCTAAACATCATAATTATGTTCTATTAGTAAAATGTTTTGAAATAATATATTGAAGTAAGTGACCCTAGTTTAAATCATAGATAAAGAGTTGAACATGTATGAATTCATAACATAAATATGTATATTAAAACTATGGGTCATGTACAAATACTATAAGGGGCATGCACAGTAAAACTTATGATTGTGACTATAGGAGTGGGAGATTCTCATAACCAACATACACCATGTGAGCACATATGGAGCCCAAACTATAATCCTGGTTGGGAGGGTGTCCATACCCTTCCAAGGGTAACGACCATGAAAGCATGAATTCACTCATGAACCCATTCAGGCAAGGGAGACGCTCTCAACTGGTGAGGACCCCTTTTACCTACGATGGTGTGTAGTTCTAGAACTTGAGTTGTTTGAACACGCATCCACTCGGTGTTAAATACTACTCCTAAAAATATACATAGGTGCTCATAATCATATCTAAAATTTGATAGGTTTTGCATAGACTACTTTTAAAATCATGCTGAGTACTGAATTTCTAAATTCATTAGACTACTCATCATGCAACTGAATTGATACTAGATCCATAATATCATAATAATGGAAATCATTCGAAAAACTACTTATTTTGAGCAAACCATGCTAAATTTTGAGTATAGAGATACGTAAGAGTTTTTCAAATAATTCAACACAAATATATTCGCAAAGTACTTGTAGGAATCATGAAAGAACATATCACATAAGAATCTAGAGTTTTTGCATGAAAGGGTTCTAGCCCTAGAAATCATGGAATTGAGTAATCACAATGAAAACATGAATTTGAAGCCTGGGGTTTGGGCATAAGGGTGAATGAAAATCCTTAATGATAATTCCACATACCTAGACTTGACGATTTTTTGACTATTGATTGAGGACCCAAGAATTTGATAAGAGAACTCTAGGTTTTCTTGAGAGCTTAAGAGGTGGAATTTCCTTGAATGATTGTTGTTATGAGAAGGAATAGGGATATAGTCTATTGAAACCCTATAATAAAATCCAAAATGAAACCATGAGTTAAATGCTTAAAATTACGAAAATACCTTGGGAAATCATAATGAAAAATTATCGCTCAGCGGGTCATACCAAGGCTCGTGGTGACATACCATGGCTCATAGTATGCACTCGTGGCTTCTGAAGCCTACTTGACCAGTTTCTGAACTTCACGTCGTGGATAGACAAGATGAGTCATCCTTTTGTACCATGACTCATGGCATCTGCTCGTGGCCACTGGGGAAGATTTGAATAGTTTTAGAACCTCCTACAACGACTAGACTAAACAGATCATCCTAGGGTACCATGAGTCATCCTTTGACTCTTGGTGTCTAGACTGACTTAGGTTCTAAAATGCATGTTGGTGACCACGACTGGCACCCATATCCTTCCTCACCACGGCTCGTAGTGTGCACTCGTCCTATGGGAAAAGTTTCACTTCTGCTGGTTTTCTGCTTTATGTCTAAGATCTGATCTTAGGGACTTTTGAGGTGTTATAATCTATTCTTCCGGCTACTCTTTCGTCTTAATTATGTGGCTACGTTTGATTTGACACAATTTTTTATTTTTTTAAAGACTCTTAAAATTTACAATCTAATACAAGTTGTAGAAATTTGTATTTCTCAAAAAATATAGACGACTGTAAGGTTAAAATTTTAGAGTTACAACATGTACTCACCATGTAATCACTTTGCCCTCGGCAAATATTTCACGTTGATTTTGAGGGTATTCCTGTCATTTACATATATTTATGTCATCTTTAAGGGTTTTGACTGTGCAGCTGCATCACTTCATTGTCATGCACCGACGTTGACACCTCCAAACATCTCCTTCTGGTCCTCGTCTTAGCTTTGTCATTCAGGTCAGCGTATTTTCAGTGCTTCTTCCTACCAATTTATTCCACAAATTTTTTCGGGTTATTCCTTCTACTTTCTGAATATGAATTTTTTTGCGGTTTTTTTTGGTGCGTTGGTATTTCTTCTACTTTCCGAATCTGAAATGGGCTCTTGGTTGAGCAATTCTTTTGTGTCCAATTAATCTTTTTATGGTTTTATGAGTTTTTTTTATTTTTCAAGTTGTTTTTCACTGGGTTTTCTTATTGGTATTTTCTGTTTTCTTGTGTGAAAATTGGAATAAATTTGTAAGCTAATTTCTGGTTAGCTACCATGGATTTTATTTGACACAAAGAAACTGTGGAAACTCTACAAAAATGCTTGTCTTGACTTTATTTTAGTATATTTCCCTTAAGTTTGGAACTTTTATTACTCTTTTCTTTATGCTAAAAGTTAATTTTACTCAATATTGCTGATGAGTGGAAGGAATGTTGGGGTCATTCTTTTGTGGAGGTTGTTATATTGTGTTGATTATCTTCTGAGTAGTTAGTGGGGATTTTATTCTGTGTTTTTTTCACTGTTTTTTAATTTCCTCTATGATTAGAAGAGGTAACAATTAAAAGATATATGTTAAACTACATCCTATTGATCGGAGATTTCGTAATGGTTTAATATTTAATACTGTACTGCCTTTTTGTGGTTTCTTTTGCTACTACTTTAGTTCTTATTCAATTGAATTATTTGTAATTATATTTTTGCAATTTTTATAATTCTTTTAGCCTGAATGTATAGACTTTAATACCTCTTTGTAGTTTTTGCTTTCTTAGAATTTTTGATAATTCAGCACTAATTCATCATCGCTAAAGAAGCTCTGTTATTCATAGTGCCACTAGTTGATAACAACCTAGAGGTTGATATTTCTGATGTTCGAGCCTCTACTTTTAATGCAGACCTAGACTTATCCGGAGAAGAATGAAAGTAGAATTATGATTTTACCAAAATATTTGCTCGTTTTCCTAATTATAATATATTCTATAATGAAATAAGTAATGTTATTGAATCATTTAACAATAACGAGCCGAGAATTTTTAGTAGCTGACAACCAGAAAGAATGAGTTCAGCTTATTCTCTCCAACATATGTTATACGACTTGTTGTTTCAATTATATAATATTTATATGAATTCTTGCTCTTATAGTATTTTCAATTGGCTTTGTGTTGTCAATAAAATCACCAATAAATTGTGTAGTTTAAAGTTTAGTATATCATTTTCTCACAATATCTAACCTCTCTGAAATGTAAGTATTATCTCGTGATAAAGAAGTTGTTAAGAAATGTCTTCCAACCAAACAAATAAACATCTGTCGGCAGAAGAGCGAAATTATTAAATGAAACTCAGAAAGTGTAATACTTATATGAAAATAACAACTGTTCTGATTCCATACAGAAAGCACCTATTAATAAGTTAATACTTTATCAGGCTGTTCTGACAAAGGAAAAAGGTTTGTCAGCCTTTTTGTGTATTTGAAAAAGGTAAACCCATAATCTCTAAGTATAAGTTTGTTATTGCGTCATGTCTTACGTAGATATCTGAATTATAACTATCTATTCCTCAGGCTCTACATCCACCACATCCAGGAGACAACAAAGTATCACCCATGAACTTGTTACAAACACAGGTCAGTATTTATTTAATGTAAGAATAATTTTACTCATTATTTTATTAGAATTTTTGTCTATCTTCGTGTTTTAATAATACTTACAACATACAGGTCATAACTTAAACCAAAAAGTCAATAAAAAAACTAGTGAAAATCAATCAACTTATATATGTTTAAAAGATGTTTCAAATTGTAAATATTGCAATGCAAAAAGATTTCAGTATGAATCACCTAGATTTTGTTGTGGCAATGGATCAGTTAAGTTAGTTTCATATCAATTGCTTGATGACTTATTTAATCTTTATATGAGAAATACAGAAGAATGTATACATTTTCGCACCTACACTGGAATATACAATAACATGTTTGCATTCACTTCACTTGGTGTAACTTATGACAAAACTTTAGCAAGAAAATATAATAGTATATATCCATTTCGAGTTCAGGGATAAATGTATCATTTTTTACCTGATTTACTTCCTTCTGGCGAAAAGGCAAAAGATCTTCTGTTATATTTTTGTGACAATGAAAGTGAACTAGCTAACAGAATGTCTTCTTCCGCACATATCAATGAATCAACTATCAAGAGAATTATGAACATACTCTCCAAGAATCCATATTCCATGTTTGTCAAGTCCTTGATAAACATTCCAAAAATATCAGATTTCTATATCGCGCTTAAATGTTTTTCAGGTCTAGATCAACGTGTTTATAATTTACCCTCTGCATCCGAAATTGCTGGAATATGGGCTCAAGATAATTCTTCGGATGTTATTTCTACGCCATATATTCGTATATACACCCACAACAATAACACTCGATCAGTAAATATTATTGTGGTTGTTATGATCCCATATAGTCCCATTATTATTTTTACATGGTCAAAATGGATGGCATTGTGGTATAAAAAAATTATACGAAGAAATCAATCTTACTGTGATCATGAAGAATTACCAAATCCAAAGAATATGTGCTCTATTGATGGAGTTCTTGATATGAAAGCTCAAGTCTTTACAAAAGGAAAATGAAAAAGAGATATGGTTTCTTTCCATGAGTATTATTTTTATAAAATTTAAATAAGAGAGAATGAAGAAAATGAAGTTTTATATTGTGTAAGATTATTTCAGCAACTCATAGTAGATGTGTTCATAAAGTTTGAAACACATAGGCTAGAATTTTTTTCACTTAACCAGGATTTGTTTCAAATAGATATGCTGCAAGGAATTATCGATTTTTTAAGGCTAGGTGAAATAGAAGCTTCCAAAATTGGTAAAAAAGAATTCCTCCTTGTTAGTTTTATAGGCAGACCAAGAGATATGTGTCGCCGATATATGGATGTTATCACGTTAGCACAACATTTTGAAAAACTTGATCTTTTTTTGACAATGACATGTAATCCATCTTGGCCAGAAGTAAAACAATATATGTTATCAACTGATGAAACTCAAAATAGACCTGATTTAGTTTCACGTGCATTTAAAGCAAAGGTGGAAGAACTCAAAGGAGATATTTTGAAAAGAAAAATCTTTTGAAGATTGCGGCTCTTATGTACACTGTAAAATTTCAAAAACGTGGTCTTCCACATGCTTATTTTTTTTATCATACTTGCCGATGAATACAAATTATTGACACATGAATCATATGATATATTTGTTTGTGCTGAAATACCTAATTCTAACAAACACTACCTTTATTCGTGTGTCCTTTAACATATGATACACGATCCGTGTGGTGATATATATCCTACAAATTCATATATGGAAAAAAAGGGCTTTTGTAGATTTCAATATCAAAAAGAATTTGTTGAACGAACATCAAGAGGAAAGAATTCATATCCAATTTACAAGAGACGCAATACAAGAAAGGTTGTATACATGAGAAAACATCTTATGGACAATTCGTGGATTGTTCCATATAATCCATACTTGCTTTGTAAATTTGATTGTCATACGAATGTTGAAGTTTTTTCTGATATTAAAGTTGTGAAATATATTTACAAATATATTTATAAAGGCCATGATAAAATTACATTTTTCATACATGACAATGTAAAAATTGACGAAATAAAGAATATCGATCAGCTAGATGGGTTTCACAAATTCTGCATATTTTTTAACAAATAAAATCGAGTCTGTTATGTGATTTGTTATTGCTCTTAGAGTTCGATGAAGTTATTGGTGTTTGAGATACTGCTACACCATTAACAGGTATATCCGTTTTATCCTGGGAGGAAGTAATTCAAAACCTTGAGTACAATGAGGGTATTAAATTTCTTAATGACACACAGGGAATTATGTGGTCTCAGATATTAATTATATTTTCTATTTTACTGATTTGGACATAGGACAACAACAAGCTTAAGGAATTTAAATTTGTTTATAATTTTCTGTATTCATCTATTTTCTGATTTTGGAGACTAAAAACCTTTATGATTTTTTACTCCACTGTTGGAGATTAAAATCATAAGATTTTTTTACTCCCTTTGAGGTTAAAGTTCTTGTGATTTTCTACTCACATTGATTATTGATTTGAAGATATAAAAATTTCGCCAAGTAAATTTGATTGTTGATAATTCGATTTGAAGATATAAAAACTTCACCGGTTATTTAGTTTAGTTCTGTCAAAAGTTTTTATGGTTTGAAGAAATAGAATATTCATCGATTTCTAACTTTTGCTATTATTGATCAACAGATATGACAGCAACAACTGACCATATGCTTGTCTCTACAAACAGTGGAATCTCCTCCAACCGTGTTGTGACAGCACCAACTCCGGCAGAAAAGCCCGAAAAATTTTACTGGCATCGACTTTAAACGCTAGCAATAAAAGATATTCTTATACTTGACCACGTTGAGTCTACAAAAGTTCATCAAAGAGGAAATTCCAATTTTGCCGGAATCAACTCTCGAAAATGAACAGTTCTTAATTACTGAGGCTTGGAAGCACTCAGATTTTCTGTGCAAGAATTATATCCTAAGCAGACCGAAAGATGATCTATATAATGTATATAGTAATGTGCAAACATCTAAAGAACTTTGGGATGCGCTAGCGAAGAAATACAAAACTGAGGATGCTGGATTGAGAAATTTATTGCAGCCAAATTTCTAGAGTACAAGAAAATAGACAGAAAGCCTGTCATCACACAAGTCCAAGAGCTGCAGGTAATAATTCACAATCTCCTTGCTGAAGGTATAATTCAAACTAATGCTTTTATCAAAAGTATTAATTATGGTGTTAATTATGAGTTTTTTTATTGAAGGTTTGGTCATCAATGAAGCTTTTCAAGTTGCAGACATGATTGAAAATCTACCTCCATGATGGAGGGACTTTAAGAATTATTTAAAGCACAAGTACAAAGAGATGAAGCTTGAAGATCTAATCATTCCATTGAGAATCGAAGAAGATAATAAAGCTGCTAAAAGGAAGGTAAAGGGAAACTCAATAATTATGGGGGAAAATATTGTTGAGACTGCTCCAACTAATCTCAAAAAAAGGAAGAAGCCTTTTGGACCAAAAGAATTTCCTAGCAAGAAGAAATACAAAGGTAATTACCACAACTATGAAAAGATTGGACACAAGGCTGCTGAATGTTGTGCTCCAAGAAAAGAGAAGAAAAAGAGTCAAGCTAACATGGTTGAAAGGACCATGGAGATTGATGACTTGTGTGCTATGGTGTCTAAATGAAACCTGGAGGGAAGCCCCACGGACTGGTGGCTTGACTCTGGATCCACTCGACATGTTTGTGCTGGTAGAGAAGCATTTGTTTTCTATGCCCCTGCTGGACCCAACGAGACCATGTATATAAAAAATTTTGCAACGGACAAGATTGAAGACTATGGAAAAATATTTCTGAAAATGACATCCGACAAGGTAGTGACTCTCAATAGTGTATGTCATGTTCCAGAAATGAGGAAGAACTTAATTTCTGTTGGGCTTCTCATCAAGAACGAATTTTTAAGTGCGTTCTTGTTTCAAATCAAACTATAATAAGTAAGAATCATGTGTATGTAGGAAAAGGTTACCTAACTGAGGGCTTTTCAAACTGAATGTAATTGTTGTTGAAAGCAATAAAATTAAAGCTTCTTCTTACTTGCTTGAGTCAAATAATTTATGACATTCACATTTGGGAGATGTCAATTATAAAACCTTGTGTAAAATAATTAATTTAGAATTATTGCCAAAATTTGAATGCAATCAATCAAAATGTCAAATCTGTGTTGAATCTAAGTATGTTAAACATCCTTATAAGTCTGTTGAAAGGAATTCAAATCCCCTAGACTTAATTCACACAAACATTTGTGACATGATGTCAATATCATCTCGTGGTGGAAAGAAGTATTCAATAACTTTTATTGATGATAGTATGTGGTACTGCTATGTTTACTTACTCAAAAGTAAAGATGAGCAATTGAAATATTCAAGCAATATTGTTGAGTTATATGGGTCGACCACCTTACTCAGGACCAGGTCCCTCTATCAGGTTACACAGAGGCAGAGACACATGTACACGAAAATACAACAGTAAGAAAAAGACACACGAAGTTTTACGTGGAAAACTTCCTTGCTCACTGGAAGTAAAAAACCACGACCTACCTCATAGGATTTCTCAAACTCCACTACTAGATCTGAGCAACAAAAGTTACAAAACCTAGTACACAACTAAGAGGTTAACCTCCTAACCTCCCACTTGTAATACCTCTATTACAAGACTTCAATATTCTCTACTTCAGCTAAAACTCAACTGAAATACAAGGCTAACTCTAGCCAAAATGTCTACTAGCTCTAGCAGACCAAAACGAGAAAAACAACTCATGAAAAACAAGAAAATAAAACTTGTACGAAATACAAGGTTTCTGTTTTGCAGTGCACTTCTTCTCCTTCAATGGCAGCCTCAAAACTTGAGTTATTTTTCTTTGATTCTTGCTGTGAAACAAGGAAACAATGGCTGCCTTTTGAGAGAAGAATAAGCTTATTTTTTAGATCAATTTTTCTGAATGATTTCTCTTGATGGAAAGAGTTGTTGGGTTCTATCCTTTTTATCTTTCCAGCTTGCTTTCTTGTGCACATGGGTGAAAGGTGAGAGTATTATGATACCCACTAGAATACCCACTAGAAAGCTCTCTTTTTGATCAAGCACATGTGACCAACTTGACCTAGTTGCTGCTATGATTCCATGCTGCTCTATTGCACACTATTGTCTTCACCAACTGACAGCCAAAAAGCAAACTTTCCAACTGTAAAGTCTTTTCCCTTCCAGCTCAAAATTGAGTCACACCAGCACAAGGGATCAGGTCCCTGTATGAGGTTGACAGCATCAAAACCAGTAATCTAACAATTTCCCCCTTTTTGATGATGACAACCTTGACAACCTTCTTTGCACATTTTATCTAACACACTTCACAGTCTTCCCCCTGTCAGCATAATTCCCCACGTCTTAGTATCCGCGTCTTCCCCCTGTCTTAGTATCCCCACGTCTGATACCAATTGTTGAGTTATATGGGTCGACCACCTTACTCAGGACCAGGTCCCTCTATCAGGTTACACAGAGGCAGAGACACATGTACACGAAAATACAACAGTAAGAAGAAGACACACGAAGTTTTACGTGGAAAACTTCCTTGCTCACTGGAAGTAAAAAACCACGACCTACCTCATAGGATTTCTCAAACTCCACTACTAGATCTGAGCAACAAAAGTTACAAAACCTAGTACACAACTAAGAGGTTAACCTCCTAACCTCCCACTTGTAATACCTCTATTACAAGACTTCAATATTCTCTACTTCAGCTAAAACTCAACTGAAATACAAGGCTAACTCTAGCCAAAATGTCTACTAGCTCTAGCAGACCAAAACGAGAAAAACAACTCATGAAAAATAAGAAAATAAAACTTGTACGAAATACAAGGTTTCTGTTTTGCAGTGCACTTCTTCTCCTTCAATGGCAGCCTCAAAACTTGAGTTATTTTTCTTTGATTCTTGCTGTGAAACAAGGAAACAATGGCTGCCTTTTGAGAGAAGAATAAGCTTATTTTTTAGATCAATTTTTCTGAATGATTTCTCTTGATGGAAAGAGTTGTTGGGTTCTATCCTTTTTATCTTTCCAGCTTGCTTTCTTGTGCACATGGGTGAAAGGTGAGAGTATTATGATACCCACTAGAATACCCACTAGAAAGCTCTCTTTTTGGTCAAGCACATGTGACCAACTTGACCTAGTTGCTGCTATGATTCCATGCTGCTCTATTGCACACTATTGTCTTCACCAACTGACAGCCAAAAAGCAAACTTTCCAACTGTAAAGTCTTTTCCCTTCCAGCTCAAAATTGAGTCACACCAGCACAAGGGATCAGGTCCCTGTATGAGGTTGACAGCATCAAAACCAGTAATCTAACAATTTCCCCCTTTTTGATGATGACAACCTTGACAACCTTCTTTGCACATTTTATCTAACACACTTCACAGTCTTTCCCCTGTCAGCATAATTCCCCACGTCTTAGTATCCGCGTCTTCCCCCTGTCTTAGTATCCCTACGTCTGATACCAATTGTTGAGTTATATGGGTCGACCACCTTACTCAGGACCAGGTCCCTCTATCAGGTTACACAGAGGCAGAGACACATGTACACGAAAATACAACAGTAAGAAGAAGACACACGAAGTTTTACGTGGAAAACTTCCTTGCTCACTGGAAGTAAAAAACCACGACCTACCTCGTAGGATTTCTCAAACTCCACTACTAGATCTGAGCAACAAAAGTTACAAAACCTAGTACACAACTAAGAGGTTAACCTCCTAACCTCCCACTTGTAATACCTCTATTACAAGACTTCAATATTCTCTACTTCAGCTAAAACTCAACTGAAATACAAGGCTAACTCTAGCCAAAATGTCTACTAGCTCTAGCAGACCAAAACGAGAAAAACAACTCATGAAAAACAAGAAAATAAAACTTGTACGAAATACAAGGTTTCTGTTTTGCAGTGCACTTCTTCTCCTTCAATGGCAGCCTCAAAACTTGAGTTATTTTTCTTTGATTCTTGCTGTGAAACAAGGAAACAATGGCTGCCTTTTGAGAGAAGAATAAGCTTATTTTTTAGATCAATTTTTCTGAATGATTTCTCTTGATGGAAAGAGTTGTTGGGTTCTATCCTTTTTATCTTTCCAGCTTGCTTTCTTGTGCACATGGGTGAAAGGTGAGAGTATTATGATACCCACTAGAATACCCACTAGAAAGCTCTCTTTTTGGTCAAGCACATGTGACCAACTTGACCTAGTTGCTGCTATGATTCCATGCTGCTTTATTGCACACTATTGTCTTCACCAACTGACAGCCAAAAAGCAAACTTTCCAACTGTAAAGTCTTTTCCCTTCCAGCTCAAAATTGAGTCACACCAGCACAAGGGATCAGGTCCCTGTATGAGGTTGACAGCATCAAAACCAGTAATCTAACAATTTCCCCCTTTTTGATGATGACAACCTTGACAACCTTCTTTGCACATTTTATCTAACACACTTCACAGTCTTCCCCCTGTCAGCATAATTCCCCACGTCTTAGTATCCGCGTCTTCCCCCTGTCTTAGTATCCCCACGTCTGATACCAATTGTTGAGTTATATGGGTCGACCACCTTACTCAGGACCAGGTCCCTCTATCAGGTTACACAGAGGCAGAGACACATGTACACGAAAATACAACAGTAAGAAGAAGACACACGAAGTTTTACGTGGAAAACTTCCTTGCTCACTGGAAGTAAAAAACCACGACCTACCTCGTAGGATTTCTCAAACTCCACTACTAGATCTGAGCAACAAAAGTTACAAAACCTAGTACACAACTAAGAGGTTAACCTCCTAACCTCCCACTTGTAATACCTCTATTACAAGACTTCAATATTCTCTACTTCAGCTAAAACTCAACTGAAATACAAGGCTAACTCTAGCCAAAATGTCTACTAGCTCTAGCAGACCAAAACGAGAAAAACAACTCATGAAAAACAAGAAAATAAAACTTGTACGAAATACAAGGTTTCTGTTTTGCAGTGCACTTCTTCTCCTTCAATGGCAGCCTCAAAACTTGAGTTATTTTTCTTTGATTCTTGTTGTGAAACAAGGAAACAATGGCTGCCTTTTGAGAGAAGAATAAGCTTATTTTTTAGATCAATTTTTCTGAATGATTTCTCTTGATGGAAAGAGTTGTTGGGTTTTATCCTTTTTATCTTTCCAGCTTGCTTTCTTGTGCACATGGGTGAAAGGTGAGAGTATTATGATACCCACTAGAATACCCACTAGAAAGCTCTCTTTTTGGTCAAGCACATGTGACCAACTTGACCTAGTTGCTGCTATGATTCCATGCTGCTCTATTGCACACTATTGTCTTCACCAACTGACAGCCAAAAAGCAAACTTTCCAACTGTAAAGTCTTTTCCCTTCCAGCTCAAAATTGAGTCACACCAGCACAAGGGATCAGGTCCCTGTATGAGGTTGACAGCATCAAAACCAGTAATCTAATAATTTCCCCCTTTTTGATGATGACAACCTTGACAACCTTCTTTGCACATTTTATCTAACACACTTCACAGTCTTCCCCCTGTCAGCATAATTCCCCACGTCTTAGTATCCGCGTCTTCCCCCTGTCTTAGTATCCCCTGTCTTAGTATCTTCCCCCTTTGGCATCATAAAAAAGAAGAGAACAGTAAACCAAGACAAGAATGCATAGATGAGTTAACTCATGGCCACTGGGGCAACACTGACACTAATGGAAATAAGAAAGGCAGAAAAACAAATAGACAATAAGAACAATGCAACAGCCAACCCCTGCAATCAGAAAAGTATTACATTATCACTTAGCATAACAAAAGAGAATCATACAAGAACTGTCCATAATCGTGGGAAAGAGAGTAAAGCAGGAAGGAGATAAGAGAGCAGGAAAATCATTTAGAGTCGGGTAGTCTGGGTAAGAGGGCTGAGAGGCGATCATTGAAGGTTTCATGGGTAAGCAATTTCTTAGTCAAGTCCTTGACCTCAACCTTCAGGGCTTCATTTTCTGCTTTGAGAGGATCACTGACAGTAAGCAGTTTTTGGTTTAAATCTTTAACCTCAGCCTTTAAAGCTTCATTCTATTCCTTGAGGGAGGAGATGGTGCCAGGGTCCTCTACTGGGTGCGCCTTCAGACGAACTATTTCAGCCTCATTGGACTTCTCTTGCGAGGCAATCAAGTCCTCTTCTCTGCCCTTGGTAGAAGTACTTTATTTACAAACTCAAACAGCAGTTGATACACACCCTTCATTTGTTTCTTGAGAACTCTCTCCCCTATGACTCTGTCAAGCTTGGCAATCATGGAAATAAAACGCCTTTGCGCACATTCTCCATCGACAGACCTGATCCCTCTATTAGGAACCTTAAGGATGGAACTTAGAACCTGCTTATTTATCATGAAGGTGACTCCACTCACCTTACTGTAGATCTTGGTACCATTATCAGCAAATTCCAGCTCATGATAAAATTTCCTGACCTCATTCTCATGTAAAACAGGAACTGGAGGAACAAATAAGTGTCTCCAACTTTGGTAATTGACCATTTCCACCAGCTCAGCCATGCCTTCCATGTCACAAATTTCAGGATCAAATACCCTGCCCCGTAACACCTTTTGGTTCTGCAAGATAAGCTGCCTGGCTTCCTTGGACAGCTCAGTAGACTCATTGGTCCTATATCTGGAAGAAATCTGGTGAGTAAGAGATGGAGGAATAGGAAGTTTGAAGAAGTTATTTGCAGAGAGCAGTTTAAAGAGATGAGAGGAAAGATGGAAGGTGGAAAGGGTTTTAAGAGGGGTTATGACACGTCTAATCAGAGAGACTTTTGAACTGGATGTAGATACAACACTTACTTTATGACCGGATACCGGAAGAAACAAGCGGTAAGGGCAGTTCTTACAATATTCTCAAGTTATGTTTATAAGTGACAAAGTAATACTGACCTGATAGGACCTGGTCCCCTTATAAGGTTGAACAGGCAGTCCAAAGTCCCTGACTTGTCTAAGTCCAGCCTTCCTTACATCCACCATGCGTGTATACCTAGGGAGGTATAGAACTGAGTTAGACGCATCCACAGCAAACTAGCAAGGATACCTGCATTCAGATCATAGCCAAAAATGAGAGTCAACACTTAGACAGAGAAGAGGGAGAATTTAATTCATTTTGATTAAGCCCAGCCTTAATCTATTTTTATCAAACTGGTCCCTATTCAAGGCTTTGGTAAAGATATCTGCAATCTGATCTTCTGTCCTGCAAAATTCCACACGAATATTTCCCTTCTCAACATGGTCTCTAAGAAAATGATGTCTGATGTCAATATGCTTAGTCCGCTTGTGTTGTACTGGATTCTTAGCCATATTCAGAGCACTGGTGTTGTCACACATCAAAGGGACACACTCGGTCAGGACTCCAAAGTCTTCCAGTTGCTGCTTAATCCACATTAATTGAGCACAACATGAAGCAGCAGCCACATATTCTGCTTCAGCTGTTGAGAGTGCCACTGAATTTTGTTTTCTTGATCCCCAAGAGACCAGTAAAGAACCCAGAAAATGAGCCATGCCTGAGGTACTTTTCCTATCAACCAGGTACCCAGCATAGTCAGCATCAGAATAGCCAATAAGTTCAAAGGAACCTCCAGATGGATAGAAAAGGACTAAATCAGAGGTCCCCTTAAGATATCTGAGAATTCTCTTAGCAGCCTTCAGATGAGATTCCTTAGGACAAGCTTGGAATCGAGCACACATACCCACACTAAACACAATATCTGGTCTGCCGGCTGTTAAGTAAAGCAGGGAGCCAATAATGCCTCTGTACATAGTTTCATTTACTGGAGGACCGGGTTCATCATTATCCAGTTTTGAAGCAGTCCCAATGGGAGTGTCAATTGGTTTGGCACTTTCCATATGAAATTTTGTGAGCAAGTCCTTGATATACTTCTGCTGACTGATGGCTGTTCCAGCTTTGTCCTGCTTGACCTGTAACCCCAGAAAGAACATAAGTTCTCCCATCATACTCATCTCGAATTCACTTCCCATGAGCGTTGCAAAATCCTCACAGAGTGAATCAAGAGTGGCTCCAAATATAATGTCATCAACATAGACTTGAACAATAAGCAGATTTCTTCCTCTTGTTTTGAGAAAAAGAGTGTTGTCAATTCTTCCTCTCTTAAAACCATTATCAAGAAGAAATTTTGATAGTCTTTCATACCAAGCCCTTGGAGCCTGTTTCAGTCCATACAGTGCCTTGTCCAGCTTGTATACATGATGAGGTCTATCAATATCCTCAAAACCAGGGGGTTGTTTCACATACACTTCTTCCTTCAAGTACCCATTTAGGAAGGCACTTTTGACGTCCATTTGAAACAATTTAAATTCCATGAAAGAGGCAAAGGCAATCAGCATGCGAATGGCTTCCATTCTGGCTACTGGAGCGAATGTTTCATCATAATCAATCCCTTCCTCCTGGTTGTACCCTTGAACAACCAGTCGAGCCTTGTTTTTAACGGTGACCCCTTGCTCATTTAGTTTGTTCCTGAAGACCCACCTGGTTCCTATAATAGTTCTATCAGATGGTTTTGGAACCAGGTGCCAGACTTTGCTTCTTTCAAATTGATGCAGCTCCTCCTGCATAGCATTCACCCATTCCACATCCTTCAGTGCCTCCTTGATGTTCTTGGGCTCAATCTGTGATATGAAGGCTGATGAGGCAAATATGTTTCGAGTTTTGGATCGGGTCTGCATTCCTGAGTCCAATGGAGACATTAAGTTGTCAAGAGGATGAGAAGATTTGTGTTTCCAGTTAGATCCCTTTACAACAGATTCTCCAAAATTGGAACCAGTTCCAGCAGATTCTCCAGAATTGGAACCAGGTCCCTCTTCTAGGTTGCCTTCTGCATCATCTTCCTTCTCTGCCTCCTCTTCTCTGATGTGTTCTGTTGCTTCATCATGAGTGGTCTGATCTCCATTCTGCAGGGAGTTCTTTGTGATGTTAGGTTTTTCAGATGAATCATGATTGACATCATCTCTTTGGAACAGCCACAGTTCCTCAAATTCATCCGTACCCAGTGCTTCTGTGCTCTTCAGCTTCCCATTTTCATCAAATACGACATGGATGCTTTCTTCAACACACTGAGTCCGTTTATTATAGACTCGGTATGCTTTGCTATTTAATGAGTATCCTAGAAAAATTCCCTCATCACTTTTGGGATCAAATTTTCCTAGATGGTCCTTGCCGTTGTTTAGCACAAAACACTTGCATCCAAAGACTCTGAGGTAGTTCAGCATCGGCTTCCTTTTATTCAGCAGCTCATAGGGAGTTTTTCCAAGTAATGGCCAAATTAGACACCGATTGACCACATAGCAGGCAGTGTTGACAGCTTCTGCCCAGAATGACATTGTCACACCTCCATCTATGAGCAATGTTCTAGCAATATCTGCAAGAGTTCGATTCTTCCTTTCAACTACTCCATTCTGTTGTGGAGTCCTGGGAGCAGAAAAGTTGTTACTGATTCTTTTGGCAGCACAGAAAGCTTCAAATTTGGCATTTTTTCAAATTCAGTTCCATGATCGGACCTGATCCCTGCAATGTTGCAGTTCAGCTTTACCTGAATTTGGTTTGGAAATGACTCAAAGGTGGGGAATGTTTCATCTTTAGTGCGAAGAAACATCACCCAGGTATATCTTGAATAGTCATCAACAATTACAAGGATCAGCTTCTTTCCTCCACGACTTGCAACCTTTACAGGTCCACACAGATCCATGTGTAGTAGCTCCAGGGGTCTGGAGGTGCTCACTTCCTTTTTGTTCTTGAATGAAGACCTGGTGTGTTTCCCTTGAACACAAGCATCACAGATCTGACTCTGAGCAAATTTCACCTTTGGGAGTCCTCGAACCAAGTCCTTGGATACTAGCTTGTTGAGAAGAATAGAACTTACATGTCCCAACCTTCTGTGCCACAAGGTAGCTTCATCCTCCACCACGCTTAAGCAGTTAAGCCCATTTCTAGCAGCTGAATCAAGATCAGCAACATACATGCTCTTGCATCTGTTTGCGGTCAAAACAACTCTTCCTGATTGAAGATCTGTCACTGTACACTGGTCTGAAACAAATTTGACTTCATTTCCTTTGTCGCAGATTTGTGAGACACTCAGGAGGCTGTACTTCAGTCCATTTACATAGAAGACATTTTCTATGGCATGGGCAAGTGTCTTTCCAATCATCCCAACACCAAGAATGTGTCCCTTTTTGCCATCCCCAAAAGATACTGAGCCTCCCTGATATGCCTTGAGTGAGAGAAAATTATCAACATTTCCAGTCATGTGCTTTGAGCAGCCGCTATCCATATACCATTTCCGACTGCTTTCTCTCACTCCTTCCTGCACATATAGATTATAGATTAGACTTGGGAACCCATTTCAGCTTGAGTTCCCAGTACCGAGACAGAGGATAAATCAATTTTCTTTTGGACCACTCAGGCAGCCTGATCTGAGACATTTTGGAACCAGGTCCCCTTATGGTCCCTAATTCTCCTTTACTAATCACCGTCTTTCTTAAGGCTGCTTGCCTCGATACACAGTTAGACTTAAGGTGCCCATTCCTACCACAGTGTATGCACAGCAAATTATCAGGATTAGATCCATATTTACTGTGAGGATTATAAGGAGGACTACTTTTCTTATAACCTAACCCTTCATCGGAGTTAGATCTTTGTCCGGTTAATTTTTGTAAGATCTGTGAAGAAGCATTCCATTTAAGCGATCTCTCAAGCTCAGCAGTCAGTTGGATCACATTTTTCTCAAGCTCAGTGTTTCTTTTCATTATTACAGTGAGCTCATCTTGTGACCTTTTCAGTTCAGCTTCGAATTCTTGTTGAGCATTTTTCATGTCACTAGTCCCTCCCTGTTTAATAAAGGCATTTTGCTCATTGACTAGCTCTTGACATTTCTCTTCTAGTTCTGCCAAATTTGAGATCAAGTTCGCCTTTTCTAGCTCAAGTTTATCTATATATTGATTCAGACTTTCCTTTTCTTTGGTAAGATCATAAAAAGAATCAATTAACACACAAGCTAGCGACCTCAATTCTTTCCCATTATAGTCTTTTAGATTCTTTTTAATGTCGAGGAAAGTTACCTCTTCATCTTCATCTCCATCCGAATTTGCCATGAAGGCAAACATTGAGTCAAAGGGTGAGTCATCATCCTCCACATCCATCATAGAAGCATCTTTCACAGCATCCTCCTTATCAGATTCATCTGAGGAGTTCCCCCAAGCAGCTAGAGCTTGCTTGACTATATTGTCGGCTGCAGCTCTTCTTCTGAACTTGTCAGGGACTCGGTCCTTCTTCTGGGCCTTTTCGGCAGTGGTTCTCAGATACTCCTTGTAATCCATCTTATGCATCGGACAGTCCTTGATAAAGTGACCTGGTTTGCCGCATTTGTGACACAGATCATTGTAACCAGGTCCCTTGTTCGAGCTTGTCCTCCTAGGAAGGCTGCCACTTCGCCTAATCATTTTCTGAAACCTTCTTGTTAGGTAGGCCATATCTTCATCTTCTTCGCTGGAGCTTGCTTGAGCTCCTTTAAGAGCTAATCCTTTGTCCTTCTTCAGCTCACTCCTGCTCTGGTCCTGCTGCCTCTTGAGCTCATAGGTTTTTAAATTGCCTATGAGTTCATCCATCGTGAGGACTTCCAGATTTCTAGCTTCAGTGATCGCATCAACTTTACTCTCCCAAGACTTGGGGAGGACACTGAGTACCTTCCTGACCAGCCTGCTTGGCTTGATCACTTCTCCCAAACAATAGAGCTCGTTAGTGATGGACGTGAGTCTGGTATGCATCTCTTGAATAGATTCACCTTCCCTCATGGAGAACATTTCGTATTGAGTGGTAAGCATATCCACTTTGGACTGCTTGACCTGACTGGTCCCTTCATGAGCGGTTCTGAGACAGTCCCATATTTCCTTTGCAGTCTCACAAGCAGAGATTCGATTATATTCATCCGGACCAATACCGCAAACAAGAAGCTTCTTAGATTTGTAATTCTTTTCTATGAGTTTTCTGTCATGATCATCAAACTCCTTTCGGGTTTTGGGAATAGAGATGGTTGTCTCTCCTTCCTTTACGGTTTTCATTGGCACATAAGGTCCATCCAGTACCACATCCCACAGCTCACAATCTTCAGCCATGATGAAATCATGCATTCTTGTTTTCCACCATCCGTAATATTGGCCATTAAACCTGGGAGGTCTGGTAGTAGACTGTCCTTCTTCTAAATTTGGTGGTGCTGCCATATTTTACAGGAGTCTTTCTAGGTGTTAACCTTTTAGAAAGCACCTGCTCTGATACCAATTGTTGAGTTATATGGGTCGACCGCCTTACTCAGGACCAGGTCCCTCTATCAGGTTACACAGAGGCAGAGACACATGTACACGAAAATACAACAGTAAGAAGAAGACACACGAAGTTTTACGTGGAAAACTTCCTTGCTCACTGGAAGTAAAAAACCACGACCTACCTCGTAGGATTTCTCAAACTCCACTACTAGATCTGAGCAACAAAAGTTACAAAACCTAGTACACAACTAAGAGGTTAACCTCCTAACCTCCCACTTGTAATACCTCTATTACAAGACTTCAATATTCTCTACTTCAGCTAAAACTCAACTGAAATACAAGGCTAACTCTAGCCAAAATGTCTACTAGCTCTAGCAGACCAAAACGAGAAAAACAACTCATGAAAAACAAGAAAATAAAACTTGTACGAAATACAATGTTTCTGTTTTGCAGTGCACTTCTTCTCCTTCAATGGCAGCCTCAAAACTTGAGTTATGTTTCTTTGATTCTTGCTGTGAAACAAGGAAACAATGGCTGCCTTTTGAGAGAAGAATAAGCTTATTTTTAGATCAATTTTTCTGAATGATTTCTCTTGATGGAAAGAGTTGTTGGGTTCTATCCTTTTTATCTTTCCAGCTTGCTTTCTTGTGTACATGGGTGAAAGGTGAGAGTATTATGATACCCACTAGAATACCCACTAGAAAGCTCTCTTTTTGGTCAAGCACATGTGACCAACTTGACCTAGTTGCTGCTATGATTCCATGCTGCTCTATTGCACACTATTGTCTTCACCAACTGACAGCCAAAAAGCAAACTTTCCAACTGTAAAGTCTTTTCCCTTCCAGCTCAAAATTGAGTCACACCAGCACAAGGGATCAGGTCCCTGTATGAGGTTGACAGCATCAAAACCAGTAATCTAACAAATATAAAAGTGAAATTGAAACACAACTTAACAAAAAGATTAAAATGATAAGGAGTGATAGGGGCAGCAAATATGAATCTCCTTTTGAAGAAATATATTTGGTATATAGCATTATTCATCAAACAACTGCCCTTTACTCACCACAATCTAATGGGATTGCGAAAAGAAAAATAGGACATTAAAGGAGATGATGAATGCCTTTTTGATAAGTTTTGGTTTATCCCAGAACTTGTGGGGGGAAGTTATCCTTACGGCTAGCAGGATACTCAATCGAGTGCCCCATAACAAAACACAATCCATTCCATACAAAAAATGGAAAGGAAGAAAGTCTAACCTTGAATACTTAAAAGTTTGTGAGTATTTGGCTAAGGTACATATTCCTAAACCCAAAAGGGTTAAGATAGGATCTAAAAACGTTGATTATGTTTTCATAGTATATACTACACATAGTAAAGCATATAGATTTTTGGTTCATAAATCAGAAAATGCTGACATTGATGTTAATATGGTAATGGAATCAGACAATGCTGATTTTTTTGAACATATATATCCATATAAACAGAAATGTGAGTCGTCTAGCGAAGGATCTAAATGACCTTGGAAAAAGACAAAAGAAACTATTTCTAATGAGGAGAATCCAAGACGTAGCAAATGTCAGAGGATTTCTACTTTCTTTAGATCAGATTTTCTAATATTTTTATTGAAAAATGAGCCTCAAACTTTTTAAGAAGTTATGACTTATCTGGAAGCTCAATATTGGAAAGAGGCAGTCAATAGTGAAATTGAATTCATAATGAATAACCATACATGGGAATTGGTTAACCTTCCTCGAGGGAACAAACCTTTAGGTTGCAAATGGATTTTTAAAAGGAAAGTTAAATATGATGACACTATTGATAAATACAAAGAAAGACTTGTAGTCAAAGGATTTAGACAAAAAGAAGGTCTTGATTACTTTGATACATACTCGCTAGTAACCAGAATTACATTCATTCGGGTGTTAATAGCGTTAGAAGTCGTATACGTTCTTGAAATCCATCAAATGGATGTGAAAACAGTCTTCTTAAATGGAGATTTAGAGAAAAAAATTTACATGAAACAACCTGAGGTTGGTAGTTCCTGGAAATGAAAAGAAGATGTGTCGACTTGTAAAGTCTTTGTACGGACTAAAACAATGGTATACAAAATTTGACCAGACAATGTTGTCAAATGGTTTCAAGATTAATGAGTATGATAAATGTGTTTACATTAAGAACACTCATAAACAAGTCGTCATTGTTTGTCTATATGTGGAAGACATGTTGATAATGAGTAACGACATTTCTAATATAAATGCTACCAAGCGTATGCTTGCTAGTAAATTTGAGATGAAAAACTTAGGAGTTGTTGATTTAATATTGGTATGAAGATCCACAAAACTCCTCAAGGTATAGCATTGTCTCAGTCTCATTATATCCATAGAGTACTTGAAAATTTTAAGTATTTGAATTTTAAAATGCAAAGACACCAATTGATGTGAATCTTGCTCTTGCTAAGAACAAATGTGAAAATAGGTCTCAATTGGATTATTCTAGAGTATTGAAAAGTCCGATGTACATCATAAACTGTACACGACCAGATATAGCTTGTGCGATAAGCAAACTTAGTCGATACACAAATAATCCCAATTAGAGTCATTGGATGGCTATGAAACGAGTTTTGAGTATTTAAAACATACTCAAAACTTTGATTTACATTACAACAAGTATCCAGTAGTTGTTGAAGGATATTGTGATGCAAATTGGATCATCGAATCAACTGAAAGTAAATCCACAAGCGGATATATTTTTACCATCGGTGGAGGAATAGTGTCCTGGAAGTCATCCAAACAAACATGTATTGCTCGCTCTACAATGGAGTATGAATTCATAGTTTTAGACAAGGCTGGTGAAGACGCTGAATGGCTCAAGAATTTCTTAGAAGATATTTCGTTCTGGCCCAAACCGTTGGCTCCAATATGTATGCATTGCGATTGCCAAGCGGCAATCGGAAGGGCTGGGAGTGCAATGTATAACGAAAAGTCTTGTCACATATGACGAAGACACAACACCATTAGACAACTACTCTCTAATGAAATTGTCATAATTGACTATGTAAAGTCAGGAGATAATGTATCGGATCCATCTACAAAAGGCCTAACTAGAGAGGCGGTTGAAAGATCATTGAAGAGAATGAGACTATGATCGAGGACAAATCATCGTGGCGGTAACTCTACCTAGAAGAATAGAGATCCCAAGATCTAGGTTCAAGGAGATCAAACAAAGTCATCGATGATGGTTCAACATTGTCAAAATAACTTTTGGTCCATTCTCATGATGAGATAATGTTCAGTAACAAGGATAAAGCATTAAAGGCTTTTTAATAATTTTTAAGTTTGACACGGGGTATGTCAAATGGTGTATCCATAGGATAACACATTTAGGAATCACCTATATAATTGTGAAGTGTAAGTCGCTTCAAGGAGAATTCTATAAGGTCAATTCTCTATGCACTTATGAAATCAGACCGTGTTCATGGATGAAAAGAACAAAGCAATGAGAACCTAAGATGGTTAAAGGATTAATTGTGTGACTTAAATTGTCTAGGTATACATCAAAGCTCAACGATTTAAAGATATCAAATCTACCGATTGACCGAGTATATTCAATATATGTCACTACGAAAAATTCAAAGAGAAACCTACTTATCCAGATGTAATTAATTCTTATTTATGAATCACACAGTTTTTTCATGCATTAAAATTTTTTTATATAGCTATTCCCCATTCATGTGGAAAATTGTTGGAGTTAAGTGTTGGGTGTGAATTGAAAAAATAGAGGAAAATAAATTGGAGGGAAGAGAAAGTTGAAAAGTTCCTTTGTAAAAGAAACTTTTTCCCACATTGGTAGGGAAAAGGAAAATGTTGATGCTTATAGTGAGAAGCATATCCTCCAACTAATAAAGAGTTGAGAAGAAAGTCTCCCCTTGAGTCGTCGTCATCGCTCGGCTCGGCTTCGGCTTTGGATTTGAATTTGGATTTGATTAAATGATCCGATTGATTGATATATTTTTTAAATAAAATTTATTCAAAATCTGAGTTGACTTTTTCGCACAATCTGGATAGATTCTACTTGGACCTACATTACACCTGCGGGCCGTGGGTCCTCACCTGCAAAACACAGGTGAAACACAGAATGTCCTGAATGGATTCTTCTGGACCTGCAGTTCGCGGGTCCTCACCTGCGAAATGCAGGTGCAGCGCAAGTCAAGCCAAATTATTTCTTTTTCCAATGGTAGTCATTCCCAATAGACACCATCTAAACAGGTATTTTCTCACCATTTCAAATCTTTGACTATAAATAAAGGCCTTTTACCTTCAGTTTTGAGTGAGACTTTTCGAACATTCTGCATATTTTTTAACAAATAAATTCAATCTGTTGTGTGATTTGTTACTGCTCTTAGAGTTCAACGAAGTTATTGGTGTTTGAGGTACTGCTACACCATTAACAGGTATATCCATTTTATCCTGGGAGGAAGAAATCTAAAACTGTGAGTATAGTGAGGGGATTAAATTCTTTAAGGACACACAATGAATTCTGTTGTCTCGAATAATAATTATATTTTCTAGTTTACTGATTTGAATATAGGATAACAACAAAAACAATGTTAATTGAATTTTTTGATATGACTAAAATAAATGATGATGCTATGAATATGAAGTTACTGTAATAAAGAATTTCCAGAACATTTTGTATGGTCTCCAAGAGATAAAATGTGGACACATTGAAAAAAAACGTGATGTAATTGGACGTGTTGTGACATGTCATCCAACCGAAGGAAAAAGATATTACCTTAGACTGCTATTAATGAATATAAGGGGACCAACATCATATAAAGATCTCACTATTAATGAAATATCTTGTACTACATTTAAGGAATTTGCAGTACAAAGAGGATTACTATATTGCAACAATAGTCCAATTGAATGTATGTTGGAGGTTGTGAGCTATCAAATACCATATAGTTTAAGACGTTTATTCGCTACATTATTAGTATATTGCAGTCCTACTAATCCAAAAGAATTATGGTAAACGTTTGAGGATTCACTGTCCGAAGACTTCAAAAATTCCTTGAAATACGAAAGTGAAAACTATTCGATTTCAAGTTTCAAAATCATATCAATAATGTCTTACATTCTATGGGACATGACATAAATGAGTATAAACATGTCCTAGAAAATATTAGACCTTCTCAAATTGCAAAAGATACAAAAGATATTCACTTTGAAAAAAATATAATTGTTAGCAAAGAAGACTTACTGTTAGCAAAGAAGCTGAATATTGGACAACTTATATCATATAATACAATCAAGACTTACTGTTAGCAAAGAAGCTGAATATTGGACAACTTATATCATATAATACAATCATTAATAGAATATCTTCAAAGAAGCCAAGAGCTTTTTTCATTGATGGTCCCCGAGGAACAGGTAAAACTTTCTTATACCGTGCATTATTAGCAACTATCCGGTCTCAAGAATTCATAGCTTTAGCAACTGCAACTTCAGGTGTATCAGCCAACTGCAACTTCAGGTGTATCAGCTTCTATTCTCCCCAGAGGACGAACTGCTCACTTACACTTCAAAATATCTATCGATATAGATGATGATTTCTGTTGTGAAGTTAGTAAACAAAGTTTGCTCGCATGTTTGATTCGATATGCAAAATTAATTGTATGGTATGAAGCGTCAATGGACAAAAAGAACATGATTGAAACTCTTGATGTACTTTTAACAGATATTATGGATGTGAACACTTTTTTTGGTAGCAAAGTTATAGTATTTGGGGGTGACTTTAGGCGGACTCTTCCAGTTGTTTGAAACAGGAAAAAAGAAAATTTTATTCATGAAAATTTATTATATTCTAACATTTGGAATGAGCTTCAAAAACTGCATTTGTCTGAAAATATGCATGCAAGAATAGTATCCATCCTTTTATGAATATTTTCTTAGAATTGGAAACAAAAAAGAAATACCTAATTGTGAAAATAAAATTAAGATTCCTGATTCTCTTATTATCCCTTTTACAATCGAAGAACAATCCTTATTAGATGCATTATTTAACATAACGTATCCTAATTTGAATGCATTTTCTTGTGATTTATCTATGATATCTTTTCGTGTTATTTTAACAACAAAGAATGATTTTGTTAATAAAATAAATGATATGTTAATTACAAATTTTCGAAAAAGGCCACAACATATGTTGCAATTGATGAAACTATTGAACCAAATGATCAAAGCCAATTTGAAGGTTTCTTACATACTTTAAATCCTCGAGGTTTACCTCCTTATAAGTTAATTTTAAAGTAAAATTGTCCGGTTATATTGTTGTACAATTTAAACCATTGTGAAGGTCTATGTAATGGCATACGATTGAATATTGTGACTTTAAAATACTCATCATAAGTGCTAAAATTGAGAGCGGTGACTTTAAAAATACACATGTGTTTATTCCAAGAATATCATTATTGACATCACAAGATGAGAAAGTTCCTATACAATTTAAAAGAATACAATTTCTTATCTGATTATGCTTTCTATGACTATAAACAAAGCTCAAAATCAAACATTAAATTTTATTAAAATTTATTAACGCGAACTTTTTTTTCGCGTGATCAACTTTATGTGGCTTTATTAAGAGCCAGAAGTTCAAAATGTGTCAAAATACTAATCCGTCCACCTATACCAGATAGTAATGATGATCATTCGACATGTAATGTGGTATATGACGAAATCATTCATAAAGCCTTCTCATAACTGAGATAACAATGACTCAAATTTCTTAACTTTATGAAACTTTTCTCCAAAACTCTAATGCATCATAAAATTGACAATAGTGTTAATTTTATAAACTTGTCCTCTATCGTGGAAACATTTGTTATGCAGATCTGATGTTGCAGTATTACTTTAGCTAAATTTGATATACCTCCATTTTTTTGTTGTGAGATAAAATTATACAAGTAAACTTATAATGACATAATCATGATATATGAGGCGATGAATCACATTTTTGCACTTCATTGGATTTTAAAGATTCTTCTTATCTCAGGTAAGCATACCCTTATTATAATTTTGTGGCAATTTATGTCTTAATTATTTAAATCTTTTCTTTGCTTTTATTCTAATTCCATAACTATGCTTTCTACTATTTGCTTTTACAATTTCTTATAATTTCTTTATGCTCTCTCTCCTCTCATTTATCCTTAATTTTGCACTTCGGTCAATTTTAAAGCTTCTTCTTACCTCATAGAAGCATACTGGCATTGTTATTTTGCACCAATTTATTTGTTAATTACTTGGATCTTTTCTTTGCTTTAATTTTGATTCCCTAGCTATGCTTTTTTCTGCCGAGTTTTCTTCTTCTCATCTTCTGTTTCTCTGTTTCACTAGGCTGTATAAACTAAAATTGAAAACTTGTTACCTTCTAGGAATGAAAAACCTCTCAAAATAGAGCACTGGCCGAACTTTTCGAGCAAGTTCCTTTCTCATCTCAGAAAATCGGTTAGCTTACCTTCTACAATCCCTTATGCATGCATTCTATTTCATTATTTTGTTTACATATTGCAACCATTTCTCTATCGATGATTATTTGATAAGCACTGATTCCTTTAACAGTTGATTCTCACTGTTTTTTAATTAAGTTTTTAACTTTTTTTTTGTTTTAACTAAGAAATTTTGAAGTTTAGAATCTTTGGCGATACTGAGTTACTATTTCCTAAATTCTCATTTAATTATTGCAATCTCATCGATTTCTTTGCTAATATAATGATTGTTTCATGCAACTTAGTTACATCACTTCATTTGGTTTGTTGCGATTTCATCTCAAATCTGAGAGCTTCAGATTTGTTGTTGAACTTGTATACCAGCTGAATTTGCCTGTTTAGACTCCTTGTTCATCGATACATCTATAAGTTTGAGAATCCTTAATGGAACAAGTAGGTAGTTGTTTTTGGCCAAAAAAAGAGCACATTTGTTCTGATTTTGCTATAATAGGAGCTTATAGGATGTGGATTTCCTAAATTTATAAATATAAATGTAAGTGTTCTTATTTCTCTCTTGCAGTAGATTTATCTTTTATGCAACTGACTTCCACCTTCTTTCTTATCATCGATTTCTGTCACACCTCTTCTTTCATGCCCCCTCTAAACTCTCTCTGTGAAACAAACAGATTTGTCTGAGACTCTAAGTATTATATAGTAATATTTTGACTTTCACAGCTTCAATTATTCTATTTATTTATTTGTACGTATAGATATTATCTTTAATAACTCCACTTCATTTTTCCTCTCTTTTTCTAATATGTTCAACAATCTTTTAATTTGTTGAGGTGACGATCAATGGCTAGAGTTTTCATTCTTCTTTTCTGGTGACTTGCTGTTCTTCTTTATACTGTAATTGTTTTCTTAATTTTTGTTTATTCATTCACCTAGATCATTATTGAATAGATTTACTTAAAGGAAATGTGAACTTGCAAATTTTCAATTTGTGGAATGCACATGTAGATTCAGTATCAGTAGCGTAACCTCAACCAACTATCATCACCTCATATTGCATCTGTGAAACTTGTACAGAATTCCTAATAATAAACTAATTTCAGATACTGATCTAAAAATTGGCATAAATGTTTATTCAAATTTTCAGAAGACCAAATATGGTACAGGAAAAAAAAGTTCTAAAAAGACAATTTAGTGTAGAATTTTGAGTTTCTTAAAACTGCAGTGAGCATTCCACCTTCAAGGAATTTCCCCTAATATTTTTCAACTTTTAAATCACTATTTTACAAGGTTTATTTTGTTCAAAGACATCCAATGTTAGTTTCAAGAGAATTAAACATCTAATAGTGGGAGCACCTAATATTGTTCAATCATGTGTCTGTTTCATCTGCCTGCAGGTGTTGGGAAGCAAGACAAAGATATGACTCGATGAGCTCTAACAAGCAAGAACGAGTATTATGCCCTTTTTTCCCAAAGTATTTAATATACCATTACATGGATTGGTGCTCTTATGAAGGATATCTGTATATAAAAAAAATGAATTAAATTTTCATTCAGTTCTATTCTTTATTTATCTTTTTCTTTTTTATATTTTTTAATTATTATTTTTCCCGATAAAATTTTCAGGTAGAAGTTTCTAATGCTATCTCTGCTATAAAAGCGCATAATAGTGAACTTGATCCTCTATTCGATCCATTTAAAGCTTATTGTGGTTCTTTGGCCTTGATTATGTAGGAACAACTACAGATGGAAAATAAAACCTTTCTTTAAAAGTACAGCAACACATTATGTCGTCTTAAATTATTCTTCTGTGAGTTCTTTTTCATGCCCGTGTTGCTTTTCTGTTTCGTGCTTTGATTTGTTTAGATTCAAAGTATTTTGAACTTGATCAACGTTATTGCGTCAAATTGGAACCAACTAAGTATGAACAGAAGTTGCGAAAAAAAGGTGGGGAGCCTACATTACAATGTCCAGTTTGAGAAACTTGTGTTGACGCATTTTGAGAAGTGCCTTAATAATTTGATAATATAACTGAAAGCTTTTGAGAATTTGACAGAGTGTTTCTAATTACATTCTCTATTGATAATTATCTTACTCTTTATCTTCTGTATCAAAGTAGTGTAATTATTACTATCTCACTATTTGCTGTAACTCCTACAATCAGATTGATGATTTAGACTTGATTCAAGACTTTTTATTGCATCATATCTTAGGTCGGTTGTTTCTTGTACTTGGACTATTGCTTACTGTAATTCTTTGGCCTTGATTATGTAGGAATAGCTAGAGATGGAAAATAAAACCTTTCTTTAAAAGTACAGCAACAGATTATGTCATCTTGAATCATTCTTTCGTGATCGCACTGCCTTTCTATTTTGTGCTTTGATTTGAGTTCTATTCATCTCTTTGATGTTGCCTCTTGGTTTTAATCTGGACAGTAGTTACAACCTGAAGTCTTTTGCTACTGAAATGCCTCAACAGCTTGAGTATTCTCACTTTATTTCAGTTTAATTTTGATGATGAAGATCAAATATTTTCTCTTCTAGGAAGGCTAAGAAGTTCTCCTAATTTGGAGCACCTTATATTTCTGTTGAGCTCAAAGAAGAGATGTGGCATCTAGGTCAATGTAAATCATTTTGAAAGTACAATCTACAGGGCACTAAAACTCAACAAGCTTCAACTATTGAAGTTAAATGACTTCTATAGTTCAACAACTGAAATGCTCTTTGTAAGGTATTGAATTTCGATTCAACCAGCAAAGTATGCCATCTATAAAATTCGAAGCACAAAATATGGAGTATAAGCCTGTGAGCCTATCACAAACTTCTCCACTATGTTGGAGTAGATAGGCTCACGCAGAGTGTTGCACCATCAATATGAATGATCTTTATGAAATGAATAATTTTTAAATTTCAATTGAATAGTTTTCTTAACTAACAAAGAATGAGGTGAAATTATATTCTGCTTCTGACAATACTAATATGTTTTGTTATAACTGTATTAGATTCATAAACAGTATTCTACTTCCCCTTTTTTTCCTTCTCATTTACAAAATTGGATAAACTATACGTTTTTAGCTCCAACATATATCTTAACCAACAATTCTATCTGCTACCTTGTGCAGATCAATCGAGACACACTTGAATTGATCAATACTTTCTGCCACACTTATCTACCATTGCAAACTGAAAATTAAAAATCAAATTACAAATTCATCTATAATGTATAACACAACTTTCTTCATATTGAGTCCGGACATCGTCTAGCCTGTCCTTACTAGTTTTAAACATAAGAAAATTAGTATTTAAAAAATATTAATTATATGAACAAATAATTGGATTCAGTTCACTAATTTAAAAATCTTCGTATTCAATTCTTAGGAAGAGATTGAAAAATTAATCAAATTAATTATTCATCCAACAACTTAAAATTGAGAAAAATAACTCTTCCAGTAAAACATATCACTCCAATACTGTTCAAGTGACATCTCAAATTCAATTTATAATATTTTATTAGATCATATATAAATTCTGCTATCCTTCTTGATGCAAGGTAGTTGCTAGATTTTCATTTCATTGACAATATTAGGTTCTTAATTAAATAGCTGTAGTGAAGAATGATTATTCATATACCATATTTTGCATATAAATCCTTTCTATGTTAAATAATATATTGTAACATTTTAATTTATCTTTTTTTAAAGATCAATGAGTAGAAACTTAATTAAGCGTGTAAGGATAATTCTACTCTTCCATAAAACCTAAAATGATCTATCAATTTTTTGTGGTTATTTTAATAATAATTATTAACTTAAGGCCTTCGAAACTTTTAGTATGATATAATATATATTCAAGCTTTTTTCATTATAATGGTAACTAAATTTATTTTATTAGCGAAATATAGGTGTCTATAATTTTTTTAATTATAAAGAGATCCTTGTTGGAAGTTCGACTAGGATGATGAAATATATATTTTTTTTTATTTATTTAATAAGAACCTCGTTGGAAATCAACGAGGTTTACTATAATTTTTTTTTAACTTTTTACTCATAATTAGTTTTATATATATATACACATACATACATACACACACACATATATGTAAAGACATCTTCATAGGAAACCCAATGAGATATGATGAAATATTTTTTTTTAAAATTATTTATCATGAATTTCGTTGGAGGTTCAACACAATGCCCCTTTTGGTTAACCTAGACTTCCTTTGTCTGTTTTAAAAGTTTTAAACTATTTTTTTGTCCTTTCGATGCCGTACTCCTTTTGATAAATACCTGAATCTAAGAGATATAGGCCAGGAAAATACTTAATATGTGTCAAGCCACTCATAGGGAAACAACAATTACATATAATAAAAATATAAATCAAAATTTGTGAGACATAAATCAAGTAAGCAAATGTGATTTATCAAGATATTTAAAGTAAGCATAGATTATTTAATGATACATAATCTTTTCACTTGTGTTCCAATGTTACAACAATAAAGTACATGTCCTTTAGCCCCTTATGTCTATATTTCAAATATCCTATAATTTCTCGAAGATAAGTAATGGATATCTCCGTATCGATTCGTAAGACTCTACTAGACATCATATTTATACTCGTAGAATCTATGAATTACGCTCTGATACCAAATTATCATGACCAAAAACTCACTAGGCCGTGAGGAAACCCATCATTCCCTTTAGGCGAACCCATTCATTTACAAATCATTTGACATGAATAGAACGCGGAAATAAATGAAAATTCATTTAAAATATCACTAGAAACAAATTCATATCCAAAGTTATAATGAACTAAAATAATCAAGAACCCCAAGGAATTGACAACACAAGGATAAGATTATCTAAGATTTAAAATACACAAGTTTAAAAGTCTACAAGCAATCCAAAAAGAAAATATAGTAAAAACAAAATAATTCAGTGTTGCGAAACAACTGAGCAGCTCACCCTGAATTTTAATATGCAATCCTAGGTACTACGATGACTCAACCACTACTAGTCCATGAAACTAAACCTACACGTAAAAGGTGCGGAAAAAGCAAGGGTGAGTATAAAAAAACACATGTACTCAACGACATCTTCGATCGACCCTTATATAAAGCAATGGAAAAATTTAATCCTACACTGTCCTTCTCAACACTTTATGATAAATATCATATATAAAACTTCAATTTAAAAATAATTTAGCAGGTAAAGACAACAATATTCAACACAAAAGTAATATATGAAACCAACTAATATAAGAGAATCACACTATAAGTATCAACCATAGTACATCAGTTATCTGAATCATTTTGACCAAACAGGAAGGAAAACAAATTACTTTCATAATCACTTGCCATTTCACCTTGCATAATCTATATGTAATGTATGATGAAGAAATATTATGCAGATATATATATATATATATATATATATATATATATATATATATATATATATATATGCACTGGCCAATAATCTGTATACACTCGCTTCCTATGTCGGATATTCGAGACCCATGGAGGACTCGCGAGGTTCATATACGCATCACATAGAGAAAAACACTAAAGGAATGCCTTGGATGCAACATCCTGTACAGAACAAATGTCTACATTTTGTGAAAATTCTTGATGACCCTATATGGGGATTTATCCTTTCACTTTATCAATGTCAATGTGCATAAGATATAATTCCAACACAATAAATCTCACACTGAATTCAATCCTCAGCAAAAACAATCACAAATAACTCCAAATTATTTAACAATGAGGGGACATGAAGTGAATGAATAATCAAGTATTCATTTCATATACGAGCCTTCAGCTACAATAGATTTATCAATACCAAGTGAGCAACATACGGATCAAGCCAAGTCTATATATAATAATTCATGCTCACATAAACACATCATTCATCAATTAGGGAAGAATTATTATTTTACCATCTCATGGCCCGATACCCGCAAAAATGCTCGTTATCTCATTTATTCAAACCCCAATTACTCATTAATCTCTTAATTCAACAATTCAAATACATTAACTCATAAAGAGTCTAGAAAAGTATCAACTTGCCTTAATCGGAGCCCAAAAAGTCATATTATAGATTTTATCTTATGTAATATCTATGAACAATCCTAATCTGATCAAATACATAATCTACATGAGTATACAAGTCCATAGACACTCATATTGCCTTATAAAAGTTTGGTTCGAAAATTGAGTCAAAAAGTCAACCTCTAGCCCCCGAGATCGAATCTAGAATTTTCTTTCAAAACTGGGTTACTCATAAGGTGAAAATCTTACATGCCAAAAATCAGCTAAAACGGATTGTCAATCGAACCCTAAATTGAATAGTAACATAAATATCAAGCTTAGGGCAAAACTCCCCAAATTTCCAACATAAACACTAATTAATTGGTAGAATAGCAAAAGAAATCATAAATAGAAGGTTAGAATCTTACCTCAATGTGAAATAGAGCAAAACCCCTCTAAAATCTCCCAGAGCAAGGTTTATAGCTCCAACAACGAGTTAGAAAGTGATTACACTATTTTAGGAAAAATTAATTAAAACTGTCATGGGTCTTCGCATTTGCGAACAGGTCATCACAAATGCGAACAACTAATTCGACCAGACTTCGCAAATGGGAACCAACATATCGCAATTGCAAACCTGACTGACCCCTCTCAGGAAATAAAAATCACAATTGTGAACTGACAGTCACCTTCTTAGATATTGCAAATGTAAATTGAGACCTCGCAAATATGACATTTCGAAAAAAATTCAGACTTCGCAGTTACAAGGTGCACCAGATATCAGCTGAAACAATAATCCAAACTTCAACTAAAACTCTGAATAGACCCTCAGGATTTGTTGAAAACCCCACCAACATAGATCAATAGTGCAAAGCGTTCCCTCCCCCCCTGTTGGGATCATAGATCACCGATCCGAGGTCATCTTGATCAAATATTGACCATGGTCAACTCTAATCTTTCCAAAATGCTAAAATCCTAGTCAATGACTCAGATTACGCCAGAGTGCTTTGGTATCCATGTAAACCACCTAACTATGTTAAAAATTACCTTCCAGATTTAACAAAACTTTCAACACTCGAATCCGGCCTCTTTAACTTTGAGTATTAATTTTGGTCAAACTTCCCAAAAATCAAATCTTTCAATTGAAAATCTTCTTCGAAATTTATTTGATCACCTCAAAAATTATGTCGCTCATCTCTGCAAGTGACAAATGTCACACTGAAGCTACGATTCGGATAAAAAGCAAAAAATTAAAAACAAGCAGAAAAACCAAAGTAACCATAAAAATAGATACATAAGAATACAAAGATCTTATTTTCTTTTTCTAGTTCTTTAGCCTAATATCATGCATAAACCCATGTTCATTAAACAATTGGCCAAGTACACACAAACTAAGAATTTAAACACCAAGATTGTCCTTTAGTGCAGTGAATATCCTGTTCGCTTTTGTTATCTCTGTTACTTTAAGGATTAAAAGCGCGCACATAATTTAATTTAAGGTCAAATATAATGAATTGGATAATATAAGGACTAAAAATATAATATATCAATAATTCAGAGATCACTATTTTCCCTAAAGAAAAAAAAACGAGTGAGAGAAGTGGAAAGTTGTTTGTCAGCACAGCCATCAGTTGCATTTTGCCCTTGTCTCTCTTTCTTCTTCCCATAAAACGCCTACGCCATTCATCTGTTACATTTGTTTCTACAGCAGAGAAATGGCAAAAGAAGAAGTGAGCAACAAACAGGTGATTCTAAAACACCATGTGACTGGTTATCCTAAGGAATCGGACATGGAATTCAAGAATACCACCACTAAACTGAATGTTCCAGAAGGTTCTAATGCTGTGGTTTTGAAGAATCTTTACTTGTCCTGTGACCCTTACATGCGTCTCCGCATGAGTAAACTTGAGGGTAGCTATGTTGCGTCTTTCACTCCTGCCTCTGTAAGTGTCTCCCTATCCCATATTTAATTACTCACGGACAATAAATATGCCATAAGAAATCAATTTTCTCTACAAATTTTTTGGCTTCGAAACAAAAATTCTACTTGTATTCGTGAATTATGTACCGATCTGACTATCTATGAAATGCAATTGAGTTTGAACTCCCAAGTAAATCGTGCAGACGTCGAATGTTTCAAATTTAACATTATATTTCTTTTTCCATTTCTCGTTCATGACATCTTAGATTTTGGAAACGTAAAGGGTAAGTGAACTTCATTCTCTCAACTGAAACTTATTCCATGCTTATGAATGGATTGACTGGAAATATGAAACAGACGGAGTTAAGGAAACGACTCTCTGTGTGATGATAATGTATCTCATAACTTTTCTTTTCTGTTATATAGCCTATCACAGGATATGGAGTGGCTAAAGTTTTGGAGTCTGGTGATTCAAACTTCCAGAAAGGTGACTTAGTTTGGGGAGTGACTGGATGGGAGGAGTATAGTATTGTGACAACTACTCACACTACTCTGTTTAAAATTCATGACAAGGATGTGCCTCTTTCCTACTATACAGGAATACTTGGTGAGTTTTTCTCTCAATAATGCAGAATCTATTGAGCCTGGATAATATAGTTTAGCAATTTCAGCTAGTAACTTTTTGTAACTAATCACATCAAAGTGCTACCTCTCTGCTTAAAAACGCTGGAATTGATCCCATTACATTTCATAATCTGTGAAACCATGTGCATGCAATTTGTATTGTGTATTTCAGCTTTTAGATTTAATCAACTAAAACATATATATCTTAATGACATATCCCACACAATGGCTGATTCCGTTACAAAAAGATAAGCACTTTAAGTCATTGGAATCGAAGATTTTGTTTAGTTTTTTTTTTTTAATTAACTGACATCATATATATGTATATCAGTATCAGCAAATACATAACAGAGGAGTGTAGCTTCCTGCACCTCCTAAAGATGGAACATTCTCCATCTCTTACAGCTAGTAGTATTTCAATCATAGCTCCCAAAAAATAATCTAAGTCAAGAGGTTGTTACTTAGTCTCCTACACAACCAGAGAAGGATCAAGGACTCAAGGTACACCAAAAGTATACATCTTATACATGATCCTATCTGTATGAAAAGAATTCTTAACAATATTTACTCTAAACGAAGGAAGCTGCAATCTGTCCATGTTCAATTCTCCTTTAGTCTCTTTGGAAGATGTTGAAAGTTAATGATCTAAGTGAGCTCATTACATTTCATTCTCCAATTAGCAAGAGAGTCAGCCACTTTATTACCTTCCCTGAAACGATGTTGGATTATCCAGATATCAAAATGGACAAGCTCTTCCTTAATGCCTTGAATCTCATTCCACATGTTCCAAGGGGGGTGGAAATTGTTCAATATCCAATCAACAAGTAACTTAGAATCAGTTTTCAAATTCTACTTTCTTAAGTCATTCTGTATGCACCAGTCAATCCCAATATTTAAAGCCCTTGCTTCTGCCATATTGTTAGTATTTCTGCCCAAGGGTGAACCAAAAGCAGCAATCATCTAGCCTTTGTCATTTCTGTGTTAAGCTTATGAAACCAGTGTTCGGATATAGCCATTTAACAGGGGTATAGGTAACCTGATACTTAGCAGATCCATAATCTTGAGAAAGTGATCCCAATTCATAAAAGGATTTATCTTTGGGAACTGTTTATGAATGGTCACAATCAGTTGCTGGTTGATCTGAAACTTAATCCTGTGAGCAGACATCTTCAAATCTTCAAACCTGTTTTTACATCTTTCTTTCCAGATTTTCCGCACAATAATTCCTGGGAGAGTCTGCATGGCCATACTTTGGATAGGATTAGATCCTTTAGCCATCCATCATTTGATAATACGTTGCCTCAACATAGTATTGCTAAGGTTAATCCCAAAATTCTTACTGTAATGAAGATACATTCTGGGTGTTTATTATCTATCTTATGTTAAGATTAAGGGGGACACAACGTGTTCGTGTACTTATAACTTATATCATACATGATTTTATTGTGTTTCTTTTTCTTTTTCTTTTTCATATTTTTATCATGTTCTTCATGCTTTTACAGGTTTACGCTTGTCAATAGTTCCTGCCCAATTGATTAAGTTGTCTTAAAGAATCTCATGTATGAGTTAGTGAATAAACAAGAAAGGTCATTATTGCACCAAATTGATCAATGAAAAAGTTGATACGAGACCTTTGTTTCTTTCATTGAATGCTTACTGTACCTTATGAGTAGGTGAGGAGGGTTGTATGATCATGTTGTGAAGCACATGTATTGAACTGTACTGCTTCTAAAGGTAGAATAAATCATTCCCTTTATTACTTCATGAAATTGATGGATAACTAAAGTTTTGAAATGGTGAAAAATGGACTTTCAGCTGTTTATATTACTGTACATGGCTAAATGTTTAAAGATTATGTTAGGTCCCTGTTTGGTAGTTGTAATTGTGCTTAAACTCGTTTTATACTTTATTTGGATTGCATCTGAATTCCCCTTCCCTTCTTTCATATACATCCTTTCCCTTTTAAAAATAAATAAATAAAATACTTGCTAAGTATGTAGAAACCTGTACCAAAAGTTTGTGTTTACGAATGGATATATCTATCTCCATACAGGTGAAGTAGATCAGAGAGAAACCTGCAGGTTATGTTCATATAAAAAGGTTTTTTTTTGGGGGGGGAGAGGGGGGAACCGGAGCTCATTAATCTCAATTGTTTTGCAGGGATGCCTGGGATGACAGCTTATGCTGGTTTTTATGAGGTTTGCTCCCCCAAGAAGGGAGAAACTGTCTTTGTTTCAGCTGCTTCTGGAGCAGTTGGTCAGCTAGTTGGGCAATTTGCAAAGATGCTGGGTTGCTATGTTGTTGGTAGTGCTGGGAGAAAAGAAAAGGTAAGTTCCATCACAATGCTTATATTTCCTTTGTTCAATCTGAATAGTGGAGAATCTATGTTGCATATGTTAATCGTTATGCACTGTCCGTCGTCAAACCCAAAGGGTACGGGTTGGGAGGTCATGCAGAGAAATGTATTTATTATCGTTTGTACAATCATAAGGTTAAAGTTAAAATGCATTAGATGATTCAAGTGTCTCCCCAAAACGTAAAAGACCATGATATTTAACTCTTTTATCATTGAGCTTAATCTTTCTCATTTCATTCATTATTAAAGGTTGATCTGCTGAAGAGCAAGTTTGGTTTTGACGAAGCTTTTAACTATAAAGAGGAGCAGGATTTAGATACAGCTTTGAAGAGGTTAGTAATCTTACTTCCCACTAGAAAACACTCTACCTATAATGCAAACTTGGGCTTATAGAGAAGCAGTTACCAACAGCTTTACCTTTTCGTGAACATGTCACTCCTTGTAAATGAATCATCAATATTTGCATACAATGGTTACTTATTCCTTTAACTGAAAGCTAGTTTCTGTTGCTAGCTGACTAGTTCTAGAAGTAACCAATGTAAAGATGTTCACCGAAAATATGATGATAGTTTACATAGCCCTCCCATGTTCTATTAGGTCTTTTTAAAACTTTCACGCTGAAACAGATCCACCAACTTGAAGTCACTGGAAATTAATAACGGTTTCTATTAGGTACTTTCCTGATGGAATTGACATCTACTTTGAGAATGTTGGAGGGAAGATGCTTGATGCAGTTCTTCTGAATATGAAACTCCATGGCCGTATTGCTGTGTGTGGGATGATCTCGCAATACAACCTTGAGCAGACCGAAGGAGTGCACAACTTATTCTGCCTCATCACAAAACGAATCCGCATGGAAGGATTTCTTGTTACTGATTACTATCATCTCTACCCTAAATATTTGGAAATGATCATTCCACAAATAAAGTCTGGTAAGGTTGTGTACGTGGAAGACATAGCTGAGGGTCTCGAAAGCGCTCCCAGTGCTCTAATTGGTCTCTTCTCTGGTCGCAATATTGGAAAGCAAGTTGTGATGGTTTCACATGAATGAATGTTTAGTATGTTTACATAAAGCACTTCTTTGCTTAATGCATATGTTGTCTGCTTTAAGCGAAAAGAACCTGAATGCTCAATTGTTTTTTCTCCTTTCTGTTTGTGGCAATTTCATATTCTGTCCAAAAACATCTTCTTCTTTTTTTCCAACTGCATAAATTCTGTAAAGTCAAATGAATAAATTAAGGAGGAAGACTCGAGGTTGTTTAACATCATCTGCCAAGAAAATGTTGAGCTTGAGTTGCTTGACATTTTGTCATTGTCATAGTTTGTTGCTTTCATTACATCAAAACTTTTCTAGAGAGTTTTACTTTGAAAATAGGAGGCGTTAAGAGTAAAATAAGAGTCCAAGTTTGACTTTATAATTAAACCAAATTTTGTTAATATATTTCCTTGATTTTTGTTTTGCAAATCATATTAAATATGTAAAGCGTAGTTCAAAATCTTCGGGAAAAATGATTTTTACTTTCTATTACCTTTTCATTGGAAAAATCAAACACCGACGGGGATGAAACCAACTACCAGCCCAGTAAGTAAGAAGTCGATAGAAACAAAAGAATGAAATAGAAAAAAAAGAGAAAAAAAAGAAGAAGTAGAAAAATACTTTTAGTAATTAAAATGTTCATCTTTTTTTTGTTTTTTTCATCTCTCTCTCACTATGTTAGGTCGCTAAAAATGACATATTAAATTCAAAATTATTGAAGAGATTATAAGATTTTTGCATAATTTAAATGTCTTCTTAAAAACTAAGTACTAGTTTAAAGTCCCGTTTAAAAGGGACGTCATATATTCTTCCCCAATTATTAATTAACTATATATAATTTAGCAGAACATTATATTCATCTATATTTATCTATATATCTATGCCTATTATTAGTTTTTAAATATGGATGTTCCACGTGTATTTTCATTTCATTTTAATTAAAATAAACTTTTCAAAATAACATCAATAAAAAAGAAAAAAATATAAGCTAAAAATGATAAATTATGTAAGTGATGTGATGTTCAACTCAATATAGTTGGATAGTAATTATTTTGACAAAAATATGATTATAGCTTAACTAATTTTTTTCCGTAGAAAATGTTCTGGAAGTATGTTTTATTATAACATTTCGGTGGCTTATCATGATAAAAAATATTCTTATTCTTAATATTGATATTCCCGTTGATAATACATTATATAGTTATTAATGTGGAAAAATTTGCTGCGAAAAATATAAGCCAATAGTGGGATTTATTTGACCTAGAAATCGAGAGCAATAGAGTTTAAAGATGACAATTGTTAGATTACTGGTTTTGATGCTGTCAACCTCATACAGGGACCTGATCCCTTGTGCTGGTGTGACTCAATTTTGAGCTGGAAGGGAAAAGACTTTACAGTTGGAAAGTTTGCTTTTTGGCTGTCAGTTGGTGAAGACAATAGTGTGCAATAGAGCAGCATGGAATCATAGCAGCAACTAGGTCAAGTTGGTCACATGTGCTTGACCAAAAAGAGAGCTTTCTAGTGGGTATTCTAGTGGGTATCATAATACTCTCACCTTTCACCCATGTGCACAAGAAAGCAAGCTGGAAAGATAAAAAGGATAGAACCCAACAACTCTTTCCATCAAGAGAAATCATTCAGAAAAATTGATCTAAAAAATAAGCTTATTCTTCTCTCAAAAGGCAGCCATTGTTTCCTTGTTCCTCAGCAAGAATCAAAGAAAAAGATCTCAAGTTTTTGAGGCTGCCATTGAAGGAGAAGAAGTGCACTGCAAAAAACAAAAACCTTGTCTTTTGTACAAGTTTTACTTTCTTGTTTTTCATGAGTTGTTTTTCTCGTTTTGGTCTGCTAGAGCTAGTAGACATTTTGGCTAGAGTTAGCCTTGTATTTCAGTTGAGTTTTAGCTGAAGTAGAGAATATTGAAGTCTTGTAATAGAGGTATTACAAGTGGGAGGTTAGGAGGTTAACCTCTTAGTTGTGTACTAGGTTTTGTAACTTTTGTTGCTCAGATCTAGTAGTGGAGTTTGACAAATCCTACGAGGTAGGTCGTGGTTTTTTACTTCCAGTGAGCAAGGAAGTTTTCCACGTAAAACCTCGTGTGTCTTCTTCTTACTGTTGTATTTTCGTGTACATGTGTCTCTGCCTCTGTGTAACCTGATAGAGGGACCTGGTCCTGAGTAAGGTCGTCGACCCATATAACTCAACAATTGGTATCAGAGCAGGTGCTTTCTAAAAGGTTAACACCTAGAAAGACTCCTGTAAAATATGGCAGCACCACCAAATTTAGAAGAAGGACAGTCTACTACCAGACCTCCCAGGTTTAATGGCCAATATTACGGATGGTGGAAAACAAGAATGCATGATTTCATCATGGCTGAAGAGTGTGAGCTGTGGGATGTGGTACTGGATGGACCTTATGTGCCAATGAAAACCGTAAAGGAAGGAGAGACAACCATCTCTATTCCCAAAACCCGAAAGGAGTTTGATGATCATGACAGAAAACTCATAGAAAAGAATTACAAATCTAAGAAGCTTCTTGTTTGCGGTATTGGTCCGGATGAATATAATCGAATCTATGCTTGTGAGACTGCAAAGGAAATATGGGACTGTCTCAGAACCGCTCATGAAGGGACCAGTCAGGTCAAGCAGTCCAAAGTGGATATGCTTACCACTCAATACGAAATGTTCTCCATGAGGGAAGGTGAATCTATTCAAGAGATGCATACCAGACTCACGTCCATCACTAACGAGCTCTATTGTTTGGGAGAAGTGATCAAGCCAAGCAGGCTGGTCAGGAAGGTACTCAGTGTCCTCCCCAAGTCTTGGGAGAGTAACGTTGATGCGATCACTGAAGCTAGAAATCTGGAAGTCCTCACGATGGATGAACTCATAGGCAATTTAAAAACCTATGAGCTCAAGAGGCAGCAGGACCAGAGCAGGAGTGAGCTGAAGAAGGACAAAGGATTAGCTCTTAAAGGAGCTCAAGCAAGCTCCAGCGAAGAAGATGAAGATATGGCCTACCTACCAAGAAGGTTTCAGAAAATGATTAGGCGAAGTGGCAGCCTTCCTAGGAGGACAAGCTCGAACAAGGGACCTGGTTACAATGATCTGTGTCACAAATGCAGCAAACCAGGTCACTTTATCAATGACTGTCCGATGCATAAGATGGATTACAAGGAGTATCTGAGAACCACTGCCGAAAAGGCCCAGAAGAAGGACCGAGTCCCTGACAAGTTCAGAAGAAGAGCTGCAGCCGACAATATAGTCAAGCAAGCTCTAGCTGCTTGGGGGAACTCCTCAGATGAATCTGATAAGGAGGATGCTGTGAAAGATGCTTCTATGATGGCTGTGGAGGATGATGACTCACCCTTTGACTCAATGTTTGCCTTCATGGCAAATTCGGATGGAGATGAAGATGAAGAGGTAACTTTCCTTGACATTAAAAAGAATCTAAAAGACTATAATGGGAAAGAATTGAGGTCGCTAGCTTGTGTGTTAATTGACTCTTTTTATGATCTTACCAAAGAAAAGGAAAGTCTGAATCAATATATAGATAAACTTGAGCTAGAAAAGGCGAACTTGATCTCAAGTTTGGCAGAACTAGAAGAGAAATGTCAAGAGCTAGTCAATGAGCAAAATGCCTTTATTAAACAGGGAGGGACTAGTGACATGAAAAATGCTCAACAAGTATTCGAAGCTGAACTGAAAAGGTCACAAGATGAGCTCACTGTAATAATGAAAAGAAACACTGAGCTTGAGAAAAATGTGATCCAACTGACTGCTGAGCTTGAGAGATCGCTTAAATGGAATGCTTCTTCACAGATCTTACAAAAATTAACCGGACAAAGATCTAACTCCGGTGAAGGGTTAGGTTATAAGAAAAGTAGTCCTCCTTATAATCCTCACAGTAAATATGGATCTAACCTGATAATTTGCTGTGCACACACTGTGGTAGGAATGGGCACCTTAAGTCTAACTGTGTATCGAGGCAAGTAGCCTTAAGAAAGACGGTGATTAGTAAAGGAGAATTAGGGACCATAAGGGGACCTGGTTCCAAAATGTCTCAGATCAGGCTGCCTGAGTGGTCCAAAAGAAAATTGATTTATCCTCTGTCTCGGTACTGGGAACTCAAGCTGAAATGGGTTCCCAAGTCTAATCTATAATCTATATGTGCAGGAAGGAGTGAGAGAAAGCAGTCGGAAATGGTATATGGATAGCGGCTGCTCAAAGCACATGACTGGAAATGTTGATAATTTTCTCTCACTCAAGGCATATCAGGGAGGCTCAGTATCTTTTGGGGATGGCAAAAAGGGACACATTCTTGGTGTTGGGAAGATTGGAAAGACACTTGCCCATGCCATAGAAAATGTCTTCTATGTAAATGGACTGAAGTACAGCCTCCTGAATGTCTCACAAATCTGCGACAAAGGAAATGAAGTCAAATTTGTTTCAGACCAGTGTACAGTGACAGATCTTCAATCAGGAAGAGTTGTTTTGACCGCAAACAGATGCAAGAGCATGTATGTTGCTGATCTTGATTCAGCTGCTAGAAATGGGCTTAACTGCTTAAGCGTGGTGGAGGATGAAGCTACCTTGTGGCACAGAAGGTTGGGACATGTAAGTTCTATTCTTCTCAACAAGCTAGTATCCAAGGACCTGGTTCGAGGACTCCCAAAGGTGAAATTTGCTCAGAGTCAGATCTGTGATGCTTGTGTTCAAGGGAAACACACCAGGTCTTCATTCAAGAACAAAAAGGAAGTGAGCACCTCCAGACCCCTGGAGCTACTACACATGGATCTGTGTGGACCTGTAAAGGTTGCAAGTCGTGGAGGAAAGAAGCTGATCCTTGTAATTGTTGATGACTATTCAAGATATACCTGGGTGATGTTTCTTCGCACTAAAGATGAAACATTCCCCACCTTTGAGTCATTTGCAAACCAAATTCAGGTAAAGCTGAACTGCAACATTGCAGGGATCAGGTCCGATCATGGAACTGAATTTGAAAATGCCAAATTTGAAGCTTTCTGTGCTGCCAAAGGAATCAGTCACAACTTTTCTGCTCCCAGGACTCCACAACAGAATGGAGTAGTTGAAAGGAAGAATCGAACTCTTGCAGATATTGCTAGAACATTGCTCATAGATGGAGGTGTGACAATGTCATTCTGGGCAGAAGCTGTCAACACGGCCTGCTATGTGGTCAATCGGTGTCTAATTCGGCCATTACTTGGAAAAACTCCCTATGAGCTGCTGAATAAAAGGAAGCCGATGCTGAACTACCTCAGAGTCTTTGGATGCAAGTGTTTTGTGCTAAACAATGGCAAGGACCATCTAGGGAAATTTGATCCCAAAAGTGATGAGGGAATTTTTCTAGGATACTCATTAAATAGCAAAGCATACCGAGTCTATAATAAACGGACTCAGTGTGTTGAAGAAAGCATCCATGTCGTATTTGATGAAAATGGGAAGCTGAAGAACACAGAAGCACTGGGTACGGATGAATTTGAGGAACTGTGGCTGTTCCAAAGAGATGATGTCAATCATGATTCATCTGAAAAACCTGACATCACAAAGAACTCCCTGCAGAATGGAGATCAGACCACTCATGATGAAGCAACAGAACACATCAGAGAAGAGGAGGCAGAGAAGGAAGATGATGCAGAAGGCAACCTAGAAGAGGGACCTGGTTCCAATTTTGGAGAATCTGCTGGAACTGGTTCCAATTTTGGAGAATCTGTTGTAAAGTGATCTAACTGGAAACACAAATCTTCTCATCCTCTTGACAACTTAATGTCTCCATTGGACTCAGGAATGCAGACCCGATCCAAAACTCGAAACACATTTGCCTCATCAGCCTTCATATCACAGATTGAGCCCAAGAACATCAAGGAGGCACTGAAGGACGTGGAATGGGTGAATGCTATGCAGGAGGAGCTGCATCAATTTGAAAGAAGCAAAGTCTGGCACCTGGTTCCAAAACCATCTGATAGAACTGTTATAGGAACCAGGTGGGTCTTCAGGAACAAACTAAATGAGCAAGGGGTCACCGTCAAAAACAAGGCTCGACTGGTTGTTCAAGGGTACAACCAGGAGGAAGGGATTGATTATGATGAAACATTCGCTCCAGTAGCCAGAATGGAAGCCATTCGCATGCTGATTGCCTTTGCCTCTTTCATGGAATTTAAATTGTTTCAAATGGACGTCAAAAGTGCCTTCCTAAATGGGTACTTGAAGGAAGAAGTGTATGTGAAACAACCCCCTGGTTTTGAGGATATTGATAGACCTCATCATGTATACAAGCTGGACAAGGCACTGTATGGACTGAAACAGGCTCCAAGGGCTTGGTATAAAAGACTATCAAAATTTCTTCTTGATAATGGTTTTAAGAGAGGAAGAATTGACAACACTCTTTTTCTCAAAACAAGAGGAAGAAATCTGCTTATTGTTCAAGTCTATGTTGATGACATTATATTTGGAGCCACTCTTGATTCACTCTGTGAGGATTTTGCAACGCTCATGGGAAGTGAATTCGAGATGAGTATGATGGGAGAACTTATGTTCTTTCTGGGGTTACAGGTCAAGCAGGACAAAGCTGGAACAGCCATCAGTCAGCAGAAGTATATCAAGGACCTGCTCACAAAATTTCATATGGAAAGTGCCAAACCAATTGACACTCCCATTGGGACTGCTTCAAAACTGGATAATGATGAACCCGGTCCTCCAGTAAATGAAACTATGTACAGAGGCATTATTGGCTCCCTGCTTTACTTAACCTCCAGTAAATGAAACTATGTACAGAGGCATTATTGGCTCCCTGCTTTACTTAACAGCCAGCAGACCAGATATTGTGTTTAGTGTGGGTATGTGTGCTCGATTCCAAGCTTGTCCTAAGGAATCTCATCTGAAGGCTGCTAAGAGAATTCTCAGATATCTTAAGGGGACCTCTGATTTAGTCCTTTTCTATCCATCTGGAGGTTCCTTTGAACTTATTGGCTATTCTGATGCTGACTATGCTGGGTACCTGGTTGATAGGAAAAGTACCTCAGGCATGGCTCATTTTCTGGGTTCTTCACTGGTCTCTTGGGGATCAAGAAAACAAAATTCAGTGGCACTCTCAACAGCTGAAGCAGAATATGTGGCTGCTGCTTCATGTTGTGCTCAATTAATGTGGATTAAGCAGCAACTGGAAGACTTTGGAGTCCTGACCGAGTGTGTCCCTTTGATGTGTGACAACACCAGTGCTCTGAATATGGCTAAGAATCCAGTACAACACAAGCGGACTAAGCATATTGACATCAGACATCATTTTCTTAGAGACCATGTTGAGAAGGGAAATATTCGTGTGGAATTTTGCAGGACAGAAGATCAGATTGCAGATATCTTTACCAAAGCCTTGAATAGGGACCAGTTTGATAAAAACAGATTAAGGATGGGCTTAATCAAAATGAATTAAATTCTCCCTCTTCTCTGTCTAAGTGTTGACTCTCGTTTTTGGCTATGATCTGAATGCAGGTATCCTTGCTAGTTTGCTGTGGATGCGTCTAACTCAGTTCTATACCTCCCTAGGTATACACGCATGGTAGATGTAAGGAAGGCTGGACTTAGACAAGTCAGGGACTTTGGACTGCCTGTTCAACCTCATAAGGGGACCAGGTCCTATCAGGTCAGTATTACTTTGTCACTTATAAACATAACTTGAGAATATTGTAAGAACTGCCCTTACCGCTTGTTTCTTCCGGTATCCGGTCATAAAGTAAGTGTTGTATCTACATCCAGTTCAAAAGTCTCTTTGATTAGACGTGTCATAACCCCTCTTAAAACCCTTTCCACCTTCCATCTTTCCTCTCATCTCTTTAAACTGCTCTCTGCAAATAACCTCTTCAAACTTCCTATTCCTCCATCTCTTACTCACCAGATTTCTTCCAGATATAGGACCAATGAGTCTACTGAGCTGTCCAAGGAAGCCAGGCAGCTTATCTTGCAGAACCAAAAGGTGTTACGGGGCAGGGTATTTGATCCTGAAATTTGTGACATGGAAGGCATGGCTGAGCTGGTGGAAATGGTCAATTACCAAAGTTGGCGACACTTATTTGTTCCTCCAGTTCCTGTTTTACATGAGAATGAGGTCAGGAAATCTTATCATGAGCTGGAATTTGCTGATAATGGTACCAAGATCTACAGTAAGGTGAGTGGAGTCACCTTCATGATAAATGAGCAGGTTCTAAGTTCCATCCTTAAGGTTCCTAATAGAGGGATCAGGTCTGTCGATGGAGAATGTGCGCAAAGGCGTTTTATTTCCATGATTGCCAAGCTTGACAGAGTCACAGGGGAGAGAGTTCTCAAGAAACAAATGAAGGGTGTGTATCAACTGCTGTTTGAGTTTGTAAATAAAGTACTTCTACCAAGGGCAGAGAAGAGGACTTGATTGCCTCGCAAGAGAAGTCCAATGAGGCTGAAATAGTTCGTCTGAAGGCGCACCCAGTAGAGGACCCTGGCACCATCTCCTCCCTCAAGGAATAGAATGAAGCTTTAAAGGCTGAGGTTAAAGATTTAAACCAAAAACTGCTTACTGTCAGTGATCCTCTCAAAGCAGAAAATGAAGCCCTGAAGGTTGAGGTCAAGGACTTGACTAAGAAATTGCTTACCCATGAAACCTTCAATGATCGCCTCTCAGCCCTCTTACCCAGACTACCCGACTCTAAATGATTTTCCTGCTCTCTTATCTCCTTCCTGCTTTACTCTCTTTCCCACGATTATGGACAGTTCTTGTATGATTCTCTTTTGTTATGCTAAGTGATAATGTAATACTTTTCTGATTGCAGGGGTTGGCTGTTGCATTGTTCTTATTGTCTATTTGTTTTTCTGCCTTTCTTATTTCCATTAGTGTCAGTGTTGCCCCAGTGGCCATGAGTTAACTCATCTATGCATTCTTGTCTTGGTTTACTGTTCTCTTCTTTTTTATGATGCCAAAGGGGGAAGATACTAAGACAGGGGATACTAAGACAGGGGGAAGACGCGGATACTAAGACGTGGGGAATTATGCTGACAGGGGGAAGACTGTGAAGTGTGTTAGATAAAATGTGCAAAGAAGGTTGTCAAGGTTGTCATCATCAAAAAGGGGGGAAATTGTTAGATTACTGGTTTTGATGCTGTCAACCTCATACAGGGACCTGATCCCTTGTGCTGGTGTGACTCAATTTTGAGCTGGAAGGGAAAAGACTTTACAGTTGGAAAGTTTGCTTTTTGGCTGTCAGTTGGTGAAGACAATAGTGTGCAATAGAGCAGCATGGAATCATAGCAGCAACTAGGTCAAGTTGGTCACATGTGCTTGACCAAAAAGAGAGCTTTCTAGTGGGTATTCTAGTGGGTATCATAATACTCTCACCTTTCACCCATGTGCACAAGAAAGCAAGCTGGAAAGATAAAAAGGATAGAACCCAACAACTCTTTCCATCAAGAGAAATCATTCAGAAAAATTGATCTAAAAAATAAGCTTATTCTTCTCTCAAAAGGCAGCCATTGTTTCCTTGTTCCTCAGCAAGAATCAAAGAAAAAGATCTCAAGTTTTTGAGGCTGCCATTGAAGGAGAAGAAGTGCACTGCAAAAAACAAAAACCTTGTCTTTTGTACAAGTTTTACTTTCTTGTTTTTCATGAGTTGTTTTTCTCGTTTTGGTCTGCTAGAGCTAGTAGACATTTTGGCTAGAGTTAGCCTTGTATTTCAGTTGAGTTTTAGCTGAAGTAGAGAATATTGAAGTCTTGTAATAGAGGTATTACAAGTGGGAGGTTAGGAGGTTAACCTCTTAGTTGTGTACTAGGTTTTGTAACTTTTGTTGCTCAGATCTAGTAGTGGAGTTTGACAAATCCTACGAGGTAGGTCGTGGTTTTTTACTTCCAGTGAGCAAGGAAGTTTTCCACGTAAAACCTCGTGTGTCTTCTTCTTACTGTTGTATTTTCGTGTACATGTGTCTCTGCCTCTGTGTAACCTGATAGAGGGACCTGGTCCTGAGTAAGGTCGTCGACCCATATAACTCAACAACAATATTATTAAACTAAGGTAAAAGATAAACCTCAATGAATATGAATATATCTAGCCAATCTTAGCTGATTTATGTTGCCAAAAGCTAAACAGAATGAAGTTTAATTTTATATGCGTGGCTGCTAGGGATGATAATTAGGGCGGGACAAAGAAAACTTTAAACGAGATAAAAAAATTCTTAAACAAAATGAGGCAGGACAAAATTTATTTGTTAAAAATTTAAAGGGGAAAGAACAGAACAGGGTAAAATCTTACCAACAATAGTACAGTCTGAAGAGGAACATCAGTTCAAAATTGCAAGTTTAATATGTTCAAACCCAACAACACTTCTGAAACTTTTCTTTTCCAAACTCCTGTTTGACAAGCCATGTTGATAACAAGAACTTGTTAGAGGGACCAGCGTACAGAATACTTATTTCATATTTTATTTATGCAACTGAGAAACAACAGATACGGAATTGATTTTGAGAACTGATTGTTCATCAATTCTTTTTTTTAGAAAAATAAAATTAAAAGTTAAAAAATATCATGCTTTAAAGTGGAAAATAAAAAAGAGAAATCAAAGACAACATAAATAGAACAGAGTGGAGCAAAGGTTAGCAGGGCAGGACGAAACAAAATTTTGTTTTAAATAAATGCTAAACAGGACAAGACAAAGCGGATTAAAATTTTAACAGACTGGTCCAGCCCTATTTACATACCTAGTGGTGTTGGGTGTGTGCTAATATGGTAATATTCTTTGCATGTTTTGTATCTATTAAATAGTACAACAGAAATAAAGAGGACAAGAAAATGAAGTCCACAAGAAATAGACAAAATGCCCAAAATAAAAATTGTCATCACAACAAATATTTAAATTTTCAAATTATTATATACATAGCTTGGAATTAACCAACGATTAATAAAGGATACATTTTCTTGTGAAAATTGTCTAGCTTACCGTAAAAATAAATATTATCCACGGGTTTGTATATAGCATATAGATAAGCAATAATAAGCTCATTAGAAATTTTTGTAGAAAATAATGATCTGTAAGCATAATCTTAAAATTCCATCTCTAAGTCTAGTTGGGCGATTATACTTTGATCCAAAATGAAAAAGAAAAATCAATATAGTGATCGAGTAAAATTAATGAATGTTTTTTCATATTATAAATACTAACGAGGATATTGAATTTAAATCTATCCACGAATGTAAACAGATAAATGATTATCATAAAAATATGCAATTCAAGTATATTTTATTTCACTTGAAAAAGTAAAAATTTGATCCTATATATAGTCCAAAGACCTCAAGGTGTAATGTTAATAGTACAAATAGGTTCTTGTGTGAAAAGTGAGATAAAAAAAAAAACTGTAAGATATAAAGTATGGCTTGTGTCTTGTGACATAAAAAAATTTCACCAAAGTTCTGGCATTATTATATAGAGAGATCCTCTTAGGTGAATGCAATTATTATATGAGTCTCACAACATTACATGAGAAAACTTAATATGCACATAATGAAATTGTTTTCATGTCTAGATAGACAGCGGAGTTTATATGAAAATTCTTGAAATATTTAATAGGTTTTAAAACGATTCCATTGAAGGTGCTAATGTTTGTGAGATCACATAAGATAAAGAATTAAAATTCAATTTCGAACTCATGAAAATGATTAGAAATATCATGTCTTAGTGCAATTGGTGCACTTATGTATCATGTTATTACTATCCATGAAATATTATTTTATTAACGTGCATACAAGATATAATTTTACTTTTATGTAGAGATATTTGAGTAAAATCAAATATTAAATGAATTTATTATTTCTAACTAATATTGTCAAAAGATTGTTAGTTATGCAAATGTAAGAAGATTATTGGATCTACATAAAGTTTGATCACACGAAAATTATATGTTTGCATGTGAGGATACAGTCTTATTATCATGCTCTACAAGACAGTCAATTATTGATACTTATTCAAGTTCTGCTAAGATACTAGCAACTTCTAAAGCAAGTGACACTATACATAGAAGATGCGTGATTTAAGATGATTCCAATAATGTTGAAGACAATGGTACTTGTATAACTCAATTGAAGAAAAATATATCGAAAAAAACAAAATAAAGTACATTTTAACAAAGTACTTTTTTAGATACAATTTTCAGCAGAATTGTGAAGATTGAGAAATAGAGTCATCTGATTTTCTTTGAATTAGTTTTTAAATGATTTTAATGATGACTTCACAAAATATGCTTGACACATAAAAACAGTAAAAAAGGATACGGCCCAAAGGATAATTGCGTTCATGAGTTACTAATCGGTTTGTGGAATTCTAGTGTTGTTGATGTTCGCAGGAAAAAGGAGCTCGAAGTCAACAAGGATTCTACAAGGAAAGAAATCCCTATTGATTGTAATGGTATATTAGTTATTAAGGGAAGAAAGAAGTCATGGGCTGTTAAGGAAAAATAATATTTGGTAAGAGATTGTAGAATTCAACAAGGAGTCTACAAGATCTTTCAAATAAGGAAAATGACTCTTAAGTTAAAGATTCCCTTTCCTAGTAGAAGAAAATTTGTGGCGTGCATTATGGTGACTATAAAATAAGAAGTCACCACGTCAAGTTGAAGTATTCACTCAGAAATACTCTTCAGCAAACTCATAGCTTCTGTGCAATTGATTGGCATTCAAGTTGAAGAGAGTTGACCCGTGCTAGAGACAGTTCTTTAGTTCTGTTCCGTGTCTGTTGCAGTCTAGGTCTTTGAGTCAACTTGTAGTGAAGCAGTGAACGTGAACAGAGTCTGTTTTAATTACATTTTTCATTCATTTGTAATTGTATTAAGGTTCTTCTTGTTAAACTAAGGGTAGTTTATACAAGTCAAGAACTTTGTACGGGTTTAGGGGTAGGTCCTTGGATTACAGGAGTCGCAATCTGAATTTGGCTCGGTGTTTTAGTGGACTTAAGTTGAAATCCTTCTAGGGAGTAGGTCGCGGTTTTTACATCCATTCGAGCCTGGGCGGATTTTCACGTAAAAAATCCTTCTCTTTTATTTTAATTTTCACACTTTGTTATTTCTGCTTGAATTAGTCAATGTACAAAGGAACAAGGTTCAAGTGTTCCTGTCGTCAAAAGAAAATTTAAGTTAAGTTTTTTTAATTAGGTAGAAACAACATTAGAACCAATTCACCCCTCCTCTTAGGTCTAATTTAAAAGTCTTTTTAATAACAATTGGTATCAGAGCGGGTTGCTCATTCATTGGTTAACCCCTTAGAGAAAGATCCGTCAAAATAACTTCTAAAACTCTGCCTGAGGGGACAATCTAGCACTCGACCTCCTATCTTTAATGGCTAACATTACAGTCTTCGGAAGATAGAATGGAAATATACGTGAAAGCTGAGAACCATCAGCTTTGGTTAATTACTTTGAATGGACCCCTGGTTCCTACTAAAGTAAAACCTGATAGAACAAAGGTGCCAAAGACTAAAGATGAGTTTGATGCTAATGATTTTAGAATGATGGAGAAAAATGCAAAGGCAATAAAGATTCTATATTTTGGACTGGGCATTGATGAATACAATCGCACCTCTGGATGCTCCAATACCAAGGAGATTTGGGACTCTCTCACTCTTGCACATGAAGCTATGAATCAGGTAAAACAATCTAGGATTGACATGCTTATAAGAAAGTATGAACTTTTTGCCATGGATGAAAAGAAGTCAGTCAAAGATATATTTACCTAATTCACACACATCATGAATGAACTCAAATCTCTTAGGAAGGAATTTTTGACTGAAGAAAGTATCAGAAAGATTCTGAGGATTATGCCAGCTTCTTGGGAACCCAAAGTTATAGAAATTGAAGAAGCAAAACAAATGAGTACAATGCAAATGGATGACTCATTGGCAACTTACAAACATATGAGCTTAAAAAGATTGACAAGGTTGTTGAAGAACCTAAGAAGGAATGTGATCTGGTTCTCAAGGCTACCCAACATGATTCAGAATCAGATGATGGTTGTTCGAAGGTTTAAGAAATTCTTCAAGAAGGAAAATTCTGAAAAAGGGGAGTCCCGAAATAAAGATAAATCCTCTGAGAAGGGATAGTTCCAGGGATGTTTCAAGTGTGGGAAAATAGATCACTTGATAAAGGATTGTCCCCTCTTAAAGGAAGAACAAAGAAGAAACTCAAAAAAACAGTAGCAACTTGCCTCAAAAGCTTTCAATAAAGCCATGAAAGCTACTTAGGGTGAAACTTCTGATGAGGAATCAGAAGGAGAACATGGTGAAAATGACAATCTGGCCCTCATGGCTAGAAGCAACACAGACTCAGACAGCGATTCCACCAAGCTAAGTTTATCTGATTTGAAAACTCAAGTTCACAATTTATAAAAAAGAAAAGTGGTTAAACTGTTACATTCCTTGATGGATGAATGTCAGCAAATGAGTGTTGAAAAAATTAAAATGTCGAAAATTTTCTCAAATTTGAAATCTGATTACAAAATTTTAAAAAGGGAGAAGATTGAGTCTGAAAATGCAAACAAAACACTCAATGCTGAAATTAGCAAATTAGAGGAAACTGTCTCTATTTAAAAAACTGAAAACAGTAAGCTGATGGAAACAATCTTGTCTCTAAAAGCTAAACTAATCACCATCAAGGAAGGAAAAACATTGAGCAGTGAAATAATTGACAATGATCAAGGTTTTCATGAAGCTGAAATTACTTCTTTGAAAAGGGATCTGTGCAAAGAGAAAAAGAAAAGTTCTGAGCTTCAAGAAACCTTGAATCAAGCAAATTATGACATTGTTTTGATGAAAAAGTAGAACAAATCATCCTAAGCTTTAACCTGGCTAAATAAGAATTACAACAGAGATCGAACCGATTTTGGCTATAAAAAAATCGGTCAAATGGGATCGTAAAAGAAAATATGTTGGTTTGGCAGAATATAAATTTTGTAGCCACTATGGACATACCGGACATGTTAGATATGAATATTTAGCCAGGATAAAAGCTCTTGAAAAAAATGAAAAAACTGTTGGATTGATTAGAAAAGATTTAATTTCTCAAGTTATTAAAAGAAAGGGAACCAAACTGGTGTATGTTTCCAAATCCAACCCTTAATTATTTTGCAGGCTGAAGTGAGAGGAAGCAACAAAAATGGTAACTTGACAGTGGTTTCTCTAGGAATATGAAAGGTAACAAAAAAATTTTCTCTCACCAACAGCCTTCAATGGAGGATCTATACCCTTCAGATGTGGAAAGAAATACATGGTTATTTGCATAGGTAAGATAGTTTTGTAGAAAAGTGAGGATGAACACAAGAGTGATCTCAGTCAACACTCAAAGGTAAGAGCTCCAACCCAAACTGAAGGAACGATCAAGGAAACTGACTTCGAGAACATTCCCTTAGGATCTGGGCATGAGCTGAAAAATTTAGGGGGAACAAACCCTGAAACAGTAGTAAGTTCTGAAGAAGGAACAGATGAGGGAACAATGCCTGATTCTGTTCTAGGAACAAATAATGAAGAATCACAAGAGTAAAACTTGAGGCCCTGGAAGCATCAAAGCTCTCATCCCCTTGATTTAATCATAACTGATCTCAATAAGAAAATTCAGATTAGGTCCTCTATGAAAAATTTTTGTGCTTATTCAGCCTTTTTGTCTTATGTTGAGCCTAAACATTATCTTGAAGTTTTACAGGAACTGAAATAGGTGATGTCTATGCAAGAGGAGCTAAACCAGTTTGAAAGGAGCAGGGTATAACACCTAGAACCTCCACCACTAGGTTGTGATTAGAACGGAGTGGATGTTAAGAAACAAGTTAGATGAATAGAATAGTCACTCGAAATAAAGACCATCTGGTGGTTCAGGGCTATAACCAAGAGGAAGACATCACTTAGAGATAATATAAAAAAGGTTCTCATCTCTGTCCAATTTTGTAATACTGAGAATCAGATTACTTATATTTTTACCAATGCCATAAGCAGGTAACAGTTTGAGAAAAATAGACTCACTCTTTGGATGGTAAAAATGCACTCTGCACTCAACTCATGAACACTTCCCAAAAAAAAAATAAAAAAGGGACAAAATAGAAAGGAGAGAGTCATTGTATCCACTGTTCTCGATGGTGGATAGATGACGACCATCTTAAAAAAAAATTAGTCAATTAGGGTATTGGTCATCTTTCAATATGATCTTAGTTCAGATGCTTGTGTTGCTTTCAACATACTCACACTGCGCACTTCCTTAATTATAGAACAAGGTTTACTGATATTGCCCTTATTATTCAAAATTAATTAATTCAGGTGAGCTCAGAAAATGGAACACACATGGAACACAGTCAGGTACGTTCCTGTATTTTATCAGTTCCTTCTAAATGTTCACGTTCCAAATTCGCCACATTCCCATGTTGGCCCCATTTCCCCCTTTTGTTTTTCACTTCCCACATCCTCTTTTAAATCATCATTAAAAGACCCTTTAATTTTTTCCTTGACCCATACAATTCAAAAATCCCAAAATAGTTATCTCTTTTTCTTCTTCTTCCTTTCACGCCTAGCCATTATGTCCAGTACCTTGCCGGTTTCCATGGCGTCACCCTAGTCTCCTACTTCATATCCTTCCATGGAGTAAAATTCTTTGATAAATTTACTATATGTGATTCTTTAATTAAGAATTTGGTTAATGGGGTTACTTTTGAATTGGATGGTCTTAAATTTGGTTTCTTTCTTGGTATTCTTAGTGGAGTTTTGCTATGGCTATTTAAAATATTTTTTTAGAAAAACAATAAAAAAAAAAAGAAGAAAAAAGAAAGTGTTAGTCAGCTCCTCCTATGCCTTTGATATCTTTGGATATTATCCGCAAGTTCTCAGGCAATTCTGCAAAGTCCTCTAATGCCAAGATTCAAAAGAGGCACATGACAGCCTATCATAAAATATTGTTTTCTTTTGTCATCAAGAATTTGATACCAAGACAAGAACATAGGAATATAGCTTCATTTTTGATATGACTCTCATGGAATTACTTGATGGTGGATATAAATTAATTTGTCTAGGCTTATAGTCTCTCACCTCACCAAGGTGGTAATGGAAAGGAAGCAAAATCAATTATTGCCTTATGGGTTTTCTTAACTGAAGTATTTGAGAAGTTTGGTATGTCTATTCATACTTTTGAGCCTTACTCGCACTATGATTCCATTGTTACTATGAGATCGGGGGGCACCAGAATGATATTTTTGCTGAATATGACATTGCTGCTGAGGGTCGTACTTTATCTTTGTTCCCTCTACTACTTCTACTAACTCTTCACTGGTCAGGGATCATGAGCTACTATGCACTGAAGTAAAGGATCTTCATGCTCAGATTGAGAGGAATGAGGAAGTTGTTGTTGCCCGGCACATTGTTCTGGTTGCTCTTATCACAGGACTCTCTTAACCAACTATTCCTTTCATCTTTTCCACTACTTAGCCTATTCCTGATCCATCACCTTCTATCTCTTGATCGTCCTATCCATTTCTTTTTGTTAAACTTTTAAAAGGTTTTTGATATTATGTTGGGATGTAACTAACTATGACACTTGTGGTTCTTTTTCTGTGTCTTATTCTGTTTATCTTTTAAGGATGACCAATATCATTAGATTGTCGTTTTAGTTTTTTGAAGTTGTGTTTGTTGTGATGTTACCCTAGTGGTGGTGAACTATGTATCTTTGTTGTGTTTTCGTTACTCTAACTATTTTAACTTTTCGGTGTGACAAAAGGGAGAAGTTGCATGTGCTTGATTGCTTTGCAAAATGATCCATACCAAGGTATGGCTAATTTTCTACAAATTTGTTAGGCTGCTAGTTCTACCAGGTCTGGTAACAAGGGAGGAAACACATTTTGTTTGTCATCATCAAAAAGGGGGAATATATTGAAATTAATTTTAAATGATTTTAATGATGACTTCACAAAATATGCTTGACACATAAAAGCAGTAAAAACGGATACAACCCAAAGGATAAGTGTGTTCATGAGTTACTAATCGGTTTGTGGAATTCTAGTGTTGTTGATGTTCGCGGAAAAAAGGAGCTCAAAGTCAACAAGGATTGTACAAGGAAAGAAATCCCTATTGATTGGAAAGGTATATTCGTTATTAAGGGAAGAAAGAAGTCATGGGCTATTAAGGAAAGAAAATATTTGGTAAGAGATTGTAGAATTCAATAAGGAGTATATAAGATCTTTCAAATAAGGAAAAGGACTCTTAAGTTAAAGATTCCCTTTCCTAGTAGAAGAAAATCTGTGGCGTGCATTATGTGACTATAAAAGAAGAAGTCACCACGTCAAGTTGAAGTATTCACTCAGAAATACTCTTCAGCAAACTCATAGCTTCTGTGCAATTGATTGACATTCAAGTTGAAGAGAGTTGACTCATGCTAGAGACAGTTCCTGAGTTCTGTTCGGTGCCTGTTGCAATCTAGGTCTTTGAGTCAACTTGTAGTGAAGCAGTGAACGTGATCAGAGTCTATTTTAGTTACATTTTTCATTCACTTTTAATTGTGTTAAAGTTCTTCTTGTTAAACTAAGGGTAGTTTATATAGGTTAGGAACTTTGTAAGGGCTTAAGGGTAGGTCCTTGGATTGTGGGGGTTGCAATCTGAATTTGGCTCGGTGTTTTAGTGGAGTTAAGTTGAAATCCTACTAGGGAGTAGGTCGTGGTTTTTACACCAATTTGAGCCTAGGTGATTTTAAAAAATCCTTGTCTCTTATTTTACTTTCCGCATTTTATTATTTCTTCTTGAATTAGTCACTGTCTAAAGGAACAAGGTTCAAGTCTGTTCTTGTCGTCAGAAGAAAATTTAAGTTTTTTTAATTAGGCAGAAACAACATTAGACTCAATTCATCCCCTCTCTTAGGTCTAATTTAGAAATCTTTTTAATAGCATATGTAATCCATTCTCAATAGCCACGAGATGATCATCTTAGGGTGATCCTTTTATCGATGGATTCTCTAATTAAAAATAAAAATTTCACTCAAATAATAATTTGGTGGAATATTTCATTGACGCATTATCAATATCAACACTTGAGAAGTTGTTATACAAGATTGAAATTCGTTGCTTCTAAAATATAAAGTGATGCTTTCATCTAGAGAGTAAAAATTGTACTCTTTTTCTTAGTCAATATTTATCACATTAGTTTTCTAGCAAGACTTTTCACGAGACAACAAGCAATGGAAAGAAGGGAGACCAGCGGGAGCGAAATCGGTGTAGTGGGAGGAGTTCACAACAGCCTTCCTAGACAGATTCTTCCCTCGGGAGTTAAGGGAGGCTAAGGTGGCAGAATTCATGAATTTGAAATAGGGCAACAAGATGGTGGAAGAATATGCATTGGAGTTCACATAGTTGTCAAGATACGCTCTGGAGATGGTAGTCGAGCCAAGGGCTCGCATGATTAAGTTCTTTAATGGAGTATCAAACTTGGTCCTTAAGGAGTGCAGGACTGTGATGTTCATCAAAGACATTGACCTCCCTAGCCTCATCATTCATTCCCAGTAGATTGAGGCAGAAAAGCTGAAAGACATGGAGCGGGAGAATAAACGGGCTAGGACTGGCCAATCAGATTATGGCCACCAGAGGTCTGGCGGTAGTAGCCGCCTACAGCAGCAGCAGTAGAGGGCTCCAACACCCACTTCAGCCAGCGCCCCTGATCTTGGGCATAATTGCATGCCCAAGTGATACTTTAATACTTCATTTCTACTTGTTTACCCACTTTTATGTGTGCATTCTCATGTGATTTGTATGTAAATGTGAATTTATAATAACCAACATGATTAGTATTGTTTTGTAGTCTAGAAGGAATTTTTGGAAGCTAATCTAGTAGTTGGTGAAGTGTAGAAATGGACTCGGAAGCAAGAAGTGGAAGTTGACAAGGAAATTGGCCAAGTTTGGTGCTCCGCGATGGAGGTTGTGTCACGCTACCATCGCGGAAGCATTCTGCCTATAAGGAATCTTAACTTGATTTCTAGTGGAGGTGCGCGATGGCACTGTTCACGGAGCCTAAGCTCCGCGTTCACCTCCATGCCACGCTGAAGACAATTGCCTGGAAGCTGAGTTCCAGTAAGGCTCCACGACAAGGCCGTGGCATGGAGCTGATGCTCCGTGATACACTCCGTGCCACGTTGCCAGTTATTCCAGAGAAAATTTCTCACATGTATAAATAGCACACTTAGGTTTTATTTTAAAGTATCTGACATTTTGAGGAAGAACGTGGATAGCAGACAGTTGAGAAGAAGAATTCCTAGGGTTAATTCTCTTCCTTTTTCTCTTTAATTTCAATTGCTTGTATAATTTCTACTTATTTGAAGATGTTTAATTCACAAATGAGTGGCTAATTCACCTCTTGCTGAGGTTGAGGATAATTGCAGAAGAATGTAATTAATGATTTTTTCAGTTTTTATCTTCTCTATAACGATTGTTCTACCAATTCTTGCTTTTACTACGTTAATGTAATGTTAATGTATATTCTAGAATTCCAATTTCGATTTCGAAAGGGAGACTAATTGGATAGATGTGAATTGGTGGAATATGTTCTTGTCTTGGTTGAGAAATTAAGGGAAGATTTATGTTCAGAATAGAAATATATTTGTAATGTCATATTTGATCATTTATGGAATTTGTTATGTATAGCTAGAACATGGGGTTTTTGCATCAAAGAAATGTGTAATGTAAGTCTCGTGATTCTTTAATTGGTGAGGAGTCAAAAGATCCAATCCATGGGTTATTAATTCCTGACTAACAACCGAAGAGAAGATTGACTGAACTTTAATTAATAAATTACATCCCTGCAGGTTTGCCTTAACCTCAGCTTGTTTGTTGCTATTGTTCAGACTTTAACTTACAATATTCATTTAGGTTCACATTAACTATTAATCTTAACTCAAAAGTATTATTTGTTTTGGTTGTCTACCTGCATAACGAAATCGTTTACTAACAATTAGGAAAATCACTGCCATATTACAGTCCCTGTGAGATCGATACTTGGCTTTAAAAAATAAAGCCACTTTACTACTTGTACGACCATGTGCACTTACATGTAGTTGGGACCGAACAAGTTTTTGGCGTCGTTGCCGGGGATTGGCAATTGGTTATATAATTTTCTTAGTATTAGTTTACAAGTTCAATACAAGTGTTGACGACTTGATCTTAGCCTTTCTCTTGCAGGTACTAAATTATTTCTGAACGCTGGCAAGGGATAAGGAGTTGGTGGATCCGTTGTTAGAACCGGAGAGACAATTTCATCTTCAGAAAAGGGAAGCTCTGGAAAAGAAGTTACAGTTATTAAGGAGAGCAACTCTGGAGCAACAACAGCAACCACCAATTGTAAGGGCAGTTTTAGTGCCCGAAGAGATGGCATCAAGACCGGTCCGCGAAGTGGCAATCCCACATGCGAACAATGTAACATCCAGCATTTGCAGGCCGGAACCAGGAGGGAGGTTTGAACTTAAACAGAATATGGTATAGTTATTACACACCAGCGGGCAATTTACAGGTCTCCCTCATGAAGATCCACAATAGCATAAAACTTCTTGGAGATAAGTGATACATATATACTCGCTGGAGTATCATCTGATTATGTGAGGCTTACACTATTCCCATTTTCACTGTTGGGGGAAGCAAAGAGGTGGTTGAAGGCTGAACCACCAAATTCTATCACTACTTAGGATGACCTCGCAAGGAAGTTTTTGATACAATTCTTTCTATCAGGGAAGACTGCAAAGCTTAGGAGTCAGATTCTAAGCTTCAAACAGAGAGAGGGCAAGAATTTGTATCAGGATTTGGAGAGGTTAAAGTCAATGCTAAGAGATTGTCCTCACCATCACCAGTCTAATGATGTGTTGGTACATACATTCATTGAGGGCTTGGAACCACATAGAAAGATTTTGTTAGATTCAGCAGCCGGTGGGCAGGCATTGGAAAAGACCTATGAAGAGCTTTATACCTTGTTGAACCGTATTTCACAAGGTAATCTGGAATGGAATGCGGATACAACTCGAGGGGGAGCAAAGAAAGCCGCAGGGGTCTTTGAGGTGGATGGATTCACAGCTATCGCTGCACAGATAACTTCTTTGCAAAATTAACTTAACAGTCATTTCAGTGGTCTGAGTTTGAACCAGACAGAGGCCCCAGTCAATGCAGTTCATCAGGTTTGGTGTGAAGTCTGTGGAAGTAGTGAACAATCAGCTGAGTATTATGGTGCAAATCTGGATTCGATAAATTTTGTTGGAAACGCCCAGAGGAACAGTAATCAACAGTATGGCAACAGTTACAACCCAAATTGGAGGAATCATCCAAATTTTTCATGGGGAGTACTAGTCATCAAGGACAGAGTCCAAATCAGGGCATGCAGAGAAACTAAGGGGGGGGGCATCACAATTTTTAGCCACAATATAGAGGAAACAATGCACCTCCTTCATCCAGCAACATCGAGGATATGCTCAAAACCATCATAGCTAACCAGGCGCTGATACAGGCTGATCAAGTAAAATTGATAGCTGATAATGAAAAATCAGCAGTTAGCTACAAAGGCATTGGAGTACCAGTTGGGACAGTTAGCTGGAGCCCAAAATACTAGACTGAGGGGAGGATTACCTAGTGATACAGACCCGAATCCTAAGTAGGTGAATGCAATTACTACCCGAAGTGGAAAGCCACTTGGGGAGGTGGAATCCGAAAGACCACCTTAGAAATCTGGAACAATAGGGAAAGATGAAGGAAACAAGGAAGTGAGGGGGAATGAAAAGGCAGCAGAGATGGAAAGACCACCACCTCCGTTTCCTCAAAGATCGAAAAAAGAGGAAGCATGCTTCAATAAGTTCATGGAAGTGCTGAAGCAGGTACATATTAATGTTCCTTTAGTTGATGTGTTGCAGGGAGTGCCAAAATATGCCAAGTACATCAATGACATTGTAGCAAACAAGAGCAGATTGACAAAGTATGCTACAGTTGCATTTACTGAGGAGTGCACCTCCCGTATTTAGAATCGACTGCCGACAAAGCTCAAGGATCCTGGGAGCTTCACTATTCAGATTACAATTGGGCAGTCTATTCGAGCTCGTGGATTGTGTGATTTGGGAGAAAGTATAAATTTGATGCCAACATCAGTGTTCAAGAAGCTGGGGCTGGGCAGTCCTAGACCCACTACTGTGATCTTGCAGCTAGCTGACCATTCATTGGCCAGACCTGATAGTATTGTGGAGGATGTGCTAGTGCAAGTAGGTTCCCTCATTTTCCCGATGGATTTTATAATTCTTGATTTTGAACCAGATGCGGAATTCCCATTTATTTTGGGACATCCCTTTTTGGCAACTGGGCGAGCCTTAATTGTAGCTGCCAGGCAGCTAACTATGAGAGCTCATGATAAGGTAGAGGTCTTTGACGTCTACAAGGACATGAAGCTACCGACCATATATGGAGAGTTATCAGCAATCAGTATTTTGAATTAGGAGTCGACCCTTCAGATTATAGACTCACATGATCCCTTGGAGAGAGCCTTGGTGGGACGTGATAATTTTGGGGACAGTGCGACATATGAGATGGTGCATACTTTGAACGAACCAAAATGGTTCTTCAAGAAGCAAGATTTTGAACCATTGTAGAGGTCTTTGGAACTATACCCAAAGCCATCAATAGAGGAAGCACCTAAATTGGAGTTAAAAACATTGCCTCCACATCTACAATATGTATTCTTGGGTAAAGATGACACATTACCAGTCATCATTTCAGCAGAACTGACAGATGCACAAGTGAAAGATGCATTGGTGGTTCTTAGGAGGAGAAAGAGAGCAATAGGGTGGCAGATGTCGGACATTAAGGGGATTAGTCCAGCTTTCTGCATGCACAGGATATTTATGGAAGAAGGATCCAAGCCAACCGTGCAACATCAACGGAGATTGAATTCGGTGATGCAAGATGTAGTCAGAAAGGAAGTGATCAAGTGGCTTGATGCAGGTGTGGTATATCCTATCTTAGACAGTGAATGGGTTAGCCCAGTTCAGTGTGTTCCAAAGAAAGGAGGGATGACCGTGGTCACCAGTGAAAAGAATGAGCTGATTCCCACACGCACAGTCACGGGCTGGCGAATTTGCATGGATTACAGGAAGCTCAATGAGGCCACGAGGAAAGATCATTATCCTATCCCATTCATTGATCGGATTTTGGATAGGTTGGCAGGTCAAGAATATTATTGTTTTCTGGATGGTTATTCCAGCTATAATCAAATAGCCATAGCACCGGAGGATCAGGAGAAGACCACTTTTACATGTCATTATGGGACATATTCTTTCAGGCGAATGCCATTTGGTCTATACAATGCACCAGCCACATTCCAGCGATGCATGATGGCGATCTTCCACGATATGGTGGAAGATTTTGTCGAGATATTTATGGATGACTTTTCTGTTTTCGGTAATTCATTTGCTATGTGTCTGCAGAATCTTGACAGGGTGCTAGATCGATGTGAAGACTCAAACCTGGTGCTCAACTGGGAAAGGTGCCACTTTTTCATCAAGGAGGGTATTGTTCTTGGCCATAAAGTGTCATCAGAGGGTTAGAAGTCGATCGTGCAAAGATTGAGGTGATTGAAAAGCTACCACCACCAGTATCAGTGAAGGGTGTCCGCAGCTTCTTAGGACATGCTGGGTTTTACAGACGGTTTATTCAAAACTTCTCTAAAATTTCTAGACTGTTATGTCGGTTGCTAGAAAAAGAGGTGAAGTTTGAATTTGGCAAGGAATATATAGAAGCATTTGAGGAGCTGAAAAAGAAGCTGGTGGAAGCTCCTATTCTTATTGCTCCCAATTAGGAATATCCTTTTAAGTTAATGTGTGATGCAAGTGATGTGGCTGTAGGAGCGGTATTGGGGCAGCGAAGGAATAAGATTTTTCATTCGATCTATTATGCAAGCAAAACACTTGATGCTGCACAAAGAAATTATACAGTCACTAAGAAGGAGATGTTGGCTCTAGTATTTGCATTTGACAAGTTTAGATCCTATCTGGTGGGGTCGAAAGTGGTGGTACACACTGATCATGTAGCAATTCAGTACTTATTTGGCAAGAAGGATGCGAAGCCCAGGCTGATCAGGTGGATATTATTGCAGCAAGAGTTTGATCTGGAGATCCGAGACAGGAAGGGAAGTGAAAATCAGGTTGCAGATCACCTATCGAGGTTAGAAAATCGTTCACATGTGAAGGAAGGTGAGAGCATTAGAGAAGAGTTCCCCGATGAACAACTCTTGGAAATAAAGAAAGCTGAACTCTATGCAGATATTGTGAATTTGTTGGTAAGTGGAGTATACCCACCTGAGGCAACGACTCAACAGAGGAAGAAGATGAGGCATGATTCTTGGTACTACATGTGGGATGAGCCGTATCTATTTAAGCAAGGACCAGACCAAGTGATGAGTCGATGCATTCCAGAAAGTCAGATTGCAGAAGTGCTAAGGAGTTGTCATTTATCGCTGTATGGAGGTCATCATGGAGGAGAGCAAACAACTCACAAGGTGCTGCAGTCCGATTTCTTTTGGCCCACACTATTCAGAGACGCTACAACTTATGCCAAAATATGTGATAGATATCAAAGAACAGGAACAATCTACAGGAGACAGGAGATGCCATTGCATCAGATATTAGAAGTTGAGGTTTTCGATGTATGGGGGATAGACTTTATGGGCCAGTTTCTACCGTCATTTGGTAATCATTACATCTTGGTAGCAGTGGACTACGTGTCTAAGTGGGTTGAGGCAATAGCTTGTCCCAGGAACGACAACAAGGTGGTGATGAAATTTGTGAAGAAGCAGATTTTCACCAGGTTCGGTACGCCCCGAGCTATTATCAGTAATGGAGGGGCACATTTTGTGAATGCAGGGTTCAGAAACTTGCTAGCTAAGTACGGGGTGTAGCACAAAGTGGCAACAACTTATCATCCCCAAACTAGCAGGCAAGTAGAGGTGTCAAATAGGGAGATTAAGCAAATTCTGCAGAAAACAGTGAATGCACAACGAATTGATTGGGCAAGCAAACTTGACGATGCGTTGTGGGCTTACAGAACTGCATACAAGACACCCATTGGGACTTCTTCGTACATATTGGTTTATGGGAAGGCATGTCATCTACCTGTGGAGCTAGAACATCGAGCTTATTGGGCCGTAAGAAAGCTAAACATGGATCCTGAGCTAGCAGGAAAGAAGATATTGATGCAGCTGAGTGAGTTAGATGAGTTTCGATGGCACGCCTATGAAAGTGCTAAATGCTACAAGAAGAAAACTAAAAGGTGGAACGACAGGCACATGGTGCATCAGATCTTTGAGCCAAGGCAAAAAGTGTTGTTGTTCAACTCGAGGTTGAAACTCTTCCCATGGAAGTTGCGGTCCAAGTGGTCAGGGCCGTTTGAAGTTGTGAGAATGACCCCACACGGGGTAGTTGAATTGTGGCAAGAGGATAAAAGTGCCACATTTTTGGTGAACGGATAGAGATGTAAGCATTACTGGGGTGAAGACTTTATTCGAGAGAAGACGTATATCACTTTAGTAGATGAGTAAGGATGAAAAGCGTCGAGCCGCAACGGTAAACCAGGCGCTGCACGGGAGGCAACCCGTGAATGTAATGTAATAGATTAGTTAGGATTATTTGAAAAAAAAAAGAGAAAAAAAAAAAGAAAAGGGCTGGCAATAGTTGGGAGGCAACCCATGATTTCTAACAAATTATTATCGTTGGATGACTTTCAGGTGAAATGGAGGGCCAAAATACAAAAGTGCAAGTGAAAAATCAAGGTAAGAAAATAAAACTTGGGGACAATTCCAGAGAGCCCTCACGTTGGTCCGTGTCACGGAGGTGGACCTCCGCGTTACCCTCCGTGACACGTTGAGGCAAAGTTCGCGTTGGGTCACCTCAGGTCATCGGGTTGACCTGCGCGAATTACCCCTTTTTAACACCCCAAACCCCGATTTTTCCCACTTTTCTTCACATCTCCGCGACAAAACCCCCAATCCCCCTTCTCCCTCAAGCGTGGAACGGAAGTGCTCAACAAATTCCTCAAATTTCATTTCAATCTTGTTAAGTAAGGTATGTTCTTCCATTTTCTTTCAATTCTAGACGAAAAATTCAAACCTTGTACATGTTTTGTGAGGAAAATCTGCCCTAAGGTATTGAGGAGGTATGTGATTGTTTCAGCCATTGATGAATGTTGATTTTGTACTACTTTGTGCTTAGAACTCAATAATTACATGATGTGTGTTGAAATTCTTCCATTGTTGATACCTAGGGTTGGGAAATTGAGTATGGGTTAAAAAATTGAATTGAAAAATTGAGCATTTGTTGACAACTTGAGTTAGATAACTGAGTATATGTTGAAAACTTAAGTTAGAAAATTGTGTGGATTGTGTTGGAGTTTAAAAAAGAATTTTTTGTGCTTGAATTGTGAATGTGTGAGCTTGAAGATCAAATGCTGGGGGAATGAAAGTAGGAAAATCCCATAGGTGGGTGCATAAAGTGAGAATTGATCATGATGTTGTCAATGAAAAGATGGATGAATTTTCATAATGCATTGTATGAAGTCTGAGTAGTACAATGAAACCATTCCATCCATTTGTATGAATGCACTAAACCTGTTGGTAAATAAGAGTTGAAAATAGGTGGTTGTTCTTGTCAATTTGTATTGGTTACGGCTAACGACTAAGTGTGGGGTGATTGAGTTAAGCCCAACCTTAGTCGTAGCCAACTATGCCTTGAATAACATTTGAACTGTATGTTCTTAAATGCACAGGACAAATGTCTGGAAGACAGGATAAAGGCAAGGGCACATCCACATCTGGCGCCAGCAGAAAATGAGTAAGAATTGGGGCAGCAGTACCAGCAGCACCATCTGTTCCTCGAGGGCAACGCAGACAATATGGAACAAGATGGGTGATAAATGAGGAAAAGAAATGGTATTCCAAACATAAGGAAACCAAGTATTTCCCGGAGGAACAGATAGCACGGGAACCACTAGCATAGGAATTCCCAAGGATCCTATATAGGATTGAAACTGCTGGGTTAAACTTCATTTTTGAAGAACCCAAAGAGTGCAATTTCCATCTTATCCGGGAATTCTATGCTAACTGGAACTCGACTTTGTGCAGCCACACCGTCAAGATCAGAGGGCAGGTGGTTACTTTTGAACCACAACATCTAAATACAATCCTGGGGACGCGGGACACAGATGCTCATGTCCTCCGCCGGCTGAACATCACTCCACCATACGCAGATATCAGACGCACTTTATGTGGAGCTCGATCGACAGCCAGGTGGAGTCGTTACAAGGAAAGGGGATACCACCAGACATTGCCATATTCCCAGATGAATAGAGAAGCTCGGATATGGTTAAAGATAGTTTGCTCTTGTCTGATCCCGGGGATGCACATGACTGATGTCACTCGGGATAGAGTTTGTCTGGTTTATGCACTGTGAAAGGGCTGGAAATTAATGTTGGAGCGGTGATCATCTTCGCCATGAAGAGAGACAGACTGCATTAGAGGCATCAGTATGGGTTCGGTGGTCTTCTCACCGCTTTCCTCAGGGGCCACGGTATTGAAGAAGAGGCCTTGGATTACATCCCGCACATTAATTGTCGGGCTTTGGACGTCACCAAGACCAAAGCACCCGACACCACATATGGGCCCGGTACTTACACTCGCCGAGCGTCATGCTTGGAATGACCAGTTCATGGCCAGATTGTATGGTATGTAGATGTTGTAGTTGCGGAATGGTGGGAGGCCTGTTACAAAGGATGAATTATGGCAGCTCGAGATGGACTATCCATTTAATGAGCATGCCCGAGCCTTGTGCAAAATTGGGCCTGCATTTTTAGAGCCTGTGGATGATGACATCCCTACTGATGAGGAAACACGCCGGGAGGACTCAGACATTGAGTCGGAGGAAGACGGCGGGGACGATTCTGATCTTGGCGATGAGGCACTGGCACCTGATGAAGAGATTGACTATTTTGATAGATCAGGGAGTTACACCACCCAAACTTTATTTTTAATTGCAGATATGTGAACACTAGGGACAGTGTTCCGATTAAGTGTGGGGTGGGAGTAGTTAGATGCTAGTGTAGAAAGGCTGTTTGTGTTTGTGCTTATATGGATGTGCTATTTGTGACTCTGTGACTCTGTGTTTCATGTTATGTGGCTGATGAATTTGTGGTAGCTGGTGATGTAATAAATAGTAAGCTGTTTGTGGAAGTTATGTATAAATTTTTTGATTATATTTATTTTTTCAATCGATTTTTTTTGGGTTTCTCGGTTTTTATTTTCGCTTTTCCCGAGAATAGTCCCCTTGAACCGACGTCTTAGATAGCGACTGTTCCCTATGATGGATGGATGACGACCGTCTTAAGGGAAATTTAGTCGATAGGTTTAGATTTTTTCTTTCGTTTGTTTTCCAAACGTGTAGCTAATTAATGGTTCGACATTCTTGTTATGTGCTACACATGATTGTAAGATGCTAGAGTGATTCGTACGGAAGCATGCAAATGTGTTAAACATGTTGAGATACCTAGGCCCTAGAATTCCACTCGGTGTGATCAAGGCTTAATTATTGAATTCTTGTAATTAACTGAATGAAGAGTCTGTGAATATGTCTTAAGTTGAGCATGTGCAGTGAGTGTGATTTTCGAATATTCCATGCTATTGTGAAGTGTCTAGAACTTGCCTGGTGTGTATATTAAACGAAATGAAGGATGTGGATTGTAGGAAAGGATGTAGACATTTCTTTGAATGAACCAAAATTTTCTCCCTTATCGTACCCGCCTTGAATGTTAAATCCTAGTTAGCCCCATTGAGCCTTTAGCCTATTCTTTGATAGATACAACCCAAGCTTAATCCTTTTTTTTTCATTAGCCGTGAATTTGATCCAAAACTCCCTAAGCGCTTAAGTAAAATAAAAAAAACAATTTTCTCAAAGAGTGAAGGAGTGAGAAGCTTGAAACGGAAGGGAAAGTGGAAGTTGTGAAAGTTAAAGAAAAGGACAAAGGTGCACTTGTTTGGAATTGATTAATTATTAGTAGAGAGTAAGAAAATCAATGAATGAAAAAAGTTGCTTAAATACTCTTTGCTAGTAAGTCGAGTTTGCCTAAAGAAATGGGAACAAAACAAAGAGAAAATTCAAGAGTGAGAGGATTGAGGAAGAAGCAATGTCCGTAATGAATGTGGGATGTATTAAAAGCTCTTAGGAAAACTAGTTACTATTATTGGTTAGCCCAGTATTTATTAGTTTCTTAGCTTACATTACAACCCATTAAGTCTTACGTGATCTTACGTCATGCATCCTCGAATTAGTGGAGTAAAACACTAAGGGCAAGCTTATGGTTCACGACATGATGCATGTGAATTCTTTGGGAGAGCGAGCGTAATTTTATTCACATACCCCTACAAGTAGTGCTTTGGAAATTTTATGAGTGAACATGGGGTAACTCTCTTGTGTTGTGAGGGCACATGCTTAATGAGAGATAACATTCATGTCGGATGTCTTGATCGGTTGATTTTCAAGAGTTTGCCAAGATCGAGAGTCGATTCTTGAGGTTAGGAGGTCTTAATGTGGGGTATTTCATTTCATTGATGAAACCGTGCATGCTCTCTTGATGATTTTCTATCTTAAAAAATCCTTCTAGCCGTAGCTTGAATGGTCTCACCAAATTAGCTATGCGTGAGTTTCAATTGCATGAGATGTGAAAGGATTGTTCGAGGACGAACAAGGTTTTAAGTGTGGAGTAGGTGATCTTGGGGAAAATTGCATGCCCAAGTGATACTTTAATACTTCATTTCTACTTGTTTATCCACTTTTATGTGTGCATTCTCATGTGATTTGTATGTAAATGTGGATTGATTAATTATTAGTAGAGAGTAAGAAAATCAATGAATAAAAAAAGTTGCTTAAATACTCTTTGCTAGTAAGTCGAGTGTGCTTAAAGAAATGGAAACAAAAACAAAGAGAAAATTCAAGAGTGAGAGGATTGAGGAAGAAGCTATGTCCGTAATGAATGTGGGATGTATTAAAAGCGCTTGGGGAAGCTAGTTACTATTATTGGTTAGCCCAGTAGTTACTAGTTCCTTAGCTTACATTACAACCCATTAAGTCCTACGTGATCTTACGTCATGCATCCTCAAATTAGTGGAGTAAAACACTAAGGGAAAGCTTATGGTTCACTACATGATGCATGTGAATTCTTTGGGAGGGCGAGCATAATCTTATTCACATACCCCTACATGTAGTGCTCTGGAAATTTTATTAGTGAACATGGGGTAACTCTCTTGTGTTGTGAGGGCACATGTTCAATAAGAGATAACATTCGTGTCAGATGTCCTTATCGGTTGATTTTCACGAGTTTTCCAAGATCGAGAGTCGATTCTTGAGGTTAGGAGGTCTTAATGTGGCGTATTTCATTTCATTTATGAAACCGTGCATGTTATCTTGATGATTTTCTATCTTAAATAATCCTTATAGTCGTAGCTTGAATGGTCTCGCCAAATTAGCTATGCGTGAGTTTCAATTGCATGAGATGTGAAAGGATTGTTTGAGGACGAACAACGTTTTAAGTGTAGGGTAGGTGATCTTGGGCATAATTGCATGCCCAAGTGATACTTAAATACTTCATTTCTACTTGTTTATCCACTTTTCTATGTGCATTCTCATGTGATTTGTATGTAAATGTGGATTTATACTAATCAACATGATTAGTGTTATTTTGCAGTCTAGAAGAAATTTTTGGAAGCTAATCTACAAGTTGGTGAAGTGTAGAAATGGACTCGGAAGCAAGAAGCGGAAGTCGACAAGGAAATTGGCCAAGTTTGGTGCTCCGCGATGGAGGTCGTGTCACGCTACCATCGGGGAAGCATTCTGCCTAGAAGGAATTTTAACTTGATTTCCAGTGGAGGTGTGATGGCACCGTGTCACAGAGCCTAAGCTCTGTGTTTACCTCCGTGCCACGCTGAAGACAATTACCTGGAAGCTGAGTTCCAGTGAGGCTCCGTGACAGGGCCGTGGCACGGAGCTGATGCTCCACGATACACTCTGTGCCACGTTGCCAGTTATTCTGGAAAAAATTTCTCACTTGTATAAATAGCACACTTAGATTTTATTTTAAAGTATCTAACATTTTGAGGAAGAACGTGGATAGCAGGCAGTTGAGAAGAAGAATTCCTAGGGTTAATTCTCTTCATTTTTCTCTTTAATTTCAATTGCTTATATGATTTCTACTTGTTTGAAGATGTTTAATCCGCAAATGAGTGGCTAATTCACCTCTTGCTTAGGTTGAGGATAATTGCAAAAGAATGTAATTAATGATTATTTCAGTTTTTATCTTCTCTATAATGGTTGTTCTACCAATTCTTGCTTTTACTACGTTAATGTTTGGCCAATGTTAATGTATATTCTAGAATTCCAATTTCGATTCCGAAAGGGAGACTAATTGGATAGATGTGAATTGGTGGAATATGTTCTTGTCTTGGTTGAGAAATTAAGGGAAGATTTACGTTCAGAATAGAAATATATCTGTAATGTCATATTTGGTCATTTATGGAATTTGTTATGTATAGCTAGAACATGGGGGTTTTGCATCACAGAAATGTGTAATGCAAGTCTCGTGATTCTTTAATTGGTGAGGAGTCGAAAGATCCAATCGATGGGTTATTAATTCCTGACTAACAACCAAAGAGAAGATTGACTAAACTTTAATTAATAAATTATATCCCTGCAGGTTTGCCTTAACCTCAGCTTGTCCGTTGCTATTGTTTAGACTTTAACTTACAATATTCATTTAGGTTCACATTAAGTATTAATCTTGACTCAAAAGCATTATTTGTTTTGGTTGTCTACCTGCATAACGAAATTGTTTACGAATAATTAGCAAAATCACTGCCATATTACAGTCCCTGTGGGATCGATACTTGGCTTGAAATAAAGCCACTTTACTACTTGTACGACCATGTGCACTTGCGTGTAGTTGGGACCGAACAACCCCTACTTTTTGGTCCTGCAAAGATCGAAAGGGTAGAGCATCTGGTTCACAGTCCCGGAGTCACAGCACCAGCAACCGCTATTCAGCTTGCCTAAGTGTAGCAAGAACCATCCAGGGGAATACCTTCAGGGCTAAGAGGGCTGCTTTATGTGTGTAAAGCTAGGTGACTGGCTCAAAGAATGCTCGTTAGCAGGAAAGGGGAGATCACAGTCAACCACTTCAGTAGCTCTAGCAGACCGACTAACTCAGTAGGCCAACACTTCAGGTACGGATGGCGGTCAACGCCAAAACCATTTTTATTCTTTCTGCTCTCGTCAGGATCAGGAGAGATCACCTGATGTGGTCACGAGTATGTTATGTCTTTTCCATCTAGATGTGTATGCCTACTAGATCCGGGAGCCACACTATCGTTCGTGACTCCCTATGTAGCTGTCCAGTTTGAAATCAGTCCAGAAGTCCTCTCAGAACCATTCTCAGTATCTACCCCAGTTGGTGAGTCAGTTAGCACCAGCCGGGTGTATATAAACTGCCCAGTCTCAATCTTGAATAAGATTATTCCAGCTGACCTCGTAGAGTTAGACATGGTCGATTTCAATCTCATTCTTGGCATGGATTGGTTACACTCCGATTATGCCTCAGTCGACTGCAGAACTAGAGTCATCAGATTTTAGTTCCCTAATGAGCCAGTTTTAAAGTGGATGGGCAGTAGTTCAGCTCCTAAGAGTCGGTTTATTTCCTACCTTAAGGAAAGAAAGCTTATTTCTAAAGGATGTATTTATCATCTAGTTCGGGTCAAAGATTCCAGCTTTGAGACCCCAATAATCCAGTTAGTTCCAATTGTCAGTGAATTCCCTGACGTGTTTCTCGAAGATCTTCTCAGAGTCTCTCCTGAGCGGGAAATAGACTTCGGCATAGACCTTCTTCCAGCCACTCAGTCCATCTCCATCCCTCCTTACAGAATGGCTCCAGCTGAGCTTAAGGAGTTGAAGGAGCAGCTAAAAGACCTCCTTGATAAAGGTGTCATCAGGCCCAACATCTCTCCATGGGGTGCTCCAGTATTATTCGTGCGAAAAAAATATGGTACTCTCAGAATATGTATCGATTACCGTTAATTGAACAAGTCACAGTTAAGAACCGGTATCCCCTACCCAAAATTGACGACTTGTTCGATCAACTTCAGGGAGCTAGTTAGTTATCCAAGGTAGATCTTAGATTGGGGTATCATCAGCTAAGAGTCAGAGAATGTGACATACTGAAAACAACCTTCAGAACCTGGTATGGTCACTACAAATTCGTGGTTATGTCCTTCGGACTAACTAACACCCCCGCAGCTTTTATGGACCTAATGAACAGGATTTTCAAGACGTATCTAGAAATGTTCGTCATTGTATTCATTGATGACATTCTGGTATACTCTAGAAGCAAGGAAGAACATTCTAACCATCTGACGATAGTGCTACAGACGCTTAGAGAATGCCAGTTATTCGCTAAGTTCAACAAATGTGAATTCTGGATGAAGTCTGTGACTTTCCTTGGTCACGTGGTCTCGGGTGAGGGTATTCAGGTAGATCCTCAAAAGATAGCAGCGGTGAAGGACTGGCCAAGACCTACTTCCCCAACCGAAATCAGAAGTTTCTTAGGTCTAGCCGGTTATTACCGACGGTTTGTGAAAGGTTTTTCCTCTATTGCATCTCCTCTTACTAGGTTGACTAAGAAAAAGGTGAAATTTTAGCAGTCAGATGCATGTGAGAAGAGTTTCTAGGAGTTGAAGACTCGACTCATTACTGCTCCAGTGTTAACCTTACCAGAAGGAACAGATGAGTTCGTAGTGTATTGTGACGCTTTCAGAGTTGGACTTGGTTGCGTTTTGATGCAGCGGGGCAAGGTGATAGCTTACGCCTCTAGACATCTCAAGGTTCATGAAAAGAACTATCCGACTCTTGACCTTGAGTTGGTAGCAGTGGTGTTTGTGTTGAAAATATGGAGGTATTACCTTTACAGGGCTCACGTGGATATTTTCACCGATTACAAAAGACTTCAGTATGTGTTCAGTCAGAAAGATTTAAATCTTCGTTAGAGAAGGTGGTTGAAGCTATTGAAGGATTACGACATGAGTGTGTTGTACACTCGGTCAAAGCCAATGTGGTGGATGATGCCCTAAGCAGGATGTCTATGGGGAGCGTGGCTCATGTTGAAGAGAGCAGAAAAGAACTGGCAAAGGATATTCACAGGTTAGCTCGATTAGGAGTGCAGTTGGTTGATTCAGCTGAGGGCGGAGTAGTAGTGCAGAGTGGATCAGATTCTTCGTTAGGCATTGAAGTTATGTCAAGGAAGGATGAGGATCCCATACGCTTAAGCTAAAGGAAGCAGTTCTCAGAAAAGAAGTGGAGGCTTTCTCCAAAGGGGGAGATGGTGTACTCCGTTACCAGGGTAGACTATGTGTACCAGATGTAGGTGACTTGAGACAGCAGATACTGAATAAAGCACACAATTCGAAATATTCTATCCACCCAGGTGCCACTAAGATGTACCGTGCTCTATGGGATATTTACTGGTGAAACAGTACGAAAAGAGACATAGCAGAATTTGTGGCTAAGTGTCCGAACTGCCAGCGGGTTAAGGTGGAACATCAGAGACCTGGGGGTATGACTCAGGATATCAGCATACCCACATGAAAGTGGGAAGAAGTGAATATAGACTTTATTATAGGTCTACCTCTTACTCGTCGGCAGCTTGACTCAATCTGGGTGATAGTAGACCGGATGACCAAGTCAGCACATTTCCTCCCAGTTAAAACTACAGACTCAGCTGAGAATTATGCTAGGGTATATATCTGGGAGTTGGTCAGACTGCATGGGGTGCCCTTATCTATTATTTCAGATAGGGGTACCTAGTTCACCTTGCATTTCTGGAAGTCATTTCAGAAAGGACTCGGTACCCAGGCCAAGCTCAGCACAGTTTTTCACCCGCAGACAGATGGACAAGCTGAGCGGACTATCCAGACCTTGGAAGATATGCAGAGAGCCTGTGTGATCGATTTCAAGGCCAGTTAGGATGATCACCTACTTCTCATCGAGTTTGTGTACAACAACTACCACTCCAGTATCCAGATGGCCCCATTTAAGGCATTATGTGGTAGGAGGTATAGGTCTCCTATAGGGTGGTTTGAGGTTGGTGAAGCTACCTTGATAGGGCTAGACTCAGTTCATGAAGCTACGCAGAAGGTGCAACTTATTAGGGAGAGGTTGAAAATAACACAAAGCCAACAAAAATCCTATGCTGATGTGAGCAGAAGAGAGTTAGAGTTTGCGTAGATGATTGGGTTTATTTGAAAATTTCACCCATGAAGGGGGTGATGAGGTTTGGGAAGAAAGGAAAACTCATTCCGAGATATGTGGGACCCTACAGGATTTTGAAGCGAATTGCCAGTGTGGCATATGAGTTAGAGTTACCTTCAGAGTTAGCATCTGTGCACCTAGTCTTCCATGTGTCACTATTGAAGAAGTGCATTGGTGATCTAACTTTAGTTATGCCACTAGACAGTGTGGGAGTGAAAGATAGTCTCTCTTATGAAGAGGTCCCAGTTCAGATCCTTGACCATCAAGTTCATAAGCTAAGAAATAAGGAAGTCGCTTCAGTGAAACTTTTGTGGAGGAACCAGCTAGTTGAGGGAGCCACATGGGAGGCAGAAGCAGACATGATAGCTAGATACCCTCATTTATTCCCTTCCAGTTCAATTCCAACATCAGGTACTAAATTCCTCTTCAATATTCTGTTCAGTTCCGTACTCATCAGCTCTATTCAGATTTTCAATGTGCATTCTAGTTGCATCAACTCTGTTAGCATGATTAAGTCAGTCAGAGTTAGTTACTCCTTCAGAAATTAGTTCATAGCCTTAGTTTGGGAATTGCAACTCTTTTCCCAATTTTCCAGTAGTTTTAGCCTTTATTCGAGGATGAATTATCCCAAGGGGGAGATATTGTAACACCCTAAAATTTTTCTAGACCAAATTCAGACCTTGCAAGAAAAATTCAGAACAAACCAGAAAAAAATGTCTCAAAACGACCGAGACAACGAGTCGTGGTCAGCTCCAATGACCCGTTGTCTCAGTCATGGTCAGCCCTGCTTTGGTGCTTCGAGAACCAATGAGACATGGAATGACCTGTTGCAACAAACAATAAGTGTCCTGTCACTCATTGGTCCCCAACTCAGATTTCCCTTTTCCAAAATCCCACGACTCAACTAACGAGTCATCCTGTGATACAACGACTCATGGTGTAAGTCGTTGGTTGGGATTTCCAGAACCCTCCTTCAATAGCAACGAGTGGCAACAACGAACCATTGTATCTCACAACGAGTCGTTGTGACCACCTGTGGTGCCAAGTTCAGGGATTTAATAACTTTTCCAGTGTAGGTAACGACTCAACACAACGACTCGTTGGGTGTGTTGCCCGTTGTCAGGATTTCCAGAATCCGCATCTAGTGACCAAAGGAGGAACCAATGACCCGTTGGTTCATCCAACGAGTCGTGGTCCCTCTCCTTGCCAGTTCCAGTAAGCCCAGAACCCAGGCCTCAGAACCAATGACTGGTCCCAACAAGTCGTGGTCTCTTGGTCCCTGTCGACAGTTTTTTTCAGATTTTTTTCCCAGGAATATTTTTGTAATTTTTCACTTTCTTAATCCCTAAACTACGTCGTTTTGGGTTAGTATCAGGGAATTTAGAGAGGTAATCGATGATTACTTCACCCCTCTCATCCCCTCATAAAATCATTTCGTAAAAAAACTTCTCTCAGAAATACTTAGAGCAAGAGCTAGGGCAGTCAGTTTCTTCTTATATTCTCAAGGGATTTTCTCCGAAATTTCTTCACCAGGTATGTGGAAATTTAAAAAGGGAATTGTTCTTTCCTTGTGACCCCAAAACCCTTAATTCTTCTATCAGTTTCGAAATTTAGAAAGTTTTCAGACAAAATTCTAGAAATTTCAGATGGAACATTATCCATGTTATTGGTTGCTATATTTTTCCTAAATTCTTAGAAATCATGTGGAAACTAGCTTCTTGTGAAATGATTTAGCCCTAACTTTTGAATGCAGTATCTTAGGGTCTAGCATAATTGAGTAGTTAATCATGTTGCTTGACTCTAATAGTGTTGGGACTCCCATATTGTTAAAATTAGTTGAAATCTTAGTCAATTGCATGTTAGTTCAGTTTCAATCAGAATGTTAGCATGTTTAGTATTATTCAGAAATGTCAGCTGATCAGTTTGACTACAGTCTCTTCTTGAGGTGTCAGTGGTGCCTCCCAGTTATCAGTTACTAGACTCATATATCAGTTATCAAATTTCAGTTTATTTTTTAGACGGCTATGACGCTTCTAGATAAGCAGCTCTGGACAGTCTTAGAACACCAGTTACAGAATCCGGTCCGATAAGACTCTCAGGGTACTTCCAGATAGGTATTCCCGACTTAGTCTTGGACCCCTGTTTTGAGCTATTAGCTTAACAGTTAGTCTAGGACTATCCAGTGAGAGTAGGACTTAGCACCGAGCGGACAGGGGTTCTAGCGCACCCAGGTTCCCAGAACTACATTGCCACCGTAGGTTATTTTACTGGCCCTATGGCGACAGACTTGTGATCACCCAGTACATGCCTTTATACCCTAGCAAGGTATATTGGATTCTACCGATGTACATCGGACTCCACATCTAGTTCACGTGGTTATATGTCGGTTGTAACCTCTCCCACTAGTCGATACAGTTTCAATTTTGCTCAGCTCAGAACAGTTTCATTTTACTCAGTACAAATATCTCAGATTCAGGGTATGTCTATGACTATCAGACAGTGTCATTCATTTCAATTATATTTCAGTTTGTTCAGTTTTAGTATTTCAGTTGGTCATTGCATGTCATTATAGTTCAACTATTTATCCTTTTATGTTGTATTTTCTCCCACTTACTCAATACATTCAAAGTACTGACGCATACCTTGTATGCGGTATCGTATTATGATACAGGCACAGGTTCTCAGCTTCAGCACTGTTAGTAGATCTTCTTCAGGTGACATCAATAGTACCAGTAGTGAGTCCTCGTCTTTCGAGAACGATATTTACCTTTTCAGTTATTTTCATTCAGTTAGACTTTAGAGTTAGCTAGGAGCCTGTCCCAGCAACTCATCAGATGTAGATGGTTTTCAGACATAAACTCAGACTTTCAGTTTTGCTTTCAGATGTATAAATTTTTATTATTCAGTTTTTCTTAAATGATTTTATTATTTAAGCCTCCGCTATGATTACTCAAATTACCAATTTTATGATAGACCATGGGTTGTCTTGGGCTTATTTGTGACTCCAAGTACCGTGTCTCATTCAGGGTATAAACTCGGATCGTGACAATACGTGAAGTAATTTCAGATATAACAGTAAAAATAAGACGTATAGGTGAATCGACTAATTATGTTCTGATACTAGTTTGCTACATATGGGTTGTGATAGTTAGACTACCCAAAGTTTTACATAAAGCTAAGAAATTTTAAAAATACTTAATAATTAGGTCACCTGTAATGCGATTATATAATAGTTGGTTGGTAACACTATTAAAATGATAATTAATTTACTATCACATGAAACTATATAAATAATGTAAAATATGTATACACTATTTCTTTTTATGTATACACTATCAAATCTATTTTACTTGAACTTAAAATGGTAAAAGAATAAAAAGAAGGAAAATCTTGGATACTATACGGTTCCCCCTTTACTTTTTCAAAATGAAAGAATGAACCTGTCAAGTGTCAAATATGGGATTCCTTCTCACAAAATCAAACCCCACCCCACCCCACCCCACCCCCCTCCCCAAACCAAAGAAAAAAAAAAGGAAAAAGTGACCGTTATAAAAAGTCTCCCCTTTCTTAGTGCAATTCATTATCCCTTTTCATTTTCTTGATTTTCAAATTCAAAACTGACCGTTGCAAAAATCCTTTCCTTTTTCTGATGACCGAAACTCTAAACCCATTTCATAAATCATTCTCATCTCCTCCAAAAAAACTCACAAGAGGACCATTCGAAGAAAAAGTGTAAAATCTGAATTCAAATGGCACTCAGATCTCTCGATAACGCTCTCCCAGTTGCAATAGAAAGACCCAAAAAGCAAGCAAAAGTCGTAGCAGTTGGCCAGAATCAGAAACAGCCTGATTGTGTCGTCAATGACGAAAACAAGGCCCCTTTGCTGCCTGGAGACGCCCCCGTTGATTACATCCCATCTAAGAATCTTGAAGCCATTGCTGACCCAGATAGCAAAATCCAAGTATGTCTCTTTTTTTTCTGTTCATTTCTTCCCTGACTAATTGGGAGACCCTCTTTTAGTTTCTTCCCTTTTTCTTGAAATTAGAGTTCTTTTATAACCATTTGATGGATTTTGTAAATTTTAGGGACTTGTTGGAGGGTTGGAATCTAAAGATTGGTTGGAAGTTTGTCGCTCGCTGAATGACACTAGGCGATTTGCACTGTTTCACTCTGCCCTCTTGCTGCCAATTCTGTAAGTTCATCTCTTAAATTGTGGAGATCTGTTCTTTGATTCAGCTATTTTTGGATTGTGCAAAGTTCTGGTTTTTGTTTGATTTTAATTATTAAAATTTGTGGAATAAGAGATGGGGATTTACGTTTTGTGGTTTTATAATTGTAGGGACAAAGTTTTGCTGGTGATAGTTAAGTCGATGAAAAATCCAAGAAGTGCTCTTTGCAAGACTTCTGTCATGGCTTCCACTGATATCTTCAAAGCCTTTGGAGATGAGTTATTTGAATCACCTAAATCTGATGCACTTGACAATGTGGTATGTATCTCCCCCTATCCAAGTTGTTGGTAACATTCTAGTTCACTGGCTAATGTTGGAGTTATATATGGTTTTTACAGCTTTTGCAGCTACTGCTGAAAGCTTCTCAAGACAAAAAGTTTGTTTGTGAAGAAGCAGATAAGGCACTCAATGCAATGGTGGAGTCTATGACTCCTCTTCCTTTGCTGCATAAGCTTCATACCTATGTCAAACATTCCAACATGAGAATCAGAGCAAAAGCTGCAATCTCAATATCACATTGTGTTTCTAAGATGGTTAGTTACACATTCCCTTCATCTAAACGCTGCAGATTTCTCTCTATAATGGCAGCATTTTGCTAGCACAAACTTTTAATGAGTTGCATTTCTATTCTAGGAATTGGATGGAATGAAGGAGTTTGGATTGCTTTCGTTTGTTCAAATTGCTGTAAATTTGCTTAATGATCGACTCCCTGAGGCACGAGAAGCAGCTAGAAGTATCGTGGTTTCAGTATACGAGGCATTAACCAAGAACGAAGAGGAGAAACAAGAGACATGGCAAAACTTTTGCCAGTCTAATCTTCCAGCTGTTCATGCACAAGCCATAGTTAAAATTGTCTCCTCCTAGTAGACCTCATTCAAGTTTGGGCAGTAAAAGCTCTTGTTTTGTCAGTCTTCGGGAGTAAAAACAGCAGGCTGCGAACTTCATCTATGAATAATGAATTGTTATCTTTATATGTAATCTTTCGTAGGTAACTATCATTGTTATGTTCCTAAAATTAAAAATCGCCTCTTTACCATCTTCTTGAGTTAAAGAAAAGACCATACAACTCTATAAATGTTAACAGTCTATTACATTGATTCATTACTCGACAGATGCACATTTTGTATGAATTCTCGAAGCCTCATAAATAGACCAAAAAAATTAAATAAAGGGCAGCGCCCTTGTAAAAGAAAAGAACAGGCTCTATTTGGCCTTACAAGTGCAGCAAAACAAGATTGTGTATCCTAATATAGATAAAATGCTTTTTTTGAAAATGTATGTTGACGCCCCCCCATCCCCCCCCATTCAGGTGGATTCAATCTCTTTTACCATTCTTGTATCCACTGCAACCGAGGATTCAGCTGGATTCAATTTCTCATTACCATATATGTCAAGATATCCCAAAAATTTCTCCCGAGACAAAGGTCTATTTCTTCACTTCATTCTTGGTCAGCCAATGAGCGCAGAGCCATCTCAACATCAGCTAATGGTTGTCCAGCATAAAGCTTCAGTTTCCCCTTCTTCACCACAATTACCTTCATAGTATGTGATCTAATTGCCTCACAGAGTTCCTGAAAATTTATACAAGTATTAATAGTCACATAAGTTGAAAATTTCAGTTATCCATGCAAAGGTTCATAGATACTGTCATTCTTTTCAGAGTAACAAATTAACCAACTTTTCTCGAGTGTCACTCTCAACAGTGCTAATAGTCCTTGAAAGGTTTAGTAGGGCTCGTGTCTCATGATCAAAAAGTTAGTAAGGCCCTCCAAATGCAAGTGTAATGGAATATTTTATGCACCATGTGGAAATGACATATACTCAATACAAGCTTCATATTCTTACTTGAACTGGTAAAGGGACAACGTCAGCACTGAAATCTCCTAAATCTTCAAAGAAGGACTGTAAGAGGTAGCAAAAATTGGTGGCATCACCACGATCTTCAAAGGCGACTGTATGAGATAAGCTACCATTCAGTTGGGAGCTAAATTTTAAGGCAAATAATCCTTCTGGTCCTTCATCATCATGACCTCTCCGCATGCGTATAACCTGCATAGAACAATGCACTTAGTGACAGAAGCATGAAGCAAGAGCCACAGCAAACCTACTTACTGAGACTTCTGAAAAATGGAATCGGGTAGGAAAGATAAGCAAATACATATCCATCCTGACATTGGATGATTAAGATGTGTCCACACAAAAACCCATTAATATATAAATATTGTTGACAGTTGCCAAATACCTATCTTGCTATCCTAAATGACTGGTACTTAAAACAACCGGATGTCAGCGATAGACAGCTAAAAAGTTCTCTAATCTCAGCACAGATATTCAAGTGCCTCAGTAAGGGATATCCATGAACAATAAGCAAATGCAATAATAGAGAGCAACAACCAACGAGAAGGGTACAGTTGCAAGGAAGACATAAATGGCTGGTTAAGCACTTCTAGCATGATGCTATATAAACTCTGACAAATATTTCTCACATGATAAGACAGTGATTCCGTTTATAAAAATAATGACAAGGCAATGATCCCTAGTTCAAGTAAACTGCAATAACATTAGTCTCGGTTTCAGTTCCACATATTAGCTTCCTCCTTGGACTCGCCATCTTTTGTATATATAAGCAGAGCTCAACCATGACAGCACCAAGTTTTGCTGTAATACTTAGAACTACATCTGGAGATGATGCTATCAGAAAGCAAAACAGCCACAGAAGAAAACATATATAGTAGGAATGCGAGCTATCGAAAACAAACAAGTAAGAAGTGGACATAGGTCCCATATACATACTAGAACATAAGGAAGACTGAACCACCAAAAGTCAGTATCATTTCCTGATTTCATACCCTCCTTTGGATTCACTACTTTTTGGTCCTTAACCTCCTTCATATTTGAAGTTCCATTTCTATGTGGCTTCTTGCGTCTGTTCATCGTTGTAGCACTCTTCATACTATGTGATTCTCTTGAGTCCATAACCTCAACCGAAGTATTTCCAGTATTTGAAATTGTTACTGTCTCCTGAATGCTTGATTCTTTTGAGCCTACAGCTTCAAACAAACTGCTCCCATTATTTCTATCTATCGAACTATCTGTAGGTTAAAACCGAACAGTGCTACATTAAAATGCATCCCGCATTGATTACAGGAACTAGTGTAACAATAGACAAAATACTGGTACCCCAATTGCTCACATTGTTTTTCAACAAGTATTCAATAGGTGCAAGATATAAAGGCTTAACAGTATAAACTACAAATTTAAGGTAAACAAGAGTAACCTTAGGCGGCAATATAGCATGTGACCATATAAAAACGGGTTCTTCGCATTTTGCACCCGTAACATGTGCACAAAGTTTAAATTTGCACCCTGTCCTTTTATTTTCAATGATTTACCCCCTATCCTATTTGTTTCTTTGCAAAACTATAGTATAGTTCATTTCAGAAGGGATAAAATATAAGAGAGGCAGGAGAGAGGGCAAGTAGATGGAAGAACGATCTAAAGTGGGAGGATAGAGGGAGGAAACACGAGTAACCGCAGTTAATCTCTATTACAATAGGATAGTGAATAGTGTATCCATTAGTTTGTACCCTAAGGTACTAAAGAATCACATTGTGAAGGATGCTTGATGACTTGACATATCTATGAAACTAGCCGAGAACATACACTCTGTAAGTAATTTGGAGTTTCTCCAATTCAAACAACTATACTGACTATTTTCCCCAGTAAAAGCAACATTCATTTTTCCTTTGAAGTACCTTCTTTGCAGTATTTCTTTCTACTTGGAACTAAATCAATAGAAACTTGGGGAAAAGAAGCGGATGAAATGAGGAAGTACTGAAAATCTATTCTTAATTACCTGAGCTCATTGAAACTGGGATGAAAATGCTGATTATTAATTTATGGATCACAAATGCCACCACTTTGATGACTTGCAAATTATTAATGCCACTGAATTGCCATTGTTGTCCGGTCTTGGTTTGGAAACTTCGTGCTCCTTCTCTTTCAATTCCTTTTTCTTTAGTTAATCATGTAAGTTTCTATTTTATCCCTCACATGACAAACTCTTGTAAGGATTTGGAATGAAATATATATATTAGGGAGTAATTTGTAAAAGGTAAGAGGATAGGGTGCAAATCAAAAGGTTATATACGCATTAAGGGTGTAAAATGTATAGAACTCCATAAAAACAAAGCCAGCTGAAAGGGTTTTTAGAATATTACCAATTCCTGGTTCAGATTCCTCCAAATCTGATGCAATTCCTTTTTTCTTCCTTCCGCTCTTGTCCAATGAGTTCTTCTTGACAGCTTTGATAACATCAACTTTTCCACCTTGGACTTTTTTCACACTCCTTTCCTTTCTTCCCCTCACCTTGTTTTCGGAAGATTTCTTCACCCATACAGGTGACTCAGATTCTGCATCTTCAGTGTTTCCTTTTCTCTCTATGTTTTCACCAAAATTCATGAAAGCACTTCTGTGAGAATCAAGGGTGAGCAGATCTACCTCATCATCACCCGACACGTCAACTCCACCTTCTCTGTTTCCATTCTTCAGCACTTCAGTGTTGCCTTTCAATGTTTTATCTCCATTTTTACCTACACTCTGATGGTCAAGGGACATAAAACCCTTTGGTTTATTACTTGGTTTACTGGAAAACTCTCTAAATTTCTGCTTTCTTTTAAATATTAAAGCAGCACTAAGCTCTATCTCGTCCAAATTACCACCATCATCCCTGTCATTTTTATCAAAATCCACCGTTGGATAAGTAACAGAATTTGTAGGCTGTTTGTTGCTAACCTTTCCCAGTCTCTTTCTCAGCTTGATTAATCGTTCATCAACTTCCTTTTTTATCCCCATTTTCACATCACTATCCTCAATTTCTTCCTCGCGCTCCTCATCAACATCACTGCCTTTCGACTCCAACCTTTCCTTCTCTCTTGCCTCCCTTGCCATGTGTTGAATTTCCTTAATCTTCTTCTCCATTTCAGCCCCGTCCACAAAAACAGTTCCACCATTTTCAATATTCTGCTTTCCATCCCCATCATTCACAAACATTCTCAATTTATACTTACTTGTACCTTTCGAATCCAACTCCAAGACCTCATTTTTATAATCATTGCCATCCGAACTTTTATTTTTTGCACTATAATCAGCTGAACCAAGTACCCAAACAGCACAAACCGTTTGAAATACAAAGGCTCCAACAATCCATAGTCCAAATTTCAGCAACGAGCTTTTACCAAAGGTACCTACAGTGCCATATAACTCATTTTTAATAATTTATAACGATTAGGATCCAAATTCCCATTTATCCTAGTATAACAATTGATGGAATACCCAAACAGTACAAATCGCCTCAAACAAATTGCTCCAACTTCCCACAACCCAAAATTCAGTAATAGGGTGTTAGAAAGTGTACCTGCAGCGGCATTAACAGCCCCGGAGGGATCTGAAACTTCCGACAGCCGGAGTTCCTGACTTTCAGACGTTTTCAGCTCGTCGCCAGCAGTTAGGTCGGAGGGAAAAATGTGGGTTTGTTGAAGTGGGGTTTCATAAAAGGTACCTTCAGTGTCATTAACAATTCCTTCGGGGTCTGAAAATTCAGACAGCCAGAGTTCTTGATTTTCCAGCGCTTTCAGCTCGTCGCTAGCGACTTCGTCAGAAGGCAAAATATGGGTATGTAGAATTGGGGTTTCAAGGGGACTTATTGGTTCAGTTTGGGGTATTATGTAGGGTTTCGTTAAGGTTTTGAGTATTTTCGGGCGGAGATAGTTTTTCCTCTTTGCAAGTTTTCTTGGGGGCGGGGTCGTTAACGCACAAGCTAACAGAAGAGGTTTCCTCGAAAGGAGAATGGGAGGTATGGTGGTAGTGGAAGGCCGAATGAGACATGGAGGAGTGATGCGAGCTCCCGCCATGGTTGTGGAGTTGGAACCTCAAAACTCGAAGGTGAATTTGCAAATTCTTTTCAGTATTAGCATTATGCTTGTTATTAATTAAAGGATAAATTAGCAGAGCATTTCCTTTAACCCACCCTCATTTGAACCTTTTTGACTTGCAACTTGTTTGGAACTTTAAATGGTTATTACGTTTAGACAGAAAAGAGTTAAAAATGTACCAGTGTTATAAAATCAGAGCAAACCAGAAATATAATGAGATTAGTTTTTGAATATATTCGTTGTAAGTGTATTTTATGTTACGTAGTATAAATAATTTTAAAAAGCGTATGACAAGTTATAGAAAGTTTCAAGAGAAAAAATATAAGTTTAAATTGATGAATAGCGAGGTTATACAATATTTATGGTTTATTGCAAAAACACATTCTTTTTAGAGCATGCTATCGAATGAAATAAAAGGATATCTTGATTTTGAGTCTGAAAATATTTCACATTTTTAAATTTGTGACATCTTTAAGAAATTGTAACTTCTTTTTTAATTACAAATACATATCAAAAAAAGTCGTTGTTTGTATAGAAATTCAATGAATATATGTTTTCTGAAGATGCCTATTCTAATTGTCATTTCATGGTGTATACCTAAAAAAAAGAAAAATAAAAAGAAAAGCTAATTATTTGTAATAAAGATATTTAATAATTTTTTAAAAAAAATTAAACTGGCATTTCTATTAAGTACCAAGTAGACATTACAAATCATAGCGTACATATACCCTTTGTTTGATTCAAAATTATTTCTTACTTTTAAAGGTAAAGCAAAGAAATCCAAATGGATAATTTATATTTAATGATTCTTTATTGCATTTTTCAATTCAATACTTTAAATTGAAAATTGAAAATGTTACTATCATTACATATAATTATGTTTTCTGTAAAAGTCTAATCGACTTAAAATTTTGAGTTGGTTTCGAAGCCGAGTACAATATACCATTATTTGCTTTTATTGTGTGCAAATTTCATTTACAGTTTGCGTTCTTTACATCTTTCCTTACAAATTAAAAGCCTCACTAAAAGCTAACCATCTAAAATTGAAATTTCGGGGAGGAAAAATCAATATTTTTATTTCAAACAATGAAAATACACATCATTAACAAGTAGAAGCCGAGTAGAGTTTGATTTAGAATTTTAAAATAATAGACAGATTCCAAATGAACTCTTAGGAAGATTTTTTTTCAAGACAATCATGGTAAGAGCTGAAGATCAAGCTCGTGCTTCTTTTTGGACTTGCATAAAAATTTGACTTCCTCCTTCGTTCTTCTTTTCAAATCTCAAAACCAAATCTATTTTCTAATGGAAATCTCTAAATGAATTACATTATGGCCTTTAAATCTCAATATATCATATGCACTGAGTGATCGAAGTATTCTTTTCGAAGGAAGTGGCTGAGAGTTTACAACGTAAATATCTCTTATATAATTTGAGCTGCTAACAACGTTCATCTGCCAGGATGCATCGGAAGGACATGATTTTTCATAAGCCCAGATGCAAGAGTTGACCACCCTTGCATCACAGATTATCTAGCACATCAAACATAAAAAGATGGGGGAGGAAACATAGGCTTTCATGTTTAGTTTAGAGAGCACTTTTCATTGAGAATACTCCATGTTTCTTTTTATGTGAATTTTCGAGTGGCGAATTTATAACTTGTAGGGCCTTGTCAATCGGGCTTTTGAATTAAGGGTAATAAAAAAGTTTCAAATTTTAAAAAAAGTGACACAAATTTTAGTTATTGAGTAGATATGACAAGTTTATAATTAGTTTTTAAAGATATTCATCATTTACGAATAAGCCCCCATCTTTTTATTTTTACACTTTGACATGACTTGTATAAAATGCAAATTACCTAAAAGGGGAAAAAACACCGCCAAAACCAATGACCCTACTACTCTTCTTCTTCTTCTTCATTCACTGCTCGTCGTTGCTACTGCTTCTCCTTTTCATCTTCTTATTTTTGTTCTCGTTCTTTTTCTTTTTCTTCTTATTCTTCTGGAAGAATTGATGGGAAAGATTCACCGATTCACACATTTTTTGGATTGAATTTTGTTGTAATAGCATAAACAATTACTTTTGATAAGTGAACAATGTTGTTTTGTGTGTATTATTCATCTGGGTAAAATTCTATTTTTACAAAAAATTCAATAGTAGTTACAATTGTTGCAACAATTGAGTAATTTGTTGTAAAAAAGTTTTAAAGTTTTTTGCAATAACTAATAAAGAAGTTGCAACAGTTGTTGTACTTGCTGCAACAATTGTAGCAATTGCTGCACCTTTTGTTGTTAGTTGTTGCAACAATTGACTAATCTGTTGTAAAACTTTTCTCTAATTTTTTCGTAATAACTTATAAAGAAGTTGCAACAGTTGTTGTACTTGTTGTACTTGCTGCAACAATTGAAACAATTGTTGTACTTGCTGCTACAATTGCAGCAACTACTACAGCTTTTGTTGTTAGTTGTTGCAACAACTGAGTAGTTTGTTGTAAAAAAACTTTTAATTTTTTCATAACAACTTATAAAAAATTTGCAACAGTTGTTGTAATTGCTGCAATAATTGCAATAATTGTTGCAGCATTTTCTAACTTTTTATTAGTTGGTGCAACAACCACTAGAATGGCTGCAACAACTATTGCGGTTGTTGGACATCTTCTATATATTTTGATTAAAATAAAGACGAATTTCAATGAGCTGTTATAACAACTTACTCAGTTGCTGTAACAACTATTTAAATTATTTCAGCAACTCTCTAAATTGATGCAACAATTATAACAGTGGTTGTAATAACTTCAACAGTTGCTGCAATAATTATAACAGTGGTTGTAATAACTTCAACAGTTGTTTTATTTTATCACCATTTTTTTTCTCCTACAATGACTAATTTTTTTGCTTTAAAATAAAATATCTCTAGGTACCTTGAACACCATTAATGTGGGATAAAATAACAACAAGAGTAGATTATCATGGTAATTGATTGAAGTCAACAATCATTATATTTGTCGTTGGAAGGATAGAGACATGGTAGAGACGGTAGTGATTATTGTGAATAGAGATATCACGTATGAAGATTTAATAAATAAAATTACCACCAATTGTGAATTAAATTGTGTGTCAAAAAATCTTGTCATCACTTACATGCACAGTTGTGGGAAAAAGCAGATGGCTATTTCTTTTAAGATGATGATGAAATTAGTTTACATTTTTATTTGGAAGATGAAGCTAGACTTATTTTGAGGGTATACATGATTACAAGGTTGGTAGAGAACCAGAATGTATCTCAAAATCAACAAGATATGTAAAATGATGAATGTGATGGGATGGATATCCATATCTATCCCAAGAAAGTGATGGGGATGAATAAATTTTTATACCTGAAGTTGCTAGCAATGCACAGAGAACTACACAATCAACACAGTCCAGCCATGTTTAAGAAGATGAAACGGGTGTTTACAATGGAATGTCATTCAAGAATAAGCAAGAACGAGATGTTGCACTGAAATTTGCTTGTGTAAAGAAAGATTTTAAATTGAAGAAGGTGATCAACTCACGTTCTGTGTATTGTGTGAGATGTGCATATCCTGAGTACAAGTGGTGGCTGGAGCTGTGAAGCTTAAAAGTTCTGATAGGTTTATATCAAAAAGTATGAAAAGTGGCATACATGTGGATCTCAACATCTTACGACTCATAACCCATATGTCACAATGAAAATCATTAATAAATACTTAAAAGATAGGTTTCCTGAGGGTAGAGGCCTGTCTACAAAAAAAATATAAGGAATTCACTCCGTATAGAATCAGACTGCAAGGTCAGTTATTGGAAGGTTTAAAAAGGTAGCGAGATTGCAAAGTCTTTGATAAGGGAAAAATACGAGCACGAGTATGTAGTACTTGATGCATATCGCTATATACTTAGGACCATAACTCCGCAAAGTAAGACAACTTTAAAGGTTGATTAAAATGATAAGTTCAAATATTTTTTTATGGCCTATGGAGCTTGTATTCTTGGCGCATATGAGAAAATTCCTAGCCGTCGATGGGATAGTTTTGAAGAGTAAGTACGGCGGACTGTTGTTCTCTGCAGTTGCACAGGACGCGGAGAATCATATTTTTTTGTGGTATTCTGTGTAGTAGACTTTGAGTGTGATGCCTCATACCAATATTATTTTGAATAAATGAGTAGTTTTGTACAAGATACCCCAGAGTTGTGCATAATTTTTGACAGGCATTCATATTTTTAAGGTGGTTTCAGTTGTCGGCCCTTCAGCTTATTATGGATGTTGCATGAGGCACCTTGGAGAAAATATTCGAACTAGGTTTCACAATGCGAAAGTCGTAACATTTTTATGAAGCTGCAAAAGCATATTAGGTAGATTTTTTCAATGATCACTTTAATCAAATAAGAGATCGATATGGTTCTTGGGGTCGCCGAATATCTTGAACATGTTGAATTTCAAAAATGGAGTAGGAAATTCTTCCTAGAAAATAGGTACACCTTATTGTTGTTGTTGTTACATATTAATAAAATGAAATACCTTATTATTAAAAGTTTTAGTTGTTTATTTTTACAGATATAATATTATAATGACAAATATTACTGAGTCAATTAACACAATGTTTGTAGATGAGAGAGAATTTTCCATTATTGTCCTTTTTGATGAAATAAATAAGAGATTTGCATAAGAATTTTATTAGAGGTGTGTGGAGTTCATCGACGCACCAACTATCTTTGTCCCATCAATAGAAACAATGATAGTAAAAAATATCAATTTGGAGAATAAGTTATTAGTCCATCAAATTGCCAACTACAAGTATGTTGTCACCGGTTATGATGGAGTTGCAACGGTTGACTTGATTTGTACTCTTGTATTTGTAGAGTATTTGACCTGGACAAAATACCTTGTTCACATGCTATGACAACGCTTTGAAACCAATATAGTAAAGACTATGGGAGGCGAATTTATGAGTACTCTTGTTCGTACTATAAGACGTACCTTATTGCATACTTGGATGAAATTAATCTCGTTTCATTTGAAGAATCTTGGAAAGTTTCTGTGGAGATTTTAGAGAGAGAAATACCTCCTTCATTTGTTGAGATGAAAAAACTAGAAAGAAGGCAGATGAAAAAGAGAGCATCAACTGGGGAATCATTTCCAATGAAGAAAAATAAATGCCCCATATGTAAAAGGGTTGGGCATAAAAGAATTACATGCACAGAGCGAACTACTTCATAGGAATAGATCTGATCTTACTTGTAATAATACAACTTATTCTTGTGTTTGTTTGGGTATGATGTTGGGCATATTCTTATGCCCATTTGCCATGTTTTCATGCATATTTTGCCTTGTTTTGAGTTCATAATCCTTATGAAATACATGAATTCATGTTTCTGTGTGTTTTTTGAGCTAACAAAAGTTTTTAGATGTTTTGTGCAGGAAACCAAAGAAAAAAGACTCAAAAATGACCCAAGGTGTGAAGAAAGAAGAGTTCGCCAAAGTTGGCCTAGTGAGATGTCTGGCGTGGCGTGCCAACCCCTAAACTTTAGAGAAATATGCATAAAAGTTGGCACTATGGGTGGCGTGGCGCGCCAGGTCCCTAACTTTGGAGGAAAATTTGACAACACTTTGGCTAGATGAGTGGCGTGGCACGCTAGAAGCTTCACAAACTTAGAAATTTTTTCTAACACTTTGGTGCTTTAAATGGCGTGGCACGCTAGAGAAGATGCTCAGAAATTTGACTAACACCTTGTTGCATTAGCTGGCGTGGGGCGCCCAGAGCAAAACTTAGAGGAAAATTGAGCTAGACCTAGCGTACTGAGTGGTGCAGTGCGCCAGACCTATTTAGGGATGAATTTTGCTGATTTTTAAGCTAATACTTGAGGGCAAAAGCCTCATTTGAGGTCTCACTTATAAATATAACATCTAGGTAGTTTGTTAGCTATCATACATCATATTTTGGGATCGTATTGGTCGTTGTAAGCAGCTTTTGGGAGGAGAGACAAGTACTTAGATTTTTCTTCTTTTTTTTATCGTTTTACTTCGAGTGATGATTATGTATTATTTTTTTCTTAAACATGAGAGGCTAAACTCATGTTCTAGGGTTTTATCCATAGCAGATGGTTGAAGTTTGATAGTTTAATTATTCTAGTATTGATTCTTCGTTAAAGATTGTTTATTCTTATTTATGTTAATTGCTTATTCGTTAGATTGATCACCTTTTGGATAAATCTGTTGGCTCTTGGTTGAACTCGGGAAAGGGAACTAAAAGGATTAAAAGTAAGAATAGAACAGGTATTCAAAGACTCTTGTTCGACTAAGCTCAAGATAAAAGTTGTTTATGAGGATAGGAATATATCCTTCAACCCTATTCATTTGATATACAAGTAGCCACAACTGTCATTTCATATTTCTCCCGCAACTATAGAGATATAGGCGTTAAGGTTCATGAGATAGTTCTTGGATGCTCGGGAGAGTGGCAAGAAATGGGATAGTAACTTGCAACTAGCAATCTTAGGAAGAATTAATCTAGCGTATTCAAGTCTTGAAAACTCAATCTGAAAGCCAAAGTGTCATTTCCTAGATTTTCATCATCATTTGTAGTAAAAATATGCTTGCAACAATTTTAGTTCACTAGTTGATTTACATTTCAAGTTTTAGTAGTTTAATCTCCAAACCATTCCCCAATTTTATTTGTGTTTTTCTGAATAGTGAAATAAAATGTTAACCTTAAACGATTAATTTAATAAGTCTCCGAGGGATAGATAATCGAGACTTCACTGTCCTATATTACTTGATGACCACATGCGCTTGGGCGACATTAAGTTTTTGGCGCCGTTGTTGGGGACTTGAAGATTGATTAATCATTTTGAGGTTAGGATTTTATTCCACTATTTTGTATTTTACGTTTTGTTTGTTGGTTGTTGAAGTTTACAGGTGCTGTGTGCTCAGTGTATGCCAAGTACGAGAAGTCAAGCACCATTTTTGGCTTCTTTTGATTCAGAAATTGAGAGAATCTTTCACAGGTTAGCTATAGAGAATAACGAGAAAACATAGGGCAACAACCAGGAGAGGGTTCCAATGCTTAACTTTGCTAGGCCAAATTTGGAGAACGCTTCCAAAGTGATCGTCAAGCCGGCCATCACTAAGAACTTTGAGTTGAAGGAAGGGACCGTGCGATTGGTACAAAATACTTGCCAATATCAGCGTAAGCCACATGAGGATCCTCACAAATATCTGATGACATTCATGGAGCTGAGTGAGAACTTTCACCATCAGAACTTGTCAGATGAGTATGTTAAGCTCACGTTATTCCTGTTCTCGTTAATTGGTGAAGACAAAGAATGGCTTTAGAATGAGCCAGCAGGTTCCATCACCACTTGGGAGGCTCTTTCCAATAAATTCATAAACAAGTTCTTCTCTTCAAGGAGGAAAAAAGAGTTGAGAGGGAAAATCTCCGATTTTGTGTTGAAAATGATACAAGGGATACTTGAGAGATTGCCTGCACCACATGCAACTGAAGAAGATTACTGGGCACAACTTTATAGAGGGGCTGAAACCAAAGTCAAAAATCTTTCTTGACACTATTGCACATGGCCAAATTTTGTCGAAGAACTATGATGAAATAAAGGCTCTTTTGAATCTCATGTTAGTGAGGAGTCAAGATTATTAGGAATTAGCTAAAGGGTTCATAGAAGCCAAGGTGCCAGGAAAGCTCGAGGTAGATGGTGTGGTAGCAATCTGAGCAGATATTAGTCAACTGGTGAATGTGATCAGCAAGCTTGTAACCACACCAGCAGGAAGCCAGGTTCAGCAGGTTCACCAGGTCCAGACTCCACCACCATCATGTGAGGTGTGTGGAGAAGGCCAAACCTATTCAGGTTGTCCACTAAACCCAGAGTCTATTTATTTTGTGGGACACCAAGGTTGTGGCGGAGGTTTTACAGGTAAAAATTACAAATAGAGCTATAAGAATGCAGCAAATCCTTCATGGGGAGGGAATCAGAATTTCCAAAGGCCCCAAAACAACTATCCAAGACCTCAGGGCCAACAGCCTGACAGTTCATTAGAGGAAATAATAAAGTAGTGGATGGTTCAACAGACTCAGGTGGTTAATGAGATGCAGAAGTCCATCCATGAGCTGGAGAGACAGATGAGGCAATTGGCCCTTTAGCAGACTAATAGATGTCAAGGGGCACTTTCGAGTAACATCGAGAAGAACCCCAAGGAAAATGTGAGCGCAATCTCTTTACGCAGTGGAAAAGAGCTAGGTGAGGTGATCCTTAGAGATAAGAAGGTTGATGTAGAGCAGGTTGTCACATCTAAGAAGGAGGTTGGTGAGTCAAGCAAATCCCACCCAAAATTGTGTCATGAACCAAGCATAGACCCGGATCGTAGACACGGGACAAGGGACCCCGAGAGGCCCCAAGTCGACCCATTGCATAAGTGTACAACTAACTCATTCGATAAACTGAAGAGAATCATCAATATAACTCAGAGAAAATCTAATTCAACATAACATCAGAACAACATCCGAAGCTAACGCATACATAAGTCTGAAAAGCCTCTAGTCTAGATGAGTTGATGGGACAAAACCCCCAACCAACTCAATAGCACGAAAACTGAAATATGACATGAAGCTGAAAGTCTAGTCCTTGAAAGATGAGGACTTACCAATCACGCAGGTGCTAACTCCGATAAGCGTCTACGAGCGAGGCTGAACCTGAGAACCGTATCCTGCATCATGAAACAATGCAACATAGAAAGTATGCGGTCAGTGTGTGGAATGTATCGAGTGAGCAAGGTAAGTAAAACCTCTTTAGTAAAGTAAATCATTTAAAATATCTCATAACATATCATACGCTTTCAACATGAGAGGAATGACATACATGCATTCTTTCTGAAATCATAATCTCATCATAACATGACCATGCATTGCTTTATAATATCATGACTGATTTGAATGACTCAAAGCTGAAACATAACATTTATACTGAAAAGCTGAATAATGAGTCAAACCTTGCCTTTAGAACATACATGCGTAAAGTAATCATCATGAGTAATGAATATGCAAATCTGAATGATATAGACAGTGGGAGACTCGTCACTAAACCAACATACCACGATAGAGCTTACATGGTCCCGACTATCACACTCAAGTGGGAAGAGCCATCCCAAACCTTGCCAGGGATAAGGATGCTACCATGATATCGATATCAAGTTGAAGGTCCACTCGGGCGGGGGATAGCTCACAAGGGAGGTCCCAATAATATAATAGTATCAACCTACGTTGGTGCGTAGTTCTGGGGTATATAGTAATCGACCCTTAACCAACTCGGTGCTAGACTCTTCTCTCAAAAACATGCAATGATCTACATCGTATATAATGAAGCTCAACATCATCTAATGATGAAGCTCAATATGAAATCATGCATAGCTCAATATCGTAGAAAATGAAGCTCAACATTGTCTATTGACAAAGCTCATAACGAAATCATGCATAGACTCGACATTATATGAAAATGAAGCTCAACATTGTCCTTTGACAAAGCTCACTAATGACATACATATCAATTGTAAATTCATGCATATGAGAAGCTTTATTTCATAGAATACCACAAGATAGAATTTATGAAAAATTGGGAAACTTCACTTCAAACACTGTGGTAAGCTTATGTTGGAAAAATCATCACTTTAAATCAACATGTGGGCACTGCCCAAAACTTTATCATGCTAAGATCTACTCATTTCTTTTTGAAAACAACATCATAATCATGGGTACCTTTAGAAACATGATTTTCATCATTAAATCTCATCATACATTCAACATCATTCTCTTCTTTCATGAACTTCTCATCCATGGGCATTTGAATTTCATAATTTAGAAATCACTATTTGGATTGAAAATAATTTAAAATCTGCCCAAGCTTTACAATTCATCAATATCAATATAATCTAATCATACCCATGTATAGAGATTGAAGAATTATGCAATTGGGTAGAGACCCCATACTTGATCATAGGCAATTCATCATGTTTTGATAGAAATTGGGCATGGGTGTGGAAGAAGACACCCACTCATAGCCTTACATACCTGGGAATGGTGAATTCTAACACCCTCTAATAGCCCAAGCTGAGATTCCAATGAAAACCTTGAGATTTTGCCTTGAATCTCCTCTTCAAACCTTCAAACTTGCATGCATGGGAAGGATGGATTAGGGTAGGTTTTCCCCTGCTTAAAACCCACTAAAATAATCCTTAAACGACGTAGCATGTCTTAGGAACTTAGAAATTATGAAAAGACCCTTACTGAATTCGCAGGAAAACACTGCGAGGTGACCTTAACGGGTGACCTGACGACTCGTCAGGACAGGCAACGACTCGTCGAGTCGCCCGACAAGTACATTGGATAATAGGTTGACTGGGGCTCATAACGGATGACTTAATGACTCGTCCCCTGAGACCAGAACTCGTGGTCACCTCCCTTCAAGTACACTGCCTTAACATCAATGAAAAACCACTTTGCTTGATCACGACTTACCTCACGAGTCGTTGGGACTGAACACGACCTGTGGGGTCCCATTCGTTAGGTACACTGGATAGTCCTCCTATAAAAGTTCCAACTCCACCCCACGTTTGACATAACGACTCGTGGTGGCTGACCACAAGTCATTCCCTCACTCGTGGGGACCTCAATCCTTCATTTCCCCCAGGCCTCCCCACGATCCACCTGACGACTCATAGGGTCTCCTCATGAGTCATCCATGACTCATCCTAGGCCTGCAACATCAATTTTACAATTTTCCTGTTTCAACTCCTAGGTCCGATCTTTGGCTCTGGGGATATAACAAATTGGTAGAAGCCAGACCACCTCCTCATTTTTCACAAAGGTTTAAGACGTAGAAGGAGGACACAGCTTGCTAGAAATTTCTTGATGTTTTGAAATAGGTACATTTTAACTTACCATTGGTAGAGTTGTTGCAGGAAATTTCAAAATATGCCAAGTATCTGAAGGATATTGTGGCAAACAAGATGAGGCTTATGGAGTTTGAGACTGTGGCTCTCACGGAAGAGTGAAGTTCTTAGGTACAGAACAAAATTCTAAAGAAGCTGAAAGACCCCGAGAGCTTCATCATTTTAGTGGTTATTGGGAGCAAAGAAGTGGGTTCAACACTATGTGACTTAGGTGCAAGGATTAATTTAATGCTTGCATCCTTATTTAGAACCTTGGATTTAGGTGAACCACGTCCTACCACAGTGATATTGCAGCTTGCCGACCGATCTCTGGCTTATCATGACGGAATCATAAAGGACATCTTGATCGAGGTGGGACCTTTCATTTTACCGGTGGACTTCATAATCCTGGATTATGAAGCAGATGCAACGGTTTCCCTCATTTTGGGGAAAGGATTCTTAGCCACCACTGATGTGGTTATAAAGGTGAAGTCGAGCAAGATGTTAATGACTGTGGATGTTCAGGAGGCATTCTTTGATGTGTTTAGAGTAGCAAAGTGGCTGCCTCATTATGAGGACTTCACAGTGAAAACAATGGTAGAGTCTAGAGGATGTAAGCAGGCAGTTGAGTAGCATGTGCTGCATGAGAATTTAGCAAATTTTCAGGATCCTAACCATCTCATTCAAATGAAAGAGTGAGAATAAATTGCGTCATGCCATGATATTAAATCAGGCGCTGCACGAGAGGTAACCTGTGAATGTCATGCCACAACTATAACTAATGCGCCTTGTGGGAGGCAACCCATCTTTCTGACACTTTTTGTTTTGTAGAGATGAACAAAGCTTTTGAGAAAAAAAGTGGGGAAAATGAGCTGAAAAAGTCAAAGTCTGGAGTGAGATGCCTGACATGGGGCGCTAGGTGTTAAACTTCAGAAAGAAAATTTTTTAAGGTTGGTGCATTGGGGAGCACACCATACTAGACCCAGTCTATGAAGAAATTTTTTTCTAAGTGTGTGAGGAGGTGACTGGCGCACCATGCCAGGTGTATGTTGGTCAAAATGTTTTTTGGTCCATAGGCCAAAATTTGACTCAAGGACCTTAAAGTTACTAGAAACCCATGCCCCACACCTTTATTTTAAATCCCCATTCATCCTCTCTCATTAAAAAGTGAAAAATAAAAAGCAACAAAATTCTCTCTCATCTCCCACATTGGCCGTAACTCTCCCCTCTCCTTTTCGCCATTGTTGTCTTCTCCAAGGAGCATGGTGAAGCTAATCTCTCCAACTCAAGTAAGTACTTTTATTCTCTCTTGATTATTTAATGTTAAAAGCATTCTTCTACACTCTTCTTCCCCAAGTTAAAGATCTAAAATCACTATTGTTGGTAAAAACCTTGAATTTCATGATATGGGTTTCATTAGCTTTAATCTCTCAAGTTCTTCCATGATAATGTGTTTTTCTTATTTGGGTTGCTTATTTTTGGTTGAATTTAATGATTTTCTGTTGGAGGGATGAAAGGGGAGATGAATTAAATTTCATAAAATTGGTGGGTAGAGCCTTAATTATATAGAGAGAAAGTGCTTAATTTTGAAATTCTTGAATGTGAAGATATTGAGTTGTTGATAAATTAATGTTAATTCATTATGGATTGTATTAAATTTCATGTGGTTGTTGAATGAATTTATTGTAACTGCTTTCATGTTGGGTTGCTCTAATTATTAATTACAAGAGGGAAAGGGAAGGGAATGACCAAAGCGAGACATTCTTGAAAAGATAAAATTTAAGAGAGATATGAAAAAAATTTGATGAACTTGGGTGTAGTGTAAGGTTTGTGAATAATGTTGGTTTTTGAGATTTGGGATGATAATGGGGGAAGTCTTGAGTACCCTATTTGACAAATTCTCACAAGTATGCTAGCGAATTAAGTGCGGGATCATTTTGCACCCGCTACACCTAATTAGCTAGCCTTTTTGTTCACGAACTAATCTTGTGAAATTCTTGATTGTTGATTGGCAGGTGTCATGGCCTCAAAAGCTGACAAAGGAAAGGAAGGGGAGATCATTAACAAAGGTCTCAAGCGGCTCCGAAAGGGAAAGAAAGGGCCAAGTTCATCAGCCACCAAGGGAACCCAGCTAGGAGGTTCGGAGCCAAAAGTGTGGAGCCTCATGGGATAAAGTGGTTCCGAGCACAAAAGAAAGCCAAATATGCTCCAGAGAACTAGATTGATGAAGGTCTCCCTGCACTCGAGTTCCCTACCATATGCGACAAAGTCCTCGAGTTGGGATTGGGATATGTCTTTGTTGAGCGTGAGGAGTGCAACCTCACTTTGGTAAGGGAATTTTATGCAAACTTGGACACTTCTTTCAAAGAGATCACCAAGGTCAAAATATGGGTCAGGTGGTTTGTTTCACTACTAACATATTCAATGCTTCCTTGGTACACCTGTGGTATGCCTGTCCGAGTACTTCATTTTGCTGGAGAAGCCTCCATACCGCAATATTTGCCATACACTATGTGGTGAGAATTCATCCGCCCATTAGGAAAGGGACTACAATGGCACTCACTCTACACTCCCATTCTCCTACTTGAATAAGGAGGCGAGAGTTTGGGTGAAGCTTATTTATGCCATGGTTCTCCCTAGGACACACATAACAGAGATGAATATAGAGTGAGTCGTGTTGGTATACATGCTGATAAAAGGGCTACCAATCAAATTTGGTGTAGTGCTCAGAGATAACATAAGGAGGTCAAGGGACAACTACAGATGGAAGTATTGTCACGACAGTCCGCTGACTCAGTTTTTGAGAGATGATGCATTGAGGAAGAAGAGGCAGATCTTCATCTACCTCTAGCAGGGCACTTGGCGGGCAAGATAATTGATGTCACAAAGGTCATGATAATTCTCACAGTAGCTAATTGCTAGATTCGGGATGATAGCTGGAGAGGTCGCATGTTCAGGATGCTAGAGTTGCAGCTGAGGATCGGAGGTAGACCTGCCACTAATGAGGAGATGTCAACCCTAAAGGAGAGGTACCTACTCACTGAGAGTGTGATGGTGATATGCAGAGTGGAACCACCTTTTGAGGAGTCGTTGCACGATGATGAGCCCATTATGCTGACTGATGGTATTGCTGACTTGGACAATGATGAGGAGGATGATGCTACTACAGGTGCCATGCAGGTTGATGGAGAGGATGATGATGGTGATGATTAGGAGTATAATCTTGATGATGATAACTATGCTTAGAGGCCCAGGAAATTCTTTTCCTCTACCTACTTGTTATTTTGCTTGTGCACTGGTGACTATGCACTGTTTAAGTGTGGGGTGGAGGAAAGATTTTCTGTTTGCTCTTTCTTTGCTAAATTCATAATAGGAGATTTCATTATTAATATATATAATAACTAATAATCCCGTAGGGTGAAACCAGAAGTGACATACTTTGATTGCTATAAGGTACTAAATTTTAATCCTACAGTACTAGATGTTGATGTTGCATTAATTATCATTCCCTATGGTAGTAACTTTGTGATGGATTAGGTCTGGTTTGTAATAAATAGTAATGATGATGATTGTAAACCTGGATGATGACTTGTTATGTTGTGACAATTTGTTCATCTTTAGTAGAATGTTTATTTGGTTTAATTTTAGAGTCAATTTTTTTTATTTTTGTCATCATAGAGTAGTGATCCTTCCTGATGGTGGATGGATGATGACTATCTTAAGAGAAAATTAATCACGTTACTTTATTTTATTTTTTAGGATTGAGTCATATATCATCCACTTGTGTGATCTTTGAAATTCCACATAGCAGCTAAGTTAGAGGTAATGAAGTGGTCATCGTGAATGCATAAGTGAGAATTCTAAGAGAGACACACAAAGTTCTTTGACTCGACTCAAGATACTCTTAGGGATTAATAATGAAAAGTGTCATTTAATGTGATGGTATGAATGTGTAGCTATAGGAAACTGACTAGATTCTTGATGCCATGAGAGGTGAGCTTAATTGTTGTGTTTTGTACATAATGTGGCATCTAGAAGTTGCCTTAGTGTATGTTGGATGGCTAGTTGTTAAAGAGTTAAGATATGATTAAGGAGTTTCTTTGAAAAATCCATGTTTTCCATGTTGATTTTACCTCCCTGAATGTTTTCTCTAGTTAACCACTTGAGCCAAAAGCCTGAATTTTTTTCTTAGCAACAAAAGAAGCTTATCCCTTTTTATTGTGTGACCTCCAGAATTTTTGATCCAAAGATAGTCTTAGGTACTTTGGGAGTTAAGAATGAGGAGTCCATAGATGTATAAAAAGTTAAGGGAAAGGAAAGAAAAATATGTGGATGATAAGAAGAGGAAAGAGTAGAGGGGTGCCCACAAAGCATGCCGTCTACTTGATGCTAGAACTTTCATAAAAGATTTTAATTTTTGATTGTTTTTTTTTTAGCTTATAAGCCGAAAGTATTAGTCACGTAGTGTAAAAAGGGGGCCATGAAAATAAAAGGAAAAGGAAAAGGGTGAATAATAAAGGAGAAAGTGGTGGAAAAGAAAGATGAAAAATATTGTAAAGTGCTTAGGATTGGTAGTTACTATCAAAGAAAATCATTCCTATCCATCCATTAGCCAACATTACAATCAAAAAAAGTCCTTATAATCTTAATCTCTTGAAATAACTAAGTATTCTAAATGTACATGAAGGGCAAGCTTATGGTATATGACATATGTATGATATATCGTTTGTGAGTGTGAGGGTGCCTTGCTTATTATATTAAATGTTTTGCATTGATAATTTGAGAGAGGAACATCACTACAAGTGAAGGGTATAAGATGTCTAAGTCGGTGTATGATGTGCTGTGAATTTACAAAACTGTCGATGCTTAAAACTAGGAAAATAGCATGGTCTCTCTTGTCATACATTGCATATTTCTTGTTTGGCTTGTGAATTTCCATACTCTCTTGTATTGAATCAAAATCTTGTGATAATAATGACTTGTGTGAACTCTTTGGGTGTGATTCCTTGTGTGGTAAGGTCATTTGAGTGAGTCTCATGGCCTTAGGTATGTTTCTACATATATGAGGTGTTTTTGATTTGTTTTCAGGAAAAATAGGTGTTGGAATGAAAATGTGCAAAAGTTGCAAAAAAGAGGCCAAGTATTGATCTCAGTATGAGCCATACCAAGATTGTACGACCTGTATTTAGACTCATGAAAAAGCTCAGGAGATTGGTACAAGGCAAAGGCAACATACAACACTTAGTACGAGCTATAACTTGAGTCATAGAATACTTCAGAGAAATTTGTACAATTGAAATCTCCTGATATTGGGTAGCACCTACGGATTGTAGCATCTACCTAAGACCCATACCAGGAGCCGTAGGAAAGCTTCAATGATTTTTGGGACTTGGCAGATCTCATGATACGACAAGCTGTTACGACCCGTAGGAGTAAGGTACGAGGCACACCAAGATACTTGTAGAAATCTTCAGAAGATTCCAAAGTTCTCAGAGACAAACCACGACTGGCTTGTTCGACTCATGGAATCATGTTACAAGTCGTACCAGATGCCAACACTTAGAAAATTCTATAGGGGCCAAGGGATGTACGACAAGGCACGACCCGTACAATCATGTTACGGGTTATATGAGGAGTAATAGGATGTGTCGGCACCAGATTTGGTTATTTCCCTATTAACTTAGTAAAAGGATTTTATTATCTATATAAATACTTTTTATGTTTTTTTTTAGTTCATAATAGGTAAGATTCGGTCATAATTAGTTAGAGAAGTTGATTATCAAGTTTGTAATTAGTTTTTGACAACATTGGAGAATAATTCTTGAGATCATAACTTGGATTTCTCAATTTTTCTTGAATTTGTTCATCATATTTTCTTACAATATTCAATGCAGGCTTTCTTTCAACTATCATTGTAAGTATTTAATTATGTGTTTGTCTATGAATACTAAATCATAATCCTACGATCATAAGAGGCTAAAACCTCCACAACTAGGGTTGTGGGAACCATGATAAATTAACGAACTAGGGTTACATAAAGTGATTCAAAACCAATGCTATATACTTGTATTATATTCTCTTTGCCTTTAATATTTCTTAACGAAGCGCAACATTAAGACTTGCCCGAATTCTTTACTTGCTTGAACCTAGAGAGGTAGAGATTAGGAAAAGAGAATTACAATGAAGCCTTGATTTTATGATCATTATATAACTTGAGCTGTGGTCGTAGGATATTTAATTTGGAGAAAATTGATAACAGTTAATTTGAAATTGCTCATGAGACCTAACCTGGTGATTGAGTATAGTCATCCAATAGGGATGAACCTAGTTATCTGTTCTACAAGTAAGCATTGGGATCGATCACGAGTGTAAATTTTAAGTAGTTATGAACCCATGGGAAACACTAACCATGGTTAATTTGCAAACCTTGATAAGCAACAACTAATTTTCACTCTTGTTTAACTATTTTTTTCTATAATTCCCCCCAATTTGAAGATAACATACCAAAAAGCTTAAATACTTGTATCAGTCTAGTTCTTACTATATTCCTGTGGGTTTGACCCCAGCCTCTTTGTTGGGTTCTTTATTGACAATGTCCGCTTCATACTTTATCAGGAGTGTGAGTTTGAGCATTATCAAAAAATGACGCCGTTGCTGGGGAATACAGTTAAGATTAGATTAATTGCTTGTGTTTAACTTTTGGTTGTTATTTCCTCATTTACGTTTTATTTTTGTTTTTGACACCCACAGGTTGTCTCTTGGTGAATGCCAAGTACTCGACGGAGTGGTAACCCTCTGATTCCTTTGGATCTTGAAATATAAAAAACACTGCGAAGATTGGTGAACCAAGAGCAAGGAGATGCCCGTTTTATTGAGGTATCTAGTCAAGCCGAGCTAGCTCGACAAGCTATACTTCAGGAAGCCTATGATGCTTGGGATGAAGTTGTAAATGTTGGTTGCCGTGGAAGGGGAAACAGAGGCTAGAGATATGCCCCTTGGTTCTTTGATGAGGATGAACCGAATATTGATGAATTCGGGTCAACTGGAGCTATCGTACCACCACCTTTGCCTGCTGGGTCAAAGTTTGACATCACTAGCACCATGATATAGTTGCTGAATATGAAAGGGTGTTTAGTGGTCATGCAGCTAATGATGCCAACCTGCACTTAATGAACTTTATTGTAATAAGCAAGGTATACAGGTTGCTTGGAGTCAGTGAGGATGCAATAAGGCTGAGACTCTTTCCATTCTCTCTGTCTGGGGAGGCTATTTTATGGTTATTGGAGTTGTCCAACAACTCCATTACCAATTGAAGGGAGCCAAACAAGCTTTCCAGAGAGATTCTTCCCACCCTCCAGGATGCTATAGCTTAAGGATGAGATCTATTATTTTTAAAAACTGGAAAAGGAGGCATTTCATGAAACCTGGTTGAGATTTAAGTAGAACTTAACCAAGTGCCCTAACCATAAAATCCCTGATGACAATTTGTGGAGATTTTCTATAGGTCATTGAACAATAGCACTAAAGCTATAGTGAAAACTGTGGCAAGGGGAGCATTGATGAGTCACACGTGGGAACAAGCTATCACTATTCTTGACAGATTGACTAAAACCAATAGGGTCTGGCACACCAGGGAAGCAAAAATAGCTGCTGGTACATATGCTATTGGTATGACTGCAGACCAACGAAAGAAGGAGGAGGAGTGTGATCAGAAATTGGCCCATATGTGTACATCATTAGACTTGCTCACGAAGCATATCATGGGTGCTGGGGCTAGAAAAATTAATGCAGTGGGGACACAGGGACAGGAACCAGGGACAGAGCATTCAGATTCCGAGGAGGAGGCAAACTTCTTAGAGAATCAGGTGGCGGGTTTCTGGGCCAACGCCCAAGGGTCTGTATAGGATGCTTGGTGCCAAGGTTCCAAAAATCAAGGTCGGAACCAATACCGAGACAACTATAACCAAAATGGGTACAAAGACAGAAGTCGAGGTCGTGAGCGAGAGGGAGAATGGAGAAGGAATGATGGTTACCACAACGATCGAGTAGGATCATATGTACCTCCTAATGCATATGAGAGGGAGGTTGGACAGTCAAAATTGGAGAGCATAATGGATGAGATGCTCAAGAAGGTGAGATCCACAGAGAAACATCTTAAAGACATTCGTGGAGATATATCTGGCATGGGCCAAAGGGTTGAGTTTCATGCCACGACCATTAAGCAAATAGAGCAGCAGCTGGGTCAACTATCGGCATCCCTAAACCCTAGACAAAAAGGAACACTACCTAGCAACATAGTCCAAAATTCAAAGAATGATAGTCACTGTATGGTTGTGATGACTAGGAGTGAAAAGACCACAGTTAACCCCCCTCTACCGATTGTAGTTGAAATACAAGGGAAGAAAGAGATTGTAATAGATGATGATGAAGAGGTTGCTAAGCAAGAGCTTAAGGAAGAGGTTGAGTTGACTGAGGCTCCAGTTTTTGAAAAGGAGCCTGAAGCTGAACAAGGTAAGAAATAAGGGGCCACACAGATCTATAAGTCTATCCCACGACCACCGCCACCGTTCCCTCAAAGAATGAACAAGAAGGCGGAAGATGGTATGTTCCAGAAATTTTGTATTTATGCTTAAATAATTATCTGTAAACATATCATTGGTCAAGGCATTGGAGCAGATGTCTGGATACGCCAAGTTTATGAAAGACCTTCTTACCAAGAAAAGGTCTATGAGCTATGAGCCAGTGGGTAACTTGCATCATTGCAGTGCCATAGCCTCACGAGTCGTTGCCCAGAAAAAGGAGGACCTAGGTGACTTTACCATTTCATTTACTATTGGTGACGTTGAGTTCACGAAGGCACTTTGCAACTTGGGAGCAAGCATCAATCTAATGCCATTAGTTGTGTTCAAGTAGCCGGTCTTGGGGAGCCCCCACACCGACTATAATGCAGCTACTAATGGACGATCGTACTATGAATAGGACTTTGGGGATCCTATTTGATGTTCTTATCAAGGTGGACAGATTCATATTCCCAGCAGACTTTGTGATCCTAGATTGCGAGGTTGACATTGAGGTCCCCATTATTTTGGGGCGACCATTTCGTTCCACTGGGAGGGATTTAGTAGATGTTGAGGCTGATTAACTGAAATTCAGGATTAATAAAGAGAAGGTTACTTTTAATGCCTGTCGGTCAATGAAGCAGCCAAATGAGTTTAGAATGGTCTTAGCCATCGAGGATGAGTCTGAATTTCTTGACGAAGTCTGAGTAGTCAAGAGACTTGCGTCATGTCGCGACATTAAATCAGGTGCTTCTTGGGAGGCAACCCAAGTTTATTGACTTCTATGTGCTTAGTGTGTAGGTGAAGCAAAAAAAAGGTTGCAGAAAAAAATTGCAGCACAGACTGGTATGATGAGCCTTAGTACGACTCGTAAGAGCATTGTACGAGCCATAGTATGAGTTGTGATGAGAAGCAGAGACATGGACTAGTTCATGAGTTCATGTTAGGTTGGTCCTACGACTCGTAACTTCATTGTACAGGTCATATTACTCACTGTAGTTATGAACTATGCAAAGTATGGAACTCCAGTTCAGAGTGACCTACGAGTTGTGGTATAGGTCGTACCTCCATGGTACGAGTCCTATGATGTGTGAGTAGGTCCACAGTTAAGTTTTCTTAAACCTTTGCTATGAATCGTGGTATGAGTCATGACAGGCCAAATTGTTTAAGTCGACCCAAATTTTTAAAAATTTGCCCTAACATATTTAAATTCAAAATCTTTCAGACTCTTCTCCCACGCAATCAAACCTGGAACTCAATATTACCTCCCATGACTCCTTTACACCTTATAACTCAAGAAAGACAGTCGATTAGGCAAGATTTGTGCTTGATTTACACTACTCAAATTGAATTCCATCCCTAATAATTGACTCACGCACGAAGTTGAGCAAGATTTTGTTAAAATTCAAGTAAGTGGTTATGCTTTGCGTTGGGTAAAAAGACCTAGATGCTTATGTGAACTTGTTTAACAACTGGGATTCCTCAAAATCCATGAAAATAGATGAGGAAAATGATCAGTTCCTCCTGTGTGATTATGTTGGCTGAGTAGAATTCAAACATACTTAGAATCGAACTTAAATTGTTACGAACTGAGTTACGGGTTGTGAATCAAAAAGGGAGAACTAGGTAGTTGTAAAAATGTGAAAAATGCATGCCTAGAATTGGGGAATTCTTAGTACCCAACACAAAATTGGACTTACCTACACAACCGACATGAACAAAGGCAAGGACAGGGTTTACAAGCCTTCCTACGGCTCGTGGTTTCATACTACGACTCATAGGATGGCTTGTTGGGACTATCCTAAGACAAATGTATGAAAATCAATTGGTATGGAACCTATTACGACTCGTGGTATCCTACTACGAGTCGTACCTAACAATCGTACCAGAAATTTGGAAAGGATCAAGTCCAAAGGCAACTGTACGACCCTTAATACGACTCATGTAATTGACTTACGGGTCGTACTTGGAGTCATGAAAAAATATAGAATAATGGTTTTCAAGGATTATCCTCATATGACTCATGGTACGGATCAAACCTTCATGGTAGAGTCATCCCTCAGAGTTGTGACTGTGACTTGAGATGTTACAAGTCTTAGTACGGATCATACCTTCTAGGTACGACTCATACTGAAGACCCGTGAAAAAATTTAGAGGATATTTTCTTGTTTTGTTTTTCTCAGATATGAAGTTCTAACCCTTTTTCTCCACAGGTACAATGACTTTAAAGAAAAAAGAAACCAAAGCTTCCAAAGACAAAGCCTCCAGGGTAGAGATAGCTGCTCGGAGGGTATTGAAAGATGAGCCCTCTGACTCTGAGCATGCAAACACCTCTTATAGTGGTTTAGTGGAAGAGTACAGGGTGGATACATCTAACACTGATGGGACATGAACCACTAGGGCAAAAGCAAAAGCCCAGGCCGAGGCAACCACTACCACATCTGCTGACTATCCCCAGTCTGAGGAGGGAGCTGAAGAACGTGTCCAAGAGTCTGAGAGCAATTCTAATGATGATTAGGGGTCCAAGGAGTCCTAATCTGGAGATGGAGATAGTGAGTCCAAATTCAAATCTGATGATGAGGGAGAGAAAACTCCTCCTAGGGAGAACCTCACTATTCGGTGGAGAGTACTCAGGGCGCAAGAGATCTATGAGCAGACTCTCTCTCTCACTTCCAAGAATCACCATAGGCGGAGTATTCAATAAGAACTGTGGATCCTCACCAATGCACTGAATAAGGTGGAGGAGATGAAGTAGATATTCAGCTTCTACGGATTTGAATGGATGGCTAGAACCCTGGATCGATACACTTTAGAGATTGTTCGGGAGTTCTATTCCAATTATTTGGCTACCATGGAGCAGAACAAAAAGGATGGGCAGAAATAGAAAGATTAGCCCAAGTTGAAGAGTGTAATGGTGCGAGGCCACACTGTTGACATATCCGAGCTTACTATTTCTCGAGTATTATATGTGCCTCAGTTCATACCATCACATACTACACCAGAGTTTGACTACTAGGTGGGCGCCATGAAGAAGATCAAGCAGTTAGGTATTGAGGAGAGGAGGAATCAGATAAAGTGGCTGTCTGGGGTCATTGTTGAGGATAAGGAGGATGCAGAATGGGTGACTAGTGGAAAGTAGGTCACCAAAAATTCACTAAATTTTATAGCGAAGGCCTGCTGGACACTAGTTCACCACAGGTTGGCACCAACTGTATACGACAACACCCTCAGTGCAAACAGAACAACTTTGGTGGTGTGTATCATGTCAAGATACACCATCAACATGCCAAGGGTTATTGCGGAGGAGATCCGGGATCAAGCTATAGGATTGAGCACTACTATCCCATTCTGGAGTCTCGTATTCAGATTGTGTATGGAGGTTGGTCTCAAGGTACGTCCTAATAAGGAACGGTTGATTGGAGGATAGTGGACAGTGGACGTTTGGTTGATACGAGATTAAATGAACCTAGTGAGCCGAGCACGACTTCCCATCGTAGTCCCCGTACCACGGGCAGTCAGGTTAATGCCCACACCTCATAGGAGCAGGACGATACATTGGCTACAGAGGTCGGTCATTCAGAGGCAGCTCCCATCACCTCGACTGCACTGCCTATGGGCCTTTCGAGCTAGACCCTAGCAGGATACATGCTAGTGCCTCAGGACTTTCTGCAAAAGATGGCAAAGAGACTGATCGTGACTGAGAGAAAGGTGCATTTTATGATGGAGAATGTAAAGCCCTGGGTGAAGGCTGAGATTGAGGCGGCCACACGGATCTTACATGCCAGACTTGACAGCTTTGCGTGCCACTTCAATGAGTGCAGCAGAGCAGATTGACACTGGTAGTCTCCATGAGGAGTTGGGGGCTCTTTAGAGCCAAGTGACCGAGTTGTCATCTTGACAACCAGCAATTCTAGCAGCCCCCACTCTTCCTGACCTCAATATCGGGATGGACAATGATCTTGACTTGGCGGCATACTAGGAGCCAACTGGAGTAAAGGGAGGAAAAGGGAAGAAGAGGGTCTTAGAGGATGTTGGAGATGAGAACCTAAAGAAGAAGAAAAAGAAGGAAAAGAAAGAATTCATATCTATATACTGTCATGGTATTATTAAGGTCTTCTTCAGTCCTCTAGTAAGAAAATCCTCAATTCTCAATGATGTCATCACAATATATCTATATATACTGTCATGGTATCATTAAGGTCTATTTCAGTTCTTAATGATACCATCACAATATATTTATATACTGACATGGTATCATTAACGTTTAGTTCAGTCCTTCAATGAAACTCCTCAGTCCTCCATGATACCATTACAATATATCTATATACTGTCATGGTATCTTTGAGGTCTTCTCCTGTCCTTCAGTGAGATACTCTCAGTCCTCCATGATACCATCATAGTATATTTATATACTAACATGATATCATTAAGGTCTACTTTGGTCTTTCAGTGAGAAACTTCTCAGTCTTCAATAATATCATCACAATATATTTATATACTATGATGGTATCATTGAGGTTTTCTTCAGTCCTTCAGTGAGACACTCCTCAGTCTTCAATCATACTATCACAGAATATTTATATACCGATATGGTATCATTGAGGTTTTCTTTAGTCCTTCAGTGAGACTCCTCAGTCCTTAATGATACCATCACAGTATATCTATATACTGTCATGTATCATTGAGGTCTGTTTCTGTTCTACAGTGAGATACTCCTTAGTCCTCTATCATACCATCATAGTATATCTATATAAGTCATGGTATCATTGAGGTTTGCTTCAGTCCTTGAGTCTCATTCCTCCATGATACCATCACAGTATATTTATATACTATCATGGTATCATTGAGGTCTGCTTCAATTCTTCAGTAAGACACTCATCAGTCCTCCATGATACCATCACAGTATATTTATATATTATTATAGTATCATTAAGGTCTTCTTCAATGAGACACTTTTCAGTCCTCTATGATACTAACATGGTATATATCATATACTGATAGGATATTAAAAAATAAATTTTAAAAAAAAAGATAAAACAAAACAAAAAAGAAGCTAACAAGAGAAAAATAAAAACAATAAAGTAGCCAACAGGAGAAAAATAAAGTAAGAGAAAAAAATAAAAAGGAGAAAATGAAATGTCAAAGAAAAAGGAACAAAAGGAGAATAACATTAATTGTTGAGAAGAAAGGAACTAAAATAGTTTTATCAATGTTCATGAATTTGCTACTACTATGGGGGTTCATTAATTGCTACCAAAAATTTTGAAAAAGACAACAACAACAAAAAAATTATAGTCTAATTATTTAGATTTTATAGTTTATTTATTTAAAAATTATGAATTAATATTTTTGTTTTAAAAAATAAAAATAGAGAAAGTAAAAGAGTTAGTGGATTCTAATTATTTTCTTAATTATTTTTTATTATAGTCTAATTATTTGACATTTCTATTTTTATTAATCTATTTTAGTTAATATTTTTATTTTTATTTTTAGAAAGAAAAAAAGGCAAAAATACAAAAAGAAATAAAAAAGATTATCTAACCAAAAATATATTAATGTGTTGATTGGTCTCCGGGCATTAGTTATGTGATATTTTCCATATTTGATTTAATCCCTGAAGTGAACTTGACATGTTGTTGATGCTTAAAGAGTTGTGATTAATGTCTGAAATATTATATGCATTACTGGTTTTGTCATAATAGTAAGGGAAGAATTGTTAGATACTCAAATGGAGGGAGATATAAATGAGACCTCCTAAAAGTTTAACAACGAATTTGTTGATAGTATAATCACTATGATATTGAATGTGAATAATGTGAATATCCTGAGATGAGTGCCTCGTGCCCAAGAGGAGCATCCAGGTGAGCAATATTGACTGAGTGGCTCGTGTCCGAGGGGAGCATCTGGACGAGTATATGAGTGGAAGCGGGTACTAAGCTGGTATAGTACATAGATTTCTAGAGTCCCCTATATGTTATGACTGGAAGGGCATAAATTAGACCCTCTGGCATGTGTGTACATCGATGTTGAGTGCAAAGTGATCATAGTGTGTGACAGAGGCGTGTGCCCGGCGTGTCATCATTTGTTCTCTCTTTTTGATGTAACATAAGAATGTTATAATTGGAATGAGAGCTAGTAATTGAATTGTGCTATCTTTGTGATGATTTATTTTATATCGTGTGTGGTTATGTAGTATTTTCACATATCGATGACAATGAAATATATTTATATACATCTGAATGGAGGAGGTGATATTTGAGTTGCAAAGAGTTAGTCAAATGAAGAAGGTGCAGCTAAATCGAGCTACAGCCCAAGGCAGTACTGCTGCAGTGGGACTTGTTTCGCTACGGCGAGACTGCAGCAGTGGTCAAGTGACCACTGCAGCGAAGGGCCCAATCTATTGAATAGACTGGTTTCCACCTGAGCATATTGGACTTCTTGAAATGGGTTTTCTTATATATGAATGATGTTTTGGGCTGGTTTCATATTGTAGTTTGTATGCTTATGTGTTATTATGTAAAGTCGGTTGATGATGCCTACCAATACTGTGTTTGTAATGACACTACTCTTGCATGTATTTCTGAGTGCAGAATCTGATCCAGGAAGCTCTTCTCGCCCTCACCTTTAGCACAGCAGCAGAATTTTCGGAAAGGTGAGCGAAGCAAGACGAACAGTCCCATCCCTTCCTTCCAAGATGTCTTTTATCCAAACATTATGATTTAATGTATGTCATTTGTTTTCTTCATAGACACTGTTAGCTAGACGTTTAAAGTGCAACGATAATTAGGTTCTGAGAGTATGCTTGTAGGATTTAGATTTTTATTTATCTTTTTCCTCATTTATCGATGATCCATTAATTTACTATTAAAGGAGTTACTCATCTTTAATGTGTTGGTTTTCGAGGAAAAAAGTTGGAAAAGCTTGGTTCATCCATCCGGGGTTAGTGTGGATGCCAATCACAGTCATTTGGATTGTGACAAAGTTGGTATCAGAGCACTAAATTCGTCGATCTCATTGCACTAAGACAGGTCTGGTAGAGTCTCATGGATCGGTGCGGAGATGTCCGTAACTTATCTTTGAAAGGCTGCAAAACTTTAGAAAAACTCCCTTATTCTTTCCCTTTTCGTTTGATTACTTTATTCAAATTGGTATTTGGTGATCTAATATCACGCCCCGAAAATTGAGGTAGGGTGCAACTGACACTTGATTCATGATTGATCAAAAAGCCATCTATATAGCATCTGAAAATATAACACTAAGGCTGAACGAGTCACCTGTCACAACCAACCAAGATAAATACTGGACCCATAAGGTCTCGATAATAACGAATAAGCAACCTGAAAAGCCAAAAAGGCTAGAATAAAGCTAAGCAGAGCAATGGAAAACCAGCATGACTACACAAGCAAAATTACTATACAAACTAGTCCACATCAGCCTCTATAAATTAAACAAACTGAAATGCACGGGACAGGACCCCGTCCTACCCATGTAGTACACAAAACTCAAAATAGTCAAAACTAGAACATGGCTCCTGGAAGAGAGGAGCATACCACTTTTACACTAAAATCTGGCTCCTACTGCGTCTGATGATCTTAGCCTCGGCTTGTACTTGCAACACGATTGCAGGAGGGGCCCCCAGATGAAGGGACGTCAGTACTAATAAAATGTATGTAAGGCTGAAAACTGTAAACATATAAGATAACAATGATAACTGAGCCAGAAATAAGAAATAGTAAAAATCCAGAATCCTAAAAATCGAACCCTGACAATAACTCAATATTGAAGTGTAAATGCAACCATATAATGAACAATAAAAACTATAACTAAAATATCGGTGGCCATCCGATCATAAAATCCATATAAAATTAGTCTAGCCAGTGTACCACACTGGCGTAAAAATAAAAATGCCTCCAGCCGATGTACCACACCAGGGTAAAATTCGTCCAGCCGGTGTACCACATTAGGGTAAAATAAAAATACCTCCATCCGATATACCAAACCGGGGTAAAATCAATAAAATCTTAATAATAATCATAACTGGAGCCGATACGGCTAATACTGGGTCAATTTAACACATATAACATAGAAATGATGAATACTAAATGTGACCTGCATAGTCCTCTTTCATAACGCATAACTGCAAGTGAGCACATATAACATGTAAAACTAGAAAATAGAACTTAAATGCATGTATTCAAAACCTGTATAAATCATAAGGAACTGCGGATGACCTAAGATTTTCTACAAGATTTATAAATCGTGTTCAAAGGGGCATTAGAGCTCAGAGACTCGCTAGCTTGTCTTCAGCTTAAGGGAAAGGGATTATGAAATCTTGCCTTGGTCTGTCATATTTCATAACATACATATAAGATAAAGGACACATAACAAGGCAATCCTAATTCAATGAGCTCATTTACTCTGAATAGCTTGCGACGTTTTTACTTGGTTTAAAATCGTTTATACGTCATCATCTTGGCTCTTTCACCAATTTCAGTTAGCAACCAGACCTTTAAGCACATTTAACATCACATATATAACATACAATAAGGACTAGCTAACAATGCCCACGCTGAGGGGTCTCCAACTCGATGTATAACTACAATAACAATCAACACGATATCACACTTTAAATACCCCACTTGGACTAGACATAATCTCAATATTTAACCTCTATCAAAAAAAATTTAAAATGCTTAAATGAAGCTTAACATACTCCCTCAAGACTTATAACGAGGATTCTGGATCATTCAACTCACAACGCACAAATTATGCTTAAAATAACGACGGACGGGGCACCTTACATACCTTTCTTTCCGACAAATTCTTCTTACTTCAATGGTCAACCATTAACCTAATCAATATCTTGAATTTATAGGAAAGTATCAAGCCTAATCTGTAGCACAAAATTCATCCCAAAATAACTCACCAAAAGGCTGTCACAATAGCAATAACAACATACAACAACATCAACAACATTTAGGTATTTTCTCTACTAGTTTCACCAATCTTTGGGGAGAAAACAATAGAAAACTTTATCTCACTTATGCTGTAATTCATCTCCTCAAAGTATATTATATTTAATGACAAAGATACTGCCAAAAATCCTAAGAAAAACGAGCAAGAACTCAGCTCAAACAGCCCAAACTGGTAGCTCACCTAGCTGCAAATTTTCAGCCTTTTTGCTTGCAATTTAAGGGGTTTAAGGAGGGTGAAATCCTTAAATTTCCTCTTGTCTTTGATCCCTGCTCAAATATAGATATATAGGAAGTAAAACCAGCTCTAAAAATGCCACAACTTCGCGCAAAACAACTGCCAAAAATGAGCTCCAAAACACCTAGCACACTTGGAAACCAACTTTGCTAACTTGTCTTGTGTTTGGTGGAGTTGTGCTTAAGGTTTCCTCTTCAATTTTTCTTGTTCAGACTACTGGAATTAAGAGATAAATAAAGTCCTTAAGTGAGCTGGTCGATTCAATTTAGGATAGAAAATGTTTTTCAAATCTGATTGTTAAATAGTTAGGGCAGTGGAGGTGCTAGGGCGTCATGCCTACATCACTGCTCGCAGTGCTTCCATAAAATGCCCATAACATATTACTCTGAACTCCGATTAATGAGTAGTTTAATATTTTGAAACTAGACTCAAAGATCTTTAATTTGATAGGTGTAGGACTCCTAACTCGTTATATATTGAGAGATATGATCATTTAAAGTTAATTCTTAGTTATAAACTTCACATACTTTTCGCTTTTTCATTCGTACTTGTTTCCTTCCTCACTTACGACCAATATATAGCCCGTACTTCTCTTAACATAGCATATAAATATCAAATAATCACCAAAAAATTTTGGTGTGTAACATCCTCCCGCTCTTAGGAACATTCGTCCTCGAATCAGAATTAACTTCACTTAACATGCTTCAAAATACATACTCAGTAATTAGGTATCAAATACATACCTCAATATCACATCGACATCGTAAACAGGTCAGGATACTTCTTCTTTATTTTTTCCTTAGCCTTCCAAGTGACTTCCTCGATGTTATTACTTCATCATAATATTTTAAACGAGGTGACTTCTTTGGTCTGAAGTTTCCTGAGTTGCCGATCAAGAATAGTAACTGGGACCTCGGTGTAGGCTATCTCCTCAAAAATTCGGACATCATCAATAGTCATAACACGAGTTGGGTCTCCTATACACTTCCGCAACCTCGATACATGAAATACTAGGTGGACTTCCACTAGTTCTAGTGGCAACTCCAACTCATAGGTACTTTGCCTATCCTGCGGATAACTCTATAAGGCCCAACATATATAGGGCTCAACTTGCCCTTTCGGCAAAATCGCATGACGCCTTTCATAGGCGACACTTTTAGGAAGACACAATCATCAACAGAAAACTCCAGCGCTCGATGACGTACATTCGCATAAGAATTCAATCTTCATATAGGGCCATCTAAATACTCGCCTGATAGCTGTTATTATAGGCAAACTCAATTAAGGAAACATGATCATCCCAACTTCCGCAAAAATTTAAAACATATTCACGCAGCATATCTTCAAGCGTCTGAATGGTGCGTTCAGCCTGTCTGTCTATCTAAGGATGAAATGTGGTACTGAGGCTTACCTGAGTGCCTAGTCCTTTTTGGAAAGACTTCCAAAAGTTTGTTGTGAATTGAGCACCACTGTTAGAAATAATGGATAAGGGGACACCATGTAGGTGAACTATCTCCCGTATATAAAGCCTAGCATAATCCTCTACAATATATGTAGTCTCAACTAGCAAGAAGTGAGCTGATTTAGTCAATCTATCAACTATTACCCAGATATAATCATGCTTCCTGCTCGATTGAGGCAATCTTGTAATAAAATCCATATTAATCACCTCCTATTTCTAAGCTGAAATTTTTATATCCTGGATTAGACCTCTAGGCCTCTAGTGCTCAACCTTCACCTGCTGGTAATTAGGACACTGACTCACAACACCTGTAATGTCCTTTTTCATATCACTCCACTAATATAGCTGCATCAGGTCATGATACATCTTCGTGGCACCTGGGTGTACTGAATATCGAGAGTAATGAGCTTCATTCATAATCTGTTCCCATAGCTTACCTACATTCGGCACACATATACGGTCCTGGTATCTAAGAACTCCATCGGGTCCGCAATCAAATAGGCTCTACTTCTGCGGTATATTATCTCTCAGTAAGACTAACTCTGCATCATCATATTGTTGTTGCTTAACTTCCGCTACTAAGGACGATTCTGTTGTGTTTTGGACAATAACACCCCCATCTTCAGCATCCAGTCACATAATTTCTAAGTCATCCAACTGTTGTAGAGTCTTCATCATTTCAATCCTGTCAACCTGAATATGACTCAAGCTACCCATAGACTTGCGACTTAGCAAATTAGCTACAACATTTGCCTTGCCCATATGATACAAGACACTCACATCATAATCTTTTAGTAACTCTAACCATCTTCTTTGCCTGAAATTCAACTCTTTCTGCTGAAATAAGTACTGGAGGCTCTTATGATCTGTGAGATATCAACATATACCCTGTATAAGTAGTGGCACCAAATCTTCAACGCAAATACCACCATGGGAAACTTAAGATCGTGGGTAGGATAATTTTGCCCGTTCTTTCTCAACTGTCTAGAGGCATAAGCAATAACCTTACCCGTACTGTATCAGAACACAACCTAGCCCAACTCCCGAAGCATCAAAATACACCTACACCCTCTAGAAAAGCCAAGACAGGTGTTGAAGTCAGCCTATCCTCCAACTCCTGAAAACTCTGCTCACATGCCTCTACCCACTGAAACTTAGCTGCTTTATCAGTCAACTTTGTCAATGGCGCAGAGATAGTAGAGAAACCTTCCATAAATTGGTGATAATAAACTGCTAACCCTAGAAAGCTATGAACCTCTGTAGGATTCAAGGGTCTAGGCCAGTTCTTCACAGCTTCTATTTTCTAGCCATCCACCCTTATACCTTTAACTGTAATCACATGGCCAAGAAAATCTACAAATGTCATCCAAAACTCACATTTAGAAAATTTAGCGTATAACCTATGCTCCTGGAGAGTCTATAATACTGCTCTCAAATAATTTGCATGCTCGGCCTTAGATCGCGAGTAAATGAAAATATCATCAATTAAGATGATCGCAAATACATCAAGAAAAGGCCTAAACACCCAATTTATCAGGTCCATAAAAGCTACTGGGGCGTTAGTCAGCCCAAATGACATCACTAGAAACTCACAATGGTCGTATCTAGTTCTGAAGACGGTTTTAGGGGTATCAACTTTCCTAACCCAAAACTGATGGTACCTGGATCTCAAATCAATCTTTGAAAAGCATCTGGCACCTTTTAACTGATCAAACAGGCCATCAATCTTGAGAAGTGGGTACTTATTCTTACCCGTCATTTTATTCAACTGGCTATAGTTAGTACACATCCTTAATGACCCATCTTTCTTTCGCACAAAGAGCACTGGTGCACCCCAAGGTAATACACTAGGTTGAATGAATCCCTTCTCGAGTAGATCTCCCAACTGCTCCTTCAATTTCCTTAGCTCTGCTGGAGCCATTCTGTAAGGAGGGACCGACATAGGTTGAGTACCTGGAGGTAGATCAATAGCAAAATCTATCTCCCTTTCAAGAGGAATTCTAGTCAAATCCTCTGGAAAGACCTTAGGGAACTCATTTACAATAAAAATTAACTAGAGAGTCGTAGGCTCACATTTCAAGTTTCTTACCCGAACCAACTGAGAAATACAACCTTTGGATATCAACTTCTGAGCCTTAAGGTATGAAAGAAACCTACCTTTAGGCGTAGCAGTATTACCTTGCCATTCTCAGACTGGCTCACCGAGAAAATGGAATCTAATAACCTTGGCTCTGCAATCAACATTAGCATAATATGTCGCCAACTAATTAATACACATAATGACATCAAAATTAACCATTTCAAGCTCAACTAGATCAGCTAAGGTTGATCTATTATATACCAATACTACACAGTTTCGGTAAACTCCTCTAGCTAACACAGATTCACCAATTGGCATAGCAATAGCAAATGGTATAGATAATAACTCAGCGACAGTCTCAAACTGACTCGCAACCAATGGTGTAACATAAGAGAGTGTAGAACCAGGACCAAGAAATACATATGCAGCATGAGAATAAATAATCAAAGTACCTATAACAACATCAGGTGAGGCCTCCTAGTCCTGCTAACCGCCCAAAGCATAAAATCAGTTCTAGGTTGCCCCGGAACTAGAAGCCTCTCTCCCTCTGCCTCTGTCATGGCATGCTGCCAACTGAGGATCAGGTCTGGGAGGTTGAATGGAGGATGACAAAGCAACCGCTGATCACTCTAATCATTCCTGATCCGCCTCGACCCTATCTGAACAATCCCTCATAAAGTGCTCGGGCTGCCCAAACTGATAACATACATTCTTCCCCTGAAGGCACTGAAGTGAATGGGATCTCCCACACTGAGGACAAGGCAATAATGGTAGTCTCCTCTGCTAACACTGCTTCAGACCATAAAGACTTTTGAAGATTCATCTCAAAGGAAGGATAAAACTAACCTCATCCTTAGATATTTTAAGATAAATAGCCCCGCCCGCTCCTGTCATTGAGAGCTAGATGGAGTTGGGACTTAGTCTCTTCTCTTTCCCTAAAACTGACATGGGGCACTCCCTACAGGACTAACTAACTATTTGAATGACTGAGCCCCTGGGTCACCATGCGGCCCTCTGTAAGGACCCACTATCCTAGCTCTCTACCTTTCCTCCTATTGTCCTAATTGATGAACCAAATCTTTTGCCCTCTAGGAGAAGTTTGAATTCGTGCAATGTCCATGTGCTCCTGAGTAGATACCCTCAAACAATATCGAGCTATGTGAAGCCCCAACCCTAACATGAACCGATGAACTCTATCCTCCATCATCTAAACCATATGCGAAGCATACATGGCAAGAGAATTAAATTGAAGGCAATACTCATGCACACTTATATTGCCCTGCTCTAGGTGCAAAAATTGCTCAATTCGAGCCTGTCGAAGCTCCCAGGGTAGATAGTGGTGCATAAAGGTCTCGGAGAACTCTTGCCACTCAGCTGGCAGTGCATCGACTCCTCTAGATCAAGCCCAAGCTTCATACCACAATATAGCCACATCACATAGTTTGAAGGCTGCCAACTCTACTTCCTCAGTCACTGTAGCTCACATCACCTTCAACAACCTATATGTATGATCAATAAAGTCCTAAGGATCCTTGCTTAGGTCTGATCCGGTGAATATGGGAGGGTTCAAACTCAAGAACTCGCGGCCTTGGAACTCTCAGTTTCATGGCCTCTATGTCTCTTTATCGCCTCCAATCGCTACTCCTGATCTGCGGTTATACAAGCCATCAGCTGAACAACTCCCTCAATACCCCGTCCTTCCAGAACAACCGAAGGTACCACAGGTACAGGAGGGTCTGTCACTCTACTTTCCTCAGGTACTACTGGTGCGGGAGGAGCCGCAGGTCTATCTGCCACTACTCTAACCAGTGTTGGAGGAATTGTAAACCTAGGGCAGGAGACTCACTCTGAGCCTCTGACCTGCCTCCCTGATCCACTGGAGGGCGACTAGTACCAATCAATCTCGTAGTCATCTTCCTTGTCACAGGCATACTTTGAAACAATAACACGATTTAAATATCGCAATACTTATGACCTCGCTCGATAGCACGAACTATTAGTAAAAGAAGTGAAATAATTTCTAGATGTCCTGTAGCCTCCTGATTATAAGTATGGTGCATAACATACCCATAAGTAAGACTCTACTAGACATGGCTTTATGGACTCCCTCAGACACGACTTCAATCTGATACTAAGTCTGTCACGCCTCAAAACTAGGGTAGGGAAAAAATGGCACTCGATTCATGATTAATCGAGAAGCCAGTAAAGTCTGAAAATATAACACTAAGGCCGACCAAGCCACCTGCCACAACCAACCAAGATAAATATTAGACCCATAAGGTCTTGACAATAATGAATAAGCAACTTGAAAGGCAAACTAGGTTGCAATAAAGCTAAAAAGAGCAATGGAAAACCAACACGACTACACAACCAAAACTACTTTACAAATCAGTCCACATCAGCCTCTATAGGGTAAACAAACTAAAATGCAAAGGACAAGGCTCCGGCCTACCCATGTTGTACACAACACTCAAAATAGTCAAAACTAGGACATGGCTCCTGGAAGAGAGGAGCATAACACTATTCCGCTTAAATCTAGCTCCTACTATGTCTGATGATCTGACCCTTGGCCTGTACCTGCAACACGAATGCAGGAGGGGTCCTCATATAAAGGGATTTCAGTACAAATAAAATGTACTGGTATGTAAGGCTGAAAACTATAAATATATAAGATAACAATGATAACTGAGCTAGAAATAAGGAATGGTAACAACTCGGAATCTTGAAAATCGAAATCTGACAATAACTTAATATTAAAGTGTAAATGCAACCATCTAATACTCAATAAAAATTATAACTTAAATGTCGGTAACCAGCCGACCATAAAATTCATATAAAATTCATCCAGCCAGTGTACCACACCGAGGTAAAATAAAAATGCCTCCAGCCGGTGTACCACACCGGGGTAAAATAAAATTACCTCTAGTCGATGTATTACACTTGGCTAAAATCAAAAAATCTTAATCATAATCATAAACGGAGTTGATATGTCTTACAGTGGGTTAATTTAAACCGTAACATCGAAATGATGAATACTAAATCTGTAGGCTGTATAGGCCTCCTTCGTAATGCATAACTATAAGTGAGCACATATAACATGTAAAGCTAGAAAATAGCACTTAAATGCATGTATTCGAAAATTGTATAAATCATAAGGAACTTCGGATGACCTAAGAGTTTCAACGAGATTTATAGATCGTGTTCAAAGGGACATTAGAGCTCGGAGACTCGCTAGCTTGTCGTTCGTCTGAAGGGAAAGGTATTATGAAATACTCCCTTGTCCTGGAATATTTCATAACATACACATAAGATAAAGGACAACCATAACAAGGCAATCCTAATTCAATAAGCTCATTTACCCTTAATAGCTTGCGGCGTCTTTACTTGGCTTAAAATCATTTACATGTCATCATCTTGGCTCTTTCACCAATTTTAGTTAGCAACTAGACTTTGAAACACATTTAACATCACATATATATAACATGTAGTAAGGACCAGCTAACAATGCCCATACTGAGGGGTATCCAACTTGATGTACAACTACGACAATAATCAACACGATATCACACTTTAAATGTCTCACTTGAGCTAGACATTATCTCAACATTTAACCTCAATAAAATATGAAACTTTAAATGCTTAAATGAAGCTTAACATACTGCCTCAAGACCTTTAAATAGGTTTTTCACTCATTCAACTCACAACGCACAAATTGTACTTAAAAGAACGACGGACAGAGCGCCTTACATACCTATCTTTCCAATGAACTCTTATTACTTCAATGGCCGCCCTTAACCTCCTCAATCTATTGAATTTATAGGTAATATCAAGCCTAATAGATAACACAATATGCATCCCAAAATAACTCACCAAAGGCAATCACAATAGCAGCAACAACACACGGCAACATCAATAATATTTAGGCATTTTCTCTACTAGTTTTCACTAACCTTTGAGGGAGAAAAAAATGAGTAACTTTACATCACTTATTATGTAATTATTATCCTCAAAGTATAGTATATTTAAAGCCAAATATTCTACCAAAAATTCTAAGAAAAATGAGCAAAAACTCAGCCCAAACTGGCAGCTCACCTAGCTACAAATTTCCAGCCCTTTTGCTTGCAATTTAAGGGGTTTAAGGAGGGTGAAATCCTTATCTTAATTCTTGTATTTGATCCCTACTAAAATATGGATATATAGTCAGTAAAACCAGCTCCAAAAATGCAGCAACATCGCCCAAAACAATGGCCAAAAATGATCTCCAAAACACCTAGCACACTTGAAAACCAACTTTGTTAACTTGTCTTGTATTTGGTGGAGTTGTGCTTGTGGTTTCCTCTTCAATTTTCCTTGTTCCAACAATTGTAATTGAGAGATAAAAAAAGTCCCTAAGAAAGCTGATTGATTTGGTTTAGGATACAAATGTTTCCAATAGTGAAAATCTGATTTTTAAATAGTTAGGGAGGTGGAGGCGCTAGGGCATCATGCTAACGTCAACGCTCGAAGTGCTTTGGCAAAATGCACATAACATCTTACTCTGAACTCTGATTAATGAACGGTTTAATATTCTGAAAACTAGACTCAAAGACCTTTAATATGAAAGGTCTTAGGACTCCCAACTCATTATATATTTAGAGATATAGTCATTTAAATTTGACCCTTAGTTATAAACTTCACATACTTTTCGCTTTTCCCTTCGTACTTGTTTCCTTCCTCACCTACGACCAATATACAACCCATACTTCCCTTACCACATCAAATAATTACCACAAAATTTTTGGGGTGTAACATCTAAATTGGTATCTAACAACTCTTCTTTGTTTCTCTCAAAGATGGTGGGAACACGTGCAGGAAAAAATAAAGGGAGCACTCAAACCTGTAGTAGCAGCCGCAGTTCGCGGCAGAGGGCGGGGTTGAGGTCGTGGGCGGAGGCCTGCTACTGTCATAGGAGGGGCTCATGCTCCTTTTCCAGCTTAAGAGAGGTCTGAATCTCTCGTACCTCCAGCAGTTCAGGAGAGGGTGGCTGTGGAGGTGGAGGTCCTAACTCAGGGAGAAACGACACCCGCTCCAACATCTTTTAAGGCCCTGGCTCAGGTCCTTAACTTGTTGAGTGGACTCGTGGTTAATAAGGCAGCGCCAGTGACTCCTATATGGAAGCAACTGAGGACACAACATGCAGCTGTTGTGGCTCCTCATATAGATGATATGTCAGAGGTGGTGATGGTTCCAATATCGGTGTTCGAACTGGTAATGACTGGGGAGGAACATGATCTATTTTGGAGGTTTACCAAGATGAAGCCTCTCACTTTCTACGAAACTGAGGCGGAGGATGCCTATGAATTCATAATCAACTATCATGAGAGGCTCCACAAAATAGGGGCAGTGGAGAAGTATGGGGTGGAGTTTGTCACCTTCCAGCTGTTGGTGATATTAAGCTCTAGTGGAGGGCTTTTATGGAGTGCAGACTAGCAGTTGGACCCAATTCTACTCCACCTTTTTGGAGAAGTATGTATCCCCTACCTAAGAGATAGGAGGCGGGATGAGTTCGCCACCATCGATCAGGGGAACTCTTCAGTTGCATCTTATGAGGCTCGATTTCACTCCCTCTCCAGGTATTCCTTACCCTTACTCCCCACAGAGGAATAGAGGATCAAGCAATTTGTTAAAGGCCTGAATGTCGGACTTCAGCTATCAGTTCTTCAGATGGTTTATGCATGTAAGATCTTTTAGGAGGTAGTACAGTATTTGAAGAATGTGGAGGGGGTGAAATAGGAAGATTATGCAAAAAAATGTTGAGAAGAAGGCTCGAAAGGTTGGTTCCTGCACCGGCTTTTTTGCTTGGACTCCGGTACCTCAAGGCTACTCAAGATGCCTTGTTCAGTCAGTTATGCAGGTGTTAGATGGGGGTCCGTTGGGAACCACTCCATGACCAGCAGATACAGTGGTACGTAACCAGATGATTTTCTCAGATTTTGGGGCTCGTCCTATTTTTTTAGTTCCAACTCAGAGGTTGGTGATTGAGAAGGTGTGCTATGAGTGTGGGGAGTGTGGTCACATCCATAGATGCTGTCCCAGGTTTGGAAAGGGTGGGCAGATTATTCCATACCCAACTCCTCAAGCTCCGGCCCCTGCCGAAAGTGGAGGGAGTGCATTCAACAGGATCTCCCCCAATTAGGGAGGAGCAATCAGCTAGTGGTTAGAGGTGGCACCCAGACTGGTAGAAGAGGTTCTCATACCAGAAAGGTGGTGTTCAGTCCGATAGAGGGGTTCCACAGCCCAATCATGGCAGTTCTTAGGCGGGTGGTTAGGCTCATTTCTAGGCATTTTCGGGTAGGCCTGAGGTAGAGGCTTCTGATGCTGTTATCATAGGTACAATCTTTGTGTCTGACAAAATGGCTATGACTTTGTTTGATCTGGGTTCTACTTTTTCCTATGTGTCATCTTAGTTTGCTTTAGGATTGAATCTTGCTTGTGATATACTTGATACTCCTATCCATGTGTGTACTTCTGTTGGGGATTTTGTGGTGGTAGATAGGGTCTATTGTGATTTCATTGTTGACTTTATGGGGTTTGATACTCTGCTAGATTTAGTGATCTTAGACATGGTAGATTTTGATATGATTTTAGGGATTCGCTGGTTATCTCCTTACCATGCCGTCCTGGATTACCATGCTAAGACCGTCACTATATCAGGCCTAGGGTCATCCAGGTTGGAGGGGAAAGGAAATTGTAGCCCTGCTCCTAAGAAAATCATTTCTTATATTTGTGCCTGTAAATTGATAGAGTGAGGGTGTTTAGCTTATCTAGCTCATATTCAGGATACCAGTTTTGAGGGTCCTTCCATAGAGTTGGTTCCAGTAGTTTGTGAATTCTTAGAGGTATTTCCCGCTGATCTACCTGACAAGCCTCCGGACCGCGATATTAATTTCTGCATAGATTTAGAGCCAGGGACTCGACCAATTTCCATTCCGCTGTATAGAATGGCACCAGATGAGTTGAGAGAACTCAAGGAGCAGTTGCAAGAATTGCTTAGTAAGGGGTTTATCAGACCGAGTGTCTCTCCATGGGGTGTCCCGATCTTGTTTGTGTAAAAAAAAGATGGTAGTATGCGGATGTGCATTGATTACTGCCAGTTGAATAAGGTAACTATCCAAAATAAATATCCTCTACCTCAAATAGATAACTTGTTTGATCAATTACAGGGAGCAACAATGTTCTACAAGATTGACCTAGGTTATCATAAGTTAAAAATTCATGCTAAATATATTCCTAAGTCAGCTTTTTGGACTAGGTATGGACATTATGAGTTCCTAGTCATGTCTGCTGGACTCACTAATGCTCCAGCAGCGTTCATGAGCTTGATGAATGCTATTTTCAAACCCTATCTTGATTCATTCATAATCGTGTTCATTGATGATATCTTGACATACTCTAAGACTAAGCAGGGACATGAGAATCATTTGAGGATTGTGTTGGGGCTGCTGAAGGAGAAACTGTTGTACACCAAATTCACCAACTTGAATTTTGGATGGAGTCGGTATCTTTTTTGGGTCATATGGTCTCCAAGGAGGGATTAATATGGATCCACAGAAGGTGGAGGTGGTTCAAAACTGGGTTCAACTTACTATGTTGACTGAGATTTGGAGTTTTGTGGGGCTGGTCAGTTACTACCGTTGATTTGTGAAGGGATTTGCATTCATTTCCTCAGCATTGACAAGATTGACTCAAAAGGATGTGCCCTTCCAATGGTTTGAAGAATGTGAAGAGAGCTTTCAAAAGCTCAAAACCTTGTTAACCACAGCACCAATCCTGGTCCTACTAGTGGAAGATAAGGATTTTATAGTTTATTGTGATGCCTCACGGCTGGATTGGGTTGTGTTGATGCGAAGGATAAGTTATTACCTATGAATTGAGGCAGTTGAAGGTGCATAAGAAGAATTACCCCACACATAATTTGGAATTGGAATCGGTGGTGTTTTCCTTGAAAATCTGGAGACATTACCTGTATGGGGAACATTGTGAGGTATTCATAGATCAGCACAGCTTGTAATATGTGTTCTCCCAGAAAGACATCAACCTGAGACAGAGGAGATGGATAAAGTTGCTGAAAGATTATGATGTTACGATCTTATATCACTAAGGGAAGGCAAATGTGGTGGCCAATGCCTTGAGCCGGAAGGCAGTGAGTATAGGAAGTTTAGTGTGTTTGGAAGCTACTCAGCAGCTGATGGCTAGGGAAGTCCAAACACTGGCCAACAGCCTGATGAGGCTTTTATTGATGGAAATAGGGGGAATCCTAGCCAGCATGGAGGCGAAATTATCATTACTAGAAGAGATAAAAGTTAGACAGTTTGAGGATGCAAAGCTACAAGATTCCAGACAAGGTTCTGCGGAGGGAGGCCAAGGAAGTGGTGCTAGATGACGAAGGGGTCTTGAGGATAAAGGGGCGTATGTGTATTCCCCGAGTTGATGAGATTATTAAAACTATCATGGCGGAAGCTCACAACTCGAGGTACTCCATCCATTCTAGGGTTACTAAAATGTACCATGACTTGAAGAAGCATTATTGGTGGGGTAGAATGAAGAGGGACATTGTTGATTATGTTGCCTAGTGTTTGAACTGCCAGTAGGTGAAGTACGAGCACCAGAAGCCTGGGGGAGTACTTCAGCAGATGCCCATCCCAGAGTAGAAATAGGAGAGAATAGCAATGGACTTCGTGGTGGGTCTTCTAAATACATTGGGGAAGTTTGACTCCATTTTGGTCATTATTGACAAACTGTCCAAGTAACTTACAATGCCGAGAGACTGGCCATAGGGTGCTAATTTCGATTGTGTCAGACAAGGGTACTCAGTTCACTTCTCATATCTGGAGGACTTTACAGGCAGAATTAGGTACAAGGTTGGATTGGAGTACGGCATTCCATCCTCAGACAAACGGACATTCAGAAAAGGACCATCCAGGTGTTAGAGGACATGCTTCAGGCTTGCGTGATAGATTTTGGTGGTCATTGGAATAAATTCATACCCTTTGCGAAGTTTTCCTACAAAAACAATTACCATTCGAGCAATAGCATGGCGCCATTTGAAGCGTTGTATAGGAGGAAATGCAGGTCTCCAATTGGGTGGTTCAACACATTTGAGGTGAGACCTTGAGGCGCGGATTTGCTTAAGGAATTCATGGAGAAGGTTCAGGTAATCCAAAAACGTCTGGTAGTGGATCAAAGTAAACAGAAATAGTATGTAGATAGGAAAGTGAGAGATATGGAGTTCATGGAGGAAGAGCAAGTGTTGCTCAAGGCGTCTCCCAAGAAGGGTGTGATGAGGTTTGGAAAGCGGGGCAAGCTTAGCCCTAGGTACATTGGGTTGTTTGAGATTCTCTGACATGTAAGGAAAGTGGCTTATGAATTATTGCCACCAGGATTGTCCGAAATACATCCCACCTTCCATGTTTCCATGTTAAAGAAATACTATTGAGATGGGTCGTACATAATCAAATGGGACTCGGTGTTGCTAGATAAAAATTTGTCCTATGAGGAGGAGCCAGTGGCGATATTGGATAGAGAGGTTTGCAAATTGAGGTTGAAGGAGATAGCAATGGTAAAGGTCCAATGGAAGAATCGTCCGATAGAGGAGTCCACTTGGGATACTGAGGCTGACATGCGGATCAAATACCCTCAATTGTTTGAGGAATCTGGTATGATCTCTTCTCCTTGCTTAAGTGGTATCTGATGTAACGACCTGTATGTCATTATGAGGGAAAATAAACTTAGAACAGTCCAATGAGGTAGAATTGATAATGTTCAAACCATACCTCCTACCGAAGTATGAAACGGATGTTGTCAATAAAGAACCCAACTAGAGGTTGGGGTCGAACCCAGAAGGTATATGGAAGATCAAGACTAAGCCAACAAGTGAACTTGTTAGGTAGTTACTCCAAATTGGGGATTCTAAAGAAAACAATAATTAAAAATAGAGTTAAAACTTTGGTTGAAATCAAGAATGAAAAATAACTAGGGTTTTGTGTTCCCCATGGGTTCATAACTACTTCAGTTATACATACGTGATCATAACCAATGCTTACTTATAGAACTGATAACTTAGGTTCATTCAAACGACTGTTCATCCCCATTGAATGACTATACTCAATCACCGAGTCAGGTCTCATGAGCGATTACATATTAACCGTTATCTATGTGTTCCAAATTTAACTATCTTGCAACCACAACTCAAGTTAATACAATGATCATCAAGATCAAGGCTTTGTTGTAACTCTCCTTTCCTAATCTCTACCTCTCTAGGCTCAAGCAAGTAAAAAATTCAGGCATGTCCTAATGTTGTACACCGTTAAGAAACATTTAAACATGAAAAAATACAATACAAGTGTTTTGTATTGGTTTTGAATCACATTTATGTAACCATAGCTTCTTAATCCACCATGGTTCCCACAACCCTAGCTATGGAGGTATTAACCTCTCATAGTTGCAAGATTGTGATTTACATTCATAATTAGAAATATAAATCAATACTTACAATTATGGGTGAGAGAAAAACTTCTTTGTATAAATCAGTAAAAATCCTCAAGAACAAAATATGAAGATTAAGAGAAAGTCAAGAAAATGTTGATCACAAGTCGAACAACTCAATTCTCACGTCTAATTCTCTCTAACTTGATTTCTAATCGCCTCTAATCACTCCTAATCACCTCCCCTATGAAAATAAAACATAAAACATATTTATACAGACATAAAAATCCTTTTTCTAGGCTAACAGGGTGAATTTCCATAACTGAAGTTGCCCTTCACGACCTGTCCTACGACCCGTAGCAGGTATGTACGGGTCATACTTGCTTCCCGTATATCATTGGCTGGCTGAAATTTGGCTAAGTGTTGGACCTTGGTACGACTCGTACATGCTTCCTACGAGTCATACTATGCTTCCATGGCTTGACTCTGAAACTTTGCAATTTTTCTGAAGTTCTTCACGAGTGCTATGGTACGACTCGTACCTTGATGCCACGACTCATACTGTTTATCCATATCAGGAGTCAGCCTCTTGTGAAAATATTCTAAATCTTTCCACGAATTATTCACTAAGGCCCGTACAAGCTTTGTATGACTCGTACTGAGAGTCGTATGATGCACTTCTTCATCCTTAGCCTTCTGAACTTCTCACGAACTATAGTACAGCTCGTAGTACCTTCCTACGGCTCGTACTGTGAACTGTGACTTAAGCCTATTTTCTGCACTTTCAAGTTATCTTTTGCACATTTTTGCTCCAACACCTATTTATCCTATAACTAAAGAAAAAGTACCTTATATCCATATAAATATACCTAATTCCTTGCTATTTTCTTAGTTTTGAGCATCGCAAGTGTTGTAAACTCACAGCACATCAACACCCTCAACTTAATACTTTTGCATGTCCTCAGTCAAAGAAAAACAAAAACTAAATACGATGCTCAACTAGAAAATAAACCTAGGATACTACATCCAATACCAAACAAAACTTGTACTATACATTTAACAATTTCTGACCCTTTTCCAAGAACCAACATCAACCAATGTACTACAAACAACCACAAAACATGATAAACAGGGATCAAGACATATCATCTAACCATCAACAGGCAATCAAGTCATCACGTATGTTTTTCACACATACCAAAGGTAAAAGTAAACATAATCCATGTACCCTCACAACAAATGAAGTCCCCGCTCACAGATATAGTATCAACTATTGCATGGGACTAAACTAGCAAGGCGCTCACTCTCACAAAGAAGTTTCAAGTACTATGTATCAGATACCATAGGCTTGCCCTTATTTTCGATGCTTCGGTTTATCAGATGGTTAGATTAGGATCACTATAGGACTTGTTGTGGCTTGTAATGTAGGCTTTAGGGCTGGGCATGATAAATATGAAAGATTTTATAAGTGACTATCCCTTCCTTGGCACTACATACATTAGCTACACCATTCACCTATTTCACCCTTTATGCTTTTCATTCCTTTTCTTCCCTTTTCACCTCTTTTATGTACATTTATATGGGTGTGGTGTATTTTAAACATTCTTTTTCTTTTGAATTTTCTTTTTCAAGATTTTCAATTTTTTTTCATCTTTTTTTTTCTTTTCACACCACACCTCATTTTTAACCTTTTCTCTTTTCTCTCCCTTTTTCTCGTTCCCATCATTTATGCACCCCTACTCTAGCCACCCTCAACTTAGGCATTTTCCCTATTTTGAGGTTCACAATATCCAAGAAAGGTCCAGGACCAAATTCATTATAAATTTATGGGTATGGTTAATCGGTTAATCAAACAAAAATGGTCTATTAAAGGCTCAAAATTGGGATCAAGAGAATCATATGATTTTGGTAGAGTTATTTAGGCTAAAAGTGAGCTTAACAAAAAATGGCCTATGATCATATCCTAACCAATCATCCTTAGCCTATGCAAAGACCAACCAGGCAAGTTCTAGATCTTCAACACAATATTGAACTAAGTATTACACCTCACTCACTCATGGTACATGACTTATATTCACCTCACTTGTCTAGTTTACACATGGATTAACAAGACTCCTCATGCTAATAAACTAAATGACATCAAAAGATCCACAGAAATCATGCATGCAATCACAAATACATAGCTAATGCATCAAAAAAATTTTAAACAGGGTCTTTTCTTTTTTCAAAATTCAAAACTAGTGCATTTTCATTGGCTGAGTCCTAAGTTATTTCCTAATTAAACAAAAATCATAAAATTAGAAATAAAAATCCTAAACATGTCATTTCTACTAGATAGCATGTCCGAGGAAAAAGAAACACGGCAAGAAAAATCCTCAGACAAATAAAAAAATCCCAAGAATCACAAGTACACCCCCTCCCTTTTTTGCAAATTAAGCTTCATCCTCGAAGCATGAACTACAAGGACATAGGGAAGGAAACATACCTGAAGCTACTCAGACTTCGCCATTCATGGGTTGCCTCCCATACAACGCCTAATTTAACATCGCGGCACGACGTGGCTTTTGCGACTCCTCAGACGTCATCAAGGTATACTACCTTTATTCGTCTTAATTCCTCCACATCTCCCAGATACAACTTTATTCTTTTCCCGTTTACTTTAAACCTTTTTCCTTCTTTATTCTCAAGTTCCACTGCACCATATGGGGACACATGTACTACTCTGTATAGTCCCATCCATCTAGATTTCAACTTCCCAGGGTGCAACCGGAGTCTTTAGTTGAACAGTAAGACCAAATCACCTGGACTAAACTCCTTTTTTGCAATTTCTTATCATGGTAGATCTTCATCCTTTCTTTATAAAAGGTCACACTTTCATAAGCTCTAAGTCGGAATTCATCCAACTCATTAAGTTGGTTAAGTCTCAGCTTGGCTGCTTCATTCCAGTTCATGTTCAACTTTTTCAGAGCCCATAACTCCTTATGCTCTGATTCGACCGGTAGATGGTATGCTTTGCCATAAACCAGTTGGTACGGATACGAACCAATGGGGGTCTTATAAGTTATTCGGTAAGCCCACAACGCATCATCAAGCTTCTTAGACCAATCTGTCCGGCTAGTATTCACTGTCTTGGCCAGGATAGTCTTGATTTCCCTGTTTGAGACTTCCACTTGTCCACTTGATTGAGGGTGGTAAGGTGTGGCCACCTAATGCTTGATAGCATATTTTTCCAACAGGGTCCTAAAAAGGCGGTTACAGAAGTGAGATCCACCATCACTGATAATAGTTCTGGGAGTGCCAAATCTAGCAAAAATATGCTTCCGAAGGAATGCTGTAACACTCTTGCCTTCATCGTTTGGTATTGAAATTGCATCCACCCATTTGGAGACATAATCTACTTCCACTAGATGTATTTCATTCCATATGAGCTAACAAATGGGCCAATGAAATCAATGCCCCACACATCAAACAACTCAACTTCCAAAATAGGGGTCAGTGGCAACTCATGCTTACGGGTAATACCCCCCTGCCTTTGGCATTGATCACAAGACTTGGCGAAGTCATATGCATCTTGATGAATAGAAGGCCAATAATATCCACATTGTAAAATCTTATGCACAGTTCTAATACCACTATGATGACCCCCAACAGGAGATGAATGACAGCCCTCCAGAATGCTCAGCATTTCTATTTCAGGAACACACCTACGAATGATCCCATCTACACAAATGTGAAATAAATATGGATCATCCCAGTAATATCTTCGGGCATCGAATAAGAACTTCTTCTTTTGTTGAGAAGTTACGTCTGCCGGTATCATATCTCTAACCAAGTAAGTTGCAAAGTCTGCAAACCAGGGAATCAAATCCTACAATGCATCTAGTACCTGTTCATCTAGGAAGGCACCATCAATATCAATCTCCTTCCTTGCTTCAGACTCGAGCCTGAATAAATGATATGCTACCTAATTTTCTATTCCCTTCCTATCTTTAACCTCAAACTCAAATTCTTAGAGAAAAAGTACCTACCGAATCAATCTGGGTTTAGCATCTGTTTTGGACATCAGGTACCTCAAAGAGCGACATGGTCTGTATGAATGATCACATTAGTTCCAAGCAAGTATGCTTGGAATTTTTCGAATGCAAAGACCACTGCCAGTGGCTCATGTTTTGTGACTGTGTAATTTTTCTGGGTTGTATTGAGTGTTTTACTAGCGTAAATGATTGGATGAAAGATCTTTTCTCTTCTTTGGCCCAAAACAGCACCAAGAGTGACATCGCTAGCATCACACATTACCTCGAATGGAAGAGACCAATCCGGAGCCACGATGATAGGAGCAGTGCTGAGTTTTTCCTTTAAGCACTCAAAAGCCCTTAGACATGCCTCATCAAACACGAAATTTACCTTCTTCTCAAGCAATTTGCATAATGGTTGTGCAATTTTTTAAAATCCTTGATAAATCGCCTGAAGAATCCTGCATACCCTAAAAAGCTTATGACCCCTTTTATGGAAATAGGGGTGGAAAACCTGCTATAACCTCAATTTTTTCTTTGTCCACCTCAATCCCCTTTCCCAAGACTTTATGACCCAACATTATTCACTCCTTAACCATAAAATGACATTTTTCCCAGTTTAGGACCAAATTAGTTTCTCCGCATCGTTTCAATACTTTGCCCAAATGGTTGAGGCAGGATTCAAATGAGTCACCTATAATAAAAAAGACATACATAAATACTTCAATGGTGTCCTCCACCATGTCTGAGAATATGGACATCATGCAGCGCTGGAATATGGCTGGTGCATTGCATAGTCCGAATGGCATTCTTCTGAAAGCGAAGTTCCATATGGACAAGTAAAGGTCGTCTTCTCCTGGTCTTCTGGAGCGATGGTAACCTGATTATATCCTGAATATCCATCAAGAAAGCAGTACCAATCTCTACCTGCTAGTCTGTCAAGCATCTGATCCAAGAATGGCATTGGGAAGTGGTCCTTCTGGGTCCAGTGGTTGAGTTTCCTGTAATCAATGCATACACGCCATCCTGTGACTGGTCGTGTCGGTATCAACTCGTGCTTCTCATTGGGCACAACTATAATCCCACCTTTCTTTGTTACTCACTGTACTAGGCTCACCCACTTGCTATTTGGGATGGGATATATGACACCAGCATCCAACCACTTGATAATTTCCTTCTTTACAACTTCTTGCATTTGAGGGTTCAGGCGGAGCTGATGTTCTATACTTGGTTTGCAATATGGCTCTAGTTGGATCTTGTGAGTACATATGCCTGGAGGGATTCCGATGATATCAGCTATGGTCCAGCCAATTGCCTTTTTGTACTATTTTAGTATGTTGACCAAAGCTCCCACCTGATCATCTAACAGGTCTGCTGCAATTATGACCGATAAAATATTGTATTCTCCAAGGAATGCATACTTGAGATGGGGAGGTAGTGCTTTCAGCTCAAGGACTGGTGGCACCTCCACAGATGGCTTGGCCGGCGGTGTTGAACAATTTTTTAGATCCATGTCTAACTTCTTTGGGATGAAGTTGTATGACCCCATTCCATTTAAAGTGTTCAACGTCTCCGTGTACTCCGGAATCTCGTCTCCCTCATAATTCATCATCACAGCTGCAAATGTATCAATAGTCATCATCTCTTCCACAAGCATTGGAAGCTTATCATATTCCATCTGGGTGTTTGAACAAGGGATTGTTCCCTTGATGTATCTTGATAGAATCACAAAAGAAAAACAAATAAAAGTGTAAAAAGGGACATAACTACCAAAAAGTCAAATACAAGCAAATAATCTAGTCTTAGTCGTATTCCCAAGCAACGACGCCACTTTTTGATAACGCTCAAACCATACCTCCTACTCAAGTATGAAACGGACGTTGTCAATAAAGAACCCTACTAAAGGTTGGGTCGAACCCACAGGGAATATGGAAGAGCTAGACTAAAGCGGGTAAGTGAACTTGTTAGGTAGTTACTCCAAATTGGGAGTTTTAAAGAAAATAATAATTAAAAACACAGTTAAAACTTTGGTTGAAATCAAGAATGAAAAATAACTAGGGTTTTGTGTTCCTCATGGGTTCATAACTATTTCGGGTATACATACGTGATCATTACCAGTGCTTACTTGTAGAACTGATAACTTAGGTTCATTCAAACGATTGGTTCGTCCCTATTGAATGACTATATTCAATCACCGAGTCAGGTCTCATGAGCGATTGCAGATTAACCGTTATCAATATGTCCCAAATATAACTATCATGCACCCACAACTTAAGTTAATACAATGATCATCAAGATCAAGGCTTTGTTGTAACTCTCTTTTTCTATTCTCTACCTCTCTAGGCTCAAGCAAGTAAAGAATCCGGGCATGTCCTAACGTTGTACACCATTAAGAAACATTTAAGCATGAAGAGAATACAATACAAGTGTTTGCATTGGTTTTGAATTACTTTTATGTAACCCTAGCTTGTTAATCCACCATGGTTCCCACAACCCTAGCTATGGAGGTTTTAGCCTCTCATAGTTACAAGATTGTGATTTGCATTCATAATTAGAAACATAAATTAATACTTACAATTATGGGTGAGAGAAAAACTTCTTTGTATAAATCAGCAAAAATCCTCAAGAATAAAATATGAAGATCAAGAGAAAATCAAGAAAAGATTGATCACAAGTCGAACAACTCAATTCTCACATCTAATTCTCTCCAACTTGATTACTAATCCCCACTAATCACTCCTAATCACCTCCCTTATAAAAATAAAACATAAAAAGTATTTATACATACATAAGAATCCTTTTCCTAGGCTAATAGGGTGAATTTCCATAATTAAAGTTGCCTACGTCGCGACCTATCCTATGACTCGTAGTAGGTATGTACAGGCCATACCTACTTCCCGTATGTCATTGGCTAGATGAAATTTGGCTAAGTGTTGGACATTGGTACGATTTGTACATGCTTCCTACGAGTCATACTGTGCTTTCTTGGCTTGACTCTGAAACTTTGCAATTTTTTTAAAGTTCTTCACCAGTGCTACGGTACTACTCGTACCTTGATTCCATGACTCATACTATCTATCTGTATCAGAAGTCAGCCTCTTGTATAAAAATCTTCTGAATCTTTCCACGACTTCTTTACTATGGCCCATACAAGCTTTGTACGACTCGTACTGAGAATCGTATGATGCATTTCTTCATCCTTAGCCTTCTAAAACTTCTCATGACCTATAGTACGGCTCGTAGTACCTTCCTACAGCTCGTACTGTGAACTGTGACTTAAGCCTATTTTCTGCACTTTCAGGCTATCTTTTGCACATTTTTGCTCCAACACCTATTTATCCTGTAACTAAAGAAAAAGTGCCTTATATCCATATAAATATACTGAAGTCCCTGCTATTTTCTTAATTTTGAGCACCGAAAGTGTTGTAAACTCACAACACATCAACACTATGGATAGAATAGTATGGTTGGGTGTAATACCCCGAAAGAGGCCTAAGAATAGACCCATGAGTTGAAGTTGAAACTACAGAAAACCTAAAATTTTCGCACCAGTATGACTCGAAGTAGGAATCTTGGTGAGGACCTATGACTCGTGACTCGACTCGTGATGAGTTCGGGAGCCTGAGGTTATACCACGAGTAGTCCTATGAGTCGTGGCTTGTGCGTATGACTCGTGGTTATGAGTCATGGTGAATTTCTCAGTGGTGCTAGAGTGGGTCGTCACGGGTCATGGTACGACTCGTAGGATGTTGCAACGAGTCGTGGTGAGGAGTTGTGGTTAAGTCATATTGGTTGGGTGGATGATACCACGGTTGACAGTACGACCCGTAGGATGGTGGTATGAGTCGTGGTATACCAGTCGAGGATAAATTTAGAAAATTGGGAAAAATGGTGAGGTGACTACGAGAGGTAACCACGAGTCGTGACTTGATGGTACGACTCGTGGTCGGGGCCAGAGCTGCTTTTCAGAGAAAATTTCAGTAAGGGAAAATTCAACTTTTCTACGCCTTTGGGCCCTAAACCACGTCGTTTTGGTGTCAGGAAAGGGTCTTTAAGGGATGAAAACTCCTTCTAAGTTCATTTTGGCAGTTTCAAGTGCTAGAGAAGAGACTAGGAAGGAATTCGAGCAATTTTCTTCAAGTTCTTCAAGTTTTCACTTAAGGTTCTTCAAGGGAGTAGAAATCACAAAATTTTCAGGTATGTGGGGTTTTGAATGGGTAGTTTAGTCCCTACCCATGCCCAATTTCTCCCTAATTCTATATTTAAGTTACCAACTTTTGATGGGTCATAACCCAAATGCATGTTCCTCAAAAATCGATATGAACCTGTTGTAGTATGTATAAAATCATGGATTTGAATTATTGGACTGTTTTCACTTATTTTATTTATTATTTGATGATTAAATCCCTAAATGCACATGTGCCCAAATCATGGGGTTTTAGTGAAATTCAAGGTTATGGTAATTTTCTCAAGCATGATATGAACTCTTGAATTTAAGCATGTTTTCAACAACTCATGTTATTATGATCATGTTTAGTATAACTTTAAGCATTTCAAATATGATTGAAATTATGGGCAATGTCCACATGTCGCTTGTGGTTTATGAACTACGATTTTTGGCCGATTCATGGGCCCAATTCCATGGCTAGTATTTTGAATTCTCAAGCATGATACGATCGTCACGATTTAACTAGCCATTCATGTCATGTATGAATTTCTATGAGCACGTTGTATGTTTTGGGAGTAGTACTTAACACCGAGTAGGTTCGCAACCCAGGTTACGCCCCGAATCTCAAAACTACGTGCCACACAAGGTTATGTTTGGGACCTCCTCAATGACCGTCCCCCATGCCCTATGGGCCTTCATGAGTGATATCACGCCTTTCATGGTTCATACCCTTGGAAAGGTATGAATGACTCCCGACTAGGTTTACAGGTCGGGCTCCATGTGTGCTCATATGGGGTATGTCGGTTATAAAAATCTCCCATTGTTCCTCATGGTTTTAATGTATGCATGATTATGTTTTTTTGGCTCAAGTTATGTTTTATGAAATGTTTTCCTCACAGGTTATAACTATGACAGGTTTATGAATATGTTGGAAGTACTGAGCCTTCCGATATACTTATGATTTCAGTCTTATGATCATGGTGTCCCCACTCCTTTAACTTTTATGTTTGCAAGCGTTGTTTTGCATACCTTACATACTCAGTACCTTCCAAGTACTGACCCATATATTTTCAGGATCTGGTTCACAGGCTTAGCATCGTTCCTAGCTTGCTCTCAATTTTGCTCTCAGCTTTTAGTGGTGAGCCCTTATGATTCGAGGACTTCATGTTCAGACCTTGTTTATCTTTTGTTTTTGGAATGATGGGGTTAGTTGGGGTTTTCTCCCTTCAACCCGTCTATTATGATTAGAGGCTTTCATACTTAATTGTAGTAATCTTCTATTCATGCTTGGATTATGTATTACCGTTTCTTATATTTCATGTCATGTTTTATTTAAATTCATGATTTTTAAGTTAATTCTTCCATATTATGCGTATGAATTAGTTATATGCTCACGCCTTGGGTTGACTTGGAGTCTTTCGGGGCTCCTTGTCCCGTGTCTATGATTTGGGTGTACTCTCGGGTCATGAAAAACTCGGTATTAGAGTCATAGGTCTAGATGTGTCCTTGGGAGTCTGAAAGTCGCGTTAGGTAGAGTCTTTTTCATGGGTGTGAAGCGCGCCACACTTATGATGAAGGGGCTACTAAATGTTTTAGGAAATGTTCTCTGCTTTCATGATCTATGTCGTGCGGTGAAAACCTCTCCATCCTTCTAATTTGTGCTATTCACAATTGCAGAAAATTATGGCTCCCAGAAGGATAATTGGAAGGAGGAACAGGAATGTTGACGGCCGCGGGGAGGGTAATGATAATGGGCGTCAGCAAGCCCCACCTGTTCAGGAGCCCCAAGAACATGAGCCAGCTACCCACGCCGAGATTCGGTTAGCGATTCAAATGTTGGTGTAGGCTTTGACCGCTCAGGTCAACCAACAAGCTGTTGCGTATATTTCTCAGAATGGAAATGCAGCGGCAGCTCAGGTCAGGGACTTTTTAAGGATGAACCCTCCCGAGTTCACAGGGGCAAAGGTGGAAGAGGATCCACACGAGTTCATTGAAGGGATCTTGAAGGTCACTCGGTGATGAGGGTGACGAATGAGGAGTGCATTGACTTGGCCTCTTATCATCTGAAGGAGGTCGCTTATATTTGGTTCAAGCAATGGAAGGACAGCAGGATAGCGGGAGCGGGCCCTATTAGCTGGGATGAGTTCCACATGGCCTTTCTCGATAGGTTCTTCCCTCGGGAGATGAGGGAGTTGAAAGAAGCCTAGTTTGTTAACCTCAAATAGGGAAAGATGACGACATTAGAATATTCACTTGAGTTCACTCGCCTGTCAAAGTATGCCTCGGAGCTAGTGATGGACCAGAGGGCACGGGTAAGCAGATTCGTGTAGGGAGTAGTTGAGTATCTGGATAAGGATTGCAAAACAGCCATGCTCCATCAGGATATGGACTACCCACGGATAGTCCTCTATGCCCAGCAGATGGAAGCAACTCATATGAGGTAGAGAGAGGCCTAGAGGGCTAGAACTGATAGCCACAAGTTCTCCCAGCAGAGGCCAGGGGGTGGACCTTACCAGAAGTCCCAGCACAGGTCAATTACATCAGCACCATCTTCAGCCAGTACCCCATCGAGGCCTCAAGACGATCAGAGGAGCAGGGCCTCAGGTTCGAGGGGTCAAAATAGCATGCGCACAGAGCGCACCTTTCCATCTTGTGCTAGCTGTGGCAAGAATCACCCAGGGAAATGTCTAGTAGGCTCAAATGCTTGTTTCGGGTATGGCAAACCCGTACACAAGCTCAGGAATTTCCCCGCAACTAGGTCAGGGGGTGGTAGAGCCCGCACTTCAGCAGCTAGTTCAACAGTTCTAGTGGCACGTCAGACTCAGCAGAGTGCTTCGAATGGTTCAACTGGCGGCCAATGCCAGAACCAGTTTTATGCACTTGGCTCTCAATAGGAGCAGGAGACTTCTCCCAATGTGGTTATGGGTATGTTGCGAGTCTTTCATATTGATGCTTATGCTTTGTTAGATCTGAGAGCCACACTTTCGTTTGTGACACCTTACATTGCTAGTCATCTTGGAGTCAGAAACATTTTCTATATCTACTCTAGTTGGTGATTCAGTTGTAGGGAGTCGGGTATATAGAGGTTGCCCCATTACAGTCTTGCATAAGGTTACCTTCGCAGACTTAGTAGAATTGACTATGACCGATTTTGACATCATCTTGGGCATGGATTGGTTGTTTGCATGTTATGTATCTATTAACTGTAGAACTCGAGCGGTGGAGTTTTGATTTCCAGGTGAACCAATTTTAGAATGGAGGGGTAGCTCAGCGGTACCTATAGGTCGCTTTATCTTCTATCTCAAAGCCAGGAAAATGATTTCCAAGGGTTGTATTTACCATCTGGTTAGGGTTAAGGATGTCACGTCTGAGACCCTGACTATTCATTCAGTCCCTGTGGTGGGTAAATATCCCGAGGTATTTCCAGATGAACTACCAGGTGTTCCTCCTGAGAGGGAGATTGATTTTGAGATTGATCTTTTGCCCGACACGCAGCGCATATCAATTCCTCCCTACTGAATGGCCCCAGTGAGCTAAGAGAGTTAAAGGAGCAGTTGAAGGATTTGCTGGATAAGGGTTTCATTAGACCGAGTAAGTCCCCATGGGGTGCCCCAGTGTTATTCGTTCGGAAGAAAGATAGTTCTCTTTAGATATGTATTGACTATAGCAGTTGAACAAGGTCACCATCAAGAATAGATACCCTTTACCCAGGATTGATGACCTATTCGATCAGCTTCAGGGTGCAAAATATTTCTCCAAGTTAGATCTCAAGTCCAGGTATCATCGGCTAAGGATTCGAGAGAGCGACATCCCAAAGACTGCTTTCAAAACCCGGTATAGCCATTATGAATTCGTTGTTATGTCTTTTGGGCTAACCAATGCCCCTGCAACTTTTATGTACCTAATGAACAAGGTATTAAAGGCATATCTATACATGTTCATGATCGTGTTCATTGACGACATATTAATATACTCTAGGAGCAAGAAGGAGCATGTCGCACACTTGAGGGTAGCACTTCAGACCCTCAGGGATAACCAGCTATACGCCAAATTTAGCAAATGTGAGTTTTGGATGAAATCAGTTGCATTCTTGGGACATGTAGTGTCAAGCGAAGGTATAAGGGTGGACTCCCAGAAAATAGAGGCGGTAAAGAACTAGCCTAAACCAGTAAACCCTTCGGAGATCAGGAGCTTTTTGGGCTTAGCGGGTTACTATCAGAGGTTCGTAGAAGGTTTCTCATCCTATGCAGCCCCATTGACTAGATTGAATTAGAAAAAGGTAAAGCTCCAATAGTCGGAGGCTTGTGAGTAGAGCTTTCAGGAATTGAAGGCCAAACTCACTTCAGCACTGGTGTTGACTTTACTGGAGGGTACCGATGGCTTTGTGGTATATTGTGATGCTTCGAGAGTTGGATCGGGATGCGTATTGATGCAGCATGAGAAAGTCATAGCATATGCTTCCAGATAGTTAAAAACTCACGAGAAGAATTACCCGACCCATGATCTTTCGTTGGCCGCGGTGGTATTTGCTTTGAAGATATGGCGACACTACTTGTATGGGGTTCATGTAGATGTATCACGGACCACGAGAGCTTACAATATGTGTTCACACAGAAGAAACTAAATCTTTGACAAAGGAGGTGGTTGGAGCTACTTAAGGATTACCACATGAGTGTCCTTTACCATCCGGGTAAGGCCAACGTGGTAGCAGATGCCCTTAGTAGACTTTTTATGGGAAATGTGTCACATGTGAGTGAATACAAGAAGGAGTTGGTAGAGGAGATACATCGACTTGCACGGTTGGGAGTTAGGTTAGTTGGTTCGACCGATGGTGGGGTGGTAGTTCAGAACGAGTCAGAGTCATCCTTGGTAACGGAGGTGAAGGCTAAGCAAGATGAAGATCCAATATTGGTAAAGTTGAAAGAAGCTATTCAAAGTCAGAAGGTAGAAGTCTTCTCCAAAGGGGGAGATGGCGTGCTTCAGTACCAAGTTCGCTTATATGTCCCGAACGTGGGGGATTTAAGGAGTTGGATGTTGCATGAGGCTCACGGGTCCAGATATTTTATTAATCCAGGAGCCACCAAAATGTATCACGCCTTGCGAGAAATCTACTGGTGGAATGGCGTGAAGCGGGATATTGCAGAATTTGTAGCCCGGTGCCCGAATTGTAACAAGTGAAAGTCGAGCATCAGAGACCGGGGAGTGTACTTCAAGACATTAGCATTCCTACTTGGAAGTGGGAAGAGATCAACATGAACTTTGTAACAGGTTTACCCCGCACTCATAGACAGTATGACTCCATTTAGGTTATGGTCGATAGGTTGACCAAGGCTGCTCATTTCTTACCGGTCAAAAGCACCGATTCAGTAGAAGATTATGCTAAGTTATATATCCGAGAGTTGATTATATTGCATGGAGTGACCTTTTCCATTATATCAGACAGAGGCACTCAATTCACATCTCAGTTCTGGAGATCTTTTCAAAAGGGACTTGGCACCCAGGTCAAGCTTAGCATGGCATTTCATCCGCAAATAGATGGTCAGGTAAAGCGGACTATCCAGACTCTTGAAGATATGTTGAGAGCTTGTGTTATTGACTTCAAGGGTATTTGGGATGAGCACTTGTCTCTTATTGAGTTTTCCTACAACAACAGCTATCACTCTAGCATTCAAATGGCACCGTTCGAGGCTCTTTATGGGCAAAAGTGTAGATTTCCCATTGGGTTGTTTGAAGTCGGTGAGGCTTCATTAGTGGTCCAGATTCAGTCCATGAGGCTATAGAGAAAGTTTGGTTAATAAGAGGAAGGCTAAAAACGGCTCAAAGTCACCAAAAGTATTATGCAGATGTGAGGAGAAGGGAGCTTGAGTTTGAGATCAACGACTGGGTGTTTCTGAAGGTATCTCCCATGAAGGGAGTGATGAGATTTGGAAAGAAAGGAAAACTCAGCCCCCGCTACATTGGCCCCTACCGGATTGTGAGACTAGTGGGTAAGGTAGCTTATGAGTTAGAATTACCTTCATAATTGGCTTCAGTTCATCTCGTATTTCATGTATCGCTCTTGAAAAAAAGCATGGGAGATTCATCCTTTGTGGTTCCGGTGGAAAGTGTTGGCGTGAAGGATAGCCTCAGTTATGAAGAAATTCCTGTTGCAATCTTGGATCGTCAGGTTTGAAGGATGAGGAACAAGGAAGTAGCTTCAGCAAAGGTGTTATGGAGAAATTAGCATGTTGAGGGAGCTAGGTGGGAAGCTGAAGCAGATATGATAGCTAAATAACCCCACCTGTTCCCTACCGGCCCAGTTTCAGTTTGAGGTATCAGTTTTTGCCCTAAAGCTCTAATTGATCTTTCATGTCCCATTCATGCGTGCAAGTTTGTTTCATGATATGATATATGTATGTGATGTCTGAATTTGATCTAGTTATGTAGTGCTTTCTGGGGGTAGTCATCCGTCAGTTTCGGCTTAAATGCTCAAATTTTGCATATGGTAATTATATGTTTCTGTTTGCTGCTTGTTTCCCACCTTCGAGGATGAATGTTTCCAAGGGAGAGAAATTGTAATACCCCAAAAGGGGACTAAGAATAGACCCGGGAGTTGAAGTTGAAACTGCAGAAAACCTGAAATTTCTACACCAGTATGACTCGAGGTACGAATCGTGGTGAGGAACTACGACTCGTGACTCGAGTCGTGATGATTTCGGGAGCCTGAGGTTATACCACGAGTAGTCCTACGAGTCGTGGCTCATGGGTACGACTCATGGTTATGAGTCGTAGTGAATTTCTCAGTGGTGCCAGAGTGGGTCGTCATGGGTCATGGTACGACTCGTAGGATGTAGCAACGAGTCATGGTGAGGAGTTGTGGTTAAGTCATATTGGTTGGGTGGATGATACCATGGTTAACAGTACGACCTGTAGGACGGTGGTACGAGTCGTGGTATACCAATCGTAGCCAAATTCAGAAAATTGGGAAAAATGGTTAGGTGACTACGAGAGGTAACCATGAGTCGTGACTTAATGGTACGACTCGTGGTACGACTCGTGGTCGGGGCCAGAGCTGCTTTTCAGAAAAATTTTAGTAAGGGAAAATTCAATTTTTCTACGCCTTTGGGCCCTAAACCACGTTGTTTTGGGGTCGCGACAGGGTCATTAAGGGATGAAAACTTCTTTTAAGTTCATTTTGGCAGTTTCAAGCGCTAGAGAAGAGAGTAGGAAGGAATTCGAGCAATTTTCTTCAAGTTCTTCAAGTTTTCACTTAAGGTTCTTCAAGGGAGTAGGAATCACGAAATTTTCAGGTACGTGGGGTTTTGAATAGGTAGTTTAGTCCCTGCCCATTCCCAATTTCTCCCTAATTCTATGTTTAAGTTACCAACTTTTGATGGGTCATAACCCAAATGCATGTTCCTTAAAAATCGATATGAGCCTGTTGTAGTATGTCTAAAATCATGGGTTCGAATTATTGGACTGTTTTCACTTATTTTATTCATTATTTGATGATTAAATCCCTAAATGCACATGTGCCCAAATCATGGGGTTTTAGTGAAATTCAAGGTTATGGTAATTTTCTCAAGCATCATATGAACTCTTGAATTTAAGCATGTTTTCAACTACTCATGTTATTATGATTATGTTTACTATAACTTTAAGCATTTCAAGTATGATTGAAATTATGAGCAATGCCCACATGTCACTTGTGGTTTATGAACTATGATTTTTGGCCGATTCACTGGCCCAATTCCATGGCTAGTATTAAAAATTCACAAGCATGACACGATCCTCACGATTTAACTAGCCATGCATGTAATGTATAAATTTCTACGAGTATATTGCATGTTTTAGGAGTAGTACTTAATACCGAGTAGGTTCGGGGCCCAGGTTACGCCCCGAATCTCAGAATTACGTGCCGCACAAGGTTACGACATGTGGATATTGCCCATGTGGGACGGTCATTGGAAGTACTGAGCCTTCCGATATACTTACGATTTCAGTCTTATGATCATGATGTCCCCACTCCTTTAACTTTTATGTTTTCAAGCATTGTTTTGCATACCTTACATACTCAGTACCTTCCAAGTACTGACCCATATATTTTCTGGATCTGGTTCATAGGCTCAGTATCGTTCCTAGCTTGCTCTCAATTCTGCTCTCAGCTTTTAGTGGTGAGCCCTCATGATTCGAGGACTTCATGTTCAGACCTTGTTTATCTTTTGTTTTCGGAATGATGGGGTTAGTTGGGGTCTTGTTCCTTCAAGCCGTCTATTATGATTAGAGGCCTTCATACTTAATTTTAGTATTCTGTTATTCATGCTTGGATTATATATTACCGTTTCTTATATTTCATGTCATGTTTTATTTAAATTCATGATTTTTAAGTTAATTCTTCCGCCTTATGCGTATGAATTAGATATATGCTCACGCCATGGGTTGACTTGGAGTCTTTAGAGCTCCTTGTCCCGTGTCTACGATTCGGGTGAACTCTCGGATCATGACATTGGGTGAGCTAGTGAACAATTTATTGTTTTGGGAAGCTACTAGTTGTGGTGAACCACTGCAGTGGTGAAATTTTCGCTGCAGCGAAACCATGGTAATGATCGGAGTTCCATCGTGATGGACGGGGAGAGTAATTACCGAATCCGTTGTAGTGGCATCCTGACCTCCATAGCGGGTCTGCTACAGCGAAAAAGTAACCGCTGCAGTGGACGATAAAAATCAAAAAGTGAGTTTTAAGTGGGATTTCAGGGGTTATACCCCATTATTTTCAACACACGAAATCCCAAAAACTGAAGGCGATTTTCCCCCAAAGAAATTAGAACTCCTTCGCAAGGTAAGATTCTTAACTTGCTACCAGTACGGTTGATTATGTAAACACCTAGAAATCTAGGGGGAACCTCTAATGGTGATTTGCTATCAAAGAAACCCTAGGTTGATAGAACTTGGGCAGAATCATCGGAACTAATGGGAGTTTGGTTTTAAGTTTAAAAATAGAGTATTCATCATTCTCTAAGTGTAGTTTCTGTAGAACATAGTTCATGTGAAAATTAGAACCTACAACTAGGTGAATTGGGACTTCACCCTTAAAATTTCCTTTAGGGCAAAGGGGGGGGGGGTTTGAGAGAGTAAGGTTAGGAAATTGAGCCATGAGTAATGAAGTGGCTTGTAGTAATGGGTTGAAAGGGTGGGTTGATTTCCCAAAAACCCTTGCACTGGTAATAGATTATTGAATTGTGTTAAACTCTTATTCTAGACTTTGCGCATTCGAAAGTATTGAGGAAGGGCAAGACTCCAGCAAAGTGATTGTCATTCATACCCTCCCAAATCAAGGTAGGTTATGGTTTCGAAGAGTTAGACCTTATATACTGAAATGTATGTATGTGGATAATAATGTGTTGATTTGGCTCCGGACATTAGTTATGTGATAATTTCCATGTTTGATTTAATTCCTGAAGTGAACTTGACATGTTTTTGATACTCAAAGACTTGTGATTGATGTTTAAAATGTTATATGTTTTACTAGTGTTCTCATAATAGTAAGAGATGAATTGTTAGATAATCAAATGGAGGGAGATATAAATGAGACCTCTTAAAAATTTAACAACGGATTTGTTTATAGTGTAATTACTATGATATTGAATGTGGATAATGTGAATATCCTGAGATGAGTGGCTCGTACCCGAGGGGAGCATCGAGATGAGCAATATTGACTGAGTGGTTCATGTTCAAGGGGAGCATCCGGACGAGCATACGAGTGGAAGAAAGTACTACATTGGTACAGTACATGAATTTCAAGAGTTCCCTACAGGTCATGACTGGAAGAGCAGAAATAAGACCCTCTGACATGTGTGTATAACAATATTAAGTAGCGGAGTGTTCATGGTGATGTGACGGAGGCGTGTCCCTGGCATGTCACCATTTGTTCCATTTTGTGATGTAACACAAGAATCTTAGAATTGGAATGAGAACTAGTAATTGAATTGTTCTTTCTATGTCGCATGTGGTTATGTAGTATTTTCGCATATCGATGACAGTGACATATATTTATATATATCTAAATAGAGAAGGTGATGTGTGAGTTGCAAAGAGTTAGTGAAATGACGAAGGTACAGCTAAGTCGAGCTACTGCCCAGGGTAGTACCACTGCAGCGGACTTATTCCGCTACGGCGAGACCGCGACAGCGGTCAAGTGACCACTGCAGCGAAGGGCCCAATCCAGTGAGCAGGTTGGTCGCCACCTGAGCAGATTGGACTTCCTGAAATGAGTTTTGTTATGTATGAATGGTGTTTTGGGCTGGTTTCATTTGTTGTTTGAATGCTTATGTGTTATTATGTAAAGTTTGTCGATGATACCCACCAATACTGTTTTATATTGACACTACTCTTGCACTTATTTTCTGAGTGCAGAATCTAATCCAGGAAGTTGTTCTCGCCCTCACCTTTAGCATAACAATAGAATTTTTGAAAAGGTGAGTGAAGTAAGACGGGAAGTCCCACTCTTCCTTCTAAGATGTCTTTTGTCCAGACATTATGGTTTAATTTATGTTGTTTGTTTTCTTCATAGACACTGTTAGCTAGATGTCTAAAGTGCAATGACAATCAGGTTCTGGGGTTTTTATTTGTCTTTTTCCTCATTTATCGATGATCCATTAATTTACTATTAAATGTGTTGCTCGTCTTTAATGTGTTGGTTTTTAGGAAAAATAGTTGGGAAAGGTTGGTTCGCCAATCGAGGGTTAGTGTGGGCGCCAATCACGGTCATTTGGGTCGTGAAAAAGTTGAGTTATCATAAATTAATAGCCCAAATAGAGTCATGATGATATTCAATCTTGACCTATGAAAATGCATAATTTTAACTTCTAAGGTTCAACTCTAAATTAAGATAAATCATATGAATAATTGTTTTAATTTTTTTTATTAGCATAAGTTTCTATAAATATTGATTATTATAATTATAATTATTATTGGTGAAATATTATTATTACTTATTTTTTTATTTTAAAAAAGATAATAATAAAAATTGGTATAAATTTGAAGGACGAGTAAGGTACAAAGTTGCGTTGATGCAACTCATAACATAAAAATTATTTAAATATAGGCATAAATTATTGATCTTCTATAGATAATTAACAATGATAAATATCCCCTTTTTTCACCCATGAAACAATGTTCACATAGGTTTTTTCATGTTCTTTCTAGTTTTGGGTAATTAATTGGATCTTGAGTTTGAATTTTGGATATGAAAAAAGTTATAGGAGATTGAGTCTTACGAGATGCGAGTTCTAAAGTTGAGGTCTTAATGCAGGTACCGAATATTGGATAAAAAATAAAAGAAGTACAAACTTTTACTTTCAAATTTGAACATTGCAAGCAATGATGAAAAATTATATTTAAGAAATTGTAAAAGTTCAAATGGTCACTTATTTATTTTATAGGCTTCTTTATATTAGATGAAATCATGAAACATAAATTCGAAAATTATAAAAATGATGAGTCAAGTTGGGCGGATTGAGCTGTCACACCCCCAAACTCAGGAAGGCGTGACTGGTGCCTGGTGCCACCCCCATGAGCATACAAGACGCTCAAAAATAAAACAAAGGCCAGAACCAATGAGGTTCGGCAACACAACAACTACAAAATCAGAATAAGATAATAGACTATAGCGGAATCTGGCTCACCTAACCAATCAAAAATAAATATAATAGGCTATCAATGCCACGGAATGAAAAATAATCTATAAAACAAGGTACACCTGGCCTCAACAATGACACTACACCCACATCAGACATCTACGAGCCTCTAAGAATACAATATAAATCAACTGTCCGGGACAGGGCCCCGAACTACCCATAACTCAACTTTTGGCAACTCTGAAAGACCTGGAGGTACCGACTCAGTTGGAACTCCACTCAATAACCAATAACTCAATCTACCAGCCCACCATCACCTGCAGGCATGAATGTTGCGCCCTGACTAGGGCATCAGTACAACAATGTACCGAGAATGAAAGGTAGAAACAACTGGAAGACTTAAATTAGAGATCAACAAATATATCAGATATTGCAGGAGGAGAAACTCAACTTAAGTAAACACATAAAACCTACCTGGCCCAATAAGCCTAGCAAGTATAAGCAAACACACAAACAGAACCTATCTGGACCCTATAAGCTTGGAAAGTACAACAAGTAAACGACATCGCATAGCACCTACCCGACACAGCTCACCTGTCATCACCTCTAGACCTCTCAACAGCCTCAGCTAACACCAACCAACGTCTAGCATCCACTGCTATCAGATAAAAGATAACACAAGTAATAATCACAATATAATGCCAAGAAAATCAAAAGTAAACACCAGTCAATCAACACATCAAACAAGCACTACCGGACCCTCTCTCGGTTGCGCATAGTTAGCAAAGCTCCATCCATTCGGCATAGCCAATCGCGATTTGAGAAAGGATTAAAAAAGACATATATGGCAGTACAGAGGCATGTACCTCTCCATACGTCTTTCATGTCTCAAAATGGTCCTATGGGAGGCAAACTCAACTTAATCATAAGACAATGGTTTTACCCCTTGGACTCAACCCCGCAGACGAACCTACTATAAGTGTTAGGTATCCACGAATCCCAAGGGACTCAATACACACACAAACACAAAAAAAGGTCACACAATCACAACATTCACAATCAACAACAACAAAAATACATGTTCAAATAGCCCACAACCAGTTCTCAAACCCCACCAACTAACTATCACAACATAATACTATTCTCGCACGTCTAGCTGTCCACCGACAAGCTACTAGCTGAGTTAAAGATCAACATCCTAACTAGTCTATCCCAAAGCTTTACAAGAATCCCACAAGCCTCTCTACTCACCACTAACAAAAAGGGACATGGCCAAGCCAACCCAAGCATCACCACGGCTGTCAACGTGTCATCGACACGGCCGACATGACCGCCGACTCTAATATAATAAAAGATCGTCACATCCATCTAATTTAACCATTCTAAACCATTATTCATGTGTCAATATCATCACCTAAATCTATTCACATAGGCAGCCCATAACATTCTACAAGAACCACACGCCTCACACACGGCCTCTCGACATGAGCCTAATAATTTACCATGACTACAATTCTTCGCACTCAAGCCCGAGTTACCAACCAAACCAGAACTTTATACACACTTTTATCACCATATAAAAAGCAAAAGATTTCAATAATAACATAATACAAGCCTCCATAAAATAGCCAACACACACGTCAACATGGATGACAACAGCTACGGAATTCATGCCGACAAAGGGAGGGACAAGCCTAACATACCTTAGCTTAAAGCCTATCCAAACTCGAGCCTTCAACACCATGAACATACTGCCTAAAGGTAGTCCAAGATGCTTCCAAGAATACAGCTAAAAAATTCAACAAGGATGACAACACAAAGGAGGCATAACGGACAAGATTCATACGAATTCGACGGTAGAAACTCCGAGACAACAACTTTATAGAATTAACACACCTATAAAAAGCCTCAATAACTAAGAAAAATCAAAGGAAGAAGGCTTACCACAATATTCACCACAAAACAGCCACCAAAAACCCGAAAAAGACATCAAAATGCAAGTTACACGCGATTTTCGACTTTCCGACATTAAAATCATGTTGAACCATGTCTTCTAGCCCCAAAACCCTTAGAAAACCATGGAAGGACCTTGAGAGATCTTTCTTTCATGAAAGGATTTCCAAAAATGAGAAAATATAACAATCCACCGACCAAAGGGACTTAAATAATCCTCTACCGCCTCAACCTGCTCGTCACATGCCTGCTTGTGCAATCTCGCGAAATTACAGATATATCTCTACACCAAAGTCGGATTAGCAAACGGCTTAATGCGCTGAAAAGTGGACTCGTAGACCTTTGATTTAATAGGTCGTACACCCCCCTAAATGCTTATATATTAGGAGAAAATCATCGAGACATTTGACCTAAATTTCGGAAAACCTCCAGAAGAAAATTTTGTGATAATTTTTGCCAAATAATGTTCTACAACTTAATCGACGTCCAATCTTAAATACGATTATAGAGTGACTCAAACACCTCATAATACTTTCTTCTTAGCCTATTAAGTACACTTAGTCCTACCTCGAAAGCATAGGTGTATCGCTTAAATTATCCGGGGTGTTACATCTTTTTTCTCTTAGAAACATTCGTCCTCAAATGTTGGATGACACGCATGATTTTAACCCAAACACTATCACAGCACGATATAGCCTTACAAGACATGCCTACCACAAACAAGTACAACCAATGAAACTTGCACCATGCCAAGGCGCGACACGATTATAATCACAATCAAAATAAGAATCTTACCTGCTGCCATGTCTAGCCATTGGTCAGCTATAATTCATCAAGTTACAAGCATCCCATCGCAAGTCAGCAAATGTGAGCCTAGACCCGACTCCTATGACATCTGACTTATCGCACGATTTTGATCCAGAAAGAAGGGTAATAATCCTAAATGTTATGTAGCCTCTTATTTATAACTACACTGCATAATGCACACATAAACAAGACTCTATTAGACACGACTCATAGACTCTCTAAGACACGAACTGCTCTGATACCAAATTTGTCACACCCCAAAACCAAGGAGGCGTGACTGGCACTTGGTGCCACCCCTATAAGCATACAAGGCGCCCAAAAATAAAATAAAGACCAAAATCGATGAGGTTCGGCAACACAACAACTATAAAATCAAAATAAGATGATAGACTATAGCGGAAGCTGGCTCACCTGACAAACCAAAAATAAATACAATAGGTCGTCAAGGCCATGAGATGGAAAATAATCTTTACAACGAGACCCACTTGGCCTACAACAATGACACTACACCCACAACAGACGTCTGCGAGCCTCTAAGAATACAATAGAAATCAACTATCTGGGACAGGGCCCTGAACTACCCATAACTCAACCTCTGAAAACTCTGAAAGACCTAGAGCACACCGACTCATCTAGAACTCCACTCAGCCACTAATAACTCATTCTACCAGCCCACCATCACCTGTAGGCATGAATGCAGCGGCCCGACTAGGGCGTCCGTACAATAATATACTGAGTATGAAAACTAGACTCATAGACCTTTAATTTTATAGGTCGTACACCCCTAACTTCTTATAGATTGGAAGAAAAGCGTCGAGACATTTGATCTAAATTTTAGGGAATCTCAACAAGAAAAATTTGCAATAATGTTTGCTGAATTTTGTTCTACAACTTGATTGACGTCCAATCTTGAATAAGACCATTAAGTACTCTTATTCCTACCTCAAAATCACGGGCTTATCGCTCAAATTATCCAGCGTGTTACATGAGTTATGACCTGTTTTTAAGAAAATTTACATAATTGCCCCATTGGAGCAAAATATTTACACGGTCCTACCTTTTTACTTTCATACTCCCAAATTAATTACAGAAAATACTCCATCTTTCAATCATTCATGATACCATCATAGTATATCCATATACTGTCATGGTATCACTAAGGATGAGCAGTCCTTCAGGAATAGCATGTAGGGCTCCTCGGTCTTTCATGATACCATCATAATATATTTATATATTGTCATGGTATCACTAAGAAACGAGCAATCCTTCAGGGATACGCTCCTTAATCATGCATGATACCATCACAATATATCCATATACTATCATGGTATACTTCATGATACCATCACAGTATATTCATATACTGCCATGGATCTTATGCACGAAAAACTTTCAAACTCATAGTGGGACACGAATTGTAATTATTTTATGTTGATTGGGTATTACAGGTAATTAGTATGAAACAATCCATTTTTATATAATTAGTTTAGTAGTACTTTGTCCTATTTTTTGCCCATCTTAACCTAATCCACCTTAAGCCATCTCAACTTTCGGCAAGTTGGGCAATGACCCATTTATTACTTTGACCCGTCTTAACCCACCTAAATTCAACCCAAATAATTTATTTGCCACCCCTAGTTGCAGATTAGGGTAGAGATTTATAGCCAGTTTGACCAAACTTTTCAAAGCAGCTTATTTTGAGAAGTGTTTTTTTCAAAAATGCTTATTAAAAAAGTATTTTTGGTGAGAAGCAGTTTGTGTTTGGCTAATAAATTTAAAAAATATTTTTGAGTAGCAATTAGTATTGGCCAAACTTTTGAAAAGTGCTTCTAATAGCCTATTTGGCCAAACTTCTAAAATTAGCTTATTTTTGATAAATGCTTATTAAAAATGTATTTATAAGCAGTTTGTGATTAGCCAATAAATTTAAAAAGTATTTTTGAGCTGCAATTAGTGTTTAGTCAAGCTTTTAAAAAGTGCTTCTAAGTGTATTTTTCTCAAAAGCGTTTTTCAAATAAGTATTTTTGGCGAGAAGTTACTTTTTTTAGCTTCTAAAAAACAACTTCTGTTGCTCCCTAAAGTACTTACTTTCTCCCAAAAGTTTGGTCAAACACCTCTTTTTTTAAAAATAAGCACTTTTTAAAAAAATTAGCACTTTTGGCCTCCCAAAAGCTTGGCTAAGTAGGTTATAAGTGTATTTTTTTAAAAAAATAATTTTAAAATAAGTATTTTTGGGGAGAAGCTACTATTTTTAGCTTCTGAAAAACAGTTTTTGTTATTTCCTAAAAACACTTGTTTTCTCCTAAAAGTTTGGCCAAACACCTCACTTTTTAGAAAAAATAAGCACTTTTGACCATCAAGAGACTAGGACAAACAAGCTATTAGTAGGTAGTAAGTGATGTCTCCCTACCATATAAGCAGTAACAGTAGCATTATTCTTGTAGTTTATTTTCTTACTGTTTTTGTTACTATATGTTATTTATCGTGCTTCGATTATTGCATTTATTTGATTATTGTTGCTATTCCTTAATTTCTGAATGACATGTAATATTTTTCCTATTATTTGCTATTTCCTCTTTATTTATCATAGTAAATTGAAATTATGGATCAATAACCTCCTTCTATTAAAATTCAGTAAATCGTGTCAACCTTCAGAATTTGAAATATTACAAACTCAAATTACTTAAAAAGACATTTAATGTTATATTATGAATTGTTAATCCAACTTATTGCCTTTTAATCAAATACTATAAATTAAAATGTATCAATAATTTTGAATAATCCACATAAAATTCAAAAATATATTTACATATTAAGTATAACGAACAAATAATAATAATCAGCAACCTTATGCAAAACATTCAATCGTAATATTTTATAAAGTTGAATCAATAACTTAGATCTAATAAAATGATTAAATGTTAGTTTAAATTATTGTCTTTTTAGAAAGGTAGGATCTAATCCCAACTTTTTTCATATAAATATATTTATGTAATCAATAAAATTACTTACTTAATTTTTTTTAGTATACTCAAAATGTACACAAAATTTACATTGTTAGTGCACAAAAGTTCGGTCATATTATATTATTCATTAGTTTTTATTACGTGGCATGTTTTTTTTAAAATTTATCCCATAAAGAATGTCATAATTTCATATTTATAAATAAGTTAACTTTAAATTTCTTGTTTTCTTATTTTTAGTGAGATTATTTATGGTCATATAAATATCTATGATGTATTTTAAATCATAAGTTTTAAAAGTCTTTCATTCTTTCTTTTAAAAATTCATGCCCAACTAAATATTACCACATAAATTGAAATATGAGCTTTTAACTTTTATGCATTGATCTAAAAAATTGAATTACTAACCTGGAAAATAAAATAGGGGTGCATCGATAATATAAAAACTATTTATGGCATCAAGATATGTAAAAAGTAAATTAATCCTCACAAAATTAGTTACAACACCCATAATACATCAATGATATTTAACACATTAAAAATATTAACCATTAAATCAAAACCCTATCACCAAATTTTATCATAATATGACATTATGTAGAAAACTGAACATTTTTAACATTTAATTTAGGAGAAGTTACAAGTTTGATCGCTCAGTTAAAATATTTATATTTTTTAACTCAGATACATAATATACACATATATGACGTGTATATTAAATATTTATTGGCTCTTTTTGGATGGGAGGTTATTTATGTCAAATTTCCATTAAATTATGTCGGACATAGGTGCTTTCTCCTTGTCCTCCAGGGTGAATGTGCGGGACGCACTTGTATTCGAGATAGCGTTAAAATTTGGGCTAATCTATACCGTCTATGCTACAACGATCGACCCAAAAAAGGGGAGTTTGGGTACAATTGTTTGGGTTCATTGATGGGACCAATATCTTAGCTGGTGGGTCCTTTGATGGGGCCTTAATGAACCCGACGGTTTCTATGGGCCCAGCTGTTATAAGGTGGAGTTAGGGGTAGGTCAGTTCAGCACAATCTAAAAAATTCGATTTCGTTTTTTCGATTTTTAATTTGTAAAATTAGTAATCAAAATCGAACTGAAAAAATTTCGATTAGATTCGATTTTTGCAATTTTAATTTTGGATTTTACAAATCAGGCACATAATTGCACACAGAGTAGCCAGCAAGCAGCAGCAAGTTACCAACTGTCAAGCCATGCCCACTTCCGGTACCCCAGTTGCACATGCCTACACAATACCAATTACCAGTACACCAACTAATCATACCTATTAATTGATTACAAAACTAAAGAATTTTAGCAAGCAAATAGCAATATGCTGCGTGCAAATTAGTTTACACAGAACTTGTGACCTCTTTCTCTCTCTCATCTCACACACACCGAATATAAACAAGGAATCATGGAATAAAAACTTAACAGAGTATCATAATCTAGTGAAAAAATAACAACATTGTCGATGCAAAAAGATGAGCACAGAATGCAATGAGTTGAGGAATAATATTAGTAACACATTACAAATGAATAGATATCAACGAAAGAGTTTATATAATATGGTAGTGCCTAAAACAGAATGCAATGAGTTGAGGAATGCAATATGCTTATTTTTTTCCGAAGAGAAGCTATGAAACCTCCTTCATTTTAGCCACAATGCCTCAGATACAGTATCTCTCAGCAAATGAATACACAAAGTTTTGAGTATTTTTTTATTTCCTAAGCAGTGTTCAAATGTAGAGTGTTACACTTTGGTTAAAAATTTAATTTGCCATGTTAATTTCATAATTTGCCGTGTTAAGTTCATAGTTTAGAAACTAGACAGACATGAGACATCTATCACAAATCAAAACAAAATCAAGAAACAAAGAGCCAATGGTGAATATCCATTTTCCAACAGTGAATCAATAAACCAAGGTAAACATCAACAAATAACAAATTCAAAAAAAAAACTATTTCCCTACTCAAAAATTGATCATGAGGCAGATTCTAAATACACTAAATAGCAGATGAACGAAAAATCCAAAAAAAAAAACTTGCTTGACAAGAGACTCAGAGAGAGGAAGAGGAACAGAGTAACTGCGGCGTGAGGAGTATTGCAGTGTCGGCCGGACTGCGAGCCTTTAGCTTATCCGCGCTTGTGCTTCAGTTCTTCTTCCTCAGTAAAGAATCTTCACTGCTTCTACAGTTTCAGTTCGTCACTTTGTTAAGAAATTAGGGCTCAGGACTCCTAAGACTTGAGAGGTTGTACGTTGTAGTCTGTAGTGACTAGTGTAGGCATTACTTATTAGTTTAGTGGGCTGGGCTATATTTTAAATATTTGGGCTGGGTACACTATTAGTGGAGGTGTCACGGCACCCGTGCAGAAATTCTGTGTGTATATGCACTTATACATAGGATTTAGTACAAATAGTTCAAGTGCCACCCTAAGTTAAATAAGATAATTTGGTGCCAATGGTAAAGGGTGAAAGTTATCTCCTTTGGATCTTGGGTTCAAGCCTAGCTTTGCCTGTTTAAAATCTCTCTTTTTGGTTGCTGCATAATTAACAACACAACAGCACACATACACACAGTGATCTTCACAAATTTGCAAACATATTAATATCAGTTAGCATACCTAAGGGGGTGTTAGTAAATAAAATGAAATTATTTCTCACATTCATTTTTTATTTTGTTTTGTTGTAATTTACCTCTGCAATTTTAAATTAAAGATAATTATTTGATAATCACTTACTAAATCATATGTTTAATTTTCAAAAAGCTCCAAGGGTTGAGGCTTAGGATTATGAGCAAAAAGGAAATAAAAATTGATGGTTTCAAATGAAAATAAAAACTAAATTCATTTTCAAAAAAAAAAACTTTAACATAGTAAAAGCCAGTTATCTCATTTAAATCATAATACAATGTATTTTTTAAATTTATTTTATGTATTATTGGTCATATTGCTAAATAAAAAATTAATAACTAAATGTAAAAGATATAAAATGAATATTATATTAATGGTTGCCAACTTTTGTGAAACTTGATATATTTCTTTAAGATTTTTCTTACTAATATTGGTGAGTGTTTTCAAAAATTATTTCACTAATAATAATTAAGATATTTGTTAAGTTAATTTAATTTAAGCCTTTAAAATTTAAATGAAGATAAATGTCAATCGTCAATCATCAATCATCTAACTATACATTTTTAAAAAAATATAATGAAGGATAGTTGAATCCGCTAGCTTCCCATTCTCATTCTTTTTTTTAATTTCTTTGTACTTGTTTTAATTATTAATTATTTATTGACTTATTTTTTCTCTCGTTCGTTATTTACTTAAATATAAGAAGTTAAATGACTATAAGTTTCTATTCCAAACAATTTCTATTCCCATCATAATAAAAATTTTCGTTACGCCAAATTGTCATAATTATTAATTATTTTTTTCAAAAAAATAAATAATATTGGTCAAACCGACCAAATATTAACTCAATTTGGAATTTTAAAAATATGGCACCCGGAACCTTCAAATCCTAGATACGCCTTTGAATGAAGTAGACAAGTAGTGGGTTCGGTGTATTCGGTCTATTTGGTTATTTCAGTTAACCGAATTTAGTTATTAAAAATTGAAACCGAACTGAATAGACTGAAATTATTAAATCTAAAATCAAAATCGACTGAATAGACCGAAAAATCAAAATCAAAATTTAAAAAAATTTAATTCGATCGATTTTTTCGGTTTGAACCGAAATATGGCCAGGCCTAGATGGAGTTGGGCTAATCATTTGGTTTCATTAGGCTGGGCCTTTCATTGGTGATATGCTTGTTGGGCTTGTTTTTCTTTTTTTATCTCCCAATCCGATGAACAATTATAAATAATAATTGAGCAGATTGAATTGAATTTGGCTGAGTCAAAATAAGTTGAGTTAATATTTTGACAAATTTTTTCATAAATTAATATGAGTTAGGTATCAGCCCAAACTTTGATGAGTTGGAATGAATTGAACTAATAAATAGGTGGATCAATAAACAATTCAAACTAGAATATGTTGGGCGTGTTATGATTTTATACACGAATTTTGTCACTCATATGTACAATTGCCCAGTGTCTCTCATCCACTATTGATGTGGGAATCTAACATCCGCGCACTCCTGTTCAGCTAACTGGAGTGTGAATAACATAATATAAAAATTCGACATTGTATAAATTAAAAATTGGATGGGTCTACCGTTAGAGAAAAAAAACAGAATTGTCAATGGATAAATTATGTAGTTATATAAACAAAATTCATAGTAATCTTATTTAGCAATGTATTAGTAGTAAATTTTTAAAAGATTTAACTACGAGCTATTTAATGATATACTAGTTTATGCATACGCGTTTCGCGCGTGTCTCTCATATTAATAAGAATAAATATATAAAAATAGCATAAATTATATTTAAAAAATGTGTTTGTGTAACTATAAAGGAATTTTTAAAAAAATATATGAATTATAAATTGAAAAAATGATTATATTTAAGAGTGATCCAATCGAATAGTTCTTTCTTCGGTTTGTTCTAAGATTTGTTTCAATAAATAAAAATGTCATAGAAATAGCTTTTGATAGAAAGGTAAGAAAATTATTTGTCTTTACATGAGCACTTACATGCATTATATGTATATATAAATATAAATATTTTTTATATATTTAAAAAAAAAGAATTTAATACATAGTTTATATCTACAACAAATATTTTGTTAGTAAATAGGAGTAAAATATTATGCATAAATTGAATGTTAGATTAGTTGATGAAATCTAAAGAAATTACCAAAGATTGTTCCACTGAAAGATTGTATTGCATTTTTAAACGAAAATAATTATTTAAAAAAATAACAGTCGAAAATGTGTAGATGTCCAAAATTAAATCTTTTTTAATTTATGAATCCTATTTTTTATCTATTTTAAAATGCTTCTCCAAGAAAAGTTACAATTCCAAGGTCTTCTTCACCAACTTTGTCCTAGCTTTGTCTCAATCTCCAACAATTTTCAAATTTTTTTTCTTTTTCTAGTAAATAATGAGATTTTAATTATCCTGTTTTTATTTCTATGAGCTTTGTTTTTTAATTTTCAGATCTTCTTCATAAACTTTGTCTAATATTCTCTTTTTTGTCTTCTTGCAAATTTAATTTTTTTGCACTTCAATTCGATATCTGTTGAAACTAAAAATATATGGATTAGTCATATTAAATTATGACTAAGAGCAGTTAACTACTACAGTAATACAGTAATAAGGGAAGCACTACTTTTCCAGTTCTCAATATATAATTATTGAAAAGTATAATATGAACTTTTGTCCCCTGCAAAAAATCAAACTTTAATAATCAAAAACCATATATATATAAATATAACTATATAAAATATAATAAAAATAGATAAGACTCAAACATATATCTAAAAATATAAAATATAAATATAGAATATGATACAAAAAAATTATTATCTCTTCATCAACCAATATTATAGTCATTCGTGTGCCTTTCTTTGTTCACTTTTTATACTTTTTCACTAATCCAACTCCAATTACTAAGACTTTTATTATCCATTGAGAATCATATCGTCTTAAGCTGTTAATTGGCATAAGTTTATTCACGAAATCCTTTTCAGATTCCATTGCAATATTATCTAAAATAAATTGTACACAAGAATTATAATTATAATAATTTATAATTTTATAAAAAAAATATTCTATGAGATAAAGAAATTATGTTACCTGTATAGATGATACTTGTGGATGTATGAGTACATGAAGAACGTTAATTATAAATAATACGAAATTCTAAATCACATAATATCAATATAAGACTCAATTAAAGGAGATAACATAGTATCAATATTAGATTCAATTAAAGGAGATAAACTAAGTTAAGTTATTTTGAATACAACCAAACTGACATAATTCAAATCCACTACATTAAAAAAATTCATAACATGAAAAAAAAGAAGAAGAGAAATTAACATGAAAACATACAAGGTTGTAGATTGAATCAAAAGTGTTAATGAATTAAGTTATGCAATTACAAATCCTTTTATAAAAGTGGAAGAATTATAAATCAAAAAGAATTTAAAAGTATAAAAATATTAGGACATTACTATTTTTTTTAAAAATTATCAAAAAGGAAAAAAAACTTTTATAAAATTTCCTACCATTAAAAAGGAAAACTATAAATTTCCAAATCAAAAAGGGAAAAAATATAATTCGTGCAAGTGCTTTTTTTAAAAAATATTTATTTTGATTTATTTTTTAAATTTTAAGATTTACACTATAAAATAAGTTATTCTAAAAATAGAATAATAAAGTAAAAATAAATTTGTGACTATTAAAAAGAGAACAATTCGATTGAAATTTTTTATTTTTTTAGATTTACACCACAAATAGAGTTATGTCATAAATATAAAACCTTATGATAAAATAAAATAATGAAAATAATTAAAAATAACAATTTTAAACAATTATTGTATAAAATAGTAAATAACAATTTGTCTATTAATGAAAGATAAAAAGTTCAATCAATATTTTTAAGAATTTTCACACTTTTAATATAATATATATTAGCGATAAAATTTATAGCTAATTAAAATGTTTACCCTCCATAATAACTAAATAAGTTTCAACCTTTGCGACTCAATTTACAAAATAAAGCTACGAAGATAACATAATAAAATTTCATGTGCATGTTGGTTTGAATATAAGTTGCAATATTTGAAAATAATACATTCTTTCTTTCTCAAGAAAGTGTCTTTAGCTTTAATCTCAGTTGCACACTCTAACAACTTGTTTGGATGGTTGTTACGAATGATTTCATGACATATCGTATTATATTATATTATTTTAATAAATATACTATTTGGATATATTGTGTTATTTTTCACTATCATATAATGTCACACATAAACAATGACAACAATAACATATCTATTGTAATATCACAGGTGGAGTCTCAAAAGGATAAGATGTATGGACCTTACCCCTACCTTTGTGGGATATAGAGGTTAGTTTCCAATAGACTTTCGGCTACAAAAAGAAAAGTTTTCGAAGTAGGATTGCAAGATTAATACCACAACAATATAGCAAATTACAAAGAAAATGAAGCAACAAGCAGTAATACACGTTAAAGAATAAGAGACTATGTGATTACTAAATAAACCCCGATCTCTCTCACATAAAGTGTGACAACACTTGGTTACTTACTAGCCTTCTACCCTAGTCCTCCTTTAAATCTTCCTATCTAAGGTCATGTCTTCAGTAAGATGAAGTAGTGAAACGTCCTGTCTAGTAACTTTTTCTCAGTTCTTTCTTGCCTATCTCTCCTACATATTACAATCAACCTCTCACACCTCTACTGGTGCATCCGCACATCTCCTCCTCATATGCACGAACCATTTCAATCTCACTTTTCTCATTTTATCTATCATAAAGGATACTCCCACCTTACCCTACATAATTTTATTCCTATCATATCTCTCCTAGTATGTCCATATATCCATTTAAGCATCCTCACTATGTTTCCTTCATCTTCGAAACATGGATGTTCTTGACTCTTTCTCATACGATAATGTTGTTCCAACTACTACCCTGTAGGACATACTTTTAAGCCTTGGATATATGTTCTTATCACATAATACTCCAGAGGAGAGCCACTCTGCTCCAATACACTGTATGATGACATCCTCATCAATATTTTTGTTTTCTTGAATTATTGACCCATAATACTTGAAACTTCCTTTTTTGTGTTTGTCTTGTGCATCGGTATTCACTTCCACATTTGCTTCATGCATTATACCACTGAACTTGCACTCCAGGTACTTTGTCTTAGTCCTACTTTAACACGACCCAAAAGGACGATCATGCGGCCACCTACATCGACTCTAACTCAATAGGAGAACCCCTTTTTGAACAACACACAAAAATAAATTCAATACTCCTTAGTTTACACAAATAAAAATGTTTCTTTTTTGAAAAAATTACAATAATCCCTAAAACTGACTCTTCCCAAGATCTAGTGTAGACAGGTAAAGAGCTCTAAATAAAATACCGATAAGTAAAAAGACACAACTTATCCCGCAGAGAAGTGCCTAAGCTAATGTTGAATACGCTACGCTAGTCATGAAACTTCGAACCTGCCACAATCTACACCCAAAAAGGTGTAGCAAGGTAGTATCAATATACCACATGTACCAATAGGCATCATCGGCCGACTATGATTAATTCATGCAACAACATAAAATTAATATGCAATCAATAATTCAGTTTTTAAACAACTACTCAACAATTTATCAAACCATTTCTTTACTTTTCATTTACCCCATCTTAGCCTCAAGGACTGGCCTGCACACTGTTTAGGCCTCGTTGTAGGGATAACTTGACTGCTGCAATGGTACTGCTCCAGGCAGTAACTCAACTTCGCTGCAACTTACTTCTTTCAACACCTCATCAATTACACAGGGTCTAACATCACACAAAACTGTAGCAATCTACACTTCACCTTTTTTCATCTTATCACAGTTATTCGTCTTATTCCCCCTCTTCACAAAACATTCTCACAGTCAGGATCAACTCAGCAACACCATATAAATCACATTTACCTAACAATTATGAATATAACCATTAACTCATGCACAACAAATTAATCAAACATCAAGTTTACAATATAAGTAAGACACTATTATGTAGAAGATTATGCACATTGAATACCCCAGAAGTAGACCTATCAGCATTAGTTTCATCCCATCAATAATTTTACTCATATCGATGTCATACCTGTCACTGAACTCTGTCACACTACCGTATGTGTGTCATAACATACCTGTATTGATCTCTGTATCATAACTGTATGTATATCATGACAAACCTGTATTGATCTCTGTCTCACAGTCGTATGTATGTCATACCATACTTGTACAAATCTCTGCCTCACAGTCATATCATCAGTGATTTGTTGGGCACACGCTCCCATCACATCGCTGTAAACATATGCCAGAGGGTCTTATTTCTGTACTTCCAGTCATGACCTGTAGGGGACTCTAGAAATACATGTACTATATACTCAGCGTATGAACTCTTTTGTCACGTCCCACCTTGGGAGGAATGACTGGCACGTCGTGCCATAATGGAATCTGAACTGATCTGGCTGCGCACGGGCACCTCTGGTGCCTATAACTGACTTAAATTCAAGAAAATAAACTGCTATATCTCAACTGTAAATACAACCTCAGGCCGACAAGGCCATGCAACACCTGTAAAAGAAAAAAACTAACCCAGCCAACATACATCAATAGGGATCCTATGTGAGCCGACAAGACCACCATGCTGTCTAGTTATAACAAAAAGGAAAATAAATAGCTATACTAGGCCCCACACAGCCAATGCCTAAAATAAGACATACATGGGCCCCACACAGTCAACAACAACTAACTAATTGAGTACTATAGTCTGCAAGCCTCTAAAAATACAAATAGTGGTCGGGACAGGGCCTCGGCCTACCCAAATACTGTACAAATAAAAGATGATAATCTTCTACAACCTAGCGACCCCGAATGAAAGGAGCTGGTCAATGTCCTGACTCTGAGTAACTTCTACTGAAGATCCTAAATTGTGTCCATCTAAAACTACAAGCAAGTAATGCAGCGCCCCATAGTTGGGCGTCAGTACAATGTGTACCAAATATGTAAGACAGTAAATAAGCAAAATAAAAGCTGTTAAAGACTGAAAGTAAGTAGAAGGAAGGGGAATAAAGTAGCCTGGAAGTTTGCTTATTCATAGCCTGCATCTAGTAAATCACTACACGTATATGAACTAGGATTGTACAATCATATATTCGTAAGCTATAGCTAGAAGACAAAGATGCAAACAAGAACTTAACCTGGCCCCTCATAAGCCTGGAAGGTGCAATAAACACAGACTAACCCGCTCGGGCCCCCATAAGCCTTGGCGAGCACATTTCAATCTATATACCTCTAACCAGATTTCTATGACTTTACTGGTGCTATAGCCAACCTACATGTCCCCTAGGTCTGCAACTGAGCCCATTCAGCTCCTGATTTGTAGCTGTGTCTGAGTCCGATGGACTCCTGATAACTACAGCCCGGGCACCAGGCTCGACAGGGGTGTAATACCGATATGGCGTAGAAATAATAGTCCAGCCATGGAATGGACTGTATAAGACCCTTGAGCCTCATCATCATCCCTTGGGATGGCATATCGCTCCTTGGAGCAATGTCATCTATCCCATGGGGGACGACGACATAGCTAGTAACCTTGGGGTGGTCACAGAAAGCTCCTAAGTGAGGGCAACCCCACCTGAGATGCTATACTAAGGTATCGATCTAGCCACTTAAAAAACATATCTGACCTTCGGAGCCTAACGCGACCGCTGATTGCCCCTAGAATAATCTGTATGGCTGCTAGCAGGCACACCGGGTGCACCTATATCTGATCAGAGGATCCTGGTAGTGATCATGATCTCTAACGATCTAGACCAGATAGGGCGAGACCTGGAGTTGCCTGACAACACTCTGAATGTCCTGCTCGGGCAACTATAACTCACAAGCAACTGTAGGGTCGCAGACGACCAATTACCTAGTTCGTTTGCTTAGAACGATTATAGAGCTGCTACTGACTGAACGTGCTTTTGAGCGATCAGTCCCTTTTCCTCTGCAGGCAGCTTACTGATATCCTTAGCCTGAGGGTAATACTATGCTAACATGGTTCTAGTCCTTTAGACCTTAACTTGGTTTGCTCAAATCTTATATGAACTTTCTGGGTAGTTCCTAACCCTATAAATATGTTTATATAAACTTATCCACTCACGACAATCTGTACCTGAATATCTTATAGGAACAGGCTGGGGCGGTGGCCTCCCTCCAATTGCTAATAAGGTCCCCTTCCTTAGGGTACCCACGGGTTTATTTGACCTGAATGACTGGGTTGACTTCCTGGAAACCTGTATGATGGATACTAAGTCAACTGGAACTAACAATCACCGGTAGTAGCTAACTAGATGGCAGGCTGTCACTCAGTTCACTAGCTGACCCTAGTGCCGCCGACTCTAAAATATGGCCCTCCTATCTAAATTTCTATCCCTGGGGTGTGAGGGTACGCCAGTGGCCTTTGGGCGTGCTTTCTTGACAATACAGGCGCCAAATTGGTAGTTATATCACCTAACTGCGCCTATGCTATTCAACTTACTATTTCAGGCCCAGTAACTATTCACAAGCTTCTAAGGTCTAGGCCTAACAATAAAACATACAATTCTACTAATACAATGAACTGGAGAATAGAAGAGTTTCCATGATGCTTCTAGCGCATACCACACTTAACATGTTCTCTCCCGACAAGGGATACTGCGGTATAATCTATATACTTTTTCCAGTAGCTAACCACAACATACGTAACCGTAATCTACTGGATAGCAGCTAATCACAACATATATGATCTCTATATACTAGCAACAACTAATTACAATATGTAGGATCGTTATCTACATTTAAAACATGAGTCGTATCACTTTACGAAGAGAATGACTTGATGAAGGAATAAGACTTACATACCTTAGCTACCGATTTTTGATTATCTGATGAGTTTCAATTTGTATTCAACAGCTCTTTGATCTTGGGCAGAATTATATGCCCAAGTGATACTCAAATGCTTCATTTCGTCTTGTTTATCCATTGAAATTTGTACATTTTCATGTGATTTGTAGTTAAAAGGTGAATTTATACTAACCAACATGATTAGTGTTGTTTTGTAGGAAAAAAGTAATTTTAGGAAGCTAAGATGCATGTTGGGAGAAATCGGGAATGGACTCGGAAGCGAGCATTGGAAAAGGCCAAGGAAATGCAGCAAATTAAGGGGCTCCACGATGGAGCCATGTCACGCTGCCATTGCGGAGGTATTCTACCCCGGATGATTAAAATAGGCCAAGTTCCAGTGAAGGTGCGCGTTGGTGCCGTGGCACGTTGGCCAAGCCACGCGTTGCACGCCGTGGCATGTTGGGCGTAATTAACTGGACGACCGGATTCCTGTGAGGGTCTACGTTTGTGGCGTGTCACGGAGGCAGTGCTCCGCGATGCACTCCCTGACACGTTGCTTGTTATTCCGGAAAAAATTTCCACTAGTATAAATAGCACACTTAGGTTTATTTTTAATAATTTTGACTTGGTTGAGCAAGAACGTGGGTTATAGGCAGTTGAGGAGACGAAATTCTTAGGGTTTTCTCTATCTCTTTCTTCCTTATTTCAATTATTTCTATGATTTACACTCATTTAACGATGTTTAATTCACAAATGAGTGGCTGAATTCACTTCTTGCTGAGGTTAAGAACATTTGTAGTGGAATGTAATTATTGATCATTTTGGTTTTTCATCTTTTCTTCTATGGTTGTTCTATTAATTCTTGTTCTTACTGCATTAATGTGTGGCCAATATTAATGTATATCTAAAAAATCCGGTTTGCGCTCGAAAGAGAAAGAAATTGGAAAGTTGTGAATTAATAGGATATGATCTCTTCTTGGTTTGGGAAAATTGATAATTGATTTACCTTCAGAATAGAAATATATCTGAAAGTCGTATTAGTCAATTAAGGAATCAATTTCCTATGGCTAGAACATGAATTTCTTCTTATCACAGAAATGTAGGTGGAAGGTTCGTGAATCTTAAGTTGGGTTAAATACGAGAGTTTTAATCCATAGGCAATAATTCTTGACTAGCAACCGAAGGAAAGATTAACCAATTTTGTGTAAATAAATTGCTTCCCTGCATGTTCGTTTTAGCCTTAGCATGCTCATTACTATAGTTCAGACTCAATTTGTACATTTGTTTTAGATTAGTATAAATTAGAAAACAAACTTCTAAAATCTTCTTGAAACTGTTGTCTGCATTATTAGAATTAGAGTTTATTAACACTTGATTCGATTATTACCTTGGTCCAGTCCCTGTGGGATCGATACTTGGCTAATCTAGCCATTTTACTACTTGTTCTACCACGTGCACTTTTGTGTAGGAATTCCTAACCACCGAACAAGTTTTTGTCGCCATTATCGGGGACTTGGCAATTGGTAAAATTGTTTTCTTAAGTGTTAGTTTACGATTCCTTATTAGTGCTGACAACTTGGTCTTAGCCTGTCTTTTGTAGATATTGAATTCTGTTGAACACTGGCAAGAGACAAGGAGCTGGTGGATTCACACTTAGAGCCGGAAAGACAAGTCCATCGTCAAAGGAGAGAAGCTATAGAGAGAAAGTTGTAGTTGCTCAAACAGACAATCTTGGAGCAACAACAGAATCCACCCATTGTAAGGGCAGTGTTAGTGCCCGAGGAAATGGCAGCTAGGCCGGTTCGCGAAGTAGCAATCCCACATGATAACAACGTTACATCTAGCATTCGTAAACCTGAGCCAGGAGGGAGGTTCGAGCTTAAACAGAATATGGTGCAATTGCTGCACACCAGCGGGAAATTCACAGGTCTCCCTCACGAGGATCCACAACAACATCTCCAAAATTTTTTGGAGATAAGTGACACTTACATCCCCGCTGGAGTGTCACCCAATTATGTCAGGCTTACGTTGTTCCCATTTTCACTTTTGGGAGAAGCAAAGAGGTGGCTGAAAGCTGAACCACCTAATTCCATCACTACTTGGGATGATCTTGCACGGAAAGTTTTTATACGATTCTTTTCATCCGGTAAAACAACAAGACTTAGAAGTCAAATTCTAAGTTTTAAACAAAGAGAGGGGGAGAATCTGTATCAAGCTTGGGAATGATTCAAATCTATGTTGCAGGATTGTCCTCCCCATCACCAATCCAATGATGTGCTGGTGCATACTTTCATAGAGGGTTTGGAACCCCACACAAAAATCTTGCTAGACTTAGCAGCTGGGGGACAAGCATTAGAAAAAACTTATGAGGAGCTGTATACTTTGTTAAATCGTATTTCGCAGGGAAATCCAAAGTGGAATGCGGACTCTTCTAGAGGAGGAACAAGGAAAACGGCAGGAGTCTTGGAAGTGGATGGTTTTATAGCTATCGTTGCATAGATATCTACGTTACAGAATTAACTCAATACCGACTTCAACAATATGAGCATGAATCAATCTCACGCCCCAGTGAATGTAGTGCAACAGATTTGGTGTGAAGTGTGCGGCAGTAATGAACACTCAGCTGAGTGTTGTGGTGCGAATCCTGATTTAGTGAACTTTGTTGGTAATGTACAGAGAAATAATCACCAACAATATGGCAAAAACTACAACTCTAATTGGAGGAGTCACCTGAATTTCTCTTGGGGTAGTAACAGCCATCAAGGGCAGAGTTCGAGTCAGGGGGCGTAGAGAAATCAAGGAGGGCAGCAGCACTATCAGTCGCAATACAAAAGCAACAATGCACCTCCTCCACCACCATCACCCAGCATCGAGGAAATGTTCAAAACGATGATAACTAACCAAGCTCAATTGTAGGCTGACTATGTGAAATTGGCATCCAATGTAAAGAACAATCAGTTAGCTACAAAGGCATTGGAGTACCAGTTTGGGCAACTAGCTGGTGCTCAGAACACCAGGCCGAGAGGAGGACTTCTGAGTTGTTACACCCCGTAAATTTTAAACGAATAAATATCGTAATGGCATGTTGGTTAAGGGATTTAGAAGGCAAGCAAAAAAAAATAATAATTAAAATTAAATAAAAGGTCGGTTTTTCCATTCAAATCAATGAATTTCCAGAAAAAAAAAACAGGGGAAAATAGGAAGAAGAAGGAAACCCATGATTTTTATACAAATTTCCTTCCGATTACGCTATGAAATGTGGTCTAAACTCCATTCCGGCTTAGATAGTGAGGTATAAAGCTGCAGAGAGCAATCCTACGAAGTTGGTTTCGTGAAATTTGGCCGGCGAAATGTCGTGCTACTGAGGTAAAGTAAATAGAATTGCTTTAAATTAGTACCAATGTGTTCCTAGCATTGCAGTGAGCATTTATCCCTTCTGGACTATCGAGAAATAACTAGTTTTCGACTGTTTTCTGAAAAGTTGAAGTTTGGGATAAATATATATCAAAAGTGATAATTTCTCCCGGATATTAATATATTTAGTTCTAATTGACATGTATATGAATGTAGTTGGGAGAAACAGCAGAAATACTGACGGAAATCACATCGGTCAGTCGGGTACTCAGAAACCAGGTATGTAAAGCTATTCTTTCGGTAAGCCAGGAAGTACAGTCTAGAAAAATAAATAGAATAAAGGCTATTAATAGATACCCAGCGTATAGGAACGATTTTAGTACAATTTCCAGCAAGCATGCTAGTATAGCATTACGTATCATGTGATAATTAGAATAACGGATCGTCAGATGATTTTAGATAGTAATGTGGTATAAGCTAGTAGCTCGGTATGTTTCTACGTAATACCCAGAATGGAAGTTGTAAAAGCAGTATAATAAATTAGCAATATTATAGATAGTATGTATTACATTTGTTGAGACTGTATCCGGTTATAGATGCCACATTTTATGTTATTGAGCTATATCCAGTTATAGATGTCATGTTCTATGTTATTGAGTTATATCCAGATATGATCAGATCAGTAATCAGATATAGAAATAGCTCCAGACACCGATATAGCTTCAGATACAAATATAGCTCCAGAAACAGATATGGCTCTAGAAATTGATGTAGCTTCAGACCTCGGATAACAATAATCAGATAAATAGATAAAGGCCAGGTAGCAGTTAGCCAGCAATCAAAATCAGAAACAGTACAAAACAGAATATAGCAATAGTTGTTTAGTACGGACTGGACTTGAAATAAAAGAAGAGAATATGATTAGTATTTTTCATTTGAGCATGCTTGCTGTGTATGTGTTTTGCATGTTGAGACTTGTTATGGCATGTGGGCATCCTTTGGTATTTTCCACCGTCCCTGGGTTATAGCTATGTCGATACCAGATTCAGATACCGCCACCAGCTGGGCGATGCTGTTCGCCTAGAGGACGATGATGGCCGACCACCATGATAATACGGTCCAGATTACCCTGTTTATAGGGGAAGATTACTCTGTGTGCGCTTATGGCCGGGGGGCAGTTTTAGATACAATTTTTTATAAAATTACCCTGTTGCGTGCTTGCACCCAAGGGCAGTTTCAGTCATAGATACAGCAACAGATTACCCCATTGCGCACTTGCGCCCAGAGGCAGGAGTCTTCGGACTCAGAAACAGTTTATTATCAGAGGCCAAGGCCTGAGCTACGTACCCAAGGGGGATGGTAGGAGGAGCTCACAGTTATCAGATGAGTGGAGTGACTTGTTTTTGGTTGGTTTAGACCCGAGTAGAGGTAAATAGATTGTTCTATTGGTCGGCACCTTCTAGCTTATGGGGGTCGGTCAAGTATTGTGTGTATTTATATGTATATCTATATGTGTTGTTAGATACTGATAGACAATAGGATGACACATCGTCAGGTACACCCAGTTTAGTTTCAAAATAGGTAAACTCTCCCCAGTTAGCCTCAGCCAGATAGACTCAGCTACTTCCTGCTTATATGTCATGTTATTGTTGCTATCCATTTCAGTTGTATATTTTAGTTTGCTTTACATGCTCAGTACCTGTGGTACTGACGCCCATGGGGCGCTGCATTGCTTGCCTGCAGGTATTCACAGACGAGGAGCCGATCCCTCGTGATCCTAGCCAGCGCAGAGTTATCAACTCCTGTCATCCGGAACTTGATATTCAGAGGTGTATTTCATTTTCTTTTATTGTATAGTACGGGTAGGTCGGGGCCCTGTCCCGACCATTCTATTATTACTTCCTAGAGGCTTGCAGTATGATGTTTCCTATGGTGGTGGAGCCGGTCGTTTGGGGCCGTGCATGTATATATGTGTTTAGTTGTTGATGTTGGCCGTGTGGGGCCTTCTTCTAGTTATAGTTAGTGACCTTGTCGGTCACAAAGGTGAATAGTAGTTGTTTCAGATTATGGTGTCATTGTTCTGGTTAGCTGTTGTGTATTGCAGGTGGCTATAGGCCTAATCGGCCGGGGGCTATATTTACAGTCGCTATATAGCCGATTCATTTCTTGAAATAGAGCCAGAGTCTAGCTGGCACCAGGTGCCCGTCATACCCCCCAAGGTGGGGTGTGACACGAGTGACACTGACCCCAACCCCAAGCAAGTGAATGAAGTGACCACAAGGAGTGGTTTACAACTCAAGGAGGTGGAATCAGAAAGACCACCGCAGCAGTCGGGAGCAGTGGAGAATGGGGGGGAACACAATGATGATAGGGGGAAGGAGAAGGAAGCTGAACCAGAAAGACCACCACCCCCGTTCCCTCAAAGATTTAAGAAACACAAGGAGGAAGCATGTTTCAAAAGGTTCATGGAGGTGCTTAAACAGGTACACATTAATTTACCTCTTGTTGATGTTTTGCAGGGAGCGCCGAAGTACGCAAAATATATCAAGGACATCGTGGCGAACAAAAGAAGGTTGACGGAGTATGCTACGGTGGCGCTTACGTAGGAGTGCACTTCCCGGATACAAAATAGGCTGCCCACAAAGCTCAAAGACCCTGGGAGCTTTACAATTCAACTTACAATCGGGCAGAGTATCCGAGCGTGTGGATTATGTGATTTGGAAGCAAGCATTAACTTGATGCCGACATCGGTATTCAAGATATTGGGGCTAGGCAGCCCTAGACCAACAACAGTGATCTTGCAACTAGCGGATCATTCCTTGGCCAGACCAGATGGCATTGTGGAGGACGTACTGGTGCAAGTGGGCTCCCTTATCTTCCCGGTAGACTTCATTGTGCTGGATTTTGAGCCGGATGCGGAAGTCGCATTTATTTTGGGACGTCCTTTCTTGACGACCGGGAAAGCACTGATTGATGTAGCTGCAGGGCAGCTAACCATGCGGGCACATGACAAGGTGGAGTTATTTGATGTGTACAAGGCCACGAAGCTTCCGACCATGTATGAGGAACTCTTAGTGATCAACGTGCTTGATCGAGCGAATTTGCTCAAAGTGTTGATTCGTGAGAGCCAGTGGGGAAACCATCGGTGAAGGAACCCCCAAAATTGGAATCGTGGCAAGAAGATCGAAGTGTCACGTTCTTAGTCAATGGGCAGCGATGTAAGCATTACTGGGGTGAGGACGGTAGTCGAGAAAAGACGTCCGTCACCCTAGAGGATGACTAAGCTTCAATGACATTGAGTCGCGACGGTAAACCAGGCACTGCACGGGAGGCAACCCGTGAAATTATTGTAATGATTGAGTAGAATTAGTAGAAAAGAAAAAAGAGAAAAAAAAAATTGTGTTTTATGTTGAAATCTATGAATTCTAACCAATTTCTTGTTGTGAGATGAATTTCAGGTTGAACGGAGGGCAAAAATGCAAAGGATCGCAAAGGAAAAATCAAGGTGAGAAAAATAATAAAAAGTGGCAAAACAGTGAGCCTGCGCGATGGCTCCGTGTCACGGAGGAGGGCCTCCGCGTTGACCTCCATGACACGTTGAGGTGTAATTCTGAAATTTTTAAAATTCCAGAACACCTCTGTGTCACGGAGGGGGTGCTCCGCATTACCCTCCATGACACGTTGAGGTGTTAATCATGACGGCTCACACCGGGTCGCTGAGTGACCCGCGTGAAAATCCCCCTTTTTAACCCCGATTTCCCTCATTTTCCCCTCATTTCTCATCCCCTCCGTGACAAACACCCAAAAACTCCCCCTTCCCCAATGTGACACGGACCTAGGCACAAGTTTTCTTTGACTTTTCTTCGATTTCATCGAATTAAAGGTATGCTCTTTAACTTTATCTCAATTCTTGTCAAATTTTTCGATTTTGAGCATGTGAAGTGAGTAAAACTTGCCCTAATTGTAAATTGAGCTTGAATTCATTTAAGTTATTGTTGATTGATGTTCGTAGTATCATTTTGACTGTATGAACTCGATAAATACAAGCTTGATCAAATTTTGGTGAAATATGTAGCAAGGGTTAGAATTTGATTGCAAAGAAACTAAATGTGATTGAAAATGTGGAAATTATGGGTTGCGCATGTTGGGTAAGGTGAATTGTGTTGTGCTTGATGTGAATATGCTAAATAAACGATGGATTTTCGGGAGAATGAAATTGTTGAATTGCATAGAAATTGGTGACTTGCATAGGTTGTGTTGAGAGAAGTTTTTGCTAAGTCCTATGTGATGAAAGGTATCAATGGTGATATTTTGATTAGCTGTATGAAGTCTGAGTAGTACGTAGAATTTATTCCATCGAATTCTCTGAATGCACGAGGCATGTTGTCGTTTTCTTTTTGTAAATTGGAAAATGAGAATTGTCTAGCTGTAATGTCGTAATTGTGGCTAAAGACTAAGTGTGGGGTGGCTTAGCTTAACCCAACCTTAGTCGAAGCTAATTTTGATTTGAATAACATTGGAACTGTTTGTTTGATTTGACAGGAACAATGGCAAGCAGGCAAGACAAAGGAAAGGGCGCATCTACATCGGGCACCGGAAGGAAAATAATTAGACTGGGAACAGCAGTCCCAGCAGCACCAGCGGTTCCGCGCGGCCAACGCCGTCAATACGGAATCCGATGGGTGACAGACGAAGGGAAGAAATGGTACACAAAGCATGAGGAGAACAAATACTTCCCCGAGGAGCACATTGCAAGGGATCCGTTGGCACAGGAATTCCCCAGAATTGTACACCGGATTGACGCTGCCGGGCTTAACTTCATCTTTGAAGAGCCTAAGGAGTGCAATCTCCACCTGATTCAGGATTTCTACGCCAACTAGAACCCAACACTCCGCAGTCACACCGTCAAGATAAGGGGGCAGGTAGTCACCTTTGAGTCCCATCACCTTAATGCCATTTTGGGGGCGCGGGACACAGACGCCCATGTACTCCGGCAGCTGAACATCACTCCACCATATGCAGATATCAGACGCACTCTGTGTGGAGCCTGTTCTACAGCACGGTAGAGCAGGCATAAGGAGAGGGGCTACCATCAGACGCTGCCCTACTCTCAAATGAACAGGGAAGCCAGAATTTGGCTTAAGATCGTGTGTTCCTGCCTGATCCCGGGGGTGCACATGACAGATGTCACCCGGGATCGTGTGTGCTTGGTCTATGCCCTGATGAAAGGGCTGGAGATTAATGTTGGGGCGGTGATTATCTCCTCCATGAAGAGAGCCGTTTGCATCAAGGGAACAGGTACGGGTTTGGTGGCCTACTGACCACATTCCTGAGGGGCCTGGATATTGAGGAAGAGGCCCTGGACTACATCCCGCAGATGGAGAGGCGTGCCTTGGACGTCACCAAAACTAAGGCACCCGACACCACTCACGGACCAGTTCTCACATTAGCCGAGCGACATGCTCGGGATGATCAGTATATGGCCCGCATGTTCGGGATGCAGATGCTACAGTTGTGCATAGGCGGGAGGCCAGCAACAGAAGATGAGCTGTGGTAGCTCGAGTTGGACTACCCCTTCGGCGGAAATGCCAGGGCTCTATGCCGAGTGGGGCCAACTTTGGTGGAGCCCGTTGATGATGATGACCCCACAGACGAGGAGACACGCCGTGATGACTCAGATGTTGAGTCAGATGAGGATAGCGGAGGTGATTCGGATATGGGGGACGAGGCGACCGCACCCGAAGAAGAAGTGGAATACTTCGATTGATCAGGGAGTTTCACCACCTACTCTTGTGCTATGCTGAATTTTGTCAACACTGGGGACAGTGTTCAATTTAAGTGTGGGGTGGGAGTAGTTAGGTGCTGGTTGTTTTGTTGTTGTTTATGTTTATGTTTTGTTGTGATGCTTGAAAAAAAAAATTGTGACCCTATGATTTTGGTGTTTATGTTTTGTATTGTAATTCCGTGTTGTAATTAATGTGAATCTGTTGTGTGCTGTATGGAGTTGTTGTTAGATGGTTGTGTAAATATTTTTGTTTTATCGAAATTATCGATATTTTTAAAAATTTTCGTTGAAATATTTTTATCATTGGGTTTCTCGGCGTTTGTTTTCGGTGCTTTTATCGAGAATAGTCTCATTGAACCGAGGTCATAAATAGTGACTGTTCCCTATTATGGATGGATGACGGCCATCTTAAGGGAAATGTAGTCGATAGAAGTAGATTTCTTTTGTTCCTTTTAATTTTTTTCTTTTGTTTGTTTGTATCCCAAACGTGTCGTTACTTTATGGTTCGGAATTCTTGTTGCGTGTTGTACATGATATTTAGAATGCAAAGGTGATTCATATGAAAGCATGCAACTTTGTAAACATATTAAGATACCTAGACCATAGAGTTCGATTCGGTGTGATTGAGACTTAATGTTTGAATTCTTATAATTAGCTGATTGAAGAGTCTGTGAATATGTCTTGAGTTGAGCATGTGCAATGAATGTGTGGTGAGGTTTCGATTCTTCCATGCTATTGTGAAGTGTCTAGAACTTGCCTGGTGTGTGTACTAAACAAAATGAAGAATGTGTATTGTAGGAAAGGATGTAGGCATTTCTTTGATTTAACCGAAAGTTTTTTTCCATTATCGTACCTACCTTGAATGTACATCCTAGTTAGCCTATTGAGCCTTTAGCCTATATTTTTTGTTTTGTCGAAAAGGTACAAATCGAGCTTAACCCCTTCTTTTCATTATCCGTGAATTTGATCCAAAACTCTTAACGCTCAAGAAAAGTAATTTTCCCATAGTGTCAAGGAGTAGTAATTGTGAAAAGAAAGGAAAAGCGGAAGTGGTGAAAGTAAAGAAAAGGTCAAGGGTGCACTTGCCGAATTTAATAAAATGAAGATGTATAACTAATCTTTGTTATTAAGTCGAGTGTGCTTAATGATATGGGAATAAAAATAAAGAAAGACTTCAAGAATGGGAGGATGAAGGAAGAAACAATGCCCATAATGTGGTGGGATGTATTGAAAAGCGCTTAAGGGTGCTAGTTGCTATTATTGGTTAGCCCAGTATCTACTAGTTTCTTAGCTTACATTACAACCCGTTAAGTCCTACGTGATCTTACATCACTCATCTTATATTAGTGGAGTAATACACTAGAGGCAAGTTTATGGGTCATGACATGATGTATGTGAATTCTTTGGGAGAGAGAGCGAAATCGTGTTCTTATGCCCCTGCATATAATGTTTTTGAGATCATATAATTGAAAAGGGGAAAATTCTCTTGTGTTGTGAGGGCACATGCTTGAAGAGAGATTTAATTTCGTGTCGGATGTCTTGCTCAGTTGATTTGCATGAGTTTGCCGAGATCGACAGTCGACTCTTGAGTTTAGGAGGTCTTAATGTGTTGAATGCCAGTGTATTGATGGGACTATGCATGTTTTCTTAATGATTTGCTATTGTAAATAATCGGTATAATCGTAGCTTGAATTGTCGAGCCAAAGTAACTATGATTGGGTGTCAATTGCATGAGATGTGAGATTTTTGTTCGAGGACGAACAAGGTTTTAAGTGTGGGGTAAGCGATCTTGGGCAGAATTATATGCCCAAGTGATACTCAAATGCTTCATTTCGTCTTGTTTATCCATTGATATTTGTACATTTTCATATGATTTGTAGTTAAAGGTGAATTTATACTAACCAACATGATTAGTGTTGTTTTGCAGGAAAAAAGTAATTTTAGGAAGCTAAGTTGCATATTGGAAGAAATCGGGAATGGACTCGGTAGCGAGCAGTGGAAAAGGCTAAGGAAATGCAACAAATTAAGGGGCTCCGCGATGGAGCCGTGTCACGCTGCCATCGCAGAGGTATTCTGCCCCGGATGATTAAAATAGGCCAAGTTCCAGTGAAGGTGCGCGTTGGTGCCGTGGCACGTTGGCCAAGCCACGCGTGGCACGTTGGGCGTAATTAACTGAACGACCGGATTCCTGTGAGGGTCCACGTTTGTGGCGTGTCACGGAGGCAGTGCTCCATGATGCATTCCCTGACACGTTGCTTGTTATTCCGGAAAAAATTCCCACTAGTATAAATAGCACACTTAGATTTATTTTTAATTATTCTGACTTGGTTGAGCAAGAACGTGGGTTACAGGCAGTTGAGGGGACGAAATTCTTAGGGTTTTCTCTATCTCTTTCTTCCTTATTTCAATTATTTGTATGATTTACACTCATTTAACGATGTTTAATCCACAAATGAGTGGCTAAATTCACTTCTTGCTGAGGTTAAGAACATTTGCAATGGAATGTAATTATTGATCATTTTGGTTTTTCATCTTTTCTTCTATGGTTGTTCTATTAATTCTTGTTCTTACTGCATTAATGTGTGGCCAATATTAATGTATATCTAAAAAATCCAGTTTGCGCTCGAAAGAGAAAGAAATTGAAAAGTTGTGAATTAATAGGATATGATCTCTTCTTGGTTTGGGAAAATTGATAATTGATTTACCTTCAGAATAGAAATATATCTGAAAGTCGTATTAGTCAATTAAGAAATTGGTTTCGTATGGCTAGAACATGAATTTCTTCTTATCACAGAAATGTAGGTGGAAGGTTTATGAATCTTAAGTTGGGTTAAATACGAGAGTTTTAATCCATAGGCAATAATTCTTGACTAGCAACTGAAGGAAAGATTAACCAATTTGTGTAAATAAATTGCTTCCCTGCATGTTCGTTTTAGCCTCAGCATGCTCATTACTATAGTTCAGACTCAATTGTACATTTATTTTAGATTAGTATAAATTAGGAAACAAACTCCCAAAATCTTCTTGAAACTGTTGTCTGCATTATTAGAGTTAGAGTTTATTAACACTTGATTTGATTATTACCTTGGTCCAGTCCCTGTGGGATCGACACTTGGCTACTCTAGCCATTTTACTACTTGTTCGACCACGTGCACTTGCGTGTAGGCATTCCTAACCACCGAACATTCTTTCTAATATAGCCGTAATACTGGGAGAAAGAGACTAATTTCAATATCAAATTTGGCTTAAAATGATAACTTTTAATACTAATAGCAACTATAATTCAACTACATAAAATACAGTCGAAAACCTATAATTCCCTAAGAGTTCAGAAGGGAGAAATGCTTATCTAAAGCCCATGGCCATATAGGAATCAATTTAGAGAAATTCTGATAAGTTTTGCTTGGCGGGGTTCCAATTTACCGGGCGCATTTCAAGAAAATAACTCCATAGTGATGCTCCTTGCAGGGACCTGAAGTTAATTTGAGATTGGACGGTGTTTGATAGCGTAATCAGACAAAATCCAAAGAATTTTGCGTGCCCTTTGCTTTCTGGCCATGGGAGTTTATAACAAATGAAGGAAAATTAAATAAAGGGTTATATATAGGTACATGGGCGGTGGCATGGGGGCGCCCCGCACCGCCCAACGTGCCGAAACAGCCTCGCGCCGCGCCTCCCATTGCACCAGTGGCCCTGGCGTGCCGTGCTGTCCCGTGCGGCCCAACCTTGCTCGACCCGACTTCCAAGGTTTTTCCCCCACGCGTCAAGCTCTCTTTACTCATCACAAATCCATGTGTACGCTTACTACCTGTTAACATTTTACAGGATGTAACATCCACCCCCCTAGGAACATTCGTCCTCGAATGTCATCTTTAGGCTTAGGGGAGCTAACCCCTTTTTTTATTAACCAATTTTTAGAAAAATTTCGGCAAAGTCTCCCCTGTAATATGGACAATCCGAAAATATGAAACATAGAAAAGTCCAACATAGGCGCCTCGCAGGGTGTTATTAATAACTATTCCACCACAAAGAGGCAATCAGCTAAACAGTACTAATAACTTAAGCAGTAAAATAACAGTTAAATAATAACATCACCTTAACTGTTTAATCTGAATCAATCCTGGAACAAGTGAGGATATTTAGATCTCATGTCGTCCTCAGCTTCCTAGGGGTCATTTCATTCTTTATTTCTGTCCCTCTATAAGATCTTAATAGACTGCAACTGTGATTCTTAAAAATGGTCCCTTATGGACTTGTCCATCTAGTACAATCATTGTAGTCCCCTTAAGGTAACTCTTCCGTAGCCTGAATATTTCCAACTGGGTCAACCTGAGAGGCAATCTCCTATGCGCTTGCATAATATTAATGAACAGATCCTAACCCGAAGGTAACTCTATCTCATAGGCCACTTGGCCAAGCTCTCAGAGGGTCTGGTATGGTTTAGTGAGTCTAGGACTGGGCTTGCTTTTCTTTCAGATTCTATGACGCCCTCCCTTAGTGGAGTTTTCAGGAATACCCAGTTGCCGCTTCAATCTTTAACTACCTACGCTGTACGATAACCCTGAGCTGCCGATATTTCCTTCCTGCAAGGTTTAGCTTCTTCGTTTGGTTGATGTATTAGTATGCCAGCTCAACTACCCTTAATTTATCTGCTTCAGGTCACCATAGGGGACCTACATTTCTACCCATAATAGGTCTACATGCATCTAACCTGTATGCTCTGCTTGGCTATTTGTTTGGAGACAAGAAGCCATACTTACATTAGCGTGAGCTCCAATCTGTTCTAACAGTTTACCAAAACCTAGTTGGGAGTTGTGCCTCTCCATTAGAGTTTATTAGATACTTGGGCTCCACGTGACCAGACTACTTCTTAAATATTTAACTCGGCATACGCTTTCGCTGAAACATAATTCTATCCGGCGAGACATGAGTTGATCTCATTAACCTCCCTATATCGACTCAAATGAGGTCAATTTACCCCTGGTACAAGATAACCTTATAACTGCATTCACGTTGACTGCTCTGCACTCCCTTAGTGTCACGGCTATCTCCGAATTAGTCTGCTCGGTTCCTGTTGTCCAGCTTTCCTTGGCTAGTTATTAGAGTTCTACACTACAACTTAACGATATCTTCCCTCTTCTCGTGCCATCAGTAGGTCTCTCTTTACGACCTGATGTGTTTTCATTAAATTCTGGGTGGAGGGAGTAACAGACATGGTGCACCTTGGCTATAGTCCGCTAACGAAGTTCTGCCACCTCTGGAACGCAGAGTCGACCTCTAGGTCTTTATGACTCTGCCTCTTGCTATTTTGAGGGCCAATAACTTCCTACTGGACCTTTCCTCTAGGCTGTATTAGGTTAGAGTTTATATGTCGGCCCTCCTTTACCTCCACAACTAGTGATGATATTGTAGCATTCTTGGTTACAATCTCACTATCTCTTAATTGTCAGCCCAATGCTTATTTATTGACATTCAGCAGTGATCCCATGCTCTATCAATCAACTTCCACCTGGAGGTGATTCTATTCCCCTCCATTATGAAATACTTGTGGTTCCCTCCTTATTCCCATAGGTTGAGATCTGGGGTTTGTGCCTTCTGCCTCCTATTTCCAAATATATTACTAACCAAATCTACTGACCTATATTCCTTCTGACCCACAGTCGGGCCCATTTTGTTCATATGATCACTCTGCACTTCGATATAACAAGCTAAGGTCATAACTATTATCTTGCAGATATGCTCTACCGTCATTAGCATGCTGCATCGAAATCGGCCTATTTCTGACCTTGACTTTACTATTGCTGGGGGTTTGCTACTATGGACCCTCTCACACGCACTTAAGTGCTGCTGGCAACCTCGCCCGCCCTCTTGCTTTACTTACTGTGAAGGTCTAGATAACTTTGTAAATACTAGGGGTCTTAACCACTTTCTAACCTTTCTCGAAGTCAACAATTCTAGCCCTCATTTACTCTTTATTCTGGGCAACATGGCATTGCTACCTTTGCTTTTTGTTGTACTGAAAGAATAAACTGGGAGGTAGGAGGTAACCCTATCATTCTATACCAGTGCTAGGGCGCGAATTTCAACAACTCTAAAGGTTGAGGGTACAAACCTTGCATGATCCTTTGTATGTTTCAGGTGGTCCAACCTTAACTCTTGCCCCTGTCTAATTCTACATATATAGCAGGTAAGCCAACTCATATGATACTATTCTGAGGTACTATTGCGAAGCTGAAGAAGGAATCTGGGATGACACTGACATATCTGTTGCCTTAGGAAGTTCCCGGTGCCTTGGGAGGATGATGGGGAAATGCAAAAGACATCTGTTTTTTCCCTTAGGCTAATCGTCTCCCAATTGTGGCACTTCACTGGTACCTCTTCCTGCTTTTGTAGTCATCTTGCGACTGGCTGGAGTCTGTCTTATATCGAACATTATTCTAGACAGACATAACAATGAAAGCTTAGGGGCTCAACCATATACAACTCCGCTCTATAGCACGATCTGAGAAGAAGGAGGGGTAACCATATTATCATGCCTCGTAGCCTCCTGCTTATAGAATGTGGTGCACAACACATTTATAAATAAGACTCTACTAGACATGGTTTGTAGACTCCCTAGCATAAGACCTGCTCTGCTACCAAGTTTGTCACGCCACACCTTGGAGGCATGACTGGTACCTTGTGCCATACTAGAATCTGGACTGACCTGGCGAGGCACAGGCACCTCTGGTGCCTATCACTAACTTAAATTCAAGAAAACAAACTGCTATATCTCGACTGTAAATACAGCCTCGGGCCGACAAGGCCACGTAACACCTATAAAGGAAAACAGCTAATCCAGCCGACATACATCAATAGGGATTTTATGCGGACCGACAAGACCACCATGCTTTCTAGTTATAATAGAAAGGAAAATAAACAGCTATACTAGGCCCCATATGGCCAATGCCAAAAATAAGACATACATGGGCACCATACGGCCAACAACTAACTAATTGAGTATTATAGTCTGCAAGCCCCTAAGAATACAAATAGTGGTCGAGATAGGGCCCCGACCTACCCAAATACTGTACAAATAAAAGATGATAATCTTCTACAACTTGGAAGCCCCGAATGAAAGGAGCTGGCCTATGTATTGACTCTGAGTAACTGCTACTGAAGATCTTAAACTTTATCCATCTAAACCTGCAGGCAAGTAATGCAGCGCCCCATAGTTGGGCGTCAGTACAATATGTACCAAATATGTAAGGTAGTAATTAAGCTGAAAGTAAGTAGAAGGAAGGAAGGGGCAGAAATTAACCTGGAAGTTTGCTTATTCATAACCTGCATCTACTGAAACACTATATGTATATGAACTAGGATTGTAAAATCATATATTCGTAAGATATAGCTAGCAGACAAAGATGCAAACAAGAACCTAACCTGGCCCCCATAAGCCTGGAAGATACAATCAACATAGACTAACCCGTTCGGGCCTCCATAAGCCTTGGCGAGCACACTTCAATCTCTATACCCCTAACCAGATTTCTATGACTCTACTGGTGCTATAGCCAACCTACCAGTCCCTTGGGTCTGCAACTGAGCCCACTCGGCTCCTGATCTATAGCTGTGTCTGAGTTCGGTGGACTCCTGATAACTGCACCCCGGGAACTAGGCTCGACGGGGGTGTACTGTCGATATGGTGTAGAAATAATAGTCCATCCATGGAATGGACTGTATAAGACCCTTGGGCCTCATCATCGTCCCTTGGGACAGCATATCACTCATTGGAGTAAAATGTCATCTATCCCCTGACAGACGACGACATAGCTTGTAACTCTGGGCGGTCACAGAAGGCTTCTAAGTGAGGGAAACCCCACTTGAGGTGTTATACTGAGGTCTCAATCTATCCACTCAAAAAGCGTATCTGACCTTCAAGGCCTAATACGACCACTACTCTCCTCTAAAATAATCTATATGGCTACTAGCAGGCACACCCCGTGCACCTGTATCTGATTAGAGGATCCTGGTAGTGATCATGATCTCTAATGGTTTAGTCCGGATAGGTCGAGACCTAGAGTGGCCTGACAGCACTCTGAATGTCCTGCTTGGGCAACTATAACTCACAAGCAACTGTAGGATCGCAGACGACCAATTACCTAGTTCATTTTCTTAGAACGACTGTAGAGATGCTACTGATTGAATGTGCTTTTGAGCGGTCGATCCCTTTTCCTCAACTGGCAGCTTACTGACATCCTTAGCCTGAGGTTAATATTGTGCTGATATGATCCTAGTCCTTTAGACCTTAACTTGGTTTGTTTAGATCTTATATGACCTTTTTGGGCGGTTCCTAACCCTATAAATATTTTTATATAGACTTAATCACTTAGGAAAATCTGTACCTGAATATCTTATAGGAATAGGCTGGGGCGATAGCCCTGCCTCCAACTGCTAATAAGGTCCCTTTCCTTAGGGTACCCAGGGGTCTATTTGACCTGAAAGACTGGGTTTGCTTCCTGAAAACTTGTATGACGGATACTAAGTCAACTAGAACTGACAATTACCGGTAGTAGCTAACTAGATGGCAAGCTATCACTCGGTTCACTAGACGACTCTAGTGCCGCTGACTCTAAAGTATAGCCCTCCTATCAAAATTTCTGGACCTGCGGCGTAAGGATACGCCAATGGCCTCTGGGCGTGCTTTCCTGATAATACAAGCGCCAAACTTGTAGTTATATCGCCTAAATGCGCCTATGCTGTTCAACTTACTAACTCAGGCCCAATAACTATTCACAAGCTTCTACGGTCTAGGACTGACAATAAAATATACAATTCTACTAATACAATGACCTGGAGAATAGAAGAGTTTCAATGACGCTTTTAGCGCGTACCACACTTAACATGTTCTCTCCCGATAAGGGAACTGCGGTATAATCTATATATGTTTTCTAGTAGCTAACCACAACATACATAACCGTAATCTATTGATAGCAACTAATCACAACATATCTGATCTCTATACTAGCAACAACTAATTACAACATGTAGGATCATTATCTACGTTTAAAACATGAGTCATATCACTTTACGATAAGAATGACTTGACGAAGGAATAAGCCTTACATACCTTAGCTTCTGATTCCCGATTATCTGATGAGTTTCAATTTATATTCAATAGCTTTTTCCAATATAACCATAATACTCGGAGAAAGAGACTAATTTCAATACCAAATTCGGCTTAAAATGATAACTTTTAATACTAATAGCAACTATAATTCAACTACGTATAATACAACCGAAAATCTATAATTCCCTGAGAGTTCAGAAGGGAGAAATGCTTATCTAAAGCCCATGGCCGTATAGGAATCAATTTGGAGCAATTCTGACAACTTTTTCTCGGCGGGGTTCCGATTTACCGGGAATATTTCAAGAAAATAACTCTGTAGTGATGCTCCCTGCAGGGTTAGAATTCAATACCTGAATTTACTTTGAGATTGGACAGCGTTTGATAGCGTAATCAGACAAAAATCCAAAGAAATTTGCGTGCCCTTTGCTTTCTGGCCATGGGAGTTTATAACAAATGAAGGAAAATTAAACTAAGGGGCTATATGTAGGAACATAGGTGGTGGCAGGGGGCACCCCATGCTGCCAAACGTGCTGAAAAAGCCTTGCATCGCGCCTCCCATCGCGCCAGTGGCCCTGGCGCGCCGCGCTGCCCAGGGCGACAGGGTGCTAGCGCGTTGTGCTAGCCCGTGCGGCCCGGCTTCGCTCGACCCGACTTCTAAGGTTTTCTCCCCACGCGTCAAGCTCTCTTTATTCATCACAAATCCATATATACACTTACTAACCATTAATATTTTACGGGGTGTAACATCTTTGTAGCATACCTATCTATGTACTCCTACCATACTGCTCGCTCGGATGTCTACCTCAGGCACGAGCCACTGATATTCAAGTACTCATTCAGACATTATCCGCTCGTTCGGATGCTCTCCTCAGACACGAGCCCCTCACCTCAAAATAAATCATGTTATCCACTTCCATTCTCAACTAATCCATAATATCACCTAGTAATTTTGTATAACTTTTTAGAGGCATCATGTATTCTCATCTGCATTGGTTATGTTTATTAATGTTTAACCACTTGCATAATAAATTGAAAGAGCACATACATATCTCAAGATAATCAATTCCATAACAATAGTTATCAAACAACTATCACCTCAAGCTTATTTTACAATCATATTTAACACCTCATGACATCAACAATAATTTGTGTCCGTAGACCAATTAAGCATAATTTCACTTAGCACATGTACTCATCATTATGTAAAGTCTAACTCCTTATAAACCATAACCTACTATTGTTATAGTTATTTATTAATTAGTCAAGTTTTGCATCATCTAGCACATAACAGGTTATTTCAATATTGATCAAATTTTTATTCGTACTAGTTCACATTACTGGTCCCTTTCTCGGGCCCATCATTGTGCCTTCAACATCTTCATTCTTAAGGAAGTCTCATTAATGTTTAATTGTCAAGTCAACTCAATCTAAATTTATTTATTTAATTCTTCCCCTATGACTCTTTTAAAATATTTTGTTCCTCCCTTACCCCGGATTCCTCTAATCAGTTTATACTACCAGTCTTACGTTTCTGCTCATACATTTAAATTACATCCTAAAGCTTATAAATAAAGAACTAGGTCTAATTCCCTCACCCCTTCTTGTCACACCCCAAAACCTGGGGACACGTGACTGGCATCTGGTGCCACCCCTGATATGAGCATACACGACGTTCAAAAATAAAACAAAGGCTAGAACCGATGAGGTTTGACAACACAACAACTTAAAATCAGAATAAGACTATAAACTATAGTGGAAGCTGACTCACTTGACCAACCAAAAATAAATAAATACAATATGTCGTCAAGGCCACGGAATGGAAGAACAACAATACAACATGGACCACCTGGACTATAATAATGACACTATGCTCACGACAAATGTCTACGAGCCTCTAAAAGTATAATAGAAATCAACTGTTCGGGACAGGGCCCCGAACTACCCATAACTCAACCTCCGACAACTCCGAAAGAACTGGAGCACACCAACTCAGCTGGAACTCCACTCAACAACCAAGAACCTGATCTAACAACCCGCTATCACCTGCAGGCATGAATGCAACACCCCGACTAAGGCTTCAGTACAATAATGTACCGAGCATGAAAGGAAGAAAGAACTGGAAGACAAAGATTAGACATCAATAGATATACCAAATATCGCAGAAGGAGAACTCAACTTAAGTAAACACATAAAACCTACTTGGCCCCCATAGGCCTGGCAAGTAAAAGCGAACATACAAATAGCACCTACCTAGCCCCCATAAACCCGGGAACTCTAAAAGTAAATAACAATACAACGGCACCTAGCCGATCCAGCCACCTGTCATCACCTCTAGACATCTCAATGGCCTCAGCTAACACCAGCCAACATCTAGCATCCACTGCTATCAGATGATATATAATACAAACAACAACCACAATGTAATGCCAAGCAAATCAAGAGTAAACACCAATTAATCAACATCATCAATCAAGCACTATCAGACACTCTCTCGGCTGCGCACAGTTAGCGGAGGTCAATCCATCTGGGAGAACCAATCGCGATCCCAGGAAGGCTCAGACATGTTGGTCAACTCTCAAATCATGTCTCAACTCGACACTACAGAGGACATCATTCTCAACCCCATAGGTCATTTCATTCCTTGGGCTCAACCCCTCAGCCGGAAATGCTCTCATGCGTCGGGTATCTACAAGCCACAAGGCACCTCGGGCTCGATCCGTAGCCGAAACAACTCTCGTGCATCGGGTATTCACAAACCACAAGGCCTCAAACACAACACACCCACAATCAACAACAATAATAATACACACTCAAATAGCCCACAATCGACTCTTAAACCCCACAACCCGACTATTACAACATAATACTATTCTTTCACGTCTAGCTGTCCACTGACGAGCCATTAAACAAACTAAGGATTACCATACTAACCCTTCTATCCTCAAGCTTTACAAACAGCCCAACGCCACTCTACTTACCACTAATATCAAGGGACACGGCCAAATCAGCTCAAGTGTCACCACGTCCGTCACATGCCATCGACACGACAGACACGATCGTCGATTCAAATATAACAAAAGATCATTACAACCATCGATCTTAACCACTCTAATCCCTCATTCAATTGTCAGTATAATCACCTAATCTTATTCACTCAAACATCCCACAACTTGATACAAGAACCACACATCTCACACGGCCTCTCGACACGAGCCTAATAATTTTCCATGATTACTATTTTCCGCACTCAAGCCCGAGCCACCAACCAAACCAGCACATGAAACACACCATTATTACCATATGAACAGTAGAACAAGATTTCAATAATATAAAAAACACAAGCCATCACAAAACAGCTAACACACACGTCAACACGGACGACAACGGCTATGGAATTCATGCCGACAAAGGGAGGGGACAAACCTAACATACCTTAGCTTCAAGCCTAGACTATCTTGAGCCTTTAAACCATGAAATTAATTCCTAAAGAAAGTCCAAGATTCTGTCAAAATGCAGCCAACACAACTCAACAATAAAACAAGACAAATGAAGCTTATCCGACAAGATTCATAGGAATTCGATGGTAGAAGACCGAGATAACTACCTAACGGGGTGAACACACAAATAACTAAGATTAAACACTAAGGAGAACAAATTAAGAAGTATTACCAACAGATTCACCACAAAACAGCCACCAACAGCCCGGAAAAGACACCAAACTACGGACTACACCAAGCTCCCGACTTTCCGACATCAAAATCATGTTGAGCCATGTCTTCTAGCCACAAAACCCAAAGAAAACCATGGAGAGAATTTGAGAGAGGTTTCTTACAAAATATGTTGCTGGAAAATGCAATTGGATGACCAAAAACAGACCAAAGGGGCTTAAATAGCCTTCCACCGTCTTAGACCCTTGTGACGTGCTTGCTTACGTAGTCTCGCGAAATCGCGAATATCCCTTTACTCTGAAGTCGGATGGAAAAATGGTTTGATGAAATAGAAACTAGACTCATAGATCTTTAATTTGATATGTCGCACATCCCCTAAATCCTTATATATTGGGAGAAGGTTTCGAGACATTTGACCTAAATTTCAAAGAATCTCAAGAAGAAAATTTTGCGATAACTTTTTCCGAATTTTGTTCTACAACTTGATCGACATCCAATATTAAATATGACCATAGAGTGACTCAAATAACTCATAAAACTTCCTTATTAGCCTACTATGTACTCTTAGTCCTATCTCAAAAGCATAATTTTATCGCTTAAATTATCCGAGGTGTTACACTTCCATGAATCATACTATTACGATTATTTTTCCAAGATTCTATCATCAAGATTTCTCTTCCAACTATTCAATCAAGAGAAACTACGTACACATGGCACTGGAACATGCTATCCAGGACCTTACCTCAAGATATTTTAACAGAAACATCACGTTAAGATAACAATCAAGAACAATATATCACAAATTAACTCAATACATCAAGATATCATTATTAATTATTAACTAGGTTTCACTCATTCACGTACTCTCGTACTTAGAAATTTATACTCCGATCTTAGTCGTTACGCCATTAAAAATATTTTCATCACAACACCAAGTTAGGAACCCTCTACCCTTATCAATTGTTCATCAATAATACGCACGTATACGACTTGGTAATTGTAGTCCAACATAAGGTAAGTCATAGCCTACCTAGGCGCCAAGCTAATGTCAAGAGAGTGGTAGGACTCCGTTTCCTAGCTTCAAATTCATGCCCTTTGAAGGATTCTGCCAACGGGGTTGGTGGGGTTCTTCTCTTCCCTAGCCTCCCTTTTCTTTTTCTAAAATAATCAGAACAAGTTTCAGGCCATTTTTAATGACAAAACCTTATTATGAAAGGATCTAAATTTTAAAAGTAGGAAAATGCAGAGTTTGGGCTCGCTTCTCCCACTGCAGCAATGAGAGACCCGATGTAGCAGTCCCTTCATGGTACTAGGTGCTCGCTGCAATGGTCCTGTCGCAAGGCCTACAAAAATTTTTAGTTCCGCCCTTTCAAATAGAATCTAGTCATTACCTCTATCTATTCTAGCCATCAAGCCGGACTGCAAAAACTTCAAATTTTGGGGTTATCATTGTGAAGGTGTTAAAGCGACTAGACGGGTCGTTACATGCTTAACCTGAAACTTTTAGATTTTTGGGCATGTCTTCAAACTTTCAGCCTATTGTTAACTCCATTGCATGTCTCATTAATAATACTGTATCATCTGCAAATAACATGCACTACCACACCTCTTCTTAAATATATCGTGTCAATTCGTCCATCACTAACGCAAAGAACGGACTAAAGGCTGACCCCTGTTGCAACTCCATTATGATCGAAAAGTGTTTTGAGTCACCTCCCACTGTTCTAACTTGAGTCTCGGCTTCGTCGACAATGTCCTTAATTTCTCTAATTTAAGCCACAAATACACCTTTAGACTTCAAATATCTCTAAAATACCTCCCTAAGGACTTCATCATAAGTCATTTCTAAATCAATAGACACCATATCTATGTCTCTTTTCTTATTTCTATACTGTTCCAACAATCTCCTTCTCATCCTTACATCTAAGTAATAAATAGAGTGCATTTATTGACAAGCTAGCTATCCCTTTTATAATTATGTTAACATTTGAAATTAATGATGATGTGGCATTTGTAATAATTGTTTTTCTTTTGAAAATGATGTTCTTCTTTAGAATTTTTAACGGTTTGATCTGTTTTCATTTAATGAGACAAAATGCTTTAAAAATAATTGTTTCTAAAACTATGAGCATGATTGAGTTATTAACAAATAAACAAAGAGACGTAATGAGTTGCTCTTTCAACTTAAATTTTAGAGCCAAAAAAAAAAGATAAGGGTCATGTGTTCGGTACTAAGAAAAATATTTTTTTTAAAAATTGATATGCAAGTAAAAATTATTATTCTAAAATCATTTTTATATATTTAAAATAAAACTCTGAGGATGAGGATGGGATGGGGTAGAATGATTGGGTCGGGGAGGATGGTTGGGGGCTGATTGAGGGGTCGTAGGAGGGGGGGGGGGTTGGAGGAGCGGGGGATGAGTAGAGTGGATAGTTGTGAGAGTGGGTGGAGACAATGTGACTTATTTTTCCTACTTTTATTGGGGAAGTCATTAAATTTTCTTTATGTTGAAGGAGCTTGTTTTTCTAAAAAAATATTTTTCAAAATTTTTAACTAATCAAATATGAGAAAATAAAAAATATTTTATAGAAAATATTTTTCCCCACACTGTACACATCCTAAAACTTACTGTTGGGAGAAAAAATTACTATTCCCGTATCAATATTGCATATCCTGAAAATTTACTTAACTTTTATAAAACATTTATTGACGCTTTGAGAATATTGCATATTAATCATCTTCATTTTCTATTTGATCATTGAAATTCTTTGGCGCCTTAAATTTTTTAAATCCTCCGTGACTTAATTTTTTAGGAAGAAGAATGAAGAAAAACTTTTTGATTCTCTTCTAAAAATTATGCATTAACAACTAATAATAGTTATCAACCATAAGGAGACATTATGTTAACTATAGTAATATTTTATAACATTGTATGAATAAACTAAATTAACAATTAATTGACGATTTAAATTATTTTTTATGTTAATGGATAATTATAGGAGTATCAAGTTGCTACGTTACATTATGAAAGTTTGGGAGAGGATGGTGGAGATGAAGATGAGGAGGGGTTGTGGCTAGTTTCGAGAACCAGTTTGAATCTATGTTGGGACCAACCACAGAAGTCATTCATCTGATAAGGAGACTGGTGGAGCAATATAGAGAGGAAGAAAATGCTTATGAAGAAATCTCAAGAGAGGTTCTATAAAGATGCTCGGAGGCTAGAGGTGTACCTGTGGAGTATACTATAACGGTCAAGGACATGTACAACAGAGTCAGGAGCTGGGTAAGGACATTGAGAGGAGACTTGAAGCACTTTTTGATTTTGATGAGGTTGCACCAGGAATCAGCCTTAGCCTAGGAATCAACCTTAGCACATTTTTATTTGTCTTGGTGATGGATGCATTGACGTGTAAAATTCAAAGGGAGGTTCTATTGTATATGTTATGTGCAGATGACATACTTCTGATTGATGAAACTCATGATGGAGTTAACGCTAAGTTATAGGTTTGGAGACAGAACTTGGAGCCTAAAGAGTTCAAGTTGAGAAAGACCAATACAAATACTTGAAGTGCAAGCTTAGTGAGCTAGCACATGAAGCAGGTGTGGAAGTTAAACTTAGTACACAAGTCATCTAAAAGAGAAGAAGTTTCAAGTATCTTGGGGTTATTATCCAAGGAATTGGGAGATTGACGAGGATGTTACTCATCGTATTTGCACAAGGTGGATGAAGTGGAGACTTGCATCCAGAGACTTGTGCAATAAGAAGGCACCACCAAAACTTAAAGACAAATTCTATAGAGTGATAGTTAGACCAACTATGTTGTATAGAGGTGAACTCAAGATTTGAAGATGGCGGGGACACTATCAAAGGGGATGCATATTAGTCGAACTGGTGTCATGTAGCACCGACACTGCTTCATTAAAAAATATTTACCATATAAAATCTACTGTACTACTAATAAATATAATTTAAACAAAATAAATTATTATAATTTGATGTATGCATTGATGGTCTTAGTACTTAGTTTATGCTTTGAGGTCCCTAGTTTGAATCTCGCATTATTCATTTTTATTTGTATTTTTATGAAAAATGATAAGAAAAATACAACCATGGAGATTTGAACACAGGAAGCAAGCTCATGCAAAGAGATTATATACACTCGTCAAACTAGTGCACCAAATTGGCTTTTGTACTTGAGGATGCATAAACAAATATATAATACTTCCTAGGTATATATATGTATATATACATAATTTTATTTAAAGTTAATGGGTACACGTGCACCCTCACACTACCATATGGGTCCATCTCTGATATTATACGAGGCGAAGAGTTATCCAATCAAGAACTCTCATGTTCAGAAGTTAAAAGTTGCAGAGATGAGGATGTTGCGATGGATGTGTGGAATACTAGGAGAGATAGGATTAGAAATTAGGATATCTAGGATAAGGTGAGAGTGACTTCGGTGGAGGATAAGATGTGAAAAGCAAGACTGAGATGGTTCGGGCATGTGAAGAGCAGATATCCGGACGCCCCAGTACAGAGGTATGAGAGGTTTGCCATGAATGATTTCAGGAGAGTTAGAGGTAGACTGATGAAGTATTGGAGTGAGGTGATTAGACAAGACATGATGCATTTCAGCTTATCGAGGATATTACCTTAGATATGAGGTTGTGGAGAAAGTGCATTAGTAGAAGGTTAGTAGGTAGCAATGTGTTGTCTTATTAGCCGTACATACTAGTAATTGTAGTATTGCTTTGATAGTTTCTTGCCCTTTGATTTTTGATATTATTTGTTATTGCTTGTACTTTGCTATCATATCATTTTATTGTAGTTACTGTCCTGTTAGTATCTAATATTTTTTTGTACATTTATTACTTTTGTCTGCAGTGCTTTGAATAATTTTTCTTGAATTGAAAATCTATCGAAAATAATTTTTCTACATTTATGATAGAGTTAAAGTATGTCTACACTCTATCTTCCTCAAATCCCTCTTGTAAAATTATAGTAAGTATGTTATTATTATTATTATTATTATTTATATTGATGGATTAAACAACTATAAATTGTCCAAAACTAAAGATAAATATATAAAACTCTCAATTGAACTTTAAAGCAAATAAATACCTTTCAAATAATGAGACTGGTATTGTAATTAATAGAGGTTATATATGTGAATATTAAAATAAATAAACACCACCTTAATTGTTAAATAACATGACTTTTAAGCTTCTTGAAACAAAACAAATAGAGGACAATAGTAAAAATAAGAGGAAAAAGATAAATGTGTTTTTATCTTAGAGAGTGTCTCTTTTAAGATCGAAATTATATTGATATAAATATTCAAATCTTGTGATTTTAATTATTTTCCTAAACGAGTTGATTATTTGTTATTATTTAACTGGGGGACATTGATACTAAACCCCCTTTAGGAAATAACAGACTTAAAAGCTTAAATACTGTCATTATTGTATATCTCAACCATATTTCCTGTAGGATCGACCCCAACCTAGTTGGTTTCTTTATTGACAGCATCCGCATCATACTTTTACAGGAGTGTGATTTGAGCATTATCAGCGCCCCTGGAAAGGAAGGGTATTAGTACATGGAGTTGTACTGTATGTAAGACGGAAAAAACAACTGTAATAGAGATAACTGGAAAGGAACATGTAGATCATGAGGAATGATGATTAAGCATGCATAAAAATATCGTAACAGATTTTAAAATCATGAAATATGCAATTTCCCTTTTAACTAAAAATACCTCAATGACATTATTTAAAATAGTTTCAACTATAAACAACCTTTTAAGTTCAAATAACTAAAATTACTATGGAGGTTCATGGAGTAACCAACTTAGTACACTATGCTTGGATGGATTCCTGCCTCTTGGACTTGACCGGTGTACCCTACCAACTATCTTGCCAGGTAGAAGGCCTGAACTGATTAGCTAAAAAGTTATCTAAATCATACCACTCACTTTTAGGAGGTATACTGAAGCGTCCAGGATCGGTCACGTTTACCCTATGTCGGCAAACGTAGTTTTCAACACGTGTCTTTGTACATACTCGTGCCATCTCGGTTAACCACTTACTCCTTTTTTGCAAACATTACAATATTTGTAGCCCTTAGAATTTTTAATATTATTGGGCATAATTCTAAAGCATTGACCTTTTTTGAAGGCAAAACCTAAGCCCTTGGGCTCTTACTGCGGTACAAGCATTTACATAAATATAGATTTTTAAAACAAAAGCTCAAGTACATTTAGAAAGGATCCTACTCAAGTCACATTTTCTCAACTCTAACAATTCATGGGCAAGGACTTGGCCAAAATTATGATAGAATACGCTACTCAATTCAATTCATGTGGTCTTGGCCAAAAAACAACAACAACATTCTTAAAACATAACTAAAATCATGCATTCTTAGCAAAAGGGAAAAATAGTCATTTTTCAATATGAGGTATGAACATTCATGAATCTTCATGAATCTTCATGCATGGAAACTAGTTATAATATGAATTAATCCTAAATCGTGTCAAAAGTATGCAAGTTCTCAAAGCTTTAGTCATGGCATCATGCTTCATAGTTGAACAAGGGAAAATAACGTAGAACTCTTACATAGAGGTAGAAATAGAGAAAACTAGTGGGAAGAACATGATGTCCCATATTTTATAGTTGCCTTACATACCTTACTACTTTAAAGGTAAGAGGAACCCACTTAGATGAGGTAGAGAGAAGAGGGCTGCTAGATGCTTGCACTAGGAGAGAGTTCTTCCTTGAAACCCTAAGAGAAAGGAAGCTAGGGTTTACTAATTTAAGCTTGAATGTAAAGGAAAAACCATAAGAGATGCTTAGAATAATTACCTTGAGCTTGGGAGGGATTGAGGGTTTCATTCTAGATGTGGAGGGAAGAAAAATGGGCACTAAGGTCGAGCAAACTATTTATAGATGAGGGCGAAAAAATAATTGACGAAGCCTGGGGTTGAAGGAACGGATCGTTTTCTCAAAGGATGGTGCATCTCTTGATCCATCCTTCACTGTAGGCAGAACCCCAACCCCAAGGGATAGACTAACTGATGGGCCGTCTACTCAAAGGATGGTCCATCTCTTCCACCATCCATCCAAATCCAGAAATCCTAATTATCACGCCTTACATCGATGGCTGAAGGGAAAGTTCGTCTTTCCAAAAGACTCTTTTTACTCTACCTCTCGTAGTTCACTTTAAAAAATTCCAATTCCTCCAATTCCAATCGATGATTAAAAGGACGGTCCATCTTTCCCTTTGACGGTCCATTTTTCTCTCTGCAGCTTTTTATACAGTGACTTCTTTAAAGCACTTTGCTTAATATTTCCAACTCCCAGACACTTCTATATCTGGAAAAAGATTTTAATTACCATCCTCTCCCTACTCTTTTAGGGTGTACGGGGTATTACAATATCTCCCTATTGGGATCATTCATCCTTGAATGATGACTAAAGATACTCATAGGCTCTGAAATCTTAGAAAAATTCTGCCAGAGTTTCTTTTGTAATTGGCACTACCCCCTATATTCCACATCACCGTAACAGTTAACCTGAACAACATCATGAGCCTCACAGGGCAACTTCCAACATATCACATGGAAACAAAATACAATAAATCACATTGGGCCCTCATAGGCCTCACACCTGCTAAAATAGAAATTCCTCAACACCCATAGCATACCTTAATGATCTTTCTCTAGTAACGAGACAATACCACTACTCAATATGAGATCATAAAGGAAAAAACTCACAAGATTACAGGAAGTAAACGATTATAGGCATGAATCATGAAAGTAAGGAAGAATAAAAGAAATTAAACATGCAGGAGGTCATAGCAAGATTTCATCAGATCAGGGATTATGGTGTTATTGAACATAGACAAGAATTGTACCTGGGGCCTTGCCCTGATCAAGGATTAGTTGTGGGTATTTGTCTTTCATTTCCTCCTTTGCTTCCCATGTATCCTCCTCAACATTTTGACTCATCCACAACACTTTTACTGAAGAAACCTTTTTAGTCCACATTTTACGAACCTGGCGATCAAAAACGGCCATCGTAACCTCTTTATAGATCAAATTTCCCTGAGTACCAATATTTCCAACTAGGACTACTAAGGACGGATCTCCCACATGCTTCCTCAATATAGACACATAGAACACTGGATGCACTGATGCTAGTTCTAAGGGAAATTTTAGCTCATAAGCTACTAGCCCAACTGCTACGCCTCCAGCGCACGCGATCGTACAAGTAATAAAGTGACTCTTTAAGAGACGGATATCAAAACCAAGGACTAAATTATAGTGAATTAAAAAGTTCAAGTATTAATCTCAAAAGTGCTAATTTTCCAATATTTAAAGTTTGTTTGTTTCTACATCTAAAGACAATCACAAATTTAAGTGAAAAAAAGTAATGAGAAGAATATAGGGTTAAGGTCAAACATTCATGTATAGCTAAAATTCACAATAGTTCAAGTATTTGTCTTCATTGTTGTCTCACAAAATAACTGTCATGTTCATGGTCTTTCGAGCCTCTAAACAGTATTGAATTAGCCTCACAACTACATCGTTGAGCGAGGATGTGACAACCTAATTCATACGCAATTATCTATGTGGAATGATTTACGAGGTTAATTCCCTTGGTTATGGACTTTCAAACCTCTAAACCATTTAACCTAAACATTGACCTTACAGCTACATCAAAGAGCGGTGATGTTACAATTCAAACTCAGGTGTCTAGCTATCTTCCCATTTTATAACTAGGTTTAGAGACTTAAACTCACTTCTTGCTTTTCTAATTCCATACTAGGTTTTGCTCTTTTGAGTTTGTCTACGATTAGCAATTGCATTTCAATGCTGATCAACCATTAAAATGATTAACAAAAAAAAACTAACAACAATGAAAACTTGAACCAAATATCAAATTAAGCAAATACAATCATGTTATATGGCCTCAACCCTAGAAAAAGTGTTTTAACCACTCATGCTAATACACGAATTCATAGCGTACTTAAATTCATGTAGAAACTAAAGTGAAAAAAATGAATAAAAACAAACCCTAAGTAGAGTTTCCTCCGTTCTCCCTTTGATCCTCTGTGTTTTCAAAAATTAATACATGATATCTAATAAAATTACCCAAGTGTTCCTTTTATAATTAATGAAAATTAGTCGTGTGCATGATGCCCCCATGCCACGCTGCCTTTCGCATAGCATGCCCTCCGTGGAATAGAGTGGATGCGGACATGCACTGGAATTGGGGCACCGTCCTGGCACTACCTTGCTGTGGCACGACGTCTGGCGTGCTGCTCACCTGATGCACAGCCCGCCTGGCGTGCCACAGCACTGGGCGCGGAGAAAGATCAGCGTGGCACACTATCGATGCGCAGGCTCACTGGTGGTCTAGGCAATATGTGCGGCTTCCTAGCGTGGCACGTTGTCTTGTGCGTCAGTGGCCCGACATGGCACGTTGCCATGTGCAGCAGCCAACTTCTTTTTCCATCTTCATGCGTTTTCTTCACAATTCATCCCAAGTTTCCTTCATGCTTGTACATAATTATATTAGGCCCCATCCTTAGCATATTACACCTACAAAATAGGCTAATCACGTTGGTTAGTTCCTGCACACAAATATGCATAAAACACATGAAAATATGCTTATTTGAATTGAAAAACACGAGTAAAACTAATATATAAAATAGAACTTGGGCATCTAAATATTCCCATGATCATTACCCCACACTTAAAGCCTTGTTCATCCTCGAACAACTCCGTTACATCTCATGCACAAAAAGGACTCACATATCACCAATCGAAGCAAGATGACTCAAGTTAAGGCTACAATTATTGACTTAGATGGAAATTTCATATAAGGCATGTTATATTTTACATAATTAAAATCATGACAACTAAGTTAAGACCTCCTAGCCTCAAGAACCGACTCTACAACCATAGCAAACTCATGCACATTAACCAATCAAGAAGTCCAATATGAATTCTATCTTTCCTCAAACATGTGCCCTCACAAAAAGAGAGATACCCATTTCCACTCACAAATTTACAAGTTATAACACGTATGGTTATATGAATAACAATTACACTCAGTCTCATAAGGAATTCACATGCAATATGCAACGACCTGTATGCTTGCCCTTAGTGTATTACTCCACTAATACAGGATCATCTAAAAGTAAGATCAAGTAGGACTTTATGGGTTGTAATGTAAGCTAAGGGACAGGTAGGTACTATTCTGGCTAGTAATAGTGGCTATCTTCCATAAAACTTTTTAATACATCACTTTTTCTCATTACGCACATTCTCTTCTTTTGCATCCCCTCTTGTTCTTCTCAACTCTCAATTTCCTTTTTTGTTTCCCCATTTCTTTATGAACACTTATGTTATTAGTAGGGAGTAATCAAACATTAAACACTTCATTATTCTTTTGTTCTTTTCTACTCACTACCTACACTTAGGCATTTTGAACATTGCACTCCTACTCTTTTCTTAAACTTCCACAACCAACCATTTCCCTTCTTTTGAAGATTCTCACTCCTTCAACTCTTTTGCAATTTCACTTAAGCGCTTAGGAGTTTTAGATCAAATTCAGGTCTATTATAAGAAAAGAATTCAGCTTTTATTGTAGCTAACAAAGAATAGGTAAAAGGATCAATGGGGCTAACTAAGATTATGCATTAGGGGTAGGTAAAGCAAAGGATGAAAATATCTTATTCAAAGAATTCCCTAAATCTTCTCCTACAATTAACATCCCTTATTTCATTTTGCAAACATACCAGGCAAGTTCTAGAAACTACATGATAGCATGGAATACACAATATCTCACACTCACTATACATGTTCCACTCCAGACAGACCCATACAGAGTCTCAATTCAGCTAATCACATGAATTCAAAAATCAAGCATACAACATATAGAGTCATATTCTTGAGCCTAAGTGTCACAACAAAGTCATACAATTTGCTCAACATGCTTCACAATTAAAATTCACTTGCATCTTACAATCATGCACAACACTCAACAAGAGCGTCAAGCCATCAATCAGTCTAGGGTTCTAAAACAAAATCCTAGTGACTAATTTTCCCTCAAGACAGTCGTCATCCATCCATCTTCAGAAAAAGTCCTTAACTAAGACTAAAAACCCTATGCACAAATACTTCTAAAAAGTTATTCTCGGTTCAAAGTGCCCCTTTTTGAAAAAAACCAAAAAGAAAAACCAAAGGGTGGGTGAACTATGCTCAACTCGAACTTTCCATCAAACAATTTTTCAAATCAAGAACATGATTCACCCTAAATCAACATCACAGTAATTTTAAATTTCCTTCATCCCACACTTGAAATATGCTATATGCCAAAAGCATGAATTGAAATTGAAATAAGGGTTAGAGATACTTCCTGAGGCCTCTAGGCCTAGTTAACATCATGTTTTCATCCATTTTGCATCACAAGGGTCATCAACCCCATACTCATATTTTCCATGCTTCTTAGCTTCTACTTCTAAGGGTACTCAGAATTCCCCTCAATATGTGCTTAACTCAACAAAAAAAAAACATAAGTGAAGATAAGAAAAATAAAAAAACAAAGAAAAAAATTGTACTTGTGGTACTCTTGAGTTGCCTCCAAGAGCGCATGATTTTACGTTGCAGCACGACGTGAATTATCCTTTTCAGGATGTTCTCAAATACTTCTTCCCTTTCAGAAACCATTTTCTCTTCTTATTAACTTTAGAGGGAAAAGCCTCCACACTTTCCCTCTTCACCTCCATCACATTTTTCACCACCAAATTCTTTGGCACTTCCTCAATAGTAGGCTCGGGTTCTCTTTTTGAGAGATCCTTCAGAAGTGGACCTTTGGAATCCCATACCACATACTCATCCACCTATTAACACATTGATCTTACAAAGATCTTTATAATGTGTTGGGGTGTGTATTTCCTGGTACACTCTGAAAATCTCCTCCTCATCATTCATCCTCAATTTCAAGGTGCCAGCTCTCACATCAATCAAAGCTCCGCCCGTAGCCAGGAATGGACGTCCCAAGATGAGGCGTACCTTATCATCAACCTCAAAGTCAAGGATCATGAATTCTACAGGTATGATGAACTTACCTACTTTGATGAGAAAATCCTCAATAATCCCCTTCGAGGCCACCCTTGACTTGTCATCCAGCTATAACATCACTCTGGTGGGCCTTGATTTTCCCAAACCAAGTATATTGAACATAGATAGGGCATCAAATTCACTGCCTCCCCTAGATCACACAAGGCCCTCATCATATCTTTGCCATATGTTTGTATAGGGAGGGTGATACTCATTGGGTCTTTGAGCTATTTGGGCATCTTGCTCGTCACCCTAAAAAAACGCTGCTCAATGAGTGCTACAGTCTGGATATCCATTAGCCTCATCTTGTTAGCCACCACATCTTTCATGTACTTAGTGTACTTGGGCATTCCCTTCTAAAGGTCAATTAGAGGCAAATTTATGTGAATTTGTTTGAAAATATCAAAGAACTTCTAGAAAGAAGCATCCTCCTTGCTTTTCTTGAGTCTTTGCGGGAATGGTGGGGGTCCTCTATATAGGCTGCATTACTGATTGTGAATTATTTGCTGCAGCTTTCTTCTCTGTGCTCTTTTCTACTAATGGACCTGGTCCGACCAACTCTGGCTGTACCTCATTTTTCTTTTCTTTTGTTGGTGCATCGGCCAACTGTTTGCTACTCCTCAGACTTATGTCGTGACCTGTCGTGGGTTTCTATCTGTATCACTGGGTTAACCCCCATGCGGTCTATTATGCTGAGAAGATGGTAACTGATTTATTTGTTTCTCTAAGTTACGAGTGGCCAGCTGTTGATTTTTAAGCTCTGAGGCAATCTTTGCCAGATTAGTTGCCATCTGAGTTTGATTGGCCATGATTTTCTGCAACATCTCCTTAATGTTGTTAGATTGGCCACTAATCTGCCTGCCCTTCTGCTGATATTGATTTTGCTGAGGTTGTTGACTCTGCCCTTGATTACCATCCCAAGAGAAATTTGGGTGATTCTTCCAGCACCTATTGTAGGTATTCCCATAATTATGGTTGTTCCTTTTCACATTCCCTACAAAATTCACTGACTCTAGATTTTCTCTACAAGAGTCTGCACTATGCCCTGTTGCCGTAAATTTCACACCAGCTTGGAGCTGGTTGAACTATATTTACCTGTGCCTGAGGCTGTGCCAAGTTCAGCTTGCTGAATTGTATCATCATTTGATGCTGAAACAAAGCTAGCTGGGCTGCATTGGGTTCACATTGTCTACCTCTATCAACCCAGTTTCTCTCTTGCCTGCTCCCCGGGATGCATCACTGTGCCACTCTAGATTTTCTTGTACAATCCTGTTCAACAGAGTATATAGTTCATCATAAGTCTTCTCCAGTGCTTGCCCATCTGATGCAGAGTCTAGCAAAATTTTAGTGTGTGGTTCAAGACTCTCCAACAAAAGTGTGGGCTAGCACTTCATTGGACTGTTGGTGGTGAGGACAATCTCTCGATAGTGACTTGAACCTCTCCCAAGACAAGTATATATTTTCATCTAGCCGCTGCTTGAAACTCAGTATCTCGCTTCTTAATTTAGCAATCTTGCCAGATGGGGATAATCTAATTATGAACTTCCTTGATAGGTCTTCCCAAGAAGTGATGGAGTTAGGTGGTTCTGCCTTCAACCACCTCTTTTCTTCTCCCAAAAGTGAAAATGGGAACAACGGCAGTCTCACATAGTCAGTCGACACTCCGGTGGGGATGAAAGTGTCACTAATCTCTAGAAATTTCTGCATGTGCTTCTATGGGTCCTCATGTGTCATCCCTGTGAATTGTACACTCGTGTGCAACAATTTTACCATGTTTTCCTTCAGCTCGAATCTATGTCCAGGCTCTGATCTCCAGATACTGGAGGTAACATTGGTCACAAATGGGATTGCCACTTCACGAACTGGTCTGGCTACCATCTCTATTAGTGCAACCTTGCCCTATTTAACCTACTAGATGGGATATAGAGTGGAACCGTCCCTTCTCAACTATCACAACCTTCTTTCAGGTTTGGGGTACGGTTCTACCAGCTCTGTATCCTTTACCAGCAAGCTACAAGGACAAACCTGTTACCTGCAAATCAGAAGACGAAGACCAAGTTTTTTAAACACTTCGTAAAATATAAAACTAACACAAAAATGAGAAATTCAGCAAATGTTTCCAGTCCCCGGCAATGGTGCCAAAAACTTTCTACGCTCCGATACACGCGGTCGTACAAGTAACATAATGACTCTTTAAGAGTCGGATATCGAACCCAAGGGGACTAGATTATAGTGAATTAACAAGTTCAAGTATCAATTCAAAATTTCAAAAGTGCTAATTTTCCAAGATTTAAGTTTATTTGTTTCTAAATATAAAGACGATCACATATTGAAGTGAAAAACAGTAATGAGAAGAATACAGGGTTAAGGCCAAAAATTCGTGTATAGCTACAATTCACAATAGTTCAAGTATTTGTCTTCATTTGTTGTCTCACAAAATAATTGCCATGTTCATTGTCTTTCGAGCCTCTAAATAATATTGAATTAGCCTCACAACTACATCGTTAAGCGGAAATGTGACAAACTTAATTCATATGCAATTATCTATTTGGAATGGTTTTTGGGGTTAATGCCCTTGGTTATGGACTTTCGAACCTCTAACCATTTAACCTAAACATTGACTTCACAACTACATCAAAGAGTGGTGATGTGACAATTCATACTTAGATGTCTAGCTATCTTCCCATTTTATAACCAAGCAAGGCGAATTAGGTATATTTCTATCCTAATTGCAAATCAGCCTTAAGGACTTGAACTCGATTCTTGCATTCTAGTTCTATCCTAGGTTTTGCTCTTTTGAGTTTGCCTAAAATCAACAATTGCATTTCAATATTGATCAAGCATTAAAATGATTAACAACAGGAATACAAGAACTAACAACAATGAAAACTTGAACCAAATATCGAATTAAGAAAATACAATCATGTTATGTAGCCTCAACCGTAGAAAAAGGATTTAGCCACTCATGTTAATACACAAATTCATAGCATACTTAAAATTCATATAGAAACTAGAGCGAAAAAATAAAGAAAAATGAACCTTAAGTAGAGTTTCCTCCGTTCTCCCCTTTCTCCTCTGTGTTTTCAAAAGATAATACGTGATGTCTAAAACAATAACCCAAGTGTTCATTTTATATTTAATTAAAATTAGTCATGTGAATGTTGCGTCTGTGCCACAATGCCTATTGCGCAACATGCTCTCAGTGGCACAGAGTGGACGCAGATGTGCACTGGAATTGGGGTGCTGGCCTGGCACTGCCTTGGCGTGCCATAGCACCTGGCACGCAGCCCACCTAGCGTTTCCCGGCACTAGGCGTGGAGAAGGATCAGCATGGCATGTTATCGACACACAAGCTCACTACTCGGCCAGGCGATGCGCGCAACTGCCTAGCGTGGTATGCTGCCTAGCATGCCAGTGGCACGTGGCCATGTGCGGCAGCCAACTTCTTTTTCCATCTTCATGCGTTTTCTTCACAATTCATCCCAAGTTTCCTTCATGCTCGTACATCATCATATTAGGACCCATCCTTTGCATATTACACCTACAAAATAAGCTAACCTAGTTGGTGAGTTCCTGCACATATACGCATAAAACACATGAGAATATGCTTGTTTAAATTGACAAACACGACTAAAACTAAGATATAAAATAGCACTTGGACATGAAAATATTGCTAAGATCACCAACTTTCCATAGAATCTATAAGGATCGATATACCTTGGTTGAGCTTTCCTTTCCTTCTGAATCGCATGACACCTTTCATCAATGAAACTTTCAAAAACACCCAATCATCCACAGTGAATTTTAGATCTCTCCTCCATATATCAACATAAGACTTTTATCGGCTCTAAGCAGTCCTTAACTGCTCCTGGATTAACTTAACCTTTTCCATCATGTGGTGGACCAAGTTCAGTCTGAGTAATTTTGCCTCTGCCACTTTGAACCAACCGATATGCGACCTACACCTTTTCCCATACAAGGCCTCATATAGAGCCATGTTGATACCGGTATGGTAGATATTATCATAGGTAAATTCAATGAGTGGAAAATGGTCATCCTAATTACCCTTGAAATCAATCAAACATACTCTCAACATGTCTCCGGGCGTCTGAATCATGCGCTCGGCCAAAACGTATGTTTGAGGGAGGAAGGTTGTGCTCAAGTTGATATAAGTACCCTAAACCTTTTGGAAAGGATCTCCAAAATTGAGCTGTGAACTGAGCACCCCTAACTGAGATAATAGACACTGGAATCCTATGCAACCGAACAATCTCTCTAATGTATATTCTAGTATTCTTCTATTGAGTATGTTGTCTTAACAGGAAAGAAATGCGTTGACATAGTGATTCAGTCCATAGTCACCCAAATCGAGTCATGTTTCTAAAATGAGTAAGGTAGACCTGTCATAAAGTCCATATAGATCGCTTCCCACTTTCACACTAGAAGCTCTATGCTCTAAGCTAGGCCTCCTAGCCTTTGGAGCTATCCTTTCACTTGTTGGAAATTTTGTCACTTGGCCACTCGAGCGGTTATACTCTTCTTCATGTCCAGCCACCAGTAAATTTCATTTAAATCGAGATACATCTAGGTGGAACCTGGATGAATAGAGTCATGAGTGTTGTAGGCCTCAATCATGATCCTATCCCATGACTCATTTTTATCTAGGACACATAACCTGCCCTGATATCTCAAGATACCATCTTCCCTTTGTTTGAAAGTCATGGTCCTTTGCTGATGGATCCCTTGTCTCAACTGAAGCAAGATGGGGTTATTATACTGCTTCCCCTTCACTTTTGTTGCTAAAGAGGATTCCACACCATTCAACACTACAACACTACCATCTTTAGAGTATACTAGACGGACCCGTAGGCTTTCCAACTAGTGAACACCTCTAACTAATTCCCTTTTGCTTTCGTCAATATGAGACAAACTCCCCATGAAGCGTCATCTAAGAGCATCAACCACTACATTGGCCTTTCTCGGGTGATAGAAGATACTTATAACATAGTCCTTAAGTAGTTGTAGCTGCCTTTGCTGTCGGAGGTTCAAATCCTTCTACTTGAAGATATACTGCAAACTTTGATGATCGCGAATATATCCACATGGACTCCATACAAATAATGGCGCCACATTTGAAGCACAAGTATTAATGAAGCCAATTCGAGATCATGCGTCAGATAGTTCTTATCATGAACTTTCAACTGCCTAGAAGAATAAGCTATCACCTTCCCATTTTGCATCAACACACACCCTAGACCTGTTCCCAAAGCATCAAAATACATCACAAACCCATCTTCTCCTTCTGGTAAGGTCAATAGTAGAGCTGTAGTGAACCTGATTTTCAATTCTTTGAAACTCTTCTCACAGGCCTCTAACCACTGGAATTTAGCCTTCTTTTGGGTCAGTTTGATTAGTGGAGCAGATAAAGAGGAAAATCCCTCCACTAACCTTCTGTAATAGCTTGCCAAGCCCAAGAAACTCTTAATCTTAGTAGGAGTTGTGGGTCTCGGCCAATCCTTTATCGCCGCAATCATTTGAGGGTCTACCTTGATACCCTCTCGCGATACCACATGGCCTAAGAAGGCCACTGAATCTAACCAAAACTTACACTTGGAGAGTTTAGCATATAACTGAAGATCCTTGAGAGTCTACAGCACAATCCTGAGGTGGTTTGCATGATCACCCTCACTTTTGGAATACACCAAAATATCATAGATGAACACTATCATGAACAAATCTTGATACAGATTGAAAACTCTGTTCATGGGATCCATAAAGACTGGTGGTGCAGTGGTCAATCCGAAGGACATCACAAGAAACTCATAGTGCCCATACTAAGTCCTGAATGTTGTTTTCACAATGTCTTCTTCCTTGACTCTCAACTGTTGATACCTTGACCACAGGTCGATCCTAGAGAAGAACTTCACTCCATGAAGCTGGTCAATCAAATCATTGATTCTGCACAATGGATACTTGTTCTTGATGGTAACCTTATTCAGCTGGCGATAGTCAATATACATCCGCAAGGTCCCATCCATCTTTAGAATAAATAAGACTGGAGCACCCTAAAGTGAAGTGCTTTCTCGAATAAATCCCTTTTCCATAAGGTCTTTCAATTACTCCTTTAGCTCCCTCGGTTTTGTTAGCGCCATTATATATGAAGGAGTGGAAATAGGCTTTGTCTCAGGAATAACATCGATCCCGAATCAACTTCCCTCTTAGGAGGGACTTCCAACTATTCATCCAAAAACAATTTAGGGAATTCATTGTATCACGACCCAAGATAAGGCCCCGAATTGAGATACGGGACCTAGAACCACGAATAGACCCAAGTCGACCCATGGCATAATCATAGTAATTCAAGAGCATAACTAAAAGCAAAAATCAACCATAAAAAAAATAAAGTAGAAGTCTAAATATAAGAACTTAAAAGGGTACGAATAGTCAACACTTGACAAAAGCTAAATAACTACATAATGTTTGAATAAGCCTCTAACTGTCTGACAAGATGATGGGACAACACCCCCAACTAGCTCTCTAAAGTACGAAACTAAAAGATAATAAAACAAGTGCTAAACTTCATATCCTCATTAGATGAGGACTCACCAATGGTAGAGGTTGATTGGACTGGAATGGCAGTGGCTAACGACGAGGCAGAACTAATCACTTGGACCTGTATCATGAGATGATACAGGTATATGATCACTACTTTAAATATACTGAGTATGCGGGTTAAGTAAAGAGGACCATAAAAATACATAAAAGTACATGAAAGTATAACATTTTTGAAATCATGCATTTGAAATCATAACTTAAACATGAGGGCTCAAGGCTTACAAAGTTGTTCATAAATGGTCATAATCATAATCATAAAGAAGCTTTATAAATTATAACTTAAGCGAAAACATCATAACATAATCATGCATAACATAAGGAACAATGGGAGATTCTTGTAACCGACCTATCCCACATGAGCACACATGGAGCCCGACTTGTAAACCCCTAGTTGGGAGGGTGTTCGTACCTTGCCAAGGGTAGAAGCATGAAAAAGGGCGTGATATCACTCATGAAAAGGCCCATATAGGCAAAGGGGGCATTTTCAAAGAAGATCCCATCATGGCTACATTGGCGCGTAGTTCTGAGACTCAGGATATGCTTGGACCCCGGTCTACTCGGTGTTAAATACCACTCCCAAACATATATATAATGCTCATATCATAGTAGGGAAAACATGCATGAGGTTCATGGGCTAGTTTAAATCATGATAATCATAAACATGCTTGAAATATGTGAACTAGCCATGAAAGAGGACCCGTGAGTCGGCCATAATCATAATCGTGAAAGTCATGAAAAACATTATACATACTTGATAAAATCCTCATACTTAAATTCACAATTTCATGGAGGTTACTTATAGGAAATCATGTATCATAAACTATAAATCATATATTAGGGCTTGAGCGATTTAAAATTTATAAGAGGATAAAAGAAATTCATAAGAAGGAATTTAGCCCTAAAATTTCATAATCATGCTTGAATCATAAGATATCCTAATCTCATAAAATACTTGAAGAGACCATAAACCCTATCATGAAAATCATATTTTCATATCAAATCATCTCTATCTTAAAGGAATCATGAACAAATTTCAAAATCCAACATAGAATCATAATCTTCGAAATTAGGGCTTTGGCGAAATTGGGTGATCATAATTTTGATTGAAGAAGGGACATGAGGTTGAACGGAACCCTCATTGATAGACCCAAATACCTGAATTGATCAATCCCCAACTGAAATTGAAATCCCACTTGATTCTAGAAGAAACTTGAGGAAGAACCTAATTATTCAATTGGGAGTGTTAGGAGAGTAATGGGTGATCTAAGGTGAGTAATACCCTTAATACCCTCTTTTCTACGCTTAAAATGATGTAGTTTAGGACCTAGAACTTAGGATTTATAAAAATACCCTTAATGAAAATTCCGGGAAAAGGTCATTGTCCACTGTAACGACTCGTACCATGAGTCGCACTTCCATACCATGACTCGTGGTATCACTCGTTATCCCCACTGGTCTCATGAAGTATTTCTAGACTTCTCATAATGGACACCAACCATGGGTCGTCAAACCCGTTTGTTGTCACTAGAATAAATTCCCAACCTCCTCGGAATCTTACCACGGATGCATACCACTACCCGTTTTTTCCTACAATAAATCATAGTATCAATTATGGTATCTCTTCCTTCCATTTTAGGTCCAGACAATGACTCCTTTTGATGGCCCGTTACAACTACCTACGATTCCTACCATGACTCATTACTCCAAACCTTCCTTTACAACTGCCAACCATGGATCATGACGATGAGTCATCACATCGACCAATGAGTCGTACCTTGGCTTGTTGGTCCAGAACCTGCCACTTAGCCCTTCATCACGGCTCCAACCACGACCCTTCAGTCCAACCTATGACTTGTACAAGGAGTCTTTCTAAGAGAAAAATGTAGATTCTTCTGCTGATCTCATTTCTAAATCCTGAACCTAGTCTTAGAAACTTTCAGGGTATTAAACATTAACAACTAGGAATAACTGAAAACTCGGTGCCTCAGCATCGGTATCACTCTCCCTAACTAAGTGATATAAACACCTTTTCGAGATCAGCTTCCTTACCTTAAGGTAGGAAATAAACTTGCCCTTTGGTACCACCACATTAACCTTCCACTTGAGTCTCGGTTCATTAAGGAACTGGAGGTAACTACTTTGGTTAGATAATTCAACGTGATTTAGCAAGAGGACAACCAATCCATACCTATGATAACATCAAAATCCACCATCTTTAACTAGACAAGATTGGAATCAGTGTCCCTACAACACACTAAAATCACGCAATCTCTATAAACTCAGATCGCAACTACTGACTCACCAATTGAGGTGGACACTAGAAAAGGTTCACATAGTCATTTGAGTCCTAACCCAAACCTCTAAACAACACACGGGGACACATATGATAGAGTGGATCCAGGATCTGTAAGAGCATAAACATTAAGGGAAAAGATGGTGAGTATACCGTAGTAATATCTGGTGAGACCTCTAGGTCCTGGCAACCTGCTAGAGCATAAAGGCGGTTTTGCCAACTCTCCTGGTCATGGTTGCCCCTGTCGGGCCTTATCACCCCTAGAAAAAACTATGGATGTGCCCTGAGGTATCGCTGCGCTACTCTCAACTCGCTGGCCTACACTGGGACAATCTCTCTGGAAGTGATCCTACTGCCCACACCCAAAATATTCGGTCATCCCCACTAGAGTCTCCCCTAGGCGCGTTTGATGTCGCCCAAACGCACGCAAGTACACGTGGTCATCAAATAATATAGGACTACAAGCCCCGATTATCGTACCCAAGGGCTTATCAGTTCAATTGATTAAGGTTTTTCTTTATTTTGCTATTCTAATCAAACAGTTAAAAAGGAGAATTGGTTTTGAGAATTAACTATTAAAAACTTTAAATACAAAATTAACTAAAGATTGCTGCAAGTTATTGTACTTCATATGATGATGAAAACCTAGGGAAATGGCACTTTTTAGTTTCAGGTTGAGATTTCAAGGCGTGATTATATTGGAATGACTCTTCCCGGGGTTGCTAATTGCAAGTTACTATCCAATTTCTTGCCACTATTTCTAGCATCCAAGAAATATTTCATGAACCCTAACGCCTAAACTGCTATGGTTGTAGGAGAATAATGAAAGGACAATTATGCCTACTTGTATTTTAATTAAACAGGGTTGAAGGGTATATCTCTATCCTCAACAACAACTTCTATCCTATCAAAAATAGGTTCAAGGGTCTTTGAATTCCTATTCTGTATTTATCTTTAACCCTTTCGATCCCCTTTCCCAAGTTCAATCGAGAGCCAACGGATTACTTACAAGATGATCAATCCCATAAATAATGAATTAACACAAATAAATACAAACAACCATAATTGAAGAATTGAATCTAATATTAATTAGTCAATTAAATACTCAACCATCCACATGGCCAAAACCCTAGAGTTATGAGCTTAGCCACTCATAAACAAGTGGAAAATTCAAACTTAGTCATCATCATGCAAAAGTACGATAAAGAAAAGAGAAAACCTAAGTAGAACTTGCCTCTCCTCCCAAACTGTGTTACAATTTGATCAATCGATCAAAAGATATAATGAAAGATATGATAAAAATGCCTTAGATGTTATATATATAGGTGAGACTTTCAATGACGTTTTTGCCCTCAAATGCTTTGCTTTAAAATTAGCAATTTCAGACCAGAATAGGTCTGGCGCGCTGCCCACTTATCTCACCATAGAGTTAGTCAAAATTTTAGCAATTTCATCTTCGGAATGAGTTTGGTATGCCACCCCACCTATCTTACCAAGGACTTAGCCAATTTTCCTTGATGTAGAAGCTCTTTGGTGCCCAGCCCCATCTATCTCACCAACTTTGGCTCAAGTTTCTCTGAAGTTTAGGACTTAGTGAGCTGCCCCCTCTAACTCATCAGATTTTTATGAGAATCTAGAATGCTCTGATGCTATGGATGGGCTCCACGCCATCATAGCACTAGAATTTTTGGTGCTATAGATGGGGCTCCACGCCTCTCATCTCTCCAAGGTGTTGAGTAGATTTTCTTCTGATGTATTAGTGTTGGTGCGAGGAACCATCCATCTCACCAAAGTGATGAAAATAATTCTATGAAGTTTGGCACTTGGTGCGGGGCGCCAGCTATCTCACCAGATTCTTCACTTAGCTTTTCAACCCTCCAACCTTGGTCATTTTGGGTCCTTTTTCCCTAGTTTCTCTACTAAAATCGTTTTTAGCATATAAAACGGAAAAAACATATGAATTCATGCATTAATTAAGTATTATGAGCTCAGAACATAGTCAAATATGGGTAAAAAAGGGCAAATCAGTATATAAATAAACTCAATATCACCACCCCATACTTAAACCATTGTTCGTCCTTGAACAATCCTTAATTCATACATAAACTCATCTTTTATCATCACACTTAGCACCTATATCGATTCATACTCAACCAACTAGCATAGAGTATAGATCAAGTGATTCATCAACATCCAACAATTCTCATCAAGCACATAGAAAGATTTCACAATCAAGAACACACAACCTCTAAAAATGACTTATATTTTCAAAACATGGGCCAACATGATTAAATGTGACATATGCAACAAGTAGTACACTGAATTAGACCTTTTGTGCCTCTCACTTTTAGTGATGTTCCTCTCTCAAATTCATCAATGTGAAGACATCGAACACAATAAGTAAGGTACACTCACGCTCACAAATTATCTAATATACATATATAATACACCTTAAGATTGCCCTTCATGTAGGTTAAGACTACTAATTGCTTCAAGAGATTAAGATCATAAGGAATTTTCTTGGTTGTAATGTTGGCTAAGGGATGGTTAGGATTGATATTTCATTTTATAGTGACTATCACCCTAAGCACTTTTAAGACATCTTTCACTTTTCTTGTCCACCACCTTTCTCCTTGTTTGTTCACCTTTCATCTACTCACCCTTGTATTTTCATTTCATGCCCCATTTTTTACTACTTGACTTCTAGTTTTCTACTCATAGAATAACTAAGTATTTTGCAATTAAATCTCTCTTTTTCAATTCCCTAGCAGCAAGTAGACAACACAATTTTTATGGGCACCCCTTCTTCTCACTTTTCTTTTCTTATCAAAAATTTTTACCTTGGTGGACCTTAACTTTAAAGTCTCAAAGTGCCTAAGACTAATTTGGATCAATAAGTCTAAGGTCTCACAAAAAGAGAGATTAAGCTACTTTCGAGGCTAAGAAAGAATAAGGTTTAAGGCTCAAAGGGGGTAACTAGGGAGAATGTTCAGGAAGGTAAAACAAATGTGGGAAAACATGGCTTTTCAAAGAAATGCCTTGATCACTTCCTAACTCCTTAACAACTATCTATCACACATACACTAAGTCAAGTTCTAGATACTACAATATGCACTCACAAGACAAATTAGCTCACCTCTCATGGCAATTAAGAATCAAGTCAGTTTCCCACAACCACACATTCACACAATCATATTGAATGACATTTTTCATTATTAAGCCCTTAAAATCATCTTGAGTCAAATTAAAGAGATATATGTGTTATGGATCCTCACTCATGTATTCAAGATGACCTCTTTATTGACTCTAGCATAGCCGCTAAGCAGAATATCAACAAGCACACAAGTGAATAATATATGACTCAATCCTAAAGAAAAATGTGACTAATATTCCCTTAAGATAGTCATCATCAATCTGTCATAGGAAAATGTCATTACTCTACAATGACACACAAAAATAAAAAATTACCCGATTCAAAGGGCTCCCCTTCAAAAAAGAACCGAGGCCATAAGAAAAATTGAAGGGTGGATGAGACATGCTATTTTCAAAAAATTTCAATGAAACTTGCTGGCATGCTCACCCTTAACCTCAAAATTTTGGGATACATACTCTCACCCCACACTTAAAATCACGCTCTATCCTCAGAGCATCTAAATTTAAAGATAAGATAAGAGTGAGAAATTACTCCCCGAGGCCCTCTAGGGCCTAGATAGTAGCAGGTCTCTTAGATTTACGGGGCACACGACCCCACACTTAAGATCAAACCATGCTCCTTAGCTTTTATTTTGGGTACTCATACTTCCCCTTCTTTGCAAAAGAAAAACAACAAAAAAATGATACTATACAAAAATAAGAAAAACTATACTATTACAAATTGGGTTGCCTCCCAACAAGTGCCTGATTTAACGTCGCAACATGACACAATATAGTTTCACCACTTTTTCTTCCACTTTGAGCTTATAAATTTCACCCCTAGTTTCTTTTCCAATTTTATGTTATGCTCAAGGGGCGGTGGCGTAAACATGAAGGAACCAAGTAAGAGATGTTGCATCTTTCTCTTCTTGGCCCTTAAGTGAGGGATGTCGTTGTGTGTCTTTGGCATAATGAATTTTAGAATATAGGGGTATTTTTTCTCATCTACACCTCTCTCCATAGGTTTGGAAGTCTCTATTTCTAGGTTTCCCCCTAAATACAATGTCGAGAAGTGTTTAGAATGAGGACCAATATGCCCTAACTCCAAGATTGCATTATGCTTGACATACTAACTCCTATCTGCCTTCTCAACATCGACATCTACCAACAGAATGATAGGGATTCTTCTTGTTGTTCCATGCATTGGCTATTATCCACAATACTCTGTAGTTGGGCCTCAAACGCCTCAATTTTTTCATTCAAAAGACCCTGTAGTTCATGGATACTTGAGCCAAATTGATCCATCTCTTGTTTGAGCTCTATTCTCCCTTCCACTTTAGGTTCCTCTTGAGTATCGACTAGGACCGTGACTTGAAAATCGTTAAAAATTATAGTCTCAGCCATCATCTCTATGAGGTTGGCGCTCAACCTTTTTAAGGCTCCTCCATGTATAGTAAGCTACGCCCTCATTACTTCCATATTCTCCATGACCATTTTTTCCATATTGATTATTTGAGCATGATGTTCCTCCTCTTCATTATTTCTTTAAGCATAAAAAACAACAGGAGGATCGTAGTAGGGGCTTGGGGAAGGGGAATAAGAAATTTGGGCAGTGGCTCTAATGGTCATCCAGACCACCACATACACCATATATATTACAGTGTTGCCATAAGGTGGGTCCTCCATAATTAAGACGTGGATCACCAAAATATGAATACGCAACATTCAACTCATTTATATACCAAGATGTCATGTTAAGAAGAGTGGTCAAATATTAAAAAAGAATAAAAATAAAAATCTATATAATATATACAGAATAGAGAAATAAAATTTCTAACCTACAAACGATCAAACAATATTCAAGTCCCTGGCAACGGTGCCAAAAATTTGATGTCGCCCAAGAGCACATAGTCATCAAGTAATATAGGACTGGAAGCCCCGATTATCATACCCAAGGGACTTGTCAGTTCAATAATTTAAGGTTGTTCTTTATTATGCTATTCTAATCAAATAGTTAAAAAGGAGAATTGGTTTAGAGAATTAACTATTAAAAACTTTAAATACAAAATTAACTAAAGATTGTTGTAAGTTGTTGTACTTCAGATGATTATGAAAACCTAGGGCAACAACACCTTTTAGTTTCAGGTTGAGATTTCAAGACATGATTATACTAGAACAACTCTTCCTATGGTTACTAACTTCAAGTTGCTATCCCATTTCTTGCCACTATCCCTAACATCCAAGAATTATTTTATGAACCCTAGTGTCTATATTCCTATGGTCGCGGGAGGATAATAAAACGATAATTATGCCTACTTGTCTTTCAACTAAATGGGGTTGAAGGGTATATCTCTATCCTAAAAAACAACTTCTATCCTATCACCAATAGGTTCAAGGATCTTTGAATTCCTGTTATGTATTTATATTTAACCCTTTCGATTCCCTTTCCCAAGTTCACTCGAAATCCAACGGATTACTTACAAGGTGATCAATCTCATAAATAATAAATTAACACAAGTAAATACAAACAACCATAATTAAAGAATCGAATCTAATATTAACTAGTAAGTCAAATACACAATCATCCACATGGTCAAAACCCTAGAGTTATGAGCTTAGCCACTCATAGACAAGTGAAAAAATTCAAACTTAATCATCATCATGCAAAAGTACGATAAAGAAAAGAGAAAACCCAAGTAGAACTTGTCTCTCCTCCCAAGCTGTGTTACAATCTGATCAATTGATCAAAATATATGATGAAAGATATGCTAAAAATTCCCTAGATTTATATATATAGGTAAGCCTTCAAATGTCATTTTTTCCCTCAAGTATTTGGCTTTAAAATCAGCAACCTCGGCCTAAAATAGGTCTTGCGCGCTGCCCCACCTATCTCACCATAGAGTTAGTCAAATTTTCAGCAATTTCAGCTATAGAATGAGTCTAGTGCACCGCCCCACCTATCTCACCAAGGGCTTAGCCAATTTTCCTTACTCTAGAAGCTCTCTAGCACCCAGCCCCATCTATCTCACCAAGTTTGGCTCAAGTTCCTCTGAAGTTTAGCATTTGGTGCGCCGCCCCCTCTATCTCACCAGATTTTTGTGAGACTTTTCTAAGTCTGGGAAAGCTCTAGTGCTATGTGGGACTCCATATCATCTATACCACCAGCATTTTTGGGTCTATGGATGGGGCTCCAAGCCTCTCATCTCGCCAAGATGTTGAGTAGATTTTCTTCTGAAGTTTTGGAGTTGGTTTGGGGTACTAGCCATCTTATCAAAGTGATGACAATAATTCTCTGAAGTTTGGCACTTGGTGCAAGGTGCCAGCTATCTCACCAGATTCTTCACTTAGCTTCTCAACCCTCCAACCTTGGTCATTTTGGGTCCTTTTTTCCTTGGTTTCCTGCTAAAATCATCTCAAATTAGTTGTTAGCATATAAAACAAACAAACATATGAATTTGTGCATTAATTAAGGATTATGAACTCAAAACATGGTAAAAGATAGGTAAAAACATGGAAAATGGGCATAGAAATATGCCCGACATCAGCCTTCTATCACACCTACTACATGGAGGGGGTTGTGGGACAATCTAGGTTACACTAGCCTATGACTGGGACCTCAAAGCTTTGGACCCTTGACCCTGATTGGGCTGACCCTACTGCTCACCCCTGAACCTTTAGGATGGTGCACTAACTGTAGGCTGAGTAAGTCCAGAGGCCTCTGCTGGAACATGGTCCTGCTGCTTCCCTCCCGTAACTAATGTCATGGCCAGCTAATCTAGCCCTCTTCCCAAGACGCTGCTCCCTCTCTAGCCTGCTTACCAAATTGGCATCCTCAATCTGTTGGGCATAGACCATCAGCTTAACTATGTCTATGTCCTTATGCAATAAGGTAGCTAGACACTCCCCAGCCATATGCCTTCCAACGCCATGCACAAATATCACTTTAGCCCTCATGGTGGAAATGATTTCTCGGGCGAATTACTCCCTCACACTCATACTACCTTATCCGAGATCCATGAACTCTTAGTTCTTGGCCTCCCTAAGTTCCAATGGCAAGAAGTAATCCACAAATGCCTCCATAAAATCATCCCACACTGCTGGGGCTCCATCCTCTCTCCTGTACATTTCCCACTGCTTGTACCAAGTGTTCGCCACACTCTTCAACTGATACGAGGCGAGCTCAACATCCTCTGTCTTACTAACATGTATAACCTGAAGGATCTTCTGGATCTCATCAACAAAGTCTTGAGGGTCTTCCTCCACTTTTGACCCTATGAAGACTTGGAGGGATCATACTAAGAAACTCTCAGACTCGGGACATAGCTTAGGGCTGAGAACTGACATGTAAGGAAGTTGATTCCTGTCATAGGATTGGGCCAACACTAGCCTAGTGAGCATCTGAATTGATTCCCTAAACTCAGCATATGCCATATTAGGCCGCTGAGGGAGAGATTTTGGGTCTACCACTAGGGGAGGAGAATATGGCCCAACTAGATGGCCGGCTGAGGGACCCTAGGATCTGGTCTGCTTCCCCTAAGTCCAAGGAAATTTACTGGCCTCTCTCTCTACTAGCATTCTAGCACTGGTACCGGCCCTTCGACCTACTGTAGCCTTTCCTTTGGGAGGCACTCTCAAGTCAAGAGCTGTTCAAACAAATGAACGAATTAGATTCAATCCTAAGAGCTCGCTCTATAGCACGATTTCTAGAGTAGAAAGTAGGGTAGCATTTCCAAAATGTCCGGAAGCCTCCCAATTATGAGTACGGTGCTCTTCACACACATAAGTAGGACTCTACTAGACACGACTTCATCAATTCCCTAATGCAGCTCATCCAATGTCGCTAATACCAAGTTTGTCACGCCCCTAGCCTAGAGTCTAGGCGAGACTGGGACCCGACTCTATTATTGGCCCGAGTGTGTTGTTGCAATTGGCATGAGACTGTGAGCCAATAACTAAGGGAGGATAAAAATACACTCATACATCTAAAATATAAATTAAGGAATAATAGAGATATCTTTCATAAAGAGTTGTTTTATATGAAAAGGGACCTATAAGTCAAATAAGAGTTTAACAAAAGGAGAATGCCAAATGAATATCTATGAAGCCTCTAATAACTGGAGTATCTGAAACTGGCTGGGGACCTCACCTTTATCAAAATTAGACTTCACTGAATCATGCCTACCCCAAGAAGAGAAAGGGGCTCACCTAAAGCTAAACTGACTAAACCTACTATTTGGCTCATCCGCGAGTATCTAAATCTGAGGCTAGATAATAAAATAATGTAGCACTCCTAGCAAGGAAGGGTGTTAGTACATGGAATTGTACTATATGTAAGATGGGAAAAAATTGTAATAGATATAACTGGAAAGTAAAGTGTAGAGCACTAGGAATCATGGTTAAGCATGCATAAAAATATCACAACAGAGTTTAAAATCAGGAAATATGCAATTTGTTTTTTAACTGAAAATACCTCAATGACATGCTTTACAACAGTTTCAACTATAAACAACCTTTTAAGTTCAAACAACTAAAATTATTCTGGAGGTTCATGGAGTAACCGACATAGTACACCCTGCTTGCATGGAGCTCAGCCCCTTGGGATTGACCGACTAACCCTACCAACTACTTTACCGGGTAGAAGGCCTGAACTGACTAGTTAGAAAGTTATTTGAATTATCCCACTCACTTTTGGGGATTATACTAAAGCATCCGATATCGTTCACGCTTATTCTACATCGGCAAACATAGTTTCTGACACATTCCCTTGGACATAATCGTGCCATCTCGGTCAGCCACTTACTTCCTTTTTGAAAACATTACAATCATTATAGACCCCGGTCTCTTTAATCTTATTAGGCATAATTCTGAAGCATTGGCTCTATCTGAAGGCAAAACCTCAGCTCTTAGGCTCTTACTACTGTGCAAACGTTTACATAAATATATATTCTTAAAACAAAAGCTCAAGTACATTTAGAAAGGATCTTGCTCAAGTCACATTTTCTCAACTCTAATAATTGATGAGCATGGACTAGGCCAAAATAGTGATATAATATGATACTCAATTCAAATCATGCGGCCTTGGCCAAAATACAACAATAACATTCTTAAATATACCTAAAATCATGCATTCTTGGCATAAGGGCAAAATAGCCATTTTTTAACATGAGATATGAAAATTCATGAATCTTCATGAGAACTATTCATAAACTGAATCTAAATCATATCAAAAGTATGCAAGTTCTCAAAGCTTTAGTCATGGCATCATGCTTCATAGCTCAACAAGGGAAAATAATGCAGAAGTCTTATATGAATTTAGAAATAGAGAAAACTAGTGAGAAGAACATGATGTCCCATATCTTCTAGTTTCCTTACATACCTTAATGCTTGAAAAGAAAGAGCAACCCACTTTGATAGGGTAGAGAGAAGAGGGATGCTAGATGCTTGCACTAGGAGAGAGTTCTTCCTTGAAACCCTAAGAGAAAGAAATCTAGGGTTTACTAATTTAAGCTTGAAAGCAAAGGAAAAACCGTAAGAGACACTTAGAAGACTTACCTTGAGCTTGGGAGGGCTTGGGGGTTCTAATATAGAAGTGAGAGGGAAGAAAAATAAGCACTAGGGTCAGGGAAACTATTTGTAGATGAGGGCTAAAATACAATTGATGGAGCTTGGGGTTGTAGGGACGGATTGTCTTCTGAAAGGATGGTCTGTCTCTTGATCAGTCAGCCACTACAGGAAGAACCCTAACCCCAAGAGATCAACAAACTGATAGGCCGCCTACTCAAAGGAAGACCCGTCTCTTTCCCCATCCATCCAAATCTAGAAACCCTAATTATTGCACCTTACATCAACGACTAAAGGGACGGTTAATCTTTCCAAAAGATAATTCGTACTATGCCTCTCATAATTTGCTTCCAGGATCTCCATTTCCTCCTATTCCAATCTATGATTAAAAGGACGGTTCATCATTTCCTTTGATGGTCCCCCTTTCTCTCTACAGCGTTTTTTTGCAGTGACTTCTTTGAAGCACTTTTCTTAAAATTTCCAACTCCCAATGACTTATACATCTGGAAAAAAGGTTTCAATTACCATCCTCACCTACCAAAACTCCTTTCGGGTGTATGGGGTATTACATCAACTCTCTACCTCAATCAGTGGTGAGGGGGAATATCTAAGGACATACTTGTGAGATTGTGTCCTTATGAAAAATTCAACTTACCTATGGTGATCATAAATGAATTTGAACTGATAGTTAGATTGGAATTCATGAGGCTAACCAACACCATTCTTGTATATAATGTAGATATGTTGCTAATGCTGGGAGTAAATGACGCCAAACTGTCATGCCCCTTCTTGGGAGGCGTAGCTAGCACCTTCTGCGATACTGGATCCTGAGTTGACCTAGTTGGATATATACACCTCTGGTGCATACTAGCAGCACGAAATCAAGAAAAAAATCAAATATATCTTGGCTTAAAGAAGCCTTTGGCCAGTAAGGCTGCAATACAAAGATTTGTATAGATACTCGGTTGTCCAATAGTTCATAATAATAATAAAATCATATGCGAGCCAACAAGACCACCATGTTATCTAATATCACATATACCTAAGCAGGCCAATGAGACCACCATGGTCTCTAAAATCAGATACAATTGAAAGTAAACATATATGTACAAGGGCCATTAAGGCCGTCAACCCATCAATTCAAAACAACAGGCTAACATGGCCAACAGTGTACTTCTATATAGTTGCCATAGTTTACAAACCTCTAAAGAGTATATACTTGGCCGAGACAAGGCACCGGCCTACCCATAAACTCTATAATAAAAGACAAGCAAACCTTTGAAGTATCACAACTCCAGATAAAAGGAGCTGACCACTCCATTGAATCTTAACTACTCGACTGAGGAGGTGTTTGTATCTGTCTGTCAGATCCTGCAGGCAAGAGTGCAGCACCCCATGCTCCGAGCGTCAATAAAATAATGCACCGAGTATGTAAAGTAATAATAATAAGCTGAAACTAAAGCTGATAATATGAACTGAAGATGAACAACTATAAGAGTTAGAGGATAACTTGAAAGATCATATTATCCATACTATAAGCTAAACAAGCAATAATCAAACAAGAATCTAACCTGCCCCCCAAGTCCTGATAGGTACAAACAACAAACAATAACCTACCTAATCCCCGTAAGCCCTGGCAGGTACATCTCAATCTATATATCTCTATTTGTAACCCTGTAGCCCCTAGGCTAGCTATAACTGTATCTTGAGCCTTCTAGTCTCCTGTGTCAGTTATCTTGAGCCTTATGGGCTCCTGTATCTATATCTTGAGCCTTCTGGGCTCTTGTAATTGCACCAAGCACACATGGCTCTTCTGAGGGTTAGTAATGTTGGTACAGCTCGTACTATCACTCGTAACAAGCAATTTTCTGCACTATTTTATCTCCTTTTTACAATCCAACTCCCCGACCTGATTTACCTAAAAACAAGGTAAAAGAACCTTATATCTGTATAAACATACCTAAGTACAAGCATTTTTCCTATGTTTTAAGTGTCAAAAGTGTCGTAAATCTACGGAATATCAACACCCTCAACTTAAAACTTTTGTATGTCCTCAGGAAAACAAAAACATTGCTATAAACATAATGCTTAACTAGAAAGTAACAAAAGACCTACAGCCAACAACACCAAAATTTGCAACATGAGAATTATCAAGTATTGACCCTTTTTTATTCAAAACCAAGATAGCTATGCATACATGCAATTACAACTCATGACAGAAAGGGATCCAGAATGGCATCAAACTATTAACAGACAACTAAGGAATCACTAATGCTATTTACACAGACAATTGACAGAATGCAACACAACTCATATTCCTTCACAACAAACAAAGTCCCAAACACTCACAATGATATATATGTATGAAACCGGGACTATCAAATAAGCTCTCACTCTCACAAAAAAGTTTCAAATATCGCACAAGTGATATCATAGGCTTGCCCTTATTTTCTCTACTCTGGCTTTTCAGACAATTGGGTTAGGATCACTATCAGATTTTTATTGTCTAGTAATGTAGTCTTAGGGATGGGTGTGACACATATGGACAATAGTGACTAACCCTCCTTGGCACTACACAACTCTTGGCTTCACTTGTAACTTTTTCCCCTCTTTCATTTTTTTCTTTTTTTTCTCCCTTTCTCCATTTTATTCAACTTCCAACTAGTGGATGTGGTGTAATTTCTCATTTTTCTCTTTTTTTTTCTTCTTCAAATTTCTTTCTTTCCTTTATTTTTGTTCACACCACACCCTACCTTTTACTAACTAGCTTTTTCTTTTCTCCCCCATCTCATCTATGCACCCCTATAATAGGCACCCTCAACTTAGGCATTTTTCCTGAGTTGAGGTTCACAATATCCAAGGAGGGACCAGCGCCAAAACATGTTCATTATAAACAAAAATAGGAAAGGTAAATGGGTTAATTAATAAAAAGGTCAACTTTAGGCTCAAACATGGGATCAAGGGATTCATTTCATTTGGTAGGGCAATTTAAGCTACAGTGGGCTAAATCAAAAACAATCTATGATCCTTTCCTAACCAGCTATCCTACAACCTAAGCAAAGACTAAACGGGCAAGTTCTAGATTATCCACATAGTATTGAACTAAGTAAGAATCCTCACTCACACATGGTACAGGCTTGCATCACACTATCTATCTGGTTCATCCACAACTATGTTATAGTTCATTATGCTAATCCATCAAATGCCATAAAAAGATCCACATTAGTCATGCTTTACAGTAAACAAATACAGCTAATTATACAAAAAAAATTAAAAATGGTCATTTTTTCCAAAAATATCAAAACATCAAACACATGTGCATTTTTATTGGCTATTAAGTAATCCCAAGCTACTTGTAGTTACACAAATAAAACATCCTAAATATGTCGGTTCTAATAGATAAAATATCCGAGGGAAACGAAACACGACAACAAAAACCCTCAAATGAACAAAACAAATAGATACGCCCACCCCCTTAAAAAGCATGTTTTGTCCCAAAGAAAAGAAATGAATATTAGGAGAGAGACATACCTGAGTCACTCTAAGCGCTCCTGTCATCCAATGAAAGTGGGTGTGAAGACATACTCTCCTCCTTTTCAATCATGGATAATGGCGGGGGCTGTGGTCACCCCCTCAACAATATTGGCTACCTCAGTGACCTCTGTCTCAATCTGGGCTGAATATGGCTCACTCAAAGAGTCCTTACCACATGCAAGCTTACTAGGCACAGCAGCGGAACCTCAGGCACCTCTAGCTCTCTCTTGCAGCTCATACACGTGTTGGTCATGAGTCTGCAAGCTAGCTAATGTTGCCCGTTTGTGCTCCTTCCTCTATCTCTTTATCCTCTTTATGGAGGCGTCCTCATCAACCACCTCCATTGTTCCTCTTTCCTCTATCTCCACTGGCTAGTTTATGAGTCCAAAATGCCCCTAAATCAAGCTCATCATTGGTCTTATCCTCAAACAATGGAATGGCAGGGGCCACTAATATGGCCGGTCGTCGAGATGACAACTCAGCTACCTGACTCTTAATTGACCCCAAATCATCTCTCAGGCTCCGCATATCCAGTAGCTCCGCTAGTCTCTCAGTGAGACATATCTCAAGGGCTTCAAGTCTACTATGCAACCCTCTAGTTGCCTCCTCAATCTTATCCTTGACCCAAGGCTTCACCAACTCCATCATTACATTGACCTTCAGTCAAGGTTAGCCTCTTGGCCAGCTTTTGTAAGAAATCTTGTGGCACAAGGACGTATCTGGTTGGGACCTTGCTTGGGGTGGCTAGTGGAGGAGGGATAAAGTACTGGGGGTAGCTGCTGTGTGGCCAGCCTCAGTAGCCAGCATCTCACTTTGATCAACTGAGGTGGGGGCATCTACCTACTCTCCCCTACTAATTGTGGTGTCTGGATTGTTGTTGGTTCGCTAACCTAGCTTACCGGGTTCATCTCATCCCATATCAGTTTGGTATCAGCAGTCTGTGTGCCTCTGACTTTGGAATCTATATCTATTATCACCCGAGCACTTGACTCCCTACAGAGCCTGTATATGAGACTCAAGAATGGAATCGTATTGCTCAAAGCTAGAGCTCAATCCCAAATCTCCTCTTTTATAGCCGTCGGGATCTTGATAGCATACCTCGATATGATGCTTGCCACCAATCTTGCTCTATCGGCGCTCAAAGTATTATCATTCGCTTTCGGTGCCAACCTATGGCGAACTAATGTCCAATAGGTCTTCGCTATGAAATTAAGTGAGGCTTTGGTGACTTATCATCCACTAGTCACCCAATCCACATCCTCTTTCTCCTTAGCTATCACCTGCTAACCATCTCACCTATCTCTGCCTCTCCTCAAAGCTCAACTGCTTGACCTTTTTTAGGGCCTCAATGTGGTGATCAAACTCTGGTGTGAAGGCTGGGCCTGATAATCTGGCCCATATAACATTCAGGCAATGGCCTACTCTAAGACATCTATAGTCCGCCCCTAGACTATCACGGTCTCCAATCTGAGCTGCTCCTTCACTTTATGCCCTGCCGGAGTTTGATGCTCCATAGTTGCCAAGTAGTTGGCATACAACTCTGTGACAATGTCAGAACTCAAACTGTCAGGGGTTCTTTCCATCCAAATAAACCCATATAGATCAAATAGTCGATTCATCTCCTTGACCTTATTCAGTGAACTGGTCCAGATCCATGGCTCCTCCTATATGATTTGCCTTAGGTTCTTCTTTGATATGAGTGCGAGGCCCTGCTCATAAATATCCCGAGCACCTGGCACCCACTTGATTGTACAACTCTCTGGGGTAGGGTCTGATCATTTTCATCCTCTGGTGCCTCCTCCTCAGATTTGACCTAACCTGACCCCTCCTCTATATTTGAGCCACTACCGGACTCATGGGACTGAGCATCATCTCCCTCCTCAGACTAGGGAGCATCTGCCAAAGCGGCAGGGGTAGCTATGGCCTAAGCCTTTGCTTGAGCCTTGGCCTGTGCCCTAGTGGTTCATGTCTCGTCACTCTTGTTAATATCCACTTCATACTCCTCCACTGAACCACTAGGAAAGTCTTCCTCCTACTCAGTTACAGAGGCTTTATCCCTCAAAGCCCTCTGGGCTGTAATCTCATCTCTGGCCCTCTTGTCCTTAGCATCCATGGTTTCTTGTCTTTTCTGTGTCATTGTACATTCGGAGAAGAGGTTAGTACACGTGATATCAAAGAATGAAATAAAAAAATAGCATATTAAGTATAGTACTATGGATCATCAGTACAAGTCCTATCAAGATGGTACGATCCGTACTGAGACTCATAGTGTCCTTTGTCACAGTCACGACTCATTGGTATGACTCGTACCAAAATGGTACTATTCGTACTGATTGTCGTATGATGAACTTCTAAGAATGTAACCTTCTGTAATTCTGGTAGGAATCATTATCACGATTCATAGTGGTATTCTATGAGTCGTACCACGGGTCGTAATGTTGATTTTGAATTTGACCCTTTTTGTTTCTTTGGTACGACCACTTAGTACAACCCATAGTGAGATACCACGAATCATACTGAGTCCCGTACCTTCATTTTTCAAATTTACCATTCCCTTGGCAGTCCCTATGAATCATCCTGCGAGTCATAATTCAAAACCACGAGTCGTAGGATGACTTGTGAAGCCTATCCTCACCCTGTGTAGTACCAGTTATGCAAGCAAATATGTTTTAAGGTGGGTACTCAGGCTTCCCCACCCCATTAGCTTAATAATACATAATTTCAACTACCCGCTCATTTCCCACAGTCAAATTTTTTCATTAACTCACTACCCATAGGTATTTAAATTCATTGAGCATTTTAATCCATAACCCAACATACAAGATTATGAATGACTCACTGATCATATTCCTCCACTTCATCTTCATGAGTGAAGGAATCACAGTGATGATATGGCCATGATAGCAAGAATATAACATCAGAAATTTTTAACTTACTTGCTAAACTTTTGAATTATTCTTTATTTTTTGGGGTTTAGGGTAGAAATTCATCAAAATCGTTCACTTTTAATGAACAAATCTGAGCTCAATTGAAATGGGAGTGAATTACGGCTGAATGGGAATAAGGGGAGGAAATCGTGGGTTCAAAGTAGAAATGTTTGGACCAATTTGGTTTTAAATAGGTTTTGGGTAGATTTAAAATCCGGGTGAGTCGGGGCGATTTGGGTTCTGTCATTAATTTACCTGTCACAACTCGTACCACGATACCTATGACTCGTCCATTGCATTCGTACTTAGAGACTCAGAAAACCTACCTGGGAACCTACGAGTGCATGGTACAGTCCATACCAGGATGTCATGACTCGTACCATGACTCGTAGGTAAAACTTTCTACATTTCAACACTTAGTATAGTTCATCACTATGATAGGTACTATGACTCATACCAGGCAGGTACGATTCGTAATGACCAACCGTAGTAAGAACTTTTACATCTGGTCAGGTCTCTATTTCTCAGTACGGATGGGACTACAAGTTGTACTATCATGTTACCATTTGTACTGAGGCTCGTATTCCAGACCTATACTATATTTTTCTAGTATCAATCCCTATTTCACCTGCACACTGAACACACATCAGCCAAGATACTTGGGTTGCCTCCCAAGAAGCGTCTGCCTTAATGTTGTGGAATGACGCAAGTAGTTTGGTTACTAAGAATTCACCAAACCACCTCATGGGTTGCCTCCCATGCAGTGCTTGATTTTTGTGGCATGACGCAAGTCTCTTGACTACTCAGAATTCTTCAAGAAACTCAGACTCAACATCAATCGCTGAGACTATTGATCGTGGGCAAAATAGCATGCCCAGGTGATACTTTATAACTTAGTTTTGCCTTGTTTATCTATTTAATTATATGCATTCTCATGTGATTTTATGGAAATGTGAATATATACACTAACCAACATGATTAGTTCTTGTTTTTGTAGGTTTACAATGAATTTGAGGAACTAATCCATGAGTTGGTGAAGTGGAGGCATGGAATCGGAAGTAAAACGCAAACGTCGGCAAGGAGGGTGTGCGAAACAGCCCACCTGCGTGTTGGCAACGTGCCACGGCAGGCAGGCTACATGACAAGGGCCGTGACATGCCACCTAACGCGCTTCCCAAGCAGCGTGACACGCTGCCAACACGGACAACTTCTGCTTGGCGATTGTTTTGCTTTCCAGTGTGCCTACGCGATGCCTCCGTGTCACGGAGGCATATTGGCATGATAACCTCCGTGACACGGAGCTATTCCATGCCAGGAATAATTTTATACATCTCTCATTTACTATAAATAGGTCCCTTAGCTCCTAAAATCAAAAAGTCATGATTTATTTCTGAAAAACTGCCAAGGAGTAAAGGGAGAAGTGGGAGAACTCACCTAGGGTTCATCAATTTCTTCTTCTCTTCTACCAATTCTTGTAAGTATGTTACTTTAACTATGTTTTCTTGTAATTTTACGAACATGGTGGCTAGACCCCTTCCTCTAGGGTTGAAGCCATGAATATGATTGTGTTTTTACGAATTTGTTTCGGAATTAAGTTATTGATTGTTGTTTTGTCTTGCATTCTTAATTATGGTTGTTTTTATGATTGATCACCATGAAAACACACGCGTTAAGCTTAGGTAAATGCTTGAGAAAGATAACCTAGGCAAGAACAAGAGAATGTAGGGAGCAAGATTGTATCTCACGATATAATTTGTGGTTAGGATAGGAATATACCTAATACCTTGCTTGGTTGATAAAATGGGAAGATAGAAAGACACCAACTTAGAATCGTATTCCACCACTCGAAGGAGTTGTTGTGAAGCTAAGATTGGTTAAATGGATGGAGGTACGAAAGTACCCAAATCAATGGCATAAACCCCATCAACCACATCCACGTAGTGAATTGCCCACGAACTAGAAATAACATCCTCTCTCAACAATGTAGTAGTGAGGCTAGTTTGTTATGTTTAGAGGTTCGGAAGACCATGAACATGCAATTCTAATTATGTGAGACGACAATTGATAGTTTCATACTTAAACCATTGCGAATCGTAGTATCGCATGATTATCCGGCTTTAACTCTAGTTGCTCCTTGAATTAATTCAGAGTATTTCGTTGACCACCCCTAGATTTAATTAACTCTATTGAAAACTTCTATAATCAACACTTGCGGCATTTAATATCACACTTGAACTTGATAGTTAGCTGAATTGGTCCAGTCCCTGTGGATTCGACATCCGGCTCTTAAAAAGGGCCACTGTATTACTTGCACGACCCATACACTTGAGGGCACACCAACTATATGATACTCATTTGGCTGCTTCATTGACCTACAGACATTGAAGGTGACCTCTTCTTTGTTCAGCCTAAACTTCAGCTGGCCCGCTTTAACATCCACTAAAGCTCTCTCAGTGGAAAGGAATGGTCGCCCCAAGATGATGGGGACCTCAAAATCTACCTCGTAATCTAAGATCACGAAGTCAGCTGGGAAGATAAACTTTTCCACTTTCACTAGGACATCATGGAGAATACCCACAGGCTTCTTCACTATGTGGTCTGCCATTAATAGCCGTATTGTCATCGGTTTGGGAGCTCCCAAGCCCAACTATTTGAACACAGCTAGCGGCATTAGATTGAAGCTAGCTCCCAAATAACATAGTGCTCTCACAAACTCAAAGTTTCCAATAGTGCATGGGATGGTGAAGGCACCTGGGTCTTTCTTCTTCTGTCCAAGGACCCGTGAAGCTATGGCACTATAATGGTGCAGATTTCCACAGGCTCATAGTTCACATATTGTTTCCTGGTCACCAGGTCCTTCATTAACTTTGCATACCCAGGCATATGCTCTAATGCCTCGACCAATGATATATTCATAGACAACTTCTTCAACATGGACAAAAACTTCTAAAATTTCCCATCATCCACCTTCTTCTTCATCCTCTGAGGGATCGGTGGAGATGGTCGAGGGATAGGCCTGAAAATCTGTGGAGCTTCTTTCACCTTTCCTTTTTCTACTGCAAGCTCTTTTTCTTCAACTTGAGTATTCGTCAACTCATAATCACCTTCAATAACTTATTCTATAGTCTCATCCTCCTCATCTACATCCATCTCATTCTGCTTTCTCATCTCAACTACAACAGGCATGGGTAGATCAACTGTAGTTTTTCCACTCCTAGTCATCACAGCCACGCAGTGGCTCTCATTCTTTTGATTCTGTACTGTATTGTTAGAAAGTGTACCCATCTACCTCTAGTTCAAGGATGCAGACATCTGACCTAACTACTACTCAATCTACTTGATCATTGTGGAATGCGATTCAACTTTCTGACTCATGCCAGATATATCTCCCTGAACGTCCTTCAGCTGATCATCGGCCAACTTTGCCTTTTTCAACAGCTCAACCATCATACCCTCCATCATTAAGGATCCAGCATCCCCCTCATAAGCCTTAGGAGGGACATAAAGGCATGTACGGTCATTTCTATAACCATTATTCTTCCTCCAATCACCTTTCCGCTCTCGACCTCTGCTCCTATCCCTATAATTATTTCTGTTGTAATTGTCCATGTACTAGTTTCGAATTTGATTTCTAAAGCTTTGGCATCAAGTGTCTTGACCAAACCCTTGGACATAAGCCCAAAAATCAACCACCTAGTTATCCAAGAAGTTTGTCTTCTCCTCAAAATCAGAGTGCTCAAACCCCGGTTCCGGACCCTGAGATCCCATTGCATTTACCTTTTACACTCCAAACCCCTAGATATGTTTTATGAGAAGGTCTATAGATGTTCTCATGTGAGTTAATTCTTGATCACACCCTCCTCCTTCCTACGCTACTCCGCAATCATCCCAATAGCATATGTACCTACAGCTGTCTCTGTTTCTCTGGTGTGACAGGCCCTGTTGGTCTTAGTCGCTCGGTCAAGTATGGTAGTTGCTTCCTCCCACGAGTGACTCATCAATGCTCCACCTTCCGTTGTATCTTATACAGCCTTTGTGCTATTGGTCAAAGACCTATAAAAGATTTCCAACAAGCTATCATTAGGAATTCTATGATTTAGGCACTTGGTCAATTTCCTCTTAAACATCAGCCATGTCTCATGAAGTGCCTCTGTCTTAAGTTGTCGAAAGTTGCAGCATTCTTGATGGTGGGAAGAATCTTTCCAAAAAGGCCTGTTTCATCTCCCTCCAGTTGGTGATGGAGTTATTTGGCAACATTGAAAACCAAAGAGTAGCCTCACCAGATAGAGAGAACAGAAGCAGCCTCAGCCTGATAGCATCCCAGCTCACTCCTGGCAATCTGTAAGCCTTGCAGATCCCCATGAAATTCATCAAGTGGAGATTTTCATCACATCTGCATTAACAGAGAACACTCCCTTCATATTAAGCAACTAAATCATTGTGCTCGTGATAGCGAATTTTACCCCAGCAAGCAAAGGTGGGGGTACAATAACTCCTGTTGACCTGAATTTATCAATATCCGGGTCCTCATCATCATCAAAGTAAGGAGTATATCTATGGAACTGGTGTGGATCTGAAGCTCTATTTCCCCTTCTGTTCCGGCCAACATTGTCAACCTCTTTTTGGGCATAATTTGCCTTTGAAGAGTAGCTTGTCGGGCTAACTCATCCTAATGGGCCTCATTAGCTTGACGAGCTTCAGCAACCAACCTAGCCTCCACCTGTTCTGGGGTCTCCAAACCAGCCATTCTTCACAATGCTCTTTCAAGCTCTTGGTTAATTGGGACTAGAGGGTTTTCACTACTCCACGTACTTGGCATTTACCAAGCGGTCACCTGTGTAAAAACAAAAAGAAAATAAAACATAAATGAGGAAATAATGACTAAAATTTAAATAAAATCACTTAATCTAATCCTAAGTCGTATTCCCTAGCAACGGCCCTATTTTTTATAACCCTCAATTACACCCCTGAAGAAGTATAACATGGACGTTGTCAATAAAGAACCCAACTAAGACTGGGGTCCATCCCATAGGGAATATGGTCAAGATACAAACTAATGCTAGTATTCACACTTTTAATTATTTCCTAAAGGGGGAATTTTAAATCATAACAAAATTTGGAACTAGAATTGTGATCAATAGTTATGCAATTAACTAGGGAAGTGTTCCTCATGCTTCCTAACTAGGTCAGATTATTGCACTCATGATTTATCCCAATACTTAGCCTATAGAACTGATAAATTATGCTCATCTAAATGACTGATTCATCCCTATTAGATGACTCTACTCAATCACCCGATTAGGTCTCACGAGAGATTTCACTTTAACCATTATCAATAGTTCCAAACTAACTCTCGTGTGACCGCAGCTCAAGCTATTCAATGAAACTCAATTTTAAGGCTTCTGGCTCTCTTATTTTCCATTTCTTTTTCCTTCAACTTCTCTTTTGTGATCTGCTTAGCATGGATAATAAGTTGGGAGATATCCATATCCCCAATGAGCATAGCGGTCTTGCACTCCTTGACCACCAAATCTAAAACACCCAAAATAAACTTACTCATTCAATCCCTCAACTCAACAACCATCTCTAGAGCATACCTAGACAGTTGAGTAAACTTAAGGGTCTACTCCTTAATCGACAGAGAGTTCTGCTTCAGGTTAATGAACTCTTCAACCTTTACCTCCCTCAACTTGCGAGGAAAGTACCTGTCAAAAAAGGTTATCACAAACTCATCCTAGTCAACTGGAGCTACATTCTAGCTTTGGCTTTCCTTCCATTGCTTGAACCACAAGTGTGCTACCCCTTTTAACTGATAGGAGGCAAGGTCTGCACTTTCAATCCTGTTATACTCATGATATGAGTGATCTTCTGAATCTTATCTATGAAATCTTGTGGTTCCTCATCAACCTTTGAACCGTGGAATTCAAGTGAGTTTATTCTACTGAAGTCTCAAGCCCTTGCAGCTTCCGCATTTCCATTTGGATTCATGGGGGCGACTGTCTGCTGGTTGACCTGAGCAATCATGGCTTGTGCCAATATTTGGAAGGCATCCCTAACTCCGCATTAAATACCTGATCATTCACGGGCTCTACAGGTGTTCGTGGTGCTGGTTGGTTCCAGTTCCTTCATCTGTTGGCTCTTCTCGGAGGCATTTTCTATAAGTGTGTAGAGCACGAGTTAGAATGGTAAGTAGAGTTGGACTATATCGCATGATACTAAACATGAAATAAGGGAATCTTTTTCTAATAACATTTCTCAGCCTCTTCCTCATAAGTGTGGTGCGCTTCACACCATGAAAAAGACTCTACTTAACACGGATTTCGGACACCCTAGGATACCTTAAACCTGATGCTCTGATACCAAGTTTGTCATAATTTCAGTCTACACCTAGACATGACGTGATACTTAAAACCACAAGTGACGCTAACCTAACACATGGCACTATCATGATAGTAAGCATATACTAAAAGTACTGAGCGGAAGCTAAAGGGATACACAATCACAGAACTAGATAAATCTGAGTTTAGGGATAAATGCTTAAATCTGAAAATGAAATAACAACTGATCAAGCTGAATATGTATCTATATCTGAAAGCCTCTAAACTGACGAGCTAAAGGGACAGGTCCCCAACTAGCTATAAATACTGAAATTGAATAATGAAAGAAACATAACTAAGCTCTCGTCCTTGGATGATAAGGACTCACCAATAGTATAGTTGATCAGGTATTGAAACGTGTTTAACTGTAGGGCTAAGTCTGAATACCTAAGCCTATATCATAAAACGATATAGAACAAGAAGTACGCGATCAGTACTTGAATATACTGAGTGGGTTGTTCGGCTTCTATGGTGACTGCACGCAAGTGCACGTGGTCGAACAAGTAGTAAAGTGTCTTAAATAAAGCTAAGTATCGATCCCACAGGGACTGAGCTACGGTACTAATTAACTTAAGTGTTAATGAACTATATCTTTAAGAATGCAGACAACCAAATAAATAATAAGTTGAGAGTTTGAGTTTACTAATTAATAAGAATCTAAGGCAAAATTATAAAGTGAGTCTGAACGATAGTAATGAGCAAGCTGAGGTTAAAAAGAACATGCAGTAAAATTAATTTGTCAATACAATTAAGTTAATCTTTCCTTCAGTTGCTAGTCAAGAATTATTGCCTATGGATTGGAACTTTCGACTCCTATCCAACTTAAGAATCATGAGCCGTAATCTACATTTCTGTGATAAAAGAATTTCATGTTCTAGCCATACATTCCCGATTCCTTAATTGACTAATAAGACTTTCAGATAAATTTCTATTCTAGATGTAAATCAATTCTCAATTTTCCAAACTAAGAAGAGATCATATCCTACTAATTCACATCTTTCCAATTTCTTTCCTTTTCAAAATCAAAATTGGATTTTTTTGATATACATTAACATTGGCCAAACATTAATGCAGTAAGAACAAGAATTGATAGAACAACCATTGAAGAAAAGATGAAAACTGAAATGATCAACAATTACATTCCACTACAATTGTTCTTAACCTCAGCAAGAAGTGAATTTAGCCACTCATTTGTGGATTAAACATCATCAAATAAGTATAATTCATACAAACAATTGAGATAAAAGAGAAAGAGATTGAGAAGAACCCTAGAATTTTCGTCCCCTCAACTGCCTATAACCCACGTTCTTGCTCAACCAAGTTAGAATGTCTAAAATAAAACCTAAGTGTGCTATTTATACTATTGAGAATTTTTTCCGGGAATAACAAGCAACGTGGCATGGAGTGTATCGCGGAGCACTCCCTCCGTGCCACGGAGGTATCGCGGACCCTCACTGGAAGTCGGCCCCCCAGGCAATTTAACCTCAACGTGCCACGGCCTGCATCATGGAGCCTGGCCAACGTGACACGGTGCTATCGCGTACCTTCACTGGAAATTGCCAAAATTATTTCATCTGAGGCAGAGTGCCTCCGCGATGGCAATGTGACACGGCTCCATCGCGGAGCCTCTATTTTTGCTGCTCTCCCTTGTCATTTTCCACTCCTTGTTTCCAAGTTCATTCCCGATCATTACCAACATGTATTTTAGCTTCCAAAATTTCCTTTTACCTGCAAAACAACACTAATCATGTTGGTTAGTATAAATCCACATTTCTACTAAAAATCACATGAGAATGTACACATAACAATTGATAAACAAGACGAAATGAAGCGTTTGAGTATCACTTGGGCATGCAATTCTGCCTAGGATCACTTACCCCACACTTAAAACCTTATTCGTCCTCGAACAATAATCTCACATCTCATGCAATTAACACCCACGTATAGCTACTTTGGCTCGACAATTCAAGCTACGGTTATACCGATTATTTAATATAGCAAATCATCAAGAAAACATGCATAGTCTCATTAACACACTGACATTCACCACATTAAGACATCCTAGACTCAAGAATCGACTCTCGATCTCGGCAAACTCATGCAAATCAGCTGATCAAGACATCCGATACGAAATTCACTCTCTCGGCAAGCATGTGCCCTCACAACACAAGAGAATTACCCCTTTTTCAATCATATGATTTCCAAAGCATTACATGTAGGGGTATATGAACACGATTTCACTCTCTCTCCTAAAGAATTGACATGCATCATGTCATGAACCATAGGCTTACTTCTAATGTATTACTCCACTAATATAAGGACGCGTGATGTAAGATCACGTAGGACTTAACGGGTTTTAATGTAAGCTAAGGAACTAGTAAATACTAGGCTAACCAATAATAGCAACTAGCCACCTTAAGCGCTTTTCAATACATCCCACCATCATTATGGGCATTGTTTCTTCCTTCATCCTCCCATTCTTGAAGTCTTTCTTTATTTTTGTTCCCATTTCTTTAAGCACACTCAACTTAATAACAAAGATTAGGTACACACCTTCATTTTATTTATATTCTGCAAGTGTACCTTTGACCTTATCTTTACTTTCACCACTTCTGCTTTTCCTTTCTTTTTCACACTTTTCACTCCTTGACACTGTGGAAAAATTATTTTTCTTGAGCGCTTAAGAGTTTTGGATCAAATTCATGGCTAATGAAATGAAGGGATTAAGCTCGGTTTGTACCTCTTCAAAGAAAGAAAAAAATAGGCTAAAGGCTCAATGGGGCTAACTAGGATGCATATTCAAGGTAGGTATGATAATGGAGAACTTTCGGTTTAATCAAAGAAATGCCTACATCCTTTCCTACAATACACATCCTTCATTTCGTTGAGTACACACACTAGGCAAGTTCTAGACACTTCACAATAGCATGAAATGATCGAAACCTCACCTCACACTCATTGCACATGCTCAACTCAAGACATATTCACAGACTCTTCAATCAGCTAATTACAAGAATTAACTATTAAGCCTCGATCACACCGAATCGAACTCTATGTCCGAGGTATCTCAACATGTTTCCACATTTGCATGATTTCATAAGAATCACTTCTGCATCTTAATATCATGTACAACACGTAACAAGAATTCCGAACCATGAAGTAACGACACGTTTGGGACACAAACAAAAGAAAGAAAAGAAAGAAGAAAAACTACTCCTATTGACTACATTTCCCTTAAGATGGTCGTCACCCATCCATCATAGGGAACGGTCACTATCTACGACTTCGGTTCAATGGGACTATTCTCGGTAAAAGCACCGAAAACAAAGGCCGAGAAACCCAACATAAAAGAAATTCAACAAAAAATATTACAAATTTTGATAATTTCGATAGAAAACAAAAATATTTACACAATAAGCAACCAACAACATCTCAACACAGCACACAACAGCTTAACATTCATTACAACACCACTTGATTACAAAACACATAACACACAGTCACAGGGTCGCATTATTCATAGGCACAACAACACAAAACATAAACATAAACAAAAATGAAGCAGCTGGCACCTAACTACTCCCACCCCACACTTAAACCGAACACTGTCCCCAATGTTCACATAATTTCAACATATCACAATGGTAGGTGGTGAAACTCCCTGATCAATCAAAGTATTAAACTTCTTCATCAGGTGTCGTTGCCTCATCTCCCATATCAGAATCGGCCCCGCTGTCCTCATCTGACTCAACATCTGAGTCCTCCCGGCGTGTCTCCTCATCGGAGGGGACATCATCATCTACGGGCTCCATAAATGCGGGCCCCGCTCTGCATAGAACTCGGGCATTCTCGCCAAATGGGTAATCCAGCTCGAGTTGCCACAGCTCATCCTCCGTTGTCGGCCTCTAGCCAATGCGCAACTGCAGCATCTGCATCCCGTACATGCGGGCCATATACTGGTCATCCCGAGCATGTCGCTTGGCTAGTATGAGCACCGGCCCATGAGTAATGTCAGGTGCCTTGGTTTTGGTGACATCCAAGGCATGCTTGTCAATCTGTGGGATGTAACCCAGGGCCTCCTCCTCGATATCATGGCCCCTCAGGAACGTGGTAAGCAAACCACCGAACCCGTATTTGTGCCCTTGATGCAGTCGGGCTCTCTTCATGGCGGAGATGATCACTGCCCCAACATTTATTTCAAGCCCCTTCATCAGGGCATACACCAAGCAGACTCGGTCCCGGGTGACATCTGTCATGTGCACCCCCGGGATCAAGCATGAGCACACAATTTTTAGCCAGATCCTGGCTTCGCTATTCATCTGCAAGTAGGGAAACGTCTGGTGGTAGCCCCTCTCCTTGTGCCTGCTCCACCTTGCTGTCGAACGGGCTCCACATAGAGTGTGTCTGATGTCCGCATAAGGTGGAGTGATGTTCAACTACCGAAGGTCATGGGAGTTTGTGTCCCGCGCCCCCAAGATAGCATTCAGGTGATGGGGCTCAAAAGTGACAACCTGCCCCCTAATTTTGACAGTGTGACTGCGGAAGGTCGAGTTCCAGTTGGCATAGAACTCCCGAATGAGATGGAGATTGCACTCCCTGGGCTCTTCGAAGATGAAGGTAAGCCCAGCAGTGTCAATCCGGTGTACGATCCGCGGGAATTCCTATGCCAGCGGTTCCCGTGCTATATGCTCTTCCGGGAAGTATTTGGTTTCTTTGTGTTTTGCATACCATTTCTTCCCTTCGTCAGTCACCCATCGGGTTCCGTATTGTCGGCATTAGCCTCTCGGAACTGCTAGTGCTGCTAGAACTGCTGTTCCTAATCTTATTCTTTTTCTACTGGCGCCCGATGTGGATGCGCCTTTACCCTTGTCTTGTCTACCTGACATTGTTCCTACACATTTAAACATACAATCCTAGTGTTATTCAAATCATAATTGGCTACAACTAAGGTTGGGTTTAATTAGATCACCCCACACTTAGTCTTTAGCCGTACTCCAACCAATTCGACAAGACATTCATGCTTCCAAAATATTTAACATTCAATCATGCTTAGTGTATTCATATAAGTCGATGGAACAATTATTATGTACTACTCAGACTTCGTACAATGAATAAAAATATTGCCATCAATTCCATTACATCATCATAGAACTTAGCCAATTTTTGTTCTCAACAACCTATGCAATTCACCAATTTCATTCTCCCGAAAATCCCTTGTCTACTTATCATATTCAACATTAATCACAACATAATTCAATTCACCCAACATGCACAACCCAATTTTGTTCAACATTTCAACCAATTTTAGTCTTCTTCCTATTCAATTTCCAACCCTAGCTACCAATTTCGCAAAAATTCAATAACACATGCATTCATCGAGTTCATATACTCATAATGACACTATGAACATCAATCAATCATAACTTAAATGAATTCAAGCTTAATTCTCACTTAGGGCAAGGTTCAATCACTACACATGTTCAAGAATCGAAATTTCAAGCAAAAATGAGGAAAATTTCAAGAACATACCTTTAATCCGATGAAATTGAAGAAAACTTGAAGAAAATTGATGCCTAGGTCCGTGTCACGTTGGGGGAGAAGGGAATTTGGGGTGTTGGTCACGGATGGAATGGAAAATAATGAAAGGAATGAGGGAAATCGGGGTTTTAAAAGTGTTTTTCGCTCGGGTTACCCGATGACCCGGTGTGACCCGACGCAAAATAACACTCAACGTGTCACGAAGGGTAATGCGGAGCACGCCCTACGTGACACGGAGCCATCGTGTAGGCTCACTGTAATGTGTCTATTTTTATTTTTCTCACCTCGATTTTTTCATTTGCGTTTCTTTGCATTTTTGCCCTCCGTTCCACCTGAAAATCATTTCACCACAAGAAATTGGTTAGAATTCATAGGTTTCAACGCAAAAATATTTTATTTTTTTTTCTTTTTCTTTTTTTCAAATATTTCTACTAATCTATTACAATAATTTCACGGGTTGCCTCCCGTGTAGCGCCTGATTTACCGTCGCGGCTCGACGTCATTCACGTTCAATCATCCTCTAGAGTGATGGACGTCTTCTCTCGAATAATGTCCTCACCCCAATAATGCTTACATCGCTGCCCATTTACTAAGAACGTGGCACTTCTATCTTCTTACCACAACTCCACTGCCCCATGTGGGGTCATTCTTACCACCTCAAACGGCCCTGACCATTTGGACAGCAATTTTCCTGGAAAAAGCCTCAATCTTGAATTGAATAGCAATACTTTCTGCACCGGCTCAAAGATCCGATGCACCATATGCTTATCGTGCCACCTCTTTATTTTCTCTTTGTAGCACTTGGCACTTTCATAAGCATGCCAATGAAACTCATCAAGTTCGCTGAGTTGCATCAGCCTCTTCTTGCCCGCTAGCTCTAGATCCATGTTCAATTTCCTCATGGCCCAAAAAGCTCGGTGTTCTAGCTCCACCGACAGATGACACGCCTTTCCATAGACCAATCTGTACGGAGAAGTCCCAATTGGTGTCTTATACGCAGTTCTATAAGCCCACAACGCATCGTCGAGTTTGCTTGACCAATCACTACGTTGTGCATTCACTGTCTTCTGTAGAATCTGCTTTACTTCTCTGTTCGACACCTCTACTTGCCCACTAGTTTGGGGATGATATGTTGTTGCTACCTTGTGGCGCACCCCATATTTAGCTAGCAAATTCTTGAAACTTGCATTTACAAAATGAGCCCCTCCATCACTGATAATGGCTCGAGGTGTCCCGAACCTGGTGAAAATATGCTTTTTCACAAATTTTGTTACCACCTTGTTGTCATTCCTGGGGCAAGCTGTTGTTTCGACCTACTTTGATACATAATCAACGGCTACCAAGATGTAACGATTACCAAATGATGGTGGGAACGAGCCCATGAAATCTATACCCCATACATCAAAGATCTCCACTTCTAATATCTGCTGCAGCGGCATCTCCTGCCTTCTACCAATTGTGTCTGTTCTTTGATATCTATCACACATTTTTGCGTATGCCATAGAGTCTCTAAACAGTGTAGGCCAAAAGAAACCTGACTGTAGCACCTTGTGCGCTGTCCGCTCGCCTCCGTGGTGCCCACCATACAATGAAGAGTGACAACTCCTCAATACTTCTGCAATCTGGCTCTCCGGGATGCATCTTCTCATCACCTGATCCGGTCCCTGCTTAAATAAGTACGGCTCATCCCAAATATAATACCTGCAATCATTCCTCAACTTCTTTCTCTGTTGAGCCGTAGCCTCCGGTGGATAGACTCCACTCACTAGCAAATTCACAATGTCTGCATACCAAGGGATTTCAGCTTCCCTTATTGCTAAGAGCTGCTCATCCGGGAACTCTTCTTTGATGTTGTCACCTTCCTTCACATGCGACCGGCTTTCCAATCGCGATAGGTGATCTGCCACTTGATTCTCGCTCCCCTTTCTGTCCCGAATCTCTAGGTCAAACTCTTGTAACAACAAAATCCATCTTATCAGCCTGGGCTTTGCATCCTTCTTGTTAAACAGATACCGAATCGCTGCATGATCGGTATACACCACTACTCTAGAACCCACCAAGTAGGACCTGAATTTATCAAATGCGAACACCAATGCTAGCATCTCCTTTTCTGTGACTGTATAATTGACTTGGGTTGTGTCCAATGTTTTGCTTGCATAATGAATAGAATGAAAAATTCTATTCCTCCACTGCCCCAATACAGCTCCCACAGCCACATCGCTTGCATCACACATTAATTCAAACGGTTGTTCCCAATCCGGAGAAATGAGGATAGGTGCTTCTATCAACTTCTGTTTCAACTCCTCGAATGCTTTGACACAATCCTCATCAAACTCGAACTTCACCTCTTTTTCTAGCAACCTGCATATTGGTCTAGAAATTTTAGAGAAGTTCTTGATGAATCGTTTGTAGAACCCTGCATGTCCGAGAAAACTGCGAACACCCTTCACTTACAAAGGTGGTGGTAGCTTTTCAATAACCTCGATCTTTTCACGATCGACTTCCAACCCCTCGCAAGACACTTTATGGCTAAGGACGATACCCTCCTCGACTAAGAAATGACATTTCTCCCAGTTGAGTACAAGGTTGGATTCTTCACAATGAGCTAGCACCCTGTCAAGATTCTGCAAACAAGTAGCAAACGAATTACCGAAAACAGAAAAATCATCCATAAATACCTCGACGAAATCTTCCACCATATCATGGAAGCTCGCTATCATGCATCTCTTGAATGTGGCGGGTGCATTGCATAAACCAAATGGCATCCGCCTGAAAGCATATGTCCCATAAGGACATGTGAAAGTAGTCTTCTCCTAGTCCTCCGGTGCTATCCTATTTGATTATAGCCAGAATACCCATCAAGGAAACAGTAATATTTTTGACCTACCAATCTGTCCAATATCTGATCAATAAACGGGATAGGATAGTGATCTTTCCTCGTAGCCTCATTGAGCTTTCTGTAGTCCATGCAAATCCGTCAGCCTGTGACTGCGCGTGTAGGGATCAGCTCATTTTTCTCATTGGTGACCACGGTCATCCCTCATTTCTTTGGGACACACTGAATGGGGCTGACCCATTCGTTGTTTGAAATAGAATAAACCACACCTGCATCAAGCCACTTAATCACTTCCTTCCTAACCACATCCTTCATCATCGGATTCAACCTCCGCTGATGTTGTACAGTTGGCTTTGCTCCTTCCTCCATGAAAATTCTATGTGTGCAAAAAGCTGGATTGATACCCGAATGTCTGACATTTGCCAGCCCATTGCTTTCTTCCTCCTCTTGAGAACCACCAATGCATCCTTTACCTGTGCCTCCGTCAATTCTGAGGAGATGATGACTGGCAAGGTGTCATCTTCCCCCAGAAAGACATATTTCAAATGTGGAGGCAATGTTTTCAACTCCAGTTTTGGTGCTTCCTTAATAGATGGTTTTGGCAATCGTTCCAGGGACCTCATCAATGGCTGAAAGTCTTGCTTTCTGAGATACCATTTTGATTCATTTAGCATTTGCACCATCTCATAAGTATCTCTATCTCCGAAATGATTGGAGCTCATCAACGCTCTCTCCAATAGATCTCGAGAATCAACAATCTGAAGAATTTCTTCTTGGTTTAGCACATTAATTGCTGAAAGCTCCTCATAGATGGTCGGAAGCTTCATGGCCTTATACACATCAAATACCTCCACTTTGTCATGCGCTCGCATGGTTAGTTGCCCCGAAACTACATCAATCAACGCTCTCCCGATTGCCAAGAAAGGACGTCCCAAAATAAATGGGACTTACGCATACGGCTCAAAATCCAAGATAATAAAATCTACCGAGAAGATGAGGGAGCCCACTTGCACCAGCACGTCCTCTACAATGCCATCTGGTCTGGCCAAAGAACGGTCTGCTAGCTACAAGATCACTGTAGTTGGTCTAGGACTGCCCATCCCCAACTTCTTGAACACCGATGTCGGCATCAAGTTTATGCTCGCTCCCAAATCACATAATATGTGAGCTCGGATACTTTGCCCGATTGTGATCTGAATTGTAAAGCACCCAGGGTCCTTGAGCTTTGTTGGCAACCTGTTCTGTATCCGGGAAGTGCACTCCTCAGTAAGCGCCACCATAGCATACTCCGTCAATCTGCTTTTGTTAGCTACGATGTCATTGATATACTTTGCATATTTCGGCAGTCCCTGCAAAACATCAACCAAAGGTAAATTAATGTGTACCTGTTTAAGCACCTCCATGAACTTTTTAAAGCAAGCTTCCTCCTTGTGTTTCTTTAATCTTTGAGGGAACGAGGGTGGTGGTCTTTCTGCTTCAGCTGCCTTCTCCTTCCCCCTCTCATCATCATGTTCCCTGTCTTTCTCCACTGCTCCTGATTGCTGAGGTGGTCTTTCTGGTTCCACCTCCTTGAGTTGTAAACCACTCCTTGTGGTCACTGCATTAACCTGCTTGGGATTCGGGTCAGTGTCACTCGGTAGTCCTCCTCTGGGCCTGGTGTTTTGAGCTCCAGCTAGTTGTCCAAATTGGTACTCCAACACCTTTGTAGCTAACTGGTTGTTTTTTAGGTCTGCCGCTAATTTCACATAATCAGCCTGCATTTGAGCTTGGTTAGCTATCATTGTTTTAAACATTTCCTCAATATTGATGGATGGTGGAGGAGGTGCATTGTTTCCTCTGTATTGAGATTGATAATTCTGTTGCCCCCATTGATTTCTCTGCACACCCTGATTCGAACTCTGCCCTTGATGGTTGTTACTACCCCAAGAGAAATTCGGATGATTCCTCCAATTTGAGTTGTAATTATTGCCATACTACTGGTGATTATTTCTCTGGACGTTCCTAACAAAGTTCACTGAATCTAGATTTGCACCAAAACACTCATCTGAATGTTCATTACTACCGCATACTTCACACCAAACCTACTGCACTACATTAACTGGGGCTTGTGGTTGATTCAAACTCATATTGCTGAAGTGGGTGTTGAGTTGATTTTGCAATGCAGCTATCTGTGAAGCGATAGCTGTAAAACCATCCACCTCAAAGACTCTTGCCGCTTTCCTTGTTCCTCCTCTTGAAGAGTCTGCATTCCACTCTGGATTTCCCTGTGAAATACGATTTAACAAAGTATACAGCTCCTCATAAGTCTTTTCTAACGTTTGTCCCCCAACTGCTGAGTCTAGCAAAATTTTTGTGTGGGGTTCCTAACCCTCTATGAAAGTATGCACCAACACATCATTGGACTGGTGATGGTGAGGACAATCCCTTAGCAATGATTTGAACCTTTCCCAAGCTTGATACAGATTCTCCCCCTCTCTTTGTTTAAAACTTAGAATCTGACTTCTAAGTCTTGCTGTTTTCCCGGATGGAAAGAATCATATCAAAAATTTTCTTGCAAGATCATCCCAAATGGTGATAGAGTTAGGTGGTTCAGCTTTCAACCACCTCTTTTCTTCCCCCAATAATGAAAATGGGAATAATGTAAGCCTTACGTAGTCGAATGATACTCCAGCGGGAATGTAAGTATCACTTATCTCCAAAAAGTTTTGGAGATGTTGTTGTGGATCTTCATGAGGGAGACCTGTGAATTGCCCGCTGGTGTGCAACAATTGCACCATGTTCTGTTTAAGCTCAAACCTTCCTCCAGGCTCTGGTCTGCGAATACTAGATGTAACATTGTTAGCATGTGGGATTGTCACTTCGCGAACCGGCCGTGCTGCCATTTCCTCGGGCACTAAAACTGCCCTCACAAGTGGTGGATTCTGTTGCTGCTCCAGGATTGTCTGTCTTAGCAACTGTAGCTTTTTCTATAGGACTTCCCTTCTTTGACGATGAAAATGTCTTTCTGGCTCTATGAATGAATCCACCAACTCCCTATCCCTTGTCAGTGTTCAACAGAATTCAATATCTGCAAGAGAGAGGCTAAGACCAAGTTGTCAGTACTTATACAGAATTTGTAAACTAACAATAAGAAAATAATTTAACCAATTGCCAGTCCCCAGCAACGGCGCCAAAAACTTGTTCAGCTTCTGTGGCGACTACACGCAAGTGCACGTGGTCGAACAAGTAGTAAAGTGGCTTAAGTAAAGCCAAGTATCGATCCCACAGGGACTGAGCTACGGTACTAATTAACTTAAGTGTTAATGAACTATATCTTTAAGAATGCAGACAGCCAAATAAATAATAGTTTGAGAGTTTGAGTTTACTAATTAATAAGAATCTAAGGCAAAATTATAAAGTGAGTCTGAACAATAGTAATGAGCAAGCTGAGGTTAAAAAGAACATGCAGGGAATTAATTTATCAATACAATTCAGTTAATCTTTCCTTCGATTGCTAGTCAAGAATTATTGCCTATGGATTGGAACTTTCGACTCCTATCCAACTTAAGAATCATGAGCCTTAATCTACATTTATGTGATAAAAGAATTTCATGTTCTAGCCATACATTCTCGATTCCTTAATTGACTAATAAGACTTTCAGATATACTTCTATTCTGAATGTAAATCAATTCTCAATTTTCCAAACTAAGAAGAGATCATATCCTACTAATTCACATCTTTCCGATTTCTTTTCTTTTCAAAATCAAAATTGGATTTTTTAGATATACATTAACATTGGCAAACATTAATGCAGTAAGAACGAGAATTGATAGAACAACCATTGAAGAAAAAATGAAAACTGAAATGATCAACAATTACATTCCACTACAATTGTTCTTAACCTCAGCAAGAAGTGAATTTAGCCACTCATTTGTGGATTAAACATCATCAAATAAGTATAATTCATACAAACAATTGAGATAAAAGAGAAAGAGATAGAGAAGAACCCTAGAATTTTCGTCCCCTCAACTGTCTGTAACCCACGTTCTTGCTCAACCAAGTCAGAATGTTTAAAATAAAACCTAAGTGTGCTATTTATACTATTGAGAATTTTTTCCGGAATAACAAGCAACGTGGCATGGAGTGTATCGCGGAGCACTCCCTCCGTGCCACGGAGGTATCGCGGACCCTCACTGAAATTCAGCCCCCCAGGCAATTTAACCTCAACGTGCCACGGCCTGCATCGTGGAGCCTGGCCAACATAACATGGTGCTATCGCGCACCTTCACTAGAAATTGCCAAAATTATTTCATCTGAGGCATAGTGCCTCCGCGATGCCAACGTGACACGGCTCCATCGCGGAGCCTCTATTTTTGCTGCTCTCCCTTGTCATTTCCACTCCTTGTTTCCAAGTTCATTCCCGATCTTACCAACATGTATTTTAGCTTCCAAAATTTCCTTTTACCTACAAAAAAATACTAATCATGTTGGTTAGTATAAATCCACATTTCTACTAAAAATCACATGAGAATGTACACATAACAATTGATAAACAAGACGAAATCAAGCGTTTGAGTATCACTTGGGCATGCAATTCTGCCCAAGATAATGTGTAAGATAAGTAAAAAATGAATGAAATAGGAAACCATGCTAAAACTGAAATCATACTTAGTAAATAACATGTCCGGGGAAAACATAAATTAGCATAAATGACCCAAGATTTAAAACATACATATGAAGTTGAACATGTCTGTAAGTTATAAAGTAAGTTTATATACCGACACTATAGGCTATGTACAATTTCTACTAAATTATTTCTATGGGAGATTCTCAGAACCGACATACTCCAAGTGAGACAGGGAGTCGTATCTGTAACCCTAGTGGGATGATGTTCATACCTTGCCAAGAGTATGAACCATGACTAGCGTGAATCTACTCATGACCCCATTCTAGCGAGGGGACACACTCTCTGGCAACCCCTTAACCTATGGTGGCACGTAGTTTTGGGGTTTCGGTCATCTGAACTCGCATTCGCTTGGTGTTAAATGCTACTCAAACTACATACTTGCCCATAATTATAGTTGAGGTCTGAAAAGTTCAATAGACTAGTTAAAATCATGTTATTTTTCATAAATATATGAGATACTAAACTAGTCATGCCAACTGTACTGATTTTGAAATCCTTAAGTCATAATATCATGGATTATACAGAAAATATGCTTAATCTGAAGAAATCATGCTAAGTTCTGAGTATAAGGATACATAGATGGTTTTCAAAGAATTGAACCCATACCCAAGTGTAGAATACATGTAGAAATCATAAGGGAAACATAAGAGTAAAAGAAAATCCTTATTGATGATCCCACATACCTGGACTGAAGAATCCTTATCTATTGCTTGAGAATTTGGTGATTGAAGATAAATAACCCTAGCTTTCTTGAGAGCTTGAGGACTACTGTTTTTGAAGTTGTTCCATGATCTGAGAGGTAATGAGAGATTAGTCTATCAAGATCCCTTAATTTTCCTCTAACAAAATCCAAAACGACCTGGTATAGGAATTAAAAGCGTAGAAAGTTATGGAACTACTCATGGAAAAAACATTTTGGAATACTGGCATTCAATCCCAACGAATCATGCCACAGGTCATCTAATCACTCCACGACTCATGGAGTGGACTCATGGGTACCGAGGCATCTCGAACAGCTACGGAAACTTCCTACCACGGAAACTCAAGATGATTCATCATCCGATATCATGACTCATAACCTGAGTCATGGTTTCCTGGACTTTCAATGAAGGGGTGATCACGAGTGCCACCCATGACTCGTGGTTCTAACCAATGAGTTGTGTTCTGGACTCATGGTCCCTGGGAGGGACTTGAAAAGTTATGGGATTTTGTTGAGGCTGCTCAGGAAGAGTGTGACTACGACTCATCCTCTCCTCCAATTACTCATGGTTAGGATTTTGGTGATTGGGAACATTGTGATATCTCTGGACTGCTTACCACGATCCTTCCCATGACTCGTGGGCTTGTGTTGTGAGTCATTCTGAGGGGAAAGTTTAACTCTCTGCTGGTTTTCTATTTTATGTTTAGGATCTGATCTTAGGGACTTTTGGGGTATTACAGCATATTTTGATAGCTCCTTAGGCTAACTACATATAGCCCTAGAGGCGCACACATAAGTCTACACCTAACCATAGTAGTGTTGAAGGCAATAATGATAAACTAATAGCACGAAGGCAAGCAGTATAACCATAAGCAATCTATATGCATAAGCTCTATGCCTTACCTGAAACAAGGTCGCTGATAATAGAGTATGAATTCCTGCAGCCAACCACAATAGCCTTGTAGACAGAAATATTAACCAAGTACCCCGAAGGCAATCGATGTAAGGATAAGCGACCTATTCGAATAAGATATATGTCATGTCCAAACACGAGGTCACTACTAATATAATAAGAATCCTCTTAAAGGGATAAATATACATCTCAAAAGTCCAAAAATAAGCAATTATGGCTACAATTACAGCAGCCACAATAATCTAGTCGTATCGTTTCTAAGATTTAAGGAAACTTGCTGCAAAAGAGAATAGACTTAATATACCTTACGCCTGATTTCTTGGCATTAAGTAAAACCTTGCTTGAATCCTTTAGTATCTATTGACACGCATAGTCCACAACACCCACAATGGGTTCTATCATTATACGGCAAGGAAACATGACAGAAACGCCGATAACTATAATTTCTTCCTCGAAATCGATTTTAAAACTCAAATCAAGAACTCCTTAAGGATCAACAACTCTTATGTTCCGTTAAACAGATGCTAATAGTACAGAAAAAGACACCCATGGAGATGCCTCTTCGAACAACAATAATCAGAGGTGAAATCGATGGGGAAAATACGTATTAGTCTATGCTCATGTAGATCTAAGCTCAGATTTAGCTTGAGTTAATCCTTCTTTCAATCCTATCATCAATATATGAAATTCTTGAGAGAAAAAGAGTTGTTTACCTTTTGGAAATGGAGGAAAATGAACTTAAATGAAGAATATAAAGTTTTATAAATCTCCTCCGACATAGGGCCTACCTCCACATGCCTGTTTGTGTCTTCTCGTGAAAATGTGAAAATCTTTCTATTCTAAGTCGTATCGGAGGACGGTTTAATAAGTTGAAAACTAGACCCATAGAATTTCAATTTAATAGGTAGTAGACCCCCTAAATCCTTATAGATTGGGAGAAAAAACTCCAAGACATATGACCTAAATTTTAAAGAAATTATAAAAGTAATTTACGATAATTTTTGTCGCCTTTTATTTTACAATATGCTTGCCCATTAAAACTTAACACACGACTATTGTGTGATTCAGCTACCTCATAGTACATCCTTCTTAGCATATAAGCACTCTTAGTCTTGCCTCGAAAGTATCGGTTAATCGTTTTAATTATCGGGGTGTTATAATTTATTTCTTTAAATTTTCTTTTTTATTTTTTCACCATAATCTGATTTTATGCTCAATTTTTGGCTGCTTTATTTTCTTTATATATTTTTTTCCTTGTTCATTTTTATTTTTCTGCTCCTTTTCTTTTTTTTTCTTTCTTTTCTCTTTTTCTTTTTTCTCATTTTTTCTTTATCCTTTTTTCTTTTTTTCGTTTATTTATTTTTTTTCTCAAATCATATTATTCTTTATTTTTTCATCATAATCTAATTTCATACTCAATTTTTTCTTCTTTCTTTTTTAATTTCTCTATTTTTTACTTTTTTATTTGATTTATTTTTTGTTTTTTTCTAATTTATTTTAATTCTTTTTTTATTTTATTTTTTCTCCATAATCTATTTTCATTCACTTTTGCTGTTGTTTTTCTTTATTCTTGTTTTTAAATTTCTGATGATTTTCATTGAGGTCTATTTCAGTCTTTCAGTAAGACAGTCCTCAATTCCTTCAAGATACTATCACAGTATATCTATATACTATTATCGTATCGTGGAGGACTGCTTCAGTCCTTCAATGAGACACTCGTCAGCCTTTCATGATATCATCATAGTATATCTATATACTAGCATGATATCATGGAGGACTGCTTCCATCCTATAATGATATCAGTCTAATATCTATCATACACTGATATGGTATCATAAAAGATAGATTTATTCTTTCAAAAAAAATACTAGTCATCCCTTTATGATGTTCATTTAATTGTTAGGGAGAAAGAAATCAAAATAGTTTTGTCAATGTTAATTAATTGTTACTACTATGAGGGTTGCAGCACCTCATTTTTCTCGCAAAAAGCAAAATTTGACATGTGAAAACTCTTTTCAAATTATTAAAATAGAAGAGTCACCCCCTAGCGAGTTATGGTGTGTTAGGGCACCATAGTAAACTAATTACATGAATGGCTCCGTTTAACTAGTCTACGTCACCAGAGTCGGCTAAAGGTTCAAGTTACATCGAAAAGAAGATGTTAAACACCTTTGGAGGTCCATAAATATGAATCTTTTCCGAATTCATTGATTATGTGAGAAAGATTAAGTGATAAAGCAAAAATTGATTTTTTTTATTAAGTCTAACATAGCCTAGTGATTAAGCATGCAAAATTGTTATTAATAAAAATGAGTAAAGAAAGCTAGGCATGTAAACTTAGTATTTAATTAATACAAGTCTAACTAATTAGGTGATTAAGCATACAAAAATTTATTTTAATAAAAATACATTTAGTATAGAAATATTTGTTTAAGCACATGAAAAGAGAAAATGTACCTGTCACATTTAACAAACTTATTTGCGAAGCGTCAAATTAATAAAACTACTTTTAGTTATTCTCTATTTCACGGTATTCTCTGACAGACCCTCATAAATTATAAAATCACGCAAAATAAAATAAACTTGTTAAGAAAATACATGTCACCGTAATTTTGGTGGCGAATTTAATTTAAGAAATTAAAATAAAATAAGCAAATCAATGTTACATAAAGTAAAAATTAAGCATAAGAGAGAGTGTTGGATCAGAACATGAAAAGTCTAAAAATAGGCCATATGCGGTGTTATTCCCCTTTATTCTACTTTTTTGTATGATCGATTCTCCTAGATACCTTAAAACAAGATGAAAAAATTCTTAAATAAATTATTCAAGAGTACTAAATAAAATATTTAAGCATTTAAAGAGTCGTGATAGCTAAAATACATATATATTTTGATATCTAAAGTGCATAAAAATACATGTTCAATTTAGCATAATAGTAAAAGTTGTCAAGTCTTTCAGACTTTTAAAAGTGTGACATATAAAATTAAAAAATAAGGGAGTAACCCATTGCTTTTTTTTATAAAGCTATATGTGCGCTTCATATAAGAAGCCAGCTATAGTCTACATGTTTCATCATTTTCCGAAACTTACCTGATGCTTCGCTTGAGGCAACGACTCCACTTGAACTTTGCTTCACACATTGACTCCTCCACTCGTTATGATAGAATTTCAAGTAACGCCAATCTATTGTAATGTACATGTAAAAAAGTATTCAAAAGGATGAGTGTATATATGTTCTTAACATTTAACTAATCAAAAAAAATATTAAGTGCTAAAATAATAAAATTTTTGATCAAAATAAGCACATAAAAAGAAAAAAAAAAGTTTAAAAGGCACTTTTTCCAATACCAACACTTTGTGACCCAATTAACTAAATCCATCTTATGAATAAAAATTTACCTATCTCGATCTCTAAGTGCAAATAGTAAGTAACTTATTATTAATCCAAAAGAATACTTAAATTTGAAATATTTTTCTAAAAGAAATAAGTGCTTATTCTAGTAGTTAGTTATCAACAAAACATTATTTAAATATATAATAGAAAACTAATTCTAACACATCTTAAACAAAGAGTAAAGGCGGTAGATATGTAAATCTATGTTCCTTTATTCTTATAAAACTAATGAAAAAGTTTAATCCATGTTTTGACAAAAATTTGGACTATCTCAAACATATATATTTAATTAATACTAACTAACATCACAACACGCACGCTACGTAACTATATCTTTTCTATAATACAAATAAAAATTTAAAGGCTAGTAATCAATAACATTATTTATATGAATCTATTTTGATCTTGATACAGATAAGCATTATGTGAAATATTATTAATAACATATTTATCAACGGTAATTTATTCTTTATATGTAAGATCTTGCCTCTGATGTTTTTTTCATATGTTGGTCTGTTAAATTGTTCATCATTTTTACTGGCACCAACAACAAATTTTTTTTTATCACTTACATAATAATTTTGCAACACTATGAGGCTATTGTAATAAATATGTTTAGGTTTTGAAGGTCTTGTGTTTAGCATTTTAGTCTGTTTGTAACGATCAACAGTTTTTGAGAAAAAAAGTAATACTTGATCAATCTTTATTACCTTAAAATGTCACCTACAGGACATAGCTCACACCTTTATATAATATATATGTTCGTTATGTCTAAAGTACTTCACTGTGTTTTTATAAATAAATATTACTTTATGATGCATAGTTGATGGAAATCATCTAATAGAGAAATTATTTATTAACTTTGTAGGCTTATATCATTATACTTATCGATATCTGACAATCATGAATCAAAACGTAAACGAAATCATATAGGATCTTACATGTATAATTCTTTTTATTGGTTACACTTATACGACTGCCATATTGATCAACTTCAGATAGAGGAGCAATTGATTTTTCTTTCGCACCTATCATTTTAGGTATGTACAAGTATAAATTATATTGATAATTAGGCTAAAATGATCACTCTTTTAGATGTACCATGAAGTTGTTGTTCATCTCCTTCATCTTGGTTTGGTTCAATCTTGTAACGTAGTTGATAATACATATCTACTCATTTTTGGGGGGAATGTATGCAATTCTACTTCTTGATCTATGTATAGAATATGAATAAATAAATGTTAATAAATGTAGTAGTTTGAAAGGTGATATAGATTATTAATTATTTTGTATGTATCTTTTTCTGTTATTTTTGTAACTTGAGTAAACTCGGCTTCTCATAATATTATCTCTAAACTAAATAGTTATTATATAATGTGATTGAAAAATATACTCTCCGCACTCTCATAACGTGTTATTTAATATATGTTGAGATTATTTTCTCGAATCAAAATTATAAATACATATAGTGTTGATTGCAATTATAACTTTTTTGAGTAAGTACTGTTTTGATTTCCCACGAATAAGTGTATGCAATCTGTAAGAAAGAACTAAAGTGAATATATTGTGTGATTAGAAAATTTATAAATTAAATACAATTACTAATGTGAAACTAAAATAAACATTAAAAGTCATATCAGCTGAAGTTGCTCATAAAGAATAATAAAACAGTTGCTTAATATTTTATAGTTAATATTAAATACGGGTAAAGAACATCGATTGAATATAACTTTATTTAAGGGAAAATGTCAAAAATACCCTTCTACTATCATTTATTAGCTAATTTTGCCCCTAGTTATACTACAGGATCAAATATGTCTCCGTCGTTAACAAAGTAAACAAAAATGCCCCTCAATTAGATGAAATCCCCCAAATTGACTTAAAATATTATATTTCAATTAAATTACCCATTTTTCCCTGTTAAACCTGAACCCGATCCACTAAATTAAATAAACTCAAATAGAATTAGACCCAAAATTCATCTTTTTCGTCTCTTCCTCCATTAAAAGTCATCTCTTCGCCTTTTTCATCTTCTCCTCCGTTAAAACACCATACTGGCTCCATCAAACTTCGTCAGTTATACCTGTTGTCGGCAATTTTCTTCTTTTTTCACCATTTTTACGCAGAATTTCAAAAAGTACATGACATACAAAAAAGATTTCAATACTATCATTCTTCACCTCTTACGTGGGCTTGTAAAAGATGCAATGCAGTTTGAGGAAATTGTTTCAGATTCCGTTTCCAACCTAGACTACAGTGATGTAATGGTTGATGAGAAACGAAGCAAGGTGATTTATACTCGAAATCCTTCTCTTCTTATGATTTTGAATCGCAGGATCTTGTGTCAACCGCTGCTAATGAACTTCTCCCATTATAAAATCCTCATAGGCACGTGATTATGGCATGACAGATCTAAAAGCATTTTTCATGAGCAATGAATTTACTCGAGCAAACTTTGAGTTGGATAAGGAACGAGGTATAATAAGGCATCGCCTTGCTGCACCTGAAATGAATGGTGAAAAAAGAAGAAAATTGTCGACAACATGTATAATTGACGAAGTTTGATAGAGCTAGTATGGTTTTTTAACAGGGAAAGATGAAGAAGATGAAGAGATGAGTTTTAATGGCGAAGAGATGAAAAAGATGAATTTTGAATTTAATTTGATTTGAGTTTATTTAATTTAGTGGGTTGGATTGGGGTTTAAAGGGGAAAAAGAGTAATTTTAACTGAAATTGAATATTTTAAGCTAATTTGGGAAATTCCATCCAATTGAGGGGCATTTTTGTTTATTTTGTTAACAACGGAGGCATATTAGACTCTGTAGTATAACTAGGGGCAAAATTAGCTAATAGATGATAGTAGAGGGATATTTTTTACCCTTTTTCCTTTATTTAATTAGGGATTAACTACCTAATATTTTTCCACTTTAATCTATTTATCAATCAATATATATGGTTCTTTTGCAATATTGTCTTCATCTTTCATGGTCCTCTTGGTTATTAGTTTTGTTGATATGTCGTCCTCTTCTAGTTCTACAGTTGCAATATCTTTTCCAGCTTCATGCATCTTCACGGCTATTAAATTTATGTTTCTCTCCTCTTTTATAAATTTCATATCTTGAATCTTCATAAAAAAATTAAATTCTTTGTCCTTACTCAATACCAACTTGTGGTAATACTTAGAGTCCTTCCATAACATAATACGAACAAATAATGTAACATATTTATAGTTTATTGATTCGAATTGTCTTTTAACTTATAATAAGGCTAACTAATACAAGAAAAGTAAATGATAGATAACTAGACACAATATTAGATGAAATAAGCAACCCTTGTTAAGAAACAAGGACCTCAATTTCACAAATCCAATAAGCACCAAGTTCTTAGAAAGACCTCAAGGAAAATTAATTACCTTTGCAACCCTTCTTTCTACATAAAACTAATTCAAAGCTTTAGACAAGCTCTCTATACTCAAAATATTCTTAAGTCAAAAGTCATCAAAATCTCCCATAGAAATTAAATAAACACCTATTTATACTGAGTAAAGAAAATAAAAGACTATTAAAAATATACCCTTAATGAGTAAGGGCCTTGTTTGGGTGGTCTTCTTTGTCCTTGAAATCAAAGAATGATCAATTGCACATCTAGTCACTTCTTCATTCTCTTGATCATCTTCATTCCCTTGGACATCTTGTACTCCTTAATCCACCCAAGTTATGACCCAAACATGGAACCCTTTGGATTACATCATTCTCTCTTTCTTGAAAAAGGTTCGTTCTCGAATCTAAACCTTGCAAAAGCATATAGAAGATAAACTACAACAAAGGACCTCATAGCATGAGGGTTAGCACAAGTGTAACTAGATCTACCAACACATATACATTCAAAGGGCCATCGGGGTCAAAAGGAAACGATATCCATCCATCTTGGCCAAATCCACAATCAATCGTCTTAATTAAAGTCCTTTCGTCACAAGGCAAGCCCTCCTACAAGCATGTATATCATCATATGAAAGATATAATAAACAAAGGTGTCAGACAAGGCAACTTTATTCGAAGTGTCCCCATATGTAAGATTACCATTATAAATAGAAGCATCATCAAACACATTATCAAAAATTGGGACACTCAAAGACGAAGTACCTATCTGATCATAAGCATCACTTTCTTCATCAACATTCCATAGTGGATTATCGTACAAGTTATATCTATGGATAAAAGTTACATCACTATCATATTGAACAACACTATTCCTGATATTAGAAGTGATCTCATCATCACCAAATAGGATATTATAATTTAAGAGAGAACAATGAAACAAAGACGAAGAGTCAAAGCATGCAATATCATTCTCAAAAAGACCAATTTCATCATTCAAAGTAAGGTGAACAACACAAGTTTTACATGACAATGTATTGACATTCAAAACACAAGTATCGACACTGGGTGGACACAAATCATTCTTGCAAGAAATATCAATTCGGTCATTAAAAGGATCACCTAGTATTTGAACACTCTCAAAATTAACATTATCAAGGCATGAAAGAGAATCATTAAGGTCATATGAAGATAAGCCATCACTAACAATTTTTTCATTGAAAATATTTTAAGTGTTAAGTGTAGCTATTATATTTTGACATTCACAAAAAGGATCATCCATAACCTTTTTTTATCATGGTTCCCTGATTAACGTATATTGAGATGGTGAGCTTCCCTTCATGAGGTATATTCTTAATTACCAATCGCCACTTGGTTACCTCACAAGGAATTCTAATCTCCTCCTCTCGAGGGTCCTCAATTTCAACCCCCTCAAAAATTATTCAAATCATCATAACAAGGAGAGTCATCAACCATGAAAACGAATGTCCTCCGGTTGGTGCACTCACCCATTGTATGGCCAAAGCATTGACATTTGTAGAATTTAAGAGGGCAATAAGAATTACCTCCTTTCTTAGGAGGAAAGGGGGAACTGAGCTTCTTAACTTGATTACCTTGGACAAGGGCCTCTCGGTATTTTACATGGTATTCTTGTTCTTTGGCCAATTGGGATAGGAAGATTTCGCTTCTTTATTGCCTTGAAAACCATTATCCCCATATTGATCATCAACAAAGTAGTCATCATGATAATGTCCATGGTGGTCATCTCTCCCATAGTAACCTCTATGCCTACCCTTTTGAGGAATAGAACGATGTCTACCTCCTCTTCCATGATGATGTCACGTTCCAAATTATCCCCTAGACTTGATTGGCACCCAACACTACCGCCGGTCAGGCGAACCAAATTTTCATATCTTAACCATTAATTATAAATATTTAATAAATTAGGAATGAATTCAAATAACATCTCAAATTTATTGATTTAATCTCACATCCAACACTAGACCATGAAACATCTAAGTGAACTATAAAAGGTTCAGGTGTGTAAAATCAATAAGAAAACATCGATAAATAAATGATAAAGACTCTTTTGAAAGCCTCCATGAATAATGCGGTGGCTCACCTTAGCAACTGGATCAACTCTAGCACATTCGTCAGCAACTAGCTTCGTCTTCACCAATAGTATCTGCATGGACATGCAAGTAAGGAGTGAGTTATACGTAAATATAACACAGTAAGATCTTCGACCCACCACTTTAGATACCCCTGGAACAAGTGTTAGAAAATACAAACACACCATAAATACATAAATATTATGCGTAGGAATTATATTATAATAAAAGTTTCAACAAAGATAACACATTTATTTATGAAGAATACTACATATCTCAATACAATTTACACTAGGTCTTGTCATAAATGACAGTTACAATAATTAACCAATACCACGAGTCCACGACAATATACACAATGCTCAGTATTGTCAAGAACCATACATAATGTCCAATATTGTCAAGAAGCATACACAATACCCAAATATATTAGGAAGCATACACAATGCTCAGTATTGTTAAGAAGCATACACAACGCCCAATACTGTCAAGAAGCATACACAATCTCAGCGATATCAAGAAGCATACACAATGCCCCAACCTCCATGGTTCACCGCCGTTTCACTCCACGAAATAAATTTATAGAGAGTCTTAGTATCCTTAAACATAAAGTATATGCGACTGGCCTCGAAGACCATCGATTCTGCCAAGCACACACTCATTCCAACATATGGACCAGGCAAATAAAAAATATTTTATTAAAATAAATTTGAAAAGTAAGCACCCAAAGCTTAAAGTCTCACTTATCTCAAATTCACAACTCAAGTACTCTACTTAACAAATCAGAACCTCATTCTTAAGACTCCATATCACCTCAAACTACATAAAAATAGGTTCATAATGGTCAAAAATTCTTTGGTGAATATTCTCTTAATTCTTAGAGTAAGTCAAACTTGCGGTCAAAGGGTTAACCTAAAAAGTCAACTCTGGTCAACGGGTCAGAATTTCCAAACTATACCACCAACAGATTCTTCTCGATGAGAGAATTCAAAAACACTATTCAAAATTAAATTTTGATAACGGTTACCCTTTCAAATTAAATATTTAGTTTGAAGAATCCTAAGCTAACTTTTCTCAATTTCTCCACGTTTACACCATAAAAATTTATCCATAATCACATGATAATTTTATAAAAAAATCTACAATCATTACCTTGATGATTTGGGATGAAAATCCTTTTCTCTTCTCTTTTCCTGTCTTTTTTCTTCCTTTTTTCCTTTTTCTTGCACTACATTTTTTTCCTGCTTGAGCGTTCTTTTTATTTTGGTTCTGCCAGCATCGTTGTCTTTTTCTTTTAATTAGGCTTTGCCTCTTTTTTTAAAATAAAATTACCAAATAACCCTAAAATAATATGGATTATTACAGATGAGGACCTTAAAAATGCATGTGTGGTCCCCTTATTCGGTTGTGATAATTATTGGATACCTCATCAAAATCCTCTAGGAACTCTCCATGGAAATTATCACCCAAAGGTTAGATATTTCGGATTGGTTGGACAGTTTGGATTTGATGGAAGATATTTGGTGGAGGAAAAGGCATATGTGGTTGTGGTGGCGGTACATATGGTGGTGGTGGTGGAGGGACATATGGTAGAGTAGTAGTAGGAAATAGAACGGTAGAAGATAATAGTTGAGTGGTGGAGATAAGATAAACCATACTTTAAATAGTCTGGGGTGATATCGGTGAAGAGGAGTCATGACGAACTCCACTTGTTTACTCATGATAGTAATAGAAAAGAGTAGAAGAAGAGCCTTTATTTCGCGTTTCAAGGTCCACCAAACGATTATCCATGAGATAAGGCAGAGATCATATTTATCAAATCAAACTTAATGGGTTCCCCTATGGGCACCCGACTCGTCTCATCTTGATTGGTCATTGTACCTATGAAAGACACAAATAAAATCAAGCAAATGCGTTAAGTTAGTGATAATAACTCTCAATCACTCAAGTGTCCAATCTCTATTTGATGTTAAGAATGGATTCTTGTTTGACTCAATGAAGAAGAATCAATATAACATAAAGGAATCAAGAAGTTTCAACGAGAATAAAGAAGAAAAATGGTAGAAGAAGAAGCACGAAAAAAAATCGGACTCAAAAAAATTAAGTAAAAAAAAAGGATGAATTACTTGATATTAAGTAGTTTCGAAAATTAATTAGACGAAAAATAATGAAGAACTAATTAACAAGTAATTAAAGATATTAATTATATGTTAATTAATTGAGAAATCAGAAAAAAAATTGAGTGTGGAAGAAGAATTACGAAATTTGAACACTAAAAAAATTTTGAGGGTGAAAAGTCCCAACACTTAGAAAAAAAGGAATAAAAATACAGGTTTTGCTCTCTGAAACTGGCCCCCATGCGCTAGTTGTGCGATGGGAGAGCAAGCGCCAACTGATGCTAACGTGGCGCTGACTGGCGTGAGTTGGCTGCTTCAGTGGTAGTCCAGTGGCATTGACATGGCAGAATGCCGCTGAGGTGTTGTTGACGTGGCGTAGTCTTGGCATATTAAATTTTTTTCAAATCAGATATTTTTTTTAACTAATAATTTCCACAAGTGGACCTACTAACACCTTTTTGACAAAAATAAAAGAGAGAAGATGGATCAAATGTACCTTGGTGTCATCTTCTTCACCTTAAATATATGAAGTTCTTCAAGAATATGAAGAAAAAACTCTTGGCCAAAACATCTTCAAATCACCTCAAAAATTTAGAATTTTCTTTTCGTTGATGTAGAAAATAAAATCCGATTAAAATAAAGACTCAAATCATCTTCCACCAACAAGAGCCACTTGTCAATTTCTTCAAGTCTTCAAGCTTCAAGATCTTCAATGGTAGAATCATTTCCACAACTCGAATTTCAAAGGAAATCTAGGATCTAGACTTAAAAAACCACTAGAGAACACAATTCTAGTGTAAAAAACAACAAGAAATCAAGAAAAAATTTCTAAAATTTTTGAATTTTTTTGGAATGTTCAATATTTTCTATTCAATAACTAAATCTCAAGATTAGGGTCGTAAGAATAACACTAATCCCTAGATTTGATTCCAAATGATACAAGAAAAGTAAATGATAGATAGCTAGACACAATATTAGATGAAATAAGCAACTCTTATTAAGAAACAAGGATCTCAAAGACCTCGAGGTAAATTAATTACCGTTGCAACCCTTCTTACTACACAAGAACAATTCAAAACTTTAGACAAGCTTTTTACACTCAAAATATTCTTAAGTGAAAAGTCATCAAAATCTCCCATGAAAATTAAATGAACACCTATTTATACTAGGTAAAGTATATGGAAGACTATTACAAATATATCCTTAATGAGTAAGGATCTTGTTTGAGTGGTTTTCCTTTTCCTTGAAATCAAAGAATGGTCAATTGCACATCTAGTCACTTTCTTCATTCTGTTGGTCATCTTCATTCTCTTGGCCATCTTATGTTCCTTCATCCACCCAACCTATGATTCAAACATGGAATCCTTTGAATTGCATCATTAACCTTTTCATTTGTGGAGTGAATAAACTCCTTCATATCACAACCAAAGAAGTGCCACGCAGCATCAAATAGTGTAATACTAATATGTTATTGATCGATAGAGATATTCATCTTTAATCTATATGAAGCGTAAATTACAAATTAAATCATAAAGTCATCAATTCGTTGCTTTGAAAAATATTTTCTTTTAGTTTTTCTCCTTTTTACCTCTCGAGGCAATCAATATCGTCTCTCATACAATAGGAACAACTTGCAGTATTCTGTATAACAGTCACTCTCCTATAGCATTTTTTGCAAGTATGATATCGTGTGTTATTTTATTCTTTAATATCGATAACATGGGCATTGATCTTACGATAAAATCCTATATAAAAAATTAAAAGGTATATTTTTTATTGGAATGGATAGGTATATTTTTTATTGGAATGGATGAAAATAAAATTAGTACACATTATGTTAAATTATTCGATACAAATGTACCTTCTATTGATGAGTGAGTAGTCAATAATATCACCAAGTTTTAACATTTTTGGCTTCTTGTGTTAGTCTACATGAGATTAAACTTATGTCTATGCTATTTGCCTTCATGTTGTCATACATGTATATTATTAACATTAATAATTTATTTCGTATTTCTCAATTTAGAGGGACAACATAGTTAAGTGCAAAATAAGAAGATATTTTACTATTTGTGTAGATCTGTTACCATGTGAAATTTTGGCTCGAATTGCACGCCACTAAGAGGGGTAGTTGGCAGGATAAAATCACCTATTCCAAATCAACAACAATATTAGTGTTTACTTTCAAATTAGTGCTTAATTTCAAATTTATTAATATATAATAGAATAAATAAATTGTGAGGTACTATATCCTAGTAGGTAGACACTCTAACATTACAAAAGGCTAACACTGCTTTAGCATTTTGAAGGGCCTTTAATGTATCCCCTTCAGTTATAGCTAAATCTCCCCACAAAGTTAAAATTTTATGATCAAATCTATATATTTGAACATGAGAATCATATTAGTTAAATTCTTTTTTTATTTAAAGCTATAAAAATTTCATGAATGTGATATAATTTAACTTACTTTTCATTGGTAACGATTATCTCCTGCCTTATGGGCCATTCTCCCATTACTGATTTAACTTTTATTATGATGCATACCACATCTAAGAAAAAGATGTAAACAAAATAAATACAAAATACAAACTTATTATACATGTAAAATATTCATAAACATATACATGTATTTACCAAAGAAAATCTAGTTAGTGAACTTTTTAGATTCGTCCAAAGAAATAAAATGATTTGTGCAATATCGAGACATAAACTCGTCATTGCAAGGTATGGCCTCTGTATTATTAGTGAATGTTATTTCAAGCTCTTCATTCACCGATAAGAAGTTAGGTTTTGCCATACATATCTTGCCATTTATAATGTAATAGTTTTGATTTGGTTGGAAAAATTCTTTCAAGTTTCAACATGGGTGTTGAAAAGAGTTGATTGTATTTTTATTTTTTGTCAAGATGGACAATTGATAAAGTCAATGAAGGAGACAGTTTAGCAACTTTTGAATATAATACAAGATTAAGATAATATTACCTATTCGTCAAAGAATATTAGTTGTCAACGAACACCCTCCCCGTTAGCATTTTTGTATACTCGTTAAGTTACATTTTGCTTTAACTAGCTAATCGGTATATATTATTTTCCCAACTCTTTTTCGCTTGTCATTATGATTTATCCTGTAGTAACTCCGTAGATCCAACTGTTAAAATGTAGAGAGAAATATTGGTTATCTAACTTATACCCAAAAAGAGCTTTAATTTAACTATAAGGCTTAAACACAAGACTAATATACACACTATATATTAATAATACTGATTTAATTGGGGAAGCGAGTAATTTCAGTTGGTAATATGTATGACTATATTATTTAATATTTTAAAGTAAGTAACTGTGCAAAAGTGTAAAATTATTATCAATTTTATGGTGAGCTTAATCCAAATAGCATGTTTAAAGAATTATAACACCAAATTTAATCTTCATAAAAATTTATGAATGAAATAGTCATAGTAAATAATTAACGTTATAATCAAAGAAGAGATCAATTGATGTATTGGTTATACAACTATTTTAGAAGTTAATTTAAAACAAGAAAAAATAGATTTAAAAGGAATAAAATCATGTTAAAAAACACTTTCTTTTGAGTAAAGACTACGTAGTATGAGTATACTGTATTTTGAAGAGCACAAAATTTTCTTTTGTTATACAAACTTTTGTAGCAAACAATATACATTTACAACTCCTCTGTGAGGAACACTATTCTCTTTCAGATTTTCCTTTCTGTTAGCCATAACTTTTACTTTTAATCCAATAAGATATGCATAAAATAGATATAATCCTTAAAAAAAGCTTAATCAGAATTTAAAAAAAATAACAATAAGACAGTTTGGTGATATAAGCAAAGCCTATGAACTTTGTTTAGATCCACGTCCTTCGATAGACACAAACATATCATTAGAGACAGATTCAAGATTTAAACTATATGAATTCGAATTTAAAATTGTATTGTAATATATTTGATTTCTTCTAATATAGAGAATTTAGTACTAAAGCTTAAAGGTGACAAGAAAATTAAAATCAAAATATGCATAGAAGGAAGAAACAAAGTAGCCAAAACATAAAAGTAATGACTAGTGACATACATACCTAGAAGAAGTGTATTTGAGGCAGAAAGAACTGTGACTGTAAATTGGTTCAGCAATGCCCTGAGAAAATTGCCAGCCTGCTTTAATACAAAAATATAGGAGAGAGAAGACATACTTAAAATGTAATAATTGTTGAAAATTGAAAGAAAAAATATTCCAAAAGTTGTGATAAATTATACATTATGATAAGAAATGAAGGGGAAGGTTGAAGTAACTGTTGCAGAAAAGTCCAAGCAATTATTTTTTTGTCTACCTTGAATAACTCTGCAATTAAGTAGTTTAATTTGTGGGGTAAAGTTAAGACATAAAAAATAATTTTTAAGCTTTAACTATTCTTTTTATAAAATAAATAAAATTAAATAATATTTTTTTAAAAAAAGCAGTAAAAAGTGAACAATCAGATATACACAAATAAGTATAGCATTACCAGCTTTTAATAAGACAATTTTTTTGATAAATAAACACATTTTAAATGTTAAAAGCTCTCCATTTTCTTGTGTTACAGACAAGAGTCAAACAGAACTAATAAGACATTTAAAACACAATAATTAATTATAATAAACAATCATGAAAAAAGGGTAAGGATGCAATAGCTTTTGCAGAAAAGTACAAGCATTATGATATATAGAAAGTATTTTTTAAGCTTAATTAGGAGAACATTCGGATGGACACAAGTAAGTATAACATTATCAGTTTTTAATAAAGCAATTTTTTTGGTTCTTTTGGTAACTAAACATATTTTAAATATTAAAAGCTTTTGATTTTCTTGTGTTAAAGATAAGTGTCAAATAGAATTAATAAGGCATTTAAAACACAATAATTAATTACAATAAACAATCATGAAAAAAGGGTAAGGATGTATTAATTGTTGCAGAGAAGTCCAAGCATTCTGATACATAGAAATTATATTTTAAGCTTTAACTATTTTTTATACAATAAATAAAATAAAATAAAATGAAAAAAAGAGAACATTCAGATGGACACAAATAAATATAATATTGCCATTTTTTTTACCTTGAACGAAATGAATCTTGAGGTACTTATACTATTTAAGATTAATTAGTTAGATGATTTAAAATGAAGCTTGAGGTAATTTAAATGACTTTTTAATGTTTAAATTAGATGATTTATAACATGATGATTTACAACGGGGCAATTTTTGTGATCCAACTTAAAATATTGGAGTTTCCCACTAGTCTCTCGACATGTGCGATGCACGTGTTTTATGTGTAATTTTGTATATCATTTTAAAAAATCATACAAAATTATTGAAATACATTTTAAATAATAAAAAATAAAATAAAACATAGCTTAAAACATAATAAAAATAAATTAATAAAGTATAAAAATCCACATACAATAATTGGAACATAAAAACATACAATAATTGGAACATTCTTAAATTTTGAATTCACCCTAAATTCTAATACAGTGAACACATTTTACTTTTTGTGTTAATTCCAAAAGGAGTCTTCATGTTTTGAATTTTTTTTTAAATTGAAATAACTTATTGGCACATAAATTTTTATAAAAATTAAATTGATTATAAGAGTATTACAATATTTATATGATTCTATTCAAGAAAATCAAAAGTTTTACTAAAAGCTGACTCATACATTTAACTTTATTCAAATTTAATTATAATTATTTATCGACATCTTCATCAGAATTTATAAAAAACTCAAAGTCATAGTATCACAGTTGTTTCTTTGATTTAATATTTTCTTTTTTTGCTATTTTTTTTTTAAATTTATATCTATATTTTTCTACTTGTATTATGAAATAATATTTGATTGAAGGGTAAAAATATCATTTAATATTTTATGGATATTTTAGTCATTCATTTTTTATTTCATGACTTTCCACTTTAAAATTTTAATAATTATATTGAAATCTGAATATTATAATTCATTATTTAACTTCTCTTATACTTAAAAAAATTCAAATATTTTTTAGTTCAGTCAGTTATTATTGGAAAGATTAGTTATCTTCTTAAATATTTTGATTGTCACGACCCAAATGGCCGTGATTGGAACCCACACTAACCCCTCCCCCGGTGGGCGAACCAACGAGTCCCGATATGAACCCTCAAAATGAGACATTCAGAGAGGAAAAAGGCTATCTTTAATCATTGAAATAAACTTCACAACATAAATCAACCCTTAAACCGACACTACAAAATAATATCCAAGACTTGAAAGTCATTGCACAAGACGTCTGTTACAACTCAAAGAGTGTTTTAAAAACTAAGAACAAAGAAAACATAAGTGTCCGGAAGAGAAGGACATCTTCAAAGCGAGGAAATAAACTGCGTTCCCATCTACTCACCTTCTCAACTTCGAAACAGCTGATTTACAAGTGAGGGCGTGAGAACTGTCAGGCTCGAACTTTGCACTCAGAAAAGAGTGTAGGGGTAGGGTCAGTACATAACACAGTATCGGTAGGCATCATCGTCCGATCTTACATAATAATAGATAATCAAGGCAAAAGTGATATAAAGAGAGAACACAACATCATACAGAAGTATGAAAGCCATTTTATGAACACTAGCTCCACTCAGGTAACAGATGACCTGCTCACTGGATTAGACCTCTTACTGCAGCGATAGAAGTTCCGCTGTAGTGGCACTGCTTCAGGCAGTAGCTCGACTTAGATGCTCCTTCAACAGTGCATCCATTTATCAACTCACTGATTCCCTAGTTTCAATAAATCACCATCTCTTTGCATCAAATTCAGACATTACACAAGTCTAGTTCAAATTGATACAACTCATATTCGCAAAATGAATTCAACAGTTAATCTCAAGAAAATAACTCTACACTTACATACGCATAACCGGAATACACCTAGCAAAAAGATTTATGTCTTTTATTCAAAATTTCATCACATAGTCCACACGATCCAACAACCACTTAGCATGTTCTGCATTCATTCATACACATAATCACAATGCGACAAAAATAAAGTAAAACATATGGTGACATGTTGGGCACACGCCTCCGCCATGTCCCCGTTATCACTTAATACACAACTCAGTGTATACACATGCCAGAGGGTCTTATTTTTATCTTTTCAGTCATGACCTGCAGAGGACTCTAGAAATCTATGTATTTGTTACACCCCGTAAATTCTTAACATTTAGATGGCCTCTTCGCATGTTGGTTAAGAATTTTAGAATGCCATACATGCTAGAAAAAGGCCCGGAAAAAGACCAGACAAGCGCCACGTTGAACCATCACAAGAGGAGGCTGGGCAGACCCCCTCCGCGATGGCCAACGTGTCACGGAGGGCTCACCTCCACCTCCGCGTTGGCCGGCATGTCACGGAGGTGAGGTCCAGCCCCAACTATATAAAGCCTCCACTTCGATTTTTGTTAGATAATTATCATAATTTCCAGAGAGTAACCAGAAAACATAGGGCACGAGAGATTTAGGTGAAATTTCGTTCGTTTACGCTATTAAACGCGGTCCAAACTCGAATTAATCTTGGGTAGTGAAGTATTAATCTACTGGTAGCATTCCTGCAGAGTTAGTTTCATGAAATTCGGCTAGTGAATCGTCGTCCTACCGAGCTAAGGTAAGTGGAGTTGCTCCAAATTAGTGTCAATGTATTCCTAGCCCTAAAGTGAGTATTTCTCCCTTCTGGACTTCCGAGAAATAGCGAGTTTTCGGCTGTTTTTCGATAAGTCAAAGTTTGGGCTATATATATATTCAAAGTAGTATTTTCTTCCAGAATATCGATGAATTTAGTTCTAATTGCTATGAATATGAATGCAGTTGGAAGAAATAGCTGAAAATTAGCGAGTTACGCCAGATACTCAGAAAGTTAACAGACAAGGTATGTAAAGCTAGTTTCTTTGGCAAGCTAGTAGTTCCGGTATAGTAAAATAGTTCAAGTGCCAGTAGAATGTTTCAGAAGCCGCATATTATGTTTAGTATAAATTTTAGTATGATCTTAGAAACATCATGTCATGTGTAGCGTAAAACTTACTAGCATGATATAAATTCTAGTAGAAAGTTTCAGAAATAGTACAGCATGCCCAGTATGTAATTTAGTAAAGTACGTTAGGATATTATCATGTTCAGCCAAAATTTAGTAAAGCAATACAAGTGCCCGTAAAGTATTTCAAGAATAGAATAGTAGCTTAATATGAATTTTAGAAAGCATGTTAGAAATAGTAAATCATGTTTATTATAAACAGTAAATCATGTTTATTATGGAATTCTCAGTAGAAATATCATATCTTGTTTCCAGTATCAGATTCAGCATAGTACGATAGAAATTATATATATACCATTATCAGTTTCAGCATGTATTATATATATACACATTACTATCATTAGCTTCAGCATGTATCGTATGCAGTTAGTATTATCAGTTGAGACTTGACTGTGTTGTTTTGGGTTGGATTACCTAGCATTCATGACCGCCTCAGGGTTAATAGCTGTATCGACTCGTCCGCCAGAGGGCGAGGATACGTCGCTCTACGGAGTGGTATGCCGTCCTCTAGGGGACGAAGATGGGATGCCAGTTTCCCCATATTTTGCCTTGGTCGGCTTTTATACACCCTCGTCGAGCGGGTACGCCCGGGGTGTTGATTCAGGAGTCCTCCAGACTCAGGTACAGTTATAGTCAGGGGCTCATCGGGCCCAAGTGCATACCCAGGGGATCGGCAGGATGCTCATAGTTACTATAGGAGATGGGATGACTGAGGTAGGGGTATAGATTGCGTGTTGGTTGTACCTTCCGGCTTATGGGGGCCAGGTAAGGTTTATGTGTGCTATGTTATGTTATGTTATGATATATTATGTCGTGTTTTGTTAGTTATGAATAGATAGACAGTAGAATGTCGCGTTACCAGGTACGACTCCTACTCCTTCCAGCATAGTTAAGGACAGTCTTAAACTCATACTTTCAGTCAGTTACAATTCGTTTCTTTCTATTTCAGTTCTATCAGTTATATTTCTTGTCTTCAGTTATTTTCCAGTTGTTGTTTTGCATACTTAGTACCACTTATCAGTATTCTTAGAGGCTTGTAGATTGTACATTCCCTGTGGTTAGCTGTACCGGTCGTGTGAGGCCGTGTGTATGTTTTAGTTGTTTATGATGGTCGTGTGGGGCCTTATTCAGTTGGTAGTGGTGACCTTGTTGGTCATATAGCAGTTTACCACTTGTTTTTCTTGATTTAGAATTAACAAGACAGCATGGTGGCCTTATCGGCCCGCATAGGTTTCCTATTAATTCAGTTGTTCTGGGTAGCTGTTGTTTGCTTACAGGTGGTTATAGGTCTAGTCGGCCGGAGGCTGTATTTACAGTCGTTATATAGCCTGTCATTTTCTTGAATCCAGAGTTAGAGTCAGCCTGGCACCAGAAGTGGTTAGGCTCAGCTAGCCTAGCAGTCCAGGTCCTAGTAGGGCACCAGGTGCCAGTCATGTCTCCCAAGGCAGGGCGTGACAAACTTGGTATCAGAGCAGGTCATATCCCAGGGAGTTTGCAAGTCGTGCTAAGTAGAGTCTTGCCTATGGATGTGTTGTGCACCACATACTATAGGCAGGAGGCTGCAAGGCATGATAGGATGGTTGCTTTTTATTCTTATTCAGTCATGCTGTAGAGCGGTACAGTATAGGGTTGAGTCCCTAAAGCTTACTATATTCTTTGGTTATAGATAAAATGTCAGACCAGCGACATCCTATCACAGGCCGAAGGTTGTACACTGCAGCAGGGGAAGGCACCAGCAGGATTCCTTACCCTCGTTTAGAATCAGCCCGATCAGAGGGCAATACAGAGGCATCGTCTCAACCTTCTCAGCAGTCTCCACCACATCAGGAGCCACTTTGGGCGACACCACCTCCAGCAGTCCCTATACAGATACCTTCCAACCAGGAGGTCACGAGTGCGGTAGTTAGGTTAGCACAAATGATGGCTGCTCAGCGTCAGCCGATGCCGTCTATAATTGCAGAGTCGTCAGGAGGGCCCGGTAGTTCGAGGATCCGGGAATTTTTGGCTCTGAATCCCCCACAGTTTACAGGTACGGACCGGACAGAGGACCCTCAGATTTTCTAGACCAGATGCAGAGAATTTTCAGGGTTATGCATGCCAAGCCTATAGAATCGGTTGAATTGGCAGCATTCCGATTACGGGACATCGCTGAGTTGTGGTATGAAAGCTGGGAAAGGTCCCGAGGGAGAGATGTTTCCCCTCCAACCTGGTCCAGCTTCTCAGGAGCTTTTATGGATCACGATTTACCACGGGAGATTCGACAGGCCCGGGTGGATCAGTTCTTACATTTAGAGTAGGGGGCCATGAGTGTTCGGGAATACGCCTTGCGGTTTGATTCTTTGGCTCGGTATGCACCAGCCTTTGTTGATACCATGGCGTCTAGAGTACACCGCTTCATCATGGGGTTGAATCCAGAGTATGTTGAGACTTGTATTACGGCTACTCGGTGAGAGGACATGGATATTGCCCGAGTTCAGGCATTTTCCCAGAATATTGAGGGCATCAGGTAGCGGCAGTGGGAGATCAGGAGGACCAGTCAGGAGCAGCGCTGCAGGGATAGGCCAGTTGAGTTACAGAGGGAGGCTCATGGAGGACCCAGGCCACGATTGTTAAATAGGTCGCCTAGACCCCTGCCTCCACCACAACCGCAGAGGGGCAGATTTAGTCGTAGGGGGTAGTCAGAGACCGGCAGAGGCTCGCAGACCACAGATTCACCACTACAGAGGAGGGCGGAGCAGAGTAGGTATACCCTACCACCTTGCCCTATATGCAGTCGACGCCATTCTGGATCATGCAGATACGGCTCCACCGGATGTTATATTTGTGGCCAAGAGGGTCATTTGATGAGAGATTGTCCATCCAGAGGTCAGGATGACCAGGATAGACAAGACAGAGCATCCGCAGGGTCACGAGCTTCAGTATCCTCGGCAGGGCACAGGCCCTCAATTTCAGCAGGCAGAGACCGGGGCAGATCAGGTGCCTCCAGTGTAGGTGCGGGTCTAAGCCGCACATATGCTTTACCAGGGAGGCAGGATTCAGAAGCATCACCTGATGTTGTGACAGGTATGATGACTATCTGCTCATACACTGCTTATGTATTGATTGATCCAGGATCTACTCTGTCCTACGTTACCCCATTTGCGGATCGAAAGTTTAGTGTTGCACCAGAGTTGCTTCAGCAACCCTTTTCAGTATCCACACTCGTTGGTGACTCCATCATAGCCAGAAGGGTCTATCGAGGGTGTACAGTAGAGGTTGTTGATCGTCAGACCACAGTAGATCTGGTAGAATTAGAAATGGTTGATTTCGATTCCATTATGGGTATGGATTGGTTGGCTCTGTGCTATGCAAATGTAGAATGCTGGACCAAGACAGTCCAATTCCACTTTCTAGGGGAGGCAGTGCGAGAGTGGAAGGGCAGTACAATTACGCTAAAAGATAGGTTTATTTCCTATCTTCAGGCAAGAAAGTTGATAGCCAAAGGGTACATTCACCATATTATCAGAGTTTAGGATGTTCGAGTAGAGCCTCCAACTCTCTAGTATGTTCCAGTGGTGAATGAATTCCCAGATGTATTTCCAGATGAGTTACCCGGTATTCCCCGGAAAGGGAAATAGATTTTGCAATTGATTTACTACCAGGAACTCAGCCCATATCAATTCCTCCGTATCATACGGCTCCTGCTGAACTCAGAGAATTAAAGGAGCAGCTGAAAGATCTGTTAGATAAGGGCTTTATCAGGTCGAGTACTTCACCTTGGGGTGCGCCAGTTCGATTTGTGAAAAAGAAGGATGGCTCACTCCGCAAATGTATAGACTACCGGCAGTTGAATAAGGTTACAGTCAAGAATAAGTATCCGCTTCCCAGAATAGAGGATTTGTTTGATCAGTTACAGGGGGCCAGATATTTCTCCAAGATTGACTTACGGTCCGGATACCATCAGGTTCGAGTTCATGAAAGGGACATTCCAAAGACTGTCTTCAGTACCAGATAAGGCCATTTTGAATTCCTAGTCATGTCATTTGGGCTGACGAATGCCCCAGCAGTATTTATGGACCTGATGAACAGTATCTTCAGACCATACCTGGACCTGTTCGTGATAGTGTTTATTGACGATATTCTGGTGTATTCTCGCTCAGAGGCAGACCACCAGGTTCATTTACGTACAGTGCTCCAGATTCTCAGGGACCGTCAGTTGTATTCCAAGTTCTCTAAATGTGAATTTTGGCTGAATTTAGTAGCTTTCTTGGGACACATCGTGTCGGATGCTGGTATACAGGTAGACACGCAGAAAATAGAGGCAGTAAAAACATGGCCCAGACCTACCACTCCAACCGAGGTACGTAGTTTTCTAGGATTAGCAAGGTACTACAGAAGATTTGTTGAGGGATTCTCCACCATAGCGGCACCTCTGACTAAGTTGACGCAAAAAGCAGTAATGTTTCAGTGGACAGAAGCATGTGAGTAGAGTTTTCAAGAATTGAAAGACAGGTTAACCTCCGCCCCAGTGTTAGCATTGCCAGAAGGTACAGAGGGTTATGCAGTTTATTGTGACGCTTCGGGTATTGGGTTAGGATATGTGTTGATGTAGCAAGGTAAAATAATTGCTTATGCTTCCAGACAGCTGAGGAAACACGAACAGAATTATCCTACCCATGACCTAGAACTAGCTGCAGTGATCCACGTCCTAAAGATATGGAGACATTACTTGTATGACGTTCATGTGGATATTTTCACTGACCATAAGAGCCTGTAATATATCTTCACTTAGAGAGAGTTGAACTTACGGTAGCGTCGTTGGTTGGAATTATTGAAAGATTATGATGTACATATTCTGTATCACCCAAGCAGAACCAACGTAGTAGCAGATGCCCTTAGCCGTAAGTCTATGGGGAGTTTGGCGTACTTGCAGCCCGAGCAGCAGGAATTGGCCCAAGAAATACACCAGTTAGCCAGTTTAGCCGTTTGTGTAGCAGAAACATAGGACAACAGAGCGGTAATTCAGAACACCGCAGTGTCGTCATTAGTTATGGAGGTAAAGGAGTGGAAGTGTGAAGATTCTGACCTGGTTCAGCTTAAAGACAGAGTTCAACAAGGAAAAGAGACGGATTTTCAGGTAACTGAGAATGAAGTGCTGCAATGTAAAGGCCGCCTTTGTGTTCCAGATATTCATGGCTTCGCCAGCAGATTATGAGCGAAGCCCGTTATTCTCTCCACCCAGGCGCGACGAAAATGTACCAGGATATTAAAGAAATCTACTAGTGGCCAGGTATGAAAAGGGAAATAGTAGAATTCGTAGCCTAGTGTCCTAACTGCCAGCAAGTAAAAGCGGAACACCTGAAACCAGGCGGATTAACTCAAGACATAGTTGTGCCTCTTTGGAAGTGGGAAGCAGTAAATATGGATTTTGTAGCAGGATTACCCCGTACCAGACATAGAAATGATTCGATTTGGGTAATTGTTGACAGACTGACAAAATCAGCCCACTTTCTTCCAGTAAGGGCTACTTTCTCTGTCGAAGATTATGCTGAGTTGTATATCAGAGAAATAATCAGACTGCACGGTGTTCCAGTGTCCATTATCTCTAACAGAGGGGCGCAATTCACAGCTAAATTTTTGCAATCATTTCAGAGAGACCTGGGGACACAGATTAATCTGAGCATAGCTTTCCACCCTCAGACTGATGGACAGGCAAAATGCACTATTCAGACACTCGAAGATATGTTACGAGCGTGTGTATTGGACTTTAGAGGTAGCTGGGATGAGCACCTACCACTTATTGAGTTTGCTTATAACAATAGTTACCACTCAGCTATCCAGATGGTGCCCTACAAGGCTTTGTATGGGCAAAAATGCAGATCGCCAGTTGGCTAATTTGAAGTAGGAGAGTCAGCGCTGATTGAGCCAGATATTATTCATCAGTCAGAAGGAAAGGTAAAGCTTATCAGAGAACGCCTACTGACTGCTCAGAGCCGCGAGAAATTGTATGCTGATGTGCGGCGCAGAAATCTGAAATTCGATGTGAATGATTGGGTGTTTTTGAAAGTTTCTCCTATGAAAGGGGTGATGAGGTTCGGCAAAAAAGGTAAGCTCAGCCCGAGATTTATTGGGCCTTATCAGATTCGTCGAAGAATAGGCAAACTGGCGTACGAGTTGAACTTGCCTCCAGAATTAGAGTTCGTCCACCCAGTTTTTCACGTGTCCATGCTGAGGAAATATAAAAGAGACCCCTCCAGAGTTTTCCCAGTTCAGGATATTCAGGTTACGGAGAAGCTGGCTTATGAAGAGGTTCTAGTAGCCATACTAGACTGGCAGATTCGTAGATTAAGAACTAAAGATGTTGCTTCTGTCAAGGAGTTATCGCGTAACAGGAACCGAGAGGAAATGACTTGGGAAGCAGAGGAAGAAATGAAAGTTAGATATCCCCAGCTATTTCAGACTTAATCAGCCAGAGGTATGCTAGTAGTGTTGTTTTATAAATTGCCTTATATTATGTGTATAAATGAGATAGATTGGCTTTAGTCTATTGCGTGATGAATACTAGTATTGTGTGGAGTACCTGTATTGGACTGTTCTGCATTTTAGGATTTTTGAGATAGTCCATATTACAGGGGAGACTCTGCCGAAATTTTTCTAGAATAAGTTAAGTTGAAATTCTTACAAGTAGAAGTTTACATTCGAGGACGAATGTTCTTAAGGGGGGGAGGATGTTACACCCCATAAATTTTTGACATTTAGATGGCCTATTCGCATGTTGGTTAAGAGTTTTAGAATTCCATACATGCTAGAAAAAGGTCCGGGGAAAGACCGGACAAGCACCACATTGAACCATCGCAAGAGGAGGTTGGGAAGACCCCCTCCGCAATGGCCAATGTGTCACAAAGGGCTAACCTCCGCATTGCCGGCGTGTCATAGAGGTGAGGTCCAGCCCCAACTATATAAAGCCTCCACTTCGGTTTTTGTTAGATAATTATCATAATTTCTAGAGAGTAACCAGAAAACAGAGGGCATGAGAGATTTAGGTGAAATTCTGTCCGTTTACACTATTAAACGCGGTCCAAACTCGAATTAATCTTGGGTAGTGAAGTATTAAGCTGTCGGGAGCATTCCTGCGGAGTTAGTTTCATGAAATTCAGCCGGCGAATCATCGTCCTACCGAGCTAAGGTAAGTGGAATTGCTCCAAATTAGTGTCAATGTACTCCTAGCCCTAAAGTGAGTATTTCTCCCTTCTGGACTTCCGAATAGCGAGTTTTCGACTATTTTTCGATAAGTCAAAGTTTGGGCTATATATATATTCAAAGTAGTATTTTCTTCCAGAATATCGATGAATTTAGTTCTAATTGCTATGAATATGAATGCAGTTGGAAGAAATAGCTGAAAATTAGCCGAGTTACGCCAGATACTCAAAAAGTTAACGGACAAGGTATGTAAAGCCAGTTTCTTTGGCAAGCTAGTAGTTCCGGTATAGTAAAATAGTTCAAGTGCTAGTAAAATGTTTCAGAAGCCACATATTATGTTTAGTATAAATTTTAGTATGATCTTAGAAACATCATGTCATGCGTAGCGTAAAACTTACTAACACGATAAAAATCCTAGTAGAAAATTTCAGAAATAGTACAGCATGCCCAGTATGTAATTTAGTAAAGTACGTTAGGATATTATCATGTTCAGCCGAAATTTAGTAAAGCAATACAAGTGCCCGTAAAGTATTTCAGGAATAGAATAGTAGCTTAATATGAATTTTAGAAAGCATGTTAGAAATAGTAAATCATGTTTATTATAAACAGTAAATCATGTTTATTATGGAACTTAGTTATACAACATGATTCTCAGCAGAAATATCATATCTTGTTTCTAGTATCAGATTCAGCATAGTATGACAGAAATTATATATATACCATTATCAGTTTCAACATGTATTATATATATACACATTACTATCATTAGCTTCAGCATGTATCGTATGCAGTTAGTATTATCAGTTGAGACTTGACTGTATTGTTTTGGGTTGGATTACCTAGCATTCATGACCGCCCCAGGGTTAATAGCTGTATCGACTCGTCCGCCAGAGGGAGAGGATACGTCGCTCTACGGAGTGGCATACCATCCCCTAGGGGACGAAGATGGGATGCCAGTTTCCCCATATTTTGCCTTGGTCGGCTTTTATACACCCCCGTCGAGCGGGTACACCCGGGGTGTTGATTCAGGAGTCCTCCGGACTCAGGTACAGTTATAGTCAGGGGCTCAGCGGGCCCAAGTGCATACCCAGGGGATCGACAAGATGCTCATAGTTACTATGGGAGATGGGATGACTGAGGTAGGGGTATAGATTGCGTGTTGGTTGTACCTTCCGGCTTATGGGGGCCAGGTAAGGTTTATGTGTGCTATGTTATGTTATGTTATGCTATATTATGCCGTGTTTTGTTAGTTATGAATAGATAGACAGTAGAATGTCGCGTTACCAGGTACTACTCCTACTCCTTCCAGCATAGTTGAGGACAGCCTTATACTCATACTTTCAGTCAGTTACAGTTCGTTTCTTTCTATTTCAGTTCTATTAGTTATATTGCTTGTCTTCAGTTATTTTCCAGTTGTTGCTTTGCATGCTCAGTACCAGTGGTACTGACGCCCTTTTTGGGCGCTGCATTACTTGCCTGTAGGTACTCATAGACGAGGAGCCGATCCCTCATGATTCCAGCCAGCACACAGAGTCATCAGCTCCTGTCATCCGGAGCTAGACAGTGAGAGATTTATTCCTTTTCTTTGTTGTATAGTATGGGTAGGCCTGGGCCTTGTCTCGACCACCTTATCAGTATTCTTAGAGGCTTGCAGATTGTACATTCCCTGTGGTTAGCTGTACCATTCATGTGAGGCCATGTGTATGTTTTAGTTGTTTATAATGGTCGTGTGGGGCCTTATTCAGTTGGTAGTGGTGACCTTGCTGGTCACGTAGCAGTTTAGCACTTGTTTTTCTTGATTTAAAATAACTAGACAGCATGGTGGCCTTGTCGGCCCGCATAGGTTCCCTACTAATTCAGTTGTCCTGGGTAGCTGTTGTTTGCTTACAGGTGGCCATAGGCCTAGTCGGCCGGAGGCTGTATTTACAGCCGTTATATAGCTCGTCGTTTTCTTGAATCCAGTGTTAGAGCCAGCCTGGCACCAGAAGTGCTTAGGCTCAACTAGCCCAGCAGTCTAAGTCCTAGTAGGGTACCAGGTGCCAGTCATACCTCCCATGGCGAGGGTGACAGTATTGTGCCGGCGTGGCACCCGCTCCCATTTCAATGCTCGTTTGGATGCTACACGAGCCACTCAAATAATGTTATTCACTCGCCCGGATGCTCCCCTCAGGCTCGAGCCTCTCATTTTAGGAAATCGATTCTATCATTCATTATTCTCATTAAAAGAACACATCAAAGTGTATTATTTCAACATACAGGCAGTGGCGTAGTTAGAAATTCTTTTAAGCGTGTTCAAATTATATACTTAAACAATTTTAAAAAGTTGACGACGGGTGCACATAAAATTTTAAAACTAACTACCTAATAGTTAGCAACCAAGTCAAGAAAATTTGTTGTCCCATTTTTTTTTAAAAAAATAGATCATTCTAAAAGCCTTCTATTGTGAGTTGTGACTAATTCAGGCCCTATAGTTCTATTTTTTTTTAAAAATAATATAAAAAATCTACTTCATTTTTAAAAGAAGTAGGCGAAGCCAAATAGAAAACAAAGAAATAGGAGTAGCAAAAAACAGGGAATTCAGGATTGAACCAACCTTTAGGGCATTTTGAACACCTTAACCGCTGGACTAACTCTGTAAAGTGTTAACAGGGTGTTCATTTAATGATATATCAAAGTACATAATAATATTTTACCTCTAAACATGATATAATTTTCCGACGAAGAGTGTTCGGCTAACCACCCTTCCGCTAGTGTAGCTCCGCCCCTGTATACGGGATGTTAAAATCTACTCCTTAAGTAAGCCATCATCAACTAACAACTCTCTCATTGATAGAGCATAATCACATTAATAAAAACTTAACACAATTAAATCCAATATCATATCCACAATAATTTTAAACAAGTTTTCATAGTTCAATATCACATCATAACCACATTCCTGCAATAAATTATCGACAATAGAATCCCATAGCACGTAAATGTCCCAAGACCAGTCTAGCCCTACAAATCGTAACCTACCTCGATTGGAAGGTAACAATTCAACTACTCTGCGGGAGCCTTGCCTTTCCTCAAAGCTTTGAAATGCGTGAAATCTACACACAAGAGTAATTTGTTAATTACCCCAAAATTTAGAGTCTAACAGATCAAACCCTCCCCTTCGGTGTTTTTTTCGAAAGTAAAAATTCCAATTCTACTCGGTTCTCAATTCCCTGCGCAACCCTTGTTCCCAATACGTGATTCTAGGAGAGTGATCAAAACTTATCAATACCAACCCAACTCATCCCCTAATCACCCTACAATTCAGCCCTAGTTAACAGCCTAGGGTTCTTCCTCTACAAAACTCCCACCATTAGAGGTCTACAAAGCTTCTAGGATAAAAACTACTCACTTTAGAGATAGAGAATTGAAAATCTTACCTTGGATGAAGAGGTTACTGTTGTGGAGAGTTTTTTCATTCTCTAGACCTCCTAAACACATTTTTGAAAATAATGGGGTGAAGACCCTTTAATTCCCACTTAAATCCACTTTCTGATTTCCTTCGTCCGCTGCAGCGATCACATTTCTGCTGCAACCGACCCGCTACAGCGATCATAGGATCACTGTGGCGGTTCCAATAGTTACTCCCCAATTTCTCCATGACGGGACTCTGACCTCTACCACAGTCTCGCTGCAGCGGGAATCCCATCGCTGCAGTGGTCCCTCGAACCAATAGCTACCCAAAAAAATGCACAGTTCCATACTTAGCTTATTTCATAACTTCCTATCTCTCCCTTAGCTTGTTTTCCGTGTTCTAGTCCCTCAATCATCCGTAACGACATCCAGATCGTTACAACAAATGCCAATTAGAACACGATTCTTCCCCGAATGATCTATACAAAAGTAGGAAGGATACGTACCAGATTCTATGAACAACTGAGGGTACTTGACCCACATATCATCCTCGGTCTCCCAAGTGGCATCTTCCACCGAACGGTTCTTCCATTGGACTTTTATTGTCGGAATCTCCTTGGACCTCAGCTTTCGAACCTCTCTGGCCAATATCGCTACAGGCTCCTCCTCAAATGAAAGATTCTCATCGAGCAGCACAGAGTCCCACTTTATGATTTACGTTCCATCCCCATGGTACTTTTTCAGCATGGACACATAAAATGTCGGATGCATTCTAGAATATCCTAGCAGTAATGCCAGCTCATAAGCCACTTCACCCACACGTCGGAGTATTTCAAATAGCCCAATGTACGTCGGGTTGAGCTTGCCCCACTTTCAAAATTTCATCACCGCCTTCATAGGGGACACCTTGAGCAGCACTTGCTCCCCTTCCATGAACTCCATGTCTCTGACTTTCTTCTCTATGTATTGCTTCTGTCTACTATGAGCAGCTACCAGACGGTCTTGAATTATTCGAACCTGTTCCAAGGACTCCTTCAACAAATCTGACCCCCAAGGCCTCACCTTAAATGCATAAAACCACCCAATTGGAGACCTACACTTCCTCCCATATAAGGCTTCAAAAGGCGTCATACTAATGCTCGGGTGGTAGCTATTATTATAGGCGAACTCTGCCAAGGGTAAGAATTTGTCCCAATGACCCCTGAAGTCTCTCACACATGCCCGAAGCATGTCCTCCAATACTTGAATAGTCCGTTCCGATTGTCCATTTCTCTGAGGATGAAAGGATGTTCTCAAGTACAACCTCATAACCAACTTGGCTTGCATGGTCCTCCAAAAATGGGAAGTAAACTGAGTGCCCCTGTCTGATACAATTGAAATAGGAATCCCATGTAACCAAATGACCTCCTTCACGTATAGCTTGGCTTGTTTCTCCACGTTGTAAGTCACTTAGACTGGTAAGAAATGAGAAAACTTGGTCAACCTGTCCACTATGACCCAAATTGAGCAAAACTTTCCCAAATCTTGGAAAGACCAACCACAAAGTCCATAGCTATCCTCTCCTATTTTTACTCGGGAATAGGCATTCGCTGAAGTACTCCTCCAGGCTTTTGGTTCTTGTACTTCACCTACTGATAATTTAAACACTGAGCAACGTATTCCACAATGTTCCTCTTCATCCTACCCACCAATAATGTTGTTTTACATCATGGTACATCTTGGTGACTCTAGGGTGAATGGAGTACCTCGAGTTGTGAGCTTCTGCCAAGAGAGACTTAATTAACTCACCAACACGGGGAAAACACACTCGCACCTTTATTCTCAAGACCCCTTCATCATCCAACATTGCTTCCTTAGCCTCTCCCTGCAAAATTTTATCCTTGATCTTACCCAGTTTTTCATCTTCAAACTGTCTAGTTTTGATTTCCTCTAGCAGTGAGGATATAGCCTCCAGGTTGGCTAGTATCCCACCAGTTTTGGTCAGCGACAGTCTCACCAAGCTACTTGCCAAGGTCTGGACTTCCCTGGCCATTGACTACTGAGTAGCATCTAATCAAGCCAAATTGCCCATGCTCACCGCCTTTTTACTCAACGCATCTACCACCACATTAGCCTTTCCTGGGTGGTACAAGATGGTGATGTCGTAATCTTTAAGCAGCTCCATCTACCTCCTCTGCCTTAAATTGAGATCTTTCTATAAGAATACATACTGTAAGATCCAATGATCCATGAACACCTCACATCGAGCTCCATACAGATAGTGCTCCAAATTTTTAGTGCAAACATCATCGCTGCTAACTCCAGGTCGTGCGCGGGGCAATTCTTTTCATGGACCTTCAGCTGTCTCGAGGTATATGCAATCACCTATCCTTTCTGCATTAACATAGAACCCAACTCAGACCATGAGGCATCACAATAAACAACAAGATCTGTCACGCCCCAAAACAAGGGTAGGGTGCAACTGGCACTCGATTCATGGTCGATCGAGAAGCCGGCTATATCACATCTATAAATGTAACACTAAGGCTGACCAAGCCACCTATCACAACCAACCAAGATAAATATTGGTCCAATAATGCCTTGACAATTATAAATATGCAACCTGGAAAGCCGATAAGGCTACAATAAAGCTAAGCAAGGCAATGAAAAACCGATATGACTACACAACCCACACTACTATACAAACTAGTCCACATCAGCCTCTACAGAGTAAACAAACTGAAATGCACAGGACAGGGCCCCGTCCTACCCATGTTGTACACAAAACTGAAAAATAGTCCAAACTAGGACATGACCCCTGGAAGAGAGGAGCATACCACTATTCTTTTGAAGTTTGGCTCCTACTACATCCGATGATCTGAGCCTCGGCCTGTACCTGCAACACGATTGCAGGAAGGGTCCCAAGATGAAGGGACGTCAGTACGAATAAAATGTACTGGTATATAAGGTTGAAAACTGTAAACATGTAAGATAAAAATGATAACTAGGCAAGAAATAAGGAGTAGTAAGAATCCGAAATTCTGAAAACAAAAACCTGACAATAACTTATTATTGAAGTGTAAATGCAACCATCCAATGCACAGCAAAGACTATAACTGACATGACAGCAGACAGCCGACCATAAAATCTATATACAATACATCCAGCCAGTGTACCACACCAGGGTAAAAATAAAAATGCCTCCAGTCGGTGTACCATACCGGGGCAAACTCCGTCCAGCCGGTGTACCACACCGGGGTAAAATTAATAAAGCTTAGACTAAATCATAAATGGAACTGATATGGCTTATACTGGACTAGCTCAATACATACAACATAGAAATAACGAATACTAAGCATGTGGCCTGCATAGGCCTCCTTCGTAATGCATAACTGGAACTGAGTACATATAACATGTAAAGCTAGAAAACAGAACTTAAATTCATGTATTAAAAACTTGTATAAATCATAAGGAACTACGGATAACCTAAGACAACAAATCGCTAGCTTGTCGTTCGGCTTAAGGGAAAGGGATTATGATATCTCCCCTTGGCCTGACATATTTCATAACATACACATAAGATAAAGGACAACCATAACCAGGTAATCCTAATTCGGTAAGCTCATTTACCCTCAATAGCTTGCGACGTCTTTACATGGCTTAAAATTGTTTACACGTCCTCATCTCGGCTCTTTCACCAATTTCAGTTAGCAACCAGACCTTTAAACACATAACATCACATATATATACACATCACATACAATAAAGACCATCTAAAAATGCCCACACTGAGGGGTCTCCAACTCCATGTACAACTACGACAACAATCAACACAATATCACACTTTAGGTGTCTCACTTCGGCTAGGCATAATCCTAACATTTATCCTCAATAAAACATGGGACTTTAAAGCTTAAATAAAGCTTAACATACTGCCTCAAGACTTTTAAATAGGTTTCTGTCTCATTCGATTCACAACACACGAATCGTGCTTAAAAGAATGATAGACGGGGCGCCTTATATACCTTTCTCCGATGAACTTTTCTCTAGCCAATTTTCTATCTCAATGATCAGCCTTCAACCTCCTTAATCCAGTGGTTTTATAGGCCAACAACAAGCTTAATCTATATCAAAACAATTCAGCCAACATAACTAATCAGAGGCAGTCAAAATAGCAACAACAACACATGACAACATCAACAACATTTAGCCATTTACTGAACTAATTTTCACTAACTTTTGAGGGATAAAACAGAGGAAATTTTACCTTATTTTTTCTGTGATTCTACCCCTCAATATGAAGTATAATTCCAGCAAAAGAAACAGCCAAAAATCCTAAGGAAAACGAGCAAAACTTAGCTAACAAACAGTCCATCGGCAGCTCACTTAGCTGCCAATTTCCAGATTTTCGCTTTGCAATTTGAGAGGTTCAAAAGGGGCGAAATCCTTACCTTTTCTCCTGATTTAAACACCTACTCAAATATGGATATATAGGAAGTCCAAATAGATTTTTAAACGCAGAAAAAGATCTTCAAAACCTTGCCAAAACGAGCTCCAAAACAGCCCCTAACATACTTGGCAAGATAATCTCAACTTATCTTGTGATTTTCTTGAACTTTGCTTGATGTTCCTCCTTGATTTTCTTTGTCCTAGCTGCTGGAATTGAGAGATAAATGGAATCCTTAGCAAGATGGTCGATTTAGATTTAGCTGGAAATGTTTTCTACAAGTGAAAAATTAGATTTTAAGTAAATAGGGCGGTGGAGGCGCTAGGGCGTCACCGCTCGCTATGGTTCGATAAAATACCTATAACTTCTTACTCTGAACTCTGATTGACAAGCGGCTTGATGTTATGAAAATTAGACTCAAAGACCTTTAATTTGATAGGTCGTGGGGCTTCTTATTTATTGTATATTGGGAGATATGGTCATTTAAAGTTGACCCTTACTTATGAACTTCACATACTCTTTAGTTTTTTTTTATCGTACACATTTACCTTGTCACCTACGACCAATATACAACCCGTACTTTCCCTAACCTAGCATAAAACATCAAATAATCACCAAAAAAATTTAGGGGTGTTATATTCTCCCCCCCCCCTCCCTTAGGAACATTCGTCCCTGAATGGAAATTAATTTCACTTTATATGCATCCAAATAGATACTCGGTAACTTAGGTATCAAACATATACCTTAACATTACATCGACATCGTAAATAGGTCAGGATATTTATTCTTCATTTCCTCCTCAGCCTCCCAAGTCACTTCCTCAATGTTATTACTTTGCCATAATACTTTAACTAAGGCGACTTCCTTGGTTCGAAGTTTCCTAACTTGTCGGTCAAGAATAGCAACTGGAACCTCGGTGTAGGTCATCTCCTCAGAAATTCAGACATCATCAATAGGCATAACACGAGTTGGGTCTCTTATACACTTCCGCAACATTGATACATGAAATACTGGGTGGACTGCCGCTAACTCTTGTGGCAACTCCAACTCATAGGCCACTTTTCCTATCCTGCGGAAAACTCTGTAGGGCCCAACATATCTAGGATTCAGCTTGCCTTTTCGGCCAAATCACATAACGCCTTTCATAGGTGACACTTTTAGGAAGACCCAATCACTAACAACAAACTCCAGCGCTCGATGGTGTACATCTGCATAAGACTTCTGCCTGCTCTGGGCTGTCTGAAGTCGATCTCTAATAAGCTTCACCTTGTCAATAGCTTGCTGCACTAAGTCTGGCCCCAATAACTCTGCCTCACTGAGTTCAAACCAGCCTACTGGTGACCTGCATTTTCTCCCATATAAAGCTTCATATGGAGCCATCTGAATACTTTCCCGGTAGCTGTTATTATAGGTGAACTCAATCAAGGAAACATGATCATCCCAGCTTCCGCCAAAATCTAAAACACAAGCACGCAACATGTATTCAAGCGTTTGAATGGTGCGTTCAGCCTGTCTGTCTATCTGAGGATGAAATGCAGTACTAAGGATTACCTAAGTGCCCAGGCCTTTCTGGAAAGACTTCCAGAAGTTGGTTGTGAACTGAGCACCTCTGTCAGAAATAATGGACAAGGGGACGCCATGTAGGCGAACTATCTCTCGTATATAAAGCCTAGCATAATCCTCTGCAGCATATGTGGTCTTAACTGGCAAGAAGTGAGCTGATTTAGTTAATCTATCAACTATTACCCAGATAGAATCATGTTTCCTGCTCGTTCTAGGAAATCCGGTAATAAAATCCATATTAATCACCTCCCACTTTCAGGTTGGAATTTCTATATCCTGCACCAAACCTCCAGGCCTCTAGTGCTCAACCTTTACCTGTTGGTAATTGGGACACTGAGTCACAAGACCGGTGATGTCCTTTTTCATGCCATTCCACCAATATAGCTGCCTCAGGTCACGATACATCTTTGTGGCACCTGGGGGTACTGAATATCGAGAATAATGAGCTTCATTCATAATTTGTTCCCGTAGTTCACCCACATTAGGTACACATAGACGGCCCTGGTATCTAAGAACTCCATCGGGTCCACAATCAAATAGGCTCTGCTTCTGTTGTGGTATACTGTCTCTCAGTAAGACTAACTCTACATCATCATATTGTCGTTGCTTAACTTCCGCTACCAAGGACAATTCTGCTGTGTTTTTGACAATAACACCCCCATCTTCGGCATCCAGTAACCGAATCTGTAAGTCAGCCAACTGCCGTAGAGCCTTCATCATTTCAATCCTGTCAACCTAAATATGACTCAAGCTACCCATATACTTGCGACTTAGCACATCAGCTACAACATTTTCCTTGCCCGGATGATACAGAATGCTAACGTCATAATCTTTCAGCAATTCTAACCACCTTCTCTGGCGTAAATTCAACTCCTTCTGCTGAAACAAATACCGGAGGCTCTTATGATTTGTGAAGATATCAACATGTACTCCGTATAAGTAATGGCGCCAAATCTTCAATGCAAATACCACTGCGGCCAACTCAAGATCATGGGTAGGATAATTTTGCTCGTGCTTCCTCAATTGTCTAGAGGCATAAGCAATGATCTTGTCGTGTTGCATCAGAACACAACCTAGACCAACTCTCGAAGCATCACAATAGACCACATAACCCTCGACACCCTCCGGAAGAGTCAGGACAGGTGCTAAAGTCAGCCTATCCTTCAATTCCTGAAAACTTCGCTCACATGCCTCTGTCCACTGAAACTTAGCTGCTTTATGAGTCAACTTTGTCAATGGTGCAGCAATAGTAGAGAAACCTTCCACAAATCGGCGATAATAACCTGCTAAACCCAGAAAGTTGCGAATCTCTGTAGGATTCAAGGGTCTGGGCCAAGTCTTTACTGCCTCTATCTTCAGACTATCCATTCTTATACCTTCAGCTGTAATTACATGACCAAGGAAAGCCACAGATGTTAGACAAAACTCATATTTAGAAAATTTAGCAAATAACCTGTGCTCCTGTAGAGTCTGTAATACTGCTCTCAAATGACCTGCAAGCTCGGCCTCGGGTCGCGAGTAAATCAGAATATCATCAATGAAGACGATCACAAATACATCAAAAAAAGGCCTAAACACCCGATTCATCAGGTCCATAAGAGCTGCTGGGGCATTAGTAAGACCAAATGATATCACTAAGAACTCATAATGGCCATATCTAGTCCTGAAGGCAGTCTTGGGGATATCAATTTCCCTAACCCGTAACTGATGGTACCCGGATCTCAAATTAATCTTTGAGAAGCATTTGGCACCTTGTAACTGATCAAATAGGTCATCAATCCTGGGAAGTGGGTACTTATTCTTAATCGTAACCTTATTTAGCTGCCTATAGTTGATACACATTCTTAACGACCCATTTTTCTTTCGCACAAAGAGCACTGGTGCACCCCAAGGCGATACACTAGGTCGAATGAATCCCTTCTCGAGCAGATCTCTCAACTGCTCCTCTAATTCCCTTAGCTCTGCTGGAGCCATTCTGTAAGGAGGGATCGATATAGGTTGAGTACCTGAAAGTAGATCAATAGCAAAATTTATCTCCCTTTTAGGAGGAATTCCAGGCAAATCCTCTAGAAAGACCTCAGGGAACTCATTTACAATAGGAATTGACTGGAGAGTTGTAGGCTCACATTCCAAGTTTCTTACCCGAACCAAGTGTGAAATACAACCCTTGGATATCAACTTCTAAGCTTTAAGGTATGAAATAAACCTACCTTTAGTCATAGTGGCATCACCTTGCCATTCCCGGACTGGCTCGCCGGGAAAATTGAGACAACCTTAGCTCTGCAATCAACATTAGCATAACATGCCGCCAACCAATCCACACCCAAAATGACATCAAAATCAACCATTTCAAGCTCAAGTAGATCAGCTAAGGTTTACCTATCACATACCAATACTATGCAGTTTCGGTAAACTCGTCTAGCTAACACAGATTCGCCAATTGACGTAGAAACAGCAAATGGTATAGATAATAACTCAGGGACTGACTCAAACTGACTCGCAACCAATGGTGTGACATAAGAGAGTGTAGAACCAGGATCAAGTAAGACATATACTACACGAGAATAAATAATCAAAGTACCTGTAACAACATCAGGTGAGGCCTCCTGGTCCTGTCGACCGCCCAAAGCATAAAATCAATTCTGGGTTTCCCCAAAACTGGAAGTCTCTCTCCATCTGCCTCTGCCACGGCCTGTTGCTAGCTGAGGATCAAGTCTGGGAGGTTGAAAGGAGGATGACGAAGCAACCGCTGATCGCGCCTGATCCGCCTCGACTCTATCTGAACAATCCCTCATAAAGTGCCCTGGCTTCCCACAATGATACCATACATTCTTCCCCTGACGACACTGACCTGAATGAGATTTCCCACACTGGGGACAAAGCGGCAATGGTGGTCGCCTCTACCCCGCCCACTCCTGTCGTCGAGAGCTAGATGGAGTTGGGCCTTGGTCCCTTCTCTGTCCCTAAAACTGAGGTTGGGCACTCCCTATTAGCCTAACTAACTTCCTGGATGACTGATCCCCTGGATCACCCTACGGCCCTCTATAAGGACCCACAGTCCTAACTCTCTTTTGTTGCTCCTGTTGTCTCCGAGTATCCCGTAAGTGATGAACCAAATCCTCTGCCCTCTGGGCGAAAGCTTGAATTTGTGAAATGTCCACGTGCTCCTGAGTAGATACCCCCAAGCAATCTCGAGCTATATAAAGCCCCAACCCTAACACGAACCGATAAACTCTATCCTCTATCGTCTGAACCATGTGAGGAGCATACCTAGAAAGAGAATTAAACCGAAGACAATACTCACGCAAACTCATACTTCCTTGCTCTAGGGTGCAAAAACTGCTCAGCTCGAGCCTGTCGAATCTCCCGGGGTAGATAGTGGTGCATAAAGGCCTCGGAGAACTCATCCCACTCAGCTGGTGGTGCATCGGCTCCTCTGGATCTAGACCAAGCATCATACCATAATATGGCCACATCACGTAGTCTGAAGGCCGCCAACGCTACTTCCTCAGTCATTGTAGCTCGCATTACCTTTAACACCCTATAGTCTGATCGATAAAGTCCTGAGGATCCTCGCTCAGGTCTGATCCGGTGAATATAGGAGGGCTAAAACTCAAGAACTCGCGGGCCCTGGAACTCTCAGTTGTCTGGCCTCTATGTCTCTCCACCGCCTCCAATCGTCGCTCTTGACCTGTGGCTATACGAGCCATTAGCTGAATAGCTCCCTCAAGACCCTGTCCTTTCGGAACAATTGGAGGTACCACAGGCGTGGGAGGGTTTGCCACTCTACTACCCTCAAGTACTGTTGGTGCGGGAGGAGCTGGAGGTCAATCTGCCATTGCTCCGATCGGTACGGGAGGAACTGTAATACCTGGGGCAGGAGATTCACTTTGAGTCTCTAACCTGTCTCTCTGTTCCACTGGAGGGAGACTAGTACCCTCCCCAACGGCTGTGCCAATCAACCTTGTAGTCATCTTCCTTGTCACAGGCATACTCTGAAACAATAACATGATTTATATATCACAGTACTTATGAGCTCGACCTATAGCATGAACTATTAGTAAAAGAAGTGAAACAATTCCTAAATGTCTTGTAGCCTCCTGATTATAAGTATGGTGCACAACATACCCATAAGCAAGACTCTACTAGACACGGCTTTGTAGACTCCCTAGGACACGACTTCGCTCTGATACCAAGTCTATCACGCCCCAGAACTAGGGTAGGGTGCAACTGGCACTCGATTCATGGTCGATCGAGAAGCCGGCTATATCGCATCTATAAATGTAACACTAAGGCTGACCAAGCCACCTGTCACAACCAACCAAGATAAATACTGGGCCAATAATGCCTTGACAATTATAAATATGCAACCTGGAAAGCCGACAAGGCTACAATAAAGCTAAGAAGGGCAATGAAAAACTGATATGACTACACAACCCACACTACTATACAAACTAGTCCACATCAGCCTCTACAGAGTAAACAAACTGAAATGCACGGGACAGGACCTCGGCCTACCCATGTTGTACACAAAACTAAAAATAGTCCAAACTAGGACATGGCTCCTAGAAGAGAGGAGCATACCACTATTCTATTGAAGTCTGGCTCCTACTAAGTCCGATGATCTGATCCTCGGCCTGTAACTGCAGCACGATTGCAGGAAGGGTCCCAAGAAGAAGGGACGCCAGTATGAATAAAATGTACTGGTATGTAAGGCTGAAAACTGTAAACATGTAAGATAAAAATGATAACTAGGCCAGAAATAAGGAGTAGTAACAACCTGAAATTCTGAAAACAGAAACCTGACAATAACTCATTATTGAAGTGTAAATGCAACCATCTAATGCACAGCAAAGACTATAACTAACATGTCAGCAGACAGCCGATCATAAAATCGATATACAATCCATCCAGCTAGTGTACCACACCGGGGTAAAAATAAAAATGCCTCCAGCCGGTGTATCATACCGGGGCAAACTCCGTCCAACCGGTGTACCACACGGGGGTAAAATAACAAGACCTCCAGTCGGTGACCACACCGGGGTAAAATCAATAAAGCTTAGACAAAATCATAAATGGAGCCGATATGGCTTATACTGGAATAGCTCAATACATACAACATAGAAATGACGAATACTAAACATGTGGCCTGCATAGGCCTCCTTCGTAATGCATAACTGGAACTGAGTACATATAACATGTAAATCTATAAAATAGAACTTAAATGCATGTATTAAAAACTTGTATAAATCATAAGGAACTACGGATAACCTAAGAGTTTCAACAAAATTTATAGATCTTCTCGAAGGGACATTAGAGCTCAGAAACTCGCTAGCTTGTCGTTCGGCTTAAGGGAAAGGGATTATGAAATATCCCCTTGGCCTGACATATTTCATAACATACACATAAGATAAAGGACAACCATAACCAGGTAATCCTAATTTGGTAAGCTCGTTTACTCTCAATAGCTTGCGACGTCTTTACATGGCTTAAAATCGTTTACACGTCCTCATCTCGGCTCTTTCACCAATTTCAGTTAGAAACTAGACCTTTAAACACATTTAACATAACATATATATACACATGAAATACAGTAAGGACCAGCTAACAATGCCCACGCTGAGGGGTCTCCAACTCCATGTACAACTACGACAACAATCAACACAATATCACACTTTAGGTGTCTCACTTCGGCTAGGCAAAATCTTAAAATTTATCCTCAATAAAACATGGTACTTTAAAGATTAAATGAAGCTTAAAATACTGCCTAAGACTTTTAAATAGGTTGCTGTCTCATTCGATTCACAACACATGAATCGTGCTTAAAAGAATGATAGACAGGGCGCCTTACATACCTTTCTCCGATGAACTTTTCTCTAGCCAATTTTCTATCTCAATGATAAGCCTTCAACCTCCTTAATCCAGTAGTTTTATAGGCCAACAAAAAGCTTAATATATATCAAAAAAATGCAGTCAACATAACTAATCAGAGGCAGTCAAAATAGCAACAACAACACACGGCAACATCAACAACATTTAGCCATTTTCTCAACTAATTTTCACTAACTTTTGAGGGAGCAAATAGAGGAAATTTTACCTTAGTTTTTATATGATTCTACCCCTAAATATGAAGTATAATTACAGCAAAAGAAACAGCCAAAAATCCTAAGGAAAACGAGCAAAACTCAGCTAACAAACAGTCCATCGGCAGCTCACTTAGCTGCCAATTTCCAGATTTTCACTTTGCAATTTGAGAGGTTTCAAAGGGGCGAATCCTTACCTTTTATCCTGATTTAAAAACCTACTCAAAGATGGATATATAGGAAGTCCAAATAGATTTTGAAACACAAAAAAACTTCTTCAAAACCTTGCCAAAACGAGCTCCAAAATAGCCCCTAACATACTTGGCAAGGTAATCTCAACTTATCTTGTGATTTTCTTGAACTTTGCTTGATGTTCCTCCTTGATTTTCTTTGTCCTAGCTTCTGGAATTGAGAGAGAAATGGAATCCTTAGCAAGCTGGTCGATTTAGATTTATCTGAAAATATTTTCTACAAGTGAAAAATCAGATTTTAAGTAAATAGGGCGGTGGAGGCGCTAAGGCGTCATGCCCGCGTCACCGCTCACGATGGTTCGGTAAAATGCCCATAACTTCTTACTGTGAACTCTGATTGACAAGCGGTCTTATGTTATCAAAACTAGACTAAAAGACCTTTAATTTGATAGGTTGTGGGGCCTCTAATTCATTATATATTAGGATATATGGTCGTTTAAATTTGACCCTTACTTATGAACTTCATATACTCTTTAGTTTTTTTTGATCGTACACATTTCCCTTGTCACCTACGACCAATATACAACCTGTACTTTCCCTAACCTAGCATAAAACATCAAATAATCACCAAAAATTTTTCGTGGTGTTATAAGATCTTTACCTTCCACAGGTAACACCAGAATAGGTGTTGTGGTTAGCAGAGTCTTGAGTTTCTGAAAGCTCACTTCACATTCCTCTGACCACTGGAAGGGCACATCCTTTTATGTCAACTTGGTCAATACCGAAGCGATGGAGGTGTATCCCTTCATGAACTGATGGTAGTAACTGGCCAGCCCCACAAAACTTCGGATTTCTGTCACATTAGTTGGCCATACTTAGTTTCGAGCCGCCTCCACCTTCTGTGTATCAACTCGCGTTCCTCCTTGGAAAACACATGCCCCAGAAAGGATACTGACTCCAACCAAAACTCACACTTGGTGAATTTAGCATGCAACTTCTTCTCTTTCAGTAATCCCAGCACAATCCTTAAATGATTTTCGTGCTCCTGCTTGGTCTTAGAATGCACCAAGATATCATCAATAAAAACAATAACAAAGGAATCCAGGTAAGATTTGAATACCATTCATCAGGCTCATGAATACGACCAGAGCATTAGTGAGTCCAAATGACATAACCATAAACTCATAATGCCCATACCTAGTCCGAAAGGCTATTTTGGAAATATCTTCAGCCCGAATTTTAAACTGGTGATAACCTTAGCTCAAATCAATCCTTGAAAACACAACCGCTCGCTGTAGCTGGTCAAACAAATCATCTATTCGACGAAGAGGGTACTTATTCCAAATAGTTACCTTGTTCAACTAGCGGTAGTCGATGCACATCTGCATACTACCATCCTTCTTCTTTATAAACAAAATCGGGGCACCCCACAGCGACATACTCGGTCTAATAAATCCTTTACTGAGAAACTCCTGCAACTGCTCCTTGAGTTCTCCCAATTCAGCAGGTGCCATTCAGTATGAGGGAATAGAAATGGATCGGGTTCCTAGTTCCAAGTCTATATAGAAATCTATGTCACGGTCCGATGACATGTCCGGCAAATCTTTAGGGAGCACCTCTAAGAACTCACAAACAACCGGGATCGAATCTATGGAAGGACCCTCTGAACTAGTGTCCCGAACATGTGCCGGATATGCTGAACAACCCCGCTTTATCAACTTATGGTAATGAATATAAGAAATAAGTTTCTTAGGAACAGGGATAAAATTTCCTTTCAACTCCAACCTAGAAGACCCTGGACCCGATATAGAGATGATCTTAGCATAGCAATCTAGAATGGCATGGTAAGGGGACAACCAACTCATTCCCAAAAATATATCAAAATCAAACATGTCTAAGCTCACTAAGTCCGCCAGAGTGTCAAATCCCAGGAATTCAACAATGCAATCACGAACAACCCTATCCACTAACACGGAATCCCTAACAGGAGTAGATACATGGATAGAAGTATTAAGCACATCATACACAAAAATTTAGACCCAAAGAAAAATAATAGACACATAAGAGGATGTGAAGCCCAGGTCAAACAACGCAACAGCCATTCTATCGGCCAGGAAGATCATACCTGTGATAACGGTGTCAGAAGCCTCCGCCTCTGATCTACCAGGAAAAGCATAGAAATGAGCCTTATTACCAGCTTGAGAACTGCCCCGATTGGGTTGTTCCACCCCTCTACCTACCTGGGTGCCATCCCTACCTACCTGAGCATGTCATCTATCCCGCTGAACACCACCTCTAACGGTTGGCTGACCCCCTCGTCCTAGCTGTGGATGATCCGAACTAAATACACTACCTCCCCTCTCAACTGGGACTGGAGCTCGAGGAGCTGGGTGAGGAATAATCTATCCGCCCTGAACCTGGAGCACAATATGCATATGTAATCATACTCACCACACCCATGGCAGACCTTCTCAATAATTAGTCTCTGAGTTGGAATAGAAGAAATAGGACGAGCCCTAAAATCAGAATGAACCATCTGAGTACCCCCAACTGCACCCGACAGTCACGGAGCTGTTCCGGGTGGACCTCTAGCTGACGCCTACATGGTAGACTGAATAGGGTGCTTAGAGAAGCCCTGTGGTACTGGAGCCTTCACATAAGAACCACTGAAAGAATCAACTCTCCAAGCCTTCTTCTCAGCATTTCTTGCAAAACCCTCTTGCCTCACCCCTTCAACCAACTTCACGTACTCTACCACCTCCTGGAAAGTCTTACCCGAAGAGACCATCTGCAGAGCTGGTATCTGGAGACATACATTTAGGCCTTTAACAAACCGCCTGATTCTCTTCTCCTCGGTGGGCAGTAAGGGTAGAGCATATCGGGATAAAGATGAAATCGAGCCTCATATGCAGCAACTGATGAGCTCCCCTGCTCAATGGTGGTAAACTCATCTTGTCTCTTATCCATTAGAGTGTAGGGAACATGTTTCACCAGGAATGTGGAGTAGAATAGGGTCCATAACAATGGTGGTAACCCTGCTGGTTTGCACTCCAAAAAAGCCCTCCACTAGAGCTTTGCATCACCCATCAGCTGGAAGATAATGAACTCAACACCGTGCTTCTCCTCCGCCCCCATCTTATGGAGCCTCTCATGAAAATCTATGATGAATTCATAGGTGTCTTCCACCTCTATGTTGTAGAAGGCGGTAGACTTCATCTTGGTGAACCTCCAAAACAAGTCGTGCTCTTCCCTTGTCATCACTGGTCCTACAACTAGCCTTGGAAACACCACAGCCTTTGATATGTCATTAATCCTTGAGGCCACAACAGCTACATGTTTCATACCTGACTGTTGTCTTGCTGAAGTCGCTGGTGCTGCTCCCGTGCCCACAAGGCCGCTTAGAAGGTTGAAGACCTAAGCTAGGACCTCTAAAGACGCTGGCACAATAGGAGCTTCTCCCTGCGTCGAGCCTTAACTTCAACAGCCACCCGCTCCTGCAATGTTAGTGGCACAGGATATGTAAACCTCTCCTTAACTAGAGCAGGAGCACAGCCCCTTCCTCTCACCGCAGCGGGTCTATGGCTACGACCTTCTCTTTATCTACCATGAATTGGGGCTGTCGCAGCTGGCTCGGGTGCTGCATCTCTGTTACTATTTAAGCGTGTTCTCACCATCTGAGAAGGAAAGAATAAAAGTTGTTAGATACCAATTTGGATCACCAGATACCAATTGGAATAAAGTAATTGCATGAAAGTAGAGAAGGAAGGAGTTTTCCTAAAGTCCTACAGCCTCTCAAAGATAAGTTACGGACGTCTCTGCACCGATCCTCGAGACTCTACTAGACCCATCTTAGTGCAATGAGATCAACGAACCTAGTGCTCTGATACCAACTTTGTCATCACCCAAATGGCCATGATTGGCACCCATACTAACCCCCTCCCCTTCGGTGGATGAACCAACGAATCCTGATACTAACCCCTAAAATGAGACATTCAGAAATGTAAACGACTATCCTTAATCATTGAAATAAACTTAACAACATAAATCAACCCTTAAACCGACACTAAAATTAATACCCAAGACCTGAAAGTCATTGCACAAGACGTTTGTTACAACTCTAAGATTGTTTTAAAAACTAAGAACAAAGAAAACATAATTGTCCGAAAGAGAAAGACATCTTCAAAGTGGGGGAGTGAACTGTGTCCTCATCTGCTCACCTTCTCGACTTCAAAACTATTGATTTACAGGTGAGGGCGTGAAGAACTGCCAGGATATAAAAAGTGCCGACCTTACATAATAACAGATAATCAAGGCAAAAGTGATATAAAAAGAGTCCAAAACATCATAAGAAAGTAAGAAAGCATTTTATGAACACTAGCTCTACTCAGGTAAAAGTCGGCCTGCTCACCGGATTAGACCTCTTGCTGCAGTGGTCACTTGTCTTGCCGCAACGGAAGAAGTTCTGTTGCAGCAGCACCGCCTCAGACAGTAGCTCGACTTAGCTGCTCTTTCAATAGTTCATCCACTTATTAACTCAATGATTCCCTAGTTTCAACAATTCACCATCTCTTTGCATCAAATTCAAACGTCACACAAGTCTAGTTCAAATTGATACTACTCATATTCGCAAAACGAATTCAACAGTTAATCTCAAGAAAATAACTCTACACTTATATACGCATAACCAGAATACACCTAGCAAACATATTTATGTATTTTATTAAAAATTTCATCACATAGTCCACACTATCCAACAACCACTTAGCACATTTTGCATTCATTCATACACATAATCACAATGTGACAAAAAAAAAAGTAAAACACATGGTGACATGTCAGACACACGCCTCCGCCATGTCCCTATTATCACCCAATTCATAACTCAATGTACACACATGTCAGAGGATTTTATTTTTTCCTTTCCAGTCATGACCTGCAGGGGACTCAAGAAATCCATGTACTGTGTCAGCGTGGCACCTGCTCCCACTCATATGCTCGTCCAGATGCTCCCCTTGGACACGAGCCACTCAAATAATATTATTCGCTTACTCGGATGCTCCCCTCTTGCTCGAGCCTCTTATTTTAGGAAATCAATTCTATCATTCATCATTCTCATTAAAAGAACACATCAAATTGCATTATTTCAACATACAGGAGGTTAAAATCTACTCCTCAAGTAAGCCATCATCAACTAACAACTCTCTCATTAACAAAGTATAATCAAATTACTAAACACTCAACACAGTTAAATCAAATATCATATCCATAATCTTTTTAAACAAGTTTTCACAGTTCTATATCACATCATAACCACATTCTTGCAATAAATTATCAATACCAACCACACTCATCTAACCACAAGGAAGTAACACAATTTGCAAGCCTCTAGGATTAATAAGATGGTCAGGATAAGGCCCCGACCTTCCCATGCTATACAAATAAAAGAAATAAACCTCCATCACACAAGCTCTAGAAGAAGGGAGCTGACGGCTCTATACGGCTGAGCGGAACTACGAGGGACCTGCTCCTCGTCTATCTGTACCTGCATGCAAGTAACGCAACGCCCTGGGAAGGGCGTCAGTATAATATGTACCAAATATATAAGGCAATAGATAAGCTGAATATGACTAGAAGTAAATAAAAAGAAGAGCCGAAATATTAACCTGTACGCCTACTAATTCATAATTTGCATCTAACTGACACTACATGTACATAAGCTAAAATTGCATAATCACATATTTATACACTACAGCTAGTAGACAAGAATTCATACGAGAGCCCCACATGGCCCCCACAAGCCGGGAGGTACAATCAGCACAAAATAACTCACTCAGGCCCCCATAAGTCCTGACGAGCACATCTCAATCTATATACCCCTACTCAGGTGTCTACAACTCTACTGGTACTGTAGCCAACCTACCGGTCCCCTAGGTCTACCACTGGACCCGCTTGGCCCCTGAACTGTAGTTGTGTCTGAGCCTGAGTCCGAAGGACTCTTGATATCTATACCCCAGGCGTAAATGCTCGGCAGGGGTGTGTATAAGTCCAACCACGGCAATATGAGGATCTGGATCCCCATCTTTGTCCCTTGCGGGCGGCATGCCGCTCCGTAGAGCGACGTATCCTCCCCCATGGCAGGCGAGACACACAGCTATTAACCCTGGGGCGGTCATGGAAGGCTCCTAACTGAGGGCAACCCCAACCCAGGTGTTATACTGACACATCAATCTATCTGTATAAAGAGAGCATATCTGGCCTTCTGGGCCTCATGCTAGTGCTACTCATTTCTGGGATAATCTGTATGGCTGTCTGCAGGCACGCTATGTGCCCGTATTTGATCAGAGGATCCTGATAGTGATTATGATCTCTAATAATCTGGGATGAATAGAGCGAGGTCTGAAGTGGCCTAACAATACTCTGAATGTCCTACTTGGACATCTATAACTCATGAATAATTGTGGGGTTGCGGATAGCTAACTACTTTATTCTTTTAATTAAACAACTATAGAGTTGGACTTGGTCGAACTTACTTCTACACGATCGGCACCCTGGTCCTTCATAGGGAGCTTACCGAACTCCTTAACTTATGGTTAACACTATACTAGCAGAGTACTACTGACTCCTTAAGCCTTGTCTGAATCCACTCGGATCTATATTACTGTTCTGGGTAATTCTCAACCTTATAGGCAATTCTATATAGACTGGCCCTCTCCTAGCACTCTATACCTGAATATCTTACAAGAACCGGCTAGAGTGCTGGCCCATCACCGACTACTGATGTGGACCCCTCCTTGGGGTACCCACAGGTTTATCTGACTCGGACGACTGGGCTGGCCTGCTGGGCATCCTACGTGATAACTGTTAAGTCGACTAGGATTGACAATCACTGATAAAGCTAAAGGGATGGCGGACAATCACTCAATACACTGGAAAACCCTAGTGTCGCTAACTCTAGAATATGCCTATTCTATCTCTATTTGTGGTTTTGAAACGTGCGATAACGTCAATGACCTCTAGAGCTTTCCTGCCAATACAGGCGCCAATTGGTCATTAGACCGCCTAACTGTGCCCATACTGTTTAACCAACTGATTCAGGCCAATAAATCTTACGAGCTTCTGAAGTCTAGGCCTGGAAACAAACATATAAGTCTACCATCACAATAAACTGAGAACTAAAAGAGTTTCTATAGCGTCATACGTGAATCACATTTAACCTGCTCCCTTTTAGCGGGGGTTCCTGCAGTACGATCTGTATATGTTTTCTAGCAGCTAACAAGAATTTATGTAACTGTAATCCCTATGAGCAGTTACTCGCAACATATCTGATATTTATAGATGTATATCAATAACAGCTAGTTACAACATATAGAATTACAATCTAATGGTAGCAACCGTCTGCAGCGTCTGAGATCGTTATTTCTATTTGAGAACATAAGTCGTAACACTGTACGACAAGGATACTTGCCGAGAGTTAAGCCTTACATACCTCGTTCTCCGTTTTTCTAGCTAACTGATGAGTATCAGCTCGTATTCAACTGTCCTTCTCAACTGTCATATTAATAGAAGAATAGGGCCAACTTCATTACTAAATTCGAAGAAAACAATAACTTTATATGTATTTACTGACTATACTTCAACTTATCGAAAGACGATCAAAAACTCGTAATTTCTCGGAAATCTAGAAGGGAGAAATACTTACTTTAAGCCTGGGATCATATTGACACTAGTTTGGAGCAATTCCAACAACTTTGGCTCAGCGGGACGATGATTCACCAGGCGAATTTCATGAAACTAACTCCGTAGAAATGCTCCATGCAGCCTTATACTTTAATACCCGAAGTTAATTTGGATTTGGACAGTGTTTAGCGGCGTAATCGAATGAAAATTAAATGTTCTCCCTCGTCCTCACCTTTGCTGGTCGTGGTTTACTTGAGAAATAACATGAAATCTAAGGGTGAGGCCTCTATATACTTGAAGCAGCATACAAAGCAACGTGGCACGCTGGCCAACGCGCTGATTCTGCTCCGTGCCATGTTGTCTAATGCTGAGGAGAAGCTCCATGCCACTTTTCCCCTCTGGGCATCTTGGTTTGGCCTCCTCTCGCGAAATCCCGACTTAGCACTCGTTCGGCCTTTCCCCGGGCCCTTTCCTCGTACGTATAGCACTCTAAAACTCTCAACCAACATACGAATAGGCCGACTAAATGCTAGAAACTTACGGGGTGTAACATTTCTATCTCTCCCTTAGACTGTTTTCCATGTTTCAGGCCCTCAATCATCCCGTAATGACGTCCGAGCCGTTACATTGATAGTGCCGATAGAATTTTTTTTTTTGCTAATTTTTTTACCTTTATTAAGATAGAGAGTATAGATAATTATCAATGTAAAAAATTTAACTTATCATAAATAACAAATACTTTATCTATCACGTCCCACCTTGGGAGGCGTAACTAGCACCCGATGCTATACTGGCTAACCTAGCTGGACTTATACACTTCTTGTGCATACCAACAACAAATAATCAAGAAGACAATTAAGTATATCTCATCTTAAAGAAGCCTTTGGCTAAAAAGGCCGCAATAAAAACACTTGCACATATATTCAGCTGACCCAACAGATCAATATAATAACAACATTCTATACAGGCCGACAAGACCATCATGTTGTCTAAATCAAATAAAGTGGAAGGTAGACATATATACAAGGGCCATTAAGGCCGCCAAACTTCTCAAACAAAAAAATAGAGCTAACATGGACAACAATGTACTTCTATGCAATCCCAGTGTCTGCAATCCTCTAAGGAGTAAATACTTGGCCACGACAGGGCCCCAGCCTATCCAAAAGAACTATATAACAAAAGACAGGCAAACCTCTAAACTATGGAAACTTTGGAAGAGAGGAGTTGACCACTCTGCTAAGTCTGAATGGCTACTAGGGAAGTCTTGAAACCTGTCTATTTGAATCTGCAGACAAATATGCAGCGCCCCATGCGTAGGCGTCAGTACAACATGTACTAAGTCTGAAAGGAAATAATAAGTTGGAACTGAAACTGATAAAAAGAACTGAACATAAACAGCTAAAAGAGTCATAGGATAACCTGAGCAATCTCATCCATACAATTGTATACTTAAAAACATTAGTCAAACAAGAACCTAACTAGGTCCCCATAAGCCTAGCAAGTAAAAACAATCAAACAAATAACCTACCTGCCCCCCATAGGCCCCGACAAGTACAATCCAATCTGTATACCCATATAAGTACCACTGTAGCCCCGAAGGTGTTATGTAGTTTATCTAAAACTAGCCCTTCATAGGCAATCAACATGCATCTGTGTGTTGTTCTGTAGCTCAACCATAACTAGCCCTTCATAGGCAAGCAACGTGTGCCTGTAAGTAGCCTATTAGGGAATCAATGTATCTCTACAAGTAGAATTTTAGGCAACTGTAGGTGGGCACGTGAGGCTCCTTTATCTATATCTTGAGCCTTATGCATTATTTTAACTGCACCCTGAGCACACAAGGCTCTTCTGAAGGTCAGTAATGCCAACTCAGGCACAAAGGAAGTCCGTAAGGGCACCAAACTTCAAGTGGCTCTACAGGCCTCAATATAGTTGTTCTAGACTTCATATTTCTCTGTCCACATAACATAGCCCCATATTATATTTTGCTCTTTGAGTATCCTGTATAGCATTTGATAGGCACACACCGCTCGGTGAGCGTAGCATATCCCCTTAGGCATAACACAACTATTACTTGCCCCTACAACAACTTGTATAGTATCCAACAGGCATATCCCATGTTTCCACAACAAGCCAGACAGTCATGAAGACAATTATAGAACCAGCTAGCCTAGAAAGAAAAGGGCGAGGTCCTAAGTGACTTGAACGACAATCTGAATGTCATAACAAACTATAAGATTATTAATATCTGGTGTAGCTCCCTGCATCTAAACTGTGTAGCCCTCTAGGTAGCCACAACAAACAATACTTTGAAGTTAACCTAGTAGGACACTAAACATAATCATTTTGTAGGCGTAGAGGTACAATAATGGTTTGTAAGTGAACAATAAAGTCGTAGGTGACAAAACTATGTCGTTCTTTCACCTAAAATGACTTCAGGGTTGCTAATAACAAGATATAACTCTGAGTAGCCACTAGAATAGCCTCACTGGCAGCCAAAATGACTATTAACCCGAAGGTAGAATTACGATGATGTTCACCATATTTCTATGCCCATTTGCTATGTTTTACCCATATTTGAACATATTTGGAGTTCATAATCCTTAATTTATACTTACATTCATGTGTGTGTGTGTTTTATGCGTTAACAAACGATTTGAGTTGATTTGAGCAGCAAACTAAGCAAAATGAGCTCAAAATGATTTAAGGAGTAAAGATTTAAGGAGCTAAAAGGCCTGGTGCTATAGCTGGCGCCCCGCACCAAGTCCCAAAATTCATAAAATAAAACTTCAAGTTGGTGCTATGGGAACTTCAGAAGATTTTCACTTCACAAATCGTGGTGAAATGAGTGGCACCTCGTGCCCGAAGCATTTAGACATAGAAAAACTTGACAAACAACTTGGCGAGAGAGGTGGGGTAGCGTGCCTAAGACAAAGTTCAAAAGAAAATAAGACAAACCTAGTGAGATACATCAGGCGGCGCACCAGACCTTGTCCGGAGCTAAAATTGTTGGAAATTTGACTAAGTCTAGGTGAGATATGTGGGGCGGCACACCAGGTACATTTTAGGGCATAAAATGCTTATTTTAGAGCCAAGTTTTGAAGGGAAGAAGCGTCATTTGAAGGTTCATCTATAAATACATGCCTTACGTCATTCCTACAGAAGCTTTTGGATCATCTTTTATCTATCTTAGTTTATATTTTACATTGGGTAGTTCGTTGATGAAAGCTTGTAAGCCATTTGGAAGGAATACACAGTTCTACAACTAGGTTTTTCTCTTCTTTACTTTATATATTCGTATGATGATGACTAAGTATTCATTTTTCCGGTTATCTAGGAGTGGCTAAGCTTATATTCTAGGATTTTGGCCATGGTGAATGGTTGATTGTTTGAAAGAATAATTAAATTTAGTTTTGATTCTTCAATTATGGTTGTTTGTATTTATTTATGTTAATTTATTATTTATAAGATTGATCACCTTGTAAGTAATCTGTTGGCTTTCGATTGAACTTGGAATAAGGAATAAAAAGGGTTAAAAATAAATACAGAATGGGAATTCAAAGACCCTTGAACCCATTAGTGATATGATAGAAGTTGTTGTTGAGGATAGGGATATACCCTTCAACCCCGTTTAATTGAAATACAAGTAGACATAATTGTCATTTCATTGTTCTCCTGCGACTATAGGGATATAGGCGTTAGGGTTCATGAAATAGTTCTAGGGATAGTAGCATGGAATGGGATAGTAACTTGCAACTAACAACAATAGGAAGAATCATGCCAGTTTAATTACGTCTTGAAAACTCAACTTGAAACCAACAAAGTGCCATTGCCCTGGTCTTTCACCATCATCGAAATACAATCAAGCTTACAATTGTTTTTAGTTAATTTTATATTTGAAGTTTTAGTAGTTTAATTTTCCAAACCAATCTTCATTTTAACTGTTTTGTAGATTAGTGAAATTAAAGTGAAAATCTTATATCGGTTAAATTGACAAGTCCCTGTGGGTATGATATCTGGACTTAGCAATCCTATATTACTTGGCGACCACGTGCGCTTGGGCGACATCAAGTTTTTGGAGCCGTTGCAAGGGACTTGAATATTGTCTAATGGTTTGTAGGTTAGACTTTTGTTTCACTAATCTATATTTTATATTTGTTTTTTATTTTTGTTGAAGTTCACAGGGTTGTTTGCCTTAGTGTATGCCAAGTACGAGAAGTCAGGGACCACCTTTGGCTTCTCTTGATCCTAAAATAGAGAGAACCTTTCGAAGGTTAGCTATCGAAAACATCGGGCAAGCAGCAGATGAAGAGAATGATAGAGTTTCAGTGTGAATTTTACTAGGCCTAATTTGGAAAATGCTTCTAAAGCAATCGTTAAACTGGCCATTACTGGGAACTTTGAGCTGAAAGAAGGGATCGTGTGGTTGTCCAAAACACTTGCCAATATGAAGGCAAGCCGCACGAGGATCCCCATAGGCATCTGATGACGTTCGTAGAGCTAAGTGAAAATTTCCACTAGCAGAACATGTTAGATGAATATGTTAAGCTGACTCTGTCTTCGTTCTCACTGATTGGGGAAGCCAAGGAATGGCTCCAAAATGAGCCTGCAGGTTCCATCACTACTTGGAATATCCTCTCCAATAAGTTCATCAATTGGTTTTTCTCTTCGAGAAGAACTAAAGAACTAAGGGGAAAGATCTCGAAATTCATACAAAAAGATGGATAAATGATAGCTCAAGCATGGGAACGTTACAAGGGTTACTTGAGGTATTATCCACACCACATGCAACCTAAGGATATAATTAGGCATAACTTCATAGAGGGTCTGAAGCCTGAGTCAAAGATACTCCTAGATGCTACCGCACAGGGACAGATTACGTCCAAAAGTTATGATGAAATTGAGGCTCTATTGAACCTCATGTCTTCCAGGAGTTAGGATAATCAAGACTCAGGCAGAGGATTTGCAGCAGCAAAGGTGCTGGAAAGCTTGAGGTGGATGGTCTTGTGGCAATCAGGGCAGACATTAGCAAGCTAGCGAATGCAATCAGTAAGTTGGTTACTACACTAGTAGGAAGCCAAGTACAATAGGTATAGAAGGTTCAAACCCACCACCATCATGTGAGGTGTGTGAAGAAAGCCACGCCTATTCAGGTTGTCCTCTTAATCCTGAGTCTATATACTTTGTAGGACAAGAAAATCATGGTGGAGGTTTTGCAAGTTATGGTATAATTAGGGGTACTTGAATGGAGAAAATCCCTCATAAGGAGGGAATCAAAATTTCCAAAGGCCCTATAACACTTATCAAAGGCCACAAGGCCAACAGTAAAGTTGTTCTCTTGAGGAGACAATGAAGCAATGGATGGTGCAGCAGATACAAGTGGTTAATGAAATGCAAAAGTCCATCCGTGAGTTTGAGAGGCAGATGGGACAATTGGCCCTACAGCTTAACAATGTACCAAAGGGAGCACTCCCGGCTAACACCGAGAAGAACCCCAAGGAAAATGTGAGCGCAATCTTCTTGCACAATGGTAAAAAGCTGGGTGAGGCTATCCCCAGAAAAGAAAAGTTGATAAGGAATAGGCTATGAGTTCCAAGACTGAGGTGGGTGAGTCTAGCAACCTACAACCGAAGATTGTGGTAACTATACCACCTCATCCATCCCTTCAAAGGTTGAAGAAGAAGGCAGGGGACATAACTTGTAGTAAGTTTCTTGAGTTGTTAAAGTAGGTTCATGTGAATATTCTGTTGGTGGAGCTTTTGCAGGAAGTCCCAAAGTACGCCAGATATCTCAGGGATATCATGGCCAATAAGAGGAGGCACACAGTGTTTGAAACCATGGCTCTTACAGAAGAATGCAGTTCCCAAGTCAAGAACAAATTTCCTAAAAAGCTAAAGGACCCTGGGAGCTTCACTATCCCTGTCACTATTGGGAGCAAGGAAGTTGGTTCTGCCTTATGTGATTTGGGTGCAAGCGTCAATTTGATGTCTGCGTCCCTGTTCAGAACTCTGGGATTAGGTGAACCACGTCCTACCACAGTGATGTTGCAGCTTGCGGACCGGTCTCTAGCCTATCCTAAAGGAATCATTGAAGATTTCTTGATTAAGGTAGGACCTTTTATCCTGTCGGTGGACATTATATTCCTGGACTATGAGGCAGATGTAGCAGTTCCCCTCATTTTGGGGAGAGGATTTTTAGCCAAGGTTGACGCTTTCATACATGTTAAGTCAGGAAAGATGTCTATGAGAGGAGATGGTCAGAAGGTAAGTGCTCAGAGCAGCACGAATGCCACCTCACTATGAGGACTTCACAATGAAGCCAGCTGAAGAACCTAGAGGGTATAATCAGTTAGTGGAGCATCATGTGCTGCATGAGAAGTTAGTAGATCCCTGGTGTGGACATAAGTCCGCTCGGATGAAGGAGTGATGGGGACCATATTTGTTCCACGATGTTAAATTAGGCGCTGCATGGGAGACAACCCATAAATGTCATGCCACAACTATAACTAGGCGCTTGGTGGGAGGAAACCCATCCTTTTAATATTTTGTATATTTTTCTTTGTTTTGTAGAGACGAACAAGGCATAAGAGGCAAAAATAAACTAGGACATTGAGCTAAAAAGTGTAAGTCTGGGGTGAGATGCCTGGTATGGGGCACTACGAGTTAAATCTTAGAAGAAAAAAAATTTAGGTGAGGAGTCTGGGGAGAGATGCTTGGCGTGGAGTGCCAGGAGTTAAATCCTAGAAGAAAAAATTCAGATGAGGCTATAGGTGGCGCACCGCACCAACCTTCTATCTCCAGAGGAAAAAGATTTTCTAAGCCTGTGGAGAGACAGAGGGGGAGGCGCACCAGGGTCTAGATGGACAAAAAAATTTGGTCAATTTGAGTCAATGTTGACTCAAAATACCTTAAAATTAAATAAAATCCCATGCCCATATAATACCCCAAAAATCCTAAGATCAAACTCGAGAGTTGAAATGGAGAAAACAGAAATTTTTGCACTAGGTCATAGGACAAGCCATCCAGTGACCCATCAGGAACACCACGAGTCGTTAAGTGACTTGAGGGGAGGGGTTTGATTACGTTTGGAAATTTGATCTTTCCGGTGACCATGAGTCGTGGTCAGCCCCATGATTCGTTAAGTCACTTGTGGTGAAAGATGGTTTGAAAGATGAAGGGAAGCAGGCAATGTACCTAACAGGTCATCACCATGAGTCGTTGGGTACACCACGAGTCGTGGTGACCCTCAGAAGAAATTTGGCAGTGTAAGTAATGACTGGCAGACCACGAGTCGTGGTCTAGGGCACGAGTCCTCCAGTCCGTTGTGGGGACTGGCAGTGTGTTTTTCCCTGCGAATTTATTAAGGGATTTATTGTAATTTCTAAGTTCCTAAGGCCTAAACTATGCCATTTTAAGCTCTTAATAGAGTGTTTTAAGAAGGTTAAGTGATTCTAAGTCTATCCTAATTCATGCATGCAAGCTTAGAGGATTGAGAGGTGATCAAGTCTAGTCTCTTCAAAGTTCTTCCTCAATTCTCTTTAGGCAATGAAGGAAGTTGTGATATCAAATCTCTTCAGGTATGTAAGGATATGAATGGGTGCAATTATCCACACCCATGCCCAACTCTCTCTCAATTCATGAATTTTCAATTGATGGTTCTATGAGGTTTTTACCCAATGTGTGAATTTTCTAAGTATCAATCATGGCTATGATCTAAGCATGTTTTGACTATTGAATTATGATTAATGGTTTATGACGTTTTAAATTATAAATTATATTTTCAAGTTTTCTAAATTATGATGTCCATCCATGAAACTCCATAAAAGTTGCGATCTATGAAGTATGTGTTCAAGTATGATGAGATATTTATGAACGAAGTATGATTTTGAAATACCCATGTCTATGTTCATGTTTTCAAAGTGAATCAAGTAGATTTTGAGCATGTGTAAGTATTGGGCAAGCCCATATGATTAAGTATGTTTTTACGATTTCATGAATTAGCTTACCACATGGTTTTGGAGTCTAGACTCCCACTATTTTCATCTTGTGGTATGGTTTGAGCCAAGGTTCCTCAAGTTATGATTTTAGATTTATGTATGCAAGTTATGAGTCAGCTTTGTCATTAGACGATGGTTCAGCTTTATTGAAAAATGATGGAGAGCATATACATGTTTTTAGGAGTAATGTCTATCACCAAGTAGGCTAAGGGTCAGTTAACCTATGCCTTAGAACTACGCGCCAACATAGGTATGTTCAGATTATTTGGGACCTCCTTTGTGAGCTTCCCATGCCCCCAAGGGGCGTTTAGCTTGATATCGATATCATAGTAGCATCCTTCCCCCTGGCAAAGCTTTGGAAAGCTCTACCCACTTGAGTGTGATAGTCGAGACCACATAAGCTCTATCGTGGTAATGTCCGTTCTATGACGAGTCTCCAATTGTTCCTCATGATTTCAGTTATGCATGTACATCAGTCATGATATTTTGTTTTCAGCAAGTTTGAACCAATGTCCAATTTTACTTATGATTATTAGTTTTTAGATTTGGGTCATTTGATTCAGATATGATATTCAGTTACATTCATATCGTGATTTAAGAAAATAGCATGCAAACCCTATTCTTAGGATCTTATCTTGTTCTGTTTTATAATATGCATAATCTATGATTTTACTTACTTAGCGATTTTACTTACCTTGCATACTCGGTACATTTCACGTACTGACCGCATATTTTATGATGTATTGTTTTATGATAAAGGCTCCAATATCCAAACTCAATCCCGCCGATAGTCAGATTTCCCAGCATTTGTACTTCCTGATCAGAGTTGGTGAGTCCTCATCTTGTGGGGGGGCCTTTCTATTAAGATGTGTTCCATATTTTTAGTTTTCAGACTATAGTGAGTTAGTTGGGGTTTTGTCCCATCAACTCGTTAGTATTAGAGGTTTTTCGGACATAGTTTGTACTCAACTTTAGACTTATGTATGTATTCAGATGTTATGTTTCGCTTAGACTTCCGCTATGTTATTAATGATGACCTTCCATATTATTTGAATGAGTTAGATGTTATGTTCATGCCATGGGTCGACTTGGAGCCTCTCGGGGCTCTTTGTCCTGTGTCTCAATCCGGGCCTATGTTCTGATCGTGAGTATCAGAGCATTAGGTTTTGAAGTGTCCTAGGATTTCTAAAGTCGCGTTAAGTAGAGTCTTTTTTATGGGTGTGAAGCGCGCCACACTTATGACGAAGAGGCTATGAGACGTTTAGGAAATGTTCCCTTCTTTCATTATCTAAGTCATGCGATGAAATGTCTCTCTATCCTTCTAACTCGTGCTATACGTGTTTGCAGAATCATGCCTTCCACAGAGTTAATGGAATGAGAAACGGAAATGGGAATAACCATGTGAATGGCAATGGGGACAGGCACCAGCAAACCCCACCAGCCCATGAGGAGCATGTACCTGAGCTGGTTACCCACATGGAGTTTAGGGCAGCCATTTAGATGTTAGCCCAGGCCTTGACTGCCCAGGTCAATCAGTAAGCAGTAGCGCATGTACCTCAGAACAGGAATGTGGTGGCGGCAAGAGTTAGAGATTTTCTAAGGATGAACCCTCCAGAGTTTCTTGGATCAATCTCCATGTGTGAAATCAAATCTCTTCAGGTATGTAAGGCTATGAATGGGTGCAATTGTCCACACCCATGCCCAACTCTCTCTCAATTCATGAATTTCAAATTAATGGTTCTATGAGGTTTTTACCCAATGTATGAATTTTCTAAGTATCAATCAAAGCTATGATCTAAGCATGTTTTGATTATTGAATTATGATTAATGGGCATATTTTATGATGTTTTAAATTATAAATTATATTTTCAAGTTTTCTAAATTATGATGCCCATCCATGAAATTCCATAAAAGTTGAGATCTATGCAATATGTGTTCAAGTATGATGAGATGTTTATAAAGGAAGTACGATTTTGAAATACCCATGTCAGTGTTCATGTTTTCAAAATGAATCAAGTTGATTTCAAGCATGTGTAAGTATTGGATGTTACACCCCAGAAAATTTTTATTAATTATTTGATGTTTGTATGCTATGTTAATGGAAGTACGGGTTGTATATTTGCCATAGATGACAAGGTAAATGTGTACGAACGGAAAATCGAAGAGTATGTGAAGTTTATAAGTAAGGGTCAAATTTAAATAATTGTATCTCCTAGTATATAATGAATTAAAAGCCCCACGACCTATCAAATTAAAGGTCTTTGAGTCTAGTTTTCATAACATCAAATGGTTCATCAATCGGAGTTCGGAATAAAAAGTTGTAGGCATTTTACGGTAGCACTATCGGGCAGTAACATGGCCACCGCCCAAACACCTTTATATTTTAAGTTTTTGATTATGAAATCAGTTTCAAATTTTCCAGGTTTGAGGTGCTTGCGTACCCTCTGAAATTCTCTCTCTTTTCCAGTAGCAAAGCCTTAGAAACCAAGAGGAAATCCCTCAAGAAAATACCATCAAAACTCAAGCAAAAGTTGATGGAAGTGAAGGCAACATTGCGGTGAAGTTATTGGTGCCTTGTAGCTTCATTTTGGCAGTGTTGTTGTTGCGTGTTTGGAACTATTTTGAGCACTCATACTTCATCTTAGTAGTAATTGTTCATAAGAAATAGTAAGTCACTTCCCTCTTTTGAAATCTCTAATAAGTGTGTGAATTTTTGAAGGAAAACTAGAAGAAAGTTATGGTTTGTATGTTGACTTGTTGTACTTGTTGTGCAGTTATTTTGCTGCGTTTTGGGCAGCAATATTGCTGTGTTATTGGAAAGTGATTTGGAGGAAAATATTCCTATTATATCCAACAATATTCTCATGCCAAGGGTAAGTGTTTCTAATTGCTTAACTTGCCTAAAAATCCTAGCTAAAACTAGAAGTTGGAGGTTATGTTGGGCTGCCGTTGTTGGTATGTTGTTGTTGAAGTTCTGCTCGTTTTTGAATGTTGGAATAGCTGTGCTTTGCTGAGAATATACTCTATATTTTTGGAAGTTTTTCATGAGAAAAGTGAGGTAATTTCCTACCTCTATTTTCCCCCAAAGTTGTAGAAACAAGTTGAAATAAGAAATGCTAAGTGTTGCCTTATTTGTTTGTGTTGTGACTTCCTATTGATGTAACATTTTGGCTGGATAAACTGGCTTGAAACAGCCTTGTCACGTGGTGATAAACTCAAGTAATTTAAGGGGCTAAAGTTCTGGTTGTTGAAAGAAACAAACAACATAAGAAAGCTCATCGGAAAAAAAAGGTATGTAAGGCGCTCTTTGTCTCTTGATTTTCAAGCCCGAATTCATGCCAAGAATTAATCCGGCATTCCCCTGTACTTGAGATTTTGTAGTAGCATATTATTGTTCTTCCCAGTTGTTAGAATTACTTGGTATTAAGTTGTGTATTTTCTAAAGAGTTGAAACACATGAATGTAAAGCGGAGAGGGCAATTGCATTCGATTATGGTCATAGTTGTAAATTGATTCTGAAGTCCCCTCGGCGTGGGCACTGTGAGCTGGTCCTTTACATTACATTATGTGTTTGTGGTTTTAAAGTTGTTTCACATTATGGTTGCTAAGTAAATTGGTAAACATGGCAAGACGACAAAGCGCGGGCAAACCTAATAATTGAAATCGGTTTTAACTCAATAAGGGTTAACGAGGGTAACAAAATGGAATTTTCCTACAAAAGTTACCTACCCTCTTATATTCATGTTTTAAGGTGCGTAGGGCCATAAGAAGCTTCCTCAATCTCTCTCCCTTAAGCTAAGAGACTAATTAATACGTTTCTTAATTAACCGATATGTTAAACTTGGAAGATAGAACCCGAATAGGTAAACTATTGATATTTCTACGGGATTGGCAGGTTATGCACAATATCTTTATGTTAACATGTTAGATGAAAATCAATATATATATATGTTTATGCTTACATTCAAATTACGCGCTAAAGCGGCAAGGATTGCCTTTAGAAAGTCGCTATATGTTTATTAGAGCTCTTGAGTTATCTAGACCTCTTGAGAATTGCAGGCTTTAAGTAGACACGTCGCATGTTCTTTGAAAGTTGTAGATGTGTAAGGAAATTAACCTAAGTGTAAAAGTTGAGGCGCTAGTAGCAAAGGAGAGATAAGAGTAAATGTTAGACCTTTTAAGGTAATATGTGAGGTATATGCCTTCTATCCGTAGTTGATTTCAAGAACCTTTGAGCAATGTTAAAATATGAGCAAGACGAGTTTAAGAGACAAGGTTGGCAATTAGGTAAGAAGGTAAGCGCGTATAAGAATTGCTGGAATAGTGAACATGAGAGTAAATAATTATGTAGGGAATGACGAATCCTATTTGAAAGAATTTAAGATGAATACGAAAAGTAGAGATAAAGGTTGTTAAATTTTATGATAAGTGTTACGATTGTTAATGAATTAGGCAAATAGCTAGCAAGATTTACCCTGTTCTAAAGACATTTAGCAAAAGAGTTGAAAATAAAGTTGTTTATGTTCAGTTGTGTTAAGCTAATGAAAGGCCAGTAAAGTGTTAACTCCTTAAGAAATAATTAGAATCGAATACTTTGAGATAGTGACTCAAGTTAAAGAGAAGTTCTTCATTGTACTTTTAAACAATTATCTTTGATTATTTGTTCTAAGAGTTGGATTAATTTTTTCAAGTTTTAAAGGATTTTATTTTTCTTTGAAGTTTCTAATCTGTTTATAATGCTGCTAAGCTTTTCTAAGCTCCACATATATTGCAATGCTTCACATGAGCTTTTCCTACATTGCCTGAAGTACGACTATAAGTCTTTATTTATCTTAAGGCAGCTCCTAGACAGTTGCCTAGCATTTGTATATTAAAGAGCTCCTAGTTTGAGATATACAAGTTATGTCTTCATGTTCATAAGTTACCTCGAGATGTGATATTGGGGTATGCTCACAATTCTTGATATGAAAGTATGAAAGTCAAACGAGTATACGCACGAAATGAATGCTAAGATTGTTAATAGAAAATGTTAGGTTAAGTGATTCCTCTCTGCTCCTCGTGTTAGAATTGCTAGGAGATGTTTTAAATCATGAACGTGAGTCTACATATGTCTTTATGATATTCCAGTTCTAGGAACTTCCCTAGAATTTATTCACAGCATATGTATGTATTTAAGTGCTAAATGAAAGACCTATATGTGTATGGCATAATTTTAGTATTAGGGGTCATGGTAAAATCCTACACATGTTATAGTTACTGATCAGCATATTTTATGGTTTCCAGTATTCAGATAGTTTATATGAGCTTGTCAGCTCCATTTATGTTGGTGATTAAGATTTGTTTTTATTTTACCCTGGTGTGGTACACTGGCTGGAGATCTTTTTATTTTACCCCGGTGTGGTACATCGGCCGGAGATATTTTTATTTTACCCTGGTGTGGTACATTGGCTGGAGATATTTTTATTTTGCCCCGGTGTGGTACATCGGCTGGAGATATTTTTATTTTACCCCGATGTGGTACATCGGCTGGAGATCTTTTTATTTTACCCCGGTGTGGTACATCGGCTGGAGATATTTTTATTTTACCCCAATGTGGTACACCGGCTGGACGAATTTTATATATGGATTTACGATTGGCAGGTCGTTGGCATTACAGTTATAGTTTCTTTCTTGTGCATTTCTTAATTGCATTTTTATCTCATTATAGAGGTATTATCAAGTTTTAGTTTCCAGGATTCCAGGTTGTTACCATTCCTTATTCCTAGTTCAGTTAACTTGAGTTCAGTTATGTTATAGTAAGTTGTTATCAATTACATGTCGCAGAGTTCCAGGTTATATTTATCCTTTATATGTTTATGTGCTAAGTTAGTTATTACAAGATTGTTATCTCATGGTTACAGTTTCAGCCTTACATACCAGTACATTTCATTCGTACTGACGTCCCCTTGCTTGGGGACCTGCATTCGTGCCGCAGGTGTAGGTAGAGGTCAGGATGGCCAGTTGAGTAGCAGTTCGTGAGATCAACAGATGGTTGGTATGCTCCTTTCTTCCTGGAGCTAGGGCTTAGTTATTTATGCTTGAGTTTTGAGATGCAGTTATGGGTAGGTCGGAGCCTGTTCCGACCATCAGTTAGTTTACTCTTTAGAGGCTTTGTGGACTTAGTGTGTACAGTGTTATTCAGTTTGTGGCCTCGTCGGCTTATTGTTGCTTAGTTTAGCACACTAATTGCCTTGGTTGCATTTCAATTGTTTACCCCGTAATGTTGAGACCTTATGGGTCCAGTTTATTCTTCAGTTGATTGTGATAGGTGGCCTAGATGACCTAAGTGTTACAGTTACAGATGTCATATAGCCAGCTTTTCGATCAATCATGAATCGAGTGGCAGTTGCGCCCTACCTCAGTTTTGGGGCGTGACAGGGCAAGCCCATATGATCAAATATGTTTTTATATTTCATGAATTAGCATACCACATCGTTTTGGAGTCTAGACTCCTATTACACCCCATAAATTCCTAATGTTTAGTTGACCTATTCATACGTTAGTCAAGAGTTCCAGAGTACGACACGTACGAGAGAGGGCCGGGGAAAAGGTCGAACAAGCGCGGAATCGAGGAACCGAGGGATAAGGCCGGAGCAGGCTACAACAGGGGCAGCATTCCACGGGCTCCCTCCCTTCGCGTTGGGCGTCGCGGCACACCTGTAAATTGGTGCGACAGGGTCCGTGCCACGGACCCCCTATCCACTACCTAAGTTAATATATAAGTTCAATCTCTTCATTTATTTCATTTTCTATTAACAGACCCGCGATTAGAGAGGAGAGATACGCCATTTTAAGTTAATTTTCCTCCGTTTACGTTGCCAAACACCGCCTAAAGTCAAATTAACTTCAGGTATCGGATTATAAGCCTGCAGGGAGCATTACTACGGAGTTAGTTTCTCGAAAATTCGTCCGTCAAATCATAGCCCCACCGAGCAAAGGTTGTTAGCATTGCTCCAAACTAATTTCTATTCGATCACAGGCTTCAAGTAAGTATTTCTCCCTTCTGAACTCTCAAGAAGTTATACATTTTCGACCGTGTTTTGACAAGTTGAAGTATAGTAATATTAGTATTAAAAGTTATTGCTTTTACCGAATTTAGTACTAAAACTAGTCTCATTCTCCCAATAATACGATCACGGTTGGAAAGAGTTGTTGAATACGGTTTGTAACTCGCCAGTTAATCAGGAATCGGTGATTCAGGTATGTTAAGGCAAATTCGTTTGGCAAGATAGTTTCTTCAGTATTATAATTCAATTTGAATTCCAGTAAGAAAGCCAGAAGCTTATGTATTGTGATTAGTAGTTGTTATCAGCTACGGCCAGTATCCTATGTGTAGTTTGGGATTGTCTTTGCCCGGTATAGCCTTCCATAGCCAACCCCAAGGTTACTAGTTGTGTCGACGCCCGCCAAGGGCGAGGTGACATCGCTCCAAGGAGCGGTATGCCGTCCACAAGGGACGAAGATGGGGTACAAGGTCCTTATACAGTCCATTCCATGGTTGGACTATTATATGTCGTATCGGCACCACACCCTCTGTTGAACCTAGTGCTCGGGGTGCAGATATCAGGAGTCCACCAGACTCAGACACAGCTACAATTCAGGGGTCGTGCAGGCTCAATTGTAAACCCAGGGGACTGATAGGACGGCTATAGCCGCTAGTTGACCTATTTTGACCTTGTTAGGGGTATGTAGATTGAAATGCACTCACCAGGGCTTATGGGGGCTCCGGGTGGGTTATTCTGTGTTGGTTGTACCTTTCGGCTTATGGGGGCCAAGTAAGGTTCTTGTTTGTAGTAGATACTAATAGATTAGATAGCAGGAAGTTCAACTATTCAGGTAGTATTTCTACCCCTTATTTTCAGTTACTTGTAGTTTCATTTCAGTTCATTCAGTTATTTATAGTTACAGCCTTACATATTCGGTACATAATGTACTGACGCCCTTATGGGGTGCTACATTACTCACTTGCAGGTGCCGATAGATGTGGATCAGGATCTTCTTAACCTTCAGCCAGAGTTAGCAAGGCAGTCAGCTCCATTCCTCCGGAGCTAATAGTTAGAAGGCCTACGTCTTTTTGTTTGTACAGTTTATGGGTAGGTCGGGGCCTTGTACCAACAATTATATCACTCTTAGAGGCTTGCAGATTGTTTTAGATTCCCTGCAGTTAGCTATTGATGGCCGTGTGGGGCCCGTGTATGCTTTATCTTACGTGTTGGCCGTGTGTGGCCTTGTTTCGCTGTAGTTAGCGGCCTTGTCGGCCATAGCTTGGTTTAGTACTAGATTTACTTTACAGTCATAACTAGACATCATGGTGGTCTTGTCAGCCCGCATAGAATTCCCCATTATTACCTATTTCTAGTTTGTTGTTTTCTTTTACAGGTGGCTATAAGGCCTTGTCGGCCGGGGGGTGTGGTTACAGCCGAGATATAGTCAGTTGTTTTCTTGATTTGAAGATTGGTACTAGTTATGCACCAGAGGTGCGTAAGCTCAGTCACACCAGTTCAAACCCCAATAGGGCACTAGGTGCCAGTCATGCCTCCCAAGGTGGGGCGTGACAACTCCCACTATTTTCAGCTTGTGGTATGGTTTGAGCCAAGGCTCCTCGAGTTATGATTTCATATTTATGTATGCATGTTATGAGTCAGCTTCATCATTAGAAGATGGTTCGGCTTTTTTGAAAAATGATGGAGAGCATATGCATGTTTTGGGAGTAATGTCTAGCACCGAGTAAGATAAGGGTCAATCAATCCTAGGCCTCAGCACTACGCGCCAACATAGGTACGTTCAGATTATTTGGGACCTCCTTTGTGAGATTTCCATGCCCCAAAGGGGCCTTTATGTGATAATCGGGACCACGTAAGCTCTATCGTGGTAATGTCCGTTATATGACGAGTGTCCCATTGTTCCTCATGATTTCAGTTATGCTTGTACATCTGTCATGATATTATGTTTTCAGCAGGTTTGACCCAATATCCAGTTTTACTTACGATTATCAATTTTCAGCTTTGGGTCATTCGATTCAGTTATGATATTCAGTTATGTTCAGATCATGATTTCAGAAAATAACATGCAAGCCCTATGCTCAGAATCTTATTTTTTTATGTTTTATAATATGCATGATTTATGATTTTACTTACTTAGTGATTATTCTTACCTTGCATACTCGGTACATTTCACGTACTAACCGCATATTTTATGATGTATCATTTTATGATACAGGCTCCGATATTGAGACTAAGTCTCGTCGATAGCCAGATTTCCCAGCATTTGTACTTCCCGATCAGAGTTGGTGAGTCCTCATCTTGCAAGGGCCTTTCTATTTAGAAGTGTTTCATATGTTTAGTTTTCAGACTATAGTGAATTAGTTGGGGTTTTGTCCCATCAACTAGTCAGTATTAGAGGCTTTTCGGACATAGTTTGTATTCAGCTTTAGACTTATGTATATATTCGGATGTTATGTTTTGCTTAGACTTCCGCTATGTTATTCATGATGACCTTTTGTATTATTTGAATGAGTTATATGTTATGTTCATGTCATGGATCGACTTGGAGCCTCTCGGGGTTCTTTGTCCCATGTCTCAATCTGGGACTCTGTTCTAGTCGTGACAACCCACTTCTTTATTTAAAGTCTCATTCATTTCTCCCTCAAAAAGTTGAAAAACAAAAAGCAAAAATTTCTCTCCCTCCCTTCTTATAAGCCTTAAGTCTCATTCCCCTCTCCCCTCCATTGTTATCTTCTCCAACAATTTGGTGAAGCGCTCATTTTCAATTCAAGTAAGTTTATTTCTTCTCTCTTGTTTGATTAATGATGCAAGCATGCTCCCATACCATCTTTCCCCAAAATTTAGAACACAAATCACCATTATTGGGTTGAATTTCTTGTTTTGGATTTGATAAGCTTAAAGTCTTAAATTCTTCCATGATAGTATGTTATCTTTATTGGGTAGCTGGATTCTTGATTGAATATGGTGACTTGAACTTGTGGGGATGATGAGGGTTGGTGAATTTAATTCTTGAATATTGGTGGGTAGATGCATTCATTATAAAAAGAGAGAATACATGAGCTTTGAATTCTTGAATGTGATAAATACTTGAGTTGTGGAAAAGTTCACGAATAATTCATGTTCGATGATAGAAAATTAATTGTTGATTGTTGTATGAATTGAATATTGCTACTTTCATACATGAATTACTTGAATTATAAACTTGAGGAGAGAAAGTTAGAGGGATGGCCTAGGTGAAGCATTCTTGAAAAGCTAAAAGCTAAAAGAGAGTTGAAAAGAAAGAAAAATTCATGAACTTGGTGTAGTATGGAGTTGGTGAATTAAATTGAATTGTTAAGATTGGATGATGATGGGGGAAGTCTTGAGTACTTCATTTGATAAATTCTCACAAGTATGCTAGCAAATTAAGTGTGGGGTGGATTTTGCACCTTCAACACTTAGTTAGTTAGCTATTTTGTTCATGAGCTAATTTTGTAAAGTTCTTGATTTTTGCTTAACAGATATCATGGCATCAAAAGGAAAGGGTGGTTGTAGATCCAAGCCTCAAGAGGACTAGGAAGGGCAAAAAAGGGGCTAGTTCTTCAGCTTCCAAAGCCGGCCTCACAAGGAGATTTGGATCAAAAGAGGTAGAGCCTCATGGGCTTACTTGGTTTAACACTCAAAAAGAAGCCAACTATGCACATGAGAATTGGATAGATGAGGGTTGCTTGGCACTTGAGTTCCCGGCCATTCGGGACAAGATACGTGAGTTAAGAGTGGATTACATCTTCAATGAGCTGGAGAGGTGCAACCTCACATTGGTGAGGAAGTTCTACGCAAACTCGAATACCTAATCAGAGAGAGCGCTAATGTAAAGATCACAGATCAGGTAGTACAATTCACAGCTAAAAGGATCAATGCCTTCTTAGAGACACCTGCAATAGACCCTTCAGAGTATTTCATCTTGCTGGAGAAGCCTCCATACAGAGACATCTGTTATACTTTATGTGGTGAGCACTCATCCTCCCGTTGGGCGAGGGATCATAATAGCACTCATTCCACACTTGCGTTTGCTTATTTGAATAGGGACGTAAAGGTATGGGTGAAGTTGGTGTGTGTTCTCTTTATCCCTGGGACACATATGACAGAGGTAATACGAGAGTGGATTGTCTTGGTATACATGTTGATGAAGGGAGTAACGGTCAACTTTGATGTTTTGATTCGTGACAATACGAGAAGATCACGAGGCAATTATAGTTGGAAATATTGTCACGGCAGTCTCTTGACCATGTTCTTGAGGGAGGCAGGTATTGAGGAGGAGGATGCAGACCTTGTCTTACCTTTGGCAGGACACTTGTTTGGAAAGATGATGGACGTCACAAAGGTGAAGGAAACTGTCCCTTCCACAGGCCCTCTTCTTACTATAGCTAATCGGCAAGCCCGTGATGAGAGTTGGCAAGGTCATATATTTTGGATGTTGGAATTATAGTTGAAGCTAGGAGGTCGACTTGCTACTGTAGAAGAGATGACAACTTTAGAGGCACAGTACCCACTCACGAAGAGTGCTATGTTAATATGCTGAGTGGGCCCAGCCTTTGGGGAGCTGCTTGATGATGATAAGGCCACAATCCTTACTAACAGTGTTGATGACCTAGATATGGGTGAGGAGAATGATGTTATTACGGGCCCCATGTAGGTTGATAGCGAAGATGATGATGAAGTCTTGCGGACAAACCCGAGGATGATGCTTAGTGACCCAGGAAGTTCCTTTCTTCTCCCTTTATGATATGATATTGTGTGCGCTGAGGACAGTGCACCTTTTTAAGTGTGGGGTGAAGGAAGATAGATTCCTATTGTTCTTTGATTGTTATATTTTTAGTAGGTGGTAGCATTATTATGTCATTTCGCATAGTAGTAGCTTGATGATTCGTAGGTCATGGGTTGTAATAGCTATTATGATGATGTTGACTTGGATGTCTGGGATATTCTAACTTGTGTTCATCTTGACCATGTGATGTTTAGTTGCTTTATTTTGGGGTCAGTTTTTTGTTTTGTTTAGGAGTTGTCGTCGTCATAAGAGTAATGACGTTTTCCTATGATAAATGGATGATGACCATCTTAAGGGAAGATTCGTCACATTTTTTTTTAGTATTGAGTCGTCAGTCATCCGCTTGTATGCTTGTTGATATTCTACTTAGCTGCTATGCTAGAGTAAATAGAGTGGCCATCTTAATTGCATGAGTGAGGATCCATGAGAGACACACATATCTCTTTTATTTGACTCAGCATATCCTTAGGGCTCAATTATGAATAAACTTATCATTCAATATGATTATGTGAATGTGTAGCTGTAGAAACTGATTAGATTCTTGTTACTATGAGAGTTGAGCTGAATTGCTTTGTGTGTATATATTGTAGCATTAAGAACTTGCCTTAGTGTATGTAGGATAGCTAGTTGGTAGGGAGTTGAGAGATGATCAAGGCATTTCTTTGAAAAAATCATTTTTTTCCTATAGTTGTTTTACCTTCCTAATCATTCTCCCAAGTTACTCCCATTGAGCCTAAAAGCCTTATTCATTCTTAGACATGAAAGTAGATTAGTCCTCTTTTTGTGAGACCTGAGATTTTTTATCCAAAGTAGTCTTGAGAACTTTGAGACTAGGAAGTTAAGGTCCACCAAGATATATTGCAAGGGAAAAAGAAAAAAAATTATGGTAAGAAAAAAAAGTGAGAAGAAGGGTGCCCAAAAAAATTGTATTGTTTACTTGCTGATGGGGAATTGAAAAAGAGAGCTATAATTGCAAAATTCTTAGTTATTCTATGAGTAGGAAACTTGCAGTCAAGTAGTAAAGAATGGGGCATGAAAAGAAAAGACAAGAGTGAGTAGATGAAGGGTGAACCAACAAGGAAAAAGGTGGTGGACAAGAAAAGTGAAATATGTCTTAAAAGTGCTTAGGGTGATAGTCACTATAAAATGAAATATCAATCCTACCCGTCCCTTAGCCGACATTACAACCAAGAAAAGTTCTTGCGATCTTAATTCTTGAAGCAATTAGATAGTCTTAACATACATGAAGGGAAAGCCTATGACATGATTACATATGTGCATTACATCATTTGTAAGGGTAAGTGTGCCTTATTGTGTTTCATGTCTTTACATTGATGAATTTAAGAGAGGAACATCACTAAAAGTGAGGAGCACAAGAGGTCTAAATCAGTGTACTACTTACTGCATGTGTCACACTTAATCATGTTGGTCCTTTGTGTTGAAAAAGATGAGTCAGTTATAGAGGTTGTGTGATCTTGAGTGCGAAGCTTGCATATGTATTTGATGAAATTGTGTTTCTTATGATAAACCACTCTATGAATGGTTCATGCTAGTTGGTTGAGTAAGAGTTGATAGAGGTGTCAAGTATGATGTTGAAACATGAGTTTAGGTATGTTTTAAGGATTATTCTAGGACGAACAATGGTTTAAGTGCGGGATGGTGATATTGGGCATATTTCTATGCCCATTTGCAATGTTTTTACCCATATTTGATCATGCTTTGAGTTTATAATCCTTAATTTATCTTAGATTCATGTGTGTGTGTGTTTTATGCGCTAAAACATTATTTGAGTTAATTTGAGCAGGAAACTAAGCAAAATGGGCTCAAAATGATTCAAGGAGTGAAGACTTGAGGAGCTGAACGGCCTGGTGCTATGGCTGGCGCCCTGCACCAAGTTCCAAACTTCATAAACAAAACTTCAAGTTGGTGTTGCGCCAGCCCTTGAACTTTAGAAGATTTTCACTTCACAAATCTTGGCGAGATGAGTGGCGCCTCGCACTCGAAGGGTTCAGACTTAGAAAAATTTGACGAACATCTTGGCGAGATAGGTTGAGCGGCGCGCCCAAGCCCAAACTTCAGAAGAAAACAAGCCAAATCTAGTGAGATACATGGGGTGGTGCGCCAAACCTTTTTCGAAGTTGAAATTATTGGAAATTTGACTAAGTCTATTGTGAGTTATGTGGGGCGGCGCGCCAGGGCCATTACGGGGCAGAAAATGCTTATTTTAAAGCCAAGTTTTGAAGGGAAGAAGCGTTATTTGAAGGTTCATCTATAAATACATGGCTTAAGTCATTTGTAGGGAAGCTTTTGGATCATTTTTTATCGATCTTAGTTAATATTTTACATTGGGTAGTTCGTTTATGAAAGCTTGTGATCCATTTGGAAGGAAGACACAATTCTACAACTAAGTTTTTCTCTTCATTACTTCGTAATTTCGTTTGATAATGACTAAGTATTCATTTTTCCACTTGTCTATGAGTGGATAAACTTATATTCTGGGGGTTTGGCCATGGTGAATGGTTGATTGTTTGATAGACCACTTAAATTTGGTTTTGATTCTTTAATTATGGTTGTTTGTATTTATTTGTGTTAATTTATTATTTATAAGATTGATCACCTTGTAAGTAATCTGTTGGCTTTCGATTGAACTTGAGAAAAGGAATCAAAAGGGTTAAAAATAAATATAGAGCGGGAATTCAAAGACCATTGAACCCATTGGTAAAAGGATAGAAGTTGTTGTTGAGGATAGGGATATACTCTTCAACCCCGTTTAGTTGAAATACAAGTATGCATAATTGTCGTTTTATTATTCTCCTGCGACCATAGGGATATAGGTGTTAGGGTTCATGAAATAGTTCTTGGATGCTAGGGATAGTGGCAAGGAATGAGATAGTAATTTGCAACTAAAAACCATAGGAAGAATCATGCAAGTTTAATTACGTCTTTAAAACTCAATTTGAAACCAACCACGTGCCATTAACCTAGTCTTTCACCATCATCGAAATACAATTAAGCTTACAATTGTTTTTAGTTAATTTTATGTTTGAAGTTTTAGTAATTTAATTTTCCAAACCAATCTTCATTTAACTGGTTTATAGATTAGTGAAATTAAAGTAAAAACCTTATATCAATTAAATTAACAAGTCCCTGTGGGTACGATATCTAGACTTAACAATCTTATATTACTTGGCGAGCATGTGTGCTTGCGTGCGCTTGGACGACATCATACGATACTAATATTCTGGCTCTATGGGCGTCAAAGTATGCCAACGGCCCATAGGCGAGCTTTATCAAGTCTAGGAGTCATTAACAGGAAATTTATATTGCCAAGCTACGCCTTATGCTACCCAATTTAGCAAGACATGCTCAACGGCTAACCACAAGCCTCTACGGCGTTGATAAGGCAGCAAAACATCAGTAGCCGATCTAGGCAACAACAATACAATTGAGTAACCTCTAAGACGATTCTAACGAGTGTCAAAGCTAGGCATAGTCAATCCCGATAAGGGATACTTACTCTAATCATAGATTCAACTCGCAGCAGCTAACCAAAACACACATAACCATGAATACTGCAACGAAAGGCACAAGTGGTATCGACTATAAGATGAGAGAAACTTACCGAAGGGGGTTCAGCCTTAACATGGATTCAACCTTAACATACCTTATAGGTGACTTGATAGCTCCACCTTCCTCAATAAAATTCTCCAACAATCAGTCACAACACAAATCCCCAACGTTTTACTGCTTTGAATCCACCTAAAACGGTCCATATATCAAACAGACAAAGAAGAGTTCCGATATCAGTAGTCGTTTTAATATATATCATAAAACTTTCAATTTTAATGGTAAAGAGGGGTATAGAAGTCCTTACCTCCCTCTAGATGAAGAAACACCATGAGTAGATGACAAACATACCCAATCCCTTGAAAGAACCTCAACAAAACTGCAACTATAGTAGCTAAGTTGAGCTTGGTGCTTCTCACAAGGTTTCCCACAAATTCGTACCTTTAATTAGTGTTGGAGGCCTTGATAACCTTATAACTTGGAAATAAGTTTCCCAGCTAATAGCCCTTGAAAAGCTCTTGAATTTTTTAAAAGATGAGTTAAAACGGAGTTGCGAATCAAAAGTTATTTAAATAAGACTGAGCACCGCCATGTCGGCCAGGGTCGGGCGTGTCGAGCAGCCCAGCGCGCCTGCCCGCGTGCGCTTCACATAGCCCGGCGCGCCTACCCGCGTGCGCATCGCACGGGCCAGTGCGCCTATCCGTGTGCGCGTCACCCCTCCTCAGCGCGCCACCCTGCGTGGGGCTCCCTACCGACGTGTTGTTGTTTGATACCCGTGGCCGACTTTTCTGGGGCAACCTTATTTTCTTATTATTTCATTTTTGGGCAATATAAAAATGAAAAAGTAGCCCGTAAAACATGTTTTCTCACTAGGCCTGTCGGCACCCGTTCACAAGGGTGTTTCATCATCATTAAAAAAAATAAAGATATTTCAATATTCTCTTTACATAAAGCGAAACTAACTTACCAAAAAATAGAAGGAGAATACTTGAGTGAATATTTAAAACACTGTTTTTGATAATAAAATACCAAAATTTCATCAACGCTCAATATAAATATTATGTTCCTTAAAGTTAATGTTGTGTTAAACTTCTTACACTCTTGTAAGAAGAAGTAGTAGGAGAACTGATTCTTTACGACTACTCCAATTTCAATTTCCAATAGCTATAGATACTCTTTCTTCTCGCAATTTCAATTTTTTTTCCTGCAAAAAATAAAAATAAAAATAAAAATGAATCTACTAAAATAAATATGATAAAACACTTATAAAATGCTAGAGCACATAACAATACATCAAAAGAGATTTGATATAAACTCTAATTCTTTATTGCCTTTTTATAGCTCCTTTTTTGATTAATATTCTTTAAATATTTTTCACCATGTATTAATTTGATTAATCTACATCAATTATTTATTGAAACTTTTCAACTTCTGTATTTATGTTATAGCAACGAAGAGTTGGGCATAACATAAATATGATTAATAACTTATTATAGTAGCAACTGATAAATAATTAATTTATCTTTATGTTGTTAATAACTAGTGTAGTAGTAATTGATAAAAAAAAATTAGTTTATTTATTTAAGGGTATTATATTTTTTTTATTGTTATAGGAAGGTTTTAGTTTTATTAATAAAAAAAATTAAAGGCCTTACTAATAAATTGCTTTATTAAAAGATAACCACTTGAATAATTTGTGGCTATTTGAATGGCTACTTAAAAGTAATCAACGTTTCACATTTTATTAAACTTTTTACTTTTTAGTAATTTTATAGAAAGTATTTAATGGAATAATGTTTATTAGAATATAAAATTATTTTTTAGTACAAAAAATATTATAGAAATAATGATACATTAAAGGATAAAAATGTCATTTAATATTAAATGGATATTTTGATAATTCAACGTTTAACTTTTTTTGCTTTTCATTTTTAGAATAATATAGATATAGATTATAGATTATAGATATGATGATATGATTATGATTATGATTATGATTATGAGTTTTTGAAAAAAAAGATATTTCTAGTTTTGTTGTGAATTGATTAAATGAGTTTGATATATAATTGAATATATATTCGTTCAATTCTTCAAGTTCTCACATTTAAAGCAAATTCAAAAATATTAAATTTGAAAAATGTTTACATTTAAGTATATGTGTACAATCAAAATTCATTGCATTCCAAAGCAAATACTAAATGAAAAGTAAATTTTAGTGATTTCTAGGGAATAAATTAATAAATAAGAGGTAAAATGAATTCTTAACTTTTAAAAGGATATTTTCGTAATTCAATTTTTGATTTAGATGTTTCTCACTTATATATAGCAACAATATGATATGATATGATATAGTAGAGCATGCAAATCTTTCGAACAACTAAGTATTAAATTAATTGTAGTCGTAAAAAAAATATGTTGTATCATAAATATTAGTAGTAACTAATTCGACGATTATATCTCGTCAAATTAACGTCAGTTTTAATTAATTTATTAAGTAGAATATTTAGGTTAATAAAAAGCATAATTATGTAATTTAACTTTTGTTTTTGGGATTCTCATGTTTAATCTAACTCGTTTCCCGAAACACACATTGCACATCTATGCCTAGTACTCTTCTGGTATATATTTTTGTAAAATAGTCTCAATATAGTTAAACAAATTTTGATAAATAATCTTATATGAATGTATAAAGTACAAGTTTCTCTAAATTATCAATGTAGATTATTATTCTATGGTGATTTATTTATTCAGATCAAGATAATTGGATATTATCTAAATCTATATATGAAGATGAACCTTTAAAATTTAATTAGATATAATTTTTTTACTTGTTTTAATTTTATGAGGTACAAACATGTAAGAAAACGTATTTTACCTAATACATTCTTATAGATGATATTTATGGTGTATATGTTCTTTTCATCCAATTCAATTGCTCTATCATAATTCGAACTTTTGTTATTGACATTAATATCCATCTTGCAAGTAAAATTAAAAATAATCACATAAAAAAATGTATATAAATCTCTAGATTTAAATCCTTAAATAGGCCATGTGAGGATTATAATTTGTATATAAGTTATTTTTGGATTTGTTAGCAAGAAATATTAAAATTGGAAGAAAATTTTGGTAAAAAAGTGTGAATAAAGGAATTCTCGTAGCGAAATTTGCAAGTATCCATGAAAAAACCCAAGTACTTACTAGGAAATTTTCGACAAAATTTTGTGGACAAAATGGATTTTTTCTATGAATTTTATGAGATAATTTTATAAAATATCTCTCTAAATCTACAAAGAAATAATCTACAAAGAAATCTCACGTTAACGAAAAAAAAAATTGGTAAGGTAGGCCTAATTACATCCTAAAGTTAACTTGCAAAATGTTTGTCTCTACCATATCTGATTACATATTAGGTAATTGCCTCTTATTTGAGTTAATAGCCCTTTAAAAATAGGTGCCGAAAATTATAATTTTTATAGGACATCATTCGTATGTTGACGTATTTGTAACCAACTTTAAGTCTGATTTCTAGGACTGAATTTTTTTTTAAAAAAAATGATGTCCTAAGAAATAGATCTTATAATGCGCAACTTGTATTTTATAAAATTTCAATACAAATATAAAACACTGAATAAAAAATTTTAAAAAAAAACTTAAAAATTATTTATGATAAGAGAAATTATTTGCAATGAGTTAATACTGTTGAAACTTAAAAAGAATGGAACGACGGTGACTGATGGCTTGGAGATTGTATGTGGTGTCAGTATGTTTTTGGAACAGAATATTTAAATTAATTATTTTAAATTTTTTACAAGTAGAATATTTAGATATTTAATATAATATAAACATATAATTTAACTTTTTAATTATACTTTCGTGTTAATATATTAATTCTTTTAATATATATGTCACGCCCCATCTTAGGAGTCATGACTGACACCTGGTGCCCTACTAGGACCTGAACTGCTGAGCAGACTGAGCCTAAGCACCTCTGGTGAAGGGCTGATTCTAACTCTAGAATCAAGAAAACAACGGGCTATATAGTGGCTGTAAATACAACCCCCGGCCGACAAAGCCTTAGCCACCTGTGAAAATAAACAGCTAACCAGAGACAACCAATCATAGGGAGTTCTATGCGGGCCGGACAAGGCCACCATGATATCTAGTTATAACTGGAAAATAAAATCAGATGCTAAACTGAACTATGACCGACAAGGCCACCAATCAACAGCTAAACAGGGCCTCACACGGCCAACACACATAATCTAAAACACATATGGGCCCCACACGGCCGATATCATCTAACCACAAGGAAGTAACACAATCTGCAAGCCTCTAGGAACAATAAGATGGTCGGGACAGGGCCCCGACCTACCCATACTGTACAAACAAAAGAATTAAACCTCTATCACACAAGCTCCGGAAGAAGGGAGCTGACAGCTCTGTACGATTAACTGGAACTATGAGGGACCTGCTCCTCGTCTATCTGCACCTGCAGGCAAGTAATGCAGCGCCCCAGAAGAGGGCGTCAGTACCACAAGTACTGAATATGTAAAGCAGTAACTTTAAATGACTAAAAGTAAGAAATAGAACTGACAATAACTGAAGTAAAGAAAACGGACTGAAGATGACTGAGGTAGTGAAACCGGGACTAAACATAACTGTAATAAGGAAGGTAGGGTTCATACCTGACAAATGAGGCGTCTTACTGTCTAACTATCAGTAACTAAAGCAAGCATAAACCTCGCCTGGCCCCCATAAGCCAGAAGGTACAATCAACATAGAATAACCCACCTGGGCTCTCAATAGCCCTAGTGAGTACACCTCAATCTATATACCCCTATCCAGGTCATACTGAGTTAACTACCAGCTATAAGCGTCCTGCCGATCCCATGGGTCTGCATCTGGGCTCGCTCGACCCCTGACTATAGCTGTGTCTAAGTCCGGAGGACTCCTGATATCTACACCCCGGGCGTAAACGCTCGGCGAGGGTGTGTATAAGGCCAACCACGGCATATGAGGATCTGGATCCCCATCTTCGTCCCTTGCGGACGGCATGCCGCTTCGTAAAGTGATGTATCCTCGCCCCTGGTGGGCGCCGACACAGCTATTAACCCTGGGGTGGTCACGGAAGCTATACAGGTATAATCTAGTAAAAAACAAAACAAATTACGAGCCTCGACTGACAACGACACTAGACATGATAACATACTCTTGACATGCTTTACTGGGATTCATACTGGACTACTATGCTGAAGAAACTAACTTGCTGAAAGGAAATGCTTAACATACCTCGTTCGCTATTTACCAATTAACTGGCGAATTTCAGCTCGTGTTCAACTGCCCTTCTCAGCTGTAATCATATTAACGGAAGAATAGGGCTACTTTATTACTATATCCGAAGAAAACGATTACTTATATATGTATATACTGACTATACTTCAACTTATCGAAAGACGATCAAAAACTCGTAATTTCTCGGGAATCTAGAAGGGAGAAATACTTACTTTAGGCACGTGATCATATTGACACTAGTTTGAAATAATTCCACCAACTTAGGCTCGGCGGGACGACGATTTGCCGAGCGTATTTTACGAAAATAACTCCGCAGTGATGCTCTCTTCAGCCTTATACTTCACTACCCGAAGTTAATTTAGATTTGGACGGCATTTAGCGGCATAACCAGATGATTTTCAATAGTTTTCCTTCGTTCTTACCTCTACTAGCCGAAGTTATTTGGAAAATAACATAACATCCAAGTGTGAGGCCTTTATATACTTGAGGCGGCAGACAAGGCAACATGGCACTCTGCCGGTCGGGCTAATTCTGCTCCGTGCCACTTTGCCCCTCTGAGAAACTTGGTTCAGCCTCCTCCCGTGAAATCCCGACTTTGCACTTGTTCGGCCTTTCCCCGGGCCCTTTCCTCATATGTATGACACTTTAAAACTCTCAACCAACATATGAATAGGCCGATTAAACGTTAGAAACTTACGAGGTGTAACAATATATACAAATAAAATTATTAAAAAATAAAAATTAAAGTCAAAATAAATGTGATTTTTATTTAATAAATATAAATAAATATTATATTTTAATATATTATTATAAAAGAATTTATCTCTATTAACAATTATTTTAAAAATATAATATATATATGTGTGTAATGAAAGACAAAAATTTTAATTAAATATTTTTAAGATCATTTATACATTGAAATGATTTTTAAAATTTAAATATATATTTATAAAAAAATAATTTCTAATATATATATTTTGCATAACGTTTATATATATAACATAACTTTTTGACTAAAGTTTCAGTAGACTTGTTATACACGACTACTACACTGCCTTCAAGTACACAATAGATAGATGTAACAAAACCTCATTTTCAGTCTTACCTTACACATTAAGTTGTATTTAGGGCAAACCTTCGAGCGTTCCCGCCCAAGGACAGTGTCTCACACACACTCAATAACCAGCTAAACAGATTCGTCCGACGTTTCCTCTATTCACCCAGTAGAATCTTCAATGTCTGCTTCCATCCAATTGGACGAAGAGATTGAAGGAGACCAAATTGGCTCCAAAAATTATCGTTTCTCCAAAATTGGAACACCGGTCCCTATAAAATCCGGCGAAGATTCTTCCTTTGATCTAGAAAATGAATGTCCTCCTTTGCAACCTTTAGTTGTCTCCGAACGCTTTCGCCTTCTCTTCGTTGCCCACTCCAATGGTCGGTAGCTATTGTCTTTTCGCATGCCTTCTACTTCGTTTTCTTTATAACTTGGTGTTCCGGCACCTCGAGTGTTCCAGAGTGTACTAAAAAGTTGAGAAGAATAACCTGTAGTTTCTTTCTTGGAGTTATCTGGTGCCTTATATTTTTTTAAATTAATCAACATTTTTGTTGAATTTTGTTTATTTGACAGGGTTTTGTGTTGCGAGGACAAAGGAGGTTATGTCATCTGCGGAAGAAATTAAAGAGAAAGGTAGTGGTCCGTCTATACAGGAATTGAGCGTTGTGGATGTTACTATTGGAAAAGTCTCGGTACTTGCATTGTCTGGCGATGACTCCTTGCTTGCCGCTTGTGTTGGCACTAAAATCCATTTCTTCCCTGTTAGCGCCCTTCTTTACAAGGTATTTTATTTGTTTTGGAACTACAACTTTCCATGGAACCCATGGGCTTGTAACATCATAACTTTTTGTTTCACTAAAATCTGTTGGCCTTGCCTAATTATGTATGACATTCCTAGCTAAATGCCTCTAGGTATATGGTCAGTGTACTCTACTACCTGCTTCTTGGCTGCAATTAATTTGGATTCATTTTCGTTTTAAGTTAAAAAGGCAATGAACTTGAGTTCATGCTGTATAAAAGTCAGTTCTATGCCTCGGTATTAGTTTAGCAGTATTGAGAATATGATGCCCTTCATTCTTGTTTGTATTGCTAATTAATAGGAGCAAACACCAGCCTTTTCTCATTCTCTGAACGATTCAAGTATCATCAAGGATATGCAATGGGCTAAAAAGGCAGAAAAGGTTTATGTTGTTCTCTCAAGTGATGGGAAGTTGTATAGCGGGGTTGGTCAAGGCCCCGTTAAAGAAGTTATGGACAATGCTGATGCTGGTTTGCTTCCTTTATCCCTATTCCTCTTGATTACATTGAGGGCCTTGCTATTTGTGTTGTGTGGTATCTTCTCCTTAGCTTTTTCCCATAAAATATTCAGGAACTGTGAGGTGTCTGGTAAATTGAAATAATACTATTTGAGAAAGTTTATAATTTAGAAATTTCTTAGAATTGATTTAATTCTAAAAAAAGGAAAGAGATTTCTTAGAATTGATTAAACTTTTTTGATCCCAAGTATTCCATGTGGGCTTCTGATCTCTATGAAGGCATAAAGCTACTCCACATCTATGAGTATTTTATTTGCAAAAATAACACCAATTGTGGATTGATGGTATACAGAAGCAGATGCGAGTATGTTGTCCTTAATTATACGAGTAGATGGAAGCACATAAGAGTATGTTCCCTTAGTTATGTAGGGACTGAGGAGCTAATGAACTCCATGAAAACGTTTATATCATTTATAGACTTCAATTACTCCAAGAACCTTAAGTTTGTAAGCAGAATTTGACTGATTTAATCCCTCTTTACTAGATCAAATATTAATGGGTTAGGTGTTCTGCTCTTGACAGATGCTTCTTCTACTTTTTTCATTGCTGCTGCTTGATCATTCTGGACTTAGGGTCAAGCATTGGGAGATCAGGAGCTGTTCATTTTCTTTAACACGACATACAACTTTTCGTTGTACTTCACTTCTCCCAGTGTACTTGTCCCTCTTTCTTTCTTTGCCTTACCATATCTTTGTGAAATAAATCCGATGAGAAAAGTTTCACATATATTCATCTGGCTCTAGGAAGCCTCCACAAATGTCTTGTATGATCTTGAATGGATCCAATCATAAATGGAGAGGAAAACCCGATAGTTAAGCCATACATGGCGGGGTCTGAGTTTGTTATAGTGACATGCAATTAACAGTGACCACCAATCTAGAAAAAGTTCTCGATACTTCCAATATCATTTCAAACATTTTTTTTTCTGCTTCAGCTCTAGATTGAAGGTCAAATGGGAAATGCATGCTCATATTTGTTATCTTAGTTCTTGTTGGAACTTCCCAGTTGAGTCCATCTTTGGATCACAGTGAATCAATTTCAGATGTGATATAGCATCTGCTTAAATAATTGTTACTCTCTTTCAGCTAATATTTTCCACCAATAAATCTATGTTTGTCAAACTTTGTACTTCACAAAATGTTTTTTCAACTTGTGCCCATTTTCCTACTGTTGATATCTTTGGCGTAACTCTTATTCACCTGATTGAAGGGTGGGGTCTTACCTTTGCTGGAATCATTTTCTATTAATTTCAATATCTTGTTAGCAATGTACGGCCAACCTGCATCTTGGTTGTGTTCAGGTGCAATCACTGACATCTCCCCTTGTGTACACCAATTATATTCTAATGAACCTTTCTTATAAAAAATCATAAAAAGTAACTTCATCAAAAAACATAAAGTAATCTATAGTACTATTTTTAAAAAAACATGAAGTAATTCTAGTGAACCTTCTGTATATGTTGAAACTTTGTAGTGCGTTGTACTCATATAGTTAATTGTATTTTCTCGATGAATGCATTTTGTACTCGTTCTTATGAAGTGCTAAAATGAGGACTTTCATATCAAGAACATATTGTTGTTTTTAACCTCAATTTCAAAAAAAAAAAACATATTGTTGTTTTCAACCTTTCTACTAACAAAATTTCTACTTCTTTCCATCAGATCACACGTCACTGTTGTCTATTAGGTTGAATGAGTCCTTTGGCCTAAAAATAAGTTTTCGTTTATGTTTTTAACTCTAGTTGATTCATTCGGTTAACACTTCATGTCACCATATCACTAGGTTTTAGTTCCTTGTTTTAATTGAAGTTCTTATTAGAGAAACACTGTTTGAATGATGGTTAGAAACTCTAGAGAGACACTACTTCCTTTTCTCAGTAAATTATTTTTCATAGGCGAAATAGATAAACAACTCCTTAAAGTTGGCACCACTTTTCATTTTGACACAACTGAGGATGTTCCCTATTAGACATCTAAATCATGTTCAAAGTATGCCTATTTAATGCCTCGTTGACAGCCAACCAAAAAACAAGTGCGTGTAATTCACACTCAGATGACGGGACAAATTGAAGAATGAAATGAATTATGGCATTCAGGCCCTAAATAATTATAAAAAATAGATTTTGGTTCCATCTATCATCCCCACTCACCCCACCTTAATGGTTCCATCATCCCCACCTCACCTCACCCCACCCCACTAATTCTAGACCTTTTTAAATGGAAGAGGCAGCAATAGGCTCTCAGTGTTGGCTAGATGAACTATATTGATTTCTTACTCTCCAGTTTAGCCTTTTCGCTCTTCGAAGCACACCTCCTTATGATCTGATGATGTCATCTACATTTGTCCATTAGAAAAAAAAACATAACTTTTTACTCCCTTTACCTTCAAATGTAACCCTTTTGTTGAGCCAAAACACATAAATTTTTATTGATTAGTACGACGAAATTCAATGTAGATTTTTTTGTTTTACCATATTGAATTATGTAAGTACTTGGATCATACATTGACTAAGATTAAAGTGTGTAATAGGTAAATGCGTCAGTGGAGGTGTCTAAATAAAAAGCGGTGGCAACTTTAAGTGGCCGTGCATGTGTTTGGCCCTTTTTATACTTCTTTCGCTATATATGTTACATGTATTCTTTTTTAGTCTCCCAATAAAATTATATAACTTCCTTATTTTGAAATAATTTAACGTTAAATTTTCCATTTTATCATCAATAAGATGATTATAGCCACGTAATGCCTAGAATTTCAATTTTTGACATTCTCTCTCGTTTCCTCTCTTCAACTAATATGAGGCTTTTACCAACATGAACCATACATTTTCCTCGACTTTCTCTCTCCTCAACCTATGCTGACCTTTGTCCTTCACAAAAAACACCTTTGCCGATCCTTTCTCCTTCCAATATCAAATCATCCACACCCTCCAATACAATCTAGAACACTGCCCAAGTCCCCAATCTCCAAAACTCTAACCATCCTATAAAGTCTCTCCGACAACTACTGCTCTTTCTCCAGAATTTCTTCGACCAGTAGTTTAGGGGTTTTCTAGTCTTTGGGATCTTTTTTCAGGCGAACTTTCTTCAGTGGAACAACTCCTTTCCATTCCTTTATCTTCTTTCTTCTTCTTTTCTGACCCTTTTTCACGGAGATCAAAATATATTTCAGAGTAGGGGAAAACTTACGACCTTATTAAGATGAAGGCTTCTTTTGAAATTTGGTATGAATGGGTGGAGAGTGCTAGACTCTATATGCGAAGGATGAAACTGAGTAGTGGAGCACTCATGTGGTTGTGCAAAAGGCTAAAAGAAGCATCAAATATCAAAGGCAAGAATTTTAAAACCTAGAGATGTAGAGACCTATTTACCTATATTTGTTGTTTCTTAAAGTTAAGTAAATATGGTAGATTTGTGTCTGTTATTATAGTTAATGGTTATGCGGGATCTATGATCATTCTCCCTGAAAATGCATTTAATATAGGGTGGGGTGGGCCCATTTCAAAAATTGACTCCTTCATTAATAAAGAATCTGCTTAACAAGATCGGAACACAAGTATAGTGGAAGATATTATTATTGGGAATAAGGGGAGAGGAGAGCTACAAGGATGCAATCCAAAGAATAGGTGGTCTCCAAATGACAACACATATTGGCAGCCTAGAATCCAATGGTGAACAAAGTTTCTGAAGACAAAGATCCTCTGAGCAGAAGTCTAGTAGGCAGATTTTCAGATTGTGACGAAATACCATCTTTTAGCGACGCCAGACGTTGGGCCCAACAAACATGGAGAGGAATTCACAATCTTCACGTCTTTGATATGAATGGGATCCAATTCTTGTTTGAGTTCTAGTCAAGAAGGGATTGCACATATTATTAGGGAATTAGAAGAGAAAGAATCATCAATTAAAGATGGATTGGTGGTCACTCATGGTTGGGGCTATTTTAGAGCATGTGCAATTTAACTAGTTCTGGGTTTGCATTCTAGGGCTCTCACTGCAAGCTATGGTCTGACAAGGTGATGAAAGAAACAAGCGAGTAGCGCAGTGGGTGGATCGAGATAGAGGAGGAAATTCATTGAAAAACCACCTGAGGTGGGCTTACTTGAGAGTAAAGGGGCGGATGGAAAAAAATGCCATCTCATGTTGAAGTCAACGACGACGAATTTATCTTCTCAATTTTGGTCTGGTGTGAAGCTCTAGCGAGATTCAAAAAGATGGAGGAAGATGAGCACCTTAATCAAGGTGTCAGGGCGATATTAGAGAAAGGACAGGTTGTCCTTCAAGACAAGGAGTTGGTGAGTGAGGCTTCTCAGAGTTTTGGGCGAAGAGGTAAAAGTTAAATCCTCTAGATATTGTTTCTTATGGTGATATTGACCTAAAGGTCAAAGGAGACCACATGCTCATTATTGAGAGTCATGTGACCACTTTAATTCAAAATTTGGGCTTAGAACTGATTGAAAGGGGTTTGGGCCTTTTTAGTTGCAAGAATTGCAATGGGCCTGGGGTGGCCCAAACTTCAACCAACCCAAAAGGATAAGAATTCATTGAGGCGTTAAGTGCTTGACCTTTGTTGACCAAATCTTTGAAGATAAGGACAACATGCAAGCATCTCCAAGCTCGACTCTTTCATGGGAGGAGCTGGAAACTCTTACGAGGGCGATGGAATTTCTCCAGTTAGAGGATCAAAAACATACTGGGGAATCAAGGGCTTGGATGCGGAGGATTTTGGTTTGCACATGGCCAGCCTAGCAAATACAACATTTGGCGATTGTTACGAAGGAAGATGACATTGTATGATAATCCCCTTTCTCTCCAAATTAATGATTTCTTATCTGAGCAAGCTATTGAAGACAGCTTCTCTATGGGTGCAGTCTAATATATTCAGACTTAGTCAATTGTTTGGCGCAACATTAGAGGGATGTGACAAAGTGGCCTTTGAGCTTTTCCTAGAATTGACCAGAAAAGGGGATTCCCGAGGCAGAAGAATGAAGAGACGAAGAAAGACATTAACAAAAACACAATTGCAAAGGAGCTTAGGAATTTGGAGTTTCATCTGAAATTCAAAATGGAGAACCAAGAAATAAGGGGGAGGATAACACCTCTTATTACTCGCTGAAATTTAAAATTTCTATCGGAATGTGATGGGGGTGAATAGGGAGAGCAAAAAGACTCTAGTTAGGAGTCTAATTCAACAATGGGTGGCTGATGTCTATGTATTAGTGGAGACCAAATTAGTGGGGGTAGAGGCGCAAGTAATCAAGCACTTATGGCATATCAGATGGTTGGGAGAGATACATTTAGAGGTACGGTGGAGGTTGCTAATCAAATGGTTACTTGTAAATTTAAGGGTATTAGCCAGCATTTCATTTGGTTTTTAAGTGCAATCTATGCAGCTTGTGATATAATTATCAGGAGAGAGCTTTGGTGGGAGTGGGCTCTATAAGGAGTTTATGCAATGAGCCATGTCACAAGATATCTAAATGAAATGTCACAGAATCATAGGGGCCATGTCTGAATTCACTAACTGGATAAATGATATGGAGTTCTTTCACTTGAAAAAGGGGTAATAATCATATGTCAGCCTCCATAATAGATATTTTTATTTTCTAATCAGTGAGGAAATTTTCACTCAGATCAAGCCAAATCTTTTGCATAGACTAGGCTCAAATCATAATCCCATAATGTTATCTCGTGGAGATTTAAATTTGAACAATGGTGGATGGGAGTGGAAGGATTTAGAGACAAGTTCAAGGAATGGTAGACTTCTTTTTGTGTAACTGGAACATGTCATTCATTCTAGCTACAAAGTTGAAGATGTTGAAAGATAAGCTAAAGGAATGGTGTTTGGAGAGTAGGAACAACTAGAAACATAAGGAGGAGGATGTTTTATATTAGTTATCTAGCCTAGAAGAGATTCGAGAGCAAAGAATCCTATTCGAGGATGACCTTCAAACAATACACTTGTGCATGGAATCGAGGAACTATCCATAAATGAGGAAATAGATTGGGGACGGAGATTCAAAGTGCAATGGCTCAAGTAGGGTGGATGAACACTAAATATTTCATAGAATTGCCATAACATATAAGAGATTCAACTCTATTAATACTCTAATCGTGGATGGGACTTGTGTTTCAGATCCAGAAGACATAAAAAGGGCAATCATCAATTTCAACTAGAATTTTTTACGAAGAAGCGGAATATTGGAGGCCTAATTTTAATCCTCAAGGGGTTGAGGGTATTAACCTGGAGGAAAATGAATGGTTACAAAGGCAATTTGATGTAACTAAAGTGTTGGATTGCATCAAACTTTGTGCCAGTGATATGGCTCTAGGTCCAGATGGGTTCTCGATGAGTTTTTATCAGAAGTTCTGGATCTGCTAAAGGAGGATATTATGAATGCTATCAGACACTTTCATGCTCATTAGGTGTTTGAAAAAAGCTTTAATGCTACTTATATGACACTTATTCCAAATAAAACATGGGCTACTAAACTTAGAGTTTAGACCTACACGAGGATAGGTGGACTCTACAAGTTATTGCGAAATCTAGCAGAGAGGTTGAAGCGGCTGGTGAGCAAGCTAGTCAATAAGCATCAAGTGAAATTCATAAAAGACGGACAATTATGGATACAACACTCATGGCCAGGGAATGTGTGGACTCTAGGCTCAGAGCTGAAGACCTAGGGATCATGTGCAAGCTATATATAGAGAAGACTTATGACTATGTCAATTAGGCTTTCCTTCTCAACGTTCTATAACAAATGGGCTTTAGTGAGAGATGGTTGAAATGATTGGTTTTTGCATTAACACTTTCAGGTTCTCAATTCTGGTTAATGGAGAATCTGCTGTTTTTCCCTCACATAGAGGACTCAGACAAGGAGATCCTCGTTTTCCTTTCCTTTTCATATTAGCTATGAATATTTCAATAATATGATGAGGGTGACTATTCAGAACAACTGGATGAAAGGTTTTAAGATAGGCAATCAAGCAAGGAAGGAGATGCAGAATTGTCATTTGCTTTATGCAGATGACGCTGTTATTTTCTGTGAAGATAAGGCAAATAAACTTTGTTTTATCAGAATGAAAGGAAGATCAACATTTTTCCTGTTAAAGAAGCCCCACAAATACAAAGGCCAACATTTTGGGATGTTAAATTGAGAACTTCCCAACAACTTAGTTGGGCCATGCCTCTTGGCACAAACATAAGGAGCTGGAAATCTGGGATGGGATTGTAGAAAAAATTGAGAAGAAACTAGCTAACTGGAAAGCTCAATATTCACCTCTTGGAGGAAGAATACTCTAATTAACTCAATTTTGATTTTATTGCCAACTTATGTCATGTCATTATTCCCTATTCCTTCTAAGGTGGAAGAAAGACTTGGATAACTCGAGGAGAGATTTTCTATGGCTGGGTAACAAGGAGGGCAGAGGTATAAAAATTTGGTGAAATGGCTAACTGCCCAATTAAGTAGCCAATCTCGTGGTCTTGACATTAGAAATTTGGGGCTACAAAATAAATATTTGTTGACAAAATAGCTTTGAGGTTTGTTGGTGAGGATCATGCACTTTGGAAAGAAGTAATTATTAACAAAATGGGTAGAGTGATCATTAGTGCTCTGACATAGTGTCTAGCATCTATGGTGTGTCAGTGTGGAGGACAATTAGGAATCTTTGGCTTAAGTTGACTGGGCATATATATCACAGAGCGGGGATGGAACCAAGATTCTTTGTTGGAAAGAAAATTGGATTAGAGATGAGCCTTTATTATCTCATTTCCGGATTTGTTCTCTTTTTGCAGCAATTCAGAAGCAACAATAGAGATGAGCCTTTATTATCTCATTTCCGGATTTTCTCTCTTTTTGCAGCAATTCAGAAGCAACAGTAGTTGACACTTGGTCCCTCTCAAGGTTGGAATCTTATACTCAAAAGATATTTGAATAACTGAGAAGCGGGCAGAGTTGCTGAGTTGCTACAAGGACTGAGTGGATTTGAAGGCATAGCTGCAGAACCAGACACAATAAGATGGAGGCATGGTAGGGATGGTAAGTTCTCTATGAGAAGGCTATATAGAAATGAAGTGGTGGAGCAACCAGGGTGCATACTAGGTCCATGGAAGCAGATTTGGTAATACAAACTTCCAACCAATGTGAAGTGCTTTCACCTGTTTGGTGGCTAGAAGAGCATGTCTCACTCATGAAAAACTAAAAAGGAGAGGATTCCAAATTGTTTCTAGATGTTTTCTTTGCAAGGAGTCCGAGAAAACCAACAATCACCTGCTTCTCCATTGCAAGTTACAACACAAATTTGGTCTTTATTTCATAGTATATCTAGAACTAAGTGGGTTATCCCCGAACACGCTGCAGACCTACTCAGTTGCTGGATAAGGAGAGGAGGGAGCAAAAGCCAAAAGAAATGGTGGGAGATAATACTACCTTGCGTATGGTGGTCAATATGGAGAGAAAGAAACAATAGGTGCTCTGAGGATATTTCTAATTCAATCCAGAAAATAAAAGAGAATTGTATCAATATTTTTTATTTTTGGTGTAAAAAAGAAGGTATAGAAGAAGCTGAACAACTAGTAGATTTTATAGGTTCTTTGTAATTGCTTTAGTTCTCTCCTGTTATTTTGGACGCATAAGTTTTTGAAGGTCTCCAACATGTCCTTAATGAGTTCTCTGGGAGACACTAAGGCTAGATGTAATGCATACCATACAAAACTTCCATCTAAATGAGTTCTTTGAGAAATATTTCAATGTTTCTTTCATTGCTGCGATTTCAAAGAAGAATGATGCAAATAAGTTAAAGAATTTCAAATCTGTTAGTTTAATAGGTGGAGTAGACAAGATTATCCAAGCTCATTACAGAGAGTGAAAACAGTAATGAGAAAATTGGTGGATGCACATCAAATAACCTTTCTGAGGGGAAGACAGATTATGGATCCTGTTTTGTTGGCAAATGAGTTGGTGGACTCTAGAATTAAATCTAATAGACCAGGGATCCGATGCAAGTTGAATATTGAAAAAAGCTTATGACTATGCCGTTGGAGTTTTCTTTTGAACATTCTTAAGGATGTGGGTTTTGGCGATAAATGGCTTAAATGGATAAAGTTCTGCATTTCTAATGTCAAATTCACTGTCTTAATTGATTGCAGTCCTGAAGGTGTCTTCCAATCTCAAAGGGGGCCAGGATAGGTGATCCAATGTCACCTTCCCTTTTTCTTCTAGCTATGAAGGGTCTTAGAGGGTGTTTGGCTAAGCTTATAAGCTGGTCAAACTAGCTTATAAGCACCTTTTAACTTATCTACGCATTAGGTAAATACTGAAAGTGCTTATAAGTCAAAATAAGTCATTAGTTATAAGTTGGCCACCCCCAACTTATGATTTTGCAGCTTATAAGCACTTTTGGTTTGACCAATTCATTTACAATTTTATCCTAATATTTGTATGTAACCCCCAAAATAACTTTTCTTAAAATAAAATTTTGAACACTCTCCATGATTTTACTTCCACCTCTATTCTTCCGAACCTATAATTTCCTCCACCTTTTCAATGTTAACAACAATTATGCAGTTCTTTATGACATTATTTGGGTAGTAAATTTATCTCTAATAATTTTTAGCAGTTCTTCAAGTTCTATGGATAAGCATGGAACCCTTTTTTAACTTGACATCAATATCCTTGATTTGTGGGTTTTGTAAAGCATGAAACCCTCGCCTACTTCTCTATATTCTAAGATATTTATTATTGATTTCAAGAGCTACGCAAATTGAAAAAAAAGAATATTATTGATAAACACACAATATGAAGATTAAAAAAAAAAGTAAAAAGACGTGTAACCTTTTAACATTTGGATGACAACTCGTGATTTGATCATTGAGAATATTCATGATAGTTGAATGTTTTAATTTAATTAGAGACAAAAAAAATACATCGTCATTAGTTTAAATAACTTGAAGGACAATTAGGTAAATTTAACCAAAAAAATGCTTATCAACACTTTTTTACCAAACACTACAAGTGTTTATTATTAGTTTCAACACTTTTATCCAAACACGTAACTGCTTATTTATTAAATCAGCTTCAGCACTTAAAAATACTTATCATCACTTAATGCTTATCAGCTAGTTTAAATCAACTAAGCCAAACGGGCACTTAGTCATATGATTAGGACAACAAAGTTTAATGGATGGATCAGAGGCTGAGTGTTAACAAAAGCTAGTGTTGAAGGAGAAATATTTCATTTATTATATGCAGGTTCTCTTGTTTCTTGTGAAGTTGAGGTATATCAGATCAAACATCTTAGGGCAATCTTGTCAATATTTGAAGCTATTTCTACTTTCTAGTTTTTTTTTTGACAATGGGAAAAGTATATTTGTATTTACATGATACTTACATGAGCTGGGCATGTTCCTAGATCACAAAAAGGGATTACATTTTGGAGACAAAAAGCTTTCTAACTGTAAACTAGAAAGTTAAATAGATCCCACACTATCAAGACCTAGTTGTTTACACCAAAAATAGTAAAGCCCTAAACAATTCAACTTTATCTTCTGGATGGAGTTTTCTTTGTCCTCCAAGCATCTTTGATTTCTTTCCTTCCGTAAAGTCCACTAGATACATGCAGGGACAATTTTCCATCTCTCTTTCTGAATTGTTAGGCTGCCTTCTCTATTCCAACTGATTAGGACATCAGTTAGCCCTTGAGGCATCACCCAGCTGATACCCCTCTTGTTGATGAACATTCTCCATAATTGATCTGTCCAATTACAATGTAAAAAGAGATGATTGATTGTATCTGCTTTCTCTACACATAAGAAGCATTTGGAGCAAAGATGAAAGCCCTTCTTTGCTAAGTTGTCCTGAGTGAGCTTATTTGTAGCCAGCAACCACACAAAACAAGCCACCTTGTGAGGAATTTTAACTTTCCAAATCATTTTCCATGGCCAGCCCACTCTCACCGTGTTTGATGTGTTTAAATCTTTGTATGCTGATTTGACTCTGAATAACCCCTTGCTATCCTTTTGCCAAACCAGACAGTCTTCACATGTAGATAACCCATTGAATTGCTCAAGCACCTTTAGGAATTCTGCCATTTTGTCAATCTCCCAATCATTGAGGAGTCTTCTAAAACTAAAGTTCCAGCCCTGCCCAGACCACATTTCTTGCAATGTAGCTTGTTGATGTTGGCATAAGTCATAAATATCTGGGAAAGTTTGCAATAAAGAAGATTGCCCAATCCACCAGTCTTCCCAAAAGGATATTTTCTTACCATTTCCAGCTTTACATTTTGATCTGTTGTGTATGATAGACCAAAGGCTTCTGATGGATCTCCACACGCTGACTCCATATAGGCTGGTTACTGTGTTTGTGGTCCATTTGTTTCTTCCCCATATTTTGCTTTAATTACCTCTTTCCATAGTGAAATCTCTCTTGAAGCCATTCTCCAATTCCATTTCCTAAGCAGGCTTTGATTCTGGGCTTTTAGATTGCATATGCCTAACCCTCCATCATTCTTGTTGTTCAACAGAAAATCCCATTTCACCAAATGGAACTTCTTCTTGTCAGAGTTGCCTTGCCAGAAGAAGTTTCTTCTCATAACGTCAATTCTCTTGGTAATTTCAGTAGGTATTGGGAATTGTGTCATCATGTAAGTGGGCAAAGCATCAAGGACACTGTTGATTAGAGTCAGTCTTCCCCCAAGGGATAAGTATTGGCTTTTCTAGTTTGAAAGTTTCTTTTCACACTTCTCCAATACCCCATTCCAGATTCCCATTGATTTGCTCTTTGCTCCCAAAGGCATTCCCAGATAGCTTCCCCTCCCCCCCCCCCCCCCCCCAACACACACACACACACACCCAAGAATCTCTGCCATTGCTTGGATTTGTGGTACTTCATTGATGGGATATATGAAGCTTTTAGACCAATTTATGTGCATCCCTGAGACGGCTTCAAATAGAATGAAGATTATCCTTAACATAGTGAGCTGAGTATTGTCTACATCACATAGGATTATAGTGTCATCAACATACTGTAGGTGTGAGATTTCTGGTCCAGCCTCATTGTTGTGATTGACCTTGCAACCCCTGATCCATTCCTTTCTCTTTGCCGTCTTCAGCATATCATTTAGACCTTCCATTGCTATGATGAAAAGAAAAGGAGAGAGGGGGTCTCCCTATCTCAAGCCTCTAAGTGAGTTAAAGAAGCCAGTAGGAGAGCCATTTATAAGAATTGAGAATTTAACTGAACTGATGCAGTGATTGATCCACTTGATCCATCTAGCTTATCCCATTTTCTGTAGGATTTCTAGTAGGTAGTTCCAATTGAGGTGGTCAAAAGCCTTTTGGATGTCTAGTTTACATACGATGCGTGGTTCTTTACTCTTTATTCTAGTATCAACACATTCATTAGCTATGAGAATTGCATCAATTTGTCGTCCCCTCACAAAAGCCATTTGCTGTGAACCAATCAGCTTGTGGATCGCCTTTTTGAGTCTATTTGCGAGGAGCTTGGAAATGATCTTATATACACTTCCTATCAGGCTGATAGGTCTAAAATCCTTTAGTTCTTTAGCCCCCACCTTCTTAGGAATTAAGGCTACAAAAGTAGAGTTCAAGCTCCTTACGAAAGTTTCTTGGCAATGGAAAAATTGTATTGCATTCACCGCATCCTGTCTAACTGTTTCCCAGCAATGGATATAAAAAGCCATAGTGTATCCATCGGGGCCTGGGCTTTGTCACCTGCACAACTTTTAACAGTCTTCCATATCTCCTCAACTTCAGAGTTGGCTGTCAGTATTTGGTTGTCTTCTCTGGAGATCTTTGGATAGTCCCTAATATTTCCAGTTGGTCTCCATTCTTCTGTCTCAGAGTATAATGTCTAATAGAAAGAAACAATTCTTGCTTGATTTCCTCCATATCCTATATTATTCTCCCTTCTATGCACAACTAATCAATAGTGTTATATCTTCTATGAGTAGTGGCAATTTTGTGGAAGAACTTTGTGTTTCTGTCCCCCTCTTTTAACCATAAAGCTCTGGATCTTTGTCTCCATGCTATTTCCTCTTGCTTTGCAATTTCCTCCATCTCTGTATGCAACAGTGTTTTTGTCACAAATTCCTCTTCATTCAGTGCTTTGTGATCCAAAGTTACATCAAAGTCTGCAAGTTGGTTGAGAATGCTCTGTTTCTTCAGAGCTACGTTATGTTGAATGGTTTTGCTCCACTCCTTAAGCTTGTCTTTCAAGGCTTTCAACTTGTTGGCAAGAATGAAATTAGGGTTGCCTACAAATTGAAAGGAGTCCCACCAAATTCTGATTCTGTCCCCAAAACCCTCTGTTTGTAGCCACCAAGTCTCAAATTTGAAGTAAGATTTAACTGGCTCCCAATTGCCGCATTGCAGTAACAAGGGAGAATGGTCAGAGGTCACTCTCTGTTGTAAGGATTGACTTATGTGTCTGAATTTTGAAGTCCCAGTCTTCAGAGATCGTGAATCTGTCGATTCTAGCAGCAATGTTATGTTTGTCTCCTTCCTCCAAGTGTATTTGCCCCTTGAAAGTGGCAGATCCACTAGTTCCATGTCCTTAATGAACCCAGAGAAGTCCATCATGGATCTGTTCACCCTACTGCAATTCTTCTTCTCTGAAGGGAATCTAACTGTGTTGAAGTCTCCACATAGAATCCATGGTCCTAGGAATAAGCCTCTGGCAGCCCCTACTTCTTCCCAGACTGCCTCCCTCTCCATTCTATCATTTGGTGCATAGACACTAGTAAGGTGCCATGATAGATTCTGATTTATTCTAGTGAAGTTGCAAGAGATAGAGTATGTTCCAATACTAATGATGTTACCTTCCAAAATTCTGCCATCCCATATTATCAGGATGTCCCCTCTAGTTCCACTGGCTTCAAGCTGGGCAAATTTAACCCCTCTATTTGCCCATAGTTCTTTAACATGAGAAGAGATGTCTCCTTAAAGCTTTGATTCTTGGAGGCAGTAGACATCTGCCTTCCAAGAATGGACCATTGACTTTATCAGACTTCTTTTTGACCCTGAATTTAACCCCCTAACGTTCCATGAGATGATTTTTACATTCATTGATCTGTGATTGGGAGATATCTCCCCTTGCTTCTAGAGCCAAAACTTCTGAAATTGTTCCCTGTCTCCAAGCCTTTCAGTTCATTGATGCCCTTTCTCCTAGGTGTTTCGAGAGATAGGGGTTTCTGCTTGAAAGACTCTTTTTCTGTCAATCTTCATGAAAAGAGCCTTTGCTGCTTCTACATATCCTTTTACATCCACTCCATTCGCTACTGAATTTAAGAATGTTTTGATGGAAATTCTCAAAATCTAGATCTCTCTCTTCTTCGGTTGTATGAAAATTCATAGGAACTGCATCTTCTACTGTAAAGTTACTCTCTTCTTCTCTGTGACATAATTGCATGTCCGGAGTAGGAGTTAGGTACTCCAGGGAAAAGCCTCTAGAGTTTTCTGCTTCTCTTTCCTGGTTCTGATGGGTTTTACTGCTGAGATTTTCTTTTGAGAGACTCGTCAAGCCTCTAGAGTTTTCTGCTTCTCTTTCCTGGTTCTGATGGGTTTTACTGCTGAGATTTTCTTTTGAGAGACTCGTCTCTTTTGCTGTTTGCTCTGCTTCCTCCATTACTGCTGATTTTATGGCCTCTGTGGGGATTATCACTGTGGGCTGTGATATAGCTATAATTTCTGAGACTAATGGATCTTCTCTTTGGTCCTTAAGAGAAGGCCCCGGCGTTATTTCTAATGAAATTGGGTCAAGAAATGGCCCGTTAAGGCCCAAACCCATTGTTTCATTAAAATGAGCTGTGCAAGATGCATGGCCAAAGCCTCTGGCTCCATTGCCATGTGCTTTTGAATTTGAAGTAAAAAGGGCCCCTGTGTCTAACATCCCCACGTGCCCTAGGTGCTTCTTTTCTGTATATCTCTGCCCGACAGCTGTACATTTGTGATTGTTATTATCCAGAGGTTTTGCCTCTCAAATTCTCCGATGAAGCATCCGCTGGCCACCGTCACCGGAATCTCGCACTAGATGGGGATTTTGTACAAAAACCCGTCGCTTTCCACCTCAATATCCTCGGGATACTTTCTCCGTCACCTTTCACTTTTAACCTAGCCCAATGAAGATGATTTTTTAGCGACGTCTCCTCTTCCGTTTCAATCCAGCCGCCGCATTGGTCGCCAATTTTTTTGAAGACTTTTTGTGACCATAAACTTAGTGGGAGCCCCATAATTCTTATCCACACCCAATCCCTCTTCAAGTTTTCCGGCCAGCATCCAGTGGTAGGGCTCCATCAGTTGAGAATTAACTTCAACTTTTTCCAGCGCCATTCTCCTGATAAAACGTGCTCTGCAGCCTTCCTGGAGGGAAACTCAAATAGAAACTGAGAATCATTCATTGTGTACACGTTTTCCCCGATATGATTTTTCCATGTGCTGCAGGCCCATCTCCTTGCGTCATTCAAACTTGGGGTTTCTTGAGTTATCCCCTGAAATTTCCCAACAATGCATCTCCCCAAAAGATCATTATCTGAGATTCTTGTGCCTCCTGGGACCTTGATAGTCGAATTGTTACATGATACAGCAGATCTTTCTGTTCCTGTTGTCTTCCATCTGTTCTTTCTGAAAGCTTCTTTGTACGATGATTTTAGGTGAGGGAAGTTAATGCCAGCACAGTCTTCTTCTTTTCTTTATCAGAACTTCAATGAAGTTTGAGATCTTTTGGGCAATGAGACCCCACCCTTCCTTAAAAGCAGCTTCTGGAGTAATAATGACAGATTTGTTCTCCCCTTGAATTGCTATGAAACTAATGTATCTGCCATGTTCGTTGTGCTTAAGGGTACAAAAGAACTCTGCAAAATGATCTTTTTTGTGCCATCTCTTGACTGTCAATGACTGTTCCTTTCGCCATATTAAAGACTGAAACAACCCATTTCATAATATTGACACTGATCATAACCTGTCTTCTTAAAAATCTGCTGCGTTCGACCCACTCAAACCAGGTGTCAGCCCCTGATCTGGTGCTCGAAATCTCATGAGATTTGAAACCTGCGTTAAAGAAGATCCTATCCTTTTCCATGACTAAACTACCAGGTGATATTCGGAAGAAGGAGAGATGGGGGAATGAAAGAGAAAAGGGATGTTCCGATGATCAGAAGGATCACCGGAGGGGGAAGGAAAAAAGTGGATCACATCTTTTTGTACATTTCTGTATTTAGTAACAATGTGTTTTAGATCACTAAGTTTCAAAAAATACTTTCTTTTATTCTTAAACTTGAGTTTCTAGTTTATATGTTAACTAAAGTAATAGGTTTTTAATTCAAGTCAACCAAGTTACAAACTTACAGTGTCTTGCAAGAAACTTACACTATACAGGGGGCGGGGGGGGGGGGGGGGGGTCTCAATATTTATCCGTAGGGGGCAGATTGACACTAATTAACTCAGTGTGGATGCTCTTTCAGATTACATGATGGCTGTCTTTCCAATTCCTAGAAGGGTAGAAAAGAAGTTACACAGATTAAAAAGAGATTTTCTTTGGCAAGGTAACAAGGAAAACAAAAGTCATAATTCGTGAAATGGGAGGTCCTAACCCTGAGCAAGAAGCAAGGTGGCATGGGCATAACGAAGTTGGGATTACACAACAAAAGCCTCTAGAAGAGTGGCTATGGAGGTTTAACAAAGAAGATATGGCATTATCGTGAAACTTCATCACACAGAAATATGGTATGGTCAATGAGTGGATTAGTAATGAAGTTAGAAGCCCTTATGGTAGTGTCCAGAAAACCATCTGAAATCAGTGGCATGAATTTTGGGGAGATGTGGAGATCATAATGGGGAATGGGAGAAAAACTGAATTTTGGAAGGTCTACTGGATTAGACTTAATAGCTTAAAGTCCACCATCCCAGATCTATACTCTATTAGCCTCCAAAATCATGCTAAGATAAACCAAATTTGGAGTCAACAAGGCTGAGATTTGATTTTCAAAAGATTTTTAAATGATTGGGAAATTGAGAGCTTTACCTCTATGCTTCAACAGCTGGCCACTTTTAATGGAACTATTGAGTATGCAAACAAGCTCAAATGGAGGTTGAATACTAAAGGGGGGTTTACTGTAAAGGCAGCCTATTGGAAAGTGAATCACAGTAAGTCACCTTAATGTGATTTGGCCCTGGAAGCTTATTTGGAAAGTAAAAATCCCAGTAAAGGTATCCTGTTTTGTGTGGGTGGTTGTCAGAAAAGCATGCCTCACTCATGAAAGGTTATAGAAAAAAGGCCTTTAGATTTGTTCAAGATGTCCATTATGTGATTAAGAAAGGGAAACTAATGAGAACCTTTTCCTACACTTGAAGACAACTATAAATCTGTGGTACATGTTCTTTTGTATATTGAGGAAAATTGGGCTCTGCCCAAGTTCCACTAAGGAGCTCTGTGCAGCTGGAGGAATGTGGGAAGAAATAGTGAGGAGGACCGATGGCAAATTATTCCTGCTTTTGTATATGGTGGACAATTTGAAAAGAAAGGAACTCAAGATACTTAGAGGACTCTAGCAATCCCATCCAGAAGATTAGGATGAATTGTTTTACTTTGTTCCTCTTTTTAGTGCAAACAAATTATGTGGGGGGATGCAGGAGAATTAGCAAAGTTAATTGGCAATGTTTGAACCAGTAGATTTTGAACAATAGAAACCTTACGTGTTTGGTGTCCATAGAGTTTGAAATCTCAGTTTCTCTTTGGAAGCTGAGGTCTTTTTATTAATACAAGTAGTTACCTTTATCTGAAAAGAAAAAGTTCCAAAAATCTTTCACTCTTAAACTTGGTGCCCAATCAAATACTGCCACATAAATTGTTGACAGATGGAGTGTCATTTTTCTTCTCATTCACCTTTCTTTCATTCTTAAACTTCGTGCCCAGTCAAATACTGCTACATAAATTGTTGACTGATGGGTGTTTTTCTTTTATCCTTTTAGGAGGTAGGGGAATATGCTTGATAAGCTATAATGCTAAACTTTCAACAACTTCATGATCTGATTTACAAGTTATATCTACTGAATTCTATGTGTACTGAGCTTGTACTTATTTAGCTTCATTATGTTGTATAGTTGGGTGGAGTCCAGATGGTGAGTTTATTGCCATAACAAGGAAGAATTTGGTTAGCATTCTATCATCAAAGTTTGAGGAAAAGTTCAGCATATCTCTATCATTTAAGTCGTTGCTTGATGATTCTTCTGTCAAATACGTCATCAAAGGTATATTATATTTTGTGCTTTTGGCATGTTATTTCTTGGTATTTCAGTGAGTTAAGTACGAATGAAATCTTCTCAACTTTTAACTTGTGCATCCAATTCTAGTATAATGCTCTGGCTTCAGATATTCCAGTTGTAAGCTTCGCCTATTGTGTTGCTTTTTTAGCTTCTTCTAATTGAAAAGAATTAGGTAGGGAACATCTGCGGGCATATAGAAGATATAGCTGAATAGAGAAAAACCCTAGTGGTTTAGGTTGTGAGATGAGCGATGTCGGTTATTCATCTGCTTGATGATTCTAATGTCAAATACGTCATCAAATGTATATTTTAGTTTTGTGCTTTTGGCATGTTATTGGTATTCAGTGAGTTTAGTACAAATGAAATCTTTTCAAGTTTTAACTTGTGCATCCAATTCTAGTATAATGCTCTTGCTTCAGATATTTCAGTAGAAGCTTCTGCTATTACGAACTTTTTAGCTTCTTCTATTAAAACGAATTAGGTAAGAAACATCTGCGGGGATATAGAAGATATAATTGAATAGAGAAAAATCTTTTCTAGTGGTTTAGGTTGTGAGATGACTGATGTCAGTTAATCATCTGAAAACTATTTTTTTGCTGAATATATAATGTTTTTTGTAAGACATGTTTGAGGTTCTAGTTTCTCTACATTTTCTAGCTTTATAGATCTGCTATTGCCATGAAAATTTTCTGGTCTAGGTAAGAGCTAACCTGTGTTTCAGTTAAAGTCTGTCTATTTATATGTTAAAAAATTGGACTTCTTTGAAAAGAAAGAAGTATCCATTCTGTCCATTGCTAGCTCCATAAATACAACTCCAAAAAAAAGGCAGTTTTGAATTGGAACTTGTGTGAGTTGTCTCTACGCGCATGAAGCACTTTACTGTTGATAGTTGAAGAGTCCCACGTCGGATGAAAAAGGGATGGGTGGTCAACTTATATGGTCTTGGGCAATCCTTCCCTCTTGAGCTAGTTTTTGGGGTTGAATTAAGTCCAAGATCCATTTTTTCTTTACATGGTATTAGAGAAAGACTAACCATTTCAATTCCCCATATTAAATTGCCACACTTGGTGAAGAGTCCCACATTTAATGGGGCAATCGGCCCCTCTTGAGCTAGCATTTGGGGTTAGACCCAAGATCCATTTCTTTGCACACATGTTTATTGGAAAACCTTTATAAAAACTATTATTTAAATATATGTTTTTTGAAAAATGTTAATAAAGAGTGAAAAATAATTGGGCAGCACATACATGTGTTTAATAGTGTCAGATGGGAACAAACAAAGTTTAGTAACTATTAAAAAAACTAATAATAAGTAGTACCACCTCCTTAAAAAAAGATAATCAGAGAGCAATAGACCAAAAACAAAATTGGAGGAGACACTATCCAACCACACCAAAGGAAACTCAATTAGAAAAGAAGAGAAATAGAGAAAGAATCCTAAGGGAGTGGGCTTTTTGCCCACATTAATTCAGAATTCATATTGGCCCCTAGAGTTTCAACCCGATTAGCTTTTGTATGCATGGAATAATTGCCAACCTGTTTAGATCTGAACTGAGATCCAAAAAATGCTCCCAGGCACTACTCCCTTGACCATGACTTAATCTTTTCTTCTGAACCAACCAACAGCTCCGGTGATCCTTCCGATCACCGGAAAAGCAACCCTTTCTCTCTTCTCTCTCTTCCTCTTTCCTCTCCTTCCTTCTCTATCTTCTCCTCCCTTCTCTTCCCTTCCAGCATCGTCTCATGGAGTATCAAAATAATTTACATTTTGTTTCCAGTGGGAAATCTTTCGAACTCAGAGATGCAGGCGAAGGATGGTACGTCCTGACAGAAAGGGGAAAAAGATTCTCGTGCAAGTTATCCGTTGATGAAATCAGCCTCCGACGCATATGCGAGTCTCTCAGACTAGCTTCCAGAAGGAAAGGAGGCTATTACAGGCGATGGGGCTAGAAATCTGCTAATCACCATTACAAAGTTTTTGTCAACTATAACTGTTATGGGCGGTTCGTTCGCATCGAAACGTGGACAGGGGTTACGATGAAGGCAGTGATAGTCCCAGAGGGTGATCTAAACTGGGGATGGGACGATATAGCAGTAAAAATAATGCTTTTCCTGGGAAGAAAGAAGGCAAGGAGTCGACAGGAAAATAGGAAAATGCCAGAGGAGGAAGATGACAGCAAGCATTTCCTCAATAGATGTCTGGTCGGAACTTTCAACGACCCATTTAGCAGCAATCCCAATCAAGAGGTGATACAAAAATGGTTCTTTGCCAAATGGAAGATATTAGCCAGCTTAAGAGCAACCCAGATGTCTCATAACCAGTTTCTCTTCGAACTACCCTCTAGGCAAGAAGCTGTAAGAGTTCATGTCGGAGAATGGTTCTGGAACGGACACCGACTATTATTAGAGTGATGGTCACCAATGGCAGGGATCGAAATAGCGTCTCCCAGATCGGAACAGAAATGGATTAGGGCTTATGGAATCCCCATTGATGCGTGGAAGATTGATACTTTCAAAACAATCGGCGACTATTGCGGCGGCTTTATAGGCATAGACGAAGACACAAAACATAGAAAACACTTCTCATGTGCCAGTATCTGTGTAAAGAACTCTAAGAAGAAAAGCCCGAATAGTATTGAACTCCCCAAAGGGCACTGGATTTTTGATGTTACGATTATTAATGAAATGGCGGCGACACCCAAGCCAGTTCCGATCACCGTCGCAAAAAACAGGGCAGGCTCGGAGAAGATGAATAGGTGGGGTTCTAGGTTCTGTTCTGTTAGACCTAGACACGTGGGGGAGCAGTGGACAACTGACCACTTTAATTCAAAACAGCCAGACCCTCAGCGAAAACCGGGCCCAGCAGTGGATATTTTCAATTACTCACGGCCCAAAACTTCAGAAGCCCACATCAAGGCTGTAAACCCTAACTTGGCCCAAACTCTCACTATTATAAGCCTACTAGAAAGAAAGCCCACTTCAAATCATTCTCCCCTAAACCCACTCTAAAGAGATGGAGAGCGATAAGGCAATTACCAGTCTCATCCGTGGGAGTCCACCAACAAATATCCATCAAAGCAAAGTCAGAGCAGCATGCAGTAACTCCATCTCTTACATCGGATGCCGACGACGAAGCTGACTCCGAAGGAATCTCTTTCGTTAACAACCTCAGAGGTCTCTCTCATCGCCTTAACTGGCCAGAAATAGCATCAACGGTCCTGACATGGTCAGATACAGACACATGCAATGAACCTCTTCCTCTAGCTTGGCACGCAGAGGATAATCAGGAGCTACTCGATAGTCAACTTGATATTCAACAACCTTCAATAATTGAAACCTCAAAGTGGTCAAAGCTAGTGATAGGTAAAGCTTGCAAAGCCTTCAGAATCAATGCAACAGGTTTCGAACATGAGATCTTTGATCTTATTATGAGAATGGATCAGAAAAGATTAGACCAACAAAAGAAAAAAGGTGAATCTAGCAACAAGGGCAAAGGAAAGAGAAAAGGGGAAATTGAAGTCCAAAATTTAATCTATGGTATCAACTATGATGGGAGGAATAAGTGTGACAGGGGCAGGCAAGGCAGTTTGGCGATCAGATGAGAGTAAGAATCCTTAGCTGGAACGTTCGGGGGCTAAATGATGGGAGGAAAAGGAATACCATCAAATCATTAGTTCGCAAATGGAAAACTGACATCCTGTGCTTGCAAGAAACAAAAATGGAGGCTTTAACTAACTTCATGATTTACCATATATGAGGGAATAAATGGGCTGGATGGGCAGAATTTTGAAGGCCAGCGGTACTAGAGGTGGTATCATCATAATATGGGACAAAAGGTGGTGGAAATGCATTGATGCTCTTCACGGGTGCTACACAATGACATGCTTTCTTAAGAGCTTGCAGGAGGACTTTAGATGGGCCTTCACAGGAGTTTATGGTCCTCACAGCGTTATAGAGAGGGAAGAGTTCAGGCAGGAACTGGGTGCAATAAGAGGGATTTGGAGTGAATAATGGGTGGTGGGAGGTGATTTCAATGTTTATCGATGTGACTTGAGAGGTTGAATTGTACAAGAAGATCAACTGCCATCAGTGATTTCTCAGAACTGATCCAAGACCTCCAGTTAAGGGACCTCCCCTTACAAGGAGCACAGTTCACATGGTCTAGGGGAGATAACAATCAACAAGCTTCAAGGATCGATCGATTCCTTGTGTCAACTGAATGGAATGACAGCTTCAAAGCCATTAAACAGGCCACACTTCCAAGATTAATTTCAGACCACAGACCCTTACTATTGGAGTGTGGCGACTGGGACACAACCTCATCCTATTTCAAGTTTGAAAACATGTGGCTACAGCAGCCAGAGTTCATTGATCTATTAAAGGTTGGTGGCAGAGCTACACAGTAGGAGGCACCCCTGATTTTATACTTATCCAGAAGCTGAAAAACTTGAAGAAGGACATTGCAAATTGGAACAAGGAGGTATTTGGTAAGCTGGAAACAAGGAAAACCAGGGCTTTGGAAGATCTAGCAGCTTTAGAACAAGCAACAGAGCTCAGGACTCCATCACAACTTGAAAAAGAAAATTTTTTGAAGCTGAAACAGGAAATTGAAGAGATCGCAAAAGCTGAGGAGACTTCATGGAAGCAAAAGTCCAGAAGTCAATGGCTTAAAGCAGGGGATAGAAACACAATATTTTCAAGCTATAGCCAACTCCAACAGAAGATACAACTCCATCGATAAGCTTCAAGTAGGCCATAATATCACAAATGACAAAGAAGAGATCAAAGGGGAGATACTAAATTTCTACCAAAATCTCTATATGGAATCTGAACCATGGAGACCATCATCAAGTTTTGAGGATGTGGAAAGACTCTCAATAGAGGAGAGTGAGATGCTAGAGGGGATTTTTGAGGAACAAGAAGTGTTTTCAATTATCAAATCATGTACTCCAGATAAAAGCCCAGGGACGAATGGGTTCACTATGGCTTTCTTCCAAAAACCATGGGGTTTCGTCAAACATGAGATCATGGATGCCCTAAACTATTTTCACGAGCACTGTTACATGGTAAGGTCCTGCAACTCCACTTTCATTGCCCGGATTCCCAAAAAGTAGGGAGCCATTGAGGTTAAGGATTTCAGGCCTATAAGTCTCATTGGCTGTATGTACAAGATCCTAGGAAAGGTGTTAACACAGAGACTGAAGAAGGTTATTGGTAAGCTGGTCTCCTCTCATCAAAATGCCTTCCTCAAGCATAGACAGATTACTGATGCAGCCCTCGTAGCAAATGAGGTACTAGACTGGAGGATCAAAGCCGAGTTTCCGGGAGTTATGTGCAAATTAGATATTGAAAAAGCTTTTGACCAACTAAACTGGTCCTATCTTATTGCAATACTGAAAAAGATGGGCTTTGGTGCAAAATGGCTGAAGTGGATGAGATACTGTATCACCATAGTCAAATATTCAATTCTGATAAATGGTGGTCCAGTGGGCTTTTTCTCTCCTCAAAAAGGGATTTAAACAAGGTGATCCACTCTCACCCTTTTTGTTCATCCTAGCCATGGAAGGATTAAGCAAAATGTTGGTGAAAGCCAATCAACTGAATTGGATCAAAGGATTTAGTGTTGGTGGCAGAAGCACAGGAAGCACAATCTCAGTCTCTCATCTTCTGTATACTGATGACACTTTGGTTTTCTGCGAAGCTGAAGAATCTCAACTGCTATATTTAAACCTCACTCTTCTCCTATTTGAAGCACTGTCAGGACTTCATATCAACAAGAGGAAGAGCATTATCTATCCAGTCAATAACGTCCCAAACATTGACATACTAGCTGGCATTTTGGGTTGCAACATTGGGACTCTTCCTTGCACATATTTGGGTCTACCTCTGGGAGAAAAATTCAAAAGCTACAATATCTGGAATGGAGTTGTGGAAAAATTTGAAATAAGGTTAACCTCGTGGCAGCTTCAATACCTGTCTCTAGGGGGCAGGGTCACTCTCATCAGTAGTGTACTTGACAGCATACCCACCTACTTCATGTCTCTATTTCCTATCCCAAGCAAAGTGCTAGAAAAGCTGGACAAGATAAGGAGAGACTTCCTATGGGAAGGAAACAACAGCTCAAACAAGCTCCATCTATTAAAATGGGACAAAGTTTTGAAACCAAAGGGTGAGGGATGACTGGGGGTGAGAGATCTGTCAACTCACACAAAAATCTGCTAATGAAGTGGCTTTGGAGGTATGACACCGAAGGACCAAGCCTATGGAAAGAGGTAATTAAATCCATCAATGGGGCCAAAGGACAATTGGAGTTCCCAGACTTCCAGTGCTCCATATGGAGTTTGGATCTGGAAATACATCAGCAAGTTAGGTAATGAATTTTCTCAGAGGGTTCATTTTCAAGCCAGGAAATGGAGCTCATGTCAAGTTCTGGGAAGACAAATGGCTTGGAAACAATTCTTTAAAAAATGAGTATCCTGAACTTTTCAACATGGCACTAGACAAGGCTTCCTCAATTGCTCAAAACAGGAGCAACAACACCTGGGATATTCATTTCAGAAGACACCCTCAAGACTGGGAGCTGCAGAACTTGCTCGAATTGCTAGCCAGAATGGAAGCCTACAACATTGACTCAAACACCCCAGATAAAATGAGATGGGGCAACAAAGGTCTTTTCTCAGTTAAAGAATGCTACAGACAGCTGGGTCACCAAGATCAAGTTATTGACTCATGGCCCTGGAAATTGGTTTGGAGGACCAACCTACCTACTAAGATCCAGTGCTTCTGTTGGCTAGCTCTCAACAATGCCAGCCTCACTATAGACAATCTAAACAGGAAGGGATTCCAGCTGGTCAATAGATGCTATCTTTGCAACTCTCAACTGGAAACTGTCAATCATCTCTTTCTGCACTGTCCAGTAGCCGCTGACCTCTGGAATCTGTTTTTTAGTATTTTTGGATTAACATGGGTAATGCCTCGCAATCTAAGAGAGGTATACTTGAGCTGGAATCTATGGAAAGTTGACAAGACCATTAAGAAGACCTGGCAGATGATTCCTGCTGCAATATTTTGGACCCTTTGGAATGAGAGAAACAGAAGGTGTTTTGATGGCATCTCAACTCCAAGCTACTCTCTTAAAGCTAAATGTTTAGTTAGCCTCTTTTGTTGGACAATGCTGTCCCCAGTTACTAGCTCAGTACTTTTTCTAGACTTTATTAGCACTTTAGTTCTTGACTAAGACATTGTATCTGAGGCAAACAATGCTCTCCTACTCTTTTGCTCTTTTTGTAATTAGCCTCCTGTATCATTGCATCTCCTTGATGCCTTTCAATGAATTACATTACTTCATCAAAAAAAAAATAAAAAAAAGATAAGAACAATACTAATTCTCCAAAAGAAATGCTCCTAGGCACGTTTCCCAAGCTTTCTCTCTCTTACTTTTTAGGAGTGCAGAATACTATTTTCTGGCGTGTCTACACTGGAATGAGACTTTTCTTTCTTCACCAACAGTTATCACCCACTGTAATTACTAAAAATACCTTTAACTTAAGATTTAATCAAGGATTAGAACCACAGAATTATATGGGAGAAAGAATTTATTTTCATACGGGGTTTAAGTCATGATATCTCCAAAACCAGCTTAAGGTCAGAAATGTGGTTTGAATGGACTGAATGTAGCAGTAATCTGATGAGGAAAGTAACTGTAAGCCTTAAAGTTATGAGATGGTTAGTTCATGTATTTTATTAAAGCTTCGAAGGAGCAAAGAATATTAATCAGGAGATAGAAAACAAGGGATCACTTTGCTGAATTCTTTTGCAACCAATGGGCGTGGTAGGTATATCAACTTTATTGCAGTTCAGGGGGAAACAAATAAGTTATTATAACTCTGGAGAGTACATTAAATGATGGATGGACTGTAATAGCTCAAAAAATTACAAAACCTATTGGGGTCGCAGGCAGGAGAAAAAGAGCAACAGTCTTTAAACAACAGTCCAAATACTCCTTCATTGAAGTCACAGGAGCAACAAATGGTCAATGGAAGCTGCTAAAGTTTGACACTGCAGATCACCAACGGTAGAATTAATCTCCCTAGAAGTTCCATAGTTTCTGAAGACGACGTTCTTGGCAGATGTATTGTGGGGATTATGCGGACTTAAGTCGAGAAATGTCGACATTGAATGACATACGGAGATGAGTCTGCGGAGTATGGAATACCTCTCATGGGATCAATGCACATGTAATGAATGACACTCAATTTCTTTTGAGCTACCAACTAGAAAAAAAGCAGAACATATTCTTAGTGGAGAATGGAGATGGAAGAAATCCAAATTGTCTCTAGATTGGCGGTCACTCACTGCTGGATGCTGGCCAGAAGAGGTGGCCAGAAGTTGGGTATCATTTCGTATTTACGCTTTGGCGTTGAACTTGTGGTCGCAAACCACTTTCAAACAGATCAGAAATGTTTGGGGGCTGGATCGAAACAGAAGAGGAAACCACGGTCAAAAATCACCTGCGGTGGGCTAGGATAAAAGTTAAAGGTGATAGAGCGAAAGTCCCAAGAGAGGTGAAAGTAGAAAGTGATGGCTATCTCTTCAAATTGCCGATCTGGTGCCGAATCCTGGCAACGGTGAGAAGGAAGTGGATGACCGGAGAAGATGAAGGCTCCAGACCGCTGGGTAATAGAGGACATGTACCTATATTCAAGAAACCTAGTACTATCCTAGTGGATTTCATGCCAACAAGGATGAATGGCACGTGGATGCAATGACAACTGGTGATGGGGCTAATAAATGCACATGTACGAGACACGTGGGAGATATAGAGGTGGCATAATTAAATTCTAAAAATTTGGAAGGGAAGTGGGCCTCAGAAACAAAATAGGCTCCTGATCTGAATTTAAAAGAGCAGATGGGCTTGACCCAGCGGCTCTTCTGATTTTCAACATGGTACAAGGCAACCATATAGAGGAAATAAAACTCGACCCCATCAGAGAAGTTATGGAGATCAACAACCTGCCTTTACAGATAGAATTACATGTAAAAAACCAAGAACAGAGCCACTTTCATACGCAAAAGAAGTCTGGGTCAGCGACAATACGACAATTGGAGAAGCAACTAACAATGAATTGGGAATGTCACAAAGTAATAAGAACAGGGAGGTCAGTTTGGCCTTGGAAGCAGAAAATTCTCCAATGGCGATGCTAAACACAATACCGGGGAAAGGGTGCTGGGTAATGGAAGATGTTGAGCCTTTGCACATGCAATCACAAGCTGAGAGGCTGGACAAATAAACGGATACAACTATCCGGTACACCAAAACTTAATCAATTGATTGGAGTGGATTTTCAAGGACACGAGGAGGCAATGGAACTTTTGAGGCAAATAGACAGTAGCAGACAAGCGAGGAATATGAAGTGGGATTTCAAGAGAACTCTATTCAAAGGCGCACAGGAGCTAAAAGGATTGATATCTTTTGACGTGAAATTTAAGGAAAATGATAACACGAATAGGGAAAGAAGTCTGACTCTTAACGATCCACGAATTTCAAGCTAGTTTCATGGAACATAAAGGGACTGAATGGGAAGGATAAAAGGAGATTAGTGAAGAATTTGGTTATGGATTGGAATGCAAACATCATATGCTTCCAAGAAACCAAACTGGAGGGTTCCATGAAGGAGATGGTCAGTCAATTATGCGGGAGGTAGATGGATGAGGTATGCTTGTTTGGAGGCTGATGGAAGGAGCCTGGGCTATATGTCGAGATTTTAATATAGTTATAGATAGCCAGCAATGAAAAGGAACTGCAAAAGAAGAACCAGGAATATGGTGGATTTTTTGATTTCATAGAAGGCATGAAGCTGATTGATCTCAATCTGGAAGGTGGGGAACTAGACATGGTTTAACGGGGAAAATCATCTTACAGTATCAAGAACTGACAAAATCCTAATCTCAGATGAGTGGGATGATAAATTCAGCAACATCAAACAAGTTCTAATGCAGAGATTGGTTTGTGATCACAACCTAATAGCTTTGCAATGTGGAACAAGGATACCAAACAAATTATATTTTAAAGTAAAAAAGTGGTGGCTGGGGTCAGAAGGCTTTATTGACAAAGTTAGAGAATGGTGGAATTCTTTTCTTCCCACAAGGAAGCCAAATTTCATTCTGGCTTACAAATTTAAAGCTCTCAAAACAAAGCTCAAGGAGGTGGAGTAAAAGTCAATTGGGAAGCCTCAACTCTCAGGAATCTACTTGAGCGATTAGTAGAATGAGAGGCAAAAATGGACAACAAACCTTTAAATGAGGTTGAGAAGGTGAAAAAAGCTGCTCTGTTTATGGAGTGTGAGAAGTTTACAAAAAATGAAGAAATATCCTAGAGGCAATGATCCAGGACACAGTGGTTGAAAGAAGGTGATAAGAACACCAAGTTCTTCCTCAAAACAGCAAATGCTCACAAGAGATACAATCATATAGACCAGTTGATGATCCAAGAAGTTACTATTGAAGATACTACAAGAATCAGAGAGTAGATAGTTGATTTTTACCAGAAATTATATGTAGAAACAGAGAGCTGGAAACCTTTCTACAATTTTGGTAATTGTCCTATATCAGTACAAGAAAATGAAGCCCTGCAAGCAAACATTGAAGAACAAGAGGTGTTACAATGCCTAAAGTGGTGTGCTAATAACAATGCTCTAGGATCAAATGGATTCACAATGGACTTCATCCTCATCTGTTGGGATATAGTGAAACAAGATATCATGGCTACTTTCAGGAATTTCTATGAAAGGGAGGTATTCGAAAAGAGTTTTAATGCTACTTTTTTTTTTGATAAAGGTAACATGATTCTATATTTATATCCACAGGTATACTACAATAAAATGTAGTCCCCCTCTCAAAAGTTGTAATTACATGGATCCTATCCTTACTAGATTACAACCAATCTATAACTGTAAGAACATCTTCTGTTTGACCTATCACTACTTGTTTACACCAAACATAATAAAGAGCAAGAAAATTTTGCTTAAAGTTCTGATAGCTGCTCTTCTTGCCTTCAAAACACCTCTGGTCCTACTTTTATAACTCTAATCCCCCCCAAAAAAGGCTAAGGAATTGAGAGATTTCAGACCAATTAGTTTGATAGGTAGTATTTATAAGTTGTTCTTGAAGATATTGACTGAGAGACTAAAAAAGGTTTTTATAAGTTGTTCTTGAAGACATTGACTGAGAGACTAAAAAAGGTGATGGCAAAACCGATGGATGCCCAACACGTAGCTTTTATCAAGGGAAGACAAATAATGGATGCTGTTTCAGTGGCTAATGAAGCTGTTAACTCAAGAATCGAACAGAACAAACCTGGAATTCTATGTAAACTTCATATAAAAAAGGCATATGATCATGTCAACTAGGGTTCTTTAACGGAGGTCCTGCAAAGGACGGGTTTTGGATGCAAATGGATTAACTGGATTAGACAATGCATCCCCGCAGTATGCTTTTCAGTCTTGATTGATAGCTCGCCTGCTGGGTTTTTCAAAGCTCAAAGAGGACTTAGACAAGATGATCCCTTGTTTTCTGTCTTGCCATGGAAGGTCTAAACAATGTGATGAAAGCTGCAATAGCAGAGGGGCTGGATGAAGGTATTTGAACAAAGACAGAAGAGACAGCAACAACATGGAGATCACACATTTATATTATGCAGATGACACTCTGATCTTTTGTGATGCAAATGTGGATCAACTGTGGTATTTGAGGGTGATTCTGGTTCTATTTGAATGTGTGTATGGTCTTCACATCGACCGGAGGAACAACTCTTTGTATCCAATTATTGAAGTCATTGATATGGAGTCCCTAGCCACAATACTGGGAAGAGAAGTAGGGGCCTTGCCATCTGTATACCTTGGCATGCCTTTAGGGGCAAAATCTAAATCCAAGATTAAACTTGCTCTTTTTTAAAACCCAGTGCATGTATTGTAACATATCTTCATGAAGATTGGTTTGATTCTTTGGTAAAGGATTCCTCATCTTGATTTAGTTCTCTGTTTTCATCCACAAAGAAGTGGAGGAATAGTAATTTCTGCAGTGAAAAATAGCGAAGAGAAATTTTAATGCCAGCTTTTTGAATTTTTTTTTTTTGGGGTAAGAAGACTTTCATATAATTTAATTATAGAATGCAGCTTAAACTAAAAAAAAATAAAGAAGGGCAGATTAATCAAATAACTAAATTTTTGCAATGGCTAATGAGTAGGCTAAATATTTTGTCACTAAAGAATCAACATGAGGGAGGTGAGTGTAATATTTTAAATAAGGGAGGTTAGTGTTATTGATGTTCTAAAATCTTGTACCATTTGTGTTGTTATGCTGTCTACTTACTTATCTCTCATGATGGTTTGTTACTATTGTAACAAATTTACATTATTTTTCTTGTACTGTGTGCGTTGTTTTGAATTTTTACTATTTTTAATGTCTTCTCACATTTTTATATTTTGCTTATAGAGTTACTTTTTCTTCGGGATTTATGCCTTGTGCCTTAGGGCTTGTACCACGTCCATGGTTGGTATACTATCTCCCAGGGACTCGCTTTCTAACACTGTGCAGACTGACTAGATTTTCAAAATGATTGAAAAGCCTCTGCTTCTTAGGTTTTAAATCTAGTTTAAGAATTGCATCTGATGAGTAGTTTTATTATTCTTGGTTGTTGCTAATGAATTTCTGCCAATTCAGCATCAATTAGTCAACTTTTCGTATCCATTAACCTCTCTTAGGTGTATTGTACTTTAACTGACTGTTATTTGAATTAGTGGATGCTGTCAGATGGATTCGTCCTGATTGTATTATAATTGGATGCCTTCAAGTAAATGATGACGATGGGGAGGAAAATTATGCGGTGCAAGTCATCACAAGTGAGAATGGAAGAATAACTAGCGTAAGTGGATAATTTGAATTGCGGAGAATCTAATTGGAGTTACTGTTGTATTTCATTGTTCATATTTTGATGTATGTTCTTCAGTAGAAGAATTTGTTATAGTTGCGTCTGGCTTGTGGAACATTTTTAGAAACCAAGGTGAGAGATCTGTGAAAATATCTCTTATGTAATTGGCTAGACGAGTACCTATAAGAAAAAAAATAATAGGCTAGATGAGCTTTTTCCTTTGAGGCCTGTTATAATATCAACTTGGGGTGGTGCAGTGAAGAACGCCTTCGTCAGTCTATTTGTTGTTGCGGCTTCAGAGAGCTAAGCAAAGATGTCTTTTAGAGTGGGGCTTGTCCCATTTTATGCTCAATACTTGTGTTCTACCTTTTATATTTGATTGATGGTGGTGTTATTATATTTATTCTTTAGCCGTGTGCTGATGAAGGATTATTGTATAAATAAATTGGTTAGTAAACATCAGGTTAAATCCTAATGGAGACAAAAGATCCCTAGGTGATTTCTTCCCTGTCCAGGCCTTGATGTACAAAGTTACCCGGTATCTATTCTGGTGGGAGGTAGCAGGTACCACGTGAAATTAGTCGAGGTACACACAAGCTGGCCCAAACATCACGGTTATTAAAAAAAAGAAGAAGAGGTAGTAGTTCCATGATCAATTTGCTCTTGAAATTGTACTAGTTTTCCTCTATCAATTCACAGCAGTTCATTTTATATAAATTTGAGCAATTTGGAGAGAATGATGAGCATTACAGAGTTTTTCAAAAAATTCTGAAGATCTCAAGTTTATATGTAATGTTAGTTCAAATATGAATATCCTTTTCCTATACTAGACATTAGTTGTCCTAGAAAATCATGGCATAGCTGCCGCCTTTTCCTGGCATGATTTCATGTTCAAATATGTTGATTGTTAGACGGTCTTTGGAATGGAAAGGTTACAACCATGTCGGATCATGCTCACCTAAAACTCTAGTTTATGATCATTCATCATGAGTTTTTTATTTGTGGTATTGCCCATCTAGACTGCGACACTGTTTAAAAGCAAAAAGGTTCTCAACCACATTATTTGACAAATGAAGCAAGTACAAAGAGATATAGGAAGTAAAGCAGCATTGCAAATGCGCGCCCTACTTAAAGAAGATACATAAGAAAAAGAACACACCAAGCTCTTAGTTGTTTTGAAGAGCAAGAGAGTTCACATGCAGACACAATGGGGATGGATCTGCAGTCTCTTAGGTTCAAAGATCAGACACTAGGCGATGACCTTGACAATGGAGACCATGTGATGTTGATGCTCTTAATCTCCAGCCTCAAGGGCTACTGTAGTTAATGGTTAAGATTGGTTCCCTTCAGGCAAAAGCACATATCTCGATCTGGTAACAATTTCTCTGTGGGTGAAGGGGTTGTATTTTAATGTTGAGATTTGTTTCCTTTAGGCTTTCATTGAATTGTTAGAATGATTTCTTATGCTTGTATAATGGGCAATTTATTACATGCTTACTTGCTATGTTCTTCGTTTGGCTAAGTTTTTTTTTTTCCTTTGCAGCCTTCAGCTAAGCCAGTTGTAAGGTCATTCAGGGATGTATTTCTTGACTTCCGTTACGATGCAGTTCCTTTATGTAGTGGACCTCAACTCTTCTCGAGTTATTTGGATCAACAGTATGTATTCTTGCTTTGCCTTTATGTTTATGATAGGTTTTCTGCATCTGGATTTAATTGAAGTGTGTATCTCTCAAAGTTTTAGAGATCTAAGTCCTATTGCTTGATTTAGATTACTATCTTTTGCACTATTTTATGTCACCATCATGTTCAGGAGAGGTTATAAGAACTCTGCTCAAATGAGCACTACTCAAGAATGTTACAGTCTCCAAGAAACTGCTACAGTCATCTATCATGTCCTGCTCAAAATTATAGAACAAAAATCTAATACTCTCATTTGAACTAATATACCCACTGTCAGCTCAAAAAGGCTCTCCTGTTTTGCTGTCTCAAAACTTCATGAGGAAAGATTTTGTCTACTTTCTTTTCCATGCTATGGTTAGTTTACCCACCTTCTAGTTCATCACTATTTCACTTGCATGTTCCCCTATTCCACTACGTATACTCCTTCATGCCAAATCTCCACAGTAATATCAACAAAATAGTGTGATCACCTAAACATAATAAACAACAGATGATAACAGATAACAAAAGCAAGAAACTACATGAATAAGGCTAATATTACGATAGACACGGTGCTCCAGACTACAACCAAGCCTAATCCTGTTGAAAAGCAAGACAACGCGCAACTATCTACTAACCTTCTACTCTAATCTGTGACCTCCATATGCTTCTATCAAGGTCATGTCCTCGGTAAGCCGAAGTTGCGCCATGTCCTGTTTAATTACCTCTCCTCCGTACTTCTTCGGCCTACCTCTACATCTCCTCGTACCCATTATATCCAACCTCTCACGCCTCTTCACTGCGGCATCTGCACATCTCATTCACATACCCAAACCATTTATGCCTTTCTTCCCTCATTTTGTCCACCGCAGAGGCTACTACCACCTTGTCCCGGATATCCTCATTCCTAATCTTATCCCTCCTAGTATGCCCACACATCGATTTCAGTTTCCTCATTTCCGCAACTTGCATCTTCTAAACATGAGAGTAGGTGTTGGGGAGTTGGGGTTGGGTTTACCCGATATAGGGCTCAAATTTATCTGTATTAATATAAAAGTGGAAAGCCCTAAACTAAACAATTGAAAGACCAAAATACCCCACTAAAATCAATAAATAAATAGCTTTAACTAACAAGTTTCACTTCAAAAAATTAGTTAAATTGTATGAAGTTACAACTATAAGTAAAAGACACTTCAAATGAATTGTTTAAAATTAATATTAAATCTATATCTATTTATTTTTAAAAATGATTAATTATGAGAGGACACAACTATAAGTAAAAAAACACTTTACAAATCAGCTGTTTAAAATAAGTTTTAAATCTATCTATATTATGGTAGAGAAGGATACTTCACTACTATATAAGGGAGAATAAGAAGTTTTCGTTGTCCTGACAGGGTACAATTGAATTTTGGCTTTGTTTTGGTTGGTGTATATTACTTTGTAAAAGTTGAACTTTTTTGTAGTTGACTGTTTGACACAAAAACCTAGATGCCTTTTTTGGTATGCGAGGGGTCAGTAAATAGTATCTTCTTTTCAAGTCTCTTTCCGCCCTTGATTTACTTATTTGTTACGTTAGTTACCCTCATGCTTTTTGGTAAATATAGAGCATCTCTTATGGAATTTTAAACTCCCAAAAAGGCATGAAATGTGACGATAGCTGCAGTATTATACATACTGCAGTTGTGATCTACAAAGAAGAAAGAAGTTCTTCAATCTTTTTCTTCTCTCCTTTAAAAAATTAATACTACTCCTACTTGTTAAAAAAGTTTGCACAGGTTTTTACTTAAACCAGAAAAAGATCTGAGAAATCAGAACGTGAAATATACTTCATTTTATCTGCGGTCTATTTGGCACCTTTAGTATTTTATATGCACATAACCTGTATTATTTATTTCTTTTCAGGGTCATAATTATCTTCATGAATATAAACCACACCCAGTTATCATATTTTTTTAGAAATACTATTTGAGATCTATCTTAATACTCTTTGTTAGGTGGACACCATATCATTTCTTTCTTTTCAGGGTCATAATTATCTTCATGAATATAAAGCACACCCAGTTATCATATTTTTTAGAAATACTATTTGAGATCTATCTTAATACTCTTTGTTAGGTGGACACCATCTTTTTTTTTTTTTCTCTTTAGTATACACACAGCTCAAAAGATCATAAGATGATTTTCAATTTTATTTTGATTTAGTTTCTTTTAAATATTTGGAGTAGCTTTGAGAAAATGTTCTTCAAGATCATTTTGGTTAGATCTTGTCATAACTTACCTTTGTGTCATTTTTTTTCCGAAAAACATTCTGACTTATTTTTAGAATCCAAAATTGTGTTTTTAGTCCAAATAATTTCATCTTCAAACTTTTTAAACTGCATCACTTCAAACAACGAATGAATTTAATGTCAATATGCTCATCTTTGATACTGGAATCGGTTTTAAGAGAACAGATTCTTTAGAAACTAAGAGAACAACATTTTAATAACAATATATTAAACTTTGGATATAATTATTATCATAATCATTGATTTTCTTTCTTTTCTTTATTTTTTTAAAAGCTAAAGCTTAAACTGCGACTACCACAATTTCCTGTGATACAGATATGTAGTAAGAAAATGAAAAGGATGTCAAAGATCCTTAGTTAGATAATTCATGTCCTGATCTTCGGTCACATGAAATGGTTACAGGTTCATCGTATCTGACTTTCTATACAACATCAACAAAATATTTGTTAGTCTTTAACACAAAATGACAAATGTAAATTATGAGAATTTTCTTAGTGAATAAACCTGGTAAACTCATTTGGACAATATCTCATAAGCATTAAAAGGTAGAGATTGCATGCCTCATTCAATAAAGATAACGAGTAGACATAAATGCTATAAAATCTCAAATAATTCGTGAAAAATGCATAAAAAATATCATTATAAAAATTTCTGGGAAAAAAGAAAATAAGTTGGAGATTTAGTGTTTGAAGAAAAATAGGGTGCTAATTTGGTGAGAAATTGAGGTGCTTACACTTGATGGACTGTTTTGGTTCAAAAGACTGTAGGATTTGGGAATGTAATTCTCAAAGTATGGTCCTCGCATCACCTCTCTCTCATAAACTTACCCTACTCCTTCCCTGCCCTAAAAGATACATTGCGGCTAAAATCTTCCCATCCTTTAATATATTCCTCAACAATCTACATCCATAGGGCATAGTGAAAACTCTGGTCCTCCAACCCCTTTCCAAAATTCGGTATTTCTCCGCTATCTTCTCTCTCCAAAAAGCATGCTTCTCAGAATTGAATCTCCATACCTATTTTCCTAATAGAGCTTGATTGAAGACTTTCAGATCCTTAACCCCAACCAAGACCACCCCAACACTTGGAGGTTGCAATAGTCTTGAACTACCAAAGAAACCACGAAGGTGGCCATTCATATGGACTGAATACTTGACTTTAGAATTGCAGTGTTTGATCATCATCCTCCATCTACCTTCGAGCCCCATCTTCATCATAATGAAGTATAGAAACTCCAGTTCATGTGATCATATTCCTTCTCAAGGTCCAATTTACACAAATACCTAGATCTCCTTGTTTCATAACCGGAAACTACTACATTTGTCACCCTTGTTGCGTCTAGGATTTGTCTTCCTTCCAGAAAAAAGTTTTGCAAAGTAGAAACACCTTAGGAATTATCTTATGGATGTATCCCATTAGACTAATGGGTTTATAATCCTTGATGCTCCCGTTAAAGGAAGATTAATAATAAAACGGTTATCAATAAACTCCAAGAACTCCTTCATTACCCTAGACACCACCTGGCACCCTAACCTTTGCTCCAAAAATCAGATGGTGTTAAAATCTCCTCCTACCACCTATGGTATATTCCTTTCATGCAAAGACTCCGCCATCTCTCCCTAGAAAGCCACATTGGACCCCTCTCCTGTAGGACCATACTCACCCCCGAAGCCACACTACCCCATTCCTAACGTTCCTCAAACGTGTCATTAACATGAATTTACCCTACACCCCATTATCTTTTTCCCTTGTAACAATATTTGCAGTTGGTCCTGAATATTCCCCCTCTTTAGCTACCCCAATCCCAGCAGTAGTCACCTTTTGGGAAAGAACACAAGTGGCAGAAATGCCCTTTTGACTAGGATTAATCCCTATAAAAGAGGACCTAACACAATTTTGAGGTAACCCAGAAAAACTGTTCCCTCGCGTCCCCTCCTAGCCTTGTGAGTTTTGCCTTTTCCATAGGTGAGAACATTCGAGAGTTCAATCCCAGAGTTGCACAAACTTCCTCGGTGGTTGAAGCCGCTACGATTTGCTTAGCACCAGTGGACTTTGTGATTTCCACCCCTTTCCTAGCTTCCAGATTATGTAGACATGGCTATCTCCGGCTTTTCATTTGAAGGAATCACGCCCACGACTCATCCAATTTTATTTAGAGAGAGTTGGTTGGTTCTCTTATATCAGCTGGTCCAACCCCTTATTTTTATTAATGAATTGATTCACCCTTTCTTTCTGGTCCGGTTAACTAATCCAGGGGCAAAAAAGTCTATTAGCCTATAAATAATTGTCTCCTCTTCCAAATTCGGAACTCCCGTTGACCCCTTCATCCAGCCGTTTCTGGTGCCTCCTTTGTGAATTCCAGCTAGGGGTTTTTCATGAAAAACTGAACAAAACAGAAGAAAAAACCCAGCATTTTTTTGGTTTGGTTTATGGTTTAAGTTTTAAAAGCAACATAATTTGGTTTGGTTTGGTTTAAGCAAAAAATAACTGAACCAAATGGACAATATAAATACATATTTAAAAATTATAATTACACAGTTTTATCTAATCTTTGCAATCTTGGTTCATAATGTAGGTATTTGCCTTCATAGTAATTGAACTCTTTGCCTTAACTTTCTAGTTTGATGTGTAATTTTTATTTTGATAATGTAAAGAATCTATTTCATGTTCAAAATAACTAGTCTTTGAGTCCCTAAATTAATCAACATTGTTTAAATCAAATATCATCAAGATATCTTGGTATATCACGACTAAATCTTCAATTTCTTGCATAAAAAAATCACTGTAAGAAACTTTATTATATTCCTTACAAATGATTGAATTCTTGGACAATGCACACAAATTTTTTGGAGGAAGCTACATATATAACTTGATTAAATGTATATATACTTCTTTTCTTGAAGAGTAATTGATTTGATAGTGTTATGTTGCAAAATAATCTACCTAATACATGCTTGGAAGTATATTATCATATATTTTATTAAAACAAACCGACAAAAATCGAAGTGATGAAAAATTGACTTCATTGGTTCCAAGATTTGAAAAACCAACTAAATTGTTTGCTTTCCTTTTAGTGAAAAACCGATCCAAACCAAACCGCGAACACCCCTAATTCCAGCCATCTATCTCCACTCAGACCCTTCCTCGCATGTCTCCCCCTCCCTTTCTCCCAGTGTTTTGGAAAGTAAGAAGCGAAAAAAGCGATGAGGGCTCGCTTCACCAAAGCGTGAAGCGAAGAACGTGCTCTTTTCTTTTGAAGCACAATTTAATACAAAATAAAAAAATATTAAATTTGCATTGATAAATAACCAAAAACATTACTCCCTTTGTTTCAAAATATGTAGTGATTTTAGCTTGTGCACACCCCTTAAGAAAACTACTCATTCCTAGAAAGTAAAATGTACTTTTACCAACTTACTCTTAATAAATACCTTGAAAAAGATGCAACTTTTTTGTATTTTCTTGGTTATGTAAAACTCTTTCCATTTAAATAAGACAAAATTGGAAGAACATCAATAATGTCTTCCTGATTATGTAAAACACCACTTATTTTGAAAGAAAATCTAGAGGCCAAAACACCACTTAGTTTGAAACAGAGGGAGTACAAAACAGAGAACAAAATAGAAGAACAGAGAATGAAATTAAAAACAGATAAAACAATTACAGACCACAGAACAATACGGAGCAAAATATAGAAAATAATAGCAGCAAGTTGAAGAACTGAAAACAATAGAAAAGAAGTGAAAAAAGAGTAACCCATCCCGAGCAATGCAGACGAGTAGCAGCAGAAAAAATAAAGAAAAGAAGAAGAGAAGAAGAGAAAGAAATAGAAAAAAGAGGAGAAGGGGAAGAGAAGAGGAGGACTTACCTTGAAGAGAAGTCGTAGTAGTCGAAGAGAGGAAGAGAAGTTGTTGGCTCTCACCAGTCGAACTCGAAGCAGATGTTTTGGAAGAGAAGTTGCATAAGTATGTTCTTACAAAATTTTAAAATAAAGCCCTAGTTGCAGCCGTCGAACTCGCTAAAGCACGCTTTTCTCTCCTTTCTTGCTTCTCACTTGAGTCACAGAAGTGCACACTTTTCCTCCCATGCCTCGCTTCAGGGCATAAAAGCAATATAGGTGTGTTGTGCCTCGCTTCACGCTTAAGTGCTGAAGTGTGCGCTTTTGATAACACTGCCCCGTCCCTACCTCATGTCCCTCCTCCTCTACTCCCTGTATCTTCATCTTCCCCACCTTCTGTTGATTTATTGGTCTAAATTCCGAATAAATTCTGAAAACCATGTCCCCAGCCTCAATCAACATGGACACAAGTACCTCAACCCCCCCCCCCCCCCCCCCACACACACACCCCATACTTCTTGCCTTGACAAGTCATGCATAGTACATACCGAATCAACAAAAACCCTGCAGAAGTTCTCCTTTGTTACGGTCCCCTGACATGGATCTAGTTATGGGAAGCTGCAAGATGAAATCAGATGTTTTCTTCCCACGACCTATGGTGTTGGTTAGTTGAGAGAGAACCTGCAACTTCTTAAGTACTCAAAAATTGGAATAGTTTTCTGCTTACCTTTCATGGGATAAATATAAACATAGAATTTAAATACTATACTGATAAGATAACTACCCCTAGAAGCTAGGATATGGTTTTCTAACATTACTGGAACCGGAATCTGCAAATAACTACTACATGGAATGACAAACTGCAAATGACTACTACAAAGAAATAATTACTGCTGTAAACCGTTGGGAGACCAATATGTGCTAACTTTACTCCCCTCCTTCAAATCGTGCTTGTCCTCAAGTGTTAAGCGTTGAAAGTACTAGTATTTCCCTTTTTTTTAGCAAATTCTTTCTCATAGTCTATAGAGTCAATCCAGAATAATTTCTTGCATTGATGACCTCGGGTGAATGATTCATCACAGTTGAAAAATAGTCCTTTAAGTTGTCTTTCCTTCATTTTAAACCTGGCCAATTTCTTCACACATATGGTGTGTTGTTGAGGTGAGAAATCTGTTGTCTTTGATGTGCATCTTACAATTGCAAACAAATGGGTTGTTCCTTGCATTGATAAAGCCGAGAAATGCTCATCGCCATTGCCAAATATGGAGGATTATGCAACTCTACCTCAATTTCTATGTAATTGGCAAGACCACTAATGTAAAAATCAATTTTCTGTGCTTGTGTAAGGGTACCAGCCCCTGCAACTAATTGCTCATACTTTTCTTGGTAATCTGCCACAGATCCAATTTGGTGTAACTTAGCCAATTCTCCCAACTTTTGACTTCTAATTGATGGTCCAAAATGAATGTTGCATTAACGTTTGAACTCATCCCAAGAGCGTTGAGGCATATTTTTCTCTAGTTGAAGAAACCAGAGTTATTGCAATTCCTTACAAATGAAAAGAAGCAAGTCCAAATTGTTTCTTCTTCTGGTGTTTGTTGGTGTCGAAAGAAGTGCTCGCATCTGTTCAGCCATCCCAAGGGGTCCTCCTGGCCATTAAATCATGGAAAATCCAACTTTGTATATCTAGGTATGATGGACCTCCAGTTTCTGATCCAACCCTGCTACCGCTGTAGCTTTACCCTTCTAACCTTGTTTATGACTGATATTTTCAGTTGATTCATAATCGGCCTTCGAGTTTGCTAAATCCTTTGTGAGCGCATCCAAGTGAGCATTTATGGCTTCCTGTCTGGCTAAATTGGCTGCACATTCTTCTCGGAATAAGTTCACCAACTGTGCCAGTTATTGTTAGATTTGGTCTCCCATAATTCTCTTCTCTGATACCAAGTTGTTATGGTTCCCTGATATGCATCTAGTTATGGGACGCTGCAGGATGAAATCAGATGTTTTCCTCCTATAAACTTGCGCTGGTTTGTTAAGAGAGAACCTGCAATATCTTGAGTTAAAGTATTCAAAAACTGGAATAGTTTTTTGCTTACCTTTCATGTGATAACACAGAGTTTAAATACAATACTGATAAGATAACTACCTCTAGAAACTAGGATATGGTTTCCTAACATTACTGGAATGAAAAACTACAAATAACTACTACTGGAATGAGAAACTGCAAATAACTACTGCAAATAACCGTTGGGAAACCAATGGGTGCTAACACCCTCCTTGAATAGGTCAAAACACAACCGCTGAACCGGAAGATCTAACAAGTTCAGCATGACTTTTTACAGCGAATCGTGGGTCCTTATACCTTTATTCTTCCACCCACCTTTCCGGTATTAGAAGAACACACCCACACATTCTTCCCCCATTCGAAACTTTAGTGGCCCGGTTCTCATCAGCGAAACAAAACAAAAGGACTATCACCTAACTGTGTGATCTTCTAACATTTTGCAGCTCCCCATTCTTTAGCAGCCCAATTCTTTAACACCCTTGGGCGATCCAACCCATTTGAAGAAGCACCTAACCAAACAAGATTCAAAAAGCTCTTTCTTCTTTGAAGTTTGTACATGTTAACTAGACACTGAAAAACACGGTTCTATCAAATTCAGCGTCCAACAGCTACCACCCGGTCCTAATCCCAGTCATTCTACTGTTTCTTTGTAGGAAATGTCCTCCAACCTTCTAGTGGGAAGATGTCTCTCTAGCTCAAACTGTTAGACATATCATTGTTAACTTTTATGACTCCTGAATTCAATTTGTTCTTAGGGGAGTCAACATATATCCACATGAACAGACCTATAGGTTCTTCTACAACCTTCAAATGCCTGAACTCTATGTGCCACAAGACCATCTTTTGAGTTGTTAAATGACAATGGTAAGCATTTCATGGATCTTCATTGACAAACTTTCAAGAACTCAATAGCAACCAATTTGTATGGATCGTAAGTCGACACAGGTTGCTTGAAACTAACTACCCTTGTCTTGATCTTAACTTGTTTGTATTTTTGTTTTTGGCGTGAGCTGTGATGTGAAGTGGATAGTTGGTTGAAGCTTTTAGTCAAGTTTAATCATGAAGCATCTCATCTTGTAAAGAGAGAAGCACAGTGATGTGGAGGGTGCAGAGTTACCTGGTAACAATGTTGCTGGTAGGAGGTGGCAGTATTCCACGGATTTAGCCGAGGGGTGCGCAAGCTAGCCCGGACACCGAAGTTATATTAAAAAAATGATGTGAACAGGGTGATTGGATGATGCTTTTATTCAAGAGTTTCTAATAATGAAAATCTCACCTTCTATTGAGATGTACAATGCCTTGATATCAGCATGTGATGGGACTTTGAAGAGATGGATCCATCCTTCATATTGTTGACTGCTCACTCGTTGCCAAGAGTAATGGCACCTATAATACTCCATTCTTGTAGCTTTTCTTTCTCTCTGGTAAGCATCTTCATATTTAACTAGGATTAAAGTGTCTTGAAGCTCCAATATCTGGAGGAATCAGTTAGAAGTTATAGATGAAGCTCAATGCTTCGCATTACCATTCACATAGTGTTTATACTCGATTATCTCATCTGTTGTAAATGTTATCTTATACTTGAAATTTCACTTTCCAGTATTTTTTGTTGATCGCTAAGTAATGTAAATCACTTTCCAATTTCTTTCAATTCACAATGTTTATACTCAATTATCTCATCTGTTGTAAATGTTATCTTTATAGTTAACATCGAAATAACAACAAACAAATACAAGTGCTCATCCATGGGGAATTTACCAGCAAAAGAGAGAGACGATGGAAAGAAACTAGCGATGAGTTTTGGAGAACATTCAAAGACAGATCTCACAAGAGAATTGATACCTCACTGCGAGGTAACAGACCTGGAACCTACTCAATCAAAGGAGCAGGGAGAAGGCATGGAGACGGTGGAGGAGGATGCGATACCACTTGGCTATCAATTACCAGGTGAAGAAGACCGGCATCTAAGCTCATTGAGTTGGATCCAAAAACATATCATAAGGCTCAATACAGAATTGGGGTGGATTTCAGGGGATGCGAAGAGAAAGCAAAAGAAGTCTTCTTAAAGATAGACAACAACAGGCAAGGAATCATAGGAAAACAGCAAGAACAAGCAACACCGAGAAGAAAGGGGATGATCGAGCTGAGGAATTTAGAATTGGCAACCAAATTCATGAGTAATGGCACCAGAAGTAGAGAGGGATACCTGGCAATCAAAGACCAATGAAAGTGAAAATAGCTTCTTGGAATGTAAGGGGACTGAACTGTGGGAGGAAAAAAAAGTTTGATTAGGAACATATTACAAACATGGAAGGCAAATGTTGTGTGTTTACAAGAGACCAAATTGGAGGGGGATATAATTAATATAGTGAAAGAAATATGGGGTAGCAGATGGGCAGACCATGTTCATTTGGAAGCAAGTGGAACCCGGAGAGGTGTCCTGATCATGTGGGACAAGAGAATTTGGGAGGGTACAACTAGTAGTATAGGAGCTTACTCTGCAACTTGTAAGCTGGTTGGGAAAACTCAACTCTTTCATTGGCACATCACAGAGGTTTATGCCTCGAATGATAGAAAGGAAAGAGAAGAGACATGGCGGGAAATTGGAGCAGCAAAAGGGCTGTTTAATGGCCCTTGGGTACTTTGTGGAGATTTCAATACTGTAAGATACCCATCAGAGAAGAAAGATTGCAACATAATCACGAAGGCTATGACAGGTTTTTCGGATTTCATACAGGATATGGAGCTGGGGGATATGGAGTTAGCAGGAGGGGATTACACTTGGAAGAAAGGACAGACACACAGCAACAACAAGACTGGACAGATTTTTGATATAAGAAGAATGGGGTACTAGCTTCAAACACATCAAACAGTCCATTCCCCATAGGGTGGTATCTGATCATCTCCCTTTGCTACTAGAATGTGGCGACTGGGAGCTTCCAGATCATATTTCAAGTTCGAAAACTGGTGGCTGGAGACTGAAGATTTCAATGAAAAGATCAGGAGCTGGTGGACATCTTTCAGGTACAGTGGGAAACCGGACTATACTGTGGTAGCCAAACTGAAAGCTTTGAAGGTGCAATTAAAAGAATGGAGCAAGACTGCACAAGGCAACCTGAAGATGCAGAAAGACAATGTACTTAGACAATTGAAGGAGTTAGAGGGGATACAGGAACAGAGGAATTTGGAAGAAAGGGAGATAGCGTCCAGATTAGCTCTCAACATGGAATTTGAAGAAATAGAAAAAAATGAGGAAACTGCATGGAGATAGAGATCCAGAGCTCTATGGCTTAAACAAGGGGATAGGAACACAAAATACTTCCATAGATCAGCAATGCTCATAGAAGATTCAACTCTATCGAAAAACTAAGATGCAGGGGCGATTTAGTGACTTAACCTGATGAGGTAAAGAAGGAGATTATAGAGTTCTATGAGAAGTTGTATACCGAATCAGAAGGGTGGAGACCGCAGTTAGAGATGAGACAATGTCCGAGAATTGGGGAGGAGGAGAACAACATGCTAACAGCCCCTTTTGAAGCTCAGGAGATACTGGATAGCATCAAGGCATGTGCAGGAGACAAAGCCCCAGGGCCAGATGGGTACACCGTGGATTTTTTCAACAAATGCTGGGATATAATCAAACATAATCTAGTGGCAGCAGTACGAAATTTTCACAAAGGAGTATTTGAAAAGAGTATAAATGCAACCTTTGTCCCCAAGAAAGTGGGGGCAATGGAACTAACTGATTTCAGACCAATAAGCTTGATAGGGGGGACGTACAAGATCATAGCCAAGCTGTTAGCAGAAAGAATGAAGAAAGTCATCTACAGACTGTTAAATAGGCAGCAAACGGCCTTCATAAAGGGAAGACAAATTATGGATGCAATTCTGATTGCAAATGAATGTGTGGACTCCAGACAGAGAAGCAGCCAGCCAGGAATCCTATGCAAACTGGATATCCAAAAAGCATATGATCACCTAAACTGAAAGTTTTTGGTTAGTGTGTTAGAAAGGATAGGATTTGGATCTAGATGGATCAGCTGGATAAAACATTGTATTAGCATAGTCAAGTTTTCCATCCTAGTGAACAGAAGTCCTATGGGGTTTTTCTCATTACAGAGAGGATTAAGGCAGGGAGACCCTCTCTCACCTTTCCTATTTATCCTTGCAATGGAAGGCATGAGAAACCTCATGTTAAGAACACAATACAAAGGCTGGATCAAAGGCTTTCAGGTGGGCAGTAGAGTGGGAGATAACATGGAGATCACTCACTTACAATATGCAGATGACACCTTAGTGTTTTGTGAAGCAGAAAAAGATCAGATTCTAATGCTGAGGATCATCTTCATCATTTTTGAAGCTGTGTCAGGACTACACATAAACTGGGAGAAGAGCTACATATATCCAATAAATGAGGTAGCTGATGTTGGAGTGTTGGCTGACAGCTTGGCAGGAAAAGTGGGGGAACTACCAACAACTTATTTGGGGATGCCTCTGGGAGCTAAAAGCAAGTCCAAGGGGATCTGGAATGGAGTGATAGAGAAATGTGAGAGGAAATTATCCAATTGGAAGAGCCAGTATCTGTCTCAGGGGGAAGATTGACGTTGGTTAACAGTGTCCTAGATGTATTACCTACATATATGATGAATATCTTCCTTTTACCTGTGAGTGTAATCAAAAGAATTGATTCTCTTAGAAGGAACTTCCTTTGGCAAGGCAATGAAGATAAAAAGAAATTCTATCTAGTCAAATGGGAAGAGCTAACAGTTACTAAAAGTGAAGTAGGATTGGGAATCAGAGATTTGAGATGTCATAATAGAAGTTTGATGATGAAGTGGCTATGGAAGCTTGCGACAACAGATGATCTACTCTGGAAAGATGTAGTTACAAAAAAATATGGTATGGAGGACAAATGGATGACAGAAACAGTAACTACACCATATGGATGCAGTGTTTGGAGGTCCATTAGGAACCTATGGCCACACATGATCACTAAGTGCAATTATAAGGTGGGCAATGGCAGGAAGATTCATTTTTGGAATGATAGATGGAGCGGACTGGACTCTCTGAAACAACTATATCCAGACTTGTATCTACTGAGCCAAAATCAACAGGCAACTGTGGCTGATATGTGGACAGGAGATGGATGGAATTTACAATTCAGAAGACTATTAAATGATTGGGAGGTATCAAGAGTGGCAGAATTTTATGAGGCACTGCCAACTGTGCAAAGTCTAAATGAGGAACAAGACACACTGATATGGAGGGAAGAAAGAAGAGGAGTCTACACTGTCAGCTCAACTTATAACAACATGAACTCAGAGAGAGGACAACAATCAGATCGGCCATGGAGAATGATATGGAAAGCAAAAGCCCCGTACAAGGTGAACTGCTTCACCTGGCTGCTGACCAAGGAGGCAGTATTGACTCAAGACACTTTGAGCAAAAGGGGTTTTCATCTATGCTCAAAATGTTACCTCTGTGTAGAGTATGGAGAGACAATCAACCATCTTTTCTTACATTGCAAGTGGACAGACCAGCTATGGCAGAGTTTCATCAGCTTGAGAAAGATCATCTGGGTGAAACCAGGTAACATTGAAGGACTACTAAAATGCTGGAACAGGGATGGAAATGCAAACAAGGAGGAGAGATGGAAGCTTGTCCCAGCTAGCATATGGTGGACAGTATGGAGGGAGAGAAACCAGAGATGTTTTGAAGGGAAGAAGAGCAGCCAACAGAAGTTGAAGTTTAACTGTTTAGCTCTGTGCTATTTTTGGTGTAAACAAGTAGTGATAGGTCAAGCAGAATATCCTTATACAGCTATTGACTGGTTGTAATCTAGCAATATAGGATTCTCTTGTAAGATATAACTTTTTGGGAGGGGACTACATCTTTACATGTAGTATACCTGTGGATATTTATATAACAAGTTACGTTACTCAATAACAAATAATACTTGAATTTCACTTTCCAATAATTTTTGCTGATTGCTGAGTAATGTCAGTCACTTTTCAATTTTCTTTTCGACCTTTTGCATAAAGGGATTCTTGATCAATTCTTCTTTGCTATTCAATTACAGTCAGCTGGCATTTGTTGCTAATAGGAAGAATTTGGATCAGCATATTTTGCTGTTTGGATGGTCAGTTGGTGATGCAAAGAATGAAGCTGCACTTATTGAAATTTTGAATGATAATTGGTCTCCAAAGATTGAGGCTCAAGGTGATCTAAACTTTCTTTCTGTTCAACCATATCTTGAATAAGCCTGCTTTGTTGCTTGACACAATCTTTTTGCTCTGTCTGAATTACCACTTTGAATCTTCGACACATTCTTGTTTTACAAATTACTAGGTGCTAGTCCCGAAGATGACAATTTATTAGGGGAGTGTTTTTGCAGGTATGATGCTATTAAATGTCTAGGACAACTGGACAGCAATGTTAAGATGAAAATAATTATGCTTTCTTCTTTCTTCCTTTCTCGTTTTTTTGGTTTAGAACATTTCATCTTGAGAAATATTTTATTTATCGCCCTCATTGGTTTGTACAGTATTTTTCTCTTTTTATCCAGTTTTAGATTTTCTAAGTGATGTAACCGGCTTTGAAATAATGAATCAAAGTTTTTCTAACCTCCTCATCTAAATGATGTAAACCCTTTTTTTGTATACATATGTCAAACCTTTCAATCTTGCTTTCCTTGTGCATTGCGAGTTTATTTCCGTGTATTAGTACTACTTTTTATTTCAACAACCCTATATAATTTTGGATTTGTGGAAAAATTAGAAGACCAAGAAAAGACGCTCATCCACTGAGGCCAATAAGCTCTTTTCAACAATATAAGATGATTGATTTCTTCCTTTATCAAATAAATTATGTTATATTGTTGAAAATAGTTTATTGGCCTCTGTGGGTGAGTTTTTTTTTTTTCCTTTTTTTTTTTGGTTGTAGTCTTTAGTGGAAATTGATGATTAACTTCAGTCTGATGACTTTTTAGTTCATTTTTAGTTGAGGGTGCCCCTATTGAAGATTGATGTGAATTGAATGTATTTAATCTAAACAAGGGAAGGATAATGTGTGGATTGTGAAGAGGATAGGGACAAAACGGTGCACTCTGCAGTTGTCATCTATGTTGCTCAGACTCTTCAAAAATGTCGCCGGTGCGTGTCATATCCTCTAAAAGTAGTCCATTTTTGGAGGATCCGACATGGAGCAGGATCATTTTTGGAGAGTTTGAGCAACATATTTTATCGTGTTTGCACCTAATTATTCTGTGTATTCAGTTTAGAAAATCATCCTGTGTGAGAAAATAAATCTAGACGTCCACATTCATCATAAAAATTGAGTGTCAACACTTTGTTGGACAGAGATTTTGCTTCTTCCTTGATGTGAGTTTCTCCTAAAACAATGCAATATTTTGTCTTGGTTTCAGACAGTGGTGATGATATCTTGATATTGGGACTTGCCATTGACAAAGTTTCCCAAAATGGGGAAATTAAACTGTTGCTTGGCGAAGAAGAAAAAGAAGTTTCACCGTGTTGCCTTCTCCTTTGTCTTACCAATGATGGAAGGCTTTCCATTTTCCATTTTGCTAGGTAATTTCCCATCTGTTTGAACCTATATGAGGTTATTTTTCAATGGTTTGAACTGATTTCTATGCCCAGTGTTGATCATCTATTCTGAAGGATCTATGAATTAATTTAAATGTCTTTGTAGTGCTACTGCTGCTTCAGTGTCATCCCAGTCTACTGATTTTGAAGACAAAAATGATACTTTTATAGTGGCATCATCACAAGATGTGCTAGTTGAATCTTCCAGTGCTAGGAAGCAAATCAACCAAGTAGATTCAGGGTTGCAACCCCATGAAATAGACAGAGGTCATAAAATTCTTTCAGCAAGAGCTCAATCATCTGCAGCAGAGAAATTTAGCTCAGAAGAAGCGATTAAAACCACAAATCAGGTAAGGGAGCCTCTCTCATTAGCGGGAAAGCTATAAGCAGCAAGAGGTCTTCTATGATAATCAATCTTGGTGGAGTCTGAACATTCTTTAACTTTTTGCAGAACCAAGGTACAAATTTGGAGCCGTCCGCATCTAAAACACCTGTGCCTGTGGATGCTGGACTTGTGAACAAATTTAGGACACAAGAAGCTCAAAAAGTAGCTGAAGTTAAACCTGGTACAATTTCTTTCTCAGGAAATTCCTTAGGTAATTTTACCATCCCGTCAATTGGGACAAGTGCTGGAACTGGCAGTGTCATGGAGTTACCTGTAAAGCTAACGTCAACAGGTTTTTCTACTGCTCCATCACACTCAAGGGAACTTCACATTTCTTCTAAAAGTGATGAAACACCCTCATCCACACCATTCACTGGTATTCCAAGAAGAACTTTTGATTCTTCTGATAGAAATTCTTCTAGTGCAAATGAGACAGCTGGAACTTCAGTATCAATTGGTTCTTTCAAGCAAAGAACCATGGCGGGAGCAGGGAATATTGAATCATTACCTGCTTTTCCCGGCTCAAGGTTGCAATCACAGAAAGGTTTTCTGTCGGAGCCTTCGAAGCCTCACTTCACCAAGGAGACTTGTGAGGGAATTCAATCAAAGAAATTCCACGATGTAAGTTCTATCTTGGATGAAATATAAAGGTAGAGTGTGCTTGCGTGTGTGTCTGTGTATCCTTTATCAACATAGCAACATTATCTCTTTATCTTCTGTTTCTTTTTCATTTATCATCATTTTCCTTTAGAATGTTAAACACATTCTTTTATCTATTCTGGGAAGTTTCTATCTTGACCCCTTTTTTCAGTCATCCTTTTTGGTGTGATAGGAATTGTTAATTTCTCAATTTTTAGCAGTAAGTTAGTTTCCTCAATTTCTGCCGATATAGTTAAACTAATTGGTTATCCATAATTTGGAATGACTAATATATTCTCAATTGAACCTAAATCTTCGAATATGCTAGCATATGTCCCTCAGTAATTTACTTCTTCCCAATTGTGGTTTTTATCATGAGAATTTAATATTATATCCTGTGTAGTTTCTCTGATGTACATGGTGGGATGCATTTTTGAAATACACAGGGTATGCTGTTGTCATTGTTTTTGATGAATATACTAGAAGTGGCTTATATTTTTAAAGTAGTTTATCTGTGCTTTTCTACAAGGTATTAGAACACGCTTAATCATGTCATATTCTCAATTTCCCTCAAGGTTGAAGAGATGGCCAGGAAATTGGATAGTCTTCTAGAAGGTATAGAATGTGAAGGTGGGTTTAGAGATGCTTCCATCCATTCTCACAGGAGTTCTGTTTTGGCATTGGAGGAAGGTATGGAGAGTGTTTCAGAGAAATGCCGGATATGGAGAGTAAGCTTTCATATTCATTCGCTATCTCATCTGATATCTGGTATGATGCCATGTTTCTTAATTAATGCTACTCCTTCCTATTCTCCCTGGCTTGCTGGTTTTTCCTTTAATTCTCTTTTATTATTTTTTCATGAGTAACTTGTGGGAGGTTTATTCACCAAACATATAGCTTTTTTGCTGATCTTGCTATTAGTTGCATACATCTCAAAAATCAAGTACTTCATCCAACAAAATATAATCATGAAAGTCCTAAACTGGCTTGAACCTGGAACTCTGGCTTAAGATCAGTAGAAGGCACTGTTACTGTTGCTTTGGAGTAGTTGATAGTCTTGCTTGCTTGTAATTTCTATCTTCTAATTTGACAGCTGGAGTATGCATATAAATGGGCATGGCTAATCTATTCATAGTTGCGTAGAGCAGTTCAGTATCATTACATTAGATATGGAGGTCCCAAACTTGCTGAACTGCAATAGTAGAGTAGATGAAGGGAGAAGGCTTTCCAATGGTTTACTTTGTTTTATAAACAAATCTAATGCATATTTGGTTGTGATGATGACTCTTCTGAGACCATTAATTATGCCTTGTTACTGTAAAGAAATGGACCTTGGGCCTAACTCAACCCCAAAGCTAGCTCTTGGGTTTGAATTAGACCCAAGATCTATTTCTTTACATGGTATAAGAGCAGGACCCATCTCACCCGATGTTGGGCCCCACCCTGAGCCTAACTCAACCCCAAATGGTAGCTTTACAGTTATGAATGTCATACCATTGCTGTAGCTCGGACAAATATGACATCTTCCAAATAAAATAAAACATTACTAAGATATGATGTATCCTTCTTCAAAAGAAAAGGGGTTACTAAGATTTGATGCAAGTGAAAATTGCGGCAATCCAAGACATAGAGCTGCAGAAATGAACTGGAAAATATAGGCCATCAAACATAATAGAAATACAATGTTTTTCTATAAATCTCTTCAAACTTCCATCAGACGAATTGTCTATATGGTACTATTCTATGGGCGAGAAAGATTAAAGAATTATTAAGAGGAATTCCTTTTTTTAATTAAACCATCCAGCTCCATCGAGTCTGGATGAATCTTTTATCACTCACCTACAAAAATCATGGAGGGGGATCAAACCTTACCTCCATATACAACTTGAGATTTTAACAATCTATACGTAGATGGTGGGATAGACTTCTCTTGGAAGATATAAAAAAGCAGATTACATATAGAAGAGAAAGCCTATTCGCCCATAATTGGTTGAGGAACATCAAAAAGGTAAATTCTATACAAATTCCTGTCTAAAGTAATTCTGTTCCTAATATTTTCTCAAAAAAAAAAGAGGTTAATTCTGTTCCTACTAGTCTTCATCCTGAAGGAGGGGTATTGGAGTTTATCCATGCGAAACTCCTCTCTTGAACTTCTAAGTAGCTGACTAACATAGTTGAACCATGAGGTTTGTCTGAGTTTAAGTCCATGACTCGCAAGAGAGATTGGAGACAACCCAATTGTCCTACTAGGTTTACATTGACAAGCTGATGTCCATCTGACCTCGTAAGGTCTGATTGTCCCTTTCCTTGAAACTCCATCCCCTTTCTTTCTCCCTCCTTACTACAATCCCCGCTTTCCAGTCTTCTCCACGATGCGGAGCTTCGGGCGATATCGGAAGTGTGAATACAAGGTCTCCATCAGCAACATCTATGCTTGCCGGAATCTTGTTCGCTGGTGCATTCGAGCCCGCCTCAAATGGTTCCTTAATTCAGTCTCCTCCTCTGTCTCTAGCCACCACCGCATCTCTCCCGTATTTCCTTCCGCATCGAACTGGACCACAGATGCAGCGGTAGCTCAAGAATTCGTATCCAAAACCAGTCAGAACTATGATGTTTTGGGATTGTCCTGACGGTTGGAGACCACCATTGAAGCTTCTGCTGCCATATCTGTCTCCTCCAATCTCCCATTAGGACATGCTCGGCTGCGAGTCAGACTGATTGGTCTGAATTCTGAGAAAGTTTGAGGAGTGTCCACTTTTGGTATAAGAACCAATCAAGTGCTAATAAAGTATTTAGTAAGTTGCTCCCCATTGAAAGCAGCCCCGACCAGCTCAATAGTGTCTTCTCTAATGATATCCCAGGACTTCTAGTAGAAGAATGCATTAAAACCATCAGGAATGGAAGTTCTATGAGGATCGATACTGAAAACAACTTCCTTGATTTCCTCCTGAGTAGGGGTAGCCAAAAGGAAGTCTTTGTCATTATCTTGGATAAGTTTGGGGATATGTTGAGCAACATCTGTATCGGTGATACTCTGTTCCTTAGCAAATAGATGCTGGTAGAAGTCAATAGCTGCAGAAGCAATTTCTGGTTTTGATTCTAGCCAAACATTCATTTTAAGGATCCTATGGATTTGGAGTCTTTTTATTCTGCCTCTCACAATACTATGAAAATATTTAGTATTTCTTCTCCTTCAAGTTCCCATTTGAGATGAACTTTTTGCCTCCAAAAGTATCAATCATCTTGTGATGTCTTATAAGCTCTGCCTTGGCCTTGTTCATCTCTATTCTTATATCATCCTCCATATTAGACATATAGAGATCTTCCCATTGTTTCACCTTATCCGGACTGAGTATTCTTAAAGATATTGCATATACTTGATTTTGACCATTGACTGAGAGCTTTGTTCTTCAATTTTGTTGCACTCTCCAAAAGATGTTAACCTCAATAACTGTATTCCAGTTCTGTTGGACAACTTCAAGAAAGTATGTCCGGTCAACCCAAACCTTTTGGAACATAAAGTATTTTATGAAATCCTCCTCCTTATTCCCAAGAGAGATAAGTAGACGGCAGTGATCTGAGCTAATCCTTGGCAAATATTGGCCTTTAGTATATAAGAAAGTAGAGTCCCAATCAACATTGACTAGAACTCTGTCAAGTCTTTTCCAGATAATGCCTTACTTCCTTCCTTTCATTGTACCAAGTATTATTGCGTCCAACATAACCCGCATCAGATAAATCACAGTCAGATAAACATTGAAAGAAAGGGATACTTTTACTCGGCCTATGGGGTAAGCCTCCCAGTTTTTTCTTCTCTATGGAGGATACAATTGAAATCCCCAAAGACAGTCCAGGGAAGGGAGTTAGCATTAACAATATATCTCATGTAGCCCCATAGATCTTCTCTGTCAATGGATCTTGATTTTGCATATACTATAGAGAGTTGGATCTTTGAAAGAGCTTGAGCTTGATTAATCTGGCAAGTGATCATTTGATCTTCATTAGAGATAATCTGGCAATTAAGAAGATGGCTGCAAAAAATCCATCTTTTGTTGCTTGAGTTAGCATAGCAGGCTTCCATATCTAGAACAGTGTTATGATAGGTGCTCGCCTCTCGCGTTTGGCGACGTGGCGAGGCGAGGCGAGCTGTTGTTGCCATCTTCCATCATGGGGAGGCGAAATCCAAAAGGTGCTCTAATGGCGACATGGCGACGAGGCGAGAAAGGCGTCGACTTTTTATTTTTTAAAAAAACGTGGGGCTTTAAACAGTTAAAAATCTTTTTTAGGGTTTTAATTTCACTTTTCAATTACCAACGGTTGTCTTCCCTACTTCGCGACTCCAAGGCGAGAATGACAGTGACTTCTCATTCTTCTCGCCTTATCCAGACTCCAGGACCAGGTACGCTTCTTAGTTCTTCTTCTTCTTCTTCAGTTCTTTTTCTTTTTTCTTCTTCTTCTTCTTCTTCTTCTTCTTCTTCTTTTTTCTTCTTTCTTCTTTCTTCTTTCTTCTTCAGTTCTTCTTCAGAGTTCAGTTTTTTTTTCTCCTTCTTCTCGCCTTCTCTCTTCTCCAGACTCTATTTTCTTGAGTTCTCTGTTCTACACAGAACAGAATCTGTGTCAGGCTGTCTGCTCTGCACTACCCATTTTTAAAAAAAAAATTGGAGTCTTTTTATTTTTATTTCTGCTCAACTAAATTTATTTAATTTATATATCAATTAATACAGTAATTATTTGGCAATTCCAAACTAGTATTATCTATTTTTAGTTTTTGAGTTGAAATATTTGCTAATATGTTATTGCTATTGAGATTTTGATTATTTATATATGCAATTAAATATTTTAATTTTTTGATACTAATTGGTGCGCCACTTCAAAAATATGAGTGCCTCGCCGCTCGGCTTGCCTCGTGGCGAGGTAGACCCTTGTTGCCTTTTATAGCCTTTCGCTTTCCAAAACACTGATCTAGAATTCTCTTGTAGTGCTCTAAAATGAGTTTCATCAATGAATAGTTCTTGTAGAGCAACAAAAGAAGCATTATAGAATTTAATAAGGAATTTCAGTCTTTCAGTAGCAGCTTGAGACTTCATGCCCCTAATTTTTCAATTGATAATACTGCTCATTGAGGTTTTGTCAAAAGAGAAGTTTGGGATTTTTTCTTTTGGTTTCTGGTAATAGGGGATTCCCTAATCAGAGTGCATTTCTTATTCTTTTTTTTTTTTGTTTTCTTGGTGATAGTCCTCCTTGCATACACAAATAATCTATTTCTTCTTGCGCAATATCAACATCAATAGGTGTACCACCAAAGGATTGTATCAAGTCTGTGATCTTTTTTTTGATTCTATCATCATTCCAGTCATCCGGAGCTTTCTTTTGGCTATCAAAGATCTCGTCTTTCCCTTAAAACAAGGGATTAGTATGAACTTTTGGTAAGGAGCTTGGACCTGCTTCTTCCACTAAATGATCAAAACCTGTTAGAAGTGGAAATGTCCTTCATTTGAGTCTCTTTCACATTCTGTTTGAGAAGTTTTGGGAGTCTCAGAGTTAAAGATAGGATTAGGACTTTTCCCTTGGAATAAAACAACTTGTAGATCAGTAGGTTTTTGGATTTGAATAGCTTCACGAGAATGTTGCACATGTTGGACCAAATTCATGCTCTCCAATCATCTGGTGGGGAAAGGAGTCATAAGCAGTTTCAGGAGTAGAAGTAGCTAATATATCAGTGGTAATAATATCGTGCCCAGTTGAAGAGTCGTTCCTCAAGGGACTCGATTGTTGGTCCTGAGCATTACTAGGTCCCAACCTTTCTTCTTCGTTAACAATAATAAATTTACTCCCTTGAGCATTATTAGCCTCATTATCTTAGGGGTATCAGATTGCCCCTTGTTCTGGTCAGTGCCTCTAGCATTATTAAAAAGAACACTGTAGATTTATAAATCTGTTTAGGAAGTACTGGCAGTATTCAAGATCTTCAAATTCACCATCCTGCCAATAACCATCTTCATCGTAGCCAATCCAAATCTGAGCGGGTTTTTCTTTTGTTAGGTCAATTTCGACCTTCGCTTTTGCAACACTACCTCTCATATTAGAATTGGTAGCTTTATCTAGAGTGAAGAGAGGTCCCATGGAGTCTAATGCTTCATTGATAACATCCCATCGATACATATGCCACGAAGAACTAGGTAACACAGTCCAAACAGGGGTAAAGGGGGTTTCTTCAGTGGGATAAAAAATGGGGACCATTTCAAGATTCTCATCAAGAATCCTTCAATATCCAGAAATTGCTTAAAATAGACTTGTTTAAAATCAATCTCGTCGTCAAAATCAAGATAGACATGGCTATAATCGAAATAGTTACCTTGACAAAAGTTTTCAAAGGGATCTGGGTAACAAAGAATTTCCTGATTTTATAAATCTTGGGTACGCCCTTGAGAATTTCCTGTAAGAGTGGATCGACAGTGATGCGCTAGAGTTTCGAAGTAGTCTTTTCGAGAAATGGTCACTAATGGGAGGCCCATCTTTGTGGATTTTTGATAGCCAGAACTACCATATTACTCTATCTCTAGAGTCGATAATTCTATTTGAGGAACTACTGAAGTCTTCGAGGATGGTACCGTATGAGGTCTCAACTGTTTAGCATAGTTCAGGTTTTGGGAAGGGTTAGGAAGTATCTTTTGGCGATTATTAAGAGTATGGGGGGGGGGGATGGTGTGTGGGGTGAATTTACATCTCGTGAATTGCAGGCAGAAGGAGCTGATATCATTGAGGAGATCAAGAATTCTCAATGGCGTGTGAGGTGTGTTCTAAAAGTCGGAATAGTCTATGAATTCTTTTGAATTAACGAAGTTACATCAAGCAAAACGATGTTCCTTTTTCTGTATTAATGATGGGTTGGGACTATGTGCTTGTTGCAAAGAGAGGAATCAATTAGGCATTGTGTTAAATCGTAGAGCATTATTTCAAGTCTAAGCAGCGCTGATGGGGTCATAAACAAAACATTACAGTCCTTGAAAGATGGTTATGTTGTCAAGGGTGCAGGCATCTGGGTATTTTCACAAAATTCTTGGAACAAGTGTTAGTTGGCATTGAGGGATCGAGAGGTCTAAAATGACCACTAATGCAATTGAGTATTGGGGATTGGAGAAATAGATGGAGTATGAGATCATTGTCTAAGAAGCTATTCCAGACGCACCAGTTTGTCGGTTGAACCATGGTAAATGAAGGTGTTTAAAAGGGACGAGATAGATCTAAAATCATATGAAAGGAAGTGGTGTCAAAAGACCTACAATCACTTAGATCAATGAAAACTTAACGAAAGATAGGACACAAATAGTTCCATATAGATGATACTGGGAATATGCTCTAGTAATGTTAATATGTTTATTTCAAGTCCCATGCTTTCTAGGTGTCTTTTAGCGTTTTGAAATTCTAATGCCTGAAAGAAATATAAAGACATCTAGTACTTTTTTTGTAATGTTGACTTAAGATGATATAATTAAACATGGTCACTGAGGATTTATGTAGCTAACTTTAAATTATTTGGGACTAAGGTATAGTAGTAGTAGTGGTTGTATCAAAGTTCTTTCATGTCATATAAATAGTATTTGTTTTACTAAAATGTTGGTACAAAATATACTCCAACACGTAAGTTGTATGAATATTTCTTTAGAAAAAATGGAGGGGAGTTGAAAAATTAATGAATTGGAGACTCAATAGTGAGGGTTTGAAACTTAATGAAGGATGTTGACTCAATTGAGATTGTTGAAGAATCAAATAAAAAAAATTGTACACAATTTGGAGTTTTGACTTGAGTGTATGGATCGTGAATCTTATTTGAACAAGTTTCCTGAAAGAGGAGATGAAGCTCTTTGACAATAAAGAACTACAAGAAACATTTAGGATAATGTTAAAAGAATTTCTAACTTTTATTAGGATAATCGTATTACTCTTTTGTGACTCCTTTTTATTGTTTTGGTGTTAAAAATGTATCTACAATGCTTTTTGTTCAGATAATCATATTTTTATTTTTTGTCTCCTTTTCATTCCTTTTTCTAAATTCAAAAATAATAAATTTGGCAGATATATAGTTTTAACACCAAAGGCATGAAAATGAGCCAAAAAAGAGTAATATAGTTATCCAAAAAAAACAAAGAAAATAAAAATTATAGTTCCAATACCAAAGGAATAAAAAGGAGCAACAATTAATAGTATGATTATCCTATTAAATTTTTTTAAAAATTGTTGAACAATGAAAAAAGTCCCACATCGGTAGTTAAAGAGATGGGTGGTCTCCTTATATGGACTTGGACAATCCTCCCTTCATAAGCTAGCTTTTGGGGTTGAATTAGGCTCAAGAACCATTCTTTTACATAAGTAAACTATTAATTTTTGAGCTAAATGTTTCTTGTAGTTTTTTGTTCTCAAAATATTTTTCTCCTTTTCTAAGGAACTTGTTGCACGTACATTCAAGTCAAAATCATGTAAAGCGTTTTTATTTGATTCTTCAACTATCTGCATTGAGTCATCAATTATGTCTACTGAATCTTCGACCCCCTTAATTTGGTTCTTCAACTTCAACATCAACATCCTTCTTTGAGTTTTTAACCATTTCTATTGAATTTTCAAGTTCAATATCTATTGAGTTTTCACCTCTTTCTATTGAGTCTTCTACTATTCATTGATTTTTCAGCTACTCATTTTTTATAGATACATACTCGTAGAAACGCCGCTAAAGTTTTCTTTTATACTAAATCGTTAATAGAAATAGTACTATTTATATGAGATGATTACAACTTGGTTATTGAAAAAAGGAATGATTACATAGGTAATGTGAATGGAGGTAGTACTAGTAGTGATCCAGAGTGATAAATAATCTGACTATTAGCTGCTACTACTGGAAAGTGAGTACTATTAGTCATTTTTTGTCCTCTCTCTAATAGCTATGGTAAAATTGGAAAAAATTAAATCTCTCTTGGTTTCCAAGGCAATAGCTATTCTGGAACATCTTTTTGGGATAAAAAAACACTTGATTGGGATTGAGGGAGTATAAGACAATTCTCCCAGTCTCTTCTCTTGTATCCACACTTAGAAGCTTGTTTCATGAAAATTCTCGACGTTGTTGTTGCCTGGTTGGAAAAAGTTGATGCTAGGTTGAAGGGGCTAATTGTTCATGCTCTGTTATTGCTATCGAAAGCTTGGTTACACGTAATTAGTGGACTCTGTACGTCGGCAGTCTAGATATGTGCATCTTCTGAATTTGGAGAAATTTCTTCCGCGATTGTTTTGCTCACAGAAATCAAAACCTCTAAAGGTTCCTGTTAATGTACTGTTGAAGATCTTTTTTAACTAGTTGCAAAAAAATCTGTACAGATAAGCTTGCCTTATCAACTCCCAAGGGTAATTGATCCACGATCGTTCCTCATTTCGCACATCTATTTTTTGGTTAAACAAAACTGCTATATAAAGAGCAGCATTACAACTTGTACCAATAACCAATTTCCGAACTGAAACATATTGAACATTCCTTAAGAAATTATGGTCATACAAAATTAGTTCCAAGTATAAAATAGGAAACAAGTCAAGTTTTGGGAAGGAAAGGAGCACTTAGTATGGTTGCAAAGGAATTGAATAGTCACAAATGATGAGGACTTCTACTTCTTTTATCAATATGTTTTGAAAATTCTCTATATTGTGGTTATGCATCTCCCTCCCCTTTCAATAGATGTTTATCTCTCCTTACTCCTTTAGTTCCTCCTTGGGTATTTTCTTTTCCCTTGCTATTCTCCCCAATAGTCTCTTAAACAGGAAAAAGCAGTATATTAAAGGAATTGAACTGCAGAAACCAAATTTGAATGCCTGAGATGAACAATGTGTCTTATTTCAAACTCTTCTTCCTTCTTCTTCTTCTTCTTCTTTCTTTTTTAGTACTGAAGAGGGAAATTGTTCTGGAGTGCATCTTCTTGTTATTTGAGTTTAGTGTTTTGTCAATCAGCAAGCACTAGTTATTTTCCAAGTCGATAGCGGAATCTTCGTTAATTGGAGAAAGTTTCAGAAGCCTTTATGCAATAAATGGATGGATTATCCGTGTATTTCCACTTCCTACCAGAATTACAGCTGCATGAGTTTTAGATATATTTCTTCTTGTAATTGCAGGCAGCAGTGGATGAGCAACTTGGGGAGGTCCAGCTTCTCCTTGATAAGACAGTACAAGGTATATCCCTGATCCTGTCCACTAAATTGTGTAGACTGATTTGTTATTCCCCATGATCTCCTTTTTTTTTAATCATTTATTTGACGTAGACATCATTATTATGACAAAAAAAATGATGAAGCAAAACTTTAACAAGACAAATGAAAAAAACGTTGTTCTTACTCCTATCGCATGTTCACTCATTCCAAGATGAAATGACATGTTACACTTCTGAAAAGTTGTGACTTGTCATCTTTACAGTTCAATTTACACCTGAAAAAGTTAGGAAATCGCTGTCTTCAGAATTCAAACTTGAAGAACACTACTACGTGGACTTTCTTCTTGCCTCATGCCATGTCTGTTATAGAGTAGAGAGAAGAACTAAATTTAGTTGAAGTATAGACAGATTTTGTCTCAAATTGTGGAGAAAAAAGTCAGTTGGTGTCATCAAATTTGCAAATCACAAGTTAGATAATTATAATGATATGCGAGATTTTCTGCAGTGCATCCACAAAGGGTGCATATGGAATGTTCCAGGACCTAGTTTCTTGTTGCTTTTAGGTATTCCCTCTAGAAGTCAGATGTATATTCTCTTATGTGCTTTAGAAATGCTGGTGGGATTATGTGGAGATAAATCCCATCATGTTTGTTTGCAAGCAACGGATATGTTTAATATTTCATCCTCTTCTATTCCTGTCTTTGGCAGGGTGGGTTACGTAGGAACAAACTGTTAGAGCACGCTTCTTGAAAGCTTTCTTTGTTAAGGATCTCATCTTGGCTAAAATTGATCAACTAACCACTGTAGTTGGGCACAAAATGCTGCAGTCCATCATTGAGACTCATACTTGTATGAGTTAAATGTGGTTGAGACTTTGACCTTGGAGTCTCAATTTTTCGGCCAGCTACTTTTAGTGCTTTATCTAGACATATGTAAGAACTATACATATCACGGTTCTTATCTCAAAAAAGAAAAGAAAGGCATCATTATTTGAAACTAGTTAGGAATGTTAGTGAAGTAGGGTTCGGCTTCGAATAACCGCCCTGTTATGCAGAGTACCTCCTTTTTGTTTTTCAGTTCTTTGTCGTATTTTCAGTTTTTAACTTTATTTTCCAAGATAATATTCAAAAATTTTTGTTCGCGTTAAAAGATGAAATTTCATGTGGAGTTTGTGCTCCTGTCCTTCTTCCTCCGGAGAAAAGGCATTGTTTTTCTTTTGGTAAGTTAGAAGGAGCTTCTCAGCAAAAAACAGAAGTCAGAGATGATATAGTTCTGAATGTTTGGTGTGAGCATAACAATATCTTTTTTGTATACCTTTATGAGAATATGAAGTTGAGAAATGAGAAGGAGAAGAGAATAGAATTTGGGAGTTGATTATTTGATTATTCCCTCAAGCTAATGGGATTAAATAGCTGTTATTACAAAGAATGTAAATAAGGAAAGAAACTAATAAGAATATTACACAATCTCCTATTTGCCTAATTATAGGGATTTAGGGATATTATCATATCTACACTATCTAATTATACCATATTTAATACTCCAATATCTACATTATCTAATGGTAATATTTACATTATCTTATTACCATATTTAACACTCCCCCTCAAGCTGGAGCGTATAAGTCGTATGCTCCTAGCTTGTCACAAATATAGTCAATTCTGGATCCTCGGAGTGATTTTGTGAAGATATCTGCCAGTTGATCTTTTGAATTGACAAAACTTGTGGCTATGTATTCGGACTCAATCTTCTCTCGAATGAAGTGATAATCTATCTCAATGTGCTTCTTTCTTTCATGAAACACAACATTAGAAGCGCTATGTAGTGCAACTGCACTTGGTTATCACAAATCAATTTCATTAGTTCAACTCCTCCCATCTTCAATTCTTGGAGAAGTTGTCTCAACCATATAGGCTCAAATGTAGCCAATGCCATAACTCGATACTCCGCCTCTGCGCTTGATCTAGCCGCGACATCTTTCTTTTCACTTTTTTAGGATATTAGATTGCCTCCAATTAGAACACAATAACCTGAAATGGGACGCCTATCAGAAGGAGATCCCGCCCAATCTGCATCGGAGTACCCAAAAATGGGGGCATCTCCTTGTCTTCATACAATAAACCTTGTCCTGAAGAGCTTTTGACTTATTGCAAAACGTGAATCACTGCATTCGTGTGACTATCACAAGGTGATTGCAAAAACTGGCTAACTACACTAACAACAAATAAGATGTCTGGTCGTGTGATCGTAAGGTAGTTGAGTTTGCCAACAAGTCTTCGATATCTGCTAGGATCTTTTAGAATTTCCCCCAGTCCTGGAATAGGCTTAGAATTTGGATCCATGGGAGTGTCCACATGTTTGCAATCCAACATACCAACATCTTCCAAAATGTCTAAGGCTTGTGTCCTTTGTGTAATAGCAATATCATTGCTAGACTGTGCCACTTCAATGCCTAGAAATATTTCAGCTTTCTCAAATCCGTAGTCTGAAAATGACTTGAAAGGTGTTGTTTGAGTTGAGCAATACCTTCATGATCATCACTTGTGATAATGATGTCATCAACATAAACAATTAAAAAGCTTTTGCCATGAGGTGAATGCTTATAAAATACTGAGTGATCTATTGTTCCGATCATTCCAAACTGCTGGACAACAGCTCAAATACGACCAAACCATGCTCTGAGAGACTACTTGAGACCATAAAGGGATCAACGAAATCTACAGACTAGTCCAAACTCCCCTTGAGCAACAAACCCTTATGGTTGCTCCATATAAACTTCTTCAGCAAGTTCTCCATGAAGGAATGCATTTTTGATGTCCAGCTGAAAAAGAGGCCTATGATTCATTGCTGCCATAGAGATGAGAAGACAGACAGAGGCCATCTTGGCAACTGGTGAGAAAGTATTTCCATAGTCAATGCCATAAATCTGAATGTATCCCTTAGCAACCAGTTTCGCTTTGAGACGATCAATAGCTCCATTCTATCCTACCTTAACTGTGAATACCCAACGGCAATCAACAGTGGTTTTGTCTTTAGGTAAAGAAAGAAGCTCCCAAGTACCATTATTATGCAAAAAGCTCCCAAGTACCATTATTATGCAAAACAATCATCTCCTCAATCATAGCCTGATGCCAACCTGGATAAACCAGTGCTTCTGCCAAAGTCTTGGGAACTTCGATAGTGGATAGCTAGTAATGAAGGCATGATATGAAGGTGACAGACGGTGATAACATAAATAGGTATAAATGGGGGTTAGAGTGGCAGTAGTTCTAGTACCTTTGCGAAGAGCAAGGGGAGATCATTTGATGAGTGCTTGACCGAAGTAGGAGACATTGTTGGAGCAGGTAATAAGTTAGCAAGATTGCTTTGTATACCAGTATCAGAGTTGGAAATACTAACTGGATTAGCAGGCTCAACAAGAGGTTGAGGTCGTCGGAAATAGACCTTAAGAGGTGGAAGTGGATCTGGGGCTAGAACAATTGGAATTGGAAGGACTACTAATATAGCCTTTTGATTATCCATATTAGGAGAAAAATACGGAGAAGTCTCAAAAGGGTAACATCTGTAGAGATCAAGTACTTATTGGTAGAAGGATTAAAAAATTTGTTGTAGAAGAGAATACCCAAATACACATTTAAAAGCCTTGTGTTGAAGTCTGTCTTTTCCAGAGGTTACGAAGAAAACAGGTGTAGCTAAACATATGTGGAGGAAGGGGGAACAAATTTTAGTTTGGATAAAGGACTGAGTGTGGACTTTTGTACTGCAAAACAGATGAAGGCATACGATAATTAAATAACAGGCAGTAATAACGACATTACCCCAAAAACATAAAGGAACATGATTGTGAATGAGCAATGTCCGAGCTGTTTCAGTTAGGTGTCTGTTTTTTTGCTCAACACTCCATTTTGTTGAGGAGTATGTGCGTAAGAAAATAAGTGCAATATGCCATGGGATAACATAAAAGAAGAGAAAGAAGTAGATAAATATTCTCGGGTATCATCACTGATTAGTTTCTTAATAGAAATACCATATGGATTGCGAATTTCAGGACAAAGTTTCTAAAAGATAGAGACTAGTTTAGATCTATTTTTCATCAAAAATAACCGCGTGCACCCAGAATAGTCATCAATAAAAGTTACAAAATAATGAGTGCCTAATGAAGAACTGACACGACTTGGATCCCATATGTTCGAATGAATAATTTCAAACATAGAGGTGGATCTATTATTGACGTGCTTTGGGAAAGAGGCACGAGTGTGTTTTTCAAGCTGACACGACTCACAGTTTAACAAAGATAAACTAGATAAACTGGAAACCATCTTCTGCAGTTTCAAGAGACTCGGATGACCCAGTTGATTATGGAGCAATTCAGAGGAAGTAGCGGAAGTGAAAGCAACATTTGGTTTTGGTAGGGATAACAGGTATAATCCCTGTGACTCATGTCCTTTTCCAATCATCTGTCTTGTAGTCGGGTTGGAGGAATCCAATCTAAATAGACCCATGTCTTTGAACTAAAACTTCATTACTGTAAACCAAAATTTTCATCTTTCTGCCGTTCTGCGTCTCTTGGGAAGTCAACCAGGGTTCTTTTCTCACATCTGGTGCAAAATACCTTAGAAAGGTGATTTCAACAATTTAAAATACCAAAATATGGTGAAGGTTAATGAATATATTTCTTGAAAGTCATATCATATACATTATCAGTTTGTAAAAAATATTAATCAAATTGGAGGCGCTAGTAATTTGTTGAGGCAGTTGAGATGCCATAGTTTTTTCTGTGAGTATGGAGAACTTCAGATGCAGTTGTCGGTTTCACCATAGTTGTGTATTTCAGCCTAGAATATCTTCTTAATATAATACTTTTGTGCTTTTATTTGTCAATGCGCCATTAGTTCTATTCAAGAACGCAATTCTATTAGTTTTTTCTTGCTTAATTTGAACAACTAGTTGTATTAGTTTAGCAGACTGCAAAAGTCCAAGAACCTTATATCCTCCTGAATATAAGATAACGAGAACCTAATTTTCTTTTATGCCTCAAATTCTTTTGTGCAAATTGAGATTATTCTTATGCCCTAAAATCCTTCATTTACCAATTATAGTTACCTTAGAGATTGGTGTCAATAGGTGGATTGTGCAGGCAAGTAAAAATGGGCCGAGTCGATAAACAATTATTGACTCAATCTGTTCGAAGTTTATTGGGTAAAGATGATTTGGGTCAATCTAGACTTATTAAGTGGATTTTGGATCTATCTCTCAACCTCCGAAGGTAGCTTCTGAGAAGGAGTTTGTGCAAGACTATGCAATGAGGCTACAAATTATATCCTTAATCTGTGTGGGATTGTTATACCTCTTGCACTTGCTAATGACTGGACATTTGGAGTATGAATAACATAATATAGGACCTTGCTCTAGGTAAACCAAGATCAGGATTGGTCTAACTCTTATACTCTGTTAATGAAAGTAGACTTTAGATCTAATCAATTCCATGGATGGGTCTAACTCTTATACTCTGTTAATGAAAGTAGACTTTAGATCTAACTCAATTCCATGACTAACATGGGGTGAGAATTGTCCAAAACCATATAGAATAGACACAACATATACACTCAACCATTGTGGTACTCTAACAAGGCTAAACACCATTCATTCCATTTCAATTTATGTTACACACTTTTTTTATTTTGTTGCTAAAAGGATGGAAATTGAACAAAAATGCCCTTAAACTATGCGAAATTGAAAAAAAATGCCATTTGTTGGAAGTTTGGTCCAAAAATGCGCTTGTCATTTATAATTTGGTCCAAAAATGTCTCTATTGTTACTTAAATGGGTTAAAAATGCCTTTTTTCTAATAAACATATTGTTTTTGTCTTTTTAAAAACTTTCTTTTCCTAATAGATATGTTATTAGGATTTTTTAACATCATTAATTTTCATTTAGATAATAATAAAATTTTTTTTGTAATATAACAGAAAATATTTTTATTTCTTAATATTTTCTTAATTGATGTAGGATAAACATTTGCTAATATAATCCTTGGTATTAAAGTAATTACCCTTTTTCCAATTCAATTTTAAAAATCAAGGATTGTGTTAGCAAATGTTTATGCTCAATTCAGAAAGATTAAAAAATAAATATGTTCTATTTTATTTGAAAAAAAAAATTATATTTAAAAATAATATTAGGAAAAGAATGTGCCTAAAAAGAAAAGAAACAATATATTTATTAGGAAAAGAATATTTTTTATTCAAATAAGTAGCAATAGGGGCATTTTTGGACCAAACTAACGACAAGGTCATTGTGGAACCAAACTTTTAGCAGAGGCATTTTTGTTGAATTTTGCATAGTTTAAGGGCATATTTGACTCTTTTCTGCTAAAAGAATGAGCCTTTCTATTTTTAGAATCTATTTAGCCTGTCAATCCCTGAAAGCTAGATGCTTAGATTTTTCGTTTAGCTGGGAATTTCTTACTCCTGTTAATAGCTTCAACAGTTTCCTGGACTTTGTTAGCTCCATGATACTAGTATAGCTTTTTTGTAATAGAGGCTAACATGTTCTGTTTTGGTTCAATGGCCTTCTGGCTTTTGCTTTTGTAATATGGCACCTTCCAGTTGCCTTGTATCAACATCTTATTTCATAAATAAAAAAAAAAGAAACTATTTAGTCTGTCACCACTGCTTATTTAAAATGATAATTTTAGTACTTTGCATATATTTGGCTTACATGTCAAAAAATATCTTAATTTCTTAAACTCCGTGAAAATTGAAGAGAATTTGGGAATAGAATTTCTTGATTATTCCCTGAAGCATGTTGGGATTTAAATAGTGTTTACTGGTAACCGTAAAAAGGAAAAGAAAATAATTCCTATTCCATGTTACACAATCATTCACATTCAGAACATTTCCCATACTTACAAGGAATGGGTTCTTGCCATGTTAACGATTTCTTATAAAGGAAATTGTCCTAATTTTTAGCACTATCTTCTTTCAATTTCTCTTATTTCTCACTGGTCTTTGCCAATGTCAAATCAGCCAAAGGATATGCTCAAAGGACATTATCTTATGAAATTCTTGTGCTTTACTGCATCTACTTCGTAAGGTACATCTGGAAGCCCAACGGGTATGTTCAGAGGACAGACATTATCTCCCAAGCACCCTGCTTTGTCTTTCTTCAATTTCTGTCTCTAGTTGCCTCTCTTTTGGGATGTTGGAGCTTAAAACCATTTAACAATAGCACAATCACTGCATTTATTTGAAAAAACTGCTTGTGATCAAAGACATTGGGCGAAATGCCTGTTCAATTTAATAACCATTTAAGTAATAGCTACTAGTTGAGATAGATCTTAGAATTTGTTAGAGAACTAATATTATTATTCCTATTATATATATAAAACTTATTTTTCACTTTTATTTTATTTAGTATGATGATGGTATGAAATGAGCTTAAATGAAGAAGTGGAGATTAATATTGCTAATCCTAACCTATTTGGGACTGAGGCGTAGGTATTATTGTTGATGAATTGATGTCATCATTATGATGTAGCCTCTTTTTGTTTTTGTTTTTCTTTTTTGCCAGTTTTGTCAAGGAAAGTCTACATGGAAGGAATATTTAAGCAAGCTACTGATGAACGATATTGGGATCTCTGGAATCGCCAGAAATTATGTTCTGAACTGGAGTTAAAGAGGCAACATGTAAATGAAGTTAATAAGGTGCCGTCGGAATGATCAATGTTAATGCTTTTGTTCCTTCCCTTCCTAATGTTTTCCTCATCACTTCTGATTTTCTCCATTTGGTAGAGCTTAACCAGCCAGCTGATTGAATTGGAGAGACATTTTAACACTCTCGAGTTGAATAAGTTTGGTGACATTGACAGCATGCAAACAAGTAAAAGAGGTTTCCAGAGCAGGCCTGGACAACCCAGGTATTGGTTTTTTCCCGTGATCTTTGGCTACACAATTGGGTTTATCTTAGTTATGATTGTGTACTTACTATCACTTCAATATCATTGCATGTATCATTTCCAACTTTCTTTTCCCAAGAAGAATAAATTTGCTTCTTCAACCTGCATTCCCTCTGTACTAGAACCTTGTTTTTTTCTTCTTTTAATGATTAAAGTTAGGTTGAACGTTGGAGCTATTTGCATTTCAGGCATTTCCAGTCCTTGCAAAATTTACGTAATACAATGACTACACAGCTAGCAGTAGCAGAGAAGCTTTCTGAAAGTCTCTCGAAACTGATGACTGATTTGAGCATAGATTCTCCTGCGAAAGGTCAGAATGTTAGGAAGGAATTGTTTGAAACGATTGGTCTATCCTGTGATGGCGCCTCTTACGACTCTCCAGTTAGGGAAAAGGCTGTAAATACACCTTTTAACAAGGAATTATCAGTCTTTCTTGCTGTTAAAGAACAATCCAGGAGAAAGAAGATAAGTCCTGTGAAGAGCTCTGAACCAGAGACAGCAAGGAGACGCCGTGACTCTCTTGATCGGGTAATATTCCAACCTTCTCTTGAGATGCTGATGAAGTTCCCATTTTCCAATTTGACACCTGGAACACCTTTAGGTGGGCCATTGCTTTGTCTTGTAAACATCATATTTCAATATGAATAGTTGCTGCTGTTATATAGTGCTGATCTGACTGCTTTAAACCTCATTATTTCACTTATTGTGCACATGAGGGAATGATATTTAACACAGTTATGTAGTATAAGACAAGGCTTTGGGCCTTGATGAATTTACTTTGGTGGTCTTTCAACATTGCTTGAGTGTGCGATGTTATGTAGACCATTAATGAGTTTTAGGAAAGAGGGCAGTTCAAGAGAAGCATAAATGCTTCATTCATTATCATTATCCCTAAATGAAGGGAGCTACGAGCATCGGGGATTATAGACCTATTAGTCTAGTGGGAAGCATCTACAAGATCATAGCAAGGTTCTTTCTAATAGACTTAAGAAGGTTCTGAATGAGACTGTTTCATCTTCACAAAATGATTTTGTGGAAGGTAGGCAGATCTTGGATGCAACTTTAGTGGCAACTGAAGTAGTAGATTCGACAAAGAAGTAGGGTATGTTGGGCAAGCTGGATCTTGAAAGGGCATATGACCATGTAAACTGGAAGTTCCTTGATTTCATTATGCTAAAGATGCGATTTCGGGAGAATTGGAGAAAGTGGGTCAGCTTTTGTATTTCTTCAATGCGCTAGTCAGTGTTGGTGAATGGTAATCATGTGGTTTTTCTGGCAGTTCGAGGGGGTTGAGGCAACGAGATCCTTTTATCACCCATGCTCTTCATATTGGTGATGGAAGTTGAGTAGGATGATGGATGGAGTTGTTTGGGGGAGGGGGGCACATAAAGGGTTTCAAGGTTGCGATGGAGGTGTTGGGTCCTTATCGGTTTCTCATCTATTGTTTGCAGATGATACCTTGGTTTTTGTTAACATAGATGTGGGTCAGTTGGATTTTCTATGCCAAGTGTTAACTTGTTTTAGGTGGTGTCGAGCCTCAAAATTGATCGCAGAAAATGTGAGATCATTCTCGTTGGTGAGATGAACAACACTGATGTCACATCCCAAAGTACCCCCTAGACGTGATTGGCACTCCCTAACATCACCCACCGGGCGAACCAACTTATCCATTTTACTTGCTCATTTATACAAGTATTAATAGCAAATATGTGCAAGTCTAAACACATTAATAATTCTTAAATAGAAATAGTGATTCAACGGAATCCCAAAATCAATTTATCAATTTCAACAATCTCTCAAATATTAAGTGTCTAGCCCAAATCCCACAATAAGACCATGGAGCATCTAATAGAGTTATATGAGTTTAGCTGTTGGGCATGCAAGCCCTAAGAAAAAAATATATGTTATAAAATAGATAACGCTAAAATGATAGCCTCCACGATCAATGCGAAGGCTCACCTCAGCAATAGTCTACGCGAATGAACTCGTCAGCCACTAGTCTCACGCTCTGCAACGGTATCTGCATAGACATGCAAGTATGGAGTGGGTTATATATAAATATAACTCAGTAAGATCCTTGACCTGCCACTTTAAATACCTTTGGAACAAGTGTAAAATGAAAAAAAAAAATTAAAAAATATATATATATATAAACTCACCACAAGCATAGGAATTATATCATAATATAATCTTCAACAAGATTCACACAATTAATTATCAAGAATACTGTATATTTAAACACAATTTACACTGAGGGCTTGTCATGAATGACATCTAAGCAATTTACTCAACACCATGATTCCACAACAGCATACACAATGCAGGTATTGTCAAGAAGCATACACAATGCCCAATATTGTCAAGAAGCATACACAATGTCAGTGATATCTAGGAACATACACAATGCCCCAACCTCATGACTCACAGCCGTATTACTCTATGAAATAATGGTAATAAATAGAGTTTTGGTGTGCTTGAATATAAGATATACACGGCTGGCCTCGAAGACCACCGATTCTGCCAAACACATGCTGGTCCCAACACATGGACCAGACAGACAAAACACATTTTTAAAATAGATTTTAAAAGAAAGATTTCAGAGCTTATCACTTACCTCGAATTCATAACTCAAGTATACTTTTTAATAATTTAGAGCTTTGCTCTCGGGTATCTAGATCACCTCAAACTACACAAAAATGAGTTTAGAATGGTCAAAAATATTTCGGTAGACGTTTCCTTAATCTTTAACGAAAGTCAAATTCGCGGTCAAAGGTTTGATCGAAAAAGTCAACTTTGGTCAACGGGGCAGAATTCCCGAACTATGACCACCAACAGATTCTCCTCGACGAGAGGATTCTAGAACATTAATCAAAATCGAATTTTGATAACGTTTGCCCTTTCAATTGATGATTTGGGTTGAAGAACCCTAGGGCTAAACTTTCTCAATCATTCAGAATTTCTCCATATTTCTACCCTGAAAGCTTTCTTTTAACTGCATAATAAACTCAAGAAAAAGATTAGGATCATTACCTTGATGATTTGGGATAAAAAACCCTATTTTTCTCTTCTCTTTTCTTCTCCTTTTCTCCCTCTCTTCTCGTTTCTTCTACTGCGTTTTCTTTTCTTCTCTTTTATTTTTCCACGTTCTACTAAATCAGACCAACCCTTTTATTTCTTTTTTTTTTTCCGCTTATTCTTTCGTCTCTTTTTTTTTTCTTTGTATTTTTTTTTGACCCTTAGTCCCTTTATTTATTTTTAGGCTTAAATTACAAAATAACCCTTTATGAAAATTTAGGTTACTACAATTGATTTGCTCACTTAGGTTTTGCATTGCCATAGGGGCTCTTCCTACTACTTATTTGGGTTCACCCTTGGGGGCCTCAAATAAAAACATTAATGTGTGGAATTGGGTACTTCAGAGGGTTAAGAAGAGGCTTGTAGGTTGGCGGAAAAGATATTTGTCCAAAGGCGGGAAGGAAATACTTATAAGAGCATATTATTGAGCATCCCCACTTATTTTATGTCCTTTTTTTTTTTTTGTAACCATGATGTCCGGTACAACTTTCGTGCACCTGGACTAATTCCATGGGATTCGTGTCACCTCCTACTAGCAATAAGTACTAAGTGACTTTGTTCACTAAGGCTGAGACAGGTGGAAAGAAATCACCTAGTATTTTTTGTCTTTATTGTGATTTGAACTTGAAATCTCATGGTTCTTAACCCACTTCTTTGTTTTAACAATGTTATAGGAAAATTGAAAATGCTCCAATGAAACTTTCTTTGGGATTCAGCGGAAGGGGCAAGGAAGTATCATTTGGTCTTATGGGAGACCGTGACAACCCCTAAATGTTGGGGAGGTTTGGGAGTTAAAGATTAAAGGGTCTTTAACAAAGCTTTGTTGGGGAAATGGTTGTGTAGATTTGTGATGGAAGTCCAATCCTTATGGGGAGGGGTGATAATAGATAAATATGGGTTGATGGAAGGGGGTTGGAGAACTAATAATATCACTTTGGCTTTTGGCTGTGGAGGAATATCATGAAGGGATGAGCAGACTTGTTTGCAAACATCTCTTTAAGGTGGTGCAGGAGAAAAGTTAGTTTTAGAGGAAAAATGGTTTGGAGACATGTTGCTAAAAGATGAGTTACCGAGCATTTATAGGGTTTTTTGTCAAAGGAAGGGATAGTCCAACATCTAAGGGGGATACAAGAAGAAAAACGTTTTGGGATTTGAGGTTTAGGAAGATTCTTAGGATTGGGAAGTGAATGAGTTTCAAAGGTTGCTAGCTCTACTCTATCAACATTGTGAGCCGATGAATCGATACATTGAGATGGAAGTTGGGAACAATTGTGTATTCTATATCAGGTCCTTTGATGAGAAGCTTTTGGTGAGGGAGGAGGAGGTTTTTTCATGTACAGTCAATTCAGATTCCTAAGGTACCGAGAAAAGTATGTTTTTTCACATGGTTAGTTGCTAGAGATGTGATCTCGACGGCGAAAAATGTTGGAAAAACAAAGGTTGTGTGCATTAGCTGGGGTTACTTATGCAAGGAAGCGGGTGAGGATGTAGATCATCTTTTACTACATTGCAGCCTAGTCACGAGACTGTGGTCGGATATATTTAGATGATTTGGTATATCTTGGCAATGCCTAGATTTGCGAAGAACTTGTTGTTTGGCTGGAAAGCTGGGAGAAGTAGGAGGAAGTGCAGGGCATGGAATGTTGTTGATTGGGCTTTGATGTGAATTATTTGAAGAGAGAAATATGAGGCCTTTCAAAAGGGTAGAAATGAGTTTTGGGTAATTGAGGAGTACCCTTCGATCCCTTATTTATCTTTGATTCACCCATGTACTTCCGGGTGTATAAAGGATTGGGTGTCTTTACTTTTCGGTATACTTGTACACAGATTGATTCAACCTTTTCATTAGTATAAATGTTTACCTAATAAAAAAATATTATGGATCATTTAGGTTTCATGAGGCAATTGTGGGCCTGAAAAAGCTACATCCACCGCATCATGAAATGAGGAGTTAGAGAGTTGTGTAAAGAAATGGACCTTGGGCCTAACTCAATCCCAAAAACTAGCTCATAAGATGAGGATCGTCCAAGATCAGATAACGAGATCAATTACCCATTCCATATCCGATTTGAGACTCTTAACACTCCCGTACGCCTAAATCTCGATAACTGGAGCGTGAGCAATATAATATGGGGGCCCAACATCTGTGAGCAAAGAATTAGGTTGGTCCTGACTTTGATACAAGAAATGGACCTTGAGCCTAACTCAACCCCAAAAGTTAGCTCATAGGGTGAGGATTGTCCAAGACCATATAAAGGAGACCAATTACCCATCCCATATACAATGTGAGACTCTTAACACTCCCTGCACTTCCAGATCTTGTTAACTGGAGCGTGGACAATATAATACAGGGGCCCAACACGGTGACCAAAGAATTGGGATAGGCTTGACTTTGATACAAGAAATGGACCTTGAGTCTGACTTAACCACAAAAGCTAGCTCATAGGATGAGGATTGTCCAAGACTATATGAGGAGAACAATTATCCATCCCATATCTGATGTGGAGCTCTTAATAAATTCTGTGATTTTGTCATCTAAATAATATGATGAATGGAGTTAAAGAGGAAAGCTGTAGTTGAGGGGTATGAATCAGAAGAGTTGTCCAAATGATTTAAATTCTATCTCCGACTACCAGATGGGTTGTGTGATTCAAGCAAAAGAACCAAGGTTTAGGATTGGTTTGGTGGAGTGGACAGTAGATATATTATATCTGCAGGAACTGGAAAAAATTGAGGACGGGATAGTGAGGAGCATCTTTTTATTTATTTATTATTTTTGGGGGTTTGTTGGGGTAGAGAAGAACTTTTGTCCCATGCAGAGGATCTCTTGGAGAACGCCATTCTGAATAAAAATAGAGAACTTTCAGCCTATAGTGTTATGGGCCATTATGAGTCTTAAAAATATCATATTTTTTGACAAGCTGCAAAGGGAGGGGGGGTTATCATGGGTACTTGAGAGTAATTTTGGTACGACTAATTTTCTGGCGCAAGAATAGGGTGTTTTTGATTTCCTTTCAGGAAAAATTTTCTCAATAAAGTGCCTATGACTTGCCCAGGCAGGCGAACGTTTATGTACATTACGAAATTGAGATCAAAATCAAGACTAGTCCGCTGACAACATTTCCTGATTTCATCCAATCTCGTCTCCTAAAGTGTCTTTGTTATGCTAGACAGATGGTATTTGAGTAGTAGACTCACATTTATATATCAAAGTATGTGCTAAAATGGTACATATTGGTGGAACAGTCACCGGGATGAAGGCAATCCACCTATCTGACAGTGAAACTGAAACGTTGAAGGGTGACCTGAAGAAGATTATTAGATGTTTGGCAGGGTTAGATGATTTAGGGATGAGAGAGGAGGCTATGTTTTAGCCGGGAGCAGAGGGGATGAGGAACCAAGGTTTGACTAATAGAGGAAGAGACTGTTAAAAAGAAGAGAGAGAAAGGGAGATTCATCTAGAACTAATAGTCGAGAAATATCATGGAGATAAACGTCTAAAATCAAAATTACTTTGAGGGAGGAATGATAAGAAACGTCTTCATCAGATTGCTTACACAGATGCAACTAGGCATTTATTTCAAAAGTTTGGTTTACGGAATGGAGTAATTGAAGGTGGTAGCTGAAGGGTGCTTTTACTTGTACAATCTTCATAAACGAGAGAGGTGGAGAGGATTTGTGGAGGAAGTTGAATTTTGTTAAATGTACAATGAACCAAATGGCTGGAAAAGAGTTTGAAGAGGAAGATTTGGTGAATTAAAAAAATCAGAAACATCAAATCAGAATTATTGTAATAATCATAACAATTGATTAAAAGTGTTTGACTAAGCTTTTGATAAAGAAATAAGTGTTTTTGAGTAGTGACGTAAGTTGTCTTTACTTTTACTTAGAAGCCGGAAAAAATAGCTTCTCCCAAAATAAGTGCTTTTGATTTTTTAGGACAAGATTATCCATATTAAAAATTCATTTTCCAAATTAATTAGTAGGAACTTTCTTTTTCGTAACACTTAAAAAACACTTCTTAAAAATATTGGCCAAACACAACTACGTAAAGCAGATCTCAAATGATTTACACAAATTACCCCGCTGGCCATCGGGGACCGAGTGGTAAGGCCATGATCCGCAGGGGAACAGATCACTCATTCTTCCATTGGGGACAGGTGCACGAACGACAACCAAATATTTCAATATCGTTGCATCCGGTATTTTTGTTTTGTTCCAACAGTGTGATGAAGAATAGATCCGAGAAAGAGACTTTCATTTCCAGTCTCCTAAAATTACCACTTTCAGAAAGTACTTGTGATGAGTACTTAATAGGCTAATTTTGGCTGCTTGACCAAACAGGCTCTTAATACTATTTGATACTTTAAGCTAAATGCAAACGAGCTTTAACTTGCAGTCTTAACTAGTTACTTATGTGTTATTTTTGACAATTCTAAGCAATCGTTATATATATTACGGTAAAAGGTCAAAACTATCCCTGAACTATGTGAACAGAAACAACTTCACCCCTCCGTGGAAATTTGTCTCAAATTTATCCCCGTCATTACCAAAGTAGCTAAGCTTTCCCTTTTTGACTAATGAACCTTATATTATGTACTTTTTTGTTTTTAATTAGCATTTTTAGCTCAAATTATATGCCACATGTCCTAATTAAACCAAAGTGGGTTAGATTTACCCTTACACTATGCATATGATTCAATTTTGCTGCTATACTGTGTGTGATAATTTTGCCTCTTCCTCCACCACCTCTCCACCGGTTTACCACCTTTCCCCTTCATAAAAGTCCATCATCTCTTATTTGAAAAAATCAAAGATTCTTAATAATCTCCCAATGACTGCTTCCTCCCAAAAATCCCATCTTCAACCACCAAAAGCCCACTCCAAGGTCTTTACCCAAAAAAAGGGAAAAGACATTGACCCGAAAACCAATCGTAAGTTTATCTTCTCCGTACTACCTTCAACGCCCAAAAAGGGAACCCTTCTTCTTCTTTGATATCATCTCTACACAGTTCATCAACCACCATTGGAAAATCCTTCATCTTCAACTCAGCCCCACCCCAAAAAGGTATACTGCCACCTTTAAAAAACACCATAGTCAATGACTTCCGTCCTCATTTAAAAAGCTTTCCCAGAGATCTATTAACAGAAAAAAAGCCTAGGACACCTTCCTCTCCGCTATGGCGAGACCAAATATGAAAATACCATCATCATAGACCCACTATTAAATCGATTTCCCGGACAATTCCATCGGAAGTTTACTGCTGCTATAAGCTATATGACCTTGTTCTCAATTTAAATTCATCTCAAATTAACATTATATTTATTTGTCATGCTATGAAAAATTCAATATAACTCTCTGGCTTATAGACATCGACATGTCCTCCATAATAACCACTCGATGAAGCTAAGACATTCTTTTGAAAATTTTATATTGGTGAAATTAATAGCCAAACTAATTAAGTATCTATGGATTCTACTAAAACATGTTTTTAAAATCGTTTGTTGAAAGAAGCTGGTTTAAAAGGAAATTTTGTTCTCGCTTTTGAGGCCAAAATGTATTTCTGCAAAAAACTAAAGAGGTGGTTCAAACAGTTATGTAAAGAGCAGCCCCCCATGTCAACAACTAAGACCCCATTATTCTGTCCAAAGGAGCGTATGGTTGCGAACGACACAACACTTCTATGTGAATTTCAACTGTATGATTAAAAAACTGACATATGTTGTGTATTGTTCCCCAAATTGTGAGAAAATATGAGTAGACTAAGATTTATGAAGAACTTAATAATTTGATAAATACAAAATATGTCTCTTTATATGGGTCAAAGATATGATATTAGGTTAATGTGGTTAAATAACTATTTTAGAACTTAACACTTCTAATATTTTAACACATTTCCTTGAAGTGAAGGTGGAAAATTCAACTTCAGCTATTTTTTCTTAAAAATAAAAATAAGTAAATCGTCTGGAATCATGAACAATCATTGAAAGATCCATTGTTTATCTTTTATACATTTTTAAATTCTTAATGTTGATGCTTGAGGGCCAGTGTGGCCAAAGATCAAAACCTCCAGTTGCCAGAATCTTGTATAAAAAGTTTTCATCTTTAGAATCTCATGTAAAAGTTGCTGAAGAAGTGGTTGGAACAATGAACAGATAACAGTTGAAAGAATGGTTGGAATGCTAGCCGGAAAAAGACGATGTTTCCTATATAGTCATAGGAAAAGGCTCAGTGTTGTTGAAACAGTCATTGGTGCTTGCGTCCGGATAGACTGCCAACATCACAGCCCTTAGGGTGTGGTTGTTGCATGGGTCGTGCGTGAACGTAGGATACTTGGTGCATCAGGCTTCTTTTTTGTTGTTGAAACAGTCACAGGAAAAAACATGGTGCGACCAGTAGCGTAAACAGGAGAGAGGTGCACTGCGGCCAAAATGATCATTAGGAAAAGAGACATGCTGCATCCATAGTGCTTTGAAAATTGAGTTGTATGCTAGGACAGTAACACAGTTTTATAGGTTTTGAATACATTACAGATGATATTTGTCCAATGTGAAAATATCCAAAACTGAACACTTCAATGTTCAAAATTTAGTGGAGAGTAATGTGTATTTGTTTCAGTTGTAGTAGTGGAAGGGCTTGATAAAATGGCTCAGTATATGGACGCAGAGTTGGTCAATCTTTCTATGTATCGCCTTTGTTAGTAAACTTTCCTATATTTAGGACCTTTAGTAGCTAAATACGAGGATGTGGAGGTGCAGAATCTCCTTACTACAACTTGAAAAGAGGTTAGTTGGGTGGAAAAGATGACAGATTTATCAAGAGGGGATTTGGTGCTCTTAGAGCACGTTGTCAAGTCTTACTACCTAGTAATCTTTTTCTTTTATCAGTCTTACTAGCTACTTGTAATTGTTGGTATATACCACTGATGATGGCAATAAAATTGAGCAAATGTAGAAGGATTCTGGGAGCTTCACTTGGTTGTTGTGAGCCACGGAACCACAATAAGCTGGCACTAACCTTGGGTTGTAGAACAAAGAGGAATTGGCTTACAAGCAAGTAATATCATTACCATTAGTGGTTTACAGGTTAATTCTATTTCACTGAATAAGCATGGAAGAGTCTTTGAGCTAATACATGCTTTTGAAACAAAAAAAAAAAAGGACAGAACATTTTGGGCTTTGAAAATACTGGACATAACCTGTAGGGAATTGCAGGGCACTTCACTGAGTTGTTGGAAGTGGGGTAACCACACACAGGTTGGTATTAAACTTGTGATGAAGATCTAAGAGTAAGCAGTTTAAAGTAGGTATTGTCAGTGACATCTTTCAGCAATTAGCTCTTTTGGCAATTAGTGAGTACAATGGAAGGGTATAAGTACTTACAATTGTTTTGCAAAGCAAAAGAAAGACAAAAGTTGTTGGGCTTTCTGAATGCTAGATTACATAGTAAAGCAAAAGTAAAAATAGTTATGTTTTGCTGACTGTAAATCTATTGAGTAATTGAGTAAATTATTCAGGTTGGTGTGGGGTGTAGTTGGGAATTTGCAGTTAAGAGGACAAACGTAGCATCCATTCAAATTATTGTTCCTATTGGAAAATGATATTGTTGTCCTATTTTTCAAAGATGTGGAGCTTCATTATTCCGTGAGCTAAAGTTTCTTTTGCTGCATTCCTTAAATTGGTGTTAGAAGAACTGTAGTTGGTATTTATCATTTTCATGGCTAGATAATCAAGTGCTGGTTTTATCATTCATTTTGTTCTAAGCTTAACTTGCAGCATCTTTTTTGACCTTTGGCAGAATTGGGCTAGCTTTGAACCTCCCAAAACAACTGTGAAAAGGATTATCCTTCAAGAAGATCGCCAAAAGGAAACTGCAAATAGGTCATCTTTGGCACTGGATAAGAAACATCACCAGTCTAAGACGCGAGAGAGATCAGCGACTGCTCAATCAAATATTTTTAATGCCTCTTCCACCTCTTCACAGCAAGTTAGAAGCAAAGGTTCCCTACCTAAACCTATAAATATGTTTAATGTGTGTTCAGCAAATGGATGTAATTCGATTTAAGTATATTTTGCTAAAGAATATGCAGGTCTTCATGATATACCAGCAAAACAGTCCACTGAAAATCCTTTTTTCCAATGGGCAGATGGGCTTCCAAGACATGCATCTGAAACGCCGCCAATGAGTTCTCCTGTATCTTTACTGCAGCATGAATCACAGTTGACCGCAGTCACTAGCCAATATAGTTTAGTAGATACTCGCAATATTGCTACGACAAGATCAGGTAGAAGCACATTACCACTTAAAGATATTGTGCAAACAGGTGGACTGAAAGCCATTCAGCAATCAGGTAACAGAATGCAGCAGCCAAACTCGTCAAGTCCTGCGCAAACATTGACCCCAATCAAGTTTACAATTGAGACTTCAAATGCTGATGGTAAACCTGGAATCACTAAACCTATCAGAGATTGGAAGAATGCACCGGCTACAAGTGGAAGCACACAGTTTGAGTCTAACAGTAGTCCTAACTATTCCTTACCAACTGCTGCTGCTAATTCTGCCTTCACTCTGTCTGCGAAGGTCATACACTCAGAAGTTGTGAATAAAAGCCAAGGTAGTGAGATTTCACTTTCTTCCCAAGCATCAACACAGAGTTCCTTGTCGCAACCCAAAATCATGACGTCAGAATCTTCGTCTTCTTCACAAGGGCCAATGTTGTCACCCATATCATCCATGTGGACATCATTTGAATCCGTTTCTAAAGCCAGTATGGGTTCTAGTCAAAAGGTCTCTCAATCTCAATCATCAGTTGCTTCTGTGACGCAGTCTTCTTCTCTTCCAAGCACTCAAAAGTTGGATTCCTTACCCATTACACCTTCCTCAGATAGTACAAGGTCTGAGTCCCCAACAATCCTGTCTCAACCTTCGGTTGCCATACTTGATAGAAAGGCTGATTCAAATTCTGACAGACCAGCTTCACTTGCCAATCTAAATACGAAGATAGAGACACAACAAGATGCAGCTTCACAGCCTGTGGTATCTATCGGTATGTCTAACTTACAAGCTGGATCTTTGGTCCAATCAGATTCCACAAATGAACAGTCAGCCAGTTTGAAATCTGCAAATCAGGTTAATTTTCGTGGTGCGTCAAGTCATGTCTCAAATGTGGACTTGAATACTACACCTGGACAGCCATTTTCTGCTTCTGCCATTCCACCACCAGGGGCTGATAGTGCTGCCATTCCACCACCAGGGGCTGATAATGCAATTAATGTGAAGAGTGGTAGTTCAGATGTTGTCACCCATGAGGATGAGATGGAAGAGGAAGCTCCTGAGAATAGTGAGATAACTGAGAATGCACTGGGTAACCTGGCTGGGTTTGGTATTGGAACTGCCGCTGCTCCAGTTTCTACAAAACCTAATCCATTTGGTGCAGTGTCACTGAATAAAGCTTCATCTCCAGCAAACTCCTTATTCACAAGTACAGCTTCCAGCAGTGAGTTATTTCGACCAGCATCGTTTAGTTTTCAGCCGATACAGCCATCCCAACCATCATCACCCGCAAATTTTTGTGCCTTTCCTGGTAGTTTCAGCCTTACTTCCACGAGTCAGGCTCCAGCAGTGAGTGGATTTGGCCAGCCGGCTCAGGTTGGACAAGGACAGCATGCTTTAGGTTCAGTTCTTGGTACTTTTGGACAATCAAGGCAGCTTGGTGCTGGGATACCCGGAACTGGTGTGGGATCTGCAAGCTCTTTTGGGGGAGGTTTTATGAGCAATACCTCTTCTGGGGGTTTTGGTGGCGGGTTTTCTGGAGTTTCTTCTACTGGTGGCGGGTTTGCCAGTCTGGGTTCTGGTGGTGTTGGATTTGGTGCTTCTGCTGCACCCAGTGGTGGATTTGCTGCTGCTGCCACAGGTGCTGGTGGATTTGCTGCTGCTGCCACAGGTGCTGGTGGATTTGCAGCCGCTGCCACATCTGCTGGTGGATTTGGAGCTGCTGCAACAGTTGGTGGTGGATTTGCTGCTCCAACTGCTGTTGGTTCAGGCTTTTCAGGTATGTAGCTCTGCTATATTTCATATTTCGGCAAAATCATTCCTATTTGATTGAGATAAAGTGAAATGTGAAGGTTTAAATCAGCAAAGAGAAGTGAGTCTATTCTTTATTATGAAGAATCTTGTGAAAAAACAACGGAACTGTTTTAATGATGTTTTTCTTATGGACTTCTCTCGTTAGGGAAACCATACGACAGGTATAAAAAAGAAAAATTTGTCTTCTTGAAAGTGAGAGAGGAGCATCGTTCTCTCTTTTATCTGTGGTACACACAAGTATACTTAGTGTGCGTGACTCGAATGATTTGAAATATTACCTAATAATATTTGATATAGGTTACTTAACATGGTAATGATGCCCTCCCTTATTGACTTGATTTTTCCTGTTCTGCTAATTCTTGAAGGTGGTGGCTTTGGAGCTTTTAGCAGCCAACAAAGTGGAGGCAGTGGCTTCCCTGCATTCAGTGGGAGTTCAGCTACTGCGAGACCACCTTCTCAACTCTTCACGCAGATGAGAAAGTAGTTTCATGCCCACATGTTTTGAAAAGGGAAAAAAGTAGGAAAGAAACAAAGGGGTGAATGGATGATGTAATAGATGTTTTACTTGTAGATTGTTGTATTTTGGTTCGGTTCACTTTTTTGTATGTAGTTAAATCGTGTTAATTTTAGTTATGGATGATGAAGCCTAGTAATGGAACTGACTCAAAAGTGTTTCCTCTTTGCATCTTTGTTGTGTGTGTCATGTTACTTTTGCACTTGACGAGTTGGAGCAACTGAACTTCTCCTACAGCTTTATCCATGTCTACCCTTATCTTTATCTGGTGATTTGAGACTCTGGAAACTCATTTACTCCCCTTTTCCCACTGCATTATCCCTTCTCTATCCGTCATTCTTCTGGCTTGTACCTTAGATTCAGTAAAACGCTCTTTCTTTTGTTCTTCGGGGTTTGCTCTAAGTGTGGAACTTACATGTCGAGGGACATAAAAGAGTAGATTTTGGGTTGTGTAGAGCTCTCAACCAAGTTTTGTTGCAAATTGCGATGAGGTTGATGTGTCAAAGCTCTTGCAAAAGCCGAAAAGACTAATACGGTTCTTTAGACTCTTAAGAGGGTTCCTAAAAAAAAAGAATTGAAGGCAAACATGTTTAGTTACAAATTGATTAGATATGAACTCAGGTACACGGGAGCAAATAAAATAGACAAGTAAAGAAACAACATAAGATAAAAGGGGTTGCACAAGAAATTAGACAAGGGGGAAGCAGAAATTAGAAGAAAGAACGGATAATCAATTCAAGGGAGGAGATTGAGCTCATAAATGAATCCATAACAATGGAAATCCAAATGGGTTGAGATAGAAAGGATATTACATAATCACTCACCAAGTAGTAATAAGTCATCAAAATCTAGACTTACAAATTAAACTCTAGAATTACCTATGTATAGTAGCTACTTAGACTATTTAATACTCTTTGTTTATTTGCTCCCTATATTAAAAATAAATTTTTGCACGAACTGTCCCTATTTTTGGGTGGTTTTTAATTTTTTCCCTCAAATTGGTGGTCTTTAATTTTTACCCTTGTAGCTTATTTAATAAAAATTTTATATTTAAAATATCCTTAATGATGACTTAATTTTGCGAGGCAAATAATTGTAGAGAATGTTTGCCTGAAGGCATAAATTAAGTGTTATCTAATTCGCAAGGCATACTGTTACCTTTAATTTTTTTTTTTAAAAAGTTTTCAAGAGACATGTTAACCCTAGAAGGCACAAGTTCATGTTGTTGAACTTACGACTCAAGGCACAAGTTCGTGCTGTTGAACTTATGCTTAGGCACAAATTCATGCTGCTGAATTTCTTCCCCCTAGGTACAAGTTCATGCTGTTGAACTTCAAGGCACAAGTTTATATTGCTGTCACGACCCGAGCTGAGGCCCCAGATCGAGACATGGAACCTAGAACCACAAATGGTTCCAAGTCGACCCATGACATGAACATAGTGACTAAAGAGCATAAATTAACGGAAACTGATAAACTAAACATGAATATGTAGAAGTCTATGCACATACTAATCATAAATCGAGTCAACACAAACAAGATGAGATTCTACATACTGTCTGAAAAGCCTCTAACATAATTGATGAGCAGATGGGAAAGCATCCCCAACTAGCTCGACAAAAGTCTGTAACTGAAATAACAAAACAACAAACTAAACTAAATGTCCTCGGAAGATGAGGAACACTGGCTAACTGGACTGTTACAGAAACAGGACTAATGGCGCAACTTAGTCTAATCTCTCGGACCTGTATCATGAAACGATACAACATAGAGTATGCGGTCGGTACTTTGAATGTACTGAGTATGAAAGGTAAGTAAAATGAACTATTAAAATACATAAGAGTAGGATAGTTCAAAACATGAAGTGATAATCATAACATAAACATGAGGGCTCAAGGTTTTCAAAATCATTCATAAACTAGTCATAATCGTAATCATAAGAGAAACCTTGTAAAACATAACTTGAGCCAAAGTATCTTAAACATGACCACGCACAAATTGTGAGGAACAACGAGAGGACTTATCTTAACCGGCACCATTATGATAGAGTTTATATGATGCCAAAACTATCTCGCTCAAGTGGGCAGAGCCGTCCCAGGCTTGTCAGACAAAGGACATAAATGGCGTGATATCACTAATAGGGACCCACCTAGAGTCCATGAATATAAACCTATGTTGGCGCGTAGTTTTGGGACCATGGAGTTTACCTAAACGCCAAACCTACTCGGTGCTAGACACTGCTCCAAAAAATATGCACATGAGGGCTCATATATTTATCGTGAAATCATACATGAGTTCATGGCTGGTTAAATTATAAGATACTTGATAATACTTGAAATACATGATTAGCCATGAAATAAGGGCTCGTAAGTCAGTCAAAAATCATAAACTCATAAATCATGAAGAACATACATGCTTGAGAAAATCACCATATTTGAGATTCATAAATTCATGAAGAGTACTTGTAGGAAATCATATCATAATCATAAATCATAAATCATAAATTAGCGCTTAGGAGAATCAAAATCATAAAAGAATCATAAACTTGACTTTCCATGGAACTTACATAATTGGGCATAATTTTCTAAAATTTGAAATTATAAATTAATAATCGAAATAAGTATACAATTTGCCCATAGATCTTAAAATATGATTTGAAACATGAAGGGAATTGACCCATAATTAAATCATGGGAAATTTCATAAATTTGGATAAAACCCCATAGGATCATACATTTGTATATTAACACTTGAATTCATGAACTTGAGGAGAAATTTGGGCATGAGAGTGAAAGAAAATTCTCATTCATAGCCCTAAGTACTTGGGTAAACTGATTCTTATCTTGACTTTGAAAGCCTAAGAGATTTGGAGGAGAATTGGAGGATTCTAAGCTTGATCTTCAATGGAACCCTCTATCCTTGCATGCATAGGAGTAAAATAAATTAGAATAGGTTAAACTCCCTTAATACACTTCTTTTAGGGATTAAAGCAACGTAGTTTAGGACCTAGGATCTTAGGATTTACGAAAATACCCTTAATAAAAATTCTGGAAAATAGACACTGCCAAGTGTCATAACTCTCACCACGAGTCGTACCATGAAGTGAAGACTCATGGTCACCACTGGTCGTAAGACTGGTTCCTGAAGATCACATCATGGACGCCTGCTACGAGTCGTTACATGTCATCACTAGTCGTAAAACCTGTCGTTGTCACTGAGCCTCAATTCTTACCTTCTCTAGATTTTTCCACGGGTTACAACCTACAACTCATGGTTACCTACCATGGTTCGTAACACCACTCGTTACAACCCATCCATGGTGCTCACCTTCAAACCACGACCCTAATCATGACTCGTTGTTTCCCACAATGAGTACCAAGACCCGTCCTTTCCAACCATAGCATTCCTTGTGCCTCATCACGACTCCTGACCACGAGTCATACCCACGCACCACGACTCGTGGTATGACCCATGGTCTAAGCTTCCAACTTCAGCATCTCACTACGACTCCTCCCATGATCCGTTGCTTCTTACCACGACTCGTACCAAGAGTCATTTTGATGCAAAATATAGATTTTTCTGCTGAACTTATTTCCATTTTTCTCATCTAGTCTTAGGAACTTTCGAGGTATTACAATATCTCCCCCTTGGGAACATTCATCCTCGAGTGTAGACTAAACATACTGAAAATTGGGGAAAGGAACTGAAATCTCAAATACTGAACACCTAGAGCTGAAAACTGACGGAGTGACTGACTCCGGACTGATATATATAACTGAATTGAATTCATGAATCACACATACATGCACTGACATAAAGGAAACTGAGAGACATGAGCTAAACATGAAACTGAATAGAGTACTAAGGAGGAAACTGATACCTCATGCTGGAACTAAGTCAGAAGGGAATAAATGCAGGTATCTAGCCATCATATCTGCTTCGGCCTCCCACGTAGCTCCTTCAATGAGCTGATTCCTCCTCAAGACTTTCACCAAAGCTGCTTCTTTTTTCCTCAACTTTCGAACCTAACGATCAAGGATCTCAACTGGTACCTCCTCATAACTAAGGTCATCCTTTACACCTATGCTCTCCACCAGGATAACCAAAGTCGGATCACCAATGCACTTTTTTAACAATGATACATGGAAAACTAGATGTACCAAAGCCAACTCCGCTGGTAGCTCCAACTCATAGGCCACCATGTCAACATGTCTCACAATCCTATAGGGACCGACATATCAGGGACTGAGCTTCCTTTTCTTTTCGAACCTCATCACTCCTTTCATTGGAGACACCTTCAAAAACACCCAATCATCAACTTCAAACTCCAGTTCTCTCCTCCTCACATCAGCATAGGACTTTTGATGACTCTGAGCTGTTTTCAGCCTTTCCCTTATAAGCTGAACTTTCTCCATAGCCTCATGAAATGAATTTGCCCTATCAATCTAGCCTCACTTACCTCAAACCAACCAATAGGCGATTTGTACCTCTACCCATAAAGAGCCTCAAACGGAGCCATCTGAATGCTGGAGTGGTAGCTGTTGTTGTAAGCAAACTAGATAAGAGGTAACCGATCATCCCAACTATCTTTGAAGTCAATCACACATGCTCTTAGCATATCCTCGAGAGTCTGAATGATTTGTTCAGCCTGACCATCTGTTTATGGGTGAAAAGTTGTGCTAAGCTTGACTTGAGTACCAAGTCCCTTCTAAAACGATCTCCAAAATTGCGAGGTGAACTAAGTACCTCTATCCGAAATGATGGAAAAGGGAACCCCATGCAACTGAACTAACTCCTGAATGTACAATTTAGCATAATCCTCCGCTGAGTCGATAATTTTGACAGGTAGAAAATGGGTTGCTTTCGTTAATCTGTCTATGATCACCCAAATAGAGTCATACTGTCAATGTGTGCGAGGTAACCCTGTGATAAAGTCCATATTGATTTCCTCCCATTTTTATATACGGATACTGATGTCTTGTAGCACTCCTCCCGGTCTTTGATGCTCCACTTTCACTTGGCAATTCGGACAGTTGATCAAAAACTCTGCTATGTCCTTCTTCATGCCATTCCACCAGTAGACTTTCCGTAGATCAACGTACATCTTGGTTGCACCTAGATGGATAGAGTACCGCAAACCATGAGCCTCATGCAACATCCACTCTCTCAAGTCATCGACATTCGGAACACATAAACAACCCTGATATCGAAGTACACCATCCTCCCCTTGGGAGAAGATTTCTACTTTCTGATTCTGAACCGTCTCCTTCAACTTAACCAAAATAGGATACTCCTCTTACCTAGCCTTGACCTCAGTCACCAAAAAGATACTGAACCATTCTAAACAATGACACCACCATTTGTCGAATCAACAAGGCAGACTCCTAGTCATGCAAGCTGATGCACATCCTTCACCAACGCTTTCGTCCATCCTCCACATGAGAAACACTCTCCATGGATAGACTACTAAGGGCATCCACCACTACATTGTCCTTGCCCGGATGATAAAGGACACTCATGTCATAGTCCTTGAGCAGCTCTAACTATCTTCTTTGTCGCAAATTCAAATCCTTCTGGATGAACATGTACTGTAAGCTCTTATGGTCCATAAACACATCCACATGGACCCCATACAAATAGTGCCTCCAAATCTTCAATGCGAACACCACCACTACCATTTCCAAGTCATATGTCGGGTAATTCTTCTCACGAGTCTTAAGTTGTCTAGAGGCATACACAATGACCTTACCATGCTGCATCAACACACACACAAGACCAACCCTAGAGGAATCACAATACACAACGATTCCATCTGTACCCTCGGGTAAGGTCAACATTTGGGCTGAAGTGAGTCGAGTCTTTAACTTATGAAAGCTCTTCTCACAGGCATTCGACCATTGAAATTTGACTTTCTTATGGGTCAACTTAGTCAACGGTGCAATAATGGATGAAAATCCTTCAACAAACCTCCGGTAATAGCCAGCTAAACCCAATAAACTCCTAATATCCGAAGGACTAACTAGTCTAGGCCAATTCTTTACAGCTTCCATCTCTTGAGAGTCCACCTTCACACTGTCATTTGACACCACGTGGCCTAAAAATGCTACTGTGTCCAACCAAAACTCACACTTGCTGAATTTAGCAAACAACTAGCGATCCTTGAGAGTTTGTAGCACAATCCTCAAATGAGCGACATGCTCCTCCTCGCTTCGAGAGTATATGAGAATATCGTCTATGAATATAATCATGAACATGTCCAAATATGGCTTGAATACCCTGTTCATCAAATCCAATAAAAGCTGCAAGAGAATTTGTTAGTCCAAAAGACATAACCACAAACTCATAGTGACCATACCGAGTCCGGAAAGCTGTCTTCAGAATGTCACTCTCCCTAACTCTAAGCTGATGATATCCAGATCTGAGGTCTATCTTTGAGAAACACTTATCACACTAAAGTTGGTCGAACAAGTCATCAATTCTGAGAAAGGGATACTTGTTCTTGATTGTAACTTTGTTCAACTGCCAATAGTCAATGCACATACGAAGAGAACCATCCTTATTTCGAATAAAGATAACTGGTGCACCCCATAGAGACTTGCTAGGTCTAATGAATCCCTTATGTAGAAGATCCTTCAATTGCTCCTTCAACTTTTTCAGCTCGACATGAGCCATTATGTATGGAGGAATAGATATAGGTTGCATATCAGGAAGAAGTTCAATACCAAAGTCAATCTCCTGCTCAGGAGGGACCCCTGGTAGATCATCCAGGAAAACCTTCGGATACTCACACACTATAGGAACTGACTGGAGAGTCGGGGTTTCAGATGTTGCATCCTTAACCCGAACTTGATGGTAAATGCAACCCTTAGAAATCATCTTTCTGGCCTTAAGGTAGGAAACAAAACAACCTACAAGCATAACTAAACTACCCTCCATTCTAGGACTGGCTCACTCGGAAATTGAAACTCTACCATATGAGTTCTACAATTCACTGAGGCATAACATGTATGCAGCCAATCCATATCAAAGATAACATCAAAATTAGTCATGTCTTACTCTACTAGATCGACTGAGGTGAATTTCTGGAGGACTGTGATAGGGCAATTCCTGTATATCCATCAAGCTATAACCGAGTCACCCACTGGAGTAGAGACTGAGAAGGGTTCTGATAGGAATTCAGGACTAACTTCAAAACTAATTGCAATATAAGGAGTCACAAAAGATAAAGTATCCCTTGGATTGCATACACATCAAGATGAGATACTCGCAACATACCAGTGACCACCTCTAGAGAGACCTCCTGCTCCTGATGTGATGAGAGGGAATAGAACTTGTTCTGACGTTGTCTACCACTTACACTGGATGCACCTTATTGAGAAGGACTTGCTGCTGAACTGGTAGTCTGGGCACGACCTCTGCTATCGCCCTGTCTAGCTAAAGGACACTCCCTGTGCAAGTGCCCAGGTTTCCCACACTCGAAGCAAATATCTTATCCAACTAGGCACTCTCCTATGTGGTTCTTACCATATTTTCTGCAGATTGGAAAGGTGCGCCCTACCAGTGTGTCCCTCTGTCCCCTCAAACCTGATGACCTACTCTTCTGATCACCCGAGGTCTGGATGGGGCACTGGCTGGTGAGGAAACTGGGGCTGATGACCTCTGGTGGAACTACTGATGATGCACGCCACTGTACCTCCGTTGGGAGAACCCAAAACTGCCTGTCCTGGCCCTCTTGGCCTCTCTCTCCCATTTCCTCATCTGGTCTGCCTCAATCTGCTGGGCGTATATCACCAATCGAGAGAAATCAAGATCACTATTCAACATTGTGGTGCTACGCTCCTTGACTAGAGAATCTAACACCCCATACACAAACCTGTTCATGCGAGCTCTCTGATCTACCACCATCTCTGGCGTATATTTGGATAGCCGGGTGAACTCCAAGGTGTACTTTTGGATAGTCACATCATTTTGCCTCAAATTGACTAATTCCACCGCCTTTGCCTCCCTCAAATCCCTAGGGAAGAAGAATCTATCTAAGAAGGCTATTAGGAATTCCTCCCAGCTCACGAGAACTGCGCCCACTGCTCTATCGTCCTTCCATTAACGATACCAAATATAAGCAACCCCCTTCAGCTAATAGGAGGCTAAGTATCACTCTCTTCTCCCCTCACCCCCATAATTTGGGTGATCTTCTGTATCTCTTCCAGAGGTCCTCACCACTCTCAACCCAAGAAACTTAGGGGGATTCATCCTAAGGAAATCCCTAACTCGAGCTGCCGCTGCATTCCCATTTTGGGGAACATGAGCCAATGCCTGCTGATTGACTTGAGCGGTCAAGGCCTGAGTCAACAATTGAAAAGCTACCCTAAACTCGGCATGAGAGACCTACTCGGCCAAAGGGCCTGCTGGTACTGGCCGGGCCTGCTGATGCTCATCCCCATTACCATCCTTATGGCTATTTCCGTTCCCGTTCCTTCTTCCATTCATACGGAGTGGAGGCATGATTATGCAAACTCATATAACATGAGTTAGAAGGATAGAGAGATACTTCATCGCATGACATAGATCATGAAAGAAGGGAAATTTCATAAAATGTCTTGTAGCCTCTCCCCCATAAGTGTGGCGCTTTTCACACCCACCCATGGAAAAACTCTACTTAGTGCTACTTTCAGACACCCAAGGACACACTGAACCTTTTTCTCTAATACCAAGTTTGTCATGACCCGAGCTGAGATCCCAAATCCAAACAAAACCTAAAACCACGAATTACTCTAAGTCGACCCATGACATGAACATAAAGGCTAAAGAGCATAAATTAATGGAAACTGATAAACTAAATATGAATAAGTGGAATTATACACACATACTAATTATAAATCAAGTCAACACCGACCATATGAGATTCTACATACTGTCTGAAAAGCCTTTAACATAACTAATGAGCTGATGGGACAACATTCCCAACTAGCTCGACAAAAGTTTGGTACATTCCACGTACTGACCGCATACTTTATGTTGTATCATCTTATGATACAGGCTTAGTCCCGCTAGTCAGACCTTAGGAGTTAGCTATTCTTAGTATCTGTTGATGAGTCCTCATCTTGCGATGGCCCTATCTTATCAGTTCTATTACTTTTTTTAGTTTCAGGGTTGTAACTGAAATAACAAAAAAACAAACTAAACGAAATGTCCTTGGAAGATGAGGACTCACCAACACTGGCTAACTAGATTGATACGGAAGCAAGACTATGGCACGACTGAATCTGATTTCTCGGACCTGTATCATGAAATGATACAACATAGAGTATGCGGCCAATACTTCAAATGTACTGAGTATGCAAGGTAAGCAAAACGGACTATTAAAATACATAAGAGAAGGACAGTTCAAAACATGAAGTGATAACCATAACATAAACATGAGGGCTCAAGGTTTTCAAAAACCATTCATAAACTAGTCATAAATGTAATCATAAGAGAAACCTTGTAAAACATAACTTGAGACAAAGTATCGTAAACATTACCATCCATAAATCATGAGGAACAATGGAAGGACTCGTCTTAAACGGCACCATCATGATAGAGCCTACATGATGCCCCAACTATCTTACTCAAATGGACAGAGCCGTCCCAGGCTTGCCAGGTAAGGGGTGTAAATGATGTGATATCACTAATAGGGACCCACCTAGAGTCCATGAGTATAAACCTACGTTGGCATGTAGTTTTGATATCAGAGAGTTTACCTGAATGCCGGGCTTACTCGGTGCTAGACATTGCTCCTAAAAACATGCACATGAGGGCTCATATCTATTGTGAATTCATACATGAAGTTCATGTCTAGTTAAATCATAACATACTTGATCATACTTGAAATACATGATTAGCCATGAAATAAGGGTCCATGAGTTGGCCAAAAATCATAAACTCATAAATCATGAAGAACATACATGCCTGAGAAAATCACCATACTTGAGATTCATAAATTCATGAAGAGTAATTGTTGGAAGTCATGTCATAATCATAAATCATAAATTAGGGCTTAGGAGAATCAAAATCATAATAGAATCATAAACTTGACTTTCCATGGAACTTACGTAATTGAGCATAATTTTGTAAAATTTAAAATCATAAATTAATAATCGAAATAAGTATACAATTTGCCCATAGATCTTAAAATATGATTTGAAACATGAAGGAAATTGACCCATAATTAAATCATAGGAAATTTCATAAAATTGGGATAAAACCCCATAGGATCATACATTTGTATTAACACTTGAATTCATAAACTTGAGGAGAAATTTGGGCATGAGAGTGAAAGGAAACACTCATTCATGGCCCTATGTACCTGGGTAAACTGATTCTTATCTTGACTTTGAAAGCCCAAGAAATTTGGAGGAGAATTGGAGGATTCTAAGCTTGATCTTTAATGGAACCCTCTAAGCTTGCATGCATGGGAGTTGAATGAATTAAAATAGGTTAAACTCCCTTAGTACATTTCTTCTGGGGCTTAAAACAATGTAGTTTAGGACCTAGGAGCTTAGGATTTATGAAAATACCCTTAATGAAAGTTCTAGAAAATAGACACTGCCAGTCGTCACGACTCTCACCACGAGCTGTACCATGAAGTTATGACTTGTGGTCACCTTCCATTGTCACCACTGGTCATAAGACTGGTTTATGAAGATCACATCACGGACGCCTGCTATGAGTCGTTACATGTCATCACAAGTCGTAACACCTGTCGTTGTCACTGAGCCCCCTTCTCTGGATTTTTTAATGGGTTACAACCCATGACTCATGGATACCTACCGTAGGTCGTAACACCACTCATGACAACCCATCCATACACAACACTTCCAAGCCACGATCCTTATCATGACTCATTGTTTCCCATAATGAGTCGTACCACGAGCCATCCTTTCCAGTTGTTTCCCATAATGAGTTGTACCGTGATCCATCCTTTCCAACCTGGCATTCATTGTACCTCACCATGACTCCTGACCTTGAGTCGTACCCATGCACCACGACTCGTGGTGTGACCCATGGTCTGCGCTTCCAATTTTAGCATCTCACTACGACTTATCCCATTATCTGTTGCTTCTCATCATGAATCGTACCACGAGTCATTCTGACGCAAAATATAGATTTTTCTACTGAACTTATTTCCATTTATCTCATCTAGTCTTAGGAATTTTTGGGGTATTACAGCTGCTGAGCTTTTGTCCCTTAGGCACAAGTTCATATTGCTGAATTTATGCCTAAGACACAAATTCATACTGATGAACTAATGGCATGCTACTAAACTTATGCTCCTAATGTATAACTATATAAACTTATGTCTTGAGGTATAACTCGTGCCAAAACTTATGCCTTACGAATTTTTGTTTTGCTTTACAATTTTTTTCTTGAGTTAGGGGCATTTTTTATCACTTTTTGGTTATTTAAAGTGTCAAAGGGAAAAAAAATTAAAGAATATGAATTTGAGGGGAAAAAATTAAAGACCACCTTAAAATTTGGACATTTGTGCGAATGACCCTATTAAATATATATTTTCACTTTTGCCTATCACTTTTAGCATATCAAAAGAAAAATATGATTTTTTTCATGTTTTATCCTTGGCATTAATTACTTCTTTCTCAAATTATTTTCAAGACTTAAGACTAAATATTAATGAAAAAAGTACATAAAATACCCCATAAAAGTAAATTAATTACCCTGATTTATCCCATTTTATACTAATTTCGTGAACTCCCATTTGGGGAAAACTATTTACCCGAAATGCCTACTTAGTTTGCACGCTGAAGCAGTGCTCTTTTTTCTCTTTTTTTGTCCTTCCATTTATTGCTTTATCCTTTTTTTATTATTATTTTTATCCTTTTATCCTTCATTAGAGATATTATTTTGTAAAATTTTTATTATTTATCTTCTTATTTTTTATTTTCTTTATTTTATCTATTTTTTCTGTTGATTCTTTTAACTCTTTTTTGTTAGCTTATCTTTTTCTTAATTTTTTGTCTGTTTCTATATTTTTGTCTTTCAAAAAAAATTAAAGTAAAATACAAAATTTTAAAAATAAACAAACTATTTTGTATTAATAAAAATAAAAATGAATAGCTAGACTATAATAAAAAATAATTTTAAAAAATACTAAATTCCACTAGTTTATTTATTAAAATATAAAGTGATAAAAAATAATTTTTATAATTTTGTTTCTCTTTTGCAAATGAAAACAAAACATACATTTAAAATATGACTCTATTGTTGTAATTATTTTTATAAAAAATTAGCTTGCTAAAATAAATATAAAAATTAAAATATCAAAATTAAACGTAAATTCTATGATCTTGTCAGTAGATGATATATACCATGTGGGAATTATAGAGGATTGAAAAGTGTCTCACTGATGGATCAAAGCAGACCTGAATGATACCATGTCACTATATAGATATACTATGATGGTATCATGGAGGACTGAGATGTGTCTCATTGAAGGACTAACCATATCTCAATGATACCATGTTAGTATATAGATTTACTGTGATGGTATCTGGAGGAATGATGAGTTTCATTGAAGGACTAGAGCAGACCTCAATAATACCATGCCAATATAGAAATATATGGTGATAATATCATTTAGGACTGAAGTAGACCTTTAATAATATCATGAGTATATAGATATATTAAGATGGCATCATTGAGGACTGAGGATTTTCTCACTAAAAGACTCAAGTAGACCTTAATGATTCTATCTAGTACATAGATATACTATGATGGTATCATAAGGACTGAAGAGTGTTTCATTAAAGGACTGAAGTAGTCGTCCATGATACTGTGTCAGTGTATGGATATACAATGATAATATCATGGATATTGAAGAGTGCCTCATTGAAAGACTGAAGTAGTCCTCCGTGATGATGAGTTGGTAATTTACCAACTCATTAGGCTCTTAGACATGAGTTTTTATTTGGGTTTCAAGTCATTTAGGTGGATTTTATGCCCTTTCTCCTTGATCTTTGCAGGTACTTAACTTGAGTAGAAAAAGCATGAAATTGAGCAAAAAACATAAAAATTGAGATGTGGACCGGCGTTCCACCGGCAAAACGCCAGCTAATCACAGATGTCTACTATGCCGAAGAGAAATGACTACCGGTGGACCACAGATGTGCAATGGAACCAACGCTAGATTGCTCCAGAACCCACTGGCCACCAGATGCGATAGACCGGCGAATCACGAATCAGCACCAGCGAACCGCCGGTGAATCGCAAGTGAGGTCTGTCAGAAAAGAGAAAAAGCGTCCGGTTCAGTAAAAGAGGAGCATTTTGTATCCTACTTTTGTACCTTTCTATAAAGGAGGAGAACTGAACATTCCATTATATTGAATATTGAATTGAAAGTAGAGAGAGGTTGAAGAATTGAATTGTAGAGAGAGAAATCTTCTTCTTCTTCTTTGAAAAGGTAGAAAAAACTCCTTTAGAGATCAGAAGCTTGTGCTTGAATTTTCTTACTCATTTTATTGAATAGATATTGAATTATTACTTAATGTAGTGTCTTCTTCTATTTAATGTGTAGCTAAATTTCTTGCTAGGTGTGAGTGAATGATTGGATTTGATTTAGATTGGGTATTGTTTAATTGATCTTAGATTTACTCATTTGGTATAATTCTAGTGTTTTCTCTGAGTTTTAATCTAAATACTCATAGTTGCAAATGTGGATTGTATTTACTTACTCTAATTTTTCTAGAAAAAGAGATTTAGAGTGTGGGTAAAGAAACACTAGTAGGTAATTGGGTGTTGACCATGTGGGGTTGGGCTAGAGTTAGCCAAAGCTCATTGTCACACACCCATTGAGAATCAAAACTAGAAATAGTTTGATTCTTACCCAAGTTACTATGGTTGTTGCGAAAAGGACTTAGGGGTTTGAGAAAACTCAAGGTATAATGCACCTAATTGGTTGAAAAATGTCGGGTTCTACCTTGTCCACATCTATTATACTATTGAGTAATGTTAGGAGCTGTTAGTAATTCCAATCCGATGATAGCCCTTCAATATCACACCCTAGTATTCTCTCCTTTGGTATTTTCTACGCTTTGTCCTTGTTTTCGTATGTGAATTTGTAGTTTAAGTAACAAGTTGTGATTTTTCCAATTTTTACTTTATTATTTTTGATACATTGATGCAAGTTACTTCAATTCGATAGACAACTCTTGCGTGATCAACTACTATTCCCTGTGGGATTCGACCTTGACACTCATCGAGTATGTTTGTTTTTCTAACGATCATCTACACTCTTTCATTAAGAGGAGTAAATTTTGACGTTATAAAAAATGGTGTCATTGCCGAGGAATATAGTTTGATAGCCTTTAGTTGTTTGTTATTTTGACTTGATTTGTTACATCTTGGTTGGTTTGACTATACTCTTGTGATTAGTGCCATTTAGGTTGATCTTGATATGAGTCAACACTTACAAAAAGGAGAAGGTTCGGTGGATGGGCATATGGATCATAAGGATGATGATCCTGTGATGCCCAATGTAGCGGGTGCCATTTGTCTACCTCCTACAGTAGGTAATGCAATTTTTCATGCGACAAGTACAATGCTGCACTTACTCCAAATGAAGGGGATTTTCGGAGGAATATCGAGTGAGGACGCAAATAGGCATTTTCGCAATTTCCTTGAGATTTGCCAACCCTTCAACATCGCAAATATAAGCCAAGAGTCGATCAGATTGAGGCTCTTCCCATTTTCACTAATAGAGGAAGCACCTGCTTGGTTGGAGGAGTTGCCTCCCGGGTCTATTACCTCTTGGAATGAGCTCACAGAATCATTTTTAGACAGGTTCTTCCCTCCTTTGAGGATGCTACAGTTGAGGGGTGACATTACCAATTTCCGACAACTTGCGGGGGAACAACTCCATGAAGCATGGTTGAGGTTTAAGAAAAAGATCGCCATTTTTCCAAACCATGGGTTGCTCGATGGGGTTCTACTTCAGAGCTTCTATCGTTCATTAGATTCTGTCAATAAGTCTGTGATAAATAATTTGGCTGGGGGATCCATCATGGATTATCCCTATGGAGTAGCCAAAGCACTGATTGATAGAGTGACTAAGACCAATCGAGCATAGCATACTAGAGAAGCTGAGGTATCTTCTAGTGGTGTTGCCCCCAACTTTATGATTACTGAGATATAGGATCTCTCGCAAGAAAATCAAAAGAATGGAATAGCCGCAGTCGAGGACGATCGAGATGATAGCTTGGAGCCCAGGTAGGCTATGGTTTACTCACTTTTGAGTTAGACTTTGGTTAGCTAAACATATACGTGCATATGATTTATATTCTTTCAATGAGTAGGAATGTATTTTTAACTATGTTATAGTATACTAATCGGAATCAGTGAAAATCTAAGAAAAAGCGTATTAGAAGAAGGGTGACGAAAACCTATTATTAGGTAAACCCCTAAGGGAGATATTTTAACTAATAAATGGGTACTTGTTCTAGGAGATGCTTTGAGTAAAACATTATTGAGGAGATTAACTTTTGAGTGTCATTGATATAATATTCTCGGGTATAAATATGGGCTTCTTTCTTTTTTGAATCAAAATCGTGGACGGGTAAGTCACATAGACTCTGTGTAGGAGATATGATTGACGGATGCAATAATAAGTTATAGCTATATGTGGGAGTTAGATGAAACGAGTGACATAGGATAGTAATCCCTTACCTAATGAATTGAATATGTTGTGGTTGGTGTTGTATTTTTCAAATTGATGAATTGTGTCCGCATTAATGGGGACACCATGTTAATTGTTGATGTAAGCTTGCTATGACATTGTTTCGTAATGGTGGGTATAAAGAACCAAAATGTAGGAGAAATTGAAATAAGACTGGTCGCAGTACTGCTAGCAGTACCGCTGCAGCGGGTAGTATACCGCTGCAGCGAGATTGCTGTAATGACAATAATGCTGCTACAGTAGAGCCCAAACCAGTGAGCGGGCAAAGTGGAAATATTAAAACTTTTTGAATTAAATATTATTACTATTGTTCGGACACGAGGTTGATTTAATTTCATGTTATTGTACTTGATGTGTGAATGTGTAATTCTTGTCGTGTGATGATCTATTACGTGTTGTGTTGCATTATACATCCTGCGATTGAGGGGAAAATTGGCATTAATGAATGAGTGAAAGAGATGACAGATAATACGGAAGCAAAGTTATTGATATGATGGTAAATGAGGGGACTATGGCAGAAGTTAAGGAACTCAGATGAACAGGTACTACAATCATATTTTGAATAAGGATTGGATACACGAGTGGCTCGTGCCCGAGGTGAGCATCCGGGCGAGCGGTATGAGAGAGTACACAAACAGGTATGGCTAAAGTACCATGCGGCTGGGTGTACGAGTGAGTACACAAACAGGTATGATGAATGTTCATACGACTGGGTATATAATACATGGATTTCTAGAGTCCCTGTAGGTCATGACTGAAAGGGAAAGCATAAGACCCTGTGGCATGTATATATAGTGATATGATGGAGGTGTGTGCCCGGCATATCAACGGTGGTATGATTGTGATATAGAAATTATGCGGGTATGGTTGATATATATACGACTACAGATACAGAAAGGTAATGGATGTACCAGTGTGTTAGAGGATATACCGACATGAATTGGGTTTGAGGTGAGGAACAGGGGTGGAATACCATTTATGGCTATCCAGGTTAGGTATGGTATCTTATGACATTTCATGGGATGAGGTCAGGTATGTACATTTACTTTACTGTAGGGAAAATTGACTCCCTCATATTGTTTTGATGACCTTTGCGTGTACTTGAGATAGTAATTCTTAACTGCATTTGATTGTCCTATTTTAAATTAATTTGGTGGGCTATGGATGATAGTATGATGGGTTTGAACGAAAGATAGAATAGTACCATGAGATATCAAGTAGACATTATTATTTGATGTACTACACTTGATAACGCTCAAACCATACCTCCTACCGAAGTATGAAGCGGACATTGTCAATAAAGAACCCACCTAGACGTTGGGGTCGAACCCACAGGGAATATGGAAGAGCTAGACTAAAGCCAATAAGTGAACTTATCGGGTAGTTACTCTAAATTGGGGGTTCTAAAGAAAACAATAATTAAAAACCACTGTAAAACTTTGATTGAAATCAAGAATGAAAGATAACTAGGGTTTTGTGTTCCCAATAGGTTCATAACTGCTTCGGGTATACATACGTGATCATCACCAATGCTTACTTGTAGAACTGATAACTTAGGTTCATCCAAACGGCTGGTTCGTTCTTATTGAATGATTATACTCAATCATCGGGTCAGGTCTCATGAGTGATTGCAAACTAACCGTTATCAATATGTCCCAAATTTAACTATCCTGCGATCACAAGTTAATACAATGGTCATCAAGATCAAGGCTTTGTTGTAATTCTCTTTTCCTAATCTCTACCTCTCTACGCTCAAGCAGGTAAAGAATTAGGGAAAGTCCTAACGTTGTACACCGTTAAGAAACATTTAATCATGAAGAGAATACAATACAAGTGTTTTGCGTTGGTTTTGAATCACTTTTATGTAACCCTATCTTGTTAATCCATCATGGTTCCCACAATCCTAGCTATGGAGGTTTTAGCCCCTCAACGTTTCAAAATTTTGATTTGCATTCATAATTAAATACATAAATTAATACTTACAATTATGGATGAGAGAAAAACTTCTTTAAATAAATCAACAGAATCCTCAAGAACAAAGTATGAAGATCAAGAGAAAATCAAGAAAAGGTTGATCACAAACCAATCAACTCAATTCTATGTTCTATCCCTCAATTCTCACATCCTCTAATGTTAACTAACTATTGTCTTCTGATTTCCCATGAAAATAAAACATAAAACGTATTTATACAGACATAAAAATCTTTTTCCTAGGCTAACAAGCTGAATTTCCATAATTGATGTCGCTTGTGTCACGACCAATCCTATGACCCATAACTGGTTTGTATGGGTCGTACCTGCTTCCCCTATGTCTTTGACTGGCTGAAATTTGGCTAAGTGTTGGGCCTTGGTACGACTCGTACATGCTTCCTATGAGTCGTACTATGCTTTCGTGATCTGACTCTGAGGATTTTCAATTTTTTTGAAGTTCTTCATGAGTGCTATGGTACGACTCGTACTGTCTATCCGTATCAAGAGTCAGCCTCTTGTGTAAATCTTCTGAATCTGTCCACAACTTCTACACTACGGCCCGTACCAGCAATGTACAACTCGTACTGAGATTCGTAGGATGCACTCTTCATACTTAGCCTTCTAAAACTTTGCACGATCTTCAGAATGACTCGTAGCACCATCCTACGGCTCATATTGAGAATTGTGACTTAAGCCTATTTTCTACACTTTCAAGCTATCTTTTGCACATTCTTTCTCCAACACCTATTTGTCCTATAACCAAAGAAAAAGTATCTTATATCCATATAAATATACCTAAGTCCATGCTATTTTCTTAGTTTTGAGCGTCAAAAGTGATGTAAACTCACAGCGCATCAACGCCCTCAACTTAAGACTTTTGCATGTCCTCAGGCAAAGAAAAGAAAAACTAAATACGATGCCCAACTAGAAAATAAACCTAGGATACTGCAACCAATACCAAACAAATATTTCACTATACATTCAATAATGTCTGACCCTTCTCCATGAACCAACATCAGCTAATGTACTATAATCAACCATAAAACATGATAAACAGGGACCAAGACATGTCATCTAGCTATCAATAGGCAATCAAGTTATCACCGATGCTTTCTACACATACCAATGGTAAAAGTAAACATAATCCATGTACCTTCACAACAAACGAAGTCCCCACTCATAGATATAGTGTCAAATATTGCATGGGACTAAGCAAGCGAGACACTCACTCTCACAAAGAAGTCTCAAATACTATGTATCAGATACCATAGGCTTGCCCTTATTTTCTCTGCTTTGGTTTATCAGATGGTCTGATTAGGATCACTATAGGACTTGCTGTGGCTTGTAATGTAGGCTTTAGGGATGGACACAATAAATATGAAAGATTTTATGAGTGACTATCCCTTCCTTGGCACTACATACATTGGCCTTACCATTCACCTATTTCACCCTTCATTCTTTTCATTCATTTTCTTCCCTATTCACATCTTTTATGTGCATTTGTATGGGTGTGGTGTATTTTCAACTTTTTCAAGAATTTTACATTTTTTTTTCTTTTGAATTTTCTTTTTCAAGATTTTTCAATTTTTTCATCTCTTTTTTTTCACACCACACCTCATTTTAAACCTTTTCTCTTTTCTTTTCCTTTTTCTCGTTTCCACCATTTATGCACCCCTACTCTAGCCACCGTCAACTTAATCATTTTGCCTATGTTGAGGTTCACAATGTCCAAGGAAGGACTAGGACCAAAATAGGTTCATTATAAAAATGGGTACATTTCATCGGTTAATCAAAGAAAAATTGTCTATTAAAGGCTCAAAATTGGGATCAAGGGAATCATATGATTTTGATAGTGTTATTTAGGCTAAAAGTGAGCTCAACAAAAAGGGCCTATGATCATATCCTAAAAAACCATCCTTAGCGTATGCAAAGACCAACTAAGCAAGTTCTAGATCTTCAACACAATACTTGAACTAAGTATTACACCTCACTCACTCATGGAACATGACTTATATTCACCTTACATGTCTGGTTTACATATGGCTTAAAAAGACTCCTCATGCTAATAAACTAAATGACATCAAAAGATCAACAGAAATCATGCATGCAGTCACAAATACATAGCTAATGCATCAAAATTTTTTTAAACAGGGTCAATTTTTTCAAAAATCATAACTTGTACATTTTATGGCTGAGTATTCCTAAGTTATTTCCTAATTAAACAAAAATTATAAAATAATAAAATAAAATCCTAAACATGCCAGTTCTACTAGATAGCATGCCTGAGATAAAAGAAATACGACAAGAAAAACCCTCAGACAAATAAAAAAATCCCAAAAATCCCAAGTATACCCCCTCTCCTTTTTGAAAATTGAGCTTCGTCCCCGAAGAATGAACTACAAGAACATAGGGAAGGGAACATACCTGTGGTGCTCTAGGCGCTCTTGTCATCCTGCGGAGGAGGTACTTCCATTGTAATCGTGGCGCTAGTGGTGGCCAGCGCACTCAATGAAGTATTCATAGGGGGAGTGGTTACCCCCTCAGTAGTCTTGGCCGCTTCTACGGCCTCTGTGTCAATCGAGGCTGAAGGTGGCTCACCCGAAGGGTCACGACCACTGGCAAGATCGGGCTGAGTCATGGCGGAGCTCCCTGCTCCTCTAGCTCGCTCTTGCAACTCTAACATATGTGTGTCCTGAGTTTGTAGGCTCTGCTCGTGCCCGCTTACGCTCTTTCCTTTCCTTCTCCCTTCTCTTCCTTAAACTCTCCTCTCCAATATCCTCAAAAGTTCTTTTCTTTCCCTTATCTCCAGCATCTACCATCGGCTCCCAATAAGCCGCCAAATCAATTTCCTTATCGGGTTTGCATCGAGGTCTAGAAGAGTGGGGGTTGCTGTGACTGTCGGTTGTCATAATGACAACTCAGCTACTTGTCTTCGAAGAGCCCCTGACTCCTCACAGAGACTACTAGTGTCCGTCTGCTCCACCATACGCACGTCGAACCGACTCTCAAATCCATCCAGGTGAGCATGTAGGGCCTGAGCTGCTGTATCTATCTCCACTTTGACCTATGGCTTCACGTTTTCCATCATAGCTTGAATTTTTCATTCAGCCATTGTCAACCTTTTGGCCAGTTTCTGAAGGAAGTCATGAGGCACTAAAACATGCTTTGCTGGAGTCTGAGTCTATAGGCTTGGCTGTGGCATAGCTGAAGTGCTAGGAGCTGGCTCTGAATGACCGGCATCTATAGACGGTGTCTCGCTCTTCTCCTGTAAGGTGGGGGCATTCACCTGTGTGCCCCCTGCTGGCTGGACCAATGGAACTGCTGTGGGAAGCCAGGCTCGGTTCACTGGGTTCATTTCATCCTGGATAAGGCTGGTGTCTGCAATCCTCTACCCTCCGATCAGACGCTCCTCACCCCGTCATATTGGCACCCCTGCCTCTGTGCATAGTCTGAATACAAGACTCGGGAATGGGATGGTAGTGCTCATTCTCACCGCCCGATCTCGCATCTCTTCTACGATGATCCTCTGGATGTTGATAGGATATCAGGACATGAGGCATGCCACCGAAGCTGCTCTGTCAGCACTCAATGTGTTGTCGTTGACCATGGGTGCTAACCGGTGGTGTACTAGTGTCCAACATGCTTTTTCTATGAAGTTTAGTGAGTTCTTTGTCACCTCCCTTCCACCAGTAACCCACTCAGCTTCTTCCTTATTCTCAGCAATCACACCCGCCAACCATTGGTGCCGCCTTTGCCTTTCCTGTAATCCCAAATTCTTGATTTGCTTCATTGTCTCCACCTTGTAATCATACTCCGGCATCATCCGTGTAGGCACGAACTCTGGTCCACACAAAGCCCGAGAGATGGTCTACTCTGATATTTCTACCTCTCATCCACGTACCAAAACACTCTCCAGTCGGGGATGGTCTTTTATTTTCTGCCCCTCCTTAGCCTTTTTCTCTATGGTGGACAAATAATTGGCGTAGAACTCCCTGACCAATTCTCCAATATACTGAGCTGGAGTCTTGGCCATCCACTCAAAGCCATAGAAGTTGAATATCCGCTTCATTTCCTCAACTTCATTCAGTGAGTTTGTGAGGATCTGCGGTTCTTCTTGGATGCTCTGCCTTGTCTTGTTTTTGGCGGTGAGAGAAATGCCTTTCTCATAAATTTATCTAGCTCCCGACACTCTCCACCAGACTTTGCGGTTCTCTCTAGATGGAGTCTGTTCTTCTGCAGCATTAGGAGCCTCCTCCTCTGAGGTCTTCGCTGCCACTTTCCTCCCGGGTTGGGTCTCCTCAGAACCTTCTTCTGCATTTGAGTCATTTCCCGACTCCAGATTACCTTCTCTAGCTCCTTCCTCAGACTAGGGATCTGGGGAAGATGTGGCAGTAGCTGCTACAACTTGTGCTTTTGCTTTTGCCCTAGTGGTTCTAGTTCCGTCAGTGTATGATGTATCAACCTGGTACTCCTCAACCGAACCAGTAGGGGAGTTGCCTGCTTGCTCAGCCTCGGATTCAGATGTTTCATCATGTAATGTTCTCTAGGAAGTTGCATTGGATGCTTTGCGCTTCATTGTCATTGTTCCTATAGAGAAGAAAATTAGAATTCCATATCTGAGAAATAAAAACTAGAAAAGAAAATTTTAAATTCTCACCACGAGTCGACAATACGGGTCGTACAACAGATACGACTCGTATGAAGTCCCGACAACTTTGTATGCACTGTACGACTCATACCACAAAGGTATGACCCATACCTTGAGTTGTCTGATAAAGCCCTTACACTACCATTTTGTCTGTATTTTTTCATGACACGTGGTATGGCCCGTAGGTCGATTCCATGAGTTGTAGGAAGGACTCTTCTGCCTCATCTGGCTTAGCCCTGTTTAGGTCCTAGGTACGAATGCATAGTACGACTTGTAGTGACAAACCACGAACCGTTGCAGGGATTCTTTTTCACAATTTGGGTACTCAGATTTCCCCAGGTCTAGGCATGTTATTCAATCGATTTAACACTACTCATCCCTCCCCTTTTTAATCACTACCCGTAACTCAAGTTTAAATGCTTCAATGCACAATTTCATCTCCTAAATAATATTTTCCCATTCCCATATAGTTCAATAATACCTCTGATCATTGTCTCCTTCAAATTTTTCGAGCAAACACAAAAACTCATAGGGGTTTGACAGTCATGACGTCAAGCAAATAAGTTTCTCGATATTCAATACAATACACTTACTTAATGCTTCTTTCTTCGACTGGTAATCAAGAATGTGGGTTGAGACACACTTAATTTGAGCAAGAAATTATTTGTAGGTTCTTTTTTCTTGAGTTACAGGTGTGAGGGATTCGTAGGTTTAGCTCGTACTTGGTTTTGCTTGCGTGGGAAAAATTGTTATCTTATGTCTGGGGTTATAATAGGAGAAGGGAAGATTTGAAAATCCAGGCTGAGTCGGGTAAATTTAAAGATTTTGACCCGTCACAACTCGTACCATGAGTCATAGGAAGCCCCTATGACTCGTCCCTTAGACCTATAAGTTAGAGTTTTGAAAAACTTACCTGAGGACCTACGAGTACATCCTACGACTCGTACAAGGTGGGTACGGTCCGTATGATGACTTGTAGGTCTTTTCTTTGAAATACATCTCTGAACCTCTCCACGCCTCCTGTTATGGCTGGTAGGATGCTTTCACAAGTCGTACTGAGAGCCATAGTAGATGCATTTTCAGTAGTTTTACTGCCTCCTGTATTTTTTTTCCCTGCACACTGAGCACAAATTAGTCCAATCACTTGGGTTGCCTCCTAAGAAGCGCTTGATTTAATATTGCGGAACGACGCAGGTGGCCTGGTTACTTAGACTTCACCAAGCCACCACTTGGATTGCCTCCCAATAAGTGTCTGATTTAACGTCACGGCACGACGCAAGTCTCTTGACTACTTAGAATTCATCAAGTGACTCATATTTATCCTCTAGTGCTAAGATCACACTGAATTCCTTAGGTTGCTGCATTGTCTGACAGATGTTGAAAGTGACCTCTTCTTTGTTTAGTCTAAACTTCAGCTGGCCAGCCTCCACATCTACTAAGGCCCTCCCAGTCGCAAGGAATGGTTGCCCCAAAATGATGGGGACCTCATAATCAACCTCGCAATCTAGAATCACGAAGTCTGCTGGGAATATGGATTTGTCCACCTTAACCAACACGTCAAACAGGATCCCTACTGGCTTCTTCACAGTCCTGTCGGCCATCAGTAGCCGCATAGTGGTCGGTGTGGGGGCTCCTAAGCCCAATTTCTTGAATACAACCAAGGGCATCAGGTTGATGCTTGCTCCTAGATCACAAAGTGCCCTTGCGAAATCGACATTGCCAATGGTTCAAGGTATAGTGAAAGCACCTGGTTCATCCTTCTTTTGAGCCAGACTCGTGTACCTATGGCACTACAGTGATGTACATTGTCTGCCGGCTCATAGCTTACGGACCTCTTCTTTGTCACCAAGTCCTTCATAAACTTAGCATATCCCGGCATTTATTCCAACGCCTTAACCAATGGTATGTTCACAGATAGTTTCTTAAGCATTGAAAGGAATTTCTGGAACTTACCATTTTCCGCCTTTTTCTTCATTCTTTGAGGGAATGGTGGCGGTAGTCGCGGGATAGCTCGGGACAATTGAGATGCTCTTTGATCAATGTCAGGATCTTTCTCACCTATCAGGGCCTATGGAAACTCAGCATTCTCCATCTCAGCACTCTTCGCATTCTCCTCAATCATGCTCTCTTTCTTCCACTCAACTACAACCGGAAAAGGGGGGTCAACTGTGGTCAAACCACTCCTAGTCATCACCTCCATGCAGTGGCCATCATTCTTTGGGTTTTGGACGGTGTTGCTAGGTGGTGTAACCTTTTGTCTAGTTTTCAGTGATGTTGATAGTTGCCCAAGCTGTAGTTCGATCTGCTTGATGGCTGTTGCATGAGATTCCACTCTCTGACCCTTACTTGATATGCCACCACGGATCTCCTTCAATTGCTCATCAGTGGACCTCTCCTTTTTTAGAATCTTGACCATTATGCTCTATAACTTTGATTTCCTAGCCTCCCTCTCTCGCACATTGGGAGGCACATAAATTCTAGCCTGGTCATTGCGGTAGCCATCATTTCTTCTCCATTCTCCATTGTGCTCCCAATCGGAGCTCCTATCTATGTACCCGTTTCGGTTGTAGTTGTCTCTATATTGATTCCGACCTTGGTTTCTAGAACCTTGGCACCAATTGTCTTGTCTAGACACTTGGGTGTTGGCTCGAAAACCCGCCGCTTGATTGTCTAGGAAATTTGCCTCTTCCTCGAAATCAGAGTGGCCTGCCGCCGGTTCTAGTCCTTGTGTCCCCACTGTATTTACCTTTTTGGCTCCTTCTCCCATGATGTGCTTTGTAAGAAAATCCAATGATGTGCGCATGTGAGCCAACTCCTGGTCGCGTTCTTCTTCTTTCCTACATTGGTCTATAGTCAAACCAACAGCATATGTACCGACCGCTATATCTGCCTCCCTCGTATGCCATGCCCTGTTTGTCTTGGTCACCTTTTCAAGGATAGTAGCAGCTTTCTCCCAGGTGTGACTCATTAATGCTCCTCTTTCCATCGTGTCTACCACAACTTTTGTGCTATTATTTAAAGACTTGTAAAATATTTCCAACAAACTGTCATATGGAATCTTATGGTTTGGGAACTTTGTCAACTTCTTTTTGAACCTCAGCCAGGTTTCATGAAGTGCCTCGGTTTTGAGTTTTCAGAAATTGTAGATCTCATCCTTTAGTTGCAACATTCTATAGGGGGAAATAATCTCTCTAAGAAGTCCTGCTTGAGTTCCCTCCAGTTGGTTATGGAGTCGTTTGGCAACTTTGATAACCATAAAGTGGCTTCCCTTGATAGAGAGAAGGAGAAAAGTCTGAGCCTAATAGCATCTTGGCTAACTCCGTGGCAACCTACACGCCTTGCCTCTTCCAATAAAGTTCATCAAGTGCAGGTTGGCATCATCCGCTACATGACCACTAAACACCCGTTTCATGTTTAACAGTTGAATCATGGTGCATGTGATGTCGAATTTGGCCCCAGCAGGCAATGGTGGTGGCACAATTTCTCCAGTTGACCCAACCTCATCAATGTCTGGGTCCTCATAATCGAAGAACTGAGGGGCTAGTATGTGACCTCTGTTGACCCTCCCAAGTCGACCAACATTAACAACCTCTTCACTGTCATCTTCCTAATATTTAAGTGCAGCTTGCCAAGCTAGCTCAGCTTGCCTAGCTTCTTCAGCTATGCGGGCATCTCTCTGTTCCTGGTTTTCCATTCAACGCAGTGTCCGTTCGATTTCAGGGTTCAAGGGAATCAGGGGATTTCCACTACTCCGAGTTCTTGGCATCCACCGAAAAACAACCTGTAGGTATCAAAAACAAAAAGAAAACGTAATTAAGGAAATAACTACCAAAAAGTCAAATACAAGCAATTAATCTAGTCTTAGCCGTATTCCCTAGAAATAACGCCACTTTTTGATAGACCTCAAACCATACCTCCTACCGAAGTATGAAGCGAACATTGTAAATAAAGAACCCAACTAGAAGTTGGGGTCGAACCCACAGGGAATATGGAAGAGATAGACTAAAGCCAGTAAGTGAACTTGTTGGGTAGTTACTCAAAATTGGGGGTTCTTGGTCGACTCATGTCGCGCATACCGCAAGCGTACGGGTCGTGCAAGTAATATAGTGGCTCTTTTTAAGAACCGGAATGTCAAACCCACAGGGACTGGACCCATTCCTCTAACTATCTATTCCAAATGTGATATTAAACACCGAAAATGTCGATTATAGAAGTTGTCGAGAAGGTTTAATTAAGTCTAATTTTGGTCAACGACATATTCTGAATTCACTCCAGGAGCAACATAGAGTTAAAAGCAGATAATCATGTGCTATTACGAATTGCAATGGGTTAAGTATGAAACTATCAATTGTTGTCTCACATAATCAGAATTGCATGCTCAGGGCCTTTCGAGCCTCTAAACACGACAAACTAGCCTCGCTGCATCATTGTGAGCGAGGATGCTACTTCTAGTTCGTGGGCAATTAATTACGTGGATGTGGTTTACGTGGAAATGAGTAGGGACTCTCGTGCACCTAATCATTTAACTCAACTTAGCCACACAACTACTTCTTTTAGTGGTGATGTGATAAACCTAAGTCGGTCTCTAAACAATCCCATTTTATCAACCAAGCAAGGCATTAGGTATATTTCTATCCTAACACAAATTATATCATGAGATACAATCATGCTCCTCACATTCTCATGTTCTGACCTAGGTAAATGCTTTCTCAAGCAAATGCCCAAGTTAACATGTATGTTTTCATGGTGATCAATCATAAAAACAACCAATAATCTAGAATGCAAGACAAAACAACAATCAATAACTTAATTCCACACAAATTCATAAAAACACAATCATAATTCATGGCTTCAACCTTAGAGGAAGGGTTCTATACGTTCATGTTCGTAAAACTACAAGAAACTACAACTAAATTAACATACTTACAAGAATTGGTAGATGAGAAGGGAATTTGCCAAACCCTAGATGAGTTCTCCGACTTCTCCCTTCACTCCTAAGTGGTTTTCCAGAATAAAATCGTGACAACGTGGTTTTAGGAGCTAAGAGACCTATTTATAATAAATGAGAAACGTGCACAATTTAGCCTGTCGTGGAATGGCTCCGTGTCACGGAGTGTATCGCGGAGCATTGCCTCTGTGACACGGAGGTAACACGGAGGCTCTCTGGAAATTGCCTCCGAATGCCAAAACTGCCGAGTGTCACCGAGCTGCCGGGGTGACACGCTGCTTATGCAGCGCGTTGGCCTTGCTCTGTCGGGCAGCTGGCCTAGCGTGGCACGACGCTGGCGCGCTGGAGCCTGCCTGCCTGCTGCCTCTTCTCGCATGCCTGGCATGGGCGTGGCACGGCGCTGGGCGTGGCACGACGCTGGGCGCGGCGCACGCACAGCGTGGCACGCTGCCTGGCGCGGCCAGCCTTTCCATGGCATGCTCCTTGACGACTTTCGCCAATTGCTCCCGACTCCATTCCTCTACTTCCCCAACTTATGAATTAGTTCCTCAAATTCATTAAAACCTACAAAACAAAGACTAATCACGTTGGTTAGTACATGTATTCACATTTATATAAAATTACATGAAAATGTATAAAATAAATTAGATAAACTAGACTAAATTAAGGTATAAAGCATCACCCGGTCATGCTATTTTAGCCCGAGATCACAACCCCACACTTAAAGTCTTGTTCGTCCTCGAACAACCTTTTACATCTCATGCATATGGAGACTCACACATAGCTAATTTAGCAAAATAATTCAAGCTACGGCTATAATGATTATTTAAGATGACAAGCTAACAATAGAGCATGCACGATTTAATCATTGAATTGAAATACAACTCCGCTAAGACTTCTTAACCTCAAGAAGCGACTCTCAATCTTAGCAAACTCATGCAAATCAACTGATTAAGAAATCCCACATGAATTATATCCTTCATTCAGCATGTGCCCTCACGGCAAGAGAGTTACCCATTTTCACACGCAAAAAAAACTTTTAGATCATAACATGTGTGGGTAGATGAATAGAATTACGCTCACTCTAAAAAAGAATTCACATGCAGCATGTAATGACCCATAAGCTTGCCCTTAGTGTTTTATTCCACTAATTTAAGGATGTATGAATGTAAGATCAAGTAGGACTTTTCTGGTTGTAATGTAGCTAAGGGACGGGTAGGTACTATTATGGCCAGTAATAGTGACTAACTTCCCTAAGCGCTTTTAATACATCACACTCTCATTACTAACTTCCCTTCCCTTACTTCACCTTTTTCTCCTTTCAGCTTTCTTTTTCCTCTTTTGTTCCCCCTTTCTTTAGGCACTTTTGGCTTATTAGTAAGGAGTTCTATACGTAACTTTTCATTAATTTATTTTCTTACTCCTTATAATAATCAGCCATTTTCACACCAGTGCACCCTTGACCTTTCTCAACTTTCACAACTTCCATTTTTCCTTCTTTTTCATTTTTTCTCACTCTACGCTTTTGGATTATTCACTTAAGCGCTTAGAAGTTTTGGATCAAATTCAAGGATAATGAAAGAAAAAGGATTAATCTTATGTTACAGCTATCAATGGATAGGCTCAAGGGTCAATGGGGCTAACTAGGATTAATTATTCAAGGTAGGTAAAATGAGGGATAACATTTGGGTTCATTCAAAGAAATGCCTAAATCATCTCCTACAATTCAACATCCTTTATTTCATTTTATAAACACACCAGGCAAGTTCTAGACATTCCACAATAGCACAAAATACTCAAAAACCTTACACTCATGGCGCATGCTCAATTCAAGACACATTCGGTAGACTCTTAACCCAGCTAATCGCAAGAATTCAAACATTAAGCTTAAATCATATTGAGTCAAATTCAAGAGCCTAAGTATCTCAACCAAAGTTATACCACTTGCATGCTTCAACACTAACCATACTTGCCTCTTACAACCATTTACAGCACATACTCAGAACATCAAGCATCAATTAGCTACGGTTTCAAAAACCCAAACTTAATGACTAATTTTTCCTCAAGACGGTCATCATCCATCCATCATCGAAAACAGTCCCTAACTATAACTAAAAACATTATATACATACAAAGAAAAGAAAAAGAAAATTTTTATTCTTCGGTTCAAAGACCCCCCGTCGGAAAAGAACCGAAAAGAAAAACCAACGGGTGCTGAATTCATGCTTGACTCATAAAATTTTTTCAAATTTCTCACAAATTCCTCACAAGCATTACATTCACCAAAAAAAATTTGTTAAGCACAAAAATTTTGAAATTTTTCTCACCCCACACTTAAATCATGCTATGTCCTCATAGCATTAAATTAAAATTTAAAGGACGAGAAATACTCCCTGAGCCTCTATCCCAAGCTAAAAGCATGCTTTTCTTCAAGTTCTCCTAGGTGGGTGTTTGACCCCACACTTCTTTTTCATGCTTTTTAGCTTCCTCCTTCTCGGTACTCAGACTTCCCTTCCATCTGTGCTTAACTTTCCACCAAAAACACAAACATAATGAAAACAACAAAATCAAAATTAAACAATTTGTACCTGAGGTACCCTTGGGTTGCCTCCCAAGCAGTGCCTAATTTTACGTCGCGACACGAAGTGGACTGTCCTTTTTAGGACATCCTCATAGCTGGGTTCTCTTTCGAGAACCATCTCCTTTTCTTTTGCTGTTTAGAGGAAACAACCTCCACTCTGTTCCTCTCTTCCTCCAACTTCTTCACAATTTGAATCCCTTTATCAGACTCGGGCTGAAAACTTATCATTACCTTTGTCCATGCACCTGTGGAATCCTCCACCCCACACTCATCCTCTGACAACACACTAACCTGACAAAGGTTTCTGTAGTGTGCGGATGGGTTCATTTCGTGGTAAACTGGGAAGAGTTCTTCTTCATCATCGACCCTCATTTTTAGGGTCCCTGATCTCAAATCAATCACCGCTCCTCCAGTGGCTAAGAATGGCCGTCCCAAGATTAGGGGTAACTGGTCATCAACCTAAAAATTTAAGACAATAAAATCAGCAGGTATAATAAACTTACCTACTTTGATGAGAAGGTCCTCTATTATTTCATCCGGTGTCACTCGTGACTTATCAGCCTGCTGCAACATCAATCTTGTTGACCTCAGTTTTCCCAATCCTAGGGTGTTGAATAAGGATAGGGGCATTAGGTTAACTGCTGCCCCTAGATCACACAAAGCTCATAGCACCTCAACTTTACCAATTTGTATGGGGAGGGTAAAACTCCCTGGGTCGTTGAGCTTCTTTAGAATCTTGCTCAATACCCTGTGACTGCACTCCTCCGTCAGTGCTACAGTCTGTACATCCACCAACCTAACTTTGTTTGCCATCACGTCTTTCAAATATTTAGCATACCTGGGCATTCCCTGCAAAACATCAATAAGAGGCAGATTTATGTGAAGTTCTTTGACACTCTCAAAGAACTTTTTGAAGCATTCCTCCTCCTTGGTCTTTTTGAATTTCTGAGGGAATGGTGGTGGTGGTCTTTGTGCTGGCTGCATTGAAGATTGTGTATGTTGATGCCCAACACTCTGATTATCTCCCGTGTTGCTGGATGGTCCTGCTCTAACCAACTCTTGCTGCACCTCCTTTCTCAGCTCTTTTGGCACAGCATCAGCTAATTGCTTTCTGCTTCTCAGACTGATGGCATTGACTTGATGGGGATTAGGATCCATGTCGCTTGGTAATCCCCCTTGTGATCTCATGTTTTGAGCAGCTGCTATTTGACCCACTTGTTTTTCAATATTGCGGGTGGCCATTTGCTGATTCTTTAAGTCTATTGCCATCCTCGCCTAATTTTCCGCTAACTGAGTCTGGGTCTCCATGATTTTTTGCAATGTTTCCTCAATGTTGCTGCTCACTTGCCCATCATTCTGCCTATTCTACTGATATGCTGTTGTTGAGGTTGCATATAACTCTGCTTTTGGTTTCCACCCCATGAAAAATTCGGGTGGCGCTGCCAATTTCTGTTGTAGTTGTGTCCAACATTCTGATTGCTCCGTTGCACATTCCCAACAAAATTGACTGATTCTGGATTGGCTCCACACGATTCTGCCTTCTGCCCATTATTACCACAAATTTCACACCAACTCGGAGCTTGCTGAACTGCATTAACCTGGCCCTGTTGTTGGTTCATACTCAGTTTATTGAACTGAGTCATCATCTGATGCTGGAACGAAGCTAACTGTGCTGTCAAGGCATTCATTCCATCTACCTCTATTAACCCTGATCTCTTTCTTGCCCCTCTTGATGACTCGCTGTGCCACTCTGGATTTCCTTGAGCAATTCTGTTCAACAAAGTGTACAACTCATCATACGTCTTCTCCAAGGCTTGCCCACCCGATGCCGAGTCTAGTAATATTTTTGTGTGTGGGTCTAGACTTTCTACAAAGGTATGAGCCAGCACTTCATTTGATTGCTGGTGATGAGGACAGTCTCTCAACAATGACTTGAATCTTTCCCAAGCCAAATATAAATTCTCATCAGGCCTCTGCTTGAAACTCAATATCTCACTTCTCAGCTTTGCAGTTTTTCCTGAAGGAAAGAATCTAATAAGGAACTTCTTAGCCAAGTCACCCCACAAAGTTATGGAGTTCAGTGGCTCAGACTTCAACCACTTTTTCGCCTCTCCCAACAATGAAAATGGGAAGAGGGTCAGTCGGACATAATCTATGGACACGTCGGTGGGGACAAACGTGTCACTTATCTCAAGAAAGTTCTATAAGTGCTGCTACGGGTCCTCATGTGCCATCCTAGTGAATTGACCACTAGAATGTAGCAGTTGCACCAAGTTCTGTTTAAGCTCAAAGTTCCCTCCAGGCTTCGGTTTTCGGATGCTAGAGTTCACATTAGTTGCTTGTGGGATGTCCACTCGCGAACTGGTCTAGCCGCCATTTCTTTCGATGACAATTGTTCTTGTCCCGCGGGTGGTTGTTGTTGTACCTTTTCTTGAAGTCTCTTTAGCTTTTGCTCTAGAGCTACTCTCCTTTGCAAATGGATTTGACGTTCAGGTTCACGCAACATTTCCACAAGCTCTCTATTTTTAGCCAGCTCGGCAGGACAACCTATCACCTGGAAATAATCAGACTAAGACCAAGTTTTTCAACACTTAAGGAAATTTAAAAATCACATAAAAACAGAAAAAATTACTAAACTTAGCCGAGTCCCCGAAAACGGCGCCAAAAACTTGTTCGACTCATGTCGCGCATACCGCAAGCGTACGGGTCGTGCAAGTAATATAATGGCTCTTTTTAAGAACCGGAATGTCGAACCCACAGGGACTGGATCCATTCCTCTAACTATCTATTCCAAATGTGATATTAAACACCGAAAATGTCGATTATAGAAGTTATCGAGAAGGTTTAATTAAGTCTAATTTTGGTCAACGACATATTCTGAATTCACTCCAGGAGCAACATAGAGTTAAAAGCAGATAATCATGTGCTATTACGAATTGCAATGGGTTAAGTATGAAACTATCAATTGTTGTCTCACATAATCAGAATTGCATGCTCAGGGCCTTTCGAGCCTCTAAACACGACAAACTAGCCTCGCTGCATCATTGTGAGCGAGGATGCTACTTCTAGTTCGTGGGCAATTAATTACGTGGATGTGGTTTACGTGGAAATGAGTAGGGACTCTCGTGCACCTAATCATTTAACTCAACTTAGACACACAACTACTTCTTTGAGTGGTGATGTGATGAACCTAATTCGGTCTCTAAACAATCCCGTTTTATCAACCAAGCAAGGCATTAGGTATATTTCTATCCTAACACAAATTATATCATGAGATACAATCATGCTCCTTACATTCTCATGTTCTGACCTAGGTAAATTCTTTCTCAAGCAAATGCCCAAGTTAACATGTATGTTTTCATGGTGATCAATCATCAAAACAACCAATAATCCAGAATGCAAGACAAAACAACAATCAATAACTTAATTCCACACAAATTCATAAAAATACAATCATAATTCATGGCTCCAACCCTAGAGGAAGGGTTCTATCCGTTCATGTTCGTAAAACTACAAGAAACTACAACTAAATTAACATACTTACGAGAATAGGTAGATGAGAAGGGAATTTGCCAAACCCTAGATGAGTTCTCCGACTTCTCCCTTCACTCCTAGGTGGTTTTCCAGAATAAAATTGTGACAAAGTGGTTTTAGGAGCTAAGAGACCTATTTATAATAAATGAGAAACGTGTATAATTTAGCCTGTCGTGGAATGGCTCCGTGTCACGGAGTGTATCACGGAGCATTGCCTCCGTGACACGGAGGTAACGCGGAGGCTCTCTGAAATTGCATCCGGATGCCAAAACTGCCGAGTGTCACCGCACTGCCAGCGTGACATGCTACTTATGCAGCGCGTTGGCCTTGGTCTGTCGCGCAGCTGGCCTAGCGTGGCATGGCGCTGGCGCGCTGGAGCCTTCCTGCCTGCTGCCTCTTCTCGCGTGCCTGGCACTGGGCGTGGCACGGCGCTGGGCGCGGCGCACGCACAACGTGGCACGCTGCTTGGCGCGGCCAGCCTTGCCATGTCATGCTCCTTGACGACTTTTGCCAATTGCTCCCGGCTCCATTCCTCTACTTCCCCAACTTATGAATTAGTTCCTCAAATTCATTAAAACCTACAAAACAAAGACTAATCACGTTGGCTAGTACATGTATTCACATTTATATAAAATTACATGAAAATGTATGAAATAAATTAGATAAACAAGACTAAATTAAGGTATAAAGCATCACTCGGGCATGCTATTTTAGCCCGAGATCAGTTCTAAAGAAAACAATAATTAAAAACCACTGTAAGACTTTGATTGAAATCAAAAATGAAATATAACTAGGGTTTTGTGTTCCTAATAGGTTCATAACTACTTCGGGTATACATACGTGATCATCACCAATGCTTACTTGTAGAACTGATAACTTAGGTTTATCCAAATGACTGGTTTGTCCTTATTGAATGACTATACTCAATCATCGGGTCAGGTCTCATGAGTGATTTCAAACTAACCGTTACCAAAATATGTCCCAAATTTAACTATCCTGCGACCACATCTCAAGTTAATACAATGATCATCAAGATCAAGGCTTTGTTGTAATTCTCTTTTCCTAATCTCTACCTCTCTAGGCTCAAGAAAGTAAAGAATTTGGGAAAGTCATAACTTTGTACACCATTAATAAACATTTAATCATGAAGAGAATACAATACACATGTTTTTCATTGATTCTGAATCACTTTTATGTAACCCTAGCTTGTTAATCCACCATGGTTCCCACAACCATAGCTATGGAGGTTTTAGCATCTCATAGTTGCAAGATTGTGATTTCCATTCATAATTAAATACATAAATCAATACTTACAATTATGGATGAGAGAAAAACTTCTTTAAATAAATCAGCAAAATCCTCAAGAACAAAGTATGAAGGTCAAGAGAAAATCAAGAAAAGGTTGATCACAAGCCAATCAACTCAATTCTATGTTCTATCCCTCAATTTTCACGTCCTCTAATGTTAACTAACTATTGTCTTCTGATTTCCCATGACAATAAAATATAAAACGTATTTATACAGACATAAAAATTCTTTTCCTAGGCTAACAAGGTGAATTTCCATAACTGATGCCACCTGTGTCACGACCAATCCTACGACCCATAGCAGGTTTGTAGGGGTCGTACCTGCTTTTTGTATGTCTTTGACTTGCTGAAATTTGGCTAAGTGTTAGGCCTTGGTACGACTCGTGCATGATTCCTATGTGTCGTACTGTGCTTCCATGATCTGACTCTGAGGCTTTTCAATTTTTCTGAAGTTCTTCATGAGTGCTATGGTACGACTTGTACCTTGATGCCATGACTCATACTATCTATTCGTATCAGGAGTCAGCCTCTTGTACAAATCTTCTGAATCATTCCACGACTTCTACACTACGACCCGTACCAGCAATGTATGACTCGTACTAAGAGTCGTAGGATGCACTCTTTATACTTAGCCTTATGAAACTTTGCACTATCTTCAATACGGCTTGTAGAACCATCCTACGGCTCGTACTGAGAATTATTACTTACGCCTATTTTCTGCACTTTCGGGCTATCTTTTGCAAATTTTTGCTCCAACACCTATTTGTCCTGTAACCAAATAAAAGGTGCCTTATATCCATATAAACATACCTAAGTCCATGCTATTTTCTTAGTTTTGAGCGTCGAAAGTGCAGTAAACTCACAGCACATCAACACTAAGGAGAGCCGGAAAATCCTTTAGGAAACTAAATAGGTTAATAAATGGTAGAAACATACTTGGTCATTCTTAGTGAAATGGTAAGAGAGGTAGTTGAACTATAAGTTATATAGCGGAATAAAATAAAACTGGACTACGAAAAATTAATTATTAGCTGGATGGGGTAGCGTTGCAGCGGACACATCACCGCGGCAGCGGGATCGCTGCAGCAGCCTAAGCCTTCGCTGCAACGGAAATAGAGAGAGGTAGGCTGATAGGCTAATTAATGACCAAGAGCGTAGGATAATTGTGTGAACCTTGATGAGTCATAAGAAACAATAATATAGTGATTAAATTAGTGAGATGTTGTATAAGTGAAGTAATTGTCGAATTTAGTATTATTGATTATATATTGATTTTATGTTGTTGTGTTAACTAACCCTAGTCGGCCAATGATGTCTATCAGTACGTGTGGTGTACTGATACTACTTTGCTACACCTTTTTCTTTTGGATGTCGGATGTGGCAGGTTGAAGTTCCTTGATTGGCGTAGAGTACTCAGCACTAGCTTCAGTGTTCCTCTTTTCGAGTGAAGCTGGGTCATTTTGTTTGTCAAGTATTCAAATAAAGCTCTTGTACCTATCTAGACTAGATCTTGGGAGAGTCATGTCAGAGAAACCTTGTAATGTTATTTTGTTGGGCATTTTTAGCAGTTAATGAAAAGTAATGTGAATGTTAGAAATTATTTTCTTGTCTAATAGATAGAAATGTTGTAAAGGTTCTCCTATCGATCAGAGTCAATGTAGGTGCCGGCACAACCTGTCTATTTGGGCCGCGACATTATCCTACCTTAACCCCTATCCTTCATTATGACTCCCAAGTGCTAATTGATTTTGAGTATAGAAATATGAGTAGCGAGTTACATGAAGGGCAAGCCTATGTGTCATGTTGTGTGCATGGAGAATTTCTTTGTGAGGGTGAGCGTTATTGTCTTATTCTACAATCCTTTGTGTATGCATTGCTTGATAATAAAAAGGGGTTTTCTCTTCTTGTGAGTGACATCAACCCCTTGGAGAACATGCTTGCATTGGTGTGAAGAAGCGATTGGGACATGAGTGTTGTGAGTTTCAAGGCAAGCTTTGAATATGAATTTGTAATGATTTGAGATGCTATATGTTCTTGTTTTAATAAACCATGACCTTTTTTTGAAGAATGAAAGCATTTGTGAATCATGCCTATTCATTGTGGTTACCTCTTGAAACTTTTGCCACATGTTTTAGGGAGTCTCTTCTCTTATCCTTGAGTCAGTGAGCATTTTTGGGTGGCCATAGGTTCAGTGGTCCTTAGTGCATATACTCATACGGTATAATGGGTTGTTTCATTTTCTCAGCTGTAAAAAAATTGCATTACTTGAGGACAAGCAATGATTCAAGTTTGAGGGATTGATGAGTTAGTAATTTACCAACTCATTAGGCTCTTAGACATGAGTTTTTGTTTCGTTTTCAAGTCATTTAGGTGGATTTTATACCCTTTCTCCTTGATCTTTGCAGGTACTTAACTTGAGTAGAGAAAGCATGAATTTGAGCAAAAAACATAAAATTGAGATAAGGACTGGCATACAACCTAGAACCTTCCTTGAAGATCAAGTTTGAGGGATTTCATCAAATTTTCTTTAATTTCCTTTGGGGTTTCAAGTGGGAGTGTGAAATCGATTTACCCAGGTATGTGAGGTTATGAATGAGAGTTCCTTTCACTCTCATGCTCTAAATTCGTCTCTATTCCATAGATTTCAATTCAAAATTCAAGTTTCATGATCTATGAGGTTTATCCCAACTCTGGTGAATTTCTCAATAGTCTATCGATGGGTCGATTTCCTTCATGTATCAAATCATATTTTATGATTTATGGGTAGATTTTATAACTATTTCAATTATAAATTTATAGATTTGTATTTCCATTTAATTATGCCCAATTATGTATATTTCTTGAAAAGTCAAGTTATGATTTCATTATGATCTTGATTTTTTTAGCCCATTATGATTTATGATTTATGATATGAATTCTCTCAAATGCTCATCATGAATTTATGAATAGAAAGTATACAAATGTTTAACAAGTATGCATGGATTTCATGATTTATGGATTTATGATTCTTGGCCAACGTATGGACCCTTATTCATGGACAATCATGTATTTCAAGTATGATCAAGTATGTTATGTTATAATTGGAAATGTACTTTATGATAATTTATGATTATGATATGAGCCATGTACATATTTTTGGGAGCAATGTCTAGCACCGAATAGCCTGATGTTCAAAGGACTACGCTGGTGTCTCAAAACTATATGCCATTGTAGGTTTATATGTATAAATGTTAATGTTATCAATCCCTGTGATATCACATACTGCATGTCCCTTGCCTGGCAAGCCTAGGACGGCTCTTCCCACTTGAACGAGATAGTTGGGGCATCATGTAAGCTCTATCATGATGGTGTCAATTATGATGAGTCCTCCGATTGTTCCTTATGATTTATGCATGGTTATGTTTATGTTACTTTGGCTCAAGTCATGTTTAATGAAGATTTTCTCCTATGATCATAATTATGACTGATTTATGAATATTTTGAAAAGCTTGAGCCTTATGTTTACATTATGATATTTAATTTATGATCACGTTGTCCTGCTCTTTTGAACTCTTATGTGTTTTAAACTTTCCATTTTTACTTACCTTGCATACTCAGTACATTCCAAGTACTGACCGCATACTCTGTGCTATATCATTTCATGATACAGGTCCGAGGGATTAGTCTTAGTAGAATCACTAGCCCCTGCTTCCCTCTTTGACCTGTCCAGCCGGTGTTGGTGACTCCTCATCCTTCGAGGACGTTCAGTCATTTATAGTTTGTTATCTTCCTTTTAGTTTTAGACTTTGTCGAGCTAGTTGGGAGTGATGTCCCATCAACTCATCAGTTATTTTAGAGGCTTTTCAGACATTATATAGACATCAACTTGCCTTTGTTGATTCAGTTTTAGCTTGATACATATATATATATATATGCAGACTTCCGCTATGTTAATTATGTTGATCTTCTGCTTTATGATGTTCAGTTTAGATGTTATGTTCATGCCATTGGTCGACTTGGAGCCTCTCGGGGTTCTTGTCGCTTGTCTCGATCTGGGTCTATGTTCGGGTCATGACAAACTTGGTATCAAAGCATTAGGTTTTGAAGTGTCCTAGGGTGTCTGCAAGCGACGTTAAGTGGAGTGTTTTTCATGGGTGTGAAGCGCACCACACTTATGAAGAAGAGGCTACGAGACGTTTAGGAAATGTTCCCTTCTTTCATGATCTATGTTGCGTGATGAAATATCTCTTTATCCTTCTAAGTTGTGCTATACGCGTTTGCAGAATCATTCCTCCTCGCCAAGTTAACAGAAATGGCCACGGGAACGAAAATGGCCACGAGAATAGAGATGGGCACCAGCAGGCCCTACTAGCCATGAGGAGCATGTACCCGAGAATATTGGCCACGCTGAGTTCAGGGAGGCCATACATATGGTAGCTTAGGCCTTGACCGCCCAGGTCAATCAGTAGGTGGTAGCGCATGTCCCTTAGAACAGGAATGCAGCGGCATCAAGAGTCAAAGATTTTCTGAGGATGAATCCTCTGGAGTTTCTTAGGTGAAAGGTGGAAGAGGATCCACACGATTTTATTGATGAGGTTCTGAAGATCACCCAAATCATGGGGGTGACCAGAGAGGAGTGCACTGATCTAGCCTTGTATCCATTGAAAGGGGTTGCGCACATCTGGTTCAAGCAATGGAAGGATAGCTGGGTAGTTGGGGTAGGCCCTATTGGATGAGAGGAATTTCATGCCACATTTCTAGATCAGTTCTTCCCTCGTGAGATGAGGGAGATTAAAGCAGCGGAGTTTATGAACTTGAAGCAGGGTAACTTGACAGTCCAGGAGTATGCTTTGGAGTTCACTCGTTTGTCCAAGTTTTCCCCAGAGCTAGTGGCTGATCAGAGAGCTCGGGTGAGCAGGTTTGTACATGGAGTGGTGGACTGCCTGGACAAGGATTGTAGGATCACCATGCTTCATTAGGATATTTATTTTCCCTGGATGGTTTTGCACACCCAGCAGATGGGGCGGCGCATCTGAGAGAGAAAGAGGCCAAGAGGGTCAAGACAGATAGTTATGGATTCTCTCAGTAGAGATCGGGATGCGGGCATTGCCATCAGTCTCATCATAGGTCATTAGCTCCAGCGCCATCCTCGGCCAGGGCCCCATCTAGACTGCGAGGTGATCAGAGGAGCAGGGCCTCACGTTTGAGGGACTAGAGGAGAATGCAGATGGAGCACACCCTTCTAGCCCGCGGGAAGTGTGGCAAGAGTCATATAGGAGAGTGCTTATTGGAATCAGATATCTATTTTGGGTGTGGTAGATCCGGCCACATGTGCCGAGAGTATCCCTTGGCTAAACAGGGTGATGGTAGAGGCCGTGCTCAGACTACCAGATCAGCAGCAATACCAGCATGCCCAGCCCAGTAGGGTGCATCAACCAGTGCAAGTGGCGGCCAATGCCAGAACAGGTTTTATGCCTTGCATCCTGCCAAGAGAAGGATACTTCATCAGATATGGTTACCGGTATGTTACGAGTATTCCATCTTGATGTATATGCATTGTTAGATCCAGGGGCTACTTTATCTTTTGTGATGCCCTATGTTTCTAGTAGTTTTGGAGTCAGTCCTGAGATTTTATTAGAACCCTTCTCAGTCTCTACTCCAGTTGGTGATTCAGTTATAACTCGACGAGTATATAGAAATTGACTTGTCACTATCCTTTAGAAAGTCACCTTAGCAGATTTAGTAGAGTTACCCATGATTGATTTTGATGTTATCTTCGGCATGGATTGGCTACATGCATGTTATGGCTTATTCAATTGTAGAACCCATGTAGTAGAGTTCAGATTTCCAGGTGAGCCAGTTCTAGAGTGGAAGGGTAGTTCAACTGTGTCTGTAGGTTGTTTCATTTCCTACCTTAAGGACAGAAAGATGATTTCTAAGGGTCGTGTGTACCATCTAGTTAGGGTTAAGGATGCTACGTCCGAAACCCCAACTATCTAGTCAGTCCCTGTAGTGTGTGAGTACCCAAAAATATTTCCAGATGATTTATCGGGAATCCCTTCCGAGCTGGAGATTGATTTTGGTATTGACCTTCTTTCCGATATGCAACATATATCTATTACTCCTTACATAATGGCTCCAGCCGAGCTAAAGAAGTTGAAGGATCTCTTAGACAAGGGTTTCATCAGACCAAGCAAATCCCCATGGGTTGCACTAGTTCTCTTTGTCTGCAAGAAGGATGGTTCTCTTCGGATGTGCATTGATTATCGGCAATTGAACAAGGTCACAATCAAGAACAGGTATACTTTCCCCAAGATTGATGATTTATTTGACCAGCTTCAGTGTGCCAAGTTCTTTTCAAAGATAGACCTCAAATCAGGATATCATCAACTTAGGATTCGGGAGAGTGTTATTCCGAAGTCAACTTCAGGACTCAGTGTGATCATTATGAGTTTTTAGTTATGTATTTAAATAAATGCTCCTGCAGCTTTTATGGATTTGATGAATAGGGTGTTCAAGCCATATTTGGATATGTTCATGATTGTGTTCATAGATGATATTCTCATATACTCGCGGAGCGAGGAGGAGCATGCCACTCATTTGAGAGTGGTGCTACAGACTCTCAAGGATCGCCAGTTATATGCTAAGTTTAGCAAATGCGAGTTTTGGTTAAATTCAGTGTTTTTGGGTCATGTGATGTCAAGTGAGGGTGTACAGGTGGACTCTCAAAAGATAGAAGTGGTGAAGAATTGGCCTAGACCGGTGAATCCTTCGGATATCAGGAGTTTCTTGGGTTTAGCTGGTTATTATCGGAGATTTGTTGAGGGGTTTTCATCCATTGCAGCCCCGTTGACTAAATTGACCCAGAAGAAAGTGAAGTTTCAATAGTCAGAGGCTTGTGAGAAGAGCTTCCAAGAGTTGAAGACTTGACTCACCTTAGCACCTGTGTTGACCCTACCTGAGGGTACCGATGGGTTTGTGGTATATTGTGATGCTTCAAGGATGGTCCTTAGTTGTGTATTGATGCAGCACAGTAAAGTTATAGACTATGCTCCAGACAACTGAAGGTCCATGAAAAGAACTACCCGACTCATGATCTCAAATTGGCGGCGGTAGTATTTTCCTTGAAGATTTGGAGACACTATCTATATGGGGTCCATGTGGATGTGTTTACGGACCACAAAAGCCTATAATTCGTGTTTTCCCAGAAGGATCTGAATCTACGCCAGAGGAGGTGGTTGGAGCTGTTGAACGACTACGATATGAGTGTCCTTTGTTATCCAGGAAAGGCAAATATGGTAGCAGACGCTCTTAGAAGACTTTCCATGGAGAGTGTATCTCATGTAGATGAGGAGAGGAAAGAGTTAGTAAAGGATGTGCACCGACTTGCACAACTAGGAGTTCATCTGGTTGACTTGACGGATGGTGCTGTCATTGTTCAGAATGGATCAGAATCATCCTTAGTGATCGATGTTAAGGCTAGGAAAGACGAGGATCCTATTTTGGTAAAGTTGAAGTAAGCCGTTCAAAATCAGAAAGTAGAGGTCTTGTCCAAAGGGGGAGATGGTGTGCTCCGATATTAGGGTTGTTTGTGTGTACCGAATGTTGGTGACTTGAGGGAGCGGATGTTGCATGAAGCTCATGGTTCCAGATACTCTATACATCCAGGTTCCACAAAGATGTACCGTGACCTACGGGAAATCTATTGGTGGAATGACATGAAGAAGGACATAGCAGAGTTTGTGGTTAAGTGTCTGAATTGTCAGCAGGTGAAGGTTGAGCATCAGAGACTAGGAGGTGTGCTTCAGGACATTGGTATCCCTACTTGGAAGTGGGAGGAAATAAATATGGACTTCATTATGGGGTTTCCTGATACACACCGATAGTATGACTCTATTTGGGTGGTTATGGATAGGTTGACTAAAGAAGCTCATTTCCTACTGATCAAAACCACCGATTCAGTGGAGATTTATGCTAAGTTATACATTCGGGAGTTAGTTCGGTTGCATGGAATGCCCTTTTCCATCATATCAGATAGAGGCACTCAATTTACCTCCCAGTTTTGGAGATCGTTTCAAAAGGGACTTGGTACCCAAGCTAAGCTTAGCACAACATTTCACTCACAAACAGATGGTCAGGCGGAGCAAACCATTCAGACTCTAGAGGATATGTTGAGAGCATGTGTGATTGATTTCAAGGGTAGTTAGGATGATCAATTGCCTCTCATTGAGTTTGCATATAACAACAACTACCATTCCAACATTCAAATGGCTCCGTTTGAGGCTCTATATGGGCGGAGATGTAGATCACCTATTGGTTGGTTTGAAGTCGGTAAAGCTGCAATGATAGGACCGAATTCAGTCCATGCGGCTATGGAGAAAGTTTAGCTTATAAGGGATAGGTTGAAAACAGCTCAAAGTCGCCAAAAGTCTTATGCGGATGTGAGGAGAGAACATGAGTTTGAAGTCGATGATTGGGTGTTTCTAAAAGTATCTGCCATGAAGGGAGTGATGAGGTTCGGAAAGAAAGGGAAACTCAGACCCCGTTATGTTGGTCAATACGGATTGTGAAATGGGTTGGCAAGGTGTCCTATGAGTTGGAGTTGCCCTCAGAATTAGCTTCAGTTCATCCAGTTTTCCATGTATCTCTCTTAAAGAAGTGTTTGGGTGATCCAGCTCTGTTTGTTCCGGTGGATAGTGTCGGTGTGAAAAATAACCTTAACTATGAGGAAGTTCCGATAGCAATACTTGATCGTCAAGTTCGTAAGCTAAAAAATAAGAAAGTAGCCTCAGTCAAGGTTTTGTGGAGGAATCAACACGTTGAGGGAGCTACGTGGGAGGCCGAAGCAGAGATGATGGCTAAATACACGCATTTATTCCCTCCCAGCTCAGTTACAACTTGAGGTATCAGTTTTCTCGTTAATATCCTATTCAGTTTCATGTTCAGCTCATGTTCCCGAATTTCTTTAATGTCAATGAATGTATGTATGTATGATTTATGAATTTAGTTCAGTCATGTATGGTAGTCTGGAGTTAGTTACTCCGTCAATTTTTAGCTTAAATGTTTAGTTATTAGCATGGTAGTTGCATTTTTTCCCAGCTTTTGAGTATGTTTACCCACATTCGAGGATGATTCCCAAGGGGGAGATATTGTAATATCCCGAAAGTGCCTAGGACTAGACTCGGGATTTGAAATGAAAAGTAGCAGAAATTTGAGATTTCTTCTCAAAACGAGTCATGGTACAGGTCATTGGTGAGACTAACGACCTGTTGGAAGTGCTCGTGGTGAGAATCTGCAGGGTAGGCTGGGAAGTAATGGGTCTCAGGACGACCCATTGGTTGAAGTAATGGATCGTTAGAATGAGTCGTTAGAAGGGTGGTCTTAGGTAAAGAAGGCTGGCACGAGTCATGGGACGACTCATTGTTGGGAACAACAAGTCGTTGCAAGTGTCCGTTGGGAGGAATTAAAGAAGATGAGCAGTGGTGGTAACGGCCAGAAATGATGAGTCATGGGGACTAGTAATGGCTCGTCCTAACCAGTCATTGTTGGGGACCTGAGTTGGAATCTAGAAAAGTAATGAGAGGCAGTAACATGTCGTTATTTGGAGTAATGACCCGTTCTGTCGAGTCGTTGTGTTAGGATTAGAGAAGTTAAAAAGTGATAGAGGAAGTAACAGATGGATACCAAGAGTCATGGTGTCAGAGAATGATACCAGTCGTTGTCACGGGCAGTGCAAATTTTCCATGTTTTTAATTAAGGATATTTTCGTCATTCCTAAGACCTAAGGTCCTAAACTACGTCATTTAAGATCAGTTAGCAGGGTTTTAAGGGGGATAAACTTATTCTAAGAATGCCCACTCCATGCATGCAACCTAGAACCTTCCTTGAAGATCAAGTTTGAGGGATTTTATCAAATTCTCTTCAATTTCCTTTGAGATTTCAAGTGGTAGTGTGAAATCGATTTACCCAGGTATGTGAGGCTATGAATGAGAGTTCCTTCACTCTTATGCTCTAAATTCATCTCAATTCCATGGATTTCAATTCTAAATTCAAGTTTCATGATCTATGGGGTTTATCCCAACTGTTGTGAATTTCTCTATGATCTATCTATGGGTCGATTCCCTTCATGTATCAAATCATGTTTTATGATTTATGGGCAGATTCAGATTTTATAACTATTTCAATTGTAAATTTATAGATTTGAATTTTCATTTAATTATGCCCAATTATATATATTTCATGAAAAATCAAGTTATGATTTCATTATGATCTTGATTTTCTTTAGCCCATTATGATATATGATTTATGATATAAATTGTCTCAAATGTTCTTCATGAATTTATAAATATCAAGTATACAAATATTTTACAAGTATGTATGAATTTCATGATTTATGGATTTATCACTCTTGGCCAACTTATAGGCCCTTATTCATGGCCAATCTGTATTTCAAGTATGATCAAGTATGTTATGTTATGTTATATTTGGCCATGTAGTTTATGAATGATTTATGATTATGAGATAAGCCATGTGCATATTTTTAGGAGTAGGGTCTAGCACCGAGTAGCCTGGCATTCAAAGGACTATGTCGGTGTCTCAGAACTACATGCCACCGTAGATTTATATATATAAATGTTAGTGTTATTGGATCCCCGTGATATCACATACTGCATGTCCCTTTCCTGGCAAGCCTGGGACGGCTCGCACACTTTGCAAGATAGTTGGGGCAATTAAGCTCTATCATGATGGTGTTGATTATGACGAGTCCTCCCATTGTTCCTCATGATTTATGCATGATTATGTTTATGTTACTTTTGCTCAAGTCATGTTTAATGAAGCTTTTCTCCTATGATTATGATTATGACTGATTTATGAATGTTTTGAAAACCTTGAGCCCTATGTTTACATTATGATATTTACTTTATGATCATGTTGTCCTACTCTTATGTGTTTTAAACTGTCCGTTTTTACTTACCTTGCATACTCAGTACATTCCAAGTACTGACCGCATACTCTATGTTGTATCTTTTCATGATACAGGTCCGAGGGATCAGTCTCAGTTGCATCAGTAGCCCTTGCTTCCCTCTCTGACCTGTCCAGCCGGTATTGGTGAGTCTTCATCCTTTGAGGATGTTCAGTCATTTATAATTTGTTATGTTCCTTTCAATTTTAGACTTTTTTGAGCTAGTTAGGGGTGTTGTCCCATAAGCTCATTAGTTGTGTTAGAGGCTTTTCAGACGTTATGTAGACATCAGCTTGTCGTTGTTGATTCAATTTTAGCTTGATACATACATACATACATACATACATACAATACATACATACATACATACAATACATACATACATACATACATATACATATATATATATATATATATATATATATATATATATATATATATATGTATATATATATATGTATGTATATGTATATATATATATGTATGTATATGTGTATATATATATATATATATATATATATATATATATATATATATATATATATATATATGAATACTTCCGCTATGTTAATTATATTGATCTTCCACTTTATGATGTTGAATTTAGATGGTATGTTCATTCCATGGATTGACTTGGATCCTCTCGGGGTTTCTTTTCCCGTGTCTCAATCCGGGTCTATGTTCGGGTCGTGATAGATCATAACCTTGCGCTTGAATTTTCTTACTCATTTTGTTGAATAGATATTGATTTATTACTTAATGCAATGTCTTCTTTTACTTACATTAGTAACTAAATTCCTTGCCAGAGGTGTGTAAATGATTGAGTTTGATTTGAATTAGGTGTTGTTTAATTGATATTAGATTTACTCAGTTGGTATAATTCTAGTGTTTCCTTTGAGTTTTAATCTAAATACTCATAGTTGTAAATGTAGATTGTATTTACTTACTCTAATTTTGCTTGAAAAAGAGATTTAAAGTATGGGTGAGGAAACACTAGTGGATAATTGGGTGTTGATCATGTGGGGTTGGGCCAGAGATAGCCAAATCCCATTGTGTCACACCCATTAAGAATCAAAACTAGAAATAGTTTGATTCTTACCCAAGTTGCTGTGGTTGTTGTGAAAAGGACTTTGGGGTTTGAGAAAACCCGAGGTATAAGGCACCTAATTGATTGAAAAATATCGGGCGCCACCTCGTCCACAACTAATTATATTATTGAATAATGTTAGGAGCTATTAGTAATTTCAATCCGATGATACCTCTTCAATATCACACCCCTAGTATTCTCTCCTATGGTATTTTCTACGCTTTATCCCTGTTTTCGTGTGTGAAATTGTAGTTTAAGTAACAAGTTGTGATTTTTCCAATTTTTACTGTATTGTCTTTGAGATATTGATGCAAGTTACTTCAATTTGATAGACAACTCTTACGTGATCAACTACTATTTCCTGTGGGATTCAACCCCGACACTCGCCGGGTATATTTATTTTGCCAATGACCGTTTACACTCTTTCGTTAAGAGGAGTGAATATGGATGTTATCACATGAAACCATTTTAGTATATAGATATGTTGTGACGATATCATGGAGGTTGAGGAGTTTCATTGAAGGAAGAAGACCTCAATCTTACCATGCCAGTATAAAAATATACTGTGATGGTATCATTTAGGACTGGAGTAGACCTCAATGATACCATGACAATATATAGATATACTTTGAAGGCATCATTTAGGACTGAGGATTTTCTCATTAAAGGACTGAAGCAGACCTTAATGATTTTATGCTAGTATGTAGATATACTATGATAGTATCATGGATGACTAAAGAGTGTCCCATTGAAGGACTGAAGTAGTCCTCCATGATACTATGTCAGTATATAGATATATTGTGATGATATCATGGAGTACTGAAAAGTGTCTCATTGAAAGATTGAAGTAGTTCTCCATGATACCATGCCAATATATAGATATATTGTGATGGTATCATGAAGGATTGAGGAGTTTATTGAAGGATTGAAGCAAACCTCAATGATATAATACTAATATATAAATATACTGTGATGATATTATTGAAGACTGAAGTAGATATTAATAATACTATGACGATATATTGATATACTGTAATGACATCATTGAGTACTGAGGATTTTCTCACTAAAGGACTGAAACATAGCTTAATGATTTCATGTTAGTACATAGATATACAATGATGATATCATGGAGGACTGAAGAGTGTCTCATTGAAAGACTGAAGTGGTCTTCCATTATACCATGTCATTGTAAAGATATATTGTGATAGTATCATGGAGTACTGAAGAGTTCTCATTGAAAAACTAAAGTAGTCCTCCATGATACCATGTCAGTATATAGATATATTATGATAGTATCATGGAGGATTGAGGAGTGTCTCATTGAAGTTTTGAAACAGTCCTCCATGATACCATACTAGTAGATAGATATACTACCATGGTATCATGAACAATTGAAGAGTATTCACTGGAGGATTGAAGGAAACCTCAATCAAATAAAAAAATTAAAAAAGAAGAATAAAGAAAAAGAAGAAAAAAATGAATGAAATTAGATTTGGACCAAAAAATTTAAAAATATATAATTAAATAAAATTTAAAAAATAAGAAATAAATAAAATGAGAAAAAGAAAAGAAAGCAGAAAACATATAAAAAAAAACAAAATCAAATTTGAGACTGAAATTAGATTATGGTGAAAAGAATAAGAAATAATATGATTTGAGGAAAAAAATAAACAAAATAAGAGAAAAAAGATAAAATAAAGAAAAACAAGAAAAGAGAAAAGGAGTAGAGAAATAAAAATTGAACAAGGGGAAAAAAAGAAGTCAAATTTGAGCATAAAATTAGATTGTGATGAAAAAAATAAAGAATAATCATTTAAAAAAGTATTTTTTTTAAAAATATTTAATTTTTTTATTTTAATAAATAAGCTAGTGATTTTAATTTTTAATTACTTCTTGTCATCGTCAAATTATTTAATTTTTAAATATTTTTATTAATCTAAATATAATTAGCTATTATATTTATTTTTTATTTAAAAATTAAAATAGAAAGATAAAAAGAAAAGACCAAAAATAGTAACAAAACTTAAATTAACTTAAAAAGAAATACATAACTTAAAGAAAGAGAGAAAAAATTAAAGTAATACCATGATCATCAACTTAAATTATCATTTCAATATCTACAATTTGACCATGTATTTGCAAATACGGAACCTAAGTATTTGTAATACTAGTAAAATATTCAAAAGTTTGTTTGAAGAGTATTTCGAGTGAAATAATATATTTCACTTATAAATTTTTAACTTTTTTCTTTTCAAATAAAATTCATGTTTAATCACAAACTTCAACTAATTTTAAATACCTTTGCTTTATTCTGACTGTCCTAGATATTCTCCAAACACCTACTTAAAATTGTTCACGTTCCATCCGTGGTTGTTATATGTCCACCTTGATTGCCAATTTAAAAACTGTTACAGGAAAAGAAATCTTAATCTTTTCAAATAGCAACAACCAAAATGAGTATATAGTCTTAAAAACATATAAATATTATTAAATAATATATTTGAAAAGAAAAATCCTAAAAATGATGAGTGTTCATAGTATAATACTATTAGTATTATTTAACTAGCTGTATAAAAGAGTGATTTAATCCCTAGTGTGCTCGGCCCTTACTGAAAGAGGGAGACGATGAAGGAGATGTATGAATGGACTTTGGGAACACTTTAAGGTAAATACCTATTTGAACAAGTAAAATCAATAGTTCAATTTTTATGTCATCATATTTAACAAAAAAAAAATATTTAACTCGACGAGTACTTTGATATACTTTATTGTGATTTCTGACTTTGTTTTAAATATTGAAGTTATTTGATTCTTCTTTTCTTTCCGGAATTTATTAGCATAATACTTGGTATAAAAACGTTAGCGTGAAATTAATAACATGCATCATAGCATGAATGCTTTGTTTGTTAAGAAATTATGTAACAAAAAAAAATGATTCTTTTTAGCCGTAAAAAGAGGGTTCTTTAGATACTAAAGTATTAACATCTCTGGAAGGAGTAGGGTGGGGGGTTTTGGCAGGAGGGGGATCTAACTGGTGAGTTCAATTTTTACTCAAAAGATGGAACTATAACGACTCATTCGTTGTTACGGGGTGGTTAAGGGCATAGAACACAAAAATCTGGCTAAGGATGAGATATGGAGGTTGTGAAAATAAATTAAGTATAGAACTGTGCATTTGGGGTAGCTACTGGTTCGGGGGATCGCTGCAGTGGTGGGATTCCTGCTGCAACGAGATCGTGGTAGCGGTCGGAGTCCCACCGTGGTAGAATTGAGGAGTAACCATCTAGACTGCCGCAACGTCCCTATGACCGCTGTAGCGGAAAGGTAACTGCTGCAGCGGACGATGAAAATCAGAAAGTGAGTTTAAGTGAGAATTACGGGATTTTCACCCCATTATTTCCCAAAACGCGATCAGGAGGTCTAGAGGATGGGAAAACCTTCCAGAGCAGTAATCCCTTCACTCAAGATAAGATTTTCGATTCTCTATCTCTAAAGTAAGTGTTTGATCCTAGAATCCTTGTAGGCCTCTAATGGTGGAAGTTTTGTAGGGGAAGAACCTTAGGTTGTTAAACTAGGGCTGGAATGGTGGGGTGATTTGGATAATGTTGAATACTATTGATCATTCCCTTAGAATTACATATTGGGAACGATAGTTACGTGGCAGTTATAGGCCTAGAACCTAGAAGAATTGGGTTTTTTACTCTCAAAATCACCCGGAATGGGAGATTTTGATCTGTTAGGCTCTAAATTGAAGGGTAATTAACGAATTACTCTTGTGTTGTAGATTTCACACATTTCGAAGCTTTGAGGAAAGGCAAGGCTCTCGCGGAGTAGTTGATTATTACCTTCCAAATTGAGGTGGGTTACGGTTTATAGGGGTAGACCTATATAATGGCATGTATAGTGTGAAATATTGATATATGATTGGTCTTCAGACGTTTATGCGATATGTGAGTATATTATTGTTAACCTATCTTAAGAATGTGATTAAGATGTGATATTGAATTGTGACGACTTGTTAAATGATTGTGTATATATGCTAATGTAATTACCTGTGATGAATGGTTAGTAAAGTGATCATACTCCGTTAATGAGAGGATGGTTAATTGATGATGGCTTATTTGAGAAGTAGATTTTGATTTTCTGTATGATGCAATGATGCACTTGGCATGCTTTATGAGAATGATGAATGAAAAGATTTTAACATCTTAAAATGAGAGGCATTAAGCATAACAGACCTTTTGTTCTTGGAGCTAATTGCATTTTGATTGAGTTATTGATATAAGGAAAAGGAAAGTAAGTAAGGTAAACAAAAAATCCTTCTTTTTCTTTGAACCTACCCAATCAAAAATCCTCCTTTGAGAAAAGGAGAATTGAAAAAATCATATTTTCTCGAGCCCGAGGGGAGTATCGGTGTCATGACCCGAACGTACACCCGAATAGTAGACACGGGATAAGGGACCCCGAGAGACCCCAAGTCTACCCATGGTACATGCATACAACTAATCTTCTCCAAATAAGCGGAACAATAATCATAAAGATATAGTGGAAACAAAATTATAGCGTAACATCATGAAATATTGAACATATACACAGCTGAGCACATCATACTTTTCTGAAATCCTCTACTACATAAGATGGGTTGATGGGACAACATCCCCAACTAACTCGACCAATACTGAAACATAATCAACATGAAAACCTATCAAACGACCCTCGGAACATGAGGACTCAACAATAATCTGGAAACGTAAGCTGTGATGGACTAAGGATGAGGACGATCCTGAGATCCGGACCCTGTATCATGAAATGATACAACATAAAAAGTATGAGGTCAGTACGTAGAATGTACTGAGTATGCAAAGTAAATAAGCGGACATTTTATAAGTAAAGTAAACTCATAGATAGACATAGGAGAAGGACATCATGCTTGCATCAAAATCTTCGTAATAAAACATAGGGTTCAAGACTTTCAAATCATTCATAATCATTAGGAACATAAACATAACATAAACATAACAATGCATAAAACATGCGGAACAATAGGAAGACTAGTCATAATCGGCACCATCATGGTAGAGCCTTTCATGATGCCCCACTGTCTCGCTCAAGTGGGCAGAGCCGACCCTGACTTGCCAGGCGAGGGTCATGCATAAGGCGTGATATCAAATTTGAGGGGATCATTATCAATACATCATATCATTTACAACCAACGGTGGAATGTGGTTATGAGACACCGGCGTAATTCTTTGAGCGCTGGGCTGCTCGGTGCTAGACACAGCTCTCAAAAACATGCATATACGCTCATACATAAATCATTAACATCATGCATTAAGATTCGCTGGCTAGAAAATAACATTTATCATCATTGATCCCCTTTAAACATACTTAGCCAAGAATCAAAGGCCCTTTTCATCGACCAACATCATAAATCGATAAATCATGTAATTCGTTTCATAAATCGTAAATCATTCTTCATTATGTGGGTATTGCCCATTACTTTCTCATACTCAATTCTTTCAAAACATAATCATAAACATGGGTAACTTGATTTCATGCTTTTCCATCATAAATAAACTCAAAATAATGAATATTCATCATAAATCATAACTTTCATGGACTTTCATCAATGGGCATTTTAGATTTAAAAATATTGAAACATGATTTTGAAGAAGATAATTTAAAATCTGCGCAACATGCATAATTCAATAATTAAAACTCAATTAAATCATACCCATAAAGAGAAATTGCATTGTCATGCTTTGGTTAAAACCCCATGGGATTTTAATAGGGGAATTCATGAATTAACTCGAAATTGGGCATGGGTGAGGAGAATTCCACCCATTTTAAAACCCTACATACTTGGGAATGGATGGACTTAAAGTTCCTTGAACACCCAAAAAGAAATTGATGAAAATTTGGGGAATAAGGCCTTGAATCTCCCAAAAATCTCTAAGCTTTTGCATGAGAATGGGAACGCATAAAAGGATTAACCCATCTTATCTTACTCAGAAAATATCCAAAACGACGTAGTTTAGGCCTTAATGACTTTGGAAGTTACGAAAACACCCTCATTAAAATGCAGGAAATTTTTGGTTGCAAGTCCCCACGAGGGACCTAACGGGTCATTGCCGCAGGAACGACTCGTGGCGATGGTCCGTTGTATCCACTTCCCAAACAACCAAGGGGAACCCACGGGTGACTTCACGAGTCATGAGGTTAGACCACGACTAGTGGTCACCTTCCGTGGCCTACACAGACCATCCCAACTTGCCAAACCTACAGGGTAGACCATGGGTGACCTCACGAGTCGTGAGGTCTGACCATGACTCGTGGTCAGGCCCGTGGCCTTCTCACTCAGACTTTACCAAATAATGCTGACCACGAGTCACCTCATGACTCGTGGTAACTTCTCATGACCAACCTCACTGGTCGTTCTGTGACTTGGTGCCTATTTTAAGTTTTTCTCCGTTTCCATTTTCGGGTTTGATCGTTGGGTTCCCGGGGTATAATAATATCTCCCCCTTGGGAATATTCATCCTCAAATGCTAGAAACATGCAGAAAACTCAGAAACAAGCTATTACCATATACAATTACCAGTTATTTAAGTCAAAAACGGACGGAATGAATACCTCCAGAAAGAACTACATAGCTGAACCGAATTCAAACATCACGTACCTTTACCATATCATAAAACAATCTTGTACACATGAACTAAATAGGAAAAGCTGATTAAGGGTTTAGAGAAAAAACTGATACCTCAAACTGAAACTAAGCCGGTAGGGAACAAATGAGGTATTTAGCCATCATATCTGCTTCGGCTTCCCACGTAGCTCCCTCAACAAGCTGATTTCTCCATAACACCTTTACTGAAGCTACTTCTTTATTCTCAACTTACGAGCCTGACGATCTAAGATTCCAATGGGGACTTTTTCATAACTGAGGCTGTCTTTCACCCCAATGCTATCTAGCGGAACTACCAAGGCTGGATCACCCAAACACTTCTTCAAAAGTGACACATGGAAGACGGGATGAACTGAGGACAACTCCAAGGGAAAGTCTAACTCATATGCTACCTTGCCAACTCTTCTCGCCACTTGGTAAGGACCAATATAGCGGGGACTAAGTTTACCTTTCTTTCCAAACTGCATGACCCCCTTCATGGGAGATACCTTTAGAAATACCTAGTCATCCACATCAAACTCTAAATCCCTTCTTCTCACATCAGCATACGATTTCTGACGACTTTGAGCGATTTTCAACCGGTCCCTTATCAACTAAACCTTCACCGAATCTGGTCCTATCATAGCTGCCTCACCAACCTCAAACCATCCGATGGGAGATCTACACCTCGGCGCATAGAGAGGCTCAAACGGTGCCATTTGGATACTAGAGTGGTAACTGTTATTATAGGCGAACTCGATCAAGGGCAAATGATCATCCAAACTACCTTTGAAATCCATAACACATGCCCTCAACATATCCTCGAGGGTCTGAATGGTTCGTTCAGCCTGGCCGTCTATTTGCGGATGGAAGGCTGTACTGAGCTTAACTTGTGTCCCAAGTCCTTTTTGAAAGGAACACCAGAATTGAGAGGTAAACTAAGTAACTTGGTCTGAAATAATAGACAAGGGCACTCCATGAAGTCGAACCAACTCCCGAATATACAACTTAGCATAATCATCAGCTGAATCAGTGGTCTTGACCGGTAGGAAATGTGTAGCCTTAGTTAACCTGTCTACCATTACCCAAATGGAGTGATAGTGTTGGCGTGTACGAGGTAGGCTTGTAACAAAATCCATATTAATCTCTTCCCACTTCCAAGTGGGGATGCTGATATCCTGAAGTACGCCTCCCGTCCTTTGATGTTCGACTTTCACTTGCTGGCAGTTTGGACATTTTTCTACGAACTACGCAATATCCTTCTTCATACCATCCCACCAATAGATTTCTTGCAAGTCCCGATACATCTTCGTGCATCCCGGGTGGATAGAATACCTATTACCATGTGCCTCATGTAATATTCGAACTCTCAAATTATCAAAGTTCGGAACACATAGTCGACCCTGGTATCGTAGCACACCATCTCTCCCTTGGGAGAAAACCTCCACCTTCTGACTCTGCAGCGCCTCCTTCAGCTTCCTCAAAATTGGATCCTCATCTTGCGTGGATTTAACATCAACCACCAAGGACGATTTTGACTTGTTATGTACAACAACACTGCCATCGGTTGAGTCGATCAATCTAACTCCCAGCCTTGTAAGTCGGTGGACATCCTTCACCAACTCCTTATTTCCCTCATCCACGTGGGACACACTCTCCATGGAGAGCCTACTAAGTGTATCTGCAACCACATTAGCCTTGCCCGGGTGGTAGAGGACACTCATGTCGTAGTCCTTAAGTAATTCCAACCACCTCCTTTGCCGAAGATTTAGATCTTTCTGTGTGAACACATATTGCAAACTCTTGTGATCCGTGAATACATCCACGCGGACCCCATACAATTAATGCCGCCATATCTTCAATGCAAACACCACCGCGGCCAACTCAAGATCATGGGTCGGGTAATTCTTTTCGTGAACCTTCAGCTGTCTCAAGGCATATGCTATTACCTTCCCACGCTGCATCAACACACATCCCAGTCCAACTCTCAAAGCATCACAGTATATAACAAATCCATCAGTACCCTCGGGTAAGGTCAACATTGGTGCTGAAGTGAGTCGGGTCTTCAACTCATGGAAGCTTTTCTCACAAGCATCTGACCATTGGAATTTTACCTTTTTCTGAGTCAACTTGATCAATGGGCTGCAATTGATGAAAAGCCCTCAACAAATCTTCGGTAGTAGCCTGCTAAGCCCAAGAAACTCTGAATTTCTAAGGGATTCACTGGTCTGCGCCAATTCTTCACCGCCTTTATCTTCTGGGAATCTACCCTTATGCCTTCGCTTGATACCACGTGACCTAGAAATTCTACCGAGTTTAGCCAAAATTCACACTTGCTAAACTTTACATACAACTAATGATCCTTGAGGGTTTGCAGCACTATTCTCAAATGAGTGGCATGCTCCTCCTTGCTCCGAAAGTATATAAGAATGCCATCGACGAACACGATCACAAACATATCCAAAATATTGCTTGAACACCCTATTCATCAGGTCCACAAAAGTTGCAGGAGCATTGGTTAGACCAAAAGACATAACAACAAATTTGTAGTGACCATACCGAGTCCTGAAAGCGGTCTTCAGGATGTCACTCTCCCGAACTCTGAGCTGGTGATACCCAGACTTGAGATCGATCTTGGAGAAGCACTTGGCACCCTGAAGCTGGTCAAACAAATCATCAATCCTGGGTAAGGGGTACCTGTTCTTGACCGTAACCTTGTTCAACTGTCGATAGTCAATACACATACGAAGAGAACCGTCCTTCTTTCGAACAAATAAAACTAGTGCACCCCATGGATACTATCTCAGTCTAATGAAGCCTTTATCCAACAAATCCCTTAACTGACCCTTCAATTCCTTTAGCTCGACTGGAGCCATCTTGTAAGGAGGGATAGAAATAGATTGTGTATCTAGCAATAGATCAATACCAAAATCAATTTCCCTTTCCAGAGGAACATTTGGCAAATCCTCGGGAAACACCTCTGGATATTCGCACACCACCAGAACTGACTGGATAGTCTGGGTCTCGGACTCCACATCCTTAACCTTAACTAGGTGGTACATGTATCCCTTAGAGACTATCTTCCTAGCCTTAAGATAGGAAATAAACCGACCTGTTGTTACTGCTGAACTACCCTTCCACTTCAAAACTGATTCATCTGGAAAATGAAACTCCACGGTACAGATCCTACAATTAATCACTACATAACATGCAAAAAACAATCCATACCAAGAATAACGCCAAAATCAGTCATGGTTAACTCTACCAGGTCTGCGAAGGTAACCTTGTGCAACACCATGACTGAGCACCCTCTATATACTCGCCTAGCTACAACCGAATCACCAACAAGACTAGAAACTGAAAAAGGTTCTAACAAGGTCTCGGGACTAACTCTAAGGCTACTAGCAATGTAAGGAGTCACGAAAGACAAGGTGTCTCCCGGTCTAGCAAGGCATAAACATCAATATGAAAGACACGCAACATACCAGTGACCACGTTGGCGAAGCCTCCTGCTCCTGGCGCGAGGCAAGGGCATAGAATCGGTTTTGGCGCTGTTCGCCACCTACACTAGTCGATGCTCCTTCCGGAGCGAAATGGGCTGGAGCTGCTACTGTCCTGGTGGTCTGTGCATGACCCCTATCATCACCCTATCTAGCATATGGACACGCTCAGCGCATGTGCCCAGATCTACCACACCCAAAATAGACATCCAAACCGAGCAGGCACTCTCCGGTATGACTCTTGCTGCACTTTCTGCAGGCTGAGAGGTATACTCTAACTAGGTGCCCCTCTGATCCCTTGATCCTGAAGCCCTGCTCCTCTGAATCACCCTGGGTCTAGATAGAACACTAGTTGATGATGGTGCTGGGCGTACAACACTATGCTAGGAAAGTCCATATCCTGGTGAAGCATGGCAGTCCTGCAATCCTTGTCTATAACCGGCCACACCATGAACAAATCGGCTCACCCGACCCTCTGATCCATCACCAACTCTGGGTTGTATTTTGACAACTGGGTGAACTCAAGCGAATACTCCAGCACTGTCATTTTTCCTTTCATGAGGTTAACAAACTCAGCTGCTTTCAAATCCCTCATCTCCTGAGGGAAGAACCTGTTAAGAAAGGCCATGTGTAACTCATCCCAGCCGACACCATCGTGGTAGAGACTTTCATGATGCCCCACTATCTCGCTCAAGTGGGTAGAGCCGACCCTAGCTTACCAGGCGAGGGTCATGCATAAGGCGTGATGTCACATTTGAGGGGATCATTGTCAATACATCATATCATTTACAACCAATGGTGGAAAGTGGTTATGAGATACCGTCGTAGTCCTTTGAACGCCGGGCTGCTCGGTGCTGGACACGACTCCCAAAAACATGCATATAGGCTCATACAAAAATCATTAACATCATGCATTAAGATTCATTGGCTAGAAAATAACATTTATCATCATTGATCCCCTTCAAATATACTTAGCCAAGAATCAAAGGCCCTTTTCATCGACCAACATCATAAATCGATAAATCATGTAATTCGTTTCATAAATCGTAAATCATTCTTCATTATGTGGGTATTGCCCATTACTTTCTCATACTCAATTCTTTCAAAACATGATCATAAACATGGGTAACTTGATTTCTTGCTTTTCCATCATAAATAAACTCAAAATAATGAATATTCATCATAAATCATAACTTTCATGGACTTTCATCAATGGGCATTTTAGATTTAAAAATATGGAAACATGATTTTGAAGAAGATAATTTAAAATCTGCACATAATGCATAATTCAAAAATTAAAACTCAATTAAATCATACCCATAAAGAGAAATTGCATTGTCATGCTTTGATTAAAACCCTATGGGATTTGAATAGGGGAATTCATGAATTAACTCGAAATTGGGAATGGGTGAGGAAGAATTCCACCCATTGTAAAACCATACATACTTGGGAATGGATGGACTTAAAGTTCATTGAACACCTACAAAGAAATTGATGAAAATTTGGGGAAGATGGCCTTGAATCTCCCAAAAACCTCTCTAAGCTATTGCATGAGAATGGGCATGCATAAAGGGCTTAACCCATCTTATCTTACTTGGAAAAATATCTAAAACGAAGTAGTTTAGGCCTTAGAGACTTAGGAAATTATGAAAACACCCTCATTAATACACAGGAAAGTTTTGGTCGCCTGTCCCCACGAGGGACCTAACGGGTCGTTTCCACAGGGAACGACTCGTTGCCATGGTCCGTTGAATCCACTGCCCAAACATCCAAGGGGAATCCATGGGTGACTTCACGAGTCGTGAGGTTAGACCATGACTCGTGCTCAACATCCATGGCCTACACTGCCCATCCCAACTTGCCAAACCTACAAGGTAGACCACGGGTGACCTCACTAGTCGTGAGTCTAATCATGACTCGTGGTCAGGCCCGTGGCCTCCTCACTCAAGACTTTACCAAACCATGCTGACCACGAGTCACCTCACGACTTGTGGTCACTTCTCACAACCAACCTCACTGATCTTTCTGTGACCTGGTGCCAATTTTCAATTTTTCTCCATTTTCACTTTCGGATTTGATCCTTGGGTTCCCGGAGTATAACAATCGAGGTGAGAAAATAAAAATATTTTAGTGGCTCATGTTGAAAGGGAGCATCTGAACGAGCGTATGAGTGGGAGTGGGTGCCACATCAGCACAGTACATGGATTTCTAGAGTCTTCTACAAGTCATGACTGGTTGGGCATAAATAAGACCCACTAGCATGTGTGTACATGATTCGTGTGGTTGAGTGTTAAGGGGAGATGGTGGAGGCATGTGGCCATCATGTTACCCTTGGTTGTGTTTTTCGCTTATTTTTTGTGATTTTTTACGTTCATGAGGTGGATGTAAAATGTATTGCGAGAATGTGCAATCTTATTGTGGATATGATTCGAATTGATAACAATGAAGGCGACGTTAATGCTAAGTGTGACTTTGTCACTATGTGTGGTTATTGAGTAGTTGTCACTGAGAATAACTGAGGATTTGGAACTCTTAATAGCTATTATGATTGTTGTTAATTATGGTCATTGATGGATTCGTAGAGTATGTGAAATGTAACTGTTGATTTTATTGAACTGTGTGATAGTTGAACTGAGAAGGGAGCAGCATGTCGAGCTACTGCAACGGAACCACTTCTGGTGCGGCGTACAAGTGACCACTGCAGCGAGAGGCCTAATCTAGTGAGCAGGCTGGCTGATTCCTGAGTAGAACTGTCATGACCCAAACGTACACCCGAATCGTAGACACGGGACAAGGAGCCCCGAGAGACCTCAAGTCGACCCATGACATGAGCATCCATCTAATTCGATCACATGAGCAGAAGACATAGCATAGAGAAAGTAATCATAACATAACATGAGGGAAAACAGTACAATACAAATACAATACGGCAGAATACAACTTTTAGTATGATGAGCCTCTAAACATAAAAGGCGGATTTATGGGACAACTCCCCAACTAATCCAACATCCAGAAATTGAAGGAATAACATAGAGTGTGAATATGTAGCCCTCGGAACATGAGGATTCACCAAATACGTAGAGAGAAAGTCTGAGTCTATCTACGGGTGAGGATGTGCCTGAGAACTGGGACTTGTATCATGAGACGATACAGCATAGAAAGTATGCGGTCGTACATGGAATGTACTGAGTATGCAAGGTAAGTAAAATAGACATTAAAAACATGTATAAAACTCATAAGTGATCATAAGAGTAGGACAATATGCTCATGATATAATTATCATAATATAACATAAGGCTCAAGGTTTGCGAAACATTCGTAACGTAAACATATTCATAATCATAATAGAAGAGCCTTACTTAACATAACTTGAGCAAACATTCAAAACCATAGACATGCATAAATCATGTGGAACAGTGGGAGATTCTCTTAACCGACATACACCATATGAGCACACATGAAACCCGACTTGTAACCCTAGCCGGGAGGGTGTTCGTACCATGCCAAGGTAGGAACCATGAAGGGCATGATCACACATGAAAAGGGCAAATTGAGCCAGGGACAAACATGAAAGGGTCCTGACATACCTATAGTGGCACGTAGTTCATGAGATTCGGGGCTTAAAATGGGCTCCGAACCTACTCGGTGTTCGATACTACTCCCAAAATATATATAGTGCTCATAATAATACATACTTGAGTTCATGACTAGTCAAATCATGATAACCGTAAAAATGCTTGAACATACGTGAACTAGCCATGACTTGAGGCCCGTGGGTCGGCCAAAAATATAATTCATGATTGATAAAATTCATACATACTTGTAGATCATGCATATCACTTGAAATTCATAAGTTCATAATAGATAACATAATAAATTCATAATTCATGTTGGGATTATCCAAAAACACCAATGGATCAATGGGTCATAAATCGATTCATCACGGGGATGCATAATCACGCTTAATTTTTTAGAACTTCAAAGTTAACAATACTATAATCAATTTAAATCTTAAAAGGTGATCAAAATCAGTAGATTATGATAAGATTTCAAATCATGAGACCCATATTAAATCATTAGATTTTTATAAAATTCATCTTCAAAACCCCATGAGTTTTTAAAACAATTTTGTAAAAATTCATAGAGGATGGGCATGGGTGTGGAAGAAATCACCCATTGACAGCCTTACATACCTGGGTTTATCAACTCCTAACCCTCTTTAAAAGCTCAAGAATGAAATTGAAGGAATTGAGGTGGAAAGCTTGAAATCTCCCCTTGAATCACCTCTCAAAGTTCTTGCATGCATGAATGGGAGTTTAGAATAGGTCATCCTCTTAAAACCAAGCTTTTCCCAAGCCAAAACGACGTAGTTTAGGGCCTTATATAGTGAAAAAGTTAAAAATACCCTTAATGAACCTGCCCTAAAAACTAGCCGGATGGAACCCACGAGTGGTACCAATGGGTCGTGGAAACAACCAACGACCCATCATGTCCCTCGTTGGATGGGCTGTTGAATGACCTAGTCTCAGATCCAGACAATGAGTCGACAAGATGATTCGTGCCTTCAACCCACGACTCGTTATACCGTCCGTTGTTTGCTCATCACAAAAACTTGAACCCCCCTACCACGAGCCTCACCACGACTCGTGGTTCCATCCAATGAGTTATGGTCTCAATCCATCACCTAAACTGGAAATTCTTACCCTCCAACAACGACCACAACCAACGACCCGTGGCTTCTCCTAACGGGTTGTTGAGTCTCCTGTTGTTTACACTGTTGCCCAGCCTAACCCTAACCACGATTGCAAAGGACCACCCGTTGTATCCCACAATGAGTCATCATACCTCTCGTTGTCGCCACTGCCTCCATCCTTTCCCCGACCAATGACAGCATACAACGACTCGTGGTTTGATACCACGAGTCATTCTGTGGTCCGTTCTGTGATGTTTTGCCATTTTTCTACACTTTTCAAATTCAACTCTCGGGTCTATTCTTAGGCCTTCCCAGGGTATTACAATATCTCCTCCTTAGAAACATTCATCCTCGAATGTAGGAAACAAGCAGCAAACAGAAACATATAATTATCATACTCAAATTCTAACTATTTTAACTGAAATTTTCACGCAATGACTACCTCCTAACCAAACCACATAGCTGAACTGATCTCATGCTTCACATACACACTCATACACATGAAAGAAACTTGAGCACATGAACTGAACATCAAAACTAAATGGGATCATAGAGTAGAACTGATACCTCAAGTCGGAACTGAGCCGATAGAGAATAAATTTGGGTATCTCTCCATCATATCCGCTTCAGCTTCCCAAGTAGCTCCCTCAACATGCTGATTTCTCCATAAAACCTTAACTGAAGCTACTTCCTTGTTTCTCAATCTCTGAACCTGACAATCCAAGATTTTAACGGGAATTTCTTCATAACTGAGGCTGTATTTTACTCCATGCTGTGTACCGGGACTACCAAGGTTGGATCACCCAAACACTTTTTCAAAAGTGACACATGGAAGACGGGATGAACTAAAGATAACTCCGATGGCAAGTCCAACTCATACGCCACCCTACCAACTCTTCTCATAACCCGGTAGGGACCAACATAGCGGGGACTGAGTTTCCCTTTCTTTGCGAACAACATGACTCCCTTCATGGGAGATACCTTTATAAATACTCAGTCATCTACATCAAACTCCAAATCCCTTCTTCCCACATCAGCATACGATTTCTGATGGCTCTGAGCAGTTTTTAACCGGTCTCTTATCAAATGGACCTTTACCATGGCCTCATGAACCGAATCAGGTCCTATCATGGCTGCCTCACCAACTTCAAACCATCTAATGGGAGATCTATACCTTTGCCCGTAAAGAGCCTCGAACGGTGCCATCTGAATACAAGAGTGATAGCTGTTATTATAAGAAAACTCGATTAAGGGCAAATGATCATCCCAACTACCTTTGAAATCCATAACACATGCCCTCAACATATCCTCGAGGGTCTAAATGGTTCGTTCTGCCTGGCCATCCATTTGCGGATGGAATGCTGTGCTGAGCTTAATCTGAGTCCCAAGTCCCTTCTAAAAAGACCGCCAGAACTGGGAGGTAAACTAAGTACCTTGGTCTGAAATAATAGACAAGGGCACTCCATGAAGTCGAACCAACTCCCGAATATAGAACTTGGCATAATCATCCGCTGAATCCGTGGTCTTAACCTGTAGGAAGTGTGCAGCCTTTGTTAACCTGTCCTCCACCACCCAAATGGAATCATAGTGTCAGTGAGTACGAGGTAGGCCTGTAATAAAATCCATATTAATCTCTTCCCACTTCCAAGTGGGAATGCTATATCCTGAAGTACACCTCCCGGCCTCTGGTGCTCAACCTTCACTTGCTGACAGTACACTTGGCTATGAACTCTGCAATATCCTTCTTCATACCATCCCACCAATAGATTTTCCTCAAGTCCCAATACATCTTCGTTGATCACAGATGGATGGAATATCTAGTACCATGTGCCTCATGCAATATCCGAAATCTCAAATTATCAACGTCCGGAACACATAGCCGACCCTGGTATCGAAGGACACCCTCTCACCCTTGGGAGAAAACCTCCACCTTTTGACTCCGCACCTCTTCCTTCAGCCTTCTCAAAATTGGATCCTCATCTTGCTTAGATTTGACATCGACCACCAAATACGATTTAGACCCATTCTGCACAACAACATTGCCATCGGTCAAGTCGACCAATCTAACCCCCAACCTTGCAAGTCGGTGGACATCCTTCACCAACTCCTTCTTTCCCTCATCCAGGTGGGACACACTCTCCATAGAGAGTTTACTAAGCGCATCCGCAACCACATTAGCCTTGCCCGGGTGGTAACGAACGCTCATATCGTAGTCCTTTAGCAACTCCAACCACCTCCTTTGCCAAAGATTTAGATCCTTTTGTGTGAACACATATTGCAAGCTCTTGTGATTTGTAAATACATCTACATGGACCCAATACAAGTAATGCCGCCATATCTTCAATGCAAACACCACTGCGGCCAACTCAAGATCATGGGTCGGGTAATTCTTTTCGTGAACCTTTAACTGTTGAGAGGCATATGCTATCACCTTCCCACGCTGCATCAACACACATCCTATTTCGACTCTCAAAGCATCACAATATGTCACAAAGCCATCGGTACCCTCGGGTAAAGTCAACACTGGTGCTGAAGTGAGTCGGGTCTTCAATTCCTGGAAGCTTTTCTCACAATCCTCTGACCATTGGAAATTCACCTTTTTCTGAGTCAACCTGGTCAAAGGTACCACAATAGATGAGAAACCCTTAACAAACCTCCGGTAGTAGCCTCCTAGGCCCAAGAAACTCCGAATTTCTACAGGATTCACCAGTATAGGCCAATTCTTCACCGCTTCTATTTTCTAAGAATCCACCCTTATTCCTTCACTCGATACCACATGGCCAGAAATGCCATCGAGTCCAGCCAATATTCACACTTCCTAAACTTTGCATATAGCTAACGATCCTTGAGGGTCTGAAATGCTACCCTCAGGTGAGCGACATGCTCCTCCTCATTCCACGAGTATATAAGGATGTCATCAATGAACACAATCGTGAACGTGTCCAAATATGCCTTAAATACCCTGTTCATCAGGTCCATAAGAGCTGCAGGAGCATTGATTAGTCCAAAAGACATAAATACAAACTCATAGTGGCCATACCAGGTTCTGAAGGCTGTCTTTGGAATGTCACATTCCCGAACTCTGAGCTGGTGATATCCGGACCTGAGATCTATCTTTGAGAAACACCTGGCACCCAGGAGCTGGTCAAATAAATCATCAATACTGGACAAGGGGTAACTGTGCTTGACAATGACCTTATTAAGTTGTCGATAATCAATATACATTTGAAGGAAACCGTCCTTCTTTCAAACAAATAGAACCAGTGCACCCCATGGAGACTTTCTTGGTCTAATGAAACCCTTATCCAACAAATCCTTTAACTGATCCCTTAACTCCTTTAGCTCGCTTGGAGCCATCCTGTAAGGATGGATAGAAATAGGCTGCGTATCGGTCAATAGATCAATACCGAAATCAATTTCCCTTTCCGGAGGAACACCTGGCAAATCATCAGGAAACACCTCTGGATATTCGCACACCACCAAAATTGAATGAATAGTCGGGGTCTCGGACTTTACATCCTTAACCCTAACTAGGTGGTACACACAACCCTTAGAGATCATCTTCTGGGCCTTAAGATAGGAAATAAATTGACCGGATGGTACAGCTGAATTATCCTTCCATTCCAAAACTGACTCCCTTGAAAATCGAAATTCCACTACATGGGTCCTACAATTAATCAAAGAATAACATACAAACAACCAATCCATATCCAAAATGATGTTGAAATCAATCATAGCCAATTCTACTAAGTCTGTGGAGGTAACCTTATGCAACATCGTAATGGGGCAACCTCTATATACTCGCTTAGCTACAACTGATTCACCGAATGGAGTAGATACAGAGAATGGTTTAGACAGAACTTTAGGACTAACTCCAAAACTACTAGCAATGTAAGGGGTCACGAAAGACAAGGTAGCTCCTGGATTTAACAAAGCATAATGCAACATATCTGTGACCACATATGGCGAAGCCTCCTGCTCCTGGCGAGGCACTAGGGCATAAAACCTGTTTCAGCACTGACCACCTGCCGAACTAGTGGAGGCACCCTGCTGAGGGGATTGTGCTGCTGGAGCAGTAGAACTGGCTACAGGGCAATCTCTGATCTTGTGCTTGAGTTTTCCACACCCGAAACAAGCATCCACACCGACCAGGCACTTCCCGGGATGATTTTTCCCATATCTCACACACACTGGGATAGTGCGCTCCACCTGCATGCTACCATGATCCCTCGAGCCTGAAGCCCCTCTCCTCTAGTCTACCCTAAACCTGGATGGCGTGCTAACTGATGATGGAGTTGGAGCAGTGGACCTATGCTAGGACTGTTGACGTGATCCACCTCCTGACCTGGCCTGAAAAACACCATAACTATAGGTCCTGGCCCCCTTGGCCTCTCTCTGCCTCCTATAGACCGATTTCGTCTGCTGGGCATGCAATAAAATGCGGGAAAATCAATGTCCCGGTGTAGCATGGCAATCAGGCAATCCTTGTCCAAGTAATATGCTACTCTATGCACAAAGCGGCTCACCCGAGCCCGTTAATCCGCCACCAACTTCAGAGCATATTAAGATAGCCGAGTGAACTCCAAAGCATACTCCTGGACTGACATGTTGCCTTGCTTCAAATTCACAAACTCATCTGCCTTGAGCTCCCTCATCTCCCAAGGGAAGAACCGATCTATGAACGTGGTGTGGAACTCATCCCAACCTATCAGGCCTGCACCTGATGCCCTAGAACCTCTCCATTGCTTGAACCATATATGCGCTACCCCCTTGAGCTGATAGGAGTTCAAGTCAACACATTCCCCATTATTCACCCCCATAACCCGGGTGATCTTCAGAATTTCCTCAATAAAGTCATGTGGGTCCTCCTCTACCTTCGACCCTGTGAACTCCGGAGGGCTCATCCTCAGAAAATCCCTCACCCTAGTAGCTGCCACATTCCCATTTTGCGGATAATGGGTCACAGTCTGATTCTGTACCTGAGTTGTGATGGCCTGTGCCAACATTTGGATCACCGCCCTAAACTCAGTGCGGGCGACTGGCTCTGGTACGTGCTCCTCATGAACGGGTGGAGCTGGCAAGTGCTCCCCAATGTGCACCCTCATGATCATCACCATTACTGTTCCTCCTGATCATTTACTCAGCATGGAGGCATGATTCTGCAAACACGAATAACACGAATTAGAGGGGTAAAGGACGTTCATCGCACGACATAGATCATGAAAGAAGGGAACATTCCTAAATGTCTAGTAGCTTCTTCGTCATAAGTGGCGTGCTTTACACCCATGAAAAAGACTCTACTTAATGCGGCTTTTAGACTCCCTAGGACACATAAACCTATGGCTCTAATACCAAGTTTGTCACGATCCAAACGTACACCGGATTGTAGACACGGGACAAGGAGCCCCGAGAGACCCCAAGTCAATCCATGGAATGAGCATACATCTAATTCAATCACATGAGCGGAAGACTTAGCATAGAGAAAGTAATCATAACATAACATGAGGGAAAATAGTACATTATTGATACAATACGACAGAATACAACTTTTAGTCTGATAAGCCTCTAAACATGAAAGGCGGATTGATGGGACAACTCTCTAACTAATCCAACATCCAAAAACTGAAGGAATAACATAGAGTGTGAATATGTAGCCCACGGAACAATAGGACTCACCAAATACACAAAGAGCAAGTCCGAGTTTATCTACGGGTGAGAATGCGCCTGAGAACTTGGACCTGTATCATGAGACGATAGAAAATAGAAAGCATGCGGTTAGTATGTGGAATGTACTGAGTGTGCAAGGTAAGTAAATAGACATTTAAAACATGTATAAAACTCATAAGCGATCATAAGAGTAGGACAACATGCTCATAACATAATTATCGTAATATAACATAAGGCTCAAGGTTTTCAAAACATTCGTAACGTAAACATAGTCATAATCATAATAGAAGAGCCTTACTTAACATAACTTGAGCAAACATTCACAATCATAAACATGCATAAATCATGAGAAACAGTAGGAGATTCTCTTAACCGACATACCCCATATGAGCACACATGAAGCCCGACTTGTAACCCTAGTCGGGAGGGTGTTCATACCTTTCCAAGGGTAGGAACCATGAAGGGTGTGATCACACATGAAAAGGGCCAATTGGGCCAGGGACAAACATGAAAGGGTGCCAACATACCTACGGGGGCACGTAGTTCATGAGATCCAAGGCTTAACATGGGCCCTAAACCTACTCGGTGTTCGATACTACTACCAAAACATATATAGTGCTCATAATAATACATACTTGAGTTCATGGCTAGTCAAATCATGATAATCATAAACACACTTGAACATACGTGAACTAGCCATGACTTGAGGCCCGTGGGTCGGCCAAAAAGATAATTCATGATTGATAAACTTCATGCATACTTGTAGATCATGTATATCACTTGTAATTCATAAGTTCATAATAGATAACATAATAAATTCATAAATAAATTCATAATTCATGCTGGGCTTATCCAATAACACCAATGGATCAATGGGTCATAAATCGATTCATCATGTGGTATGCATAATCACGCTTAATTATTTAAAACTTCAAAGTCAGTAATATTATAATCAATTTAAATCTCAAAAGGTGATCAAAATCAGTAGATTATGATATGATTTCAAATCACGAGACCCATAATTAAATCATTAGATTTTTATAAAAATCATCTTCAAAACCTCATGAGTTTTTAATACAATTTTGTAAAAATTCATAGAGGATGGGCATAGGTGTGGAATAAATCATCCATTGATATCCTTACATACCTAGGATTATCAACTCCTAACCCTCCTTAAAAGCCCAAGAATGAAATTGACGGAATTGAGGTGGAAAGCTTGAAATCTCCCCTTGAATCACCTCTCAAAGTTCTTGCATGCATGAATGGGAGTTTAGAATAGGTCATCCTCTTAAAATCTAGCTTTTCCCAAGACAAAACAACGTAGTTTAGGGCCTTATATCATGAAAAATCTAAAATACCCTTAATGAACTTGCCCTGAAAACTGGCCGGATGGAACCCACAAGTGGTACCAATGGGTCGTGGAAACAACCAATGACCTATTGTGTCCCTCGTTGGATGGGCTTCTAAATGACCTAGTCTCGAATCCAAACAACGAGTCGACAGGATGACCCGTGCCTTCAACCCACGAATTGTTATACCGTCCGTTGTTTGCTCATCATAAAAACTAAACCCCCTTACCACGAGCCTCACCACGACTCGTGGTTCCATCTAACGAGTCATGGTCTCAATCCGTCACCCACAATGGAAATTCTTAGCCTCCAACAACAACCATAACCAACGACCCGTGGCTTCTCCTAACGGGTCATTGAGTCTCCTGTTGTTTACACTGCTGCCCAGCCTGACCCTAACCACAACTACAAAGGACCGCCTATTGTATCACACAATGGGTCGTCATATCTCTCATTATCTCCACTGCCACCATCCTTTCCCCAACTAAAGACAGCATACATCGACTCGTGGTTTGATACCACGAGTCGTTTTGTGGTCCATTCTGTGATGTTTTTCCAGCTTTCTGCACTTTTTAAATTCAAATCCCGGGTTTATTCTTAGGCCTTCTTGGGGTATTACAAGAACTAGTGTTCATAATATGGCTTGAAATTCTGCTTAAAATTCAGGACCCTTTTTATATCTCTATTGTTGTACTTATATGTTATTATGTAAGGTCGACCGATGATGCCTACCAGTACTGTGTCATGTACTGACCCTACCACTGCATTTTTTTCTGAATGCAGATTTCAATCCCGATAGTTCTTCACGCCCTCACTTGTGAAGCAACAACTTTTGTGAATCAAGAAGGTGAGCAGATAAGCATGTAGATCACTCCTTTCTTGCGGATGTCCTTCTTTTGGACATTCTAACATTTTATTTTGTTTTTAGTTTTATTTCCTTAGATTTTAATAAAATAGATGTTTGGTGCAATGACAATCAGGTTCTGAGAAATTGCTTATTTGGTTTTAGTACGCGCGGTGTAATCATCTGAAATTATTGTTTTTCATAATAGTTGATTTCTTTTTCATGAATGTTTTGATTATGGGGATAGTATCAGACTCATTGGTTTTCCCACCGGAGGGATAGGTGTGGGTGCCAATCACGACCATTTGGGTCGTGACATTGTTGGTATCAGAGCTCTAGGTTCGTTGATTGCACTGCACTAAGACGGGTCTAGTAGAGTCTTGCGGATCAGTGCAGAGACGTCCGTAACTTATCCTTGAGAGGCTGCAGGACTTTAGAAAAACTCCCTCCTTCCTTTCTTTCGTACAATTACTTGATTCCAATTAGTATCTGGTGATCCAAATTGGTATCTAACAACTTTTCTTCTTTCCTTCTCAGATGGTGAGAACACGTGCAAGCAGTGACAGAGACGCAGCACTTAAGCCAGTAGTGGCGACCCCAGTCCGCGATAGAGGAAGGGGCAGAGGTCATGGTGGTGGACCCGTTGGGCTAGAGGAGGGCCTGTGCTCCTGCTCCAATTTGGGAGAGGTCTATATCTACCATGCCACCAGCAGCGCAGGAGCGAGTGGCAGTTGAGGTCGAGGTCCCGACGCAGGGAGAAGCTCCTGCTGCACCAGCATCCTCAGAGGTCCTAGCTCAGGTCCTCAACCTTCTGAGCGTAATTATGGGCACTAGGGTAGCGCCAACAACTCTAGCGGGACAACAGTTAGGAATTCAGCATGCAGCTGCTGCGGCCCTATAGATTGATGACATATCAGAGGCTGTGATGTTTCTGAGGCCGATGGCAGAGCCGGTGATGATAGGGGAAGAGCACAATTTGTTTTGGAGGTTCACCAAGATGAAGCCTCCCACCTTCTACGACATAGAAGCAAAGAACTCCTATGAATTCATCATACATTATCATGAAAGGCTCCATAAGATGGGAGTGGTAGAGAAGTATGGTGTTGAGTTCGTCACCTTCCAGCTGATGGGTGATGCAAAGCTCTGGTGGAGGGCTTTCATGGAGTGCAGACCAGTAGGGTCACCACCATTGATATGGACCCAATTCTACTCCACATTCCTAGAGAAATATGTTCCCCGCACTCTGAGGGATAGAAGACGGGATGAGGTCACTATTATTGAGCATGGGAGAACATCAGTTACTGCATACGAGGTCTATTTTTACTCTTTGTCAAGATATGCTCTACCCTTATTTCCCATTGAGGAGGAGAGGATCAGGCGTTTTGTGAAAGGCCTAATTATGGGTCTCTAGGTACTAGCTCTGCAGATGGTCTCTTCAAGTAAGACTTTTCAGGAGGTGGTAGAGTACATGAAGTTGATTAAAGGGGTGAGGTAGGAGGGTTATGCTAGAAATGCCGAGAACAAGGCTCGGAGGGTTGGCTTTTTCAGTGGTTCTTATGTGAAGGCTCCAGCACCACAAGGTATCTCCAAGCTCCCTATTAATTTGCCATGCAGGTGTCAACCGGAGGTCCACCAGGGGCACCTCCATGACCGTCAGGTGCAGTTGGAGGTCCTCAGATGGTTCATTCTGATTTTGGGGCTCGTCCTATTTATTCTATTCCAGCTCAGAGACCGGTAATTGAGAAGGTCTTCCATGAGTGTGGTGAGTATGGATGGTGCCCCAAGTTTGGACAGGGCGGATAGATTATTCTTCACCCAGCTCCTCGAGCTCTGGCCCCAGCGGGGAGGGGAGGTGGTGCATTCAGTCCAGATCATCCACAACTGGGATGAGGTGGTCAGCCAGCTGCTAGAGGTGGTGTTCAGTAAGGTAAGGGATGTGTTCAGGTAAGTAGGGGTGGCACCCAGGTAGGTAGAGGGGTGGCACATCCCAACTAGGGCGGTTCTTAGGCTGGTAGCTAAGCTCATTTCTATGCTTTTCCTTGCAGACCGAAGGCAGAGGCTTCAGACACTATTATCACATGTATGATCTTTGTGGATGATAGAATGACTATTGCATTGTTTGACCCGCGCTTTAAATTTTATTATGTGTCTACTTATTTTGCTTTGGGTCGTGACCTTATGTGTGATGTGCTTAATACTCCTATCCATATGTCTACTCTTATTGTGGATTCTGTGTTAGTGGATAAGGTTGTTCATGATCGCATTTTTGAATTCATGGGATTTGACACTCTGGCGGACCTAGTGGTTTTAGACCTGATTGATTTTGATATAATCTTAGGAATGAGTTGGTTATCCCCTTACCACGCCATTCTAGATTGCTATGCTAATATTGTCACTATATCAAGTCCAGGGTTATCTAGGTTGGAGTTAAAGGGGAATTGTAGCCCTACTCCTAAGAATCTTATTTCTTATATTTGTGCTCGTAAGTTGATAGAGCGGGGTTGTTCAGCATATTTGGCGCATGTTCGGGAAGCTAGTTCAGAGGGTCCTTCCATAGAGTTGGTCCCGGTTGTTTGTGAGTTCTTAGAGGTGTTCCCTTCAGATTTTCCCAGCATGCCGTCAGATCGTGATATAGATTTTTGTATAGACTTGGAACCAGGAATCTGGCCCATTTATATTCCTCCATACCGAATGGTACCTGCTGAGTTGAGAGAACTCAAGGAGCAGTTACAAGAGCTGCTCAAAAAGGATTTATTAGACCGAGTGTATCTCCATGGGGTGTCCCGATTTTGTTTATAAAGAAGAAGGAGGGTAGTATGCGGAAGTGCATTGACTACAACCAGTTGAACAAGGTAACTGTTCAAAATAAGTACCCTCTCCTCAATAGATGACCTGTTTGACCAGTTATAGAGAGCGCCTGTATTTTTAAAGATTGATTTGAGGTCAGGTTATCACCAAGTGAAAATTCGGGCTGAAGATATCCCCAAGAAAGCCTTTCGGACCAGGTACAGACATTATGAGTTTTTTGGTCATGTCATTTGGACTCAGTAATGCTTCGGCCGCATTCATGAGCCTGATGAAATGTATTTTCAAATCCTATCTAGATTACTTTATTATTGTATTTATTGATGATATCTTGGTGTATTCTAAGACCAAACGGGAGCACAAAAATCATTTAAGGATTGTGCTGGGATTGCTGAAGGAGAAGCAGCTGTATGTCAAATTCACCAAGTGTAAGTTTTGGTTGGAATCAATGTCCTTTTTGAGGCATGTGGTTTCCAAGGAGGGACCGAGTTGATCCACAGAATGTGGAGGCAGTCAGGAACTGGGCAAGGCAAACTACTGTGACAGAAATCCATAGTTTTATGGGGCTGGCCAGTTACTACCATCGGTTCGTGAAGGGATTTGCCTCCATCACTTCAGCATCGGCCAGATTAAAACAAAAGGATGTACCCTTCCAGTGGTCAGAAGAATGTGAAATGAGCTTTCAAAAACTCAAGACTCTGCTAACCACAACACCTATTCTAGTGTTACCAGTGGAAGGTAAAGATTTTGTTATGTATTATGATGCTTCATGGTCTGGATTGGGTGCTGTGTTGATGTAGGAAGGGCAAGTTATTACGTATTCCTCGAGACAGTTGAAGGTGCATGAAAAGAATTATCCCGCGCATGATCTGGAGTTACCAGCGGTGGTGTTCGAACTGAAAATTTGGAGGCACTATCTATATGGAGCTCGATGTGAGGTGTTCACGAATCATCGCAGCTTACAGTATATATTCTCCCAGAAGGATCTCAATTTGAGGAAAAGGAGATGGATGGAGTTGCTTAAGGATTATGACATCACCATCTTATACCATCCAGGAAAGGCCAGTGTGGTGGCAGACGCGTTGAGCAGAAAGACTGTGAGCATGGGCAGTCTGGCTTGCTTGGAGGCTACTCAATGGCCAATGGCCAGAGAAGTGCAGACCTTGGCAAATAGCTCAGTGAGATTGTCGCTGACCGAAACTGGTGGAGTGTTAGCCAACCTGGAGGCTAAATCCTTGCTGTTGGAGGAAATCAATACCATATAATTTGAAGATGAATAGCTAGGTAAAATCAAAGATAAAGTCCTATAGGGAGAGACCAAGGAAGCAGTGTTAGATGATGAAGGGATCTTGAGAATAAAGGGGCGGGTGTGTGTTTCTCGAGTTGCTGAGCTGATTAAAACCCTCTTGGCAGAAGCTCATAACTCGAGGTACTCCATTCACCCCGGAGTCACGAAGATGTACCACGATATAAAATAACATTATTGGTTGGGTAGGATGAAGCGAGGTATTGTGGACTACGTGGCTCAGTGTTTAAATTGTCAACAGCTGAAGTATGAGCATCAAAAGCCTGGAGGGGTACTTCAAGGAATGCCTATCCCTAAGTAGAAATGGGAGAGGATATCCATGGACTTTGTGGTTGGTCTTCCCAAGACTTCGGGGAAGTTTGACTCAATTTAGATCATAGTGGACAGGTTGACCAAGTCTTCTCATTTCTTGTCGGTTTAGGTGACCTACAACGTGGAGAAACTAGCCAAGATGTATGTGAAGGAGGTTATTCGGTTACATGGGGTGCCTGTTTCCATTGTATCGGAAAGAGGTACTCAGTTTACTTCTCATTTTTTGAGGACCTTGCAGGACGAGTTGGGTACGAGGTTGGCCTTGAGCATAACCTTCCATCCTCAAACAGACGGGCAATCATAGAGAACTATTCAAGTGTTGGAGGACATGCTCTGGGCGTGTATGATAGACTTCGGGGATCATTGGGACAAGTTCTTACCCTTAGTAGAGTTCGCCTATAACAATAGCTACCACTCGAGCATTGGTATGACACCTTTTGAAGCCTTGTATGGGAGAAAGTGTAGGTCTCCAATTGGGTGGTTTGATGTGTTTAAGGTGAGACCTTGGGGGACAGATTGTTAAAGGACTTGGAAAAGGTTCGAATAATCCAGGACTGTCTGGTGGCTGCTCAGAGTTGGCAGAAGCAACACACAGACAGGAAGGTCAAGGTCATGGAGTCATGGAGGGGGAGCAAGTGCTTCTCAAGGTGTCCCACATTAAAGGGGGTGATGAGGTTCGGTAAGTGGGACAAACTCAGCCTAAGGTATATTGGGCCATTTGAAATACTCTGACATGTGGGAAAGTGGCTTATGAGCTGGCATTGCCGCTAGGATTGTCTGGAGTGCATCCAGCATTTCATTTATCCATGCTGAAAAAGTACCATGGGGATGGAATATATATCATCAAGTGGGAATCTGTGTTGCTGGATGAGAATCTGTCATATAAGGAGGAACCTATAGAGATATTGTCTAGGGAAGTTCGAAAACTAAGTTCCAAGGAGATTTCGACAGTAAAAGTCCAGTGGAAGAACCGTCTGATGGAAGAAGCCACTTGGGAGACCGAGACTGATATACGGGTCAAGTACCCCTAATTGTTCACAGAATCTGGTACGTATTCTTCCTACTTTTGCATAGAACATTTGGGGATGAACTATATTTTAATTGGTATGTGATGTAACAACCCGACATCGTTACGAGGTGGTTAAGGGGATAGAACACAGAAATCTAGCTAAGGATGAGATACGGAGGTTGTGAAAATAAACTAAGTATAGAACTGTGCATTTTGGGGTAGCTACTGGTCCGAGGGGCTGCTGCAGAGAGACCGTGGTAATGTTCGATGTCCCACCGTGGTGGAGATTGAGGAGTAATCATCTGAACCGCCGCAGTGGCCCTATGACCGCTGTAGCGGGTACACTATAGCAGAAAGGTAACCGCTGCAGCGAACAATGGGAATCAAAAATTGGGTTTACGTGGGAATTACATGGGTTTCACCCTATTATTTTTCAAAATGCGATCAGGAGATCTAGAGGTTGGAAAAACCTTCTAGAGCAGTAATCCCTTCACTCAAGGTAAGATTTTCGATTCTCTATCTGTAAAGTAAGTGATTTTGATCCTAGAAACCTTGTGGGATTCTAATGGTGGAAGTTTTGTAGAGGAAGAACCCTAGGTTGTTGAACTAGGGCTGGAATAGTGGGGTGATTTGGGTGATTTTGAATGGTGTTGATCATTCCCTTAGAATTACGTGCCGGGAACGAGAGTTACGCGGGAATTATAGGCCTAGAACCTAGAAGAATTGGGGTTTTTACTCTTGAAATCACCCCGAATGGGAGGGATTGATCTATTAGGCTCCAAATTGAAGAGTAATTAACGAATTACTCTTGTGTAGTAGATTTCACGCATTCCATAGTTCGAGAAAAGGCAAGGCTCCTGCAGAGTAGTTGAATTGTTACCTTGCAAATCAAGGTAGGTTACGGTTTATAGGAATAGACCTATATAATGGCATGTATAGTGTGCAATTTTGATATATGATTGGTCTTCGGACATCTATGTGATATGTGAGTCTATTATTGTTAATGTCACGCCCCGCCTTGGTGGGTATGACTGGCACCTGGTGCCCTAGTAGGATTTGGACTGCTAACTGGTGAGCCTAAGAACATCTGGTGCCTGGCTAGCTCTAATCAGATTCAAGGAATCAACGGGCTATATAACGGTTGTAAATACAGCCTCCGACCGACTAGGCCTATAGCCACCTGTATGAAACTTCAGCCAACCAGAAACATACTTACAAAGGGGAAAACCTATGCGGGCCAACAAGGCCACCATGCTGTCTAGTTATCTGTAACTCAAAAATAGAATACTGGATACTACGTGACCGGCAAGGTCACCACTATTATAAAACTAAGGCCTCACGCAGCCAACAAAAACTGAAATGCTAAACAGCTATAACAAACTGCACGGCCTCACACGACCGGCTCATCTGACCACAGGGAAATATATACAGACTGCAAGCCTCTAGGAATACTGATAAGATGGTCGGGATAGGGCCCCGACCTACCCGTACTGTACAACAAAAGGAAATGATATAAACCTCTAAAATGTCAAGATCCGGAAGACAGGAGCTGATGACTCTGCACTGGCTAGGATCACGAGGGATCGCCTCCTCGTCTATGAGTACCTGCAGGCAAGTAATGCAGTGCCTCACCGGGCGTCAGTACTGCTGGTACTGAGTATGCAAAGCAACTGAAATAATATAACTGAATACAATAACATAACTAGCAATTCTGAATAACAGGGGGATACTGAATCTGTAAGAACTGATATGAACTGAATCAGACTTCCTGTGCTGTGATAGGGCAGGAGCGTACCTGTAGACACGGCGGCCTGCTGCCTATTAACTAACATGTATCACATAAATACATACATATATATATATATATATATATATATATATATATATATATATATATAGCAAATAAGAGCCGATACCAACCCCCATAAGCCGGACGACGCCAAACAAGCAAACAATCTATATACCCCTACCTGGGTCAAAACCATCCAAAATAAACCACTCCACTCATCTGCTCACTCGGAGCTCCTCTACCGGCCCCCTGGGTCTCTGACTCGAGCCATAGCCTCCAATATAAATAACTGTGTCTGAGTTCGGAGGACTCCTGTGTAGACAGTAACAGATAGGGTCTGGTTCCCCAGAACTCTCCTCAGGGCTATCTGAAACCGGAGCTGCACCTGTAATAAGATCTGTAACTGTAACTGTATCTGTATTTGTTCCCTGGGCGCTTGCGCACAACAGGGCTATCTGTACTATAATGCTGATCAGCCTGATATGGGAAAAGCTTCATCCCATCTTCGTCCAAACTGGGGACAACATGCCACTCTTGGAGTGACGTAAACACACCCGCTCAGTGGGCGACACGATTACCAACCCAGGGGCGGTGAGGACGCTCAATAAGGTGCCCTCACGCCACATCAAGTCTCAACAAGCAAATAGCACATATAAATGGCAAGCATGTATAACTGAAAAAGACTATCCGAAATCTGATTTCTTATTCTGATCTCGTTCTGTATTATACAGATTCTGAAATCCTTATTTAACTGTTTGGCTAATCTGTAGCTGGGATACTATATGTCTGAATGGCTAATCTGTAGCCATAAAACTGTCTGTCTATCTAATTTTACTTTACTAACTTTACTCTGAAAATCTGTATCTTTTTATCCTACAACATGCTTGCTAATCATACAATAGGCAATACTGAATCTGGAATGCTAACTCGCCCTTTGGCACATGCTTTACTAACTTTTGGACTGAATACGATACGGCAACACAACTCAGAATCTATTAGACTTACTTAATTCTCAACATTCAACTCCGAGAGTTTCAAATACGGAGTTTACTATGATTTACCAAGATAAGACTTACTAACTTGCCGAAGAACAACTTCACATACCTTAACCTCGAGTTATCCGAATGTCGGATGAGGCTCGGTCAGTACTCCAGCTATTTCTCCCAACTGCATTCATATATACGTCAATTAATACTAAATACAACTTTATTCTGAAGAACGACGTCACTTTCGATAAAATTATAGCCTAAACTTAAGCTTATCGATAGACGGTCGAAAACTTGCTATTTTTCAGAAGTCCAAAAGGGAGAAGCATTCACTTCACAGCTAGGAGCACATAGACACTAGTTTGGAGCAATTCTACTTACCTTAGTCTGGTAGCTCGACGATTCATCGGCCGTATTTCGCGAAACAAAATCCGTAGGAATGCTCCCTACTACTAAATACCTCGGTATCTGGAGTTAATTTAATTTTGGACTACGTTTGGCAGTGTAATCGGATGATAGTACATCAACCCTCTTCGTCTCTCTCTGTTTGCTGTGTTTTCTGGAACTTACCAAAGGATTTAAATGAAAGTAAACCGAAGTGGGGCTTTATATACTTGGGCCTGGATAGGCCCAACGTGTCACGGAGCCAATGCAGAGGCTCCACCTCCGTGACACGTTGCCATCGCGGAGGGGCTCTGCCTCGGCTCCTCCCGTGATGGTTCGACAGATTTCCTCATCCGGTCTTTTTCCAGGCCTTTCTCTAGCACGTATGGCTTACAAATATGCTTAACCAACCGTGAATAGGTCATCTAGGTGCCGGAAATCTTACGGGGTATAACAGTTAATCTATATTAAGAATGTGACTAAGATGTGATATTGAATTGTGATGATTTCTTAAATGATTGTGTATATATGCTAATGTAATTACCTGTGATGAATGGTTAATAAAGTGATCATACTCCATTAATAACAGGATGGTTAATTGATGATGGCTTATTTGAGAAGTAGATTGTATCTTCTGTACAACGCAATGATGCACTTGGCATGCTTTATGAGAATGATGAATGAAAAGATTTTAACATCTTAAAAATGAGAGGCTCGAGCCCGAGGGGAGCATCTAGGCGAGCGAATAAAAATATGTGAGTGGATCGTGTTCGAGGGGAGCATCCGGACGAGCATATGAGTGGGAGCGGGTGCCACGCTGGCACAATATATGGATATCTAGAGTCCCTTGCAAGTCATGATTGGTTGGGCATGACTGGTTGGGCATATCTAAGACCCACTAGCATGTGTGTACATGATTAATGTGGTTGAGTTTAAGGGGAGATGGCGGAGGCGTATGCCAGTCATGTTACCCTTGGTTGTGTTATTCACTTATTATTTGTGATTTCATTTATGTTCATGAAGTGGATGTGAAACGTATTGCGAGAATATGCTAACTTATTGTGGATATAATGCGAATTGATAAAATGAACACGACATTAATGCTAAGTGTGACTTTGTCATTACGTGTGGTTATTGAGTAGTTGTCACTGAAAATAACTGAGGATTTGGAACTCTTAATAACTATTGTAATTGTTGTTCATTATTGTCATTGATGAATTCGTGGAGCATGTGAAATGTAATTATTGATTTTATTGAACTGTGTGATGGTTGAACTAAGAGGGGAGCATCATGTCGAGCTACTGCTTAAGCAGTGCCGTTGCAGCGGAACCACTTTCGCTACGGCGAGACTGCTGCGGCGGACAAGTGATTGCTGCAGCGAGCGGCCTAATCCAGTGAGCAGACCAGCTGATTCTTGAGTAGAATTAGTGTTCATAATATGACTTGTAATTCTGCTTAAAGTTAAGGACCCTTTTTATATCTCTATTGTTGTACTTATATGTTATTATATAAAGTCGGTCGATGATGCCTACCAGTACTGTATGATATATTGACCCTACCCCTGCATTCTTTTCTAAGTGCAGAGTTCGAGCCCGGTAGTTCTTCGCGCCCTCACCTGTGAACCAAAAGCTTTTGTGAATCAAGAAGGTGAGCAGATGAGGATATAGGTCACTCCTTTCTTGCAGATGTCCTTCTTTCGGATATTCGAATATTTTATTTTATTTTTAATTTTAGTTCCTTAGCTTGTAATAAAATAGACATCTGGTGCAATGACAATCAGGTTTTGAAAAATTGCTTATTTGATTTTAGTATGCGCAGTGTAATGATCTGATTTTTTTTTTCATAATAGTTGATTTCTTTTTAATGAATGTTTTGATATTGGGGGTAGTATAGGGAATCGTTCGTTCGCCCACCGGAGGGTTAGTGTGGGTGCCAATCACGACCATTTGGATCGTGATAGAAACTCATCATAAACATAGAATATTATCATTTGTTATGTTTTAGGCTTTAAAAAAAAATATAACGTGAACTCTTAATTAATTCTATATATTAGAACTTCCTACTTAAAAATATTTAATAGATAAAATTTAATTAATTTTAAAATCTTAAATTTAATAAGAAAAATATTTGAGCAGTATTTTTGTCCAATATGAAATTTATTTCTAAAAGGTAAAAAGTCTTTCGACATTTCTCCAAGAGGCTTCATGCTTTTTAATATACCAACTTTTAGATATATACGTTGCACATATATTCCGTGCAAATAAAATAAAATATTTTAAAATAATATAAGTACTTTAAAAATAAGCTATGAGTTAAATAAAGTTGAAGGAAAAATGCAAATTTAAACTAATGAATAGTGAATCCACACAATTGATATAAATTGTCACTGCGAAGCACAATCTTTTTGGAAATTTTTATTATATAAAGTGGAGTGGATATTCTTTATTTTCAGAGTAAAAAGAAATATTTCTTTTAGTAGAAATATTTCTAATTCGATCAGTAATATTATAGTTTGTAGATTTACACACTCAATTGAATTGATATATCTTTCTTATGTAATTTTTTTAATATATTATTCATCTTGATAGTTATCATATCTTTTGATAGGCCAAATATATACACAATCTCTTAAGGTTGTCCATTTTTTATTTTGGCACTCCATCTCAGCTTTTTTTCATTCTTATCCACCAACTCTATTTTTCGTGTTTCATTTAAATACAAAAAATATTATTTGATGTAATTAAATATAAAAAAGGTATGAAATATTTAATTAAATAACTCCATGTATTTTTTTAATATATCATCCAGGTCATCTGGGTTTAATTTAAATACCTCACTTGCTAATTTTTAACTCGCTCCAATATAGGTAAAAGAACCCATCTTCAATATGAGCAAAAAAAATATTTTAATTTATTGCTAATAATACTAAGATTCGATGGACTTTGTCGGATTATTAATGATTTACAAAAGACACTGATAGACTTTAAGAAAATCGACATACTTTTATCGGTTATTTTTTTCGCAAAAATACGCAGAAATTATATGAAGGCACACTTGACTTTTCAAAGTACATGTTGAGATGGATCATATAAATATGATAAATGTCAATACATGATAATGAGCTTATAATTAAAATTTATAAAGCATTTACAAATAATTATAGTTAATTTCTTAAAGAAAATGTGAATTGTGATAGGCATCATGGATGCTCAGTCGTTTTTGACGAAAGTGAATGTGTCAATATGTGATAAGAAAATATGAATAAAGACATATTTATGGATGCTTGGATAAATGCTATAACTCACCTCTATGGAAGGTTTGAGAGAAATAAAAAAAAATTAAGTTGGCACAAAGGTCATTAGTCACGTACTTGACGTATACCACAAATATTGTAGCATGTCTTGTCATGAACTATCGAAGGGTAAAATCAAGAAATAATTTTTTTCTATTAAGATTTGACCAGAATGAATATTATTGTGTGACTGCATGAATTTGTCATCGGTTATGTACCTATGGTACATTAAAATATTTTTTCAAATCTTATAAGAAAAGATATTAAAGACAAAAGTAAATCAAAAATTGGGTCTTGTATATAATGATTTTGATCATGACAATAATGATATGATTTTCTTTGTGGAGGAGGTGATTCACCATATGGACAGTGTCATAAAATATCTGGTAGTACAAAATTAATTGAAAGCTCCTAAAGAGTTAATTTATTACTACATGACGGAATGAAATTATTTATAATTTTAGTATTGTAGTAAGTCTCAAAAGAAACTTATTAAGTTACCACGAAACTGGCCAAAAATAAATTATATTAAGACTATAAATTGTGAAAATATTTAATATCTTTATATTTCGACAATCGAAGGGGGTTATAAATATTTATGTGAAAGGTTACCTACCTTTTTCTCCTATTTGTAGTACACAAATGTGGCATGGTGATTGATACGCCCAAATTACACCTCTAATTTAAGAAGTATAACGTGGTCATTGTCAAATATAGAACCCAACAAGGTTGGGGTCGGATCCCACAAGAAATAAGGTGAAAACTAAATCTTATGTGATTATCTATTTTAGTCAGTTATTTTCAAAAAAATAGGAATTTGCAAAAATTATTTGTATTTCACTATCAGCCAAAAACAAGAGACACCATCTATAATTGAGTAATATTAATCCAAGAAGAGATTAAACTATGGTTGTGATCACCATGATTTTTTAATGACATTAAGTGATTAACTATAGTAGACTCGTTTATTGCTACGTATGCAGGTTATCAATTCAATTAATTCATCCAAACGTTTCTCAATCTATTTAGATAGAAATCACTTTATATTCTCACACTAAGAGTGATGAATAAAGAATTTCGATAATTATCCTTATAAGTTGATTAATCTTATTACAATATTATTTATTAGATGAGGGTTAGAAACCTCAAATCCTCATTATACTCTTTTTTCCAAGGTTTATACCTCTTACTCAAGCAAGTTAAACCTAGGGCTTATTCTAATGTTTGCAATCATTAGAATTCATTCAATACGAAAGAAGTAACAATGCATATGTTTACACTATATAAATCCACAACGTTAATCACCCTAACAATGTTAATCTACCATGGATCACACAAATTCTAGTGATGAAAGTTTAGCCACACGTGATGGTTGGAATCACACAAGTTATATTCATAAGAAAAAATTCAACTTACAAAAATAATACGAAACCTTGATTGTAATTCCCAGAATATGATAAAAGCTCTTCAAGAGTGAAAATAACATGATAAAACGGTGTTTTTTCTCCAAAAATTTCATCATGAAAATATACCTAGTAGCTATTATTTATAGCCTAGGACAATTTAAAATTGCACTTCAAAATTGGAAGCCCGCTTTTTGTATGTGTCCAAGTTGATGCCCCGTCGACAAGGTGACTGTTCGTCACTTGGGCTGCCACTCTTATCCAGTGGCTATCATATTCTGTTCAGTAGTAATGCTAAGCTTAACGGGTCATCATGTGGTTGATGGTCCGTCGCTGTGGTCATCAAAACATACTCTTTTTCTACATCTATTGCTTAGGCTTGGCAGCAGAGTTGACGCTTCTTCACCATATTGACTGGTCGTCAGGTTGACCAGTCACCTTCTGATGCAAATTAAGATGAACTGCCTAAGCTTGACGGTGGAGATGACGAGCCGTCATAAGGCTGAAGGACTGGCAGAGTGGCTGTCGCTTTGATCTTTTAAGCTCTTTTAATACCATCTTCAACCTCAGTTTATTTTCCTGTACCTTCAACACGAAAATAATTAAATCTAACAAAATTTACTCAAGAACTTATATTTATTCATAGTTAAAAGCATCAAATGTGCCATCAAATGTTGGAACATCAACACCCTCAACTTAGAATGTTTTCTTGTCCTCAAGAAATTTAGAAAAACTACAACAGTTGTTAGGCTTAAAATAGATCATTTCACAAGTGCAACTCCCTTTTTATAAACAACACATGTACATATGGAAATCAGTCAACACATTGACTCACAAGGATCTAAGGATGACATTGTGATATCAATGGAGCACTTTGCATACATCAACAACAACTATCATAGCAACTAGCAATTAATAGTGCTTTCTAGTGCCCTCACCACAAAAAAGCCCCAACTGACACACAAATTTATTTACATGGGGATTAGAACAAAATACTCACTCTCACAAAGACATTCAAATAATGTACACATAATGTCATAGGCTTGCCCTTATTATCACTGCTTCAGATTTTCGGAAACTTGACTAGAGTCACTATAGGACTTTCTTGGCTTGTAATGTAGGCTTGGGGGATGGATATGGTACATATGGGCAAAGTGAATTGACCTTCCTTGGCACTACACTATTCCTTTTTCTCCACTTCTATTTTTCTCCCTTATTCTCCTTTATTCATTTTTCTTTTTAACTCACAGGTGTGGTTTTTCCCTTTGATTCTTCTTTTTTTTTTGCACTTTGTTTTAATTTTCTTTTTCAACCACACCATACCTATTTCTTTTCAACCATTAGCTTCTTCTTTTCATATCCAACCTTTTTATGCACCTCTACCGTAGCCACTCTCAACTTAGGCGATTTGTCTGAGTTGAGGTACACAATGTATAAGGAGAGACTAGGGCCAAAGCAAGTTCATTATAAAAAAAATACTGGAAAGGTGAATAGGCTAATGAAATGAACGGCTAAATTGGGATCAAAATCATGGATCAAGGGATTATTAACATTATTTGGGTAGTCATATAGTTCAGTAGACTGACCACAAAATTGGTCTATGATCCTTTCCAAGTTAGTTACTCTACGATCTTAGCAAGATAAACCAGGCAAGTTCTAGATGCATGCACTGAGTAAGAACAATAGAAAATTATCTCACACATACTTGGGACAAAATTTCACTATCAATTACTAATTATGAAGATTATGCTTTATCTTAAGCACAGTTGCTATGTCTATATACAATTAATGTCATGCATAAATCCTTCATGATCATTATATTAAAGAGATACACACATGCCACATCAAAGTTTGTAGGGCTCTCCATTTTCATTAATTTAATCAAAAGAGATTATTGCCAACAACTGCTATAAGTTTGCCCTCTCTTTTGTTTTACAAATACAATCATAAAATGACACAAAACAACACAAAATAATCTAAACATACGATTCTACAGGATAGCACACCTGAGAGAAAAGAAACAAGGCAACAAAAACTCTCAGGTGGTGTGACAAACTTACAGGTACCCCACCCCCATAAAAGAAGTTTGCATTTTCCCTAATGCATATATCCAAAATTACAGACTAGAAGTAGAGAATGTCTGTGAAGCTCTATGCTTGTATATCTGGCACAACAGGCTGAGGTGTAGTAACCCCAGTGATATCAATAGTGGTGCTGGTGGTGATCGAAACACTCATAAGTGTCATCATGAATAGTCTCCATAGAAGGGGATGGATTGATGAGGGTCTATGACTCTAAAGAAGCTGCAACACCACTAGTCTACTTAATGGCTCTAGGTGCCAAACTGAAAGAGGCCCCACAAACATGGGCCCACAACTCCTCGAGCAAATTTGCTCGCTCTTGTTTCCTTTTTCTGTGCTTCTTCCTCTGTGATTTTACCTCATCCTCATCACCCTTTCATGGGCGCTTACCTGCGGTTTTAGGCTACTCGCCTAATAAGTCAATGGAGGGCTCATTCTCTTTCGACTTCTTAAATATCAGAATCAAAAACTCCTAGGTCAACCTCTCTTGCTGCAACTTAAGGACATCATTTTAGGCCTTTTTCAACTCAACGGTGAACTTTGCTAAATCTGGCATGGTTAAGTCTTCCAGTCTCTTATTAACTCATGCCTCCATATCATCAATTCAAGCATAGAGGCTCTCCAATGGTACTAATGCAGCTGCAATGGCTCTATCCACAAAGGTGCCCAGCTACTCAGCAAACAACTTCATCTGCTTCTCGTGTCTGTCTACTATTTTGACCAACGTCGCAAAGCTTGTTGGCATGAATGTATGTTGTGAGGACTGTGGAGCACCAGACAATGTCTTTGTGGATTCTACTCCCGGTGTTGTTGTAGCTACACCAGATTGAGGTGGATGGTGCGGATGTAGGGGGTGGGGCTACAAGGCAGGCTAGCTCAGTCCCTGTGGCTTCTCCAGCTGTGTCAGTATTATCTCCAGCCATTCTCACGACTTGCCCACTGGGCCCAAAAACCTATAGTACTAACTTGTGAAGTCTCAAGTCATGCCTTGTTTCATCTTTGGATTTTTTCCAGATCATGCTTCTTGTTTGTTGTCATCTCAATATCTATCACAGCTAATATTGGGACATGAGCCTCTTTGCACAACTAGGTTACCAAACACAGGAATGACAGTAATATAGAGAATTTTGTAGTCCAGACCCTTATCTCATCTTCTATAATTACTTCCATGTTCAATGGGAACCCTGACATCAAGCTGGCCACTAAAACTGCCCTGTCCCATCCCAAAACATTATCTCTTCCAGAAGGGAATAGTCAAAGTCTCACCATTTCCCACTAAAATTTTTCTATGAATGTCAAGGTGGACTTATAAATCTTTTCCTTTAGATTTTTCACCCATGGAGGCTGACCAACCGTCAAAACTTGTGCCGACCACGGACGTTGATTATGCCACTCTCTTATTTTATAATCAAACTTTGTGTTCTAGCTGGCTGTGCAAATTTGAGTCCATAAAGCATCCTGTTAATGGTATTTGCACAGATGTCAACAAGGAACCACAGATTTGTACTATGGTGAAGATAGGCATTTCTAATGCCTTCTGCCCTTTTTTGCACATATTGTCCAGAGTTGTCTCATAGTTCGTGTAGAATTCATGAACCATATTGGGGAAATATGAGCCCGGTGCCTCAATCATCCACCCCAGTCTTATAAAATTTGTACCCTCTTTCAATGTTTGGGTACTCAAACAACTCAGAGTCTATAATTCTTACTTTCTCAGCAAAGCTCCTCTTGAGATGTCCTCTCTCTGTGGTGGTGAGGCCCCTCCTAAAAATATTTTCCTATCACACATTCCCAAAATCTCAGTGTTTTAACTTTGATGACATCTCCTCTTATTGGTTCAATCTCCCTGCCAAGCTTCCTATGGCTTCATTTCCACTTTCTTTACCTGAGTCAGACCCTATCCCATCCGAACTAAATCCATTTTCAGAAGATTCATCTCCCTCAACAGACTAGAGAGCAGCAACTTATTACCTAGCAGTGGATCTAGTTCGATAGGCTGGGGTTGATCCCTCAACTCCAACCTCTTGCAGTTCTTCTTCAGATTTAGAAGGTTCATCCCGAAGCTGATGTGTTGGTTCAGTTCTTTCATTCCTCCTCTATGAGCCACCCTTAGTTGGTTGGAACTTTAGTGCCATGAATATCTGTGCCATGTGGATGTTAGTACCAAATCTCAAATGTGAATGCATGAGAAATTATTTAATTGATAAGTGGTCAATGGTTCTGAAAATGAATATGACAGTCTGTCACTTCCTCCATCAATCTTATCTAGTGAGTCGGCAAAAGAAATTGGCTAATTGATCATGAATGTGACGATCCGAGCTGAGATCCCAGATCGAGACACAAGAACTAGAACCATGGATGGCTCCAAGTCAACTCATGGCATGTGCATAGCAACTCAAGTGCATAAATTAAAGAGAAAATTGATAACTTAAACATAAATAAATGGAAGTCTGAACATCATAAACCGTATATGAAACTATACCATCACAATGTTAAATCTTAAAGCTGAACATATTAGTCTACGTCTGATAAGACTCTACTATCTGATGAGATGCTGGGACAAGCCCCCAGCTATCTCCAAGATCGAAACAAAACTGTCAAAATAAAGTAGAACTGATAAATGTTGTAACACCACAAAACTTCCTAAGACTAGCCTTTAGATTTAAAACTTGATCCTGCAGAAAACTGAGAAAAAGATCTCAATACGAGTCACAATACAACTCGTACAATTGAGGCACAGATCGTACCTAGATTTGTAACCGGAGGATGGAGAAGAATAGTGAAGGAGATTGGAGAAACCACGACTCCATGTTATGAATCGTATTATCCTGGTATAGATCGTACTAACCAGTCTTGGAAAAGTTCAGAGAAATGGTCAGGGAAATCCCAGGTAACCACGAGTCATGGTACGACTCATGGTACAATGGTACGGCCCGTAGGATGAGTCATGACAGAGATCAGAGAAAGTCTCAGAAGTAAGCTAAGGATCATAGCAAGACTCATGGGAGGTTGGTACGTGCTATAGTAAGCATCCGTGGAAAACATAATATAAATAGGTTGAAATAGAGTCCCTAACCACGAGAGGTAATATGGATCGTAGGATTATGGTATGACCCATAGGTTGAGTCGTACCACCTGTCGGGCAGAAATTTTAAAGCAGTTTCTAGGGGTATTTTTGTAACTTCCCGTTATTTTAATACCTAAGCTACATCATTTGGGGTTCTTTTAGAAGGGAATTTAGGGAGGATTGAATGATTGTTTTCTCATTCTCCATCAAACTCTTAGAAACAGTACGAAGATCTCAGACAGTTCTCCCAGAGCAGGACTAGGGCTTCCATTCTTCCCAAGCTTTCCAGGCAGTTTCTAAGGGGAATTTCTACTCCAGGTATGTGGAATTTCAATAAGAAAATTTCTCTTCCCTTGTTCCCTAGAACTTCTTACAGAAAACTTTATCAGTTCTAGGCTTGTGAAATATAGAAACTAGGGTTGTTCATCAATTAGATTAGGAAATTTCCTTTTTGATATAATTCTTGTGATTCTTGAAGATTTCTACCAACTACAATTCATATCGATATCCCTTTCCATCAATATGTGTTTTAGCCCTAATCCTTAAATATGGGTTGAATGAATCTTACATAATTGAAAGTCCAGATATGAATGTTTCTTGATTCTGATACTCTCTTTTTAAATCACCATGATAGTACAGATGTGTGATCAGAAATTAGCTTATGGTTTGTTCAGTAAGTACTTAGCATTCTCAGTGTCCTACAGAAATGTTAGCTGATCAATTTGACTATAGTCAGTGTTTTGAGGAGTTTAGTAAAACTCCGTAGTCTCAGTTATCAGTCCTCAGATTGTTCTTTAGACGATTATGATGCTTTTAGATAAAGTATCTCTAAAAAGTCTTAGAACACCTATGTTTAAGTTATCAGGTCCTCTAGATTCTCAAAACGCTTCCAGATAAGTAGTTTTGATTTAAGTCTTAGGACATCAGTTTCAAGCTATCAGCCTAGTCAGTCAAAATTATGATTTTCTGTGGGAGTAGCACTTAGCACCAAGCAGGTGGGGCTTCAGCGCAACTAGATTCCTAGAACTACGTCGCCACCATAGGTTACTAGCCTGAATGAGCCTTAGACAGTGATCACGCAGCTCAGCTACTATACCCTAACAAGGAATAGTTGGCCTTCTCCGATGGGGGGTATACATCAGACTCCACATCTATCTCACGTGGTTATATGTCGATTATAGTCTCTCCCATAATATAGCACAAGTTAGTACAATATAGCCCGGTATGGTCTTAGTCTCCAGCTCAGTCCAGTTCTCCAGATTTCAGGATATGCTTATGACCTTCAGACAGCTTTGGTGTTTACAGTATTTATGATTCTTGGTTATGGTCCTTTCATGTTCTTTTTCAGTTCATCTTACAGATTTTCAGTGCTTGTATGTTTATTTCATATTCCTCATACTCAGTACATTCAAAGTATTGATGTATATTTTCTATGTTGTATAGTCTCATGATACAGGTGTAGGTTCTTAGACTCAGAACTGTCAGTAGCCCATCTCCAGTGACATTCAGCAGAATTCTGTGGTGAGTCCTCATTTTTCGAGGATGAAAGTTTAGCTTCCATTTCAGTTTTATCTTCTTGATTTAAGACTTTAGAGTTAGCTGGGGACTTGTTCCAGCAACTCAATAGTTATTTAGTTGGCTTTCAGATAAAGTTAGTAACTCAGTGTGTTATCAAACATAATATGTGGCTTACTAGTATTTTTTTCAGTTATGTTTCAATCTTCCGCTTAAAGACTCCATACAGTGTTTAGATGTTCAGTAGTATGTTATGTTATGGGTTAGCTTGGGGTCACTTGTGGCCCTAAGTACCTTGTCGCATCCAGGGTATAAACTTGGGTCGTGACAAATGTCTCGGATGATGAGGACTCATGCAAAGCAGGGATGAGATGGGAGTGAGCTATCAGTGAGATTGAGCTGGATCATGAACCTATATCACGAAATTATATAGTATAGAGTATGCGGTCAGTACTTGGAATGTACTAAGTATGAAAGGTAAGCAAAAACATGCTTAGTAAAATGTTAGTTGAAATCATACATATAACTTGAATAGATCATGAGAGTAAGGACTATATGCTAAACTATAACTGAGGTAAACATAATCATAAGCTGGTTAATGTAATATCCTAAAAAGTCCCTAAGATCAGACTCGAGGGTTCAAGTGAAGAAAGCAGATCCACAACTCGTGAAGTGAATCCACATCTCGTAGAGTTGGTCATGGTCTAGAGTAGAGTCAAAAATGAAGGGTTGGCCAGTAAACTTCACGGGTTGGTCACCACGAGTCGTGGTGTCCCTCGTGGTGACTGACAGTGTGTATTTTCCTAGCGTTTTAGTGAGGGTGTTTTCATAATTCTTAAGCTCCTAAGTCCTAAACTACATTATTTTAAGCTCAGTTAGAAGGGTTTTAAGAGTATTTAACCTATCATAAGCCTTTCCATTCCATGCATGCAAGATTAGAATGCACCATTGGAGATCAAGCTTGAGAATTTCTAGGTTCTTCCCAATCTCTTAGGCAATCAAGAAAGGGTGTGAAATTAGATTTATCCAGGTATGTAGGGTTAGGAATGGGAGTATTCCTTCACTTCCATGCCCAAATCCTCTTCTAAATTCATGAAATTCAAGATTGATGAATCTATGGGGGTTTTAACCCAATCTGTGAAATTCTCTAAGTATCTATCATGGGTAAAATCTATTCATGTTTGTAATGTTGTTTTAAGATTCATGGGAATGTTTTATAATATTTTTATTACAAATTTATGATTTCAAAGTCTTTCAATTATGAAAGTTCATGAAAGGTTGAGATTATGATCCATGTTTCAAGTATGATAAAATGTTATGATGAAAATATTATTTCGAATTACCCATGTTCATATCCATGATTTTGACTATCTCAAATCATGTATAAGTTTGTGGAAACCCATATGATCAAGTATGTTTCATGATTTACTTTAATTTCATGTTATTAGCTTACCATATAGTTTTGGAGTCTAGACTCCCACTTTTCAGCTTGTGGTATGGTTAAGCCAAGGCTCCTCATGATATGTTTTCAGATTACGTATGTACTATTATGATTCAGCTTCGTCACAAGATGATGGTTTAGCTTCATTGAAAAACGATGGAGAGCATTTGCATGTTTTTGGGAGTAGTGTCTAGCACCGAGTAGTCTAAGGGTTCAGTCAACCCCGTGCTTCATAACTACGTGCCAACATAGGTATATTCACATTATTTGGTACCTCCTTTGTGAGCCTTCCCTACCCCCCAAGGGGCCTTTAGCTTGATATCAATATCATGGTAGAGCCCTTAGCCTTGGCAAGACTTTGGACGTTTCTGCCCACTTGAGTGTAAAAGTCGGGACCACGTAAGCTCTATCATGGTATGACGAGTCTCCCATTGTTCCTCATGATTTTCAGTGATGCATGTTCATCAGTTATGATATTATATTTTCAGCAGGTTTGACCCAATGTTCAGTTCTACTTATGATTATCAGTTTCAATTTTGGGTCATTCGAATTAGTTATGATATTTAGTCATGTTTAAATCATGTTTTAGATAATAGCATGCAAGCCTTACTCTTATAATCTTATGTTGAAATGTTTTATGATATGCATGATTTCAGTTTTACTACTTATCGGTTTTACTTACCTTGCATACTCAGTATATTTCAAGTATTAACCGCATATTCTATATTATATCGTTTTAACATTCAGATTTAGTCCCGCTACTAGACAGATCCTCGAAGTTTGCACTTCCCAACTTGTTGGTGAGTCCTCATCCTTCGAGGACCTTCTTACCAGATTATTTTCAGTTTCAGTTACTAGTGAGTTAGTTGGAGTCTTGTCCCATCAACTCGTCATATTCTAGAGGCTAATCAGATATAGTATGTATTCAGCTTCATATCAGTGTTATGTATTCCATTGTTCAGATGTTACTAAATTTTCAGACTTTCGCTATTTAAAGTATTATATTTCCACATTTGTTATGTTGAGCTTTAGTTTTCATGTTCGTGCCATGGGTCAAATTGGAGCCATTTATGGTTCTAGGTTTCATATCTAGATCGGGGCCTATGTTCGGTTCGTGACAAACTTGGTATCAGAGGATTAGGTTTTGAAGTGTCCTAGGGTGTCTAAAAGCCCATTAAGTAGAGTCTTTTTCAGGAGTGTGAAGCGCACCATACTTATGATGAAGAAGCCATGGGACATTTTAGGAAAACTTTCCTTCTTTCATAATCTATGTCATGCGATGAAATATCTCTCTATCCTTATAACTTATGCTATATGGATTTGCAGAATGATGCCTCCTAGCAGAGTTAATGGAAGAATAAACGAAAATGGAAATGGCCATGAGAATGGAAACGGATATGGGCACCAGAAGACCCCACCAGCCACTGAGGATCATGTGCCCGAGCAGGTTGCCCACGCGGAGTTTAGGGAAGCCATCCAGATATTGGCACAGGCATTGACTGCCAGGTCAACCAGCAGGCAGTAGCGTATGTTCCCTAGAATGGAAATGCAACAACGGCAAGAGTCAGGTACTTTCTTAGGATGAACCATCCGGAATTCCTCGAATCGAGGGTGGACGAGGATCCATACGAGTTTATTGATGAAATCCAGAAGACCACCTAGATTATGGGGGTGACAGGGGAGGAGTGCGCAGACCTAGCCTCTTATCAGTTGAAAGGGGTTGCCCATATTTGGTTCAAACAGTGGAAGGATAGCAAGGCAGTTGGAGCAAGTCTCATTGGTTGGGATGAGTTCCATACTGCTTTCTTGGATCGGTTCTTTCCCCGAGAGATGAGGGAGATCAAAGCAGCTGAATTTGTGAACCTAAGGCAAAACAACATGATAGTCCAACAGTATGCTTTAGAGTTCACCTCCTTGTCCAAATATGCACCAAAGATGGTGGCTGATAAGCTGGCTCGAGTGAGCAAGTTCGTACATGGGATAGCAGGCTATTTGGTCAAGGATTGCAGGACCGCTATGCTTCATCAGGATATTGATAACATCCCAACTACACTCCTCTTTTATGAAAGAGCATAAACGTTCATTATATCAAACAAATATCCTGATGGATGTCGGGGTCGAAACCCGCAGAGAATTTAGTCAATAATTCAAAAGTTATAAACTAATTCAAACTAGAGCGCATAATTATTCAACATTTGAAAAGTAACATTTGGGGGAAATTAAGGGAAAATAACTATCTAATTTTAAACTAAGACTAACTGGGGGGAATTCCAATTGAAGCAACCACAAGTGAGAGGCTAGGGGCATTCTATAGATGGGATCACAATTAAATCGAAAATTTCATCAATGCCTTAGACTCAAAATTAACATAGATAACAATGGATAATTCACCTTCACTTGTTTTCCAACCGCGAGAATGTTTATGCGTTGGATTCTTTCAAACTCCAGAAGCCAAATCAAGTTATCAACCACAAAAGCTTGAAGAAGGACTAACTATTTCTAGCCTAGCCCTTTAGTGGAGTGAAAATGAGGGTGTTAACTATCCGTAGCTTAATCCCTCACACAAACACTCCAATTCCTTACTAATATCTTCTCACCCAATTCTCACCTCTCTCTTTCAAGCAAAACCAAGAAAAGTAAAGCACAATTAATATTTGCAACCATCAATTTTAGCAATTGTAACTTGGAAGAAGATAATAGATCTATAATTCAATAAGAGCAATTTATTAAAACCCAATCAATTTAACAAACCCACCATGAATATACCTCTAGCTAACAAATTAGTTAAGCATGTTTAAAGGTAGAGAGAAGATACCAAGAGGATTCCCCTCACATTCATCACATTAGCTTCAATAATTTGCTTCACAAGTTCTTACAATAATGGTGGAATTCCCCCAAAATGGGTTAAAGAAAAAAAAAGAAGAAAAGTGCTACCTAACTCTACAAATCTATGGAGAAAAGATTCTATCAAAAATCTATGAAGAAGATGAAGTCTAGATGATTCCCTCAATGGTGTACAATGAAAGTTATGTAGATATCTGTACTTTCTTGTATAAAACTTTCCCCAAATGCCCTTGAAGCTTCTAGATTCATTGGAGACCTTTTTGGATCCTTTTACCCTTCATTAGATAGCCTCTCCTATGAGGAACCAGTGGCAATCCACGGAGTACCAAACTTTAGCCGGTTGAAAACAGTGTCCTGGCAGGGGGAACCAGTGGTTCAATGGGCTTTTAGCCGATGCCATTCTGCAAAGGGCCGATTGTTTAGCCGGTCTGGGCAATAGCTTCGGCATTTTGCTAGCATTTTGCCCTTTCAGATCCCCTTTTAGCTGATTTAAAGCATGTCTTTGCACCTCTTATTGAGCTCAAATCTTCCATTATCTTTGGCTCCTCTCCTTCATATGCTAACTCATCAAATTCCATCTCAAACTTCATGTGTTTTGCTCAATTTCATGCTTTCTCCACTCAGATGAAGTACCTACAAAGAATTCAAGAGAAAGGGCATAAAACCCACATAAACGACTCAAAAACTAGGCAAAAACTCATGCTTAGGAGCCTAATGAGTTGGTAATTTTTCAACTCATCAAACCCCCAAACTTGAACCATTGCTTGTCCTCAAGTAATGCAATTCTTTACAATTTAGCAAATGAACAACATGATATATATGAGTTTTTACATCAAGGGCTAATCAAGACATTCTTGCACAAGAGGACATTGCTAAAGCTTAGAACACTACGGTAATTGCACACAAAATCATTAAGCCTCAAGACAACCCAAACATTATACACCAACTCAAGAAAAGGGAAAGACTCAAACCTATTGCACAAGCTTCAATAGGTGACCACAATCATTAAACATATCGTGCATGCATTCCTTCCATTCAAACAAGGGTATAGTTCATCAAAACAAGTTTAAAGAGCATCTCAAGTCATTAACAATTCACATTCAAAGCTTGCTTCAAATTCGCTACACGCTTGCCTCATTCATACATCTCCTTTGAAAACAATTTTAAGCATGTATCCCAAGGAAGTGATGCCACTCACAAGAAAAGAGAATTCCAAGCATTTCTTAGCATTTCACAGCATAGGGATTATAAAATAAGATAAATACGCTCACTCTCACAAAAAAATTCAAGTGCATACAAATTGACCCATAGGATTTCCCTTCATGTATATTACCACTAATGTAGTGTTGCTACACTCAAAACCAATTAGAACTTGCGGGTCATAATGAAGGCTTGGGGTAAGGGTAGGACAAATATTTAGCTCTAGTGACTAGAGCCTCCCTAATGCCTTTTGTGAACATTTTTAAACCTCCCATCAACTCTTTTCAATCACTCCACCTTATTTCTCCTATTTCATCATCTTTGGTTTTCATTTCTCAATGGTTCTCCTTATAACTTCATTGAATCTCACAATTAGCTTCATCTGAGTAAAAGATAGCACCAATTTACAATTCTTTTTCTCTTTTGAAGAACAAAGATTTCTCAACCTATCATTTTATGCATTTTGATAACAATGTGATGCTACCTCAAATTGAATCTCTCATGTCTCCTCCTTTTCTTGCAAACCCCCAAGCTTAGGCTCTTGCCTCATTCCAGACTCATTTCCTTATCTCTCCCATTATTGGGCCTGAAGCCCCATTTTTTTTATTCTTTCATCATTAGAAATTAGGGAGGATGAGTGCCAAAGAGGGGGATTAAAAAGGGTCATTAGGCTTGTAATGTGGTTTCCAAGAAGAAGGTTCAAGGGGCTCAACATTGGCTAACAACAGAAGATGTTCAAGGAGGTCATTTTGGGCGAAGTGACTTTCAAAAGAGAGCCTAAGATCCTATTTTGAGTACATCTCCATCTAACATTTTGCCTTGAAGCACATTTAGGGCAAGTTCTAGACAATCATTCATACACAAGAATCAGGCGAAAAATCCTCACCACAAAAGGCATCACAATTCAAGAAATTCACACACTTACTTCATCGCATTAAGAGAATGATTTTCGAAAAGCTAGTTATGAATCAAAAATCCAAGCAATGAATGTATAATTCATGACAAGGGAGTGTTCATTCCCACATTTAAATGCCCTCCTTTTCTTTTCAAAAGCTCATGCACAATGCCAAGCAAGAAATATTGGTGGTACCTCATCAAGCAAGTGCACAAACGACTCAACAAGACTCTAGACTTGACATTTTTCCTTAAGAAAGCTGCCTCTCAATCTATCATCTAGAAATATCAACCCTGTTTGCCAACAAAAGAAAAGACAAAGAAATTGCTCCTTGAAAAAGAACCATAGTATAAAGAAAAACCTTGGAGTTTATTCAAAGACTACTATCTAAAAAGGCGATACAAACTCTCAAGTAATGACGTTTTGCCCTTAAGAATGACATCGTCCAATCTATCATAGGGTCATATTGTAGATCACTTAACAAGTGGGCTACTCAGGCTTCATCCCTAACAAAAATAATGTATTTTTCTCGATGCCTAAGGTAGAAAAAAATGAGGAATGAATGGATGAGAGAACTCCTTGATACGGTGGAGGCATCCGTTTATATGTGTCACGACTCGAGTCTATACCGTGGATGAGACACGATACTTGGAGTCACAAGTAACCCCGAGTCAATCCATGGTCTATCATATCACTGGTAATCTGAGTAATCATAGAGGAAGTTTTAAAAATATATATATATATATAATAAAACCCATTTATGAAGAAGAAGTAAATCATAAAGATTTATACAACTGAAAAAAAAATCTGAATCTGTGTCTGAAAGCCATCTATATCTGATGAGTTGCTAGGACAAGCCCCCATCTAACTCTAAGTCTAACTGAAGAAAATAAATAACTGAAGGAAAGTAAACATCATCCTTGAAAGATGAGGACTTACCACTGGTATAACTGATATCACCTGCAGAAAATCTACTAGCGGTGTTGAGTCTGAAAACCTGCCCCTGTATCATAATACGATACATTATAGAAGGTATGCATCAGTACTTTGAATGTACTGAGTAAGTGGGAGAAAACATAACATAAAGAATAAATAACTGATTGTAATGACATGTAATGACCAACTGAAAATACTGAAACTATATGAACTGAAATGGTCAAAATGACCATGTCTGATGGTCAAAGACAACCCCTAAATCTGACATACTGATCTGAACTAACTGTATTGAACTGATGTGAACTGAAACTATTCTAAGCTGAGCTAAACTGAGACTGTACTGACTAGTGGGAGAGACTATAACCGACATATAACCACGTGAGCTAGACGTGGAGTCCGATTATACACCCCATCTGTAGGACCCAATATAACTTGCCAGGGTATAAAGGCATGAACTGTGAAAATCACTATGTGGCCTATTTGGGCAAACCTAACCTACAGTGGCAATGTAGTTATTGGAACCAGGGTACGCTGGAATCCCAGCCCTCTCGGTGTTAAGTCCTACTCCCACTGGATAGTCCTACCTTGACTACTACTGCCAAGCGGATAGCTCAATACTGAGGGCCCAAGACTACAACTGGCTCAGGGATACTATTTAAGAGTTCCCTGAGGTCCTATCGGACTAGATTTGGAAATCGGTATTCCAAGAATAGTCAGAGCTGCTCATCTAGAAACGTCATAACCATCTAAAGAACAGATTGAAGCTGAAGCTGGTGGTTCTAAGACTGGTTAGAGCTGCTTATCTAGAAGCATCGTAACCGTCTTAAGAACTAACTGGAACTAATAACTGATATCTGGGAGGCACCACTGACATAATCAAACTGATAACTAACAATTGGAACTAAGACTGGGAGGTATTACTGACACTCCAAATAAACTAACTATCGCCAAACTAATAACTGACCTTTCTGTAAAACTCTAAGTGTTCTGAGTGTTGACTGAGACTCTGAGGCTGAATATACCAAGATACTAACTTCTACTCAAGGATCCATATTAATCAGTCATAACTCGAGAAAAATCTAACATGTCAACATAACATTCCTGCTTAAGTCCAAATGATGCAAGTTCTACCCTAATTTATGATAAGGACCAAGACTAAGGAACTTTTCAGCTAACCAAAGGCTTGAAAGTCTAGTGAAATCATAGACATACTTTTTGTTGCTCAATTCATAGAATCATAAACCAAGAGCATAATGTACATTATGGATTCTATATTCATGAAAACTCATAGATTCAAATTATACTTTAAACATGTATAGTGAAATCATGGTAAAAATCATGTACATACTTTATAAGAGTCATAACTTGAAAATAGTGCTAATGCATAGTAAAATTCTAGAAAACATGATCATGGATTTGGTAGTAATTTCATAACATATATTGCTGCTTATCATGAGGGTCTTGAATTTAATGGAAGACACATGAGGGATCATGCTTAGATTGAGATCTTAAGGCATACATTTCTAAAATCAAGTAACTAGGATTTAAACATGAAACTTGGGACACAAGGACAAAAGAAAATCCTTGTTGAAGTCCCACATACCTGGTTGAAGGATCTCACCAAAGATCTTGAAGTTGCTGCACCTTGGAGAGGAACCCTAGTTCCTGAGGCTTGAGAGAAAAGAGTCTGGAGTTCCTACAGTCTGCTTACGATCTATTTCCGGGTTGATTAGGAATGACTGAGAGGTTATACTAGGAAAACCCTTTTAATTCATTCCTTAGGAGTACCAAAACGATGTTATTTAAGAGTTAAAAGTATAGGGTTTTACCAAAATACCCCTGGACAGTCGATCTGGAAAATTTCCCAAGAGAACCAACGACCAATCCAACGGGTCATTATTTGAAACAACGGGTCATTGGTCCAGTCGTTGCTGCTCCCCTTGCCTTTGAACCACTCTCTAGAACTTATTCAACGACCCAAACAACGGTCGGTTGGATCAACAAATGGACCATTGAATCCCCTTGTTGGTTCTGGACTCATTTTGGACCATTTCTCAAAAGTTGGGTTCCACAGGCAGAAACAACGGGTCGTCCTTTCAACCAACGACCCGTCTGTGGTTCATCCACAGTTTGGTGCTATTTCACTAAACTAGTCATAACTTTTTACTCCGAACTATGATTGATGCAAGGTCAGATGCGTTGGAAAGAAAACTCAAAGGGATTTAATTTGGTATATTGAAACACCCAAAAACACTTTGTAATATGGGATCTATGTTCGTTTGAAGTTGACCCTTGTAACAACTTATATGAACACTCAATTGGTGTGAAAGCTTCTCAACTCAACTTTGTACTAGAGATTCCTTATGATCTTAATTTGCATCCATTACACTTGTCAGACTTGGGAATTGATCTTAACACCTTGTCTTCATAATTTTACTAGGCTCTGGTCTACCCATATATCTAGAACGGCTGTAAACTTAGCCAGAAATTTTCAACACATTGGCAGAACCAACGACCCAATCCAATGGGCTGTGGTACCAAACAATGGACCGTTGGTTTTCCCCATTTTTTAATCAAAATTCTCTTAATCTATTCCAACGACCATAACCAATGACCCTTTCAACCAAGCAACGTTCCATACAATCCCCTTGTGGGTTTTGGGCAAATTTCTTACAGTTCTCTGGACACCAAATAACGAGCCCCTCCAATGACCCGTTGGACCTTACAAAGAATCGTATTGAGGTTAATTGTTTGGTTTTGGTACTGTTTTCTGCTGTAAGACTTGGGTTTGATCTAAGAAACTTTTGGGGTGTTACAATATGCATTTTCCATGCTCTCCTTTTTCTTTTTCTTCTCTCACTGTTTGCCATGTTCCACACCTATTCCAACCCTATAAAATCAAAGAAACACAAACGTAAAGTAAAACAAAATAAAAGTAAAAAGTAAAAGCACTTGGTTTGCCTCCCAAGAAGCGCCTTAGTTCACGTCGTGGCTCGACGACTTCAACTTCACCACTTTTCTCTCCACTTTGAGCATTTGAATCGCACCCAGCTTCTTATCCATTCTTCTAGTTCGCATGAGGGGCAGTGGTGTAAGCATCAAGGGACCTAGCAATGTATGTTGCATCTTGTGTTTCTTGGCCCTTAAAGGAGGGAGGTGCGTTGCCCTTGTTGGCATTGCATACTCTAAGATAAAGCCACCTTAATCTTCCTCCTCATCTTCCTCATTACTTGGTCTCCTCATTCTCCGTTTTGTCAACCAAGTTCAATGTTGAAAAATGATAAGAGGGCGGTCTAAGTCGCTCCCCTTTCAAGCATGCTTCTTGCTTGACCTCCTCCTTTCCTAGTGCACTAGAGTCCTTGAGTGTGATTTGTTGGATGTCATTTGGAGACTCTAGTCACTTCTTCAACCTTGGCATCTTGCATTTTTACAATGTTGGTTAGTTGTCAGACCTCTATGACTTCAACACTCACCTTGACTCCTTCTTCATGATCATTTTGAGCTTCCTCCCAAGAGTCAAGTTGATCTATGCCCCATTGTTCACTTCTTATTGTTATGCTCCTCAATATCTCCTCCACATTTTCTTTTAGACTTTCACAGCTTTCTTCTTGAGGAGTTTATGATTCCATGGGCATGGAGGGGTTGTCATTCTTTTCCACATTAGACTCCCACTCCAAAAAAGATTGGAGCATGGCTTCCATATGCCCACATGTATTTCTCCTTTCCTCTCTTGTCATGGCTTCATTCCCTTCAAACTTAGGGGCACAACTTCTATCATAGCCACTATAATGAGAAGTGACCCCATTTGGGCATCCATCCTGATGTCTCCCATGATTACCACATAATATGCATCTATACCCATCATAGGAAGGAAAAGGTGCACTCATCTCTCTTCTAGAGGCATATTTGTAATTTTTCCAATAGTGTGGTCCTCCACAATAGGGACATGGGTCATCATAATAGGACTTCAACTAACAAACCTTATTTCATTCCACGATGCCATAATATAACTACAAACAAACAAAAACAAAAACAAAATTAAAAACAAAACAAGATGTAACAAAATGCAAGACTAGTTTGAATCAATAAATAACTAACGTCTTATCACAACTCAATTCCCTGGCAATGGCGCCATTTTTGATAATGTCCAAACTACACACCTCTTTACAAAAGAGCGTAACCAGTTGTTGTATCAAAAGAAATATCCCCACGTATTTTGGGGTTGAATCCGACAGAGAATTGAGTCGATAATTCAAAAGTTATAAACAAATTCAAACTAGAGCGCATAATTATTCAACATTTGAAAAGTAACATTTGGGGGAAATTAAGGGAAAATAACTATATAATTCTAAACAAAGACTAACTAGGGGGAATTTCAATTGAAGCAATCACAAGTGAGAGGCTAGGGGCATTCTATAGATGGGATCACAATTAAATCGAGAATTTTATCAATGCCTTAGACTCAAAATTAACATAGATAGCAGTGGATAATTCACATTCTCTTGTTTTCCAACCTCGAGAATGTTTATGCCTTGGATTCTTTTGAACTCCAAAGCCAAATCAAGTTATCAACCACAAAAGCTTGAAGAAGGACTATCTATTTCTAGCCTAGCCCTTTAATGGAGTGAAAATGAGGGGCTTAACTATCCATAGATTAATCCCTCACACAAACACCAATTCCTCACTAATATCTTCTCACCCAATTCTCACCTCTCTCTTTCAAGCAAAAGCAAGAAAAGTAAAGCACAATTAATGTTTACAACCATCAATTTTAGCAATTATTACTTGGAAGAAGATTATAGATATATAATTTAATAAGAATCCAAGAGAAATTTATCAAAACCCAATCAATTTAACAAACCTACCATGAATATACCTCTAGATAACAAATTAGTTAAGCATATTTAATGGTAGAGAGAAGATACGAAGAGGATTCCCCTCACATTCATCACATTAGCTTCAATAATTTGCTTCACAAGCTCTTAAAACAATGGTGAAATTCCCTCAAAATGGGTTAAAGAAAAAGAAGAAGAAATGTGCTACCTAACTCTACAAATCTATGGAGAAAAGATTCTACCAAAAAATATATAAAGAAGATGAAGTCTAGATGATTCCCTCAATGGTGTACAATGAAAGTTATGTAGATATCTATACTTTCTTGTGTACAACATTACCCAAATGCCCTTGAATCTTCTAGATGCTTTAGAGACCCTTTTGGGCCCTTTATCCTTCATTAGACGACCTCTCCTGTAAGGAACCAGCATTTCGCCGGTGGCAATCCGCGGAGCACCAAACTTTAGCCGATTAAAAATAGCATCCTGGCCGGGGGAATCGGCGGTTCAATGGGAATTTAGCTGATGCCATTCCGTGAATGGCCGGTTGTTTAGCCGGTCTGGACAGTAGCTTTGGTATGTCGCCCATGTTTCACCCTTCCAGATCCACATTTAGCCAATTTAAAGCGTGTCTTTGCACCTCTTCTTGAGCTCAAATCTTCCATTATCTTTGGCTCCTCTCCTTCGTATGCTAACTCATCAAATTCTATCTCGAACTTCATGTGTTTTGCTCGATTTCATGCTTTCATGCTTTCTCCACTCACGTGAAGTACCTACAAAGAATTTAAGAGAAAGGCATAAAATCCACATAAACGACTCGAAAACTAGGCAAAAACTAATGCTTAGGAGCCTAATGAGTTGGTAAATTTCTAATTCATCAGATATGGACTTCTCGCGGCTGGTTCTGTATGCCCAGCAGATAGAGGCAGTGAAGGTGAGTGAATTGGAGAGATAGGCTAAGTGGGTCAAGACCGATAGTTTTGGGTTCTTCCAGTAGAGGCATGGTGGTGAGCATCATCAGCAGTCCCACTGAAGATCATCAGCCCCAGCACCGTTAGCAACAAGTGTGCCATCCATATCTAGGCGTGATCGGAGGGGACAGGCGTTAGGTTCTCAATGTTAGGGGAGCAGATCCATAGAGCCCAGTATTCCAGGTTGTGACAGGTGTGGCAGAAGGCAAACTGGTTAGCACCTAGCAGGTATCGGTGCTTGTTTCGGGTATGGAAAGCTCGAACATATGCTCTGAGATTGTCCAGCAGCTAGACAGGGCCATGGTAAGGGTCGAGACCTAGCCACTAGTTCAGCTGCCCCACCAACACGCTCAGCTCAGCAGGGTGCCTCCACTAGTGCAGGTGGTGGTCAACATCAGAACAAATTCTATGCCCTTGCATCGTGTCAGGTGCAAGAGGTTTCTCTAGATATAGTTACTGGTACGTTGAGAGTATTTCACCTTGATGTATATGCATTGTTAGATCCAGGGGACACTTTATCTTTTTTGATGCCCTATATGGCTAGTAGTTTCGGAGTCAGTCCCAAAATCCTATCAGAACCCTTCTCGGTCTCTACTCTAGTTGGTGATTCAGTTATAGCTCGACGGGTATACAGAAATTGCCCTATTACAATCCTTCAGAAAGTCACCTCAGCAGATTTAGTAGAGCTAGCCATGGCAGATTTTGATGTTATCATTAGCGTGGATTGGCTACATGCATGTTATGCCTCAGTTATTATAGAACCCATGCGGTAGAGTTTCAGTTTCTGGGTGAACCAGTCCTAGAGTGGAGGGTAAGTTCATCTATGCCTGTAGGTCATTTCATTTCCTACCTTAAGGCTAAAAAGATGATCTCTAAAGGTTGCGTGTACCATCTAGTTAGGGTTAAGGATGATACATCTGAAACCCTGACTATCCAGTCAGTTCCTATAGTATGCGAATATCCAGAATTGTTTCCAGATGATCTACCGGGAATTCCCCCTGAGCGGAAGATTGATTTTGGTATTGACCTTCTTCCCGATACGCAGCCTATATCTATTCCTCCTTATAGAATGGCCCCAGCTGAGTTAAAGGCGTTAAAGGAGCAGTTGAAGGATCTTTTAGATAAGGGTTTCATCAGATCTAGCAAATCCTCATGAGGTGCGCCAGTATTCTTTGTCTAAAAGAAGGATGGTTCCCTCGGATGTGCATCGACTATCGAAAGTTGAACAAGGTCGCCGTGGAGAACAGGTATCCTCTCCCCAAAATGGATGACTCATTTGACCAACTTCAGGGTGTCAAGTATTTTCAAAGACAGAACTCAGATCCGGATATCATCAGCTCAGGATTAGAGAGAGTGACATCCCAAAGATAGCTTTCAGGACTCGGTATGGTCAATGTGAGTTTTTAGTTATGTCTTTTGGACTGACAAATGCTCATGCAGCTTTTATGGATTTGATGAATAGGGTGTTTAAGCCATATTTGGACATGTTCGTGATCGTGTTCATAGATGACATTCTCATATACTCTCGAAGCGAGCAAGAGCATGCTGCTCATTTGAGGATGATGCTACAGACTCTTAAGGATTGCCAGTTGTATGCTAAATTCAGCAAGTGTGAGTTTTGGTTGAACTCCGTAGCATTTTTAGGTCATGTGGTGTCAAGTGAGGGTGCACAGGTGGACTCTCAAAAGATAGAAACTGTGAAGAATTAGCCTAGACTAGTTAGTCCTTCAGATATCAGGAGTTTCTTGGGTTTAGTTGGTTACTACCTGAGGTTTGTTGAAGGATTTTCATCCATTGCAGCACCGTTGACTAAGCTGACCCAGAAGAAAGTTAAGTTTCAATGGTCGGAGACCTGTGAGAAGAGCTTCCAAGAGTTGAAGACTAGACTCACCTTAGCGCCAATGTTGACATTACCTGAGGGTATCGATGGGTTTGTGGTATATTGTGACACCTCAAGGATCGGCCTTGGTTGTGTATTAATGTAGCATGGTAAGGTTATAGCCTATGCTTCCAGGCAGCTGAAAGTCCATGAAAAGAACTATCCAACTCACGAACTCGAGTTGGCAGCGGTAGTATTAGCCTTGAAGATTTGGAGACACTGTGTTTAGGGGGTCCATGTGGATGTGTTTACAGACCACAAAAGCCTACAGTACGTGTTTACCCAGAAGGATCTAAATCTACTTCAAAGAAGGTGGTTAGAGCTTCTTAAGGATTACGATATGAGTGTCCTTCGTCATTCAAGAAAGGCTAATATAGTGGCAGATGCTCTTAGCAGGATTTCTATGGAGAGTGTGTCCCATGTAGATGAGGAGAGGAAAGAGTTAGTGAAGGATGTGCATTGGCTTGCACAGCTAAGAGTTTGTCTTGTTGACTCGACAGATGATGGTGTCATTGTTCAGAAATAGATCAGAAGCTTCCTTGGTGACCGAAGTCAAGGCTAGGCAAGACGAGGATCCTATTTCGATAAAGTTGAAGGAAGCTGTTCAGAATCAGAAGGTAGAGTTTTTCTCCAAGGGGGAGATGGTGTACTGCAGTATTAAGGTCGTTTGTGTGTTCCGGGTGTTGATGACTTGAGGGAGCGAATGTTGCATGAGGATCATGGTTCTAGATATTCTATTCATCCAGGTGCCACCAATATGTACCATGACCTACAGGAAGTCTATTGGTGGAATGGCATGTTATACCCCGGGAGGCCAAAGATCAGTTCTTGGAGTTAAAACGGAGAAAAATTGAAATTTTACACTAGGTATCATAAAGGGTCGTGAGGTGACCCGTGAGGAGAGACCACGAGTTGTGAAGTGACTCTTGGTCAAGCAAGGAATTGGCATGGCCTGGGGAAGACCACGGGCGTGACCACGAGTCATGGTCAGACCACACAACTCGTGAGGTCACCTGTGGCCTGGACTGGGTGCTTGGCTAGTAATTTTGGGCAGTGGGGATCACGGGTGGTGACCACGAATCATGGTCATCCATCACGATTCGTGGGGTCCCCTGATGATTTTTAGGCAGTGTATATCACGACTCAAGGCCACGAGTCGTGGCCAGTGGGGACGAATCGTTGGGTCCCTCATTGGGACCCCCTGGTAGTTAATTTTTTGCGAATTAGTAAGGGCCTTTTCATAATTTCTGAGTTCCTAAAGCCTAAATTACATTGTTTTAGTCTATGAAAGGTGGGTTTTAGAAGGGAAAAACTATCCTAAGTCTTCATTCATGCATGCAAGAGAATAGAGGGGTGATCAAAGGGTGATTCAAGGTTTTCTTCTTCAATTCCTTTTTGGGCATTCAAGGGAGAGTAAGATTCAGCTATCTACAGGTATGTAAGGTTACAAATGGGTTCTTCCATTCACACCCATGCCCAATCTCTACGAATTTATGGAAATCTATCGAAAATTCATTTGCGTTTGAAATCGAATTATATTAAAACTTAATGATTTACTAGTGGGCTTTTATGTTTTATGAACCTTCTTATATTCTATGGATTTTGATTAGATTTTACAATGTATTTTTACTTTTAAAATTATCAATTTCAATTTTTTCTATTAAATTAAGCTTATTTAAGCATGATCTATGATAAGTCGATTTATGATCTTTGCTTCAATTGGTAATATTTACAATCCCAGCATGATTCATGATTAGAAATATGAATTTATTTAATTACTCATTATTATTTGATAATTTTCAAGTTATATGTATGATCGATGAGTATGCATGAAATCTAAGATTCATGAATTATGTTTTGGCTGACTCACGGGCCTTATGGCATGGCTAATTCACGTATGTACAAGCATGTTTATGATTTTCATGATTTAACTAGCATATGAACTCATGCATGTTATACTATGAGCAATATATATGTTTTGGGAGTACTATCGAACACCGGGTAGGTTCGGGGCTCAGGTTTTGCCCCGGATCTCATAAACTACATGTCACCGTAGGTATGTTTGGAACTCCTTTGTGACTTTCCCCGGCCTAATGGCCCTTTTTATGGTGATATCAAACTTTCATGGTTCTACCCTTGGCAAGGTACGAACGACCTCCCAATTAGGTTTACAAGTCGGACTTCATGTGCGCTCATATGGGGTATGTCGGTTAAGAGAATCTCCCACCATTCCTCATGATTTATGCATGTCTATGATTATGTATATTGGCTCAAGTTATGTGCAATACGGCTTTCCTCTTATAATTATGATTTCGATTGTACTACGAACAATTTGAAAACCTTAAGCCCTATGATATGTTATGTTATGATATTAATGATATGAGCATGATGTCCTACTCTTATGTTGTTTTATGAGCTTTAGCACATTTTAAATGTCTGTTTTACTTGCCTTGCATACTCGATACATTCCATGTACTGACTGCATACTTTCTATGATGTATCTTCTTATGATACAGGTTCCGGCTCTTAGGCTCATCCTCATATCTAGAGCATATCAGAGTGCATTTTCAGCTTATCAGTGAGTCCTCATGTTCCAAGGGCCGGTTGACAGACATTCATGCTATTCTTATGCTTCGGTGCTTGTCTGGGTTAGTTGGAGTGTTGTCCCATCAACCCATCATATGTAGTGGAGGCTTTCAGAAAGTATGTAGTACTCAGCTTGCGTGTATATCTAGAGATTTTCTCACATTACGATATGTTATGATTATGCTTACATTTCCTCTATGCCATGTGATTAGTCTTACTTTTATCATGAATGAAGTTAGACATATGCGTATACCATGGGTCAACTTGGTACCTCTTAGGGTTACCTATCCCGTGTTATGTTTCGGGCCTCCGTTCGGGTCATGACAAACTTGGTATCAGAGCCATAGGTTTTGAAGTGTCCTAGGGTGTCTAAAAGCCGCGTTAAATAGAGTCTTTTTCATGGGTGTGAAGCGCGACACACTTATGATGAAGAGGCTACGAGACATTTAGGAATCGTTCTCTTCTTTCATGATCCGTGTCATGTGATAAAAAGTCATTTTATCCTTCTAATTCATATTATTCATGTTCGCAGAATCATACCTCCATGTCGAGTGAATGTCAGAAGAAATGGAAATGACAAAGATCATGAGGGTGCCAATGGTGACGGGCATCAGCCAGCCCCACCCATTCATGAGAAGCACGCACCAGAGCCATCTGCCCACGTTGAGTTTAGGGTAGCGATTCAGATACTGGCACAAGCCATGGCTACCCAGGTTCATAGTCAGACAGTGGCACATTACCCTAAGAAGGGGAATGCGGCGGCATCTAGGGTAAGGGATTTCTTGAGGATGAGCCCTCCTGAGTTCACGAGGTTGAAGGTAGACGAGGATCCACATGATTTCATTGAGGAGATTCTGAAGATCACCCAGTTTATGGGGGTGAACAATGGAGAGTGTGTTGACTTGGCCTCCTATCAGCTAAAGCGGGTAGCTCACATATGGTTCAAGCAATAGAGGGATGCTAGGGCAGTGGGTGCAAGCCCTATAGGCTGGGAAGAGTTTCACGCGACATTCTTGGGTCGGTTTTTCCCTTGGGAGATGAGGGAGCAAAAGGCGGCCAAGTTTGTTAATTTGAAACAGGGTGACATGTCCGTGGAAGAGTACACATTGGAGTTCCCCCATCTATCCAAGTATTCCCCAGAGTTGGTGGTGGATCAGAGGGCTCGAGTGAGTCATTTTGTGCATTGGGTGGCTGATTATCTAGATAGGGATTGCAGGATCGCCATGTTGCATCGGGATATCGACTTTCCTCGCATTTCGCTACATGCTCAGCAGATGGATTCAGTATATCGGAGGTAGAGAGAGGCCAAGAGGGCTAGGACCAATTGATACGGGACTTCTCAGGTCAGGTAAGGGGGTGGACAACGTCAGCAGTCCCAGCACAGGTCTATTGCTCCAGCCCCCATCGTTGGCCAGCATACCATCTAGATTTAGAGGAGTAGGGCTTTAGAGTCGAGAGGCCAGGGTAGCATGAAAGTGTAGCGCACTTTCCCAGTTTGTGAGGGATGAGACAAGAATCACCCCGAGAGGTGCCTAGTTGGTTTGAATGCTTGTTTCAGGTGTGGCAAGCCCAGACACAAACTCAGAGATTTCCCTTCAGCCAGATCGGAGGTCGGTGGAGCCTATCCGCCAGCAGCCAGTTCTGCCGCTCCAGCGGTACGTCCCCCTCAGTAGGGTGCCTCAACCAGTTTAGCCGGCGGTCAGCGTCAAAACAGGTTTTATGCTTTGGCATCCCGTCAGGAGCAGGAGATCTCCCAGGATGTGGTTACCGATATGTTGCGTGTTTTTCATTTTAATGTTTATGCTTTGCTAGACCCAAGAGCTACTCTATATTTTGTGACTCCTTATATTTCTAGTAGCTTTGGAGTTAGTCCCAAGACTCTGTCAGAACAGTTTTTGGTTTCTACTCCTGTCGTGACTCGGTTGTAGCTAGGTGGTGTATAGAGGATGCCCGGTCACTATATTGCATAAAGTCACCTTCGCAGACCTAGTAGAGTTATCCATGACTGACTTTGGTATTATTCTTGACATGGATTGGTTGTATGCATGTTATGCCTCTATAAATTGTAGGACCCATGTGGTGGAATTCTGTTTTCCAGGTGAATCAGCCTTGGAGTGGAAGGGTGGTTCGGCTGTACCAGCAAGTTGATTTATTTCATATCTTAAATATAGGAAGATGATTTCTAAGGATTGCATGTACCATCTAGTCAGGGTTAAGGATGTTGAATCCGAGACCCCGACTATCCAGTCAGTTCTGGTGGTGCGTAAGTATCCAGAGGTCTTCCCCGATAATTTGCCAGGTGTTCCTCCTGAGAGGAAAATTGATTTTTGCATCAACCTTCTACCTAACACGTAGCCCATCTCTATCCCTCCTTATAGGATGACTCCAGTCGAGCTAAAGGAGTTGAAGGATCAATTGAAGGACCTGTTAGATAAGGTTTCATCAGACCGAGCAAGTCTCTATAGGGTGCACTAGTTTTGTTTGTCCGAAAGAAGGATGTTTCGCTACGGATGTGTATTGACTATCAGCAATTGAACAAGGTCACCATTAAGAACACATATCCTTTACCCCGGATCGATGACTTGTTTGACTAGCTTCAGGGTGCCAAGTGTTTCTCAAAGATAGACCTCAGGTCCTGGTATCATCAGCTCAGGGTTCGGGAGTGTGATATCCCAAAGACAGCCTTCAGAACTCGGTATGGTCATTATGAGTTTGTAGCTATGTCTTTTGGACAAATGAATGCTCCTGCCGCTTTCATGGACTTGATGAACAGGGTGTTCAAGCAATATCTAGACATGTTCGTGACCGTGTTCATTGATGACATCCTTATATACTTTCGGAGCAAGGAGGAGCATGTACTTCATTTGAGAATAGTGCTTCATACTCTCAAGGATCACCAATTGTATGCCAAGTTCAGCAAGTGTGAGTTTTGGTTGAACTCGGTGGCATTTTTAGGCCACGTGGTATCAAGTGAAGGTATAAAGGTAAATTCTCAGAAAATCGATGCGATGAAGAATTGGCCTAGACCAGTGAATCCCTCGGATATTTGGAGTTTAGTGGGTTTAGCTGGCTGCTATCGGAGATTTGTTGAGGGTTTCTCATCTATTGCAGCACCTTTGACCAAGTTGACTTAGAAAAAGGTAAAGTTTCAATGGTCGGAGGCTTGTGAGAAGAGCTTCCAAGAACTGAAGGCTCGACTCACTACCGCACCGGTGTTACCAATGGTTTTGTGGTGTATTATGATGCTTCGAGAATCAGACTCGGGTGTGTATTGATGCAGCGCAGAAAAGTGATAGCATATGCTGTAGACAGTTGAAGGTTCATGAGAAAAATTACCCAACCCATGATCTAGAGTTAGCAACAGTGGTGTTCGACTTGAAGATATGGAGACATTCTATGTGGATGTGTTTACGGACCACAAGAGTTTACAATATGTGTTCATGCAGAAGGATCTCAATCTTCGACAACGGAGGTGGTTGGAGCTACTCAAGGACTACGATATGAGTGTCCTTTACCATTCGAATATGGCTAATATGGTAGCGAATGCACTTAGTAGCTCTATATGGAGAATGTGTCCCATGTGGATGAAGAAAAGAAAGAGTGCATCGACTTGCCAGGTTGGGAGTTTGGTTGGTCAACTCAACCGATGGCGGTGTTGTTGTGCAAAATGGATCAGAATCGTCCTTGGTGACTGACATGAAAGCTAGACAAGATGAGGATCTGATTTTGGTAAAGCTGAAGAAATTTGTTCGAAGTCAAAAGGTGGAGGTCTTCTCCCAAGGGGGAGATAGTGTGCTGCAGTATTAGGGTTGTTTGTGTGTTCCAGATGTGGATGATGTAAGGAGCAGGATATTTCATGAGGCACACAGAACCAGGTATTTTATTCACCCAGGTGCAACCAATATGTATCATGACTTTCGGGAGATATACTGGTGGAATGGCATGAAGAAGGATATTACAGAATTCGTAGCCAAGTGCCCGAACTGTCAGCAAGTAAAGGTTGAACATCAAAGGCCGGAAGGAGTACTTCAGGATACCAATATTCCTACTTAGAAGTGGGAAGAGGTTAACATGGATTTCATTACAAGCCTACCTCGTACTCGTCAACAATATGATTCCATTTGGGTGGTGGTAGACAGATTGACCAAGGTTGCACATTTCCTACCGGTGAGGACCACATATTCAGTGGATGATTATGCCAAATTATATATCTAGGAGTTGGTAAGACTACATGGAGTCCCTTGTCCATTATTTCGAATCGAGGTACTTAGTTTACCTCCCAATTTTGGTGGTCTTTTCAGAAGAGGCTTGGGACTCAGGTTAAGCTCAGCACAGCCTTACATCCGCAAACAGATGGCCAAGCAGAACGAACAATCCAAACTCTAGAGGACATGTTAAGATCATGTGTAATGGACTTCAAAGGTAGTTGGAATGATCATATTCCCCTGATCGAGTTTTCTTTCAATAACAGTTATCACTACAATATCCAAATGGCACCGTTCGATGCTCTTCATGGACGGAGGTGTAGATCACCCATCGGTTGGTTTGAGGTTGGTGAGACAGATATGATAGGGCCAGATTCTGTGCATGAGGCCATGGTAAAGGTTCAGTTGATAAGGGACAGGCTAAAAATCGCTCAAAGTCATCAAAAGTCATATGCTGATGTGAGGAGGAGGGATTTGGATTTGAGGTGAACAATTGGATATTTCTGAAGGTATCTCCCATGAAGGGAGTCATGCGGTTTGGAAAGAAAGGAAAACTCAGTCCCCGTTATGTTGGTCCCTACAGGGTTATGAGAGGAGTTGGTAAGGTAGCGTATGAGTTAGACTTACTGTAATGCCTCGGAGACTCAAAGACTAGATCCGGGACTTAAATCAGAAAATCTACAAAAAATGTCTCAGGATGACTCACCTAACACATTGTGAGACCTAACGACTCTTTAGGTCAGTCATGGGAAGGAGGAATAGAAGTGTGAAATGAGAAGCAGTGTACCCAATGAGAGACCCCATGAGTCGTGGTCACTGACCACGACCCGTTAGGTCATTCGTGAGCAGGCCAGGTCAGGAATTAAATAATTGGGCTGTGTACTAGACGGATGGTGACCACGAGTCGTTGTCACCAATAACGACGCGTTAAGTCCCCTATTACCAGCCCTAGTCAATTGTTAGGCAGTGCACCTAACGAGTGTCACCACAAGTCGTGGTCATTAACCACGACCCGTTAGGCCACCCGATAGGGCCACCTAACAGTTTTTTCCTACGACTTTCTAAGGTCTATTTAGTAACTTCCTATTTTCCTAAACTTTAAACTACGTCTTTTTAGACATAATTTCAGACTTATTAGAGGGTTTAGACAGTTCCTTCCCTTATTCCCATGTTTATTCTCAAAAAAACATCAAAAATTCTCTCAAGAAACTCTCTAGCAGGCTTACGGGTTTCCTCCATCGCAGCAGTCCAAGATTTCTCCTTCAAGAAACTTCAACTTAGGTGTGTGGGAATTCAACAAGGGAAATTATTCTTCCCTTGTGCCCCCCAAAACCCTCTCAAAGTTTCTCTATCAGTTTTAGCCCTGCGTTTTCGAATACACAGAAATTATATGATATTATTCGTTAATTCCATATTGAATGATATTCTTGTTTATTATTGATATGATCTCCATCAATTCTTACTTGAATTGTTGATGTTCTTGCCAAATGAATTTAAGCCCTAAATTTTCGAGTAAAGATTATTTGCGTATTAAATTCCATCTAGTGAATGAAGTATGTCTTGGGCTGAATTTCCTAGTGATTCTTATTATTTATATGTTGAGCAAATATTCCATTGATAAGAATGATTTTAACCCTGTCCGATGAGATTCCTTTAACTCTTGAAATTTTTCCATATTATGAGATTCCTTTGTTATTGGAATGAGTTGGGTTCTCTATTAGCTGCTTAGTAGTTCAGTTTAGTTAGAACATAGAACCTCTTCAGAACTATCCAAAACTTGTCAACTCATCAGTTTGACTTCAGTCTTTTCTCGAGGTGTCAGTGGTGCCTCCCAGTTATCAAAATTAGACTCAGAATCCACTTTATTGGTCCATTAGGTGGTCATGACATTTCAGATATATAGCTCTGACCATCCCCAGGACCCCAGTTCAGTTTATAGATTGCTATTAGATGTTTATGATGCTTTCTGGTAAGTAGCTCTGGCCAGTCTAAAACCCAGTTTCAGAATCTGGTCCGATAAGACTCTCAGGGTACTTTCAGTTATATGTCCCAGACTAGTCTTGGACCCCTGTTTCGAGCTATCAGCCTAGTAGTTCAGTTTAGGTTTTCCAGTGGGAGTAGGACTTAGCACTGAGTGGATTGGGGTTCCAGCGCACCCAGGTTTCTAGAACTACATTGCTAGTGTAGGTTATAGTATTACTTGGCCTGATTGGCCCCAGACTTTTGTGATCACCCAGTTCATGCCTTTATACCCTGGCAAGGTATATTGGGTCCTATCAGTGAGGTATATACATCGGACTCCATGTCTATCTCACGTGGCTATATGTCGATTACAGACTCTCCCACTAGTCAGTCCAGTCCAGTTTTAGAATAAGCAGCTCAGTTCAGTTATAGTTCTATCAGTTTAGCTTAGTTAAGTTCAGTATCTAAGACTCAATACTTCCAGACTTAGGTCATGCCTTGACCATCAGACAGGGTCATTTTGACCACCTCAATTTACTTTAGTAGTTCAGTTCAGTTTACTTACTGGTCATTGCATGTCATATCAGTTTAGACATTATATTTAGTTATGCTTTATCCCACTTACTCAGTACATTCAAAGTACTGACACATACTTTTATGTTGTATCGTTTCATGATACAGCTACAGGTTCCCAGACTCAGCAGCATTAGCCGTTGAGATCCAGATCCTCCTCCACCGTAGTTGAAGTGTGAGTCCTCATCATTCGAGGGCCTTATTTCATTTTATTTCAATTGATTTGTTATTTTTTGTTATATTTAAAGTTAGCTGGGGTTTTGTCCCAGCAACTCATCAGTTAGAAGGCTCTTAGACACAGAGTTAATTTCAGACTTTAGATGCTTAATATTTTATGTTTTCTCTTAGTTCTATTTTCTTAAAATGCTCTTGTGCTATTATTTCAAAGCTTCCTCTATTCATGTTTTGCTAGAGTACCAGTGTATGATAGATTAGGGGTTGACTTGGGGTCACTTGTGACCTCAAGTACCATGTTATACCCAGGGTGTAGACTCGGGGCATGACAAACTTGGTATCAGAGCATTAGGTTTAGAGTATCCTCAGAATGTCTGAAAGCCGCATCAAGTAAAGTCCTTTTCATGGGTGTGAAGCACCCACACTTATGACGAGGAGGCTACAAGATGTTACTAGGAAAAACTCTATTTTGTTCATACTCTTTATCTTGCGTTAAAGTTCAATTCCAGAAATGTCCTTCTAACTCGTGCTCTATTTTGTTTCAGTGAATCATGCCTCCCAGACGCGGTAATGGAAGAGGGATGGGTAACGCCAATAGACCTGCCCCACCAGCCTCGACAGCTTCTCAAGATGATTTAGTGTCTACCGCCGAATTCAGGGCGGCCATTCTACTGCTAGCCCAAACAGTCACCAACTAGGTGAACTAGCAGGTGGTGCCGATGAACACCAATGGGTCTGCAGAAGTTACGAGGGTGCGGGACTTCACCCGTATGTACCCTCCATCTTTTCAGGGATCCGAAGTAAGGGAGGGTCCCCAAGAGTTCGTGGATGAGGTCAAGAAGATTACCCGCATTATGGGCACCAGCTCCTCTGAAAGTACTGACCTGGCTGCCTACTAGCTAAAAGGGGTAGCTCAGGTCTGGCATGACCAGTGGAAAGAGGGGCGGACAGCAGGAGCAGGACTAATAGAGTGGGATAAGTTCCACACAGCTTTCTTGGACAGATTTTCCCCTCGGGAGTTGAGGGAGGCAAATATGGTGGAGTTTATGAATTTGAGACAGGGCAACAGAACCGTGGAGGAGTATGCTCTGGAGTTTACTAGGTTGTCTAAGTATGCTCCAAAGATGGTAGCCGAGCCAAGGGCTCGCATGTTGAAATTTGTGAACGGGGTGTCGAATCTAGTCCTCAAGGAGTGCAGGACAGCGATGTTGATTAAGGATACGGACCTCTCCAGCTTGATCGTCTATGCCCAGCAGATTGAGGCCAAAAAGCTGAAGGATATGGAGCGAAAGAACAAACAGGCAAGGACTGGCCAGTCAGATTATGGCCATCATAGGTCTAACGGTAGTAGCCACCCACAATAGCTGCTGCAGCAGTAGAGAGCCCCAGCATCCAGTTCAGCTAGTGCCCCAACCTCTCGATCCCACTAGGACAGAGGGGTGGGTCATCTAGCTCTCAGTATCAAGCCCATAGTACCGGGAACAAGTATCCAGCTTGTCCCAAGTGTGGTAGGAACCACCTGCGAGAGTGCCTTCAGGGTCGAAAGGGCTGTTTTGGTTGCGGACAACTTGGACATCGGCTTAGGGAGTGCCCGTCAGCAAGGCGAGGGAGATCACAATCTACCACATCATCAGCTCCAGTAGGTCAACCAGCCCAGCAGGCTAACACATCAGGTATGCTGATGGTCAATGTTAAAACCATTTCTATGCTCTATCTTCCCATCAGGATCAGGAGAGCTCACCTAACGTAGTCACGGGTATGTTACGTCTCTTTCAACTATACGTGTATGCCCTCCTAGATCCAGGAGCCACTCTTTCATTCGTGACTCCCTACGTAGCAGTCCAGTTCAATATCAGTCCAGAAGTCCTCTCATAATCATTCTCAGTCTTCACCCCAGTTGGCGAGTCAGTTAGAGCCAACCGGGTGTATAGAAACTGTCCAGTCTCAGTTCTGAATAAAGTCATTCCAGTTGACCTCGTAGAGTTAGATATGGTCAATTTTGACCTTATCCTTGTCATAGATTGGTTACACTCTTGCTATGCCTCAGTTGATTGCAAAACTAGAGTTGTCAAGTTCTAGTTGATCTTGGGCAGATTTATATGCCCAAGTGATACTCAAACGTATCATTTTTACCTTGTTTGTTGTGCAATGTGTATATAATATCATGTAATTAGTAATAAAATGCGAATTTATACTAACCAACATGATTAGCATTTGTTTTGCAGTTAAATGTGACTTTTAGGAGCTAAAATGCATGTTGGAACTATGTCGGAGTTGGACTTGGATGCGAGCGTGGAAAAGACCTTGGAATGCACATTTTATAAGGGCTCCGCGATGGAGCCGTGCCACGCTACCATCGCGGTAGCACACTGCCTGAACATGAATTAAAATGGCAAATTCCAGTGTGCCTTCGCGTCAGCTCCGTGGCACGGAGAGAGGCCTCCGCGTTGGCCTCCGTGCCACGTTGAGGTTAATTTATCGGACCCTGAAATTCCAGTGAATGTCCGCGTCCACGCCGTGTCACGGAGGCAGTGCTCCGCGTTGGCCTCCGTGACACGTTGCTTGTTATTCCGAGAAAAATTTCCCACTAGTATAAATAGCACACTTAGGTTTATTTTAATTAGTTTTGAGTTTTTAGACGGAGTTCAGAAGTGGAGAGCAGGAACGTGGGTTAGTAGCAGTTGAAGAACGAAAAAGCTAAGGGAGTTCTTCTCTTCCTTTCTTCTTTCTATCAATTGTACATATGATTTACACTCATTTTAGGATGATCAATCCAAGAATGAGTGGCTAATTCTCTTCCTTGCTGAGGTTTTGAACATGTGTAATGAATTTTGATTGTAAATGATATGGTTTTCTTCTTCTTCTTTAATGTTGTTCTATTAATTCTTGTTCTTACTGCATTAGTGCTTGGCCAACATTAATGTACATCTAAAAAGTCCAATTTCACTCTAAAGAGCAAGAAATTGGAAAGTTGTGAATTAATAGGGTATTGTTCTTAACTTGATTTGGGAAAATTGGGTTTTGATGTGCTTTCCTGATAGAAATATACTTGAAAGCCGTATTAGTCAATTTAGGAACTGGAATTGTAGTGCTAGGTCATAAATTGCATTTGATCACAGAAATGTAGACGGATGGTTTATGATTCTAAAGTGAAATTAAATACGAGAGTTTTAATTTCTAGGCTAATGTTCTTGGCTAGCAACATGAAGAAGAGATTAACCAAATTATCATGATTATCAAGTTTATTACTTGTTCTTAACCTTGGCATGTTCATATCCATTGTCTAAATTCACAAGTAAATAGTTGTTATTAATTGTAGTATATATAGTTTAGAAACAAAAACTCAAGTAACTATTGGTTATATTGTTGTTAGCATAATTAGACGTGAAATAGGAATATAGTAAACTAGGCAATTTTACGTATTTTGAGCCTCCTTAGATCGATACTTGGCTACTTAGCCACTTTATTACTTGTTTGACCACGTGCACTTGCATGTCGGTTTATAATATATATAATACCAACCTGAGCAGAACACCGAACAAGTTTTTGGCGCCGTTGCCGGGGAGGCTAGGCGATTTGTAAAATTGTGTTTAGTGTAAATTTACTGTATTTGTATTTTTATTTTCTTAAGTGTTAACATCTTGGTCTTAACCTGTATTTTGCAGATTTTGTTTCTGTGAACACTGGCAAGGGACAAAGAGCTGGTGGAATCTTACTTAGAGCCTGAACGTGAATTTCATAGTCAACGTAGAGAAGCTCTACGAAAGAAGCTGCAGTTGCTTAAACAGTCTATGATGGAGCAACAAAATCCACCAGTTGTGCGGGCAGTGTTAGTGCCCGATGAAGCAGCAGCAAGGCCGGTTCGCGAGGTGGCAATCCCACACGCCAATAATGTCCATTCTAGCATCCGCAAACCAGAGCCTGGAGGGAGGTTTGAATTAAAGCAGAATATGGTGCAACTTTTGCACACAAGCGGGCAATTTACCGGACTCCCTCATGAAGATCCACAACAACATCTCCAGAACCTTTTGGAGATAAGTGACACTTATATACCCGCTGGAGTGCCACCTGATTATGTTCGACTCACCTTATTTCCATTTTCCTTACTTGGTGAAGCCAAGAGGTGGTTAAAAGCTGAACCACCCAATTCTATATCAACGTGGGATGATCTTGCGCGGAATTTTTTGATCAGATTTTTCCCTTCTGGTAAAACAGCCAGACTTAGAAGTCAAATTCTAAGTTTTAAACAGAGGGAAGGGGAAAATCTATATCAAGCCTGGGAAAGATTTAAATCCATGTTGCGGGACTGTCCTCCTCATCATCAGTCCAATGAGGTGTTGGTACACACATTCATTGAGGGTTTGGAACCCCACACTAAAATTCTGTTAGATTCAGCAGCTGGAGGGCAAGCGCTGGAAAAGACCTATGAGGAGCTGTACACTTTGCTCAACCGAATTTCACAAGGCAATCCAGAATGGAATGCAGATTCTTCAAGGGGTGGAGTAAGGAAAGCAGCGGGAGTGCTTGAAGTGGATGGATTCACAGCTATCGCTGCACAGATAGCTGCTTTGCAAAATCAGTTAAACACTCACTTCAACAATATCAATTTGAACCAGCCGTCAGCTTCAGTCAATGCAGTTCAACAAATGTGGTGTGAAGTGTGTGGTAGTAGTGAGCATTCAGCTGAATGTTGTGGTGCCAATCCTGATTCTGTTAACTTTGTGGGCAATGCACAGAGAAATCAGCAGAAGTTTGGTAGTGGCTACAACTCAAATTGGAGGAACCATCCGAATTTTTCGTGGGGTAGCAACAATCAACAAGGCCAAAGTTCAGGGCAGGGTATGCACAGGAACCAAGGAGGGCAACAAAATTATCAAGCTCAATTCAGAAATCACAATGCCCCTCCTCCACCACCATCACCGACTATTGAGGAATGTTCAAAACCATGATCGCTAATCAGGCACAATTGCAGGCTGACTATGTTAAATTGGCAGCCGAAGTGAAGAACAATCAATTGGCGACCAAGGCTCTTGAATATCAGTTTGGGCAGTTTGCTAGTGCCCAAAATACTAGACCCAGAGGAGGACTACCTAGCGACACGGATCCTAATCCGAAGCAGGTAAATGCAGTGACCACGAGGATTGGTTTACAGTTGAAGGAGGTGGAACCGGAAAGACCGCCTCAAAAGTCAGGAGCAGCAGATGTTGAGGGAGAGCAAATCTCAGATAAGGGGAAGACTAAAGAAGCTGAACCAGAAAGGCCTCCACCCCCGTTCCCTCAACGACTTAAGAAACACAAGGAGGAGGCGTGTTTCCAGAAATTCATGGAGGTACTTAAACAGGTACATGTTAACTTACCTCTTGTTGATATCTTGCAGGGAGTGCCAAAATATGCGAAATATATTAAAGACATCGTGGCTAACAAAAGTCGTTTGACTGAGTATGCCACGGTAGCTTTAACGGAGGAATGCACTTCCCATATTCAGAATAGGTTGCCCACAAAACTGAAAGACCCTGGAAGTTTTACTATCCAGCTTACTATTGGGCAAAGTATCCGAGCGCGTGGATTATGCGACTTGGGGGCAAGCATAAATCTGATGCCATCTTCGGTATTCAGAAAGTTAGGTCTAGGGAGTCCTAGACCTACAACGGTAATCTTGCAGCTAGCAGACAGGTCTTTAGCTAAGCCAGATGGCATTGTTGAGGATGTGTTAGTGCAAGTAGGCTCCCTCATTTTTCTGGTCGATTTCATTGTTCTGGACTTTGAACCAGATGCTGAAGTCCCATTTATTTTGGGATGACCCTTTTTGGCAACCGGAAAAGCATTAATTGATGTAGCTGCGGGTCAACTCACGATGCGAGCACATGACAAGGTTGAAGTGTTCGACGTGTACAAGGTACCTAAGCTCCCGACTGTTTATAAGGATCTCTCTGTGATCAACGTGATTGATCATGGGAATGTTAATGGAATGAGTGATTCCCGAGAGTTACTAAGAAGGCCACCGGATAAGGTTGAGAACTACTGGGGGGATGACCATGATCGGGACAAAGCGTCCATCTCCCTAGTAGACAAATGAGCGTAAAGGACGTCGAGCCGCGATGGTAAACCAGGCGCTGCACAGGAGGCAACCCGTGAGAAAAATATTTTATTTTATTTTTTTTCTTTTTGCACAATGTAGTTAATTTTTATCTTTATTTTTGTTTTTATTGTCTATTTCCAAGTTTTAGTTTTCTTTTTCTTTTCTTGATTAGGTTTAGATTTTCATTTTAGTTAGTATTTTTTATTTTAGTTAGGGAAATCTATTAATTTAACCAATTTTTGTTTAGTGAGGTGATTTTCAGGTGTAACGGAGGAAATATACATGGAATCGAGAAAATGAGGCAAGGTATGAAAAATCAAATTAATTGAAGAAACAGTGCACTGGCGCGTTGGCGCCGTGTCACAGAGGCAGTGCTCCGCGTTGGCCTCTGTGACACGTTGAAGGCAAAATCCGGATTTTTCAAAAATCCAGTAAGCCAACGCGTTGGCTCCGTGTCATGGAGGAGGGGCTCCGCGTTACCCTCTGTGACACGTTGCCCCTTATTCAGTGTCGGGTCACACCGGGTTGCCTGGTGACCCGCGTGTTTTTTATGAATTAACCCCCGATTTTCACCCATTTTTCCCCATTTCCCTCTTCCCTCCGCGACCAAACACCCATTTCCCCCTCCCCAAGCACCGTGCCACGTTCCTAGGCAAGGAAAAACATCAATTTTCTTCGGTTCTTCAATTCTAAGGTATGTTTTCATCGTCTATCTCAATTTTTTGGCGATTTTTGTCAATTTTGGGCATGTGAGGTGAGATATATCACCCTAGGTAGAAATTAAACATGATGTTGAATTATTTTGTGATTGATTATATTCAGATTGTTGTAGTTAGCATTTGAACTTGTCGATTATGTGAATAATTCGAAAATTGATTGTAGAATTATATTCTAGGGCTTGGATTGTTGAATTTGCCTTGGGCACTTGATAATTTGATTAAATCGATGCCGGGTTGTGTTTATTATTTGAGAGAAGTCGTGGTAAATATTGTGTAAATGTTAAAAGACGACTAATTCTCGAACTTTTGTGGGAAAATGCATAAAATGTGTGAATTGGTTAGATTGTTTAGATTAGATTGTATATAACATGTTTTTATTGTAGTTTTTATTTTGTTGTTGTTTTTGGTTGCTAAGTGCGATGTGTGAATTGTTAGCGATAGTAGGATTGGGATTAGCTGTATGAAGTCTGAGTAGTACGCTAACTGTTATGCTATCGAAATTTTGTTGTGAACGCACTAAGCATGAACTATATAGTGTTGTCTGTGGTGTAATTAGAGTTATTCTTTGCCGTAATTTTGTAGACGAAGCTAAGGCCTAAGTGTGGGGTAAATGTTTTGTAACCCGACCTTAGCCGAAGTTAACAAGTTTTTAGCTTAACGTTGTGCTTGTTTGTGTAAATTGATAGGTACAATGGCTAGCAGACAAGATAAAGGCAAGGGTGTTTCTACCTCAGGCACAGGTAGGAAACGGATGAGACTGGGCACCGCAGTCCCAGCTGCACCCGCTGTTCCGCGTGGCCAACGCCGCCAATACAGAACAAGATGGGTCACCGATGAAGGGAAGAAATGGTACGCGAAACACAAAGAAAACAAGTACTTCCCCGAGGAACATATTGCTCGGGAACCACTTGCACAGGAGTTCCCTCGCATTGTACAGAGAATCGAGGCAGCTGGGCTCAGCTTTATTTTTCAAGAGCCCAAGGAGTGCAACCTTTACTTGGTCCAGGAATTTTATGCAAACTGGAACCCGGCCATCAGGAGCCACACTATAAAAATCAGAGGGCAGATTGTCACTCTGGAACCCCAGCAGCTGAATGCCATCGTTGGAGCGCGGGACACAGACGCCCACGTTCTCCGCCAGCTAAACATCACCCCACCGTACGCCGACATCAGACGTACGTTATGTGGGGCTCGATCCACAGCTCGATGGAGTAGACACAAGGAGAGGGGTTACCACCAGACTCTGCCTTATTCGCAGATGAACAGGGAGGCCAGAATCTGGCTGAAGATTGTATGTTCGTGCTTGATCCCGGGAGTCCATATGACAGATGTGACCCGGGACCATGTCTGCTTGGTGTATTCCCTTATGAAAGGGCTCGAGATTAATGTGGGGGCGGTCATAATATCCGCCATGAAAAGATCCAGACTGCACCAGGGCCACAGATACGGGTTTGGCGGACTCATCACCACCTTCCTCCGAGGCCTCGACATTGAGGAAGAAGCCTTGGACTATATTCCGCAGCTGGAGCGGAGGACCCTCGACGTGACAAAGACTAAGTCCCCCGACACTACACACGGACCTGTATTGACTTTGGGCGAGCGACATGCTCGTGACGATCAGTACATGGCCCGTATGTTTGGCATGCAGATGCTACAGCTACGGATAGGTGGGAGACCAGCCACCGAGGAGGAATTATGGCAGCTGGAGCTGGACTACCCCTTTGGCGAGAACGCTAGAGCCTTATGTCGGGTAGGGCCAGCCTTCGTGGAGCTGACAGATGATGATGTCCCTACTGATGAGGAGACACGTCGTGAGGACTCTGATGTGGAGTCCGATGACGACGATGGCGCTGATTCAGATATGGGCGACGAGGCCGCAACACCGGATGAAGAAGTCGAATATTTCGACTGAGCAGGGAGTTCCACCACCCAAATTTTTGTGCTTTGTATTGTTGTGAACACTGGGGACAGTGTTCGATTTAAGTGTGGGGTGGGGAGTAGCTAGGTGTTGGGTCAAGGCTCTAATTTGCCATATGTTTTTCCTTGATGTTTATGTATGTTTGTGCTTTCCCTGTGGCGAACTGATTAGTGATGTATGTGTATATACTTGTGTGTGGTTAATGATGTGTGTTTTTGAAGTTATGGTTGCTAGTGTAAATATTTTGTAAATTTTGTAAATATTTTTTTTCTCTATCAACATGATCGATATTTTTCAAAATTTTTGCGAACATATTTTGCAATTATCAAAATCTTGTGTAAATATCTTTCTATCGAAATGATCGATGTGTTGCAAAAAATTTTCGATTTTTATTTTTTTTGGGTTTCTCGGAGTTTGTTTTCGGTTCTTTTACCGAGAATAGTCCCATTGAACCAATGTCATAGTTAGTGACCGTTCCCTATGATGGATGGATGACGACCGTCTTAAGGGAAATGTAGTCGGTAGGAGTAGGATTTTTATATTTTTTTTAGTTTTTCTTTGGTGGATTGCATCAATGAACTGTAGTTGCTTATGGTTGCTAAAATTTCGTTGCGTGTTGTAATTGATGTTCAAAATGTGAAAGTGATTCATTTGAAAGCATGCAATTCTGTAAAGACGTAGAGTTACCTAGGCTATAGAATTTGGTTCAGTATGATTGAGGCTTAATCTTGAATTCATGTAATTGACTAATTAAAGAGTCTGTGAATGCATTTTGATTCGAGCATGTGCATGAAGTGTTAAGTGAGGTTTTGCTATTCCATGTCATTGTGAATTGTCTAGAACTTGCCTGGTGTGTATACAAAACGAAATGAAGGAGGTGTAGTGTTGGAAAGGATGTAGGCATTTCTTTGTTTTAACCGATAGTTTCCATTTTTTTTTTCCTTGTCAAATTCTACCTTTTTATATGTTGTATACCCTAGTCAGCCCGTTGAGCCTTTAGCCGATTTCTTTCTTTCTTTTGTCCAAAATTGTATGAACTAAGCTTTATTCCTTCTTTTCATTAGCCTTAAAGTCTATAAGAAGCTCTTAAGCGCTTGCAAAGAACAGAAAATGTTTCCCAAAGTGTTAAAGTGTGAAAAGAGTGAAAAGAAAAAGGAAAGCAAAGTGAAGAAAGAAAAGATGATGTTGAAGAGGCACTTGTTGTAATTAATTGATAGTGAGGGTACATGAAAACCCTTTGTTTTGTGTCAAGTGTGGTTGATGAAATGGGTTGTATGAAAGTAAACCAGCATGAATGGGAGAAAAAGAGAAAAGAGAGGAACAATGTCCATGAGTCGATGGGAATGAGTTGAAAAGGCGCTTAAGGATGCTAGCGACTATTATTGGCTAATCCAATATATATATACTAGATCCATAGCCCCATTACAACCCATTAAAGTCCTACGTGATCCTATATTGCATTTCTTTATATTAGTGGAGTAATACACTAAGGACAAGCTTATGGGTCATGACATGAGGCATGTGAATTCTTTTGGGAGAGAGAGTGAAATTAATTTTTATATGCCCCTACTTGCCTGTTTGTGTGTTGCATGAACATAAAGGGGAAGTTTCTCTCGAGTTGTGAGGGCACATGCTTGATGAAAGATTGATTTTCGTGTCGGATTTCTTGATTAGCTGATTTGCATGAGTTTGCTGATATCAAGAATCAATTCTTAAAGTCTAGGAAACCTTGATGTATTAAAGGTCATTGTATTGTACGACCAAGCATGTTTTCTTGATGATTTGCAAAAATTGAATAATCGGTATGACCGTAGTGTAAATTGTTGCACCATAGTGACGAAGGTTGGGATGTAATTTGCATGATTTGTGTATATGTTGTTCGAGGACGAACAAGGATTTAAGTGTGGGGTAAGTGATCTTGGGCAGATTTATATGCCCAAGTGATACTCAAACGTATCATTTTTACCTTGTTTGTTGTGCAATGTGTATATAATATCATGTAATTAGTAATAAAATGTGAATTTATACTAACCAACATGATTAGCATTTGTTTTGCAGGTAAATGTGACTTTTAGGAGCTAAAATGCATGTTGGAACTATGTCGGAGTTGGACTTGGATGCGAGCGTGGAAAAGACCTTGGAATGCACATTTTATAAGGGCTCCGCGATGGAGCCATGCCACGCTACCATCGCGGTAGCACACTACCTGAACATGAATTAAAATGGCAAATTCCAGTGTGCCTTCGCGTCAGCTCCGTGGCACGGAGAGAGGCCTCCGCGTTGGCCTCCGTGCCACGTTGAGGTTAATTTATCGGACCCTGAAATTCCAGTGAAGGTCCGCGTCCACGCCGTGTCACGGAGGCAGTGCTCCACGTTGGCCTCCGTGACACGTTGCTTGTTATTCCGGGAAAAATTTCCCACTAGTATAAATAGCACACTTAGGTTTATTTTTAATTAGTTTTGAGTTTTTAGACGGAGTTCAGAAGTGGAGAGCAGGAACGTGGGTTAGTAGCAGTTGAAGAACGAAAAAGCTAATTGAGTTCTTCTCTTCCTTTCTTCTTTCTATCAATTGTACGTATGATTTACACTCATTTTAGGATGATCAATCCAAGAATGAGTGGCTAATTCTCTTCCTTGCTGAGGTTTTGAACATGTGTAATGAATTTTGATTGTAAATGATATGGTTTTCTTCTTCTTCTTTAATGTTGTTCTATTAATTCTTGTTCTTACTGCATTAGTGCTTGGCCAACATTAATGTACATCTAAAAAGTCCAATTTCACTCGAAAGAGCAAGAAATTGAAAAGTTGTGAATTAATAGGGTATTGTTCTTAACTTGATTTGGGAAAATTGGGTTTTGATGTGCTTTCCTGATAGAAATATACTTGAAAGCCGTATTAGTCAATTTAGGAACCGGAATTGTAGTGCTAGGTCATAAATTGCATTTGATCACAGAAATGTAGACGGATGGTTTATGATTCTAAAGTGAAATTAAATACGAGAGTTTTAATTTCTAGGCTAATGTTCTTTCCTAGCAACATGAAGAAGAGATTAACCAAATTATCATGATTATCAAGTTCATTACTTGTTCTTAACCTTGGCATGTTCATATCCATTGTCTAAATTCACAAGTAAATAGTTGTTATTAATTGTAGTATATATAGTTTAGAAACAAAAACTCAAGTAACTATTGGTTACATTGTTGTTAGCATAATTAGACGTGAAACTGGAATATAGTAAACTAGGCAATTTTACGTATTTTGAGCCTCCTTGGATCGATACTTGGCTACTTAGCCACTTTATTACTTGTTTGACCACGTGCACTTGCGTGTCGGTTTATAATATATATAATACCAACCTGAGCAGAACACCGAACACTAGTTTCCAAATGAACCAGTGTTAGAGTGGATGGGCAGCAGTTCAGCACCTAAGGGTAGGTTTATTTCCTACCTTAAGGCCCAGAAACTCATCTCCAAGGGATGTATCTATCATATAGTTCGGATCAAGGATTCCAAATCTGAGACCCAAACTATCTAGTCAGTTCCAGTAGTCAGTGGGTTCCCAGATGTATTTCCTAAGGATCTTTCGGAGTTCCCCCTGAATGGTAAATAGACTTCGGAATAGACCTCCTCCCAGATACTCAACCCATCTCCATCCCTCCTTATAGAATGGCTCCAGCTGAGCTTAAGGAGTTGAAGAAGCAGCTAACATATCTTCTTGACAAGGGTTTTATCAGACCCAGTATCTCTCCCTGGGGTGCCCCAGTATTATTCGTGCGTAAGAAGGATGGTACCCTCAGAATGTGCATAGATTACAGTCAGCTGAACAAAGTCACAGTCAAGAACAAGTATCCCCTACCCAGAATTGACGACCTATTTGACCAACTTCAAGGGGCAAGTTATTTCTCAAAAATCGATCTCAGTTCAGTGTATCATCAACTAAGGGTCAGGGAGTGTGACATACCGAAAATAGCATTCATAACTAGGTATGGTCACTACAAGTTTGTGGTGATGTCCTTTGGGGTAACAAATGCCCCAGTAGCCTTCATGGATTTGATGAACAGGGTCTTCGAGTAGTATCAAGATATGTTCATCATTGTATTTATCGACGACATTCTAGTATACTCTAGAAATGAGGAAAAGCATGCAAATCACCTAGATTAGCATTGCAGACACTCAGGGACTGTCAGTTGTTCACCAAGTTCAGAAAGTGTGAATTCTGGTTAAAAGTCTGTGATCTTCTTAGGTCATGTGGTCTCAGGTGAAGGAATACAAGTAGATCCTCACAAGATAATAGTGGTAAAAGATTGGCCCAGACCTACCTCTCCTACTAAAATCAGGAGTTTCCTAGGCTTAGCCGGTTGTTACCGACGTTTTTTGGAAGGCTTCTCCTCTATAGCATCTCCTCTGACTAAGTTAACTCAGAAGAAGGTGAAATTTCAGTGTTCGGATGAGTGTGAGAAGAGTTTCTAGGAGTTGAAGACTCGACTTTCTACTACTCTGGTTCTGACCTTGCTAGAAGGAATAGATGGATTGGTTGTTTATTATGATGCTTCCAGAGTTGGACTCGGATGCGTCCTGATGCAGCGGGGCAAAGTGATAGCCTACGCCTCCAGATAGCTCAAAGTTCATGAGAAGAAATATCCAACTCATTACTTTGAACTAGCATCGGTGGTGTTTGCGCTAAATATATGGAGGCATTACTTAATGGAGCTCACACAGATGTGTTTACAGATCATAAGAGTCTTTAGTACGTGTTGAGTCAGAAGGATCTAAATCTACGTCAGACAAGGTGGTTGGAGTTGCTAAAGGACTATGACATGAGTGTGTTATATCACCCAGGTAAATCCAATATGGTGGCTGACGCCTAAGAAAACGGTCTATGGGGAGCGTGGCTCACATTGAGGAAGGCAAGAAAGAGTTAGCGAAGGATGTTCATAGACTAGCTCGGTTAGGGGTGCAGTTGGTGGATTCAGCCAAAAGTGGTGTGGTAATACAAAGTGGGTCGGACTCATCCTTGGTAGTTGAAGTTAAGTCCAGATAGGACAAAGATCTAGTTCTACTTAAAATTAAAGAAGCAGTTCTTAGGAAAGAGGTTGAGGCTTTCTCCAGAGGGGGAGATGGAGTGCTCCGTTACCAGGGAATATTGTGTGTACCGGATGTTGGTAGTTGAGACAGCAGATACTGGCTGAAACAAACAGCTCGAGATACTCCATTCACCCCGGTGATACTAGAATGTACCGCGATCTGTAGGATATTTACTGGTGGAACGGCATGAAGAGAGACATTGTTGAATTTGTAGCCAAGTGCCCAAACTACCAGCAAGGCAAGGTGGAGCATCAAAGACTAGGACGCATGACTCAAGATATCAGCATACCCACATGAAAGTGGGAAGAAGTAAATATGGACTTTATTACGGGTCTACCCCAGACTCGTCGACAGCATGACTCAATCTTGGCGGTAGAATACTGGATGACTAAGTCAGCACACTTCCTCCCAATCAAAACCACAGACTCAGTTGAGGACTATGCCAGACTTTACATTCGAGAGTTAGTTATACTCCATGGGGTGCCTTTATCTATCATTTTAGACAAAGGAACTTAGTTTACCTCGCACTTTTTGAAGTCCTTTCAAAAGGGACTAGGCACTCAAGTCAAGCTCAGCATAGCTTTTCACCCTCAGACTGATGGGCAAGCTGAGCGGACTATTCAGACCCTAGAAGATATGTTAAGAGCGTGCGCGATTGGGATGACCATTTGCCTCTTATCAAGTTTGCGTACAACAACAACTACCACTCTAGCACTCAGATGGCGCCATTCGAAGCATTATATGGGAGAAGATGCAGATCTCCTATAGGGTGGTTTGAGGTTGGTGAAGCTACCTCGATAGGGCTAGACTTAGTTCACGAGGCAATGCAGAAAGTTCAGCTCATCTGAGAAGGGTTGAAAATAGCTCAGAGCTGCCAAATATATTATGCCGATATGTGAAAAAGAGAGTTGGAGTTTGCAGTTGATAACTGGGTTTACCTAAAAGTTTCGCCCATGAATGGGGTGATGAGATTTGGAAAGAAGGGAAAGCTCAATCCGAGATAAGTGGGACCTTATAGAATTTTGAGGCGTATCATAAATGTATCCCATGAGCTAGAATTACCTCCAAAATTAGCAGTCATGCACCCGGTGTTCCATTTGTCACTTTTGAAGAATTGCATCGGGGATCCAACCTCAGTTGTGCCATTGGATAGTGTAGGAATAAAAGATAGTCTCTCATATGAGGAAATACTAGTCCAGATCCTTGACCGTTAGGTTCGTAAGCTAAGGAATAAGGAAATAGCTTTAGTCAAAGTCTTATGGAGAAATTAGTAGGTTGAGGGAGCTACCTGGAAGGCCGAAGTAGATATGATGGCCAAGTGCCCCCACTTGTTCTCTACCGACTCTATTATAGCTTACAATGTTAGTTTTACCTTAGAAACAAATTTAGTTGTGGGATTCAATTCATGTGTATAAGTTTCTCTTATGACTTTGGATGTATGTATGAAAAGAGAATTCAGTACAGTTGTGTATTTTGAAACGGAGGTAGTCATTCCGACAGTTTTGGAGTTAAATGAATAGTATCTGGAATTCTTGGTTGTTATTCTCTGCCTTCATGTGTGTTTTCTAACATTCGAGGATGAATGTTTCCAAGGGGGAGATATTTTAATGCCCCGAAAACTCAAAGACTAGATCCGGGACTTAAATCAAAAAATCTAAAAACTCTACCAAAAATGTCTCAGGATAACTCATCTAATGAGTCGTTGTGAAACCTAATGAATCATTAGGTCAGTCGTGGGAAAGAGGAATTAGAAGTGTGAAGTGAGAAGCAGTGTACCCAACAAGAGACCCCACGAGTCGTGGTCACTGACGACAACCCGTTAGGTCATTGTGAGTAGGCGAGGTCAGGAATTAAATAATTGGGCAGTGTACTAGACGGATGGTGACCACGAGTCGTAGTCCCCAGTAACGACTCGTTAAGTCCCCCATTACCAGCCTTAGTCAATTGTTAGGCAGTGCACCTAACGAGTGTCACCACGAGTCATGGTCACTGACCACGACCCATTAGGTCACCCGTTAGGGCCACATGGCAGTTTTTCCCTGCGACTTTCTAAGGGCTATTTAGTAACTTCCTATTTTTCTAAGCTTTAACTATATTGTTTTGGACATAATTTCAAACTTATTAGAGGGTTTGGATGGTTCCTTCCCTCATTCCCATGTTAATTCTTAGAAAAACATCAAAAATTCTCTCAAAAAACTCTCTAGCAGGCTTACGGTTTTCCTCCATTGCAGCAGTCCAAGCTTTCTCCTTCAAGAAACTTCAACTCAGGTATGTGGGAATTCAACAAGGGAAATTGTTCTTCCCTTGTGTCCCCAAAACCCTCCTATAGTTTCTCTATCAGTTTTAGCCCTGAGTTTTCGAATACACAGAAATTATATGATACTATTCGTTAAATCCATATAGAATGATATCCTTGTTTATTATTGATATGATCTCCATCAATTCTTACCTGCATTGTTGATGTTCTTTCCAAGTGAATTTAAGCACTAAATTTTCGAGTAAAGATTATTTGTGTATTAAATTCCATCTAGTGAATGAAGTATGTCTTGGGCTGAATTTCCTAGTGATTCTTATTATTTATATGTTGAGCAAATATTCCATTGATAAGAATGATTTTAACCTTGTCGGATGAGATTCCTTTAACTCTTGAAATTTTGCCATATTATGAGATTCCTGTGTTGTTAGAATGAGTTGGGTTCTCCATTAGCTGCTTAGTAGTTCAGTTCAGTTAGAATATAGAACCTCTTCAAGACTATTCAGAACTTGTCAATTGAATAGTTTGACTTCAGTCTTTTCCCGAGGTGTCAGTGGTGCCTCCCAGATATCAGAATCAGAGTCAGAATCCAATTTATTGGTCCATTAGGAGGTCATGACATTTTAGATATATAGCTCTGACCAGCCCTAGGACACCAGTTCAGTTTACAGATTTTTCTTAGACGGTTACGACGCTTTCAGATAAGTAGCTCTGACCAGTCTAGAACCTAGTTTCAGAATCTGGTCCAATAATACTCTCAGGGTACTTTCAGTTATATGTCCCTGACTAGTCTTGGACCCCTGTTTCGAGATATTAGTCTAGTAGTTCAGTTTAGGTTTTCCAGTGGGAGTAGGACTTAGCACCGAGCGGGTCGGGGTCCAGCGCACCCAGGTTCCCAGAACTATGTTGTCAGCGTAGGTTATAGTATTACTTGGCCTGATTGGCCCTGACTTTTGTGATCACCCAGTTCATGCCTTTATACCCTGGAAAGGTATATTGGGTCCTACCGATAAGGTGTATACATCAGACTCTGCGTCTAGCTCACGTGGTTATATGTCAGTTACAAACTCTCCCACTAGTCAGTCCAGTCCAGTTTCAGAATAAGCAGCTTAGTTCAGTTATAGTTCTATTAGTTTAGCTCAGTTCAGTTCAGTATCTCAGACTCAATACTTCCAGACTTAGGTCATTCCTTGACCATCAGACAGGGTCATTTTGACCACCTCAGTTTACTTCAATAGTTCAGTTCAGTTTACTTACTGGTCATTGCATGTCATATTAGTTTAGACATTAATTAAGTTTTGTTTTCTCCCACTTACTCAGTACATTCATGTTATACCCCGGAAGCTTAAAGATCGGACTTGGGAGTTGAAACAGGAAAATTTTAGAATTTATGTTGCAGGCACAGGATGAGTCGTCAAGTGTCTCGTGGGCAGTCTTGGAATAAAGGAAGGATCGAGGTCCCCACGAAGGAGATAATGACTTGTGGCCAGTCCCCACGAGTCGTCATGTCACTCGTGGGGTGAGGTTGGGGTTAAGTTAGAAGAAGCTCCTAGTGTACCTAACGTATGGGACCCCACGAGTCGTGGCCTATCCTAACGACTCGTGAAGTGGGTCGGGAGAAAGCCTATGGACTTTAATGGAGGATGAGGCAGTGTACTTGACGGGCAACATGACGAGTCGTTGCCCTTCCTGACGAGTCGTCAGGTCACCCGTTAGGGTCACCTGGCAGTTATTTTCTGTGAATTAGTAATGGCCTTCTCTAATTTCCTAAACTCTTAAGGCCTAAACTATGTCATTTAAGGTCAAAATAGGGTATTTAAGGTGGGTTAAGTCCCTAATGCATACCCATTCCCATGCGAGAGCTTTTGGAGAGGTTTTAGGGAGATTCAAGGTCTTCTCCTCCAAGTTTCCATCAATTTCTTTATGGGTTTTCAAGGAACTTCGAAATTAGTCCACCCCCAGGTATGTAGGGTTTTAGAATGGGTGAAATCCTTTCACACCCATGCCCAAATTTTGATTTAAATCAGGAATTCTCTTATTCAATTTCTATGGGGTTTTGCCCAAATACATGAAAATGTGATTTCTCTTTATGGGTATGATTTAATTGAGTTTTAATTATTGAATTATGAATGATGGGCAGGTTTTATATTATTTTCTTTAAAATCATGTTTCAAGCTTTTTAAATCTAAAATGCTCATTGATGAGAGTTCATGAAAGTTATGATTTATGATGAATATTCAATATTTTGAGCTTACTGATAATGGAAAGGCATGATATCAAGTTATCCATGTTTATGGGCATATCTTTGAATGAATTGAGTATGTCAAAGTATTGGGTAATGCCCACACGTTGAAGAATGATTTATGATTTATGAACGACTTTCATGATTTATCGATTTATGATGTTGGCCGATAAAAAGGGCCTTGATTCTTGGCTAAGCATGTCTTAAAGGGTATCAATGATGATAAATGTTATCTTTTAGCCAATGAATCTTAATTCATGATGTTTTGATTTACACATGAGCCTATCTGTATGTTTTTGGGAGCCGTGTCTAGCACCGAGCAACCCGACATTCAAAGGACTACGTCGGTGTCTCAGAACCACATGTCACCATGGGTTTATGAATGATATGATGTATTGATAATGATCAACTCAAATATGATATCACGCCTAATGCACGACCCTCGCCTGGCAAGTCAGGGTCGGCTCTGCCCACTTAAGCGAGATAGTAGGGCATCATGAAAAGCTCTACCATGATGGTGTCGGTTATGAAGAGTTCTCCCATTGTTCCTCATATCCTATGCATTTTTATGTTTATGATATTGGCTCAAGTTATGTTTTGATAAATTTTACTTATGATTATGATAATGAATGATTTATGAATGATTTGAAATTCTTAAGCCTTATGTTTTCTTACGAAATTTATGATACAATCATGAAGTCCTTCTCCTTTATTTATTTATGAGTTTATTTTACTTTTAACATCTATTTTACTTACCTTGCATACTCAGTACATTCCACGTATTGATCGCATACTTTATATATTATATCGTTTCATGATACAGAGCCCGGATCTCAGGCTCATCCTCATCCTTAGTCCATCTCAGCTTACGCTCTCAGAGTATTGGTGAGTCCTCATGTTCCGAGCGCCATTTGATATAATTTCAAGTTATTTATGTTTCAGTATTGATCGGGTTAGTTGGGATGTGGTCCCATCAACCCATCTTATGTAGTAGAGGCTTTCAGACAGGATATAGAACTCAACTTATGTATATGCCCAGTACTTCCGGTTATTATGCTATGTTTACATTTCCTCTATGTTTATGCTAAGTATTCCACTTTATTTAATGAGATTATATGTATGCATGTGCCATGGGTCGACTTGGGGTCTCTCGGGGTCCATTGTCCGTGTCTACGATCTGGGTGTACGTTCGGGTCGTGATAAACTTGATATCAGAGCAATAGGATTGAAGTGTCCTAGGGTGTCTGAAAGCCACGTTAAGTAGAGTCTTTTTCATGGGTGTGAAGCGCGCCATACCTATGATAAAGAGGCTACTAGATGTTTAGGAAATGTTCTCTTCTTTCATATTCTATGTCGTACAATGAAAAGTCTCTCCATCCTTCTAATTCGTGAGATTCGTGATTGCAGAATTATGGCTCCTAAAAGAATGAATGGAAGGAGGAATGGAAATGATGAAGGCCACAGAGGTGGCAATGACCATGGGCATCAGCAAGCCCCACCTGTTCAAGAGCCCCAGGAACCAGAGCCAGCCGCCCACACTGAGTTTTGGGTGGCTATTCAGATGTTGGCGCAGGCCTTGACCGCTTAGGTCAACTAGCAGGCTGTTGCACAGGTCCCACAGAATGGCAATGCAGCGGTTGCTCGGATTAGAGCCTTCTTGCGGATGAACCCTCCTGAGTTCACGAGGTCAAAGGTGGACAAGGATCCACACGAGTTCATTGAAGGGATCTTGAAGGTCACTCAGGTTATGGGGTGATAAATGGAGATTTGTGTTGACTTGGCCTCTTATCAGCTAAAAGAGGTCGCTCATATTTGGTACAAGCAATGGAAGGATAGAAGGACAGCGGGAGCAGGCCCTATCAGCTGGGATGAGTTTCACATGGCTTTTCTCGACAGGTTCTTCCCTCAGGAGATGAGGGAGTTGAAAGGAGCAGAGTTTGTGAACCTCAAGCAGGGAAAGATGATAGTGCTGGAGTATTTGCTCGAGTTCACTCATTTGTCAAAGTACACCCTAGAGTTAGTGATGGATCAGAGGGCGCGGGTGAGCCAATCCATTCATGGTGTGGTTGGTTATTTAGACAAGGATTGTAGGACTGCCATGCTTGACCAGGATATGGACTTTCCTCGCATATTGTTGTACGCCCAGCAGATGAAGGCGGCTCATTCGAGGAAGAGGGAGGCAAAGAGGGCTCGGACGGATAGCCGTGGGTTTTTGCATCAGAGGTTCGGCGATGGTTACCGTCCAAGTTTCAGCAGAAATCACTAGCCCCAGCACCATCATCAGCTAGTGTTCCATCCAGACCCAGGGGTGATCAGAGGAGCAGATGGTCAGGGTCGTGGGATCAGAGGGGCACTCAATTAGAGTATACCTCTCCATCCTGTGGGAAGTGCAACAAGGGTCATGCCGGGGAATGCTTGCTCGGTTCAGATGTTTGCTATGGTTGTGGTAGATCTGGGCACATGCGTCGAGCGTGCCTATATGCTAGACAGGGTTATGATAGGGGTAGTGCACAGGCCACCAGGACAGCAGCAGTTCTAGCCCGTTCCGCTCCGCAGGGAGCATCAACTAGTGGAGGTGGTGGATAGAGCCAAAACCAATTCTATGCCCTTGCCTCGCGCCAGGAGCAAGAGACTTTGCCAAACGTGGTCACTGTATGTTGTGTGTCTTTCATGTTGATGTTTATGCCTGCTAGATCCGGGAGCTACCTTGTCTTTTTGACTCCTTACATTTCTAGTAGCCTTGGAGTTAGTCCCGAGACCTTGTCAGAACCGTTTTTTAGTTTCGATCCCCGTTGGTGATTCAGTCGTAGTTATACGAGTATATAGAGAATGCCCGATCACTGTGTTGCATAAAGTTACCTCCACAGACCTAGTAGAGTTAGCCATGACTGACTTTGACATTATTCTTGCCATGGATTGGTTGTTTGCATGTTATGCTTTGATAAATTGTAGGACCCGTACAGTGGATTTTCGTTTTCCAGGTGAGTCAGTGTTAGAGTGGAAGGGTAGTTTGGCGGTACCAGCAGGTCAATTTATTTCCTATCTTAAGGCCAAGAAAATGATTTCTAAGGGCTGCATGTATCATCTAGTTAGGGTTAAGTATGTTGAGTCCGAGACCCAATAATTCAATCAGTTCCGATGGTGTGTGAGTATCTGGATATTTTTCCCGATGATTTTCCAAGTGTTCCTCTTGAGAGGGAAATCGACTTCGGCATTGATCTCTTACCCGATACACAGCCTATCTATATTCCTCCCTACAGGATTGCCCCAGCCGAGCTAAAGGAATTGAAGGATCAGTTAAAGGATCTATTGCATAAGGGCTTCATTAGACTGAGCCAGTCTCCATATGGTGCACCAGTTCTATTTGTTCGAAAGAAGGATGGTTCCCTTCGCATGTGTATTGACTACGGTAGTTGAACAAGGTGACCGTCAAGAACAGATACCCCTTACCTAGGATCGATGATTTGTTTGACTAGCTTCAGGGTGCCAAGTGCTTCTCCAAGATTGATCTTAGGTACGGATATCACCAGCTTAGGGTTCGGGAGAGTGACATCTCGAAGACCGCTTTCAGGACTCGATATGGTCACTACGAATTTATTGTCATGTCTTTCGAACTAACCAATGCCCCTACATCTTTATGGATCTAATGAACAGGGTGTTCAAGGCATATTTGTACATGTTCGTGATTGTGTTCATTGATGACATCTTGATATACTCACAGAGTGAGGAGGAGCATGCCTCTTGATCTTGGGCAGATTTATATGCCCAAGTGATACTCAAAAGTATCATTTTCGCCTTGTTTATCTAGCAATGCGTATACATTTTCATGTAATTGGTAATAAAATGTGAATTTATACTAATCAACATGATTAGCATTGTTTTGTAGGTAAAACGTGATTTTGAGAAGCTAACATGCATGTTGGAACGATATCGGAGTTGGACTTGGATGCGAGCAAGGGACAAGGCATTGGACTGCACAAATTAAAGGGGCTCCGCAATGGAGCTGTGTCACGCTGCCATCGCGGAGGCATTATGCCTGGAGGGTGAAAATTCATCAAGTTCCAGTGGAGGGTCGCGACTGCTCCGTGGCACGGTGGCTAGCCTCCGCGTTGCATGCCGTGCCACGTTGGTATTTGATTTCCCGGACCCCCAATTCCAGTGAGGGTCCGCGTTCACGGCGTGTCACGGAGGCAGTGCTCCGCGATGCACTCCGTGAAACGTTGCTCATTATTCTGGGAAAAATTCCCACTAGTATAAATAGAACACTTAAGTGTATTTTTCATAATTCAGACTTGGTGGAGCAAGGACGTGGGTTACAGGCAGTTGAGGGACGAAAAGTTTAGGGTTTTTTCTCTCTTTCTTTCTTCTCTAGTTCAATTGTTTGTATGATTAACACTTGTTTTAGGATGATTAATCCACAAATGAGTGGCTAATTCCCTTCCTTACTGAGGTTATGAACACTTGTGATGAATTTTGATTATTGATTATCTGGTTTTTCTTCTTTTCTTCCATGTTGTTCTATTAATTCTTGTTTCTACTACATTGGTGTGTGGCCTACATTAATGTACATCTAAAAAGTCCGATTTCACTCGAGAGAGCACGAAATTGGAAAGTTGTGAATTAATAGGATATTGTTCTTTACTTGATTTGGGAAAATTGAGTTTTGATGTGCTTTCCTGATAGAAATATACTTGAAAGCCGTATTAGTCAATTTAGGAATCGGAATTGTATTGCTAGGTCATGAATTGCATTTGATCACAGAAATGTAGACGGATGGTTTATGATTCTTAAGTGAGATTAAATACGAGAGTTTTAATCTCTTGGATAATGTTCTTAGCTAGCAACAGGAAGAAAAGCTTAACCAATTTATGATGATAATCAGTTTCATTACATGTTCTTTAACCTCGGCATGCTCATATCCATAGTTCAAATTCAAAGTATTGTTAGTAGTTTTAGTATAGAATTTATAAAACAAAATATCAACTTTTTGGTTACGTTGTTGTCAGCATATTTAGAAGTAAAATATAGTATAGTATACTTGAGCAAACTTCACTTAATCCGAGTCTCTGAGGGATCGATACTTGGCTTACTAAAGCCACTTACTACTTGTTCGACCACGTGCACTTGCGTGTCGGTTTAGATACCCAACGAACCCACCGAACACCTCTCACTTGAGAGTAGTACTTCAGACCCTCAAGGATCGTTAGCTATATGCAAAGTTCAGTAAGTGTGAATTTTGGTTGGACTCAGTGGTATTTTTGGTTGATGTGGTGTCAAGTGAAGGCATAAAGGTGGATTCGCGAAAAATTAAAGCGGTGAAGAATTGGCCCAGGCCGGTGAACCCTTCTAAAATTCGGAGCTTCTTGGGTCTAGCTAGCTACTACTGGAGGTTTTTTGAGGGTTTCTCATCTATTGTGGCACCTTTGACAAAGTTGACTCATAAAGAGGTGAAGTTCCAATGGTCGAAAGCTTGTGAGAAAAGCTTCCAAGAGTTGAAGACCCGACTCACTTCAGCACCAATGTTGACTTTGTCCGAGGGTACTGAAGGCTTTGTTGTATATTGTGATGCTTCAAGAGTCGGACTGGGATGTGTGTTGATGCAGCGTAGGAAGATAATAGTATATGCCTCGAGACAACTGAAAGTTCATGAAAAGAAGTACCCGACCCATGATCTCGAGTTAGCAGCAGTGGTGTTTGCATTAAAGATATGGCGGCATTACTTATATGGGGTCCATGTGGATGTATTTATGGATCCCAAGAGCTTGCAATATGTGTCCACCTAGAAAGATCTAAATCTTCGGCTAAGGAGGTGGTTGGAGTTACTAAAGGACTACGACATGAGTGTCCTCTACCACCCGGGCAAGGCTAATGTGGTTGCAGGTGCTTAGTAGGCTCTCTATGGAGAGTGTGCCCCACGTGGATGAGGAAAAGAAGGAGTTGGTAAGAAACGTCCATCGACTTTCAAGGTTGGGAGTTAGATTGATCGACTCGACCGATGGCGGCGTTGTGGTGCAGAATAGGGCAGGATCGTCCTTGGTGGTTGATGTAAAGTCTAAGCAAGATGAGAATCCAATTTTGAGGAAGGTGAAGGAGGCAGTGCAAAGTCATAAGGGGGAGGTTTTCTCCCAAGGGGGATATGGTGTGCTACGATACCAGGGTCGTGTATGTGTCCCGGATAGTGATGGTTTGGGAGTTCAAATTTTGTGGAAGGCACATGGTACCAGATATTCCATTCACCCAGGATCCACGAAGATGTATCGGGACTTGCGAGAAACCTATTGGTGGGATTGAAGAAGGATATCGCAGAGTTCGTAGCCAAATGTCCTAACTGTCAGCAAGTGAAGGTCGAGCATCAAAGACCGAAAGGAGTACTTCAGGATATTAGCATCCCCAGTTGGAAGTGGGAAGAGATTAATATGGACTTCATTATAGGTCTACCCCGTACTCACCGGCAATACGACTCCATTTGGTGGGTGGTCGACAGGTTAACCAAGGCTGCACACTTTCTACCGGTCAAGACCACGGATTCAGTGGATGATTATGCCAAGTTGTATATTCGGGAGTTGGTTCAACTTCCTGGAGTTCCCTTGTCTATTATTTCAGACCAAGGTACTCAGTTTTGGCGGTCTTTCCAAAAGGGGCTTGGGGCTCAAGTTAAGCTCAACACTGCATTCCATCCGCAAACAGACGGCCAGGCAGAATAAACAATTCAAACCCTCGAGGATATGTTAAGGGCATGTGTTATGGATTTCAAGGGTAGTTGGGATGATCATTTGCCCTTAATCGAGTTTGCTTATAATAACAGCTCTCACTCCAGTATCCAAATGGCACCGTTCGAGGCTCTTTATGGGCGAAGGTGTAGATCTCCCATCGGATGGTTTGAGGTTGGAGAGGCAGCTATGATAGGGCCAGATTTGGTTTACGAGGCGATGGTGAAGGTGCAGTTGATAAGGGACCGGTTGAAAACTGCCCAGAGTCGTCAGAAATCATATGCCAATTGTGAGGAGAAGAGACTTGGAGTTTGATGTGGACGACTGGGTATTTCTAAAGGTATCTCCTATAAAGGAGGTCATGTGGTTTCGAAAAAAGGGAAAACTTAGTCCCCGATATGTTGGTCCTTACCGGGTTATGAGGAGAGTTGGTAAGGTAGCGTATGAGTTGGACTTTCCTTCAGAGTTAGCTTCAGTTCATCCCGTGTTTCATGTATCGCTCTTGAAAAAGTGCTTGGTTGATCCAACTTTAGTAGTCCCGGTAGACAGTGTTGGTGTAAAGGATAGCCTCAGCTATGAGGAAATTCCAGTGGAGATCTTGGTTCATCAAGTTCGGAGGTAGAGGAACAAAGAAGTAGCTTCAGTTAAGGTATTATGGAGAAACCAGCATGTTGAAGGAGCTACGTGGGAAGCCGAAGCGGATATGATGGCTAAATACCCACACCTGTTCCCCACCGACTCAATTTCAGTTTGAGGTACCAATTTTTCCCTAAGCCCCTAATCAATTTTTCATGTTCACTTCATGTGTACAAGTTTGTTTTATGATATGGTATATGTATGAGATATCTGAATTTAGTTTAGTTGTAGTTTTTTTCGGAGGTAGCCATTCCGTCAGTTTTCGATTTTAATAAACAGTATTTTCATATGATGATTGCATGTTTCTGCGTTTTCTGTGTGTTTCTAACATCCGAGGATGAATGTTCCCAAGGGGGAGATATTGTTATACCTCGAAAGCTCAAAGATCGTACCCGGGAGTTGAAACGGGAAAATTTTGGAATTTATGTTGCAGGCACAGGACGAGTCGTGGGACGACCCGTGAGGAGACCCCACGAGTCATCAAGTGACTCGTGGGAAGGCCTAGAATAAAGGAAGGATCGAGGTCCCCATGAAGGAGATAAAGACTCGTGGCCAGTCCCTATGAGTTGTCATTCACTCGTGGGGTGAGGTTGGGGTTAAGTTAGAAGAAGCTCCCAATGTACCTAACGAATGGGACCCCATGAGTCGTGGCCTATCGTAATGACTAGTGAGGTGGGACGTGAGCAAGCCTATGGACTTTAATGGAGGATGAGGCAGTGTACTTGACGGGAAACATGATGAGTCGTTGCTCGTCCTGACGAGTCGTCAGGTCACCCGTTAGGGTCACCTGGCAGTTATTTTCTACGAATTAGTAAGGGCCTTCTCGTAACTTCCTAAACTCTTAACGCCTAAACTATGTCATTTTAAGGTCGGAATAGGGTCTTTAAGGTGGGTTAAGTCCCTAATACATACTAATTCCCATGCGAGAGCTTTTAGAGAGGTTTTAGGGAGATTCAAGGTCTTCTCCTCCAAGTTTCCATCAATTTCTTTATGGGTTTTCAAGGAACTTCAAAATCAGTCCACCCCCGGGTATGTAGGGTTTTAGAATGGGTGAAATCCTTTCACACCCATGCCCAAATTTTGATTTAAATCAGGAATTCTCCTATTCAAGTTCTATGGGGTTTTGCCCAAATGCATGAAAATATGATTTCTCTTTATGGGTATGATTTAATTGAGTTTTAATTATTGAATTATGAATGATGGGCAGGTTTTATATTATTTTCTTTAAAATCATGTTTCAAGCTTTTTAAATCTAAAATGCTCATTGATGAGAGTTCATGAAAGTTATGATTTATGATGAATATTCAATATTTTGAGTTTATTGATAATGGAAAGGCATGATATTAAGTTATCCATGTTTATGGGCATATCTTTGAAACAATTGAGTATGTCAAAGTATTGGGTAATGCCCATATATTGAAGAATGATTTACGATTTTAATGAACGAATTTCATGATTTATTAATTTATGATGTTGGCCAATAAAAAGGGCCTTGATTCTTGGCTAAGCATGTCTTAAAGGGGATCAATGATGATAAATGTTATCTTTTAGCCAATGAATCTTAATTTATGATGTCTTGATTTGCATATGAGCCTATTTGCATGTTTTGGGAGTCGTGTCGAGCACCGAGCAGCCCGGCGTTCAAAGGACTACGCCGGTGTCTCATAACCACATGTCACCGTTGGGTTTCTAAATGATATGATGTATTGATAATGATCCCCTCAAATGTGATATAACGCATAATGCATGACCCTCGTCTGGCAAGCCAGGGTCAGCTCTTCCCACTTGAGCAAGATAGTGGGGCATCATGAAAGGTTCTACCATGATGGTGTCAGTTATGATGAGTTCTCCCATTGTTCCACATGTCTTATTCATTGTTATGTTTATGATATTGTCTCAAGTTATGTTTTGATAAAGTTTACTTACGATTATGATAATGAATGATTTGAAAGTCTTTAGCCTTATGTTTTCTTACGAAATTAACACAAGCATAATGTCCTTCTCCTATGTTTATTTATGAGTTTATTTTACTTTTAATTTCCATTTTACTTACCTTACATGGTACATTGCATGTATTGATCGCATACTTTATATGCTGTATCGTTTCATGATATAGGGCCCAGATCTCAGGCTCATCCTCATCCTTAGTCCATCTCAGCTTACGCTCTCAGATTGTTGGTGAGTCCTCATATTTCGAGGGCCGTTTGACAGACTTTTAAGTTATTTATGTTTCAATATTGGTCGAGTTGTTTGGGGATGTTTTCCCATCAACCCATCTTATTTAGTAGAGGCTTTCAGACAGGATGTAGAACTCAGCTTATGTATTTGCCCAGTACTTCCGGTTATTATGCTATGTTTACGTTTCCTCTATGTTTTATGCTAACTATTCCACTTTATTTAATGAGATTAGATGTATGCATGTGCCATGGGTCGACTTGGGGTCTCTCGGGGTCCCTTGTCCCGTGTCTACGATCCGGGTATACGTTTGGGTCGTGACAATTAAAAGTACTGACACATACTTTTATGTTGTATCATTTCATGATATAGCTGCAGGTTCCCAGACTCAGCATCATTAGCCATTGCGATCCAGATCCTCCTCCGCCGCAGTTGGAGTGTGAGTCCTCATCATTTGAGGGCCTTATTTCATTTTCTTTCAGTTGATTTATTATTTTTAGTTAGATTTAGAGTTAGTTGGGGGCTTGTACCAGCAACTCATCAGTTAGAAGGCTTTCAAACACAGAGTTAATTTCAGACTTCAGATGCTTAATATTTTATGTTTTCTCTTAGTTCTATTTTCTTAAAATGCTCTTGTGATGTTATTTCAAAGCTTCCGCTATTTATGTTTTGCTAGAATACCAGTGTATGATAGACCAGGAGTTGACTTGGGGTCACTTGTGAACTCAAGTACCGTATTATGCCCAGGGTGTAGACTCGGGGCGTGACACTTACCCTCAGAGTTATCTTCCGTGCATCTTGTGTTTCATGTGTCGCTTTTGAAGAAAATTTTTGGGAGACCCAGCCTTAGTAGTCTCGGTGGACAATGTTGGTGCAAAGGATAGCCTCAGCTATGAGGAAGTTCCAGTTGAAATATTGGATCGTCAGGTTCGGAGGCTGAGAAACAAGGAAGTAGCTTCAGTAAAGGTGTTATGGAGGAATTAGCATGTTGAGGGAGCTACCTGGGAAGCCAAAGCGGATATGATGGCTAAATATCCACATCTATTCTCTACCAGCTCAATGTCAGTTTGAGGTATCAAATTTGACCTAAAACTCTATTTAGTTTCATGTTCAGTTCATGCACGTAAGTTTCATCTATGAATATGGGTGTGTGTGATTTGCGAATTTAGTTCAGCTATATGTTTTGAATCAGAGGTAGCCATTATGTCAATTTTTGATTTAAATGATCAGTGTTTGATAATAATAATAATAATAATAATAATAATAATAATAATAATAATAATAATAATAATAATAATAATAATAATAATTGTGTATCTCTGCTTTTCTATATGCTTTCCAACATTCGAGGATGAATGCTCCAAAGGAGGAGATATTGTTAATACCTCGGGAGCCCAAAGATCAGACCTAGGAGTTGAAATGGAGAAAAATTGAAATTTTGCACCAGGTCTCATAATGGGTGGTTAGGTGACCTGTGAGGAGAGACCACGAGTTGTGAAGTAACTCGTGGTCAAGAAAGGGATTCGCATGGCCTGGGGAAGACCACGGGCATGACCACACGTCGTGGTCAGACCACACGACTTGTGAGGTCACCTGTGGCTTTAGACTGTGTGCTTGGCTAGTAGTTTTGGGCAGTAGGGATCACAGGTTGTGACCATGATCGTGGTCAGCCACCATGATTCGTGGGGTCCCTCGTGGGGTCCTAGATGATTTTGGGGTAGTGTACATCACGACTCAAGACCACGAGTCGTGGCCAGTGGGGACGAATCATTGGGTCCCCCGTTGGGACCCCATGGCAGTTAATTTTCTGCAAATTAGTAAGGGCCTTTCGTAATTCCTAAGATCCTAAATCCTAACTACATAATTTTAGTCTATGAAAGGTGGGTTTTAGAGGGGAAAAACTACCCTAAGTCTTCATTTAAGCATGCAAGAAAATAGAGGAGTGATCAAAGGGTGATTCAAGGTTTTCTTCTTCAATTCCTTTTTGGGTATTCAAGGAAGAGAAAGATTCAGCTATCTTCAGGTATGTAAGGTTACGAATGGGTGCTTCTGTTCACACCCATGCCCAATCTCTACGAATTTATGAAAATCTATCGAAAATCCATTTGCGTTTGAAATTGAATTTTATGAAAACTTAATGATTTTTACTAGTGGGCTTTTATGTTTTATGAATCTTCTTATATTCTATGGATTTTGATTAGGTTTTACAACATATTTTTACTTTTAAAATTATCGATTTCGATTTCTATTAAATTAAGCTTATTTAAGCATGATCTATGATAAGTCGATTTATGATCTTTGCTTCAATTGGTCATATTTACAAGCCTAGCATGATTCATGATTCTAAATATGAATTTATTTAATTACCTATTATGATTTGATGATTTTCAAGTTATATGTATAATCTATGAGTATGCATGAAATCTACGATTCATGAATTATATTTTTGGCTGACTCACGAGGCTTATGGCATGGCTACTTCATGTATGTACAAGAAGGTTTATGTTTTTCATGATTTAACCAGCCTATGAACTCATGCATGTTATACTATGAGCAATATATATGTTTTGGGAGTAGTATTGAACACCGAGTAGGTTCGGGACCCAGGTTCTGCCCCGGATCTCATAAACTACGTGCCACCGTAGGTATGTTGGGACTTTCTTTATGACTTTCCCCGGCCTAATGGCCCTTTTTATGGTGATATCACACTTTAATGGTTCTACCCTTGGGAAGGTATGAATGGCCTCCCGACTAGGTTTACAAGTCGGACTTCATGTGTGCTCATATAGGGTATGTTGTTAAGAGAAACTCTCATCGTTCCTCATGATTTATGCATGTCGATGATTATGTATATTGGCTCAAGTTATGTGTAATACTGCTTTCCTCTTATAATTATGATTTTGATTGTATTACGAATGATTTGAAAACCTTGAGCCCTATGATATGTTATGTTATGATATTAATAGTGTGAGCATGATGTCCTACTCTTATGTTGTTTTATGAGCTTTAACACATTTTAAATGTCCATTTTACTTGCCTCGCATACTCGGTACATTCCACATACTGACTGCATACTTTCTATGTTGTATCGTCTTATGATATAGGTTTCAGCTCTCAGGCTCATCCTCATATCTAGAGTGTATTAGAGTGCACTTTCATCTTATCAGTGAGTCTGCATGTTCCGAGGGCTGGTTGACACACATTCATGCTATTTTTATGCTTCGGTGCTTGTCCGGGTTAGTTGGGGTGTTGTCCCATCAACCCATCATATGTAGTGGAGGCTTTCAGATAGTATGTAGTACTCAGCTTGCGTGTATGTCTAGAGATTTCCTCACATTACGATATGTTATGATTATGCTTACGTTTCCACTATTCCATGTGATTAGTCTTCCTCTTATCATGAATGAAGTTAGACGTATGCTTATGCCATGGGTCGACTTGGAGCCTCTCCGGGTTCCTTGTCTCGTGTCACAATTTGGGTCTACGTCTGGGTCGTGACAAACTTAGTATCAGAGCCATAGGTTTGAAGTGTCCTAGGGTGTCTGAAAGCCACGTTAAGTAGAGTCTTTTCCATGGATGTGAAACGCACCACACTTATGACGAAGAGGCTACGGGACGTTTAGGAAATGTTCCCTTCTTTCATGATCTATGTCGTGCGATGGAAAGTGTTTCCTATCCTTCTAATTCATGCTATTCGCGATTGCAGAATCATGGCTCCTAGAAGAATGAACGGAAGGCGAAACGGCAATGGCGAAGGCCACGGAGATGGCAATGATCATAGGCATTGGCAGGCCCCACCTTTTCAGGAGCCCCAAGCACCAGAGCCAGTTGGCCATGATGAGTTTCGAGCGGTTATCTAGATGTTGACGCAGTCCTTGACCTCTCAGGTCAACCAGCAGGCTGTTGCACATATTCCACAGAATGGAAATGCGGCAGCGGCTCGGATTAGAGACTTCTTGAGGATGAACCCTTCGGAGTTCATTGGGTCCAAGGTGGATGAGGATCCGCACGATTTCATCGAGGAGATTCTTAAGATCACCCATGTTATAGGGGTGACCAATGGGGATTGCGTTGATTTGGACTCCTATCAGCTTAAGGGGGTGGTCCACATATGGTTCAAATAGTAGAGAGATACTAGGGCAGTGGGTGCAAGCCCAATCGGTTGGGAAGAATTTCACACAGCACTCTTGGATTGATTCTTCCCTCGGGAGTTGAGGGAGCAAAAGGCGGCTGAGTTCATTAACTTGAAGTAGGATGACATGTCCGTTCAGGAGTACGCACTGGAGTTCACCTGTTTATCCAAGTATGCACCAGAGTTGGTGGCGGACCAGAGGGATCGGGTGAGTTGTTTTGTACATGGAGTGGTGGACTATCTGGATAAGGACTGCAGGATCACTATGTTGCATCGGGATATAGATTTTCCCTATATTGTGTTGCATTCTCAAAAGATGGAGTCGGTGTATCGGAGGCAGAGAGAGACCAAGAGGGCCAAGATTGACTGTTACGGGACTTCTCATGTCAGGTCAGGGGGTGGACACATCAGCAGTCCCAGCACAGGTCAATTGTTCCAGCCTCATCATTGTCTAGCACGCCATCTATATTTAGAAGGGATCGGAGGAGCAGGGCTTCAGATTCAAGGGGCCAGGGTAGCACTTAGGTGGAGCGCACTTTCCCAATTTGTGTGAGGTGCGACAAGAATCACCCAGGGAGGTGCCTAGTTGGCTCAGATGCTTTTTTCGGGTGTGGAAAACCCGGACACAGACTCAAGGATTTCCCTTCAGCTAGATCAGGTGTGGTGGAGCCCATTTGCCAACAACCAGTTCTGTCGCTCTAGTAGCACGTCCCCCTCAGCAGGGTGCCTCAACCAGTTCAGCCGGAGGTCAGTGTCAAAATAGGTTTTATGCTTTAGCACACCATCAAAAGTAGGAGGTTCCCTCGGATGTGGTCACTCGTATGTTGCGTGTTTTTCATATTGATGTTTATGCTTTGCTACATCCGGGGGCTACCTTGTCTTTTGTTACCCCTTACATTGCTAGTAGCTTTGGAGTTAGTCTCGAGACCCTATCAGAACCATTTTCGGTTTCTACTCCTGTCGGTGATTCGGTTGTAGCTAGGCGGGTGTATAGAGGATGCCCGATCACTATATTTCATAAAGTCACCTTCGCAGACCTGGTAGAGTTAGCCATGACCGACTTTGATATTATTCTTGGCATGGATTGGTTGTATGTGTGTTATGCCTCTGTAAATTGTAGGACCCGTGCGGTGGAATTCCATTTTTCGAGTGAATCAGCCTTGGAGTGGAAGGGTGGTTCGGCTGTACCAACAGGTCGATTTATTTCATATCTTAAAGCTAGGAAGATGATTTCTAAAGGTTGCATGTACCATCTAGTCAGGTTTAAGGATATTGAGTCCGAGACCCCGACTATCCAGTTAGTTCTAGTTGTGCGTGAGTATCCAGAGGTCTTCCCCGATGATTTGCCAGGTGTTCCTCCTGAGCGGGAGATTGATTTTGGTATTGACCTGCTACTTGATACGCAGCCTATATATATTCCTCCTTACAGGATGGCTCCAGCCGAGCTAAAGGAGATGAAGGATTAGCTGAAGGACCTATTAGATAAGGGCTTCATTAGACTGAGCAAGTCTCCATGGGGTGCACCAGTGTTATTTGTCCGGAAGAAGGATGGTTCACGTCGGATGTGCATTAACTATCGGCAATTGAACAAGATCACCGTTAAGAACAGGTATCCTTTACCCAGGATTGATGATTTGTTTGACCAGCTTCAGGATGCCAAGTGTTTCTCAAAGATAGATCTCAGGTCCGGGTATCATCAACTTAGAGTTCGGGAGAGTGATATCCCGAAGATAGCCTTCAGGATGCGGTATGGCCATTATGAGTTTGTAGTTATGTCTTTTGGACTAACGAATGCTCCTGCAGCTTTTTATGGACCTAATGAATAGGGTGTTCAAGCCATATTTGGATATGTTTGTGATTGTGTTCATTGATGACATCCTTATATACTCTCAGAGCGAGGAGGAGCATGCCACCCATTTAAGAGTAGTGCTTCCGACCCTCAAGGATCGACAGTTGTATTCAAAGTTCAGCAAGTGCGAGTTCTGGTTGAACTCGATAGCATTTTTGGGCCATGTGGTATTAGGCGAGGGCATAAAAGTAGATTCTCAGAAAATCAAAGCAGTGAAGAATTGGCCTAGATCCGTGAATCCTTCAGATATTTGGAGTTTCTTGGGTTTAGCTGGCTACTATCGGAGGTTTGTGAAAGGTTTCTCATCCATAACAGCACCTTTGACCAAGTTGACTCAGAAGAGAGTAAAGTTCTAATGGTCAGATGAGAAAAGCTTCCAAGAATTGAAGACTTGACTCATTACCGCACCGGTGTTGACCCTACCCAAAGGTACAGATGGTTTTGTGGTGTATTGTGATGCTTCGAGAATCGGACTCGGGTGTGTACTGATGCAGCAAGGGAAAGTGATAGCATACGCCTCGAGATAGTTGAAGGTCCATGAGAAGAATTACCCGACCCACGATCTTGAATTTGCCGCGGTAGTATTCGCATTGAAGATATCGCGACATTATTTGTATGGGGTCCACGTGGATGTATTTATGGACCACAAGAACTTACAATATGTGTTCACGTAGAAAGACCTCAATCTACGGAAAAGGAGGTGGTTAGAGCTACTCAAGGACTATGATATAGTGTCCTTTACCATTGGGGTAGGGCTAATGTGGTAGCGGATGCACTTAGCAGGCTCTCTATGGAGAGTGTGTCCCATGTGGATGAGGAAAAGAAGGAGCTAGTGAAAGATGTCCATCACTTGCAAGGTTGGGAGTTAGGTTGGTCGACTCAACCGATGCCGGTGTTGTTGTACAAAATGGATCAGAATCGTCCTTGGTGACTAATGTGAAAGCTAGACAAGATGAGGATCCGATTTTGGTAAAGCTGAAGGAAGTTGTTCGAAATCAGAAGGTGGAGGTCTTCTCCCAAGGGGGACATGGTGTGCTTTGGTACCAGGGTCGCCTATGTGTTCCCGATGTTGATGGTTTGAGGAGCTGGATCTTGCATGAGGCCCATGTCTCCAGGTATTCTATCCATCCAGGTGCCACCAAGATGTACCATGACTTACGAGAAATCTATTAGTGGGATGGCATGAAGAAGAATATTGCAGAATTCGTAACCAAATGCCCAAACTGTCAGCAAGTGAAGGTTGAGCATCAAAGGCCAGGAGGCGTACTTCAGGATATTAGCATTCCCACTTGAAAGTGGGAAGAGACTAATATGGATTTCATTACAGGCCTACCTCGTACTCACCGACAGTATGATTCTATATGGGTGGTGGTAGATAGATTGACCAAGACTGCACAGTTTCTACTGGTCAAAACCATAGATTCAGCGGATGATTATGCCAAACTGTATATTTGGGAGTTGGTTCAGTTACATGGAGTGCCCTTGTCTATTATTTTGGACCGAGGTACTCAGTTTACCTCCCAATTTTAGCGATCTTTTCAGAAGGGGCTTGGGACTCAAGTTAAGCTTAGTACAACCTTCCATCCGCAGATGAATGACCAAGAGGAACGAACAATTCAGACTCTCAAGGACATGTTGAGAGCATGTGGGATGGACTTCAAAGGTAGTTGGGATGATCATTTTCCCCTGATCGAGTTTGCTTATAATAACAGCTATCACTCTAGCATCCAGATGGCACCGTTCAAGGCTCTCTATTGGTGGAGGTGTAGATCGCCCGTCGGATGGTTTGAGGTTGGTGAGGCAGCTATAATAGGGATAGATTCAGTTCATGAGGCTATGGTGAAGGTTCAGTTAATAAGGGACAGGCTAAAAATCGCTCAGAGTCGTCAAAAGTCATACACTGATGTGAGGAGGAGAGAGTTGGAGTTCGAGGTGGACGATTGGGTATTTCTGAAGGTATCCCCCATGAAAGGAGTTATGCGGTTTGGAAAGAAAGGAAAACTCAGTCCCCGTTATGTTGGTCCCTATGAGGTTATGAAAAGAGTTGGTAAGGTAGCATATGAGTTAGACTTACCCTCAGAGTTATCTTCCGTACATCCTGTGTTTCATGTGTCTTTTTTGAATAAATGTTTAGGAGACCCATCCCTAGTAGTCCCGTGGACAGCATTGGTGTAAAGGATAGCCTCAGCTATAAGGAAGTTCCAGTGGAAATATTGGATCGTCAATTTTAGAGGATGAGGAACAAGGAAGTGGCTTTAGTAAAGGTGTTATGGAGGAATCAGCATGTTGAAAGAGCTACGTGGGAAGTCGAAACGGATATGATGGCTAAATACCCACACTTATTCTCTACTGGCTGATTTCCGACTTGAGGTATCAGTTTTGCTTTATGACTCCATTTAGTTTTCATGTTCAGTTTACGTGTTCAAGTTTCTTTTATGCGTATGGATAGGTATGTGAAGCATGAGATCAGTTCAGCTATGTGATATGAATCGGAGGTAGTCATTTTGTTGATTTTCGGCTTAAATGATTAGTATTTAATAATGATAATTGTGTATCTTTGCTTTTATGTAAGTTTTCCAACATTCGAGAATGAATGTTCCGAAGGGGAGATATTGTTATACCCCGGGAACCCAAGGATCAGACCCGGGAGTTCAAACGGGGAAAACTAGAAATTTTGCACCCTGTGACCCGTGAGGATGGACCAAGAATCATAGGGTGACTCGTGGTGAGGGACTGGGCCAAGTTTGAAAGAGGGAAATTTAAGTCACCACGGGCCTGACCAAGAGTCATGGTCAGTCCTCACGACACGTGAAGTCAGTTGTGGTCAAGGGAAGTGAGCTGAAGAAGTTGGGAAAATAGTGTACACCACGGGTGTTGACCACGAGTCGTGATCAACCACCACGATTCGTGGGGTCCCCTGAGGATTTTTGGGCAGTGTATATCACGACTCAAGGCCACGAGTCATGGCCAGTGGGGATGAATCATTGGGTCCCTCATTGCGACACCCAGCAGTTAATTTTCGGCAGATTAGTAAGGGCCTTTTCGTAATTCTTAAGTTCCTAAGGCCTAAGCTACAATGTTTTGGGGTATGAATAATGACCTTTTATGGGTTAAGTTCAGATTACTCTTTCTTCTCACCCATGCATGCAAGTTAGAACAATTTTAGAAAGATCAAGCTATTCTTCAAGCTTCTCCCTATCGATTCATCTTTGGTCATTCAAGAACTTTAGAATCTAATCTCACCCAGGTATGTAAGGTTCCAAATGGGTGTTTCCGTTCGCACTCATGCCCATTCTTTATGAATTCATGAAATTCTATCAAAAATCTTATGGGGTTTTAAGTTCAATTTTGAGAAAAACTAATGAATCACTAATGGGTTTTTTATGATTTATGATATATATCATATTTTATGGATTTAGATCAGATTCTACCATTAATTTCGATTATAAATTCATTGATTTCGAATTCTATCAAATCAAGCCTAATTATGTATGATTTATGATGAATCGATCTATGATCTACTCTCTACTTGTTGATATTTACAAACCCATCATGATTTATGATTTGAAATATGAATTTATTCAATTACCCATCATGATTTGAGGATTCACAAGTTATATGTATGATCTACAAGTATACATGGATCCTATGATTTATGAATTTATGTTTTGGCCGACCCACGGGCCTTGATGCATGGCTAGTTCACGTATTTACGAGCATGTTTATGATTATCATGAATTTACTAGCCCATGAACTCATGCATGATATACTATGAGCACTATATATGTTTGGGAGTAGTATCGAACACTAAGTAGGTTTGGGGCACAGGATCTTCCCCGGATCTCATAAACTATGTGCCACCATAGGTATGATGGGACCTCCCTAGTGACTGTCCTCGGCCAAAATAGCCCTCTTCATGGTGATATCACACTTTCATGGTTCTACCATTGGCAAGGTACGAACAGCCCCCTGACTAAGTTTATAAGTCGGGCTCCATGTGTGCTCATATGGGGTATGTCGGTTAAGAGAAGTCTCCCACTTTTCCTCATGATTTATGCATGATCATGTTTATGTATATTGGCTCAAGTCATGTTTAATAAAGCTTTTCTCTTATGATTATGATTACAATCGTGTTATGAATGTTTTGAAAACCTTGAGCCTTACAATATGTTATGTTACAATACTTATGTCATGAGCATGTTGTCCTGCTCTTATGATGTTTTATGAGATTTAATATATTTCAGATGTTTGTTTACTTACCTTGCATACTTGGTACATTTCACGTACTGAACGCATTCTTTCTATGTTGTATTGTCTTATGATACAGGTTCCGGCTCTCAGGCTTATCCTCATATCTAGACCCCCTTCAGAGTGTACTTTCAGTGTACTGGTGAATCCTCATGTTGCGATGGTTGTTTGATAGACATTCATGCTACTTATGTTTCAGTACTTTCCCGGGTGAGTTGGGGGTGTTGTCCCATCAACCCATTGTATGTGGTAGAGGCTTTCAGACAGTATGTAGTACTCAACTTGAATGTATGTTTAGAGATCCCCTTATGTACGATACGTTACGATTATGTTTACGTTTCCTCTATGTCTTGTGACTAGTCTTCCACTTATAATGAATAAAGTTAGATGTATGCTTATGCCATGGGTCGACTTGGGGCCTCTCGTGGTTCCTTGTCCGTGTCGTGATTCAGGTCTACGTCCGGGTCGTGATAGAACAACTCTTTTGAGTCCATAAACATGTAGACATATGCCTACATGGGCGCGTAGTTCTGAGACTGGGGAACATTGGACCCAGGGCCTACTCGGTGCTAGACACTACTCCCAAAAACATGCATAGTGCTCACATCATTTTTCAATGAAGCTGAAATCATAATTTATACGTAGCTTGAAATCTGAACATTGGGGGTTGACTCCAAAACATATCATAAGTGTTATTAGGAGTATTAACTCCAAACCATATGATAAGCTGATCTTATTAGCCTTGGCTAAATAATAAAAACATACTTAACTTGTATAAGCTTGCCCAAATCATAAAATCATATATACTTGAAATAGACTTCATAAGTCAAAATCAGGAAATCATAAGTGGAGAGTTCATAAACATTCATGCTAAATATCTCATCATACTTGAAATCATTAAATCGTGAGCTTGACTTTTCATAAAACTTACATAATATGGCATAATTTTTAATAACTTGAAATCATGAATTTATAATCAAATTGTGTATAAAATATGCCCATTAGACTTATAACATACGTTAGAACATGAGGGAATTTGACTCATAAACATATCATAGAGAATTTCACAAAATTTGGTTAAAATCCTAGAAATCAATGCACTCGATTAAGAACTTGAATTCATGAACTTGAGGAGAAATTTGAGCTTCAAGGTAGAAGAAAACCCTCATTCATAGCCCTACATACTTGGGTAAACTGATTTCAAAACTAGCCTTGAAAGTCCAAGAGAATTGGGGAAGAATTTTGGGAGAATTCTAGCTTTATCTTGTAGAGGAATCTCAATATCTTGAATGCATGAGAGTCTAATGACTTAGAATAGGCTAAACCCTCTTAAAACACTCCTTTCAGGGCTTAAAATGATGTCATTAGGAAGTTAGGAGCTCAAAAATTACAAAAATACCCATAATGATTCCTCTGGAAAAATACTCACTGCCAGTCATACGACCCGTACCACGAGTCGTACCACCAACCTACGACTCATGGTTTCCTTCCGTAGCTAGCCAGTCCAATTTATCCAACTCTCTAATTATTTCCATGATGCTTACCACGACTCATAGTTCCCTACTATGAGTCGTACAATCACTGTAGATCTAGCACCTGGTAACCCTGTAGCATGCTATGACTCATTGACCACGAGTCATATCACCAAACCACGACTCGTGGTAAGGGGCATGAGCCTTTAAAATTTACAACGAGTCTTCCTACGACCCGTACTAGCTGACCACGACCCGTATTAGCAATCATACTGAGAGAAAATTATATACTCCTCTGCTGAACATATTCAACTTTCTAAATCTAGTCTTAGAAAACTTTGGAGTGTTACACGTACCGTCATTCAACTTGTCTTTCCACAACTTTGGGCACAATAACAGGTACTCAGACTTCCCCATAACACATAACCACATAATTATTTCAAAACTAATACTATCACAAAAATGAATATTTCCCTTAAGAATGTCATCACTCAATCTATCATGGGGAGAAGTCATTTCACACAATTAAATCCAGTAAGGGCATAGATCAAACTCATAAAAAGGAGGAGGAATTTACAATAAAACCTTTCAAGAAAGCAATAAAAATAAATAAAAATCAATCATCATATTACAAGAGGAGTACTAAGAATTCATCCTCTATGGAAAATATCCTTTCTTCGAGTTAAGTTTATGGTAACATACCTTTATAATAGTGAGATGATGATAACACTTTGGACGAGCTGCCTAATTGATGGAAATGAGGGAATCGGTGCAAAGCGGTATAGGATAATTGGTGAATTTTGGGAATTAGGTGCAGAAGAGATGAGAGAATAAAAAGGAGTTAAGAGTTAATGGGGAAGGATGGTTACAATATTTATTTTAAATTTTTTTTAAATTACCTAGGGTTTGGATTTAACATGAGTCGGGTGGTAGAAACTTACCTAATAGGTTACAATGAGAGTGACGGCCCGTCAATTACTCAACGGTTTGTCAACTCCACCATCAACCTTATCCAGAGTAGCCCATTATTGTTGCCACTATGACGGAGAGGATGATGACCCTTCAACTGGTCGACAGTTCATCAACTTGGCCATCATCCTTATCCAAAACCCCTCTTCCATATAGCCACTATTGACTGAGAAAATGATGGTTCGTCGATGTGATCATGGCTCATCAACTCTACCGTCATGCTTATCCATAAAGCCAAGAATTTTTCTCAATTGTTGACGGCTTAGAGTGACGGCTCATCATTTGTCCTGTCATCCATATTTAGAATTACCTATACCTGCACATTTAACACCCTTTTCGAATAAGAACAATAACAAAATCAACTATATTAAGTTACAACTATAGCAACCTGGGTTGCCTCCCAAGCAACTTCTGATTTAATGTCGCATCACGACTTGGGTAACTTGATTACTCATATTTCATCAAGGTACACCGATTCTAAAATTTTTACCTTTTCCAGCACTCCAAAGTACTGCTTCACCTGTTGTCCATTCACCTTAAAGTGTTTCCTCTTGTGGTTTTCCAGCTCAATAGCTCCAGATGGGAATACTTGTGCTACCTTGAATGGCCTAGACTATTTTGATCGAAGTTTGCCCCAAAATAGATAGATCCTAGAGTTGAACAACAACACAAGGTCTCTAGGTCTAAACTCCCTCTTTTCTATCCTCCGATCATGGTATATCCTTATCTTTTCCTTGTATAGGGTTTCCCTCTCATATTCTCTCAGTCGGAACTCATCCATTTCATTTATTTGTTCAAGCCTCAGCTTGAGGCATTGCTCCAACTTAAGTTGAGCTTCTTGAGTTCCCACAAGGCTTTGCGCTCAAGATCGACCGGCAGATGGCACGTTTACCAATAACTAGCTAATATAGGGACATTCCAATAGGCGTCTTGAATGTTGTTTGATATGCCAATAAAGCATCATCAAGCTTCCAAGAGCAATTGGTTCAATTAGCTTCATAGTCTTGGCAAGGATTATTTTATCTCCTGGTTTGACACCTCCACTTGGCCACTCGATTATGGATGATAAGGGGTCTCCATTTTGTGTTTCTTAACTTCGTACTTTTCTAATAGAGTACGGAAGGCTTGTTGCAGAAGTAAGACCCTACATCACTAATAATCGCTATGGGAGTGCCAAATCTTGAAAAGATGTTTCTTTTCAAGAATGCAGTCACGATCTTGCCATCACTATCTGTCAGTGCCACAGCTTCTACCCACTTTGAAACATAATCTACAGCCACCAAGATGTACTTCTATAAATAAGAGCTCACAAAGGGGATCATGAAATATATTCCCTACATATCAAACAATTCAACCTCTAAAAAAGGAGTCATGGGAAACTCATATCTCTGAGAAATAACTCCTTGTCATTGGCGTTGGTCACATGCCTTCACAAATTCATGAGCATCTTGGTGAATTATGGGTCAATAATAACCACACTGTAGGATTTTCTAAGCAGTCCCAGCATCACTATGGTGCCCCCATCAAGAGATGAATGACAAGGTTCCAGAATGCTCAACATTTCCACCTATGGGACACACCTTCTTATCAAATTGTCAGCACAGAACCAAAATAAATATGGCTCATCCCAATAATATTTATTCACATCGTGGAGAAATTTCTTTCTCTGATGAAAAGTTAGATGTTCCAGTATCATGTCGCTGACAATGTAGCTAGCAAAATCAGCAAACCAAGGAATAAGGTCAAAAGATGCAGCTAATACCTATTCATCTGGGAAAGAGTCATCTATCTCTGCCTTATCTTCCACTCTTCCCGCATTTTCAAGTCTTAACAGATGATCTGCTACTTGACTTTCACAGCCTTTTCAATCTCTGACTTTAAAATTGAATTCTTATAGCAGAAGCACCCATCTTATTAGCCTTGGTTTTGCATTCTTCTTCGATATCAGATATCTCAAGGCTGCATGATTAGTGTGTTATATCACTTTTGTGCCAAGAAAGTATGCTTGGAATTTCTCAAAGGCATACACAACTGCAAGCAACTCTTGCTCGAAAATTGTGTAATTCTTCTACACCCCATTCAATGCCTTACATAATAAATAGGGTGAAAAATATTTCACGCTTTTGCCCCAACACAGCTTCAAGTGCAACTCTACTTGCATCACACATTACTTCAAGCAGTTTCAACCAATCTGGAGCAATAATTATCGGCGCAGCCACTAACCTCTCTTTAAGGCATTTGAGTGTCTTCATGCAAGACTAATCAAAGATGAATTTAGCACCCTTCTCCAATAATTGACACAATGCATTGGCAATTTTGGAAGTCCTTCATGAACCTCCTATAGAATCCTGCATGGCCCAGGAAACTTCATACCCCTTTTACCGAGATCGATGGGGGCAACTTCTCAATCACTTCAATCTTGGTTCTATCAACTTCAATGCCTTTCTCGAATATCTTATGACCCAAACAATGCCCTCATTCACCATGAAGTGGTACTTTTTCCACTTCAACATAAGATTTTATTCTTCACATCTTTGTAAGGCTTTGCAAAGATTAGCCAAATAAGCCTCAAATGTATCACCTATGATTGAAAAGTCATCCATAAAGACTTCCAAGGTGTCTTCCACCATATCAGAAAAAATTGACATCATACACCTCTGGAAGGTAGCGGGTGCATTGCATTATCCAAATGGCATGCGCCTGAAAGCAAATATCCTATAAGGAAAGTGAATGTAGTTTTTTCTTAATCTTCGGGTTCAATTGAGATTTGGTTATATCCCAAACGATCTAAGAAATAATTCTGACCCCTGCCTGCCAACCTGACTAGCATTTGATCCATGAACGGCATTGGAAAGTGGTGGTTGAGTGTCCAAATGTTTAGCTTTCGATAATCCATACAAACTTGCTACTAACCTAAGGGAGGTTAACTCATTATACTCATTAGCTACTACAGTCATGCCTCCTTTTCTGGGGACACACTATACCGGACTTACCCACTTACTGTCAGATTTTGGGTATATAACACTTGCATCCAGCCACTTAATTGTTTCCTTCTTCACCATCTCTTGCATTGGTGGGTTAAGCATACGCTGGTGCTCTCTGCTCGAAACATACTTCCTCCTCTTAAATTGTAAGTGCATATTCTTGGAGGGATCCCAGTAATGTCAGCAATGGACCACTGAATTGCCCTTTTGAAATGTTTCAACACAAGACATGGGCTTCAATTTTTAATTCTACCAAATCAGCCGCCATGATATCGGGCAATGTATTATTCTCTCCCAAGAAAACATACTGGAGATGACTAGGTAGTGCTTTCAACTCCAATACTGGAGTTTTTTCGACTGAGGGCTTAGCTGGCAGAGTTGGTCTATTTTTTAAGTCTAATTCCAACTTCTTTGGGGCATATGAATAAGACCCCATCCCTGCCAAAGCATTTACAGTCTCTTTATAATCTCTAATGTCATCACCATCGAAGTTCACCATCACTGCAGCTAACGTCTCAACTACAAACTTCTTTTCCATGGATACTTCAATCACCCCTTCACCCATAATGTCAATAATTGAGACAACACTCATGTCTCTCAGTTTTTTCATAGACTGGAAAACATTGGATATCACTTTTTCATCATTTAGTCTAAACTTCAGCTCACCGCTCTCCATGTCAACCAAAGCTCACTCTATTGCCAAAAATGGGTGCCCTAAAATTATGGGGACTTTAAAGTCCACTTTACAATACAATATTACAAAATCAGTAGAGAATATAAAGTTCTCCACATTTACTAGCACGTCACATAAAATTCCTACCAGCCTCTTGACTGCACAATCCACCATCAACAGCCGCATAGTAGTCGATTTAGGGGAACCCAAGCCTAACTGCTTATATATAGTCAACAACATCAAGTTGATGTTGACACCAAGGTCACATAATACTTTGGCAAAGTTAAACGTACCAATGGTACATGGAATAGTAAATGCACCTGGATTTTTTTTCTTCTAGAAAATAAGTGTGAAGAAATCGCACTACACTGATGAAGTTATTGTTAGGCTCATAACTGACAGTCCTCTTCTTGATAACAAAGTATTTCATGAACTTGGAATAACCTAGCATTTTCTTAAGAGTTTCTACTAACAGAACATTTACTGACAACTGCTTCAACATCTACATAAATTTTTGAAACATTCTATCTTCCACCTTCTTTTTCAACCTCTATGGAAATGGAGATGGGGGTTTAGGAATTGGAGCCACGGGATTTACAACCTCCTTTCCTTTTTCCTTATTTCCCACATTTATAGATTTTTCAGAATCTATAAGAATATCCTCAGCAATTACTGATTTTCTAGACTTAGCCAAATTTTCTACTCAACATTATCTTCATCAATAAGTTCTGACTCTGAAGTTGCATCATCCACTTGCTCATCACTAATACTAATTTTTTCAATCAACACTTTACCACTTTTGGTTGTGACAGCCATGCATTGGTCATCCTTCCTATGGTTTTGCATTGTATCACTGGGCAGGATACCACTCTTCCGCTGATTAAAAGGTTCAAACATCTGCCCCATTTGATATTTCATATTTTTTATGGTCGTGGAATATGAGTCCGTGAGTTGATTGATGTTGGAGTGATCACTCTTCATCTCCTTAACTCCATAGTTAGTAGATTCAACTATTTGCAAGACCTTGGCCAACATCTCTTCCTTCTTGGAGTTTCCTACATCATTACTGCTTCGCTCAAGGTTTCCCAGAGGCACATACAACCTACTACAAATCATTCCTATAACCCTCCTTGTTCTTCCAGTTGTCATGTTCTACATCTCTGTAACTAGTTCTGTCATAATAGTTATTCTTCTAATAGTTCCAACCTTGGTGTCCTTGGCCTTGGGCTCAGAAACCCCCTATATTATTCAGATACTTATCTTCTTCCATAGAGTCTGAGTCATGCTCTTTCTGTTTGGTACCCTTACCTTGTGAATCACAACATTTACCTTTTCAGCACCACCTGCAAGAAGATGTTTTGTAATCAACTCCATTTGGGTTTTCATGTAATCCATGTCTTGGTCTCGCTCTTTCTCCTTCCTACGGTGCTTCATAGTTAACCGTACTAAATATATGTTACCAGAGACTTCAGAGTCTCTAGTATGTCATGCCCTATTGGTCTTGGTGACACTATCTAGTTTAGTTGCCGCCTCAGTATAAGTTTGTGACATGAAAGACCCTCCAGTCATAGTGTCAGCTATTGACTTGGTTGTAGAGTTCAAAAACCTGTAGAAAGTTTTCATCAGATGCTCATCTGCTAACTTATGATTGGGACATTACTTGAGCTTCTTGTTGAATCGCAACCATGCTTCATGCAATACCTCACTGGGTAGCTGCCTAAAATTATTAATCTCATCTCTTAGTTGTAGCATTCTTGAGGGTAGAAAGAATCTCTTAAGGGATACAGCTCTTAATTCTCTTCGGTTCGTGATCGAGTGATGTGGCAACTCATTCAACCACATTATTGATTCCTTAGATAAAGACAAAGGAAACAACCTCATCCATATGGCATTCTGGCCAACTCTTGGCAACTCAAATGACTTACAGATACTCGTGAAGTTCATTAAGTGCAAATTAGAACATCACCAGTTGCTCTGTTGAATAAGCCCTTCAAGTTTAAAAGCTAGATCACAGTACTTGTGATGTTGAATCTATCTCCTGGGGCTGGTGGTGGAGGAATGATGGCTCCAGAGGCACCAACCCCATCCAAGTCAGCATCATCTTTCTCTTCATAATCAAACAAAATATCCTGCTAACGTTATCCCCTAGATCTATGGGGCTGACGGTGATTTCCAGGGGCTATGCTCTCAACATTCTCTTCATTCAGCTCCTCCCTAACGATATCATCATCTTTATTGTTAGGTGCATTCTGATTGTTGCCCCTAGCTTAAGCATTGGCAAGTTTTTGTAATGTTGCTGCCTCACGCTCCTATGAATTCATGGCTCTCCTAAGAGTTCTCTCAAGTTCGGCATTATAAGAAGTTAATGGTTCACCTCAACTTTGGGTACTTGGCAAGCACTGACCTATACTCTCAATAAACAAAAACAACAAGTAAAAGTAAAATTAAGAAATAAGACTAAGAGTCAAATAAACACACTTGACTTAATCTAAGATCGTATTCCCCGGCAACGGCGCCAAAATTTGATACGCCCAAATTACACCTCTAATTTAAGAAGTATAGCACAGTTGTTACTAAATATAGGACCCAACAAGGTTGGAGTCGAATTCTACAGGGAATAAGGTGAAACTTAAGTCTTATGTGATTATCTATTTTTTGTCAGTTATTTTTATAAAATGGGGGTTTGGAAAAATTATTTGTGTTTCACTATCAGCCAAAAACAAGAGACACCAACTATAATTGAGTAATATTAAATCCAAGAAGAGATGAAACTAGGATTGTGATCATCATGGTTTCTTAATGACATTAGGTGATTAACTATAGTAGATTTCATTTAACGTTATGTATGCAGGCTATCGATTCAATTAATCCATCCAAATGTTTCTCAACATATTTAAATAGAAATCACTCTTATATTCTCAAACTAAGAGTGAAGAATAAAGAACTTCTATAATTATCCTAAGTGGATTAATCTTATTACAACATTAATCATTAGACAAGGGTTAGAAATCTCGACTCCTTATTATTACTCCTTTTTCTAAATTTATACCTCTTACTCAAGCAAGTTAAACCTAGGGCTTATTATAATTTTTGCAACCATTAAAATTCATTCAATACAAAAGAAGTAACAATGCATACATTTACACTATACAAATCTACAACGTTAATCATCCTAACTGTGCTAATCTACCATGGATCACACAAACCCTAGTGATGAAATTTAGTCACACATGATAGTTGGATTCACACAAGAAGTTATATTCAAAAGAAAAGATTCAACTTACAAAAATAACATGAAATCTTGATTTTGATTCCCAGAATACGACAAAATCTCTTCAAAAATTTTGAAACTAACGTGCTAAGATGGTGTTTTTCTCTCTGAAAGTCTTATCATGAAAATAGACATCACGGCTTCTATTTATTGCCAAAGACAATTTAAAATTGCATTTCAAAATTGGAAAGCCACTTTTTGTCTAACACCCAAGTTGACGCCTCATCAATAAGGTGACCATCTGACACTTGGGTCGTCGCTCTTATCTAGTGGATATCATATTCTGTGCAGTAGTGACACCAAGCTTGACTTCCATCATTGGGGTCATCAAAATGGACACTTTTTGTACAACTGTTGCTTAGGCTTGATGGTAGAGTTGATTCTTCATCACCATATTGACGGGACGTTAGGTTGACCATCACCTTATGATGCAAATCAAGATGAAGTGCCTAAGCTTGATGATGGAGATGACAAGTCGTTAGAAGGCTGACGGACCCTCAAAGTGGTCGTCACTTTAATCTTTTAAGCACTTTTCATACCATCTTAAACCTCATTTTATTTTCCAATACATTCAACACAAAAATAATCAAATCTAACAAAAGTTGCTCAAGAACTTGCATTTATTAGTAGTTAAAAGCATCAAATATGCTGTCAAATGCCAGCACAGTAGTGATAAAATCACATGAGATAATAAATTAGAAGTTTACAAAAATGAATATCAATTAGCATGACTGATTGATCCAGCTCAAATGTGATGCAAAAGTATTTGCGCATTTTGATAGTTGAGACATGAATCCTGAAACAAAATAGCCCAGTTAGAGAAATGTAAACAAACGAACGACCCCATACTTATACCAGTGCATTAAGGGGATTCAGACTACTCCATGCTTAATTTCCTTACATGATCATGGTGGATACTTAAAGGGGATTCAAACTTCCCCTAAACATTCACAAGTGTGGATGTTAGCCGAATGGTACTTACGACCATTACATTTAACATAATTTAAGTCCAACACTAGACACCCCACACTTCTTTCTTGTTATTTTTTGTAAAAAGCATGTCCTTTTTTATTCATTCAAATATATTTACAAATACCTTGTAGGCTCTCAAGTTATGAACTTCTCCTACAATCAACAAGAGAAAACAATGCCAACCCATGTCACAATTATGCCATTTTTACACACTCAACTCCCATCATTCAATAACTTACATCATTAGCACCCTAAAGTGTCACCCTTATAAGCAATAATTTCAAAGTAATGGGGATTGAAAAGGAACTTCCATGAGAGACCAGAAACAACTAATTAAATTCAATATTCTACAAGACAAAAGAGAAAACAAGAGAAGTTACACATAATAGTGCTCGAGGAAGATTGAGATAAGGAATGAGGGAGATGGAATGGGGTTAGGGTTGTGGAAGAGGAGAGGAGTGTTAGAAAAAAAAGATTGAGAGAAAGAGGGGCAAGGGTTAGAGTTAAAAGTCAAGTTTTCCTTTTTTTAAAAAAATGCATACCTTGTTGCAACATGTAGCGCGGTGGGCAGGGTTTTTTTAAGGGTTCATGTTTTACCTAAACTTGTGCCCTTCCTAAATCGTGAAGGACGTGGCTTGCATTGCGTACAGTCAAGATTTTGCCCATCCACATGTTCTTTCATTTTCTGCCCCATTTAGGGGCCTTCTTTCCATTTTTCATCCTATAGCGCTATGATCCTACAAATATAAGTTCAACACCTCAAATACTTGTTAGAATTTAAAATTTATTACACTATTGCCTCCCAACTGGAATCTTAGTTAAGGTTGTGGCACGACATCTTTTTATATTTTTTCTTTACTATAGTGATCACAATCTCGAGTTGCCTTTCGGGAAATGCTTGATTTATTATTGCGGCACGATGCATACTCTCTCAATCATCCTTGAGAAAAATGGAGGTCTATTCATGACCAATGACCCCGCTGAAGTAGTGTTTCACTCTCTATCCATTCACTAAGAAGGTCCTGTCCAAATCTAATGGTTTTAGCTTAACGTTCCATGTGTAGTCACTTGAACAACTTCAAAAGATCCTGACCACTTGGACTTTAGCTTTTTCCCAAACAACTTTAGCGTTAATTGTATAACAATACTTCATCTTTCCAAGCGTCTATGTTTACTTAGTAAGGCTCGTCAATCACTATAGGCCCAGCACAACCTGCGCCGCACACCTTCAGCCTATGGTTTGTTGCTCTTCTTTTGATTTCAACTTGTGCATTCCATACTCGAACGTGAGCTCATTCTCCACTCATTGTCTTGAATTTTTAATCATGGTTCTCCGCTCATTGTCTTGAATTTTGGCTCAAACTTCAAAGCTGTCAGATGTCCATTTAAGCTCCAAATTTGCTCATTTATGTCTGACACGTCAGAAATACAATATTAAGCGCAAAGTAATCAAAGTTGTACTCAAATAACTATGAAAGAGCCCAAATGTGAGATAATTAGTGGCTAAATCCATGCATTATACTCCTAAGAACACTAGAAATAGAAATAATGGAAGTGCAGCAAACAACAAATAATAATAGAACAGTACTACAACATGACAATAGGATAATTAACATACAAGAAATAACAGATACTAATAGAACAATACTACAACAAAATAATATGATAGTAGAAGTACAAGAAACAAAAGATAGTAACAAAAATCAAAGGACTAAAAACTATAAGAGTAATACTATGATTACATATATGGAAAAATAGTAAGACGATACGCTCTTACCTACTAACTTTATACCCTAATTTATATCTCATTTTTAATACACTAAAGCCATACAATTCTGCATTCATTTCAAGATTCATTATTTATAATTTCCTGGTACTTTGTCATTTTCCAACTGAAGCCATACACATTGAATCTCTCGATTACCATCCTAAAAAATTTTATTCCTCCTTGCGTGTATATTAAATGACATGTGGTATTATTCTTTTAAAGAAACAATATATTTTTGAAGTGTACAAAAGTCATTTGAAGTAATAGGGTTTTCCTCACAATCTAAAATAAACTTTGAAAGTGTACAGCAGTCAGCCCCATTTTAGCATTATTTAAATCGAGCAACACTTTAAATATAAATATAGATTATAGATATTGACGTTGTTGTATTATATAAAGATATTCACGGGTAAACAACTAAAAATTAAAAACAAATTATTGCATAATATCATATCGATGAACACTTACTCACATCAAGTGTTTACACCAAATGAAATCTCGTAATACTAATTATATAGAATAGAAAATTCTATTTATGAAGAAATGGATGGAGAAATACTGCATCAAACTGAAAAATAAAAGAAATGATTGATGAAACATAGACACTAAAGTACTATGCTTTACTTTGATGATTTGACAAACCTGATGAGTAACCAGATACATTTCCCAAGGGACCAGGTTTATTGAGCCACAGCACTGCAGCAGAACTATTATTGTCCTAGCTCTTTATCCAACATTCCAAGGACCTCATCTCTCTCAAGTCCTCTCACATATATTGAACATCACAAGATGCAAACCTGATAGAACCAGATACGAGGAACCTAGTGAGGGACCAGATATGTTGTTGTTCCCTATTCTCGGAGTCAACCTTTATAGCTGTAAAAAGCAGTTTTACAGCTGCCACTGCCACTGCAGCAGAGCCACAATGCAATTGCAGTCCTATTGTTGTCCTAGTTGTTGTCCAATGGTCGAAGACTCCCTCTTTTGAGAAGCATTTGTAGGTCATTTCTATTTTATTTTTGAACCTTTGTAGTAGGCTAGAGTTAGCCTTAGTTTTCTTTGTAATAGAGTTATTATAAAGGGCTTACAATAGAGTTATTGTAAGGGGGAAGGGATTAAGAGTTTAATTCTTAAATTGCAATAGGTTTTAATTTGAAAATTTCTTGGTTGTTAGTGAATTTGAAAAATCCTACTAGGTTCCCCACCGAACTTGGAAGAAGGACAGTCTACCTCTAGACCAACTAGATTTAATGGCCAATATTATGGATGGTGGAAGACTGGGATGCTCGATTTTATTATGGCTGAAGAGTTTGAGCTATGGGATATAATTTGTGACAGACCCTTTGTCCCCATGAAAACACCAGAAGGAGATGGTGCTCGTCCTGTTCCCAAGACAAGGAAGAAATACGATGACACAGATAGGAGAGCTGTGGAAAAGAACTTCAAAGCAATGAAGTTCCTCGTCTGTGGAATAGGACCATATGAATATAATCGAATCTCTGCTTGTGAGACAACTAAGGAGATTTGGGAAGCACTGCAAACTACTCATGGAAGAACAAGCCAAGTAAATCTGTCAAAGATAGATATGCTAACCACTCAGTATGAACTCTTGAAAATGGAGGAGGGGGAGTCCATAAGAGATACATACTAGGTTCACCTCCATAATCAACGAGCTTCACTATCTGGGTGAAGTTATCAAGTCTAACAAACTGGTCAAAAAGATTCTTAGTGTACTGCCTGGTCTTGAGAAAGCAAAGTCAACGCCATTTTAGAATCCAAAGATCTATAGAAGCTCACCATAGATGAGCTGATTGGTAACCTCAAGACTTACGAGCTGAAGAAGCAGCAAGATCTTGAAAGAAGAGAGCCTAAGAAAGAAAAAGATCTAGTTCTTAAGGTTGCTAAGAGAGACTCGAGTGAATACGAATGTGACATGACCTATCTCACACACAGATTTCAAAAACTAGTGAGGCAAAATGATAGATTTCTCAAGAAGGAAAGTACTAACAAGTATTCAAGGGGGAGTGACTGCTGTCACAAGTGTAGGAAGCCTAGACACTTCATCAAAGAGTGTCCTCTCCAAAAGCAAGATCATTATAGGAACAACTCTGAGAAAACACACAAGAGCGACCAGTTCCTGAAGAAGGTCAAAAGAAGAGATGCAGCTGACATGATCGTAAAGCAAGCTCTAGCTGCCTATAGAGAATCCTCCAGTGAATATGAGGATGAAGACACTCAAGAAGATGCTTCCCTTCTTGCTCTAGATGATGGACCCTCACACTATGAATCCATATTTGCACTAATGGCTAAATCAGATGATGAAGAGGAGGAGGAGGAAAATTTTCTTGATATTCAGAAGAATCTTAAAACCAGAAGGAGTTGAGAGCTCTTGCTAATGTATTGATTGAGGCTTATAATGATGTTTTAAAGGAAAAATATGGGTTAGTCCATGAGCTTGACAAAGCTGAAATAGAAAGAAACTCTCTGACTAATAGGTTCACTAAGTTAAATGATAAACTTAAGGAGGCCCCCAAGAAAAATTATATGCTTAGTAGTGAGCTCAAAAAGTGCATGGATAGTGAGTCAAATGGAAAGAAGATAGGCAATGAAAATAAGCTCAAACTAAAAAATGAACTTAAAAGAATCAAGTTGAATCTTACTACTTCACTAAGAAGAAATGGGGAACCTGAGAAGGACCTGAACAAAGTTAAAATTGATCTTGACAAGTCATTTTTGTGGATCTGATCCTCTTAAGCGCTAGCTCCTGTGAATAAGAAATTTTTTATCTCTAGAGAAGGTATTGGCTTTCAAAGAGCAAAGGCTCCTTATAATCCTCACAGCAAAAATGTGTCAAATCGCGATAACTGGTTGTGTTCTCATTGCGCTCAAAATGATCACTATAAGGATGCTTGCCGAGCTAGAATATATGTTGTTAAGAAGAACTAATGTTTGTTGAAATGAACAAAGCAGTAGAGGGACCTGATCCCAAAATAAAAAAATCTAATCTACCAGCATGTACAAGGAGAAAACTTATTCATCTTTTCTATCATTTGGGTTCCTAAATCTAATCAATGACTTTACTTGAAGGGTGAGGTGAGGGGAAGCAGTCAAAAAAGGTACATGGATAGTGGCTTCTTGAAGCATATATCCGCTAGAATGGAAGACTTCCTCTCACGCAGAGCCCAGCCCTTCAAGGAGGGAATGTGTCCTTTGAAAATGAAACTAAGGGATACATCCTTGATGTGGAAAAATGAGAAGAAGATGTCAAAATGGATGCTATGTTATAGATAGGTGCATGATCAAGTCCCTACTAGAGAAAACCTCATATAAGCTTCTAAATGGGAAGAAGCCGAAGTTGAATTATCTAAGAGCCTTTAGTTGCAAATGTTTTGTTCAAAAAAATTTTATCCAAAGTGATGGAGCTGAGTTTCAGGAGTTTCTGCAGGTTCAAGGAGAAATAGGTGATTTTTCAGAAGGGAAAATGAATCTAACAAGTCAAATCAAGAAAAATGACGATGTTGAATCTCAAATGAACGGTCCTAAAAGTGGTATCACTTCAGTTCCTTCAAAAGCTAAACAACAGATAGATGTCTCTAAGGCTAATACCCATGAATTCAAATATGAAAATACCACTGAAGGAGGATGAATTGAGGAATCTGGTATGACCAATTGACAGAGTCAGGATCATTCATCAATACAAGTCTCAAATTGGAAACACAAGGGACCTCATCCATTGGAAAATGTGATGTCTCCTTTGGATTTTGGAATTCAAACCCGATCCAGAGCTCAAAATATGTTTTCCTACTCAGCTTTTCTATCTCAAATGGAACCAAAAAACATTAAAGAGGTTTTGAAGGATACTTAATGGATCATAGCTATGCAAGAAGAGTTTCATTAGTTTGAAAGGAACCAAGTGTGAACCTGGTACCTAAGCTTGTCAATAGGACCATCATACGGACCAGGTGGGTATTCAGAAACAAGCTGGATGAGAAGAAAAATAAAACTAGAAACAAGGTAAAGGCCAGTCATTCAAGGATATAATCAAGAAGAAGAAATACATTTTGATGAGACTTTTTCCCCAGTGGTCAGAATGGAATCCATTAGAATTCTTATTGTTTTTGCTTCCTACATAGAGGTTAAGTAATTTCAAATTGATGTGAAGAGTGTTTTTCTCAATGGCTACCTAAAGAAAGTAGTTTATGCTAAGAAGTACCTAGTTTTGAAGATTATGATCATCCTACACATGTGTTCAGGTTTGATAAGGCATTTTATGGGTCGAAGCAAGATCCAAGAGCGTGTATGAGAAATTATCAAAATTTCTCCTTGGCAATGATTTCAAAAGGGGGAAGATTAATAATACTCTGTTGTTGAAAATAAGGGGGAGGAACCTATTAATCGTTCAGGTGTACGTTGATGATATCATTCTTTTATCGTGCAACAATAGACTCCCTATGTGAAAAATTCACAAAGCCCATGGAATGTGAGCTTAAAATGAGCAGGTGAGTTAAACTTTTTCCTTGGGCTGCAAGTGAAATAAAAACCTAAAGAAATCATTATCAGACTATAAAAGAACATTAAGGAGTTGCTAAAGATGTTCGACATAGAAAATGCTAAGCCTATTCATACACCCATAGCAACTACTACTCATGTGGATGCTGAGGAACTAGTCCCTCTGTCAATGAAATTGTGTATCGAGATATTATTAGTTCTCCACTCTACTTGACAGCTAGCAAACCTGATATAGTGTTCAGTGTGGGCATGTGTGCAAGATTTCAGTCTTATCTAAAGGAATCTCATTTGAAGGCTACCAAGAGGATTCTAAGGTATATCAAGGGAACACTTTATTTGGTTCTACTCTACCCATCTGGAGATAATTTGGATTTGGTTGGATATGTTGAGGCTGATGTTGATGCTAATTACGCCGGATACTTGGTGGATATAAAAATCCCTCTAGGATGGCTCATTTTCTTCGATCCTCCCACTGATCTCACTGGAGACCAGGTAACAAAATTTAGTTTCTCTCTCCACTATCAAAGCTAATGCACTATATGGCAAAGAATTTGAAAAAAGGACCAGGTAGCAGACATTTTCACAAAGGCACTAAGCAGGGAACACTTTGAACAAAATTGATTAAAGTTAGGGTTGATCAGAATGCACTAATGACTTCTCACCAAAATCTTCTCTCGACTTTGGCTGTAATTGGATGACAAGTATATGTTGGAAAGGTCATTTGGCAATGTGTAACTCAGCTCTATACTATTACAGATATGCACGCATGGTATCTTCACTACTAAGTGATGATGAAAACATGGTTGATATTCTCAAGGATGACTCCCAGCTCTGTTACTTTCTATAGAGGAACCCGGTTCCCTCTCACAGGTTAGTTATTTTAACTATACCTTTGAGTTTTTTAAAGACTGCTTTAAGTGTCAAGTCATTATATTTTCTACTTCCTATCTTAAAATAGTGTCATGTCGGAATATTTTCTAATTGCCACATCTGTTATTCCCAGCACACACGCCAACCCTGATCCTCTACCTTAAAATCCTCACAGTTCCTCTTATCCACTCACTTTCCTTCTCTCTCTTGAACCGCAAATGTAATTTCATCCTCTTTTCATTTCCTTCCAAGAACCCTTATTTTTCAAAAGCATCCATCTTTCCTTCTCCCAGACCATCCTCCTAGACCTTAGATGAGATTTCTATTGTAGAAAAAGAATCCCAGGGAGCTAGATGTCAATCTAAAGGCCAGTAGAGATTAAAACTGAGGCAACTTCAAAAAGGACCTGGTGGAGATGATTAGGTTTCAAAGGAAGAAGGGGTGAATTCTCATAAAAAAAGAGAGAGAAGAAAAACCAAAAAAGATCAAAACTACTGATAGACCTGAAATATTTGAGGCGTTGGCGATGTTCAACCCAGTCAATTTGCCTGCCATCATGCTTGAGCACATTTTGAAGATCAACTCTATAAAGGATGGAAACCATTGGTCCAGGGCATGGTTATCTACTTAAAAAGGTCTTCAAACACTTTAGGGTTATACTAGGGCAAGGCACTCCACCAATAAAAAATAGGTGGAGGATCTAATGCAACACATATTACAGGATCATACCACAAATGAAAGAATTGACAAGCTCTTATCCAAGATCTAATATTTTCATCCTTCCTTCCTCTTTTGCGTCTCCCTACTTCTTCTTATCTTGTGTTTTTCTGAACTATTTCTATCCTTGTTGATTTTCTTTATCTTTTTCGCAATGATGAGATATTTCTAATATTTGTCTTTGATACTCTTATGTGTATGGTTGGAAATACTAAGTTGTTGATTTTATAGAATTGGGTTACATGCTTGATTATATGTAAATTTTGGTTTTTGTTTTTTCTGTATGAATTTACTCATGTTAGTATTTCCCCAAAAACCATGAGTAAACTTTGCTTTATGTCTAATTCTTCCTCATGTTACTACTTAATCTTTTTAATAATACTAAAAGGAGGAAGTTTGGGTATGTGAGTGAAGTTTGAGTGTAAGGGGGAATATCTATGGCTACTCAGAAGGATCTTTCATTTAGGGGGAACTTGGTCAAGGGTTTGTCACCAAGGGACCAGGTTCCTTAAGCCACAGAACTGTTATTGTCTCAGCTCTTTATCTAACGTTCCAAGGAGCTCATCTCTTTTGAGTCCTCTCACATATATTAAATATCACAAGATGCAAACCTGATGAAACCAAATATGAGGAACCTGGTGAGGGACCAGATATGTTGTTGTTCCCTAGTTTGGAGTCAACCTTTATAGCTGTAAAAGCAGTTTTACAGTTGTTATTGCCACTGTAACAGAGCCACTGCAAAGTAGCAATACTGTTGCTGCCCTAACTCTTGTCCAATGGTCAAAGACTTCATCTCTCTTATCCTCTCTTATGCATTGAACAAGACAAGATGAAAAAGGGAGTTATTGCAAATATAAAAATATTGGACTTCATCTACATCTGTAAAGCCTTCAACGCCTCTCCAAAGATAAAGCTACAACACCTTGAAGAATCAGTTCCTTATCAATGAGTTGTTTGTTAATGTTCTAGGTTGTTGAATTATTATTTTTTGTTCTTAACATTGTAAATCTACTACTCTTTTGAGAAGCATTTGTAGGTCGTTTCTATTTTATATTTGAACATTTGTGGTAGGATAGAGTTAGCCTTAGTTGTCTTTGTAATACTGTTATTAGAAAGGGCTTATTGTAAGGGGGAACACATTAAGATTTTAATTCCTGGATTGCAATAGGTTGTAATTTGAAAATTGCTCAATTGTTAGTGAAGTTGGAAAATCCTACTAGAGTAGATCGTGATTTTTTTCTCTCTTGAGCAAAGAGATTTTCACGTAAACATCTGTTGTTCTTTACTTTCTGTTCTTAAACTATCAAACTAGGTGAGGAACATGATTTTCTATATTTTTCGGTGAATTCACACAAATTATCAATGATATATATGAATTATTTTGTAAATAAAATTTCCTCTGGGAAAACTGATGTTTTCTACTAGTGTTGATGGCTGATACAATGAAGCAACTTAACCAAAGATTTTTTCAAAGATCAGTTTAAGTACTCTTTTATCGAAAGAAACTAAACGTTTTCAATTCAAATATATTAAGAAATAATTACATGTCTAAAAAAATTATAATATTTCAAACTTCATCTACATCGGATTTGCATGGATTTCTAATTAAAAGTTTAAACTTGTTAGATGCTGTCTTCAACATATTATTGAAGTTCCAAACATTACCAATTCTACGTGATAAAGAACAGATTGGACCATATCTTACCACTACATATATGAAAGTATTCGTTGATGGAATTCTCTTAACAATAGATTTTATGTCAGGTAAATTTCATTCAGCTTTACGTTTATTACTCAAAAATTATTATTCTTTATTTTGTTATCTCAAAATTATATAACTTTATCTCATATGTCACAAAAATAATTTTGATAAAATTTAGTTAAAATCCTACCTAAAATTTGAGAAAACAATAAACATTAAAAAATATCTCTTATGCTTGAATGTAGGTTCAAAATGGTCTCTTAAATATACTTTTGAAGCATTTTTGGTTCATTATTTTGCTAAAAATATGAGCATTTTTTTTATTTCATATATTTAACAAACTTTGCCTACTAAATTTAACATAAATTGAAAAAACAAAACAGAGAAAGAAATTTAAATCTGTTTATCATTAATATAAAATAATTACGTTTTCACTTACTTATCCTTTACTCATATATTATTTTGTTTAATTAATGTATAGACGTTTTTATTTTTTATTTTTCACGTAAATATTATTTTGTCATACCATCAGTATTTATTAAGTAGATAAATATATTTTTTTAATAATTTTAATGATCATTATTATCAACAAATTGAATATTCCTAAACTATAATATTTCTAATAAATAAAAATTACTAAAATAAAATAAAGTTAATTATTATGAAACTTTTAAAAAAAATTAAAAAGTTTTGAGAGATTTTTTGGAGGAGCTGGAACAAAACTGAAAGATTTGTTGAAAGTTGAAAATAATGGCATGCTAAAAATTTTAAAAATTTTAAAAATTTATACAAAATATTTCACTTCTTGCTATTTCAATTATCTCATAAAAATGATTCTATGTTGACAAAACGATCCAATTTGTTGGATCGTGCAAACACCTATTCGGCTCTAGTTCAATAGGAGAACCCTTTACCATTCATCCCTTTATAAAATATCATTTAATCAAGAAAAAATATATTCATGCAAAATATTATCAAGTAACTTTTTGAAAACTTTTTTCTTTATATAATTTCAATCTTTTAACAATACTTTCCAAGGACCTAGTCTAGAAATGTACAAAAGCTCTAATCAGAGTAATGACAATTAAAAAACATATTTTTACTTGAGAAAAAAAAATGCAAAAACTGATATTGTGTACTGCCACTTAAACCATAAAACTCCAACAACTTGTAACAAACCTATACCCTACAAAAAGTGTAGCAAGAGCAGTATGCCAATATCATTGACCGACTAAGATTAGTTCACGCAACACAGTATAAAATCAAAAATATCAATCAATAATTTCATGCAACAACTTATGTCACTTAGACGTATCCTATCATATTACCTCAACAGATTCATAGAAGAGTTAAAAATATATGTACAGTTTTTAAGGAGTCTCAATTATAAGCCCTAGACATTCATTTTCACTTCCGATAATTACAAAGAACTCTAATACTGTTACTAAGTACCTAGCACCCTAATAATTACACACACTCATTACCAATTTTCAATAATTTAACTATAATGATATACCACATTCTTGACACCTATCCTTTTAGACAAAGACATCGCCTACAGTCATAGTTAACCATCAACAATTGACCCAATAACACAAAGCACCAAACTTCCATAGATCAAGTAAATAATAATAATTAGATAATTAAATCATACTCATATAAATCATGTCAATCAATACCAGACATGTAGGTCACCGAATAGACATGAGAGTCATCACAACAATTTGCAAGTATAAATGCAATCATAGCGAATTAGGAAATTTTATCCATACTGAATTACAGTTGTAATAGTGGTCTCTATATCTCATCAGTCTCACTCTATTTTAAATATGAACACATATTTATCACTCATATGTACACACATGCTAGTAGGTCTTATGTTTTCCCATCCAGTCATGATCTGGAGAGGATCCTAGATGTTCATATATTATACCAAATTGGTACCCGCTCCCATAGAACTGTTGGTCTGTCAACTTACAACAGACTCGAAACACTCATATCATTACATGATGCTCGTCCATAAACTTACATCAGACATGAGTCATCAATCATATAACTGCTCGTCTATAAGATGACATCAGACACGAGCCAGTCATTCCAGAACAATCATGTGTTCCTCAATTATCATTAGCACATCTTAGAATGTTCTTTGTTCATCTATCCCACAAGATAATACAATCAAATACACATTGATTATCACAAGTGCACACCACAATTGCAAGATATGTATATATAAATATCAAATAGGTTTCAACACTTTTAAAAGTTTATTCACACAAGCATGGTCATATAAGGATGCAAAAATTCAATTCCATTACTCAACAGGCATTCTTAACTAGAAGTACCAACTTTAGTTAAGAGTAAAACCCACTCACGACTACATATTTATCCCTTTCATAAGCATCATCTCAGTAGCAGTTTTATAAAACAATAAGCAATCTCTCTAATCAGGACACAGTTCTTTAGTTCATAAATCTTTTACTACAGGTCAAGCACGAATACTCTTCTATGTTTTTTTCCTTTCAAGTTCCTTTTAGGAAAATGTTATCATCTATAAGTCACCCTTTCCTTTGAAACCTCGGTATTATTTATTCAAGTTTATATCCAAATTACAACATAATGAATCCACCCTTTCATCTTAATCTTATTCGAATTATAATCATATTATGACAATAACAGCACACACTACTCATTCATACTCTTCTAAATTATCTAGGTGACACCCAATCGAACACCATGCACAACAGTCTATTCAAGCCTCCTCCCGTTAATTTTATAAGAATATACATTCTAATTAAAGTCTAAACTCAAAGTAAGCCATAACCTACCTGGACGCCAAGTTGCTGCCATGACATCGGTGGAACACCGCTCCTTTCCCTCAATCTAGAGTTCATGATGGAGGATCGATGAGGAAGATGGTAGAATCACGTTCTTAGGGGATTACACCTCTCTGTTCTTGGTTAGAATACCTGGGTTTTACCCTAGGGGCATTTTTAGGAGGAAATCCTCCTTAAACTAGGAGTTGAATCTTGGAATCACTTGAATATGAACTTCTAGTTCACGTCTCTCGCTGCAGCAAGCTTGCTATAGGAACAATCTAGCCTCTATGGCGGGACTCGCTTGACCAGGTTCACTTATTTTATTCTATTTTTCTCAATATTTACTTACCACATATACTTGTTGCTCTAAAGATAAAATTCATACCAATAAAATTTTAATTCTTACGCTTGTAAAGTCAAAAATTCAATAAAAACTGGATGGGTCATTACACATGTAAACCTCATTTGTACTAAAATTTATACAATTGATACCTTAAAATTTGTGCCAACGACAGCAAAAAGAGCAAACACTTACTCTTTATTTTTATTTTTATTTTATTAAGTAGTAATAGTGAAAGAATAAATGAAAAGATGAAAACTAATAAAAAATATTTATAACTAATTAAGTAAAATAGCATTAGTATGGGAAAATAAGGTTAAGTATATATTTTTGCACTAGTGATAAATGCTTTTAAAAAAATTAAAATAATCAAAGTGTGTTGTCATATGCACATGGAAGGTCAACGTTAAGTCAAACTTAGGGAGAGGTCTTTGAAATTATTCTAAAAATAGCACAAATTACACCCACAAGTTATACCAAATCCTACAATACACCCAAAAAACTACCAAAAAAAATACCTTTAAATGTGAGTCCATATTTTAAAAAAAACACAATTTTATAAAATTTAACAATTAGAGTTTGTTAAGTATTTAATAGAGACCAAATATGCTCACATTTAGCAAATTTAAAATATCAAAACTGCTAAAAAGTATATTTAAAGAATTATTTGAACCTACCTCAAAGATAAAGGATATTGTAATGACCCATTCGATCGTTATAACACGCGATGACCCTGGCTTGGGTGAATTTAAATTTTTTCCAAGCTAGAATGAAGTACCTATAATTAAAGAATTATGAGATGTACCATTTCGGATAAGCTGAGCTAAAAATTGGGTGGGCCCAGGCGTATGGCCACCACAGGCGGCTATCTTTCGCTGTAGCAGAACCACTACAGCGGGTGACACGGACTAGAATTCTGCAATCCCCAGTTAGGATTTAAAAACCAATTCTCCTAAAAGGGGATGAATAAAAATGCCCAAAAAATAGAAAGTAGGATTTTTGGAACAAGGAGGCTAGAGAAGGTAATACTTCACCCTCCAGAGCTATGATTCTCTGAGAGAACTCAAAACTTGATGCAAGCACGTAGCTAGGAATGTCTCGATAATAGCTTGGCACTCAGGTAGGTTATGGACACTCACCTTCATGTTAGACTTTGATAATAAAATGTATATGTTCGTATACTTGATGTGCTATTGATGAGTAGGGGAGAAATTCTGAGTTAATTACTATTGAATAGTTTATATTCGGTAAGTGTCTGGGGCGAAGAAAATAGGAAAGAAGGGGTGATATCCCCAGGTTATGATATTCTATAGGTTATAGTTTTAAGGGAGTAGACCTCAGATATTGGTCTATATGGGGGTGAGTTGATTTGTTGCGCATTGGTCTTCAGACATTGCCTGTTGACACATATAGCCTTTGGTGTCTTCTTGAATTTTATCACTGAATCATTTAGCCATGAATCGTTAAATATATATATAGTGTGGAAATTAAATGTTGAGGGGTGGCCTATAATTGTTGTATGGATTGAATCACGACCCATGAATTGTGGGAGAAAGCAAGCTACGCTGCTAGTAAGTTCAGCAAGCTACGGGGCTAGTAAGTTCTTTTTGTTATGTTGTATCCCATGATTGTTTGGTTTGTGTCAATTCGATAGTCATTGCTTGAGGAAGAAGGTAGGGTGATTATAGAGATGAATCAATGTAATTTATGTATAATTGGTGAGGGATTGCAAGGAAATAATTCGTGAAAAATCTTGGAGAAAAATAGGTCGAAGTACTGCCTGAGCAGTACCGCTGCAGCAATCTTAGAACCGCTATAGCGAGACTGTAGTGGCAGCAGTGATGCCGCTGCAATGGAGCCCAATCTCACGAGCAAGTCAGTTTTTCACCTCATCATGGATTTTTTGGATATAACTGATGTAATAATTAACTGGTCATAAAATGTCCTCGAACTAGGATTGTGTTATACTTGCTGATAGGTAATTCATGTTGTGTGTATGATTTATTGATATTTGAACTATGATATGTGGTCCTTGAAATGATGTGTGAAGTCTGTGATAATCGAGTAAGTAAATGAGGTGGTATGTAATATAGAAAGGTAAATCATCGACATGTTGAGAATGAGAAGCATAGGGTCGAGGTGAGAACCTGGGGCACAGACTAGTATGATCAAGCCATGAGTGAGGGCTTGGACATGAGTGGCTCGTACCCGAGGTGAGAATCTAGGCTAGCGGTATAAGGGAGTACACAGATAGGTATGACTAAATAATCAGACGATTGGGTGCACGAACATGCGTACATAGACATGTACGATGAAGGTCTCATATGGCTGGGTGTACAGTACATGGATTTTCAGAGTCCCCTGCAGGTCATGATTAGAAGGGTAAACATAAGACCCTCTGGCATGTCTGTACAATGATGTGATGGAAGCGTGTGCCCGACATATCACCGATGGTATGATTGTGAGACAGATATTGTACGGGTATGGAATGAAATATATATGGCTATAATGATACAGATGTATAGGTATACAAGAGTGATACGAGATATACCGACATGATTCAGATAAAATACGAGAGGCATAGTTGAGATGTAATATGTGGTAATACGGTACAGGTATGGTACTTCATCACATTATTATGGTGTTGTCATAGTTGCGTGCATGTGCTTAAATTGTGGAGGACTTAACTCCATTGGTATGGTTTGATGTTTTCTTTGAGTGTTTTGGGGCTATTTATTTGTATTGTGATTGAATGTTTGATCAAAGTAGTCTTGTGGGTGATAAATGGTAACATGGCGGGTTAACAATGGTAGTGAACCACGGTGAGATCGCTGGTTTAACTTTACTGTGAATGTACAAAATTAAAGAGGGACGGTTAATCCTGTAATTAAATAAATAGGCCAATAAATAATAGAAACAGATTTGGTTAATGATAATGGAAGTGTAAATGAAGTGGATGTGTTAATAATGTTAGATGATAGGGTAAAAGAGGTAAGGATTAGTGAAACCAGGTTACTGCCTAAATTAAGGTGGTGCGGAGCGGGCAAGTTGCTACTGTTGTGAGACCGCTGTAGCGACCAAAGTACCCGTTGCAGTGGGGTGAAAGAAACAGATTAGGAGTTAAAATAAGGGCTAAAATGGTAGGGTGCTTGTATGAACATTGATGAGTTATAAGTGGTGATAATGTAGGTAGTAAACCTAATGGATTGTAATATAAGTTGGAATAGTTGTTACATTTATTAAGTCGATTGCATGTTGAATTATATGTCATGTGAATTAATCTTAGTCAGCCGATGATGTCTACTGGTATGTGTGGTGTACTGATACTACCTTGCTACGCCTTTTTGGTGCAGGTTGTGGCAGGTTTGAAGTCTCTTGATTAACGTGGAATACTCAGCATCAGCTTCTAAATTTTTCTCCGTAGACAAAGTTGTGTCATTTTATTTGTCAATTATTCTGTTAGAGCTCTTGTACCTATCTAGACTAGATCTTGGAAGGTCATGGTTCAGAAGGAAAGTGTTGTTACAATTTTGGAAACATTTTGTAGTATGTCAATTTATGAGTATTGTAATTTTACTTCATGTGTTGGGTAAGGGAAAGGGTTCTTTTATCAAGCTAGAATCGATGTAAGTGCCCGCACGACTCACTATTTTGGTCGTGAAATGTATTTTTGTTATTTTCTATCACATTTTAGGTAGGATTTTAACTGAATTTTGTCAAAATTACTTTTATGAAATGTCACGCTCCACCTTGAGATGCATGACTAGCACCTAATGCCATACTGAGATCTGGGCTAACTTGGTTGGGCATATGCACTTCTGGTGCCAATCAGCGACTCAAAATCAAGAAAACAAACTACTATATCTCAACTGTAAACACAACCTCGGGCCGAAGAGGCCACACAGCACTTGTAAAAGAAAATAGTTGACCCAGCCAACACAACAATAAAGGTATCCTATGTGGGTCGAGAAGACCACGATGCTGTCTAGTTATAACAGAAAGGAAGCAGGCAGTCATATTCGTACTATAGCTGACAAGGCTGCTAACTAACTAGCCAAACTAGGCCCCACACGGTCAACACGCAAAATAAGACATACATAGACCCCACACGGTCAACACGCAAAATAAGACATACATAGACCCCACACGGCCAACACGCAAAATAAGACATACATAGGGCCCCCAAGGTCAACAACAACCAACTAACTGAAGAATATAGTCTATAAGCCTCTAGGAGTGAAAATATTTGTCGAAAAAGGGCCCCGGCCTACCTAAATGCTATACAAATGAAAGACAAATAAACCTCTACAACCTGGCAACTCTGAATGAAATGAGCTGGCCAAGCTGCTGACTCTCAATAGCTGCTAAAAGACCCTGCAATCTGTCTGCCTAAACCATGCAGCGCCCCGTAGTTGGGCATCAGTACAATATGTACTAAATATGTAAGGTAGTAATGAAAAGCTGAATAAACGCTGATAAAGAACTAAATGTGAATAACAAGAAGGGGCAAAAATTAACCTGTAAGCTTTTTTATCCATAACCTGCATCTAGTTAAACACCACACATATAGGAGCTAAGACTATACAAATATACACTCATAAGATATAACTAGCAGGCAAGAATACAAACAAGAACCTCAATTGGCCCCCATAAGCATGAAAAGTACAACCAGCACAGAATATCCCGCCTGGGGCCCCCATAAGCCCTAGTGAGCACACTTCAATCTATATACCCCTAACAAGGTCAAAATAAGTCAACAGGTAACTATAGCCAACCTGCCTATCCCCTGGGTCTGCAACTGAGCTTGCTCGGCTCTTGTAGCTATGTCTGAGTTCGGTGGACTCCTGTAACTGCACCCTGGGCACCAAGCTCGACAAGGATCAGTGATGTCGATACAACATAAATATAAAAGTCCAGCCATGGAATGGACTGTAATATGCCCTTGGGCCTCAGCGTAGTCCCTTGGGACAACATATAGCTCCTTGGAGCGATCCATATAAACCCGAAGGCAATGACACAGCTAGTAACCCTGAGGTTGGTCAACGAAAGGCTATCCTAGGTAGGGTCAATCCCAATCGGTATACTGCATCGTAGTCCCAAACTAACCACTCAGAAGGCGTATCTGGCTCTTAAGCCTAACGCGAATGCTACTCGCCCCTAGAATAGTCTGCATAGCTGCTAACAGGCACACCCCGTGTGCCTATATCTGATCAGAGGATCCTAGCAGTGATCATAATCTCTAATGTTCTAAACTGGATAGGGCGATATCTGGAGTGGCCTAAAAAATACTCTGAATGTCATCAAATCTCATCATCATCATACATTCATCATCATTCTCTTCTTTCATGAACTTCTCATCCATGAGAATTTAATTTCATATATTAGAAAACACAGTTTTGATTGAAATATAGTTTAAAAATCTGTCCAAGCTTCACAATTCATCAATAGAAACATAATCTAATCGTACCCGTGTATAGAAATTGAAGAATTATGCAATCGGGTAAAAATCCCATAACATGAGCATCGGAATTTCTCATACTTAGATAGAGATTGGGCATGGGTGAGGAAGAAAACACCCACTCATAACCCTACATAACTGGAAGGGATTGATTCAACCAAATCTTTGATCACCCAAGAGGAAATTGGATGGAAACCATGAATACTAGTCTTGAATCACCTCTTCAACCCCTCAAGCTTGCATGCATAGAATGAATGACATAGAATAGGTTTTCCCCTCTTAAAACCCACTAAAACGAGCCTTAAATGATGTAGTATAGGCCCGTAGGACTTAGGAATTACAAAAAAGCCCTTACTAAAATCGCAGAATTGGCTGACTGCCAATCCCCATGAGGGACTAGACGACTCATGCTCACAGGCCACGACTCGTGGCTATGAGTCGTCTAGTACACTGCTCAAAACAACTAGGGGACCTCACGGAAGACACCACAACTTGTGGTGGGTGACCACGACCTGTGGTCACCATCCGTGGCTTCTATTGCCCAATGCCTCCTTGCCAACAACCAGTCTAGGCCACGGGAGACCTCACGAGTCGTGAGGCCAACCACGACTCGTGGTCATGCCCGTGGTCTTCTCAAAAAGCCCTGCCAACCCTGCTGGACCACGAGTCACTTCACGACTCGTGGTCACTCCTCACGAGCCTCCTCACGATTCGTCTGTGACCTAGTGCGAAGTTTCAGTTTTTCACCGTTTTGACTCTCGGGTCTAATCCTTGGGTTCCCGGGGTATTACAATATCTCCCTCTTGGGAATATTCATCCTCGAATGTTAGAAACACACAGAAAACAGAGAAACATGCAATCATCATATGCAAATACTGATCATTTAAATCAAAAACTGACGAAATGACTACCTTCGAAAAGAACTACGTAGCTGAACTGAATTCGGTTATCACATATATCTATCATAACCTAAAACAAACTTGCGCACATGAACTGAACATGGAAACTGATTAGAGAATTAGAGCAAAACTGATACCTCAAACTGAAACTGGGCCAGTAGAGATTAAATGCGGGTATCTAGCCATCATATCTGCTTCGACTTCCCACGTAGCTCCCTCAACTTGCTAATTTCTCTATAACACTTTTACCGAAGCTACTTCTTTGTTCCTCAGCCTCCGAACTTGACGATCCAAGATTGCAACTGGAATTTTCTCATAACTGAGGCTATCTCCCATACCAACACTTTCCACCGTGACAACTAAAGCTAGATCACCCAAGCACTTTTTCAAAAGCGATACATGGAAGACGGGATGAATTGAAGATAACTCTGACGGCAAGTCCAACTCATACACTACCTTACAAACTCTTCTCATAACCCGGTAGGGACCAACATAGCGAGGACTGAGTTTTTCTTTCTTTTCGAACCGCATGACTCCCTTCATGGGATATACCTTTAGAAATACCCAATAGTCTACCTCAAACTCCAAATCTCTTCTCCTCACATCAGCATATGACTTTTGGCGACTCTGAGCGGTTTTCAGCCCGTCTCTTATCAACTGAAATTTCACCATAGCCTCATGAACTGAATCAGGTCCTATCATAACTGCCTCACCAACCTCAAACCATTCGATGGGCGATCTACACCTCCGCCCATAAAGAGCCTAGAACGGTGCCATCTGGGTGCTGAAGTGATAGCTGTTATTGTAAGAAAACTCGACCAAGGGCAAGTGATCATCCCAACTACCTTTAAAGTCCATCACACAAGCTCTCAACATATCCTCAAGAGTCTGGATTATCCGCTCTTCCTGACCATCCATTTGCGGATGAAATGTTGTGCTGAGCTTAACCTGAGTCCTAAGCCCTTTTTAGAAAGACCGCAAAACTAAGAGGTAAACTAAGTACCTCGGTCTGAGATAATAGACAAGGGTACTCCATGCAATCGCACCAACTCCCAGATATACAATTTGTCATAATCATCCGTTGAATCTGTGGTTTTGACCGGTAGGAAGTGTGCAGCCTTGGTCAACCTGTCTACCACCACCCAAATAGAATCATAGTGTCGGCGAGTACGAGGTAGGCCTGTCATGAAATCCATATTAATCTCTTCCCACTTCCAAGTGTGAATGTTAATATCCTAAAGTACGCCTCCCGACCTTTGGTGCTCGACTTTCACTTTCTGACAATTCGGGCACTTGGCTATGAATTCTACAATATCCTTCTTCATGTCGTTCCACCAATATATTTCCCGCAAATCATGGTACATCGTGGTGGCACCCGGATAGATAGAATACCTAGATCCATGTGCCTCATGCAATATCCAGTCCCTCAGATTATCAATATCTGGAACACATATACGACCCTGGTACCGCAGCACCCCATCTCCCCCTTGGGAGAAAACCTCCTCTTTCTGACTCTGAACGGCTTCCTTCAGTTTCACCAACATCGGATCCTCGTCTTGCCTGGCTTTCACATCGGTCCCCAAGGACGATTCTGATCCGTTTTTCACAACAACACCGCCATTGGTCGAGTCAACCAATCTAACTCCCAACCTTGCAAGTCGATTTGTAGTGACCATACCGAGTCCTAAAAGCGATTTTCGGGATATCACTCTCCCGAACCTTGAGCTGATAATACCCGGATCTGAGATCAATCTTGGAGAAACACTTGGCACACTAAAGTTGATCGAACAAATCATCGATCCTGGGCAAAGGATACATGTTCTTAACGATGACCTTGTTCAACTGCCTATAGTCAATGCACATTCGAAGAGAACCATCCTTCTTTCGGACAAATTACACTGGTGCACCCCATAGAGACTTACTCGGCCTAATAAAGCCCTTATCTAACAGGTCCTTCAATTGATCCTTAAACTCTTTTAGCTCGTCTAGGGCCATTATGTCAGGCAGAATAGAGATAGGATGCGTGTCGGGAAGAAGATCTATACCAAAATCAATCTCCCACTCGGGAGGGACACCTAGCAAATCATCAGGAAAGACCTCTGGATACTCATGTACTACTGGAACTGACTGGATAGTCAGGGTTTTGGACTCGACATCCTTAACCCTAACTAGATGGTACATGCAACCCTTAGAAATCATCTTCCTGGCCTTAAGGTAGGAAATGAATCAACCTACAGGCACAACTGAACTACCCTTCCATTCTAAGACTGGCTCACCTGGAAATCTGAACTCTATGGCCCGAGTTCTATAATTAACTGAAGCATAGCATGCAAATAGCCAATCCATACCGAGAATAACATCAAAATCGGTCATGGCTAACTCTATAAAGTCTGCTGAGGTGACCTTATGAAGGACTGAGGCTGAGCAACCTCTATACACCCGTCTAGCTATAACTGAGTCACCTACTGGAGTGAAAACTGAGAAGGGTTCTGACAACATCGGGACTAACTCCGAAGCTACTGGCCACATATGGTGTCACAAAAGACATGGTAGCCCCCGGATCTAGCAAAGCATAAATATCAATATGGAAAACTCGCAACATACCAGTAACCACATCTGGGGAGACCTCCAGCTCCTAACGGGAAGCTAAAGCATAGAATCTGTTCTAGCGTTGACCGCCAGTTGTGCTAGTAGATGCCTCCTAACATGCTGAGCGTGCGAGAGGGGCTGTTGAACTAGAAGCTAGGCCTCGGCCCCCAAGATGATCCTACCTCGCAGCTGGATAATCTCAAAGTATGTTTCCTGGCTTCCCACACCCGAAACAAGCACTTGAACCTGCCAAGCATTGTCTTGTGTGGCCCCGACCACATCTGCGACAAGCTGGGATGCTAGAATCTGCGGGTCTACTATTCTGACGCCTCGAGCTTGATGCTCGCCTTCTCTGATCATGTCTAGGCCTGGATGGCACACTCAATGTCGAAGATACGGGGGTTGATAATCTCTAGTAAGTTTGTTATTGGTGTCCACCACCGGACCTCTGTTGAGAGAATCTGTGATCCTCGGTCCTGGCCATCTTGGCCTCCCTCTCCCTCGAATGTGCCACCTCCATTTGTTGGGCGTACAACACTATGCGAGGGAAGTCCATATCCTGGTGAAGCATAGCAATACGGAACTCCTTGTCCAAATACCCTACTATATCATGCACAAATCAGCTCACCCGCATCCTCTGGTTAGCCACTAACTCTGGAGCATATTTCAATAGGCGAGTGAACTCAAGGGAGTACTCTTGCACTGTCATCCTTCCCTACTTCAAGTTTACAAACTCATCTATCTTCAACTCCCTCATCTCCCAAGGGAAGAACTGATCTAGGAACGCAACCTAAAACTCCTCCCACGTGATCGGACCTGCTCATGTGACCCTGCTATCCTTCCATTGGCGAAACCAGATATGCGCAACGCCCTTCAACTGGTAGGAGTCCAACTTTGCGCACTCAACACTACTCACCCACATGACTTGGGTGATCTTGACAATCTCATCAATGAAATCATGCGGGTCCTCATCTACCTTGGACCCCAATAACTCCGGCGGGTTCATCCTTAAAAAGTCTCTGACTAGAGCCGCCGCTGCATTTCCATTTTGTCGAACATGCGCAATGGCCTTTTGATTGACCTGAGCGGTCAAGGCCTGAGCAAGCTTCTGAATAGTGGCCCAAAACTCAGCATGAGCTGCTGGCTCCGGTGCCTAAGGCTCCTGAACTGGTGGGGCTAGCTGATGCCCATAACCACTTCCATCCTCGTGGCCTTCACCACCTCCATTCCTCCTTCCTTTCATTCTTCGAGGAGCCATGATTCTGCAATCGCGAATAGCATGAATTATAAGGATAGCAAGACTTTTTATCGCACGACATAGTTTATGAAAGAAGGGAACATTTTCTAAACGTCTTGTAGCCTCTTCGTCATAAGTGTGACGCACTTCACACCCATGAAAAAGACTCTACTTAACGCGGCTTTCAGACACTCTAGGACACTTCAACCTATTGCTTTGATACTAAGTTTGTCACGACCCGAACAGAAGCCCAAATCGTAGATACGGGACAAGGGACCTCGAGAGACCCCAAGTCAACCCATGGCATAAGCATACATCTAACTTATTTGATAAACTGAAGAAATCATCAATATAAACTCAGCAGAAGTCTAACTTAACATGACATCAGATAAGTATCCGAAGCTAAACACATACAAAGTCTGAAAAGCCTCTAATATGGACGAGTTGATGGAACAAGACCCCAACTAACTCGACAATACTGAAGCTGAAATGCATAAGGAAATTGAAAGTCTAGCCCTCAAAGGATGAGGACTCACCAACCAAGTAGGTTAACTCTGACAACTGACTATGAGCGGGGCTAAGCCTGGGAGCTGGGTCCTGTATTATGAAATGATACAGCATAGAAAGTATGCGCTCAGTACATGGAATGTACCGAGTATGCAAGGTAAGTAAAACCGCTTAAGTAAAGTAAATTATTTAAAACATTTCATAACATAACATGAGCTTTCAAATCTGAGAGGGAGGACTACATGCATTCATTTTGAAATCGTAATGTTTTAATAATATGACAACGCATAGATTCATAAAATCATAACTAACTCGAACGACTCAAAGCTAAAACATGAAATTTATAAGAAAAGCTGAACAATGAGTCAAACCTTACTTCTAGAATATGTATGCGTAAAATGATAACCATGAGTAATGAATATGCAGATCTGAATCATACAGACAATGGGAGACTCATCACTTAACTGACATACCACGATAGAGCTTATGTGGTCCCGACTATCACACTCAAGTGGGCAGACCCGTCTAAAACCTTGCCAGGTCTAAGGACGCTACTATGATATCGATATCAAGCTCATGGGCCATTAAGGTCGGGGATAGCTCACAAGGGAGGTCCCAATAACATAATAGTATCAACCTATGTTCGTGCATAGTTCTGGGGCATAGGGTGATCGACCCTTAGCCCGCTCGGTGCTAGACTCTTCTCTCAAAACATGGAATACTCTACATCGCATATAACGAAGCTCAACATATTCTATTGACAAAGCTCAACAATAGAATCATGCATAAACTCAACATCGTATGAAACGAAGCTCAACATTGTCATTTGCCAAAGCTCAATAATGAAATCATGCATATAACCGACATCGTATGAAAACGAAGCTCAATGATAACATACATCTCAATTATGAATTCATGCATATGAGAAGCTTTATTTCGAACATACCACAAGCTCAAAGATAGTGGGAGCATCTACTCCAAAACCATGTGGTAAGCTTACTTTAGAAATACTACATCATCATACTCGATATAAGGGTCTTGCCCAAAACTTTATTATGCTTGGATCTACTCAATTTGTTTTAAAAACAATATCATAATCATGGGTAGCTTTAGAAACATGCTTTTCATCATCAAATCTCATCATCAACATACATTCATCATCATTCTATTCTTTCATGAACTTCTCATCCATGGGCCTTTAATTTCATAAATTAGAAAACATAGTTTTGATTGAAAAACAATTTAAAAATCTACCCAAACTTCACAATCCATCAATAGAAACATAATATAATCGTACCCATGTATAGAAATTGAAGAATTATGCAATCAGGTAAAAACCCCATAACTTGATCATAGAAATTTCTCATACTTAGATAGAGATTGGGTATGGATGAGGAAGGAAATACCTACTCATAACCCTACATACCTAGAAGGAATTGATTCCACCAAATCTTTGATCACCCAAGAGGAAATTGGATGGAAACCTTGAATACTAGCCTTGAATCACCTCTTCAACCCCTCAAGCTTGCATGCATGAAATGAATGACTTACAATAGGTTTCCCCTTTTAAAACCCACTAAAAAGAGCCTTAAATTACATAGTATAGGCCCCTGGGACTTAGGAATTATAAAAAAGCCCTTACTAAAATCGCAAAATTTGGCTGACTGTCAATCCCCATGAGGGACTGGACAACTCGTGCTCACAGGCCACAACTCATGGCTATGAGTCAACTAGTACACTGCTCAAAACAACTAGGGGACCTCATGGAAGACACCACGACTCGTGGTGGTCATGGTCACCATCCGTGGCTTCTACTGCCCAATGCCTCCTTGCCAACAACCAGTCTAGGCCATGGGAGACCTCACGAGTCGTGAGGCTGGACCACGACTCATGGTCATGCCCATGGTTTTCTCAACAAGCCTTGCCAACCCTGCTGGACCACGAGTCACTTCAGGACTCGTGGTCACTCCTCACGAGCCTCCTCACGATTCGTCCTATGACCTAGTGTGAAATTTCAGTTTTTCATCGTTTTGGCTCCCGGGTCTGATCCTTGGGTTCCCGTGATATTAAAATCCATAACCATAGATCAATTTTCAACAATGAACCGGGCCAAACTACCCATAGACTTTCTACTCAAGGTGTTCGAAACCACATTCACCTTCCTAGGGTGATACAAAATGGTAAGATCATAATCTTTAAGTAACTCTAACCATCATCATTGTCTCAGATTCAAATATTTTTTCTTGAATATGTATTGTAGACTCTTATGATCACTATAGATTTCACATGGCTCACCATAAAGATAGTGACGCCAAATCTTTAGTGCAAATATGACTGCGGCCAATTCCAAGTCGTGAGTCGGATAATTCTTCTTATAAATCTTTAGTTTTCGAGATGCATATGCCACCACTTTACCATTCTGTATTAAAATACAACCCAATACAACTCGAGACACATCATAATAAATAGTGAAACCACCCTCCACTGTTGGTAACATCAAAATCTGAGCCGTAGTCAACACAGTCTTTAATTTCTGAAAACCTTCTTCACATCCATCAGACCATTGGAATACTACATCTTTCTGAGTTAAACATGTCAATGGAGCGGCTATCTTTGAGAATCCCTCCATAAACCTTCTGTAATATCCAGCTAGTCCTCAGAAGCTGCCTATCTTTGTAGGAGTACTGGGTCGAGGCCAATCTCGAACTGCTTCAATCTTCCTTGGATCAACTTGGAATCCATCCCGTGAAACTACGTGTCCTAAAAAAGAAACTGTGCCCAACCAGAACTCACATTTTGAGAACTTGGCATAAAGCTTTTGTTCTCTAAGTGTTTGTAGCAACTCTCAGGTGTTGTTCATGTTCTGCCTCACCCCGAGAGTAGACCAGAATGTCATCAATGAACACAATCACAAAATAGTCTAAGTATGGCTTGAATACCTTATTCATAAGGTACATAAATGTTGTAGGTTCATTAGTCAACCCAAAAAGACATCACCAAAAATTGAAAGTGCCCATATCTGGTCTGAAAAGTTATCTTAGAGATATCCTCGATCTTGATTCTCAGCTGATGGTAACCTGATCTCAAGTCGATCTTGGAAAAGTGACTAGAACCCTATAGATGATTGAATAAATCATCAATACGAGGCAACAGATATTTATTCTTGATCATCGCCTTATTCAACTATCTGTAATCAATGCACATTCTCATTGTACCATCTTTCTTTTTCACAAATAACACAGGTGCACCCCAAGGAGATACACTAGGCTTAATGAACCCCTTATCAAGTAGCTCTTGGAGTTGAACCTTCAGTTCTCTCAACTCAGCTGGAGCCATACTGTATGGAGGAATAGAAATAGGTTGAGTTCCTAGGACTAAATCAATGCTGAACTCAATTTCACTTATTGGGGGTAGCCCAGGCAAATCTTCTGGAAATACATCAACAAATTCTCGAACAATAGGAACATTGTCAATAGTAATATCCTCCGCTTGAGTATCATGAACGGTAGCAATAAAACCCAAACACCCATGATTAATCATTCGACGTGCCTTTACATAAGATATTATCTTTCCTTGGGTCACAGGAGTCAAGACTTTACATGCTAAAGGTGGTTCTCCAGGAAAATTAAAATGTATAAGCTTAGCATAGCAATCAGCCAAAGCATAACATGATGACAACCCATCCATACCCATAATCACATCAAAATCAAACATGGATAACTCTAGTAGATCAACTACGGTGTCACTATCCTGAACAGATATTACATAGTCTCTACAAACTCTATCCACTGCCAAAGTCTCCCCCACTGGGGTCATAACCATATATGGCACAATAAGAGACTCAACTCTTCGTTCTAAGAATATAGCAAAAGATGGAGATACATACGAATACGTAGAACCTGGATCAATAAGAGCATGTGCCCCATGAGAATTGACAATGATAATACCTGTGACTACTGCATTAGATGCCTCGATATCCCATCTAGCCATAGCGAAGAATCTCGATGGTCCCCCTGCTCCCTGAGCAACCTGTGCACCTTGTCGACCCTGTCCACGAGCACCCTGTTGAGCGGCCCTAGCTGGATGAGCCTGAGCAGGTGTAATTGTAGCAGCTCCCTACAGATGTGTCATAGCTTAAGTAGTACCAGAGTTCCCCTTTAGACAATATTTAGCAATATGCCCCTTTTTACCACAAGTAAAACAAGGACCAGCAACCCCATAAAAACGACAACCATGATGCCTACCACAATTAGGACACTTCTGATATGGACTTGACTGATATGAGTTGTTACCCTTTCTCTGCATCTGTTGTTGACCCTGTCTAGATGGATTATCACCTCTCGAAGATTGTACCACCGGCTCTGACTGCGTGGGCCTGGATTGCCTATGATGATGGCCATTTTTTCCCCCAGATGAAGCACCACTGAACTCGCTCGTGTTATGTGTCCTTTTGCTCTCTCGCTCAGCTCTTTCCATTTTTAAATAGGACTCACAACGGAGGGTAGTGTCAACTACGTCTAGATAGGTGTCACTTCACACATCTCGTATCACAGAACCATGGTAACGATGCTCAAGTCCATCCACGAATTATCTCACCTTCTCCCTCGGGTCTTCAACTAAAAATGGAACATACCTAGATAACTCAGTGAACTTAGCCTCATACCCTATAACTGTCATAGCTCCCTGGCGTAGGTTATTAAACTGACTTCTCATATTGTCTTGTTTGCTCAAGGGAATGAACTTGTCCTTAAACATTGTTGAAAACTTTGACCAAGTGATACGTGGTAACCCTACTTGTATTTCTCTGGAGTCCACCATGCTTCTGCAGACCCTGAGAACAGGAAAGTGGTAAATTCCACACCTCAAGTCTCCTTTAATCCCAATATAGTCAGTATCTTTTGACAACGATCAATGAACTTCTGAGGTTCAATAGAAGTTGGTGTTGCATCGAACTCTGGTGGCTTAAGATCCATGAAATTATTAAGATCTTTGGATTGCCCAGTAGTTGCAACTGAATGAACAGTCGGCTAAGGGGTCAACTAGGGTGTCTGTGTAGCTGCAACATTCAACTGAGCTTGTGTTTGCGCTTGCGAATTAGTTTGACGAATTGGAAGTCTACCATGATTAGGCACCAATGCCTCTAACACATTCAACAATCTCATTACTACATCTGTAGGCAAGGCAACGGTAGTACAACAATTGTCACTGTCGATGGAGCATCTTGAACAACCTGTTCCTGTACTCGCTCCGGAGCAACAACTCGGGGCTGACCCCCATTCACAATTTCAGGCTGAGGATTGGCATGTGCCCTAGTTTGAGCCCTTGTTTGATGAGCCCCAGCTCGACTACCACTAGGGGTAGTACCATGCCCCGCACCCCGTCTAATTGGTGCCTTTGATTGACTAGAAGATAAAGATGCACGTTTCTTAGTCATCTGCGAAATAAATATTTCAAGATTAGACTTGAATCAATCCAACGCATGAATAAAGAATGAAAGAAGGGAAAACATCCTAAATATTCGGTAGCCTCGAGGTCATAAGTATGGCGCCTACATACCCATGAACAAGACTCTACTAAACACTGCTCCATGACTCGGGACTTTAAAGCCTAAGCTCTGATACCAACTTTTCATGTCCTAAAATAACCCCTAAACGTGACTAGCACTCGCTAACACCACCGCCAGGTGAACCTATTTTTCAAAATACTTAACCTTTTCTATAAGCATTGAAATACAATATATGCAACTCCAAACACATCAATAGTCATAAAAATGAAATGATTATCCAATCAAAATCAAGTCTCAATTTATAAGAAAGCACACGACCATTTAAGTAGTATATCTCTACTTCAAATCTCACACTAAGACCATGGAGTATCTAATAGGGTTACATGAGTTTAGCTGTCGGGCATGCAAACCCCAAGAAAAGAAAATATATATATATATATAAAGAGTAGATAAAGCTGAAATGATAGCCTTTACGAATCGATGTGAAGGGTCACCTCAGCAACAGAATCTACGCGAACGGACTCGTCAGCCACTAGTCTCACCTCCCGTAACAGAATCTTCATAGACATGAAAGTAAAGAGTGAGCTATATATAAATATAACTCAGTAAGATCCTCGACCCGCCACTTTAATACCCCTGGAACAAGTGTTAGAAAATGCAACCATAATGAGCACAAAAAATAATATGCACAACAATATATTTCCAAAATATAAAACTCAGTGTAAAGTCCAAACAAATGTTCAACAAGATCACTATATATATAGATATATATCTCAAAGCAACTCACACTCAGGACTTGTCAAACGGCAGTGAAAGAGATCAACCTAACACCCCGACTAGCCCTCGGCAGCATGTATAATGCCTCAATTGTATACTACGGCAGCAAGTACAAGGCCCCTAACATGCTAAGGTAGCGCATGTATGCCCTTAGTAACTATATCACGGCAGCGAAGGAAGGATGTCCAACGCCCTAACGCTACGGTACAAGACCACGCCACACCACAAAGTAATTATGAAATAATTTTTCTTAAGAAATTATTTTTCTCAAAGTAACACATATGCGGTTGGTTAAAGACCACCAATTCTGCCAAGTACACACTTGTCCCAATACATGGACCAGGCAGACAAAACATAATTTTTAAAGCAGGTTTAAAAAGCAAGCACCAAAGCTTAAAGTCTCACTTATTTCAAATTTACAACTTAAGCACACTTTTCAATATTTCAGAACTATGCTCTCAGGGTCCCCGGATCACCTCAAACTACACAAAAATGGGTTTAGAATGGTCAAAAACCCTTTGGTAGAAATTTGCTTAATTTTTAATAAAAGTCAAATTCGCGATCAAAGGTTTGACCAAAAAAGTCAACTCTAGTCAGCAGTGCAAAATTCCCAAACTATGACCACGAACAGATTCTCCTTGATGAGAGGATTCCAGAACATTGATCAAAATCGAATTTTGATAACATTTGCCCTTTCAAATTGATGATTTAGATTGAAGAACCCTAGGGCTAAACTTTCTCAATTCTTCAAAATTTCTCCATGTTCTATCCTATAAACTTTCTTATAATCGCGTAATAAACTCAAGCAAAAGATTGGGATCATTACCTTGATACTTTAGATCGAAAATCTTTATTTTTCTCTCCTCTTTTCTTCTCTTTTCTCTTCCTTTCTTCCTTCTCTTCTGCTTTTTTTTCTTTTCTGCGTTAATTTTCTTTTCCTGATGCGTTTCTACTTTTCCGGCGCAAATAGTGTTTTATTTTTCTAGTTCAATTGGGCATTATTATTATTATTATTATTATTATTATTATTATTATTATTATTATTATTATTATTATTATTATTATAAATTATGTTTTTTCCATTTATTGTGTAATTACTAAATAGCCCTTTATTAATTAGGGTTATTACATTGTCATAGTAATTTATCCGTTGAAGTCATATTACAGTTCCTGCAACTTTAAATGTTCAAACCACCAACTTTCTTTGAAAAGCAGACTCACTCCCAAGCAACAATATTTTTATATAATGCCAATTTTATATTTAATATAAAATTTAATTTTTAAAATTAAATATTTAATTTACTGTTTTTTTTTCAAAACTATTATACCAGCGGCCCAAGACTAAAACCAAGGATGAATTAAAGTTACAATAAGTAATATAGCGTACCAAAATATAATTGAAGTTTATTTCGTTTATTATATTATGCTTAGAGTTAATAAAATAAACTCATTATTATTACTATAGAAAATAAATTTTAAATAGTTATGCAAGAAAATATATATGAAAAAAACTTAAAAAGAATAAGGAAAAAACTGTCCCATTTCAAATAGTTCAAGGACAAAATTGACTCATTTTTCCTTGTTTTGAAGCAAGTGTTAGTAATAAGAGTATCTTTAAGCTATTTTTCTAGTTTGGAAAACATTTTTGAGCCAAAAACACAACAGCGAGAATATTTTTAAGCCAAAGACGTAACGAAGGGTAAAACTGACCTATTAGTTCAGGATACAGTTGGTCATTTACCCTTCTATTAATTGCATAACGTTTTCTTATGGACCAAGAGATGTAGAAAGCTCTAATCGCCAGAACAGACTTTAGGTGGAAGTGGCAGACAAATAAGAGGGAATCATTTCTCGTGTATCATAATTTGTGCACAGGGGTAACAACTCAAACATTTTTTTAAAAAAAATCCACAAGCTTACAGTTTGTGGAGTGTAGTCTTATTGCACGATCTCTGTCGTAGCAGTTCCCTACAAATAAATTGCATTCAAAGGATTAAACAATGTAGGAGAATGCAGAGGTCATTGTTCATCCATATGCCATGGTCCTCATCAATACTTTATCCTAAGTTATTAGGCAACCAAAGCCGGTGCAATGGTCTTAAATCATTTCTTCCGAAATTAGCAATTCTCATATAGGAACACCTAATTCAGAAATCTTGACAATCCTTTTCTCAATTGCAGTCCTTTGTTGACACACATGGGACGCCATAGAAGCAACCTGAGTGACATAATCAGTTAAAGAAAAGGAATTCCAACGCAGATATAAATCTAAAACTAGATAGTAGAAATTCGTGAACATATGCAAATAATATTCATTCTCCATACCTCTGCTCTTAGCTTTAGAGCCTCTCTACCCGGAATCTCCCGTAGCACATCCATCAAATCTATCAGTTGAGAAAGAGAAGTTGCATTAAGTTTTCCATTGAACATCAACAAAGAAATTGTTATCTTTACATGGGGGTTTGAAATGAAGTTTCCAGAAAATCAATCCAACTACCTTTAGAAAAGGAGTGTTGTCTTTATTATAAAAAATACAAATGAAATAAGAAATCATTGGTTAAAGGAAAGTTTTCTTTACATCAAAAAACACAAGTAAAACAAGGTATGGCCTTGATTTTCCATGTTTTTCAAATCCTTTGATGTAAGGACATGGGTCGCATTAATAAAAGGTATCTTTTCAAAATACAACAATCTAAATCAACTACCATCACTAGGAAGACAACAAGATCCGAGCAATCAGCCGTTCTCCAATTTAAGCAAAACAACAGGTTTATTCACTACTCTAGCCTGTCCTTACATCTGCCTCCAATATGCATCTTAATATTTTTTTCCTTTGCAGTTCTCTAAAACCAGGCACTATAAGCAATCCCCTAAAAGTGCAAACTATATGGAAACTAGAATTTGTATAAGATAAAACTTTCTTCATGTAGCAAAGCAATACCTAGTTTTGTCCAAAAACTCATGCTTTCATATACCTAGATGGTAAGTTAAGACTAGAAAGCCTTCCATTCTGCAGCATCTGCAAATCTTCTGCTAATTTACAAAATAATTTGGTAGCTAGACCATGGGTCCATTCAAGAGAAGGTTTAACATAGATTGCAGACTCATGTAGCAAACAATGAGAAGCAGGGGTAATGGATGAAATGACGAAAAGTACGTATTCGTAAAATAATAAGGAAACCAGGGTACACTAACCAGCAGCTTGAGCTTCAACCTTGTAAACAGATTTTGCAACACTTTGGATCTGATTCCCAGCAACCCTAAATATGTACATGATCAAATGCCGAAGCTACAGAGATAACAACACAAACAAACATACAGAAAGGGCATACATGAGGTGAGAATGGCCACGTTTCATATCCTCTTCAGCGAGAGTCGCTCTTTCAAGCAACTTTTTACTCTCTTTCTTCATTAAGCCAACAGACAGGCTCAACTCTTTCACGTTCTTCTCAGCTTTACTAAACTTGGCCTGAAAAGTTGAATTACTGCCTTAATCAGATTGAATAAAGATGACATACGCGCGGGACTTAATCATGTCAGCTGCTTGGCCAGAACTTCCAGAGAGGCATACAAATTAAGTGAAATTTTATTTGCATGAACGAGGGAGTAGACTACCTCCTCACTCTGGAGACGGCCCAGTGTTTGACGGACCAGAAATCTTCTAGGTCCTGCAGGAAGAGGTCGTTTAGATCAGCACATCAGATACCTTGATATTAGCTACCAAAAAGCATGCCATTATTTTAGCGAATGCACCCAAGGAGTAAGCATCTTTGGAGAAAAAAAAACAAAAACATAGCAATACACATGATGGATCCTAACAGATCTGTTGATATAGTAGAAGCGCAGTCAAAATATGGTTTTTGGGGGTGGAATTTGTGGCGTCAACCCATCAGGTTTATCGTTTTTATAATTTCTTCTCTAGCCAAGTGTGAAAGATTACCTTTTGATTTACCAGAAGCACAAGAAGAATTAGTAGCAGGGTATCAAACCGAATATTCAGGTATCAAATTTGGTTTATTTTACATTGTTTCATATCTGAATCTACTAGTTTCTTCATTATTTGTAACAATTCTTTAGTTGGGAGGTTGGAATCTTTCTATTCCGTACATATTTGTTCCTGATCTATTTGACATAAATCCTGATTCTTCAAAATTGGCAACTCGTAATAATGAGAACCCATCTTGCCAAATGAATCTAACACTATTTCAAAGGCAAACTCATTTAAAGCAACCACGCTTAAATCCTCCAACATTCACCTCCTTAGTGATATGATCCTCAAATGGTTTTAAAAAGAGATAATTAGTTACACAAATGCAACTTAAAATACGGCTACTGGTTTTGGCAAATATTGCAGTCAGACAAGGCATCAATCTGAGGGAGATCATGTTTGAGGTAGTGGGAGCTGCTAGAGAATTCTCTAGACTTCATCTTTTCTTTTTTCTGGAAAGGAACTACAATATTATCCTTTTCAGTTGAACTTGCATTACAGAACAATATGTAATCAATGGACGTGGCTATAAGAGGTTGCGTCTGGAAACAAGCATGAGAAGGGACATGGCAAACAGCAAAAGATGGAACCCACTAAATTGAATTCTTTTTCTATGTGAAGATAAGTCCCAAAAAACTAGCTCATAAACGGAGAATTGCAATGTCTATATAAGAAGACCACTTGTCAATTCCCCAACCAATGCGGGAACTCTAGCACTCTCCCGCACACCCGGACCACCAACTAGAGCATGGACAACATAACATGGGGGCTCAAACTGGGACGGACTTGGCTCTAATACCATGTGAAAATATGGCCCTTGAGCCTAATTCAACCCTAAAAGCTAGCTCATGAAATGAGGATTGCCTAAATTCATAGAAGGAGACCACCCATCCTAATAAGAGTTGGGCGTCGAGCCAAGCCCAATCAAGCCAAGCTTTTTACTGTAATGAGCGGAGCCTGAGTCAGCTCTTTAATTTAGTTCTATAGTGCTACATCATTAGAAAAATAAATTTAGCATAAATTGACTTGAAAAATACAAACATTACTAGTTTAAATTGGTTATTGTATTCAGCTTGGTTGAATTACATACATTATTAGTCTAAATTATAACTCAATTCAAATGACGTTAACTTAATATTGAACATAGAATAGAACTTTCAAGCAAAAAATAAAAAATAAAAATAAAGCTACAACAAATTCGAAAAATTGTACAATGTTAAATTTCTTTGATTTAAATTTTTTAATTTAAAATATTATTACATTTCTTAACACCCATAAAGCACCTTAAGTAACAATTATATTTAAAAAATAATTGCATCAAATTAATTAAAGAATTCCAAATTTTAAACAATTATTATTGAATTGACACTTTACTAACTTAATTAAGAAATGGATGAATTTTAGTTTTAAAGTAATCATTACATGACAAAAAGAGAGCCAACCGAGCTGAGCTGAGCCGAGCCGGCTCAACCAAGCCCAAGCTAGATACGGGCGAGTTGAGTTGACTCGGCTCTATGCCCGAGCCTAGTCCCAATAAGTGGTACAAATTGATTGGAGAGACTTCAAAGATATTTTCTGCGAGCCACAAAGGAGGACAATTAACAAGTTTCATTTGGTAAATCAGAGGTGGTAACTATCCCAATGAAAGATGATGGGAAAGTTGTGGAAGATTTGAGGTTCTTTAACAAAATCCTATTTGGCTAAAAAGGTTTGAAAATGAAATGGAGGCCCTTAAAGGATAGTTCTTGTATAAATTACGAACTCAACAAAGGGGATGGAGGAGGAAACCTATTGCCTTACCCTACAAATGTGGAGTATGAAGAAATTTCACAGAGGTGTGGGATAAATTCAGCTGAAACATCACTTTAGTAGTTGGGGTTAGGGCTAAGTTGCTCGAACTCGGGTGTGGGTGTCTGATGACTGATACGATGCAGATCTAAAGGTCGGATCCTTCATGATCTAAATCTTTAAGATTCGGGTTACAGATTTAGATGCAGATACGGGTGCAGAAATTCGGCTAAGATTAATTCAAACATCAAAATATAGAATTATAAAAGTATGCCTAAATTATGGTGGACTATTTGGAAGGAAAGAAATGCAGGAACTTTTGAGAGCAAGTATGCAATTATTATCAAGTATAGAAGCATCTCTTTATGGTTTATTATTAAGTTCGAACCAAAAACCATTATATATGTCTCGAACTTTTTATTGGCCACACGCCCTACTTCTAGTGATAAATAGAAAAGGTGGGAGAGAGGCTGAGGATGGCTGGGTTTAAGGCATAGCTTTGGAATAGCTATGTAGGCTTTTGTCTACCGTGGGTTTAAATCCCTCTCTTTATGCACAAGCATGACCCGTCCATCCGCTGTTAGGTCCGGAAATGGCGCCTGGCGAGGATGCTACTATGCCCCTAATGAACGGAATAGTCCTTTGACCTTTGTTTGATTCTGATGGCCGGCATAGATCTCATGAGACTGGCCCACTATTAGGAGTTGAGCCTGAATTGGCGAACCGAAGCACTTTCGAAACCATACTTCCTACTGCTAACATGTGTCCAGCCCAACGGAAACGCACAAAGAAAAATTTTGGCCAAAGTATCCAAAATCAATTGACTATATTTGGTACGGATCCATACCCACACCCACGTCGTGTCGACACAGGTGTGGCACCGAAGGTGAAGAGTCCGCGCAACTTAGAGTTAGGGGCATAATAAGTTTCTAGAGATGTAGGTAGCTACATGTATTAGTCGGTCCTCTTTGTGCGCTGCTTTCTCAACAATCTATTACATCTCGAGCCAAAGCAAATATCAACAGTTCAAGTACACAGGGATCAAGACAGCAGGCTCTTTGGAGTATGAAGTTCAGAAGAAACTTAAAGAACTGAATGATGGAGGTCCAAAACAACATAAAATTACAAGTAATGTTGTGATTTCTTTTTGCTGGTATATTCCTAACAAAGGCTAGTAACGATTAGGGGGCTAAATATTGGAAGTAACATGAGAGGTGGTGATGCTATCCCTATACAGTTTTAACCCAACTTGTCTCAGTGTTGACGCCAAAGTTGATGGCCCATCATCTATTTGACGGTCCGTCACTTTGGTCGTTAGTGTTTCCCCACTTTGTAACTTCTGCTGCTTAGGCTTGACGCTGGAAGTGACACTCCGTCACATGGTAGACGAGTTGTTAGATTGGCCGTCAACTTGCCAACACTCAGCATGATAGACTGTTTAAGCTTGAAGCTGAACATAACGGCCCGTCACATGATTGACGGCCTGTAAATTAGGCCGTCACTTGGTTCTTTCAGCACACTCCACACCATCTCTTGCCTTAGTCTATTTTCCTGTACATAAGACACAAAAACAACCAAATCTAACAAAAGTTGCTTAAGAACTTGCTTTTATTCATGTTAAAAGCGTCAAATGTGCCGTCAAATGCTGGCACCACCTCTCTTAGTATATTCCAGCCGTCGCTTGCAATCTGAATCCCTGCCCAATTTTAGATGATTCTTTAATTTAGTCTCTTCCTCAATCCACCCACGACGCAGATCTCCAATTTCTTGGAAGATTTTTTGGGACTAGATATGAACAGGGACACCAAGAGATCTAATCCAAGAGTTTTTGACAGGAGTAAAGTTAGAGATTCATACGGCTATGGGTTCCACCCCTCCAAATAAAATTCAGAACTCTTCCATCTTCATTCGACTTGGAGTATCTTCTTATCCATATTTCTATTAGGGAACTCGGATAGAAATAGATCACCCATCATCTCATATATGTTCACACCAAAGGCTGTTTTCCAGTTAACAGAGGTCGACCTCCTAATGTCTGATAGAGTGGGTATCTCTAAAATCTCTTTCCCGAAATACCCAACTACACATCTATTCAACAAACCATCATTCTTTGTTCCGGATGAGCTATAGATAGAGATGTAACCTTTCTTGGAACTGACAGAGGCTTCACGAAGGTTTTATCTTTAACAGCTTTTGCATATAGCTAGTCGGCTTCAGTGATTCTCAGAGGCTCAACCATCTGTAGTTGTGGAGAACATTTAATGAAGCTTCCTATCCTAAATGCTATGTCTTTCCAGTCGGTAGCAAAGCTGCTTCAGGGATAATTAATACTGATCTCCCTTCCCTTGAAAAGACGAAATACTCATATACCTCCTGCTATGAGCATTGTACTTGCTAGTACAGAATACTCTGTCGTATGGTCCTTAGTTTTCCATCTCCTGACCACATTCTTTTGGTCTTTCAAAGCTTCCTTTAGAATGAAACAGATCCACTCCATGATCTTATTGCTTATGGATGAACATCTCATCATATTACGGCTTCTTTCCACCCACTTGTACAAAGTGTTTTTATCAAAGGACCATCTAGTGATATCAAAGGATTTAAATCCCGTATTGAAATAAATTATGTTATCCAGCTGCGCCAAAACCCACTAGCCAAGAAAGAAGAAAGAGGTTCAATCAGTTATCACAGAAGGTGAACACTGAGTTTATGGTAAGAATAAAGGTTGATTCCGATGAAAGAACCCGCCGGAAAAGGTATTCTACGAACCTAGGAAGTAGGAGAGAGAAAAATCTCAGGAAAAGTCATGGTTCGTGTGGTTCTCTGAGGCCTTTACTTAATAATGCCAAACAGCATAAGGGACAGATTAGAGTGCTGGCAAGGACAGAGAGTTGAGAAAGAATTGAAGCAGATCTGGAATACTACTCTATGTATTCTGTGGACTCTATGGTTGGAGAAAAATTAGAGTTTGTTTTGAAGGACAAAAAAGGCATATTGCTAGAATTAAAGACAAGTGTCTAGATAATCTTTTCTTATGGTGTAACAGTAGTTCTGTAGGAATTATAGACCAGTATATGGACTTTTTGGAATTGTTTGCTGGCAGGTAGTAGGAAAACACCTAATGTAAGTGGGCTGGCTTATCTTTCTGGTGGCTTGTACTTTTTGTACCATCTTGGTATGATTATTAATAAAACCTTTACCATTTCAAAAAAAAAAGAGAAAAGGTCAGTAACCAGTAGTCAGTATGGATTGCTACAGCTCTGAGAAAAGATGTGCTTCATTTGGTTGGCAGCAAGTGGACTCATCCTCATCAGTGAAAACATGAGAAAAAGGACAGCATATGCCAGTTGGAGTTATATGTGCAAGCCCTCGAGCGTAAATATGAACCATTTATTGATATAGTGCCAAGTGGCAATAAAACTCTGGTAGACAGCATTGAATCTGTTTGAAATACAGTGGTCAATACTGGCGGCTGTTAGAGATGTGTGCTAAGTTCAGAAGGAAAAAATAAGATACATAGAATGGGACACAGTCTGTTCGGAACTTATGTGGATGTTGTGGAATGAGACAAAGGGAGAGAAGGGATGAAATTTTGTGTACAATTTAGGACTAATCTTTTAATTTTAGTCAATATTTGGTGCAGCCAAAAAGTCCCTGTTAGCATAGAGGACGGAATACCATTTGTTGAGAACTATCTTCTCTGTAACTCTGTATGTCACTAGTACATTGGGTGTTTGCCCACACCATCAGTCAAATTATTGCTTCTACAAATATCAAACAATTACTAATGTCAATTCAAAAGTTTTGGAGCCATCATATACTTTTGAAAGGCAGAGGAATTGCAATAAGTTAAAAACTAAAAACCAGGAGAAGAAAGCAAATGGACCAAATCCTAAAAGCAAAGAAGAAAAAGAAGTTTCCTCTCACTTTAGGCAAATATGTATGTTGGGACTGCTGTTTGTGTTATATCATGTTATGGATTTAGACTTTTCTGTGTTGTGTAATCTTGGTTTTGTTTTCTTGTCTGCCATTTCTTTGGTGACTATGACCAGTTTACTGATCCAGATTTTTTATAATAACCATGAATACTGATAGCAAAGCAAACAAAGATGACCAAAGTACAAAAAGAAATCATCCGCCATTATCAAAGTACTACTATTTTCAATTATATTAGTTTGTCTCCTAACAGAGGTATTGAAGTGATCAATTATACCACATATAGAAAATCCAACAACAATGTTACTAACAACATACTAAATTTTTCAATCAAGAGATTTCCCACGAAGAAATGATTTTTCTTTTTTGGGGGGGAGTTGGGGATCGGGGTGAACTGTTCACACTTACAAACTGAGGGAATACAAATTAGATCTCTTAAATCGATCTACATACAAATGGCACATTCACTAAATGTCGACATAAAAAATAACAAAAAGAAAGTGAAAACAAAATGCAAATGTTAGCTATTTCATACACTATTGTCTAGAAACTTAGAAAATCACAAAAAGTTTGTCACTATTGGAAATGGGCTCTTAACCAGTCACGGGCTTATATCCTTTATCTCCCGCTATAATAACTTAAATTTCAATATGTCTATTAATTTGAGAGAACTTTTTAAGCCTTTTTAATCTTCATTTAACTGTGCAGATGGATTTTTCCAGTTGAATAACTTAACAATAAACTTGAGGTTAGCCACACTTCACAGTCATCTCAACATTTTAAATTAATCAATGAGGAAACCTCAGAAAACAATGAGGATAGTAATCAGTATACAAACGGAATGCCAACTTCTTCTAGCAATCTAAGACATAAGTGATACCTAATCAATTGCCAGCAGATTATGCATGAAGAAATAAAAATCAACATAAAAATAAGTACATCTAATACCTCGCATGAGGAGGAGGCCAGCAGCAATACCAATTCCCCCAGCCATAGCAGGGTGCTCTCTTGCAGTTACCAACTCATCTGAAAGGATAGATTGTAGAGCATTTATAGGAGAAAAATCCATTTACCACGTTAATCTCAAACCAGATTCCTATTGTCAGATTATAGTCACAATAGTCTTGTCAAATTCCAAAAGGTAACAATAACGAGTAAGGATATCTATGTAGGAGACATAGGAGTAAAGGAGATGACATTCACGCATACCTTTTTATTCCCTCAGATAAGTAAAGAATAAATTGAAGTGATACGGGAATGCACCAAGACAGTGCATAAAGTATAGTAGCACAGGTAGAAAAAAAGGAACTAGTCAAATTTAAAGGCTAATTAGGCTAACAAAAAGGAAAGAAAATTGAAAAGCTCATCAGCTCGTTGAACAGCTTTTTCCTGCCCAAGGAAGCATGAAGAGCACCTTTATCATATTCATTGGTAAAGATGCTCCCTAAAGCATTGACTACATATCTTTTCCCATTTCAGTGACCCCCAATCAGGCAAAGCGGGCTTCATCCCAATTTTTTTCTTACAGATTTATTAATGTTGACCCCTGACATGCCAATAAAGATTCCTCAATGGAATGAGGCATCGTTCGATGGATTTTGAAGAAAGCAACACATAAGGAAAGGTCATATACAATCTCAAAAGGTGATTGGCAGACTTCTCGTCGTACATATATAGCAGGAATTCAGTTATATTACATGTATGAGAAGCAAGTGTGCAAGACTGATAGCATCTATACACCAATGAGGGTTCACTTGTTTTTGAATATGTGCAACAAAAGCTTGTTGACCAACAAATGATGAAAAGCATTCTAGTTACAAGGCATAGAAGGTAGACCGCATTCACTAATCAATTTTAGATCTAACCCTTCAGGAGGGTAGAAGCACAATAGTCCATACTAAACTATAAGAAGGCATGTGCAAGTAACCTTTAATTTTCCTGAAGAAAACTTCTTCATAAGTTCTATACTGGGCTTTTATCTTTGGCATAAAATCCTGCAAAACATTACTTATAGATTAGAATTGGCAATAAAGATGAGAAAATAATGGAAAGATTTAGACGGAACCCTGAAAAAAAAGGACCTTTGGCCTTACTCGACCTCAAAAGCTAGCTCATGAGGTGAAGGATTGCCTAACACCATATAAGAAGACAACAATACATTCCCTCAACAAATGTGGGATCAGTGTTGTCAAAGGACCACTTAAGGTGCATTTAACCTCTGAAACTAGATAAAAAATTAGGTTGTTCATTTCACGTCGCTTAGGCGTTGCTTTAGTGTTGGCACCAAGGCAATAAGGACCCATTTGGACAGGCACATAATTTTAAAAATTTGAATAATATTGGCAAATTAATGTCTAGTTCACAATTTGGTCAATCATTTCAACTTCAACTTGCAACTTCAGCATTTGAGTTGATGAACTAAACCAGATAGTTATATGAGTGAAAGAAAACGGCTTACAAGGAATTTGAAGTTTGATAAACTAGTTTGGGAAGTATTTCAAGTGAAATAATAGCTTTCACTCACAAAATTTCAACTTTTTTTTCCAATGAAAGTCATGTCCACTCAAAACAAAACATTCCAAAAGCTTACGAAGTTGAGCATACTCAACCCCATGGGCTCAGTCTTGAAGTCATAAATCCAAATTGATTCTGTCATTTATATTTATTTATAGTTCTTCTCAGTTATTCTGTTTAGGTTCCTTATGTAATACTACAACCACAACAACACACCCAATATAGTTCCACAGGTGGAGTTTGGGGAAGGTGGAATGTATGAAGACCTTATCCCTACCTTTGTGGGCAGCGAGGTTGTTTCTGATAAATCCTCGGCTCAAAAAAATCGTTTTCCAGAAAATGATTCGAAAGAAAAGCAAGAGTAAAAAACTATGATGAAAATATTAAAGAAAAAAAAGTACCGACGGTACAAATATTAAGGATAACCAAAGTAAAAAAACAACATTAGTAATAAAATTGGAGCATTAGATAATGCTAGCATAATAGTAATAATAATGGTAAGGGAACACACATATGTTCCAGACTAGAACCCTGTCAGCACTGTGAATAGGGAAAACGTTCTACTACCTACTAACTGTCTACCCTAATCCTCAATCTCCATGCTCTCCTATCTAGGGTCATGTCATCGGTGAGCTAAAGATGAGTCATATTTTGTCTAATCACCTCTCCTCAGTTCTTCCTCAGTCTACATTTACCTTTCCTCAAACCTATAACAGTCAACCTCTCGTACCTCCTCACTGGGGCATTTGTGCTCCTCCTTTTCATATGCCTAAACCATCTCAACCTCGCCTCACGCATCTTGTCCACCACGGCAACTACTCCCACCTTGCCACATATATCTTCACTCCTAATCTTGTCTCTTCTAGTATGCCCGCAGATCCATCTAAGCATCCTCATTTCTTCTCCTTCATTTTTTGAACGTGCAAATCTTGACTGGCCAACACTCTACCCCGTACAACATAGTCAGTCTAACAACCACTCTATAGAACTTACCTTTAAGTCTCGATGACACGTTCTTATCACATAGAAGACCAAGAGTGAGCCCCATTTCAACCACCCCGCTCCAATACGATGTGTGACATCCTCGTCGATCTCCCCATTTTCTTGGATTATAGACCCAAATACTTGAAGCTTACTCTCTTGGGGATAACTTGTGTATCAATTCTCACTTCCCTAACCGCCTCTTGAGATATGACACCGAACTTGCACTATATATACTTTGGTTTAATCTTGCTCATCCTGAAGCCTTTAGACTCCAGGGTCTGTCTCCATATCTTCAGTCTATCCTTAACTCTGTCGCGTGTCTCGTCAATAAATATTATGTCGTCTACAAATAACATACACCATGGTACGTCCTCTTGAATATGTCATGTCAATTCATCCATTACCAAGGCAAATAAGAACGTCCTCTTGAATATGGCGTGTTAATTCATCTTACCAAGGCAAACAAAAACAGGCCTAGTTGATCCCTAGTATAGCACCATCTTGATTGGAAAGTGTTTCGAGTCTCCTCTATTGTCCTCACTCGGGTCTTGGCTCCATTATACATGTCCTTAATCACTCTAATGCATGTCACAAATACACCTCTAGACTCCAAGAATCTCCACAAAACCTCCCTGGGGACTTTATCATATGTCTTTTCTAAGCCAATACACCATATGTATTCTCTTTATGTGACACTATGGTTATATAATGTGTTGCTCAACACAGGATCACTAATTATTTCCAATCACTGAACAGAATCACTAGTAGTTATGGTATTGCCGATCAAGTCATTTTTCTTGGCAAGTTAAGAGTATTGGAAGCAAATTGTGCAGGATTGAATATTATAATTGCTTTCGCCAGATTTCAAGATTGCTTCCTGAAACCTAAATGATAAAGGAGGTTATCTTCAGAGAAAGGATAAATTATTTCTCGTTAGCCTCACCTTTTTTCCCAACTTCTAAAGATTTGAGAGTCATTTTGATTTGGGTTATGGAAAGATGTAGTCACAGCTAAACATGGTATGCTTAATCTTTGGTAACTAAGCTGGCAAGAAGCTCTCATGGAAGTGGGACTTGGAAATACATTGCTAAACTATGAGATGATTTTGTCCCCAACATTTACTTCAAAGTAGGGAATGAATCTGACATATAGTTATAGAAGGACAAATGGCTAGTCGGCACCCTAGAAAATGAGTTTCCCCGCCTCTTTTTACTAGCAAGCAATCATGATTCATCAATTGCTCCAACAGAGATGGGAATGCATGGAATTTTCAACTGAGAAGGAACCTGCATGATTGGGAAATGGAAAGTTTGATTGAGCTACTTATAAGACTAGAAACTTGTACTTTGAATCCTCAAGAGAGGGACACTATAGCCTGGAGCAATTCAAATGACATGGTAAACATAATTAGGGCAGGTTATGCTCACTACATTTCAAGAAATTTGGCTCTTGGCCATAGAAGTTAATGTGAAGAATAAAGTTACCCACTAAAGTCATCTGCTTTAGCTGCACAACTTTGCATGTAGCAGGCTTGACCTTGGAAATCTTAAGAGAAGAGGCATATAATTGGAAATCGGATACTATATGTGTAAGCCTAATGCCAAAGTGTCAACCATCTGCTCCTCCACTGCATAGTAGCTTATGAGATATGGGACATGTTCTTCTCAATTTTTGGAATGTCTTGTGTCATGCCATTCAACAGGCCTATAGGAGCTGGAGCTCATACAAAGTTGACAAGGCCATCAAGAACATCTGGCTAATGGTCCCTGGAGATATTTTTTGGTGCATTTAGGTAGAGAGAAATAGGAGATGTCTTAATGGTTTCTCAAGTTCGTGTCACTCTCTGAAAGCAAAATGTTTAACCCGACTTTTCTGACCATTTTTTGGATTTTGTCAATTCACTATTCACAGTGTAGTTTTTAGTTTCCAGAACTGACAATATCTTTCTATTTGTTAAGTTCATCTGTGTAAATATTTGCATAGGCTTGATGCCATTAATGAAATTATTACTTCATCAAAAAAACAAAAAAAAAAGATTTGGGGGTAATAATGGCTTCGGGTATCAGCTCATTATCACAAGTTGGCTGAATAAGTTAAAGCAACTTCAAGAAAAAGAAAAAGGAGATAACTTTGCTAGCAACTTGATGTTCAAAAGCTCATGACATAACATCGTGTTCTTCCCCACTCCAGCAATAAGGAGTTCTTGCTAAAAACCTCTAATCAATATTACATACTTTTTTTTTATCGTTATCATCAACATTACATTCTTTCTGATGGTAAACTGCACGGGTTCTCTAATTTATTATTCATTCCCTTTTATATCAAGCCAACTTAATGCTGATGGTTCAACAGAGTACCCAAAGGATTATTAGTTCCATTTCTACTGCATATCTCCAGTGGAACATTTCGTAGCAATTTAGCCCACCCAACAAGTGGTCCCACAAGAAAATGGCAACCCTTCGAACTTAAGTGAGGACAGGCCTTGGCACAATGGTAGAACTGCTCTTTGGTGACCTATAGGTCATGAGTTCGAGGTGCAAAGCAGCCTCTTTGCATAAATGCAAAGGGAAGGATATGTACTATAAACCCCCACTCCCCCATACCACCATACACTTCATGCATGGGGAAAGTCTGTTTTATTTCTTCAAAAGTTAAGGTCCTTGAGAAGCCTTCAAATTAAACCATTAATCTTCTACCTATCAGTTTTCTGCATTTAGTTTATTTTTAAAGCTACAACTAAGAGAGGAAGCTTGCAAAACTTTCTAGAAAGGGGAAGAGAAATTTCTAGTGAACTGGAACAGTTGCAAAACTGTACTCTCGCAGCCCCAAATAATTTGCCTGAGGGACCAGCATCAGAGTAACAATTTGAGGTGCATGTTGCATACCTAACAAGTGCTCTTTCAAAAAATCATGCAAATAATTATTTATTTACAATTAGCAATTATCAACCCCTCAACTCCAGCAACAAATTAAGGTAATGTCGACCTGTAAGGCTTCAAAATTAAATTACTCCCTCCGTTTCAAAATAAGTGGTGTTTTAGCCTTTCGATTTTATTTTAAAATAAGTGATGTTTTACATAACGAAGAAGACATTAATGATGTTCTTCTAATTTTACCCTTATTTAATTGGAGAGAGTTTTACGTAACCAAGAAAATACTAAAGAGTTACATATTTTTTCAAGATTTATTAAGTATAAGTGGATAAAAAAAGGGAGTACTAACTTTCACAAACCTTGAAGACACTGAAATTTGGAACCTGAATTTATCAAGGTTCTACCCTTGTAAATCCTTTTTCTAATATCATATTTATTAGGGGGATAGATACAGGCATCCATAATATTTAAGACTAACAGAAAATATAGCTAGAAAACAGAAAAAAAAAAACACATAGATGGGATTCAATATGTTGCCCTTCATTTTGTATAAATATTCATAGCTGGAAGATTAAGAGATCCCCAACTCAAACACAGAAAAACAAAATAATTCACACAGCGGATATGCTATTCATCCATTGCTAGAAAACCCGGGCTAGAATTACTGTTTCTTTGGGCCGGATAGCAGAAAAGTATAAAATGGCAGGCTAACTAAAAGAACCTGAAGAGTGCGAAGGTGGGTGGAGGATGTATTTTGTATGGAACGGGCAGAGCGAATAGCGGAGTCAGTGGACTCTTGGACAGTGCGAGGCAGATCCTCCGAAATGTAATAGTGCCATGGTTTGTTTTGCTGCGGCAAAGGCGATGACTGATTGAAATCAACAGGAGGAGCTTCTTCTCCCATCTTCTCTGTCTGTTTCAGCAATTCCGGCAGTACGAATTCGAAATGGCAAAGGCAAATACTTCTGATCGGCAATATTTTCTACTACCAATATCGAAATTATGAATTACTGGAGACGAACGAGACAAAAACACACTTTTATTTTGTGAAAAAAAGGCAAATTGTCCCTTAAACTTGCTAAAAATGATTTAAATAATTTTAAATTTGTTATAAATATATTTTTATGATTGTACCGCATTGAATCTTTATAAATATATTTATATTATACTCCTTTCGTTTTATTTTAATAGCTAGATATATTAAAAATAATTATTTTAAAATACTTGCTAGTTTCATAATTCAAGAGATAATTGATCATGTTTTTTCAATTCTACCCATAATACTTAAAGTCATTCTAAAATATGAAAAGAATTTTTATTGTATATTTTCAAAAAATTAATAGGATTATATTAGTCAAATTATCATCTCTATTAAATTTTTTCTTAATGGGTGTGCAAATATTATCCTAACAATTAAAATGTAACAGAGGAAGTAGTGAATGTTATAAACATATTTATATTATATTATTTCTTTAGAAAAATTTAGGGTTAGGTTTTCCCTATAAAATTCCTCGAGAGACATAGAACTCTTTTATGTTATCTTTTTCTCTACAATATTCTTTTTCTTTCTTTACCGTCTCAAAATATTATTTTGAAAATTAAGGTATTATTTTTCTTTTCTCTATTTATGACTAATCTTACAAAATTTGAGTTGGTTACCCTGGATATTTCGAGCAAGAACTACCTCCCGTAAGTGTTGAATACTAAAATTCATTTAGGTGCAATAGGTCTTGGAAATACCATTAAGGACAAACATAAAGCATACAACCAAAATTAAGATAAAGCAATGATATTCATGCTTTATATCTTGATGAAGTTTTGAAAATTGAATATTTCATCATCAAGAATCCGCTCATTTTTTTGGAATACCTTGAAAGAAATGTATGACCCGAAGATGGTCATCCTTCCAAAAACACGGTACGATTAGATCCACTAAGGCTAAAAGACTTTCAGTCTATCTGTGAGTATAATTCTTCTATATTCAGAATTACTTCTCGGTTTGAAACTATGTGGAGATATGATTAGTGATTATGATATGCTGGAAAAGACGTTCTCCACTTTTCGTGCCTCGAATGTGCTCCTACAATAGCAATATCTAGAACTAAATTTCAATAAATACTTTGAATTGATTTCTCATTTTCTTGTGGCTGAAAAATAAAACAATGAATTAGTTCTTGAGGCACATAGTTATGCACATGTGCAAATAAATATGAATTATATTGTGGTGGATAATTCTTGTCCAACCAAAGACAAAATATGCAAAATCTTTATATTTATATTATTGTAAGTCCACCTTCTTTTGGCTTGTTCAGGAGAAGAATATTATACTTACAATCTTATCCAAGAAAGGACAAGATTATTATTTGTGTAGAAAAGTAAAGATACACAATTGTGAACATGTGTATGCAGTATATAAGTACTACAAACATAATTTTGTATCATTGTTTATGTCATGCTCCGAGTTTACACTCTGGACGAAACACGGTACTTGAAGTCACAAGTGACCCCAAGTCGACCCCTGGTCTATCATACACAAGCATTCTAAGTAATATAACAATACATACAGCGGAAGTTTAAAGTAAAAATATAACTACTTGAAAGAAATAAAGTTGGTTCATCGTATTTGAAAATATTAGAATAAAACTACAAGTCTGAAATACCAATCTAAGTCTGAAAAATAAATCTACGTCTGAAAGCCACTATGACTGATGAGTTGCTAGGACAAGCCCCCAGCTAACTCCAAATTTAAATAAAGAGGAGTGAAAGTATAACTGAAGCAATAAATCTCCGTACTCGAAGGATGAGGAGTCACCAACTAGTGAGGCTGAGGTCTTCGATGAGCGATCGGCTAACAAAGCTGATACTGAGATCCTGCAGCTGTATCATAAAATGATACAACATAAAAATATGCGTCAGTCCTTTGAATGTACTGAGTAAGTGAGAGGAACATAACACAATAGAATAAATAACAAAAGAAATGCTGAACTGAAAGACATGCAATGACTAACTAGAAACTGAACTGAATAACTGAAATATTGAGATGGTTTAGAAGACCCTGTCTGATGGTCAAAGCATGTTCTAAGTTTGGAATACTGATCTGAACTGAACTGAAATTGGACTGAACTGACTAGTGGGAGAGTCTATAACCGACGTGTAACCACGTGAGCTAGACGTGGAGTCCGATGTATACACCCCACCTGTAGGACCTAATATACCTTGCCAGGGTATAAAGGAATGAACTGGGTGATCACAAAATTCTGGGGCCAATCAGGCCAATAAATACTGAAACCTACGCTGGCAACGTAGTTTTGGGAACCTAGGTGTGCTGGAACCTCGATCCGCTTGATGCTAAGTCCTACTCCCACTAGATAATCCTAGACTGAATACTAAGCTGATAACTCGAAGCTGGGTCCCTATACTAGTCAGGTATACATATTTAAAAGTATCCTGAGAGTCTTATCGGATCAGATTCTGAAATTGAGTTCTAAGACGGGTCAAAGCTGTTTATCTAGAAGCATCGTAACCATCTAAGAGAAAACTGTATATCCATAATTAATATAACATAATAATTCCACATGGATTGAACTAAGCATTATCAAGAATTTCTTAACATTTGAAAATCTGCAGGGCTAGAATTCACTTTTTCGGGAATAACATCAATTTAATCATAAACGGATGGAAATCATGTCTAAAATAATCATGGACATCATTCTATGTGAATTCAAAGAAAACTGACATATATTATCTTCGCATTCGAAAGCTCAGGGCTAGTATTTTAAAGAAACTAGAGAAAGATTTTGGGGAACACAAGGGAAGAACTATCCCCTTGTTGAAATCCCACATACCTGAGTTAGAATTTCCTTGGAGAAGGAAGCTTGAATGGAGGAAAAACCCTAGTCTTGATGAGAGCTTCTTGAGAGGAAAACTTACGGTATTCTTTCTAAAGATGAGTGGGAATGAGGGGGGAAACTATTTTCCCCTGCCAACGCGCAGGATCTACTTGCGCCTCGCGCTTCTCAAGGCGCTGCACTGTTGCTGCTTCGCACGACTGGTTGTGCTGAGGTGCTGGCGCCTCGCGCTGCTGGTCGTGCGGGCGTGGCAGTGCATTATTTTTGCCCTTAAATCTTGATTAATTCAATCCTTCTTCTTCAACTTCATTCCAAAACATCTCAAATACACCAAAATCCATCGCTTTTAGACCTGAAAGCATCTAATAAAGTGCATTAGCTATTTTCACAAATATATAACATAAACCCATGCAAACACACACAATTTATCCTCAAAACATAGTAAAGTATGGGCAAAATTATGTCTATGAAGTGCGTGAGTACGCCCTTCATCAACACCCCACACTTAAACTATTGTTCGTCCTTGAACAATCTACTACTTACACTTAGGATCATGAGACACATCAATGAAGCTCATATTCAGTCGCATGCATATAGGATCAACATTAGAATGTCAAAGTTTGAAATCATTTAGCTTTTGAAAACTAACTCATCAAGACATATTTTGGGCCAACATGAATTATATGCAATTTAGCAATCAAGATTAAACCAAAGTCTTACCATTGTGCCCCTCACAATTTGGAGAGATTTCCTTTTCTCACACCAGATGTAAGTCAATATAAACTTAGGCATAAATAAACTAATTTCCGCTCACTCTCCCAAAGAACTCAACATACATGCAAAAGAAGACCCATAGGCTTGCCCTTAATGTAATACTCTGCTAATATAGAATTTTGAATAAGGATCAATTAGGACTTAAATTTGGTTGTAATGTAGGCTAAGGGATAGGTAGGAACTATTTGTCCAAGATAGTGACTAATCTCCCTAAGCACTTTAATACTTCACAACACTTTGATTTTTAAGCACATTAGTTGATTTTCAAGTTTTCTCCTTATACCTGCTTTTATTTTTCAATTTTTCAACTTTAGGTGACTAGTGGGGATTTTTCTTTTCATCATTGAGCTTATTCACACACATTTTTTTTCTCTTTTCTTTTCCTTTCTTCCGTTCCCACCCTTTACGCACCCCTACTCTAGCCACCCTCAACTTAAGCATTTTTCTTATGTTGAGGTTCACAATATCCAAGGAAGGACCAGGGTCAAAAAAGGTTCATTGTAAACAAATGGGTACGGTTAATCGGTAAATCATGATTTTTTTCAAAGCTCTTTCTTCCTTTTTGTTTTTCACTAAAAATCACCCTCCTTGTTTAGCAAAATTTCACCTTTTCCTTTTCTTCCAATTCACTATACTTTTTATCTTTTCCCTTCACTTCTCCAATTATGCTCCTTTCCTACAATAATTAAAGTGCTCTAGGAGTCATTTGGATCAAATACAAGTCAATAGAACAAAAAGGGATTCAAGCTTATAATATGGCTATCAAAAGAATAGGCTAAGGCTCAACATGGCTAACTAGGATAATTACAATCAAGGTAGGTAAAATAGGATAAAAATAAGGCTATCAAAGAAATGCCTATATCACTTCCTAAATCCATCATTCTTATTTCGCTTTGCACACACACCGGGCAAGTTCTAGACGTCAATTTACAAGCATGGAGTATATCAAAAATAATTCCTCACACATTGGCACAAGATGGTTTAACAATGGAAATCAATATCAAATAAACACATATATTCATATCGCATGCATAACATAATTAAGCCCATTTTTCCTAGTAAAAGAGTCAAGTTCCCAAAAGACTAAGTGTTTCTACCTTTTTTCATGCATTTTTGAGTGAATTTAATAAAGTCTCAATGATACCTAAAGTGAAGCACCTAGCATTCATAAGGCTCAAGTCTTGTTCTTCCTAATGACTAATTTACCCTTAAGACGGTCGTCATCCATCCATCATCGGGCAAAGTCATGACTCAATAACTAAAAATAAATAAATAAAATCTAGACTCTCTAGTCGGTTCTAAGGGACTATCCACCGGAAAAGTACCAAAAATAAAAATCGGCGGAACCCAAAATAAAATAAACTAAACTATTACATACAAACAAGCATGCAAGATAGATCATAAATCCCAAAAGAACTAGGCCTACCATGTGCAAATTTAGCAATTAAAGAATGCATGGTAATATGAAGTTCACTTCTTCCACCCCACACTTAATTAGTTACACCTTCCCTAGTACTAAAACAAATAAGCATAAAGTAATAGAGTGAAAGAAGAACTCTCTGTGCCTCAACTCTTCGTCGTCTGTGGGGGCAAGTGTAGCTTCCCCCATTTCAGAATCTTCCTCATCATCATCACTAGACTCTATGTCCGAGTCTGCTCTTGCCATCTCGTCCTCTGTGGCAACATCATCATCAAGAGGCTCCTCGTATCCAGGCCCAACTATGCAAAGGGCTTGCGAATGCTCGCTCAGAGAGTAGTCTATGTTAAGTTGCTGTAGTTTCTCCTCTGTCACACCATTCATCCTTAGCTGGAGCATTTGCATACCGTATAAGTGGCTCAACATGTTGTCAATTTGTGTATTGCGCTCATTGACAGTAAGGACCGGACCGTTTATACCCTCGGGTTACTTTGTTTTTGTCACATCAACCCCCCTAGGATCATAAGCAGGTATATAGTCGGCTTCCTCCTCCTCAATGTCGTGCCCCTGCAAAAATCGGGTCAAGAGAACCCCAAATCCGAAGTTTTGCTCTTTTTTAACCCTTGCTCTTTTCAACACATTTTTAATTAGCACCCCCACATTAATTGGCATCCCTGTCATTAGTGCATATACAAGACATACTCTTTCTCTAGTCACATGGGTTACATGTTTTCTGGGCACCAAACAAGCACACACTATTTTTAACCAAGCTCGTGCCTCTCTGCTTAAGTGAGCATATGGAAGCAAAACATGATACCCAAATTGTTGGTGGTGTGTCCACTGTGCAATAGAGTTAGGGCCACACAAAGTATGCCTAATATTCCTATAAGGAGGTTTCTTCACTAAGTCAACAAAGGGTTGTGGATCAACATTAGGTGTCCTAAGTAGTTTATTCAAATCTTTAGGTCCAAACTCAATAATTTTTCCCCTTATTTTAACTTGGTTTGACCTTTCTTTTGGCATCCAATTTGCAAGAAATTCTCTTACCATATTCAAGTTACAATCACCCGGTGCATTAAACATAAAACCAAGGCCAAGAGTGAGTATTCTATCAACCATGTGAGGGAAAACTAGTGAAAAACAATTTCTATCAATAAACATATCATGTGAATATTTAGATTCCTTATATTCCTTGAACCATTTTTTACCTTCTTTCTTCGTGACCCAACGGAGACCATATCGCCTTAATGATGGTGGTGCTATATTCACATCTTCATGCTCATCTTCACTAGGTCCCCTTGCTCTTTTAGACCCATGACTTGAAGAACCCAATCCTTTCCCTTTGTTTACTTTCGGAGCCATTGATGGAAGTTTCTCAAGAAAAATGTTAAATTTTGTGTTTTGGGTAAAACATTTGGAGGATGTTGATGAAAAGATGAAGATTTGAGAGAGTTTTCTCTGGAAATTTGGGGGGTGTGGCGCACCTCTTCACAAGAATGAACTGAAATTCTTAAGTTTAGGTCATTTAAAGCACTTCTTTTGGCTAGAAATTCCATTTTTGCCCTTAAAATTTCCGCCTGTACACTTGTTGCGCGTCGCGCGCTTAGATGCGCCAGGACTGCCCCGCCTCATTCGCACGGATGGCCAATGTCGCTAAGTGTCGCGCCTGCTGGTGCTACTGTGTTGCCTGCGCATCGCGCTAGGCTGTGCGGCTCTTGAGCCTGTGCCTCGTGCAAGGCCTTGTGCTACTCGGCCTGAGCGATGCCCGGTGCGCACGTTCAATTGTCTTGCTCCTCTTTTTCACTATTTAAGCTCAATTTTATTGAAAATTATGACCTATCACCTGCATACTTGAACAAACACATCAAAACGAAAAATTTATCTTGGGTTGCCTCCTAAATAGCGCCTGATTTAGTGTCGCGGTATGACACAGGTATCTTGATTACTCAGACTTCATCAAGGTACCTGTTGAGACCATTGTCACATCTTGACCGCTTGTTTTACCACGCTAACCTGTGACACCTCAGAAGATAAAAGAAAAAAACGAAAAATAGGAAATAAAGACTAAAAGTTAAACATAAGCAATTAATCTAATCCTAAACCGTATTCCTCGGCAACGGCGCCAATATTTGATGTCACCCAAATTACACCTCACAATTAAGATATAAAGCGGTAGATGTCAAATATAGAACCCAACTAGAGGTTAAGGTCGATCCCACAGGGAATATGGAAAGAACTTAAGTTAATGTGAATAGTTGTTACTGTCGGGTTACTTATTTCCTAAGGGGGAAAGAACTAGAATAATAAACAAAAGTAAAACTACTGAATGCTTAGATCAAATTCGGTTTGTATTCAATCAACGACTTGACTAGGATTGTGTTCCCCAAGACTTCATAACCACAAGGCTTTTACACTAGTGATGTATTCTAGTGTTTAACATGCAATATCGGTAAGTTAGGTTCACCTAAATGATTGGTACCCTATCTAGATGATTATCACCACGCAACTTGGTCCGTATATCGGTGTACTTTTAATTGACCCTTACCCTAACTATTGGATTAGCTATCCCCTGACAAGTTCAAGCTATTAGATGAGGGTTGATAGCTTCAAATCTTCGTTGTTAATCCCTTTTCTCATCCACTACCTCCTTAGTCCGGTAAGTAAGAATAAGGCATGTCCTGACGTTTGCAACTATCAAGAATCAATCAAAACGAAGGGAGAAATAATACATGCATTAAACCCCGTTCAAGAATCACTAAGTATTTAACCTATATGTGTTAATTCATCTTGGTTCCCACAACTCTAACTATGGGTTTAGCTACTCATTCTTGTATGATCACAATCATAAAATATTAAATAAATCATAATTGCAACTTACAAATTATCATAGAAGAAAACCAAGTAAGTGAATAAAACTCCAAAATTGATAAATAAATTTCAATGTTGCTTTTGATCCTCAAATTCAAGAACAAAATTGTAAACCTTGTTTCTTGACCCAAGAATAATTGTACAACACCAAAATCCTACGTGAAAAATATTAATAATAAACTTGTTGTTGAAAATAAACCTAAACAATGTATTTATAGTTCCAAGAAAATCTTTTCCTAACTAAAACTGGAAACCAGGTCATCAGTGATCACGGGCTTGGTGACGATTCATTGGGACCTTTGACGAGTCGTGCCTTGCTAAAATCAATCATCTTCAGCATTGAACATAGTTGTGGCAATGGGTCACCTAACGACTTATTGTGCCGGGGCACGAGTCGTTAGGCCCCTCATGGTCTAACTCCTTCAACTTTTCAGTGCACCTTACAGTTGGGCCCATTTATCTGCCAATGAGTCGTTTAGTCAACTAACGACTCATTATGCCTTTCATCAACTCCACTGATTACTTTGTTAATAATTTCTCTCCTAGTCTTCCCGACTGACTTCATGACTCGTTACTAGATGTAACGAGTCGTTCCCTCAACCTATCAGGTACACTGTTTCTACATCTTCAAAACTCAACCTTTTCCCACGCCTTCAGCAACGAGTCGTGCTTCTTGCCAACGGCTCGTAAAGTGCCTAGCAGTCACCTGTTCAGTTATTTTAAGCATTAATTTGCCCAGTTCACTTCTGAACCTATTTTCTGCAACATTAAACACAAAACACATCATACCTATATAAACTGTTACACCCCGTAAATTCTTGATTTTTAATTGGCCTATTCGCAAGTTGGTTAAGAGTTTTAGAATGTCATACATGCTATAAAAAGGCCCGGGGGAAGACCAGACAAGCGTCACGTTGAAACATCACAATAGGAGGCTGGGCAGACCCCCTCCGCGATGGCCAATGTGTCACGGAGGGCTCACCTCCGCGTTGGCCGGTGTGTCACGGAGGTGGGGTTCAGCCCCAAGTATATAAAGCCCCCACTTCATTTTAATTTCATTTCCAGAACGAACAGAGAACAGAGAGGAGCGAGGGTTTTCATTAAAATTCCTTCCGATTACGCCGTCAAATGCAGTCCAAACTCAAATTAACTCCGGATACCCAAGTATAAAGTTGCAGAGAACATTCCTGCGAAGTAGTTTCATGAAAATCGGCCAGAGAATCGTCATCTTACCGAGCTAAGGTAAGTGGAATTGCTCCAAATTAGTGTCAATATACTCCTAGCCCTAAAGTGAGTATTTCTCCTTTCTGGACTTCCGATAAATAGCGAGTTTTTGACTATTTTTCGATAAGTCAAAGTTTGGGCTCTATATATATATATTCAAGTAGTATTTTCTTCTAGAATATCGATGAATTTAGTTCTAATTGCTATGAATATGAATGCAGTTGGAAAAAATAGCTGAAAATTAGCCGAGTTACGCCAGATACTCAGAAAGTTAACGGACAAGGTATGTAAAGCCAGTTTCTTCGGCAAGTTAGTAGTTTCGGTATAGTAAAATAGTTCGAGTGCCAGTAGAATATTTCAGAAGCCGCATATTATGTTTGGTATGAATTTTAGTATGTTGTTAGAAGCATCATGTCATGTGTAGCGGAAACTTACTAGCACGATATAAATTCTAGTTGGAAGTTTTAGAAACAGTACAACATGTTTTTCGGGGTCGAATGGAAGACTACACGCAAGTGCAAGTGGTCGAACAAGTAGTAAAGTGGATTAAGTAAGCCAAGTATCGATTCCACAGGGACTGGGCGAGGGTAACAATCTACTCAAGTGTCACTATACTTTAACTCTACAAATGCAGACAACAGTGTAAAGAAGATTTTGATATTTTGGTTTCTAATTTTATGCTAAGTCTAAAATGAGTATATAATTTGAGTCTGAACTATGAATGTGAGCATGCTGAGGTCAAATGAACATGTAAAGAAATAAATTATTGATACAATTTTGGTTAATCTTTCCTCCGGTTGCTAGTCAAGAATTATTGCCAATGGATTAAAACTCTCGTATTTAACCCACCTTAAGAATCATGAACCGTCCACCTACATTTCTATGATTAAACGAAATTCATGTTCTAGCCATACAAAACCGATTCCTTAATTGACTAATACGACTTTTAGGTATATTTCTATCCTTAAGGTAAATCAATTCTCAATTTTCCCAAACTAAGAAAAGATCATATCCTATTAATTCACAACTTTCCAATTTCTTGCTCTCTCGAGTGAAACCGGACTTTTTAGATATACATTAACATTGGCAACACATTAATGCAGTAAGAACAAGAATCAATAGAACAACCATGGAAGAAAAGATGAAAAACCAATTGATCAATAATTACATTACAATACAATTGTTCTTAACCTCAGCAAGAAGAGGAATTAGCCACTCATTTGTGGATTAAACATCGTTAAATGAGTGTTAAACATACAAGCAATTGAATTAAAGAAGAAGGAGATAGAGAAAAACCCTGAGATTTTCGTCCCCTCAACTGCCTGTAACCCACGTTCTTGCTCCACCAAGCAGAATTTTTTAAAAATGAACCTAAGTGTTCTATTTATACAAGTGGAAATTTTTTCCGGAATAACAAGCAACGTGTCACGGAGTGCATCGCGGAGCACTGCCTCCGTGACACGCCACTGATGCGGACCCTTACTGGAAATTGATTGTCCAGGTATTAAGGCCCAACGTGGCACGGCGTGCAATGCTGGGCTAGGCCAACGTGCCACGGCCCCAACGCACACCTTCACTGGAATTTGGCAAAAATTCCCTATCCAGGTAGAAGGAATCCGCGATGGCAGCGTGACACGGCTCCATCGCGGAGCCCCTTTAGTTTGTGCCTTCAAATGCTTTTTCCCTTGCTAACATCCGAGTCCAACCCCGATCTCTCCCAACACGCATTTTAGCTTCCCAAAATTATATTTCACCTGCAAAACAACGCTAATCATGTTGGTTAGTATAAATTCATATTTTATTATCAATCACATGAGAATGTATAAACATTGATAGATAAACAAGGCTAAAATGACACATTTGAGTATCACTTGGGCATATAAATTTGCCCAAGATCACTTACCCCACACTTAAATCCTTGTTCGTCCCCGAACAACAATCTTACACCTCATGCACTTTACACCCCATCCTGGCTACTTTGGTTCGACAATTCAGGCTACGGTCATACCGATTATTTAATACAGCAAATCATCAAGAAAACACGCATGGTCCTATCAATGCAATGACCTTCAACACATCAAGACCTCCTAGACTTAAGAATCGACTCTCGATATTGGCAAACTCATGCAAATCAGCTGATCAAGATATCCGACATGAAATTTAATCTCTCATCAAGCATGTGCCCTCACAACACAAGAGAATTTTCCCTTTTTAATCACATAAACTCAAACGATTACATGCAGGGGCATATAGACACAATTTCACTCTCTCTCCCAAAAGAATTCACATGCATCATGTCACGAACCATAAGCTTGCCCCTTTAGTGTATTACTCCACTAATATAAAGAAGTGTGATGTAAGATCACGTAGGACTTTAACGGGTTGTAATGTAAGCTATATAAGCTAGCCAATAATAGCCACTAGCATCCTTAAGCGCCTTTTCAATACATCCCATCAAACTCATGGGCATTGTTTCTTCCTTCATCCTCCCATTCTTGAAGTCTGTCTTTATTTTGGCCCATCTTATTAAGCACACTTGACTCAATAACAAAGATTATTCATACACCTTCATTATATTTTATTTATAACAAGTGTACCTTCAACCTTTTCTTTCCTTTCATCACTCTGCTTTTCTTTTCTTTTCACCATTCTCACTCTTTGACACTTTGGGAAAATTATTTTCTCTTCTTAAGCGCTTAAGAGTTTTGGATCAAATTTATGGCTAATGAAAAGAAGGGGTTAAACTCGGTTTACACATTTTTGACAAAAGAAAAAAATAATAGGCTAAAGGCTCAACGGGCTAACTAGGGTGTACAATCTTTAGGTCCAAACTCAATAATTTGTCCCCTTATTTTAACTTGGTTTATCTTGGGTTGCCTCCTAAATAGTGCCTGATTTAACGTCGCGGTATGACACAGGTATCTTGATTACTCAGACTTCATCAAGATACCTGTTGAGACTATTGTCACATCTTGACCGCTTGTTTTACCACGCTAACCTGTGACACGTCAGAAGATAAAAGAAAAGAATGAAAAATAGGAAATAAAGACTAAAATTTAAATACAAGCAATTAATCTAATCCTAAACCGTATTCCTCGGCAACGGCACCAACATTTGATGTCGCCCAAATTACACCTTGCAATTAAGATATAAAGCGATAGATGTCAAACATAGAACCCAACTAGAGGTTGAGGTCGATCCCACAGGGAATATGGAAAGAACTTAAGTTAATGTGAATAGCTGTTACTGTCGGGTTACTTATTTTCTAAGGGGGAAAGAACTAGAATAATAAACAAAAGTAAAACTACTGAATACTTAGATCAAATTCGGTTTGTATTCAATCAATGACTTGACTAGGATTGTGTTCCCCAAGACTTCATAACCACAAGGCTTTTACACTAGTGATCTATTCTAGTGTTTAACATGCAATATCGGTAAGTTAGGTTCACCTAAATGGTTGGTACCCTATCTAGATGATTATCTCCACGCAACTTAGTCCGTATACGGGTGTACTTTTAATTGACCCTTACCTTAACTATTGGATTAGCTGTCCCTGGACAAGTTCAAGCTGCTAGATGAGGGTTGATAGCCTCAAATCTCCGTCGTTAATCCCTTTTCCCATTCACTAACTCCTTAGTCCGGTAAGTAAGAATAAGGCATGTCCTAATGTTTGCAACCGTCAAGAATCAATCAAAACGAAGGGAGAAACAATACATGTATTAAACCCCGTTAAAGAATCACTAAGTATTTAACCTATATGTGTTAATTCATCTTTGTTCCCACAACCTTAGCTATGGGTTTAGCTACTCATGCTTGTATGATCACAATCACAAAATACTGAATAAATCATAATTGCAACTTACAAATTATCGTAGAAGTAAACCAAGTAATTGAATAAAACTCCAAAATTGATGAATAAATTCCAATGTTTCTTTTGATCCTCAAATTCAAGAACAAAATTGTAAACCTTGTTTCTTGACCCAAGAATAATCGTACAACACCAAAATCCTACGTGAAAAATATTAATAATAAACTTGTTTTAAAAAATAAACCTAAACAATGTATTTATAATTTCAAGTAAACCATTTCCTAACTAAAATTGGAAACCAGGTAGTCAGTGATCACGGGCTTGGTGACGATTCATCGGGACCTTTGACGAGTCGTGCCTTGCTAAAATCAATCGTCTTCAGCATCGAACCCAGTTGTGGCAATGGGTCACCTAACGACTCGTTGTGCCTGGGCATGAGTCGTTAGGCCCCTCGTGGTCTAACTCCTTCAACTTTCCAGTGCATATTACGGTTGGGTCTATTGATCTGTCAATGAGTCGTTTAGTCAACTAACGACTCGTTATGTCTTTTGTCAACTCCACTAGATACTTTGTTAATAATTTCTCTCCCAGTCTTCACGACTGACTTCACGACTCGTTACTTCTAGTAACGAGTCATTTCCTCAACCCGTCAGGTACACTGTTTCTGCATCTTCAAAACTCAACCTTTGCCACGCCTTCAGCAACGAGTCGTGCTTCTTGCCAATGGCCCGTAAAGTGCCTAGCAGTCACCTGGTCAGTTATTTTGCATTAATTTGCCCAGTTCACTTTCGAACCTGTTTTCCTGCAACATTAAACACAAAACACATCATACCTATATAAACCTACCCAGAATGTGCATAGTTTCTTGGTTTTAAGCGTCGAAAGTGCCATAAAATCACAATACATCAATGAGTCACTTAACGACTCGTGGTCACTCCCCTCGGGTCACAGAATGACTCATTCTGTGACCTGATGCAGATTTTCCAGTTTTTTCCTATTTAAATCTCGAGTCTAGTCTTTGAGTTTCTGGGACATTACAATATCTCCTCCTTGGGAACATAGATCTCGAATGTTGGAAAACACACATGAAAGAATAGAATTACAATCACTATATTCAAATACTGTCCATAAAGGCTGGAAACTAACGAAACGACTACCTCCGAACTGAACGATAAGTCTGAACTGAATTCACTAATCACACACATAATTAATTATATGAAAGAAACTGGAACAAACCAATTGAATGGAGTTCTAGGGAGAAAATTGGTATCTTAAATTGAAACTGAGCCAGAAGAGAAAAAATGTGGGTATTTGGCCATCATATCTGCTTCGGCCTCCCAGGTAGCTCCCTTATATATATATATACACTTGCTGATTTCTCCATAAGACCTTAGCTGAAGCTACCTCATTGTTCCTCACTTTACGAACCTGACGGTCAAGGATTGGGACTGGGACCTCCTTGTATGAGAGACTATCCTTTATTTCTATGATGTCCAATGGCACAATTGAAGTTGGATTATCGACGCACTTCTTCAATAGTGACACATGGGATACTGGGTGCACGAATGCCAATTCTGAAGGTAATTCTAGCTCATAAGCTACCTTGCCGATTCGCCTCAAAATTCTGTAGGGTCCCACATATCTCGAGGTGAGGTTTCCTTTCTTCCCAAATCTCATCACCCCTTTCATGGATGAAATTTTCAAATAGACCCAGTCATCCACAACAAATTCCAATTCTCTTCTCTTTACAGCAACATAAGATTTCTAACGGCTCTGAGCTGTTTTTGATCTTTCTATGATGAGCTATACCTTCTACATAACTTTATGAACCGAGTTTGGCCCAATTATAATAGCTTCACCAACCTCAAACCATCCAATAGGAGACCTGCACCTTCTACCATAAAATGCCTCAAATGGGGCCATCTGGATGCTGGAGTGATAATTATTATTGTACGCAAACTCGATAAGAGGCAAGTGGTCATACCAACGTCCTTAAAATCGACCGCGCACGCTCTTAACATATCTTTTAGGGTTTGAATAGTCCGCTCAACTTGCCCATCTGTCTGCAGATGAAAAGTTGTGCTGAGCTTGACCTGACTGCCATGTCTTCTGCAAAGACTTCCAAAAATGTGAGGTGAACTAGGTACCTCTGTCTGAGATGATGGATAATGGCACCCCATAAAGCCTGAAAAACTCCTAGATATAAAGTCTAGCATAGTCCTTAGCTGAATCTGTAGTTTTAATTGGAAGAAAATATGCTGACTTAGTCATCCGATCTACTACTACCCAAATAGAATCATGTTGCCAACGAGTTCGAGGTATACCCATAATAAAGTCCAGATTTACTTCTTCCCATTTCCACGTGGGTATGATGATATCCTGGGTCATACCTCCTGATCTTTGGTGCTCTACTTTCACTTGCTGGCAGTTCGGGCACTTAGCTATGAATTCGGCGATGTCTCTTTTTCATGCCGTTCCACCAGTAAATATCTCGCAAATTACGGTACATTTTAGTAGCACCAGGGTGGATGGAGTACCTCGTACTGTGTGCTTCAGCCAATATACGCTTTCTCAAATAACCCACGTCTGGTACACACAATTTTCCCTAGTAACGGAGCACATCATCTCCCCCTTTGGAGAAAGCCTCAACCTCTTTCCTGAGAACCTCTTCCTTAAGTTTAAGTAAAATGGGATATTCATCCTGTTTGGACTTAACTTTAACCACCAAGGAGGAATCTAACCCGCTTTGCATCACCGCTCCACCCTCAGCTGAGTCAACCAACTGTACCTTTAAATGAGTTAGTCTGTGAATATCCTTCACTAATTCCTTTTGCCTTCCTCAATATGAGCCACACTACCCATAGACACTCTGCTTAGGGCATCAACCACCACATTGGCTTTGCCCGGGTGATATAGCACGCTTATGTCATAATCCTTCAGGAGCTCTAACCACCTTCTCTATCGAAGATTTAGGTCCTTCTGACTGAATACATACTGAAGGCTCTTGTGATCGGTGAAAACATCAACGTGAGCCCCGTACAGGTAATGTATCCATATTTTCAATGCAAAAACTACCACTGCCAACTCCAATTCATGAGTTGGATAATTCTTCTCATGAACCTTGAGCTGTCTGGAGGCGTAGGCTATCACTTTGCCCCACTGCATCAGAAAGCAACCAAGTCCAACTCTGGAAGTGTTGCAATATACTATAAACCCATCTGATCCTTCTGGTAGGATCAACACTAGAGCAGTAGTGAGTAGAGTTTTTAACTCATGGAAACTCTTCTCATACGCATCTGACCACTGGAATTTCACCTTCTTCTGAGTCAGCCTAGTCAGCGGAGATGTTATAGAAGAAAAGCCTTCTACAAAGCGTTGGTAATAACTAGCCAAACGTAAGAAACTTCTGATTTCGATTGAGGTGGTAGGTCTGGGCCAGTCTTTCACAGCTGCTACCTTTTGAGGATCAACCTAAATACCCTCACCTGAGACCACATGACTTAGGAAAATCACGGACTTCAACCAGAATTTGCACTTGCTAAACTTGGTGAACAGCTGTCGGTCTTTGAGTGTCTGAAGCACTATCCTCAAGTGATTTGCATGCTCTTCCCCATTTCTAGAGTATACCAGAATGTCACCGATAAATACAATGACGAACATATATCCATATACTACTTGAAGACTCTTTTCATCAGGTCCATAGAGGCTGCAGGGGCATTTGTTAGTCCGAAGGACATAACCACAAACTCGAAGTGACCATACCGAGTCTTGAAATTTGTTTTAAGTATGTCACACTCTCTAACTCTTAGCTGGTGATACCCCGACCTGAGATCTATTTTGGAGAAACAGCTGGCTCTCTGAAGTTGGTCAAATAGGTCATCAATTCTGGGTAGGGGATACCTGTTCTTGACTGTGACCTTATTTAACTACGGTAATCGCATATTCTGAGGGTACCGTCTTTCTTTCACATGAAAAGCACTAGAGCTCCCCAGGGAGAGATGCTAGGTCTGATAAAACCATCATCAAGAAGGTCTTTTAGCTGCTCCTTCAACTCCTTAAGTTCAGCCAGAGCCATTCTATAAGGAGGGATGGAGATGTGGTGAGTATCTAAAATAAGGTCTATGCCGAAGTCTATTCCCTTTAGGAGGAACTCCCGGAAGATCTTCGGGGAACACATTTGGAAATTCGCTGACAACAGGGACTGACTGGATAGTTGGGGTCTTAGAGTCGGAATCCTTGACCCAAACTAGATGGTAAATAAATCCCTTAGAAATAAGCTTCCTGGCCTTAAGGTAGGAAATAAACCTATCCTTGGGTGCTGAACTAATGCCCGACCATTCTAGTTCTGGCTCATTAAGGAACTGAAACCTGACAACCCTAATTCTATAGTCGACTGAGGCATAACTGGAGTGTAACCAATACATGCCAAAAGATGAGGTTGAAGTCGACCATGTCTAACTCTAAAAGGTCATCTGGAATGACTTTATTGCAGACTGAGATTGGATAGTTTCTATACACCCGACTGGCTCTAACTGACTCGCCAATTGGGGTGGAGACCGGAAGGGTTATAAGAGGACTTTTGGACTGATATCGAACTGAATTGCTACGTAGGGAGTCACGAATGATAGTGTGGTCCCCGGATCAAGCAGGGCATATACATCTAGATGAAAAAGATGTAACATACCTGTGACCACATCCGGTGAGTTCTCCTGATCCTGACGAGATAATAAAGCATAAAAACAGTTTTGGCATTGACCGCCCTCCATACCTGATGTGTTAGCCTGCTGAGCTGGTTGGCCTGCTGGAGCTGCTGAGGTAGTGAATTGTGATCTTTCCCGTCCTGTTGATGGGCGTTTCTTAAATCGATGCCCAAGCTGTCCACTACTAAAACAACCCTCTCGACCCTGAAGACACTCTACTTGGTGGTTCTTGCCACACTTGGGGCAAGCTGGATACCTGTTACCGGCACTATAACTCTGTGTTTGAGAGCCAGATGCTCCACTCCTCCAATCCTGGCGGGACCAAAAGAAGGGGCGCTGGCTGAGCTGGGTGTTGGAGCCCTTTGCTGCGGGCGGTTGCTACCGCCAAAACTCTGGTGGCCATAATCTGATTGGCCTGTCCTTGCCCACTTATTCTTTCTCTCCATATCCCTCAGTTTTTTAGCCTCAATCTGCCGAGCATATACAATCAGGCTGAAGAGGTCAATATCTTTGATCAGCATCGCTGTCCTACACTCTTTGGGGACCAGGTTCAACACCCTATTTACAAATTTCAACATACGAGCCCTTGGCTCAGCCACCATCTCTGGAGCATGTTTGGACACTTGGTGAACTCTAGAGCATACTCTTCTATGGTCCTATTTCCCTTTCTCAGGTTCATGAACTCCACTACCTTTGCCTTCTTGAGCTCTCGAGGGAAAAATCTATCTAGGAAGGCTGTAGTGAACTCCTCCCATTCCATCGGTCCTGCCTCCGCTGGCCTCCCCTCCTTCCACTGCTCGTACTAGACCTGGGCTACCCCTTTCAGCTGGTAGGCAGCCAAGTCAGCACTCTCTAAGGGACTGACACCTATAATTCGGGTGATCTTTTTAACTTCGTCCAAAAATTCTTGTGGGTCCTCTCCCACCTTAGATCCATGAAAGTTCGAAAGGTTCATCCTAGTGAAATCCCGCACTCGAGCAGCTGCTGCGGAACCGCTGTTGTTGATTGGAACCACATGCTGGTTCACCTGGTTGGTCACAGTTTGGGCGAGCAGCTAAATGACCGCCCTAAATTTTGTGGTAGATACCAAGTCGTCCTAAGGGGCTACCGGGGCTGGTGGGGCAGGCCGCTGAGAATTACCGGCCCTCCTTCTATTACCGCATCGTGGAGGCATAATTCATTGAAATGAAGCAGAGCACGAGTTAGGAGAATAATTCTAGAACTGAATTTCAGCGCATGATAAGGAGTATGAAATAAAGGGAATTTTCCTAATGACATCTCGTAGCCTCCCCATCATAAGTGTGGTGCGCTTTATACCCATGAAGAGGACTCTACTCGATGTTGCTTTTAGACATCTGAGGATACTCTGAACCTAGTGCTCTGATACCAAGTTTGTCACACCCCGGGTTTACATCCTAGATGAAACACAATATTTGAAGTCACAAGTGACTCCAAGTCGACCCCTGGTCTATCATACACAAGCATTCTGAGTAATATAACAATACATACAACGAAATTTTAAAGTGAAAATATAACTACTTGAAAGAAATAAAGTTGGTTTATCGTATTTGAAAATATTAGAACAACACTACAAGTCTGAAATACCAATCTGAGTCTGAAAAACAAATCTACGTCTGAAAGCCACTATGATTGATGAGCTGCTGGGATAAGTACCCAACTTACTCCTTGTTTAAATAAAGAGGAGTGAAAGTATAACTGAAGTAATAGATCTCCATCCTCGAAGGATGAGGACTCACCAACTAGTAAGGATAAGGTCTTCGATGAGCGATTGGCTAACGAAGCTGAGACTGAGATCCTGCAACTGTATCATAAAACGATACAATATAACAGTACTTTGAATGTACTAAGTAAGTGAGAGGAACAAAACACAATAGAATAAATAACATAAGAAAATGATGAACTGAAAGACATGCAATGACCAACTAGCTACTGAACTGAATAACTGAAATATTGATGTGGTCTAGAAAACCCTGTCTAATGGTCAAAGCATATTCTAAGTCTGGAATACTGATCTGAAATAAATTGAAACTAGATTGAACTGACTAGTGGGAGAGTCTATAATCGACATGTAACCACGTGATCTAGACATGGAGTCCGATGTATACACCTCACCGGTAGAACCCAATATACCTTGCTAGGGTATAAAGGAATGAACTGGGTGATCACAAAAGTCTGGGGCCAATCAGGCCAATAAATACTGAAACCTACGCTGGCAACGTAGTTTTGGCAACCAGGGTGCGCTGGAACCTCGGTCCACTAGATGCTAAGTCCTACTCCCACTGGATAATCCTAGACTGTATACTAAGCTGATAGATTGAAACTGGGGCCCAAGACTAGTCAGGTATACATATCTAAAAGCATCCCGAGTGTCTTATTGGACATTATTCTGAAACTGGGTTCTAAGACAGGTCAGAGCTACTTATCTAGAAGCGTCATAACCGTTTAAAGACAAAGTGTAATCTGAACTAGGGTTCTAAGGCTTGTCAGAGCTATGTGTCAAAAGTTTCATGACTTCCTAGTGGACCAATAAAATGAATTCTGAATCTAATTTTGATAACTAGGAGGTAATACTAACACTTCGGGAAATTCTGTAGTCAAACTGATCAGCTAACATTTCTGACTGACACTGAGTATTTTCACATTTTGTCTAAATCTAGGCAACCATGTATCTGACTGAGAAATTAGCATATAAAATAATATTGGAATTCACCACACTGATAAAATAAGTAAAATTTCAAGGTTAATCACTTTAGCAAGATTCTAGTCTTTTTCTACTCTCAAGGACTAGGGCTAAACTCAATGTACAGGGATAAGCATCCATACTGTCACTAACTAGTGGAAAATATCCATAATTAATATAACATAATAATTCCACATGGATTGGACGAAGCATTACCCAATAATTTCTTAACATTCAAAAATCTACAGAGCTAGAATTCACTTTTTAAGGAATAACATCAATTTAATCATGAACGGATGGAAATCATGTCTAAAATAATCACGGACATCATTCTATGTGAATTCAAAGAAAATTGACATATATTCTCTTCGCATTCGAAAGCTTAGGGCTAGGATTTATAGAGAAACTAGAGAAGGGTTTTGGGAAACACAAGGGAAGACCTATCCCCTTGTTAAAATCCCACATACTTGATTTAGAATTTCCTTGGAGAAGAAAGCTTGGACTGCTGCAATGGAGGAAAAACCCTAGTCTTGATGAGAGCTTCATGAGAGGAAAGCTTGCGGTATTCTTTCTGAAGATGAGTGGGAATGAGGGGAAAAACCATTTTGCCTCTAAATCCCCTCAAAAAAACCCAAAACAACTTAGTTTATGATCTGGGAGGTTAGAAAATTACCGAAGCACCCTTAGGAAAATCGCAGGAAATAACTGTCAGATAGCCCCAATGACTGACCTAATGAATCGTTTCCTCTGACAACGACTCGTGACTTAGCTTATGAAGTACACTGCTTCTCAAACCTGCTGGGCTCGCGACGGATGACATAATGGATCGTTCCTAGTGACCACGACCCGTGGTCACCATTCGTGATGTACACTTCCTCAATACCAACAATTCTTCAATTTTCTTACCACGAACATCCCCACAAATCGTGGTGATAGACCATGACTCGTGAGGTCCTCCCGTCAAGTACACTGCCTCTCTTCCTTCTCTTTTCTTACTCACCCACCCCATGACTGACCTAACGAGTTGTGGGGCCTTACTACAACTCGTGGCCACATCTGTGGGGATCCCATTTCCCCAAACTTCAACTCATCACCTAGGCCTCACCACGATTCACTTAACTACTCGTGCTCACTCCCCATAGGTCACAAAATGACTCGTTCTGTGACCTGATGCAGATTTTCTAGTTTTCTCCAATTTAAATCCCGAGTCTAGTCTTTGAGTTTCCGAGGCATTACGGTTTACATCAAGAATTGTTACACCCTGTAAACTGTTAGTGACTAGAGTACGTGTACATGTGCTTATGGTTAATGGTGAGAGCATGGCACGTGCGGGAGAAGTCTCAGAAGTAGGACGCGTGAGTGCGTGTCGAGTGGGTCTGCAGCGCCGTGCGAGGCCAGGCCACGAGGGCCTGTGCAACGCGATGGCCGGCACGACGCGGCAGCCACTCGGCGCAGTGAGATACATGACGCGGCAGCCGCTCGGCGCAGCGAGCTACGCGACGCGGCAGCCTTGCTGCGCAGTGAGCTGCACGACGCTCTCGACCTCCACTGCCTCCCTATATATAGGTATTAAGTGTTATGTTGCCTCATTTAAAATATTTCCAAAAGAAGACCCTCTACCCAGGTAAGTTTCTCACGAGGGTTTCAGCGATTTGACATCAACTTACGCTATCAAACCTCGTTTAATGGCAAATTCTTCTTAGATAATGATTTCTAGGCCTACTAAGAACATATCTACAGAGTTATTTCTTTGAAATTGGACCGGTTTGATGGGGTCTCACCGAGTAGAAGTTGTAGAAATCACTTCTAATCAAGTCCTAATCATCTACGAGTGATAAGTAAGTATTTCTATCTTCTAAAATTTCAGAAATCCGTGAATTTTTGGCTGAATTTGGGTTGGTTACAAATGATGGTCATTATGGATATTGTTGAATGTTGCTAGCTGTTTTCATGGATAACGAACAGATGTGTTACAGCAACATAGAGGCTATGAGTTGGAGGAATTACTGGTTCTAGGCTGGAGCAGGATTAGGAGAGTAGAAATCGACAATTAAGGTATGCCGAGGCTATTCTCCTCGGAAAGCATTCTCGTCATATAGTTGATACGGATTGTACCTCTGTAGTAGTTCCTGATTATATATGTTGTGGTAGCTGCTGCAAGATGAATTGAAATTGCATCGCTATATCCCTTGTCGGGAAACAGTATATTGAGTGTGACTAACGCTGGGAGCGTCGTAGAGACTTCCCCGCTCACCTATTTACCATTTCAAGGGATTCTGATGTCTTGCTATTGTACCAAGGACTTAGAAGCTTGTAGTTAGTTGTTAAGTATAACTTGATAAGGGTTGGATAGCATAGGGTGCAGTCTGGCAATATAACTTTCTATTTGACACCTATATAGACAGTTAAGCTCGCTTGTAGGCCATTGGCGTACCTTGATGACTCCTGGGCCAGAATCTTGATAGGATGATCTTACCTTTGAGTTAATATCACCAGGGTTGCCTAATGAACTGAGCGATAGCCTGCCATATGATTGGTTATTGTCAGTGACCGTTAGCTTCAGTCGACCTACTGCTTGTTGTATAGGTAACTCAGGAAACCACCCCATTTATTAGAACTTTGGTAGAGTAAGTAACGTTTTAAGGGGGAAAATTTGTTATGGATTAGATGTGGGGCCAACTCCCCAGGCTACTCTTGCAGACGCCCACGTACATGTTGCCACGAAGGGCTAAATCTATGTATACTTGCCTATGGGGCTATGAATTGCTCGAGGGAGCTATATGTTGTCTGGACGGACCAAGTTAATGTCTAGGGGACTAGAACCATAGTATCACAGTATTACCTTCAGGCTAAGAATTATCGTAAGCTGCATGTGGGAAGTTAGGGCTGACTGCTTAGGAGCATGTCCGATTAGTAGTAGCCGTACAGTCATTCTAAGCGAAGGAACTCAAGAGTTGGTCTCTTGCGATCTTGCTATTCGCTTATGAGCTATCATTGTCCTAGGATGACATTCGGAGTACCGCTTAGGTCACCCAGAACCTCACCCTACTCTTTCTAAACTAACATAGGTTGTAGTCGCTGCCAAGACCCATTGGTCAGGTATAGGCGCATGGGATGCACCTGTGGGCAACTATATAGACTATTTTAGGGGCGAGTAGACATTGTGTTAATCCTAAAGAGCTAGGTACACCTATTGAGTAACTATATTGAGACTATAAAATCGTATCTCTATAGGGATTGACCCACCTTAGTTAGTCTCATGTCAAACGACCTCAGGATTGATAACTGTATCGTTGCCTACAGGGTTACGGATTGCTCAGAGGAGCTATGTGACATTTGAAAAGACTATATTCAGGCCTACAAGGCCGTACCAAAGTCCATTCGCGTATGGCTTTCCTTTATGCCATAACGACATTATTGACCCTCAGTGGAGCCTTGCGAGCCCAGGGTGCAGTTACAAAAGCCTAGAGGGCTCAAATACAGTTACAGGAGCCCATGGGCTTAGTTGCAGTCCTAGAGGCCTGATAGGTTTGGTTACAGCTACTTGTGACACCATAGTGACCTGGTTAGAGGTATATAGATTGTACTGTACTTACCGAGGCTTATGGGGGCCAGGTTAGGTTCTTGGTTGTATACTTGCTTGCTAGATGTAGCTTATGAATATATAATTGTACAACTTAAACTCTCATTTTTATAGTTGTCTACTAGATGCAGGCTGCGGTTATGAAAGCATATAGGTTAACTTCTTCTCTTTTTGCTGGTTACTTTCAATTCTTTATCATCTTCTATTCAGTTATTATTATTGCCTTACATACTCCGTGCATATTATACTAACGCCCATACATGGGGCGCTGCATACTTGCCTGCAGGTTTAGACGGACAGGTTTCAGGACCTCCTTTAGTAGCTATTGAGAGTCGCAGATTAGTCAGCTCCTTTCATTCGTAGTTTCCAGATAGTAGAGGTTTGCTTGTCTTTTGTTATATAATTTTTTGGGTAGGCTGAGGCCCTGTCCTGACCAATATTTATTACTCTTAGAGGCTTGTAGACCACAGTCTTCAGTTCCTACCTAGTTGTGCGTGGTTGGCTGTGTGGGGGCCTATATATTCTATGTTTTGTGTGTTGTCCATATGGGGCATAGCTTAGCTATCAATTAGCCTCCTTGTCGGCTATAATATATATATAACTGCCTGTCTTTCTTTTGTTATGACCTAGACAACATGGTGGTCTTGTCGGCCCACATAGGATCCTTTTATTTTTGGGACTGCTGGGTTAGCTGTTTTTATGCAGGTGTGTTGTGTGGCCTAGTTGGCTCAGGGGCTATGTTTATAGCTGAGATATAGCTATTTTGTTTTCTTAATTTTGAGTTGCTGACAAGCACCAGAGGTGCTTATGCCCAACTAGGTCAACCCAGGTTCCAGTGTGGCACTAAATGCCAGTTACGCCTCCCAAGGTGGGTCGTGACAAACTTGGTATCTGAGCAACATCATATCCTAAGGAGTCTGCAAGCCGTGTCTAGTAGAGTCCTGTTTATAAATATGTTGTGCACCACATTTTATAAGCAAGGAGCTATGAGGCATGATAATATGGTTACCCCTCCTTCTTCTCAAATCGTGCTATGGAGCAGAGTTGTATAGAGTTGAGTCCTTAAGCTTACATCATTATGTCTGTCTAGAATGATGTTTGATATGAGACAGACTACAACCAGCCGCAAGTTATGTACAACAGCAGGAGAGGGTACCAGCGAGGTGCCACAGTTGGGGGACAAGCTATCCTAAAGGCAAAAAGGGACATCTTTTAATATCCCAAACATCCTCCCATTGCACCAGGAGCTTCATAAGGTAACAGATATGCCAACACTGTTCCCAGTTCTTTCTACACCCTCGGAATAGGGGGTCAGGAGTGTAGTGTATATATGTTGTCTTACTTAGTAGATACTCAGTATTAGACAGGGACAATAGTTACTGTTGGATTACCTAAAAGGTGCGAGAGGTTGTGAAATTGTGGGATTTTTACCTCCAACCTTTAGAGTATGTTAAATTTCATACCTTAGCCCCACCGTAGTATGATATGATTATTCCCTCCTCCCAACCCTTTTCTCAGTATAGAAGAGAGTGTAAGTATTGATGGTATGTTGCCAAGAGTAAATAGTAAAGAAAGGCTAGACCACTGACTCTTGGGGGGGTTTTAGAAAAGTGGTTAAGACCCCTAGTACTCAAATAAGCACCTAGACCTTCACTACAGTAAAGATCAGGATGACAGGTAAGATTGCTAGGAGCATCCAAGTACATGTGAGAGTCCATAAGCAGTAGGCTCCCGGTAATAGTAAAGCTCAGATTAGAAATTGGCTAATCCTGCTGAAATGTATTGATAGCGATTGGGAAAACCTAGAGAATAAAGCCCTCGAACCCCAGCTTTTTATGTTGAGAGGCAGAAAGATTCTATGATGGGTACCATCCCGAGTGCGGGTCAAGATGATATAGGTTAGTAGACTTGGCCAGTAATATCCTTGTCAGTATAGTGCATAGGGCACAAACCCCGAATTTCAACTTATAGAAGTAAGGGCAAAGCATGAACATCGAGCTCTGGAGGAGAACGGGGGAGAACAGAATCACTATAGGAGGTAGCGGGCTGATAGAGTATGGAATCGCCGTTGAATGTTGAGAAATAAGCATCAGGATGACATTTAAAGGATAGTGAGATTGTGACCAAGAATACTGCAATATTACCTCTAGGTGTGGAGGCGAAGGAGTGACGGTACGGAGACCCTAGCCTAGTACGGCCAAAGACAAAGCTCAACAGAAGGAGTAACCGGCCTTCGAGATAGGTGGGGGCGGAGTCTAGAGATCGACTCTGTGTTCCAAATGTGGCAGGGCTTCTTTGGTAGATTGTAGTAAAGGTACGCCATGTCCGTTGTTCCCTCCACCTAGGTTTGACGAAAATGCATCAGGTTATAATAGAGATCTAGTGGTGGCATGAGAAGAAGAAGGGTATTGTTGAGTTATAGCATGGTGCTCCAATTGCCAGCAAGTAAAGGCTGAACATCAGAACCGTGAAAGGCTAACTCAGGAGATAGTCGTCCCTGTGTAAAAGTGGGAAGTAGTCAATATGAATTTAGTTATAGGGCTATGCTTCTAGTTGAAAGATTATCTGAAGTTGTATATCAGAGAGATAGTTCGGTTACATAATATCCCAATGTCTATCAAATTTTGACAGAAAGGCACAACTTACAGCTAGGTTTTGTAAAGCGTGTTAGAACAGATTGAAATGCGAGTTAATGTGATTATAACTGCTCGTCCCCAGATAGATGGCCTCGCAAAGCACATATTTTAGACGTTCAAATATATGCACAAACATGAATACTAGACTTCAAGGAAGTTGATATAACCATCTACCTCTTATGGAGTTGTATATAGTAGCAGTCACCATTTTACCATCAAGATGACGCCTTATGAGGCTATATATGGATAGAAATGCAGGTCCCCAACAGGATGGTACAGGATTGTTCGAAGTGAGTGAATAAGAGTTAATGGGACTTGGAAAGATGCACCAATCAGAAGAGGAGATTGAGCTCATCAGAGAGCATTTAATGACAGCCTAGAGTTGTCAAAAGTACTATTCTGACATACGGCGTAGGGACTTAAAGGTTGATACGACGACTAAGTATCTTTTAAATTTTTCCAAAGAAGGGCATTAAGAGATCTGACAAGGAGGACAAGCACAAATATAGATTCATTGGGCCATACTGAACCCTCCGAAAGATCGACCAAGTGGCCTATGAGTTAGAGTTGTCTTCAGGGCTAGGAACTATTCATCAATATTACACAAGCTCATAGGAGACCTTTTCTTAAGTTGAGCCAGTCGAGGATGCGTAGGTTACAAGAGAGCTGTACCACGCAGAGACTCCAATAGGTATACTAGATTGGCGGGTCCGCAGGGTTCTATCTTGAGAACCAAAGATGTCGCCTATTAGAGTTGTATGGAGGAACAGAAATATAGAAGAGATGAGTTGAGAAGCTAAGGTTGATGCGAAGTCTGGGTATCCTTTATTGTTCCAATCTCTACAATGATAGTATACAAACTCAGACAATTTCAATTAAAGCAAGATAGTTTCAGGTGCTATATAATTGCCTTTGTTGCTATTGTTATCATTGCTTACATATATGTGGTGGAACTATGTTATTCAATTTCAAGTAGCGTCTTGTGAGATGCCTGTGTTGGACTTTAATGTGTTTTAGGTTTCTAAGTAGTCCATCTTACAGAGGAGACTCTGCCCAAATTTTCAGGCAAGGGTGTAAGGACAGAACCTCTTAAGATTAAATTACATTCGAGGACGAATGTTCCTAAGGGGGGATGATGTTACACCCCATAAGTTGTTAGTGACTAGCGTACGTGTGCGTGTGCTTGTGGTGAGTGGTGAGAGCATGGCATGTGCTGGAGAAGTCTCAGAAGCAGGACGCTTGAGTGCATTGTCAAGTGGGTCGGCAGGGCGGGGCGAGGCCAGGCTGCAAGGGCCTGCACGACATAACAGTTGTGCTGCGCGATGCGGCAGCCACTCAGCACAGTGAGCTGCGCGACGCGCCTGACCTCCACCGCCTCCCTATATATAGGTATTAAGTTTTATGTTGCCTCATTTAAAGAATTTCCAAAAGAAGACCCTTGGACCAAGTAAGTTTTTCACGAGGGTTTCATCGATTTGATGTCAAATTGCGCTATCAAACCTCGTCTAATGGCAAATTCTTCTTAGATAATAATTCCTAGGCCTATGAAGAATGTAGCTATGAAGTTATTTCTTCAAAATTGGCCCGGCTCGATGAAGTCTCGCCGAGTAAAAGTTGTAGAAATCACTTATAATCAAGTCTTAATCATCTACGAGTGATAGTAAGTATTTCTATCTTCTAAACTCTCAAAAATCCGTGAGTTTTTGGATGAATTTGGGTTGATTATATATGGTCGTCGTTGTGAATATTGTTGAATGTTGCTAGCTATTTTTATGGATTAAGAACAGATGTATTACAGCAACATAGAGGTTATGAGTTGGAGGAATTACTGGTTCTAGGCTGGAGCAGGATTGGGTGAGCAGAAATCGACAATTAAGGTATGTTAAGGCTATTCTCCTTCGGCAAGTATTCTCGTTGTATAGTTGATACAACTTGTGCCTATGTAGTAGTTCATGATTATATATGTTGTGGTAGCTGTTGTGAGATGAATTAAGATTGCATCATAATATCCCTCATCGAGAAAGAGTATATTGAGTGTGACTAACGCTGGAAGCATCATAGAGACTTCCTTGCTCACCTATTTACCATTTAAAGGGATTCTGATGTCGTTCTATCATACCAAGGCCTTAGAAGCTTATAGTTAGCTGTTAAGTATAACTTGGTAAGGTTAGATAGCATAGGGCGTAGTCGAGTGATATAACTTTCTGTTTGATGCCTATATAGACAGTATAGCTCGCCGGTAGGCCGTTGGCGTATCTTGACACCTATAGGGGCAGAATCTTGAAAGGATGGTCTTACCTTCGAGTCAATGACACCGGGGTTGGCTAATGAACTGAGCAATAGCCTACCATATGATTGGCTACTGTCAGTGGCCATTAGCTTCAGTCGACAAACTGCTTGTTGTATAGGTCACTCAGGAAACCATCCCACTTGTTAGAAATTTGGTAGACTAAGTAAAGTCTTAAGGGGTAAAACTTGTCAGGGATCAAATGTGGGGCCAATGCCCCAGGCTACTCTTGCAGACGCCCACGTACATGTTGCGCGAAGAGCTAAATCCAGATATACTTGCCTTCGGGGCTATGAATTGCTCAAGGGATCTAGATGTTGTCTGGATGGACCAAGTTCACGTCTAGGGGACTAGAACCATACTATCATAGTATTACCTTCAGGCTAAGAATTATAGTAAGCTGCTTGTGGGAAGTTAGGGCTGACTGCTTAGGAGCATGTCCGATTAGTAGTAGCCCTACAGTCGTTCTAAGCGAAGGAATTAAATAGTTGGTTGCTTGCAGCCTTGTTGTTTGCTTATGAGCTATCATTGTCCTAGGATGACCTTTAGAGTACCGCTTAGGTCATCTTGGACCTCGCCCTAGTCTGTCTAAACTGACAGAGGTTGTAGTCGCTGCCAGGACCCATTGGTCAGGTATAGGCACATGGGCTGCACTTGTGGGCAGCTATATAAACTATTTTAGGGGCGAGTAGCGGTTGTGTTAAGCCTAAAAAGCTAGGTACGCCTATTGAGTAACTATATTGAGGCTATAGCATGGTACCCCTGTGGGGATTATCCCACCTAAGTTGGTCTCGTATCAAACGACCTCTAGATTGCTAATTGTATCATTGCCTACGGGGCTACAAATTTCTTAGAGGAGCTATGTGACGTCTAAAAAGACTATATTCAGGCCTACAAGGCCGTGTCAAAGTCCATCCGTGTATGGCTTCCCTTTATGCCACAATGACATTACTGGCCCTCAGTGGAGCCTTGCGAGCCTAGGATGCAGTTATAGAAGTCTAGAGGGCTCAGATACAGTTACAGGAGCCCAGCTCAGTTGTAGTCCTAGAGGCTGGATAGGTTTGGTACAGCTACTTGTGACACCATAGTGACCTGGTTAGGGGTATATAGATTGTACTATACTTACCAGGACACATGGGAGCCCAGGTAGGTTATCTCTATGTTGATTTTACCTTCCGGCCTTATGGGGGCCAGGTTAGGTTCTTGGTTGTATACTTCCTTGCTAAATGTAGCTTATCAATATATAATTATACAACTTAAACTCTCATTTGTGTAGTCTCTACTAGATGTAGGCTATGGTTATAAAAGTATACAGGTTAACTTCTGCTCTTTTCGCTGATTACTTTCAGTTCTTTATCAGCTTCTATTCAGTTATTATTATTGCCTTACATACTTGGTACATATTATACTGACGCCCATACATGGAGCGCTGTATACTTGCCTGCGGGTTTAGACAGACAGGTTTCGGAACCTCCTTTAGCAGCTATTGAGAGTCAGCAGATTGGTCAGTTCCTTTCATTTGGAGTTTCTAGATAGTAGAGGTTTGCCTGCTTTTTGTCATATAATTTTTTGTGTACTCTTAGAGGCTTGTAGACCATAGTCTTCAGTTCCTAGCTAGTTGTGCATGGTTGGCCGTGTGGGGCCTATATATGCTATGTTTTATGTGTTGGCCGTGTGGAGCCTAGCTTAGATATCGGTTAGCAGCCTTGTTGGATATAGTATATATATAACAACCTGTCTTTCTTTTGTTATAACATAGACAACATGATGGTCTTGTCGGCCCGCACATGATCCTTTTATTGTTGTGACTGCTGGGTTAGCTATTTTTATGCAGGTTTGTCGTGTGGCCTAGTCAGCCCAGGGCTGTGTTTACAGCCGTGATATAGCTGTTTGTTTTCTTGATTTTGAGTTGCTGGCAAGTGCCAGAGGTGCATATGCGCAGCTAGGTCAGCTTAGGTTCCAGTGTGACACTAGGTGCCAGTTACACCTTCTAAGGTGGGGAGTGACAAGAACAACATTAATTTGTACCCTAATAGGACTTATCAAAATTTATCACTATGTTGGCTCAATTTACTTTATTTTTTATATATATGTATGAAAGAAAAAAAATTTACGTAAGAAGTTTATATCCAACACTCCATCCTTCTTTGTGTTTGTATTAGGTTAGCTCATTCAATGAATTAAATTATAGGCCTTAAATTGGTTTAGTGCATAAAGGAACTACACTTTCGTTGTTTATAACCATAAAGCTAACATAAATTTGTCGAGTTTTCACTTTTATACAAATATTTTATATATATTTATTTTACTTTTTTAATTCCTTTTATTTGAAGATATGGATAACTCCCAAAACAAAGTTTGGGTTAAGATCTAATTATAACGCCATTATGTTTAATTGATTTTTCTATAACACATACAATATTCAAAGAAGAGAAATATTTTCTCATTTTCTCATGGGAAATATAAATATTACTATGATTTTTGGTAGTACTAATTTGATTGAAAGCTCCATAAGAACCATCATAATTTTTCCCCAAGGAAACTAAACTTATTATAAACAATGTCATATTCTCTCCTAAGCTTCGAAAGAACTGATTTAGTTTTAAGAATATCCGTTAAAATAGATATTCTTGACACCCAATTTTATCCTTTCACTTATCAATTAATTGGTCAAACTTCTCGATTTTGAATAAAGTAAAATATTTATTTCGAAGAACCAAAATATTTGCTAAACAATTTTGGGTGGTTACTTTTCCATATTAGTTGGCAAAATGTTCTATATATTATTTATAACGTTCAAATATTAATCATATATTATTTTAGTATATTTATTAGTTTGAAAATTAATTCATATTGAAAAATAAGTTTTAATTAAGTGTGTAATTAATTTCTTTCAATTCAGGGTTATTACGACTCAATTACTACAATTAGTCAACTTTTGCAAATAATTACTTTACTTTGTCATTTCAAGAAGCTTAATTGATTGATCATATAATTAATTCGTCTCAATTTTATCTCAAACTGGTTTTAAAAGAATCATATAATCTTAGTGAATTTGGCTATATTAATCATGAGTGACTACAGTTTTTAGCCATATTTTAAATTCAAATATGACTAAATTTTAACTTTCAAACCGACCTCCATTTTCATTTTTTTCAAATTTATTTTGAGCTACAACTTAGCTCAATTTTCTTCATTTTTACCCTAATATCTAAATACCCTATCCCTCTCTCTCATTTCTCATCTAATGCAAATCAGCACCTCTCTTGTCCCTTTCCTCTTCTACACAAACCTCCAAGTTATCTCAACTATATACAGTAGATGTTTACCCATTTTAAAGCAAATATTACCGAATCCAAAGGAATTTTGAAGGTTAGTATCTGTAATCTTTTCAAATAGGCTAAATTAATCAAGAGTGGTATGAAATAATAGATGCTCCATTTTCAAAATCTTTTTTCCTTTTATCTCTTTTCTACTTATGTTGATCAAATCTGCCACGGATATTTGGTACCATTTGAATTCAAAAGAGTCTTTTAAACTGGACTTTGAAATTTCTCCTATCAAATCCTGCTCAAATTTGAACCCTAGCTTAAATAATTCATCTACAAATACACATATTCGGGAAACAATTAGGGGAGAGAGGCTCTTGGCAGCCACTTGACTCTTTTAGGATAATACTACTATTCTTCTTGTTTTCTTGCAAAGAAGAAATTGTTCATCCTCTTTTTAGTTTCAGCTATTTGAGTCAAACAAAAACTTTTCTCACTTATTTTGGTGAAAGGATCGACTCAAGGAACTCGTCGCCTTAGTCGCTGCACAAAAATAGGTCCGTAGTCTCGGATTTATTTTCAATTCTAGATTTATTTATGATTTTGTGCATATCATGATGAACTACTACTTCATCCGATAGGTGTTCGAAAATTTTAAGAAGTTTGATAATGAAGGACCTCTTGTAGTGGCTTAGTTTAGGATCGTACCTTTGCGTGAGACTAATTATTTATGTCTCACTTTTTCCTTATTATGTATCTCCATTCGATTTATTCATAAAATTTGTATAAAATATATTTTTGGGAGGGCAATGGAACATCTTACAAAACGACATTTACATCTTTCAAACTTGTTAGGCTTACCTTTGGCTTAAAAAAGTCACATGTATTCTAGAACGCAATATATATTGTTATGTGTTATATGTTATATAATCTGCATTCTCTGTAACTATTTGATTTATGTGTTTAAATATATGCATTTTTCGTTAAATATGATCAGTCAATTATTTCATTATGAAGTATAGAACGTCATTAGGCATTAAAATTCAAATATACTTTTTTTTCAACACTCAAGTCCGATCCTCAGAACCTTACACTCTCAAAGTTCTATATTTTTCAGAAAAATCATTAGGTCATCGTGCAATTCACGTTGATTATGTCGTTCCTAAAAATTACTTTTCCACACCAAATTACTTCCATAATTGCATCTGTCCTTGATCATTTTTCTGAGATCGACCAAATATTCAATCAGTTTAGAGTCAATCACAATCTAGAAATCCGTTACTATAAAAATACATGATCTATGCTAATACAACATGCTCCTATGAAAGGTCAACTTGTGTCAAAGTCTGAAAAGAGTATCACTCAAACCTTTCTTTGAATCACATAGTCCACATTATTCAAAGTCCATCTTCTTTTGTTGGAATCACGAAGCCAATCAAAATGATCAAAATCGTGTCCACTCCTTAGGTGTCCTTACTCGAATTTTGGACTATTTTGGTGTAAGCAAAACAACTGTTACTTATTTTGTTTTGATTAATTATTATGACAAATGAACTAATACTTTTGCCTTTTGAGTTGTTCTTTTATTTTTAAAGAAGAGAAAAAATTGATTTGTGTTGGTAAGCAAAGAGACCTACTTTGAATTATCAAAGCCAGATGCATCATCTGGCTTCATGACAAAGAAAAAGAGAAAGGGAGAAATTACTGGTACCACATCAAGAGAAGAAACGGGGATGACATACATGACTTTGCAAGACCTTGAGACATCTGATAATTCATCAGAGGAATCACACCCAGAATGATGAATTCACTTCATATTTGTTCCAATAGATTACCGATTTATAAGAAGAATTGAAGTGTACCAGAGATCTGACAAAGGCAGCTGTCATGGAAAACACTCTCCTTGTCGATATGGAAAAACCTCCATCTCCGATCCCATCATTAAGCTCATATATCCCTAAGCATTTTCATTCATATACTGCAAGAACCATAATTTTCATTTTTGACACTACAAATTAACTACCTATGGATCCCTTTCATATTATCCTTGCCACTCAATCAACACCATATTCCAAATGCCAACCACTATAAATATGTCATATCCTGTACCAAATTTCATTAACTACATATCAAAATATCATACTACCATACCAATCTTTATTACCTACATACCAAAATTTCATACATTCGTACCAAACTCCATTTGACTACTTAACGAAATCAACCCACTTACCAGCCTACAGACTTGCATAAACTCATCCAAGCTACATCTGCTCACATAATCCACACCTCAAATATCGCTTCTCAAGGTCAACTCAAATTGGACCATTATGAGGAATTGGAAAAAGAATGGAAGGTGAGATAGGAAAGACGTGAGCAAAATATGATCGCAATGAAAGAGGATTTCTCCCAGATTATGAAGAATGTTCTGTTAGCACAAAAGGTTATAGGATTAGAATATGAAGACCTATCTGTGCATTTGGATCTAAATGTACCTGAGGGTTATAAAGTATCAAAGTTTGATACCTTCAACGGCACTGTAAATATTATGGCTCATCTCCGAGTTTATTGTGACAACCTCATGGGCATAGGAAAGAATGAGGTGCTATTAATGAGGTTGTTTAGCAAAAATTTGATTGGAGAAGCTTGGGAGTGATATACATCTCAAGACCCGCACAAGTAGATAGTATGGAGGCCTATGGAAAAGGATTGTTATACCCCAGAAACCCAAGGATCAGACCCGTTGAACCGAAGAAAACTAAAAAATCTGGCATCAGGCACATAACGAGTCGTGAGGAGACCCGTGAGAGTAGCCCACGAGTCGTGATGTGACACATGGGGAGGCCCAGGTGATGAATCTGCAGTTTGGGAAACAGGATCCCCACGGGCATGACCACGACCATGGTCAGACCCCACGAGTCGTTAAGTCAGTCGTGGGGTGGGTGAGGAAGAAAAGAGAAGAAGGGAGGTAGTGCACTCGACGGAAGGACCTCACGAGTCATGGTCAGTCCCCACGATTTATGGAGTGAGTCGTGACCAAGCGGGGGATAAAATTTATTAAGGCTGAGGCAGTGTACTTGACGGACGACTCCACGAGTCGTGGCCCAAGGTAACGAGTCTTTAGGTCCCTCATTGGGACCATCTGACAGTTATTTTCCGCGAATTTAGTAAGGGATTTTTCGTAATTTCTAAGGTCCTAAGACCTAAATTACGTCGTTTTGAGTTATTAATGATGACTTTTAAAGGGATTAAGTTCATTTTAGGCCTTATTCATTTATGCATGCAAGGTAGAAGGTGAGAGAGGGTGATCAAGGTTAGTGTTCCTCAATTCCTCTTCAATTTCTTCTTGGGCTATCAAAGAAGTGAAAGAATCATCTACCAACAGGTATGTAGGGTTATGAATGGGTGAATGCTTTCACACACATGTACAATCCCTCTCTAAACCATGAATGTTCTATGTCTAATCTGTGGGGTTTTAACCTACAATGCATGAATTTTCTAATTCTTTACATGGGTATGATTTAAATATTTTCTACCAGTGAATTATGAAGCATGTGCAAGTTTTATGATGTTTTTAATTAAAAATCATATTTCTAGATTTATGAATTAAAAAACCCATTGATGAAAAGTTCATGAAATATGAGATTTGTGATAAATGTATGATGATGATGAGATATTATGATTAAAGTATGTTTTCAAGCTACCCATATTTATAATCATGTTTTCGATATGGATTGAGTATTTTAAAGTATGATAAAGCTTTGGGCAATGCCCACATGTTCCAATTATGATTGATGATTTCTCGAATTGAGCTTACCATATGGTTTGGAGCGAAGACTCCCAATTTTCTTTCAGCTTGTGGTATGATTTGAGTTAAAGCTTCTCATATGCGTGGCTTCATATTTTAGATGTATTTGATGATTGAGCTTCGTCAATAGACGATGTTGAGCTTCGTTGAATAACAATGTAGAGAATATACATGTTTTTGAGAGTAGTGTTTAGCACCGAGCAGGCTAAGGGTCGATCACCCTAAGCCTCAAAACTACGCGCCAACGTAGGTTATACTATTATATGTTACTTCGGGACCTCCCTTGTGAGATATCCTCGATCCTTTTGTCCCACGAGCTTGATATCGATATCATGGTATTGTCCTTAGCCCTGGTAAGACTTTGGACAGCTCTACCCATTTGAGTGTGATAGTTGGGACCAAGTAAGCTCTATCATGGTATGTCGGTTAAAAGATCAGTCTCCTATTGTTCCTCATGATTTCAGTTGTGCATATCCATTACTCATGAGATTTACATATCTATGCATGTTCTAAAGTAGGTTTGACACAATGTTCAATTTTACTTGTAAATATCAGATTTCAGCTTTGAGTTAATCGATTCAGTTATGATGTTATGTTATGTTATGAATAGATCATGATTTCAGAAAGAATACATGCAAGCCCTACTCTCAGATTGTTAATGTTTATGTTTACTTTATGCATTGTCTTTAAATGATTTTACTTAGTTAAGCGGTTTTAATTACCTTGCATACTCGGTAAATTCCATGTACTGACCGCATACTCTATCCTGTATTATTTCAAGATACAGGATCTGACTCTCAGTTTCAGCCCCACTCTTAGCCCGTCTTCTGAGATAACATTGTACATTGTTGGTGAGTCCTTATCTCCCGAGGACTAGACTATTCTGATTTTCTTATGTTCTTTCAATTTCATATTGTTAAGTTAGTTGAGGTCTGGTCCCATCTACTCATCATGTTTAGAGGCTTTTCAAACATATGGTTGTATTCAACTTCAGATTGTATATTTTAATGTTATGTCTGATTTAGACTTCCGCTATGATTATTGTCACGCCCCACCTTGGGAGGCATGACTGGAACCTAGTGATACACTGGAATCTGACTGACTTGGCCAGGCTTATGCATTTTTGGAGCATGTCTGCTACTTAATTCAAGAAAACAACGGGCTATATCTCAGCTTTAAATACATCTTCCGACCGACAAGACCATATAGCCACCTGTAAGCGAAAATAGCTAACCAACAACAAGCCATAGAAAGGAATCCTATGCGGGCCGACAAGACCACCATGCTGTCTTGTTATAACTGAAATGAAAATTAGGTAACTATAACTATACTATAGCTGACAAGGCCATTATCTAACAGCTAAACAAGGTCTACACGGACGTCACACGAAATAAAATATATATAGGCCCTACACGACCAACAATAACTAACCACAGGAAATCCGTAAATCTGCAAGCCTCTAGGAGTGGAATAATGGTTGAGACAGGGCCCCGACCTACTCATACTGTACAATCAAAAGAGAAAACCTTCTAACTAATCAGCTCTGGAGGAGGGGAGCTAACTGTACTGCTGACCCTGGCTGAAAGCTAAGAAGGTCCTGATTCGCATCTATCCGCACCTGCAGGAAAGTAATGCAGCGCCCCAAGATGGGCGTCAGTATAATATGTACCGAATATGTAAAGCAGTAGGTAAACATGACTGAATAAAACTGAAATGAAACTGAAAGCAACTGAATAGAAGGGGTAGAGATACTACCTGAGTAACTTAACAGCCTAGTATCTAATCTATCAGTAAGTAGTGCAAACAAGAACCTTACCTAGCCCCCATAAGCCTGGAAGGTACAATCAGCAAAGAATAACCCACTAGGCCCCCCCATAAGCCATGGCGAGCACACTTCAATCTCTATATACCCCTAACGAGGTCACAATGAGTCAACTGGTAACTATAACCAACCTACCGGTCCCCTAGATCTGCACCTAGGCCCTCTCGGAACTGTAACTATGTCCGAGTCCGGTGGACTCCTGATAACTACACCTGGGGCACCAGGCTCGATGAGGGTGTGCTGCCGATACGACGTAGAAATAATAGTACAGCCATGGAATGGACTGTATACGACCCTTGGGCCTCTGCATCATCTATGGAGATGACATATCGCTCCTCGGAGTGACGTCATATAGCCCCTAGCGGGCAACGACATAACTAGTAACCCTGGGGTTAGTTATGGAAGGCTATACTGGGTAAGGTCAATCCCAAGCTAAACATAGAGTACTGGTCTCAGCTAATAGCAATTGCTAATCACAATAACAATACTTTTAGCTCCTTTACTAGGATTCGACTGTATTACAATGTTATAGAAACTAACTTGCCGAAGGAATTCTCCTTAACATACCTCGATCGCCGATTCCCGATTAACTGGTGAGTTTCAATTTGAATTCAACAGCTTTTCCCAACTGTAACTGTAATACTGGGAGAAGGGGACTAATTTGAATACCAAATTTAGTCAAAATGATAACTTTTGATAGTAATAACATTAATACTTTAACTTCGCAGAATACAACCGAAAACCTATAATTTCCAGAGAATTCAGAAGGGAGAAATGCTTACTTGATGCCTGTGATTGTTTAGGAATTAGTTTGGAGCAATTCTGACAAATTTTGCTCGACGGGGTTCCGATTTGTCAAGCGAATTTTGAGAAAATAACTCCACAGTATTTCTTCCTGTAGTCTTAGAGCTCGATACCTAAAGTTAATTCGCGTTTGGACCGCGTTTGACAGCGTAACCGAAGAAATTTGCGTGAAAAATAGCGTATCTCTCTTCTCTGGATGAGGGTCTGTTAATATAAAATAAAACCAAGTGAATCAATTGAATTTATATATAACTTGGGCGGTGGACAGGGGGTCCGTGATACGGACCCATCGTGCCAATTTTGGGGCGTGTCACGATGCCCAATGTGTAGGGAGGGGGTCCGTGACACATTGTGCAGCCTATCTGGCCTTCTCCCTTACTACCTCGATTCTACGCTCATTCGTCCTTTCCCCAGGCCCTTTCTTGAACACATCATGCTTTAAAACTCTTGAATTACGTAAAAATACACTGACTAAATGATAGAAATTTACAGGGTGTAACATCCTCCCCCCCTTAGGAACGTTCGTCCTCGAATGTCAAATACAAGTTACAGGAGTTAACTCTTTTAACTAATGTTTAGGAAAAACTTCGGCAGAGTCTCCCTATAATATGGACTATCAAAAAAACCTGAAACGCAGAAAAGTCCAATACAGGTATCTCACAGGGCATTATATCAACTATTTTACAACAAAATGGTAGTTAACCGAACAGTACAGATAACATGAATCGTAAAATAACAGCTAAACAACAACTTTACCTTAATTGCATAATTTGGATTAATCCTAAAACAAATGAGGATATCTGGATCTCATATCATCCTCAGCTTCCCAAGTCATCTCTTCTCTCTTCCTGTTTCTCCACAGTACCTTAACAAAGGCTACGTCTTTAGTCCTTAACCTACGAACCTGTCGATCTAATATGGAAACTGGGATCTCTTCATAGGCTAACTCCTTAGTAACCTAAACGTCCTCAACTGGTACAACTCGGGACAGGTCCCCTATACACTTCTGCAGTATCGAGACATGGAAGACCGGGTGAACAAACTCCAATTCTGAAGGCAAATCTAGCTCATATGCCACTTGGCCTATTCTCTAGAGGATTCGATATGGCCCAATAAACCTAGGGCTAAGCTTTCACTTTTAATCAAACCTCATTACCCCTTCATTGGCGAGACTTTCAGAAATACCCAGTCACCAACACTGAATTCCAAGTCCTTACGCCGCACATCGGAATAGGATTTCTGGCGGCTTTGAGCTGTTAGCAAGCGCTCTCTGATAAGCTTTACTTTCTCCTCTGATTGGTGGATCATGTCTGGTCCAATTAATTCTGATTCTCCTACCTTGAACCAACCAACTGGAGATTTGTATTTCCATCCATATAAGGCCTCATAGGGGCCCATCTGAATTGCCGAATGACAACTGTGGTTGTAAGCAAATTCAATAAGGGGTAGATGCTCATCCAAACTACCCCCAAAGTCTAACACACACGCTCGCAACATATCCTCGAGCATCTAAATTATACGTTCTGCCTGCCCGTCTATCCGTCTATTTGAAGATGGAATGTTGTACTGAAATTAACCTGTGTTCCCAAAGCCTTTCTTAAATGACTGCCAGAATCTAGCTGTAAATTGTGCTCCCTTATGAGAAATGATAGATGCTGGGACACCATGTAACCAAACTATCTCTTTAATATATAATTCAGTGTAGTCCTCGGCCGAAAAGGTAGTCCTGACTAGTAGAAAATGAGCTAACTTCGTTAATCTATCGACAATCACCCAAATAGAATCAAATCTGTTCCAGGTATGGGGTAATCCTGTCATAAAATCCATGTTGATCGCTTCCCATTTCCACATAGGTATCGCTATCTCCTGTGTCAATCTTTCGGGTCTCTAATGTTCAACCTTTACTTGCTAGCACTTAGGGCATTGTGCTACAAATTCGGCTACAACCTTTTTCATTCCAGGCCACCAATAAATCTCTTTTATATCATGGTACATTTTCGTTGAACCCGAATGAAGAGAGTAACAAGAGTAGTGTACCTCAGCCATAATCTACTGGCGAAGCCCTGCTACATCTGGGACGCATTGGCGACACTATATCTCAAGACCCCGTCTTCTGCTACCTCAAAAGATGATATTTCACCCTGTTGTACCTTATCTTTGAGTTGTGCTAAATGAGGATTTTCATACTATTGTTCTTTTACCACTACAACCAGGGACGATACTGTGGTATTCTGAATCACTGCCCCACTGTGTCCCGAGTCTACTATTCATACGTCTAAACTGGTTAACTAGTGCAATTCTAGAGCCAGCACCCGCTGTTCGGGCCTCAAATGCGCTAAACTCCCCATCGATCTACGACTAAGGGAATCTGCTACGATATTAGCCTTCGCTGGATGATACAAAATATTTGCGTCGTAGTCCTTCAACAATTCTAACCAATGACGCTGCCGTAGATTCAACTCTTTTTGTGTAAAGATGTACTGGAGGCTCTTATGATCAGTAAAAATGTCCACGTGCACCCCATACAAGTAATGTCTATAGATTTTTAAGGCGTGAACTACTGCCGCTGACTCCAATTCGTGAGTGAGATAGTTCTTTTCATGCTTCCTCAACTGTCTTGAAGCATAAACACTTACCTTACCATGTTGTATCAGAACACACCCTAACCCAACGCGAGAAGCATCATAGTACACTGCATAACCCTCTGAACCTTCCGGTAAAGCTAGTACGGGCGCTGATGTCAATCTATTTTTCAATTCCTAAAAACTCTGTTCACATGCTTCAGTCCAGTGAAATTTAGCTGCTTTCTGAGTTAACTTGGTTAAAGGCGCTGATAGAGTAGAAAATCCCTCTACAAATCTTCTATAATACCGGGCTAACCCTAGAAAACTTCGTACCTCAGTTGGAGTTGTAGGTCTAAGCCATGTCTTTACTACCTCAATCTTCTGTGAATCTACCTGAATACTAGCATCCGACAAAATATGACCCAAAAGGCTATTAAATTTAGCCAGAACTTGCATTTAGAAAATTTTGCATACAACTGGCGATCCCTAGGTATCTGGAACACTGTTCGCAAATGACCTCGGTGTTTTGCTTCTGAGTGGGAATACACCAGAATGTCATAAATGAATACTATCACAAGCAAATCCAGATACGACCTGAAGATGCTGTTCATCAGATCCATGAACTCTGTTGGGGCATTCGTCAACTCGAAGGACATAACTGGGAATTCAAAATGTCCATACCTGGTCCTGAAATCCATTTTTGGGATAACTCTCTCGAACCCGCACCTGGTGATACCCATACCTTAGGTCAATCTTAGAGAAATACTTTACCCCTTGTAGCTGATCAAACAAGTCATCTATCCTAGGAAGCAGGTATTTATTCTTGATAGTGACCTTATTTAACTACTAGTAATCTATACACATGTAGAGGGAGCCATCTTTCTTTCTTACAAACAGAACTGGTGCACCCCACAGTGAAGTACTCGGTCTGATAAAGCCCTTATCCAGCAGATCTTTCAGTTGTTCCTTCAATTCTCTGAGCTCAGCAAGAGCCATTCGGTACGGAGGGATGGATATAGGCTGAGTACCTGGTAATAGGTCGATAGAAAAATCGATTTCCCATTTTGGAGGAATACTTGGAAGTTCATCTGGGAACACATCTGGAAATTCATTGACTACTGGAATGGACTGAAGAGTTGGGGATTCTGCTTAGACATCCTGAACCCTAACAATATGATATATGCAACCCTTTGCTATCAACTTTCTCGCTCGAAGATAGGATATAAACCTACCTTTTGACGTAGCTGCATTGCCTTTCCACTCTTGTATTACCTCCCCTGGAAAGTGGAATCGAACAGTCTTGGTCTAATATTCTACATTGGCGTAACATGGTGATAGCCAATCCATACCCATAATTGTATCAAAATCAATCATTTCTAGTTCCACTAAATCTGCCAAAGTTTGACGACCAACAACCTCTACTGTGCAACCCCAGTAGATCGTTTTAGCTATAATAGAATCATCAACAAGCGTAGACACTGAAAAGGGTCGTTGAAGTAATTCCGGTGTTATACCAAACTTTTGGGCCACTAATGATGTAACATAAGACAAAGTGGAACCTGGGTCTATCAAAACATAAATGGAATGAGAACAAGTGTCCAACATACCTATCACAATATCCAGTGACAACTCTGACTCCTGTCGCCCCAGTAAAGCATAAGTGTGATCCGGATCGGTGCTTGAACTTGATACTCCTGACCTTCCTCGGCCTCTGCCGGTTGGAGCTGAGGGCCTAAGCCCTGTTGAAGGTGTTGGGGCACATGACCCTACTAAAGATCTGTCCTATCGGTCCTGATCACTCTGACCTCTGGATGGACAATATCTCATCATGTGACCCTCTTATCCACAGGTGTGAAACACAGTAGAACCATACCTGCATGCCCTAAGATGACGTCAAATACAGATAGGGAAATGTGGAATGGTGAATTTTCTCTGCTCTGACCCTCTCTGCTTCTGCGAACACGATGGCCATGAGCTCTTGCTGGGTCCTAATTTCCCCCGACAGTCGGGTCTATCCCCCTATTGCTTCTGTGGAGGCGGGGGTCTAGGTGGTTTGCCTAACAGTCGTGGCATAGGTCTGCCCTAAATCTCTGCTTGAGTATCACTAGGCCTAGCCCTATGGCGCTGCTCCTAACTCGCCCTCTCTATCTCCTGCTACCGCTTCCTGATCCCCTCAATACTCTGAGCAAATGCCTGAATATGGGCGATATCCATGTCCTCCCGCAGAGTAGCTGTAACACAAGTCTCCACGTATTCTAGAAGCAGTCCCATAATGAACCGGTGCACCCTAGCTGGCATACTGTATTACCAAAGCTAGTGCATATCGGGCCAATGAGTCAAATCTCATAGCATACTCCCGAACACTCATCGACCCCTGCTCCAGATGCAGAAACTGATCTACCCGGGCCTGTTGGATTTCTCGCAGTAAATAGTGATCGAAGAAGGCTTCTGAAAAGCTGGACCAAGTCAAAGGGGGAACATATCTACCTCGGGACCTCTCCTAACTTTCGTACCATAATACTACTATGTCCCGCAACCGAAATACTGCTAACTCAACCTACTCCACAGGCGTGGATGCTTTACCCTAAAGTGTTGTAGCTGGTCCAAAAAGTCCTGAGGGTCCTCATCTTGATTCGTCCCTAGAAATGCGGGGGACTCAGATCGAGGAACTCTCGGACCCTTGAAGTACCAAGTCCTCCCAAAGATTTAGCAACCATGGGTGCCACTGGCTGACACTGCACAACCATTATCTGAGCTAACATGAAGACAACGCTCCTGACCTCCTGGTCTAATGGTATCGGTATAGGAGCTACTGGAGGTAGGGCCGACACATCTGCCGCTCTGGACGACTCCTGGCGTGGCGGAGAGTGCTGGGGAGATCGAGATGAATTCTCCCTGTTACCCTCTGATCGGACTGGCTCTGACTGGGGAACCCTACTAGTGCCCTCTCCTGCTGTGACGTCTAGCTTTCTGCTAGTCGTGGTCTGTCGCTTGTCTGACATTTCTGTGTAGACAAGCAGAATATAGTAAACTTAGGGACTCAACCCTATACAACACAACTCTATAGCACGACTGGAAGAGAAATAAGAGTAACCACCCTAACATGCCTCGCAGCCTCCTGTCTATAGAATGTGGTGCACAACACATCCATAAACAAGACTCTACTTGGCACGGCTTGCAGACTCCCTGAGATACGACCTACTCTGATATCAAGTTTGTCACGCCCTACCCTGGGAGGCATGACTGGCACCTACTGCCACACTGGAATCTGATTGACCTGGCTTATGCATGTCTGGTGCACGCCCGCAACTTAATTCAAGAAAACAATGGGCTATATCTCGGCTGTAAATACAGCTTCCGCCAACAAGGCCATATAGCCACCTGTAAGCAAAAACTGCTAACCAACAACAAGCCATATAAGGGAATTCTATATGGGCTGACAAGACCACCATGCTGTCTAGTTATAACTAAAATAAAAATTAAGTAACATAACTATACTATAGCCGACAAGGCCACTATGTAATAGCTAAACAAGGCCCCACATGACCGTCACATGAAATAAAATATATATAGGCCCCACACAACCAACAACAACTAACTACAGGGAATTCGTAAATTTGCAAGCCTCTAGGAGTAGAATAATGGTCGAGACAGGGACCCGACCTATCCATACTGTACAATCAAAAGAGCAAACATTCTAACTAATTAGCTCTAGAGGAGGGGAGCTAATTGTACTGCTGACTCTGGCTAAGAGCTAAGAAGTTCCTGATCTACGTCTATTCGCACCTGCAGGCAAGTAATGCAGCACCCTGGGATGGGCGTCAGTACAATATGTATGAATATGTAAGGCAGTAGGTAAACATGACTGAATAAAACTGAAATGAAACTAAAATCAATTGAATAGAAGGGGTAGAGATACTGCCTGAGTAACTTAACAGCCCGCTGTCTAATCTATCAGTAAGTAGTGCAAACAAGAACCTTACCTGGCCCTCAAAATCCCGGAAGGTACAATCAGCACAGAATAACCCACTCGGGGTCCGCATAAGTCCTAGAGAGCACACTTCAATCTCTATATACCCCTAACGAGGTCACAATGAGTCAACTGGTAACTATAGCCAACCTACCAGTCCCCTAGGTCTGCACTAGGGCCCACTCGGCCCCTGAACTTTAGCTGTATCTGAGTGCGGTGGACTCCTAATAACTGCACCCGGGGCACCAGGCTCGATGGGGGTGTGCTGCTGACACAACATAGAAATAATAGTCCAGCCTTGGAATGGACTGTATACAGCCCTTGGGCCTTTGCATCATCTCTGGAGATGGCATATCGCTCCTTGAAATGATGTCATATAGCCCCCGGCGAGCAACGACACAGCTAGTAACCCTAGGGTTGGTTATGGAAGGCTATACAGGGCAAGGTCAATCCCAAGCAAAACATAGAGTACTGGTCTCAGCTAATAGCAACAGCTAATCACAATAACAATACTTCTGGCTCCTTTATTGGGATTCGACTGTATTACAATGCTATAGAAACTAACTTGCCGAAGGAATTCGCCTTAACATACCTCGATCGCTGATTCCCGATTAACTAGCGAGTTCAATTTGAATTCAACATCTTTTCCCAACTATAACTGTAATACTTGGAGAAGGGGACTAATTTCAATACCAAATTCAGTCAAAATGATAACTTTTGATACTAATAACATTAATACTTAAACTTTGCAAAATACGACCGTAAACCTATAATTTCCTGAGAATTTAGAAGGGCGAAATTCTTACTTGATGCCTGTGATAATTTAGGATTCAGTTTGGAGCAATTCTGACAACTTTTGCTCGGCGGGGTTCCGGTTTGCCTGGCGAATTTCGAGAAAATAACTCCGCAATAATGCTCCCTATAGGCGTAGAACTCAATACCTGAAGTTATTTCTCATTTGGATTGCGTTTGATAGCGTATCCGGATGAATTTGCATGAAAATGGCGTATCTCTCTTCTCTGGACGAGGGTGTGTTAATATAAACTAAAACCAATTGAACCAATTAAATTTATATATAACTTAGGCGATGGACAGGGGGTTCGTGACACAGACCCCATCGCGCCAATTTTGGGGTGTGTCACGGTGCCCAACGCGTAGGGAGGGGGTCCATGACACGTTGCCCCTGTTGCAGCCTGTCCGACCTTCTCCCTTGCTACCTCGATTCCGCGCTTGTTCGATCTTTCCCCGGGCCCTTTCTCATATGCGTCGTGCTCTAAAACTCTTGACTTACATACGAATACACTGACTAAATGATAGAAACTTACGGGGTGTAACAATTATCTCGTTGATCTTCTATTTTATTGATTGAGTTAGATGAATGCTTATGCCATGGGTTGACTTGGGGTCTCTCGAGGCTCTTTGTCCTGTATTACGATCCGGGCCCCATTCAGGTCGAGACAACCTTGGTATCAGAGCAATAGATTTGAAGTATCCTAGGGTGTTTGAAAGTCGCATTAAGTAGAGTCTTTTTCATGAGTGTGAAGCGCGCCACACTTATGATGAAGAGGCTACGAAACGTTTAGAAAATTTTCCTTCTTTCATGGTCTATGTCGTGCGATGAAATGCCTTCCTATCCTTCTAATTTGTGCTATTAGCGATTGCAGAATCATGGCACCCTGAAGAATGAATGGTATAAGGAATGGGAATGGAGAAGGGCACGAGGATAGAAATGGAAACGGGCACCAACAGGCCCCACCAGTTCAGGAGCAATAGGCACCGGAGCTGATTTCCTATGCTGAGTTCCGGGCTGCTATGCAGATGCTCGCACGGGCCTTGAACACTCAAGTCAATCAACAGGCAGTTGCGCATGTCCCATAAAATGCCAATGCAGCGGTGGCTCAAGTCAGGGATTTCTTGAGAATAATGAACCCGCTAGAGTTCCTCAGGTCAAAAGTAGATGAGGACCTGCATGAGTTCCTAGATGAGATTGTGAAGATCACCCAAATCATGGGGGTGAATGGAGTGGAGTGCACAGAGTTGGACTCTTATTAGTTGAAAGGAGTCGTGCTTATCTGGTTTCACCAATGGACGGATAGTAGGGCCGTCGGAGCAGGCCCTATCACTTTGGAGGAGTTCCATGTTGCATTCTTAGATCGGTTCTTCCCTCGTGAGATGAGGGAGCTGAAGGCAGATGAGTTCGTAAATATAAAGGAAGGGAGGATGACGATGCAGGAGTATTCCCTTGAGTTCACCCGCCTATCAAAGTATGCCCCAGAGTTAATGGTTGACAAAGGGCGCGGGTGAGTAGATTCGTTCATGGAGTAGCGGGCTATTTGGACAAGGATTGTAGGACCACTATGCTCTATCAGGATATGGACTTCCCTCAGATAGTCTTGTATGCCCAACAGAAGTAGGCGGCACATCTGTGAGAGAAGGAGGCTAAGAGGGCCAGGAACGATGACCACAAATTCTCATAGCCGAGATCAGGTGGTGGGCACCGACAACAGATCCACCAGAGATCATCAGCCCCAACATCTTCATCATTGAGTGTGCCATCTAGACTGAGGCACGATTAGAGGGGGAGAGCATCAGGCTCTAGGGGTCAGAGCAGCAGACCCACAGATTCTAGTGTTCCAGCTTGCTGCAGGTGTGGCCGAGGTCACACGGGTTAGTGGCTAGCAGGTACAGGTGCTTGTTTCGGGTGTGGGAAGCCCGGAAACATGCACAGAGATTTCCCAACAGCGAGGCAAGATCATGATGGGGCCTGAGGCCCAGCTTCTAGTTCAGCAGCCCCACCCATATGCTCAGCACATCAGGGAGCATCTACTCACACAGGTGGCGGTCAGCGCCAGAACAAATTCTATTCCTTAGCATCCCGCCAGGAGTAGGAGGTCTTCTCGGAGGTAGTCACTGGTATGTTGCGAGTTTTCCATATTGATGTTTATGCTTTGTTAGATCTGAGGGCTACCTTGTCCTTTGTGACACCTTATATGGCTAGTAGCTTCGGTGTCAGTCCCGAAGTCTTGTCAGAACCCTTCTTAGTATCTACTCCAGTAGGTGATTCAGTTATAGCTAGATAGGTATATAGAGGTCGCCCGGTCTTAGTCCTTCATAAAGTCACCTCAGCAGATTTGATAAGTTAGCCATGACCTATTTTGATGTTATCCTCGACATGGATTGGCTATTTTCATGTTATTCCTCAGTTATTGTAGAACCCAGGCAGTAGAGTTCAGATTTCCAGGTGAGCCAGTCTTAGAATGGAAGAGCAGTTTAGCTGTGCCTGCAGGTCATTTCATTTCCTATTTTAAGGCTAGGAAGATGATTTCTAAAGGTTGTGTGTACCATCTAGTTAGGGTTAAGGATGTGACGTCCGAGACCTCGACTATTCAGTTAGTTCCAGTAGTACATGAGTATCTAGAAGTCTTCCCAGATGATTTACCGGGAATCCCTCCTGAGCGGGAGATTGATTTTGGTATTGACCTTCTCCCCGACACACAATCTATATCTATTCCTCCCTACTGAATGACTCCAGCCAAGCTAAAAGAGTTGAAAAAGTAGTTGAAGGACCTGTTAGATAAGGGTTTCATTAGACCGAGCAAGTCCCCATGGGGTGCACCAGTCCTCTTTGTCCGAAAGAAAGATGGTTCTCTTTGCATGTGTATTGATTATCAGCAATTGAACAAAGTCACTATCAAGAATACGTATCCTCTACCCATGGTTGATGATTTATTTGAGCAGCTTCAGGGTGCCAAGTGTTTCTCGAAGATAGATCTCAGATTCGGGTATCATTAGCTTAGAGTTCGGGAGAGTGACATCAAGAAGATAACCTTCAGGACGCGGTATGGCCATTATGAGTTTGTAGATATGTCTTTTGGACTAACGAATGCTCTTGTAGCTTTTATGGACTTGATGAACAAGGTGTTCAAGCCATACTTGTACATGTTCGTGATTGTATTTGCTGATGACATCCTGATATACTCTCGGAGCGAGGAGGAGCATGCCGCTCGTTTGAGAATAGTGCTTCAGATTCTCAAGGATCCCAATTATATTCCAAATTCATCAATTGCGAGTTTTGGTTGAACTCTATAGCATTTTTGGGCCATGTAATGTCAAGCGAAGGCATAAGGATGGACTCTTAGAAAATAGAGGTGGTGAAGAATTGGCTTAGACCGGTGAATCTTTCAGATATTCGAAGCTTCTTGGGTTTAGCTGGCTATTATTGGAGATTCATTGAAGGTTTTGATCTTGGGCATAATTATGTGCCCAAGTGTTATTTTATAACTTAATTTAGTCGAGTTTGTCAATTTAATTAATTATATTCTTATGTGATTTTTAGTAAATTCGTGCATGAACTAACAAATATTATTAGCTCTTTGTTTTGTAGGTGAAAAATGCTTAGGAGGGGCTGATGCACAAGCAAGAAAGGAGTTGGGAAGAACATGGAGTGATGATGGCAAGAAGTAGACTGTCTAAGCCATCCAGTGTGCCACGCCCGGTAGGGCTGCGCGTTAAGCAGCGTGCCACGACAAGGGAATGCCGTGTTAGGAACCGTGTCGCGCGAGGCATGCACGCGCGAGGAGCAGGTCAAGCCAACAGCTACGGGCGATGGCAACGTGCCATGCTGTGCGAGCTGCGCGACAGCCTCTGTGCCATGCCCGATGGCGCTTCAGCTAGGACAATACCAATGCAAACCAGTAGCCATCCGCGATAGCTCTATGTCTCGCAGCTTGAGCTACGTGATGGCCAGCATGTCACGGAGCAGTTTCATGGCCGGTCAAATTTTTCCAATTCCCACTTACTATAAATTAAAACCTTAGCTTCTAATTTCATTATCACGAAATATCTTTGGGAAACCGTAAAGGAGCGAAGGGAGAACGGAAGGACTCTACCTAGGGTTGATTATATTTCATTCTCTTTTAATTATTCTTGTAAGTACATTGCTTGATGTTTTTGAATAATTGTATGAACATGAGTGGCTAAAACCTTCCTCTAGGGTTGAGGCTATGTAATATAATTGTAAATGCATGAATTCTTCATTGGTTTGAGTTTTAGTTGTTATTTTGTCTTATATTCTTTATTATTATTGTTTTTATGCTTGATCACCATGAAAACAAATGCGTTAAGCTTAGGTAAAAGCTCGAAATAGTAACCTTAGGCTAGAACATGAGAATGTAGGGAGCAAATTCTTATCTTTACAATATCATTCGTGGTTAGGATAGAAATTATACCTAATTTGCCTTGCTTGGTTACCAAAACGGGATGAGCTAGACACTGACTTAGAATTGTCACATCACCACTCGTAGAAATAGTTGTGAAACTAAGTCCGGTTAAATTATTAGAGGTAGTAAAGTCCATAATCAAAGGTGCAAACTCCGTACACCACATTATGTATTTAAATTTCTCATGAATTAGGACGTCACATCCCCACTCAACGATGTAGGTGTGAGACTAATTTGTCGTGTTTAGAGGCTCAAAAGACCATGAACATAGCATTTTAATTATGTGAGACAACAATTGAAGTTTTCATACTCGAACCATTGGGAATTGTAGCATTGCATGATCATTAGGCCTTAACTATAGTTGCTTCTTGTATTGTTTCTCTAGTATTTTGTGATCACCCCTAGAATTCATTAGAATTTACCAAAATTTTCTATAATCAACACTTGTGAAGTTAATTTTAACACCTGAACTTTGAATATTCGCTAAATTGGTCCAATCCCTGTAGGTTCGACATTCGACTCTTAAAAAGGGCCACTGTATTACTTGTACGACCGCGTATGCTTGCGCATGCGCTAGAGAGAAATAGGTTTCTCCTCGATTGCAGCACCTTTGACCAAATTGACCCAGAAGAAGGTGAAATTCCAATGGTTGGAGGCTTGTGAGAAGAGCTTCCAAGAGTTAAATACTCGACTTACTTCAGCACCAGTTTAACTCTACCGGAGGGTACTGATGGGTTCATGGTGTATTGTGATGCTTCAAGGATTGGACTTGGGTGTGTATTGATGCAACATAGGAAGGTTATAGCATATGCCTCTAGACAACTAAAAGTCCACGAGAAGAATTACCCGACCCATGATCTTGAGTTGGCCACGGTGGTATCCGCCTTGAAGATATGGCGACATTACTTGTACGGGGTCCATGTGGATGTGTTTACAGACCATAAGAGCTTACAATATGTGTTCACGCAGAAGGATCTCAATCTTCGACAAAAGAGGTGGTTGGAGCTACTCAAGGACTATGATATGAGTGTCCTTTACCATCTGGACAAGGCTAATGTAGTGGCAGATACACTTAGTAGACTCTCTATGGAGAGGGTGCCTCATATGGATAAGGGGAAAAAGGAGCCGGTGAAGGATGTGCACCGAATCACAAGGTTGGGTGTCAGGTTGGTTGACTCGACCGATAGTAGTGTTGTTGTCCAAAACGGATCAGAATTGTCCTTGGTAACTGATGTGGAAGCTAGACAATATGAAGACCCGATTTTGGTGAAGTTAAAGGAAGCCGTTTAGAATCAGAAAGTAGAAGTCTTCTCCAAATGGGGAGATGGTGTGCTTCGTTACCAGGGTCGCCTATGTATTCCAGATGTTGATGATTTGAGGAGCCCGATGTTGCACAAGGCTCATATATCTAGATATTCTATCCATCCAGGTGTCACCAAGATGTACTGTGACTTATGGGAAGTCTATTGGTGGAATGGCATGAAGAAGTATATCGCAGAATTCGTAGCAAAGTGTCCGAACTATCAGCAAGTAAAGGTTGAGCATCAGAGTCCGGGAGGTGTGCTTTAGGATATCAGCATTCCTACTTGAAAGTGGGAAGAAATTAATATGGACTTCATCAGAGGTTTGCCTCGCACTCGCTGGCAATATGACTCCATTTCGGTTGTGGTAGACAGGTTGGCCAAGGTAGTTCATTTTCTACCGGTCAGGACTATGGATTCGGCGAAGGATTATGCCAAACTATATATTTGAGAACTAGTTCGATTGCATGGAGTGCCCTTATTCATCATTTCAGATAGAGGTACTCAATTTACCTCTCAGTTCTGGAGGTCGTTTCAAAAAGGGCTTGGTACACAAGTTAAGCTCAGCACAGCGTTTCACCTGCAAATGGATGGTCAAGCGGAGTGGACAATCTAGACTCTTGAGGACATGTTGAGGGCATGTGTAATTGACTTCAAAGGTAGCTGGGATGAGCATTTGCCTCTTATCGAGTTTTCATACAATAACAACTATAATTGCTGTATCCAGATGGCACCATTCGAGGCTCTCTATTCGCCCATTGGATGGTTTGAGGTTGGCGAAGCGGCAATGATAGGACCAGATTGGGTTCACGAGGCTATGGAGAAGGTTTATTTGATAAGGGACAGGTTAAAAACTGCCCAGAGTCGCCAAAAGTCCTATGCTGATGTGAGGAGATGGGAATTAGAATTTGAAGTTGATGATTGGGTATTTCTGAAGGTGTCTCCCATAAAGGGAGTGATGAGGTTCATAAAGAAGGGGAAACTCAGTCCCTACTATGTCGGCCCGTACCGAACTGTGAGACGTGTTGGCAAGATGCCATATGAGTTGGAGTTGCTCTCAGAATTAGCTTCTGTGCATTCTGTATTCCATGTGTCGCTCTTGAAGAAGTGTCTAGGTAATCTAGCTCTAGTTGTCCCAGTGGACAGTGTTGGCGTGAAAGACAACCTCAGTTATGAGGAGGTTCCGATAGAAGTACTGGATTTCCAGGTTCGAAGGATAAGGAAAAAGGAAGTAGCTTTAGTTAAAGTATTATGGAGGAATCAACATGTTAAGGGAGCTACGTGGGAAGCCGAAGCGGATATGATGGCTAGATACCCATATTTATTCTCTACCGTCTCAATTCCAGCTTGAGGTATCAATTTTGATTTAAAACTCTATTTAGTTTCATGTTCAGTTCATGTGCCAAGTTTCTTTTATGTATGTGGATGTATGTATGATTCGTGAATTCAGTTCAGCTATATAGGTTAAAGCAGAGATAGTCATTCCGTCAGTTTTCAGTTTAATATATCAGTGTTTGAATATGATAATTGCGTTTCTCCACTTTTCTATATGTTTTCCAACATTCGAGGATGAATGTTCCCAAGGTAGAGATATTATTATACCCTGAAAGCCCAAGGATTAGACCTGGGAGTTGAACCAGAGAAAAAACTAAAAAATCTGGCATTAGGCATAGAACGAGTCATGAGGAGACCCGTGAGGTAGCCCACCGGTCGTGATGTGACTCGTGGGGAGGCCTAGGTGATGAGTATGTAGTTTGGGAAACAAGATCCCCACGAGTGTGACCACGACTCATGGTTAGACCCCACGAGTCGTTAGGTCAGTCGTGGGGTAGGTGAGGAAGAAGGGGGGCAGTGCACTCAACGGGAGGACCCCACAAGTCGTGGTCAGTCCCCATGATTCCTGGGTGAGGCGTGACCAAGTGGGGAATAAATTTTTTTGAGGCTGAGGCAGTGTACTTGACGGACGACTCCACGAGTCGTGGCCCAGGGTAACGAGTCTTTAGGTCCCTCGTTGGGACCATCTGGCAGTTATTTTCCGCGAATTTAGTAAGGCATTTTCCGTAATTCCTAAGGTCCTAAGGCCTAAAATACGTCGTTTTGAGTTATGAATGATGACATTTAAAGGGATTAAGTTCATTTTAGTCCTTATTCATTCATGCATTCAAGGTAGAAGGTGAGAGAGGGTGATCAAGGCTAGTGTTCCTCAATTGCTCTTCAATTTCTTTTTGGGCTATTGAAAAAGTGTAAGAATCAGCTACCAAGAGGTATGTAGGGTTATGAATGGGTGAATTCTCTCACACCTATGCCCAATCACTCTCTAAACCATGAAAGTTCTATGTCTAATCTATGGGGTTTTAACCCAAATGCATGAATTTCCTAATTCTTTTCATGGGTATGATTTAAATACGTTTCTACCAGTGACTTATGAAGCATGGGTGAGTTTTATGATGTTTTCAATTAAAATTCATGTTTCTAGCTTTATGAATTAAAAATTTCATTGATGAAAAGTTCATGAAAGATGAAATTTGTGATAAATGTATGATGATGATGAGATATTATGATGAAAAGCATGTTTTCAAGCTACCCATGTTTATAATCATGTTTTCGATATGAATTGAGTATTTTTAAGTATGATAAAGCTTTGGGAAATGCCCACATGTTCCAAGTATGATTAATGAATTCTTGAATTGAGCTTACCACATGGTTTAGAGCGAATATTCCCAATTATCTTCCAACTTGTGGTATGATTTGAGTTAAAGCTTCTCATATGCATGGCTTCATATTTGAGATGTATTTGATGATTGAGCTTCATTAGTAAACGATGATGAGCTTTCTTGAATAATGACGTAGAGCATATGCATGTTTTTGGGACTAGTGTCTAGCACAGAGCAGGCTAAGGGTCGATCACCCTATGCCTCAAAACTACACGCCAACATAGGTTATACTGTTATATGTTACAGGACCTCCCTTGTGAGCTATCCCCAGTCCTATTGGCCCACAATCTTGATATTGATATTATGGTATCGTCCCTAGCCCTGACAAGGATTAGGATGGCTCTACCCACTTGAGTGTGATAGTTGGGACCATGTAAGCTCTATCGTGGTATGTCGGTTAAAAGATGAGTCTCCCATTGTTCCTCATGATTTCAGTTATGCATATCCATTACTCATGAGATTTACATATGTATGCATGTTCTAAAGTAGGTTTGATTCAATGTTCAGTTTTACTTGTAAATATCAAATTTCAGCTTTGAGTAAATTGATTAAGTTATGATGTTATGTTATGTTATGAAGAGATCATGATTTCAGAAAGAATGCATGCAAGCCCTACTCTCAGATTCTTAATGTTTATGTTTACTTTATGCATTTTCTTTAAATGATTTTACTTACTTAAGCGGTTTTACTTACCTTACATACTCGGTATATTCCACGTACTGACCACATACTCTATGCTGTATCGTTTCATGATATAGGACTAGGCTCTCAGGTTCAGCCCCGCTCTTAGCCCATCTTTTGAGATAACATCGTACGTTGTTGGTGAGTCCTCATCTCTCGAGGACTAGACTATTCAGATTTTCTTATGTACTTTCAGTTTCAGATTGTTGAGTTAGTTAGGGTCTTGTCCCATCAACTTGTCATGTTTAGAGGCTTTTCATAAATATGGTTGTATTCAGCTTCAGATTGTGTATTTTAATGTTATGTCTGATTTAGACTTCCGCTATGATTATCTCATTGATTATTCTATTTTATTGATTGAGTTAGATGAATGCTTATGCCATGGTTGACTTGGGATCTCTCGGAGTTTCTTGTTCCGTGTTGCAATCCGGGGTCCATTCGGGTCGTGACAATTTCATAAAAAGATTTCAATTTAACCCTGAGGCAGTTCCCAGTTGATATTACTTGGAAAAGATAAAGAAGAAGACCATAGAGAATTTTCGTGAATATTCTATCCATTGGAGGGAAGAAGCTGCAAAAGTACAACCTCCCATGAGTGAAGAGGAACTGACCATTGCTTTTATAAGGTTCCAAGAGCTTAAGTATTATAAGAGAATGCTTTCTATGATGGGATGAAAATTTTCTGAGCTTACCAAAATAGGAGAAGCTTTGAATGATGGCCTAAGTTTGCAAAAGGTCACAAGCCTTACTACATTGTAAGCTACTGGAAAAGTAAAACCAAATGAATTCATGAAAGTGTCGAAAAATGAGGAAGAAAATATTTTTCGTCATTGCAACCCATCTAAAATATTTGTCGTCATTGCATCCATTTGCTCATGCTTTCAAGCCACACATCTACTCAGAATCGTGTCAGACTGCTAAAGGTCCTTATATGTTACCTCCACAAGATATCTATCATTTAGCACCATATAATTCACACTCTCCAACCAAATTACAAATAATCTTTAACACCCGTTTATCAAAAGTCATACAAAAATTTCCAACACCAGAATAACCTACCTCTTAGAGTTTACACATCAATGGAAGAATCTCAAACTTAACTTTATGAAAGTTTAAGAGCAACAAGTATACTCCATCTAATCAAGGAAAAGCCAGTCAATCCTCTGAACAAGTTGTAGAGGGCTGATGAACAGTGTGCCTATTATTTGGGAATGATGGGACATGATACAGAGAGATATATCAACCTTAAGCACAAGAAAGAGTGATCGACAACAAGGTGATTCCCCCAAATGGATAGAACGACATGACCCAAAGTTATTAACTCAGACACCATCAAAAGATGTTACATCTAAAGTTATTTATTTCTTTCCTTTGTAATCACAGGTTTTGCTAGTAATCGAACTATGATTGACCTATCTCTTATAATGGGATATGTGAAAAATTCATATCGGGTCCGATCTTATTTTGAAATAGAAATCTAAATGATATTTTCCTTATATTATGAACTGCGTACGACCTAATTTCTGTCTTTACGGGATATGTAGGCGTTTTGTGGGCTTGGTCGTATATTCATTATTCCTCAAGCTAGAAATTGGAGCAGAATTTTTAAGAAGATCACAAAAATTCGACGGAAAATGCATATACCTTTACTGATGAGCATGAGGGTTGGCTGAAGCAAGAAATCTGGACAGAATTTTTTTAGAGCGAACCTCAAAAATTCCATCACATGACTCAAGGAGATTCAAGAGTTCTTTTGACTTCTCAAGTGGGGAAATTTTTTTGAAGAATGTCCTCAAAATTTATGATAAAAATGCATATCAAGAACAAGGTCTAAGACAAAGGACGTTCACTTTTGTCAAGGACCAAATGGATTTTCTAAAGTGAGAATGGAGGGAACAACGGGGCTTAGCCAACACGAATCAATCGCCTAAATTAAGAATTTTCTTTGAGTGCACGGATGAAATTGTTGCAAGGTAGAAACTATGATACAACAAAAGTTGAACACGAGACATGACTATAGCTATGAAGGATTAGCAATACGAGACACACAGTCAAAATGGAGACAAGGAGCCAAGATAATAATGCTACAAGATCATCAATCAAGACTATAAGAAGCCATCTAGACCCCCATGCCTCAATCATCATAAGACAAACAACTTTATCTCTAACTTTAGCTTTTGCCGTATCCTTTATTTTGTCCTATGGCAGCATTTTAATTTTGTATTTCGCAAGAAATGCATACCAAGGTCAAGCGTCAAAGGCATCGTCTGAGTTTGACATAAAAATAAGATAGGAAGAAAAATGGAGGACATTTAGGCTTGATCACACCCCTGAATAAATTGGGTCAAATCCTAGAGTATAAATGACGAAATAATGACATCGTTGTTACCAAGCACATCAACCAAGATGATGAATATTGTGTTTTAATCATCATAAGCAAAATAATGTCACTTCAAAACCTTATCCTTCATTCTACACTTTATTTCAACAATGTAATGTATGACTCTATTAATAATTATATTAGAGCTATGCAGGTAACACTGTCCCAAACTCCACTAAAGAAAGCATCAGGCTTATCAAGCAAAGCAAAGGTACCTCAAAGCATGACATATTGCACATCAATATCAAGTCGAACATCAAAGGCTTCATTTCATCCAATCATGATCATTTCATACCAATGAAATCAACATCAGATCTTCAAAGACAATCAGAGATACTAAGCAACAAACTTGTTCGCTCGCCTAGCTAAATGGCTACATTACAACTTTACTTACTCTATTATTTGCTATTTTATTCACTCTAATCCACTTATATCAATGTAGTAGGAAATGTATCAAAGATTTTCAATAAGGACAAAGACAATCTGCATTTATAATCAGGCATCATCTTTGATCCTCAAACGAGTCATGAACCATGATGAACACATGGTGTTCGAAGATAGTATTTATTATTTGGTCGTCGTTAGCGGAATTTATTATTCTCTTACCCACGAGTGAGGATATTACTTACATATAATTGCTCATTTATCTTAGATAAGGATGATATTTTGGCTAACCACGTCAAAGTGGAAAACTTGTTTTCAAATTGCTCGCCACCTTAGAAAGGGATATATAATTGCTCATCTACCTTAGAAAGGGACAATGTTGCTCATCCACCTTAAAAAGGGATGATATTTTCTTTTCCACCTTATAAAGGGACATATAATTGCTTGTCCACCTCAGAAAGGGATGATATTTGCTCGTCCACCTCAGAAAGGGATGATATTCGCTTATCCACCTCAGAAACAGATATGTAATTGCTAGTCCAAATTCAGAAGGGAACTATATTTGTTTGTCCACCTTAAAAAAGGGCATATAATTGCTTGTCTACCTTAGAAAGATACATATTGGGCTAACCGTATCAAATTGGGATGCTTATTGCAAGTATTTTAATTGTTTCATTCATCATAGAATGGTGATACATCGCGATAACTCCATCGGTTGGAATATTTATTTCAAATGCTCAAACTGTTGCAAGGAATGCCACTCTATTAAATTATACTTATGTTACATTTTTTACTAATGATTTTACCTTGGATTTTTCAGTAACCACAATCCATAAGTGTGGACTGCGCCAGAAAGAACATGAAATAACGAGAAACTTTTTTTGCATCAGCAAATTGAGGGCCAAAACTAGGGCAGATTTTGGAAAAAAATGACATAAGATTGCCAGAATCAACAAAAATGGGGTCTATATATATGAAGAAAACAAGGACACCCATTTGTTTCATATATGATTAATCTTTTTAAATTTCTTTCTTAATTTTTGACTAAAATCGCTAGCCAAAGTAACAATGTGTCTACTAATTATTTCTTTAAAGTATAGATATGTATGAGAAACATCAATATGATAGACACCAAGGTGATTGCCATATGTTCTAATATTTTAAGCTAATAAAAGCATCCCGAATATCATATTTACTTTTGTAGTTATCGAGAGGGTCTTCACCATTTAAATCGCTGAAAGGGTCTTCATATTTACCATCACGTTGTATATCGGTGGAGGACGATGTTCATGCACTCATTTCATTGAATACCAATGGAGGACGACATGCATATATTTATCTTGTCGAATACTGATGGAGGCCGACGTTCATCATATTTATTTATAATGTCGAATACAGAGGGATGTCGACATTCATCTTATTTATTTACAATGTCGAGTATCGGTGGAGGCCGACACTCATTATATTTATTTATAACTTCCTACACCGTGGAGGCGATGTTCATCATATTTATTTACAACATCAAATATCTATGGAGGCCAACATTCATCATATTTATTTATAACCTCAAATATCGATGGAGATCGACGTTCATCATATTTATTTAAAATGTAGAATACCGGTGGAGGCTGATATTTATTATATTTATTTACAATGTCAAATGTCAGTGGAGGCCAACACTTATCATATTTATTTATAACATTGAACACTGGTGGAAGTCGATGTTCATCATATTCATATATAATATCGAATACTAGTGGAGATCGACGTTCATAATTATTTATCTATGACATTATACCAGTGAAGGACGATGTTCATAATATTTATTTATCACGTTGAATATCAATGCAGGTCGATGTTCCTACCAATGCACCCACATTTATTTTGCCAAGTATTAACTATCAAATAGAGGAGACCACTTTTTTGCATGCGTCTTGTCATGGCCAACCACTTTCCATACAAAGGCCATCATATTTATTTTTCAAGGATCATCTGGTGGAGGATGACATCATCTGTTACAAAGGATATTGATATTCAATCTCAGACTGTCCAAGAGGATGACGAACATAGTATATTTAAAGAGCATCAGATGGTACCATTTAGCATGCTTATTAAATATCATTTCATAGGAGGATCCATGTGCGTACGAAGCAACGTGGAGATCTTTCTTAATAGTGAACTAGGCATATTGCCGAAGAGAAATATCAAACTCTTTGGTCGAGAATTGAGGATCACTTTTCACCAATCAAGCCACCCTAAGAATGCATGTGGTTATTTCTTTTATTTAACAGTTTTCAAGTATCGCATTTGATGTAATTTCCGAAGTCAACACCATGGCAACATCGTTTCTTTCTTCAAATCCAGTTAACGATACACCCAGGTTGTTGGAAATTATATCTGTTTAAATTCTTATTAATGGGTGTAAAGTATACCACATTCATAACTAAGAGGTTACAAGCCTTTTTTCTATACTCAAACTATGGTCATCTGTCATAAGCTACAAATATTTCCTCGACACAAGAGATACCTTTTAAATCGATTGAGTCAAACTACATACAACTTGATTTTCAATTGCGGGAATGGGTAGGTAAATTCAATGATGAAATCTTGGCTGCATTCTAAGGATCCTTTATTCTTCCTACGCCTAAGCTCCCACAGTCTCTCAATAATTCGACACTGGGGCGGTTTTTGACATTCTAAAATCATGCGTGAATCAAGCGTATTTTGAACTACATATGACCTGAATTCTCATGCAACTGAGATATGTGAAAACCGATACTCGGGTGTAGCCATAATTCATTAATTTATGCCGTTTCTTTGCAAGAGATGAATTGGTGGTTGGACAAAATCAGGTTTGTCAATTTTCTTTGCCCGAGCCATTTTTTATCCTCCCTGGCCAAAAAAGAGGCAGTTGTTGATACCCAATTTTGGCATTCCGCCTGTTAATTAATTAGTCAAGCTTCTCAATTTTTAACAGAGTAAAATATTTGTTTCAAAGAACCAAAATATTTGCTAAATTATTTTCTATGGTTATTTTGCTATTTCAGTTGGCAAAATGCTCTAATGTATTGTGTATATATTAGTTATAGCGTCAGAATGTTAATCATATATTATTTTAGTATATTTATTAGTTTAAAATTAATTCATATTGAAAAATAAGTTTTAATTAAGTACGTAATTAATTTCTTTCAATTCAGGTTCCTTTATGGCCAATTACTACAATTAGTCCATTTTTGTAAGTAATTACTTTGTCATTTCAAGAAGCTTAATTGATTAATCGAATAATAAATTTGTTTTAATTTTATTTCAAACTAGTTTTAAAAGAATGATTTGATTTTAGTGAATTTGGCAATATTAATCAAGAGTTCCTATAGTTTTTAGCCATATTTTGAATTCAAGTATGACCAAATTTTAACTTTCAAATCAACCTCCATTTCCATTTCTTTTTCAGATTTATTTTGAACTCTAACTTGGCCCAATTTTCTTTATTTTTACCCTAATACCGTATTCCTCTCTCTCATTTCTTATTGCATCCAAGCGTAACGCAAGTGTATGCACTTGACAAATAATATAGGAGGTTAGTCCTAGCATCAATCTCACATGGACTTGTCAAAATTTTGCGCTAAATTGAATTTATATTAATATTTAGTAAAGGGGAGAAATAATTTTTGGGGAATGTAGTGTTACTAACTACTTTGTGAAAGTTAATTAAAACTAAAATAACAAATTTCTTTGGTTCGAATCAGACAAGAAAAAGATCTAGGGTTATGGATGGTTGACAATCAAGTTGAGTTCTTAAGTTGTACACTTAAATCATTTTCCTGAGTTACTAGTTGCAGGTTGATGTTCCTTTTTGAGCTCCTTTCCAGAGTCTTGAAGACTACTCAACTATTTCTAACGCCTATATTCCTATGGTTGTCGGTCGATAGTAAAGTGCATGCGATAATTCTTCTGTATCGTGAGGCTAATGAATATATTCCTATCCACCATTAGCAAATCACTGTTACACCCCGTAAGTTTCTATCGATTAATCGATGCGTCCGTACATATGTTGAGAGTTTTGAGAGTACGATGCATACGGAAAAGGGCTCGGGAAATGAACACACGAACACGGTATCGAGCTAGCAGAAGGCCGGGGTTGGAGGCTAGGTGCACTGGACGCCGCATCGCCCGGCCAACCCAGTGCCTTGAGCGGCGCTTCGCACACCCTTGGCTGGCGCTATGGTCGGCACGCTGCACACCCCTGTCTGTGTGATGGGTGGCACACTGCGGCCCCTGCCTACCACCTCAATAAGTATAAATAGTGAAGTGGGAGTTGAGTATTCATTGTAAACATTTCCCTCGGTCCTGAATAGAGAAGATGCACAACTTTCATCCAAATTTCATCAAATTACACCGTAAAAAATCATCCAAATGAAAATTAACTTCGGATAACATTTTCTAGGCCTACGGGAAGCATCTCTTCGGAGTTATTTCTTGAAAATTCGCCCGGCATATCGAAACCCCGCCGGAGTAAAGGTTGTCAGAATTACTCCAAATTGAGTCCTAAACGGCCAAAGGCAATAGGTAACCATTTTTCTCTTCTAAACTCTCGAGAAATTATGAGTTTTCGACCGAGTTAAACAGAGTTGAATTATAGTTATTATTATTATCGAAAGATGTCTTTGTTTTCCGAATTTAGTTTTGAAAATAGCCTTATTCTCTCAGTATAAATGCTGCAATTGAGTGGAACTGCCGGTTATAGGTCGAACCTCATTAGTTAAACGAGAATTGACATTCGAGTTATGTTAAGGCTTATCTCTTTAGCAAGTTATTCTCGTCATGTAGTAATACGACTTATGCCTTCGAACGTAGATAATGATCCTGTATACTCTGATTAGCTGCTTCCAGTAGATGATGAGCTTGTATGTTGTGATTAGCTGCAATCAACAGATTATAATTATATATGTTGTGATTAGCTGCTGTTAACAGATTATGATTATATATGTTGTGATTAGCTGCCATAAAATGTATTGAGAGTATATTACATTATCTCTTGTCGGGAAAGAGTATGTTAAGTGTGACCTATAAGTAGCATCACAGAAACTCCTATGGTCTTCTGTTCACTGTATTAGTAGAATTTTGATGTTTTGCTATTAGGCCAAGGCCTTAGAAGTTTGTGGTTAGCTGTTGGGACTGAGTTGGTAAGTTGGACAGCATAAGGCGCATCCGGGCGATATAACTTTTAGTTTAACGCCTATATTGTTAATAAAGCCTGCACAGAGGCCGTTGGCATACCTTAACACCTCCAGGGCCAAAAAGTTGGATAGGATGGCCATACCTTAGAGTCAGCAACACCAGGGTTGCCTAGTGAACTGAGTGATAGCCTGCCATCTAAGTAGCTATTGCGAGTGACTATTAGTTTCAGTCGACTTAGTGCTTGTCATGCAGGTTGCTTAAGAAGTTATCCCAGTTGTATGAGTCAGATAGACCCATGGGTACCCTAAAGAGGGAACCTTATCAGTAGTTGAATGCGGGGCCAACACCCCAGCATGCTCTTATAAGATACTCAGGTACAGGTTGACGTGAGTGGCTAAGTCTAGATAAACTTACCGACGAGGTTAGAAATCGAATAGAGAAGACCTATGAAATCTGAACAAACCAAGTCAAGGTATAAGGGACTAAAACCATGTTAGTACTATATTACCTTCAGGATAGGAATTATAGTAAGTTTCTGTGGAAGATTAGGGGTTGACTGCTTAGGAGCATGTCCGATTAGTAGTAGCCTGATCTTGGGCATAATTACGTGCCCAAGTACTATTTTATATCTTAATTTTAGTTATATTTGTTAATTTCATTGATTACATTCTCATGTGGTTTTGTATAATTTCGTGCATAAACTAACCAATAGGATTAGCCATTGTTTTGACGGTGAAAAATGCTAGGAGGAGCTTAAATTGATGATGCACGAACAAGATGAAACATTGGAGGAAGATTGCATGAAATGTGCATGAAAATATCAATGTCGCACTACCCAGTGTGCCACACCAGCAGACCTGCGCGATAGTGCCGTGTCATGCCTCTGCGTATGCGTGCTAGGCGCATGCATGCACGAAGGGACAAGCAAGGCAATCTCTGTATGCTACTGCTGTGTCACGCCTGTGCGGGCTACACGACCAGCGCCGTTCCACACCAGGCGACGTGCATAGCCTGCGCCCTTGACATGTAGATGCCGAGGTTTCCAGTGAGCCTGCATGACCAGTCCGTGTCACGGAGGCAAATTGAGGCGTCCATGTCTATGACACGTAGCTGGTCCATCCACAACCAAATTTTGCAACTTTCTCTTAGTATAAATTAAAAACTTAGCTTCAAAATTTATTATCACGAAAATATTTTGGGAAAGCAGAGAGAAGTGAAGGGAGAAGCGAGGAACTACACCTAGGGTTTAAGGTTTTTCATTCTCTTTTAATCATTCTTGTAAGTACTTCACTTTTAATCATGGTTTCAAGTGTTTGTATGAACATGAGTGGCTAAAACCCTTCTTCTAGGGTTGAGGCCACATAACATGAATGTAATAGCTTGAATTTCATATTTGGTTCGACTTTTGTTGTTGTTTTGTCTTACATTCATATTGATTGTTGTTTTTATGTTGATCACCATGAAAACAAACTTGTTGAACTTAGGAAAAAGATTGAAATAGCAACCCTAGGTTAGAATGAATGAATGTAGGGAGAAAATTCTTGTCTTAACGATAGGATTTACGGTTAGGATAGAAATTATACCTTATTTGCCTTGCTTGGTTAATAAAATGGGATGATAGCTAGACGCCGACTCAAATTATCACATCACCATTTGGAGAAGTAGTTGTGAAGCTATGTTAGGTTAAATGATTAGAGGTACGAAAGTCTAATCAAGGGCATAAACACCATAAACCACATTCATAGTGTTGAATTGCTCACGAATTAGGACATCACATCCCCGCTCAACGATGTAGGTGTGAGAATAGTTTGTTGTGTTTAGAGGCTCGAAAGACCATGAACACTGCATTTCAACTCTATGAGACAACAACTAAATTTGAAATACTAGAACCACTGTGAATGGTAGCATTGCATGATTGGCAGGCCTTACCTCTAGTTGCTTCTTGTATTGTTTCCCAATTATCTTGTGATCACCCCTAGATTTAATTATAATTATCCAAAATCTCTTAAATCAACACTTGTGAAAGTTAACTTAACACTTGAACTTGATAATTCACTGAAGTAGTCCGGTCCCTGTGGGTTCGACATCCGACTCTTAAAAGGGCCACTGTATTACTTGTACGACCGCGTACGCTTGTGCGTGCACTAGGAAGCAACAAGTTTTTGGTTTCATTGCTGGGGACTGGCAGCGTTTAGTGAATTTTTCTATTTATGTGTGAATTTTATTTTCCTTAAGTGTTGAAAAACTTGTTCTTAGTCTACTATATTGCAGGTAACAGGTTGTCCTTGCAGAAATGGCAAGGAATAGAGAGCGGTGGAAACTTTGTTGGAACCTGAACGCCAACTAAATTTGCTCAGGAGAGAAGCTCTAGAGAGAAAATTGAAAAGGTTACAATAGCAGATAAAACAACATCCAAAAATTGGGCAAGTAGAGTTGTTACCTAATTAGATGGCAGCCCGACCAGTTCGCGAAGTGGCAATCCCACTAGCGATGAATGTGACCTCCAATATCCCCAAACCGGAGCCCGAAGGAAACTTTGAGCTAAAACAAAACATGGTGCAGTTGTTACATTCTAGTGGCCAGTTCACTGGGATGACATATAAGGACCCATAGCAGCACTTACAGAATTTCCTGGAGATCAGCAATACTTTTGTCCCCACTGGAGTGTCAATAGATTATGTCTGATTCACCCTCTTCCCATTTTCACTGTTGGAGGATGCAAAGAGGTGGTTGAAGGCTGAGCCACCGAATTCCATTACTTCTTGGGATGACCTAGCAAGGAAGTTCCTTATCAAGTTCTTCCCTTCAAGCAAGACTGCCAAGCTTAGAAGTGAGATATTAAGTTTCAAGCAGAGGCCGGAGGAGAACCTATATTTGGCTTGGGAGAGATTCAAGTCATTGCTAAGAGACTGCCCCCATCACCAGCAGTCCAATGAGGTGTTATCCCACACCTTTGTAGAGAGTCTAGAGCCACATACGAATATCTTGTTATACTCTGCATCGGGTGGACAAACACTGGAGAAGACATATGATGAGCTGTACACTCTGTTGAATAAGATTGCTCAAGAAAATCCAGAGTGGCATAGCGAATCATCAAGAGGGGCATGAAAGAGAGAAGCAGGGCTGATAGAAGTGGACAGTGTCAATGCCTTAGCAGCACAACTAGCATCAATGCAGCATCAAATGATGACTCAGTTCAGCAAACTGAGTATGAACCAGTCGCAGGGTCAGGTGAATTCAATTCAGCAGGCTTCTAGTTGGTGTGAAATATGTGGAAATAACGGGCATAATGCAGATTCTTGCAAAGCAAATCCAGAATCTATCAATTTTGTGGGTAATGTTTAGAGAGACAATCAAAATTATGAGAACATCTACAATAAAAATTGGCAGAGTCACCCAAATTTTTCTTGGGGTGGCAATCAGAGTTAGAGCTACCAGCAGTATCAGCAACAGAACAGGCAAAATAGTGGTCAATCAAGCAGCAACAACATTGAGGAGATGTTGCAAAAGATTATGGCTACTCAGCCCCAACTGGCAAAGAATTAGACAAGGATGGCCTCAGATTTGAAAATCTAGCAGATGGCCACCCGAAATCTAGAGAAGCAGATGGGTCAATTAGTAGCTGCTAGGCCTCAGGGAGGGTTACCCAGTGACACAGACACAAAACCCCTGACAGGACAATGCCATCAATTTGAGGAGTGGCAGGCAATTGGACGATGCACCACCGATTGAGAAGAGAGATGAGGTGCAGCCAGAGCTGGTCAGACGGGGTCCATCAGCCGACAGAGGAGAAACTAAGAGTGTTGTGCAACATAATGCACAACCATCATTGCAGCTAGCACAAAGAACACTACCACCATTCCCACAAAGGCTCAAGAATATAAAGGAGGAAGAATGTTCTAAGAAGTTCTTTGATATTTTCAAAGAACTTCACATCAATTTGCCTTTACTTGATGTCTTGCAGGGAATGCCAAAGTATGCTAAGTACTTGAAAGATGTGGTGGCCAACAACGTGAGATGGGTGGATGTCCAGACGGTGGCACTTATTGAGAAGTGCAGCTACAGGGTGATGAGTAAGATGCTGAAAAAGCTCAAGGACCTAGGGAGTTTCACCCTCCCCGTATAAATTGGTGAAGCTGAAGTTATAAGGGCTCTTTGTGACTTAGGGGAAATAGTAAATCTAATGCCCCTGTCTTTGTTTAACACCCTTGGGTTGGGTAAGTCGAGGATCATACGAGTAATGCTACTGTTGGCAAACAAGTCCACAGTGGCACCAGAAGGAATAATTAAGGACCTTCTCATCAAAGTGGGTAAGTTTATTATACCTTATGATTTCATCATTCTTGACTTTAAAGTTGATGATAAGGTACTCCTAATATTGGGACGACCATTCTTGGAAACTGGAGGAGCCATCATAAATGTTAGAGAAGGTACCTTAAAATGAGGGTCAATGATGAAGAAGAGCTCTTCAGAGTCTACCAATAGATCAACCCACCCACACACTACAGAGATCTTTGTAAGATCAGTGTGTTGTCAGATGCTAAGTGTGATGGGGTAGATTCCATGGTTCCACTGCTACAGAACATGATGACATTTTAGGCCAGTCTGATAGAGGACGTAAATTGAAAAAGAAGATAGAAGAAGAGAGGGACAGAGTGGAGGTTGTTCCCTCTAAAACCAAAAAGAGGAGTAGATGGTCTCGAAAGGGAACACTTGTTTGAGGATATCCTGAAAAGGATAGTCCACGTCGTGCCACGACATAAAATCAGGCGCTGCTTGGGAGGCAACCCAAGAGTACCATAGGTACACTTCATTTTTAGTTTATGAGTAATTTTTGTTACTTTTAGCTCGTTGTTGTTTGTTTTGGTTGTTAAGAACAGATTCAGGGGAAGTCTGAGTACCCATGAAAGTGAAAGCTAAGGAGCATGACAAAAATATGAGTGTGGGGTCGATGACCCACGTGTTCAAAAATGGAGAGAAACATGCTGTTAGCTAGGCCTAGAGGCCTCAGGAAGTATCTCTCACCCTTGTTTTAGTTGTAATTTATGCTTTGGGGACATAGCATATTTTAAGTGTGGGGTAAGGAACGTATTAGAATTTGTGCTAAGTTATTTCGAGTGAATATGGTGTTGGGTATATTGTTTTTGTTGAAAAAGCTTGAATTGAGAATAGTATACCCACCCTTTGGTTTTTCTTTTCGGTTCTTTTCTGAAGGGGGCACTTTGAACCGAGAAATAAAAATTTTCTTTGGCTGTACATAATGGTGTTAATCTTAGTTAGGAACATTTCTCGACGATGGATGGATGACGACCATCTTGAGGGAAAATTAGTCAATAGGTTTTTGTTGTGAACCCTTAGTTGATTGATAGTTTGATGTTCTTGTTATGTGTTGTACATGATTGTGTGATGCAAGTGTTGTAAATTTTGAAGCATGTTCAGAAATTATATAACTATGTTTGAGACACTTACACTCTTGAATGTGACTCTATGTTCTTAAATCTTAATTATGAATTCTTATGATTAGCTAAGTTAAGAGTCTACTGAATTTGTCTCGAATTGAGCATGTGCTATAAGTGTAAGGTTTTTGAATATTCCATGCTATTGTGTAGTGTCTAGAACTTGCCTGGTGTGTATATAAAATGAAATGAGGGATGTGAGTTGTAGGTGATGATTTAAGCATTTCTTTGACCAAGCCTAAGTTTTATCCACCGCTTTACCTACCTTGTCATATGATCCTAGTTAGCCCCATTGAGCCTTTAGCCTATTCTTTTCTAGCCACAATATGAGCTTAATCCTTTCTTTTCAATATCATTGGATTTGATCCAAAACTCCTAAGCTCTTAAGTGAAAATGCAAAAGAAGTTAAGGATTGAGAAGTTGGAAAGAGAAGGAAAATAGTAGTTGTGGGAGTTGGAGAAAAGACTAGAGGTGCACTTGTTTAAAAATGCATAAGTGTTGGTAGGGAGTAAAAGATGAAAAGAGCGAAAAAATTACTTAAGTACTCCTTACTAATAGCCTAAGTGTGCCTAAGGAAATGGGGAAACAAAGAGGAATTTGGGAGTTGAAAAGAATAAAGGTGAAGTAAGAGGATAGATATCCGTAATGGAAGTGTGATGTATTAAAAGCGCTTAGGGAAGATAGTCACTATTACTGACCAGAATAGTACCTACCCGTCCCTTAGCCTACATTACAATCCCACAAATTCCTACTTGATCTTACTTTCAAACATTCCTAAACTAGTGGAGTAAAACACTAAAGGAAAACTTATGGGTCAATACAAGATGCATGTGAATTCTTTGTGAGAGTGAGTTGAATCCTTATCTATATACCCATACACGTTATAAATTGAAAACTTGCGAGTGAAAAATGGGTAACTCTCTTGTTGTGAGGGCACATGTTTGATGAAGGATAACATTCATTTCGGATGTCTTAATTTGTTGATTTGCATGGATTCTATGAGTTTAAGAGTTGATTCTTGAGGCTAGGAAGTTTTAACTTAGTTATGGGGTTTTAATAGTGAGATATTGCATGCTCTATTTTAAACTTGCTATCTAAAACAATCGGTGTAGCCGTAGTTTGAATCACCTCGTCTCAATTAGCTATGTGTGAGTTCTTCATGTGCATGAGATGTAATAGAGTTGTTCGAGGACGAACAAGGCTTTAAGTGTGGGGTAGTGATCTTGGGCATAATTGCGTGCCCAAGTACTATTTTATATTTTAATTTTAGTCATGTTTGTTAATTTCATTGGTTACATTCTCATGTGGTTTTGTATAATTTCGTGCATAAACTAACCAATAGGATTAGTCATTGTTTTTTAGGTGAAAATTGCTAGGAGGAGCTTAAATTGATGATGCACGAACAAGATGAAATGTTGGAGGAAGATTGCATGATATGTGCATGAAAATATCAATGTCGCACTGCCCAGCGTGCCACGTCGGCAGACCTGCGCGACTACCACTGTGTCACGCCTTTGCGTGTGCGTGCTAGGCACCATGCTACACAAGAGCATGCACGCATGAAGGGACAAGTGATGCTATGCTTGTGTGCTACTGCGTGTCACGCCTGTGCGGGCTGCGCGACCAGCGCCGTGCCACGCCAAGTGACGCGCATAGCCTGCGTGACCAGTCCGTGTCACAGATGCAAATTGAGGTGTCCAGGTCCGTGACACAGAGCTGGTTTATCCACGGCCAAATTTTGCAATTTTCTCACTTAGTATAAATTAAACACTTAGCTTCTAATTTTATTATCATAGTAAAAGGAATTATCGGCCTTTAAGATAGTAGGGGATAGAGTCTTGAGACCCAGGGGTCGACCCTACGTCCTAAATATGGTAGGGCTTCGTCAGTAGAGTGTAGCAGGGCATACCATGTCCGTAATTTCCCCCACCCGAGTTTGACGAGAGCGCGTTATGCTATAAAAGTGATCTACCACCGGCATAGGAATAAAAAGGATATTATCGAGTTGTGACACGGAACTCCAATGGCCAGCAAGAGCAGGAGGGACATCAAAAATCGGGCAGGCTAATTCAGAAACGTTCCTGCGTGAAAGTGGCTAGTATACAATATGAATATAGTTACAAGGTTACCTCGTACTAGGCATAAACGTGACCCTATTGTGTCATTGTTGAAAAGCTAATGAGATTAACTTACTTCTTGCCGGTCATAAAGACGTTTCAGCTAAAGATAATGCCAAATTGAATACTAAAGAAATATTCCGGCTATATGTTATCTCAGTGTCTATTAATTTCTGACAAAAGGGCACAACTCATAGCTAAGTTTTAGAAGAGCTATCAGGACAGATTAGGACGCATGTTAATTTAAGTACCGCCCCTCGTCCCCCAAACAAATAGCCAAACAAAGCACACGACTCGGATTCCCAATGTTATGTTAACGGCAGAAATGCAGGTCCCTTATATGACATCCTGAAGCAGGTAAGTTAGGAAAAATTGAACGAGCATACTGCATCAGTCAGAGGAAAACAGTTAAACTAATTTGGGGATATGTATCAGTAGCCCAGGATCACCAGAAGTCTCATTCTAGTACATGGAGAAGTTAAAGATTGAAGCAATGACTGACTGTTGTTAAAATTTTTTCCAATAAAGGGCGTTATGAGATCTGACAAGCAGGGCATGTCCAGCCTTAGATTCATTAAGCTATACCGTATCCTCCGAGAGATTGGCCAAGTGGCCTATGAGATAAAGTTGCATTCGGGGCTAGGACTATTTATCAACATTATGCAAGCGCGTAGAAGATTTGTGTCAGACTAATGCAATTGGGGATACTCACGGTACAGAAGCACTGTTCCACGGAGAGACTCCAATAGTTATAGGAGCCAGCTTGATAACCAAAGTTGTAGTTGATTAAATTATCATGGAGGGACAGAAGTATAGAAGAAATGAATTGAAACATTATGAATGACGCGAAGTCTAGATAGTTTCAGTTGTTCTAGACTCTACGATGACGGTATACAGACTTAGACAATTTAAGTGAAGGCAAGATAGTTTCAGATGTTGTACAGTTCATTTTGTTGCTATTATTATTAGTTGTTTGCATATATGTAGTAGAGCTATGCTTTAGTTGCAAGTAGCATCCTATGAGATGCCTGTGTTGGACATTTATGCGTTTCAGGTTTTCGAGATAGTCCATATTATAGAGAAGACTCTACCAAAATGTTTCTAGCCATAGCTAAAAGAGTTGAGCCTCTTGAGCTTAAGATTACATTCGAGGACGAATGTTCCTAAGGGGAGGATGATGTCACACCTCATAAGTTTCTATCGATTAACCGATGCGTGTGTATGTATGTTAAGAGTTTTGTGAGTATGACGTATATGGAAAAAGGCTCGGGGAATGAACATTCAAACGCGCCGTGCCGGCCAGCCCGACGCCTTGAGCGGTGCGTCGCACATCATTGGCTGGTGCACCGCACACCCCTATCTGGCGTGATGGGTGGCGCGCCGCGTCCCTTTCCCACCACCTCAGTAAGTATAAATAGTGAAGTGGGAGTTGAGTATTCAGTGTAAACATTTCCCTCGGTCCCGAATAGAGAAGATGCACAACTTTCATCCAAATTTCATCAAATTACACCGTTAAACGCTGTCCAAATGCAAATTAACTTAGAGGTAACAAGTTCTAGGCCTATGGGAAGCATCTCTGCGGAGTTATTTCTTGAAAATTCGCCCGGCATACCGAAGCCATACCGAGTAAAGGTTGTCGAAATTACTCCAAATTGAGTCCTAAATGGCCACAGGAAATAGTTAAGCATTTCTCTCTTCTAAACTCTCAGAAAATTGTGAGTTTTCAGCTGAGTTAAACAGAGTTGAATTATAGTTATTATTATTATTATTGAAAGATGTCGTTGTTTGTCGAATTTAATATTGAAAATAGCCTTACTCTCTCAATGTAAGGGCTGCAGTTGAGTGAAACCGCTGGTTTCAGGTTGAAACTCATTAGTTAAACAAGAATCGACATTCGAGGTATGTTAAGGCTTATCCCTTTAGCAAGTTATTCTCGTCATGTAGTAATATGACCTATGCCTTCGAACGTAGATAATGGTTCTCTATACCGTGATTAGCTACTGCCAGTAGATGATGAGCTTATATGTTGTGATTAGATGCTGTTAACAGATTATAATTATATATGTTATGATTAGCTGCTATCAACAGATTATGATTATATATGTTGTGGTTAGTTGCCAGAAAATGTATTGAGAGTATATTATAGTATCCCTTGTCGAGAAAGAGTATGTTAAGTGTGACCCACGCTAGTAGAGTCATTAAAACTCCTTTGGTCTTCTGTTCACTGTATTAGTAGAATTTTGATGTTTTTCTATCAGGCCAAGGCCTTAGAAGTTTATGGTTAGTTGTTGGCCCTGAGTTGGTAAGTTGGACAGCATAAGGCGCAGCCGAGCGATATAACTTTCAGTTTGACGCCTATATTGTCAGTGAATCCTACCCAGAGGCCGTTGGTGCACCTTAATGCCTCCAGGTCCATAAAGTTGGATAGGATGGACATATCTTAGAGTCAGCAACACAAGGGTTGCCTAGTGAACTGAGTGACAGCCTACTATATAATTAGCTATTGCCAGTGACTATTAGTCTTAGTCGACTTAATGCTTGTCATACAGGTTGCCTAGGAAGTTATCTCAGTTGTACGAATCAAATAGACCCATGGGTACCCTAAGGAGGAAACCTTACCAATAGTTGAATGCGAGGCCAATGCCCCAGCCTGCTCTTATAAGATACTCAGGTACAGGTTGACGTGACTGGCTAAGTCAAGATAAACTTACTGACGAGGTTAGAAATCGCCCAAAGAAGACATATGAAATCTGAGCAAACCAAGTCAAGGTCTAAGGGACTAAACCATATTAATATAGTATTGCCTTCAGGATAAGAATTATAGTAAGTTTTCTATAGAAGATTAGGAGCTAATTGCTTAAGAGCATCTCCTATTAGTAGCAACCCCACAGTTGTTCTAAGCGGAGGAACTAAATAGTTGGTCACCTATGACCTTACAGATAGTTTATGAGTTATAGTTGCCTCAGCATGTCCGTCATACTATTGCTTAGGTCACTCGAACCTCAACCTTTTCTGTCTAAGTCGACGGAGGTTGTGATCACTTCCAGGACCATCCGTTTAGGTGTAGGTACACTGTCTTTGCCCGTTAGCAGCTATATAGACCAGTTCAGGGGTGAGTAAGAGTAGCGGTCACGTTAGGCTTATGGGGCAATATGATGTCCGCAGGGACCAGATTGAGGCCGTGAGGGCTATATTGAGATACCCATATGCTCGTAGGAGTAATATGATGTCCGAAGGGACCAGATTGAGGTTGTGAGAGCCATATTGATATACCCATATGCTCACAGGAGCAATATGATGTCTGAAGGGACCATATTGAGGTAGTTAGGGTCGTATTGAGATACCCATCTACTCGCAGGAGCAATATGATATCTGGAGGGACTAGATTGAGGCCATGAGGGCCGTATTGAAATACCTATGTGCTCGCAAGATCAATATGATGTTCAAAGCGACCAGATTGAGGATATGAGGACCGTATTGAGGTCTATTCACCTCCATACTCCTCAATGTCGTAGTGGAATCACGACCCTCGGTCTAGCCAAGGCTCGCGGTCTAGTTACAAGAGCCCAAACGGCTCAAATACAGTTACAGAAACCCAGACAACTCAGATACAGGCAGTTATAGTTATTTGCAGGGCAATAGGGGTATATAGACTAGTTGGCACCTGCCGAGGATTATGGGAGCCCAGGTAGGGTTATCTCTGTGTTGATTGTACCTTTCCGGCTTATGGGGGACAGGTTAGGTTCTTATTTGTATACTTGATTATTAGCTATAGCTTATAAATGTATAGTTGTACAGCTTCAGCTCATATACGTGTAGTGAGTTACTAGATGCAGGTTATGAATAAGAAAGTTTACAGGTTATCTTCTGCCCCTTCTTACTACTTACTTTCAATCTTTATCAACTTCTATTAAGCTTTTTATTACTGCCTTACATATTCAGTACTTATTTTACCGACGCCCAATTATGGGGCGTTGTATACTTGCCTGCAGGTTTAGACAGACAGGTTTCAAGATCTCCATTAGCAGCTATCCGGAGTTAGCAAATTAGTTAGCTCCTCTCATTCGGAGTTGCTAGGTAGTGGGAGTTTTCTTTTTTGTTGTGCAGTTTTGGGAAGATCAAGGCCCTATCCCAACCACTATTCCACTCCTAGAGGCTTGCAAACTACAGTATTCAGTTAGTTGGTTGTTGTTGGCCATGTGGGGTCCATGTATATCTTATTTTGTGCGTTGGCCGTGTGGGGCCTAGTGTAGCTGCTTGTTTTCATTTTTGTTATAACTAGACAACATGGTGCTCTTGTCGACTCGCATAGGATCCCTTTTATTGTTATATTGGTTGCGTTAGCAGTTTTCTTTTACAGGTGTTGTGTGGCCTTATCGGCCTGAGGCTCTATTTACAACAGAGATATAGCAGTTTGTTCTCTTGATTTTGAGTCACTGGTAGGCACCAGAGGTGCAGAGGCCCAGCCTGGTCAGCCCATATTACAGTGTGGCATTAGGTGTCAATTATGCCTCCCAAAGTGGGGCGTGACAAACTTGGTATCAGAGCAAGTCGTATGCCAGGAGTCTGCAAGCCGTGTCTAGTAGAGTCTTACTTATAAATGTGTTGTGCACCACATTTTATAAGCAAGAGGCTATGAGGCATGATAGTATGGTTACCCCTCCTTCTTCTCAGATCGTGTTATAGAGCCAAAGTGGTATAGGGATGAGTCCCTAAGTTTTCATTGTTATATCTGTCTAGAGTAATGTTTGATATGGACAGACTTCAATCAGCCGCAAGTCAGCTGCAGCAGCAAGAGAGGGTACCAACGAGGTGCCATAGTTGGGGGACATGATACCAGGGATAGTCAGCCTAAGGGCGGAAGCGGACGTCTTCTAATCTCCCAAGTACCCTCCCGGGGCACCAGGAACCTCATAAGATAATAGATATGCCAACATCGTCCCCAATTCTTCCAACAGCCACATAGTAAGAGGTCAGTAATATGGTATATGTACAAGTTGGCTTACTTAGTAGATAATTAGAATTAGACAGGGGCAACAGTTAATGTTGGATTATCTAGAAGGTATAAAAGAAGGGGGAAATCGCGGGATTCTTACCACCAACTCTTCGGAGGATGTAAAGTTCCATACCTCAGCCTTATCGTAGTAAGATATAGTTATTTCTTGCCTCCCAGCCCTTTTCCAGTATAACAGAAAGTGTAAGTATTAACGCGATGCTGCCCATAGAGAACAAGTAAAGGAGGGCTAGAACCATTGATTCCTGGGAAGTGTTAGAAAGTGATTAAGACCCCCAACATTTAAATAAGTTACCTAGACCCTCATGGCAACAAATCAGGAGGGGAAGATAAGATTTCTAGTGGTACCCAAGTACGTGTGAGAGTCCATAAGTAATAAACCCCCAACAATTGTAAAGCTCAGGTCAGAGATAGGTTGATTTCGCCACAGTGAGCTGACGAAGGTACTGAATAACCTGAAGAATAATGACTATGCCCCTAGTTTGTTATGTCGAAGGACAGAGAGATTATACGAGTGAAATTGGCCCGAGCGTGGATTAGAACGATATAGATTGATGAACTTGGTCTGTAACATCCTTGTCAGTACAGAGCAGGGGGGCACGAACCCCAGATCTCAGCCTATAGAAGTAAGGGGAAGGCACGAATATTTAGCTCCGGAGGAAAATAGAATCACCTTTTGGCCCTAGCCGGTTGATAGAGCTTGGGATCGCTTTGAGAAATAGGCATCAGGCCGGCATTCAAGGGATAGTACGATTATAAGCTAGAATACCATAATGTCACCTCTAGTTGTGGGAGCGAAGGGATAACAGATAGCCTAGTACAGCCCAGAGATAAGGCCCAATAGAAGGAATTATCGAGCTTTAAGATAGTAAGGGATAGAGTCTTGAGACCCAGGGGTCGATCCTACATCCTAAATATGGCAGGGCTTCATCAGTAGAGTGTAGCAGGGCATACCATGTTCGTCATTTCCCCCACCCGAGTTTGACGAGAGCGCCTTATGTTATAAAAGAGATCTTCCGTAGGCATAGGAAAAAGAAGGATATTATCAAGTTGTGACACGGAACTCCAATAGCCAGCAAGAGTAGGCGAGATATCAGAAACCAGGCAGGCTAATTCAGAAACGTGCCTAGGTGAAAGTGGGAAGTAGACAATATGAATACAGTTACAGGGTTACCTCGTACCAGGAGTAAACGTGATGTCACGCCCTGCCTTGGGGGGTATGACTGGCACCTAGTGCCCTACTGGGACCTGAACTGCTAGACTGCTGAGCCAAAGCACTTCTGGTGCCTGGCTGGCTCTAACTCTGGATTCAAGAAAATGACGGGCTATATAACGACTGCAAATACATCCTCTGACTTACAAGGCCTATAGCCACCTGTAAATAAACAACAGCTAAGCATAGCAGCAATAGTATGAAGGAACCTATGCGGGCCGACAAGGCCACCATGCTGTCTAGTTATCTCTAAATCAAGAAAACAGGTGCTAAACCACTATGTGACCAACAAGGTCACCACTACCAACTGAGTAAGGCCCTACACGACCATCATAACAAGCTAAAACGTACACACGGCCTCATACGACCGGTATAACTAACCACAGGGTATACACAATCTACAAGCCTCTAAGAATACTGATAATATGGTCGGGACAGGGCCCCAGCCTACCCATACTGTACAACAAAAGAAAAGGGATAAACCTCTAGCTATCTAGCTCTGGATGACTGGAGCTGACAACTCTGTGAGCTAGCTAGAATCACGAGGGATCGACTCCTCGTCTATGAGTACTTGCAGGCAAGTAATGCAATGCCCAAAACAGGTGTCAGTACCGCTGGTACTGAGTATGTAAAGCAACAACTGAAAAATATCTGAAAACAACAATACAACTGATGGAACTGAAATAGAAAGAAATAGACTGAAACTGACTAGAAATATGAATCTAAGATTGTTTTCAACTATGCTGGAAGGAGTAGGAGTCATACCTAGAAATGTATCGCTCTACTGTCGATCTACTCGTATCTAGCATAACATGGCATAAAATAACATAACATAGCATAGCACACACAAACCTTACCCGGCCCCCATAAGCCGGGAGGTACAATCAACACGCAATCTATACCCCTACCCCGGTCGTCCCATCTCCTATAATAACTATAAGCATCCTGCCGATCCCCTGGGTATGCACTTGGGCTCGCTGAGCCCCTGACTATAATTGTACCTGAGTCCGGAGGACTCCTGAATCAACACCCCGGGCGTACCTGCTCGACGGGGGTGTATAAAAGCCGACCAAGGCAAAATATGGGGAAACCGGTATCCCATCTTCGTCCCCTGGGGGACGGCATGCCACTCCGTAGAGCAACGTATCCTCGCCCTCTGGTGGACGAGTTGATATAGCTATTAACCCTGGGGCGGTCATGAATGCTAGGTAATCCAACCCCAAAACAATACAGTGGTCTCAACTAGTAATACTAACTGCGTACACCACATGCTGAAACTAGTGATAATAATATGTATGTATATGTAACATGCTGAAGCTAATGATAATAATATGTATGTATTTGATACAAGCTAAGACTGATAATGGTATATATATAACCTTCTGTCATACTGTGCTGAGTCTAATACTGAACAGGTTATATTTGTTCTGCTGAGAATCGTGTTGTATATCTGAGTTTCATAGTAAACATGATTTACCACTTATAACATGTTTTCTAAACTTCAGTCTAGGCTACTACTCGATTTCTGAAATACTTTACGGGAACTTATATTGCTTTACTAAGTTTCGACTGGACACGATAATATCCTAACATACTTTACTATTACATACTGGCATGCTGTACTATTTCTGGAACTTTCTACTAGAATGTATATCTTGCTAGTAAATTTCGTGCTACACATGACATGATGTTACTAATATCCTACTAAAATTCATACTAAACATAATATGCGACTTCTGAAATATTCTACTGGCACTTGAACTATTTTATTATACTGGAACTACTAACTTGCCGAAGAAACTGGCTTTACATACCTTCGCTTCTAATTTCCCAACTAACTGGCGTAGCTCAGTCAGTATTTCCGCTATTTCTCCCAACTGCATCCATATATATATATATATATATATATATATATCAATTAGGACTAAATACACTAATATTCTAAAAGAAGATAACACTTTTTAATATATATATAGCCAAAACTTTGACTTATCGGAAAACGGCCGAAAACTCGCTATTTCTCCGAAGTCAAGAAGGGAGAAATACTCACTTTGGGGCTAGGAGTATATTGACACTAATTTGGAGCAATTCCACTTACCTTAGCTCGGTAGCACGACGATTCACCGACCGAATTTTGCGAAACTAAACCTGTAGGAATGCTCCCTGCAGCTTTATACTCTGGTATCTAGGATTAATTCGAGTTTCGACCGCGTTAGTGGCATAATCGAATGAACTTTTATGTTGAATCCTCATTCTCCTCTATTCTGGTCGTGTTCTGGAATTAAAAGTGTGTGAAATGAAGTTAAAAGTCGAAGTTGGTGCTTTTATACTTGAGGCTGCACCTCACCTCCGTGGCACATTGGCCATCGCGGAGGTGATCCTCTGTGACACGCTGGCCATCACGGAGGTGAGCCTCCGTGACACTCTGGCCATCGCGGAGGAGGTCTGCCAACCTCCTTTTGCGATGGTTCGGCGTGTCGCTTATCCGGTCTTTCCCCGAGCCTTTTCCTAGCATTTATGGCATTCTAAAACTCTTTACCAACATGCGAATAGGCCATCTACATGTCGATAATTTAGGGGGTGTAACATCCTCCCCCCCTTAAGAACATTCATCCTCGAATGTAAACTTCTACCTGTAAGAAGTTCAACTTACTTGAGTTATTCTAGAAAAATTTCGGCAGAGTCTCCCCTGTAATATGGACTATCTCAAAAACCTGAAATGCAAAAAAGTCCAATACAGGTACTCCACATAATACTATAGCAATCATCATGTAAAAGACTAGAGTCGGTTATCTCATTATACATGAAATATAAGGCATCTCATATGATAACAATACTAACATACCTCTCAACTGATTAGGCTTGGAATAAGTGAGGATATCTGACTTTCATGTCTTCTTCGGCTTCCCAAGTCATCTCCTCTCGGTTCTTGTTACGCCACAGTACCTTGACATAAGCAACATCTTTAGTCCTCAACCGGTGAATCTGCCTGTCTAGTATAGCTACTGGGACCTCTTCATAGGCCAACTCTTCCGTAACCTGGACATCCTAGACTAGGACAACTCTGGAGGGGTCCCCTATATACTTTCTCAGCATAGACACGTGGAAAACTGGATGAACGGACTCTTATTCTGGAGGCAAGTTCAACTAGTATGCCACTTGGCCTATTCTCCGTCGAATCTGATAAGGCCCAACGAACCTCGGACTGAGCTTGCCCTTCTTGCAGAATCTCATCACCCCTTTCATTGGAGATACTTTTAAAGATACCCATCCATTCACATTAAATTCCAGGTTCCTACATCGCACATCAACATACGATTTCTGGTGGCTCTGAGCAGTCAGTAGGCGTTCTTTGATAAGCTTTACCTTCTTCTCTGACGGATGAATAATATCTGGCCCAATCAGCACTGACTTTTCCACTTCAAACCAGCCAACTGGCGATCTACATTTTCGTCCATACAAAGCCTCATAGGGCGCCATCTGGAGAGCTGAGTGGTAACTATTGTTATAAGCAAACTCAATCAGTGGTAAATGCTCATCCCAGCCACCTCCAAGTCCAGCACACACGCCCGTAGCATATCCTCGAGCGTCTGAATAGTGTGTTCCGCCTGTCCATCTATCTGAGGGTGGAATGCTGTGCTCAAATTAATCTGTGTTCCCAGACCTCTCTGAAACGACTTCCAAAATCCAGCTGTAAATTGTGCTCCTCTATCAGAGATAATAGATACTGGAACACAGTGTAATCTAACTATTTCTCTGATATACAATTCGGCGTAATCTTCGGCAGAGAAAGTAGCTCTTACTGGCAGGAAGTGGGCTGATTCGTCAGTCTGTCAACCATTACCCAAAATGGAATCATGTCTATGCCTGGTACGGGGTAATCCTTCTACAAAGTCCATGTTTACTGCTTCCCATTTCCAAAGAGGCACAGCTATGTCCTGAGTCAATCCACCTGGTTTCTGGTGTTCCGCTTTTACTTGCTGGCAGTTAGGACATTGGCTACAAATTCTGCTATTTCCCTCTTCCTACCTGGCCACCAGAAGATTTCTTTGATATCATGGTACATTTTCATCGCTCCTGGGTGGAGAGAATAGCGGGCATATTGCGCCTCACTCATAATCTGCTGGCTAAGCCCTGAAATATCTGGAACACAAATGCGGCCTTTACATCGCAACACTTCATCCTATGTTACCTGAAAATCTGGCGCTTTTCCTTGTTGAATTATGTCCTTAAGCTGAACCAGGTCAGGATCTTCATACTTCCGTTCCTTTACCTCCACAACCAATGAAGACACTGCAGTGATCTGAATGATCGCTCTGTTGTCCTCTGTCTCTGCTACACAAGCGGCTAAACTGGCTAATTGGTGTATTTCTCTGGCCAACTCCCGCTGCTCAGGCTGCAAGTATGCCAAACTCCCCATAGATTTGCGGCTGAGGGCATCTGCTACTACGTTAGATCTTCCTAGGTGATACATAATGTTTACATCATAATCTTTCAATAATTCCAACTAGCGACGCTGCCGCATATTCAACTCTCTCTGAGTGAAGATATACTGTAGGCTCTAATGGTCAGTGAAAATATCCACATGGACGCCATATAAGTAATGGCTCCATATCTTTAGGGCGTGGATCACTGCGGCTAACTCCAGGTCATGGGTAGGATAATTCTTTTCGTGTTTCCTCAGTTGTCTGGAAGCATAAGAAATTACTTTACCATGTTGCATCAACACGCATTCTAACCCAGTACCCGAAGCATTATAATAAACTGCATAACCCTCTGTACCTTCTGTCAATGCTAATGCTGGGGTGGAGGTCAACCTGTCTTTCAATTCCTGGAAACTCTGCTCACATGCCTCCGTCCACTGAAACTTACTGCTTTTTGCGTCAACTTAATCAGAGGTGCTGAATTCTTCAACAAAACTTCTGTAGTACCCTACTAATCCCAGGAAACTGCATGCCTCGGTCAGAGTGGTATGTCTGGTCCATGTTTTCACTGCTTCTACTTTCTGTGTATCTATCTGTATACCAACCCCCAACACGATATGACCAAAAAGACTACTAAATTCAGCCAGATTCGCCTTTAGAGGAATTGGCATGTAATTGACGGTCATACTGATTTATCATACCGAAGAAACTGACAAGTAATCTCTCTGTATAGCTAGATCTTTATCTGGCCTTCTGGGCCGGATGCTAATGCTACTCGCTGCTGGAATAATCTGTTATTACTGTCTGCACACCATGTGCACGTATCTGATTAGTGGATTCTGATAGTGATCATGATCTCTAATAATCTAGTTGAATAATTGTGAATAACTGAATAACCGGGATGAATGACCCGAATGCTGAAGTAGTCTAACAATACTCTAAATGTCCTACTCGAACATCTGTAGCTTATGCATGACTGCGGAGTTGTGGACAACTACCTGCTTTGTTCTTCTAATTGAACAACTGTAGAGCTGGGCTTAGTCGGACTTACTCTAAGGCGATCAGTCCCTGAATCTTCATAGGGAACCTACCAATTTCCTTACCTTAGTAAGCACTAAGCTAGCAGAGTACTACCAATTCCTTATGCATTGTTCGTATCCACTCGGATCTATGTTCTAGGAAATTCTCGATCTTATGAGCAATTCTATAAAGACTGGCCTTCTCCTAAGACTCTGTATTTGAATATCTTACGAGAACCGGCTGGTGTACTAGTTTTTCACTGACCACTGATGTGGACTCCTCCTTGGGGTACTCACGGTTTTGTCTGACTGGGACGACTGGCTGACTTGCGGGGTTTTCTACATGATAACTGCTACATTGACTAAGGCTGACTCTCACCTACAAGGCCGGAAAAACAATGTACGACCACTTAACATATTGGAGAATTCTGGTGTTGCTAACCTCTAGAATATACTTAGTCGGTCTGTGTTTCTGGTTCTGACACATGCGATAACGTTACTGGTCTTTAAGGATGCTTCCCTACTAATACAGGCGCCAGCTGGTCGTTAGACAGTCTGACTGCGCCCGTATCATCTAACCACCTGATTCAGGCTACTAACTCTTATGAACTTCTGAAGTCTAAATCTGGCAACAAGTATACAAGTCCATTAACTCAATAAACTGAAAATTGAGAAAGTTTCTATGGCTTCATACGTGAATCACACTTAACCTGCCCCCTTTTTGGGCAAGGGGTCCTGCAGTACGATCTGTATATACTCCTAGCAGCTAACCAGAATCTGTGTGACTGTAACCCCTATTGGCAGCTACTCACAGCATATCTGATATCTGCATATATATATATATATATATATATATATATATATATATATTAACACTATGTACACTACATACTGAATTTTGTAGTAATACGTAATCTCTAACATGCTTTACTGAATTTCATACTGCACATGATATACTGCTTCTATAGTCTAATGATATCTCCTATCCTCTCGTATCATTTCATTGGATTTTCGTCCCATTCTGGAAGCAACAAGCACATACACTTTAGCTATGATCTGCTAGTTGAAATTTCGCCACTCTTACAACATGGGGTCAACCTCCGGACCTTGTGGCTTTACTTGTCATTATATTGAGGACCCATGACTATCTGTTGAACCTTGCCTCTAGGCCACACTAAATTAGAGTCTCCGGGTCGGCACCCTCTTACCCTCTCCGTAGGCGGACGTACCGCAACATTCTAGACTGCAATCTTACTGTCTCTTAACTGTTAGTCCGAGGCTTTATCCTTAATGCACGATATTCTCCCAATCTAAAGGTGATTCTAATTTCCCCTCAAAATCTGGTATTCTTGCTTCTCCCCCTTATCTTGCTTAAGCTAAGCTCTGGGGTTCAAGGTTGCCTTACATTGATAATAAGGTTACTGATCAAGTCTCAGCTTATACTTCTTTTGGCTTGCAGTCAGACCCATCTGATTCATATGACCTCCCTACCTTTCGATATCACAACTGAAATCCTAACTATTATCTTACAGGTATATCCTGCCGTTGTTAGCATGTTATGACGGACTTGGCCTTTTTCTGACTCGAACTTAACTATTACTGGGAGTTCATCACTGACAAGTCTTTTACACCCACTTCGAGTAAGCTAGTAGTCTTACTCGCTCTTCTGACTTATTACCATAAGGGTCTGCACAACTTACATAATCATAGGGGCTCCTTACTCCTTCTAACACTTTCTAGAATCAACCAATCCATCTTCACTTACTGCTTACTTTGGGCAACATCGCCTCATCCTTACGCCCTTTGCTACACTGGAATCAAAACTAAGGGGCAGGAACTTACTGCAGCGAAACAAAACATGGAACTGTACCACATCTGAAAGGATGGAGGTGGGAATCCTACATTTCCCTCTCTTTCTCACACCTATCTGATAATCTAATATTGTCTATCATCTTAATCAGATCTTATATATTTAACAAATAAAATCAACTCATTTATACGCTATGCTTCTAACTTCCAACTCTGAAGTTATCGACATATACTGGGGATGGTACCGATAAGGTATCACATTGGGAGGTCCCTGATACCTCCTGCTGCTGCTGTAGTTACCCTGCAACTGGCTGGTGCCCTCTTTTGCTGCTATATCCAATCTACTGCCTGTGATAGGGTGTCGATGATCTGACTTTGTATCTGTAACAAAAGAGTATGATAAGTTTTAGGGACTCAACCCTATACTGTACCGCTCTATAGCACGACTGACTAAGAAGAAAGAGTAACCATCCTATCATGCCTCACAGCCTCCTGTCTATAGCATGTGGTGCACAACACATCCATAGGCAAGACTCTACTTAGCATGGCTTGCAGACTCCCTGGGATATGACTTGCTCTGATACCAAGTTTGTCACGCCCCGCCTTGGGGGGTATGACTGGCACCTGGTGCCCTATTGGGACCTGAACTGCTAGACTGCTAAGCCAAAGCACTTCTGGTGCCTGGATGGCTCTAACCTCTGGATTCAAGAAAACGACGGGCTATATAACGATTGTAAATACAGCCTCCGGCCGACTAGGCCTATAGCCACCTGTAATCAAACAACAGCTAACTAGAGCAACAGTAGTATGAAGGAACCTATGCGGGCCGACAAGGCCACCATGCTATCTAGTGATCTCTAAATCAAGAAAATAGGAGCTAAACCGCTACGTGACTGACAAGGTCACCACTACCAACTGAGTAAGGCCCCACACGGCCATCATAACAAGCTAAAACGTACACACGACCTCACACGACCGGTATAACTAACCATAGGGTATACACAATCTGCAAGCCTCTAAGAATACTGATAATATGGTCGGGACAGGGCCCCAGCCTACCCATACTGTACAACAAAAGAAAAGGGATAAACCTCTAGCTATCTAGCTCCGGATGACTAGAGCTGATAACTCTGTGAGCTGGCTAGAATCACGAGGGATCGACTCCTCGTCTATGAGTACCTACAGGCAAGTAATGCAGCGCCCCAAACGGGCGTCAGTACCGCTGGTACTGAGTATGTAAAGCAACAACTGAAAAATATTTGAAAACAACAATACAACTAATGGAACTGAAATAGAAAGAAATATACTAAAACTGACTAGAAATATGAATCTAAGATTGTTTTCAACTATGCTGGAAGGAGTAGGAGTCATACCTGGAAATGTATCGTTGTACTGTCGATCTAGTCGTATCTAGCGTAACATGGCATAACATAACATAACATAGCATAGCACACACAAACCATACCCGGCCCCCATAAGCCGGGAGGTACAATCAACACGCAATCTATACCCCTACCCCGGTCGTCCCATCTCCTATAATAACTATAAGCATCCTGCCGATCCCCCGGGTATGCACTTGGGCTCACTGAGCCCCTGACTATAACTGTACCTGAGTCCGGAGGACTCCTGAATCAACACCCCAGGCGTACCCGCTCGACAGGGGTGTATAAAAGCCGACCAAGGCAAAATATGGGGAAACCGGTATCCCATCTTCGTCCCCTGGGGGACGGCATGCCACTCCGTAGAGTGACGTATCCTCTCCCTCTAGAGGACGATTTAATACAGCTATTAACCCTGGGGCGGTCATGAATTCTAGGTAATCCAACCCCAAAACAATACAGTGGTCTTAACTAGTAATACTAACTGCGTACACCACATGCTGAAACTAGTGCTAATAATATGTATGTATATGTTACATGCTGAAGCTAATGATAATAATATGTATGTATTTAATACAAGCTAAGACTGATAATGGTATATATATCCCCTTCTGTCATACTGTGCTGAGTCTAATACTGAACAGGTTATATTTTTTCTACTGAGAATCATGTTGTATATCTGAGTTTCATAGTAAACATGATTTACCACTTCTAACATGTTTTCTAAACTTCATTTTAGGCTACTACTCCATTTCTAAAATACTTTATGGGAACTTATATTGCTTTACTAAGTTTCAACTAGACACGATAATATCCTAACATACTTTACTATTACATACTGGCATGCTGTACTGTTTCTGGAACTTTCTACTAGAATGTATATCTTACTAGTAAATTTCGCGCTACACATGACATGATGTTACTAATATCCTACTAAAATTCATACTAAACATAATATGAGACTTCTGAAACATTCTACTGGCACTTGAACTATTTTACTATACCGGAACTACTAACTTGCCGAAGAAACTGGCTTTACATACCTTCGCTTCTAATTTCCCAACTAACTGGCGTAGCTCGGTCAGTATTTCCACTATTTCTCCCAACTGCATCCATATATATATATCAATTAGGACTAAATACACTAATATTCTAAAAGAAGATAACACTTTTTAATATATATATATAGCCAAAACTTTGACTTATCGGAAAACGGCTGAAAACTCGCTATTTCTCCAATGTCCAGAAGGGAGAAATACTCACTTTTGGGCTAGGAGTATATTGAAACTAATTTGGAGCAATTCCACTTACCTTAGCTCGGTAGCACGACGATTCGCCGGCCGAATTTTAGGAAACTAAACCCGTAGGAATGCTCCTTGAAGCTTTATACTCCGGTATCTAGGATTAATTTGAGTTTCGACCGCGTTTAGTGGCATAATCGGATGAACTTTTATGTTGAATCCTCGTTCTCCTCTGTTCTGGTAGTGTTCTAGCATTAAAAGTGTGTGAAATGAAGTTAAAAACCGAAGTTGGTGCTTTTATACTTGAGGCTGCACCTCACCTCCATGGCACGTTGGCCATCGCGGAGGTGATCCTCCGTGACACGCTGGCCATCGCAGAGGTGAGCCTCCGTGACACTCGGGCCATCACGGAGGAGGTCGCCAACCTCCTTTTGCAATGGTTCTATGTGTGGCTTATCTAATCTTTTCCCGGGCCTTTTCCTAGCATGTATGGCATTCTAAAACTCTTAACCAACATGCGAATAGGCCATCTACATGTCGATAATTTACGGGGTGTAACACGTGACCCTATTGTGTCATTGTTGAAAAGCTAATGAGATTAACTTACTTTTTGCCGGTCACAAAGACGTTTCAGCTAAAGATTACACCGAATTGAATACTAAAGAAATATTCTGTCTATATGGTATCTCAGTGTCTAATAACTTCTGAGAAAGGGGCACAACTAATAGCTATGTTTTGGAAGAGTTATCAGGAAAGATTAGGATGCATGTTAATTTAAGTACCGCCCCTCGTCTCCCAAAAAAATAGCCAAGCATAGCACACGACTCGAACGCCCCAACTTTTGTTAAGGGAAGAAATGCAGGTCCCCTATATGATGGCCTGAAGCAGGTAAGTCAGGAAAAATTGAACCGAGCATACTGCATCAGTCAGAGGGAAATAGTTAAACTAATTTGGGGATATGTATTGGGAGCCCAAGATTGCCGGAAGTCTCATTCTAGTATATGGAGAAGTTAGAGATTGAAGCAATGAATGGTTGTTCTTAATAATTTCACCAATAAAAGATGTTATGAAATCTGACAAGCAGGGCAAGTCCAGCCTTAGATTCATTAAGCTATACCGGATCCTCCGAGAGATTGGCCAAGTGGCCTATGAGATAAAGTTGCCTTCGGGGCTAGGACCTATTTATCAATACTACACAAGCGCATAAAAGATCTTGTCTCAAACTAATCCAATTGGGGATACTCACAGTATAAAAGCACTGTTCCATGGAGAGACTCCAATAGTTATAAGAGCCATCTTGAGAACCAAAGTTGTAGTTGATTAGAGTATCATGGGGGGACAGAAGTATAGAAGAAATGAATTGAAACACTATGAATGATGCGAAGTCTAGATAGTTTCAGTTGTTCTACACTCTACAGTGAAATTATACAGACTCAGACAATTTAAGTGAAGGAAAGATAGTTTCAGATGTTGTACAATTGATTTTGTTGCTATTATTATCAATTGTTTGCATATATGTACTAGAGCTATGTTTCAGTTGCAAGTAGCATCCTGTGAGACGCCTGTGTTGGACTTTTCTGCGTTTCAGGTTTTAAGGATAGTCTATATTACAGAGGAGACTCTGCCGAATTTTTTCTAGCCATAGTTAAAAGAGTTGAGCCTCTTGAGCTTAAGATTACATTCGAGGATGAATGATCCTAAGAGGGGGATGATATTACACCTCATAAGATTCTATCAATTAACCGATGCGTGCGTACGTATGTTGAGAGTTTTGGTAGTATGACTCATTCATTGTAAACATTTTCCTTAGTCCCGAATAGAGAAGATGCACAACTTTTATCCAAATTTCATCAAATTACACTGTCAAACGCTGTCCAAATGCAAATTAACTTAGAGGTAACAAGTTTTATGCCTGTGAGAAGCATCTCTGCGGAGTTATTTCTTGAAAATTCGCTCGGCATACCGAAACCCTACCGAGTAAAGGTTGTCGAAATTACTCCAAATTGAGTCCTAAATGGCCACAGGAAATAGTTAAGCATTTCTCTCTTCTAAACTCTTGGGAAATTGTGAGTTTTCAGTTGAGTTAAATAGAGTTGAATTATAGTTATTATTATTATTATCGAAAGATGTCGTTGTTTGTCGAATCTAGTTTCGAAAAAAGCCTTATTCTCTCAGTGTAAGGGCTGCAATTGAGTGGAACCACCGGTTATAGGTTAAAACTCATCAGTTAAACGAGAATCTGCATTCAAGGTATGTTAAGGCTTATTCCTTCAGCAAGTTATTCTCGTCGTGTAGTAATACGACCTATGCCTTCGAACGTAGATAATGATCCTGTATACTGTGATTAGCTGCTGCCGGTAGATGATGAGCTTATATGTTGTGATTAGCTACTGTCAACAGATTATGATTATATATGTTTTGATTAGCTGTTGTGAACAGATTATGATTATATATATTGTGGTTATCTTCTAGAAAACATATTGATATTATATTATAGTATCCCTTGTCGGGAAAGAGTAAGTAGCATCATAAAAACTCCTCTGATCTTCTGTTCACTGTATTAGTAGAATTTTGATGTTTTGCTGTCAGACCAAGGCCTTAGAAGTATGTGGTTAGCTGTTGGGCTTGATTTGGTATGTTAGACAGCATAAGGCGTAGCCGGGTAATATAACTTTCAGTTGGCCGCCTATATTGTCAGTAAACCTTGTCCAGAGGCCGTTCGTGCACCTTAACGCCTCCACGACAAGAAAGTTGGATAGGATGACCATACCTTAAAGTCAGCAACACCAGGGTTGCCTAGTGAACTGAGTGACGACCTGCCATCTAATTAGCTACTTCCAATGACTGTTAGTTTTAGTCGACTTAGTGCTTGTCATGTAGGTTGCCCAGGAAGCTATCCCAGTTGTACGAGTCAGATAGACCCATGGGTACCCTAAGGAGGGAACCTTATCAGTAGTTGAATGTTGAGCCAATGCCCCAGCCTACTCTTATAAGATACTCAGGTATAGGTTGTCGTGAGTGGTTAAGTCCAGATAAACTTATGGACGAGGTTAGAAATCACCTAGAGAAGAACATATGAAATTTGAACAGACCAAGTCAAGGTATAAGGGACTAGAACCATGTTAGTATAGTATTATCTTCAGGCTAAGAATTATAGTAAGTTGTCTGTGGAAGATTAGGGGCTGACTGCTTAGGAGCATGTCTGATTAGTAGCAGCCACACAGTTGTTCTAAGCGGAGGAACTAAATAGTTGGTCACCTATGACGTTACAGATAGTCTATGAGTTATCCTTGCCTCGGCATGACCGTCAGACCATTGCTTAGGTCACTCGAACCTCAACCTTTTCTATCTAAGTCGATAGAGGTTGTGATCACTGCCAGGACCCTCTGGCCAGGTGTAGGCATACAGACTGTCCCTATTGGCATCTATATAAACCAGTTCAGAGGTGAGTAAGAGTAGCAATCATGTTAGGCTTATGGAGTAATATGATGTTTGAAGGAACCAGATTGAGGCCGTGAGGGCCGTTTTGAGATACCCATATGCTCACAGGAGTAATATGATGTCCGAAGGGACCAAATTGAGGCTGTGAGGGTCGTATTGAGATATCTATATGCTCATCGGAGCAATATGATGTTCGAAGGGACCAAATTGAGGCTGTGAGGGTTGTATTGAGATATTCATCTGCTCGCAGGGGCAATATGATGTCCGGAGGGACCAGATTGAGGCCGTGAGGGCTATATTGAGATACCTATGTGCTCGTAGGAGCAATATAATATCCGAAAGGAGATTGAGGCTGTGAGGACCGTACTGAGGTCTAGTCACCTCCAGAATCCTCTATGACATAGTGGCATCATGACCCTCGGTCGAACCAAGGCTCGGGGTCCAGTTACAAGAGCCCAGATGGCTCAGATACAGTTACCGTTATAGTTACTTGTAGGGAAATAGCGGTATATAGACTGGTTGGCACCTGTCGGGGCTTATGGGGGCCCATGTAGCTTAACTTTGTGTTGATTGTACCTTCCAGGCTTATGGGGGCCAGGATAGGTTCTTGTTTGTATACTTGATTGTTAGCTATAGGTTAACTTCTTGTTTGTATACTTGATTGTTAGCTATAGCTTATGAATGTATAGTTGTACATCTTCATCTCATATACGTGTAGTGAGTTACAAGACAGCATGGTGGCCTTGTCGGCCCGCATAGGATCCCTTTTATTGTTATATTGGCGGGTTTAGCAGTTTTCTTTTACAGGTACTGCATGGCCTTGTCGGCCTGAGGCTGTATTTACAGTCGAGATATAGAAGTTTGTTATCTTGATTTTGAGTCGCTGGTAGGTACTAGAGGTGTATAGGCTCAGCCAGGTCAACCCAGATTATAGTGTGGCATTAGGTTCCAGTAATACCTTCCAAAGTGAGGCTTGACAATCACTCCCCCTTCTCGATAGAGTTCATAAACAAATTACTACTTTTTTTTTATTATACTCATGGATTTCCTTTCCTGATTTCAATTGACGAGCCAAAGATAGTATTTGATAATTGATCAGAAAATCAGATAATTGAGATCAAGAAAAAGTAAGCAACTCAAATAAATGGAAAATATCGAATAAAGTGCACAACTATCAAACTTCAACCATCATGTCTAAACCATAACCCTGGAATTAAGAAGCTTAGCTACTCATGAATTGATTGCAAATAAAAGAATTCATAAATAGCAATTGTTTAAAGAAAAATTATAAAAGTGAAAAACCTACATAAAGTACTTGAGTTCTCCACTTCTGCTCTATTCCAAACTTCAATAATTCAAACCCCCTTTCTAAATTGCATACAAGCAGTACATATAGGGTTTCTAAAATGGCTTTGGATGAAAATATCCTTCATTTAATCAAGTGCACCAAATTGGCTTGAATTTGCGCTACCGTGCTGCTACCCGCTATGCAGGCCAAGATGTGGTAGTGTTATTTTTCTAGTGCTTCACTTAACTCAACTGAGGCTTCCAATAGATGCACTATCACATCGCCTAGCACGACGCATGGTACGACGCAACAATGTATTTGCAACTTTTTGGCTTGATTCTTTGTGGAATTGCTTTCTGCACTTGGTTTTGCACCTCATATAAACTTCAGATTGGCTTGAATGGCTTCTACTCATACTTCAAAGCTCTCATTTTCCATATTTTTATCTCAAAACTCTTTATTTTCATCACTCACTATCAAAATAACAAAAGTAAGTGTAACACCTATTTTTAGTGCTCAAAGTACGATAAAACACTCAAAAGTGAGGCATAATAATGGCTAAATATATAACATTTTAGCCTCACATCAACACCTCACACGTAAGACCTTGATCGTCCTTTAACAAGCCTTTGTACTCAATACTTAACCCTTGATTTAGCCCTTCAAACAATCAACTCGAACAGGTCTACTCAAGATAATTATGCACTTAACATTAAACAACAAGCTTCATGAATCATGCAATCATATGAATAATTTTCAAATGAAACTTTTAAAATAAACTAGCCTCAACCAATACCTCAATCTTTTTAAAGCATTTTACTCTTAATTACGTCTCATCAACTCAAAGAATCCCACAATCCACATGTCCTACATCAACAATTTGGCCTCACAGAAATAATTAGTCCATACATTCTCTCAAAAAGACGATTATACTTTATGGACTTAGAAACAAAACATACTCTCGCACTTACAAAGAACAACCACATGCGTTAATAAAGTACCATAGACTTGCTCGTTATGTACATCTCCATGAATTTAAGTGTGCCGGATAGAATGACCTAGGACTTTGATGGGTTATATGTTGGCTGGGGACATGTAGGATAACTTTTTGATTGTGACATACACTTCCCTAAGCACTTTGTAATCTTACACATGATACCCATTATTTCTTCACTATAGCTTTTTAGCCCTTCGTTCTTCACTTATATCCACCAAAAGTTCTCATCATAACAAGAATGCTTCAATTATATCTTTTTTATTTCTTTTACGTCTTTCAAGCATTTTCTTATTTTTTTTCTCTTTTTCTTTCCTTTTATGAGGGTCTTTTTCATCTCAAGCTAGTTTCATTAATCACCTTACCAACTTGACATGCCTTTTTATTTTATTCAACAACTTCACACATTTTATGCTAAAATGCTTGAGGAAGCAAGGTGCAAAAATAAGATTGCAATAAAAAGGATTATGGTTAGTGTGGTTATCAAACCACAAACTAAAGACTCAAAAGGGCTAACTAGTGATATAAGTATCTGAACAGGCCAATCCTTCACAAGACAAATCAAACAACGTCTATTATCATTTCTAAACTAAGCAACACTTTTATTTCACTTTAAGAACACGCGAGGCAAGTTCTAGACTAAAATGCATGACATAGATTATATGCAATAATTTCACACCTCACAATGGCACAATATCAACAAGGAAAACTTCATACAGATATTCAGCTCAATGACAATTTAATGAAATTCAGATCAAGGCAGATGCTATTAATATGAGTTGAGAAGGTAAGCCTAAGCATTTTGAGAAATAGAAGATCATTGCTATTTCATAATGCATATTGCGTACACTTCAAGACTTATGTTAGTTCATCAATTTAAATTCTAGCTGAGCACAAAAAATTCAAGCTGGTTTTTAGCTTTGAACTCTCTACTATGTGACTAATTTTCCATTAAGATGGTCGTCATTCATCCATTATCTAGAAAAAACTTTAACTATGACTAAGAATTATTCCTAAAAAATTTAAAGTTTATCTTAAAAATTAAAAATTCACCTAGTTCAAATGGCTCTCACCCCGAAAAGAACCAAGGTCAAAAGAAAATTTTGGGGGATTTGAATGAGCAATGCCACAAAAGAAATAAAATTAAAAATAATAATTAAATCAAATAAAATTCAAATTAAACTAGCATGATCACTCAAGATCACATATTCAAATAACATAACAAAAATACAATTATCACAGAACAACAAGTTAGTTCACTAAAAAATCCCCACTCCATAGTTAATGTACTACAATGTCCTCACTGCAGAATTAAACAAAAAAATAACATAAGAAGCAAGAAACTTCTCCGAAGGATTTAGGCCTCAACATCATCCTTTGTGTTCATGTCTTCCTTCGATGGAAAAGAGGGCTCATTATCAATCCCAATAAAGCACATGTGACCTTCTTTATGAAAAAACGTACTTGGTAGTAAACACACTACCGCGTTGATAGCTGCCACACCAGCCATGATGCAATAGTGTGTTTTGGTAGGGGGTGTGATGGTTTTTCCATATTACTTTACTGCATAGCTGGTTGCTACACGAGCCATGATGTGGCGGTGTAATTTATGCACTAGCTCTACTTTTTCTTTCTTACACGTCATGTGGATGTTCTGCCTTCAAACTTTCCTAATTTTAGGCTTCATATACTTTCAAAAACATCCCCCTATTGCCTATTAAACTAAAAGTATTTTACAGAGAGTACAAGAAAACATACAAATTTTGAGTTACCTCTCGATCAGCGCCTGATTTAATGTTGCTACACGATGTAGTTTTTCTTAACTCAATGTATTCTCCTCTGCTTCCTCCTTTATTTCATAGTTTAATCAAACTCCATCCTTCTTCGCTTCTTCTTCACTCCACCACCCTTCATTTCATGCAGACATCTTATCAAATATAAGCAGCTTGGTAATTTGCTCTTCCACCACATCACTATTAGGTCTTTTTCTCTTCTCCTTATCCACTCCATACCTACCATGGATCACTTCTATGATCATGCACAATTATTTGTTGTGCGAGGGGTGGAAATGGATTTATTCACCTTAAAATTTGCCTCCTCATCATCTACCCTTATTTTGAGCTTTCCTGCTCTTATATCGATAAGGTCTCCTCTAGTGGCTAAGAAAGGGCACCACAATATAATTGGCACCTTCTTATATACTTCAAAATCAAGGATTATGAAGTCGGCTAGATTTATAAACTTATCGACTCTCAATCAACATATCCTCAATAATGCCCTCGGGGGAGACATGAGACTTGTCGGCTAGTTGCAAGGTGACAATAGTGTGACTTGGTTCACCTAAACCAAGCACCATGAACATAAATATGGGCACCAGATTTATACTTTCTCCCAAATCGCAAAATGCTTACTTCACCTCAATTTCACAAATTTGTATAGGGAGAGAGTGAAACTCCCTAGTTCTTTAAGCTTTTGAGGAAGCTTGCTTAACACCCGTGAACTGCATACTTCCATTAGTGCGACTGTCTCAAATTCTGCATGTCTCCGTTTACATGCAACCACATCCCTCAAATACTTCACATATTTGGCCATTTCTTTCATAGCATTAATCATAGGGATGTTTATGTGGAGCTCTTTGAAGATGTCCAAAAACTTCTAGAACCCAAAAATCCTTCTTACTGCTGCAATCTTTGTGGGAGTGGTGATGGAGGTCTGGCACTTGCCACTTCGGGATTAGTCTCATCTTTCTTACTGCTCTCCTGGTCTGCCTCTGAAATCTTTGTTGGTTTCTCATCAACATTTACTCCCTTGTCTGTCTGTGGCATCTCTTCTAACACTTTTCCACTTTTAAGGGAGATGACATTTGCTGTTTCCTTCGGGTTTTTTTCTCTGTCACTAGTTAATGCACCTGGCAGACTGACATGTTGTGCATTAACTAACTGGCCCAATTGAAATTGCATGTCGATAAATGCTTTCTTTATTTCATTATTTTTTTTGTTGTTCTTGTTGCTGCTGATGTGACATAAACTGCTTTAGAATTTCCTCTAGAGCACTGTTCACTTGATATGCTGGTGGTGGTTGCTGAATTTGAAAGGAGTGGTATGGGGCTATTTAAGAATTCTATTGACCTCCCCAAGAGAAGTTTGGTGGCTTATGTAATTCAGGAGATAGTTGTTCACTTAGTACCCCTGACCACGATTTTGTTGTCCAACATAAAAGACTAACTCGTGGTTCAAAGGACACCCAAAATAGACGGAGGTATTTGTTGTACCTGGTGAACCTATTGTACTAGTGCTTCTTGCTTCTATGTCAAATACTATCTCATAAATGTACAGAGCTGAGTGATTCTGCTCTTCTTGCTGAGATTCCATCAACCTCTAATCTGCTTGATATGCTCTGCGTGGTAGACTCTGCCAGTATCATATAATCTCTGTTACCTATTGACATAAGATTAAGAGGGCTTCCAACTCATCATAGTCCTTTAGCTGTTGCATTGAGAAGTGCCTTAGAATCCTGCCTTAATCCTTCTATGAAATTATGCCTTAAAATCTCCTTGGGCTGACCATGATGAGGGCAATCTCAAAGATAACCCTTATTGTAACACCCTGGATAATTTGAGCGATAAAATCGTGCTTTCGAGGTAGGACTATGAGTACATAATAGCTAAGAAGGAAGTGTTATGAGTTATTTAAATCACTCTATGATAGTATTTAATATTGGACGTCGATCAAGTTGTACAACAAAATTCGAAAAAAGTTATCGCAAAATTTCCTTCTTGAGATTCCTTGAAATTTAGGTCAAATGTATTGAAGTGTTTCTCCCAATCTATAAGGATTTAGGGGGTGTGTGACCTATCAAAATTAAATATCTATGAGTCTAATTTCTAGCACATCAAACCATGCGCCAATCCGACTTCGGAATAGAGAGATATTCGCATTTTCACGAGACCGCGCAAGCAGGCACCTCACAAGGATCTAAGGCGGTGGAGAACTATAAAAAGCCCCTTGGTAGTTGGTTGCCTTATTTTCTTATTTTCCAGAACTTCTTACGTCCAAAGCCTCTCTCAAGTTTCTCTCCATGGTTTCCTTTGGGTTTTGGGGCTAGAATCCATGGTTTAACATGATTTTGATGTCAGGAAGTCGAGAGTTTGGTGTAGCCCATGGTGTGGTGTCTTTTCTGGGATGTTGGTGGCTGTTTTGTGGTGAAGTTTTTGGTAAGCCTTCTTTCATTTGTTCTCCTTAGTTTTTAGGTTGGTTATAGGTGTGTTAACACCCGTAGTTTATTGTCTCGGAGTTTCTACCATCGAATTTCTATGAATCTTGTCAGGTATGCTCATATCAAGGGTGGCACCAGGTGCCAATCACGCCTCCTTGGGTTTGGGGTGTGACAGACTTGGTATCAGAGTAGTTCGTCCTAGGGAGTCTATGAGTCGTGTCTAATAGAGTCTTGTTTATGTGTGCATTGCGTAGTGTAATTATAAACAGGAGGCTACAGGACATTTAGGATTGTTACCCTTCTTTCTGGATCGAAATCCTGTGAGAAGCCAGATGTCATAGGAGTCGGGTCTAGACTCACGTTTGCTGACTTTTGCAGGGATGCTTGTAACATGATGAATTATAGTCGGCCAGTGGCTAAACATGACGGCATGTAAGATTCTTATTTTGATTATGGTTATAGTTTTGTCGCGCCTCCGCATGGTGCAAGGTTTTGTTGTTTGGAGTTGTTTGTGGTAGGCTTTTCATGTGAGGCTATGTCATGCGATGTCGTGCGTGTCGTCCAACATTCGAGGACGAATGTTTCTAAGGGGGAAGGATGTAACACCCTGGATAATTTTAGTGATAAATTTGTGCTTTCGAGGTAGGACTAAGAGTACATAATAGGCTAAGAAGTAAGTGTTATGAATTATTTGAATCACTCTATGATCGTATTTAAGATTGAACGTTGATCAAGTTGTAGAACAAAATTCGGAAAAAGTTATCGCAAAATTTCCTTCTTGAGATTCCTTGAAATTTAGGTCAAATGTATCAAAGTGTTTCTCCCAATATATAAGGAGTTAGGAGGTTTGTGACCTATCAAATTAAATATCTATGAGTCTAATTTCCAGCGCATTAAACTGTTTGCCAATCCGATTTCGGAGTAGAGAGATATTCGCATTTTCGCGAGACCGCGCAAGCAGGCACCTCACAAGGGTCTAAGGCGGTGGAGAACTATAAAAAGCCCCTTGGTCGGTTGGTTACCTTGTTTTCTTATTTTCCAGAACTTCTCACATCCAAAACCTCTCTTAAGGTTCTCTCCATGGTTTCCTTTGGGTTTTGGGGCTAGAATCCATGGTTTAACATGATTTTGATGTCGGGAAGTCAGGAGCTTGGTGCAGTCCATGGTTTGGTGTCTTTTTCGGGCTGCTGGTGGCTGTTTCGTGGTGAGGCTGTTGGTAGGCCTTCTTTCATTTGTTCTCCTTAGTTTTTAGGTTGGTTATTGGTGTGTTAACACCGGTAGGTTGTTGTATCAGAGTTTTTACCATCTAATTCCTATGAATCTTATCGGGTATTCTCATATCAGGGGTGGCACCAGGTGCCAATCACGCCTCCCTGGGTTTGGGGTGTGAAACTTATACTCCCCCATGCCTACAGTGAGACTCTCTATCTTTTTGAGAGAATGATGTTGGGCATATTTTTATGCCCATTTTCCAAACATTTACCCATATTTTACCTTATTTTGAGTTCATTATCCTTATAAATTATGTGTATTAAATGAGCTAATAAGTGTTTTTAGATGATTTTAACAGGTAACCAATGGAAAAGGACTAAAAATGACTCAAGGTGTGAAGAAGGAATAATTCACGAAAAGTCGGCCTGGTGAGATAGCTGGTGCAGCGCGCCAGCCCCCGAACTTCAGAGAAAATTATGCTCAAGCTAGTTCATTGGCAGGTGCGACATGCAGAGCTCCAACTTCAAAAGAATTTTGATTAACACTTTGGCAAGATGAGTGGCGTGGCACGCCAGAGGCATTCCAGACTTGTAAATTTTTCTACCACTCTGGTGCAGTGAGTGGTGTGGCGCACCAGACCCTAGAAGTGCAGAATTTGACAAACACCTTGGCGAAATAGCCGGTGCGGCGCGCTAGAGGCTGAACTTCAAAGGAAATGCAAGCCATAGTCTTGTGCACTGGATGGTGCGGTGCGCCAGGAGCTATTCGGGGCAGAATTTCAAGTCTAAAAACTGAACTTCTCAAGGGTAAAAAAGTCATTTGATACCTTGCTTATAAATATAACATCTAGGGCATTTTAGCAGGAGAATCGATTAGTCTTAGATCATTTTGTACGCAGTCCTAGGGGGAAGAGATAGAAGTTCATTTTCTTCTAGGTTTTCTTCTTTACTTTATGCTTTTGTTAATTCGAATGATGATTGCTTTAGTTTTCCAGTTGAATATGAGTGGCTAAACTCTTGTTCTAAGATTTTGGCCATAGCTGATGATTGAAATACTCTTTTATGCTAGACTTTAATTCTTCATTCAAGATTGTTTATGCTTACTTGTTTTAATTGATTATTTGTTAGTGCGATCACCTTGCAAATATTATTTGTTTGCTCTTGGTTGAACTTGGGAGAGGGAACTAAGAAGGTTAAAAGCAAGCACGAATAGGTTTAAATAATTTAGTTCCAAGAGTTCAAGAGTTGATTTCGTTTTTTAGGATAATGATATACCCTTCAACCCTATTCAGTTGAATACAAGTATCTTCAACCGTCTTCTCATGTTTCTCCTGCAACTATAGGGATATAGGTGTTAGGGTTTATGAGATAGTTCTTGGATATTCGGGAGAATAGCAAGAAATGGGATTGTAACTTGCAACTAGCAATCTTAGAAGAGTTTCGTCTGGTGTAATCGAGTCCTAAAAGCTCAACCTGAAAGTGAAAGTGCCAAGACCCTAAATTCCCGTCATCATTTGAATTACAAACACTTTTCAAAATGATTTTAGTTCATTAGTTTAATTTACATTTCAAAGTAGTAGAATAATCATTCATAACACTCAAATCACACTCCTATAAAAGTATGACACGGACGTTGTCAATAAAGAACCCAACTAGGTTGGCGTCAATCCCAAAGGGAATATGGTCAGGATGTAGAATAATGCTAGTATTTATGCTTTGTACAGTTATTTCCTAATTGGGGGTTTTAAAAAAAGAATCAAGTAAGAAAGTGGTAAACTATTGGTGTGGTCAAGTTTATTTAATTAACTAGGGAAGTGTTCGCCATGGATGCATAACAACTTCAGGTTCTTAAACTAGTGATTTATCCCAATACATAGCTTGAAGAACTGATAACATAGATTCATCCAAATGACTGATTTGTCCCTATTGGATGACTATACTCAATCAATGGACTAGGTCTCTTGAGTGTTTTCACTTTAACCATTATTAATTAGTCCAAATTAACTATCCTACGAACGCAGCTCAAGTTATTCAATGAAACTTAAAGTTCAAGGCTTTGTTGTTCTTCTCTTTTCCTAATCTCTACTTTTCTAGGTTCAAACAAGTAGGAAATTCAGGCAAGTCCTAATGTTGCATATTATTAAGAAACATTTATGATGAAGATATGAACAATGCAAACATACGTATTGGTTTAGAATCACTTTATATTTACTCTAGTTAGTTAATTCGTTTTGGTTCCCACAACCCTAGTTGTGGAGGTTTTAGCTATTCATGATTGCAAGAAAAGAATTAGATTTCATGGAAGAAAATATAATTAATAACTTATAATGATGATTGAAGAAAAATTCAATTAATTATTGCACAATCAAAGTATGATCAATTCAAGAACAATGAAAGAAAATCTCAAAGCAATTCGTGTATTTGATCTCCAAGTAATATTTAAAAACCCAAAAAACATGATTAAAACCATAATGTATCAATTCTATAAATAAATAACCTAAAAGGTATTTATACAAATAATTGAAAACCTTTCCTAAATTAACAGGGATCTGTAGCGACCTAACCTACGAGTTGTAGCATGAAGCTACGAGTCGTGGTTTCTATCTGTAACATGCACTGCAGTCTTGAAAATTGGTTAACACCTGGGAGAAGGTACGAATCATACAATGATGCTACGAGTCGTATATTGCTTATTGTGGTCTGATCTTGTAAAGTCTGGCATCCTCTGGAATTTCTCACGAGTACATGATATGGTTCGTATATTACTGTTACGACTCGTGGTCTATATTCATACTCTGGAACTTGCCAACTTGACATACTCACTGGAATTCACCACATCTCTGTTCGGTGTGTTTGTTGGGGTTATAAACCGACACGCAAGTGCATGTGGTCAAACAAGTAGTAAGTGGCTTTAGTAAGCCAAGTATCGATCCACGGAGACTCTGGATAAGTGAAATTTGCTCAAGTATACTATATTTTTACTTCTAAGTATGTTGACAACTGAACAACCAAAAATTGAAAAGTTTGTTTTATGAATGCTATACTAAAACTACTAACAATTATCTACTTTGAATTTAAACGATGGATATGAGCATGCCGAGGTTAAGGAACATGTAATGAACTGATTATCATCATAAATTGGTTAATCTTTTCTTCCAGTTGCTAGCCAAGAACATTAGCCAAGAGATTAAAACTCTCATATTTAATCTCACTTAAGAATCATAAACCATCCGTCTACATTTCTGTGTTCAAATGCAATTCATGACCTAGCAATACAATTCCGGTTCCTAAATTGACTAATACGACTTTCAAGTATATTTCTATCAGGAAAGCACATCAAAACTCAATTTTCCCAAATCAAGTAAAGAACAATATCCTATTAATTCACAACTTTCCAATTTCGTGCTCTCTCGAGTGAAATCGGACTTTTTAGATGTACATTAATGTAGGCCACACACCAATGCAGTAGAAACAAGAATTAATAGAACAACATGGAAGAAAAATATGAAAAACCAGATAATTCAATAATCAAAATTCATCACAAGTGTTCATAACCTCAGCAAGGAAGGGAATTAGCCACTCATTTGTGGATTAATCATCCTAAAACAAGTGTTAATCATACAAACAATTGAATTAGAGAAGAAAGAAAGAGAGAAAAAGCCCTGAACTTTTCGTCCCTCAACTGCCTGTAACCCACGTCCTTGCTCCACCAAGTCTGAATTATGAAAAATACACTTAAGTGTTCTGTTTATACTAGTGGGGATTTTTCCCGAAATAATGAGCAACGTGTCACGGAGTGCATCGCGGAGCACTGCCTCCGTGACATGCCGTGAACGCGGACCCTTACTGGAAATTGGGGGTCCGGGAATAAAGCACCAACGTGGCACGGCGTGCAACACGGAGGCTGGCCACCGTGCCACGGAGCTGTCGCGAGCCTCCACTGGAAATTAACGAATTTTTCACCCTCCAGGCAGAATGCTTCCGCGATGGCAGCGTGACACGGCTCCATCGCGGAGCCCCTTTAATTTGTGCAGTCCAGTGCCTTTTCCTTGCTCGCATCCAAGTCCAACTCCGATATCGTTCCAACATGCATTTTAGCTCCTCGAAATCACATTTTACCTACAAAACAATGCTAATCATGTTGGTTAGTATAAATTCACATTTTATTACCAATTACATAAAAATGTATACACATTGTTAGATAAACAAGGTGAAAATGATACTTTTGAGTATCACTTGGGCATATAAATCTGCCCAAGATCACTTACCCCACACTTAAATCCTTGTTCGTCCTCGAACAACAAACACACAATTCATGCAATTTACATCCCAACCTTCGCCACTATGGTGCGACAATTTAAGCTACGGTCATTCCGATCATTCAATATTGCGAATCATCAAGAAAACATGCATGGTCTTAACAATGCAATGACCTTCAATACATTAAGACTTCCTAGACTTTAAGAATCGACTCTCGATATCGGCAAACTCATGCAAATCAGCTAATCGAGATATCCGACATGAGAATCAATCTTTCATCAAGCATGTGCCCTCACAACTCAAGAGAATCTTCCCCTTTTTGCTCGTGTGACACACAAACATTCAAGTAGGGGCATGTAAAAATAATTTCACTCTCTCTCCCAAAAGAATTCACATGCATCATGTCATGACCCATAAGCTTGCCCTTAGTGTATTACTCCACTAATATAAAGAAATGCAATGTAAGATCACATAGGACTTTAATGGGTTGTAATGGAAGCTATGGAACTAGTACATATTGGATTAGCCAATAATAGCCACTAGCGTCCTTAAGCGCCTTTGCAACACATTCCCATCAACTCATGAACATTGTTTCTCTCTTTTCTTTTTTTTTCATCATCCCATTCTTGATGATTTACTTTAGTATGGCCCATTTCATTCAGCACACTTGACACAATAACAAAGGTTATTCATGCACCTTCATTAGCATTTATTTATAGCAAGTGCACCTTCAACCTTTTCTTTTCTTTCCTCACTCTGCTTTTCTTTTTCTTTTCACCATTCTCACTCTTTGACACTTTGGGAAAATTATTTTCTCTTCTTAAGCGCTTAAGAGTTTTGTATAGACTTTACTGCTAATGAAAAGAAAGAATCAAGCTCAGTTTATACTTTTTGGACAAAAGAAAGAAATAATAGGCTAAAGGCTCAACGGGCTGACTAGGGTATACAATCACATAAAAGGGGAGTATGACAAGAAAAAAAATAGAAACTCTCGGTTAAAACAAAGAAATGCCTACATCCTTTCCAACAATACACCTCCTTCATTTCATTTTGTACACACACCAGGCAAGTTCTAGACACTTCACAATAGCATGGAATAACAATACCTCACTTCACACTTTATGCACATGCTCGATTCAAGATGCATTCACAGACTCTTCAATCAGCTAATTACATGAATTCAAACATTAAGCCTCAATCACACCGAATCGAACTCTACAGCCTAGGTATCTCAACATATTTACAAAATTGCATGCTTTCATACGAATCACTTTTGCATTTTGAATATCAAGTACAACACGCAACCAACATTTCACAACTATATAGTAACTACAGGTTCCGTGATGCAATCCACCAAAGAAAAAAACTGAAAATAAATTAAAATAACTACTCCTACCGACTACATTTCCCTTAAGACGGTCGTCATCCATCCATCATAGGGAATAGTCACTAACTATGACGTCGGTTCAATGGGACCATTCTCGGTAAAAGAACCAAAAACAAACGCCGAGAAACCCAAAATAAAAAATTGAAAATTTTTGCAAGACATCGATCATTTCGATAGAAAAATTATTTACAAAATATTTTTGCAAAATTTTAAAAATATCGATCATTTCGATAAGCTAAAATATTTACAAAAATTTTTACAGACTCAGCTGGCAACATCAACATTCCACAACACACATCAATTTCACAAATATGTACAAATACAGAACAATTTGAAAATTCACAAACACAGGGAAACATACATACAAAAATACAGAGGAAAGCATACAAGCAAACCAGCCCAGCCCAGCACCTAACTACTCCCCACCCCACACTTAAACCGAACACTGTCCCCAGTGTTCACAAAAATTAAAAATCACAAAATTGGGTGGTGGAACTCCCTGATCAGTCAAAGTATTCCACTTCTTCATCAGGTGCTGCTGCCTCATCTCCCATGTCCGAGTCGCCTCCGTCGTCGTCATCGGACTCCATATCGGAGTCCTCCCGACGTGTCTCCTCGTCTGTGGGGATATCATCGTCTGTGGGCTCTACAAAGGCTGGCCCCACTCGGCATAGAGCCCTGGCGTTTTCTCCAAATGGGTAATCTAGCTCGAGCTGCCATAGCTCCTCCTCCGTGGCTGGTCTCCCACCGATCCTGAGCTGGAGCATTTGCATCCCAAACATCCGCGCCATGTACTGGTCATCACGAGCATGTCGCTCGCCAAGTGTCAGCACTGGCCCGTGGGTGGTGTCGGGAGCCTTAGTGTTGGTCACGTCCAAGGCCCGCCGCTCCAACTGCGGGATGTAATCCAAAGCTTCCTCCTCGACGTCGAGGCCTCTGAGAAAGGTGGTGAGTAGTCCACCGAAACCATACCTGTGGCCCTGGTGTAGTCGGGCTCTCTTCATGGCGGATATGATGACCGCCCCAACATTAATCTCCAGCCCTTTCATCAGGGCGTACACCAGGCAAACACGGTCCCGGGTCACATCAGTCATGTGTACCCCCGGGATTAGGCACGAGCAGACTATCTTCAGCCAGATTCGAGCTTCCCTGTTCATTTGAGAATATGGCAGAGTCTGGTGGTAGCCCCTTTCTTTATGTCTGCTCCATCTAGCTGTGGATCGAGCCCCACACAGTGTGCGTCTGATGTCAGCATACGGTGGGGTAATGTTCAGCTGGCGGAGAACGTGGGCGTCTGTGTCCCGCGCTCCGATGATGGCATTTAGATGTTGGGGTTCCAGAGTGACTATATGCCCTCTGATCTTGATGGTGTGGCTTCTGATTGCCGGGTTCCAATTTGCATAGAACTCCCGGACCAGGTGCAGGTTGCATTCTTTGGGCTCCTGAAATATGAAACTTAGCCCAGCAGCCTTAATCCGTTGAACTATTCTGGGGAACTCTTGTGCTAATGGTTCCCGTGCTATATGCTCCTCGAGGAAGTATTTGTTCTCCTTGTGCTTGGCATACCACTTCTTCCCCTCATCAGTCACCCACCTCGTTCCGTATTGGCGGCGCTGGCCGCGTGGAACTGCTGGTGCAGTTGGGACTGCTGTGCCCAGTCTAAGTCTTTTCCTTCCAATGCCTGAAGTTGATGCACCCTTACCTTTATCTTGCCTGCTTGCCATTTTGTCTGTCAATACAAGTCAACAATCGCAATGTTAAGCTAAATAAATATTAACTTCGGCTAAGGTCGGGTTAGGCTAAGTTTACCCCAAACTTAGTCCTTAGCTACAGTTACGATACTACGGCAAGAATAACTTTATTTACACCAAACAACCAGCTATACAATTCATGCTTAGTGCGTTCAACAAGAAAATTCGACGGTATAACTTCTGCATACTACTCAGACTTCGTACAGCTAATCCCAATCACTACCATCGCTAGCATTTCAACCATCGCACTTAGCAAAGAAAAACAATGAAACAAAAACAACAACAAAAAATTCTATACACATGAACCTATACAACCAACCCAATTTGAACAAATTTCAACATTTTCCCAAAACCCGAGAATTCGTCGTCTATTACATTCAAACAATTTTTTACAACGACTTATCTCATTTCACAAGTACACCCCGGCATATATTTCACGAATTCAACACATTACCAGCTTCAAATTCAACAACAAACCCCTAGAATTGATTTCTTCTATCAAATTCAAATAATTCGTGCAATCGACAGGTTCAAATGCTCATTACAACATTCTGAACATTTATCAATCAACAAATAACTTGAATTCATGCTTAATTTCGACTTAGGGTGATTTAGTTCACCTCCCATGCTTAATTTCGAATAAAATCGATAAAAACTTGAGAGAGAATCGGAAAACATACCTTGTAGTTGAAGAACCGAAGAAAACTTGGTAATTTGTTGCCTTAAGCCGTGGCACGTTGGTGGGGGAGGGATTTTAGGATGTTTGGTCGCGGAGGAGAATAAAAATGAGGGAATAAAGGGAGAAATCGGGGTTTAAAAAGTAGAAAAACACGCGGGTCACCCGGTAACCCGGTGTGACCCGTCACAATTTACACGGCAATGTTTCACGGAGTGCATCGCGGTGCACTGCCTCCGTGACACGGAGCCATCGCGATAGCTTACTGGAAATTTTAAAATTTCCTGGTTATGCCTCAACGTTTCACGGAGGGTAACGCGGAGGTCCTCCTCCGTGACACGGAGCTATCGCCCCAGCTCACTGTCTTCTACATTTTATTAATTTTTCATACCTCGCCTTTTCCTTCACGATTCCGTGCACATTTTTCTCCGTTTGACCTGAAAATCATCTCACTAAACAAAATTGGTTAGAATAATAGGTTTCACCTAACTAAAATAAAAAATACTAACTAAAATGAAAAATTTTGTAATAAATCAAGAAAAGAAAAGTAAAATCTATTTACACTTTACAAAATGAAAGAAAAATTTTTCACGGGTTGCCTCCCGTGCAGCGCCTGGTTTACCGTCTCGGCTCGACGTCATTTACGCTCAATTGTCCGCTAGGGTGATGGACGATTTCTCACGATCACTGTCCTCCCCCCAGTAGTGCTTACACCTATCCGGTGGTCTTCCCATCAACTCTCGGGAATCATTCATCTGCTTAGCATCACCATGATCAATTACATTGATCACCGAGAGTTCTTCATGCACCATCGGGAGCTTGGGTGCTTTATACACATCGAACACCTCTACCTTGTCATGTGCTCGCATAGTAAGTTGACCCGCAATTACGTCGATTAATGCTTTCCCAGTTGCCAAGAAGGGTCGTCCCAAAATAAATGGGACTTCCGCGTCAGGTTCAAAATCCAGAACAATAAAATCTACCGGAAAAATTAGGGAGCCTACTTGCACAAGCACATCCTAAACAATGCCATCCGGCCTAGCTAAGGATTGGTCTGCCAACTACAAGATTACGGTTGTAGGTCTAGGACTCCCTAGACCCAACTTTCTGAATACCAAAGATGGCATCAGATTTATGCTCGCTCCCAGGTCACACAATCCACGAGCTCGGATGCTCTGCCTAATAGTAAGCTGGATAGTAAAACTTCCAGGGTCTTTTAGCTTCGTGGGCAGTCTATTTTGGATCTGTGAAGTGCACTCCTCCGTCAAAGCCACCGTGGCATACTCAGTCAAACGACTTTTGTTGGCCACGATGTCTTTAATGTATTTGGCATATTTAGGCACTCCCTGCAAGACATCAACAAGAGGTAAGTTAACATGTACCTGTTTAAGCACCTCCATGAATTTCTTAAAACACGCCTCCTCCTTGTGTTTCTTGAGTCGTTGAGGGAACGGGGGTGGAGGTCTTTCTGATTCAGCTTCTTTGGTTTTCCCCCTTTTCGACTTTTGCTCCCCCTCAACTTCTGCTGCTCCCGACTTTTGAGGTGATCTTTCTGGTGCCACCTCCTTCAGCTGCAAACCACTCCTTGTGGTCACTGCATTTACCTGCTTCGGATTCGGATCCGTGTCGCTCGGTAGTCCTCCTCTGGGCCTTATATTTTGGGCACTAGCAAATTGCCCAAATTGATACTCAAGAGTCTTGGTCGCTAACTAGTTATTTTTCACTTCGGCTGCCAATTTAACATAGTCATCCTGCAATTGCGCTTGATTAGCGATCATGGTCTTGAACATCTCCTCAATGCTGGGTGATGATGGTAGAGGAGGGGCATTGTTATTTCTGAATTGAGATTGGTAGTTCTGTTGCCCTCCTTGATTCCTTTGCATACCCTGACCCACACTTTGGCCTTGATGGTTGTTGCTACCCCATGAAAAATTTGGATGGTTCCTCCAATTTGAATTGTAGCTACTCCCATACTGCTGATGATTTCTTTGTGCATTCCCCACAAGTTAACCGAATCAGGGTTGGCTCCACAGCACTCAGCTGAGTGCTCACTGCTTCCACACACTTCACACCACATTTGCTGGACTGCATTAACTGGGGCTGAAGGCTGGTTCAAAGTCATGTTGCTGAAGTGGTTGTTCAATTGATTCTGCAAGGCAGCTATCTGTTCAGCGATAGCTGTAAATCCATCCACTTCAAGCACTCCTGCTGCTTTCCTTTCTCCACCTCGTGATGAATCAGCATTCCATTCTGGATTGCCCTGTGAAATCCGGTTTAGCAAGGTGTACAGCTCCTCATACGTCTTTTCCAGCGCTTGCCCTCCAGCTGCTGAATCTAGCAAAATTTTGGTATGGGCTTCCAAACCCTCAATAAATGTGTGCAACAACACGTCATTGGACTGATGATGATGAGGACAGTCCCGCAACATGGATTTAAATCTTTCCCAGGCTTGATATAAATTTTCTCCCTCCCTCTGTTTGAAACTTAGAATTTGACTCCTAAGCCTTGCTGTTTTGCCAGAGGGAAAGAACCTTATCGAGAACTTTCATGCAAGATCATCCCACGTTGAAATAGAATTTGGTGGCTCAGCTTTCAACCACCTCTTGGCTTCTCCGAGTAATGAGAACGGAAATAATGTAAGCCGAACATAATCAGGTGACACTCCAGCGGGTATATAAGTGTCACTTATCTCCAAAAAGTTCTGGAGATGCTGTTGTGGGTCTTCATGAGGGAGACCGGTAAATTGCCCGCTTGTGTGCAACAGTTGCACCATATTTTGCTTGAGTTCAAATCTCCCTCCAGACTCTGGTTTGCGGATACTGGATGTAACATTGTTGGCATGTGGGATTGCCACCTCGCGAACCGGCCTTGCTGCTGCTTCTTCGGGCACTAACACTGCCCTCACAACCGGTGGATTTTGTTGCTCCATAATAGTCTGTCTGAGCAACTGCAGCTTCCTTTGTAGAGCTTCTCTTCGTTTACTATGAAATATACGTTCAGGCTCTATATAAGATTCCACCAGCTCTTTGTCTCTTGCCAGTGTTCACAGCAATTAAGTCTGCAAAATACAGGCTAAGACCAAGTTGTCAACACCTAAGAAAAGAAAATAAAAATATAGTAAATTTACACTTAACACAATTTCACCAATTGCCAAGTCTCCCCGGCAGCGGCGCCAAAAACTTGTTCGGTGCGTTTTTTGGGGTTATAAACCGACACGCAAGTGCACGTGGTCAAACAAGTAGTAAGTGGCTTTAGTAAGCCAAGTATCGATCCACGGAGACTCTGGATAAGTGAAATTTGCTCAAGTATACTATATTTTTACTTCTAAGTATGCTGACAACTGAACAACCAAAAATTGAAAAGTTTGTTTTATGAATGCTATACTAAAACTACTAACAATTATCTACTTTGAATTTAAACTATAGATATGAGCATGCCAAGGTTAAGGAACATGTAATGAACTGATTATCATCATAAATTGGTTAATCTTTTCTTCCAGTTGCTAGCCAAGAACATTAGCCAAGAGATTAAAACTCTCGTATTTAATCTCACTTAAGAATCATAAACCATCCGTCTACATTTTTGTGATCAAATGCAATTCATGACCTAGCAATACAATTCCGGTTCCTAAATTGACTAATTCGGCTTTCAAGTATATTTCTATCAGGAAAGCACATCAAAACTCAATTTTCCCAAATCAAGTAAAGAACAATATCCTATTAATTCACAACTTTCCAATTTCATGCTCTCTCGAGTGAAATCGGACTTTTTAGATGTACATTAATGTAGGCCACACACCAATGCAGTAGAAACAAGAATTAATAGAACAACATGGAAGAAAAATATGAAAAACCAGATAATTCAATAATCAAAATTCATCACAAGTGTTCATAACCTCAGCAAGGAAGGGAATTAGCAACTCATTTGTGGATTAATCATCCTAAAACAAGTGTTAATCATACAAACAATTGAATTAGAGAAGAAAGAAAGAGAGAAAAAACCCTGAACTTTTCATCCCTCAACTGCCTGTAACCCACGTTCTTGCTCCACCAAGTCTGAATTATGAAAAATACACTTAAGTGTTCTATTTATACTAGTGGGGATTTTTCTCGGAATAATGAGCAACGTGTCACGGAGTGCATCGCGGAGCACTGCCTCCGTGACACGCCGTGAACGTGGACCCTTAATAAAGCACCAATGTGGCACGGCGTGCAATGCGGAGGCTGGCCACCGTGCCACGGAGCTGTCGCGAGCCTCCACTGGAAATTGACGAATTTTTCACCCTCCAGGCAGAATGCTTCCGCGATGGCAGCCTGACACGGCTCCATCGTGGAGCCCCTTTAATTTGTGCAGTCCAGTGCCTTTTCCTTGCTCGCATCCAAGTCCAACTCCGATATCGTTCCAACATGCATTTTAGCTCCTCGAAATCACATTTTACCTACAAAACAATGCTAATCATGTTGGTTAGTATAAATTCACATTGTATTACCAATTACATGAAAATGTATACACATTGCTAGATAAACAAGGCGAAAATGATACTTTTGAGTATCACTTGGGCATATAAATCTGCCCAAGATCAATCTCCTTGGTACAACTCATATGATGTTGTCATGGCTCATGCATTCCATTCGTATGTCACGACCCGAGTCTACAACCTAGATGAGATAAGGTACTTGGTGCCACAATTGACCCCAAGCTAACCCATGGTCTAACATTGCACTAGCAAACTAAGTAAACATAAGCAGAAGTTGTATAAAAATAATTATCCAAGAAATACTGATTTGAAAAGAGTAACCATATCTGAAAATAATATTGAACAACTGTGTCTAAAAGACAACTACTAACTGATGAGTTGTTGGGACAAGCCCCTAGTTAACTCTAAAATCTATCCAAATAAAACTAACTGAAAAGCAAATATCGTCCTCAGATGATGAGCACTCACCAAAGGACGTTACTGCTGATATCATCGGAGGGAACTACTGATGATGCTGAGACTGAGAACCTACGTCTATATCATAATATACAGGATAAAAAGTATGTATCAGTACTTTGAATGTACTGAGTAAGTGAGATATACAATAAGCATGGAAAATAAACAACTGAACTAAAATAACATGAAATGACCAACTAATACTGAGCACTGATAAAAGCTGAGGTATAACTGATATGGTCAATATTGACCCTGATTGACGGTCATAACATGTCCTGGAACTGAGTGATTGAAAACTAAACTGAACTAAGCTGAAACTGAAACTCTACTGACAAGTAGGAGAATCTATAACCGACATATAACCATGTGAACTAAACATGGAGTCCGATGTATACACCCCATCAGAGAAAGCTCACTGTACCTTGCAGGTTATAGTGGCTGAGCTAGGTGATCACAAGTCTGGGGCTCGTTGGGCCAATAACCTACGGTGGTAATGTAGTTCTCGGTACCTGAGTGCTCTGGAACCCCGGTCCACTCGGTGCTAAGTACTACTCCTACTGGATAGTCCTAACTTGACTACTAAGCTGATAGCTCGAAGCTAGGGTCCTGGACTAGTCAGGACTACTTATCTGGAAGTAACCTAAGAGTCTGTAGGACTGGATAATTGAAAATGATAACTTTCTGAATAAGACTGAACTAGCATGCAACTGACTGTGAACTCACATGATGGTAATAACATGGAATTTCAAGAGCTAATGGAGTCATGAAACAAATGTATCTAATCAAATATGCAATACCCAATTTACTGCATTTATAGAGTTAGGGCTAAAACCATTTCATATGAAGAAAATAGTAACATGATTACTAAGTAGTAGAAACATTGCAAGAATACATAGGGACAACAATCCATAAGGATTAATCAGGATATGGCTAAAAATTTACCCTAACTCAAAACTTCAGCACTAGAACTGATAAAAAATTTCAAAAGGATTTTGGGGCAAAAGATAAGGGCAATTCCCTTGTTGAATTCCCACATACCTGGAGTCAAATTCCCTATGAAGAACTCAGAGAATTTGAGAAGAAAACTTGAAACCCTTGATCTTACTCTGAGTCTCCTGTCTGAGGTTTCTATGTTCTGAGCTTGAAAGAATGAGATACCCAAAAACAACATAGTTTAGGGATTAAAAAGGTGAGAAGTTACGAAAATGACCCTGAGAAAAATATTGAAAAACTGCCCGTCGGCCAACAACTGGTCGCAAAATGAGTCCTTGGTCGAACCCACAGCTCATTGGAGATCATCATTGGTTCTGGGTCTGGGGATACCCAGGTACTGGAATTAAACAACAGAAGGACAGAACGACCCGTTAAATGTAACAATGGGTCGTCGCATCCCACCGTTGTCATTAGAGGAGATTCCTCACCCTCTCTGGATTCTCTTAATGGCTCCCTACGATGGGCCATTGTTCCCTTCAATGACTCGTTACTAGGGATCATTAGTTCTACAGCTTATATGGTAAGTTTACGGACTTCCACCAATGGATCAACACAATGGTCCGTTACTGGAAGCAACGGATCATAATAACTCATTGGATTTGGGAAGGGGACTGCTAGGACTAACAACGACTCATAACAACAATCTGTTGTTACTGACAATGGCTCGTTGGTGGAGTTGTTCTGTGGCAAGAAAATTTCAAATTCATTTCTAATTTTTCATGCAAAGTCTGAGTTTGGTCTAGGAAAGTTTTGGGGTGCTACATCGTACCAAGAACTCAAGCAAGTGCAAGATTCTAACTATTTCCAAGACTCCTTGGTACATCTCATAACAAGAGTCATACTTAGCCCCAACACTTGTGCATATCCTTTGGTTCTCATCACGGCTGCATAGTATGGCTCGTACCACTAAGGTATGGCTCGTATTGAGGACTTCACTTGGCCCACTTTCTACACTCTTTCCTCTCTTTTTCTAGAATTTAACTCTACAACATTATTTCCCTAAAAACAAAGTAAAAGAACCTCATATCCGTATAAACGTACCTAAGAAAAAGCATTTTTCCTAAGTTTTGAGCATCGAAAGTGCTATAAAATCACATCACATCAATCATCAAACAATTTCCTCATTTTACTTGTGTTTATATAAATAGTGCAATAAAATGTTAACCTTGAGCAATTAATTAGACAAGTCTCTGAGGGATCGATATCTCTACTTCACTGCCCTATATTACTTGACGACTACATGTGCTTGCATGCACTTGGCCCTATCAAGTTTTGGGCGCCATTGTCCGGGACTTGAAGATTGATTAATTGTTTGTAAGTTAGAATTTTTATTCCGCTATTTGCATTTTACGTTTGTTTGTGATTGTTGTGAATTTTATGTGGTGTTTGTTTAGTGTATTCTAGCTACTAGAATTCAGGGGCCACCCTTGGCTCAATTTGATCCGAAAATCGAGAGAACTTTTCATAGGTTAGTTATGGAAGAAAATCATGAGTAGGCACAGGGAAACAACCAAGAAAGGATTCTAATGCTCAATTTTGCTCGGCCAAACTTGGAGAACACTTCTAAAGCGATCATCAAGATGGACATCACTGAAAATTTTGAGTTGAAGGAGGGAACCATGCGGTTGGTTCAAAATACTTGTCAGCATCAAGGCAAGACGCACGAGGATCCTCATAGACATTTGATGGTGTTCGTGGATCTTAGTGAGAACTTTCACTATAAATGTGTCATATGAATATGTGAAACTCACTTTATTCCCCTTCTCATTAATTGATGAAGCAAAGGAGTGGCTTCAGAATGAGCCAACTAGATGCATTACCACATGGGAGGCTCTTTCAAACAAGTTAATAAACAGGTAAAATTCTCATCGAGGAGAACAAAAGAGTTTAGAGTAAAGATCTCACGATTCATGCAGAGAGATGGTGAGACCCTAGCTCTGGCTTAGGAAATATACAAGGGATACTTAAGATATTTCCCACACCATATGCAGCTGAAGGAAATTATTAGGTACAACTTCATAGAAGGGCTAAAACTAGAGTGTAAGATCTTACTGGATGCTACAACATAGGGGAAGATTTTGTCCAAAAGCTATGACGAGATAGAGACTATGTTGAATTTCATGTCAACTAGGAGCCAAGATTATTAGAATTCCAGTAGAGGCTTTACATCATCCAAGGTCCCAAGGAAGCTTGAGGTTGATGGTGTATCAGGAATCAGGGCAGACATTAGTCAATGAATGTGATCAGCAAGATAGTGACCACACAGCTGCAAGCCAAGTTCATCAGGTTCAGCAAGTTCAAACTCCACCGCCATCATGTGACGTGTGTGGAGAAGGCCATGCATACTCAGGATTTCCACTAAACCTAGAGTCTTATTTATTTTGTGGGTCAACAAAGTTGTGGTGGAGGTTTTATAGGAAATGGTTACAATCAGGGGTACAGGAATGCAGCAAATCCCTCTTGGGGAGGAAATCAAGAATTTCAAAGACCCGCGAACAACTTCCAGAGACCTCAAGCCAACAACATGGCAGCTCTTTAGAGGAGACTATGAAGTAGTGGATGGTTCAATAGAATCAAGTGGTTAATGAGATGTAGAAGTCCATCCACGAGTTGGAAAGGAAAATGGGGCAATTGGTCCTTTAGACTACAAACAGACTACAAAGGGCACTTCCAAGCAATATCGAGAAGAACCCCAAGGAGAATATCGGTGCGATTTCATTGTGCAGTGAAAAGGAGTTGGTGAAGTGATACCAAGAGATAACAAAATAGTGGCAGTGCAGGTTGTGAATTCTAAGTGAAAGGTTGGTAAGTCAAGTAACTTATAGAAGAAAGTGGTGGAAGCTAGACCACCTCCTCCATTCCCACGGAGATTCAAAAAGCAGGACACTACCTGTAAGAAGTTTCTTGATGTGAATCTACCATTGATAACCTGTTATAGGAGGTTTCAAAATACGACAGGTATATGAAGGATATTGTGGAAAATAAAAGAAGACTCACTAAATATGAGACTGTAGCTCTTATGGAGGAGTGCATTTCCGGGGTGCAGAATAAGATTTCGAAGAAGTTGAAAGATCCTGGGAGCTTCACTATTCCAGTGGTCATTGGGAGCAGAGAAGTTGGTACAGCACTATGTGATCTGGGTGCAAGCATTAATCTAATGCCTACATCATTATTTCAAACTTTATGATTAGGTAAACCACGCCCCACCAAGTGACATTGCAGCTAGTCGATAGGTCCCTTGTTTATCCTGATGGCATCATTGAGTATGTATTGATCAAAGTGGGACTATTCATCCTACCAATGCACATCATAATCCTGATTTACGAAGCTGATGCAAAAGTTCCCCACATTTTGGGAAGAGGATTCTTAGCCACCACATATGCAGTGATAAAGGTGAAGTCGAGCAAGATATCATTGACAGTGGATGGCCAAGAGGCAGTTTTTGATGTGTTCAGCGCGGCAAGGTTGCAACCTCACTGTGTGGACTTTAAAATGAGAACAAAGGTGGATCCTAGAAGGTCTAAGAAAGTAGTTGAATAGTAGGTGTTTCAAGTTAATTCAGTAGTCAGTCGGGGTACAAATCATCTCACTTGAGTGAAGGAGTGAGAAGTATTACATCATGTCACGATGTTAAATTGGTCACTGCACGGGAGGCAACCCGTGAATGTCGTGCCACGAATATAAATAAGGTGCTTGATGGGAGGCAACTCATCTTTATAACATTTTTTATTTTGTAGAGACGAACAGGGATAGGTGAAAGAGCAGGGGAAAAAAGCGAGTAAAATTCTAAGTCTAGGGAAAAATACCTAGTGTGGGGATCCAGGTATTGAACTTCAGAAGAAAAAATTCAGGTTGGTGCTATGGGTGGCTGTTATACCTCGAAAGCCCAAAGATTAGACCCGGGAGTTGAAACAGAAAAAAACTTAAAACTAGCATCAGGTATCAGGGCGGGTGGTGAGGTGACCCGTAAGAGTAGCCCACAAGTCGTGATGTACTCATGATGAGGCTTAGGAGTTGGGTTTGAAATTTGAGAAGTGGAATCCCCACGAACGGGACCACAAGTCGTGGTCAGTCACCGCGAATCGTGGGATGAGTTGTGTTCAACTAATGGAAGTTATTTGAAAATCATAGGTAGTGTACAGGGCGAGTGGTGACCACGAGTTGTGGTTACCCAGTGACGAATCATGAAGTCTCCTGTTGCAAGCCCCAGACGACTGCTAGATAGTGTACTTGACGGATGATGCCACGAGTCCTGGCCAAGGGTGACGAGTCGTTAGGTCCCTCGTGGTGACTAACTAGCAATTATTATCTGCGAATTTAGTAAGGGAGTTTCCATAATTTCTAAGATCCTAAGGCCTAAATTACGTCGTTTTAAATTATGAATGATGTCTTTTAAGAGGGTTAAGTTCATTTTAGGTCTTTTTCATTCATGCATGCAAAGATAGAAGGTTAGAGAGGGTGATCAAGCTTGTTCTTCTTCAAATTCTCTTCAATTCCTCTTGGGAAATTAGGGAAGTATAAGAATCAGCTATAATCAGGTATGTAGGATTATGAATAGGTGAATTCTTTCACACTCATGCCCAATCCCTCTCTAAATCATGAAGCTCCTATGTCTAATCTATGGGGTTTTAACCCAATGAATAAAATTCCTAATTTCTCTATATGGGTATGATTGAAATATGTTTCTACTATTGAGTTATGATTCATGGAAAAGTTTTATATTATTTTCACTTAAAATCATGGTTCAAGTTTTATGAACTAAAAGCCCATAGATGAGAAGTTCATGAAAGATGAGATTTGTCATGAATGTATGATTATGACGAGATATTATGATGAAAAGCATGTTTTCAAGATATCCATATTTATAATCATATTTTTGATGTGAATTGAGTATTTTCAAGCATAAGAAAGTGTTGGGAAATTCCCACATGTTCAGATATGATTTACGATTTTCCGGATTAAGCATACCACATGATTTTGGAGCGAGGACTCCTAATTATCTTTCAGCTTGTGGTATGGTTTGAGTTAAAGATTCTACTATACGTGATTTCATAGTTGAGATGTATTTTATTATTGAGTTTCATCAATAGGCGATGTTGAGCTTCGTTGAAAAATGATGGAGAGCATATGCATGTTTTTTGGAGTAGTGTCTAGCACTGAGTAGGCTAAGGGTCGATCACCCTATGACTCAAAACTATGCGCCAACATAGGTTATTCTTATATACTACTTTGGGAAATCCATTGTGAGCTATCCCCTGCCCCGATTGGGCCACGAGCTTGATATCGATATCATGGTATCGTCCCTAGCCCTGGCAAGACTTTGGACGGCTCTTCCCACTTGAATGTGATAGTTGGGACCACGTAAGCTCTATCATGGTATGTCGGTTAAAAGACAAGTCTGCCATTATTCCTCATGATTTCAGTTATGCATGTTCATCATTTATGAGATTTATACATCTATATAGTTCTAAAGCATATTTGACTCAATGTTTAGTTTTACTCATGACTATCAGATTTCAGCTTTGAGTCAATCAATTCAGTTATGATGTTATGTTATGCTACAATGAGATCATGATTTCAGAAAGAATGCATGCAAGCCCTACTCTCAGATTCTTATTGTTTATGTTTTACATTATGCATGTTTTAAAATGATTTTACTTATTTAGCAGTTTTACTTACCTTGCATACTCAGTACATTCCACCTACTGACCGCATACTTTATGTTGTATCGTTTCATGATACAGGACCCGGCTCTCAGGCTCAGCCCCGTTCATAGTCAGTCTTCAGAGTTAGCATCTTATGTTGTTGGTGAGTCCTCATCTCCCGAGGACTAGACTTATTTAGATTTCCTTTATGTATTTTTAGTTTCAACTTTATTGGGTTAGTTGGGGTCTTGTCCCGTCAACTCGTCATGTTTAGAGGCTTTTCAGATAACGAATGTAATCAGCTTCAGATTGTGTATTCTGATGTTATGTTTAATTTAGACTTCTGCTATGATTATCTTGTTGTTTCTTCAGTTTTATCGATTGAGTTAGATGTATGTTCATGCCATGGGTCGACTTAGAGTTTCTCGGGGCTTCTTGTCCGGTGTCTCGATCTGGGCCTCCATCTGGGTTTACCTCAAACTCTCGACAATATGACTCTATTTGGGTTTTGGTGGACAGTTTGACCAAGGCCACTCATTTTCTACCGGTCAAAACCACAGATTCAGTGGAGGACTATGCCAAACTATATATGTGGGAGCTAGTTCAATTGCATGGAGTGCCATTGTCCATTATATCAGAAAGAGGAACTCAATTTACCTCTGAGTTTTGGAGATCGTTTCAAAAAGGACTTGGTACTTAGGTTAAGCTCAGCACAACATTTCACTCTCAAACGGATGGACAGGCAGAGCAGACAATTCAGACTCTCGAGGACATGTTGAGAGCATGCGTGATTGACTTCAAGGGTAGTTGGGGTGATCATTTGTCTCTCATCAAGTTTGCATACAATAATAGCTATCATTCCAGTATTCAGATGGCGCCGCCAGAGGCTCTCTATGGGCGGAGATGTAGATCGCCCATTGGTTGGTTTGAGATTAGTGAAACGGTGATGATAGGACCAAATTCGGTGCATGAGGCTATGGAAAGGTTCAATTGATAAGGGACAGGTTGAAAACTGCTTAGAGTCGCCAAAAGTCCTATGCCGACATGAGAAGAAGAGAACTTTAGTTTGAAGTTGATGACTGGGTATTTCTGAAGGTATCTCCTATGAAGGGAGTGATGAGGTTCGGAAAGAAGGGGAAACTTAGTCCCCGCTATGTCGACTCATATCGGATAGTGAGACGTGTTGGTAAGCTGGCTTATGAATTGGAGTTACCCTCAGAATTAGCTTCTGTGCATCCTGTTTTTCATGTGTCGCTTTTAAAGAAGTGTGTGGGTAATCCAGCTCTAGTTGTCCCGGTGGACAGTATTGGTGTGAAGGACAATCTCAGTTATGAGGAGGTTCCAGTGGAAATACTGGATCGCCAAGTTCGAAGGCTAAGGAACAAGGAAATAACTTCAGTGAAAGTGTTATGGAGGAATCAACATGTTGAAGGAGCTACGTGGGAAGCTGAAGCAGACATGATGGGTAGATACCCATATATATTCTCTATCGGCTCAGTTCCAGCTTGAGGTATCAGTTTTTGCCCTAAGACTCTCTTAGTTTTCATGTTCAGTTCATGTGCCCAAGTTTCTTTTATGTATGTGGATGCGTATATGATTCATGAATTCAGTTCAACTATGTAGTTTGAATCAGAGATAGTCATTCCGTTAGTTTTCAGCTTAAATGATCAATATTTGAATATGATGGTTGCATTTCTCTGCTTTTCTCTATATTTTCCAATATTCGAGGGCGAATGTTCCCAAGGGAGAGATATTGTTATACCCCAGAAGCCCAAAGATCAGACCCAAGAGTTGAAATAGAGAAAAACTTAAAACTGGCATCAGGTATCAGGACGGGTCATGTGGTGACCCGAGAGAGCAGCGTGATCTTGGGCAGATTTATATGCCCAAGTGATACTCAAACGTGTCATTTTCGCCTTGTTTATCTAGCAATGTGTATACATTTTCATGTAATTGGTAATAAAATGTGAATTTATACTAACCAACATGATTAGCATTGTTTTGTAGGAAAAATGTGATTTTGAGGAGCTAAAAAGCATGTTGGAACAATATCGGAGTTGGACTTGGATTCGAGCATGAAAAAGGCATTGGACTGCACCAATTAAAGGGGCTCCGTGATGGAGCCGTGTCACGCTACCATCGCGGAGGCACTCTGCCTGGAGGGTGAAATATTAGTCAAATTCCAGTGGAGCCTCGCGACAGCTCCGTGGCATGGTGGCACGCCTCCGCGTTGCATGTCGTGCCACGTTGAAGCTTTATTCCCGGACCCTAAATTTCCAGAAAGGGTCCGCGTCCACGCCGTGTCACGGAGGCAGTGCTCCGCGATGCACTCCGTGACACGTTGCTTGTTATTCCGGAAAAAATTCCCATTAGTATAAATAGAACACTTAGGCTTATTTTTCATAATTCAGACTTGGTGGAGCAAGGACGTGGGTTACAGGCAGTTGAGGGACGAAAAAGTTCAGGGTTTTTCTCTCTTTCTTTCTTCTTTCAATCAATTGTTTGTATGATTAACACTTGTTTTAGGATGATTAATCCACAAATGAGTGGCTAATTCCCTTCCTTGCTGAGGTTATGAACATTTGTGATGAATTTTGATTATTGAATTATATGGTTTTTTCATCTTCTTCTTCCATGTTGTTCTATTAATTCTTGTTTCTACTGCATTGGTGTGTGGCCGACATTAATGTACATCTAAAAAGTCCGATTTCACTCGAGAGAGCATGAAATTGGAAAGTTGTGAATTAATAGGGTATTGTTCTTAACTTGATTTGGAAAAATTGGGTTTTGATGTGCTTTCCTGATAGAAATATACTTGAAAGCCGTATTAGTCAATTTAGGAACCGGAATTGTATTGCTAGGTCATAAATTGCATTTGATCACAGAAATATAGACGGATTGTTTATGATTCTTAAGTGAGATTAAATACGAGAGTTTTAATCTCTAGGCTAATGTTCTTGGCTAGCAACTGGAAGAGAAGATTAACCAATGTATGTTGATAATCATGTTCATTACATGTTCTTAACCTTGGCATGCTCATATCCATAGTTTCAATTCAAAGTAGATATTTGTTAATAGTTTTAGTATATAATTTATAAACAAATTATTTAACTTTTGGTTACTTTGTTGTCAGCATATATAGAAGTAAGATAGAATATAGTATACTTGAGCAATTTTTACTTATCCAGAGTCTCCTTGGATCGATACTTGGCTTACTTAAGCCACTTACTACTTGTTTGACCACGTGCACTTGCGTGTCGGTTTTATATACCCATATAGCAAACACCCGAGCACAGCGCACGAGTCGTGATGTGACTTGTGGTGAGGCTAAGGATTTGGGTTTGAAATTTGAGAAGTGGAATCCCCACGGACGGGACCACGAGTCGTGATCAGTCACCACGAATCGTGGGATGAATCGTGGTTAGCTAATGGAAGTTATTTGAAAATCATAGGCAGTCTACAGGACGAGTGGTGACCACGAGTCGTGGTAACCCAATGACGAATCATGAAGTCTCCTGTTGTGAGCCCCAGACGACTGCTAGGCAGTTTACTTGATAGATGATGCCACGAGTCATGGCCAAGGGTGAAGAGTCGTTAGGTCCCTCGTGGGGACTAACTGGCAGTTATTTTCTACGAATTTAGTAAGGGCTTTTTCATAATTTCTAAGATCCTAAGGCCTAAATGCGTCGTTTTACGTTATGAATGATGTCTTTTAAGAGGGTCAAGTTCTTTTTAGGCCTTTTTCATTCATGCATGCAAAGATAGAAGGTTAGAGGGGGTGATCAAGCTTGTTCTTCTTCAAATTCACTTCAATTCCTCTTGGGCAATCAGGGAAGTGTAAGAATCAGCTATAATCAGGTATGTAGGGTTATGAATGGGTGAATCCTTTCACACCCATGCCCAATCCCTCTCTAAATCATGAAGTTCCTATGTCTAATCTATGGGGTTTTAACCCAATGCATGAAATTCCTAATTTCTCTACATGGATATGATTTAAATATGTTTCTACTATTGAGTTATGATTCGTGGACAAGTATTATTTTTACTTAAAATCATGTTTTAAATTTTATGAATTAAAAGCCCATAGATGAGAAGTTCATGAAAGATGAGATTTGTGATGAATGTATGATTATGACGAGATATTATGATGAAAAGCATGTTTTCAAGCTACCCATATTTATAATTATGTTTTCGATGTTAATTGAGTATTTTCAAGCATAAGAAAGTGTTGGGAAATTCCCACATGTTCAGATATGATTTATGATTTCCCGAATTAAGCTTACCACATGGTTTTGGAGTGAGGACTCCCAATTATCTTTTAGCTTGTGGTATGGTTTGAGTTAAAGCTTCTCATATGCATGATTTCATATTTGAGATGTATTTTATTATTGAGCTTTATCAATAGACGATGTTGAGCTTCGTTGAAAAACGATGGAGAGCATATGCATATTTTTGGGAGTAGTGTCTAGTATCGAGTAGGCTAAGGGTCGATCACCCTATGACTCATAACTATGAGCCAACATATGTTATTCTTATATACTAATTTGGGACCTTCATTGTAAGCTATCCCCTGCCCCGATTGGGCCACGAGTTTGATATCGATATCATGGTATCGTCCCTAGCCCTGGCAAGGCTTTGGACGACTCTTCCCACTTGAGTGTGATAATTGGGACCACGTAAGCTCTATCGTGGTATGTAGGTTAAAAGACGAGTCTCCCATTGTTCCTCATGATTTCAGTTATGCATGTTCATCATTTATGAGATTTATACATCTATATATGTTCTAAAGCAGGTTTGACTCAATGTTTAGTTTTACTCATGACTATCAGATTTCAGCTTTGAGTCAATCAATTCAGTTATGATGTTATTTAATGCTACAATGAGATCATGCTTTCAGAAAGAATGCATGCAAGCCCTACTCTCAGATTCTTATTATTTATGTTTTATATTATGCATGTTTTAAAATTATTTTACTTATTTAAGTGATTTTACTTACCTTGCATACTCGGTACATTTCACGTACTGACTACATACTCTATGTTGTATCATTTCATGATACAGGACTCGGCTCTCAGGCTCAGTCTCGTTCATAGTCAGTCTTTAGAGTTAGCATCTTACGTTGTTGGTGAGTCCTCATCTCCCGAAGACTAGTCTTATTTGGATTTCCTTTATATATTTTCAGTTTCAGCTTTATTGGGTTAGTTGGGGTCTTATCCCATCAACTCGTCATGTTTAGAGGATTTTCAGACAACTGATGTAATCAGCTTTAGATTGTGTATTCTGATGTTATGTTTAATTTAGACTTCCGCTATGATTATATTGTTGTTTCTTCAGTTTTATCAGTTGAGTTAGATGTATGTTCATGCCATGGGTTGACTTGGAGTCTCTTGGGGCTCCTTGTCCTGTGTTTCGATCCGGGCCTCCGTCCAGATCGTGATAGTGGCCCACCGCGGCACATCCAACTTGCCAAGAATTTTTTTTACTATATATGTGGTGAGATGGGTGGTGCACCGCGCCAGGTACTTGATGGGAGAAAATCTTTTTGGTCCATGGGTCAAATTTGACCCAAGGACCCTAAAATTAAATTAAAAACCCACGACCCATAACTTTATTTTAAATCCCCATTGATCCTCTCTCTCGAAAAAGTCAAAAGAAAAAAAGACAAAAAAATTCTCTCTTAAATTCTCTCTTTTCTCTTAGGCTATAACTCTCCCACTCCCTAGCCCCCATTGTTGTCTTCTCCAAAAATATTGGTGAATCTAGCTTCCCAATGCAAGTAAGTAATTTTCTTCTCTCCTTTAGTATTCAATTTTATAAGCATGCTCCCATTACCTTTCTTCCCCAAGTTGAAATACCCAAAATCACCATTGTTAGGTGAAAATCTTAAACTTCATAAGGTGAGTTTTGATAGCTTTAATCTCATGTGTTCTTCCATAATATTGCTATATCCTTGTTTTGATTTCTTGTTTTTGGTTGAATTTTTGATTCTAAGTTGTGGGTGTGAAGAGGGTGATGAATGGGTTATTGAATGAATTGATACAAAATAGTGAAGTGTAGAGAGAGAAATTGCTTAGTTTGTGTGATTCTTGAATGATAAAAATCTTGGGTAGTTGAAAAATTCATATTAATTCATTGTGAAAAGTAGTAAAAGTTCTGTTAATTGTTGTTTTAATTTAGTGTGACTACTTCCAATTTGGGTTATGTGAATTTAGAACTAAGAATGTAGAAAGTGAAGGGAATATAGCTAAATTGAAGCACTCTTGAAAAGAAAAATTAAGAGAGGTGTGAGGAAAATCGTGAAGATGACTTGAAATTGCAAAGTTGGTGACTAATTTGGATAAGTGAGATTTGGCATGATAATAGGGGAAGTCTAAGTATCCTATTTGAAAAATTCTCACAAGTTGCTAGTGAATTAAGTATGGGGTTGTTTTGCACCTCTTACACCTAATTAGCTAGCCTTGTTGTTCACAAACTAATTTTGTAAAGGTCTTGTTGTTGCTTGGCAGGTACTATGGCATTCTAGGCAAATAAAAAAAAGTGATAGTTGCTGACAAAAGTCTCAAGCGGCTCAGGAAGGGAACAAAAGGGCCAAAGTCATTGACCACCAAAGCACCCCCTGCTAGGAGGTTCGGACAAAAAGATGTTGAGAAGCATGAGCTTAAATGGTTTAATGCGCATAAAGAAGACAATGTATGCTCCAGAAAACTAGATTGATGAGGGTCACCCTATATTTGAGTTTCCTACTATCTGCGACACTGTTTTTGCAAGTTGGGGTTAGGATACATATTTGCCAAGCCTGAGGAGTGAACCTCACTTTGGTGAGAGAATTCTATGCTAACTGGGATTCTTCCTTCAGAGAGAGCACGAAAATTAAGATACTGGGTCAAGTGGCTCGCTTCAGTGCTACGTCATTTAATGCTTTCCTTTATACACCTCTAGTGGACTCGTTAATGTAATTCATATTTTCAAAGAAGCTCCCATACTGTGATATTTTTCATACACTATGTGGAGAGCATTCAGCTTCCCATTGGGCAATGGACCATAATGGAACCCATTCTAATCTCTCGTTCTCTTACTTGACTAAGGAGGCTAGAGTATGGGTCAAGCTTGTATGTGTCGTACTCTTGCTTGGGACACACACCACAGAGATTACTAGAGTGAGAGTTGTGTTGATGTATATGCTGATGAAGGGGTTGCCAATCAACTTTGGCATGGTGTTCAGAGATAACATGAGTAGGTTTAGAGGTAACTACAAATGGAAGTACTGTTATGGTATCTTCTTACTCAGTTCTTGTGAGGCCATGGCATTGAGGAGGAAGAGGTTGAACTTTATCTACCCCTAGTAGGGCACTTGGCGGGCAAAATGATTGATGTCACAATGGTCAAGGAGTCATCCACCTCTTCAGCTTCACTTCTCACTCCCACCAAGCGTTGTGGTCGGGATGATAGTTGGAGAGGCCGCATGTTTGGGATGCTAGAGCTGTAATTGAAGATTGGAGGTATACCTGCCACTGATGAGGAGATGTCAGCACAAGAAGAGCGGTACCCACTCAATAAGTTTGTGATGCTGATGTGCAAGGTGGGACCAACTTTTGAGGAGCCTCTAGATGAGATGAGGCCACAATGTTGACTGATGGTGTTGATGATATGGATAAGGAGGAGGAGGAGGATGCCACTGCAAGTGCTATGCAGGTTGATGACGTAGATGATGATGATGATGATCAGGAGTATAATCCTGATGATAACGACTATGCTTAGAGGCCCAGGAAGTTCTTTCTCTCCTTACTTGATATATTTATTTGTGCACTGGGGACAGTGCACCGTTCAAGTGCAGGATGGAGGAAATAGATTTCCTATTTATTCTTTCTTTGCTAAATCTACAGAGGGGTTGTAGCAATAGTTGTTGTAATGCCCTGAAAGCTCAAAATCAATATCCGGGACTTAATTTAGAAAATCTGAGAAACTGTAGAAATGTTGCAGAACGACCGACTCGTTAGGTGACTCCACGACTCGTTAGGTGACCCCACAATTCGTTAGGTGAGCCGTGAGGAGGATGCTGCAGATTTCAAAGGAAGGAGGCAGTGTACCCAACGAGGGACCTCAGGAGTCATGGTCACTGACCACGACCTGTTAGGTCACTCATGGGCAGGCTCTAGTTGGTATTATATGTAGTCGTCCAGTGTACTTGACGAGTGGGTGCAATGAGTCGTTATCAGTGCAGACAGCTCGTTATGTGACCCATTACAGGACTTGGCATTAAATCCCTATAATGAGGCAGTGTGGTCCACGAATGGTGACCACAAGTCGCGGTCAATGACCACGACTCGTTGAATCCCTCATGGTGACATCAGTGAATCCGGGCAGCACACCTAACGAGAGGTCCCAACCAATGACTCGTTAAGTGACCTGTTGGGACCCCATCAACCAGTTTTCAGAATTTTACCAGGTTTATTTTAGTAATCTCCTATTTATTTAGTCCCTAAACTACGTCGTTTTAAACTTAAATTCAGAACTATTAGAGGGTTTGAGCGGTTTTCTCCCCTCAATCTCACGTCTACACTCAGAATTTCATCAACGGTTCTCCCAAGAAACTCTCTAGAAAGACTTAGGGTTGTTCATTCATCACAGCAGTCTAGGTCCCTCTTCTTCATGGAATTCTTCACCAGGTATGTGGGGTTTTAGCAAAGGGATTGTCCTTCCCTTGAGTCCCCAAAGTCCTCCTCAATCTCTTCTATAAGTTTTAAGCCCTGATCTTTCGAGTTTGAGAAGCATTCATGTTTATTTTCGTTGATTTCCCTCAGAACGATGTTTATACTTATTGTTAACATAATGTTCATCAGATCCTCATCAAATTGTCAGTATTATTACAAAAGTGAATTTGAGCCCTAATTTTTTAGTAATGATTTTTACTTGTTAAATTCCCTCTAGTGAATGAAGAATGCTTTGGGTTGAATTCCTAGAATTTGCTTGCTATTCGTATGTGTTGGGTAAATATCCCATGAATCAGAATGACTTTAGTACATTGAATGAAATTCTCTATTAACTGCTTAGTATTTTAGTCAGTTAGAACACAGAACTCTATCAGTCTACTCTCAGTCAGAATCATATCAGTCTAACTTAAGTCAGATCTTAGCAACCTCGGTGTTGTCTAGAAAATGTCGACTGATCAGTTTGACTCCAATTTATTTTTGAGGTGTTAGTGGTGCCTCCCATCTTTCAGACTCAGATTCAGATTTCAGTTATTTGGTCCATTAGGCGGTCACGATATTCAGTTATAGCTCTGACCAGTCCGAGGACCCCATTTTAGTTTTTAGTTGTTCTGTAGACGGTTGTGATGCTTATAGATAAGCATCTCTGACCAGTCTTAGAACCAAGTTTCAGAATCTGGTCCGATAAGGCTCTCAAGGTACATGCAGTTATTCGTCCCTGACTAGTCTTGTGCCCCAGTTTTGAGTTATCAGCTTAGTAGTTCAATTTAGGTTGTCCAGTGGGAGTAGAACTTAGCACCGAGCAGGCTGGGGTTCCAGCGTACCCAGGTTTCCAGAACTATGTTGCCAGCGTAGGTTACAGTATTAGTTGGCCTAATTGGCCCCAGATATTTTTGTGATCACCAGTTCATGCCTTTATACCCTAGCAAGGTATATTGGGTCCTACCGATGGGGTGTATGCATCTGACTCCACGTCTAGCTCACGTGGTTAAATTTCGGTTATAGACTCTCCCACTAGTCAGTCTAGTCCATTATCAGAATAAGCAGCTCAATTCAATACAGTATCTCAGATTCAATGTTTCAGACTCAGGGCATGTCCTTGACCATCAGACAGGGTCATCTTGACCATTTCAGATTATATTAGTAGTTCAGTTTAGCTTACCTGTGGGTCATGGCATGTCATTTTAGCTCAGACTTTATATTTAGTATGTTTATCCCACTTACTCAGTACATTCAAAGTACTGACACATGTTTTTCATGTTGTATCATCTCATGATACAACTGCAGGTTCTCAGGTTCAGCACGGATAGTTACTTCAGTTTCACAGCATTCCATTTCAGTAGATTAGAGTGTGAGTCCTCCTCATTCGAGGGCTTTGTTTATTTACTTCATTTGGATATGATTTTGTTTAGACTTAGAGTTAGTTGGGGACCTGTCCCAAAAACTCCTCAGTAGTTTGCTTTTAGAATTGTATTTTAGATATATTATTTCTTTCTCTACTTTTCAATCTTTACATTTTCTTAAACTAATAAATCTGTTATTTAAAAGTTCTGCTGTGCATGTTTACTCAGAATGCTAGTGAATCATAGACCAGGGGTTGACTTGGGGTCACTTGTGGCTTCAAGTATCGTGTTAAGTCCCGGGTGTAGGCTCGGGGCGTGACAAACTTGGTATCAAAGCACTAGGTTTAGAGTATCCTCGAAAAGTCCAAAATCCGCATCGAGTAGAGTCCTTTTCATGGGTGTGAAGTGCGCCACACTTATGATGAGGAGGCTACAAGATGTTATTAGGAAAATTCCCCTTTTGTTCATGCTCTTTATTGTGCGTTAATGTCCAATTCCAAAGGAGTCTTTCTAAATTATGTCCTACTTCCTTTCAGTGAACAATGCCTCATCGACGTCGAAATGGACGCAGAACTGGAAACACCAACAGATCCGCTCCACCAGCTCCGGTAGTTTCTCAGGACGACTATGTGTCTACAGCCGAATTTAGGGCGGCCATTCAGTTGCTTGCTCAGATCGTTTCCAATCAAGTGAACCAACAGGTGGTTCCAGTAGCCCCAAATGGGTCTGCAGCTGCTGCCTGAGTGCGAGATTTCACCCGAATGAACCCTCCAGACTTCATGAAACAAAAGTGGGAGAGGACCCACAAGGCTTTGTAGATGAGATCAGAAAGATCACCCAGATCATGGGTGTCAGCTCCTCCTAGAGTACTGACCTGGCTATCTACCAGCTAAAAAGGGTAGCCCAGGTTTGGTATGAGTAGTGGAAGGAGGGGCGATCAGTAGAAGTAGGACCGATTGAATGGGAGGAGTTTCATACAGCTTTTCTAGATAGGTTCTTTCCCCGGGAGTTGAGGGAGGCTAAGATGGCAGAGTTTATGAACCTACGGTAGGGCGACCGGACAGTGGAGGAGTATGATCTGGAGTTTACTAGACTATCAAAGTATGCTCCAGAGATGGTGGCCGAGCCAAGGGCTCGCATGATGAAGTTCATAAATGGAGTGTCAAATCTGGTCCTCAAAGAGTGAAGGACAGCAATGCTAATCAAGGACATGGACCTTTCCAGCTTAATTGTGTATGCCCAGCAGATTGAGGCAGAGAAGCTGAAAGATATGGAACGTAAGAACAAGCGGGCAGGAACTGGTCATACAGATTTTGGCCACCAGAGATCTGGCGGTGGTAGCCGCCCACAGCAGCAACAACAGAGGGCCCCAGCACCTAGCTCAGCCAGCGCCCCAACCTTTTGGTCTTGCTAGGATCGGAGGGGTGGGTCTTCTGGCACTCAGTCTCAGGCCCACAGTACAGGAAACAAGTATCCAGCTTGTCCCAAGTGTGGTAGGAATCACCCAGGAGAATGCCTTCAGGGACGAGAGGGATGCTTTGGGTGTGGACAGCTTGGACACAGGCTTAGGGAGTGCCCATCAGCAGGGCGAGGGAGATCACATCCACCACCTCATCAGCTCCAGTAGGCCAACCAGCTAAGCAGGCCAACCCATCAGGTACAGATGGCGGTCAACTCCAGAATCATTTTTATGCTTTCTCTTCTCGTCAGGATCAGGAAAGCTCACCTAACGTAGTTACTGGTATGTTACATCTCTTTCACCTAGATGTGAATTCCCTCCTAGATCCAGGAGCTATTCTTTCATTTGTAACTCCTTATGTAGCAGTTTAGTTCAGCATTAGTCCAGAGGTCCTATCAGAACCCTTCTCAGTTTCCACCCCAGTTGGTGAGTTAGTTAGGGCTAGCCGAGTGTATTGAAGCTTCCCAGTCTCAGTCTTGAATAAAATCATTTCAGCTGAGCTTGTAGAGCTAGACATGGTCGACTTCGACCTTATTCTAGGCATAGATTGGTTACATTCCTGCTATGCCTCAGTTGACTGCAGGACAAGAGTTGACAAGTTTCAATTTCCTGATGATCCCGTGTTAGAATGGTCTGGCAGCAGTTCAGCGCCTAAGGGGTAGGTTTATTTCCTTCCTTAAGGCCTAAAAACTCATTTCCAAGGGATGTTTATATCATCTAGTTCAGGTCAAAGATTCCAACTCTGAGGCCCCAACCATTCAGTCAGTTCCAGTTGTCAGCGAGTTCCCAGATGTATTTCCTGAAGATCTTCCTGGAGTTCCCTTTGAACGGGAAATTGACTTTGGAATAGATCTCCTTCCAAACACTCAGCCCATCTCCATCTCTCCTTACAGAATGGCTCTAGTAGAGCTTAAGGAGCTAAAGGAGCAGTTAAAGGACCTTCTTGATAAGGGTTTCAGTAGACCCAGCATCTCTCCCTGGGGTGCTCCAGTGCTATTCGTGCGTAAGAAAGATGGTACCCTCGGAATGTGCATAGATTACCGTCAACTGAACAAAGTCACAATCAAGAACAGATATCCCCTACCTAGATTGATGACCTATTCGACCAACTTTAGGGAGCCAGTTGTTTCTCCAAGATAGATCTTAGGTCAGGGTACCATCAGTTAAGGGTTAGAGAGTGTGACATACCGAAAACACCATTCAGAACTCGGTATGGTCACAACGAGTTTGTGGTGATGTCCTTTGGGTTAACAAACTCCCCAGCAGCCTTCATTGACTTAATGAACAGGGTCTTCAGGTAGTACCTGGATATGTTCGTCATTGTATTCATCAACGACATTCTAGTATACTCCAGAAATGAGGAAGAGCATGCCAATCACCTAAGGATAGCATTACAGACCCTCAGAGATCGCCAGTTATTCTCCAAGTTTAGTAAGTGTGAATTCTGGTAGAAGTCTGTGACATTCTTGAGTCATGTGGTTTCAGGCGAAGGGATACAAGTAGATCCTCAAAAGATAGCAGCAGTGAAGGATTGGCCCAGACCTACCTGTCCTATTGAAATCAGGAGTTTCCTGGGCTTAGCAGGCTATTACCTATGGTTTGTGGAAGGTTTCTCCTCCATAGAATCTTCTCTGACCAAGTTAACCAAGAAAAAGGTAAAATTTCAGTGGTCGGATGAGTGTGAGAAGAGTTTCCAGGAGTTGAAGACTCGACTCACTACCGCTCTAGTGTTAACCTTACCAGAAGGATCAGATGGATTAGTTGTGTATTGTGATGCCTCAAGAGTTGGACTTGGTTTTGATGCAGCGGGGCAAAGTGATAGCCTATGCCTCCAGACAGCTCAAAGCCCATGAGAAAAATTATCCAACTCACGACTTGGAGTTGGCAGCGGTGATATTCGCATTAAAAATATGGAGACACTACTTGGACGGGGCTCACGTGGATGTGTTCACAGATCACAAGAGCCTTTAGTACGTGTTCAGCCAGAAGGATATAAACCTGCACCAGAGACGTTGGTTAGAACTACTAAAGGATTATGACATAAGTGTGTTGTATCACCTGGGTAAGGCCAACGTAGTGGCTGATGCTCTAAGCAAAATGTATATGGGTAGCGTAACTCAAGTGAAAGAAGATAAAAAGAAAATAGTGAGAGATGTTCACAGATTAGCCTAGTTAGGGATGCAGCTGATAAACTCAGCCGAAGGTGGAGTAGTTGTGCAAAATGGGTCAGGTTCATCTTTGGTGGTTGAAGTTAAGTCCAGACAAGATGAATACCCAGTTCTACTTAAACTCAAGGAAGCGATTCTCAGAAAGGAGGTTGAGGCTTTCTCCCAAGGGGGAGATGGGGTGCTTCGTTACCAGGGCAGATTGTGTGTGCCAGATGTTGGTGAGTTAAGACAGCAGATTTTGGCTGAGGCACATAGCTCAAGGTATTCCAGTCACCCTAGTGCTACTAAAATGTGTTGTGATTTGAGGGACATTTACTGGTGGAACGACATGAAAAGAGACATTGCCGAATTCGTGGGTAAGTGCCCGAACTGCCAGCAGGTCAAGGTAGAACACCAGAGACCATGAGGTATGACCCCGGCTATTAGCACACCCATCTGAAAGTGGGAAGAAGTAAATATGGACTTCATTACAGGTCTACCTTGGACTCATCGACAGCATGACTCAATCTGGGTAATAGTAGATCGAATGACTAAGTCAGTACATTTCCTCCCAGTCAAAACCACAGATTCAGCTGAGGATTATGCTAAAATTTATATTCGGGAGCTGGTTAGACTTCATGCGGTGCCATTGTCTATTATTTCAGACAGGGGTACCCAGTTCACCTCCTATTTTTAGAAATCTTTTCAGAAGGGACTTGACACTCATGTCAAGCTCACTACAACTTTTCACCCGCAGACAGATGGGCCAGCTCAACGGACTATTCATACTCTAGAGGATATAATAAGAGCGTACGCGATCGATTTTAAGGGTAATTGGGATGACCGTCTGCCTCTTATCGAATTTGCGTACAACAACAGCTACCATTCTAGCATTCAGATGGCCCCGTTTGAGGCATTGTATGGTATAATGTGTAGGCCTCCTATAGGATGGTTTGAAGTTGATGAAGCTACTTTAATAGGGCCAAACTCAGTTAATGAGGCAATGCAGAAAGTTCAGCTCATCCGATAAAGGTTAAAAACAGCTTAGAGCCATTAGAAATCTTATGCCAATGTGCGGAGAAGAGAGTTGGAGTTTGCAGTTGATGATTGGGTGTACCTGAAAATTTCACCCATGAAAGGGGTGATGAGGTTTGAAAAGAAGGGGAATCTCAGTCCAAGGTATATGGGACATTATAGAAATTTGAGGCGTATCGGCAAGATATCCTATGAGCTAGATTTACCTTCAGAACTAGCAGTTGTACATCCAGTTTTCCATGTATCACTTTTGAAAAAGTGTATCAGAGATCCGACCTCTGTGGTGCCATTGGATAATGTGGCAGTCAAGGATAGCCTCACCTATGAGGAGGTACCAGTCCAAATCCTAGACCGTCAGGTTCGTAGATTGAGGAATAAGAAAATAGCTTCAGTCAAGGTTTTATAGAGGAATCAGCAAGTTGAAAGAGCTACATGGGAGGTTGTAGCACATATGAGGGCCAAATACCCACACTTGTTCTCTACCAACTCTGTTGCAGTTTGATATGTGAATTTTGTTTTAAGACTTGAACTAGTTGTTAAATTCAGTTCATGTAACTAAATTTTCTTTCTGACTTTGGTTGTGTTTATGAAAAGCAAATTTCAGTTTAATTAGATTCTCTAAAATGGAGGTAGTCACTTCGGTCGTTTTGAAGTTGAATGAGCAGTGTTTGAATGCATTGATTGTTATTTTTCTGGTTGCTATGAGTTTTCTAACATTTGAGGACGGATGTTTCCAAGGGGGAGATATTTTAATGCCCCAGAAGCTCAAAATCAATATCCGGGACAATTTAGAAAATCTGAGAAACTGCAGAAATGTTGCAGAATGACCCACCTAACGACTCGTTAGGTGACCCCACGATTCATGTGCGCCGTGAGGAGGAGGTTGGAGATTTCAAAGGAAGGAGGCAGTGTACCCAACGAGGGACCTCAGGAGTCATGGTCACTGATCAGGACCCATTAGATCACTCGTGGGCAGGCTCTAGTTGGTATTATATGTAGTTTTCCAGTGTACTTGACGAGTGGGTGCAACGAGTCATTATCAATGCAGACGACTCGTTAAGTCACCCGTTACAGGACTTGGCATTAAATCCCCATAATGAGGCAGTGTGGTCCACGAATGCTGACCAAGAGTTGTGGTACGTGACCACGACTCATTGAGTCCCTCGTGGTGATATCAGTGAATCCGGGCAGTAGACCTAACAAGAGGTCCCAACCAATGACTCGTTGAGTGACCCGTTGGGACCCCGTTGACTAGTTTTCAAAATTTTACCAGGGTTATTTTAGTAATCTCGTATTTTCTTAGTCCCTAAACTATGTCGTTTTGAACCTAAATTCAGAACTATTAAAGGGTTTGAGCAGTTTTCTCCCCTCATTCTCACATCTACACTCAGAATTTCATCGACGGTTCTCCCAAGAAACTCTCTAGCAAGACTTAGGGTTGTTCATTCATCACAGCAGTCTAGGTCCCTCTTCTTCAGGGAATTCTTCACCAGGTATATGGGGTTTTAGCAAGGGGATTTTCCTTCCCTTGCGTCCCCAAAGTCCTCCTCAATTTCTTCTAAAAGTTTTAAGCCCTGATCTTTCGAGTATGAGAAGCATTCATGTTTATTTTTGTTGATTTCCCTCAGAACGATGTTTATACTTATTGTTAATATAATCTTCATTAGTTCCTCATCAAATTGTTAGTATTATTACAAAAGTGAATTTGTGCCCTAATGTTTTAGTAATGATTTTTACTTGTTAAATTCCCTCTAGTGAATGAAGAATGTTTTAGGTTGAATTCCTAGAATTTTCTTGCTATTCTTGTGTTGGGTAAATATCCCATGAATCAGAGTGACTTTAGTACGTTGAATGAAATTCTCTATTAGTTGTTTAGTATTTTAGTCAGTTAGAACACAGAACTCTATCAGTCTACTCTCAGTCAGAATCATATCAGTCTAGCTTAAATCAGATTTTAGCAACCTCAGTGTTGTCCAGAAAATGTCGACTGATCAATTTGACTCCAGTTTATTTTTTAGGTGTCAATGGTGCCTCCCATCATTCAGATTCAGATTCAGATTCAGATTTCAGTTATTTGGTCCATTTAGGCGGTCATGATATTCAGTTATAGCTCTGACCAGCCCCAGGACCCCAGTTCAGTTATTAGATGTTCTGTAGACGGTTACAATGCTTCTAGATAATAGCTCTAACCAGTCTTAGAACCCAGTTTCAAAATCTGGTCCAATAAGGCTCTCAGGGTACATACAGTTATTCGTCCCTGACTAGTCTTGGGCCCCAGTTTTGAGCTATCAGCTTAGTAGTTTAGTTTAGGTTTTCCAGTGGGAGTAGAACTTAGCACCGAGCGGGCGGGGGTTCCAGCGCACCCAGGTTCCCAGAACCACGTTGCTAGCATAGTTTACAGTATTACTTGGCCTGATTGGCCCCAGATATTTTTGTGATCACCAGTTCATGCCTTTATACCGTGGCAAGGTATATTAGGTCCTACTGGTGGGGTGTATACATCGGACTCCACGTCTAGCTCACGTGGTTAAATGTCGGTTATAGACTCTCCCACTAGTCAGTCCAGTCCATTATCAGAATAAGTAGCTTAGTTCAGTATAGTATCTCAGATTCAGCATTTCAAACTCCGGGCATGTCCTTGACCATTCATCAAGGTCGTCTTGACTTCAGATTATATTAGTAGTTCAGTTCAGCTTACTTATTGGTCATGGGCTCAGACTTTATATTCAGTATGCTTCTCCCACTTACTCAGTACATTCAAGGTACTGATGCATGTTTTTCATGCTGTATCATTTCATGATACAGCTGCAGGTTCTCAGGTTCAGCTCAGATAGTTACTTCAGTTTCAGAGCATTCCATTTCAGCAGATCGGAGTGTGAGTCCTCCTCATTCGAGGGCTTTGTTTATTTACTTCATTTTGATATGGTTTTGTTTAGATTTAGATTTAGTTGGGGACCTTACCCAGCAACTCCCAGTAGTTGGCTTTCAGACAAGACTTGTCTTCTAGAATTGTATTTCAGATATATTTTTTCTTTCTCTACTTTTCAGTCTTTACATTTTCTTAAACTAATAAATCTGTTATTTAAAAGTTCTGTTGTGCATGTTTACTCAGAATTCTAGTGAATGATAGACTAGGGGTTGACTTGGGGTCACTTTTGGCTTCAAGTACCGTGTTACGTCCAGGGTGTAGGCTCGGGGCATGACAGTTGTCATTCCCTGTGTTAGTGACTGGTATATGATTGATTAAACCCTAGTCTTTAATAGTTAGTATTGTGGATGATTGTGAGCATTGATGCTTTGTATGTGATTGTTCGTCTCTAGTTAAGTTTTGTTTTGTCAATTGAGAGTCAATTTTTTTGTTTTAGTGTCGTCGTAGAGGCAGTGACCCTTTCCGATGATCGATGGATGATGACCGTCTTAAGAGAAATTAGTTGCAATCTTTTTTTATTTTTTAGGAATGAGTTGAAAACCCACATTTGTGTACTCTTGATATTCCACTTAGAAGCTAAACTAGATGTAATGAAGTGGTCATATTAAATGCATAAGAAGTGATAATTCCATAAGAGACACATAGGTTGTTTAACTTGACTCAAGAATTTTTTTAGGGCTTAATAATGAAAAAATTCATTCAATTTAATTGTGTGGATATGTAGCCATAAGAAATCAACTAAACTCATGATTCCATGAGAGGTGAGCTTCATTTATTGTGTGTTGTACATAATGTAACATCTAGAGCTTGTCTAAGTGTGTATAGGATAACTAGTTGCTAAAGAGGTGAGATGTGATTAAGGAATTTCTTTGAAAACCTAGTTTGTCTATAGTTGTTGTACCTTCCTTAACGATATCCCTAGATAACCCCTTTGAGCTTCAAGCTTTAATTTTCTTCTTAGCCACAAAAGTAGCCTATCCCCTTTTATTGTGAGACCTTCAGAATTTTTGATCCAAAGATAGTCTGAAGCACTTTGAAATTTAAGAATGAAGGTCCACCGATATAGAAAGAGTTAAGGGAAAGGAAAGAAAGGAAAAATAGTGATGGTAAGAGGAGATGATAAAAAGAGGGGTGCTCGCACAAAATAACATGTCTACTTGCTGCTAGATCATAAATGAAAGATCTTTAATAGTTGATTATTCTTGTTGAACTTACAAGCAGAAACTGGCAATCAAGTAGTATATAGAGGGACATGAGAAAAGAAAGAAAAAAAGGATAAGTGAAGGAAAGGGTGAGCAGTTAAGAAAAAAGGTGGACAAGAAAGATGAAAGAACGTCTTAAAGTGCTTAGGACTGGTAGCCACTATTAAAGAAAATCATTCCTACCCATCCCTTAGCCGACATTACAACCATGAAAAGTTCTTATAATCTTACTTTCTTTGAAGTGATTAAGTAGTCTAATTATACATGCAGAGTAAGCCTATGGTATGTTACATGTGTATGATATATCATTTATGAGAGTGAGTGTGTCTTACTTATTATGTTCCAAGTCAAATTGATAATATGAGGGAAGGAACATCACTAAATAAGTAAGGACATAAGATGGTCAGTGTCGGTGTACTATGTGTTGCATGTTTCATACTTAATCATGTTGGACCAATTTTGAAAATATGAGTCGATTATAGAGGTTATGTAGTTTGAATATGAAAACTTCTGTGTGTGCCTGATGTGGATTGTATTAAATGATGAACCACATAGTTATATGCTCTGTGTTAGATGCTTGAGTGAGAGTTGATAGAGGTGACAAGTGGTGGGATAAGATGTTTGTGCATATAAGTTAAGATTGTTCGAGGATGAACAACGGTCTAAGTGTGGAGTGGTGATGTTGGGCATATTCTTATGCCTATTTTCCATACTTCTACCCATATTTTACCTTGTTTTGAGTTCATTATCCTTATGAAATGCATGAATTCATGATTATGTGTGTTAAATGAGCTAACAAGTGTTTTTAGATGATTTTATCTAGTAATTAATGGAAAAGGAATCAAAATGGCTCAAAATGTGTGAAGAAAGAAGAATTCGAAAAAAGTCGGCCTAGTGAGATAGCTAGTGCAGCGCGCCAGCCTCCGAACTTCAGAGAAAATTGCACTCAAACTGGTGAATTGGCTGGTGCGGCGTGCCATCGCTCCAACTTCAGAATAATTTTGATCAATACCTTGGCCAGATGAGTGGTGTGGCGCGCCATAGACATTCCGGACTTGGAAAATTTTCTAACACTCTGGTGCAATGAGTGGTGCAGTACGCCATACCCTAGAAGTGTAGAATTTTACTAACACCTTGGAGAAATAGTTGGTGCGGCATGCCAGAGGCTGAACTTCAGAGGAAATGCAAGCCATATGTGTGTTGGATGGTGCGGCGCGCCAGGAGTTGTCTGGGGTAAAATTTCAAGTCTAAAAGCTGAATTTTTTAAGGGAGAAAGAGTCATTTGATACCTTGCTTATAAATATAACATCTAGGGCATTTTGGTAGGAGAATCGATCAGTCTTGGATCATTTTGTATGCAGTCTTTCGGGGAAGAGACAAGTTTATTTTCTTCTAGGTTTTCTTTTTTACTTTATGATTTTTTTAATTTGAATGATGAATGTTTTAGTTTTCTGCTTGAACATGAGTGGCTAAACTCTTATTCTAGGATTTTATCCATAGCTGATGGTTGAAGTTTGAATACTCTTTTATGCTAGACTTTAATTCTTCATTCAAGATTATTTATGCCTACTTGTTTTAATTGATTATTCGTTAGCCTAATCACCTTGCGAATATCATCTGTTGGCTCTTGATTGAACTCAAGAGAGGGAACTAACAGGGTTTAAAGCAAGCATAGAATAGGTTTCAATAATTTTGTTCTGATAGTTCAAGAGTCGATTTCATTGTCGAGGATAGGGATATACCCTTCAATCATGTCCAGTTGAATACAAGAATCTTCAACCGTCGTCTCATATTTCTGCCGCTACCATAAGGATATAGGTGTTGGGGTTCATGAGATAATTCTTGGATATTTGGGAGAATAGCAAGAAATGGGATAGTAACTTGCAACTAGCAATCTTAGAAGAGTTTAGTCTAGTGTAATCGAGTCCTAAAAACTCAACCTGAAAGCGAAAGTTCCAAGACCCTAGATTCCTATCATCATTTGAATTACAAACACTTTTTGAGAATGATTTTAGTTCATTAGTTTAATTTACATTTCAAAGTAATAGAATAATCATCCAAACCATTTTCCCATTTTTCTTGTGTTTATTTGAATAGTGCAATAAAATGTTAACCTTGAGTAATTAATCTGACAAGTCTCTGAGCGATCGATATCGGGACTTCACTGTTCTATATTACATAACGACCACATGCACTTGTGTGCACTTGGTGACATCATAGAACCTATGGATTTTGCCTTGCAGCTCTTTGGTTCTCCTAGATGAGAAGAATCTATTTAGGTATTTCTCAGACATGGCCTCCCAAGAAGTAATGGATCTTGTGAGCTCACTTTGTGACCACTCTTTTGTTTCCCTAAGCGATGAGAATGCAAATAAAGTCAACTTCACATACTCATCAAAAATATTCTGATAGTGGAAATTCTCGCTCTGCCAACAAACTCAATAAGGTGCCTATGTGGGTCCTCATATGGTTTACCCTGATAATGGTACATATTCTGTACCGGTTGCATTGTTCCTTCCTTCAACTTGAAATTTCCTGTGATGGTTGGCTTCACAATAGCTTTTGAAGCATTTTCTAGGAATGGACTAGCAAAGTTCAACACAGGAATATGTTCTTGTGCATTTCGGCCTAGCAATAGAGGATTCAGATTGTCGGTCGAATTCTATCTCAGTGCGTCTTCTGCCATTTTCACCCTTTGGTCAAAGGTTCTATCAATCTTTAGATCAAAAGGAGCCAGGGGATTTTCCTTACTCCTAGTGTTTCGCATACACCGAACCTATAGCCTGAAAAGCACAAAACAACAATTCACCTGAAGACTAAATAAAAACTAAAAACTCAACTTAAAGAAAAAATATTTTCAAAGTCCCCAGCAACGGTGCCAAAAATTTATTGCATCCAAATGCACACGCAAGTATATAAAGTCAACAAGTAATATATGAGGTTAGTCCTAGTAACGATCCTACAGGGACTTGTTAAAAATTTGCGCTAAATTGAATTTATATTACTATTTAGTAAAAGTAGAGAAATAATTCTTGGGGAATGTTGTGATACTAACTACTTTGTGAAAGAAAATTAAAACTAAAATAGCAAACTGCTTTGGTTCGAATCAGATGAGAAAAAGATCCAAGGTTATGATTGGTTGACAATCAAGTTGAGTTCTCAAGTTGTACACTTAAATTATTTTTCTGAGTTATTAGTTGCAGGTTAATATCCCTTTCTGAGCTCCTTTTTAAAGTCTTAAAGACTACTCAACTATTTGTAACTCCTATATTTCTATGATTTCCGGTCGATAGTAAAGTGCATGTGATAATTCTTCTATATAAACTAAGAGAGGCTAACGAGTATATTCCTATCTACGTTAGCGAATCACTCCCCCTGTCTGATAGAGTTCGTGACCAAGCACTACTTTTTCTTATTACGCTCACGAATTCCCTCTTTCAATTTTAATTGACAAGTCACATATAGTATTTAATGATTAATTAGAAAATCAAATAATTGAGACCAAGAAAAAGTAAGCAACTTAAATAAATGGAAATATCGAATAAAGAGCACAACTATCAAACTTTAACCATCATGTCTAAAACATAACCCCAGAACTAAGAAGTTTAACTACTCATATAGTGGTTGCAAACCAAAGAATTCATGAATAGTAATTGTTTAAAGAAAAATTACAAAAGTGAAAAATCTACGCAAAGTACTTGAGTTCTCACTTTTTTCTCTGTTCCAGACTTCAACAATTCGAACCCCCCTTCTAAAATGCATACAAGCATGTCACGCCCACCTTGGAAGGCATGACTGGCACCTAGTGCCACACTGGGATCTGACTGACCTTGTTGGGCTTATGCACGTCTAGTGCATGCCTGCAACTCAATTCAAGAAAACAACGAGCTATATCTCGGTTGTAAACACAGTCTCCGGCCGACAAGACCGCATAGCCACCTGTAAATAAAAAAAGCTAACCAACAACAGGCAACAAAAGGGATCCTATGCTAGCCGACAAGACCACCATGTTGTCTACTTATAACTGAAATGAGAACAAGCTACTATACTAGGTCCCACACAACCAACAACAGCTAACCAACTTGATATTGTAGTCTACAAGCCTCTAAGAATACAAATAGTGGTCAGGATAGGGCCCCGACATACCCACATGCTATACAAATGAAAGACTGTAATCTATACAACCTGGAAACTCCGAATGAAAGGAGCTGGCCAAACTGTTGACCTTGGACAGCTGCTACTGAAGATCATGAACTCTGTTTGTCTAAACCTGCAGGCAAGTAATGCAGCTCCCGAGGATGGGCATCAGTATAATATGTACCGAATATGTAAGCCAGGTGATTAAGTTATTAAAGACTAAAAGTAAGTAGAGAGAAGGGGCAGAAAGACTAACCTGTAGGCTGGCTTATTCGTAATCTGCATCTAGCAAAACACTACACGTACATGAGCTACGACTACACAATCATACATTCATATTCATGAGCTATAGCTAGCGGACCAAAATACAAACAAGAACCTAACTTAGCCCTCATAAGCCTGAAAGGTACAAGAAACACAGAAATAACCTACTGGGAACCCCATAAGCCCTGGCAAGTACACCTCAATCTATATACCCCTATCCAGGTTCCTATGTTTCTACTGGTTCTATAGACAACCTACCTGTCCCCTGGGTCTGCAACTGAACCCGCTTGGCTCCTGATCTGTAGTTGTGTCTGAGTCTGATGGACTCCTGATCTGTAGATGTGTCTGAGTCCGAGGGACTCCTAATAACTGCACCCTGGGCACTAGGCTCGACAAGGGTGTGATGTCGATACAGCATAAACATAGTAGTCCAGCCATGGAATGGACAATAATATGGCCCTTGGGCCTCTGCATCGTCCCTTGGGATGGCATATTGCTCCTTCGAGAAAAGTCATATAGCCCCGTAGGCAACATCATATAGCCCGTAGGAGGCGACAAATCTAGTAACCCTAGGGTGGTCACGGAAGGCTCCTAGGTTAGGACAATCCCACCCGATGTGCTATACTAACATCTCGATCTAGCCACTCGAAAGGCGTATCTGGCCTTCTAGGCCTAGCGCGACCACTGCTCTCCCTAGAATAATCTGTATAGTTACTAGTAGGCACACCCCATGCAACTGTATTTGATCAGAGGATCCTGATAGTGATCATGACCTCTAATGGTCTAGAACGAATAGGGCGAGATCTGGAGTGGCCTAACAAGAATGTCCTGTTGGGGAAACTATAACTCATAAGCAACTACAGGGTTGCAGACGACCAATTACTTAGTCCCTTTGCTTAGAACTGTTGTAGGATTGCTGTCACGACCTGAGTTCACACCCTAGCCGTAACACGGGACAAGGAACCCTAAAAGGGCTCCAAGTCAAGCCATGGCATAATCATAGCATATTACTTGACAATATAAACAACCAACAACATAAGTAAGTAGAAGCTAACTACAAGCGTCTAATAAAGAACCAAATATACAATTGTAACAACAATCCGATACAACGCTGAGTCTATCTAGACAAGTCTGAAAGCCTTCTACTAAACTGATGAGTTGTTGGGACGAGCCCCCAGCTAACTCCTAAAATCTGAAACTAAAACATAAAGAAAGTATAAACATAAGTCACGTCCTCGGGAGATGAGGACTCACTACTAGCAGCTGAGAGGGAATGAAGCGTATCTAAGCACTAGGCTGAGTCTGGAGACCTGAATCTATATCATGAAACGATATAGCACAAAAGGTGTGCGGTTAGTACTTGGAATGTACTAAGCATGCGGGATAACATAAATACTTAAATATACAAATATACGATAAGGAAATAACAAAGTACATCGCCATAACTAGTTTAACATGCAACAATCCTCTTATGAGTCACATACACATAGATATATGAAACTTTCTTTTAGATCTCATGTTTTGAAACATCATTGAACTCATGCATAAGGGTCAAGTTCTGGACATTTAATAAGAGCTGAATCTGAATCTAGCATCACACACTATACTAGATCGCTGCTGGTAACTGAGTCTAATTCTCATTATGTTAAATCTGATGTAATCTGAAATATGAATAATACGGAACTGAATCATACTGATAACATAATTAAGGGAGTCATTCTCTGCTATGGAAAGTCTCGGCTAACTAAGGGAGTCATTCTCTACTATGGAGGAATCCTGACTGAGTTAGGGAGTCACTCTCTACTATGGAGGATCCCAACTGAACTAGGGAGTCACTCTCTGCTATGGAGGGTCTCGACTGAACTAGGGAGTCACTCTCTTCTATGGAGGATTCCAACTAATCTAGGGAGTCACTCTCTACTATGGAGGATCCCAACTGAACTAGGGAGTCACTCTCTGCTATGGAGGATCCCGACGGAACTAGGGAGTCACTCTCTTCTATGGAGAATCCCGACTGAACTATGGAGTCACTCTCTGCTATAGAGGATCCCGAACTGACCAAAGGAGACATTCTCGGCTATGGAGAGTCCCTGGCTGACTAGAACTGAGGAGTACTAATTTGACATTATATATCTTATCTATGCTACTACAGCTAGTCAGAAACATAAACATACACTGCTTTCATCATATAAAATTCATTTCGAAGGGATTGGGGCTACTTTCTACTAACAACAATCCCAACATTCTGAAAATATCATTCTCATGCTTTATCACCGTAATTCACATCGTCATAGAGCCATATTAGTATTTTTTTCAAATGTCGTACATTAGTGAGCATCTATGGGTTCACATCATGCATTATACTTCCACAACATTAAGTTCTGGCTTCATATCATTCAACATGTCTCATAGAGGCATTCATGATCCATAGATCCAATTCGCATCTTAACATGCATATATTGATTCATATTTTCTAGATTTACAGGAAGCCATATACTTAACTCATAACTTATACATTCACAACAAGATCATGGGAGAAGCATACATTTTCATTTCATAAGACCCATTTCGAGATTTGCTCCAATTCATGAGAAGGATGCATTAATTAGGCCATTATCATGGATTTACGTCATACCCAATCAATTCCATCGAAAGCATGAGGGACATACATATTTTACTTTCAATTATTCAAGCCCATAAACTCTAATTTCTTCTCAACATGTCTATCAATGGCACATTCAAGTTCTTAGCGATAATCATACGATCTTCACATATTTAAAGGTGGATGCAAGTAATTACGATAATCAAGTGACCAATAATAAAGCCTCATTCAAAGTTCAAGTCATTTTATGAAGACATTCTATAATCTCACATTTCTCATCATCTAACACATAGTTCAAGGTAACCCAATTATTCTACCTCATAATTAATCTCATAATCATAGTGGATCTTGGAATTTAGAGAAATATAGACGAAATCACCCATCACACAAATCCTAGGTCATGCTTTTCTAGAATTGTTGAAATTGGGAATTTTGAGAAAATATTTTGGGTCACAAGGATGAAAATTATCTTTGTTGAAAGACTCGCATACCTGGTAGAAGAATCCCCGCTCAAAATCACACCTTGAAGCTTTGATGAACACCTTGGTGAAATCCTTAAATCTTGAGAGGAGAGGAGGAAGAAGGTTTGAGAGGTATCTTGAGAGAATGAGAGTTTAGACTAGAAGAAATCCTTAATAACGTCCCAAATAGCACTCAAAATGATGTATTTTAGAAGTTAAAAGCATAGGACTTTACGAAAACACCCTGAAAAACACAAAGAAAAATCCTCCTGCCAGTCCCCACGAGGTACACCACGAGTCATGGGGTCAGGAAACAACTCGTGGGGACCGAGCCGTGGAGTGCACTGCCCAAATTCTCAAAAATCTCCCAACTCAACTGACGACTCACTTCACGAGTCATTGTCTGCCACGACGAATCTTGGCATGCATCCGTCATCCCCACTGCTTGAGACCCCATCCAGGAACTCTAGCCTCCACTCAATGGCCAACTTAACAAGTCGTTGCCATTTAGGACGACTCGTTAGGTCGTCCGTTATCACTAGACTTTGCCACACCTCTGAACTGCTCCCCCACGGGTTTGACCACAACTCGTGGGGTCTCCTAACGAGTCATCCCTTGACTCATTCTGCCAAATTAATTTCACCTTCTTTCTGATTTCTTTCCTTAAGCTTGGAATCTGATCTTAGAAACATTTGGGGTATTACAGACTGCTACTAACCGGACATGCTTTTGAGCGGTCGGTCTCTAATCCCTGCAGGCAGCTTACTAACATTCTTAGCCTGAGGGTAACACTATGCTAACATGGTTCTAGTCCTTTAGCCCTTAACTTGGTCTGTTCAGATCTTATATGACATTCCTGGGCAATTCCTAACTTTTCAGTTAAGCTTACATGGACTTAGCTACTCACGGCAACCTGTACCTGAGCATCTCATAGGTGTAGGCTGGGGCATCGGCCCCGCCTCCAACTACTAATAAGGTCCCCTTCCTTAGGGTACCCACGGGTCTATTTGACCAGATCGACTGGGATAGCTTTCTGGGCAACTTTTATGACGAATACTAAGTCAATTGGAACTGATAATCACTGGTTGTAGCTAACTAGATGGCAGTCTATCACTCAGTTCACTAGACAACCCTAGTGTCGTTGGCTCTAGAGTATAGCCATCCTATCTAAATTTCTAGCTCAGGGGCGTGAGGATACGCCAATGGCCTCTGGGCGTGCTTCATTGACATACAGGCACCAACTAGTAGTTATATCGCCTAGCGGCGCTTATGCCGTTCAACTTACTAACTCAGACCCAATAACTATCCATGAGCTTATAAGGTCTAGGTCTGATAATAAAACATACAATTCTACTAACACAATGAATTGGAGGATAAAAGAGTTTCTATGATGCTTCTAGCGTGTGTCACACTTAGCATGTTGTTTCCCGACAAGGGATACTGCGGTATAATCTATACATGTTTTCTAGCAGCTAACCATAACATATATATTCATAGTCTACAGGCAACAGCTGACCACAACATATCTAACCACAATCTACTGATAGCAATTATTTGCAATATATGGAACCCCGTTATTTTCATTCAAGAACATATGTCGTAGCACTGTATGACGAGAATAACTTGCCAAGGGATAAATCTTACATACCTCGATTGTTGTTTCCCGAATAACCGATGAGTTTCAACTTGTATCCAACAACACTTTCCAACTATAACCATAGTACTGGGAGAAAGACTAATTTCAATACCAAATTCGGCTTAAAATGACAACTTTTGATATTAATAACAATAATACTTCAACTTCGCAAAATACTATCAAAAACCTATAATTTCCTGAGAGTTCAAAAGGGAAATGCTTACTTAAAGCCTGTGATCGTATAGGAATCAATTAGGAGCAATTCTGACAACTTCTACATGGTGGGGTTCCGATTTGCCGGGCATATTTTGAGAAAATAACTCCGTAGTAATGCTCCCTGTAGGCTTAGAACTCGGTACCTGAAGTTAATTTGAATTTGGATGACGTTTGGTAGCATAATCGAAAGAAAAATAATTGAAATCCTCGTTTTCCTCTTTCTCTAGCCAAAGCAAACATTTAGAAGTGAATAGCAATTGAAAAGAGGGGCTTTTATATATATTATGGGTGGTGGAAGGGGGGCGCCCCGTGCCGCCCAAGGCACCAAAATTGCCCCTCATTGTGCCCCTTATAGCGGCCATATGCCCGGCGCGCCACGCTGGCCAATGCACTGCTGGCTAGCACATCGCGCTGGCCCTGCGTTGGTTCCATCTGATCCCGCTTCAGGGATTTTTCTACATGCGTCAAGCTCTTATTATTCATCACAAATCCATGCGCATGCTTACTAATCGTTAACTTTTACGGGGTGTAAGAAAGTAGTACATATAGGGTTCCTAAAATGGCTTTGGATGAAAATATCCTTCATTTAATCAAGTGCACCAAATTGGCCTAAATTTGCACAACTGTGCCGCTCCCCGCCATGTGAGCCGTGATACGGTAGTGTTATTTTATAGAACGTCACTTAACTTGATTGAGGCTAACACCAGATGTACTGTCGCATTGTCTTGCGCAGTGCCTGTTGTGACGCGGTAGTGTATTTGCAGCTTCTTGGCTTGATTCTTTGTGGAATTGCCTTCTACACTTGCTTTTGTACCTCATATGAAGGTTGGGTTTTCTTAAATGGCTACTATTTGTTTAGGTGCAAAGAGCCTAAGAGGTTCAAGCTATTATATTCCGCGCCTACTCTCCATTTCCTCTGTTGATGCAATAGAAGCTCTTAATGCAATATATGGTGGTGAAGACATTCCCGCTGCTATAATTGGAGTTGACAGTACTAGTACTGTTAAAGTAAGAGCTCTTTCTGGAATAACCAGTGCTAGTTACTTGACTGTTGGAGGAGAAATCACTGTTAAAATCTTCACATAAAAGCTCCTCTTTAATCTTGAGTTTTACTCAACTTCAAAGTTCTCTTTTTCCATCCTTTAAACTCAGAACTCCTTATTTTTGTCTAGCACATCAAAAACAACAAAGGTAGAGTAACACCTATTTTTAGTGCTCAAAGCATAATAAAACACAAAAATATGAGGCTTAATAATGGCTAAATGTATAACATTTTAGCCTCATATCATTTCTCATCTAACGCAAACCGATGTCTCTCTTACCCCATTCCTCTTCTACACAAACCTCCGAGCTTTCTCAACTATAGACAGTAGACCATTTACCATTTTTATGCAAGTCTTGAGAGATTGCTCGCACCATATGCAACCAAAGAAGATTATTAGGCACAACTTCATATAGGGGCTAAAGCCAGATTCTATGATCTTACTGGATGCTACAGTATAGGGGCAAATTTTATCCAAAAGCTATAATGAGATAGAGGATCTATTGAATTTCATATCAACTGGGACCCAAGATTATCAGGATTCGGGCAGAGGCTTTACAACATCCAAGGTCCTAGGGAAGCTTGAGGTTAATAGGGTAGTAGTAACCAGGGCAGACATTAGTCAGTTGGTGAATGTGAGCAGTAAACTACTGACCACACCAGCTGTAAGACAAGTTTATCAGGTTCAGCAAGTTCAGACTCCATAGCCATCATGTAAGGCATGTGGAGAAGGCCATGCACACTCAGGTTGTCCAGTAAACCCACAGTCTATTTACTTTGTGGGTCAACAAATCCATGGTGGAGGTTTTGCAGGAAATGGTTACAATCAGGGGTACAGGAATGTAGAAAATCCCTCATAGAGAGGAAATCAAAACTTTCAGAGACACCTAAACAAATTCTAGAGACCCCAGGTCCAGCAGCATGGCAGCTCTTTAGAGGAGACTATGAACTAGTGGATGGTTTAACATACTCAGGTGGTTAATGAGATGCAGAAGTCTATCCATGAGTTGGAAAAGCAAATGGGGCAATTTGCCCTTTAGCAGACTAATGGACTGCAAGGGGCACTTTCGAGAAATACTGAGAAGAACCACAAAGAGAATGTTAGCGTGATTTCATTGCACAGAGGAAAGGGGCTAGGTGAAGTGATACCAAGAGATAAAAAATAGAGGCGGAGCAGGTTATAAGGTCCAAGCAAGAGGTCGGTGAGTCAGGTAACTCACAGCAAAAAGTGGTAGAAGCTAGACCACCTCCTCCATTCCCACAAAGATTCAAGAAGCAGAAGGAGGACACATCTTATAAGAAATTTCTGAATGTTTTAAAACAAGTACATGTGAATCTACCGTTCATAGAGCTATTGCATGAGTTTTCAAAATACGCCAGGTATCTGAAGGATATCATGGAAAAAAAGAGAAGGCTCATTGAATTTGAGACTATAACTCTGATGGAAGAGTGCAGTTCTTGGGTGCAGAATAAGATTCTAAAGAAGTTGAAAGATCCCGAGAGCTTCACTATTCCCATGGTCATTGGGAGAAGAGAAGTTGGTTCAGCACTGTGGGATTTAGGTGCCAGCATTACTCTGATGCCTACATCTTTGTTCAAAACTTCAGGATTAGGAGAACTACGCCCCACCATAGTGACATTGCAGTTAGCCGATAGGTCCTTGCTTATCCTGATTGTTTTATTGAAGATGTATTGACTAAAGTGGGACCGTTCATCTTGCTGGTGGACTTTATAATTTTAGACTACGAAGCTAGCGAAGCATGTCCAATCATTTTGAAAAGAGGACTCTTAGCCACCGCAGATGCAGTGATAAAGGTGAAGTCGGGCAAGATGTCAATAATTGTGGATGGTCAAGAGGCAGTCTTTGATGTGTTCAGGGCGACAAGGTTGCCACCCTATTATGAGGACTTTACAATGAGACCAATGGTGGAGCCTGGAGGATCTATGTAGGCAGTTGAATAGCAGGTGTTTCAAGTTAATTCAGCAGTCACTCAGGGTTTGAATCATTTCACTTGAGTGAAGGAGTGAGAAGTCCTGCATTGTGCTGCAATGTTAAATCGGGCACTGCACGGGAGGCAACCCGTGAATGTCGTGCCATGACTATAACTAAGGCATTTGATGGGAGGCAACTTATCTTTCTAATATTTTTTATTTTGTAGAGACGGATAGGGATTTTTGGGTGAAAGAGTGGGAAAAAGAAGTTGGAAAAATTCTAAGTTTGGGGAGAGATACCTGGCGTGGAGCGCCAGGTGTTGAACTTCAGAAGAAAAAATTTTGGTTGCTGCTATGGCTGGCGTGCCGCGCCACACCCAACTTGCCAAGAAATTTTTTTTTAAGTGTATGGCGAGAGGGGAGGCGTGCTGCTCCAGGTACTTGATGGATGCAAAATTTTGGGTCCATGGGTCAAATTTGACCCAAGGACCCTAAAATTAATAAAAACCCATGACCTTTACCTTTATTTTAAATTCCCATTCATCCTCTCTCTCTAAAAAAAGTCAAAAGAAAAAGGATAAAGATTTTCTCTCTCTTCTCTCTTAGGACGTAACCCATTGTTGTCTTCTCCAAAAAACTTGGTGAAGCTAGCTTCCTCAACTCAAGTAAGTAATTTTCTTCTCTCCTTTAGTATTCAATATTGTAAGCATGCTCCCATTACCCTTCTTCCCCAAGTTGAAAGACCCAAAATCACCATTATTGGGTGAAAATCTTGAACTTCATAATGTGGGTTTTCATGTCCTTAATCTCATGTGTTCTTCCATAATATTGTTATATCCTTGTATGGGTTACTTGTTTTTGGTTGAATTTTTTGATTCTATGTTTTGGGTGTAAAGAGGGTGATGAATGGGTTAGAGAATGATTTCATGAAAATAGTGAATTGGAGCCTTTCGTAGAGAGAGAAATTTCTTAGTTCATATGATTCTTGAATTGTGAAAATCTTGGGTTGTTGAAAATTTCATAGTAATTCATTGTGGGAAGTAATAAAAGTCATGTTAATTGTTGAAGGAATTTATCGTGACTACTTTCACATTTGGGTTGTGTGAATTGAGAATTAAGAATGGAGAAAGTGAAGGGAGTAGCTAAATTGAAGCACTCTTGAAAAGAAAAATTAAGAGAGGTGAGGAAAATCATGAAGATGACTTGAAATTGCAAAGTTGGTGACTAATTTGGGTTGGTGAGATTTGGCGTGATAATGGGGAAGTGTGAGTACCCTATTTGACAAATTCTCACAAGTTGCTAGAGAATTAAGTGTGGGGTTGTTTTGCACCTCTTACACCTAATTAGCTAGCCTTGTTGTTCACGAACTAATTTTGTAAAGTTCTTGTTGTTGCTTGGCAGGTACTATGGTATCACGTGCAGATAAAGGAAAAGAAGTGGTAGTCGCTGACAAAGGTCTCAAGCGGCTTAGGAAGGGAACAAAAGGACCAAAGTCATCGGCCACCAAAGCATCCCCTGCTAGGAGGTTCGGAGCATGGGCTTAAGTGGTTTAATGCCTTGAAAGAAGCAAAGTATGCTCTAGAAAATTGGATTGATGAGGGATGCCTTGCACTTGAGTTCCCTACTATCTACGACATTGTCCGTGAGTTGGGGTTGGGATATGTGTTTACCGAGCCTGAGGAGTGCGACCTCACTTTGGTGAGAGAATTCTATGCTACCGGGATACTTCCTTCGGGGAGAGCACTAAAATCAAGATACGGGGTCAAGTGGTTCGCTTTAGTTCTAGGTCATTCAATGGTTTCATTTGCACGCCTGTGGTGGACCGGTTGATGTACTTCATATTGCTAGAGAAGCCCCCATACTATGAAATTGGTCATACACTATGTGGCGAGCATTCAGCTGCCCATTGAGAAAGAGACCATAATGGCACCCATTCTACACTATTGTTAACCTACTTGACTGAGGAGGCTATAGTTTGGGTCAAGCTTGTATGTGATGTACTCTTTCCTAGGACATACACCATAGAAATTACTAGAGAGAGGTTGTGTTGGATTATATATTGATGAAGGGGTTTCCAATTAACTTTGGCACAGTGCTCAGAGATAATATGAGGAGGTCCCGAGGCAACTGCTAATGGAAGTATGTTATGGCAGTTTAGTCACTCAGTTCTTGAGAGAGGCTAGCGTTGAGGAAGAGGAGGCTAATCTTCATCTACCCTTAGCAGGGCACTTGGCCGGTAAATGATTGATATCACAAATGATAAGGAGCCAGCTACATCTTCAACTCCACTTCTCACTCCCACTAATTGTTATGCTCGGTATGACAGTTAGAAAGGGTGTATGTTCGAGATGCTAAAGCTGAAGTTAAATATTGGAGGTATACCTGCCACTGATGAGGAGATGTTAACACTGGAAGAGCGGTACTCACTCACTAAGAGTGCAATGCTGATGTGCAAGGTGGGGCCAACCTTTGAGGAGCCTCTAGATGACGATGAGGCCATTACTGATGGTGTTGATGATATGGATTATGAGGAGGAGGAGGATGCCACCACAGGTGCTATGTAGGTTGATGATGATGATGATGATCAGGAGTATAATCCTGATGATAACGACTATTCTTAGAGGCTCAGGAAGTTCTTCTTCTCCCTCTACTTGATATGTTTGTTTGTGCACTAGGGACAATGCATTGTTTAAGTGTGGGGTGGAGGAAATAGATTCCTATTTATTCTTTATTTACTAAATTTGTAGGGTTATAGCAATAGTTGTCGTTCTCTGTGCTAGTGGTTGGTATGTGATTGATTAAACTTTGGTCTGTAAGTTGGTATTGTGGATGGCTGTGAATACTGATGCTCTGTATGTGATGTTATGTGATTGTCCATCTCTAGTTTAGTTTTGTTTTTTCAATTGAGGGTCAATTTTTTTGTTTTAGTGTCATCATAGAGGTAGTAACCCTTCCCGATGATAAATGGATGACGACCGTCTTAAGGGAAATTAGTCACTTTTTTTCATTTTTTAGGATGGAGTTGAAAAACCACACTTGTGTGCTCTCAATATTCCACTTAGAAGCTAAGCTAGAAGTAATGAAGTGGTCATATAGAATGCATAAGAGGTGAAAATCCATGAGAGACACATAGTTTGTTTAACTTGACTCAAGAAAAAGAAAGAATTCATTCAATTTGATGGTGTGGATATGTATCCATAGGAAAACGACTAAGACCATGATGCTATGAGAGGTGAGCTTGATTTATTATGTGTTGTACATAATGTAACATCTAAAACTTGCCTAAGTGTGTATAGGATAGCTAGTTGCTAAAGAGGTGAGATGTGATTAAGGAGTTTCTTTCAAAATCCACTTTGTCCATTGTTGTTGTACCTTCCTTAACGATGTCCCTAATTAACCTCTTTCGAGCTTTAAGCCTTAATTTTCTTCTTAGCCACAAAAGATGCTTATTCCCCTTTATTTCATGACCTTCGGAACTTTTGATTCAAAGATAGTCTAATGCACTTTGAGATTTAAGAATGAAGGTCCATCGATGTAGAAAGAGTCAAGGGAAAGAAAGGAATGAAAGAAAAAAGAGTGACGGCAAAAGGAGATGAATAGAAAGGGGTGCCCAAACAAAAGAACATGTCTGCTGATCTTGGGCATAATTACATGCCAATGTGATACTTTATAACTTAGTTTTGTCTTGTTTATGTATTTAATTATGTACATTTTCATGCCTTTTTATATAAATGAGAAGAAATATTAACCAACATGATTAGTCTTTGTTTTTGAAGGAAATAATGCATTGGAGGACCCAATCTATGATTTGGTGAAGTGGAGGAATGATATCGGGAGCGAAACACCAAAGTTGGATTAAATTGGGTGATTTCCAGAGGGCTTCCGCGATACCTCCGTGTCACGGAGGCAGTGCTCGCGATACACATCGTGTCACAAAGGCAGTGCTCCGCGATACACACCGTGTCACGGAGGTAACGCTCCGCGATACACTCCGTGTCACGGAGGCAGTGCTCCGCGATACACTCCGTGACACGTTGCTTGTTATTCCAGAAAAAATTTCCACTAGTATAAATAGCACACTTAGGTTTTATTTTAAAGATTCTGACTTGGTTGAGCAAGAACGTGGGTTATAGGAAGTTGAGGGGACGGAAAATTCTAGGGTTCTTCTCTATCTCTTTCTCTTTTATCTCAATTGTTTGTATGAATTCTACTTATTTGATGATGTTAAATCCACAAATGAGTGGCTAAATTCACTTCTTGTTGAGGTTAAGAATAATTGTAGTGGAATGTAATTGTTAATCATTTCAGTTTTCATCTTTTCTTCATTGGTTGTTTTATCAGTTCTTGTTCTTACTGCATTAATGCTTGGCCAATGTTAATGTATATCTAAAAAATCCAATTTTGATTTTGAAAAGGGAAGAAATTGGGAAGATGTGAATTGGTAGGATATGATCTCTTCTTAGTTTAGAAAATTGAGAATTGATTTACATTCAGAATAGAAATATATCTGAAAGTCTTATTAGTCAATTAAGGAATCGGGAATGTATGGCTAGAACATGAAATTCTTTTATCACAGAAATGTAGATTAAGACTCATGATTCTTAAGTTGGATAGGAGTCGAAAGTTCCAATCCATAGGCAATAATTCTTGACTAGCAACCGAAGGAAAGATTAACTGAATTGTATTGATAAATTAATTCCCTGCATGTTCGTTTTAACCTCTGCTTGCTCATTAATATTGTTCAGACTCACTTTATAATTTTGCCTTAGATTCTTATAAATTAGTAAACTCAAACTCTCAAAATATTATTTATTTTATTGTCTGCATTCTTAAAGATATAGTTCATTAACACTTAAGTTAATTAGTACTGTAGTTCAGTCCCTATGGGATCGATACTTGGCTTTACTTAAGCCACTTTAATACTTGTTCGACCACGTGCACTTGCGTGTAGTCACCAAATCACCGAACAAGTTTTTAGAGCCGTTGCCGGGGACTAGCAATTGGTAAATTTACTTTCTTAGTGTTAGTTTACAAATTCTATATAAGTGCTGACAACTTGGTCTTAGCCTTTCTCTAGCAGGTATAGAATTCTTGTGTTAGTCTTATTTATGAAAGAAAAATAAAAAAAAATAAAAATTGTAGATATTTGTTTTAATTCTTTTTGATTTTTTACGGATACCCTTTTTGACATGACATCATGGAATACAAATGGTTTAAATGGTGGATTATCATATTTTGGCGAATCTTGTCTAAATTGTGGAGGACCCCACTTGTGGCAACACTGTAACACGTGCAATATATGTGGTGGTCAAGATGGCCATTGGGATGGCTGTCCTAATGCATACTCCCCTCCCCCAAGCCCCTACTATGATCCTTCTGTTGTTTTTGCTGAATATAGGCATGATGAAAATGAGGACTTGGGACGCCAAGCTCGAATAGAAGACATGCTGAAACAGCTCCTTGAGCAAACAAAAGCAACGAAGGAGGCGATGGAAGCATTGAGAATTCAGCAAGAAGAGAATGGAGAGGCTCTAGAAAGGATGAGCGTCAAAGTCACGGAGATGATGGCTGAGGCTGAAGCTTGTGGTAAATTGCAGGTAACGATTTTAGGCGATACTCAAGAGGAACTACAAGAAGAAGACAAGGGTGAATTTTTGGATGAAGCCCAACAATTAGAATCTCTTGAGTGTCCCCGTGATGGGCTCACACTTATGGAAAATCCATTCATGGAAGACAAGATAGAGTATCCCCCAGTTGACATTAATGGAGAGATAGATGTCGATGCTGAGAAGGTGTATACAAGTAAGGAGGTCAAGCACAATGCAGTTTCAGAGTTGAGGTGTATTGGACCACACTCGAAGCATTTTTCGACATTAAGTTTGGTTGACAACCAAGAAATAGAGTCTTGCAAGCTTATAGAGAAATGTCTAGAGGAGGACCAAGCCCCATATATTTTGAAATTTGCTGACTCGGAGAGACAAAATGACTTCGCTTACTTAAGGGCCAATAAGTTCAAAAGGCAACATCTACTTCTTGGTCCTTACAATTTTTCACCACCACCCCTGGAGCATAAGAGGAAATTAGAGAAGAAATTAGGGGTGAGATTTATATCCTCAAGGTGGAGGAAAAAGTGGTGAAACTTGATACGTCGTGCCGCGACGTAAAATTAGGCGCTACTTGGGAGGCAACCCAAGGGTACCATGGGTACCATTTTAATTTCTTGCATTTAAGTTGATTTTATTTATTTTTCATCTAGTGTTATTTTGGTGGAAATTTAAGCACAGATGGAGGGGAAGTCTGAGTACCCGTGGAGGAGGAAGCTAACAAGCATGGAAGAGAAAAAGTGTGGGGTCGAACACCCACTTGTGCAAAGTTGAAGAAAAGCATGCTATTAGCTAGGCCTAGAGGCCTTAGGGAGTATTTCTCACCCTTTTTAAATTTTAATTTGATGCTATGAGGACATAGCATGATTCAAGTGTGGGGTGAGGAAAATTTCAAAATTTTTGTGCTTAACGATTTTTGGTGAATGTAATGCTTGTGAGAAATATTTGGAAAAAAAAAATTTGTGAGTCAAGCATGACTTCATCACCCGTTGGTTTTTCTTTGCGGTTCTTTTCCGACGGGGGGTCTTTGAACCGAAGAATAAAAACTTTTCTTTGTCTGTATATAATGTTTTTAGTCATAGTTAGAGATTGTTTCCGACGATGGATGGATGACGACCGTCTTGAGGAAAATTAGTCAATAGGTTGGTTTTTGAACCCGTAGCTAATTGATGGCTTGATATTCTTGTTATGTGCTATACATGATTGTTAGATGCAAGTATGTTGAGTGTTGAAGCATGCAAGTGTATAACTTTGTTTGAGACACTTAGGCTCTTGAATTTGACTCAATGTGATTGAAACTTAATTCTGAATTCTTGTGATTAGCTGAGTAAGAGTCTATTGAATGTGTCCTGAATTGAGCATGTGCTGAGAGTGTAAGTTTTTTGAATATTCCATGCTATTGTGGAATGTCTAGAACTTGCCTGGTGTGTATATAAAACGAAATGAAGGATGTGAATTGTAGGAGATGATTTAGGCATTTCTTTGAATGAACCTAAATGTTATCCCTCACTTTACCTGCCTTGAATATTTAATCTTAGTTAGCCCCATTGAGCCTTGAGCCTATTCTTTGATAGCTACAACATAAGCTTTATCCTTTTTATTTCATTAGCCTTGAATTTGATCCAAAACTCCGAAGCGCTTAAGTGAAAAATCCGAAAGAGTGAAGGAGTGAGAATTGGGAAAAAGAAGGAAAAGTAACAAGTTGTAAAAGTTGAGAAAAGGACAAAGTTGCACTTGTGTGAAAATGGTTGATTATTAGTAGGGATTAAGAAAATAAATGAATGAAAAGAATTGCTTAAGTACTCCTTACTACTAAGCTGAGTGTGCTTAAAGAAAGGGGAACAAGAAGAAAAAAAATTCAGGATTGAAAAGAATGAGGGTGAAGTAAGAGAAGAGATATCCTTAATGAAGGTTGAAGTTATTAAAAGCGCTTGGGAAAGATAGTCACTATTACTGGCCAGAATAGTACCTACCCGTCCCTTAGCTTACATTACAACCCATTAAGTCCTACTTGATCTTACGTTCATACATCCTTAAATAAGTGGAGTAAAACACTAAGGACAAGCTTATGGGTCACTACATGATGCATGTGAATTCTTTATGAGAGAGAGCGTAATTTTTATTCATATACCCATACTTGGTGATTTGAATATTTGTGAGTAAAAAGGGGTAACTCTCTTGTTGTGAGGGAACATGTTTAATGAGAGATAACATCAATGTCGGATTTCTTGATCAGTTGATTTGCATGAGTTTGCCAAGATTGAGAGTCGATTCTTGAGGTTAGGAAGTCTTAACGGAGTTGTATATCATTTCATTGATTAAATCGTGCATGCTCTATTTTTAACTTGTTATCTTAAATAATCATTATAGCCATAGCTTGAATTATCTTGCTAAATTAGCTATGTGTGAGTCTTCATGTGCATGAGATGTAAAAGGTTTGTTCGAGGACGAACAAGACTTTAAGTGTGGGGTTGTGATCTTGGGCGTAATTACATGACAAAGTGATACTTTATAACTTAGTTTTGTCTTGTTTATGTATTTAATTATGTACATTTTCATGCCTTTTTATATAAATGAGAAGAAATATTAACCAACATGATTAGTCTTTGTTTTTGAAGGAAATAATGCATTGGAGGACCCAATCTATGATTTGGTGAAGTGGAGGAATGATATCAGGAGCGAAACACCAAAGTTGGATTAAATTGGGCGATTTCCAGAGGGCTTCCGCGATACCTCAGTGTCACGGAGGCAGTGCTCCGTGATACACACTGTGTCACAGAGGCAGTGCTCCGCAATAAACACCGTGTCACGAAGGCAACGCTCCGTGATACACTCCGTGTCACAGAGGCAGTGCTCCGCGATACACTCCATAACACGTTGCTTGTTATTCTGGAAAAAATTCCCACTAGTATAAATAGCACACTTAGGTTTTATTTTAAAGATTCTGACTTGGTTGAGCAAGAACGTGGGTTACAGGCAGTTGAGGGGACGAAAATTCTAGGGTTCTTCTCTATCTCTTTCTCTTTTATCTCAATTGTTTGTATGAATTCTACTTATTTGATGATATTAAATCCACAAATGAGTGGCTAAATTCACTTCTTGTTGAGGTTAAGAACAATTGTAGTGGAATGTAATTGTTAATCATTTCAGTTTTCATCTTTTCTTCAATGGTTGTTCTATCAATTCTTGTTCTTACTGCATTAATGTTTGGCCAATGTTAATATATATCTAAAAAATCCAATTTTGATTTTGAAAAGGAAAGAAATTGAGAAGATGTGAATTGGTAGGATATGATCTCTTCTTAGTTTAGAAAATTGAAAATTGATTTACATTCAGAATAGAAATATATCTGAAAGTCTTATTAGTCAATTAAGGAATTGGGAATGTATGGCTAGAACATGAAATTCTTTTATAACATAAATGTAGATTAAGACTTATGATTCTTAAGTTGGATAGGAGTCGAAAGTTCCAATCCATAGGCAATAATTCTTGACTAGCAACCGAAGGAAAGATTAACTGAATTGTATTGATAAATTAATTCCCTCATGTTCGTTTTAACCTCAGCTTGCTCATTACTATTGTTCAGACTCACTTTATAATTTTGCCTTAGATTCTTATAAATTAGTAAACTTAAACTCTCAAAATATTATTTATTTGGTTGTCTGCATTCTTAAAGATATAGTCATTAACACTTAAGTTAATTAGTACCGTAGTTCAGTCCCTGTGGGATCAATACTTGGCTTTACTTAAGCCACTTTACTACTTGTTCGACCGCGTGCACTTGCGTGTAGTCACCAAATCACCGAACATCTACTTGCTGCTAGAACTAATGAAAGATCTTTAATGGTTGATTATTCATGTTTAACTTATAAGCATAAACTAGCAGTCAAGTAGTATAGAAAGGGGCATGAGAAAAGAAAAGAGATTAGTGAAGGAAAGGGTGAGTATTTAAGAAAAATGATGGAAAATAAAGATGAAAGAACATCTAAAAGTGCTTAGGACTAGTAGCCACTATAAAAGAAAAACATTCCTACCCGTCCCTTAGCCAATATTACAACTATGAAAAGTCCTTATGATCTTACTTTCTCTGAAGTGATTAAGTAGTCTAATTATACATAAGGGGTAAGCCTATGGTATGCTGCATGTGTATGATACATCATTTGTGAGAGTGAGTGTGTCTTGCTTATAATTCCAAGTCGAATGGATAATATGAGGGTAAAAACATCACTAAATAAGTGAGGGCATAAGAGGGTTAGAGTTGGTGTACTATGTGTTGCATGTTTCATACTTAATCATGTTGGCACTATTTTGAGAAGAAGATTCAGTTATAGAGGTTATGTAGTTTCAAATGTGAAAACTTTTGTGTGTGCTTGATGTGGATTGTATGAATTTGATGAACCACGTAGTTATATGCTCTGTGTTGGTTGCTTGAGTGAGAATTGATAGAGGTAAAAAGTGGTGAGAAAAGATGTTTGTGCATATAAGTAAGGATTGTTCGAGGACGAACAATGGTTTAAATGTGGGGTGGTGATGTTAGGCATATTCTTATGCCCATTTTTTCATACTTTTACTCATGTTTTACCTTGTTTTGAGTTCATTATCCTTATGAAATGCATAAATTCATGAGGATGTGTGTTAAATGAGCTACCAAGTGTTTTAGATAATTTTAGCAGGTAATCAAAGGAAAAGGACTCAAAAATGGCCCAAGGTGTGAAGAAAGAAGAATTTGAGAAAAGTCGGCCTGGTGAGATAGCTAGTGCAGCACGCTAGCCTCTAAACTTCAGAGAAAATTGCACTCAAGCTGGTGCTTTGGCTAGTGCGGCCAAAGTCCAAACTTCAGAAGAATTTTGATCAACACCTTGGAAAAATGAATGGAGTGGCGCACCAGAGGCTTTTCGGACTTGGAAAATTTTGTAACACTCTGGTGCATTGAGTGGTGTGATGCACAGACCCTAATATGTGCATAATTTGACTAATACCTTGGCGAGATGGCTAGTCCGATGCGCCAAAGGAAAACTTTGGAGAAAATTCAAGTCAAGTTTGGTGAGATGGATGGTGCGGTGCCAGGGGTTGTCCAGGGTGGATTTTCAAGTCTAAAAGCTGAAATTCTCAAGGGAAAAAGAGAAATTTGATACTTTGCTTATAAATATAACATCTAGGGCATTTTGTTAGAAGTCTTCAATCATTCTGAGATCATTTTCTATGCAGTCTTTGGGGGAAGAGATAGAAGTTCATTTTCTTCTATATTTTCTTCTTTTCTTTATGCTTTTGTTCATTCGAATGATGATTGCTTTAGTTTTCCACTTGAACATGAGTGGCTAAACTCTTATTCTAAGGTTTTGGCATAGCTGATGGATGTAGTTTGAAAACTCTTTTATGCTAGACTTTGATTCTTCATTCAAGATTATTTATACTTGTTTTAATTAATTATTCGTTTGTTTGATCACCTTGCGAATATTATTGGTTGGCTCATGGTTGAACTCGGGAGAGGGAACTAAGAGGGTTAAAAGTAAGTATAGAATAAGTTTCAATAATCTTCTTCCAAGAGTTCAGAGTTGATTTCATTGTCGAGAAAAGGGATATGCCCTTCAATATTGTTTAGTTGAATATGAGTATTTGCAACCGTTGTCTCATTTTCTCCTGCAACCATAGGCATATAGGTGTATAGTTCTTGGATGTTCAGGAGAATGACAAGAAATGGAATCGTAACTTGCAACTAGAAATCTTGAGAAGAGTCTATTCTAGCGTAATCGAGTCCTAAAAAGTCAATCTGAAAGCGAAACTGCCAAGACCCTAGATTCTCATCATCATTTGAATTACAAACACCTGTGAAAATGATTTTTGTTCGTTAGTATAATCTACATTTCAAGTTAGTAGAATAATATCTAAAACCATTTTCCCATTTTACTTGTGTTTATTTGAATAGTGACATAAAATGTTAACCTTGAGCAATTAATCTGACAAGTTTTTAAGGGATCGATATCGGGACTTCATCGTCCTATATTACTTGACGACCACGTGCGCTTGCATGCGCTTGGCGACATTAGTCACTGCATTCTCTGCATAAATCAACAAACATTAGTCTAGACCCTACTGTTACATGTTACACCCCAAAAAAATTTTGAAATCTGAAGATGCAATAAGCACATTGATGTCAAATGATTAAGGTAAGCACATATTTATGTCAAGGAAAGTGAAGTATATAAAGTGTATACGATAGAAAGTGACAAGGGTCAAACACATAAACGATATGATAAATGAGTCGGCAAGGCGAGGGCAGGACTGGCAGAGTGCTAGCCGGCGTGTCACGCTCGTGAATTGACGCGATGTCCAGCGTGCCACATTGCCATGTCCACTGCCTCAATTGTATATATATGTTTTTTCCTTATCTTGGATTCATTTCTATAAAACCGCAGCAAAGAGAAGCTTGCTTACCTCCTTTTACACGTTCCTTTTCCAGCAAGAAAACTCAAGAAACCAAAGGGAAACCATCAAGAAAAACTCCATCAAATCATACCAAAGATGGGCAAATCCTTTGCTAAGGTGCAAGGAATGTTGTGTCGTGTTATTTCTGCATTTTGGGAAGTGTTTTTGTTGCATCATTGGAGTAGCAACAAGATTGAAATATACTTCATCTTATGGGAGTTGATCACAAGGAAGAGTAAGTAGTTTCCCTCTTTTTTTCCCATAAAGTTTGTAGAAGTAAATCTTGTAGTAAGTGGTAAAGGAATTGTTTTTGTGTATGGTGTTGTGGCTGCCATTGGTGTGGTGTTTTGACTAAAAATCTTGATGTGGACCAGGATTCATCTTATGCTATTAGTTAAGGAACTTAAAGGTGTTCATGTTGATAGCTAGAAGGAAAAATGTTGACTAGAAAACTCGTCGAGATAAGGTATGTGACGCGCCTCATCCATTGTTCTTCTAAGCATGACTCTTGAGTTGTAAATTAAACAAACCAACAAGCTCCTCATGTGTATGGGGGTAGCATGTTAAATCATGTTTAATCCTTAAACTACATGTTGAATTGAAGCTAAATTATTGAGATTATGTCTAGCCGAAAGAGGCATTAGAGATGTGATATTATATCATTGTTGTTGTAGCTTACATCCAGTTGGAGACCTCTCAGTGTCACCATTGTTAGCTGGTCCTTTATATTATGTCATATATATTATGTTGAACATGCTTGAAGTTCTGGTTGTTATGTGAAGTTAGTAACGAAGCTAAGATGACGACACAAGAACTATCGTAATCTAAGAGCTAATATTAATATAGTAAGGGTAAATGAGGGTACCAACTTGATGATTCCATAACGTAGTCATATATTCACATATGTATATGTTTTAAGGCACTTAAGGCCTAACGGAGATTTCATAATTTCCATTCCTAAAGCTATTGACGAGTTATCGAGTCCTAAGTTAAACAATGTTGGACCTAAGTATCTAGAAATGAGTATAAGTATTCTAAAGCATGTTTGAGCAACTTAAGTGATTCCAAGGACTATAAATGAATCTAAGTACTCCGAGCTAAGTTTGAGTTGAGTCCAAGCATTCTAAGTTGAATCCAAGTATTCAAAGCGGAGTCCGAGTACTCCAAAGTTGATTTTAAGAATCCCTAAATGAGGTTCAATTTCATATTCCTCGAGTCTCAAGTTTATGTCAAGATTCTGAGTCAATCTATGTTTTATGTCCCTTTTTGTTAGATGCTAGGGGTAATGTATTCAGTGAGTCCTCTGAGTTGGACCCATTTTCTGAGTCAGTTATAATGTATTGTTCAGTTGATGGTCTAAGTATTAGTATAGCTCATTTTACATTGTTTGTATATCAGCGGATGCATGCCCTCTCTAGTCCAAGTATCGGTTTGTTGATTGTGCAAGGTTCTATATATGAAAATCTTGGTCTAAAGTATCAGTTCGGTCGTGGAAAGTCTTGGTCCAAGTATCAAGAAATTTATAAAGTCCTGGTCCAAGTATCAGGAAACTCTTAAAATCTTGGTCCAAGTATCAGGTAGTGATATTCAAATACTGGTCCAAGTATCAGGTGACTGCTGAGTCGATTCCCATAAACTTCAGTCCAAGTATCGAAAGTGTTTGCATATGAGTCAATTGAGCTACGCTTATGCACAGAGTCTGCATATAGAATAGCAGGTTACAGAGTTATAGGTTGTCTTTGCCGACCCCATCTTTGATTTATGTTCAGCTATTATTTGCCCTTGTTTATGTTGGCAGGTTCTAGAGAGTTAGGTTATTGCTTTTCCCTTCCCTAGTTTAGTTTATTTTTGTCATTATTCTATTTACAGCTTTCAGTCTTACATATCAGTGCATTTATTTTGTACTGACGCCCCTTCTCTTGGGGACCTCCACAATCGTGTTGCAGGTGCAGATAAAGGTTCTGACCTACAGTTGTAGTAGGAGTTGCCTTCGCAGAGAGTTGGTATACTCCCTCTCTTTCAAGAGCTGAGGTCTTGTTACCCTTTTGAGTTTTGTTGTTCAGTATGGGTAGGTCGGGACCCTGTCCGATGAACTCAGTTTATTACACCTTTCAAGGCTTTTGTGGACTGGTTATACAGCTGTATAGTTTCACTTTAGCGTGTGGCCTCGCTGTCCTTCCACAAATTATTTCAATTGATATTGTAGCCTTGTCGGCATTCTATCTTTTATTGTTCTTGATAAGACCTGGTCGGTCCATTTCTATACCATGGTTGGCTGTGCTAGGTGGCCTAGTTGGCCTGAGTGTTGTAGTACAAATGTTATATAGCCAGCTCTCTGGTTAGTCAGGTATCGGAAGCTAGTTGCGCCCTCCCCCAGTTTTGAGGCTTGACAAACTTAGTATTAGAGTGTAGTCGAGTCTCGGGGTGTCCACAAAGCCGTGTCAAGTAGAGTCTTATTTATGTGTATGTTTTGCACCATACTTATCATCAGGAGGCTACATGGAACTTAGGAGTTGTTTCATTTTATTCACTAATAAATCGTGATTTAGAATGAAGTTGTAAGTGTTATCTGAAGTCTAAATCATGCTTATATTTTAGAGTATGCCTGTGATGAGCAAATGGCTATGAGATTGATTGGCATTTAGCCGCCTTTCGGCCGATCGGAGGCACAGAGTGAGTCTCTAGCTCCTCGAGTGATAGCCCCTCCAGCTCCAGTAGGATCTACAGCAAAAAGATGCCCAGTACTCCCAGGTCCAATATCACTTCAAGGGGACAGAGTGGTTGACTCTTCGGCACTTTCAGCACCTAACAGATAGGGTGACTAGGGCACAGTTCAGTTATAGACCCATATAGTTATGGGCATGGAGCGATGATTTGAGGCATTGGAAGGGGCCAGGGGAAATGCATTTGAGAGTTCCAGATCTTGCGAGTTTTTAGACCTGAGCCCTCCATTTTTGTAGGGTCTGATCCAGATAAGGATCTGCAGGACTTTATTGATCATATGTATTGGGTATTGCGGGTAATGCCAGCTTCAGTGACATAGAGTGTAGAGATGGCTACATTTAGGCTACGTGAAGTAGCTATTCTATGTTATAAGTCTTAGAGCTGAGCTAGGAGAGAAAATGCACCTTCAACTGAGTGGGTGGAGTTTTTAGAGGCTTTTATTGACCAGTATTTGTCACAAGAGCTCCGAGAGGCCCTAGATAAGAAGTTTATACACTTGCAGCAGGGTAGTATGAGCGTGCAATATTATAGCGTCAGGGTTAATTCCTTGGCTAGGTACGCTCCGTATATGGTGCCGACTATGAGAGCCAGAGTTCACAGGTTTGTGTTAGGTTTGGGGAATCATATAGGCTGTGAGTGTTTGGGTATGGACATCATCGGATGCAAGCCTTTACTCAAAGGGCTGAGGGTTTGATTAATCAGATTCGTGATACTCGTAGAGGTCAAGAGCAGAGGAAGACAACCAGAACTGTGAGATCTTATTGAGCATCTAGAGGAGACTTTAGGGTTCGATCACCTAGAAAGATGACTTGACCTGCGGAGAGTGCTCCACCTCAGCTATAGCGATAAAGGAGAGATCGGAGTTCAGCTCCATCCCTTTCCCGAGGTCAAAAGAGACCTCTGGTACCCCGCCTATGCTCTGTGTGGTAGGATTCATCCATGGAAGTGTCGTCTGGGTTAGAATTTATTCTATCAGTGTAGACAGCCTGGTCATTACATGCGATAGTGTCCGATGAGGACCAGAGGTAACACTGCACAGCCGACGGGTTCAGCAGCAGCATCATCATCATTAGTTCGTCCTCCCAGGCCCAGCTCTTAGCCAGTAGCAGGTCTTGGAAAGGGAAAGAGGGGGAGCTTTTGGTTCCGGAAAGTGCAAAATTGCTTTACTCTAGGTGGTCACCAGGACCAAGAGTCATCACTGGATGTTGTTACAGGTACTTTGATTATATTCTCCCTTGCTATTTATGCTTTGATTGATCCAGGATCTACCCTTTCCTATGTTACTTCTCTGATAGCGAGTAAGTTTGATATAGTTCCTGAACTGTTAGCTAAGCCACTTATTGTGTCTACACCAATTGACAAATCTGTGTTAGCTGAAAGAGTGTACCGTGGTTGTACGGTTCCAGTGTGTGACAGATCTATATTAGCTAACTTAGTTGAGTTTGAGATGGTTGATTTTGATGTAATAATGAGTATGGATGGGCTAGCAGCATGTTATGCTAATATTGATTGTCGGGCAAAGATTCTCAGATTCCAATTCCGGATGAGCCAGTTCTGAAATAGAAGGGCAATGCCGCTATGCCTAAAGGTAAGTTCATTTCATACCTTAAGGCCCATAAAATGGTGTTCGAAGGTTGAATTTATCTCTTAGTTTGAGTAAGAGACTTGGCCAGCAAACCAGTAACTTTCTAGTCGGTTCCAGTGGTGAGTGAGTTTCCTGCAGTCTTCCCAGAGGACTTACCTGGAGTTCCTCCAGAAAGAGAAATAGATTTTGCCATTGATTTTATTTCAGGAACTCAGCCTACATCATACCTCCGTATAAAATGGCTCCAACAGAGTTAAGGGATTTGAAAGAACAGTTGAGAGATCTGGTCGAGAAAGGCTTTATTCAGTCTAGTATTTCGCCTTGGGGTGCACCAGTGTTATTTGTGTGAAGAAAGATGATTCACTTAGAATGTGCATCGACTACAGGAAGTTTAATAAGGTGACGATTAAGAATGAGTATTCGCTCCCTAGTATTGATGATCTATTTGATCAATTGCAGGGTGTTAAATGCTTTTCAAGAACTAATTTGAGATCCGGATATCACCATTGCGAGTTAGGGAAGCTGATATCCCTAAGATAGCCTTCAGGACCAGGTATGGTCACTATGAGTTCCTAGTGATGTTGTTTGGGCTTACTAATGCCCCAGCAGCTTTTATGGCTTTGCTGAATAAAATTTTTAAGCCATTCCTTGATGTGCTCGTGATTGTCTTCATTGATGATATTTGATTTATTCACTATTGGAGGCTGGGCATGAAAATCACCTGAGAGTTGTGTTGTAGACCTCCAAGAGCATAAGTTATATGCTAAATTCTCTAAATGTGAATTTTGGCTAACATCTGTAGATTTTCTTGGCCACGTGATCACAAATGAAGGTATAAGAGTTGATGACCAGAAAATATAAGTCGTAAAGAGTTGGCCCATACCTCTGAATCCTACAGAGGTTCATAACTTTCTGGGTTTGGCAGGTTACTACCATAGGTTTGTGGAAGATTTCGCTACTATCTCTGTGCCATTAACAAAGTTGACTCATAAAGCTGCTAAGTTTCAGTGGCTGGAGGCATATGAGTGTATTTTTCAGGAGTTGAAGGATAGGTTGATACTTCAGCCCCTGTCTTGACTCTTCTAGAGGATACAGAGGGGTATGTGGTTTATTGTGATGCTTCCAGAATTGGGTTGGGTTGTATGCTGATGCAACCAATATACAGTTTATTAGAATATGCAATAACGTGAGTGAAAGGTAATGAAATGCAACACACCAATTCAACCCTGTGGAGCATACTTCACGGTCTTACGAATTAACGATACATAAAAGCTGAAGCGTGCTAGAAAGACATCATATCCACACACTATCTTAATCATATAGGAGTAAACATCACAGCCATTTGCAAGCTCGATCCTGCCGGAGTAAACATCATAGCCACCCAGGTCAGCTTAGCCCCAGGCTCGACCCATTTCCGGAGTAATCACCATAGTCATTTGGGTACTGGCAAGCCCTAAGGGCAATCACAGTTAGTATGTAGCAAACACATGAATATGTGACATGAACATGCACGTATGCTTAACCAACCTCTTACCACAATCCCTATGCAAAATGTGACGTCTCCATATGATTCACCAACAAGCTAACAACACGTGTAAAAGAAATCATATCAAATCTAATATCATAAATCAACCTCAATTCCTAATACACCAACTAGACCGCACAAGAATGAAGAAGAAGACTACGAATGGCTTATGACAACACGATAATCACTAACATTGAAACGAATTTACCAACACGGCACCGACGTGTATATTAACTATCTTTCATGATTTCACAATCAAATGACAACTCACAATACAACACAATGATATGGCCAACCACAACCAACAAGAGAATATCAAAGAGACTACAGATAATCATAAAAGAACGATAATATGATGAGTTAAATTTCAATGAAAAAATCATAAAGCAACGAACGAGCCTTAACATACCTTATGAAGAACCACAAGAAGCTTAATTGAAATTCTCTATATAAGTCACCACGCTACTGTCGCAAGTAGCTCAACACAACACCAACAACTAAACCGACAAGAAAAGACATACAAATACATATTCGATAAGAATTCTACAGAATCAATCCTTGAAACTCTTTAACAAGAATCTGACAGGGCTCAAGGGTTTAAACATTCATTATATAGATGAAAATAAAAAATAAGAGTATCTACAAGGCGAGTTGTCTGAAACAGCCACAAACACAATGAAACAACAAGAACAACATGAGTTGATTCAACGATTTAGACTTATATTTTAAATTTGGATCATCAAATATCTTCAATCCTTGCTAGATCTTATGAATTAGTAGAGAGAAATGAGGGTTTTTATGAGTTTTAAATGTGGAATAATGATCTACCACTGTTTGCGCACACACATATATTCTCCCAAATTGGCCTAGCATGATGCGTGCCTGCTATTATGTCCGCTTAGCATCAGGCTTAAGTCTCGCCTTTCAAATTTTTCATCTGATGTTCGACTCTCTCCATGTTATATCAATCCTTGTCCTTCCTTTGACATACAACACGTAGTAATGAAACTAGACTTGCACATCTGAAATTTAATGATTAAATTAATCTAAACGCATGGGGTGTTACACTAGTTAGCTGGTGTTAATGATACTAAGTAAGACAGAAGATTGTTGCACTACTAAATACATGTAAGAAAAACACCTATACTCCGACGATGGGAAAGATATGAAGTTGATGCACCACATAGGATAGGTAAGACAAGCAACCTATGCTCTAGACTAGTTTATTACAATTGTCATATTATGTTTACCCTTGTTATCTATATTTGTGATTTCAACTTAGTTGTTTTACATGTGTATCATTATTATACATGTATTTCTTTGTTTATACATATATGCGTTACTAGTGATTTCTAAAAACTTACCCCAAGGGTAATCTGAGAGTATAAGTCGATGATTACATTGGTATTCAGACTCACTCTTGTTGTGTGTGCATACAGGTAGGGTTGTACAAATCAAACAAAAAATTGCACTAAATCAAAAAGTCAAACCAAATCAATTAGGCTTCGTTAGATATTAAGTAAGAAAAAATTAGACAAACCGACATCTACATATATAATTTTAATATATATATTTAAAGCTTTGTAGGAATTTTCTTTAAAAACATATGTCAAAAAATATGATCTCTCATTAGATATTTAGTAGAACTATATAGTGCATTCATTTTTATATTTTTTAAATAATGATTAATTTATTCAAATGCTATTGAAATGTGTCAATTTATTTGTTCTTTCATATTTCAAGATATATTAAATTCTTTGAATTTGAGATGGTGTTTTATGAATAATTTTTAAAATTGAACAAAGTGCCTCGGTTTTAAGGTTTTGTATTTACTTTTGTATTTTAATTATTAAAATTTGATTAAATTAAATACATACATCATTGAAAATTATTGTTAAACTAACTAAAATAACTACCATGTATTTAATAGTACATATGTTTGTCAATTTATCAATTAAAACTAAACATATACTAATTTATTAAAATTTTACATATAACTCCAAAAGTTAAAATTGAAATAATATTCATGTGAACAAAAAAATCAAAAAAATTGAGAAAATCGAACTGACCAAATCAATATAATTGGTTTGGTTTGATTTTAATAAAAACCAAATCAATTCACCCCATATATACCCCTACGTTCAGGGGTAGCAAGTAGTGACCCAGTATCCAACCAGTGATTCCAACTTTCTTTAGTCTATTCTAGTTGAGGTAACCACCATTAGATTATGACAAATACTTCTTCTTTAATGAACTTAATTAGGTATTATCAAGTTGTGTCTCGTAGTCTGTATTTCAGATATTAGTAGCTTTGTGACTTGGTGAGTTTGGGTTATATGAGCAAATTTATGTTATTATGAATTCTTCATAACTCAATTAATGCATGCTTCAATTTAAAGGACTTTCCTTATGGGTAGTAGCTCGTCAGGTACCCTGTCATAGTCTAACTATCAATTTGGATCGTGACAAAATACTACTAGTAACAACTTTTTAGAAATAAGATGCTAATTTTTCTTATCCACTTCCAGATGAATTGAGTTTGGTGATACAAGAATAATATCAATTTCCGTAAAAAAAAAAAATTTAAATTTCTCCTCTTCTTGAGTTTCCTCTTTGATGGGAAAATTAAGAATCAAAACAGATTCACCGTTTCTGAAAGTAACTTAATTCTCAAGCAATTAATGTTTTTATTTGTTTCGCTATGTATCTTTTCTTTTAAGCTACAGAAAAAAATAAGTTTTTTGTTTTGTCAAGAAACTCTCAAGATTACTTGATAGAATTACTCTGTTTCCACTTGATAGGAGTTGGATTACTTGAAAAAGAAATAAGAAAATAATGCAAAAGTGAAAAATATGAAGATTAAAGACTGAAAAAAAAATAAAATAGGCGAAGTTCTAGAAATAAATTCCCAAATAACCTAATTGCTAAGAATCCTAATTGATTGTAGTATACCTAATTAGCATATTATGGTTAATCATGTTTCTAATAAATTCAATTTAATAACTTAGATGAAAGTGATCTACACCCTTGATTGAATAATTAAAGACAATAATTAGCATAAGACTCATTACCTTCTTTAATTAAACGAATAAGATCCATAGATATCAAATACATAATTAATCTTATCTCGTAGATAAATCATTCTTATAAGGTTATAAGATAAATCTCAAATAACCAATACATAAAGATATAAATAAAAAAGAAACTGTCAATAATATTAATAATGTTGTGTGAAAAGAAAATAAAATTCGTTCTTATGTATAAGAAAAAATCATATACCCCTCTCCTAGATATCATGGGATTCAAGTTTTATTTTTATGAAAATGATACGTTGTAAAACTAACTACAAATTTTTTATTTTAAAAATTTTTTTTAACTAAAAAATTTAAACAAGTAAAAATTAATCCACAGTTCTTTCCAATACTACCTAAAGAAACAAAGGAAAGAAGTGACTTTTTTCCTCCAAAATCACACACCTATGTTTAGCTCTTGGGAATGAATTTCAGCTCCTTTGGGGTTTCACATGGGCCCCAATCTTCGTCTTCTTGAGCTTGGATAGGGACCATGAAATGTGCAATACTTAGTCTACTCTTCGTCAGAATTCTTGGATTCTTCTTTCAAAATAATCATCTTTTTGATTCTTCATTGAAGCGAACAATCTTGGCTTGCAACTCCGTGATGGTCTTCTTAGGACTTTATAGCTTCATCATTGTCCATAGTACTGTCTCTATATCTAACACCTATAATAATTAGCTATAGACTGTGCATCTCATTCCATAACTCTTCATGTTAGGAGATAGGCCCTCAATGAACCTCCTAACATTCTCCTCCTCAGAGGGAATAAGAAAAGTCACATAGTGAGACAAATAAGTGAATTTAAGATCAGAGTCAGACATAGTCATGTCTTCCTATCTCAACTACTCAAACTACCTACACAATTCATCTTTACAGCTAGAAGGAAAGAACCTCTTAATAAAATATCTGCTTGAACTCAGACGAAGTAATATGGGTAAACCTGCCTTTAATAAACTCAACCCATCATTTTGAAGAATACTCATAGTATTCAACACCTCCTTATAGTAATCCAAGAACTCTGTGGATTCAATATTGCCTTACGCTTGAAAGGTTTTTCCTTGAACTTTAGAAAGGACTACTACTTTAGAGGATTGCCAATATGAAGCATAACTAACAGAACAATAGGTTGTGGAACTAAAATAGGTAATAGAATAGGAGTTTGAAATCCTAGTGCATCTTACTGAACTGGAGTAAATGCAGCCGGAGCATGTACACCCATGGCTGCAGGAGTATGAGAAGAAATTAGAAAAATCAATATATTGCCTGGCTGGGAAGCTAAAGTCTCCAACAACCTCAAACTATAAATTAGAGTGTTTTATAGTACTAGAGCAACTATGTAACTCTCTAGAACTTGAGATGATACCTCCTGAGCTTCTGATGCTACTGCTCAGGAGCAGAGGTGCACCTCAGAGCTCGACCGTGACCTTTAGTGGCCATAGGAGTTCTTGCCTTGGGTTAGACAACTGTTTGTGTCTATGCCCTGACCTGACCCTACTCTAGGGGCCTCTTGCACCTCAGGTGCGATCTCTGGCTTAGTTGTCATAACAAATCTTGTATTCACCATCTATGTAAGAAGATGTTAAAAGGATTTTTCTTCCTACTTAAGCTTTAACACTCAACATAAGAATCGGAAGCAGGAAATTTTCCTAAATGTCTTTGTAACTCCTCGCTTATAAATATGGCGCAGAATATACTCACAAAAAAGACTCAGTATGACATTATTTTCATGACTCAAGTATCTCTTAACCTATGACTCTGATACCATATCTGTGATGACCCAAACTCTAAGCTTAAGTAGTTGATACTCAATTAAGCATACCCATTATCTAATTATCTTAAATATGAATAATAAATGAAGAGCACTTAAAGCAACAAAATATCATAATATCTAACATAGTTCAATATATATAAATATTTGAAAGACACTAAGTCCAATCAATACATCATAATGTCATGAAAACGTTTATAAAATGTCATGAGAAAAGCTTCACATAATAAACACTTTCTATAAATTAGAATAAATATAAATAAGACACCATAGGAAAAATATGTATGATAGTAAAATCATACCCCACTAACTTAGTTGTCCATTATGTTTATTTGGGGTAAAAATTTTATACTCTAAGAGATATTTCAAACTCTAATGATCTTTCTTTATCATAAAATGTCTCCCAATCAAGTAAGGTCTTCATTTCTATATTGCAGTTGTAATATCAAGCATTTCTTTATCATATAGAGACATACACTAGTGTTTAACCCCTAAAGCCTTATTGAGAAAGGCTAAAGGTTAATCTTTCTACACCGAAACAACTCCTAATACTTTATAATATACATCAACCTCTAGAGAGATTTTTAGAAAAGTCAGGTAAAGCAAAAAAATCATTGGTAACGCTTGAAAATTCTGTGAAATGAACATCTTATATATAAGATGATTAAATTTAACAACATAATTGAAGATAACCATTTTTTTTATGGTTTATGATCAAACTTCTCACTGTTTTATGTACATTAAGGACTGTATCTATTAGGAAATATATCAAGAATCAAAATAATTCAACCCCCATACATTTAGGACCATTTTGATGATTTTCTTAAAGAAAGTGGTTATTTTGTTGTTTTACTCAAAAAAAAAAAGCTACTGCCAATGTCATCATTAAATTAAGGAAAAAAGGTCAAAATGCCCTTAAACTATGTAAAATTGAACAAAAATACCCTCCATTAATAGTTTGGTCAAAGAATGTGTCACGACCAGAATATAGGCCCAAATCTAGACACGGAACCTGGAACCATAAACGGCTTCAAGTTGACCTATGGCATGAACATGATAACTAACTCAACATAATCAAAGAAGAAAACTAAATTCTGAAATAGCGAAAGTCTGAATTATTAAAACATTTGAACAACAAAAATAACATAACACTGAATCCTAAGCTGAAAATATCACTATGTCTAATGAGCCTCTAACATATTGACGAGTTGATGGGACAAGACCCCAACTAGCTCACTAAAGTTTGAAACTGAAAACGACAATAGCTCAACTATCTAATGGTCCTCGAAGGATGAGGACTCACCAACAAGTTTTCTGGACTGAATTCTAATAACTGGCTAGCGGAGAGACTGAATCTAAACGTCTGAGCCAGTATCATGAAATGATACAGCATAGAGTATACGGTCAGTACTTGGAATGTACTAAGTATGCAAGGTAGTTAAAATAGGCTAAGTAAGTATCAAAAACATGCATAACGTAAAATCATATCAATATAAGTTTCTGAGAGTAAGGACTGCATGCTAATATCTTGAAAACATGAATAAACATAACTGAATTCATAAATGAAATGAATGACCCAAAGCTGAAAGTGATGATCATAAGTAAATCTAATAAACTAAACATTGGGTCAAATTTGTTAAAAACATAATATCATAACTAATGAACATACATAACTGAAATCATGAGAAACAATGGGAGACTCGTCATATAACAGACATAATCATGATAGAGCTTACGTGATCTCAACTATTACACTCAAGTGGGCAGAGCCGTCCAAACTTTTGCCAAGGCTAAGGGCGCTACCATGATATCAATATCAAGCTAAAGACCCCTTGGGGCAGGGAAAGCTCACAAGGAGGTCCCAATAAATCTGAATAAACCTACGTTGGTGCATAGTTCTAAGGCCCGAGGTTTACCTGAACCCTTAGCCTACTCGGAGCTAGACACTACTCCCAAAAATATGCATATGCTCTCCATCGGTTTTCAATGAAACTGAACCATCATTTTTCACTGAAGCTGATCATGAAATTATATACATAGTCTAAAATCTGAATATGAGGAGTCTTGGCTCAAAACATATGACAAGCTAAAAATGGGAGTCTAGACTCTAAAACCATGTGGTAAGCTAATATCATAAACTTGAATTAAATCATGAAAACATACTTAGATCATGTGGGCTTGCCCAAACTTTAATATGCTTGAAATAAACTTGCTAGTAAAAAATCATGGATTCATACATGAGTAATTCATAAACATTCTTTCATGTTAACCATCGCATCATTCTTGAAAACATAGATTATAATCTTAACCTTTCATGAAACTTGCATAATTGGGCATAATATTGTCAAAACTAGAAATCATGAGTTGCAATTTAAAATAAGTATAAAACATGCCCATGAATCTTAAAATATCATTTAAAATATGAAGGGAATTTACCCATGAACAAATCATAGAGAATTTCATGATATTGAATTAAAAACCCATAAGATCATAGACTTGACTTTAAGACTTGAATTCATGAACTTAAGGGGAAATTGAGGCATGAGAGTGAATGGAATCTCTCACTCATAACCCTACATACCTAGAAAATCTGATTCTACACCCTTCCTTGAAATCCCAAGAGATTTTAGGAAGAACTAGGAGAATTCTCAAGCTTAATCTTTAATAGAACCCTCTAATCTTGCATGCATCGGAGAGAATGACTTAGGATAGGCTAAGCACTCTTAAAACCCTCCTAACAGAGACAAGAACAACGTAGTTTAGGACTTAGGAGCTTAAGAATTATGAAAACACCCTTACTAAAATCGTTGGAAAAGTATACACTGCCAGTCTCCACGAGAGACATCACGAGTCGTGAGTAGAGCTGTCAAAATGGGCTTGGCCTGTGAGACCGTCCCAACCCAACCCTTTAATTAAGTGGGTTGGGATAATTTTTTATATCCCATTTAGAAATGAGGCCTAAAAGCCCAACCTCATTTGACCCGTCAGCCGTAGAGGCCTAGCTCGTGAGCCTCAGAGGCCATCCCAGCTCGCGAAACTTAAAAAATAACTAATTATTAAGTATATAATATATTAACTTATTAAGAAAATAAAAAAATAATATAATATAAAATAAAAAAATGAAAAGATGTATATTGTACATTTGTACAGTAGCCGTACATAGTACCACAACTAGACTACTAGAAGTCTAAAACTATTAATATTTAATAGGATTATTTTTTATATAATAAATTAATAATAAGATAAAGACTTCCAGCAAATAAAATTAGGTTTACGTCTTCTAAATACTATGCTTTTCTTCTCACCATTTTGGCTCATATGCAGCTTTTCTTCTTGAGCAGTCACAGCCTCTATGAATTTTTTATCTCTTCATTTTTAGTGAGTGACTAATTAATTATATTTGTTCTTCTTTTGGTTCATCTTAGTTATTATCTTATGCACTTGTTGTTAAAATGAATACTTATAATGGTTAGTGATTTTTAAGTAATCACACTTTTCATTTATCATGTTTTAGATTACGTTTAAATTTTATTAAAGGGCCAACCCGTCCTAACCGATGACTCGCTTAGGGTTGGGTTGGGCTGCCAGGGCCAGCCCGTCCTAACCCGTTTAACTCATTGGCCCGCTGAGGTTGGGTTGGGTTGGGTTGGGATGGATTGGGCCAGCCCGTTTTGACAGCTCTAGTCGTGAGGTAGGGGACGCCTCGTGTTGTCCATCCGTGAAGTTCACTGGAAACTCAACTTCTAATTCCACCCTTCAGATCACGATTCACTCCACGAGTCGTGAAGTGACTCCATGACTCGTGGCATGCACCCCTGGTCACCCCATGACCACGACTTCTCCCTGGCCAGCCTCCTTTTCACGAGTCACTCCACTTCTCGTTGGGTGGCCTGACGAGTCGTTCTATGGCTTGTGCAAGTTTTTATGTTTTGTCCGCTTCAACCCTCGGGTCTGATCTTAGGGGCTTTTAGGGTATTACAAAATGCATATGCCATTAATATTTTGGTCCAAAATGCCTTTTTATTAATAGTTTGGTCCAAAAAATGACCGTACTGTTACTTTGGGGTCAAAAATGCCCTTTTCCTAATAAACAAATATATATTTTTAAACACTTTATTTTTTTAATAAAAATATTATAGTCAGCTATTAATTTCAATATATTAAATCACGATAACTCATCGTTAATTTTTATTTAGATTATGATAAAAATTATAATAAAATAAAAAATATTTTTATTTTTTAATATTTTGTTAATTGAAGAAAGATAAACATTAAGATATAACAATTATAATTTCATAAAACATGAAAAATTAGTACATTGCTTCAAATCACAAAATATCTTTAGAATATCGCTCGATAAAGTTTGTTGATTCTTTTTTTTCATTTCAACTCTAAAATCAATGAGTATTTTGACAAATGCTTATCCTACTTCAATTCGAAAAAGATTAACAGATAATTTTTTTTCTAATTTATTAAGAATATTTTTATTATTATTTAAATAAAACTTAATGATATATATATATATATATATATATATATATATATTGATAAAATAAGATTATGAAGAAGAAGATTACTTTTCATTTTTTTATTAGTTAAATAAATTTTAAAAGACAAAAATAAAAAAATTATTTAAACATAATATGATATTAAAAAAGAATGTGTTTAGAAAAAATATATTTATTATAAAAAAAATTTGACCCAAAAATAATAGTAAAGATATTTTTGGACCAAACTATTATCAGTAGGAGCATTTTTAAATCAAACTATTAATGAAGAGAGTTTTTATTCAATTTTACATAATTTAAGGATATTTTTGACCCTTTTGTCTTAAATTAATACCGCAAAACTCGAGAAATTATGCCGAAAATTTTTAAGAAAGAAACCAACAACGCATCCCAAAAATCGATTTTCCTTGTTGAGGGAGCCCTTATACCATTAACTGGCTTAAATGGAGTAGCAAGGGACTTTGAATTAAGGGTAACAAAAAAGTTCTAAAATGTAAAAAAAGTGACACAAGTTTTAATCATTTAGTAAAGGTGACAAATTTATGATTAGTGTTTAAAGATATTTGACCACTTTTTGAATAAGCCCCCATCTTTTTATTTTTACACTTTGACCCAACTTATATAAAATCCTAATTACCAAAAAAGGGAGAAAAAAACCGCCAAATCAACTGCTCTTCTTCTTCTTCGGCTGCTGCTGCAATTGTTGTCCCTCCTCCTCCTTTTATCATTTTCTTCTTCTCCTTCTTCTTCTTCTTTTTCTTCTTCTTCATCTTCTTCTTCTTCTTTTTCTTCTTCTTCTTGTTGAATTTGCTAGGACAAAAATTCACTGATTCACATATTTTTTGGGCTGAATTTTATTGTTATAGCACAGAAAATTACATTTGGTAAGTTCATAATATCATTTTATTTATATTATTCATCTGGTAAAATTTTATTTTTCCAACAACTAATAAAGAAGTTGTAACAATTATTGTACTTGTTGCAACAATTGCAGAAGTTGTTGCGCCTTTTGTTGTTAGTTGTTGCAACAACTGAGTAATCTGTTGTAAAAAAAGTTTCTAATTTTTTCACAACTTGTAAAGAAGTTGCAACAACTGTTGTAGTTGCTGCAACAAATGAAACAGTTGTTGTACTTGCTGCACAAATTATAGGAGTTGCTGCACCTTTTGTTGTTAGTTGTTGCAATAATTGAGTAATCTGTTGTAAAAAATTCTAATTTTTCCGCAACAACTTATAAAGAAGTTGCAACTGTTGTTGTACTTGGTGCAACAACTGCAACAGTTGTTGTACTTGCTGCAACATTTGTAGCAGCTGTTGCACCTTTCGCTGTTAGTTGTTGCAACAACTGAGTAATTTGTTGTAAAAAAGCTTCTAATTTTTACACAACAACTTATAAAGAAGTTGCAACAGTTGTTGCACTTGCTGCAACAACTGCACCAGTTGTTGCATCTTTTGTATTTAGTTATTGTAACAACTGAGTAATCTGTTGTAAAAAAGCTTCTAATTTTTACACAACAACTTATAAAAAAGTTGAAACAGTTGTTGTACTTGCTGCAACAACTGCAACAGTTGTTGCACTTGCTGCAACAGTTGTTGCACTTGCTGCAACAACTGCACCAGTTGTTACATCTTTTGTATTTAGTTGTTGCAATAACTAAGTAATCTGTTGTAAAAAAGTTTTAAATTTTTCCGCAACAACTCTTAAAGAAGTTGCAACAGTTGTTGCACTTGCTGCAACAACTACAACAGTTATTGCACACTTGTTGCAACAACTGTAATAGTTGTTGCATTTGCTACAATGTTTGCACCTTTTGTTGTTAGTTGTTACAACAACTGAGTAATTTGTTGTAAATAAGCTTCTAATTTTTCCGCAACAACTTATAAAGAAGTTGCAACAGTTGTTGCACTTGCTGCAACAACTGCAATAGTTGTTGCATCTTTTGTATTTAGTTGTTGCAACAACTGAGTAATCTGTTGTAAAAAAACTTCTAATTTTTTCGCAAAAACTCTTAAAGAAGTTGCAACAGTTGTTGCACTTGCTGCAATAACTGCAACAGTTGTTGTACTTGCTGCAACATTGCAGCAGCTGTACTTGCTGCAACATTTGCAGCAGCTGTTGCACTTGCTGCAACATTTGCAGCAGCTGTTGCACCTTTTGTTGTTAGTTGTTGCAACAAGTGATTAATCTGTTGTAAAAAAAGCTTCTAATTTTTCCGCAAGACTTTTAAAGAAGTTGCAACAGTTGTTGTGCTTGCTGCAACAATTGCAATAGTTGTTGTACTTGTTATAATAATTGCAGCAGCTGCTGCACCTTTTTGCTATTAGTTGTTGCAATAATTGAGTAATTTATTGTAAAAAAGTTTCTAATTTTTCTGCAACAACTTATAAAGAAGTTGCAATAGTTGTTTCACTTGTTGCAACAACTGCAATAGTTGTTGTACTGGCTGCAACAATTACAGCAGCTGTTGCACCTTTTGTTGTTAGTTGTTGCAACAACTGAGTAATCTGTTGTAAAAATACTTCTAATTTTTACACAACAACTTATAAAGAAGTTGCAATAGTTGTTGCACTTGCTGCAACAACTGCAATAGTTGTTGCATCTTTTGTATTTAGTTGTTGCAACAACAGAGACTACATTAAAAAAAGTTCTAAATTTTTTCAATAACTTATAAAGATGTTGTAATAGCTGTTATATTTACTGCAACAACTACAACAATTATTGTACTTGCTGCAACAAGTGCACTAACTGCTATATCTTTTGTTGTTAATTGTTGTAACAACTGAGTAATCTGTTGTAAAAAAGCTTCTAATATTTTTGCAACAACTACAATAGTTGTTGCAATAGTTAAACAATTGTTGCAACCATTATAACAGTTGTTTAATTTTATCACAGTTTTTTTCTCCTATAATACTAATATTTTTACTTTATATAAAATATCTTCAGGTATCTTGAAGACCATCAATGGGGGACAAAATAACAATAGGAGTTGATTGTCATGGTGAATGGATCGAATCTAACAACTGTTATATTTGGCGTTGGAAGGGTAGAGTCATGGTAGAGACGGTAGCGATGATGGTGAAAAGAGATATCACGTATGAAGATTTGATGAATAAAATAATCACCAATTGTGAGTTAAATTGTGAGTTGCAAGATCTTGTCATCACTTACATGCATAGCTTTGGGGAAAAGCAGAGGGCGACTCCTTTTAGGATAAAGGATGAAGTTAGTTTGCATATTTTTTTAGAAGATGAAGGTAGACCTATTTTGAGGGTATACACAATTGCAGGGTCTGTAGAGAACCAGAATTTATCTCAAAATTAGCAGGATATGTTAAATGATGAATGTGATAGGGTGGATATGGATATTCCAGGCAAAGAAAGTGGTGGGGGTGAACAGATTCCTACTCCTGAAGTTGCCAGCAATACACAGGGAACTATACAATCAACACAGTCCAGCCATGTTCAAGATGATGAAACTGGTTTTTCCAACGGAATGTCATTCAAGAATAAGTAAGAACTAGATGTTGCACTGAATTTTTTTTTGCGTAAAAAAAGATTTTAGATTGAAAAAAGTGATCAACTCACGTTCTGTGTATTTTGTGAGATGTGCATATCCTGAGTGCAAGTGGTGGCTGAGAGTTGTGAAGCTTTAAAGTTCTGATAGATTTCACATCAAAAAATACAGAAAGTCGTACACATGTGGTTCACATCATCTTACAAGTCATAACCCACATGCCACAACGAAAGTCATTGGTGAATACTTCAAAGATAGGTTTTCCGAGGGTAGAGGCCCGTCCACAAAAGATATGAGGAATTCACTCTGTGTAGAGTTGGGCTGCAAGGTCAGTTATTGGAAGGTTTGGAAGGGCAGTGAGATTGCAAAGTCTTTGATAAGAGGGACACACGAGCACGGGTATGCAGTGCTTGATGCATACCGCTATATGCTTAGGACCGTAAACCCTGGAAGTAAGACAGCATTGAAGGTTGATGTAAATGGTAACTTCAAATATTTTTTTGGCCTATGGAGCTTGTATTCTTGGTTTTGCACATATGAGAAAAGTCCTAACTGTTAATGGGATATTTTTAAAGAGTAAGTACGGTGGAGTATTGTTGTCTGCAGTTGCACAAGATGCAGAGAATCATATTTTTTCTGTGGCATTATGTATAGTAGACTCTGAGTGTGATGCCTCCTATAAATATTTTTTTCAACAAATGAGCAGCTTTGTACATGATACACCAAGAATTGTGCATAATTTCTGATAGACATCCAAGTATTAGAAAGGCGACTTCAATTGTCTTTCCTTCAGCGCATTATGGTCGTTGCATGAGGCACCTTGGGGAAAATATCCACACTAGATTTCATAATGGAAAAGTCGTTTACCATTTTTATGAAGCAGCAAAAGCGTATAAGGTGAATGTTTTCAATGATCACTTCAATCAAATAAGGGATATGCTTCCTAGGATCGCCGAATATCTTGAACGTGTTGGATATCACAGATGGAGCAGGGAATTCTTTCTGGGGAATAGGTACGCCTAATTGTATTAGTTGTTGTTGTTACATATTAATTAAATTAAATTTCTTATTATTAAAAATTTTAGTAATTTATTTTTTACAGGTATAATATTATAACGACAAATATTGCTGAATCGGTTAACGCAATATTTTTGGATGAGAGAGAATTTTCAATTACTGTCCTTTTTGATGAAATAAATAAGAGGTTTGCAATAATATTTCATCAAAGGCGTATGGAGTTCCTCGATGCACCAACCATCTTTGTCCCATCAATAAAAGCAATCATAGCAAAAAATATCAATTTGGGGAACAAATTATTGGTCCAACAAACTGCCAACTACAAGCATGTTGTCACTGGTCCCGATGGAGTTGTAACGGCCGACTTGCTTTGCAAATCTTGTGCTTGTAGAGTGTTTGACCTGGATAAAATACCTAAGTCCACGTGCTATGGCAGCACTTTGCATCCAATATGGTGAAGACTATGGGAGGAGAATTTATGAGTACTCCTCTTCGTATTATAAGGTAGAGATGTACCTTATTACATACTTGGAGGAAATAAATCCCGTGCCATCTAAAAAATATTGGGAAGTTCCCGTGGAGATTTAGAGAGAGAAACACCTCCTTCATTGAGCCGGGAAAACATGGAAGAAGGCAGATGAAGCGGAGGGCATCAATCAGGGTGTCACACCCCACCTTGGGGGGTATGACGGGCACCTAGTGCTTGCTAGACTCTGGCTCTTATTTCAAGAAACAAACCGGCTATATAGCGGCTGTAAATACAGCCCCCGGCCAATTTGGCCTATAGCCACCTGCAAAGCACAACAGCTAACCATAACAATGACACTATAATCTGAAGCAACTACTATTCACATTTGTGACCAACAAGGTCACTAACTATAACCAGAAGAAGTCCCCACACGGCCAACATCAACAACTAAATACATATATACATGCACGGCCCCACACGACCGGCTCCACTACCACAGAAAACATCAGACTGCAAGCCTCTAGGAAGTAATAATAGAATGGTCGGGACAGGGCCCTAACCTACCCGTACTATACAACAAAAGAAAATGAAGTACACCTCTGAATATTAAGCTCCGGATGACAGGAGTTGATAACTCTGCGATGGCTAGGATCACGAGGGATCGGCTCCTCGTCTGTGAGTACCTGCAGGCAAACAATGCAGCGCCCCACGGGCGTCAGTACCACAGGTACTAAGCATGTAAAGCAAACTGAAATATACAACTGAAATGAATAGCAACAATAACATGACATATAAGCAGGAAGTAGCTGAGTCTATCTGGCTGAGGCTAACTGGGGAGAGTTTACCTATTCTGAAACTAAACTGGCGTACCTGACGACGTGTCGTCCTATTGTCTATCAGTATCTAACAGCACATATAGATATACATATAAATACACACAATACCTGACCGACCCCCATAAGCCGGAAGGTGCCAACCAACAGAACAATCTATCTACCCCTACCCGGGTCTAAACCAACCAAAAATAAGTCACTCCACTCATCTCATAACTGTGAGCTCCTCCTACCGGCCCCCTTGGGTATGTAGCTCAGGCCTTGGCCTCTGACAATAAACTGTGTCTGAGTCCGAAGACTCCTGCCTCTGGGTGCAAGTGCGTAAGGGGGTAATCTGCTGATGTATCTGTGACTGAAACTACCCCTGGGTGCAAGCACGCAACAGGGTAATTTTATAAAAAACTGTATCTGAAACTTCCCCTGGCCACAAGCGCACACAGAGTAATCTACCCCTGTAAATAGGGTAATCTGGCTCTGCGCAGAGTAAACTGAACTGCCCCTGCAAGCAGGGTAATCTGGACCGTATTATTATGGTGGTCGGCCATCATCGTCCTCTAGGCGAACGGCATCGCCCAGATGGTGGCGGTATCTGAATTTGGTATCGACACAGCTATAACCTAGGGGCGGTGGGGATGCTAAAGGGTGCCCACATGCCACAACAAGTCTCAACAAACAAATAGCACATAGAAATAGCAAGCATGTATAACTGAAAAGACTATCTGAAATCTAACTTCTTATTCTGATCTATTTCTATACTGAACTGATTCTTTACTGATTATACTGGTTCTGAAATCCTTCTTTAACTGTTGGCTAATCTATAGCCAATGTTCCATCTGTCTGAATGGCTAGTCTGTAGCCATAAAACTGTCTGTCTATCTGATTTTACTTTATTAGCTTTTATTCTGAAAATCTGTCTCTTTTTATTCTACAAGATGCTTGCTAATCATACAATAAGCTATACTGAATTTGGAATGCTAACTCGCCCTTTGGCGCATGCTTTACTAACTTCCGGAATGAATACGATACGGCAACACAACTCAGAATCTATTAGACTTACTTAATTCTCAACATTCAACTCCGAGAGTTTCAAATACAGAGTTTACTATGATTTATACGACTAAAACCTCTAACTTGCCGAGGAAACTACTTTACATACCTGGTTTCTGAGTACCCGACTGACCGATGTGATATCTGTCGGTACTTCTGCTGTTTCTCCCAACTATATTCATATACATATCAATTAGAACTAAATACATTAATATCCGGGAGAAATTATCACTTTTGATATATATTTTATCCCAAACTTCAACCTTTCAGAAAACGGTCGAAAACTCGTTATTTCTCAATAGTCCAGAAGGGATAAATGCTCACTGCAAGGCTAGGAACACATTGGTACTAATTTAAAGCAATTCTATTTACTTTACCTCAGTAGCACGACGTTTCGCCGGCCAAATTTCACGAAACCAACTCCGTAGGATTGCTCTCTGCAGCTTTATACCTCTGTATCTAAGTCGGAATGGAGTTTAGACCGCGTTTCGTAGTGTAATTGGAAGGAAACTATATAAAATTGTTGTGGGTTTGCCTTAACATGGCTTAACCCCTTTGTTTTCTGGAAATTATGCTATATTAAGATGAAAACTGACTTTGACTTTTTTTGACTTTTTTTTTTATCCTTCTAAATCCCTTAACCAACATGCCATTAGGATATTTATTCATTTAAAAATTTACGGGGTGTAACATCCTCCCCCCCTTAAGAACATTCGTCCTCGAATGACATTTTGTCTAGAGGACTCCACAACTTACTCAACTTGTTTCCAGAATAATTTCGGCAGAGTTTTCCCTGTATTATGGACTATCTCAAAATTCCTGAAAAGCAGAAAAGCCCAATACAGGTACTCCACATGATATAATAACATTCATATATAACTGTCTATAATCAATCGTCTGCTTTCATATATGAAATATAAGCATTCATAAGGAAAAACACTTCTAACATACCTCATGTTTGCCTATGCCTGGAATAAGTGAGGATATCTAGCTTTCATATCTTCCTCCGCCTCCTACGTCATCTCCTCTCGGTTCCTGTTATGCCACAATACTTTGATAGACGCAATATCTTTAGTCCTCAATCTGCGATATCTGTCTGTCTAGGATAGCTACTGGAACCTCTTCGTAGGCCAGCTCTCCTGTAACCTGGATATGCTGGACTGGGACTGCTCTGGATGGGTCTCCTATGCATTTCCTCAACATAGACACATGAAAGACCGGATGAACGGATTCCAATTCTGGAGTCAAGTTCAACTCATATGCTACTCGGCCTATCCTTCAACAAATCTGATAAGGCCCGACAAATCTTGGACTGAGCTTACCTTTCTTGCCGAATCTCATCACCCCTTTCATCAGGGACACTTTCAAAAATACCCAATCATTCATATCGAATTCCAGGTTTCTGCGCCGCACATCCGCATATGATTTCTGGCGGCTCTGTGCAGTCAGTAAGCGTTCTCTAATAAGCTTTACCTTCTCCTCTGACTGCTGAATAATGTCTGGCCCAATCAATGCCGATTCCCCTATTTCAAACCAGCCAATCGGCGATCTGCATTTTTGCCCGTATAAAGCCTCGAAAGGCGCCATCTGAATAGCCGAGTGATAGCTATTATTAATTAACGGCAAATGTTCTTCCCAGCTACCTCCAAAATCTAGCACACATGCTCGTAGCATGTCCTCGAGCGTCTGAATAGTGCGCTCAGTCTGTCCATCTATCTGAGGGTGGAATGCTGTGCTCAAATTAATTTGCATCCCCAGACCTCTCTGAAATGACTGCCAAAATCTAGCCGTAAACTGTGCTCCTCTGTCTGAAATAATAGATACTGGAACACCATGTAATCTAACTATTTCTCTGATATACAATTCGACGTAATCCTCGGCAGAGAAAGTAGCTTTCACTGGTAGGAAGTGGGCTGATTTCGTCAGTCTGTCAACTATTACCCAAATAGAATCGTGTCTATGTCTGGTACGGGGTAATCCTGCTACAAAATCCATATTCACTGCTTCCCATTTCCATAGAGGCACAGCTATGTCCTGAGTTAACCCGCCTGGTTTCTGGTGTTCCGCCTTCACCTGTTGGCAGTTAGGACACTGGGCTACAAATTCGGCAATTTCTCTTTTCATTCCTGGCCACCAATAATTCTCCTTGATATCATGGTACATTTTCGTCGGGCCAGGGTGAAGAGAATAACGGGCGTAATGTACCTCATTCATAATCTGCTGGCGGAGACCTGAAACATCTGGAACACAGAGGCAACCTTTACATAACAGCACTTCTTCCTCAGTTATTTGAAAATCTGGCGCTTTCCCTTGCTGAATTCTGCCCTTAAGCTGGACCAGGTCAGGATCTTCATATTTCCATTCTTTTACCTCCACAACTAATGACGACACAGCGGTGTTCTGAATTACCGCTCTGTTGTCCTCTGTGTCTGCTATACGAACGGCTAGGCTGGCTAATTGATGTATCTCCCTGACCAACTCCCGCTGCTCAGGCTGTAAATATGCCAAACTTCCCATGGATTTACGGCTAAGAGCATCTGCTACTACGTTGGCTTTTCCCGAATGATACAGAATGTCCACGTCATAATCTTTAATAACTCCAATCAGCGACGCTGTCGCAAATTCAACTCCCTCTGAGTGAAGATATACTGTAGGCTCTTATGATCTGTGAAAATATCCACATGGACGCCATACAAGTAATGTCTCCATATTTTTAAGGCGTGGGTCACTGCGGCTAACTCCAGGTCGTGGGTAGGGTAATTCTTTTCGTGTTTCCTCAGTTGTCTGGAAGCACACGCAATCACCTTACCATGCTGCATCAACACACAACCCAACCCAACGCCCGATGCGTCGCAATATACTGAATAACCTTCTGTACCTTCTGGCAATGCTAACACTGGGGCGGAGGTTAATCTGTCTTTTAACTCCTGGAAGCTCTGCTCACATGCCTCTGTCCACTGAAACTTCACTGCTTTCTGCGTCAGTTTGGTCATAGGTGCCGCTATAGTAGAGAATCCCTCAACAAATCTCCTGTAATATCCCGTTAATCCCAGAAAGCTACAGACTTCAGTCGGAGTGGTAGGCCTAGGCCATGTTTTGACTGCTACTATCTTCTGTGTATCAACTTGTATACCAGCATCCGACACAATGTGCCCTAAGAAGGCTACCGAGTTAAGCCATAATTCACACTTGGAAAACTTAGCATATAACTGGAGGTCCCTGAGGATCTGGAGTACTGTCTGTAAATGAATCCGGTGATCTGCTTCAGAGCGAGAATACACCAGAATATCATCAATAAACACTATCACGAACAGGTCCAGGTATGGTCTGAAAATACTATTCATCAGGTCCATGAATACTGCTGGGGCATTCGTTAACCCAAAGGACATAACTAGAAATTCAAAGTGTCCATATCGGGTCCTGAACGTCATTTTGGGAATATCTCTTTCACGAACTCAAACCTGGTGATATCCGGACCACAAGTCGATCTTGGAAAAGTATCTGGCCCCTTGTAGCTGATCAAACAAATCATCTATTCTGGGAAGTGGATACTTATTCTTTACTGTAACTTTGTTCAACTGCCGATAATCTATGTACATACGGAGCGAGCCATCTTTCTTCCTTACAAATAGAACTGGCGCACCCCATGGTGAAGTACTCAGCCTGATGAAACTTTTATCTAGCAAATCTTTTAACTGCTCCTTCAACTCTATGAGTTCTGCAGGAGCCATACGATAAGAAGGAATTGATATAGGCTGAGTGCCTGGTAATAAATCAATAGCGAAATCTATTTCCCTTTCTGGGGGAATACCAGGTAACTCATCTAGAAACACATCAGGGAACTCGTTCACCACCGGAATAGACTGGAGTGTCGGAGATTCTGCTCGGACATCCTGAACCCTGACTAGGTGGTAGATACATCCCTTAGTTATCAATTTCCTCGCCTGCAGGTAGGAAATAAACCTATCTTTTGGAGTAGCTGTGCTGCCTTTCCACTCTCGCACTGCCTCTCCTGGAAAGTGGAATCGGACCGTCTTGGTCCAACATTCTATATTGGCGTAGCACGGCACTAGCCAATCCATACCCATTATGGCATCGAAGTCTATCATTTCGAGCTCTACCAAATCTACTGTAGTCTGGCGGTCAGCAACCTCCACTGTACACCCTTGGTAAATTCTGCTAGCTATAATAGAGTCACCGACGGGTGTAAGCACTGAAAAGGGCTGCTGAAGCAATTCTGGTTCGATACCCAACTTCCGGGCCACAAATGGTGTAATATATGACAAGGTAGACCCTGGATCAATCAATACATAAACAGGGTATGAGCAGATAATCAATATACCTGTGACCACGTCGGGAGATGCCTCTGAATCCTGCCTCCCTGGTAATGCATAGGTACGGCTGGGGCCTGCACCTGAGCCAGAGGCTCCTGGTCTACCTCGGCCCCTATTTGCTGAACCTGCGGGTCTGCGCCCTACTGAGGCTGCTGGAGCTCGTGGTCCCGCTGATGCTCTATCCAAACTATCCCGGCTACCCTGTCCTTTGGCCGGACAATCTCTCATTAAATGCCCTTCCTGTCCGCAGTGATAGAACCCTGAGAAGCCTTGCCTGCAGGCTCCAAAATGGGGTCGGTGGCATATAGGACAAGGGGTAGGTGCAAATCTACTCTGTTCTGCCCTCCGCTGCTGAGGTGATGCTACTGTCCGTAAACTGCTACCAGACTATGACTGACTTCGGCGAATGAATCTGCCTCTCTGCTGCTGTACCGGAGGTAAAGGTCTGGGTGGCCTATCTGAAAACCGTGGTATCAGCCCCCTAGGGGTTTCCCCCTGAAACTCAGCCGGTCTATTTCTACGGCGCTGCTCTGAAGTCGCCTGCCTGTCGCCCAGCTGCCGCTGTCTCAGGCCCTCAATTGTCTGTGCGAAGGCCTGTACCCTAGCTATGTCCATGTCCTCTCTCAAAGTAGTTGTCATGCACGTCTCTATGTAATCTGAATTCAGGCCCATAATAAAGCGATGGACTCTGGACGACATGGTGTCCACAAATGCTGGAGCATAGCGGGCTAAGGAGTCGAGCTATAAAGAATACTCACGGACGCTCCTGGCCCCCTGCTCCAAGTGTAAAAACTGGTCCATCCAGGCCTGTCTGACCTCCCGGGGTAAGTAGTGGTCCAGGAAGGCCTCTGAGAAGCTGGACCAAGTAGGAGGGGCTGCATCTCTTCCCCGAGATCTCTCCCAACTTTCGTACCACAAAACAGCAATATCCCTTAACCGGAACACTGCTAACTCAACTGATTCTGCTGGGGTTACGTGCATGACTCTAAAGATTCTCTGCATCTGGTCCAGAAAGTCTTGGTGGTCCTCTGCCTGATCTGACCCAGTGAACTGTGGGGGGGCCTAGTGCCAAAAACTCCTTGACCCTGGAACTACTTGACCCACCTAAAGGCTCTGCTGCTACAGGTGGCACCGACTAGCGCTGTGTGGCCATCATTTGTGCCAACATAACCACTGCGCTTCGAACTTCCTGGTCTGATGGCAAAGGTACAGGAGCTATCGGGGGCGGTGTAGTGCCCAACGGCTCCTGATGTGAGGGGGACTGCTGAGAGGGCTGTGATGAAGCCTCTATATCGCCCTCAGATCGGGCTGACTCTGACTGAAGCTGAGGCATCCTGCTGGTGCCTTCTCCTGCTGTTGTATCTAGTCTTCTACATGTGGCAGGGTGTCGCGGATCTGCCATTCTTATCTGTAGACAAAGAATACGATAAGTTTTAGGGATTCGACCCTATACTGTACCACTCTATAGCACGACTAACTGAGAAAGAAGAGTAACCATCCTATCATGCCTCGTAGTCTCCTGCCTATAGTATGTGGTGCACAACACATCCATAGACAAGACTCTACTTAGCACGGCTTGCAGACTCCTTGGGACACGATCTGCTCTGATACCAAGTTTGTCACACCCTACCTTGGGGGTATGACGGGCACCTGGGGCCTGCTAGACTTTGGCTCTTATTTCAAGAAACAAACCGGCTATATAGCAGCTATAAATACAGCCTCCGGCCGATTAGGCCTATAGCCACCTGCAAAGCACAACAGCTAACCAGAACAATGACACTATAATCTGAAGCAACTACTATTCACATTTGTGACCGACAAGGTCACTAACTATAACTAGAAGAAGGCCCCACACGGCCAACATCAACAACTAAACACATATATACATGCATGGCCCCACACGACCGACTCCACTACCACAGGAAACATCAGACTGCAAGCCTCTAGGAAGTAATAATAGAATGGTCGGGACAGGGCCCCAACCTACCCGTACTATACAACAAAAGAAAATGAAGTACACCTCTGAATATCAAGCTCCGGATGACAGAAGTTGATAACTCTGCGCTGGCTAGGATCACGAGGGATCGGCTCCTCATCTGTGAGTACCTGCAGGCAAGCAATGCAGCGCCCCACGGGCGTCAGTACCACAGGTACTGAGCATGTAAAGCAAACTGAAATATACAACTGAAATGAATAGCAACAATAACATGGCATATAAGAAGGAAGTAGTTGAGTCTATCTGGCTGAGGCTAACTGGGGAGAGTTTACCTATTCTGAAACTAAACTGGCGTACCTGACGACGTGTCGTCCTATTGTCTATCAGTATCTAACAGCACATATAGATATACATATAAATACACACAATACCTGACCGACCCCCATAAGCCGGAAGGTGCCAACCAACAGAACAATCTATCTACCCCTACCCGGGTCTAAACCAACCAAAAATAAGTCACTCCACTCATCTCATAACTGTGAGCTCCTCCTACCGGCCCCCTTGGGTATGTAGCTCAGGCCTTGGCCTCTGACAATAAACTGTGTCTAAGTCCGAAGACTCCTGCCTCTTGGCGCAAGTGCGTAACGGGGTAATCTGTTGTTGTATCTGTGACTGAAACTACCCCTGGGTGCAAGCACGCAATAGGGTAATTTTATAAAAATCTGTATCTGAAACTGCCCCTGGCCACAAGCGCACACAGAGTAATCTACCCCTGTAAATAGGGTAATCTGGCTCTGCGCAGAGTAAACTGAACTGCCCCTGCAAGCAGGGTAATCTGGACCGTATTATTATGGTGGTCGGCCATCATCGTCCTCTAGGCGGACGGCATCGCCCAGCTGGTGGCGGTATTTGAATCTGGTATCGACACAGCTATAACCTAGGGGCGGTGGGGATGCTAAAGGGTGCCCATATGCCACAACAAGTCTCAACAAACAAATAGCACATAGAAATAGAAAGCATGTATAACTGAAAAGACTATCTGAAATCTAACTTCTTATTCTGATCTATTTCTATACTGAACTGATTCTTTACTGATTATACTGGTTCTGAAATCCTTCTTTAACTGTTGGCTAATCTATAGCCAATGTTCCATCTGTCTGAATGGCTAGTCTGTAGCCATAAAACTGTCTGTCTATCTGATTTTACTTTATTAGCTTTTATTCTGAAAATCTGTCTCTTTTTATTCTACAACATGCTTGCTAATCATACAATAAGCTATACTAAATCTGGAATGCTAACTCGCCCTTTGGCGCATGCTTTATTAACTTTCGGACTGAATACGATACGGCAACACAACTCAGAATCTATTAGACTTACTTAATTCTCAACATTCAACTCCGAGAGTTTCAAATACGGAGTTTACTATGATTTATATGACTAAAACCTCTACCTCGCCGAGGAAACTACTCTACATACCTGGTTTCTGAGTACCCGACTGACCGATGTGATTTCCGTCGGTACTTCTGCTGTTTCTCCCAACTATATTCATATACATATCAATTAGAACTAAATACATTAATATCCAGGCGAAATTATCACTTTTGATATATATTTATCCCAAACTTCAACTTTTCGAAAAACGGTCAAAAACTCGTTATTTCTCGATAGTCCAGAAGGGATAGATGCTCACTGCAAGGCTTTGGAACACATTGGTACTAATTTAAAGCAATTCTATTTACTTTACCTCGGTAGCACGACGTTTCGCCGGCCAAAATTCACGAAACCAACTCCGTAGGATTGCTCTCTGCAGCTTTATACCTCTGTATCTAAGCCGGAATGGAGTTTAGACCGCGTTTCGTAGCGTAATTGGAAGGAAATTATATAAAATTGTTGTGGGTTTGTCTTAACATGGCTTAACCCCTTTGTTTGCTGGAAATTATGCTATATTAAGATGAAAAACTGACTTTGACTTTTTTTCTTCTTCTTTTTTTCCTTCTAAATCCCTTAACCAACATGTCATTAGGATATTTATTCATTTAAAAATTTATGGGGTGTAACATGGGGAATCATTTTTGACAAAGAAAAATAAATGCTCCATAAGCAAAAGAGTTAGGCACAAAAGAACCACATGCACGGAGCGAACTACTACATAGAAACAGATTTGATCTTACTTGTAATAACAAAACTTATTCCTATTGTTATTTGGATACTTGGTTCATATTCTCATAAAATTGATGTGAATTTTTAACAAGTTGTTACACTGGTCTGATCTGTTGCAGCAACTCATAAACTTGTTGTGAATTTTCAAACAAGTTGTTTGACAGGTGCCAAAATTTGTTGTGCTTGCTGGACTTTTTCAAACAAGTAACCTAATCTGTTGCAGCAACTCATAAACTTGCTGTGAACTTTCAAACAAGTTGTTTGACAGGTGCCAACAACTGTTGCACTTGCTGGATTTTTTCAAACAAGTAACCTAATCTGTTGCAGCAACTCATAAACTTGCTGTGAATTTTCAAACAAGTTGTTTGACGGGTGCCAACAACTGTTGCAATTGCTGGACTTTTTCAAATAAGTAACCTAATATGTTGTAGCAACTCATAAATTTGCTGTGAATTTTCAAACAAGTTGTTTGACAGGTGCCAACAACTGTTGCAATTGTTGGACTTTTTCAAACAAATAACCTAATCTGTTACAGCAACTCATAAATTTGCTGTGAATTTTCAAACTACTATTGTAATTTGATCATGAATTGCGTGGATCAATCATATTTGTTGTTAAATATTGTGAAATAAATATATTTTAAGGATTCAAAGCTAGATTTAATAGCATTCTTTAACAATGACATAGTAATTTGATCATAATAGATGATCGATCGAGCAATTGTATTTATAATCAACTTTAACCGAGTAATATGATTATGAATTTCATGGATCAATCATATTTGTTGTTAAATATACTGAATTAAATGCATGTTAAGGATTCAAAGTTAGATTTAATAATATTCTTTAACAACAACATAGTATAATTTGATAATAATAGACAATCGATCGAGCAATTGTATTTATAATCAACTTTAATCGAGTAATTTGATCATGAATTACATGGATCAATTATATTTACTATTAAATATACTGAATTAAATGCATTTTAAGGATGCAAAGCTAGATTTAATAATATTCTTTAACAACGACATAGTATAATTTGATAATAATAGACAATCGATCGAGCAATTGTATTCATAATCAACTTTAATCGAGTAATTTGATCATGAATTGCATGGATCAATCATATTTGTTGTTAAATATAGTAAATTAAAGGTATTTTAAGGATTTAAAGCTAAATTTAATAGTGAATTGAGTGAAAATATTATCGTAATAGCTAAAAATTTGTTGCAACAACTAATAGACTTGTTGGACTTGTTTCAGCAAGTATCATGACTTGTTGCAACAAGTTATGTACTTGTTGAGAATTTTCAAAAAACTTAACCAACTTACTGCAGCAACTGTTTTACCACATGACTTAATTGCTGGAATTTTCCAACAAGTAACACGACTTGTTTGAACAAGTTATGTAGTTGTTGGGAAATCTCAGCAAGTATCATGAAGCAATAAGTCATGTACTTGTTGAGAATTTTCAAACAACTTAACCAACTTGCTGCAACAACTGTTTTTCAACTTGGGAAATCTCAGCAAGTATCATAACTTGTTGCAGCAAGTCATGCACTTGTTGAGAATTTTCAAGCAACTTAACAAACTTGCTGCAACAACTGTTTTTCAACTTGGGAAATCTCAGCAAGTATCATGACTTGGTGCAAAAAGTCATGTACTTGTTGAGAATTTTCAAACAACTTAACCAACTTGCTAAAACAACTGTTTTACCACATGACTTAATTGCTGGAATTTTCCAACAAGTAACACAACTTATTTGAACAAGTTATGTAGTTGTTAGGAAATCTCAGCAAGTATTATAACTTGTTGCAACAAGTCATATACTTGTTGAGAATTTTCAAACAACTTAATCAACTTGCTGCAACAACTGTTTTTTAACTTGGGAAATCTCAGCAAGTATCATGACTTGTTGCAACAAGTCATGTACTTGTTGAGAATTTTCAAACAACTTAACCAACGTGCTGCAACAACTATTTTACCACATGACTTAATTGCTGAAATTTTTCAACAAGTAACACAACTTGTTTGAACAAGTTATATAGTTGTTTGGAAATCTCAACAAGTATCATGACTTGTTGCAACAAGTCATGTACTTGGTGAGAATTTTCAAACAACTTAATCAACTTGCTGCAACAACTGTTTTTCAACTTGGAAAATCTCAGTTGCAACAAGTCATGTACTTGGTGAGAATTTTCAAACAACTTAATCAACTTGCTGCAACAACTGTTTTTCAACTTGGAAAATCTCAGCAAGTATCATGACTTATTGCAACAAGTCATGTACTTATTGAGAATTTTCAAACAGCTTAACCAACTTGCTGCAATAATTATTTTTCAACTTGGGAAATCTCAGCAAGTATCATGACTTATTGCAACAATTTATGTACTTATTGTGAATTTTCAACAAGTTATAAAAAACACAAAATATACTGAATATTAAAATACATACATTCACATAACTTCAAATAAATGATGTTCAGCCCACCTTAGGGCAAGTTGTTCGACAACAAAACTTAAACATAAACATTAACTTTAAAATATCCAACAAATTGTTCATCAAACTTTTCAACTAAAGACAATCAGCTACTCAACCACTTTACGACACTAATTCCTTATCAATCACCCCCACAACCCATTTCCACCGCATCCGCTCAACAATATTATCACATAGAAAATGCATTGAAGTGTTGGTAATCTGATGCTAGATGAAGGCAAGTGAATAAGCACCGCATATTGCCTCAGTTTCATTCTTAGGGAGATCCATCTTTCGGTCATAGTTTCATTCTTCGTTGAGCAACTTTGGAGGCAAGTGATTGAACATACCACTCTGTTTCAAGAACCTAGGCTATAATTCCAACACTGGCTGAATGTGTTGGAAGAACTCATCTTCTGGGCAACAAGGAATGTTGCAATCATAAACATTTATCACTCCATCATCGATCATGAATTCAAGAGCAACAAAATGTTTCTTTTTGAGGGTCATCACAGTGAATATTCTTTTTGCCCCAAGCCATGGGACACCTCCTGGGTAGGGCCTGACACCTTTGCAGTAATCAAGAAAGTAGTCAGTGAAATCATATTCATCAAGACTTTGCTTTAACTGGATAACACCCGGCTTTAGACCCTCCTCACTCAACTTGTGGTACACATCTTTCATAAAATTGTAGAAGTTGAGATTCAGGATTATGTCTATCGGATTATAGTGGTCGGGGTAGTCTATATGTCTATTTCACATTATACATAATATTTCATCTATATACTACAAACAAAAAAAAATAGTTAGTTACTTGTTGTAGCAGCTCAATAAATATATTGCAGCAGACGCAACAACTGCTGCATCTATGTTGTTGCATCTGCTGCAGAAACTTAATAAAATTAAACAATTACTTAATTGAATATAAATAGAAGTTGTAGAAACTTACCCAGTCCTCCCACCACCTATCCATGTTAGTCATGCACTTAAAGTCTTGATAATTTAATTCATGCATTGTGTACAGGATCTTGGTTGATCTCTTGAGCTTGATCATCTGCTTAATTTTCTTTTTCTTCTTATCATCTGCATACTTGTAAAGATTTACTGGTAGTCGCTCCATTGGTTGATCAGCCGTCATCTTCGGTGTACCAGCAGCCTTTTTCTTTGCACTTGCCAGTGCCCTAGAAATTTGATTTCTCGTCTTCTTCACAGCAATAGGAGTAAAAGGCTATGATATCTTTGAAGACAGGTAGATACCCCTCTTAGATATCAACTTGTTTATGGCAGCTCCATCATTCCTTGTGCTTCTGTCAAAGCCTCAATCTTTAAAAGCAATATATTCATTTCTCATTGCATTTGAGGCACTCACAAGCACAAGAAGGCACCTTTGAGGTATCAACAGCTGAAGATCTACCCAACCTATATGGAGTATCTTCTTGACGTCGAACTTCCTCAGCAGCCGAAGTATATCTGCCACCAGCACCACCAGCATCACCAACACCACCAGCATCAAGTGGAGTATATCCACCACCACAACTATGATGATCATCATCTGTTCTTGTTGCATCACCTATTGCATAACTCGCCACAACTTCATTAATTGCTTTGAAAACAGCATCATCCTTTTCCACCCCGGCCAAATCCCTTCTGATGGCCGTCACTACGGCCAAATCTCCCTTTAACTTATCAATTTTTTGGTCCTAGAAAGATTTCAAGGGTTCAAAATTACTATAAAATTTCATCTCCAACTCTTCTTTTGTTGGAATAATCCATGGGTTCACAATCTATGTGTCAAAAACAGAAATATTAAAATAATATAAAATAAAGAAAAACAACTAATAAAATACAACAACTGCTTAAGTTGCTCAAACAATTTATACATGAAGAATTTATTGCAACAACATCAAATCTTGTTCCTAGAAACTAAATCTAGGAAGAACTTGTGATAACCCAAAATTGTATCCCCTTGGAGCTTCTTTTTTGTCAAGCTCTCCCTAAGGACAAATTACGCGTTCGACGATCGGTCAACTTAGAGATAAATTGGCTCTTTATCGGAAGCTGCTGATTCATTAGGTTTGTATTGAAGATTTATGAACCAACAACTTCCCATTGAAAGTCAGTTTATTTCCAAGAAAGTTGCTCAGAAATATATCGACTTTCAATAGGAATCTGCTAGTTCGTCAATCTTCAATAGTAAACTAATGAATTAGCAACTCCCGATAGAGAGTCAATTTATCTCTAAATTGACCGACCGTCGAATGCGTAATTTATCATTAGAGGAGAGCTTGATGCTAAAGACGAATCCAAGCTACTTCTAAAATTGATTAAATACAAGTCACCACCCAACAACTATGAACTTGTTGTAATAGCTAACCAATTTGATGGACAGGGTCCAACAATTACAACAGTTGTTGCAACAGATTAATAGTTGTTCTGGCAGCGGATTAAGAGTTGTTGTTGCAACAAGTCGACAAGTAGAAATTCTTGCAACAAAATCAGATCTTGTTCCTAGAAACTAAATCTAGGAAGAACTCGTGATAATCCAAAATAGTAGCCCCTTAGAGCTTCTTTTTCATCAAGCTCTCCCCTAAGGACAAATTATGCGTTCGACGATCGGTCAACTTTGAGATAAATTGGCTCTCTATTGGGAGTTGCTGATTCATTAGTTTACTATTGAAGATTGATGAACCAGCAACTTCCCATTGAAAGTCAATTTATTTCCAAGAAAGTTGCTCAAAAATAAACCGACTTTCAATAGGAATCTGCTGGTTCATCAATCTTCAATAGTAAACTAATGAATCAGCAACTCCCAATAGAGAGTCAATTTATCTCAAAGTTGATCGATCGTCGAACGCGTAATTTTTCCTTTGGAGAGAGCTTGATGCTAAAGACGAATCCAAGCGACTTCTAAAATTGATTAAACACAGGTCACTACCCAACAACTACGAACCTGTTGTAACAGCTAACCAATTTGATAGACAATGTCCAACAATTATAATAGTTGTTGCAATAGATTAATAGTTGTTGTGGCAACGGATTAAGAGTTGTTATTGCAACAAGTCCACATGTATAAATTCTTGCAACAAAATCAGATCTTGTTCATAGAAACTAAATCCATAAAGAACTTATGATAACCCAAAATAGTAGCCACATAGAGATTTTTTTTCATTCAGGACCGTCCAAGGATAAATTTGCGCGTTCGACTCATCCGCCAACTAAAAAACAAACTGACTTTCAATTGGGAGCTGGTGATTCATTAGTATCTTATTGAACATTGATGAACCAGAAGCTACCAATTGAAAGTCAGTTCATATCCGAGCAGGTTGCTCAGAATTAAACCGACTTTCAATATGAACCTGCTGGCTCATCAATGTTTAATAGAAACTAATGAACCAGCAGCTCCCAATCGAAAGTCAGCTCGTTTTCTAGTTGGCCGATCAGTCGAATGCTAAATTTGTCCTTGAGAGAGTCCTGAATACTAAAAAAGAATTCAAATGACTTCTAAAATTGATTAAACACAAGTTCAGCAACTTCAGCTCTTGTCTGAATAAATCAAACAACTGAGTGAGCTGTTGCAACAAATGCAACAGTTGCTTGGCAAAATCAAACAGTTGCTAGAGTTGTTGCAACAAGTCCAGCAACTACTTGATTTTATTTCAACAACTGAGGAAGTTATTTCAGCAACTTCACCTCTTGTCTAACAAAATCAAACAACTGAGTGAGCTATTGCTGAAAATGCAATAGTTGTTTGACAAAATCAAACAGTTGTTGGAGTTGTTGCAATAAGTCCAGCAACTACTTGATTACAACTGAGGAAGTTGTTGCAGCAACTTCACCTCTTCTTTGAATAAATCAAACAACTGAGTGAGCTTTTGCAGCAACTGCAACAGTTATTTGAATAAATCAAATAGTTGTTGGAGTTGTTGCAATAAGCCCAGCAACTGCTTGATTTTATTTCAACAACTGTGGAAGTTGTTGCAGCAACTTCAGCTCTTGTCTGAATAAATCAAACAACTGAGTGAGCTGTTGTAGAAAATGCAACAGTTGTTTGACAAAATCAAACAGTTGCTGAAGTTGTTGCAACAAGTCCAGCAACTACTTGATTTTATTTCAATAATTGAGTAAGTTATTGCAGCAACTTCACCTCTTCTCTGAATAAATCAAACAACTGAGTGAGTTGTTGCAGCAACTTCAACAGTTGTTTGACATAATCAAAGAGTTGCTGGAGTTTTTGCAACAAGTCCAGCAACTGTTTGATTTTATTTCAATAACTGAGGAAGTTGTTGCAGCGACTTCACCTCTTCTCTGAATAAATCAAACAACTAAGTGAGCTGCAACTGCTGTTTGACAAAATCAAATAGTTGCTGGAGTTTTTGCAACAAGTCCAGCAACTGCTTGATTTTATTTCAACAACTAAGGAAGCTGTTGCAGCAACTTCACCTCTTCTCTAAATAAATCAAATAACTGAGTGAGCTGTTGCAGCAACTTCAGCTCTTGTCTGACAAAATCAAACAACTGAGTGAGCTGTTGAAACAACTGCAATAGTTGTTTGACAAAATCAATTAGTTGCTGGAGTTGTTGCAACAAGCCCAGCAACTGCTTGATTTTATTTCAACAACTGAGGAAGTTGTTGCAGCAACTTCAACTCTTGTCTGAATAAATCAAATAACTAAGTGAGCTGTTGTAGCAAATGCAACGGTTGTTTGACAAAATCAAACAGTTGTTGTAGTTGTTGCAACAAGTCCGGCAACTGCTTGATTTTATTTCAACAACTGAGGAAGTTGTTGCAGCAACTTCAGGTCTTGTCTGATAAAATCAAATAATTGAGTGAGTTGTTGCAGCAACTTCAAGAGTTGTTTGAAAAAATCAAATAGTTGATGGAGTTATTGCAGCAAGTCCAGCAATTGTTTGATTTTATTTCAACAATTGACTAAGTTATTGCAGCAACTTCACCTCTTCTCTGAATAAATCAAACAACTAAGTGAGTTGTTGCAACAACTTCAACAGTTGTTTGACAAAATCAAATAGTTTCTGGAGTTGTTGCAATAAGTCCAGCAACTGCTTGATTTTATTTCAACAATTTAGGAAGTTGTTGCAGCAACTTCACCTCTTGTTTAACTAAATCAAAAAACTACTAAAGTTTCAGCAATACATTCCAAGGGTATATAATTGTGTAATGAGATTTACCAAGTCTTTAGGGGGGTAAATAGATCAATACCAACTGCTTTGTTATTCTTTGCAGCCACCATCTAAGGATCCGTGGAGAAGACACTTCTTCTGGAAAGTCCTTACTTGATGTCGGAGGTGAGGAGTAACTTCAAATGCCCAAGTCTAGATAAAACAAAGTCATAGAGGATCACTATAAAGGATGGATTCAAAAATAATTGAATAGTCAAGCTAATAAAATTTACCACGAAAGCCTAGGGAAATCCATATAGGTTAATGGTCTTCACGTTTGGCTTTAACTCCCTCAACAAATATTCAACTGTGAGTTTGAAGCTTTCTCGGCCCCATGGATAGGCATTGAGTGCTTCATAGTCTACAGAGAGTTTGATCCAATCAGAAGAGATGTTCTTCCCAACATCTCTTGCACAAAGAACACTATGCACAAACCAAACTAAGCACAATGACTTCTTCATATTCCTCGAAACTGTTTTGGATTTCAAATGTTCAAGCAGATTCTTTTCCTTGTAGCTTTTTCCAACTAACTTGAACAAATCCTCACTCTTGGTTGCTGATTTGGCTCCTCTAACACGAGGAGCAGAATAACAGTTTAATCCTGTCATAACAGCAAATTCCTTCATGCCGAAACATACAGGCATGCCGCAGTAATTTGTCACGATCTGAGTGTAGACCCGGATCGTAGATACGAGACAAGGGACCCCCAGAGACCCCAAGTCAACCCATAGCATAAGCATTCACTTGGTCTCGGGCAAAAATAGCATGCCCGAGTGATGCTTTATACCTTAATGTAGTCTTGTTTATCTAAGTTATTTTATACATTTTCATGTAATTTTATATAAATGTGAATATATGTGCTAACCAACATGATTAGTCCTTGTTTTGTAGGTTTCGATGATTTGGAGGAACTAATCTATAAGTTGGTGAAGGAAAGGAATGGAGTTGGGAGCAATCGGGGGAAGTCGGCAAGGAGAAGGCATGGCAAGCGAGCAGATGCGGCAGCAACGTGCCACGGCAGGCCAGCCCCGCGCCAACAGCATGCCATCGCGCTGCCTAAGCAGCGTGACACGCTGCCAACGCGGCAAGAAGGCTGCCTAGGGTTGATTTTGGGTGGTTTCTAGAAAGCCTTCGCGTTACCTCCGTGTCACGGAGGCAGTGCTCCGCGATACACTCCGTGACACAGAGCCGTTCCATGACAGGCTAAATTATGCACGTTTTCCATTTACTATAAATAGGTCCCTTAGCTCCTAAAACCACTTGGTCACGATTTTATTCTGGAAAAACTACCTAGGAGTGAAGGGAGAAGTGGGAGAACTCATCTAGGGTTTGGCAAATTCCCTTCTCATCTACCAAATTCATGTAAGTATGTTAGTTTAGTAGTAGTTAGTTGTAGTTTTACGAACATGAATGGCAAGAACCCTTCCTCTAGGGTTGAAGCCATGAATTATGATTGTCATTTTATGAAATTGTTTTGGAATTAAGTTATTGATTGTTGTTTTCGTCTTGCATTCTGGATTGTTGGTTGTTTTTATGATTGATCACCATGAAAACATATACGTTAGCTTGGGCAATTGCTTGAGAAAGAATTACCTAGGTCAGGACACGAGAATGTAAGGAGCGTGTTTGTATCTCATGATATAATTTCGTGTTAGGATAGAAATATACCTAATACCTTGTTTGGTTGATAAACGGGGGTTATTAAGAGACCAACTTAGGATTATCACATCACCACTCGAAGAAGTAGTTGTGAAGGTAAGTTGAGTTAAATGGTTAGACGCACGAAAGTCCCTAATCGTTTCCTCGTAACCACAACATAATTAATTGCCCGCGAACTAGAAATTAGCATCCTCGCTCACAATGATGCAGTGAGGCTAGTTTGTCGTGTTTAGAGGCTCGAAAGACCATGAACATGCAATTCTAATTATGTGAAATAATAATCGATAGTTTCATGCTTAACCCATTGCAATTCGTAGTATCGCATGATTATCTGGTTTTAACTCTATGTTGCTCCTAGAGTAAATTCAGGATATTTCGTTGACCAAAACAAACTTAATTAAATCTCTCTCGAAAACTCCTATAACCAACACTTGAGAAAGTTAAGATCACACTTGAAATGGGTAGTTAGAGGAATGGGTCCAGTCCCTGTGGGTTCGACATTCCGATTCTTAAAAAGAGCCACTATATTACTTGCATGACCCATACATTTGCGGACGCGCGAATCGGGCACCGTCATCACTAACTCATTCAATAAACATGAAGAAACATAATTATAAACTCAGCAGAAATTTAACTTAACATAACAGCAGAATAAACATCTGAAGCTGAATACGTGTCTAAGTCTGATAAGCCTCTAATCTGGACGAGCTAATGGGACAATACCCCCAACTAGCTCAACAATACTGAAAACTGAAAATACAATCAAGATAACTGAATTCTAGTGCTCGAAAGATGAGGACTCACCAACCAAGCAGGTACTGACTCTGATAAGCGACTACAAATGGGGCTGAACTGAGAACCGGATCCTGCACCATGAAATGATGCAGCATAGAAGGTATGTGGTCAGTACGTGAAATGTACCAAGTATGCAAGGTAAGTAAAATTGCTTGGATAACATAAATCATTTAAAACCATTCATACATATAATAAGCTTTTAAGAGTAAGTAGAAGACTACATGCATTCATTCTGAAATCGTACTCTTATCATAACGTGTTCATGCATGGCTTTAGAACCTCATAACTGACTCGAATGACTCAAAGCTAAAATATAACATTTATATCAAAAGCTGAACAATGAGTCAAACCTTGCTTCTCTAACATGCATGCATAAGATAATTATCATGAGTAATGGATATGCAAATTCGAATGATATAGACAGTGGGAGACTCGTTACTTAACCGACATACCACGATAGAGCTTACGTGGTCCTGACTATTACACTCAAGTGGGAAGATCCGTCCAAAATCTTGCCAGGGCTAAGGACGCTACCATGATATCGATATCAAGCTGAAAGGGCCAACCGGGTCGGGGATAGCTCACAAGGGAGGTCCTAATAATATAATAGTATCAACCTACATTGGCGCGTAGTTTTGGGGCATAGGGTTATCGACCCTTAGCCCGCTCGGTGCTAGACTCTTCTCCCAAAACATGCAATGCTCTACATAATATAAATACGAAGCTCAACATGAAATCATGCATAAAGTAGAGATTATATAAATATGAAACTCAACAATGTCGTTTCAAAAAAGTTTAGAATGAAATCATGCTTAGACTCAACATCATGTGAAATGAGGCTTAACATTGTCCTTGACAAATCTCGACAATAACATGCATAACAATTAAGGATGTACGCATAGAAAAGGCTTTACTTTGAAACATACCACAAGCTAGAATTCATAATAAGGGTTAAAGGGAAATTTCATCTCAACCATGTGGTAAGCTCATGTCTGGGAAAAATCACAATTTGAATACATCATATGGGCATCACCCAAAGCTCTACCATACTTCGGTCTATTTAATTTTCTTTGAAAACATCAATCAAAATCATGGGTAAGATTGGAAACATGCCTCTCATAACCTACTCCATCATCATCACATTCTACTATGAACTATCCACACATGGGCATTTTAGATTTAATTTTTAGAAAAACAATTTTGTAAAAGAAATTAAGTTAGAATCCGCCCAAGCTTGGTAAATCATCAATATCAACTCAATTTAATCATACCCATGAGTAGAGATGTAAGAATCATGCAATTGAATGAAATTCCATACTTGATCATTACAAACCAATCACAAATTGATAGGGAATGGGCATTGGTGTGGAAGGAAGCATCCACTTATAGCCTTACATACTAGGGATTGAAGAATTCTAACTCTTCTTGATTGCCCAACATAGACTCCCCTTTGAAAACCTTGAGAATTCACCTTGATTCTTCTCCTCAAACCCCCAACCTTGCATGAATGAAAGTAATGGCCTAAGATAGGTTTTTCTCTGCTAAAAACCCTCTAATACGAGCTTAAAACGACGTAGTATAGGCCCCCAGAATTTAGGAATTATGAAAAATCCCTTAAAATCACTGAAAATAACTGTTAGGGGGTCCTAACGGATGACCCGACGAATCGTCACCAGGGCTCATGATCCGTTGGTTTGCTCGTCAGGTTCACGGGATAAATGGTCTACCGGGGCTCCTAACAAGCATAATGACTCGTCCCCAGCAGCCACGACTCATTGCCACCTCCCATCAAGTGCACTGGATCAACTTTTCAATCTTCGTCTAGAACCACCCCACGACTGACATGATGACTCATGGTCAGTTACATCGCCCGTGGGGACCTCGAGTCCCTTATCCTTCCAGGCCTTCCCACGAGTCACCTGACGACTCGTGGGGTCTCATCACGAGTCGTTCAGTGACTCATTCTGCAACTGCTGCAACATTTTTCAATTTTTCTCCAATTCACTTCCAGGTCCGATTCTTGAATTTTCGGGGAATAACAATATCTTTGTCACGCCCCGCCTTGGGAGGCATGACTGGCACCTGGTACCCTACTAGGACCTAGACTGCTGGACTACTGAGCCTAAGCACTTCTGGTGCCAGACTGGCTCTAATTATGGATTTATGAAAACAACGAGCTATATAACGGCTGTAAATACAGCCTCTGGCCGACAAGGCCTATAGCCACCTGTAGGAATATAACAGCTACCCAGAACAACTGAACATAAGGGAACCTATGCGGGCCGATAAGGCCACCACGCTGACTAGTTATCACTAAAAAGTAGAATCAAGTGCTAAACTGATCTGTGACTGACAAGGTCACCAACTGACAACCGAACAAGGCCCCACACGACCATCACATGCAAACTAAAAACATACATACGGCCCCACACGACCGGTACAACTAACCACAGGGAATATACAATCCGCAAGTCTCTAAGAATAATAAAATGATCAGGATAGGGCCCCGGCCTACCCATACTGTACAAACAAAAAGGGAAGTAAACCTTTAGCTGTCAAGCTCCGGATGATAGGAGCTGAAGATTCTGTGTGGCTGGAACTACGAGGGATCTGCTCCTCATCTATGAGTGCTTGTAGGCAAGTAATGAAGCGCCCCAAAACGGGCGTCAGTACCACTGGTACTCAGTATGCAAAGCAATAACTGAAAATAACTGAAAGCAAACAATAATACTGATAGATACTGAAGTAATAGGAGACGGGCTGAGACTGACTGAAAAGAGCGTAACTTTACTGAAGAGAGTAAGATTCATACCTGATAACATGGCGGTCTACTTTCTATCTATTAATAACTAACACAACATAGCATACAAGAACCTTACTAGCCCTCATAAGCCGTAAGGTACCAACCAACACATAATCTATATACCCCTGCCCAGGTCATACCATCCACCTAGTAACTATGAGCATCCTACCGGCCCCCTGGCTATGCAACTTGGGCTCGCTGGGCCCCTGACTATAGTTGTATCTGAGTCCGGAGGACTTCTAAAATCTGAAATCTGAAATCTGCACCCTGGGTGCAAGCGCTCGATAGGGGGTGTGGTATAGTGCTGATCAGCCTGCTATGGGGAATATGCATCCCATCTTTGTCCGCTGGCGGATGACATGCTACTCCGTAGAGCTACGTATCCTCACCCTCTGGCGGGCGAGTCGACACAGCTATTAACCCTGGGGCGGTCAAGGAAGCTCTAAGGGTTCCCAACACAGAACAATCATGTCTCCACAGATAGCAATAGGCACATGTAATGTATATACTGGATCTGATAATAATATTTATGTCCTGGTATTCTGTTCTGAATCTCATATTGAAATGTACTGAATCTGATACTGAAATATACTGAATCTGTAATAATATTTCTGGAATATTCTGTTGGGACTTATACTGTTTTACTGAATTTCATGCTGAACACTATATTATATTTCACATGCTTACTAAATTTCATACTGAACATAATATATGACTTCTGAAACACTTTACTGAAATTCGTACTATTTTGCTATACTAGAACTACTAACTTGCCGAAAGAAACTGGCTTTACATACCTCAACTGCCGACTTTCTGATTATAGCTCGGCTAGTATTCAACTATTTCTCCCAACTGTATTCATATTCATGAAAGAATAGAATTAATTCTACTATTATTTTGGAAATAAACCATATCATGGCTATACCTACTGCCTATTCTTCGACTTATCGAAGAACGGCTGAAAACTCGCTATTTATCGGGGGTCTAGAAGGGAGAAATACTCTCTTTAATGCTGGGAGTATATTAACACTAATTTGGAGCAATTCTACTTACCTTGGCTCGGCGTGACGACGATTCGCTGGCTGAATTACGCGAAACTAACTCCGCAGGAATGCTCTCTGCAACTTTATACCTCGTTACCTGAAGTTAATTTGAGTTTGGACTGTGTTTGACAACTTAAACTGAAGAAAATTAATGAAAAGCCTTCGTCTCCCCTGTTTACTAGTCGTTCACTGGAAATTAAATGTAAGAAAATGATTTAGAACAAGGTGGGAGGCCTTATATACTTGGGGCCTTTAAGTCGCATTTCCCGAATGCGATTTATAAGTCGCATTTGTCGAATGCGATTTATAAGTCACATTTGCCTTGAGATGCTTCGACTTGGCGCTTGTCCGGTCTCTCCCCGGGCCCTTTTCTCGCACGTATGACATTCTAAAACTCTTAACCAACATGCGAATAGGCCAACTAAGTGTCAAGAACTTACGGGGTGTAACAATCTCCCACTTGAGAACATTCGTCCTCGAATGTTAGAAACAAGCAGGAAACAGAAACAAGCAATTATCATACTCCAATACTGATTATTTTAACCGAAATTTCATGGAATGACTACCTCCGAAAAGAACCACATAGCTGAACTAAATTCAGGCTTCACATACATTTATCATAACATAATTCAAACTTGCGCACATGAATTGAACATGGAAACTGATTAGAGAATTAGGGCAAAAAATGATACCTCAAGTCGGAACTGAGCCAGTATAGAAAAAATGTGGATATCTAGCCATCATGCCCGCTTCGGCCTCCCATGTAGCTTCCTCAACATGATGACTCCTCCATAAAACCTTGACTGAAGCTACCTCTTTGTTCCTTAGCCTTCGAACTTGTCAATCCAAAATTTCAACCGGAATTTCTTCATAATTGAGGTTGTCTTCCACACCAACGTTGTCTGCCGGAACCACCAAGGCTAGATCACCTAAGCACTTCTTCAAAAGCGATACATGGAACACGGGATGAACTGAAGTCAAGTCCAACTCATACGCCACCTTACCAACTCTTCTCACAACCCAGTAGGGGCTAATATAGCAGGGACTGAGTTTACCCTTCTTTCCGAACCGCATGACTCCCTTCATGGGAGATACCTTTAGAAATATCCAGTCATCCATATCAAACTCCAAATATCTTCTCCTCACATCAGCATACGATTTCTGATGACTCTGAGCGGTTTTCAATCGGTCCCTTATCAACTAAACCTTCACCATCACCTCATGAACCGAATCTGGTCCTACCATAGCTACCTCACCAACCTCAAACCATTTGATGGGAGATCTGCACCTTCGCCAGTAGAGAGCCTCAAACGGTGCCATCTGGATACTAGAGTGGTAACTATTATTATAAGCAACTCGATCAAGGGCAAATGATCATCCCAACTACCTTTAAAATCCATAACACATGCCCTCAATATATCCTCAATAGTCTGAATGGTTCATTCTGCTTGGTCGTTCATTTGAGGATGAAAAGTTGTGCTTAGCTTAACCTGAGTCCCGAGCCCCTTTTGAAACGAACGCCAGAATTGAGAAGTAAACTGAGTACCTCGGTCCAAAATAATAGACAAGGGAACTCCATGAAGCCGAACCAACTCCCGAATATACAACTTAGCATAATCGTCTGTTGAATCTATGGTCTTGACCGGTAGAAAGTGTGCAGTCTTGGTCAACCTGTCCACCACTACCCAAATGGAGTTGTATTTCCAGCGAGTACGAGGTAGACTTGTAATGAAGTCCATATTGATTTCTTCCCACTTCCAAGTGGGGATGGTAATATCCTAAAGTACACCTCTAGGTCTTTGATGCTCGACTTTCACTTGCTGACAGTTTGGACATTTTAATACGAACTCCGCAATATCCTTCTTCATACCATCCCACCAATAGATCTCTCATAAATCCCGATACATTTTCATGGATCGTGGATGAATAGAATATCTGGTATCATGTTCCTCATGCAATATCCGAACTCTCAAATTATCAACGTCCGGAACACATAGTTGACCTTGGTATCATAGCACACCATCTCCCCCTTGGGAGAAAACCTCCACTTTCTGACTCCGCACTGCCTCCTTCATCTTCCTCAATATTGGATCCTCATCTTGCTTGGATTTAATATCAACTACCAAGGACAATTCTGACCCGTTATGCACAACAACACCGCCATCGGTCGAATCGATCAATCTAACTCCCAGCCTTGCAAGCCGATGAACATCTTTCACCAATTCCTTCTTCCCCTCACCCACATGGGACAGACTTTCCATTGAGAGCCTACTGAGAGCATCTGCAACCACATTAGCCTTGCCTGGGTGGTAAAGGACGCTCATGTCATAATCCTTAAGTAACTCCAACCACTTTTTTAGCCGAAGATATAGATCCTTTTGTGTGAACACATATTGCAAGCTCCTGTGATCCATAAATACATCCACATGGATCTCATACAAGTAATGCCGACATATCTTCAATGCGAATACCACTGCGGCCAATTCAATATAATGGGTCGGGTAATTCTTCTCATGCACCTTTAGTTGTCGAGAGGCATAAGCTATCACCATTCCACCGCTGCATCAACACACGCCCAAGTCCAACTATGGAAGCATCACAATACACCACGAAACCATCGTTGCCCTCGAGTAGGGTCAACATTGGTGCCAAAGTAAGTCAAGCCTTCAACTCTTGGAAGTTTTTCTCACAAGCCTCCGACCACTGAAACTTTACCTTCTTCTGAGTCAACTTAGTCAAAGGCACTGCAATGGATGAGAAACCCTCAACAAACCTCCGATAATAGCCAGCTAAGCCCAAGAAACTCCGAATATCCAAAGGATTCACCGGTCTGGGCCAATTCTTCACCGCCTCAATTTTCTACGAGTCTACTTTTATGCCTTCGCTAGACACCACATGGCCCAAGAATGCCACGGAGTCCAACCAAAACTCAAACTTGATGAACTTTGCATACAATTGGCGTCCCTTGAGGGTCTAGAGCACTACTCTCAAGTGAGAGGCATGCTCCTCCTCGCTCCAAGAGTATATCAAGATGTCATCAATGAACACGATCATGAACATGTCCAAATATGGTTTGAACATTGATCTTGGGCAAATTTATATGCCCAAGTGATACCTAATTGTGTCATTTTAGCCTTGTTTATCTATCAATGTTTATACATTCTCATGTGATTTATAATAAAATATGAATTTATACTAACCAACATGATTAGCGTTGTTTTGCAGGTGAAATATAATTTTGGGAAGCTAAAATGCGTGTTGGGAGAGATCGGGGTTGGACTCGGATGTTAGCAAAGGACATAGCATTGGACGGCACAAATTAAAGGGGCTCCGCGATGGAGCCGTGTCACGCTGCCATCGCGGAGGCTTTCTACCTGGATAGGGAATTTTTGGCCAAATTCCAGTGTGGGTGCGCGTTGGGGCCGTGGCACGTTGGCCTAGCCCCGCGTTGCACGCCGTGACACGTTGGGCCTTATTACCTGGACAGTCAATTTCCAGTGAGGCTCCGCGTCAGTGGCGTGTCACGGAGGCAGTGCTCCGCGATGCACTCCGTGACACGTTGCTTGTTATTCTGGGAAAAATTCCCACTAGTATAAATAGAACACTTAGGTTCATTTTTCAATATTCTGACTTGGTGGAGCAAGAACGTGGGGTACAGGCAGTTGAGGGGATGAAATTATCAGGGTTTTTCTCTATCTCCTTCTTCTTTAATTCAATTGCTTATATGTTTAACACTCATTTAACGATGTTTAATCCACGAATGATTGGCTAATTCCTCTTCTTGCTGAGGTTAAGAACAATTGTATTAAAATGTGATTGTTGATTAAGTTGGTTTTTCATCTTTTCTTCCATGGTTGCTCTATTGATTCTTGTTCTTACTGCATTAATGTGTGTCCTATGTTAATGTATATCTAAAAAGTTCGGTTTCACTCGAGAGAGCAAGAAATTGGAAAGTTGTGAATCAATAGGATATGATCTTTTCTTAGTTTGGGAAAATTGAGAATTGATTTACCTTCAGGATAGAAATATACCTGAAAGTCGTATTAGCCAATTAAGGAACCAGTTTTGTATGGCTAGAACATGAATTTCGTTTAATCACAGAAATGTAGGTGGACGGTTCATGATTCTTAAGTTGGGTTAAATACGAGAGTTTTAATCCATTGGCAATAGTTCTTGACTAGCAACCGGAGGAAAGATTAACCACATTATATTGATAATTTATTTCTCTACATGTTCATTTAAGCTCAGTATGCTCACATTCATAGTTTAGACTCACATTAGATATTCGTTTTAGACTTAGCATAAAAATTAGAAATCAAAATATCAAACTCTTCTTTGCACTGTTGTCTTCATTGTTAGAGTTAAAATATAGTACACTTGAGTAGATTGTTACCTTATCCTAGTCCCTATGGGATCGATACTTGGCTTACTTAAGCCACTTTACTACTTGTTCGACCACGTGCACTTGCGAGTAGCTTTATACCCAAAGCAAACAGACCGAACAAACATTATGTTCATTAGGTCCATAAAAGCTATAGGGGCATTTGTTAGTCCAAAAGGCATGACTATAAACTCATAATGACCATACCGTGTTTTGAATGTCATCTTCGGGATATCACTCTCCCGGACTCTGAGCTGATGGTACTCAGATCTGAGATCTATCTTCGAGAAACACTTAGCACCTTGAAGCTAATCGAACAAATCATCAATCCTGGGTAATGGATACCTGTTCTTGACGGTGACTTTGTTCAACTGTCGATAATCAATGCACATACGAAGGGAACCATCTTTCTTCTGAACAAATAATACTGGTGCGCCCGATGGAGACTGGCTCGGTCTAATGAAGCCCTTATCTAGAAAATCCTTTAACTGATCCTTCAACTCTTTTGGCTTGGCTGGAGCCATCATGTAGGGAGGAATAGATATAGGTTGCGTATCGGGAAGGAGGTTAATACTCAAGTCAATATCCCGCTCAGGAGGAACACCTGGCAAATCATCAGGAAAGACCTCTGGATACTCACGTACTACTGGGACTGACTGAATAGTCGAGGTCTCGGACTCACGTCCTTGACCCTAACCAAATGATACATGCAACCCTTGGAAATCATCTTCCTAGCCTTGAGGTAGGAGACGAAGCGACCTACAGGCACAGCTGAACTACCCTTCCATTCTAAAACTGGCTCACCTAGGAATCTGAACTCTACTAACTGGGTCCTGCAATTAATGGAAGCATAATAAGAATACAACTAATCCATGCTGAGAATAACATCGAAATCGATCATGGCTAACTCTATTAGATCTGCTGAGGTGACCTTATGGAGGACTAAGACCGGGCAATTTCTATACGTCCGTCTAGCTATAACTGAGTCACCTACTGGAGTGGAAACTGAGAAGGTTTCTGACAAGACATCGGGACTGACTCCGAAGCTACTAGCTACATAAGGTGTCATAAAGGACAAGGTGCCCCCTGGATCTAACAAAGCATAAACATCAATATGAAAGACTCGTAACTACCAGTAACCACGTCCAGGGAGACCTCTTGCTCCTAACGGGATGCTAGGGCATAGAATCTATTCTAGCGCTGACCGCCAGCTGCACTGGTAGATGCCCCATGATGTGCTGAGCGAGGGGGTGGGGCTGCTGAGCTAGAAGCTGGGCCACGGCCCCCAACCTAATCCTTTCTCGCTGCTGGACAATCTCTAAGCATGTGCCCAGGTTGCCCGCACCCGAAACATGCATCCGAACCTGCCAAGCACTGGCCTACATGCCCTCAGCCACATCTGCGACAAGTTAGGACAGCTGAATCTGTGGGCCTACTGCTCTGACCCCTTGAGCCTGATGCTCACCCTCTTTGATTGTGCCTAGGCCAAGATGGCACACTCAAAGCTGATGATGCAGGGGCAGACGATCTCTGATGGGTCTACTGTCGATGCCCACTGCCGGACCTCTACTAGGAGAATTTGTGGTCCTCAGTCCTGGCCCTCTTAGCTTCTCTCTCTCGAATGTGCCGCCTCCATCTGCTAGGCGTACAACACCATTCGAGGGAAGTCCATATCCTAATGGAGCATAGCAATCCTGCATTCCTTATCCAAGTAACCTACTATCCCATGCACAAACCTGCTCACTCGCGCCCTCTGGTCAGCCACTAACTCAGGAGCATACTTCGATAGGCGGGTGAACTCAAGGGAATACTCTAGTACTGTCATTCTCCCTTGCTTCAGATTTACAAACTCAGCTGCCTTTAGCTCCCTCATCTCCCGAGGGAAGAACCGATCCAGGAATGCAACATGGAACTCTTCCCAACTGATCAGACCTGCTTCGACGATCTTGTTATCCTTCCATTGACGAAACCAAATATGTGCAACCCCCTTCAACTGGTAGGAGGCCAACTCTACGCACTCAACACTACTCACCCCCATGACCTGGGTGATCTTGATAACCTCATCCACGAACTCATGTGGATCCTCATCTACCTTGGACCTAAGAAGCTCCGGCGGGTTCATCCTCAAGAAGTCCCTGACTCGAGTCGCCGCTGCACCATGCGCAACGGCCTGCTAATTGACTTGAGCGGTCAAGGCCTGCGCAAGCATCTGGATAGCAGCCCAAAACTTAGCGTGGGCGGCTGGCTTCGGTGCCTGAGGCTCTTAAACTGGTGGGACCTGTTGATGCCCACGACCCATGCCATCCTCATGGCCTTCACCGTCTCCATTCCTCCTTCCATTCATCCTCAGAGGAGCCATGATTCTTCAATCGCGAATAGCACGAATTAGAGGGATAGAAAGGCTTTTCATCGCACTACATAGGTCATGAAAGATGGGGACATTTTCTAAAACGTTTTGTAGCCTCTTCATCATAAAAAGACTCTACTTAACGCGGCTTGCAAACTCCTTAGGACACTTCAAACCTATGGCTCTAATACCAAGTTTGTCACGACCTAAGTGTAGATCCAGATCGTAGACACGGGACAAGGGACCCCGAGAGACCCCAAGTCAACGCATGGCATAAGCATTCACTAACTCATTCAATAAACATGAAGAAACATAATTATAAAATCAGCGGAATTCTAACTTAACATAACAACAGAATGAACATCTGAAGTTGAATACGTGTCTAAGTCTGATAAGCCTCTAATCTAGATGAGCTGATGGGACAATACCCCCAACTAGCTCAACAATACTGAAAACTGAAAATACAACCAAGATAATTGAAAGTCTAGTCCTCTAAAGATGAGGACTCACCATCCAAGCAGGTACTGACTCTGATAAGCGACTACGAACGGGCTGAACCTGAGAACTGGATCCTGCATCATGAAATGATGCAGCATAGAAGGTATGCGATCAGTACGTGAAATGTACCGAGTATGCAAGGTAAGTAAAACCGCTTGGATAACATAAATCATTTAAAACAATTCATACATATAATAATCTTTTAAGAGTAAGTAGAAGACTACATGCATTCATTCTGAAATCGTACTCTTATCATAACATGTTCATGCATGGCTTTAGAACCTCATAACTGACTTGAATGACTCAAAGCTAAAACATAATATTTATATGAAAAGTTGAACAATGAGTCAAACCTTGCTTCTTGAACATGCATGCATAAGATAATTATCATGAGTAATGGATATGCAAATTCGAATGATATAGACAGTGGGAGACTCATCACTTAACCGATATACCACGATATAGCTTACGTGGTCTCAACTATTACACTCAAGTGGACAGAGCCATCCAAAACCTTGTCAGTGCTAAGGACGCTACCATGATACCAATATCAAGCTGAAAGAGGCCAATCGGGCCCGGGATAGCTCACAAGGGAGGTCCCAATAATATAATAGAATCAACATACGTTGGCGCGTAGTTCTGGGGCGTAGGGTTATTGACCCTTAACCCACACGGTGCTAGACTCTTCTCCCAAAACATGCAATGCTCTATATCGTATAAATACGAAGCTCAACATCGTCTAGTGACGAAGCTCAACATGAAATCATGCATAAACTAGACATCATATAAATATGAGGCTCAACAATGTCGTTTCGAAAAAGCTTAGAATGAAATCATGCTTAGACTCAACACCATGTGAAATGAAGCTTAACATTGTCCTTGACAAAGCTCGATAATAACATGAATAACAATTAAGGATTTACGCATAGAAAAGGCTTTACTTTGAAACATACCACAAGCTAGAATTCATAATAAGGGTTAAAGGGAAATTTCATCTCAACCATGTGGTAAGTTCATGTCGGGGAAAAATCACAATTTGAATACATCATATGGGCATCACCCAAATCTCTACCATACTTCGGTCTATTTAATCTTCTTTGAAAACATCATCAAAATCATGGGTAAGGTTGGAAACATGCCTCTTATCATCTACTCCATCATCATCACATTCTACTATGAACTATCCACACATGGGCATTTTAGATTTAATTTTTAGAAAAACAATTTTGTAAAAGAAATTAAGTTAGAATCTGCCCAAGCTTGGTAAATCATCAATATCAACTCAATTTAATCATACCCATGAGTAGAGACGTAAGAATCATGCAATTGAATGAAACCCCATACTTGATCATTACAAACCAATCACAAATTGATAGGGAATGGGCATTGGTGTGGAAGGAAGCACCCACTTATAGCCTTACATACTAGGGATTGAAGAATTCTAACTCTTCCTAATTGCTCAGCTGAGATTCCCCTTTGAAAACCTTGAGAATTCACCTTGATTCTTCTTCTCAAACCCCCAACCTTGCATGCATGAAACTAATGTCCTAAGATAGGTTTTTCTCTGCTAAATACCCTCTAATACAAGCTTAATACGACGTAGTATAGGCCCCCTAAAACTTAAGAATTATGAATAAGCCCTTACTAAAATCGCTGAAAATAACTGTCAGGGGATCCTAACGGACGACCCGACGACTCGTCACTAGGGCTCATGATCCGTTGGTTCGTTCGTCAGGTTCATTGGATAAATGGTCTGCGGGGACTCCTAACGAGTGACATGATGACTCGTCCCCAGCAGCCACGACTCGTTGCCACCTCCCGTCAAGTGCACTGGATCAATTTTCTAATCTTCCTCTAGAACCACCCCATGACTGACATGACGACTCGTGGTGGCTGACCACGAGTCGTTACATCACTCGTGGGGACTTCGAGTCCCTTATCCTTCCAGGCCTTCCCATGAGTCACCTGACGACTCGTGGGGTCTCCTCACGAGTCATTCAGTGACTCCTTCTGCAACTGCTGCAATATTTTTCAGTTTTTCTCTGATTTACTTCCGGATCCGATTCTTGAATTCTCGGGGTATAACATAATTAATCCAAATTTCATCTTTTTTCTCACAAACGATCCTGCGACGTAGGAGACTGTACACCATAGTCATTTAACATCTTAGAGTGGTGTCATCGGGTAAGTCTAAAAATTTTCCAAAACAACTGCTTTTAAAGAATTTCACTAAATCATTTTCCCTTAAGATCTTTCTAAATTCTGTAAACTCTCTACCCGTACTTGATCTAACAACAATGTCATACTCTAGTTCTCCATGCACATCCATTAACATCTTTAAGTTGTAATTTTCAAACCTTATATTTTTTACAACTATCTCAGTGGAAGTTGTGCTTGGATCTCTTCCACTACTAGATGCCTCGACAGGAGTAGAGGGGACATTCTCATCATTCTCTTCTTTTATTTTATCATCGATTATTGTGGTGCTCTCATCAGTATCATCATCATCATTATTTTCATCTTCCCAATCTTCATTATCACCTTTCCCATTTTCATTATCACCTTCCCCATCTTCATCATCCTCTTCATCTTCATTATCATCTTCCCCATCTTCATCATCCTCTCCATCTTTATTACCTTTAGAAGCATGTCCACTTTCAGTTTGTTCTTGGGAGGAATCATCTTCATCTACTTCAGAGGCTTCTTTGGCTTCTAAGCGTCATTTTGTTGCTTCTGGCTTGATGCGACCTCATTTTCCGCTATGACTCCTACTTGGTCAGCAAGCACATCCAGATAGTCTAGACTCTCAGGTTTATCATTTGTTTCTTCTGCTTGAGTCTTAGTTCTTTTTTATCTTCTAGAAGTAGCAACATTTTTACTGGCACTTCTTGCTCTTTTTGAAGCCATTTTATTTGTAAAAATATGAGACAAAATATAAATCAACAATTAATTTAATCATTCAGTCAAAATAAACGATGAAAACAACTGCTGCAAATCAAAAAAGTAAAACAAATATTGATTTGTTATTTAAAACTGTCTGAGTTGTTGCAACAACTTCAACAGTTGTTTCATTTTATCCAATAGTTGTTGAAATTTCTACAACAAGTAAAATAACTGTTTGATATTACCAACAACTATGGTAAAAATCAAACAATTGTTGAATCCTATTTACTCCCTAAATTATAAAATAACAATGGGTTCAAAGGCAACACCAACAAGTTGTTGTAACAACTTCAGCTTTTGTTTGGCAAATATTGATTTTCTTTTCAACAAGTGTGAGAGTTGTTGCAACAACTTCAACAGTTGTTTGATTTTATCCAACAGTTGCTGAAGTTGTTGCAACAACTTCAACAGTTGTTTGATATTTACCAACAGCTGTGGTAAAAATCAAACAGTTGTTGACCCCTGTTTACTCCTTAAATTATGAAATAACAATGGGTACAAACGCAGCACCAACAAGTTGTTGCAACAACTTCAGCTCTTGTTTGGCAAATATTGATTTTCTTTTCAACAAGTGTGAGAGTTGTTGCAACAACTTCAACAGATGTTTGATTTTATCCAACAGTTGCTGAAGTTGTTGCAACAACTTCAACAGTTGTTTGATATTTACCAATAGCTGTGGTAAAAATCAAACAGTTGTTGACCCCTATTTACTCTCTAAATTATGAAATAACCATGGGTACAAAAGTAGCACCAACAAGTTGTTCCAACAACTTCAGCTCTTGCTTGGAAAATATTGATTTTTCTTTCAACAACTGGAAGTTGTTGCAACAAGTTCAGCTCTTGTTTGGCAAATAATAATTTTTTTGTCAACAGGTGCGTCAGTTGTTGCAACAACTTCAATAGTTATTTGACAAAATCAAACAGATACTGAGGTTGTTGCAACAAATTGTAAACTTGTTGCAACAACTCCAACAACTTGTTGCAACAATTCCAACAACTGTTTGATTTATTTCCAGTAATTTAGGAAGTTGTTGCAACAACTTAACCTCTTGTTTCAAAAAAATTAAACAACTGCTGAGGTTGCAACAATATTTTGTTGCAACAACCTCAGCAACTTCTGATTTATTCAAACAAGTGCGAAAGTTGCTGCAACAACTTCTTCAGCTGTTCGGAAATAAATCAAACCACATCACTATATTTTTTTCTACAACAACGACTACAACAACAAAAACCCCACAAGAAAAACAAGCCCGGCCTACCAGTGACAATATTTTAAAAAAACCCAACAAGAACAACAAATACAACAAATACAACAAGTACAACAAATAAAGTCATCAAACAACATAATATGCAAAACCCATCTTCTTCTTCTTCTTCTTCAACAACTGAAACCACTTTTAGTTCGAAAAATGCAAAACCCTAACTGTTCAACACAGAGATTTTTGACAGAAGTGAAAAAAATTACCTTTAATCGGAGTAGTATGCGTTGATGGCTCATCGGCGTCGATTAGGCTCACTGATGTGACGATTTCTGAAGAAACATTACTTTGGAAGAATAGAAAACACAGTGAAGAAGAGAGGAAGAGAACACTAGTTGAGTGAAAGAGGAAGAAGATGAAAAGATCGTATGTTAGGGAGTTGGGGTTTTGAATTAATGGGTAGAGTTATTTTGTATTTTTTTAAAAGATTAACAAGTTTTTAATATTACAATATACACTCCATTTAATTTAATCATAATTTATAGAAAGTTTTGATCAAAGCTGGTCAAACTTGTTACCTTTTTTAATTACAACACTTTTTTGTCACCCTCAACTCGTGTTGTCCACCCGTGAAATCCACTGGAAACTCAACTTCCAATTCCACCCTTTAGATCACGATTCACTCCACGAGTCGTGAAGTGACACCACGACTCGTGGCATGCATCCCTGGTCACCTCCTGACCACGTCTGCCTGGCCGGCCTCCTTTTCACGAGTCACTCCACTTCTCGTTGGGTGACCTGATGAGTCATCTGATGAGTCGTTCTATGGCTTGTGCAGAGTTTTTCTGTTTTCTTCGATTCAACCCTCGGGTCTGATCTTAGGGGCTTTCGGGGTATTACAGAATGCCTATGCCATTAATATTTTGGTCCAAAAATGCCTTTTTATTAATAGTTTGGTCAAAAAAATGACCCTATTGTTACTTTTGGGTCAAAAATGCCCTTTTCCTAATAAACAAATATATATTTTTTAAACACTTTATTTTCCTAATAAAAGTATTATAGCCAACTATTAATTTCAATATATAAAACCACGATAATTCATCGTTAATTATTATTTAAATAATGATAAAAAATTATAATAACATAGAAAATATTTTTATTTCTTAATATTTTGTTAATTGAAGAAAGATAAACATTAAGATATGACAATTATAATTTCATAAAACATGAAAAATTTAGTACATTGCTTCAAATCACAAAATATCTTTAGAATATCGCTCGATAAAGTTTATTGATTTTTTTTTTCATTTCAAATCTAAAATCAATAAGTATTTTAACAAATGCTAATCCTACTTCAATTCAAAAAAGATTAAGAGATAAATTTTTTTCTAATTTATTAAGAATAATTTTATTATTATTTAAATAAAACTTAATGATATATATATATTGATAAAATAAGATTACGAAGAAAAAGATTACTTTTCATTTTCTTATTAGTTAGATAAATTTTAAAAGAGAAAAATAAAAGAATTATTTAAACATAATATAATATTAAAAAAGAATGTGTTTAGAGAAAAAATATTTTTAACTCAAAAATAATGATAAAAATATTTTTTAACCAAACTATTATTAGTGAGAGCATTTTTAAATCAAATTATTAATAAAGATAATTTTTATTCAATTTTATATAATTTAAGTATATTTTTAACCCTTCAGTCTTAAATTAATACCGCAAAACTCCAGAAATTACGTCGAAAATTTTAAAGAAAGAAACCAACAACCCATCCCAGAAATCGGCTTTCCTTGCTGAGGGAGCCCTCATACCATTAACTGGCTTAAATGGAGTAGCAAAGGCAAGATTGGTACTTCTTCACTGATCCAATGAAAGCACAATTTAATAAGAGGAAGTGGCCTCTCTTTGTGCCGTTCTTGAGAAGCGAAATCGAACGCTCTTCGGGCCTTTCAATGTAGAATCCGTCGCCGGCGACGATCATCCTCTTTCCCATCTTCTGCTACTCGTTTTTCTTCTCAGTTTAAAGTGTCCAGTGGATTTTTCTTTTTCGTATATGATGCTTTGTTCTGCATTTAGGACTCAGATACAGACGTGGCTACGTGATTATGACAGGATTCAATCCTTTGCAGTTATTCTCATCTATGTTCAGGTGCTTTATGAGTTGTTGATTTGTCGCTTCTTTTGGGTATAAACTTTATTGATTGGTGCTGATTAATTTTGTGGCGTCTTTCTATTTTGATTGCTGAAGATTGGTTGTGCACTGATTGGATCTCTTGGGGCATTATACAACGGTGTTTCGCTAATCAATTTGGTTATTGGGTTATTCGCATTGGTGGCTATTGAGAGTAGCAGTCAGAGTCTTGGTAGAACATACGCTGTACTTCTCTTCTGTGCAATCTTAGTGGACATTTCTTGGTTCATTCTTTTCTCATCGGAAATCTGGTAAGCTTCATTTCATCCTCTTCCCACCCTTTTCAGTTTCTTGTTCAATAGAACAAAAAGGTGGAACGATTTAGTGAATCCTTCAGAATGGTAATCTAGAGAGTCAGTGGGGAAGATTTCACTTGGAACAAAGTAAAGTACCAAGGCACTATAGAATAATGAATCTTGAAGTGAATGCAGTATTCTATAGCTTTAGTGTATTAAAAATGGGACTATAAACCGCTTATAAATATTTCACTTGAATTTCTTTTGTGGTTTAACTGGCCTATTAAGTTAAAATAATTCACCAACAACTATGTTACCTCATCCGCTTCTGCTTGCTAAAAATCTCTAGAAGTTTGAGAATCACCCTCTTAAGGTGTCCTTACTCAGAGGTTATTTGACACCAAACTTGTTATATAACATTCTTGAAGACCAGAGAAGTGAAACCTTAATGAATGTAAGGAATGTTTTAGGGGTTTCACAGTGTCTTGATAATCATATGATTCATTGTGAATTTTCAGATTATCTTTTTGAAAATAAAAACATCTAATTTGACTTTTGATGATCCATTCTTTGATAAATTTTATTTGAGTAGATGATGCAGTACCTCCTAATTGATATACATATTTCCTATCTCATCAAAATAATGTCTTCTATCCAAACTTTTCTTTTTGCTTTTTGAATTAAGTATTTTTCTGAAGATGCAAATTGTTAGAGTTAACTATTTGTGGGGATAAGTGGTCGATGATAAGATATTGGACAAACATGTGATTTGGAAATGGAGTATCAATTACCATTTTTTAAAAAAAGAAAAATAGAAATGGAGTGAGTGGGCTGTGGCCGAGTTCCACTTGATATGTAAATTGCCTCTAGCTTTGATATATAGCACCCTTTAAACATAGATTTTAGGAACTTATTTGGCGTTGAAACCACCATGTTTGAGTAACAAAAAGATTGTTCATTTTTATGTTCTTAGTTATAGCTGTAGATGCACTAGAAAGCTTTAGTTCATGCATATGACAACACGGAGTTGAAATATTCATGAGGATCTAGAATTAGAAGTATGATACTAATTGTAATGTGGAGGAAAGATGAAGTTTTTAAGAGTTCTCACAACTAAATGCATTGGTGTTAAATGGAATATTGGAGCAATGTAAGATACAAATAATTGATATCTTTAGTGATATGTCTCTTTAGGGGATGTGAGGCTCTACAGAGATGCTCCAACTGTTGCTATAAAATGAGATAAATATATAGGTAATTAAACTTGAATATATATGTGGTTCTTTCATTTCTCAATCAGGGTTAAACTTGTGCTTTGGTACCAAATTTGACGTTGGACAATTTTAATCTGGACTGGACCTGAAAATTTTCTCTGAAAAAGAATATGAAAAAGGGCTTCGGTTTAAAGACTATTCAATGCAAGCGCCAAAAAATGATATAACGAACAAGGAACTGATAATGGGTGTTGACTAGTGGAAAGAAATGGAAAAGGGAAATAGAATTCCGAGATTTGCCTAGCTCCCTGTGGATTACATTGAAGGGTTACTATTGCCTTACGACATTCAAAATGGAGCATTATTTCTGTAAATTTCTAGATTGACCGAATGAATTGAAGCTTATAATGGTTATTCCCTATTCAAAAAGGCAATATCTTTTGATCCTAAATGAGAATTTTATTATCATAAAGAGTCCTGGTGTGCTCAATTTCAAAAAATCAATTCCAGTTTCAGAAAGAGTGCTGGTGTCTGTGTGTACAGAAGGATTAGAAAGAATAATAAATGTTGAATCCCGGGTCTTGGTATTCTCTTTTTATCAGTAATCTAGAGATTTTATAAATAGATTAAAAAGCGGACACCAAGAATGTGATTGGGATGTACAAGGTTGGGCAGTTCCTACACAAAAATTACAACAAAAAGAAGGGAAAAACCTCTAGACAAAAGATCCTATCCTGAAAGAGTTAATAAAATCTGTCATTGTGTATCTCATAAACATCCTGGAGTTTACACCAAAAAGCTAGCATTCACAGGCACCTTTATATCATCTCTTATACAGCGTTTGCTTTGCCCTCAAAGCACCTAGCATTCCTTTCTCTCCGCAATACCCAAAACACATGCTGGATGGTTCTCCAGATATCTTTTATCAGCTTGTTTCTTCCTTTAATACCCCAACCTAGCAGTAAAATCCTTCATTGAACTTGGCATGACCCATTTTAAACCAAACAAATCAAGGAACAAATCCCAAAGCTGTCTGGCAACTCAGCAGTGAAAGAATGAGTGGATTCCATTCTCTTCCTGTTTGTTGCAGACGTAATGTCAGTTAGATAATGCAAAACCCAAAAAGGGGTTCTGATATACTTGTAATAGAAGGATTTAAATGGGATAATTCCACTCTCTTTCCCATTCCATTTACGCGTGTCTGAGTTTTAACACTAAAGTGACAAAGAGCCTTGGTCTTTGGCAGACGTGTGCGCTTCTGTTTTTTTTTTTAAAAGAAAAATACAAGAAATTTACTTATGAAACACCAAGTCGGTGTCGAAGAATATGTACAAATTGTGGACCTGACTCAATTTAAGTTATCCACAGTTATCTACCTAGTTTGACCAGCTATTTCTCTTTACCTTAAAAAAAATGAAACAAAAAACTTTAATGCTTTTACATCATTCTCACTACTCTGAAAGATTTTCTTGTTTCTTTTGTTAACTCAGTCCATAGCTCCAAATGAGACAAAATGGTGTTGTTTTCCTTGTTGTCTTTCTTTCATGTCGATCCTCAGTAATCTCCACTTCGTGATTGCTTCCTCCATTGTCCTTGGTAATGCCCATGAGTTGTTGAACAATGAGAATACAGGGTTCATGATCGAACCTACAGAGAATCAAGAGATGATTAGTATTTTCTTCAAAGTTTTCCCATGCAACGCTAACTCATACAATAAATCCTCCTGCTCTTCTTCAGATTGTCTGCCTTTAAACTAGCGTCATCTACTTGCAAACCAATCAAAGAATTCCTCACCTTAGCTCCTCTTTCTAAAAGATACAAGTAAAGAGATTGTAAAATATTTTCTCCCTCCCTGCCTTCCTCAATATCATCGTATCTCCCTTAGTTTGCATTATTTTAAAATTATTTCCAGATTTTCTTCTGCATAGACGCAGAAAACAATTATGCATGAACTTCTGCTTGTATTGTTTGATTTTTCTGAATCCACCAAATCCCCTCACTTTCAAATCCTAGGTCTGACAGATTATCAGTGCATCATCTTTTGGAAGCTGCTTCTTCTTCTTCTTCTTCTTCTTCTTCTTTTATTTTTTTTTATTTTTTTTATAAATATAGATGGCCTACTATACTTGGTAAAGAAGGTTCCTGGTGAGGCCTCCTCTTTTATGCTTAAGGAACAATGTGCTCTCCAAGTTCATTTCTTTCCTATTTAATATATAAAACTCTATCAAATGCTATTGAAGTAGTATGAGCTCCTGTTGCCCCGCGTTATAATTTTTCTAAAAGAATTGCCTTGCCATCCCCATAGCATAAATAGTCCTAGACTGATGATAAGTATTCACCTTTATCCTTTCCTATTTGTAAAGAAGTCAAGTAATAGGCTAATAAATTTGGCGTGTGAGCTAATTATCAATGAAGTAATTAACTTCTAGCTTTAGTTCTTTGCTCTCCGTTGACCACAAGTAATTCTGAATCCTAAAAATTTGGTTCAGATCAACTTATTTGTTGTACTATAAGTTGTTTTATTGGTCACTTCATGGATATTTTTAGTTTGGTTTTAGTGGCATCATTGGCTGCTGCATCACTCTCTAAGATTGCAACTTGCAGATAGAGCCAGCCTTCACTCATACATTGTGTTCTCAAACTTCCTTGTACAGTAAATTTACCACAGCTCTTGAAATGTTAGAAAAAGTGAGATCTTTCTTCCTGAACTTCATTTGTTCATGCAGGAATATTTCGTCTGAGATTTATGGAACTTTTGTTATCTTCTCAGTGAAACTCACTCTCTCCATGCAAATTATTGGATTTTGTGTGAGATTATCATCTTCACTATTGTGGATTCAAATGTATAAGCTGGGTGTTTCTTATATAGACTGTTCTATTCCCCGAGAAGCAGATACTGATATGAGAAACAGTTTTCTCAATCCTGCAACTCCTATAACTAGACAGCCATCCCATTCTGATGATGCTCTAGGTGGTTCTGTATACGATCCTGCATATTATTCCTCCTTATTCGAAGACGGTAAAGACGAAACATATTTTTGCAGGGTACGCAGCTCCATGTTGACCTTTCCTTCCTCCTTTTCAGTTATCCTTTTATATATAATTGAATTTGTCCTGTTTCAGTTGCTTTGAATTGTTTGAGTAAGTGATGTGAACATTGAATCTGATCTGTTTTATAAGTATTTGAACTCTCCATGGCATATCCTCCAACTTGTTTGCCCCACAAAATTTACCAAGTGTATGGAACATAATGCATGTGGAATCTTATTAAAAGCGTGATATAATTGGGATGCTGCCATGGTGAGTTGGCCTGAGGAATTGCTCACCTAGTTATGCTTGACTAGAGGAAAATAAAGATAAAGTGAAGAAGAAAAATATTTGCTCGTATGCATAATGAGTTCATAGCTTAAGATATATGGTTTGATTTTCATCTTTTACCTTTTTCATAAAAAAAAATACGGTTTGGTTTAGGGGCTATTTAATAACAGATATGTAATGCTAATAATAATCTTCGTTTCCTGAATCCTCATTGAATACTTTAGTTTGATTTGAAATAATTAGCTTGGTGAGAATAAAACATGTACCGCATTTATATTAGAATGGAGGAAGAGGTCAAAGTTACAACTTCACTTTTTGTTTTTTCAATGTATTACTGGAACTTATCAAGCAGATGTTTGGAATTGAAGGTTGCTGATTGATTGGATGATTGCTGTTATGTAGCTTATAAGGGTTATTCGGAAATAAGTTAAATATGTTGGATGAGCAAATCTTTTCAACCTCGGAAAATGGGTATAATTTTGGGGCATTATACAAAAATAGCAGCATTTAATTAAAAGATATCAATCTAAAAATCTGCAAGAGGAGGTTATGATCTGGGATATACACTTGAATGCTTTATTTTTGAGATTTAACAACCTTAACTTGTAGAACCTTGTTTCTTGATTGTCGACGGATTTCTCCTGTTTGTTTGATTAAACCAAATTCCTCTGTACTGGTTACGAGTTTCATGTACATCCTGCAGACTGTTTCCTATAGCACGCTAGTGTCTTTGTTCCTATATGAAGCTTAACTACATTTTAACATTTAGAAAAAAGTATGTTCACCAAAATTTATATGAAAAGATACAGCATTTATAGACAAAAGTTTCAGTAGATAAATGATGGAAGCACAATTAAACTCTAAAAAAGTTTAAGAGGAAAATACACAAAATTATAGCTGGGAAGTGGTACATGTTGCACTTATGCTGACTATATGGGAGGATAGAAATAGAAGAGTGTTTGAGGGAGTCAAAGACTGCTGTGCAACCAGAGGAACTTTTCTTGTACACTCTTGGAGCATCTATGACATCCATTTAGTATAGATAATTGGATGCATTTTGTAGAGAATAATGTTTCTTGAAGAAGATTTTCTAGTTTTTTATGGTAAATCAGTGTATTTTTACATAAAAGAATACTTACACAAGTTGTGTTTGTACCCAGATCACAAAAGGGATTACATTAGGAAGACCAAAGAGCTTTCTAAAAGTAATCTAGAACATCAAAAATAGATTCTATGTTTTCTAGATGTTGTTGTTTACACCAAAATAGTAAAGCCCTAAATAGTTCATCTTTATCTTTTGGATAGAGTCTTCTTTGTCTTCAAAGGATCTTTGATTCCTTTCCTTCCATAGAGGCCACAGATACCTGCATAGATACACGCAGGGACAATTCTCCGTTTCTCTTTCTGATCGGTTAACTTGCTCTCTCTATTCTAACCAATCAGAACATCAGTTAGAATTGATGGCATCAGCCAGTTGATATCCCTCACCCCTCAGGTTGATGAAAATTCTCCATAGTTGGTCTTCCCATTTACAATGCAAAAAGAGATGATAGATTGTCTTTGCTTTCTCTCCACATAGGAAACATCTAGAGCATAGATGGAAACCCTTCTTGGCTAAATTGTCCTGAGCAAGGGCTTTGTTTTCTGCCAGTAACCAAACGAAACAAGCCACGTTAAGAGGAATCTTCATTTTCCATATTATTTTCCATGCCAGCCCTCTACCACAAAGTTTGATCTGTTGAGTTCTTTATATGCTGAGTTGACTGAAAATAAACCATTGCTATCCTTTTGCCAAACCAGACAATCTTCACTAGTAGATAGACCACTGAATTGCTCTATAATATTTAGGAATTTTGCCATTCTACCAATCTCTCAGTTATTAAGGAGTCTTCTAAAATTGAAATTCCATCCTTGCTCTAGCCACATTTCTTCCAAAGTTTCTTGTTGCTGCTGACAAAATATCTATGAAGGAATGTTTCAAAGAAGAGTGACCTATCCACCCGTCTTTCCAGAAGGATATTTTCTTTTCATTTCTGGCTTTATAATTTGATCTACTTTGGATGATTGGCCAAAGGTTTCTGATGGTTCTCCACGCACTGACACCATAGGGACTGGTCATAATGTTTGTAGTCCAATTGGTTCCCTCTCCATACTTCCTTTTGATCACCTCTTTCCAGATGGATCTCTCTCCTGATGCCAATTTCCAATTCCACTTGCTAAGCAGACTATGGTTCTGAGCTTTAAGATTGCATATGCTTAGCCCTCCATCTTTCTTGCTGTTTAACAGAATATCCCATTTCACCAAATGGATTTTCTTCTTTCCAGAAGAAATGTCTTCTGAAAACATCTATTCTATTGGCAATTTCAACAGGCATGGGAAACAATGTTATCATTTATGTAGGCAAAGCATAAGTACACTATTGGTTAGGATCAGTCTTCCCCCAAGAGATAGGTATTGACCTTTCTAGTTTGCAAGTTTCTTTCCACACTTCTCCAATACCCAATTCCATACCCAATTCCAAATCCCCATTGATTTTCTCTTTGCTCCTAGAAGCATTCCTAAATAGATTGTTGGAAGCTCTTCTATTTTTCCACCCAGAATCTCAGTTTATTAATCTCTTCCCCACCCATGTCTCTCTATTTTCGAGTGTGACTCGTCATCAATTCTTATCTCAATGAACCTCAGTGAAATTAAATTGGAGGCAATAAATTCCAACTGGCCTCTTATACTAAAAGCTTCACCAAAATTTATCCTAAAAGAGCTTAATTTTCTTAAACATTCCATCAATTCAATTAGATCTAAGTATGCTTGTTGAACCTAATAATGGTTATGTTGGTAGAATGTAGATAACAAGTGCTTGATCTCAATATCTATGCCAATATAACTCATGACACCGATCTTAATTCAAACTCTTCAATTTTTAGAAACATGTAAATATTGATATTTTAGTTCTCCATTTCCTTTCATAAATAGATCCACAACATCCTTTGGTTAAAATAAAATTTATATAAGAGTTGAATGGCTACTAATCTACTGTAGGTGTAATTTATTTGCCTAGAAAACCCTCCCACTTTGATTTAGCAAACGTCAATAAGTGTGGAAATGAGTAATTAATGACTGTATGAACGGGGAAAGAGTGCTAGACTCTAGATCAGAAGGATGATGTTGAGTATAGAGGAGCACTCGTGTGGTTGCGCAGAAGGTTAAAAGAAGCGACATATATCAGGGGGGAAAACACTTTAGTCTTCGAGATGCTAAGATTTATCTACTTACATCTATTGCTCCTTAAGTTCAACAAGTATGGTAGATTTGCCTCTATTATTACAGTTCATTGGCAGGCGAGATTTGTGATTATTCCACCAGAAAATGCATTTAATGAAGGATAGGGTAGGCTCATCTAAAAAATTGATAGCTTTATGAATAGGTGGTCAAGCTTAACTTGATCACAGATAAAGGGGAATTTAGGCCACTATAGTTAAGGGGAGGAGGGAGTTATAAGGATGCAATTACACAAGAATAGATGGTCCCCCAATGTATCTAACAACACTATGTCACTATAATATAATTCAGAAATCTTCAACAATGCCGATAACAAAGACCCTCTGGCAGATGCCTAGTAGAAAGATTTCTTGATTATGATAAATACCCACTTGCAATGATGTCAGAAGAAGGTGGGTCAGCACAGCTAGAGAGGTTTTCATAACCTACCGGTGTTCGACATGAATGGAATCCAACTCTTGTTTGAGTCTAAGTCAAGGAAGGATGCAGAGCATATTTTGATGGGGGATTGGATGAGGCAAAACAACTAGTTAATACTGGATTGGTGGTCGCCACAACGGGAGCTTACCCAAACATATCCTAGACTCGGAATTGCAAGGAATTGACTTGCATGTCCCTAGCACAAAGGACATATCAATAGAAATTTCATCTGAAGACAGTTAAGGAAGACGAGATGAATAGGGGAATAGGGTCTCATTTGTTTTCATTAAGATTAAGACGTTTAAATCTGAATGATTAAGATGTTGTCTCTAGATCTAAACATTGAATGACTAAGATCGGTTTTTTTTCAACATCTAAATGTGCATACTTTAATTATTTGTAAACAGATTAAATATACAATTCAAATAAAGAATAAATTAAATATTAAAAAAATATTAATTTAGTAAAATAAATTTTATTATTTGATTAAAAAAATAAAATACTTAGGTTTGCAGTTTGCTAGTGATGATGGAGATGGTTTATAGTGGTGGTGGTAATAATTGGTATAGTGGCTAGTAATGGTAGTGGTGATAGTTACTAGCAATGGTGGTGGTGATAGTTGTGATTATGGAGGTGGTTGGTGTGGTAGTGGATGGCGTGATGGTGGCGGTTGGTAATGGTGGTTGTGATGGTGAAGTTGGTTGATGTTGGTGGTTGGCGGTGTTGATGGTGGTGGCTGAAGAATGTGTGGTGGTTAACGATGTGTTGGTGGTATAGTTAGTGGTGCTGCTAGTTATGATGGTGGAGGTAGTTGGTAGTAGGGATTGGCCGCAGTGATGGTAGTGACGGATAGGTATGGTAGAGGTGATGGCGGCGGTGATGAAAGTGGTGGCGGCGACGACAACAATGATATAGCTATAATGATAGAGGTGGTATGTGTAGTAATGACTGACAGTAGTGGTGGTTGACGATGATAATGGTGGTTGACAATGGTGGCAGAGGTGGTTGGTGGTAGTTGTCTATGATGGCAGAGGCGGCTAGTGGCGGCGGCTGGTGGTCAACGACAATAATGGTGGTGGTGGTGGTGGTGGTTGTGATGACATAGGTGGCTAGTGGTGATGTCTGGTAGTTTTGGACGTAATGGTGGTGAAAATTATCCACGTAAACATACCTCTTAATGATATTAAGACTTTGTTCCGGATCTTAATGACTAAAATCTATTCAGACCAAATAAGTGCTTAAACCTTAATGAAAATAAATGCACTTGCTGATCTAAGGTTTGAACCATTTAGATTCAGACCTCCATTAAGTGCAAACAAATGAGACCTAATTCTAGTAGACAGATGACCATCTAAGGTGATCCTTATCCTCTCCAAACTAGAGATCCTCCTTCTAAGTAGGGGATAGAAGCACAAGCCACATTATGGGTTCATTCTAATGTCATTAAACTAAGCCAACAGTTTTGTGTTACATTTGAAGGCTACGAGAAAGAATCATATGATTGTTTTTTGAAGATTGATCAAAAAAGGGGATTGGACAAATAGAAGACTGAGGTGATCAACACTATCAACAAGAAAAATATAGTTTCTAAGGAGGTTAGGAACCTAGTGTTTCATATGAAGTTCAACGAGGGGGAACCACGAAGTAGGGGGATTATAACACCTCTCATTACTCAATAAAGGTCAAAATCCTATTTTGGAGAATGTTAGGGGGTTAATGGGGAGGATGATAAGTTTAGGTAGGAGTTCAATTCAACAATGAGAAGCTGATATTTATGTCCTAATAGAGACCAAACTGGGTGGATTAGATTCTAATTTGATCCAACAATTGCGGCACAATAGATGGTTGGGGGAGATTCACTTAGATGCTATTGACAGGAGTGGGGGATAGTGGTAATGTGGGATAAAAGGTACCGGAAAGGGGAGTTGGGTAGAGTGCTAGCCAAATGATCACTTGTAAGTTTGAGGGCATTAACCCAGAGCTGGCTTGGTTTTTGAGTGCAGTACATGTTGTTTGCAACAAAATTATCAGAAGGGAGTTTTGGTGGGAGTTGGCTGCTATCAGGAGCTTGTGCAATGTCGCCAGATATTCAGATGAGAGAACTGATTGCCAATGGATTTTAGGTGTTATGTCTGAGTTTATAGATTGGATAAATGACATGTAATTCTTTGTTCCTTCTTTATTTAGAGGATCTTTTCTTTGGAGAAGAGAGCATGACAACTTTCAAAATAGATAGGTTCCTTTATTCTAACCAATGGGAGAAATCTCTATGAGATCAAACAAAAAATCTTCTACTAAGACTTGGCTCAAATCACAATCCTATTATGCTATCCTGTGGTGATTTGAATTTTAAGAAGTCATATTTTAAAGTAGAACAATGGTAAATGGGAGTGGGAGGATTCAGAGACAAAGTCAAGGCCTGGTGGATTTCTTTTCGTGTAAGTGGGTTAGTCTCATTCATTTTGGCCCCACAAAATTGGAGTTGTTAAAAGAGGAATTGAAGGAATGGGGCTTGGAAGATAGAAACAGTTGGAAACGGAGGAGAGAGGATATTTTAAATTTGATATCTAGCTTGGAAGCGAGTCGAGAACCGAGAATTCCTCTGAAGATGAACTTCTCCATAAAGCCCACTTAGCATAGAGTTTGAGGAAGTGGTTAGGAATGAGGAGATAGCTTGGAGGCAAAGATTCAGAATATTATGGCTTAAAAATGGTGACAAGAACACCAAGATTTTTCATGGAATTGCCACTGCGCACAAGAGATTAAATTCGATTGACAATTTAAAGGTGGAAGGGGCCTTTGTTACAGATCCTGGAGCTATTAAAATGGCCATCATCAATTTTTACCATAATCTTTATAAAGAAACAGAGCAATGGAGACCCGATTTTAACCTTCAAAGTGTCTCAAGTATCAACATTGAGGAAAAAGAATGGCTGCAAGGACAATTTGATGAAGCTGGAGTTCTGGATTGTATCAAATTATGCGCTAAGGATAAGACCCCAACTTTTACTAGGCTTTCTGGGATATTCTGAGGGAGGATATTATGAACACTATCCATCACTTCATTCTCGTCAAGTGTTTGGGAAGAGCTTGAATGCTACCTATGTTGCTCTCATTCCCAAGAAAACAGGAGCCTCTGAACTCACAGATTTTCAGACTTATAAGCCTCATAGGTGGAATCTATAAAATCATTACTAAGCTTCTAGCAGAGTGGCTGAAGAGGGTGGTGAGCAAGTTGGTAACAAGCATCTAATGATCTTCATTAAAAGGGAGACAAATCATGGATGCTGCATTAATAGACAATGAATGTGTGGACTCTAGGCTCGAAGGTGAATATCCAGGCATTATGCGTAAACTAGATATTGAGAAGGCTGATGACCATGTCAATGGGGAGTTCCTTTTCAATATTCTTAAACAAATGGGTTTTAGTGAGAGGTGGTTGAAGTAGATTAGTTTTTGCATCAAAACTGTTAGGTTCTCAAGTCTAGTAAATGGAGAACCTGCTGGTTTTTGTTCCTTCAGAAAGAGGTCTCAGATAGGGAGATCCTCTTTCAACTTTCCTCTTTATGGTAACCATGGAGGGTTTCAACAGCATGATGAGGGTGGCTATTCAAAACAGGTGGCTGAAAGGGTTCAAGTCAGACAATAGTTGAGAGGAGATGCATATATGTCATCTGCTTTATGCAGGTAATACTGTTATTTTCTATGAAGCTACGGCAAAACAACTCAGCTTGATCAGAATGATTTTGGTGATCTTTGAGGCTACTTCTGGTCTGTGTAAAAATTGGAGGAAGACAGTATATTTCCTACCGAAGAAGTATCACATATGTAGAGTCTGGCTAGCATAATGCGATGTAGAATAGATCAATTCCCAATAGTGTGTCTAGGCATGCCTTTAGGCGACAAACATAAGGAGTTGCAGAGTTTTTGATGGAATAGTGGAAAAAACTGAAAAGAAGCTATCAAAGTGGAAAACTCAATACCTTTCTCTAGGAGAAAGAATTGCTCTGATAAATTCAATTTTGGATTCACTACCAACTTATGTAATATCATTATTCCCCATGCCTTCCAAAGGCGGAGAAGAGGTTGGATAAGTTGAGGATAGAATTTTTGTGGATGGGAAATAGAGATGGCAAAGGAATACATTTAGTTAACTGGCACACTATTCAGTTATGCAGGCATTCTGGTGGTCTTAGTATTAGGAATTTGAAGGTGCAAAACATTGCTTGCTGATGAAGTGGCTTTGCAGATTTGCTAGGGAGGATCATGAACTGTGGAAGGAAGTAAATCGTAGCAAATATGGGTAGAATTACTAATGGTGTACTAACACAGTGTCTAGCACTTATGGTGTTGCAGTGTGGAGAACAATTAGGAATCTTTGGTCCAAACTGGCAAGGAACTTGCATTATAAGGTGGGGAACGACACCAAGATCCTTTTCTGGAAAGAGAGCTGGATTGGACATGAGAACTTGATGAACTCATATAACAATCCAGATGCAATAGTAACTGACATATGGTCTCCTCAAGGATGAAACATATCCCTTAGAAGACAGATGAATGATTGGAAAGTGGAGAGAGTGGTTGAGATGCTACAAGAATTAAGTGGATTTAAAGATATCACTTCAGAGCTTGATACAATAAGGTGGAAGCATGACAGTGATGTCAGATTTTTAGTGAATAGGCTGTACAGGAAGAAGTGATGGAGCAGCTAGGTTGTAACTTGTAAGCAAGGCCCCTGGAAACAGGTCTAGAAAAAAATGGCTCTAACCAAAGTAAAGTGCTTTACTTGATTGGTAGTTAGAAGAGCCTGTCTTATCCTGGAAAGATTACAAAGGAGAGGTTTCTAGATAGCATCTAGGTGCATCCTGTTCAATGAGGCTGAGAAAACTAACATCCACTTGGTCCTACATTGCAAAGTTACTTCATAAGATTTGGGAATTATTTCATAGCGTCACAAAAACTAAGTGTATAATGCCAGAACATACAACATATCTTCTTAGTTGCTGGATCAGGAGGAGGAAGCAAACATTAGAAGAAATGGTGGAGAGTAATTCCACCTTGTATATGGTGGACAATATGGAGTGAGAGAAGTAATAGATGTTTTGAAGATGGTTTTACTTCCATTCAAAAGATTGAATGGAACTGTATCGTAACCTTTCATTTTGGTGTAAAGAAGAAAGTGTAGAGAAAGCTTAACAATTAGTAGATCTTTTAGGATCCCTGTAATTGCCTTATTATCGTTTTGGTCCACAATTTTTTGGAGGTCTCCAACATGTACATAATGCTGAGGAATACAATATTACCAATTTCAAAAAGATAATGCCAATTATTTCTTAAAAATGGAGAGCTAAAAAAGTCAACATCTCTAAATACCTCAACTCTTGGAGATTTTGAAGTAAGATTAAGCTCAAGAATTATAAATGTATCAATATCGAGATCAACACACTTATAGTCTAACAACATAATTATTGTCAGGTTCGACAAGCGTTTTTAGATTAATTGAATTGATGGAATTTGGTACTCAATCTTGGAGCCATGTTTGCTTAAATATTCAAGAAAGTTAAGTCTTCATAATTTTTTGTTTGCAATATTGAAATTCTAGTATAAGAGGAATAAAATTTCAAGTTGAAATCTTGGCTCCAATTAAATTTCATTGAGGTTTATTGGATAAGAGTTGATGGAAAGTGACACGTGTATAGAGTGAGACACGGATATGGGAGATTGCTGTACTGCCAGAAAGTTAATCTTGTATGTAGCTGATGTTTCTAATCAGAATAGATCTCAAAGGTCATATGTCCACTTAAAGTAAAAAGCTTAACAGAGAAATAAAAGGTAGCTTAGACAAATATTTTAATGATTGGGGCTATTTAAATGTCTTTCTTAAGAGTTATGCAAAAACCTTAAAAGACAATATTAAATTAGTAGTTCAAAAGTTAATTTGATGTGGAAACATCTTCACTTAAATTTGAATTATTAAATGATAGATAAACTTTTAGGACATCCTAAAATAGAAAGTGTGTTACGTAACTTTCGAGAAAGATGAGTATTTCTAAAGCTAGTAAAAGCAGAACAATACATCTCTGCAGGAGAAAATGTGGTGGGCATTTGTTAAAAAATGCATGCCTAGTTGCCTACTGTGGTATTTACTCTGAGATTTTGTGCATATTTTCCTGTATTTTTGAGGATTAGATGATTCATGATTAACTAATACGATACTTTTATGCTATATTTGATGACCATTATATTCTCCTCCTGTTGTTTCTAGGGTAGTCAAAATAATGGCTTTGTGACTGGATCACCTTCTACAGCGAAAACAACTCAATTTAAGCCATCAATGAACAGATCTATCCGCATCATCGACGTGAGTTGTCCTTAATATGTTTGACATTCTCAAGTTAGCTCCTCATAATGCTCAGTTTTAGACTTCATATGCTCTAAATGTTGTTATAGATTGCAATGCCCTCCTCTTTATTAGTTAGTATAGTTAACAATTGCTCAATGACACTTTTGAATCCTGAAGAGTACTTTGAGTCTCGGGGACCTTATAGTGACAGGAAAGTTTAGTCCCATATATAGATGGCTTCCCTTGAATATTTTCATCATTGGAATCAAATTAGCGTATCTGGGTAGTTCTTCCGGATCTCATAATCAGACTAATTTTTAGTGTCAATTTTGAACAACTTTAAAGTGTTCAGTACTAAGCAAGAGACAGTTCTCTTGTGATTGCTGTCCTGTATCTAATAATGATTGCAGATCAACTTATCTACTATTATTTAGGGTCTCAAATGACAATGAGGATTGGAATATATACTCCAATAGACCTTCTTGATCAAGATTTTGCAAGTCGGCCAAACAGGGATTGGTCCTATTTCTACTATTGTAAATTTGTGATATTACCAATTTTACAGCTGAAAGTATACCCCATAGACCATGTAGTCTCTACTGTCATTAGTCTTTAGCATATCTGCAAAACATTAGCGTCTGAGAGAAGTGCAAGTCCTTTCTGCAGCGTTTGAACTGCTTTGAGCTTTCAATAGGAAGAAAACTATGTCTACTTGTAAAAGGAAGAAACCATTTTGTCTATGACCACTTTCAGTTATTGCTGCACAACCACCACTAACAGCCACCACCCTCATCCTGACCACCTCCACTATCACAACTATCACCAGTTGCATTGCTAATCACTACCACTAACATCACCAACCACCAATCACCACTGCCACAGTCACTACAGGTCACTACTTAACCATCATCACGAACCACATCCACTGTTACAATCACCATCATTGCTAACGATCACCGCTGCTCTTCCTACTGTACAACAACCACCATCACCATCTTACAACATAATAATTTGTGGACCACCTTCCAACCTAATAATTTGTGGATATAGTATTTAAATTATCTTGTTTAAATTTTATATTTTTCAATAAATAAATTATGAACACTCAAATTTGAGAAAAACCATCTTGATCATTCATCTAAATACAACATCTTAATATTTATATGTATATACGGATTCTGACATCTTAATATTTTTTTAAAAGATGTCCGTGCAACTTTGTCCCAACTAATTGGTATAGCCTAAAATGATATATATAGGTGATACCAATTAGTTGGAATTATGTAACATCTTGAGAATTTATGTAACCTATCCCAACTTGCTTTGAATTGAAGGCTGTTGAGATTGGGTGGTTAATTTTAGGCAGTAGATAAAAATGATTAATGCTCTTTAGAATACTACCAGAGGAGGCAACCAGTAAGATATTAGTAGCAGACATGCGATGGTAGTGCTTAGTAGTAGGTTTCTGAAAGCATTGGGGTAATTACTTTTGTATTATATAGACATTTGCCTCTTTTGATTTGTAGTTGCATTAGTTATAGCTTCTTTGTTTGTAGAAAAAGCGGATTTGGGATCATCTCTCATTCGAATGCATAACATGTTCTTCTAGCACTTACAACAAGGTCCTATTCATTAGTATTACTCCGAAGAAATCCATTATAGAAACTAATAGAATTCTCATACCTACTTATGGCCCCTCTCCTTTCTCCCGATTTTTCTCCCTATTTCTATCTTAGCCCCAGAGTGACCCTGACACAGACATTGCTCCTTTAACTATGGTGCTACTTGATGCATGATTTTGATCCCAACACTATTTCTGCTTCCAATGAGCTTCATTTTGCTGCCATATTGACTACTTGGGTGCTGCATAGTATTTAATTCCCAGGGTAGATTCTTTCCAAGCTCATTTATTAAGTTTCATTTGCAGGACGACAGTGCTGCAAGAAGTCCCCAGCAAGTCTGAACTTGGTTGTTTTACAATGAGCATTTTGGAAACGTCGATTCTCCATTTTTTTATCTGGAGATTTAGTTTGTTCACTTGATTCAGCAGGTTTGTGTATGGTAGTGAGTTCATGTACAGTAACCGAATGGTAGTATTCTTTTCTAAGGATAATACAAAAGATGAACCTCGTGTTTAGTTGTCCTGTAAAGATAATCATGTAAGTTCTCATATTCTGGCAATGCAATCTTAATCTTTCAAAGTAACCTTGAATATGAGGTTCATCAATTGAAGATAGGTTTTGAATTCTATGGGATTGGTAACTGCCTTTGTTTCCACATTAGCATTGGGCTTGATTGATGCAACTCAATATGTCATTGGTAAATGCTGTCTGGGAGGTCTTTCATTAACAGACCTAGTGCAGTCAGCATCTTTCATCTAATGTCGCTGCAGCAGTTCATGCTTCATTTGTATGGCCACTAACAAATTAAATTGAAGAAGACGACTTTTCAGATCTTTTATAAATATATATAAAACTAAAACAAATTTGTAAACGATATTTTCAGATCTTTTTTATATGTAAAATTGAAATTCTCATATAAAAAAAAAATATAGAAAAAAAAAAAAGAGGTGCCACCTGATATTAATGTAAATAATATATTCCTTTCATAATATAAAAAGAGAGGAAAAAGAAAAGGGTATGTATCTTCAAGGAATCAAATGAAATAATGGAGATAGCATGTGCATATAACGGTAGAATAGGAATAGAAAGAAAGAAGGACAAATCATCCATCAATTATTATTCTACACTCTCCTTCAGCAACTAGTTTCTGTAGTTAATAGCCAATACATATCTTTTACTACTATGTTATTTATAAACACTTTCAAGATAAAATTAAAATATATAAACTTTAGTTTTAACATAAAACATCATTAATGTTCAAATATTAATTCAAAAATCGTTTTGCTACTTTTATGTTGAAATTCAAATTTAACCTCCCCCACACACGATAGATTTTTTTGCTCCCATCTCATCAAGACCGACTATTGAGAGCTGATTTTTTCTTTTTCTATTTTTTTTCCTTTTCATGAAATTAGTTAATTACCTTTATGTTTTTTCTTAACTTTTTTCCGCCTTAAATATTTTGCCTTATACTACAGTATCATTCTAAATATTTTTTATGATTTTGTTGCAAAATCTGAAATTATTTACAAACAATTCTTAATTTAATCTCAAGAATTTTGTTGCAAAATTCATCATCTCTTTTATTTTAATTTTTTATTATATATACAAAATATTTTGTGCTTTGATTGACGTTAAGAAAAAAATTAAATAAAAGCATATATGTATTTTATTTATTTTATGATTAAAAACATTTCATTCTTCAATGTCGCTAACTAATATGTTTGAGTAGTATTTGGTTAATTTTCTACACCATAAATAACATACGCTTAGCTATATAGACCAGTCAAATCACCTAATTAAAACAAACTATCAAATACCAAAAGGAAAAAAAAGAAAAAACTAAAGATGCATAACTAAGGTTGATAATTAGAGGAAAAAGTAGATATACATTTGTAAAATCAATTGGATTTTGCAATAGGAGAAAAAAAAATGATGCCCATACATATTTGATGCCTTACTTGTTCAACTTAGAATCATTACTTTTTTGAATGGTAAGAGTAAATTAAACTAAAAATAAAAAACACAGAGTAATTAAACGGCTAATCCATAAATCACAAAACAAGTGGGGTTGGCATCATCATCATCATCATGTAGGGGCCCCCCCCCCACACACACAAACAAAAAAAAAAAAAAAAAAAAAAAAAAGATTCCGAAGATTGAAGATAAAAGAATTTCCAAAAAAGAGAAGCAGAAAAGATCCTTCCTTGCATATTCAAGATTTTCAAAAACGCGTTAAACTCAGAAAAGAAGCTTATAAGCAAACAACAAAAGGCGGAGGAGGAAGCCAAAAGATAAAACCTCTTCAAGTTTTTTTTATTCTGGTATTTATTTATCTGTGTGTGTTAACGTGTACACGTTTTAGGGTTATCTGCTTTAATTTGTTGACTTCTGCATTTGTTTGTATATTTTTTTTTCCTGTAAATAATCATCAATTGCTGCTGCAGATGGAAAATGGGATAAAGAAATATCACAACTTTCATGGTGTCAAACTTGTTGTTTTGTTTTTACTTTGCTCAGCTTCTATTTGCTTCTTCAACCTTCCAGACCTTTCTCTAATTTATTTCACATCTTACCTACCTTTGTTTCTTCAAAATCATTTTTAGGTATATAAACCATCCAAAATTATTTTCCTCTCTTTAATTTGTACATTTATATCTTTATCTCTTACTTTCAGCTGGATCTGCAGAAATTTGTTTCAAATAGTATTGTTTTTTCTTGTTTTTAGCTGTGCTATCTTGCTAAATCTGCTTACAGCTTTCCAACAAAGGTAAGATGAATTAAGCTTAGATTTTTTAGCACCAACTTGATCTGGGTTTTCTCTCTAAAATTTTTTTCATTTTTCATTTATTTTGTATCCCCATGTCCATTTTTCTCGTGGGTTTTTGTTTTTTGTATGTTTGAAGGGAAGGGCTCAAATATTTATGAAATTTTTTTGATTGATGCTAGCATATTGTTTATTTGTTTGACAGAGAAAGAGGACCCTAATATTTGATGCTAGGATCTCGTTGATTCTTGCTCAGTCTTCTCTAATCTTGCTTCTTTTTGATTTCTTTTACTTCCCCATATGCATTTTTCTTGTGGGATTTTTTTTTTGGTAGTAAACTGCTTAATTTGTTATGAACTATCCGTGTTGATGCTAGGTTGTTGTTTGTTTGACAGAGAAAGATGACCCAAATAATTGATACTAGCATCTTCTTGATCTAGGCTCAAAGTTTTTATCCAGTCTTGCTTCACATTCTTTTTATTCAACATCCAATTTTATTGCAACCCCATATCCATTTTTCTCTTTTTTTTTTTTGAAAGGCTCAAGCTTTAATGATCTATCTTTTCTTAATTCTAGGATGTTGTTTGTTTGACAGAAAAAGAAGATCCCAACTAGTTGAAATGGACGGAAGAGGAGCATCAAGATATTGGTGTCATCATTGTTCAAGGAGGGTGAACCCCATGATGGAGGTGGAGTTAAAATGTCCCATTTGTCAAGAAGGATTTATTGAAGAAATGGGATCAGACAGTTCTCTTGAGAATGAGAGCCCTTTAGATTTTGGAGGGTCCGATTCTGATCGTGCCCTCTCACTTTGGGCACCCATCTTGTTAGGCATGATGAGCAACCCTCGTCGTCGTTCTAGGCTTAGGCATCTCGAATTTGAAGATGATGATGATGAGTACACAAATGGGCGGGATGATCATACTCGTGAAGGCGATGCAGAACTTGATCCAGAGCTGGCATCTGTAATGAATAGGCGGAGGAGGAACTCTGCCACAATTCTCCAGCTCTTGCAAGGTATTCGAGCTGGAATGTTGTCTGAGTCGGAGAACGCTGAGAATGAAAACAGGGAGACAGGTAGAGAGAGTAGGGATCGCGAGCGTGTGATACTTATAAATCCTTTCAATCAAACCATCATTGTGCAGGGTTCTTATGATTCGGATAATAATTCCAGGAACCAACCCATTGGCTCATTGGGTGATTATTTCATTGGTCCTGGTTTAGACATGTTGCTGCAACATTTGGCAGAGAACGATCCAAATAGGTATGGTACTCCACCAGCTCAAAAGGAAGTTGTGGAGGCGTTGCCCGCGGTGACAATTGATGAGACGTTGCAGTGTTCTGTCTGTTTGGAAGATTTTGAGATTGGCACTGAAGCCAAAGAGATGCCTTGTAAGCACAAGTTTCATAGTGGCTGTATCTTACCATGGCTGGAGCTTCATAGCACATGTCCAGTCTGTAGGCACCAGTTGCCCTCTGATGAATCAAAAGTTGAGTCTGCTGGAACTAATGATGGAAGTGGTAACACCAATGCTCAGAATAGTAACGGTAATGGCAGAAGGTACGAAGATGAGGATACTAGGAATGAAAACGGGCGACGGTTTCCAGTGTCGCTTCCGTGGCCTTTGAGTGGCTTGTTTTCATCCTCAAACTCAGGTATCCAATCTAGTAATGGAAATTCATCATCAATGACATCTTCTTCGTCAAACTTGTCAGGAAATCCAAACTCCAATGCACATATGCATGAGGATTAAATTTCGTCATATTGAGTTTGTGCTCGATGATGCATGGATTTCTTTTGGCCTTGCTTGTGTACATAGCGTGGTTCTTGCTAAATCATAGTATTGCAAACAATGGATCCTGTCTTGCCTGCCTGTGTTATATAGAGGATCATTTTACTTTTGTTAGACTAGAAGCCTGTCGAGGTCAACTATTCTCTTCTGTTTGTATAGCTTTAAATATGCGATCTTTGTACACTTTTTGGTTAACTGTTCCCTAGAAGCTCAACTCTCAAATCCTTTAAGCTAATGGAATGAATGACAATGGATGATCAAAGGGTCTATGTCAAATGTTTTCTGAATCCCTAGAATCAAGAGAAAGCTCTTGGTCTTGTTTTCTGATATATCAGCCAAATTTTAAGCTATAAGCAATGTGCTATGGTTTATTAACTCAGCGGCACTATTGATTTGTTATGTGGTGGCTTGTAATTGTTATGTACAATGCTATACGTGTCATGGTAATAACTTCCTATCTGTCAAGTTAAATTGCTAAATTTAATGAATTTCTTCGTTGAGCTTGGATTTCAGTATTAGAATGAAGTCGGGTTTTCATGGTTCGTTATTTCCAGAATGCTTAGCTTCCTGTAGGAATTCTGCTTTTCCTGCCCTTTGTTTGTGGATAAAGGACGACACTTGTAACGTTAACTTATATATACACTTACCGGTGTTGCTGGAATGATTTTTCTATCTCAAGATCACAGGGACGTATTGAAGGGACCTTGTTACATGTGTCTGAATTGCAAATTTTTGTTATTTTATTGATACGAGAGCTGAGATTTTGTTTATATGTGGATTAGTCCAAAGTTCTCTCTCATCCCTAGAGTATAGCTCTTTCTGAAATTGGACACTTTTGTATGCATAAGTTTGTGGCAACAGAGTAGTTTCCTTGTTAAACTTACACTTCGATTGGAACTGTATCTCAACAAAATTTGATGTTCTCGACTATTACAACCAGGACAGAACGGACAACTTTAATGAATTAGCTGTAAGGGTATGAAAAATGGCAATGATATCCCGTGTCGCTCCACGGCAGATTCAGGATTAAGTTAATATACAATGATAATTGAATTTACACTTAAATATATATAGATGTTTAGCATATAGGTAGATTTGAGTAGAAGTTATTGGTTCCAGTGAAGCCGCACGTAGCACAGATCTTGCTTTGTGTGGTTTGTTCCAGTTACCCAATTTACTAATACATGATCTTGTTAGGAAATACAGACCATAGTGCTCATATGCACGAGGATTAGATGTCTATTGTGTGTTGCCTTTGGCCTAACATATGAACATATACAGTTACTTGCTAAATCTAAGTATTGCAATCAATAAATGCTGTATGTAGCATAGAGGGTTTCTAACTTCAGGTGCTGTGCAAAAGCCGTTTCTTTGGTGTATTCATTGCTTTTAAGACTTGAATGGTTGTTTAGCACTGAGTGACAGATGGGCGTGGGACCCTATATGTAGTAATTATTGGCACATAGTTGAGTGGTCCCTCACAGCCATATTACTCAAATAATGGACCAGAAGTGAATTCTGAGCATTCAAAGGGTTAGACGAGATGCTTTCCAATTAGCTTACAATAAAGTGGGATAAAGGAACAACACGTCATTTTCTTTTTGTTGACTTGAGTCTTCTTGTGTTTCTTGTAAAAAACCATTTAAACAAATTTTATGTTTAAAAATCTTCTTTCCCATGCACCTACCTCCACGACACTCTAAGCTCTTGATGAACTTGGTTCCATATCCCATATTCATGTTTGTCAATTTGGGTGCTATCATTAGAATACAACATACTTTGGCCCACAAGTGAAGCAACAATCATCCATATGATAGTTTATACTTATAATATCAGGCAATATTTATTACAATCAAAGTTAAGATATATGTCCACACTCGGATATCCACCATTTAAGGATAATGTGTTTAATCAACAAGTTATATGGCTTCTAATAGCATAATTTAGTAGATGTAATATATTATGAAACAGTTTCATCTTCAATTCTCACATCCATCTTCAAGTAATGAATAATTTGAACTACAATCAATTTATTATTCTTAATTGGGTCAAACCGGAAACACGAGGTACCATACTTTATTTGGTAGTCAAAGTGCCTCACTCTAACTATTTCATTGTGATTTACTATTCCAGGAGCCAATATTATATGCATAATTTTAAAATGGTCTTAATATTTAACAACTTACAAATAATTATAATTCATGCAAGACAGTCGTACAATAACATGCCAAAACCTGGCCTCCATTTAAAACTCAAATAGTTTTCAATTCTTCCCCACGCCTCCCAGGAAAAAAAATTGCATTGAAATAGTTGGATGAGAGGTGGACCATGATATTTTATTATTAAATTATAATATTAAAACTGTATTATTTTAATGAATATAAATTAATAAGAAAGGTATTAATCATTTTTGATATGATTTATGTAATTATATTAAAATAAGTCCTTCCTGCTATCTTCTACTAAATACCTCGTTACATCTCAAATTATTCTTAACATTTATTATATGCAAGAAATACGCCTATATAAACAATACTTTCTTTATTGTGTTGAGGAATATAGAAAGAAGATAAATATACGTAGTAGATACAAAAAAACTTTTTGTTGTCTTTATAATTAAAGGTTGGTGTATAGGGAGAGAGAGTTGAGAAAAAGAAAATATTCTAAGAGCTTATTTGGTTTAGCTGAAAAAAGTGACTTTTAAACATAAATTCTTAAAACACTTTTTTAATGCTGAAACTTATTTTATAAATAAGAAGTAATGTGTTTGGATAAAAGTGTTGAAGATGAAAAAAAGTTATTGATATATTTGATACATAAGTGTTATTAAGCACTTATCTTGGGCCAATGACAGAAATGCCTTTAAAGTTGTCAACAATATAAAAGCGGATTACTATGATATTTTTATTTCTAAAATAATTAAAATTTAAATTAATTTATATTTTTATTTATTTTTAATATAAACTAATTATTTAAGTTATTTTTAATTTTTAAAATATATAATTTCAATAAAATTAGGCAAATCTTCCATTTACTTTTTATTAGGAGTATAGTTCTATTTTTTATTTGTAAAATCGAATATAATAATTTAAATGAATTAATACTACCTCAATTTTTTTAATTTTTTTTTTCTCTTTTCAGATTTTTAGTTATTTTTTCCTAATATGCACAAAAAATTAAAATTTTATCAAAGATTTGAGTGAGCACTACAAAAAACTGCTCAAAAAATGAGGGCCAAAACTGACGGACAGAGTCGAGATTTTGAGCAAAACCGACGTAAAATCGACGCCAAACCGACGCACTTACTACTGTCGGAATTTGACTCATCGGAATTGTGAAACCGACGGACAATGTCGGTTAAAACCGATAGAAAATCGACCCAGTCCGTCGGTTTTGAAAAATTAAAAATTAATCAAAAAAAAATTAAAAAACCGAGGGACAGAGTTGGTTTGTCCGTCGGTTTTTTTGAAAATTTATATTAAAAATACAACTACTTAGATTCAAACCCAGGTATTTACTATGACATTAGATAATTTTACCACTCGGCTATACATGCTCTTTGATTAAGTTTTTCCTTCCTTTTTATTTATTCTCTTCAATGCATTTTTGCACTTCAAAAACTGACGTTATCCCTCATTTTTTATTAAAAAATAATAAAATATCGAGGGATGTCGGTTTCTTTAAAAAATATATTTAAAAAAAAAATTTCGCGATTTCGCGTGAACAAAATCAAGGGAAAACTGACCCTGTCCGTCGGCGTTTTTTAAAAAATAATTAAAAAATAAATATAAAAACAAAAACCGACGGACTAAATCAATTTTCCCTCAATTTTTTATATCGATTATGTCCGTTGGTTTTTGTTCCCCGGGTTTAGCAATTTTTTTAGTAGTGGAGGGTATTATTGAAATTAGAAAAATATTATGGGATAAAAAGTTAAATAGTTTAGTCAAAATTAAATGGCTTTTAAGTCAAAAAATAAAAAGTTGGTATCTACCAATTTTTGGCTTTTGGCTTTTCTAAAGCACTTTTCAACTTTTTTTAAGAATTTTTTGGTAAAATCAAACACTACAAAAAATTAAAAAGTGTTTATAAGTTGGACGTACCAGCTTATAAGCTAAACCAAACACCCTCGAAGTCTCAACTTATTTTCAATACAAAAGAAAGTAATTTTACATTGAAGGAAGATATTCTTTTAATGTAGCTTTGAAGTCTTCAACTAATCTGAAGTTGTTTGAGTTACATGATACTGTCGGACTGTTGTATCATAGATGGGACAAGTCAAGAGTTATGCTGCTGGACATGTGTAGATTATGCCGCAGTAGGTTTGAATCTCCTTAAAGAGCGCGACACATCCGTGTCTCATGAATATTTATTTATTTTTATTCATTTTATTTTCAACTAGCTAATTTATGGTATATTCATCAATAATTTTAAAGAGATTTGTTAGAGCTTGAAAAATCACGGATATCAAGATAAGAGATCTCATCAACATTCTACTTCAATGTCACTAGATCTCTTCAAGAGATGAAAGAGTAAAATATTTCTCTACTTTCTCAACTCAAGAGGAGAAAAAGTAAAAAAAATTTACCTAATATTTTTCAAGAATAAAGTGATACTATTCATGAACATAAATTGGTATTTAATTCTTGAAATCGTGGTAGTTAATAAAATGAGAATAATATTCATCGTAAAAAATGTGATTCCAGCATATTGGAAATGCTTTATAAAATAAGTGTTACAAGTGCATATATTAATCTTGAAATAATTCACATGTTGTTATTTGAATATAATTTAATGATTTTTGACTTTAACGTGGATATTATCAAAGAAATAACTATAAAAACATATTGAGCAGTTTGACATTAAATATTTTGATGAGATAAATTTTATTATTAAAATAAAAAAATATCATAAAACATATGATAGAATTATTTATTGATTAGTCAATTATGTTAAAAAATGAAGTACAGCTTCACTAACTGTGCCCGTCTTGCTACTCCATTTGATTCATATTTGTGAAAATTGTGTGATAGAACAAAAAAAGGCAGGTATCAAGAACATGAAATATGTAACTGTTTGTATTTTGTCTAATCTATAAATAATATAAAGTTAGGCATTAGAGAAATAAAGTGACACTTATTTTTGTAAGGATTTTATTTATTTTTTTTTCTTATTTTTTTGACTATTTTTTTTATATTTTTATTTACTTATTGTGATATAAAATAAATATGTCAATTACTACTCCCTTCATTCATTTCTATTTTTTATTTTAACTAATTAAATGTCTCAAAATTTACTATTTTACTTACTTTTATTTTTTATTGTAATATTTAAAAGGCTAAATATTTACTACTCCAACCTTTCATTTCCTTCGTGAAGAATGAAAATATATTAAAATGAGTGTGTGTGTAATTTTTTGACCAAGAATTCTTTATTTTTGGCTCTTTTTATTTCTTTTCTTATTTTTATTCAATTCCTCCACTCTAATTTGGATGATATGACATAGCACTTGAGACAATAAATTTTTTTTACTTCAATTCTCTCAATTTTTCTTTGATTTTCTTATCAAAAACTTAATTTTCACAATGTAAAGCACCAATCAAATAATTTTTTAAAAAAATATCAAAAATAAATAAGTTTGAAATCTCATAATTTAATATGAAAAAATGCCGATGAACTAAAAAAAAGTTATGACCACCAAGATTTTATTGTACAATAATTATAAGATGGTCACATACACAAACACCCACATATATATACAAGCTACACATAAAAAAGGTGATGTGACACCACTTTATGATTAAAATGCTATTTATCTTTTTAATTTTTATTTCTTTTGACCTTTTTTTCTCTTAATTTTGCTAAATATAATTCCAACGGTCTTGTTGGTTTTCCTATTTTCTATTTCTCAAAAAACTTATGAAAATTTAAGAGTCAAGAGTACAAATGAAACATTAGAAACATGAAAGGAACCAATACAATTAGACCTTACATATTCTCAACAATCAACATTACGTGTAATAAATAAATAAATAAATTAATAATAATAATATTATATTATATACTTCAAAAAAAAGGGATGTGGCACCCTTTTTTGAATAATTTCTTTTTTTTACTTTCTTCTAATTATAAAAAATAAATATATCTCCTAATATTTGGAGTATTTTTTTCTTTTTCTTAGTTTATTTATAAAGAGTAATAACTCATAGTTCACACCTCTTTAACTTCTACTTTTCATAATATCCATAACTTCTAAAATTTTCATGTTCATACCCCGTAAACTTTAATTTTGTAAATTTGTGATACCTATGGTAGTTCTTAATTTTGCCACTATAAATGTAAAAAAAATTTCATGAAGACTCACATTCAAGGTTATCCTTGCTCTTCTCCATCTCTTTAACTTGTGAATGAACAAACATGTTATATGAAGGAGTATATGAAGGCAAGAAGTATTTCGTTCTCAAGTCTTTCTTTTCATTTTTATGTACTTGGTTGTATTTTCTTAATTTTAGCATATTTTATTTACTTACCCATTATCATCCTTCAAGAAAGAACGATAAAGAAAATCTTAAAGACTATCACTATCGAGGTAATTTTGATAGTAGTATATTTTAAATGTGCAACACCTATGTTGTTGATCTTTCTGAAAATGATCAATTTGCTACTGATACTAATTTAATAATCATAATGTAGTTTGATCATAATATTTAATAAAATTCAAGAGATAATGATTTTTCATTGTTAGTACTATTGAAAAAATAATTTGCAAATGTATTATATAATTTAGATTTTTTTTCTTTTTGATATAATTTGGTTGGTATGATTAAAATAGAAATATTATAAATATCATACATAATACTTAGTATCATATTAACAATTGTCTATGCATTTTTTTTTTGTGTTTTATGTTATTGTAATTAAATATTTTATTTTATTTATTCGTAATTATGTTTAAACTTTTTCTCTAATTATAGCATATGATAAAAAGTTTGGACCTATCTTTAGGGAGCACAACATGATGGTGGGTTTACTTGCAAAGGAAGACACTTTTTTTGAAGCGTTATAAAGAATTATTTTTCGTGGAGATTTGTTTACTTTGGCTAATTGTAATAGTAACTTAGCTACACATGTTGACAACACTACTTATTTGGTCCTCTACGATCCTATATTTTGTTATGAAATATAATTTATATAATTATTTTATTTCAATCAAACTAATTATGATGAGGAGTTCTATTTTTATTATTCTTGCAAAGAAAATTAAAAGATGAAATAATTTACCCTATGATGTCATTGTTTTATTTATTTTATGCATGTAATAATTTATTTTTATTGTTATTCTTTTCTTACTTGAAGTATATTTATAATTATTCTTTTTATTTTTAATTACTTTATATGTAATTGTGTATATTATTTATTATATGTCTTTAACAACAAAACTAAGAAAATGCATGTTTATATCTATTTATATTATCGTCTTTAAAATAGTAATGTCGCACATCTCTCATGAGCCAAATTATTTATCTTTGTTCTTCTTTTTTTTAAATTTTTTTTGTCATTTATTTATTTATTTATTTATTTATTTTTACAAATGAAATCAATGTGTAATGATTAATATATTCAATATCTAATAAAATTATACATTCAAATTATTTATAACTCATATCTCTTCATCTTCCTCATAACTTCTACTCTTAAATATGAAAAAAGACATAAAATCCCCCCTAAACTTATCTACACAACTCACTTTAACACTTTAACTTTATATGTAATTTTTTACCCCAAATCTATTAAATACTACCCTAAGAGAATAATACTACTCTCACAATGTGAAGTGTTTTACACTCGCGCCACATCACTACCACATCACTGCCACGTCAGTGCCACGTTGAAAATTATTTAAATTTTAATTTTTTTTATTTCTTTTTGCTCATTCACAATATTTTCTTTTCCTTACTTATATTTTTATACACTAATTAATTTATAATCATAATTAATTCAAGAAAAATGGAGGTTGCTTATCTCAATTGAGTGTCTTTATTTTTCAAAAAAATTCAAAACTTTTCTTAAAAAATTGAATGTTGAAAGTACAAAGTAGAAAAAATTGATAAATAGGTGATTTTTTTTTGTGTGTGTGTGTGCGTGTGAGGGAGGGGGGGAGGTGAGATTGAAGATGGAGAAATGGTGGGTGGGGGTCCGAAGAAAGAGAAAGTGGGTGGTTCGAAGAAGAAGATAGATCTGGGGGAAGGGGGGAGGGTTGAAGAAGGAGAAAGGGGGTGGCGGGGTGGGTTGAAGAAGGAGAGAGGAATGACAAATTTGAAGAAGGAGAAGGAGGGTGGGTGGGTGGGTGGGAGGTTTGAAGAAGAAGATAGAGTGGGTAAGGGGTTTTATTTATTTTTTATTTTTGATTCAATTAAATAATATAAATATCAATGGACTCACTTTTTTTTCAATTACGCGCCTTTTTAATTTTTTTTAATTTATTTTCCACGTCAGTCTTTTGGGTGGTATTTAATAGACTTCAAATGAGATTAGGGGGGTAAACAAATACTCGTAAAGTTAAAGTGCTAAAGTGAGTTGTGTGGATAAGTTTAGGGGGGATTTTATGTCTTTTCCCCTTAAATATTATTCATAACCTTTATGTGTTTTATTTTCATAATTCTTAAAAATATTTATTTAATGTGTAAATAATTATATTAAATAGATGTAATAATAAAGAGATGAAGTTCAAACTTTTCTTAAAAGAAATTAATATTTGCATATATTAGAGGACCAAGTATCCCTACAAAAGTTAGAGAAAATTAATAAAAAATAACATTCTTAATTTAATATAGTAGATTGTTATTTCATAATATGAACTCATATTTCATTACTTGACCATCCATACACTCTAAATTTTTTGTTCTACTATGTATATATGAATGACTTGTACTTAAAAAGAAGCAATTAATTTATATTTTGCATATTGAAAAATGATGAAAGGACATATTATATCCTAGACGAAGACAAAGATATACATTGACTTTTCTCTGTTAACCTGAATATAAATGTTACATGCTACTTCATTAAAATAAGAAATTATCAATTTCTCTCTCAAAAAAAAAAATATATATATATAAATAGTAAAAATATATAAATTTATTAGTTCTTCTTAAAGTCGCGCGAAGCACGGACAATTTCACTAGTATTATATAATAGTAGGAGTACTTAATAGGTTTACAAGCAAATCAAGTATATGTACTTGGTATGAAAATCCATGGTTTATTTTATAAAAAATATATTTTGTTATACTCAAAAAAAGTTTGATACAGATGAGAACACTTGGTGCTATTTATTGAAAAATCAAAAAAATCAAACTATTAAGGGTTGTTGGTTGCTGGTTAGAGTTATTCAAGTATTAGTTATACAAGTATTAGTTATGCATGAATTAATTATGCAGGTATTAATATGCAGGGGATTGACTATGCAGGGATTACAATACATGGATTATTTTTTATTGAATATTCAATTTGTTGTATTAAAAATATATATACACTACATAATTTTTGAAAATTAAATATTATTTATAATTATAACTTTAATGTTCGTTATTTAAATTTACATTTTAACTTGTCTTAATCCATTGCATTTATGTGAATTAAATAAAGTTAATAAGAAGAAATAAAATTTAAACACCATTAAAATAAATTAATAGGGGTAAATATGTTATATTGTATTTTAATCTATATATAACTAATTCCTGCATAACTTATTTCACTTTCTACCCTGCATAAAATTATACATATATTTTCTCATAGTTTATGCAGGTAGTTATATAGAATTGCTAAAATACAATCAAACATCATAATGGTTATGCAAAAATTTTATACCTAGCAACCAAATGATGTATATGATTAATACATGAATAAATGTGCAATCAAATGACCCCCTATTGCTAACTCAATCATGATGGCTAATTAATTGCTTTAGCTTCAGCTAGTGAAGAAGCAAACTGGTTGAGAGTTTATTATTTCAAATATCTTATTTTAAAAACTCAATTTCTTCTATTTTAATTCATTGTGATAGCACCAATATTATTGGTAGAGTATAAAATCGTTATTATAGTAAATTCAGACATAATTTTTTTTTTATTGTGAGATATTATTTGATAAGTAGTACCATTAACGTTGATTATGTCAAATTTTATGATAATTTGCGGATCCACTGACTAAGGTCTTAGTAAGATAAATGGTCTAAAGCGCATTGAGGGGGATGTGATTGAAGCCTAAATTCATAAGTCATATATGCAATTTAGGGACTAGAGATCCTATAGTCAGGTTCAATTGAAAAATTACTTATTGTGAAATGCACTATAATATTTATTTTAATATTTTCCTTTTGTGATGTGAGTGCATTTATCCTGTAATGATTTGTGAAGGTTGAGTCTCTGAACTCTTAATCAAAGTATGTATATCGTATGCGTGGAGTATAGGAATTACAGGATCACTCCTAACAGATTTCACCTATGCGAGTGTGGATATAGGTCGCTCCCAATGAGAATTAGCTTGTTCTCGAAAATACTCATGAAAATCAAGATAGCACATGGTCGTAATGTGTTGGCTATTAAAGTTTATGTCAACACCTTGATTATTATAATGCCCCAGAAATCCTAAGATGATCAGAACGGGAGTTGAAACGGAGAAAACTGAAATTTTTGCACCAGGTTACAGGACGAGTTGTCCTGTAACCCTTGGGGTAGGCCACGAGTCATGGGGTGAAGGTTGGCCGTGGTTTTGAAATTTTTCTTTGAGGTGACCACGGGTAGGACCATGAGTCGTGGTCAGCAAAGGATGGGATGTTCCGGCAGTGGTGGTAACGAATTGGTCAACACGAGTCGTTGGGTACACACGATTCGTGGTGTCCCTCATGGTGATCTTTAGAAGGGTTTGGAAAGTGTTGTTCACGAGTAATGACCATGACTCGTGGTCCCTGGGCACGACTCGTCCAGTCCTTCGTTGGGACTGACAGTCTGTTTTTCCCTACGAGTTTATAAAGGGTTTTTCCATAATTCTTATGTTCCTAAAGCCTAAATTACGTCATTTTAATCTCAAATTTGAGTATGTTAAGATGAGTTAAGTCATTCTAGCCTACTCAAAACTCGTGCATGCAAGTTTAAGGGTTTAGAGAGTGATCAAACATAATTCATCAAGGTTCTTCCTCAATTCTTCCTTAGGTAATCAAATTTCCTCTAAATTCAAGATGTTCTAATTGATGATTTCCATGGGGTTTTACCCAATGCATGAATTCTTAAGTTTCAATCATGGGTATGATCTAAGCATGTTTTAAATGATGAATTATGACTAATGGGCAGATTTTACAATATTTTAAATTATAAAATATGTTTTCAAGTTTTCTAAACTATGATGCCCATCCATGAATGTTCATGAAAGTTGAGATTCATGAGATATGTGTTCCAATATGATGAGACGTTTATGAATAAAATATGATTTTGAAATACCCATGTCTATGTTCATGTTTTCAAAGTGAATCAAGTTGATTTCAAGCATGTTAAAGTATTGGGCAAGCCCATATGATCAAGTATATTTTATTATTTCATGAATTAGCTTACCACATGGTTTTGGATTCAAGACTCCCATTATTTTCAGCCTGTGGTATGATTTGAGCCAAGGCTCCTCATGTTATAATTTCAGATTTATGCATGTATGTTATTATTCAGCTTTGTCACTATACGATGGTCAGCTTCGTTGAAAAATAATCGAGAGCATATGCATATTTTTGGGATAGTGTCTAGCACCGAGTAGGCTAAGGGTTAGTCAACCCTATGCCTCAGAATTACGCGCCAATGTAGGTTTATATTTATACTTAGGGACCTCCCTTGTGAGCTTCCCCTTCCCCCAAGGGGCCTTGAGCTTAATATCGATATCATGGTAGCGTCCTTAGCCCTGACAAGGCTTTGAATGGCTCTGTCGACTTGAGTATGATAGTCGGGACCACGTAAGCCCTATCATGGTAATGTCGGTTATCTGACGAGTCTCCCATTGTTCCTCATGATTTCAGTTATGCATGTACATCAATCATGATATATGTTTTCAGCAGGTTTAACCCAATGTTCAGTTTTTCTTATGATTATCAGTTTTCAGCTTTGGGTCAATCGATTCAATTATGAGGTTCAGTTATGTTCAAATCATGATTTCAGAAAATAGCATGCAAGCCCTACTCTCAGAATCTTATCTTGATTATATTTTATGTTATGCATGTTTAATGATTTTACTTACTTAGCGGTTTTACTTACCTTGCAAACTCGGTACATTTCACGTACTGACCCCATACTCTATGTTGTATCATTTCATGATACAGGCTCCGATATCCAGACTCAGTCTCGCCGATAGCTAGATTCTCAGCTTTAGTACTTCCTACTCAGAGTTGGTGCATCCTCATCTTACGAGGGCCCTTTATTCATTTATGTTCTGTGTTTTCAGTTTTCAGACTATAATGAGTTAGTTGGGATCTTGTCCCATCAACTCGTCAGTTTAGAGGCTTTTTCGGACATAGTTGTATTTCAGCTTTTGGATCATGAATGTACTCAGATGTTATGTTTTTTTTAGACTTCCGCTATGTTATTTATGATGTTCTTCCGCTTATCTTTGATCGAGTTAGATGTATGTTCATGCCATGGGTCGACTTGGAGCCTTTCGAGGTTCCTTGTCTTGTATCTCGATTCGGGCCTATATTCGGATCGTGACAATTATTGTGTATAAACGGTAATACTTTATTTCTCTTAAGTAGTCATATTTAAGCCTGACACCACTAGCGACTCTGGAGTAAAGATTGTTGTTTTACTAAATAAAAGTACAACACAGAGCACACCTTCATTATGCATCATAGTCTCTCTTCAACTAAATTGATAAACTCTTTTATTTTAATAGCGTGAGAGAATGTTAGAGCATGATATTTTAATATTAAATTATAATATTAAGTGCATTATTTTAGTGAGTATAAATTGATAAGAAAGTGGTCGATTATTTTTAGTGTAACTTTTGTAACCACTAAGACAAGTTATTCTATTATCTCTTAGTAATTATCCTACTACACCTCAAATTATTATCCACCATCTTGATATCTACTAGATAAAAAAAATACTACACCTATATAAATGATGTTTTCTTCATTGTGTTAAGGAAAGTAAAAAGAAGATGAGGAATATACGTTATAGATATATGAGAACTTTATGTTGTATTTATAATTTGAGGTTGGTGTAGTGAAAGAGAGAGTTGAGAAAAATGAATATATTCTAAGTCTCCAACTTATTTCCTATAAAAAAGAGTAATCTATATATTAATATACAGGAGGGATGTAGTGCTGCTTAGGGATGGGCGTTCGGGCCATCGGATTGGAAATAAGAATTTCGGTTTGGATATTCGATTTTACGAATTAAAGAAAGCACAATCCAAATCCAAACCAAATAAATTCGGATTGGATTGGATTATTTATGTTTGATTTTGGATTAATCGATTTGAATTTTTTGAATTTTTGATTTTGACTTTTGAGCTTTTTAGGTAGACCATAACAATTAACAACCTTAATCCACCTAATAGTTTCCTCTTTGAAATATATAACTCTCTACAATTAACAAGAATTGAGGTGACTCTACCACCTGTCCACCCATGCCGTGTATTAAACTTTACTTGCTCATGAAATATTTTATATTTTTATATTTAATTAATAAAAAATTTCATATTGTGATGGGCCGTAGGTATTAATCTATTGGATCTTGAAAATTGGACTTGTTAGTATTAGACATATATGATATGAGTAATTGACTAGGGTCAATATAAGGTATAAAAATTTTAGATTTTCGGATATCTAAAAATTCATAATACTAAATTCGATATCCAATCCAAAATTTATAAATTTTAAAAATGAAATCCGAAATCCAATCCATAATTCGAAAATCCAACCCAAATATCCAAAAAGTTCGGATTTCGATTTGAATTTCGGATTGGCCCAAACAATGCCCAACCCTAGTGCTGTTGATGTGGCATATCTCACAATCAAGTATTCTTATTTATCTTTTTTGTCCTTTTTTTGATTTTTTTTAATAATGTGATAACTATTTACATGACAATAAATATGAAATCTTTTCATATGGCTAGCTCTTAATAATGTCATCTTCAAATAAGACCTTTGGCTTTCTTGAAAAAAAGTGTCAAAGCTCAACAAAGATATGGAGTACTAAAAATCACTTTCAAAATTAAATTTATGAAAATTATTATTGCAGTTTAAATGAATCCAAACATGAAGAAATATAATTAATCAAAATATCATCGTATTTATTTATTAGTAGAATCTCAAAATTATGATATTAAAAGACCTTTTTTATAAATAAAATAAATAAATAAAAAGATTAAAATAATCCTATAAAATTGAAAGACTATAATACTCTTAAGTAAATAATCTTCTCTCTCTCTCTCTCTCTCTATATATATATATATATATATATATATATATGAAAGATATAGATGTGTTGATGTGGCATACTTTTAAAGTCACCATTTTCATTCATAACTTTTAAAATTTTTTTAGCATTTTTCTCCATTTTAAATAAAAAAATTTTACCAATTTATTTAGTAACCCATTTAGAGTATGCTATCTCTTCCCTTTATCAATAATTACTATTAGTTAATATGAATTAATGTGGCACTAACTTTTCAAGCAGAAAACTCATTTCAATTATCTCTTTCCCCTTTTTCATAATTAACATTTATGTTGGGGTATTGATGTTACACTTCTTCAAATTTACTTTGTAAAAACATCAGAAGTTGAAGTGCATCATTTGACATTGTCTTTTGAGTTTAAAAAATAATTTCTCCTTCTAAAAAAGTTGATATCTTGAATAATATTTTTCTTTATTCTCTTTTTTGGCATTTCTTCTAACATTTTTCATGTTAAATAAAATATTAATTATCAACTTTTTCAAATAAAGTAAATAGATAAATTAGCATTTACACAAAATTTTGGTTATAATATTGATTATTCTTTCGATTACAGTTTGTCACTATGAATTCCTCCAAATTTATTCAATTACTGATTCTTACATCATCAATAATTAATTGTAAAATTTGAAAGAAAAAATTCAATTATATTTTAAGCACTATATAAACAGATGCCATATTCAAATGTTGTAGTATGATTTAGCACAGATAATTACTATACAAATAGCCAATTACTAATTTCAAAACATTAATACCACTATCATATTATTTACATACCACTATACAAATAGCTCTTTATTGACATAAAACGGTGGCATGGACATGACAAAGGGAGTCAATATTTCTCTAGGAGTTCAATGAAGTGAAACAACAAGAACACATGATGCTGCAAGTCCCAGAGCATTGTAGAAGATTCTACTTTAATTTTACTGAATATATTCTTTTTCCTTTTTCTATTCTCTCTCCAATTTTTCTATTGAACCACTTTGAGATTAATATTAAAAAAATAATATTTTGAATTTATAGGAGAAATGATTAGAGTGTTGCAATAAAATACTAATTTTTGGAGATTTTGCATAGTATTGGGAAGAAAAATATCAGCATAAAAAAGAAAAATGAGAATAAACAAGGAGGAGAAAGAAAGGAAATGGATTCAGATTTAATTTGCTCCATATATAGAGTCTGTTGAAATGAAAGTCTAATTATTTGTTTTTTTTTTTACCACTTATTTCTTATTTCTTTTGAAATAAAATAAAATTGCTCAAAAAAAATATTAGGTCAAAATAACAAAACCAAATGTATAAAAGAAAATATCTATATGTGTACATATTTATAGAAAGTAAAGATAAATTTTCTCTCTTAAAAAATTGAAAATGTTAATTAATGATTATAAATGAAATTTTCAAATAATCGGTTTGAATCGATTTTCATATTAATTAAATTCACGTAATAATTTGTTCAATCGTGCAGTGCAAATATATATTATTGGTTTAAAAAAAAAGATGTCACCTTTCATAAATTAGAATTTCTATTTATCGTTCTTACATTTTGTATTGTTTATAAATAATTCACCTTAAAATTTTATAAAATATTAAAGACATTCATATTTATTTCTTTCATCATCATGCTATAGATTTCTTTTTCTAAAACTTTTTCAATTTATTCTTGTAGGATCCTCCCCTTAATTTTATCATTAATGTTATTTATATCATTTTCTTAATTCACTCTTTTTCCTTTTTTTAACTTTTTTTTTATTCAATCCAAGGAATTCGTAATAACTTTATAAGCATTGTATTTTTCCTACAGAAATATATATATATATATATATATATATATGTATGTATGTATGTATGTATGTATAAAGCTGGGAGTGAACACGGTGATGTGGTATGTTTTATTGACCGGTATCACTAATTATCTTTACTCTTAGAATTTTGAATTTTTTATCCTAAAACCTTCAAAAAAAATATTAATATCTCTTTCCTTATTATTTGCATTTAAATTTTTAAAATTTGGAAATGATAATTATTTCTTTATAATATAGAAAAATAATTATATACTAAAATTTTTAGTTAAGCTGATGGAATCGATTTTTATATTAATTAAATTTATGTAATAATTTGGTCAACCATGCAATGCGCATATATAATGTTGGATAAAAAAATGTGTCATGATAGCTTTCATAAATTAGAATTTTTCTATTTATCGTTCTTACATTTTGTATATGTTTTTAAATATTTCACCTTAAAATTTTATAGAATATTAAAGACATTCATATTTATTTCTTTCATCATCATGCTATTGATTTCTATTTCTAAAACTTTCTCAATTTCTTCTTATACGATCCTCCCTTAAGCTCATAATTAATGTCATTTATATCATTTTCTTAAATCACTCCTTTTCCTTCTTTTTTTTTAACATTTTTTTTTGTTTATTCAATTACAAGGAGGAGAAAGAAAGGAAAGGAAAATTCCACATACAAAATTGATCAAGATTAAAGTATTAAAAAATAATTCAAATTTAATTTGTTTCATATATAGAGTTTGGTTGAAATGAAAGTCTAATTTATTTGTTTTTTTCTTTTACCACTTCTTTTCTTATTTCTTTTGAAATAAAATAAATTTGTCAAAAAAATATTAGATTAAATAAAAAAAACTAAATATATAAGAAAAATATATATCTATATTTCTACATAGTTATAGAAAGTAAAAGTAAATTTTGTCCTTTAAAAATTAAAAATGATAATTATCTCTTCTATTATATAGCAAAATGGTTATATAATGAAATTTTCAATTAAGCGGTTCCGAATCAATTTTCTATTAATTAAATTTATGTAATAATTTATTTAATCGTGCAATGCGCATATATAAAATTGAGTTAAAAAAGTGAGATGATGCCTTTTATAAGTTAGAATTTTTATTTATTTTTCTTACATTTCGTATCTTAAAATTTTATAGAATATTAAAGACATTCATATTTATTTCTTTTCATCATCATGCTATTGATTTCTTTTCCTAAAACTTTCTCAACTTCTTCTTATATGATCCTCCTCTTAATCTCATCATTAATGTTATTTATACTCTCTTTTCCTTAAATAGCTCCTTTTTCTTTCTTCTTCTTCTTCCTTTTTTTTTTTTTACTTTCATTTACTTATTCAATCTAATAAATTAGTTATAACTTTATAAGCCTTGTATTTTTCCTATAAAATTGATTTGTAATTTTTTTTTTTGAATTTTTAGATCATTTCTTCTGCTAAAGATATATTGTGCTCATAATAATATAATGACATTAATGTTTACAGTATTTTTTAACCTTTTATATTCTTTTTAGAGGAAGAAGAATCCATAAAGTCTCCAACACACATATGAAAAAAATCACAGAAATTTAACAAGTCCAATTAAGACACTGAAGAAGGAGAGGAATCCAATATCCTCTTATATATTAGTGCAATGTAAAACGCCATGAAATTTAATAAGTTGAAGCATTATCAAATACTTTCACAAGCTTAAGACATTAAAAAAAATATAATACTATGAATTAAAAAAAAGTATATATTTGATAAACAAAAAAGAAAAAAAGAGGAAGACCAAGTAAAGACCTCCGCCACAACAACAACAAAATCAATGAGGATAAAGTAAAACATACATTTGTAAAAAGAAAAAAAAAAAGGAACTTCAAAAAAATATTTTATTTTTTCATTTTAATTTATAGCTGAAATGTCTATTCTCTTTTATTTTCCTTCTCATATTTGCTCTTATTTTTCGGTTAGATTATTTTATATAAGTCAAATTAATAATATACTAAATCTTTTAGTTAGGTTGATATACCTTATTACGTTTGGGTCTTTTCCGGCAAACTTCAATATTTTACGTATATCAATGATCTCACAGATGGTGAAGGGAAGAATAAAAGAATTCTTTTAATAATTATATATTTTTTTATCAAATAAAGGTGTTCCAATAGAAACTTTGTGATTTCAACAATCGAGATGAAAAATAAGTGCAACTCTTTGTGTTCTTACCTTAATTAATTGTAGTAAGTTAGATAAGAAGAAAAAAAAAATTGAAGTAGATTAAACTTTTTTCCTTTTTTTTTTGGAAAAATGATCAATTATTGGGATAAAAAGGGAAAAGAATAAAAATACCCCTTTCGTCCATTTTTAGAAATTAAATAATAAATTATCTGTTCAATAAATTACTCAATTAAAGATTCAAATATTTAAGAAAATGAAAGATGAAATGACCTCAATTTCTAAGACTGTTCATTTTTCAAAACTCTTACCTTAAAGAAAAAATTTACATCATCAGATTTTATATTTTATATTTTTGTTATTATCTTTTCATTTTCAATCTTTTTCTTATTAACTTAATATGTACTACATTAAATTAATTATTCTTTATCTAACTTGATATGTTTTTCACAATTTTTTTGTCCAACAATTTATGAATCATAATTGAAAAAAATAATAGAATCATAAATAAATATTTAATTAATAAAAATTAATTTTCTTTGATAAAAATTATATAATTAATATCAACCATATGTTAATTATTTTAATAATCGCACGAAGCACGATCAAATCCACTACTTTTATATCAAAGAAAAGTATTCTTTTGGTGAAATTCTAGACTCTTTAACTAATCTAAATAAAATATTATAGCACCCTACAACCAATTTAGTGTTCAGTATTTATTCTTATCCAAGTTTATTAACTATAAATAATATAACAGGAAATAGTAAGGACACAATAATATACCACGGAAAACCTCTTTGTTCAAGGGACCACGATCTACGATATATAGAATTTCCAACAACCTTCGGTATACTTCAAAGAGTGATTTCAGATTACAACTCAATAACCTAAGGGACTAACTAGTGCCTCAATCTCTACAGTTTGCTCATACTGCACTCCCTTATTCAAAGACTATAAATCCAGTCTTTGAAGTACAACACAATCACACCAACATAACTTGACTCAATTAATTCTAGCAAGAAAAGTAACAAAAAAAATATGAATAACAAACTCAATCTAGACAGGATAAGTCTTTTGCTCCACTTTTTCACTTATAGGAACTTGATTCAGTGAGACTGTTTTTAGTTATGAATGATTATTGCTTCAGATTATTCCCCTTGACGCCCAGTGCAGTAGTTGAATACTTTGTTGTTCTTTATGATTATTATATACCACCAAAAGGATGTGATTTTGTCAAACCTAAATTTATTCAGAATAAAAAAAGAATCCTAAAAAGGACTTGATTTTCTCAAATATTTCCTTATTCAAAATAAGAGTCCTAAAACTACTTGGTACCCTTAAGTCAGACTTTCCGTATAATTAAGGTTCTCTCCTAGTTGGATGCAACTTTCCTTTTGAAAAGATCTCATTATCTTTGCTTACCACATGTGCAACACAATAATTCTTCTGTAAGATGAGAACCACTTTACCGTAGTACTTAAGTCTTCTGCTCCACTTTTTCGCTTACAGGAACTTGATTCAGTAAGAGTGTTTTTAGCTATGAATGACTATTACTTCAGATTATTCCACTTGACGCCTAGTGCAGTAGTTGAATACTTTGTTATTCTTTATGATTACTATATACTATCAAAAGAATGTGATTTTGTCAAATCTAAATTTATTCGGAATAAAAAAAGAATCCTAAAAGGACTTGATTTTCTCAAACACTTTCTTATTCAAAATAAGGAAAAAAGAGTCCTAAAAGTACTTGGTTCCCTCAAGTCAGACTTTCCTTACAAGGTTCTCTCCTAGTTGGATGCAACTTTCCTTTTGAAAAGATCTCAATATCTTTGCTTACCACAAGTGATGTGCAACACGATAATTCTTCTGTAAGATGAGAACCACTTTACCATAGTACTTCCTGAATGAGATGTGAATTACTTTATTTGGAGAAGTTGGTTCACCGCTGCTTGTAGTTGAAGCTTGTTAAAACTCGATTTCTGCTTTTGATCTCATTTTCTTATATGCTTCGATCCCTTGTATCCTCCATGCTGCATATTTCATCATATAATTAGGAGAGCTGGTTCACCTGTCAATGTGTACACCGAAGTAAAAAGTGAACCAGGTTCACCTAATCACTTTTTCAATCATAAAAAATGAACAATATATATACCTATTTTTTCAATAATTTTCTCCTTTTTGATGATGTCAAACTCTATGCACCTTATCACTAGCGACTTCCGTCTTTTGGAATTATTGAAAATAAAAAGGCAATTAACTTTAAAACAACTTAAATGCGTATTAAATGCAAAAATAGGAGACTCATGACTGTTTGGGCTACACTATCATATACACAACTAAAGTCATATATGCAAATTAATCCGATAATATTAACTATCTTACCGAACAAGAAGAAACAACAACAAAAATATTATTAAGAATTCATACCACTTTAAGTCAAAAGGCCCTAACCAAAATCATAGCAAGTCATCGATACAAAAGCAAGAAACATGAGGTGAACCAAGTAGGCAAGGATAGACAAGGATGAGAGACGTGTTAGATCTGCAAAAGCTTGTCAATTCATTTGTTATGAATAATTTGTTGTTTTAACTTCACAGTCTCTTCCTGAGAGGCAGCCAAAACAAGTTTAATCTTGGAAATCTCATTATTGAGTGTCACAACTTTCTCATTAATAGATTATAAATCCTACAACAGTTGATAGCAGAGTTTTTTTTGTCTTGGAAACTACTTCAAGAGTGACATGATTTGCATTCTTCCAGAGTTCTCCCATCAAGAAACTCATTTTTGGGGTACAACAACAGATGAATCTCAAATTCTTTTATTTCTTGAACTGTGTCATGACAGGAAGAAACTTGGTGACCACATCTTGAGTAACCTGGTCCATAGCCGAGCTAGACTTACTCTGCAATTACTTTTCTTTTGCACGAGAGACCTCATCCTCCTTTGAATTTTCATCAATATATATGGTAGCTACGAAAATAGGGATGGGGTGTAAGCAATGATAGAGGTCATGGTGTAGAAAGATGGTTTGGATTTTGAGAAATGGAATTATTAGAATTTTGAAGGAATAGTTGATGACTTAAGGAGACAGACTTATGGGTTAGATAAAGTGTAGTAGAATGGATGGAGAATAAAGGTTTTTAGGTGGTGATTTAAGATGTGATAGTGAGATGCCACTGGAGTCAGATGCATTCTTCCGCCCAAAATGAAGATACGGGCTAAATAGATTTAAGGTTCACTTAATGTTTAATTCGATATACTAATGAATGCATGAACTGAAAAGTGGGTACATACCTATAGAAATTGGAGAACTAGGTTCTCTTTCTGATTTTCTTAATGTTAGCTAAATGTTATCAGTAAGAAAATAAGAGTAATACCAATAGACTTTTTGCTAATATTTTAGTAGTATCATGAGTGTGTGCCTGTGATAGTACACGACTGAGTTAGCTAAAAGCTAATACTTGAGTAAGAGAAAAAATATATATAATTTACTAGAAAATCATTGGGGGTACAATAGTGGTAGTTCAATTTTATTTGATCAGATCAAGTTCCAAACGATTTATTTTAAAGTGTTTTCTACTAGATGGCCTTGGTAAAGATATTTGTAATCTAATCTCTTATCTTGCAAAATTTTATGATGATGAGCCCCTTTTTGATATAATCTCTGAGAAAATGGTAGTGCACATCAATGTGCTTGATTTTCTTATGGTCTACTGAATTATTTATCATATATAATACACTTGCATTGTCACACATTATGGGCATACACTTAGTCAACACCCCTATAATCTTTCAATTATTGCTTAATTTCATTTTTTGTGTTTCTTGAGAGCTTGAGGAACCAGGTTCACTTTGCATTGAACTTTTTAATTGATCAATAATTCCCCATGTTTCATGTTCACCATGCATATTATTATAATAGGTTATTCTCCCTGTCTCATGTTCATCGTGCATATTGTTATGAAAATCAGCTTCAATTCTCCCTGTCACATGTGTCTCTTTATCATTTATCTAAGGACCAGATTCACCCTCTAAGTTGGTCACTATGTGTTTGCTTTCAAGATTAGGGCTATTAGAGACCAATTCCTTCATTTTTATACAAGTCTTTGTCTATCAGTTGATTTGATTCATCAAAGAAGACATTAAAATATTTCTCTACATATTTTGTTCTTTTATTGGACAGCTTGTATGCTTTGTTGCATGAGAAGTACCCAAGAAAAATTTTCTTGTCACTTTTGGCACATGCATCACCAATTATTTCTTCACTAGATGTTATTTTTGGTAGCCCAAGAACTAGATCGTTTGTAATCAGATTATTTAACAGAGAAAAGCTAGTGTGGCTAAATTTTTGGTGCCATAGGAGTGAATTTTTAGTAACTTAAGAACCAAAATTTTTAATTCTAAGTTTGCAATGCAGCAATTTGTTCCAATAATTTTACCTTTTTTTTTTATTTTCAAAGTCTATATTACCACCTTTGAAGTCAGTGAGTAAAAAAAAAATTTCTTGTATTTTTGTTATGTGTCTAGAGCATACACTGTTCATATACCAAGCCTTTTATTTCCTTCTCAATTTGACTTGTAAACTTAGTCATGGATTAGTCTTGGATACCAAATTAACTTGGTCCCTTCTTGTGACTAAAAGGCAAAAAGGTAACTTTACAATTTTAGACTTAGGAGCATTTTTCAAATCATTTTCTAGTTTTTCCCTTTTAACAAACTCCACATTTTTTATGTAGCATATGCTTGAACCTTATAAGCAATCTTTTGAGTGACTAACAAATCCATAGTGTATGCAAAGATTAAAATTCGTGGAAGTATTTGAGCTGTTCATTTTAATACTTTGTTATAGCCTAATCAGTGCTTGTTACCAGACTGACTTTCTTGAATAAACGTCAAAATTTCAGAGGACTTGGTCCACTCACAGCCGAAGCTATGCTTATTACTAGATTGACGTTATTGAATAAATCCCAAAAATTCAGAGGATGTGGTCCACTTAATAATTTTTCTAAGTCATGTTGGGTTTTGTCTAGACTTTTTTGAAAAAGTCTATTTTTTCTCATATAATACTTGGAGATCAATCTTTAACTTATTTATGTTATCCTCTAATGTAAGTTGCTAGTTATAAGCAACATTCTTTTTTTTTTAGGGGAAGGTTCTTTTATTTTTTCAAAATTCAGTATCAACATGTTTTTTCATTTTTTGTGAGATTTTTAACAGACAATATTTTCTTCTTCTAATTTCTTGTTATCGAATTTCAAAAAAGTATATATGTTCATCAACTGATCCTTTTCAGTGCACATAAAATGATATGCATCAATGAGAATAGTAGATATAGACACAAGTTTTTCTTAGAGTATGAATCAAGATTATCATTGATATCAAAAAATTTACCTCGGACTATTCTTCTTCTTCATCATCAGAGTTAGAGTTTACCATTAGTGCAAGTATTTCTTTGTCATCGTTCAAAATTCAGTGTCTCAACATGTTTTTTTTAGCTTTATGAGATTTTTAACAGGCAACATTTTCTTCTTCTAGTTTCTTGTTATTGAATATCAAAGAAGTATATGTGTTCATCAACTGATCCTTTTCAATGCACATAAAATGGTATGCATTAATGAGAATAGTAGATATAAACACAAGTTTTTCTTAGAGTATGAATCAAGATTATTATTGACATAAAAAGAAATTACCTCGGACTATTCTTCTTCTTCAACATCAGAGTTAGAGTTTATCATTAGTGCAAGTATTTTTTTCGTCATCTGAGTCATCCAAAGTCAAAAAATATTGATCTCTATTTTTTTGTTCATCTTCTGATTCTGCACTAAAGTATTTTCCTTCCTGCTAGAATTTTTTCACTCTCTTGTTTATTTCTCTAGTTGTCATCCTTTTGTTAGGAATGAAGAGCTAGTCCCTTTGTGTTTTCTTCACTTTATGAGGATGATTTTGTTCATACTCACCTTGTCATAGTGGATTTTTTTATGAAATAATCTGGTCTTTCACACTTATAACATACTTGTTCACGATAGACCTTTTTTAATGATCTGTGGTGTTCTTCTTTTATGAGCTTTGTCCTTTCTGGATCATGCATTGAAATCTCCAAATTAATAGATCCATGTTCTCGTCTTCTATCTCAGATTTTTCAATGGACTTAAGAACTAGGTTCATCTCTTTACGCGTTTTCACTGTCTCACGCTCTTAGTTCTTCTTAAGATAATAGGTTTTTAGATTTTCAATCAATTCATGCATGGTGAGAGTGTCTAGGTCACAAGCCTCAAATATTGCCTCCACTTTGCGTTCCTATGCATCAAGTAATGCACTGCAATTTTCTAACAACCTTATTTGTTGGTATAGTTTCATCAAGAGAGTATATTTTATTTATGATTGAAAAGATCCTGGTCTACATTTCCTATATGGATTCTCCATTCTTCATCTGAAAAAATTCATATTGTCTATTCAGCATATCAACTTTTGATTTCTTAACTTGGTTTTTCCTTCATGGGTAGTATGTAATGCATCCCAGATCTCTTTAATTCTAGTGCATGACGGGATCGTGTTATATTCATCAGGTTCTATATCATATATAAGTATTCTTTTAGCTTTGGTAAATCTCTCAACAAGCGTTTGTCCTGATCAATATTGTATTCCAACCTTCATTTGGAACTTGAGTTTTTCCGTCCTCACCTATTTTTATAGGAATAGTAGATCCATCAAACATAATTTTCCACAAGTTATGGTCTTCCCTGATCAAAAAGTTCTGCATCTTGTTCTTCCACCACCTGTAGTAATTTTGTTGAAGAGGGGTGGCCTAATGGTGGACTGTCCTTCTTGTACAGTTGGTGGTGCTGCCATTTGATCTTTTCAATGTATAATTCTTATGTTTAAAAGTCCGTTCTGATGCCAATTGAAATACTAGATTATCCTACAGTTAGCTTAGTTTTCAGTACTTATTTTGAGCTCTATGAACAAGATTCATTAACTATAATAACGTAGCAATAAATTGTTAGGACATAACGATATACTGTGAAAAATCTCCTTACTCAAGAGAGTAAAAATCACGACCTGCGATGTGTAGGATTTCTAACAACCTTTACTAAATTTCAAAGAGTTGTTTCAGGTTACAACTCAATAACCTAAGGGACTAACTCTAATACCCCAATCTCTAAATTTTACTCAAACTACAATCACCTATTCAAAGATTATAACTCTAGTTTTTGAAATACAACACAATCACAATAATGTAATTTGACTCAACTAACTCTAGCAGAGAAAGTTACAACTCAAAAATACAAATAACAAACTCAATCTAGATAGGATAAGTCTTTTTCTCCAGTTTTTCACTTACAGGAACCTAGTCCATTGAGAGTATTTCTTGATATTAATGACTATTGCTTTAGAGTGTTCTCCTTGATACCCAAGCAATAGCTGAATGTTCTGTGGTTTTTTATGATCATTATTGTATACAACTAAAAGGACGTAATTTTGTTAAACGTAGATTTATTCGAAATAAGAAAAAAGAATACTAATAAGACTTGGTTTCCACAAATCAGACTTTCCTTAAAAGGTTCTCTTCTAGTCGAATGTTGCAGCTTGCCTTTTAGAAAGATCTTCGATATCTTCTCTTATCATAAGTGACGTGCAGCACAGTACTTTCTCTTAAATCACTTTGTTACGGTACTTTCTCCATGAGATGTGAATCACTTTATTCGGAAAACTTGATTCACCGCTGATTTTTCTTATTGTCAAAATATATAATTGTTTTCAGAAGATGAATATTAGATTGATAAAACCCGAGCTTTAAAGCTAACCGCCGATAATAATTTTCTTGGGGTCTTAAGGTCATATTGCTCAAAAGTTCAATGGAATTAAAAAGAATCACAATCAAAGTTTTATTATAGCTAGGCTTTGTCTCAGTGATTTGCTATAAAGTTGGAGTGCAATAATTTTTGTTGTGCTTTGAGTGCACCGGAGTACATTGAGGGGACGAGAAGAATTTGCCCTTCAACCACCTCCTCTCAACTATTTTCTTGATTTGCTAATTTTTTTAGAAGTATCTATTACCAGTTATTTTTTATGTATCTAATAGCAAGAGCGTATTTAATGTATTTAGTGGATTTTTCAGAAATTTAGTACTTTTTACTCGAAATTTTATATTTATATTGAAAATTTATTAAATATGTAATAAATTTCTAGTTGTGAACTCAAAATAAAAGTGGGCAGTTAGTTCACCGGCAAAGGTGGAATGCTATCAACTTTGTTGTGCTCCTGTCAAAATGTTCAAATCCCCTAGGCATCATAATTACTTTTTTTAAATTTTAAAAAAAAAATTAAAAACTTTAAAACCACACAAGTCCTAATTTTTTTTTCTTTTTAATTTGAAATTATTCGAAAACAATAAGTTTCAAAATTTGAATTTGTCTCACACTACTAAAAATATAGTAAAAAAACGAGGGCTAATTCCGACAGACAGAGTCGATTTTTTGACTAAAAATAATGGAAAATCGATGGACAAAGGGTCGTCTAAAAAATTGACGGACAGCATTGGATAATACTGACGGACGTCCGTCGGTTTGGTGAATTTTAATTCCGTGGGTTTTTAAAATATTATCCGACGGGGAAAAAATTTACTGACGGACACCGTCGGTAAATTTTAATTATTAATTAATTTTTTAAATCATATTTACCGACGGTGTCCGTCGGTATGTTCTTAGTTTTAAAGAACATACCGAAGGACACTGTCGGTTTGTCCGTCGGTTTTCTAGATTTATTGTGGTGTATATTTGCAGAAAATCGACGGACTTACCTATGCTGTCCGTCGGTTTTCTGCAAACGCACCAGCAGCAAAAAGCTGCAATTTCTGCATTCCCACCTGTCAAATTAAAATTAATTAATTTCACCTAATATCCAGCACTAATTGCTGCCAAAACAATTTCAAATGAACAAGAACATCAATAACATAGTAATTATCGAATTAAAACATAAAAAACAACACTAAATATTCACCAAAATGATCAACAAAGTTTAGAAATATCAAAATATATATACAAAGTTTGTTTTCAATTTACAATAATCCTAACAACTAAGGTGTCTCTTCGACATTTTCACCATCTGTCGAATACACTTCATCATCTGAAGGAGGAGAAGGGGAACGTCGTTTCCACATTCCACTAGCTAGGTTGTTCACTTGTGCCTTGAGAGCCTCGACGGTATGACACATTATCCTACTCTCTGCAATGCGTCTTGCCTCGGCATCTGGCAAGGCACGTGTAAGCTGTTCAATCTTCTGCGACATTGCAGCGATCTGAACACCATCAACGGCCTCGGCCTGGCTAGAAGAGCCAATACCTTCTAGTCCGGACTGAATCCGTCGAACTGGGTTTCTAGATCCTAGGCCATAGACTCTCCCTTTTTGCCTACCCCGACCACTTTTTCAGTCCAAATCTGGGTAGCGACATCCAGTGGAGGCTGGGTCGGCCCACCTAGGGCTTCTTGAGTCTGGATGTACTTAGATAAGAGTCGTTGATAATCCATCTACATAATTAAAAAAAGTTAATTAGTATAATATGATTGTTCAAATTAAGTTTAACATATTACTATTTATATATAATATTTATGAACTTACATAGGCTTGTTCAACTCTTTGTTAGACCCATGTATCAGCATTAGACTCATTCTTCTTCTTTTTTATGTGGGTAGCCTGAAATAGCTCCTCCTGAGTAGGGTCACGACCCAATTTTTTGGCCTGCAAACAAAATTAATGTAATCAAAGTAAACAAATATGTAAAATTTAATCAAATTTATATAAGTATTAAATATAATAATTACTTACCAATTCTCTAGCTATCGTCCCTTGGCTCTTTGCACCTCCAGTGTTCAGGAACCACCTTTTCCTTCACTCCTGGCCTTCTTCGCCTGTTCACACTTTGCCTTAAATTCAGGCGTGTTTCAATATTCCTGAAGCGCCTCGAAAAGATGAGGTAGCATCCATTCAGGCCCCTTGTTCTTTAATCTTGCATCCCTAAACCAATCTGATATCCTTGAACTGCCCTTTCTCTCGTAGTTTGTGGCTATCTTCTTATCGTGTTGAGGTAGCCAAGTACATAATGTCTATAATCAAGGATCAAAAGTGTTAGATGATATATAATAATCATGGATCAAAGAAGAATTTTATGAAATAATAATTCATTTATATACCTTAAACTCATTAAACATGGCCTGTCGAACCCGATGTGGTGTTTCAATCCAACTCGGATAAGGTCGATCATATATCCTTCAAATGCTCTCCCTTAGATGATTTTTGGCCCCTTTTTCCGGATATAACCTGTAGAAATGACAATAAACATATCAAGTCATAAATATAACATTAAGATTAAATATTATAAATCTAAATCAAAAATAAAATCAAACTTACCCAGATCCATCAGGCACGATCACCAGTCTACCGAAACTGTATATATCTCCTGGTTGTGGCTCTCCAGCTGCTGGTGCTGCTGCTAGTGCCGGTGGTGGTGTCGGTGACGGTGCCGGTGCTCTATATGACTGGGTCAAGGGTGGAGTAGTAAAAGCACCCTGTGAGTCTGAGTCTGAGCTGCTATCTCTGAGTCGCAAGCCGACCATGTCAAGAGATGATCCAATCGGGGAAGAAGTATCGGACGATGAACATGTCGAGTTTCCCGTGGTGGACGAGTTTCAGGTGTAGGCATGAAAGTGTGAGAAGTAGTAGGAAATTGAGGCAGAAATGAATGTGTTGGATGCCCAGTATCATAGGTGACATAGGACAGAGGTGGAGAAGAATGTGTATGTGGAGTAGATGAAAGGCCACCCGAAGCAGCGCTAGAATCTAGTGGTCTCCTATATGTTTTCCTACTACTCTTACTCGATTTACTACCCTTACTAGTTTGACCTCGATCACCTGACGACATCTGCATACAAGTTTACGTGCATTATAAAATATAACTAAAATAATAATATAAGTATATATTAGATATAATTACTTAAAAGAATTAATTACGTTACTTGCTAATCATCATTCTCCCGTTCTTCCTCTTCACTTGTTTCATTTCCATCATTCTCCCATTCTTCCTCATCACTTGTTTCATAATCATGATTTGATTCTTCTCCCTCACTTGGTTCATTTTCATTATCTGATTCATCCTCAACATTTGTAATTTCAATTATTACATCATCATCAGAAACTTCTTCTAATATGTGTTCAGGATGTTCTAAACTTTGTTCTAACTCAGCATCCATAGTTTGATGAACAACTGTCAAATTATTTTGGTACACCACATCCAACACATTATTAATATCTATCCGACCCACGGGCTTAGTCTTTATAACCACCCACCAATCAGCCTTGTCTCTACGCAAAGGATATGGAGCATAATACACCTGCTTAGAATTTTGTGCAATGATGAAAGGATCGTAACGGTCATACTGTCTGGTGTGCTTAACTTCAGTTATATTGTGTTGTTGATTAACCCTAGTACCTCTGAGCGATGGATCAAACCACTTACACCGAAATAGTACTATCTTTTTCTTCAGCCATCCAGCATACCTAACTTCCATTATCTCTTGTATCACGCCATAATAATCAACAGTTTGGCCATTACAGTCTACATCGCCTTTAACACACACTCCGCTATTATTGATTTTCTTATATTTGGAAGTTTCCTCTGTTTGAAACTTGAAACCATTGATACAATATTTATGTATGGACTGAATTTGACTATCAGGCCCGAGTGCAACATCACTCACAATTTGCAAATGTTCAATATTGTTATTTTCATCATGAACCTACATAGTGTTTAAAAAAATTATATAAACAAATGATTATGTTGTACTTATATCATTAACATGATATTCAACACTTACATAGTCTTTCAGCCAATCAGAGAACCTCGTATATATGGCATCATTACCCCACTGTCCTACAAAGTAACTGTTCAATAACATTAGTTTTTAAATTAGTTTAAGCATTAGTATTTAAATAATATTATTCAATAATAATATGTATGAACTTACTCAATATATTGTTGTATTTCGGGGCAATTAAGCAAAATGTGTGTCATAATGGATTGCATTTCCATACTACTCAAACCTCGTCTGGTTCATTTTTTAGAACCTCGACTTGGTTGATTAAAAATTAAAATCGACGGTATCTTGGATCAATATCACCATCGTCATTGCGGGTAGGCCTATTTCTTAAAGTTGGCACTTGCTGCTCAAAATAGTAAGAACAAAAATGAGCAGTTTCCCTTGCAAGATAAGCTTCACAGATAGATCCTTCAATCTTAGACCGCTGCTTAACAGTTCTTTTGCACTTGCCAAATAGTTTTGTATAAAATTTTGATGTTAGTAATTTGGTTAAACCAACTTTTAAAAAATGAATTCATTGTGTACAAAGTCATAGTTTTAGTACCTTTCGAATGGATACATCTATCTGTATTGAACTGGGCCTCCAAGACGCGCCTCATGTACGAGGTGAATCGGTAAATGTTCCATCACATCAAAGAATCCGCATGGGAAGATCTTTTCCAACTTAGTAGTAATCACAGGAATATTCTCATTCATCCTTTCTAAGTTATCCTCCCACAAAGTATTACAACACAAATCTTTGAAGAACAAACTTACCTCTGTGATTGGTTTCCATATCCTAAGAGGTAGCCGGTTAAATGCAATAGGAATCAAAGTTTTCATGAAAATATGACAATCATGGCTTTTCATACTACACAACTTCTCTTCGTTCATATCCGCACGCTTCCCCAAATTGAAAGCATAGCCCTCAGGCATCCTCAAATTTTTAACCCACTCACAAATCTCACGTTTTTCATCCAATGTGAATGAAAGCTCGCCTTGGGCTTTAACAATTTATTATTGTGTGTTTCTTGCAACTCTAGTTCCTTTCTTCTGCAATATTCTTTTAAGTCCATTCTAGCCTTTGAATTATCTTTTGTCTTACCCTTAACATCCATCACGGTGTTGAATAAATTATCAAAATATTTTTTTTCAATGTGCATCACATCAAAATTGTGTCGTAGAAGGTTGTCCTTCCAATACGGCAACTCCCAAAATATGCTCTGTTTTGTCCAATTATGTTCAACACCATATCCAGGAAGTCTACAAGGTGTAGCATTTGTAACCTTTGGCAAGTGACAAACTCTCTCCCAAATTTCATTTGCTGACAATAATGGAGGTGGCAGATCATTTTCAACCTTATTCTTTCGGAAGGCATGTTACATTCTGCAAAACTCGTGATCTACTGGCGAGAACCGACGGTGACATTCAAACCATGAATTTTTACAACCATATTTTAATGTGAATGTTTTACTATTTTTCATACAATATGGGCAAGCTAATTTTTTAATGGTCATCCAACCAGATAGCATCCCATACTCCGGAAAATAATTAATAGTTCACATTAAACAAGCACGCAAAAGAATATTCTGCTTAGTTGATATGTCATAAGTCACTACACCTTCAGAACATAATTATTTTAACTCGTTTATCAAAGATTGTAGATAAATATCAATCAAACTTTTTGAATTGCGGGGACCCGAAATAATACAACTTAGAAATATGTAGGGACTCGTCATACACATTTCAGGTGGAAGATTATACAGATTAAGGAATACATGCCAGCAAGAGTAGCGTGCAGCAGAAACAGAGAATGGTGTAAAACCATCTGCACATAAGGCTAATCTAATATTTCTTGGTTCACTAGCAAAATCAAGATAAGTTCTATTAAAATGTTTTCAAGCTTCTCCATCTGATGGATGAGAAATAACACCAGGAGCCCTTCTATTCTCACGGTGCCATCTTATATGCGGAGCAGTACTCATCGACGCGTACAACCTCTTTAACCGAGGTATAAGAGGTAATAATGCATGCCTTAACTGGAACCATCTTCCCACCAGGACTCCGCTTAAAACGAGCATGTTCACAAAACTTGCAACTTTGTAGATCCCCATCATTCTTATAGAACAACATGCAACCATTTTCACAACAATGAATTCTATCATACGACAATCCTAACTTGAAAACCAATTTCTTTACCTGATAGAAATTCTTAGGTATGTTCAACTCAGGGTTAACGAGTTCCCCCAAAAGACCAACCATAGAGTCCATGTAGCTTGAGGAACACTCCAATCTGATTTGATATTGATTAGTTTAACTGCAACGGACAACTCAGAATGCAGACTCCCTACACATAGTGGACGACTAGCCTCTTCTAGTTGTTCGTAGAAACACATTGCTTCTCTATTGGGAGTTCCTTCGAAATATTGTTCGGATTCCATCTCATATTATATTCCGAACGCATCATTGACCATTTCATGCACTCTCTCATGTTGAACACTACTTTGATCATGTGCATACCTACTACTTTCACCGATCAAATTATAAAATATACCATTCTCTCCATCAGTCTCACCATGATTGGTCCATAAAAAATATCTAGGCTTAAACCCATAACGATAAATATGAACTACAATATTATCAGGTTTAAAAAACTTCATGCAATTGCATCGCTTACAAGGACACCTAATCAACTCATCAGTTTGAAAAGGGTATAGCGACATTGCATGGTTGATAAATCCTCTAACACCTTCAACAAATTCATTTTTCATGCCCCCACGATTTGCATTAGTTCTATCATACATCCACAGATAATGATTCATCTAAAAAATTAAAGATATTTTAGATTACACATATAAATTAAAATTAATTAATTTGTATTGATAATTAAATTTTATTATTTAATGATCACTAATTATGCAACAAACATCCTCCAAAAGTAAGTCAAATTTTAATGAAATTATTGAATTAATATTTAATAATTAATTACTAAAATCATATGTGGTTAAGGAATTTGATTACTTAATGATAAATTTTTGTAATTATTGAATTATGAATATGAAATTTTAATAATTATTAACTTTACATTATTATATTATTTTTTGATATATAATTGTTATTATTAAATTTTAATAGGTATTGTTACTAGTTATTTTTGATAGATTTGTATAACAAAGTTTCAAAACCGACGGACTCTAACAATGTAATAAAATTTCAACTAAATCTAACAATCCTAACAAGAACATTAACAACAAAATTTAACAAATTAACAATGAAATCTAACAATCTAACGAAGATTCAACTAAACCTAATAAACAATCTTAAAATTAACATTAATAATAAAATCTAATAATTCTAATATTTAACAATAAAATCTAAAAATCTAACAAAGTTTCAACAAAATCTAATTAACAATCCTAAAAACAATATTTACAATAAAATCAAAACATTCTAACAATTTAAACAATATTAACAATATAATAATTTAACAAATAACAATAACAATAAAATCTAATAATTTAGCAAGGAAATCTAACAATTCTAACAATAACATTAACAATATAGTAATTTAACAATGAAATCTAATAATTTAACCTAAAATCTAACAAAAAAAAATCTAGTTCAAAAATTGAAAACCCTAACCTTCAAATATGGCAGTGGGTCAGATGAGTCGGGCAGTAGGGTGGGGGAGTGGGTTCGTCGCCGGTGGAGCTGCGGCGAGGAGGATGGACGGTAGCCGTGGATGGGTTTCGGTGGGCGAAGACGGGAATCTTCGGAGAAGAGGGAGATGAGAGAAATGAGAGAAAGAGAGAAATGGGGAAGAAAAGGGGGCCTGCGTCGATTAAATTGAAAAAACCGACGGACAGGGTCGATTAGTCCGTCGGTTAATTAAAATATTTTTTATTTTTTTTTTAGTAAATATCGACCGTATCCATCAATTATCTATTTGGCGGAAAAATTTGCGAAAAATAACGAGGGAATAACCGACAGACACAGTCGTTATTTTAGTAAAATAATTATAAAAGAATAAAAAATGAGAGAAACCGACGGATAGTGTCGGTATCCCACACATTTTTTTGGATCGACACTGTCCGTCGGTATCTGACCCTCATTTTTTGCCCCTTTTTTTTTATAGTGTCACTCTAATATCAGTGGGTAACATAACTGAAGTATTATTATTAGATATTGAGAGAATTCATTATTACCCCCCTCCAACTATAACACTTTTTTTAAAGAGACATTGAAACTTTGTGGAGGCCCTTATACCCCCTTATTCTTGTTCAGAGTGAATTTATCATCACCCTATAAGCCCACGTGGCATATAGAGTGTAGTTCACTCTCCGACAGCAAGTGAGATAAGCAATTTTTATTTTATATTATTTGTTTCTGCTTTTATCTAATTAGAAATACTATTTTATTTACTTTATTTGTTTTGTTGTACTAATTAATTCTCTTTTTCTTCATCTTCTTCAATCCACTCAATTACCTTGTCATTTTCTGTCATTTTTCTCTTTTATCTTCTTGCTTCTCTTTGTTTCGTTTTCTTCTTTCTCCTCTGTTTTTTCAAGATTTTTTTGGTGAACCCCATTCTCTAATGATTCATTGTTTTCGATCTGTTTTATGGAGTTCTGTAGCAATTTAATTAAGAAATTTCAATCTATTATTTTTTTTATTAGAGAATGCTATAGAACTCCATCGTAATGGAGAGCTATGCATCATTTTGTAATTGGGATAAGGCGATAAGCTATTGGAAAGGAGATGATGATTTGGAGATGATCTTTTATTTTCAAATCTTAATTTGGTAGTGATTTTGATTTTTTAGTTTTTATTTTGATTTGATGGTTATTTAGTAATAGATACCGGAGATGATGTTCTAGCAATAGAGGTGATGATAGCTACGTCGGAGGATTGACAGTGAAGAGAGCAAAGGGTTGAGCTTACCAGGATGAAGATTGTTGAAGAATTAAGAAGGAAAGGAAAAAAAGAAAGAAATAAATTTAATAAAATAAGAAAAAATACAAATGAAAACAAAAATTAGAAAATATAATAATTTAACACGTGGCAAGAAGCAATTGGTGCATGATTTTCACTTTTTTGTGTGTGTGATTGAGATTGATTGAAAAAGGAGATATTTATATTATTTTTAAATTATTCAAGAAGGTACTAGGATCCCCGTGAAATTTCCGTATCTCTTTAAAGAAAATGTTATAATTAAAAAAATAATGATGTATTCTCTCTTGGATATTAGATAAAAACCACTAATGAGTATACACAAACATACATTCATGTGGTCAAACACGTCAGAATAATAACGAGAAATATTCCCGGCTGGCTAAAATTCAGCAGTATTTCTCATTAATATTCAATGTATTCGACTGTAAGATGTTAACTAATGTACGTTATTAGTGGGTAAATTACAGTTGAAAATAAAATTAATAAAAATAAATAAATAAATAAATATTCAAGTTGAGGTGCGGGTATCTCGCTCTTTTTAAGGAGATTCAAGCCCACTGCGGTGTAATCTTCATCGATCTAGTAGTAAAACAAAGTTATACGATTCAAACAATTTCGGATTAGTTGAAGAGTCTAAAGTTCCACTAAAAGAACACCTTCCTTCAATATAAAATTTCTCTCTTTTATATAGTACTGAATTAGTTGTAGACTAGAAATTTGTTTCTCTGTCTCAACTCTCTCTTTTACCACTACCTCAAAATATATTGCAATATTTTTCTCCCTTCTCATCGTTCTCTAGTATATCTCGTACATCAACATAAGGAAGAAGCATCCGTTATATAGATGTAGAATTTCTTCCAGAAGTAAATGTTAAGAACATGAATAGTTATTTTAGATTTAGCGGGATAATTAATAGGATATAATATCGTTAGTGCTTACATAAGTTACACAAAAATAATGATCACTTTCTTCACTGTATCATCATTAATATGCCATACACTTTAATTTTTAATAATAAAATATATTTTTATTCCAACAGCTAACATATGTTATGCATTAGAAGTTAATAACCACTACTATTAGATGTAAAAACTGTTGGGCTTGTGGAGGCCTGTTTAATTAGGCCCGTTAGAAACCCTAATAACCCTAATCTATTTCTATAAATAGATAGCTTGTACTTGTAATCTACACACCACAAGAGAGAGAGTAATAAAATTCCTCCTAGTTGCAGTTGTGGACTAGGTCGTGAGACCGAACCACATAAATTCTTGTGTGTCGTTTGTGTTCCGTTTTTCTCTATTTTCTCGCAGTTAATTTGTGTGTGTGTGTTTATTGTTGTTGTTCCGCTGCCCCAACAAGTGGTACCAGAGCGAGGTTATACACACGAAAAATTAGCGAGAGTCACCTAAAAATTTTTTTAGAGAAAGAAGGCGCAGCAGCCACCAGCAAACCACTTTGGAGAAGCAGCAGCCGCCGCTGCTGCCAGTCGCGACGACAGAGAAGAATCAAGCAGTCGTCGCTGCCAGAGGTCAAGCAGCCGTCGCTGCCAGATCTGTCCAGATCGCAGAGCTGCTGCCTCCGTCGAGCAGCCCAGGCGATTGCAAAGCTGCCGCCGTCGCGAGCAGCAGATCGAGCAGGAGGGCGAGTTGCCGGAGAAATTTTTTCACCGGCAGGTACTGTTTCGCCGGAAAATTTTTTTCAGGCAGAAAAGTTTTTCAATTGGTCTCTTGTTGGTGGTGGTCCGAGTTAACTTTGTTGGTGCGTATTGGCTTTGTCAATTTTTCTTTTGAAATTATCAAGACCTGAGATCAGTTGTACCGGGTACCTCATCTAGTCGTTTGAGATGGCAGAAGATGGAAAATATCGAATTGAAAAGTTTGATGGTGCAGATTTCAGTTGGTGGAAAATGCAAATTGAGGATTTGCTGGTTCAGAAGGAGTTAGACATGGTATTGGGTGACAAGCCAGAAAAGATGTCTGATGCAGAGTGGGCAGGTTTGGATCGGAAAGCTATGGCGGTTATCCGACTCTCGTTGACCAAGAATGTTGCGTTTAACATTCTGAAGGAGAAGACAGCGAAAGGTGTCATGGAAGCGCTGTCTAACATGTACGAGAAGCCATCTGCAGCAAACAAGGTCTTTCTGATTAGAGAATTGGTGAACACAAAAATGAAGGAAGGCAGTTTAGTTACCGAGCACATAAATACAATGAATTCAATCTTAGCCAGACTTACGTCAGTGGGCATTAAGTTCGATGATGAAGTTCAAGCCTTACTACTGCTATCGTCATTACCTGACAGTTGGTCCGGAACGGTTACAGCAGTTACCAGTTCAGCGGGACCCGATGGATTCACTTTTGAGAAGATTCGTGATCTCATTCTAGGCGAGGATGTCAGAAGAAGGAGTTTTGGGGAATCATCGAGTGAATTGCTAAATGTCAGCAGAGGAAGGAGAAATAGCAGAGGTAGTGGGAGCAGGAACAGAAGAAGGAGTCAGTCGAAGACTCAGGATCGCTCAGATGTAACGTGTTGGACGTGCAAGGAGGTGGGGCATTTCAGGAATCAATGCCCGAATAATAAACAAGTTAACATTGCAGGAGACTATGCTCATAATGATCTCTTGATATGTAGCGTGGAGAGCAGTGTGGATTCCTGGGTCATGGATTCTGGTGCTTCATTTCATGCTACCCACAGCAGTGAAGCATTGCAGAATCTGAAAGAAGGGGATTTTGGAAAGGTAAGACTAGCAAACAATAAAGTTCTTGATGTAACGGGCATGGGTGACATGATTCTGAAAACTTCAGTCGGTTCGTGGACTTTAAAGGATGTCCGAATGATTCCAAGCTTGAAGAAACGGTTGATTTCTGTTGGGCAGTTGGATGATGAGGGACACGATGTTAAGTTCGGAAACGGGCAGTGGAAGGTGATGAAGGGGAACTTGGTCATAGCTCGAGGAAAGAAACGGAGTTCGCTGTATATGGTCTATTTACCATCTGAGAGAGTGACTGTCCCAGATCAGAAGAGAAATAAAATCCGGTTCACGGAGTCTCGTGGGCATAAGAAGGTTCGTTTTGCAGGAGATAAACCCAGAGCCACAGGTCAGATTCAGGTTGAACGTGCTTGGAAAGGTTCAGGTAAACCAATCAGGGGTTCTCGTGGCAGTGGGAGCATCGGCAGTCAGCCAATTAAAACTTCAGCCAGAGTTACCAGACAGTGGGTTAAGAGAACCAGTGTTCCAGCTGTCAAAGTCTCTCCGGATGATTACCTGCTAACTATGGAGAGTGTTGTTTGTTCTCAGAGTATCCCAGGATTCGGTAGTTCGTGCAAGTGGGAGTCGGTAGGGACAGAGGACGAGTCAGGGGCAGTTTTAGCCGTGACTGATGTTGGAGCTTGGGGAAGCTTCAACGGGCCTTCAGGTTAACTGATGAAAAGGCCGCTGCAACCAGGAAGATGAGGAGGAGATTACTAGACGTACAAGTGCTCACAGTGGATGACAGTTGAAGATTATCATGCCTCCAAGTGGGAGATTGTTGGGCTTGTGGAGGCCTGTTTAATTAGGCCCGTTAGAAACCCTAATAACCCTAATCTATTTCTATAAATAGATAGCTTGTACTTGTAATCTACACACCACAAGAGAGAGAGTAATAAAATTCCTCCTAGTTGCAGTTGTGGACTAGGTCGTGAGACCGAACCACGTAAATTCTTGTGTGTCGTTTGTGTTCCGTTTTTCTCTATTTTCTCGCAGTTAATTTGTGTGTGTGTGTTTATTGTTGTTATTCCGTTGTCCCAACAAAAACAACTCATATGAATTAATATAAACTTCCTACGATCAAATACTTTGAATAATAATGAGAATTACTTTGCATAGATTATAGACTGCATAATTTTAAACGGATGCCAACTCTAGCAAGTCTTGAACCTACAACAAGTAATATAATAATAATTTTTTTAAAAAAAATATTATAATCCATGCCGAATTATAGGAAGGTTTTACAAATGACATATGCGAACAATTCATATGCATATATGAGTATGTATATATTTTCATCAATATAGTGAGAATGTATATTTTCATGTAATATCAGTCATAAACTGATTTTGGTAATTGTGATAGGTGAATATTTCAATTAAAACATGGCTCTTAAAGAGAGCCTAGCACCGAAAGGGTAAAAAAATAGTTCAAAACTTTTAAAACGGATAAGGAAATTTCAATTTAATTAAAATGGACATTTCGTTGAACCTCCAATGAGGTTCAGATAAATAATTAAAAAAAAATTATTCCTCACACCACGTTGGGCTTCCAACAAGGTTCTCATTGAATTTTAACAAAACAAATATATTTATGTGAAACCTCGTTCCACTGCAAGCGAGGTTCACTTTATGTTTTGTTTATTTGTTTTTTTTGGTCTAATTCACAAAAATAACAAAAGAGCTAAAATTAAAATTTAGGAAAAAGGGTCAAAAATACCCCTCTACTTTAATATATTAGCTAATTTTGCCTCTGGTTATACTATAGGGCCAAATATACCCCCGTCATTAACAAAGTAAACAAAATTGCCCCTCAGTTAAATGGAATCCCCCAAATTGACTTAAAATACCTAATTTCAATTAAATTATTCATTTTTTCTTTAAATCAGAATTCGCTCCACTAAACTAAATAAACTCATTAGGATTTAATTATTCAAAGCAAAACAAGTTCTATTTGGTAAATATTTGATTTCTATTTTGTTTGTTCCAATATTTTTGGAGGAGAAATAACTGTATGATCGAACTCCTTTTATTTCTAAGACTTTTTCTTTGAATAATTTGAGAACTTGTTTTGCTTTGAATAATTAAATCCTAATGAGTTTATTTAGTTTAGTGGAGCGAATTCTGATTTAAAGAAAAAATGAATAATTTAATTGACATTAGGTATTTTAAGTCAATTTGGGGGATTCCATCCAATTGAGGGGCAAATTTGTTTACTTTATTAACGGCGGGGGTATATTTGACCCTATAGTATAACCAGGAGTAAAATTAGCCAATATACTAAATTAGATGGATATTTTTGACCCTTTTCCCTAAAATTTATCATACCTAAAAGATAAAAAAATATTACTCCCTCTGTTACTTTTTAGTTGCTAGGTATATCAAAAATAGTTATTCCAAATAGTAGTTGCTAGTTTCAAAATTCAAGAAATAATTGACCATCTTTTTCTAACTCTACCCTTAGTACTTAAATTACTTTAGAAATGTGAAATGAATGATTATTGTATGTTTCGAAAAAAATACCTATCAATTAATAAGGTTATATTAGTCAAGTTGCAATCCTTATTAAGTTTTTCTTAAAAGTAAAGTTTATCCTAGAAAATAAAAATGAGACGATGGGATAAAGTAAATTAATTTTACACATCCTAAAGTAACTTAAACATTAAGGATATAGTTGAAAAAAGCTAGTCAATTATTTCTTGAATTTTGAAACTAGCGACTATTTTGAAATAACTATTTTTAGTATACCTAACAACTAAAAAGGAACAAAGAGAGTGATATCTTTATTTACCTTTAAGGTACAATAAATTTTAATTTTAGCTAATTTTTTATTTTTGTGAATTAGAACAAACAAACAAAAAAATTACAAAGTGAACCTTTTGTGAATTAGAACTAAAAAATAATAATAAATTACAAAGTGAACCTCGTTTCCGGTGGAACGAGGTCTCACATAAATATATTTTTTTTGTTAAAATTTAATGACAACCTCGTTGGAAGCTCAATGAGGGATGAAGAATATTTTTTGTTTTATTATTTATCTGAACCTTATTGGAGGTTCAAGAAAATGCCGTTTTGATTAAATTGAAATTTTCTTATTCATTTTAAAAGTTTTGAATTATTTTTTTTACCCTTTCGATGTCAGACTCTCTTAAAAGACATCCATTTGGCTGCACGTGATGTTGATCCTAATTTCCTAGGATTCGAAAGGTGATTATTTCCGCAACAATATTTAATTACTTGTGGATAACTTTATAGTTTCAATTTTAACAGATGGGAATGTTAATTTTTCTATTGGTGTGGAACTATGTTCAAATAGGACACTAGTGTCCAATTTTAACAAGTTCACCAAAAATTTATATCATATCGTAGATAATAAAATTTTATTAAATTTTAATTCATAAGAAATGTGAATTATATCAAATTTAAGATATATTAATTCAAATAAATATTGTAGATTAAAATAATTGGATTAATTATTTAAGTCCAATAAATATGGATTTAATTAAATGGTCCAATTTCATTAGGCTAGTCCATCAAGTTGGGCTACAAATGATGAGTCCACTTTACTAAGCCCAAGATGTCATTTTCCTAAAGGCCCAAATTGGCGCCACGTGTCAAATGACGTGTCACACCAAGTCAAATGAAAGAGCCAATAGGATCATGCCACATGTCAAAATGACACATCATGCCTACTCAAATCAAAGGCCAATGAAAATGCGCCACGTGTATAAATGACATGTTCCGACCAATCAAATATCGATATGTCAACTTAAATCTGATTGGTTGAAAGAAGAGCGTCCTTATCACAACTCTTCCATCCTACAACTATAAATGGAGTCTTATAATTTAGAAAAAGGACCTGAATTCCAACAACAAGCCCAGAGAGAGCTCGTGGATCAAACGCTGCAGATTTCTCTACAAGCTAGTATTCAAGTACTCCAGTTTTTCTCTACAAGTTTCAGAGATCAAGACGGAGATTCAAGAACAAGCTTCAAGCTCTTGAATTTAAACATGAATCAAGATCGAGACCACTAGATTCAAGATCAAGCTCAAAAGCCCTTGAATTCAAGTATAAGTCAATATCAAATCCATCAAGTTCAAGATCAAGCTCAAAAGCCCTTGAATTTATGTTCAAAAAGAAGAATCAGTGGATTAATAAAGATTGTAACACTCATTCATAATAAATACTACGATTGTTGCGATATTTTTTCCGTCTTGATTATTATTTTTTTCGGCGCGAGATTTTATTATTTACAAATTGGCATGCCCAATGGGACAATTTCCACCTCTCATCTCATATTTTCAATCTTCAAAGATCAAGAACATTGAAACATCGAAACGACTTCCAAGAAGATCAACTCCAATTCAACTTCCCCCGAGATTGCTGACTCCAAGTTCTCTGCTAAGGTGGAAAGCATCCTCAATGTTACTTTTGGAAGTTTTGGACCTATCACGAGAAGAAAAGCAATCATGTTAGGACAATAAGCACTCCAAGTGCCGTCTGCATCAACTCCAGTCTTTGGATCTTCATCCCCAAAAGGAGCAAGATCCTCTACTAACACATCAAAAAAAGAAGGCAATGTTGTTGAGAGAATCAAGAAGACTCTGGCTCTACTTGACCTCTCAGGATCCAAGTACTCTGCTACGAAGGGAGATGATAATACTTTAAGCAGTGGGTCTTCTCCACTCATACCACATAAAGTGAGCCCGTCAAAAATCAATTTATGTGATAATCCATGCTATTCTCCAACATCCCCAACAATCATGCAAGCGATGATAACTGATGCTTCATCTATGGAGGAGCAACTAGCGAACTTGACTAAGGTAATTGAGGGCCTGAACAAGTATGTGCAAAATCAAGATGCTCGGATTGAGAAGTTGATGAACAAAGTGAACGTCCTAGTGTAAGGAGAGGCATGCACCTGGAAAGGCTCCAGAAGTTCAAGAGACTGAAGCTCCCGCAGAATATGCATCACCCACCAAGGAAATTCTAGTTTCTTCTGAAGGGATGATTCCACTGGACTAGCTGAAAGAGTTCATTGAAAGGACTATCAAGAACAAGTATGAAGTTACTTCCAAGTCCTCTCTCATGTATGTGAAACCGTACACGACAAGAATTGATAGCCTCAAGATGCCCACTGGTTATCAGCCTCCCAAATTTCAGCAATTTATAGGCAAAGGAAACCCGAAGCAGCATATTGCACACTTTATCGAAACATGTAACAATGTGGGAGCCTACGGGGATTACCTTGTTAAACAGTTTTTCCGCTCCCTCAAAGGGAATGCTTTCGATTGGTACACAGATCTTGAGCCTAATTCTATTGATAATTGGGGGCAACTAGAGTAGGAGTTCCTTAATCGCTTCTACATCACAAGGCGTACTATGAGCATGGTGGAACTCACACATACTCGCCAAAGGAAAGATGAACCGATCATTGATTTCATCAATCGTTGGAGAAATGAAAGCATAAACTGCAAAGATAGACTCAGTGAAGCTTCTGTGATAGAGATGTGTATCCAAGGAATGCGCTGGAGACTTCTCTACATCTTGCAGGGAATTAAACCAAGGTCTTTTGAAGAGTTAGATACTCGTACTCATGACATGGAATTAAGCATGTCTTCTGCTAGAAATGGAGTGATGTCTGCTTTTGACCCTCGTAAAGGGAAGGATAAGCAAGAACCCAAGAGATGGAGTAAATTTGTACCTAAGGGTGACAACAAAGAATCCATGAACGCCGATGTATAACCTGTGAAGTTTACTACAAAGGTGAGCAAGAAGCAGAGTATGAAAACAACTTCTTCTCGAGGTAACCAAAATAAAAAGTTAACCTTGAAGGAAATGCAAGAAAGGAAATACCCCTTCCTCGATTCTGATCTCCCTGAAATTTTTGATGAACTACTTGAGTTAAAACTCATTGAATTGCCAGAGATTAAATGACCCAATGAAGCTGGAAGAACAAACAATCCTAATTATTGCAAGTATCATCGGCTTGTGAGTCACCCTCTTGAGAAGTGTTTTATTTTCAAGGACAAAATTATGCCGCTGGCTGATGAGAAGAAGATTGTGCTTGAGGATGATAAGGCAAGTTCTAATCAAACATCTATCACCTTTGTCTCTCTTGATCCGGTCTAAATATGCAAGTTTGAAGAGCGTAAATAAGGACCATTAAAGCAAGGTAAAACCCAAGTTGATGAAGATGATGATGAGGGTTGGATTCTAGTGACTAGACGGAGACTCTCCAAAGCACGCCTACAGAAGGAATCGTCTAAACAACTAACAAGAAAGAAGATAGTGAGAAGACCAAGGAATCAAAAACATGTTGAGCAGTCAAAGAAACCAAAGGTGGAGGTGCGGTATCATCAGAAACCACGTCGTTATGTGACTTTAGAGGAATTCCTACCAAGTGGGTTCTATATGAAGATTTCTCAAACCAACATCAAGGCATCATGCTTTAATACCTGTTGACACCTAATTTTGACCTCCCCATACCTTATTTAGACTGCTATTTTACTTGTAAATATTTTAAACATCTTCACATAGACACGAATATTTTTATATTATTATTATTATTATATACGTAGTCAGGTTACCAAACTAATATTATGTTTAGTTAATTGCAAATATCATTATCATTTTGTTACATTCAAATGTACAAACTTTTCTTTATGTATTATTGTTGTTATTATTATTATCACCTCGTTCTTCACTCGTAGAATTATTTATTTATTTATTTATTTTTACTTATATTTATTCACTATTTTTTGTAAACACTAGAGCAAATATTTTAAAGTTATTATTCTTTTTATTGTAGATATTGATAAATTATTTTTATAATAAAATACGATTGTTAATTTTATTATTTTTCAATTACTTAATAATTTATTAGTTACTAGTTTAAAATATTTTGGTAGAATATTATTTAGACCCAAATAATAATATTGAGCACAACTTTAAATTTAAAATTTTATCAAATCTTTTTAGAGTTATAAAAATCCTCCTATATATTTTTTTTCTTTATATGGAACAATATAATTTTCATTAAAATCAGAAAAGTATTCTTTCTCTTTTGAACAAATATTACTTTCCTCAAAATAATTCTTTTCCGTTTTTTTACTCCCTCTCTTAACATTAAAATGAATCTTTTCTTATGACTCCATGGGGGAAGAACATTTTTCTTTTATTTCTTTTTTAGCCTAATCTTAAAGTATCAATCATCATTTTTTTTTTCTCTGGAGAACTCACATAATCCTTTTCCTGAGGCCATCTCCACCAAGTCGTCACCCATTCACGTTGGACATGGACAGAGGGAGAGCATATGCTCTTGATACATAGATATAGTCCACAATAGGGAGACACACACGCCCTTACTCTTTTATGGTCGATGTTGGTGTCAGTTTAGATTCGACATCAATACAGGACTCTCTCTATTCCTATCTTTCAATCTCAGACTCAAAGTTCAGAATTGTTAATTTATGATTTGTAAATCTGTGTGGTGATGCAACTTGAGTGCTTTCTAAGCATTCACAAAATGAACAGGTTAGTCCCTGATATTCTTTTTCTTTACTTGTTTTTGGCATCTTATAGTTGCTTTTATTTTATACATTAAATATGAACCCTTATTTGAATATACATTTGTCATACATTATAAATATGAGGGTGCTACTTACATGCTATATGACTAGGTTTGTTGGCTTAAACTAATGTGTTTGAGTGTTATATGACAATTTTCATGTTTGGAGTTTTTTTTTCCAGTTTGTTATAATTATTATCAATTGCATATTTAATACGATTGGTATAAAATAAATTTTTCTACATTCAGTTATTTTATTTTTTCTAATAGGCTTTGTGATTTGGGCTCTCTATAAAAAGGAGATTAAGTCTTTTAATGTTTAATGCTCAAGTTTGCACATGCATCTTGCCTTTTGTTGGGTTTGATTTGCCTAAGTAGAGGTTAAAAATAATTTACAAGTCACTCATTTTGGGGGAACCCTTATTTTATGAAATTGCACCAACTAGCTTAAGTATACCTTTTGGCAAAAGCACAATAATTTTTACTTGGTCTTCTCACTTTTTTTTTTCATCCATTTTTTACAATGTATATATTATTTTAGGATCTGGTATAATATTTTCAATTTTAAGATTCTGAATCATTTTTAGTGCAATCATCTATTTACTACTCCAATATGTGCTACATCTTTGTTGCTTAAGTTTAATACTAAAATAATTAGATGAGCTTTACTAGAATGATGATCCAAAGTATTTTCAAGTTAGTTTCGTCATTATATTTTCCGTTGCCTTATCTTTTTTCTGTAACTTCTTTGTTTGCTTACTACTATGAAGATTTTTTATTGCTTTATTATTATTATTATTAGTAGTAGTAGTAGTAGTAGTAGTAGTTAAATATTAGGAACAAACATACTCTCACCAGCTTTGAATATTTTAAACATGTATACCACAATTGAATGGAGTCACTTGGAGTTCTATCACAACGAGTGGAGGATTCCATGCGTAAAGCAGAGCTCGAGTGGAATCGTCACCCCAAAGGGGTCAGGTACGTTTTGGGAAATAATGAAACAGACAGGCTATTGCTGACTTCTTGTATGAAGCGCAATATAGCTTTATCAAAAAAATAAAGCAACCCGTTACTCCTGTCCTTCCTAAATTCTATATGTCACCCTTTTAAAATTTTCAAAGACTTGATAACTTTTACTATTATGTTAAATTGTCAACATCATCAGACAATCTAAAAAATTAAAATATATATGTATCTTAACTATACACGACTTTTTAAATACTTAAATATTTTATTCGTTACTCTTATATATATTTTAGAATTTTTTTTGGTCTCGACTTAAGACGTTTAAAAGGATTGATCATACCAAAAGATAGAATAGATGGGAGTAACATCGCATTAGACCCATTTTTTAGCCTTGTCACATCATGATCCCACTCTCTTAACTTTAACTTTATAAATTTCTAATTTATTATTTATTTTAGTATTCTATTTGGAAATAATTCTTTTTTCGATTACCCTTTAATTCTTTTAGTTTTCCTTACTTATTCGTATTAATCAATTACTTTAAATATTTTATTGGAAGCGAACGGGTACGTCTTCTCTTCTTCAATGCTTGAACAAATATTTTTGAACTAAGTGTATTTATTTTTAATAATATAAATTTGCATGTTTAACCACCTAGCTATTTTTAGGCTTAATAATTCATTAACCTTATTTTCTCGCTTAGTAATTCCCCACATAATAATGAATTCGGAAGGGACCCACATTTGTTGACATCGAAAGGTGCCTAACACCTTCCTTTCGAGGTGACTTGAACCTTTACCCGACTCTGGTGACCTAGGCTAGTATAACAGACCCTTGAGTTAGTACGGTGCCCTAACGCACCTCAAATCGTTAGGTGGCGACTCTTTTTCAATTTAATAACCCTTAAGAGTTGTCACATGTCAAGGTCCGCCTTCCGCAAGGAAAATGGGGCGCGACAATACCGACAAAGAGGTGAAGAATGAAAGTCTATCAACATTGTCTTCATCATTGCTGGAAAAGCTTTTTGAGTCTTCTCTTCAAGAAGTTCACGCATGTGATACAAAAATCACATTTACAGATGACGATCTTCTACTTGGAGAAATACTGCACAATCATCTTTTATATATGGTGGATCACACGCTTGAGAAGAGGATAAATAGAATCTTGATAGATGATTGATCTGGAGTTAACATTCTTCCTATTCGCACGATGAAGAAACTGTGCATCTCACCTGAGGAACTTTCTGAGATTCGCTTGATGATTCAAGGATTCAATCTAGGGGGGCAAAGGGTCATAGGTGCTATCAAGCTAGAGATCAGCATTGAAGATTTGTGATCGAGCGCATGGATGCATGTAATCGACGCAAGGACTTCATATAATATGTTGCTTGGACGGCCTTGGATACACGAGAATAAATTAGTCCCGTCCTCCTACTATCAATGTTTGAAGCATCTCGAAGGTGGAGTCGAGAAGAAGATAATTGCTGTTGATAAGCCATTTGCAAAAGCCGAATCACACTTCGTCGATGCAAAGTTCTACTTAAAAAACTACATTGTGAAAGAAGTGAAAGTCGATAATGTCGCAACTAAAAAAGCTGATGCGACTGCTGAAAGGGTTAAAGTTGGCAATGAGGAGCCACTCTCCCTTTCAATTAAAGGGAACATTGTGCCTTTGGAAAAGAAGATAACACATGTACTCCGCTATGTACCAAAGTTGAAGAGAGAGGAAGGTCAATCATCCGATATCCAAACAAGTGTACCAAAGGGGATAACTTTCCCTCTCAGATAGATTAACGCAATTAATTTATCCTCTAAGCTACTTAGAGAGATCATGGTTCACAATACTCCGCAAGATGTAGCACTCCCTACAAAATGCACAAATGAAGGTTTTGATCCAAATGCCTATAAGTTATTTGCAAAGGTTGGGTACAACCCCAATGAACCATCGAAGTAAGGGAAACTCCCATCAGAAGCTTCCATCAGGAAATCACGTGAGGTTTGGGGTATAAGCAACCATCGCCAATTTGCATCTCCATAAGAAGAGCGACTGCCAATCACATCACTATCATATATGAATCTGGTGTGCCTGACAAAAGGCCTTCTGTCTTTGACCGATTGCGGAAATCAACTGTGAGAACTTCTGTGTTTGAAAGGTTAGGCCCATTGAAGAAGAAGAGAAAGTTCCAGAGAGACTACTAGATCATAAAAATGCCCACGTTGTTCAAAACCCAGAAATATTTTCAAAGTTTGGTTCCTTCTTGAATGAGGCGACAAACAAAACTTGTTATTTCATGTGGGGAGGTACTGAAGGCGAAGAATCACACTATGGTTTATACGAAGGAACCAACGAAGATAAAGAGAGTGTAGGCTCTTCATGTACACAAAGTGAGCACGATACCTCATCTCAAATGGAGGTTAACAAGAAGCTAGATGATGTCATCTGGTGTTATCACATAGCGGTCAATGATAGCGATCCTCAGGAGGATGAAGATGCTGGGGATGCTCCTCCAGAACTTGAAGAAGGAGTGAAGGACATAGTAGACTCTCTAAAGGAAGTTAATCTTGGCATTGATGAAGATCCAAGGCCAACCTATCTAAGTGCTTCCCTCACAATTGATGAAGAAATCGCTTATATGGATATACTCAGAGAATATAAGGATGTGTTTGCTTGGAGTTATAAGGAGATGTCTAGACTGGATCCCAAAGTAGTAGTCCATCAACTTGGAGTCAAGAACGATGCTCGTCCTGTTAAGCAGGCTCAAAGATGTTTCAGACCAGACTTGGTTTCGTTAATTGAAAAAGAAGTTAACAAACTCATTGAAGCTGGCTTTGTTCGCGAAATTAAATACCCCACATGGATTTCAAGTATCATTCCCGTGAGAAAGAAGAATGGCCAAATTCGAGTCTGCGTTGACTTTAGGGATCTCAATAACACATGCCCTAAGGATGAGTTTTCGATACCCATACCAAAATTGATGATTGATGCTATCACTGGTTACAAGGTGATGTCTTTCATGGATGGTTCATCAGGCTATAACCAGATCTGCATGGCACCAAAGGATGAAGAACTCACTGCATTTCGTACACCCAAGGGGATTTATTGCTACAAAGTAATGCTTTTTGGTTTGAAGAATGCAGAATATCTTTGACGACTTGCTACACAAAAATGTTAAGTGTTATGTTGATGACTTGGTGGTGAAGTCAAGAAAGCGAAATGACCACTTGCAATACTTGAGAATGGTGTTCGAGTTGCTTCGAAGTTATCAACTTGGAATGAACCTATTGAAATGTGTCTTTGGGTTTAGTTATGGAAAGTTTCTGGGCTTCATTGTGCGACATAGGGGAATCGAAATCCATCAAGCCAAGATTGAAGCAATTCTGAAGATGCCTGAGACTCGAAATATTCATGAATTAAAAAGCCTTCAAAGAAAGCTAGCATATCTTAGGAGATGCCAACCATTTAGCCATCTCATGAAGAAGGGTGCTCTTTTCAAGTGGGATCAAGCTTGTGCTAACGCCTTTGAAAGCATCAAATCACGTTTAATGAAACCTCCAGTTCTAGCGGACCCTGTACCTGGAAAGTCGTTGATATTATATATTTCAGCACAAGAAAGGTCCGTTGGAGTGCTATTGGCCCAAGAAAATGATGAAGGGAAGGAAAAGTCCCTTTATTACTTAAGCAGAATGATGACACCAAATGAGTTGAATTATTCGCCAATTGAAAAGTTATGTTTGGAGTTGGTCTTCTCAATTCAAAAATTGAAGCACTACTTTCAACCTCACATTGTTCATCTCATCTCTAGAGCAAATCCCATCAAATTTGTGATATCAAAATCAGTCCTCAGTGATTGATTAGCAAGGTGGTACCTCCAGTTTCAACAATTTGAGATTGTGTACATCCCTCAAAACATAAAGGGACAAGCGTTAGCAAATTTCCTGGCAGATCACCCAATACCTGATGATTGGAAGCTAACCTATGAACTGCCTAATGAAGATGCAATTATCATTGAAGTTCAACCTCCATGAAAGATGTACTTTGACGGTGCTGCACATCATGGCGGAGCTGGGGCTGGCATAGTATTTGTCACTTTGCAAGGAGAGGTTCCACCATACTCATTCACTCTGACGAAATGTTGCTCTAATAGTGTCGTTAAATATTAAGCATTAATACTTGGGCTAGAAATGGCCGTCGACATGAAGCTGTTGCGATTGCAAGTTTTTGGTGACTCTCAATTGGTGATCAATCAACTCTTGGGAAGCTATGAGGTCAAGAAACCTGAACTACACCCCTATCATGATTATGCTCAAAAGTTGATAGGATGGCTTAGGGATGTGACCCTCCAACATGTACCAAGGAAGGAAAATAAGAAAGTTGATGCACTGGCTACTCTAGCTTCAACACTAACTCTGTCGGATCAAACACAAGTTACTATCTACCAAAAATGGGTAGTACTGCCACCAAATGAGGATGAATATATGGAAAATAAGTTCGGGAATCTCGTCGCTATCTCTAAAGGGGTGAAGGAGGACTGGAGACAATCCATTATTGACTATTTGTGTTATGGAATTTTGCCATAAATTCAAGAAGAAGGACTGAAATCTGATGTCGTGCACCCCGCTTCCTTTACTATAAGGATACATTATACAGAAGATCATTTGAGGGGTACCCTTGTGATGTTTAGGGGAGAAAGAAGCGTCCCAAGCTTTACAAGAAGCACATTTAGGAGTATGTGGGTCACATCAATCTGGACCGAAGCTTTACTTTCACATAAAAAGAATGGGATATTACTGGCCAACAATGGTAAAAGATTACTTGGACTACGCCCCAAGGTGCAAGGCTTGCCAGTTTCATGCAAATTTCATACATCAGCCTCCCAAAGTATTACACTCGACCATCATATCTTGGCCATTTGATGCATGGGGATTAGATGTTGTTGGTCCGTTGCCGAAATCTTCTGGTGGATACTTGTACATATTGGCTGCAACAAATTACTTCTCCAAATGGGTTGAAGTTGTTGCTCTTAAAGAGGTAAAGAAACAGAATGTTGCAAATTCATCCAAGTTAATATCATCTACCATTTTGGCATTCCTCATTATATAATAACAGATAATGGCAAGCCATTTGATAACAAGTTGATGAATAAAATTTGTGAGTTTTTTGGTTTCAAGCACCGCAAATCTTCTATGTATCATGTTGCCGCCAATGGTCTAGCTAAAGCATTTAATAAGACTTTGTGCAACTTGTTGAAAAAGGTCGTCTCCAAGTCCAAATGGGATTGGCATGAACGGATGAAAGAAGCTTTGTGGGCATATAGGATGATTCACCACACACCGACACAAGCGACACCATACTCGCTTGATTATTTGAGTTGAAGCAGTCCTACCACTTGAGCTCCAAATACCTTCTTTAAGGCTTGCTATTCAACAAGGGCTCACAGAAGAAGAAAATGCTCGATTATGGCTTGTAGAGTTAGAAGCACTTGATAAGAAGAGACTGGAGGCTCAACAAAATTTGGAATGCTATCAAGCTCGTCTATCTCGTGCTTTCAACAAAAAAGGTTCGCTTGAGATGCTTTCAAGTAGGTGATCAAGTCCTGGCAGTAAGAAGGCCTATCATCACTTCTCATAAGTCTGAAGGCAAATTCACCTCAAAATAGGATGGACCAGATGTCATACAAGAAGCATATTCAAGTGGCGCTTACAAGCTTGTTGAGGTAGATGGCGTGAGGATTGGTCCTATTATTGTAAAGTTCTTGAAAAGATACTATCCTTTAAGAGAGACAATGCTCCTTGAGGCACGAGCATAAACTGCATGTTACTCCTAGCCGGCAAGAGTATAAATTGTGCACGCTTTATTAAAAAAAAAATTAAAAGAAAAAAAGGTCCGCTAGATTGAAAACCTCGCAAGAGGCGATCTAAGAAAAAATTAGGACACCAAAAAAAAACTCACTTTTTGTGAACTACGGAATGACTTGATCCTCTTCACCGAGGTACTATGCAGCTTAGAGTTTTATTCTAAATTCAGTCGCATGAGTTTAAAAATGTATCACTCCAAGTAATGTTCAAGAAAAAGGTGATGAGTTAAAATTCACCTAACCAACACATGAAGATCAAAATTAGAGGGGGTTCTTTCTTTTCAACTTCGAACCTTCATCAAATCTTAATGGTTCAATATAAACGGGGGCAAGATTCCATGAGAAATTAGTTTCCCCAAACAAGATGACTACATTTTCAGCGAGTTATCAAATCCGCAAGTCATAGTCTGCAGGTTTGCAAAGCCTTTGAGTTGGACATTTAAAACCACTATGTAGGGAAATTTGAGGTTGTCAACTTGTCAGCATTCAAAGACTATTTCACATATATCTATAATCTGGGACTTTCTCGATGGTTTTAAAAATTTGAATTTCAGATATGTCCTAGATTGAGAAGTTGAGTTTCTTGTGGTTCCGGCATAGATGCATCAAGATACAATTTTTTAAAACTTGGTGTGCACACGCGGATTCGAAATTGTTAGCGGATCAACATTCAAAGTTTATTTTAGAAAGTAAAAAAAATAATTATTCGAAGCAAAAAGGAAATAGACTTTATTCATAATAAGAGTATCCACTGATGAATTGAAAGAAATAAAAAAAAAGGATAGCAAAATCTTGAGACTAATCTAAACATAATTTGTAATTGATTAAGTCTTGGCGCATAGCTTCCGAGCGCTCCTTCTTCTGCTCTAAATCGGTCAAGTCGTCAAAATTCAACAAATCTGTATCATTGCATGCATCAAAATCCTTTTCAAGAGTTGAGACCCCTAATTTGGCTTCTTCAACTTCTTTCTCTATAGCTTCTAAGAGAATTTCTAGATCCTTCTCTTTTCTGCGCAGCTTCTCTATCTTCTCTTTCACCTTGCTTAGAGATTGACGAATGGAGGAAATTTTCTAAATCTTCTCATGTTCTTCAAGCATGACATTTGAAAGACGTTCCGTAGATGTTATGGACAACTCTTTTCTTGCAGCTTCCATATCCTTATCATGTAGGGTCGATCGTTGCCTGGTTATATATAGCAGCAAGCTCAAAAAAGGACTTCAATAATTTCATCAAAGGGGAAATATCCACATCCTTGCCGTCCATCTCGTCGAGAATCACTTGGACTTCTTCTTTAAGAGAGGAAGCACAATCTACATCGCTTTCAGAAAGCTTACCCCGAATCACTGTCCAAAGTTTAGAAATAAACATCTTTCGGTAGCTTAGGACAACCTTCTTACCGTCGAACACGGACACTGCAGTTGTTGGATGCTTTTGCAAATCAGAACTCGATCTTGCTATCACTCTATCACGAGGAGCAGAAGTTGACTTTTTTCAGTTTTTCCTGTGGAAGGGGAATTTATTGGATTCGGACCAGAAACAGACTCACCACTTTTCTGTGACATTTCTCGTGGTAATGCTCCGCCACCATTTGATTGTAGAGGCAAAACAAGCAATTAATAAAAGTCATTGCTGACATATTGGGTAAACTAAAAGTTGTAAGCATACCTCTTTAATAAGAACAGTCAAAGTCCTCGAAGGACTATCAACACTGTCATGAATCTCGACCACTGCTAAATCTACATCCCCTGATTTTTCTGAACGTGGTCTTACCTTTTTTCAACAAAGATCCTCATGACTGCTATTACTTTCACCTTGAGACGATCTCTTTTTAGAAACATGAGCACCTATACTTAACGAAAAGGAGCCTTTGCCACCTTGACAATCTTGGGTATACACTTGTTTAGTTGGAGTCTTTTTTAAGTAACTTAGGTCCTTTGTATTGCTTCGATGACATGACCAATGGAGTAAAGGAATTTCCAGTCTGTGAGACTGCATTACTACATTCTTGATGTGCAACCTCTGGAATCTTGGTAGAAATTGGCCAGCTGTATCCACCAAAGTTTGTAAGTAGCCATCAATAAAATTCTCGTGTGTTTTCGAACACCAAGTCTTATAATCATCTGCAAAGAGTTTCTTCACGTTAGGAGTAATGGGGGGTAAAAATCGCACGTGACATTGATTTTACGAACACGCAAATCCACCAATATCTAAGTCCTTCAGCCAACAAAACACTATTATCATTTGCTAAAGCGCCTGGAATTCTTTGGTAAAATTCAAATTGACGGAATCAATGTGGACTATATGGCTCGATGATAGTTGAGTTTCCATTTCTTAAGGAGAGATATCCAAAACGGATGCTCATGAAATAATTTTACTTTAATGCTTGTGCCTCATCATTGTCAATATAGTTATAAGGCTCGAAATTATTTAACATAGTAGAAGTCCAAGCTATGTTATCTCCTAGATGGATGCATTTTCTTGCTCCCTTTTTGTAAAACTATTGTGCAACACCCTCTCCAGAAAATGCCACCATAAGTGGATTTGACGGTATATTTGCAAGCGCATAATGAGTCTTGAATTAGTGAGCAAGCCAACCATAAACATAATGGATCGGAAAGCGGATCCTGATTAGATCAAGTTGTGGCAAACTAGAAATCTCATTAAGACCATTATAGATAATTGCTAAAACGGGCACCGCAAGACTGATCTCCCGTTTGATAGCCATAATAGTCGCCATCTTAAAAGTCCCTGATTGAATAAAGTCAACCTCTCCGGAAGGAAGCAGGAAAGAACATAACCAACACGATAAAAATGTTGCAAGGTATGTTTCATCTTTCTTTACAGGCCCCACCCCAAGCTTATGAAATACACATTACTCATCTCTTGACCATTGAGATGTCTCAGGTATGATCCCCAAAGGGTTATGTGTAGATTTTAAACGTGCAGTCTTCTTCTCCCTTCTCTATTGAGCAGGCTCATACTTTAGAGGTTTTTTATATCAAAATCCTATCCACTTGCTCAAAGAGACTCTTGAGTCGTCACTCTAGCTCTCTTGTAAATAATGGAAAGCTGCAAACAAGTACTCACAAACTCGAGGAGTGTATCTTTGATCTTTCGCATAAGTACCTGTGAGTTCAGTAGCCTCGGGGATAACCTCCTCATATAAGGATCCTCCGATTGGCAAGCTTCCAAGGACATATAAGTCCTACAAAGAAATAGATAGTTCATCAATGGATGTAAGAACTGTATTCGTCTTCGGGCACCACGCCTCACAAAATACCTGTAGTATGTCTGAATTTTGACCATAGGTGAAAAGCGAGGCGTAAACAGCGTCATAAATGTATGCAGCAATTAAATCTTCTTGACTTCTAGCGAGTGTATCCTCAGCCCACTCCCAATATCCTGGGATATGACAATATTCACCCTCGAACACTACTGTCTCGCCCCAGTGTATTTCTTCTCGGACTATGCGATGAGCCAAGCTAGAAAGAGCACTTACTATATTTGTATAATGGAGCAGCGCCTGAAGAGACCACATCTGAGAAGATCAAGTTGAAGTAGATTTGCATTCGGAAGTCCAATTTTTCATACGGAGTATGTTCCTAAGAAGTGGCCAGGGACCTGCATACCATCTAGTTAAAAGAGTTTGAACCAACAATCTTGTTTGCATCGCAGGCCGTTCACTACTCTCGATAATAAGGTACTTGAGTTTGGATGAAGGATAGGTATAATCTTTAAAGTTCACCATCTGGTTAAGCTGCAATAACAAAAAAATCACCATCCAGCTCAAAGGCACATAGACTAGACTCCAGGAAAATCCCACTCCATCCGTAAGAAAAAAGAAAGGAGCCGCAAGCGAAAGACGAGGCCATGTCACCAAGCGCGGATGAAATTCATCTTGTACTACGCCTTAGACCGGTTTCTTCAAAAGGAATAACCAAAATTCTAAAGCGCGAATGAAATACATCCTGTACTACGCCTTAGGCCGGTTTTTTCAAAAGAATAACCAAAGTCCTAAATTGCAGATGAAATCCATCCTATACTACGCCTTAGGCCGATTTCTTTAAAAGAATAATCAAAGTCTTAAAGCGTGGATAAAACTCATTCTGTACTACGTCTTAAAATTGATTTTCTTTGAAAAAAAATAATAATGAATATTCCGTCAATATTAATCCGCATCAAACTAGAACTAGATCCTTCTAATATGTAAACAAAGATAAGGAAAGAGTGAAGTAAAGCACAAAAGAAGATACTTACCTAGAAACGAATATATCTTAATTGTCAAATATATGGCAAGTTGGTGTTTTAAAGCCTCCTACAATTGAAAAGATTAAAAAAATAATTAAAGATGGAATTGATGACTACTGACTTTTATTCAAAAGTCACAACAGATCAACAAGGCAAGTCACAAGGTGGATAACTAATGATTTACATGGCAAGGTTTCATGCATTGGCAAAAGGAAAACAAAGGTAATCATGAGATTCTAACAAAAAAAAAGAATAAAAAGGGACAGAGATATATATATATATTATATAAGCACGGCACGAATTCACAGCACACCGTAAATATTGAAAAAAAAGGAGTTATTAAAGAGAAGAACGAGGAAGTGAGAAAAAAAAATTGCTTACCTCTGAACTGGATTTCGAGAATGACACGAAGAAAAAAAAATTCTACTTCTGTAGCTTGAATTCTGAATTTTCAAGATTCTATTTGATAGGTATTTATAAGAGTACACAGGTGGTGGTCATAGTCATAATTTGTATTTAACATAGACTCTATTAAGCGGTATTCTTCTATTAGAAGTTGAAATCAACAGAGTTGACAAAGGGGTGTGGAAGGTGCTTCAAAGAGAGGAATATGTGCTTCAATTCTAGTTTCTGAGATCAATAAATTTATCCGACGAGATTTGAAGCAGGGGGCATTTTATAGATAATGAAATTTTATTAAATTTAAATTCATAAGAAATTTGAATTATATTAAATTTAAGATACATTAGTCCAAATAAATATTATGGATTAATATAATTGAATTAATTATATAAGTCCAATAAATATGAATTTAATTAATGGTCCAATTTCATTAGGCTAGTCCATCAAGTTGGGCTACAAATGATAAGCCCACTTTACTGAGCCCAAGATGTCATCTTCCTAAAAGCCTAAATTGGCGCCACGTGTCAAATGACGTGTCACGCCAAGTCAAATGAAAGAGCCAATAGGATCATGCCACATGTCAAAATGACACAACATGCCTACTTAAATCAAAGCCAATGAAAATGCGCCACGTGTATAAATGACATGTTTCGGCTAATCAAATATCGATATGTCAACTTAAATCTGATTGGTTGAAAGAAGATCGTCCTTATCACAACTCTTCCATCCTACAACTATAAATAGGGGTCTCATAATTCAGAAAAAAAGACCTGAATTCCAACAACGAGCCAGAGAGAGCTCATAGATCAAACGTTGCAGATTTCTCTACAAACTATAAGCATTCAAGTACTCCAGTTTTTCTCTACAAGTTTCAGAGATCAAGATGAAGATTCAAGAACAAGTTTCAAGCTCTTGAATTTAAATACGAATCAAGATCGAGATCACTAGATTCAAGATCAAGCTCAAAAGCCCTTGAATTCAAGTACAAGTCAAGATCAAATCCATCAAGTTCAAGATCAAGCTCAAAAACCCTTCAATTTATATTTGAAAAGAAGAATCAAAGGATTAACAGAGATTGTAACACTCATATTCATAATGAATACTACGATTGTTGTGATATTTTTTCCATCTTGATTATTATTTTCTCGACGCGTGATTTTATTGTCCACAGATATATCTTATGTTTTTCAGATTTTTAATATTTTCATTTGACATGAGAATAGCAATGAATACCAAAGCAAGCTTAAGCAACACATCATGTTAGAAATGATACTTCACACTTTAAGATTGTTGGTTTTTGCTATATATCTCATTTCTTTTCAAAGGACATAATACACACACCTCTCTAATGAACTAGTTCTCTACCATGAGTAATGAGTTAAAAGTGTTCTTTTATTTTTAACTTATTTTATGTTAAGGACTTTCCTCACTAGCCTCAATTTTAAAATGACGTAGCTATATATAATTTAATCATTTCTTGCTCGTGCCCCGGAAAAGAATAGTTGCATTACATTCAAACATTTGGAAGGAGACATTATGACCAAAAAGTGATGCATAGTAAATTATGTTTTCAAATTGCCTCAATTAAAAATAATGAGTTGTCCTTATTATAGGTTCATTGTTTCCAGAAGATACACCTATACTATATCAACAGGTGATCTTTAGTTAAAATATATTTAGTTGACATGAGATCTTAGCTGGTCTTTTTTTTATATAATGGCAATTGATTTTTATGTGTTTGGTTTTCTCATGATAGATAGAATTGACAGTAATTTATGTTGTACCTTTACTATTAGTAAACATGTCAATAGGAAGATACACTTCAACCTGTATTTCAGTCATGATACCTTATAGTCAAACTAATTCTGTAACTGTAGAAACAACACTTCTATATTCTGCTTTTATAAAATTTCTGAAAATCACAATGTTCTTCTTAGATTTTCATGTGATTAAAGAATCGCCAAACTTGATTAGATAGCCTATCGCAGACTTCCTGGAATGAGGAAGGAAGCCTTATCTGATTAACAATATGTTATGATTGTGTTTTTCTTATTGTTGGAGAATAGAATGTCTTGTCCTGATGCTAATTTTACATATTTGAAAAGTCTTAAGACAGGATCTATGTGAGACTTCTTAGATTGCTGTTGAAATTGACTTAGAGTCTGGACTTAAAAAGCTGATGTTGTCATGATTAAGTACAATAATTTCCCTATGAACTTCTAATATACAGCCTGATCTGCTAAGGAATCATTGTTGCTCTTGTCAAAGCAATCTTTCTTACAGCAAGCATCATATTGCTTGACAGTTAACTTGACATTTATGTCTACTGGTGTCATAAATGGCTTAGCACCCCCAAGCCCAACTTCAAAATTTTGTTTCAGAGAATATTTTATCTGATACATAAGAATTCCTTGCTTATTTTTGGCAAACTCAATTCCTAAAAAGTATTTGAGTTTCCCTAGATTTTTCATCTTGAATGCTTGCTTCAACTTCTCTTTAGTGTCTTCAATTATTTTCATATTATCTCCTGTAATAAACATGTCATCAATATACACTAACACAATAGTTGCTCCTGTAGCTGTATTTTTTAAAAATGAGTGATTATTTGTTTTGTTTGAATTGTGACCTTATCGGTTCCTTAGACAGTTTTACATTCCATAGTCTAGGTGCTTATTTCAGATCATAAAGGAATTTATTTAGCCTGCAGACTATACTATTACTCTCCCTCTGGCTATGAAATCTCTGTGGTATTTTCACGTAAATATTATCAAATAGATCGACTTATAGGAAGCCATTAAACACATTCATTTGATGTATATGCAATTTATTCTAGGCTACAATTGACAAAATAATTTTGATTGTTTTTATCTTTACCACCGGAGAAAAAGTCTCTTGGTAGATTCTTTCCTTTTTACTATATATCTTAGTTACTAGACTTGTTTTAAACCTTTCCACTTCCACATTTGATTTGTATTTAATTACTAATTTTTGGAGACGTGTTTTGCACGTGTATACCCATATTAAATAATTAAATAAAGAGTTGCGATAAGTGTAAATTCAGAATGATTGAACTGGCGTTTTGGTTACTTTAGTTTGCTAATGCTTTGATAAAGATTAAATATAAATCATGACAAGATCTCCTAAATAAAATGAAAACAAAAAAATTTTCAACACTTATGCAGAAAAGTGCAAGATTACATCAAATACAAGTTACCATGATGAGTATAAACATAATCCACGAGCCAAAAGTAAATTTAATTTGCAGGTTTGAGGCTGCTTCTATCAAGTTTGTGGACATTTCATACAAACCCAAAATGTCAACAACAACAACAAAACAAGAAGGTAAATCAGAAAATATTTGAAAAACTATCAAAAAGAGAAAGAAAGAATGCAACAACTTTATATTACCTATTAAAAGGTGTAGAGTATGATCATGACATAAAGACATATATTTTTTATATTGAGTCTCTTACTGGTACAGATTTTCATTAGAGGATTATGTATAAATACTATTATAACCGGTAGAAGCATAGAAGATTAAATAATTAGAAGGTGAAAAGAGTAGTATATGAAATAATAATTAAAAAATATAAAAGAGTAACCTACAATAATTATTGGCAGGTGAAACAATCCTCCTCATTTACTCGGTTCAATGAATGAATATATATATATATATATATATATATATATATATATATATATATATATATATATATATATATATATATATGTGAGAATAATATTTAATAGTAAAATATTACTATTTTATTAGATATTTTATTATATTTTAATTTACTATAGGGGAAAAATGGTAATCCAACTTTTAAGATAAGGGCTTTCCACTTTTAATTAGTATAATAATAATAGTAATAATAATAATAATAATAATAATAATAATAATAATATTTATTTTTATATTTATTTATTATCATTATCATTATTTATATTTATTTATTATTATTTACTTATTTTAACTTTTCACTTTTTGGCTTCCCACTTATATAGTAATAAATATATAAATATGATATGATATGATAAAATATTAATATTTAATTATGTATTAACTAAATTTTAATTTGGTAGAAGAACAAAATGATAATCTAACTTTCAATTTAGGTCTTCCCACTTATATAATGATATGATGTAGATCCACTAACATCCTACAAAGTTCTTGCCTTCAGGGAGTGATACAATGCCCCATGTATTGTTGTTTTGTAGTGCTTTTATTTCACTTCTCGTAGCATCAATCTACTTTCGATACTTTACTGCCTTTGAGTAAGACTTGAGTTTTGAAGTTAGAGGAGAAAGCAGCTATGAAGGCTTGATATTGGTCTGTTAGTTGTTATATCTAAGATATTGATTCATACCATATGGAACATTCTAGTGGATGTTGAGTGAAACAAAATCTTTCATCCAATAGGAGGTAGAAAAACTCCTAGTTGACCTTCTTCCAGTGTTAGAATTTTAAATCCTTAAATAGATATTTGGTTATGGTTGTTGTACTTTTTGATCTCCTTGAGTTACGTAGGGAATTGAAAAACTGATTAAGGTATGATTTGATGAGGACCAGTATCAGTTTCAATATGTTGACTGCCAGACACATCAAAGTGCAGTTGATTGAATTGATTTTCAGCTTGATAAATGAGCCAGCTATCTGTAATATCTGAGTTTGACAAACTGTTCCAGAAGATGGACTGTAGAGTGACGTTGTTTGTGTAAAATGGGAAGACCTTTTCATTGAAAATGACATCCCTATGCACAAAAAATATTTTATTAGTTAGATCATAAAGAATGTTTCCTTTTTGCTGATCTGAATATCCCATATAAACAACTATTTTACTTCTGAAAAACATCTTATCACGTTGATTTTAGTTCTTAGCATAATAGAAACAACCTAGCACTTCTAGATGATTCAGAGAAATTTGTTTGTGATAGAGTGTAACACCCCAGAAGTTCTTACACCAAATCCAGACTTGGAATGAAAAATCAGAAAAAGGAACCAGAAAATTAGGTTTCAGAATGACACAACCAAGGAGTCATTGTCAGTAATGAGGACCCGTTGCGTGAGTCGTTGTCAGCCTTGACAAATTACTTTCCTAAATCCAACGAGCAATACAATAATCCGTTGCTTCAAGTAATGAGTCATTGTTTTGATCTGTTTGTCGTAGCCAGAAACCTGTAAAATCTATTTTTCAAACAACGAGCCAAACTATGGGTCGTTGTTTGGTATAACGACTCGTCGTAGGGAGCCATAGAGAGAAATCCAAAAAGAGTTAGAAATTCCACCAGTGACACCGGTTGGAAACAACGACCCGTGGTTTCTGACAACGGGTCGTTCTGCCCGTCTATTGGAGGATATCCAAAAGTTGTTCAAAACTCTTCCAGTAACAACAAGAGAAACCAACGGCTCATTGTTCTGTCTAACGGGTCGTTATCCCCGTCCATTAGTTAGTGTCCAGAAATTGACTTCCCAGGCCCATAACCAACAACTGGTTCCAACAAGCTGTGGTTTCAACCAACGACTCATTGTGAGGCCCATTGCATCTGAACAGACAGATTTTGAAACGGTTACTATAGGGTATTTTTATCAAATTCTAAGCTCCTAACACCTAAACTACGTCATTCTGGGTCACGTTTAGAGGGGAATTAAGGGGATTGATCGACTCTTTCCTCTCATTCTCTTCCAAGCTCACAGATTCAGAACGTAGAAAACTTAGACAGCTACTTCCAGGCAAGAGCTAGGGAACCCATCTTTTCTCAGATCTTCCAAGCTAATTCACAAGGATTCTCCTTTAGGTATGTGAGACTCCAACACGGGAATTTCTTTCTTCCTTGTATCCCTAATTAATTATAGAAATCTTATCAGTTCCAGCCCTGTAGAAGACTAAAGTCTAGGGTTTCTTTAGTCTATATATGAATTCTCCATGTTAATAATTCTCTAAGTTTTCTTAAACTATCACTAGTTGTAATTCATGCTTTGAGTTCATTTATACTGTATGTTTTTTAGCCCTGATCTCGAGTATAATTTATGAATAGAAATTTCATGACTTAAATTCTGGTTAGAATTGTTGTTTTATCATGATACAGTTTAACTAAATTATGAATGCTAGCACATATGCTTGAATGAAAAGTCGATGCTTTAGTATGTTCAGTCTCAGTAATATTTTCAGTACTTAGTATATTCAGTAGTATTAGTTTAGCAGCATGATTGTCGTTCTTTATACTGTCACGACACTTTCAGATAAAGCAGTTTTGACAAGTCCTAGAAGACAATTTCTTTTAGGTCCTTAGACTCTCAGGACACTTTAGATAAGTAGTTCTGACTTAGTCCTAGGACATCAGTTTCAAGCTATCAGCTAGTTAGATGTAATTAAGTTTTCAGTGGGAGTAGTACTTAGCACCGAGCAGGCCGGAGTTCAGCACACCCAGATTCTCAAAACTACGTGTCACTGTAGGCTATTACCCCAAATGAGCTCCAAACAGTGATCACACAACTCAGCCACTATACCATGGCAAGGTACAATGGGCTCTCTTCGATAGGGTGTATACATCGAATTCCACGTCTAGCTCACGTGGTTATATGTCGATTATAGGCTCTTCCATAATACAGTACAGTCCAGTACAGTCATAGTCCCTAATCTAGACTACTCTTCCAGGTTTTCAAGATTATAAGACCTTCAGTCAACTATTGGGTCTTTCATCTTTGTCAGATCTTTAGATTTCTGTTCAGTATTAACATTTTCAGATATGGTCATAGCACGTCATTCAGTACAAATTATGTATTTTTTATATGCTTATGTTAGCTTATATCTCACATACTCAGTACATTTAAAGTACATATCGCATATTTCTATGTGTTATATTGTAGGTTCAGGTACCCAGCCTTAGTACTGCAGTTGGTTTCTCTCGACGATTCTCCAACAACTTTCAGTGGTGAATCCTTATATGCTGAGGGTCGAAGTTTCCATTCAGTTTAGTTTTCAGAAATTAGAGTTAGCTGGGGGTTTATCCCAACAACTCATCATTTTTTTTGAAGGCTTATAGAAAGTATTTTTAGATTTAGCTTGGGTTCCAATCTTTGAACATATCTTTATTATCATTTCAGTATTTGCTTATTTTTTATTCAGCTTCTGCTTAATATTATCTTTCAATAGATCAGCCTTATCAGAATTTTGCTTTACCATGGGTTTGCTTGGGGTCACATGTAATCCTAAGTACCGTGTCGCGTCCAGGGTCTAAACTTGGGTCATGAAGAGCATCAGATTTAGAATGTCCTAGGATGCCTAAAAGCTGCATCGGGTAGAGTCCTTTTCATGGGTGTGAAGTGCGCCACACTTACGAGGGGGAGGCTGCAAAGCATTTTTAGAAAATTTTCCTTTCTTCATGATTCTTATCGTGCATAGAGTTTTAGTCTCTAAAATATCCTCCTAACTTGTGCTCTATCCTTTTCAGTGTTAACAATGCCTCCCAAGAGAGGAAATGGAAGGAGGACTGAAAAAGCTAACCAGCCAGCCCCACCATCTCCAGCAGCCCCTCAGGATGACCAGTTGTCCTGCTGAATTAGGGCTACCATACAAATGCTGGCCCAAGTGGTGACCAGCCAGGTTAACCAGCAGGTTATCACACCTGCCAATTCCAGTTGGTCTACAGTTGCTAAAGACTGAAATTCTACTTCGATGAACCCTCTAGCATTTCACGGGTCTAAGGTAGATAAGGACCCGCAGGAGATCATTGTCGAGGTCCAGTAGATCACCCAAATCATGGGTGTTACCTCAGTTGAAAGGGTAGATTTGGATGCTTATCAATTGAAGGGGTGGCCAAGACATGGTATAATCAGTGAAAAGAAGGGAGACAAGTTGGTGCAGGCCTAGTGAAGTGGGATGAGTTTGTGACTGCATTCCTGGACAAATTCTTTCCTCGGGAATTGATGGAAGCTAAGGCTGCTGAGTTTGTAAACATGAAGCAGAGTGACATGTCAGTGCAGGAGTACGCTTTGAAGTTCACCCAATTATCATAATATGCTCCTAAAATGGTTGCAGAGCCGAGAATTCGCATGCTGAAGTTCGTGAATGGAGTTTCAGACCTGGTAGTCAAGGAGTGCAGGACTGCCATGCTTATCAACAAAATGGACATCTCCAGGCTCATTATTCATGTCCAGCATATAGAGGCAGAGAAACTGAAGGAGATAGAGAGGGAGAGTAAACGGGGGAGAACAGGTTAGTTTGAGTGCTCCCAACAGAGGTCAGGTGGTGGTAATCGTCCCCAACAGCAACAGAGGCCTCCAACAACCTTATCAACCAGTACTCCTTCTTTCAGGCTCTGCAAGGATCGAAGGGTGGAGCATCAGTCTTCTAGTCCCAGAGTCAAGCCTCCAGTAGCTGCACCTTTTCAGTATGTTCTAAGTATGGCAAGAACCATCCGGGTGAGTGTCGTCTGGACAAGGAAGATTTTTTGGTTGTGGCCAGCTAGGTCAAAAATTAAGGGATTGCCCATCAGCAAGACGGGAGAGGGCCCAATCCATCATATCGGCAGCTCAGCCAGGTCGTTCAGCTCAGCAGGGTACTACCTTAGGTACAGGTGGCGGTCAGTGCCAAAACTGCTTCTACGCTTTATCCTCCCGTCAGGACCAGGAGAACTCACCTAATATAGTGAGTGGTATGTTATGACTCTTTCAGATAGATCTGTATGCTTTACTAGATCCAGGAGCCATACTTTCTTTCGTGACTCCTTATATTGCTGTCCAGCTTGACACTAGCCCAAAAATTCTCTCAGAGTAGTTTTCAGTCTCTACTCTGATTGTTGAGTCAGTTAGAGCTAGTCGGGTGTATAGGGATTGTCCGGTCATAGTGCTGCATAAAGTCACCGCAGTTGATCTAGCAGAGTTAGACATGGTCAACTTCGATCTTATCCTTGGCATGGACTGATTATATTCTTGCTATGCTTTAGTTGACTACAGAACCAAGATCGTTAAATTTTAGTTTACCAAAGAACCAGTCCTAGAATGGAAGGGTAGTACATCAGCGCCTAAGGGTCGATTCATCTCATACCTTAAGGCTAGGAAAATGATTGCTAAGGGGTACATTTATCACTTGGTTAGGGTCAAAGATTCTAGTTTCGAGAACCCGACACTTCAGTCAGTTCCAATTGTAAATGAGTTCCCCTATGTATTTTTCAAAGATCTTCCCCGAGTCCCTCCCGAATGAGAAATAGACTTTGGCATTAACCTTATTCCAAATACCCAACCTATCTCAATTCCTCCTTATAGAATGGCTCCAACTAAGCTTAAAGAATTAAAGAAAAAGCTGAAAAACCTTCTAGATAAGGGCTTCATTAAACACAGTATCTCTCCATGGGGTGCCACATTCCTATTCATGAGAAAGAAAGATGGTACAATCAGGATGTGCATCAATTACCGTCAGTTGAACAAGGTTACAGTCAAGAACAGGTATCCTCTATCTAGGATTGATTACTTGTTCGATCAACTTTAGGGAGCTAGCTATTTTTCCAAGATAGATCTCAGATCAGGATACCATCACCTCAGGTTCAGAGAATGTGACATTCTAAAAATAGCTTTCAGAACCCGGTATGGTCACTACGAATTCGTAGTTATGTCTTTTGGACTAACCAATTCTCCTGCAGCTTTTATGGATCTGATGAACAAGGTATTTAAGTCATACCTGTATATGTTCGTTATTATCTTTATAGATGATATTCTAATTTACTCCTAAACAGAGGAGGAGCATGCAGACCATTTGAGAATAATTTCGCAGACTCTCAGGGACCGTTAGTTGTTCGCTAAATTTAGCAAGTGTGAAACTGAAGTCAGTTGCATTTATCGGTCATGTGGTCTCTAGTGAGGGTATTCATGTGGATCCTCAAAAGATTGCGACAGTCAAGGACTATCCAAGACCTACTTCTCCATCAGATATCAGGAGTTTCTTGGGTCTAGCCGGTTATTACCAACGATTTGTAGAAGGGTTCTCCTCTATTGCCTCTCCTTTGACTAGACTAACTCAAAAGAAAGTAAAGTTTCAGTGGTCTAATGTATCTGAAAAGAGATTTCAGGAGTTGAAGACTCGACTCACTACAGCCCCAGTTCTGACTCTGCCAGAAGGTTTAGATGGGTCTGTGATCTATTCTGATGCCTTCAGAGTTGCCCTTGGTTGTGTTCTAATGCAGCATGGTAAGGTAATAGCTTACACCTCCAGACAACTCAAGGTTCATGAGAAGAACTATCGGACTCATGATCTCGAGCTGGCAGCGATAGAATTTTCCTTGAAGATTTGGAGGCACTACCTTTATAGAATTCATATGGATGTTTTTATGGACCGTAAAAGCCTACAGTATGTGTTCAGTCCGAAGGACCTGAATCTGCGTCAGAGAAGGTGGTTAGAGTTGTTGAAAGACTATGACAAGAGTGCGTTGTATCACCTGGGCAAGGCCAATATAGTGGTTGATGCCCTCAACAGGAAGTCTATGGGGAGTGTTACTCATGTAGAGGAGGATAAAAAGGAACTGGCGAAGGATATTCTCAGACTGGCTCGATTAGGGGTCCAGTTAGTTTATTCAGTTGAAGGTGGAGTTGTAGTACAGAATGGATTAGAATCCTCCCTAGTGGTGGAGGTTAAGCCAAAGTAGGATGAAGACCCAATTCTACTCAGTTTGAAGGAAGCGGTCCAAAAGAAAGAGGTGGAAGCATTCTCCGAAGGGGGAGATGGTGTGCTCCATTGCCAGGGCAAGTTGTGTGTTCCAGATATAGATGATTTGAGACAGCGGATACTGATGGAAGCTCACAGCACCAGGTACTTTATCCACCTAGGTGACACCAAGATGTACTGTGATCTATGGAAGGTCTACTAGTGGAATGACATGAAGAAGGACATTGCAGAATTCGTGACTAAGTGTCCAAATTGCCAACTGGTCGAGGTTGAACATCATAGGCCGGGAGGTATGACTCAGGATATTAGCATTCCTACTTGAAAGTGGGAAGAAATGAGCATGGACTTCATTATAGGTCTACCTCGTACACGCCGACAGCATGACTCAATTTGGGTGGTTGTAGACCGGATGACTAAGTCAGCATATTTCCTACCAGTTAAGACTATAGACTTAGCAGAGGATTATTCTAGACTATACATCCAAGAGTTAGTCAGACTTTATGGAGTTCCCTTGTCTATTATTTCAAATAGGGGTACTCAGTTCACCTCGTACTTCTAGAAGTCATTTCAAAAAGGACTTGGTACTCAGGTCAAGCTCAACACAACTTTTCATCCACAGATAGATGGCCAGACTACGGGGACTATTCAAGCTTTGGAGGATATAGTAAGGGTTTTGTGATTAATTTCAAGAGAAGTTGGGATGATCATCTACCTCTCATCGAATTTGCATACAACAATAGCTACCACTCCAGTATTCAGATGGCCCTATTCGAAGCATTATATGGTAGGAGGTGCAGGTCTCCTATAGGGTGGTTTGAGGTTGGTGAAGCTTCCTTGATATGACCTGATTTAGAACGTGAGGCCATGCAGAAGGTTCAACTTATCAGGGAACGACTGAAAACAGCTCAAAGCCGACAGAAATCGTATGCAGATCTAAGAAAAAAGGAGTTAGAGTTTGCTATGGATGATTGGGTATATCTAAAAATTTCACGTATGAAAGGGGTGATGAGGTTCGGGAATAAAGGAAAGCTCAGTCCCAAATATATTGGTCCTTACAAAATCCTAAGACATATTGGCAATAAGGCTTATGAGTTGGAGTTGCCTGCGGAGTTACCATCAGTGCACCCAATCTTTCATGTGTCTTTGTTGACGAAATGAGTCGGTGATCCGACCTCAATAGTGCCTCTAGAGAGTGCCGGTGTGAAGGACAGCCTCTCTTACGAAGAAGTTCCAGTTCAATTCCTAGATCGTCAAGTTTGTAAGTTGAGGAACCAGCTAGTTGAGGGAGCTACACGGGAAGCAGAAGCATACTGATAGCTAAATACCCTCACATATTCCCTTCCAGCTCAGCTTCAGCATCAGGAACTAAATTCCTCCTTCGTACTCTATTCAGTTCCATACTCATCAGCTCTAGTCATGTTTTACTGTGCACTCTAGTTGCATAACTCAATTAGTATGTCTACCTCAGCTCGGAGTTAGTCACTCCTTAAGTAATAAGTTTACAGTCTTAAATTCCGGATTGCAACTCTATCCCCAGTATTTAAGCTTACTTAGCCTTCATTCAAGGACGAATGCTCCCAAGGGGGAGATATTGTAACACCCCAGAAGTTCTTAGACCAAACCTAGACTTGGAATGAAAAATCAGAAAAAGGAACTAGAAAATTTGGTCTCAGAGCAACTCAACCAAAGAGTCGTTGTCAGTAACGACGACCCATTGCACGAGTCATTATCAGCCTTTGCAGATTACTTTTCCAGATCCAATGAGCAATACAATGACCTGTTGCTTCAAGTAATGAGTAATTCTTTGATTCATTGGTAGCAGTCTAGAAATCTGTCAAATCTGTCTTCCAAATAGCGAGTGGAAGCCATTGGGAGAAATCCAGAAAGGGTTAGAAATCCCTCCAGTGACAATGGTTGGAAACAATGGCCTATGGTTTCTAACGACGGGTTGTTTTGTCCGTGCGTTGGAGGATATCCAGAAGTTATTCAAAATTCTTCGAGTAACAATGAGAGGAACCAATAGCTCGTTGTTCCATCCAATGATTCGTTGTTCCCATCCGTTGGTTAGTGTCCATAAACTAACTTCCCAGGCCCAGAATCAACGACTGGTTCCAACGAGATGTGGTTTCAACCAACGACTCGTTGTGAGGCCCGTTGGATTTGGACAGTCAGATTTTAAAACGTTTACCCTGGGGTATTTTTATCAAATCTTGAGCTCCTAACACCTAAACTATGTCGTTTCCGGTAGCGTTTAGAGGGAAATTAAGGGGATTGATCGACTCTTTCCTCTCATTCTCTTTTAAGCTCACAGATTCAGAATATAGAAAACTCAGACAACTACTTCCAAGTAAGAGCTAGAGAATCCATCTTTTCTCAGATCTTCCAAGATAATTCTCAGGGATTCTCCTTCAGGTATGTGGGACTCCAACAAAGAAAATTTCTTTCTTCCTTGTGTCCTAAATTAATTATAGAAATCTTATCAGTTTCATCCCTGTAGAAGACTAAAGGCTAGGGTTTCTTTAGTAAGTATATGAATTTCTCCATGTTAATGATTCTCTAAGTTTTCTTAGATTATTAGTAGTTGTAATTCATGCTTTGAGTTCATTTATACTGTATGTTTTCTAGTTCTAATCTTGAGTATAATTTATGAATAGAAATTTCATGACTTAGATTCTGGTTAGAATTGTTATTTCATCATGATACTCTTTAACTAAATTATGAATGCTAGCATATATGCTTGAATAGAAAGTCGATGCTTTAGTATGTTCAATCTCAGTAATATTGTCAGTACTCAGTATATTCAGTAGTATTAGTTTATCAACATGATTGTCGTTCTTTAAACTGTCACAACACTTTCAGATAAACAAGCTCTAACAAGTCCTAGGACATAGTTTCTTTCAGGTCCTTAAACTCTCAGGACACTTCAAATAAGTAGTTCTGACTTAGTCCTAGCACATCAGTTTCGAGCTATCAGTTAGTTAGATGTAATTAAGTTTTCAGTAGGAGTAGTGCTTAGCACCGAGCGGACTGAGATTTAGCACACCCAGATTTTCAGAACTACGTGTCATCGTAAGTTATTATCCCAAATGAGCCTCAGACAGTGATCACACAACTCAGCCTCTATACCTTGGCAAGGTACAGTGAGCTCTCTTCGATGGAGTGTATACATCGAACTCCAAGTCTAACTCACGTGGTTATATATTGGCTATAGGCTCTCCCACAATCCAGTACAATCATAGTCCCCAGTACAGACCAGTCTTCCAAAATTTCAAAATTTGCTTATGACCTTCAGTCAGCTATTGGTTCTTTTATCTTTGTCAGATCTTCAGATTTTTGTTCAGTATTTACGTTTTTAGATATGGTCATAGCATGTCATTCAGTATAGATTATGTATTTTTTTGTATGCTTATGTTTATCTTATATCTCACATACTCAGTACATTCAAAGTACTGATTGCATATTTTTATGTGCTATATCATTTTATGATATAGGCTCAGGTACCCAGCCTTAACACCGCAGCTAATTTCTCTCGGTGATTCTCCAGCAGCTTTTAGTAGTGAGTCCTCATCTGCCGAGGGTTGGAATTTCCATTCAATATATTGTTTCCAGTTTAGTTTTCAGACGTTAGAGTTGGCTGGGGGTTTGTCCCAGCAACTCATCATATCTTTTAGAAGGCTTTCAAACAGTATATGTAGTTCAGCTTGGGTTCCAGTTATTGAATAGATCTTTATTAACATTTCAGTATTTGCTTATTTCTTAGTCAGCTTCTGCTTAGTATTATCTTTCAGTAGATTAGCCTTATCAGAAGTTTGTTTTTCCATGGGTTTGCTTGGGGTCACATGTGATCCTAAGTACCGTATCGTGTCCAAGGTCTAAACTCGGGTCGTGACATAGAGCTTTTCATATAGGGACAAACTTTTGAGTATAGAATTAGACAATCTATTGATTAAGTATACTGCTACTAGGACACAGTATCCCCAAAATTCAATTAGAATGTAGATTTATAGTCTACTAGCTCTAGAAACCTCAAGTATGTGTATAGATTTTCTCTCTGCAATCCCATTTTATTGAGGAGTATATACACAAGTAGATTGATGAATTATTCTTAATTGGCTGAACATAAGTTCACATACAGTATCTATGAATCCAGTACCATTAACAGTTCTTATTATTTTGACTATTTGACCATTTGACCAAACTGTGTATTGACAAAGTTCAAGGATACATAGACATCACACTTCTTTTTAAGTAAAAATACCCAAGTTAATCTAGAGAAGCCATCTATAATGATCAAATAGTATTTATTGTCATCATATGTTGCAGTCTTATAGGGACCCCAAAGTCTAGATGGATTAATTCAAAAGAACTATTAATTTTAATACTATGCTGAAATGGTAGCTTAGTTTACCTGGCACAAGGACAAACTACACAATCAACTAATTTGTCCCTAATGGTTTGTAGATCAATGGTAAACAATTTATTCAGTACTAGTGAAGAGGTATGTCATAATCTTTTATGCCATAAAATAATACCCTGCTTGAATTTTGCTACAACTTGAATAGTTTCGTGTAAGTTGACTCATCAGTAGATGGAGGCCATTTTCTTCCTAATCAATCTCTTTCGTCACCTTTTCAGTGAAGAAATCATGAAAAATACAAAAGTCAAAAGTAAAAATACTGCAGTTTTTTTTGTGATTTTGAAAACATATGACAGATTATACTTAAATTATGGAACATGAAATATATTAGATATGGTACTTCTATTAGAGATAGAGCAAGATCCTGTGTATGACCCCAGGGATACATTCTATCTTCCTAAATCTCACCTGGTGAGTTATACTGGATTATTGTTGTTGGTAATTATTGCTGAGACAAGCAACTTTGAGTCCGAAGTCATATGGTTAGCGACACCTATGTTCACTTTTCAGTCAAGAGTACGTGGAGCAATCAGGGTCATGGTTTCAAGTGTACCTGCCACATTTGCAGGTGCATGAATGATCGAAACACTTTTGCCTTGTCTTATTTGATTCAGCAGGTGTAAGATCTGATCATAAGCCTTAGCTACACTTTAGATCTTATATAATGTATACAATCTACATTACAGACAAGTATGACATCACTATGAACATAAATCTCAGGCTATGATATCCCCCCCTACCCCCCACCCCTCTAAAAAAAAAAGCTAGTCCAATTTAAATGTGATATGATGACATCTTGAGGAAATATGAATGTAATCGGTGGCGAATTTATGTACAAATATTGGATTACGTGAACCCGCGATTATCTGACTAAACTCGGTGGTATATTATGTGTATAATTTTAAAAATATACCTATGATTATGGCACCCATTGATAAAAAAGAATGGATGGCGCACTGATTTGTATTCTAGTCTTAAACCTCAAGTTTGAGGGTTCAAAACCACACATGCTCCATCTTTAGCATTTTGGTGCACCAATTAGGATATTCTACACATTCGCCATGTACTGTCCCTTCTTAGGAGGAAGTCAAACAGGTGCAGCCCAGAGAAGTGCGGTTGCGGTAGGAGAATACGTCCGTTGGAGTGTTGGGTTAGCTGGTCTGCTAGATCTATACCAGGAAATTTTGAGCACTTGTCTTTTTCATGGATAAACTGATATCGAAACACCCTTTTATATCCTATGGTTCTTCTATTAGAGATGATGGGATATCTGGCCTCTAGTTATCTTATAACCAAGGAATAAAAAAAATACAACTAGCCAAATGAGGGAACTAGTCCTCTAAGTTGTTAGCTGACTTGAATGTCCTAAGGAAAGGTGGGTGCCCTTGATTACTTTGATTCCTATATTGTGCCACTACATTCCTGGAGTATTATTACAATAACACTCTAAATCAAATTGCTTAGCTACACGAACTAAAATGGAACTTTATACTGCCGAACAGCACATCATGTATGGGACTATGATGATGTTATGGGCCACTGGCAATACCACTTATCAATAGCAGCACTTGTTATTACTAGTGGCCATTTACAAGGTTATGTTGACAAGTTTTTAGTAAGAACTTGCTAACAACACTTGATAACGGAGTTCTATTGGTGAATTATATATAGTTTATGACTGTTGTATGAAATTAACCTCCTCTAATCAGTTCATGTAACACTTGAGCATTCACTATTCACTTATAGCTGGTCTAACTTGGCAGCTGATAAGCACATGGACGACCACCTAAACATCAATGTAAGGAGGCATGCAGTACTAAAATTTGAAGATGACTTACTTCAGACGAATATATAGGAATTTATTTGGCATCACAATCAATATGTGTCTGTTAGGCTGTGGCAGACAAATATTTAAAAAGGAAGATATGAAGGTTAGTGAAACTCCAGCCAGTCGGGTTGGAAAATTGTGCTGGAAAGAAAAAAAAGGGGCGAGGCATTGTAAAGACAAAATATAAGAAGGTAGAGTCATAAGTTCCTTCTCTAGAAGGCAGAAAATGGTTCAGCGAAACAAGTAAAAACGTTTACCAGTCGCCCTTTAGCAACAAAACCCAAAAAAGCAGGCATCAAAAGTCATTTTACTTGACTGTAACAATCTTGATCACAGAAGCAGTTCCAACACGGTGTAGGGCTACAACGGAATCTCCTTCCTTGCATAACCCTTTTGTTTTGGCATGTTGAAGAGCAAAATACAGTGCTTCTTCTGTAGATTCTTCATGGGAAGCCCTAGCTGACCCTGCATGGAGAACTGGAACCAATCCCCTGAAGATAAGGCTATGCCTTGCTGGAGACTCATCACTGCAAGTCCAATCGAAAGAATCAGTCTTGATCTCAGGGACAACCACTGACAATATAGGCATTCCAGGCCTGTACTTGGCCACCAATTTCGCAGTACTTCCTCCCCTGGTTAACACAAGGATAAGAGCAGCTTTTGCAGAGTTAGCTGTCCGAACGGCAGAAGATGCAAGGCTCTCCAAAGGGCTCATGGGAACTGGTGCATTTGCCATAATTCTTTTGAAGACATCTGGATAATCAATTGTGCTCTCTGCTTCAATACAAATTTTGGCCATGGTCCCCACTGCAAGATCAGGATAAGCTCCAGCAGCTGTTTCACCACTAAGCATGACACAGTCTGTGCCATCAAGAACAGCATTGGCAACATCTGTTGCTTCTGCACGAGTTGGTCTTGGAGATTTGATCATGGACTCCAACATCTGTGTTGCTGTGACAACAGGTTTCCCTTGGATGTTGCACTTGTAAATCATTACCTTTTGAGCCAAAAATATCTTTTCAATTGGAATTTCCATTCCTAGGTCACCTCTTGCAACCATAAATGCATCTGAGTTGGCAAGAATTTCATCAAAATTTGCTACACCTTCCTGGTTTTCAACCTAACAAAAAAAAAAAAGAGTATTTTTAAAATTTTCGACAGTAATGTGAAGGGGAAAAAAAGCAGATAAGTTACTCTTTATCAAAAAATAAAAAAAAATAAAAAACAAGTCACTGCTCGCACAATTCAGTCTATATCACTTGATGTCTATTTAAGAATCCAACTGATAATGTGGCTGGCAATTGAAATATTCTGGTAATGCTTAATCCAGATCAGACAGAAGAAAGAAGGATTGATTACTACTAGTTTAGCTCAACTCATGATGTTATTTCTTCAATTCTGTGGATGAGTCAGATTAAATCTCTCATTTATTATATTTCCTCAAATTAGTGTGTTACATATGACTCACAAGTACCACAAGGCCATAAAAGATGCATAATAAAGATTCCATAAAGTTTATAGGCAACCTCATGGAGAAAAATTCAGTCTACATAATTATTCGGTCAGAAGCAAACCTTAGACATTAGAAGGATGTTCTTTGCATGTTCACCTAGCAGCTTCCGAACCTCCAGAAGATCTGAACCCTTACGAACAAAAGATAATGCAATCATGTCAATATGATTTGGAACTCCCCAGTTTAAGATGTCATCCTTGTCTTTATCTGTCAATGTTGGCAGATCCACAATTACTCCAGGGAGATTGACATTCTTTCTTTCACCAAGAACAGCAGTGTTCTCACAGCGACATCGTACCAAACCTTTCTCCTTATCACAAGACAAAACAGTAAAGGTGATTGTGCCATCTGCACAGAGGATCACACTTTGTGGTTTTACATCCTCTGCTAACTTTTTGTAGCTCATGCATATCATATTCTCGTCACCCTTAATGCTGTAATCAGTTGAGATTGTGATCTCCTGACCCTGTTTAAGTTGAACAGGCTTGGCATCTTTTAAGAACCCTGTTCGAATTTCAGGACCCTACAAGAAGAAATGAAGTGTCAGCACTTTCACATAAAAAGGAGAATGCTAGACAGAGCTAGGCAATTATACATGGTGTTTCTTAGATAGTATAGAGTTCAAGGTCAAACAGACATCTCGAAATGCCACTAAACATCACTAAAAAATCTTTGTTACATAATATAGAGCATGTTAATCTAAAAGTCAACCGGAGAAAAGACGAGCACAGAAATATGTTCGAACTATGAAAAATGTGGTGGAGACTGGCTCTTAATTAACGAAGAATAGAACTTCAATTAAAATTTAAGAAATTTTACTATTTATTAAGGAAATGGCCTTCTCCAAAATACGCCAGGATAAGAGTGGCATAATGTTCCGGTCGACTTTGAAGTGCCAAATGATATCTTTAATCAAGTTTGATTCCTTAAGTTTGCATAGCGATCAATATGGTCCAGTTGAGCCAAGATTAGAACGAAAAGAAAAAAAGACAGATAATTATTACTTCGCACAAGGCAGTAGGTACGAAACAAACTCAAATAATACCATCTAATGTCCAAATTTTCTTTTTTGATTGGTTATGATATATAATTTCCAATTGATGTTTATTTCCATCAAGATTAAAAGCTCGTATTGCAGATAATTCTAATATCCGCCATTTAAAGACTCATTTAATTAGGAAGCTTAATAAACATTCTAAACCAGTATGATATTCTAAGTTTCTAACAGAGCTTTTATACCTTCTCCTCTGCTACTACCCAGCTATTTAACTTTGCAACCTGTTTGACACCCATGTATGCTTTCATAAGGATCATCCAAACCAACACAGAATATGTCAGAACCCAAATTGGGTAATGAACTAATACATTACACGCGCTCTCACATCTACATGTGGAAACATTAAAAATATTCTAAAATATCAAAAAGAGATGGAATCCCAAGAACAACTCAAACCTACAACTGTTAGTACCTATCAGGCTTATTTTTTTACAACTTACTACTCAGTCATAGACTTGTAGCATATCCGTCCATCACAAACACAAGTTTCCAAGGTCACTAACAACAATGCTAGCAGGAATGCCTTCTGTAATGAAGCAAAAGAGCATCAAAACTTTTATCTGTTGCTTCATGGACAGGGGAAGACTAACATTCTCTTATCAGAAAATACAACACCATGGCCACATACAAGCGCAACTTAGGAGATTGATTTTCTGAGCTACCCATTAAATGAAATAGCTGGGTTAAGCCTGGGGACTAATCTTTCATTATAAAGCAGTGCCAAACCCCAGAAAATACTCATAATTTAGAACATACTTGGCCATCCATGTTTAAATGGATGGAACTCCTCACCCCAAGCACAATTGAACTTCAAATTGTATATAAAACCAAACCAATCAAAAAAATAATTGTAGATCAATAAATTGAACATGTAGACAACACCATTGTTAACTAACCTTAGAAAAAGACATCTCACTGTGTGTACACAATTCTGGAAGCAATCCAACTTTTCAAAAAACAACCTCGAGGTTCCCATTACTACTACTAGTCCGCAAACTACCATCATTAATACGCCACATTTCAACTGTCCAGCCTCTTCATGTGTCTAATTACAACTAGACCACAACCCCAAACTAGTTAGAATCAACTCTAGGAATATTAAATATTCATCCCGCTCCCTTTCGACCCATTCAATTCAAGTAAAAGAAAAAATCGCACAATACCGAGGGGCGGGGGGACAAAAACCAGCGTTTCAGCCAGCGAAAGGCACATAAAGTACAAAAAGAAATACAGACAACCAACAAGAGGATATGCAAGTACAAAAGTAGCAAAGAAACAAACAAAAGATCAAACCATCGACAACCCATATAGAAGCACTCAGTAAATACAAATGATCCACTTTAGTTTCTATCCCAGATTACTCCAATAACCGATCTATACCTAGAGTTACCAATTGGAGAAGGAGCCGTCGTTAATAAGTTAATCTGGCAATTTTACGGTAGTTATTGTGGCAATATTACAGTGATAACAACGCATACATGTAATAGAATTATACATACCTTGGTATCAAGCATAACGGCACAGAGAATACCGGTATTCTCCATAGCCTGTCGGAGATTATCAATGGTCTCCTGGTGATACTCGTGAGATCCATGAGAAAAGTTGAATCGAGCGACGTTCATACCGGCCCGCAGAAGCTTCTCGACCATGGGGACTGATCGAGATGCAGGGCCTAAAGTGCATACTATCTTGGTCTTAGGCCTCTTCACCGTACAAACAGGCACTCCATTGTTGTTGTTAATCGCCATAGAAGACTTGGATCGAAGGAGAAGGAGGAGACTTTCGTAGATAGATTTATTTATTTAGAATAAAACTAAAAAAAAATCAAAGTGGGAGGGAGTTAGATTATGGAATAGGGTTATAGTGTATGAGAGAGGCGAGAGAAGGAATAGGTCTTGAGAGGAGTTTGAGAAGGAAAAATAAATAGTTAAATAGTAAGGGAGAAATAAAAAAGAAACGGACGGCGTGCGGACTTGACGTGATGTTGAACTTTTCTTTGGCTTCTCGTGTTGGTATTTGTAGGGACCATATTCTTGAGACACAAGCTATTTCCCATTTTCCCACTCTTTCCAATGGGATTCGGGAGCAGAGCATCTCCCTTTTTTCTTCCTACTTTATTTTCTTTTCTCTTCTTTCCATTCGATGCCTCATTTTTCAATTCCATTTGCCTTGGAAAAACAAGTTTTAGTTTAAATAAAAGTTCTTAATACCTTTCTTTTCTCATGTTAAAAGTATTTATTTTAAGAATTGGTTTGAAGAGTTATTGTAGTTATTATCGTAATAATTATACACCTCTAGTAATTATATAATACAATAAATATGATGATTTAGTTAATTATTTATAATGTAATTATAATGTTACAAACGTAATATTTGATTGCACAAATATATTATACAGTTAGATTAAATTTTTAAAATAAAAATTAATTATTTAAAATTAATATTAGATAAATATATTTTTTATAAATAATATAAAATAATAAATTAGGTATTTAAAATAAATTCCAACATAACTTAAAATAAGTTTCAATATAACTTAAATAAATATAATTCAAAAGAAAAGAAAACACATAAGTCTATAGCATCATTTAACAACGAAATTCTGCTTTAATTAAAAATTAGAATAATAGTATATTTATGTTAAATGAAAAAAATTAAAAAAAATAAGAAACAAGAAATACGAGCAATTACATGGAACCACAAGAATTAAAGGTTGGGAAATGAGAAGAAAGTAAATGAAAGGTAAATAATGTAAAATTTTAAAAAAATTTAAAAGTTAAAATAATAAAAACAAAAAAAAAAAGAAATTAAAACAAAGAAATAAGAAAAATAAAAAACCAAAAAATTTAAAAATAACTTTGTAATTACACCATGTAATTACCTGCAATTCTCTCATCGTCATGTAAATTAGAGAATATAATTACTTTCTCTCAATTACATTCAATTTTCTGTTGATCATATAATTATCTGGTGAAATAAATAAGTCAAACTGTGTATCAATTACACTCAAATTCTTACCAGGTGGCTTTGCAAACATGCTCTAAAAAAAATAAAGTGTTTTGAATAATATTTTAAATACAAACATTAAGTGCTTATATAAGATTATTATAACATATATGGATGGATTTAATGGTTGAGCATGATTTTTGAAGTTCCACGTATGCAAATTTGAAATATTATTTCCAAGTGAATAGTAATTATTTGATAAAAATTTATATATATAGAATGTTTATATGACATATATTTTTACGTAAATTCTTATTAAGTAATATACATTATCAGATTAATTTATAATTTAATTATGATAAATTAGCATAATGTATACAACTTGTAAAAAATGAATGCAAATAAGTTTTAAGGCTATTATTCTTAAAAGACATGTTATCAGACCTAACAAAAGGATATGTGGTTAGAATTTAGATATATAGTTTTAGCCTAACTTTTCCGAAGCGCACTTTTCGTGAATGGCAAGGGCGGACAAGAAAGTAGTGTGGCTTCTTTACTTCTTTTTACTTGCATTTGTCCATTTCAATTCCATGTTTACTTGACTGAATACTGTATGGGGGTTGTATTGTCACATCTTAACACTATTTTATGTGAAAGTATTTCTTATATACTTATTTCATATGAGTATTGTCTACCAAATTATCTACTAATATTATTATTTTAATTTTGTTGCAGTTAGTCAACCGACTTTTAAGGTGCATGCTTCTATGATTGAACCGTGGATCACACCCTAATATTTAATTAAGAAAAGGAAGGAAAAAAATATTTTTAATATATATATATATATATATACATACATGTGAATGGTCTTAACTAATTAGTCTATTTAGCTCATAGTTTGTAGAGAAAGAAAGAAAGGTGAGGGAATGTGTGAAACGAGGATGCCATGGGCCCATGGCAGCCCACCTTTTTTTGAGCATCTTGTTTAATAACCAATTCAGCGGCTAAACTGCTAATCTTAAGAAAACGTACGTTTGTTTTGGCTTTCTGTTTTTTTTTAAACACATATTTTTTTATTTTAATTTATTTATCTTATTTTTTAAATATATTTTAAAAATAATGTCCTTATTTTTTTTTGATAATTGATAATTTTTTAATATTAATTTTTCACAAATATATCTAAAATTATAAAATACAAAACTTAGCTTAACTTTTCTAAATTTTATGTCAAAGCAAATTCAAACAAAAACAGTAATTAACAATGAGTAAAAACAGCTTAACCAATGATTGCCAATAGAATAACATACGATATTAAATGAGCGGGTTGAACTGAAATTTAATAAATTAAAATAAGCTAAGTTAATAAAATAACTAGGTTATTGAATTGAAATGAATTTGAACTAAAATGGACAGGTCATTCGACTGTTAAGTTAAACCCAAGTCCCTCAATTTTTACTAAATACTAATTTCTTTGTTATTCTTTTATAATTTTTAAAGTATTTGATAAAAAATTTTCTTTTTTTATTTTTTTATTATGGGCATAACATAACATAATAAACAAAATATATTTTTATAAATATTGTAAAAAGATTTCTCATGAGTAATTTTTGTGCTATATATCAATCCAGTTTTTAGATAAATAAAATGAGTTGGTTAAGAAGGGGTGAGCTAATAAATGAGTGAGTTAAACGGATTAAACTGGATCATATTTCATAAGCTAATTTTGTCATTCATAAATTAACAAAATTAAACTCGAAAATTGAATCGTATACACTTGACACGTGAAGCTTGCTTAAGTTGTTAAACACCCCCGGTCCTTCACCATTAATCTTTATGCTATAGGTTGGCGGATCAAGTCACTAAAAGATAAATACAAATACTATTAATCCTTTCTGAAAAAATGGGGTGGTAAAAAGAAAAGGAGATTACTATTTAACAAGTGTTTGGCCATATTAGACCTGGAATCTCAATTTCAAGTTTTAATTTGAAATCAGTATTTGTTTATAAAATTTGCACAAAATTTCTATCTCAACTTCAAATCATGATTTCAAATCTCAAGTTCTCCAGAAAATCGAGTTTTAAATTTGATATTGTATTTTTAATTTTTTTTAAAATGTAATACTTGACATATAAGTTTATATTTGCGAAAAAAGACCTATTATTTTAAATTATCGTGCTTAATATGAATAGATTGTATGTACAACGTAAAAAGTGTATTAAAGGATAACTAGTTACTTCTTTTGGTAATTTTGGACCAATAAATATTTGTAAAATGATATGTATTTAAAAGTTTGTAGTAACATATAATATCATACATATATGTATAAAAAGAACGTGGAGATATACAATTTATTAGTACGGTGTTTTAAGATTTCTAACAACTTATTTATTAAACTATGACTTACTTATTTAGTAAAATTATATAAAAATTAAATTTGTTTTCTTAAATTATAAATTTTTTTATATTTATAAAAAAAATATAACTTAAATTACGTATTGAAGTAAAAATTATGATTTGAAATTACTTGGAAAAGGGCCTAGGTTGTCCTCTTTAGAGAAAAATATACTCATTTCTGTCTACTTCGTTTGTTCTTCGATTTTCACGTTTTTGAATAACAAATGTTATTTTCAATTAGTTAATAGAAGTATTTGTTAATCCATTTCAGCTCTTGGTTCTAGAACGAGTGATATGGGTTGACTTTTAATTTGATAAAGATATAGACCACAAAATGACAAATTCATGAATTTAACTCTTTTCATTATTGAATTAGTTAAAAAGGTTATTTTAATTTGTGGTGGTTTAATCATAAGTTTTTCATGAGTCACACTGAAACAAAATGACAATATTATCCCTATAAGTAAATTGTGATTCTTCTAAATTTATTAGAAGTGAACACTTCATTTTTATCAACATTTTAGTATAGATTTTATGGATACTATAGATATCAAATCAACTTAAAATAATTTTTATAAATACTTTATATAATTTATATATATTTTTTAATTTTTATCTTTTAACATATTATTTTAAGCTTAAATTTTAAAATTTTAAATAATTCAATAAATATCATAACTCATAGATGCATGTTATTAGTTCAAATAAAGCCTAACTAAAATCAAATCAATACGAATACGAATAAGAAAAATAATTTCAACACTATAAATGACAATAATATTAAATTATCTATTCTTTAATGTTGTATTAATTAATTTACACGATAAAAATACAACTTAATCTTTTTCTTTAATGTTTACTTATTTATAATTAGTCATACTTAGTTTGACATGGCTTAATACTTTTAGAATATATTTTTTTTATTATGACTTATTAAATAACAATATTTATTTTATGCGATTTCATTATTTCTTTTATTGAATATTTTGGTACAATGTCATCACTCATTTCATATTTTATATTATTTTTTTAATTAAGAAACACCTTATAATTATATATTACTAGAGTTAAAGAAATATTTCAAAGACAAATTACTTATATTTTGTATGAAGATTTTATTGAGAAAAAAAGAAAAAATTTAAAAAGTCCGAGAAAATAAAAAAAACTCGAAAAAGTTCGAATTTGAAAAATTTTAATTTTTATTAATTATTTAATTTATAAATTTAAAAATTTAACACAATTAATTTAATTTATTACTTAAAACATTCAAACCAATTCAAATTATTTACACCCCTTACTCTTATCAAGTTTATTAAACTTAGTTTAACTTGTTTTTAAGATAAATTGTGTCATGGTTATGCTTTAAACACCTACCCACTATTTCTTTAGGGGTCGTTTGATTTTCGATACGAAGATAAGTAATATGGGGATTAGTAAAATATAGATTGTTAATAAGGGATTGTAAATATAAAAATTGTAATATTGAGATTATTTTTTATTAAATATTTGGTTTATTGAATTAAAAATAAAATATATCATGTATTGTGTTTGGTTTAAAACTCTAAAAAATCTTCTTTACAATTATACCCTTAAATTTTTGTATAAAGAAATTTAGAAAAAGGGATTAAGGGGTAATATAGTCATTTAGGAGTCTTATCCAGAGATTGATTATTTCAGGATTAGTTAGGTCTTTATTTCCTTGGTATAAAATAATATATCATCTGGTGTATAAGTAATTCATATATTAGGTTGAGTTAAGTAATCAAATAATGTATTGACTGAAATATATTTTAATCCAAAAACTATTCTAATTAGTCCAGCCTTTTCAATAACTTAGTGTATTATATTGCATTATTAATTTAAATATAAAATTTATTTTAATTATTAATCCAATTTAATTATATGATATCCTAAATTTATTAAATATATAATAATAGAAAATTATATAATGATTAATTTGAATATGATTGCATTATTATTATTTAATATTTTATTTTATTATTTACTTATCTTTTTACGAAAGCTCTATTACATATTTTATTTTTCTTATAAGTTTATTTTTTAAATTATTGAGACATTATATAATAATAAAAAATAATATAATCATTTATTTAAATATTATATTTATTAAAATAATATAATATTATATAATATTATATATTATAAAATAATATATGATAATGATTCAAATAAAATGTATTATACTGCAATTTATAAGAATAAAAACACCTAAAATCAAAATAACCTCTTCTTCATCTTCATTGTTATTTTTGTTACTAAAACAAATAATATTATAATACATATAATTTCAATAAATTAATATCTAAAAGAAAATATATGCATAAAATAATTCAGTACTTACTAATTTATACCATATTCAACTTGTTTTTTGCAGTATACTAAGTAGTAATGTTGGCGCAATTTGTGGGCAAACAAAACCAGGTCTTGAAGTGCGTGAGAAGAAAGCAAGGTGGGGAAATGTTGAGCAAATAGTTTTGTAAGAATTCAGCAGCTAAGCAAAGTGGTAATTCCAAGAGAGAAAATTTGTGAGCCAAATCTTTCAAATTATGAATACTAGGGCGTAGGCTAGCATGCATTTGTCTCTTATTAGATGGAAGCTTCTGAATTTAAACTCCAAAACAGGGAAAGCACTTTTACACCAAGATTGAGGACAGAAAAAACATTTGGTTGCGCACTCAAATTTACTATTCCTAAATATGGCGGTTGTGAAAACGGCCTGACATGACGTTCAAATTACATATCAATGTTCCTTGCGCTGTTTTTATAGACCGCCATGTGTTTTTCCTGCTCTCTGTTTAGCCTCTTTAGTATAACAATGTAATTTTTATTTTTTATTTTTCAAATATTATTACTTTTTTACGTTGTTGGTCTTTCATTTCTTTATTTCTTAATTTTCAAATTTTACTTTTTGTGTTTTCATGCAATTTCTCATACTGTGTTTCTTTCTAAAATTTTATTTCACTTAATTATATTATTATTATTATTCTAATTTTTAAAAATTATAATTCTCAACCATAAAAATAATAAGTTGTGTATAAACTTGACTTATAATAAGTGATGTCATTCAAATTGATATTTCTTAGTGAATAAGGTTATAGACAAGCTTAACTTATATTTAATATATCAGAATTGATATGTCATGTCCCAACCTGGATGAGGAGGACCAACACACAATGCATTAGCCGTGATATCATAATCTGACTGAGAGAATCAGCTTTATCTGTACATGATACCTGTTATGCATATGAATCATAAGTATAACGCATCTGAATATACTAATACATCTGACAAGTTCTGATATAAGAATTGTATAAACATAAAGGGCCACTGAGCATAGAACATATGACCAACATACAACCCAACTAAAACCTGAGTACTAACATGATATATACAAACTGAAAATATCATTACATGTTTATGAAGTCTCTACTAGAATTCAACAACTGAATATTTGTCGCGACACGACTCTGACCCACACATATTATACATATAAATCAAAAGCGTATCTAGACTCAACTATACTCTAGATAAAAATAGAGCTCACCAAACAACAATTGAATATCTGAGTAGATGTCTAGCAAGATGGCCGCTACTCTATACATTTGAATCTGCAGTGTGAGTGCAATGTGCTCGATAAAAAATATGTGAGTACATATGAAATAATACTCATATACAATGAAAGTTAGTCTATCGAAGGCACCTGAAAGCTAAGGATAAAATAATAATCATTCTATCATTATATCTTATTGATGTTGGGAAAAAATGCATATATTTTGTTATTATTTATCTCACATTTTTAGTACTTTTTATCACCTTTGCATACTGATTCTATTTATGTTGAGCTCAATATCGTGGTTTTGATATGATTAGGTATTTTTTGCCGTAAAGGAAAACATTTAAAGGTATTTTTTTGATACTTAAAAGAACAAAATCACAAGACGACTAAGAAGTTGAAAGAATATGAAGCAATTGTGCCATTTCTTGCAACAGAAGGGTAGTACGAGCCATGTTGTATGCTGATGGTGCAAAGGGTGGTGCGAGGATTCTCTGTCTCTAAATCTCAATTGTGTTGTTGTGCCACCCATTGCAATGCAAGGGTGGCGTGAGACAAAGAAGTTCATGGAGGTGATGATGGTGCAAGACACCACTTCAGATTCTACATTGACTTGTTACGCCACCCCTTGCTACACAATGGTGGAGCGAGACTGCAAGCTTCCTAATCCAAGTAAAATTTGGTTATTTTAACCCTTGATCAATCCTAAACTCTATAAATAGGCATTATGATTAAAAAGAAAAGGGTTTGACAGAAATTTGATCGTAGAGCTAAGGAAAAACGATATTTTCTTCCTGATTATTTTCTGTAAAGATTTCTTGTAATCTCATGAATTCTTGAATTTTTATGAAAATCACGAGTAGCTAAACTTTATAGTTCTGGAATTTTGGTATTAACATGATGATTGAAGTTTGGAAGTCGTATGCTTATTGATTTTTTCGCTTTTGAGTTATTTACTTATTCTTGATCTTAATTATCTGATTGCTTGATCACCTTTCAAATATAATCTGTGGCTCATTAATTGTACTTGAAAAAGGAAATTGTGAGCTTAATAAGAGGAAGTAGAGCTTGTCCGTGAACCTCATAGGGATGAGGATCGTTTCGCTAGTGAGGATAGATCATATTACTATATAAGTGGGAAGTCAAAAAGTAAAAAGTTAGACTACCATTTTGCCTCTCTACTAAATTAAAATTTAATTAAATATTAATATTTTATCATCATATTTACTATATATGTGGGAAGCCAAAAAGTAAAAAATTAGATTACCATTTTGCCCATCTACTAAATTAAAATTTAATTAAATATTAATATTTTATCATATCTATATATACATACATATTATCATCATATTCTAAAAATGGGAATCATAAAAATTAAAAATTAAGTTACCAAATTATTCATCAAAGGTTGAATGATATTATCACCCCTCAATCAAATACTACTATATAGTTGAAAGTTGAATACAAATTTACCTTTCAAAAATTATTTCAATAATATTTTTATAAAAGAATTAAATATACATTTTAAAATTTATAAAGCTACTGTCGCCATATATAGTGCATATGGACATGAAAAAAAATATATTATTAGTTATCACATTGCGTGGGTAAAAAAATTAATTCTTTCATAGATTTTATTACCCCCCCCCCCCCTCCCCCGGCCCAACACACACACATAAGACTAATTTAGAAATGGAAAGTCTCTAAATTAAAAATTAAAAAATCAATTTACCCATTATTAAAATTATTTCTATAATATTTTATATACTAAACAATAATTTTCACTGCAATAAATTTTATTAAATCATTAAATACATTTTATTAAATTACTTAGATAAGAAAATGGTGGTGCAGGACCCCCGAAAAAAGCCCAATTCTGAATGGTTTTTAAAAGGGTAACAGTTTCTATAGAGAAGTGTAAAAGTTAATTCAGTTTCAATAACTTAATGTATTAAATATCATTACATGTAACCCATAAAAATTTTGCAATCAAAAAGTGAGTTCGTGTTTGATTTTCAATTCAAAATTTCAGTTTGGTATAGTCATTCACGGGAAAACTCGATTTGGATAGCATAAGAACAACAAATGATTTATGTTTTTTATGTTGATCTATATAGTTAAATATTTTAACTTTCATTTGTATATTTCTTTATTTCCTTTTGTTGAGAAATATACGAATTGCCGTAATTATAAAATATAAAATTGTAAGTGAACTTTTTATTTTTCAAATATGTATGTTTGAAGTTCTCAAATATTATTATTTTTAGGTAAGAGATATTCCTATACTTACTTTTCACAGAAAAACGCTTGGTCCATAAATGCCTACTTATTTTCATCGTGAAATTGTTTTTTGCTTTTCAAGGACTTTCTGTTAAATATTTATTTTCGTTATGTTTTGATTTTTTTAAATCTTTACTTAAATTACAGTCATTCTTTCTTATTGCTAAAACATGATAATACAGGGCCGCGTAAATTCTGCTTCAACCTATGTTTAAGTTTGACATTTTATGATAAGAAAAGCGTACTGAGATTTCATATATAATTAAATATTATTATTATGATCATAACGTTATAATAGTCTTTTTTTTTTTGTAATAAATGAAAGTTAGCGTGATAATCTCTTTCATTTAAGTTCATATTATTAAAATTGAACTTAATCGAGTGTAGATTTATCATTCATCAGTGTGGCGTTGTCTAATTTAAATTTCGAGTTATTCATCAAATATGTATATTCTAATGTTATTTATATCTTCTTATAAAGTTTAAAACCATCAAAGGGATCCACGTGCAATGATGTGCCCAAATACTAGTACATAAATATATACATACACTTCACTATTAGCCGACGACCATAGAAATATAAGCGTTAAGGATAGTCGAGTAGTCTTAAAGTTATCAACAAGATTCTCAATAAGTGATATCAACTTACAACCAGTAACTTAGAAAAATCAATAGGTGTGACGATTTGACTACTCAACTGGATTGTTAATTTGGCACGACTCTAGGTCTTTTTCCAATCTAATTAAAACTCAACTCTTCCTAGCTTCCTATAATTTTTATTATTTTTTCATTGTTAACATTAGCATAATAAATCCAAAACTATTTATTTCTTTAATAGCTGAAATAAAAATTTAAATTAAACGATCAATTTTACAAGTCTATATGAATACGATATCTAAACTGAAAATCTTATATTAATTGTACAAATACATATGGTTGCCAGTGCCTTGACCTTAACACTTACTAAATCAATATTAGGCAATATGTTCTGGGTTATATCATTTAGCTTATCATGAGCTCCTTTTTATATCATTACATTATTAGTATAATCTTTAGTAGGCATTTGACCACGGACACAAAATAATTATTCATTTTATTTAAAATTTTTGAAGTTAGAGTTTCGTTCAGCCATATTTTTTATAAAAAATATTTAAAATTTAAATGTACTTTTTCTAAATATGATTTATATCTTCAACTTTTAAAAATTACCAAAATTATCCAACTTGACTAATATAACTGAAACATACAACCACATGTAATATCTCATAATAGATAATGACATAATGTAATAGATTGGATCATATATACGAGCTACTACGTACTATTATAATTCAGACCTCCCTTATAAATATGTCCTATTAATTGCACCAATACAATCCTGTAAAAAAGAAATAGACAATTCATCAACTGATATTACGAATTACATACCAAGATCAAGAAAAAGCTAAATTATGAAATAAACTCACTTACTAAAAATAAACGAATGATAAATAAAATAACAATAAACAGAAAACAAGAGTAAAATTATAGAGGACTGATTTATAGTTTGTAAAGAGAAAGAATTTGCAGAAATTGAAATAGAATGAGGGTTGACTTACTAACATTTTGAATTCTAGCTAAACAAGAAATATGTGTCATGATCTGAACATAGATTCGGATCGAGACACGGAACAAAGAATCTCGAGATGCTCCAAGTCGATCAATGACACGAACATGATATCTAAAACTCAACATAGTAATGCGGAAGTCTAACATACATAATAGATGAAGTCTGAAAATATAATAATATCTGAACATCTGAATATATAACACAATTCTGAAGCTGAATACATACTATGTCTGATAAGCCTCTAAATACTGACGAGTTGATTGGACAAGACTCCAACTAACTCACTAAAGACTGAAGCTGAAAATACTGATCTGATTCAGTTTTTGCATCCTGTTTACATGCGATTTGGCGGGTCAAGTTCATAACATAAGCTGATAAAAGGGTCCTCAAAGGATGAGGACTCACCAACTCTAGTTGAGGGATGCAAACTCTGAGGATCAGGCTAACGGTGGGACTGACTTGAATGTTCGAGCCTGTATCATGAAATGATACATCATAGAGTATGCGGTCAGTAGTTGGAATATATTGAGTATCCAAGGTAAGTAAAAATGGACAGTTAAAATACATAAGAGTTCATAAAAGTAGGAAATCATGATCATAAGTAAATATCATAATGTAAACATAAGTTCTCAAGGTTTTCAAACCATTCGTAACCCAATCATAATCATAGTCATAAGAGAAAACTTTATAAAACATAACTTGAGGCAAAGTACATAAACATTACCAAGCATAAGTCATGAAGAACAATGGGAGGACTCGTCTTAATCGACACCATCATGATAGAGCTTACACAATGTCCTACTATTTTGCCCAAGTGGTCAAGACCGCCCCCAGCTTACCAGGCAAGGGGACGTGCATGCATGATGAAATCACAGGGATCCAATAATAATGTATTTACACACACACACACACATACCCCTACGGTGACACATAGTTCTGAGACAGGGGTCTACCTAAACGTCGGGTCTACTCGGTGCTAGATATTGCTCCCAAAAATATATATGTGAGAGCTCATATAGTAATCATAAAATCATTCATAAAGTTCACGGCCAAATAAAATAATAACATGATGGATCCCACTTGAAATACATGATTAGCCATGAATGAGGGCCCATAAATTGGCCAAGAGTCATAAATCCATAAATCATGAAAACCATGCATACTTGTAAAACATTTATATACTTGATATTCATAAATCCATGAAGAGTACTTGAAAATAATCATAACATGAATCACAAAATCATAAATTTAGACTTAGCAAGATCAAAATCATAATAGAATCATAACTTGACTTTTCATGAAACTTACATAATTGGGCATAGTTTAATTAAAATTTGAAACTATAAATTTATAACCAAAATAACTATAAAATCTGCCAATAGATCATAGAACATGATTTGATACATGAAAGGAATTGACCCACAGATAGATCATAGAGAATTTCACAAGAATTGGGATAAACCCCATATGATCATGAATTAGAATCTAGAATTGAAATCCATTGAATTGAGAAGAACTTAGAGCATGAGAGTGAAAGGAACTCCCACTCATAGCCTTACATACCTAGGTAAATCTGATTTACACTTCCTCTTGAAAGCCCAAAGGGAATTGGAGAAAAATTGGGGAATTCTTCAAGCTTGGATCTCTAAGGAAGAACTCAATTTGCATGCATGGAATGGTAAGGCTTAGGATAGGTTTAACACCCATAAAACCCTGCTAATTGAGCTTAAAATGACGTAGTTCATGATCTTAGAGCTCAGAAATTATGAAAATACCCTTACTGAAAATTCTAGAATTTCTGCACTACTAGTGACAGCGACTGATACCACAGGTCGTCCCTTGATAGCACGACTCGTGGTGTCCATTCGTTACTTCCTCCATCATTTCTTAACTTCTTAGATCATGATACCACGACTCGAGAGGACGAGTCGTTACTTCAAATAATGATTCATTGTATCCTTCCATTACTGCCTCTGATGAACCTGCATCTGGACTTCCCACAAGTCACACCACGACTCGTACCTTCATCCAATTAATCATGGGTTCCATCCGATACCTAAGTTGGGGATTTTTCCTGCTCTTTACCACGACTCATTGTTCTTCACAACAAGTCATACTATGACTCGTACCATCCATCCCTGGTACCTTGGTGACAATCAACGACCCGAACCTATGAGTCGTTACATCTTCCTACATGTCGTACCAGGGACCCGTTACCCCTGAGTCTACTTCTGCAGAACCTGACCACGAGTGTCTCCCACGGGCTGTTAGACCCTCCAACGACTCTACCACGAGTCGTTCTAAGTAAAATCTCAGATTTTCTGTTGCTTCTCATTTTAAATTCCCGAGTCTAATCTTAGGCACTTAAGGTGTATTACAATATATGAGGTTGTTTTTATAACAATAAAAAAATTAGTAAACAATTTAAAAATAGATAACGGTCTAAAAATAAAATGAAAAAGTGAAAATAAGTCTTGAGATGTTTTCCAAATTCCAAATACAACTTTAAGTTGTATTTGAAATTTTCTTGGACAAAGACTGATTTTAAATAAAGTGAAAATAAATTTTAAAAAACATAAATAATTTTTATGGTCAAACAAGGTCTTTGTTTCAGGGCTACAAGTTATACACATCATCAATAGCCAGCTAAGGGCACTGGATAGTGATAAATATCACATGGGGTTTGCATGCAATACATATCATCAATTCTAGATAAGTCTGTCACACTAGGAGTCGTCAGTAGTCACAAAGGTGCACTTGGTAGGTCACATCATCAGTATTGCATAAGTCTACTTGTAATACATGACATCAATAACCACTAATAGCACTAGATAATACACTATAAGTGCCTACTGTCACGATCTAGGTGACCATGATTGGCACCCACGCTAATTCCCCAGTGGGTGAACTAGCAAAATTCGATAACAATCCCCAAGTGTCCCCCAAAATCAAGACATTCATGAAGAATCAACTGTCATACTCTATAAAACATACTTCAAATCAATTTACTGCACAACCCAAAGCTAGTAAAACAAATTCCTAGAAACTGATTGTTATTGCACCAGACGTCTATTTTACAAAGATAAGAACTAACAATTCAAAATGAAATAAAGTTTTGAAATGTCTGAAAGAAAGACATCTGCAATGAGGGAGTGAACTGTGTCCTCATCTGCTCACCTTCTCAATCTCCAGAAAAGCCCTCTTATCAGCCACCATCTCAGGTGCATATTTGGACAAGCAGGTGAACTCTAAAACATACTCCTGTACCATCATGTTGTGTTGCCTCAGGCTAATAAACTCAGCTGCCTTGATTTCCCTTATCTCTCGGGGAAAGAACTAATCTAGAACGCGGTGAGAAACTCATTCCAACCAATAGGACCCGCTCCAACTGCTCTGCTCTCTTTTTACTGTATGAACCAGATATGGGCAACCCTTTTCAATTGATAAGAGGCTAGGTCTGCGCACTCCTCCGCTGTCACCTCCATAATTTGGGTGATCTTTTGAATTTCATCAATGAACTCGTGTGGATCCTCATCCACCTTCAATCCGAGGAACTCAGGAGGATTTATCCTGAGGAAGTCCCTGAATCTTGCTGCTGTCGTTTTCCCATTCTGGGGAACATGCGCCACCACCTACTAGTTGACCCGGGCAATCAATGCCTGTGCCAACATCTGGATGGCTGGCCTAAACTCAGCATGGCAACCTGCTCGGGCATATGATCCTCGGGGGCTGGTGGGGCCTGCTGGTGCCCATCTCCATTGCCATTTTCATGGCTATTTCCGTTCCTGTTCCTTCTTTCGATAACTCAGCAAAGAGGCATTATTCTGCAAATGCAAAAAGCACGATTTAGAAGGATAGAGAGATATTGCTTCGCAGTCTTTTCATCATAAATGTGGTGTGCTTCACACCCATGAAAAAAAACTCTATTTAACGTGTCTTTCAGACACCCTAGGACACTTCAAAATCTAATTATCTGATACCAAGTTTGTCATGACCCGAACATAGACCCGAATCGAGACACGAAACCATAAATGACACTAAGTCGATCCATGGCATGAACATGTTAACTAAAGCTCATCATAAATAATGCAGAAAACTAACATTTGATATAGCGGAAGTCTGAATAACTAATAACATTTGAACAACAGAACACATAACACTGATCCGAAACTGAATACATACTATGTCTGATAAGCTTATACATACTGACGAGTTGAGGGAACAAGATCCCAACTAACTCACTAAAGAATGAAACTGAATATACTAAATACAAGCTGATAAAAAGGGTCCTCGAATGATGAGGACTCACCAACAAGCTGGGTATGCTAGAACTATGAGAAACTGGTTAGCGGCGAGATTGATCTTGAGCGTTTGAGCCTGTATCATGGAACGATACAGAATAGAGTATGCGGTCAGTACTTGGAATGTACTGAGTTTCACACCCCGCCTTGGGGGGGTTATGAATGGCACCTGGTGCCCTACTAGGACCTGAACTACTAGACTGCTGAGCCTGGGCACATCTGGTGCCTGGCTGGCTCTAACTCACATTTCTGGAAACAAAGGGCTATATAACGGCTGTAAACACAGCCCCCGGCCCATTGGCCTATAGCCTCCTGTACCTGTAATAACAGCTAACTAGAAACAAGCAACTATAAGGAAACTTATGCGGGCCGACAAGGCCACCATGCTGTCTAGTTATCTGTATCTCAACAATAAAATGCTGAATAACTACGTGACCGGCAAGGTCACCACTACTATCAGACTATGGCCCCACACGACCAACATAATCAACAATGCTAAACAGCTAACCAAACGCACGGCCTCACACGACCGGCTCATCTGACCACAGGGAAATATATACAGACTGCAAGCCTCTAAGAATAACAATAGAAATGATCGGGACAGGGCCCCGACCTACCCGTACTATACAACAAAAGAAAATGAAATACACCTCTGGAATTCAGTCTCCGGATTACAGGAGCTAAATACTCGATCGCTGACAGAAATCACGTGGTATCACCTGCTCGTCTATGAGTACCTGCAGGCAAGTAATGCAGCGCCCCACCGGGTGTCAGTACCGCTGGTACTGAGTATGTAAAGCAATACCTGAAAGAAATATCTGAAAACAATAATATAACTGATGAAACTGAAGTAGAGAGAAATAGGTTAACTGTCTGATAATGTAAGTCATACCTTCTCTCAATTATACTGGAAGGAGTAAGAGTCATACCTGGAGACGTATCGTTCTACTGCTGATCTACTCGTATCTAACATAACATGGCATAACATAACATAACATAACATAGCACACACAAACCTTACCCGGCCCCCATAAGCCGGGAGGTACAACCAGCACAAAATCTATACCCCTACCCCGGTCATCCCATCTCCTATAAACCCTGTAAGCATCCTGCCGGTCCCCTGGGTATGCACTTGGGCTCGCTGAGCCCCTGACTATAACTGCATCTGAGTCCGGAGGACTCCTGAATCAACACCCGGGCGTATCCGCTCGACAGGGGTGTGTAAAAGCCGACCAAGGCATAATATGGGGAAAATTGGCATCCCATCTTCGTCCCCTGTGGGACGGCATGCCACTCCGTAGAGCGACGTATCCTCGTCCTCTGGTGGATGAGTCGATACAGCTATCAACCCTTGGGCGGTCATGGATGCTAGGTAATCCAACCCCAAGACAATACAGCGGTCTCAACTAGTAATACTATCTGCATGTCCCACATACTGAAGCTAATAGTAGTAAAGTATTGTATACACTATAAGCTGGACTAGTGATAGTAATATGTACGTACTTAATACATGCTGAGGCTGGTAATGGTATATATATGTAGAAATATAGTCTTCTGCCAGACTGTACTGGGGCTAATGCTGAACAAGATATAATGTTTCTACTGAAAACTATCCTGTATACTGAGTTTCTACAGTAACATGATTTACTATTCCTAATATGCTTTCTAACCTCATTTTAACTTTTCATTCTATTTCTGAGATGTCTTACAGATATTACATTGCTTTACTGGGTTTCAACTGAATACAATGATATCCTAACATTCTGTGTCACATCACATACTGAGCATGCTGTGCAGTTCTTAACACTTATATTAGAATCCGTATCGTACTAGCAAGTCTCGCGCTGATCATAACATGATGTTTCTAGTATCGTACCATCATTCATAATAAACATCATACATGGCTTCTGAATATTCTACTGGCCTTTAAATTACTGTACTGTACCAAGATTACTAACTTGCCGAGGGAACTAGCTTTACATACCTTATCCTTGAACTATCCGTCTGTCGGACGAGGCTCGGCTGGTACTTCAACTATTTTCTCCCAACTGCATTCATAAATATGCCAATTAATACTAAATACAGCTTTATTTTAAAGAGCAACGTCGCTTTCGATATAGTTTATAGCCTAAACTTAGGCTTATCGAAAGACGGTCGAAAACTCGCTATTTTTCAGAGGTCCAGAAGGGAGAACTATTCACTTCTCAGCTAGGAACACATAGACACTAATTTAGAGCAATTCCACTTACCTTAGCTCGGTAGCTCGATGATTCGTCGGCCGTATTTCATGAAACTAAATCCGTAGGAATGCTCTCTGCTGCTAAATACCTCGGTATCTGAGGTTAATTTGAGTTTGGACAACGTTTAGCAGCGTAATCGGACGAAAATTATATTATCTCTTTGTTCCTTTTTCCTTTTCTGCTGGTTTGCTCTGTTTTCTGGAAATTACATGGGTGATTAATGATTTAAAATCGAAGTGGGGCTTTATATACTTGGGCTTGGACAAGGACAACGTGTCACGGAGCCAACGCGGAGGCTTCACCTCCGTGACACGCTGCCATCGCGGAGGGGTTCTGCCTCGGCTCCTCCCACGATGGTTCGACAGGTTTCTCATCCGATCTTTTCCCGGGCCTTTCTTTAGCACGTATGACTTTCAAATATGCTTAACCAACGTGCGAATAGGTCATTTGGGTGTCGAAAATTCTACGGGATATAACATTCTCCCCCCCTTAAGAACATTCGTCCTCGAATGTACACTGCTATCTGGAGGACTACTTAACTTACTTTCTAGAAAAAATTTCGGCAGAGTTTCCCCTGTAATATGGACTATAGAAACCTGAAATGCAGAAAAGTCCAATACAGGTACTGTACACAATACTGTAAGATTCACTGGATGTCTACTTATCAATTTTCCTCACTTATACATATACAACCATAAGATACTACATAAGCAATAATACGGACATACCTGTCGGCTGACTAGGCCTGGAATAGGTGAGGATATCTGATTCTCATATCTTCCTCCGCTTCCAAAGTCATCTCCTCTTGGTTCCTGTTACGCCTCAATACCTTGATAGACGTAATATCTTTAGTCCTCAATCTGCGAATCTGTCTGTTTAAGATAGTTATTGGAACCTCTTCATAGGCTGGCTTTTTCGTAACCTAGATATTCTGGACTGGGACTGCTCTGGACGGGTCTCCTATACATTTCCTTAGCATAGATACATGAAAGATCGGATGAACGGATTCTAATTCCAGAGGCAAATTCAACTCATATGCTACTCGGCCTGTCCTTCGACGAATCCGATAAGGCCCAACAAACCTCGGGCTGAGCTTATCTTTCTTGCCGGACCTTATTACCTCTTTCGTTGAGGATACTTCAGAAATACCCAGTCATGCACATCAAACTCCAATTTTCTACGCCGCACATATGCATATGATTTCTGGCGGCTCTGTGCAGTCAGTAAGCATTCTTCGGATAAGCTTTACCTTTTCCTTTGACTGCTGAACAATGTCTGGGCCAACCAACACTGACTCTCAGATTTCAAACACCGTTCAGCGATCTGCATTTCCGCTCATATAATGCCTCAAAAGGTTCCATCTGGATGGCTGAATGATAGCTGTTATTGTAGGCAAATTCAATTAACGATAAATGCTCACTTTGGCTACTACCGAAATCTAGCACACACGCTCGCAACATGTCTTCGAGCGTCTGAATTGTGCGCTCAGCCTACTCATCTGTCTGAGGGTGGGAAGCTGTGCTTAGATTAATCTACGTCCCCAGCCCCTTCTGGAACAATTTCCAAAACCTAGCCGTGAACTGCGCTCCTCTGTCTGAAATAATGGATACTGGCACTACATGCGATCTGACTATCTCTCGGATATACAACTCCGCATAATCTCCAGCCGAGAAAGTAGTTCTAACTGGCAAGGAATGAGTTGATTTAGTCAATCTGTCAACTATTACCCATATAGAGTCATGTCTGTGTCTGGCACGGGGTAATCCTGCCACAAAATCCATATTCACCGCTTCCCATTTCCAGAGAGGCACAGCTATGTCCTGAGTTAACCCGCCTGGTTTCTGATATTCTGCTTTCGCCTGTTGGCAGTTAGGACACTGGGATATAAATTCAACAATTCCTCTTTTCATATCTGGCCACCAGTAGTTCTCTTTGATGTCATGGTACATTTTTGGTCGTACCGGGGTGAAGAGAATAACGGGCGTAATGTACCTCGTTCAGAATCTGCTGGTGGAGCCCTGAAACATCTGGAACATATAGACGGCCTTTACAATGCAGCACTCCACCCTCTGTTACCTGAAAACCTGGCGTTTTCCCCTGCTAACCAGGTCAGGATTCTTATACTACCGTTCTTTTTATTTTCACAACTGATGACGACACGGCGGTGTTCTCGATTACCGCTCTGTTGTCCTTCATTTCTATTACACGAACGGCTAAATTGACCAATTGATGTATCTTTCTGACCAACTCCCGTTGCTCGGGCTGCCCATACACCACACTTCTAATAGATCTATAACTAAGAGCGGTTGTTGCTCCATTACCTCTTCTTGGCTGATATAACATTTTCATACTTAGAGAGCTCGGCATATAATTGACGGTTATACTGACTTGTCTTGCCGAAGAGATCGACCGGTAGTTTACAGGCGTAGCTAGAGCTTATCTGGCCCTCCGGCCACATGCTAAGGCTACTTGTTGCTGGGATAACCTGAACGACCGTCTGCGCACCTTGTGCCTTTATCTGATCAGAGGATCCTGATATTGACCATGACCTCTAATGATCTGGCTGCATAACCTTAAATAACTGAATAGTCGGGTTGAATGACCCGAATGTGGCAGTAGTCTAACAATGCTCTAACTGTTCTACTTGAGTACTTATAGTTCATGCATGACTGCAGACTTGTGGACATCTAATTGCTTTGTAATTTTGCTTGAACCACTGTAAGGCTGGGCTTAATCAAACTTACTCCCAGGCGATCAATCTCTGGGTCTTCACGGGGAGTCTACTGATCCCCTGGTCTTAGTAAACATTGTGCTAGCAGGGTACTATCAATTTCTTACGCCTTGTGTGTATCCACTTGGATTTATACTGCTATTCTGGGGAATTCTCAGTCTTATGAGCTATTCTGTAAATACTGGCCTTTTGCTAGGGCTCTGTATCTAAATATCTTACGAGAACCAGCTGAAGTACTAGTCTGTCGCTGACTACTGATGTGGATCCTTCCTTGGGGTACCCACGGGTATTCTGACTGGGACGGCCGGCTGTCTTATGGGGTGTTCCACATAATAACTGCTAGGTTGGTTAAGGCCGACTCTCACCTACAAGGCTGGAAAAATGACGTACGACCACTTAACATACTAGAACAATTCTGGTATTGCTAATTTCTAAAAGTTGCCTATTCGGCCTCTAATCCTGGTTCTAGCACATACACTACTGTTACCGATCTTCAGGGATGCTTCCCTGCTAATGCAGGCGCCAGGTGGTCGGTAGACCGTCTAACTGCGCCCTTATCATCTAGTCATCTGGTTTAGGCCATTAACTCTGATAAGCTCCTAGAGCCTAGATCTGGCAACAACACATAAGTCTATTAACTTAATAACTGAGAACTGAGATAATTTCTATGACTTCATACGTAATTCACACTTAATCTGTCCTTTCTCTTCTCCTTTCCCTTCTCCTTTCTTCTCTCCTTTTCTTTCTTTCTTCTCCCCTTTTTTTTGGCAAAGGGGGGGGGGTCCTGCAATGCAATTTGTACATGCTTTCTATTACTAATCAGCATCTGTGATTGTACCCCTTATAGGCAACTACTCACAGCATATCTATTATCTGTATATATATATATATATCAATAGCTACGTACAATATGTAATGAATTCTGCGGTAATACATAATCTCTGACATGCTCTGCTGAGTCTCATGCCGTACATGATACACCGCTTCTACGGCCTAATAATATCTCCTGCCCTGACTTATCATTTCATTGTATTGTCACCCCATTCTGAAGGTAACAAACATAAACACTTTAGTTATTGTCTGCTGTTTGAAATTCCGCCACTCTTGCGATGTGGGGTCAACGTTCGAATCTTGTGGCCTTACTAGGCATATATTGAGAGCCCATGACTGTCTGCTGGGCCTTATCTCTAGGCTACACTAGATTAGAATTGCTGTATCAGTAATTTCTTAACTTCTCCATAGCGGACATACTGCGGTATCCTGAACCGCAATCTTACTGTCAGTCCGAGGCTTAATCCTTAATACGATATTTTATCAATCCGGGGGTAATTCTAATTTCCCCACAAGATCTGACATTCCTGCTTCTTTCCCTCATCTTACTTAAGCTGAACTCTGGGGTTCAAGGTACATGCTCTTCATTGTTAACAAGATTGCTGGTCCAATATCAGTTCATACTTCCCCTGACTTGCAGTCAGACCTATCTGATTCACATGACCCCTCACCTTTTCAATATCACAACCAGATCATAACTACAATCTTACAGGTATGTATTGCTATCTGTTAACATACGTGGCAGACTTGGCCTTTTTCTGACTCGAACTTGACTATTACCCGGCATTCGTCACTAACAGGTCTTTTACCCCTGCTTCGGGTAAGCTATCGGTCTTACTTTCTCTACTGGCTTATTATCATAAGGGTCTGCACAACTTACGGAATCATAGGGGCTCTTTATACTTTCTAATACTTACTAGGATCAATCAGCCCATCTTTACTTACCGCTGGATTTGGCAACCCCATCTCAAGTCTTATGCCCCTTTACTATACTGGCATCAAAATCAAGAGGTAGGAATAGCCCTTTTCTTATTGCAACAAATAAAAGCATTTAACTATACCATATCCAAAAAGATGTATTTGGGATTCCTGCATTTCCCTCTCTTTCTTATACTTACCTGGTGGCCTGACCTTGTCTGTAATCTTAATCAGATCTTATATAGCTAATAAATAAATCAACTCGTATGTACATTACACTCCTGACTTCCTATTCTGATGTTATCAACATATACTGGGGATAGTACCGATAAAGGTATCATGCTGGGAGGTCTCGGGTACCTTTCTCCTGCTGCTGTAGTTATCATGTAACTGGCTGATGCCTTCTTCTGTTGCTATATCTGATCTTCTGCCTGTAATAGGGTAATGCTGATTTGCCTTTGTATCTGTAATCAAAGAATACGGTAAGTTTTTAGAGACTCCACCCTATACTGTACCGCTCTAAAGCACGACTGACTGAGAAGGAAGGGTAACCATCCTATCATGCCTCGCAGCCTCCTGCCTATAGTATGTGGTGCACAACACATCCATAGACAAGACTCTACTTAGCACGGCTTGTAGACTCCCTGGGACATGACCTGCTCTGATACCAAGTTTGTCACACCCCGCCTTGGGGGGGGGGGTATGAATGGCACCTGGTGCCCTACTAGGACCTGAACTACTAGACTGCTGAGCCTGGGCACATCTGGTGCCTGGCTGGCTCTAACTCACATTTCTGGAAACAAAGGGCTATATAACGGCTGTAAACACAGCCCCCGGCCCATTGGTCTATAGCCTCCTGTACCTGTAATAACAACTAACCAGAAACAAGCAACTATAAGGAAACTTATGCGGGCCGACAAGGCCACCATGCTGTCTAGTTATCTGTATCTCAACAATAAAATGCTGAATAACTACGTGACCGGCAAGGTCACCACTACTATCAGACTATGGCCCCACATGGCCAACATAATCAACAATGCTAAACAGCTAACCAAACGCACGGCCTCACACGACCGGCTCATCTGACCACAGGGATATATATACAGACTGCAAGCCTCTAAGAATAACAATAGAAATGATCGGGACAGGGCCCCGACCTACCCGTACTATACAACAAAAGAAAATGAAATACACCTCTGGAATTCAGTCTCCGGATTACAGGAGCTGAATACTCGATCGCTGATAGAAATCACGTGGTATCGCCTGCTCGTCTATGAGTACCTGCAGGCAAGTAATGCAGCGCCCCACCGGGCGTCAGTACCACTGGTACTGAGTATGTAAAGCAATACCTGAAAGAAATATCTGAAAACAATAATATAGCTGATGAAACTGAAGTAGAGAGAAATAGGTTAACTGTCTGATAATGTAAGTCATACCTTCTCTCAATTATACTGGAAGGAGTAGGAGTCATACCTGGAGACGTATCGTTCTACTGCTGATCTACTCGTATCTAACATAACATGGCATAACATAACATAACATAACATAGCACACACAAACCTTACCCGGCCCCCATAAGCCGGGAGGTACAACCAGCACAGAATCTATACCCCTACCCCGGCCATCCCATCTCCTATAAACCCTATAAGCATCCTGCCGGTCCCCTGGGTATGCACTTGGGCTCGCTGAGCCCCTGACTATAACTGCATCTGAGTCCGGAGGACTCCTGAATCAACACCCGGGCGTATCCGCTCGACAGGGGTGTGTAAAAGCCGACCAAGGCATAATATGGGGAAAACTGGCATCCCATCTTCGTCCCCTGTGGGACGGCATGACACTCCGTAGAGCGACGTATCCTCTTCCTCTGGTGGACGAGTCGATACAGCTATCAACCCTGGGGCGGTCATGGATGCTAGGTAATCCAACCCCAAGACAATACAGCGGTCTCAACTAGTAATACTATCTGCATGTCCCACATACTGAAGCTAATAGTAGTAAAGTATTGTATACACTATAAGCTGGACTAGTGATAGTAATATGTACGTACTTAATACATGCTGAGGCTAGTAATGGTATATATATGTAGAAATATAGTCTTCTGCCAGACTGTACTGGGGCTAATGCTGAAACAAGATATAATGTTTCTGCTGAAAACTATGTTGTATACTGAGTTTCTATAGTAACATGATTTACTATTCCTAATATGCTTTCTAACCTCATTTTAACTTATCATTCTATTTCTGAGATGTCTTACAGATATTACATTGCTTTACTGGGTTTCAACTGAATACAATGATATCCTAACATTCTGTGTCACATCACATACTGAGCATGCTGTGCAGTTCTTAACACTTATATTAGAATCCGTATCGTGCTAGCAAGTCTCGCGCTGATCATAACATGATGTTTCTAGTATCGTACCATCATTCATAATAAACATCATACATGGCTTCTGAATATTCTACTGGCCTTTAAATTACTGTACTGTACCAAGATTACTAACTTGCCGAGGGAACTAGCTTTACATACCTTATCCTCGAACTATCCGTCTGTCGGACGAGGCTCGGCCGGTACTTCAACTATTTTCTCCCAACTGCATTCATAAATATGACAATTAATACTAAATACAGCTTTATTTTAAAGAGCAACGTCGCTTTCGATATAGTTTATAGCCTAAACTTAGGCTTATCGAAAGACGGTCGAAAACTCGCTATTTTTCAGAGGTCCAGAAGGGAGAACTATTCACTTCTCAGCTAGGAACTCATAGACACTAATTTAGAGCAATTCCACTTACCTTAGCTCGGTAGCTCGACAATTCGTCGGCTGTATTTCACGAAACTAAATCCGTAGGAATGCTCTCTGCTGCTAAATACCTCGGTATCTGAGGTTAATTTGAGTTTGGACAACGTTTAGCAGCGTAATCGGACGAAAATTATATTATCTCTTTGTTCCTTTTTCCTTTTCTGCTGGTTTGCTCTGTTTTCTGGAAATTACATGGGTGATTAATGATTTAAAATCGAAGTGGGGCTTTATATACTTGGGCTTGGACAAGGCCAACGTGTCACGGAGCCAACGCGGAGGCTTCACCTCCGTGACACGCTGCCATCGCGGAGGGGTTCTGCCTCGGCTCCTCCCGCGATGGTTCGACAGGTTTCTCATCCGATCTTTTCCCGGGCCTTTCTTTAGCACGTATGGCTTTCAAATATGCTTAACCAACGTGAGAATAGGTCATTTGGGTGTCGAAAATTCTACGGGATATAACACTGAGTATGCAAGATAAGTAAAACTGCTAAGTAAGAAAAATCTGAAATCATGCAATCATAGAATATTTCATCATAAGATTCTGAGAGTAAGGCTTGCATGCTAGTATCTGAAAACATGATTTAAACATAACTGAATATCATAACTGAATCGAATGACCCAAAGCTGAAACTGATAATCAGAAGTAAAATTGAACATTTGGGTCAAACCAATTGAAAACATAATGTCATGACTGATGAACATGCATAACTGAAATCATGAGGAATAATGGGAGGATCATCATATAACCGACATTACCATGATAGAGCTTACGTGGTCTCAACTATTACACTCAAGTGGGCAGAGGGCGTCTTAAGATTTGTCAGGGCTAAGGGCGCTACCATGATATTGATATCAAGCTGAAGGCCCCTCGGGGGCTAGGAAAGCTCACAAGGGAGTTTCCAAAGAATCTTATCTTACCTACGTAGGCACGTAGTTCTAAGACACAAGATTAACTGAACCCTTAGCCTACTCGGTGCTAGACACTACTTTCAAAATATGCATATGCTCTCCATCATTTTTCAACGAAACATAACCATCGTCTTTCGATGAAACTGATTCATAATAGTATATACATAAAATGAGGAGCCCTGGCTCAAACCGTACCACAAGCTGAAAAGTGGGAGTCTAGACTCCAAAACCATGTGGTAAGATAATAACATGAAATTGAAGTGAATCATGAAATATACTTGATAATATGGGCTTGCCCAAACATAAACATACTTTGAGATAGACTTGATAGTCAAAGACATGGATATAGACATGGGTAATTCAAAATCATACTTTCGTTATAGACGTCTCATCATACTTGACAACATGGATCATGATCCTAACTCTTCATGAACTTTCATGATTGGGTAGCATATTTGTAAAACTTTGAAATCATAATTGGTATTCGAAATCATTATAAAACATGCCCATAAATCTTAAAACAACATTAGAAATATGAATAGAATTTACCCATGATGGATACTTAGAGAATTTCAAAAATTGGGTTAAAACCCCATAGATTCATCAACCTTGAATTTCATGAATTTAGGAGGGAATTTGGGCATGAAAGTGAAGGAATACTCCCATTCATAACCCTACATACTGGTTACTTTGATTTCACAATCTCCTTTGAAAACCCAAGTTAATTGGGGAAGAACCTAAGGAATCATCTATCTTGATCTCCAATGAACTCCTTAATCTTGCAGCATTGAATAGGAAGGCTTACAATAGGTTAAGCACCCTTAAAACCCTCCTAACTGAGCTTAAAATGACGTAGTTTAGAGCCTAGGGGTTAGGAATTACAATAATACCCTTTCTAAAACACAGAAAAATTACACTTTGTTAGTCACCACGAGGGACACCACACTCGTGGTTGATTTCACCCAAATTACACCTCGCAATTGAGATATAAAGTGGTCGATGTCAAATATAGAACCCAACTACAGGTTGAGGTTGATCCCATAGGGAATATGGTAAGAACTTAAGTTAATGTGAATAGATGTTACTATTGAGTTACTTATTTCCAAAGGGGGAAAGAAATAAAATAATAAACAAAAGTGAAACTACTGAATGCTTAGATCAAACTTGGTTTGTATTCAATTAACGATTTGACTAGGATTGTGTTCCCCAAGACTTCATAACCACAAGACTTATACACTAGTGATCTATTCCGGTGTTTAACATGCAATATTGGTAAGTTAGGTTCACCTAAATGGTTGGTCCCCTATCTAGAGGATTATCACCACGCAACTTGGTCCGTATACGGGTATATTTTTAATTGCCCCTTACCCTTAATATCGTATTAGCTATTCTCGAACAAGTTCAAGCTATTAGATGAGGGTTGATAGCCTCAAATCTTTGTTGTTAATCCCTTTTCCCATTCATTACCTCCTTGGTCTGGTAAGTAAGAATAAGGCAAGTCCTAACATTTGCAACCGTCAAGAATCAATTAAAACGAAGAGAAAAATAATACATGCATTAAACCCCGTTCAAGAATCACTAAGTAGTTAACCTATGTGTGTTAATTCATCTTGGTTCCCACAACTCTAGTTATGGGTTTAGCTACTCATGATCACAATCACAAAATATAGAATAAATCATAATTGCAACTTACAAATTATCGTAGAAGAAAAATCAAGTAGATTGAATAAAACTCCCAAGTTGATGAATAAATTTCAATGTTGCTTTTGATCCTCAAATTCAAGAACAAAATTGTAAACCTTGTTTCTTGACTCAAGAATAATCGTACAACACCAAAATCTTACTTGAAAAATAATAATAATCGGCTTCTCTATGAAAATAAACCTAAACTATATATTTATAGTTCCAAGAAAACCTTTTCCTAACTAAAACTGAAAACCAGGTCGGCAGTGGGCACGGGCTTGGTGACGATTCGTTGGGACCTCTGATGAGTCGTGCCTTGCTAAAAATAGTCGTCCATAGCATCGTACCCAGTTGTGGCAACGGGTCACCTAACGACTCGTTGTGCCTGGATGTGAGTCGTTAGGCCTCTCGTGGTCTAACTCCTTCAAGATTCCAGTGCACCTTACTATTGGTTCCAGTGATCTGCCAACGAGTCGTTTAGTCAACTAATGACTCGTTAAGTCTGTTGCCAACTCCAATGGTTACTTTGGCAAGTCTTTCTGTCTTAGTCTTCACGACTGACTTCACGACTTGTTACCAGATGTAACGAGTCGTTCCCTCAACCCGTCAGGTACACTGTCTTAGCGTCTTCAGAATTCATCTTTTGCCCACGGCTTTAGAAATGAGTCATGCTTCCTGCCAATGACTCGTGAAGGGCCTGACAGTCACTCTTTCAGTTATTTTCAGCATAAATGTGCGTAGTTCACTTCCGAACCTGTTTTCCTACAACATTAAGCAGAAAAACACCTCATACCTATATAAACATATCCAAAATGTGCATAATTTCTTGGTTTTAAGCGTCGAAAGTGTCGTAAAATCACGGCACATCAACACCCTCAACTTATAACTTTTGCATGTCCTCAAAAAAAAATAAAATAAAATAAAATAAAATAAACTACTTCGACGCTTCAATCGAAAGAACTCTAGGAAACTTGCGACAGTCACATTTATTCATCAAATCAAAATTTTCTAGCCCCTCCCTCATCACATCAACTCAAATCACTATACATATGCAAAATTTCCAACCATAACACAGAGGAATCAAAACATGGCAAAACACTGTCACTTGCGACCGTGCACATAAATCTATAACACTGACCCAGATAATTTGCAGATGATTTTGTTGACCAAATGCTCTCACCTCAAAGAAGTCCCACACTCACACATGTGTATATGATTATGTCGATAAATTTCTCTTGGGACTAGGTAAGATTCACTCGCTCTCACAAAGAAATTCGAACTGTGTGCATATAATACCATAGGCTTGCCTTTACTTTCAATACCTCGATTTTCAGACAAGTAACCAGGATCACTATAGGACTTTCTAGGCTTGTAACGTAGGCTGGGGCTCGGGTATGGTACATATGGAATTAGTAGCTCAACTCTCCTTGGCACTACACACCTTTTGACTCCACTTTTCACCTTTTTTCCCTATTTTCTCCCCTTTCTCCTTTAATTACTTCTTCTTTTCTTTGCATTTGCAACTACAGATGCGGTTTCTCTTTATTCAAGCTTTCATTGATGTCACATTTTGCCTTTCTTTTATTTTCTTTTCTTTCTCTTTGAAAACAATTTTTTTATTTTTTTCTTTTCATTATGCATACCGCACCCGCTCTTTTTCTTTTTCATTACCCAAGTTTCATTCCTCCCAACTCTTCTTAATCACTCCTATAGTAGCCACCCTCAACTTAGGCGATTTTTCTGAGTTGAGGTTCACAATGTCCAAGGAGGGACCAGGGCCAAAACAGATTCATTCTTAATAAAAGCAGGAAAGTGAATTGGTGTAAACAAAAAGAAAGGTCAATTTAAGCTCAAACATTTAGATCAAGGGATTTTTTTTCTCTTTTGATAGGTCTTTTAAGGCTAAAGTGAACTCATAAATCAAAAATGACCTATGATCCTTTTCTAGTTTCCTATCCTCTATCTCGGTACGACTGACTAGACAAGTTCTAGATTGACACACACAATTGAATTTAGCTATTAAACTCACTCATACATAACACAGGTCAACATCATCACTTCTACTAACTGCTAGTTCAGGTACAACCATACAATGGTAAACATGTTCACAGTTTCAATGCCATGCAAAGATTCCCAAAGGTCATACTTGTCAACTTTCACATACACATATAAAAATTTTTCAAAAGGGTATCAAATTATCAATTAACAAAAATCAAAATTTAAGCTCTTGACTGCCTTTAGTTTACCTAACTTTCTTCCGGCTGACACAAGAAAACACAAAAACTTAAAATAAAATCCTAAACATGCTGGTTCTACTAGATATGGAACACCCGAGGAAAAAGATATCCGACAAGAAAAACTCTCGAGTTATGTTCAACAAAAGCATGCACAGGTATCCCTCCCCACCCCCATCAAGAAAAACATGCATCATCCTCAACGCATATATATATCCGACAAAACTAGGGAAATAGGGAACATACCTGTGCGACCTAGCTGTCAGCTACCTGGTTGATGGAGGGTGAAGATACGCCTCCAATGTTATCTCCAACATTATCGGCTTGACCCAGTGCATTTTCAGATCCAACAGAGCTCGTTTCTTCTCCACAAGCTCTCGCTACCTCAGTCTCGACTCTCTATCGAGCCTCCTCTCTTGATACATGCAGTGCTCTCTCCATCTCACTCTGCTCTCTTTTTGCTGACAGAGCAGAGAAGCATCATCTTCGAAACTTGCCTCCTCACGATGCCTCTTTCCCTTATCAAATGCCACCGGCTCCTCCGTGATAAAGTCAACAATCGGTGGTATCTCTTCTTCAAACTCATCGTCTATCATAGGAAGTACCGGTGGAGGTACTGCAGCTACCTGTCGTGCAGCCAAGTCCCGCACCTCGGATCTAAACGCTCCTAGCTCTGAGTACCATCTTGACAACTTAGTCGCTTGTAACTGTGCAAGACGCTCATTCATTTTGTTCTCAAAAGCGTCTTGGCCATGCATAGAACTGGACAATGTCTCCAAATCCTTCCACACCCACGGCTTTACCTGCTCCATCAGAACTTTAACCTGTAGAGGCGTATGTGACTGCTGCTTTCCAGCCTTAGCTAGCCGCCTAGCCATATCAACTAAAAACTCCGGTGAAACCATAACTAGGTCGGCTGTAGTGGCTCGTGGAGGTGCAACTGGTGGTCTGGGGGCTGCTGCTGTAGATGATGACTCGGGAACATCAGCAGGTGTGGAGGTGTCTGCTGCATCTGTAGCCTCAGGCAGGTTACCTGTCTCTCTGCCCTCAATAGGCTCAGCTGCATACTTAGTGAACTGTGCTGCATCAGTCTGCATCCTGCTACCAAATGCCTCTGCTAATATGGTCCCTCCAGCGGATGCAACTGCCTGAGTCCTTGCCCTTGATACCGGGTTTGTGTCATCTCGAATCAACCCGATATCTGTTATCTTTTGGACCACTACTCTCTAGTCAACTGATGGCAGCTCCGACACCTTTGACTCCTGACAGAGTCTATCAATCAAGAAGGGAAAGGGGATTGTAGTACCGTCATTGATCGTCCGCTCTCTAATCTCCTCAACAATGTACATCGGGAAATTGATGGCATATCCCTCCACTATACTTGCCACCAATGCTGCTCTGTCAGGTGAGAGGATGTTACCATTGCTGGTTGGTACCAGCCTGTGCCGCACCAGTGACCACCAAAATTTTTCCTGAAAGTTCAGTGTGACCTTCTTTATTTGAGACTCTGTGTCGTGCAGCCATCCAACCAGCGGACCTTTTATAGCGATGATCCGAGTCAGCCAAGTGTATTGCTTGATGCGCTCCTGGCTATTCAACTTTTTGATCTTGACTTTCTTCAACTCATATAGCCTATGGTCGAACTCAACCGTGTTCATCAGAGCATGATAATTTGGCCCATACAGCATCCTAGAGATTGTTCGCTCAGATATATCTACCGGAGTCTCTCGCACCAACACCTGATTTAAGGTGGGCCTCTTTTTCTAGTCCTGACCCACCAATGCCAAATGCTGCAAATTGGCTGCATAGGCTGCATAGAACTCTCTGACTATGACATGAGTGTCCTTTATCATCTGGGCATGGATAATGTAGTGGCAGACGCTTTTAGCAGACTTTCTATGGAGAGTGTGTCTCATGTAGATGATGGGAGGAAAGAATTGATGAAGGAGGTTCATTGTCTTGCACGACTTGGGGTTCGTCTTGTTGATTCATCATATAGTGGTGTCAGTGTTCAGAATGGATCAGAATCCTCTTTGGTGACTGAAGTTAAGGCTAGGAAATATAAGGATCTGATTTCTATAAAGTTGAAGGTAGCAGTTTAGAATCAGAAGGTTAAGGTCTTCTCTAAGGGGGAGATGGTGTACTTTGATATTATGGTCATTTGTGTGTTCCAAGTGTTGATGATTTTAGAGATCGGATGTTTCACGAGGCTCATGGTTCTCAATATTTTATACATCCAGGTTCCACCAAGATGTACCATGACTGACGGAAAGTCTATTAGTGGAGTGGTATGAAGAGGGACATAGTAGAGTTTGTGGCTAAGTGCCCGAATTTTCAACAAGTGAAAGTTGAGCATCAAAGACCTGAAGGTGTGCTTCAAGACATTTGTATCCCTACTTGAAAGTGGGAGGATATCAACATGTACTTCATTATAGGGTTGCCTCGTACTTGTCGGCAGTATAACTCTATTTGGGTTGTTGTAGACAGATTGACTAAAACAACTCACTTTTTACTGGTTAAAACTACCGATTCAGCGGAGGATTATGCTAAGTTGTATATTCGGGAGTTAGTTCGATTTCATCGAGTGCCCTTGTCCATCTTATCAGATAGAGGTACTTAGTTTAACTCCTAGTTTTAGAGGTCATCTTAGAAGGGGCTTGGCACTCAGGTCAAGCTTAGCACAATTTTTCACCGGCAGAGAGATGGTCAGGCTGAACGGACCATTCAGACTCTTGAGGATATGTTGAGAGCATGTGTGATTTATTATAAAGGTAGTTTGGATGATCATTTACCTCTCATAGAGTTTGCATATAACAACAGTTACCATTTCAGCATTCAGATGGCTCTGTTTGAGGCTCTTTATGGGCGGAGGTGTAGATCGCCCATTGGTTGGTTCAAAGTCGGTGAAGCTACATAATAGGACCATATTTGGTTCATGAGGCTATGGAGAAAGTCCATCTTAAAAGGAAAAGGTTGAAGACAACTTAGAGTCGCTAAAAGTCCTATGCGAATGTGAGGAGGAGAGAACTTTAACTCGAAGTTGATGATTGGGTATTTCTGAAGGTGTCTCCTATAAAGGGAGTGATGAGATTCGGAAAGAAGGGGAAACTTAGTCCCCGTGATGTTGGCCTATACAGGATTATGAACATGTTGGCAAGGTGGCTTAGGAATTGGAGTTGCCCTTAGAACTGGCCTAAGTACATCCAGTTTTTTATGTATCCCTTTTGAAGAAGTGCATGGGTGACCCAGATTTGGTTGTTCCGGCGGAGAGCGTAGGTGTGAAGGATAGTCTTAGCTATGAAGAGGTTCTAGTTGAAATACTTCATCGTCAGGTTTGGAAGCTAAGAAACAAAGAAGTAGCTTCAGTAAATGTTTTGTGGAGAAATCAGCATGTTGAAGGAGCTATTCAGGAAGAGAAAGCAGATATGAGGGTTAAATACCTGCGTCTTTTTTCTTCCAGTTTAGTTCCAGCTTGAGGTATCCAATTCCTCCTTAGTACCCTATTTAGTTTCATGTTCAGTTCTTGTGTTCCAGTTTCTTTCAAGTCAGTGCATGTATGTATGAATCATGAATTCAGTTAAGTCATATATCTTAGTTCGGAGTCAGTTACTTCTTTAGTTATTCAGCTTTAGATGTTCAGTGTTTGGGATGGTAGTTATGTTCCTCAGACTTTTTAATATGTTCATTTACATTCGAGGATGAATGTTCCCAGGGGGGGAGACATTGTTATATCCCGAAAGTCCCTAAGATCAGACACGAGGGTTCAAGCGGAGAAAATAGAAAAAATCTAGCCTGGGCCACAGGATGAGTCATCTAGTGACTCGTGGGAGGACTTCATGAGTCGTCACGTGACTCATGAAGTGAGAGGATGATTGGCAATGATTCTTGGTCTGGGGGTGACCACAAGAGACTGCCATGAGTTGTGATGTGACTCCACGACTCGTGGAGTTGGTCGTGGTCGGGAGCAGGTTTGGATGTTTGATTTTGGGCAGTGTACTTAATGGGTTGGTCACCACGATTCGTTAGGTACACCACGAGTCGTGGTGTCCCTTATGGTAACTGGCAGAGTATAATTTTCCTGCATTTTAGTAAGGGTATTTTCGTAATTCCTAAACCCCCTATGCCCTAAACTACGTCATTTTAAGCTCAGTCATGACATTATGTTTTCAGTAGGTTTGACCCAAACGTTCAGTTTTACTTATGATTATCAGTTTCAGCTTTGTGATTCGATTCTGTTATGATATTCAATTATGTATAAATCATGTTTTTAGATAATAGCATGCAAGCCTTACTCTTAGAATCTTATGATGAAATGTTTTATGATATGCATGATCTCAGATTTTTCTTACTTAGCGGTTTTACTTACCCTGCATACTCGGAATATTTCAAGTATTGACCGCATACTTTATGCTTTATTATTTCATGATACAGGCTCGAACGCTTAGGATCAACCCCGCCGCTAGCCAGTTTCTCAGAGTTCTAGCATACCCAACTTGTTGGTGAGTCCTCATCCTTCCAGGACCCTTTTTATCAACTTGTATTCAGTATCTTTAGTTTCATTCTTCTGTGAGTTGGGGTCTTGTCCCATCAACTCTTCAGGATGTAGAGATTTATCATACATAGTATGCATTCAGCTTCAGATCAGTGTTATGTGTTCCGTTGTTCAGATGTTATTAGTTATTTAAACTTTCGCTATATCAGATGTTAGTTTTCCACATTATTTTTGTTGAGCTTTAGTTAACATGTTCTGCCATGGGTCGACTTAGAGCCATTTATAGTTCAAGGTTCCGTATCTCGATTTGGGCTTATGTTCGGTTTGTGATACAGATATTCTCCTCGGGCTCGAACCTTTCAATTCAGGATACAACCACTATCCTATTCATTCTCAATTTTTGTAAAACAACAAATACAAGTTGTTCACATTCACATGTACTCTAATTTTTGATTCTCCTTTCACATGATCAATTTATGACAAGTAGTTTACTTCACAATGTCTCATAAACTTAACAACATATTAATCGTGACTTTCTATCAACAGGATAATAATATTCATTCGCAAGACAAACTCACAATAACGGATGTCAGAAGACCAATCACATAAGATTATTACCTAAGCATACAATTCATTAAGCAGGGTCTAACCCTTCGACCATAACCTACCTCGATTACTTGAAGATACCGACTTCACTACTCTACAAGAGCTTTGCCCTTCCTGATTGCTTCGGATTGTTTGAAATCTACACACATATAATAATTAATTAATCACTCCTCAAGATAGGGACAAATTAGATCAAACCCTTCTCTTTTCATGGTAATTTTACAGGAAACCCTTCCCTTCCACCTAGTTCTAGGTTTTAATATTAACAAAAGAAACCTTATGAAGTAATCATTGCTCAAAATTCAACAATCAAAACATCCCATTAATCCCCCACAATTCAGCCCTAGTTCATCAACCTAGGGTTATCTAGTTCAGATTTTCACATGTCACGACTCAAACGTAGGTTCGAATCGAGACACGAGACAAAGAACCATAAATAGCTCCAAGTAGACCCATGACATGAACATGACAACTAAAACCCAATGTAATAGATGCGAAAATCTAATATTTTAAATAGTAGAAGTCTAAAAAAAATTCAATAATATCTGAACAATAGAATACACAACATTGATTCGAAGCTGAATACGTACTATGTATGATAAGTCTCTAGAATCTGATGAGTTGATGGGACAAGACTGCAACTAACTCACTAGTAACTAAAACAGAAAATAAACTGGTAAGAAGATCCTCGAAGGATGAGGACTTACCAACAAGCTGGAAAATGCAAACTCTGTGGATCTGTCTAGCGACAGGACTGAATCTAAATGTCCGAGCTTGTATCATTAAATGAGACAGAATAGAGTATGCGGTCAATACTTGGAATGTACTGAGTATGCAAGGTAAGTAAAACCGCTTAAGTAAGTAAAACTGAAATCATGCATATCATAAAACATAATCAAGAGAAGATTCTAAGAGTAAGGCTTGCATGCAAGTATCTGAAAACATGATTTAGACATGACTAAGTTTTATAAGTTACTCGAATGACACAAAGCTGAAATTGATAATTATAAGTAAAACTGATTATTGGGTCAAACCTTCTGAAAACATAATATCATAACTGATGAACATGCATAACTGAAAATTATGAGGAACAATGGGAGACTCATCATATAACCGACATTACCGCAATAGAGCTTACGTGGTCCCGATTATTACACTAAAGTGGGCAGAATCGTCCAAAGCCTTCAGGGCTAAGGGCGCTACCATGATATCAAAATCAAGATGAAGGCCCCTCGGGGGTAGGGAAGGGTCACAAAGGAGGTCCCAAATTATCTAAATATACCTACGTTGGCACGTAGTTTTGAAGCACAGGGCTGACTGAACCCTTAGCCTACTTGATTCTAGACACTACACCCAAAAATATTCATATGCTCTCTATTAGTTTTCAATGAAGATGAACCATCATCTTGCGATGAAGCTAAATCATAGTAGTACATGCATAATCTGAAGACATATCATGAGGAGCCTCGGCTCAACCATACCACAAGCTGAAAAGTGAGAGTGTAGACTCTAAAACCATATTGTAAGCTAATAACATGAAATTGAAGTAAATCATGAAACATACTTGATCATATGGGCTTGCCCAAACTTATACATGCTTTGAGATGGTCAAAGTCATGGATATAAACATGGGTAATTCAAAATAATACTTTCATCTTATACATTTTATCATACTTGAAAACATAGATCATAATCTCAACCTTTAATGAACTTTCATAATTAGGCATTCTAATTGTAGGACTTTGAAATAATAAATTTGTAAATAAATCATTATAAAACATGCCCATGAATCTTAAAACAACATTAGAAACATAAATAGAATTTACCCATGGTAGATATTTAGAAAATTTCACAAATTGGGTTAAAATCCCATAGATTTATCAACCTTGAATTACATGAATTTAGAAGAATATTTGGGCATGGAAGTGAAGGAATACTCCCATTCATAACCCCACATACCTGGGTATTTTGATTTCACAATCTTCCTTGCAAACCCAAGTGAAATGAGGAAGAACCTAAGGACTCCTCTAGCTTGATGTGTAATAAACTCCTTGATCTTGCATGCATGGAATGGAGAGGTTTAAAATAGGTTAATCACCTTTGAAACCATTCTAACTGAGCTTAAAACGATGTAGTTTAGAACTTAGGAGCTTAGGAATTACGAAAACATCCTTACTAAAATGCAGGGAAAATATACACTGCCAGTCAACACGAGGGACACCATGACTCATGGTGTACCTAATGACTCGTGTTGACCTATTCATTGGGAACACTTCCAGAAATCAACCATTCAAACATGCTCCTGACCAAGACCAACTCCACGAGTCGTGGAGTCACTTCACGACTCGTGGCTTCCTTCCGTGGTTACACCTTGCCCACGAACCTTTGCCATCCTCCTCTCACTTCATGAGTCACCTAATGACTCGTGAAGTCTCCCCAAGGGTTACTGAATGACTCGTCCTGTAGCCCAAGCAGCATTTTCCTACTTTCTTCGTTAGAACCTTCGGGTATGATCTTAGGGACTTTTGGGGTATTACATCACCATTAATTGGCTCCCTTAAGGTTCTATGATAAACAATACCCATTAAAGGGGATATGGGTTGAGAAACTTACCTTTTCACCAATACTTTCTTCTCTGGGGAAGAAATCGCTCTCAACCTTGCTTTTTCATGTTTTTGGAAATAATGGGACTTAATCCCAAAAATTCTACTTAAACTCTTTTTTTGATTCCCATCGTGCACTACAGTGGTCACATTTACGCTGCAGCGGACCCGCTATAGTGGCCATAGGGTCGCTTCGACAGTTCTAGCGGTTACTCCCTAATTTTGTTACAGCGAGACTCTGACTGCTACCACGGTCTCATTGCAGCCGGAATCCCACCGCTCCAGCGGTCTCCCAGACTAGTAGTTACCAAGAATTCACCAATTTCACACTTAGAAAAATTTCACAGCCCTTTCTATTCCTTTCCTAGCCAGTTCCAGTGTTCTAGGGTATTAACCATCCCGTAATGACGTCCGAATTGTTATACCTACATAAAATACACATTATTAGCAACTCACGAGGGCATTAGGTTAGTCTGTATGTAATACACATCATCAATGACCACAAGGGGGAACCAGATATCATAGCTGAACCATTTGAATATTAACATAATTGAAAAGACAATACCTTATCTTTAGGTATCCATTATGTATGATTTGTTAAGATGGAAATGTTGTTGGAATAATTCATTTAGTAAGCATTACACAATCATCTCGAAGAATATTGTGGTCACTCAGTATTTACTACCATTTATAGGTAAATATTATTAGTGCACAAAGGTGAGATTTAAATGGCACTCATGGTTCATATTCACTTATATCTTATCTCGCTCTTAAGTCGTTTTAATCGTAATCTTTTTGGCATATCACTTCAAGGCATGAAGTCATAAACACATAAGACATTTAAGAGAGGCATCATTATTTATCAAGTAGTCAATCAATTAGGAGTCTAGAAGGCAATCTTCATGTAGTCATGCTTGACAATCAATACAACTTGATTCTTTCACTATATTCATTATATTCTTTAAGTTATTCATTTAGTTGAACATTGACATTTCTGGGTATCTTATCCTACCTTTTGGAATACATCAAAAAAGATTCTTTAACTTATTACATTTAGGAGATAATTTATTTAACATATTCACATAATCATCTCAATATAGAGGAACTATGAATATCTCATTAAGAGGAACATATTCATCTCACGAAGAGGATTAGTAACATCTCATCTTATATCGTCCCCAAATATGATTACTAACATCTCATTTTAGAGGAACACATTCATCTCATGAAGAGGGACATCAACGTCTCAATATAGAGAAACTTAGATATCTCTTATAGAGGAACATGTGAACATATATGTCAATATAAAAGCCCCATTCAGTAGGAGCAATAACAACCAAGAGGGTACTCAAGAATGGAGCACATAACTCATAAAGAGTCCTTTGTCATTTTTATTCTAAAGACCTCATAAGATCAAAAAGAGTAACATATATTGCGGAGGTCATCTTTAATGACGAAAGAGGACTTAGCCATTATATACCTCGATTTCAACCCCTAACAAATTAGAATGATCGCAATGCCTCTTTTAAGCTTCAATCCATATGAATAACAATGATAGGAATTCGTATTAGAAGCTAATCATATGCTCAAGCCATTTAGGCATTTCGTCGAACACTTGACGAGCGTAAAGCTCCAAGGCTCATTTATTCAATGGTGTTCTTTACATCAAACTTTCTTTCCATAAATATAACGTCATATGACCTTCTCATGAGGTGGACTGCCACACTCAAGGTTTCATAACATATAAAACAACCTCTAAGCTTCACTATATGACAAGTAATACTCGAACTTATGACTTATGATCACTGTTCCATGAATTCTTATTAAAACACATCTAGAAATGCTCCCCGAGCTCATAGACAGAGAGAGATAAGAAATCTTACCTTAGTTAATGAAGATCTGACTTCTTTACTTAAATGCTTCAGCCAAATTTTCCTTCAAGCTTTAACTATGGAAAAGGTGAGTTTCCAAAATCTCCTATGGTGAATATAATCATGGATAATCTAGCTAACCTTGAGATTGAAATTGAGAGAAAATAATGCTTAGGTCGTCTAAGATATATGTCCAAATGAATCCCCAACTTAAACTTATAAAACAAAATATTCTAGCCTACTTAAAATTGGGTATGATACGAGCTCCATTTCTCCTAATTTGCACGCAATGAGCCTCATGTTGCATGCTCAATTTCAAGCATCTAGGGTCTGTGTAGGTCCATCATAAAACACACATATATTTTTATACTAAAATCAGATTGATGACTAGTTTATTTTTCTAGAGACCGGACTCGTAGAACTTTTATTTGATATGCAATTCAACCTCTAACTCTTCATATCTTAGGAGATATACTTGTTCAAAGTTGGACCTTATATGGTTCGTTAAGAAAAACTGACTGTATTATCACTTATAACTTAACTTGTATGAACGCTTCCGCAAGTTCTTAAACTGACTTAACTATGTTGTATACTGGATATATTGGGCCTTAGGCTCATACACAACTTTGTCCTCCCTTATTCGGACAAATTCTATAACTTCTACATAGTTGTATGCTAATTCCAGCCACAGGGAATTAGATAATATAACTTTATAAGAAATTTTGACTTCACTTTCTATACTAACAATTTCATTTTTCCCTAAGACTCTTATTTATATTTGAATACTATCCGATTCTCTATCTTGGATCTCATCATATACATTGAATAATGATGGATTTAATATGAAGGTACGGGGTATTACATTATCTTCCTTAGGAACATTTCTTCTTGAATGAAAGTCTTAACTTTAAGAAACATATAACTTTAGAATTTTCTAAAAATTTTGAGAGAGTTTTCTTTTTTAAACAGGACTATTCAAATTCTGTCAGCTAACCAGAAACACATGTACACTGGCTCATAGGGCGTCATAACTAATATAACATAAAGAACCGGACAAATAACAAATATAAGTCTCCTCTTGATCGTTTACCGTATGAAAATAGTTTTTCTGAAGCATAACTTTTGTTGCTTTCTTTTCTCAACTTATTCGCCTTAAGAGGAAGGCATATGAATTGAGAATCGTTAAGAACGAATCATATAGGACTCTTGGACTTAAACATAAGCGCAACTTGGTGTAGAAAATGTAGAGGACATGACATAGGTGTGAACCATTTATTTCCTGAATAGAGTGCTAACCCTTGGATCAAGAGCATAAAATATAAATTTTAAATTATAGATGTAATATGTACGCGTAGACCATGAGTAGAGTACTATTGACATAGGTGCCACATGGAATCTGAATTACTTTATAAAATTGAAAGAGTAATTTTTTTAACTTACTTTGGGACGTCCTTGTCAATCTTATCCCATTTAGTAGGACATCAACACCCTTGCCTTTATAAGGGCTTAGATGATGTCATCTAAAATAAATCACAAATAAAAATTAATGAGGGGTAAATGTCCATCCCAATTATTTAGCTGAAATCAAGGTATCTATCCTGAATATATTCTCGAGCGTTCAAATCATGTACTTAGCTTAGTTTTTATCCAAAATATATTTGATATATTTTCTAGAACTAAGCACCCTAGCTTGGAATGAAAACTGAAGCCTCAGTACATCTGGATTATTTTTATAATACGTATAGCCTAACTAATCTTTTAACTTATGTATGGCTGTAACTAACCACATAAATTGATGCCAGTCAATTTTCTATCACCTTAGCTTGTTTACCCACTACTATCACTTCTTCTTTTAAACCCACCAACCCTGTAGATTACATAGTCTAGTTTTGGTACTCTATCATACTATTTCCCCTTTAGTTTAGAAGCTGGAGTTGTCTGCTTGTGGATTCTTTGCTCTAACTGGGACAATTAACGACCATCAATGCTCTATCTTTATCTTTTCTCTTTGTAAAATCTCTTATACTTAAGCATTAACTAGGGATTATCCATCTTAATGGGACATAATCGAGTCACTTCATGTGAGCGGGTGCACATATATACTCATGACTGACATACTTCTTGCCTTCTAGGATGCTATCCCATAACTTTTATTCTTATTAGACGGCTTAATCTTATTGTCCGCTATAATTTTTGACCTTAGTAGTTATTTCCTTTAGATGTCTTCTAAGGATCTTATTGGCCATGTTCTTACTTCCAGGGAACTTCACTCAACTTGTCTATCCCTAATTGGGAATTCTACTTCATGAGCACACTTGGCCTATCACGCTCAAATGTCGTTCTCATCTGTTTCATATCTAAGTAGTATTCTTTTACTAGAAATTGACTGAATCATGCCTTCAACTTCCCTTTTGAATAACTTAATGGATCATAACTTATGTCTAACCCCTCAAAATTACTCGAACCTATGTTTTGGTCATACATTAATTTCTATTAGTCAAAGGCATGAATCTTACTAGGTTTTATATACATTTCTCACAAGAAAATTGGAACGCGTAGCTTGAACTTCTAAGCATTAGTGGAATCACATAAGGCACTACATATTCGGGGTAACAAATGTGCATCTATCTTGAAAGTAATCTTTTAACATATCCGGAATGACATCCAGTAAAGCATCTACGTCCTGTGTGCCTGCTAGGTCCTAAGAGCCATGAGATATGGAAGGTACTACTAGACCTATAAATAAAACTATGCCACCATATGACTTCCCACACTGGCTACAACAAGACTAAGATGGTCTTCCTTACCTCATACTATACCGAATCTATTGATCCCACATCCTAAAATCCTGACCTTGCCCAATTTGGGCACCCTAATCATACCTGAGCCTTGGTAATTGAGGTGGCGTACTAACTATAAAGTAGGCCACTAGCTATGTAGGCCCTACAAATTACTATTCTGAATTTCCCTCATTCTCTTTGGTGGAGGTACAGTAGTCATTACATCTAGTCTTATAGATGTTTACCTAATTTGTAACTATTAGTGGAGGATATATTCTCATGGTATAATTGCTTGACTCATGGACTTATTTGAAAAAGAACAAATTGTAAAAGAAAAACTTTAATTTTTTTTTCTCCCTCGGAGACGAGGCATCTATGATAGATTTGGTTGTGATTGTGAATGACCTCTTGAGACATAGGTCTACTGTATGATCTATCACACGAGAGAAAGGTAACTTTTTACGAAATGTCTATGTAACCTCATAATTATAAATATACAACACACTCATAATTAGAACTCTACTAGACACGACATCATAGACTTCCTCAAAAACTGAACCTAATGCTCTAATACGAAGTTTATCACACCTTAAATTGGGTTAGGTGGACTGATACTCAATGTCTTAGCTGTGATTTCATAACCTAGCCGAGCGAACCACCACTATTTAACACATGATATCTGCTATGCATATAAGTCGTAAGTATAACAACATCTGAAGCATATAAAATTGATACATCTGATATGTTCTAAGATAAGAATTGTGTAAATATAAAGGTCCAATGAGCCCAAAACATATGTCTGGCATACAACCCAACTGAAATCTGAGTACTGAAATGACAAATACATACTGAAAATATCATTAAAGATCTGTGACTATGAAGCCTCCACTAGAATTTGACAACTAAATACTCTAGGGGGACAAGGCCTCGACCTACCTATACTATACAACGAAATCCAAAGAGTGTCTAGACTTATCTCGGCTCCATACAGAAATAGATCTCACCCATCAACAACTGAATATTTGTATGCCTAGCAAGGTGGTATGGTACTTGTACGTCTGAACCTCTTGTGTGACTGTAGCGCCCCTGACAAAAGAAATATGAGTATTTATGAAATAGTATTTATATGTAAGAGAAATATGAAAAGATATGAAAGTACTGAAGCTCATAGTAGAGAGATAATGAAACTTGTCATACTGAATGCATCTGAAAGTCGAGGAGAAAGTATAGATGATTATGTCGCTAACACTGTTTTGCAATGTCTTCTGGGCTATTAAATTTTGCTTATCCTGACACCTTTTTACATTGTTACATTGCTAGTATAATCTTTAATTTCTGGGCTTGCTAGTTATATGCGTCATTAGTAGCCACTCAAGGGCACTAGATGGTGATATATGTCATGTGGGGTTTGCATGTAATACACATCATTAGTATTGGATAAGTCTGTCATAGTGGGCGTATCAGTAACCATAACAAGCAATGAATAATATGATACAAGGGCCTTTATACAATACGCATCACCAGTTACTCACGAGGACACTGGATAGATCGGTATGTAATACGCGTCATCAATGACCAAAAGAGGGCACCAAATATGATAGTAGAGCCATTTGAATATTAACATACTTGAAGAGACAATATCTTAGCTTTAGGATTCCATTATGCATGACTAAATAAGATCGAAATACTATGGGGATGATTCATTTAGTAAGCATTACAAAATCATCTCAAAGCATATTATAGACACTCTATCCTTACTATCATTTATAGGTAAATATTATTAGCGCACAAAGGCGATATTCAGATGGCACTCATGGACTATATTCACCTATATCTTTTCTCGTTCTTAAGCTGTTTTAGTCGTAATTTTCTTAGTACCGCACTTCAAGGCTTGAAATAATAAACAGATAAGACATTTAAGAAAGGCATCATTACTTTATCAAGTAGTAAATCAATCAGGAGTCTAGAGTGAAAGCTTAATGTAAGGATGCTTGACATCCATGCAACTACATTTTTTCGCTATGTTTGTCAAATTCTTTGAAGTGATTCATTTAGCTGAATATTAATATTTCTAGGTATCTTGTCCTAGCTTTTGGAATACGTTAAACAAGATTTATTAGTTTGTTACATTTAGGAGCTAATTGATTTAACATGCTAACATAATCATATCAATATAATAGATTTATGAATATCTCATTTAGAGGAACTATTCATCTCAGGAAGAGGATTACTAATATCTCAATTTATAAGAATACATTCATCTCATGGAGAGGATTATTGATATCTCATTTTAGAGGAATGCATTAATCTGACAAAGAGGATTACTGACATCTCATTTTAGAGGAACACATTCATCTCACTAGGGAAGACATCAACATCTCAATATAGAGGAACTTAGATATCTCATAATAAAGGAACATATGAATATACAGGTCAACATAAATAGGAGTGGTAACAAGAAAAATAAGTACTAAAGCATGAATCATATATTTTGATCTCAATCCTTAGCATATTACAATGATCATAATGCTTTTTTGCAGCTTTAATCTTTATCAATAACGATAATAGAAACTCATATTAGTAGATAATCATATGCTCAAGCCATTAAGGTATTTTGTCAGAAACATGACGAGTGTAAAACTCCAAGGTTTCTTTATTCAATGGTGTTTATCACGCTGAACCTTCTTTCCATACCTACAAAGTCATACCACCTTCTCATGGGTCTCCCGATACTCGATCCTCGGGCTTTATAACACACAAAACAACCTTTAAGCGTCACTATACGCCAAGTCTCATGACTTATGGTCACCATCTCATGAGTTCTTACTAAAACACATCTAGAAATGCTCCCCCTAGATTATAGACGAAGAGAGACAAGAAATCTTACCTTAATTGATGAATACTCTGATTTATTTACTTGGATTCTTTGAGAACCAAGCTTTCTTTCAAGCTTTAACCATGAAAAAAGTAAGATCCCATATTCTCCGATACCATGGTGAATATAACGTAATTCATGGATAATTTTGCTTATCTTGAACTTGAGAGTGATAGAGAGGAGAGAAACTGAGAGTAAATGGACCTTAGGTCATCCAAGATATATGCCCAAATGAATTCCCAAACTTAAACTTATAAAATAAAATATTCTGGTTGTTTTAAACTTGGGCGCGGCACGAGCTCGCACCCCACCCAATTTGCACACGATGAGCCTCATGTCAAGTGCTCCGTCACGAGCATCTGGGATAGGGCGCAGGTCCATGGTAAAATATACTTATCTTTTTGTACCCAAGTTAGATGGATGAATGATTTATTTTTCTGAAAATTAGACTCATTAAAATTTTATTAGATAGGTAATTCAACCTCTAAATCTCTATATTCTATATTCTGGGAGATATACTTGTTCAAAGTTAGACCTAATATGACTAGTTAAGAAAAACTATTTGTCTTATCTGTTACAACTTAAACTTATATTAGCGCTTATGTAAGTCCAAACCTTGACTTAACATCATTGTATAATGGATATATCTTCATAGTCGTATGCTGACTCAGGGGCGTGGGACAGTACATTATAACTTAACTTTAGAAGAAAGTTTTGGCTTTAGTTTCTATACTAACACTTATCTTTTTCTCTAAGACTCTTATTTGTACTAGAATAATACTAACCGAATTCTCTGACTTGGGTCTCATAATATACATCAACTAGCTCGGGCATTAATTTGAAGGTAACTAGGTATTACATGATAGATTTCTTTTTATGAAACATTTGAAAAATGTTATAAAATTATGGCTATAAATATTAATTTTTTGTTAAACATGTATTTCATTATGTTCTTGCAAAATGTGTCTTAATTATAATTTTATTACTCAATTCAACTAAAATAACATTTATTTAAAAATTATTTATCAATTAGTTTTAAAATATTAGTTACAAATGTATCATTATTTAATATATATTTTAAAAAATAATATACATCTATCTAGCACCAATAAAATTTAATAATTTTTTAAATGTAAACACATGTTTGCCAAAAATTAATGATTAGTTTTGTATCTACTATTTATTATAATTTTAATAAATTTTTACACATAAATTTATACTTTGTATTAAAAGTACTAGGTTAGATGAACCCGATATTTTGAAGCTACATTTGCCCAAATTTTTGAACAGACACTTGGGGTGTATTTGGTATGAACGAAAATATTTTAATTTTTTTTCATATTTTTTAATTAAAATGTTTAGAGAATATAATCAAACCTACCTTACACTCTACTATGAATAAGGATGCATAGTAGCCTTCAAAGATGATTTTTGGCCTTTCGACTCGCTTCGGCGACTTCACCCTTTAAGTGACAAGGGAGTGAGCTGCTCCAAGTGGAAAGCGATAGTGAATCCCGAACTTGCCCACGCTCATCCAAACCGGCCTCAAAAAGCGATCGGAAAGCGAAGCCCTTCCTTCCAATCCAAGCCGGCGAAGCCACCCCTATATCTAACCACAGCTCACCCCGATCACATATTGGCACGTTCATGATGCATCATAATCAAAAGGCCGTAAAGTAAAGAAGACCTATGCATCAGTGTACTGTCATGAACACATGTTAGCTCGATTTTTTTTATTTAAGAAAATAATTTTATTTAAAAATAAAAATGACTTTTAGTCGGAGTAGAAAAAACAAATCCTATAAGTAACCTATTATGTGGATGATCTCCTCTCCACTCCACAACCATCTTAATGCCACCTTGTCCAACCCCTACCCACTGATCTCGACACCTAACCTCTATTCCATAATATTTGTGTAAATTATATAAATACCATTGAAAATATTTTTCTTCATACTAAATACATCCTTAAGCTTGCAACTTTTTCATTATATAAATCAAGTTCTCAACGTAACAAAAGTATGTATAACAAAGATTCATGTTCACCGTAAAATGATACAATTGAATTTATACACGTGATTTAAGGTTACATGGGTTGAATTGACCACAACAATAAGATTGTATGGAGATAACATGTAAGAAATGTACAGTAAAGTAGATTATATGGAGATAACATGTAAGAAATATACAGTAAAATAGATAATTAAGTAATATGATCAAGTTAGATGGAAGCGACACTTGATGACGTAATATTGAGTATTGAAAATGCAAAAGCTTGATGTTTCTTAGAACTTTTGTGTAATATAAGTGTGAGAATCAAATTTACTTCCCTTTCAACAGGGAAGTAAGACCCTTTTTGTAGGTAAGTACCAAGGACAAGATCCACAAAATATGTCCTCTTAAAGTTTATTAATTGCTTATTATCATCATTGAGTAATGACTGACGATAATCTCAAAATCTTGTATAATGATTAAACACTCGAATAAGTGTAATTCGTTTTATGTTTTGTGCTAGTACCACGTCTTCGGAGCTAGATGTGCATCTATCAAGAAACCAACCACCACTGGTAACATGTCGGGCCTTTTATGAACGAAGCCATTTTCCTTCAGCTTCTTTCAATGCGACTTTTGCCTACTCTGACCTATCACTTTAGCTGTGTCAATTCATCCATTTGTCAAGCCCAAATTTCACCCTATAAATATAGTTGCCTCTTTGATTATTTGTTGAGTTGTAATTGGGAAGTGGAAGAATCTACCCTCTTCTAACAGGGAAAACATACAACCACCTCAATATTTCTAATGCCACTATCTCATCAAAATCTTATCAGAAAAATTCTTTTCAGAATAAAAATTGATCAAAGAAAAAAAATGCAGAGCGTAGGGATGATAAAAGTGTTGCTGACTTCGCTACCTCCACCAGACCTACTTGTATCGGGGAAGAATCATCACACCTAGAACATTCGAAGAATGAACCCGAGGAAGTCCGGAGAGGCTTTAAAGGTTTGGGTGATCAAATTACCAAATCTTACGCTTTAGAAAACAAAGCTTGAATCAATCCTCCTTCTGTAGACGGCGGAAGTTCATCCGCAATTGGGCCCAAACTGGATGATATTTGCATCTGCGACAGATAGGATGAAGAGGAACATACTTTAGTAATTCCATATTCGATCATTCACCCGACAATGAGGTCATCTTAAAGTCGTTCTCACTTAAATTTCTGATGCCAATAATAATTTATTCCTTGTCTACATCAATCGAATCCCAAAAGAATGCACCTTAAATATACCTGGTTGTATAATTCATTGATGACTTATGTTTCGCTTTCCTTTTGATTTTTTGTTGTGTGTAGCCTCATAATTTTTCATGTCCTTGGTAATTTGATGAAATTCAAGCTTCTACACAATTGAACTTAGGTCAAGATCATTGTATACGAATCGGTACATGAAGCATTTGAAGTGTTGTTTAACTGTGTTGATTCTTAAGCCTATATTGGGTTTTGGTTTTACCCAGATATGAATCAAGGCTAGAAATATTTGAAGTGTCTTCTAACTTCATTGATTAAATGTCGATATTGAATTTTAGTTTTACCCGAGTATGAATCAAGGCTAGAAATATTTGAAGTGTCTTCTAACTTTGTTGATTTTGAAGTCAGTCGGGTTTTTTATTTTTATCTAAAACTTTTATTTTTCATATTTTTCCAGTAATTCTCTTCATTCTGAATGCTTATTATTTTGCAAGTCTCAATATTTGAATCTTAGAGTGACTCAAAAGGTTTAATCGATGATATTGATTACCAGGAATTTCAATCTCTATTTTGGTAATGATCAGGAATTTGTGTATCCGGTTATCTTTACAACTGAGAATTAATGCATTCGATCTTAGCCTTTTATTTGAAAACTTTTATATGGGTGGCCCAATAATCATACGTTTGGTAATCTTTATGATCGAGAATAAAATGTTCAATATTTGTCTTTTACGTGAAGGCTTTTGTAACATAGGACTGAGAACAACACACCCGATAACCTTTACAACTAAGAATTAAAGCAGTCATCCTTAGTATTTTAAGTGAATACTTTTACAAGAGAGGCCCGTGAATCTCACGCCTAGTAACCTATGATCGAGAATTAAAGCATTCGGCCTTAATCTTTTATATGAAACTTTTATAAGAGAGGACCCTTATATTTTTATGCTTATCAAGTGGACTTCTCATATTCATTTTGGGCATAATTTTTTTAGATTCACTGTCTTTACTTGCTTTCCAGTATACTATGACATCCAAGCAAGTCAAATTGGTCTATTATTTTGGACACATATGTACGAGAATATTTAGAAGATGCAAGTTCCTTTTTAACTTCATAACTTGAACTTACACAAGTGTTTTCAACTTTGTATATATGAAACTTTACAAGAAGTTATTATGCCCGAGTCTAGATCCGGGACGTGGCCGACACCATCTAGTGATCCAAGCGAACTCTTAGCCTAGCTTACTACTAACTGAGAATACAATAAAGTATAGCAGAAGTAATAACTATCTGGGCTCAATATAGTAAAATAACATTTATTAACTGTAATTGAAAAGAATGTTATAAAGTAACATTATTGACTAAACTCTAACTCTATCTTTGAATCCTCTATAACTTAAGAATAGGTGATAGGACATAGCTCCCACTGCAACCTCAAGCTCTATAAAATAAACTAACTCAATCAGATTGAGACTCTCTGAATATAAGAGGCCTCACCAACTACTGAATGAATGTGAGATTCTAACGAAACATCTGCTGCTGATCCTATCTACCTGAATCTGCATCATAATAAGATGTAGCGCCAAGGGGTAGGAGTAGAACGTCCATAATATCAATTAGGAGGATATTTTCCTTAATTGACAAAATCAAATAAAACTTTTTAAGAAAATCCCTTGTTACCATAATTAAGAGATACCACGTGAGAGAGAAGATTCAGTCAAGGAGGACTCTATTAATTTAAGGCATGTAAAATAGCAAGAAAATTTTAACAGGAATCAACAAACTAGCTGTCATGGATATACTTAAGGAAATGAATATTAAATTACCATAAATCCGCACATAGTACAACTGTATTTACTTGATGAAAAAGTGAAATAAAATATGAAACAATCACGGTAATCATGAGAGCAAATCAAGACCCAAAATAATTTTATTAGACTAATTTAAAGGCAGAAATTGGATTAGTTAAAAGAAAATATTTCCTAAATCAAAAAGTACTAGATCACCCCATATTCCACTAATAAGAATTCACAATTATCACATTTAACATTCTTTACTTAATATAGGAGAAAATAAATCGACTACTATTTATTCGAATTCGTTAAAGAACTTATATGCCCAGAATATGGATTTTCAAATCAACAGAGAGCATTATATTTTCATATAAAAATAAGCATTTTAAAGGAGAGGGAATAGATTGTTCGAAGGTATTAAACAACACTACCATAGTTCGGCACCAGAGTGAAAAACAAACAGTATATTCTCAACAAACAATTGTGGTTAATCAAAGGCGGCTGGACAACAATACAAAAGTGCTAAATCTTTTACATACATAAGGTAGTGTATACATCATGCGAATATCCTTATCATGTTTAACTAGAGGGTAAAAGAGAGTTAAATAAAACATTAACGATTCCATTAAAAAATGTATATACCAAACAGGCAGAACCAAACGGAAATTTAATTTTTAGAAAAATTTAACCATTTCGGCATCAAAAAATTCATAGACTTAAAGGCTTTTAATGTTATTTTAACAGCAAGCACAGATAATAATTGAGACAATATTGAAAACGCAAATAACCGATGAATCATAAATGATAAATAGATAAATAAATAAAAAAATAGGTCTAGTTAAGACCAGTGAATCGGCACGGACAGATCCACCAGGGTCTGCCCAAAAATAGAAAGTGACCGAGAAACTCGCCGGAGTTTCAACGAAACGCCGAGAGGTGAAGAAAAAGATGGTGGAATGGGATCTGTTTTCGCTGATTAGACCATTAACAGAGTGAGATCTGGAGGATATTTTCCGTGAGAGTAGGGTAGGGGTGGCCGGAGAAAAGGAAGAAAACGAAATGGTGGAGGGGTGAGGTGGTGCACTGGAAATAATGGTGGGTTGTTTTCCAGCGGGTGTGCGGTTAATGGTGGTCTTTTTGGTTGTTGGTCTCGGGTGAGAGGAAAGAAAAGAGGATGGCGGTAGCGCATGGTATTTCGCCGGTAGTCCACTGGAATTAGTGGTACGACTGCTGCTCGTGGTGGCTGCTGGAGCAGCGATTGAGAGAGGGGAGAAGAAGGCGGCTGGTTCTTTTCAGGCGTAGGCAGATTTCGGTGGTTTTCAGTGGCTGGCGGAAATAATGAAGAGGGAGGGAGAAGAGGAAGATGACGAAAAATAGAGGGGAAAGAAGGAAGATGAGGCGGCGGCGCCAGTGGCTTCTGGTTTCGCTGGTGGTGGTCGGAGGCGAGAAGAGTAAGATGGTGCGGCGGCGGAGTTGTGAAAGTGAATGAATGAAAAAGTTTAGGGTTTTGGGTATTGAGAGATATATATATGAAAAATAAAGGAAAATTGATCTTAGCCATTGGATTAATCAAGATGAACAGGATTAGTTCTAAACGAATGGGTCGGGTCAACGGTTAATTAAATGGGTTACGGATTGGGTCATTGGTTGGCTGAATTGAAATTTTAAAAAGTGGCCAAATTTGATTTAAAATTGGCTAGAATTGACATAAATTAGATAGAAAGTGGTTAGAATTTAAATAAATTGGATAATATTGAAATAAGCTGTTATTAAAGCAATAAGAATACTACATTTGCAAATAATTTAATAAATAACATAATAGTTTCATTTATGATAAAATAATATAAATATCATTATTACAAAAATTAAATATAAATAATTTATAAAAATAAGCAAATTATATTTTGTAAATAAACCTTATTTAATTGAAAATGTGTAGGCATGTATATTACTATTCAATAAATTATATATATGACGTTGTATACTATTTTAAATTAATGTAAATACAATATTTTAAAAATATAATTTAAAATAATCATGCAAAAATTCAAATATGTATGTTAATTAATGCTAAAATATTACAAAAGCGAAATAAATAATTTCGTTAAAAGGGGAATTTTAAAATGCACACAAATATATTGATATGCAGATTGGAAGGGGCATAGGGAGGTCAAAAATTGGGTGTCAACAACTGCCCCTTCTTTGCTCGGGAATGAAAGATGAATTGGTGAGCAAAGAACGTTGACCTAGTGGCCAATTTTGTCCGACCGAGGAACGATCTCGAAAAGAAAATAGGAATTGTGCAACGTTGTGGCCGAGACTTCAGTGTCAAGTCGCCTACATATCTCGGGTTTATGAGAATCAGGCCACGTGTGGTTCTATATTTAGGGATGAACGAAATTTCTAAAAGAAATTGGTAACGCGAGGCTTGAATAAGGATGGAGATAGTGCGAATCGAAAAGATTTAGAATATATTACAAAATAAACAGGCGTGAATAAGGTCCAAAAAGAAGATAGTAGTAAAGACGCTATCATTTGTAGCTCGTTCTACCTCGGCATTCATATAAGCAGAACAATTATAGCATATGCATAAAATATTTCGTAAAATAAACTTATACAAAAAAAATTAAACATGATGTAAGTTCCCTTTAGATGATGAAAGTTTGCTTTGAGACAAAACGATGATGTCTCTAAGATGTCTTGGGCCATGATTCGCAAAATAAATTCCTTAGGCCATGAAATAATGTCCGCAGGCCATGAAAATGACGCCTTTAGACTATGACGTCTTAGGAGCATGATAAGAATAAAATAAATTCTCTAGGCCATTACATGATGTTCGCAGGCCATGAAAAATGATGCCTTTGGACTGTGACGCCTTAGGAGCATGATAAGCAGAAAAGTAAATCCTCAGGCCATGACAGGATTTCCACAAGCCATGAAACAATGTTTTTAGACCATGACGCCTTCGATGAGCAGAAAAATGGTAATTTGAAGAAAGTAAATTTTTCGAAAGCCTCAATTACTCAATGGATAGCTCTAGTTTATTCGGGCTCAGTGCAAATAAGTCATAGGGCTCAGAATGTAATAACGGGCTTAAATGCATAAAACGGGCTTAGAATGCAAATAACTGACTCAAATGCAAGTACGGGCTCAGCTGTATATTAAAATGCAAGTACGGACTCAGAATGCAAATAACGGGCTCAGAATACAAATAACGGGCTCGAAATGTAAATAATGGGCTCAACTGTATATCAAAATGCATATAACATGTATATCACGGGCTCAATGTGCAAATACGGGCTCAAATGTATATCAAAAATGCATATATCATATATATCACGGGCTCAATATGTAGATACAAGCTCAAATGTATATCAAAAATGCATTTATCATATATATCACAGGCTCAATATGCAAATACGGGCTCAGATGTATATCAAAATGCAAACACAGGCTCAAATGTATATCAAAATGCAAATATAGGCTCTCAGATGTAAATACTGGCATAAATGCATATATTATGTATATCAAGGGCTCACTATGCAAATACGGGCTCAAAAATGCAAATAACGGGCTCAATATGCAAATAAGGGCCCAAAAATGCAATACAGGCTCAAATGCATATGACGGGCTCAACATGCAAATACGGGCTCGAATGTATATATGATGTATATTAAAGGGCTCGATAATGCATATATCATGTATATTGCGGCTCAAAAATGCATATATAAGCTTAAAACGCTAATACAGGCTCAGATGATAGAGTAGAAAGATATAAATAGAGGGCACAAGGGTAGAATAACTTAGCTCTATGTCGCCTTGCGACAAGATGTTCTCCATCTTCGCCTTTTGCATTTTTGTTATTTCTGCACTCAAAGAAAAATTATTAGTTTGTAAAGGGTAGGTTGATACTGTCTCGTAGCCTTCTTCTATCCGCTAGACACCTACTGTTGAACTCCATCTAAGCATACGTTCGGGCACAAAGTTTAAATAAAAGGCGTACTTTGAAATAATTTAGTAAAAGTAAAAGTAAAGTAAGTTTGAAATATGTGGAAAAAATTGAGTTAAATCACGGGCGATGACATATTTTAAAACCATACAACGTCCTTTTATAATGATCAATCCTTAGTCTTGGCGAAATTTTGAGATCCTTCTCAAAATTTCTGCCCCAGTGTAGAACATGACATAAACTTTCTTGCAAATGACATAGAGTTGCGAATTTTTGAGGTCCCCTTAAAAATTCTGCCCCAGTTTGCAGCTTGTTAACCAAATCACCATAGAAAATATGATAGAATCACCGAGACCTTCTTAATGAAAGGGGAGAAGAAAATTTTATAAAGATATAAACCGAGTTCCAAAGGGATGCCTACGTATCCCTCTTAAATGGGAATTAGGTCTAACGTAGTCCAGGTTACAAGGCAGAGCAAAAGTAAATCCCCAATCTATATGTAGTATCTCTTAACAACGTCTGAGTTGATAGGTTAGGGCCATATTTCACCATCCATCTCCGCTAACATAAGTGCTCCTTCTGTCAGCACTCTGTGAACCATGTAAGGACCTTGCCAATTAGGCAATAACTTGCCTTTATCCTCATTTTGGTATGGAAAATTCCGCTTCAAAATCAACTGCCCAAGCGTGAAAAGTCTTGGTAGAACTTTCTTGTTTAAGGCCCTAGTCATCATGTTCTGATAAAGTTGACCATGACAGACTACATTTATCCTTTTCCCATTAATGAGTGCTAGTTGCTCAAACCTACTTTGCATCCATTCTGCATCGCTCAATTCTGCTTGTTGAATGACCCTCAAGGAAGGAATTTCAACCTCAGCTGGTATCAATGCCTCATTTCCATATACCAACATATAAGGTGTGGCTCCAGTAGACGTTCGGAGAGTGGTACGATATCTCAACAAAGCAAAAGGCTGCTTCTCATGGCAGTGTCTGTAGTTATCGATCATCTTACGCAAAATCTCTTGATGTTTTTGTTCGCAGCCTCCATGGCTCCATTCATCTGTGGCCTATACGCAGTAGAATTGTTGTGCTTGATCGTGAAGTTTTCACATGTCGTTCTGATCAAGTCACTATTCAGATTAGCACCATTGTCGGTAATGATAGACTCAAGTACCCTAAATCGGCAAATAAGATGGTCGCGAACAAAATATGTCACCACCTTCTTTGTAACGGACTTGTGAGAAGTAGCTTCAACCCATTTGGTGAAATAATCGATTGCAACCAAGATGAATCTATGCACATTAGATGCTGCGGGCTCGATGGGACCAATTACATCCATTCCCCATGCTGCGAACGACCAAGGCGAGCTCATGGAATGAAGTTCGTTGGGAGAAGCTCGAATCACATCTGCGTGGTTTGAATCGATGGCACCTTTGCACGTACTTGATACAATCCATCTCTATAGTCAACTAGAAGTAGCCAGCTCTTAGAATCTTCTTTGCCAACACGAAATCGTTCATGTGAGGACCACAAGTTCTAGCGTGGACTTCCTATATCAAATTTGTTGCCTCCTTAGCATCCACACATCTTAGCAAACCCAAATTCGGGGTCCTCCCGTAATGGATTTCTCTGTTTAGGAAAAACTGGTTGGCTAACCTCCGAACTGTGCATTTTTGGATGCTTGTAGCATGCTCAGGATAGCTCCCATTCTTCAGATACCTTTTAATGTCAACATACCATGGTTCACCATCTGGTTCTTCCTCAACATGACAATAATAAGTCGGTTGCTTATGTATGTGAATGGGAATGGGATCAATGTAATTCTTATCGGGGTGCTTGATCATCGAAGACAATGTATCCAAAGTATCTGCAAATTCATTTTGTACTCGAGGAACATGCCGGAACTCAATTTTGACAAACCTCTTACATAGTTTTTGCATGCAATGCAAATAGGGCAAGATCTTTGGATTCTTCGTGGCCCATTCTCCTCTCACTTGGTGCATCAACAAATCTGAGTCTCCAATTACCAATATGGGCTGTACATTCGTGTCAATCGCTAGCCGGATACGTAATATGCAAGCTTCATACTCAGCTATGTTGTTAGTACAAGGGAATCGAAGCTTAGCTGATATAGGGTAATGCTACCCAGTCTCTGATACCAAAACTGCTCCAATGCCTTCTCCCTTGAAATTTGCTGCTCCATCAAAGAATAACCTCCAACCTTCATACTCTTTGGCAATATCTTCTCCTATGAAGACTACTTCCTCGTCGGGAAAGTATGTCTTCAGTGGTTTGTACTCATTGTCCATAGGATTTTCTGCCAGGTGATTTGCAAGAGCCTACCCTTTTACCCTTTTTTGCGTGACATAGACAATGTCAAACTCACTTAGCAATATCTGCCATTTAGCCAGCTTCCCTGTCGGCATGGGATTTAGGAAGATATACTTCAGCGGATCCATTCTAGAGATCAGATAAGTCATTTAAGCAGACAAATAGTGCCTCAGCTTCTGAGCAATCCAAGTCAAAGCGCAACATGTCCTATCCATTAATGTATATCGAGCCTCATGCGATGTGAACTTCTTGCTCAAATAGTATATTGCTTGCTCCTTTCTCCCTGTCTCGTCATGTTGTCCCAAAACACAACCAAAGGTGTTTTCTAGCACGGACAGATACAAAAGCAGAGGTCTTTCCTATTCTGGTGGGACTAAAACCGGAGGTTTTGATAGATAATCCTTGATTCTATCAAAAGCTTGTTGACATTCAGGAGTCCACTCTGTAGCAACATCTTTTTTCAACAATTTGAAGATAGGCTCGCAAATAACCGTTGACTGAGCAATGAAATAGCTGATGTAATTGAGTCATCCTAAAAATCTCATGACTTCCTTCTTACTCCTTGGTGGAGGTAGCTCTTGAATGGCTTTAATATTAGTTGGATCCATCTTGATACCCCGACGGCTGATGATAAATCCCAATAATTTTCCCGATGGAACACCAAATGCACACTTTGCTGGATTTAGCTTCATATTATACTTCCGCAATCTGTTGAAGAACTTTCTGAGGTCTGCCAAATGATTTGAGCTTTTCTTTGACTTAATGATGACATCATCCACATAAACCTCAATTTCGTTGTGGATCATGTCGTGGAAGATAGTGGTCATGACCCTCATGTAGGTGGCTCCAGCATTTTTTCAACCCAAATGGAATCACCTTATAGAAATATACACCCCATGGCGAAAGGAAGGTAGTTTTCTCAGCATCCTCATCATGTATTCTGACCTAATATTAGCCAGCGAAACAATCCACAAATGACTGTGTCTCATGCTTGGATAGTTATCAATAAGGATGTGGATGTTTGGCAGCTGAAAATCATCTTTAGGGCTGGCCTTGTTGAGATCCCTGTAATCTACACAAACTCTGACCTTTCCATCCTTCTTCGGCACCGACACGATATTTGCCAACCAGGTGGGATATTTCACTACTTTAAGGATTCCAACGTCGATTTGCTTAGCCACTTCCTTTTTGATTTTCAGACTCATGTCAGCCTTGTATTTCCTCGGCTTTTGCTTGACAGGAGGATAAGCTGGATCAGTAGGCAACCTATGCGCTACTATGGAATGGTTGAGCCCCATCATATCGGCATAGGACCAGGCGAGGACGTCCTTATATTCTTTCAGAAACTCTATGTACTCCCCAACCTCATCTTTTGACAAATGAGTGCTAACTTGGGTCTCTTTAGGCATCTCTACGTCTTCCAGGGTTACCACATCGGTCTCTGCCAGATTTGCTTTGGGCTTATCTTCAAACTTTTCTACTTCCTTGACAATTTCAACCGGTACCTCATCTTCTTCGGCTTCTAATGAGTTACCTAGATTATGTCGTATAGTTTCATTAGAAGCCATGGCCTTAGATTCAACGTGTTCAATACTAGAAAGGCTGAAAATATAAATAAAACAGAATCAAATATATCAAAGGAAAATAAATTTATTAATTCAAAAACTTGCTCAAAATTTTGACATAATATTCAAAATAAATTTAACGACTTCAAAAATAAAAATTCTATTTTAAAACAATAAAAAAAACTAATCCTTTTAATCTACCCGGATGTCCAGTAAGCTCTGGATGGAGTGGCTGTCTAGTTGGCGACTCCTCTTTGAGCTCCCGCTTCCTGTTGTGGGGCCCTCCTTCCTCCTCGTTAATAATGGCATGACAACTGCTATCACTTGGCTCCTCCAAAAACAGATTCCTCAAACTGAGCAGCATGACATCTTCCTCGGCCCTCTTGATATCAAGAAAACCATCGGATACGAAAGTTTGCTAAAGCAAAGGCAGTGAGTTTGGCAATGAGAAACTTTTCCTTCCAAAAGGATATCTCCATTTGTTCAGCTCCTCGTCAGTGGGTTGGTACCCTAATCCAAAAGTGGTTTTTTGTATTGCCACATGCAGAGGCTCCGCCATCCCTTGTAATCTGACCCCAAGGCCCTTGGCTGGCTGAAATCCTAATCATAGAATCATACATAGAACTTTGTCGCTCCACCACCTTCTTTTCTCGATGACACCAACAAGTTCTAGGGTGTGGAAACTCTCCCCATCCAAACTTTCTTTACCTTCAATGACGGGAATGACGGGAGCAGCATAGATCGAACTGCTTTCATCCTCGTGGACCACGACCTCTTGGTGTTCCTACTCGAACTTCAAGCATTGGTGCCAAGTTGAAGGCACCGCCCCCGCGGCATAAATCCACAGGCATCCCAATAGCAGATTGTAGGAGGCTGGGATGTCCATTACTTGGAATGTTGTGGTGAATGTGGCCGGGCCAACCAGTACATCCAGATCAATTTCTCCCACAGTGTCCCTTTGTGAACCATCAAAAGGTTTAATGTTCATCTTCGATAACTTGATTTGGGCGAGGTCAACTTCCAGCCGGTTTAAAGTGTTTAACGGGAAAATATTTAAGCTGGAGCCTAGGTCAATTAACACCTTGGTGACGAACTTGTCTGAGTGTTGCACCGTGATATGCAGTGCTTTGTTGTGAGCTACACCCTTCACAGGCAATTCATCTTCGTGAAAGGAGATCTTTGGGCTTCAAATACTTGACCCACCATATGGGCCACTTCACTGCTAGATATGCTTACAGGAACATATGTTTCTCCTAACACCTTCATCAGAGCTTTTTGGTGTTGATCAGAGCTTTGCAGAAGGGACAAAATAGAAATTTGAGCTGGGGTCTTGCTCAACTGTTCCACCACAGAGTATTCCTTTGTCTGCACCTTCTTTTAGATACCATTATTTTCAACCTCCGCTGCCAGTTGTTTTCCTTTGTCGGCCCCCTGAGCTAGAGTGTCAGGAGTGTATACCCGTCCAGACCGTGTCACCCCTTGTGTCGCGTCTGCCTCCAGCACCTTTTCTCTCTGTGGGGCATTTTCCTCGTAGCTCCAAGGTACCATTTTGCATGAAGTTGGAGTATCTCTTACCACTGTAAATGGAGGCCTTGGTGTGGCTACCTCAACCTCGAACGGAGGGCGTTTCTGCATTGTCATGGATGGGTCTGAAGAAGAACTTGCTTTGTGCTCGATCACTCTTATGGTACTCGATGAATCTTCAACCTCATCACAAGAAATCATATTCACTTGGTGGTTTGGCAGAGGATTGCTTGTTACGTTCGGTGTCGGATATTTTAGGTGAATGACCTTTGTATTGATTAGCTTTTGTATTTTTTCCTTTAACGATCTACAGGACTCTGTCGTATGCCCCGTGATGCCAGAATGATACATGCACACTTTTTTGTGGTCATACCACTTAGCTTGGGTGTCGATCGGAAGCGCAGGTATAGGCTCAATGTAACTAGCTTCTTTCAGCCTTACATATAGTTGATCAATCGGTTCGACTAATGGGGTATAGGTTTTTGTTGTCCTCCTTTCAAATTGGGCCCTAGGTCTTTGATTTGACGAGGAAGAAGGTCGTGGGTGAGAAGGTTGTGGATAAGAGGGTTCTAGATAAGAAGGTTGTGTTCTATAAATGGGATAAGTGGGAGTTTGGTAATGTGAAGCAGGTGTTTGAAAATGGGTCGGAGGAGGAGTTTGATATGGTGCTTGGTAAGAACGAGGAGTTTGGTATGGTGATGATGGAGCTTGATATGATGGAGGTGGAGTTTGGTAGGGTGGGGTCTGGTAATGTGGGGTTTGAATTTGGTAGTGCGGGGTTGGAGTCTGAGGTCTGTAAACATAATTCTTCGATCCTTGGGCCATCATAACAGTGCCAACTTTCTTCTTCTTGCGGCTTTCTGAAGTAGCTCCAGACTGCAAGGCTTTGTTAGCCGCCTGTAATGCATTCAAATTGATAATGATACCATCCTTGATACCATCTTCAATCTTCTCTCCCAGCTTGATGATCTCTTCAAAACTTTTCTCACTGACCAATATCAATCTGTCATAAACTTGCGGATCCAGAGTCCACATGAAAATATCTTCATTTGTGCCTCTTCCATTTGGGGTCGCACTCTGGCGGCCTCAGTTCTCCAACAAGTTGCAAATTCCCTAAAGGTCTCAATGGGCTTCCTCTTGAGGTTTTAGATGTAATGCAAGTCAGGTGCATTTTCTGTATTGAATCCAAAACGCTCCACAAAGGCTGCTGCCATCTCTGCCCATGTAAACCACTTCTTCGGATTTTGCTCCACCTACCAGTTAAGAGCCTCACTGGACAAACTTTGCATGAATAATTTCATCCTTATCTTCTCATTTCGTCTGACTCCTACTAGCTTGTCACAGTACAACCTGAGGTGGACTCTTGGGTCAACGGTCCCAGTAAACAATTCAAACTTGGGAGGTTTGTACCCCTTTGGCAGCTCGACATCGGGGTGTATGCACAGGTCCTCATAATCCAGACTCGTTATTCCTTTGGTGCCTTCAACACTTTGCAATCTGCTGTTTATCTTTTTTAACTCCTCTGCTAGAGTCTGAATCAATCTATCCTTTTCTGAAGGCTCGAATTCCTCCATATGATGAGTCACAGGTGTCGTCTCCATATAGATCGGGTTGGTATGGGTGCGGGCATATGCCGCATATATGTTAGCCAGGGAAGGTATTTCTTAGGCTGGTGATGGGTAATGGGAGGTAACGGGAGCTGGTGGATTTGAATATGTATATGGAGGGTATGGGTAATATCGGGGCGGAGTATCTTGTGGTGGAGTTGCGGGTTATGGGGACATAGGGAGGCTGACAGGTGCCTTTGATGTTGAGGCATCAGCTTGAGCCCCAAATAACATTGTCTGGTTGTTTAAGCTGCGAACTTGTGCTAACTCTTCTTGAAGCTCAAAGATTTTCTGCTCAAGCCTCATAATCACCTCATTGTAACCTGGAGGGCAGACCCCTTCGGAATTATCTCGTTCTCCGTAGATGTATCGTTACCACTCTTGTCTGAAATGTTGTTGTGCTCGTCCATCTTGTTCTTCCCTTTGTTGCGGTTAGGAATGGGAGGAGGAGAAGGAGGAGCCCCTTTGGACCTTGTATAGTAGGTCAGGTGTGCACAGATCAACCTTTGGGAAGGGGAAAAATAAGACAAACAGCAAACAAATCCACAGTTAGTAAGAGAGGTTAGAAATCATGCTGATTAAAGTAAAGATCAAAAATATTGACGCATTTCCTAATTTTGTAGCCTCTTTTATGCCAGAGGTAGGCCTAACGAGTTTGAGAGAAAACATGCTGTTAAGTATTGTCATTTTGCTCCCAAAAATAAACCCCAAAATGATAACTTTATTAAGGTAAGATATTGCAAATACAAGAAAAATAACATTCAACTAAATCTTAAAAACTTCTTCATCAGGGTTTGCTTTCTTTGGATCTTCCAGCACTTTGTCAAAACGGTGGCGACTAGACAGGAGATAGGCCAATGCTCGATCCTTCCCCATAGCTCCCCCATTCAGGCATTCTTCCCCATGTTTGCTGAATTCCTCGTGCAATTCCTGTATCCTTGAATCCAAACCTAAGGCGCGATCTTTCCAGTGCTCCAACTCTTTGCCCATTTTAGGAATTTCTTTGGCATTATCATCGTGTAACTGTTGGTGACAAGCCTCAGAATCTTGGACCTTCCTCTTTAGGTGGCGATAGAGGGTTTGTGCTTGGGCTTTCTTATCCTCCACATGCTTGCCTCTTTTAAAACTTGATATTGCAGTACTAGCCCAGTCGTCATGTAGCCACTCAATATATCCTGTCACATAACCTGCCTGATATCGGTCTGCCTCTATGCTCTTCTCATCGAGGTAGATCTTTTTATTCCATGCTTTTGCAATGTCCAGAGCATGCGGAACAAAATTGTCCTTGTAATCCACTTGGTATGCCTCCATGTTGGCAACTCTGGGTATTATTTTCATTCTTCTAGCCTGTCGCATTGTCTGCATCAGGGAGTACGGTTGAAGTCCTCGGAGTCCTATCAAAGCCAAATAGTATCGAGACTTGGTATATACCACGAAGTTAGATCTTGAAAACCAATCAAACATCATTTGCACAGAGTCTTCCGTCAGATTATTCAATATTTGACCCAATTTTTCCACCTCCTCGGGCCTTTTTATTGGTTTAACACTCATAATGACCCTGTAATGATGAGTGGCAATGTGATCGATTTTTGTAGGTCGAGGCACTGTTGGATTGCTACGCACTTTTTGGAGATGTTCAATAAGCCAAAGTTAAAGCAACAAATTACATCCTTCAAATTGAACCCATTTTTGCATTTTCCCAAAGATTGATAGATATCGGCCACAATCATTGGGACAATTGTGCAAGGTCCTTTGTCAACACCTTTGCACAAGGCATGAACAACTAAAATAAGGCGGATATTAATGTCTTCCTTGGCTCCTTGTGGGAATAACACCATACCTAGAAAATAAACCATGAATGCAAATATTCTTTTGCTTATCCACAAGCTCGGATCGGGACTCTCTATTTTGTAGATCTCGCGAGACGAATTATGACCAAACCGGTTGAGCAAATAAGTTCCAAGCATCTTTTCCATCATTACATAGGATACCATGTTGCTACCTTGTAACCCCAACTTGTCACGCACATCTTTTAAGGTGACACATTTTGGTATAACCATTTTAGTCTTTTCCCATTTCCTGTTTCTCCATAACAGGCTCACATTTTCTACATACCCTCTAATTTCTTCCAATAACGGGGTCATTTCAATTTCACCAAATTGAGGACAACCCTTTTCTCATCCCAAAATGTGGTGGCTGCTTCAATAAGTTCTGGGCATGGAGCAACTTTCATAAGAGAAGGTAAATGCCCCAATACTTTTCTCACCTCGTTTTGGTCGTATTCTCCTAAATTGACCCACCATGATTTCAATCCCACGGGCATGCACCTAACTATGCAAAATCTTGGGTAGGAGGTAGGGAGACTCATTTTACCTGTAACACAAAAAGGTTAAACTATCCTACCCACCCAGGAGCAAAATAACATTATTTAACATTAATCTCTCTCAAAATGCACATAATTTTGTGTATCGTCTTTCTAGGGATTTTAAAATCCCGTAAGACTCAGGGCAAGGTTTCCTTATTAATATTGACGTGCCATGGATGTCGCGATTTTTCTAAGTTTAAGATAATGTGCATACCTTACTAAAGGCGTACGGTCTGGATGTAGGAATAAGAGTGGGTATGACGCAGTTCCCTCGAATGGAAAACTCGAGAGTGAGGAAGCTTATGACCGTCGACGCATCGCTGATCGACCAAATCATAAAGTATTCCTCGGGGGTGTTTTAATAGTGAACGACCGTGAAACCATGCAACCATTGTTGTGTGTGATAGTGAGAGGTTCCCAAGTGGGGGAAAGTATGAGCAGTATGAAAGTTTATGAAATAAACACAGCAAATAAATGATAACAAATTACAAACGGTAAATTATTAATAATAAACAACAAAAAGAAAAGAAAAGAAAGAAAAAGCGTTAGTAACACGTAAGAAAATAAATTATTATAAAGACTATCAAATAGGAAGATAAATTCAAATTATTAACAAGTAAAAGTGAAAGATTTTTTTTTCAAAATCCAAATAAACCCCACATAAAATGAACACGTTCTGGTTTAAAGCCTAAAATCCCCAGCAGAGTCGTCATGCTGTCGCGCTCCATTTTTCTCGCGAAAAGCGGGATACAACATGTGACAACTCTTAAGGGTTTATTATGAAAGAAGAGTCGCCACCTAACGATTTGAGGTGTGTTAGGGAACGTTCTATGCTACAAGTCCATTTAAATTAGCCTACGTCACCAGGTTCGGGAAAGGGCTTAAATCACCTCGAAAGGAAGGTGTTAGGCACCTTTCGAGGTCCACAAATATGGTTCCTGGACGAATCCATTAATACATGGGGGAAGTTAACTAATGAGCAAACAAGAGTTGATTTTAACTTAAATTATTTGAAATTAAACTAGATTGATAAATGTAAAAAAAATAAAAAAAATATAGACAAGCAAGAAGAAAGAAGGTGGGACAAATGCATTTAAAGGTCGTTATTATTATTATTATTATTACAAAGATACAATCCAATATTATAAATACAGTCAAGAAAAAAATAACATAATCCATTTAAAAACATAGCAAAATCATATAAAAAAACATACAAAAGACGAACAAATAAATAAAATGTTAAAATATGGGGTCGAACCTCAAAGAGGCGCCTACGTATCCCTAAAGGGAATCAGGCCAGACGTAGTTCTACAATTAAAAGGAGGGGGGGAGGCGATTTTAACCTAAAGGGATCACCCCGTGTAACTTAAATAATACTTCGCAACAATTTCAATTGCTCGTATTGTTCAGTGAGCACGGACTATCATTTCCCGTCTACCCATCTAATTAATTAATTATTAATCCTACAACTCTTCTAGGTGAAAAAAATTACCGGCCTAGCATTTACCTACCCGTCCCAAACTTAACGTCCAGGAAGCGCTGGATAGTTATTTTAGATTTTGGGTCTAAAATTCAAAGGTTGTTCATGGGTTTTAAAGAGGCGATTAACGCAAACAAATAGCAGATATAGGTTTCAAATTGGCCTCTAAAATTAAAATGCATAAGCGTGAGAAGCAAATAGGTGCAAACATATTGTGAATCCTACAAGCATGAGTTCTAAAAAACAAAAACAAGCAGATTATTATATTGCAGATTCTAATAGGCATAATTTCAAAATAAGCACAAAGAGATGCAGCATATCCTGTGGGCATAATCTCTAAACCAAGCAAGAAAATTACCATGTTACACGACTAGTCTGCGCAGTTTATTACAAAACCAGCTCTTAAAGAAGAATTTTTACACTAAGTATGATTTCATTTATTTATCTTGAAGGTCATTGGTATCTAATGGTGCATTTCAAAAATTAGAACATACTGTAATTAGACAATTGCACGATCAAGAATAACAACTAAATGCATAGTTTCTAGAAGACGGCAAAATTAATTATAAATCCTATAGGCAGATTTTCTAATCAATTGGTTCGGCGTCTTCAAACTACATACAATGGTTAATGAATAATTTCTGACCTTATTATCAAATTAATTCCATAGGCAGAGGGTTGCATAAAATAGGACACTGATATTAGAATTCATTTAATACTACTGGCAGATTTAAATACGAAACATGCTTTAAATATAAAATGCATGTTATAAAGGCCTTACTTTTAACCAAAACAGTTAGCCTTTATTATTCCTACAAACATGACTTAAGTAGTTTATTGTAGATTAAGCTCCTGCAAGCATGAATTCTAGCATTACAAACGTTATGAATTAAATTCCTTTGGTCATGATTTCTATTTGTTGCACATATTATTAAAATCCTATGGACATGCTTTCTAGGTGAAGATAATATTCAAGAAATAGTAAAAGAGAACATGCAAACCCACCCCCGTGAACCCCCTTTCCACAATTTATTATCGTTTTTATAATTATTATAAATTGAAAAAAAATAAAATAACAAATAAATATAAATATTAAAATAAATAAATAAATAAATAAATCCATAGTCCTTTGTGTCCCGGGCGACTCTTCGTTCCGAACTAGGGTAACCTGTTAAACAAATGACACAACAAATATGCATAGATAGACACATATTCGGGAATCCATAATTCACAAGTTATTTGATTTTTTACAGAATACTAATGTAAATAGATTTGAATCACATATTATGAAACTTTAGAATACCATACTTAAAGAATTATAATAATGCAAGTACAAGTTTACACATTGTGTTATCATAAAATATAGAGGAAAAATAACTAACTGGTTAATCAAATAAAGAATAAAACAGCGAACAACAAATTCAGAATGACTCTCCAAATGATTGAGACCCAAACCTTCAATACGTCAAGATCACAAGAATCTCACGGATCCCGAGCAGTGCTCATATTGAGGCGGGTGGAAGAATATAAAATTAGAGAGAGAAAAATCGTATGTTAGAAGTACAGTACTCTTTTATCACAGTATTCGAATGTCTTCAAAAGAAAAGAGAAGGATGAATTTATAGTAGAAAAAGTCAGTCCATTTAGAGATAAAAGAAGTAGAACATCCATAATATCAATTAGGAGGATATTTTTCTTAATTGACAAAATCAAATAAAACTTTTTAAGAAAATCCCTTGTTACCATAATTAAGAGATACCACATGAGAGATAAGATTCAGTCAAGGAGGACTCTATTAATTTAAGGCAAGTAAAATAGCAAGAAAATTTTAACAGGAATCAACATACAAGATGTCATAGATATACTTAAGGAAATGAATAAATGAATATTAAATTACCATAAATCCACACATAGCACAACTGTATTTACTTGATGAAAAGGTGAAATAAAATATGAAACAATCACGGTAATCATGAGAGCAAATCAAGACCCAAAATAATTTTATTAGACTAATTTAAAGGCAGAAATTGGATTAGTTGAAAAGGAATTTTTTCCTAAATCAATAAGTGCTAGATTACCACATATTCCACTAATAAGAATTCACAATTATCACATTTAACGTTCTTTACTTAATATAGGAGAAAATAAATCGACTACTATTTATTCGAATTCGTTAAAGAAATTATATGCCCAGTATATGGATTTTCAAATCAACCGAGAGCTTTATATTTTCATATAAAAATAAGCATTTTAAAGAAGAGGGAACAAATTGTTCGAAGGTATTAAACGACACTACCATAGTTTGCCACCGGAGTGATAAACAAATAGTACATTCTCAACAAACAACTGTGGTTAATCAAAGTCGGCTGGACAACAATGCAAAAGTGCTAAATCTTTTACATACATAAGGTAGTGTATACATCATGCAAATATCCTTATCATGTTTAACTAGAGGGTAAAAGAGAGTTAAATAAGAAGTTAACGATTCCATTAAAACATGTATATACCAAACAAGCAGAACCAAACGGAAATTGAATTTTCAGAAAAATTTAACCATTTCGGCATCAAAAAATTCATAGACATAAAGGATTTTAATGTTATTTTAACAGCAAGACAGATAATAATGAGACAATTTTGAAAAAGCAAATAACCGATAAATCATAAATTATAAATAGATAAATAAATAAAAGAAGTAGATCTAATTAATACTAGTGAATCGGCACGGACAGATCCGCCAGGGTCTGCCCAGAAATAGAAAGTGGCCGAGAAACTCGCCGGAGTTTCAACGAAACACCGAGAGGGGAAGAAAAAATGGTGGAATGGGATCTATTTTTGCCGATTAGACCATTAACGGAGGGAGATCTGGAGGCTGTTTTCGGTGAGAGTAGGGTACGGGTGGTCGGAGGAAAGGAAGAAAATAAAATGGTGGAGGGGTGAGGTGGTGCACCAGAAATAATGGTGGGTTATTTTCCGGAGAGTGTGCGGTTAATGGTGGTCTTTTTGGTTGTTGGTCTCAGGTTAGAGGGAAGAAAAGAGGATGGCGGCGGCGCATGATAATTCGCCGGTAGTCCATCGAAATTAGTGCTGCGGCTGCTGCTCGTGGTGGCTGCTGGAGCAGCGATTGAGAGAGGGGAGAAGAAGGTGGCTGGTTCTTTTCAGGCGTGGGCGGATTTTGGTGGTTTTCGGTGGCTGCCGAAAATAATGAAGAGGGAGGGAGAAGAGGAAGATGACGAAAAATAGAGGGGAAAGAAGGAAGCTGAGGCGGCGTTCCCTGTGGCTTTTAGTTTCGTTGGTGGTGGTCGGAGGCGAGAAGAGTAAGATGGTGCAGTGGCGGAGTTGTGAAAGTGAATGAATGAAAAAGTTTAGGGTTTTGGGTATTGAGAGATATATATGAAAAATAAAGGAAAATTAATCTTAGCCGTTGGATTAATCAAGATGAACGGTTAGGATTAGTTCTAAACGAATGGGTTGGGTCAACGGTTAATTAAATGGGTTACGAATTGGGTCATGCGTTGGCTGAATTGAAATTTTAAAAAGTAGCCAGATTTGATATAAAATTGGCTAGAATTGACATAAATTAGATAGAAAGTAGTTAGGATTTAAATAAATTGGATAATATTGAAATAAGCTGCTATTACAGAAATAAGAATACTACATTTGCAAATAATTTAATAAGTAACATAATAGTCTCATTTATGATAAAATAATATAAATATCATTATTACAAAAATAAAATATAAATAATTTATAAAACTAAGTAAATTATATTTTGTAAATAAATCTTATTTAATTGAAAATGTGGAGGCATGTATATTACTATTCAATAAATTATATAAATGACGTTGTATAATATTTTAAATTAATGTAAATAAAATATTTTAAAAATATAATTTAAAATAATCATGCAAAAATTTAAATATGTATGTTAATTAATGCTAAAATATTACGAAAGTGAATTAAATAATTTCATTAAAAGGAGAATTTTAAAATAAACAGAGATATATTGATATGCAGCTTGGACGGGGCATAGGGAAGTCAAAAATTGGGTGTCAACAACTCGTACATTACATCTCTTCAACTTAGCCTTCTGCAGCTTTTCACGACCATCAGTACGACTCGTAGGTCCTTCCTATGGCTCGTACTGTGGTCTGCAATCTGAGCATATTTTACATTTTTCAGGCTTTCTTTTGCAATTTTCTAGATCGCACTCTAATTTATCCTGCAACCAAAGGAAAAGTGTCTTATATCCACATAAACGTACCTAAGTTCATGTTATTTCCTTAGTTTTAAGCATCGAAAGTGTTATAAATCTACAACACATCAATTGACGATGATGTTTCACATCATAAGTGTCAGATGGATGAAATGAAAGCTTGCATATAGTGGCTTGTGTGATAACAATGTTCCACCAAGCCTTAAGGAAAAGTTTTATAAAGTGATGGTCAGACCAGCAATGTTGTATGAGATCGAGTATTGACCGATCAAGAACTTGCACATCCAGAAGATAAGAATAGTGTAAATGAGAATGTTGAGATAGGTACGTGGACATAGTTGGAGAGATAGGTCAAGAAAAAAGCTATTTGGGCAAAGTGAGAGTGGCCTTCGTGGTGTACAAGATGAATGAAGGCGAGACTAAGATGGTTCTGATACGTGAAGAGAAGATGCACAGATAACCCAGTAAGAGGTATGTGTAGTTGGCTATAGTCGGTATTAGGAGAGGTAGAGGTAGGCCGAAGAAGTCTTGGGTGAGATGATTAGACAGGACATGACATATCTGCAGCTTACCGAGGAAAAGACCTTAACTAGGAAGATATGGAGATCGAGAATTAGGGTATAAGATTAGTAGATAGTGTAACGATATCTAGTTCCGCTATCACTATTGAAATAGACCAAATATATCCCTATTGTATGAAAAGTGACTCACAAATACTCTCCTTTCACCTTGTCGTCTAAAAATATCTTCAACCTTTAAGTTTAGCTTAAGGGTACCCTTCCTCATCTTTTGGACTAAAAATATCCTCAATCTTAAAAGTTTCAATATTTAGAGGTTTGAAATTATATTTTCTTTACTTTTTATTTTAGGAGTAAAATAGATATAACTTACACATACAATTAAAAATATAAAATCCAAAAAAAAATTAAAAATTCAAAAAAAAATATTATAACGAGTGTATTATCTAGATTAACTTGATTAGAAATTGAAAAATTATTTTTATTAATTATAAATATTAATTTTTTTAAACTTAACAAATATCGAGTACTCACTCTTGCATATTCTGATTAATGTTTGCCTGCAAAATAAAAATGCATAGGATAAATGTCACACCTTACCTTAGGAGGCATGACTGGTGCCTAATACCATACTAGAATCTGGGCTGACCTGGCTGGGCATAGGCACCTCTGGTGCCTACTAGCTACTCAAAATCAAGAAAACAAACTGCTATATCTCGGCTGTAAACACAGTCTTGGGCCGACAAGGCCACGCAACACCTGTAAAAGAAAACAGCTAACCCATCCAACATAACATTAATAGGGATCCTATGTGGGTCGACAAGACCACTATGTTGTCTAGTTATAACGGAAAGGAAAATAGATAGCTATACTAGGCCCCATACTGCAAATGCATAAAATAAGACACACACGGGTCCCACACGGCCAACAACAACCAACCAACAAAATACTATCATCTGCAAGCCTCTAGGAGTGAAGATATTGATCGGGACAAGGCCCCAACCTACCCAAATGCTAAATAAATAGAAAATAGATAACCTTTACAACTTGGCAACTCCGAACAAAATGAGTTGGCCGAACTGCTAACTCTGAATGGCTGCTAGGAAATCCTGAAACCTGTCTGTCTAAACCTGCAGGCAAGTATGCAGGCCCCATAATTGGGCGTCAGTACAATATATACTGAATTTGTAAGGCAATAAATAAGACCGAATAGAAGTTGATAAGAACTGGAAGTAAATAACAAGAAGGGGAAGAAATTAACCTGTAAGGTTTCTTATCCATAACTTGCAGTTAACAAAGCACTAAACGCATATGAACTAAGACTGTACAACCATACAATCATAAGCTATAACTAGCAGGCAAGAATACAAACAAGAACCTAACCTGGCCCCCATAAGTCTGGAAGGTACAAGCAACACAGAAATAACCTATTGGGGCCCCCATAAGCCCTGGCAAGTACACTTCAATATATATACCCCTGTCTGGATTCCTATGACTCTACTGGTTCGATAGCCAACCTACTTGTCCCCTGGATCTGCAACCAAACCTGCTTGGCTCCTGCAGCTGTGTTTGAGTTCGGTGGACTCCTATAACTGCATCCTGGGCTACAGGCTCAACGAGAGTTAGTGATGCTGATATGGCATAAAATAATAGACAACCATGGAAGGACTGTAATATGGCCCTTGGGCCTCTGCATAGTCCCTTGGGAAACATCTGGCTCCTTGGAGTAATCTATATAGCCCCGTAAGCAACGACACAACTAGTAACCCTGAGGCTGGTCAACGGAAGGCTATCCTAGGTGGGGTCAATCCCAACCAATATACTGCATCTTAGTCTCAAGCTAGCCACTCAGAAGGCGTATATGGCTCTTAAGGCCTAACGCGACTACTACTCTTCCCTAGAATAATCTGTATAGCTACCAACAGGCGCACCCCGTGTGCCTATATCTGATCAGAGGATCCTAATAATGATCATAATCTCTATCAATTTGGACCGAATAGGGCGAGATCTAGAGTGGCATAACGATACTATGGATGTCATGCAAGGACAGTGGTATATCATAAGCGAATCATAATGTCACGAACGGTCAACTGTCTAATTCCTTTACTTAGGAAAATTGTAGGACTGCCACTTAATCGGACATGCTCTTGAGCAGTCAGCCCCTAAGATTCCTCAGGCGGTTTGCTATAATTCCTAGCTTGAAGGTAATACTGTGCTACTATGATTCTAGTCCCTTAGACACTAACTTGGTCCATTCAGATTTCATGTATCTTCTCTGGACGATCCCAAACCTCGTAGGTAGGTTTACTTGGTCCTAGCCACATGCGACAACCTGTATCTGAGTATCTATAAGAGCGGGCTGGGGCGTTGGCCCTGTATTTCAGTACTTATAAGATTCCCTCCTTAGGGTGTTCACGGGTCTATTTGACTCGTATGACTAGAGTGACCTCCTAGCGACCCGTAGGTGAGGCACTAAGTCGACTACAACTAATAATTACTAGCAGTGGCTAACTATATAATAGGTTTGTTACCTTTTCCACTGGGTAACCTTGGTGCTGTTGACTCTAGGGTAGGACTGTCTTATTCAAATTCTGGTCCTGGAGGCGTTAAGGTACGCTAACAGCCTCTCGATTAGCTTTTACTATCTGTACGGGCGTCAAACTGAAAGTTATATCGTCTGTCTACGTCCTATGCTGTCCAACTAACCGAATCAGGCCCAACAGCTAACCCTAAGCTTCTAAGGCCTTGGCATGGCAACAACATATCAGAATTCTACTAACACAATGAACAAAAGGACAGAGGGCCTACTACGACGTTTCTAGTGTAGGTCACACCTAACATGCTCTTTCTCAATGAGGGATACTATAATCTATTCTCAATACGTTTTCTAACAGCTAACCAGAATGTATATAGACATTATCCGAAAGCAACAACTAATACAACACATGGGATTGTTATCTATGTTCAAAAGCACAGGTCGTATCATTATACGACGAGAATAACTTACTGAAGGAATAAGCCTTAACATACCTTGAATGCCGATTTTCTTTTAGCTGGTGAAGTTCAACCTGTAACCGGCAATTCCACCCAACTGCAGCCCTTGTGCTGAGAGAATATGGCTAATTTCAGTACTAATTTCGTCAAATAATGATATCTTTCAATATTACTATTAACTATAATTCAACTCCACATAACTCAGCCGAAAACCCACAATTTCTCGAGAGTTCATAAGGGAGAAATGCTTACCTAATGCCTGTGGCCGTTTAGGATTAAATTTGAAGTGATTCTAACAATCTTTACTCGGCGGGGTTCCGGTACGCCAAGCGAATTTTCGAGAAATAACTTCGTAGAAATGCTCCCTATAGGCCTAGGACTTGTTAGTCGAAGTTAATTTGCGTTTGGACGGCGTTTGATAGCGTAATTTGATGAAAATTGGGTGAAGTTTACGTATTCTCTCTGTTCTTGGCCGAGGGGTATTTTGAAGAATGAATTAAATTCAACAATGAGACATATATATAGGCATAGGCGGTGGTCTGGGCGCGCTCCGCGCTGGCCAAAGCGCCAAGAGCTCTACTGCGTCGCGCCTCCCAGAGCGCTGATGTGCCGGCGCACCGCGCTGCCCAACGCACAGGCTAGCTAGCACGTCGTGCTGGCCCTCGCGGCCTAGCCTCGCCCGACCTTGCTTCCGAGGCCCTTCCCGTACGCGTCAAGCTCTCTTTACTTGACACAATTCACGCGTACGCCTACTAACTGTTAACATTTTACGGGGTGTAACAATAAAAAAATAAAATCTAAGAAATTTTTTATATATATAAAATAAAATATAAATATTTAATGTATTAATAATGCTTTGACTAATTTACTGGTGTTTACTCCAAGATTAGCAGCAAGTGATTGAATAATAAGGACAAATATCAATCCAATAAGTACTGCTCGAGACTTAGATTTGAATTATCACAATGTATAGTGTTATATAAAGTCATTTTATTGTTTATTTATAATTAATCGTTATGTGTTTTTCTATTGATTACTAATTTTTAAAATAAAAATTTAAATTTCTAAATGTTGAAATTTTTAAAGTTGAGGTAGTTTTAGACCAAAAGATGAAAGAAGAAGTATTTTTGAGCCAAACTAAAGGTTGAAGGTATTTTTAGATCAAAAGGTGGAAGAAGGATATTTATGAGCCACTTTCCATATGTTAGGGGGACTTTTGGCTTTTTTTTCTGTTGTTTTTATTACTCTCGCACTATTTTAACTTTCAATTTTAGTATTATCTATGTTTTCCTTTGCTTTAATTATCGTATTATTTGTTGTTATTATTTGTTCTCTTCTTAATTGTTTTAAGTATGGTTTCTTCATTAATGTCTTTACTTACATATTTGATTTTTGATATGATTTACTTGAGTCGAGGGCCTATTAGAAATAACCTCTTTATATTCACAAGATAAGGGTAAAGACTATGTATACACAATCCTTTTCAGAATTCACTTATATATTTATACTGAGTATGTTGTTATTATACTAATATATATATTATAAGTTATTAATTATATTAATTTTTATGTTAAATCAAATAAAATCACAATAAATAAATTGAAAAAGAATCTATACTCTTTCGATCTTACGTGACAATTTGATAGAGGAAGTTCTAGAAAATAAATAAAACCACTAAAAATAAATTTTTAAATAATTATTTTGTATAAATTTCTTTTTAGGGATAATGGTCTTATTTTTCCTTCTCCTACTAAAAAAGAATTCATATTAGTTATACTATCAATCTATAAGGTATTCCTAATATTATAATAATAATTTAAATTTATTTTTTTTAAATTAATCCCGTTCATTTTAATCGAAATGACATGCCTACCACATCAATCTTCTTCTTTTTGCTTTTTTTTTTCTTCCACCACTGCCCAAAATTACTATAATTTTACTATATACAATCACCACTAACATAAATAATCTACCCATCTTCCATTTCTTTAAAAGCAGAAATTAACAAAAAAAACATATCTGCGCATAAATGATATATTTTGTTGGAGTAAATATCTCCAAAGATCACTCTAGTATATGAAATTATTTAATAAAGTTATTGAACTTAGTTTTATATCAAGAGAGTCACTCAGCTTATGAATTTTCTCTTATAAAATCACTCTATAGGATTTTGTCAACTTAATTAGCAAAATAAATTAATTTTTATGTCATGTAATGTCACAAATAATAAAATATTAAAAGACCTAATATGAAAGATATGACACTTATCTTATCCCAATTGAAGTTAATCTTCATGATATTTAATCTCAATTATTCTCGAAATCATAATGTTGTTTTAACTATGATTTTTTTTTTGTATGAGTTGCGTTAACTATGATACTGCTGCTACTATCTATCACCACCGTCTCACAAAAATAAAAAGAAAAAAAAATTCATCTCGAGCCACAATTTATATGAAATACGTTTATATAAGACATGCAATCTATTTCTATTCGAATTGAAACTTATTTCCAAAGAGGTTTCTTTTCTAACACTGATTTTTTAAATTAAATTCTGGTTAATTCAAACGTTTTGAATATTAGGCAAGTGATTGATATAAATAAAATTTCACTAAAGTTTTAAATGATTAAATATTAAGAGTTCTTACCTAGTTCAAATAAGAAATAACTTAATGTCCAAAATATATTTTAGAAAAAAATTTATGCAAAAGTTTACCACATGTAATTTGAAATTAAAATATGTTATGAATATTGACATTATTTTATTAGTCTAATGTTTAAGTTGTGGAGTATAAAAACTGATATAGGAAAAAAGTTCTTAATCATTTGAAATAGGGAATATTATTTTATGGAAGATGATAATTAAACTATTATTTTTTAAACAGAAAACACAAGTTTTATTTCAGAGCAATATATGGTGATCAATTTAATTTATTGTAACACCAGTTGGTAATTAAAAAAATGATAATTTTGCTGAAAATTTACTTAAAATCTACTGCATGATTGATTTCTGGGAATATTTATTATTATAAAAGTTTAATTTGATATTTTTATCAACTACACTGGTGGGTGGGTTGGGTCTTGGATATTGAATCTTTTAATATTTTATTATTTATGAGATTCATATCTATAAAAGATTAATTTATTTTGTCAAGTTAGATTTTTTTTTATAACTTTTAATGCCAAATGATGTAAAGTGATTTTATAAGAGAAAAGTCATAAATTGAATAACTTTCTTGATATAAGACTAATTTCAGTGACATTGCTAAATAATTTTACTTATTCAAGTGACTCGAGATATCTACCCAATTTTATTGTTTTAGAAATGAAAGGGTACAAAGTGAAACTGTAGAGGCTTGTGCTTAGTCATGCTATAGTGCCATGAAACCTCTGCTTATGCACTCGTCATGTTCTCAGAAATAAGTTCATGTTTGCCATCACTGTTTCTAGCATTTCGACTTAAGATCAATGTATGAGGGAAAATTCGGACTAGGCATCTCGATGAATCACGAGATGGCACATAAAAGATAGGATAGATCGTATGTGATTTAGTAGTGAATATTGGGCATCTGTTTCTAACCATAACCGAAAGAAGCAATCATGTCTATAGGAGATTCGGATTTAAGAATTCGAATACCGGTATCACAGTAGAAGGTCCGTCTAACTCCAAAAATCATGATACTGGATATCAAGCTGTGATCGGACGAGATAAGGGAGAATCTCAACTATTTTAAAAAGAGTCGTGATTTTCCTCAGCCGTTACATAACTGAAGTGGATGTGAATAACTGGTAGTCTTTATAGGGACGAGATTCGTGGATTGTGCTCCCTAAGATCTATATATCTATATAAAGGAAAGACTTAGACCCGCCTACATGTCATACCTCACAGTCTAGGAATCTCATTTATTTTTTTCCTGTATTTCTCCTCTTTTTTCTTTCCAGTCTGTTCATTAAAATTAAAAAAAAAACAACAGTCACGTTTATTTATACTGATAATTGACGTATCTTCCTCTAATAACTTCTACCAAAACTACTCGCTTCTTCCCCCTCTTCCTTTTCCTCCCTCTTTGCATCTTATTTTGCGCCTTTACCTCTCTCATCTTAAAAAAAGTGAGATAAATTGATATATCAAATTCTTGGGGATTGTTGATCAAAAAAAATTTTCTACCAATCCCTTTTACATCAATGGAGGAATATTAGTGCAGTAGAAAGAAGTTGAAACAAACTTGGCAGTAACATTGAGTTTATTTTAGAGATTACTACCTCAACAGAGGATAAGGGACAAGGATTATTCTTCTCGATTAGGGATTCTGTCCAAATTTACTCCTCGCCACTGAGGTAAATCTTCTCTTTTATCTTTTCGCAATTTTTAGCTTTTATTACATGTTTAGTTGATGTTTCATGTATCTTTTTCCAATTCCTTTTATATCAATGGAGGAATATATAGTGCAGTAGAAAGAAGTTGAAACGAAACTTGGCATGTTTCTGTTTTCTAATTGTTTCCTATATTCGAGGACGAATGTTCCCAAAGGCGAGATATTGTAATACCCCAAAAGTGCTTAGGAATAAACCTGGGGAGTTAAAAATTCAAATGCAGAAATCTGGGAAAAATGTTACAGGACGAGCCACAGAAAACCACAAGCTGTTGTATGTGGTCGTGGTGTGAAGCCAAGCCTGGTGGTAGTTTGGACCACGGGCGTCACAACAATCCGTTGTGAGAAGGCACAAGCCGTTTTTAGGGGTCGTGGGAAGGAAGTGGATCTGGGCAGTGGCTGAGACGGTTCGAAAAGACGTTCCGTTGTCGGTAAGGACGACTCATCCTGTCGAGCCGTGGGTATAAATCAGAAACCTGAAAGTTTGGCATTCTAGACCACGGGGGTTTACCAAGGGTCGTGGTATCTTCCCACGGTCCGTTGGTTAAGTCGTGGGATCGTCCAGTGCAGATTTTTCTGCGATTTTAGTAAGGGCATTTCTGTCATTTTCTAGTCCTAAGGCTCTATACTACGTCGTTTAGGGCTCATTGTCGCGCCCCATTTTTCCCTCGCGGAAAAGCGGAACCCAACATCGAGGACTCTTAAGGGAGAAAAAGAAGAGTCGCCACCTAACGAATTTAAGGTGCGTTAGGGCACCGTTCTAAGCTTTTATTTCCTATGTAACCAGAGTTCGGGTAAGGGCTTTAATTACCTCGAAAGGAAGGTGTTAGGCACCTTTCGAGGTCCACAAATGTGGTTCCCGACCGTACTCATTAAATGGGTGTATCAACTAAATGACCAAATAAAGTCAATGAGTTATAAGCATAAACAAAACACTAACATAAATACTAAATTAGCAAATTAAGAAATTAACCTTAAAAGTGGGATCAGGTTTTGACAAGGCTGAAAATGGGCCCAATGCGATATTACTCCCATCGATTCTATTTTTTTAAATCAAGATAATATAAAAAGAGTGATATATATATATGTATAACTTGAGTAAAAAAAAAGTACTTTAAGAAAATCATATATATGTATATATTATATATTTTACAAAATTTCTTTTTGATGAAAGTATATTAATATTTCAGCATAACAAGGACAATTTTAAAATGTTTGAAAGCTTCTTAAAAAATGAAATTAGAAAAGACGGGAGTAATAGGTTGCTTTGTATTTACAAAGCAAATATGCACTTCATATGTGAAGTCGGCTTTAGCCTGTCTGATTCATCATCTCCCATCTACCCACCTAGTTTGTTATAAATAGAATATCAGACGGAAGCCAAAGGCATCCGCATTCCTCAATTCTCTCTCAATCTCTCACTTCCGCACTCCCAAAAGCCCCATTGGTATCAGAGCCATATAATCAAAAAATAAAAACAATCTATCTTAAAATATCCATCAATGGAAAAATCTAGCAGTGATGCAAAACTACAAACTGAGGTATGGAAATTCATAATTATGAATAACTAAACTGCTATATTCCTGATAATCTGCTAAGTATTATTTGTTAATATCTTCTTGTTATATCGTTTTTATGAATGCCTGATTAAGTTTGCTATGTACGTGTTTAGTAGGTTATGAATAAGTATGCCCAGACTAAGACATCCTAATGTGGAAACCGGTTAGGCCAGGAGAGCCGTTTTAGGGAAGTACACAAAGTTGAAGTCATTGTTAGGGTAACTAATTATAGCTGAAAACGTATAGTAATGACTCAAAAGGACAATTCAGAATAACGATATAAGAATTAGATAATTTCAAATAATGCCTAAGGAGATTAAAAGGAATATTATGTTTAGAAAAAATTCATGAAATGAATTCAAACCTACCAAGTAGAGATCTTAGATATAAGCTACTTATCTTATGTATGAAAAAAATCCTAGTTCAGATAACAAAAGAAATAACAGAACTTAGAGAAACTTTAGAATTAATGAACCAAGGATGGATAGAATTAACTATAGAAGAGATTAGAAAATTAGACGAAAATTCAGATTAAAAAATGATAAACTATGAATATATGGAATATTGGCTATCTACTATGGAAAGTATAAGGTTAATAAAGCTTCTGTTAGAAGAAAATATAAGGGAATATATGAGAAGTAGTAATCTAGAATATTTAGAATATGCATTCGAAAATATAAAAGAGCTAAAGAGACTAGAACCATTAAAAATTAAATATTATAATAAAATGTTTACACAGAATTAATGAATAAAGGACTACAAAAACCAAGAAAAGGACATATTCAGAAAAAGGTTAAAAAATTGAAAAACCAATTAAAAATATTATACCCAGAATATAAACAGCTAAGTATAAACAGAACAAATAATGATAGACTTGAATACCTGATAAATCTAATTTCAGCAACAGAATATAAATATATAAAATATCTAAAAAAGAAAAAATGAGAAACAATATAGATAATGACGAAAAATACAGAAGCCAATTAATTAATAAAATAAACGAAATATCCGATGAAATCGAATTTAGAAAAGAAAGATTAAGATACAATATATTTGCAGGAGTATGTCAAACATCAATAAAAACACAAAGAAAAAAAATATTTTATTTGGAAATAAAACTACAACACCTAGAATATAAATTACAACACGGGCTACTATGAATAAAGAAGAATATGCTGTAGAAAAAGAAAAATATATGAGTCAAAAAGGATTAGAAATAAAAATTATACACTCAAATTTAGGACGAAGATTTAAAGTAATAGGAGACCAATTGTATTTAATGTTAGAAAAAGAATCAGCAAAACTAGAAGATAGTCTAACAGCAATGGTAAGAATAAACAGAGAAAATGAAGAAATAGACAGAAAAAAGGAAATAGAAAAAATTAAAAAATAAGCACAAATAAAAGTTCAGCAAATTAAAGAAGAAAAAGACACGAGAATCCAAGAACTAGAAAAAGAATTAGAAAAACTTAAACGATTATATGAAGAAAAATTAAAAGCTAAAGAAAAACAACAAGAAGAGTTAAAACTTACAGAAGAAATAAAAAAATTTAAGATATTATTAGAAGAATCAGGAACAATAGAGAATCAACCTAAAATAGGAATAGACGACATAAGTGAACAAGATGATGAAGAAAACTTAGATCAATATTCAGAAACCTCGGAAACCTATACTAACCTAATAGAAAAAGAAAACAACATAGAAATTAATGTAGAAGATATAGATGAAAAACCTAGTACGTCAGGAACTAGAAGCCCAAGAAGATTAAATACTACACCAACTTATTATACCTACGAAAGAGAAAACAGAAGTAAAACACTATGGGATAAAAGATTAAATAAAAAATGGACACCTAAACAAAATATAGAACAATATAATTTCTTGGACTTAGATTGTGTAGCAGACACAAATAAAACAATCCAATTATGGATAGGATATATTTCAAAACAATTAATAGATAATAAAATATTAATAACAGACGCCCCTGGATATATAGAAAGAACACTAATAGGAACAGCTAAAATATGGTTACAAAATTTATCACCAGAAAGTTTAGAAACATTAAGAAATAATAAGAAAATTAATAATGAACCAGCAACAACATCTATAGATATACTAAACAAATACGAAATGGCAATTAGAAATGAATTCAGTAGTATGACTACAGAAATAGATGAACGACAAAAAGATAAAGAACTAAATAGAAATCTAATGAATAAATTAAGTATATGTAAAATGAGCTATATGGATGAATACACATGTGCATTTAAAGAATACTACTATAAAGGACTATACACAAATGAAGAAAGTAGAGAAATAAGAAAATTATACTATACAAAATTACCAGAACCATTTAGTTCAAAAATAACTAAAGACTGGCAAGAATCAGGATTAGTAGATACACTAGGATCTAGAATAAAATTTCTACAAAAATGGTTTACAGAACTATGTGAAAAACATAAAGAAGATATGAAAATGAAAAAAATATTAGTAAAAAATCTAGCATGTTGCACAACTAGAACAGCACCGCAGTTTGGATGCACAAATAAATATAAATATAAGAAGAGAATTAAAAAATACAGACCATTTAGAACTAAATACAAGTATAAGAAACCAAGAAAAAGATATTATATAAAAAATTATAAACAGAAGAGACCCCATAGAGCTAAGAAAAATATATCAGAATGCAAATGTTACAATTGTGGTAAATTAGGACATTTAGCTAGAGACTGTCGAGTACCTAAAAACATAAATAAAAAACAGATATCAGAAGTAGAAATAATAATCAAAGATGAAAAATACAAACAAATAGATTATATAGACTATGACTTAAATGATGAAGATAGCATATACGAATTAACAGAATATGAAAAAACAGATAATGAAAACGAGATAAAAGAATATGAAACAGATAATGACTGAAACAGATATAAAAATTATAAGTAAAGGAGAATATCAAGATAGCGAAAGTTCAGAACAAAAAATAATATTTGATAATAATATGTTTGAACAAATAAAAGGAAAAGAATTAGATTTAAGCATAGATAAAATATTAGAAGTACCTAAATTAAGAAATTTCTTTAAATTAAGACAAGAAGAGTATTATGTAGTAAGCCAAAAAGAACATATAATAGATTGCAAATATGCCCAAGGTAAAGCTAAGATACCTATAATAAATAAAAAGATAATAAATAAAGAAATCCAAGAAATAAAAGCGAAAAATCCAATAAAATACGTACACCTAGGAGCAACAGAGATACTTATAAAAGCATGTTTTAGGGAAGGAATAGATACACCAATTGAACTATATTTAGCAGATGACAGAATAGTTCACCCAATAGAAAAAAGCGTAATAAGTGCAGTTAAGGGAAACTTAATATATCAAAAATTTAAGTTTATAATAAGTGCAAACTACTCAGTAGCAATAGATGATAGAAATATAGATAAATCATTAGTATTATACTGGAAAATGTCAGGAATAGAGCTGGCACCAGGTAGTAAAATATTTACAGCTAGATGTAAGAACTTATATGTATTAACAACAAAACACAAAATAGTAGCCAAAAATAAAATTCAAAGAATTAAAATAGAAAACCCTTTTGATAAAATAGTTACCGTCATTGATAATAATGACTACAGTTACAAAGAAATGGATATTGAAGAAGATTTAGAAATAGTAAGAGAAAGATTAAGTACAACAAAAAGAATAAATTATGATACACCATCATCATCTAGAAATAGTACCTCAATAAGGATAGAATATGAAATACAACTGAGGTTACTAGAACAAAGAATGGATGAAATACAACCCTACCAATATTATATAACAGGAATATTAAACCAACGAAAATACTTAATAAAAATAGATACAGGACCAAATGAAAGCTATGTTACAAGAGAACTAATAAGAGAAGAGGAAATTAGTAAAAACGAAAATATAAACACAGAACTACCAGGAATATTAACAAATATGGAACAAAGTACAGAACAGGAATTAATTATTGGAGGAATACCAATAAAAATAAAATTTAAAATATACCAAGGAAAAGATAATATTACTCTAGGAATAAAATGGCTAGAAACAGTAAAACCATACAATATAGATGAAAAGCAACTAACGATACATTACGAGAATAAAAAGATAATCATTAAAAGAACTTTAATATGAAAAAATGACAAAAATATATATACTAATGAAAATAATAGTAGAAGGCTATTACAACAGATATTACACACCTATGGTAGATACGGGAGCAGGAGCAAATATGTGTAAACATAATTGCTTACCAGAAGAAAAATGGGAAAAACTAAAAACACCACTTATAGTCACTGGCTTTAACAATGAAGGAAGCATGATAACACACAAAACTAAAAATATAAAAGTACAAATATGGGATAAAATATTAATAATAGAAGAAATGTATAGTTATGAATTCACTAATAGAGATATACTATTAGGAATGCCATTTTTAGAAAAGTTATACCCACATACAATAACAAAAACACATTGGTGGTTTACTACCCCATGTAATAAGAAAATAGGAGCAAAAAGAGTAAATAACAAAATAAGAAAAAATACGTCATGGATTAAAGGAAGCGAAAAAATTACTCAGAAATTAGAAAATATAACAACTAACGACCAAAAAATTGAAATGATAATATTCACAATAGATAAGGTACAAATATTACAAGATAAGTTAGAATCATTGTATAATGAAAACCCACTACAAGGATGGGAAAAACATAAAACGAAAGTAAAAATCGAACTAATAGATGAAAATAGTATAATAACACAAAAACCACTAAGATATAATTTTGAAGATCAAAAAAAATTCCAGATGCATATAAAAGAACTACTAGAAAACAATTACATACAAGAAAGTAATAGTAAACATAACAGTCCGGCATTTATAGTAAATAAACATAGTGAACAAAAAAGAGAAAAAAGTAGAATGGTAATAGACTACAGAAATCTAAATGCAAAAACTAAAACATATAATTACCCAATTCCAAATAAGATACTAAAAATAAGACAAATACAAGGATATAATTACTTCAGTAAATTTGACTGTAAGTCAGGATTTTATCACCTAAAGCTAGAAGAAGAATCAAAACAATTAACAACATTTACCGTACCACAAGTGTTCTACGAATGGAACGTATTACCTTTTGGATACAAAAATGCACCAGGAAGATACCAACACTTTATGGATAATTATTTTAACCAACTAGAAAACTGTATAGTATACATAGATGACATATTACTTTATTCAAGGACAAAAGAAGAACATATAAGGCTATTAGAAAAATTCATACACATTATAGAAATATCAGGAATAAGTTTGAGCAAAAAGAAAGCTGAAATACTGAAAAACCAAATAGAATTTCTAGGTATACAGATAGATAAAAACGGAATAAAAATGCAAACACATATAGTACAAAAGATAATTGATTCTGAAGAATTATTAGACACTAAGAAAAAATTACAATCCTTTTTAGGATTAGTTAACCAAGTAAGAGAATATGTACCAAAGCTAGCAGAAAATCTAAAACCTTTACAAAGAAAATTAAAAAAGGATGTAGAATATTATTTTGACGAAAGGGACAAAAACTACATAAAAAGAATAAAAGAAATGTGTAAGAAACTACCAAAATTATATTTCCCAGATGAAAATAAACAATTCACCTATATAGTGGAATCAGACTCAAGTAATCACAGCTATGGAGGAGTATTAAAATATAAATATGAAAACGAGAAAACAGAACATCATTGTAGATATCACTCAGGATCATACACGGAACCACAAATTAAGTGGGAAATAAACATAAAAGAACTATTTGCATTATATAAATGTTTACTTGCATTTGAACCATATATTGTCTATAATAAATTTATTGTTAGAACAGATAATACACAAGTAAAATGGTGGATAACTAGAAAAGTACAAGATTCTGTAACAACAAAGGAAATAAGAAGACTGGTATTAAATATATTGAATTTTTCATTTACAATTGAAGTTATCAAGACTGAAAAGAATACAATTGCAGATTACATCTCAAGACTCAAAAACTGAAGAAGGTAAGATGGATCAGATACTCGGACTCCTGAGCACACTTTGTAAAAAAGTGGAAAATATGGAGGAAGAAATACAAAAGCTAAAAGGCAAAGCTATTAGTCAGCAGCATGACTTAAAACATGCGGAGATACGTCGATCGGAAGACGTAAAAAATCCAGAGCTAAAAGGAGACGTTGGGAAACTCCCTAAAACCCAAGCTAACATTTCACCTAGTGCAGTTGCAGGTACCTCAAGACCTACAGAAAGAAGAGAAGCTATCAAAAAACAATTATTTGACAAACCATTTACACCCAAAAAGAATATACCACCTACTCCACCACCACAAACTACCACCTATAAAGAAAGTTTGAACCAAGATAAACAAACCTACAACCATATTACTACCAAATACATACAAAATATACACAGAATCCAAACTTTCCTGAACAAAAATCCAAGATCTACCACCACAAATAACCCCGCAGAAGATTATGTGACACAACATCTACAAGGGTATAATAAATTAATTGCACAACCAAAAACTAATGCGAATCTAGTAAGAACTTGCTACGATTATGGATTACTTAATACCGTATATACGGCAACTGGAGAAGAAGTAGCTATGATACCTGAAATACATAAGGCCTTCACTACCTACAAAAGAATTACCAAGGGAACTTTCTTTTATATAAAAGTATACTCAGCCTCAACAGAGATACTACTTACAGAGATAAAACCTATCATACAAGTAGTAAAGATAGGACTTACGAAAGAAATGATAATCCCTGAGAAGATAGAACCACAAGATGAGATATCACATGAAGAGATACCAGAGTTCTACTCCAACAAAAGGATAATAGGACTCGCGACAATAATAAACGAATTAGCTAACAATTACCTAAATGGGAATGCAGTCTGGAACTATTATTCACGAGACCAGACAATTATCTACGCAAACTCAAAGGAATATAAGGAAGCTAATATGGAAGAACTTAGACAATGGATAATCAGCCTCCTAAAACCAGAAGAGATACCTACAATTAGAGTCATACGGAAAAATTACATCTCTCCAGCTCTACTAACAAGATACTGCAAGATAGTCGGACAAAAATATCCGGACCACCATTGCTCCAAGTGCCATGGTGAAGATAACGATCAGATACCGAATGTACAGCTGGAATAAGATAAGGACAAAAGAGGAAAAGCAAAAACTGAAAAGAAAGAAGATAGAAGAAAATGAAGATGTCGGCCAACAGATAAAGGTGTCGGCCAAAAAGAAGAAAACGACGAAAGATCAGATCAAAAGAAGCAGATAAGAAGGAGTCAGATATGATTTTTCTTTTAAAAAGTTTTTTATTTTATTATGTAAAAAAGTCCGAAAGTAAAGGACAGCTGTAAAGTAAAATTTTTGTTTGTTTTTGTAAAAGTCATAAAGTATACAGTAGAGGGTAAAAGTTGTCGGCCACCAGTCGCTATTCATGAACAGTAAAGGTCGTTCATGAACAGTAAAAGCCAAATGTAATAGTTTGTAAATTTTGTTATAAATAAAACATCAGACGGAAGCCAAAGGCATCCGCATTCCTCAATTCTCTCTCAATCTCTCACTTCCGCACTCCCAAAACCCCCATTGGTATAGTAGCGGCCTAGTTTTTTGTCTAGGCGTCCCAAACTTAATGTCCAAGAGGCGATGGACTATTATATTGGTTTTTTGGTTCTAAAATCTTAAGGCTTTAATAAAGGTAATTAAAATGAAATACAAACAAGTAACATAAATAAAACATTTAGCATATAAGGTTCCAAATAGGCCTCTTCTAAACCTAAGAGCGTGATTTCTAAAACGGGGCAAATGATTTCATAAACATGATGTCTAACACGGATATGCAGAGTTCATGTATAGCGCCAATTAAATGCAAAATCACAAATTAAAGAAAACAGAATTTAATGTAACAGTAGATCTACTTTCAAAACAGATTCAGAAATGCAAAATTTAATGAAATGAAACTTAATGTAAACGTAACACAAGCCTAAAATGAATGCAGAAAATGTACATTAATGAGAACAAAATTTAACATAAAGGTATAAGCAGTTTAAATATAGATAAATATAATGTGATGTTTAAACAAGAAGTATGATTTAAACAAATTGATATCTTAACTTAGAGGCATGATTTCTATGTGTTTTTAAGAGGAAAATTGATTTTATTCGTGACAAACAATGTTTAAGAAGTTTAAACATAATATGTACTTTACAGTAAATTATTTAAAACCTATAGGCATGATTTCTATGTGTTAGTAAATCCTATAGGCATGCTTTCTAGATGAAATTGACGGTTAAGAAAAGAAGTAAATAAGTATAACAATCCACACCCCCCATAAACCCCTTTCCACTATTATGAGTTTATATTACAAATATTACAAACATAAAATAGGGTGAATAATTACGACACATTAAAATAAATAACATCAAAAATAATTCCGGTAGCCTCCTTTCATCCCGGATGAATGCCAGATTAAAAATGAACCCTGTTTAAAGGTTAGTACAATCATAGATACAATAATAATAAGTTAAGAATTGTTTATGACTCAATACCACAAATTGACTTCGTAAAGTGAAGAGGACTTAATTTCAGCTTGTACAAGAAGAGAAGAAGGTAATATTTTATTACTAGAGGGGGAGAGCAAGAATGTGTAGAGAAGGAGTAGAGAAGTAATCGTGTTTCCCCCTCCCCTCACAGAAAGAGGGTGCATGCTTATATAATAAAACTAGTGGAAAGAGTTAAGGGGAAGGAAATCAATTAGCCTAATTTATTAAAGAACTTCCTTGATCAACGCGATGATAATCAAATATTTATTTACCATAAATCAAATAATTTATACTAATTAACAAAAATCACATCAAAGGAAATATCTCTTAATTCACAGAATCCAATCAGACTTCACTATAAATGGTCGTGTACTAAATAGCTGAAGGATAGTAATAATCAATTATACAAGTCTTTCCTTTAATTAAGAATAACTGAATGAATATTGACATCTAATAAGAGCTATTAAAAATTGCACTCAAAATAGGATTGGAGTTACCATAACAGTTTGTTTAACATAAGATAAAATATTAGGTTGCCATATTCATCATATCACATTATTACCATTCAAGCTTAAATAGGCAAGAAAATCAAGGAAAATGGATTAATGAAGAGGAATAATCAATCACAGAGATATTAATTAAATTAACATAGGGATAACACCTATCACACTTCACAAAAATAAAATAAGTACTAACTTTTCGTCCATGATGATTTAAGGAGAAGGATGAGGGAATTTAACTAAAGATGATTCTTTTCCCTTTAACCAAATAAATTAAAAGAAATCAACTAGACATATCACAATAAGAAACATTTTGAGGTTGTTAGAAGTCATATAAGTGAGAAGCTTTATATTAGTATATTTGTATATGAGCATTCAAATTTTATGAAAAAGAAGAGACAAATTACTCCAAACAAATGGTAGTAAGAGATGATGTTATCCAAGTTTACTAAAAAATAGCTGAGCACTGCAGATTTCATACAATCGTAGCATCAAAAGAAGTTAATGCAAATTTTAATCCATCAATGTTAAGGTTGTCATGAATCTAATTGGCCAAAAATAAGGACTTGACATCTAACAACAACAATTCACAATTTTCAGCATATGAGAACAAAGATATGAGTCAATTTTAACTAAGACGGCGTCTGATCAAAGCAAGGAAGCTATTTTTTTATAAAAAAAAACTCAGCATGCTAAGGATATATTCAAACACTTAGACCGTAGGTATTCCTGGTCACAGTATTATAGCTGTCATAAATGTAAAAATTATCATACAGGGAAACCAACAAGGGATAATATGAAAATCATAAGCAGAAGTTGACATTTAGGCCTCACAAAGCTTAAATCTAAAAAAATATTAAGATTGAATAATCAAATAGCAGGTAAGGCAATCATATCTAAAATCCAGTGAAGGACAGGGGTTAGCCGTGACGGAGATGATGGTTTCTTGAGAGGGAGAAATAAAGAATTAGAGGTGCTGCATTTTCGATAGGGCTGCGAGGTTATTGTTTCACCGGTGGTGTCGTTTTTCCGGCGAGGTAGGTATTTGACGGAGAGGGAGAGTGAGAGGAGGTGGGGTCGGCGTTGAGGGTGTTTTTCCGGCGGACATGCAGTGGTTGGGAGAGGGAGGAGTCGGTGGGGCGACTGGAAAAGAGAAGAGGGAGAGAGGGTAGGCGGCGACATTTGTTTGGTTCGGCTGCGATGGTGGCTTATGGCTGCCACTGCCGTCGGAGAGTGGGAGAGAGAGGGGAAAAGAAGGAAGAGGGCTGCGGCAGTTTGGAGTTGCTGCTGTTCGCCGGAGATTATGGAGGTGGTGGCTGTTGGCAGTGTTGGTGCTTCGGGTGAGGGAAGAGGAAGGCGTGGTGGGTTTTGGTGACGGCGGAGGTGCCGGGAAGCGGATGTCCGGCGGCTGCTGTTCTGTCACCGGAAAAAATGAAAGAAAAACGTGAGGAGGAAGAAGGGAGGGGCGGCGGCCTGTGAAGAGGAGGAAGAAAAGTGGGAAGAATGTGAGGAATCTGATAGGGTTTGGGGGGTATGGGTAATAGAAATAGGAAAGAAATAGGTTTTAATTATCAACCGTTGGATCAAATTAAATGAACGACTAAGATCAATTTTAAGAAAATGGGTCAGTTTATGGGTAATATCCATGGGTCACAGGCGGGTCGCGGGTAATTGAGTAGTCCGGATGGGTCAATGGGTTGGGAATTAATTTGGACTGAAATTGAATTTAAATAATAGCCACAATTGATCAAAAGTGGTTAAAATTGAAATAAATTGAATAGAAAGTGGCCAGATTTGAAATAAATTGAATGAAATTGAATAGAAAAACGGCTAGAATTGAAATAAGTTGAATGAAATTGAATTTGGCTGCTATTAAATTAATAAACATACTACTCTTTTAAATAATTTAGTAAATAGATAATAAAATAGTTTAAATTATAAGAAAATCATATAAATATTATTATTAATAAAATAAATTATAAATTTAAGTATACTTATGTAAATATCATATAATTAAATTATTATATTTACGAATAGTTTAATGACTAAAATATAAAATCAAGTTATCAAATATTATAAAAAATCATATTATTAACATAAATAATTTATGAATTCAAATAATATTATTAGTCTAATAAATTTGTAAAATTTAGTAAAATTAGGTAAATAGTTTATTAAGTAAAGAATATATTTCAAAATAAGGGCGCATGTTAATACAAAATATATTATATACGACATAGTGGTTTAATATCAAAAATTAAAATTAATATGAGTCATATATATATAACTTAAAAGGATTTTCACAACATTATGATAATAAATTATTTTAAAAATATAAAAAACAAGTCAAATATTTGGTAAAAATAAAAAATAAGTATATACATATATAAGCAGCATTTTAAGGCGCAGGTCGGTCAAAATTGGGTGTCAACAGCTGCCCCTTCTTTGCTCGGGAATGAAGAATGAATTGTTGAGCAAAGAACGTTGACTTAGTAACCAATTTTGTCCGACCGAAGCAAAAATTTGGGGGCCAAATAAAAGAAAATAAAGTCATGAAGATATCGCGACCGAGACTTCAGTTTCAAGTCGCCTACATATCTCGGGTGTCACGAGAATCAGGTCGCGTGTAGTTCTGGATCTTAGGGACGAAAGAGATCCCTAAAAATTGACAACACGAGGCTTGGATAAGGATGAAATAGCACAAATCGTCATGATTTAGAGCGCATTTCACAATAAACAGGTGAGGATTCGGTTCGAAAGAAAATAGAAGGGAGTCACTATCATTCGTAGCTCGTGATTTCTTCGGTATTCGCGAAAACAGCATGTGCATCAAAATACTTTGTAAAATGGACGGATTAGAAAATTAAACATGATGCAAGTTCCCTTTAGACGATGAAAGTTTATTTAGAGATAATGGATGATGTCTCTAAACCATGATGTCTCGGGCCATGATACGCAAAATAAATTCCTTAGGCCATGAAATGATGTCTGCAGGCCATGAAAAATGACGCCTTTAGACTATGACGCCTGAGGGCATGATAAACCGCAAAGTAAAATTCCTTAGGCCATGACATGATGTCTGCAGGCCATGAAAAATGACGCCTTTAGACTATGACGCCTTCGGAGCATGATAAGTTGTAAAGTAAATCCTCAGGCTATGAAATGATGTCTGCAGGCCATGAAACGATGCCTTTAGACTATGATGCCTTCGGATGAGTAGAAGAAATGCTTATTCAAAGAAAGTAAATTGCTCGAAAGCCTCAATTAATTCAATCGAGAGCTCTGATTTATTCGGGCTTAAATGCAAATAATGGGCTCAAAATGCATAAGCGGGCTTGAAATGCAAACAAACGGCTCGAAGTGCATAAATGGGCTTGAAATGCATAAACGGGCTCAAATGCATGTATCATATATACCACGGGCTCAAAAATGTATATATAAATGTATACCACGGGCTCGAATTCAAATAACGGTCTTAAAATGCAAATATCGGGCTCAGATGCATACGTCAAAATGTATACCACAGGCTCAAATGCGTACGTAAAATGTATATATCCGGGCTCAAATGCATATGTAAAATGTATATCAAAGGCTCAAGATGCATATGCAAATATATATCAAGGGCATCAAATGCATATATAAAGCATATATCACGGGCTCAAAATGCATATGCAAATATATATCAAGGGCTCAAATGCATATATAAACTGTATATTCGGGCTCAAAATGCATATGCAAATATATATCAAGGGCTCAAATGCATATATAAAGTGTATATCACGGGCTCAAAATGCATATGCAAATATATATCAAGGGCTCAAATGCATATATAAATTGTATATTCGGGCTCAAATGCATATGTATATCAAGGGTTCAAAATGCATATGCAAATTTATATCAAGGGCTCAAATGCATACGCAAATATATATATCAAGGGCTCAAATGCATATATAAACTGTATATTCGGGCTCAAAATGCATATGCAAATATATATCAAGGGCTCAAATGCATGTATAAAGTAAATTCGGGCTCAAATGCATGCGTAAAATGTATATCGGGGCTCAAATGCATATATGAATGTATATCAGGGGCTCAAATGCATATGTAAAACTTATATTCGGGCTCAAATTCATATATAATGCATATCAAGGGCTCAAAATGCATATATAGATATATACCACGGGCTCAAATGTATATAAATAAATATCACGGGATCATATGTATGTAAATAAATAATCACGGGCTCAAGCATATATAATATGTATATCACGGGCTTAAAATGCGAATATAGACTCAAAAGTGGAAAACTAAATAAATAAATAGTGATGGGCGGAGGTAACTATCATAACGTATAGACTCCGAGGACGAATCGTGGCTCAGATAATTTTGGCAGGGTAGTGCTTTACCCAAACGACGTAAAACGGTGGGACTATGTTTAGCCCTTAAAAGCTTGGGGGTAAAGCTTGACCCATCTAACATCACAAGAATGAGAGTAGCACGAGAATAATAGGTTAAAAATAGCAGAGAGTAGCATAAGAATATCAAAGAGCGTGGGAGCTTGAAAATGACGTGATAGTCATTCGATCAGATAACATGAGAAGGACGCAATAGTAGCCTGCAAGCTTCAAAAAAAACTGGATAAATGATTAGTCAATAAGCATGAAGTAACTAACAATTAGCGCTTAATCAAATCAAAATTTAGGAAACAATGCTTAGCCTTTAAGATCAGAGGGTAGTGCTTAACTCGTAGGACAATGATTAGTCCTTAAAAGAAAATTTTAGGGTAATGCTTAACCCTAGGACAATGCTTAGCCCTTGAAATAAATTTAGGGTAGTGCTTAACCCTAGGACAGTGCTTAGCCTTTGAAATAAAAATTTAGGGTAGTGCTTAACCCTAGGACAGTGCTTAGCCCTCGAAAATGAAATTTAGGGTAGTGCTTAACCCTAGGACAATGCTTAGCCCTTGAAAATAAAATTTAGGGTAGTGCTTAACCCTAGGACAGTGCTTAGCCCTCGAAAATAAAATTTAGGGTAGTGCTTAACCCTAGGACAGTGCTTAGCCCTATTCATGAACAAATTTCAAGTAGTTTAGCTTTGAAGTTGATAGTAAATACCTCCGAAGATCCATATGGAATGATTGCAAATTTGGTACCTGTTGCATCCTGTGCTCAAAGAAAAAATCATCAGATTAAAATGAGAAAGGCCGATTTGTGCCTTCATTTATCCGTTGATATCCTGATCTCATGAACTTGGTGATTAGAATGGAAGTCACGTCTTTCCATAGATATCCTCTTTGGGAATTAAATCCTTGGCTTGATTGACTCTTTGATGAAATTTTGAGATCCTTCTCAAAATTTTTGCCCCAGTTACGTAGAAACGCTCGATGTATTGAATTTTTGAGGTTCTTTCAAAAATTCTGCCCAGTTGGTACGGAAAAGAGAAAGAAAATTTTATTAAGATATAGACCGAACCCCATAAGGGCGCCTACGTATCCCTCTTAAACGGGAATCAGGTCCAACGTAGTTCAGAATACAAGAAACGAAGGGTTTTAGAATAAAGAATAGATAAAGTTGAGGATAACCTTGGGCATCAAGTTTTAACTTGGGTGGATTACCTTGACATCAATTAGCGCTTGAATCATGTCTTTCAATTGGATTATAGATTCATCCAAAGGAGTATACTGCTCAGATGAACTTGCTCGGGGTCTCGCGGGCTTGCGAGATTGTTGAATCAGAGGATTTTGAAAAAATTGGTTGCCTTTGGAGTGTAGGTGGAGGAGGCAATTTGATTGAGATATGAGGAGAATGAAAATTTATTTGATTGAGACCGAACCCAAATGGGCTGCCTACGTATCCAAAAGGAATCAGGTCAGACGTAGTTCGCAATTCCCCTAAGTGATGGGTGACCGAGCAGTCTCGATATAAATGGGTTTAGGGTACGATCTCTTGAAGCTGTAAGAGGTAAATAATGAAACATGGCGGGCGGTTTTGCGGTATAGCTTGATTTGAATGAGCTGCTAAAGCGTTATGAGAATGTTGTATATGATTTTTGAGGAATCGAATAGACATGACTAAGATTGTTTCGAGGATATGAGGCATGATAGGATGCCGGAGGAAAACTTATGAAAGTGACGCGAGGCTTGATAGAAGCATGATTTTAGGAAGGGAACCAAGATAAATAATAAACAGAAAAATTGAAGCATGACATGTAGTCGATGAAATAAACACATTAAATACATTTCACATGGTAAATAAAAAATTAAACACGTTTATACATTTTCTTAATTTGGGGACCTCTTTTGTGCCAGAGGTAGGCCTAATGTATTTTTTGGAAATCAGATATGTCATAACGTATCATTCTATTTGCTCCATTACTATTCCAAATACATACAAATAAATAAATAAATTTCTTCATTTAGATAAGAAGATATTATGAGAAAATGAAGATTACAAAAAAAAATATAAGTCTATGATCCAAATGGAAATGCCCTTCCATTTTCGGTCACTTCTTTGATTATGGAATGGATCAACCTGCATAAGGAAAAAGTTAGTTTCAACCTAAGGAGCAAATAGTCAACATTTAGACATATTGATTTCCCAAATAAAAAATGCAAAAGATATAATGATGTCCTTTTTGAGATTGTAAATCTCTTTGGACTTAGGGCAAGTTTTTCTATTTAATCTTGGCGTACCATGGACGTCGCGATTTTTTCTAAGTTTGAAGATATGTACATGCCTTACTAAAGGCGTACATGTTTAAGTTCTAGGAGTATGAGTGGGTATGACACGGTTCCCTCGAGCAGACAACTCGAGAGTGAGGAAGTTTATGACCGTCGACGCACCGCTGATCGACCAAATCACAAACAATCCTCGAGGTGTTTTAAACTAGTGAACGGCCGTGAAACCACGCAACCGTTATTGTGTGTGAAAGTGTGAGATTCCCAAGTGGGAGAAATATGAGCGGTATGCCGATAAAATAGAAGAAAATTACAACAATTTATGAATTAAAAAATTACATATGAAAATAATAAGAAAACAAAGAAAACGGTTAGTAACTTCATGGTAAAAGTCAAAAATAAGAAAATAAATCGAACATTTAGCAAATCAAAACTTAACTAAACCCTATTTAGATGAATATGTAATGGTAAAAGCCTAAAATCCCCAGCAGAGTCGCCATTCTGTCGCGCCCCATTTTTCCCTCGCGGAAAAGCGGAACCCAACATCGAGGACTCTTAAGTGAGGAAAAGAAGAGTCGCCACCTAACGAATTTAAGGTGCGTTAGGGCACCGTTCTAAGCTTTTATTTCCTATGTAACTAGAGTTCGGGTAAGGGCTTTAATTACCTCGAAAGGAAGGTGTTAGGCACCTTTCGAGGTCCACAAATGTGGTTCCCGGCCGTACTCATTAAATGGGGGTATCAACTAAATGACCAAATAAAGTCGATGAGTTATAAGCATAAACAAAACACTAACATAAATACTAAATTAGCAAATTAAAAAAATTAACCTTAAAAGTGGGATCAGGTTTTGACAAGGCTGAAAATGGGCCCAATGCGATATTACTCCCATCGATTCTATTTTTTTAAATCAAGATAATATAAAAAGAGTGATATATATATATGTATAACTTGAGTAAAAAAAAGTACTTTAAGAAAATCATATATATGTATATATTATATATTTTACAAAATTTCTTTTTGATGAAAGTATATTAATATTTCAGCATAACAAGGATAATTTTAAAATGTTTGAAAGCTTCTTAAAAAATGAAATTAGAAAAGACGGGAGTAATAGGTTGCTTTGTATTTACAAAGCAAATATGCACTTCATATGTGAAGTCAGCTTTAGCCTGTCTGATTTATCATCTCCCGTCTACCCACCTAGTTAATTATTAATCCTACAACGCTTCTAGATGAAAAGACTAGCGGCCTAGTATTTTGTCTAGGCGTCCCAAACTTAATGTCCAAGAGGCGATGGACTATTATATTGGTTTTTTGGTTCTAAAATCTTAAGGCTTTAATAAAGGTAATTAAAATGAAATACAAACAAGTAACATAAATAAAACATTTTTAGCATATAAGGTTCCAAATAGGCCTCTTCTAAACCTAAGAGCGTGATTTCTAAAACGGGGCAAATGATTTCATAAACATGATGTCTAACACGGATATGCAGAGTTCATGTATAGCGCCAATTAAATGCAAAATCACAAATTAAAGAAAACAGAATTTAATGTAACAGTAGATCTACTTTCAAAACAGATTCAGAAATGCAAAATTTAATGAAATGAAATTTAATGTAAACGTAACACAAGCCTAAAACGAATGCAGAAAATGTACATTAATGAGAACAAAATTTAACATAAAGGTATAAGCAGTTTAAATATAGATAAATATAATGTGATGTTTAAACAAGAAGTATGATTTAAACAAATTAATATCTTAACTTAGAGGCATGATTTCTATGTGTTTTTAAGAGGAAAATTGATTTTATTCGTGACAAACAATGTTTAAGAAGTTTAAACATAATATGTACTTTACAGTAAATTATTTAAAACCTATAGGCATGATTTCTATGTGTTAGTAAATCCTATAGGCATGCTTTCTAGATGAAATTGACGGTTAAGAAAAGAAGTAAATAAGTATAACAATCCACACCCCCCATAAACCCCTTTCCACTATTATGAGTTTATATTACAAATATTACAAACATAAAATAGGATGAATAATTACGGCACATTAAAATAAATAACATCAAAAATAATTCCAGTAGCCTCCTTTCGTCCCGGATGAATGCCAGATTAAAAATGAACCCTGTTTAAAGGTTAGTACAATCATAGATACAATAATAATAAGTTAAGAATTGTTTATGACTCAATACCACAAATTGACTTCGTAAAGTGAAGAGGACTTAATTTCAGCTTGTACAAGAAGAGAAGAAGGTAATATTTTATTACTAGAGGGGGAGAGCAAGAATGTGTAGAGAAGGAGTAGAGAAGTAATCGTGTTTCCCCCTCCCCTCACAGAAAGAGGGTGCATGCTTATATAATAAAACTAGTGGAAAGAGTTAGGGGGAAGAAAATCAATTAGCCTAATTTATTAAAGAACTTCCTTGATCAACGCGATGATAATCAAATATTTATTTACCATAAATCAAATAATTTATACTAATTAACAAAAATCACATCAAAGGAAATATCTCTTAATTCACAGAATCCAATCAGACTTCACTATAAATGGTCGTGTACTAAATAGCTGAAGGATAGTAATAATCAATTATACAAGTCTTTCCTTTAATTAAGAATAACTGAATGAATATTGACATCTAATAAGAGCTATTAAAAATTGCACTCAAAATAGGATTGGAGTTACCATAACAGTTTGTTTAACATAAGATAAAATATTAGGTTGCCATATTCATCATATCACATTATTACCATTCAAGCTTAAATAGGCAAGAAAATCAAGGAAAATGGATTAATGAAGAGGAATAATCAATCACAGAGATATTAATTAAATTAACATAGGGATAACACCTATCACACTTCACAAAAATAAAATAAGTACTAACTTTTCGTCCATGATGATTTAAGGAGAAGGATGAGGGAATTTAACTAAAGATGATTCTTTTCCCTTTAACCAAATAAATTAAAAGAAATCAACTAGACATATCACAATAAGAAACATTTTGAGGTTGTTAGAAGTCATATAAGTGAGAAGCTTTATATTAGTATATTTGTATATGAGCATTCAAATTTTATGAAAAAGAAGAGACAAATTACTCCAAACAAATGGTAGTAAGAGATGATGTTATCCAAGTTTACTAAAAAATAGCTGAGCACTGCAGATTTCATACAATCGTAGCATCAAAAGAAGTTAATGCAAATTTTAATCCATCAATGTTAAGGTTGTCATGAATCTAATTGGCCAAAAATAAGGACTTGACATCTAACAACAACAATTCACAATTTTCAGCATATGAGAACAAAGATATGAGTCAATTTTAACTAAGACGGCGTCTGATCAAAGCAAGGAAGCTATTTTTTTAAAAAAAAAACTCAGCATGCTAAGGATATATTCAAACACTTAGACCGTAGGTATTCCTGGTCACAGTATTATAGCTGTCATATATGTAAAAATTATCATACAGGGAAACCAACAAGGGATAATATGAAAATCATAAGCAGAAGTTGACATTTAGGCCTCACAAAGCTTAAATCTAAAAAAATATTAAGATTGAATAATCAAATAGCAGGTAAGGCAATCATATCTAAAATCCAGTGAAGGACAGGGGTTAGCCGTGACGGAGATGATGGTTTCTTGAGAGGGAGAAATAAAGAATTAGAGGTGCTGCATTTTCGATAGGGCTGCGAGGTTATTGTTTCACCGGTGGTGTCGTTTTTCCGGCGAGGTAGGTATTTGACGGAGAGGGAGAGTGAGAGGAGGTGGGGTCGGCGTTGAGGGTGTTTTTCCGGCGGACATGCAGTGATTGGGAGAGGGAGGAGTCGGTGGGGCGACTGGAAAAGAGAAGAGGGAGAGAGGGTAGGCGGCGGCGTTTGTTTGGTTCGGCGGCGATGGTGGCTTATGGCTGCCACTGCCGTCGGAGAGTGGGAGAGAGAGGGGAAAAGAAGGAAGAGGGCTGCGGCAGTTTGGAGTTGCTGCTGTTCGCCGGAGATTATGGAGGTGGTGGCTGTTGGCAGTGTTGGTGCTTCGGGTGAGGGAAGAGGAAGGCGTGGTGGGTTTTGGTGACGGCGGAGGTGCCGGGAAGCGGATGTTCGGCGGCTGCTGTTCTGTCGCCGGAAAAAATGGAAGAAAAATGTGAGGAGGAAGAAGGGAGGGGCGGCGGCCTGTGAAGAGGAGGAAGAAAAGTGGGAAGAATGTGAGGAATCTGATAGGGTTTGGGGGGTATGGGTAATAGAAATAGGAAAGAAATAGGTTTTAATTATCAACCGTTGGATCAAATTAAATGAACGACTAAGATCAATTTTAAGAAAAATGGGTCGGTTTATGGGTAATATCCATGGGTCACAGGCGGGTCGCGGGTAATTGAGTAGTCCGGATGGGTCAATGGGTTGGGAATTAATTTGGACTGAAATTGAATTTAAATAATAGCCACAATTGATCAAAAGTGGTTAAAATTGAAATAAATTGAATAGAAAGTGGCCAGATTTGAAATAAATTGAATGAAATTGAATAGAAAAACGGCTAGAATTGAAATAAATTGAATGAAATTGAATTTGGCTGCTATTAAATTAATAAACATACTACTCTTTTAAATAATTTAGTAAATAGATAATAAAATAGTTTAAATTATAAGAAAATCATATAAATATTATTATTAATAAAATAAATTATAAATTTAAGTATACTTATGTAAATATCATATAATTAAATTATTATATTTACGAATAGTTTAATGACTAAAATATAAAATCAAGTTATCAAATATTATAAAAAATCATATTATTACCATAAATAATTTATAAATTCAAATAATATTATTAGTCTAATAAATTTGTAAAATTTAGTAAAATTAGGTAAATAGTTTATTAAGTAAAGAATATATTTCAAAATAAGGGCGCATGTTAATACAAAATATATTATATACGACATAGTGGTTTAATATCAAAAATTAAAATTAATATGAGTCATATATATATAACTTAAAAGGATTTTCACAACATTATGATAATAAATTATTTTAAAAATATAAAAAACAAGTCAAATATTTGGTAAAAATAAAAAATAAGTATATACATATATAAGCAGCATTTTAAGGCGCAGGTCGGTCAAAATTGGGTGTCAACACTCATTTTGAAGGGTTTTAGTAGGGGGAAACCTATTCTAAGTGGATACTCCCCATGCATGCAAGTTTGAAGGATTTGAGAGGTGATTCAAGGCCAAATTTCAAGGTTTCCGTTGGAATCTTAGCTTGGGCAACTAGAGGGTGTCAGAATTCACCATTTCCAGGTATGTAGGGTTTTAATGGGTGTCTTCCTTCCACACCCATGCCCAATTCCTATCACTTAGTGTTAAATTATGAATAATCAATTATGGAATTTTGATCAATTGCATGATTTTTATATCTCTATTCATGGGTATGACTAGATTGAGTTGATATTGATGATTTACGAAGTTTGGGCGGCTTCTAACTTGTTTTCTCTTATAAAAATATTTTTCTAAAAATTAAATCTAAAACGCCCATGGGTGAATAGTTCATATATGAGGTGATTTGTGATACGTGTGTGATGATGACGAAATAATTAACGAAACATGTTTTCAACTTTACCATGATTTTGATGATGTTTTCAAAGAAGATTAAATACACCCTAGTATGGTAGAGCTTTGGGTGATGCCCATATGATGTTTTCAAATTGTGATTTTCCCCGACCTGAGCTTACCACATGGTTGAGATGAAATTCTCCTTTAACCCTTATTATGAATGCTAACTTGTGGTATGTTTCAAAGTAAATCCTTCTCTATGCGTAAATCCTTAATTGATATGCATATTATTGTCGAGCTTTGTCAAGGACAATGTTAAGCTTCATTTCACATGATGTTGAGTCTAAGTATGATTTCATTTTAAGCTATGTAGAAACGACATCGTTGAGCTTCATATTTATATGATGTCTAGTGTATGCATGATTTCATAATGAGCTTTGTCAATAGACAATGTTGAGCTTCGTTTCATACGATGTCGAGTTTATGCATGATTTCATGTTGAGCTTCATCACCAGATGATGTTGATCTTCGTATTTATACGATGTAGAGCATTGCATGTTTTGGGAGAAGAGTCTAGCACTGAGCGGGCTAAGGGTCAATAACCCTATGCCCCAGAACTACGCGCCAACGTAGGTTGATTCTTTTATGTTATTGGGACCTCCCTTGTGAGCTATCCCCTGCCCGATTGGCCCTACAGCTTGATATCGATATCATGATAGCGTCCTTAACCCTGGCAAAATTTTAGACGTCTCTGCCTACTTGAGTGTAATAGTCGGGACCACGTAAGCTCTATCGTGGTATGTCGGTTAAGTGATGAGTCTCCCATTGTCTATATCATTCGAATTGCATATCCATTACTCATGATCACTATGTATGCATGCATGTTCTAAAAGTAAGGTTTGACTCAGTGTTCAGCTTTTATAAATATTGTATCTCATCTTTGAGTCATTCGAGTCAGTGATGAGGTTCTAAACCCATGCATGAACACGTTATGATAAGAGTACGATTTCAGAATAAATACATGTAGTCTTCTACTTACTCTTAAAAGTTTATTATATGTATGAATGGTTTTAAATGATTTATGTTATCAAAGTAGTTTTACTTACGTTGCATACTCGGTACATTCCACGTATTGACCGCATACTTTTTATGCTGCATCATTTCATGATGCAGGATCCGGTTCTCAAGTCCAGCCCCAATCGTAGTTGCTTATCAGAGTCAGTACCTGCTTGGTTGGTGAGTCCTCGTCTTTCGAGGACTAGACTTTCAGTTATCTTGGTTGTATTTCAGTTTCAGTAGTGCTGAGCTAGTTGGGGGTATTGTCCCATCAGCTCGTCCAAATTAGAGGCTTATCATACTTAGACATGTATTCAGCTTCAGAGGTTCATTCTGTTGTTATGTTAAGTTAGACTTCCGCTGAGTTTATAATTATGTTTTTTCATGTTTATTGTATGAGATAGTTGTATGCATGTGTCATGGGTCGACTTGGGGCCTCTCGGAGTTCCTTGTCCCGTGTCTACGACCCGGACCTCCGTTCGGATCGTGACATTAACAAAATATACAAAAATTACATCCTTACACTTGAAGGATTTTAGTAACACCTCTTCTGTTGAAATTTTAGGAAAATAACACGCAAAGTTTTGACATACAAATGTTTCAGATTCTTTCCACCTTTCTGTTTCTGCTAGACTGCAACCACATAATGAGTTGGTGTCTTTTAGGAGTTTGGATAGTCCTAACAATGATTATATATTTAAGAATAAGGAGTGTTTTTTTTGAGTTTTGTCAAGGTACTTAGAATTAAAATAATTTGGTGCTTAAAACTTTCATGATAAGTTCTACACTTTTTATAAGGATAAAAACATGAGTCTTTCCCTTGAAACTTAATGAGATATTGCATATTAGCCAATGCTTACCAACCACTTTCATAATAAATATAATAATTGTTTTATTGTCTATCATCAGAAAGACAGTCAGACTTGGTTATCAATCTTACTCTATGAAATGAAACTTGGTTTTAACATTGAATTAATTTAGAAATTATTACCTCAATAGAGGATAAGCTAAGGGACAAGGATTATTCTCCTCGATTAGGAATTCTGCCCAAATTTACTCCTCCGCCACCAAGGTAAATCTTCTCTTTTCTCTTTTTGTGATTTTTAATTTTTTAAAAAAATTTATTTGATGTTTCATGTATCTTTAAATTTATATTCTCAAATTCCTGCTACATTTAGGTTTATTACATAATTAAAAAAATACATCTTTTGGTTAATTTTCTGCCTATTTATGAGATTCATTTAATCTTTCATGAAATATACTAAAATACATTCTTACACTTGAAGGATTTTAGTAACACATGTTCTATTGGAATTTAGGAAAATAATACTCGAAGTTTTGACATACAAAAGTTTCAGGTTTTTCCGCTCTTCTGTTTCTACTAGACTGTAACCACACAATGAGTTGGAGCCCTTTAGGAGTTTGGACAGTCCTAATAATAATTATGTATTTAAGAATAAGAGGGAGTGTTTTTTTAGTTTTGTCAACATACTTAGAATTAGAATAATTAAATGCTTAAAATAGTTTCAGGATAAGTTCTACACTTTCTTTTAAGGGTAAGAACATGAGTCTCTCCCCCAGAAACTAATGAGATATTGCATACCTGCCACTACTTACCAATCACTTTCATAATAAATATAATAATTATTTTTATTGTCTATCATTAAAAAGACAGACAGACTTGGTTATCAATCTTATTACATATAATATTTGTTGGTAATTATATAGCATGTGACCTTTGGTTTAACCTTGAAAAGAACAGACCAGTGCATTGAGAACCCGCTATGAGTGTGTTCAGGGGAAGGATCAGATCAAATTGGGTCTTATTTATGCAATATTACTTTACATTATTATAAGAGGTTGTTTCGTAACTTAAACCTGTAACCTGGTCATACGACGACAACTCTTATAGTTACCCCAAGACTCGCCTACTGTTGGCTTAAATTTAAAAACTAAAATAAAATTATGAATTTTAAAAATACCAATAATTTATATATAAGCAAGTAAAACTTTTGGATACAACTTTGAGCCGCCTTTATTTTTAAAAATGAATAAAAAAGAGTAAGAACGGAGAATTTTATGGTTTTATCCCATTTTGATACATTAATGGGATAATAAAAATTCATAACATTCTTTGCACTTGCATCTCTTCTTTTCTTGATCAGCTGCTCAAAATGAAATGAAATGTGAAATCAAATACTTATGGTATTATATTGGACCTATCACTCATTATTATACGAGAGAATTCTTTTTCTCCTCCTATTAGAAAAAGCAACAAAAATAAACTAAGTCATTTTTTTTCTTGATTGTTCTATTTTTAAAAAAACCATAAACCACTTTTACTAATTCAAAAAATTGCGTCTCTTCCTCTAATTTCTCGAAAACTTATTTATCTAAAAATACTAAATACTCTATATAACTATCTATGTGTTTGTGTACTTGGTCTTCAATTGCACTTACCAAAGAAGGAAAAGAATAATAATTTTGTGTGAACTTTGTCACCGCAGTTATTTTGATGTGAAATGTCATGTCCTTAAACTTTGATGTTGAACAACACACACATACAACAGAAAAGTTCTAATCTTGCTTTATAAAGGAGTCACGTGAACTATACATGCTAATATTTTTATTGAAAATATTATCTAGAGTGAACTCTTGATATTTCTTATAGCATTGGTTACCAAGCTCCTCTTACACATTTGCATTAAATTCTTACTACCAGTTCAATTTTGATTTTCTCCTTGATGTGTGGATTCAAGATAACTTGATGTCGACATTTGTGTTGAAAAAAAGATGTACATATATCAATAAGATATTTTACCCTTGAAATGAACATATCACCTAATTGTTATGTTGCTTCTCTTTTCAAGAGGTTCTGAATGACCAACCAAAATTAGTATTCTGCATTGAAGTTGATCCCTTGAGTTATGGTTATAGCACTTACTGATTCATTAGCTTAAACTTGAGTAAATCTTGGATTTTCGATAGTTTTTTCAAATAGAGAAGTTATAAAGTTCTTCTTCTAATCTTCTAGCAAATTGAAAATTGCATGTGGCGTACTTTCTATATCGTTTTTTATCCCTATAAGAAAATATATGTTGTTTGTATAATTAAGTTCTTGGAAATGAGATCTCCATTATATTTCTATACTTCAACCTACTTGAGTTGTGCCAATGCTATATTTGTATAACTTGCTGGTATTCTTAACATTTGTAGAGTAAAAATAAATTTTTTTAAACAAAAAATCAAGCATATTTTGATTGAATTTTCATATTATATTAAATTTTACAGATGTTACCAGTGATCAAGTTACAACCAGCATTCATGAGGGTCACAGAGTTATTCATCAAATTTTACATTTAAAAGTATAAGAGAATTCTTATTGTTTCATTATTTCACCAAGATATTGAAATATGTTAATAACAGGTATTGAAATTTGCTAATAATCTTTCTTCATTTTATTTAATCTTACTTTATACCTATCATAAATTGAGTTAATTAGGTTTGTAAAAGCTAAAGCAATAATCTCCAATCTAAGACTACAGAGTAGCAAAAAGATTAGAGAGGATCTTATAAAGTACAAGAAAAAAGGAAGAAGAAGAAAGCTATGATGACTTTCAAAGATTTTTATCGGGGGTCAGTTCTCTTCTCCCTTTTGGCTTCTACAACCGATTTGTAAATTTTTCATGTCTTTTATCCATTGATTTTGGCGATTTTCTGAAAAATTATCTTTTTTTTATTGAGCTGATTTTTTGAACTTTTAGTTGTTGAGTTAGTAAGTTTGATAAATTTCTGATTTTTTTAGATCTAACCTCTATATAAAGTTGCTTTTGTTGCTATTGTTGAGTTTTATTTTAGCTAAGTTCCATCCAGAAAAATCACAATGGAATGATTTTTCCTTCTTATTTTGGAATAGGGAACGTTCCTCCTCTAATTCTATGTATACTTGTATTGTTGCATGTATTAGTCTACATTTTTTGGGTTATCTAATTTTTTTTAATAATGATTTATATTTTTTTGGTGTAATGGTGGTAGGATATACATTGAAGGTCAATGTTATTTATTAGACCTATGAATTGATATTTGAAGTACATGCTATTTGAGCATTTGCGCTGAGTTTTTGCTACTGAAATTGTTGAAGGTATAATCAGAATTTTCTCTAAAGATTTATATTGATATCTCTTGAAGATAAATTCAAATTTGGTATCCCTGTGGTAAAAACGTAAAGACCTTAAAAACCTTATCAGCCTTTGATATGCTCAATGAACCATGACAAGAAGACGAGAAGTAACAAAATTTTAAAAAGGCTTCAAGGATGTTGTGTCGGACAACCATTTAGGAACATGACTGGAGTGAAACTTCTGTAGTCCCAAGACATATCAAGCCATAAAAATGCAACATAATTGAATCCAGGTATAGTATATAGTAAACTCTAGCTATGCACATAATCTAGAAAAGGGTAAACCACATTACGTCTTAGAGTAAAGCATTCATTTCAAGTTGTTAAGACAAATACTCATATTGTAATTCTTGTTTGTTGGTTAAAATACTTATGCATTTGAAATTTTCAACTTGTAAGTGTCATTTGACATATCATAAATGGAACTTAATATGAATTAAGGGTCCGGTTGTTCGCCCATTTCATTTGTACGTAAATTTGATTTTGATTTACTATACAATAAATTATTTGCTCACATACAGTAGAGAAGTGTGGATAGATTTTCAAGTTAAACTGCAAGTTGTAAATGTTTCTTAAAGTAATAGATGTGTATTTCTGGACTAACATTGGAATAAAAGTATAGTTTTAAATTGAATCTTATCACTTTGGTATCCTGATTTATTATAAAGCACCTAAGGAACTTATTAATTTATTGAAATATTTTTCCCTTCAAGTATATATAATTATTTGATTTTTTGTGCAATCATGACATATATTTCTTTTTATTTTTTATTTTAATAATTTTTTGGGGGCTATTTAAATGGGGGAACATTTAAATGATATATGTAATGCAAAAGGGAGGGGTGGACTTTCTACAAGGAAATATTAAGTTAAAACTAGAATATCTATTCACCTTTTTTTCTACCTTTCTATTATTCTTTTTATCAATAAATATTTATTTATTAAAAGAATTTAATATTTCACGTTGACATTTATTTGGTTCTTGTTAACACTTTCAGAAAATAAAAGGCTAAATAATAAAATAAAATCAAAGATGATTGATTCAAGGATGAATGATAATATGTTACTATCATTTTCTTTTTCTCAATTAACGTTTGTTACTATGTAATTTCATATGTAAGGTATATTAAAGGCTGATAGATTTTCTTCATATTGTAAATATCGTATTCTTATGCCTTGATACTATAAAAAGAGAAAGTGTTAGTGCTAATTGAAAGAAATAAATTTATATTTGTCATTCATTTAATTTATAAAGTTATTTTGCAAGAATATTTTTTGTTTGATCTATTTGTTTTACTTTGATTAAATTTATAAAAGTATTATTTCATAAAGTCAGTGGTTTCAAATGACCACGCGAAGCGCGGATACTTTTACTAGTTTAGTTATAAATAGTCTTCTATTTCACTTGTTGTACATCATCTAGTATTTACTCACTAGAATTATACTTGTGCGTTACAAACTGAAGCTTTAGCTCCATAGCTCTATAATACAACAATCTCAAGCTTTTCCGATGATTACCGGTCACATATCGTGCCCTTATTTTGAATTGGTCAAAATATGTTTGCAACATCCGGCTCTTCTACTTTTTTTTAAAAGTTTCGAATTACCACCTAAATTTTAGGAAGCATTAGGAAAATAATTTGTAAAAGAAATGTAAACTCCGTTTTAGTCTGCGAAAACCTATGAAATTCTAGCAGCCTGTTTGGTTTGGTTTATGGTTATGACTTATGAGCCAAAAGCCGTAAGTTAGAATTTCTAACTTATATCTTTTAACTTAATATTTTGTTATTTAACTTAAAAACAAGTGCTTAAAAGCACTTTTTAAACTTATCCAAGCAGTACTAAAGTGCTTAAAAGCCATTTTGTTTAAAAACACTTAAAATAAGCCAATTCAAACAAGCTCTAGGTAAGGTAAAGTGAAATAATTCAAAATTGTTTGTAATTAAAAGGTGTATGAGCTTTATGAAAAATACAAGTTATACATATATATACGGGAGTTATATGCTTATAATATTCGGGTTGTGTGCATATATATATATATATATATATTGTTAATTTGAATAAAGTGAGAAAAATGTGATAAAGTAATCTAAAACTAATTTCGTAATTAAAAATGTAGAGGGGTATGTGCGCGCGTGTGTGTATATATATATATCAGTACCTGCGCGACGATATTTAAAAAAAATTATTAAAAGATATAAATTAAAAAACTAACTTAAATTTACAAATTACCAAATGAATAAATGATTATAAAAAATTTCTTTCACTTGGACCAACATGTAAATCAATAAAGACTAATGAAATAAATGTCAACATCTCCTTTGACTGATGTTTTCTTAAATAACACATAAAAATTAGTTCATTATAAATCATATCTTAACTAAAACTAAATAAAACAACACAATAACTATAAATTTCGGTACAATTACTGAATTTGACACTTCAATCCATTTAACAACTAAGAGACGTCAATAAAATAAAACGAAAAGAAACTAAAATAAGTTACCGGACTTTTAAAGAGAATATAAAGAGACATATTTAAATTAGTTTGTATATATTAACACTCAAATTATTTAACCTCAAAGTTAATCATTCAAACAATATCTAAAAGATATATGATACATAACCAAATAAAAAGTCAAATGTTTATAACTGTTTTGTGCAAAAGAACATAACTAAGAAATTGGTGAATTTTTCAATAAGAACTATAAACTAAAATAAAATAATAAAACAGTTATTAACTTCACCATACTCTCTAGGGTGCCACATTTGGATTCTTAGGCATTACCAGTGCACGCCAAAAAAAGTTCAAAATCATATATAGTAATGGACATCTGAATGACAATGCAAAAAACTTATATCTATAGTTCCCATCGCATCTTCAACTAACATAATATTTATTGTAATATTAAGGTCCCATTTATGTAAGTTGCCATAATTGATTTGTCCATCCTCTGTCGGATTCATTCTGATATAGTTAGTAATTGAAGACTTCTCAAGTTTTCGCAAAAATGTGCGGCCTATGAAATACATTAAGACAAAATATATAAGAGAATAATAATAGATAATAATTAATGATAAATTTATTTAATAATGTATCAAATTAAATTATGAAAACTTTGATGTACACTACATTTCTAACTTCATTTGTTATTTGTCCATCATCATCATAAAATAAAATTTTCTTGAAACATGCAGATAACATACCATGGCATTTACCTCTGAATATGCAAATAACATACCTACCCACAGTTTCGTTGATACGATCTCCGATCCCTATAAAATATTCAATATCTATATTATATCCATAAGAGGGTAGTCAACGTATGCATTTATAATAATAATAAGATGATACAAATACCTTTTCATCCTGCAGTAACATCTCTATTAAAATTCAATTATCTGTCTTTTCGCGATCAGGAACCAACTATAATCACACGACACGAACTTTCAAGCACTAGTTGCATTTTTTTCCAGATATCTGATGTGTTGTGGATTTACAGTACTTTCGATGCTCAAAACTAAATAAAATTGCATGGACTTAGGTGTGTTTATATGGATATGAGGTACTTTTCTTGTGTTTTCAGGTAAACTTAGGTGTTGGAACAAGATTGTGCAAAAGAAGCTTAAAAGAGCAAAAAATGAGCCAAACTGATAGTCTCAGTATGAGTCGCACGCTGATGGTACAAATCGTACCAAGACCCATGGAAATGTTCAGAAGAATGAGCTGAGAAAGAAGCAACCCACGACTCACAGTACGGGCCGTATGATCATTGTACGAGTCGTAACTTCAAGTCGTGAAAAGATTTAGAAAAATTGCATATAAGCTGATTCTGGGTACGGATGATTACAGTACGAGTCATGATGGCAAGGTACGAGTCGAACCAAGGCACTCGTGACAAAATTCAGAAAAATTCAGATTCTCCAGATTTAGACCATGGAAGTTCAGTATGACTCGTAGGAAGATGGTATGAGTCGTACCAAAGCACCAACACTTAGCCGGATTTCAGCAAGCAACAGACTTACGGATGGCAGATACGACTCGTACAAGCCTGTCATGGGTCGTTGGTCTAATCATGGAACGAGCGGCACCAGATATGAAAGTTTACCCTGTTAGCTTAGGAAAAGAATTTTTATGTCTGTATAAATACGTTTCTGTTTTATTTTCATAAGAGAGAAGTCGAGAAGTAATTAGGAGTGATTAACTGATTAGCAATGAAATTAAGGAGATATAGACGTGGGAATTGAGTTGTTCAACTTGTGATCAACCTTTTATTGATCTTCATATTGTTCTTAAGGATTTTTTTGATTAATTCAAGAAAGTTTTTCTCTCATTTATAATTGTAAGTATTGATTTATGTCTACAATTATGCAAACAAATCACAATCTTGCAACTATGAGAGGCTAAAACCTCCATAGCTAGGGTTGTGGGAACCATGGTGGATTAACAAGTTAGGGTTATATAAAAGTGATTCAAAATCAATGAAAAACACTTGTACTGTATTCTTTCATGCTTAAACATTTCTTAATGGTGTACAACATTAAGACTTGCCAGAATTCTTTACTTGCTTAGGTCTAAGAGGTAGAAATTAGGAAAAGTGAATTATAACAAAGCCTTGATCTTGATGATCATTGTATTAACTTGAGCGTTGATCATAGGATAGTTAAATTATTAACTTGAGCTTTGATCACAGGATAGTTAAATTTAGGACATATTGATAACGGTTAAATTGTAATCGCTCATGAGACCCGGTCTGGTGATTGAGTATAGTCATTCAATATGGACTGGTCGATTGTTTGAATGAACCCTAGTTATCAGTTCTACAAGTAAGCATTGGTGATGATCACGTATGTATACCCAAAGAAGTTATGAACCCATGGGGAACACAAAACCCTAGATATTTTTAAATCTTGATATCACCCATAATTTTAATTATGCTTTTAATTATTGTTTCCTTTTTAAAACCCCCAATTTGGAGTAACTACCTAAAAAGTTCACTTACTGGCTTTAGTCTAGCTCTTCCCTATTTCCTGTGGGTTCGACTCCAACCTCTTAGTTGGGTTCTTTATTGACAACGTCCTCTTCATACTTCGATAGGAGGTATAGTTTGAGTATTATCAATATCTCACTGATAAAGTCAATTTTAGTATATCTTTTTTGAAGATTTTTTAAGTATTTGTAATGAATTCAAGTTAGTCTTTTTTCTATATTGTATACTATGAACCATTCGCATTATGTTGAACAAATCCCTCCAAAATATATATAATATTGCATAGAAATCTTCCTATTATAATGATTATAATTATGACATAATTTTTTTCCACATTAATCATAAAATCGCTAATCAAATAATGATATGCTGCTATGTCTTTGATTTAAATTCAAATTATAGTAATATCTGATTTAAATTCAAATAGGTCATGCCATAATTAGCTCTACGTCATAATAAATTTTCACAATCTTTCCTTGTATAGTAATTAGGGGTGGACATAAATACCGAAAAATCAAAAAATCGGACTAAATCGAACTAATTCGATTTTTCGATCTAACCGAAATTTTATATATTTTTTTAAAAAATAAAAAATAAAATTATAACTTAATTTTAAAAAAATAAAAATACTACACGTAACCCAAATCTCAAAGCCCATTTAGAGAATTATATATATAATTGACACAATTGCTTAGGTTTTTTTTACAAATAACAAGTTCTATAATAGTTTTAGCATGTTAAGAAAATTCTTACGATTACTAATATGCTTTGAAAGAAAGATGAAATATATAATATTTATTTAACAAGAAATTAGGGACCATAGATTATTGAAATCTTAAAAGACCCTTAATTTTTTGTTGGGTTAGTTATAACGATATTAAGCATATGAGAAAATTTATTATCAAATGCTATGTACGTACTACTAAATGTAAATCAACTGATCCCGCTATTTTCTTTACTTAAAAAGTTAAAATTAAGCTTAGTTGAATTAAACTTTAGAATTCAAACTTAAATAATTTATTTTGAATTTAAAAAGATAAAACAACTTATTTTTAATTAAAAAAGTAGCTCATTTTGTAAACAAAAAAATTAGCCCATAATCAAAAAAATTGAATTAGAAAAACCAAACTGAACCGAACCGAATTAGTTTGGTTCGGTGTTCGGTACACTAAATGAAAAATCTAAAATCGAAAAAATCGAACCGAAATTTTAAAAAATCGAACCAAAAAACCTAATGCCCACCCCTAATAGTAATACTATTTAAATAATGTAAATTATAAATATATAGAATATGTCGTAGAAATATTTTCTATCAGAATGACTCAAATTATGACGTGACTTTTTTTCCATATATATCATATAATTTTCAATTAAATAATTTTATACTGCTATGTCTCTAATTATAGGAAATAATCTAATCAATATTAGCAATATTTGATTTAAATATAAATATATCACGCCAGAATTAGTTCTAAGCAATAAACTTTCACAATTTTTAATTGTATAATATAAATTATAAATATATAGAATATGTCGTAGTAATCTTATATATATATATATATATATGTATATGTATATGTATATGTGTATATATAGATATCATATAACTGTCAATCAAATAATTATACAATGTCATGGATGTATTATAGAAAATATTCTAATCTAAATGTTATATTAATTTTTTATAACAGTATCTGATTTAAATTTAAATATATCACTACCATAACTAGTGACTTTGCAGTAATTTTTCACAAGCTTTCCTTGTTTAACAATACCAATTAATTGATTATAATTAATTAAATATGAATATTACGTCTTTGATTTGTGTAATTTTAGAACTATAATCACGAATTTGTATGTGTCACGACCCAAATGGTCATGATTGACACCTACACTAACCCTCTGGTGGGGGTGAATCAACGAATTCCGATACTACCCCCATAATCAAACATTCATGAAAAAGAAATCAACTATTATGAAAAGAATAATTTCAGATCATTACACTGTGCGTACCAAAACCAAATAATCAATTTTTAAGAACCTGATTGTCATTACACCAGACGTCTATTTTTGACAAGCTAAGGAACTAAAACTAAAAACGAAATAAAGTGTTCGAATATCCGAAAGAAGGACATCTGGAAGGAAGGAGTGATCTGCATCCTCATCTGCTCACCTTCTTGATCCACAAAAGCTACTGGTTCACAGGTGAGGGCGGAAAGAACTGCAGGGCTCGAACTCTGCACTCAGAAAAGAATGCAGGGGTAGGATAAGTACATGACACAATACTAGTAGACATCATCGGCCAACCTTACATAATAACAGATAAGTACAACAATAGAGATTTAAAAAGCATCCTCAACTATAAGCAGAATTACAAGTCATTTCATGAACACTAGCTCTACTCAGGAATCAGCCCGGTTGCTCACTGGATAAAGCCTCTCACTGCAGCGGTCACTTGTCCGCCGCAACAATCACTTATCTGCCGTAGCGAAAATTGTTCCGCTGCAATGGCATTGCTTAGGCAGTAGCTCAACACGCTGCTCCCTCTTCAGTTCATCCATCCTAAAGTTCAATAAATCAACAATTAACATTTCACAAACTCCATGAATCCATCAAACGACCATAATGAACAACAATCACAATAGCTATTAAGAGCTACAATCCTCAGTTATTCACAGTGACAACCACTCAATAACTACATATGGTGACAAAATCACACTTAGCATTCACACCATGTTTGTTGTTATCAATTTGCATCCTATCCACAATAAGTTTGCACATTCTCATAGTACGTTTTACATCCACCTCATGAACATAATTGAAATTACAAACAATATGCAATTAACACAATCAAGGGTAATATGACGAGCATACGCCTCCACCATCTCACCTTAACACTCAACCACACGAATCATGTACACATATGCTAGTGAGTCTTATTGATGCCCAACCAGTCATGACCTGTAGGGGACTCTAGAAATCCATGTATTGTGCCAACGTGATACCCGTTCCCACTTATATGCTCGTCCAAATGCTCCCTTCGAATACGAGCCACTCAAATATTATTACTCGCTCACCTAGATACTCCCATCGAGCTCGAGCCTCTCATTTTAGGATGTTAAAATCTTTTCATTCATCATTCCCATAAAGCATACCAAGTACATCATTGCATCATAAAAAAAGTTATAATCTACTTCTCAAATAAACCGTCATCAATTAACCATCCTCTTATTAGCGGAGTATGATCACTTTACTAACCATTCATTACAGGTAATTACATTAGCATATATACAATCATTTAACAAGTCGTCACAATTCAATATCACATCTTAGTCACATTCTTAAGATAGATTATAAACAATAGACTCACATATCACATAAACGTCCGAAGACCAATCATATATTAACATTGCACACTATACATGCCATTATATAGGTCTATCCCTATAGACTATAACTTACCTCATTCTGGAGATAACAATTCAACTACTCCGCGGGAGCTTTTCCTTTTCTCAAAGCTTCGAAAAGCGTGAAATCTATACAACAAGGGTAATTCGTTAATTACTATTCAACCTTAGGGTCGAGCAGATCAAACCCTCCCCTCCGGGGTACTTTTGAGAGTAAAAACCCTAATTCTTCTAGGTTCTAGGCCTATAATTTCCATGTAACCCTCGTTCCAACATGTAATTCTAAGGGAATAATCAACACAATTCAAGATCACCCAAATCACCCCACCATTCCGACCCTAGTTTAATAGCCTAGGGTTCTTCCTCTACAAAACTTCCACCATTAGAGGCCTACAAAGATTCTATAATCAAAACTACTCATCTTAGAGATAGAGAATCGGAATTCTTATCTTGGGTGAAGGGTTTACTGCTTTGGAGAATTTTCTCGCTCCTTAGACCTCCTGATCATGTTTTGGGAAATAATAGGCTTAAAACCCCGTAATTCTCACTTAAAATCTACTTTTTGATTTTCGTCATCTGCTGCAACGGTTACCTTTTCGCGGCAGAAAACCCGCTATAGCGGTCATAGGGCCACTGCGGTGGTCCCAACAGTTACTCCTTAATTTCCACCACGGTGGGACTTTGTTCGCTACCACGGTCTCGCTGAATCCCACAGCTGCAGCGGTCCCCAGGACCAGTAGCTACCGGAAATTGCACAGTTCTAAGTTTATTCCACAACCTCTTTATCTCATCCTTAGCCAAATTTCTGTGTTTTATGCCCTTAACCATCCCGGAACAACGTCCGGGTCATTACATCAAATACTAATTAAAATACTGTTCATCCCCGAATGGTCTATATAAAAGTAGGAAGAATACGTACCAAATTCTATGAAACAATTGGGGATATTTGACCTGCATATCAGCCTCGATCTCCCAAGTGGCTTCTTCCATCGGACGGTTCTTCCACTGGACTTTTACTGTCGGAATCTCCTTGGATCTCAGCTTTCGAACCTCTTTGGCCAATATCTCTACAGGTTCCTCCTCGTATGACAGATTCTCATCCAGCAACACAAAGTCCCACTTGATGATATATGTTCCATCCCCATGGTACTTTTTCTGCAGGGATACATGAAACTTCGGATGCACTCCAGACAAACCTGGCGATAATGCCAGCTTATAAACCACTTCCCCTACATATCAGAGTATTTCAAATGGCCCAATATACCTCGGTCTGAGCTTAAACCACTTTCCAAACCTCATCACCCTCTTCATGGAGGACACCTTGAGCAGCACTTGCTCCCCTTCCATGAACTCCATGTCCTTGACTTTCTTTTCTGCGTATTGCTTCTACCTACTCTGAGCAGCCAAAAAACGGTCCTGAATTATTTGAAATTTTTCCAAGGACTTTTTTAACAAATTCGTTCCCCAAGGCTCGCCTCAAATGCATCAAACCGCCCAATTGGAGACCTGCACTTCCTCCCATACAAGGCTTCGAAAAGTGCCATACCAATGCTCGAGTGGTAGCTATTGTTATAGGAGAACTCTGCCAAAGGTAAGAACTTGTCCTAATGACCTCTGAAGTCTATCACACATGCCCGGAGCATGTCCTCCAACACTTGAATAGTTCGTTCCGATTGCCCACCTGTCTGATGGAAGGCTGTGCTCAAGTCCAACCTGGTACCCTACTCGGCCTGCAAAGTCCTCTAAAAATGGAATGTAAACTGAGTTCCCATGTCCGATACAATGGAAATAGGCACCCCATGAAATCAAATAACCTCCTTTACGTATAGCTTGGCTAATTTCTCCAAGTTACAAGTCACCTAGACCAGCAAGAAATAAGCAGACTTGGTCAACCTATCCACTATGATCCAAATTGAGTCAAACTTCCCCAAAGTCTTGGGAAGACTGGCCACAAAGTCCATAGCTATCCTTTCCCATTTCCACTCGGGGATAGGCATTCGCTGAAGTACTCCTCCAGGATTTTGGTGCTCGTACTTCACCTGTTGACAATTTAAACACTGAGCCACGTAGTCCATAATGTCTCGCTTCATCCTACCCCATGAATAATGTTGTTTTAGATCGTGGTACATCTTCGTGAGTTCGGGGTGAATGGATTACCTCGAGTTATGAGCTTTTTCCAAGAGAGTTTTAATTAGATCACCAACTCAGGAGCTCACCAACTCGGGGAACACACACCCGCACCTTTATTCTGAAGACCCCTTCATCATCTAACACTACTTCCTTGGCCTTTCCCCGCAGGACTTTATTTCTGATTTTACCCAGCTTTTCATCTTCAAACTATCTGGTTTTGATTTCCTCCAACAGTAAGGATTTAGCTCTAGGTTGGCTAACACTCCATTAGTTTTGGTCAATCCCATTAAGTTGTTTGCCAAGGTCTGGACTTCTCTAGCCATCGGCCATTGAGTAGTCTCCAAGCAAGCCAGACTACCCATGCTCACCGTCTTTCTGCTCAACGCGTCTACCACCACATTGACCTTTCCTGGGTGGTACAAGATGGTGATGTCGTAATCCTTGAGCAACTCCATCCATCTCATTTGTCTCAAATTGAGGTCATTCTAGGAGAATACATACTGTAAGCTGCGATGATCCATGAGCACTTCGTATCGAGCTTCGTATAGATAGTGCCTCTAAATTTTCAATGCAAACACCATCGCTGCTAACTCCAGGTCATGCGCGGGGTAGTTCTTTTCATACATCTTCAGCTATCTCAAGGCATACGCAATAACCTGTGCTTCTTGCATCAACATAGCACCCAACCCAGATTGTGAGGCATCACAATACACAACAAAATCTTTACCTTCCACGGGTAACACCAGAATAGGTGTTGTGGTTAGCAGAATCTTGAGTTTCTAAAAGCTTGCTTCACATTCCTCTGACCACCGGAAGGGCACATCCTTTTGTGTCGACTTGGTCAATGCCGAAGCGGTGAAGGTGAATCCCTTCACAAACCGATGATAGTAACTGGCCAGCCCCACAAAACTCTAAATTTCTATCACATTAGTTGGCCTTGCCTAGTTCCTGACCGCCTCCACCTTCTGTGGATCAACTCAGATTCACTCCTTGGAAACCACATGCCCCAGAAAGGACACTGATTCCAATCAAAACTCGCACTTGGTGAATTTGGCATATAACTGCTTCTCCTTCAAGAATCCCAACACAATCCTTAAATGATTTTTGTGCTCCTGCTTGGTCTTAGAATACACTAAGATATCATCAATAAACACAGTAACAAAGGAATCCAGGTAGGGTTTGAAAATACCGTTCTTCAGGCTCATGAATGCGGTCAGAGCATTAGTGAGTCCGAATGACATGACCAGAAACTCATATTGTCCGTACCTGGTCCGAAAGGCTGTTTTAGGGATATCTTCAGCCTGAATTTTCAACTGGTGACAACCTGACCTCAAATCAATCTTTGAAAATACAGTAGCTCCTAGTAATTGGTCAAATAGGCCATCTATCCGAGGAAGAGGGTACTTATTCCAAACAGTTACCTTGTTCAACTGGAGGTAGCTGATGCACATCCGCATAGTACCATCCTTCTTCTTTACAAATAGAACCGGGGCACCCCACAACGACACACTCGATCTAATAAATCCTTTACTGAGCAACTCCTGTAACTGTTCCTTGAGTTCTCTCAACTCAGCAGGTGGCATCAGTACGGAGGAATAGAAATGGGTCAGGTTCCTGGTTCCAAGTCTATATAAAAATCTATGTCACGGTCCGGCGACATGTCAGGCGAATCTGAAGGGAACCCTCTAAGAACTCACAAACAACCAGGACCGACTCTATGGAAGGACCCTCTGAATTAATGTCCCCAACATGCACCAAATACGCTGAGAAACCCCATTCTATCAACTTACAGGCACGAATATAAGAAATAAGTTTCCAAGGAGTAGGGATACAATTCCCTTTCAACTCCAACCTAGATGACCCTGAACCCGATATAGTGACGGTCTTAGCATAGCAATCCAGAATGGCGTGGTAAGGGGAGAACCAACTCATTCCCAAGATTATATCAAAATCAACCATGTCTAAGATCACTAGGTCCGCTAGAGTGTCAAATCACATGAATTCAACAATGCAGTCACGAACAACCCTATCCACTAATATAGAATCCCCAATAGGAGTAGATACACGGATAGAAGTATTAAGAACATCACACACAAGGTCATGACCCAAAGCAAAATAAGTAGACACATAAGAAAATGTATAGCCCGGGTCAAATAACGCAAGAGCCATTCTATCATCCATAAAGATCATACCTGTGACAATGGTGTCTGAAGCCTCTGTCTCTGGTCTACTAGGAAAAGCATAGAAATGAGCCTGGTTACCAGCCTGAGAACCGCCCTGGTTGGGGTGTGCCACCCCTACCCACCTGGGCACGTGATGCTGCCCTATTGAATACCACATCTAGTACCCGGCAGACCACCTCATCCCAGCTGCAAACGATCCTGACTGAAAGTGCTACTCCTTTTCCGGCAGGGACCAGAGCTTAAGGAGACAGATGAGAAACAATCTCCCTGCCCTGTCCGAACCTAGGGCACCATCTGTGGATGTGTCCATACTCACCACACTCATAACAAACCTTCTCAGTAACTGGTCTCTGAGCTGGAACAGAAGAAATAGGGTGAGCCCTAAAATCAGAGCGAACCATCTGAGTACCCCTAACTGCACCTGACGGTCGTGGAGCTGTCCCTGGTAGACCTCCGTCTGAAACCTGAATGGCAGACTGGATAGGGATCCCAAAGAAACCATGTGGTGCTGGAGCCTTCCCATGAGAACCATTGAAAGAGCCAACTCTCTGAGCCTTCTTCTCAGCATTCCTAGCGTAACCCTCCTGCCTCGCCCCTTCAACCGGCTTCACGTACTCTACCACCTCCTGAAAAGTCTTACCCGAAGAGATCATCTACAAAGCTGGTACCTAGAGACCTACATTTAGGCTTTTAACAAATCGCCTGATTCTCTCCTCCTCAGTAGGTAGTTAGGGTAGAGCATATTTGGACAAGGAGTGAAATTGGCCTCGTATGCAACAACTGATGAGCTCCCCTACTTAATGGTAGTGAACTCATCCCACCTCCTATCCCTTAGAGTGCGAGAAACATATTTCTCCAGAAATGTGAAGTAGATATGGGTCCATGACAACGGTGGTGACCCTGCTGGTCTGCACTCCATGAAAGCCCTCCACTAGAGCTTTACATCACCCATCAACTGGAAGGTAACGAACTCGACACCATACTTCTTATCTGCTCCCATCTTATGGAGCCTTTCTTGATAATCTATGATGAATTCATAGGCGTCCTCTACCTCTGTGCCGTAGAAGGTGGGAGACTTCATCTTAGTGAACCTCAAAATTAAGTCGTGCTCTTCTCCTATCATCACCGGTCCTGCCACCAGCCTCGAAAACATCATAGCCTCCGATATGTCATCAACCCGTGGGGCCACAGCAGCTGCATGCTGAATTCCTGACTGTTATCCCGCTGGATTTTCTAGTGCTGCCCCCGTGCCCACAAGGCCGCTCAGAAGGTTTAGGACCTCTGAGGATGATGGTGCGGCAGGAGCTTCTCCCTGCATCGGGACCTTGACCTTAACTGCCACCCGCTCCTGTGTTGCTGGTGGCACGGGAGATACAGACCTCTATCGGATTGGAGCAGGAGCACAGGCCCCTCCTCTAGCCGCAGCGGGTCTCCGGCCATGACCTCTACCCCTTCCTCTACCGCGAACTGGGGCCATCATTGCTGGCTCAGGTACTACATCTCTATTGCCATTTGCACGTGTTCTCACCATCTGAGAAGGAAAAAAGAAAAGTTGTTAGATACTAATTTGGATTACCAGATACCAATTTGAATCAAGTAAGCGCACGAAAGGAAAGAAAGAGGGAGTTTTTCTAAAGTCTTGCAGCCTTTCAAAGATAAGTTACGGACGTCTCCGCACCGATCCGCGAGACTCTACTAGACCCGTCTTAGTGCAATGAGATCAACGAATCTAGGGCTTTAATATCAATTTTTTTACGATCTGAATGGTCGTGATTGGTACTTACACTAACCCTCCAGTGGGCAAACCAACGAATCCCGATACTACCCCCATAATCAAAACATTCATAAAAAAGAAATCAACTATTATGAAAAAAATAATTTCAGATCATTACACTGCATGTACTAAAATCAAATGACCAATTTTCCAGAACCTTATTGTCATTGCACCAGACGTTTATTTTTTACAAGCTAAGGAACTAAAACTAAAAATGAAATAAAGTGTTCGAATGTCCGAAAGAAAGACATCTGCAAGGAAGGAGTGATCTGCGTCCTCATCTGCTCACTTTCTCGATCCACAAAAGTTGTTGGTTTACAGGTGAGGGCGCGAAGAACTACCGGGCTCGAACTCTGCACTCAAAAAAGAATGTAGCAGTAGAGTCAGTACATGACACAGTATTGGTAGGCATCATCAGCCGACCTTACATAATAACATATAAGTACAGCAATATAGATATAAAAATGGTCCTCAACTTTAAGCAGAATTACAAGCCATTTCATGAACACTAGCTCTACTCAAGAATCAACCGGCTTGCTCACTAGATTAAGCCTCTTGCTGCAGCGATCACTTGTCTGCCTCAGTGAAAATGGTTCCACTGCAGTGGCACTGCTAAGGCAGTAGCTTGACATGCTGCTCCCTTCTGAGTTCATCCATCCCACAGTTTAATAAATCAACAATTAACATTTCACATACTCCATGAATCCATCAAACAACCATAATGAGCAACAATCACAATAGATATTAAGAGCTACAATCCTTAGGACAATCACTCAATAACTACACATGGTGACAAAGTTGCACTTAGCATTAACACCATGTCTGTTGTTATCAATTTGCATCCTACCCACAATAAATTTGCACATTCTCGTAGTACATTTCACATCCACCTCGTGAATATAATTGAAATTACAAACAATATGCAATTAATACAACCAAGGGTAATATGACGGACACATACCTTCGTCATCTCACCTTAGCACTCAACCACATGAATCATGTCACATATGCTGGTGGGTCTTATTTATACCCAACCAGTCATGACCTGCAGGGGACTCTAAAAATTCATGTATTGTGCCGGTGTGACACCCGCTCCTACTCATATGCTTGTCCGGATGCTCCCCTCAGACACGAGCCACTCAAATATTATTATTCGCTCACCCGGATACTCCCCTCGGGCTAGAGCCTCTCATTCGAGGATGTTAAAATATTTTCATCCATCATTCCTATAAAGCATACCAAGTGCATCATTGCGTCATACAGAAAATTACAATCTACTTCTCAAATAAGCCATCATCAATTAATCATCCTTTCCTTAGCGGAGTATGATCACTTTACTAATCATTCATCATAGGTAATTACATTAGCCTGTATACATAATCATTTAACAAGACGTCACAATTCAATATCACATCTTAATTACATTCTTAAGATAGATTAACAACAATAGATTCACATATTACATAAACGTCTGAAGACCAATCATATATCAACATTGCATACTATACATGCGATTATATAGGTCTATCCCTATAAACCATAACCTACCTAGATTTGGAGATAACAATTCAACTTCTCCGCGGGAGCTTTTCCTTTCCTCAAAGCTTCGAAAAGCGTGAAATCTACACAATATGGGTAATTCATTAATTACTCTTCAAACCAAATTACCCCCACCATTCCAGCCCTAGTTTAACAACCTAGGTTCTTCCTCTACAAAACTTCCACCATTAGAGACCTACAAAGATTCTAGAATCAAAACTACTCATCTTAGAGATAGAAAATTGGAATTCTTACCTTGGGTGAAGGGTTTTCTACTCTAGAGAATTTTCTCGCTCCTTAGACCTCCTGATGGTGTTTTGAAAAATAATGGGATGAAAACCTCGTAATTTTCACTTAAAACACACTTTCTGATTCCCATCGTTCGCTGCAGCGGTTACCTTTTCGTGGTAGTGAACCCGCTATAGCGGTCATAGGGCCATTCTGATGGTCCAAATGGTTACTCCTCAATTTCCACCACGGTGGGACTCCGACCGCTACCACGGTCTCGCTGAATCCCACCGCTACAATGGTCCCCCGAACCAGTAGCAACCCAAAATCGCACAGTTCTATACTTAGTTTATTCCACGACCTTTCTATCTCATCCTTAGCAAGACTTCTGTGTTTTATACCCTTAACCATCCCGTAATGACGTCTGGGTCATTACAGTATGTAATGAATTTAAAATATTTGTATTATATTTGAACGAATCTATATATATATAAAATATTTCGTAGGAATTTTTCCTATTAGAATGACTATAATCATGGGGTGATTATATGATTTGTAATTAAATAATGATTTGCAATTATATATGTTCTCTAATTATAAAAAATATTTTAATCTTCTATATTTTAAATAATTTAAATATATCATGCCATAATTAGTGACTTTATAATAAATGTTCACATCTTTTTATTATTAGTAGTACTCATTTTAAATAAATTTAATAATTTAAAATATTTTTTATTGTAAAAGTACCAAGTAGTGAGTTCTTGATACGCCACTTGGCTTAACCTAATATTTCACTGCCATCCTTTTAATAATATATAGATATAGATATAGATATAGATATAGATATAAATATAGATATAGATATAAATATAGGTACATATTATTACTGCTAATGTCATAACTATATACTTTAAATTATAAATATGTAGAGTATGTCGTAGGAATATTTTCTAAAAAATAACTCTAATTACGGTGTGATTCTTTTAACCATATTATATAATAAACTTAATAATATTAATATTATTTATTAAGATATTTATAATATTTATTTTGTTCATATTATAATAACCTGAAATAATCTAATTATGACATAATGTATTCCATATATTTCATATTACTGTCAGTCAAATAATTTTTCTGTATATATCATATTAATGCCATAATTATATAATTTAAATGATAAATATATAGAACGTAAAATAAATTTAATTATGGAATTTTTCTTACCATATCTATGTAACAAACATAATAACATTAATAATATTTATTAAAATATTTATTAGATTTATATTTTTTTCCCTTATTATAATAAGAGGAAACACTTTTTTGTTGTAAAAGTTCCAAGTGGCTAGTTCTTAATTCGCTACTTGGCTTAACCTCATATTTCACTACCCTCTTTTTAATAGTATATAGATACAGATATAGATTATCAGAATATTTATAATATTAATTTTTTCATATTATAATAACCTGAAACAATTTAATTATGACATGATGTATTATATATATATATATATATATATATATATATGTATATATCATATTATTGCAGTCAAATAATTTTTTCTGTATATATCATATTAATTCCACAATTATATAATTTAAATAATAAATATATAGAATATTAAATAAATCTAATTATGACATTTTTTTATCATATCTATGTAATAAACATAATAATATTAATATTATTTATTAAATTTATATTTTTTTCCTTATTATAATAAGAGAAAATATTTTTTTATCGTAAAAGCGTCAAGTGACTAGATCTTAATTCGCCACTTGGCTTAACCTCATGTTTCACTACTCTCCTTTTAATATTATATAGATAGATTGTGTAATATAGAATATGTGGTGCATGTATATATGTTAAGATAAGCATATATATATATATATATATATATATATATATATATATATATATATATATATATATTAGTGTGTATATGAATAAATAAGAATGATGTAATAGTATATAAAGATGATTTTGTAAGGTAATAATATATCTCATAGTTTGTCTTAACTTGAAAATGTGCCAAAACCTGTTCGGGCATATTGGTAAACAAAAGATTAGGCCAACGTTTTTGAAATTGGCAAAGTATCACTATTAAATGAGCCTAATATTTTAATCAATTCATTTAGAAAATTTTTGTTTTTTAATTTTACCTGAAATGAGAAACTTATTAAGAAAATCAATATGTATAAAAGAGATATTAAGATGTTATTAAAATTTGAAAAGGAGAATATCATATTTAAATCCTTTAAATCTTTAGACAATAATATAGGATGAAAACAGTTATATTTATGACGTGCTTATAAAAAGAAAACCATTTCTACAAGAAAGAGTAGGTCATTCACTAATATTGCAAGTTTGCACAAAATCACACAAACGCATACAAAGTAAGCAAATAATAATAACAACAGTATAAGTAAATCATAAAAAGAGGGGGGGGGGGGGGGTTGTTAAGATCAAGAGACCAACTCCTAATATTTGACTCGTATCACTGTGAACTTCCATACTGCTGGCCTCAAATGCATTGAACTAAAATTGAGTTTAAAATGAGAACTTAATTTCGATAGTACGTCATGAAAAAAAAAGAAAAAAAATTAGAGAGCTAATCGAATAATTTAAAAACATTAATAGAAATGCACAAACAAAACTATATTAATACTAGCCTTTTCTAGGAACTTTAACAAAGACAGAAAAGGTATTAGACTTGAGTTTCCTCCTCCCTTTTTAGTAACAAAACAAACCAAAAGCAGGACCAAACTGAGAGTTAGTGGCATATTGCTATAAGTCCAAACAATCTAGTTATTTATCTATCTAAATTGTAACAATTATTTCTTTATAATTCACATAATACTAAATATGCTAACACAGATTTGCATCAACTCAAGAATACATACTGACTAGTTTTTCATAGACATTGATACTGGTTGTAATAAACATTTAAGATACATTTGTTGAAAAAACTTTTGCTTCCTCCTTAGTGGTAATCCAAACAGAAAGGTTAATAAATTCATAATACTTCACTCCTTTACAACAACTTATCAATTATAAAAAAATTAAGTAACCACTTTTATAAACAAAATAATCCAAATAGACAAACAAGGTCAAATCAAAAGAAAAATAGTAGTGTTTAATAACTAATCTGCTTATATTAGTTTAGGGACATGAATCTAAATGAACATTCAATGGCAATAGATCCTCAAAATAAGGTGAAATCTTTAAACAAGACGAAGTAGCTATTGTTCATGAGTTTTAATTTAAAAAATCATCATTTACCTTAGTTAAAACTTTTTCAAATAATTACACAAGCACTTCAACCAATTAAAGGGAGTTATGTTACTAAAGAAATTATAAGCCTTATCTGTACTTGCTCGTGCTAACTTGAAACCCAATAGGCACACTACCAATTGATTCAAGCACCTCATTCTTTTAGGAAAAAAAAATAAAATGAAAAGAGCAAACACAATCAAATGAGAAAAAGAAGGTAGCCTGGTTCAGCTGAAATAAGTCATACAAAATTAGCTATTCATTTTTTGACATTAAACCTAATATTTCAAACCAAAAACTTATAATAAGCATATTCAAGAAATGATAACAGACCTTCAAACAGAATCCAAATCCTTAAGAAGTAAAAGAACCAGAATATTCATGAGCTTATTTTAGATTCTTCACCATTTTTAATTAGTTCAAGATTAAGTGATTAACCCAAATAAAAATTAAATTTTAAAAAGTGAAGAGAGTACATATGCTTGATCTTTCATAAATGGTTTGGTCACAACCTATGTACCTCAACTTTAGTGATCAAATTGATGTCATTCTTTTAGCCAGTTAATCATGCTAATTGATTCAATGTTAACATCATATTTTACAATATGAAACACCACTTAAACCGAACAATAATTGATACTGATCTCCATGCTCGCTTAAACTTATCCAAGGCTCAAGTTCCTACTTTTATATCACATTATGAAATAGACAATCCAACTCCAATTACTAAAACTTTTATTATTCAATGAGAATTGTATCGCCTTAAGCTGTTAATTGACACAATTTAATTCAAGAAATCCTTTTCAGATTTCATTGCAATATTATCTAATATAAATTGTACACAAGCATTATAATTATAATAATCTATAAGTTTATAAAGAAATTTATTTTATGAGATGAAGAGATTACTTTATCTAAATAGCTGAAAGTTGTGACTGTATGAGTAGATGAAGAATGTCTGTTAGAAATAACACAAATTTTAAATCATTTAATATCAATATTAGACTTAATTAAAGGAGACAATTTAAGTTAAATTATTTTGAATGTAAACAACTTGAGCTGACATAACAATTACTATTGTCTTCTTCAAATCTAAACATGAACATGAAAAGAAATTCAAAACGTGACAAAAAAGATATATTTTAAAACAAGTATAAAAGCATACAAAAGTTAGAAATTGAATCAAAGATGTTGATGTAGAAGAGTTGATGAATCAAATTATGCAATTATAAAAACATACAAAAGTTAGAGATTGAATCAAAAGTTTTGATGTAGAAGAGTTGATGAATTAAATTATGCAATTATAAATTTTTTATAGAGGTGGAACACTAATATAAAAAAAGAAAAAAATTAAGAAAAAAATTTGTGATATCAAAAAGGAGATGGAAATTTAGGAGAAATTTTTATAGTTTTTAGATTTACACCACAAATAAAGTTATGTTAAAGTGGAAAACTTAATATAGGAAGAAAACATTCATAGTACACCTGGAAATAGTAAATGTCATGAAAATTTTAAGTTCCATAAAGTTACAAATATAACATAGAATCTTAATGTGAATTTTGAGTTTAAAAAAATAGTAAAAAAAAAATAGGTGTGGAATGTTTATGAAGATTTCTGAAAAAAATTAGGCGTGGAATTTTTATGGAGATTTTTGGTAGTGGAAATTTTATGGAAATTTTGGGTATGAAACTTTTTTAAAATTTTATGAATTTTTTTGAAATAATAATTAAAAATAATAATTTAAAAAAATAGTAAATGACGATTTTATCTATTGCGATGTTAAAAATTTTATACACACACAGAGACCAAGTTCATCAAACGATCTGGTCCAAAAATAAATCCACAATATCTGTACATAAATAGTACTCAATATTATAAAATATATCAAGATTTTTCAGTTTACAAAATATAACATCAATTTTTTTTTCAAAAAAAATCGCTCAAAAGTGTATAAAAAGTGTTTATCTCGCTCAAAATTGTGTATGAAAACTGCATAAAATCTGTATAAAATATGTATATCTCGCTCAAGGTTTAAAAGATTCGCTCAAATTCGATATAAATGTGTATCCAATAATATCAAATTTATATAAGCATTCATATTATATTTTTGAAAATTTAATATATCTACAACAAACATGATACAACTTTCATAAAAATTTAACACGACCACAACAACATAAACTTAAATTCGTATAATTTTATTCAAGATCACATCAAATCTACACTAAATCATCATAAATTTGAGATATAAACTCCCCAAGGTGTTCTCTAATTTTTGGAACCACACCCATTTCAAAATTATTTTAATTTATCAAATTCAAGTTTCAACTTTGAAGCTTCAAACATCATGAATTCGAGATTGGATCTGAAATTTAATTCAAAACCACTTCAAATCTATACCAAATCATTCTAAATTTGAGATATAAACTCCCTAAGATGTTTTCAAAATTTTGAAACCACATCCAATTCAAATTTATTTTAATTTTTTAAAATCAAATTTCAACTTTGAAGCTTCAAAAATTCATTAATGATGGAATTCGAATTTTTAATTTATAACTTTTTTTTTGATAAATTGGAGAAATAAATAAGAAAAAGAAATAAAGAAGAAAGGAGGAGGAGAAGGAAAAGATTTTTTTTCTGAAAAAAAATCATCAATGATGGAATTCAAAATTTTAATTTATAAAGAAAAATTTAGTAAAGTGAAAGAATAAAGAAAAAGTAGTAGTAATTGAGAAGGAAGAAATAAAAAAGAAGAAAGAAGAGAAGGAGAAGAAAAATATATATTTTTTAAAAGTATATTATATTTTATAACATACTTATTAATTTTTATAAATAAAAAAATTATTATATTTAATAATTTAAAATGTTAAATTGCCGTGGGAGATAAATTTCTCTATTTTAAACCACGTCTGACTAAAAAATATTTTGGTTCTCAATCGCCTTATTTTAGCTGGCCGTAAAATAGTGTCTTCTATTTATATATCCCTTTTTGGTGTCCACTTTTAATCTCTCCCCCTTCTCTCCTTTCTCCCTCTCTCCCCGTCTATCTCTTGCCACTCTCTCTCAGATACTGTATATCTTATATTTATAAGAATATAGTCTGTATCGATGAAAACAATTTATGTACCTACTACTGTTTACGCTCAAGGGATCTGTATTAACACTGTGGTGATGATGACTATATTTTCAATTTTCTTTGCATCTTAATCCAAACAATCAAGCGTATTTATTTATTTTTTTTAATCGAAAATTAATTATATATTTTTAAATTTAGGCAACTGCACGGAATTTTCGATATGTTTAAATATGAAAAAGAAAAGGAAAGCAGAAAGGTGAGACGAGAAAATTTATCAAGCCCCATTTTCAAAGCCTAACAGGTGGTATCTGGTATCAATTTATGTGATACTATTTAAAGTTCAAGTGTCAAACAATCTTTTTTCAATCAAAATTTTTATGTGTCTTTTTAAATATTTAAATAATGTAATAAATTACTACATAGCCATGACTTATTGCTAGACATAAAATGTATGAATATGAATACTAAATACTAACTGGGAAAAAGAAGGTAGATATATATAAATGAGGCTTTTGAGAATCCGAGGAGGCATCAATCTGTGTTGGAGTTTGGTGGAAGATTTGCAGCTTCAGATATTTGTTGCCTGGTATCATGATCATCTCCATTTCTAATTTCTTGCACATCTAGTTGTCTTATTTGTTCTTCAATCTGTACTCTCACCTCCTTCTCAGCCAACTTGTTCAACTCCCTTCTAACAGTTTTGCTTTTTTTTAGTGATGACATTCTTGATTTTGCTATATACTGCAAAGCAAACATACAAGAAGTTAACAGAGTTAGACGTAATAATTTTAATTCCTACCACATGTTAAATTCTAGACCAAACACCATACATAAGAAAAAATAACATAGTCGAGAACAATTTGTTTAATTGAAGTGAAGCAACTTACATGAACGGATGCTAAGTAGGGTTATGTCAAATTAAAGAAGGCACCAATACTCCATTGTTTATATACACACACCAAATGCTTTACTTGTTTCCATTCTGGACGTTGTTTGCCAGTTGGAAACATTATTGAGAATTACCATATTTTGAGTGCGGAAACTAAGTAAAAAAAAAAGAAACATAATATTTTGGTGAAAAATACGACAGAAAAGGAAAACCTTTTTCTCTTGTAATTTCTCAAAGGCCAAAAACAACTTACTATAATTAATTTGGGATATATATATATAGAATAAATCAAGACACGCTCTTACGTGATCACCAAGACAGATGAAATAATTATTTGTATCCATCGCAATAATATTTGATTCACTATATATGGAATTTAGAGGATGATTTACTTTTAGGCTTAATACATAATTATTTTCTTTAAATTTAAATTAATTAAAATATTTTATTTAAACACTCGAATTAAGTTATGTTAATTGAATATCTCAACTACTAATAAAGCATTTCACTTATACTTTTTTTTTGTTCAAATTTTGGAAGAAAACAATTTACGTGTCTTTCATTCCTCTATTTATGTTAACCACATAAAATATATCATTTTATTTAATTATACGCATTCGCCTTAATTTATATTATATTAAAAGTGTTGATTGAATTTTTTATCCTTCATTAAAATACATCACAATAGATAAAATTGTTATTTACTATTTTTACATAATTATTATTTTAAATTATTATTTTAAATTATTTTATCACCTTAATTTATTATATTAGATTTTTTATTTATGGCATAACTTTATTTATGATATGAATCTTTTTTAAACAAAAAAAAAAAATGGGCATTGTTTTGCCATAATTTTTTTTCTTTTCTTACATTCCTCGCCAAAGTTCTCCGCTGAATTTATTTACATCCTTGGGAAAGTTTTTCATTATCTTTTTCCCCTTTTTTCGGTGTTTTTTTTTTTTTTACTTTTTTCTTTTGATAGTCAAGAACTATATTTAAATTCTATCACCAAAAGTTTTTTTTCCTTTTTTTAATAGCAGTCTTCTAATATTTTTATATTTTTAATTTTTTTATTTATAAATCTTTCTACTTCTATAAAAGAATTTATAATTGCATAATTTAATTCATCAACTGTTTACTATCAACATCTTTTGATTCAATCTCCAATTTTGTATGTTTTTGTATTAATCTATTTTTTGTTCATATTGTGAAATTTTTTTTTCATGTTGTCACTTTGAAAAAGATAATAGTGATTGCTATGCCAGCTCAAATTATTTATATTCAAAATAATTTAATTTAAATTGTCCCATTTAGTTGAGTCTAATATTGATGCAATGTTATCTCCTTTAATTGAGTCTTATATTGATGTTATGTGATTTAAAATTTGTGTTATTTGTAACTGACAGTCTTCATCTAATCATACATTCACAAGTTTTATTTATTAAGATAAAGTAATCTCTTTTCTCATAAAATATTTTTTTATATAAAATTATAAATTATTATAATTACGACTCTCGTGCACAATCTGTTTTAGACAATCCTGCAATGGAATCTGAAAAGAATTTCGTGAATGAAATTGTGCCAAGTAACAAGTTAAGGCGATACGATTCTCAATGGATAATAAAAGTCTTAATAATTAGAGTTGAATTAGTAAAAGAGTATAAAAAGGGAACAAAGGAAGTCACTCGAATGACTAACATCAGTTGACGAAGAGGTAACAATTCTTTTTTGTATTATATTCTATATTTATATTTTAGATATTTACATATATGTTTGAGTTCTTATCCATTATTATTATTATTATTATTATTATTATTATTATTATTATTATTATTATTATTATTATTATTATTATTATTATTATTTTATATATATATAGTAATCCTTGAAGTTTAAGATTTTATCTAGCACAAAAGTTCATGTTATACTTTTCAATAATTACATTAAAAGTGAATAAAAATATTTACAACAAGAAAAGATTTGTTACATCATAAATGGACGTATTAATGTTGTTAATCCTAATTTGTATAAGTAAAAGAGATTGAGGTTGGATCCAATAACAACACTATAGTTCAGGAATGCAACGGTCACTTTTCTACTATTACTTTTTCAAATAATTCTATTTCGTTTGAAGATGCAGTACAATCTTTCAATGAACAATCTTTGTTAATTTCTTCAAATTCCATCAATTAATCTAACATTCAATATATGCATAATATTTTACTCCTATAGACAAAATTGTCATTTATGATTTTTCTTAAATAGTTATGATTAAATTATTATTGTAATATTTAGAACTTTGAAATTAATTAAAGTTATAGGTATTAAATCTTTACTTAGTTGTAAAAGGCTAGAATTCCTAATATTTAGCATTATAAAATTGACTAAAAAAAATTCTCTCAAATCTATCCTTATTTGAACTATTAAAAAGTTCTAACATTTAAAACTTAAAAATTAGTTATTATAATTTTATTAACTCATATCAATCCTTTATTTATTAAACTAACTAATTATCCATCACAATTTTTTAATTAATATTTAGGACTTTAAATTAATTAAACTTATGGATGTTAAATTTTTACTTATTTGTAAAAGGTAAGAATTCCTAATATTTAGCATTATAAAATTGATTAAAATTTTTCTTCTTAAATCTTTCCTTATTTGAGCTAATATTAGAAGTCCTAGGGTTTAAAATTTTAAAATTAATTATAATTTTGTTAACTTATATCAATCATTTATTTATTAAACTAACTAATTATCCATCACGATTTTTCAGTTCACAATAAAAAAAAAAGAGTTAAAAAGTGTAATTTTATTATGCAAATACGTTGAATTTCTTCTTTTCTTCTTCTTCTTCTTCTTCTTCTTCTTCTTCTTCTTCTTCTTCTTCTTCTTTTTTTTTTTTTAAAAAAAATCTAATAATCAAAAACAAAAAATATATATATATAGAAACACAACATACTTTAAGTGGTTTCAATTAATCAAGTGCTCTTGTTATTCACACTAGTTAGTTAAATCTACACTATTTTTTTATTTTAATTTATGTGAAGGTGTTTGATTAGACACATAGATTAAGAATGAGAGAAAAAATTGAGTTAAAATCATCTCATAAAGGGTAAAATGAAAATCTTAAAATAATATTACACTAGATACTTAAAGTACGAAGCCTCGTAGCATCACTTTTTTACTCTTTTAAATAGAGTTTTGTTTTCACTAATTTTGATGAGTCTTTCTTAATTTGGACAACCAATCACAAAAAATAAGTGCATTTGTGATATGATATCAATTTATTAATGTCAAAATAAGTCAATAATAACTCATAATATAATTGATTCTTCAATTTTATTTTTACTAATATCAAAGATACGTGCGAGACGTGTTCACTAAAACTAGCAAATCATAAAATTCTAAACATTTAATTGAAATTGATACATATAATTAAAGAAGATAACATATTTTATGTGACTAATTTAACTATCTAATACATGATTGAAAACAGGCTATAATCCCCCTCCTCTCTTGCTTTGATGGAATAAAAGCACTTATCCAAGCTCTAATGAAGGATTATAATTTTCTTTTTTAAAAAATAGATGAACGAAACACTTGCAAGAAAATTTTAAAATTTGAATTAAAAGTATTTAAACGAAACAGTTTATTAGAGGTTGAGGTGTTGAATTAAAACAAGGCTTTATTAGAATTTAAATGAGATATTTTGATAAGTTTAAAAAGTTGACTATGTATTAAGTCTTACTAGTATACGTGCCCGTGCGATGCGCGGTTATTGAAATAAATCGATGATGCAAAAATACTCTTCTTTTTTTATTTTTGCTTTATCCTAAAAAAAATTATGACATTGAAGATAGTAAAAACTTGTCATGTTTACATCAAATTAATAAATACATTACGCATGTCTCTATCTATATTCTTATAATTAAATATTAATTAATTATATTTTTTTAATTTATAACGTAACCATAGTAAATTTGTATGATTTAGTGTGAACATTGAATGCAGATGAAACTTTTACCATAAAAAAATTACTTTAACATCGACATTCAACTATACAAAATTTCAAAATTCCTTTAATCGCTATAAAAAGAATTATTTGACAATTGACATCTTTTGTTGAGATAAAATTCTATTTTAAATACTTTACACGTAAAATTTTATATACAAAAGAGGATTTATTTTGATTTTTATTATTTTTTTATTTTCTTAATAAAATTATAATTGTATTTTTCGTATATATAATACTGCATTTTTCTTTTAAAAGTTAAGTTAAATCTAAAAAAAATTATCAAATTTTTTTTTTAATTCTCCAAAAATATGAAAGCTATTTATGAGTGTTTAGTATAAGAAATTATTGTGTTAAAAAAGTGTAAAAAATTCTACTTTTCACTTCCGTTGAATATGCACAAAAAAGATTAAAATAAGAAAAATGCATTTGCTTGGTAATGGATTAATGTGAACAACTGCAATGTGTTTGGTAAATTTATTTATTTTTAGTTTAAATATTGAATATTAAAAGTTTGATAGCTTCCCACAGAAAAAGAGTACTGAACGTGATTAACAAAATTTATTTTATAAGTTTAAAAAATTAATGCAAACAATATGTAATTTTTTTTGTCTATAAAGAAGAGTGTTGGAGAAGAGAAAATTAGTAGATTTTGTCAATGACCAAATTTTTCTGTCTAATTCTTTTTTGAGTTTCATTTGATTCACCTGTTAATTGATTTTTGAATATGCATATGCTAAAAAATATTGAGTTTACTTTGCAGAAAACCTATCAAAAGAGAAAAACAAGAAAAATAAATTAATTAACTTATTTATATTATCAAAACATCCTCAGTGCATCAATGTGCAAATAGAATAAGTCATATGAAACTATCCAAAACAATAGAGAAATAAGTATATACCTATAAAAATTTTATTAGCAACAACCGATCTAGTGCATTAAATAAAAAAAAGAATAGATAAAAACTCCAAAATTCAACAGATTAAAGCATAGACAACGTGGAAATCAAGTTGAAAATTTTGAAGAAAATATAAAACGAAATACATTGTGCATGCAACATTTTCCAGTAAAGCAAGGAAGAGGGCAAACAAAAATCAAACTAACTCACCGGAATGTTAACGAGGGAAAGAAGTTACATAAAGTGTAGGTAACTTCCCAAATTTGTTTTACAGTATTTAGAATCTGTAAAAGAATGGAGTTATACAATGTAGCATGTAGGTAACTTTCCAATTTTAAATAAAACAAGTTTTGAAAAATATATTTTAAATCTGCAATAGAAAGGAGTTATGTAAAATATAGGTAACTTCTCAATTTAAAATTAAAATAATAGTTTTTTTTAACAGTATTTAGAATCTATAAAAGAATGGAGTTACATATAATGCAGGTAACTACCTAATTTTAAGTAAAACACTTCTTGGAAAGCATATTTTAAATCAAACAGATCTTATATATTGTGCAGTTTAAATTTTTTAATATTAACTGTGCAGTTCATGAGAAAAAAGTGCACTGTATATTCTTGGTGTGTGAGACGTTGGAGGAAAATTGGGACTGAGAGTGGGACGTGGGTTAGGATACGTTTTCTTTTTTTTCTTTTTATTATATTTTTTTGATACTTTTTTTCTTTATTATTATTATTATTATTATTATTATTAATATTATTATTAATAATAATAATAATAATAATAATAATAAATAGGAAAAAGAATATTAATCATATTCATTTTTTAAAAATAGAAATGTAAAGACAAATTGTAAAAAATAAAAATATTAAAATAACTAATCTTTTTTTAAAAAATTAATAACTGGTTATTATAAAGTAAAAACAGATGAAGGGGAATAATTTGGGTTATATTTTGTGAATTAAAGAAATAAACGTAGTTTTATTTTTATCTGTTTATAATTCAAAGTAATAATTACAACTTTGATTTAAAAACTGTAAAAAAAATATAGATAACTTCAAATAAATCATAAAATTCTATAAAGATGTAAAAATTAAAGGCAAATAATAAAATAAATAAAAATAACTATTTAAATTTAATTTATGCCACTTGGCATAATTTTAGACTAGAATTTCTTCCTTTTAAGTATATATAGATATAGATTTTTATCTATCAATATGTGTGTGTGTACGACGACTAGCGCAGACAATGCGTATATCACTATGTATGTATTACTTTATTTATGAATGTGTGCCCACTAATTTTATTTTTTTTATGTGTGATATATGTTGAAGGATGAAATCAAAGAAGGCAAAGGATAAGCAGTGTCACTGCTCACTGCTTCAGCTGTTCAGAAATCAGTTAGAAGTAGTTAGGATTCCTAATAGCAGTAAGAAAAGTTAGTTATATCCATAACTAACTCTATTGAGAGATGTATATAAATAGACAATGTATGTGTAGCTAAATACACAAGATACATGAATAAACATATATAATTTTCTCTCTAATCATCTTCTCTCGAGTTCATCTATTCTTCTCCTTCTTCTATTCTTCTTCTGTATTCTGCTTCTCTTAGTTTACATACATTTATCAAGATTTTCATAGAAGATCAGTTTACAACATGGTATCAGAGCAGGACCCATCTCACCAATGTTGGACCTCTAAATTAAATTGCCCAATCACCAAATGTCCAACCCTGGACGTGAGGTGGGGTGTTAAAGAATGAAAAAAGTTCCACATCGATAGTTAAAGAGATAGGTGGACTCTTTATATAGATTTATGTAATCCTCCCCTCACAAACTAGCTTTTGAGCTTAGTAAAGTAGAAACAGAAGCAGTACCTTGAGTAAGTGTAGCAATTTCTTTATGAACATTGAAAGTTCTTGAGGCATCTACGTTGTTAAATCTTTCAAACAAGTATTCCCAAACAGCTTGAGCACTTGAAGCAAACATAATTCCTCCTAACAGACCTTTTGCTACAGAGTTCAAGATCCAAGAGAGTACCACTGCATTTACTCTTTCCAATGACTCCACGTTGATTCTGAGAAACTTTCCTTGCTGCATGACCCATCCACTAGTCCCATCTTATTCGTTCCAAGCAAAACAATTCTCATCGATCTATAACAGATTGTGAAATTCTCTATACCAGTCAGTTGGAAAGAAATGATCTGAATTCCACTTTGATCTGATGGTGATAGAAACAGTGGATGATTATAATTCACCGCACTGATGTTTTGTGTTACTTCTATGCTGGTTCCAGACCCTCCATTCACAGTCATATTCAAGAGCAAGAAAGAACAGAATCAAGATTTTCAGATGAGAACAAAAAAGAGGAGGATTACTTTAGAAATTCTGATTTTCAGATGAGAGCAAGAAAGAGGAGGATTACTTTAGAAACTTGTATCGAAACACTGCGTAATCATCTTCTCTCGAGTTCATCTATTCTTCTCCTTCTTTTATTCTTCTTTTGTATGCTGCTTCTCTTAGTTTACATACATTTATCAAGATTTTCATAGAAGATCAGTTTACAACAATATGTTTTGAAAAAGCTGAATACATACAGGGATATTTAAAATTTACATAATTTTTTATTTAGACACTCAAATTTAAGATATTTTCATTAAGCATTTACACTACTCGAAATTTGTTTGACATTTTTTCTACAATTAGTCAAACTTACAAAATGTGTGCAACACACTCATTGTTAATATGATAAATAGCGAATGAAATGAATATATATGTTATTTATAGTCAAAAAAGCTATTTTAAAATTTATTTAATACTCAAAATAAAAATAAAATTCTCAAGAAAAAAGAAAAAAAAAACTTAATTTACTTCTGCTTTTCGTTTTCTTTTTTTTTTCCCTTCTTCTACATTAATATTTTCTTCTTTTTTTTTTCTTCTAAAATACATTTCACGCTACAGAACATTCATTTTCCCTTTTCATGAAAACCTTCATTTAGGGGAAGATCTATGTTGATTGGTGGGGCTGTTACGGCATCCGAACGTCAAATTTATATATATATATTTTAAATTTTGGTGTCACTAATGTATGTTGTTAAGATTTGTTCTGATTTTTCTATTTTATTTGAATTTTACCACAATTGTGTTTTCTTGGCACAAGAGGTTTTTTTGGTAGAAAAGAACTCTTTTAGAGCTATCCTTTTTTCAGAAGAGAAGATTTAGACTTCTATAAATAGAAGATCTTTTCTTCTACATAAACAACACAATAACATCCAAAATTTAGTCATTAGAAAATTTTATTTCGGGAGAGATTTATTCTCTTAATAATTTTAGAATATTTTTATATTAGTAAGTCAGTTGACCAAATATATATTATAAAGTCTTTTTTATAGCTTTTTTTGTCATCTAATTTATCACCGTCAATATTTTACAATTATTAGCTTTTATATAACGCCTTGTCATTTCGATCCCAACACATGTACATATATATATATATATATATATATATATATATAATCTTGATGTCACTAGTGAATGGTCAAGTCATCCCATGAATGCGAGTTTGACTTGTATCAGCGACACATTTTAAGAACCTTTCTATGCTAAATATTTAGTTTCTCTGGCAAAAGAAATTGTTTATGCTTAGGGACTTAAACTTAGAATCTCTTGATAGAAATCAAGAACATTATCCATGGTACTATTGGAGCTATGATCTTCCACTAGATTAAATCCCAAATTTTCTACTTTCTCTTCGTTAAAATTTTCAAAAACTCAACAGTAAATTTTTCATTCTCTTTATTCTTTTTTCTAAATCATTTGAATGCATATGAAGAAAATAGTTTAAATTTAAATTTATAAAATAAATTAAATTGAAAATTTCATTTGATTTTTTTGGCTTTTTCAATTTTTTTTTTTTTGTGAATTGAGACTTTCACATATAACTGTCTTTATTACTGAAGCTATGTATGTAAAATTGATCGGCCTCTTCATAGTTAATTTGTTATATAGAGCGTGACATATTTATAAGTATAAATAATTCTGCCATCACTGAATAATTTTTTCTTTTTGCTAATTTGTCATAATTATTTCATCTTCCGTTTGATTCATTTGTTTATTTAAACCGACAAGACAAGTATCTTAATCGAAGCTAAAGTTGATCAAATCGACCATATATTTATCATATTTAGACCTTATAAATAATAATACATTTATATTTAAAATGATATGGCATCCCTAACCTTTAAATTTTGAATCCACCTCTGCCTTCATTCATTACCCAATAGTTATCTTCTTCCATATTTATTTGGTAAAAAGTTTAAGCTCATTTGCCATTTCGATTTTTCAGACTTTAATGAAGAAAAAAGCTTCAAGAGGTTTTAATGATGCTTTCTTATTTGAAAAAGATAAAGGCTATGATAATTGAAAAGAAATATTTAATTCACAAATTTTGTCTATGTGAAGAATAAAAAAGCAAAAGAATCAATCAAAACAGGAAAAGCATAAAAGCAATCTGAGAAGACGATTCGTGCAGAGATGTCTTTCAAATTTAAATTTTTATTTATTTATTTATAAAACGTCTCAACAAATATGATGGTCTAAAATGAAATTTAATAAAATGATTCAAGATTTTGTTAAAAGAACAAATATATATATAAATTGCACTTAAGTCTAATTTTTTCTAACTTTTTATATGCAAAGTTATTAAAAAATAATTTTAATAAATTTCTTCTAATAATATATTTCTTAATTTTTAATATATTGAATTCTTTTAATCTATCTTAAAATATATTTTTTCAGTTAAGGTGTTTTTTTTTGGTTGAAAAGGATACTTATTTTTACATATATATAAAGTTAAGTAGTTCCATATAAAGGTACTTGAACACGATCATTGATACAGTTAGTGATCACATACAAGTTTTCAAAATATATAACTTATTACATGTAGACCTAGTCTTGATTTGCCTTAAGTTGTTCATTGAGTTGTGGTGGCGGAGTATACAAAACACTGGTCTGATTGCTACCTGCTAGTTTGGAACCCTGTCTAGACAAAATATCCTTGTTTGTTTGGCGAAAGCTATGTTGTAGAGGAGGATTCTCCAACTTCCTCAATAGTGACCTGCAAGATTAAACAATAGGGTGTAAGTTGGATGAGCATGATCTAGGGATTGTAATACTTCAATGGAGTCTATTTCAATTTCTACTGGTAATAGCTTTTGTGCATGAACTAACTAGAGTCCATGCTCCAATGCTTCTAATTCATCCATTAAGCGGTTATGCACATTACCTTTCTTTTAAAAGCCTACAATCCAATCCCCATTGGAGTTTCTAATAATGCCCCCGATACCACTCTTACCTTTTTTTGCTGAGAAAGCCCCATCTGTATTGAGTTTGAATTTTTCAGGAGGGGGGTGAGTCCGACTGATAAGAATATCGATGTTCTGCTCAGAGGTAGAGCATTTACTAGTACAGTAAGTAAATTCGAAAGTTCTGATTTTAACAATATTGGTAGAGAGAAAATTGTGCTTATTTTTGAAATTATTGTTGTTGCGATTAATCCAAAAATGCCAACGAGCAAAAGGAAATAGCTCATTACATTGGTACTGACTATTGGGGGAGGGGAAGTTGAGGTTATTAAGGTCTTCTAGCCAATGATTCTGATCATTGAAAAGCTGGTGTAAATTCAAGCCTAGGTCAAACCAGAATTTTTTTAGCAATAACATAATCGAAGAAAATATGCCGAATATTCTCCACATCATCTTTACAAATTTTGCATTTAGGCCCAATTGCTATATTCAAGTTGTAGAGATAGGAATTAGAAGACTGTCTATCATGAGAGCAGAGCCACAAAAAAACTTGATTTTATTAAGGGTAGGAAGCTTCTAGATCCAGGAGAAGATATAGGTTGAATGAGTAATAAGAGGAGAAATAATATTATAGATCGATTTGGTGGTGAAAAAATTATTTTTATTAATGACCCAATAGGGTTTATTAAAAGCACTTATGTTGTGGTTAGGTTTAACAGCAACACTCTTATCCCTGATCTCTGGAGGAAAACTAAGAGAAAGATTGGACCGGTTCCACTTATCTACATCCCAAAGATAATAAAGCTTATAGTCTTCTTCACCTTTGTTAAGAGGCCCTTGGATCAAACTTCTAAGGGGAGGGGTGTTAGGGATCCATCTGTGATGCCACAAATTAATAGTTTTACCAGTCGCAAGGGCCCAACCTATGCCTTGGGAGTAAATGTCTCCCCCAGTAATGATATTTTTTCAAATTCAGAAAGTAGTATGGGAGTTAGTCTTGTTATAATACTTGTTGATTAAAGTACTATTCCAAAGAGATTTGGGATTATTAAAAAGCCTCCAAGAAAGACCAGTGAGCAATAGTTTATTCTTTTGGGTGGCGTTATGGATTCCAAGACCTCTATGCTCCTTGGGAGTTGTGACCCTATTTCATGAAATGTAATAATTCTTTTATTGCTATCAGTAGAGCTCCAAAGAAAATTCCTTTGGATTTGGTCAATTTTTCTAGAAATAGACATGGGAAGTTTGAAATATTGCAAAGCATAAGCAGGAATGACATTAAGGGTGGATTTAATAAGAATAGTGCGACCTGCCTTACTAAATTCAACAAGTTTTTCTTTTCTATTTTTTAAAAATCTTTAAAATAGTGGGGCATTGTTGGAGTATTTTAATTTTTTTTTGGACATTTGGCAAAATCTACCAAGTGGCTTAAGGTGGTCATTTGCATGGTTTTTACTTGCCAAGTGTGTATAACACTTGACTGAATTATTTCTCATCCTTTTTTGTCGATAACTAGGCCTTATCTATAGCAATTGTGAAAAAAGTGCAAGACAAGTTAGAAAAAACAATTGCTTGTTTTCCTTTCTTGCTCTCACGTTCTCTCTCTCTTCTCTTTTATTTGCCATCTTTCCTTTATTTAGTTATTTTCTATTATCTCATTCTTTCTTTTAAAAATTTGCTGGTATAATTTATTTTGCTGATTCATGTATCCTCTAATTTAATTAAAGAAGGCTTGTTTAATCTCGGGGAAATATTTCACGCTGCTGAATAATAGTTTCTTAGGACAGTGCGCAACACGATTCAAGTATATATATGTATGTATGTATGTATGTATGTATGTATAACTTATAATATTATCATATATTATTATCATAGTAATATTTAATTATTTAATTTTCAGTATTTATTATTTTGCTAACAAATATTTGTATCAGTTTATATATTTTGTATTGTTCCCCAACAATCTAAGAATAGTGCGACCTGCCTTATTGTTTCTTAATTGTTGAGAATGTGTCAATGACTCCTTCTTTGGGATTATGATTAAGTTTCAATCCTTTTTTATTTTGTATTTGGGTTTTGAATACTTCTTGGGCCATCGACATCATATGTCTTTTGAAATTGAGATTTCACAAAACTCAACTACAGTCAATTTTGATTTGAAATTCATACATCTTATTTGGCATATTTAAATTCTAATAAATAACTAAAAAGACAATCTATACCTATAAAGTAAGAATATAAAAAAATAACAAATTTTAGATTCAAAATAATAGAAAGATAAAATAATGGAATCTGATTCAACAAATCAATAATTTGATATCATTTTTCACTACTTCAAAATTTGAAAAATTGATAAAAATAAAAAAGAATTGACAATTTACTTTCCCCTGGTTTGTGAGATTTGAAAAAAAAAGAATTTACCTTACGCTGATTTATGAATTTTGAAAAAAAAAAGAAAATATAAAAAATGAAAAGAGAAATACACATTCTTTTCAATTATCATATTCTTTAATAAAAGAATTTACTTTACGCTGACTTGTTAACTAAAAAGGAACAATATCATTTGCATGTGTCAAATCAAAAAAATTTACTTTCCGCTGAATGATGATGTTAGTAGTTTCAATAAATGAGATAAGGTAGTTTCTCTATATTCGAAAAGGTAAAATAATAGGTTCAACTACCACCGCCATCAAAACCTAATCCCTATCGCTGACCAATCTACTGTGCCTATTGTAGTGGCCATGACCACCATTTTGCCAGGGCAGCCTCCACCCGAGGCTTCTAATTCCCATAATGAACAATCCAACACTGGATTATGCATCGAAGTTACATCCCACGCCCATCGTTACAAAATCAATCTCAATGAAGCCTATGAGTTACCTATATGGAGAGCCCATAATGATTTGGGAAGAGGAAAAAGTTACACAAATGATTTATAAGGAGAATATTCAATATGCCGTGATAGAAAAATCTTCACATGGGTGGCCAGATATCCAATATCTGATAAAGATGATCCCTAAACAATGTGAGATGAAGGGGGAATGTAATATTGGGCTCTTGAGTAACAAACATGTCTTAGAAAGAGCTTCTACACTGGAGGATTATGTTAATCTTTTATCAAAGCCTGCTTATTATCTCTCTTACAGACAATGGACTTTTCCTATGAGAACCTTGAAGTGAGATCCACTAATTGATTCGGAGGAGTAAACTACTATTGCAATTTCCTGGATATCATTCCCCTCATTATCTCCTAATTTCTTTATGAAAGAGGCAGTGTTTTCATTAGCTGCAGTCGTGGGCAAGCCTCTCCAAGTTGACTTGGCAACAAAAAATCAAACTAGGCCTAGCTGTGCAAGGGTAAAGCTGGAAGTGGATTTTATTAGGAGATTTTCCAAAGACAATCAATATTGGGGTGAGGAAGCAATCTGGAGAAGTAGTGAAAAAATGGATAAGAATAAAATATGACCATATACCTAAATATTGCAGGAATTGCAAGATTCAAGGACATAATGAGCAGGAATATTTTATCCTACACCCCATAAAAGAAAGTAAGACATACAAGAGGGAGAGAAGACTCAGGAATGTAGTAAGAAGGAATTAAAGCTAGTGGAGAACAAAGCAGATAAAGCAAAGGAGTGAAACAAGGTGAACAAGCAATAGCAAAGAAATATGACTTATTTCAAGTTCAAGGAAATAAGAAACAAGGAAAGGGTAGGACACTTAAAGAGGGAGGAAGGAGCATAAATGGAGTCAAAAACAAACACAAAAAACTTGTCATAAAAGAACCAATTTGAGGTGTTACAAGATTAGGATGATGAGCACACTAATGCACATAATTCAGAGAAGGAAATGGATAGTTATGAGAGAGAAGAAGAGGAGTAGAATGATCAACATACACCTCGGGCAGAAAAAGAGAAAATGAAAACCTCAGGCACAACCTTACAAGGATTAGTAATAGGTGTCAAGCCAGGGAATAGAGACAACAAAGTAATAGAAGGGACAGGAAACAATTCTATGGTAATTTGGAAACCATCAGAAGAGCATAGATAGGATGTAGCAGGACAAGAAGAAGAAATGGAAGGTAAATCAGTTTCCTAAAATAGGCAAATACTAGACATAGAAGAACGTAAAGGTGGAGATGAAGACATACTGTGTCAACAACCTACTGTGCAGCACAGGAAACAGACAAGATCTCACTGGGGAGGAGGATTTGCAGGAGAATGTTAATAGTATCATTCAACAAGGTGATCTATCTCCAAGGAAAAGGGAGGAGTTGAAGAATGGAACCAAAAAAGGTAAATCAGGGCAAGCTGCAGTACTTTTACAGGTTTAGACAAGGAGTAGTAAGGAAAAATAATCCAAAAGTGATCAATGATTGACAAACTATTATTTTGGAATATAAGGTCTGTTAACACTCAAAATGCATTTGATAGACTTATAGATATTAATAGGAGACATCATTATTCTTTCATAGATTTGATGGAACCTTTTCAAGGCCCAACAGAGTTAGATCACTTTAAAAGAAGGCTAGAATCTAAACGTAGTATAGCAAACACCTTACAAAGATTTGGATTTTTTGGAGAGATGATTGGGAGGACCAGGTCTCTCTTGACACTAGGCAATAGTTAACCATATCTTATAGAGGAAACAATATTAATTTCAAGATAACATCAGGTTATGTCAGATGCAATGCTTTGGAGAGACTTGAATTGTTGGAGAATCTAGAGGTGTTGGTAGAAGGCTTTCAAGACCCTTAGATTGTAGGAGGAGACTTTAATATTGCTCTTAATGAGGAATAAAATTAAGGGGGATTGACTTTTTTTCATAATGAGGCTGTTGACATGTAACAATGTATCAACAACTGTGACTTAGTGGAACTGAAACATTCGTGTAGTAATTTCACATCGTGGAGTGGGAGACTGGAGGAGGAATGCATTTTTAAAAGGATGGATAGGGTTTTGGTGAATCAAGAATTTATTGACATCCTTTCTTCAAGTGAGGTACATCACTTAATCAGACAAGGCTCTGATCATGCCCCTTTGCATGTTATCTGTAATTCTACTGAGGATCCTATCATCATACCTTTCAAGTTTCTCAATTTTTGGGTAAATCATAAGAAATTTAAGGGGGTGGTAAAGGACAATTGGAAGGCAGACTTTTTGGGCAATCCTTTCTTGAAATTCAGAGTCAAGGTGAAGTCTGTAAAAAAGGCCTTGTCGGAATGGAGTAAGAAGACATTTGACAATATCTTTTAGCAGATTGTAACCCTAGAGGATAACATAAAAGTTAAGGAAATCTAATTGGAATTGCAGCCTTCACGAGTCAACAAAATGAATTTGAGTAAGGCAGAGGTAGATTTGAAAAGATTCAGGCATATAAAGGAGGAGTTTTGGAAGAAAAAAGCAGGAATGAAGTGGTTTACAAAAGGAGATAGGAATATAGATTTTTCCACTCTTGCGTCAAAGGGAGAAGAAGGAAGCTCCAGATTAAAGAAATTCAGACTGCAGAGAGTAATACTGTAGTGACATCAACAGACACTAGTGCAACTGAAGTTAATTTTTATCACCAACAGTTCAAGGAGGAATGTAGGGTTACTAATTTTGACATGCTGGAAAAAAATCCCATCACTTATCTCACATGAGCAAATGAGGAGATGAAAAAACTTCCTTCATTGGAAGAAGTGAAAAAGGCAGTTCTTGAATTAAATGGAGATAGTACCAGTGGGCCAGATGGCTATTCAGGAGTCTTCTTTGAAGAGTGTTGGGATATCATTGGACAAGATATAACTAGAATGGTAGCTTCTTTCTTCTGTGGGTATGAGATTCCGAAATTCATTACTCATACAAACCTAGTCCTTATCCCTAAGAAAGAAAGGATTAATGGTTTTGGTAAACTTAGACCTATAAGTTTGAGTTCTTTTGCCAATAAAATTTTATCTAGAATGTTGCATGATAGAATGACACAAAGTGTTTACCTTAGATTATCTCTAAGAATCAGGCTAGTTTTGTTAAAGGGAGAAGTATAATTGAGAATGTATTGATTGCTCAAGAAATCATCAGATATATATCAACAGAAGAAACCAATGGCATAATGTGGTGGTGAAACTTGATATGACAAAGGCATATGATAGAGTGTCCTAGATTTTCCTCACTAAAGTTCTTAGAAGATTTGATTTCTCTGAAATCATAATAGATATGGTGTGGAGATTGGTTTCAAACAACTAATACTCAGTTTTGGTCAATGGTCAGAATTTTGGCTTCTTTGAATCATCAATAGGGCTAAAGCAGGGAGATCCTCTATCTCCTTTGCTTTTCATTATTACATCAGAGGTGTTATCAAGAAACTGAAACATGCTATATTGTGATCCTGAGTTTAAAGGTTTTGGGATGCCAAAGTGGAGCCCTGAGATTAACCACTTAGCTTATGCTGATGATGTAATTCTCTTTAGTTTTGGAGATAAGAAATCAGTGAAGAAAATGGTTCAAGTCTTGGTAGATTATGAAAGGGTTTCTGGTCAAATGATTAACAAAAATAAGAGCTTTTTCTACATTCATGAGAGGACCTCTAGAAGGGTAGAGCATAACTTGAAAAAGTGGACGGATTTACAACAAGGGGTGTTTCCTTTCATATATCTGGGTTGTCCTATTTACTATGGAAGAAAGAAGAAAGTTTACTTTGAGAACCTGCTGGGAAAAATCTCAAAAAGAATAATGATGTGGCAGAATAAATTCCTTTCTTTTGGAGGAAGATTCATCTTGATTTCTCATGTGCTGCAGTCTATGCCTGTATATTTAATGTGAGCAATGAATCCTCCTAAAGGTACTATTGATTAGATTCACAAAGTTTTTGCTAAATATTTTTGGAGTAAACCTGGGTTTACTCAAGGGAGGAATTGGGTTGCTTGGGATGACATGTGTTACCCAAGAGAGGAAGGTGGTATGGGTTTCAAATCACTTTTGGATGTTTTTAAGGTTTTAGTTGGTAAATTATGGTGGAATTTCAAGGTGTCCATTGGCTCCCTGTGGGGTTTATATATGTGGAATAAGTACTGTAAAAAGCTACATTCTGTCTTGGTTAATGGTAGGGGAGCATCACATACTTGGAGGTGGAAAATGCTAAAAATTAGAGATGTAATTGATCAAGATATATGGTGGCAAGTGAAAGAAGGTGCAGCTAGCTTCTAGTTTGACAATTGGACACAGAAAGGAGCCTTATATAAAATTGAAGAGGCAATTGATGAGGAGGAGGAAGTGGAAGTAAGGGACTTCATAATCAATGGGATCTGGAATAGGAACAAATTGAGGGAGAGTATCTCTGACGAGATGACTAATTATATCATTGAGAATATCTCCCCAAGGTTATCTGGAGATAGAGACAGAGCTTGGTGGTTGGGAAACTCTAAAGGAGTGTTTTCAGTACAGTCAGCCTTTCAGATGATGAGGAAAAGGAGGGAGAAAATTGAATAGTTGTCCAATATTTGGGTAAAAGGAGTGCCTTTCAAAATTTGTTTCTTTATGTGGAGAGTGTGGAAGAGGAGGATTCCAACTGATGATAATCTAAGAATATTGAGGATGCAAATTGTTTCTAGATGTCATTGCTGTGACATTTATCACCTGGAGACTATATCACATATTTTTCTAAAAGCTTCCATGGAAAAAAATTTATGGAAGTAGTTTGTTTCATGTGCAGGTATCTGTAATACTCCGAAGGCTCTAAGATCAAACCCGAGGGTTAAAATAGAGAAAATAAGATTTTCTGCACCAGGTCAAAGGACGAGTCATCCAGCGACCCGTGAGGTGCACCACGATTCGTTAAGTGACTCATGGGGAGAAGGGTAGACTTGGTTGAATTTTTGGGATTTGGGGCTGACCATAGGTGAGACCACAAGTTGTCAGGTGGTTCGTGGTCAGGAGTTGACTTGAGGTTGAAGAGCTTGGACAATGCAGGCCACGAATTGATCACCACAAGTCATTGGGTACACCACGAGTTGTGATGACCCTCAGAGGTGTGATCCCAGTGATGGTAATGATAGGCAGATGACGAGTCGTCCCCCCAGATCACGATTCATCCAGTCCCTCGTTGGGACTGGTAGGAGTATTTTTCTGCAAATTTATTAAGGGCTTTTCCGTAATTCCTAAGTTCCTAAGACTTATACTATATCGTTTTAAGCTTATAAAGGTGTGTTTTAAGAGGGGTAAGTTCATTCTAAGCCTATTCTCCTCCGTGCAAGCAAGTCTAGAAGCTTCTACGGGTGATCAAGCTTAGATTCATCAAGTTCTTCTCCAAATTTCCATTGGGCATTCAAGAGGGTTGCATAATCAGATTTCTCAAGATATGTACGGTTATGAATGGATGTATTCATCCACATCCATGCCCAATCCCTCTTCATTTTCATGAAAATTCTAGTTGATGAATCTATGGGGATTTTAACACAGCATGTGAATTCTCTAAGTATCAATCATGGGTATGATCTATACATGTTTCTAATGTTGAATTATGATTCATGGGCATATTTTTACAATGTTTGCAATTACAAATTATGTTTTCAAATTTTACAAATTATGATTCCCATCCATGAAAGTTCATGAATGTTGAGATTTATGATATATGTATTCAAGCATGATGAGCTGTATATGATGAAAGAATGATTTCAAATTTGCCCATGTCCATGTTCATGTTTTAGAATGATTAAGTCTATGTCAAGCATGTTTATGTAATGGGCAAGCCCATATGGTCAAAGTGTGTTTCATGATTTATCTAAAGTTCACGTATTAGCTTACCACATGATTTTGGAGTCTAGAATCCTACTATTTTCAATTTGTGGTATGGTTTGAGCCCAAGTTTCCTCATGTTATGATTTCAGATTTATGCATGTGTGTTATGAGTCAGCTTCGTCACTAAACGATGGTTCACCTTTTTTTAAAAATGATGGAGAGTATATGCATGTTCCTGGGAGTAGTGTCTAGCACTGAGTAGGCTAAACGTCAGTCAACCCTATGCCTCAGAACTACGTGCCAACATAGGTATGTTCAAATTATTTGAGACTTCCATCATGAGCCTCCCCTGCCCCTAAGGGGCCTTCATCTTGATATTGATATTATAGTAGCGTCCTTATCCCCGGTAAAGCTTTGGATGGCTCTGCTGATGTGCCATGAATTTACGGCACTAGCGACACTTAAAACTCTATGAATGCGCATGAATTTAGGTACATTTATGTGGATATGACGTGTTTTCGTAGTTTTGCAGGTAAAACAGGCCGTGAGAATAAAAATGAGAAAAAGGATAGAACAAAGCAAAAATGCCTCAGATGAGCTGTGCTACGGACCGTTGGTCCTTACCACGGACCATCCTAGTCAACCGTTGCATGTAATTCGGAGAAGTTGTTAAGCAGAGTGCCAAGCAACGACTGAAACCCACGGATCATACTAGCTTACAACGGACCATTCTGATTAGCCATGGTTAGATACAGAGAGAATGTCAAACTGAAGTCTCATACGATGGATGGTTCCTATGGATCGTGTGAACTTACAACGGACTGTCCTATTTGGTTGTGGAAAGTATCAGAGAAGAATGATTAAGAGCAGGTAGCATCCAATGGACAGACAGGATGGGCCGTATTTCTGAGGACGGGTCATTCTGCGCACCCGCACTTCTAGGATTAGAAACCATGCTCAGGAGGCCAAGAAACAACGAACCGGACCAACAGCTCGTAGGATCTCATAGAGAGCCGTTGTTTGAGGCCAGATGCTGAAAGAAGACAACTCTAAGGGAAGCAATGATTGGAACAACGGACACTCTAACGATCTATTAAAGCTACCAACGGACCGTGGTACCTCCCGACACCAGAATCCTAGTTGATTTAGGAAAAGATTTGTTTCATGTCTATAAATAATTTGTTTAGGTTTATTTTACAAGTTACGTAATTTTATAGCTTTGAATGTGAATTTTGGTGTTGTGAACAATCATTCTTGGTTCAAGAAACCAAGTTTGTAATTTTGTTCTTGATTTTGAGGATTAAGCAACATTGAAGATTTGTTCATTGGTTTTGGTGATTTATTCAATGCAAGTGGTTTTCTTCTATGAATCTTCATAAGTTGCAATTATGATTTCTTCTATATTTTGTGATTGTGATTATACAAGTATGAGTAGCTAAACCTATATCTAGGGTTGTGGGAACAATGATGAATTAACACACATAGGTAAAAATACTTAGTGATTCTTGAACGGGGTTTATGCTTGTATTATTTTTCCCTTCGTTTTGATAATTTCTTAACGGTTGCAAACGTTGGGATTTTCCTTCTTCTTACTCACTGGATCAAGGGAGTAATGATTGGGAAAAGGAACTAACAACGGAGATTTGAGGCTATCAACCCTCATCTAATAGCTTGACCTTGTCCTAGAATAGCTAATCCGATATCAAGGGTAAGGGTTAATTAAGTATAAACCCGTATACAAACCAAGTTGTGTGGTGATAATCATCTAGATAGGGGACCATCCATTTAGGTGAATTTAACTAACCAATATTGAATGCCAAACACCGGAATATATCACTAGTGTAAAAGCCTTGTGGTTATGAATCTTCATGGGGAACACAATCCTAGTCACCTTGTTGATTGAATACAAATCGAAATTGACTTATTCATCTACTAATCTTTACTCTTGCTTAGTATTTTGTGTTTCAAATCTCCCACCTTAGAAAATAAGTAAGCCGATAGTATTTGCTAAACACATTAACTCAAGTTTTCGTCATATTCCTCGTGGGATTCGACCCCAACCCTGGTTGGGTTATATATTTGACATCGACCGCTTTATATCTCATTTACGAGGTGTAATTTGGGCGACATCGAATTTTGGCGCTATTGCCGGGGAATACAACTTAAGCTTTTGTTAATTGTGTTTGCTTTACTATTGATCCTTATTTCCTTTTTATTTTTCTTTTGTTGTTTTTGTTCTTAACAGGTCTTAGTTCGTGCATGCCTAGTACTAGGAGCCAAGAAAAATCCCTGGTTGTAATTGATCACGAACTTGAACGAAATTTAAGGAGAATGACCAACATGCATGAGCAAGAGGCAGTGGAACAGGCTACAGCCAGGATGTAGACTGAGGAACAAGATCGGGCAAGAGATAGAGAGTTAGAAAGGGTTGTTGAAGAGCAACGCCTAGCTGCTGAAGCTGAGCGAGCTAGAAGGAACAGAGGTCCAGATCAGTAGATGCACCGATATTTCAATTATGACGATGATGCTGATATTGACGAAGCCGGTGGCACTGGAGCTATTGTCTCTCCCCTTTTGCCTGGTGGGGCTAAGTTTGACATTACCAGTGCTATGATCTAACTGCTTAACATGAAGGAGATATTTGCGGGTCATGCAACGGATGATGCACATACTCACTTGACTAATTTCGTGGGTATATGCAAAGCATACAAACAACTGGGAGTGAGTCAAAATGCAATCAGGCTGAGGTTATTTCCCTTTTCACTAGGGAGTGAGGCAACCTATGGTTGGCTGAATTTCCAAATGATTCTATCACTACTTGGGGGCAGCCTAAGAGAGCTTTTCTTGAAAGGTTCTTCCCACCTTCCAGAGCTTTGCAACTGAAAGATGAGATATACAACTTCAGGCAATTAAATTCTAAGGCACTTCATGATACATGATTGCGGTTCAACAAGAAGCTAAAAAAGGTGCCCAACTACAGAATCCCAGAGAATACATTGTTGGAGATTTTCTATAGGTCTCTGAATGCTAACACCAAGACGGTGGCTAATACCGTATCTGGTGGAACATTCATGAGTAACCCTTATACTAAAGCTATTGAGGTCCTTGATAGAATCACTAAAACCAACCGCGCATGGCACATAAGAGAGTCGGAGACTCCGCTTGGTACTTATGCGGTAGGTATGTCTGCGGAACAGAGAAGGAAGGATGAAGAGTGAGACCAGGATATTGCTGAGATCGAAACCACCATGGGGATGCTTGCTAAGCATTTTATGGGAGACGGGCTAAAAAAGTGAATGTTATGGGATCGCAGGGTAAGGCCCCGGGAAATGAGGAGGCGAATCAAAATCTGAGGAAGAAGCAAATTATCTGAATGATCAAGCGGCGGATTTCCGGACTAACACATAAGGGTATAACAAAGACTTTTGGTGTCAAGGTCCGAGGAACCAAGGTCCGAACTACTATAGAGATAACAATTACAACCGAGGCCAATACAGAGACAATGGAGACTAGAAAAAGCGTGAGGAGTACAAAAATGACAAAAGCGGTCTATATGTTCCTCCAAGGAACCGTGAGCCAGAGTCTAGTGGTTCAAGGGTGGAAGACATGCTGTCTAAGGTACTTAAGCAGATGGAGGCGACGTATGTCCATTTCAAGGAACTCCACGCTGATATTTCTGGTATGAACCAAAAGGTGAAATCACATGTCGTAGCCATTAAGCAGATTGAGCAGCAGCTTAGTCAGATGTCTGTTGCTATGAACCAGAGGCAAAAGGGCACGCTTCCCGGCAATATAGTTCAAAATCCAAAAAATGACAGTCATTGCATGAAGATCACTACTAGGAGTGGGAAGGCAAGTTGATCCTCTGAGGCCAGTTATGACTGATGAGATAGTTGAGCCCATGGTGATTGATGATGATAAGGTGGCGGACTCCAAGGAGCAGATTTTGGCTGATGATTCCACGATATGACAACTCCTAGTAATGCAAAGGAGCATAGGTTTGGCAAAGAGAAGGAGAAGGAGGTACCTCAAAAGATCACATCTATTCCTCCCCCTTTACCACAGGGAAGTATCACAAATTCATATTAATGCTAAAACAATTATTTGTGAACATCCCATTAGTTGAGGCACTTGAGCAGGTGCCTGACTATGCTAAATTCATGAAGGAACTTGTCACTAGAAAGAGGACTGTGAGCTTCAAACCTGCAGATAATTTGCACTATTATATTGTTATAGCATCTCGTTCTCTTGTTAAAAAAAAGAAAACCCTGGAGCTTTCACCATACCGTGCACTATTGGAGTCTTTAATTTTGCTAAGGCACTATGTGATTTGGGTGCTAATATTAACTTGATGCCGTTAGTAGTGTTCAGACAGTTGGGCTTGGGAGCCCCCATACCGACTATGATGTTGATGGCAGATCGCAAATTCGGTGGGGATTCTCTATCATATTCTAGTAAAGTTAGAGTCCTTTATATTTTCGGCCGATTTCATCATTCTAGACTGTGAGGTTGATTTTGAGGTCTCCATTATCTTGGGGCGACCATTCCTCGCCACCGGACGTGCTCTTGTAGATATAGAAACTGGAAAGTTGAAATTCTGGTTGAACAATGAGGAGGTGACATTCAATGTATGCCGGTCCATGAAGCAGCCAAATGACATGAGGGTGGTCTCAGTGATTGATGTTGTGGAACCTGTGTTTCCAATTATGCCCATTAAGGAGTTAGTAATTATTGAGGACTTAGCAGTAATTTTGATGAATGTTGGTGCTGAGGAGATCCATGGGGATGAGGAGATAGTTAATGCACTTGCTGATATGAGGTCATACACCTATGCTCCAAAGAAGATTGATCTTGATATGAAGAATCGGAAGACCCCGCCGGCCAAGCCATCTATTAAGGAGCCCCGGTATTGGAGCTCAAAGCACTCCTGTCTCACTTGCGGTATGTATTTCTAGGGACCGGTAACACTTTATTGGTCATTGTTGCAACTAACTTGGAGGAATGGAAAGTGGAGACTGATCTTGGGCAGAATTATATGCCCAAGTGATGCTCAAATGCTTTATTTCGTCTTGTTTATCTATCGTTATTTGTACATTCTCATGTGATTTGTAGTTAAAATGTGAATTTATACTAACCAACATGATTAGTGTTGTTTTGCAGGAAAAATGAAATTTTAGGAAGCTAAGTTGCATGTTGGTGAAAATCGGGAATGGACTCGGAAGCGAGCAGTGGAAATGGTCAAGAACAAGCAGCAAATAAAGGGGCTCTGCGATGGAGCCGTGTCACGCTGCCATCGCGGAGGCAGTCTTGTCACACCTCGCCTTGGGGGGTATGACTGGCACCTGGTGCCCTAGTAGGACCTAGACTGCTCACTGGTGAGCCTAAGCACATCTGGTGCCTGGATAACTCTAACTCAGATTTCTGGAAACAACGGGCTATATAACGGCTGTAAACACAGCCTCCGGCTGGCAAGGCCTATAGCCACCTGTATAAAACTTCAGCTAACCAGAAACATACTTACAAAGGAGGAAACCTATGCGGGCCGACAAGGCCACCATGCTGTCTAGTTATCTGTAACTCAACAATAGAATACTGAATAACTACGTGACCGACAAGGTCACCACTACTATCAGACTATGACCCCACACGGCCAACATAATCAACAATGCTAAACAGCTAAACAAAATGCACGGCCTCACACGACCGACACAACTAACCACAGGGAGAGGAATATATACAATCTGCAAGCCTCTATGAGTACTGATGAAATGGTCGGGACAGGGCCCCAGCCTACCCATGCTGTAAAATAAAAGAAAATGAACTACACCTCTGAATATCAAGCTCCGGATGACAGGAGCTGATGACCCTATAGGCTGGCTGGAATCACGAGGGATCGCCTCCTCGTCTATGAGTACCTGCAGGCAAGTAATGCAGCGCCCCAAACAGGCATCAATACCACTGGTATTGAGTATGCAAAGCAACTGGATACAACTGAATACAAATAACATAACTAGCAATTCTGAATAGCAGGAGATAACTGAATCTGTAAGAACTGATATGAACTGAATCAGACTTTCTGTGCTGTGATAGGGCAGGAGCGTACCTGTAGACGCAGCGGCCTGCTATCTATTAACTAATATATAGCACATAAATACATATATATATATATATATATAGCAAACAAGAGCCAATACCAATCCCCATAAGCCGGATGGCGCCAAGCAAGCGAACAATCTATATACCCCTACCCGGGTCAAAACCAGCCAAAAATAAGTCACTCCACTCATCTGCTAACTACAAGCACCTCTGCCGGCCCCCTGGGTCTCCGACTCGAGCCATAGCCGACCGATATAAATAACCATGTCTGAGTCCGGAGGACTCCTATACTGTATCTGTAACTGTAACTGTATCTGAATTTGCTCCCTGGGCGCTTGCGCACAACAGGGCTATCTGTACTGTAATGCTGATCAGCCTGATATGGGGAAAACTTCATCCCATCTTCGTCCAAACTGGGGACGGCATGCCACTCCTTGGAGTGACGTAAACCCACCCACTCAGTAGGCGACACAATTACCAACCCAGGGGCGGTGAGGACGCTCAAAAGGTTGCCCTCACGACACAACCAAGTCTCAATAAACAATAAGCACATATATAGCAAGCATGTTTAAACTGAAAAATACTATCTGAATTCTTATTTCTTATTCTGATCTCTTTCTGTATTATACTGATTCTCATACTGCTTTATACTGAATCTGTGATCTTTATCTAACTACATGGCTAATCTATAGCCAAGATACTATCTAACTGTATGGATATACTGTAGCCAAGATATCATCTATCTGTATGGCTAATCTGTAGCCACGATACTATCTGACTGTTTGATTTTACTTTACTAACTCTTATTCTGAATATCTGTCATATTATTCTAGAAACATGCTTGCTAATCACATACTGGGCTATACTGAGTTTGGAATGCTAACTTGCCATTTTGGTGCATGCTTTACTAACTTTCAGACTGAGTACGATATAACAACGCAAATCAGATTTACTGAACTTGCACAATACTCAATATTCAACTCTGGGAATTCTACTACGGAGTTGACTGTGCTATACAAGGCTAAAACTACTAACTTGCAGAAGAAACTGGCTTTACATACCTTAACCTCGATTTATCCGACTAACGGACGAAGCTCGGTCAGTACTCCAGCTATTTCTCCCAACTGCATTTACATATATGTCAATTAGAACTAAATACACCAATATTCTGAAAGAAAACGTCACTTTTGATATATTTATAGCCTAAACTTTGGCTTATCAAAAGACGGTCAAAAACTTGCTATTTCTCGAAAGTCCAGAAGGGAGAAATATTCACTTTAAGGCTAGGAGCACATAGACACTAATCTAGAGCAATTCCACTTACCTTAGCCCGGTAGGACGACAATTTGTCGACCGAATTTTGCGAAACTAAATCTATAGGAATGCTCCTTGTTGCTAAATACCTCGGTATCTAAGGTTAATTTGGATTTGGACTACGTTTGACGGCGTAATCGAGTGATAATTTACCAATACTTTTGCACCCTCTCTGTTTTCTCACGAGCTTCTAGAAATTATTTGATATAATAATGAAATGAACCGAAGTGGAGGCTTTATATACTTGGGCCTGGACAGGGCCAACGTGTCACGGAGCCAACGCGGAGGCTCCACCTCCGTGACACGTTGCCATCACGGAGGGGCTCTGCCCTGGCTCCTTCCGCGATGGTTCGACAGGTTTCTCGTCCGGTCTTTTCCCGGGCCTTTTTCTAGCATGTATGGCTTTCAAATACTCTTAACCAACACGTGAATAGGCCATCTATGTGTTGAGAATTTTACGGGGTGTAACATTTTCCCCCCCTTAAGAACATTCGTCCTCGAATGTAAACTTCTATCTAGAGGACTTCTCAACTTACTCAACTTGTTTCTAGAAAAATTTCGGCAGAGTTTCCCCTGTAATATGGACTATCCCAAAAACCTAAAATGCAGAAAAGTCCCATACAGGTACTCCACACAATACTATAGTATTTAAATGACAGATTAAAATAGACCTTCTCATTTATATGTATACTATAAGGCACTGCATAAGATAACAATACTAACATACCTGTCGCCTGACTAGGCTTGAAATAAATGAGGGTATCTGGTCTTTATATCTTCCTTCGCCTCCCAAGTCATCTCCTCTCATTTCCTGTTACGCCACAATACTTTGACAGATGCAATATCTTTAGTTCTCAATCTACGAATCTATCTGTCTAAGATGACTACTGGAGCCTCTTCATAGGCCAGCTCTTCCGTAACCTGGATATCCTGGACTGGGACTGCTCTGGATGGGTCTCCTATGCATTTCCTCAGCATAGATACATGAAAGACCGGATGAACGGATTCCAATTCTGGAGGCAAGTTCAACTCATATGATACTCGGCCTATCCTTCGACGAATCTGATAAGGCCCAACAAATCTCGAACCGAGCTTACCCTTCTTGCCGAATCTCATCATCCCTTTCATCGGAGATACTTTCAGAAATACCTAGTCATTCATATCAAATTCCAGGTCTCTGCGCCGCACATCAGAATATGTTTGGTGGCTCTGCGCAGTCAGTAGGCGTTCTATGATAAGCTTTACCTTCTCCTCTGACTGTTGAATGATGTCTGGCCCAATCAACGCTGATTCTCCCACTTCAAACCAGCCAACCAGCGATTTGCATTTTCGCCCATACAATGCTTCAAAGGGCACCATCTGGATGGCTGAGTGATAGCTATTATTATAGGCAAATTCAATTAACGGCAAATGCTCGTCCCAGCTACCTCCAAAATCTAGCACACACGCTCGTAGCATGTCCTCGAGCGTCTGAATAGTGCGCTTAGCCTGTCCATCTGTCTGAGGGTGGAATGCTGTGCTCAAATTAATCTGCGTTCACAGACCCCTCTGGAACGACTGCCAAAATCTAGTTGTAAACTGTGCTCCTCTGTCTGAAACAATAGATAGTGGCACTCCATGTAATCTAACTATTTCTCTGATATATAATTCGGCATAATCCTCGACTGAGAAGGTAGCTTTCACTGGCAGGAAATGAGCTGATTTTGTCAGCCTGTCAACTATTACCCAAATAGAATCGTGTCTATGACTGGTATGGGGTAATCCTGCTACAAAATCCATATTCACTGCTTCCCATTTCCAGAGAGGCACAACTATGTCCTGAGTTAACCCGCCTGGTTTCTGGTGTTTCCGCTTTTACCTGTTGGCAGTTAGGACACTGGGCTAGAAATTCGGTAATTTCTCTTTTCATTCCTGGCCACCAATAATTCTCCTTGATATCACGGTACATTTTCGTCGCACCAGGGTGAAGAGAATAATGGGCATAATGTACCTCGTTCATAATCTGCTGGCGGAGCCCTGAAACATCTGGAACACAGAGGCGGCCTTTACATAACAACACTTCTTCCTCAGTTATCTGAAAATCTGGCGCTTTACCCTATTGGATTCTGTCTTTGAGCTGGATCAGGTCAGGATCCTCATACTGCCGTTCTTTTACTTCCACAACTAATGATGACATGGCGTTCTTCTGAATTACCGCTCTATTGTCCTCTGTGTCTGCTATACGAACGGCTAGGCTGGCTAATTGATGTATCTCCCTGACCAACTCCCGCTGCTCGGGCTGCAAATATGCCAAACTTCCCATGGATTTACGGCTGAGAGCATTTGCTACTACATTGGCTTTTCCTGGATGATACAGAATATCCACATCATAATCTTTTAATAGCTCCAATCAGCAACACTATCACAGATTCAACTCCCTCTGAGTAAGGATATACTGTAGGCTCTTATGATCTATGAAAATATCCACATGGATGCCATACAAGTAATGTCTCCATATCTTTAAGGCGTGGATCACTGCGGCTAAATCCAGGTCGTGGGTAGGGTAATTCTTTTCGTGTTTCCTCAGCTGTCTGGAAGCATACGCAATCACCTTACCATGCTGCATCAACACACAACCCAACCCAATGCCTTATGCATCACAATACACTGAATAACCTTCTGTACCTTCCGGCAATGCTAATACTAGGGTGGAGGTTAATCTGTCTTTTAACTCCTGGAAGCTCTGCTCACATGCCTCTGTCCACTGAAACTTCGCTGCTTTCTGCGTTAGTTTGGTCAGAGGTGCCGCTATAGTAGAGAATCCCTCAATAAATCTCCTGTAATATCCCGCTAACCCCAGAAAACTGCGGACTTCGATCGGAGTGGTAGGCCTAGGCCAGGTTTTAACTGCTGCTATCTTCTGCGTGTCAACCTGTATACCAGCATCCGACATAATATGCCCCAAGAAGGCTACTGAGTTCATCCAGAATTCACACTTGGAGAACTTAGCATATAATTGACGATCCCTGAGAATCTGGAGCACTGTCCATAAATGAGCCTGGTGATCTGCTTCAGAGCGAGAATACACCAGAATATCATCAATAAACACTATCACGAACATGTCCAGGCATGATCTAAAAATGCTATTCATCAGGTCCATGAATATTGCTGGGGCATTTGTCAACCCAAAGGACATAACTAGGAATTCAAATTGTCCATATCGGGTCCTAAAAGCCGTTTTGGGAATGTCTCTTTCACGAACTTGAACCTGATGAAATTCGGACTGCAAGTCAATCTTGAAGAAATATCTGGCCCCCTGTAACTAATCAAACAAATCATCTATTCTGGGAAGCGGATACTTATTCTTTACTATAACTTTATTCAGCTGCTGGTAATCTATACACATGCGGAGCGAGCCATCCTTCTTTCTCACAAATAGAACTGGCGCACACCACAGTGAAGTACTCAGCCTGATAAAACCCTTATCTAGCAGGTCCTTTAGCTGCTCCTTTAATTCTCTGAGTTCAACAGGAGCCATGCGATACGGAGGAATTGATATAGGCTGAGTACCTGGTAGCAAGTCAATTGCAAAATCTATCTCCCTTTCTGGGGGAATACCAGGTAACTCGTCTGGAAATACATCAGGGAATTCATTCACCACCGGAACAGACTGAAGTGTCGGAGATTCTACCCGAACATCCTGAACCTTGACTAGGTGGTACATACATCCCTTAGTTATCAATTTCCTCGCCTAAAGGTGGGAAATAAACCTACCTTTTGGAGTAGCTGTGCTGCCTTTCCACTCTCGCACCGCCTCTCCTGGATAGTGGTATCGGACCATCTTGGTCCAACATTCTACATTAGCATAGCATGACACCAACCAATCCATACCCATAATGGCATCAAAATCAATCATTTCTAACTCTACCAGATCTACTGTAGTCTGGCGATCAGCAACCTCTACTGTGCACCCTTGATAAATTCTACTAGCTATAATGGAGTCACCAACGGGTGTAGATACTGAAAAGGGCTGCTGTAATAACTCTGGTGCGACATTAAACTTTCGAGCCACAATGGGGTAATATATGAAAGAGTGGACCCTGGATCAATCAGTACATAAGTAGAGCATGAACAAATAATCATCATACCTGTCACTACATCTGAAGACGCCTCTGAGTCCTGTCTCCTTGGTAATGCATAGGTATGGCTTGAGCCCGTACCTGAACTGGAGGCTCCTAATCTACCTCGGCCTCTACCTGCTGTACCTGAGGGCCTACGCCCTGCCGAGGCTACTGGAGCTCGTGGCCCTACGGATCCCCTGTCCTGACTATCTCTGCTCTCTTGTCCCCTGGCCGGACAATCTCTCATGCGGTGCCCCTCCTGCCCGCAAATATAACACCCCAAGGAGCTATATCTACAAGCTCCGATGTGAGGTCGGCCACAATTTGGGCAGGGTGGGGGTGTAAATCTGCTCTGCTCTCCCCTTATCTGCTGCGGGGAATCTACTGTTCGAGAACTGCCACCAGACTCTGACTGCCCTCGACGAGCAAATCTACCTCGCTGCTGCTGCTGTGGTGGAGGTGGGGGTCTAGGGGGTCTGGGCAAAGGCCTGTACTCGGGCAATATCTATATCTTCTCGTAACGTAGCCATCATGCAGGCTTCAATATATATTCCGAGTTGAGACCCATAATGAACCGGTGGACTTTGGATGGCATAGTGTCCACAAAAGCTGGAGCATAGCGGGCTAGGGAGTCAAATTATACGGAATATTCTCGTACACTCCTCCCCCGCTGCTCCAAATGCAAAAATTGATCCATCCGGGCCTGCCGGATCTCCCGTGGCAAATAACGGTCCAGGAAGGCCTCCGAGAAGCTGGACCAGGTCGGAGGGGCAGCATCTCTCCCTCGAGACCTTTGCCAACTCTCGTACCATAATACAGCTATGTCCCGCAACCGAAACACTGCCAGCTCAACTGATTCTGTAGGGGTCACATGCATAACCCGAAAAATTCTCTGCATCTGATCTAGGAAATCCTGGGGGTCCTCTGCTTGATCTGACCCAGTGAACTGTGGGGGACCTAGTGCCAAAAACTCCCTGACCCTGGAACTACCTGACCCACCTGAAGGCTCTACTGCTACAGGTGGCACTGACTGGCGCTGTGTGGCCATCATTTGTGCCAACATAACCATTGCGCTTCAAACTTCCTGGTCTGATGGCGAAGGTACAGGAGCTATCGGAGGCGGTGTCGTGCCTAACGACTCCTGATGTGAGGGGGACTGCTGAGAGGGCTGTGATGAAGCCTCTATATAGCCTTCAAATCGGGCTGACTCTGAATGGAACTGAGGCATCCTGCTGGTGCCTTCTCCTGCTGCTGTGTCTAATCTTCTTCCGGTGGCAGGGCGACACTGGTCTGCCACTCTTATCTGTAGACAAAGAATATGATAAGTTTTAGGGACCCAACCCTATACTGTACTGCTCTATAGCACGACTGAATGAGAAAGAAGAGTAACCATCCTATCATGCCTCGCAGCCTCTTGCCTATAGTATGTGGTGCACAACACATCCATAGACAAAACTCTACTTAGCACGGCTTGCAGACTCCCTGGGACACGACCTGCTCTGATACCAAGTTTGTCACGCCTCGCCTTGGGGGGTATGATTGGCACCTGGTGCCCTAGTAGGACCTAGACAGCTAACTGGTGAGCCTAAGCACATCTGGTGCCTGGCTAGCTCTAACTCAGATTTCTAGAAACAACGGGCTATATAACGGCTGTAAACACAGCCTCCGGCCGACTGGGCCTATAGCCACCTGTAGAAAACTTCAGCTAACCAGAAATATACTTACAAAGGGGGAAACCTATGTGGGCCGACAAGGCCACCATGTTGTCTAGTTATCTGTAACTCAACAATAGAATACTAAATAACTACGTGATCGGCAAGGTCACCACTACTATCAGACTATGGCCCCACACGGCCAACATAATCAACAATGCTAAACAACTAAACAAAATGCACGGCCTCACACGACCGGCAAAACTAACCACAGGGAGAGGAATATATACAATTTGCAAGCCTCTATGAGTACTGACGAAATGGTCGGGACAGGGCCCCGGCCTACCCATGCTGTACAATAAAAGAAAATGAACTACACCTCTGAATATCAAGCTCCGGATGATAGGAGCTAATGACTCTATAAGCTGGCTGGAATCACGAGGGATCGCCTCCTCGTCTATGAGTACCTACAGGCAAGTAATGCAGCGCCCCAAATGGGCGTCAATACCACTGGTATTGAGTATGCAAAGCAACTGGATACAACTGAATACAAATAACATAACTAGCAATTCTGCATAGCAGGAGATAACTGAATCTGTAAGAACTGATATGAACTGAATCAGACTTTCTGTGTTGTGATAGGGCAGGAGCGTACCTGTAGACGCGGCGGCCTGCTGTCTATTAACTAATATATATATATATATATATATATATATATAGCAAACAAGAGCCAATACCAACCCCCATAAGCCGGATAGCGCCAAGCAAGCAAACAATCTATATACCCCTACCCGGGTCAAAACCAGCCAAAAATAAGTCACTCCACTCATCTGCTAACTACAAGCACCTCTGCCGGCCCCCTGGGTCTCCGGCTCGGGCCATAGCCTACCGATATAAATAACCGTGTCTGAGTCCGGAGGACTCCTATACTGTATCTGTAACTGTAACTGTATCTGAATCTACTCCCTAGGCGCTTGCGCACAACAGGGCTATCTGTACTGTAATGCTGATCAGCCTGATATGGGGAAAGCTTCATCCCATCTTCGTCCAAACTGGGGATGGCATGCCACTCCTTGGAGTGACGTAAACCCACCCGCTTAGTGGGCGACACAGTTACCAACCCAGGGGCGGCGAGGACGCTCAAAAGGGTGCCCCCACGATACAACCAAGTCTCAACAAACAATAAGCACATATATAGCAAGCATGTTTAAACTGAAAAATATTATCTGAATTATTATTTCTTATTCTGATCTCTTTCTGTATTATACTGATTCTCATACCGCTTTGTACTGAATCTGTGATCTTTATCTAACTGCATGGCTAATATGTAGCCAAGATACTATCTAACTGTATGGCTATATTGTAGCCAAGATATCATCTATCTGTATGGCTAATCTGTAGCCAAGATACTATCTGACTGTTTGATTTTACTTTACTAACTCTTATTCTGAATATGTGTCATATTATTCTAGAAACATGCTTGCTAATCACATACTGGGCTATACTGAGTCTGGAATGCTAACTTGCCATTTTGGCGCATGCTTTACTAACTTTCGGACTGAGTACGATATAACAACGCAAACCAGATTTACTAAACTTGCACAGTACTCAATATTCAACTCCGGGAATTCTACTACGGAGTTTACTGTGCTATACAAGGCTAAAACTACTAACTTGCCGAAGAAACTGGCTTTACACACCTTAACCTCGGTTTATCCGACTAACGGACGAAGCTCGGTCAGTACTCCAACTATTTCTCCTAACTGCATTTACATATATGTCAATTAGAACTAAATACACCAATATTCTGAAAGAAAATGTCACTTTCGATATATTTATAGCCTAAACTTTGGCTTATCGAAAGACGGTCAAAAACTTGCTATTTCTCGAAAGTCCAGAAGGGAGAAATATTCACTTTAAGGCTAGGAGCACATAGACACTAATCTGGAGCAATTCCACTTACCTTAGCCCGGTAGCACGATGATTTGTCGACCGAATTTTGCGAAACTAAATCTGTAGGAATGCTCCTTGCTGCTAAATACCTCAGTATCTAAGGTTAATTTGGATTTGGACTATGTTTGATGGCGTAATCGAGCGATAATTTACCAATACTTTCGCACCCTCTCTGTTTTCTCACGAGCTTCTGGAAATTATTTGACATAATAATGAAATGAACCGAAGTGGAGGCTTTATATACTTGGGCCTGGACAAGGCCAACGTGTCATGGAGCCAACGCGGAGGCTCCACCTCCGTGACACGTTGCCATCGCGGAGGGGCTCTACTCCGGCTCCTTCTGCGATGGTTCGATAGGTATCTCGTCCGGTCTTTTCCCGGGCCTTTTTCTAGCATGTATGGCTTTCAAATACTCTTAACCAACACGCAAATAGGACATCTATGTGTTGGGAATTTTACGGGGTGTAACAAGTCTGCCTTGGGTGGGTTACTTGGACAAATTCCAGTGAAGGTTCGCGTCGGGGCCGTGGCACATTGGCCAAGCTCCGCGTTGCATGCCGTGGCACGTTGGCCATATTTACCTGGAACATGAAATTCCAGTGAGGGTCCACGTTTGTACCATGTCACGGAGGCAGTGCTCCGCGATGCACTCCGTGACACGTTGCTTGTTATTCCGGAAAAAATTTCCACTAGTATAAATAGCACACTTAGGTTTATTTTTAATTATTCTGACTTAGTTGAGCAAGAACGTGGGTTACAGGCAGTTGAGGAGACGAAATTCTTAGGGTTCTTCTCTAACTCTTTCTCCTTTATTTCAATTGTTTGTATGATTTATACTCATTTGATGATGTTTAATCCACAAATGAGTGGCTAAATTCACTTCTTGCCGAGGTTAAGAACATTTGTAGTGGAATGTAATTGTTGATCATTTTGGTTTTTCATCTTTTCTTCCATGGTTGTTCTATCAATTCTTGTTCTTACTGCATTAATGGCTGGCCAATGTTAATGTATATCTAAAAAATCCAATTTTATCTTGAAAGAGAAAGAAATTGGAAAGTTGTGAATTGGTAGGATATGATCTCTCCTTAGTTTGGGAAAATTGAGAATTGATTTACCTTCAGAATAGAAATATATCAGAAAGTCGTATTAGTCAATTAAGGAATCGGTTTCGTATGGCTAGAACATGAAATTCTTTTGTCACAGAAATGTAGGTTGAAGGTTCATGATTCTTAAGTTGGGGAGAATACGAAAGTTTCTCTCCATAGGCAATAATTCTTGACTAGCAACCGAAGGGAAGATTAACCAAATTGTATCGATGAATTACTTTCCTGCATGTTCGTTTTAGCCTCAGCTTGCTCATTACTATAGTCAGACTCACTTTATAATTTTATTTTAGATTAGTATAAATTAGGAAACAAATTCTTCAAAATCTTCTTTAAATCGTTGTCAGCATTTTTAGAGTTAGAGTTCATTAACACTTAATTCGATTATTACCTTGGTTCAGTTCCTGTGGGATCGATACTTGGCTTACTTAAGCCATTTTACTACTTGTTTGACCACGTGCACTTGCGTGTAGTTGTGAATACACTGAACAAGTTTTTGGCGCCGTTGCCGGGGACTGGCAATTGGTAAAATTGTTTTCTTAAGTGTTAGTTTACGATTTCTATATTATGCTGACAACTTGATCTTAGCTTGTCTTTTGCAGATATTGAATTCTGTTGAACACTGGCAAGAGACAAGGAGCTGGTGGATTCATACTTAGAGCCGGAAAGACAATTTCATCGTCAAAGGAGAGAAGCTCTAGAGCGGAAGCTGCAGTTGCTCAGACAAACAATCCTGGAGCAACAACAGAATCCACCACTTGTAAGGGCAGTGTTAGTGCCCGAGGAATGGCAGCTAGGCCGGTTCGTGAAGTGGCAATCCCACATGCTAACAATGTTACATCAAGCATTCGCAAACCTGATCCAGGAGGGAGGTTTGAGCTGAAACAGAATATGGTGCAATTGCTGCACACCAGCGGGCAATTCACAGGTCTCCCTCACGAGGATCCACAATAACATCTCTAAGACTTTTTGGAGATAAATGACACTTACATCTCCACTGGAGTATCATCTGATTACGTAAGGCTTACATTGTTCCCATTTTCACTATTGGGAGAAGCAAAGAGGTGGTTGAAAGATGAGCCACCTAATTCCATCACCACTTGGGATGATCTTGCAAGAAAATTCTTGATACGGTTCTTTCCATCTGGGAAAACAGCAAGACTTATAAGTCAGATTCTAAGTTTTAAACAAAGAAAGGGGGAGAATCTGTATCAAGCTTGGGAAAGATTCAAATCCATGTTATGGGATTGTCCTCACCATCACCAGTCCAATGATGTGCTGGTGCATACGTTCATAGAGGGTTTGGAACCCCACACAAAAATTTTGCTAGACTCAGCAGCTGGGGGACAAGCATTGGAAAAGACTTATGAGGAGCTGTATACTTTGTTAAATTGTATTTCGCAGGGAAATCCAGAGTGGAATGCGGACTCTTCAAGAGGAGGAACAAGGAAAGCGGCAGGAGTCATGGAAGTGGATGAGTTTACAGCTATCGCTGCACAGATAGCTGTGTTGCAAAATCAACTCAACACCCACTTCAGCAACATGAGCTTAAATCAATCTCAAGCCCCAGTTAATGTAGTGCAGCAGATTTGGTGTGAAGTATGCGGTAGTAATGAACATTCAGCTGAGTGTTGTGGTGCAAATCCAGATTCAGTGAACTTTGTTAGTAATGTACAGAGAAATAATCACCAACAATATGGCAACAACTATAACTCTAATTGGAGGAATCATCCGAATTTTTCCTGGGGTAGTAACAACCATCAAGGACATAGATCGAATCAGGGTGCATAGAGAAATCAAGGAGGGCAGCAGAACTATCAGACTCAATACAGAAGCAACAATGAACCTCCTTCACCACCACCACCACCACCCAACATTGAGGAAATGTTTAAAACAATGATAGCTAACCAAGCTCAATTGCAGGCTGACTATGTAAAATTGGCAGCAGATTTAAAGAACAATTAGTTAGCTACAAAGGCGTTGGAGTACCAGTTTGGGCAACTAGCTAGAGCTCAAAACACCAGGCCAAGAGGAGGACTACCGAGTGACACTGACCCGAATCCCAAGAAAGTAAATACAGTGACCATAAGGAGTGGTTTACAACTCAAGGAGGTGGAACCAGAAAGACTACCTCAGCAGTCGGGAGCAGTTGAGAAAGAAAGGGAACACGATGATGAAAGGGGGAAGAAAAAGGAAGCTGAACCAGAAAAACCACCACCCCTGTTCCCTCAAAGATTAAAGAAACACAAGGAGGAAGCGTGTTTCAAAAAGTTCATGGAGGTGCTTAAACAGGTACACATTAATTTACCTCTTGTTGATGTTTTGCAGGGAGTGCCGAAGCATGCGAAATATATCAAGGACATCGTGGCGAACAAAAGTAGATTGACAGAGTATGCTACGGTGGCGCTTACGGAGGAGTGCACTTCCCGAATACAGAACAGGTTGCCAACAAAGCTCAAGGACCCTGGGAGCTTTACAATCCAAATCACAATTGGGCAAAGTATCCGAGCTCGTGGGCTATGCGATTTGGGATCGAGCATTAACTTGATGCCGACATCGGTATTCAAGAAGTTGGGGCTGGGCAGTCCTAACCAACTACAGTGATCTTGCAGTTAGCGGATTGTTCTTTGGCCAGACCAGATGGCATTGTGGAGGACGTGCTGGTGCAAGTGGGCTCCCTTATCTTCCCGGTAGATTTTGTCGTGCTGGATTTTGAGCCGGATGCGGAAGTCCCATTTATTTTGGGACGTCCTTTCTTGGAAACCGGGAAAGCTTTGATTGATGTAGCCACAGGGCAGCTAACCATGCGGGCGCATGAAAAGGTGGAGGTATTTGAAGTGTACAAAGCCACGAAGCTTCCGGCCGTATATGAGGAGCTTTCAGCAATCAACGTGCTTGATCAAGCAGATATTGTTCAGTTTGTTGATTCTCAAGATCCAGTGGGAAAACCACCGATTGAGGACACCCCGCACGGGGCAGTGGAGTTGTGGAAAGAAGATCGAAGTGCCACGTTCTTGGTTAATGGGCAACGGTGTAAGCATTATTGGGGTGAGGACGTTATTCGAGAGAAATCATCCATCACTCTAGTGGATGATTGAGCTTTAATGACATCGAGCCGCGATGGTAAACCAGGCGCTGCACGGGAGGCAACCCGTTAAATTGTTGTAATAGATCAGTAGAATTAGTTTATAAAAAAAAGAAAAGAAAATAAAAATAAAAACAAAAACAAAAACAAAAAAAAATATTTTTTTCATTAGTGTTTGAAACCTATAAATTCTAACCAATTTCTTGATGTGAGATGATTTTCAGGTGTAACGGAGGGCAAAAATGCAAAGGATTGCAAAGGAAAAAAATTGAGGTGATTAAAAATTAAAAGTGGCAAAACATTGACCCTGCACGATGGCTCCGTGCCACGGAGGAGGGCCTCCTCGTTACCCTCCGTGACACGTTGAAGGTGTTTTGGAATTTTTTACAAATTCCAGAACCCCTGTGCGATGGCTCCGTGTCACAGAGGGGGTGCTCCGCGTTACCCTCCGTGACACGTTGAAGTGTTATTCGCGATGGGTCACACCGGGTCGCCGGGTGACCCGCGCGAAAAACCTTCTTTTTAACCCCGAAAACACCCAATTTTTCCCATTTCTCACTCCCCTCCGCGACAAAGTCCCCAAAATCCCCCCTCCCCTAACGTGACACGGACCTAGGATCAAAGTTTTTTCAACTTTTCTTCAAGTTCATCGAATTAAAGGTACGTTCTTGAACTTAACCTCAACTTTTGCCGAAATTTTCAATTTTTGAGCATGTGAGTTAGCTAAAGCTTGCTCTAAGTGTAAATTGAGCATGAATTCATTGAATTTATTGTTGATTGATGTTCGTAGTATCGTTATGATTATATGAACTCAATAAATACATGTTTGATTGAATTTGTGCGAAATCGGTAGCTAGGGTTGGAATTCGAATAGGAAGAAGCTAAATTTGGTTGAAAATTTGAAAATGGTTGGGTTGTTCATATTGGGTGATGTAAATGATGTTGTGAATATGGATGAATATGCTAAATAAACAAGGTAATTTTCGGAAAAATGAAATTGGTGAGTTGTATAGGTTGTTGTTGTTGAGAAAAATTTTGGGCTAAGTGCTATGTGATGTAATGAAATCGATGGTGAAATTGTGATTAGTTGTACGAAGTCTGAGTAGTACTTAGTCATTATTCCATCGACTTATCTGAATGCACGAGGCATGTTGATTGATAGAAATTGGAAAAGAATGCTTGTCTTGCCGAATTGTTTTCATTGTGGCTAAAGATTAAGTGTGGGGTGGCCTAACTCAACTCAACCTTAATCAAGCTAATTTTTGACTTGAATAACATTGGGACTGTCTGTTTGATTTGACAGGAACGACGGCAAGCAGGCAAGACAAAGGAAAGGGCGTATCTACATTAGGCACCGGGAGAAAAAGAATTAGACTGGGAACGACAGTCCTAGCAGCACCAGTGGTTCCACGCGGCCAACGCCGTTAATATGGAATCCGATGGGTGACGGACGAAGGGAAGAAATGGTATGCCAAACATAAGGAGACCAAATACTTCTCTGAGGAGCACATTCCAAGGGAGCCACTTGCTCAGGAATTCGATAGAATAGTACACCGGATTGACGATGCCGGGCTGAACTTCATCTTCAAAGAGCCCAAGGAGTGCAATCTCCATTTAATTCAGGAGTTGTATGCACTGGAACCTGACACTCCGCAGTCACACCGTCAAGATAAGGGGGCAGGTTGTCACCTTTGAGCCTCATCACCTGAATGCCATATTGGGGTGCGGGACACAGACGCCCATGTACTCCGACAGCTGAACATAACTCCACCCTATGCGGATATCAGACGCACTCTGTGTGGAGCCCGTTCGACAGCACGGTGGAGAAGGCACAAGGAGAGGGGCTATCATCAGACACTGCCTTACTCTCAAATGAACAGGGAAGCCAGGATTTGGCTTAAAATAGTGTGTTCCTACCTAATCCCGGGGGTGCACATGACAGATGTCACCCGAGATCGTGTGTGCTTGGTTTATGCCCTGATGAAAGGACTGGAGATTAATGTTGGGGCGGTGATCATCTCCGCCATGAAGAGAGTCCGTTTGCATCAAGGGCACAGGTACGAGTTTGGTGGTTTGCTGACCACATTTCTGAGGGGCCTTGACATCGAGGAGGAGGCCCTATACTACATCTCGCAGATGGATAGGCGTGCCTTGGACGTCACCAAAACCAAGGCACCCGACACCACTCATGGGCCAGTTCTCACACTAGCCGAGGGACATGCTCGGGATGATCAGTATATGGCCCGCATGTACGGGATGCAGATGCTGTAGTTGAGAATAGGCAGGAGTCCAGCAACAGAAGATGAGCTATGGTAGCTCGAGCTAGATTACCCCTTTGGCGAAAATGCCAGGGCTCTATGCCGAGTGGGGCCTGCTTTTGTGGAACCTGTTGATGATGATGTCCCCACGGATGAGGAGACACGCCGCGATGACTCAGATGTTGAGTCAGATGAGGATAGCGGGAGCGATTCAGATATGGGGGATGAGGCAACGGCACCTGACGAAGAAGTTGAATACTTCGATTGATCGGGGAGTTTCACCACCTACTTCTGTGCTATGTTGAATTTGATGAACACTGGGGATAGTGTTCGATTTAAGTGTGGGGTGGGAGTAGTTAGGTGCCATTTGTTTTGTTGTTCTTATGTTCATGTCTTGTTGTTGTGCCTGTGAAAAAATTGTGACCCTGTGATTTTGTGAGTATGTTGTGTATTGTAATTCGGTGTGTAATGAATGTGTTATACCCCATAGAATTCTCGGCACCTAGACGACCTATTCACAAACGCTGCCAAACACTACCCAAACTCAAATTAATCCTAGATACCAAAGTATTTAGCAGCATAGAGCATTCCTACGGATTTAGTTTCGTGAAATACGGCCGACGAATCGGCGAGCCGCCGAACTAAGGTAAATAGAATTGCTCTAAATTAATGTCTATGTGTTCCTAGCTGAGAAGTGAATATTTCTCCCTTCTGGACCGCTGAAAAATAACGAGTTTTCGACCGTTTTTCGAAAGGTTTAAGTTGGGATAAATATATATATATATATAAAGTGACGATTTCTCCCGAATATTAATGTATTTAGTTCTAATTGACGTGTATATGAATGTAGTTGGGAGAAACAGCAGAAGTACCGACGGAAATCACACCGGTCAGTCGGATACTCAGAAACCAGGTATGTAAAGTTATTCTTTCGGCAAGCCAGGAAGTACAACTTAGAAAGTAAATAGAATAAAAGCTATTAACCGATACCCAGTGTACAGGAACGATTTTAGTATAATTTCCAGCAAGCATGCTAGTACATTAATCACGTATCATGCGATAATCAGAATAGTAGATATTCAGGCAATACGTAGTACATCTGTTGAGATTGTATCCAGTAGTAGATGGTTCATTTTATGTTATTGAGCTATATCCAGATATAATCAGATAGACAGATAAAGGCCAGGTAGCAGTTAGTCCAGCAATCAGAAATAGTGTAAAACAGAATATAGTATCAATTATTTAATACAAACTGGCCTTAAGATACAAGAAGAGAATATGGTTAGTATTTTGCATTAAGCATGCTTGCTGTGTATGTGTTTTGTATGTTGAGACTTGTTGTGGCATATGGGCACCCTTTAGCATCCCCACTGCCCCTAGGTTATAGCTGTGTCGATACCAGATTCAGATACCGCCACTAGCTGGGCGATGCCGTCCGAGTAAAGGACGATGATGGCCGACCACCATGATAATACGGTCCAGACCACCCTGCTTGCAGGGGTAGTTCAGTTTACTCTGCGCAGAGCTAGCACACCCTGTTTACAGGGGCAGACCACTCTGTGTGCACATCTGTGCCCAGAGGCAGGAGTCTTCGGACTCAGACACAATTTATTGTCAGAGGCCAAGGCTTGAGCTACGTACCCAAGGGGGCCGGTAGGAGGAGCTCACAGTTATCAGATGAGTGGAACGACTTGTTTTTGGTTGGTTTAGACCCGGGTAGGGGTAAATAGATTGCTTGCTTGGTTGGCACCTTCCGACTTATGAGGGTCGGTCAGGTATTGTGTGTATTATTATGTATAATGATATGTGCTAGTAGATACTGATAGACTGAAGGACGACACGTCTTCAGGTACGCTCAGTTAGTTACAGATGTATAAACTCTCCCCAGTTATCCTCAGCTAGATAGACTCAGCTACTTCTTGCTTAAATGTCATGTTATTGTGCTATTCGTTTCAGTTGCATATTTCAGTTTGCTTCACATGCTCAGTACCTGTGGTACTGACGCCCAGCGGGGCACTGTATTGCTTGCCTACAGGTACTCACGGACGAGGAGTCGATCCCTCGTGATTCCAGCTAGCCAGTGAGTCATCAGCTCCTGTCATCCGGAGTCTGATTCCCAGAGGTGTAGCTCCTTTTCTTTTGTTGTGCAGTATGGGTAGGTTGGGGCCCTGTCCCGATCATTTCTATTAGTTCTTACAGTATTCGTAGAGGCTTGCAGTCTGTATATATTCCCTGTGGTTATTTGAGTCGGTCGTGTGAGGCTGTGCAGTCTGCTGTAGCTATTTTGTATTCCAGTTTATGTTGGCCGTGTGGGGCCTTAGTTTGACAGTAGTGGTGACCTTGCCGGTCACGTAGTTTTATAGCAGTCTTGTGTTGAGTTACAGATAACTAGACAGCATGGTGGCCTTGTCGGCCCGCATTGGTTCCTTGTTACAGGTCTGTTTCTGGTTAGCTGTTGTTACAGGTACAGATGGCTACAGGCCAGTTGGCCGGAGGTTGTAGTTACAGCCGTTATATAGCCGATTTATTTCTTGACTCCTTAGCCCGCTATGCTCCAGCATTTGTGGACGCCATGTCGTCCAGAGTCCACCGCTTTATTATGGGCCTGAATCCAGAGTACATAGAGACGTGCATGACAGCTACTTTGAGAGAGGACATGGACATAGCCAGGGTACAGTCCTTCGCACAGACAATTGAGGGCCTGAGGCAGCGACAGCGGGGTGACAGACAGGCGACTTCAGAGCAGTGCCGTAGGAGCAGACCCGCTGAGATTCAGAGGGAAATTCCTAGGGGGCCGAGACCATGGTTTTCAGATAGGCCACCCAGATCTCTACCACCGGTACAGCAGCAGAGGGGCAGGTTCATTCACCGGAGTCAGTCGGAGTCCGATAGAAGTTCATGGACAGTAGACTCACCTCAGCAGCGGAGGGTAGAACAGAGTTGATTTACATCCACCCCTTGTCCTATATGCTACCGACTACATTCTGGAGCCTGCAGGCAGGGCTTCCCAGGGTGTTATTACTGCGGACAGGAAGGGCATTTAATGAGAGATTGTCCAGCCAGGGGACAGGGTTGTCAGGATGATCTGGATAGAGCGTCAGCAGGGCCACGAGTTCCAGCAGCCTCAGCAGGGCGCAGACCCTCAGGTTCAGGGAATAGGGGCCGAGGTAGACCAGGAGCCTCTGGCTCAGGTGCAGGCCCCAGCCGTACCTATGCATTACCGGGGAGGCAGGATTCAGAGGCATCTCCCGACGTGGTCACAGGTACATTGATTATCTGTTCATATCCTGTTTATGTATTGATTGATCCAGGGTCTACATTGTCATATATCACACCATTTGTGGCCCGAAAGTTGGGTATCGAACCAGAATTGCTTCAGCAGCCCTTTTCAGTGCTTACACCGGTCGGTGACTCGATTACAGCTAAAAGAGTTTACCGAGGGTGTACGGTAGAGGTTGCTGATCGCCAGACCACAGTAGACTTAATAGAACTTGAGATGGTCGACTTCGATGCCATTATGGGTATGGACTGGCTAGTGCCATGCTACGCCGACTTAGAATGCTAGACCAAGACGGTCCGATTCCACTTTCTGGGGGAGGCAGTGCGAGAATGGAAAGGGAGTACACCTACGCCGAAAGGTAGGTTTATTTCCTACCTTAAGGCAAGAAAATTAATAGCAAAGGGATGTATTTGACACCTAGTTAGAGTCCAGGACGTTCGGGTTGAACCTCAGACTCTTCAGTCTGTTCCAGTGGTTAATGAATTCCCTGATGTATTCCCGGATGAGTTGCCTGGTGTCCCTTCCGAAAGGGAGATAGATTTTGCGATTGACTTGTTACCAGGTACTCAGCCGATATCGTTTCCTCCTTATCGTATGGCTCCTGCAGAACTCAGAGAATTAAAGGAGCAGTTGAAAGATTTGTTAGATAAAGATTTTATCAGGCCGAGTACTTCACCGTGGGGTGCGCCAGTTTTATTCGTGAGAAAGAAGGATGGCTCGCTCCGAATGTGCATAGATTATCGGCAACTAAACAAAGTTACAGTGAAGAACAAATACCCGCTCCCGAGAATAGATGATTTATTTGACTAGTTGCAGGGGGCCAAATGTTTCTCCAAGATAGATCTGAGGTCCGGATACCACCAGGTCTGGGTTCGTGAGAGAGACATTCCAAAGACTGCTTTCAGGACCAGGTATGGTCACTTTGAATTCCTAGTTATGTCTTTCGGGCTGATGAATGCTCCCGCAGTGTTTATGGACCTGATGAACAACATATTCAGACCGTATTTGGATCTGTTCGTGATAGTATTTATCAATGATATTCTGGTATATTCTCGTTCACAGACAGATCACCAGAACCATTTACGAACAGTACTCCAAATCCTTAGAGAACGTTAGCTGTACACCAAGTTTTCTAAGTGCGAGTTCTGGCTGAACTCAGTTGCCTTTTTGGGGCACATCGTGTCGGATGCTGGTATACAGGTAGACACACAGAAAATAGAGGCGGTCAAGACATGGCCCAGACCTACCACTCCGACCGAGGTCCACAGTTTCTTGGGTTTAGCAGGATATTATCGGAGATTTGTTGAAGGATTCTCCACTATAGCAGCACCTCTGACAAAGCTGACACAGAAAGCAGCAAAATTTCAGTGGACGGAGGCATGTGAGCAGAGTTTTGAAGAGTTGAAAGACCGATTGACCTCCGCTCTAGTGCTAGCATTGCCAGAGGGAACAGATGGGTATGCAGTGTATTGCGACGCTTTAGGTTTGGGACTGGGTTGTGTGTTGATGCAGCATGGTAAGGTGATTGCTTATGCTTCCAGACAGCTGAGGAAACACGAAAAGAACTATCCGACCCATGACCTGGAACTGGCCGCAGTGATCCACGCTCTGAAAATTTGGAGGCATTATCTGTATGGCGTCCATGTAGACATTTTCACAGATCATAAAAGTCTGCAATACATTTTCACACAGAGGGAGTTAAATCTGCGGCAACGTCGCTGGTTAGAATTGTTGAAAGACTATGATGTAAATATTCTCTATCACCCAGGAAAAGCTAATGTAGTAGCAGATGCCCTGAGCCGTAAGTCAATGGGGAGTTTGGCGTATTTGCGGCCCGAGAAGCGGGAATTAGCCAAGGAAATTCATCAACTAGCTGGGTTAGCCGTTCGAGTAGTGGAGACAGAAAATAACAGAGCGGTGATTCAAAATTCTGCCGAGTCATCACTAGTTACAGAGATAAAAGAACGGCAGTACGAGGACCCTGACTTAGTCCAGCTCAGAGATAGAATTCAGGAAGGTAAAGAGTCAGATTTCCAAGTGACTGAAAATGAAGTACTACGTTGTGGGGGCCGTCTATGTGTCCCGAATGTTTCAGGGCTTCGCCAGCAGATCATGCATGAGGTACATTACGCTCGTTATTCCCTCCATCTAGGAGCAACGAAAATGTACCACGATATCAGAGACATCTACTGGTGGCCAGGTATGAAATCTGAAATAGCTGAATTTGTATCTAGATGTCCTAACTGCCAGCAGGTGAAAGCGGAGCACCAGAAACCGAGCGGTCTGACGCAGTATATAGCTGTGCCTATGTGGAAATGGGAAGCGATAAATATGGATTTTGTAACAGGATTACCCCGTACCAGACGCAGAAATGATTCCATTTGGGTAATAGTAGACAGGCTAACAAAGTCAGCTCATTTCCTACCCGTGAAGGCTACCTTCTCAGCTGAGGATTATGCCGAATTATATATCAGAGAAATAGTTAGATTACATGGAGTGCCAGTATCTATTATTTCAGATAGGGGAGCACAATTTGCAGCTAGATTCTGGCAGTCGTTTCAGAAAGGTTTGGGAATGCAGATTAACTTGAGCACAACATTCCATCCTCAAACAGATGGGCAGGCTGAACGTACAATTCAGACGCTCGAAGATATGCTACGAGCGTGTGTGTTAGATTTTGGGGGTCGCTGGGATGAACATCTTTCGTTAATTGAATTTGCTTATAATAACAGCTACCATTCAGCTATTCAGATGGCGCCTTTCGAGGCATTATACGGACGAAAATGTAGATCTCCAGTGGGCTGGTATGAAATAGGAGAATCAGCGTTAGTTGGCCCAGACATTGTTCGGCAGTCCGAGGAAAAGGTAAAGTTTATCCGAGAACGTTTACTGACTGCTTAGAGCCGCCAGAAGTCTTATGAAGATATGCGGTGCAGAAATTTAGAATTTTTGGTAAATGACTGGGTATATCTGAAAGTGTCCCCGATGAAAGGAGTAATGAGGTTTGGCAAGAAAGGCAAGCTTAGCCCAAGATTCATTGAGCCATATCAGATTCGGCGAAGAATAGGCCGAGTTGCATACGAGTTGAACTTGTCTCCAGAGTTAGCATATGTTCACCCAGTATTCCATGTTTCTATGTTACGGAAGTTCGTAGGTGACCCTTCTACAGTAGTTCCGGTTCAGGATGTCCAGGTTACAGAAGAATTAACATATGAAGAGGTTCCCGTAGCTATCCTAGACAGACAGATTCGCAGACTGAGATCTAAAGATGTTGCATCTGTCAAAGTGTTGTGGCGTAACAAAAATCGTGAAGAAATGACGTGGGAGGCTGAAGAGGAAATGAAAACCAGATACCCTCACTTATTTCCGACCTAGTCAGGCGACAGGTATGTCCGTATTATTACTTATACAGTACCTTATGGTTGTATGTTTGTAAATGATAAAGAAAGATTGATATCTAGTTATCCAGTGGATCTTAAAATATGGTGTGCAGTGCCTGTGTTGGACTTTTCTACATTTCAGGTTTTTGCGATAGTCCATATTACAGGGGAGACTCTGCCGAAATTTTTCTAGAAAGTAAGTAAGGATTCCTCTAGATAACAGTGTACATTCGAGGACGAATGTTCCTAAGGGGGGAGAATGTTATACCCCATAGAATTCCCGGCACCTAGACGACCTATCACACGTTGGTTAAGCATATTAGAAGGCCATACGTGCTAGAGAAAGGCCGAAAAAAAAGATCGGACGAGAAACCCGTCGAACCATCGCGGGAGGAGCCGAGGCAGAGCCCCTCCGCGATGGCAGCGTGTCACGGAGGCAAGGCCTCCGCGATGGCTCCGTGACACGTTGCCCAAGTTCAGGCTCAAGTATATAAAGCCCCCACTTCGGTTTAATATCTTTTAACTCATTTTAATTTCCAGAACACGCAGCAAAACAGAGGAAGGCGAAGGAGGGATTATAATTTTCGTCCGATTACGCTGCCAAACGCTACCCAAACTCAAATTAATCCTAGATACCGAAGTATTTAGCAGCATAGAGCATTCCAACAGATTTAGTTTCGTGAAATACGGCCGACGAATCGGCGAGCCGCCGAACTAAGGTAAATAGAATTGCTCTAAATTAATGTCTATGTGTTCCTAGCTGAGAAGTGAATATTTCTCCCTTCTGGACCGCTGAAAAATAACGAGTTTTCGACCGTTTTTCGAAAGGTTTAAGTTGGGATAAATATATATATATCTAAAGTGACGATTTCTCCCGAATATTAATGTATTTAGTTCTAATTGACGTGTATATGAATGTAGTTGGGAGAAACAGCAGAAGTACCAACGGAAATCACACCGGTCAGTCGGATACTCAGAAACCAGGTATGTAAAGTTATTCTTTCGGCAAGCCAGGAAGTACAGCTTAGAAAGTAAATAGAATAAAAGCTATTAACCGATACCCAGTGTACAGGAACGATTTTAGTATAATTTCCACCAAGCATGCTAGTACATTAATCACGTATCATGCGATAATCAGAATAGTAGATATTCAGGCAATACGTAGTACATCTGTTGAGATTGTATCCAGTAGTAGATGGTACATTTTATGTTATTGAGCTATATCCAGTTATAATCAGATAGACAGATAAAGGCTAGGTAGCAGTTAGTCCAGCAATCAGAAATAGTGTAAAACAGAATATAGTATCAGTTATTTAATACAAACTGGCCTTAAGATACAAGAAGTGAATATGGTTAGTATTTTACATTAAGCATGCTTGCTGTGTATGTGTTTTGTATGTTGAGACTTGTTGTGGCATGTGGGCACCCTTTAGCATCCCCACCCCCCCTGGGTTATAGCTGTGTCGATACCAGATTCAGATACCGCCACTAGCTGGGCGATGTCGTCCGACTAAAGGACGATGATGGCCGACCACCATGATAATACGGTCCAGACCACCCTGCTTGCAGGGGTAGTTCAGTTTACTCTGCGCAGAGCTAGCACACCCTGTTTACAGGGGCAGACCACTCTGTGTGCACATCTGTGCCCAGAGGCAGGAGTCTTCGGACTCAGACACAGTTTATTGTCAGAGGCCAAGGCCTGAGCTACGTACCCAAGGGGGACGGTAGGAGGAGCTCACAGTTATCAGATGAGTGGAGCGACTTGTTTTTGGTTGATTTAGACCCGGGTAGGGGTAAATAGATTGCTTGCTTGGTTGGCACCTTCCGGCTTATGGGGGTCGGTCAGGTATTGTGTGTATTATTATGTATAATGATATGTGCTAGTAGATACTGATAGACAGAAGGACGACACGTCTTCAGGTACGCTCAGTTAGTTACAGAATGTATAAACTCTCCCCAGTTATCCTCAGCTAGATAGACTCAGCTACTTCTTGCTTAAATGTCATGTTATTGTGCTATTCGTTTCAGTTGCATATTTCAGTTTGCTTCACATGCTCAGTACCTGTGGTACTGACGCCCAGCGGGGCGCTGTATTGCTTACCTACAGGTACTCACGGACGAGGAGTCGATCCCTCGTGATTCCAGCCAGCCAGTGAGTCATCAGCTCTTGTCATCCGGAGTCTGATTCCCAGAGGTATAGCTCCTTTTCTTTTGTTGTGCAGTATGGGTAGGTCGAGGCCCTGTCCCGATCATTTCTATTAGTTCTTACAGTATTCATAGAGGCTTGCAGTCTGTATATATTCCCTGTGGTTATTTGAGCCGGTCGTGTGAGGCCGTGCAGTCTGCTGTAGCTGTTTTGTATTCCAGTTTATGTTGGCCGTGTGGGGCCTTAGTTTGACAGTAGTGGTGACCTTGCCGATCAGTAGTTTTACAGCAGTCTTGTGTTGAGTTACAGATAACTAGACAGCATGGTGGCCTTGTCAGCCCGCATAGGTTCCTTGTTACAGGTCTGTTTCTGGTTAGCTGTTGTTACAGGTACAGATGGCTACAGGCCAGTTGGCCGGAGGCTGTAGTTACAGCTGTTATATAGCCGATTTGTTTCTTGAAATAGAGCCAGAACCAGCCAAAGCACCATTTGTGCTCAGGCTGGACCAGTTAGCAGTCCAGAGTCTAGCAGGCACCAAGTGCCTTCATACCCCCCAAGGTGGGGTGTGACAGAATGTTAATCTGTTGTGTGCTGTGTTGAGCTGTCTTTAGCTTGTTGTGTAAATATTTTTGTTTTTTTATCGAAATTATCTTTGTTTTCTATCGAAATTATTGATATTTTTAAATTTTTTAAAAATTTTTGTTGAATTTTTTATGATTGGGTTTCTCGACCTTTGTTTTCGGTGCTTTTATCAAGAATAGTCCCATTGAACCAAAGTCGTAAATAGTGACCGTTCCCTATGATGGATGGATGACGACCGTCTTAAGGGAAATGTAGTCGATAGGAGTAGTTTTTTTTTCTTTTATTTTTTTTCTTTTGTTTGTTTCCCAAATGTGTCGCTACTTCATGGTTGGGAATTCTTGTTGCGTGTTGTACATGATATTAAAGATGCAAAGATGATTCGTATGAAAACATGCAAATGTGAAATATGTTGAGATACCTAGGCCACAGAGTTTGATTCGGTGTGATTGAGGCTTAATATTGAATTCTTGTAATTATCTGATTGAAGAGTCTGTGAATAAGTCTTGAGTTGAGCATGTGCAATGAGTGTGAGGTGAGGTTTCGATTATTCCATGCTATTGTGAAGTGTCTAAACTTTCCTGGTGTGTGTACGAAACGGAATGAAGGATGTGTAGTGTAGGAAAGGATGTAGGCATTTCTTTGATTTCACCGAAAGTTTTTTTTCTTATCATACCTACCTTGAATGTACATCCTAGTTAGCCCCATTGAGCCTTTAGCCTATTTTTTTCTTTCACTAAAGAGGTAGAAACTGAGCTTAATCCCTTCTTTTCATTAGCCATGAATTTGATCCAAAACTCTTAAGCGCTCAAGAGAAAAAATAATTTTCCCACAGTGTCAAGGAGTGAAAAGTGTGAAAAAGAAAGGAAAAGCAGAAGTGGTGCAAGTGAAGATAAGGTCAAGGGTGCACTTGCCGAATATAAATAAAATGAAGGTGTATAACTAATTTTTGTTATTGAGTCGAGTGTGCTTAAAGAAATGGGAACAAAAATAAAGAAAGACTTCAAGAAGGGGAGGATGAAGGAAGAAACAATGCCCATAATGATGGTGGGATGTATTGAAAAGCGCTTAAGGAGGCTAGTTGCTATTATTGGTTAGCCCAGTATTTACTAGTTCCTTAGCTTACATTACAACCCGTTAAGTCATACGTGATCTTACATCACGCTTCCTTATATTAGTGGAGTAATACACTAGAGGCAAGCCTATGGTTCATGACATGATGCATGTGAATTCTTTGGGAGAGAGAGCAAAATAGTGTTTATATACCCCTACATGTAGTGCTTTGGAAATCATATGATTGGAAAAAGGGTAATTCTCTTGTGTTATGAGGGCACATGCTTGAAGAGAGATTGAATTTCGTGTCGGATGTCTTGATCAGCTGATTTGCATGAGTTTGCCGAGATCGAGAGTCGATTCTTGAATCTAGGAGGTCATAATGTGGTGAATGTCATTGTGTTTATGAGACTATGCATGTTTTCTTGATGATTTGCTATATTAAATAATCGGTATAACTATAGCTTGAATTGTCGAGCAAAAGTAGCTATACGTGGGTGTCAATTGCATGAGATATGAGATTATTGTTCGAGGACGAACAAGGTTTTAAGTGTGGGGTAAGTGATCTTGGGCAGAATTATATGCCCAAGTGATGCTCAAATGCTTTATTTCGTCTTGTTTATCTATCGTTATTTGTACATTCTCATGTGATTTGTAGTTAAAATGTGAACTTATACTAACCAACATGATTAGTGTTGTTTTGCAGGAAAAATGAAATTTTAGGAAGCTAAGTTGCATGTTGGTGAAAATCAGGAATGGACTCGGAAGCGAGCAGTGGAAAAGGTCAAGGACAAGCCGCAAATAAAGGGGCTCCGCGATGGAGCCGTGTCACGCTGCCATCGCAGAGGCAGTCTGCCTCGAGTGGGTTACTTGGACAAATTTCAGTGAAGGTCCGCATCGGGGCCGTGGCATGTTGGCCAAGCCCCGCGTTGCATGTCGTGGCAAGTTGGCCATATTTACCTGGAACATGAAATTCCAGTGAGGGTCCGCGTTTGCACCGTGTCACGGAGGCAGTGCTCCGCGATGCACTCCGTGACACGTTGCTTGTTATTCTGAGAAAAATTCTCACTAGTATAAATAGCACACTTAGGTTTATTTTTAATTATTCTGACTTAGTTGAGCAAGAATGTGGGTTACAGGCAGTTGAGGAGACGAAATTCTTAGGGTTCTTCTCTAACTCTTTCTCCTTTATTTCAATTGTTTGTATGATTTATACTCATTTGATGATGTTTAATCCACAAATGAGTGGCTAAATTCACTTCTTGCTGAGGTTAAGAACATTTGTAGTGGAATGTAATTGTTGATCATTTTGGTTTTTCATCTTTTCTTCCATGGTTGTTCTATCAATTCTTGTTCTTACTGCATTAATGTCTGGCCAATGTTAATGTATATCTAAAAAATCCAATTTTATCTTGAAAGAGAAAGAAATTGGAAAGTTGTGAATTGGTAGGATATGATCTCTTCTTAGTTTGGGAAAATTGAGAATTGATTTACCTTCAGAATAGAAATATATCTGAAAGCCGTATTAATCAATTAAGGAATCGATTTTGTATGGCTAGAACATGAAATTCTTTTTTCACAGAAATGTAGGTTGAAGGTTCATGATTCTTAAGTTGGGTAGAATACGAAAGTTTCTCTCCATAGGCAATAATTCTTGACTAGCAACCGAAGGGAAGATTAACCAAATTGTATCGATAAATTACTTCCCTGCATGTTCGTTTTAGCCTCAGCTTTCTCATTACTATAGTTCAGACTCACTTTATAATTTTGTTTTAGATTAGTATAAATTAGGAAACAAACTCTTCAAAATCTTCTTTAAACTGTTGTCTGCATTTTTAGAGTTAGAGTTCATTAACACTTAATCCGATTATTACTTTGGTTCAGTTCCTGTGGGATTGATACTTGGCTTACTTAAGCCATTTTACTTCTTGTTTGACCACGTGCACTTGCGTGTAGTTGTGAATACACCGAACAGAGGCTTTGGTCTCCATTCTGAAGAGATATAAAAAAGCCATCATTGCAGACGTTATTGGAATTTCATCCGGTATTTGCACTCATAAGATCAGCTAGAGCCAAATTATATTCCAAGCATTGAGCATCACCGTAGGTTGAATCCACCTATGCAAGAGCTGGTCAAGAAGGAAATCATCAAGTGGTTGGATGCGGGTGTGGTTTACCCTATTGTCGACAGCAAATGGGTGAGCCCAGTTCAGTGTGTACCGAAGAAGGGAGGAATCACGATGGTCCCAAATGCTAACAATGAGCTCATTCCACTCAGACCAGTCACCGGTTGGAGAGTATGCATAGACTATAGAAAGTTGAACCATTGGACTTAGAAAGATCACTTTCCTATGCCATTCATGGATCAGATGCTTGATCGACTTGCAGGCAGAGGATTGTACTGATTTTTTGATGGTTATTCTTGATACAATCAGATATCTATAGCCCTCAAAGACCAAGAGAAAACCACTTTCACCTGTACATATGGTACATTTGCTTTTAAGAGGATGTTGTTCGGGTTATGTAATGCGCCCATCACTTTTTAGCGGTGCATGATGTCCATATTTTTTGGCATGGTGGAGGACACTATTGAAGTCTTTATGGATTACTTTTTAGTGGTGGGTGATTCATTCGATGATTGTTTGGCTCATTTGAGCAAGGTGCTGCAGCGATGCGAAGAGACCAACCTAGTTCTTAATTGGGAAAAGTGCCATTTCATGGTCAAAGAAGGTATAGTGCTCAGCCACAAGATTTTTGGTAAGGGTATTGAGGTGGACAAATTGAAGATCGATGTTATTGCTAGTCTACCACTTCCTATTTCTTTGAAGGGTGTTAGAAGATTTTTGGGGCATGCAGGATATTATAAGAGATTCATCAAGGATTTCTCAAAGATTGTACATCCCTTGTGTAAGCTACTTGAGAAAGAGGTGAAGTTTGTGTTTGATGATGTGTGTCAGATGGCTTTGAATGCCTAAAGGAAAAATTGACCACTGCTCCGATCATAGTGGCACCTGACTGGTCCTTACTGTTTGAGATTATGTGTGATGCTAGCGGAGTTTCCCTAGGAGCTATTTTGGGCCAAAGGCGTGAAAATATGTTCTATCCTATTTATTATGCTAGCAAGGCTCTTAATGCAGCTTAGAAAAATTATACCATGACAGAACAGGAGTTGTTGGCTGTAGTATTTGCATTCGAAAAGTTTCAGGCTTGCTTGCTTAGAACTAAGGTGATGGTCCATACAAACCATGCATCTATGAGATATCTGATGGCTAAGAAGGATGCCAAAGCCATTTTTTATTTGATGGGTTCTGTTATTGTAGGAGTTCTAGATGAGAAGAAGATGCAGCATTTCGAGATGAGGTTGACATAGATGATACATTCCCCGGCGAGCAAGTTTTGGCTGCCTCACAGGATCTCATCGCATGGTTTGCAGACTTCCTTAATTATCTGGTGAATAATGTTGTATCGGAAAACTTATCTTTTCATTAGCGGAAGTTCATGTCTGATGTGCAAAAGTTTTTTTGGGATGAGCCTTACTTATTTCGCATATGTGCTGATGGCGTAATTCAGAAATGCGTGCCCGAGGTAAAGATGTTGAGCATATTGGAGGCTTGCCACTCATCCCCTGTTGGGGCTCACCACAACAGGATTCACACAGCCCACAAAATTTTTCAATATGGGTACTATTGGCCAACCATTCACTAGGATGCACATGATTTTGCAAAGGCATGTGATGCATGCCAAAGGCAAGGAGGGGCCCATTTGCAAGCTCAAATGGGATGAAGTATATACTTGTAGCTGTGGACTATGTTTCGAAATGGGTGGAGGCAGTTGCGCTTCCAAATAATGAAGGGAAGAGCGTCACAACATTCTTGAAGCGAAATATTATTGCCAAATTTGGGACTCCCAGAGCCATCATTAGTGATGGGGGTTCGCACTTCTGCAATCGGTTGTTTCGGACTTTACTGGAGAAATATGGGGTGAAACACAAGGTGGCAACACCATATCATCCACAATCTAGTGGGCAAGTTGAGGTCTTCAACTAGGAGATAAAGACCATTTTAGCATAGACTGTGAATGCTAACCGGACAGATTGGTCTAGAAAGCTAGATGATGCTTTATGGGCTTATCGGACCACATTCAAGACTCCTATAGGTATCTTTTCGTATCAGCTTGTATATGGGAAAGCATGTCATCTTTCGGTCGAACTTGAGCACAAAGCTATGTGGGCACTCAAGAAGCTGAATTTGAACTGGAGTGAGGCGGTGAACTTGAGGCTTGATTAGTTAAATGAGCTGGACGAATTTTTTTTTGAAAGCCTATGAAAGTTATGAAATTTATAAACTGAGGATGAAAATCCAACATGATCGGAAGATCGAGAAGAGAGAGTTCAGCCCGGGTGATATGGTGTTACTATTCAATTCTAGGCTTCGCTTGTTTCCTGGCAAGTTGAAGTCCAAATGGTTGAGGCCTTTTCAAATGTCCAAGTATTCTCCTATGGGGAAATTGAATTGGAAAACTATGAAGGTAAGCGATTTAAAGTGAATGGTCAATGGTGAAAGCGTATTTGGGGAAGAGCGAAGAAATTAAGCTGGTGGAACTTTGGGCTCTGGGGAAATCTGAGTAGCCAGGGAACTTGCGTCATGCCGTGATGTTAAATCAGGCGCTGCATGGGAGGCAACCCATGGATGTATTTTGGTGAAGTATGAGTAATCTAAATACCCGCGTCGTGCCGCGATGTTAAATCAGGCGCTGCTTAGGAGGTAACCCAAGTGGTAATTGTAATTTTAGGGTAAATATAGTGTTCACAGGTGTTAAAGTGTGCAGGTTTAAGGAAAAAGGAAACCAGGAACATTTAGTTCAGACTCGGAACCATGAGCTTCTGAACCAGCCATTGTAAGATAGCACGGCTCATGTTTTCCAACCGTTGTTACTATCCGGAGTGCCTTGTCTCAGTGTCGAACCAATGGGCACTCAGAACGGGTTGTTCTAATCAAAAGGGTCATGGTATAGCCCATTCTAACCAATTCATGCAGGCCTGAAATCCAAGGAAAGAACCTACGGACACACAGTACGGGTCGGTGTGAATACAAACAACCCGCCCTATGTGCCCATGGGTTCCACAAGTAAGTTTCAGAAACTCTAAATAATGGGAAGAAGATATGGGTCGTTGATACGTCAAACGACCCATTGGACGAGTCGTGGCCAAAGTTACAAATTTTCATGCCCGACCAGACTCGCCCAGACCTAGATTATTTAAAACCCCACACACCCGGATTATGCACACTTACACATTCAAAAATCAAGCAATCAAGCACCGACCTTCATTTCCTCCAGTTTGAACAACTCGACCAACACCTTTGCCCCTAAAAGCGTGAGATTGCTTCACATTTCTCCAAACATTGACCAAGAATTTGATTATTTTCCTACTAAAGTGAGTATTTATTTGGTGTTCTCTCATCATCGTACCTTTCTGAATTGAACTGCATAGCGTTTTCTTCATGATATCATATACGGGAAATTATGCACTGAATTTCATATTATTGTTCCTCCTGGCCATATGCGAGTTCTGTAAAATCAGGAAAATAATATGCATCCTTGAGAAGTAAAATTTAACCTAAGGGGTGTTATGAAATTTTGATGGGGGTAGAGGTTTAGTAATCCCAAAATATTTGATTCAATGCCTGAACTAATACCTGGGTTTTTACTAAAGCTTGAAGGGAATAGGATAGGGTGAGGGCAAGATGCACGACCCAATCAATGACCCGTTATACCCCACAACAGCTCATTGATCGAGTCGTTGGGACTGTCCCAGGATCCCATTGACTAGTCTCTTACAATGATTAATTAAACAGACCGTTGGTTCACCTAACGGATCGTTGAAATTAATTGTTGTATAAAGTCCCGCACTCCCCCCCCCCCCACGAACCAATCAGATGGAACATTATATCTTACAATGGACCGTTGTATTAGCTCGTGAGTAGTTACAGAAGACACCACTTTCATAGAATGAATCAACGACTGCAGCAACGGGCCATTGTTTCCTCAACGACCCGTACTAACTGTCGTCTTTTGTGCCAGAACACTGTTATAACTGGTCTTGTTTTTGTGGATCTAACAATGTTTCTTCTAGGTAAAATGACTTCAACAAGAAACAAAAAACAACAGGAAGCTGCCGCATGAAAGGAGATTGCTAAAAGGCGGCAGCTCCGTGATGAGTCAGAATCATACAGTTCTAGTGGTTCGGAGGTGCACTACAACATTGAAACCTCTGAAGAATCTCCAGTTGTGACCACTAGGGAAAAGTCCAAAGCCTAGGAATCTGCAGCGGCTACTGCCTCACCTCCCCAGTCTGATGACAGAAGTGATGAGGCCGAGTCTGAAGGTGACAACCCTCCTGCGGATAATGCAGAGAAGGGCAAGGGTAATTCAGAAGAAGGAAATGATGATGCAAGGAGTCGGGGGATGATGATATTGAGGCAGAGGAGTCCAGTGACAAGGAGAGTGTTGCTGAAAAGTCTAGCGAACAGGTAGGGGATTCTGACCTTTCCACCATACTAGAATCAAGGTCCAAGAGATGGTAGTTACAGGGCTACAAAGATGTGTATTATGCAGGGCTCAATCTCAATGATAAAGGAAATCCCAGCCGTAGTATTCAGGAGGATCCAAAGATTTAGATCAATGCCCTAAATGAGGTTCCAAAGCTCAAAAGGCTCTTCAAGGTATACAACATGTATTGGATGGCCAACACTCCGGGCAAATACAGTATGGAGATGGTACGTGAGTTCTACGCGAATTATAACTACACCCTCGAGAAAAAGGCTGGAGAAAAGAATGCCATTAAGAAAGAGCCCGTGCTACACTCTGTTAGGGTAAGAGCTATCCTAGTTGACATATTGGAGAGGACCATCACTAGGGTATTAATGGGTGGTGACTATACAGTGCCGACCAGAACTACTGAATATGATTACTGAATGGAGGCAATGAATGGGATCAAAAAATTGAGCACAGAGGACAAAGTGTTGCACTTTCAGTGGATGGAAAATATTATTGCTAAAGATAAGGAGGGAGCAAAATGGGTCACAGGTAGGAAACCAATCTACAAGGCTTCCCTAAATTTCTTGGCCAAGTCATGGTGGTCCATCGTCCGACATCGGGTCGCGCCTATAGTGAATGATAATGTTTTGAGCACAGATAAGGTAGCTTTAGTGGCATGCATTATGTCTGAGTACCTTCTTAACATTCCCCGGATTATTTCCACAGAGATTCAGGCGCGGACGATCAAAGAACACATCACACTCGCATTCCCGAGCCTGATCTATCAGCTATGCGTGGAGTCTAGAGTGCCTGTCTTCCCAGATATTGATCATATGATTACAAAAAACAGGACGACAAACATAACATTGATTAAAGATGATCTGAATTCGGTGGCCAGGGTCCAAGTTCCATTTGGTGAACCCAGATTGAGTGAGAGTACACCTAGAGGAGGTAAAAAGGGTGACACATCTAGCCAGGTTGAGCAGACCACGAAATTTCCTTCCACTCGAGCCGATGATGCCGCAGCGACCACTCCTATTCCATCAAGAAGCATAGACCAGTCCATTCCCACTGGATACTTGTTGGTCCCAGAGACTGACAATTGCAGAGTGCAAGATTGACATGTTGCTCGAGCAAGTTAAGCCGTGGGTTAAAAAAGAAATAGAAGATACAGCACGGGGGTCACACATGCGGTTGGATGGTTTTGAGGTACACCTCAACCAGTTCTGCTCTGATGCTCAGACCTGGGATTGGGACACAATGGAGAGAGAGTTAGCACAGTTGAGAGCCTCAATGCTAGAGTTGTCATCCAGACCTACTCCACTTTTACCACCGCTGGATTTATTAGTGATAGATGAGGACCTGGATGTAGAGATTCCTCAGTTCTTTGACCTCTAGCCGGCCCCGTGTGAAAAAGGCAAAAAGAAGCGGGCCACTGAGGGAGCGGAGGATGAGGAAAGAAGAAAGCGAAAGAAGGAGAAACAGACATTGAACGCTGCCCTCAAAGAAAGCCGACACACTACCGATGCACATGAGATAGAGATAATGGAGCGAGTTAAAGGTGCTGACAGCTCTAGTGTGCAGGATGTGCTTGAGGAGAGTGGGCACACAGTTAATTCTCCTGTGTGGACAGCTTCGAAGAATGCACAGGCCACAATTGATGCTACTGCTACACAGGCTGGAGTCGTGACTGAGATTCCAGCTGCTGAGGATTCTGGGTTTGCATCTGCAGCCCTCGGTGACTAGACCATTGCGTCTAGGATGCCCAGGTACGTCCCTATTCTCATGTTTTACTTTTTGAATGCATCGAAGATGCCGCATGGTTTTTTTGATGGGGTAGGGTAGTACTTGATTTTTGTTGAACATAACCCGAGGGTTTTTCTTGTCGGATATCTTTTCCCTCGGGTTTTCTTTATCTAGTAGAACCAACATGTTTAGGGTTGTTGTTTTATTTTGTTTTGTTGGTTAACTAGAAGAAAAATAGGAGGCATAAGATCAGTCAAACAAAGCATGTGATGAACTGATTTTGTGATGTATGTGAAAATGACACCCCTCCTAGATGCTTTTGTGTGAATATACTTGTGCTGTGAGGCGTGACTAGTATGGATCTTTGTATGGCATCATAGGTATCACTAGATATAGAGAGAATGTCAAACTGAAGTCTCATATGACGGATGGTTCCTACGGATCGTGCGAACTTACAACGGACCGTCCTGTCCGGTCTTGGAAAGTATTAGAAAAGAAATGATTAAGAGCAGGTAGCATACAACGGACAGATAAGATGGGCTGTACTTTCTGAGGATGGGTCGTTCTGAGCACCCGTACTTTCTGAGGATGGGTCGTTCTGAGCACCCGTACTTCTAGGATCAGAAACCATGCTCAGGAGGCTAGGAAAGAACGAACTAGACCAACGACTCGTAGGATATCATAATGAGCCAGTTTTTGAGGCCAGATGGTGAAATAAGACAAGTCTGAGGGAAGCAACAACTAGAACACTAGACACTCTAACTATCCGTTGAAGCTACCAACGGACTGTGATACCTACCGACACCAGAATCCTAGTTGATTTAGGAAAAGATTTGTTTCATGTCTATAAATAATTTTAGATTTATTTTACAAGTTACGCAATTTTACAGCTTTGAACGTGAATTTTGGTATTGTGAACAATCATTCTTGGTTCAAGAAACAAAGTTTATAATTTTGTTTTTGATTTTGAGAATTAAGCAACATTGAAGTTTTGCTCATCGGTTTTAGTAATTTATTCAATTCAAGAGATTTTCTTCTACGAATCTTTGTAAGTTGCAATTATGATTTCTTCTATATTTTGTGATTGTGATCACACAAGTATGAGTAGCTAAACCCATATCTAGGGTTGTGGGAGCCATGATGAATTAACACGTTGGTAAAAATACTTAGTGATTCTTGAATGGGGTTTATGCATATTTTGTTTTTTCCTTCATTTTGATTTTTTCTTAACGGTTGCAAACATTGGAATCTGCCTTCTTCTTACTCACCGGATCAAGGGAGTAATGATTGGGAAAATGGAAAAATAACAGAGATTTGAGGCTATCAACCCTCATTTAATAGCTTGACCTTGTCTGGAAATTGCTAATCCGATATCAATGGTAAGGGTTAATTAAGCATACACCCGTATACGGACCAAGTTGTGTGGTGATAATCATCTAGATAAGGGACCAACCATTTAGTGAATTTAACTCACCAGTATTGCATGCTAAACACCAGAATAGATCATTAGTGTAAAAGCCTTGTGGTTATGAAGTCATGAGGAACACAATCCTAGTCACCGTGTTGATTGAATACAACCGAAATTGACTTAATCATGTACTAGTCTTTACTCTTGTTTAGTATTTTGTGTTTCAAATCTTCTCCCCTAGGAAATTGACTTAATCATCTACTACTCTTTACTCTTGTTTAGTATTTTGTGTTTCAAATCTTCCCCTCTAGAAAATAAGTAAGCTGATAAAATTAGCTAATAACGGAGATTTGAGGCTATCAACCCTCATTTAATAGCTTGACCTTGTCCGAAAATAGCTAATTCGATATCAAGGGTAAGGGTTAATTAAGTATAATTCCGTATACGAACCAAGTTGTGTGGTGATAATCATCTAGATAGGGGACCATCCATTTAGGTAAATTTAACTAACCAATATTGAATGCTAAACACCGAATAGATCACTAGTGTAAAAGCCTTGTGGTTATGAAGTCATGGGGAACACAATCCTAGTCACCTTGTTGATTGAATACAACTGAAATTGACTTAATCATCTACTAGTATTTACTCTTGCTTAGTACTTTGTGTTTCAAATCTCCCCCCCTTAGGAAATAAGGAAGCCAATAGTATTTGCTAAACACATTAACTCAAGTTTTCATCATATTCCTCGTGGGATTCGACCCCAATCCTGGTTGGGTTCTATATTTGACATCCACTGATTATATCTCATTTACAAGGTGTAATTTGGGCGACATCATCTTCCCACTTGAGTGTGATAGTCGAGACCACGTAAGCTCTATCGTGGTAGTGTCGATTATAAGATGAGTCTCCCATTGTTCCTCATGATTTCAGTTATGCATGTTCATCAGTCATGAGATTATGTTTTCAGTAGGTTTGACCCAATATTCAGTTTTTCATATTATTATCAATTTTCATCTTTGGGTCATTGGTTCAGTATGATATTCAGTTATGTTTAAGGCACGTTTTCAGATGATAGCATGCAAGTCTTACTCTCAGACTCTTATGATGAAATGTTTTATGTTATGCATGATCACTAATTTTACTTACTTAGAGGTTTTACTTACCTTGCATACTCTATACATTTCACGTACTGACCGCATACTCTATGTTGTATCATTTCATGATACAAACTCAGATATTCAAGCTCAGTCTCGCCAATATCTAGATTCTCAGTATTAGCATCTCCCAATCTCAGTTGGTGAGTCCTCATCTTTTGAGGGCCCTTCTTTTCAGTTGTATTTCAGTATTTTCAGTTTCAGAAATTAGTGAGTTAGTTGGGGTCTTGTCCCATCAACTCGTTAGTAGTAGAGTCTTATCAGACGTAGTATGTATTTCAGCTTCAGACTTGTGGATGTATTCAGTAATTCGTGTTATCATATTTTTAGACTTCCACAATGTTATATATATCGGATCCGCATTTATAATGTTGAGCTTAGATTTCATGTTCATGCCATGGGTCGACTTGGAGCCTCTCGGGGTTCTTTGTCTCGTGTCTCGATCCGGCCCTATGTTCGGGTTGTGAAAAACTTGGTATCAGAGCATTAGATTTTGAAGTGTCCTAGGGTGTCTGAAAGTCGCGTTAAGTAGAGTCTTTTTCATAGGTGTGAAGCGCGCTACACTTATGACGAAGAGGTTGCGAAACGTTTTAGGGAATGTTCCTTTCTTTCATGGCAGCCATACAGATGCTAGCTCAGACTTTGACCACCCAGGTCAACCAACGGGTGGTAGTGCATGTCCCTCAGAATGGGAATGCGGCACTGACAAGAGTCAAAGATTTTCTGAGGATGAACCCTCTGGAGTTTCTTGGGTCTAAGGTGGACGAGGATCCACATAAGTTTATTGATGAGGTTCTAAAGATCACCCACATCATGGGGGTGAATGGAGAGGAGTGCGCTGATCTAGACTCATATCAATTGAAAGGGGTTACGTACATTTGGTTCAAGCAGTGGAAAGATAGCAGGACAGTTGGAGCAGGCCCCATTGGTTCAGATGAGTTCCATACCGCATGTTTTGATCAATTCTTCCCTCGTGAGATGAGGGAGATTAAAGCACCAGAGTTTGTGAATCTGAAGCAAGGAAAGATAACAGTTCAAGAGTATGCACTGGAGTTCATCACCTGTCCAAGTATGCACTTGATATGGTGAGAGATTAGAGAGCCCGAGTGAGTCGGCTCGTGCATGGGATAGCAGACTACTTGGTCAAAGATTTTCGGACCGCAATGCTTCATCAGGATATTGACTTTTCCTAGATAGTTCTGTACACCCAGTAGATGGAGGAGGTACAGGTGAGTGAGCGGGAGAGAGAGGCCAAGAGGGCCAGGACTTATAGCTTAGAATTCTCCCAGTAGATACCTGGTGGGCACCGTCAGCAGTCCCACTAGAGATCTTCAGCCCCAACACCATTGGCTATGAGTGTGCCATTCAGGTCTAGGCACGACCAGAGGGGATGAGTGTCAGGCTCCAGAGGTCAGGGTAGAAGGCCTGCAGAGTCCAGCATTTTGGAGTGGCAGGTGTGGCCAGAGAGACATGGGTCAGTATTTGGTGGGTTCAGGTGCTTGTTTCGGGTGTGGAAAGCCCGTACATATGCTCAGAGATTGTCCAGCAGCCAGACAGGGCCATGATAGGGGCCAAGGCCCATCCTCTAGTTCAGCAGCTCCACCAGCACACCCAGCTCAGCAGGGGGCATCTACTAGTACGGTTGGTGGCCAACGTCAAAATAGACTCTATGCCTTAGCATCTCGTCAGGAGCAGGAGGTATCCCCAGATGTAGTCACTGGTATGTTATGAGTATTTCACCTTGATGTATGCATTATTAAATCCATGGGCTACTTTATCTTTTGTGACGCTGTATGTTGCTAGTAGTTTCAGAGTTAGTCCTAAAATCCTATCAGAACTCTTCTCAGTCTCTACGCCAGTTGGTGATTCAGTTATAGCTCGACAGGTAAACAGAAATTGCCCTGTCACAGTTCTTCAGAAATTCACCTCAGCAGATTTAGTAGAGCTAGCCATGATAGATTTCGATGTTATCTTCGGTATGGATTGGCTACATATATGTTATGCCTCAATCAATTATAGAACCCATGCAATAAAGTTCAAATTTCCGAGTGAGCCAGTTCTAGAGTGGAAGGGTAGTTCAATTGTGCCTGTAGGTTGCTTCATTTCCTACCTTAAGGCCAGAAGGATGATTTCTAAAGGTTGTGTGTACCATTAGGGTTAAAGATGCTACGTTCGAGACCTCAACTATCCTGTCAGTTCCTGTACTTTGCGAATATCCAGAAGTGTTTCCAGATGAATTATCGAGAATCCTTCCCGAGTGGGAGATTGATTTTGGTATTGAACTTCTTCCTGATACGCAGTCTATATCTATTCCTCCTTACAGAATGGCTCTAGTTGAGCTAAAGGAGTTGAAGGAGCAGTTGAAAGATCTCTTAGACAAGGGTTTCATTAGACCTAGCAAATCCCCATGGGATGCACCAGTTCTCTTTGTTCGAAAGAAGGATGGTTCTCTTCAGATATGCATTGATTATCACAATTGAACAAAGTTACCATCAAGAACAGGTATCCTCTCCCCAGGATTAATGATTTGTTTGACCAGCTTCAAGGTGCTAAGTGCTTTTTAAAGATAGACCTCAAATCTGGGTATCGTCAGCTCAGAGTTAGAGAGAGTGACATTCTGAAGACAGCCTTCAGGACTCGATATGGTCATTATGAGTTTGTAGTTATGTCTTTTGGACAAACGAATGCTCCAACAACTTTTATGGATTTGATGGACAGGGTGTTCAATCCATATTTGGATATGTTCGTGATTGTGTTCATAGATGACATCCTTATATACTCTCAGAGCAAGGAGGAGCATGCTGCTCATTTGAGGGTGGTGCTATAGACCTTGAAGGATTGCCAGTTGTATGTTAAATTCAGCAAGTGCGAATTTTGGCTAAACTCAGTGACATTTTTGGCTAATGTGGTGTCAGGTGAGGGTGTACAGGTGGACTCTCAAAAGATAGAAGTGGCGAAGAATTGGCCTAGACTAGTGAGTCCTTCAGATATCAGGAGTTTCTTGGGTTTAGCTGGTTACTACTGGAGGTTTTTTGAAGAGTTTTCATCCATTGCAGCACCATTGACTAAATTGACCTAGAAAAAAGTGAAGTTTCAACGGTAGGAGGCTTGTGAGAAGAGATTCCAAGAGTTGAAGAATCTACTCACCTCAGCACCAGTGTTGACCCTAATTGAGGTACCGATGGGTTTGTGGTATATTGTGACGCCTCGAGGATCAGTCTTGGTTGTGTACTCATGCAGTAAGGTAAAGTTATAGCCTATGCTTCCAGGCAGCTGAACGTCCATGAAAAGAACTATCCGACTCATGACCTCGAGTTGGCAGCAGTAGTATATGCCTTGAGGATTTGGAGGCACTCTCTGTATGGGGTCCATATGGATGTGTTTACGGACCATAAAAGCTTACAGTACATGTTCACCAGAAGGATCTAAATCTACGATAGAGGAGGTGGTTGGAGCTTCTTAAAGATTATGATATGAGAGTCCTTTATCATCCAGGCAAGGTAAATGTGGTGGCAGACGCTCTTAGCCGGCTTTCTACGGGGAGTGTGTCCGATGTAGACGAGGAAAGAAAAGAGTTAGTGAAGGATGTGCATCAGCTTGCACGACTAGGAGTTCGTATTGCTGACCTCGATAGATGGTGGTGTCATTGTTCAGAATGGATCAGAATCTTTCTTGGTGACCGAGGTCAAAGCTAGACAAGACGAGAATTCGATTTTGGTAAAGTTGAAGAAAGGCGTTCAGAATCAAAAAGTGGAGGTCTTCTCCCAAGGGGGAGACGGTGTGCTATGATATTAGAGTCATTTGTGTGTACCGGGTGTTGATGACCTGAGGGAGTGGATATTGAATGAGGCTTATGGTTCCAGATATTCTATACATCCAGGTGCCACCAAGATGTACCATCACCTACAGGAAGTCTATTGATGGAATGGCATGAAGAAGGACATAGTAGAATTTGTGGCTAAATGTTCGAATTGTCAATAGGTGAAGGTTGAGCATCAAAGACCTAGGGGTGTGCTTCAAGAAAATAGTATCCCTACTTGAATGTGGGAGGAAATCAATATGAACTTCATTACAGGTTTTCCTCGCACTCATCGACGGTATGACTCTATTTGGGTGGTTGTAGACATATTGACTAAGGCAGCCTATTTTCTACCAGTTAAAACTACCGATTCAGCGGAGGATTATGCTAAGTTATACATTCGGGAGTTAGTTTGGTTGCATAGAGTGCTCTTGTCCATTATATCCTATAGAGTTATTCAGTTTACCTCCGAGTTCTGAAGATCGTTTCAGAAGGGGCTTAGTACTCAGGTTAAGCTTAGCACAACATTTCACCCCCAAATTGATGGTCAGGTGGAGCAGACCATTCAAAATCTTGAGAATATGTTGAGAGCGAGTGCGCTGGATTTCAAAGGTAGTTGGGATGATCATTTACCTATCATTGAGTTTGCATATAACAACAACTACCATTCTAGAATATAGGTGGCTCTGTTTGAGGCTCTTTATGGGCGGAGGTGTAGATCACCTATTGGTTGATTCGAGGTCGGTGAGGCTATATTGATAGGACTAGATTCATTCCATGAGGCTATGGAGAAAGTTCAGCTTATCAAAGACAGGTTGAAAATAGCTCAAAGTCACCAAAAGTCCTATGCGGATGTGAGGAGGAGCGAGCTTGAGTTTGAAGTTGATGATTGGATGTTTCTAAAGGTATCTCACATAAAGGGAGTGATGAGGTTTAGAAAGAAAGGGAAACTCAGTCCCCGTTATGTTGGTCCTTACCGGATTATGAGACGTGTGGGCAAGGTGGCCAATGAATTGGAGTTGCCCTTAGAAGTAGCTTCATTTTCATGCAGCATTCCATGTATCGCTCTTAAAGAAGTGTCTGGGTGATCGAGCTTTAGTTGTTCTGGTGGAGAGTGTAGGTATGAAGGATAGCCTTAGTTATGAGGAGGTTCCGATGGAAATACTTGATTATCAGGTTCGAAAGCTAAGAAACAAAGAAGTAGCCTCAGTAAAGGTTTTATGGAGGAACCAACATATTGAGGGAGCTATGTGGGAAGACGAAGCAGATATAATGGCTATATAACCACATCTACTCCCTTTCAGCTCAGTTTCAGCTTAAGGTATTAGTTTCCTCCCTAGTACTTTATTCAGTCACATGTTCAGTTCATGTGCCCTAGTTTCTTTCATGTTAATGAATATATGTGTGATTCATGAATTCAGTTCAGTCGTGTAGTTCAGCTCGGAGTTAGTCACTCTATTAGTTTTTAGCTTAAATATTCAGTATTTGAGTATGATGATTGCATTTCTCAGCTTTTCAGTATGATTTCCCACATTCGAGGATGAATGTTCCTAAGGAAAAGATATTATAATATCCCGAAGGCCCTAGGATCAGACCCGGGGGTTGAAATAGAGAAAATAGAATTTTCTGCATCAGGTCACAGGATGAGTCGTCTAGTGACCTATGAGGTGCATCACGAGTCGTTAAGTGACTCGTGGGTAGAAGGGTAGACTTGGTTGGAGTTTTGGGATTTGGGGCTGACTAGGGTGAGACCACGAGTCGTCAGGTGGTCCATGGTCAGGAGTTGACTTGAGGTTGAAGAGCTTGGATAGTGCAGACCACGACTTGGTCACCATGAGTCATTGGGTACACCACGAGTTTTGATGTCCCTCGTGGTGACCCTCAGAGGTGTGATCCCAGTGATGGCAATGACAGGCAGACGACGAGTCGTTCCGCAGACCACGATTTGTCCAGTCCCTCATTGGGACTGTCAGTGAGTATTTTCCTGCAAATTTATTAAGGAATTTTCCGTAATTCCTAAGTTTCTAAGACCTATAATACATCATTTTAATCTCAGAAAAGTGTGGTTTTAAGAGGGGTAAGTTCATTCTAAGACTATTCTCTCCCATGCATGCAAGTCTAGAAGCTCCTAAAGGTGATCAAGCTTAAATTCATCAAGTTCTTCCCCAAATTTTATTGGGAATTCAAGAGGGTTGTATAATCAAATTTCTCCAGGTATGTAGGGTTATGAATGGGTGTATTCATCCACACCCATGCCCAATCCCTCTTCAATTTCATGAAAATTCTGTTGCAGCTGTCTTGCTGGAGACCGCTTGATTTTCTCTCTTCTTTCCATAGAGAACACCTTCTCTTTGTTTTGTTGAGTCAGCTGGTCATGTCAGCTATCCTTGTTTAGCAATGAGGGTTTTAATCCAACATGTGAATTCTCTAAGTATCAATCATGGGTATGATCTATAAATGTTTCTAATGTTGAATTATGATTCATGGGCATATTTTTATAATGTTTTCAATTACAAATTATGTTTTCAAGTCTTACAAATTATGATTCCCATCCATGAAAGTTCATGAAAGTTGAGATTTATGATATATATATATATATTCAAGCATGATGAGGTGTATATGATGAAAGAATGATTTCGAATTTACCCATGTCCATGTTCATGTTTTAGAATGATCAAGTCTATGTCAAGCATGTTTATGTAATGGGCAAGCTTGTATGATCAAAGTATGTTTCATGATTTATCTAAAGTTCATATATTAGCTTACCACATGGTTTTGGAATCTAAACTCCCACTATTTTCAACTTGTGGTATGGTTTGACCCAAGGCTCTTCATGTTATGATTTTAGATTTATGCATGTATGTTATGAGTCAGCTTCGTCACTAGATGATGGTTCAGCTTTCTTTAAAAACGATAGAGAGTATATGCATATTTTTGGGAGTAGTGTCTAGCGCTGAGTAGGCTAAGGGTCAGTCAACCCTATGCCTCAAAATTACGTGTCAATATAGGTATGTTCAGTTTATTTGGGACCTCCCTCATGAGCCTCCCCTGCCCCCAAGGGGCCTTCAGCTTGATATTGATATCATGGTAGCGTCCTTAGCCCTGGAAAAGCTTTGGATAGTTCTGCCCACTTGAGTGTGATAGTCGGGACCACGTAAGCTCTATTGTGATAATGTAGGTTATAATACGATTCTCTCATTGTTACTCATGATTTTAGTTATGCATGTTCATCAGTCATGATATTATGTTTTCAGCAGTTTGACCAAATGTTCAGTTTTACCTATGAGTATCAGTTTTCAGCTTTGGGTCATTCGGTTCAGTTATGATATTCAGTTATGTTTAAGCCATGTTTCCAGATAATAGCATGCAAACACTACTCTCAAACTCTTATGATGAAATGTTTTATGTTATGCATGATCACTGAGTTTACTTACTTAGTGATTTTACTTATCTTGCATACTTTGGTACATTTCACATACTGACCGCATACTCTATGTTGTATCATTTCATGATACAGGCTCGGATATTTAGGCTAAGTCCCGCCAATAGCCAGACTCTCATTATTAGCATCTCCCAGTCTCAATTGGTGAGTCCTCATCTTTCGAGGGCCTTTCTTTTCAGTTGTATTTCAGTATTTTCAATTTTAGACATTAGTGAGTTAGTTGGGGTCTTGTCCATCAATTCGTCAGTAGTAGAGGCTTATCAGACATAGTATGTATTTCAGCTTCAGACTTGTGGATGTATTCAGTAATTCATGTTATTAGATTTTCAAACTTCTGCTTTGTTTAGATATATATATATATCAGATTTCCGCATTTATAATGTTAAGCTTAGATGTCATGCTCATGCCATGGGTCGACTTGGATTCTTTCGGGGTTCTTTGTCCCATGTCTCGATTCGGGCCTATGTTCGGGTCGTGACAGTATCAACATGGAAGGAACCTCATTGCAATAGACTTTTAACACATGATGGGATTTTCCAGCAACAACAAAGTTGAAGACAGTTTATAAAGCTATTTCAGCCATCATTCTTTTGGAATTATGGAAGAGGAGGAATGCTAGAAGACATGGGAAGGATGTGAATTTCCGTAGGATAGTTAATATATGCAAGTTAACTGTTCATCAACTGATAAGGTTCAAATATCCTTGGATTAAAATTCCACCTACATAGGAAGAAGTAGTTGCTTACCTACACGGATATAAGCCAAGACTGCACTACAGGATTATTAGACGGAGTTTCTCTGAGAAGCAACGACTTAAATGTAATATTGATGGGGCTAGCAGGGGTAACCCAGGAGAAAATGCCTATGATTTTTTTGTTAGAGATGCTGGGGGAGATATAATATATGATGAGGCTCAAAGAATTTGTATCAACACAAATATGCAGATAGAGGTGAAAGATTTTTGGCATGCTCTAAATTTTTGTATCAATCTAAGAGAGAATGTCATTTTTGAGATAGACTCACTCATCCTCAAGAAGTTCTTGAGAAAGGAAAGGAATATTTCTTGGGAGATAGAAGGTTTAATGGATGAGATTTACAGCAACAGGAATCACATCAGGATGGAAGCTAAGCACACATTTAGGGAGGCAAATCAGCTAGAGGATGAGTTAGCTAATCATGCTTTCAATCACAGTGAGAGTTGAATTTTTCAAACATTAAGTCAGCTTCTAAGGAAATGCAAACGGATTCTAAACACAGAGAAGGCATGCATTCCATACATAAGTGTCACGCCCCACCTTGGGAGGCATGACTAGCACTTTGTGCCACCTAACTAACATGGCTACGCTTATACACATCTGGTGTCAGCCTGCGACTTAATTCAAGAAAACAATGGGCTATATCTCGACTGTATATGCAATCTCCGGCGGACAAGGCCGTATAGCTACCTATAAACGAAAATAGCTAACAAACAACCGGCAACAGAAGGGATCCTATGTGGGCCGACAAGGCCACCATGTTGTCTAGATATAACAGGAATGAAGATGAGCTAACTATACTAGGCCTCACACGGCCAACAAACGAAGCATAACTGATTAAGGAACCACATGGTCAGCATATGACTAACTGACTGAAAATTGTAGTCTGCAAGCCTCTAAGAATATAAATAGTGGCCGGGGCCCTCCAAAATGCTATATAACTGAAATACAGAGGTTTCTATAACCTGAAAACTCCAAATGAAAGGAGTTGTCCCAACTGTAGACTCTGAACAGCTGCTACTAGAGATCTTGAAATCTGTTTGTCTAAACCTATAGGCAAGTAATGCAGCGCCCAGGGGAGAGCGTCAGTACAATATGTACCAAATATGTAAGGCAATAGATAAGCTGATAAAGACTAGAAGTAAATAGAAAGACAGGCAGAAAGATTAACTTGTACGCCTGCGGATTCGTAATCTACATCTAACCAACACTACATGTACGTAAGATAAGACTATGTAATTACACGTTTATAAATATAACTAGCAGACAAGAATACAAACAAGAACCTCACCAGACCCCCATAAGCCGAAAGGTGCAATCATCACAGAATAATCGTTCGGGCCCCCATAAGCCTTAGCGAGCACATCTCAATCTATATTTTCATATTCAGGTTTCTATGACTCTACTGGTACTGTAGCCAACTACCGGTCCCCTAGGTCTACAACTGAGCCCGCTTGGTCCCTGAACTGTAGCTGTGACTGAGTCCGGTGGACTCCTACTGTCTGTACCCCGGGTACCGAATTCGATGGGATGTGCTGATACGGCATAAGAGTAGTCCATCTATGGAATGGACTGTATGAGTACCTCAGACCTCATCTTCGTCCCTCACAGATGGCATATCACTCCTCGGAGTGACATCATCTAGCCCGTCGCGGGCGTCGACACAACTAGTAACCCTAGGGTGGTCATGGATTGCTCCTAAGTGTGGGCAACCCTAACTGCGGTGTTGTACTAACATCTCAATCTAGCCACTTAAAAGGCATAACTAGCCTTCTGGGCCTAATGCCACCGTTGCTCTTCCCCTAGGATAATCTGTAAAGCTACTAGCAAGAACACCGTGCACCTATATTTGATCAGAGGATCCTAATAGTGAACATGATCTCTAATAGTCTGGATTGAATAGGGCAAGATATGGAGTGGTCCAACATAACTCTCTATATGTCCTTCCCGGACATCTATAGCTCATAATAACTGCGGAGTCGCAAATGACTAACTACTCAGTCTCTCTGCTTAGGACAACTGTAGGGCTGGTACTAGCGAAACATGCTTTTGAGTGATCGACCCCTAATCCCCCATAGGAAGTTTACTGACATCCTTAGCCTGTGGGCAGTACTGTACTAACATGGTACTTACTAGTGCCTTAGGCCTCATCTTGGTCTAATCGGATATTGTATTACTTTTCTGAGCGATTCTTAACCTTATAGACAACTTTACATAGACCTAACTATTCATGAAAACCTGTGGGTGATGGGAACCGGCTGGGGTGCTGGCCCGGTGTTTCTAACTACTGATAAGGTCCCTTCCTAAGGGTACCCACTGGTCTATTTAACCTGGACGACTGGGCTGGCTTCCTGGGTGACTTATATGATAATTGCTAAGCCCACAAAGATTGACAATCATTGGTAATAACTAATAGGGTGACAGGCTGTCACTCAGTTCACTAGACAACCTTAGGCTGCTGATTCTAAAACATGGTCTTCCTATCTAAATTTCTGGCCCTAGGGTGTAGGGATCCGCCAATGGCCTCTAGGCGTGCTTTCCTGACAATACAGATGCGAAACTGGTAGTTAAAATGCCTAGTTGCGCCCATGCTGCTCAACGTACTAGGTCAGGATCAATAACTCTCACGAGCTCCTAAGATCTAGGCCTGGCAACAAACATAGAATCCTACTAACGCAATGAACTGGAGAATAGAAAAGTTTCTATGATGCTTCTAGCGCGTGTCACACTTGACATGCTCCTGTTCAACAAGGAATACTTCTATAAAATCTGTATACGTTTTCTAGTAGCTAATCAGAACTTATGTAACCGTAATCTACGAATAGAAGCTAATCATAGCGTATCTGATCTCTATATACCAACAACAGCTAATTACGACATGTCTAATCACAATCTAATGGTAGCAACTATCTACAATATATGAACCCGTTATTTTTGTTCTGGAACATAAGTCGTAACACTGTACGACGAGTATACCTGCCGAGGGTTAAGCCTTACATACCTCGATTGTCGTTTCCTTAACAACTGACAAGTTTCAACTTGTATTTGCCAGCTCTCTTCAGCTGTAACCGTTATACTGGGAGAAAATGATGAATTTCAATACCAAATTAGGCGTAAAACGTTAACTTTTAATACTAATATTGAGTATACTTCAACTTAACAGAACACGGCCAAAAACGTATTATTTCCTGAGAGTTCATAAGGGATAAATGCTTATTTAAAGCTTGTGATCGTATAGAAATTAGTTTGAAGTAATTCGTACAACTTTGGCTCGACGGGGTTAAGATTCGCGGGGCGAATTTCATAAAAATAACTCTGTAGTAATTGTTCCTTATGGGCTTAAAATTTGATACCTGAAGTTAATTTGAACTTGGACGCCATTTGGTAGCGTAATCAGACAAAAAACCATCGAAAACCTCGTTTCCTTTAACCTCTGGTCGTGAAAAAATTTGAGAAATGATTTAAGTGAGAGAGGAAGTGATTTATATACTACTTGGGCGGTGGCAGGGAGTATGCCTCGCGCCTCCCATTGAGGCTGCCACCCTGGCGCGCCGTGCCTCCCCTTGAGGCAGCAGGCCTGGCGCCCCGCGCCTCAGAGCGCCAGAAGGCCTAGCGCCCCGCGCTGGCCAGTGCACTGCTGGCTCGCGCGTCACGCTGGCCCTCTGCGCACGGGTCCCGTCCAATCTCTCTTTTGAGGATTTTTACACACGCATCAAACTCTTCTTACTCGTCCCAATCCATGTGTACACTTACTAATTATTAACATTTACGGGGTATAACATCCTCCCCCCCCCCTAGGAACATTCGTCCTCGAATGTCTACTTCAATGCACAGGAGCTTAACTTTTTGGACTATTATTCTGGAAAAGTTTTGGCAGAGTCTCCCCTTATAGTATGGACTATCTGAAAATTCTGAAATGCAGAAAAATCCAACACACGCATTTCATATGACACTATCACAACTGTTTCACAACAAGATTGTAGTCGACTGAACAATGCTGATAACATAAGCAATAAAATAGCAGTTGAGTAGTAACATTATCTGAACTATATAATAATCTTGGAAAAAGTAGGGATACCTAGACCTCATGTCATCCTCAGTTTCCCAGGTCACTTCTTCCTTATTCCTGTTTCTCTACAATACTTTAATAGAGACCACATCCGTAGTCCTTAGCCATCAAACCTGCCGATCTAATGTGGCGACTGGAACCTCTTTGTGGGTTAATTTCTCCGTAACTTGAATGTACTCAACCGGAACAACTCATGAGGGGTTACTTATACCCTTTTGCAACATTGACATGTGGAAACTAAATGGGCAGGTCCTAGCTTTGGGAGTAATTTTAGCTCATATGCCATTTCGCCTGTTCTCTGGAGGATATGACCTGGGCCAATAAACCTAGGCCTAAGCTTGTCCTTCCTGCCTATTCTCATAACGCCCTTTTTCGGCAACATTTCTAGAAATACCCAACTATTGCTTCAACCCTTAGCTGCCCGAGTCGCACCTTAGGGTAGGACTCCTGAAGGCCCTAGGCTATTGGTACTAATTCTTGGTAAATTTAGTTTCTCAGTCAGTCTGTTATAATATGCCCTGGTTCAAGTACCTTTAATTTACTTTAGGGGCTTCCACTTCCACTCATAATAGACCGTCGGGTGTTTGACCTGAGTGCTCTGTTGGGTTATTTGCTTGGAGATAAGAAGTCGTACTCATATTAATGTGCTCTCTAATCTGTTCTAACAGTTTCCTAGAACCTGGCTGGGAGTTGTGTCTCTCTGTCAGGGTTTACTAGACACTAGGCTCCATATAACAAGACTACTTCTTAAACATTTAACTCGTCATATGCTTTAGTTGCAATATAATTCCATCTGGCAAGACACGAATTGATCTCATTAGTATTTCCACACTGACTCAAATTAGTCCAAGCTACACCTGGTATGAGATAACCTTGTGACTGTATTCATATTAATTACTCTCCACTCCCTTGCAGACACAATCATCTCCTATATTGGACTGCTCAATTCCTGCTATCTCGTCTTTTCTAGCCTGTCACTGGAGCTCTACTGCTATAATTCTATGATGTCTTCTGTCCTTCCATACCATCTCGTTGCATTTCCATTAAATTCTGGGAGTAACGGGCACATGCACCTTAGCTATGGTCTGCTATTTGAAGTTCTGCCACCTTTGGAACGTAGAGTCGACCTCCGGGCCTTACGACCCTGACTTTTGTTATCTTGAGGGACAATAATGTTCTGCTGGGCCTTGTTTCTAGGTTGCACTAGGTTAGAGTCTCTCTGTCAGCACTCCCTTACCTTTTCCTCTGGTGGGGACACCGCAACATTCTAGGCTACAACCTTACTATCTCTTAACTGTTAACCTGATGCTTAGTTCTCAATATTCGGTGGTAATCCTATGTTCTATCAACCTGGAGGTGATTATGGTTTTCCCCCATTAGATACTTGTGTCATTCTTCGTGCTCCCTTGGACTGAGTTCTGAGGTTCGTGCTCCCTATCTCATACTGTCAAGGATGTTACTGACCAGGTCTACTGACCTGTACCCCTTCTGAATTGCACTCGGGCTTATCTTGTTCATATGATCTCCCTGTTCTTCGATATCACTGTTCGGGTGTTTGCTATAGGTGTTAAAACCGACACGCAAGTGCACGTGGTCAAACAAGTAATAAAGTGGCTAAGTAAGCCAAGTATCGAACCAAGGAGACTCTGGATAAGTAAAATTGCTTAAGTATACTATATTCCAGCTTACTTATAATTATGCTGAAAACAACGTAACCAAAAGTTAAATAATTTTTGTTTATAAATTATATACTAAAACTATTAACAAATATCTACTGTGAATTGAAACTATGGATATGAGCATGCCAAGGTTAAGAACAAGTAATGAACTTGATTATAATCATAATTTGGTTATTCTTCTCTTCATGTTGCTAGCCAAGAACATTAGCCTAGAGATTAAAACTCTCGTATTTAATCTCACTTTAGAATCATAAACCATTCGTCTACATTTCTGTGATCAAATGCAATTTATGACCTAGCACTACAATTCCGGTTCCTAAATTGACTAATATGGCTTTCAAGTATATTTCTATCAGGAAAGCACATCAAAACCCAATTTTCCCAAATCAAGTTAAGAACAATACCCTATTAATTCACAACTTTCCAATTTCTTGCTCTCTCGAGTGAAATTGGACTTTTTAGATGTACATTAATGTCGGCCACACACTAATGCAGTAGAAACAAGAATTAATATAACAACATAGAAGAAGAAGATGAAAAACCATACAATTCAATAATCAAAATTCATCACCATTGTTCACAACCTCAGCAAGGAAGAGAATTAGCCACTCATTTGTGGATTAATCATCCTAAAACAAGTGTTAATCATACAAACAATTGATTGAAAGAAGAAAGGAAGAGAGAAAATCCCTTAGCTTTTTCGTTCCTCAACTGCCTCTAACCCACGTCCTTGCTCCACCAAGTCTGAATTAATTAAAAATAAGCCTAAGTGTTCTATTTATACTATTGGGAATTTTTTCCGGAATAACAAGCAACGTGTCACGGAGGCCAACGCGGAGCACTGCCTCCGTGACACGGCGTGGACGCGGACCCTCACTGGAAATATAGGGTCCGGGAATATAGCCTCAACGTGGCACGGAGGCCAACGCGGAGGCTTATCTCCGTGCCACGGAGCTGTCGCGAGGCTTCACTGGAAATTGCCAATTAAATCACCCTTCAGGCAGTGTGCCTCCGCAATGGTAGCGTGGCACGGCTCCATTGCGGAGCCCCTTTACATTGCACATTCCAATGTCTTTACCGTGCTCGCATCCAAGTCCAACTCCGATATTGTCCCAACATGCATTTTAGCTCCTAAAAATCATATTTTACCTGCAAACAAATGCTAATCATGTTGGTTAGTATAAATTCACATTTTATTACCAATTACATGAAAATGTATACACATTGCATAACAAACAAGGCGAAAATGATACGTTTGAGTATCACTTGGGCATATAAATCTGCCCAAGATCACTTACCCCACACTTAAATCCTTGTTTGTCCTCGAACAACACATACACAACTCATGCAAATTACATCCCAACCTTCGCCACTATGGTGCGACAATTTACGCTACGGTCATACCGATCATTCAATATTGTAAATCATCAAGAAAACATGCATGGTCTTAACAATGCAATGACCTTTAATATATCAAGACTTCCTAGACTTCTAGAATCGACTCTCGATATCGGCAAACTCATGCAAATCAGCTAATCAAGATATCCGACACGAAAATCAATCTTTCATCAAGCATGTGCCCTCACAACTCAAGAGAATCTTCCCCTTTATGTTCATGCAACACACAAACATTCAAGTAGGGGCATGTAGAAATTAATTTCACTCTCTCTCCCAAAAGAATTCACATGCATCATGTCATGACCCATAGGCTTGCCCTTAGTGTATTACTCCACCAATATAAGGAAATGCGATGTAAGATCAAGTAGGACTTTAATGGGTTGTAATGGAAGCTATGGAACTAGTATATATTGGATTAGCCAATAATAGTCACTAGCATCCTTAAGCGCCTTTTCAACACATTCCCATCGACTCATGGACATTGTTTCTCTCTTTTCTTTTTTCATCACCCACTTCATGCTGGTTTACTTTCGTACTGCCCATTTCATCAAACACATTTGACACAACAACAAAGGGTTTTTATGTACCCTCAATATCATTTAATTATGATGAGTGCACCCTCCACCTTTTTCTTTTCTTTCCTCACTCTGCTTTTCTTTTTCTTTTCACCCTTCTCACTCTTTGACACTTTGGGAAAAATGTTCTGTTCTTCTGAAGCGCTTAAGAGTTTTGTATAGACTTTACGGCTCATGAAAAGAAAGAATAAAGCTTAGTTTATACATTTTTGGACAAAAGAAAGAAAGAATCGGCTAAAGGCTCAACGGGCTGACTAGGGTATACAAACACATAAAAAGAGATTATGACAAGAAAAAAACTCTAGGTTAAAACAAAGAAATGCCTACATCCTTTCTAACACTACACCTCCTTCATTTCATTTTGTACACACACCAGGCAAGTTCTAGATACTTCACAATAGCATGGAATAACAATACCTCACTTCACACTTCATACACATGCTCGATTCAAGATGCATTCACAGACTCTTTAATTAGCCAATTACATGAATTCAAAATTAAGCCTCAATCACACCGAATCAAATTCTACAGCCTAGGTATCTCAACATATTTACAAAATTGCATGCTTTCATACGAATCACTTTTACATTTTGAACATCAGTTACAACACGCAACCAAAATTTCACAACCAGATAGTGACTACACGTTCAGTGATGCAATCCACCAAAGAAAAAAACTTAAAATAAATTAAAATCACTACTCCTACCGACTACATTTCCCTTAAGACGGTCGTCATCCATCCATCATAGGGAATGGTCACTAACTATGACGTCGGTTCAATGGGACTATTCTCGGTAAAAGAACCGAAAACAAACTCCGAGAAACCCAAAAATAAAAATCGAAAAATTTTGCAACACATCGATCATTTCGATGGAAAAGTATTTACAAAATATTTTAATATGTACAAAACATTTTCGCAAAATTTTGAAAATTATCGATCATTTCGATAAAGAAAAACAATATTTACAAAATTTGCAGTGGCAACAAAAATCTTTCACAACACACATCATTTACCACAAAAATATATACAGATACAACACAAATCAGTTCACAACCACAGGGAAACATAAAAACATACATGCAAAACAAAGGAAGAACATACAGCAGATTAGCCCAGGTCCCAGCACCTAGCTACTCCCCACCCCACACTTAAATCTAACACTGTCCCCAGTGTTCACAAAAATTAAAAATCACAAAAATTTCGGGTGGTGGAGCTCCCTGATCAGTCGAAATATTCGACTTCTTCATCTGGTGCTGCTGCCTCATCGCCCATGTTCGAGTCTCCTCCCTCGTCGTCATCGGACTCCACATCGGAGTCCTCCCGACGTGTCTCCTCGTCCGTGGGGACATCATCGTCAGTGGGCTCAACGAAGGCTGGTCCCACTCGGCACAAAGCTCTGGCGTTCTCACCAAATGGGTAATCCAGCTCCAGCTGCCATAACTCTTCCTCTGTGGCTGGTCTCCCACTAATCCGAAGCTGAAGCATCTGCATACCAAACATTCGTGCCATGTACTGATCTTCACGAGCATGTCGCTCGCCCAGTGTCAGCACTGGCCCGTGTGTGGTGTCGGGGGCCTTAGTTTTTGTCACATCAAGGGCCCTCCGCTCCAACTGCGGGATGTAGTCCAAAGCCTCTTCCTCAACATCGAGGCCCCGGAGAAAGGTGGTGATGAGTCCGCCGAACCCATACCTGTGGCCCTGGTGTAGTCGGGCTCTCTTCATGGCGGATATGATGACCGCCCCAACATTAATCTCCAGCCCTTTCATAAGGGCATACACCAGGCAGACACGGTCCCGGGTCACATCCGTCATGTGAACCCCCGGGATTAAGCACGAACACACTATTTTCAGCCATATTCTGGCCTCCCTGTTCATCTGTGAATAAGGCAGCGTCTGGTGGTAACCCCTCTTCTTATGTCTGCTCCATCGGGCTGTGGATCGATCCCCACACAAGGTGCGTCTGATGTCGGCGTATGGTGGGGTGATGTTCAGCTGGCGGAGAACATGGGCGTCTGTGTCCCGCGCTCCAATGATGGCATTTAATTTCTGAGGTTCCAGAGTGACAATCTGCCCTCTGATTTTTATTGTGTGGCTTCTGATGGCCGGGTTCCAATTTGCATAGAACTCCCGGACTAAATGTAGGTTGCACTCCTTGGGCTCCTGAAATATGAAGCTGAGCCCAGCTGCCTCAATCCTTTGCACAATACGGGGGAACTCATGTGCTAGTGGTTCCCGTGCAATATGCTCCTCAGGGAAGTACTTATTCTCCTTATGTTTAGCGTACCACTTCTTCCCTTCATCGTTCACCCACCTCGTTCCGTATTGGCCGCGCGGAACAGCTGGTGCAGCTGGGACTGCAGTGCCCAGTCTCAGTCGTTTTCTCCCGGTGCCTGAAGTAGAAGCACCTTTACCCTTATCCTGCCTACTCGCCATTGTACCTGTCAACATAAATAAACAAGCACAATGTCAAGCTAAATACATGTTAACTTTGGCTAAGGTTGGGTTAAACTAAGTTTACCCCACACTTAGTCCTTAGCTACTTTTACGATACTACGGCAAGGATTACTTTATTTACACTAAAACAAATAACTATACAATTTATTGCTTAGTGCGTTTACAAAAAAAAATTCGACAGTATAACTTTTAGCGTACTACTCAGACTTCATACAGCTAATCCCAATCCTACTATCGCTAGCAATTCAACCATCGCACTTAGCAACGAAAACAACAAACAAAAACAACGACAAAAATTCTATATACATACGAATCCAAATAATCAAACCAATTTGAGCAATTTTCACCTTTTCCCAAAAATTCGAGAATTCGTCGTCTTTTACACTCTAACAATATTTACAACGACTTATCAATTCACAAACACACCCCGGCATATAATTCACCAATTTAGCAAGTTACCCAATTCGATTTCAACAACCCAAGCCCTAGAATTCAATTTTACAATCACATTCGAATCATTCACGCAATCGACAAGTTCAAACGCTAATTACAACATTCCGAACATCTATCAATCAAAGAATAATTCAATATCATGCTAAATTGCTACTTAGGATGATATATCTCACCTCACATGCTCAAATTCGATTAGAATCGACAAAAACTTGAGAGAAACGAGGAAAACATACCTTTACGTTGAATAACCGAAGAAACTTGACAAATTGTTTGCTTAGTAGCGTGGCACGTTGGTTGGGAGAGGGAATTTAGGTGCTTGGTCGCGGAGAAGAGAGGAAATGGGGAAAAAAGGGTAAAAATCGGGGTTAAAAAGAAGAAAAACACGCGGGTCACCCGGCAACCCAGTGTGACCCGGCACTAAATATAGGGCAACGTGTCACGGAGGGTAACGCGGAGCCCCTCCTCCGTGATACGGAGCTAACGCGATGGCTCACTGGATGTTTTTTAAAAAAATTCAGATTTAACCTCAACGTGTCACGGAGGGTAACGCGGAGCCCTTCCTCCGTGACACGGAGCCAACGCCCCAGTGCACTGTCTCTTCATTTTATTCATTTTTTCATACCTTGCCTTTTCCTTCCCGATTCCATGCATATTTTTCTCCGGTTGACCTGAAAATCACCTCACTAAACAAAATTGGTTAGATTAATAGATTTCCCTAACTAAAATGAAAAATACTAACTAAAACGAAAAATTTGGACTAAATCAAGAAAAAAAAATTAAAATAAAAACTATTTACACTTTACTAAACAAAAGAAAAATTATTTTTCATGGGTTGCCTCCCGTGCAGCGCCTGGTTTACCGTCGCGGCTCGACGTACCAAGTTTCACCACTTTTTCCTCCACCTTGAGGATATGAATCTCACCCCTAATTTCTTTTCTAATTTCCTCTTATGCTCCAGGGGTGGTGGTGAAAAATTGTAAGGACCAAATAGTACTTGTTGCCTTTTGAATCTATTGGCCCTTAAGTAAGCGAAGTCATTTTGTCTCTCTGAGTGAGCAAATTTCAAAATATACGGGGCTTGGTCCTCCTCTAGACATTTCTCTATAAGCTTGGAAGACTCTACTTCTATGTTGTCAACCAAACTTAATGTTGAAAAATGCGTCGAGTATGGTCCAATACACCTCAACTCTGAAACTGCATTATGCTTGACCTCCTTACTTGGATACACCTTCTCAGCATCGACATCTATCTCACCATTAAAGTCAACTGGGGGATACTCTATCTCTTCTTCCAAGAATGGATTTTCCATAAGTGTGAGCCCATCACGAGGACACTCAAGAGATTCTAATTGTTGGGCTTCATCCAAAAATTCACCCTTGTCGTCCTCTTGTAGTTCCTCTTGAATATCAGCTAAAGTTGTTACCTGCAATTTATCACAAGCTTCAGCTTCCGCGATCATCTCCGTGAATTTGATGCTCATCCTTTCTAGAGCCTATGCATTCTTTTCTTGCTGAATTCTCAATACTGCCATCGCCTCCTTCATTGCTTCTGATTGCTCCAAGAGTTGTTTCATCATGTCTTCTATTTGAGCTTGGCGTCCCAAGTCCTCATTTTCAACATGCCTATATTAAGGAAAAACAACAGAAGGATCATAGTAGGGGCTTGGGGAAGGGGAATATGCATTCGGACAACCATCCCAATGGCCATCTTGACCACCACATATATTACACGTGTTACATTGTTGCCACAAGTGGTGTCCTCCGCAATTTAGACAAGTTTCATTAAAATATGAGTATCCACCATTGAAACCATTTATATTCCACGATGTCATGTCAATAAGGGTATTCGAAAAAGAAAAAGTAAAATGCAAAAGAATTAAACAAACACTAAGACTAAGTTGTCAGCACTTGAGAAAAATAAAAATACAGTAAATTATACTTAAAACAAATTCACCTATTGCCAAGTCTCCCCGGAAACGGTGCCAAAAACTTGTTCGGGTGTTTGCTATAGGTGTTAAAACCGGCACGCAAGTGCACGTGGTCAAACAAGTAATAAAGTGGCTAAGTAAGCCAAGTATCGAACCAAGGAGACTCTGGATAAGTAAAATTGCTTAAGTATACTATATTCCAGCTTACTTCTAATTATGTTGACAACAACGTAACCAAAAGTTAAATAATTTTTGTTTATAAATTATATACTAAAACTATTAACAAATATCTACTGTGAATTGAAACTATGGATATGAGCATGCCAAGGTTAAGAACAAGTAATGAACTTGATTATAATCATAATTTGGTTATTCTTCTCTTCATGTTGCTAGCCAAGAACATTAGCCTAGAGATTAAAACTCTCGTATTTAATCTCACTTTAGAATCATAAACCATTCGTCTACATTTCTGTGATCAAATGCAATTTATGACCTAGCACTACAATTCCGGTTCCTAAATTGACTAATACGGCTTTCAAGTATATTTCTATCGGGAAAGCACATCAAAACCCAATTTTCCCAAATCAAGTTAAGAACAATACCCTATTAATTCACAACTTTCCAATTTCTTGCTCTCTCGAGTGAAATTGGACTTTTTAGATGTACATTAATGTCGGCCACACACTAATGCAGTAGAAACAAGAATTAATAGAACAACATAGAAGAAGAAGATGAAAAACCATACAATTCAATAATCAAAATTCATCACCATTGTTCACAACCTCAGCAAAGAAGAGAATTAGCCACTCATTTGTGGATTAATCATCCTAAAACAAGTGTTAATCATACAAACAATTGATTGAAAGAAGAAAGGAAGAGAGAAAATCCCTTAGCTTTTTCGTTCCTCAACTGCCTCTAACCCACGTCCTTGCTCCACCAAGTCTGAATTAATTAAAAATAAGCCTAAGTGTTCTATTTATACTATTGGAAATTTTTCCCGGAATAACAAGCAACGTGTCATGGAGGCCAACGCGGAGCACTGCCTCCGTGACACGGCGTGGACGCGGACCCTCACTGGAAATATAGGGTCCGGGAATATAGCCTCAACGTGGCACGGAGGCCAACGCGGAGGCTTATCTCCGTGCCACGGAGCTGTCGCGAGGCTTCACTGGAAATTGCCAATTAAATCACCCTCCAGGCAGTGTGCCTCCGCAATGGTAGCGTGGCACGGCTCCATTGCGGAGCCCCTTTACATTGCGCATTCCAATGTCTTTACCGTGCTCGCATCCAAGTCCAACTCCGATATTGTCCCAACATGCATTTTAGCTCCTAAAAATCATATTTTACCTGCAAACAAATGCTAATCATGTTGGTTAGTATAAATTCACATTTTATTACCAATTACATGAAAATGTATACACATTGCATAACAAACAAGGCGAAAATGATACGTTTGAGTATCACTTGGGCATATAAATCTTCCCAAGATAAATCACCAGCTAGGGTCATAACCATTATCTTACAGGTAGGCCCTGTCGTCATTAGCATGCTATGGCAGAATCAGCTCCCTCTGACTTGAGCTTTACTGTTGCTGGGGGTTTATCACTGATGAACCCTCTCATACACACTTGAATTTTATTGGCGACCTTATCCCCCTTCCTGGTTTATTACCGTAAGGGTCTAGATAACTTGTAAATACCAAGGGTTTCAACCACTCTCTAATCCTTCTCGAAGGCAACAATTCTAGCCCTCCTTTACTATTCCACCTAACACCATTGCACGGATACTTACGATTTTTGTTGTATTGCAAGAACAAGCTAGGAGGTGTAAAAATAACCCCTTCTTACTATGGTAGGACTGAGGTGTGGAAGCTTACAGTATCCGAAGAGTTGGAGGTAGGAATCCCGCAATTTCCTCCTTCTTTCGCACCTTTCAGGCAATTCACATTAACTGCTGCCCCTGGCTAATTTTTAAATATCTAGTAGGTAAACCATCTCATATATACATATATACTATACTCCTAACCCTCTATTCTGAGGTTGTAAGGGGAACTGGGGATAACACTGAGATATCTATCACGTTATGAGGTTCCTAGTACCTTGGGAAGGTAATGGGGAAATGTAAAAGACGTATACTTCCGCCATTAGGCTAACCGTCCCTCCACTGTGGCGCCTCACTGGTACCTCCTCCTACTGCTATAGTTATCTTACATCTGACTGGAGTCTATCGTATATCAAACATTATCCTAGACAGACATAACAAGAAAAGCTTAGGGACTCAACCCTATACAACTCTGCTCTATAGCACGATCTGAGAAGAAGGAGGGGTAACCATACTATCATGCCTCATAGCCTCCTGCTTATAAAATATGGTGCACAACACATTTATAAACAAGGTTCTACTAGACACGGCTTGCAGACTCCCTGGGATACGAACTGCTCTGGTACCAAATTTGTCACACCCCACCTTGGGAGGCATGACTGGCACTTGGTGCCACAGTGGCAACTAACTAACCTGGCTAGGCTTATGCACTTCTGGTGCCAGCCTGTGACTCAATTCAAGAAAACAACGAGCTATATCTCGGCTGTAAATGTAGCCTCCGGCCGACAAGACCGAATAGCCACCTGTAAACGAAAATATCTAACCAACAATAGGGAACAGAAGGGATCTTATGTGGGCTGACAAGGCCACCATGTTGTCTAGTTATAACAACAATAAAGACGAGCTACTATACTAGGCCTCACACAGATAACACACGAAGCATAACTGATTAAGGCCCCACACGACCAGCATACGACTAACTGACTGACAACTGTAGTCTACAAGCCTCTAAGAATACAAATAGTCGCTGAGACAGGGCCCTGGCCTACCCAAAATTCTATATAACTGAAATACAGAGTTTTCTATAACCTGAAAACTCCGCATGAAAGGAGTTGTCCCAACTGCGGACTCTGAATAGCTGCTACTGGAGATCCTGAACCTTGTATGTCTAAACCTACAGGCAAGTAATGTCGTGCCCAGGGGAGGGTTCCGTACAATATGTACTCAATATGTAAGGCAATAGATAAGCTGATAAAGACCGGAAGTAAATAGAAAGACAGGCAGAAAGATTAACCTGTATGCCTACTAATTCGTAATCTGCATCTAACCAACACTACATGTAAGTAAGCTAAGGCTGTATAATTACACATATATAAACTATAACTAGCAAACAAGAATACAAACAAGAACCTCACCTGGCCCCCATAAGCCGGAAGGTGCAATCAACACAAAATAACTCGTTCGAGCCCCCATAAGCCCTGGCGAGCACATCTCAATCTATATACCCCTATCCAGGTTTCTATGACTCTAATGGTACTGTAGACAACCTACCAGTCCCCTGGGTCTACAACTGAGCCCGCTTGACCCCTGAACTGTAGCTGTGTCTGAGGCTAGTGGACTTCTGTTGTCTGTACCCCGAGTACCGAACTCGACGGGGTGTGCCGATATGGCATAAGAGTAGTCCAGCCATGGAATGGACTGTATGAGGACCTCGGACATCATCTTCGTCCCTCACGGACGGCATACCGCTCCTCAGAGCGACGTCATCTAGCCCCTCGCGGGCGTCGACACAACTAGTAACCCTAGGGTGGTCATGGATGGCTCCTATGTGAAGGCAACCCCAACTGAGGTGTTGTACTAACATCTCAATCCAGCCACTCAAAAGGCGTAACTGGCCTTCTTGGCCTAATGCCACCGCTGCTCTTCCCCTAGGATAATCTATAAAGCTACTAGCAAGAACACCGTGCACCTATATTTGATTAGAGGATCCTAATAGTGATCATGATCTCTAATAGTCTGGACTGAATAGGGCGAGATATGGAGTGGTCCAACATAACTCTCTATATGTCCTTCCCGGACATCTATAGCTCATAATAATTGCGGAGTCGCAAATGACTAACTACTCAGTCTCTCTGCTTAGGACAATTGTAGGGCTGGTATTGGCGAAACATGCTTTTGAGCGATCGACCCATAATCCCCCATAGGAAGTTTACTGACATCCTTAGCCTGTGGGTAGTACTGTACTAACATGGTACTTACTAGTGCCTTAGGCCTCATCTTGGTCTAATCGGATCTTGTATTACTTTTCTGGGTGATTCTTAACCTTATAGACAATTTTACATAGACCTAACCATTCCTGGAAACCTATGGGTGATGGGAACCGACTGGGGTGCTGGCCTGGCCTCTAACTTCTGATAAGGTCCCCTTCCTAAGGGTACCCACTGGTCTATTTAACCTGGACGACTGGACTGGCTTCCTGGGCGACTTATATGATAATTGCTAAGCCCAGTAAGACTGACAATCATTGGTAATAACTAATAGGGTGACAGGCTGTCACTCAGTTCACTAGACAACCTTAGGGTGCTGATTCTAAAACATGGCCTTCCTATCTAAATTTCTGGCCCTGGGGCGTAGGGATTCGCCAATGGCCTCTAGGCGTGCTTTCTTGACAATACAGATACCAAACTGGTAGTTAAACCACCTAGCTGCGCCCATGATGCTAAACTTACTAGCTCAGGCTTGATAACTCTCACGAGCTCCTAAGATCTAGGCCTGGCAACAAACATAGAATCCTACTAACGCAATGAACTGGAGAATAGAAAAGTTTCTATGATGCTTCTAGCGCGTGTCACACTTGACATGCTCCTGTTCTACAAGGAATACTTCTATAAAATCCATATACGTTTTCTAGCAGCTAAACAGAACTTATGTAACCATAATCTATGGATAGCAACTAATCACAGCGTATCTGATCTCTATATACCAGCAAAAGCTAATTACGACATGTCTAATCACAATCTAATTGTAGCAGCTATCTACAACATATGAAACTGTCATTTCTGTTCTAGAACATAAGTTGTAACACCGTATGACGAGTATACTTGCCGAGGGTTAATCCTTACATACCTCGATTTTCGTTTCCTGAATTACCGATAAGTTTTAACTTGTATTCGCCAGCTCTCTTCAGTTGTAACTATTATACTGGGAGAAAGAGATGAATTTCAATACCAAATTAGGCGTAAAACAATAACTTTTAATATTAATATTGACTATATTTGAACTTAACGAATCACGGCCAAAAACGTATTATTTCCCGAGAGTTCAAAAGGGAGAAATGCTTACATGAAGCTTGATCGTATAGAAATCAGTTTGAAGTAATTCAGACAACTTTGGCTTGGCAGGGTTATGATTCGTGGGGCAAATTTCATGAAAATAACTCCGTAGTAATGTTTCCTATGGGCTTAAACTTCGATACCCGAAGTTAATTTGAACTTGGACGCCATTTGGTAGCGTAATCGGACGAAAAACCATTGAAAACCTCATTTCCTTTAACCTCTGGCCGTGAAAACATTTGAGAAATGATTTAAATGAGAGAGGAAGTGGTTTATATACTACTTGGTCGGTGGCAGGGGATGTGCCTCGCGCCTCCCATTGAGGCTGCCACCTTGGTGCACCGCGCCTCCCATTGAGGCAGCAGGCCTGGTGCCCCGCGCCTCTCAAAGCGCCAGCAGGCCTGGCGCCCGGTGCTGGCCAGTGCACTACTGGCTGGCGAGTCGCGCTTGCCCTGTGCGTACGGGTCCCATTCGACCCAGCTTTCAAGGCTTTTTCCACACGCGTCAAGCTCTTCTTACTCGTCACCAATCTATGTGTACGCTTACTAATTGTTAACATTTACAGGGTGTAACAATAAGGATCAAAACAAGGCGAATCAACAACATAGAAGATTAACAACAGAGTATCACAATAGAGAAGAGACTTAAACAAATTACAAGACTACTGCTGAGACTTAACGACCTAGCCTAAGCTATGGCAACCATCAAAAAGGTTTGTCAACAAAAGAAGATCCAACAAAATCAGGTACCATCAGTTGAGTCTAGTGAACTGACACAGACGAGAGTTGAAGCAATATGATCTTCTTCTACCCCAAGTCAGTTATTCAACTCATTCACTGAGAAGATGATGGAGAGTACCATCAATCGGTCATGACCACCAGAGAACTCCTGAGAGAACAAGGTGGAGGTTAGATGGAATAAAGAGGAAAGAGGAAAGAATGTAGAAGGTTTTTACCTCTTTGAGCTGCAACGATGTCAACAACACAGCGGACGGTTGATGACCCACAGGAGAAGGGTGACGAGCTGGCGATTGAAGAAGAAAGATGCCATGGAAAACACTAAGAATAAGGAAGATGTTTGGTTTCTGGTAATGCTTTGGTCAGAACAACTAGAGAAACAACAATTATATCTGACCCTCTTTTAGATCGGATCAGCTTTGTAATAATTTATTTTGTTTGGGCTTTATTGATGAAATAAAAAGGACTTGACCCAAATTTTATTTTTAAAAAATGAGATAAGAAAATATTATTTATATGTATGATTTGTGAATTTCCAAAAAAAGATGACGATTCTATCACATAATTCATGCTCAATAATTCCATTTTTTTTTCTATTATTTTATCATGACAATTTTACCTTTATCTTTAAAAAAAATATTTTTAAAAATAAATATATAATATATGTGTGTGTGTGTGTGTGAGAGAGAGAGAGAGTGAGTTTAAGTTATATAATTGTCAGCTTTAATAATTTCTACGTCATTATATTATATTTGAATGTTGTAGTGCGAACAAATCGTATTTTCAAGACTTTAAATTATTTTAAAAAGATTTACCTACAGAGATTCATTATATAACCTAATAATATAAAAATTTATTTATATAAATAAATGATGACGTATAAAATTTAAGTATAATACGAACTCATGTTAGGAAATTTGGGTCCCCCAAAATTAGGAGGCCTAAAGCAATACCTTTAGTTGCTTTATGCTTCAGCCCGTCCTATTTAATTAAAGTTATATGTTATTGAAAAAAAGAAGGATAGAAATTTTTTCTCGAAAAAAAAAAATGTTGTGAATCCACTTTCATTGTGGATGTCTTTCCATGATATGTTCAAGTTGGGAATCTACTTGCAGTGAGTTTTATTCCGTAACAAGACTTGATATAGTTTTTAGTCCTAACAAGATTTGAACGTTTTGTAATAAGAACTTAGGGCCTATAAATAACGTCTTTCATTACCTCTTAAATACATTAAGAAAAAGTGATAAAACAATTTTTATCTCTTCTTTGCAAAGGTAACGGTGTGCTTTCTCTTATTTATTTATAATTATATAATTTTCATAACACGTTATTAGCATGAATCAATTCTTAATTTCATTTCTCATTTTTCAAGTTGAGCCTTCACTCTGTGATCTGGTATATATTGATCCATCTTTTACGTTATTATACATATACAAGGCAGAGAACCTTTACTTTGACATATACCAATTTCAATCTTGTAAATGTGTGCTATTAGTTTTTGTCCAAGTCTAGTATTATTTTAATATAAATATGTTATACAATCATGATTATTTAAATTATGTGCTATAAAAAATAATATATAGCATCACTAATAAATGTTTATTACAACAAATAATGGATTTAAAGTTCAATGAAAAAATAAGCTAATTAATGAACCGATTAGAAAATCTACTTTGCTTTTTTGATAGTCTATTCATATGACTTCCAAATTTGTTCGCATTATAGTTTGCATAATGTGTTTGCAATATTTATTTTCGATGAATGTCTTACAGTTTCGGGAAAAACAAGGTTTTGCGCAAATTATTTATTAGAAAACGATTTATTCAATTTATTCCTTGCTGGTTAATATTATTACTTATACATACTAATTTATTTATTAAAATTTTCATCATGTTAAATTTGTGAAGCTTGCATATATGGCACTTGATATTTTTGAAAACTTTCTAATATGAGTATTCGATTATGAAATTCATCTAAATATTAGAGGTCTTGGTATCACTATTAATCATGACAATGCAACATTAATTCAAGATAAAGTGAAGGCTATGATTTTCCTTTATCATCATTTAGATTAAGGATTGAAGGCCGAATATTTGAGAATTAAAGATCCACTTGAATTGTGGATTGGTTTGAAGAAAAGATATGACCACCTTAAGGCAACACTACTGCTAAGGGCTCGTTATGTGCACTTATAGTTATAAGTGTTGGATATTTCAAAGGTTTTCTTATTGTCAAAGTTAAAATTTTACACATGGATATATTAAAGTTCTCCTTAGTGCCAAAGCCCATCATTTTACACACGGTGATTTCTAATTTTCCTCGGTGGCAAAGTTTACTTGATGCCAAAGTATACTTGGTGGCAAAGCTATCCACTAATTTCATTTCCATTCTTTCCTTTTGAAAGTTTCACCACTTCATTATCTCTATATATATTATTCAAAGAAAGACTTTTAAAAATGAGCCAACAATTAATTTAATAATCCTCAGCTTTTCATAGTTCATCTATTTTCCAGGTTTTGTACTATGTTGTTGTTCCTGCTCCTCTTATAGAGAAGGCTTGTTTAATCCTAGGAAAATATTTTACACTGCTGAAATAGTTTCTTAGGACAGTGCCTGGCACGACTCAAGTATTATTTGTGTATTACTTGTAATATTATCATAGTAGTATTTATTTAATTTTTAAAGACTATATTTTGAAATTAAGAAATATTTATAATAGATATATTTTATCTTTGTTCACCAATAATCTAAGAAACTATGACAAATAATACTACTCTTGAAACTATTCATGATATTACCAACAGAAAGGAGTCATTCAAAGCTACGGAGATAGCTCTCAAGGAAAATCTTGTGCAAAGCCAAAGCAACGATAATAAAAGGTATGATAATAAGTCTCAAAATTACAAGCCCTATATTTCTAATTCTAAGAAAAAGTAAGGCCTTTGTTTTATTTGTGGAAAGTAGGTCATCATGCCGCACAATGTAGGAAAAGAGTGAAAAATGATAAAGAAAAAAAGTAATCCTTTTAAGGTTAACTTAGCTGAAGGAGATGATATTATTGCAGCTGTCATTTCTCAAGTAAACATTATAGCACATATAAACAAATAAGTGGTAGACTCTAGGGCTACTCGACACATTTCTGCAAATCGAGAAGCATTTACCTCCTATATACCAATAGGAGATGACAATGAAGTGGTCTACCTTGGAGACTCAAGTACTACTAAAGTATTGGGTAAGGGTAAAGTATTTCTGAAACTCACTTCGGAAAAACTTTTAGCCCTTGCGAATGTACTACATGTTCCTATAATGCGGGCAAATCTGATTTCTATAGCCTTGCTAATGACAAGAATGAAAGTGTCATTTGAATCTAATAAGATTATAATAAAAAAAAATAATGTGTTTGTGGGAGAGAGTTATTATAACCAGGGACTTTTCGTACTCAATGTTTTTGATGTTATTAATGAAAAAGCATCTATTTCTACTTATATGGTTGAGTCTATTTCTTTATGGCATGCTAAATTAGGACATGTTAATGTATCATATATAAAAAATATGCAATCACTTGGTTTGATATCTGGTTTAGACTCAAATAATTTTGACAAGTTTGAAATATGTGCTGAAACTAAAATTACTAAAAAGTTATGGTTTTTAATTAATAGAGAAACTGAATTATTGTATTTGACTCACACTGATTTAGGTGATTTAAAATAAACCATGACTAGAGGTGGTAAATGATATTATGTGACTTTTATTGATGATTTTTCTAGATTTACTATGTTGTATTTACTTAGAAATAAGGATGATGCCAATAATGCTTTTATTTTTTATAAAACTGAGGTTGAAATTCAACTAAGTAGAAACATCAAGAGAATTAGATCTGATAGAGGTGGAGAATATTTATCTTTAAATATTTTTTGTGAAAAAAGAAAAAATTATTCATGAAGTAACCCCACCTTATTCACCCGAGTCTAATGGTGTAGCTGAAAGAAAAAATAGAAAACTGAAGAAAATGATGAACTCCTTGTTAGTTAGCTCTAATGCACCTAATAATTTGTGTGGTGAAGCAATCTTATCTGCATGTCACTTGCAAAATAAAATTGCTCATAAAAGAACTGGCAAAACTCCTTATGAATTGTGGAAAGGTTATAAGCCTAATTTGAAATATTTAAAAGTGTGGAGTGTATTGCTAAAGTTTTCTTTCCTGAACCTAAAAAGAGAAAAATAGGTTCTAAAATAGTTGATTGCATGCTTATTGGATATGCTAAACATAGTGCCGCATATAGATTTCTTATTTTAAAGAGTGATGTGCTTGATTGTATTACTATTTTTGAGATAAAGAATGTAGAATTCTTTGAACATATTTTTTTATTGTGTGATAAAATTTCTCATGGACCTGTTGAAAGAAATAATAAGATTACCTCTAATATTGAGGAATTAAGGAGTAAAAGGCCTAGAAAATGATATTTTTCTTATGGAAATGATTTTCAAACTTTTCTTGTTAACAATGAACCATTAAATTATTTTGAAACTATATATTCTTCTGATGCTGAACTTTGAAAAGAGGCAATAAAAATTAAAATTGATTCCATTAAGAAAAATAATACATGGGTTTTGACTGATTTACCTTCTGGTGCAAATCCTATTGGTTGTAAATGGATTTTCAAAAAGAAACTTAATCCTGATGGATCTATAGATAAATATGAAGCTTGGTTAGTAGCAAAAGAATTTTTTCAAAACAAATTATTGATTATTTTGATACATTTGCACCTGTGATTAGAATATCTTCTATTCGAATTTTAATTGCCTTAGCATCAATTCATAAGCTTTTTATCCATCAAATGGATGTAAAATAAAAACTTTCTTAAATGGTGATCTAGAAGAAGAGATCTATATGGTTCAACCTGAGGGATGTATTATTCCTGGACAAGAAAATAAAATATGTAAATTAAGTAAATCTCTTTATGGCCTTAAACAAGCTCCTAAACAGTGGCATGAGAAATTTTATCAAGTCTTACTGAGAGACAATTTCTCTTTTATTGAAGTGGATAAATGTGTTTATACTAAAGTGGTAGATAATGACTATGTGAAAATATGTTTATATGTTGATGATATGCTTATATTTGGTACAAGTTTAAATTTCTGCAAAGTACCAAATTATTTTTATCTACTAATTTTAATATGAAAGATCTGGGTGAAGTAAATATGATATTAGGAGTTAAACATAAGGAGTGAAGATGGTATAATGTTGATATAAGAACATTATGGGGAAAGACTTCTTAAGAAGTTTGAATATTTTGAGGTGACACCTGTAGCCACTCCATATGATGCTAACTCTCAATTGAAAAAGAATAATGGTGACCTAGTTGCTCAGTCTAAATATGCACAGATTATTGAGAGTCTGATGCATTTAATGAATTTTACAAGGCTTGATATAGCCTATGTTGTGTATAGACTGAGTAGATATACTCATAATTCCAATAAAGAGCATTGGTCTGCATTAATTAGACTAATGAAATATTTGAGAGGAACCATGAATTATGGTATCTTGTATAGTGGATTTCCTTCTACATTAGAAGGGTATTGTGATGCAAATTGGATCTCTGATTCAGATGAGACAAAATCCACTAGTAGCTATGTGTTCATCTTAGGTGGTGGAGCAATATCGTGAAAATCAGCTAAGTAGACGATCATTGCTAGATCAACTATGGAGTCAGAGTTTGTAGCTCTGGAGCTAGCTAGTTCTGAGGCTGAGTAGCTAAGAAATTTTTTAAACAATATCCCTTTAATAAAAAATGAGTTGTCTCATGTGTCTATACATTGTGATTGTCGAGCAGGAATTGCCATTGCAAAGAATAAATCTTATTATTGTAAGAGTAGACACATAAAATTGAGACATGATGTCATAAAATAGCTGTTGAATAAAGGAATAATATTCATTGATTATGTAAAGTCAGAAATAAATTTGGTCAATCCTCTGACTAAACCTGTGGGAAGAAAATCAATTCTCCAAACCTCAAAAGAGATGGGGTTAAGGCCGATATAATTGTCAATAGAGATGGTAACCCAATCTATGTAATTGGAGATCCCATGAAGTAGGTTCATATGGGTAATAACAAGTAGATATTGACACTGCACACTAAAAGAGAGTGATGGACCTGAAGAGGGGGTACATGTCAAGTATCGGCATGGGATCATGTCTTCTTAGGACTATTTTGGATGTAAAATTTCATTTTGGTAGTAATATTCCATTTCAGTTGGAAAATGCAGTCAGATATTTGGGGCAGTGTAAGTGATCAAGGGGTAGTAACTCATATTACGGGAGGAAACTTTGCGCAGAGTTCTATTACTATTAATGGGTAGCTCCGCGATTTCTTATGGGCATAGACATCCCAGGTAATTCAGTCTTATGGTTCTTCATTATCTGCATATGGCCTTTTTTTCCTAAGTGCTCATTTTGTCTGGGCTTTTAGCTTGTAGTAGCCGAAGGTAGCCCGCTTGTTAGATTGAATTGAATCTTATATAACAACACAACCGGAGCCTTATTAATAACAATATATATCTTTCACATCCAGCTATAACAATGAGTAATTTTTTAATTTCTAAGTGGCAGCTCCAAAAAAACACACTTCGACATCAAAAAAGCGTATTCGTAAAAATGTTTGAAAAAGGAAGGGATATTGGGAAGCATTAAAGGCTTTTTCGTTAGCAAAATCTCTTTCTACCGTGAATTCAAAAAAAAAATTTGTACGCCAAACAAAAATAAATAAGTAATAAAAGGTTAGAATAATTTGAATCAACCTTAAAAAATTATTCAATTAGATAATAATTGAATAATTTAACGATTTTTCTTTCATATTTGATATTGATTTGCTCACCAATCAACACGTAATGGAACTCTACTCGCTTTTCTGATTGATAGAAAATAATAGAATTAGGAAATACTCTATTTACTATTTACTGAATAATAACTTTTTTCTCAGATGATTAATCATCTGTTTTCGGAAGAAATCGAAGAATTTCTTGGGAATCCTACAAGATCCGTTCGTTCTTTTTTCTCTGATAGATGGTCAGAACTTCATCTGGGTTCGAATCCTACTGAGAGGTCCACTAGAGATCATAAATTGTTGAAGAAACAACAAGATCTTTCTTTTGTCCCTTCTAGGCAAGCGAAAAAGAAAGAAATGGTTAATATATTAAAGATAATTACGTATTTACAAAATACCGTCTCAATTCATCCTATTTCATCATATACAGGATGTGATATGGTTCCGAAGGATGAACCAGATATGGACAGTTCCAATAAGATTTCATTCTTGAACAAAAATCTATTTTTTGATTTATTTCATCTATTTCATGACCGGAACAGAGGAGGATACACGTTACACTACAATTTGAAATTAGAAGAGAGATTTCAAAAAATGGCAGATCTATTCACTCTATCAATAACCGAGCCGGATCTGGTGTATCATAAGGGATTTGCCTTTTCTATTGATTCCTGTGGATTGGATCAAAAACAATTCTTGAATGAGGCCAGGGATGAAGATCTTGCTCGGAAAGGTAATGAGATTATTCACGAGGCTTCCAAATGGAGCCCGGAACTAGCTGCTGCTTGTGAGGTATGGAAAGAGATCGTATTTAATTTTGTAGTAGTAGACGTTTTGGATAAGTAAAATCAGTAGACATTAGCAGATAAATTAGCAGGAAATAAAAAGGATAAGGAGAAAAAACTCAAGTAATTATCCTTCGTTCTCTTAATTGAATTGCAATTAAACTCGGCCCAATCTTTTACTAAAAGGATGTTTGAACTGCTACTAATTGTGAGGATGAGTTATTGACTCTTAATGAATTTATAGTCCTTAAGGATGGTATATCAAAAGCACTATACACTTGATAAATTCACCTATATGAGAAGTGGAGTGGGGCTGCTCCTATGAGATTTTGGCCAAGTCTCTAAAGCTCTCATGAATATCCAAGCACGCGAATGGTCTATTGACGCAAAACCGCGTTGAATAACAAAATAAAGGTGAAAATATGATTGGTAAAATCTCTAACTTACAATAAGAATTATTGATTCATAGAAATTTCATATTTAACGAATGACTCTGAAAGTAAAATTTTATCGGTCTAAATTTAGTTCATAGTCCAAAAGACACCAAATCTATTGTATTTTAATCATACAAAATTCAGCAAAATAAAATCTTTCTGTTTCTATTCTTTGATTTCAAAAATTCTTCTGAAATATGTGGGGGATTGTTTTGGATATTTCAAAGGTTTTCCTATTGCCAAAAATTAACATTTTACACGTGGATATATTAAAGTTCTCCTTGGTGCCAGAGCTATCATTTTACACATGGTGATTTCTAATTTTTTCTTGGTGGCAAAGTTTACTTGATGGCAAAGTATACTTGGTGGCAAATCTAGCCACTAATTTCATTTCCATCCTTTCCTTTTGAAAGTTTCACCACTTCATTATCTCTATATATATTGTCCAAAGAAAGACTTTTAAAAATGAGCCAAAAATGAATTTAATAATCCTCAGCTTTTCATAATTCATATTTTATTTTGTTGGTTTTATATTATTTTGTTGTTCCCACTAGTCTTATACAGATGCTTGTTTAATCCTGAGGAAACATTTCAAACTAGTGAAATAATTTTTTAGGAAAGTGCTCAACACGACTCAAGTATTATTTGTGTATTACTTATAATATTATCGTAGTAATATTTATTTAATTTCTAAAAAGTATATTTTGAAATTAAGAAATATTTATAATAGATATATTTTATCTTTGTTCACCAACAATAAGACTTTAAAAATAGTTGTGATTATAACTATGTTAATATATAGAATTAGTTTTCAATTAAAAATATGTGGGACAGTACGAAAGACTCGGATACATTGAAAAAGACTCTTATTACCTTTCATGCCTCCGATTTGATATTGCAACAGCAATACCGTGAAATTTTTTTAAAATATTCAGAGTTGATCCCATGCCTTCTTGTGGATGAACAATATAATGTCCTTTCGCTGAAAAATCATGAAGCTTGTCCAACTGAAATTGCTTTATTATCGAAAGCAAATGTGGTAGAAGTCATGCCCAGTCTTAAAGAAGACAACATAATAATAGGGCCATAGTAATGTGCGTGTATGCTTCAATGGCAAGAGACAATTAATAATCGTTGTTGGTGATGGTCATCATAAAAGAGAGAACAATATGAATTCTCAAAATAATTGTCAATATTATGACATGAAATATCATTGGAAGAATGAATATCGAGCACCTTAACATTTTTTCAAGCTTTACAAAAATTCCCTTAAAATAAAGGGAAATAAAAATGATGCCTCTTCTGCTAATGCCCGAGTGGATCACACTTGACTTTTTTAATGATGCTAAGGCAGGGCATACAAATAAATATGATGATAATGTCAAGACAAATTTGGCGTTGAAAGATGATGATTTTAATAACCTTCATGATATTACTCATTTGAAAGTTGAAGACTTTTTTGGAGGTCAAAACTGAAGTTTATTTGTTCTACAAAGAAATACAATTATGTTATTGTTATTATGTGTTTTTAAATGTCGTGATCTTCCTTATGTTGTTTTCATGAAGTAATTAATTTTTCTTGTAATATTATTAGTTTTTGTATTCTTATGTTGTACTTTTATTTTTATAGAGATAAATAAAAAAAAATCAGCCTTCAATTGGATCCAAAATGAGTTGGGATATAAGCTTCTACATGGTACTATAACTCACATTATACTAAGAGACAAAATATTTCTCTTATTTGGTTACGAAATACGCCTGTGTTAATTTAATATTTGATAGTACAAAATAAATTGAGGGCTCTGGAAGAACGGTCTTATGTAACACCCCGCATATTTAGACTGGGTTTGTTGCTAAGTTTCGTACATATGAGTCTAGTTTTATGACTACGCGTTGTACGTTGAGGGAAGAATGGGGGGTCGAGATCATTTGTGAGGGACGAAACAACCGGAAAAATCTTTGAGTACCTAGGCAATTGTTCTAGGACAATGTGGGCCACGTAGCTGGCCGCATCGCAGTAGGCTTGGCGGGCAGATTTTATATATATACCTCTTTTGGTCAGTTTGACATAATACTATCTCATTTTCTCTTAACCCAAGTCGATGGAAACCTCTTTCAAGAGTTGTTCTTGATGAACTTGAGCTAGGATATGAAGATCTAAACTCAGAATCCATAGTTTGGGGAGTTGAATCTTCCATCTAGTTCTTGTTTTGATTGCGTTTTTGAGAAGTTTGGTGCTTGTATCATTTTGGTTGGTTTGGTATGCTTCTTATTCTCATAAATTGTATCTATTAATCAAAATTGTGAACCTTTAGGTATTGTTAGATTGTTGTTTCGAAGTTTCTATAATTGAATCCATAGAAATCTTATTGGTTACATGTTGTCACATTATTTCTTTGAGGGAGTTAAGAGCTACTTGTGGCAGCAGGTTTGGTGCTATTATTATTTTGATTCATCTAGGTTCATCTTCATCGGAATCGAAGGTACGTTAAGTCTTGTTTTTTTTATCTTTTCACCGTGTCTTTCATTGAATCAGATTCTTATGTATCATGCGTTCGGTGGTTGTTCTTAGCCTCTTTGGTATATTCATGTTGTACATATTGAGTATTGATGTGTTGTGTCATTGTGACTAGTTGTGTGGCTTGGGATGCCGAATATTGATGTCTATATTTGCGATGAGTTGGTGGACTCGCGTTGGTATTAGTAATTACCGGGTAGTCATGTTGTCAAGTTTGTTTGTGGTAGTATGTTCAGCCGTGTGTAGCCATATTAACTGATCATGTGGTTGAGATGGGTGTTGATGTATATATGATTGACGGCATAGTGGCGGTTTGGATCTATGGTAGTGACGGTCTTCTTGTTAGACTTAAATCGGTGGCTGTTTTGGCCTTGTGGATAAAATTGATTTGGCTGTGGTTAAATTAAAGATAGATTTCGCTATATGTATTGATGAATTGGGTTGAGTAAGTAGCTCTTAGTGTTTTGTAAAACTCGTTAATAGATTTGGTAGGATTGTGACCCTTGACTTGTTTCGTGATACGTCGATTCGATGGTTGAATATGTAGAACTTGAGTCGCGTTATGATATTGATCAGTGGATTTGTTTGATTTTATTAAGGTCTATTGGGTGTATTCTTGTGAATTTTTTATTGTATTAATCTTGGTTTACTAGAGGCTTAGCGATTACCTATGGCTGTGGTGATTACTATGGCAAAAAAGGTCAAGCCCGGGGCTTAGCTGATTAGAGTGGCATGTGATGTCTATTACAAAATGACCAAGCTTGTAATTGGCTAAAGCATGTAATCCAGCCTGTGTTAAGGCTAGTATATGGTTGTGATATGTACTTTCGCACACTTTGTCTTGCACATGTCATTAACCTGTAAGACCGTGAGGTACGCCCCGGCAAGGCCGAATTATGGATTGCTTTGTGTCTTATTGATTGATTTATTTTTGCGTTACTTGTATTGATATTGTTCTGGTTAGATATGGATTGAATACGTGAGTTGGCGGTGGTCGCAATTGTTGTAGTTGGATTATGGTCAGGTGTTGTCTTGTAAGCTGTTGTGGTTGGGCAACCTAGAAGAGGATAGGTAAGGCGGTACTGGATTGACCTTGGGGGGTGCAGGTTGTGACCAGCGTGTTTGTATTGATTTGGTTCCATTTTGATAGTTTTTTAACTGGCTAGGCTTAAAGGGGTTAGGTAGGTTGTTTGAATTGTTGATTTCCTGTTGGTACCTCTTCTAATTCCTTTATGTTATATCGTACTTACTTTTATTGTCACCTTACTTGGTACATTTCAATACTAATACCCTGAACCTGAGTACGCTAAACTCATGCTTCCAAGTATTGATCGGCAGGTAGTGCGTGATTTTCATTAGTTGAGTGGAGTCCCAGCTTGGTTAATAATCTCCATGTCATCTGGAGTTACCAGTTTCTTAGGTTTTATTAGGTAGGTTGGGGCCTATCTCGATAATTTGACTGTTATTTTACTCATAGATGCATGTTGTAGTTGTAGTGTTATTGTAGACCTAGAAGGCCTTATTGTACGAGTTGCTATTCTGGTCTATGGCCTCGTCAGCCTATTGTATATTTTGGTTTTGAGGGTCAGCTTCCAATGTAGAACTGTTGTTTACTCTGATTGTATTATATTATTGTGGTTTCAAGCCTTGTCGGCTCTAGCTTATTGTGGTTGGTTAGCTGTAGTTTTGCTCGGTTAAGTGAGGCGCTATGTAACGGTCACCTCCTAGGGTTTGAAGTGTGACAAACTTGGTATTGAATCAAGTCATGTCCTGGGGAGTCTATGATCCATGTCTAGTAGAGTCACATTTATGTGTGAGTTGCACAACGTACTTATACATAGGAAGCTACAGGACATCTAAGATTGTTACCCTTCTTTCTGGATCAAAATCGTTCAATAAGTCTGATGTTATAGGAGTCGAGTCTATACTCGTGATTATTGATTTTTGCGAAGAATATATGTAACCCTGTGAACTGTAGCCGGCCAATGGCTAGGTTCGACAGTAGGTATGATCCTCTATCTTACCACTTGTTGGAAGTCATATTTCCATCTTGGTAGGTCCAGGGTTGTATTATATCATTTGGGTGTTGTTTTGGAATAGACCCACAAAATTTGATTATTATGTAAGTTTAGTTGTGTTGCGACGATTCTTAGAACTGATTCATACGTATTGTCGACATTAGAGGATAATTTTTCTAAGGGATAAAGGATGTAACACCCAATACGTTTACACCATTTGTTGCTAAGTTTCGGATGTGCGAGTCTAGTTTTATGACTACCTGTTATTTATTGAGGGAAGGTCGGGTCAAGATTGCTTTCGAGGGACGAAACAATAAGCAAAAGCCCAGAGGACCCAAGCAATCATCCTGGCACGACGCGAGCTGCGTAGCTGGCCCTATTGTGGTAGGATTGGCGAGTAGATTCTATATGTATACCTCTTTTGGTTGGTTTGACATAATCCTATCTCATTTTCTCTTAACCCAAGTAAGTGGAAACCCCTTTCCCAGAGTTGTTCGTTATGTAATCATGTTCTTAATGAAATTAAGCTAGGAGTTGAAGATCCAAACTCCAATCAATAGTTGGGGTGTTGAATTTCTCGTCTAGTTCAGGTTGTGGTCGTGATTTTGAGAAGTTTGGTGGTTGTCTCATTTTTTGTTGGCTTGGTAAGCCTTCTATTCTCTTGAATTCTATTTAGTAATTATAGTTTTGAACCCATAGGTATCATTATATTGTTATATCAAAGTTTCTATAATGAATCCATATAAATTTGATCGGTCACCTATCATACATATTATTTCTTATTATTGCTTGTAGATTCGAGTTGTTAAGAGATGCTTGTGATAGTAATTTTGGTGTTGGTATCATTGGGATTTGGCTAGGTTCGTATTCGTTGGAATCAAGGTATGTTAAGTCTTGTCTTCCCCTCTTTTCGGCATGTCTTTCATTGAATCTCAATCCTTTATATCATGCGTTCAGTGATTGTTCTTAGACTCTTTGGTATGTTCGTGTTGGTCATATTGATTATTGATGTGTTTTGTTATTTTGAATGGTTGTGTGGCTTAAGATGCCAAATATTAATGTGTGTATTAGCAGTGAGTCAGTGAACTCATATCGGTATTAGAAATTATCGAGTAGTCGTGTTGTCATATTTATTTGTGATAGTTTATTCGGGCTTGTGTAGCTATGTTAGCTGGCAGTGTGGTTTAGACGGGTGTAGATGTATCTATAATTGATGGCATAGTAGTGATTAGGATCGATGGTTGTGATGGTCTTATTGTTAGACTTGAGTTGATGGTTGTGTTTCCCTTGTGGATGAAATTGGTTAAGTCATGGTGAAATTGGAGATACACTTGGCTATGTGCATTGATGGATTGGATGGAGTGTATTAGCTCTTATTTGCTTGTAAAACTCGGCGACAGATTCAGTAGGATTGTGAACTGTGAGTTGTTCTGTAATACGTCGGTGGGACGATTGAATTGTATAAATTTAGTCATATTGTGATATCAATCGATGGATTTCTTTGATTGAATTTTGGGTTGTTATGTGCATTCTTGTGATTTTTTGCTTTTATTGATCTTGGTTGCCTTGAGGCTCAGCAAGTACCCACAATTGTGATGATTACTCTGGAAAAAGGGATCAAGCCTGGGCCTTAGCTGATCAAAGTGGCATGTGATGTCTACTTGAAAATGGTCGAGCTTTTGATTAGATGAAGGGTTTAATCCAGCCTGTGTTAAGGTTAGTGTATGGTTGTGATGTGTATTCTAGCACACTAGAGATTGTACTTGTGAGTGTAAGGTTGTGATATTTACTCTGCCGCACTGATGCTTGTATGTGTTATTAACCGGTAAGACCGTGAAGTATGCCATGGAAAGGTTGAATTATGGATTTCTTCGTATCTTGTTGATGAATTTATATGTCATTTTACTTGTATTGATATTAGATGTGGATTGAATATATTAGCTGATGATGGCTACGATTGTTGTAGTTGTTGGGTAATCTGGACTGAGATCAGGTGTCGTATTGTAAGATGTTGTGGTTGAGAAGCTTAGTAGAGGATAGTAAGGCGGTACCGGGTTGACCTTGGGGGGTGGTGCAAGTTTTGACCCTTATTGATTTGGTTCCATTTTGATTGTTGTTTGAATTTGCCAGGCTTATAGAGGCCAGGTAGGTTGTTGTTTGAATTATTGATTTTTTCTTGGTACCTCTTCAGATTCCTTTTTGTTATATCATACTTACTTTTTGTTGTCACCATTTCACTAGTGATGGTAAATTGACAAGTTCCATAAGGAAATATTCCACAGATCCATCGAGGACATACTTGGTACATTGTGTATTAACGCCTCTAGCCTAAGGGCACCGCACTTATGCCTACAAGTGTTAATCGATAGGAAGATCACGATTCTCGTTAGCTGATTGGAGTCCCAGTTTGGTTGAAAAGTTCTGTCATCTTAATTTTGTAGTTTCTTGGGTTTTATTGGGTAGATTGGGGCCCTATCTTGATCATTTGACAACTGTTGTACTCGTAGAGGCTTGTAAACGTATGTTGTGGTTGTAGTGTTGTTATAGGCCCGAAAGGCCCTATTGTATAGGTTGTTATTCTAGTTTGTGGCCTCGTCGGCCTATTGTATGTTTATGTTTTGAGGGCCAGCTTCTGGCATAAAACCATTGTTTAATCTGATTATATTATATTATTATGGTGCCGAGCCTCATCGGCTCTGGTTTATTATGGTTGGTTAGCTATAGGTTCACTCAGTCAAGTGAGGCATCGGGTTGATGTGACAAACATGGTATCCGAGCAGATCATGTCCGTGGGAATCCATGAGTCATGTCTAGTAGAGTCTTGTTTATGTGTTCATTATACATCGTACTTATAAGCAAAAGGCTCTAGGACATCTAAGATTGTTACTCTTCTATCTTAATCAAAATCATGCAATTAGTCTAATGTAGTAGGAGCCAGGTCCAGACTCATGTTTGTTGATTTGTGCAGAGAATGTATGTGACTCGATGGACTATAGCCGGCCAGTAGCTAGGTGTAACAGCAGGTATGATCCTCTTTCAGAAATATCACTTGTTGGAAGTCATGTTTGCACCTTGGTGGGTCTAGGGTTGTATTGTGTTGTTTGGGTGTCGTTCTGTGAAAAACTTCCAGAATCTGGTTGTTTGTGAGTTTAGTTGTGCTATAGTGATTCTTAGAAATGATTCATGTGTATTGCCGACATTTGAGGATAGATGCTTCTAAGTGAAAAGGATGAAACACCCTATATGTTTAAATCAGGTTTGTATGAAACACCCTATATATTTAAATCAGGTTTGTCACTAAGTTTTGGATGTACAATTCTAGTTTTATGACTACACGTTGTATGTCAAGGGAAAGCTAACGATGAGGCAAATCCTAGAGGACCCAGGCAATTTTCCTGACACTACGCGAACCGCGCAGCGCCAAGCCTGGTCGGCAGATTCTATATATATACTTCTGTTGATCGGTTTGACATAATCCCTCTCATTTTCTCTTAACCCAAGTTAGTGGAGACCCCTTCCTAGAGTTATTCTTCATGATCTTGATGAACTTGAGCTAGGATTTGAATATCCAAACTCCACAATCGGGGAGTTGAAGGTTCTATCTAGTTTGTGTTGTGGTCGTGTCTTTAAAAAGTTTGGAGGATGTCTCATCATGGTTGGCTTGGTAAGCCTCTTATCCTCTTGAATTCTATCTTGTAATCATAGTTGTGAACCCATAGGTATAATTAGATTTTTTTTTCTAAGTTTTTGTAATGAAATCTAAAGAAATCTTACCGGTTACGTATAGTATGCATTGTTTCTTGTTGAATTGCTTGTAGCTTCGAGTTAGTGGATTTGAGAGCTGCTTGTGTTAGTAGGTTTGGTGTTGGTATTATTAGGATTCAACTAGGTTCGTGCTCGTTTGAATAAAGGTATGTTAATGCTTGTCATTCCCTCTTTCAAGCACGTCTTTTGTTGAATCTCGATCCTAATGTATCATGCATTATGCTGCTATTCTTAGCCTCTTTGGTATATTTGTGTTGGGAATATTAAGTATATTTGTGTTGTGTTATTGTGACTAGTTGTGTCGCTAGGGATTCCAAATATTGATGTGTGTATATGCAGTGAGTTGATGAACTCGCATCGGTATTAGTAATGTTACACCCCGTAAATTTTAAATGAATAAATAGCCTAATGGCATGTTGGTTAAGGGATTTAGAAGGCAAGCGAAAAAAAAAAGGGGGGGGGGGAGTCGGTTTTTTTCATATATATCAATAATTTCCAGAAAACAGGGGAATATAGATAGGGAAAAGGAAACCCACGACTATTTATATATATTTCTTGCCGATAACGCTACGAAACGCGGTCTAAACTCCATTTCGGCTTAGATACCGAGGTATAAAGTTGCAGAGAGCAATCCTACGGAGTTGGTTTCGTGAAATTTGGCCGGCGAAACGTCGTGCTACCGAGGTAAAGTAAATACAATTGCTTTAAATTAGTACCAATGTGTTCCTAGCCTTGCAGTGAGCATTTATCCCTTCTGGACTATCGAGAAATAACGAGTTTTCGACCGTTTTTTGATAAGTCGAAGTTTGAGATAAATATATATCAAAAGTGATAATTTCTCCCGGATATTAATGTATTTAGTTCTAATTGACATATATGTAAATGCAGTTAGGAGAAATAGCTGGAGTACTGACCGAGCTTCGTCCGTTAGTCGGATAAACTGAGGTTAAGGTATGTAAAGTCAGTTTCTTCGGCAAGTTAGTAGTTTTAGCCTTGTATAGCACAGTAAACTCCGTAGTAGAATTCCCGGAGTTGAATGTTGAGTATTGTGCAAGTTCAGTAAATCTGGTTTGCGTTGTTATACCGTACTCAGTCCAAAAGTTAGTAAAGCATGCGCCAAAATGGCAAGTTAGCATTCCAGACTCAGTATAGCCCAGTATGTGATTAGCAAGCATGTTTCTAGAATAATATGACAGATATTCAGAATAAGAGTTAGTAAAGTAAAATCAGACAGTCAGATAGTATCTTGGCTACAGATTAGCCATGCAGTTAGATAAAGATCACAGATTCAGTATAAAGCAGTATGAGAATCAGTATAATACAAAAAGAGATCAGAATAAAAAATTAGAATTTAGATAGTATTTTTCAGTTTAAACATGCTTGCAATATATATATGTGTGTGTGTGTGCTTATTGTTTGTTGAGACTTGGTTGTGTCGTGAGGGCACCCTTTTGAGCGTCCTCGCCGCCCCTGGGTTGGTAACTGTGTCGCCCCCTGAGCGGGTGGGTTTACGTCACTCCAAGGAGTGGCATGCCGTCCCCAGTTTGGACGAAGATGGGATGAAGCTTTCCCCATATCAGGCTGATCAGCATTACAGTACAGATAGCCCTGTTGTGCGCAAGCGCCCAGGGAACAAATTCAGATACAGTTACAGTTACAGATACAGTATAGCAGTCCTCCGGACTCAGACACAGTTATTTATATCAGAGGCCATAGCCCGAGTTGGAGACCCAGGGAGCCGGCAGAGGTGCTCGTAGTTAGTAGATGAGTGGAGTGACTTATTTTTGGCTGGTTTTGACCCGGGTAGGGGTATATAGATTGTTTGCTTGCTTGGCGCCATTCGGCTTATGGGGGTTGGTATTGGCTCTTATTTGCTATATATATATATATATATATATATATATGTATTTATGTGCTATATATTAGTTAATAGACAGCAGGCCACCGCGTCTACAGGTACGCTCCTGCCCTATCACAGCACAGAAAGTCTGATTCAGTTCATATCAGTTCCTACAGATTCAGTTATCTCCTGCTATTCAGAATTGCTAGTTATGTTATTGGTATTCGGTTATGTTCAGTTGCTTTGCATACTCGGTACCTGTGGTACTAACGCCCGTGAGGGCGCTGCATTGCTTGCCTGCAGGTACACATAGACGAGGAGTCGATCCCTCGTGATCCAGTCAGCAGAGTTATCAGCTCCTATCCTCCGGAGCTAAACAGTCGGAGGTTGTTCCTACTTCCTTTTTTATTATAGTTTGGGTAGGTCGGGGCCCTGTCCCGACCATTCTATTATTACTTCCTAGAGGCTTGCAGTCTGATTGTTTCCCTGTGGTGGTGGAGTCGGTTGTGTGGGGCCGTGCATGTATATATATGTTCATTTGTTGATGTTGGCCGCGTGGGGCCTTCTTCGGGTTATAGTTAGTGACCTTGTCGGTCACAAATGTGAATAGTAGTTGCTTCAGATTATAGTGTCATCGTTCTGGTTAGCTGTTATGCATTGCAGGTGGCTATAGGCCTAATCGGTCGGGGGCTGTATTTATAGCCGCCATATAGCCGGTTCATTTCTTGAAATAGAGCCAGAGTCTAGCAGGCACCAAGTGCCCGTCATACCCCCCAAGGTGGGGTGTGACAAGTAATTACTGGATAGTCATGTTGTCATGTTTGTTTGTGGTAATATTTTCGTCCTTGTGTAGCCATTTTGGCTAACCATATGGTTGATACAGGTGTTGATGTATATGTGGTGATGGAATAGTGGTGTTTAGGATTGATGGTTGTGACGGTCTTATTGTTAAACTTGAGTTGGTGGTCGTGTTGGCCTTGTGGATGAAATTCGTTTGGTCGTGGTGAAATTGGGGAGAGACTTAGTTATGTGTATTGATGGATTGGGTTGAGTATAGTAGATCTTAGTGGATTTTAAAACTCGCTGATATATTTGGTAGAATTCTGACCCTTGAGTTGTTCTATGATATGTCGGTGGAACGATTGAATGTGTAGAACTTGAGTTGCATCGTGATATCGATCAATAGCTTTATTTGATTGAACCGAGGATTGTTGTGTGTATTCTTGTGATTCGTTGAATGTATTGGTATTGGTTGCCTTGAGGCTCGATGAGTACCCATGGTTGTGATGATCACTCTGGCAAAAAAGGTCGAGCCCGAGGCTTAGCTGACTAGAGTGCCATTTGATATCTTCTCTGAAATGGTCAAGCATGTGATTGGATGAGGGGTTTATTCAGCCTGTGTTGAGGTTAGTGTATAGTTGTGATATATACTTCAATGCTCTAGAGATTGTACTTGTGAGTATATGGTTGTGACATTTACTCCAGCACACTTGGGCTTGTACGTATCATTAACCTGTAAGACCGTGAGGTATGCCCCAACAAGGTCAAATTATGAATTGCTTTGTATCTTGTTGATTGATTTATATGTTTGTTACTTGTATTGATCGTTCTGGTTAGTTGTGGATTGAATATGTGACCTAGCTGTGGCTGCAATTGTTGTCGTTGTTGGATAGTCTGGATTATGGTCTGGTGTCGTCTTGCAAGCTGTTGTGGTTGGGAAGCCTGGTAGAGGACAGGTAAGATGGTATTAGATTGACCTTGGGGTGGTGCAGGTTGTGTTGACCAGCGTATTTGTATTGATTTGGTTCCATTTGATTGTTGTTTGAACTTGTCAGGCTTATGGGGCCCAGATAGGTTATTGTTTGAATTGTTGATTTCCTATTGGTACCTCTTCTGATTCCTTTTTGTTATACTGTACTTACTTTTGTTGTCGCCTTATATACTCGTTACATTTTCATACTGACACCCCGATCTTGTGGTGCTGCATGTATGCCTGCAGGTATTGATCGGTAGGTAGCTCATGATTCTTATTAGCTGAGTGGAGTCCCAGCTAGGTTGGTAAGCTTCTCGTCATCCGAAGTTATCAGTTGCTTGGGTTTTATTGGGTTGGTTGGGGTCCTGTCCTGATTATTTGACTATTATTGTACTCGTAGATGCATGTTGTGGTTGTAGTATTGTTGTAGGCCTTGAAGGCCCTATTGTACAGGTTGTTATTCTGGTATATCGTCGGCCTAATGTTTTGAGGGCCAGCTTCCAGTATAAAACTATTGTTCTAATTGTATTATATTGTCGATGTACTGAGCCTCGTTAGCTCTACCTTGTTGTTGTTGGTTAGTATAGATTCTCTTAGTCAAGTGAGGCATCGGGTGCCAGTCACACCTCCCCCGATTTGGAGTGTCAGACTTTATTACGAAGGAACAATGTTGGTCATTAATAATGCAAAATATTATAGTAAGTCTTAAAGAAATTTATTGCATTTCAAGGTTATTTGCCAAAATAGCTGTCATGTTGAGACTGTCAAATAAGAAAAAGTTGAATACCTTTATATTACTACAATAAAAGAGGGAAAAAATTTGTGCATGAAAAATTAGCTGCATTTTTTTCTAGAGCGAATCATACAAGTATAAGTATAGTTGAATCACATGCCATAGTAAATAAAAAGTTTACTGATCCTAATGATTTTATCATTTGGCATGATCGATTAGGCATTTCAATTTTAATATGATCCGCAGAATTATTGAGAATTCACATGGGCACACTTTGAAGAACCTAAAAACTCTTCAATCTAAGAAATTCTCTTGTGTTACTTATTCTCAAGGGAAATTGTTCATCAAACCATCAATAATTAAGGTAGCGATTGAATCCCTAATATATCGAAACGTAAACAGGATAATATATATGGGTCAATTGACACTCTAATGTCGCCCAAGTGCACATAAGAACGCGTGGTCTTCACGTAATATAGGACGGTAAAGTCCCAATTATCGATCCCTCAAAGACTTGTCATATCAATCATTTAAGGTTACTTCTTTATTTCGCTATCTAAAAAACATAGATGTAAATGGGGAATGGTTTGAATATTTAAACTACTAAACCTGAAATGTAAAACTATCTAAAGAACTAAGATTGTTGTAAACTTGTTTGTACTTCAAATAATGATAAAAATCTAGAAAAATGGCACTTTCACTTCAGGTTGAGTTTTCAAGACGTGATTACACTAGATTAATTTTACCTAAGGTTGCTAGTTGCAAGTTACTATCCCATTTCTTGCTACTCTCTGGAGCATCCAAGAACTATCTCATGAACCCTAACGCCTATATCCCTATGGTCGCAGAAAAAATATGAAACAAAGGTTATGCCGACTTGTATATCAACTAAATAGGGTTGAAGGGTATATCCCTATCCTCATCAACAATTTCTGACCTTCAACCAATGGGCCAAAGGATCTTCGAATTCCTGTACATTTACTTTTAACCCTTTCAGCTCCCTCTCCCGAGTTTAACCAAAAGCCAACAGATTTATTCACAAGGTTATCAGTCTAGCAAATAAGCAATTAACATAAGTAAATATAAACAAACTTTAATGAAGAATAAAAAATAGCAATAACCAGTCTATCAAACTTCAACTATCAACTATGTCCAAAATCCTAGAATGGGCGTTTAGTCACACGTGTTCAAGTGAAAAAAAAAAGATATCATCTTCATTCAAAGTAAAACAATAAAGAAAAGAAGAAACCTAAGTAGGAACTTGTCTCTACTCTGAAAGTGGCATTACAATCCTTTTTCGATCAAACAAAATGATGTAAGATAACTAACAAATGACCTAGATGTTATATTTATAGGTGAGACCTCAAATGATGAATTTTCCCTTAAGAAATTAACTTCAAAATTAGCAAAATCCATTCAGGAATGGGTCTGGCGTGTCGCGCCCTCCATAGACCCAAGTTTGGCTCAATTTTCCTCTGAAGTTTAGCTCCAGGCGCCCAACTCCAGTCATAGCACCAAGGTGTTAGCCAAATTTCTAAACTTCTGAACCTCGCGCCCTACTCCATCCACAGCACCAGAGTGTTAGTTAAATTTCTAAGATTTAGAATCCTTCTGGTGTCCCACTCCCTCCATAGCATCAACTTTGGTGCATATTTCTCTGAAGTTCAGGGGTTGGCATTCCACGCCAGCCATAGCCCCAGGCCAACTTTAGCGAACTCTTCTTTCTTCACACATCGTGTCATTTTTGGGTACTTTTTCCTTGATTTCCTACTTAAAACATCTAGAAATATTTCTTAGCTTAAAGGACACACGAAAACATGAATTTATGCATTTCATAAGGATTATGAAATCAAAATAAGGCAAAAATGAGTCAAAACATGGCAAATGGGCATAAGAATATGCCCAACATCACCCTCCAAATGGACCAACTAAATATTATATGGTCTTGATAGATTCATCTATAAGATGGTCACATATATGCTTATTATCAACTCATAATACGGCTTTGCTAGATTATTGGCTCAATTTATAAGGTTAAAAGCACAAATTTCAGATTATGCAATAAAGACAACTTGTTTTGATAATATTGGTGAGTTTACATATAAGTCCTTTATCAATTATTGTATGTCCACTAGAATAACAATTGAACATTCAATCACTCATGTTCATACTAAAAATGGTCTAGCAGAATCATTGATTAAATGTCTCCAACTGATAGCTAGACCATTACTAGTGAGGACAAAACTTTCACTTTCGATATTTTACATGTAACAACACTTGTGCGCATAAACCCAACCACTTATCATGAATTCTTCTTGTTACAGTTGGATTTTTGGGAGGAGCCAAATATTTTCCATCTTAAAATTTTTGAATATGCATTATATATTTCAATTGCTCCACCAACACAGAAAGACGGATCCCAAAAGAATACTAGAAATACATATTGGGTATAAATCTCCTTCAATTATAAAATATTAAAATCTATAGCTAGATATTTATTTACGAGAATATTTGTTGATTGTCATTTTGATGAATTAGTATACCAATTTTTAGGAGAGAACATAAGCAGTTGAAAGAGGAGATATATTTTAATGCATTATCAATATCTCATTTAGATCCTTGAACAAATCAATGTGACTAAGAGGTTCAAAATACGATTTGTTTGTAAAATATTGCGCATCAATTGTTAGGTGCATTTACTAACCTTCCAAGAGTTACTAAATCTCACATTCTAGTTGTAAATACTCCAGTCAATCCCAATAGGAGAATCTGCTAATGCAAATGAATCTAGGCTACGTCTAAAACATGATAGGAAAATATATTTCAAGGATAAAAATCATTAAAAAAAAAGAAAAAATAATCAAGATGATCATAATATGGAGGCAATTGCTCAAGAAGAGCTTCAAAATATAACAAATGATAAGACTGCAGAGGAGGTCCAAATACTTGAAAATAACGAGAACTAAAAGATCTCAATAAGTTATGTATTGACAAGAAAAAGGTGAAAACTGAAATGATATTTTGTTCGACAATAATTTTGCTTATAATGTTGATGTTAAAATAGTACAACAAGATAAGGATATTTAACCAAAATCTATTGATGAATGTAGATAGATAAATGATTGTTTAAAATGAAAGGACACAATTCAAGTGGAGTTGGCTTCACCTGAAAAACATAAAATTGTGGGACTAATAATCTGAACACCTAAAGGTGTCAAGACACTGGGCTAAAATAATTTTATTTGTAAAAATTAGATGAAAAAAATAAAGTCGTAAAATATAAAGCATGACTTATAGCACAAGAATTTTCACAAAGGTCTGACATTAATTATATGGAGACATAATCTCCTATAATGAATGTAATTATCTTCAGCTATCTAATGAATATGGTAGTTCATGAAACACTTGAAATTCGCCTAACGTACATTGCCAAAGCCTATTTATATGGCTCATTGGACTATGATTTTTTTGGAAAATCCTTGAAAGATTCAAAGTATTTGAAACATACAATAATTTCTGAGAAACTTATGCAATAAAGCTGTATAAATTCTTATATGAATTGAAACAATCAGGGTGGATGTAGTATAATCGCCTTAACAAGTATTTGCTAAAGGAAGCACTTAAAAATGACGCAATTTGCTCTTGTCTCTCTATGAAAAGTTAAGGATATGAATTTTTCACAATAGTTGTATATGTTAATGACTTGAATATCATTAAAGCCCCTAAAGATCTTCCAAAGATAGTAGAATGTTTGAAAAAAAATTGAAATGAAAGACTTTGAAAAAGAAAAAAAATTGTCCTGGTATACAAATGAGATATTTGTCCATCAATCAATATATAGTGAAAATATTTAAAGATATTTCACATGGATAAAATATATCTATTGAGTAACCCAATGATTGCAAGAATTTAACATAAATAAAGATTTATTTCAACCTCATGAAAATGACGAAAGAGCTTGTTGATGTTGAAATATCATATCTGAGTGTATTGGTACATTAATGTATCTTGCCAATAATTATCGATCATATATAGTTTTCTCTGTAAGTTTCTTTGCAAGATTTAGTTATTCCCTAAAACATAAAACACTGGTATGACAATATGGAATTTTGATTTTATACATTAAAAACTGTTTTGCTATTAATAGACTAGGAAAGGAAAAAGAATAACTGAAAGAAAGGAAATCAATTAGTTATTCATCAAAGTTTTATTTATTCAATTATCAGAACTAAATGGGGATAAATAGCTCAGAGACATAAAACAAAAATTCAAAGATTGATGCCCGTCCCATTCGATGAAGCAATCTTGGACCCTCTTGTACTGTGCTTGAATGCACTAGTCTTTCACACGCCAGCAATGAGATAAAAACTATCCCCATTCAGTGGTTCCCGTGCCAACACAATGGCATAGCATCGAAAGAGTAAAAAAATTTATCCTTGACCAACTCGTAAGTAGCATCCCGCTACTAGTCGGAACAGTGGCAGTCAAAAGCAAGTCTTTTTTAATTGCCCCGCTGGCCTTTTCTAAAAACATCTTGGTTCAGAGGCTGGTTGTAAAGTAAATAAGAGTGGTACCCTTTCAAATTCAATTTATTTTGATCGAAAAAAGAATCAGGATACATGACAAAAGAAATTGTTCTATTTCTAAACTTCCCCTTCAAAAATCATAGATTCTTTCTTTTCAAAAATTTTCTCGAATCAAGTGAAGTTTATTTTTGAGAGCTTTCATTCATCTCTATATGGGTGACATGAGGAGAAAGAACATCACATAAGGTGCTGCAATTCGGCTTCTTTTGGCCTACTCTTTTCAAGGATGCTCTAACTTATGTGAAGGGTTGTGATCACTGTCAAAGGACGGGAGCAATTTTGAGGAGGCATGAGATGCCATTGAATAATATTATGTAGATAAAGATCTTTGATGTATGAGGAATCAACTTTATGGGTCCTTTTTTCACATCCTTTAAAAACAAGTACATTCTTGTTGCTGTAGATTATATGTCAAATTAGGTAGAGGTCGTGGCTCTTCCCACCAATGATGCCAAGGTGGTGGCAAAGTTCGTGAAAAGAACATATTCACAATATTTGAGACCTCAAGGGCGATAATAATGATGGATGGACTCATTTCAGCAACAATTGGTTCAAGAAATGGCTAAGTATAGGGTGAGACACAAAGTTGCCACAACTTATCATCCCCAAACTAGTGGCTAGGTGGAGGTATTTAATTGTGAGGTGAAGCAAATTCTTCAAAAAATGGTGAATTTGTAGTAGAAGATTGAGATAATAAGCTTGATGATGTATTGTGCGCATACAGAGCTACACACAAAACACCTATTGGGACTTCACCTTATCGGCTAGTGTATGATAAGGCTTGTCATCTCCCTGTGGAGCTGAAGCACCAAGAATACTGCGCGATCAAAAAGCTAAATCTTGAATTGGAGTTAGAGGGGCAGAAACAAATGCTACAACTAAATAAGCTTGAAGAATTTCGGTTGCATGCTTACAAGAATGCTAAATCTACAAGGAGAAGATAAAGAGGTGGCATGACATGAATATTCTACCTCGATCATTTAAACCAAGTGAAAAGGTGCTCTTGTTTAATTTGAGGTTGAAGTTTTTCCCCAAAAATCTAAAATCAAAGTGGTCTGGTCCATTTGAAGTGGTGAGAATGACTCCACATGGGGTTGTCGAGCTATGAAAGATAGACAAGTCCGCTATGTTCTTGGTAAATGGTTAGTGGGAGAAGCACTATTGGGATGAGGGTATAGATAGGCAAAAGACCTTTTGACTTGTTAAATGATTAAATTAATTTGTTCCATGCCGCAATATTAAGTCACACACTACTTGAGAGGCGACACGTGAATGTCGTGCCACAACTAAAAATAAGGCACTTGGTGGGAGGCGACCCACCTTTCTAACATAATTTGTTATTTTTGTAGTAATGTACAGGTGATTGTATCTTGATACGTGTGAGGAAGAAGGTTAAAAAAGTGAGGCCAGTCTGGTGCTACGCCTACCGCACCGCACCAAGAGGTAAGCTTTAGACAAAATTAAAATAGGCAGGCTGACACCTGAGGATAAACTTCAGGTAGAAAAAGAACTAGCAGACTGTGAATTCAAAAAAAAAGTTTCAAGGAAGTTGGCGCCTTACCTGGCCCCCCGCTCCAGGAACCAACCTTCAGAAACTTTTTGGGGGGAAGGTTGGCGTCTTGACAGGCACTCCTCTCCAAGAATTAAATTGGGTAATTTTTTTACAGGTCCAAGGGTCTACCCGACCCAAGGACCCTAAATTAAAACAAACCTTTAAAGAGACTAAAAAGAAGTATTCCCCCATACATTCCCCAACATATCGTAAGTCTCTCTCTCTCTAAACCCTCACATCTTTTTCTTCTTCTTCTCCAAGCTCTTGGTAGTTCAAGATTCTCCACCACAAAGTAAGTAATTTATTGTCCCCTCATTTATCTTATGCCATAGTTCTCTAATGTTTTCTCATTCCCTTTTCTCCCCCATATAACCTAGTAATCCTCCACTGTTGGACAAACCCATGAACTTGAAGAAAGTGGATGAATTATGACTTCAAATTCATAAGTATGTCAAGAAAGTAGCATATTATTGTTATTGTTGAATTGTATTGTTATTTTGAAGTTGTGGGATTGTGGGTGAAATTTCAAGAAAGGCGTTGTGTGAGAATGTATGAAGTTGCTAGAATGATATTGATTAATTAAGTTTGGAAAAAGCTTAAACTTTATTTTGTTGGTTGGGTAGGTGAAAAAAATAGAGACTTCATAATTGTGTGAAATTTGAAAAAATTGTTGAAAATAAGAAAAATTGCCTACAATGTGAAAGTCTTGATTAAGTTGACATTGTTGAGAACGGAGATTTGAAACACTTCAAGTAGTGTGTAAAAAAAGAAAAATTGTGAACCAAGTGTGTGTTGGAAAGTGTGAAATTTGAAAATATGATCTTGAATGTGTAAATTGAATAAGATTTGATAGATAATTGAATATGGTATCATAATTGATGGTTGTTGTACTAATTGGGGGAGTCTAAGTACCTTGTTTGATAAACTACCGACACCATGCTGACAAAGTAAGTGTGGGGTCGTTTTGACACCCTTAATACCAAATTAGCTAGCCATCTTGACTCATGAACTTATTTATGTTAAAAATTTTGCTGGTGACAAGTACTATGGCCCAAAAAGTTGATACAGGTAAAGACATGGAAATATTAAGCAAGGGAGTTAAGCGAACAAGGAAAGAGGAAACTTGCATGATCATTGGCCCTCAAGAGTGCCAACAATAAGAAATGTAGAGTTAAGGCAGCGGAAGAACATGGGTTAAAATTGTTCAAGAATTAAAAGAGGCAAAATACTATCCTGAGGACTAGATCGATAAGGGGCGGCTAGCCATGGAGTTTTCCACTATTGGATATACTATTTGTGGTTTGGGGTTGGGATTCATGTTTTCAGATCCAGGAGAGTGCAACCTTACCTTGGTTCGTGAATTTTATGCATATTTGAATACTACACCAGGCTAGAGCACGAGGGTAAATCTAAGGGGACAAGTTATCGGAATCTCTACAAAATCATTCAATGGCTTCCTTAGCACGCCTCAGGAGGATGTAGAGTTATACTTTCAGCTGAATGAAAAAACACCATACCATGAGATATGCCATACACTTTGCGGTGAGCACTCAGCAGCCCGCTAGATAAAAAGTGATGGGGGCAATTGCTCAACACTCCCTTTTTCTTACTTATCCAAAGTTGCTTAGTTTTGGTTGAAGATTGTGTGCGTCGCGATCCTCCCAGGAAAACACATTTTGGAGATTACCAAAGAGAAGGTGGTACTGGTGTATATGGTGATGAGAGGGCTTCCAATTAATTTTGGAGCATGATGAGAGTTAATATGAGGTGGTCCAAAGACAATCAGCGATGGAAGTATTGTTGTGGTAGTTTGTTGACTCGTTTCTTATGTTAGTACGAGGTTAAGAAGGAGAAGTAAGATCTCCGTTTACCGTTGGCAGGACACTTGGTAGGCTAGCTGATTGATATGACTAAGGTTAAGGAGCCAAACATGTCGAGAAGACTCGCACTCACCTAGGTCGAGCATTAGGCTAGAGATGACAGCGGGAGGGAATGAATGTTTGTGCATGTTTGACTTACAGATGAGGATTTTAGGTCATCCAGTGACCGATGATGAGATGGCCACACTTGAGGAGAGGTACCCACTGACAGAGAGTGTGATGCTGATGTGCAGAGTGGGATCGGTCTTTACAATGCCGCTTGATGATGATGAGCCGGCCATTCTAGCTGACGATGTTCATGATGAAGATAAGGAGGATGATGCTACTACTGGGATGATGATGGCAGATGAAATAGAGGATATCGGGGATCGAGACTTTGTTCCTAACAATGATGATGACGCGTAGTGGCCTAGAAAAAAAATTTTCTCTCCCTTAGTATTGGAATTTTTAAGCATTGGGGACAGTATTATTGTCTAAGTATGGGGTGGGGAAATGGAATTTCCTTGTTCTTTATTTTCTATCTTTTTAGATATTGGGTTGTGGTCTCTTCTGTTATCTCTTGTGTTGTCTTGATTTCATTGTATGTTGTTTTGTTGGATACGTTGTAGTTGTTTTGAACTGATGTATCAGTATGTAATAAGCTAGTAATGGATATTTGTCTTAGATTCTACAAAGTGGTCATGATATGTATGATAAATATTTTTTTTTAGAATTGGTATCTCAACTTTTATTGTCGGTTCTTTTTTCAAGGATAGTCCCTTTTGAATCGAGTTAAACTTTTTTGATTTTTTAGGATGTGTCAGTCATAGGTAGTGACTTTTCCCGATGATGGATGGTTGAAGACCGTCTTAAGAAAAAATTAGTCATAGAATTTTATAGGTCTAGAAACTGCCACCCTTTGAACTCTTGATACTCCACTTAGGTAGAAACTAGATATCATGGGCGGTTCACTTGAAAAAGACATGAAAAGTTAAGGAACTTCACTAGAGATATATAGGCTCTTTAACTTGACCCAAAATGCTTAAAATGGGCTTAATTATGAAAATTCATTCAATTTGGTTATGTATGAATATAATGATAGGAAGCCTTGTTTGAGCCATGATGCCATGTCAGACAAGTTTTAGTGTGTTCCTTGCATATATTAACATCTAGAACCTGCTCGGTGTGTGTGTGTGAAACTAACATGGTGTCAAATTATAGGACATGATAAAGACATTTTTTTTGTGTTATCCCATTTCTGTTGAAGTTTGTATAGGTTACCCTTGCATTTTTCATAGTTAACCCCTTTGAGCTATATGAGCTTAATTCTTTGACTAATCACATTATGAGCCTATCTTTTTTTTTGTATTCCATGTTAATCTGATCCAAAGAAGCCGTAATTCATGTTGAGATAGTGACTATGAAAGGAAAGAACTAAACATAACGAAAAAGTGGGATGAAAAAATAATTTGTGTAAGAAAATGTAGATGCGTGAAGAAAGAAGAGTAGAGAAAAAGAGTGCGCTCGTGAAAGAATGCCTTGGGTATTGCTATTAGGTGAGAAAACTCAAAACAAAAAAAATTTGACTTACACTTAGCTTGTGTAAAAGAAAAGCAGAAAGAGAAGAAGTGAGAAAATAACCTTGCTAGCATTAAATAAATTAAAGAAAGGACAAGGTTAACGGAAGCTTGAGCATGAGGCGAAGAAGTGAGGTAAAATAAGGAAGAAAGTGAAACAGTTAAGTAAATGTCTTAAAGTTCTTAGGGATGGTAGTCACTATTTTCCAAATACTTCCTACCCATCTCTTAGCCAACATTACAGCTCATGAAAGTCCTTTTGATCTTACTTTTTTATTAGTTGATAGAGCATTACACTAAGAGTAAGCTTATGATATATTTTGTATGTTTGAAATGTCTTTGGGAGAGTTAGTGTTGTTCTTGTTGATGTGCCCCTAATAATTCAAAATATTATGTGTGAGAGAGAGGCACAACTAAATGGTAACGGCACAAGATGGTAAGATTTGGTGTACTATGAATTACATTATTTATGCATGATCAAGTTCGCCTTAATTTTTTTATAAAGAGTCGGTTTTTGAGGTTATGTTGTTTTAAGTGAAATATCTTTGAGCTTATGATTCCTATATGCATATAGACTGAATGAATTGCAGGTCATGATTAAATTATTTAGTTAACTTGAGTGTGAGTTGATAGACTCAATTAGTATTTTTCGGTGAAATCGTTGAATGAGTATAGTGAAATGTCGAGGACGAATAAAGATTTAAGTGTGGGGCGGTAATCTTGGGCATATTTGTACATCTGCTTTTCGTATTCTACTCAATTTTTGCCTTATTTTGAGAAGTATATTCACTTACAATTGTATATTTTGATTGAAAACTCTTGATAGTAAGCTAACTAATGTGATTGGACGTTTCATAGAAAAATATGGTGAAAATCAATTCGAAAGGAGCTAACAAAGAAGGTTCAGAGCATCGGAGCATAGTTGGATGAGTTTCCGAGTAAAACCAAGTTAGTGCTATGGTTGGCACCTAACCCCAAGCCTAAACTTCAAAAGAAGTCAAGTGGAGCAGGTTGGTGCTATGGTTGGCTCCCTACACCACGGGAAAAACTTCATAACAAATACAAAGAGGCGGTCTGGCATTAGGAGAGGCGCGACGCGCCAGGGGCTATCCCAAATCAAGTTCTTTTAATTTTTGTAATTCGGATTCACGTAGGATAGGAGGGTATTTTCCACTATTATATATTCCCTCGTGACGTTTTTGAAGGGTTTTGTCACTAATTAGCATGTACCAAGAGGTAAAAGAAATTTCATCATTAGGTTTCTTTTCTTCTTATTTTTTCAAGTCTTTACTTTGAATGAACACATTAAATTCTTGTATTTTTACTTAAACTTGAATGGCTAAAAGACGTTGCTCTGACTTTACGGCTAGAAGCATGAATGTTTATTAAATGATTGACTTGACGAATTAGTTTAGTAAATTGGTTGTTCTTATATTCTTGCATTTACTATCTTGATGATTAGCCACAACCAAAATATATACATACATACATACATACATACATACATACATACATATATATATATATATATATATATATATATATATATATATATATATATATATATATATATATATATATATATTCTTATTGAGAATCCAGAAGAAGAATCAATAAGAAAGAACGAAGAACATTAAGAGAAATATCTATTCTTAAAGTAAAACTTAGAATTGATTTGCGACTAGGATAAAAATATACCTAGAACGTCTTTCTTGGTTTCTTAACGGGAGAAGTCAAAATCGTTGCATGATGTGTTCTTGATTATAGGAATATAGACATAGAATTGCATGTGAATAAATGATTAGAAGTTCGAAAGACCATAATCATATAACCTCATAAACCAACAACTAGATAAACTAGTCAGTTAAGGAAGTATAATTTTAGACATGATTGCGAATCAAAGTTGTAACCGTGGAATATATTTCTCTCGGTGATCACAACTTTTTATTACTCTCCTGTCTCTAATTTTATTAGTAGTATAACAAACCTTCAAAACTCTCTTCGGTTACTTTTCGCACTTGAATTAATTTACTGTAATTGAATTAACTAGACATTGCTAAATCACAAGTCTCTTGGATTCAACATGCAGACTTAAAAATCCTATATTACTTGGATGACCACATACACTTGCGTGTAATTGGGAGTCGCCAACAGTTTTTCATTGAAAATCGATATTCAAACAACATTAGATGAAGACAATACTACATGTATGGTTCAACTGAAGGGAGAATACATTAAAGAAGATGAAACAAAATATATTTCATAAAAATTCTTTTTTACTCATGTTCTACAAAAGAATGATGAAATAGATGTTCAATAAGTTCATTCAAGTAATAATTTAGCAGATATGTTCACCAAGACATTATCAATCTCAACATTTGACAAGTTAAGATACAAAATTGGAATGTGTCATCTCTGAGATATCAAATGAAGTTTTCATTAGGAGAGTAAAAACGCGTTGTACTTTTTTCTTAACTAAGATTTTTCGCCATTAGATTTTTTTGGTAAGATTTATACTGAGACAATTAGCAATGTGTATTATTAGAATATGTATACACTTTTTTCTTTACTAAAATTTTTTCTCACACAATTATTTTTAATAAAATTTTTATGAGGCACATTATCCATTACTAAACATCCGAAGGGTTTACTGTGAATCTACTTTCATTGTCAATGTGTTTCCATGATATGTGGTAGTTTGGGATTCACTTCCAATGAGTTTTTTCTCATAGCAAGATTTGACAGAGAATTGTAGTCATAACAAGATTTGAAAGTTTTGTAACAAGAACTTGAGGCCTATAAATAAGGTCTTCCGTGACCTCTGCAATACACCAAGAAAAAGTCATAATGTAATTTCTCCTTCCACTCTATAAAATTATTGATTTGCTCTCTTATTTATATATATAGTTTTAATAACGAGAAAATTATTATTTAAGATTCATTAACTCGCCTCAAAAAAGTGAGCAACATTTTTTTTTGCCAAGTCAGCCTTTTATATTTGATGGGACCCTTTTTAAATAGGTTGAGTGGTCAATAGGAACACCCCTAAGTTTAGTTATTTAAGAAAAAAATCGTGTTAAAATTAGCTGTCTTCATATGTATTAAGCCTTTTTAAAAAATGTTATTATATTTTGAAAATTCAATAATATCTTCATAATTTATTATTAGAGAAATAAATTAATGTTTTATTTATGAAAATTTCTAAACCTATATAACATAAGTAACTATAATACCTTCCATTAAAATCTTGAAAACAACAAAAAAAATTAATAAATCTTTTCTTACTTGAAGTTTGAACTATATGGAAAAAATTTTAATCTCTAATATCAATAACAATTGAAATTTGTAATCTCCAAGTCTCTCCATGTCTCACTTAAAAACTAAAGTGGACCATTAAGAAATGTTTAACAAAATTCTTATACTTGGTTGTAACTTGTAAAAGCTTTGGGCGTAAAATTCAATAATTCTTAGACTTTTTGATCCTGCGTGGTCCAACTAGCCTAATAACACTAGTTTAATTCGTGAGTTACATTAACTTGAATCGGTACAAATTTATATTGGTCAGATATAAACCTCATCAGCATAAAACTATTAGTTTTCTTCTAATAACAGTTGGTACTTAGGGGTGTAAAATAAAAAATTAACAAATTGCATTAAATTAATAATTTGCCTTTAAATTAGAAAAAGAATTGATTAGTAATTTGGTATTGGAAATTTTTTTTTTAGTCATAATCGATTTAGTTTGATTTTAATATAAACAAAATCAAACTGAACAAACTCAACTCGACATTTCATGCATATAAATTTTTAAAAATATTTATTATAATATAATTTATAAATGTTTCCTAATTTTTTTCATAATTTTTATCTTTTAATATAGTATTTCACACTTAAACTTAAAATTGTGAATGGTCCAATAAATTTTATAGTTCATAGATATTAGTAACTCAAATAAAGTCCAAATCAAAACAAATGAGCCATTCACGAAAGTCTCCATTTTTTATGGCCTTTAATTTTTTGCCTTCAAACTTATGGTCTTTATTTTTATATCTCAACATTTTAAATATAAAAATGTGGTCAAAAATATCTCTAATACTGAAGAAATTTAAAAATTCACAAAGCACAAGTTATATTTTACAAGACATAATTTATTCATACAAACATATATTGATAGAGGCTAAATTGTATAAACCTTTACCAGACCAGCAGAGGTTTTCTAAATTTTTGCAAAGAAAAGTCATAAGATAAAATTCGTAAAGCACAAGCTATGCCTTATAAGACATAACTTATTTATATAAACGTATGCTTATAGAGGCTAAGTTCTCTAAATTTTTATTGGACAAAGCAAATATTCTCTGAACTTTTGTGTCACAAGGCAAATTTGCAAGACACAAATTATGCCTCACAAGATAAAACTTATTCATACGAACGTATATTGATAGAGACTAAGTTCTCTAAACATTTGCTAGGCACGAAAAAGATTTTCTAAACTTTTGCCTTGAGAATGAAATACTACACAACTTATATCGGTGTTCACAACAAATTTCTGAGTCTAGAAAGATAATAACCAAGACAGAAAAATCGTGTAACAAAATATTTGACTTCAAGTATGATGAGTGTTACAATCTCTATATAATCCTATAATTCTCCTAATGATAATATGAAATATGGTTGAACTTGGATTTGATTTGGATTCAAGGGCCTAAATAGCTTGATCTTGAATCTTCGTCTTCGAATTATTTATCACTAACAAGTAACTTGATCTTGAGCGCCTTGATATTTGTCTTCGTTCTTGATCTTGAACTTGATTGCTCGAGCTTATAGCTTGAACTTGTAGCTTGTAGAGAATTTGCGGTCTTTGATCCACGAGCTCTCTTCTTGCTCTTGTTCTTAATTTTCTTCCTCCTTTGTGAGTTATGAGGACCCCTATTTATAGTTGTAGGGGTGATGCCTTTGTGTGATTTTATTGGTCAGTTTGAACTGACCAATCATATTCCTTGATGACATACTTCAATTTGATTAGCTAGAACATGTCACTTACACACTTGGCATGATTTTATTGGCTCATTTGTTTGGCTTGGATTGTCACCTCATTTTGACACATAGCATGATTTTAATGGCTCTTGGCTTGACTTGGTTTGCCACCTCATTTGACATGTGGCATGGTTTTAGTGGCTCATTTATTTGACTTGAATTGCCACCTCATTTGACACGTGGCACCTATTTGGGCCTCTAGAAAGATGGCATCTTGGGCTCAGTAAAGTGGGTTCAGACTAACCTTATAAAATTGGATAATTAATTAAATCCATATTTATTGGACTCATATAATTAATTTAATTATATTAATCTGTAATATTTATTTGGACTAATATATTTTGATTTAATATAATTTAAATTATTTTACAAATTTAAATCCAATAAAATTTGGTCGATTACAAAATGCCCCCATTTCATGACTTAGTATGAAATTTTTGAAGACTAGGCTTGAAGTAATAATTAAATATCGATCATTTTTGTTTGAAAATAATTCGATCTTAAATTTTATTAGTAAAAATTGAGCGAAACGTGCTTAACCCAAATTACCGTGCTAATTAAAAACACTTTGACTTTGCTCATATATATATATGCCACGTTAGCATCCTTGACATTAATGATTGCCTTCACTAGCCAAACTCCCTCAATTTTAACCAAATCTTTTGATCCTTTTTTTTTAAAACCTAAACTAAAATAAAGGATCAATCTCCCACTTCTCAATAAATGCAACAATGAGAACATATACTGAGGCGGCGTTGTTGTATGCTTTCCAAGGATTCACATGAACAAAGCTTTATCAAACTCTTAGCTAGCTTGACCAATAGGAATATAGAAAGGATGGAGAACAAGTTTGATTCTTTTTAGAATTCTAATACAGAAAAAATTGCAATTAGCCTAAGAACAGCACGTTTGCCGCCTCTTTGCACCTATAAAAACTTGTGGGATTCTCATTCCTGTAGCACTATTCTCTAAACTCTTTTGCAAACGTTTTCAGCACGGCTTGCGAGCATCAATGAGCCAAGGTAATTTTTTTCCTCTTTTTTTTTTTGGTGGTCAAAAGAACATGTTCTAGTTCAAAGACATGGACAAATATCACCGGAATATTCATTATTCACGGAATATCCATATTTTTCCTTTGAAGAGACCAGACTTAAGGCATAGTATAGGATGAATTTCATCCGCACCTTAATATTTTGGTTATATTCTTGAAAGAAAAAAAATCAAACTTGAGGCATAATATAGGATGGATTTGATTCACGCTTCAAGATTTTGGTTATGAATTTTAAAAAATCAAATTTGAGGCGTAGTACATGATGAATTTCATTCGCGTTATAAAATTTTGGTTATAAATTTAAAGAAATCAAACTTGAAGTGTAGTACAGGATGAATTTCATCCATGCTTTAAGATTCTGGTTATGTTCTTGAAAAATAAAACTTGAGGCGTAATATAGGATGAATTTTATCCACGCCTTAAGATTTTGGTTATGTTCTTGAAAAGTCAAACTTGAGGCGTAATATAGGATGAATTTTATCCAAGCCTTAAGATTTTGGTTATGTTCTTGAAAAACAAACTTGAGGCATAATACAAGATGGATTTCATCTACGCCTTAAGATATCTTAGTTATATTATTCAAGAAACTAAACTTGAGGTGTAGTACAGGATGAATTTCATCTACGCTTCAAAATTTTGGTTATGAACTTATCTGTCATGATCTTTGCAATTCATTTTCGTTTCTTTGAATTGGATGGTGATGGTAATTTTTTTTATTCTTCCAGCTTAACTAGATGGTGAATTTTATAGACTATACCTCTCCTTCATCCAAACTGAAGTATCTTATTATTGAAAGTACTGAAAGTTTAGTGCAAATAAAATTATTGGTTCACACACCCTTGACTGGATGGTATGCAGGTCCATGGCCACCTCTTAGAAATGCATTTCATGTGACAAATTGAACTTCAGAATGCAAACCCACAACAACTCGATCTTCTCAGACGTGGTCTCTTTAGGTGCCTCACCACCGTTACACAAATATTGCAAGCCCTCTTCCTAGTCTGGGTCGTTGCATAGTTCGAGGAAAAATATGCTGGGAGAGACAATAGTATTTGAGGGTTAATAGTGTCATATTCCAGGATAATAGGAGTGGGCTGAGGATACACTTGGCAGAATTAAGGAAGTTTTAGTCGCCGCAGATATTTATGGCTTCGTTTATGCCTCGCTTTTCACCTATGATCAAAATTAAGACATAATACAAGCATTTCGTGAGGCGTGGTGCCCAAAGACAAATACAATTCTTATATCCGTTGGCAAACTATCTATTTCTTTATGGGACTTACATACCCTTGGAGGCTTGCCAATTAGAGGTTCCTTTTATGAGGAGGTCATTCCTGAGGCTACGGAACTCACACGTGTTGATGCGAAGGACTAGAGATACATTCCTCGAGTTTGCGAGTATTTGTTCACAGCTTTTCACTATTTGCAGGAGAGCAAGACTGACATCTCAAGAGTCTCTTTGAGCAGGTGGATAGGGTTTTGGTACAATAAATCTCTAAGGTACGAACCTGCTTCGCTGAGGAGGAAGAAGAAGACTGCTCGCTTAAAATTTACGCATAACCCTACTGGGGATATACCTGAAATATCTCAATGGTCAAGAGACGAGGAAGGGGTATTTTCTAAACTTGGGGTGAGTCCTGCAAAGAAGAGGAAACATATCTTGCGGCGTTTTTTTCATGTTAGTTGTGTGCTTTCATGCTCCCTTCTGAAGAGGGTGATTTTATTTGACCAGAGACTTTTAAAACGGCAACTATGATGGCTACCAAATGGAAGATCAGTCTCGCAGTGCCCGTTTTAGCAAGCATATATAGTGGTCTTAGTAAAATTTCTCAATCGTCACAATTTGATCTTGTCAGAATTCGCTTTGCCATCCATTATGTTTATGGTTGTCTTGCTCATTATTTCAAGACTCATTATGCGTTTGCAAATGGGCCGTCTAATCTACTCATGGTAGCTTTTTCAGGAGAGGGTGTTGCACGATACTATGTCAAAAAGGAAGTGAGAAAATGCATCCACCAAGGAGATAACATTACTTGGGCTTCTACGATGTTAAATAATTCTGAGCCCTATGACTATGATGATAATGATGCACCGAGTTGGAGTTAAATTACTTTGCGAGCATCCACTTTGGCTATCTCCCTTTGAGAAATGGAAACTCGATCATTATTGAGCCATATAGTCCACACTGTTCAGTCGCCAATTTGGGTTTTATCAAAGAATCCCAGGTGTTTCAGCATATGATAATCGTAGTGCTTCATTAGATGAAGGACTCAGATATTGGCGGATTTGTGTGTTGCATCGATCCATGTCCCGTGCTACTTTCCCCCCTATTACACCTAATGTGAAGAAGCTATTTGCAGACGACTATAAGACTTGGTGGTTGAAAACACATGGGAATTTTCTTGATAGCTATTTTCAAATCTTGGTGGATGCAGCTGGGCCAATTTCTACTAAGATTTCAGAGGTTGCACCTTAGGATGTAGCAATGCAACCCTTAAGACTAGCAATTCCTCGGCCTCAATGGTCATGTTATCCGAGCAATGCAAAGGCAAGGGACCTCAGTTATTTATAGAAACTCCAACTAAACAAGCATATGATCAAGATAACCAGGGTGGTAAAGACTCTTTTCCCTTAAGTATAGTTGCTCATGATTCTAAAAAGAAATCATTTCGGGGCGAGAGTACTAGTAGTCATGAAGATTATTGTTGGAAAAAAGTGAGGTCTTCGAACAAATCAGGAGATGCAAATTTAGTAGTGCTTGAGATTCCTGACAGTGTTGATAGCCCTTCGAGGACCTTGACCGTTCATTATAAAGAGGTATGCTTAACTCTTACTTTACCCAATATGTAATAGTGACTTTTACTAATTATTTGTCTTACCTTTATAGTCAAATTGTGCTGGAGCCTTACCGAGAGGAGGGTCACAGGAGAGTGGTGAGTCTGTTTCTGGTCCGAATCCAATAAAATCATCTTCTGCAGGTAAAAAAGAAAAAGAGGCAACTTCTATTCGTCGCGATGGAGTAAGAGCGAGGCTGACTTTCGATTTGCAAAAAAATCCAACAGCTGCAGTATATGTGATCAATGGAAAGAAGGTTGTTCTAAACTATCGAAAGATGTTTATTTCTGAGCTTTGGAGTGTGATTCGGGGAATGCTTTCCGGAAGCGATGTAGATTGTTCTTCCTCTCTTAAAGAAGAGGTCCAAGTGATTCTCGAGAAGATGGATGGCAAGGATGTGGACATTTCCCCTTTGATGAGATTAATGAAGTCCTTTTTTGAGCTTGCTTCTATATATGATCAGGCACGATCGACTCTACATGATAAGGAAATGGAAGCTGGAAGAAAAGAGTTGTCCATAGCAGTTGGAGAACGTCTTTCAAAAGCCATGTTTGAAGAACACGAGAAGATTGAAAAAGCTTCCTCTATTCGTCAGTCTCTAAGTGAGGTGAAAAATTGCGCCAAAAAGAGAAGGATTTAAAAGTCCTCTTGGAAGCCACCGAGAAAGAAACTGAAGAAGCCAAATTAGGAGTCTCAACTGCTGAAAAGGATTTTGATGCATGCAATCACGCAGACTTGTTGAATGATGATGACTTGACCGATTTAGAGCAGAAGAGGGAGCGCCTGGAAGCTATGCGCCAAGACTTAATCAATTATAAATTATGTTTAGATTAGTCTTTTTTTTTTTCAATTCAACGGTGGATACTCTTATTAAGAATAAAGTCTATTTCCCTTTTGCCTCAAATAATTGTATTTTTTTAAATAAACTTTAAACATTGATCTGCTGATAGTTTCAAATTTGTGCGTACATACAAAAATAAAATTGTATCTTGATGCGTGAATATTAGAATTACAATCCGCTTGATTCGCCAGAAATTAAACTTCTTAATTTTGAACATATCCAAAATTCATATTCTTGAAGTCATCAAGAATACCTCAGATTAATTTTTATTTTTATTTTTTTGAAACCGACTTTGAATGCTAGCAAGCTGAGAATTTCATATTTGTGCGGCTTCACCAGAAAAATTATATCTTGATAAAGAAATGCCGAAGATATAATTCGCTTGATTATCAAGGAACTAGACTTGTCAATCTAGAATATATCCAAAATGTAGATTTTAAAACCTTCGGGAATGTTCCAGATTGATTTTTTTTTGAAATCGACTTTGAATATTGGCAAGCTGACAGTTTCAGATTTACCCACGTAGTGGATTTGAACCTACAACTCAAAGGCTTTGCAAATTGAAGACTCCGACTCGTGAATTTGATAATTTTCTAAAAGATATAGTCGTCTTGTTGGGAAAATTGATTTTGCACTGAGGTTTGCCCCCATTATATTGAACCATCAAGGTTTGATGAAGGTTCGAAGTTCAAAAAGAAAGAAACCATGTAAAAATAATCTTTATGTTTTGGGTAGGTAAATTTTATCTAATCACATATCTTTTCAACATCACTTGGAGGGATATATCTTTTTTAAACTCATGAGATTGAACTTAGAATAAAACTCTAAGCTGCCTACGTACCTCGGTGAAGAGGATCAAGTCATTCCGTAGTTCATAACGAGTGAGTTTAATTTAATTTTTTTGGTGTCCTAACTTTTGCCTAGGCCACCTCTTGCGAGGTTTTCAATCTAACAGACTTTTTTTAAAGCCGTGCACAGTTTATACTCTTGCGACCCAGGAGTGGCTTCTCTCTTTCTTCAGGAATAGTCTCTCTTCATGAATTTCACATTGATGGGGCCAATTCGCAATCCTTCTGAGTCGACAAGCTTGTAAGCTCCATTTGAGTACACTTACCGCACAATATAGGGCCCATCCTATTATTTAGCAGAGAACTTGCTTCAAGATCAACGAGAAGTAATAATGGGCCTTCTTACAATGACTTGATCACCTGTTTGGAATCATCTAAGACGAACCTTCTTATTGAAAGATCGAGATAGACGGGCTTGATAACATTCCAAGCTTTGTTGAGCTTCTAGTCTTTTTTCATCAAGAGCTTCCAACTCTTCAAGGCTTAACCAAGCATTCTCCTCATCAGTGAGTCCTTCTTGAACAGCAAGTCACAAAGATGGAATTTGGCGCTCAAGTGGAAGGACTGCTTCAACTCCATAAACAAGTGAATAAGGAGTCGCTTGCGTTGGTGTGCGACATGTGGTCCTGTATGCCCAAAGAGCTTCTTCCATTCTCTCATGCCAATCTCGCTTAGACTTGGAGATGACTTTCTTCAACAAGTTGCAAAGTGTCTTGTTAAATGCTTCAGCGAGACCATTGGCAGAAGCATAATACATTAGAGTAACTGCGTTGCTTAAAGCCAAAAAGGTCACATATTTTAGTCATCAACTTGTTACTAAATGGTTTGCCATTGTCTGTCAATATATATCGAGGTATGCCAAAATGATAGATAACATTGACTCGGATGAAGTTTGCTACATCCTCCTTTTTTACTTCTTTAAGAGAAACAACTTCGGCCCCTTTCGAGAAGTAATCAGTTGCAGCCAGAATGTAAAAATGTCCATCGAAAGACTTTGGCGATGGTCCAACGACATCCATACCCCAAGCTTCAAACGGCCATGAGGCAATAGTCGGATGCAATACTTTTGGAGGTTGATGTATTAAATTTGCATGGAATTGGCAAGATTTACATCTTCGGGCATAATCCAAGTAATCTTTCACCATAGTCTGCCAATAACACCCCATCTTTTTTATGTGAAATTGAAGTTTTTCCCTAGATTGATGCGCTCCACATACTTCAAAATGTGCTTCTTGCATGGCTTGAATAGATTCATTCATCCCCAAATAACGTAAGAGCACTCCATCAAATGATCTTCTGTAGAGTGTATCCTTATAATAAAGAAAGCGAGGGGCTCGCCGTCAAATTTCTGTCTTCCGTCGAAGATCCTTTAGTAATATCTCATAGCACAGGTAATCAATTATTGGTTGTCGCCAGTGTTTGATTTCAGTCTCAGAGGTTGTGATGACATGCTCAACTTCTTCTTCATGTTCATTTGGTGGTGGTGTCACCCATCTTCGGCAAATGGAGACTTGCATTTGATCGGGCGATACCAATGTAGAAGCTAAAGTTGCCAATGCATCTGCCCTATTATTTTCCTTCCGAGACACATGTTGGATAGTCACCTCTCCAAGACAATTTATCATCTTTTGAGCATAATTGCGATATGGAAGCAACTCGGATTTCTTGACCTCATAACTACCCAAAACTTGGTTGATCACCAACTTGGAATCTCCAAAGACTTGCAGCTGCAGTTGTTTCATCTCAACAGCCATTTCAAGTCCAAGTATGAGTGCTTGATATTCAGCGACATTGTTGGAGCAATGTTGTGTTCAAGTGAAGGAAAAGGGCAAAACTTCCCAAGAGGAAGTGATAAATACTACTCCAGCACCGACTCCTTCACGATGTGTAGCGCCGTCAAAGTACATCTTCCACGGAGATTGAATTTCTATCAACATCGCATCCTCATCAGGTAGTTCATCAGATAATTCCCAATAATCTGGGATCAGATGGTCGGCTAAGAAATATGCTAGCACTTGTCCTTTCACTACTTTTTGAGGGATATACACAATTTCAAATTGTTGAAATTGGAGGTACCATCTTGCTAGTCGATCACTTAAGACGGGCTTGGACATGACGAACTTGATAGGATTTTCTTTTGAGATGAGTCGCACAATATGAGATTAAAAGTAATGCTTCAACTTTTGGATCGAAAATACAAGTGCCAGACATAACTTCTCAATGGGAGAATACTTTCACCTCATTCGATGTCATCATTCTACTCAAGTAATAAAGGGCACTTTCTTTCCCTTCATTATTTTTCTTGTACTCTTGTACCGCAATATATAATACCAAGGATTTCCAAGAATCGGAGCTACAAGAACCAGAGGCTTCATCAGGTAAGATTTTATAATCTCAAAAGCATTTGTGCGAGCTTCGTCCCGTTGAAAAGGAACATCTTTCTTCATAAGACGACTGAACGGTTGACATCTCCCAGCTAGATTTGAAATGAACCTCCTAAGATACGCCAACTTTCCTTGCAAGATTTTTAACTCATGAATATCTTTAGGCTCAGGCATCTTCAAAATAGCATCTATCTTAGTTTGGTCAATTTCGATTACTCGATGTCGAACAATAAATCCTAGAAACTTTCCAGAAGTAACTCCCAAGGCACATTTCAAAGAATTCATCTTGAGTTGGTACGTTTGAAGTCGTTCGAACACCATTCTCAAGTCATGCAAGTGGTCGCCTCTTTTTATCGATTTCACCACCAAATCATCAACATAGAACTCGACATTTTTATGAAGCATGTCATCAAAAATATTTTTCATGGCTCGTTGATAGGTAGCACCAGCATTCTTCAACCCAAAAGGCATCACCTTGTAGCAATATATACCTTTGGGAGTGCGAAAGGCAGTAAGTTCTTCATCTTTTGGTGCCATGCGAACTTGATTGTAACCAGATGAATCGTCCATGAACAACATTACCTCATACCCAGTCGTGGCATCAATCATAAGCTCAGGGATTGTGAGAGGAAATTCATCCTTAGGGCATGCATTGTTAAGATCCCTAAAGTCAACACAAACTCGGATTTGCCCATTCTTCTTCCTTACAGGCACAATGCTTGAAATTCATGTGGGATACTTGACTTCACGAATAAAACCTGCCTCGATCATCTTGTTGACTTCAATTTCAATCAAGGGAACCAGTTCAGGTCTAAATCGATGTTGAGCTTGTTTAATAGGGTGAGTACGTCACTTTACAGCGAGATAATGAACTACAACTTTGGGATCCAAACTTGGAATCTCCCTATAACTCCAAGCAAATACATCCCTGAACTCCATAAGCAACTCAATATATTTATTTTCTTCATCATCATTCAGTGAAGCACTTACATATGAGGGTCTTCGATCTTCATCACTCCCAAGATTGACTTCCTTTAATATATCAACAGTAGTCTTCACCCCTTCCTCAAGCTCAGGAGGTGCATCTTCAGCGTCTTCATCTTCTTTAGGATCACCATGATCGAAGGATATATGATAACATGCATGAATGTCAGCAAACCTTGCCTTAATATCTGCATGAAGGGAGGTACTTTCCTCGTCACAGATTGTGATATGACATGATGACCCTACATTTTCCTCATCTTCATCACACTCCTTAGTATTGATTATAATATGATTTTTTTCTTTGAGGACATTTCAACATGAAACTACAAGTTTTGTTTCTCGCCTCATTCTAGAAGGAATCAAACTTAGGCAATCCTCCAAAACAAATTACTTTCTAGCATAAACTGGTGCTTCTGCCCTTCTATTATTCCCTTGGCGCTTGTGTTTCCCTTTCAAAGGCCCCAACCTATCAAAACTGAAGCTCTGGGAGTTGGATTGGTAAGTCGTTCAAACACAGAAGGCTTTTTGTTAGACATCGTAGACTCTTATTCAACGGTAATGTAGTTGCTGCTTGCCCTTCTTATAGAGATACGGATTGGTGATGGTTGTTTGCAACCCAAGCCTTCACGCGATTGTTTAACAGCATACCCTTTCTCTATTATCAGTTTTTGAGTAGGGTTTAAGTCATGGTTTCCCTTTCCATCAGCTTCAGGCGGAAGTTTTCCTAGTTTGGAAGGTTCATGGGGATTATACCCAACTTTTGCCAACAACTTGTAGGCGTTTGGGTCAAAACCCTCATTTATGCGCCTTTTAGGAAGTGCCTCATGTGAACTATAGTTTGTTAATTTGTCCAATCCTCCACTTGTTTTGAATATGATTTGATTGCATCAATTTGTTTGATAGGAAAATTTAACCCCCTTGAAACATTATGTTGCAACCCAGAAGATGGGCCATCAACCTTCCTTACCTTTGGAACATAGTGAGGAACATGAGTCACTTCTTCACTTGAAGATATACCATTCATCTTGGGTACTTTGTTCATATCAAAAAGCGCTCGATCCTTCTCAACTATAATCTTCGTACTCTAACCGGGACATCAGCCTTTTTGCAATATCAACCTTCTTGGTCGGCATTGTGCTACCATATCCAACTTCTTTTGAGATGCGATTCTTTAGGTAGAATTTTGCATCTGCAAAGTGAGCTTCTGTTTCAGCAAAAGGTTCAGCATCAGCAACTACCTTCTTTTAAACCCCATCTTCAAAGTACTTAAAGCATTGATGGTATGTGTATGGAACCACTTTGTTTTCATGTATCCATAGCCTTCCTAGCAATATATTGTATGAGGCCTTTGCATTGATCATGTGCATCCATGTTGTCGAATTCATATCTCCCATGGTGATTTCTAATTTGACAGCACCTATAGCTCTTTGCCCCCTTGATTGAATCCCTGAATCATCAGACGACTCTCAAATAGTTCATCCATCGAGATCCAAGCTTCTTCACCATGCAAATGGGGATAATATTGACTCCAGAACCATCATCAACCATAATTTTGTTTACTTTATGCCCCCGCACAAAGCCTACCATATATAAAGGACGATTATGCAAGGTTTCACTCAACAAGAGATCATCACTGGTGAATGTGATTTTCGTATCACAAGTGTCTACTTCTTCATAGAGGGACTCGATTGGCTTTTCATGCAATGGAAGTGGAGACAATGATAAGTCTTCATTTTGCATTCCTTCTTTATCAATATTACAACATGAGGCCTTGTCTTCATAATGAGAAATATTTTGGTGAAACCAGCTTGGCAGGAATTCCTCCAATGTTACTAGACAATGTGGCCTTTGATAGCGATTCACATAAATTTTTTCTTTCTTCAGTTACTTTATCATGCTTTGATTTTTGGATTTATTCATCGTCTCTATTCTTGTTACTTGTTTACTTGGCGCCCTTTGCAAACCTATTTCGCGACGTCTCTGTCGTGTCACCAAAATCCATCCTTCATCATTGATATGATCAACACGAGGTTGGTTTCCCTCTAGAGATTTCTCCTCTACTATTACTTTTCTCACCATAGGATGAGTAACGACGCACTAACATCAACTGGTTCAAAGTCACCAAATTTAATCATATATAGTGGTGATGCAGCTAGGATATCACCATCTTTATATACTTTGACAAAATCGTAGAGAATGATCGGATCAACCGAACCAAAAGTGATAGAGACTTGATTCGAACTTTCCTTCTCATCCTCTAGCAATATCTTTCCTTCGCGGGCCAAGTCCATGGCCTTTTCCTTGAAAATGAAACACTTTTCAATGGGGTGACCCATCAATCGATGATATTTGCAGTAATTTGGATCATTAGCCCTCCCGGCTCCATCTGGCCTCTTCATTCCAGGTAGCTCAAAGAGTTTCAACACAAGGAGTTCTTAAAAAATTGTTGGAACATCTGAGTCCAAGAATGGATACTCTTTTGCTTGCATTTCCTTCAAAGTTAACTTTCGGTCGGCGTCAATTTGGAAAGATGTAGTCTTCATGTCCTGCTTCTTTCTTAGCTTTGTGGTGACCTTCAGTTATGGGGAATTAACATTCATTGACTCTTTATTCTCATACTTCGATGCAAACTTTCCCCCTTTCTTTACTTCTACCTTCTCTTTCCCCTTGTGAGGCTCACACACAGGCGGTCCTTGATTTCCGCTTGAGGACGTGCTTAACTCCATATCATGAGCACGTGTGGCTAATTCTTCAAAAGACTTAGGCTTGATGCCTTGCGGGATATAAAGAAGTCCCCAATGCATCCCTTGGATACACATTTCTATCCCAAAAGCTTCGCTAAGTCTATCTTTAAAATTGAGGCTTGCATTCCTCCATCGAGTGATGAAATCAATGACAGATCACCCTTCCACTGGCGCATATTCGTGAGTTCAACCATACTCATGATACGTCTCGTGCTATAAAAGCAAGTGAGAAATTCATGTTCAAGTTGCTCCCAACTATCAATGGAATCAGCCTCGAGATCTGTAAACCAATTAAAGGCATTTCCTTGCAAGAAGCGTACAAATTGTTTAACAAGATAATCTCCATAAGTTCCAGCATTATTGTAAGTTTCAACAAAGTGTGCTATATGTTGCTTTGGACTTCCCTTACCATCAAATTGTTGGAATTTTGGAGGTTGATAACCTGTAGGCATCTTCAAGTTATCAATCCTGACAGTGTACGGCTTCGAGTATGTAAAGGAATACTTGGCAGCAACATCATACTTGTCTTTGATAGTTCCCATAATAAAGTCCTTCAATTAATGAATTGGAATCAATCCTTCAACAGATACTTGCAGTTCATCGGCAACATGCGCTCGCTTCATTGATGAATCCCCTTTATCTTGTGCCATAGGAAGTTCTCCAGGAGCGTGACTTGAATCCCCCTCCATCACACTTTCAACTCTATCAGTCAACTTGACGATTCGATTATCCTGATCTTGCACATATTTTGTTAAGTCTTCAATTGTCTTTGTCAAGCTGGCAAGCTGTTCTTCAACAGTTGAGGTGTTAGTCACCATTGTTAAGATAGCCGTTGTGGGTGATAAAGCAAAGCATGGATTCTCCCTTGAATTGAACTTTGAGTGGAATAGGTCACGTGAAATAATCGAAAAAGATCCGGTGATCGAAATATCATCATCGCTTTGAATGGTAGAATTCTTAATCTTACATGGGCTGAGTTGAGCCAATGTCTTTTTAACTATCTCAGCGATATCATCTCCTTCTTCCAACTCACTCGGAAAGAATCTTGCCCTCTTTGAGGATCGAAGGTCCAAGACAGGAACTGATGCAGACGACACTTGAAGTGCTTGTCGTCCCAGCAAGCTTGCTTTGTTCCTAGTGATGGGCCCCACACTTCCCGTAGTAACATCTAGTATGTTCTCCACCTCAGAGGAAAACTTGGAATCGGTAGCCTTTAGCAGCAACAGATACAGAGTCAACTTTCTTAGATGCCATTTTTTTTGTGTTGTCGAAACTTAATGCTTAATATGGAGAGATGAGAGGTAGAAATGGTCCCACTGGGCGTGCCAAATTTGTTCGCAACAAACTTTTGAGTCTAGAAAAATAATAATCAAGATAGGAAAATCGTGTAACAAAATATTTGATTTCAAGTATGATGAGTGTTACAATCTCTATATAATCCTATGATTCTCCTAATGATAATATGAAATATGTTGAACTTGGATTTGATTTGAATTCAAGGCCTAAGTAGCTTGATCTTGAATCTTCGTCTTCGAATTATTTATCATGAACAAGTAACTTGATCTTGAACGCCTTGATATTTGCCGTCATTCTTGATCTTGATCTTGAACTTGATTGCTTGAGCTTATAGCTTGAATTTGTAGCTTGTAGAGAATTTGCGGTCTTTGATCCATGAGCTCTCTTCTTGCTCTTGTTCTTAATTTTCTTCCTCCTTTGTGAGTTATGAGGACCCCTATTTATAGTTGTAGGGGTGATGCCTTTGTGTGATTTGATTGGTCAGTTTGAACTGACCAATCATATTCCTTGGTGACATACTTCAATTTGATTGGCTAGAACATGTCACTTACACACTTGGCATGATTTTATTGGCTCATTTGTGGCTTGGATTGCCGGCTCATTTGACATGTGGCACGGTCTTAGCGACTCATTTATTTGACTTGAATTGCTACCTCATATGACATGATTTTACTGGCTCATTTTTTTTACTTGGATTGTCATCTCATTTGACACATAGCACCTATTTAGGCCTCTAGAAAGATGGCATATCGGGCTCAGTAAAGTGGATTCATTATTTGTAGCCCAATTTGATGGACTAACCCAATAAAATTGGATAATTAATTAATATCATATTTATTGGACTCAAATAATTAATTTAATTATATTAATCCATAATATTTATTTGGACTAATATATATTAAATTTAATATAATTTAAATTATTTTACGGATTTAAATTCAATAAAATTTGATTGATTACAAAAGGTAAAAGTTCTCTAAATTTTTGCATTGAGAAATTAGGTCATAGTTCAAAATACTTTAGCTTATAATTTTTCATCAAATGAGAAGTAAGGACCAAAATTAAAGACCACCTATTTGAGGAGCAAAAATTAAAGAGGAAAATCTGTGCAAAAGATTGAAGCCAAATCAATATAGTGCTAACAAAATAAATTCAATTTAACATTAACAACGACAATCTATTCTTTAGTTTTGCATTGATTTAAATAGTGATAATATATAATTTAATTTAATTTCTTTTAATATTTAGTCATGTAATTAACACTTATTGATCGTACTTATTTTAGCATAATTTAATACTTTTAGATTATAATCATTTTTATTTATTTTATGCAATTTCATTATTGAATATTTTCGTACAATGCCCCCATTGATCATACATTTCATGTTATTTTCTTAAGTAACACCTAAAATAATTATATCTTAGTAAAATTAAAAAATATTTAAAACATAATTTATATGTATGGCATGAAAAATTTACGCAAAAAAATTTTAAAAATCAAAGTTAAAAACTCCATTTTAATTGATCTAGTTTCATTTATAAATTTAACAATCTAATACAACTAATCAAAACTTCAAACCAATCCGATCTATATACGTTCCTGTTGATGCTTGTCAATTTGGGCGTAATCTAAAGTATTCTACTGAGTGTCTATTACTTATCACAAATGCATTTATTAGCAATATTTATTTTATGCAATTTTAATTGAATATTTTAGTACAATAATATTACTGATCACACATTTCATGTTATTTTCATTAAAAAACGCCATAAATAATTGTATCTTACTAAAATTAAAAGAATATTTAAAGCATTATTTTTATATATCGTATGAAAACTTTACTAAAAAATCCAAAAAAAAAAATTAAAACAAAGTTAAAAACCCTATTTTGATTGATCTAGTTCGATTTTATAAATTTAACATTCTGATACAAATAATCAAAAATCCAAACCAACCGTTCTATATACGTCCCTATTGATGCTTGTCAATTTGGGCACAATCTACAGTATTTTTCAGAGTGTATTACTTTTTACAAACACACGTATTAGGTCACTTTGCCTACTAACAGAGACAGAGCTAACATAACACTTTCACATTTACTAAAATTCAATAGCTTCGATTCAAATCTAGTATTACATTTAAAAAAAAAAAAAGAACTTCGTATATATAAATAATTATTTAAAAACCCAATAACATTATTATTTTAAAATCTAAAACTCTTAAAATCAAAATCCTAACTCTTAACTCTACCTCTACTTGCAAAGATTTAGGCACATGGAACAATCATCTAACATATTTCGTCTTTAATGTGTTTTGAAACTTTGTTTCACACTTTTTATTGGTCCAGCTCCTAGACTAAAATGCTATATCCTTGGGTGCAAAAGCATTACTATAAGATGAAAGCCAAGTTCTCGTGCTTTACGGGCATCACTCATAAGAGCAACGTCAAGTTTATATTGAATAAGTGTGGAACCATGTACCTGCTACTGATAGATCTTGCTTGCAACAGACACAAGTTTAGGAACTTGCTGAGTTATAATTTATCTAACTGTGATATCTTTAGGAGAAGACCACATTTGGTGCTTTCTGAAAAGCTGTCATAGTGGAAAGATATAATGCAGGCGTGAAGTGATGTATCTATCTATTTGCCTAGTACTAACTAAATAAATCTCTCTCAATCGCAGTTTAGTTACTGGAATCCAGCTTCTCCAGAAGTGCAAAACTGTGGAGGTCTCTCAGCCCACCTAGTACCTGATAAAAATCAAATTAAGAAAACGATGCCCTTGATAAATACAGACTCGAGCAGTCCCCACACCACGACACTCATTCGGACAACAATAATAAAAAGAAAAGGGAGGGAGAGGGATAGTTTGGGAAGCATGAGTGACTCCATAGATGGTCCATGGTGTATTTGAGGAGACTTCAATGCAATAGTGGATCCTAACGAGAAATTAGGGGGCAAGCCCCACAGGGCTAGCCGGTGTTTTGACTTTATTAGCACCATGGAGTCGTGTGGATTACCTGATATTGGTTTTGTTGGCACTAGGTATACTTGGTGTAATAACAGGAGGCCCAGTAAAAGAATATGAAAAAAGACTTGATGGCGTGTTTGTTAATGGCATATATATGGGCTGAAAACTATCAAACCAACACCATCAAACATTTGTCTAGAGTTGAATCAGATAACAGGCCTTTACTGATGAAAAGCCACTCTGATCAGAATAATTTCATCAGATGCTTTAGGTTTCTAAACCTCTATATGAAGATCACAAAGTAAGTTAAAAGCTCTCAGCAAAAGACTCAGTCAGTGTTTTGGAGATATATATGAACAGGTTAACATCTAGGAAGCTAAGGTGCAACTTCTTGAAGAACTGGATCTTATCAATAACATTGAATATAGTAGTGAGGAATTGAACAAAGAGCATGCGGATTATGTGAAATAGCTTGGTATGCAGGAGGCTCTACTTAGGCAAAAGGCTAGAATCAATGGTTTAAAGATGGAGATTGTAACAGCAAGTATTTCGCAGTGTTATTAGAGATAGGAGGAAGAAACTTCATAATCACAGGATCAAGAACCACAATGATAAACGGATTCAGGGGGGGAACAGAACTGCTATTAGGCATTACATGAAACTTTTTAATTTGGAGCAGCCTGCAATGAATAACAACTTCCTGGACTTATTACAAGTCTGATTACGATGATGATAATGAGGCACTTCAAAAAAACTCCTATGGAGGAAGAAATCAAAGATGAAATATTCAATATGATATTTGTGAATTTGTGTTGAATTTTCTCTGGTAAAAAGCTTACAAAATATTTCACTCACACTTATTTGGCCTTGATTCCTAAGGTTGACCTTCTAGCTCTACTTTCTCTGACCTGAGACCTATTAGTTTAAGCAATTTTTCCAAAAAAATTCTTTCTAAAAGTTTAGCCAGAAGACTTAATCCTATTCTGCATAGACTCATTTCTGTTAATCAAAGTGGCTTTATTACTGGTAGGTTGATTACTAAAAATGTTATGCTTCCTTAAGAAATTGTTCATGGCATGTCTACACCTAATGTTGGTGGTAATATTGTTATCAAATTAGACATGGCTAAAAGCTTATGAAAGAATGGATTAGAATTTCTTTTTTTTTTCTTTTTTTTTTTTTTGATAACTAGAATGGATTAGAATTTTCTTATAGACGTCCTTAAAAGATTTTGTTTTTTCTGACAAATGGATCATTCTTGTATAGAATTTTACTTCTAATGTTTGGTACTCCATTTTGATTAATGGCTCTAGAAATGGTTTCTTCTCCCCTTCCCAGGGTCTCAAACCAGGTGACACCCTATCCCACTCTATTTTTATTTTGGGTGCAGTGGTTCTTTCTAGAACTCTGGAACAGTTTGCTGACCAACAGTAATTTCTTTTTTTTTTCTTTTTTTTTTATTTTTTAATAAAGCAGAAAATGGGAAAGGGGATTACAAGGATGGGAAATCGAACCCTCACTAACAAGGTGAAAGTTTAGATAGCCAACCAACTGAGCTACTAAGATTCCTCCACTAACAGTAACTTTGCTCCTTTTTCCATGCATAAAAGAAACCCCCAAATCAATTACCTAGCTTATGCGAATGATATTATTATCTTCAGTAGTGGAAATAGTAAGTTTGTTAAACTTGTTATGAAATAGGTGAAAAGTTATGAAAGTATCTCAGATCAAAAGAGTGAAAAGGGACAAAAGTTACTTCGTCACTGGCCCTGTTGCCCAATTTATATAGGAAGAAAAAAACTGATAACATGGTCATCAAGGTAGTCAAAAGACTCAATGGCTCGCAGAGTAATACTCTCACTGCTAGTAACTCCCTGTTAGCACTCTTAATATTTTAAAAATATTTTGCAAGATCTTCTTGGGGTTTCACAAATCCAAGTACCACTAGAGATCCTGGAATAACTTATGTATCCCTAAAGATAACAATGGCGTGGGCATTAGAAGTATGAATGATATATATCTAAAACCTTGGACATTAAAAGGTGGCGGAGGTTTCGAACTCAACCATCTCTTTGGTTGAGTTTATGATGGCTAAGTACTGCTTCAGAGTCCACCCTGTGTCCATATCTTGGACTTCTGGTAATTCTCAAGCTTGGAAATTTTTAGTTAAAGCTAGAGATGATGCAGAAGCACAATATTCTGTGGAAGATAAATTGTGGCAATTGAAATATGTGGCGTGAGAAAGACCCCCCTGCTAAACTATATCTTGACTATATGAACAATGCTAAACATACTGTCGAGGAGCACATTGCTAATGTAATTGGAATATGGATATGCTTAAAAATGGGCTTTCTGATAATGTAGTTCAACACACTGGTAACATCTCTATTAGGGGTGAGAATCTTTCAGATTATGCTATATACCTGACTCAAGATAATCTTTACTCTAAAATCTCTGCTGGGCAAAGCATAAGAGAGGTTAGACAGAAAGACCTCTTCTTAGGCAAGGTATGGCATAAAAATCTCCCTTTCAAAATATCATTCCTCTCTTGGAGATTGATCATAAGAAAATTACCTTTTGATGAAAACCTTATTTGGAAACCAACTCGTAACTGTAATCTTTGCAGCATGTCTTCGGTGACAGTGATACCACCAAATACATATGAAATAAAGGGAAACTCCCTTGGAATTAATCACCAAGAGGAAGATGTTAAAAGAATTTTCAGTACTTGGTGGAACTTAAGCACCACCAACAGTGTACAGAGTATGATGCAACAAATTGCCTTATTTGAATTTCTTGGGAAATCTGGAAAAGCTGGACAGCTTGTAAATATGGTGATCATAAAAAAATTGACTTCAAGTATGGAGGTGCATATCCTGTAGATTATCAAGGCAGACATTTCCACTGCCTTTCCAAACTGTGACATTACAAGTACATGGGCTCAAGTTTGTGCAAGAATTGAAAGGTACAAACCTATTGTAAAACAGACAAATATTTGAGCTCCATTCATGAAAACTCTAGAGCTGGCATAGGAGGAATCATCAGGGATGCTACTGTTGACCTCATCATGGCATTCGCAGTCCCTACTCAATGCAAGACCAACAATCAAGCAGAAGCTTTGGCAGCATTATATGTTACCAGATGGTGCAAGCAAGCTGGCTATAACAAATATGACTTGGAACTTGATTCTATAGTAGCGGCCAACATGATCAAAGACAAGTATACCAACAACTTGAAGCTGAAAGGAATCATTCGAGACACTATCCAGGCTATGAGCAGGGAGGGAAGAAGTAAATATTTCCCACTGCTATAGAGAAGCCAACCAAATAGCTCACTTCTTTGCTAAGCAGGCCTTTTCAAGTGTCAGTGGTACCTTCTATTATTCTTTTCATCAACTCCCTAAAGAGGTGAAGGGACTATTTCTACTAGACAAGTGCCAACTCCCTAACGTAAGGAGAAGATATGACAAATGTAATTTTTTGTTAGTTGAGCCATTGTATTTTGCTTATAGTATGAAAGTCTATATCACTTTACCCTTTCTGTAGATTTAGTTTCTATTCTTGTTGTTCTCTATCAGAGGTTAGGTCCATGTTCCCCTCTGCTTTTGTAACTTTTGGATGTCATAGACTGTGGGGTCAATCCTAACCCCCCACAACGTTAAGGTGATGGCTTAAAATAAAAAATAAAAAAGAAAAGTTATAACCTGGTTATGCGGAACTGGTTGATTGATAATTGGATCAATCATCCTCCTAGCTACCCCAATTCTATAGTTGTTCACTATAACACTAAAAATTACACCACGCTTTGTCTTACACTAATAACTAGTATGACCATAAATTTTGTAATTTTTCCGAAACAATGAAAAAATCTCAAAATGCTTACATGAGATCAGGTATTGACACACAGCATTAAAGATGAGGAAAGATGTATTTTAACAACAACAACATACCCAGTGTAACCCCACATGTGGGGTTTGAAGAGGTTAGGATGTACACAGACCTTACCCCGATCATTGTGAGGTAGAGAGACACTTTCCAACAGATCCTCGGCTCAAAAGTGAAGTATGCAACAAAGATGAATTACCTGCTTGACAAAATGAAAGAATGACTAAAATTTCCATTATCATTGCACCTTGAGAGAGAGAAAATATTTTAAGTCTCCACCACTGGAAGAACACCTTACTTCAACATAAAATTACTCTTTTATAGTGAATAAGTTGGAGACATAAAATATTTTCTCTATATATATTTTAAGTCTCCACCACTGGAAGAACACCTTACTTCAACATAAAATTACTCTTTTATAGTGAGTAAGTTGGAGACATAAAATATTTTCTCTCTCTCAACTCTCTCTTTCACTGCTCCCAGTGGAACACTACGATATTTTTTCGCACTTCCCATAATTCTCATACACAATACAACAATTCTTATATCACAACCATGAAAGAAACACCTTATAATATAAGTGTAAGAATCCTTCCTAAATTAAATAACAAAATAGTGGGTCAATAATATTGTAGAACATTGTTTTGAACAATACAAACTGTTTCCCCTAGTTTGTCACCTGTGAACTGAAGTTGGATGAATATATTTTCATTTCTAATCAGAGTAACAAGGCCCGAGTGCTTCAAAGGGTTGATGGTTTCCACAGGAAGCTCCTTCTAAATAGCTTCTTTATCTAAATTGACAGGAAATCCTTCAGTTACATGCCACGAAGAAAATCAATAGGAGACGCCAAAAATACTATTCAGTTACATTATCTCAAGATCATTTCAGGATGCTGGGCACTAGGAACAAGAAAAGGACCCATTTTATCCATCAAGTAGGATATCGTGCCAGAAAGCATCAAAAGTTTATAGCAAGCAAAAACTGCATTTGAAGGAACACACTATCAGTATTTATGGGCCTTTGTTCATGCAAAGCAACAACAATTAAGAGGAAGGAAAAAAGTACAAGTTGATGAAATTCTGGACAATTGCTCCAAGTATTGGTATGTGCATGCTATGTTTATGTATTGGTCTCTGACATTGAATTTTTGCTAAGTCACTTCTACAAGGATGTCTTTCTGGTGGAGATCATATGCACACTTAGGTGATCATAACTGGCTCAAAAAACAAAAATCATAGTGAAAGAAAGGGCAGCCCAGTGCACTAAGCTCCCGCTATGCGCTAGGCTTGGGGAAGGATCGGACCACAAGGGTCTATCATGGGCAGTCTTTCCCTTACTTCTGCAAGAGGTTGTTTTCACTACTTAAACTTGTGACCTCATGGTCAAAATAACACAGATTTTATATAAAAAATAAATAAATAAGAACTATAGATGAATTCAAACTACTACTTTCCAAATCATTGCAACAAATTGTTTTAGAATCGGATTTCAGAACTTACAGTAGAGGGATAGAAGCTGTAGGCAAATTCCTGAGAGATAGGTTTCTTCACATTGAAGCAGAAGCCACGTTTGCGTCCTGGTGTTTTCATTGACTTGAACATAAAGATTATTGCCTTGGTGGTAGATGATATTCACGGTCTTCTGAGTGTCCTTCAATCTAAAAGTCAAAAATTCTATTTCTCATCTTGACAATTCATTAGCATGGTCTTTTTCTTTTTTCAAAAGAAAACGATCAATTAAGTACCCATCAAGCAGCAACTAAATGATGAAATAAAGCAAAGTGTTGTTCACTCTAAATAAGGTGGATTTATTGAACTTCCAGACACGCTACCAGCAAAAAGTGTTTTCAGATTGCATGGGATTCCAGATTTCATTTTGGAAAGAAAGTATAAGCTTCAAGCTTGATTCTTTCAACAGCTTGCAACTTTTTAACTGATCTTGGACCTTTGAGGTTATACTACCAATTGTATTATCTAAGCACAAGTCTAATAAAGCTCTGGTATGCTTTGAGAAACAGGTTTTTAATCAAGTCAAAAACATAAACGATTTCATAAAGAAAGTAAAGTTTTTAATCAAGTCAAAATATTAAACATTTTCTTACAAAAACAACCACCATTCACCAAAACCTGCTTGTGTGTGTGTGCCGGGTGGGAGGAGTATGTGTGAGAGATGTATCATAAACTAGACTTAGGGTGTGTTCGGTATGAAGGGAAGTGTTTTTCATGAAAATTATTTTCCAAGAAAATATTTCTAAGAAACAAGTAGTTTCTTACTTATTTTCCTGTGTTCGGTATGCAAGTAAGTATTATTATCCTAGAATATTTGTATATATCTAAAACAAAATTATGAGGATGAGGGATGGATGTTATGGGTGTGGCTAGGGGGTGAGGTGGGGGCAAGGGTGGGGGTAGGAAACAATGCAACTGGCTTTCCCCACATTCATTAGGGAAGTCATTTTCCTTATTTCAAAGAGCTTGTTTTCCTAAAGAAAATATCTTTCAAAAGTTTTGACCAACCGAACACGAGAAAATAAAAAAACATTTGCCAGAAAATATTTTCCTCCATACTAGACACACCCTTATTAGCTGTAGAAAGAAAGCATTCAGAAGTAACAAACACGTGTATTCTGCTCATGAAAAAAAAAAGTTTCTTCATGACAGTTTCACTATGGGGTAGTCTGCATAGAATGATTGCTTTCCAGCAGAGAGACATTTTCCATCAAACAGTTTTGCGTACAAACTATTAACAGAATATAGAGAAAATATCGAGAAAGCCAGTATTTGGAGTTACAGTTTTCACATTGTGAAGAGCAGCTCCCAGCAGCAAAGTTTAAAGAAAACCCAGGTATTCTGCTGTTAAAGAACATTGGGAAGCAAGCTTTTTAAAGGAAGAGCATATTGCCACTTGTGGCTGCTTATAAATAAGTCTAAGACACTTTTTCAGAGGAAAATTATATCCATTTGATGTAGCTACTAATCTCAAGGTTCTCCTCAATCCCACCATAATACAGGATCAAGACCATCTCTACAAGGGAGCGGAAAAGAATTGTCATGTTGGCAATGTCTAAACACCACAGCTGCACCAATCACCCCTAGAGTATGAAAGAGGGAAATCAAAGAGAAACTCTGAAACAAATATCTGTGAAAGCATAATCTTGTCACTTAGAACCCAATATAAACCATCCCAATCTGATGCCTTTCTTAAATTTACTCATAGATATATGCTCTATAGCGCATGTATGTGTGTTGGTCTGACTACTCTAAAGGAGAGAGTGGGGAGAGAGGTTCCAAAGTAAAAGTAATTTTTCATAAGGAACGAATAGTTTTCACAACCACTCACATGACGTTCAAATCTTTTCAGGCCTAATGCTAAAATTAGCATTAGAACTTCTGAATTAAAAATATATAAGGTTTAATAGTCCATAGATAGAGCTTTCAAAATAGAGGAAAATTTGCAAATGCGTTGACTTTCAAACTATTGCACAGGCACAGCATAACCTATTCTCCAAAACCTCATGAAGTTGGCTTGTTAATCGAAGTAAACCCAGACTCCCAGAGGTCTTGAGATCACACTCCACTCCTTCCATCCTTTGGCCATTCCGCAATAGAAAAGAGAACTATCACATGAACAATCTAAGGCCAATTTCATGCGGTAGAAACAGTTGCAACATAGTTTGTGTGCGTGTTACTCAGCAAATTATACCTTCATCCACAAAAAGAAGTGAGTTGATGGCAACCTGGATTATTTTTTTCTTTCTGGTCAGAAGAGAAAGACCTCAAGAGTTCCTCCTATAATTACCACTAATATCCAGTCAAATGGTTAGGTATATGAGTACTACACAGAACTCCATCTCTCAAACTCGAAAAGCTATAATACTACCAATTGTTTGAGAAGGAAGATTCATGCATTTATTCCCTCTATAGTTAATTGCATATGCAACAAACCATTTAGAATGCAATTGAACAAACAATGTTCATAGACTAGATGAAATTCTGCAGAAGATATATCTAAAGTCATCCTCCTACTATGTACGACAAACTTTTTTTTATATTCCTCCTGTGTAAGACATTTATTGCATAATTCCATCTAAATTGCCTAGGCTAGCTCATCAAGAAAGAAACTAAGAAACCTCCTTTCACCATTATATCATCTATTATCTGCTAATGTTGTTTTAGTACCACTTAAAGAATCTGACTGCAGTATAAGATGAAACATAACATTACTTAAAAGAAGTAAGTCAAAGAAAGAAAAGACTTGTTTACCAAGTCACTTTAACGAATTCTAGACGTCAAAAAGTCACTAATGGACCAAAACATATCAATACTCAGAAACATGCAAACTACTGTTCCTCATCATCAAATTCATTAGATAAAAAACTGGGCAACCTGAGGATAATAGAAGCAGGCCAGCTTATGTTGGCAACTCTATTTGACCTGATACTCCATGTATGATCTCTGACAGAGCTTGCAAGTTCTTTAATAAGCACAAAAGGAAGAGAACAGAAAATCATTTAACAATAGAAGGCGCAATCTTGGATTCGCAATCCCATTTACCTCTTTGCTTTATTTCCTTCCTTGTTTATCACATTCATAGGTCATTATTTGGATGTGTAGTCATCTTACAATCATTTGGTGTCCTTCATGTTACTTTGACACCAAAAGGTAAAAAAATATGAAAAGGATACATTTCTTGATAATGCTAGAAAACAGGGGTGGATAAGTAGCAAGATCATTCGAACCCAGTATTTTTTATGTGGAGCATAGATTTATATGTAAAAATGCTAGAAAACAGGGGTGGATAAGTAGCAAGATCATTCGAACCCAGTATTTTTTATGTGGAGCATAGATTTATATGTAAAAACTCACTACAATCTCAACAAATATTAACCTGAACCCATAATTTTAGATGTACAATGGTTAAGTGCTAAGAACATTAAAGGTCGAACTCATCATGTTCAAATCCTGAAGCCACATCTACTGGAAAAATGTGTGGCTTTCACACTAACCACCAGCCAACGCAGAGAAATGATGAAAAATTCTAGAGAAAGCTTGCTATATGCTCTACACTATTCTGAATCACTAAACAACCATATAGAATATCTTTTATGTTCTACCAATTAGAATTACAAGTATTAATTTCTTTTTCTTAATGATATATACATGCATAATTTAGACAATGTCAGCATTTTATTTATAGACTATTGGAATGACAAATCAACAAGGAGAAAAAACAGCCCAGTGAGGTTCAAGACCTCAAAATCTAAACACGCAAAACTGAAGAACAGAGGAAAAGACAAAGATAAATCGGTCTTGGACTTTGAATTCCAAAGCTCAACAATATTTACCTCCTTCACTCAATATTAATTTGGATATATCAAGGAAAGAAGGAAACACAATCTTCTTTCTTCTTTACACTCATCTATTACTCGATCAACTAGAGAGGAGGAAAAGAAAGCATTATCATAAAAGGGGAGAGGGGGTGCCCCAAGCATGACCTTGCCAGTATAATAGGCTTAGCAATTTATGGCACTGCATAATATTCTAAAGAGAAGCGCAAACAAGAGAACTGGTATGACAAGATATTTGAGGACTAAATCTATCTTCCAATATCCTTTACTGGGCAACAATAGTCATTACAACCATCAAACTGAAAACAGGTCAAACAAGATTCAAATGAAAACCATGTGAAGTGAACATTGTGCAGACTCTGTATGAGGTATAGGGTGGAAAAAGGTAGAGAGTAACAAAAGCATTGAGTTTGACATCAAACATTCAGATATTAAATAATCGAATTTCCTCATTTTACCATGTTTTGATGTTGCAGAGGACTTGATGGTTAAATAGAAAAAAGATTATCCGCATACATTTGACAAAAGCCAACTTCACTGTTTGTAGTATAGGTGATAATTAAATAACATGATAAAACTTTACTCAGAAAGAAGGAAGAAATTCTATCAATAATTATAGATATTATTGCTAGAGCATAATCACCAGTGATCATAATTATTCCATAACAGCCAATAGAAAATATCCAAACTACTCAGTATCTCCTACTTTATTCATATTGTTTTATAGAACTGAACAAACTACAGCAACTTCATTCAATTCTTAATTCTACGAATTTTCCTATGACCCCAAACTTCCAATCTACCTGCAGGACATCCACATGGAGCTCTGAAAATAAGCACAGTCCGTCCATTACGCGGCGCCATCCTCTTCAACTCCCTCTCCAACTCTTTACGTTCTTCCCCCAACTCCAACGGCCTCACACCATAATTGTAAAACGCATTTGAATTCGAATCCGGATCCAATGGCAAACACTTTATACACTCCTCAGATTCTAACTGTATATCAAATTCAACTGCTTTCCTTAAACCCTGACAATTTGGATTCCCACATTTCCTTGATCTCAAATCAATAATTTCCCAAATTACAATTAGAATAATTGTTCCGATGAGCGCCACCATCAATCCAACGAAATATGCTACAGGGGAACTGTTGATAACCTCGATAAGAACTTCACAGATAATTGGGGAAATTTGGGTGAAAACTAATTTGAAATAGGGGATTATAAGAAACCCTAGTGATCCGAGTACTAAGAGTAGTATAAGTGCATCTAGCGCAGCAAAAGGGGAACGATCACAGCAAAAGGAATTTTTCTGATTATACTGTTTTTTGATATGGGAATTGAATTTGTTCATGTGTCTGTGCTGCTCGTATGCCCTGCAAAACTCGATCAAACTTCGGCAATCAACCATTTGAATACCTAATTCGATCTCGGTTCTTTGTCACTCCGATTTGGAAGAAAAATCGATGGAAGTTGGAATTAAGAGAAGAGTGAATTTGGGTTGACCAGAGCTTGAATTGGGTATTCGGAGTCGAATTGGATTTAAGTAGAGGAAAAGAAAATTGCGAAAAATGTGAACAAGTGAGAAGTGGAGGAAGAGCGTTGAAGAGAGAATCCAGCTGAAAAGATAAACATAAGCAGGCGTGGATATCGGAGGGAGATCACAAAATGCACGCACACACACTAATTACCCCAATTTTTAAAGTTAGTATAATTAAATGTACAGAGACTTTGTTTATGAAATGGAAGGAGAGAAATTAATTGCTCGAGTAACTAAGGACACCAAAGAAGAAGTAAGTGCATATAAGAATTCGATTTTCACAGAAACTTTCATATATTAATTCACAAAAAATATCATTCACGAATCTAACTTTGAAAGTAATTTTTTCCAAGAACATTCATGCAACAAAGAAATTTAAAACTTAATCAAATTTGAGCAATAATATTAAATTTTCTAGAAATTTGTATAAACATAACATGATCTAGATATGTTCTAAATATTTTTACAAGTTAGTCTGCACATTTTTATTCAATATATCTATTATACCTTTTGCATCAGAGAAGATATAAAGTTTTCTCCGTTCACTTTGCGTCGTTGCTGCCACAACTTGTCTGATTATAATCGCTTCAACAATCATAGATTTCTCAAGAACTAAATCGGGAATCAGTGGGCATGAAGGAAAACACCCTTGCTATTCATAGCAACCAAATCAATGCTTGCCTTCTTCGATTCAACCTTTAACCCCGACTAACTAATGATTTGTTATGAATGAAAGTGATGAAATTAGGGTTTTAAACATTGAGCTGAGCGGAGTGTACGAGTGCACACGTGACAGGTTTGCAATCCACGTGAAGAATAAATCTACGGTTCAAAGTAGAAGTTTAATATATCAAATGAAGGACCCTGATTAGTTTTGTTAGTTAAAGTTGATAAATACCCACCTTCACAGCTGAAAAGGCAGTTAAAAATATGGTATACTCTTTACCGGCTTTCTCTCCTAAATCATCTCTCTATTCTTCTTCTCTCTTCTATCTTGCACAATCTCTCATTCTACCATCTCCATCGCAGCGAATTCAAGTTATTCATAGAGCTTAACACTGTTAATGGAGTTCAGTTCCGTTATTAGATTGTAACTGTTTTCTCCCAATTTAATAAAATTTTCCTTCTTTTGTTAGTTGACTTTTTCTTTCCGTTAAAAGAGTATTACAGTTAGTATCAGAGCTCAAACCTGGCCAAGATGACTATTCCATAAATAAGGTCCAAACTTATGGAAGTAAATGTAAAGAAACTAGAGTCGCAACTATAATTACATATTGAAGAATCTAGAAAAATGAACATCTTGATGGAGAAATTTCTTCATTTGCATGGTGGTATTCTGGGTAGTGCACCTGGAGAACAACCCCAATTATCAGAGAGGTCAAACCTGAGCAAGATGACTATTTCATAAATAAGGTCCAAATCTATGAAAAATGTAAAGAAACTAGAGTCGCAACTATAATTATATATTGAAGAATCTAGATACATGGACATCTTGATGGAGAAATTTCTTCATTCGCATGATGGTATTTTGGGTAGTGCACTGGGAGAACAACCCCAATTATCAGGATCCAATAGCAGATCAAGACCAATCAAACATCCAGAATTGTTCATGAGCAGGTCTTACGGCGGCAACTTTAATTCTAGGGTGGAGTTTACTAATTTTGAACGAGTGGACCCTTGCTCTTGGCTCAGAAAATGCGACAAGTATTTCTATTACCATAATATCACAGATTCCCAACAAAAATTGGAAGCAGTAGTGCTTCATCTCAATGGCAAGGAAGAGGCCTGTTTCTTCTCCTATCATATAAGTAAAGAAAGGTATTGTTAGATAAATGAAATTCACTAAAGAAATCTACAAAATATTTCACGAATCCGACGATAGTAAATTAAATCTAATAGAGTTTTCAAGAAAATTGGATAGAAGGGAACCGTAAATGATACTTGGAGAAATTTGAAGAATTAAAGACTTGGGTGCTAATTAGGAGCCCTATATTCCTGAAGATTTCTTTTTTAAAATTTTTTTACTGAAGGGATGAGAGAGGACATTTGGCATACTGTAAGGTTTCTAGACCCTTTTTCATTCAGCAAGGTAGTGGAAAAGGCAAGACAGCAAAAAAAGGTGATAGATATACTAAACAGAAAGAATAAGGGTAAGTGGAGTAGGAAATCAGTATCTAACATTTTTCTAGTAATTATTCAGGGACTATTTCAAGTTAGAGAGCTTTAGGATGAGGCAAAAACGAAGTGCAAGGTAACAAGTTGTTTGAAACAAGAAGAGCCCAAGGACTATACTACAAGTGTGGATAGAAATGTCATATAGGGAACCAATATAAATCAAAATAGATTAATACTATGTCTGCTTCTATAGAGCAAGATGAGGTGGAATTGGATGAGAGGGTGAAAAAAGAAAATACTAAAATGATGGAGTTTCAAAATGAGGAGGTGATAGATAAAGCCATTAGTTTAAATACTCTATCTGGTACTAAAGTACCTAACACTATTAAACTTAGGGCTGGTTTTAAAAAGAATATGGTTATTGTGTTAGTAGACTCGAGAAGTACTCACAACTTCATATACATTAAGATTGCAAAGAAGATAGATTGATTAATCAAAAAGGTTATACCTATGAGGGTGACTGTGGCCAATGGAAGTCAGATTTTAAGTTGGCATACTTTTCCTACTTCGAATGGAAGATACAAGGAGTAGTTTTTGAAGATAGAGTAAGACTCATTAGGCTTGGGTCAATGACATGATACTTGGAGGAATTGGATGAGGGCTCATATCTAGTGCTACTTGACTTTGTGAAGTACAAGGCATAGGTGAATCACAAGGGTAGAAATGAGGGGTATTTACAGCCAAGCAGAGTTAAAAAGTATGAGAGAAGAGGAGTTAAACAACTAATAAAGAAGGGATAGACCATTTAGGCTCATCTCTTTACTTTATCAGCCATTGAATTGTATCCAAAAGAGAGCATACTTAAAGAAACTAATGATGGATGATATTATGGATTAATTATTTGTTGGGAGTGTGTTACTTTTCAAAACTTACCTTATATTGTTAAAGAAAAAGGATCTTAGGCTACTGACTATAAATAAAGGGGAAAGGACCATAGAAAGAGAAAGCACTTCGAGTAAGTTTATGCTCCGTAGATGAGGCAGCGATTTCAGTCCTACTCATTAATACACTATCAAAAAAGTGATTTTCCTTCTCTTATGAGAAATTGGCACTCTCTCTATGGACAATTCTTTTTTATAAAAGTTTCAACCTTGTTGACTATGACAACAGTGGCGACTATAAACAGACTTGTAATTATCACCTCATCTAGTAGCACCTACAGGTGTTTGTCAAACCCACTTTCTTACCCCCTAAAAGAGAACATGATCACTATATTCCGTTGAAGTCTGAGGTAGAACCAGTGAGCGTCAGGCCCTATAGGTACAATTTTTTTCGGAAGAATGAAATAGAAAAATAAGTTAAAGATATGTTGCACAATGGTACAATTTAACCTAGTCATTTCCCCTTTTCTTCTGTAGTGTTTCTAATCAAGAAAATGATGGGAATTGGAGGTTTTGTGTAAATTATATGGAGTTGAATAAGATGAAAATAAAGAACAAGTTCCTTATTCCCTTAGTGGATGACTTGTTGGATGAATTGAATGGATCCTCCATTTTTTCTTAGAATGACTTAAGGGCTAGGTACCACCAAATAAGAATGCATGAAAGGAATATATACAAGACAACCTTTACGACTCACTTAGACCATTATGAGTTCAAAGTAATAACTTTTGGCTTAACTAATGCCCCTGCCACTTTTCAGAGTTTGATCAACCATGTCTTTTAGAATTATTTTAGGAAATTTTTACGAGTTTTATTTGATGATATACTCATCTATAATATAGCAGTGCAAGAGAATTCAGTACTTCTTAGATTGGTGTAAGAAGTATTGAAGAAAGAATAGTTATTTGCCAACTGTCCAAATGTTCATTTGGTCAGTCCAAGGTACAGTATCTTGATCACATAATTATTAGAGAGGGTGTATCAATTGATCCTACTAAAATTGAAGCCATGGCTAGTTGGCCAATTCCTAAGTCTATCAAGTCCTTGAGGGGTTTTCTAGGGCTTGCAGATTACTATAGGATGTTTGTAAGATCTTATGGGATTATTAGTTAGACCTCTAGCTAATCTACTTAGGAAGAACGCTTTCCACTGGGATGAGGAATCCTCGACAACCTTTGTTGCACTAAAGGTGGCTTGACTACTTCACCAGTCCTAGCACTAGCAGATTTCACTAAAGTATTCATAATTGAGACAGATGCATGTTCTACTAATATAGGAGCAATCTTAATGCAGGGGGTAAATCCCTTTCCTTTTTTAGTAAAGCACCGGTTCCTAAACATTTAGAATTCTCAATTTATAAGAATGAGTATGTCATGCCCCGAGCCCACACCTTGGGCATGCCTGACATCGAAACCATTAATGGCCCAAACGGACCCTTGGCTTGACTTACTACTATATTGGATGTTGAAATAGCTATGCGGAAGCTGTAAGTGTAGAAATTAAATTCAATAACTTTTAGATAAGCAAAACTGAATATCTTAACAATTGCAATCTAAATGTATATGTGTTTGTAAGACAACTGAAAAATACTAACGCAACTAACTAGTCTATGAATCCTCTAATACTGAAAATAGGGTATCAGAATAAGACCTCCAACTACTAATAACTGATAATAAATAGGAGATAGACTGGAGGTATCTGAACGATAAGAGGTCTCATTAAATGTTGAAATGAACGAGATCATATTGTTGTGTATGCTACTGATCCTGAACACCTGAGTTTGCATCATATAAATATGCAGTTCCAAAATGGTTCAGTACCTGTGAATGTGTAAAATAGTTGAATGAAACAATGAGCTAAATTGAGACACTGAACTGAAATGATAAATTTCATAATGACTGAATAAACTAAATAATTCAAAAAAAATACAAGTATAAAAGATGTGTAAAAATGTAATGCAAGATGAAAACTGTTTATCAAATACAAGTCCTAAAAACACTTGAGTTTAGTTGGGAGTTTCTCTTAACCGACAAACATCACATGAACATATGATGTCCAACCTCTGACCCGATTGGAAGAGTTGTTACAAACCTTGCCCAGGGAAGGAGTGATACTGAACTATGGATCTATACTAAGCCTTACTAGGGTTATATGAGGAATCGCCCGAATCAACAGCACGATCCGATTCTATACTGGCAACATAATTTTGGGGTTTGGGATATCTGAACCCTTACTCATTTTGATGCTAAATAATCCTCCCAAAATAATACTCATAAGGTAAATCCTATTTAAGGCAAGTGAAATTTCTATTGTAGAGCTTTCTAACCCAAAAATCAGTGTACATGCTAATACTGGTGATCCTGGTGCTCAATTGGCCGAGATTACTACTGGTGAGCCTTTATGCTCAAAACTGCTTTTACCTTCTTTTTGAAAAATCATATGCTGAAACTAAAGCTGACTAAGTTGAAACTCTTTTTTTGAAATACTTTTTTAAAAATCTGAAACTACTATAGTTAGAAAAAGAACAATGTATATAGCTAATATCACAATGTTTTAAGAAATATCACTTTTTGCTAAATAGAGGGGTTGATAGGATAGGATGACATGAAACCTCAACCAACATTCATAGGACAGAGGGATATCAACATGTGTAACAATAGAATCACACTGAATAACCTAAATTATAGGGAAAAAACCAAGTTCACAGGCTTTGGGCAAAATCCCTAGCTTTTAACTTTCTCTAAGATTGAAACTGAATATCCTGAGGAAGAACATGATTCCTCACTATGAGTAGCCTTAGATACCTTAAATGTTTCAATCTTCTACGGAGAATCTAGGAAAACTGATTTTAAGACCCTAAGAATTGGTTCCTTCAATGATTTCGAGGGTTTCACATTAAGAACCATTAGAACCCATAGGTTAGGGTTAAGAACTGTTAATTTAACCTTAACAATGAAGGAAAAGACTTACCTAAACTTTTGAGAATGTTTATAGTCACCTAGGATTGAAACAAAAGGTCTGGACTTGAAAAATACTTAGAAAACAACTAGGGGTTCTATTTATAGTCTTTTCAGAATCGAAATCCACAACTGACTTAACGATCCATTCTTTTGAGTGGAGGACCATTAACTGAGTCATACAAAACTATAAAGAAATTCCAATCTATTCTATTCTGACTTTGATGGCTAGGTCGTTGGGGTCATGAATGAGGATAATGAACCGTGCTTTGAGCTGTTCTTTTACTCTAAGAATTCAACAAGTCTCTGATGATTTTCCATGGTTGTCGGGATGGAATGTTCTTCTAGATAACAGAATGTCAAGTCTCCCATAGAAAACTGGGAAGAAACTAAATGAAGGACGCAACCACAATTAGATCAACGGGTCGTTCTTTGAAATGACCGTTCATGGAATCGACCATAAATCCTAAAAATAGTCCTGCAATAGTTTTAAGTGCTATCAAAATGTCGGTTCAAGATCCTTGGTGTTACAATATCTCCCCCTTGGAATTATTCGTCCTTGAATGAAGGTCAATTAGAGTGAAAAATAGTAGCAATACATCTCAACTACTAACTTCTTGGCTAAACATACCATTACAGTTACAACCACATGTAAGGGAAGGCAAAGCACAAACATAAGCATAGAGGCTAAAGACACTTAAGTGCAAAGTATAGATGCTGAAGCTGAACTAAGAGAAGGGTTATTAACCTTGGCATCTTCTTCCGGATGAGTGAAAAAGTGGGGGTATCTAACCTTTATATCCTCTTTGGCTTTACACATAGCCTCTAAATGAACTATTTCTCCACAAGACCTTTACTGACGCTACCTCTTTGGTTCTCAACTTGCGAACATGGTGATCAAGAATCTTGACTAGGAACTCTTCATATGTTAAGCAATCCTTCACCCCAAAACTTTCCATAGGCACAATGAGTGAAGGGCACACACACATTTCTTAAGCATAGAAATGTGGAAAACTGGATAAACTATTGTTAGCTCGCAGGCAGCTCTAATTCATAAGTTACTTTTCCAACTTGCTTCAAATTCAGTACAGATAAATATAGCAGGGATTGATCTTTTCTTCCTTCCCAAATCTTATGACGCCCTTCATAGGTGAAATTTTTAGATAAACCGAATCATTCACTTCAAACTTTAAGTTTCTACGCCTAATATTAGTATAGGACTTTTGGCAGCTCCGAGTAGTTTTCGGCCTCTCCTGAATGGTCTTAACCTTCTCCATGGCTTGTTGAACTAAATATAAACCTATCAACTCTACTTCACCAACTTCGAAATTGAGGATCTACACCTCTGCCTATAAAGAGCTTCATAAGGAGCCATTTGGATACTGGCGTGATAGTTGTTGTTATATGTGAATCCTATGAAAGGTAAATGGTTATCCCAATTTTCTTTGAAATTAATAACACAATATCTCATAATATCTCATAAGGTTTGAATATCATGCTCTGCGGATGAAAAGTGGTGCTGAGATTATCTTTGAATTCAAACCTTTCTAAAATGACTTTCAAAACTGGGCGGCAAATTGAGCACCCTTATCTGAAATGGACAATGGGACTCCATGAAGTCTAAATACCTCACAAATGTATAGTCTGGCGTAGTCATAATCAGTTGAATCTGTAGTCTTTACAGGAAATAAATGGGCTGACTTGATCATTCGGTCTACAATTACCCAAATTGAGTCATGTTGTCATCAAGATCCAGTAAACCAGTGATGAAGTCTATATTAATCATCTCCTACTTCCACTCAGGGAGCGCTATATTCTGAGCTATGACATTTGGCCTTTGGTGCTCTATCTTAACCTGTTGATAATGCGGACACTTAACAACAAACTTTGCAATATCTCTCTTTATACCGTTCTACCAATAGACTTCCCTCAAATCATATTACATTTTCGTGGAACCTGCGTGAATCAAATACCTGAAATTGTGCGCTTCTGCCATCACTCTTCATCTGAGACCATCTACATCTGGAACACATAATCTGGGTTGATACCTCAAGACACCATCTCCCCCTTATGCGAAAATTAACAACCTTTGCTTGTGAACTCCTTCCTTTAGCTAAAGTAAGATGGGATCTCTGTTCTCCTTTTCTTTAACTTATGCTACTAGAGAGGATTCAACCCCATTCTTGATAAGCACACCACCTTAATAGGAGTCTAAAAGGCGAACCCCAAAGCGGGTGAATCTATGCACATCCTTAGTCAACTCTTTCTTTCCTTCCTCTATATGAGATATACTTCCCATAGACAATCTACTAAGAGCATCAGTAACTATATTGGCTTTACCCAGATGGTAGAGAATACTCATATCATAATCCTTAAGCAATTCGAGCCATCTCCTCTGCTTTAGATTCAGCTCCTTCTGGTTGAAAATATACTGAAGACTGTTTTGATCTGTGAACACATCAACATGCACGCCATAGAGATGTTGATGACAAATCTTTAATGCATACACTACCACTGTCAATTCAAGATCATGAATCGGATAGTTCTTCTCATGGACCTTAAATTGTCTAGAAGCAGAAGCTATAAGTTTACCATGTTGCATCAATAAACAACCAATGCCTACTCTAAACGCATCACAATATACAACAAAACCCTCTGTGCCCTCTGGTAGGGTCAACATTGGTGCAGTAGTCAAATGAGTTTTCAATTCCTAAAAACTTCTCTCACAAATTTCAAACCATTGAAACTTAGCCTTCTTTTGAGTCAACTTAGTCAATGGGGCAACAATGGACGAAAACCCTTCTATGAATCTTCTATAATAGTCAGTCAAACCTAAGAAGCTCCTAATATTAGTCGGGGTCATGGGTCTGGGCTAAGTTTTTATTGCCTCAATCTTCTGGGAGTCAACCTGAATACCCTTGCTGGAGACTCTGTGGTCAAATAATGCCACGAATTTCAACCAAAATTCACACTTAAAAAACTTGGCAAATAACTCACGATCCTTAAGGGTCTGAAGAACTATTCTGAGGTGACTAGCATGATCTTTCTCACTTCTAGAGTAGATTAGGATGTCATTGATGAACATAATAACGAACATATCTAGATACTTCTTAAACACTCTATTCATGAGGTTCATGAATGCTACAAGAGCATTAGTTAGATCTAAGGACATGATAAGGAACTCGAAGTGACCATAACGGGTCCTGTAAGCTGTTTTGGGAATATCACTTTCTCTAACTTTCAATTGATGATAGTTTGATCTGAGGTCTACCTTAGAGAAGTAAGTGGCACCCTAAAGTTGGTTAAACGAGTCATCTATTCTAGGAAGAGGATACTTATTCTTGATAATGACTTTGTTCAACTAGCGGTAATTGATATACATTCTGAGGAAGCCATCTTTCTTACGCATAAAAAGGACTGGAGCGCTCCAAGCACTTTCTCTTCTTCTTCTTGCTATGGGTAACTAAACCCAGATTTAGAGTTGTGAACCCTAATGATTTCAATTTGGTAAAATGGATCATGGGCTTAAGAATATTTGATTGATTATTATTTTGTAATGTGTGATTGGTGATGAAAGTCACCAAATCCTTCTCAATTACCTTTATGAGGCTTGAAAGAGAACATATAGGTTGGGTTAGCATCTATCAATAATAACTCAAGGAATAACCTTTATTTAGTGGTTTCTCCTAGACATAGGTGGAATTCCAATTGGCAACAAGCAATTGGATAGAAGGGAATTCTCTTCTATTTGACAAACTTGGAGTAGATTGACACCTATGGTGCTATTGAAAGATACCCATGGGTTGCCTAAGTCTTTGGTTTCATGTTCAACCATAGCTCATTCTCAATTTATCCATATTGGATGACTTTGGGGGGGGGGGGGGGAGGAGGGGGGGGGGGGGTCGACCCATGATTGGGGTCACTTCCCTAGAATTTTGTAATTTGATTTCAACCCTAGCAATTTGCATTTAATATTTGTAGTTTAAATTTACTTAATTTGAATGGTCTCTAAACTTGCAAAACTATATTGACTTGATACTAGATAGAGTGCGCTTAATGTAGTCTCTATGGGTTTTGATCCCAACTCCAAGTTAGGTTCTTTATTTGCTTCAGCCATTTACATTATCAAAAATTGGAGTGGATATGAGCGGGATAAGATGTCTTAACCATGGTGCAATCTACGGTCTGTACATCCATTTTTCGATCGTACTTATCCCCATATCTAGAATACTTAAAGTTCACTTCCTCACTCTTATTGGAAATCATTATATGGACCGTGGGTCAGTTATATGATTTGTAAGCCATATTGCCTTGGCCTTAACTAGACAATGTTAGTCATAGGTGCCTTGTGTGTCCGTATCTCAAATGCACAAGTTATGTAGCCAATGTATGACCCTTAGTTGACAAGTACTAGCCATACTTTGGGCCAAATTTTCAGAATTTAATTCTTTCACTTTGTTGAAATTTTTATACTTGTGCAATGACATAACACCTCAATATAATTCCTTGGTTTATGCATATGATCATATTCTCATGGTTTGGATTGAATTATTTATATACCATGGGTCAGACCTTACTCTGAAGGTACGAGGTGTTACAGTATCACTTGTACGTCTGATATATTTTTTGTGATATATGTGACATACATAAGATATACTCATGATATACAATTATTCCACCACTAGACTACTACAAAATATTACGACAAACTAATATAACCATCATCTTTCCATCATAACAATATAAAAATCATTCCATACCAAAAAGAAAAGAAAAGAATGATTTACAGTGAATCTGTTTCGCTCCAAAAGCTTCAAATCAAAAAATGAAATCAAATTCTCACTTCCAACATTATGATGCAGAAATTCTTAGGCTCTAAGATTTTATACCTTGTTGATTTCATCAACAACACCCCAACATTTTAAATTTTAAATCATAGTTTAAAATCAAAATTCTTTAATTATATGTTTATAAAGTAATTTCAATTTTAACTTACGGGGGAAACTTCAAACTTATCTTCCTAGTAATAAATAAATTTGATAACCAAATTTGAAAAACTAAAATTGGAACAACAACAATAATTACACTATTTCTAAACTTTCTAAAAAGGGTCTAGAAGTGGACGAGACCTATGAAATTGAGATAGAGCAACTAATTTGAAAAAAATGTCAATGACAATGGAGACTTATAAAACTGAGAAAAATGATAGATTTAATTTGGTAAAAGAAAATGTGGGTGGGCAATAGATTTAGATGGCCTAAAATTTAGAGATACTTATTTCTTAGGGGTCGTTTGGTAGGTAGAATGTGATAATTAAAGATATTCCATGGGTTAAAATATCTCATGAGATTATTTTATGTCATTTTTAATATGGAACAATAGTTCTATCATTTTAGTAAAAATGATGGAATAAAAATAATTTTGAGATTAGATAATATTTCAAATCAAACATGAAATAGAGTTTTTTTATAAAAAAATCAAATTGGCTATTTTATTGATAATAATAGAAGTCTACAAGGAAACAAATGAAAACGAGCATGGAAAGTGTACTACTCTATTTTCAAAAAATAAGATAAAAATAAAAAATTCTATTCTAGAGTGTTCGAAGGCTGATTTGCAATCGAGAATCGATCTCCGATCTTTCAGCTACTAGCAATAGAGGTGTTGTTTAATGCAAGGTTGCAATTGAAGATCAGAGTAGCTATTGTAAATCTCATATTTTTGTTGTATCATTTTGTCTACCTAATATCACCATTATTCTCTCAGATGCTTTTCTTGTAATTTTGTTGGAAATATACCTTATATCATATTCTATTTGTTGTGTTGTATTTTTTGTTGATATTTTTTTGTGAATTTACTTATTTTTGTTGACATTTTGTACGTTTGATTTTTTCTATCTTGCTTTCATTTTGGTTGTTGTTGGTGTTTTTGTATTTTTCTCTTCAGTTATGTGTTGTTTTCATTTCTTAATGACGGTACTATATCCCCCTTCGTCTATATTACACTTTGTCTAGCTAATTCTTGTTCAATATAATAAGTACCCATTTGAATTAATGTCATATATTGATCAATTATTAATTAGATAACTATGTTATAGACGAAGGTGTTTCTCAGCGTGGAATCTGTCTCTAGGTCAGACTATAGTTTTGATGTGTTGCTTATCCTCCTACATATATGCATATTCTTCCTTTGAGAAAACTCTTTTTGTAATTCTCTCTCAGATGTTGATTACCTGGAAAAAAAGAAGAAGAAGAAGAAGAAGAAGAAGTGACTGTTAGCTAAAATGCATTATTTAAAATGTTCTCCTCCCCTAAAAGGATTTGAACATGAAGAATAAATGTGAAATCTCCTCTTTTTAGAGATATCTTTCATCTTTTACAAGATTTGATTCTCAAGTATGGTAAATTTAGTTTGTTACTATTTATCCATCTCATTCTTCGTGGTTTGGGCTCCTGAAATGATTCTATCAAAATGTTTCATGTTCCAAAACATCATTTGTGGGAAAGTTTGCCATCATATTTTCTCTCTCATTATGTGCAACACCCTAATTATTTTATTGCTCATTAACCACCAGTCCTCTTCCACTTTTTCTATTATTTTTCAAGGTACCTTCAAAATTTTTAGGATGACATTCGTCAATATTATGAATTTTAATTCAATAACATGTTGATATTGATTTTCTTCCATGTATGTCATAGCTTCTGCCTAGATATTGACACATTGTGGATTAGCTATCACATTTATCTTAGCATTATGACATCTTCCTTCTCATCTCACACATAATTCCCATAATCCTCTTCCAGGATTTCTTCAGATGTCCCATCAATGTTGCATTTCATCCATGTAGGATCATGTGATTTCCAATATACTTGTGGCACATTAATTTTTGGAGAATATGATAGTAATGACTGAACCAATGAACTCCATTTGTATGATACTTGTTTAAAATTTCTTCTTCTAACTTTCATGAACAATATAACATCATCTATGATTTGGTAGACCAATTTCACTCTAGATATTGCCCTCCAGATCTAATTACATTTCTCCTCTTCTATAGTTCCCACACAATAATAGCTAATATTGCTTGAAAGATATACTTCACACGTTGAGTCACTGGGGCCTCCCAAAATAGGTTAATTACTTGGCTAAGTTGCAAATAATATATATTGAAGTCCACATGTCTACAAAAAGTATTTCATGTAAATTAAGAAATTGGAGAGTCTAGAAATACATTAGAGATGGTTCTTACTATAGGTTCCTCACAATAATGACACCTAGAAGGAAATTAAAATTCTCACTTCTTTACCACATCATCTAAAAGAATCTTAGCCTTCTATAACTTTCATAAGTAAGAATGATATGTTAATGGTTAATTCCTTAATCCACATTTTCTTGTATAATGCATTTGGTCATTCTCTGTCTGATAAGATTAAAAGTTGCTCCTACAAAAAATTGTCCTTTAGCCTCAAGCTTTCAGAAAAGCTTGTCTATCATTTCCGTCTCTAATGAAGATTGTATGTTCTAGATAATTTGGGTTGTTATGTCTGCTCGTAGAATCTCTCTTACTCTGTCTTCATTTCATCTTATCACTACATCTTTTATTAGAAACTATCATTTGATCCCTTCTGAAATTAGGTTGGAGAATTTGATGAAATACACTAAATCTTATCTACTTGTCTAACCAGAAATAAGAATTCTTTTGTTTAACTTGCCAACATATTACCTGTTCTATCATATCTCTACATTGGATCATCTTCTTTCAAATGTAAGTTCCTTTCTTTCACTGTACAGTTACTGCATGGTCCCTCTTCAAATATTTATTACTCATGTACATTCTTCATAAAGACTGTTTAGTTCTAAAGTTCCACCATCATTTAGAGAATAATTCCTTAGAGACATCTTGTAAATTTCTAAATCTCATTCCTCCTTCAATTTGAGGATAATATAATATTGTTCAAGATACTCAGTGCTTACTGGAATTTACCACTAAGTTGCTCTAAAAAAATTTGGCAAGAATTTTATGTATTTGTGCTAGTACTCCAGGCATGTTCTACCGTACATGTTTGATGAGAGTCACTCTTCCAACCACAAATAAAAGTTTACCTTTCCAGGAGTTGAGTCTTTTAAAGAATTTGTCAGTAATCTCTTAGGTAATGTTCAATATTTCTCCTACTATAATGTATTTGTATTTCCAAATATGTAAAAGAAATTCCTTTCTAGAAATTCTGGTGATGTCATATACCAAAGTTTCTACCTTTAAGTCACATTATGGTGTAAAAGGAATACACTTTTATCTTTTGTTAATTTTCTGACCATTGGTTGCATCATATGTTGTTATAGTCTTTCCGCCTTTAGAGATTGTTCTTGGGCAGAAGTAAAAGTATTAGTCTCATTTGCATATGCAAGATGATTAATATAAGGGTTCCATTGTGGCATTTCAATATCAGAAAATATGTTGTTTGTGTGTAAAGCATTTAATGCCCTTGACATACATTCTGAGGCTAACATGAATAATGTTGGTGAAAATGAGTCTCCTTGCTTAACTTCCCTTGTTGATTTGAAAGAGTCGCATGTTTGCCTATTTATTAGGATTGAGTATCAATATTTAGAGATGATTTTGTACATCATATATGTGAGTATCTCTCCAAAACTTATATTCTCAATACGTTAGTGAGGAAGAGACATGAGACTCTGTCATATGTCTTTGTTATATCCAGTTTTATGACCATATTAGTTAGTCTACCCCTAAATCCTATATCATGTACAATCTCCTATATAAGTAGTATATTTTCTAAAATACTTTTTCCTTTAACAAAGCCAACTTGTTGAGGATATATTATGCTAGTAAGTAAATTACTAACCTTTTATAGATAATCTTAAAGAAAACTTTGTTGATGAAGTTACTGAGGCTGATAGGCCTCGAATCTGAGAAGTTATTGATCTCCTTCTTTTTAAGAATAACGACCACATTTGTGCAGAAGATGTATCCAAGTAGTTCATGTCCACAAAATAAATACTTCACTATTTTCACTATATCCTTTGATATAATATCTCAACATAATTGAAAGAATTTCCTAATGAATCCATCTGGCCCACCCGCACTATCTAAGTTAAGCCCAAACATTGCACTCTTCATTTCTTATTCTTCTGGTCGTTCATTGATTTGTGTGTTTTGCTCTAGTGTTATCATCTGGGGATTATGATCTTGTAATTCAATATTATTGGGTAATTGTTCTTCTGTGAATTGCTCCCAATAAAACCTTATAGCTTCTTGAGTAATCTCCTAATTTTGTTCCAACCAGACACCATGTTGATTTTAGGTTCGCTTTATATATAATTTATTTCTTTTTTCGATTCAAATGAGAATGAAGATATTTTGTGTTCCTGTCCCCATCTTTGAATCATTGTATTCCTGCCTTTTATTTTCAAAACTTTTCTTCAATTGCATAAACTCTAATTAGGTTTGCTTGAACCTCCTGCATCCTTTCTTTATTAGATTTTATGAAATTTTGTTCAAAATTTTTCTCCATGAACTTTGATAACTTTTTCTAGAGTGGTCACATGTTTGAATATGTCTCCAATTATTTCTCTGCTCCATTTAGCCCAACTCACCTTTTTCATTTTGCTGCGAAAGTTTGAAAAATAGATCTATAATATATCAGTCCTCCCAATTGTCTTTGACAGTCTCTCTGAGACTCTTATGTTTTGTCCAGAAGTTAAGAAACCAAAAAGGTTTCTTGATAATTTTGGGAGTTGTACTACTTGATATCATCAAAGGGAATGATCAGACCCTTGTTTAATAAGACGCTCTACTTTTGCATTAGTTAAAGTATTCAAAAAAGCTTTATTCCTAGATATATATGTCCAACCTTTTAAAGATACATGCTTCATTAGATCTCTCATTCTACCAAGTATAGGTACTCCCAGTGAAGCCCAAGTCTTCTAATTGACAGATATTCAGATAATGTACTAAGTCCGCCATATTAGAATAGTGTACTAGTGGTCTTTACAATTTAGGGATAACAATAGGGCAGTGTGGTGCGGTTGTAGGATAAACCCGCAAAGATTTCAACCTGTCTCGCCCTGCCTCGCATAACATAATTTATTATTTTTGCCCCACTCGCAGCGCGGGACATTAACCCACGTCGTATAAACTTATCCCGCACAATTTATTGTTTTTATTACAATCACCTCATTGTTAGGCATTTATTCTTTATAAACAACATGTGGACAACGTCTCCCAATGATATTTTCATCTTTCAAGATGTTGTGGATGGTGAAATTGAACTTTTGAAAAGGGATGAAAGTCCAAGGATAGGAAAATGATTGAACAGTCATGCTCCTACACCATGACTGAACATCTTGAAACTCCAATCCGCATACTTTTTGAAAACTATTTTGTACTCGCCCCCGCAAAAACCCTAATCCGCACTGCTCCTCAAATACTATAACTCTCTCCGCCCCATTATCATCCCTATACGTATTTCTCATTTTCATCTAATATTACATTGAATTCACCTCCCACCATCCATAATTAATTTATATTTGAAGAAATATCATATAGGTCATTCCATAAGCTGATTCTGTTAGGCTCTGTCAGTGTTGGCATATATCAAAGTGATATTAATCTCCTATCCAATATTCAAACTAGTCAACTTTAATCACAGTTGATATTCAATGTCATTAGTGATTTCTACCTAGATCTCTTTAATAACAAATACCCAATCATTTCATTTATGTTATGCCATGATGTTCCCATATCCAATCATAACCTATAGATATCATTGTGTCTATAATATTGGAAAGGTTCCATCAAAGTTATATATATTTGAATTGTTTTTATTTGTGCATGAGAACAACTCTCTCAAAGGCCTTTTGAGTGTTGATAGACCTAATATTACAGATGAACAAGCTACGCCTTGTGAATTTTCTTTGGCAGAAACTTTTCTTAACAGTACACCACCTAATAAAGTTATTCTCAAATTTTATTTCGAGATTATTACATACTAAATAACTCCTTAAGTTTTTATGTTTTGAAAAGTCAATAGGATTCCAAAATGGTAATGCAGTGTAAAATTCTCTTTTTGTATTTTCTTGAAAGGAAGGGGGGGGGGGGGGGGGGGAATAGAGGAAGTGGGAAAACACTATATAGCTGCTTCATATCATAGTTAGAGGTGAGTATTCGGTACTTCGATTTGATCTTTTTAATTTTCAATTCAATTTTTTTATTTTTTTTATGAAAAAGGGTGTACCGAATACTAATTCAATTTGATTCATTTTTTTTTCATGTTTGATATGGTTCTGTTCGATTTTTCTAATTCCATTTTTTTGATATAGGCCTGATTAATGAGCTACTTTTTTGCTTGTAAAATGGAATACTTTTAAAATTAAAAATATACTATTTTATATTTTTTAATTTAAAATAGACTATTTTTAACCAGTGTGAAATGTGAATCATGCTTTTATTGATCTCAATTCTCATAAAGATTGAACAATATTTTTTCTTCAAACTATTTTATATTTTTCATTACTTAAATATGATAAATAAAGATACTTTAACAGGTTATGAATTTTTAATATATTAATATTAATTTATCGAAAAAAGTCCAACAGAAATTCTTAATTTCTTACCGAACAAAACCAAAACCAATACTTTAAGATATAAGTCCAAACAATAGCATTAATTTTCATTTTTCTTTGGTAGATTAATAAGCTTATCATTAAATAAATTGCGCTTTATAACTATATCACATATACATTTCAACATTTTCAAAAAGTAAAAGAAACCCAAAATAAAAAAGCAAATCAAATTGTTTTTAAAGCAGATTGAATAAATGGATATTTAAAAAAGTGAAGTCTCAATCATGCCTAGTTGCCTATAGAAGAATTTTTTTTATTTTTTTCGGAAAAGAGTCAAAAGTACTTCTAACATATAGAAAATGATTCATAAATATTTTCCTTTCATTTTTTGATCTAAATATACCATCAACCTCTGTTTTTGGCTCAAAAATACCCCTCCTTCCACCTTTTGATCTAAAAATATGCTTAATCTTGAAAATTTTAGTATTTAGGGTTTGAAACTTTATTTTCTTACTTTTTATTTTAGAAATTAGTAAACTTGAGATAATTTACATATACAATTAAAAATACGAAATTTTAAAAAAATTAAAAAGTTATATATATATATATATATATTATAACAAGTACCTTAGAATCCTGTTGTTACAATTTCTAGATTTGTCTTTTTTTTTCTTTTAAAATATTTGCGAGCAAAAGATAGAAAAAACTTTATTAATAGATGTGAATTGATTGAACATGTCATTTTATGTCTTTGCATTTAGCCTAAGCGATTAAATATCAGATGTAGCTTCATCTATATATATATATATATATAATTTCTTTGAGCTCTATAATTTTAATTGTATGTGTAAATTATATTAATTTTTAAAATAAAAGTAAAGAAAATAAAATTTCAAACCTCTAAATATTAAAAAGTTTTAAAACTAAAGATATTTTTAAACCAAAAAATAAAAAAAGAGAGATCTCTAAACTAAAAATAAAAATTAAGAATATTTTTAAATTAAAAAATAAAAAATATATTTATAAATTATTCTTCATACTTTAAAGATATTTTTACCCTTTTCCTTTATTTCCTGGGCTGCTCTGAGTATGACAGAAAAATTGTAAAGCCATCAGATCTCATAGCTTCTTCTTTGGGCTCAATGAAAAGAAGAAAACAGATGAATGGGCCGCTTGGGTTTGCACTCGGATAATTTTAAAAAAGAATTACATAATTAAACAAATCTTAAGACATATTTATAATATATAACAATATTTTTAATTTTTTTTTTAAAAAATAACAAAATAATTACATAAATAATATTTTTACCATTTTATTATCATGTATCAATATTTTTACTTTCTCTTTCCGATCCCACTACCTAATATTTCTCAATTCCAATGACCGTCTCTCCATATTCCTAGATTTTCCAACTTTTCTCTTTTATTCCCTCACACGATCTTTATCAGTTTTTCTTCTTAAGATTTTAAAATCTTCCGCAATTTCTGGGTAAGTTTTTTACAGTTTGAGTGGTGTATTTCACTTATCTTAATTCGTATTTCACTTAGTATCAACTTCTCTAAATGTAAATTTTAGGGCTTTTTGTCAAGGTTTAATTTTGATTAAAAGTGGCGGATAGCTTGTCTCATGGAAGAATAACCCCAGGTACATTACAAGATTGTCCATCCTTTGAATTGTGTATTTTCTCTCAAGAACAACCAATTGATACATGTGATATGACTCGAAATTTCAAAAGGAAGAATAAAAATCAAGTTGAATCTTCAAAAACTGATACATGTATCGAATTTGTATATTTGTTTTTAATATCATGTATCGAATTGATATAGAATATAAACTAATACATGTATCGACATTATAATATAAAAATAATATTTTATTTATAAGTAACAGTTCATAAAAAGTTTGAATGTATATAGAAAAATTGATATAGAATATAAAATTGATACATGTATCGAATTTATGTATTTGTTTTTAATATCATGTATCGAATTGATATAGAATATAAAACTGATACATGTATCGACATATTTTTCTAAGGGCTTGCACGTTGATACACACAAAAATATGTGATAATTTATTTTACTTAAAAAAAAAAAAGACCCGAACACGAAATCTTTTAGAAAAAATAAATCATGATTAAATCGAAAAATCAAATTAATTTAGTCAAATCCAATTTTTAGTGTTTATGCCCGCCTCTAATCACAGTGATAGAGTGCAGTATGTACATGGCCGCACCGTTATCCATAACCAATTGAACATCCTCAACAGCAGAGTACTTCAACTAAACCGATAAACCCCCAATCAAAGTCCCCAGAAATGGAGGCAGCTTCAGTGCTCAGCTCCTCTTCTACTTCCTCCTTTTCGCTTTCACATATGCTCTTATCTTCGTTTACCTCAAAACCCCATGTGAGGTTTATCTTCAATTCTTTATCAAGATGCACTTCTGGTTCTCGTTTGCTCTTTTCTTCCCAACAGAGCGTTGGAAGATTCTCTCTGCTTCGCCCTTCAGCTCTTACTATCGAGGAAACTGTTGAACAATCCACTGATACGTTTTCAGTGCAGCCCAAAATTGACAAGAGTGGCAGATTCTGTAGTCCTAGAGCCGCCCGAGAGCTCGCTTTGTATGTCCTTTTCCCCTTCTCTAGAAACTCTACTTAATTGTGTGAACCACAGAATCTCAAAATTTGAACTGTTACGTAAGAGTCAATTTCATCCATTTTATTACAGTACCTTTTTTTAAACTAAGTCCATGAAGATACTTTTCTTTTGTATGAGGCCCAACCACTTCATCAATAAACTTAAACTGTTGTAAATATGTGACCTTTTTTGTAATTAAGTTTGCAATACATCTTCAGGGTGGACCTTTTTTTTTTCTTAACCAAGTACATGGAAATATTCTTTCTTTATGGTGGTGATAATACTAGAACCCAGGAATTCTGTGTGCAATGATACCATGTAAGAATGTAATGCTTCAGTGTTATTCCTTACTTTTATGAATTTCATGAAAAATCACAAGGATACCAACAAGTGGGGGTTAGCCATAACGTAAAAACAAATTTGTTTAACAGTTAAATGTACTAAATGTATGTTATAATTCTGTTGCATATTCTTATCTTAGGATGACAATATATGCGGCATGTTTGGAAGGGTCAGACCCAGTTCGCCTTTTTGAGAAACGGTTGAACATTAGAAGAGGTAACAGCTGGTTCTGTTGGCTCCTTTTCAAGTTTTAAAGAAATTGCAGCCAAGCTTGTGGTTCTTTTCATTCTTTAGCTAACAATTATTTGATTTTTGGAGCCTAGAACCGGGATATGAATTTGATAAAGAGTGGTTACTGAAGTACAATCACATGAGCTTTGGAGGCCCCCCTGTGAAAACTGAGACGGTTGAAGAAGCTGATGAACTTCTGAAGACTGATGAAAATGATTCTGAAATAGGTATTAGTTTGAGCTTACTTCTTCATATCTTTGCTACTTTGTCTTGCATCTTTGGCTCTCAATTCTTCATGACCATATGGCTTGGATAGACTTTCTAACACACACAATGATAAGCATAAATTTAGGTTCATGTTGCTTATTATAGTTTTCACTAGAGATGGTTAACTTGAGCTTAACATCTTTACTCTATTGCAATCTTTTGATCTCTTTTTCAGTAGCATCATAGTAGCATCTTTTCATCTCTTTTGGAGCCACATTTTGTTTTGGCATTATTAGCATGCTCCATTCTTCTGCTCTCCAGTAGTTATTGATATTCCTATCCTTATTAAGGGACTAAATCCGTTATATGGCCTTCACATGTGCGTTCATTTCAGTCATCACTTCAGTCTTTCCACCCATAAAGGTACTTTTATCTAGTTGGGGTTGATGGGTATCTTGTCATAAGGTTGCTTAAGCAGTTTGTCCTGTACTTGAATTTGATTGATGAATATTCCTGTTCTATTTTTCTGTGGGGGAGTTTCCCACTAGACCCTGAAGTGTCTTTCGGTGCTTCCTTTTTAAGTTATAATGCCGATGACTTTTTTTCTTTTTTGTATTTCGGACATTTGATTTTTCCTGAAACTGTTTAGACATCTTGAATATAGTTAATTGTATGTGTAGATTAGGTTCTGTGATGCGACTATGAATCTTCTAAACTAGTGGAGTTAAGTAACTTGTAGTCATAGGATGAATAGGTATACTACCTAACCCAATAGTTGAAGCAATGTTTATGGGTTTATTTGGATTAAAAAAAATATATCAGCAATAATAATAGGGTGTAGTATCTCCGATTGTGCTGTCCTTTCCAATCTGAAAACTGAGGTGTCAGCTTCTTTCCTCCAAAAGATTGCTCTTACCGAGGAAAGAACTAGTGGTTTCCTTTGTGCCAAGGATGTTCACGAGCTATTAGTTAACTCAATAGTTGGTGCAGAAGTATTTGATTTGGTTCTGCTATTTGTGTTTCAGGCTTTGTCGCTTCTTACTTCTTGGAGCTATCTTATTTATTTACTTTTGATTCCTAAAGTTTTAGAGAAATGTTATGCACCTCTTTCCAATTAATAAAGCATTTGTTACTATTTGGGGAAGCTTTTGAAAGTCCTTTTCATCTATTAAAAACTTTTTGATCCCCACAAATAACTCCTAGTGCTGCTGATTGCTTAATGACGGCTTCTCAAAATACTTTTCCAGGAACTATTTTTTCAAAAAGCCACATAAGACTATTTCTCTCCAAAATGACATCTATATTAAATGTTAACCGGACATATTTATATGCTTCTTTAAAAGTAAAAATAAAAATCTAGTCAAAAAGATATAATTGCAATAAAAAAGCTTTTCAGGAATGACCTTCGGAAGACAATGGAAGTATTTTGTATTAACAATATTTTGATACGGACTATTTCTTCACATAAATAATCACATATATGAGTAAAATGAACATGATGAATAGGACCAAGCTCCCACCATTGTTTTGCTCCACCTATAGCCAAATCCAGTACATGCACATGAAGAATAAGAGAAAACTTTATTCAACCAAAGTTCATATGCAGAAGATGCTATTAGGGTCTAGTTCCTCCTTGAGATGGAATAATTTTCTGAGTTCTGTTTTCTTCCTCAATCTCCTAGGAGATTGGGTGAACGGTCAAACTCCGGAGTCTATCCCCTCATAAATTCATTGTTGCATTCTAGTGATATTATCACTATGCAATGTTTGTGGTAAATGGTTTTAGTAGAAACATTTGAATGCAAAATTCTGTCTCATATTAAAAGATGTGGAAAGTTTCCATCTCTATCATTTTCCTATAGCTCGTTTGTCCATTCAATCCAATAATCCGTTAATTTATTCTCTCTCAGAAGCTGAAGTTCTATCTGCTCCACCAAAGTTGGTGTACAGCAAACTTATTTTGCGGTAGGCTCATTGATCATATATGACTCTCTTTATGTAGCTTACAGTTGCTACTTTTCTCAGATTATGAGTGGGCAGGTATAGACTGATAATTTCTTGCATCTTTGCAGTTTCACACGGAAACTTTTGGTGGCAGTTGAAGAAAAGTGGGATAGTCACGTGCTTGTAATAAATAAAGTTGCGCCCGATAATTGGAAGGTTGGATGTGTTACTTATGCCTTTACATTCTTGCTCTTAGTTACAATATGCATAGAAGTGATGGCATCTTAAAATTTGGGATTCTTTCTTCCTTAAACCCACACAGCCACGTTCTACCACCAATTCCAACTCTTAGAATAATGTTCAGATTGAAGGGATTGAAGATGATCAAAAAAGCATCCTCCCATTTCTCTACTTCCACATGAAATATGACAAAGCATGCAGTTCAGTCAGAATCTTGCCCTGTGTGTTCCCATGGTAGCCTCAGTATCTACTTTGAGAAAAATCTTCCATACTGTAAATCAAACAATGCTATATCTTGCCTTCAATTGAATGACAAAATTACAATATACTTTTCTTGACTAATAAAGTCGCTTGTGGTCTGTCATCCTGAGTGTACAGATGTAGACAAGCTTGGGTTTAAGAAAATGTTCAAGTTTGGGAGATTTTATATTTGTAAGGCAACTATGGACTAAATATGGCTAGGAAAATAGATTGGCTCTTGCAACACGTGATAAGTGGGTTGGGTGGGCAACCATTAGTTTAAACCCTGCCGCAAACAAAAGCTTGCTGTTTGTGGAGAAGGGTAGAGGGGGCCTCATTATCCATCGAGTTTCAAACCATGTGCCACTGGCCCTCGGGAAATTTTCAGTTATCAAAAGAAAAGGTTGGCTCTTGCACTTTTATAACAAAAATCTATTTTTTTAGTCAATCTAATCTCCAAACTTTTTCTGCAACCAACCAGTCTAGTCCCTCTGCCAAGTTAACCCACCAAATTAAGTGAAACTGTGCAATTCCACTTGCATTGTCCTGCTCCCCTCTCTCTACCGTCTTGCCAAGCACTTTCAAGCTATCTACAGACTGAGTCGGGCTTACGGAGTGTGAGGGAGTGGCAATGAAAATCAAAGAGACTGTTAAACTTCCGGCAATTTGGTCAACTTAGTGGATAGAACCGACTTTGTTTGTATTGCATGAATTCAAGGTTAAATGAGCTGTAGATTAAGTACAGTTCAAGAGCCAAAACTGCCGGTTGCCTGTACAGATTCTTTTAGATGATGATAGAAATTTAATCCACCTCTTTGTCATTTGGTGTTTTTTGGATAAGTTATAGCTCTTATTCTATCAGTAGTGTTCTAAGTCTCGAGACGTGATATAATTTCTGCTGTTGTATAGTTGTTGGGTTCGGGACAGGAGGAAATATACAAATTCTAGCAACAGCTAGGATTTCGTTTAAGTTCAAGTGAAAAGGAACAATTTGTGGTTTATATATGCATTTGATGAGTAGATAGGTCAATAGATCTTCACTTCATCGATGTGTAAAAGCTAGGGATGTTTAATCTTTCAGTTGATTTGTGATCTGTATCCAATAAGAAGACATCCCTACAAATGAAGAATTTGCAAAAAAAATAGAATTGAGCGATATCCTTTTTGTTCCCTCCAATTCTCGTCCTGGAGTTCTCTGTGTTTTTGTTTTGTGAATAGTCTATCAGTCAGATAGAACCATCCTCTTTCAAGGTTGCACTTTTTGTTGGTATCTTCAGAAGATAGAATTTGTTAGTATGCCCATCACTAACGTCATGAATTTATCTTCCAGAATGAGCCAGCTGGCAGGATCCTGGAGCTTTCAATTCTTCATTTAGCAATGTCTGAAATATCAGTATTAGGAACACGGCACCAGATAGTCATCAATGAGGTATTTTTCTCTCTCTTAACAAGTTGGACTACTCTTGAATAACTGGACTACTTAACCTCCCTATTTCCCATGCATGAAAAGCTGAGAGGCAAAGTGTTTCTTCTTGCTTCCTTTCTTTACTTTCTGTTAATCAACTTTAGAAGAGCTTTACGATTGAGGTTGATTAGTCTGTAAGTAGAAAAAACAAAGTTATTCAAAAGACAGGAATGGTTTCATAATGATTCCTCGTATTGATTTGAGACGACTTAAAATTCTCTCTTTCTATTGAGTTCCCTATATATTGCATGAAACTTTCTTGCAACTATAGTCTATCATAAATGAGGTGAATGGTTTCATAATGATTCCACTTATGGATTTGAGACGACTTAAAATTGTCTTGTTGTTGAGTTCTCTATATATCGCATGAAACTTGCACGCAACAATAGTCTATCATCAACCTCTCACGGTTTTGGTCTAGTGGTAAGAGAGCAGTTTGTGATGTGTGGGTTAGGTGCACGTCACTACTTCAAACCCTGCCTCAAATAAAAGCATGATATTTAAGTGGTGAAGGGCAGTGGAGCTGGCCCCTCATCCACCTAGTTTCAAATTGTGCGACATTGGCCCTCGGGGATTTCTCAGTTATTTTAAAAAAAGTCTATCATCAGTGAGGCGAATCCACGATTTTAGAGTGAGGTCAGAATAGTATGACCTTATTATATGGATCTTCTTTTGTGCATATAATATATGTAGTTCGAGCCTAAAGTAGTCAGTTCAGGTGAACCTGCATAAACCACCCTAAATCCACCTTCCCCTGTAACATCACTTAACAATTTTGTTCCTTAAGCACTCACTAAGCAGTTGAACTCAAATGATTTCCTTCTCCCATTATTTAAGGCTGTTGACCTAGCAAAACGATTCTGTGATGGGGCAGCACCCCGCATTGTGAATGGCTGCCTCAGGACATTTGTGAAGGATCTTGAAATAGCAAAGGATGCTCGAGTTAACCAGTCAGTCTTTACTTGAAGCGTCCAAGATGAAGAATTTGATGAATACTCAAAGAGTTAATATCTTCAACCTATATGTGACACTCTTTCAGGCATTCCTTGCAAAACCATGAGAAGACATCAGCAGTGCCTTGAGATCCAGCTTCCGGGACAAATTTGTGCTCTCATCCAATATAAGGAAGAAGTCATGTATATCGAGATGTTAACATTGCCAATTGTCAAATGTATGTATGATTAATATTGTGATGTCAATGGTGTAAGCAATGTATATTGTATCGCCCTATTCATTCTGCAGTCTCTGTATTTCGGTATTCCAAAAATTTTGAAGGTGGAATTTCAGTTTGTAATAGCTTTTTTGCAGAGCCAATATATGATGCTGGTTTATGGTTTGAAAAAGAAATTGAGTTTGGATAGTGGAAGCCATTTTTAGGAAATTATTTCTCTTATAACTAACTATCTTTTAACTTATGGAGGGACATCATATTCCTCAGAACCATCTTAACTTTTAGCTTTTTTCTTTCTTTTTCTTGTTCCTACTAACACGTAGACTTTGTTACTGATTTGTTAGCATTCAAAATTTTCATCAAACCACTCTGCAATTTGTTAATGTAAGTATTGATCTTTAATATATATTTTCTATTGAAACATATTTCATGGAAAATGAACAATTTAAAAGATGAAGTAAATTCAAATGTTAATAGTTATTAAAATATATTAATTAAGAAACATCACATTAATAAATCTAAAGAGAGTGGTTAGTTTCGCTCCTTGATTTGCTTAAGTGAATAAGCAAATCAGGATACGGATCAAGAAAGGATTATATATTTTGCTAGGCATCCTGATATAAAGGTTTATTTGGTTAGCATTTTTCTTTTTTATACAAGATAATTTAAGTTCCGTGTACGACTTTAATATAATTGATTATAAATTTTAAATTAATTTTATATAGAGAAGACTTATATTTTGTTCATTTAAAAAGAAATTAAAAGGCTATTCACAAAAATATTATATAGTAAGTATCTGATAATTTATTGTTCTAACTAGAATTTTAGCATAAATAAAATAATATAATAAAATAATTTAACTCAGAAATATTTTCAAGAATTATTCATATCAATTATTGAAATATTTATTTTTTAAGTTGTAAAACACTTGGGGATGTGATATTTAATTTGTATTTTACATAGTGGAATAAGTTTATTAGAAGTCGAACATAATTTATTTATTAGATTTAATAGAATTATATAACAATCATGAGCCTTTATTTAAAAATTTATTCTTATGAATGGTATTTGGTTATGTAATTTTTCATATTATTATAATTATACATTTGTTATTTTTATAATTTTTTTCTAAATTGTAATCCGCTTAAATTTATTTACTTTTTTTTTGAAAATTAAGTAATTTTATTTGCAAAGAGATTGTGTATTTATAAGTAAAGAAAAATCATTTACTTCTCTAATTGCTAATAGGTTATATTCAAAATTTTATTTTATTAATTTTTGCTACGAATATAAAGGTTGTGAAAACTCAAATTCCTCAACTATAATATTTTTATTAATATTTTAAAAAGAGATAACTTGCTTCAAAAGGAATTTTTTTCCCATTCTTGTTTAGATAAAAAGAATACAATATTAAACATTAATTGATAACTTAAAAATAAAGTAAGTAGTTTATTATAATTAATTAAATTTGATTTGATTTTATTTGAAAGTTATAAAGATATTGTATTTTCAATATACGCAAATTGAGCTTAAGAAATACTTTTTTTTTAAAATCAAAATTTAATTTGATAACTTCAAAATTAATTCAAACGTACATTAATTTAAATATCTAAATTAATTTCTCATTTTTTAAATGAGACAAATATAAACTTGATCCTCTATTTAAATGAAGAACTATTATTTTAAAATATAGTGAACACTTCTAGTTTACTTAATTTTAAGTATTCCACCCGGTTCATTTTATTTATTATGTAATATTTTATACTTTAAAAAATATTTAAATTTATAATTTAATTAAATTATTCTTATTTTTTTCTTTGATCTCAATTTAATATACTATTCTTTTTACCACACTGATTTATTTTTATAGTTATTAGAAAAAAATAAAGGAAAATAATAATATATAATATTTTAAAATTAGAATAATAACTTTTTTATATTAAATAATTTAGTAAACATTATGAATAGAAAATATATTATTAAAGTGAAGGAATAGCGAGCAATTAGATTAGATATTACACTAACTGAAGAAAAAAAAGAAAGTGTATATGGTACTTTAAAAAAATAAAAAACTTCTCTGTAAAGCTTTTGAAAATAAGAAATTGACTCCATATTTTTAGATGTACATATAATTCTTTTTACACTTTCAATACATGGAAGCCATTAGAATTTTTTGAAACTTGATTGATTTTTTTGAAAACTCAATATTTTGTTTGCATGATGTACAACTGTTTTAAGCTGGATATTTTGTTAATTGACAAAATTGTTCTAGATTGTCATAGCTCTTCTGTATTGTTCTCGATTGTGGTTGCATTGCCACTGGCAGTAATGGTGTTGAAAGAGGTCATGTTAGAATTACTGGAATTAGAAATGGATATTGATTTCATTCAACATGTTACGATACCATTTCGCAGATGGAAATTCGATGTGAACCTTAGATGAATTGTCGGAGTTAAGTTGGGAAAGAAGAGCATGAAGTTGAGAGAAACATAACGGGAGCAGAATGTTGTATAAAACAAAAGGATAGAGAAATGATGCTTCTAGAATTATGTTGAAAAAGGAACGTTTGTGATTGAGCAAAATGAAAAATCTTTCCCTTGGTCATCCCACTGGAGTTAAGAAGGGAAAAAAGGGTGTGAAGTTGAGAGAAACATAACGGGAGCAGAATGGTGTGCAAAACAAAGAGAGAGAAATGATACTTCTAGAATTATGTTGAAAAAGAAATTTTTTTGAATTAGCAAAATGACAGTTTTGATTTTGGTCATTCCACACCTAGCTCTTCTATTCAAAAATTCAATTCCATCATAATTTTTTATCTTATTATAATTTTTAAATTGAATATAATCATAATTTAAAATCATACCTTAATGTTTAAAACTTAACTCATCAATAATCATATCTTATATAGTACATTAAATTTCAAATAAGAAATTATCTTTTGTGTAATATAATTTTTTTTATATCGTATATAAATTAATTCTAGTGAATTTTATATATTTGTTAGTAGAAATTCATGACAATAATTTTTGGGCTAAAATATAGTCTTAAAAGTTTTGAATTTTGGAAATACAAATTTAAAAACACAGTTTGATGCTTAAAAGTGTTGTAATTTTTATTGAATGCACCATTATATTAATAGTAAATAATGAATGAAATAAAAATTCTTTTAAAAAAAAATGTCAAAAGTACATAACATGAATAAAAGTTGAAATGGGTTATACATTTTAAATTTTATGAGGTTGAATAAGTCTATATAGAAAAAAAAGTACTAAGCTACTATAATTACATGATTGTAAAAAGAATGAGCTCATAAAAAATACAATTATTGATTTCATATATATTACATGTGATTAAAAACTATTGGTGAAAAAATAAGATAAGGCAGTACATAGTACAATTTGTATTGCTTCTTGTACAATTCTTTATAGCCATAGTTGTTCTTCCATGGCTCTTCTATATAATAGGAAATTTAAAGTGACCAAAATGCCTTATTATAACTAAAAAAGATCCACTAATTCGGTCCAAAGCCAGGTTCGAAACACCGGTCTAATTCTGAGAAATAGGGGTATTCATGGTTTGGGTGATAACCGGACCAAACTGAAAAACCGAACAAATCAATTAAATAAATCGATTTTCATTTGGTTTGGTTTTATATTTTTAAAAATAAATAATATTTGGTTTAGTTTTGATTTTATTCAAAATAATCGAAAAAATAACTAAACCGAACCGATAAATTATATATATATATTTTATAATTATGTATACATAATAGATTATTTTTTATTACTAATTATATTCATCAAATTTTATTTAAGGTAAAAAGGGCAAATATACCCCTCAACTTTGCGATTTAAAGCAGATATACCCATTGTTTAAAAAGTGGTGCATATATACCCTTGTTGTTTAACGAATGGTGCATATACCCTCGTCGTTTAACAAACGATGCATATTTACCTTTTAGGTTAATTGACCCATATTTTCTGAATTTAAAAAAATTAAATCTTGTTTTTAAATTTCAAAAATACCGTGTGATTTTAAAAGAATTTCTCGCTTATATTTTACCCCTTTATACCTGATCGAAATAAAAAAAAGCCCCAATTCCTCTTCTATTCAATCATAAAATGAGTTTGAAATGGATTTGGATAAAGATGAATTGAATTATTTTTAGTTGGTTTGGGTCTGAAAAGGTAAAAAAATAAGTGAAGTAACTTTTTAAAGTCATGTGACATTTTTATAATTAAAAAATTAAATTTTAATTTATTTAAATTCAGTTTGTTAATGAAAAATGGTAAAAATGCACCACTTATTAGACGATGAGGGTATTGTAACAACCTATCCGATCGTTATAACACCCCACGACCCAAGCATGGTAAATTTAAAATTTTTACAAGCCATAATGAAGTCCCCGAAATTAAAAGATTATGAGACGTATAAGTTCGAATGTGCTAAGTTAAAAATCGGGTGGGCCCAAGCGTAGGGTGTGACGGCTGACTGTCTTTCGCTGTAACAGAACCGCTGCAATGGAAATGTCATTGCTGCAACGGGCGACGCGGATCAGAATTTCACAATCCTGTCCCGGTTAGAATTTAAAAACCTATTCTCATAAAGAGGCTGAATAAAAACGTCCAGAAAACAGAAAATAGGATTTTGAAATAAAGAGGTTAGAGAAAGCAAGACTTCACCCTCCATAGCGATGATTCTCCGCAAGAACTCGAAACTTAAGGCAAACACGCAGTTGGAAACTTCTTGATGATAGCTTGGCGCCAGGTAGGCTATGACTTGCTTACTTGCTAGACTTTGATTAGCGAATCGTATATGTGTGTATGCTTGAGGTGCTATTGGCAAGTAGGAAGAAATCACATGTTAATTACTACTAGGTGGAGTATAATAAGTAGGTATCTATTAGACGAATGTAATTGGAAAGAAATAAGGGAAGATGACTAAAACCCCATAATATGATGTTCGTGGGTATGAATAATCCTGAAATTAGACTGCTAGATCTCTGTCTTTGTAAGTAAATCATAAGGAGCTACCCTAATGTGTATCCCGCATAAGGAACTGTAGTATGGTCATGGCAAGGGTATAGGATAGTCGTGCACTTGTAGAAATCAATGGACTAATGAGTTTAATTTTGATATGTGTATGTGAAATAGTTCATGAGTTGTGATTAAATGAATTATTGTTACTTGAGGAGGAGGGATAAATTGATGATAGGAATTGACGAGGAGAGTATGTGCATAACCGGTGAACTGATTTGCAAAGAGACAATTCGTGGGCAATCTTGGTGGATGACTGGTCAGAGTACTATCTGAACAGTACCGTTGTAGCGGCCTTGGAACTGCTGCAGCGAAGCCCAATCTCGCAAGTAGGCCAGTTTGCACACCATTGGTTGAACTTTTGGGTATAAATGATGTATTAACTAACTGATTTTGAAATGGCCTCAGGTCATGATTATGTTATAACTTGTAATTCATAATTCTTGTTGAATATATGATCTTGTTGATAAATTAAATTGTGATATATGATTCTGAAAATAACGGATAGAATTTGTGATAAACGATTGAGTAAAAGAAGTGTTATGTGGAAGGGAGAAGTGAATCATCTACATGTTGAGATGCGGAAGGCTTGTGGCTGAGGTAAGAATCCATACGAGCAAGTAGGTATGATCAAACTGGTGAGTGAATATTGGAATATGAGTGGCTGTGCCCGAATGTGAGCATCCGGAATAGAGGTATGAGGGAGTACACAAGTAGATATGACTAAATTTTCATATGGCTGGGTGTATGGACATGAGTATACATACAGGTATGATGAAGGTTTCATACGGCTGGGTGTATAGTACACAGATTTCTAGAGTCTCCTACAGGTCATGACTAGAAGAAAAAATGTAAGACCCTTTGGCATGTGTGTACAGTGATGTGACTGAGGCGCGTGCCCAGTATATAGCCGATGGTATAATTGTGAGACAGAGATTGTGCAGGTATGACATGATATACACACGGCCGCAGCGACAAAAATGTACAGGTATAAAAGTGTGATATGAGATATACCAAGATAATTCGGGTATAATGTGAGGAAAATAGTTGGATGTAAATCTGATAAGAAACTACATGACATGATTATGGTGTAGTAATGTGGTATGGAATGTAGGAAAGACAGGTATATACAGGTATTTTAACTGTGGAGGACTTAACTCCAATGGTATGGTTTGATGCTTTCCTTGTTTGAGTTATTTAATTTGTATTGTGATTGGATGCTTGATCAATGTGACCTTGTTGGGTCATAGGGGGTAATATAACTGAGTTAGCAATTGTAGTGAATTACTAGAAAATCATTGAATTAAATCTATTATCATCATATGGGCAAAAGGATAAAAACGAAATTAAAGAAGGTGAAGTAATCTTACGGGGCAAATAATAGGATACCGAATAATGGAAAATGAAATTGATTAATGATAGTGAAATAGTAAATGAGGTAGACGTGCTATAATGTTTCTAGGCGGAATGAAAGAGAATTGGATTAGTGCAAGTGGGCTACTACCTAATAGGGTAGCGCTGCAACGGGTAAATTGCCGTTGTAGCGGTCAAAGCACCCACCGCAACAGAGTGAGAGAGTCAGATTGATTGTTAAAACAAGGACTAAAGCAGGAGGGTGATTGCATGAACCTTGATGGGTTATAAGCATTATCAATGTGGCTAGTAAACTTGTAGGGTTATAATACAAGCTGGAGTCATTGTTACACTTATTAAGTCCATCGCATGTTAAATTATATGCCGTTATGTGAACTAATCTTCATAAGTCGATGATGCCTACCGGTAAATGTAGTGTACTAATACTAGCTTTCTATGCCTTTTTGGTGTAGGTTTTGGTCGGTTTGAAGTTTCATGATTAACGTGGAGTACTCAGCATCAGCTTCCGCATTCTTCTCTGCAGCCGAAGCTGTGTATTTTATTTAGTCAAGTATTCTGTTACAATTCTTGTACCTGTCTAGACTAGATCTTGGGGAGTCATGGTTCCAGAAGAAAGATTTATCATATTTTTAGAAATATTTGTATTATGCAAGTTAATGAATATTTAAATTATTTTATATGTTGGGTTGAAAAGGAGTTCTCCTATTGAGCTGAAGTCGATGTAGGTGCTTGCACGACTCACCCATTTGGGTCGTGTCAAGTTTGTATCAGAGCGTCTAGTTTACCGGTCTTACAAGATCAATAGCAATGTCGAGTAGACTCCTGCAGATTGGTATGTAGATGTCCACATCTAATCTTTGGGAAGCTATAAGACATCTAGAAAGTTTCGTTTTATTTCATTCCCATCGTGCTATCTGAGTGTATCGATCATCTAGATTGAGTCCAATTAGTATATGAGAATTCTAATTGGTATCTCGACAGGCTCAATTGGTATCTTATGATGCGAGATTATAGAGGATATGAGATGAATTGGTTGGCGAGGTGACTTGAGTTGAGCAGCGAGACAAGAACCCGTATAGGTATTCGGCTTAGCAAGTTTCACTGTAGTGAGGTATGACTCACTGCAGCGAACTCGCTATAGTGAGTAATGTGCCGTTGTAACGCTTCTGTGGCAGCGATAAGGCGATCGCTGCAATGGATGTGATTAGATAGAATCCCAGGAACAGAATTCCCTATTTCGATATGACAACAATTATAAGACAAGAACGAAAAATAAGCCATGCAGATTCAAAACAAGAAACGACATGATATGAATAAAAGGGGACCAAAACACGGCCATTGTCTAAGAATGCTATTTGGGCATCTGTTAACCGATAGGAAGCAAGTACCAACAATGCAAGAACAAGAAAAGAAGTAATATTGTCTTACAAGCCCAAAATAGGAGCTACCCAAGACAAGGCATAAAGCAAATAATAGGGGGCCGGGGGGAGACACTACTGTCCTGCTTAACTAGAGGCCTCGTCATTGCCGTTGTTGGGATCATCGACTGCTCCCTCCTTGATCTCGCTGAGGAAGGAGAACTCTGAGAGGCCCGCCTGGTTATCTGGGGTGTCCTGGTACCGGGAGAGAGGTGCTTGAGGATCACCTTGACCCCCTTTCACACGCTAACCAGGAGCTTGTCACGAGAGCGCCGCTTCTTTTTCTCCTTCTCCAAGTCTTCCCGAAGCTCCACATAGGCCTGGGCTAGGGCGATAATCACCCCAAGCATCTCCCATGGGTCAGCAGCTGCTGCATTGGAGGGTTTGCTGTTGGAGGGAGGTCTGGGCAACCCTCCCAGTAGCTCATGCATGGCAGCCATCTCTGTCTCTATCCGCTCCAACGGCCCTACGGGTATGGAAGTGCTGGCCCCACCATCTCCCTCAGCATAAGTAGATTTCCTCTTCTTTCAGCCCCTCCCCGGAGCTCTCTCACCCTCAGAGGATCGAAGGACATGTCACAGCTTGCAATAACGTCCCTGGCTTTCTGGTGCACCCCAACCCACTTGTGGAGTAGAGTGATGAGAGAGGGAAAAGACAGGCTAGTGATGGCTTTAGCTGAGAAGTACCTCCACTCCTCCAGAATCTGTGACCCCACATTCACCCTCACCCCACTCAGAATGGAGCCACAATCAATGAGCGGGCATAAGTCATGTCAGTGTGGAGGATGGACGGATCCTCCGGGACACCAAGTTCAGCCACTATCTAGCCTCCATAGTGAAATGGGTGCCCTAAATTCCCTAACTAGCCGAGGCCCTCTACTCCTCCACCACCAAGGTGTCCACCAGCCACTGGCCATTTTCATCCACATCTCGGGCCTTTAGCTCATCCTCCGGAGGGTTTGGCAGGCTCAAAGCCTTGTTGATAGTAGCTGGAGTCAAGAGAATCTGCCTCCCCCTAATATGGGCAACTGGCTCCCTGCGGTTCCAGGCCACAGTAGGGAAGGTTAGCATAAAACTCCCTTACCCAAGGCTCGTTAACCTTACAAAGATCCTACACCTTGGACCCCACTCTATATCCTGAAGGAGGGTATAAAACTCAAGCGCCTTCTCTGCCACATCCTGTATAATGAACCCCCTCTCATGGATCATCCCCTTCGCAACTTTCTCACTATGTCAAAATTGACACTGGTCATTTACGAATCGGATATAGTCATCGGTATGGAGATTGCCACTAGAAACAGACATATTATGGAACCTGTAATTAATAAGAAGCATTAGGAAGTGAATGGTGCAACAAGAGAAGGAAAGGTTGGGAAAAAGAAAGACAAAAATTAGGAAGGATCCACTACCTGAGGGATCACTGCAGCGGCTGCGTGTCCGCAATAGTGGAATAGACCGCTATGAAAATTTTGCTGTAGTGATCAAAGTTCCGCTGCAGCGGGAATCATCGTCCCCAGCAGAACTTCGAATCCCAAAAATGGAGGTTGAAATTTCAACCTCCATTTTCCTTCAAATAAACTACAGATCGGGCCAGGGGTAGACTTACCCATGCCCTACCAAAAATTTTCCACCCCAATAATGGTTGGAATCAAGCCTAAAAGGCTCGGAGAAATCGAACCACCACCCTACCCAAGCCCCACCATTCTAGCATGAAACCCCCATGAAAACAGCCTAAAGTACGCAGAGAACAATCCAAAGGACTTAAAAACGTAAAAACTAGTTGCATGCTTCGTAAACTCTCCCTTATTTATGAAAGAAGATTTGGTCCCACCCACCCCAAAAACAACCTCTAAGTAAGCATATAAGCATGACTTAGCAACCATAAGCATAAGCAAACACTACAATTTAAGGAGAACACGAAATACCTGAGCAAACTTGAGAAAATCACATGGAGTTAAGGGGATTTGCCAAGAATTTTGAGTGTAAAAGATTGAAAATGAACCAAAACCATTGATTTTGGCCCATAAAACTGACTCATTTCGGCTGGAGCAGATAGTTTTCCGTTGGGGCGGGACCGCTGTGGCGGAAAATGAACTGCTGCAGCAAACTGTCTAAAATAGTGACAGTGCAAATTCCATCAAGGATCTCCCATATTTTTATGTACCCTCTAAAGGATGTTCTATGGAAATGGGAATGTCCCTGGCACATGGGCCATGAGTAAATGTCGTAAGACCCAAAAAGGAAATTCGAAGGACCCAAGATTAGTTAGGCCAAACCACCACAATCTAGCAAATAGGGGCGGTGAAGTACTGAGATTCCTTCCGGCGATAATATTGAGGAAATAGGACGAAGAGAGGTGCACTACACTATTTGATTTGTTTTATTTTAGGTAAACATAATCCGAAAGCAAATTTCAAACTCGGCTCCGGAGCTCGGGGTGGCTTTTTAATTTGATTTTTTGAGCCGGAAATAAACATAGAAATATAGATGTCATTAGGTTTGTATCTTCATGTAGGTTAAGTACTCGAACATATTTGGATCATTCGGAAGCAATGTGGAAAGGCAAGTTTGTAATTTGACACTTGGATTTTGGTCGGAGCAAGTAAAAATTCTTGATTCTTGAGATGTTAGTTGGGATATATTAAATGAATTTAAGAGTAAGGTGTAATAAAGAAATCCTATAAGGATTAGTCCAAGGATAGAGAAACGAATATTGGTAAGACCACGGTGCCAGTTTGAAGCAATGGAACCATGACCAGTGGTAGAGTCAAAAGGGGGTAACTAGAAGACCCTAGCCTATATTGTAGGTCCGTTCAGAGACAAATAAACTTTTAGTTGGTATCTGATGTAACGACTCGTCCAATCGTTATAACACTCCGACGATCCAAGCATGGGTAAATTAAAAATTTTTGCAAGCCGAAATAAAGTCTCCAAAATTAAAAGAATATGAGATATACAATTATGAATGGGCTAAGTTAAAAATTGGGTGGGCCCAGGCGTAGTGCCGCCGCGGTGGACTGTCTTTCGCTATAATGGAAATGTTGCAGCGGAAGTGTCCTCGCTGCAACGAGCGACGCGGACCAGAATTCTGCAATCCTATCCTGATTAGAATTTAAAAATCTATTCTAATAAGAGGGCTGAATAAAAAATCCAAAAAATAGAAAGTAGGATTTTGAAACAAGGAGGCTAGAGAAGGCAAGACTTCACCCTCTGTAGCGATGATTCTCCGCAAGAACTCAAAACTTAAGGCAAGCAAGCAACTGGGAACTTCCTGATGATAACTTGACGCCTAAGTAGGCTATGCTTTTCTTACTTGCTAAACTTTGATTAGTGAATCGTATATGTGCATATGCTTGAGGTGCTATTAGCGAGTAGGAAGAAATCCCATGTTAATCACTACTAGAAGGAGTATAATGAGTAGGTATCTATTAGACGAATGAAATAGGAAAGAAATAAGGGAGAGGTGACTAAAACCCCATAATATGACGTTTGTGGGTACGATAAGTCCTAAAATTAGACCGCTAGATCCCTGTCTTTGTGAGTAAATCATAAGGGGCTACCCCAATGTGTGTCCCGAATAAGGTACTGTAGTATGGTCATGGAAAGGGTATAGGATAGTCGTGCTTTCATAGAAATCAATGGACTAATGAGTTTAATTTTGATATGTGTATGTGATATGGTTTGTGAATTGTGATTGAATGAATTATTGTTACTTGAGGAGGAGGGGTAAATTGATGATAAGAATTGACTTGGAGAATATGTGCATAACCGGTGAGATGATTTGCAAAGATACAATTTGTGGGGAATCTTGTTGGATGACTGGTCAGGGTACTTTCTGAACAGTACCGCTGCAGTGTCCTTGGAACTATGCAGGAAACTGCAGTGGCGGCAGCAACGCTGCTGCGGGAAAACCCAATCTCGCGAGCTGGCCAGTTTGCACTTCATTAATTGAAATTTTGGGTATAAATGATGTATTAACTGACTAATTTTGAAATATCCTCAGATCATGATTGTATTATAACTTGTTATGCATAATTCTTGTTGAATATGTGATCTTGTTGATAAATTGAATTGTGATATAGGTTCTGAAAATGACGGGTGGAATCCATGATAAACAACTAAGTAAAAGAAGTGGTATGTGGAAGGGAGAAGTGAATCATCTACATGTTGAGGTGCAGAAGGCTTGTGGGCGAGGTGAGAATTCGGACGAGCGAGTTGGTATGATCAAACCGGTGAGTGAATACTAGAATATGAGTGACTCTTGCCTGAGGTGAGCATCCGAACGGGCAATATGAGTGAGTACACAGACAGGTATGACTGAATATTCATACAGTGGGGTGTACGAACATGAGTACACAGACAGGTATGATGAAGGTTTCATACGACTGGGTGTACAGTACATGGGATTCTAGATCCTCTTACAGGTCATGACTAGAAGGGCAAACATAAGACTCTCTGTCATGTGTGTACAATGATGTGATGGAGGCGTGTGCCTTGCATATCATCGATGGTATAATTGTGAGACAGATATTGTGCAAGTATGACACGATATACATACGACTGCAGCGATAAAGATGTACAGGTATACAAGTGTAATATGAGATATACCGAGATAATTCCGGTATAATGTAAGGGACATAGTTGGGATGAAAATATTATGACACAGTTCTGGTAAGATACTACACGACATGATTATGGTGTAGTAATGTGGGAAAGATAGGTATGTACAGGTAATTTAACTATGGAAGACTTAATTCCAACCGTATGGTTTGATGCTTTCCTTATGTGTGTTTGAGTTATTTAATTTGTATTGTGATTAAATTTTTGATCAATGTGACCTTGGTGGGTCATAGGGGGTAAGATAACCGAGTTAGAATGATAGTGAATTACTAGAAAATCATTGGATTAAATCTATTATCATCATAAGGGCAAAAGGGTAAAAACGGAATTAAAGAGGGTGAGTTAATCTTATGGGGCATATAATAGGACACCGAATAATGGAAAACGAAATTGATTAATGATAGTGAAAGGGTAAATTAGGTAAACGTGCTACAATGTTTCTAGGCGGAATGAAAGATAATTGGATCAGTTCAAGCGGGCTACTACCTAACTAGTGTAGCGCTGCAGGGGGCAAATTGGGCAAAAATTTTCTTTATTTTTGTGTTGAAAAGTTTTGTTGAGAAAGCAGAGTTCATGTTTGTTGCAATTAAGTAACAAAACTAATCAATACTTTGCATTCAAGGTTACTGTTTTAAAAAAAATATTTACTTAATTTAATACTTTAAAGTTGTGTTAGATGTATAAAATTTTGGGTTGTTGTCAACTGTGATGAAAAGGTTAAAACAATCAACCCCAAAAAGTAATTTATTGTGCCTAATGTTGATGTTATTTTGTTGGTTCTTCATGCAATTTATAGGTAATATTCGGTCCAAATATATATCAAATTATGGTTATTCTTTCATCTATTCATTCTAGTAATGTAGTTTTTTTTATTGATCATGTAGTCTTATTATTCATTTATTTTATTTTCATGGATGATGAATAATCGAATAACCGAACCAAATCGAACTGAAACCGGTAACAACCAAATTGATAAATATATATTTTTTGTTGGTTTGGTTTGATTTTAATAATTTTAAAACATATTAATTTAGTTTGGTTTTGATTTTGATCAATAATCGAACCAAACTGACCTGTAAATACCCCTAATGGGAATAAAATAAAACAAAATAAAAGGGACCTGTATAGAACTAATTAGGAAACAGAGCTATATTTGATCATCTTCTTCAACTATCCATTTCCACCATGCTGCTGCAAACTCCATGGAAGCTCACACATCAGAGGATCATCTTTGAGCTAGCCCGCTTCTGAATAGCTTCAAATGGAGGATTGGGTAACTAAATATTTTGAAACATCAGTCAATCTGTATCAAATCCTAAGTTTTTGACATTTTTAGCGGCTTCAAGCTCTGTGTGATATGTCATCAAATTTAGGAGAAGGAAAATATCTATTTGAAATTATTGACTTGACATCATCCAGGTTCTTGTACTCTTTCCTTCATCCAAACTTAGATATAATCTATTGTATGTGCATTAAATATGAGTTTATTATTCCTTTCTTGGTAGATTGAGCCTTTGAGAAAGCTAATACCACACATCTGGTACTCCGCGATATGTTCAGATATGGAGTTTTCCAACACATATGCTGAAAGAAAAAATAGATAAGTTGAAATTAATAACAAATGTGTATGTATTTATTCAATATCCAAAAAGAACAAAATACTTTAATGTCCTAAAAATAAGGTAATTGTTAACACAAATGTCATATTTTTATAAAAGGATCATTTAATAAATCATGTTCCTAGAAATAAACCTGTCTTATAGAAACTAAGCAAAGAAATAACAAAATGAGTCATTTGTAAATTTGAAATTTCAAGAACATCTAACCAGCAAGTCAAAATTGATATTTCATTACATTTAAGTAGGGGGTGAAATAGGATATTCTGGTCTTATTTCTCCGCAAAGACGGATCGAATCATTACAAAAGCTTTTTCTATATACCAATGTACCTTATCTCGGTTCCTTGCACTATTATTCGATATTTCTATTTTAGTTTCATTATCTTTGATTAGAATTTCTGTGATTGCTTTGATTCTTTCCTCAATCAATTTCCATGGAAGCCCTATTCCAACAACAGCTTTTTCCGTCTGCAGATGCTTTCATTTTTAGGATAGGCACTCTTCCTTCAATTTCAATGATTCCGAAAAAAAATATGTACAAAATGGTACAATATTCAATAATCGTCCTAGTTTTGATGAAGATTTCCCTCATGTCCTTCCAAATCATGTTGTTGGAGAGGGAAATTAATTCTTCTCCTCAATAGGAAGGGGAAGTGAAAGGGGACTATTTTGATGCAACGTACAAATTCCTAAGTCAGATGCTTATGAAAGAGTAAGCCCTATATGCTCAATGACTGCATGGCGCTCCAAGCTGCTGAGACATACTTTTCTGATGTTCTTCATGGATCCGAAAATAACAATTCCCCCCACTTTGTCATCATCAATCCACAGGATTCCTCTAGTCTTCTCAGCAATACTTCACCTCATTCTATTGAGTCTTTGTTCACTTTCTTTGGCAATGATGTCGATGTCGCCCAAGCGCACGCAAGCATACGTGCATGTCAAGTAATATAAGACAGTAAAGTCCTAATTATCGATTCCTCAAAGACTTGTCAAATTAATCGTTTAAAGTTAATACTTTATTTCACTACTCTAACAAACACAGATAAAAATGGGGAATGGTTTGGAGATTAAACTACTAAAACATGAAATGTAAATTAACTACTGAACTAAAATTGTTGCAAACGTGTTTGTACTTCAAATGATGATGAAAATCTAGGGAAATGACACTTTTGCTTCAGGTTGAGTTTTCAAGACTTGAATACACTAGATTAATTCTTTCTAAAGTTGCTAGTTGCAAGTTACTATCCCATTTCTTGTCATCCTTCCAAACATCCAAGAACTATCTCATGAACAGTAACGCCTATATCCTATGGTCACAGGAGAAGCATGAGATGACGGTTGGGGCTACTTGTATTCAACCAAACAAGGTTGAAGGGTATATTCCTATCTTCATCAATGACTTCAAGGTTGACGGGTATATTCCTATCCTCATCAATGACTTCTATCTTGAGCTCAGTCGAACAAGAGTCTTTGAATACCTATTCTACCCTTACTTTTAACCCTTTTAGTTCCCTCTCCCGAGTTCAATCAAAATCCAATAGATTTATTTGAATGGTGATCAATCTAACGAAAAAGCAATTAATATAAGTAAGAATACATAACTTTTATGAAGAATCCACACTAGCATAAACAAACTATCAAATGCCAGCTATTAGCTATGGACAAAATCCTAGAATAGGAGTTTAGCCACTCATATTTAAGCGGAAAAATAAAGACATAATCATCAATCGAAGTATAAATGATAAAGAAAAGAAGAAAAATCTAAGTACTTGTCTCTCCTCCCAAAAGTTGCTTACAATGATCAATACGATCCCAGAATGTAATGTGCGATGATTGATGATTGCTAACAAACTACATAGATGTTATATTGACAAGCAAGGCCTCAATGATGCTTTTGCCCTCAAGTAATTAGCTTCAAAATCAGTAAAATTTATCCCGGACTAGGCCTGGCATGTCGCGCCACTCAATGCGTCAGGTTTGTCTTGAATTTTCTCTGAAGTTTTGCTCCGGGGGCCCCACGCCAGCCAATACATCAAGGTATTGGTCAAATTTTTGAGCCTCTAGACCCTTCGGTGCGCCACGCTACTCAAAGCACAAGAGTGTTTGAAAAATTTCCTAAGTCCGGAATGTTCTTGGGCTGCCATGCCACTCATCTCGCCAAGGTGTTGATTAAATTTTCTTCTGAAGTTAGGGACCCGACATGCCATGCCACCCATAACACCGATTTTTGTGCAGATTTTTCTGAAGTTTAGAGGATGGCGCGCCACACCAGCCACCTCACCAGGCCAACTTTCATGAACTCTCTTTTCTTCACACCTTGGGTCATTTTTGAGTCCTTTTTCCTTGATTTCTGACTCAAAACATCTAAAAAAATATTTGTTAGCTCACAAGGTACACATAAATATGAATTTATGAATTTTATAAGGATTATGAACTTAAAACAAGGCAAAAGATGGGCTAACAAAGGGCAAATGGGTATAAGAATATGCCCAACATTACCACCTCACACTTAAATCATTGTTCTTCCTCGAACAATCCTCAATTCCATGTACAAACTCATCTTTTTGTCACCACTTGTCACCTCTATCAATTCTCACTTGACCAACTAGCATAGAGCATATGATCAAGTGGTTCATTAGCTTATAGTAATTCACATCAAGCACATGCAGAGTGTTCACATTCAAGACTACACAACTTCTATAACCGACTCATCTTTTCAAAACAGGGCCAATATGATTAAACATAAATATGCAACATATAGTACACCGACTTAGGCATCTTGTGCCCCTCACTTTTAGTGATGCTCCTCTCTCAGATTATCAATGCAAAACATGAAACATAATAAGGAAGGCACACTCACGCTCACAAATGATGTATCATACACATACAACATACATTAAGCTTGCCCTTCATTTACATTTAGACAACTTAGTTATTTCAAGAGATTAAGATCATAAGGACATTTCTTGATTGTAATGTCGGCTAAGAGACGGGTAGGAATGATATTTCTTTGATAGTGACTACCAATCCTAAGCACTTTCAAGACATTTTTCATCTTTCATGTCCACCACTTTCTCCTTCATTGTTCACCCTTTTCCTTTTCTTTTCATTCCCCTTTATTCACTACTTGACTGCTAGTTTCTGCTTGTAGAATCAATAAGAATATTCACTATTAAAACTCTTTCTTTCATTATCCTAGCAACAAGTAAACAACATATTTTGTGGGTACCCTTTCTTTCTACTTTCTCTTCTTACTATCCACACAATTTTCTTTCTTTTTTTCCCCCTTATCATTGATATATTGGTGGAGCTTCACTCTCAAGTCTCAAAGAGCCTAAGACTATATATTTGGATCAATAATTCTGGAGGTCACACAACAAAATGGAATAGGCTATTTTTATCTCCAAAAGAAAAGAATAAGGCTTATGGCTCAAGGGGGTTAACTAGGGAAAATGTTTAGGAAGGTAAAACAAACATGAAAAACATGGCTTCTTCAAAGAAACGCCTTAATCATTTTTTGACTCTTTAACAACTAGCAATCCTACATATACTAAGGCAAGTTCTAGATGCTACATTATATGTACAAAATACAACAATTAAGCTCACCTCACATGACATCAAGAATCTAGTTGATTTTCTATAGCTGCACATTCACAATCACATTGAATGATATTTTTTTAGTATTAAGCCCTAAGAGTGTCTTGAGTCGAGTCACATAACTTTATGTGTCTCTCATGAAATTCTCACTTATGCAATTAAGATGACCACTTCATTGCCTCTGCTTAGCTTCTAAGTGGAATATCAAGAGCACACAAGTGGGTGATGTCTGACTTAATCATAAAGAAAAACGTGACTAATTTTTTCTTAAGACGGTCTTCATCCATCCATCATTGGAAAGGGTCACTACTTTATGCCGACAACGACTCCTAAAAATGTAAAAATTACCTGGTTCACAGGTCTTCCCTTCGAAAAAGAACTGAGACGATAAGAAAAACTGAAGAGTGGATGAGGTATGCCATGTTTTCAAAAAAATTTCAAAATAAGTTCAAATAAGCTTGTTGGCATACTCACCTTTGACCTCAAAATGTCGGAAGATACTACACCCCACACTCATGTTGTGTCCTCAAAGCATCTATAAAGTAAAAATCATACAAGGGTGAGAAATACTCCTTGAGGCCCTCTAGGGCCTAGCTAGCAGCATGTCTCTTTGATTCATGAGTCGCACGATCCCACACTTAAACTCAAGACACGCTCCTTAGCTTTGATTTTGCGTACTCAGACTTCCCCTTCTCTGCACATAAAATAAAAAATAAAAGCGACACTATATAAAAAACAATAAAAACTACACTATTACAAATTGGGTTGTCTCCCACAAACGCCTAATGTAACATCGCGGCATGATGTCATCAAGTTTCATCACTTTTTATTTCATTTTGAGCTTATAAATTTCACCCCTAGTTTCTTTTCAAATTTTCTATTATGCTCAAAGGGCGGTGGTGTAAACATGAAGGGACCAAGTAATAAGTGTTGCATCTTGCCCTTCTTGGCCCTTAAGTGAGGGATGTCATTATGTCTTTTTGGCATAATAAATTTTAGAATATAGGGGAATTTTTCCTCATCTACACATCTCTCTATAGGCTTGGAAGACTCTATTTCTAGGTTGCCCACCAAACACAATGTCGAAAAGTATTTAGAATGAGGACCAATATGCCCTAACTTCAAGGTTTGAATTATGCTTAAGATCCTCACTTTTATCCACCTCCTCAACATCGACATCAACCAATAAAGAATGAGTACGGCACCGAAATGGACAACATTTTATTTTTTATAAAATTTCAAAACGGACCAAAGAGTTGGGGCTTTACCGAAACGGACACTTCATTGCTCAGTCAACGAGGATCAACAAAAAATTTTAAAAAAATAAAAATTATTAAACCTCGTTGGGCTTCCAACGAGGTTCTATAAAAAAGTAAAATATTAACTTTTTAAAGAAATTAAGAAGAACCTCGTTGGACAGCCAACGAGCTTTCATTAAATATCTGGAATTTTTTTTAAAAAAAATTTCGTTGGTTGTCTAACGAGGTTCTATTCAATAAAAGTAACTCAGATAAAATATGTTAGGCTCCACATATACAACATTGAGTTTGAATTGTCTACATCCAACAACCACATTCTTTTTTTTTCAATTCTCTTTTTCTACCACCTTCTTTCTTATATTTCTTTTTCTTTTTACATTTAAGTTTACATACACTAGCTAGTGTGTGTGTGTGTGTGTGTGTGTATATATATATATATAATTTATAAGCTATCAATATAATTGAACGAAATATAACATATTTTACTTATTATCACTTTTTTGAAATAATCAGTTAAATATATTTATCATTAGAACACGACCATTAAATATATTTATCATTAGAACATGGTCGTTAAATATATTTATCATTAGAACATGATCATTGTTTGATCTACTCTAATGACTTTTTCGTTAGTTTTCTAATGTTTGCTTTATACAAAAGTGTTATAGGAGTAGTGTTTGATTGAAAAAACGATCGTTCAACTTGTGTATGTCCATTGCATATATATATATATATATATATATATATATATATATATATTTCATGTTATTATAACGAATGAATGTTTTAATAAAATTTGATTATAGTGAAAATACAAAATTATAAGTAACTCTATATTATATGTATAAGTAAGTATGAACTGATAATGTCAAAAAAGTGATAATAAGTAAAATATGTTAATAGTTGGTTCAATTGTATTGATAGCTTATAAATTTTATATATATACTAGCTACTGTATGTAAACTTAAATCTAAATAGGAAAAAAAATATAAGGAAGAAGGTGGTAGGAAAAGAGAATTGTAAAAAAAAGATGTGGTTGTTGGATACAAGTCAAACTCAATTTGTATTCGTGGAACATAACATATTTTATCTGAATTAATTTTATTGAATGGAATCTCGTTGGACAACCGATGAGGTTCTTTAGAATTTTCTTTTCAAATATTTAATAAGACCTAGTTGACTGTCCAACGAGGTTCTTCTTAATTTTTTTTAAAAGTTACATTTCACTTTTTTTATAGAACCTTATTGGAAGCTTAACGAGGTTCAATAATTTTTATTTTTTTAAAAAAACTTTTGTTGATCCTCGTTGGTTGGACAATGAAGTATCCATTTCGGTGAAGCCCCAACTCTTTCGTCTGTTTTAGAATTTTATAAAAAAATATTACCCGTTTCGGTGCCAGACTCAATAAAGAATAGTCTAATAGTTGGGATTCTTTTTCTTGTTCCATGCATTGTCTAGTATCCATAATACTTTATAGTTAAGCCTTAGATGTCTCAAATTTTTCATTCAAAAGAGCCTGCAGGTCATGGATACTTGAGCCAAATTGTTCTATCTCTTGTCTGAGCTCTATTCTCCCTTCCACTTGAGGTTCTTCTTGAGTATTGGCTAAGACCGTAACTTGCAAATCATTACAAGTTGCAACCTCAGCCATCATCTCTGTGAGCTTGACACTCATCCTTTTTAAGGCTTTTCCTTGTTCAGTAAGCTGCTCCCTCATTACTTCCAGATGCTCCAGGAGCAGTTTTTCCATATCGCTTATTTGAGCATAATGTTCATCCTTTTCACTATTCCTATAAGCATAAAAAACAACAGGACAATCATAATAGGGGCTTGGGGAAGGGGAATAAGAATTTGGGCAATTACTCTAATGGCTATCTAGACCACCACATACACCATAAGTATGACAGTGTTACCACAAGTGGGGTCCTTCATAATTCAGACACGGATCCCCAAAATATGAATACCTATTATTTGACCCATTTATATACTAAGATGTCATGTTAAGAAGAATGGTAAAATACTAAAAAAAGAGAAAAATAAAAATCTATATAATATACTTACAAAAATTAAATACTTGAATAGTATAATAAAAAATCCTAACCAAAAATAATTAATCATTCAAGTCCCCGGCAACGACGTCAAAAACTTGATGTCATCCAAGCACACGCAAGCGCACATGGTCATCAAGTAATATAGGACAGTAAAGTCCCGATTATTAATCCCTCAGAGATTTGTTAGATTAATCATTTAAGGTTAACACTTTATTTCACTACTCTAACAAACACAGATAAAAATGAGGAATGGTTTGGAGATTAAACTACTAAAACTTGAAATGTAAATTAACTATGAACTAATATTGTTGCAAACGTGTTTGTACTTCAAATGATGATGAAAATCTAGGGAAATGGCACTTTCACTTCGGTTTAATTTTCAAGACTTGAATATACTAGATTAATTTTTTCTAAGGTTTCTAGTTGCAAGTTACTATCCCATTTCTTGCCATTCTCCCGAACATCCAAAAACTATTCCATGAACCGTAACGCCTATATTCCTATGGTCACAGGAGAAGCATAAAATGACGGTTGTGGCTACTTGTATTCAACTAAACAAGGTTGAAGGATATACTATGCTCATCAACGACTTCTATCTTGAGCTCAATCGAACAAGAATCTTTGAATACCTGTTCTATCCTTACTTTTAACCCTTTTAGTTCCCACCCCCGAGTTCAACCAAAAACTAATAGATTTATTCAAAAAGTGATCAATCTAACGAATAAGAAATTAACATAAGTAAGAATAAACAACCTTTATGAAGAGTTAATACTAGCATAAATAAACTATCAAATGTCAACTATTAGCTATGGACAAAATCCTAGAATAAGAATTTAGCCACTCATGTTTAAGCGAAAAAATAAAGACATAATCATCATTCGAAGTATGAACAAGAAAGAAAAGAAGAAAAACCTAAGTACTTATCTCTCCTTCCAAAAGCTGCTTACAATGATCAATACGATCCCAGAATGTAATGTACGATGATTGATGATTGCTAACAAATGACCTAGATTTTATATTTATAAGCAAGGCCTTAAATGACGCTTTTGTTTTTAAGTAATTAGCTTCAAAATTAGTAAAATTCATCCCGAACTAGGCCTGACAAGCCATGTTTGGCTTGAATTTCCTCTGAAGTTTTATTCCGAGTGCCCCACGCTAGCCAATGCATCAAGGTGTTAGTCAAACTTCTGAGCCTCTAGACCCTTTTGGTGTGTCATGCCACTCAAAGCACCAGAGTGTTGAAAAAATTTTCTATGTCTGGAATGTTCTTGGCACGCTACGCCACTCATCTCGCCAAGGTGTTGATCAAATTTTCTTTGGCAGAATACATAAACGTGTCCTTAAACTTGGCCGTTGCTGGCAAGTATACCCTCAAACTTTGGGTGCGCACAAGTAGGCACTTTAACTTGTATAAAGTTGAACAAGTAGATACAATTTCCTGGCAGGTCACACGGGTGAAAAACACACGCTTATACGTGGATCCTACATGGATTAGCGATCCACTCAAAGGCTGCCAACTAATTTACACGTAGATTTAATATTTTAAAAAAAAATAAAATAGATTTAAGGATAGCAATGGACCAAAACTCCCCTCCAACTTTTTTTCTTACAACTTTTTTTTAATGATATTCTCTCGATTTTAATTATTTTTTTTAAAATTATTATTTTTATATTCAATAACTTTTTTGATTCAATATTTTTTATGACATTTAAAATTATGGGATTTATAAATATTTTAATATACTATTTGCATTTTTAATTTTAAAATTATAAAGTTTATATCAAATTAAATTATAATAAATAAATTAAAATTAAAAAAATAATTAAAAATATTAGCCAATTATAAAGTATACACCCAAAAAAGATTGAAATCTAAACTTGAGTCAAATGTTCGACATTTTGGGTCAATAGACTGGTCAAGAAGGTGGATAAAATTTCATTTGTTTTCATCTGTGTATGAGATTTGGTTTTATTTTGAGACAATATAAAATATTAGGCAGTAATTTATTGAAATATTATAATTATATAATCTTTTATTTATAAATTAAAATAAGGAAAGTTAATTATAAGATATAATTTAATTAGTACCTTTTTTAACTTAAGTTAATTACAGTACTTATTTCAGATTTCATGTCGAAGTAAATTATTTAGGCAGAATACATAAAAAAAGTGAATTGAGATGTCATTTGTAAATCAGAAAATCATGAAAAAGTAAATAAAAGAGATGTTGGAGAAATTAAAAAGAGATTTAAGTGGGTATTTGAATTGAGAAATGGGGATAAATATAGGAAGAGTTCATTAAGGGTATAACAGATATTTTATTAATTTTTACTGTTGGGGACCGTAAACTTGAGGTGGAACGCGCGTCAAATCGATTATATTTCAAGCGGCGTGCCAGGTAGGACGCGTGTATATACTTGTTCAACTTTATACAAGTTAAAGTGCCTACTTGTGCACACCCAAAGTTTGAGAGCATACTTGTGTTACACCCCGTAAATTTTCAATGAATAAATAGCCTAATGGCATGTTGATTAAGGATTTAGAAAAAAAAAAGGAGAGGAAAGTCGGTTTTTTCTCTAATATAACTAGAATTTCCAGAAAACAGAGGGTATAGCCAATATTAAGGCAAAACCCACAACATTTATATATATTTCCTTCCAATTACGCTACGAAACACGGTCTAAACTCCGTTCCGGCTTAGAAACCGAGGTATAAAGCTGCAGAGAGCAATCCTATGGAGTTGGTTTCGTGAAATTTGGCCGGCGAAACGTCGTGCTACCGAGGTAAAGTAAATAGAATTGCTTTAAATTAGTACCAATGTGTTTCTAGCCTTGTAGTGAGCATTTATCCCTTCTGGACTATCGAGAAATAATGAGTTTTCGATCGTTTTCCGATAAGTCGAAGCTTGGGATAAATATATCTCAAAAGTGATAATTTCTCCCGGATATTAATGTATTTAGTTCTAATTGACTTGTATATGAATGTAGTTGGGAGAAACAGCAGAAGTACCGACGGAAATCACATCGGTCAGTCGGGTACTCAGAGACCAGGTATGTAAAGTTATTCTTTCGGCAAGCCAGGAAGTACAGTCTAGAAAAATAAATAGAATAAAGGCTATTAACAGATACCCAGCGTATAGAAATGATTTCAGTACAATTTCCAGCAAGCATGCTATTATATCATTACGTACCATGCGATAATCAGAATAACGGATAGTCAGATGATTTCAGACAGTAATGTGGTATCCGCTAGTAGCTCAGCATGTTCTTACGTAATACCCAGAATGGAAGTTGTAAAAGCAGTATAATGAATTAGTAATATTACAGATAGTATGTATTACATTTGTTGAGACTGTATCCGGTAATAGATGACACATTTTATATTATTGAGCTATATCCAGTTATAGATGGCATGTTCTATATTATTGAGTTATATCCAGATATAATCAGATCAGTAATCAGATATAGAAATAGCTCCAGACACCGATATAACTCTAGATACATATATAGCTCCAGAAACATATATGGCTCTAGAAACTGATATAGCTTCAAATCACGGATAACAATAATCAGATAAATAGATAAAGGCCAGGTAGTAGTTAGCCCAGCAATCAGAAACAGTGCCAAACAGAATATAGCATCAGTTGTTTAATACGAACTGGCCTTAAAATAAAAGAAGAGAATGTGATTAGTATTTTTCATTTGAGCATGCTTGCTGTGTATGTGTTTTGCATGTTGAGACTTGTTATGGCATGTGGGTATCCTTTAGTATCCTTGCCGCCCCTGGATTATAGCTGTGTCGATACCAGATTTAGATACCGCCCCCAGCTGGGCGATGCCGTCCGCCTAGAGGACGATGATGGCTGACCACCCTAATAATACGGTCCAGATTACCCTGCTTGCAGGGGTAGTTCAGTTTGCTCTGAGCAGAGCCAGATTACCATGTTTACAGGGGCAGACTACTCTGTGTGCGCTTGTGGCCAGGGGCAGTTTCAGATACAGATTTTTATAAATTTACCCTGTTGCGTGTTTGCACCCAGGGGCAGTTTCAGTCACAGATACAGCAGCAGATTACCCCGTTGAGCGCTTGCGCCCAGAGGCAGGAGTCTTCGGATTCAGACACAGTTCATTGTCAGAGGCCAAGGCCTGAGCTACGTACCCAAGGGGGCCAGTAGGAGGAGCTCACAGTTATCAGATTAGTGGAGTGACTTATTTTTGGTTGGTTTAGACCCGGGTAGGGGTAAATAGATTGTTCTGTTGGTTGGCACCTTCCGGCTTATGGGGGTCGGTCAGGTATTGTGTGTATTTATATGTATATCTATATGTGCTATTAGATACTGATAGACAGTAGGACGACACGTCGTCAGGTACGCCCAGTTTAGTTACAGAATAGGTAAACTCTCCCCAGTTATCCTCAGCCAGATAGACTCAGCTACTTCCTGCTTATATGTCATGTTATTGTTGTTACCCATTTCAGTTGTATATTGCAATTTGCTTTACATGCTCAGTACCTGTGGTACTGACGCCCGTGGCGGCGCTGCATTGCTTGCCTGCAGGTACACATAGACGAGGAGTCGATCCCTCGTGATCCAGTCAGCAGAGTTATCAGCTCCTATCCTCCGGAGCTAGACAGTTGGAGGTTGTTCCTATTTCCTTTTTTATTACAGTTTGGGTAGGTCGGGGCCCTGTCCCGACCATTCTATTATTACTTCCTAGAGGCTTGCAGTCTAATATTTTCTGTGGTGGTGGAGCCGGTCGTGTGGGGCCGTGCATGTATATATGTGTTTAGTTGTTGATGTTGGCTGTGTGGGGCCTTCTTCTGGTTATAATTAGTGACCTTGTCGGTCACAAATGTGAATAGCAGTTGCTTCAGATTATAGTGTCATTGTTCTGGTTAGCTGTTGTGCATTGTAGGTGGCTATAGGCCTAATCGGCCGGGGGCTGTATTTACAGCCACTATATAGCCGGTTCGTTTCTTGAAATAGAGCCAGAGTCTAGCAGGCACCAGGTGCCCGTCATACCCCCCAAGATGGGGTGTGAAAAACTTGGTATTAGAGCAGTTCGTGTCCCAGGGAGTCTGCAAGCCGTGCTAAGTAGAGTCTTGTCTATGGATGTGTTGTGCACCACATACTATAGGCAGGAGGCTGCGAAGGCATAATAGGATAGTTACCCTTCTTTCATACTCAGTCGTGCCTAACACAGTATAGTATAGGGTTGGTTCTTTTGAAACTTACCACCCTCTTTGTTTACAGATACTATGGCAGACTAGTGGCACCCAGCTACAGGTAGGAGATTGGATACAGCGGCGGGCGAAGGCACTAGCAGGATGCCTCACTTACAGCCAGATTCAGCCCGGTCTAAGAGCAATACAGAGGTGTCATCTCGACCCTCCCAGCAGTCTCCGCCTCGCCAGACACCATTTGAGGCAACACCGCCTCCCACAGCTCCTGCACCCACTTCATCTGATCAGGAGCTACGTAGTGCGGTGGTTATGTTAACCCAGATGCTATCTACCCAGCGTCAACCAGTACCACCTGCAGCAGCAGAATCTCTAGGTGGGCCAGGTAGTTCCAGGGTTAGAGAATTCTTGGCATTGGGACCCCCGCAGTTCACTGGGTCAGATCAAGCAGAGGACCCCCAGGATTTCCTAGATCAGATGCAAAGAATTTTTCGGGTTATGCATGTGACCCCTACAGAATCAGTTGAGCTGGCAGTGTTTCGGTTGCGGGACATAACTGTATTATGGTACGAGAGTTGGGAAAGGTCTCGAGGGAGAGATGTTGCCCCTCCGACCTGGTCCAGCTTCTCAGAGGCCTTCCTGGATCACTACTTACCCCCGAAGGTCAGACAGGCCCGGATGGACCAGTTCTTACACTTAGAGCAGGGGGCCAGGAGCGTCCGTGAGTATTCTTTACAGTTCGACTCCTTAGCCCGCTATGCTCCAGCATTTGTGGACACCATGTCGTCCAGAGTCCATTGCTTTATTATGGGCCTGAATTCAGATTACATAGAGACGTGCATGACGGCTACTTTGAGAGAGGACAGGGACATAGCCAGGTTACAGGCCTTCGCACAGACAATTGAGGGCTTGAGACAGCGGCAGCGGGGCGGCAGGCAGGCAAATTCAGAGCAGCACCGTAGAAACAGACCCGCTGAGATTTAGGGGAAATCCCCTAGGGGGCCGAGACCACGGTTTTCAGATAGGCCATCCAGATCTTTACCTTCGGTACAACAGTAGAGAGGCAGATTTGTTCGCCAGAGTCAGTCAGAGTCCGATAGCAGTTTACGGATAGTAGCATCACCTCAGCAACAGAGGGCAGAACAGAGTAGATTTGCACCAACCCCTTGTCCTATATGCCACCGACCCCATTCTGGAGCCTGCAGGCAAGGCTTCTATGGGTGCTATTACTGCGGACAAGAAGGGCATTTAATGAGAGATTGTCCGGCCAGAGGATAGGGTAGCCGGGATAGTCTGGATAGAGCATCAGCGGGACCACGAGCTCCAGCAGCCTCAGCAGGGCGCAGACCCTCAGGTTCAGCAAATAGGGGCCGAGGTAGATCAGGAGCCTCTGGCTCAGGTGCAGGCCCCAGCCGTACCTATGCATTACCAGGGAGGCAGGATTCAGAGGCATCTCCCGACGTGGTCACAGGTATATTGATTATCTGATCATACCCTGTTTATGTATTGATTGATCCAGGGTCTACCTTGTCATATATTACACCATTTGTGGCCCAAAAGTTATATATCGAACCAGAATTGCTTCAGCAGCCCTTTTCAGTGCTGACACCGGTCAGTGACTCGATTACGGCTAAAAGAGTTTACCGAGGGTGTATGGTAGAGGTTGCCGATCGCCAGACCACAGTAGACTTAATAGAACTTGAGATGGTCGACTTCGATGCCATTATGGATACGGACTGGTTAGTGCCATGCTATGCCAACTTAGAATGCTGGACCAAGACGGTCCGATTTCACTTTTGGGGGGAAGCAGTGCTAGAGTGGAAAGGGAGCACAACTACGCCAAAAGGTAGGTTTATTTCCTACGTTCAGGCGAGAAAATTAATAGCAAAGGGATGTATTTACCACCTAGTTAGAGTCCAGGAAGTTCGGGTGGAACCTCCGACTCTTCAGTCTGTTCCAGTGGTCAATGAATTCCCTGACGTATTTCCAGATGAGTTGCCTGGTATCCCTCCCGAAAGGGAGATAGATTTTGCAATTGACTTGCTGCCAGGGACTCAACCTATATCCATTCCCCCGTATCGCATGGCACCAGCTGAGCTTAGAGAGTTGAAAGAGCAGTTAAAAGATTTGCTCGACAAAGGCTTTATCAGGCCTAGTACTTCCCCGTGGGGTGCGCCAGTTCTGTTTGTAAGAAAGAAAGATGGCGCACTCCGTATGTGTATAGACTACCGGCAGCTGAATAAGGTAACGGTTAAAAACAAATACCCGCTCCCTAGAATAGATGATTTGTTTGACCAGTTGCAGGGGGCCAGATGTTTCTCTAAGATAGATTTGAGGTTCAGATACCACCAGGTCCGAGTTCGTGAGAGGGACATTCCAAAGACTGCTTTCAGGACCAGATATGGTCACTTTGAATTTCTAGTCATGTCTTTTGGGCTGACGAATGCTTCCGCAGTGTTTATGGACCTGATGAACAACATATTCAGACCGTATTTGGATCTGTTCATGATAGTATTTATCGATGATATTCTGGTATATTCTCGTTCAGAGACAGATCACCAGAACCATTTACGAATAATACTCCAGATCCTTAGGGACCGTCAGCTGTACGCCAAGTTTTCTAAGTGTGAGTTCTGGCTGAACTCAGTTGCCTTTTTGGAGCATATCGTTTCGGATGCTGGTATACAGGTGGACACACAGAAAATAGAGGTGGTCAAGACATGGCCCAGACCTACCACTCCGACCGAGGTTCGCAGTTCCTGGGTTTAGCAGGGTATTACCGGAGATTTGTTGAAGGATTCTCCACTATAGCAACACCTCTGACAAAGTTGATACAGAAAGCAGCGAAATTTCAGTGGACGGAGGCATGTGAGTATAGTTTTCAAGAATTGAAAGACAGATTGACCTCCGTCCCAGTACTAGCATTGCCAGAGGGAACAGATGGGTATGCGGTGTATTGCGATGCTTCGGGCATTGGACTAGGTTGTGTGCTGATGTAGCATGGAAAAGTAATTGCTTATGCTTCCAGACAGCTCATGAAGCACGAGAAGAACTATCCGACCCATGACCTGGAACTGGCTACAGTGATCCACGCTCTGAAAATCTAGAGGCATTATCTGTATGGCGTTCATGTAGACATTTTTACAGATCATAAAAGCCTGCAGTACATTTTCACACAGAGGGAGTTAAATCTGCGGTAGTGTCGTTGGTTAGAATTGCTGAAAGATTATGACGTAAATATTCTCTACCACCCAGGGAGAGCTAATGTAGTAGCAGATGCCCTCAGCCGTAAGTCAATGGGGAGTTTAGCGTATTTGTGACCCGAGAAGCGGGAGTTAGCCAAGGAAATTCATCAACTAGCTGGTTTAGCTGTTCGAGTAGTAGAAACAGAAAATAACAGAGCGGTGATTCAGAACTCTGCTGTGTCATCGTTAGTTACAGAGGTAAAAGAACGGCAGTACGAGGACCCTGACTTAGTCCAGCTCAGTGATAGAGTTTAGAAAGGTAAGGAGCCAGATTTCCAAGTGACTGAGGATGAAGTGCTGCGTTGTAAGGGCCGCCTATGTGTCCCGAATGTTTCAGGGCTTCGCCAGCAGATCATGCATGAGGTACATTACGCTCGCTATTCCCTCCATCCAGGAGCAACGAAAATGTACCACGACATCAGAGACATCTACTGGTGGCCAGGTATGAAAGCTAAAATAGCTGAATTTGTATCTAGATGTCCTAACTGCCAGCAGGTGAAAGCAGAACACCAGAAACCGGGCGGTCTGATGCAGGATATAGCTGTGCCTTTGTGGAAATGGGAAGCGATAAATATGGATTTTGTAACAGGGTTACCCCGTACCAGATGCAGAAACGATTCTATTTGGGTAATCGTTGACAAATTAACAAAATCAGCCCATTTCCTGCCAGTACGAACTACATTCTCTGCTGAGGATTATGTTGAACTGTATATCAGGGAGATAGTCAGATTGCACGGTGTTTCGGTGTCTATTATCTCAGATAGAGGAGCACAATTTACAGCGAGATTTTGGCAGTCGTTCCAGAGAGGCCTGGGGACACAGATTAACTTAAGTACAGCCTTTCATCCCCAGACAGACGGGCAAGCAGAATGAACTATCCAGATGCTCGAAAAAATGCTACGAGCGTGTGTACTAGATTTTGGGGGTAGCTGGGATGAGCATCTGCCGTTGACTGAATTTGCCTATAATAACAATTATCATGCAGCTATCCAGATGGCGACCTTTGCAGCATTATACGGGCGGAAATGTAGATCACCCGTTGGCTGGTTTGAAGTGGGGGAGACACCGCTGATTGGGTCGGATATTATTTGTCAATCAAAAGAGGCGGTGAAGCTTATCAGATAACGCCTACTGACTGCTTAGAGCCGCCAGAAGTCTTATGCAGATATGCGGCGCAGAAATTTAGAATTTGCAGTGGATGACTAGGTATATTTGAAAGTGTCTCCGATGAAAGAGGTGATGAGATTTGGCAAGAAAGGCAAGCTTAGCCCGAGGTTCATTGGGCCATATCAGATTCGGCGAAGAATAGGCTGAGTAGCATACGAATTGAACTTTCCCCCAGAATTAGAGTTTGTTCACCCAGTATTCCATGTATCTATGTTGAGGAAGTTCGTAGGAGATCCTTCCACAGTTGTTCCAGTTCAGGATGTCCAGGTCACAGAAGAGTTAGCATATGAAGAGGTTCTAATAGCTATCTTAGACAGACAGATTCGTAGATTGAGAACTAAAGATATTGTCACACCCCACCTTGGGGGGTATGACGGGCACCTGGTGCCTGCTAGACTCTGGCTCTATTTCAAGAAACGAACCGGCTATATAGCGGCTGTAAATACAGCCCCTGGCTGATTAGGCCTATAGCCACCTGCAATGCACAACAGCTAAACAGAACAATGACACTATAATCTGAAGCAACTGCTATTCACATTTGTGACCGACAAGGTCACTAATTATAACCAGAAGAAGGCCCCACACGGCCAACATCAATAACTAAACACATATATACATGCACGGCCCCACACGACCGGCTCCACCACCACAGGAAACATCAGACTGCAAGCCTCTAGGAAGTAATAATAGAATGGTCGGGACAGGGCCCCGACCTACCCAAACTGTAATAAAAAAGGAAATAGAAACAACCTCCAACTGTCTAGCTCCGGAGGATAGGAGCTGATAACTCTACTGACTGGATCACGAGGGATCGACTCCTCGTCTATGTGTACCTACAGGCAAGCAATGCAGCTCCCTCATGGGCGTCAGTACCAGAGGTACTGAGCATGTAAAGTAAGCTGAAATATACAACTGAAATGGGTAACAACAATAACATGACATATAAGCAGGAAGTAGCTGAGTCTATCTGGCTGAGGATAACTAGGGAGAGTTTACCTATTCTGCAACTAAACTAGGCGTACCTAACGACGTGTCGTCCTACTGTCTATCAGTATCTAATAGCACATATAGATATACATATAAATACACACAATACCTGACCGACCCCCATAAGCCGGAAGGTGCTAACCAACAGAACAATCTATTTACCCCTACCCGGGTCTAAACCAACCAAAAATAAGTCACTCCACTCATCTGATAACTGTGAGCTCCTCCTACCGGCCCCCTTGGGTACGTAGCTCAGGCCTTGGCCTCTGACAATGAATTGTGTCTGAGTCCGAAGACTCCTGCCTCTGCGCGCAAGCGCTCAATGGGGTAATCTGCTGATGTATCTGTGACTGAAACTGCCCCTGGGTGTAAACACACAACAGGGTAATTTTATAAAATTTTGTATCTGAAACTGCCCCCAGCCACAAGCGCACACAGAGTAGCCTGCCCCTGTAAACATGGTAATCTGGCTCTGCGTAGAGTAAACTGAACTGCCCCTGCAAGTAGGGTAATCTAGACCGTATTATTATGGTGGTCGGCCATCATCGTCCTCTAGGCGGACGGCATCGCCCAGCTAGTGGCGGTATCTGAATGTGGTATCGACACAGCTATAACTCAGGGGCGGCGGGGATGCTAAAGGGTGCCCACATACCATAACAAGTCTCAACATACAAAACACATACACAGCGAGCATGTTCAAATGAAAAATACTAATCCTATTCTCTTCTTTTATTTCAAGGCCAGTCCGTATTAAACAACCGATGCTATATTCTGTTTTACGCTGTTTCTGATTGCTGGGCTAACTGCTACCTGGCCTTTATCTATTTATCTGATTATTATTACCCGTGATCTGAAGCTATATTAGTTTCTAGAGCCATATCTATTTCTGGAGTTACAATTGTATCTAGAGCTATTTCTATATCTGATTACTGATCTGATTACATCTGGATATAACTCAATAACATAGGACATGCCATCTATAACTGGATATAGCTCAATAACATAAGATGTGCCATCTATTACCGGATATAGTCTCAACAAATGTAATACATATTATCTTGTAATCTTGCTAACTCATTATGCTGCTTTTACAACTTCCATTCTGGGTATTACGTAAGAACATGCTGAACTACTAGCGGATACCACATTACTATCTGAAATCATCTGACTATCCGTTATTCTGATTATTGCATGATATGTAATGATATACTAGCATGCTTGCAGGAAATTGTACTGAAATCGTTCCTATACACTGGGTATCTGTTAATAGCCTTTACTCTAATTATTTTCTAGACTATACTTCCTAGCTTGCCGAAAGAATAGCTTTACATACCTGGTTTTTGAGTACCCGACTGACCGATGTGATTTCTGTTAGTACTTTTGCTGTTTCTCCCAACTACATTCATATACACTTCAATTAGAACTAAATACATTAATATCAGGGAGAAATTATCACTTTTGATATATATTTATCCCAAACTTCGACCTTTCAAAAAACGGTCGAAAACTCGTTATTTCTCGATAGTCCAGAAGGGATAAATGCTCACTGCAACGCTAGGAACACATTGGTACTAATTTAAAGCAATTCTATTTACTTTACCTCGGTAGCACGACGTTTCACCGGCCAAATTTCACGAAACCAACTCTGTAGGATTGCTCTCTACAGCTTTATACCTCGGTATCTAAGCCGGAACGGAATTTAGATCGCATTTCTAAGCGTAATCGGAGAGAAAATATATAAATGTCGTGGGTTCCTCCTTATTACCTATATTCCCCTGTTTTTTTCTGGAAATCTATTGATATCTTATGAAAAACCGACTTTCTTTTTTTTTTTTTTTTTTTTTTGCTTGCCTTCTAAATCCCTTAACCAACATGCCATTAGGCTATTTATTCATTTAAAATTTACGGAGTGTAATAGATATTGCGTCTGTCAAGGTATTGTGGCGTAACAGGAACCGAGAAGAGATGACTTGGGAAGCCGAGGAGGACATGAAAGCCAGATATCCCCACTTATTCCAGGCATAGGCAAATAGGAGGTATGTTAGAACTGTTTTTCCTTATGAATGCTTATACTTCATATATGAAAGCAGACGATTGATTATAGACAGTTATATATGAATATTATTATATCGTGTGGAGTACCTATATTGAGCTTTTCTGCTTTTCAGGAATTTTGAGATAGTCCATAATACAGGGGAAACTCTGCCGAAATTTTTCCAGGGATAAGTCAGCCAGTTAAGATTTCTATAAGCCAGAATATCATTCGAGGACGAATGTTATCAAGGGGGGGAGGATGTTACACCCCGTAAATTTTCAATGAATAAATAGTCTAATGGCATGTTGATTAAGGATTTTGAAAAAAAAAAGGAGAGGAAAGTCGGTTTTTTCTCTAATATAACTAGAATTTCCAGAAAACAGAGGGTATAGCCAATATTAAGGCAAAACCCACAACATTTATATATATTTCCTTCCAATTACGCTACGAAACGCGGTCTAAACTCCATTACGGCTTAGATACCGAGGTATAAAGCTGCAGAGAGCAATCCTACGGAGTTGGTTTTGTGAAATTTGGCCGGCGAAACGTCGTGCTACCGAGGTAAATTAAATAGAATTGCTTTAAATTAGTACCTATGTGTTCCTAGCCTTGTAGTGAGCATTTATCCCATCTGGACTATCGAGAAATAACGAGTTTTCGACCGTTTTCAGATAAGTCGAAGCTTGGGATAAATATATATCAAAAGTGATAATTTCTCCCGGATATTAATGTATTTAGTTCTAATTGACATGTATATGAATGTAGTTGGGAGAAACAGCAGAAGAACCGACGGAAATCACATCGGTCAGTCAGGTACTCAGAAACCAGGTATGTAAAGCTATTCTTTCAGCAAGCCAGGAAGTACAATCTAGAAAAATAAATAGAATAAAGGCTATTAACAGATACCCAGCGTACAGGAACGATTTCAGTACAATTTCCAGCAAGCATGCTAGTATATCATTATGTATCATGCGATAATCAGAATAACGGATAGTCAGATGATTTCAGATAGTAATGTGGTATCCGCTAGTAGCTCAGCATGTTCTTACGTAATACCGAGAATGGAAGTTGTAAAAGCAGTATAATGAATTAGTAAGATTACAGATAGTATGTATTACATTTATTGAGACTGTATCCGGTAATAGATGACACATTTTATATTATTGAGCTATATCCAGTTATAGATGGTATGTTCTATATTATTGAGTTATATCCAGATATAATCAGATCAGTAATCAGATATAGAAATAGCTCCAGATACAGATATAGCTCCAGAAACAGATATGGCTCTAGAAACTGATATAGCTTCAGATCACGGATAACAATAATCAGATAAACAGATAAAGGTCAGGTAGCAGTTAGCCCAGCAATCAGAAACAATGCCAAACAGAATATAGCATCAGTTGTTTAATACGGACTGGCCTTGAAATAAAAGAAGAGAATGTGATTAGTACTTTTCATTTGAGCATGCTTGCTGTGTATGTGTTTTGCATGTTGAGACTTGTTATGGCATGTGAGTATCCTTTAGCATCCCCGCCGCCCCTGGGTTATAGCTGTGTCGATACCAGATTCAGATACCGCCCCCAGCTGGGCGATGTCGTCCACCTAGAGGACGATGATGGCTGACCACCCTAATAATACGGTCCAGATTACCCTGCTTGCAGGGGTAGTTCAGTTTGCTCTGAGCAGAGCCAGATTACTCTGTTTACAGGGGCGGACTACTCTGTGTGCGCTTGTGGCCGGGGGCAGTTTCAGATACAGATTTTTATAAAATTACCCTGTTGCGTGTTTGCACCCAGGGGCAGTTTCAGTCACAGATACAGCAGCAGATTACCCCGTTGAGTGCTTGCGCCCAGAGGCAGGAGTCTTCGGACTCAGACACAGTTCATTGTCAGAGGCCAAGGCCTAAGCTACGTACCCAAGGGGGCCGGTAGGAGGAGCTCACAGTTATCAGATGAGTGGAGTGACTTATTTTTGGTTGGTTTAGACCCAGGTAGGGGTAAATAGATTGTTCTGTTGGTTGGCACCTTTCGGCTTATGGGGGTCGATCAGGTATTGTGTGTATTTATATGTATATCTATATGTGCTATTAGATACTGATAGACAGTAGGACGACACGTCGTCAGGTATGCCCAGTTTAGTTACAGAATAGGTAAACTCTCCCCAGTTATCCTCAGTCAGATAGACTCAGCTACTTCCTGCTTATATGTCATGTTATTGTTGTTACCCATTTCAGTTGTATATTTCAGTTTGCTTTACATGCTTAGTACCTGTGGTACTGATGCCCATGGGGGCGCTGCATTGTTTGCCTGCAGGTACACATAGATGAGGAGTCGATCCCTCGTGATCCAGTCAGCAGAGTTATCATCTCCTATCCTCCGGAGCTAGACAGTCGGAGGTTTTTCCTATTTCCTTTTTGATTACAGTTTGAGTAGGTCGGGGCCCTGTCCCAACCATTCTATTATTACTTCCTAGAGGCTTGCAGTCTGATGTTTCCCTGTGGTGGTGGAGCCTGTCGTGTGGGGTCGTGCATGTATATATGTGTTTGGTTGTTGATGTTGGCCGCGTGGGGCCTTCTTCTATTTATAGTTAGTGACCTTGTCGGTCACAAATGTGAATAGCAGTTGCTTCAGATTATAGTGTCATTGTTCTGGTTAGCTGTTGTGCATTGCAGGTGGCTATAGGCCTAATCATCCGGGGGCTGTATTTACAGCCGCTATATAGCCGGTTCGTTTCTTGAAATAGAGCCAGAGTCTAGTAGGCACCAGGTGCCCGTCATACCCCCCAAGGTGGGGTGTGACAACTTGCCAGCAGCGGCCAAATTTAAGGGCATGTTTATGTATTCGGCCATTTTCTTCTGAAGTTAGGGACCTGGCGCCCCCCGCCACCCATAGCACCAACTTTTGTGTAGTTTTCTCTGAAGTTTAGACGTTGGCGCACCACGCCGGCCATCTCACTGGGCCAACTTTCGCGAACTCTTCTTTCTTCACACCTTGAGTTATTTTTGAGTTTTTTTTCCTTGTTTCCTGCTCAAAATATCTAAAAATATTTGTTAGCTCATAAAACACACATAAACATGAATTCATACATGTCATAAAGATTATGAACTCAAAACAAGGCAAAAAATGGATAAAAACTTGACAAATGGGCATAAGATTATGCCTAACATCAGGCAACAACCAATTTGACCTGCTATATAAGGGAAGTGAAGAAGAAGATGAAGAAGTTGTTGTCTTAAAGTGACAACAGCAACAATTCACCTACTGGTTTGAGGGAAAAGAAACATCACCATCGAGGAGATGATACTGCAGACCATCAGAGGAGTAACAAACAGTTGGCCACATCATGATCAATCTGTACCACTAAAAATGTATGACAAGGTGTTGCGTTGTTTAAATAATCCATATGTGGAGAAACATAACGCTACTAGCCTCACTTCCTGCTCGCCTAATGAAGCTAAAAAAGCAACCAACTTTGGAAGGCCGACAGGTGCTAGGAAGCTTGACAACATTATCAAGAAGGAAATGGTGTATTTGAGGGGTCTGCTGGCTCAATGTGCGCAGGCCATGGCGAGCTACGACAGCAGAACAGCTAATAAGTTGCTGATCCGAATACGAGAACACTCTTCACCCCCTGGTAATGGGATGGAGAGGTTGGCTCATTATCTTGCTAATGCCCTTGAAGCGCGCTTGTCCAGCGTAGGAACAGCCTTGTATACAGCATTCGCATCCAGCAGGATATCAGCTGCTCAAATTTTGAAAGCTTACAAGGCATTTATCATAGCATGCCATTCAGGTTGCTATCAAACATTTTCGCCAACAAGTATATCCGAAAGCTCATTGCTGGAGCACCAAAGATACGCATAATTGATTTTGGGATTTTGTATGGTTTTCAATGGCCTTGTCTCATACAAGGTTTATCCATGAGGCCTGGGGGACCTCCAGAGCTTCACATTATTGTAATCGATCTTCCCCAACCTGGTTTTAAGCCAACAGAGAGGGTTGAAGACACAAAAGATTTAAAGTCACTTTCATATTTAAAGCCATAGCAAAGAAGTGGGAAAGCATCACGCTTGAGGAGCTTGAGATTCAAAAAGATAAGGTGCTGGTAGTTAACAGTTTGTATAGGCTAGGGAACATACCCGATGAGACAGTAGTACCAAACAGTCCAAGAGATGCTGTCCTAGAGTTGATTAGGAGGATCCATCCTGATATGATCCATGCGTGGTGAACGGGACTTTCAACACTCCATTTTTTTCACACGATTCAGAGAGGCACTTTTTCACTTCTCTTCTCTATTTGATATGTTTGAGGCTACCCTGAGGACGAAAAGCTTTTCGAGGAAGAGGTTTTTGCAAAAGATGCTATGAACGTAATAGTTTGTAAAGGAACAGAAAGGGTGGAGAGACCTGAAATGTACCTGCAGTGGCAACTTAGATGCGTTAGAGATGGATTCAAACAGCTGCCACTTGACCAGGAGATTGTGAAGGCATTCAGCAATAAAGTGAGGTCGAAGTACCACAAGGACTTGTCAGTTGATGAAGATGGCCACTGGATGCTGCAAGGATGGAAAGGATGCATAATTTAAGCTCTCTCTTGTTAGAAGCCTTCTCGGCAGTCGGTAAAATTAACCTAGTTTATGCGGCCATTTCTTAAATTTGTTTCTCCTATGTCACCTAAGGCCGACTATAGTCAACTTTAGGTCATGGTTGCAGCAGCATTTTGGAATTTATTAATTTGGTTTCACTCTATCAAATGCTTCAGAAACTTCTTTTCACTTGACGTGCAGGAGCATTAGAGATTTGAAAGTTGGAGAGTGCAAATGAAAGCCTTCTTTGTAGCTAAATTCAAATAGCTTTTGTGCATTTTGGATTAAACAAATTGGAACTTGACTGTAAATGGCACAGATCACTATCGAGCTAATGTTGCGTCCAGAATTAAGTTTTTGTTCTAATACTATCCGTAAATCTTGCAACTGAATTCTCCCGAGAAGCAACATGATATTGGAATTATCAGGTTTGCCAATTAAGGAGACAAGAACTTAAATCTGTATTCATTGCTGAAGAATCGAATCAAACACACAGTTTGCAGGATAATTAAATTAGATTTCACTAGTTAAACAGTGTAATCACATACAAAGACGAATTACACCATATAAAATTAGAGTCTAAAATTATACCTTGTTACAGTTGTTCCAACTTTTTCTGGATAACAAATCTTCATATGAATCTTCTAGGAACTTTTACAAGAATTGAGAAGGGGAAGAAGAAAGTTTGCAGACTATTTTTCTCGATTGTTCTTGTGTTCGTTGGGAGTAGGTTCTCTTCTTATTTAATAGACAGAAGGAGTCTTAACTATTGTGTCCTTTCTCTTTTTTAATTTAATTAAATATATAACAAATATATATTATTTATATGGATTCGAGTTGACCCACATGGGTGACCCGAATCTAATTCCTTCATCCCCCACTTATACATAGTGGGTCAACTCTTATTCTTATTTTATGACTTTCATATACTACGATTAGACTGTGTGACCAGTGCATACTTTGAGAGCTTCATTGCTATACATCTGTTAGGAATTTATAGCATATCAATCAATGAAATTTAGAGTAGATTATAGTATGCAATATCCTAGATCATTTATCACATTCATATCGCTCACAATCTCTTTCTTAAATTTGAGTTCATCATTATGTTCTTCTCTTAAAACACACATAAAGGACCGGTCAATGAATGCAATTGATATGATAATACTTAATGATCTTCCTCATATCATGATTCTCTTAATCTCAACGTGATATGCTTTTCTAGAGATGTCCCGCCAGACCGAGTCAAGCATGATCTCTTGGCAACACTAAAATAGCAAACACCAAATTGAATATCAAGAAACTGAACAAAGTCATGAGGGTACAATGTAAAGAAAATTACTTATAATTTCCGAGGCTTCACAGGATAACAAGTAGAGGTTTAAACTTTTATCACCCTTATGGGTCATCATATGCCTACCTGGTATGAAACATGTATCACAATATCAACTCACTTTCCTTGAAGCGTATGTCTTTTAAAATTAAATAATGTGTAGATGATAGTTTAAACAACTCATGTCTCACTTTTGAATTCATAATCTACTCAATTATTTTATTCATTAAAAAAACTCACATCTGGCATTAAGAGCAGACTAACTCATTTTAATCATGTATGATTAAACACAAAACAAATGACATTCTTATAATAAACTTTCGGCTCTCTTTTATCATCACTTCTGACAATAATTAGTTTATAATTGTCTCATCTCTATCTGTCTCTTAGACAATAGAGGCGATTGCCTGTGTGAATAGGCTAATCTTTTAGTCTACCCGACATACTTCTTATACTAAAAATTTATGTACTATACATAAAAAAAATATATTTATATGAACCAACAAAAATGGATAATTAGGCATAAACTAACGTTTACTTCAATAATGTAAATTTACATGAACATGATTGGGAAAAAATATAAATACATTAGCATCTACGCAAACTCAATGACTTCACATGTCTTTCAAAAGCATCACATGCTATGGGTTTTGTTAAGGGATCTGCTATCATTTGATGCGTAGATATGTATTTCACATTCACTTTTTTTTGTACAATCATGTCTCTAATAAAATTATACTTAATATCAATAAGTTTTATTTTTCTATGGTACTTGTGATCCTTTGTATAGGATATTGCATCTTGACTATCACAATTAATAGTAACTGACACAATAGTTTTATTATTCATGCCCAAGTGTCCCACAAAATGTTTAAGCCAAACAACTTCTGCGCAACTGCTGAAAGTGCTATGAACTCAGCTTCCATTATCGATAAAGCTATGCATGACTGCTTCTTGCTACTCCATGATATAACGTCACTGTTAAGCAAGAATACATGTTTAGAGGTGGATTTTCTCTCATCTAAATCTCCTCCCCAATCATCATCAGTGTAGCCTTAAAGTTGTAGATCATTCCCTTGATAACATAAGAAATAATTAACTGTGCCTTTAAAATACCTCAATATTCTTTTAACTGCTTTCCGGTGTTGTTGTTCTGGGTCAAATTGATATCTACTAACTAGCCCAACAGCATAACAAATATCAGGTCTACTACATATCATAGCATACATTAGACTTTCGATTGCATTAGCATAAGGAACCTTCCTCATTTGTTCCTTCTCTTGTGGAGTCTGTGAGCGCATCATTCGACTTAAAGCTTCATTTTCTGAAACAGGAGTATTTATGGGTTTGCATTCTTGCATGTTAAAACGTTCAATAACTTTCTTAATGTAGGGCTCTTATAAAAGAGATAACAATATTTTCAAATGATCTCTTGAAATCTTAACTCCAAGAATATATAATGTTCCACCCATGTCTTTCATCTCAAATGTAGATGATAACGATTTTTTTATTACTTTTACATACTCAATGTCACTTGCAGCTATAAGTATGTCTTCTACATATAGTGATAAGATCACAAACTTATCTTTAGATCTTTTGAACACAATAGTCTTCATGAATAATAATAAAACCATATGATATGATTGCATTATGAAAACGTAAATACCATCATTTAGAAGATTGTTTAAGGCCTTAAATTGACCTATGAAATCGACATACTTTGTGCTCTTCATTTTTCTTCACGAAATCTAAAGGTTGTTCCATGTAGATTTCTTCTTCTAGTTCTTCATTGAGAAAAGTTATTTTTATATCCATTTGATGCAATTCAAGATCCAAATTAGCTATTATTGACAAATTTAGCCTTATTGAAGCAAACTGTACAATATGCGAAAAAGTTTCTTCATAATCAATTCCTTCCTATTGTGTGTACCCCTTAGCTAGTAGGTGAGCTTTAAATCTTTCGATACTACCATTGGCCTTACGCTTGATTTTGAGAACCCACTTATTTCCAATGGCTTGCAATCCATAGGTAGATCAACCAATTCCCATACATAGTTTGATTTCATAGACTCCATCTCTCCTCCATTGTTTTTAACCATTTTTTCTTATCAGGAAATGTAAGAGCCTCATATATATTTTGTGGCTCTTCTTCATCTTGTAGAGTAACTATAAATACTTCCACTTTAATCTCAAAACGACAATGAAAAATTTTTGGACGACTTGTTCGTCGAGGTTGAGATTGATAAATTAAATTATCAATAAGTAAGTTACTCCCACTCGTACACGTAATATCCATAAGATTTGATTCAGATGGTGTATCTGTGGAAATAGAAACAGATTCACTGTCATCAAATTGACTCCCACTCAAATTCATTTGAATGTCTGCAGCGGAAGCGGTCTGGTCCATAGTTTCATAAAGAGATAAGTCAAGACTTATCTCACCTTGTTTAGGAAAATCATTCTCTATGAATGTAACATCGCGTGATTCAACTTCAGTTACTGTACCACTATCTTGTTCACCTATGAACATAACCCTTAGATTGTTCAAAGCATCATATAGAGATATATTTCCTTCCTCTTAGACCTAATTTTTCATATCGGAAAAAAAGATTATGAATAAAAGTAGCACAACCCTAAGACTTCAAAATGCTTAAATCGGGCTTTTGTTTAATCCATAACTCATATGGTATAGATGTAACCAATTTAGAAAGGATACGATTAAGTATAAATGCAGCAGTGAGCAAGGCATCACCCCAATAGGTGATAGGTAATTTCGCTTGTGCCATCATCGATCTAACCATTTCAAACAAGGTTCTGTTTCTTCGCTCTGCAATACTATTTTGTTGCGGAGTGTAGGAAATAGTCAATTGTCTTTGAATCCCCTTTCATCATATAATTATTTGAATTTATCAGACAAACATTCTCTCCCTCGATCAATTCTTAAAATTTTTATTTTTCTATCTAGTTGATTCTCAACTAAGTTCATGAATAAAAGTTTCAGATTTATGAGAAATCAAATAGGCATACCATATCGAGTAAAGTCATCAATAAATGTGATGAAATAAACAACACCGCATCTTGCCCTTACATTCATTAGACCACAAATGCCGGAATGAATTAACTGCAATGGAGTTTCAGCTCACATACCTTTTTCAAATGGTTTTCTTGCAGTTTTTCCAAACATGTAATATTAGAAAATATAAAAATCTATTTTGTCTATAGAGCCAAGAAGATCTTCTTTGGCTAAGCGATCCATTTTTTCGCTGACCAATATGGCCTAGCCTTGCATGCCATATATGTACATCGTTTTCACAATTAGAAGTAGACGTAAATAAGAAAAAATAAATACTATTATTATTATTGAAACTTTGAAAAATATCCAATACAAAAGATCAATAAAAAAAGTAACCAGTGCTATATTTTGTCTTGGCCAAATACATATCTAAATCATGTTCACGAAAAAAAATTAAATCCTAACTTAATCAACATTCTGATGGAGACTAGATTTCGAAGAATTGACGGGGCAAATATCACATCATGTAGAAACATAATTCAGCCACCACGCATTTCAAGTTTGCAGGTATTATCCCTTTGATCTCCTCTTTGGAATTATTTTCTACATAAACTCAATTGGTTCCTCATGGAATTCATCTAAAATCTATGAAAGCATCCCTTTCTATCACTATATGTTCGGTGGCTCCCGGGTCTATAATCCACATAGAAAGTGATTTGGTTAATTAAGCAAAACAAAAAACATTTACATCACTATGTAAATTATTAATAAAGTCATGTACCTTTTTAAGCTCAGGACCATCACGAGCAAAGTGTCCCTTTTTCTCACAATTGTAGCACTTGAGCTTAGTCATGTTCACCTTTTTCTTAGGAGCAGAAACATTTTTATCTCCTTGTTGATTAATCTTAGATTTCTTTGAGGTTTTTCCTTTTCCTTTTTTCTGAGAAAATCTGTCATAGTTGTGTTTTTTTATCATATCCACATTTTGGGTTAGAACTAGTCATATGCGCATTTGTAGCAGCGTTGTCAATCCAGAGATGCTCTCCCTCGAGTTTCAAATGACACTTAGCATCTTCCATAGTTTTTATGCTAATACTATGGGTTAAGTGCGTTTTCATATTTTTCAGCTTTGGAGTAGGGATCGAATCACATCTTGGATTTGTTGCTCTTTGGTCAACACATGACCGACATCTTTTAGTTCATTCACTATATTCGACATATGGCGCAAATGCTTACACATAGTATGATCAGGACGTTTCTTAAAGTATCAAACTTAATAGTAAACACCCTTAACTTAGTAACTGAAGTATGACCAAACTTTTCTTTTAATGTGGACCACATGTCCTTAGTATCGCCATACTGTCGGACCTCTCTCATGATATCATCATCCATGTTGATCAGTAACGTTATGTGAGCAAGAGAATTTTTTTTTCAATCATGATAAACCTCAAGATCTCTTGCATATTGGGGTGTATTGCCACTTTCAGGAAATGCCATAGACATATTAAGAATCTCAAGAGCATCCTGCTCTTTCAAGACATATTGGATTTTCATGCTCCATATTTCATAATTATTACCGTTAAGCTTATTACCTTTGTTAAGATCAGCAATGATGTTCTTTACAACAGTAGACATACTGATTTTAAAGAAAAAGTATAAACTATTGCAAGAAAATTATGTACAATTATTATAGCCTAAATTCACATACATAATAATTCTTGAAATATTTAACTATGCCAATATTTATTTCATATCAGGTTCAGAATCGAAAGTTCACTAAGTTCCCAATCATCATCTCAATTCTAATATGTTGTAAATCTAACATAATTAATCATTTAAGAAACACTTATCTTAAATCACATAAATTCAAGATTAGTTAAAAATATAAATTCTATAACAAATATAGAAACATTAAATAATAACAATAATCTAAAGAATTAAATCCTACAATAAATATAAAAATATTGAATAACAATAATAATCTAAAGAATTAAATTCTATAACAAATATAGAAACGTTAAATAACAAAAATAATCTAAAGAATTAAATTATGAATTCACAAAAGTCATATCACATATAAACAATTATTGTACAAATAAATACATATTTTCACATTAATTTTTTCATATGAACTGGAATAGATTTAATAAAATCTCTCCGCAAGTCTTTAGGCAATAACGATACTCCTCTTGAAACTATGGATTTTACTAGCTTTGACCTATTATTATTCCTTATAGGTAACCCAAGAGAAAAACACACAGTCTTCTGAACCTTCAAATCTATGTACTTATTCACAAGATCTTGAATTAACGGCCTATAAGATACCAACACATGGTGATCAAGCTTATGTCACGATATATCAAGCAACTCCTTTTGAAAATCGTTAACAAGACATACGATAAATCCATGTATTTCTTTTTAACACTTAATAAATCCCCAGCCCAAATAATTTTTTGAATTGACTTATTAATTCTTGTAAAGTATTTCACAAAAAGTAGAAGATCATCATCTTGTGCATTGGATTCTAGCGGCAAATTGACCAAATTGTTAATCATAACTTTCACCCTACTACTTTGTTGCTTTGTGAAAACTCATTTGGGTGTCCTTATTATCATCATAATTTTCTGTAACACATACAGAAAATAATTAAGACTAACCACATATACATATCCACATATGTATATAAAAAAATGATGACGATAAAGTTTTACAATAGAACTTTTATATATATATATATATATATTAGTACAGCTTAAATAATTATAAAATCAACAAATTTCAAATATGAAGTTAAGGCTGCAATATGGTTTTTGAATTACCAAGTAATAAAAAGGATTCCTTAGTCGAGGTTCTCTAGAAGAATAAGTTTCTTTCACATAGTAAAAAAGAAAGCTTCTCACTATGACACATGACCCGATATATATATTAAACTCCAATGAGTGAATTTAAAAAAAAAGGTATAATACCTAAATAGACACTCAAACTTGGCATCAACTGACAATTAAGCACTCAAACTTTGAGAATGCACATCTAGGCACCTCAACTTGGTTTCACTGTGTCTATTGAGCACTCCAACTTACGAGATGATCATCTAGGCACCTCAACTTGGTTTCACTGTCATATGCCACGTCAGTATTGTGTGCCTACCAGACATAGTGAGAACTAGTTGGAGTGTTTAGTTGTTAGTTGAGATCAAGTTGAGGTGCCTACATATGCACTCTCAAAGTTTGAGTGTGTAATTGCCAGTTGGGGCCAAATTAAAGTGCCTGTAGGAAGACAAAATGCTTCACAGAGTAGGAAAATACATTCTAGTATCTCATAATATCAAAAGAGAACTGAACAAAAAAAATTATAGAGAACAAAATATACAACTTTTCTATTTTAACTTTCTGAACCACGAAGGTTTAATGAACACCAGAGATAAATAGTTTTGTGCCAAGTACTTACACATGGCCAAAAAAAAAATGACCCCCCCCCCCCTCCCCCCCAAAAAAATGAATTGATAATATCATATAACAATTTTACTTAGAATGCCATAAATAGTATTTCAAACAGAAAAAAATTGTTTCCCAAGGAAAACAACCAGAACAATCTGGATGTTACTTTTAGGTGATTTATTTTAACGATGATGATGACACATAGACTAGAAAATAATTAAGACCTATGCTCTGATGTCAATGAAGAATCGAATTAAACACACAGTTTGCAGGATTATTGAATTATGTTTCATTAGTTAGACAGTGTCACATACAAAGACGAACTACATCATATAAAGTCACGATCTAAATTCGTACCTTATTACAATTGTTTCAACTCTTTTCGGAGAAGAAATCTTCATATGAATCTTCTAGGAACTTTTACAAGAATTGAGAAGGTGATGAAGAAAGTTTGCAGACGGTTTCTTTTTTATTGTTCTTGTGTTCATTTGGAGTATGTTCTTTTCTTATTTAACAGACATAAGACAACGGTTCAGGAAGAGTTCTAATCATTGTGTCCTCTTTTTTTTTCAATTTAAATTAAATATATAAAAAATATATATATATATATATATATATATTATTTATATGAATCCGAATTAACTTACATGGATGCCGAATCTAATTCCTCCGATTGCTAGTAATAAAATGTGCAGCAAAAAACATGAATTACCAGCAATATGGTCTTCACTCCCATCAATTCAACTACTTCTTTAATTTAGCTTTAAAAGGAATAAAGGATCCTATTCTGTTTGGAAATATCTTCGTATGTAGCGTCTAATATATTGTCAAATGTTAGACATTGCACTAGGGCCCTTCATGAGTTCATATGGCACCAAAAGTCACTTGAGGATTTGTCCAAGTTCGGCCGCCAAAATCTAATGTAGCATTTTATATCAATCCACATTGGACTTGACTCATACCAAAATTTAAAATAAAACTCGGACCCTGCAACATGGACATACTTAGTGTAATAACTCAATAGTTTTTACATTAAGGGGTCTTTTAATTACTGGATAAGGGTCAAAATAATATATGAATAACCTAGTTATTCATGTAATAATTTTATATCATGTTTGATTATTAAATAGGATAAAAATTATTCATATATTAATTTATATAATGTTTGGTTGGTATATTTCAAATGTTATATAAAAGTTATTCATGTATTAATGTTATACAATGTTTGGTTGTGTTTTTAGTAATTCTACAGAATTAAAACTTACAAGAAAATCTATGTATAATTTTATACGGAGTAGAAGATGAAATAAGTTATGTGGATACTAGTTATACATGGATTAAAATAATAAAATTACACATTTACCCCTATCAATTTACTTTTAAAATCTTTTTTAATTCGGTATTTATTTTAAATTGTACTTTATTCTGTGTAAATAGAATTAGTTTTTTTATTTGGTGTATTTTTTTTTATTTTTTTGGGGTAATATGAATGATGTGTGTGTGTGTATATATATATATATATATATATATATATATATATAAACCATTATTGATCCACCTTTTTTTATTCTGTGTACATTTACGCCTCTATTTTTGTCACGCCCCACCTTGGGATGTATGGCTGATACCTAATGCCATACTGGGATCTAGGCTGACCTGACTGGATATAAGCACCTCTGGTGCCTGCCAGCAACTCAAAATCAAGAAAAAAAATTGTTATATCTGGGCTGTAAATACAGCCTCGAGCAGACACGGCCAAGCAGTAAATCTATAAAAGAAAACAGCTAACCCAACACTGTAACAAAAAGGAATCTTATGCCGACCAACAAGACCACCATGTTATCTAGTTATAACACAATGAAAACAGGCAGTCATATTCGTACTATAGCCGACAAAGCTGCTAACGGACTAGCTAAACTAGGCCCTACACGGACAACAACAACTAACAACTGAGAAACTATAGTTTGCAAGCCTCTAAGAGTGGAATAGTAGTTGGGACAGGGCCACGACCTACCCAAAAGTTGTACAACCAAAAGAGAAAACCTTTCTAACTATAAACTCTAGAGAAAAGGAGCTGACTGAACTACTAACTCTAGTTGATGGCTAAGAAGGTCCTGAACCATGTCCATCCGCACCTGCAAGCAAGTATGCAGCGCCCCCAAAGATGGGCGTCAGTACAATATGTACCAAATATGTAAGGCAGTAATGAAAATGACTGAATAAAACTGATAAAAGAACTGGAAGAAACAATAGAAAGGATAAGAGTTATAACCTGAATAGCCTCACAACCTGAAGTATAACTAACAAGTAAGTAATACAAACAAGAACCTTACCTGGCCCCCATAAGCCTGGAAGGTACAATCAGCACAGAATAACCCAGCTGGGCCCCTCTAAGCCCTGACAAGTATACCTCAATCTATATACCCCTAACATGATCAATATGAATCAAGGGGTAACTATAGTCAACCTACCCGGCCTCTAGGTTTGCAACTGAGCCCGCTGGGCTCTTAGAGTTGTGTCTGAGCCTGTTGGGCTGCTGTAACTGCACCCTGGGCATACAAGGCTCGACGGAGGGTCAGTGATGCCGATACAGCATAAAAGTAGAAGCTCATTCATGGATGGACTGTAATATGGCTTTTTAGGCCTGAATATAGTCCTGTCAGACAACATATAGCTCCTCTAAGCGATCTTTAGCCCTGTAGGCGATGACACAGCTAGTAATCCTGAGGTTGGTCGACAGAAGGCAATAATAGGTGGGGTCAGTCCCAACAGAACTAATCAACTTCCATTTCAAAACTAATGGTAGCAGCTAATCACAACATGTTTGTTACAAGGACATAGGTCGTATTACTATACGACCAGGAATAATTTGCCAAAGAGATTAGCCTTAACATATCTCGAATGTCAACTCGTTTATCCAATTAGTTCTAACCTGTAGCTGGCGATCCCACTTAATTGCAACCTTTACACTGAGAGAATAAGGTTATTTTCAATACTAAAACTCGGCAAAAAATGATATCTTTTGATAATATTAACTATAATTCAACTCCATTTAATTCAGCCGAAAACTCATAAGTTTTCGAGAGTTTAGAAGATAGAAATGCTTACCTATCACCTGTAGTCGCGTAGAAGTCAATTAGAAGTGATTCCGAAAACTTTCACTTGGTGGGGTTCCAGTGGTTCGAGCGAATTTTCAAGAAATAACTCTGCAGGAACATTCTTTGTAGGCCTAGAACTCTATATTCAAGATAAATTTACATTTGGACGGAGTTTAGCGGCGTAAATCAGAGGAAAACGGAAGAAAAGTAGAGAGAAAATGTCATATGGCTGTAATCTGACTTTGGGGAAATGTTTCTTATGATTAAACTTGAACTTAACTTATATATATAGGTTGGAGTCAGTGGCCGAGGGGGCGCGGCGTGCCACCCATCGCGCCAGGCAGGAGGTGCGGCGTGCTGGTCATGGCCTCCTGGTCACTCGATTTTGTGTTTGTATACTCACCCCTCGAGCCCTTCCTCGCATGCGTCGTACTTCAAAACTCTCAACATACATACGCACGTGTCCGTTAAATGATAAAAACTTATGGGGTGTAACATTATCCCCCTTTAGGAACATTCGTCCTCGTATGTGATCTTAAGTTTAAGAGACTCAACTCCTTTAACTATTGCCAGAAAAATTTCAGTAGAGTCTCATCTATAATATGGAGTATTGGAAAACCTGAAACGCAGAAAAGTCCAACGTAGGCGTCTCACAGGACGCTATAATCAACGATACGGTATAACTCCATATCAAAAAATGAATAACTAAAAGATACTGATAATATAGGCATGACAATAATTAAACAACTATCTCACCTCAATTGCTTAACCTGAGTCAAGCCTGGAATAAGTGAGGATATCTAGACCTCATGTCGTCCTCAGCTTCGCAGGTCATCTCTTCTACATTTCTGTTCCTCCACAATACTTTAATGGAGGCTATATCTTTAGTCCTCAGTCTACGAACCTGTTGATCTAATATAGCAACTGGAGTCTCTTCGTAGGACAACTCTTCAGTAACCTGAACATCCTCAATTGGAACAAACCGAGATAGGTCCCCTATGCACCTTTGCAGCATAGACACGTGGAAGACAAGATGAACGGATTCTAGCCCTGAAGGCAGTTCTAACTCATATGCCACTCGGCCTATCCTTTGAAGGATTCGATATGGGCCAACAAACCTAGGTCTAAGCTTGCCCTTTTTGCCAAATCTCATCATGCCCTTCATTGGAGAAACTTTGAGAAATACCCAATCATTAATATTTAACTCCAAGTCTTTACGCCGCACATCGGAATAGGACTTCTGACGACTCTGGGTTGTCAGTAACCGCTCTCTGATGAGTTTCACTTTTTTCTTTGACTGATGGATCATATCAGGTCTGATCAACCTTGCTTCCCCTACTTCAAACCATCCTATGGGGGACCGACATTTCCGCTCATATAAAGCCTCATAAGGCGCCATCTGAATAGCAGAATGATAACTATTATTATATGAAAATTCAAGAAAGGGTAGATGCTCATTCCAACTCCCTCCAAAGTCGAGCATACACGCCTGTAGCATATCCTCGAGCGTCTGAATGGTGCGCTCTACCTGATTGTCTATCTGGGGATGGAAATCTGTACTCAAACTAACCTGCGTCCCTAAACCTTTCTGAAAAGACGGCCAGAATCTAGTTGTGAATTGTGCCCCTCGGTCAGAAATAATGGATGCTGGAACACAATGTAGTTGGACTATCTCCTTAATATACAACTCAGCATAATCTTCGGTTGAAAATGTAGTCCTGACTAGCAAGAAATGGGCTGACTTAGTCAATCTGTCGACAATGACTCAAATGGAGTCGAATTTACGCCTGGTGCGAGGTAACCCTGTCACAAAGTCCATATTAATTGCTTCCCATTTCCACATAGGTATGGCTATCTCCTGAGTCAGCCCGCCATATTTCTGATGTTCAGCCTTTACCTGCTGGAAATTAGGACACTGTGCTACAAATTCAGGCATACCTTTCTTCATTTCAGGCCACCAGTATATCATCTTTGTATCATGGTACATCTTCGTTGAGCCTAGTGAAGAGAGTAACGAGAATAATGTATCTCTTCCATGATCTGCTGGGGGAGCCCTGCTACCTATGGAATGCAGAGTCGACCTCTGAATCTTAAGACCCCGTCTTTTATTAACTCAAAGGTCGATAGTTCGCATTGTTGAACATTGTCTTTGAGCTATACTAGGTAAGGATCCTCGTACTGTCGCCCCTTCACCTCTACAACTAGGGATGACACTGCTGTATTCTGGATCAAAACCCCATTATTTTCTGAATCCACTACCCAGACTACTAAATTGACTAACTAGTGCAGCTCTCGAGCCATTTCTCGCTGTTCTGGCCTCAAATATGCTAAACTGCCCATGGATTTGCGACTAAGGGCATCGGCTACAATATTAGCTTTCCCTGGGTGATATAAGATATTCACATCATAGTCTTTCAACAACTCTAACCAGTGGCACTGCCGCAAATTCAACTCTTTCTGTGTGAAGATATACTGGAGACTCTTATGATCAGTAAATATGTCCACATGTACAACATACAAGTAATGCCTCTATATTTTCAGGGCATGAACCACTGCCGCTAACTCTAAATCATGGGTGAGGTAGTTCTTTTCATGCTTCCTTAGTTGTCTCGAAGAATAGGCAATCACCTTGCCGTATTGCATCAGAACACACCCTAGCCCAATGCCTGAAGCATCACAGTATACGATATAGCCCTCTAAACCTTTCGGTAAGGCCAATACTAGAGCATATGTCAATCTATTTTTCAGCTTCTGGAAACTCTACTCACAAGCCTCGGTTCAATGGAATTTAGTTTCCTTCTGAGTCAACCTTGTCAACGGTGGTGATAAGGTAGAAAATCCTTCCACAACCCTCCAGTAATATCGGGCTAACCCCAGAAAACTGCGAACCTTGGTTGGAGTTGTAGGTCTAGGCTATGTCTTTACTGCCTCGATTTTCTATGAGTCAACCTGGATACCTGCATCTGATATGATATGGGCCGAAAAAGCTCCGGAATTCAACCAAAACTCACATTTCGAGAACTTCGCATATAACTGGCAGTCTCTTAGAATCTAGAATACCGTTCGCCGATGATCCTTGTGTTCAGCTTTTGAGCGGGAATATAGTAGAATGTCATCAATAAATACTATCACAAACATATCTAAATACGGCCTGAAGATGCTTTTCATCAAGTCCATGAACACTGTTGGGGCATTTGTCAATCCGAAGGACATGACCAAGAATTCAAAATGACCATACCTGGTCTTGAAAGCTGTCTTCAAAATATCCTTCTCCCAAACTCGCACTTGATGATACCCAGACCTTAAATCAATTTTGGAGAGATATTTCGCCCCTGCAGCTGATCAAACAAATCATCTAACCTTGGAAGAGGATATTTATTTTTTGATAGTAACTTTATTCAACTGCCAATAATCTATACACATTCGTAGGGAGCCATATGTCTTTCTTACAAATAAAACTGGTGCACCCCACGGTGAAGCACTCGTCTTGATAAAGCCCTTGTCTAGCAAATCTTTCAACTGCTCTTTCAATTCCCCCAGCTCTACAGGATCCATTCGATACGGAGGGATGGATATAGGTTGCGTGCCCGGTGGCAAGTCGATAGAGAAATCAATCTCACGCTCTAGGGGAATACTAGGAAGCTCATCTGGAAACACATCTGAAAACTCGCTAACCACCGGGATGGAATGAAGAGTCGGAGATTCTGCTTGCGTATCCCAAACGCTAGAAATATGGTAAATACAACCCTTCACTATCAACTTTCTCGCCTGAAGATAGGATATGAACCTACCTTTTGGAGTAGCTGCATTGTCTTTCCATTCTTGCACTACCTCCCCTAAAAAGTGAAATCAGATGGTCCTGGTCCAATATTCCACATTGTCATAACATGGCGCTAGCTAATCTATACCCATAATTACATCAAAATCAATCATTTCTAGCTCCACTAAATCAGCTAAGGTCTAGTGACCGACAATTTCTACTGTACAACCCCGGTAAATTCTCTTAGCAATAATAGAGTCACCGACGGGTGTAGACACCGAAAAGGATTGCTGAAGCAATTCTGGAATTATACCAAACTTGCGGGCCACCAACAGCGTAACATAGGACAAAGTAGAACCTGGGTCTATCAAAGCATAAACTGAGTGAGAGCAAACATCCAGCATACCTGTCACAACATCTGGTGACGACTCTGACTCCTGTCGCACTAGTAAAGCATAAGTGTGATGGCCACTGCCAGAACTAGATGCCCTTAATCTACCTCGACCTTTGCCAGCTGGAGATGAGGGTCTGCGCCCTGCCGAAGGTGCTGGAGCATGTGATCCTGCTGTGGACCTATTTTGCTAGTCCCCGTCACCCTGATTCTGGTCGGATAATCCCTCATCATATGGCCCTCCTGCCCACAAGTATAACAAGCAGTGGAGCCATATCTGTACCTCCCAAAATGTCGTCGGCTATAGATGGTACAACGTGGTACAGTGGGCCTGCTCTGATCTGATTTCCTCTGCTGCTGGGAACCTCATGCTCGTGAGCTCTTGCCGGGACTTGACTGTCCATGACAATCTGATCTACCACTCTACTGTTGCTAGGGTGGAGGTCTGGGTGGCTTACCTGATAGTCACGGCCTGGGTCCGCCCAGAAATTCTGTCTGCATATCAGTGAGCCTGGCCCTTCGGCGCTGCTCCTGGTTCGCCCTTTTCACCTTATGCTGACACTGCCTAATCCCTTCAATATTTTGAGCGAAAGCCTGAATGCGGGCAATGTCCATATCCTCCCGTAAGGTAGCTATAACACAAGTTTCCACACACTTTGAAAGCACCCCCATGATGAATCGATGTACACTGGCTGGCATGGTATCCACAAATGCTAGCGTATATCTAGCCAAAGAGTCAAACCTCATTGCATACTCTCGAACGCTCATCGTACACTGTTCCAGGTGCAGGAACTGATCCATCTGGGCCTGTCGAATTTCTCGCGACAAATAGTGATCTATAAAGGCCTCTGAAAAACTGGACCAAGTCGTAAGGGGTACGTCTCTGCATCAGGACCTTTCCCAGCTCTCGTACCATAACACCGCTATGTATCGTAGTCAAAATACTACCAACTCGATTGTCTTTGCGTGTAGCAAGCATCACCCTAAATATTCGCTATAACTGGTCCAGAAAGTCTTGAGGATCCTCCCCGCGGTCTGTCCCTGTGAATTATGGAGGACTCAGGGAAAGAAACTCTCTGACCTTCGAACTTCCAAGTCCTCCAGTAGATTCAACGACAACTGATACTATGGGTTGGCGTTGCCATCATCTAAGCTAGCATATAAACAGCGCTCCTGACCTCCTGATCCGATGTATAGGTATAGAGATTGTTGGGGGTGGTGCTGACATATCTTCTTCCTTGAGGGGCTGTTGGTGTGGCGGAGAATGTTGGGGAGACTGGTATGAAGTCTCCCTATCGCCCTAAGATCCAGCCGGCTCTGACTGGGGCTCCCTGCTAGTGCCCTTTCCTGTCGCAATATCTAGCTCTCGACCAGTCTTGGTTTGTCGTGCGTCGGACAGTTTCTCTGTAAATAAGTAGTGTCACACCTCTTTTTCAAGCGAGGGCCGACGAGCAAGAGTTTTTCCAATTAAAGTGACGGTTTTGATTAAGGATGATTTTTATTTACAGTGTCGCCACTTGGAATTGAGTTATGGTGTTCCAAGTCACCTTTATTTAAATCCCTAATCAAAAGGAGGTTGACTCTTTATTTTGGTCTGCGAACTAGATATTCGGGTAAGAAATTCTATTGAACGAAGGGAAGGTGTTAGGCATCCCTCGAGTCCCATGGTTCTAGCACGGTCGCTTTATCAACTCATGTCTGGCTTAAATTAATTTTGAACAAATTATTTATATTAATTATGCCTATGATTCACTTAAATATTGCTGAACTTTCAATAATCTCAATCAAGATGCGTAACCGCATTCTTGGTCCTGACGTACAACAGTTTAGAAGTGTACCTCTTTCTTTGTTCGTGTGCATTACCCCTATTAAGTCATACATATATGTCTTTGATGTGATTTAAACTTTAATTATTAAAATAAATTGGTCAAGATGCGTAACCGCATTCTTGATTTTTTTTAAAAACTTTTTATACATGTCAACAATGTGAAATGGTATTTCTTAATTGGACCTGAATTTAATTACCAATAAAAATAATAATAACAATAATAATAATCGAGCTTCTTCGTCTATTATATTAAAAAAATTGATAAAACTAAAGTTAACTAATACAATGACTAAATAACTTAACTAATTAAGATATGTGAATTATACAAAATTTAAGCATTACTCTTTACGATAATTAACTAACAACAAAAATAATTCTTTTTTTCCTTTCTGATTTTTTTCCTTTTTCTTTCTCTTTTATTTTTTTTTCCGTTTCTGTTTTTATGTCTTTTGGCTTCTGTGATTTTATTTTTTTTCCGTTTCTTTCGTTTTCTGTTTTCCCTTTTTCTTCAATTATATGTTTTTAATTCTTTTCTTTTCTTTTTTCTTCTCCTCTTCTCTTTTCTTCTCTTCTCTTCTCTTCTGGTCTGTTCCCTTTTTTTTTCGTCTGTTTTTTTGTTTTTCTTTTTATTTTAGTCTTTTATTTTCTTTAAGAAAAGTGTTTGACCAAGTTAATTTTTATTTCTTATAGCATTTACAAATATCAATGAAAAAATAACTAGTTATGTAAAAATCTAAATCTTTCTAGTTTTCTATTCTTATGCATTATATTTTTTTTAAAGCTTAATAATTTTGAAATTCGTGGAAAAGAATATCATTATTAGTCTGTTTTTAATTTATTATCATCATTTTCTATGCAAACCCACTTTAAATTCATTCAACTCAATCAGATATTTTATTATCTAAATCACTATCAAAATATATTAAATTAAAATATTAGTGAATGAATACATAAATATAATTTAATAACATGCTTCTTAACAACATAATTCAACGAAAGATGCAAACACAATCACATTCTTATATATATGAAAAAAAATAGATAGATAAGAGAAACCTTTTACTAGCTGAAAACTGCAGCAATAATTCAACTACGAGCAACAACACCTCGGCTCTTTTCCTTTCTTCTCTCGTTTTTCGCTCTATTTTTTTCTCTCTGTCCATTGTTTTTTTTGTCTCTGTCTTTGTCTCTGCCTCCTTTTTTTCTCTGTATCTGCGTCTGTTCTTGTATATTCTGCCTCCGTTTTTGTATATTCTCGTCTGCTTCTTCGTTTCTCTACTTTCTTGTTCCTTCCTCCTTTTTATCCTTGCGGGTCATATGCATATACAGAGGTTATGTGTGTATGTGTGTGTTGATGTGCAGAAACAAAATGGAACGTGAGGGAGTGGGAGTAAATTTTAATTGAGGATTTTAGGGGGGTGAGGGGTGTTGTTACGAGAAGTAGTATTATGTTGAAGTTGTTAGGAGATGTATGGAATAAGGGATTAGTGGTTAGTTGTAGGTTTTATGGAGTGAGGATTTATCCAAGTTAGAAATTTTCATTTCTTATCATTTATTATTATATATATATATATTTAGGAAAAGAGGGAAAATAACATTATTATAATAATACTAAAATAACAAAAATAAAACTAGAATTAAGAACGCGAGGGATCAGGCCTTTTGTTTTTCTTTTCCTTCTTTTTTTTTTTTTAGATAAAAGTAAAATATTAACTAATTCATAAAAGATATTTAAAACTAAAAAGTCTAATAAAAATAAAGTATAACTAACACATATACTAAAATCAATAGTTTATCCATAAATATCTAAATTAAAAGAAAAATACATTTTTTTTTTATAGATTTTCTCTTCTTTTGAAACACAAAATCTATCCTAAAATGTGATTCTATATTTTGTAATTTTCAAATCTTTGAATGTAAACCTACTAAAAATAAAATAAAATAAAAATTGAAATATCTAATTTGAACCTTAAAAGAAATATTTAAATATCAAAATGGTGAAAAATCTTGGATTTGGTGAAAAAAAATTTAATAATAATAAATAAATAAATTAGGTGGTCACAAGATTTAAAAATAAATAGCCAAAATTTATAATAAACCTGGGGAAGGTCAAAAATCACGTGTCTACAAGCAGAATAACGTAAGCTTAGGGATTCACCTTATACGATATAGCTCTATAGCACGATTGGAGAAAAAAGGAGGGTAACTACGCTATCAGGCCTTGTAGCCTCCTGCCTATAGAGTGTGGTGCAAAACACATCCATAGACAAGACTCTACTAGACACGGCTTGCAGACTCCCTAGGACACGACGTTGCTCTGATACCAAGTTTGTCACACCCCACCTTGGGAGAGATGACTGGCACCTAATGCCATACTGGGATCTAGGCTGACCTGGCTGGGTATAAGCATCTCTGGTGCTTGCCAGCAACTCAAAATCAAGAAAATAAATTGCTATATCTCGGCTGTAAATATAGCCTCGGGCCAACAAGCCCACATAGTAAACTTGTAAAAGAAAACAGCTAACCCAGCAACGCCACAAAAAGGGATCCTATGCGGGCCGACAAGACCACCATACTATCTAATTATGACAGAATGAAAACAGGCAGTCATATTCATACTATAGCCGACAAGGCTGCTAACTAACAAGCTAAACTAGACCCACACGGCCAACACACAAAAATATAATATACATAGGCTCCACACGGCAAACAACAATCAAAAACTAAGAAACTGTAGTCTGCAAGCCTCTAAGAGTGAAACAGTGGCTACACAAAAGCTGTACAACAAAAAGAGCAAACATTTCTAACTATCAACTCCGGAGAAAAGGAGCTGACTGAACTGCTAACTATGGCTGATGGCTAAGAAGGTCCTGAACCACGTCAATCCGCACCTACAGGCAAGTATGCAGTGCCCCAAAGATGAGTGTCAGTACAATATGTACCTAATATGTAAGGCGGTAATGAAAATGACTGAAAAGAACTGATAAAAGAATTGGAAGTAACAATAGAAAGGATAAGAGTTATAACCTGAATAGCCTCACAACCTGGAGTATAACTAACAAGTAAGTAATACAAATAAGAACCTTACCTGGCCCCCATAAGTCTGGAAGGTACAATCAGCACAGAATAACCTACCTAGGCTCCCATAAGCTCTGACAAGTACACCTCAATCTATATACCTCTAGCATGGTCAATATAAATCAAGAGGTAACTATAGCCAACCTACCCGACCTCTAGGTCTACAACTGATCCTGTTAGGCTCCTATAGTTGTGTTTGAGCCCGTTAGGCTCCTGTACCTGTGTTTGAGCCCGTTAGACTCCTATAACTGCACCCTAGGCTCACAAGGCTCGACAGAGGGTCGATGATGCCGATGCGGCATAAAAGTAGAAGCTCATTTGTGGATGGACTGTAATATAGCCTTTTAGGCCTGAATATAGTCCTGTCAAAAAATATATAGCTCCTCTGAGCGATCTATAGCCCCGTAGGTGATGACACAGCTAGTAACCCTGAGGTTGATCGATGAAAGACTATAATAGGTGGGGTCAGTCCCAACCAAACTAATCAACTTTCATTTCAAAACTAACAGTAGCAACTGATCACAACATGCTTCTTACAAGGACATAGATCGTATTACTATACGACAGGAATAACTTGCTAAAGAGATGTCACGACCCGAACAGAGGCCCGGATCGTAGACACGGGACAAGAGACCCTAAGAGAGCCTAAGTCGATCCATGGCACATGCATACGACTATGCTCAATTAAACAAGCGGGACCTTAAACATAATGTCACGCCCCACCTTGGGAGGCATGACTGACACCTGGTGCCCTACTAGGACCTGCACTACTAGAACAACTGAGCCTAAGTACTTCTGCTGCCAGGCTGGCTCTAACTCTGCCCTCAAGAAAACGACGGGCTATATAACGACTGTAAATACAGCCTCCGCCTGACAAGGCTTATAACCACCTGTAAGGATAAACATCTAACTAGAACAACCAACTATAAGGAGTCCTATGCGGGCCGACAAGGCCACCGTGATGTCTAGTTATAACTGCAAAATGAGATCTAGCGCTAAACTGATCTGTGACCGACAAGGTCACCAACTAACAACTGAACAAGGCCCCACACGGCCATCACATACATCTAACCACATGGAATATAATACAATCTGTAAGCCTCTAGGAATAATAAGATGGTCGGGACAGGGCCCCGACCTACCAATACTATACAATCAAAAAGAAAGTACACTTCTATTTTTCAAGCTCCGGATGAAAGGAGCTGAAGGCTCTGTAACGCTGACTGAAACTATAAGGGATCTGCTTCTTGTCTATGTGTACCTGCAGGCAAGTAATGCAGCGCCCAAAAACGGGCGTCAGTACCACTGATACTGAGTATGCAAAGCAACAACTGAAAATAACTGAAAGTAAATAATGGAACTAATAGTAACTGGAGCAATAAGAAAGACAGACTGAAACTGATTGGAATAGTGGGTTCAGGACTAACCTCAACTATTCTAAAAAGAGTAGGAGTCGTACCTGAAAACGTGGCATCCTACTGTCTATCTAACCATAACTAAAATAACATGGCATAACATAACACAACATAAACCTTACCTGGTCCCCATAAGCTGGAAGGTACAATCATCACAATCTATTTACCCCTACCCAGGTCATACCACATCACCTAGTAACTATAAGCAACCTGTCGATCCCCTAGGTATGCAACTTGGACCCACTGGGCCCCTGACTATAACTGTACCTGAGTCCGGAGGACTCTTGAAATCAACACCCTGGGCGCAAGAGCTCGACGGGGGTGTATAAAAGCCGACCAAGGCAAAATATGGGGAAACTGGCATCCCATCTTCGTCCCTCTGGAGGACGAGTCGATATAACTATTAACCCTGGGGTGGTCACGGAAGCTAGGTAATCCAGTCCAAAACAATACAATCAAGTCTCAACTGATAACAATGACTGCATATAATACATACTGAATCTGATAATGATAATATAATCTCTGACATGTTGTATTGAATCTCATACTAAAGCATGATATAACATTTTTGAAATAATCTGCTGGGACTTATGTTGTTTTACTAAGTTTCATGCTAAACACGATATAATATTTCTGACGTACTTTACTAAATTTCATACTGAGTACACTATACTATTTCTAAAATACTCTACTGGAATATATTTTATTTTACTATACTGGGACAACTAACTTGCTGAAAGAAACTGACTTTACATACCTCGACCACCGGCTTTCTCATTAACTGGCGTAGCTCGGCTAATATTCAGCTATTCTCCCCAACTGTAATCATATTCACAAAGGAATAGAATTAACTTCATTATTACACTGGAGAAAAACAATACTATATATATAACTTACTGACTATTCTTCGACTTATCAAAGAACGGTCAAAAACTCATAATTTCTCAGAAGTCTAGAAGGGATAAATACTCACTTTAAGTCTGGGAGTGTGTTAACACTAGTTTGGAGCAATTCTGATCACTTTGACTCGGCGGGTCGACGCTTCGCCGGGCGAATTTCACGAAACTAACTCTGTAGGAATGCTCCCTGTGGCTTTATACTTCGGTACCCGAAGTTAATTTGAGTTTGGACTATGTATGATGGCGTAATCGGACGAACATTTATGTTGAACCTTCGTTCTCCTTTGTTTTCTGGTTGTTTCTGCTGGAAATAAAATGAAAAGTGACTTTAAAACAAAGTGGAAGGCCTTTATATACTTGAAGCCAGTTGCATAGCAACGTGGCACGCTGGCCATCATGCCAATTTGGCTCCGCGCCACGCTGGCCATCGCGGAGGAGGTGCCTCCGTGCCACGTTGCCCCTCTGGGCAGCACGGTTCGGCCTCCTCTTGCGAAAATCTAACTTGGCACCCGTTCGACCTTTCCCCGGGCGCTTTTCTCGCATGTATGGCATTCTAAAACTCCCAACCAACATGCGAATATGCCAACTAAGTGTTAGAAACCTACAAGGTGTAACATCCTCCCCCCTTAAGAACATTTGTCCTCGAATGTTACCTTCTGCTTGCAAGACTCTTAACTTGCCATTACTTATTATGGAAAAATTTCAGCAGAGTCTCCCCTGTAATATGGACTATCCAAAAATGCTGAAACGCAGAAAAGTCTAATACAGGTACTCCACACGATACTATAACAGTCATCTTCACAATAAACTGGAGTCAACTACTCCACATATACATAAATATAAAGCAACTCATGAAACAACAATAACAACATACCTCTGGCTGCATAATCTGACTAAGTCTGGAATAACTGAGGATATTTGACTTTCATATCATCTTCTGCTTCCCAGGTCATCTCCTGTTGGTTCTTATTCCGCCATAATACTTTGACAGAAGCAACATCTTTAGTTCTTAGTCTACGATCTTCTGGTCTAGTATAGCTACTGGAACTTCTTCATAGGCTAACTCTTCTGTAACCTGAACATCTTGGACTGGTACAATTTTGGAGGGATCTCCTATGCACTTTCTCAGCATTGATACGTGGAAAATTGGGTGGACAAATTCTAATTCTGGAGGTAGATCTAATTCATATGCCACTTGGCCTATTCTTCGGCGAATCTGATAAAGCCCAATAAACCTCGGGCTAAGCTTGCCTCTCTTACCAAACCTCATTACACCCTTCATCGGTGAAACTTTCAAGAATACCCAGTCATTTACATTAAATTCCAAGTTTCTGCGCCGCACGTCAGCATACGATTTCTGGCGGCTCTGAGCAGTCAGTAAACGCTCCCTGATAAGCTTTACTTTTTCCTCTGACTGATGAATGATATCTGGCCCAATCAATATTGATTCTCCTACTTCAAACTAACCAGGTGGAGATCTACACTTTTGCCCATACAACGCTTCATAAGGTTCCATTTGAATTGTTGAATGGTAATTGTTATTATAGGCAAACTCAATAAGCGGTAGGTGTTCATCCCAGCTACCTTCAAAATCTAACACACATGCTCGCAACATATCCTCGAGCGTCTGAATGGTACATTCTGCCTGTCCATCTGTCTGAGGATGAAAAGCTGTGCTCAGGTTAACCTGCGTCCCCAAGCCTCTCTGAAACGATTGCCAAAAACTAGCTGTAAACTGTGCCCCTCTGTCAAAAATAATTGACAATGGAACACCATGCAGCCTGACTATTTCTTTAATATACAGCTTGGCATAATATTCGGCTGAAAAGGTAGCCCTTAGTGGTAGAAAATGAGCTGATTTTGTCAACTTGTCAACAATTACCCAGATCGAATCATATCTACGCCTGGTGCGAGGTAATCCTGCTACAAAGTCCATGTTAACTGCTTCCCATTTCCATATATGCACAGCTATATCCTGGGTTAGTCCGCCTGATTTCTAATGTTCAGCTTTTACCTGTTGGTAATTAGGACATCGTGTTACAAATTCTGCTATCCCCTTCTTCATTCCTGGCCACCAGTAGATTTCTTTTACATCGTGGTACATTTTCGTCCAACCTGGATGGAGAGAATAACGGGCATAGTGTACCTCACCCATAATCTGCTGGCGAAGCCCTGCAACATCTGGAACACAAAGGCGATCTTTATATCTCAACACTCCATCCTCGGATCTGTCACCTCTCCTCGTTGAACTTTGTTTCTGAGTTGAAACAGGTTAGGGTCTTCATACTGCCGTTCCTTCACTTCCATGACTAAATGATACTGCGGTGTTCTGGATTACCGCTCTGTTGTCCCCTGTTTCTGCTATACGAACGGCTAAACGGGTTAGTTGATGCAATTCTCAGGCCAATTCCCGTTGCTCGGGCTGCAAGTATGCCAAACTCCCCATAGATTTACGGCTAAGGGCGTCTACTACCATATTGGCTCTCCCTAGGTGATACAAAATATTCACATCATAGTCTTTCAACAGCTCTAACCAGCGACCCTACCGCAAATTCAACTCTTTCTAGGTGAAGATATACTGTAGGCTTTTATGATCAGTGAAAATATCCACGTGAACGCCATACAAGTAATGTCTCCATATCTTCAAGGCATAAATTACTGCGGCTAATTCCAGGTCATTGGTAGGGTAGTTCTTTTCACGCTTCCTCAACTGCCTGGAAGCATAGACAATCACTTTACCATGCTGCATCAACACACATCCTAACCCAACACCCGAAGCGTCACAATAAACTGCATAACCCTCTGTTCCTTTTGGTAATGCTAATACTGGTGCTGACGTCAATCTATCTTTCAATTCCTGGAAGCTCTGCTCACAAGCCTCAGTCCACTGGAATTTTGCTACCTTCTGCGTCAGTTTGGTCGTGCTGCTAAAGTGGAAAATGCTTCCACAAACCTTTTGTAGTACCCGGCTAATCCCAGGAAACTGTGTACCTCGGTCGGAGTGGTAGGTCTGGGTCATGTTTTTAATGCTTCTATCTTCTGTGTATCTACCTGTATACCAGCGTCTGACACGATATGACCCAAAAAGGCTACTGAATTTAGCCAAAACTCACATTTAGAAAACTTGGCATATAGCTGGCGTTCTCTGAGAATCTGGAGCACTGTCTGCAGATGATCCTGGTGGTCTGCCTCTGAGCGAGAATACACCAGAATATCATCGATAAATACTATCACGAACAAGTCCAGGTATGGCCTGAAAATACTGTTCATCGGGTCCATAAACACTGCTGGAGCATTCGTCAGCCCAAAGGACATGACTAAGAATTCAAAGTGGTCATATCTGGTCCTAAAGGCAGTTTTTGGAATGTCTCCTTCATGAACCCGAACCTGATGATATCTGGACCTTAAGTCAATCTTGGAGAAATACCTTGCTCCTTGTAACTGATCAAATAAATCATCTATTCTGGGAAGCGGGTACTTATTCTTGACCGTGACTTTGTTCAGTTGTTGATAGTCTATACACATACGGAGGAAGCCATCCTTCTTTCTCACAAACAAAACTGGCGCACCCCAAGGTGAGGTACTCGGCCTAATAAAGCCCTTATCTAGCAAATCTTTCAACTGCTCCTTTAGTTCTTTGAGTTGCAGGAGCCATCCGATAAGGGGGAATTGATATAGGCTGAGTGCCTGGTAATAGATCAATTGCAAAATCAATTTCCCTTTCTGGGGGAATACAGGGAGCTCATCTGGAAATACATCGAGGAACTCATTAACCACTGGAAAAGACTGAAGGGTCAGAGGCTCTGCTCGAATATCCTGGACTCTGACAATGTCATAAATGCACCACTTTGCTATCAATTTCCTCGCCCGAAGATAGGAAATAAACCTACCTTTTGGCATAAATGTACTACCTTTCCACTCCCATATTGCCTCCCCTAGAAAGTGGAATCAGACAGTCTTGGTCCAGCACTCAACATTGGCATAACATGGAGCTAACCAATCCATGCCCATGATGGCATCAAAATCAACCATCTCTAGCTCTACCAAATCTTCTATAGTCTGACGGCTGGCAACCTCTACTGTACACCCCCGATAGACCCTTCTGGCTATAATAGAGTCACCAACGGGTGTGGATACTGAAAAAGGTCACCGAAGCAAGTCCGGCACAATACTGAACTTCCGAGCCACTAATGGTGTAACACAGGACAAGGTGGATCCCGAATCTATCAACACATAAGCAAGGCAAGAGCAAATAGTCAGCATACCTGTCACAACATCTGGTGACAACTCTGAATCCTGTCTCCCCGATAATGCATAGGTACGGTCTGGGCTCGCACCTGAACTGAAGGCCCCTGATCTGCCTCGGCCTCTACCTGCTGAAACTGAGGGCCTGCGCCCTGCCGGGGATGCTGGAGCTCGTGACCCTGCTGATGACCTATCCTATCGATCTCGGTCACCCTGACCCCTAGCCAGATAATCTCTTATCAGATGACCCTCCTGGCCACAAATATAACATCCTGTGGAGCCATATCTGCAAGCTCCAGAGTGGCGTCGGCTGCAAATAGGGCAAAGTGGTACTATATACCTGCTCTTCTCTGCCCTCCTCTGCTGTGGTGAATCTACTACTCGCGAACTACCGTCGGGCTCTAAATACCCTCGACGACTGGACCTACCCCTCTGCTGCTGTGATGGAGGAAGGGGTCTAAGCGGCCTATCTGATAACCGCAGCCTAGGTCCCCCCCGAGCCTCCCCCTGAAAATCATCTGGCTTGTCTCTGCGGTGCTGTTCCTGACTGGTTCTCCTGATCTCCCATTTCCGCTGTCTAATGCCCTAAATATTTTGAGCAAATGCCTGTACTCGGGCAATATCCATGTCCTCTCACAGAGTATCCGTAATACAAGTCTCAACATATTTTGGATTTAGCCCCATAATGAAATGGTGTACTCTGGATGGCATGGTATCCACAAAGGTTGGCGCATATCGGGCCAACGAATCAAACCGTAGGGCGTATTCTTGAACACTCATTGCCCCCTACTCCAGGTGTAAAAACTGATCAACCTGGGCCTATCGAATCTCCCGTGGTAGATAATGATCCAGAAAAGCCTCTGAGAAGCTGGACCAGGTTGGAGGGGAAACATCTCTCCCTCAGGACTTCTCCCAACTCTCATACCACAACACAGCGATGTCCCGTAATCGGAATACCGCCAATTCAACTAACTCTGTGGGTGTGGCATGCATTACCCGAAAGATCCTCTGCATCTGATCTAGGAAGTCCTGGGGGTCCTCTGTCCGATCCGTCCTTGTGAACTGCGGGGGACTTAATGCTAGGAATTCTCGGACCCTCGAACTACCGGGCCCTCTTGATGATTCTGCAGCTGTAGATAGCATCGACTAATGCTGAGCAGCCATCATCTGTGCTAACATGACTACTGCACTCCTGACCTCCTGGTCAGACGGTATAGGTATAGGAACTGCCGGAGGTGGTGTCGTCCCAAGCGGCTCCTGATGTGATAGAGACTGCTGGGAAGATCGAGACGATGCCTCTGTATCGCCCTCAGATCGGGCTGATTCTAATCGAGGCTGAGGCATCCTGCTAGTGCCCTCTACTGCTGTTGTATCCAATATTCTGCCTGTAATAGGATGTTGCTGATCTGACATTTTATCTGTAACCAAAGAGTATAGTAAGTTTTAGAGACTCAACCCTATACTGTACCGCTCTATAGCATGACTGAATAAGAAGAAAGAGTAACCATCCTATTATGCCTTGCAGCCTCCTGTCTATAGTATGTGGTGCACAACACATCCATAGACAAGACTCTACTTAGCACGACTTGCAGACTCCCTAGGATACGACCTGCTCTGATACCAAATTTGTCACGCCTCACTTTGGGAGGCATGACTGGCACCTGGTGCCCTACTAGGACCTGGACTACTGGAACAACTGAGCCTAAGCACTTCTGGTGCCAGGCTGGCTCTAACTCTGGATTCAAGAAAATGACGGGCTATATAACGACTGTAAATACAGCCTCCGGCCGACAAGGCTTATAGCCACCTATAAGGATAAATAGCTAACCAGAACAACCAACTATAAGGAGTCCTATGCGGGTCGACAAGGACACGGTGATGTCTAGTTATAACTGCAAAATGAGATCTAGCACTAAACTGATCTGTGACCGACAAGGTCACCAACTAACAACTGAACAAGGCCCCACACGGCCATCACATACATCTAACCACAGGGAATATAATACAATCTGCAAGCCTCTAAAAATAATAAGATGGTCGGGACAGGGCCCCGGCCTACCCATACTATACAATCAAAAAGAAAGTACACCTCTGTTTTCCAGGCTCCGGATGAAAGGAGCTGAAGGCTCTGTAACGCTGACTGGAACTATAAGGGATCTGTTCTCGTCTATGTGTACGTGCAGGCAAGTAATGCAGCACCCCAAAACGGGCGTCAGTACCACTGGTACTGAGTATGCAAAACAACAACTGAAAATAACTGAAAGTAAATAATGGAACTGATAGTAACTGGAGCAATAATAAAGACAGACTGAAACTGATTGGAATAGTGGGTTCAGGACTAACCTCAACTATTCTGAAAAGAGTAGGAGTCGTACTTGGAAACTAGGAGTCGTACCTGGAAACGTGGTGTCCTACTGTCTATCTAACCATAACTAAAATAACATGGCATAACATAACACAACATAAACCTTACCTGGTCCCCATAAGCCGGAAGGTACAATCATCACAATCTATTTACCCCTACCCATGTCATACCACATCACCTAGTAACTATAAGCAACTTGTCGATCCTCTGAGTATGCAACTTGGGCCCGCTGGGCCCCTGACTATAACTGTACCTGAGTCCGGAGAACTTCTGAAATCAACACCCCGGACACAAGCACTCGACAGGGGTGTATAAAAGCTGACCAAGGAAAAATATGGGGAAACTGGCATCCCATCTTCGTCCCTAGTGGACGGCATGCCACTCCATAGAGCGACGTATCCTCGGCCTCTGGAGGACGAGTCGATATAACTATTAACCCTGGGGTGGTCACGGAAGCTAGGTAATCCAGCCCAAAATAATACAATCAAGTCTCAACTGATAGCAATGATTGCATATAATACATACTGAATCTGATAATGATAATATAATCTCTGACATGTTGTACTGAATCTCATACTAAAGCATGATATAACATTTCTGAAATAATCTATTGGGACTTATGCTGTTTTACTGAGTTTCATGCTAAACACGATATAATATTTCTGACGTACTTTACTCAATTTCATACTGAGTACGCTATACTATTTCTGAAATACTCTACTGGAATATATATTATTTTACTATACTGGGACAACTAACTTGCTGAAAGAAACTGACTTTACATACCTCGACCGCCGGCTTTCTGATTAACTGGCGTAGCTCGGCTAATATTCAGCTATTCTCCCCAACTGTAATCATATTCACGAAGGAATAGAATTAACTTCATTATTATACTGGAGAAAAACAATACTATATATATAACTTACTGACTATTCTTCGACTTATCGAAGAACGGTCGAAAACTCGTAATTTCTCGGAAGTCTTGAAGGGAGAAATACTCACTTTAACCTGGGAGTGTGTTAACACTAGTTTGGATCAATTCCAATCACTTTGACTCGGCGGGTCGACGCTTCGCCAGGCGAATTTCACGAAACTAACTCTGTAGGAATGCTCCCTGCAGCTTTATACTTCAGTACCCGAAGTTAATTTGAGTTTGGACTGCGTTTGACGGCGTAGTCGGACGAACATTTATGTTGCTCGTTCTCCTCTGTTTTCTGGTTGTTTCTGCTGGAAATAAAATGAAAAGTGACTTAAAAACGAAGTGGAAGGCCTTTATATACTTGAAGCCAGTTCCATAGCACGCTGGCCATCATGCCAATTTGGCTTCGTGCCACGCTGGCCATCGCGGAGGAGGTGCCTCCGTGCCACGTTGCCCCTCTGGGCAGCCTCCTCTTGCAAAAATCTAACTTGGCACCCGTTCATCGTTTCCCCGGGCCCTTTTCTCGCACGTATGACATTCTAAAACTCCCAACCAATATGTGAATAGGCCAACTAAGTGCTAGAATCCTACGGGGTGTAACACATAAAATATTGTGGAAACATCACCATAGCATAACATCAAGAAATATTGGACATATACAAGAGCTGAGCAAAACATACTAGTCTGAAAGCCTCTACTACATACGATGGGTTGATAGGATAACATCCCCAACTAACCCAAACAGTACTGAAACTCAAGATAACATAAAAGTCTGTCAAACAGCCCTCGGAACATGAGGACTCACCAATGAGATGATAGCGTAAGCCGAGATGGACTAAGGAGGAGGAGGAGCCTGAGGTCCGGACCCTATATCATGAAACGATATAGCATAGAAAGTATGCGGTCAGTACATAGAATGTACCGAGTATGCAAGATAAGTAAAACCGCAAAAATAATGTAAATCTCTTAAAGCAAGTCATACATATATACAAAAGCTTTAAGGATAAGAAGAAGACTACATGCATTCATTATGAAATTATACTCATATTATACATGATCATGCATGACTTTAGAACATCATGACTGACTTGAATGACTCAAGCTAAAACATGACATTTATACCAAAAGCGAAACCATGAGTCAAGCCTTACTTTTTGTACATGCGTGCATAACTAATCATCATGAATAGTGAATATGCAATTTGAATGATATGGACAGTGGGAGACTCGTCACTTAATCGACATATCACGATAGAGCTTACGTGGTCCCAACTGTCACATTCAAGTGGGAAGAGTCGTCCATAACCTTGCCAGGGCGATGGACGCTACCAAGATATCGATATCAAGCTCAAGGGCCAATCGGGCTGGGGATAGCTCACAAGGGAGGTCCCAATAATATATAAGTATCAGCCTACGTTGGCGCGTAGTTCTGGGGCATAGGGTAGTCGACCCTTAACCCACTCAGTGCTAGATTTTTCTCCCAAAAACATGCAATGCTCTACATCATATATAACGAAGCTCAACATAAAATCATGCATGACTCAACATCGTATGAAACGAAGCTCAACATTGTCTATTGATAAAGCTCATTAATGAAATCATGCATAGGCTGGACATCATATGAAAATGAAGCTCAATATGGTCCTTCGATAAAGCTCAATAATGCCATACATCTTAATTATAAATTCATGCATATGAGAAGCTTTATTTCAAAACATACCACAAGCTCAATTATAGGTGGGAGCATCTACTCCAAATCATGTGGTAAGATACGTGTAGAAATATTTACTCGACATACCACAAGCTAGAATTTATAATAAGAATTGGGAAATTTCTCTTCAAACAATGTGGTAAGCTTATGTTGAGAAAATCATCGCTTTAATCAACATGTGGGCATTGCTCAACGCTTTATCATACTAGGATCTACACATTCTTATTTTTGAAAAAAACATCATAATCGTGGGTAACTTTAGAAATATGCTTTTCATCACCAACTTCATCATTATCACACATTTACCATAAATCACCTCTTTTATGAACTCTTCACCCATGGGCGTTTTAGATTCAATTTTTAAAAGAATAAATTTTTATAAGAGAAACAAGTTAGAATCCGCCCAAGCTTCGTAAATCATCAATATCAACTCAATTTAATCATACCCATGAATAGAGATATAATAATCATGCAATTGATCAAAACCCCATAATTGATTATTCATAATTTAACACTAATTGATAGGAATTGGGCATAGATGTGGAAGGAAGACACCCATTAAAACCCTACATACCTGGAAATGGATTGACTCATAGTTCCTTGAATACCCACAAAGAAATTGATGGAAACTTGGGGAAAAGACCTTGAATCTCACAAAACTCTCTCTAAAGTTCTTGCATGAGAATAGGCATGCATAAAGGACTTAAATCATCTTATTACACTATGAAAATATCCAAAACAGCATAATTTAGGGTCTAAAAGCATGGAAAAATCAAAAATACCCTTAATAAACCTGTCCTGAAATCTGGTCGGATGGAACCCACGAGTGGTACCAACGGGTCGTGGACCACCCACGGCCCATCCTGACTTCTCATTGAAAACACTGCAGAAAGCCCATTCTCGGAATCGTACCATGGACACACGGGATGGATCGTCCTAAGCTTCAACGGACCGTTCTTTTGGTCATTGTTTCCTTCTTCTGAAACTCTGCACACCTATTCCATGATCCTCACCACGACTCATTGTCAACTTCAACGGGTCGTGGTTTCCACCCGTCGTCTCCATCACGAAAGTCCACAAACCTTCCACGACTTCTAACAATGGACCATTGTTCCTCACAACGGGCCGTCGTAATACCCGTTGTTACTTCTGCCATCTGGGCTGACTCCTTACCATGACCACCACGATGGCTCGTTGTTTCTTACAACGGGTTGTCGAATCAACCGTTGTTTTCCCCTAACATTTGAACTCCTGAACCCACGACCACAAATGATGGTCCGTGGTTACTTACCACGGGTCGTTGTACCTGTCGTTCTGCAACCTTTTTTTCAATTATCAGCAGTTTTGCATTTTAGCTTCCCAGGTCTACTCCTAAGCACTTCCGAGGTATTACAAGAGATTAGCCTTAACATACCTCGAATGCCAATTTTCATTTATCCAATTAGTTCCAACCTGTAGCTGGCGATCCCACTCAATTGTAGCCTTTACGCTGAGAGAATAAGACTATTTTCAATACTAAAACTCGACAAACAATGATATCTTTCGATAATATTAACTATAATTCAACTCTGTTTAATTTTTGACCGAAAACTCACAAATTCTCGAGAGTTTAAAAGGTAGAAATGCTTACCTATTACCTGTAGTCGCGTAGAAGTCAATTAGAAGTGATTCCGATAACTTTCACTCGGTGGGATTCTGGTACTCCGAGTGAATTTTCAAGAAATAACTCCGCATGAACTTTCTTTGTAGGCCTAAAACTCGATATCCAAGACAAATTTGCATTTGTACGGAGTTTAACAGCGTAAATCGGTAGAAAACGGAAGAACAGTAGAGAGAAAATGTCGTAGGTCCGTAATCTGACTTTGGGGAAATGTTTCTTATGATTAAAATTGAACTTAACTTATATATATAGGTGGAAGTCGGTGGGGGGAGGGGGGCGCGATGCACCACCCATTGCGCTAGGCAGGAGGTGCAGCACACCGGCCATAGTGCCGGCGGGCAGGCGCGGCGTGGCTCCTAGTGCGCCTGGCCTCCGGCCTAGGCCTCCTGGTCGCTCGATGTCGTGTTCGTATACTCACCCTTGAGCCTTTCCTCACATGCATCGCACTCCAAAACTCTCAACATACGTACGCACGCGTCCGTTAAACGATAAAAACTTATGGGGTGTAACAATTTTCTTGTTTAAAAAAAAATTCAATTATACAATAATTTTATACTATTTGCTTACTTATTTAATTGTAAATACCATATATTATTTTACAACAAATTAAACATTCAATAATTTATGTATTGTAATCTCTACATAACTAAACCCTACATAACTAATATTTGCATAATTAATACCTACATAACTAATACATGAATAACTAAAATCTGCATAACTAATTTTTGCATAAAATAATACATAAATTTCTCGTAACTAATTCATATATTACTTAATACCTAGATAACTCTAGTAGGTAACCAAATGGTCCTTAGTAAATACATTCAATATATTTCAAACTCAATATATTAAATTTATGTTAAAATGCTGAATGCAAATGATAATGTTTAGATTTTGAATGAGCCTCCACACAAAGATAAATGAACAGCTGGACAATCTTTGAATAAATATAGAAAAGAATGAAGCATAACTATATATATAAAAAAGATGCATGATAGAATACAGTTGGGAATCTTACTTTTACCGTGGAGAGAAGGAAAAAAAAAAGGAAATAGTAAATAAAATACCCCCTTAAAGTAAATTATTTATCCTAATTTATCTCTTTTTATATTAATTTTATTAATAACTATTTGAGCAAAATATTTACCTGAAATACCTCCTCACTTTACACATTGAAATGCTCATTTTTCTTTTTTTTTTGTCCTTTCATTTATTATTTTTATGCATTCATTTATTGCTTTGTCATTTTCTTATTTATTACTTTTATCATTTTGTTATTTTTGATCTTTTATTAGAGATATTATTTGCTAATATTTTTATAATTTGTTTCTTATTTTTTATTTTGTTTTCTTTTCTTTAATTTTTCTGTTTTTCTCTCGATTCTTTTTACTTTTTTTTTGTTAGCTTAACTTTTTTTTAATTGTGTCCCTTTCTATATTTTTGTCTTTTTAAAAAAAATAATAAATATACAAAAATAAGAAAATGAACTAACTATTCTATATTAATAAAAATAAAAAATATAACTAGACTACAACTAAAAGTAATTAAAAAAAATTAAAGTTCACTAATTTACTTAGTAAAATATAAAGTGGTAAAGAATTTATTTTTATATATTTTTTCTTTTGCAAATGAAAACATAAACTTATATCTAAAATATGACTATTTTTTGTAATTATTTTTATAAAAAATTAACTTGCTAAAACTGATATAAAAATTAAAATATCAAAATTAAGCTTAAATTTTATGATATCATCTCAATATATGATATATACCTTGCGGGTATCATACAGGACTCAGAAGTGCCTCACTGCAGGATCAAAGTAGACATGAATGATACTATGTCAGTAAATAAATATACTATGATGGTATCACAAAAGACTGAGAAGTGTCTCATTAAATATAGTTAGCTACTGTATTTATTTTTTATTAAAAAGGTAAAATAAAAAAAAGACCAAAAAATAGTTGAAAAACTTCAATTAATTTTAAAAGAAATAAATTAAAGATAGAGAGAGAAAAAAAATAAAGTAACATTATTATAGTATAAAAAAGAAAAAAGGTGCAGCGCTGACGTTAGCCCGAAAAAGAATAAAAAAAAGAGTATTTTGTGTAATTATTTTGGAGGCATAAAAATAAAAATAAATTCTGATATAAATATTTTATTTTTTATGGATAATTACGTAAGTTTAATTAAAAAAAAAAGAGGCGGTGGTTGCGGGTAGGGTTAAAATTTTGAAGATTTCACTATAGCGACGGACCGAACTCCTATACACCTATAACCGTCGACGGATTTAGCGGCTTCAATTCTGAGAGAAATTTGATTTTTCTTTATCAATGAAAATTTCATCTCTGTCACAATTTCAATAGCTCTATTGTACTTTGGTCTACGTTATTGTTGATTTTTTCGTATGAACTTTTAAAGATTGAATTTCTATACGATTTTAGACCCAATGTAATAGCAGTTGCAAAAGTAAGTATTACTGCTATGAAACGTCAGCATAAATCGTCTGATAAAGGAGGTGTGGTCCGGGTTTCACGGATATCATAATCAACATATTGCATCGTTTGCGTTCAAAATCTCTGACGAGGTTTAAACATGTATCCAAGTATTGGCGGAAGTACATTTTTGATTCATCTCTGAGTTAATAGTTGTCGTTCTCGACGATGGAGACCTCAACCCTATCTAATTGATTTCTTTTATCAAGCTCAGAATACCTGTGAACTTTCAAAGTTCAGTTCTTCTTCTCGTCGTCACAGGAATCATCACTAGCTATTGATGGTAGCTTCAGTCAGTCAATTTTCTTGGCAGGACCGAGTACATTGTTGCATCGTCCAATGGTTTTCTACTTTGCAATAGGCGGAGGGTTTATTATGTTTATAATCCCGTGACGAGGCAGAGTATGGCTCTCCCTAAAACTCAAATCAGCATGAATGACCCAACTGTTGGATTTATTTGTAAGGTAGATGACCCTGATAAAAATGTTATCTCCTTTACTATAGTTCGTTATTGGATTTTACTAACCAATGTGACAATTGAAAGTGTCTCTTCTGACAAAAATGTGTGGATTGTCAATATAAACCTCTTAGACTGAATTGTTTTTGACTATATGAAATCACCATCAGCTGGTGTCATCGACGGAGTATTCTGTTGGCTTGATCAAGGACCATAGATCACTGTTTATGATAGTGCCCGCAACAGTTTCTGGGCTTTGGAATTTCCTGAAGGGATGGTGGCCACAGACAATTATTTTCTCGGATTTTCAGCTGGGGGTTTCTAGTTTTGCATTGTATGTTAAGACAGCTATAACTGTGTGGCACCTCAAGAGCAATATTCGTAATCGAGATGCACTGTGGGTTAGGAAGTATGTAGCGAATGTCGCCACTATACTTCCTTTTGGACTTACAGGCTCTCCTTATATTGAGGTGCAGAACATGGACACTCATCCTGCTATTCCCCACATCTTTTCTTTAGATGTAAAAAGTAAGATTATTTCTTATGACATGGAAACGGATATTGCAGAACTTGTGCATGATTTTTGGAGAATATGGGTGGAGAACAAAGCACTTCAAATTATTTTCTTATGAGTGGCATCAATGGTCGTGCGTTCTGTAGATTTAGATATAGATAATAACTATTATGGACTTGGTATATTTGGTGCAGCAATTTCATAATAATATTTGATATATATAAACTCTGACATGCCTGCTTTATGTCTTGTTCTTTTTTCCTTTTTCTTTTTTGGGTTTTAACTTTTTTGGCGCGACAATAAGACATGGTAGCTCAAGGGAATTACCAAGTTATACCTTGCACGAATCAATACCATAGATTTTGTGCTTCTCTTGCTATGAAGTAAGGTAGAAATAATCACATTAATTTCCTGAAAGAAAAAATAATACTAACAAAGTAAGGGGACCGTCTTCACCTCTAATGCATCTGCTAAAGCAAGTTAACGCCCAAAAAAAGAAAAAAGAAGGATCAAGATGACTGATTCAAAAAGAGTGAATAACTTATACCCAGAGGAATTATCCCATCAGCACTCAAAAATAAAATGTGCTCCTTGAAAATTCAATCTGAATCAGAGGAATATTGAGGATAGGGCTTCAGTGTCATTGCCATCTTAGACAACAACTCTCCCATATCTTTCCCTTCATCTTTTCCAAAACCCCAACTTTAGAGCAATGGTGCCCCAAGGGCTCCTCACTCGATGTCAAACCTAGGACGATTTTCAAGTTTACTTTCCAAAAAAGGGCAAAACAGCAGTGCTTGAACGTAATCTTGTCGACATAGGAATGGAGTGTACTCAAGGGATCCCCTAGACGAAGAACCTGAAATCGAGCTTTTCAATAGCTCATCATGTTGACCAACCATATTGCCAAATATCAAAGGGACAGGCAAGGGTATAGGAAGAGGACAAGTAGAAGCGGATAGGTGGGAGAATTTGGGCCTTGTGACTGAATTATTATAAGAAGCCTCAACTGCATCCTTAACTTCATTAATCGAGGCTCTTTTGCTTCCTGAAAATTACATGGAGAACTATAGTTATAGTTAAACAGATCGAGTATCTCCAGAAAAACTATAAACAAGAAGGTGACAATAGAAAGGGGCCAATCAAACACACTGAAGAATCAAATATGCTTTAAAAGGTGGGCATTCATTCATCTCACTCTCACGTGATAACTGATAAAGCTACAAGTTCCCTTTAGGGACTACAATTCTATATAGAATATAACATGTTGAAGTGCTTTGCTACCAAACATAATCCTATTTAGGTTGGTTTTACCTTTAGGTTTAGTCCTCATCACATACTGGAGCATCTCATTCCCAACTTTTCTTTGTTGTGTTCTGTCCATTGTCTCTAGACTTAAAAATGAAAAACTTAATTTTCATAGCAGGGATTTGAGAGTTGCATTTTTATCAGTAATCTTTCCAGCAATATATCTTAGTTGTTCAAACCAGGTTAACTTCATGAAATTTTCAAGATCTTCTGCTATGTCCAGAATCAAGGGCTGAAAGTTTCCGAGAAAGGGACTGCTGAGCCCGGTCTACTGGGGCAAAAGAGTTTCCAACATCAGGAGTGGAAGTAATTGCACAGTGACTTCATAAAAATGAAATGCCAGAAAAAAGAAAGCATACCACTTAAACAAGGCGCCGGCATGGCAACATCCAATGTAGTTATCGCGTTCTGCCTCATTTGGCCTTCTAGCATTTGTACTATCCCGTACATATCCAAAGCACCAGACGTACAGATTGATTCTGCAGATGACCCTGATTGTTTCATCCTAAAAGGGAGACAAAATGAGTGCATTGCAGACGCATACACTGCACTGAAGTGGTAAGACCTTTCGTCTTTAATGCACAGAAACTGGGAAGCTATACCTAGATAGTTATATATATGCAAGTATCAGTCACGGGAACTAATATTCGGATAAGAGATTAAAAGAGAGGCATACAGAGTAAGAGGTCATAAAATAAGATTCAATTACAGAAATTAAGAACCTGCACAGAAACTAGAAAAGACAAAGGTAGACAAACAAGACACAAGTTCATAACGACGAAGAAAGATTTTACCAACTATACAACATCCATCAGTTTTAAGTACCAGTGAATGAACTGGCAAAAGAAAAACACATACCTAAAATTTTGCTGTTAAATATATGAGTTTAGCACCCATGATTTCACTCAACAATTACTGAATCACCCAATTCCTTTAAAGTACATAGGATTCACATAGATAACTGGAATTCAAATTTGTTGATTCTGTTTGATGCTGAAAATTGCTGAAGGATGTAGACCAAATTCACACAATTTCTTGCCTTTTTGAGTGAAGAAAGCCACAAGTTTGCATCAGAAAGTGAAAAAGTGTGAGGCACGAGTCATGGTATCTTCAAAATGCCCCTTACCTCAGCTTGTAATTAGATATGTTCTCTCTCAAAAAAAAAAGGCGATGAATGTTTGGGGCTTCCTGTGTAAGGAACATGGGAGAGGACATGGACCATCCTGCTTCATTGAAGGATTGCAGTAGAGATTTAGAACATTGTATTCTTGTTGTTCAACATAGCACGGTTGATACTAAGGATAACAAAAGAGGCAATCACGCGTTGCAGATTAAAGATTGTTCCAGAAAAAATGAGACGGATGTAAAGAGTCTCAAAGGAACATTTTATTTTACTCGTTACATTTCGTGTAAAGAGATATTCTCTTATATATAGATAGATAGATAAACTAATAAATTTATCAATACGGGGAAGGCTGGATATACAGAAAAGAGAAAACTCTCGTACGTGTAGATAGTTGGAATTACTTGATAGATGAATGTGGTTGTTCGTAGAAAAGGGAATTTTGGCGTTCAGAATTCGAAGTAGATTTTTAGTGAAAATGCTATGATTTATGACCAAACTGGACCAGTGAACACATATTAGACTTAAAGGTTTGCATAACATGATCAGTATCTTAAAAGTAATTTCCATATTAAACTTATGCAATGAAGGCATAAGCCAATTCCATGAATTACACTTTGAAACACCAGGAATGATATATTTCAAAGGTAGTAACTGTTGGAAAAATAATATAATATCTCAAAAAGAAAATAATCTACATTTTAATGTTGAGAAGTTTTATATTCATTATTATTTGCTATGGTTTTTATAGCCATTAATTTTCTTTATTAGCCATTAATTTTTGTAACTTATGACACATTATGAGAATTAATTTGTCATTAGTATTTTCTGACCATATAATTCATATTATTCTCCCTATATATTATAGTATTCTTTCTTGAGACAAGACAAGAGAAAAAAAATATTCTTCCTACTTTCTGAATTGTTGGCTTTTCTATCAAAGAAACATTCTTTCTACTTTCTGAGTTGTTGGCTTTACTACCGAAGAAATATTCTTCGTACTTGCTGAGTTGCTGGGTTTTCTATTAATCTAATTTCCTTGTTAGATTCTGACTCTTAGTTTTATACTAGAAGAGTTTGTTGAATCCTGAGATACACCTACACCAGGTGAAATACCCCTAAGGATGGTTTCTTCGACACGCCTCAAGCAATGAAAATTCTCTACATAGATTCGTGATGAAGTATTTTTCCTAAGATTTTCAATAATCTTAAGGATATTTCTCACTGTATGTACCAATTACAAATCACACAATATTTTCACCAGACACTTTCTCCATTGCCATCCGATACTGCTACTCCAAGTATATTCAACAAATAATGAAGTGATTTGACACTTTAAAAATAAATGGGTATTTTAGTGAGGCTAACTCTACGTGAAGATTATAGATCAATCCAAAGAAAATGCAATAAGAGGTAGCAACAAGGTATACTGACAAAGGGAAAGAAAATTGCTACAAAAGCCACAATTTTGGAGGACAACGATGTCACAAAACAGGTATGGGAAATAAATGTTGTTACGAGCTTAAAATAATAATAATAATAATAATAATAATAATAATAATAATAATAATAATAATAATAATAATAATAATATTAATAATTATGACATCTGTTATTTGGTTAGCGGCACAGGAAGTCCGTTTTAAACTTTTAATTATCATATATAATTGTTAGACATCATTTTCTCTATACTTTCTCTATGATTTTGTTAGTCAAGCAGTATGAAAATTTACTTATCTTATAATTGTGATATTATTTTTATATCATATCCAATGTGAGATAGGGGTGGGCGTTCGGGTCATTGAATTGGATATGAGAATTTCAGTTTGGATATTGAATTTTCGGATTAAAAAAAGTACAATCCAAATAATTTGGATTGGATTGGATTGAATTTCTTAAGTTCGGTGTCGGATTAATCGGTTTGAATTTTTTGGATTTTCGATTTTGACTTTTAAGCTGTTTAGATAGACCATAACAATTAACAACCTCAATCCACTAAATAGTTTGCTCCTTGAAATTTATAACTCTCTACAATTAACAAGAAGAGAGGTGACTCTACCGCCCATGTCGTGTACTAGCTCATGAAACATTTTACATTTTTATATTTGATTAATAGAAAATTTCATATTGATTTAATATTGTGATGGGTCGTAGGTATTAATCTATTGGATCTTGAAAATTGAAATTATTAGTAGTGGACACATATGATATGAGTAATTGAGTAAGGTTAAATATAAGGTATAAAAATTACGGACTTTCGGATATCCAAAATTTCATAATGCTAAATCCGATATCCAATTCAAAATCCATAAATTTTAAAAATGAAATCCATAATCTAAAAATTCAACGAATATCCAAAAAATTCGAATTTCGATTTGAATATCGAATTGACCCAAACTATGCCTGCCCTAAAGTGAGATAATAATTTTGAGATTATAACTCCCAGGTTAAAATGATAAATATATCCTTCTCTGAAACCTTTCTTCCAAAGTTCTTGAAGAAAGTCAAAGTTAAAATTTAAAATAAATGTTTATCCAAATTTATTTAGTGTATAACTAAAACACGTATTTTATATTATATCTTGTATATTTCATTTTTAGTCTAACAAATCGTTCATGCACCAAAAAAAGTATATTCATAAATAATGTTGTTATTATTTAATTCTGATATTATATTTCTGACATTGTAATGTCACTATTAATTGTTTGCAAATCAAGTGATCTCTTACTCTCTTGATCAAGTGTCTCTCCATAGTGTAATTTTTTAGCGACACCTGCTTGTTTTGTCAACTAACACAATATCTTTAGTAAATAACATACGTGAGCGGGGCCAATTTCTCGTACTTGCTCAGTATGCCCCCCTTTCTTCGAATGCCCCGCCCGGTTCACTGGAATGTTGGCTTACCAAGCACTTGCTCGCTGCTCCAAGCGGGCGGAGCACTCGTTATCCTGACTTTTCTCTCTGCTGGGGCCCTCCCATTACTATAGCCATAAGCTATGGCAACTCCAGCTCGCAACCACAGGGGCCCGCCCCGCGAGGCCAGAGTGGGCTCAGCGGTCAGCCTCCATTCGGCCTCATTTTTATATTGTATTGGTTAACTTATCCATAACAAACAGGAGCTCAATGTCGACGCGACCACGCTTGATATAGATCCACTATTATTGTAAACTCCTTTATATACCCTACTACTATTCTCATGCTAGTGATGAGTTTTTGTACACGTCTTTTATGTGATTTATATTTTAAATTGTAGTTCGTTTTATTCTTCTCTATTATCCTCTTTCATGAAACTCTATCATATATTTTATAGGTCAATGAATATCATATGTAGATCTTTTTTTTTTTTTTGCGATAAATTTTGATCAATCTACCTAGTAAGGATATAGCCTCTTTGCAAATTTTTCGGATATAAATAAAATTTTATTTCTAGAATTTCATCGTAAGTTCATGTTGTATCACTTTTTTCATAGAATTTCATCGTACCACTTATGAATTAAATGTTACAATAGTCCGCACAATTTTAAATATCTCATTTGTTCTTATAAATTGTAATTAGCATATCTTATTTGTTATTATAAATTGTAATTAGCATGTTTTCTCTAAATAATTATATAGTTTGATAAGCCACTATATTCTAGCCTCTTGAAGACACTTTCAAACCTCTACGAAATTTCTACGTGACAACAAACTTTTTTAATTCTCATATACTTCATGACAATCTTTTTATGAGTCGGCTTAATTCTATGAGTCCAGTTAAAATTTAATTTCTATTGTGTGCAATCATGCGGAGGTAGGAGTTGGATGATGTGATATATATCGAATATTATATTGAAATTAAATTTTTTGATACGGCAGTATGGATATAATGATATTTAATACGGTATTTGTTATGAATTTTAATTTTTTTTATATTTAATATAATATTTTGTATTTACAAAATAGATATCGAAATATTAAATATCACACTCAAATCTTATAACAATATATACAATCGATGTATGTTAAATATAATTTAATTTTATTAAATATATAAACTTTATAATAATATATACTTTCCTTGAACAATTTTGATCCTTTAGACCTACTCTAGAATTATATTTAGAGTAGGTTCTTAACAAAGATAATTGTTAGTCTAATATAATTGAGACGTTTTTAAAAAGTTAAAGTCATAGTTCTTTATTATATGAGTATATATAAGTTGAAGTCAAATAAAGTATAGTTACTGATTTATCATATCGCAAACTATTGATATCAAAATTAAAATTATCGAACCATAACGAGCTAATTTGATATTGTAATAATATAGAATTTTTAGATAACAAAAATCAAAATTATAACCGAAAATTTTAATACTATACTATGCCCACACCTCTGCGGAGGACTAAATTATACATAAATATACTTTGCATACCAAATGTGATGTTTGGAGAAAAGAATATATATTGGGGGCCGCAGTATCGGCCCATGCCATTTAACGGGCCAGAGAAACCAAGTCCATTAAAACATTAACACTAACACAAAACCTCTCTCTAGGGTTTTTCTTGCTGCCTATAAATACAGCTGAAAATCATCTCTTCAAGCATAACTCTACCTTTCTCTGCAGCAGAATTTTCAAGGGCTCAACGGCGAAGCTTTTTTCTTTCAATTCTCTCTTTCTCTCTTACTCGTAAATTAGTTTCTCATGAATCCTTATGAGTATTTTTTATGCTTTTCTTAAATGATAAGATGCCTAATATTGCAATTCCTTGATCTGAAGTCATTGAAGAATGGATGAAGGGATCTATCATTAGGCTATATGCAAAGAATGCATATATATTTATTCCTATATATATGTGTCTACCTTTAGCTCCGAATCATCCCTTCTCTTATAGGGTTTTTCGGTGACATGGTAGATACAACTTTTTCTTTAGTAATGTTGGGTTATGATGTGTAAGGATGATGAAAGAAATCATTCGGATTCCCACTGATGTATATACGTGATTACTACAACCAGCTACTTCTGACTTCCACATCATAAACGTGTTTATTTAATTTTATGTATTTTTGTTTGTGAAATTTTGAAGCAAAAAAGGGCCGGTGATGTAAGTAAATATTTGCTACTCTTGATGGAAATTTCCAACTGATGATTCTTTATCCACCAAGATCTCTGAGGCCTCGTTTTTAATTTTTGTTTTCTTTTCTATAATGGAGGTTTACTTTTGGGTGATTTTTCCCCAGGAGTTTTTCAATTATAACTAAACGTGTTTTTCAATTTAGTAGTTTTTATGCACAAGGTTAAAATAATGTGTAAGGGTTTCATCATCTTTAATATATCAGATAGTCTCAACTTAGTTTTGTATGAAATCATGTTCTCCATTTATGTAGAATCTGAATAGTTGTTTCTTTTTATAAGGTTAGATACAAGTATTTTTGTTTTACCATGAACTATTTACTCCATTTTTGGTTGATTTTTTCTTCAAAAGATGAAACAATATTTGGATTGTTTGATTATGATGTGTAAGGGTGATGAAAGAAATCATTCGGATTCCCAATGATATACGTGATTACTACAACCAATTACTTCTGACTTAAATCACAATCATAATCGAATTCCATTTTCTTTATTTACTTTTCATGTATTTTTTCTGTTTCTTTTCTGAAAATAAAAATGGCCTGTGATGTAAGAAAATATTTGCTACTCTTGATGAGATTTATTAAATTTTCATGTGATGATTTATTTTTAAAATTTGCCTTTTGGTGTAAATATAAACATTAAAAATTGAAAATTATTTTAATAAAGTAAATTCTGAAAACTGACTACATTAAAATATAAATAGTATTATCATCTAATTTACTTTTTACTGCAAAGGGTTAAGACTTATGTTGACGGACGATTGATTTAAGAAAAAAGATTTATGTGAAAAGTATTATCGTCTATACCAAGTTTGGTTTTCAAGTTTTTAATTGGCATATTTTTTATTTGTATTATAGTTGGAATTTATAAATATTTAGAAACTAATTTTAAATATTTTTATGAATATTTTTATTTTATTTTGATATGTTGGTATATTTTTTGGGTTTATATAATATTAGTTTATGTTGGTTTGAAGGATATGGATATTAAATATCAATTTCTAAATATTTATTAATCTCAACTATAATACAAATAGCAAATATAATATTAAATAATTTAAAAACTAAAATATTAATTATAATTTATATTAATATGTAATTGACTTGTCGATTTGTAAATCAACAAATAAAATATGGATTCATAAAATAGAATTTATTTTTCAAAGAAATATATTGTATTATTAAATTTTAATTATTTTGCAAACAATTGAGCTACTAAAATTGATAATAATATTACATTATAGAAGCTCAAAAAATAAATCTAGATAAAATGAAAAATGAAAAATGAAAATATCATTTTTTTTAAAAATATTTAATACCAAATTATAGAGCTCTAAAATTAAATTTTAACAAACATAATATACCAATATGTAAATAAATTATCAATGATTAATCCAACAAAAAAAAATTGGAGTTATAACTAAATATTTAAGTAAAAAAGAAGACAATAAAAAAGTTGACTTGTTTTAAATTAGTTGGGTATTTGCGCAGTTTAATTTGAAAACGCGTAATCGTGGTTGTACAATGAAGAAACACTAGTGTGACTGTGCAAAAAAAAAGTTAAAAACACGCAGTAGTGCAGTAAATTTTTTTTTTTGGTAGTAATTGGAAAATATATGAAATACAATAGTTCATGAGATTTTTAAATAACCATAATTTCTTAAAAATTAAATTTGATAATTTAGGTAAATATTTTTTTGCTATATTTGAAAACATAAGAAAGAAATAACAAATTGTATTTTCTTAGGTATCAAAGAGCTAGTAAATAGAAGAAATAAAAATAGAAACTATTGGTATTTCTTGTAATTAAAAAAAATCTATATAAAGGAGAGATTTAGGCCATATCTCATAGTTTAGAAATTTCATTTATTTTTTTTCTATATTTTTTTTCCAGTATGTTCATTACAATTAAAAAAAAAATCCAACAGTCATGTTTATTTATCTTGATAATTGACGTCTATTTCTCTAATAACTTCTACCAAAAGTACTCGCTTTCTCTCCCTTTTATTTTGCGCCTTTCCCTCTCTCATCTTAAAAAAGTGAGATAAATTGATATATAAATTTTTGGGGATTGTTGATAAAAAAAAGTTCTATCAATCCCTTTTACATCAATAGAGAAATATTAGTGTAGTAGAAAGAAAGTTGAAACAAATTTGGCTGTAACATTGAGTTTATTTTAAAGATTACCTCAACATATGATAAGAGACAAGGATTGTTCTTCTCGATTAGGGATTCTGTCCAAATTTACTCTTCGCCATCGAGGTAAATCTTCTATTTTATCTTTTCGCGATTTTTAGCTTTTCTTACATGTTTAGTTGATGTTTCATGTATCTTCTTTCAATTTCTTTTATATCAATGGAGGAATATATAGTGCAGTAGAAAGAAGTTGAAACGAAACTTAACTATAATATTGAATTTATTTTAAAAATTACTATCTCAACAAAAGATAGAGATAAGAATTATTCTTCTCGATTAGGGATTCTGTCCAAATTTACTCCTCGCCACCAAAGTAAATCTTCTTTTTTTTATTTTTACAGTTTTTAGTTTTTTTTTTAAATGCTAGTTGATATTCCATATATCTATAAATTTATATTCTCGAATTCCTGGTTGATTTGAGTTTATGACATACTAAAATAATGCATCTTTTGGTTAATTTGTTGCCTATTTATGAGATTAGTTTAATCTTTAAAAAAATATACAAAAATTATATTCTTACACTTAAAGATTTTAGTAACACCTCTTATGTTAGAATTTTAGAAAAATAAGACGCGAAGATTTGACATACAAAAGTTTTAGGTTCTTCCACCCTTCTGTTTCTAGTAGACTGCAACCACAAAATGAGTTGGAGTCCTTTAGGAGTTTGGACAGTCCTAACAATAATTATGCATTTATGAATAAGAAAGAGTATTTATTTTGATTTTTGTCAAGATACTTAGAATTAGAATAAAAAATGCTTAAAACAGTTTCATGATAAGTCCTACACTTTTTTATAAGGATAAGAACATGAGCCTCTCCCTTGAAAATTAATGAGATATTATATATTGGTCAATACTTACCAACCACTTTCATAATAAATATAATAATTATTTATTATCTATTATTGGAAAGACAGTCAGACTTGGTTATCAATCTTATTCCATGAAATGAACTTGGTTGTAACATTAAATTTATTTTAGGAATTATTATCTCAATAGAGGATAAGAGACAAGGATTATTTTTCTCGATCAGAGATTCTGTCCAAATTTACTCCTCGACACCAAGGTAAATTTTCTCTTTTCTCTTTTTGCGATTTTTAGTTTCTTTTGGTTAATTTGTTGTCAATTTATGAGATTAGTTTAATCATTAACAAAATATACAAAAATTACATTCTTACACTTGAAGGATTTTAGTAACACCTCTTCTGTTGAAATTTTAGGAAAACAAGACTCAAAATTTTGACATACAAATGTTTCAGGTTTTTCCACTCTTCTGTTTCTGGTAGACTGACTGCAACCACACAATAAGTTGGTGTCCTTTAGGAGTTTGGACAATCCTAACAATAATTATGTATTTAAGAATAAGAAGTATTTATTTTGAGTTTTGTCAAGGTACTTAAAATTAGAATAAAAGATGCTTAAAACAGTTTCATGATAAGTTCTACACTTTTTTATACGGATAAAAACATGAGTCTCTCCCTTGAAAATTAATGAGATATTGCATACATGTCAATGCTTACCAACCACTTTCATAATAAATATAATAATTGTTTTATTGTCTATCATCAGAAAGACAGTCAGACTTGATTATCAATCTTACTCTATGAAACGAAACTTGATTGTAACATTGAATTTAATTTAGGAATTATTATCTCAATAGATCATAAGCTAAGGAACAAGGATTATTTTTCTCGATTTGGGATTCTGCTCAAATTTACTCCTCGCCACCAAGGTAAATCTTCTCTTTTCTCTTTTGTGATTTTTATTTTTTTAAAATGTTTATTTGATGTTTCGTGTATCTTTAAATTTATATTCTCAAATTCCTGCTACATTTAGGTTTATTACATAGTTAAAAAAATGCATCTTTTGGTTAATTTTCTGCCTATTTATGAGATTTATTTAATCTTTCACGAAATATACAAAAAATACATTCTTACACTTGAAGGATTTTAGTAATACATGTTCTGTTGGAATTTAGGAAAATAAGACGCAAAATTTTTACATATAAAAGTTTCAAGTTCTTCCGCCCTTCTGTCTCTGCTAGAAAGCAACCACACAATGAGTTGGAGCTCTTTAAGAGTTTGGACAGTCCTAACAATAATTATGTATTTAAGAATAAAAGAGGGTGTTTATTTTATCAACGTACTTAGAATTAGAATAATTAAATGTTTAAAACAGTTTCAGTATAAGTTCTACACTTTCTTTTAAGGGCAAGAACATGAGTCTCTCCCCCGAAAACTAATGAGATATTGCATACCTGCCACTACTTACTAATTACTTTTATAATAAATATAATAATTATTTTTATTGTCTATCATTAAAAAGACAAACAGACTTGACTATCAATCTTATTCCTTATAATATTTGTTGGTAATTATATAGCACGTGACCTTTGATTTAACCTTGAAAGGAACGACTGGTGCATTGAGAACCCGCTATGAGTGTGTTCGGGGGAAGGATCAGATCAAATTGGGTCTTATTTATGCAATATTACTTTACATTATTATAAGAGGTTGTTTCGTAACTTGAACCTATAACCTGGTCATACGACGACAACTTTTATAGTTACCCCAAGACTCGCCCAATGTTGACTTAAATTTGAAAATCAAAATAAAATTTTGAATTTAAAAAACACTAATAATTTATATATAAGCAAGTAAAGCTTTTGGTACAACTTTGAGCCGCCTTTATTTTCAAAAATGAATAAAAAAGAGTAAGAACGGAAAATTTTACATTTTTATCCCATTTTGATACATTAATGGGATGATAAAAATTCATAACATTCTTTGCACTTGCATCTCTTCTTTTCTTGATTAGCTGCACAAAATGGACTAAACTGTGAAATACTTATGGTATTATATTGGACCTATCACTCATTATCATACTAGAGAATTCTTTTCCTCCTCTTATTAGAAAAGCAACAAAAATAAGTTAAGTCATTTTTTTTTTCTGATTGTTCTATTTTTAGAAAAATCAGAAACCACTTTTACTAATCCTAAAAATTGAGTCTCTTCCTCTAATTTCTCGAAAACTTATTTATCTAAAAATACTAAATACTCTATGTAACTGTCTATGTGTTTGTGTACTTGGTTTTCAATTGCACTTACCAAAGAAGAAAAAGAATAATAATTTTGTGTGAACTTTGTCTCCGCAGTTATTTTGATGTGAGATGTCATGTCCTTAGACTTTGATGTTGAACAACACACACATACAACAGAGAAGTTCTAATCTTACTTTATAAAGGAGTCACTTGAACTATACATGCTAATATTTTTATTGGAAATATTATCTGGAGTGAACTCTTGATATTTTCTTATATCATTGGTCACCAAGTTTCTCTTACACATTTGCATGAAATTCTTACTAGCAGTTCAATTTTGATTTGCTCCTTGATGTGTGGATTCAAGATAACTTGACGCTGACATTTGTATTGAAAAAATAAATTACATATATCAATAAAATGTTTTACCCTTGAAATGAACATGTCATCGAATTGTTATGTTGCTTCTCTTTTCAAGAGGTTCTGAATGACCAACCAAAATAAGTATTTTGCATTGAAGTTGTTCTCTTGAGTTATGGTAATAGCACTTACCGATTCATTAGCTTAAACTTGAGTAAATCTTGGATTTTCTATAGTTTTTTCAAATGGAGAAGCTATAAAGTTCTTCTTTTAATCTTCTAGCAAATTGAAAATTGCATGCGGCGTATCATTTTTTATCCCAATAAGAAAATATATGTTGTTAGTATAATTAAGTTCTTGAAAATAAGATCTCCATTGTATTTCTATACTTCAACCTACTTGAGTTGTGCCAATGCTATATTTGTATAACTTGCTGATATTCTTAACATTTGTAGAGTAAAAATAAATTTTTTTAACCAAAAAATCAAGCATTTTTTGATTGAATTTTCATATTGTATTGATTTTACATAGGTTACAGGTGATCAAGTTACAGCTAGCATTCATGAGGGTCACAGAGTTATTCAGCAAATTTTACATTTAAAAATATCAGAGAATTCTTATTGTTTCATTATTTCACCAAGGTATTGAAATATGTTAATAACAGGTAATTGAAATTTATTAATAATCTTTCTTCATTTTATTTAATCTTACTTTATATCTCTTATAAATTGATTTAATTTGGTTGTAAAAGCTAAAGCAAAAATCTCCAATCTAAGACGACAGAGGGGCAAAAAAATTAGAGAAGATCTTATAAAGTACAAGAAAAAGAAAGAAGAAGAAAGCTATGATGACTTTCAAAGATTTTTATCGGGATTCAATTCTCTTCTCCCTTTTGGATTCTACAACCGATTCGTAAAAGTTCTATGTCTTTTATGTCACACCCCGCCTTGGGGGGTATGACTGGCACCTGGTGCCCTACTAGGACATGAACTGCTAGATTACTGAGCCTGAGCACATCTGGTGCCTGGCTGGCTTTAACTCAGATTTCTGGAAACAAAGGGCTATATAACGGTTGTAAACACAGCCTCCGGCCAACTGGGCCTATAGCCACCTGTACCTGTAATAACAGCTAACCAGAAACATATCAATATAAGGGAGCCTATACGGGCCGACAAGGCCACCATGCTGTCTAGTTATCTGTAACTCAACACAAGACTACTGTAAGGCTACATGACCGGCAAGGTCACCACTACGGTCAAACTAAGGCCTCACACGGCCAACATAAACTGAAATGCTAAACAGCTATAACAAACTGCACGGCCTCACACGACCGGCTCAGTTGACCACAGGAAAATATATACAGACTGCAAGCCTCTAAGAATACTGATAAGATGGCCGGGATAGGGCCCCCGACCTACCCATACTGTACAACAAAAGGAAATGATATAAACCTCTGAAATATCAAGCTCCGGATGACAGGAGCTGATGACTCTGCGCTGGCAAGGATCACGAGGGATCGCCTCCTCGTCTATGAGTACCTGCAGGCAAGTAATGCAGCGCCCCATCGGGCGTCAGTACCACTGGTACTGAGTATGCAAATCAACTGAAACAATATAACTAACACAACTGAATATAGATAGCATATCTAGCAAAACTGTATGGCAGGAGATAATTGTATCTGAAGAAACTGATAAGAACTGAATCATGCTTCCTGTACTGATAAGGCGGAGGCGTACCTGTAAACGCGATGGCCTACTGTCCAGTAACTAGTATATAACACATAAATAGATATACAGGTAACAAGCAAGAGCCAATACCAACCCCCATAAGCCGGATGGCGGCAAGCAAGCAAACAATCTACATACCCCTACCCGGGTCGAAACCAACCAAAAATAAATCACTCCACTCATCTGCTTACTCGGAGCTCCTCTACCAGCCCCCTGGGTCTCCGGCTCGAGCCATAGCCTCCAATATAAGCAACCGTGTCTGCGTTCGGAGGACTCCTGTGTAGACAGTAACAGATAGGGTCTGGATCCCCGGACACAACTCAACGGGGCTACCTGAAACCGGAGCTACACCTATAATAACTGAATGTACAGACAGTAACAGATAGGGTCTGGTTCCCTGGACACAAAACTTAACAGGGCTATCTGAAACCGGAGCTGCACCTGAAATGCTGATCAGACTGCTATGGGGAAAACTTCATCCCATCTTCGTCCAAGCTGGGGACGGCATGCCACTCCTTGGAGTGACGTAAAACCCACCCGCTCAGTGGGCGACATGATTACCAACCCAGGGGCAGCGAGGACGCTCAATAAGGTGCCCTCACGCCACATCAAGTCTCAACAAACAAATAGCACATATAAATAGCAAGCATGTATAACTGAAAAAGACTATCTGAAATATGATTTCTTATTCTGATATGTTTCTATACTGAACTGATTCTTTACTGATTATACTGATTCTGAGATCTTTCTTTAACTACTGGCTAATCTGTAGCCAGGGTACTATCTGTCTGAATGGCTAATCTGTAGCCAATAGAACTGTCTGTCTATCTGATTTACTTTATTAGCTTTATTCTGAAAATCTGTATCTTTTTATTCTACAACATGCTTGCTAATCACACAATAAGCTATACTGAATCTGGAATGCTAACTCGCCCTTTGGCGCATGCTTTACTAACTTTCGAACTGAATATGATACGGCAACACAACTCATAATCTATTAGACTTACGTAATTCTCAACATTCAACTCCGAGAGTTTCAAAATACGGAGTTTACTATGATTTACCAAGCTAAGACTTACTAACTTGCCGAAGAACAACTTTACATACCTTAACCTCGAGTTATCCGACTGTCGGACGAGGCTCGGTCAGTATTCCAGCTAAATCGCCCAACTGCATTCATAAACACATCATTTAGTACTAAATACAACACTATTCTGAAGGACAACGTCACTTTCGATATAATTATAGCCTAAACTTAGGCTTATCAAAAGACGATCGAAAACTTGCTATTTTCCAGAAGTCCAGAAGGGAGAAGTATTCACTTCACAGCTAGGAACACATAGACACTAGTTTGGAGCAATTCTGCTTACCTTAGTCCGGTAGCTCGACGATTCGTCGGCCGTATTTCGCGAAACTAAATCCGTAGGAATGCTCCCTGCTGCTAAATACCTCGGTATCTAGAGTTAATTTAAGTTTAGACTACGTTTGGCAGCGTAAACAACGATTATAATATTAACCCTCTTCGTCTCTCTCTGTTCTTCACGAGTTCTGGAAATTATTTGGGGGAAAAAATAAGATTAAAACTGAAGTGGAGGCTTATATACTTAAGCCTGGACAGACCCAATGTGTCACAGAGCCAACACGGAGGCTCCACCTCCGTGACACGTTGCCATCGCGGAGGGGCTCTACCTCGGCTCCTTCCGCGATGGTTCGACAGGTTACCCGTTCGATCCTTTGCTGGGCCTTTCTCTAGCACGTATGAATTTCAAATATGCTTAACCAATGTGCGAATAGGCCATCTTGGTGCCGGGAATCTTACGGGGTATAACATTTTATCCATCTATTTTGACGATTTTCTGAAAAATTATCTTTTTTTGTATTGAGTTGATCTTTTAAACTTTTAGTTGTTGAGTTAGTGAGTTTGATAAATTTCTGATTTTTTTTTAGATCTGACCCCTATATATAGTTGCTTTTATTGCTATTGTTGACCTTTATTTTTAGAAGAGACTGATCTAATTTCGTTTAAAGGTTAGATATTTTTAATCATTTATTTGACTTCGCTACTGCAGTCTGCAGGAGTCACATTTCTATTACTGTAGCTAGCAATTATTTACATTTGCTTTTGAACGATAAGACACATGTTAAAGGTATAATAAGAGATGTGTCTATTACTCAAACTTTTTTTTTACCCCGGACATGAATATAGAAGCAAATATTCCTCATTAAATAGGATTACATAAAATATAGATAGCTAAGTTCCATTCAGAAAAATCACAATGAAATAATTTTTCCTTCTTATTTTGGAATAGTGAACGTTCCTCCTCTAATTCTATGTATACTTGTATTGTTGCATGTATTAGTCTACAGTTTCTGGATTATCTAATTTTTTTCTATAATGATTTATATTTTTTTTGGTGTAATGATGGTAGGATATACATTGAAAGTCAATGTCATTTATTAGACCTATGAATTGATATCTGAAGTATATGCTAATTGAGCATTTGCGCTGAGTTTTCGTTGCTGAAATAGCTGAAGGTACAATGCGAATTTTCTTTAAAGATTTATACTGATATCTCTTGAAGATAAATTCAAATTTGGTATGCCTATGGTAAAAATGTAAAGAACTTAAAAACCTTATCAATCTTTGATATGCTCAATGAACCATAACAAAATTTTGAAATGGCTTCAAGGATGTCGTGTCGGACGACCCATTTAGGAACATGACTGGAGTGAAACTTCTGTAGTCCCAGGACATATCAAGCCATAAAAATACAACATAATTGAATCCAGCTATAGTATATAGTAAACTCTAGCTGTGCACGTAATCTATAAAAGGGTAAACCACATTACGTCTTAGAGTAAAACATTCATTTCAAGTTGTTGAGACGAATACTCATATTGTAGTTCTTGTTTTGTTGGTTAAAATATTTATGCATTTGAAATTTTCAACTTGTAAGTGCCATTTGACATATCATAAACGGAACTTAATATGAATTAAGGGTTCGGTTGTTTGCCCATTTCATTTGTACGTAAATTTGATTTTGATTTACTATACAATAAATTATTTGCTTACATTCAGGAGAGAAGTGTGGATAGATTTTCAAGTTAAACTGCAAGTTGTAAATGTTTCTTAAAGTAATAAATGTGTCTTTCTGGACTAACATTGGAATAAAAATATAGTTTTAAATTGAACCCTATCACTTTGGAATCCTAATTTATTATAAAGCACCTAAGGAACTTATTAATTTATTGAAATATTTTTCCCTTCAAGTATATATAATTAGTTGATTTTTTGTGCAATCATGACATATACTCCCTTTTATTTTTTATTTTAATAATTTTTTTGGGCCATTTAAATGGAGGAACATTTAAATGATATATGTAATGCAAAAGGGAGGGGTGGACTTTCTACAAGGAAATATTAAGTTAAAACTATAATATCTATTCACCTTTTTTTCACCTTTCTATTGTTCCATTTGCCAATAAATATTTATTTATTAAAAGAATTTAATATTTCAGGTTGACATTTATTTGATTCTTCTAAAATTCCAAATATTAACACTTTCAGAAAGCAAAAGGCTAAATAATAAATTAAAATCAAAGATGATTGATTCAAGGATGAATGATAATATGTTACTATCATTTTCTTTTTCTCAATTAACGTTTGTTACTATGTAATTTCATATGTAAGATATATATTATTGTAGTTCTAAAGGCTGATAAATTTTCTTCATATTGTAGATATCGTATTTTTATGGCTTGAAACTATAAAAAGAGAAAGTGTTAGTGCTAATTGAAAGAAATAAATTTATATTTGTCATTTATTTAATTTATAAAGTTATTTATCACGCATATTTATTGTTTAATCTATTTGTTTTACTTTGATTAAATTTATAAAAGTATTATTTTATAAAGTCAGTAGTTTCAAATGACCGCGCGAAGCACGGATATTTTTACTAGTTATTACTCTATAATTGTATATTTATGTTGTTTTTACATAGATAGGTATGCTCGTGCTTAGTATGGGCCCAACATTTCAACTTACATTTTGTAAATCTCATTTTGTACGATGGTAAGTAAAAAAAATTCTAAAAATAAATATTTAGTATCCTCATATTTTTTTGTTTGGATATTAATTTTAGAATAAGTTATTAAAAATAGTGTCGAGATAATTTATACTTGTCAGAAGGTGAAACAATAATTTCAATATAACTTATCCTCAAGATAAAATAATGAAATTGACAAAATAGTCCTAAGGTCCTAAAGTTCGGCAAAAAAAATATAAAAAGATAAATAAGGTGGAGGATATTCTTATAAATAAATTAATTGTTTATAAAAATTATGCAATGTATATTATTTTTAATACAATTTACTAAACAGTTAATAAAAAATAATTCTTAAATAATTAATGCTTATTGTAACTTGTCTTCAAACCAAACGACCCTTACGATCATATTGAACTAACTGTGGTAATAACTGCAAAGCAAAAGAAAACCAAACTAATTTAATTCAATGACATTTGATTCAACTGTAAAGATGAAAAACTTTCTTCTCCTTCTATTTTTGGTTTCACTTCTACTTAGACAACTTTATTATTGACTTGACAAATATACTAATGCATAATTGCATACACGTTCGTCTATACATATAAATATTTAAGTTCACATATACTTTGAATCTAAAGTATACATTTACTTATATTAAGCAATATATGTGAAACTTAAAACTTATAGCCATTGTTACAAAGCAGGTTTTTGAAGTTTCTCATGTTTGGACAGCCAAATTCCACCTTGATAACTCTCTTACGTGCTTAAGCTCACCTCAGGATAACAACTTCTGATTTCTCCACATTGAAGAATGACAAAAGCATCCTTTTGAGAGCTGAAAATTCGAAGCTTTTCACCTAAATATATCACACAACCATTGAAAAAAGCTGGATAATAATGCCATACACATTAATTTGAGATTCATATTTCAAAAGGTAAAATCACAGATCATAGCTCTTCAACCATAGCGACACAATTTGTAAATTTCTCCTGGTATTGTAACTCTTGCATTTTTGAAGCTTACAATAGCATCATAAACTACAAAAATATAATAAAATATTTTGCTGAAATAAGAAACTGTGGACATTTTTCTTGGTTTACTTATAATAAGTTAGATTTAGATGGACCACAATTAGGATTTTTATTGTCTTCTAATGTTTGAACGCATTAGCAAATCCAAGGGCAAACAGTATGAGAAAAAAGGAGATAAAATTAGCTACACCATGCACACGTGCGCACACACACGTTTTGATTAATTTCTAAAGTAGTTCTCAACAAGTAATTCACTTAATTGATCGAAACTTATGAAAATTCTATTGCTAGGTTTACTACTACTATTTTTTGATGGAGTCCTAAAAGAGGATTATAAGATTATTCATAAATATTTTTTGTCATTTAGAACGACATTACTCATAATCGTTTAGAGAAAGTTAATGCAAAAGAACTATCTACCCTTCTTACTTTCATGTCCAAAACCTTTGTTGCCTCTTCAAGATGAAGGATTATTCATAAAAAGAGCTCACATAGCCAATAACTAATAATCTGAAAGAACCCATTCACCACTTGATACTTCAAACTATGCTACTTCTCCTTCAACATTTAATAATATCTTAAGTACACTAGGTATTTTCTCTTTGAATCAACAGGAATATCTCCTTTTTTCTCTCTTTGACCAGTAAAAAATTTGAGACAACAATTATAATTGATTAGGATGAGATGTTTACCTATATTATTATAGGGCGTTTCACTTTCAAGTACATCATACGTCGCTTATGTTTAATCCCCCTCTTTTAGTCCTATCTGGAGAGTATAAACAAAGGTCCTAGCTGGTAATTTCTTTATATTTATTGATCGTTTATAATGCTATACCACCTACGGTAATGTACTTATATTTATAAATAATATTAAATAGATGAATAGGATGCAAAATGCAATGACAGAATCAGAGTAATTTTTCTTGGGTGTTTGGAGCTCATTAAGGGTATAATTCTAATATATATGATATAATTTGTATGATTTGGGACTTGCCATATCAGGAAGTACAATTTATTCTTTTCCACATACATACCAAAACAGTCTTTTTTCTTTTTTCGTGGAAGCTTATAGTGTTTCCATGACTAAGAGTATGTACTAAGTGTAATCTCATTAAAAATTACTCTTTCTTATTCTATGATTCGAAAATAAGAAAATTGATGGATATAATCAAGAATGACTATATGTTGTTAATTGTCGATACTTTAATTCTACTGTTAGGATGAGAGTGTTTCAATACTTAAGCATGAGGTAAGAGTAAGATCGCAACTATATAGCTAAAAGGGCCACGATAATCTGCCCAGTTGCCCTCGTACTAGCACATTTTTCGTTACTCTTTAATTCTTCTAAACTTAATTTATCATATATATGAACAATAAATCATGTAAGCATTAAAGTAAATGAAATAACATAAAAACATAAGAAAAGGGTAGGTGAAGCAAATCTTGAACTTGATCAATGCATGTAATATGAAAAGAGCCAATATGAACTCATTAACCTCTTGTTTTACTCAAAACCCGTTGGAGTTAAGTGTTAGGTGTGAATTGAAAAGTGGAAGAAATTAGTTTGGAGGGAAGAAAAAATTGAAAAGTTTCTTTATAAATGGAACTTTGTCCCACATTGGTAGGGAAAATGGAAATGTTTATGCTTATTTAGAGAAGCATATCTTCTAGCTAATAAAGAGTTAAGAAGAAAGTCTCCCCTCATGCTGTCGTTGTCGCTCGACTTCAGCTTTGATTTCGGATGTGGTCAAATGATCTGATTGATTGATGTATTTTTTAGATCAAATTTATTTAAAATTCGAGTTGACTTTTTACGCAATCTGGAAGAGGACCTGCATTGCACGTGTGCCACGTGAGTCCTCACATGTGAAACGCAGGTGCAACGCAAGTTAAGCCAAAATATTTCCTTTCCTAACGGTAGTCATTCCAGACAAATACAACCTGAATAGGTGTTTTCACACCACTTCACTTCAGTTTTTTAGCAATAAATAAAGGCCTTTTGCCTTCATTTCAGATATAGAATTTTTGAACATTCTGCATACTTTTGAACAAGCAAAATCGAATTCGTTGTGTGATTTGTTACTATTCTTAGAGTTTGATGAAGTTTTTGGTGTTTGAGGTACTTCTACACTATTAACAGGTATATCTGTTTTATTCTGGGAGGAAGTAGTCCAAAACCTCGAGTACAGTGAGGGGATTAAATTCCTTAATGACACATAGTAAATTCTATGGTCTTGGATATCTATTTCTTTATCTTTCTTTTACTTATTTGAACACAGAAGGATAACAAGCTTAAGATTGTTTAAAATTTTCTGTGTTCATCTATTTTCTTATTTTGAAGACTAAAACCTTTATGGTTTTCTACTCCACCGTTGAAGATTAAAATCTTCAAATTTTCTACTCCGGTTGATTATTCGATTTGAAGATATAAAAATTTCACCAATTATTCAGTTTATTTCTATCTAAGTTTTTTGATTTGAAGAAATAAAATCTTCATCGATGGCTAACTTTTGCTGTTACTGATTAGCAGTTATGATAGGAGTAACTGACCCCATGCTCGCCTCTACAAGCAATGTAGTCTCCTCCACCTATGCTATACCAGTAGCGGCTCCGGCAGAAAAGCCCAAAAAATTTGCTGGCATCGACTTCAAATGCTAGCAGTAGAAGATGTTCTTCTACCTGACAACGTTAAGTCTGTAGAAGTTCATTAAGGAGGATATTCTGGTTCTGCCGGAATCAACTCCCGAAAATAAATGAATCTTAGTGACTGAGGCTTGAAAGAACTCAGATTTTTTGCGCAAGAACTATGGCCTAAGCGACTGGAGGATGATCTGTATAATGTATATAATAATGTGCAGACTTTTAAAGAATTTTGGGATGCGCTATCGAAGAAGTACAAAATAGAGGATCGGATTAAAGAATTTTATTACAGCCAATTTGCTGGACTATAAGATAATAGACAACAAGCCTATTATCACACAACTCCATGAGCTTCAAATGATAATTCACGATCTCCTTCTTGAAGGTATACTTCGAATAAATGTTTTTATCAAAAGTATTAACTATGGTGCTAATTATGAGTTTTTCATTGAAGGTTTGGTCATTAATGAAGCTTTTCAAGTTGCATCCATGATTGAAATGCTACCTTCTTTATGGAGGAACTTTAATAATTATTTGAAGCACAAGCAAAAGGAGATGAAGCTTGAAGATCTAATCGTTTGATTGAGAATCGAAGAAGATAATAAAACTGCTAAAAGGAAGGTACAAGAAACTCAACAATTATGAGGGAAAATATTATTGAGACTGCTCCAACTAATTCAAAAAAGAGAAAGAATCCTTCTGGACCAAAGAATTATCCTAGCAAGAAGTAATTCAAAGAAAATTGCCACAACTGTGAAAGATTGGACACAAGGCTGCTGAATGTGGTGCTCCAAAGAAAGAGAAGAAAAAGGGTCAAGCTACATGGTTGAAGGAACCATGGAGATTGATGAGTTGTATGCTATGGTGTCTGAATGCAACCTAGTGGGAAGTCCAACAGAGTGGTGGATTGACTCTGGAGCCATTCAACATATCTATGCAGTCAGAGAAGCATTTGCTTCTGATACCTCTACTGGACCCAACGAGACCATCTTTGTGGGAAACTCTGCGACAGCCAAGATTTAAGGCTATCGAAAAATATTTCTGAAGATGACATCCGGCAAGGTGGTAACTCTGAATAGTGTATACCATGTTCCATAAATAAGGAAGATCTTAGTTTCTGCTGGACTTCTCGTCAAGAACGGGTTTAAGTACGTTCTTGTTTCAAACAAAGTTATAATAAGTAAGAATGATGTGTATGTAGGAAAAAGTTACCTAACCGAGGGTCTTTTCAAACTAAATGTAATTATTGTTAAGAGCAATAAAATTTCTATCTTCTTCTTACTTGCTTGAGTCAAATAATTTATGGCATTCAAGTTTGGAACATGTTAATTATAAAACCTTGCATAAAATGATCAATTTGAAATTATTGTCACAGTTTGAATGTAATCAATTAAAATTTCAAATCTATATTGAATCTAAGTATATAAAACATTCTTATAAGTCAATTGAAAAGAATTTAAGCCCCTTAGACTTAATTCACACAGATATTTGTGACATGAAGTCAATACTATCTTGTGGTGGAAAAAAGTATTTCATAACTCTTATTGACGATAGTATGCGGTACTGCTATGTTTACTTACTAAAAATAAAGACAAGCAATTGAAGCATTCAAGCATTATAAAAGCGAAGTTGAAAAAAAACTTCACAAAAATATCAAAATGATAAAGAGTGATAGGAGTGGCGAATATGAATCTCCTTTTGAAGAAATATGTTTCAAATATGATATTATTCATCAAACAAGTGCTCCTTACTTGCCACAATCTAACGGGATTGCCACAATCTAGGTTCAATGAGATCAAACAACGTCATTGATGACGGTTCAACATTGTTAAAATAACTTTTGGTCTATTCTCGTGATGAGATAATATTCAGTAACAAGGATAAAGAATTAAAGGCTTTTTAATAATTTCTAAGTTTGACAACAGGGTATGTCAAATGGTGTATCTATGGGATAATATATTTAGGAATCACGTATCTAAGTGCGACGTATAAGCCGCTTTAAGGAGATTTCTGTAAGGACGATTCTCTACGCACTTATGAAATCATGCAGTGTTCATGGTTGAAACGAACAAAACAATAAGAAACTAAGACAATTAAAGAATTAATTTTGCTACTTATGTTATCTAAGTATATATCAAAGCTCTACGGTTCAAAAATATCAAATCTACTGATTGACCGAGTATATACGATATATGTTCACTATAAAAAGTTCAAGGGAAAGGCTACTTATCCAGATGCAATTAATTCTTACTAACAAATCACACAATTTTTTTCATGCATTAAAATTTTCATATGACCATTCCTCATTCATGTGGCGGATTGTTGGAGTTAAGTGTTGGGTGTGAATTGAGAAATGAAAAAAAAATTAATTTGGAGGCAAGAGAAAGTTGAAAAGTCCTTTAAGTTCCTTTATAAAAGGAACTTTGTCCCACATTGGTAGGGAAAAGGAAATTGTTTATACTTATATTGAGAAACATATCTTCTAGCTAATAAAGAGTTGAGAAGAAAGTCTCTTCTCGCGCCGTCGTCATCGCTCGGCTTCGAATTTAAATACGATTTGGTCAAATGATCTGATTAATTGATATATTTTTTAGATCAAATTTATTTAAATCCAAGTTGACTTTTCACGCAATCTGGTAGAGGACCTATATTGCATCTGTGTGCCACAAGTCCTCACCTGCGAAACGCAGATGCCACGCAGAAATTCCTAAAAAGATTCTGCTTGTACTTTGGTTGCACCTGCATGCCGCAATTCCTCCCCTGTGAAATGTAGGTGCAACGCAAGTCAAGTAATATTTCTTTCCAACGATAGTCATTCCGAACAGACACCAATGGAACAGGTGTTTTCACTTCAGCTCTTTGGCTATAAATAAAGGCCTTTTTCCTTCATTTCAGATAGAATTTTCAAATATTTTGCATACTTCTGAACAAATAAAATTGAGTCTAATGTGTGATTTATTACTGTTCTTAGAGTTCGACGAAGTTTTTTGGTGTTTGAGGTACTGTTACACCATTAACAAATATATCCATTTTATCCTGGGAGGAGGTAGTCCAAAACCTCGATTAAGTGAGGGGATTAAATTTTTAAGGACACATAGAGAATTCTGTGGTCTCGGATATCTATTTGTTTATCTTTGTTTTGCGTATTTGAACACATGAGGATAACAAAACCTACTAAGGGTCTTGGACAATTGGCTCTCCCTCAATTTCCTCTTCGTAGTACTCTTATCTCTCTCGTCAAGATAGGTTTTTTTTAGGTGCCTGGTATAATTTTTTGGGAGAGGTTGATGCATAGTCACATATCTCCATTTGGCTTATGTTAACCTATATATCCCAACTTTATTCCCTTGGTACTTTGTACCTAAATATAGTTCCTATCGAGCTTCGAAGCTAACTGCAGTTCAAATGTAAATACAAATCCTAAATACTAATGTGCAAAGACGAAAGAAGAAGATAGCGATATCTAAATTAGAAAAGGTAAAATTGGAAAAGAACTTGTACATGCATACATAACTGTCATGATACCAAATAGATGAATCATGCGGACATCTATATCGACTTTACTCGATAGGAGAACCATTGCGAAACATCACATAAAATACCTAAGTTTCTCATTAATTTGCACTAATCAACAATAATTCAAATAATAACACAAGTTTTCCAAAAATAATGACTCTCCCAAGATCTAGTCTAGACAGGTAGAAGAGCTCTAATAGATTACATTCCAAAACAATGACACAACTTCGTCTGAGAAAAGAACACGGAAGCTGATGCTGAGTACTCCACGTCAACCATAGAACTTTAAATCTGCCACAACCTACACCAAAAAGGTATAGCAAGGTAGTATAAGTACACCATACGTACTGATAGGCATCATCAGCCGACTAAGGTTAGTTAACATAACAACATAATAGTCAACATACAATCGACGTTAATATATTCAATGACTACAACACTCAGGCAACATCCCACTAAGTTTATTCACTACATTATCATCTCTTATGGCTCATCATAGTTCTTGAACCCTACAGTCCTAACCGTTAATTGATCTATCAATCTACCTCTTTATTTCTGCTGCAGCTAAGGCTTAGACCGCTGTAGCTATTCCGCGGCTGCAACGATATACCCGTTGTAGTTCTATCCCAATCAGTCAGTGACTGATTTTTCCCCTGATCCAGTTTTATTTTATTCTGCTCTATCACTTTATAGCATGACTACCTCTTTTACCATTTCCCGATTAGTGACCAGGTCCGTTCCTATCACTTATTGACCTATTTCATAACTTACTGAATTTTCCTGACCCTCCTCAATTTTTAGTACATTAGATAATAAAATCTACTCGTTGTCTCCCAGTAACTCACTACCCTTTTGTTAAATACATTATATTACCTTCTATGACTCATCAAGGACCACTTCGATCAAGCATTCATTCGCAAATAAGAATTAAATAGTCCAAGCACATACAAGGAGTTATCAAAACATATCGAGAAAGTTAATTTCTCCCAAAATCAAAGTACATGCACATACCAGTCTCCATACCACGAATATTCCATATGGTATCATACCTGAATTGTATCTTCATATACTATATTCCAATCGTATTTCTCACCTCAAGCCCAAATCATGTCGATATATCTTGTATCATACTTGTATACCTGTACCTTTTTGTCAATGTCGCCGTATATATATGAAACCATACCCTCACAATTTTTGTCTCACAATCATACCATCAGTGATATGCGGGGCACACGCCTCCGTCACATCACGTACACACATGTCAGAGGGTCTTATGCTTGCCCTTCCAGTAATGACCTGCAGGGAACTCTAGAAATCCATGTACTGTAAACCTAGCCGTATGAAACCTTCATCATACCTGTCTATATACTCATATTCGTACATCCAGTTGTATGGTCTATTAGCCATACCTGTTTGTGTACTCCCTCATACCGTTTGCTCAAGTGCTCACCTCGGGCATGAGCCGCTCATGTCTCCAATCCTCATTCAGAGTCTGATCGAACTAATCTACTGATCCAAGTTCTCCCCCTTCGACCCCAGGCCTCATATTCACTATCACATCAATAATTTACCTTTCCACATCATACAATATCCCATGCACATATTCTATCAATATCGACTTGCCCCTCAATCCCGGGACATACATCATAGCACAATAAATAATAAATCACACACGACAAAAGTTATATGTATCAACGATTATAAACAAACGCATAGTTTCAAACCCAATTTCATATCCAAATATTCATAATATTAATTATATCCATAACATCGCAAGGAAATGTAACTTGGCCCGCTCGCTAGATTAGGCTCTGCTGCAAACGGTTTCGCTGCAGCGGTTCCATCCCCGCCGGAGTGGTACTGTATGATAGTACTTCGACCAGTTCTTTCTCCAGTTTTCTCACAGATCTTCCTTCACAATTTCATACTCTGCACTATATCATCTTCCACCTTGGGGCAGCACCATAACAAGTTTATTCAATAATTAATTGTTAATAACACAATACATCACAAATAATATCCATAGACTCAAACATTATGTAATCACTCACAGAACACATAGGTTATTATGTAAAATCTAACTCTTCTAATTCGTGAGTTTTACATCATGTCCGGTAAAAATTATAGCGCACCCTTAAATTCTCATTTAACGCATCCTATAAACAGGATTTGTATGACTAACCATTCAAGGTTACAGGTTACAACTTAGGAAGAATGAATGTATGTAATTCTATATACATATAAACATATTCAACAACAACGCCCGAAGGTCATTCTACATACAATCAAATAAGTGTCACCTACACTCCCTATGCATAGACTATTTTTATTGAAATCTCTTTCCTAGGGGTTTTCACATTATGGGGATATCACCACCCCTTTTCTATTTCTTTCCTCCTCAGAATCTTACCGATTTTGAATATTCGATAATAATTTATTCAAGTTTCAATGCTACCCATTAAAAGTACATCAACTATACACACATATATATTAGGCTAATCAAAGTCTAACACAAAAGTGAGTAAACTATAGCATACCTGGGTGCCAAGCTATCATCAAGACGTTCTCAATTGCATGCCTGCACCGATTCTTTAGTTCTTGCAAAAAAATCCTAGCCATGGAGGATGAACATTTATGTAACACCTCCGAGGCTCAAAATTAATATCTGGGACTCAAACAAGAAAATCTAAAATATTGCATAAATGTTGCAGAACGACCCACCCAGTGAGTTGTTAAGGGACCCAACGACTCGTTAGGTCAACCGTGAGAAGGATGACTAAGAAAAATTTAGTGTTCCCAACGGGCGATCTCACGAGTCGTGGTCAGGTCCCACGACTCGTTGAGTCACTCATTGTCAGAACAGAATCCAAAAACTTGAGAAGTTGGCAATGTACTTGACGAATGGGGGCAACGAGTCGTGGTCCCTAGTAACTACTCGTTATGTCCCCCATTACCAGCCCCGGTTAATTTTTAGCTAGTGTACCTGACTGGCATGACCATGAGTCGTGGTCAGACACCACGACCCGTTAGGGTCACCTGGCAGTTTTTCCTAGTGATTTCCTAAGGGCTATTTAGTAATTTTCTACCCTCCCAAGCTTTAAAATACGTCATTTTGGCATTTATTTTAGAAGTTTTAGTGGGGGTAATGGGCTCTTTTCCTCATTCCCCACTCAAACTTTCACGAAGCAGAACGTAGAGTTCCTCTAAAAAAAATTCAAAGCATCAGCTGGGGCAGGTCTTTCTTCTTTGATTTTTTAGCAGTTTCTCCAGGCTTCTTCATCAGGTATGTAGTTATTCAACAAGAGAAACTATTCTTTCCTTGTGTCCCCCAAAATTCTTCCATAACTTCCCAATTAGTTTTAGCCCTGAGTTTTTCGAATACGAAGAAATTATATGTTATTATTCGTCAATCTCTTATAGAATGATATTCTTGTTTATTATTGATATGAATTCCATCATTTCTTACTTAAATTATCGAGATTCTTTCAAGAGTGAATTGAAGCCCTGAATTCTTGTATGAAGATGATTTTTGCTTGAAAATCTCTCTCTAGTGAATTAAGCATGTTTGGGCTGAATTTTCCTTGAAACTCTTTTATATATGAAACGAGCAGATATTCCATTAATAATAATAATTCTAGACTTCATAAATTAGTTTTCCTGAATTCTTGAGTTGTTGCTATATTATGGAATTCCCATGTTGTTGGAATGAGTCAAATTCTCTATTAGCTGCTTTATAGTTCAGTTTAGTTAGAATGTAGAATCCCTTCAGAACTATGCAGAAATTGTCAACTAATAAGTTTGACTATAGAAATTCTCAGGGTGTCAGTAGTACCTCCCAGATATCAGAATTAGAATCAAAATTCAGTTATTGGTCCACTACGAAGTCATGACATTTCAGATATATGGCTTTGACTTGCCCCAGGACCCCAGTTCAGATTTTAGTTTGTTCTTAGACGGTTACGACGCTTCTAGATGAGCAGCTCTGACCAGTCTAGAACCCAGTTTCAGAATCTGGTCCGATAAGACTCTCAAGGTACTTTTAGTTATATGTCCCTGACTAGTCTTGGACCCTAGTTTCAAGCTATCAGCCTAGTAGTTCAGTATAGGTTTTCCAGTGGGAGTAGGACTTAGCACCGAGCGGACCGGGGTTCCAGCGCACCCAGGTTCCCAGAACTACGTTGCCAGCATAGGTTACAGTTATAGATTATTGGCCTGATTGACCCCATAATTTTGTGATCACCCAGTTCATGCCTTCATACCCTAGCAAATTATATTTGGTCCTACCGATGGGGTGTATACATCAGACTCCACGTCTAACTTACGTGGTTATATGTTGGTTACATACTCTCCCATTAGTCAATCCAGTTCAGTTTCAGAATAAGAATCTTAGTTCAGTTTAAGCCTTATCAGTTTAACTCAATTCAGTACAGTATCTCAGACTTAGTGTTTCAGACTTAGGGCATGTCCTTGACCATCAGACAGGGTCATCTTGACCATTTCAGATTACATAAGTAGTTCAATTCAGCTTACCTGTTGGTCATTGCGTGTCATTTCAGTTTAGACTTTATATTCAGTTATGTTTCTCTCACTTACTCAGTACATTCAAAGTACTGACTTATATTTTTATGATGTATCATTTCATGATACAACTGCAGGTTCTCAGACTCAGCACCTCTAGATGCCACAGTTTAGATTCTCCATCTCAGCAGTTGAAGTGTGAGTCCTCATCATGCGAGGGCATGATTTCTTTCCTTCAATCATTTATTAGATTCAGTTAGACTTAGAGTTAGCTGGGGGCTTGTCCCAGCAACTCCTCAGTTAGATGTCTTTCAGACAGACATGATTTTCTGATTTATCAGTATTATTCAAATGTTTTGAACTTTATGTTTTCAGACTTGTCTTTCATAAATTCTTTATTATATTATTTCAAAGTTCCGTTGTGCATATTTACTCAGAATACCAGTGTATGATAGATCAAGGGTTGACTTGGGGTCACTTGTGACTTTAAGTACCGTGCTACGTCTAGGATGTAGTCTCGAGGCGTGACAAACTTGGTATCAGAGCACTAGGTTTAGAGTATCCTTGGAAAGTATGAAAGCCGCATCAAGTAGAGTCCTTTTCATGGGTGTGAAGCGTGCCACACTTATGACGAGGAGGCTATGAGATGTTTTAGGAAAAATTCTATTTTGTTCATATTCTTTATCGTGCGCCTAAGTTTAATTCCAGAAATGCCCTTCTAATTCGTGCTCTGTTTCATTTCAGTGAACCATGCCTCCAAGACGCGGTAACGGAAGAAGGGTCGCTAATGCCAACAGACCTGCTCCACCAGCTCTGGAAGCTCCTCAAGATGATTCGATTTCTACCGTAGGGTTCAGAGCGGCCATTCAGTTACTGGCTCAGACCGTGACCAATCAAGTGAATCAACAGGTTGTGCCGGTGAACTCGAATGGGTCTGCAGCAGCTGCAAGGGTACGGGACCTCACCCATATGAACCCTCCATCATTTCAAGGATCTAAAGTGAGAGAGGACCCTCAAGAGTTTGTATATGAGGTTAGGAAGATTACACGTATTATGGGTGTCAGCTCCTCCAAGAGTGCTGACGTGGCTGCCTATCAGCTTAATAGGGTAGCCCAGGTTTGGTATGAGCAGTGGAAGGAGGGGCGGCCAGCAGGAGCAGGACCGGTGGAGTATGAGGAGTTCCACACAGCTTTCTGGGATAGGTTTATAAACCTACGGCAGGGCAACTAGACAGTGGAGGAGAATGCTCTAGAGTTTACCAGACTATCAAAGTATGCTCCAGAGATGGTTGTCGAGCCAAGGGTTCGTATGATGAAGTTCGTTAATGGAGTATCTAATATGTTCCTCAAGGAGTGCAGCACCGCGATGTTGATCAAGGACATGGACCTCTCTAGCCTAATTGTTTATGCCCAACAAATTGAGGCAGAGAAGCTGAAAGATATGGAATGTAAGAACAAGCGGGAAAGAACTGGTCATTCAAATTTTGGCCACCAAAGATCTGGCGGTGGTAGCCGCCCACAGCAGCAACAGCAGAGGGCCCCAACACCTAGCTCAGCTAGCGCCCCAACCTTTCTATCCCGCCAGGATCAGAGGGGTGGGTCATCTAGCACTTAGTCTTAGGACCACAGTACAGGGAACAGGTATCCAGCTTGCCCCAAGTGCGGCAAGAATCATCTTGGAGAGTGTCTACTGGGCAGAGAGGGCTGTTTTGGATGTGGATAGCTTGGGCACCGACTCAGAGAGTGCACGTCAGCAGGGCGAGGGAGATCACAGTCTACTACCTCAGTAGCTCCAGCAGGCCACCAGCTCAGCAAGCCAATTCATTTAGTACAGATGGCTGTCAGCGCCAAAATCGTTTCTATGCTTTGTATTCGCATTAAGATTAGGAAAGCTCACATGATGTAGTTACAGATATGTTACGTCTCTTCAATCTAGATGTATATGCCCTCTTAGATCCATTAGCTAATCTTTCATTCGTAACTCCATATATAGCAGTTCAGTTTAATATAAGTCTAGAGGTCCTCCCAGAACCATTCTCAGTCTCCACCCCAGTTGGCGAGTCAGTTAGAGCCAGCCGGGTGTATAGAAATTGCCCAGTCTCAGTCCTAAACAAAGTAATTCCAGCTGATCTCGTAGAGCTAGACATGGTCGACTTTGACCTTATTCTAGGCATAGATTGGTTACACTCCTGTATGCCTCAGTTGACTTCAGAACTAGAGTTGTCAAGTTTCAGTTTCCGAATGAACCAATGTTAGAATGGTCAGGTAATAGTTCAGCGCCTAACGGTGGGTTTATTTCCTACCTTAAGGCTTAGAAACTCATTTCCAAAGGATGCCTATATCATCTGGTTCGGGTTAAGGATTCCAACTCTGAGACCCCATCCATTAAGTCAGTTCCAGTTGTCAGCGAGTTCCCAGATGTGTTTCCTGAAGATCTTCCCAGAGTTACCCCCTGAATGGGAAGTAGACTTTGGAATAGATCTCCTCCCAAACACTCAGCCCATTTCCGTCCCTCCTTACAGAATGGCTCCAGCTGAGCTTAAGAAGCTGAAGGAGAAGTTAAAGGACCTTCTTGATAAGGGTTTTAAAAGACCCAGCATCTCTCCCAGGGGTGCTCCAGTGTTATTCGTGCGTAAGAAAGACGGTACCCTCAGAATGTGCATAGATTATCGTCAGCTGAACAAGGTCACCGTTAAGAACAGGTACCCTCTGCCTAGAATTGATGATCTGTTTGACCAACTTCAGGGAGCCATCTATTTCTCCAAGATCGATCTCAGGTCAGGGTACCATCAACTAAGAGTTAAGAAGTGTGACATACCGAAAACATCATTCAAAACATGGTATGGTCACTACGAGTTTGTGGTGATGTCCTTTGGGTTAATGAACGCCCTAGCAACCTTCATGGATTTGATGAATAGGGTCTTCAAGCAGCACCTGGATATGTTCATCATTGTATTCATCGACGATATTCTAGTATACTCCAGAAATGAGAAAGAGCATGCCAATCACCTAAGGCTAGCATTTCAGACCCTCAGAGATCACCAGTTATTCACCAAGTTCAGCAAGTGTGAATTCTGGTTGAAGTCTGTGACTTTCTTGGGTCATGTGGTCTCAGGTGAGGGGATACAAGCAGATCCTCATAAGATAGCAGCAGTAAAGGATTGGCCCAAACCTACCTCTCCTACTGAAATCAGGAGTTTCCTGGGCTTAGCAGGCTATTAGCGATGGTTTGTGGAAGGTTTCTCCTCCATAGCATCTCCTCTGACCAAGTTAACCCAGAAGAAGGTGAAATTTCAGTGGTCATATGAGTGTGATAAGAGTTTTTAGGAGTTAAATACTCGACTCACTACCGCTCCAGTTTTGATCCTTCCAGAAGGAATTGATGGGTTTGTTGTATATTGTGGCGCCTCTAGAGTCGGACTTTGTTGCATTCTGATGCAGCGGGGCAAAGTGATAGCCTATGCCTCCAAACAACTCAAAGTTCATGAGAAGAATTATCCAACTCATGACTTGGAGTTGGCAGCGGTGGTTTTCGCGTTATATGTAGGCATTACTTGTATGGGGCTCACATGGATGTGTTCACGGATCACAAGAGCCATCAGTTTGTGTTCATCTAGAAGGACCTAAACTTGCGTCAGAGACGGTGGTTAGAGCTGCTAAAGGATTATGACATGAGCGTGCTATATCAGCCGGGTAAGGCCAATGTGGTGGCCGACACCCTAAACAGACGGTCTATGGGAAGTGTAGCTCACATTGAGGAAGGCAAAAAAGAGTTAGCAAGGGTTGTTCACAAACTAGCCCGGTTAGGGGTGCAGTTGGTGGATTCAGCTGAAGGTGGCGTAGTAATGCAAAGCGGGTCAGATTCATCCTTGGTAGTTGAAGTAAATCCAAAAAGGATGAGGATCCCACTTTAATTAAACTTAAGGAAGAAGTCCTCAGAAAAGAGATAGAAGCTTTCTCCCAAGGGGGAGATGGGGTGCTCCGTTACTAGGGCAGGTTGTGTGTGCCGGATGTTGGTAAGTTCAAACAACAGATATTGGCCGAGGCACACAGCTTGAGATAATCTATTCACCTTGGGGCTACCAAAATGTACCGTGACTTGTGAGATATTTACTGGTGGAACGACATGAAAAGGGATATCGCTGAATTTGTAGCACAGTGCCCGAACTGCCAACAAGTCAAAGTAGAACACAAGAGACCCGGAGGCATGACTCAAGATATCAGTATACCCACATGGAAGTGGGAAGAAGTAAATATGGACTTCATTACAGGTCTGCCCCGGACTCGGCGGCAGCATGACTCAATTTGGGTGGTAGTAGATCAGATGACTAAATTAGCTCACTTTCTCCCAATCAAAACCACAGACTCAGCTGAGGACTATGCTAAACTTTACATCCGAGAGTTAGTCAGACTCCATGGGGTGCCCTTAGCAATCATTTCAGATAGGGGAACACAGTTCACCTTACTCTTTTAGAAGTCCTTTCAGAAGGGACTAGGCACTCAGGTCAAACTCAACACTGCTTTTCATCCACAGACCGATGGGCAAGCAGAGAGGACTATTCAGACCCTAGAAGATATGTTAATAGCGTGCGCGATTGATTTTAAAGGTAATTGGGATGACCATTTACCTCTTATCGAGTTTGCGTACAACAACAGTTACCATTCTAGCATACAGATGGCCCCATTTGAAGCATTGCATGGAAGAAGGTGTAGATCTCCTATAGGGTGGTTTGAAGTTGGGGAAGCTACCTTGATAGGCCTAGACTCGGTTCACGAGGCAATGCAGAAAGTTCAGCTCATCCGAGAAAGGTTGAAAATAGCTCAGAGCCGTCAGAAATCTTATGCCGATGTGCGGAGGAGAGAATTAGAGTTTGCAGTAGATGATTACCTGAAAATTTCGCCCATGAAAGGGGTGATGAGGTATGGAAAAAAGGGGAAACTCAGTCCCATGTGGGACCTTATAGAATTTTGCGGCGTATCAGCAATGTGGCCTATGAGCTAGAGTTGCCTTCAGAACTAGCAGTTGTACACCCATTTTTCCATGTGTCACTTTTGAAGAAGTGCATTGGAGATCCAACCTTTGTGGTGTCATTGGACAATGTGGGAATCAAGGATAGTCTCACATATGAGGAGGTACCAGTCCAGATCCTTGACCATCAGGTTTGTAAATTGAGGAATAAGGAAATAGCTTCAGTCAAGGTCCTATGGAGAAATCAGCAGGTGGAAGGAGCTACGTGGGAGGCCGAGGCAAACATGATGGCCAAATACCCGCACTTGTTCTCTACAGACTCTATTGTAGCTTGAAATGTGAACTTTGCTTTAATACCTAAACTAGTTGATTGAATTTAGTTCCGGTGTATAAGTTTTCTTTTTGACTTTGGATGTATATATATGAAAAACAAATTTAGTTTAGTTAAGTATTCTAAAATGGAGGTAATCATTTCAGTAGTTTTGAACTTAAATGAGCAGTAATTGGAGATTTTCATTGTAAATTTTCTAGTTCCTATGAGTTTTCTAACATTCGAGGATGAATGTTTCCAAGGGGGAGATGTTATAACACCCTAGAAGCTCAAAATTAATATTCGGGACTCAAATCAGAAAATATGAAAAACTGTAAAAATGTTGCTGAATGACCCACCCAACGAGTCATTAAGGGACCCAACGACTCATTAGGTCAACCGTGAGAAGGATGCCTAAGAAAAAGTCAGTATTCCCAATGGGAGACCTCACGAGTTGTGATCAAGTCCCACAACTCGTTGAGTCACTCATTGTCAGGTCAGCAACTTTTATTTTTGTCAAACTCACTTCCTTTTTTCTGTGTGAGTTTCGAAAATATCCCCATTCATAGGTCCGAAACTTTTTGGATGAGAAACGCCATGAACTTGACCGAGAGGGCGGAACTTCATTAGTAAAAGACAGGAGAGAGCTCGCCTTTTTGAATCTACTATCCAGAAACTTGAGAAGTTGGCAGTGTACCTGACGAATGGGGGAAACGAGTCGTGGTCCCTCGTAACGACTCATTATGTCCCCTGTTACCAGCCCCAGTTAATTTTTAACCAGTGTACTTGACGGGCGTGACCACGAGTCATGGTCAGACATCATGACCCGTTAGGGTCACCTAACAGTTTTTCGCAGCGATTTTCTAAGGGCTATTTAGTAATTTCCTACCCTGCCAAGCTTTAAACTATGTCGTTTTAGCATTTATTTCACACATTTTTGTGGGGTTAATGGGCTCTTTTCCTCATTCCCCACTCAAACTTTCACGAAGCAAAACATAGAGTTCCTCTCAGAAAAGTTCAGAGCATCAGCTAGGGCAGATCTTTCTTCTTCGATTCTTCAGCAATTTCTTCAGGATTCTTTGTCAGGTATGTGGGTATTCAACAAGGAAAACTATTCTTACCTTGTGTCCCCCAAAATTTTTCCATAACTTCCCAATTAGTTTAAGCCCTGAGTTTTTCGAATACGAAGAAATTACATGTTATTATTCGTCAATCTCTCATAGAATGATATTCTTGTTTATTATTTATATCAATTCCGTCAGTTCTTACTTAAATTATCGAGATTCTTGCAAGAGTGAATTGAATCCCTAAATTCTTGTATGAAGATGATTTTTGCTTGAAAATCTCCCCCTAGTGAATTAAGCATGTTTGGGCTGAATTTTCCTTGAAACTCTTTCATATATGAAACGATCAGATATTCCATTAATAAGAATAATTCTAGACTTCATAAATTAGTTTTCCTGAATTCTTGAGTTGTTGCTATATTACGGAATTCTCATGTTGTTGGAATGAGCCAAATTCTCTATTAGCTGCTTTATAGTTCAATTTAGTTAGAATGTAGAATCCCTTCAGAACTATGCAGAAATTGTCAACTAATAAGTTTGACTATAAAAATTCTCGAGGTGTCAGTAGTACCTCCCAGATATCAGAATTAGAATCAAAATTCAGTTATTGGTCCACTAGGAAGTCATGACATTTCAGATATATGGCTCTGACTTGCCCCAGGACCGCAGTTCAGATTTTAGTTTGTCCTTAGACGGTTAATTCTAGATGAGCAGCTCTAACCAGTCTAGAACTCAGTTTCAGAATCTAGTCCGATAAGACTCTCAAGGTACTTTCAGTTATATGTCCCTGACTAGTCTTGGACCCTAGTTTCGAGCTATCAGCCTAGTAGTTCAGTATAGGTTTTCCAAAGGGAGTAGGACTTAGCACCGACCAGACCAGGGTTCCAGCGCACCCAGATTTCCAGAACTACATTGCCAGCGTAGGTTACAGTTACAGATTATTGGCCTGATTGGCCCTATACTTTTGTGATCACCCAGTTCATGCCTTTATACCCTAGCAAGGTATATTGGCTCCTACCGATGGGGTGTATACATCGGACTCCACGTCTAGCTCACGTGGTTATATGTCGGTTACAGACTCTCCCACTAGTCAGTCCACTTCAATTTCAGAATAAGAATCGCAATTCAGTTTCATCCCTATTAGTTTAGCTCAGTTCAATACAGTATCTCAGACTCAGTGTTTCAGACTTAGGGCATGTCCTTGACCATCAGATAGGGTCATCTTGACCATTTCAGATTACATCAGTAGTTCAGTTCATCTTACCTGTTTGTCATTGCGTGTCATTTCAGTTCAGACTTTATATTCAGTTATGTTTCTCCCACTTACTTAGTACATTCAAAGTACAGACGCATACTTTTATGCTGTATCGTTTCATGATACAGCTGCAGGTTCTCAGATTCAACACCGCTAGATGCCGCAGTTCAGATTCTCCATCTCAGTAGTTGAAGTGTGAGTTCTTATCATCCAAGGGCATTATTTCTTTCCTTCAATCATTTATTAGATTCAGTTAGACTTAGAGTTAGCTGGGGGCTTGTCCCAGCAACTTCTCAGTTAGATGGCTTTCAGACAGACATGATTTTCAGATTTATTAGTATTATTCAAATGTTTTGAACTTTATGTTTTCAGACTTGTCTTTCGTAAATGCTTTATGATATTGTTTCAAAGTTCCGTTGTGCATGTTTATTCAAAATACCAGTGTATGATAGATCAAGGGTTGACTTGGGGTCACTTGTGACTTCAAGTACCGTGTTATGTCCAGGGTGTAGTCTCGGGGCGTGACACTTTACTTCATAGCTCCTCTTTTAGTTCCTAAAAGTCTATTTCCTATTTTTGGGTGTTATTGTTAAGCCCCTTTTTTAGAGAATAGTTTTTTAAAATCCTAATCGAAATAAAATTATGAAATTCTGGTCCGCATCACCTGTTGCAACGAGACCAACTACCCCTACAACAGCTCCGCTATGACGAAGAGAATCCCGCCATGGCGGATGCGCACCTGGGCCCACCAATTTTGACTTATCCCATTCAAACTTGTTTGTCTTACGCCCTTTATTTTTGGGGGACTTTGTTCTCATTTTTCAAAATTTTAAATTCGCTCACTCTTACGTGGTTGGGGTGCTATAATGATCGGGCGGGTCGTTACATTAGATATAATTAAAAATCTGTTTGTCTCCAAACAGCCCTACGATATAGAGGCGGGTTTTTTTAGTTATAATGATCGGGCGGGTCGTTACATTAGATATAATTAAAAATCTGTTTGTCTCCAAACAGCCCTACGATATAGAGGCGGGTTTTTTTAGCCACCCCATATGGATCCCAACATCAATCATAGATTCCCCCACTTCTAACTGGCACTGGGGCTTATCGATTTCTGTGCCTTAGTCCCCGAACTGATAGTTGCAGGACCCTTTATTACACCTTGTAATTATTTCTCACAAAATTATATAATTCCTTTTAGAGTAGACCAAAACTTGAGCATCAAATTACACAGTTATCCTCCTTCGGGTTTAACAGTTACTTATTCCTAGCTTAGGTGCTCTAGGTATTCCTGATTTATTGGACTTCTCGGAGTGGGTATTTTTGAAATGGTGAGGCCCGGTGATGGAATTCAAACCATCACTAGTTTTACCGTCCGCTCAGCGAACGTGTTTCCCGCTATAGCGGTTTGCCGCAGCGAAAAATGATCCGCTGCAGCAGACAACGAGATCAGTTAAAGGGTAGAATAGACAGTTTTGAGTTCATTCTAAATTTTCTTGCTTCACTTTTTCACAAATCCTCTCAAATCCTCTGATGTTTATCTGGATTTTCCACTTAATACTCGGTCCTAAGACTTCCTTCTTTTGCTTTAGATTACTCGCAGTGTATTGCCTATCTGCTATGTTTTTGGGTAGTTATAGGGGAGGTAAGGGTAGGTTCTTTTTTCGAATTTATAGGCTAGATTGTCAAAGCATACTACTTGCGTTTACGTTCTCAAGTGTTCTCTACCGTTCTCTGCATGTTTCAGGCCAATTTCATATAGTTGTGGGGTCGAAAATGAGGGGGTTTGGGTAGGGCGGTGGTTTGATTTTCTCAAAACTTTTTGGGCTTGAATCCGTACACCATTGGGGTAGGTAATGGTGGTTAGGGCATGGTCAAGTCCTCCCCTTGTCCGATCTGTGGTTATTTAGAGATTTACGGAGGTTGAAATTTCAAACTCTATTGATGGGGTTCAGAGGTCTAGGGAAGACGATGTCCACTACAGCGGAACAGTGATCGCTGTAGTGGTTCTTTTATAGAAAACCTACTTTCGCTATGGCGAACTCGCTGCGGCGAACCTACGTCGACTGCAGCAGTCCGCCGCCTGGGTAGTGGCTCTCTTGGATCCTGTTTTTCTTTTCTCTTGTTCTCTTTTCTCCTAGTCATTTAGTCCCTCTTCTAATGCTTTTTATTAATGCAGATTTATCACTATGGCTTCCTTCAGCAGTCCGCACTGGTGACTACATTCTCTTCGTGAACGACCAGTGTCAATTCCGATACAGTGAACAGGATGTGAAGGACTTGCTAAACGAAAGGGGTTTTATCATACAAGACATAAAGGAGAAGGCAATGGAGTTTTATGCCCTCCTCCAGGAGATCGATTGGGGTCCGTTGGTGGAGTATCCCAGTAAAGCTAACGAGGCTTGGGTGAGGGAGTTTTATGCCAACCTCCCTGCTATGGCTTGGAGTTGGGATGAGCACATGGCTTATGTCAAGGTTAAGCAGATCACCTTGACCCCGCTACTATAAATGAAGCTTTAGGTCCGTCGAACCCTCTAGAGGATGAGTTAAAGGCCCAAAATATGGACAGAAATGGGCAATGGCTGGTGGATATCTTGGTGGTAGAGGAGCAGAGGGCCTCGACTAACTGGTGCGTCACTAGGACGAGCATCCAGAGTTCTCATTTCTCTGTGGAGGCCAGGAGATGGCTAAACCTTGTGTCATGGAAGATCTACTTGTCCTCCAACATCGAAAATGTAACCTATCCCCGTGCCCTGATAGTGGCTGACGTGCCCGATTCGCGCGTCCGCAAGTGTACGGGTCGTGCAAGTAATATAGTGGCTCTTTTTAAGAACCGGATTGTCGAACCCACAGGGACTGGACCCATTCCTCTAACTATCCATTTCTAGTGTGATCTTAAATACCTCAAGCGTTGGTTATAGACATTTTTGATCGAGATTAATTAAGTCTATGTTTGGGTCAACAAAGTATTCTGAAATTACTCTAGGAGCAACATAGAGTTAAAACCAATTAATCATGCGATACTACGATTTGCAATGGGTTAAGCGTGGAACTATCAATTGTTATTTCACATAATTAGAATTGCATGTTTATGGTCTTTCGAGCCTCTAAACACGGCAATCTGGCCTCACTGCATCATTGTGAGCGAGGAGTTTAATTTCTAGTTGCGGGCAATCAATTATGTTGTGGTTTACGGGAAAACGATTAGGGACTCGTGCGTCTAACCATTTAACTCAACTTAGCCTCACAACTACTTCTTCGAGTGGTGATGTGACATCCCAAGTTGGTCTTTCATAACCCCCGTGTCTCAACCAAGCACGGTGTTAGGTATATTTTTATCCTGACACAAAAATCTCTCCCAAGATACAAACGTGCTCCTCACATTCTCATGTCCTGACCTAGGTAATGCTTTCTCAAGCTATTACTCAAGCTAACAAATATGCTTTCATGGTGATCAATCATAAAAACAACCAACAATCCAGAATGAAAGACAAAAACAACAATCAATAACTTAATTCCAAAACAATTTCATAAAATCACAATCATAATTCATGGCTTCAACCCTAGAGGAAGGGTTTTTGCCATTCATGTTCATAAAACTACAGTAACTACTACTAAACTAACATACTTACATGAATTTGGTAGATGAGAAGGGAATTTGACAAACCCCATATGAGTTCTCCCACTTCTCCCTTCACTCCTAGGTAATTTTCTAGAATAAAATCGTGACCAAATGATTTTAGGAGCTAAGGGTTCAATTTATACTATGCTGAAAAATTGCAAAATTTGGCCTGTGGTGGAACAGCAACGTGTCACGGAGCTGAACGCCCTACTTGACCTCCGTGACACGTTGGTAACGCGTACCCTCACTGGAATGTGCCAAAAAATGCAATTTTTGGCCAAGTGTTGCCGCGTTGGCAGCGTGCCACGGCCCCTATCGCACAGGGTGCCAGTTATTGCATGTTTTCTTGTTGACTTTCACGTTTTGCTCTTGATTCCATTCCTCCACTTCACCAAATCATGAATTAGTTCCTCAAATGCATTATTAACCTTCAAAAACAAGGACTAATCATGTTGGTTAGTATATATTCACATTTACATAAAATCACATGAAAATGTATAAAATAACTTAGATAAACAAGACTAAATTAAGGTATAAAGCATCACTCGGGCATGCTATTTTTGCCCACGATCACCTACCCCACACTTATAGTCTTGTTCGTCCTCGAACAACCTATTACATCTCATGCATATGGAGACTCATCCATAACTCATTTAGCAAGAATATTCAAGCTACGGCTACAATAATTACGTAAGATAACAAGCTAAAGATAGAGCATGCACGATTTGATCATTGAAATGAAGTACAACTATGTTAAGACTTCTTAACCTCAAGAATCGACTCTCAATCTTAGCAAACTCATGCAAATCAACTGATTAAGAAATCCCACATGAATTATATCCTTCATTCAACATGTGCCCCTCACGGAAAGAGAGTTACCCAATCACACGCAAAAACAATTTTTTAAATCACAACATGTGTGGGTACATGAATAGAATTACGCTCACTCTCACAAAGAATTAACATGCATCATGTAATGACCCATAAGCTTGCCCTTAGTGTTTTATTCCACTAATTTAAGGATGTGTGAATGTAAGATAAAGTAGGACTTAATGGGTTGTAATGTAAGCTAAGGGACAGGCATGTACTATTCTGGCCAATAATAGTGACTAACTTTCCCAAGCGCTTTTAATATATTACGCCCTCATTACGAACTTCCCTTCCCTTACTTCACCTTTTTCTCCTTTCAGCTTTCTTTTTCCTCTTATGTTCCCTCTTTCTTTAGGCACTTTTAGCTTATTAGTAAGGAGCTCTATAAAAAATAATTCATTATTTTGTTTTCTAACTCCTTAATAATAATCAACCATTTTCACACAAGTGCACCTTTGTCCTTTTCTCCACTTCTACAACTTGCTATTTTTCCTTTCTTTTCACTCCTTTACTCTTTCATATTTTTCCCTTAAGCGCTTAGGAGTTTTGGATCAAATTCAAGGCTAATGAAAGAAAAAGGATTAAGCTTATGTTGCAGCTGTCAAAGAATAGGCTCAAGGCTCAATGGGGCTAACTAGGATTAATTTCTCAAGGTAGGTAAAATGAGGGATAAAAATTTGGTTAATTCAAAGAAATTCCTAGATCATCTCCTACACTTCACAGCCTTCATTTCGTTTTATAAACACACCAGGCAAGTTCTAGACAATCCACAATAGCACAGAATACTCAAAAACCTTACACTCATGTCTACATGCTCAATTCCAGACAGCAATTCAATCAGACTCTTACTCAGCTAATCACAAGAATTCAGAATTAATCTTCAATCATATTGAGTCAAATTCAAGAGCCTAAGCGTCTTACACAATGTTATAAACCTGCATGCTTCACACCGAACATACTTGCATCTTACAATCACGTATAGCACATAACAAGAACATCAAGCACCAATTAGTTATGGTTTCAAAATCCCAAGCCTATCGACCAATTTTTCCTCAAGACGGTCGTCATCCATCCATCGTCGGAAACAGTCCCTAACTATGACTAAAGACACTATCTACAAACAAAGGAAATAAAAAAAATTTATTCTTCAGTTCAAAGACCCCCCCGTCAGAAAAGAACCGAAAAGAACAACCAACGGGTGATGAAGTCATGCTTAATTCACAAAAAATTTTCAAATTTCTCCCAAATTTTACACAAGCATCACATTCACCAAAAACTTGTTAAGCACAAAAATTTAGAAATTTTTCTCACCCCACACTTAAAGTCTTGCTATGTCCTCATAGCCTCAAATTAACATTTAAAGGATGAGAAATACTCCCTGAGCCTCTATGCCAAGCTAAAAGCATGCTTTCTTTTCAAGTTCCAGAGATGGCTGTTCGACCCCACACTTCTTCTATTCCATGCTCTTTAGCTTCCACCGTCTCGGTACTCGGACTTCCCTCTATCTGTGCTTAACGTTCCACCAAAAACACAAACAAAATGAAAATAACAAAAGCAACACAAAAATCAAAATTACGAATTGTAGCTGAGGTACCCTTGGGTTGCCTCCTAAGCAGCGCCTTATTTTTTGTCGTGGCACGACGTGGACTGTCCTTTTCAAGACATCCTCATACCTGGGTTCTCTTTCGAGAACCATCTCCTTTTCTTTTGCTGTTTAGAGGAAACAACCTCCACTCTGTTCCTCTCTTTCTCCAACTTCTTCTCAATTTGAAGTCATTCCATAAAGTTATGGAGTTCGGTGGCTCAGCGTTCAACCACTTTTTCGCCTCTCCCAATAGTGAAAACGGGAAGAGGGTCAATCGGACATAATCTGTGGACACACCGGTGGGGACAAACGTGTCACTAATCTCTAAAAAGCTCTGTAGGTGCTGCTGCGGGTCCTCATGTGCCATCCTAGTGAATTGAACACTAGAATGTAACAGCTGCACCATGTTCTGTTTAAGCTCAAAGTGCCCTCCAGGCTCCGATTTACGGATGCTAGAGGTCACATTCGTCACTAGTAGGATTGCCACTTCGCGAACTGGTCTTGCTGCCATAGCTTCTGATGACAATTGTACTTGTCCCGTGGGTGGTTGTTGTTGTACCTTTTCTTGAAGTCTCTTCAGCTTTTGCTCTAGAGCTACTCTCCTTCGCAAATGGATTTGACGTTCAGGTTTAAGCAACGGTTCCACAAGCTCTCTATTTCTAGCCAGCTCGGCAGGACAACCTGTCACCTGCAAATTAAACAGACTAAGACCAAGTTTCTCAACACTTAAGGAAATTTAGAAATCACACAAAAATATATAAATTATCAAAACTTCACCGAGTCCCCGGCAACGGCGCCAAAAACTTGACGTGCCCGATTCGCGCATCCGCAAGTGTACGGGTCGTGCAAGTAATATAGTGGCTCTTTTTAAGAACCAGATTGTCGAACCCATAAGGACTGGACCCATTCCTCTAACTATCCATTTCTAGTGTGATCTTAAATACTTCAAGTGTTGGTTATAGACATTTTCGATCGAGATTAATTAAGTCTAAGTTTGGGTCAACGAAGTATTCTGAAATTACTCTAGGAGCAACATAGAGTTAAAACCAATTAATCATGCGATACTACGATTTGCAATGGGTTAAGCGTGGAACTATCAATTGTTATTTCACATAATTAGAATTGCATGTTTATGGTCTTTCGAGCCTCTAAACACGGCAATCTAGTCTCACTGCATCATTGTGAGCGAGGAGTTTAATTTCTAGTCGCGGGCAATCAATTATGTTGTGGTTTACGGGGAAACGATTAGGGACTTTCGTGCGTCTAACCATTTAACTCAACTTAGCCTCACAACTACTTCTTTGAGTGGTGATGTGACATCCCAAGTTGGTCTTTCATAACCCCCGTGTCTCAACCAAGCACGGTGTTAGGTATATTTCTATCCTGACACAAAAATCTCTCCCAAGATACAAATGTGCTCGTCACATTCTCATGTCCTGACCTAGGTACTGCTTTCTCAAGCTATTACTCAAGCTAACAAATATGCTTTCATGGTGATCAATCATAAAAACAACCAACGATCCAAAATGCAAGACGAAAACAACAATCAATAACTTAATTCCAAAACAATTTCATAAAATCTCAATCATAATTCATGGATTCAACCCTAGAGGAAGGGTTCTTGCCATTCATGTTCGTAAAACTACACTAACTACTACTAAACTAACATACTTACATGAATTTGGTAGATGAGAAGGGAATTTGACAAACCCTAGATGAGTTCTCCCACTTCTCCCTTCATTCCTAGGTAGTTTTCCAGAATAAAATCGTGACCAAATGATTTTAGGAGCTAAGGGTTCAATTTATACTATGCTGAAAATTTGCAAAATTTGGCCTGTGGTGGAACAGCAACGTGTCACGGAGTTGAACGCCCTACTTGACCTCCGTGACACATTGGTAACGTGTACCCTCACTGGAATGTGCCAAAAAATGCAATTTTTGGCCAAGTGTTGTCGCGTTGGCAGCGTGCCACAGCCCCTATCGCGCAGGGTGCCAGTTATTGCATGTTTTTTTGTTGACTTTCACATTTTGCTCTTGATTCCATTCCCCCACTTCACCAAATCATGAATTAGTTCCTCAAATGCATTATTAACCTTCAAAAACAAGGACTAATCATGTTGGTTAGTATATATTCACATTTACATAAAATCACATGAAAATGTATAAAATAACTTAGATAAACAAGACTAAATTAAGGTATAAAGCATCACTCGGGCATGCTATTTTTGCCCACGATCAGTGGCCTGCTTTTAAAGCAGGGTGAGGGTGAATGTGGAGGCTCAGATTCTAGAGGAGTGGAGGTATTTCTCTGTGAAGCCCATCACCAGCTTGCCATTTCTTTCTCTTATCAGTAGGATCTGCAAGCGGGTCGGCGTCCATCAAGAGTCCAAGGATGTCATCATGGACTGTGATAGGCCCTTCTATCCCTTGAGGGTAAAGTGGGCTCTAGGGAGAGGCCGAAAGAAAAGGAAGACTGCATCGACTGATGGAGATGGCGGGGCCAGCACCTCTAGACCCATCGGGCTATTTGAGCGAATCGGGCCGAGATGGTGGCCATACGGGAGTTATTTGGATGATTTTCTAGACCTCCTTACAGTAGTCGACCCTCCGGTACAACAGTTGCCGACACCGGGGAGGTGCAGGGGCAATTACTGCCTTGGCTCAGGCCTATATGGAGCTCCAGGAGGACTTAGAGCGGGAAAAGAGGAGACAACATTCTCGCGACAAGCTGCTCGTTTGGATGTGGAAGGGGATCAAGAAGATCCTGAAGACCCTCCCTCTCTCCCAGTTCCAGCACACCTCGAGCGACCAGGCATTACTGCCCTGAGTTCTCCTTCCTCAGTGGGTTCAAGAAGGGAGTGGATGAGGATGCAGGCAGTACCAGCGACGAGGCCTCCAGCTATATGGGTCGCGGTATTCCCCCACCCTCCACCCCCCGTTATTGGCTTTTATATCTTGTTTTTTGGGGCTTGTAGGAAAATTCTATTTAGCTTCTTGTTTTTGGAATGTTGGTACCTTCCTCCCTATGATGTACGGATGCCTATTTGGCATCTTCAAACATTGGCCGTATTAGGCCCCCTTTATGATATCGTTGTTGCTTTCCTATATTCGCATTTCTTGAATAATTTTATCGTTTGATGCTTGTAATTGCTATTCAAAATAGGGGAACTTGGAATTTCTGGAACCTGGCATTTTTCCTGGGCATGTTCTACAGCGACAGCGGATCCGTTATGGCGGTACATCTCTCGTTGTAGCCAGTTTGCTGCAGCAAAACTCGCTAAGCTAGGTATCTACAGGGTTCTTGTCTCTCCACTCAACTTAAGCCAATCCTGCCCACCAATTTATCTCATATCCTCTAAAATCTCACAAAATAGGATACTAGTTGTACCTGTCGAGATACCAATTGAAATCCTCCAGATAATAATTGGACTCAACTTAGGCGATCGACATATTCGGATAACACGATGGGAAAGAAATAAAGTTAAAACTTCCTGCATGCCTTATAGCGTGATGAAGATTAGATAAGGATTTCTACACAACAATACATAGGAGTCTACTCGATACTGCTCTTGTACTTATAAAATCGGTAACCTAGAGGCTCTGATACCAACTTGTCACAATCCTAAATAGACGAATCTTGCGGGCACCTACATCGACTCTACTTGATAGGAAAACCTTTATGAAACACCACATAAAATACTCAAGTTTCTCATTAATTTGAACTAATCAACAATAATTCGAAATAATAACACAAGTTTTCAAAAATCATGACTCTCAAAGGATCTAGTCTAGAAAGGTACAAGAGCTCTAATAGAATTCATACCAAAACTATGATACAGTTTTGTTTGAGAAAAGAGCACAGAAGCTAATGCTGAGTACTCTACGTCAACCGCGGGAACTTTAAACCTACCACAACCTACACCAAAAGGTGTAGAAAGGTAGTATCAGTTCACCACACGTACCAGTAAGCATCATCGACCAACTAAGGTTAGTTAACATAACAACATAATAGTCAACATACAATCAACGTTAATAAATTCAACTACTACAACACTCAGTACAATATCTTAGATTTCAGTGTTTCAGACTTAGGGCATGTCCTAGACCATCAGACAGGGTTATCTTGACCATTCCCAATTATATCAGTAGTTCAGTTCAGCTTACCTATTGGTCATGGCGTGTCATTTTAGTTTAGACTTTATATTCAGTTATGTTTCTCCCACTTACTCAGTACATTCAAAGTACTGACGCATACTTTTATGTTGTATTATTTCATGATACAGCTACAAGTTCTCAGACTCAGCATCGTTAGTTGCCGCAGATCAGATTCTCCGCCTCATCTATGAAGTGTGAGTCCTTATCATCCGAGGGAATTATTTCTTCCTTTCAGTTGTTTATTAGTTTTAGTTAGACTTTGAGTTAGCTGGGGGCTTGTCCCAGCAACTCCTTAGTTAGATGGCTTTCAGATAGATATGGTTTTCAGATTTATCAGTATTATTCAAAATGTTTTAAACTTTATGTTCTCAGATTCATTTTTCATAAATGCTTTATGATATTGTTTCAAAGTTCTACTGTGCATGTTTACTCAGAATGTTAGTGAATGATAGACCAAGTGTTGACTTGGGGTCACTTGTGACTTCAAGTACCGTGTTACGTTCAGGGTGTACGCTCGGGTCATGATAAACTTGGTATCAGAGCCCTAGGTTTAGAGTATCCTCGGAATGTCGTATCGAGTAGAGTCTTTTTCATGGGTGTGAAGCGCGCTACACTTATGACGAGGAGGCTACGAGATGTTACTAGGAAAACTCTTTTTTGTTCATATTCTTATTCTTGCGTTAAAGTTCAATTCCATAAATGCCCTTTTAATTCGTGCTCTGTTTCGTTTCAGTGAACCATGCCTCCTAGACGTGGTAATGGAAGAAGGGATGCTAATGTCAACAGACTGCCCCATCAGCTCAGGCAGCTCCTCAGGATGAATCCCTATCCACCGCCGAATTCAGGGCAGCCATTAAAATGCTGGCTCAAACAGTCACCAACCAGGTGAACTAGCAGGTGGTTTCAGTAGCCACAAATGGGTCTGCAAATGTTGCACGGGTGCGGGATTTTACCCGGATGAACCTCCAGATTTTCATGGAACAAAGGTGGGAGAGGACCCACAAGGGTTTGTAGATGAGATTAGAAAGATCACCCGAATTATGGGTGTCAGTTCCTCTGAAAGTGCCGATTTGGCTACCTACTAGCAGAAAGAAGTAGCCCAAGCTGGCATGACTAGTGGAAGGAAGGACGACCAGCGAAAGAAGGACCAGTGGAGTAGGAAGAATTCCACACAGCTTTCCTGGATAGGTTTTTCCCTCGGGAGTTGAGGGAGGCTAAGATGGCAAAATTTATGAATTTGCGTCAGGGAAATAGAACAGTGAAGGAATATGCTCTAGAATTTACCAGACTATCAAAGTATGCTCCAGAGATAGTAGCCAAGCCAAGGGCTCGTATGTTGAAGTTCGTAAATGGAGTATCTAATTTGGTCCTCAAGGAGTGCAGGATGGTAATGCTAATCAAGGATATGGATCTCTCTAGCTTAATTGTGTATGCCCAGCAGATTGAGGCCGAGAAGCTGAAAGATATGGAATGTAAGAACAAGTGAGCTAAGACTGGCCAGTCAGATTTCGGCCATCAGAGGTCTAGTAGTAGCCGCCCACAGAAGCAACCCCAGCAGCAATAGCAGTAGAGAGCCCAAACACCTAGTTTAGCCAGTGCCCCGGCCTTTCGATCCTGCCAGGATCGGAGGGGTGGGTCATCTGGCACTCGTCTCAGGCTTACATTACCGGGAACAAGTATCCAACTTGTCCTAAGTGTGGTAGGAATCACCCAGGAGAATGCTTTCAGGGACGACAGGGTTACTTTAGGTGTGGACATCTTGGACACAGGCTTAGGGAGTGCCCGTCAGCCGGGAGAGGGAGATCACAATCTACCACATCATCAGCTCCAGCAGGTCGACCAACCCAGCAGGCTAACACATCAGGTATAGGTGGCGGTCAGCGCCAAAATCGTTTCTTTGCTCTATCTTCTCGTTAGGATTAGGAAAGCTTACCTGACATAGTTACCGGTATGTTACATCTCTTCCATCTAGACGTATATGCCCTCTTATATCCAGGAGCTACTCTTTCTTTTGTGACTCCTTATATAGTTGTTCAGTTCAATATAAGTCCAAAGGTCCTCTCAGAACCATTCTCAGTCACCACCCTAGTTGGTGAGTCAGTTAGAGCCAACCGGGTGTATAGAAATTACCCAGTCTCAGTCCTGAACAAAGTAATTCCAGCTAATCTCATAGAGCTACACATGGTCGACTTCGACCTTGTCCTCGGCATGGATTGGTTACACTCCTGCTATGCCTCAGTTGATTGTAGAACTAGAGTTGTCAAGTTTCAGTTTCCTAGTGAGCCAGTTTTAGAATGGACGGGCAACAGTTCAGCGCCTAAGGGTAGGTTTATTTCCTACCTTAAAGCCCAGAAACTCATTTCCAAAGGATGTCTATATCATCTGGTTCGGGTCAAGGATTCCAACTCTAAGACCTTAACCATCTGTCAGTTCCAGTAGTCAATGAGTTCCCAGATGTTTTTCCTGAGGATCTTCCTAAAGTTCCCCCTGAACGGGAAATAGACTTCGGAATAGATCTCCTCTCAAAGACTCAGCCCATCTCCATCCCTCCTTACAGAATGGCTCCAGCTGAGCTTAAGGAGTTGAATGAGTAGCTAAAAGATCTTCTTGACAAGGGTTTTATCAGACCCAGCATCTCTCCATGGGGTGCTCTAGTGCTATTCGTGCGTAAGAAAGACGGTACCCTCAGAATGTGCATAGATTACCATCAGCTGAACAAAGTCACAGTTAAGAACAAGTACCCTCTGCCCAGAATTGACGATCTATTTGACTAACTTCAGGGAGCCAGTTGCTTCTCCAAGATTGATCTCAGGTTAGGATACCATCAATTAAGGGTCAAAGAGTGTGACATACCGAAAACAACATTCAGAACTCGGCATGGTCATTACGAGTCTGTAGTGACGTCCTTTGGACTCATAAACGCCCTAGTAGCCTTCATGGATTTGATGAATAGGGTCTTCAAGCAGTACCTAGATATGTTCGTCATTATATTTATCGATGATATTCTAGTGTACTCCAGAAATGAGGAAGAGCATGACAATCACCTAAGGTTAGCATTACAGACCCTTAGAGATCGGCAGTTATTCTCCAAGTTCAGCAAGTATGAATTCTGGTTGAAGTCCGTGACTTTCCTGCGTCATGTGGTCTCAAGTGAGGGAATACGGGTAGATCCTCAGAAAGATTGGCCTAGACCTACCTCTCCGATAGAAATCAGGAGTTTTCTAGGTCTAGCCAGATACTACCGATAGTTTCTAGAAGGCTTCTCCTTTATAGCCTCTCCTCTAACTAAGTTAACTCAGAAGAAAGTGAAATTTTAGTGGTCAAATACATGTGAGAAGATCTTTCAGGAGTTGAAGACTCGACACTATCGCTCCGGTTTTGACCTTGCCGGAAGGAACAGAGGGGTTAGTTGTTTATTGTGATGCTTCCAAAGTCGGACCCGGTTGTGTTTTGATAAAGCGAGGCAAAGTGATAGCCTACGCCTCCAACCAGCTCAAGATCCATGAGAAGAATTATCCAACTCATGACTTGGAGTTGGCAGCGGTGGTGTTTGCGCTAAAGATATGGAGACACTACCTATATGGGGCTCACGTGGATGTATTCACGGACCACAAGAGCCTTCAATATGTGTTCAGTCAGAAGGACCTAAATCTTCGTCAGAGAAGGTGTTGGAGTTACTAAAAGACTATGACATGAGTGTGTTGTACCAACGAGGTAAAGCCAATGTGGTGGTGGATGCACTAAGCAGGTCGTCCATGGGGAGTGTATCTCATGTTGAAGAAGGAAAGAAGGAAATGGTAAAGGACATCCACATACTAGCTCGGTTGGGAGTACAGTTGGTGGATTCAGTCGAGGGTGGAGTGATTTTGCAGAGCGGGTCAGATTCTTCCTTAGTGGTGTAAGTTAAGTCTAGACAAGATGAAGATCCCACTTTGCTTAAGCTTAAGAAGGCAGTACTCAGAAAAGAAATGGAAGCTTTCTCTAAAGGGGGAGATGGTGTGCTCCGTTACCAGGGTAGATTGTGTGTACCAAATGTCGGTGAGTTGAGACAGCAGATACTAGCAGAGGAACACAACTCAAGATATTCTATTCACTCTGGTGCAACCAAAATGTACTGGGATTTATGGGATATCTACTAGTGGAATGACATGAAAAGGGATATCGCTGAATTTGTAGCTAAGTGCCAAAACTGCCAGCAAGTCAAAGTAGAACACCAGAGACCAGGAGGTATGACTTAGGATATCAGCATACCCACTTGGAAGTGGGAAGAAGTAAATATGGACTTCATTACGGGTCTACCTCGGACTCGTCGACAACATGATTCAATCTGGATGATAGTAGATCGGATGACTAAGTCATCTCACCTCTTCCTAGTCAAAACCACAGATATAACAGAGGACTATGCTAGACATTATATCTGGGAGCTAGTTATACTTCATGGGGTGCTCGTATCAATCATTTCAGAAAGAGGTGCGCAGTTCACCTCTCACTTCTAGAAGTCCTTTCAAAAGGGACTTGGTACTCAGGTCAAGCTCAGCACAACTTTCCACCAGCAGACAGATGGGCAAGTTGAGCGGACTATTCAGACCCTAGAATATATGCTAAGAGCGTGTGCGATCGATTTTAAGGGAAATTGGGATGACCATCTGCCTCTTATCGAGTTTGCATACAACAACAGCTATCACTCTTGTATTAAGATGGCCCCATTCGAGGCATTATATGGTAGGAGGTGCAGATCTCCTATAGGGTGGTTTGAGGTTGGAGAAGCTACCCTGATAGGGCTAGACTCAGCTTATGAGGCAATGCAAAAAGTTGAACTAATCTGGGAAAGATTAAAAACAGCTCAAAGCCGTTAGAAAACTTATGCAGATGTGCGGAGAAGAGAGTTGGAGTTTGCGTTGATGACTGGGTATACTTGAAAAAATTTTCCATGAAAGGGGTGATGAGGTTTGGAAAGAAGGGGAAGCTCAGCCCAAGGTATATGGGACATTATAGAATTTTGAGGCGTATTGGAAATATAGCCTATGAGCTAGAGTTACCTTCGGAACTATCAGCTGTGCACCCAGTTTTCCATGTGTCACTTTTGAAGAAGTGCATCGGAGATCCAACCTCAGTTGTGCCATTGGGAAGTGTGGAAATAAAAGCTAGCCTCTCATATGAGGAAGTACCAGTCCAGATCCTTGACCGTCCGGTGCGTAAGCTGAGGAACAAGGAAATAGCTTAAGTCAAAGTCTTATGGAAAAATCAGCAGGTTGGGGGAGCTACGTGGGAGGTCGAAGCAGATATGATGGCCAAATACCCGCACATTTCCTACCGGCTGCAGCACAGCTTGAGATATTAGTTTTGACCCTAGAACTCAATTCAATTGTTCAATTCCCTTTTCTGTTTGTGAATGTATGTGTGAAAAGTAAATTCATTTCAGTTATATATTTTGGATCGGAGGTATCCATTACGGCAGTTTTGGAGTTAAATGAGCAAAATTTGGAAACTTTGATTGCTATTTTTCTGGTTCCTATGTGTTTTCTAACTTTTGAGGACGAATGTTTACAAGGGGGAGATATTGTAATGCCCCGGAAACTCAAAATATAATTCTAGGACTTAAATCAGAAAATTTGGAAAAATGCAGAAATGTTGCAGAACGGCCCACTCAACGAGTCTTAAGGGACCCAATGACTCGTTAGGTCAACCGTGAGAAGGATATCTAAGAAAAGTCAGTTCTCCCAACGGGCGATCTCACGAGTCGTGGTCAGGTCCCACGACTCATTGAGTCACTCGTTGTGAAGCCAGAATCCTGAAACTTGAGGAGTTGGCAATGTTCTTGATGGGTGGTCACAACGAGTCGTCATCAGTGGGAACGACTCATTGAGTGACCCGTTACCAGCCTCGTATTATTTTCCCATAGGGTGAGATAGTGTGGTCGACGGATGGTGACCACGAGTCGTGTCTAGTGACCACGACTCATTGAGTAACTCATTGTCAACCATTGGAGATTCCAGGCAGTGTACCTGACGGGCATGACCACGAGTCATTTTTAGACGCCACGACTCGTTATGTCACCCGTTAGGGACACCTGACAATTTTTCCCAGCGAATGTCTAAGGGACATTTAGTAATTTCCTACCCTCCCAATCCCTAAACCACGTCGTTTTGAACGTAAATTCAGACTTATTAGAGGGTTGGGACGGTTCGTTCCCTCATTCTCACGTTATTTCTCAAAAAATCATCGAAGGTTCTCTCAAGAAACTCTGAACCAAGCGTAGGGTTTTCCTCCATTGCAGCAGTTCAAGTCTTCTTCTTCAAGAAACCTTAACTCAGGTATGTGGGGTTTTAGCAAGGGGATTGTCCTTCCCTTGTGTCCCCAAAATCCTCCCCAATTTCCTCTATCAGTTTTAAGCCCTGAGTTTTCGAGTATGAAAAGGTTTCATGTTTATTTTCGTCGATTTCACTTAGAACGATGTTCATGCATATTGTTGATATGATCCCCATAAATTCCTTATCAAATTGTTAATGTTTATACAAAAGTAAATCTAAGCCCTAACTTTTGAGTTATGATTTTGCTTATTAAATTTCCTCTAGTGAATGAAGAATGCTTTGGGCTGAACTTTCTAGAATTATATATATATATATATATATATATATATATATATATATATATATATATATATATATATGTGTGTGTGTTGAGTAAATATTCCATTAATGAGAATGACTTTAGCTCTATTGAATGAAATTCCTAAAATTCTTGAAATTGGTCTACGTTATGAAGTTCTCGTGTTGTTAGGATAAGTTGAGTTCTCTATTAGCTACTAGTAGTTCAGAGCAGTTAGAACGTAGAGTCTCTTCAGAATCTTTCAGAAAATTGTCAACTGATCAATTTGACTTCAGTCTTATTTCGAGGTGTAAGTGGTGCCTCTCAGTTATCAAAATCATACTCAGATTATAGTTTTTGGTCTATTAGGCGGTCATGATATTCTAGTATATAGCTCTGACCAGCCCCAGGACCCCAGTTCAGTTACAACTTGTTCTTAGACAGTTACGACGGTTCCAGATAAGCAGCTCTGACCAGTCAAGAACCCAGTTTCAGAATCTGGTCCGATAAGACTCTCAGGGTACATGCAGTTATACGTCCCTGACTAGTCTTGGACCCCAGTTTCTAGCTATTTGCTTAGTAGATCAGTTTAGGTTTTGCAGTGAGAGTAGAACTTAGTACCGAGCGAGCCGGGGTTCCAGCGCACCCAGGTTCCCAGAACTACGTTGCCAGCGTAAGGTACAGTATTACATAGCCTGATTGGCCCCAGACTTTTGTGATAACTCAGTTCATGCCATTATACCCTGGCAAGGTATATTGGGTCCTACTGGTGGGGTGTATACATCGGACTCCACGTCTAGCTCACGTGGTTATATGTCGGTTATAGACTCTCCCACTAGTCAGTCTAGTCCAGCTTCAGAATAAGCAGCTCAGTTAAGTATAGTATCTCAGATTTCAATGTTTCAGACTTAGGGCATGTGCTAGACCATCAGACAGGGTCATCTTGACCATTCCCAATTATATCAGTAGTTTAGTTCAGCTTACCTATTGGTCATGGCGTGTCATTTCAGTTTAGACTTTATATTCAGTTATGTTTCTCCCACTTACTCAGTACATTCAAAGTACTGACGTGTACTTTTATGCTGTATTATTTCGTGATACAGCTGCAGGTTCTCAGACTTAGCACCGTTAGTTGCCGCAGATCAGATTCTCCACCTCAGCTGTGAAGTATGAGTCCTCATCATCCGAGGGCATTATTTCTTCCTTTCAGTCGTTTATTAGTTTCAATCAGACTTTGAGTTAGTTGGGGGCTTGTCTCAACAACTCCTCGGTTAGATAGCTTTCAGATAGATATGATTTTCAGATTTATCAGTATTATTCAAAATGTTTTAAACTTTATGTTCTCAGATTCATTTTTCATAAATGCTTTATGATATTGTTTCAAAGCTCCGTAGTGCATGTTTACTCAGAATGTTAGTGAATGATATACCAAGGGTTGACTTGGGGTCACTTGTGACTTCAAGTACCGTGTTATGTCCAAGGTGTAGGCTCGGGTCATGACATGAAGTTTGATAAAAAATCTTATGGGATTTTAACTTAAATCTTTTGGAATTCTAATGATCTATCAATGGGTTATTATATTTCATGATTTACATCATATTTTTCGAATTATGACCAGATTCTAGAACTATTTTGATTATAAATTTATTGATTCCGATTTCTACTAAATTAAGCCTAATTATGCATGTTCTATGATGAATCGAGTTATGATCTTTACTCCAATTGTTTATATTCATAAACCGTCAATGATTTATGATTTGAATTATGAAATTATTCAAATACCCATTATGAATTGATGATTTGCAAAGTGTATATATGATCTATAAGTATGCATGAATCCTATGATTTACTAATTATGTTTTGGCCGACTCACAGGCCTTACCCTCATGGCTAGTTCATGTATTTACAAGCATGTTTATTATTATCATGATTTAACTAGCCCATGAATCTCATTCATATTATTCTATGAGCACTATATATGTTTTGGGAGTAGTATTTAACACCGAGTTAGGTTTAGGGCCTAGGTTCTATCCTGAATCTCAGAACTACGTGCCACCGTAGGACATGATAGGACCTCCTTGTGACTTTCCCCTTTCCCAAATGGACCCTTGTGTGATATCATGCCCTTCATGGTTCTACCCTTGGCACGGTACAAACACCCTCCTGACTAGGGTTACAGGTCGGACTCCATGTGCGCTCATATGGGATATGTCGGATATAAGAATCTCCCATTGTTCCTCATGATTTATGCATGTTTATGATTATGTATAATGGCTCAAGTCATGTCCAATAAAGCTTTTCTTTTATGATTATGATTATGACTGAATTACGAATGTTTTGAAAACCTTGAGCCTTATGTTATCGTATGTTATTCATGTTAAGAGCATGTTGTCCTGCTCTCATGATCATTTATGAGCTTATATATATTTTAAATGTCTGTTTTACTTACCTTACATACTCGGTACATTCCATGTACTGACCTCATACTTCCTATGTTGTATCGTTTCATGATACAGGACCCGGCTCTCAGGCTCAGCCCCATTAGTAGCCCATTTCAGAGTTTAGCTACCAGCCTTTTTGGTGAGTCCTCATATTCCGAGGGTCATATGTTCAGACATTGATGTTGCTTTTGTTTTAGTTTTTGCCAGGTTAGTTGGGGATGTTGTCCCATCAACCCATCTATCATGATAGAGGCTTTTAGACTAATTGTAGTACTCAGTTGTTATGTTTTTTTTAGTACTTTCCGCTTATCATGCTATGTTATGTTACATTTATGTTTTCGCTACATCTTATGCCCAATATTCCACTCTGAGTGATATGAAGTTAGGTGAATGTTTATGCCATGGGTCCACTTGAAATCTCTCGGGGCTTCTTGTCCCATGTTACGATCTGGGTCTACGTTTGGGTCGTAACACCACATCAGGTGAGCTCTCCTGATCCTGACGAGATGATAATGCATAAAAACGGTTTTGGCATTGGCTGCCATTCGTACCTAAAGTATTGTCCTGCTGAGATGGTCGGCCTACTGGAGCTGCTGAGGTAGTGGATTGTGACCTTCCCCGTCCTGCTGATGGACACTCCTTAAGCCAATAACCAAGCTGTCTACAACCAAAACAACCCTCTCGACCCTGAAGACACTCTCCTGGGTGGTTCTTGCCACATTTGGGGCAAGCTAGATACCTGTTGACGGCATTGTAGCTCTGGGATTGAGAGCCATGGTCCACCCGTCCAATCCTGGCGGGACCGAAAGGTAGGGCGCTGGCTGAGCTGGGTGTTGGAGCCCTCTACTGCTGCTACTGTGGTCAGCTGCTACCGCCAGACCTCTAGTGGCCATAATCTAATTGTCCAGTCCTTGCTCGCTTGTTCTTTCGCTCTATGTCCCTTAGTTTTTCTGCCTCAATTTGCTGGGCATAGACAATAAGGCTGGAGAGGTCAATATCCTTAATTAGCATCACTGTCCTGTACTCTTTGACGACCAGGTTCGACACCCCATTAACAAACTTCAGTATGTGAGCCCTTGGCTCGACCACCATCTCTGGAGCGTATTGGAGAATCTGGTGAACTCCAGAGCATATTCTTCTACAGTCCGATTTCCTTGTCTTAGATTCATGAACTCCGCTACTTTTGCCTCCCTGAGCTCCCAAGGGAAGAATCTGCCCGGGAAGGCTGTAGTGAACTTCTTCCATTCTATCGGTCCTACTCCCGCTGGCCTCCCCTCCTTCCACTGCTCGTACCAGATCTAGGCTACCCCTTTTAATTGGTAAGCAGCCAAGTCGACACTCTCTGAGGAGCTGACACCCATAATCCGGGTGGTCTTTCTAATCTCATCCAGAAACTTCTGTGGGTCCTCTCCCACCTTAGATCCTGGAAAATCTGGAGGGTTCATCCGAGTGAAATTCCGAACTCGGGTAGCTGCTGCAGACCCATTGTTGTTGATTGGAACCACCTGCTTGTTCACCTGGTTGGTAACAATTTGAGCGAGCAGTTGGATAGCCACCCTGGACTTTGCAGTAGACACTGAGTCATCCTAAGGGGCTGTCGGGGATGGTGGGGCAGGTCGGTGAGCAATACCGGCCCTTCTTCTATTATCACGTCGTGGAGGCATAATTCACTGAAACGAAACAGAGCACGAGTTAGGAGAATGATTCTGGAATTGAATTTTCAATGCATGATAAGGAGTATGAATAAAAAGGAGTTTTCCTAATAACATCCCGTAGCCTCCCCGACATAAGTGCGGCATGCTTCACACCCATGAAAAGGACTCTACTTGATGCGGCTTTCAGACATCCGAGGATACTCTAAACCTAGTGCTCTGATACCAAGTTTGTCATGCCCCGAGCTTACACCCTGGACGGGACACGATACTTGGAGTCACAAGTAACCCCAAGTCAACCCTTGGTCTATCATATACTGGCATTCTGAGTAAACATATAAATATATATAGAAGAAGTTTTAAGCAAAAATATAAACAATAAAGAGAATGAAGCTGATTTATAATGTTTGAAAACATTTGAACAAAACAGGTTTGAAAAGTTAAATCTGCATCTGAAAGCCACTACAATTGATGAGTTGCTGGGACAAGCCCCCAGCTAACTCCAAATCTAAATAAAAGAAAGAAAAACTAAGTAAAATAATCTTCGTCCTCGAAAGTTGAAGAATCACCACTTAGAACTGCTGAAGTCTTCTGAGAATGATCGGCTAGCGAGGTTGAGACTGAGATCCTGCAGCTGTATCAGAAAATGATACAGCATAAAAGTATGCGTCAGTACTTTGAATGTACTGAGTAAGTGAGAGAAACCATACACGAGAAATAAAAGTATTGAACTGAAAACATATGCAATGACCAACTGAAGCTACTGAGCTAAATAAATGAAATAACTGAGCTGGTCTAAAAGACCCTGTCTATCTGATGGTCAAGAACATGCCCTAAATCTGAGGTACTGATCTAAAACTGAGTTGAGCTGGCTAGTGGAAAAGTCTATAACCGATATATAACAACATGAGCTAGACGTAGAGTCCGATGTATACACCCCATCGGTAGGACTCAATATATCTTTCCAGGGTATAGAGGCATGAACTGGGTGATCACAAGAGTCTGGGGCCATGAGGCCAATAAAACTGTAACCTACGGTGGCAACGTAGTTCTGAGAACCTAGGTGCGCTGGAACCCTGGTCCGCTCGGTGCTAAGTCCTACTCCCACTGGATAGTCCTAGACTGAATACTAAGCTGATATCTCAAAATTGGGGCCCAAGACTAGTTAGGAATACCTATCTGGAAGCACCCTTAGAGTCTTATCAGACCGGATTCTGGAATTGGGTTCTAAGACTGGTCAGAGTAGCTTATTTGAAAGCGTCATAACCGTTTGAAGAACAAGCTGTAATCTATGACTGGGGTCCTAAGGATGGTCAGAGCTGCTTATCTAAAAGTGTCATGAACACCTAGTGACCCACTAAAACTAAGTTCTGAATATGATTCTGATAACTAGGAGGTACTACTGATACCTCAAAAGTTTCTGTAGTCAAACTGATCAGTTGATATTTCTGGATTACACTGGATATTCTAGCATTTTGACAGAAACCGAACAGACAATAGTTTGACTGATTTTAAATACAATCAAAAAAATGGGAGTTAACAAAACTAATAGGATCAAGAAAAAATTTCGATATGTAAATACTATTGCAAGATTCTAGTTTCTCTGTATTCAAGAATAGGGCTAGATTTCACATTACAGGAATAAGCAACAACATAGTCACAAACTGGTGGGAAAACATCAACAATTATCATAAATGATATATCACATGATTTAAGCAAGGTCTGACAGATAATTTTATCACATTTGAAAGTCTCAAGCTAGAACTAATAAAGAAGACAAAGAAGGATTTTGGGGACACAAGGGAAGAACTATTCCCTTGTTGTATTCCCACATACCTGGTGAAGAAGCCCAAAGAATTTCCTTGAAAAATCGAGGAGATATGGACTACCCTAGTTCTTGCTCTAAAATGCTCTGGGAGAAATCTTACGTTGCTTTCTGAAAGTCTGAATGGGGAAAATGAGGAAGGAAATCATTTCACCCGTCTAATAGTCTTAAAATATGCTTAAAATGACGTAGTTTAGAGTCTAGGAGGGTAGGAAATTACTAAAAGACCCTTGAAAAATTTGCAGGGGAAAACTGATCGACAGTCCCTATGGGGGACCTGACGGGTCGTGGCCGTTGACCATGACTCATGGCCACGGTTGTCAAGCGCACTGCCTAATTTCTCTCTACAGGTCACCACGAGGGACCCAACCGGTCGTGGTTGGTGACCACGACTCGTGGTCACCTCTCATGGTCTCTACTACCCAAAATTCACTGGAGTTCCCATGGGCGACACCACAACTCGTGGTGTCCCAAATGAGTCATAGTGAGGACCCGTTGCGTACACTGCCTGACTTTTCTAACTTTCAATCCATCACCAACCACGGATCACCCCATGACTCGTAGTGTTGACCACGGCTCATGGTCACACCCGTGGTCACCCATCTTCCAAATTTCCAGTCAAGCTCCAAATCCTCACCACGAGTCACTTAATGACTCGTGGTCAGTCCCCCATGGGTCACAGAATGACCCATTCTATGATCTGGTGCAGATTTTCTAGTTTTCTCTGATTTAAGTCCCAGGGATCTTTGAGTTTCTGGGGCATTACATATGTGTGCCGCAGGTCCTTATCTGTGTTTTGCATATGAGGCGCAGGTACCTTGCATTTGAATGCTTTTCTTTGAGGTATTCTGGATATGGCCTGCGCTACACCTGTGTGCTGCAGAGTGGGACCTGCGTTTCAAAGGTCCTATGCATATGCCCCATTTTTCTTCCTTCAACTTTTTTCCATAATCCAATCTCCTGCATTCCTACAACCAATAAAAACAACAAAGTGAAGTAAAAAGAAATTTAAAGACACTTGTGTTGCCTTTCAAGAAGCAATTGATTTAACATCGTGGTTCGACGATGTCACCTTAAGGGTTAACAAGGATCTGGAGGCTCGAACTCTTCATAAGGGACCTTACCAACTCATTTCTCGCATCAATCACTGTCACAACTCTACACTCATTCGGAGGTTTCATCGGCTTGCATACATTAGATGTGACCTCATCGCCACACACTCTGAATTTGAGTTCTTCTAACTCAACATCCATTAAAGCACGTTTGATAGCCAAGAATGGGTACCCTAAGATTATGGGCACCTCAAGGTCTACATCACAATTCAGCACCACAAAATTCACCTGGAGTATGAATTAATCAAGTTTAACTAACACGTCAAAGAGTATCCCCACCGGGCGTTGATGGATCTATCCTCCATAAGCAATCTCATTAGAGTAGGCTTAGGATCTCCCAAACCTAATTTCTTAACGATCACAAGGGGCATCAAGTTAATAATTGCTCCTAAGTCGCATAAGGCCTTGTTAAGCAAATATACCTCAATGGTGCATGGAATTATTGAAAGCCCCTAGATCCTCTCTCTTCTAAGCTAAATTGCTGGCCCTGATTGTGTTGCAATGATGTGGTACCTCCCATGTGCCCAAATCTATTACCTTCTTCTTTTTCAACAACTTTTTCATGAATTTAGCATAATAAGGCATTTGTAATAGAGAATCTACTAATGGGATATGCACAGACAATTTGCTGAACATGTCAACAAATTTTTTGAATGGATTGTCCTCTTTCTTTTTTATCAGCTGTTGGGGTAAGGAGGTGGACATTTAGGCACCTTCCCTTTAGCATTTGCAGCCTCTTTTCCCTCTTCATCATCACTCACATCTTGAGGAGGAGTATCAACCTCTTCCTCCACCATTAGCTTCTCATCATCAATTACCACAAATGCACTTGGTACCCCATATTTCAACTTCTCATCACTCTTCTTTGTACCAACATCCTCCTTGGATTTATCACCCGCATTCTCAACTATCTTTACACTCCTAATGACAATTTTCATGCAATGTTCATCACTCTTCAAGTTTGACATAGTGCCACTAGGGAGAGTGCCCTTCATCTGGGGGTTTATTTGAGCAGACAGATGGTTCACTTGCGCCTCAAGGTGTTTTATTGATGCCGAGTGAGAGCTCACAATTAGAAAAAGGTTAGATACCTCATCCTTCAACTCTTTCACTCCATTATATGTTGATTCAACTCTCTTCAACACCCTGGCCAACATTTCTTCAATTTTTGAATTTCTAAGATCATTCACACTTGTTTGCATTTGAGCCACGTCATTCTTTGGAGGAGGTATGTATGGATTTGAGCTCCGGCGAGTATACCCATCACCCTCCCTTTCACACTCATGATCTCTCCATTGGTCATCCCTATCTCTCTATTGGCCATCATGATCTCTCTAACCTTAATTCCCATGACGAGGATGCTAAGGGCATTGGTTTAACCTTGGTACCACGGATGAGAACCCATCATTTGGCTCATTATATATTGGCATTCTTCATTGAATCTAGCATGAGGAGCTTCATTCTTGAAGGATTTAAGTCACATGGGCTCCAATAGCATTTACTTTTGGTGCCAGAGCCCATCACATGCTTAGAAAGCAACTCTATTTGAGTTATCATTTTAGACAAGGTCTCATTTCTCTCTTCATCCTTTCTTCTCATTTCAGTTGTCATGTGGTTGGAAGGTCTACTTACGAACACCTCAATTTTTCTTAGGTGTCATGCTCGATTTGTTTTTGTCATTCTATCAAAAAGGACCTTTGCAAGTCCGGAGGTTTGATTCATTATTGAACCACCAGCTAGATTGTTCGCCATGGACTTATTAATTGAATCTAGTGATTGCTAGATACTTTGTAAAAGCACTCCATGGTTTGGACAAATGGCCTCTTTTTTAAATCTTAGCCACACCTCCTATATTGGTTCTCCCAGGAGTTGTCGGAAGTTCGTGATCTCATCACTCAATTGCAACATTCTAAAGGGTGTAAAGAATCGATCAAGGAACACTTCGGTTAGCTCATTCCATGATGTGATACATATGAGAGGTAGCTCCTCCAACCAAGCTATGGCATCCCCTGTGAGAGAGAATGGAAACAACCTGAATCGAATTGACTCTTGGCTGATGTTTGAAATGTTCAAAGGTTGGAAGATTCCAATGAAATTCCATAGATACCAATTAGCATCCTCGCTATCCAGACCACCAAACAACCAGTTCATTTGGATGAGATGTAGCATGGTACTAGTGACATAGAATACTGCATTCCCCACTGTGGGAGATAGGCGAATAGCAATAGCTACATCATGAGCAACAGGCTCATCTTCAGCATCCATAAATCCATCCACGTGACCAACATCACAGCATGGCTCATCTTTCTCCTATTCAATCCACAAAAATAACAAAACAAAGTGAAGGAAAACAAGATGCAACACGAATATGAATCAAGAAAAAACAAATGGCAGTCAAATTCCAATCCCTAGCAGCAATGCTGTTTTTTTTTAATAACGTCTAAAATAACTCTCCCGTTAAGGAGGTGGCTATGATCATTGCAAAACAAGTAACCTAACAAAGAGTTGGGTACCGAATCCATAAGGATTGGATGTTAGATTCACCAAACATCATAAATTAATTCACACAAGCATGTATCATGTCTAGATAATAAAATAAAATTTGGGGGAATTGGTTAAATAACTTCAAATGTGAAATTTAATCAAAGTAAAGGGAGAAATGGTTGTTGATAGAAAGATGAGAGACTAGGGGTATGCATTGGATGGGTCATTGACTTAGTAGGTATTAACTAAGAGCCTTAGATTCAACTAGTGCATGAATAGCATTGGTTTTGAACAACACTCTAAGTTTCTCAACCAAAAAAAGTGTGTTTACATTGGGTTTTCTCAAACCCCAAAGCCAATCTCAACAAATCATCCAAACAGTACTTGAGGAAGATTTTAAGACTATTTCTAGCTCTAGATCTTTAATGGAGTTTGAATTCTTGGGTATAGACCATTTCTAGCTACAACTCATAAATCAAAACTCCAAATCCTCACTATTGAATTTCTACCCAACCCCACTTTTTCAAGCAAAAGCAAAGTTAAAGAGCTCAATCAACATTTGAAACCATTAATTATTAGGTTAAAACTTGAGGAACTCAATAGATCCATGCTTTCTACTAAAATCTAAGATCAATTAGTCAATACCCACTTAGATCTAAGCACCCACCATATACATACACCCCTAGAAGAGAATTTAGCTACTCATAACTAAGGAAAGAGAAATTATACCAAGGGAAAATATCTCAATTCCATTCATCATCAGCAAATAAAATCAATTCTCAAGTTTTGAGATTTCAACAATAGTGTGTTTCCCAAGATAATGAAGAAAAAGAAGATCAAAAAATTGCACTATGTCTGCAATGTTCTATATATTGTACTCTCTATTCAATACAAAGTCTATTCTATTATCTCCCTTATAATTGAGGTAAAAATTTAGCATATATTCTATGCATAGCTATCTAAAATGCCCTTGGAAGCTTCTCAGGTACACTTGATCCTTTCTGGACCATTTTGCCCTTCAATAGTGATGTCAGTCACTTACGCTGGTACTTACATTTCGCAAGTGCCATTGTGTGTCTCGCAGATCACCTTTCAGGCCTAAGCAGTGTTCCTTCTACACCGTCTCTGGTGGCATATGTGATCTGCAGATACCAATTTGTGGCTCGCAGGTCTGGTTTAGCAAATTGCCAAATCTTCCTGCATGGCACCTGCTAAACGCAGATGTAATTATGCGTCATGCATATCCCTGTTTGTCTTCTAGCATATTGCTTTTAGTTTAATACCTTCATTTTATTAATTCAATCAAATGCCTAAACAAATAAAGAAAAAAAGAATAAAACCTTTCTAAATCATGTCAAAACAAAGCAAAAACTCACGCTTAAGAGCCAAATGAGTTGGTAAATTACAACCTTATCACTGTCAGAAATTGCATGATAGGGAGACAGCCAACTCATACCCAGGATGATATCAAAATCCACCATGTATAAGATAATCAAATTAACCCAGGTTTTATACCCCATAAATGTGACCATGCAAGAAAAGCATACTCGATTAACAATCACAGAATTACCAACAGGTGTAGAAATATGTATTGAAACATCAAGTGCATCATATACGAGGCTCAAACCCACAACAAAGTAAGCAGACACGTAAGCTAAGTGGAACGTAGATCAAATAAAGTTGTAGCCATCCAGTCACAAACAAGAATTGTACCTGAAATGACTGTATCTAAAGCCTCTACCTTGTGTCTGCCTGGGAAGGCATAGAAGTGTGCCCTTCTGCCTGTCTGTGACCCACCCCTGTTGGACTGTGTACTACCTCTGCCAAACTAACCACCACCACCACCACCACCCGACTGGGTTAGGCCCCACCTCTACCTATTGGGTGGCCACTCTATCTATACTGGGGATGATCCCTCCTAAAGGCACTACCTCCCCTACATGCGGACACTGGTGCTCAAGGAGCCTGATATGGAACAATCTGACCACTCTACATCAACCTAGGACACCACCTCTGAATGTGACTATGCTTGCCACACTCATGACAGACCGTATCTATGGCAAGCCTCTGAGATGGAACTGAAGATATAGGACGGACCCTAAAATCTAAACGAATCGACTGTGCATCTCTTGCTTGACCCGAAATGTGTTGGCCGGCCCTTAGCGAACCCCCAGCTGATACCTGTATCATCGACTGAATAGGGCATCCAAGGTATCATTGAGGAATTGAGCCCTTTGAGAAAGAGCCATTATGGTTGCCCCTCTTTCGGGTATCTTTCTCTAAATTCCTCGCGTATCCCTCTTGCTTCACTCTTTCCACATTTTGGATATACTCTACTACCTCCTAAAATGTCTTACCTAAAGAAATCATCTGCAAGGTTGAAAAGTGGAGCCCCACATTCAGACCCTTCAAAAATTGTCAGATCCTCTCCTCCTCTGTAGACAATAACTGCAGAGCACACATGGATAGAGAGTGGAAGCGGGCCTCATAAGCTGCAATTGAAGATGTCCCCTTCTCAATACTGGTGAACTCATCACGTACCCTAACTTTCATAGTTTAAGGGTTCTTAGCTAAGATTTCACCATTAAAGATTACCCATTGATTCTAAGGTATTAAAGGGTCAAAATATGAAAGGATTAACCAAGAAATCTTACCTTGGGAAGAAAAACTGCTCTACCCTCAAAATATTTCCCTTAAGCTTTCAAATTGTGTGCTCTAGAATAATGGGTGAATAACCAAAATCTTGACTTAAACAGGCATTCTGCCTCGCGTCGTCTATTGCAGCGGTCACTTTCTCGCTTTAGTGGATCCGCTATGGCGATCCAGAGTCTCGCTGTGGTGAACCTAATGATATTTTCATGACTTCTACTATGGGCACTCCGACCATTATGGCGGTCTCACTAGTGTAAATTCCCCTGCAGCAGTGGTGCCCTGCTAACCAATAGCCCTATAATTTTGACGTTTGTCTATTCTCAAAACACAAGTCTTTTATTCAAACTTTTCAACACCTCTCAAATATGTATCTAGCTGTAAAATGACACTACGAATTCATTTATAGTCTTAGAATTACCTATGGATGTCTAGTCTACTAGATCACCCCTCTAACATAATACAACACGTGCATATTTCAATCAACACTACTCACATTTTAGTTTTTAAACCATACCATTTTTGAAATTTTTACTCACTCACTTCTACCATGAGGACTCTAAAGGGTGCTAAGGCCCTAATCATCCTATAATGACTGGAGGGGTTATTACACTTGCCTTCGTGTGAATATAGATTGATTGATTCCTTTTTGCTATATACTATCCTAATCTACTTTCTTTGCATGAAAGTAGATTTGATCCTTGGTGTATTCGTTGCTTGATTTTGTCATGAACAAATCTTCGTTGACATTTGTACTTCTTGATTCTATCTTTAGGGCAAAATCTTCATTTAATCTTCTAATCTTGAAGGATTATGACCCTTTTGTGCTTTGAGAGCCCCAAGCTTCTCCTCTTATTCCTGCATTAAGGATAATGATTAATGTCATCATTAAAACATTTTAAGGAGTATCAAAGCTAACAATTTCTCCCTTTTGATGATGACATTTCAAGAGGGAGTGACTGTTTTTTACTTCCTTGTACATGTCAGTTTTGGCTCCCTCTGAGGATGCTTCCCCTCACTTTATAGCCTGATTACTTTTTGTTTCAATCTGACTTGTTTTATCTTTTAGGATAGAGATAATGGGTGCCAATGCCAATAAATTAAACACATAATGCAAGATTATAGACTTTACAGAGTCAGGGTTAGAGCAGTATCATAGACCAAATTATTTATAGCAAAATAATATATTAATATCATGAAGCAATAACATAGTTAAACAACACAAGCAATAGTAAGCAACAATTAATTTTCTCCCCTATCAGCATCAAAAAGAGGAACAAAAAAGGTAGTTTAGAGGCCCTTAACATGGGCAGATTGTTCAGAGGGTCAACAAAAGGACAATTCAGAAGTCCTTAACACGGGCAAATTATTCAGAGGGTCACCAAAAAGGTAGAGTTATAAATAAAGCTAGCATCCACCCAAAAAGTATGTGAGAGTGTTATAATCATTTCAGAGAAGGAGTGATAGGACTTCTCAATACGCTTGGAGAGAGATGAGTAGGAATTCTAGGTAGCCACAATAAGCTCGTTATTAGAAACTTCAGCCCTAGCAGTAGCAGAGTCGACCTGCTGCAAGACTTGGTTACAGGACTTTATCCTTTCTCGCTGAAGATGATCAATCTAGATTTACGACTTGCCAACATTAGCCCTGTTGATCCTCAGTTTTCTAAGAAAATAATACACCACAAAAACATCTTTGGTAGAGAGAGAACTTAGAGAGCCTTTTCGAGGGAGAAAGGATGGTAGCTACAATATGTGCAATAATTCAATTCTCAAAGCATAGAGTGGCAGGTCTAAAATTAGAGAGCTTTAACCTCTTTTTGGCAATGAACACCTAGGCTTCATCTAGAGAAGCTTCAACATCATCAGGCTGAATACTAGTAAAAAAGGGAATTTTACTCAAAAAAATTGTATCTAACACTTTTCAAGAAGAAATTGAAAGAGAATAATTTGATTTCCCAATACTAGAGGTTCAAGTTGCCCACTCTCTTTTGAAACCTGCGGATTTGTGAAAAATAGTTTAGCAGGTTCTTCATAAACTTCGTTCTCACAGAGCAATAATAAGGTATCCAGTTTAAGAAATGTGAAGTACATACTTATAGGGCAATGAGAATTCTCTAGTTGTTCAAGATAGATAACATGTCCAGGAGCAAAAGGTCTGTCTTTGAAGGCATTGAACTTAGCTTTCTCGGCTAAACTCCAAAATAGTTGCATGTCTTCTGGGTCGAGTTGACAAAAAAAAATTTGTTTTAGTCTTTTTATGGACATGGCTAGAATGAGAAGATTTTTTTCTATTTAGCGGTAGAGGATTCAAGATAATCATCCATTGAAAAATCATAAATTCCTACAAGGGATGAGGAGAGAGAAGTGCTTTTGAGGCTTTTTTTCTACAGGGAATGAGGAGAGAGAAGTGCTTTTGAGGGTTTTACTTGATCAATGAAGAGATTTTGCTGGAGACTTTGCCATGAAAGAGATTAAGAGTGAGGTGCGAAGGAGTTAGAGAGAAAAAGTCTAGAAAGATGAAAATAAGAAAACATGGAGGTAAAAAGAAGTTAGAGACAAAAATTAAATAGAGAAATGGAAAGAAGAAGAGACCGGTTCATAAAGAGGTGAAAAGACGGAATGCAGAAAGTTTGCATAGAAGGAAGAGATAATGATGAGAAGAAAGTGCAGAGAGAGAAAAGTAATTAATAACAAAACATTAACTAAGAGAATAAAATTACACCTAAACAATCTCTTTAAAAACATGATCTTTTTTTTCAATAAAGGCTTAGTGAAAATGTTTGTTAACTGATTTTTAGAATCAATAAATTTTGAAGAGAAATTGTCATTTTCAACATGATCTCTAATAAAGTGATGCTTGATATTTGTATGTTTAGCCCTAGACTGATGCATGATATACTTAGAAAGAATAATTGCACTTATGTTATCACATAAAATAGACACACATTAATAATCACACAGCTGATGTTTCTTCCAAAGTAGTTGAGTACCACAACTACCAAGGACCAAACACTCAGCCTCAACAGTAGAGAGAACCACAGAGCTTTATTTTTTCACTATACCAAGAAGTAAGTGCTTCTCCAAGAATTTGACAAGTTCCACTAGTGATTTTTTGATATGTTTTATCACTTGCAAAATCAATATCTGAGTAACCGATTAAGTCAAAATTGTTAGAGCGAGGGTATCAATGACAAAAATTTCAAGTTCCAATAAGAAATCAATGATTTGCTTGAAGACAGTTAAAAAATGAGATTCTTTGGGAGTCGAATGGAATCTAGAACACTTGCACGCACTGAACATGATGTTTGGTCGACTTGCTGTAAGATAGGGTACTGATTTTATCATCCCTCGATATATTTTTCATTAACATCCTCTCTGGAGACGTCAGTTTTGAGACAAGTTGAAGGACTTAGAGGGTTACCAGCCTTTTCGTTTTCCAAGCCAATATTTTTTTTATTAGCTCTTTGATGTACTTGGTTTGGCTAATGAATGTTCCTTCAATTAACTGATTTATTTGTACACCTAGAAAGAAGGTTAGTTCTCCCATTATGCTCATTTTAAATTTTCTTTTCATTAAGTCAGCAAAGTTCTTACAAAGTAAAGGGTCAGAGCTATCAAAAATAATATCATCGACATATATTTGAATAATCAGAATATTTGAAGAACATCATTGAATGAAAATAGTAGTATCAATTTTTCCTCTTTGAAAATTATCTTCAAGTAAAAAAGAGATTAAGCGTTCATACCAAGATTTAAATGTTTATTTGAGACCATAAAGAGCTTTAGAAAGTTTAAAGACATGATCTGGACAGGAAGGATTTTCAAAACCTGACGGTTGTTTTATAAGAACTTTTTCTTTTATGAAACCATTTAAGAAAACACTCTTGACATTCATTTGAAATAGTTTAAAGCGTTTAAAAGAAGCATGATCCAATAAAATACAAATTGATTCTAATCATGCTACAGGAGCAAAGGTTTTATCATAGTCAATACCTTCCTATTGAGAATAATTTTGTGCAACTAACCCTGCTTTATTTGTAATGACTTTACCTTTCTTATTTAGTTTGTTTCTGAAGATTCATTTTGTACCAATCATGGAGACATTTTTGGGTCATTGTACTAGCGTCTATAACTAACTTCTTTCAAACTGATCTAGTTCTTCTTGCATGGCCTTTGTCCATGACTCATGGATTAATGCTTCATCAATGCATTTTATATCAAGTTGAGATATGAGAGCCAGAGATGACTAGTACTTTATAGAGGACCTAGTCTGCATTTTAGCATCAAGATTTTCGATAATAAAGTTATTTGGGAAGCTAGCTTCGCTTCTCCATTTACGATGAACGTTTGTTGGTTTAGTCAACTTATTTTTTATCCTCTTGAACATAATCAATTGACTAATTGGAATCCTAACTAGTGGTAGGCTCAATTTGAGGAATAATAATGGATTCTATTGATATATTTGTGTCTTCTCCTGCATCATGCTCAATAATAGTTGGAACTAGATTTAATGGATCAGAATCATTAAAAATAACATGAACTGATTCTTCTACCAACAGAGTTCTTTTGTTAAAAACTCTAAAGGATCTGCTAAAAGGATAATATCCCAAAAATATATCTTCATCACTTCAAGAATTGAATTTACCAAAATTATTTTTACCATTATTGTAGATAAAATACTTGCATACAAACAGATGGAAATAACTTATACTAGGATTCTTACATTTCCATGGTTCGTAAGGAGTCTTCTTCAAAATAGGTTTAATGAGGCATCTGTTAAGAATATGACAAGCAATACTTACAACTTCTGCCCAGAAATGATCCAAAAGACTTGGTTCAATGAGCATGGTCCTTGCGATGTCCTGAAGAGATTGAGTTTTCCTTTCTACAACACCATTTTGTTGAGGAGAGCAAAGAGATGAGAAATTTCAAGTGTAGCCTTGATGGTTGAAGAAGGTTTGAAAGAGCTTGTTCTCAAGTTCTCGTCCATGGTCACTATGAATTATGGAGATGTAGTACCCATTTTCTCTCTGTACTTTTTTACAAAATGTCTCAAAGCTTGAAATGCTTCATCTTTATGAGCTAAAAATATGACCTAAGTAAATCATGATAAATTATAAACAATAACAGAATCATATCTTTTACCTCCAATGCTAGTTCTAGTAGGACCAAATAAACCCATATATAAAAATTGAAGAGGTTTAGAAGTACTGTTGATATCTTTAGTTTTGAAAGAAAAAAGAGTTTGTTTACCTAGTTGACATACATCATACAAATGAGTTTTAGAAAAATTTAATTTTGGCAAACCCAGAGCTATCACGACCCAAATAGCCGTGATTGGCACTCATACTAATCCCCCGATGGGCGAATCATCATTTTCTAACTAACCCATCCATTTATATAATTATTTTACTCGAAATAAAGTAGTTCAGAATGTTATGCAATAAAATCAAACTAAAACTTAGAAACGGTGCGAATGTTATCTGTTACAATCTCAAATATCTGAAAGTCATTAAGGGCTCTAACTAATAACTATCTAAGAGTTGTAAAAATAACACAAAAAGTAAATTATTATCTAGGATAAATAGAAATCTGCTAAACGCAGATCTGCAGTAGCCTGGATAGAAGTCAGCTCAGCCTCAAATCAAGTGTCAGACTACTCTAAAGGCTTGGCCTCGATGAACTTCCTAGATCATAATCTACACTTAGAAAAGAAGTGCAGGAGTAGCATTAGTATAAAACACTATGTATTGGTAGGCATCATAGGTCGGCCTTGAATAATAACAAGTATATAACAAACTCAACAGGCAAGCAAGATACATCGACAATCAAACATGAAAATCATCCAACTCATAAATTCAGGTCATTAGAGATGCTAAGCAGTCATGTTCACCATCATTATGCCTAATATTGCTAATATTGTCTAGAATATCCACTATCAATAACCTACATTCCTTTCTTATAAGTTTTTCTAGATTGTTCCTGCAAAACATACAATTCAATTTCTTTTAGGTACCAAACTTTTGTTGGATCCTTTGAGAGTTAGTAATTGGAGCTTTTTGAGATTTATTCTTTTGTATTCAGATTCACTAGCCTGAGTTGACTCTTGAGTACTTGCAATTAAATGATTTATGACCAATTTTTCCACAAGAGAAACTAGTAGGATAAACTAATGAGTTTGCAAAAAAGAAACTATTCGATGAGAATAAAAAAGAATTTGAATATTTTTAAAGAATTTATTTGAGTTGACAGAGCTGTGACTAGGTGATTTCATAATTCCATTTAGTTATATTTTGATATCACATAGCTCCTCTTCAAGTTGGTCTACTTCAATTTGACTTGCTTTAAAACCAATTTTCCGGTCTTTTTTTCTTTAGCTAATTTATTTTATTCATCAATAATTTTTTGAAGTTCATCAATGACAAGATCAAGAGAGTTTACAAGTCTAGAGAATTAGTACAAGTTTGAGATCTTACCTCACTTGATCATCAATAGCCATAAAACAAATGTTGGCAGTTTCATCTTGTTCTTCATCAAATGAGTCCTCATTGCTCCAGGCTCCCATGAATTCTAAATTGTTGTATCTCCTAAAATTATTTTTTTTAGATCTAGACAGTTAGATTTTATATGATCAGGAATTTTTTTACAGTGATAGCATCTTTCATCATTCTTCTGATTTTCATTGTTCCTACATCCTGATTGAGGTCTACATTTTCTTTTCCTTAGGATATGTCTGACTCCACGATTTATCAAAAGTAGTCCTTCACTTTTTTCTTCATCATCTTCTTTTTCTTCTTCATTTTCATGAGTGAAAGCACTAAATGCCACTATTTTCTTCTTTTCTTTCTTTAAATGTCTGTTAGTACGATTTTTCTCATAAGTCATCCGATTTCCTCGTAGCTCATCATACATCAGATATTCCAAACTCCATCTTCAAGAATTGTGAATTTTATTTCCTACACTTTTGGTAGACTTTGGATAAGTTTTCTCACTTATAAATCATTTCGAGTGACTTGGGTTCTCCCACTATTTTGCTAAATCGTGAGAACATGGATTCAATATTTTCTTGGTCGGTCATTTTAAACAAGTCGTACTCATTTACCAAAGTACTGATTCTTTCTTCCTTCACTTTTTAGTTCCTTCATAGATCATCTCGAGTTTGTTCCACGTCTCTTTTGTAGTGTCGCAAGTAGATATATTATCATATTCAGATCTGCTCACCGCACAGTAAAGCAAACTAATAGCTCTAGCATTATTTTGTATTACCTCTTGTATTCTTTTGGGACTTTGAAGTTTTTCAGATTAACTTTGTTAGTTGAGGAGATATTGGAATTGGTTTTGGCCTCTTTTTTATCACTACCCATGCTTGAAAGTCATTTGCCTGAAAAAAGATTCTAAATTTTTCTTTTGAATGGGAGTAATTTTGTTTGAGGAGTGACCATCTTGCAGGATTGCACCGAAAATTTAATAAGTAGCCATTACATTTTTTTCTCATGTGTTATTAAGCTAGTAGTGAGACCTGCTCTGATACCAATTGATAAACAAGAGGGGGGGTGAATTAAACTTTTTGTATTATTTTAATTAAGTAGTCGACTGTTGTGATTTCAGAGTCAACTATTTTCCTGCAGAAGAGTTAGTAGCAATTTAAGCAAAAATAAATAAGAAGCAAAATAGTAAAGACACAAAATTTTTATCTACTAATTTGGATCACTAGAGTGGTGCCTAATTCAGTTTTCTTAGGTTACAAGGGTTCCCTTAGAATTTTGAGGAGATTTAAGTTACACTAAGTAAGTCACAAACACTTGACTAAACTAATGTGATGTCAGTTCTATAGTTGGTCACAGCCTCTACTCGTATTTCTACCTAACTTTTCTTTCTTTTATTCTCACTAGTAACAATTACAAATTACAGTGATTGAATAAGATATAGAAGAGTTAGGGTTGTTTAAGTGAAGTTGCACGCCTTCATTCTGTAGAGGGACGTCTTTAAGTAGCTTCTTATAGATGCTTGAACAGGTAAGAGATCAATTCCTTTGATCTCAGATAATTTTCTCGGGTAACCCAAGGGATTTTTTCAATCACACTATAACACCTCGAATTTCAAACCAACATTTCGTTAGCAAATAGAGGATTTCCCGTCTGTTTGGGAATTCAAGGTCGGCCTCACAGATCATCGAGCAAAGGACGGCCCATCATAGGAAGGATTTTTCCCAATGATGGATGATTGACAACCGTCTTGAGGGAATTTAGTCATTAAGTAGTAAGAAGGAAACTTTAATGTTTAGGGACATTTGATGTTAGGTGCTTAGATTAGGTGAAATAATAACCGAATGAGAAAGTCTTGGCATTTAATGCAAAAACATGTTATCAAAAAGTGAATGACCTCTCATGAGATACCTAGGCTCATTTTTGTGACTCCTGTGTGATTGTATTGGCTTAAAAAATACTTGCATTAAATTTTTCTTGAGTTTGCTTAACGTCGATATGGATTCGTCTTGGGTCGATCATGAGTTATGTGTGTGAGAGAAAATTTTATTGATATTTCATGCTTCCATATTGATGCTTAAAATATGCTCGGTGTATGTGCAAAACGAAATGAAGAATATCAAGTTTTCGAGATGATATAGGTGTTTCTTTGATTAGCTAAATTTTTTGCCTTCTCTTTACCTATACATATGTGATATCCTTAGATACCCCTATTAAACCTTTAGCTTGTCTTTAGCTTATTCCCTTTGTTCTTATTGACCTGATATTTGATCTTATAATTTTTAAAGCACTTAAATTTAAAATGAGAGTTTAAAAGGAGTAGGAAGCGTAAAGGGGGGTAGTTGAAGATGAAAACTTGAGAAAACAGATTAAGGGTGCACTTATTGTAAAATAAAGAATATATGTCATTAGTAAGGAGCAGAAAGAAAAATATTGAAGTTTTGAAAAAAGAGAAGATGAAAAGAAGAAGAAATAAAAGAAAAATATATAAATGATTGCTCCTTGCTAGTGACATGTGTTAACATGCTTAAAGATATGGGGATATAAAGAAAAGCAATGGGTGAGAAAAGAAAAGTGAATAGTGAGCAAGTTGAATATTGCGCTAAAAGAATTGAAGATGTGTGATGTATTAAAGTACATAGGGAGGATAGTTACTCTTTCATCCAAATGATTCCTACCTGTCCCGCAACTGACATTACAACCTGTTAAGTCCTACTTGATCTTAACTTCAATATTTTTATAATAGTAGAGTATTTACACGAAGGGTAAGCCTATGGTTCGTCATATGTTGCATGTGAATTTCGTTGTGAGAATGAGCATAATGTGCTAAATTTTAATGCTCATATATGTGATTTCATTATACTTTTATGAATGAATGTTGGGAAACTCTCTTGTTTGATGAAGGCACATGGTTGACAAAAGATAGGTGAAGTTTTTGATCTATTGATAGGTTACATCGATGTTTTTTCCGATGGTTAGAATCCTTGAGTCGGTCTTTGAGGCTAGGTTGTCTTAAAGAGGTTGTTTATGAGTTTTAAATGAATACTTATTTGTTTTGAGGCATGTCATATATGATAATTTGCTATTTGTATAGTCATAGTAGCTTTAACCCGAGTAGACTTATTTAATTGACATATCTTTGCAAGTTGTCTAGTTAGAGATAGGGTATTAACTTAATTGCTTGTTCGAGGATGAGCAAGAGTCTAGTGTGGGATGCTAATGTTTGGGGAAAAATGTGTGTACCTAGGCATTATTTGCCTCATATTTAGTACTTTTAATCACCTTTGCCTATTGATTTTTATCACTTTTAGCTTAATACATTATTTTTGATGTGTAGGAGTAAAATGGAGAAGTTTGGAGCTAAAATAAGTTATTAGGGACTTTAAAGTATGAGTAAAAGCCTAACAAATGGATCGGAATCAAGTTTGAGGTTCGAGAATAGGATGCATGCACAAAAATAGAAGAAAAACAACATGGGCACTATTTTTGTCCATTCTCGACTCACTACGCTATGCGGTAGGTGTTGTGCCTGCCAAGAAACGCAAGCCATTAGAAGAATGGCCCTACATTTCGTGCCAGGTCAGGCTGCAGGGTAATTTTGTACGCTTCGTCTTTTCGAGGGTATTTTTATTTGAGCACTTAATGATACTCTATATATACGCCTTAAACTCGATTTTTAAAGAAATGAACATATACTGGACACAAAGTAAGAGGGTTCTTCAAGGGTTTATCTTCTTCTTTATCTTTATTTTTGTCATTGAATCTTATACTACTCATAAGTTCTTGTCATGATACTCGAATCATGAGTAGCTAAACTTCTTAGTTCTAGAGTCGTGGAACTAGAATGAAAGTTGACACTTAAAGATAATATATATATCTATTGTTTTTCATTATTGAGTTAATTATTTATTCTTGGTCTCAATTATTTGATTGTCTGATCAATTATCAAATATTATCTATGGCTCATTAATTAAACTCAAAAGCGGAAATTACGAGCGTAATATGAATAAATAGAGCATGTTCATGAACCTCTATAAAGAAAATAATTTTTCTAATATGGATAGGAATATATCCTTTAACCTCACTTAGCTGATATAGAGATTTAAATGCATTCAACTATTTTTCGATGACCAAGGAAAGTAAGCGTTGGAGTAGTTTGAATAGGCTTAGAGTTATTGACATGATTCTCATAAGTATATGAACCTGCAATTCATAATTAGGTGTGATGATCGAAAGATTTAACTTGATCGTTAAATGGCATAACCCTACACATTTCTCTAATCTATTTAAAACCAAACTTGCCTGCTCGCATCATTTTTATTATTTTCTTTTAGTTAATTCACTAGTATAATAAACTCCACAATTGTTGATTTCTCGAATAGTTAAAATCAAAATTCAAAGTAGACAGTCAATCCTATAAATCTTTGTGGAAACAATATCTGGACTCAAAGTTATACGACCACATATACTCTTGTGTGTGTTGAACCGCAGCAATAAGAACTACATAGTATACTTAAGATGACCTTAGCTGCTAGCTGATTTTTGTATGGAACAACCAAATTAGAGAACCTAGTCAATAAAAATTCTCTATTTTCATTATAGTCCTTCATAGAATGACAATTCTTCAAGTTATAAAGTACACTCAGTATCTCATTCTGATCATCTATCTCATTTTAGTATCAAATGAATCTCTTGTTTAACATAAAAGCATCGTTCGTAAATTTCTCTTTTGTTTATTTGATGATGTATTGTGAAATAGTTTTAAGAAGTTACATGCCACAAATAGAAAGTAGAAATATTAAGAAAATGACAAATAATTAATAATAATTGAATGATTATATTAGAGAGGGGAACACAGTAGAAATATTGTGAAAATTATACGGTCATTAGCTATTGAAGTATATGTACTCCATCATAGGTAAAGAGTAGTCAAAAAGTATAAAAAGGTGTTCTCAATGATTCGAACATAGGATAATGAACACATATTGATAAAGTGTTTTTGATTTAATCTACTGATAGAAAAGAAAAACGAAAATTGATCCAACACATGCATGATATATTATGCGGTTCATACTATTCTGATTTTTTTTATTCTACGATTTTGCTCTTTTAGGTTGTACACCTGAGTGCAACAACAAATAGGATTTAATTATTTACTGATACTGAATATTTCTTCAAGAGTCTTGAACTTTGAGAATTTTTATTGCTATCAAAATCTTGATTTCATTTTGAATTGCTCCAAGTGCTCCATCCTTATATAAAGAAATTCACATCAAGAACTGAAATTCAATTAAATTCTGCTCTTATATCCATATGTAGTATATTATACACATGTTTTAGAATAACTTTTGGCAATTAGCTTACCTCAAAGAGAAATGTAATTATCACTCAAACTACAAAAAAATATGTGTAATACGTTGTATCTAAATCACTTGTGGCTTCTCTATGACTTACTGTATAGATAATTTAAAGTTTTCACAAGAAAAACGTCTTTAACTCTAATATGTGTTTATCAATGAAATATTTTGTTCTTAGCATTTCAAATAACTATTGTTGTCCTAAAATTTTGAAAATTTAAAAATAGAACTTTCAACAAAATCAATTTATAGCTTTGAAAAAAATTCTAGTATTTATAACTGCCTTGATATTTTCATGATTGACATCTCAAAAAATTCTTTGTAACTAACACACTCTTATCAATACCACTGAAAAAGAGAAAGCACATAAGTCACAATTTATATTGTAAGTATTTGAGGTGCACTGCAATCCTAGAGCTTCTACTGTAATGCCAAATCATTAAAACGTCTCCTACTTATATAATCTTTTTAAAGTTATATAATTTCATGTGATATGCGGTGGTTACTTCCAACTTCTTCAGTTCTTTACTGTCTTAAAATTTCACCTGACAAAGTTTTATTATTAACTACTTCAAAATCTCAATAAAAAAAAAGAAAGAAAGAAATACTGATTATGAACTAACTTGAAAAGAGACCCAAATAAGTAAGCATTTCGCTTAGGTTCATTTATACAAATGCTTTTATTTTGGGTTGTTATTTAATTTTTGCCTTTTAAATTTGTGATTTTAAATTTTATTCTTCGGCACTTTAAATGACAAAAAAAATGATCAAAAATTACCCTTACCAACCAAAAAAAATTGCAAGGCAAAATAAAAATTCGCAAAGCATAAGTTTTGACACAAGTTATACCTTAAGGCATAAATACACCTAGTTTATGCATTAGGTGCATAAGTTCATCAGTTTGACATTCGTTCAGCAGCATGAATTTATGTCCGGGACATAAATTCAGCAGCATGAACTTATGCCCGGGCATAAATTCAGCAGCATGAACTTGTGTCTAAGGGGCAAAAGTTCAACAACATGAATTTACGTCTGGGAAATAAATTTAGCAACATGTATTTATGTCTGGGGCATAAATTGAGCAGCATAAATCTATGTCTAGGGGGCAGAAGTTCAGCAGCATGAACTTGTGTTTAGGAGGCAGAAGTTCAGCTACATGAAATTGTATCTTAGGGTAGAAGTTCAGTAACATTAACCTGTTCCTTCTAGGACTAACCTGTGTCCGGCAAACTTTTTTTTGCTTAATATTAAGAGTAAAGGTATGTTTTGTGAATTAAATAGCATTTAATTTATGTCTCCGGGCAAACATTCTAAAAAAAAAAAAGTTAGCGCTATTTAATTGACAAAAATTAAAGAATGCCTCGAAATAGGGGCAGTCCAAGAAAAAAAAATTCGTGTGCCTCAAATTTTAGCTCAACAACCACTATATCAGCGCGCAAACATCGATATCTAAAACCTGATGTAATATAAAAATTATTATGCTTAAAAATCACAAAAATGAAGAGCAAAGTTGATATATTTATGTGTATGATGAGGAATTCAAGACATAAAAAATAGATCACTATTCCAATTACCTATAAGAACCAAAACAAACATGTTGTTTGTCACGATCAAAGAAAATGAACACTAGTATTAGAATCAATTCCTGTTTAGTAAACCAACACTTCTGATCTGTACATTTTAAGTTTTAGAAAAAGAAAAATAATAGCATGTACATTATGACAAGTATATCAAAGTCATTTTTTTTCTTTTTGTCTATTTGTAAAAATTTATTTACCATTATGTGTATTTAGGTTCTTGTTGTCTTCTCTTCATTCATGCTACTAAAATCTTTCGAGAGAAGCAAGACATTTAGATGATGAAGTTAAACAATAATGTATATAGAGCAAAAGAATGTCAAAATAAATTAACACATTAAGACCTTATGCTCTAACATTAAACTAACAAAGTTAAAAATGGTACAAGGAAACAATGAAAGTGTTTCACATAAGTCTGTTCTGTTGGGTGATTTAGTAGTAAATGCAGTTAGTATAGTGAGAAGAGAAAATAATTTATACTTATAGATTATCGTATCTAAGAAAGGTATAAACACAATCAAATAAATTGAAAAAAGACAAAAAAAAAATTACAACGACAAAAAAGACTAGCAAGAGACATGCATCTTGAAAATCATTAAAAAACAAAAATGAAAACATTACTATATCTTCAAGAAGATGCAAAAATGTGAAGAAAGAACATTACTTTTAATTAATAAAGGAATTATTTTGCCAAGAAATAACTTCTTTTAGATCTAAACATGATTACTCTGCTCAAAGTTTCAAAATAAATTATTTCCTAGTGATAATATTTTTTTAATTTAATTTCATGTAGTAAAATAAGAATCTTGAATTGATAGACACAGTCTAATCATAAGAAATTAGAAATCAAACTTAATTAAAAAAAAAACAAATTTAGTAGTTCAATGATAAGTAATTTATTTCAATAAGTTTATCAAAGATCCACTATATAAATAAATGGAAAATTTATCCACGCTTCGCGCCGTTATTAAAAATAAATAAATAATAAAAATAAATGAGATAAATTTATTACGAAATATGCATAAAATAATAATTTTAAAAAAACCACATATATTTCATATCTTCAATTCTACACAAAAGACATCTATAATATGAAAGATACAAAGAGAGTGAAATTAAATTAAATGATGGTTTATACTCTATACTTTATATATAAAATTATTTAACAAAAATAACAATTATTGAAACATACATGATACTCCTAAAATACTTAAGAAAAATGTTATCAAATCCTTAACAAATTTTCTAATAAAGATCAAAATTTTCTAGAAGTTTTTCTCTTCTTATTCTAACTTTAATTTAATCACATTTCTTTTGTTTTTCTCTGAGTACTAGACTATTATTTCAGTCTTCAACTCCATATCATTTCTATACTCAAGTGTTAAATAGGTTATCTAAAAAAATGAATGAATATAAAATGAAAAAGTTGTTAGATGAGAAGAATAATACCTAACCCCTTTTCATACTAATATAATAACTCTTTTCAACTCATCGTCAATAACAATTTTATTTAAAATAAAGAACACCTTTCATGTTTCTTTTAGTCCTTTTTAATTTAAGAAAAAAAATTATAGCATGGAAGAATTGAGAAGAGATTCAACTAATGAAAAAAAGTAAATCATACCTTACTTTTGGTGGAGTGTTTTCTTCATGTTGTCAATATTTGCTAAAAATAATCACATTGTGCTAATTTCTTATGATAAAAATAATATTATTACTTGAGAGATCAACATTATATTAATGTTTAATTACGTGTTGAAAAATTGCTACCCTATCTCCTTTCAACTTGGACTAAAAAGTTGATTACCTTGACACATCCAATTTATGTTGATGGAGGATGAATAAAATGCGAAAGAGAGTCAGTAGGTAAATGATATAAATAATTAAAAATTAAAGTAATGAATACAAATCATATATGCAACACACAATTTGATTCAAAATTCTAATTTAAAAAGTAGGATAACCAAACAACAACAACTTCATATTAATTAATTATAAATTTTGATTAGCAAAACTAAGTTCAAATATCACAAATCTCAAAATTTTAGAGCACAATTTTATTTCATCATTATAAACTCAATAACAATCCAAGCAGCAGATTGATAATAATAAAGAAACAATATTGTAATACCAACATAAAAAAATATAAGATGTTATAAATACTTGTTACAATTAAAACTTACCAGACTCTCATGCCCTTCGATCAAAAGTCAGAAACTAATGAAAAATTGAAACTTCTTGTGAAATCCCTATCAACAAAATAATAGTAATATCAACCCGAAAAATGAGAATGAAAGCGTCAAAAGTAAAGCAAGTAGTCTTAGATAACAATGGAAATTAAATATTAATCATTTGACCATCTTCTTGGCAATCGGATTTCTTTTTGGCGAAAAGAAAATAAATCATGTGATTGCTCGTGATCCTCTTGAGTGACTCAAATGCTTTATTTATAATATTGTAATGTATAACGGATACTTGCGAGTAATTAACATTAATTGAAAAAAAATTGTATATTAAAAAATTGAAGAAGAGTTAGGAATTGTAACTGAAATGTTTCTTTAATTGCTTGTTTGTGTAATTATCCCATCCTTTCAATTTTTTTGTTGGTTGAACTAAAAGCTCATAGAGGTGGCTTGTTGAGTTTTTGTTAAATATATCATAAATAATAAATAAGATTAAAAAGGAAAAAGACATAAATAATAATAATAATAATAATAATAATAATAATAATAAATAAATAAATAAATAAATAAATAAATAGGATTATTAGCTAAAGAAAGGTGTCAACTCATAAAAGAAGAAGAAAGGATTGAGGTGTGATTAAGAGTATTAAAAAAATAATTTTTAAGATTTATAACATAATTAAAAAAATATTGTCACTGAGACCAAAAGTTGAGAAAGTAGAAAGGAAGAAAAAAGGTATAAAAAAAAGAAAGAAATTAAAGAAAGAAAGAAAGAAAGAAAGATGAATTCTTGGCCAAAGAACTATGCCACATGATTCGTCGTTGACCACAATTATAATATATATATATATATATATATATATATATATATAAAACCCCTAATTGGGTTTTAATGCAAATCTATTTTTATTTAGAAAAAGAATGGTACTCATAATTAAATGACCAAGAAAATTAATAATGCAAAAAGTTAAACAGTTGAGGAAAACGCGTAACCCCTAATTGGGCTTTAATGTAAACCTATTTATTATTTAGAAAAATAAATGGTATTCATAATTAATAACCAAGAAATTAATATTGCAGAAAGTTGAGGAAATAAGAAATCATCAAAAAGTTAAGAAAAACATAGTTTCCTGATCTTAGAAATGTGTCACATCACTGGTCTTAAGACCAGAATTATATAATATATAGATAGATATATATAGATTTATTGAACAACCACATATATTTCACCATTAAATTTATTTTAATTGAAATAATAATATATTAAAAAAAATGTTTTGCTGGAGACGTGGACGGTGTGTAATAAATTATTAAAATAATTTGTAACGGCAACAATTAATAGAGAGAAGAGTTATTACAAAGAAATTAAAATATTTTTGCAAATTGATTGTAGGTAATTTTTTAAAAAAATATATAATTTTAATTATCATGATGCTCAATGATATATTATTTAACAATTGAACAATAAATTTCAGAAATATCATGCAATATTTTATACTAATTTAAACTATTGAACAAAAAAATAATATTTTTAAAATTTAAATTCCTAAGTATAATTTATAATCGTATTAAATTAGATTGATAAGATAATTAATTCCTTTGATCATATTTTAAAAATAAAATTTGGAGCAAAAATAATCCTTAATGTTATCCCTGATAACAATGTGAAAAATTTTTGAAATAAAAAATCCCTCACCCATCATTTGATTAAACGAATCGAGCATTAGTATGACTCCTACATTTATATTTTTTTAACCAAAAAAATTATTTAAAATTATTTTTTGTATATTGATGAAGAATAATTAATTTTATTTTTCGAAGGATGAAATGGTCATTCAATATTTAATGAATATTTTAGTAATTCAACTTTTCAACTTAGGTTGTTCCCATTTTTAGAATAGTGTGTGTCAAAGTGTGTGTATGTATGTGTGTGTGTGTGTGTGTGTGTGTGTGTGTATATATATATATATATATATATATATATATATATAAGTGTCCATGAGATATCGAACGGCTATTTTACCCTTCAATCTAAAACTATTTTAATAATATTATATATAGTAAAAGCTAAAATTGCATAGAAATAAATATTATTAGACCATTAAATATTTTACAATGAATTATTTAGATGATGATGAAGAAGTAAACCTATTTATTATTTGAATGATATATTAGTCTCTCAATATTTAGAGGTTATTTTAGTATTTTAACTTTTCACTTTTTGCCTTCCCACTTATATATTATTATTATTATTATTATTATTATTATTATTATTATTATTATTATTATTTATTATTATTTATATATTATTTCCCACTTATATAGTAACAGATATATAAATATGATATGATATGATAAAACATTAATATCTAATTATATATTTAGTTAAATTTTAATCTAGTAGAGGGGCAAAATGGTAACCTAACTTTTCACTTTTTGGCTTTATTATTATTTATTTATTTATTTATTATTATTATTATTATTATTATTATCATTTATTATTTATTATTATTTTTATTTATTTATTTTTCACTTAGTAACAAATATATAAATATGATATGACATGATAAAATATTAATTATGTATTTAATTAAATTTTAATTTGGTGGAGGGACAAAATGATAATCTAACTTCTCACTTTTTAGCTTTTCACTTATTATTATTATTATTATTATTATTATAAATAAGTTAAAAAAATAATTTAAAAATAAAAAAAATTATTTAAAAAAATAAGAAAAAAGAAAAATATGGATTGATTTTAGCCGAGAAGTTAATATTCCCGATTCTTGCCCAACAAAATCTTGCATGCAGAAAAATTGGAGTAAAACAAATTCAAACTTTGTAGTAGTATAACCTACACAAATAAATTATTTTAAATAGATAGCAGCACATCAAGAAAAGAAGTCGATAAAAAATTAAGAAAATTATTGTTTTCTCATTCGAATAGTCAAATATTGATACAGCAAAAGATCAAAAGTAAGACTGCAAGAGATGAAAATAATAACAACCAGTATCAAAATATGCCCCCTCTACCTTTTGATATGAGAATAATAACTTTGGAACGGCTGAGTTCCAAAGTGGTCAATCTGCTTCTTCTTTTTTATATATTGAACTGATGATTTGATAAAGAATCAGTTCAACTTCTCACTTACATTCAAGTTTATCGATATTTAAAGTTGTATGATGGATATATAAATTTTTTTCGAAAAAGAAAAAATAAACATTTTAACAATGCAATATAAATAATCTCATTTCACACGAAAAACAAAGAAAGAAAATGCAACATTTGAATTTTACTATGTACAAAAATTTACGAAGAATGAAATATGATACAGGATTCGTGGATAGAAGTTGAATTTCAGCATTTATTATTATTTTTAATTTTTTTGAAGGCACTAATAATAAAGGATGAAAATTGGTTTCTCATAGAAAGATGTTTATAAAAGTAAATAAAATAAAAATGTAAATTAACGAGGAAATTAGTTAGCTTTCAATATTTTTATATTAATTATAAATATTTATATAAAAATTATAATAAGGAAGATAAATATAATATTATAAGAAATTTTAATTGTGATAAAGTCAAACATAATGGAAGGTCTTAGGAATTTTCGCTAATTCTTTTTTGAGTTTTTTATTTTTCGTTCAAAGTTTAAATTAACAAGAAATTTAAATCTCACTTGAAATATAGCCAGTGTTTACTCATAAATTTTGAGAATAAATTTTAAAAATTTATCATTAAATATTTATTTGGCAATAAAATTTTATTATATTTTGAAAATTTAATCTTCAAATATTTTCAAGTTCTCAAAAAGTAGCTTAGACCAATTTTTGGATTTTTGGAACTTTCACTCATAAGATTTTAATTATTTTATTTCAAGTAAAATGTATTGTTCTAACACAACTTCAAATTTCAAAAGTCACAACTTCAAAAACTTATTTTTTCAAGCTTCAACTTCAAAATCTATAGCTAAACGGGAGCTTAAGTATAAAGGATACTCTCTTTTCCATGTTTGGTTTGACACACATCTTAAAATAATAATAATAAAAAATATGTTATGAAATAATAAAAGAAAAACAAAAATATTGTAGAGAAAGAGAGAAGGAAATAAGTTCTTATTTCTCTTGATGGAATAAAATACAATGAAGGAGAATCCCTCTATTTATAGGGATAATTCCTCCTAAGTTTTTTCCAAAAGATAGACTTTCACTATAATATAAACACATGTATCTATTACAATAGAAATACCTTTATAGACATTCATTATAATACAAATATGTTTATAACACTCCCCCTTCAATGTCTATTTGGTAGATAATGTGCCTCGTTAAAACCTTACTAGAGAAAACCCAGTGGAAAAAAATCTAGTGAAGGAAAAAGAGTTCACATATCTAATAATACGCATTGATAGTTGCCTCATTAAAAACCTTACAAGGAAAACCCAGTGGGACAAAACCTCATAAGGAAAAAAGAGTACAACGCGTATTAACTCCCCCTGATGAGAATATCATTGAATCTTTGCATCTCGATCTTGTGCACCATCATCTTGAAAGTTGCAGTTGGTAGAGACTTGGTGAATAAATCAGCAACATTGTCACTTAAACGAATCTGTTGCACATTGATATCACCATTCTTTTGGAGCTCATATGTGTAGAAGAACTTTAGCGAGATGTGCTTCATTCTTTCTCCTTTTATGAATCTTCCCTTTAGTTTTGTTATGCATGCTGCATTATCTTCATATAAAATTGTGGGTATTTTATCACATTTCAAATCACATTTTTCTCTAATGAGATGTATCATGGACCTCAACTATACACATTCTCGGCCTACTTCATGAATAACTATTATCTCAGCATGATTTGATAAAGTAGCTACGAGAGACTGTTTTGTAGATCTCCAAGATATGTCAGTACCTCCACATATGAACACGTAGCCAGTTTGAGATAGAGCTTTGTATGAGTCAGATAAATACCCAACATCAGTATAACCAACAAGATCGGGACTGCAATTGTTAGGATAATATAAGCTCATATCGGTAGTCCCTTTTAGATACCACTATTTGTTTGATCCCATTTCAATGTTTCCTAGTAGGAGCATAACTATATCTTGCTAACAAATTAACCGAAAAGGCTATATCAGGTCTTGTAGTGTTAGCAAGATACATTAGTGTACCAATTGCACTAAGATATGGTACTTCAGGACCAAGAATTTCCTCATTCTTTTCTTGAGGTCGGAGTAGATCCTTATTCACATCAAGTGATCGAACAACCATCGGATTACTTAATGGATGTACTCCATCCATATAAAATCTTTTCAACACCTTTTTATATAGGCAGATTGATGAACAAAGATATCGTTTGTCAAATGCTCTATTTGCAAACCAAGACATAATTTTGTCTTTCCAAGATCCTTCATCTCAAATTCTTTCTTTAGATAATCAATTGTCTTTTGAAGCTTTGCTGGAGTTGCAATGAAGTTTATGTCATTAGCATAAATAGCAAGTACAACAAACTCCGATGTTGTTTTCTCATTTGAATTTTTCTCATATAAGAATTATGAACAAGTTTAAAGAACCTTGTAAATGCTTCAGGCATTTTGAATCCTTCATTATTTTCATATAAATTTTATCAAGTGATAACATTCATTAGTATTTAAATGCGTGACATCTTGTGGTGTCTGGACTACAGGTCCAATAAGATTTACGCTTATCAATATTCACCATTTCACTTGATAATTATTTCTACATCAACATGCTTTAATAGATGTAGAATTTAGATCCTCACAATCTTTTACAATATTGCGCGCTGTATTGTATCAAAGGTATCATCGACGATCATTTTGATATCAGTTCCAATGCAACATAGCTTATTGAGATCTCTTCATTTTTCATCATTTTCAGGTACCTGAACCTTTGCCAAGGTTTTATGAAGTGTTATGTTGTGGTGCTTTTCTTAAAGCACTTGTCTCATCATTATGACCATCTTAATCATTTGCTTCTCTCCTTTTTCAAAGAGTCCTATATTTGAAACTGTTTGGTCTATCACGCTTCAGGCGTCTCATAGATCTTGTCCTTCACAAACCTTTCATTGGAGCATTTGCAACTGAATTATAAAATAGGGTCAGCAATTACATCTGACAATTGATTTGCAAGTGAATTATCTCTTGACCTCTAAGTTCACACTTTTTTTCCCGAGGATTTAGATAATTCATCTCACACTCAATTTTCAGCTGCTAATCATCCCCTAATGTTAGGAAAACTAACATTTACCCCCAAGCTCATTTGGGGACCCATCTTTGTGCGTTGTGGTGGAGAAATTGAATCATATACCACACATTCAAATTTTTAGATGACTTATTTGGTTCCTGACCCCGAACCAATTGTGATAGGGGATCCTTGTTGGCTTGATGCATTCAAGTGTTGCTCATGTTAAATAAGCGTATCTCACACCAAATTTTATTTGGGAGTTTTGTTCTCATAACCAATGGTTTAGCTATAATTGGAGGCATACAATTTTTGCTAAACCAACTTAGATATGAACTAGCATTATCAACATGATTTTATAATTTGGAAGTGTGCTCTTAATTTAACAATTCGAACAAACAACCTTGCAAAAATCAATTGCAAGTTGATATCATAGCACATGTGACCATACCATAGATATATCTATTAAAATTATATAATAGCAAACGGTTCACATGATTCACCCTTTTACAAATTTCAAAATTTTAGGGAATATAATTCCAATCTTAGCTGATCAAGATCATTCTATCACGAGAACAAGCAACACAAGAGAATTCTTGAAGAATCTTTTATTTCTTCAACATATAGCCACGTGAATTCTCAATTATTTTTGCATCACATTTGAATCGGGATGGCCAACCAGTTATGCCAACTTATCTTTATTTCAGTAAACTTCTAGTTTACTTTCGTATGTGATTTTGTCATCATACTCATATTTATATACTACAAAAGAAAATCGCGGGTAATCTTTTACATAAATATTTATAACTCGCTTCAATTGTAGTAATATAAAGATATTAGATCTTCCCATAATTTATAGTCTCAATTTTTTTTTAATATCTTTGAAACTTATAAGTTTCCTTTTGAGACTTAGTAGTAACCCATTAGCTCTTCCGGAGCTCTTAATTAATTTTGTGTACTACCACATATTCCATCATATCAACATTATTAATTGTCTCTCCACATAGTTTCAATTGAGAAACAATTCTAAACATTGCAGAGTTGTACTCATGAACAGACTTATAGTTTTGATTGATTCAGATACGATATGAACAGATGTATAGTCTTGATTGATCCAATCATATCGTGTCTTTGGTGGATGACCATCTTCAGGTGGTCATACTTTTCTTTTAGGCTATTCCACAAAACAAGTGGATCCTTAATCGTGAGATATTCAATTTTCAGAATTTCGTTAATATGATGACGCAAGAATATCATAGCCTTAACACGATTTTGGTTTGATGCTTTATTTTCACTTTTAATGGTGTCTTCAATACCCATTGCATCCATATGGATTTCATCATCTAACACCCATGAAAGGTAGTTCTTGTCCGAACTTTGAAGGGAAACGAAATCAAGTTTCATAAGGTTAGCTATATTAAAAGAAAGAGAAAAATAATACCTTGGCCTTCAAATTTTGAGAGCAACAATATCACTAAAGGAATATAATTCCTGTGGTTAAATAATACATCTTTCAAATTTTTTCTTGAATTTTTCTTACCTCAGATCTTTCTAAGTGAGTGCTCAAGGCAGAGACTCGTGCTGATAACTTGTTATGAAATAATAAAAGAAAAAACAAAAATATTGTAGAGAAAGAGAGAAGGGGAGAAGTTCTTATTTCTCTTGATGGGATGAAATACAATGAAGGAGAACCCCTATATTTATAGGGATAATTCCTCCTAAGTTTTTTTCAAAAGATAGACTTTCACTATAATATAAACACATATATCCACTACAATAGAAATACCTTTATAGACATTCATTATAATACAAATATGTTTATAACAAAATGAAAATTTTACTATATTACCTCTAATTATTATAAGTTAGTTTAAATACTGAAAAATAAATAATATTTAATAATAAGCGCAAACCAAATATAAAATAATAATTACTTCCTATATTCTATTTTAATTGCTAGGATATATTTGCGCAGCTGTTAAGAAAAAATTAATAGGAATTGTAATTTGACTAATATAACCCAATTAATTTTATGAAAACATACAATAATAGTTATTTTCATATTTTAGAATGACCCTAAGTATTAAGAGTAGAATTGAAAAAATATAATCAATTATCTCTTCAATTTTGAAATTAGTACGTATTTTAAAATAATTATTTTTAATATATTTAATAATTAAAATAAAATGAAAGAAATATCTTATAATTTCTAAATTAAACAAGCAAAAGCGAAAAGAGGAAATGAAGTTGAAATGTATTTCATACAAAATTTCCCCACTTTCATTAGAGCACGTGTCCTTGATCTACTCGCCATTCACATGCCCGTACTAAGAAAATATGTAATTACCATTGTACCCATAAGAATATGAACATCTGTTTTGGTGAGCTGAGGGTAATTGAGTAAATTAAGGGTACCAGCTATCACAAATACTCAAATCCCCACACGCCTCTCCCATAAGCTCTCTCTTCAGATCATTCCTCTCTAACTCCTCCCTCTCCCCTCTCTCTATATAACCCTTCCTTGTCGCTCTACAAACATCTTCTTCCCCTTTCATATAAAAGAATCCTTCTTTCAAATTCTTACCGCTACAATTTTCCTTTTTCTTTCTCCACACCTCGGAAGATCACCCTTTCTGAGCTCTAATTCAGCACAATTTAAGCAAACCCTAGTTTTAGATTTTGCGTTCAAAGGTCTGGATCTGACCCATTTTTCATCATCATCGGATGTTGTTTTTGTAACAATTTCTTTACGAGTTCAATCAAAGTCTATGGAGCCAATTTTTGCTACATTATACTCCAGTTTATTTTCCATGTTCTATTAGATATGTTATAGGCCTATAAACTTGATTTTGCTTTAGAAAGACTAGTCCTGATTCTCCCGGTTGGGCTGAACGGAAAATAACAATTGATAAAGAGAAACCAAATATTGGGTAGGGTGAGGGGTCAGAATTGATATTCGTTTTTTCCTTTCTTTAGGTGAAGAGTTATTATTATTGTCTATTTCACTGGCATCCTCACGTATTGGGTAACTTTGTCTACCAAGATTTAGACAGAAAAGAAGAAATCAAATTGATTTTTTTGCCTATGTTGAGATTGAAATTCTGGTCGTCTTCTATGGTTTGGAGGAGCTATTGTTCTCATAACTGGTGAAGAGATATTGACTCTGTTGAGATTGTAGATACTTTTAGTGTAAGGGAACCCAATTTTTTGAATATTGGATTGGAACAGGTCCAAATAGAGCTATATCCAAAATGAGGATTTATATAGCATAACCAACTAGCTTGGGGTTGATGCACAGTAGTTGTATTGTTTATCAATCAGAAATTGATTCTATCTGCTACTTTAATTCCTTGTTGTAGAGTTTCTTGGACGGAAGGGACTAGATCAAAAGAGGAATGGCGGATCAGGTGTTAGAGGGAAGCCAGCCAGTGGATCTTTCCAAGCACCCTTCTGGAATAGTCCCTACTCTCCAGTAAGTTAATCCTTATCACTTCTACTAACTTAATCACCTATAAAAGCCAGTAATAGGGCCTATGAATTGCTTACAAGTCATTGATCGTTAATTCCTGTCCCAAAAACTTAGTGTTTTATTGGATTTTTGAAAATATAATGTAATAATTTGTCAAATTACTGTTTTGGAAAACAAACGTTATCAATTGCATTAAAATGGAGGGAGTAGTATTGATGTACACCAGTTCTGAATCGTTGTCAATTGCATTGAAATGGAGGGGTGGTATTTATAACCAGTTTTGAACCGTGCTCCATCAGGGATTTCTTGGTTATCAAGAAAAACAAAGACAATAGAGAAACTGGAGATTGGTAACTGAAATTTCTAGAAAGGGAAGTTTGGGTCACAAATTTTTTGATTTAAGAACTTTGAGAAGTTTCAAAAAGGTAACTTCTGTTTAAGAACTTTGAGATATTTATTCCCCAAATATTTTAGGTCTTGTCAACTAGGTTAATAACATTGAAAGATGTGGAAATATGTAATTAGTCAATAATCCTCTTCTACTATTACCTGGCAATTTTTCTTCGTATGCTTGCTTTTCACCTAAACATACTGCTCATTTTCTGTTTACACAAGTTCAACAAGTGATAAAATTACTTCTGATATGTTTTGGTTGATTGGTGCAAGCAGCAGTAGTGTGTATTTTAAAAGTATATTTTTCACTAAGTGACCTATGCATCTGTCATTCTTTTTCACTGCTAGGAATATTGTCTCAACGGTTAATTTGGACTGCAAGTTGGACCTGAAAGCTATTGCACTTCAAGCTCGAAATGCAGAGTACAATCCAAAGGTATTTTCTGTGTTATAGTTTGTTATTGTAGTTGGTGATAAGATAATACATCCTCTTAATGCACATTCAGGATGTGTTTATCTAATATGTGAATGGAGCTATGTACTATTAGATCTTCTTATGGGACTGTCAGATATTTGCTAATTTTGCGAACCTGTTACTTTCAAATGATTTGTTTTGAACTTCGTGATTTTGAAAAGAAAAAAGCAGAATTTTGTTGCTTTCACTGTTGTGAATGTTGGGAGATATAGAAGTTTCGCCAGAACTAAATGAACTTTATTTGAGCATGTGACTAGTGTTCTGCACAATAACATGTGGGGCAATTAACAATATTCTCCCTTTAGCGGTTTCCCAAATGACTTTTTTATATAAGGATTTCCTTCCTAATGACTTCTTTAATGTCTAAGCTTGTGATTTCTTTCCATCTGTGCAAGCCTTGTTGGACACAGTCTATGTTGGTGGGAGCTAGCAAGCACCCCAGGGAATGAGTCGAGGTTCACTCACGCTGGCTCGGACACAGCGGTTATAAAAAAAAAGTCTAAGCTTGTGAATGAAGTTCATTGTCTCATTGCTTTCTGTTTTTAAAGATTTAGTTCTCACAGAAAGAAGCATAAAGGGAGGAACAGTGACCAAAATAAGGACCTATGAACAAAGTGGTCTGATTTTTTGAATGGTTGGTCACAACTAGCACTGAGGCTCATGCTCTAGTTCTCCTAGCTCAAAAACTAAGTCCCGAGGTCAACTCAATTAGTTAAAATTATAGTACGGCCTGTAATTCATTCAAAGCTTGACTGACTTGAGTGAGGTGAAGGCCTTATTCGCTTTTCATTCTTTCTCTACATAAAATGCACAATTTTCGAATATTTCTTGTGGAATCCCAAATAGACATTTGCCGCAGTCTGTGTGTGTGTGTGTGTGTGTGAGAGAGAGAGAGAGAGAGAGAGAGTGAGAGAAGTCTCTAGGGCCAGCTTGCTCCGATATGAAATTATGGCACTGGGATGTCATATCTGTATGGATCTGATATTAGAATCAGTGCCCTAAATGTTAAAACTCTTCAAGATTCATACTGTAGTTGAAGTTCCTCTTTGACCTTATCTCAGTCTTAGGACCAAAAACAAACAGCAGAGACCTTAAAGGTACTTGCGATACGTTTCGTTATGGCAGCTTCATACTATTCATGGTTAAACTGAGAAGAACGGAACAGAACAAGAAGAAGAAAGGGAACTATCTTTCTGAGAGAACCCTGGGTGGGGAGGGGAGAGGAGAGGAAGAGATTGAAATGGAAGATAAAATGATGGATTGAGAGGGAGAGTGGAGGAGATAGAAAGAGAAGATAATAGTTTTAAGAAGAAAAGAGATTGTTAGTGAGATTGAATTGGAAGTTTGAAGTTCTCTTTGGTGGTTTTGTGCAGAATGCCTAAGAGAATAGTTAGGTGTCTTATTTATACACACACAAACATGGATAATCAGCTTGCTGAGCTTGGCTTGCTAGTTGTGGTTAGTTGAGCATAATCTTCGGTTTATATATTTGTACATGCATATATGGCCATGCAATGTTGACTTACTGAACTTGGTCTGCAAGTGGTGCGCCAGAGCATAATTCAGCTTGAATTTTGATAAAAGGCTGGTGCTTGATCTTTTACAAAAAATGAGGATTCTGGGCCTTTAATTTGATTTCTCTTTTTGTGTAGGTATTGAGGGTTGGACCTGGGGGTTGGGTTGGGTTGGGTAGGGGAGTGTACCAACTGTGATCTGCAAACCACAAGTCCAGTTTGGTTCTTTTTGGCTCTTAACAACTCAGTTAATTATTAAGTCTTATCAGTTGGTCACCTAGCCTTCAATGTGGAGCTATCTCTGTTCACTTATCCCAAATCATTATTGTGTAACTGGATTTCTACTTTTATATCTCCTATATTTGTTTTTATACCTTGTTTACGAAATTTTGGGCAAGGCTCTAAAACAATATATTTGATGTTCCTATTTATGGTTTGACAATTAATCAAATTGCCGCAGTTCCATACAAAGTAATCCATCAATCATTAAAAGTAGGTATTCTGCCATTAGTATAAGGTACATACCTAAAAAATTTACTGCAACATTAATTTGGGTTAAGTAGTTATTGCTTATATTTGCTTCTGAAGTTACACTTAACTTGTTTCATCAATGTATTGTAGTTGAATCTGCTTGACAGACTATTTGTGAATATCTGGATGTTGTATCAGCAGTGCCTCTTTGCCAAGCAATTGAGAATGAAAGTATATATTACTTTAACAATTTGTTGTGCTTTCAGCGTTTTGCTGCAGTGATCATGAGAATTAGAGAACCAAAGACTACAGCATTGATTTTTGCTTCTGGGAAGATGGTATGTTCTAAACGGCTTTTGATGGGTTTGGTTTTAGCAAGTATTGGCATTGTTGCTGATCAAGTTGTTGCTTAATTCAAATAAATCTGGAAACTTCTTATAACCTTGTTATAATGAACTTCTCGTTGTTCGTAAATATTCATTTTGTTATCTGCTTTTTAATTGTGAGTTTATCTGTCTCAGGTTTGTACTGGAGCCAAAAGTGAACAACAGTCAAAGTTGGCAGCCCGTAAAGTATGTACTAGTTAATAGCTAGTATTGTATCCTTTATGGTGAATCACCAGATCCTAATCTAAGTTCAATGAATCAAATAATTGTAATCTGGATTAAGGATCAGTCTTGTATATTTCTTAAAAGGTCCATACAATTCAGCGAGCTTTTCATGTCTTGTAGCAGTTATGTTAAGAAATTGTCAAGTTCTCAAATTTCTTTTTTATTTTCAAATATCTTTCTTATTTTGATGTTTTCCTAATCTTTTTCAGTATGCTAGAATCATTCAAAAGCTTGGATTTCCAGCCAAGTTTAAGGTAACCACCATCGCTCAGTTATTCAGTTTGTTGAGATCTTATAGACAGATATTGACATATCCCCTTCCCTCATCCTGGATGTGGAAATGAAAATAATGAATGGGAAGAAGAAAACAGCCTCTTCAGGGAAAAAAGAAGAAGAAGAAGAAGAAGAAGACGGGAAGAAGAAAAGAACTTTATATGTTTCCAGCCTAATTACTGTGTTCTTTACTGTTTTGAAATGTTTTTTTCCATGAGTGCCAACTCTTTTCTAAAGTTCTACTTCTGAACTACACCTTGTGGAAATATTCCACTATATCTGGATCTAACCCGTCAATGATGGTACCTATTTTTACGTGAATCCTGCATAAATAAGTAAGAGGACTTTTAAATATATTTAGGATTCCACCACAAAAGACAAATCAGAACCGCTTTGAGCGTGCAGAGGGGGTGATCTATTTTAAACTGCTCTGGTGCTTTGTATTCCCTAGAATCAAGGCAAAAAGTAAACTCACAACCTCGATCAACAAGTTATGCAGAGGAACCCTATAGCTGCTGTTGCACTGGGATATGTGATTGAAAGCCTGCAGTACTCATTTTTAAATGTTCTGGAAGCGGCTAAGAAATATTTCTTTTGTTTCAAGAATTAGCATTTGTTTTCGAAATGATTTAAAACTCTTTTAGCATTGCTTTTCTATTTAGTTCTAGTTTTGTGGAAGCAATACACAAATAAAGGAACATTTGTTCCAAACAATCCCTAGTCTAGCTGTAATTTTGTTCTTTTTGTTGTTTCTGCTATATGTTTCAGTTATTTATACTGTTTTTGCTCCATTGCAGGATTTTAAGATCCAGAATATAGTTGGTTCTTGTGATGTCAAGTTTCCTATTCGACTTGAAGGCCTTGCATATGCCCACGGTGCTTTCTCAAGTGTAAGAATTGACACATATCACTAGTTTTATATTGTAATTGCAATGCGTGTTGTACCTGTAAAAGTCTTCATGCGATTGATTATTTGGTTACGTTACTTTCCAACAAAATTCAGCATTTTCCTTCTTTCTATTCAGTCTACATATGTATAATCCTGTAATTGTATCTATAACAGAACAAATTTTAATATTTCTATATAGTTCCTTTTGAATTTATACTGTTGGAGGTAAATATTTACCTTTTTCCTCATTATATCTTCCTATTTATCAGTCTTCATATGGCAACAGATAAGATTCGGCAATTCGATATATTGTTGGTTTTAGATATTAGTATTGTTGACTTGCTTTCCTTCATGTCAATTGTCTTGGAAATGATGGATATTAGAAATATAGAAAATTTCAAAGGCTCTGGTACTTCATGTGTGGTTAACAAAAGCTTTTGATAGCACATAAGAAGCAACCAACCAAGCATGAGATCTAAATCTTTTCCTCAAAAGTGGTTGGGCATTGACCAGAAGAAAACTAGGTCATGCTCTTGGTTTAATGATGAGTAAACTGCAAATATGCTGAATTTAAGTGACAAAATATCTTGGTCATAAATAATCCACCTATCCAATTAATGACATCCTTTGTTTTGACAAGTCTGAAATATACACACACTGTGGAACTTCAAATCTTCTACTATTTACATTAATTAACAATTCAAACTTAAACCATGATTTGATGTTTCCTTATTACAATTGTTTATCAATTACTACTATAATATGTTCTTCCCTAAAATATAGTTACGTTAGTCAATTTAACTTTACAAAATTTGGTATGTGTATTATCACTCATTTATAGAGAAACCAATTATTTAACTGAATTTGATAAAGATGGATAAAGGCTCAATTTAGATCGTGATGTGTGTCAGTAGCTGGAGCCCACTGACCGGCAAAGAATTTGTCGGCATGCTTTTCGTGTCTTCTTGCCTTTGCAGTCTGTTAGTACTTGTTACGTGATTTAAAATTATTTGTCGTATAACCAATTCCACGTGCTTCATTTATGATATGTGATTTAAAATGATTTCTACCCTTGTCTCTGACCAGAAATGCAACTGGTGCATAGTTTCAAGTGATTGGTCCCCGTGGCGATGCTTGACCTTCAGTTCCTTGCTATGTTCATTAGAATCATGACGTCATAAATAGAAAGTCAAAAGAATGTTTAGTGGGATTTCTGACAGATAGAAACCAGTATGTTGACTTGATTGTTAATATTCTCCTTGTATTTATCATCTTTCATTTTCTCTTGGTACAGTACGAGCCAGAACTATTTCCTGGATTAATATATCGCATGAAACAACCAAAAATAGTGCTGCTTATTTTTGTTTCTGGGAAAATTGTCATTACAGGAGCCAAGGTAATACAATAGTTTCTGCCTGTTAAAGATTCTTCACTAAATTTCTAGATGTTATGCTGGTGATTTACCTTACTAAGGATTTTATTGTATTTCAGGTTAGAGATGAGACCTATACTGCCTTTGAGAACATATACCCAGTTCTTACTGAGTTCAGGAAGAATCAGCAATGGTATGATGTTGTTTATTTATGCATATTTTTTGTTTGGCATGATAAGAAATTAGTTCATTAATCACCCAGGGCAAGGCTGTTCATATGCCCTTTAAATATGTGACAAAGGGATTAGTACTCTGAAGTGGTCTTAAACCACTAGTCAGTTAATTAACATGTATTAACACATAAGGCGTAACTTTCTAGTGCTTATTTGTAGTAAATGCATTACATGTCAGGAAGAAATGATTTAAGTACGTCTTGCTTTTGGATGGAATAGTGAACCCATTAATTGGTGAGAGGAAAACTGAGATACTTGTTATTGCAAAGAGTGTTTCCCTTTCATTTATGTTTAAAGAAGAGAACTTATTTTTCTTTGTCATGCACTGTTGAAGCTAGTGTTGGGTCAAAACTTTTAGCTTTTAAAGAAATTCAGAAAAGAAAAGACGAAATAGTTTGCAGGGAGAAGATCATTAGCAGTTTGGAAAAAGAGGGGCCAGGGTATTCTCGTTTTAGCACTTTGTGTAATTTTTAGGGAGGCCTGTTGCAATTTTATACAAGTAAATGTAGTTTGTTGCTCTATAACTTATCCTCATCTTTTTTATATTACTGTTGGTTGCTTGCAGAGTTGATAAGACTGTTTGATGCAGTGGAGCATCTGCTATGACTAACTGCAGGGCGGTTCAAATTTGGAGACTTGTTTGTTTTTTTTTTCTTAATTGTAGATATTCTATAAATCGGGCATCGGCTTTTGTGGAAAGTTTGTTTAAGTTACAACTGATAGGTTGGAACTTTAGCAAGATGGGGATAACTATGTTACTTGTAGCATATCATAAATTTCAATTTAGGACCCAAAAGAAATGGTAATTGGTTCCATATTTCTTGTACTTGTTGAGAAATGGTAATTGGTTCCATATTTCTTGTACTTGTTGAGTCTAGAGTGCTTGAAAGCGGCTTTTTGGTTTAGTTTGACCTGGAAATATGTGCGCCTAAGTTGCCTTCTATGCTAAACGTTATATCTGCTCTTAGATGCCCAGTTTTATTTACAAAAAATATAACAGACTAGGGTACAGGGTTCCCTTTACAGTTTTAAGAAGTGTGTGTGTACGTGTTAGCTTTGTATGTATTGTTGGTGAGCCATTCATTTCAGTAGCTGCGAGCAGAAAAAGAGCAGCGCTTTTGTCAAGTAGAAGGGTTGAACATGAGAGGGGAAAAAGAGCATCCAATCTACACACTTGGTCACTGGAGCTTCCAACTGCAAAGCCACCCAAATATTAAACACTTAAACAAATACTCCAATAAATATTGGAGCATTATAGAGGTATACAAACATGAGAATGCGTAGAGGCAGATGTTGCTTTATGTTCAATGAGTTCATTTCAACACGACATATTTTTTCGAAATATCAATAAAAGCTATTAAATTATGACTATATACTTTCAAACAATTAGTTCAATGCCGATAATTGTAGAGGTATCAAGTAGACTATGGCGTTGTCCAATTGATAAATGGAGATTAGAAAAGTAAAATGTTCATACTACAACTGCTATAAATTCAGGGTATTACAAACATCCTCTGCTAACGTGAAGGGCACGTAAAATCAAGAAGGGGAAACACAGTACCATTCAAAATAATAGTCTAAGAGCAGAGGCAAACAGATTTGAAGATGACTGGAAGATGCATGTTAGACGAAGTGATGTTGTGGCACTGATACTACATCAAAAATTGTTAGTAAACACACATAAAATTCAGTGCGCTACTAATAAATATAAAGTAAATGAATTTAAATAACACAATTTGATGGTCAAGAAACTCAATTTACACCTTGAGGTTTCTGGTTTGAAACCCACTACATGCGTGTTTTATCAAAAAAGAAAAGAAAAATGTAGTTATCAAGATTCAAACACAGGCTGCCGAGCTACAACAAACAAATTACAAATACCAATCAAACTAATGCACCATGTTGGCTTTTGTGTTTGAGGTTGTACAAACTAATATATAATCCATATGTAGGTCGAGAGATAATTTTTCCTGAAGTTAATGAACATATACACGAGGGTCCGCCTTTGGTCTAGAGTCAAACCAAATGTTCCAATATGGTGATGTCTCACAGAAGAGAAAAAAACTTTGATCTTATGTTTTGTAATTGAAAAATAGCGAATTTTCTCATTTCTGGGAGAGAGGTAGACACACAAATGTTAAATGTCCATCTTGTAGATAGAGGTAACTCCTATTAACCCCACACAGAGAAGGATCACCACTGTCAGGCGTGAGCTAAAACTAGTGAATTAGTTATGAATTTTCACAACATTAAGTGCGACGGGACGTTCCTTCTGGTGATATTGCGTGTTTACAAAAAACTGTGTGTTGTTCAATAAAGGCTTTAGTGATACTGTGACATAAAAACAAAATAACGGGTGAAAATCAAAACTTAACGATAAAGTCATAGAACAAAAAGATTGGTGATAGGATTATGAATACCTTTGATTCGACTTTCGGCAATGCCATTTCGAAATCTGAATGAACATGTGGATAAATACAGTGATGATATATAGTTATGGTACTAAGAACATAGAGAAGGCTGCTTTAGAGTTCGTCTTAATTTCTGATCTTAAATTTAGCTACTACTTATAGAAAAAGATAAATCATACTAGATATATAACATTTCAAAGAGACCCACAGGGCTTTCGCAATGATGTGTGAGTTAGGCGCATCCACAGGTATGAACTATGCCGTAGACAAAAGCATGATATTTAAGTAGAAAAGGATAGAGGCAGATTTTTGAGGCTTGTGCTATTGACCCTTGAGAATTTTTCGACTATAAAAATAAAACTCAAAGTGGATATAACCACAACAAATAGGCCTCATTCCTACTACAAGAAGTAATACTGAAATATATATGTAAGGATTGCGATGTTATACCAAAGGAAGCTCAGTCGCCCAGCATAGACTTGTGATGCTATGGAAGACCAAAAGGTGAAGCAAAAAAGGAGAATAGTTGCGTGCAACCTAAACACAAAGGCACAAGACAACCAGAATTTAAGGATAAGCTATTTAAAGAGGGAACAAGGGACTGAAATCTGGTGCAAGAAAATGAGAGGGTGCATTAAGAACGAAAGAAATGAAGTTCTAAGGGTGTTTGGCTACACCAAAGACCACAGCAATCATGATGACAAAATATTCTTATCAGCAAGTTAAAATTCTATTGACAGCAAGTAGCCAAGACTAGACTAGTGCTGGATTGTACATAATGAGAGGCCCCCCATAATAAAAACAAAAAAAAGTTATTAAAGCAAAAAGATAGTATTATATATAGGAAATTACCAAAACCAGATGATAATGAATCCTTTATAGAATATATAGGGCTAAGCCAGAAGCAGCAAAGGGCTAATAGAGTAAAACCCAAGATAAAAGCATAAATGACTTAAAAAGGAAATGTGTAGACTAGCACATGAGAAGGAGTAGAAGGGTAAAGACTTGGAACATATTAAAGACGATTCCTAATAATTTTTGACACAAGATAGTGAAATCAAGAGATGGAGGTGCTATTTTGATCGGATGATTTCATACATTTGTCCTGCATAGATCCCCAAGCTCCTGAGAGTATTTATTGAGATTCTAGTTTATTTGAAAATTTGAGTTGACCATGGTCCAAATTTAGTTAAAGCTACCTCAAATTGATGATTCCACTATGTTCGAAATGCGTCTTAAGATGGTTTACACTATTGATATGTGTTGGGGGAGGTTCTTAAATGAGTTTCGTGTGCTTAAACGAAGTTTCGGAGATAAGCTAATGCACCGCAATTGATGTCCTACATCGCGTTCGCGAAGAGTAGTCAAGGGTCGCATCACGTTCGTGAAGAAATGGATTCCTGGTCGGGTCCAGGTCGTCCATTATGATCACGATGGTGGGGTCGCATTTGCTGAGGTTTGTTCCAGGTCGGAGCCTCGAGTGATGTCACGTTCGCAAGGAAGGCTTTATGCTTGGACGTAATATAGTTTTTTGTTTCAAACCCATTGTTTTTATTTCAGTTTTGAGAGTTAGAGATCTGGTATTTGGGTGATTTCAAGGAACTTCATACTTTTGCTTAGGGGTAAGATTCTAATTTTGATTTTGATATTTTCACGCTATTGCATTGATTATTTATCTATAATATTCGTGTTTGGGTGATAGAATTGAAAATTTTCGTCCTAGATCTAGAACTCGTATGTTACACCCCGTAGAATTCCCGGCACTTAGATGACCTATTTCCACGTTGGTTAAGCATATTTGAAGGCCATACGTGTTGGAGAAAGGCCCGGGAAAAGATCGGACGAGAAGCCTGTCGAACCATCGCGGAAGGAGCCGAGGCAGAGCCCCTCCGCGATGGCGGCGTGTCACGGAGGAGGAGCCTCCGCGTTGGCTCCGTGACACGTTGGCCTTGTCCAGGCCCAAGTATATAAAGCCCCACTTCGGTTTTAAATGATTATATCCTTAAAAATTTCCAGAGAAACAGAGGGCAACGTAGAGGAAAGGAAAGGAACGAAGGAAATTATATATTTTCGTCCGATTACACTGCCAAACGCTGCCCAAACTCAAATTAATCCCAGATACCGAAGTATTTAGCAGCAGAGAGCATTCCTACGGATTCAGTTTCGTAAAATACGGCCGACGAATCGTCGAGCCACCGAGCCAAGGTAAGTGGAATTGCTCTAAATTAGTGTCTATGTGTTCCTAGCTGGGAAGTGAATATTTCTCCCTTCTGGGCCGCTGAAAAATAGTGAGTTTCTGGCCGTCTTTCGATAAGCCTAAGTTTAGGCTATAAACTATATCGAAAGTGACGTTGCCTTTTGAAATAAAGTTGTATTTAGTGTTAATTGATATGTTTATGAATGCAGTTGGGAGAAAACAGTTGAAGTACCGGCCGAGCCTCGTCCGATAGACGAATAATTCAAGGATAAGGTATGTAAAGCTAATTCCTTCGGCAAGTTAGTAATCCAGTACGATAGATAGCGTGATGTACAGAAGAAAGGACTTATAAGTCAAGCACTAAGTCCAGTTTGAATTTAGTAAGCATGTTTTTATGATATTATGATATACATATACTCAGAATCAAAGTTAGTAAAGCAACATCAGATAGTCAGATGATATCTCAGTTACAGTATAGGCAGACAGTCAGATAATATCTCAGATACAGTATAGTTCAGTATTGCGTTATTATGAACATTGGTACAACATGAGAAGCATTGGGCTGTAATGTGTACGAGACCTATCAGTATGTGATGTAATATGCTACGTTAAGATATTGTTGTGTTCAGCTGAAACCCCGCGGCGTAGTATAGTATCCGTAAAGCATTTCCGACATAGAATAGTAGACTAAAATAAAGTTTAGAAAGTATGTCAGGAATAGTAACTCATGTTACTATAGAAAATCAGTATACAACATAGTTTCAGCAGGAAGTCTATATCATGTTCAGCACTAGCCTCAGTATAGTCTGGCAGAAGACTATATTCGTACATACATATATATTACTTCCAGCCTCAGCATGTATTAAGTATGTACACATTTCTATTACTAGTCCAGCATATAGTGTATACAGAAACTTAGTAAACAACAGAGTTTTCAGCAGAAACATTGTCTTAGATAGCATTTGCTCCAGTACAGCCCGGCAGGAGACTATACTCATATTTATACGTCTTTACCTGCCTTAGCACGTATTAAATACGTACAGATTACTATCATTAGCTCAGCATGTAATATATATGATACTTCACCCCTATTAGCCTCAGCATGTGAGATACCCAGACAGTATTACCAGTTGAGACCGTTGTGTTGTTTGGGGTTGGATTACCTAGCATCCATGACCGCCCAGGGTTAATAGCTGTGTCGACTCGTCCGCCAGAGGACGAGGATACGTCACTCTACGGAGTGGCATGCCGTCCCGCCAGGGGACGAAGATGGGATGCCAGTTTTTCTGCATATTTGTGCCTTGATCGGCCCTTACACACCCCAGTCGAGCGGATACGCCCGGGTGCAGATTCAGGAGTCCTTCGGACTCAGATACGGTTATAGTCAGGGGCTCAGCGAGCCCAAGTGCATACCCTGGGACCGGCAGGATGCTTACAGCCACTATAGGAGATGGGATGACCAGGGTAGGGGTATAGATTCTGTGCTGGCTGTACCTCCCGGCTTATGGGGGCCGGGTAAGGTTTGTGTGTGCTATGTTATGTTATTTCATGTTATGCCATGTTATGTTAGATACAAGTAGATCAGCAGTAGCACGATACGTTTCCAGGTATGACTCTTACCCTTCCCAGTAAAGATTGAGAGAAGGTATGATTTACATTATCAGACAGTTAGTCTATTCTCTCTACTTCAGTTTCTTCAGTTATATTATTGTATTCAGATTTTGCTTTCAGTTATTGCTTTACATACTCAGTACCAGCGGTACTGACGCCCGGTGGGGCACTGCATTACTTGCCTGCAGGTACTTATAGACGAGCAGGTGACACCACGTGATTCCTGTCAGCGATCGAGTATTCAGCTCCTGTCATTCGGAGACTGAATTCCAGAGGTGTACTTCAGTTCTTTTGTTTTATAGTACAGGTAGGTCGGGGCCCTGTCTCGACCAGTTCTATTGCTATTCTTAGAGGCTTGCAGTCTATATATTCCCTGTGGTCAGATGAGCCGGTCGTGTGAGGCCGTGCAGTTGTTTGGTTGTCAGTATTCTTGCTTTCTTTTACTTTGGCCGTGTGGGGCCATAGCTTGCCAGTAGTGGTGACCTTGCCGGTCACGTAGTTTCCTTTTGTGCTTTATGATTGAGTTGCAGATAACTAGACAGCATGGTGGCCTTGTCGGCCCGCATAGGTTTCCCTGAGATAATATGTTTCTGGTCAGCTGCTAGTACAGGTACAGAAGGCTATAGGCCAACAGGCCGGGGGCTGTATTTACAGCCGTTATATAGCCCTTTGTTTCCAGAAATATGAGTTAGAGCCAGCCAGGCACCAGATGTGCCCAGGCTTAACAGTCCAGCAGGTCAGGTCCTAGTAGGGCACCAGGTGCCAGTCATACCCCCCAAGGCGGGGTGTGACAAACTTGGTATCAGAGCAGGTCGTATCCCAGGGAGTCTGCAAGCTGTGCTAAGTAGAGTCTTGTCTATGGATGTGTTGTGCACCACATACTATAGGCAGGAGGCTGCGAGGCATGATATGATGGTTACCCTTCTTTCACAGTCAGTCGTGCTTTAGAGCGGTACAGTATAGGGTTGAGTCCCTGAGAACTCACCGTATTCTTGATTTCAGATACAAAAGCAGATCAGCATTATCCTATCACAGGCAGAAGATCAGAAATAGCAACGGAAGAGAGCATCAGTCAGTAACATGATAACTACAGCAGCAGGAGGAGGTATCAGAGACCTCCCAGTGTGATACCTTTATTAGCATTATTCCTAGTATACGTTGATAACGTCAGAATAGGGAGTCAGAAGTATAATATAATATGAGTTGATTTACTTATTAGTTATATAAGATCTGATTATGATTACAGATAAGGTCAGACCACCAGGTAAGTATAAGAAAGAGAAAAAAATGCAGGAATCCCAAATACATCTTTTTGGGTGTGGTACAGTTGAATGCTTTTATTGTTGCAATACGAAAAGGGTTGATTGATCCTAGTAAGTAGTAGAAAATATAGAGAGCCCTTATGATTACGTAAGTTGTGCAGACCCTTATGATAACAAGCCAGTAAAGAAAGTAAGACTGTTAGCTTACCCGAAGTAGGGGTAACAGACCTGCTAGGGATGAATGTCTAATAATAGTCAAGTTTGAGTCAGAAAAAGGCCAAGTCTGCCATATACGCTAACAGATAGTAAGACATACCTGTAAGATTATAGTTATGATCTAGTTGTGACCTCGAAAGATATAGAGGTCAGGTGAATCAGATGGGCTTGAATATACGCCAGAAGGAGTATAGGCCAAGGCTGGATCAGTAATCTCATTAGCAATGAAAGGCAGGTACCTTGAACCCTAGAGTTCAGTTTAAGTAAGATGAGAGGAAGAAGCAGGAATGTCAGATCTTGTGGGAAAATTAGAACTACCCCGGATTGATAAAGTATTGTATTAAGGATTAAGCTTCGCGCTGGCAGTAAGATCGCGGTTCAGAATACCGCAGTATGTCCGCTATGGAAAAGTTAAGAAGTTACCGATACAACAATTCTAATCTAGTGTGACCTAGAGATAAGGCCCAGCAGATAGACATGGGCTCTCAATATATGCCTAGTAAGGCTACAGGATTCGAACGTTGACCCCCACATCGCAAGAGTGGCGGAATTTCAAACAGCAGACAATAACTAGAATGTTTATGATGTTACTTTCAGAATAGGGTAACAATGCAATGAAATGATAAGTCGGGGCAAGAGATGGTATTAGGCCGTAGAAGCAATGTATCATGTACGATGTGAGACTCAGCAGAACCTGTCAGAGATTATGAACTACCGCAGAAATCAGTACATATTGTACGTAGCTAGTGATATATATGTATACAGATCATAGATATGTTGTGAGTGGCTGCCTATAAGGGCCACAATCACAGATGCTGATTACTAATAGAAAGCCTATACAGATTGCATTACAGGACACCCCCCCCCCCCCGCCAAAAAAAAAGAGAAGAAAGAAAAGAAGAAGAGAAAGGGCGGATTAAGTGTGAGTTATGTATGAAGTCATAGAAACTATCTCAGTTCTCAGTTATTAAGTTGATAGATTCATGTGCTGTTGTCAGATTTAGGCTCTAGGAGCTTACCAGAGTTATTGACCTAAGACAGATGGCTAGATGATAAGGGCGCAGTTAGACAGTCTACCGACCAGCTGTCGCCTGCATCAGAAGGGAGGCATCCCTGAAGATCGGTAACAGTAGTGCATTTGCCGGAACCAGGATTAGAGACCGAATAGGCAAATTTCAGAGATTAGCAATACCAGAATTGTTCTAGCATGCTAAGTGGTCATACGTCGTTTTCCCAGCCTCGTGGGCGACAGTCGGCCTTAGCCAACCTAGCAGATGTTATGTAGAACACCTCATAAGTCAGCCGGCCGTCCCAGTCAGAATACCCGTGGGTACCCCAAGGAAGGGTCCACATCAGCAGTCAGTGATAGACTAGTATTTCAGCTGGTTTTCGTAAGGTATTTAGATACAGAGCCCTAGCAGAGGGCCAGTATTTACAGAATAGCTCATAAGACCGAGAATTCCCCAGAATAGCAGTATAAATCCAAGTGGATACACACGAGGCATAAGAAATTAACGGTACCCTGCTAGCATAGTGTTTATTAAGACCAGGGGATCAGTAGACTCCCCGTGGAGATCCAGAGACTGATCGCCTGGGAGTAAGTTGATTAAGTCCAGCCTTACAGTGGTTTAAGCAAAATAACAGAGCAATTAGATGCCCACGAGTTGGCGCTGATGCATGAACTATAAGTACTCAAGTAGTACAGTTAGAGCATTACTAGACTACTGTCACATTCGGGTCATTCAACCCGACTATTCAGTCATTTAAGGTTATGTAGCCAGATCATTAGAGATCATGGTCAGTATTAGGACCCTCTGATCAGATAAAGGCACAAGGTGCGCAGACAGTCGTTCAGGTTATCCCAGCAACAAGTAGCCTTAGCATGCGGCCAGAAGGCCAGATAAGCTCTAACTATACCGGTAGACTACTTGTCAGATTCTCCGGTATAATAAACTAGTATGACCGTCAGTTATATGTCAAATTTTGTAAATGTAAATTTTGATTGAGTTTAGTAGTTTTTTTTGGTCATATTGTGTCGAAGGTTAGTGTACAGACAGATACACAGAAAATCGAAATAGTGAAGACATAGCCAGACCTACCACTCCGACCGAAGTACGCAGTCCCTGCGGTTAGCCGAATACCGCAGAGGGTCTGTGGAAGGATTTTCCACCTTAAACAACACCTCTCACTAAGTTGACACAGAAGACCGCGAAGTTCCAGTAGACTGAGGCGTGTGAGCAGAACTTCCAAGAGTTAAAAGCCAGGTTAACATCAACTCCAGTGTTAGTATCGCCAGAAGGTACAGAGGGTTGGTGCAGCATGGTAAAGTAACAGTTTATGCTTTCAGGCAATTGAAGGGACGTGAAAAGAATTATCTTACCCATGACCTGGAGGTAGTTGCAGTAGTTTATGCCTTAAAAAGCGAGAATTTGGTATCACCCGGGAAGGACTGATATGGTAGTAGATACCCTTAGCCGTAGATCTATGAGGAGTTGGCATACTTGCCGTCTGAACAGCGGGAGTAGACCCGAGAATTTTACTAGTTAGCCGGTCTAGCCGTTCGTATAGCAGAAATAAAGGATAACAGAACGATAGTACAAAATATTGCAGTATTGCGGTTAGAGGTGGAAGTAAAGGAACGGCAGTATAGAAACCCTAGCCAGGTTTAACTTGAACACAAGATTCAGTAAGGAGAGATGACATATTTTCAGATACCCGGGGATGAAGTGTGGCGATATAAAGGCCGCATTTGTACTCCAGATATTTTGGGGCATCGCCAGCAGTTTATGAGCGAGGTACATTACGCCCGCTATTCCCTTCATCCCGATACGACAAAGAGGTACCATGACATTAAAAAGAACTACTGGTAGCCCAGTGTCCTAACTGCCAACAGTTGAAGGCAGAATATCAGAAACCAGGCAGGTTAGTTTAGAACATAGCTGTGCCTCTTTGGAAATGAGAAGCGATGAATATGAATTTTATAGCAAGATTACCCCGTACTAAACACATACATGACTCTATATGAGTGATAAGTGACAGATTGACAAAAATCAGCTCAGTTCTTGCCAGTAAGAGCTACTTTCTCGGCCAAAGATTATGCTGAGTTGTATATCAGAAAGGTAGTCAGATTACATGGAATACCAGTATCCATTATTTCAGACGAAGGAGCACAATTTACAGCTAGATTCTGTCAATCATTTCAGAAAGGTTTGGGCACGCAGATTAATTTAAGTACAACGTTCTATTCTCAGACAGATGAGCAGGCTGAGCGCCCAATTCAGACGCTCGAAGACATGTGCTAGATTTCGGTAATAGCCAAAATGAGCATTTACCATTAATTGAATTTTCCTCCAGAATTAGAACCCATTTATCCGGTCTGTTATGTAACTATGCTGAGGAAATGCATAGGAGACCCGTCCAGAATAGTCCCAGTCCAGAATATCCAGGTTACGAAAAAGCTGGCCTACAAAGAGATTCCAGTAGCTAGCCTAGACAAACAGATTCGCAGATATGAGGACCAGATATCCTCACCCATTTAGGCGACAGGTATGTCCATATTATTGCTATATAGTATCTTATGGTCCTGTATGTATAAGTGAGACAGATTGATATTTAACTATCCAGTGGATCGTGCAGTGCGTATTGGACTTTTCTGCATTTCAGGTTCTTGGTATAGTCCATATTACAGGGGAAACTCTGCCAAAATTTTTCTAAACAAGTAAGTTAAGTAATCCTCTACATGGCAGTATACATTCGAGGACGAATGTTCTTAAGGGGGGGAGAATGTTACACCCCGTAAAATTCCCGGCACTTAGATGACCTATTTCTATGTTGGTTAAGCATATTTGAAGGCCATACGTGTTGGAGAAAGGCCCGGGAAAAGATCGGACGAGAAGCCTGTCGAACCATCGTGGAAGGAGCCGAGGCAGAGCCCCTCCGCGATGGCGGCGTGTCACGGAGGAGGAGCCTCCGCGTTGGCTCCGTGACACGTTGGCCTTGTCCAGGCCCAAGTATATAAAGCCCCACTTCGGTTTTAAATGATTATATCCTTAAAAATTTCCAGAGAAACAGAGGGCAACGTAGAGGAAAGGAAAGGAACGAAGGAAATTATATATTTTCGTCCGATTACGCTGCCAAACGCTGCCCAAACTCAAATTAATCCCAGATACCAAAGTATTTAGCAGCAGAGAGCATTCCTACGGATTCAGTTTCGTAAAATACGGCCGACGAATCATCGAGCCACCGAGCCAAGGTAAGTGGAATTGCTCTAAATTAGTGTCTATGTGTTCCTAGCTGGGAAGTGAATATTTCTCCCTTCTGGGCCGCTGAAAAATAGCGAGTTTCTGGCCGTCTTTCGATAAGCCTAAGTTTAGGCTATAAACTATATCGAAAGTGACGTTGCCTTTTGAAATAAAGTTGTATTTAGTGTTAATTGATATGTTTATGAATGCAGTTGGGAGAAAACAGTTGAAGTACCGGCCGAGCCTCGTCCGACAGACGAATAATTCAAGGATAAGGTATGTAAAGCTAATTCCTTCGGCAAGTTAGTAATCCAGTACGATAGATAGCGTGATGTACAGAAGAAAGGACTTATAAGTCAAGCACTAAGTCCAGTTTGAATTTAGTAAGCATGTTTTTATGATATTATGATATACATATACTCAGAATCAAAGTTAGTAAAGCAACATCAGATAGTCAGATGATATCTCAGTTACAGTATAGGCAGACAGTCAGATAATATCTCAGATACAGTATAGTTCAGTATTGCGTTATTATGAACATTGGTACAACATGAGAAGCATTGGGCTGTAATGTGTACGAGACCTATCAGTATGTGATGTAATATGCTACGTTAAGATATTGTTGTGTTCAGCTGAAACCCCGCGGCGTAGTATAGTATCCGTAAAGCATTTCCGACATAGAATAGTAGACTAAAATAAAGTTTAGAAAGTATGTCAGGAATAGTAACTCATGTTACTATAGAAAATCAGTATACAACATAGTTTCAGCAGGAAGTCTATATCATGTTCAGCACTAGCCTCAGTATAGTCTGGCAGAAGACTATATTCGTACATACATATATATTACTTCCAGCCTCAGCATGTATTAAGTATGTACACATTTCTATTACTAGTCCAGCATATAGTGTATACAGAAACTTAGTAAACAACAGAGTTTTCAGCAGAAACATTGTCTTAGATAGCATTTGCTCCAGTACAGCCCGGCAGGAGACTATACTCATATTTATACGTCTTTACCTGCCTTAGCACGTATTAAATACGTACAGATTACTATCATTAGCTCAGCATGTAATATATATGATACTTCACCCCTATTAGCCTCAGCATGTGAGATACCCAGACAGTATTACCAGTTGAGACCGTTGTGTTGTTTGGGGTTGGATTACCTAGCATCCATGACCGCCCAGGGTTAATAGCTGTGTCGACTCGTCCGCCAGAGGACGAGGATACGTCACTCTACGGAGTGGCATGCCGTCCCGCCAGGGGACGAAGATGGGATGCCAGTTTTTCTGCATATTTGTGCCTTGATCGGCCCTTACACACCCCAGTCGAGCGGATACGCCCGGGTGCAGATTCAGGAGTCCTTCGGACTCAGATACGGTTATAGTCAGGGGCTCAGCGAGCCCAAGTGCATACCCTGGGACCGGCAGGATGCTTACAGCCACTATAGGAGATGGGATGACCAGGGTAGGGGTATAGATTCTGTGCTGGCTGTACCTCCCGGCTTATGGGGGCCGGGTAAGGTTTGTGTGTGCTATGTTATGTTATTTCATGTTATGCCATGTTATGTTAGATACAAGTAGATCAGCAGTAGCACGATACGTTTCCAGGTATGACTCTTACCCTTCCCAGTAAAGATTGAGAGAAGGTATGATTTACATTATCATACAGTTAGTCTATTCTCTCTACTTCAGTTTCTTCAGTTATATTATTGTATTCAGATTTTGCTTTCAGTTATTGCTTTACATACTCAGTACCAGCGGTACTGACTCCCGGTGGGGCGCTGCATTACTTGCCTGCAGGTACTTATAGACGAGCAGGTGACACCACGTGATTCCTGTCAGCGATCGAGTATTCAACTCCTGTCATCCGGAGACTGAATTCCAGAGGTGTACTTCAGTTCTTTTGTTTTATAGTACGGGTAGGTCGGGGCCCTGTCTCGACCAGTTCTATTGCTATTCTTAGAGGCTTGCAGTCTATATATTCCCTGTGGTCAGATGAGCCGGTCGTGTGAGGCCGTGCAGTTGTTTGGTTGTCAGTATTCTTGCTTTCTTTTACTTTGGCCGTGTGGGGCCATAGCTTGCCAGTAGTGGTGACCTTGCCGGTCACGTAGTTTCCTTTTGTGCTTTATGATTGAGTTGCATATAACTAGACAGCATGGTGGCCTTGTCGGCCCGCATAGGTTTCCCTGAGATAATATGTTTCTGGTCAGCTGCTAGTACAGGTACAGAAGGCTATAGGCCAACATGCCGGGGGCTGTATTTACAGCCGTTATATAGCCCTTTGTTTTCAGAAATATGAGTTAGAGCCAGCCAGGCACCAGATGTGTCCAGGCTTAACAGTCCAGCAGGTCAGGTCCTAGTAGGGCACCAGGTGCCAGTCATACCCCCCAAGGCGGGGTGTGACATCGTATTTTTAAAAAAAAATTGGAGTTCAATTCTGACTCAATTTTTTAATGAAATTTGAGATTTGAGATTTGAGATTTGAGACTTGAGACTCTTGTATTATGGTAAATTGGTTTTGAAGAGAAATTATAGTATTGTCTTTAGGGGCTCGGGTTGACGTTTGAGTTGACTTTTTAAGCTTGAGATAGAAGTATAGTAATATGTAGATAAGGTTGACGTTTAAGTTGACTTGTTGAGCTTGAGATAGAAGTATAGTAATATGAGTGTCTACGTATTTGTATGCTTATGTAAATTATGTATTTGAATAAATTGGAATTATTCAGAGGCTCCGAAGAAGTTCAAGGTTGTAATTTGATTGTTTGTCTTTTGGACTTGAGAAAAGTTTAGAGCTTCTTGACTCTTATGAAGTGTTTGTGTTGGTAATTGCTTAATTGATTGGAAATAGGTTATGAGAGTTTCGTATAATTGAGATGACATTACTGGTGGCATGTTATAGGTAAAAGTTGGATACTTGATTCTTGGTTGATTTATGATAACAATAGGTATTGAAAACATGATAACTGAGCTTTCAGTTGATACATGACTTGTATGATTATCTGATATTCATCACTGCTTATTATTCATAATTCAAAGTAATGAACTGGTTGAAAGGCATATTACTGTATTGTTCATATATTATGTATCTGTAGTATTCTATCATAATTTCATATGAAGTCTCATGCATAATATACTGATGAATCATATGGTTAATGTCTTATGGATCTAAAAGACCGAATTGTAGTCAGAAAGATGATACAATGATTATATGATGGGTCTCAGAGACTGAATTCTAAATGAAGTGATGATATTATTTTACCAGATGGGTCTATAAACTGGATTTCGATGACAGTACACATGAACCTCGTCCTTCGTAGATCATGACTATCTACACAAGAGTGTGTCTATTGGTGCATTGGCCATTGTATCTCATCTCACATCACTTGCATTGCATTGTATTGATTATCATACTTCATATTGATGTTTACCTATTTGATTAACATTATCTGAAGCTTACTTGTCTAACTTGCTGAATTTCAGTTAATTATGATAACTGTAACTATCTTGTTCATTTACCTGTTTGGATTCTTTACACATGTTATTGATATGGTTATTGAGAAGAGGTGGAGGTAAGTATGGTATAATCAATCGTAGTCACTACTTCATTTAGGATCGATCGATAATATTACTGAATACACGTGTTTTCTGCACTCACCCTTATTTTTTATATTTTTGCGTGTAGGTTATATCTCGAGTATGAGTGGCAGGTGATCTTGCATCTATTTGGTGATAGCTTGGAATATTTGCGGTGAGCTGCTTGATTATTGCGCAGTATCAATCATTATTCCTTTTTTTCTTTTTCCTGTCTTTCCTTTTTCGATAGCTGTAGTATTTATTGAGAATTGTAATCCTTCTTTAGAAGCTCTTATACTTATGACACCAGATTTTGAATGGTTTTGGTTTTTAACCATGGGTAACTGCAAATGACGCTGAATTACTATTATAAAAAATAAAAAAAATCATACTCTCCGTCAATTTAACTTTACAAAATATATATCACCCATTTAATAGAGAAAGTGAATTTGATAAAGATGGATAAAGGAGATCTTGGTGTGTGTCCAACAGTCCAACTTGCTTGAGTCCACACATCTTCTTTACATTCTTCTTCTCTTCTCTTGACATAGTTATGCAATTCTCAGTGTTTTTCAGTTCTCATGGCCATCCTATTAGCTTTTTCTGGTAAGAATCTTGTCGGCATCTTTGGTTGAAAAATAATATTATTTAACATCTCAAAAAAAAAAAATATTCTTTCTACAATTACATTTGAAATAAAATTGATTTTATTGCCTTAATGGCTGACATTTATTTCCTCTCCTTGAATAATCATTTATTGGTCATTATTCTTAATTCAAATGATCATTATAATCAATTTATTACGTTTATTCTTTACTCATTGTTGAACATTAACATTTTCTAAAGATAAAAGATGATTTCTTCGCCTTCAAATGAGTAGATCGGAACAAAAACTCTTAACCCCATATTCTATGAGTGTGCTAAATTTTTTTTTTTTATTTAATCTTTGTTAGATCTAATTTTATATTAGAAATACTTGTTGAATCATGAGAGATACACCGATACTGGATGTTCTCTCCCCTTTCAATACTGTTCCAAATTTAGTTGAATAATTGATATGTAGGGGTAAAAGGCTGTACCATAATAAGGAGTCCATGCATCATTTATGATTTGTGATTCAAAATGAGTTCTACCCTTGAGAAAAGCACCTTATTCTCCTGATGCGTTTCTTCATCTTAGTACTATACTTCATTTGCTGGCTTTCTTTGTTATCCTTTCTATCATAATATTAGCCTTTATTTGTTGCAACACAAGCTTGGCTTGTCCAAACTAGCCTAAACACCACGGTTATAAAACAAAATGATGGATTATTATTAGGCTATATAAGACAGACAACCTAAGATTCAATAAAGCAAGCAGCTTATGCATCAAAACAGAAAGCAGTGAGCCAACGCCAGAAGGTGTAAATGATCACAGGACTTTTTTGGTTGCATAAACTATTATTAACAGTACAAATAACAGTGTTGTTATAATATAGAGAAACCCGAATCATAATCTATGGCAATACATATAAACGTTCACTAATATAACATTCCAGCATCTCCGCACGACTGAATGAGCACTAGTAATTCACAGTAGATTTGATTGCGTCCAGTATCTGCAACCAAAAAAAGAGCAGCACTTTAGTCAAAGGTCTGGATGAAATCTTTTGAAAATGAAAGAAGTTGCAAGACTTGTTACCTTGTTCTTTGTAGGTAAGTAGAAGGGTTCAAACACAAGAGGAAAAGGAGTATCCAACCCACACACTCTGGCCACTGGAGCTTCTAACTGCAAAGCCACTCAAATATTGAACACTTAGAAATACTCCGACACATGAGGTCAAGAAATACTCCAACACATGAGGTCATGATGAAACATGCAAAATTCATAAACAGGTATAGAAACAAGGGAACACATAGAGGCAGATGCAGGCCATGTTCGATGAGCTAGACTGACCCAGTATTTCAACACAGAACATAGATAGATATATATGTGAAAAACCATTATAATTTCAACCAATAGTGATTATGAATACATACCTCTAAAAAGTACAATTGCTAAGAACTTAAAAGGCATCAAGTTTAAATCTCCAATCCACCTATGAGAACATGAGACACCTTATGGCTTTGTCTAATTGATAAATTGGAATTAGACAAGTTAAATGTTCACACTAGAACTGCTAGCTGCTTGGGCTTGCTAGCATATTCCAATTCAGGCTAATTACAAACATCCTCTGTTAACATGAAGATCAATACACCCCTATCCAAAACAATCATCTTCAACACGTAAATAATTTATGTGCCACATCAAAGCATATCGAAACCATGCAGTGTTCCAATTCATAAAGTATTTCCGGTTTCATTCTTCCAACTTTATAAGCCATCGAGAATTCAGATTTGACATACATGAATTGCACTCCCATTTTGAGATTTACAGCAAATACTTATATACCATAGTGGTATGCAGAATCCTGTAATGTTTACATGCAGCTAGGGCATGCCAGCCAGGAGAAATGACAGGTTACCTCTTGTATCCTATGTCTTTTAGTTTTAGTTTGGGTAATGCTCTTAACACCCTAACTTCACATGGCATTTAGTGCTTTTATGTGAGAGAAAAGAACTGAAATTAAAAGCAAGTTATTAGGTGCAAATAAATTCTTAGTGTAATGCAAGCCTGTCACCAAAAATTTAAAAGCTACTTCCTTCTCCTACAAGAAGCTATATGGATCTCAAATTTTCATTGATGAACCTCCTATGGAACAAAAGCAGCACATCCATTATTACCAGAAAAATAAAGGATGAGCAACTACTGCTTGTGCTGTTTGCTAATCCTCATTTGTAATCTTAAAGTCTCTCTTTTATGTTGCTAAAATTGTAATCTTAAAGCAGTACTTTCTCATCCTTTTTGGCTCATCCTCGTTTGCAAAAGAGAGGCTAAGTTTTTTCCTGCCAAATGTAAGCTCTGGTAAGTGAAATTACAAGTAACTGAACTGCAATATCAGCTTCTACTTTTGCGCAGTGGACATGATCCCTCTCATGTCATTTCAAGGCATCCCAATTTGCCTCTTCTGTACGTCTTTGTCAATTTAAGGCAAAGCTGCCTCTTCTGTACGTCCAGTCGAGTAAGTTCTGATTCTCTGATATCATGTCAAGGCATCCCAATTTCCTCAAGTTGGAGAATTTCAAGACTCCATTTTCTTGCATAGCTTCTGCAGTAGAATATATTTGTCAATTTAAGGAAAACCTGCCTCTTCTGCACGTCTAGTCGAGTAGTTCTGATTCGCCGAATTTTATAGAGTCTCTTTTATATTGCAAGTACTAATTTTTGTTTGGATAGAGATGCGCCAATTGTCCATGGGGACATGTGCAAGTTCTGATTCGTAGAATCTTCTTAAAGTCTCTTTTATATTGCAAGTTACTAATTTTTGGATAGAGATACGGCAGTTGTCCATGGACATGTGCACCTTACTAATTGTTGACTCTTGAGGCCAAGGACTGATTGGCTTAAAGCGGGACCCAGTAACTGCACCTGAGATACAGCATCTGGACATTGACGGCTTCAGTAGCCTCACCCGGTCACTCAAGTAAGATATGACCGCTAAGTCCAAGGTCTCAAGGTGTATGTTCAGAAGCTCTAAGCTATCTGCGTTTTCTCAAACCACCAAGGTATCACTCATTATTCCTTAAGAATGCATGCTTTTAACTATGTTTTGCAAATCGATAAGCACAGAGGACATATGACCTAATGCAGGAGATCTTATAGAGTTTAACATTTTCAAGGTGATCCAGAAAAGAAAATGGATACTAGGAAGTGTAGGAACCCAAAAAAAGTAAATGCTTACTCTCGTGAAGCAACGTTCAACTATAGATGCAGATATTTCAGCACCAAATCCACCTGTCACAGGAGCTTCATGACTAATCTACAAACAAGCAAACTTACGTTAAGTTATTTAGGATGAAATACCCTCTTCAACTCCTTATAATGTAAAATACACACCAGCAGCCTTCCTGTCTTTTTGACAGAGGCCTCTACCGTTTCCTTGTCCCACGGTATTAAAGTTTTAAGGTCTATCAGTTCACAAGAGATCCCCTCCTGCAGAATATACGTATTCAGAAGCTGGTAAGTAATCCAGGTTTTTACATAAGAACTACAGCTGAAATATTAATTGATACACAAATTTTGATACTACACCAAGCGTGAAAAAAGAAGTTTGAGAATACAGAAACCAAAATTTTAGTTCTCAGCGACATGGACCACAAAATGCATTTATACAAAGACTGATGGTATAACAAAACTAATAGAAAATTCTATTAAGGTGAAAGGAATATAGCAGATCTTTTAGCAATGAGTATCCACCTTTGCAGCTTCTGCGCATGCCTGCTCCATAATAGATAGCTGAGCTCCCCAACCAACTAATGTGATATCAGTACCTTCCCTGAGGACCTGCATTTAGGCATGCACTTCAGTTTCAAATTCATGATAAACAATGAAACAAGAAGTATCATACCTCTGCCTCAGATAGAGGCAACATATAATCATCTTCAGGAACTTCCTCAACAGCCATCCGGTAAAGCAACTGAGATTCATCCAGAAAGTAGTGAGTTACAGTTTGAATGATCTGGCAGAACAGACTAGCATAACAATAACATACCCAGTGTAATCCCACAAGTAGGGTCTGGGGACCAGAACAGACTAGCATGAAAAAGGGAAAAAGAGATCACCTTTGGTTCAAAAAAGACGACTGGATTTGGGTCACGTATGCTTGACAACAGCAATCCTTTTGCTTGCCGTGGACTGCGTGGGATGACCACCTAACAGATAATTGCACATGAAATTATCAAAGGTATGCATGGATTCCTATGTGCAAAAAAGAAAGACATCTGATTTCTAGAGAAATATATGAAAACTTTCAGGGAAAGAAGGTAGAAATAATTTTGTTCCATAATCCCTTTAGGAGGAGAAATTATAGGCAGAAAGGTGAAAGAGAGGCTGAAGGAAAAGAGTGCACAAAAGCCACTAAAGGAATCTCGGTGCTTGGTGCTTGACTTACAATCAAGAAAGGGAAACACACTACCATGCAAAATAATAGTCAAGAGTCAATCCAATGTCCAACATGGTGATGTCTCACAGAACAGAAAAAACTTGATTTATGTTTTGTATTTGGAAAATACCGAACTTCCTCATTTCTGGGAAAGAACTAGACGCACAAATATTAAATGTCCGTTTGTAGAGATAGGTAAACTTGTATGCTTCAGCGTAGCATCCTATATGAACTTCATTGCTGGAATCAACCCCGCATAGAGAAGATCGCCGCAAAATGACTGTCAGCTAGAACTCGTGAATTAGTGATGAAATTTCACAATAGTAAGTGAGACGGGACGTTCCTTCTGGGCATGTGTTACAATGGCCCCCTGGGTATGATGAAAAATAAGGAAGGGATTCCATCACATTGCCATCTAGATGTGAATAAGTATAAGCAAGAATTTCCAAATCATCAACGAGTATGCATAAAGAATTTAGGTCCGCTACATCAGCAAGTGATGTGATGTTGAATAAGAAAGGATTCCTAGAAATAGTGGAAATAGGTTAGGTAAGACAATGAAATTAGTAGATACCTTGAAAAAAGAGGAGAGTTGATATCACGTCGTTACAAAAGACTGTGTATCAATAAACGTTTGAGAGATTGAGACCACAAGCAATAAATTATGGTATTGTGAGATAGAAAAAAAATAACAAGGGTAAATACCAGAACTTAACAATAAAGTTGTAGAACAAAGAGATTGGTGATAGGATTATTCCATTAATACTAGTATGGGAAATGAGTCCTTTCACCATTATTAGTGCCTATGCTCATTAAATGAGGAAGCAAAAAACTAATTTTGGGAGGGTACGGATGCCTTGGTCCAAGGACACTCAAAAGGATCAACAAATCCTTAATGAGGGAAATCTGAATGAACAAGTGGATAGGAACAGGGATGATTTGACCAAATCCATCAGGATATTGTGATGGTACTACGAATAAAGGAACGGTACTTTAGAGTTCGTCTTAACTTCTGATTTTAATTTTAGCTAATACTTCCTTTAGAAAAGATGAATCATACTTGATAACGTTTCGAAGAGGCCCACAGGTTTGAACTATGTTGCAGACCAAAGTCTGGTATTTAAGTGGAGAAGGCTAGAGGGCTGGGTATCACCCGCCGATATCCGAGCCATGTATAAATAGATATAATCCATGTAATCACAGAAACTATCAAAATCAAAAAAGAAGTGACAATAGTTACTATGAGTATACAAAAGAACCCGAGGTCTTCATCCACTAGCAGGTTTTTTCGGAAAACTCTATTTATTCTGGTGTGGATGGCAGGCAGGCCTATATTTCTTGGTTTTAATAGGACTTCGAGAATTTCTCGGTTATCGAAGTGGATGCAACCACAAACCAAATAGACTTCATCCTTACCAGAAGAAGTAAGAGCACAACATATAAGGATTACTACGTTATACCTAGGGAAGCTTAGTTACCCAGAATAGACTTGTTATGCTATTGAAGAGCAAGGATGGAGAGGAAAAGGAGAACAGATGCAACCAAAGCCTAAGCTGTGGACACTAAAAAGCACAAGCCAAATAGAAACTAAGGAAAGGCTATTTAAAGAGGGAACAAGGGACTTATAAGTGGACGCAGAAATCTGGTGCAAGAAAATGAGAAGGTGCATTAAGAATGTAACAGATGAAGTTCTAAGTGTATTTGGCTAGACCAAGACCACAAGAATCATGATGATGAAATGCAGAGTACAAAGAGTTCTTATTGGTAAGTAAAATTTGGATTAACTGAGAGTAGCCAAGACTAGGTTAGTGCTAGATTTTACATAATGAGCCCCCCACCCCCCACCCCAAATACTGAAAAAAAAAAAGAATAAATTAAAGCAAAAAGAGAGTTGTATAGGAAATTACCAAAACCTGATGAAAATGAAACCTTTGAAGAGTATATAGGGCTAAGAATCTTTTATTTGATCTTGTACGATGCCTTCGTACGAAAGAGGATTGGGGGTATGGCAGATAAGAAGAGTGACCTAAAAAACGAAAGAAGAGAGAGAAGCAAAGGGCTATCAGTAAGCCCAAGATAAAAGCATAGATGACTTGTATCAAAAGCTAGGAGCATGGAAGGGAAATGTATAAACTAACACCTTAGGAGGAGAAGAAGGGCAAGGAATTGAACATATTAAAGACAATTCCTAACAATTTTTGATATGAGATAGTGAAATCAAGAGATGGAAGAGCTATTTTGATCAATAGCTCAACTAAATCATGAGGATAAGTTCATACATTTGTATAGATTAGAAACTGTACACTCGTAAATTAGGGCTTCAAAAGTAGAGGATATCACGAATAATATGAGTTAGAAAAACCTATAGTTAAAATGGCATGAGTCTGGGAGAGGTTGAAACAGTACGGCTACCAAGTTATTGTATGTTATCTTAAGGAGAGGAAAAATACCAAATGATTGGAGAAAGATTATATTGATTCTGACATGTATTAGTATTACGAAAGAAGATATTCAAAGTTGTGCTAATTACCCTGGTTAAGCTTATCCCGTAAGACAAACTTTAGAAAAGAGTGATAGAGTGTATACTTAGGGACAATACAAGGATATCAATTTGGATTTATGCACAGTAGAAAGCTAAGCGTTTTCTTCGAAGACTGATGAAAATTTATAATGAGGAGAAGAAGAATATCCATGTGATACTCATTGAGGAAGAGAAAATAGTGCTGAGGATAGTTTGGATTTATGCATCACACATGACATATCAATGTTATACTCATTGAGCAAGAGAAAATAGAGTGCCGAGGACAGTTTGGATTTATGCATCACACATGACATATCAATGTTATACTCATTGAGCAAGAGAACATAGAGTGCGAAGGACAATTTGGATTTATGCATGGTACATGACATATCAATGTTGTTCTTGGTCTCCTAACTGTAAATCCAATTCTGAGTTCAAGAGATTAAGTACATCAATGGACAAAGGATGCTGCATACAGATGAAATATTACTGGAAAGTACTTTTAGGAAAAAGTGAAGTAGCTAAGATTTATTTCTGAACGTAAAGTCAAAAAGATTTCCTATGCAGTTCATTGCTCGAATTATTAAGCTGCTACTCACTTGAATAAAGATAGTGTTGCCACTGCATTAGCGAGTACAGATGATAAATATGTTTAATTTACTAGTGCCAACATTTACCAGTTGACACGGACGCAACAGAAAATATTTAAATATTGGATTTTGAAAGAGTACATTACTATAGAAATAGGCAAATTGAATTTTTTAAGAAATAGCAACTGTAACGACCCCAAAGCCCAGAGACAAACTAAGGAGCTCTACTTGGACACCTCCCACATTCATCAAAACATGTCATATTCTGATTCTGAGAAAAACCATGCAAAAGAAACCTGACATATGTAAGAGCATAGAAAGACATGTGGTACCTTTATACCAGGAACATGGCAGAAGAAAGATTCAGGGGATTGAGAGTGGTAATGCCCACCATGTCCAACAGCTCCATAAGGTGTTCTTATAGTTAAACCTGGAAATCATGAGGCAGTCAACATCTTCAAACTTAGAGAAAATGATGAACTGCAATGAAGCCATAAGTTTTCTTCCAATTACCTCCGCAGTTAAACTGATTACCACTCCGATATCTGAATTTTGCAGCTTCATTGACGATCTAAGAACAAAAATCTGACAGTCAACAAATGTCATGCGAAAATGTTAGTACATGACTTGGTGAAGATGCGTACCTGATCAAAAGCAGGAAAAATATAATCTGCAAATTGAATTTCTGCTATAGCTCGATTGTCCTGAAATTTAAGAAAACAAAAAAAGAAAACAATATCAGCAAACGGTTGCCGACTATTTAGCTTTTAGTATTTAGAGCTCAGAGCCAGACCATTGCAGCCAGACCAATCGCAAATCCAACTATGCCCTGCACATCAAAAACCATAAGTGGATACACTTATTCACACAAGAAAGTGACCTGTAGCAAATGAAGTTTATGCTGAATTTATATTATAAACACAATGAAATAGCTAGTATTATTGATTTATTGCTGAGGTCTTTCACCAAAAAAGGGCTAGAACGGACATGGAATATGGTAGATAAGCTACAGATACCTGCTCACATAAAGGAGTGTTAAAGACCCTCTGTTTTCCAAATCGGTCAGCTAATCCAGTAGTACAACGAAAGACACCACCAAAACCAACATCTTCTCCAAATACATAAGAACTGAGAAGAAAATTCATCTTTCATCAAACTATGAAGTCATTCAAGCTTAATCTATTATTGAGCGTAAGTAGATGCTGAAATGATCAGGCATTATTTGAAAAAGTTTGGATGTTCTTTAGATGCAATCAAAAGAAGGATATACTAGGATTTGCTTGTCGGCATCAAATAATTTTGCACAAAAAAATGTAAATTCTAGATTTAAACCTACATATCAAGTACTTGTGACCCTCCAAATGAGAATTGCAGGGTTATATATTTCCAAAAAAAGAAAACAAAGGAGTTGTATAAAGAAGAATCATCCCAGCTTAAGGAAAAATGCTCAACTTGAGATTCTCTACTTCTCTCATTATAATTTTTTTTGTTGACGATTCAACTTATACAACAGTCATATTCCCTTTTTACTTAAAGATGGTACTTTTTCCCTCTTTTTCTTGTTATCCTGTTCTCTATCCACATGGTAAAAAAGCACTAATCTCTCTGGCTAGCAAATTGACAACTACATACTACCACCTTCCCTCTTCCAAGTTAATATATCGATCCAGTAGTGGTGGAGAACCCATAAACTAAAAATCTTGGCTCTATCTCTGGATAGATCTATTACAAAACCGGCAACGAAACTCTACGGCAGCTTTTCAGTAAAGGAAAAAAAAACAAATATATTACCGAGGATCAGAGTCTAAGGCGATGTGAAGAGCTTGATTAATAGCAGAGAAAAGGTTGACAGACTTGGTGGGAGTGAGTTGGTCAGTTTTTTTAAGCGTCTCAACTGTGGAAGAAAATCCCCTGCAACTTTGATTTTTGGATGAAATTGAAGCCAATTTCCCAATTCTTCTGAAACTGCGGCCACCCATTTTCTGTAATTTTAACCCAAAAACAAAGATTTCTCTGAACAAGATTGAGGCTGAGGCTGAGGCTGAATGAGAAGAGGAGGACAGTTGAAGTCAAAGCATTTATTATAGAGTTTGGTATGGAAAATTAAGAGCAATTTATGTATCCTTCACTACTCCTTCTTCAATGTCATGTGTTAGTATCTTTTTTAATTTAGGCATGGTCCACGTTGATTGAGATTATCCTTTTACACCAACCTGTCAAATCAGAATGATCTAACATAATTTTATTATATTAATAAAAAAATGTAAAGATTAATTACAACATAAATAAGTTCTGGATATGTAGGTTTTGTTGTTTTTTAATTTCAAATTTTATATCTTTATTCTACCAAATACTTTCTTATTGGAGTAACGTTACATGTGATTGTGTTTGATTCGTTTGATTTAATAATGATTTTTTTTCTATTTATGTGATTGTGTTTGGTTTAACAAATGAATTTTTAAGAGATATATTTAAAATTTTGCGAAATTATATATATTTGTGTGGTTATAAAAATATGTTATTAAATATAAAATAAAAAAATTTAATTTAATTTATTTTTAAATATAAAAAAGATAATACTAACTGTTTTCAAACAATTTTTTTTAGAAAAAACATAGCTTATAAAATTATTAAATTTCTAAAATATACATAATTATTTATAAAATGAATCCATTTCTCATGTCAGTTGAGATTAAAAAAAAATACTTGATGAAATAAATAAAAATGCAACAAAAGCACCTACAAGTTCTTTTATGCCTTTGATGTGATAGATTAGAAAATATATAACTAAAGCTTACATACTAATTATCTTTTTATTCTAACTCTTATTCAATCTTACAAAGGTCATTTTAATAAAAGATGCTATATGGGTGAAGAAAAGTAACATATAGAATGTGTTTGGTAGTGCACATTATTAGGAGTTTAGAATTTGTGTTTATGTGTTAAAAAAAAAAAAGACGAATTAATGACCACATCAAGAGATAAGGATGCTTTTTGCTTAGTTGAAATTCATGAAATAAACATATTTCATTTTGTAAAAATTGTCATTAATATGATTGAGCAACCAAAAATATAGCTCTATTATTGGAGCTACAAGCTTAAACATAGAAAGAAAAGCAACAATAAAATAAAGAGTTTGTAAACTTGTTATATGAAAAATCATAATTGACACACATAAAATAAAATTATTTTCGTGGTCCTTTTACTTTAATTTACTTTTATTCAGTTTTTAGATGATTTTTTATTTTTCTTTCTTGACTGTATGAAGCTAAACTTCGCTTTTTAGAGTTATGATTCTTTTATATATGATAGTTGTTATTCAAATATTAATTTCAATTAATTAATTTATCGTTTTGATTTAGTTATTTAATTTCGAGCTTAATTATTTGATCACCAATTAAATACTATGTACAAATCTTGAATTGAACTCGAAAATGGAAATTCATGATTGCAATATGACTAAATAGAGTAAGATACTAACCTTAGATATTAGGGAGCGGATTTGTACTTAGGATAGACATATATCTAAGTTGCCTTACTTGGCTAATTATAGGAATTGTACATGCATCCGAGTTAAGATTCACGATCATAGACATATAGGAATGAAAGTAATTCAAATAGGAGAATAAGGATTCAACCGATTCTTATTCGTAACTCTATTAATTAGTATAGATATTTCATATCCCAAAATTGGGGGAGCGCACGACTGACTCTAGATACCTGACTAACTAGGGAGCCGGCTGTATATCGTTAATAATTGTAATACTTAGGTCGTCCAGGCCACCTATCACAATTAACTGGAGTAAACAACTGTACCTATAAGGTCTTAACAAAAATAGATAAATAGTTGAAATACTGACAAGGCTATGACTATACTAAATCAATTAACGAAAAGCCGAAAAGGCCCGATACACACTAAGCCCATAAACCTCTAAAGAGTAATACTGAACTGATGGTCGGAACAGGGCACTGACCTACCCATAATTGCATCTCAAAGCTCTAACTGAACAAAACCAGATCTTAGCTCCAGAAAGAAAGGAGTATACCAACACATCCGTTGATCCCACGAACAGTTATTGCAACTAGCAACCCGAGCCTGTACTTGCACCTGCGGAAGGAAAGCGGGTCCCTAGGAGAAGGGGCGTTAGTATGAATGAAATATACTGGTATGTAAGGTTGAAACTGTAAATGTGAGACGACAATCATATAATAACTGATGCAAAAGCATAATCATATAGAGGACAAAGATAACCTGAAACTCTATAAACTATAACTGATAACAACTCACTATAACAGGAGTGAACTCAAGATAACTGAATCAGGAGTAGGGATAGACTCGACGTAACTCTGGTAAATAATAATTGAACATAACTCAAAGATAGGATCGGGAGAGACAATTTGTAACTTTGTAACCTATTACCCTATATGCAGACTCTGAGCATAAACATAAGCATAACTCAATGAGAATCGACTCGGTGGCTACATGATACTTGGACCAGGATTTTAAGAGTTGCCTGATACTTGGATCAGGACTTACGACCGACCTGATACTTAGGCCAGGATTTTCATATATAGCACATCGCACAATCAGCCATCTGATACTTGGATCAGAGAGGGCATGCGGCATCGCACAATCATCCATCTGATACTTAGACCAGAGAGGACGTGTGGCATCGCACAATCATTCACTTGATACTTGGACCAGAGAGGGCGTGCGGTAGATAATATGTAAACCATGTAAAATGAGCAAAACTGATACTTAGACGAGCAACTAAATAATGCAATATAACTGACTCAAAGAACAGGTCCAACTCGGAGGACCAATTGATACATTACCCCCAACATTTGGAAGGAGGGGACATAAAATATAGCTTTACTCAGAAGCTTAACATAAACTTGAAACTCGAGGAATATGACACTGAACCTCGCTTCTGGATTCTTAGAATCAACTTTGGATACTCAGACCCAACTTTGAAATACTTAGACTTTAAATTACTTGGATTTAACATGAAAAAGAAATGCTTAAACTCAACTCAGACTCAACTGATACATCCACAAGAGCCGAACATACGGATGTATGACTTGGGCATGACTGAAAGGGTTCAATTGTACGTTACCATGAGAACTGTACATATTAAGATGTTTCACTGGAGGGACTTATAAAGACTTGAGTTCTTAGAATTATATGCAAACTCAACTACTTGCCTGAGTCATTAGCATGATTTCTGGAATATGATTACTTGAAACTTCTTACATTAGCATCACACGTTTCAACATAACTTATGAACGTGAAGACATAACTTAAGGATCTGAGACCTGGAGTTCTTTAATTTAGGAACTCATAAACAATTCTTTAAGAGTTGTCTCATAAGCATATGAAAACTTATAGCCGTAATTCGGATAACATTAGAATAACTTACACCACTTTGTCAATTAATAGATGAGCTTAAGAAAGAATCATTCAACACTTCAAATAATTACCTTAGCATAATCATTAAAATCATAGTGGAAAACTTATTTTTAACTTAAGTTACCGTTCTATAATCGTTCAATTCTATCTGATTCGTAGAAAGTCTTCGTCACTTATCTTTCATTAAATCATCTTACCACACAACGTGCTTAGATAGATTTATTCATAACTTCTTTACTAGAGTCTTAGAGAACATATGATCTATCTTGTTGGCCATTTATTTTACTTAATTAGTTCACTGTCGTAAATTTTACCGTCTTATATTAACTTCTTTTAGTTCTAGTTATCTTATTCAGCTTGGCTTCCTTAACAATTATAATATATCATTGTACGCTCGAACCTTTGCTTTTGTGTTAACTATTTCATTAGACTCTATACATACTTACTTTATTACTTGTTAACAACTTTACTCATTATGCCATATCTTTATTATACTAAACATTGCTCGAACTCCATTAAAACGTTTATGGGCCAAAGTACGTGACTTACCGTATTATCTTAAAAAGGTCTAGTATTCATTTTAACTTCTCTTCTGTTATTAATGGTTCACTATTGACGGTTGGATTAGCTTCTATACGTATATAAAATTTTTAAAGAACATGTAACATGCCTACTTGAAGCCTTAAACGATTATCAGGAGGTCTAAATAGCACAAGAGTTCTAATAAGCTTATAACGATATTCTAAGACACTTCTTGCTGCCTTAGTGTGTAACTTGAACATAAGCATAAGCATATATATTCTTAATTCCATATAACTTGTTAACATTGAGACTCTGTGCATAACTTGCTCATAAATATGGTTCCATAGACATGCCAATAGATTGCACATTCGAGTCTTATTTTCCAAGTTCAACATATTGGTAGGGTTGAAAACTCGTTACCTAACCTGTTAGCTTAAGGAAGAGAAATCACGGAATATCTGCTTGGCCTTAAGTACTTTAAAACATCTATATAAGAGGGTGGACAACTGTTGCAAGTGATTTCCATTTTGTTACCCTTATTTACCCTCATTTAGCTCACTACCATTTTCTAGCGTTAAGTTCGTCTACGCGTCATCATCTTAATTCTTTTTATTAATTTCACTTAACAATAAATCTTTAAACACATTTGACATCATATGTATGACATAATATAAAAGACCAACTCACAGTGCCCACGCTGAGGGGACGTCAGACTCGATTTACAACTACGACAACAATCATAAACAATATGCCTTTCATTTTACATTTACTCACTTCAAACACTTCTAACTCTTCAAGCTTGTTATCAAATATTTCTAACACCTTGGGCAGAATCATATATGCCTTAAATGTAGGAAAATTGACCCTCTCAAGAACAATATTATGTGCTTGAAAAATAAGAATAAGGACACCTTTACATAACTCGCTTCATTGCGTCTTTTTAGCTGATTCCTTCTGCTTGCTAGAAACTCTAACACCTTCAACTTCCTTGGTTACAACTCATGAAATGATGGATGTTTTATGTCAAGTTTTCAGTCACAATTCATGTGCCAAAACGTACAACAAAACAACCAAATCACAAAATAATTTTTCAACAATTCTACATACTTTAGATCCCTTAAACTTGAGGGAATTCAATAAAGTTTCACTTAACTTCTCTTGGTGTTTAACTCCCACAAAGGTGAGGTGTATTTATTCCAACCTTTAGCTAAATTTCAGAATCTATATTGCTCTAACAACCTCCCAGAAATGGTAGCAACCTCACTCAAATATCACACAAAATATATATCAATCTTCACTTTATTTCCTTACTTTAGCTTGTGAATTTGAGCGGATAAATCAAGTGCTTACCTTCTTTTTGTGTCTAATTCCTATCAATATGGAGCTTTTCTTCAGCCATCTACTGCTCCAAGAATGCAGCAACCATGCTGCCAAAATACAGCAGCAGCAACACACATACAAGTAACACAGCAGCTACCACAAGTGACCACAAGTTTCCTCCAAGTTTCACTTTTAAACACATAGAATTCAAGGAGGAAATTGCTTATCTTTATTGAAGATAACTTAGCCAATATACGAGTAAGTTCCTCCTCTTTATTCTATCCAGAACAAGCTTTAACACTTCACCTCAATATAGCAACTTCAACAAAACAATCCGGGGAATCGATCCTTAGCAATTTCTAGTGTCATGACTCAATTTTCCCTTGCGTTTGGTGAAGGTTTGTTGCCTTGATTTACCTTAGTTCTTGGCTGAAAAATACAGAGAGAAATGTCCCGTAAGCAAGCAGCTCGAAGTTGGATAGGGATGAAATAATTTGGGCATCAAAAAACTTATAAATAGGGGTGGGGTGGTGGAGGCGCTAAGGCGGTGCCTACATTACTGCTTGATAGTGCCTTAGTAAAATAGCCATAATTTTTTACTTCGAACTTCGATTGAGGAGTGATTTGATGTTTTGAAAACTAGACTCAAATACCTTCAATCTAATAGATCGTAGGACTTCTAACTCATTATAGATTAGGAGATATGATTATTTAAAATTGAGCCTTTCTTATGAACTTTCACATACTCTTCGCTCTTCCCTTCTCACCTACGACTAACATACAACCCTTATTTCCCTTAATATAGCATACAAATATCAAATAATCATAAAGTATTTTCCAGTGTATAACATAAATTAAGAAGTTGAATTAATTAAAGAATACAATGTGATTATTGGATAGCTTATAGCCCTAAAATCAATTTCATCTCATTGATAACATACAACATATATGACTCTTTCTTGATTGAAGTTCATTATTTATACTTTATTTTTAGTTAGTTGATAATTATATCTCTTAATTTTATTTTCTATTTAGATAATTAGTATTAATTTGATTTAGTTGGTGGATAATTCATATGAATTCGATGGACAGTCAACTCTTATATTACTTTGTTACTTGTACAATTGCATATTCTTATACGTGCGCAAGAGGGACATTAAACATATAATATTTATATTGCTGTAAAAGTTTCTCATAAAAAAAAAGTATAAAAGAATATATTTTTCGTAACAAATTAATTAATAAGAAAATAGTATCTAAGTAAAATGAAACGGAGGGAGCAGTAAGTGGGCGTAATACCGTGACAGAAACCATCACATCAAAGAGCTAGAGGTACACACCTGGTTATAATTAAAGAGCTTATTAGGATTGACCAAATATATTATTGGGCTTGGAAATAGTACGAATGGGTAAAAGAAGTGGTATAAATGGGAAAAGGAAGAATTCAAAATGAAGAGAAATGACAAATTTAAAATGGAGGGAAATGAATTAAGTATTTTCTATAAACGGATTTTATTCCACATTAGTGAGTGAGAGAAAGACTAGAGGGATTATATATATAAAAATACTGTCTAGCTCCTAAAAAATTGAAAAGAGAGTCTTTTTTTATATCGTCGCTCGCTTTGATTTTAGCTTTGGTTAAATAATTTAATTTTTCTTTTGATTTATTCTCGGACGTAAGCTGCAACTAGTTTTGTTTTCGTACGTAGGCATCAGAACACACCCGCCTGATATCTTCCAAACATGGCCGATTTTTATAAATAGTCATTTTTCGATGAAATGCCATCTGTAGGAGTTGTTTCTCTTTGTTTAAACCTAGTATTTTATCAATAAATTAAATATTTTTCCTCCATTGATTTTTTACTTTGAAAAATTCTGAAATATTCTCCTTCTTTCTGCAATAATTCCTGCACTTGCAATGTAAGTTTTAAGTGTGATTTGACTGTTCTTTGAGTTTGCTATATACTGGGTTTGAAGTGTTATTACACCAGTGTGGTTTATCCGTTCCACCGTGAGAGAAAATAATTTTATAACTCAAGTACTAGGAGAGAATTAAGTTTTTTAAAGAGACACTGCAAAATCAGTGAATTCGAATTAATTCTATTTCTTCTCCATTTGTGTTTTACTTTGTTTAGGGTTTTCAATATTTATTTACAAATACAGTAAAAATAACATATACTTATAGCATTAGTTAGTATATAAAATGAACCTAAATTAATTCGAGGATAATTCTGTTAAAAGTGTAGTTAAGATAGGCTCTTACGGGTGTCATGTAGCAAAAGTATTTACACGAAAGAGAGCATATATATTAATAAACAAACATAACATTTACACATTTGAATGGAAAAAAGATTCTTATAAAGATTTTTTTGTATTACTTTTAAATCTCTTATATTTAAAAATAAAAATTTATAAAAATTTAGAAAATCAATTGATCGGCCATTTCTCCTTGAAAGGTATGGGAGAATGCAATATATTAAGTATAACAATATATACTGTAGAATACAAGTAGTAAAAAACCTCCCAATTAATTAGTGAGTGAAAAAGCATTTCAATTATTCTTCAAGTTTAAAGTTTAACTGGTGCATCGGCTTTGCTAATTCATCTAAGCATTTCAATTATTTCAGTAGCCTGTTGTTGGAATACAGACATACGCAACGAAAGCAAATAATTCAGGATCATACTAACATAGATTTTAATCAAACATAAAATCGATGCTTATCTCTTGAAACGTAACCGCGAATCAATCCTCTTGAAGCTTTGTACAAATTGTCCAATGCGTTCTCTAGGTCTGCGATCTTCTGCTATAGCCTCAATAATCTCCGAGTAGGGAATACTTGTATGGGCAAGAACTGCTTCTCAGAAAGGTCAAAAGTTTTCCATCATATTTCATAGAGGAAGAGAATCATTTTTATAACCACATTTTAGGGTATAATACCCTAGTCTCAAAACGTATAGTAGTCTTTCTTTCCAAGTAATAGTCAAACTTTCCTTCTAGAATACCAGTTTATTTTAACTAAAATCTTGTAAGATTTTATTTCTTCTAGAAAGCTGATTTTTTTTCTTTCCAAGTTCATTAATTAATCAGGCATAGCAGGAACCACAAATTTAATTAGTGAGGCTTCTAATTATGGTATTAATTCGCAGAATGAATGAATTAACCTACCATAATAAATTATAGATTATTTCACTAAAAATCCGTAATTGCACTCCTCGGTATAATTTCAAAATCGTTTATTAAATCTTATTTAACTTCTCATGTTAAAATTACAGATACTAATCAATCGAATTAAATCTCTGACTATTTAATTCATTGAATAATTTAATCCTTTATTCAAACGCTTAACTTATTCATGTGAAGAATACTAAATCCACTTGTAGGATTTTCACATGAAAAAACTTATAAGCAATCATAAAGGGGTATCATCAATCTCAAGGCCGAGACATGGATTCCATCAACTAATTATTATTTCACAAATGTCATTTGTCATCATCCAACTTATCGGGAACATTTAACTCACGAAAGATCGAGTTACACCCTTTGATAGACCAAAACAACAAACAAATTACACTGATCATAATAATTATATCAAGATTAAGAGTATAAGTACATTTAATGATCTAGAGAATTTATTTTACTAAGTCAGATAAAATACTTATCTCTACTTGATCTGTTCAATACATACAAAATGTACTAGCACAAGAAGTTGAAATTATACCATTCCCATAATCAAGCTAAATCATATTTAACTTGTGCTACAATCGTACCGATGAACTTGTCTAATTTTTATCTTAGATTGTGAACATGTATAAACTTTATACTTATAAGAATCGACGATTTAATTTTTCGTGTATAAGCTAAACTCTATACATTAAATTATCTATATATAATTAAAGGACACATCGACTAATATATGATCTATTTAAACCTTTATTAAAATTGAATAAACAATTATTTTATAATAAATATTATATCTATACACATGATTAATAGTATATATCCCAACACCTGTAATATTATAGTGACCAGAGAATTAATTGTTGTTAATATATAACATAAATTTTTATTTAACAATAAATCAAATCAAATTTATTATCATTTTAAAGTTAGTAGCAAATCATAACATACCATATGTACCAAATAAAAAAAGGTAAGATGATTTTTATTAATTTTAATTTATTGAGCATCTAGAGGTACTTGCCGTTTTTATTGTTATTCCCCTCTAGTTTGGCAACTGCCTACCATCTTTGACATTAATTAGCTGCCAAACTTGTTTGGGGGATAGACTTTCAGTTAGGACCAGCTCAATGAGCAGTAGTTTTGACTGTGTTTGCTATCCTGGAAAATATTTTTTTTAAAAATATTTCAATTAAATAATAAGATAGAATATTATTATATAATCTTAAAAAATAATGTTGGTAAATATGTTTGAAAACCTCAAATAAATGTCTTTTAATTTTAATTTTTATTTTTATTGTATATTGCCTCTTTAGTTCATTTACAGTGTTATTATTGAGTACTTTTTAGAATTCGAAAAAATAAAATGTAAGTTAATATGGAGTGTTTTTTTAATATTTGAACCTATTTTAGGCAAAATATAAGAAGGAAAAAAGGAAAGATGTATCATAATTTTATAAAAATATTTTGAAAGAAATAAAAAAAATATTTTTTTATATCGCAAGAAAATATTATGAATATTTCATGTTTATATATTATTATTTCTTATATTTTGATAAAATAAATAAAAGAAAAGTATCAATAATTTGCCATAACTATTTAAAATAATTACTTAACGTGACATTATATTACATAAAAAGTTCTTCATTTTCTATATTTTTACATTCCTATTGAATGTCATATATAAGTTATAAATATAAAATTACTTCAAATTAATTAAAAGTTGTGTTGATTTTGCATCATTAAAAAAATTAATGCACAATAGACAATCACTAGTGAATTTAACTGCACTTTGCGCGAATTAGTTAAATTTTTTAAAATTCTTCTAAAATGCTTTATTTTTATATAACATATTGTAAGTGAAATAACAATTTTATTTTTTTGAAAAAGAAGATAGAGAATAAAAAAAAATCAATAAAACTTGATTTCTTTCCGTGCATGTTTTTAACAAATTTTAAAGTTCAATTATATTTTTATATATTTAATATAAATCTAATTATATGAATCTCGTATGAATTTTTTATCTTATTTTATTCTCTCTTTTTTCTTTTTAATATTTTTTTCTGTTTTCTCCTCCTTACTTATTTGTTTATTTTCTTTAAAAATATCGAATCTCATATTTTTCTTCTTCTTCTAACTCCCTAATAAAGATAACTAATTAAAATATAATATTTTTAAATCTCAATATACTATTTTATCACACACAAATATTCATCATGCATTAATTATTTAATTTGATTAAAAAATATTTTAAAAAAAATCTTCAGTTGGAATATGAAAGACCAAACAGTTTAATTGAAGAATAAATTATTAGCAATATAAAACATTAAGAAGCAACACAATATTATAGTTTGATTTAATCTAAATCCATATTTTAAATTATCTGAAGAACTAATTCCATGTGTTGCATATATTCCTAGAGATTAGAGTCTCTAGATTGAATAAATCTTATTCCAAGTAATCTAAACTACACAATATTACAATGGAATATATTTTAGGGCTTCATGAGGAACTAACACTATTTTAATTTTTAATTTTTAATTATTAACAACAAGAAAAGAAAATGAAAATGAGATACTTACTTATATAAAATATAGGTTTAATTATTAAAATAAATTTAAATTAATATTTTGGAATATTTATCTCTAAATCAAAGATATAAAAATAGGACAAATTAAAGAAGTACAAAAGAAGAAGGTGAAAAGATAATAAATAATAACTAAAAAAAATTATTAAATAATTTAATTTAAATTAATATTTTAGAATATTTATCTCTAAATCAAAGATATAAAAATAGAACAAATTAAAGAAGTACAAAAGAAGAAGGTGAAAAGATAATAAATAATTACTATAAAAATTTTATTAAATAATTTAAAAAGATGAGATTTGAAAAGTAAAAATTTACTTATAATTTCTTATTTAAAGAATCTTCAACTATGATAACTGAGATATTGCTCAATTAAAAAGATAGTTTAAAAAAAGAAGATTAAATATAAGAATTAATCCAAATTCTTACTGGTAAAAATTCATAAAGAAAAATTAGTCATTTTTTATTTTTTCTGCTATCCAATCACTCATTTTACTTAACATGAATATAACACATTGAGATTTTGAATTGAAGATAAATTTTGAACTCACGTGTGTGATAATAAATTTCTTATACGCTCACATTTAATATATTACTAAGTCACTTGAATAGCATTAACTTTTACTCTTTTCAAAAGTTACTGTTACACTTTAAAAATACATGCATTATCTTAAGCTATTAATAGCATGTTTGGCCAAACTTCTCAAATTAGCTTATTTTGAGAAGTACTTTTTCAAAAGTGCTTATTAAAAAAGTACTTTTAGTGAGAAGCAGTCTGCGTTTGACCAATAAATTTTAAAAACACTTTTGAGCAACAATTAGTGTTTGATCAAACTTTTAAAAAGTGCTTCTAAGTGTATTTTTCACAAAAGTGCTTTTCAAATAAGTGCTTTTGGGAAGAAGCTATTTTTTTTAACTTCTTAAAAACAACTTCTGCTGCTCTCTAAAAGTACTTATTTTCTCTCAAAAGTTTGGCCAAACACCTCATTTTTTAAAAATAAGTGCTTTTTAGAAAAAATAAGCACTTTGGGCCTCCCAGAAGCTTGGCCAAACAAGCTATAAATAAAGAACAAATCAAAGGTTGCTAATTTTTAGGTTGTTTCAAGAAGGCAAAGGGACTGATTTCATTTTACAACTAAAAAAAAAGGAGGGGGAGGGGGAGGGGTGGGGTTTCCACGTATTTATTCTCCATTTTCCTTTATTAAGTTTTTTTTGTTACGATCAATATATATATAAACATCTGTTTTTTTTAATTTTCTTTGACAACATTGATTAAAATCATCTGAAAAATAATGGAAAAGAAATTCTTAAGTGAAAATGAAAGGTCATAAGTCAAAAATAAAAAAAGTCAAATTGAAATGTGAAATGATATTAAGTTAAGATTAAATAGTTATTTGTTTCTAATGGATATTATCGTCTTTCAATTTTACACTTTAGGTTAAGAATATAGTTATTGTGGTTGAGATAAATTTTTATGTTTCATTTTTTTCATTTACTTTCTCTCTAACAGCCTAAGTATTTAATTTAAAATGAACAGGTAGAAAATACTCGAAATACTTTATTATAATCAGAAAATTTAAAAATAGAAACTCCTACGATCAAGACAACATAAAATTATACATGAAATCAAAGAAACAATATCAAAGTAAAAATTACTTGTAGATATAATAAGGAAGCAACATAGATTTAGTTAGTAAGATTAAGCTACAAAATAAAATAATCACACTAAAATTGCCAAAAAAAATTAATTTTAGAAAAAAAAAAAGAAGAGAAAAATCTATAACTAACAAAAAGAACAAAAAAATACCTCACAAGAATTAGAGAGATATTTAGGGAGTTTTTCAAGTACATCTACAATTAAGTTTAGTATTACAAAAGTTCATACGGCTAAAATGAATGTATGATTACAAAATTGGACAAAATTATAAATGACTACATCACATCTGATTGAACCTACAAATAGCATAGATAATATGTAGATTCTTTCCTTCTTATTGTATGAAAGAGTAAAAAATATATATAGGAAAGATTTGAAAAATGAAAAGTTTTTCTTTTCAACCTTTTCAATGCCTTGAGAGAGTACATAAATAGATATTAATATATATATATATATATATATATATCTACTAAAGAAATAATTATGGAAAAAATAAAAGGTTGATGAATTGTATTTAGAAATTTTATAGTCTATTAAAAATGAGATAAATGAGGTTCAAAATTATAACTCACAATTGAAAAACTACTTGAAATTTTAATCATTTAATTAAAAGCAAGCAAACACATCTTCTATATGATGTATCATGAATTGTGCTTTAATTTTATCTAGTATTATTTGTTATTATATAAATATTTTCACTCTTTTTAATAGGATAAAATAATTAATTAATTTTTGATGGATTTTTTCGTAGTCTAACTTTTTACTTTTTGGCTTTTTACTTAATATATATACACACACACACACACACACACACACACATACACACACACACACACACACACACACACACACACACACACACACACACACACACATATATATATATATATATATATATATATATTCTTTTAATGTAGTATATTTAGCATAGTTAAGAGAGTTAAAAGTGACTTTTGAGTTTTTTAACATGATACATAAATGAGAAAAAAATAGAAGAAATGTCGAAAAAAATAAAGGAGAAAAAAATAAATAGTGTTCTTGGCCATCGAGAGGTGTCACATCACCTTTTCTATACTTTGCTTTATATATATATATATATATATATATTGCACACAAATGCATTTCTTTATTGCATCACTAAATTCAGAATTGATGACTCTGCAATTGAGAATTGAAAAGATTAAAGGGTAGGAATAGTTTGAGCCAATTTGAAATTCAAATCAAAATTCGAATTTTATACCTTATGTTTAACTCTACTTATATCATATGGGTCCAATACTAATAAGTCCAAACTTCAAGATCCAATATGAAACTAAATGGTAGGATGAATTGTGTTTGGTATTCTGACCGATAGAATCTTCATATTTGGTTTTCAATTGGTTTTATATTATATATGTTGCTATCATCATGTATTTTTTGTAAGTTGTGATTACTAATTTAGATAAAAATATAAAATTCTTCATGATTAAGTAAAGTATAATACATGACATGAGCAGTAGATGACCTCAATTCTTGTTTATTGTAGAAAATTATAAATTTCAAAGAGTAAACTATTTGGTGAATTGAGGTTGTTAATTGTTATGATTTACCTAAAAAACTCAAAAGTCAAAATCGAAAATTTAAAAAATTCAAACTAATTAATCTGGAACTGTAACGACCTAGACGTTGTTACGGGATGATAAAGGGCCTGGAATACGGAAAACAGGCTACGAAAGATATAAGGAGATTGTGAAATAAACTAAGTATGAATTTGAGCATTTTTGGGTAGCTACTGGTCCAAGGGACCGCTGCAGCGAGACCATGGTAGCGGTCGGAGCCCGTCGTGGCGAAATAGTGGAGTAACCACTGGAACCGCGGCAGCGACCTTATGGCGGCTGTAGCGGGTCCACCGCAGCGAACAACAGAAATCAGAAGTGGGTTTTAAGTGGGAGATTCTGGGTTATTTCCTATTATTTTCAAAACGTGAGAGGGCGAGGTCTGAAGGAAGTTTCTTCTCTAGAGCAGAGAATTGTTGAACTAAGGTAAGTTTCTTTTTCCCTAGCCCCTATAATGGATATTGATTATTGTAGAAAGTTTAGAAGGACCCATTAATGGTGAAAATTCTGAACTAGAAAACCCTTGGTTGATGAACTAGGGCTGAGATTTTGGGGGAGTTATGGGAGGTTTTGATTGCTGAATTTCGAGTAATGTTTACTTCCTAAGATCTGTCTTGCTAATGTTGACGGGTTAGACAAGGTGGGGACCTAGAACTAAGGGGAAAGGAAGGGTTTCTGTTAATTTTCCCTGAAAAGAGAAGGATTTGGTCGAATTAGGCCCTATCTTAAGGAGTGATTAATTAATAATTATATGTGTGTAGATTTTGAATAATCCGAAGCATTGAGGAAGGGCAAAGCTCCTGCAGAGTAGCAAAGTCGATAACTTCGAGTAATCGAGGTAGGTTATGATTGGAGGGTTAGACTTTGCTTAATGATTTGTATGCTTAGGTGATAATTGTATGTGACTGATCTTCAGACATCCCTTGTTGTGAGTTTTCTTGCAAATGGGTATGATTACATGTTTAATAGAAAGTCATGATTAATATATTGTTAAGTTTATGAGAAATTGTGAAGTGAACTGCTTGTCATGAATTGATCATGTGAAAAGAGAATCAAAATTAGAGTACATATGAATGTGTACGATTTGTATACTGGTTGTTTTACAAAAATTGATAATGAATAGGATAGTGATTATATCTTGAATTGAGAGAGACTTGTACCCAAGGGGAGCATTTGGGCGAACAAATATTATTATTGAGTAGCTCGTGTCCAAGGGGAGCATCCAGACGAGTATATGAGTGAGAGCGGGTGCCACGCTTGCACAGTACATGAATTTCTAGAGTCCCCTTCAGGTCATAACTGGATGGGAAAAAAATAAGACCCTCTGACATGTATGTACACAATTCGTGTAGTTGAGTGTTAAGGGGAGATGGCGGAGGTGTGTGCCCGTTATATTACCTTTGGTTGTGTTGTTTGCATATTGTTTTGTGATTTCATTTATGTTCATGAAGTGGATGAGGAATGTGTTACGAGAATGTGCAAAGTATCAGTGCTATGATGTAAGTTGATAACGAAGAACATGTTTTAATGCTAAGTGTGACTTTGTCACCTGTAATTATTGAGTAGTTGTTGCTATGATTAACTGTGGAATTATAGCTCCTAATAGCTGATACGATTGTTGTTTTACTATCCATGTTTGATGAATTTATGGAATATGTGAGATGCTAAACTGTTGATCTGTTGAACTGTGAGATGGATAAACTGAGAAGAGTGAGCATGTCAAGCAACTGCCTAAGCAATGCCGCTGTAGTGGAACCATATCCGCTGCAACGAGACCGTTGTAGTGAAAACGGCCTAATCCATTGAGCAGGCTGGTTGTCCCCTGTGTAAAACTATTATGTCTGAATTGTGTTGTACTTATTTAAATGTTGTAAGCTGGTATTATATTATTATTACTCGGTATACATTTTATTAATTAGGGTCAGCCGATGATGCCTACCAATATCGTGTTATGTAGTAACCCTACCCCTGCATTCTTCTCTGAGTGCAGAGTTCGAGCCAGGCAATTTTTCACGCCCTCACCTGTAGAGTAGCAATTTAGGAGCTTGAGAAGGTGAAAAGATGAGGACCCAGTTCACTCCCCCGTTGTAGATGTCTTTCTTTCAGACATTTGGAGGTTTTATTTCATTTTTAGTGTTAGTTTCCTTAGCTTGTAAACAGGCATCTGGTGCAATGACCAATCAGGTTCTAGGAAATTATTTATTTAGTTATGGTATGCAGTGTATTGATTCGAAATTATTCTTAGAACATAACAGTTGATTTTTTTATGAATGTCTTGGTTTTGAGGTCACCTGGGAAATTGTTATTGGGTTTCACTGGTTCGCCCATCGGGGGTTAGTGTGGGTGCCAATCACGGCTATTTTGATTGTGACAGGAATCGAACTTAAAATTTCCAAACCAATTCAAAGTTATTCGGATTGAATTTAGATTGTACTATTTTTAATCCGAAAGTCAAATATTCAAATTGAAATTTTCATATCCAACTGATGGTCCGAACACCCCCCTCCCTCCCCCCTCCTCCCCCCCCCCCCCCCCAAAAAGAGTAGGAAAATTGACACAAAATTCTTAATATTAAAAAATAGCGAGAACATCTAAATATACATAATTTAATATAATAATCTTAATATCTTATATATGAGATAATTGGAAGAAATTTAGATAAAATTAATGTGACAAAATATCATACCCACGTGAGATAGATAGAGTTTAAATTATTTATTAGACATATTTTATAGTTATTATTTTCATTTAGAATTTTTACAAAAATATGCAGGCCAATATGAAATATTACATTCACATAGTTTTTATTTTTATTACACCCGCATAGTTTTTTTTTTGCAACACTATTTATATACGGTATACAATATCAAACAATTACTGTACACAATGCATAAACCTTGTATAAAAATATAGAGTAACAGATAAGAGGTGCTTATATACATTTTTACACTATTATATAAAATTATATAATTTAAATAAAAATTTGTGTTTGATCTCCTACTAAACTCATAGTTTGAAATGGGTTAAATATTTTTCAAATAGCTTCAAATTTTAACCACGATTTCAGAATGACCCACCACCAACAGACCACAATCCTCAATTTGTTAAAATTTTCAACAAATTCAAAATTAATTTGTAACTTTTCAAGCTTTTATGAACTTCAATAATGGAGTTTTAAATTTTTCAATATAATCACTCAATAATGTTTAAATTTGTAATAATAAATATGAGTATCACCATCAATAAGTTTCTAAGTATCAAAACATAAAATTCATCGTCATATTAAATACATTAGATATCAACAATGCATTAACAATGCTACGTAAATATATTTTTATATTGACGTATCTATAAAAATATACATATATCTTTAAAAAATATTATATTTACAAATTTAAGATAAAATATTCTAAAAAGGTCACTCAATTATGAAAACTTATCTAGGAAAATCATTTAACTTTGTTTTGTATCAATAATGTCACCAATTTAGGGTTTTTCTCTTATAAAAACAGTCAATCATATTAATTATCAAAAAAATTTAACTTCAAAGATTTTTTTTTATGCCATGCACCCGATAATTCTTTTTACTACTTATCAAATAATTAATAACGTACTTCATAATAAGATCCAAAATTCAGACACGATTTAAATAAGTATTTAATAACATACTATTTTTCAGCTAAGTAAATAGAAACTACATCTAAATATAATTTCTATGTATTAACTTATTTTTACCAAATCATCAATAACTTATATTTGCAAGAATTTTGTCCTGATATATATTTTTTTTAAAAAGGCAATTCTTTCATTTAATTTTTTTTGTTTAACTTTTTATATGTATTTTTCCTTTTACATTTTTTCTTTGCATGTCTCATAATATATATTTATTTTAAAATTTTGATATTATAAAATATTTTATATATTTACTATTAATATTATATAACAAAATACATATGTGATCGCGCGAAGCACAAGAAAATTTAATATTCTTTATTTACAATATATAAAAATCATATAAGAAATTAATTATTCTTTAATTATATAAAAATCAAATGACAGACTCTTCGAAAATATTATCCATCAAATTAAAACTATCTTCTAAGAACTCTCACAATTGCTAATTTGATTAGAAAAAATAAAAGAAATTTTTCAAGATAGAAGGATTATTTAGAGTCAAACGCCGTAAACCTTTTTAATTTGGCACCTCAAATTTTAAATCAAAAAAGTAGAATCAATGTGCAATTTTCTTTATTAAAAAACATAATTCAGATCTTTAAATTTCCGTGCAAAATAACACCCCTTTTCACAAAATAAAAATACTATGGAGTCGTTTGGCACGAAGACTAGTAATGCATGGATTAGTAATACATGGATTAGTAATTCAGGGATTGCTAATACAAGAATTGTAATGTTGAAATTATTTTTTATCAAGTGTTTGGTTTATTATGTTAAAAACTAAAAATACCATGTATATCTTCTTTATAGTTATATCCTTGAATTTTTCTATAAAGAAATTTAGGAAAATAGGGTAGTCTAGTCATTTAAAAGTCTTATCCAGGGATTGGTTCTCCAGGGATTAGTTATCCCTTTGTTTTCTTGATATAAAATAATTGGTTATTCTAGGATTAATTATCCCTTTGTTTCTTTGATATAAAATAATACACCCTATGATGTATGTATAAGTTGTCACACCCCGCCTTGGGGGTATGACTGGCACCTGGTGCCCTACTAGGACCTGAACTGCTAGATTAGTGAGCCTGAGCACATCTGGTGCCTGGCTGGCTCTAACTCAGATTCAGGGAAACAACGGGCGGCTATATAACGGCTGTAAATACAGCCTCCGGCCGACTAGGCCTATAGCCACCTGTACCTGTACTGACAACTAACCAGAACATATCAATATAGGGGAGCCTATGTGGGCCGACAAGGCCACCATGCTGTCTAGTTATCTGTAACTCAACAATGAAATATTGAAAAGCTACGTGACCGGCAAGGTCACCACTACTGTCAAGCTATGGCCCCACACGGCCAACATAAAAGAAACAGAAGTACTAACAGTTATACAACTGCACGGCCTCACACGACCGGCTCATCTGACCACAGGGAATTACAGACAGACTGCAAGCCTCTGAGAATACTGATAAGATGGTCGGGACAGGGCCCCGGCCTACCCATGCTGTACAACAAAAGAAAAGGGATAAACCTCTAGCTATCTAGCTCCGGATGACTGGAGCTGATGACCCTGTGAGCTGACTGGAATCACGAGGTATCGACCCCTCGTCTATGAGTACCTGCAAGCAAGTAATGCAGCGCCCCACTGGGCGTCAGTACCACTGGTACTGAGTATGTAAAACAACAACTGAAAAATATCTGAAAGTAACAATATAACTGATGGAATTGAAATAGGAAGGAATAGACTAGCTGACTGAAAATATAAAGCTATGCCACTCTTAACTTATACTGGAAGGAGTAGGAGTCATACCTGGAGATGTAACGTTCTACTGTCGATCTACTCGTATCTAGTGTAACATGGCATAACATAACATAACATAACATAGCACACACAAACCTTACCCGACCCCCATAAGCCGGGTGGTACAAACAACACACAATCTATACCCCTACCCCGGTCGTCCCATCTCCTATAATAACTATAAGCATCCTGCCGATCCCCTGGGTATGCACTTGGGCTCGCTGAGCCCCTGACTATAACTGTACCTGAGTCCGGAGGACTCCTGAATCAACACCCGGGCGTATCCGCTCGACAGGGGTGTATAAGGGCCGACCAAGGCACAATATGGGGAAAACTGGCATCCCATCTTCGTCCCCTGTGGGACGGCATGCCACTCCGTAGAGCGACGTATCCTCGTCCTCTGGCGGATGAGTCGATACAGCTATCAACCCTGGGGCGGTCATGGATGCTAGGTAAACCAACCCCAAGACAATGCAATGGTCTCAACTAGTAATACTATCTGCATATATCACATGCTGAAGCTAATAATTATAATGTATCTGTGTCTACTGTATGCTGAACTAGTGATAGTGATATGTATGTACTTAATTCATGCTGAGACTGAGAATAGTGTATATGTACAAATATAATATTCTGCCATACTGTACTGAGTCTAACGCTGAACAAGATGTAGTTTTTCTGCTGAAAACTATACTGTATAGTGAGTTTCTATAGTAACATGATTTACTATCTCTAACATGCTTCCTAAACTTCATTTTAACCTATCATTCTACTTCTGAGATGCCTTACAGATATTACATTGTTTTACTGGGTTTCAACTGAATACGATAATATCCTAACATTCTGTACTACATCACATACTGACCATGTTGTGCAGTTCCTAACACTTGTATTAGAATCTATATCGTGCTATCAAGTTTCGTGCTAATTATAACCTGATGCTTCTAATATCGTACCAACATTTGGAACAAACATAATACATGACTTCTGAACATTCTACTGGCCTTTAAATTACTTTACTATACCGAGATTACTAACTTGTCGAGGAAACTAGCTTTACATACCTTCACTTCTGATTTCCCGACTAACCGGCGTAGCTTGGTCAGTATTTCCGCTATTCCTCCCAACTGCATTCATATATATGTCAATCAGTACTAAATACAACTTTATTCTAAAGGACGATATCACTTTTGATATAATTATAGCCCAAACTTAGGCTTATCGAAAGACGGTTGAAAACTCACTATTTTTCCGAAGTCCAGAAGGGAGAAATATTCACTTCATAGCTAGGAATACATAGATATTAGTTTGGAGCAATTCCACTTACCTTAGTCCGGTAGCTCGATGATTCGTCGGCCGTATTTCGCGAAACTAAATCCGTAGGAATGCTCTCTGCTGCTAAATACCTCGATATCTGAGGTTAATTTGAGTTTGGACTACGTTTAGCAGCGTAATCGGACGAAAATATATTTACCCTCTTCGTTCTTTTCTTTCCTCTGGTCTTTCCTCTCTGTTTTCGCTGGAAATTATAAGAATGATTGATTAAAAACTGAAGTGGGGCTTTATATACTTGGGCCTGGACAAGGCCAACGTGTCACGGAGCCAACGCGGAGGCTCCACCTCCGTGACACGTTGCCATCACGGAGGGGCTCTGCCTCGGCTCCTTCCGCGATGGTTCGACAGGTTTCTCGTCCGATCTTTTTCCCGGGCCTTTCTTTAGCACGTATGGCCTTCAAATATGCTTAACCAACGTGCGAATAGGTCATCTAGGTGCCGAGAATCCTACGGGGTATAACATTCTCCCCCCTTAAGAACATTCGTCCTCGAATGTAAACTTCTATTTAGAGGACTTCTCAACTTACTATCTAGGAAAATTTCGGCAGAGTTTCCCCTGTAATATGGACTATAGCAAAAACCTGAAATGCAGAAAAGTCCAACACAGGTACGGCACGCAATACTTTAGGATTCACTGGATAGCTAAACATCAATCTTTCTCACTTATTCATACCCAACTATAAGGCATTGCATAAGTAATAATACGGACATACCTGTCGCCTGACTAGGCCTGGAATAAGTGAGGATATCTGGTCTTCATATCTTCCTCTGCTTCCCATGTAATCTCCTCTCGGTTCCTGTTACGCCACAATACCTTGACAGACGCAATATCTTTAGTCCTCAATCTGCGAATCTGTTTGTCTAGGATAGCTATTGGAACCTCTTCATAGGCCAGCTTTTCTGTAACCTGGATATCCTAGACTGGGACTGCTCTGGACGGGTCTCCTATGCATTTCCTCACCATAGATACATGGAAGACCGGATGAACGGATTCTAATTCTGGAGGCAAGTTCAACTCATATGCTACTCGGCCTATCCTTCGACGAATCTGATAAGGCCCAACAAACCTCGGGCTGAGCTTACCTTTCTTGCCGAATCTCATTACCCCTTTTATCGGGGACACTTTCAAAAATACCCAATCATTCACATCGAATTCCAGGTTTCTGCACCGCACATCTGCATATGATTTCTGGCGGCTCTGTGTAGTCAATAGGCGTTCTCGGATAAGCTTTACCTTTTCCTCTGACTGCTGAACAACGTCTGGCCCAACCAACGCTGATTCTCCTATTTCAAACCAGCCAATTGGCGATCTGCATCTTTGCCCGTATAAAGCCTCAAAAGGCGCCATCTGGATGGCTGAGTGATAGCTATTATTATAAGCAAACTCGTATAGGGGAAAATGCTCGTCCCAGTTACCACCGAAATCTAGCACACACGCTCGCAACATATCTTCGAGCGTCTGAATAGTGCGTTCAGCCTGTCCGTCTGTCTGAGGGTGGAATGCAGTACTTAATTTAATCCGCGTTCCCAGACCCCTCTAAAATGATTGCCATAATCTAGCCGTAAACTGTGCTCCTCTGTCTGAATTAATGGATACCGGTACTCCATGCAATCTAACTATTTTCCGGATATACCACTCTGCATAATCTTCGGCCGAGAAAGTAGCTCTTACTGGTAGAAAATGAGCTGATTTTGTCAATCTATCAACTATCACCTATATAGAGTCATATCTGTGTCTGGTACGGGGTAATCCTGCTACAAAGTCCATGTTTACTGCTTCCTATTTCCAGAGAGGCACAACTATGTCCTGAGTCAAACCGCCTGGTCTCTGATGTTCTGCTTTCACCTGTTGGCAGTTAGGACACTGAGTTACAAATTTAGCAATTTCTCTTTTCATACCTAGCCACCAGAAATTTTTCTTTGATATCATGGTACATCTTCATCGCGCCTGGGTGGAGAGAATAGCGGGCGTAATACGCCTCGCTCATAATCTGCTGGCGAGGCCCCAAAATATCTGGAACATAAATGCGGCCTTTACATCGCAACACTTCATCCCCGGTTACCTGAAAATATGTCACCTCTCTTTGCTGAACCTTATGTTCAAGTTGAACCCGGCTAGGGTCTTCATACTACCGTTCCTTTACTTCCACCACTAAAGACAACACTGCAACATTCTGTATTACCGCCCTGTTGTCCTTTATTTCTGCTATGTGAACGGCTAAACTGGCTAACTGGTGTAATTCTCGGGACAATTCTCGTTGTTCAGGCTGCAAGTATGCCAACTCCCCATAGATTTACGGCTAAGGGCATCTGCTACCACATTAGCCCTTCCTAGATGATACAAAATATTCATTCTTTAAGGCATAAACTACTGCAGCTAACTCCAGGTCATGGGTAAGATAATTCTTTTCATGTTCCTTCAACTGCCTGAAAGCATAAGCTATTACTTTACCATGTTGTGTCAACCCTCTGTACCTTTTGGCGATACTAACACTGGGGCTGATGTTAACCTATCTTTTAACTCCAGGAAGTCCTGCTCACACACCTCAGTCTGCTGGAACTTTGCTGCCTTCTGTGTCAATTTAGTCAGAGGTGCTGCTAAAGTGGAAAATCCTTCCACAAACCCTCTGTAGTACCCGGCTAACCGCAGGGATTGCGTACTTCAATCAGAGTGGTAGGTCTGGGCTATGTCTTCACTGCTTCGATTTTCTGTGTATCTACCTGTACACCAGCCTCTGACACAATGTGACCAAAAAGGCTACTGAACTCAGCCCAAATTCACATTTAGAAAAATTGACATATAACTGACGGTCATACTGGTTTATTATACCGGAGAATCTGAAAAGTAATCTACCGGTATAGCTAGAGCTTATCTGGCCTTCTGGCTGCATGCTAAGGCTACTTGTTGCTGGGATAACCTGAACGACTATCTACACACCATGTGCCCATGTCTGATCAGAGGATCCTGACAATGATCATGATCTCTAATAGTCTGGTTGAATAACCTTGACTAACTAAATAGCTGGGTTAAATGATCCGAATGCTGCAGTAGTCTAACGATGCTCTACATGTCCTACTCGGACATCTGTAGCTCATGCATAACTGCGGGGTTGTGGACAGCTAACTGTTTCATCCTCCTAATTGAATAATTGTGGTGTTGTGCTTAGTCCAACCTACTCTCAGGCGATCCGTCCCTGGATCTTAATACTATGCTAGCAGAGCACTACCAACTTCTTACGCCTTATTCGTACCCCCTTGGATTTATATTACTGTCCTTGGAAATTCTCAGTTTTATGAGCCATTCTGTAAAGACTGGCCTTCTGTTAGGGCTCTATATCTGAATACCTTACGAGAACCAGCTGAAGTACTAGTCCTTCACTGACTACTGATATGGTCTCTTTCTTGGGGTACCCACAGGTTTGTCTGACTGAGACGGTCGGCTAACTTGCGGGGTGTTCCGCATAATAGCTGCTAGGTTGACTAAGGTTGACTCTCACCTACAAGGCTGGGAAAACGATGTACGACCACTTAACATGCCCCCCTCTCTTTTGGTAAGGGGTCCTGCAGTACAATCTGTATATATTTCCTAGCAGCTAACCAAAATCTGTGTGACTGTAACCCCCATTGCAACTACTTACATCATATCTATCATCTGTAGATGTATATATATATCAACAACTATGTACAATACATACTGAATTTTGTGGTGATACGTAATCTCTAACATGCCTTATTGGATTTCATACTGCACATGATATACCGCTCCTACGGTCTAATGATATCTCATATCCTCTCGTATCATTTCATGGGATTTTTTTTTCATCCCAAGCAACACACACATGCACTTTAGCTATGATCTTCTATTTGAAATTTCGCCACTCTTACAATGTGGGGTCAACATCCGAACCTTGTGGCCTTACTTGGCATTATATTAAGGCCCGTGACTGTCTGTTGGACCTTGTCTCTGGGCCACACTAGATTGGAGTCTCTAGTTCGGTACCCTCTTACCTTCTCCTTGGGCGGACATACCGCAAAATTCTAAACTACAACCTTACTGTCTCTTAGCTGTTCGTCTAAGGTTTAGTCCTTAATACACGATGTTCTATCAATCTAGAGGTGATTCTGATTTCCCCTCAAAATCTAGTAGTCATACTCTTCACCTTCATCTTCCTTAAACTGGGCTATGGGGTTCAAGGTACCTGCCTTACACTATTAATAAGGTTGCCAGTCAAGTTCCAAACTATACTTCTTCTGACTTGCAGTCGGACCCATCTTATTCATATAATCCCCTTGTCTTTTGATATCACAGCTAAAATTATAACTATTATCTTGCAGACATACTCTGCCGTCGTTAGCATGCCACGACGGATTCAACCCTTTCCTGACTTGAACTTGACTCTTACTGGGAGTCCATCATTGACGGATCTCCTACACCCACTTCGAGTAAGCTAGTAGTCTTACTTGCTCTTCTGACTTATTACCGTGAGGGTCTGCACAACTTACATAATCAAAAGGGCTTCTTACTCTTTCTAACACTTTCTGGAATCAACCAATCCAGCTTCCACTTACTGCCTGCTTTGGGCAACATCATCTCAATCCTTATGCCCTTTGCTACACTAGGATCAAAACTAAGGGGTAGGAATGACTTTTTCTTACTGCAACGAAACAAAGACATGGAACTGTACCACACCTGAAGGAATGGAGGTGGGAATCCTACATTTCCCTCTCTTTCTCACACTTATCTGGTAATCTAATATTGTCTACTATCTTAATCAGGTCTTATATATATATATATATATATATATATATATATATATATATATCTAACAAATAAATCGACTCATTTATACGTTATGCTTATGACTTCCCATTCTGAAGTTATCGACATATACTGGGGATGGTACCAATAAAAAGATAACATTGGGAGGTCCCTGTTACCTCCTCCTGCTACTGTAGTTACCTTGTAACTGGCTGATGTTCTCTCCTGTTGCTATATCTGATCTTCTGCCTGAGATAGGATTTCGCTGGTCTGACTTGTATCTGTATAATATGATAAGTTTTAAAAGGACCAACCTTGTACTGTACTGTGCTATGGCACGACTGAGCACGGAAGAAGGGTAACCATCCTATTATGCCTCGTAGCCTCCTGCCTATAGTATGTGGTGCACAACACATCCATATACAAGACTCTACTTAGCACGGCTTGCAAACTCTCTGGGACACGACCAGCTCTGATACCAAGTTTGTCACACCCCGCCTTGGGGGGTATGACTGGCACCTGGTGCCCTACTAGGACCTGAACTGCTAGATTACTGAGCCTGAGCACATCTGGTGCCTGGCTGGATCTAACTCAGATTCAGGGAAACAACGGGCTATATAACGGCTGTAAATACAGCCTCCGGCCGACTAGGCCTATAGCCACCTGTACCTGTACTGACAACTAACCAGAACATATCAATATAGGGGAGCCTATGCGGGCCGACAAGTCCACCATGCTGTCTAGTTATCTATAACTCAGCAATGAAATATTGGAAAGCTACGTGACTGGCAAGGTCACCACTACTGTCAAGCTATGGCCCCACACGGCCAACATAAAAGAAACAGAAGTACTAACAGCTATACAACTGCACGGCCTCACATGACCGGCTCATCTGACCACAGGGAATTACAGACAGACTGCAAGCCTCTGAGAATACTGATAAGATGGTCGGGACAGGGCCCCGGCCTACCCATGCTGTAAAACAAAAGAAAAGGGATAAACCTCTAGCTATCTAGCTCCGGATGACTGGAGCTGATGACCCTGTGAGCTGACTGGAATCACGAGGTATTGGCCCCTCGTCTATGAGTACCTGCAAGCAAGTAATGCAGCGCCCCACTGGGCGTCAGTACCACTGGTACTGAGTATGTAAAACAACAACTGAAAAATATCTGAAAGTAACAATACAACTGATGGAATTGAAATAGGAAGGAATAGACTAACTGACTGAAAATATAAAGCTATACCACTCTTAACTTATACTGGAAGGAGTAGGAGTCATACCTGGAGATGTAACGTGATCTTAGGTAGATTTATATGCCCAAGTGATACTCAAAAGTATCATTTTAGCCTTGTTTATCTAGCAATGTGTATACATTTTCATGTAATTGGTAATAAAATGTGAATTTATACTAACCAACATGATTAGCATTGTTTTGTAGGTAAAATGTGATTTCGGGAAGCTAATATGCATGTTGGATGATATCGTAGTTGGACTTGGATGCGAGCAAAGGAAAAAAGCATTGGACTGCACAAATTAAAGGGGCTCCGTGATGGAGCCGTGTCACGCTGCCATCGCGGAGGCATTCTGCCTGGAGGGTGAAAAATTCATCAATTTCTAGTGGAGGCTCGCGACAGCTCCGTGGCACGATGGCTAACCTCCGCGTTGCACGCCGTGCCACGTTGGTGCTATATTCCCGGACCCCCAAATTCCAGTGAGGGTCCACGTTCATGGCGTGTCACGGAGGCAGTGCTCCGCGATGCACTCCGTGACACGTTGCTTGTTATTCCGGGAAAAATTCCCACTAGTATAAATAGAACACTTAGGTTCATTTTTTGATAATTCAGACTTGGGTTACAGGCAGTTGAGGGACGAAAAGTTCAGAGTTTTTTCTCTCTTTCTTTCTTCTCTAATTCAATTATTTGTCTGATTAACACTTGTTTTAGGATGATTAATCCACAAATGAGTGGCTAATTCCCATCCTTGCTGAGGTTATGAACACTTGTGATGAAGTTTGATTAGTAATTATCTGGTTTTTCATCTTTTTCTTCCATGTCGTTCTATTAATTCTTGTTTCTACTGCATTGGTGTGTGGCCTACATTAATGTACATCTAAAAAGTCCGATTTCACTCGAGAGAGCACGAAGTTGGAAAGTTGTGAATTAATAGGATATTGTTCTTTACTTGATTTGGGAAAATTGAGTTTTGATGTGCTTTCCTGATAGAAATATACTTGAAAGCAGTATTAGTCAATTTAGGAACCGGAATTGTATTGCTAGGTCATGAATTGCATTGGATCACAGAAATGTAGACAGATGGTTTATGATTCTTAAGTGAGATTAAATACGAGAGTTTTAATCTCTTGGCTAATGTTCTTGGCTAGCAACAGGAAGAAAAGATTAATCAATTGATGATGATAATCAGATTCATTACATGTTCTATAACCTCGGCATGCTTATATCCATAGTCCAAATTCAAAGTAGATAATTGTTAGTAGTTTTAGTATAAAATTTATAAAACAAATTATTCACTTTTTGGTTACGTTGTTGTCAGCATATTTAGAAGTTAAATATAGTATAGTATACTTAATCAAACTTTACTTAATTCGAGTCTCTGAGGGATCGATACTTGGCTTACTAAAGCCACTTACTACTTGTTCGACCACGTGCACTTGCGTGTCGGTTTAGATACCCAACGAACCACCGAACAAGTTTTTGGCGCCGTTGCCGGGGACTTGGCAATTGGTGAAATTGTTTTAAGTGTTAATTTACTGTATTTGTATTTTATTTTCTTTAAGTGTTGACAACTTGGTCTTAGCCTGTATTTTGTAGAATTAATTGCTGTAAACACTGGCAAGAGACAAAGAGCTGGTGGAATCTTATATAGAGCCTGAACGTATATTTCATAGTAAATGGAGAGAAGCTCTACAAAGGAAGCTGCAGTTGCTCAGACAGACCATTATGGAGCAACAAAATCCACCGGTTGTGAGGGCAGTGTTAGTGCCCGAAGAAGCAGCAGCAAGGCCGGTTTGCGTGGTGGCAATCCCACATGCCAACAATGTTACATCCAGTATCCGCAAACCAGAGCCTGGAGGGAGATTTGAACTCAAGCAAAATGTGGTGCAATTGTTGCACACAAGCGGGCAATTTACCGGTCTCCCTCATGAAGACCCACAACAGCATCTCCAAAACTTTTTGGAGATAAGTGACACTTATATACCCGCTGGAGTGTCACCTGATTATGTTCGGCTTACATTATTTCCGTTCTCATTACTCGGAGAAGCCAAGAGGTGGTTGAAAGCTGAGCCACCAAATTCTATTTCAACGTGGGATGTTCTTGCACGAAAGTTCTTGATAAGGTTTTTTCCCTCTGGCAAAACAGCGAGACTTAGAAGTCAAATTCTAAGTTTCAAACAGAGGGAGGGAGAAAATTTATATCAAGCCTGGGAGAGATTTAAATCCATGTTGCGGGACTGTCCTCCTCATCATCAGTCCAATGAGGTATTGGTGCATACATTTATTGAGGGTTTGGAACCCCATACCAAAATTTTGCTAGATTCAGCAGCTGGAGGGCAAGCGCTGGAAAAGACTTATGAGGAGCTGTATACCTTGCTAAACCGGATTTCACAGGGCAATCCAGAATGGAATGCTGATTCATCACGAGGTGGGGCAAGGAAAGTAGCAGGAGTGCTTGAAGTGGATGGATTTACAGCTATCGCTGCACAGATAGCTGCCTTGCAAAATCAATTGAACAACCACTTCAGCAACATGACTTTGAACCAGCCGTCAGCTCCGGTTAATGCGGTCCAGCAATTGTGGTGTGAAGTGTGTGGAAGCAGTGAACACTCAGCTGAGTGCTGTGGAGCAAATCCTGATTCGGTAAACTTTGTGGGTAATGCACAAAGAAATCACCAGCAGTATGGTAGTGGCTACAATTCAAATTGGAGGAATCATCCAAATTTCTCATGGGGTAGCAATATCCATCAAGACCAAAGTTCGGGTCAGAGTATGCAAAGGAATCAAGGAGGGCAACAGAACTACCAATCTCAATTCAGAAATAACAATGCACCTCCTCCACCACCATCACCCAGCATTGAGGAGATGTTCAAGACCATGATGGCTAACCAAGCGCAATTGCAGGCTGACTATGTTAAATTGGCAGCCGAAGTGAAAAGTAATCAGTTAGCGACCAAGGCTCTTGAGTATCAATTTGGGCAATTTGCTAGTGCCCAAAATACAAGGCCTAGAGGAGGACTGCCGAGTGACACGAATCCGAATCCGAAGTAGGTAAATGCAGTGACCACAAGGAGTGGTTTGCAGCTGAAGGAGGTGGAACCAGAAAGACCACCTCAAAATTCGGGAGCAGCAGAAGTTGAGGGGGAGTAAAGTTCGGAAAGGGGGAAGACCAAAAAAGCTGAATCAGAAAGACCTCCACCCCCGTTCCCTCAACGACTCAGGAAACACAAAGAGGAGGCGTGTTTCAAGAAATTCATGGAGGTGCTTAAACAGGTACATGTTAACTTACCTCTTGTTGATGTCTTGCAGGGAGTGCCGAAATATGCCAAATACATAAAGGACATCGTGGCCAACAAAAGTCGTTTGACTGAGTATGCTACGGTGGCTTTGACGGAGGAGTGCACTTCCCGGATCCAAAATAGACTGCCCACAAAGCTAAAAGACCCTGGAAGTTTTACTATCCAGCTTACTATTGGGCAAAGCATCCGAGCTCGTGGATTGTGTAACTTGGGGGCGAGCATAAATCTGATGCCATCTTCGGTATTCAGAAAGTTGGGTCTAGGGAGTCCTAGACCTACAACCGTAATCTTGCAGTTGGCGGATCGATCCTTAGCTAGGCCGGATGGCATTGTTGAGGATGTTCTAGTGCAAGTTGGCTCCCTAATTTTTCCGGTAGATTTTATTGTTCTGGATTTTGAACCAGACGCGGAAGTCCCATTTATTTTGGGACGACCCTTCTTGGCAACCGGGAAAGCATTAATTAACGTAGTTGCGGGGCAACACACAATGCGAGCACACAACAAGGTAGAGGTGTTTGATGTGTATAAAGCACCCAAGCTCCCGATGGTGCATGAAGAACTCTCGGTGATCAATGTAATTGATCATGGTAATGCTAAGCAGATGAAGCATTCCCGAGAGTTGATGGGAAGACCACTGGATAGGTGTAAGCACTACTGGGGGGAGGACAATGATCGTGAGAAATCGTCCATCACCCTAGCGGACAATTGAGCGTAAATGACGTCGAGCCGTGACGGTAAGCCAGGCGCTGCACGGGAGGCAACCCGTGAAAAATTTTTCTTTCATTTTGTAAAGTGTAAATAGATTTTATTTTTTTTCTATTTCTTGATTGATTACAAGATTTTTTCGTTGTAGTTAGTATTTTTTATTTTTAGTAGGTGAAACCTATTATTCTAACCAATTTTGCTTAGTAAGATGATTTTCAGGTCAAACGGAGAAAAATATGCACGGAATCGTGAAAGAAAAGGCAAGGTATGAAAAATTAATAAAACGTAGAAGACAGTGAGCTGGGGCGATAGCTCCGTGTCACGGAGGAGGACCTCCGCGTTACCCTCCGTGACACGTTGAGGTGTAATTCGAAATTTTAAAATTTCCAGAAGGCTATCGCGATGGCTCCGTGTCACGGAGGCAGTGCACCGCGATGCACTCCGTGACACGTTGCCGTGTAACTTGTGACGGGTCACACCGAGTTGCCGGGTGACCCGCGTGTTTTCTACTTTTTAAACCCCGAAAACCCCCCTTTTCCCTTCATTTTCATTTTCCTCCGCAACCAAACGTCCCAAAACCCCTCTCCCATCAACGTGCCACGGCCTAAGGCAACAATTTACCGAGTTTTCTTTGATTCTTCAACGTTAAGGTATGTTTTCCGATTCTCTCTCAAGTTTTTGTCGATTTTATTCGAAATTAAGCATGGGAGGTGAGATAAATCTCCCTAAGTCGAAGTTAAGCATGAATTCGAGTTATTCGTTGATTGATAAACGTTTGGACTGTTGTAATGATTATTTGAACTTGTCGATTGCATGAATTATTCGAATTTGATGGAGGAAATCAATTCTAGGGCTTTGTTGTTGAATTTGAAGTTGGTAATGTGTTAAATTCGTGAATTTTATGCTGGGGTGCACTTGTTAAATGAGATGAGTCGTTGTACAAACTGTTTGAATGTTAATTGACGACGAATTCTCGGGTTTGGGAAAATGTTGAAATTTGTTCAAACTTGGTTGGTTGTATAGGTTCATGTGTATAGAATTTTTGTTGATTGTTTTTGTTTCGTTGTTTTTCTTTGCTAAGTGCGATGGTTAAAATGCTAGCGATGGTAGTGATTGAGATTAGCTGTACGAAGTCTGAGTAGTACGCAGAAGTTATACCGTCGAATTTTCGTTCGAGCGCACTAAGCATGATTGTATAGTGGTTGTTTGGTGTAAATAAAGTTATTCTTGCCGTAGTATTATAACTGTAGCTAAGGACTAAGTGTGGGGTACATTTAGCGTAACCCGACATTAGCCGAAGTTAATATCTATTTAGCTTAACATTGAGCTTGTTTACTTGTGTTGACAGGCTAAATGGCAAGCAGGCAAGATAAAGGTAAGGGTGCATCAACTTCAGGCACCGGAAGGAAAAGACTCAGACTGGGCACAGCAGTCCCAGCTGCACCAGCAGTTCCACGCGGCCAGCGCCGCCAATACGGAACGAGATGGGTGACTGACGAGGGGAAAAAGTGGTATGCCAAGCACAAAGAGAATACATATTTCCCCGAGGAGCATATAGCACGGGAGCCATTAGCACAGGAGTTCCCTAGAATGGTTCACCGGATCGAGGCAGCTGGGCTCGGTTTCATATTTCAGGAGCCCAAAGAATGCAACTTGCACCTGGTCCGGGAGTTCTATGCAAATTGGAACCCGTCAATTAGAAGCCATACCATCAAGATCAGAGGGCAGATAGTCACTCTGGAACCCCACCAACTCAATGCCATCATCAGAGCGCGGGACACAGACGCTCACGTTCTTCGCCAGCTGAACATTACCCCACCGTATGCCGACATCAGACGCACACTGTGTGGGGCTCGATCCATAGCTAGATGGAGGAGACACAAAGAAAGGGGCTACCACCAGACTCTGCCTTATTCTCAAATGAACAGGGAAGCCCGAATCTGGCTGAAGATAGTCTGCTCGTGCCTAATCCCGGGGGTACACATGACTGATGTGATCCGGGACCGTGTTTGCCTGGTGTACGCCCTGATGAAAGGGCTGGAGATTAATGTTGGGGCGGTCATTATATCCGCCATGAAGAGAGCCCGACTACACCAGGGCCACAGGTATGGGTTCGGGTGACTACTCACCACCTTTCTCAGAGGCCTCGACGTCGAGGAGGAGGCTTTGGATTACATCCCGCAGTTGGAGCGGCGGGCCTTGGACGTGACCAAAACTAAGGCTCCCGACACCACCCATGGGCCAGTGCTGACACTTGGCGAGCGACATGCTCGTGATGACCAGTACATGGCGCGGATGTATGGGATGCAAATGCTTCAGCTCAGGATAGGTGGGAGACCAGCCACGGAGGAGGAGCTATGGCAGCTCGAGCTAGATTACCCATTTGGCGAAAATGCCAGGGCTCTATGCCGAGTGGGGCCAGCCTTTGTAGAGCCCACTGACGATGACGTCCCCACGGACGAGGAGACACGTCGGGAGGACTCCGATGTGGAGTCCGATGACGACGACGGAGGCGACTCGGACATGGGAGATGAGTCAGCAGCACCTGATGAAGAAGTGGAATACTTTGACTGATCAGGGAGTTCCACCACCCGACTTTGTGCTATTTAATTTTTGTGAACACTGGGGACAGTGTTCGGTTTAAGTGTGGGGTGGGAGTAGTTAGGTGCTGGGCTGGGCTGGTTTGCTTTTATGTTCTTCCTCTGTATTTGTGTATGTATGTTTCCCTGTGGTTGTGAATTTTCAATCTGTTCTGTATTTGTGAATATTTATGGAATTGATGTGTGTTGTGGAATGTTGCCAGCTGAGTCTGTAAAAATTTTTTGTAAATAGTTTTGCTTATCGAAATGATCGATATTTTTAAAAAAATTTTGTGAAAATATTTTGTTCATATTTAAAATTTTTGTAAATATTTTTCTATCGAAATAATCGATGTTTTGCAAACTTTTTCAATTTTTTTTATTTTGAGTTTCTCGGCGTTTGTTTTCAGTTCTTTTACCGAGAATGGTCCCATTGAACCGACGTCATAGTTAGTGACCGTTCCCTATGATGGATGGATGACGACCGTCTTAAGGGAAATGTAGTCGATAGGAGTAGTTATTTTAATTTATTTTCAGTTTTTTTCTTTGGTGGATTGCATCCCGGAACCTGTAGTTACTATATAGTTGTGAATTGTTGGTTGCGTGTTGTACATGATATTCAAAATGCAAAAGTGATTCGTATGAAAGCATGCAAGTTTGTAAATATGTTGAGATACCTAGGCTGTAGAGTTCGATTCAGTGTGATTGAGGCTTAATGTTTGAATTCATGTAATTAGCTTATTGAAGAGTCTGTGAATACATCTTGAATCAAGCATGTGCATAAAGTGTGAAGTGAGGTATTGTTATTCCATGCTATTGTGAAGTGTCTAGAACTTGCCTGGTGTGTGTACAAAATGAAATGAAGGAGGTGTATTGTAGGAAAGGATGTAGGCATTTCTTTGTTTTAACCGAGAGTTTCTATATTTTTTCTTTCTTTTCATACTCCCCCTTTATGTGATTGTATACCCTAGTCAGCCCTTTGAGCCTTTAGCCTATTATTTCTTTCTTTTGTCCAAAAAGTATAAACCGGGATTAATTCTTTCTTTTCATTAGCCGTAAAGTCTATACAAAACTCTTAAGCGCTTAAGAAGAGAAAATAATGTTCCCAAAGTGTCAAAGAGTGAGAATGGTAAAAAGAAAAAGAAAAGCAGAGTGAGGAAAGAAAAGAAAAGGTTGAAGGTGCACTTGCTATAAATAAATGCTAATGAAGGTGCATGAATAACCTTTGTTATTATGTCAAGTGTGCTTAATGAAATGGGCCATACTAAAGTAAATCGTCAAGAATGGGATGATGAAAAAAAAAAGAAGAGAGAAACATTGTCCATGAGTTGATGGGAATGAGTTGCAAAGGCGCTTAAGGATGCTAGTGGCTATTATTGGCTAATCCAATATATACTAGTTCCATAGCTTCCATTACAACCCATTAAAGTCCTACGTGATCTTACATTGCATTTCTTTATATTAGTGGAGTAATACACTAAGGGAAAGCTTATGGGTCATGACATGATGCATGTGAATTCTTTTGGGAGAGAGAGTGAAATTGTTTTTACATGCCCCTACTTGAATGTTTGTGTGTCACATGAGAAAAAAGGGGAAAGATTCTCTTGAGTTGTGAGGGCACATGCTTGAGGAAAGATTGATATTCTTGTCGGATATCTTGATTAGCTGATTTGCATGAGTTTGCCGATACCGAGAGTCGATTCTTAAAGTCTAGGAAGTCTTAATGTATTGAAGGTCATTGCATTGTTAAGACCATGCATGTTTTCTTGATGATTTGAAATATTGAACGATCGGTACGACCGTAGCTCAAATGTTCGCACCATAGTAGCGAAGGTTGGGATGTAAATTGCATGAATTGTATGTTTTTTGTTCGAGGACGAACAAGGATTTAAGTGTGGGGTAAGTGATCTTGGGCAGATTTATATGCCCAAGTGATACTCAAAAGTATCATTTTCGCCTTGTTTATCTAGCAATGTGTATACATTTTCATGTAATTGGTAATAAAATGTGAATTTATACTAACCAACATGATTAGCATTGTTTTGTAGGTAAAATGTGATTTCGGGAAGCTAATATGCATGTTGGATGATATCGGAGTTGGACTTGGATGCGAGCAAAGGAAAAAAGCATTGGACTGCACAAATTAAAGGGGCTCCGCGATGGAGCCGTGTCATGCTGCCATCGCGGAGGCATTCTGCCTGGAGGGTGAAAAATTCATCAATTTCCAGTGGAGGCTCGCGACAGCTCCGTGGCACGGTGGCTAGCCTCCGCGTTGCACGCCGTGCCATGTTGGTGCTATATTCCCGGACCCCCAAATTCCAGTGAGGGTCCGCGTTCATGGCGTGTCACGGAGGCAGTGCTCCGCGATGCACTCTGTGACACGTTGCTTGTTATTCCGGGAAAAATTCCCACTAGTATAAATAGAACACTTAGGTTCATTTTCAGACTTGGTGGAGCAAGGACGTGGGTTACAGGTAGTTGAGGGACGAAAAGTTCAGGGTTTTTTCTCTCTTTCTTTCTTCTCTAATTCAATTATTTGTCTGATTAACACTTGTTTTAGGATGATTAATCCACAAATGAGTGGCTAATTCCCATCCTTGCTGAGGTTATGAACACTTGTGATGAAGTTTGATTAGTAATTATCTGGTTTTTCATCTTTTTCTTCCATGTCGTTCTATTAATTCTTGTTTCTACTGCATTGGTGTGTGGCCTACATTAATGTACATCTAAAAAGTCCGATTTCACTCGAGAGAGCACGAAGTTGGAAAGTTGTGAATTAATAGGATATTGTTCTTTACTTGATTTGGGAAAATTGAGTTTTGATGTGCTTTCCTGATAGAAATATACTTGAAAGCAGTATTAGTCAATTTAGGAACCGGAATTGTATTGCTAGGTCATGAATTGCATTGGATCACAGAAATGTAGACAGATGGTTTATGATTCTTAAGTGAGATTAAATACGAGAGTTTTAATCTCTTGGCTAATGTTCTTGGCTAGCAACAGGAAGAAAAGATTAACCAATTGATGATGATAATCAGATTCATTACATGTTCTATAACCTCGGCATGCTTATATCCATAGTCCAAATTCAAAGTAGATAATTGTTAGTAGTTTTAGTATAAAATTTATAAAACAAATTATTCACTTTTTGGTTACGTTGTTGTCAGCATATTTAGAAGTTAAATATAGTATAGTATACTTAATCAAACTTTACTTAATTCGAGTCTCTGAGGGATCGATACTTGGCTTACTAAAGCCACTTACTACTTGTTCGACCACGTGCACTTGCGTGTCGGTTTAGATGCCCAACGAACCACCGAACATAACGTTCTACTGTCGATCTACTCGTATCTAGTGTAACATGGCATAACATAATATAACATAACATAACATAACATAACATAGCACACACAAACCTTACCCGGCCCCCATAAGCCGGGTGGTACAAACAATACACAATCTATACCCCTACCCCGGTCGTCCCATCTCCTATAATAACTATAAGCATCCTGCCGGTCCCCTGGGTATGCATTTGGGCTCGCTGAGCCCCTGACTATAACTGTACCTGAGTCCGGAGGACTCCTGAATCAACACCCGGGCGTATCCGCTCGAAAGGGTGTATAAGGGCCGACCAAGGCACAATATGGGGAAAACTGACATCCCATCTTCGTCCCCTGTGGGACGGCATGCCACTCCGTAGAGCGACGTATCCTCGTCCTCTGGCGGATGAGTCGATACAGCTATCAACCCTAGGGCGGTCATGGATGCTAGGTAAACCAACCCCAAGACAATGCAATGGTCTCAACTAGTAATACTATCTGCATATATCACATGCTGAAGCTAATAATTATAATGTATCTGTGTCTACTGTATGCTGAACTAGTGATAGTGATATGTATGTACTTAATTCATGCTGAGATTGAGAATAGTGTATATGTACAAATATAATCTTCTGCCATACTGTACTGAGTCTAACGCTGAACAAGATGTAGTTTTTCTGCTGAAAACCATGCTGTATACTGAGTTTCTATAGTAACATGATTTACTATCTCTAACATGCTTCCTAAACTTCATTTTAACCTATCATTCTACTTCTGAGATGCCTTACAGATATTACATTATTTTACTGGGTTTCAACTGAATACGATAATATCCTAACATTCTGTACTACATCACATACTGAGCATGCTGTGCAGTTCCTAACACTTGTATTAGAATCTATATCGTGCTATCAAGTTTCGTGCTAATTATAACCTGATGCTTCTAATATCGTACCAACATTTAGAACAAACATAATACATGACTTCTGAACATTCTACTGGCCTTTAAATTACTTTACTATACCGAGATTACTAACTTGCCGAGGAAACTAGCTTTACATACCTTCACTTCTGATTTCCCGACTAACCGGCGTAGCTTGGTCAGTATTTCCGCTATTCCTCCCAACTACATTCATATATATGTCAATCAGTACTAAATACAACTTTATTCTAAAGGACGACATCACTTTCGATATAATTATAGCCTAAACTTAGGCTTATCGAAAGACGGTCGAAAACTCGCTATTTTTCCGAAGTCCAGAAGGGAGAAATATTCACTTCATAGCTAGGAATACATAGACATTAGTTTGGAGCAATTCCACTTACCTTAGTCCGGTAGCTCGACGATTCGTCGACCGTATTTCGCGAAACTAAATCCGTAGAAATGCTCTCTATTGCTAAATACCTCGGTATCTGAGGTTAATTTGAGTTTGGACTGACTACGTTTAGTAGCATAATCGGACGAAAATATATTTACCCTCTTCGTTCTTTTCTTTCCTCTGGTCTTTCCTCTCTGTTTTCGCTGGAAATTATAAGAATGATTGATTAAAAATCGAAGTGGGGCTTTATATACTTGGGCCTGGACAAGGCCAATGTGTCACGGAGCCAACGTGGAGGCTCCACCTCCGTGACACGTTGCCATCGCGGAGGGGCTCTGCCTCGGCTCCTTCCGCGATGGTTCGACAGGTTTCTCGTCCGATCTTTTTCCCGGGCCTTTCTTTAGCATGTATGGCCTTCAAATATGCTTAACCAACGTGCGAATAGGTCATCTAGGTGCCGGGAATCCTACAGGGTATAACATAAGTAATCCATGTATTAGGTTGAATTGAGTAACCAAACAATGTATTGCTTGGAATAAATTTTAATCCAAGGACTATTTAGTACAACCAACCAAAAATGGAGAAGCTGTCACGCCCCACCTTGGGAGGCATGACTGGCACCTGGTGCCCTACTAGGACTTGAACTGCTGAGCTGACTGAGCCTAAGCACCTCTAGTGCAGGGCTGACGCTAACTCTAGAATCAAGAAAACAACGGGCTATATAGCGGCTGTAAATAAAACCCCCGGCCGACAAGGCCTATAGCCCCTGTGAAAGTAAACAGCTAACCAGAGACAAACAATCATAGGGAGTTTTATGCGGGCCAACAAGGCCGCCAATCAACAGCTAAACAGGGCCCCACATGGCCAACACACATCATCTAAAACACAGGGTAGTAACACAATCTGCAAGCCTCTAGGAGTAATAATATGGTCGGGAAAGGGCCCCGACCTATCCATACTGTATAAACAAAAGGAATAAACCTCTATCACACAAGCCCCGAAAGAAGGGAACTGACGGTTCTGTACGGCTGACTGGAACTACGAGGGACCTACTCCTCGTCTATCTGTACCTGCAGGCAAATAATGCAGCCCCCCAGAAGAGGGCGTCAGTACAATAAGTATCGAATATGTAAGGCAATAAATAAGCTGAATAGGGCTTGAAGTAAATAAAAAGAAGGGCCGAAAGATTAACCTGTACGCTTGCTGATTCGTAATCTGTATCTAACTGACACTATATTTACATAAGCTAAGACTGCATACTTACACATTTATACACTACAACTAGCAGACAAGAATTCATACAAGAACCCCACCTGGCCCCCATAAGCCGAGAGGTGCAATCAGCACAGAATAACTCGTTCAGGCCCCCATAAGTCCTGACGAGCACATCTCAATCTATATACCCCTACTCAGGTGTCTACAATTCTACTGGTACTGTAGCCAACCTACCGGTCCCCTGGGTCTACAACTGAGCCCGCTTGACCCCTGAATTGTAGCTATGTCTGAGTCCGGAGGACTCCTGATATCTACACCCCCGGCGTAAATGCTCGGCGGGGGTACGTATAAGGCCAACCGCGACATATGAGGATCTAGATCCCCATCTTCGTCCCTTGCGGATGGCATGCTGCTCCGTAGAGCAGCGTAGTCTTGCCCCTGGCGGGCGACGACACAACTATTAACACTGGGGCGGTCATAGAAGGCTTCTAACTGAGGGCAACCCCAACCCAGGTGCTATACTGACACATCAATCTATCTGTATGAAGAGAGCGTATCTGGCCTTCTGGGCCTAATGCTAATTCTACTCGCTTCTGGTATAATCTATATGGCTGTCTGCAGGCACGCCATGCGCCCGTATTTGATCAGAGGACATCTACAGCATCTGAGATCGTTATTTTTATTCGAGAACATAAGTCGTAGCACTGTACGACTAGGATACTTGCCGAGAGTTAAGCCTTACGTACCTTGTTCACCGTTTTCTGACTAACTGATGAGTATCAGCTCGTATGCAACTACCCTTCTCAACTGTAACCATATTAATGGAAGAATGGGGCCAACTTCATTACTGAATTCGAAGAAAACAATAACTTTATATATATATAGTAACTATATTTCAACCTATCGAAAGATGATTGAGAACTCGTAATTTTTCGGGAGTCTAGAAGGGAGAAATGCTTACTTTAAGTCTGTGTTTGTATTGACACTAGTTTGAAGCAATTCCACCAACTCTGGCTCGGCGGGACGACGATTCGTCGGGTGTATTTTACGAAAATAACTCCGCAGCGATGCTCTCTGCAGCCTTATACTTCACTACCCGGAGTTAATTTAGATTTGGACGACGTTTAGTGGCATAATCAGATGATTTTAAATAGTTTTCCCTCGTTCTTACCTCTGCTAGCCGAGGTTATTTGGAAAATAACATAACATCTTAGTTTGAGGCCTTTATATACTTGAGGCAGCAGACAAGGCAACGTGGCACTCTGCCGGTCGCGCCAATTCTGTTCTGTGCCACTTTGGGTAACGCAGAGGGGGCTGCTCCGTGCCACTTTGCCTCTCTGGGCAACTTGGTTCAGCCTCCTCCCGTGAAATCCCGACTTTGCACTCGTTCGGCCTTTCCCCCGCCCCTTTCCTCGTATGTATGGCACTCTAAAACTCTCAACCAACATACGAATATGCCGACTAAACGTTAGAAACTTACGTGGTGTAACATCCTCCCCCCCTTAAGAACATTCGTCCTAGAATGTTAACTTCTACTTGCAAGAACTTTAACCTTGCAATTTCTTATTCTGGAAAAATTTCGGCAGAGTCTCCCTTGTAATATGGACTATCCAAAATCCCTGAAACACAGGAAAGTCCAATACAGGTACTTCACATAATACTATAGCGTTCACTTCACAATAGACTGAAGTCAATTATCTCACATATACATATATATAATGCAACTTATGAAACAACACCAACAATATACCTCTAGCTGCACAATCTGATTAAGTCTGAATTAACTGAGGATATCTGGTTTTCATATCGTCTTCTTCTTCCCAGGTCATCTCCTCTCGGTTCTTATTCCGCCATAACACTTTAACAAAAGAAATATCTTTAGTTCTTAGTCTGCGGATATGCCGATCTAGTATGGCTACTGGAGCTTCTTCATAAGCTAATTCCTCAGTGATTTGGACATCTTTGACTGGGATAACTCGGGAGGTATCTCATATGCACTTCCTCAACATTGATACGTGAAAAACCGGATGAACAGATTCTAATTCTGGAGGTAAATCCAATTCATAATCCACTTGGCCTATCCTTCGGAGAATCTGATAAGGCCCAATAAACCTCGGGATGAGCTTGCCTTTCTTTTCAAATCTCATCATGCCCTTCATTTGTGAAACCTTAAGGAATACCCAGTCACCCATATTGAACTCTAGGTTCCTCCGTCGCACGTCAGCATAAGGTTTCTGGCGGCTTTGAGCAGTTAGCAGACGTTCTCTAATAAGCTTTACTTTTTCCTTCTACCCATTTTAACAAGTCCAGGTTTGCTCTATCTGCCCGAAGTTATCATCCAGAAGGCTTCCACTTCCATTTATAGTGGGACTCGAGAGTCTGAGTTGTATATTCTACTTAGCCACCAATTGGGGTACGAGGAACCGTGCTTAAGTTAACATATGTCACTATCTGTTCTAACATCCTTTCCTAAAATTTAGTCGTAGATTACGCCCCTCTGTCAGATTTTATCAAATGCTAGGGCTCCACGCACTCCATCTACTTCTAGGGTATTTAACCTGGCATAAGTCTTAGTGGCGACATAATTTCAGTTGGCGAGGCACGATTGACTTCATTGGTCTTATTATACTGACTCAAATAAGGTCAGGCTACACTTGGTATGAGATAACCCTGTGACTGTATTCATATTAATTACTCTCCACTTCCTTGCATACACGACCATCTCTTTTATTGGACAGCTCGGTTCCTGCTATTTGACCTTTTCTGGCCTGTCACTGGGGCTCTGCTTCTATGATTTAATGATATCTCCTGTACTCTCATACCATCTCATTACGTTTTCGTTAAATTCTGGGAGCAACAAACACATGCACCTTAGCTATGATCTGCTATTTGAAGTTTCGCCACCCTTGGAACGTGAGGTCAACATCTGGACCTTGTGACCTTGGTTGTTGTTATATTGAAGGCCCGTAACTGTCCACTGGGCCTTGTTTCCAGGTTGTACTAGATTAGAGTCTCCGTGTCGGCACTCTCTTACCTTCCCCTTAGGCGGGTGTACTACAACATTCTAGGCTACAACCTTACTGTCTCTTAACTGTTAGCCCGAGGCTTAGTCCTCAATATGCGATGTTCTATCAACCTGGAGGTGATTCTAGTTTCCCCCAAAGTCTAGTATTCTTGCTTTTCCCCTTACCTTCCTCAGACTGAGCTCTGGGGTTCATGGTACCTGCCTTACATTGTCAATAAGGTTACCGGCCAGGTCTCGGCCTATACTTCTTTTGGCTTGCAGTCGAACCCATTTTATTCGTATGGCCTCCCTGTCTTTCGATATCACAAACTAAGACCATAACCATTATCTTGTAGGCATATCCTGCCATCATTAGCAGGCTACGACAGATTCAGCCTTTTTCTGTCTTGAACTTGACTATTACTGGGAGTTTATCACTGATGGATTCTTACACACACTTCGAGTAATCTGGTAGTATTACCCGCTCTTCTGACTTATTACTGTGAAGGTCTGGACAACTTACATAAACATTGGGGGTCCCCACTATTTCCTAACACTTTCTGGAGTCAACAAATCCAACCTTCGCTTACTATTTACTCCGGGCAACATCGCCTCAATTCTTACGCCCTTTGCTATGCTGGAAACAAAACTAGGAGGTAGGAATAACCTTTTCTTACCACAATGAAACGGAAATATGGAACTGTACAATATTCGAAAGGATGGAGGTAGGAATCCTGCATTTCCCTCTCTTTTTCACATCCATCAGGTAATCTAATATTAACTATCGTCTTGACCAGATCTTGTATATCTAATAGATAAGTCGACTCATATATACGAATACTTCTGACTTCCTACTCTGAGGTTATAAAAAGGAACTGGGGACAGTGCTGGTAGATGTATCACATTGTGAGGTTCTTGGTACCTCGGAAGAGTATTGGGGAGATCAAAGACGTCCGCTCCCGTCCTTAGGCTGACTATCTCCCAACTATGACGTCTTAATGATACCTCCTCCTACCGCTATAGTTATCTTGCAACTGGCTGGTGTTTGTCTTATATTAAACATTACCCTAGACAGACATAATAAGGAAAACTTAGGGACTTAACCCTATACAACTTTGCTCTATAGCACGATCCAAGAAGAAGGAGGGGTAACCATACTATCATGCCTCGTAGCCTCCTGCTTATAGAATGTGGTGCACAACACATTTATAAACAAGACTACTAGACATGGCTTACAGACTCCCTAGGACACGAACTGATCTGATACCAAGTTTGTCACGCCCCACCTTGGGAGACATGACTGGCACCTGGTGCCCTACTAGGACCTGAACTGCTGAGCTGACTGAGCCTAAGCACCTCTGGTGTAGGGCTGACTCTAACTCTAGAATCAAGAAAACAACAGGCTATATAGCGGCTGTAAATACAACTCCCGGCCAACAAGGCCTATAGCCCCTGTGAAAGTAAACAGCTAACCAGAGACAAACAATCATAGGGAGTTCTGGGCCTCCAACCCCTGTGAAGGCTTCTAACTGAGGGCAACCCCAACCCAGGTGCTATACTGACACATCAATCTATCTGTATGAAGAGAGCGTATCTGGCCTTCTGGGCCTAATGCTAATGCTACTCGCTTCTGGGATAATCTATATGGCTGTCTGCAGGCACGCCATGCGCCCGTATTTGATCAGAGGATCCTGATAGTGATCATGATCTCTAATAGTCGAATAGAGCGAGGTATGAAGTGGCCTAACAATACTCTGAATGTCCTTCTCGGACATCTATAACTCATGAATAACTGTGGGGTTGCGGATAGCTAACTACCTTATTCTTCTAATTAAACGACTATAGGGCTGGGCTTGGTTGAACTTGCTTCTACGCGATCGACACCCTGGTCCTCCATAGGGAGCTTACCGATCTCCTAAACTTGTGGTTAACACTGTACTAGTAGAGTATTACTGACGCCTTAAGCCTTGTCTAAATCCTACTCGGATCTATATTACTGTTCTAGGCAATTCTCATCTTATAGGCAATTCTATATAGAATGGCCCTCTCCTGGCACTCTCTACCTGAATACCTTACAAGAACCGGCTAAGGTGCTGGCCCGGTCACTAACTACTGATGTGGACCCCTCCTTGGGGTACCCACGGGTTTATCTGACTCGGACGACTGGGCTGGCTTGCTGGGCATCCTACGTGATAACTATTAAGTCGACTAAGACTGACAATCACTGATAAGGCTAAAGAGATGGCGGACGTCACTCAATACACTAGAGAACCCTGGTGTCGCTAACTCTAGAATATACCTATTCTGTCTCTATTTCTTGTTCTGGAACGTGCAATAACGTCAATGACCTCTATGGTTCTTTCCTGCCAATACAGGCGCCAACTGGTCGTTAGACTGCCTAACTGCGCCCATATTGTTTAACCAACTGATTCAGGCCAATAACTCTTACGAGCTTTTGAAGTCTAGGCCTGACAACAAACATATAAGTCTACCATCACAATAAACTGAGAACAAAAAGAGTTTCTATAGCGTTCATAACACAAATCACATTTAACCTGCTCCCTTTTAGCGAGGGGTCCTGCAGTACGATCTATATACGTTTTCTAGCAGCTAACCAGAATTTATGTAACTGTAATTCCTATTAGCAGCTAATCACAACATAGCTGATATTTATATATGTATATCAATAACAGCTAATTACAACATATCGAATTACAATCTAATGGTAGCAACTATCTGCAACATTTGAGATCGTTATTTCTATTCGAGAATATAAGTCGTAGCACTGTACGACTAGGATACTTGCCGAGAGTTAAGCCTTACGTACCTTGTTCGCCGTTTTCTGACTAACTGATGAGTATCAGCTCGTATGCAACTGCCCTTCTCAACTGTAATCATATTAATGGAAGAATGGGCCAACTTCGTTACTGAATTCGAAGAAAACAATAACTTTATATATATATAGTAACTATATTTCAACCTATCGAAAGATGATTGAAAACTCGTAATTTCTCGGGAGTCTAGAAGGGAGAAACGCTTACTTTAAGTCTGTGATCGTATTGACACTAGTTTGAAGCAATTCCACCAACTCTGGCTCGGCGGGACGACGATTCGCTGGGCGTATTTTACGAAAATAACTCCGCAGCGATGCTCTCTGCAGCCTTATACTTCACTACCCGGAGTTAATTTAGATTTGGACGGCGTTTAGCGGCATAATCGGATGATTTTCAATAGTTTTCCCTCGTTCTTACCTCTGCCAGCCGAGGTTATTTGGAAAATAACATAACATCTAAGTGTGAGGCCTTTATATACTTGAGGCGGCGGACAAGGCAACGTGGCACTCTGCCGATCGCGTCAATTATGCTCCGTGCCACTTTGGGTAACGCAGAGGGGGTTGCTCCCTGCCACTTTGCCCCTCTGGGCAACTTGGTTCGGCCTCCTCCCATGAAATCACGACTTTGCACTCGTTCGGCCTTTCCCCGGGCCCTTTCCTCGTACGTATGGCACTCTAAAACTCTCAACCAACATACGAATAGGCCGACTAAACATTAGAAACTTACGGGGTGTAACAAAAGCTCTTGCCATATTTACAAATTCATGGGGTTCATGTTTATGCGAAATAAAAAAATTATTTATTTTTTATGGTAGATTTTTTTTAAAATAAATCTAATTGGGTGATTTTATAAGGAAAAAAAATTTAAGTTGAGTGATATTATTAATATAAAATAAAGTTAAATAACTCTGTTAGATAATTTATCATAATTGAGTGATTATTGAGATATTTACTCTAAGTCAAAATATATAAGTTACGAAAGAAAAAGAAAAAAAAAAGCAGGAATAGAAAAAGAAGGAAAAAAAGAAAAAAAAAACACAGCAGCAATAAAAGAGCTGAAGAAGAAGAAAAGAGAGCAGAAAAAAAAAGGAAAAAAGAAACGGCACTAAAAGAGCAGAAGAAGAAGAAAAGGAAAAAATCAGCAGAATAACTTTTTTGCAAAAAAGGACGAAAAAGATGACGGTTGCTTAGGAAAAAGTTAAGAAAAAAGTATTAATAATAATTAAAGAGATAATAAATTAAAATATGAGTTAAAGTGAATAATATTTAATCCGTCATACAATATGATTTTATTTATTTATATGGAGTAGGTAATAGGATAAATAAAAATGACAAAGAGAAAAGAAAATAAGGAGGAAAGAAATAAACAAAAAAAAGGAAAGAAGATGATATTGTGCCGACACAAATATTCCAATAGGTCGGGTGAGGTTAAAAGAAATAGGTCGGGTTAGCAGATTTAAATTTAAAAGTAAATGGATTTATTTTGTAAATTAAATAATATATATGATCAATCATGATAAGTTATATGACTTTTTTAAGTTAGAAAAAAGAAATCTATTTTAGATGTTAATTTGAGGGGTATTTTTGAGATTAAAAAAATAGATTGAGAATATTTTAGACAATAAGTGAATGAAAAGTATTTGTGAGCGATTTTTCACATGTTAGGAGAATTTTTTATCCTTTTACTTTCTAATATATATATGTAGTAAAGATAGACATAGACAAAGTGATATGACATCTCTCTATAACCTAGAAAATCATGTATCTTTTATTTCTTTTTTTAAGAATTTTTTCTCATTAATTAATTTATTTAATAATTAAAAAGAACTATCATAGATTCATAATTATTACTTCTGGTATTTATCATGAGTTATAAAAAACCTCTATATATTTATATTCTGTACATAAATAATATGTCTCCTTGGGGTGGCCAGAAATACCGAAGAACTAAAAAATCGAACCGAACTGAATTAATTCGATTTTTCGATTTCAGTTCTTCGATTGGTGTTCGATTTTTTTTTTCAAAAAGTTCGGTTCTTCGGTTTGGTGTTTGGTATGAGAATCACCAAAGAACCAAAAATTTATTAATTATGTTTTAAAATAATATTTATATTTAAGTTTTAAAACCCAATCCATTTGTGGTTTGGGCCTTCATTTCAGATTTATTATTTAACCCAAAAATAGTCAAATACCCAAGTCCCAACCCAGCCCAACATTTAAGTTTAACCTAAAAGTTTGCCTCACCACTTAATTTATAATCTTATACGGAGCACTATCAGTCCCAAAAATCAAGAAATGTTAATTGGTAGGTGTTAGACAGTAGTTAATTTCTAAGTTTCAATTATATTTTATTTGTGATATTTTAAATTAATGTGCTAAGTTATTGATTGTTGTAGAAGTTATACGAAATAGCATTATTGAACACATTTATTTCATGTCAAATATTTTGATAATTTTGTTCGTATTTTATTCCTCACTTGCACCAAAAAATTATTTTAAAAATACCGAACCAACTCGAAATAAAATTGAAAAAATCGAATCGAACCTAATTAGTTTGATTCGGTGTACGGTGCAGCTTTTTTCAAAATCAAAATCAAAAAAACTAAATCGAACTTTGATAAAACCGAATAAAAAACCGAACATCCACCCTTAATATCTCCTCAATTTTCTTCTAACTAATTCTTATAGTTAATAAATCTATAAATAGTAACCAATCAACTCCTCCTCTTCCTCTTTATTTTTTTAATATAATCCAAACTATTTTTATTATATTTACTATATATATCAAAACCTATTTCTCTCTCTATATAATAAAATTAAGCATAGAATAGGTAATGTAATACCTTTTTAGGTTAAAAATTATATTCATTTTTTTTTAGTTTTTTTGCATTTTAACTAATTTTTTAAGCTAAAACATAATTAAATTTATGAAATTACAACAAAATTTAGTGTCTACAGTTATGTTATTCCAATGATAGTTATTACTATTCGTTGTGGAGGAAAAATGTCTAAATGCTATATATTTACAACCTAGTAAATTTATTTATCGCGTGATTTTTAAATTTCCCGTTGAACATATAAACTACTCCTATTATTTATATAAAAATCAAAACTATAAATATTTTAAAGTTTCAACTTTGAAAAAAATATATTTCAATTGTAATACATTTTTTATTTCATTAACTCTTCATCGATCGAGATTGGCTCCTAAAAATTATATCAATCAAAAAAAATATTCTTCAAATTAGCACCATATAGTATCACCAATTACTTTTATGTTGTATCATAATTTTAATTATTTTATTTTCCACAACAGTTATATTTCATATCAATAGAAAAAATTGTATGAACATTTATTTGCAGCTTATATTAAAATAGTAACTTGGTGGGATTATAATGGGTGGTTATTGTTGTTGTATATTAAAATAGTAGAAGTTATTTTTCATTGTTGTATATTTTATATTTTTATGAATGTTGTTTAAGTATTTATATTTATCTTCGAGTTTTAGTTTTGATAAATTCTCTATTCATTAATGTACAGACTTATTTTACCATTTAAGGTATTTAATTAGATAATCAAGTTATTCATGTATCTAACTTAAGACTCTTGTTTCCATAGAAAAAATAAAATCTTTACCACATATAAACATTAAATAGGAAAAAGTATAATATTTGTTGTTGATAAGTCAAAGTAATAAATTTACAGGATAAAAAGAGAAATAACTTTTTTTTTGAGAAAAATATAATCGATTTAAATCATATAGTTATAGCTTCGAACCTCTCTATAAGAGCATTGACTTGAAAACACAAATATACTAAGAGATCAAAAATCGAAAGAGTTACTAATCCTTTAAGTAAAACGTAAAGATCTGAATGAAAATTAAAGCAGTAATAATTGAGATTCGAAGAATCATTCTCCGCATTAATAAATAATAGAAAATTGAATAATAAATAAATTATCAACAACGAATATAAGAGTTTAAATAGTAATAATTGAATTTATTCTTAAAATAACATAAATAAAAAATTGGAAGAAAAAAATTATTTTAACATATATAGCGTCAATATAAAATATACTCAAGAATAATTCAAATACTAAATAAGTATTATGAAACTTTTATAAAGTTAACACTGTATGAGGTTATATTCGACTAAAAAATATTCATGTTTACACTGCATATAACACCTCCTTCCTAGATACTACAATATACCAATTATAAATAATGAGAAAATGATACTCACTTTCAAACTCAAAATCCCTTTCAGACCATCTTTTCTTTCCGGTGGAAGGCGCCTTAATTTATACACTGTAAAAATTTATGAACCAAGAATTTATAAATATTCATGTTTTTTCCTTTTGAAATTCTTAACTCATATTGATAGAAATAAATTGATTGCACAATTACAACAAACTTAATTGCTGTCTTCATTATCATTGCAACGATTTCATTACTAAAATTATTCCTAGCCATTTTAATTGCATTAGTATAATGCAAATAATACGGACAAAGCAATTAAATTTTTTTTTTTGAAAATTTTAGGTTAGAAAATAAGAAAAAAAATTAAAATTATGAGAATAAAGATAAATAGTGATACTGGCCAATGAGACATACCACATTATTATGTTTATTTTCAGCTATATATATATGTGTGTGTGTGTGTGTGTGTGTTGATTTATTGGTGTCATCATCCATGCATAAAATGCATTCAAACAATATTCATTTGGAGTGCGGTGAATTCTTTTTTTTTTTTTAAAGTATTACTGACTATTCAATTTTCTGATTTGAATTCGGTTGTCCACCTGTGTTCAAATCAGTAAAATAAGAAAATAATAATTAATATTGAAGACTATAGAATTCACTATGTGTCCTTAGGAATTTAATCTCCTTACTGTACTCAAAGTTTTGGACTAATTCCTCCTAGGATAAAACTGATATATCTGTTAATGGTGTAGCAGTACCTCAAACACCAAAAACTTCATTAAACTCTAAGAATAGTAACAAATCACACAACAGACTCGATTTTGTTTGTTTGAAAATATGCAGAATGTTCGAAAATTCTCTATTAGAAATAAAGGCAAAAGACCTTTATTTATAGCTAAAGAACTAAAGTGAAGTAGTGTGAAAATATCTGTTCAATTAGTGTCTATTCGGAATGACTACGTTGGGAAAGAAAATATTTCGGCCTGACTTGCGCTTCTAGAAATTTCTGGGTGGCACCTGCGTTCTGCAGGTGAGGACTTGTAGCACCTACGTCCTTTGCCAGATTGCACGAAACAGAGACCTCGGATTAAGATAAATTTGGTCTAAAAAATATATCAATCAATCAAATCATTTGACCAAATCCGAATTCGAATTCGATTCGAATTTGAAACCAAGGCCGAAGCCGAGCGACGATGACGACGCGATGGGAGACTTTATTCTAAACTCTTTATTAGCTAGTAGATATGCTTCTCAATATAAGCATCAACTTTTCCCTTTTCCCTACCAATGTGGGACAAAATTCCTTTTACAAAGGAACCTTTTCAACTTTCTCTTCCCTCTAATTTATTTTTTTCCATTTTTCAGTTCACACCCAACACCTAACTCCAATAATCCCCCACATGAATGGAGAATGACTATATTAAATTTTAATGCATGGAAAAACTGTGTGATTTGTAAGTAAGAATTAATTGCATATGGATAAGTAGGTTTTCCCTTGAACTTTCCGTAGTGAACATATATCGGATATACTCTATTAATTAGTAGATTTGATATTTGATCACGCCAAAATTACACCTCGCAATTAAAGTATAAAGTGGTCTCTGTCAAATATAGTAACCCAACATAGGTTGGGGTCGATCCTACAATAAATGGGGAAGAAATAATATGTTAATGATGAATAAACTAACTTGTAATCAATGTTTCGGAAAAGGGGTCTGCAAATAAGGAGAAAAAAATAATGCTAACAATTGTTGAGTTGTTTATCAAATTACTAAGACAAAGTTAGGACTGTGTTCCCCATGATTTCATAACTTAGTAGGCTTTTATTAGTGACCTATCCTAGTGAATTTTGTGTAAGACTTATGTTTTAGTTCATCTAACGTCTCTCGACCTTGGTAGATGAATTTCACTTATCTTCTCTCGAACTCAAAGTGTGTATATTTTTATCTCGTAGTAAGTCTTGACTTAACTATCCTCAGTTAGAGCTCAAGTTAATTTAGATGAGGTTTGTTAGCCTCAAATTCCCATTGTTATTCTCTTTTCTTAACTTCAACTTCCTTGGTCGGACAACTTGAAGATACGGGCAATTAAGCATTAAGATGAAAAAAACAATCCACCCAATTCACCATTCAAGAATCACTATTTTATTATGCCTACATTCGTTAACCCATCATGGTTCCCACAATCCTAACTTAAGATATTTACTCTCTCATGTTTGTGAGAATAAAAACAAAAGATGTAAAAGAAATCATCATAAAATACTTACGTTAATATAAGTTTGTTCAACAAAATCTCCAAGCTAAATTGAATCACAAGAACTTGATGAATTCTCCAACAAAAATGAAAGAGTTGGTTTGATTCCTGTGAAGCCTAATCCATGTGGAAGAAAATTTCATGTGCCAATTTTACTTAGCTAAGAAATGAACTTGGAGAGCAAGCAAAAGTTGTGGAGGAAAAATTTTATATTTTTTTTCTTATTTTGTGGTTGGAGCCCAAGTTTGGTTATCTATAAAAGGATGACCATTCTTCATTATAAAATCATAAGAAATAGATTGTAAGAGTAGAGAGTTGAGAGAGCAATTCTCATAGGTGTATTTGGGATCTCTCCCCTTTCTTTGTTAATAATATAAATGAAGTTGTTCTCTAGTGGATGTAGGATCATTTTGATTCGAACCACATTAAATCTTGTGTTTTTCCTTGTTCTTTCTTTCACGTTTCCACTAACAATTGGTATCAGAGCCAAGGTTCTATCTGAGTATGCTCTATGGTTGCAGCACAATCTAAACTTTCATATCAGAATAGAATTACTTTGATTTTCTATATCTCCAAATACTATTTATAGTAGAAGAGGAAGAAAAAGTAGTGATGAGTTCCATGAAGTTTGAAATTGATAGATTTAGTAGGCGCAACAACTTCAATATCTAGAAGATCTAGATGACGGCATTAATGCGAAGGAAGGTTCAATCCATGCTATTGGCAGAAAGTACCCCGATAGCACATTGGATTCCGACAAGGAAAAGATTGAAAGGGATGCATTAAGTGTAATCCAATTGTCACTTTCACCTAACGTGCTCTGCGAAGTGAGTACAAGTACCGAAAAGACGGCTAAACAGTTATGGGATAAGCTGCAAGGGCTTTACCAGGACCGATCAGTGAGAAAAAGGATGTTGTTACAATGATGTCTTCACACATTTAAGATGGAGTCAGGTACTTGTTTCAAGAACATCTAGATGCGTTCAATAAACTTGTCATGGACTTACAGACTGTCGGAACTAAAAAAAATGAGGAGATGCTTGCATGTGCTTTACTATTTTCACTGACTTCAAAATATTGTGATATCGAGAATTCAATGATGTATAGCAAGGAGCCTATTACCCTTGAGCAAGTGCGGCAAGCACTTAAATCTTTTGATGTGAGGAGGCATTTTGAAGGAGACAAAGATGTTGAAGATAGTGGGCTCTTTGTGAGAGACCGGACTAGCCAACAGAGAAACAGAAAATCAAAGCACAGATCAAAATCTCGTGTGAACAAGAAAAATGCAGAGTATTGGGTCTATCAAAAAAAATGGGCACTTTGAACGAGATTTCCCTATGTCAAAGTCCAAAGAAAAGGCGAGTGCATCCATTGTTGAACGGGTACATGATTCAGATAATGAATATGTACTAACTACATCATGCAATAGTAGAGTGTATAGCAACAAATGGGTGTTAGACTCTGATTGTAATCTGCATATGACATCCGAAGAGATTGGTTTAAAAACTATGAGAAAAGTGGAGGAATCATAATAATGGACAATAATGCAATTTGTAAAATAGTTGGAATTGGCTCAGTCGAGTTCGCTACTGATAACGCTCAAACTCACACCTTCTACTAAAGTATAAAACAGACGTTGTCAATAAAGAACTCAATTAAGAGGTTGGGGTCGATCCCACAGGGAATATGGAAGGATATAGAAGAATGCTAGTATTTAAGTTTTTAAGTCAATTACATCCTAAAGGGGGAAAAATTATAAAAGTAACAAGTAACAATATTGAGAATTTGATTGTCGATTCCAAATTAATGCAAATAATTAGGGTAAGTGTTTCCCATGGATTCAACTACTTCGGGTTTTACACTAGTGATCTATCCCAATACTTTACTTGTAGAACTGATAACTAGGGTTCATCCAAATGACTGGTTCATCCCTATTGGATGAATATACTCAATCATCGGGTTAGATCTCATGAGCAATTTCAATTTAACCATTATCAATTTGTTCCAAATTTAACTATCCTACGATCACAGCTCAAGTTAATACAATGATAATCAAGATCAAGACTTTGTTGTAATTCTCTTTTCCTAATCTCTACCCCTTTAGGCTCAAGCAAGTAAAGAATTCGGGCAAGTCCTAACGTTGTACACCGTTAAGAAACGTTTAAGCATGAAGAGAATACAATACAAACGTTTTGTATTGGTTTAGAACATGTCATGCAAACCTTGTTCGTTAATTCACCATGGTTCCCACAACCCTAGTTGTGGAAGTTTTAGCCTATTGTGTTTATAAATAAATTCATAACATTCATAGACAAAAGCAATAAATTGATACTTACAACAATAAGAAACTCACTTGATTATTGCACAAATATGGAAGAACAATTCAACAATATGTGTCTCAAAGTATGTCTTCTAAAACGTCTCAAAAATTGTTCTAAGACTTCTAAAAATTGCTCTAAAAGACTTCCTCCAAACTTATGTCTTACACTCCTTATTACAAAGAAATAAAAGGGTATTTATAATAGTAGATTTATGCCTTCTTTATTCCTTCATGGATTTGATTTCGGATTTGTAACTCTATTTCCTAGTTGAAGTGGGTTTTGACTTTTTGGTCGTTGAATAAGCTTGTTGCGCCGGGGCTGCATCGTGCAGGTGGAAGGGCGCCTCACGCTTGCTGTAGCACTGGAAAGGCTGCGCCTCACGCATGTTATCCCGCAGCTTCTGTGCCGCATCGCACATACTGTCGTGCTGGGAGACCGGTGCCTCGTACATGGAATCGCGCAACACTAGGTCTGCGTCGCGCATCTGGTAGCGCAACAAGGCCAGTGCCTCGCGCATCTGTTCATGCAACAGTGTTGTGTAGTGCGATATGCCTTGATCTTTGCATTATACATTCCAACTTCCTCATCTTCATTTCATAAGCCTCAAATACACCCAAATCCATCATTTTTAGTTCTGAAAGCATCTAATCATGTACGTTAGCCATTTTTACGAATATATAATATAAACCATGGAAACACACCTAATTTGTTCTTAAAATATAGTAAAGTATGGGAAAAATATGTTTATGAAGTGCGTGAGTACACCCTTCATCAACACCCCATAATTAAACTATTGTTTGTCCTCGAACAATCTACTACTTCCCTTCTCATATTTTAACACAAAATTCATCCTACGAATAGGTCTACTTACACTTAGGATCATAAGACAAATCAATGAAGCTCAAATAATTCACTCACATGCATATAGGATAAACATTAAAATGTCAAAGTTCGAAATCACTTAGCTTTTGAAAAACTAACTCATCAAGACATATTTTGGGCCAACATGAATCATATGTAATTTAGCAATCAAGATTTACCAAAGTCTTACCATTGTGCCCCTCACAATTTGGAGAGATGCCCTTTCACACACAAGATATAAGTCAATATAAACTTGGGCATTAATAAAATAATTTCCGCTCACTCTCCTAAAGAACTCAACATACATGCAAACGACGATCTATAGGCTTGCCCTTAGTGTAATACTCCACTAATATAAAATTATTAATCAAGGATTAATTACGACTTGAATTTGGTTGTAATGTAGGCTAAGGGATGGGTAGGAACTATTTGGCCAAGATAGTGACTAAGCTCCCTGAGCACTTTAATACTTCACAACACTTTGGTTTTTAGCACTTTCTTCAATTTCTAAATTCTCTCCTTATACCTCTGTTTCCACCCAAACCCACACAAGTGCACGTGATCATACAAGTAATATAGTGACTCTTTCAGTCGGATATCGAACCCACAGGGACTATGACTTAGTGATTTTTTTCTATTTTAGTATTCACAATTATTCTACGCAAGTGTGTAAGTAACACAATAGATTAAGATTTTTATAAATAATAATATAAATAGTAATACTAAATGAGGCTAAGAAAATTGATTAAAACAATAGAAAGAATAGTCTAAGGTTAAGGCACGTGACACAGTCATGTATAACTTATATGTTTCTTCAGCTGCCTTCTCTATCGGTTGATGGTTGGGAAAACTTAAAGTTTGACTATAGTCTTTTGAACCTCTAGCCAATTGCCTAATTATGAACCTTGCAACTACACATATCAATTTGTGATACAATAACTCATCTTAGGTCTAGTCTAATTAGTTTCGGTTGTTAACCGAATATGGCGTTGCAGGTATATTTCTATCCTGCACGCGAATCTTACCTTCAATTTACAGCAAAGATAAGAACATATTCCCCTATTCCTCATTCTACCATAATAATTCTCCTTTCAGAGTCGAATTAAGGTTATAAATGTATCTTAATGTTGGCCAAACACTAAAACACCAAAAGCAGGAATAGAGAACAACCATTCATGATAGAAAAACATTCAGCTGAAAATAAAATAAAATTATACAATCATACAAATAGCCTTAACCTCAGAATGAGGTAATTTATCCACTCATTTGTTGATTAAACATCTCCAAACAAGTTTCTATCATGAGAACAATTGAAGTTTAGAAGAAAAGAGAAGAGAAAGAACCCTAGAATTTTCTTCAACTCAACTGTTGTTTCCCACGTTCTTGCCAACTTGTCAGATAATGGAAAATAATAATCTAAGTGTTCTATTTATATAGGTGAAAAATTACACAATGAAAACTAGCTTTGTGGCACGGAGCTTATCACGGAGAAATGGCTCTGTGACACGGAGCTGTCGCGGAGGTGCACTGGAAGTTTGGGAACCTAGAAACCATTGCTCTGTGTCATGGAGCTAAACGCATTGGATTTCCTCCGTTACACGGAGCTGTCGTGGACACTCACTAGATATTTGAGATTTTGGAATATTTAAGCTCCGTGGCATGAAGCTCAATGCGTCAAGTCTCCTCTGTGACACGGATTTGTCGCATACCCTCACTGTTTTGTGCCTTCCAAATTTAATCAGTCTCTTCTTCTACCCAAGCACTGTGGCACATTGTTCAATGAGAACAATCCTTAACATGACATGGAAGTGAATTTCCAAATCAATGTTTAAGCTCTCCAAAATTCCCATACTCCAACTCTGAGTATCATTCGCCACATTCCGCTGAAATTTTGTCTTATCCACCTGCAAATAGTCACATCACATTTATTAGTCCAAAAACATAATTAACTCAAAATATGCATGAATACATCAGTATTATCCTCAACTAGACTCCCGTATGGTTGAAAATACAGCGTTTGGTCGTATAAAAACGCCTAAGACCACCACCCCACACTTATAAGCTTGTTCGTCCTTGGACAATCCTTTAATATCCTATACATGATTTCGACACATTACCATCATCAGTGGACCAAGATAGCTCACACTTTGTTGTGCTAAATGCTTTAATCATGGAATACAATTCATTTAATCAAGCATGGTCTTCACTAACCATATTCTTAAGAAGAATCACACAAGCCCTAATGAATAACTTTTCAACCAAAAATCCGGCCAACATGTCTGAATCATAGTAGCGAGGTCATTAGCTTCACCAAGGACTCACCGTTATATGCCCCTCACTTATATGCAATGTCCCTACTTTAATGAGATCAATATGATCACAATTAAGAACATTCTATAAATGATTCGCTCACACTCCAAAAACTATTTCAAGAAAAACTAATACACCATGAGTTTGCCTATAGTGTACTACACAACCGAGCATAACATCACTTGTAGGATCAAAAGGGCTTTTTCGGGTTGTACTGTCGGCTTAGGGACCGGTAGAATTATTTGGGTAGTAGTGAATCTTATCCTTATGCACTTTAAGACAATTACACATTTCGCTTTTCAACGCCTTACTTCTCTCGCCCTGCACTCTACCTCCTTTCAATTTGTTTTTCCTTTCACCTACTTATTCTTATCCAAGATGTAAGGAGTGTGACCCCAAGCTTAACTCATCAATACACTATATATATACATGTGTATGAGTATATACTTGTATTTTTTTTATAGATATATAGATTATGACCAACAAATGAAGTACACACAGCACTTCTTCCTCCCTTTACTCTTCACTTGCTCCTTTGATCATCTCCTTTGAAATATTGTCTCAATAAAGTGCACTAGGACCTATTTGGATCAAAGTAACGTTTAGGCCATTCGAACAAAAGGGTAAGGCTACTTAGTGAGGCTATTCCAATAAAATTAGGCTTGAAGGCTCAAACGGGGCTCACTAGGGATGGCATCAAGGTGAGGGACAATGAATGAGACAGGTCAACTGGCTCGGTTCACAAAGAAGTGCCTTAATCATATCCACTAATTTTAATGCCACTTTCAGCTTTTCGTACACTCAAGGCAAATTCTAAATGTTAGTTAGCAATAAATATAACTATTTCTCACCACACATGGCACTAGGATTCACACTTGGTTAGCTTAGACCCCTTTTATGATTTCATCCATATTGAGTGACAAGCATAATTAAGCCTACGATTTTGCAATTGAGAGTTAAACACCACAGCCTATGTGATCCTACCATTTTCTCCTCACAATTTGCTTGTTCAAATGTATATTCCATGAAGTCTAGCATATAACCAAGTGAAGTACCTTAGCCCATTAGAGATGGTTTTATTTCCTAGACGTGACTAATTTCCCTTAAGATGGTCGTCATCCATCCATCATAGGGAACAGTCTCTACCTATGACTAAAAAAAATATCCTATTCGGTTCAAAGGGACTATTCTCGGGAAAAGCACCGAAAAAAAGTCGAGAAACCCAAGATAAAGAAAAAATGAAATGTGAAAAATAATCACAAGCAAAAGTACGGCATAGGAATAGAGACAAATAAGCTTACTAGCTATTACAGACCAAGTACCACATCTTGTTCCTAGCCGCAAATTACATGCAACAGAGTCTAGTTGTTACCAAGTTATACATGCCACAGTAAGAGAGTCACATAAATAAACAACTACAAAATAACCACCCCACACTTAAAATGAGCACTGTCCTTAGTGATTGCAAGAGATCAATGTAAAAATAGAGTTAGGGTGGTAAAGACTCCCTAATCAAGCAACTGTTTCAATCTCCTCATCGGGTGCAAAGGCCTCCTCACTGAGGTCAGAGTCATCCCCCTCATCCTCATATGACTCAATGTCTGAGTCTTCTCGGCGCCTCTCCTCATCGGTAGGTACATCATCGTCCATCGGTTCTACAAATGCTGGGCTAATCCTGCACATGGCTCTGGCATGCTCATTCATCAGGTAGTCCCTGTCCACCTGCCACAGCTCATCCTCTGTTGTGGGACGTCCACCAATACGCAGCTGCAGCATCTGCAATCCAAATATTCTGGCTGCATAGCTATCATCTCGAGCGTGCCGCTCGGCTAATATGAGAACTAGCCCGTAGGTTTTGTCTAGTGCCTTAGTCTTGGTCACGTCCACAGGGCACCGTTCTACCCTTGGTCTGTAATCTAGAGCCTTCTCTTCAATGTCCTGGCTCCTGAGATGTGTGGTGAGTAGACCGCCAAACCATACCTATGCCCCTGGTGTAACCTCGCCTTTTTCATGGTTGATTTAATCATAGCCTCAACATTAATTTCCATATTTCTCATCAAGGCATATACCAGGCAGACCCTGTCCTTGGTGACATCAGCCATATGCACCCCTGGGATGAGGCAGGTGCAGACAATTTTTAGCCAAACTCGTGCCTTTCTGTTCATCTGTAAGTAGGGCAATGTCTAATGGTACCCTTTTTCCTTGTGATGAATCCATCCGAGTGTTGATCGCTGGCTGCATAATATGTGCCAGATGTCAGCATATGGCGGGGTGATATTAAGCTGGCGGAGTGGGTGTGGATCTGTGTCAGGTGTCCCCAGGATTGCATTCAAGTGATGTGCCTCAAATGGAACGACCTGACCCCGAATCTTGGCTGTGTGGCTGCGAAGAGTGGGGTCCCAATTCGCGTAGAATTCCCAAACCATGTGTAAATTACATTCCCTGGGCTTATTCAAAATGAAGTCCATGCCCAAGGTATGTATCATTTGCAGTATCCCGGGGAACTCCTGTGCCAAACTCTCCTACTTAATTTTCTCCTCAGGGAAGTATTTAGACTCTTTATGCTTCGTACCATTTTTTTCCTTCATCTACCACCCATCTGGTACCGAATCTTCTTTTCTAGCCCCTAGGAACTGGTGGGGTGCTGGCACAACTGCACCTAGACGGAGCCTTTTCCTTCCTGTGCCGGAGGAGGATACACCTTTACCTTTGTCTTGTCTAGCAGACATTGTTCCTGTTCATCCCAAATCACAGAGATCAAATTAGTCAGTAATTAACATGGCTAGCCAACACTAAGTCAGGGCTTTGGTTAATTACCCTACACTTAGTTTCTAGAATGGGTTCACTAGTCATAGTTATTCGGGTAGTCAGACTTCCCCTTCTACACACATCAATGACTAGTTTTTCCCACATTTCAACATAATTAAACACACATTATACAATATTTCCACTGAATGCACTTTGCATTGAGATATTAACTTGGCAATTATCTTGTACTACTCAGACTTCGTACACTCAAATAACTCATACCCATGACACTAGCAATTACAGGAAGTTAATGTTGCTTTACTCAGACTCCAAGCAATTAAGGACTTTCAATTAGGAGCAGTTATAATTTATAAATGCCCATATTCACAAATAAAACATTTTTTCACAATGGCATTAGGCATATTTGAGTATGTCTATTTAGCATGTCCTAAACTACATGTAATGCACAATTCCCATGTCTCGGCCGCACAAAGATCTCCTGATTTAAGATGCACAACTAAGCACTCGTTGCAAAACTAATTGAAGAACAAAGGCATGAATTCCCTAATTTTTGTTTTTCACTCCCCCTTTTCATCTTCCCTCAACCCTTCAAGCACCCCACACTTAATATTGGTGCCAAATGCAAGAAACCATGTTATCATCAAGGAAAAGAATCGAATATCATCAATTAAGAGCATGATTACCCAAGAAAAACTTGTTTCTACCAAGTTCACCTAAATTAGGGTTTACCTTGACTTACCCATATGTTCTTGCCAAGAATTTACCTAAGAAAGGAAGAAGAAAACTAAAACATACCTGTGAAGTTTGAGTTTATACAGAGAAGGGGTGATTCTTGAAGCCCTCTGCCGTGTCACGTTCAAGAGGGGAGGGGAATGGGGGATTTGCGTCATGGAGAGGAGTTAAAATGGGGCTGGAATGTTGATTTTGGGGTTAAAAATAAAGGGTTTCGGACGGGTCGACCCGGTGTTTTAATTGTGACCCATCGCGAAATACACATCAACGTGGCACGGAGGCTGTCATGGAGAAGCAGCTCTTTGTCACAGAGCAAACGTACAGGCTCACTGTTTCACGGTGCCAGATTTTAACACAACTTCGTGGCACGGAGCTCAACGCGGAGAGCATGCTCTGTGACATGGACCCAATGCACAAGCTCACTATTTGAGCCTAATTTTCTCTATCACTTACCTTTGCACTTCCGGCCTTAATTTTTACTCCTGCAATGTGTTTATCCCTTAAATTATGTTTTAACTCTATAGCATCTTGCAAATCATCCAAAAACACCAATAAGTTAGACAATGGTGGTTTGCCTCCAACCAAGCGTCGTAGTTTCAGTCGTGGCACGACTTTTTTTTTAAATTATGAATCTAACTATTACATTACATTCACAGGTTGGCTCTCGTGCAGCGCCTGATTTACCGTCGCGGCATGACCTAGCTCACATTCATTCATCAGATAAGGTGATAGACGTCTTCTCTCGATTAATGCCCTCACCCCAGTAATGATTACACCCCTAACCATTAACCAAGAATGTGGTACTTTTATGTTCCTGCCACAATTCAACCGCCCCGTATGGGGTCATCCTAGCCACCTCAAATGGTCCAGACCATTTAGACCTCAACTTCCCTGGAAATAATTTCAACCGGGAGTTGAATAAAAACACCATCTGTCCAGGTTCGAAGCCTCGAGGAACTATATGCTTGTCATGACACCTCTTGGTCTTTTCTTTGTATAGCTTAGCACTCTCATAGGCATGCCAACAAAACTCATCCAGCTCATACAGTTGCAACAACTGCCTTTTTCCCAGCTAACTCGGGATCCATGTTCAGCTTCCTCACAGCCCAATATGCTTGATATTCAAGCTCCACAGGCAAGGGAAAGGCCTTCCCATAGACTAATCGATAAGGTGAATTCCCAATTGGCGTCTTATAGGCAGTCCTATACGCCCACAAAGCATCATCTAATTTGCTTTCCCAATCCTTTTGTTAAGCATTTGCAGTTTTTTGTAGAAGCTGCTTGACTTTCCTGTTCGATACTTCTACCTGCCCACTAATTTGAGGGTGATATGCTGTAGCCACCTTATGCCGAACTCCATATTTAGCCAATAAATTCTGGAACTAGGTGTTAACAAAGTGCGAACCTCCGTCTCTAATAATAGCTCGTGGGTTTCCAAACCTGGTAAAATTTTGCTTCTTCACAAACTTGGTCACTACCTTGGCATCATTAGTGGAAAAAGATGCGGCCTCAACCCATTTGGAAACATAATCCACCGCTATCAAAATATATTAATTTCCAAATGACGGTGGAAAGGGCCCTAAAATCTATCCCCCACACATTGAACACCTCGACTTCCAAGATGTTGGGTAACAACATCTCATGTTTTCTGCTGATTGTCCCTGTTCTCTGGCATTGATCATAAGACTTAGCATATGTTGCTGCATCCTTGAATAAAGTTGGCCAAAAGAAACCTGACTGGAGCACTTTATGGGCTGTGCGCTCTCCTCCATGATGACCGTAGTACGATGAGGAATGACAACTTCTCAACACCTCTGCTACCTGACTCTCTGGAATGCACCGTCTCATTACTTGATCTGGCCCTTGCTTGAATAGATATGACTCATCCAATATATATAACCGAGACTCATGCTTCAGCTTCTTTCTTTGTTGAGTGGTTGCCTTTGGTGGGTACACTCCACTTACTATCAGGTCCACTATGTCCGCATACCAAGGAAGTTCCGCCACACTCAGTGCCAAGAGTTGCTCATCAGGGAACTCTTCTTGGATGCGCCCAACATCACTCACATGTGACCTGTCCTCTAGTCATGATAGATGATCTACTACCTAATTTTTGCTGCCCTTTCTATTGTGAATTTCTAGGTCGAACTCCTGCGATAATAATACCCACCGAATCAACCTAGGCTTAGCATCCTTCTTGTTGAATAGGTAACGGATGGCCGCATGATCCGTGTGTACCACCACTTGTTTCCCAACCAGATAGGACCTGAATTTATCAAATGCATAAACAAGCGCCAACATCTCCTTCTATGTGACAGTATAATTTGCCTGAGCAGCATCCAACGTTTTGCTGTATATGGAGTGAAAAATCTTTTCTCTCCTCTGTCCCAATACTGCACCCACAATCATATCACTGGTGTCACACATCAGCTCAAACGGGCATTCCCAGTCAGGAGCAATGAGAATGGGAGCTTCCACCAGCTTCTTCTTCAACTCCTCAAAAGCATTAACAGATTCTGCCCAAACTCGAACTTCACATCTTTTTCCAGTAGTCGACACATTGGTCTGGAGATCTTTGAGAAATTCCAAATGAATCGTCTATAAAACCCAACATGACCTAAGAAACTGTGGACACCCTTTACAGACACTGGTGGTGGAAACTTCTCAATCACTTCTACCTTGGGACGGTCAACCTCCAAGCCACTTTGTGACACTTCTCAATGCCTTCCTTGACTAGGAATTGACACTTCTCCCAATTCATTACCAGGTTTGTATCTTCACACCTAGCCAAGACCCTGTCCATATTTTGCAAACATACAACAAACGAGTTACCAAAAACAGAGAAATCATCCATATATACCTTAATATAGTCTTCAAACATGTCCTGAAATATAGCCATCATGCATCATTGGAAGGTGGACGGTGCATTGCATAACCTAAAGGGAATATGCTTGAAGGCGTATGTCCCATAGGGACAGGTAAATGTGATATTCTCCTAATCTTTTAGGGCTATAGCTATTTGGTTATAGCTAGAATAGCCGTCCAAAAAGCAATAATATTCCTGGCCTGCAAGTCTATCCAATATCTGATTGATAAATGGAATGGGATAGTGATCTTTCCTGGTGGCCTTATTTAATTTTCTGTAATCCATGCAAATCCTCTAGCCTGTGACCGTGTGAGTAGGAATCAACTCATTCTTCTCATTAGTTACAACTGTCATGCCCCCTTTCTTTGGGACACACTAAACCAGGCTGACCCACTCACTGTCAGAGATCGGATATACCACTTCTGCATCTAGCCACTTAATTACCTTCTTCCTCACTACATCTTTCATCACTGGGTTCAACCTCCTTTGATGTTGTACAATCAGCTTGGATCCTTCCTCCATAATATCTTGTGCATGCAGAAAGCCGGAATAATTCCACGGATGTCTGACAATTTTCATCCTATGGCTCTTTTTCTCCTTTTCAGAACTACTAATGCTTCTTGAACCTGTGAATCTGTTAGTCCTGATGAAATAATGATCGAAAATGTGTCTGCTTCTCCCAAAAATACATACTGAAGGTGTGGAGGCAATGCTTTCAACTCTGATTTGGGGGCCTCCTCGATTAATGGCTTGGGTGGAGGCTCTAAGGATCTCTGTAAGGATTCGAACTCCTGCTTTCGGAAGAACATTTTGGCCTCATCCAAAGCTTGCACCATCCTCGAATTGATTATGTCCCACTACCGCTCTTTCCAAGGGATCATTTGGGCTAATCAGCTGAAGAGCGGACTCTTGGTCAATAATAGTAATAGCTGACAGCTCTTCATAAATAGCAGGTAACTTCATGGCTTTGCAGATATCAAATACTTCCACCTTGTCATGGGCTCTCATAGTTAGCTGCCCTGCAGATACATCTATTAAGGATCGTCCGGTTTCTAAAAAGGGACGTCCCAAAATAAATGGGACATTCGAGTCTGACTCAAAGTCAAGGATTATGAAGTCCACCGAAAAAATAAGGGAGCCCACTTGCACTAGCACATCTTCCACAATTCCATCTGGCCTGCCTAACGAGCAATCAGCTAGCTGCTAAATCACAGTGGTGGGTCTTAGGCTACCCAGACCCAACTTCTTAAGTATAGAGGTGGGCATCAAGTTAATGCTTGCCCCAAGATCACACAAACCACGGGCTCTAATGGACTATCCAATGGTGATCTGGATAGTAAAACTTCCCGGATCTTTAAGCTTTGTAGGCAATCTATTATGTGCCCAAGAAGTGCACTCCTCAGTAAGTCAACTGTGGAATATTACGTCAGTCTGCTCTTGTTTGCCACAATATCCTTTATGTACTTGGCATACTTAGGAATACCCTGCAAAACATCTATCGGTAGAAGATTAATGTGTAGCTTCTTTAATACTTCCATAAACTTTTGGAAGCGTGCTTCTTCCTTATGCTTCCTCAATCTCTGACGGAATGCGGGTGGTGGTGGTGAATTCTCAGTTCCTATTGACTTTCCACTCCCCACTTCCTTATCATTATCTTCGACCTTCTCTATTTTTTCAGCTTTTTGTGTTGGCTTTTCTGGCACCAAATCCTTTAGTTATTTTCCACTACTGGTGGTGACAACATTTACCTGCTTACAGTTAGTATCTGTGTCACTTTGCAACCCGCCACAGGGTCGAGTATTTTGTGCTCCAGCTAGCTGTCCCAGCTGAATCTCCAAAGCCTTTGTAGTCAACTGTTGATTTTTCATGTCAGCTGTCAATTTCACCTGGTCAGCTGCCATCTGAGCTTGGTTGGCTATAATAGTCTTCAACATATCCTTAATATTGCTGTACAGAGTAGGCTTATTATTTCCTCTGAATTGAGGCTGGAAATTCTGATGTGTCCCCTGGTTTCTGTGCAGACCCTGATTTGAGCTATGCCCTTGGTGACTATTGTCGCCCCACGAAATATTTGGATGGTTTCTCCAGTTGGGGTTGTAATTTTTTCCATAATGCTGATTATTGCTCCTCTGCGCATTCCCGACAAAGTAAACTGAGTCTGGGTTGGCACCACATGTATCAGCTGAGTGCATACTGCTACCACAAACTTCACACTAAACTTGTTGGACTACGTTGACTGGATCTTGTGGCTGACCCAAGCTCATGTTACTAAAATGAGTGTTCATCTGATTCTGTAATTTCCATGCAGCAATAGCTGTGAGTCCGTCTACCTCCAAGACACCTGCCGCTTTCTTCACCACACCTCTGGTTGTGTAAGCATTTCATTTTAGGTTGCCTTGCGAAATCCGATTCAGCACTGTATATAGCTCCTCATAAGTCTTTTCCACAACTTTTCCACCAGCTGCAGAGTCTAATAGGATTTTTGTGTGAGGCTCCAAGCCTTCTATAAAAGAATGCACCAACACATCATTTGACTAGTGATGGTGAGGAAAATCTCTCAGCATAGACTTGAACTTCTCCCAAGCTTGGTATAGGTTTTCACCATCTCTCTGTTTGAAACTTAGAATATGACTTCTAAGCCTTGCTGTCTTCCCCGAATAAAAGAACCTGATTAAGAATTTCTTTGCCAGATCATCCAATGTGGTAATAGAAGTAGGTGGTTCAACTTTTAGCCACCTCATCGCTTCCCCCAACAAGGAAAACGGGAACAATGTAGGCCTCACATAATCTGATGATACCCCTGTGGGTATGTATATATCACTGATCTCTAGAAAAATTTGTAGGTGCTACTGCGTGTCTTCATGGGGGAGACCTGTGAATTGTCTGCTAGTATGCAAAAGCTGCACCATGTTCTGTTTCAGCTCAAATCTACCTCCTGGCTCCTGCCTGCGAATGCTAGAGGTAACATTGTTCGCATGTGCGATTGCCACCTCGCGTACTAGTCTTGCTGCCATTACTTCAGGCAATAACTCTGCCTGCCTAACTGGTGGATGCTGTTGTTGTTCCAGAATTTCCCTCTGTAGCAACTGCAACTTCCCTTCTAGAGCTTCTCTCCTTTGCAAATAAAACTGTCTTTCTGGCTCCAAAAATGGGTCCACTGGTTCTTCATTCCTTGCCAGCATTCAGAAATTGCCCTGTACCTACAAGTGTAGTAGCTAAGATCAAGTTTTCAACACTTTCACAAAACTTCAAAACTAAAACTCAAAAATTTAACAAATTTCGCCAGTCCCCGGCAATGGCGCCAAAAACTTGTTGCCTCCCAAACGCACGCAAGTGCACGTGGTCGTAATATAGTGGCTCTTTCAAGCCGGATATCGAACCCACAAGGACTATGACTTAGTGATTTTTTCCTATGTTAGTAGTCACAATTATTCTACGCAAGTTTGTAAGTAACGCAATAGATTAAGAGTTTTATAAATAATAATATAAATAGTAATACTAAATAAGGCTAAGAAAATTGATTAAAACAATAACAAGAATAGTCTAAGGTTAAGGCATGTAATGCAGTTATGTATAACTTATATTTTTCTTCAGCTGCCTTCTCTATCAGGTTGATGGTTGGAAAAACTTAAAGTTTGACTACGGTCTTTCGAACCTTTAACCAATTTCCTAATTATGAACCTTGCAACTGCACATATCAATTTGTGATGCAATAACTCATCTTAGGTTTAGTCTAATTAGTTACCGTTGTTAACCGAATATGGTGTTGCAGGTATATTTCTATCCTACACGCGAATCTTACCTTCAATTTACAGCAAAGATAAGAACATATTACCCTATTCCTCGTTCTATACTTCGCTCACCTTCGAAGAGTGAAAGGATCATTCAAAGCAGACTAAAGGCATAGCCCTAATAATTCTCCTTTCAGAGTCGAATCAAGGTTATAAATTTATCTTAATGTTGTCCAAACGCTAAAACACCAAAAGCAGGAATAGAGAACAACCATTCATGATAGAAAAACATTCAGCTGAAAATAAAATAAAATTATACAATCATACAAATAGCCTTAACCTCAGAATGAGGTGATTTAGCCACTCATTTGTTGATTAAACATCTCCAAACAAGTTTCTATCATGAGAACAATTGAAATTTAGAAGAAAAGAGAAGAGAAAGAACCCTAGAATTTTCTTCAACTCAACTGTTGTTTCTCACGTTCTTGCCAACTTGTCAGATAATGGAAAATAATAATCTAAGTGTTCTATTTATATAGGTTAAAAATTACACAATGAAAAACTAGCTTTGTGGCACGGAGCTTATTGCAGAGAAAGACACGGAGCTGTCGCGGAGGTGCACTGGAAGTTTGGGAACCTAGAAACCATTGCTCCGTGTCACGGAGCTGAACGCATTGGATTTCCTCCGTGACATGGAGCTGTCGCGGAGACTCACTGGAAATTTTATATTTTGGAATATTTAAGCTCCGTGGCATGGAGCTCAACGCATCAGGTCTCCTCCGTGACACGGACCTGTCGCGGACCCTCATTGTTTTTTGCCTTCAAAATTTAATCAGTTTCTGGTTCTACCCAGACACTGTGGCACATTGTTCAACGTGAACAATCCTTAACATGACATGGAAGTGAATTTCCAAATCAGTGTTTAAGCTCTCCAAAATTCCCATACTCCAACTCTGAGTATCATTCACCACATCCCTCTGGAAATTTTGTCTTATCCACTTGCAAATAGTCACATCACATTTATTAGTTCAAAAATATAACTTACTCAAAACATGCATGAATACATCAGTATTATCCTCAAATAGAGTCCCGTGTGGTTGAAAATACGGCGTTTGGTCGTACAAATACGCCCAAGATCAACGTCCTTTTATTTTTCAATTTTCAGCTTAGGTGACTAGTGGGGGATATTTCTTTCAACATTGAGCTTATTCACACATTTTTTTCATCATCATTTTTTTTCAAAGCTCTTTCTTCTTTTTGTTTTCCCACTAATAATTACCCTCCCTATTTAGCAATTTTCACCCTTTTCTTTCTTCTAATTCACCACACTTTTTAGCTTTTCCTTTCACTTCTCCAATTATGCTCCTTTCATACAAATGTTTTTTCATTAAAGTGCTCTATGAGTCATTTGGATCAAATACAATTCAATAGAATAAAAAGGGATTAAACTCTTAATATGATTATCAAAAGAATAGGCTAAGGCCAACATTGCTAACTAGGATAATTACAATCAAGGCAGGTAAAATAGGATAAAAATAAGGCTACCAAAGAAACACCTATATCACTTCCTAAATCCATCATTCTTAATTCTCTTTGCACACACACCGGGAAAGTTCTAGACATCAACTTACAAGCATGGAGAATATCAAAAAAATTCCTCATACATTGGCATAAAATGGTTTAACAATGGAAATCAAGATCACATAAACACATATGTCCATATTGCATGTATAGCATAATTAAACCCATCTTTTTTTTCTTTTCAAGCACAAGAGTCAAGTTCAAAAAGACTAAGTGTTTCTACTTTTTTCATGCATTTTTGAGTGAATTTAATAAAGTCTTTATGATACATAAGTGTAGCACCTAGCATTCGAAGGTCCAAGTTCTTGTTCTTCCTAATGACTAATTTACCCTTAAGACGCTCGTCATCCATTCATCATCGGAAAAAGTCATGACTTAATGACAAAAAATAAAGAAAATAAAAAAACTAGACTCTCTAATAGGTTCTAAGGGACTATCCACTGGAAAAGTACTGAAAACAAAAACCGGAGGAACCCAAAATAAAATAAAACTAAAAATTACAAACCAACAAGCATGCATGAAAAATCATAAATTCCAAAAAACTAGGCCTACCATGTGCAAATTTAGCAATTAAGGCATGCATCGTAATATGAAGTTCACTTCTCCCACCCCACACTTAATTAGTAACACTCTCCCAAATGCTAAAACAACAAAGCATAAAGTAATAGAATGAAAGAAGAACTCCCTGGGCCTCTTCTCCTTGTTTTCAATGTTTAAGCTCAATATTTTATTGAAAATATTGACCTATCACCTTCACACTTGAACAACACATAAAAACAAAAAAATTATTTTGGGTTGCCTCCCAAGTAGCGCCTAATTTAATGTCGCGACACGCACAGATATCTTGATTACTCAGACTTCATCAAGATACCTGTTGAGACTGTGGTCACATCTTGGCCACTTATTTCACCACGCCGCCCTGTGACACGTTACAAAATGAAAAATGAAAAATTGGAAGTAAAGACTAAAAGTTAAACACAAGCAATTTATCTACTCCTAAACTATATTTCCCGGCAACAGCATCACTTTTTGATAATGCTCAAACTCACACCTCCTACTGAAGTATGAAGTGGACATTGTCAATAAAGAACTCAACTAAGAGGTTGGGGTCAATCCCACAGGGAATATGGAAGGATATAGAAAAATGCTAGTATTTAAGATTTTAGGTCAATTATATCCTAAATGGGGGAAAATTATAAAAGTAATAAGTAACAATGTTGAGAATTTGAATGTTGATTCCAAATTAATGCAACTAACTAAGGTAAGTGTTCCCCATGGATTCTTAACTACTTTGAGTTTTACACTAGTGATTTATCCCAATACTTTACTTGTAGAACTGATAACTAGGGTTTATCCAAATGACTGGTTCATCCCTATTGGATGACTATACTCAATCACCGAGTCAGGTCTCATGAGCGATTTCAATTTAACCGTTATCAATTTGTTCCAAATTTAACTATCCTGCGACCACAACTCAAGTTAATACAATGATCATCAAGATCAAGGCTTTGTTGTAATTCTCTTTTCCTAATCTCTACCTCTTTAGGCTCAAGCAAGTAAAGAATTTGGGAAAGTCCCAACATTGTACACCGTTAAGAAATGTTTAAGCATGAAGAGAATACAATACAAGCTTTTTTATTGGTTTAGAATCACGTCGTGAAAACCGTAGTTCGTTAATTCACCATGGTTCCGACAACTCTAATTATGGAAGTTTTAGCCTATCATGTTTATAAATAAATTCATAACATCCATAGACAAAAGCAATAAATTAATACTTACAACAATTATAGGAAGAAACTCACTTGATTATTGCACAAATACAGAAGAATGATTCAACAATATGTGTCTCAAAGTATGCCTTCTAAAACATCTCAAAAATTGTTCTAAGACTTCTACAAAATTGTTCTGAAAGACTTCCTCCAAACTTATGTCTTACCTCGACATTTCCTCGTCTTTCACTCACCGAACGGTGTGTGTCCTCTCCCCTTTTGGATCTGGTTAAGCGCAACCACTGGTAAATACTTAACCTCTTATAAACAAGGTATGGTGAGGGGACCTGATTAGGCTCAATTCTTAAGATTCTTTGATCCCGAAAGCCCAACACTCGGCCTAGGAATTCTTGTCCGAACCTTCCATCCGTAAGCCAATCAATCGAAAAGACCAGACCCCCTCCTTATTACAAATAAATAAAAGTTTATTTATAATAGTAGATTTATCCCTTCTTTGTTCCTTCATTGATTTGATTTGGGATTTGTAGCTCCTTTTCCTAGTTGAAGTGAGTTTTGACTTTTTCGCTGTTGAATAAGCTTGCCGCATGATAATGCCCAAACCATAACTCCTATTGAAGTATGAAGCGCACATTGTCAATAAAGAACCCAACTAGAGGTTGGGGTCGATCCCACAGGGAATATGGAAGAGCTAGACTAAACCCCAAATTAGGGGTTCTAAAGAAAACAATAATTAAAAATAACTGTTAAAATTTTGGTTGAAATCAAGAATGAAATATAACTAGGATTTGAGTTCCCCATGGGTTCATAACTGCTTCGGGTATACATACGTGATCATCACCAATGCTTACTTGTAGAACTGATAACTGAGGTTCATCCAAACGACTGGTTCGTCCCTATTGGATGACTATACTCAATCACCGGGTCAGGTCTCATGAGATATTGCAAACTAACTATTATCAATATGTTGCAAATTTAACTTTCCTGCGACCAAAACTCAAGTTAATACAACAATCATCAAGATCAATACTTTGTTGTAATTCTCTTTTCCTAATTACCTCTCTAGCCTCAAGCAAGTAAAGAATTCGGGCAAGTCCTAATGTTGTACACCATTAAGAATGTTTAAGTATGAAGAGAATACAATACAAGTGTTTTGCATTGATTTTGAATCACTTTTATGCAACCCTAACTTGTTAATCCACCATGGTTCCCACAACCCTAGCTATGGAGGTTTTAGCCTCTCAAAGTTGCAAGATTGTGATTTGCAGTCATAGTTAAATACATAAATAATAAGAGAAAACTTCTTTCTATAAATCAGCAAAATCCTCAATAACAAAGTATGAAGATCAAGAGAAAATAAAGAAAAGGTTGATCACAAGTCAATCAACTCAATTCTATTTTGTCTCAATGTTCTCTAACTCAATTTTGATGTCCTCTAACATTGTCTAATGAAAATAAAACATAAAACGTATTTATACTGATATAAAAATCCTTTTCCTAACAGGGTAAATTTCCATAACTGATGCCTCCTGTGTCACGACCAATCCTACGATTCATTGCAGTTTTGTATGGGTTGTACCTACATCTTGTATGTCATTGGCTGGCTGAAATTTGACTAAGTGTTGGACCTTGGTACGACCCATACATACTTCCTACAATTCATAATGTGCTTCCGTGGTTTGACTCTGAGAATTCTCAATTTTTCTGAAGTTCTTCATGAGTGCGATGGTACGACTCGTATCTTGAAGCCATGACTCGTACTGTCTATCCATGTCAGGAGTTAGTCTCTTGTGCAAATTTTCTGAATCATTCCACGACTTAATACTACGACCCATACAAGCATTGTACGACTTGTATTGAGAGTCATAGGATGCACTCTTCATACTTAGCCATATGAAACTTTGCACGATCTGCAGTACGGCTCGTAGCATCAACCTATGACTCATACTGAGACTTGTGACTTAAGCATATTTTCTGTACTTTCAGGCTATCTTTTGCACATTCTTATTCCAACACCTATTTGTCCCGTAACCAAAGAAAAAGTGCCTTATATCCATATAAACATACCTAAGTCCATGCTATTTACTTAGTTTCGAGCGTCGAAAGTGCTGTAAACTCACAGCACATCAACAACTTCAACTTAAGACTTTTGCATTTCTAAGGCAAAGAAAAGAAAAATTAAATACGTCACTCAAATAGAAAATAAACCTAGAATACTACATCCAATACTAAACAAAACTTGCACTATACATCCAACAACTTCTGACCCTTTTTCCATGAGCTGGCATCAGCTAATGTACTACAAACAACCACAAAACATGATAAATAGGGATTAAGACATATCATCTAGCTATCAACAGGCAATCAAGTCATCACCGATGCTTTTCACATAGATCAATGGTAAAAGTAAATATAATTCATGTACCCTCACAACAAATAAAGTCCCCACTCACAGATATCGCGTCAAATATTGCATGAGACTAAACAAGCAAGACGCTCACTCTCACAAAGAAGTTTCAAGTACTATGTATCAGATACCATAGGCTTGTCCTTATTTTCTCTACTTCGGTCTGTCAGATGGTCAGATCAGGATCCTATAGGACTTGATGTGGCCTGTAATATAGGCTTTAGGGCTGGACATGATAAATATGAAAATTTTTTGAGTGACTTTTCCTTCCTTGGAACTATATACATTGGCTTCATCATTCACCTATTTCACCCTCTATTCTTTTCATTCATTTTCTTCCCTTTTCACCTCTTTTGTGTGCATTTATATGGGTGTGGTGTATTTTCAACTTTTTCAAGCATTTTATATTTTTTCTTTTGAATTTTCTTTTTCAAGAGTTTCAACTTTTTCAACTCTTTTTTGTTCACACCACACCTCATTTTTAACCTTTTCTCTTTTATCTCCCTTTTTCTCGTTCCCACCATTTATACACCCCTACTCTAGCCACCCTCAACTTAGGCATTTTGCCTACGTTGAGGTTCACAATATCCAAGGAAAGATCAGGACAAAATAGGTTCATTATAAAAAAATGGGTACTGTTTATGGTTAATCAAAGAAAAATGGTCTATTAAAGGCTCAAAATTGGGATAGAGGGAATCGTATGATTTTGGTAGAGTTATTTAGGCTAAAAGTGATCTTAACAAAGAACGAACTATGATCATATCCTAACCAACCTTCCTTAGCCTATACAAACACCAACCAGGCAAGTTCTAGATCTTCAACACAGTACTGAACTAAGTATTACACTTCACTCACTCATGGTACATGACTTATATTCACCTTACCTTTCTGGTTTACACATGACTTAACAAGACTCCTCATGCTAATAAACTAAATGACATCAAAATATCCACACAAATCATGCATGCAGTCACAAATACATAGCTAATGCATAAACGTTTTTTATACAGGGTCAATTTTTTTCAAAAATCAAAACAAGTGCATTTTCATTAGCTGAGTACTACTAAGTTATTTCCTAATTAAACAAAAAATCAAAAAATAATAAAATAAAATCCTAAACATGTTAGTTCTACTAGATAGCATGCCCTGGAAAAAAAACACAGCAAGAAAAACCCTTGGACGACTCCAAGAATCCCAAAAATCACAAGTACACTCCCTCCCCTTTTTGAAAATTGAGCTTCGTCCCCGAAGCATGAACTACCAGAACATAGGGAAGGGAACATCCTGTGGCGCTCTAGGCACTCTGTCATCCTGCGGAGGAGGTACCTCCGCTGCAATCGTGGCGCTAGCGGTGGACGGCTCACTCAATGAAGTAACCATAGGGGGAGTGGTTACCCCCTCAGTAGTCTTGGCCACTTCTACGACCTCTGTGTCAATTGGGGCTGAAGGTGGCTCATCCGAAGGGTCACGACCACTAGAAAGATCGGGCTGAGTCATGGTGGAGCTTTCTGCCCCTCTAGCTCGCTCCTGCAGCTCTGACATTTGTGAGTCATGAGACTACAGGCTCTCTACTCGTGCCCGCTTACGCTCTTTCCTTTCCTTCTTTCTTCTGTTCCTCAAACTCTTCTCTCTAACATCCTTGGAAGCTCTTTTCTTTCCCTTATCTCCAACAGCTGTCATCGGCTTCCAATAAGCCGCCAAATCAATCTCCTTATTTAGCCCTTCATCAAGGTCTAGAAGAGTGGGGGCTACTATGATTGCCGGTTATCGTGATGACAACACAGCTACTTGGCTCTGAAGAGCCCCTAACTCCTCACGGAGACTGTTGGTATTTGTCTGCTCTGCCATACACATGTTGAACGATCTCTCAAATCCATCCAGGCGAGCATGTAAGGCCTGAGCTACTGTATCTATCTCTGTTTTGACCCATGGCTTCACATTTTCCATCATAGCTTGAATTTTTCTTTCAGCCATTGTCAACCTTTTGGCCAATTTCTGGAGGAAGTCCTAGGGCACTAAATCATGCGTTGCTGGAGTCTGAGTCTGCAGGCTAGGCTGTGGCGTAGCTGAAGTGTTGGGAGCTACCTCTGAATGACTGACATCTATAGCCGGTGTCTTGCTCTGCTCCTGTAAGGTGGGGCATTCACCTGTCGCCCTCTATTGGCTGGGGCAATGGAACTGCTGTGGGAAGCCGGGCTCGGCTTACCGACTTCATTTCATCTCGGATAAGGCCAAATTTTTGCAATCCTCTGCCCTCCGATTAGAGCTCCTCACCCTGTCGTACTGGCACCCCTGCCTCTGTGATAGTCTGAATACAAGATTCGGGAATGGGATGGTAGTACTCAATCCCACCGCCCAATCTCGTATCTCCTCTATGATGATCTTTGGGATGTTGATAGGATATCGGGACATGAGGCATACCACCAAAGCTGCTCTGTCAGCACTCAATGTGTTTTCATTGACTGTAGGTGCTAATTGGTGGTGTACTAGTGCCCAACATGCTTTTTCTATGACGTTTAATGAGTTCTTTGTAACCTGCTTTCCACCAGTAACCCACTCAGCTTCTTCCTTATCCTCTGCAATCACACCCGCCAATCATTGCAGCTGCCTCTGCCTTTCCTGCAATCCCAAATTCCTGATTTGCTTCATTGCCTCCACCTTGTAATCATACTCTGGCATCATCCATGTAGGAACGAGCTATGGTCCACAGAACCCGAGATATGGTCTGCTCTGATATGTCTACCTCTCGTCCTCAGACCAAAATATTTTCCAGTCGGGGCTGGTCTTTTATTTTCTGCCCCTCCTTAGCTTTTTGTTCCATGGTGGCCAAATAGGTGGCGTAGAACTCCCGGACCAATTCTGCGATATACTGAGCTGGAGTGTTGGCCATCCACTCGAAGCCATAGAAGCTGAATATCCGCTTCATCTCCTAAACTTCATTCAGTGAGTTTATGAGGATCCGGGTTCTTCCTGGATGCTCTGTTTTGGCGATGAGAGAAATGCCTTTCTCATAAATTTCTCTAGCTCCCAGCACTCTCTACCGGACTGTGCGATTTTCTCTAGACGGATATTAATTTCTAAGACAACAAACTTAACATCTCAAAGAAATAATTCATGTATTATAATTAACACTGCACTACTTATTAGTTATTCTCTATTCTTGCGGAGCATTAGGAGCCTCCTCCTCTAAGTCATCGCTGCCACTTCCCTCTCCAGATTGGATCTCCTCAGACCCTTCTTCTGTATTTGAGTCATTTCCCGACTCCTGATTACCTTCTCTAGCTCCCTCCTCAGACTGGGGAGTTGGGGCAGATCTGGTAGTAGCTGCTACAGCTTGTGCTTTTGCCTTTGCCCTAGTGGTTTTGGTTTCGTTATTGTCTAATGTATCAACCTAGTACTCCTCAACTGAAGTATTAGGCGATTTGCCTTCTTGCTTAGCCTCGGACTCAGATGTTTTATCATGTAATATTCTCCGGGCAGTTGCTTTGGATGCTTTGCGTTTCATTGACATTGTTCCTGTAGAGAAGAGAATTAGAATTCCATATCTAAGAAAGAAAAACTAGAAAAGAAATTTTTAGTATCTAACCACGGGTCGACAGTACGGGTTGTACCATGGAGGTACGACTCATATGAAGTCCAAGAAACTCTATGTGCACATTACAACTTATAGGTATGACTCGTACCACGAAGGTACGACCCGTACCTTCAGTCGTTTGAGAATGCCCCTACACTACCCTTTTCTCTGTATTTTTCCACGACTCATGGTATGACCTGTAGGTCGATTCCACGAGTCGTAGGAAGGACCCTTCTGCCCCATCTGGCTTGGCCCTATTCAGGTCTTGGATAGGAATGCACAGTATGCCTCGTAGTGACAAACCATGAACTGTACTGTGTTTCGTTCCTCTTTATTGACTTATTCGATTTTGGTCCAGTTTACAGGGATTCTTTTTCATGATTTGGGTACTCAGAATTCCCCAGGTCTAGGCATGTAATTCAATTCATTTAGCACTACTCATCCCTCCCTTTTTTAATCACTACCTGTAACTCAAGTTAAATGCTTCAATGCACAAGTTTATCCCCTAAAAACAAATGTTTCCCCAGTCGCACATAGTTCAATAACACCCCTGATCATTGTCTCCTTCAATTTTTTTGAGCAACAACAAAGACTCACAGGGGTTTGACAGTCCTGATATCAAGCAAATAAGTTTCTCGATATTCAATACAATACACTTACTTGTTGCTTGTTTCTTCGACTTGTAGTACGAAATTGGGATTGAGATGACTTTCTTGAGAAAAAATTTGCTCAATTGTTCTTTATTTTTGAGTTACAGATGTGAGGGATTCGTAGGTATGCTTCGTACTATGGTTTTTTTGCGTGGGAAAAAGGGTCATTTTAGGTTTGGGGTTTAAAATAGGAGAAGGGTAGATTTGAAAATTTGGGTTGAATCAGGTAAGGTTAAAGATTTTGATCTGTCATGACTCATACCACGAGTCGTAGGAAGACCCGACAACTCTTCCCTTGGACCCGTAAGTCAGAGTTTTGAAAAACTTACCTGAGGACCTATGAGTACATCTTACGGCTCGTACAAGGTGGGTACTGTCCGTATGATGACTCGTAGATCTTTTGTTTGAAATACCTCTCTGAACCTCACCACGCCTCCTACTACGGCTCGTATGATGCTGTCATGAGTCATACTGAGAGTCGTAGCAGTTGCTCTTTCAGCAGTCTTTCTTCTTCCTGTTTTTGTTTTCCCTACACATTGAACAAACATTAGTTCAATCACTTGGGTTATCTCCCAAGAAGCGCTTGATTTAATCTCGTGGCACGATGCAGGTGGCCCAGTTACTTAGACTTCACCAAGCCACCACTTAGGTTGCCTCCTAAGAAGTTCCTGATTTAACGTCGCGGCACGACGCAAGTCTCTTGACTACTCAGAATTCGTCAAGTGACTTGGATTCATCATCTAGTGTTGAGATTACGCTGAGTTCTTCAGGTTGCTGCATTGTCCGACAAATATTGAAAGTGACCTCTTCTTTGAAACTTCAGCTGGCCAACCTCCATATCTACTAAGGTCCTCCCAGTCACGAGGAATGGTTGCCCCAAAATGATGGGGATCTCATAATCAAACTCGCAATCCAGAATCACGAAGTCTGCTGGGAATATGAATTTTTCTGCCTTCACAAGCACGTCAAACAGGATCTCCACTGGCTTCTTCACAGTTCTTTCGGTCATCAGTAGCCGCATAGTGGTCGGTGTGGGGGCTCCTAAACCTAATTTCTTAAATACTGCCAAGGGCATTAGGTTGATGCTTGCTCCCAGATCACAAAGTGCCCTTGCGAACTCGACATTGCCAATGGTGCAAGGTATTGTGAAAGCACCTAGGTCTTCCTTCTTTTGAGCCAGGACTCATGTAGCTATGGCACTACAGTGATGTACATTGTCTACCGGCTCATAGCTTACGGACCTCTTCTTTGTCACCAAGTCCTTCAAAAACTTAGCATATCCCAGCATTTGTTCGCCTTAACCAATGGTATGTTCACAGATAATTGCTTAAGCATTGAAAGGAATTTATGGAACTTACCATTTTCTGCCTTTTTCTTCATTCTTAGAGGGAACGGTGGCGGTGGTCGCGGGATAGATCGGTGCAATTGAGTTGCTCCTTGATCAATGTCAGGTTCTTTCTCACCTATCGGGGCCTCTGGCAACTCAACATGCTCCATCTCAGCACTCTTCTCATTCTCCTCAATCATGCTCTCTTTCTTTCGCTCAACTACAATTGGAAAAGGGGGTTAACTGTGGTCTTACCACTCCTAGTCATCACCGCCATGCAGTGGACATCATTCTTTAGGTTTTGATGGTGTTGCTAGGTAGTGTACCCTTTTGTCTAGGGTTCAGTGATTCTGACAGTTTCCCAAGCCATTGTTCAATCTACTTGATGGTTGTTGCATGAGATTCCACTCTCTGACCCATACTTGATATGTCACCACGGATCTCCTTCAATTGCTCATCAGTGGACCTCACCCATTTTTGCATCTCGGCCATCATGCTCTTTAACTTTGGCTGCCCAGCCTCCCCCTCTCGTGCATCGGGAGGCACATAAACTCTAGCTCGATCATTGCGATAGCCTTCGTTTCTCCTCCATTCTCCATCGCGATCACAACTGTGACTCCTATCTCTGTACCCGTTTCGGTTGTAATTGTCTTTGTATTGGTTCTGACCTTGGTTTTCAGAACCTTGGTACCAATTGTCTTGTCCAGACGCTTGGGCGTTGTCTCAAAAACCCGCCACTTGGCTGTCTAGGAAATTTGTCTCTTCCTTGGAATCAGAGTGATCTGCCTTCGGTTCCAGTCCTTGTGTCCCCACTGCATTTACCTTTTTGGCTCCTACTTTATAATGTGATTTGTAAGCAAATCCAATGATGTGCGCATGTAAGCCAACTCCTGGTCTCATTCTTCTTCCTTCCTACGTTGGTCTGCAGTCAAACCAACAACATTTGTACCGACCGCTGCATCTGCCTCCCTAGTATGCCATGCCCTGTTTGTCTTGGTCACCCTGTCAAGGATAGTAGTAGCTTGCTCCCAGGTCTGACTCATCAATGCTCCTTCTACCACCGTGTCTACCTCAGATTTTGTGCTATTGTTTAAAGACTTGTAAGAAATTTCCAACAAACTGTCATCTGGGATCTTATGGTTTGGGCAGTTTGTCAACTTCTTTTTGAACCTCAGCTAGGTTTCATGAAGTGCCCCGGTTTTGAGCTGTCAAAAACTGTAATCTCATCCTTAAGCTGCTATATTCTGGAGGGAGGAAAGAATCTCTCTAAAAAGGCCTACTTGAGTTCCCTCCAGTTGGTTATGGAGTCGTTGGGAAACTCCGATAACCATAAAGTGGCTTCCCCTGATAGGGAGAAGGGGAAAAGTCTGAGCCTAATGGCATCTTGGCTAACTCCGAACAACCTGTACGCCTTGCATACTCCTACGAAGTTCATCAAGTACAGGTTGGCGTCATTTCCTGCGTGACCACTGAACACCCCTTTCATGTTTAATTGTTGAATCATGGTGCTCATGATATCGAATTTGGCCCTAGCGGGCAGTGGTGGCGGTACAATTGCTCTAGTTGACGCAACTTCATCAATTTCTAGGTCCTCATCATCGAAGAACTGAGGGGAAAGTCTATGAACTCTGTTGCCCCTCCAAGTCGACCAGCATTAACAATCTCTTCCCTGGCATCTTCCACATCCTGAAGTGCAGCTTGCCTAGCTAGCTTGGCTAGCCTAGCTTCTCCAGCTATGCAGGCATATCTCTGTTCTGGGTTTTCCAGTCTGCGCAGTGTTCGTTCAATTTCTAGGTTCAACGAAATCAAGGGATCTCCACTACTCTGAGTGCTTTGAATTCATCGGAAAACAACCTGTGGGTATCAAAAACGAAAAGTAAATGTAATTAAGGAAATAACTACCAAAATGTCAAATTCAAGCAAATAATCTAGTCTTAGCCGTATTCCTCGGCGACGGCGCCACTTTTTGATAATTCTCAAACCATACCTCCTACCAAAGTATGAAGTGGACGTTGTCAATAAAGAACCAAACAAGAGGTTGGGGTCGATCCCATAAGGAATATGGAAGTGCTATACTAAAGTCAGTAAGTGAACTTGTTGGGTAGTTACTCCAAATTGGGGGTTCTAAAGAAAATAATAATTAAAAACTACTGTTAAAATTTTGGTTGAAATCAAGAATGAAAGATAATTAGGGTTTGTGTTCCCCATAGGTTCATAACTACTTCGGGTATACATATGTGATCATCACCAATGCTTACTTGTAAAACTGATAACTAATGTTCATCCAAATGACTGGTTCTTCCCTATTGGATGATTATACTCAATCATCGGGTCAGGTCTCATGAGCGATTGCAAACTAATCATTATCAATATTTCCCAAATTTAACTATCCTGCGACAATAGTTCAAGTTAATAATTTGATCATCAAGATCAAGGCTTTGTTTTAATTCTCTTTTCCTAATCTCTACCTCTCTAGGCTCAAGCAAGTAAAGAATTCGGGTAAGTCCTAACGTTGTACACCATTAAGAAACGTTTAAGCATGAAGAGAATACAATAAAAGTGTTTTCATTGATTTTGAATCACTTTTATGCAACCCTAGCTTGTTAATCCACCATGGTTCACACAACTCTAGCTATGGAGGTTTTAGCCTCTCATAGTTGCAAGATTGTGATTTGCATTCATAGTTAAATACATAAATCAATACTTACAATTATGGATGAGAGAAAAACTTCTTTGTATAAATTAGCAAAATCCTCAATAAAAAAGTATGAAGATCAAGAGAAAATCAAGAAAAGGTTGATCACAAGTCAATCAACTCAATTCTATCTTGTCTCAATGTTCTCTAACTCAATTCTGACGTCTTCTAATGTTGTATAATGAAAATAAAACATAAAATGTATTTATAAAGATATAAAAATCCTTTTCCTAGGCTAGCAGGGTGCATTTCCATAACTGATGCCGCCTATGTCACGACCAATCCTACGATCCATAGCAGGTTTGTACAGGTCGTACCTACTTCTCGTATGTCATTGACTGGCTGAAATTTGACTAAGTGTTGGACCTTGGTACAACTCGTTCATACTTCCTACAAGTCATACTGTGCTCTCTTGGTCTGACTTTGAGAATTCTCAATTTTCTGAATTTCTTCATGAGTGCGATGGTACGACTCTACCTTGACGCCACGACTTGTATTGTCTATCCGTGTCAGGAGTCAGACTCTTGTGCAAACCTTCTGAATCTTTCACGACTCAATACTACGGTCAGTACAAGCATTATACGACTCATACTGAGAGTCGTAGGATGCACTGTTCATACTTATCCATCTGAAACTTTGCATGATCTGTAGTACAGCTTATAGCATCAACCTACGACTCGTACTGAGACTTGTGACTTAAGCCTATTTTCTGTACTTTTAGACTATCTTTTGCACATTCTTGCTCCAACACCTATTTGTCCTGTAACCAAAGAAAAAGTGTCTTATATCCATATAAACATACCTAAGTTCATTCTATTTTCTTAGTTTTGAGCGTCGAAAGTTTTGTAAACTCACAACACATCACCGCGCCGTGGGCTGCATCGCCCAGGTGGAAGGGCGCCTCGCGCCTGCTAGAGCACTGGAAAGGCTGCGCCTCGTGCAGCTTATGTGCTGCATCGTGCGTACTGTCTCGCAGCACTAGGAATGCATTCGGCATCTGGAAGCTTAGCAAGGCCAATGCCTCACACATCTGGTCGTACAGCAGTGCTATGTATTGCGATATGCCTTGATCTTTGCATTATTCATTCTAACTTCCTCATCTTCATTCCATAAGTATCAAATACACCCAAATCCATCATTTTATCTCTGAAATCATCTAATCATGTGTGTTAGACATTTTTACAAATATTTAATATAAACACATTCAAACACACCTAATTTGTTCTCAAAACATAGTAAAGTACGGGCAAAATATGTCTATGAAGTGCGTAAGTACGCCCTTCATCAGCTGCCATGTTGGAATTGTGAATGACTATTATAGAAGTACGTCATGTTCCTCTAAAGAAGAATTTGATCTCCCTGGGTACTTTGGATAAACAAGCTACAAGTACATGAGCGAAGGAGGAACTATGAAGGTGACTAAAGGTTCTTTAGTCATGTTGAAGGCCAAGTTGGAGGATGGCCTTCACACACTGGAAAAAGCATCATTGTTGGTTCTGTTAATGCATCTACAGTGCAGTTATCTAATGATGATAAGGCAAGATTGTGGCACATGAGACTGGGTCATATGAGTGCACCAGGACTAGAGATGCTGAGCAACTGTAACCTTTTGAATGGTGAGAAGATTATCACACTTGAATTTTGTGAGAATTATGTTCTAGGGAAGCAGAAGAAAGTAAGCTTCAACACTAGCAAGCACAAGATAGGAGGCGTGCTAAACTACATCCATTTAGATTTATGGGGTCCCTCTAAGATTCCATCAAAGGGAGGAAAGAGGTATCTTCTCACATTCATTGATGATTTTTCACGAAAGGTTGGGTGCATTTCTTGAAGGAAAATAATGATGCTTTTGAAGCATTTAAAGAGTGGAAGATTTTGGTTGAGAATTAAATGGAATGAAAAATCAAGTATCTTCGCACAAATAATGGCTTGGAGTTTTGTAGTGAAGAGTATAATGATTTCTGAAAGGTTCATGGGATCGCAAGACATGAGACGGTCAGGCACACACCACAGCAAAATGGAGTTGCCGAGATATAACTTTTCTTGAAAAGGCTCATTGTATGCTCCTATAAGCCAAAATATCTAAAGTGTTTTGGATGAAGTAGTTTACACTGCTTCTCATATTGTTAATCAATCTCTAGCATTAGTGATTGAATTTAAGACTCTGAATGAGGTATGGTCAGGTGAACCCTCTAACTATTCATACTTGCGAGTATTTGGGTTTCCATCTTATTATCATGTTAATGAATGAAAGCTTTAACCAAGGGCTAAGAAGGCCATATTCGTAGGATATATGGATGGAATAAAAGGGTACAAGATATGGTGTTTGTCTTTACTCAAATTTGTAGTTAGCAGAGATGTTACCTTTGATGAATCCTCTATACTTGATCCTCGTAAAGTTTCTGCGGAGCTGTCAGGAAATGAGAATAATGAGCAAGTGGAGCTTCTGGTGGAGCTTACTAAGGAAAAGGATCAAGAGACTCAGTTAATGAGTCAAAAGATGCAAATCTTAAAGAACTTGTTGTCAATGAACCATACACAATTGCGAAGGGAAGGGAAAAGAGGCAGATACAGAGATTGGGACGCCTTATAGAGTAAGAAAATCTGATTACATATGCATTCGTAGCTGAAGAAGAGGAGATTAAGATTCTTGAGCCCTCCTCATATGTTAAAGCAACTTCTTGCAAAGATCCTGCACAATGGAGGTTAGCCATGAGGGAAGAGATGGAATCTCTTCACAAGAATTAGACATGGGTCTTAGTTGAAAGGCCAAAAGAAAAGAGGACAGTTGGATGCAAATGGGTCTACAGAAAGCAAGAGGGAATTCCAGAAGTGGAAGATGCTAGGTTCAAGGCGACATTGGTTGTAAAGGGTTTCAGTCAGAAGGAGGGAATTGACTATAATGATACCTTCTCTCCAGTCATGAAACATAGCTCAATTTGCGTGCTACTAGCACTGGTTGCACAATTTGACTTGGAGCTTCAACAACTTGATGTCAAAACTGCTTTCTTACATGATGATCTAGAAGAGACAATCTATATGTATTATTCTGAAGGTTTCCTAGCTGAAGGAAAAGCATATCATGTATGCCAACTGAAGAAATCTATGTATGGTCTGAACTAATCCCCTAGACAATGGTACAAGAGGTTTGATGCATTCATGACTACACATGGATTCTCAAGGAGTGCATTTGATAGCTGTGTGTATCACAAGAAGATGTCTGGTAACTCAATGATTTATTTGTTGTTGTATATTGATGATATGCTTATTACTGCTAACAACATCACAAAGATAAATATTTTAAAGAAATCATTGAGCAAGAAATTTGACATGAAGGACTTGGGAGTTGCAAAGAAAATCATTGGTATGGAGATTTCAAGAGAAGATGGTATTGTACATCTTTCTCAGAAGAGGTACACAGAAAAGGTTCTTGAGAAATTCAATATGCATATAAGCAAGCCTGTAAGTACACCGTTAGCTCCTCATTTTTAACTTTCAAAGTTACAAATGCCTCAATCTGAGGATGAGTTGGAGCATATGTCAAAGGTCCCTTATGCTAGTGTAGTTGGTAGCATTATGTATGCTAGAGTGTTCACACGTCCAGATATTGTTCAATCTGTAAGTATGGTAAGAAGATACATGGCCAACCCACGAAAGAGGCATTGGGAAGCTGTCAAGTGAATATTGAGATATCTCAAAAGAGCTTCTGATGTTGGATTAACCTTTCAAAAGAAGTGATGAAGGTATTTTAGTTCTCAGTTATCTAGATTCTGATTATGTTGGGAATCTTGACAAAAGGAGGTCCGCAACTGGATACATCTTTACTCTTGTTGGCAGTGCCATTAGTTGGAAATCGATTTTATAGTCGATTGTCACTCTGTCTACAACAGAGAAAGAATATATGGCAGCAATAGAGGCAATGAAAGAAGCTATCTGGTTGAAAGATTTAGTGGCAGAGTTGAGTTTAGTTCAACTGGAATCAACTCTTAAATATGATAGTCAAAGTGCTATTCATTTGATTAAAAATTAAAGATTTTATGAACGCACCAAATATATTAATGTTAGATTCCATTTTATTCGATATGTCATTGAAGAGGGTGCTATCAAAGTCTTAAAGGTTATCACAGACGATAACACTGCAGACATGTCGACCAAGATAGTCCCACTAGCCAAGTTTGTACACTGCAAGGACTTGGCGGGAATATGCATCAACTGATGCAACTCTGGGAGAACAACTGCTAGGTGGAGATGGTATTTCAACAAAGGTTGGACACTTCTTGTTTCTTACAATGGGATTGCCCAGTAAGCGTAGAAATTTTGGCCGGAGTTGTTTATACGCATTCTGAGAACGCAAGTCAAGGTGGAGATTGAAAGAGTTGGTTTGGTTTTTATGAGGCCTAATCCATGTGGAAGAAAATTTCATGTGCCAATTTAATTGACCAAAAAATAAACTTGGAGAGCAAGGAAAATTTGTGAAGGACAAATTTTTTATTTATTTTTCCTTTACTTATTTTGTGCTTGGATATCAAGTTTGGTCATCTCTAAAAGGATGACCATTCTTCATTGTAAAACCATCCAAAAATCATAAGAAAATACATTGTAAGAGTAGAGAATTGAGGGAGCAATTCTCTCAGGTGTATTTGGGATCTCTCCCTTTTTTTGTTAATAATATAAAGGCAGTTGTTCTCCGGTGGATGTAGGATCATTCTAATCCGAACCACGTTAAATCTTGTGTTCTTTTTTGTTCTTTTTTTCATGTTTCCGCTAACAAAAAATTCAACTAAGTTATTATACAAATTCGTAAAGTATGAATTGTGTAATATTAAACTCTAATCACATTAATTCATATTGACATATGACACGCCTAAGACATGGGAATAAAGGATATTTATACTAGTAGATTAAGCCTTCGTTGTTCCTTCTTGGATTTGAATTGGGTTTTGCAGCTTCTGTTCCTAGTAGAATTGAGATTTGATTTCTGGCCTTCCAAACATTACTGTGCGTCACGCTCCTCCATGCGCCATACTGCCTGGCGCGTCATGCCTCTTAGTGGACCAACTGTGCCTGTGCACTTCCAACTTCTATCATACTTGTTTCGTCAACCTCGTTTTGTCATTCTTGCTCTTTTAGCCACAATTAAGCCCAAATTCATCACATTAATCCCTAAAAGCATCTAATCATGTGCGTTAGCTCTATTTCACAAATATATCATAAAACATAAGAAAATACGCATAATTTATTCTCAAAATATAGCTAAGTATGGGCATAATATGGCTAAGAAATGCATAAATTCATCGTTCATCACCGCCCCACACTTAAAGTATTGTTCATCCTAGAACAATTTACTACTTTCCTTCTTATATTTAACCATAAAATTCACCCTACGAATAGGTCTACTTATACTTAGGATCACTAGACAAATCAATCTCCAACGACTCACTCCATATGCATATTGGATCAACAGTCAAATGTCAAATTTTGAAATCACTTAGCTTCTAGAAATAACTCAACAAGATATACTTTAGCCAATATGAATCATATGCAGTTTAGCAATCAAGATATACCAAAATCTTACCATTACGTGACCTCACCATTTGGGGAGTTTCCCTTTCCCTTTCACACACAAGATACATAAAAATTTTAACTTGGGAATACATAAATAATTTTCTCTCTCTCCCAAAGAACTTAACATGCATGCAAAAGACAACCTATAGGCTTGCCCTTAGTATAATACTCCACTAATATAGAACATTAGATCAAGGATCAATTAGGACTTAAGTTGGTTTTAATATAGGCTAGGGGACGGGTAGGAACTATTTGGCCAAGATAGTGACTAATCTCCCAAAGCACTTTAATACTTCACAATTCTTTGGTCTTTTAACACATTTTTCAATCTCCTATTTTTCTCCTTATACCTCCTTTTATTTTTTAACTTTTCAACTTAGGTGACTAGTGGAGAATTTTCAACTTTAAGCTCATTCACAAATTTTTCATCATCATTTTTCCAAAGCTCTTTCTTCTTTTTGTTTTTCCACTAACATCACCCTCTTTGTTTAGAAAATTTCACCCTTTCCTATTCTTCTAATTTCACACTTTGTAGTTTTTCCCTTCACTTCTCCACTCATGCTCCTTTTACGCAAAAAATTTCAATGAAAGTGCTCTGGAGTCATTTGGATCAAATAAAAGTTAATAGAACAAAAAGGATTTATCTTGTAATATGGCTATCAAAAGAACAGGCTAAGGCTCAAAATGGCTAACTAGGATAATTACAATCAAGGTAGGTAAAAATAGGATACAAATAGGCTACCAAGAAAATGCCTATATCACTTCCTAGATTCAATATCCTCATTTCGTTTTGCACACACCGGGCAAGTTCAAGACATCAACTTGCAAGCATGGAGTATACAATAAATATCTCACTCACATAATGGCAAAAATGGCTCAATAATGATAATCAAGATTACATAAACACATATATTCATATTGATTGCATAACATAATTAAGCCCAATGTTTCAAGCATAGGAGTCAAGTTCCAAAAGACTAAGTGTTTCTACCTTTTTTTCATGCATTTTTTGTGTGAATTATACAATGTCTCAATGATTCCTAAGTGAAGCACCTAGCATTCGTAAAATTCAAGTTCTTGTTCTCCTAATGGCTAATTTCTCTTAAGATGGTTGTCATCCATTCATCATGGGGACAAGTTATGACTCAATGACTAACTAAAAAAATCTACACCCACTAATCAGTTCTAAGGGACTATCCATCGGCAAAGTATCAAAAATAAAAACCGATGAAACCCAAAATAAAATAAAATAAAATAAAATAAATAAAACTACTACAGAACAACAAGTGTGCAAGATAAGTCATAAAACGTAAAAAGAACTAGGCCCACCATGTATAAATTTAGCAATTAAAGCATGCATGGTATAATGAAGTTTATTTCTTCCACCCCACACTTAATCGGTAACACTGTTCTTAGTGCTAAAATAATAAAATATAAAGTACAAGAGTGAAGAAAGAACTCCCTGGGCCTCTAATCCTCATCATCAGTGGGGGCAAGAGCATCTTCCCCTTAGCTTCCCCATCTCAGAATCATCCTCATCATCATCAGACTCCAAGTCAGAATCGACTCTAGCTTGCTCCTCGTCTATGGCATCATCATCATCTAGATGCTCCTTAAATTTAGGATCGACTCTGTAGATAGCCCTGGAATGCTCATTCAAGGGGTAATTCATGTTGAGCTATTGCAACTGCTCCTCTGTCGCACCATTCATTCTCAATTGCAGCATTTGCATGTCGTATAAGTGATTCATCATGTTACCAAATCTTGCATGATGCTCACTAATGGATAGGACCAGTCCATGTATGCTCTATGGATTCTTATTCTTTGTCACGTCTACTCCTCGAGTCATACCTACACCTATAATCCACCTCCTCCTCCTCAATTTGGTACCCTTGTAGAAATCGGGTCAAGAGACCCCCCAAAACAAACCTTTGCCCCCTTTTCACCCTTGCTTTCCTCACACATCTTTGATAATTTCCCCAACATTAATAGGCACCCTAGTCAGCAATGCATAAATAAGACACACCCTCTCCCCTGTAACATGAGTCATGTCCTTCCCCGATACCAAATAAGCACAAATAATTTTCAACCAAATTCTATCTTCTCTAGTCATGTTTATAGGGGAAAGACATATAATACCCGTCTTGTTGATGACGGGCCCACGTGTGATCAAATTCGGTCCACTGAGAGTGTGTTGAATTTCTCTATAGGAAGGTCTCAAAATCAAATTCTTGAAGAGTTGTGGGCCAATGCTAGGTGAACTAAGTATTCTATTCAAAATCGTGGGCTAAAAATTAACAATTAATTTTAACTTGGTTTGATTTCTTTTGATCCCAATTAGCAAAATATTTCCTCACCATGTTCAAGTTACATTCCCTCGGATCATTAAACACAAAGCCAAGACCAAGAATATGCAATCTATCTATAATATGTGAAAATTCCAATGCCAAACATTCTCTTTCAATAAATAAATCATGTGAATATTTGGATTCTTTGTATTCCTTAAACCGTTTCTTACCTTCTTGCTTCGTGACCCAACAGAGCCCAAAATGCCTTAATGGTTATTGTGGTAAGATCACATCCTCATCTTGTTATTCACTAGCTCTTCTTGACCTTTTGGAACCATGGATTGAAGAAGCCATTTCTTTTCCCTTGCTAGGTTTTGGTACCATTGTTGGAGTAATTTCAAGAAAAATATTGTCTTTTATGATTTTAGTGAAAACATTTGGATGAATTTGTGAGAAAGATGAAGTTTTTGGAGAAGATTTGAGATAAAAATAGGGTATGAGGTACGCTTGAGGTGAGAATGAGATGAAAAAAATTAGGTTTTTAATTTTAAAACACTCTCATGGGTCGAGTTGACCCACGCATTTTTGGCCTTGGAACCATGTGGTGCCAGGTACTGCACATTGTGGCGCTTCGTGCAGTGCTAGGCACTACATGTCGCGCATCTTCATGTGGTGCTAGGCCCTGCACAGTGCGCTGCCCTATGTGTTGCAATGCCAAAAAATTTTCTTCCGCACTGTTTTCAAATTTTATGCTCAAAACTTCTTTTGTGTACTACGACTTAACTCCTGCACACTTGAACAAACATATAAACTCCAAGAAATTACCAAATTAAATTATCTTGGGTTGCCTACCAAGTAGTGTCTGATTTAATGTCGCGGCACAATGTAGGTGTCTTGATTACTCAAACTTCATCATGATACCTATCGGGCTCATGGTCACATGGAATAACTCTCATTCCGAGGATTTGGAATGGTATCACTTGGCAAAGTTCCTTATACCTTTTATTTAATGCGGCTGAGATTTGCCTCACCTACTGCTCTAACTACTTGATAGAGGTCGAATGTGAGTCAACTAATTGACTCAAGCTGGAAAGTTCACCTCTCATCTCTTTTACTCCCATCTCGGTGGAATCAATCTCTTTCATCATATGACTCATCATATCTTCTAGTTTTGCGGTCCTGGAGTCGTTCATAACAGGCTCTCTTTCTCTTTGAGGGACATAAACTCCACTCCTGCCATTCTTGGGGTCATATTTGTTCCTCCATTGACCTTGGTCTCTATCTTTAGCCCCAGCTCACTCATAGCCATTGTTTCCATAGTAGTTCTGACCTTGATTTTCTTGGTCTTGATGCCAAGAGTCTTGATTAGACCCTTGGGTGTTAGCCCAGAAATCCCCCTAATTATTCACAAAATTTGCTTCCTCTTCAGCTTTAGGGTATTGATCCTCATACGTGGGTCCCTTGTCTTGCGTATTCGCCGCATGCACCCTCTATGTATTTAGCTGGTGAGGTTCTTGGTGATTAATTCCAACTGGGTCTTGAGATGGGCCATGTCTTGATCCCATTATTCTTCCTTTTTCTGTTGCTTTACTGTCATTCCTCTAGAGTAGCTCACTGCAGAGGCCTCAAATTTTTTGGTATGCCATGCCCTGTTGGTCTTAGTAATTTTATCCAGTATTTGACTAGATTCTGCAAAAGTATGGGCCATCATTGACCCCTCAGCTATACCATCTGCTACAGGTTTGTTTAAGGCACTCATCGACCTATAGAATACCTCCAAAAGGACCTCCTCAGCAATCTTGTGATTAGGAAACTATTTTAATTTCATCTTAACCTCAATCATGCCACTCATACAGAGCTTCCCTTGGTAATTTTTTGAAGTTATTTATTTTATTCCTCAACTGAATCATCCGTGAGGGTGGGAAGAATCTCTCCAAGAAGGCTGCAGTCAGCTCTGTCCAAGTAGTGATAGACTCTTCTAGAAGCTTGTTCAGCCACAAAGTAGCTTCTTATAACATCCCAAAGTGTCCTAAAATTAGGGTCGAGATTTGGAATTGGATCAACAAAAAAATCTGTGAAATTTCTCAGAATGACTTATCGTACAAGTCGTGGTTTGAAGTCACGGATCGTAGGAGTAGTCATGGTAAGAAACATTTTCTCCTTGTCCAGTAATGATGACTCATGGTACAAGTCATAGGAGGTAGTAACGAGACATGGTACAACTCGTTGTAGGAAACAATGAGTCATTATAGGCAGTCATGGGGTGTAAGTGCAGAGGATGCGACCCTTAACCACAAAACATGGTATGACTCTTTGTAGGAAACAATGAATTATGGTGATGCCCGTGGTTGGAGAACCAGAATTTTCACTGGCAAACGACGAAAAAAAACCATGAGTTGTGGTCAGGTGGTACAACTCGTGGTACCTAGCTGTCAACTTTTTAATTACATTTTTTCAGGGATATTTTTGTAACTTCCTAGGCTTCTAACCCCTAAGTGACGTTATTTTGGTTTTCTTAAAGAGTGTATTAAGGGTTTTAACCTAGCCTAAGACCATAGTCTTTCAAAACAACAGTAGATTGAAAATCCTCTCCCAAGATCAAGGCTAGGGTTCTTCATCAAATCTCTTCCAATCTTCCTTGGTCTTCAAGACAAGCTTAGAAATCTTTCAACCCAGGTATGTAGGGCCATGAATGGGGGATTCCTTCTACCCTCATGCCCAATTTCTTCTCTAACTCATCAATCAAGTCTCCAATCAAGTTTTTATAAAAATTCTAGGGTTAGACCCAATTCAATGAAATCTTCTATGAACTTTCTATGGATTCAATCGATGAATTATGGTTATCATGGAAGATTTGACCCTCAAATTCCTTATGAATTCATGATTTCAAGTTTATGATGATTTTATCGAATTATGCATGATCTTATGATTTTCAAGTTTATGAGCCTATGGTTTCAAGTTATGATAGATTATCAAAATATGCATGAATGTTTACAAATATTAAAATTATGATTTATGATTTTTATTTATGAAGTTTTACTCAAGTATGCATGATTTTCATGAATTTCAAGTGTGTGTGTATATATATCATGGCCGAGCTTCGGCACTATTGTCATGGCTAGCTCATGTATGTTAACATGTTATGAATTTCATGATTTAAACTATTCATATCCCATGTTTTAAGATTATGATATGAGAATTATATATGTTTTGGGAGTAGTATTTAGCACCAAGTAGACCGAGGTTTCAGTGTACCCCGGTCTCAAAACTACGTGCCAATGTAGCCATGATGGGGTCCTCCACAAGAGTGTCTCCCATGCTCGAATTGGCCACTCTTGAGTGATATCATGCCTTTTTCATGGTTCTACCCCTAGCAAGTTATGAACAACCTCCCGACTAGGATTTTATAGGTTGGGCTTCATGTATGCTCGTGGGGTATGTCGGTTATAAGAATCTCCCATTGTTCCTTAATTTCTATATATTAGTACATTCATACCTTACGATATTACGACTTATGGTATTTTGGCTTAAAACATGCTTTACGAGGTTTTACTTGTGAAAACGCTCATATTCAACTTTATGTTATAGTTTCTTTTGCTTTCTTTTCCTCTAGCTACTAAGATGTTTCAGTTCGCCAGGTTGTCTCTTGCCTGCCCATGGATTCAGCAGCAGTTCGAAAGGTTGCCCTATTCAGGAATCTCCAGGTCTATGCTTTGGAAGCTTTGAGCCCTTATGTTTAGTTTATGAAATCTTATGTTTTATATTATCCTACATTCATGATCTCTTTATTGATTTTACTAGCATATTTTACTTACCTTACATAATCAGTATATTCAAAGTACTAACTGCATACTCTATGCTATATCATTTCATGATATAGGTTGGGTGATCAATCTCAATTCCAATGATAGCTTGCTTCCGCTCACTCTAGCCTTATTCCAGTTTTGGTGAGTTCTCATGATTCGAAGACATCAGTTTTGATTCTATCCCTTTGTCATGTCTTTTAGTTTTAGACTTTAGCGAGCTAGTTGGGGGTGTTGTCCCATCAACTCATCATATGTTTAAAGGTTTTTCAAATAACTATGTATATATGGTTCAGAAATGTTTGCTCGTGTATACTCTCATGCTGATATGCTATGTAAACTACCACTTATATTATGTTTATGCTTTATTTCTGCTTAGCGATGCTCTTATTCATGCTTTGTATGTGTCAGGGGTTAGCTTGGAGTCATTCGTGGTTCTAGGTCCTGTGTCACGGTCCGGGGTCCATGCTCATGTCGTGACACTTCCCAAGTAATGAGAATGGGAATAAGTAGAGTCTAATGGACTCTTAAGAAACTATAGGCAGCCTATAGGCGTTTCAGATATCGGTGAAATTTGGCAGATGCTAGTTTGGATCCTCACCGGACAAACCATTGAACAACCCCTTCATGCTCAGCAACTGTATCATGGTACTAGTCACATTGAATTTAGCATTTTTTGGTAGTAGGGGTGGAACAATGGCTAGTGTATAGCAAACTTCCTCTTGCTCAAACTCCCCCTCAAAGATCACATTACATACTGCAGTATGTCCATGATGACAATAGGGGTCTTGTCGATTCCTTTCTGCCAAGGCGGCAGCAAAATTAGCAGCCTCAACTCTCTTAGCTATTTCAGCTAGTCGAGCTTCCTCTGCTTGACACGCAGTTTCGACTCTTTGCGTCTCCGTCATCTCCTTCAGTGGGAGATCAATTTGTGCCACAGGCCATGCTAAAAATGTAAATCACTAAATAAAGATTACCAGTCAAGATTAGACACCAATTAACTATTTCTTAACTGTATTTCCTGGCAACGGTGCCAAAATTTGATCACGCCCAAATTACATCTCGCAATTGAATTATAAAGCAGTCACTGTTAAATATAGTAACCCAACTAGATTCGGGGCAATTTTAAAGGGAATAAGAAAGAAACAATATGTTAATGTTGAATAAACTAACTTTAAATCAATATCTCAAAAGGGGAGTTTGCAAATAAAGAGAAGAAAATAATGCTAACAATAATTAAGTTGTGCATCAAATTATCAAGACAAACCTAGAATTGTGTTTCCCATGATTTCATAACTTTGTAGGCTTTTATTAGTGATCTATCCTGGTGAATTTAGTGTAAGACTGATGATTAAGTTTATCTAACATCTCTCGGCCTACATAGATGAATTTCACTCATCTCCTCTCGGTCTCAAAGTGTGTATATTTTGCCCTTGCCATAAGTCTGGACTTAACTATCCTCAGTTAGAGCCTAAGTTAATTTAGATGAGGGTTGGTAGCCTCAAATTGCCATTGTTATTCTCTTTTCTTAACTTCAACCTCCTTGGTCGTGCAAGTTGAAGATACAAGCACATTTCAATGTTTGCAAACCGTTATAACTAATTAAAACGAAGAGAATAACAATCCACCCAATTCACCATTTAAGAATCAGTATTTTATTATGCCTACTTTCGTTAATCTATCATGGTTCCTACAATCCTAACTTAAGAGACTTAGCCGTTCATCTTTATGAGAATAAAAACAAAAGATGTAGAAGAATTCATAATGAAATACTTATGATAACATGAACTTGTCAACAAAACCTCCAAAGCTATATTTAGTCGCAAGAACTTGATGAATTTCCAACAAATACTCAACTAAGCTATTACACAAATCCGTAAAGTATGAATTGTCCAACACTATGAATTGTACCTCTCAACATCACACTATATTTTGGACGAAAATATCCCACAAAACATGTTATGAGAGGGTATTTATAATAGTAGATTAAGCCTTCGTTGTTCCTGCTTGGATTGGAATTGAGTTTTGCAACTTCTGTTCCTCGTAGGACTGGGATTTGACTTCTGGCTGCCCAAACTGCCCTGTGCCTCACGCCACTCTATGAACTACTATGCTTGGCGCGTCACGCCTCTCCTTGCTCTGTCCATGCCTGTGCAATGCCAACTTTTACCATACTTGTCTCATCAACCCCATTTTGCCAATTTTGCTCTTTTTAGCCACAAATAAGACCAAATCTATCACTTTAAGTCCTGAAAGCATCTAATCATGTGTGTTAGCTCTTTTTCACAAATATATCATAAAATACGAGAAACCACACTCAATTTGTTCTCAAAATATAGCTAGATATGGGAAAACTATGGTTAATAAATGTGTAAATACGTCGTTCATCACCATCCCACACTTAAACTATTGTTTGTCCTCGAACAATCTACTATTTTTCTTCTCACATTTTAACCACAAAATTCACTCTACTAATAGGTCTACTTACACTTAAGATCATTAGACAAATCAATAAGCACCAACAATTCACTCACATGCATATAGGATCAATAATTAAATGCCAAAGTTCGAAATCACGTAGCTTCTAGAACTAACTCAACAAGATATACTTGGCCAACATAAATCATATGTAATATAGCAATCAAGATATACCAAATTCTTACTATTGTGCCCCTCACTATTTGGAGAGATGCCCTTTAACTCACATGAGATAACAATTTTTTACTTTGGCATAAATATAACAATATTTGCTCTCTCCCAAAGATTATACATGCATGCAAAAGACGACCCATAGGCTTTCCCTTAGTGTAATATTTCACTAATATAGAACATCGAATCAAGGATCAGTTAGGACTTAAAATGGTAGTAATGTAGGCTAAGGGATGAATAGGAACTATTTGGCCAAGATAGTGACTAATCTCTCTAAGCACTTAAATGCTTCACAACTCTTTCACTTTTTAGTATATTTTTCACCCTCCTATTTTCCTCCTTATATTTTATTTATTTTTCAAATTTTCAACTTGGGTGACTAGTGGGGATTTTTCACATTAAGCTCATTCACAAATTTTTTTTCTTTTCAACTTTTATTTTTCTCAAAGATTTTTCTCTTTTTCTTTCCCACTAATATCACTCCCTTGTTTAGCAATTTTCACCCTTTTCTTTTCTTATAAATTCCACATTTTATCTTTTCCCCATTTTTCTTCATTTGTGATCCTTTATGCAAAATTTTCAGTGAAAGTGCTCTAGGAGATATTTGGATCAAATAAAAGTCAATAGAACAAAAGGAATTAAGCTTGTAATGTGGTTATCAAAAGAATAAGCTAAGACTCAAAACATCTAACTAGGATAATTACATTAAGGTAGGTAAAATAGGATAAAAATAGGCTACCAAAGAAATGCCTATATCACTTTCTAGATTCAATATTCTTATTTCACTTTGCACACATCGGGCAAGTTCTAAATATCAATTTGCAAGCATGGAGTATACAAAAAACCTTACTCACACAATGACACAAATGGTTTAACAATGAAAATCAAGATTACATAAACACATATATCCATATTGAATTTATAACATAATTAAGCCTAATTTTTCAAGCATAAGAGTCAAGTTCCAAAAGTCTAAGTGCTTCTACCTTTTTCAGGCATTGTTGAGTGAATCATGCAAAGTCTCAATGATACCTAAGTGAAACACCAATCATTCGTAAGGTTTCACGTTCTTGTTCTCCTAATGACTAATTTCCCTTAAGACGGTCGTCATCCATCCATCATCGGAACAAGTCATGACTTTATGACTAAAATAATCTAGACTCTCTAATCGGTTCTAAGGGACTATCCACTGGAAAAGCACCGGAAAAAAAAAACTGGAGGAACCCAAATAAAAATAAAACATCACACACAAAAAATTACTACAAGTTAACAGGAATAGTCATGAATCACACAAAAAAACTAGGACTAGGCCCACCATGTACTACTTTAGTAATGAAAGAATGCATGGTATATCAAATTTTAGGCAAAATACCTAGATAGCCCCTTGAACTTGACATGTTTTGTAACATGGACATATAAATTTTTGAAGTGACCAGATAGACACCTAAACTTGCCTAAAGTGTATGTTTTAAACACAAATATCCATCAGAAAAGTGCGTGAGATTCAAACATTATTTACGTGGCAAATAAATTTCATGTAGGATAATGAGGTCTAAACACGTGTAAATCACTTTCCATGTAAGAAATTAATTTGTCAAGTAATATATAAAACAAGATTTGTTCATACTCACTTCTCTGTCTCATTCCTCGCTGCTTGCACCTCCAAATCCTCCAAATCTAAACCTAAATTTGTTGGGTTTCGACGATTTTTATCTAATTCAAACTTCATCAAAGATCAAGAGAAAATCATGAAAAGGTGTAAGGTTGTCTAGAAATGGGGAATTTAAGGGGTTGGTTGTTGCATTTATAGTTAAGTTATCTTTTGATTTCTCTCCGATTTCTCCCAGATTTATGTCGATTTTTGTCAATTTCATATCTTCAATGATAGAAATCAGTAAAAGGGTACTTTTATTTTGTATGAATTCATGGTTTTTATTAGTTAGGGCTTTCTCGTAATTCTGAGTTTGAAGTTGGGGCTTTTATAAAAGATTTTGGGGAATACCTATGTCAGATTTGGATAGCACCATAAATGTTAGATTTCACCACGGGGGTGAAGTTATTGAGACAAGATTTCCCAAATACGAGGGGGAGTCAGGGGTTCGACAGTGGGGTATCGACATAGATCACTTTTCCTTGATGGAATTCAATAGTAATGCACGTGAACTGGGTTACTCTATAGTTGAGGGGTTTTATTTCCAAGAAACAGAAACACAACAGTTTAAGCTGCTGAAAAATGACCTTTCGAGTCTTCTCGTGAACATGGAGAATGAGGACGTTTTGGATATTTTCATCAAATATGTGGTTGATGATTCTGCTTTGATGAAAAATGGGGTCCCTACTGAATCTATAGAGATAGAACTAAATGCAAATTCCTTGGGTGTTAATATTGGAGGGAGTGATCTAAATGATAGTAACACTGATGAAGATTTTGATGAAGAGTTTGATGAAGATTTAGAGGGCATACCTGATGAAGATGACAGTAATGCGGATGAAGAGTTAAGGGGGTTCAGAGAAAAGCAAAGGCATGAAAAGAGAGAAGAACAGAAAAAGAAAGAAAAGTCAGTGACACAAGAGATTGAACTTGGGGAGGTTGGTATAGGTAAAGGTTTTGAAGATTTTCAATACAGAAAAGCAGACAGGTGTATAGGCAAATTAGATGGAGATGAGGAATATCTAGACAGCTCAGATGTTGCCAGTGATAATTGTAAGGAATAACTAGATTCTCAAGTTGAAATAGGAGTTGATCTACATGCTAAAAGATGAAGCAAAAAGGTTAGATATGATTCTGATTGTAAAGTTGCTATTTTTTAGCTTTGTATGATCTTTGAAAGTGTTGTTGAATTCCGAAAAGCTGTAGCAGATTATGCTATTCAAAATAAGGCACAGTTAAAGTTAAGACCAAATGAAAAGCAAAGAGTCGGGTAAGGTGTAGAAATAAGAATTGTAAGTGGGAGTTGTATGCAACTGAGGACAGAGAAACAAAAGATTTTGTGGTGAAGAAGTATTACCCAGCTCATAATTGCTTAGATAAGACAAAGAACAAGCTTTGCACAACAACATTTATTGCTAGAAAATTAAAGGAGAGAATCTTATCTCATCCTTACATTAGAGTTTACAAGAATCAAGAACACATAAAGAAAAAATGGGGAATATATGTGGGAATATCTTTATGCTATAGGGCTAAGATGAGTGTAATTAGAGATTTTTTGGGTGATTGGAAACTTGAGTTCTCAAGACTGCATGAATATGCAGACATGATAAGGCAAACAAATCCTGGCTCTTCTTGTTGGATTAGGACGGATAATGAAACTGTGCCTGGTAAAAATTTACTCAAGTACTTCTGTGTTTGTTTTGATACAGTGAAGAAAGGGTGGTTACATGGATGTAGAAGAATCATTGGCTTGGATGGGTGTTTCTTAAAAGGATGTTGTAGGGTAGAACTTTTAGTAACAATCGGCAAAAATGGAAATCAACAAATGTTTCCAATTGCTTGGGTTGTGGTCGACATGGAAACAAAGCATTCATGGAGTTGTTTCATCAACTATCTAATCTCAGATTTAGAATTGGTACAAGGAGATGGCCTGACCGTGATGTCTGATATGCAAAAGGTTAGTGTTTTTTCTCATCTTTACCTATTGACTAGTTTAAAAGTGTTTAGGAAAATATTATTTAGACTAAAAGAAGGGTAGATTAGTTACTTAGTCTTATATAAAGGGCCTATACTGTTAAATGTAAGTATCATTCATCATATGATGCAATACAAAGTTTTGTGCTTTTTCTGCTTAATCTCTTCTCTATAATCTCAAGATTCATAAAAAAAGTTTTCATTCCTTTATTTCTTGTCTTTTGGTAGTCTATGCATAGGAATTAGCTAAAATGACTGTTTATTTTTTTGTTTCTGTCTAACAAGGGCTTGTCCCAGTTATTAAAGAGTTTTTACCTAATTGTGAACAAAGAATGTTTGTAAGACACATATGCTCTAATTTGTCAAAAGATTGGAGAGGGGAAGCAAGAAGGAAACAATTTTGGAGGTGTTCTAGGGAGAGCTTTCCTATAAAGCTTAGAGAAGAATTTGCAGCATTAGGAAAAATGGGAAAGAAAATATGTGAGTCCTTACTCTCATATAATAAGGAGTACTAGTGTAAAGCTTATTTCAAGTTTGACTCTAAGTGTGATGTAGTAGAAAATAATATGTGTGAGACATTTAATTCTTGGATTGTAGGTCCAAGACATAAATCTTATAAGTATGCTTGAAGAGATTAGGCACAAGATAATGAGCAGAAATGTTGATATGAGAAAGTTTCCTGATACTTGCATTTCAGACATAGAACCAATGGTTAGGGTAATTTTGGAGGAACACAAGAAATTAGCTAGGGGATATGAAGTCATATTTAATGGGGATATTGGATATGAAATTCGTGATGGTGAGTATAGGCATGTTGTTAATTTGTCAAATAGGTATTGTTCTTGTAGACTTTGGATGTTAAAGGGAATACCATGTGCACATGCTATTTGTGCATTGTATCACAATGGACAAGAACCATAAGACTTTGTGGAACATTGGTATAGAAAAGACACCTTCTTGGAAGCTTATAACTATTGCATTCAACCAATGCCCAATATGTAAATGTGGCCTGAGAGGAATAATCCAATAATTAATCCACCAGAAGTGAAACTAATGCCAGGCAGACCACAGAGATGTCAAAGAAAAGAAAAGACTAAACCAAGAAAAAAAATATGGTAAAGCTACCAAGCTCAGAGTGAAGATGACATGTTCAACTTGCAAACAAACAGGTCACAATAAGAGGGGATGCACAACAAAGGTACTTCTCAACTGTCTATTCTTTATTTTCTTAACATTATTTGTTTACACTTTAATATTTTTTTCTTTTTTGATGTATGTAAAGAATCAAAGTGGTGTTTCAAGAGATATGGGACAATCTTCCACTAGTTCTGCACAACATAATTATACAAAAGTAAGTGCAACTACTCCTATTGTTGCTATGACCAGTAATCCATCTTCCATCTGTGAAGATACATCAACAGTTGGAAAAAGTCAAGCCAAATCAGCTGCATCTATGCCTAGGAGAGGGAGAGGGAGAGGGAGAGGTGGTGGAATTCCTACTAGTTCTTTAGGACTTGAAGTTAGGGGAGGTAAATCAAGAAGTATGGGTGCTAATTCAAGTGCCAAAACGGCTTCCACTGTTGCTGCAATTGTATCACAATATGGTGTTAGTGCTACAAGGTCAAAGGTGCAAGAATATGGTGTTTACAATGACATACGTATTGGAGCATCGATCTTCAATATATGTAAATTTTGATTTTATTGAATACTACTATATATACATTAGTTTTTGGGATGATTATTCTAATTTTAATTTGCTTAAAATTGCAGCAAGGAATGCCTAGTGAAAGAGTTTTAACACGCGGGCTTCTGAAAAACGCAGTTGATATCAATGTTGATCTTGGATTTCGACCTCATGGTCTCAAATGGAAGGGAAAGAAAGCTATCACCACTTCCCAGCTTCAGCATCAGAGGAACATGATTGCAGGTGCAAAAATAAAATTGGAAAATAGTACTTCAACAGCTGATTGACTGACCTGGTGAAGATGCAAATGTTTTGCTATATTTAAGAATCACTCTAAGATGACTTATGTAATCAAGTGCTTTAGCACAATATGTTTTGCTTATGCTATAGTTGTTTGGTTTACTAGTACTACAGAAGTTGAATCTTCATTATATATTTTTGTAGCTCTTATTTGAGCTTTTATTATGATTGATATCTACTAGAGCATGAGTAATTCTAAAATTTTTCACGTATATTGGATTGATACATTGATCACAATATGAATGTACCAAATAGAAATTGCATACAAAATACATAATGTTTATTCAAACTGCAAAATTACTTCAAAATGGCCTAATAGCATTAGATTACATTCAGATGGCCTAAAAATAGTAGTTACATGATGAACTAAATTTAAACTACAAGATAAACCACCATATTAAGACAAGAACACCTAAAATAAATAGACACTTCTTTAGATTTCTTATTTTGTGTTCTTTCGCTTCATACTCTTTGACTCGATTTAGTAAGCCCCAGATAACTCTCTTAGCTTGACCAGGCATTTGCTCATCATACCACATAAAATACTTGCATTCAGCCTATTCACAAAGTCATAAAAAAAGTTGTTTCCATTAATAAAGCAAAAGAAAAATCTAAAATTTAATTTGAAAAAAGCAAAGAAACATAAAGGCAGTACTTACTCATCCATATTCACAACCATAAAATCTTCTACCAGAATTATTTTGAGACCAAGAAGTCTGCAACACTGTTCTTTTTCCACAATAACACAAAATAACCTTGTTACCTAGTCTCATCTTCAATACATATGGAGATTAAAAAAGAGGTAAATTAGAGTTCTTAACTCTAATATGTGAGAAGAAAGGAATTGAAGAAAGAAGAAAGAAGGCTCTAGGTTTTTTTTTAAATTTTTAATGTTGGGGCATATAAACAGGGGGAGTTGGCTATCAAAAAAAATTTTGACTGTTACTACATGCTAAGTCAACAACTTTATAAAGGCTCACACACCTATTACTTATTTGTGATCACGTGAATTGCCAGGATGAATATTTGTGTTTAAAACATACACTTTAGGCAAGTTCAGGTGTCTATCTAGTGACTTTGAAAGTTTGTGTCCATCTTACAAAATATGCCAAGTTTAAGGGGCTATCTAGGTATTTTTCCATTTACTTCTCTCACCCCACACTTAATCGGTAGCACTATGCTCCGTGTTAAAATAATAAAGCATAATTAAAAGAGTGAAAGAAGAACTCCTTGGGCCTCTAATTCTCATTAGCAGTGGAGGCAAGAGAAGCTTCCCCCATTTCAGAATCATCCTCATCATCATCAGACTCCAAGTCAGAATCGACTCTAGCCTGCTCCTCATATGTGGCATCATCATCATCTAGGGGCTCCTCAAATCCAGTCCCAACTCTGCATAGAGCCCTCGAATGCTCACTCAAGGGGTATTCCATGTTGAGCTATTGTAGCTGCTCCTCTGTCACTCCATTCATTCTGCAGTATTTGCATGTTGTATAGGAAACTCAGCATATTATCAAATCTTGCATGACACTCAATAATGGATATGAATAGACCATGTATGACCTCAGGATCCTTAGTCTTTGTTACATCAATCCCCTTCGGGTCATACCTAAGCCTATAATCCATAACCTCCTCCTCAATTTGATGCCCTCACAGAAATCGGGTCAAGAAACCCCCAAAATCAAACCTTTGCCCTTTTTTCAACCTTGTTCTCCTTAACACATCCTTTATAATTGCCCCAATATTAATAGGCATCCCAGTCATCAATGCATAGACAAGACACACTCTCTCCCGTGTAACATGAGTCACGTGATTCCCAGGAACCAAACAAGCACAAATAATTTTCAACCAAATCCTAGCCTCTCTAGTCATATGGCATAGGGGAAAGACACATAATACTCATCGTATTGGTGACGGGCCTACCGTGCGACCGAATTTGGGCCATTGAGAGTGTGTCAAATTTCTCTATAGGGATGTTTCAATATCAAATTTTTAAAGAGCTATGGGTCAATACTAGGTGAACCAAGTAATCTATTTAGAACCGTGAGCGAAAAATTAACAATTTTCCCTCTAACTTTAACTTAGTTTGACCTTTCTTTTGGATCCCAATTTGTAAGAAATTCCCTCACCATGTTTAAATTAAATTCACCCAGATCATTAAACTCAAAGCCAAGACCAAGTGGCTAGAATAAAAATAAAAGACTTAGCCACTCATCTTTATGAGAATAAAAATAAAAGATGCAGAAGAATTCGTAATAAAATACTTACGATAACATAAACTTATCAAAAAAATTTCCAAAGCTATATTAAGTGGCAAGAACTTGATGAATTTTCAACAAATACTCAACTAAGCTATTACACAAATTCGTAAAATATGAATTGTGCAACACTATGAATTGTACCTCTCTACACCACACTATATGTTGGATGAAAAAGTTCCCCTAAAACATGTTATGAGAGAATATTTATAATAGTAGATTAAGCCTCGTTGTTCCTTCTTGGATTAGAATTGGGTTTTGTAGCTTCTGCTCCTAGTAGGATTGGGATTTGACTTTTGGCCACCCAAACTACCATGTTCCTCGTGCCACTCCATGCTCCACTATGCTTGGCACATCTCACCTCTCCTTGCTCTATCCATGCCCGCGTGTTGCGCAGGCCATAGCACAGCTATGTCTATGCGATGCCAACTTCTATCATACTTGTCTCATCAACTTCATTTTTCCATTCTTGCTCGTTTTAGCCACAATAAAGCCCAAATCCATCACTTTAATCCTTGAAAGAATCTAATCATATGTGTTAGCTATTTTTCATAAATATATCATTAAACACAAGAAAACATACATAATTTATTCTCAAAAACATGGTTAGGTTTGGGCAAAATATGATTAATAAATGCATAAATACGTCGTTCATCACCTATGCAAAATTAAGTATGTTTCATGATTATGATATGAACACTTTATATATTTTGGGAATAGTATTTAACACCACGTAGACTAAGGTTCCAGCGCACCCAGTTCTCAAAATTACGTGTCATCATAGCCATGATGGGGTCCTCCTTGAGAGTGTCTCTCATGTCGGAATGGGACCATGAGTGATATCACGTCTTCATGGTTCATACCCTTGGAAAGATATGGACACACCTCGCAGCTAGGGTTATAAGTTGGGCTCCATGTATACTTAGTTGGAGTATGTTGGTTCTAAGAATCTCCCCCTGTTTCATGATTTTCCATACATGTCCATGTTTACGATTCACGATATTATGATTTATGATATTTTGGCTCAATGTATACTTTATGAGATCATACTTATGATTTCAGTTATGTCCAGCTTTATGATTCAGTTTTGAAAACCTTGAGCCATTATATTCAATTTATGATTAGAATCTAATATTTTAGACTATCTCATACCCATGATTTCAGTTTACTATTTTATTGTCATGTTTTATTTAACTTACATGCTCAGTAAATTCATAGTACTGATCGTATACTTTAATGTTATATCGTCTCATGATATAGGTTTGGATGATCAGTCACAGCCCCATTTTTAGATTTTCCTTTGCTCCAGTCAGCCCATCTTCATCTTTGGGTAAGTACTCATCATCTGAGGATGTTAGTTCAGCTTTATGTTCTTCTTTTATGTCTTTCAATTTTCAGACTTAGCCGAGTTAGTTGGGGAATTATCCCAACAGCTCATCTCATGACTAGAGGCTTTTCAAACTTGATGTAGAGATATTCAGCAGTGTTGACTTGTGGTCCCTATTCATGTTTATGATGTTTAGATTTCTGCTCATGTTGTGATTTATGTTATTTTCGCTTAGTGTATACTTATGTTATGCATGTACCATGGGTTTTGGAGCCATTCATGGTTCTAGATCCCGTGTCATGTCTGGAGTCTATGCTCGAGTCGTAACAAACTTGGTATCAGAGTATCAGGTATAGGTGTGTCCTAGGGAGTTTGAAAGCCACGTTAAATAGAGTCTTTTTCATGAGCGTAAAAAGTTCCAAATTTATAAGGAAGAGGCTATGAGACATTTTAGGAAATTTCCCTCCTTTCATGATCTATGTCGTGTGATGAAGTTCAACTCTCTCTATTCTTCTAACTCATGTTATATAGTGTGCTGAACATGCCTTCCCGAAGAGCCAATGGAAGGAGAAACGACAACGACAATGGCGATGCAAATGGGCATAAGCTGTCCCACCAGCTCCAGTGGATCATGTTGAGTTTAGGGCTACTTTTCATATGCTGGTCCAAGCTATAACGTCACAGGTCAATCTGCAGGCATTACACTTGTGAACCCCAATATGGGTGCTACGGCAGCGAGAGTGCGAGATTTCACCAGAGTGAACTCACTAAAGTTTCATGGTTTCAAAGTGGACGAGGATCCACAAAAGTTTATTGAGGAGATCCAGAAGATTACCCAGATTATGGGGGTGTCAGGAGTAGGGGTAGGCGTTCGGTCGGTTCGGTTCGATTTGAGAAACTCGATTCGATTTTTTTGATTTTCGATTTTTAAAATTAATAACCAAATACAAACTGAAATAATTTCAGTTCAGTTCGGTTTCTACAATTTTGGTTCACTTAATTTATTTTCAATTTTCGGTTTTACAAACCGCACATATAGTCACACACGGAGCAGCCAGCAAGCTGCAACTAACTTCCCAGTGTGCCCACTGCTAGAGTGCAATACGTGATTACGCTAAGTCACACTCACAGTTGCCCAGACTCAAGTGAAATGTAACAAATTCACAAAATACACTAAGTCACAAGTCACAAGTACTTCACAGTTCACACACTAAGGCACTAACTATAAGTCACTAACCATTAAGTACACTAAGTGCTAACAGTAAGTACTAAATACCACACTTCACACGTCCACTGTTGGCACTTGGCACTGTGCCACTGTCCACACTTCTTTCACCAAGCAAATAGGAAAATAACAAGCACTACATGCCTACACAACACACTAACACAGGCCATGGGCCATTGTCCCAACAGTTAATTCAAATACATAATATCCAAATACTCAATTCAAGTACGTAAAACATAAATTAACTGCATAGTCTAAACTCTAAACTTCAAAATAAAAACATCATAGTAAATCAAAATCACAGCTGCAACATCAATGTCCTTCTTTGTTATTTTTCAAGGAACTTGTCAACATGTTTCCGTAGGTGATAAGTCCCGTTTAACTTCGGGTGACAACGGTAACTTCAACCACAATGAATACATTTTATCATGCGCACTCCTCCAATTTCCTCCACCACTTCGTAGTGATCCCAAATAGGTTATTGATATTTTGGCGGCATGATTAAACCTTAACAACAAAATAAGACAAAGCTATAATTCAAATACAAGTTATAATAAAATAAATTTAGGATATATAAAATTGTTAAACAAGTTATTATATATAGAAGTTTCATACTTACCACACATGTTACTAGTTAGTAGTTGCAATTAAATATCAACAATACTAGATGCATTTCCACTACTAGCCATATCTAAAAAAATATGAAAGAACTTGTTATGCAAGATAAATAAAAAATTATTTTTAATGTATGAACACAAAATTAAAAAATCTTACCAAGTTCAAGTTGCTCAAGAAACTCTAAATCTTCCTCAACTTTAATAGGAATAGGTTCACTTCTAAGTCAATCTTGAAGAAAAATAAGAGATTGAACTAGCTTAGGAGTCAATGAACTCCTAAAGGGATCAAGAACACGACCACCTGTGTTGAATTCACATTCTGATGTTACACTTGAAATGGGAATGGCTAACACATCACAAGCCATCTCAGCAAGAATGGGAAATCTCGGCTCATTAACTTTCCACCACATCAATATATCAAAATCATCTGCCTATGTCTCAACATCTTCACCAAGATATTTATCCAACTCTGATTTACTATTTGTACCTCCACTAACTTCCTTATGCCTCTCAAAGTGTTGTTTCGTTCTCATTGTTCCTCTTTTTTGAAAGTTGCCATAACCACTCACACTAGATGTCCCCAATGAGTCACTAGATGAAGTAGATGAAGATGTTGCAAACAAAGAGCCTTTTTATGATTCCTTAACATAATAATTAAACAAAGATCTCATATATGCATTCACTTCACCAATTAGGCTCTTCCCAGGACCTTCCCCAAATATATCAACTATTGCAAAAGGAACATAGTCAAGCTTGTATGGGGATCCAACACAAACGCAATAAAGATCATTTTGTTCATTGTTTTTTGTTCACCCCAATATTTCTTGAACTTTTCTTTCATTTTTAAGCCATTGATTTCAATCTAGCATCCTCATTTTCCATCAATACTTTCAAAATAAGATCAAGTTCAGCAATTTCCACAAAGTGCACATTGAAAGTGACATAACTTGAACCAGAGACCTTAAAGTTGATAAAAAGTTTCAAGAAACTTTACCATTGTACTCAAATTATCCCAATCAACACTGAACACTTGCATGAGTTCCATCTTTACAAAGACAAGTACGAAGATAATCCAAGAATCCACTATCATAAAAACTATATCTTTCAAACGCAAGCTCAAAATTTTGTGTTGTTTATAGCATCAAGTATGTAGAGTTCCATTGAGTAGAAACAACTAAGCATAAAGATTTCTTGCAAGTTATCAACTGAGATTCACAATATTTGTTAAACTTTTTAATTCTTGCAGAAGATTGTTTAATGTATCTCACGGCTTGTCTCACTCGCTTGATGGAATCACCAATTTCCTTCAACCCATCTTGCCCAATAAGATTAAGGATATGTGACATACACTTTACATGAAGGTGTTTACCCTCCATTATATTAGTTCCCCAATTACTCAATTGTTTAGACATTTATTTCACTGTAACATCATTGGAACTAGCATTATTAACAGTAAGAGTAAACATATTATCCAAACCCTATTCAAGCAAACAGTTACTAATGCAAGCAGCCATATCACCACCCTTGTGACTATAAATAGGATAAAAATTTATTATTCTTTTGTGCAAAGTCCAACTTCTATCAATAAAGTGAGTGATTAGACACATGTAATTGATTCTCTGTATAGATATCCAGGTATCTGTCATAAGACAAATTTTTGGACGTGCTTCTTTGAAAACCCTCTTCAAAAGTTGTCTTTGTTCATGATGGAGTTCATAACAATCCCTTGTCAAGGTTCTACGAGAAGGAATATGAAATTGTGGCACTGTGACTCTCATAAAATTCCTAAACCTTCATTTTCAACAAAACTAAACGACAACTCATCAACAATTATCATTTGGGCTAAAGCTCTCCTACTTAATGCTTGATCAAATTTCCAAGTGCTAATCACACCTTCTTTTACTTTCGTTGAAGATGGTTGAAAACTTATTAGTGTTTGACTACCATCTACGAGATGGGAAAGTTTAAGACACTTCTTCAAATGGTTATTTATTGACGAAGTACCATTACCTTTTGTAGCGGCTGCATAAGTTCTTCCACAATATTTAACTTTTGATTTAGAAGCTCCACTTTTATCAATGAACTTCTCAAAATTCTTCCAACAATCAGCCATAGGTTCCATGAATTTTCTTTTCTTTAAAGCTTCAACTTTATTTGAAGATAAAGTGTTAGGTATGCTTTGATTGCTTTCATTTGAAGCTCCACCTTCACTCACTCTACTTTCATTTTCTGCCATCTATGATATATGAAAATTGAAAAATGAAAATAATTCTAAGAATAAACTAATGATTTCTATAATGATGGAATGACAACAACCCTATGATAATCAAAGGCCAAACACATAAACAAGACCCGTTCAACATGAATTAGAAGTTTAGAACCAAACGGTTGTTATTTGTTAAGTCCCTTTGCTGTCTACTGCCCAGTGCACATATTAGAACCAAACAGCGTGAATCAAAGGCCAAACACACCATTGTTGTCTACTGCCCAGTGCACATATTTTGGTTCACGCCATGGTTGTTTCACTATAATCAATTTAGCATCAGCAGGAAGCATGACTAGTCAATGAGGGCCACTTATAATTAGCATCTAGAAGACTAGCAGTAGCAGGAAGCAGAATTGTTTACATTTTCTACGTGTGTTCACATTCAACATTCAATAACAAGCTTAACTAAATCTAATAAACTTCTTATGCAATACAGTTAATCAGTAATACAGAGGCTCTGTGATTATGCATTCCATCCGTAAGATTGTAACAGAGAAGATTACCTTCTTGAGTAGTGAGTTCCATCATTAAGACATTAACAGTTACATAGTAGCACATTAATCTGAAAGATTATCTAATAAGCAATTAGAAATTTGGATAAACTTACTTGACATTAACAGTTAAAGAGCAGTAACGTAATAAGTAACAGTTATAGAGGAACTTGTACTATATTAGTTAATCCAAGTAGAGTAGGAGCAGTAACATAATAAGTACTTAATCTAGATTACTAGATAAGTAAGTAGACATTAACAATTACAGAGCAGCACATTAATCTAGATTATCTAATAAGCAAGTAAGCAACCATCAACTTTTAAGACCATGAGAATGGATATACTTACTTGACACAAAGAGGATCAAGATCGAGCCCACCATCTAGTACTTCTTCTTCAATTCGACTTCATACTTCGTACCTTCGTGTGTCGCCCATCGAGAATCAAGATCGAGCCCATCGGCCACCGTCGTCCGCCGCGTTGAGAATCTGACTCTTTGGACTTTGCAGTTCCTGGGAAATTAGGGCATTTAGGAATTAGGATGTACTGATTCCTTACGGCTTAGTGGCTTACATAATAGGATAGATAGGGTATTGGTTTAGTGGGCTTGGTTAATAGACTAATAGTGGGTTGGGGCTTGTGTATTATAAATTAAAGAATGAGTTGCAGAGTTGGATTTGGACCTGGGACCTGGTACTGGGATGGGCGACTGGCTACAATATATCATATATGGGTAGAATAATTCGGCTAACCAAATTAATTTACGCACAAATTGAAAATCGAATCGAATAACTGAAATTATTGCATTAAAAATCGAAACCGACCAAAAAGACCGAAAACTAAAATCAAAATTTAAAAAAATTTAGTTCGATCATTTTTTTCAATTTAAACCAAAATATGCCCAGACCTAGTCAGGAGAGAAGAGTGCAAATTTGACCTCCTATCAACTGAAAGGAGTAGCTCATATCTAGTTCGGGTAGTAGAAGGCAGGTCGTAGGGTAGGTGCAATTCCTGTCGACTAGGATGAGTTCGTGATAGCCTTCTTGGATAGGTTCTTTCCTCGAGAGATAAGGGAAGCCAAGGTTACTGAGTTTATAAATCTGAAGCAAAACAATATGATTGACTGGAGTATGCCTTGAAGGTCACCCTGCTGTCGAATAAGCTCCGGAGATGGTTGTCGAGCTAGGGGCTCAAATGAGAAAGTTTATCTCGGGAGTCTCAAATTTAATTATCAAGGAGTGTAGGACCACTATGCTCATCAGTGACATGGATATCTCTCGAATGATGATTCATGCCAGCAGATTGAGGAGGAGAAGTTGAAGGAGACGGAGAGGGAGATCAAGAGGGCTAGGATAGGGAACTTCGAGTTCTCACAGCAAAGGTCAAGGAGTGGACATCATTCACAATCACATCAGAGGTCATCAGCCCTAACTCCATTGTCAGGTAGTGTTCCATCTAAGTTTAGAGGTGATCATAGAGGTAGAGCATCAAGCACTAGAGGTTAGAGAAGCGTGTCAGGGGAGCACACTTTCCCAGCTTGCAGAAAGTGTGGTAAGAAACACCTAATAGAGTGCTTAGTTGTCTTAGATGTTTGCTTTAGATGTAGGAAGCCCGCACATAGACTTAGGAATTGCCCATCAGCCAGACAGGGAGACGGTAGAGGCTGTGCTCTGGATACCACTTTAAAAACTCCAGTAGCTCACCTATCTCAGCAGGGTGCATCTTCTAGTGCCAGTGGAGAACAACGTCAGAACTGATTTGATGCCCTATCACCCCGCCAGGAGTAGAAGAGCTCACCAGATGTTGTTATGGGTATGTTATGAGTTTTCCATCTTGATATTTATGCATTGCTAGATCCAAGGGCCACATTATCCTTCGTGACTCCCTATGTTGCTATCAGTTTTGGTGTCAGTCCCGAAATCCTATTAGAACTCTTCTCAGTCTCTACTCCTATCGGTAAGTCAATTTTAGCATGGAGGGTACGGTATTGTTACAATTCTTCAGAGTCTCACCTCAGCCAACTTAGTAGAGTTAGATATGATAGACTTTGATGTTATCTTTGGCATGGATTGGTTGTATTCTTGCTATGCTTCAATTAATTATAGAATCCGATCAGTAGAGTTCCAATTTCTGCGTGAACCAGTCCTTGAGTGGAAGGGTAGTTTAGCAGTGCCTGTAGGTTGCCTTTTCTCCTACCTTAATGTCAGAAAGATGATCTCCAAGGATTGTGTATGTCATGTAGTTCAAGTTAAGGATTCTAAGTCTGAAACTCATAATGTTTCAGTTTATGCTCCTACTATTATTTGGATATACCAAGAAAGATGTATGGTCTAATGAGGCTACTATGAAATATTTACTCATGGGTGGGGAAAACTCTTCTATTCTGGTTCATGGTTTCTCTTGGCTATATGGTTCATTGTTCTCGAATCTTTCATTGAAAGGAAAAGGATTAAATCCTTTTAAGAAATAAATTTTGACTCTTTAGTCGGTCTTGGTTGTATGTGAGTATCTGGAGGTGTTTCCAGATAATCTACTAGGAGTCCCTCCTAAACGGGAGATTGCCTTCAATATTGACCTTCTCCCTGATACGCAACCAATATCCATTCCTCCTTACAAAATGGCTCCAGCCGAGCTTAAGGAGTTGAAGGACCTCTTAAATAAAGGTTTCATTAGGCTTAGTAAGTCTCCATGGGGTGCCCCAGTCCTCTTGGTTCGGAAGAAGGATGGTGCTCTAAGGATGTGTATAGATTATCGCCAACTGAATAAGGTTACAATCAATAATAAATATCCCCTCCGCAGGATTGATGACTTTTTTTATCAGCTTCAGGGTGGCAAATTCTTTTTAAAGATAGAATTCAGATCCGGCTATCACCAGCTCAAAGTTAGGGAGCGTGACATTTTAAAGACAGCCTTTAGGACTCTATATGGTCACTATGAGTTTGTTGTTATATCTTTTGGACTGACAAATGCTCCTGCAGCCTTCATGGATTTGATGAACAGGGTGTTCAATCAGTACTTGGATATGTTCATCATTATTTTCATAGACGACATCTTTGAGTATTCTTGGATCAAGGAGGAGCATTTCGCTCATTTGAGGATTGTGTTGTAGACTCTTAAGGATCGTCCGGTATTTTCTAAGTTTAACAAGTGTGAGTTATGGTTGTAGTTAGTTGCATTTCTAGGCCACATGGTGTCTAGTAAGGGTGTACATGTCAATTCTCAAAAGATTGAGGCGGTGAAGAACGGCCAAGACCTATCATTCATACTGATATTAAGAGCTTTTTAGGTTTAACTGGCTACTATCGGAGGTTCATAGATGAATTTTTATCCATCGTTGCACCTTTGACTAAGTTGACCCATAAGAAGGTCAAATTTCAGTGGTTCGATGCTTGTGAGAGTAACTTTCAGGAGATAAAGGCTCGACTCATTTTCTCTTCGATCTTAATCCTTACAAAGTTCATGGATGGCTATGTGGTGTACTGTGATGCCTCTAGGATTGGCCTTGGGTGGGTGTTCATGCAGCATGGGAAGGTTATTGCTTATTTCTCGAGATAGATTAAGATTCATAAGAAGAATTATCCGACTCATGATCTTGAGTTAGCAGTTGTGGTGTTTGCCTTGAAAATATGGAGCATTATTTATATGGGGTGCATGTGGATGTGTTCATGGATCATAAGAGTCTTCATTATGTGTTCACTCAGAAGTACTTGAATTTGCAGCAAAGGAGATGGCTTAAGCTTCTCAAGGACTATGATATGAGTGTTCTTTATCATCCAGGCAAGGACAATCTAGTGGCGGATGCGCTTAGTAGGTTTTCCATGGGGAGTGTGTCTCATGTTGAGGATGGAAGGAAAGGGTTGGTGAAGGATGTCTATAGACTTGTACGCTTGGGGGTTCGCCTTACTGATTTAGCAAATAGTGGTGTTGTGGTTCAGAATGGTGCGGAGTCTTTATTGGTATCAGAAGTTAAGTCAAGACAAGATGAGGATCCTATTTTGTTCAAGTTGAAGGAAGTTGTCTGAAGTCATAAACTGGAGGTTTTCTCCCAATGGGGAGATGGTGTACTCTGATATTAGGGCTGACTATGTGTTCTGGAGGTGGATGACTTGAGAGAGCGGATGATGAGAGAGGCTCACAGCTCTCGATATTCTATATATCCAGGAGCCACCAAGATATACTGTGATCTACGAGAAGTCTATTGGTGGAAAGACATGAAGAAAGATATTGCAGAATTTGTGGCTAAGTGTCCAAAACATGTGAAGGTTAAGCATCAGAGACTGAGAGGTATGCTTCAAGATATCAGAATACCTACTTGGAAGTAGGAAGGAATAAATATGGACTTCATTATAGGTTTGCCTTGTACGCGCCAACAACATGAATCTATATGGGTATTTGTGGACCGGATAATCAGGTTAGCACATTTTCTTCTAGTAAAAACTAGGATTCAGTCGAAGATTATGCTAGACTTTAAATTTGGGAGTTATTCAGGTTGCATGGGGTCCTATTGTCCATCATTTCTAATAGGGGTACTCAGTTCATCTCATAGGTTTGGAGGTCATTTCAGAAGGATCTTAGTACTCAGGTGAAGCTTAGCACAACTTTTCACCCACAGACAGATGGTCAGGCTGAGCGGACTATCCATACCTTGGAGGACATGTTGAGAGCTTGCGTGATTGATTTCAAGAGCAGTTGGAATGATCACTTGCCTCTAATTGAGTTTGCCTACAATAACAGTTACCACTCCAGTATTCAAATGGCTCTATTTAAGGCTCTTTATGGGTAGATATGTAAATCACCTATTGGGTGATTTGAGGTAGGCAGGGCCAGATTTAGTTCATGAGTCTATGGAGAAGGTTATTCTTATTAGAGAGGCTGAAGACAACTTAGAGTCATCAAAAATCCTATGAGGATATGATAAGGAGAGAGCTTGAGTTCAGTATTAATGATTAGGTGTTTCTGAAGGTGTCACCCATGAAGGAGGTGATGAGATTTGGCAAGAAAAGGAAAACTCATTCCTAGATATATTGGTCCTTATAGGATTCTAAGACGTGTTGGCAAGATAGCTCATGAGTTGGAGTTGTCCGTAGAGTTAGCATCAGTACATCTAGTTTTTCATGTTTCCTAGTTGAAGAAGTGCCTTGGTGATCCAGCTCTAGTTGTACCGATGGAGAGTATTAGTGTGAAGGATACCCTTACTTATGAGGAGGTTCCGATTGAGATCCTTGACTGTCAAGTTCATAAGTTGAGAAATAAGGAGGTCGCTTTAGTAAAATTACTTTAGAGGAATCGACTTGTAGAGAGAGCTGCATGGGAAGCCGAAGCAGATATGATGGCCAAGTACCCTCACCTTTTTCCTTCCAGCTCAGTTTCATCATGAGGTACTAGTTTACTCATCATATTCTATTCAATTTCATGTCATGTTCATGTATCTCAGTTTCTTTTATGTATTAATATGAATGCATGTTTCATGAATTCAGTTCAGCATATGTATTGCAATTTGGAGTCAGTCTCTCCATGAGTACTTAGTGTTTAGCTTTTAGTTGTGGGATTGCAGCTCTTTCCCTATCATTCAGCTTGTTTAGTCTCCATTCGAGGATGAATGATCCAAAAGGAGAGATAATGTAACACCCCAAAAGTTTCTAAGATCATATCCTAGACATGAAGTAGAGAATTGATGGAGATTGGCACTAGGTAAGAGAACGACCCAAGGGACGGGTCGTTATATGGTGCAACAGGTCGTTGGTTGACCTGTCCTGAGAAAATCCTGATTTTGATGAAAATTTTCCCCGGAATCAACGAGTTGAGAAATGACTCGTTGTATCCTCCCATGGGTCGTGGTATGGGGTTGTTGGATAAGATTCAGAGAACTATTCCAGGCATGTTCATGTGACCACAGGTGATGGTACCGACCGTTGGAAAAACCAACGGGCCGTTGAATGGGTCATTGGTACTGTCAGACAGATTTTTAATGCGAGATTCTAAGGGTATTTTTGTAACTTACTATGTTTTTAACTCCTAAGTGTGTTTGTTTTGGGTTTCCTAAGAGGCTGTTAAGGTATTATACTTAGCCTAAACCCTATTTTTTTCAAACACCATAGATTGAAGATTCATCTTCTCAAATCTCTCAAGCTCCTAGGGATCTTTTTCTTCTCAATTCTCTTGGAACTCAATTCTTGGCAAGGATACATCAAATCCTTTATCTCTATGAACTTGGATCTCGTCCTTTCTAAGGATTTTCCTTGTTCAGTAAGTTGCTCCCTCATTACTTCCATATGCTCCAGGATCAGTTTTTTCATATCGCTCATTTGAGCATGATGTTCCTCCTCTTCATTATTCTTGTAAGCATAAAAAATTATAGGAGGATCGTAATAGGGGTTTGGAGAAGGGGAATAAGAATTTGAGCAACTACTCCAATGGCCATCCAGACCATCACATACACCACAAGTATGACAGTGTTGTCACAAGTGGGGTCCTTCACAATTTAGACACGGATCACCAAAATATGAATACCCATCATTCGACCCATTTATATACTAAGATGTCATGTTAAGAAGGGTGGTAAAATACTAAAAATAAAAAAATCTATATAATATGCGTACATAAATTATATACTTGAATAAATAACACATGAAATATGCAAAAACCAACAATCAATATAAAAAACTGAATAGTGAATTAAAATTCCAATCAAAAATAATTAATCAATATTCAAGTCCCACGCAATAGCACCGAAAGATTGATGTCGTCCAAGCGCATGTAGTCGTCAAGTGATATAGGACAGTGAAGTCCCGATTATTGATATCGCAGAGACTTGTCAGATTAATTGCTCAAGGTTAAAAACTTATTTCACTATTCTAATAAACACATGTAAAAATGGAGAATGGTTTGGAGATTATACTACTAAAACTTGAAAAGTAAATTAACTAATGAATTGAACGCTTTTTCACAAATGTTGTAATTCAAATGATGATAGAATATAGGGTCTTGGCACTTTTGCTTCAGGTTGAGTTTTAAGACTTGAATAAGCTAGACTAATTTCTGCTAAGGCTGCTAGTTGCAAGTTACTATCCCATTTCTTGTCATTCTCCCGAACACCCAAGAACTATCTCATGAACCCTAGCGCCTATATCCCTATGGTCATAGGAGATGCATGAGATGATGGTTGTGGCCACTTGTATTCAACTGAACAGGGTTGAAGGGTATATTCCTATCCTCAACAATGAAATTCATCTTGAACCCATTGGACAAGAGTCATTAAAACATGTCCTACTCTTACTTTTAACCCTCTTGGTTCCCTCTCCCGAGTTCAACCAAAATCCAACAGATAATATTCGTGAGGTGATCAATCTAACGAATAAGCAATAAAAATAAGCAAGTATAAACAACCTTTAATGAAGAATTAAGAACTAGCATAAACAAACTTTCAAACTTCAACTATCTGCTATGGTCAAAACCCTAGAACAAGAATTTAGCCACTCATGTTCAAGTGGAAAACTAAATAATTCATCATTCGAATAAAAAACATAAGTTAAAGAAGAAACCTAGAAAATGAACTTTGTCTCTTCCTCCAAAGAACTGCGTACAAGGTGATCAATACGAATAAAGTTTCCTAACAAAATGCCCTAGATGTTATATTTATAAGCAAGGCATGAAATGACTTATTTGCTCTTGAGAAGTACAGCTTTTAGACTTGAAAATATGCTCGGACAGTCCCTAGCGTGCTACGCCAGCTATTGCACTAACCTGTTCACTTTTGATTTTTATGAAGTTTAGTTTCTGGTGCACCACGCCACCCAATACACCAAGGTGTTAGAAAACTCTGCAATTTAGGCTGGTGCGCCACGCCAGCCATCTTGTCAGGGTGTTAGAATTTTATTCTTCTGAGATTTGGACTCTAGTTCACCACGCCAGCCAATGCACCAGCCTGAGTACAATTTTTTTCGAAGTTTGGTGCAGGCCAATTTTTCTCGAATTCTTCTTTCTTCATACCTTGGGTCATTTTTGAGTCCTTTTCCATTGATTACCTACTAAAATCATCTAAAAATACTTGTTAGCACCTTTAACACAAACAACCGTAAATTTATGCATTTTATAAGGATAAGGATCTCAAAATAAGGCAAAAGATGAGTAAAAGTATGGCAAATGGGCATAAGAATATTCCCAACATTATGGACTAATCTCCTACTGAGTTTGAAATGTTGCACCAATGAAATTAGTTCTCAATAATTATATACAATTGACTAAAACTAACAATTTACTCTCCATCTGAGTTGATTTGTTTCTTTTTTAATTGTATTAATCTTGCATAATTTATATACACTACGTGAGTAATTTTTTTCATCAAATTTACTATTTAGATATACTTAAAAAAACTGCTCAAAAAATAAGAGTCAATATCGATAAACAGTATAGGTATTTTAAGAAAAATTGACGGACTGATAGGGCTCAAAATATGAGTCGTCAGAAATGATAAATAGACGGATAGTGTCAATTTATTTTGATGGACTTCCCTCGATTTATTGAAATTTGAATTGGTAATTTTTTAAAAATTCTACCCAACGTCAAAAAAAATTAATTGACGGACAAATTTGATATATTTAATTAATTTAGTATTATAAAATATTTTTTAATAAAATCAAATAATTCGACTTTGTCTGTCAGTGTGTTCTTCATATCCAAGAACAAACCGACAGACAGGACCAATTTTCTAGGTTTATGCATCTAATTTTTTTGTAGAAAATCGACGGACAAACCTACATTGTCCGTCGGTTTTCTATAAAAGAAAAATCAAATGCAGAAACTTGCAATTTCTACATTTTTCACCTGTTAATTTAAAATCAATTCAATATCAGCAATAATCCAATACTAATTGCTGCCAAATAAATTCTGAATCAACTACAACATCAATAACATACTAATTATCGATTAAAAATACCAAATTTAATAGATCCACTAGAAAGATCTACGAAGTCAATCAAATTTTAAAAACTTTAAATATTTATAAAGTTTTAATTTATTTTCAATGTTCAACAATAACAATCCTAACAACTAGGTGTCTGTTCAACACACTCATCCTCATCACTAGAACTCACATCACCAACCGAGGTGGGAAAAGAACCGGCACATCTATGCATTCTACTTGCAAAGAGGTTATTCACTTGTACCTTGAGTGTCTCAAAGGTATGGCACATACTCTTATTTTCAGCAACTGGTCTTGCCTCGGCATCTGTCAAGGCACGTGTAAGGTGTTCGATCTTCTGCCACATAGTAGGGATCTGAACACCATCAACCGCCTTGACCTAGCTTGAAGAGCCAACACCTTCCAATCTAACTAGATCCGTTGAACTACGCTGCTATAGCGTAGGTCATAAACTCTCCCCTTTTGTTTCACCCTTCCCCTCCCCACCTACTTTCTCAATCTAGATTTAGTAGCGACATCTGGTGGAGGCTAGATCGGCCCACCTTGGGCTTGCTAAGTTGGGCTATACTCAGACAAGTGTCATTGATAATCCATTTACATAATTAAAAAGAAAAGTTGGTATATACGCAAAACTACAATTATTATTTATATGTAACTTTTTCAAACTTACATAGCCTTGTTAAGCCCTTTGCTTGATCCATGTGTCCGAATACGGCTCGTTCTTCTTCTTCTTTATGTGGGTAGTCCAAACGAGCTCCTCCTAAGTCATCTTATAGCCCAATTTCTGAGAATGCAAAAAAGATATAATCAAATTTAGTCAATATAAAAAATTTAGTAAAATTTATATAAGTTACTTATCAATTCTCTAGTTATCGTCCTTTGGCTCTTTGCAACCTAGTGTGCAACAAGCCATCTTTTTCTTCTTTCTTGGCCTTCTTCTCCTATTCAGACTTAGCCAAAAATTCTGACATTCTCAAATATACTTGAAGGGCCTTTTGAGGTAGAAATCAATCAGGCTTCTTTTTCTTTTCCCTAACATCTTTAAACCAATCGAACATCTTGAAACTGGCCTTCCTCTCGTAGGTCATGAAAATTATCTTGTTATACTATGGAAGTTGAGTACACAACGTCGGCAAATCAAATGATCACTAGCGTTAGATGATATATAATGATCAAAAGTTAAAGCAAAATTTTACTAAGTAATAACTAATTTGTATACCTTAAACTGATCAAACATGCCCTTTCATATTTTATGTGGTGTCTTACTCCAAGTCGAATAAGACTGATTATAAAGCCTCCAAATGCTTTCCTTTAGAATATTTCTGTTCTCTTTTTTTTTTTGGATAAAACTTGCAAAAATGACAATAAAACATGTCAAGTCATAAATAAAACGTTAAGATAAAAAATTATAAATCTAAATCAATTATAATAATAAACTTATTCAGATCCATTAGGCACGATCACTAATCTACTAAGATTGTCTTTTTCTCTGGGTTGTAGCTCTCTATCTGCTGGTGTCGTAAGTCTATATGGCTAGTTCAAGGGTGGAGTAGACGTATCCTGCGTGTCTAAATTAGAGTTGCTATCTCTGAGTTCCAAGTTGGATAGGTGGGGATATGAACTACTTGGGAAAGGAGTACCCCATGATGAATACATCGAGTTTTTCCATGATAGAAGCATGTTGGTGTAGGCATGAAAGTGTGAGAAGTAGGAAATGGAGGCATAGAAGGAGATGTACTCTAAAAATATATCGGATGCCTAATGTCATAGGGGATATAAGACACTGGTGGACAAGAGTACGTATGGGGAGAAGATGAAAGATCTCCTGAAGCAGTACTAGAATCTAGTGACCTCCTGATGCTTTCTTACTGCTCTTACTCGATTTAGTATTCATACTATTATGATCTCGATCACCATCATCTGATGACATTTGTATACAAGTTTACATTAGTATACGTAAAGAAATTTACAAGTATTAAATATAATTTCTTAAAAGAAATAAACCAATTTACTAGTCATTATTCTTACATTCTTCCTTCTCGTTTATTTTATTTTCATCATTCTCTCATTCTTCCTCCTTACTTGTTTCATATTCATAATTTGATTCTTTTTCCCTCTTGGTTCATTTTCATTATCTGATTCTTCATCAATATTTGCAATTGCAGTTACCTTATCATTAGAAACTTCTTCTAATATGTGTTCAGCATGTTCTAAATTGTGTTCTAATTCGGCATCCATTGTTTGATGAACAACTGTTATATTATTTTGGTACGCCACATCTAACACATTATCAATTTCAATCCTATCCACGAGCTTAGTCATTATAAGCATTCACCAATTAGTCTGATTTCTACACTAAGGATATGGAGCATATATACCTGCTATGTATTTTGTGCAATGGAAAAATGATCATAACAATCATACTGTTTTGTGTGCTTAACTTCAATTATTTAATGTTGTTGATTTACCTTAGTACATCTATGTGATGGATCAAACCACTTACACCAAAATTTTACTATCTTTTTTCTCGACGATCCAGGATACTTAACTTACATGATTTTTTGTATCACACCATAATAATCAACAATTTGGCCAAAATTGTCTACATCACCTTTAACGCACACTCCGTTATTATTGTTTTTTTATACTTAGAAATTTCTTCCTGTTTGAAACTTAAAATTTGTTCGTACAATACTTATTCGTTGGCTGAATTTGATTATCAGACCCGCGTGCAACATCTTTCACCAGTTGCAAATGTTTATTAGTACTATTTTCAGCATGAACCTACATAGTGTTGAATAAAAAAATTTATTTAAGTAAATGACTATATTGTACTAATATCTTCAACATGAATTTTAACACTTGCATAGTCTTTCAACTAATCGAAAAACCTCGTATATATGGCCTTATTACCCTACTGACTTACAAAGTAACTGTCTAATGAATTGAGATTTTTGGACACCTAATATGTAGACTTAAACCCGTAACAATAGATATGAACTATAACTTTATTTGGTTTAGGAAACTTCATACAATTGCATCGCCTATAAAAACACCTTCACCAAATTAAATAAAAGAGTAAAGTGACATTGCATGGTTGATAAATCCTCTAACACCTTTAACAAATTCATCTCTCATGCCCCCACGATTTTTATTAGTTCTATCATACATCCACAAATGATGATTCACCTACAAAAATATAGATATTTAATTATAAATTAAATTACATATAAATTTAAATTAATTAATTTATATTAATAATCAAATTTTATTATTTAATAGTTAATAATAATCCGACAAACATGCTCCGACTGTAATCTACATTTTGATGTAATTATGTATTTAATTTTTATTGATTAATTACTAAAATTATATAAAACACTAAATTAATAAATAAAAATTATTTTAGTTTGATTTAATTTCTAATAAGTTTCTAACTCATAACTCAAATTATATATTGGCGGTAGAATATTACTTTGTTATTTGCATTAGGATATGATAAAAATCTACTCGGAAGACAATGCCTTCTATGTGTTACTTCATATCCAAAAATCTCTCTCTTATTTTACTGTTCCTATTATATCTCATTTGTTGATTATTTGTCCTTTTTGATATTATCTTCTCTAATATTTTCCGATAAAAATGTCGCCATATTTTACACACAAAATAACGATCCATAAAATATATACACACAGTTACATTGTCGGTCACCTCTGATCCATTCAACTTTTATTTTATTTTTTTTATTACTTAACCAAGCCAAACAATGCTCCAGTTTCGTCAAAATTCACATTAAAACATTTCATATTTAAGGAATAAATCAAATTTTCTGTTAGATGTAGTTCTTGATTTTATTTTTTGCTCGTGTTTATTGTTCCACTAGTGCAGTGTAGTTGAAGAAATAGCACATATTTTTTTCAAATCTTAAAATTACTTTACTGGAGTCTAGATACCATGCCACTTTTTTCCTTTTTTTTTTTTTGGTCTCTCCTGTCTAAACAACTGTCCATCTCTGTCATAAACTATTCGCCCTATAGAAGTATCCAGCTCTTGTTATGTGTATAATCTTTTAAGTTAGGTCTATCCCTTACGGTCCCAAAGGAAAAGGTGAATGAATACAATAATGATGTATTTAGTAAAATTCCATAAGTAAAATTTAGAGAAGGGTGTGCATGCAGTCAAAGAGTACAATCTAGAAATTATAGGTTACGCTCTTCTCAATTTTCTATAGATATTTAAAGTAGTACATGAAGTGAAGTATAACTACTATTTAAAATTAAAGGACGATTTATTTTTAAAGCAAACTTAAAGAGGAGAGTAGATGAAAATTAGATAATTAGGCAATGTGAGTTTGACAAAAGAACAAGAAACATAATAACCAGATATCGTTTCGTTGGTATTACACAGTAAACCTGAATACAAAACATGTGTAAACGGCTAGGTAAAACATTACCCTGTTATCTTCTTCTTTCTTCTCGCATGAGATTCTCAGTATTCAAGTTTAGATGTATTTTATTTTTCTTCAATTAGAATTTATAAACTGTATTAAATAATTTCATTACTATCGAATGCATCTTGAATCAACTCTTGCTGCAAATGTTTTACACACGACATAAAAAAAAGAATTAATACGAAATGCTCTTTACTGATTAGGTGTGCTTTTTGACTAAATCAACATGAGAACAACGTTGGTTAAAAGAACAAAAAATTGAACATTACTATCAGAAGCTTTTTGAACCAACTATATGGCAATGCATTCCCACCTTGCTTCTAGCTCTTTTTGACTAGTACAAAAAGCACTACTGACCTGTCGCAACAGGTCGATCTAGATTTACAAGATAGGATTAGGAGGAGCCAAACTAATAATAACAACATGAACCCCAACTGTAAAACCCCCAACAATTGAGGAAAAAGAAAAATAGAAAAATGGACCAAAAGCCCACAAGTCCAAGAAAACAAAAAGCAAAGGTAAATTATCCTAAAACCCAAATCCCAAAGGTGTATGAAACCCGTCAAAAGCTAGAGCAAAGCAAAGAAACTAGTCCATCAGGGAACACGGGGCTATCTTACTTTTGGAAGTCATAGAAGCAGATGAAATAGCCAGTAACTGGCCTCTCCATGGGAATCTCGTTCTTTATGCAAGAACCAACTTCCAATCCGGCTTAAGGACAAAAGGGGCAGCCAATGGTTATGAGATCTAACCAAGTATTTGCATGTAGTCAAAGCTCCAATTAAGGACCTGTTAACCACGGACCACCCTTACTTAGGCTGAAGTTAGCATGCATTAGCAACCCCATTTGCTACAGCTTTCTTGTCCGATACAATGACTGGTTTCGCACCCTTCACATCATCTACTAATTTTGTAACTGACACATTTTCTGTAAGCTTGACCTGCCCATTAGTTTGAAGAGGTGCTAAACTTTCCTTGTTCAAAACAGTAGAAACTTCTGAAGGTTTCTGGGATTTAGGCTCGCTGTTGAAATTTTCTTTATTCTTCTCTTCAGAGACTTTACCTTCCCACACCTGCGACTGAGACAACCAAAGGGGGGAAAAAGCCATTATATACCATGACGAACATAAGTTATACGAAAATATCGACTACTGCTAAATGCACTAGTGAAAGCGCCTAAATCATCATGTTCTTTTAAATTCATTTAATAACCAGAAGTGTAGGACATATTTATATATATGCTACCTGCTTCTGGAATAGCTGCTGCTTGGCCTTCTTTTCCTGGATTCTCTTCTGACGATCTTCATAGAACTCAAAATCATCAAGGATGCACTGCTTGCTAATATGATCCTTAAATATCTTAAGCAGCTGTTGGCCCTGATCCATTTTAACCTGTACAACAGAGAAACAGTTGGTAAAAACCCTTCTCTTTTGAGATAGGTGAAACAGTTGACAGAAGCTTGGATTGATAATAACCCAAACCCGAAAGGCAAAGATCAACTGAACCAGGACAGACTAGATCCCATGCAGAAACCACTACACATTCTATCTTGTTCACAATACTAAAATCCATTGCATACCTCTTGAGTATCTCTGCTGTTGGTAACAGGCTTGTTCTCATTGTTTTCCAGAGTGATATGTTTCAACAAGTTGTTTGGAACATCTTTCACAATGTGCCATTTGACAGGAAAACAGCCAATCCACTTGTCTTGCTGCCAATACTCTACATTCTTGTTGAAATCAACCGGTCCTACCATCTCTGCAACACCAACAAACTGTCCACTCGTGTTTACCTGCATAAAATTGGCAAAAATAAGTGATCAAAACAAAGCATGCGAACCTAAAACAAAATGAAATTATACATAAATTGCATGTATGACCAGATTAAAACAAAAGACCTGGAGAAACAGTTTAGATATGAAAGCTCACCGAGAAGAAAAGAAAAATGGGGCAGCCTCCGGACTTCTGCTGAGCCTCCTGGTATGCAGCATCAAGCTTCTTGTTACCATTTGGCGTGCTAGCCCAAACATTATATTTGATGCTTTTGTGCACATCATCTTCACTGTAAGACTTAATGATAAAAAACTTGGCATCAGTATATGTCACTGGAAAATCTTGATGGTTGTATTGTTCTCTGTCCGGTGTCAAGCTTTGTTTATCTTTTCCAGCATCATTGGTTACAGTGAGCGGAATATTCTGCCCCTTGACTGCCAGAGCAACTGGTGTAAAACCCTTCTGATTCTTGGATCCTTTACCTCTTGGTCCCCTGTTGAGCTCATTTAGACCATCCATGTTTTCGTTGCCATAGCCATAGAAACTGTTTCCTCTACCCCTGGGTTTAAATCTGTTATCAATCGCCACCCACCCACGACCTGTTGTGCGAGAATCATACCGGTTAGACCCAAAGCCCATGCCAGAACTGAATGTATTCCCATACTGCCCATAATATTTGTTGGGGTACATCCTATTCATATAACCATTAGTTGTATTCATGCCAGACGAGGGTCTAGGGTGGTGCAAGCCCTGATAATGAAACAATAGAATCAGTATCAACAGAAAGTCCAAAACATATATGAAGAAAACCTTTTCAGGCAGCTGCGGTCTCCAAGTCTCTCTAAGGAGACCTTAGATTTCTGAATAGCAAGAACAGATAAATATTCTAGAATAGCAAGCAACACACCATTAGATGCGGATGAACATTCTGATTTTTTGATGATGGAACGGCACCGCCATTTGAAAATGATGGCGTAATAGAATTACCCGCCACTGGCCTAGCTTGCCCGTCAGTGAATACTGACCCATCTAGCCACGGAATGGGAGATCGTACACCATCAAAACCAAATCTAGGATCCTGATAACCCGAAGCAACTCCTCCAGGAAAGGCACCCCGTCCAAAAGAAGCATTAGTATTTAAGGATGAGTTCTGGAACGCAGGCCTCACAGACGTAGGCCCAGTATTTCCCTTTACACCATTTGCAATGCCATTAGAATTTCCATTAGCAGAATCCACAGACAATGGTGCTTGGTCAGCAGCTGCAGAGCTGGCGTTCTCACCTTTTGGTGGAGCAACCGATGTAGCATATGGAGTACTGCTCGGAGGGAGGGGCTGGAAATATGGATAATGGTAGTGTTGTGCTCCATAAAGCTGGCCATCATGCCCCAAAGTAGGGACAGGGGAAGTAGCAGGTGAGTATGGACTATAGGCTGCATAACCATAGCCATGGTGATACATAAGTGACCCGTTGTCCCCATAAGCTCCCTGCAATTTGAACATATGAAAACCAAAACCAAAAACCCAAACCCAATTAATATTTATTCAAGCTAGAAGCAAGTCCAGACAGCATAAAAGATGCGACACCGAAAATTCAATCCAGCAAGCAAACAGATTACCACATCAAACATCAAATAGAATAACTTACAGGCATCTCAACTCCATCCGGATTCACATATCTTGAATAGTCCTCCCATTCATTACCAGAACCATCATATCCTAAAACAGAATAAAGATGAGTATGAACCAAGTGAATAAACAAAACATCACTAACCTAACAGAAGTGACTTTTTAAATAAGGTCATAGCAGAGGTACTTATAGGCTGTTCTGACACAAAATGAAGCCATAAATTTGTTCCAGGGATATTAACATACCATAATAGTATGCTGTAGAGGGATAACCATTAGGAACATAGCATAAAGTTGGATCCATGAAATCCGGCAACAGAGGGGTCACAGACCGATCCATACACTGGATATGACCATTTCCAACGTCTTTTGAGTCCACAGAAGGCTGAAAAAGGGGTCAAATTTTCAAATTAGCAACTGTAGATTAATTGACAGAGACAAAGCATTTTGAGCAAACACTAACAGGTACCTTCTTTTTTGGCTCTGTAATTTCAAGTGTCTTATTCTGAGAATCCAATGATAACTTCTGAAGCAAATCTGCAGCTTCTATAGCCGTAAAAGTAAAGGAACAACACTTCTTCACACGCTTAGCCAAAAAGCTCAATAACAACTAAGCCAAGAATAACTTCCAACATATCAATTAAGTTTGTACTGAGCAACACACATCTTATTAAATTATGCAAAATTTGCTAGAATTAACCTATGAAAACACTTCAAATCAGCAATTTCAAATAATCAGAGAATGTAGAAAAGATCTTTTACACAAAAAACAAACTAAATTCTGATGTTGTTAAAAAGAAAACACCAAATTATATATAACCAAAACAGCTACCGAATTTTGCACCATACATAAGCTGAATATACCCACACCAAAACCAATAAAACGGCTGCCATATATATTTTTCTATTAAAAAATAATGAAAAGCTCAAACAGCCTACACCATAATCCCACTTACAAAACCAATAAAACAATAGAAAAGAAAAAAGATTTTTTCTGAGCAGAGACTACAAATAAATCAATCGTCAAACAAAACCAAAAACAATCAAAAATAGCGCAGATAACAGCAACTTATACCACAAGCCCAGATCTACATAATCTCAATAAACCCAGATAAAAATTCTAGCACATAGAACATAGAGATACCTATATCTACTACATATATCATGTAAAAAACAAAAGTGGGTCGATTTGAACAGAAAGAAAAAACAACGAATACCATATGCTAAGGATACGATCAGCAGAAGGAGCAACGGTCGCCATAACAAAGATAGATCTCCAAAAGGAGGACTTGTAAAACCCTAGAGACAACGGGTGTGAGAGAGTATCAGTCAGCCGCCACCAAGTCGAGGCGATATAGAGAGAGAAAGAGGGCTTGGGATTAGAGAGAGAGAAACTATAAAAAGAGAGGGTTTTGATCCATAAATTGGTGTGATTCAAATAGCACCACGAATTTGCTATTAAAGCCCCTACTTTTTCTCATTTTTCCAGATCTGTCCCCGTTTTCTCACCTCACCAGCGGGTCATTGTACCAGCGCCCACTCTTTTACGTGGCACTATCTTATTGGATTGTAAGATGGTTTGGTCCTCATGCAGGTAAGCCTTTTTATTATTTATGTTGATAGAAGGACAAGTGTGGCTGGACTTTGGTTTTACTCGGCGGACTCTTTGCAATTTCAGAACAATTGCACTAACCCCTTCTCTAAGGAACCCCCAAAAGAAAAATCTAGATATTTTATTTAATTTTTATTTTATTATTTATTATTTATTATTTATCTATATTATATTAAAAGTGTGATATCGTTAGAAAAATTAATTGAACTTTTTATTCTTCCCTGAAAAATATGACAACATATAAAATTATCATTTACTATTTCTACATAATTATTTTTTAAAATTATTATTTTTAATTATTTTCACCACTTTATTTTATCATATTAGATTTTTTATTTGTGGCATTATTTTATTTGTGATGTAAAAAAACCTTTTAAAAAATGTTTAAAAAGATTCACCTATTTTTTTCCCTTTAGGATAGTCATGAATTTTTTTCTATTTTATTTTATTAATATTAGATTTTCTACTTATGATATAACTCTCTGTGCAGTGTAAAATATCTTCCACGGAATTATTTTTCCTTTTTGATACAAAGTTTTTCTTTTTTTCCTTTCCTTTTTGATTTGTTTTTTCCTTTTTCATTGTTCAACGAATTTTTATTTTTTTGCTTTTTGATAATTTTTTTTTCTTTTAAATAATAATATTCTAATATTTTTATAGGTTTAAATTGTTTTATTTATAAATTCTTTTGTTTTTATAAACGAATTTATAATTATATAATTTAATTCATCAACTCATTTATATCAACATCTTTGATTCAATCTTCAACCTTGTATATTTTTGTGTTAATCTATCTTCTTTTTTTCATGTTATGAATTTCTTTTTATATTGTGTATTTAAAAATGACAATAGTAATTTACTATGCCTGCTCAAGTTATTTATATTTAAAATAATTTAACTTAGATTGTGTCCTTTAGTTTGGTCTAATATCGTACTATGTTATCTGCTTTAATTGAGTCTTATATTGATATTATGCGATTTAAATTTTGTGTTATTTGTAGCTGACATTCTTCATATACTCATACATTCACAAGTTTTATCTATTCAGGTAAAGTAATCTCTTCATCTCATAAAATATATTTTTTTATAAAATTATAAATTATTATAATTATAACTCTTGTGCATAATTTGTTTTAGATAATTTTGTAATAGAATTTGAAAAGAAATTCGCAAATAAAATTATGTCAATTAAACAACTAAGATGATATGATTCTCATTGGATAATAAAAGCCTTAGTAATTGAAGCTGAATTAATAAAAGAGTATAAAAAAGAACAAAGAAAGACACACAAATGACTATCACATTGGTTGACGAAGATGTAATAATTCCTTTTTATATTTATATTTTATTTATATATATATATATATATATATTTGAGTTCTTATCTATTTTATATACATACATACATACATACATATATATATATATATATATATATATATTGATAATTAAAGTTTAATTTTTTGCAAGACATAAAAGTTCATGTTATACTTTTCAATAATTATATTGAAAAGTGAAAAAAATATTTATAATAAGACAATGATTTGTTACATCATAAAGGGACACATTAATAATGTTAATCCTAATTTTGTATCAATAAACAAGGAGATTGAGGTTGGATTTAATGGCAACATTATAATTCAGGAATGCAACAGTCACTTTTCTAATGTTACTTTTTCAAACGATTTTGTTTCGTTTGAAGATGCAATACAATCTTTCGATGGAACAATCTTTGATAATTTCTTTAGAATTCATCAACTAATCTAAAATTCAATATATGCGTAATATTTTTGTTACACCTCGTAAGATATTAGCGGTTAGTATGCGTGTGCATGGATTTGTGATGAGTAATAGAAGCTTGACGTATACGGGTAAAGCCTCGGAAGCAGGATTGGGCGAGGCCAGACCGCAAAGGGCCAGCACGACGTGCCAGCCTGCCTGCGCGGCGCGCCAGGTAGACCAGCGCACTGGGGGGAGCGGTGTGGCAGGCTGGTAGACGAGTTGGGCAGCGCGGAGCGCCACCCCCTACTAGCGCTCATGTATATATATAAGCCTCCTTGTTTAATTTAAAACATTTTTGAGATAATCTTTCGGCCAGAATAGGGGGAGCACTCAATTTTCTATAGATTTTCATCAAATTACGCTATCAGACGCCGTCCAAATGGAAATTTAACTTCGGGTAACAAGTCTTAGGCCTACGGAAAGCATTTCCATGGAGTTATTTCTCGAAGATTTGCTCGGCATACCGAAACCCTGCCGAGTAAAGATTGTCAGAATGACTCCAAATTGAATCTTAGACGACCACAGGCAACAGGTAAGCATTTGTCCCTTCTGAACTCTCGAGAAATTGTGGGTTTTCAGCCTAGTTAAATAGAGTTGAGTTATAGTAAACGTTGTTATTGAAAGATATTGTTAATTACCGAATTTAGTATTGAAACTAGCCCTATTCTCTCGGTATAAGGACTGTTGTTGAGTGGAACCGCTGGCTACGGGTTGAAACTAATTAGTTAAACAAGAATTGACATTCGAAGTATGTTGAGGCTTATTCCTTCGGCAAGTTATTCCCGTCGTATAATGATACGACCTACGTTTTGAACATACACAACAATCCTACAAGTTGTAATTAGTTGTTGCTAGTATATAAGGATTATGTATGTAGTGATTAGTTGTTATCGGTAGATTAAGATCACATATGTTGTGGCTAGCTGCTGGAAAGCATATTAAGAGTATATTGTGGTATCCCTTATCAGGAAAGAAGATGTTAAGTGTGACTCACGCTAGAGGTGTCATAGCAACTCCTTTGCCCTTCTGTTCACTATGTTAATTAGTAGAATTAATGTTTTGTTGTCATGCCTAGGCTTTAGAAGTTGGTGGATAGTTGTTGGGCCTGAGTTAGTAAGTTGAACAGCATAGGTGTAGCCGGGCGATATAACTATTAGTTTGGCACCTGTATTGTCAGTAAAGCTCGCTCAGAGGCCGTCGGCGTACCTTGACGCCTCCAAGGCCAGAATTATGTTTGTATGGTCTTACCCTAGAGTCAGCGACATCAGAGTTGCCTAGTGAATTGGAGGTCAGCCTACCACATAGTTGCTACTGCCAATGACAGTTAGTTTCAGTTGACGTGGTGCTTATCGTACAGATCACTCAAGGCACCACCCTAGTTGTTACCAGTTTGATAGAGCAGGAGACACCCTAAGGAGGAATCTTTGTTAGTAGCTAGATACAGGGCCAACACCCCAACCTACTCTCATAAGATACTCAGGTACAGATTCCCAGGAACGGCTAAGTCTAGATAAACACACCTACGAGGTTAGGAGTCGCCCAGAAAAGGCATATGAAATGAACAGACCAAGTTAGTGTCTAAGGGACTAGAACCACAGTATTATAGTATTACCTCCAGGCTAAGAGTTATAATAAGATGCCTATGGAAGGTTAGGGCTGACTGCTCAGGAGCATATCCGATTAGTAGCAACCCCACAGTTATTCTACGCAGAGGACAAGTATTCCAGAGTAAGCCTATCATGGTCAGCTGCTACAAATAGAATTTAGTCGACAACGAGGACATAGTGACCCTAGTCAAGGTTAACCCTAGTTAGCTTGGTCTCTACATAAGATGTTTGGGTTGTTGGGTGTTTTGTTGTCTATAGGGCTACGCTTGCAAGAGCAATATGATGTTCGTTGGGACCAGATTGATGCCGTGAGGACCAAATTGAGTTTGTGAGGGCCGTATTGAGGCCGTGAGGGGAGGGTCGTATTGAGGCCATGAGGGTCGTATGGAGATACAGTTACAGTTACTTGCAGGGTCTAAGGGGTACCAGTAGGGGTATATAGACTGATTGGTACCTGTTGGGGCTTATGGGTGCCCAGGTAGGATATTACTGTGTTGTTTGTACCTTCCCGGTTTATAGGGGCGGGGTTAGGTTCTTGTCTGCATATTTCTCTACCAGTTATAGCTTATGAATGAATAGTCGTACAATTTTAGCTCATATACGTGTAATGATTTACTATACGCAGGTTATGGATAAGAGAGCGTACAGGTTAATCTCTGGCCCTTACTACTGTTCACTTTCAGTTTTTTTATCAGTTTTAATCAGCTTATGTTATTGCCTTACATATTCGGTACAATATCGTATTGATGCCCAACTATGGGGCATTGCATAATTGCCTGCAGTTTTAGACAGACAGAGTTCAAGACCTCCATTAGCAGCTGTTCAGGGTCAACAGTTTGGCCAGCTCCTTTCATTCGGAGTTGTCAGGTTGTAGATATTACATTAGCATTTGGGTAGGTCTGGGACCTGTCCCAACCAATATTCTCATTCTTAAAAGCTTGCAGACTACAGTCTTTAGTTAGTTGGTTGTTGTTGGCCGTGTAGGGCTCATGTATATTTTATTTTACGTGTTGGCCGTGTAGGGCCCAGTATTGCTGCCTGTTTTCCTTCCTGTTGTAACTAGACAACATGATGGTCTTGTTGGCCCGCATAGGATCCCCTTCTGTTCTGTATTAGCTGGGTTAGCTATTTTCTTCTACAGGTGTTGCGTTGCTTTGTCGGCTCGAGACTGTGTCTACAACCGAGATATAGCAGTTTGTTTTCTTGAATATGAGTCGCTGGTAGGTACCACTGGTGCTTATGCCTAGCCAGGTCAGCCCAGATCCCAGTGTGGCATTAGGTGCCAATCATACCTCCCAAGGTGGGGAGTGACAAACTTGGTATTAGAGCAAGTCGTATCCCAGGAGTCTGCAAGCCGTTTCTAGTAGAGTCTTGTTTATAAATGTGTTGTGCACCACATTTTATAAGCAGGAGGCTACAAGGCATGATAGTATGATTACCCCTCCTTCTTTTCATATCATGATATAGCACCGAGTTATATAGGGATGAGTCGCTAAGCTTTCATTGTTATGTCTATTTGAAATAATGTTTGATATGGAACAGACTTCAGTCAGCCACAAGCTAGCTACAGCAGCAGGAGAGGGTACCAGTAAGGTGCCACAGTTTGGGGGGGGGGGATAGTTAGCCTAAGGGCAAAAGAAGACGTCTTTTAATCACCCCAGCATCCTCCCAAGGCACCAGTAACCCATAAGGTAATAGATATGCTAGCACTGTCCCCGGTTCTTCTTACAGCCTTAGAGTAAGAGGTCAGTAATATGGTATATGTATGAGTTGACTCACTTAGTAGACAACTAGAATTAGACAGGGGCAACAGTTAATGTTGAATTACCTAAAAGGTATAAAAGGAGGGGGAGACTACGGGGTTCTTATCCCGGCTCTTTGGAGGTTGTAAAGTTCCATACCTCATACCGTAGTAAGATATGACTATTTTCTGCCTCCCACCCTTTTCTCAGTATGACAGAAAGAGTAAGTATTAACGTGATATTGCCCAGCATGAATAGTAAAAGGGGGCTAGAATCGTTGATTTTGGAAAAACGTTAGGAAGTGATTAAGACCCCTAGTGTTCAAGTAAGTCACCTAGACCCTCACATCAGTAAATCAGGAGGGTAGGTAGGATTATTAGTAGCACCCAAGTGCGGGTGAGAGTCCATAAGCAGTAAATTCCTAGCAATAGTAAGTTTAAGCCAGAAATAGACTAACCCCGTCGCAGTGTGTGGATAACGGTAAGACGTACCTACAGAACAATGGCTATGACCCTAGTTTGCTATGTTGAAGGACAAAGAGATTACATGAGTGAAATTGGCCCAAGTGTGGGTCAGAATGATACAGGTCAGTAGACTTGGCCAGTAGCATCCTTGTCAGTAAGATGCAGGAGGCATGAACCCCAGATATCAGCCCATACAAGTAAGGGGGAAGGCATGAGTATCTAACTTTAGAGGAGGGAAGAATCACATCCAGGCGATAGCGGGCTGATAGAGCTTGGAATCACCACCAAATGTTGAGAAATAAGCATCAGGATGACATTTAAAGGATAGTGGGGTTGTAACCTAGAATACTGCAATGTTACTACTAGTTGTGGAGGTAAAGAAGTGACGTTACGAAGACCTTAGTCTGGTGTATCCAGAGATAAGGCCCAAAAGAAGGAGTCACCGGCCTTTAAGATAGTAGGGGATAGAGTCTTGAGACCCAGAGGTCGATTCTATGTTCGTCAGTAGATTGTAGCAATGCATATCATGTCTGTTATTTCCCCCACCCGGGTTTAACGAAAATGCGTTAAGTTATAAAAGAGATCTACTACTGGCACAAGAAGAAGAAGGATACTACTGAGTTGTGGCATAAAGCTCCAATGGCCAGCAAAGGGGATTGAACATCAAAAACCGGGCAGGCTAATTCAGGAGATAGTCGTGCCTATGTGGAAGGGGGAAATAGACAGTATGAATATAGCTGCAGGGTTAACCTATATTAGGGGTAAATTCGATCCTATTCGAGTCAGTATCGAAAGAACAATGGATTAATTCATTTCCTTCCGGTCAGGATTATGTTTTAGCTAAGGGTTATGTTGAATTGAATATTAAAGAACTGTGCCGACAGTATGATGTCCCAGGGTTTATTAAATTTTGACAAAGACCGCAACTTACAACTAGGCTTGGGAAAAGCTGTCAGAACAGATTGGAACGCAAGTTAATTTGAGTACAACTTCCCATCCCTAGACAGTGACCAAGTAGAGCGCACGACTCAAACACTCGGAGTTATGTTAAAGGTGGAAATGTAGGTTCCCTATATGACGTACTGAAGCAGGTAAGTCAGGGATAATTGAAACAAGCATACTGCATCAGTCGGAGGGAAATAGTTAAATTAATTCGGAGATACGTACTGGCAGCCCAGGGTCGCTGAAAGTCTTATTCTAGTATATGGAGAAGTTAAAAAATATAAAAATTTTAAAGCAATGGCTAGATGTTCCTAAAAACTTCGTCAATGAAGGGTGTTATGAGATCTGACAAGCAGGGACGGCCCTAGGTGCATTAAACTATACCAGGTCCTCCGGGAGATTGGCCAAGTAACCTATGAGATAGAGTTGCCTTCGGGGCTAAGATCTGTTTATCAACACTACGCAAGCGTGTAGGAGGCTTTTTCTCAGATTTGACCTAGTCGAGGATGCTTATGCTATAGAAGGGTCGTCCGACGCGGAGGCTCCAATAGTTATATTAGATCGTTGGACCCGTAATCAAAGATGTGATCCATAAAAGAGTTAGAGAGGAACAGGAACATAGCAGAATATCTTCAGTTGTTCCAGGATCTATAGTGACAACATACAGATTCAGAAAATTCAAAAACGATAGGAACATAACAGAATATCTTCAGTTGTTCTAGGCTCTATAGTGACAACATACAGATTCAGACAATTCAAAAACGGTAGGATAGTTTTCAAGTATTGAGTAGAGCCCTTATCGTTATTGTTATCAGTCACTTATATATATGTATTGGCACTATATTATTCAGTTGCAGATAGCGTCCTATGAGACGCCTATGTTGGGTTTTTTCTGCATTTAAGGTTTTTGGATAATCCATAACATAGAGGGAACCCTGCCGAAATTTTTCCAAGTATTAGTTAAAAAAGTTAACTCCTTTAAACTTGAAGATGACATTTAAGGACGAATGTTCCTAACGAGGGGAGGATGTTACACCCCGTAAGATGTTAGCGGTTAGTATGCGTACACATGGATTTGTGATGAGTAATAGAAGCTTGACGCATGTAGGTAAAGCCTCGAAAATAGGATTGGGCGAGGCCAGGAGGTGAAGGGCCAGCGCGACGCACCAGCCTACATGCGCAGCGCGCCAAGCAGACCAGCGCACTGGGGTCACGGTGCGGCAGACTGGTAGGCGCATTGGGAAATACGGGGCGCCACCCTCTGCCACCGCCCATGTACACACACACACACACACACACACACACACACACATATAAGACTCCTGGTTTAATTTCAAACATTTGTGAGATAAACTTTAGGCTAAAATAGGGGGAGCACGCAATTTTCTATAGATTTTCATCAAATTACGCTATCAAACGCCTTTCAAAACTTTGGGTAACAAGTCCTAGGCCTACGGGAGGCATTTCTACGGAGTTGTTTCTCGAAGATTCGCTTGACATACCGGAACCCTGCCGAGTAAAGGTTGTCAGAATTACTCCAAATTGAATCTTAGACGGCCATAGGCAACAAGTAAGCATTTCTCCCTTCTGAACTCTCGAGAAATTGTGGATTTTCGGCCACATTAAATAGAGTTGAGTTATAGTTAACGTTGTTATTGAAAGATATTGTTATTTACTGAATTTAGTATTGAAACTAGCCCTATTCTCTTAGTATAAGGACTGCAGTTGAATGGAACCGCTGGCTACGGGTTGAAACTAATTAGTTAAATGAGAATTGGCATTCAAGGTATGTTAAGACTTATTTCTTCGTCAAGTTATTCTCGTCATATAATGATACGACCTATGTTTTGAACGTAGACAACGATCCTATAAGTTGTAATTAGCTGCTGCTAGTATGTAATGATTATGGATGTCGTGATTAGTTGCTATCGGTAGATTATGATTATATATGTTGTGGCTAGCTACTAGAAAACATATTAAGAGTATATTGCGGTATCCCTTGTCAGGAAAGAAGATGTTAAGTATGACTCACACTAGAAGTATCATAGCAAACCCTCTGCCCTTCTGTTCACTGTCTCAGTAGAATTGATATTTTGCTGTCATGCCTAGGCTTTAGAAGTTAGTGGATTGTTGTTGGGCCTGAGTTAGTAAGTTGAACAACATAGGGCAGCCGAGTGATATAACTATCAGTTTGGCGTCTGTATTGTCAGTAAAGCTCGCCCAGAGGCCGTCGGCGCACCACGACACCTCTAGGGCCAGAATTATGTTAGTATGGTCTTACCCTAGAGTCAGCGGCATCAGAGTTGCCTAGTGTATAAGGGGCTAGCCTGCCACATGGTGGCTACTGCCAGTGACAGTTAGTTTCAGTTGACATGGTGCTTATCGTACAGGTCACTCAAGGCACCACCCCAGTTGTTACCAGTCTAATAGAGCAGGAGACACCCTAAGGAGGAAGCTTTGTTAGTAGCTAGATATGGGGCCAACGCCCTAGCTTACTCTTATAAGATACTCAGATACAGGTTCCAAGAAACGGCTAAGTCCAGATAAACACACCTACGAGGTTAGGAGTCGCCTAGAGAAGGCATATGAAATCTGAACAGACCAAGTTAGTGTCTAAGGGACTAAAACCACAATATTACAGTATTACCTCAAGGCTAAGAGTTATAATAAGCTGCCTATGGAAGGTTAGGGCTGACTGCTCAGGAGCATATCCGATTAGTAGCAGCCCCATAGTTGTTCTACAGAGGACAAGTATTCCAGAGTGAGCTTATTATGTTCAGCTGCTACAAATAGAATTGAATCGACAGTGAGGGCACAGTGACCCTTGTTAGGGTTAACCCTAGTTAGCTTGGTCTCTACATATGACGTTTGGTTTGTTGGGTGTTTTGTTGTCTATAGGGCTACGCTTACAAGAGCAATATGATGTCCCCTAGGACCACATTGAGGCCGTGAGGGCCGTATTGAGATACAGTTACAGTTACTTGCAGGGTCTAAGGGGTACCAGTAGGGGTATATAGACTGATTGGTACATGCTAGGGCTTGTGGGGGTCCAAGTAGGTTATTACTGTGTTGTTTGTACCTTCCCGGTTTATGGGGGCGGGGTTAGGTTCTTGTCTGCATATTTGTCTGCCAGCTATAACTTATGAATGAATAGTCATACAGTTACAGCTCATATATAGTGATTTACTATACGCAGGTTATGGATAAGAGTGCGTACGGGTTAATCTCTGGCCCTTACTACTATTCACTTTCAGTTTTTTTATCAGTTTCAATCAACTTTTGTTATTTCCTTACATATTCGGTATATATTGTACTGATGCCCAACTATGGGGTGCTGCATACTTGCCTGTAGGTTTAGACAGACAGAGTTTAGGACCTCCATTTGCAGCTGTTCAGGGTCAGCAGTTTGGCCAGCTCCTTTCTTTCGAAGTTGACAGGTTGTAGAGATTACAGTCTTTTTTTTTGTATAGCATTTGGGTCGGGGCCCTATCCCAACCAATATTCTCATTCTTAGAGGCTTGCGGACTACAGTCTTTAGTTAGTTGGTTGTTGTTGGTCGTGTGGGGCCCATGTATATTTTATTTTACGTGTTGGCCATGTGGGGCCCAGTATAGCTGCCTATTTTCATTCCTGTTGTAACTAGATAACATGGCGGTCTTGTCGGCCCTCATAGGATCCCCTTCAATTCTATATTGGCTGGGTTAGCTATTTTCTTCTACATGTGCTGCGTGGCCTTGTCGGCCCGAGGCTGTGTTTACAACCTAGATATAGCAGTTTGTTTTCTTGAATATGAGTCGCTGGTAGGCACCAGTGGTGCTTATGCCCAGCCAGGTCAGCCCAGATCCCAGTGTGGCATTAGGTGCGAGTCATACCTCCCAAGGTGGGGCGTGACAATTTTGCTCCTATTTACTTAACAAAATATTCTTTGTAGAAATAAGCACGAAGGTCCATAGAAATGTTGGTTGAACTTCTTGCCCATCATTAAAAGATTCTACAATAGACAAAATTGTCATTTACTAATTTCCTTAGTTAGTTGTTTTTTAATTATTATATATCTTTAATAATTTGTAAAAATTAATCTCCTAATATTTAATATTTTAAAATTGAATAAAATTTTGCGTCTTAAATCTTTATTATTTGAACTATATTAAAAGTCCAAACATTTTTAAGACTTTAAAATCAATTACAATTCTATTAACTTATATGTTAATCTATTATTTATTAAATTAACTAACTATCCATCACAATATTTCAATATAAAGAAAAGGTTAAAGAGTGTAATTTAATTATGTATTAATACGCAAATTTCTTTTTCTTCTTCTTTTAAAAAGAATTGTATAATCGGGAAAACAATATAGAAATACAACGTACTTTAGGTTATTTCAATTAGTTTAGTACTCTTTTTATTCACTCTTTTTAGTTAAATCTACACTATTTTTTTCTTTCCAATTTATGTGAAGTGTTTGACTAAACACATAGATTAAGATAAAGAGAAGAAAAATTGAGTTGAAATCATCTCATAAAGGGTAAAATAAAAAGTTTAAAATTAAGTTATTATTAAATATTCAAGTACGAAGCCTTGAAGCAAAATATTATTTACCTTTTTACCCTTTTTAAAATAGTATTCACACTTGATAAAGTAGTTATTTAATTATTTTTCTAATATTTAGGATTTTAAAATTAACTAAATCTTATGTATAACATTCTTCCTTATTTGAAATATATGGAAAATATTAATATTTATATATATACATAAAATGTATGTATTTAAGTGCTCATATAAAAACAAATGATTTGTTTACCTTTCGATCAATCGCTATTTTTATGATATGTCTGTCTGTTCATTGAAACAAGTATTAGAACAAACTGAAGAAAGAAATACTAGCTAGAATGGATCAAACTCTTAAACATATTCATTTATCAATTTGAAAATGATAATTTTCTTTCTGAATTCTTATATTGTTACATAAACACATCTTTTAAATATTATTTATGCTATTTTTATAAATTTATTTTTATTAATATGAGGGATACACGTGAGGCGCGTATGTATAAATTGGTTATTAATAAAAGACTAAGCAAAAGGAGGTGAAAAAATGGATATGTCAAAGAGGAAAACAAAAAGGGATAAACATGATGAATTTAGAAAACAAGTACTATTAATTATTTTTTCGTTTTCATTATTACGATAGAGATAGGATTGTTTTGAAAATTAAGGACAAAGGATTTTTTTTTTAAATTGATTTGAATTCTTATTTTTTGTATTTCTCAAATCATTTTCGTATTTTTATTATTTATAATTCTAGAAAATTTTACAATAATGAGCAAGTATTTGTGGGAATTGAAATAGTTTCATTTAATTTGCGATAAATATTTCAGGAATTTTATTTTATTTCACTATTTATGAGTTTTCATAATTCTAATTTAAGACGAATATTGAGAAGATTTTTTACTATAAATCACGGGGAAGTATTCTTAGCTTAGTTTTGAGTTATTATAGGAATTAACTATAGATTGTTAAATCTAAAATATGAAAATTGATGGTGGAATTAGGGGTTTTTAAGCCTAAGTTTTAGGATCACTAAAATAAGAATTTTATACATAAATGAACTTCAAATGGAAATCTAATTATAAGTTTAAACTCGTGATGTTATCAGTAACCCGGTGATGTAATTTATTCTAAATTTTTACTATGTGAACTCAGGATTCACTTCTTAAGTAGATTTTGATTTATCCTAAAATATAAAATTGGATCCAATGGTCTTGTTTAATCTCATTGAGTATTCTTTTAGATAAATTGACCTCGTTTGGTGGATTCAAAGAGAGGAAAAGCAATTCTTGAAGGCTAAAGCTAGCTCTGATCGAGGTAAGTTACGCTTCTGACCTTCATGAGGAAACTTTTTTTTAAATTATCTTGTTTCACATATGATATGCATATACATACATACATACATACATGGGGGATCATATAAGGTGATGAGCGTATACGCGACTGTTGAAATTTTGTATTTTATACATGATATAACTTGATTTTGTTATTAATGCTTAGCATATTATTTGCTCTGTACCATGACTATTGACTACTACGCATTCTCTTAAGATAATATAATATTATAGACATCTCTCACATGATAGTTTAACATTATGGATTATAAATATTTGAGACTTTGACCTCCATATTGAAAGTGTGGAACTTATCTGTATCGGAATTGTCATGCCCTAATCCTAAGTGTAGACGGACCGACACTCGATGTCTTGACTTGTCTGAATTAACTTGCTAACATAACATTACGGGAGACATGTACAGAAGTAAAGAAAATTGATTCATATCAAAGGTTGTCTTTTAAAAAATTTCATTCATAAAGCATCATGTTTGAGTTTAAAGCATGAGTCATAAAATAATTCAATAATAGAAAAAGACTGACATCGTTTGCATCATTGAACATCTGGACTCATCTATTTGTGAAATCTCTAAAATAACATGAATAAAATTATTTTATCGGGACTAGATCTTATGCATACCCATAAGCTTAGAAAAAAGCTAAAATAAATGACTAGGCCCAATGACGGAGCTATAGTTGCAAGGGCGGTCACGCGAACAGTGGCAGAGGTAGAATTTTTTCTAAGGGGGTTCAAAATATGAAGAAACAAATACATGAAAATTGAAGAATGAAAAATGGAGTGAGGCAAAAAAGACAAAGATTAATCTTAACCTGCTAAATTTAACTTGTCTTGTCATGTCCCGTATAGTGTTTCTTCCTACTTTACCTTTGCTCTATCCAGTTTTTTTTTTTAAAAAATTGTGTTTTTTTTACTTTTACTTTGCAGTGTTCTACTTTATTTTATATTTTTTAAATTTTGAATATCCATACAATAATAAATTATTTTAAAAATTGGTGTTCATACAATAATACATTATTTTTGAATGTACAAGGATTGAGTTACTAATATTATAATACATATTCATAAGCTAAATAATTGGCATTGTCGACTTCTGAATTCATATAATTCAATCTACTTAATTATTCATTTGACAAAAAAATAAAAAATGATTAACAAATCAAATAAGTTTAGTTTAGTTTTGTTTTCCTTTCTCGAGAATACAATTGAAAAAAATAAAAAAATATCACGAAATCAAAAAAATTAATTAAATAGATATTATTAAAAGGATCTCCACAACTTTTAAATTTCTTAATTCAATTAAATTTAATTTACCTTATTTTTCTTTAAAATAAATTCTATCTCAATTTCAAGTTTAATAATAATTCATCATTTTCTTAAGGAGTTTCTTCGAGTTAGTATATGAAAAGAGAGTTATGTAGAAACAAACTAAGTACAAAGATAAGAAGAAAAAAATACAAAAATAAAAAGGAATATGCTTAATAAATATGGAAAAAGTTGAGAAGGAGAAAATCTAATACAAGAGAAAAATAACCGGAAAAAAGAAGAAGAAAGAATGAAGCTACCAATTGAGCCTAAAAATAACGAGGTTTTTTCATTGAGTTTTGATTCTGAGCCCAAAACAACTGCAAACTGAGTCTAATCTGCCATGGAAAAAGTTAAAGCAATAAAAGAGGATATAAAACAATGTTTTGGATAAGGGTTGACCCAAAACCCTTGAGAAAGTTTGAATCCCCTTAACCACTAAGCTAAACTTTTTAACTATCTCAAGGGGGTTCATTATAGGATATATACTCATAAAATTCAAATTTGACCTTATATATACAATGTAATTTTTTGATAAAGGGGATTTGGGTAAACCTCTAGCCTACACCTAAATCTGCCCCTGCATGTGAACATCCTTTGCCGAAAAAGAATATTATATTTATAGGTAAAATGTTATTCAATATGATTACATACTACGTTTTGAACATCCTTGACACTATTAGGTGAGGTTACCCAATGGTAAAGTGCGTTCGAAAAATATTTTCAACAAGTTATGCGCGCGAGGGTTCGATACCGAGTAGTTGCTTTTAGGTTGAATCAAAGTAAGACATGAAATAGAAAAGGAAACCACTCCTTTTAGGTAGAATCACAGCAAGGCATGAAATAAAAAAGCCCAAAACATAAATAAGAGTCAAATCAAAGGATATAATTAATAGGTTAACCTTAACATTCATCTTTCATCATAAGTTAGTTCATTATAGGGGTTTTTCAGTTTAACCAATATAATCCATCATGTGATCATATGGAGTTGATTTTAGCCTGATTGACTAAGTCAATTCATACCTTACCAGGGCATGAGAAATATATAACATAGCCTAGCATTGGGTCCATATCATATCCACAATGGATAACATAGAGATATCGTATAAAAGTTCAAAACAACCCTATTCTACATTGGCATACTTAGTTTCGAGCAATTGTCCTGAGACTCACTCCTTCTTAGTTGTCAATATTACTCCCGAATTATTACGTGATAAAATTTAGGTTAAGGGCTTATAAGTCATACTTCGTTGTTCATAATCATGTTCATCATATCGTAAAAATCACAAAGTTCTTCTCTTTTGAAGAAAATCATAATCTTCATGCTTTCAAAGAAAAATCATAATAGTCATACTTTTAAAGAACATTCATAATTTCATCTTTTATCATATTTTCATGGTGAGAGTAATGAGACTAATATATTTGGAATATCATAAAGTATTCATAGAGAGTTTATGGTGTTTGTAGTGAATTTACATGAACAAGCATATAGTTTTCAGAATTAACCCTAATTGTCTCATAGAGGAGAATTCATGGGGTTTTGAAGAAATGTAACGTGGGAAATAACAATGATGTTCTCATATGAGAAATAGTCTTACATACCACTAAAATATTTGAAAACACTTTAATTTTGAAGAACTCCAAAAATTCATTCTTGAACTTTCATAGGTTTTCTTGAAAACCCTAGGTCTATGGGGGTAGAATTTCATTATAAATTCATAAAAAATCATTAAAATTTCTTATAAAATCATGGAATAATCTTATATTAATGTGGGAGAACTTGAAGGAGAAAGAATGTCTGTGTTAGGGCTTGAAGAGGTGAAAAACTAGAAGAAAAATAGGAGAAAGTGTATTTTTAATTGTCGGTGTTAGACGACTTACAGTCGACTAAGGTTCTAGATACAATCCATAGGTTAAACTGTGAATGGTACTAGGTGCTTAAATAGCGATTCGAAATCAGACGTCACAATTTACAGTGTTGGATATGACAAATAGGTTGATTGTATTCAGATCTTTTTAATTTTCTAGAGTTGCATTTATAGTGCCATGTACGACCGTAGATCTCACTTACAGTCCCCAGGTACGACCCATAGATCGATCTTATGATCGTGGATCAATTAAAAGAATTTGTCAAATGAAGTTTCATAAAATTCTTGTATCGATTAAAGAAAATCATGAATATATGATTTGTATTTGTGTCTTGGTGCGACTGGTGTAGTTATGTACCTTACTAGAATTATAAGAATAATAATATGTTGGGGGGACAATTTTACTCCTATAGAAAGATATCAGAATGCGATTAGTATTATGTTGCAAAAAGAAATTATTGGCATATACTTGTTTATCCTAACAAATATTGTCAAGATTTTATTGATTATGCTAATGTAGGGCATTACCTGAAGTTCTTTCTTCAAATAATATATTTGCATGTAAAGGTACTTCCATATAATCATATTCTACAAGATATTCAATTATTGATAATTATTGAAATCATGCCAATATACTAGCGTTATGCCCCAAAATTTGAGGATGAGTAACCAGCACCCAGTACCTAACTTGATCGAGCAAACTCTATAACATTCTAACAATACAACCAATAAAACAAGAGTAAGCCGCGAGGCTTGGCACCAAAATCAGACTTACCACTATAAGAAAGCAAATCAGCTGAACTAGCAAAGTCTATATACAGTAATGCTATTGGTGCAAACATATATATATATATATATATATATATATATATATATATATATATATATATATATATATATATATATATATATATATATATACATATACATATATATATATATGTATGTATGTATGTATGTATGTATATATAGTCATCATTTACTTTACATTTTAGCCTTATTTTGTCGCTTTTGCTTATGAATTTTATCATATTTTGCTTAATTGAGTGATTTACATTTGTACGGGTAATATATATGAAAAGAAAGTGTTTCAAGGCATTTTTTCGGGTTCGAAGGAAGATCATATGATGATACAAAAATTTCTCGAGTCCTGAAAGCAGTTGAGCCAGCCTTTACCATGCAAGAGTAGAGTGAAAGTAGGAAATTTGCCACACATAGGCCATAGGGAAAGTGGCGCAAAGAATCCTACTAATAGAAGTAGAAATGCCACGCCACCCGTTGAGATACAAGGGTGGTGCAAAGCTGGGAAGATTTGCCACAATAATGTCATGGAAGGATAGGGTGAGATTTTCTGATCACAGAACTTAAAGTACACTATCACCCCATCCCTTATAATGCGAAGTCACAAATATTTGGCATGACAAGTCACAATAAAGGTGGCACGGGTAGACTATGTCTTCTAAAGCTAAAATATACTGTTGTGCCACCTTTTGTGATACAAGGGTGACGCGAAGCTGCAACATTGTAGTTGATGTGTTAGGAGTTTGCGACACATCTTTACTTCATATAATAGCATTTTACATGTCTTTAGAAGTTAAATTAAGTAGAAACTAACCACATTATGCCATGTTTCAAGAACCCAAACAAAATAAATAAGAGAGGTGTTAAATTTGTCCAAAGGACAGACCGTTTGTTTGATTGACGGTCCGCATGTTCAGCCATCCAGGTTATGCCAATGATTCCAGAAACTAGCTTGAAGAAGTCCTCAAACGACGATTTGAAGGACGAACTGAGGATGAGGCAGAAGATAATTGTAAAGGACTAAGGCAAAATGGACCGTCTTTCCAGAAGATGGTCCATCAATCAAGGGATGAAAAGCTGATTAAAAGAGGCCAAATATAAATGACGGGACAAAGGATGGTCCATCCTTTCAAGAGATGGTTCGTTCCTGAACCTGGCACCTTCAAGTTTAAATTATTTTGGGCTTTTTGAGACAGTATAAATAGATTTTTTTGATGATTTTATTAGAGTTTCTCAATTTTTAGAGCTTTGAGCCATTATTTTTAGTAGAGATAGATAGCTTTACTTTTCATAGTAGATCTTAGATTTAGCATGTAATTTTAAAAATACAAATTCTTCAATTGAAGATTTCTTCTACATTTTGCAATTCCATTGATGAGAATCTCTAATTACTCACTTTATCTTCTTCTTCTTGATATGGGTAACTAAACCCAGATCTAGGATTGTGAACCCTAATGATCTCAATTTAGTAAAATTGAGTTTGGGAATATGAACATTTAATTGATTAATGCTTTGTAGTGTGTGACTGGTGATGAAAGTCACTCAATCCTGCCCAATTACCTTTATGAGGCTTAAAAGAGTAAATTTAGATTAGGTTAGCATTAATCGACAATAACTCAAGGCATAAGCCTTGTTTAATGGATTCTCCTGGATATAGGTTGAATTCCAATTGGCAACAAGCAATTGGGTAGAAGGGAGTTCTCTTTAATTTGACAAAATTAAAGTAGATTGACACGTATGATGCTATTGAAAGATACCCATAGGTTGCCTAAGTCTTTGCTTGCATGTTTAACATAGCCTATTCTCAATTTATCTATATTGGGTGATTTTTGGGGGATCGACCCATAATTAGGGTCACTTTCCTAGATTTTTTTCAAATTATTTACAACACTAGCAATTTGCATTTTGTAGCTGTAGTTAAATTTTCTCAATCTTAATTCGAGTAGTCTCTAATCTTGTGATATTGTATTGATTATTACTAGACAGAGTGGGCTTAGCATAGTCTATGTGGGATTCAACCCCAACTCACATTGGATTCTATATTTGATTTGATCATACACTAACAAAATTTGAAATGGATTTGAACGAGATCAAATATTATAGCGTTGTTGCCGAAGAACTACGACATAAGCTCTATCTAGCCCCATCAATCTAGTTTGCTTGTTGAAACCTATTCTTTTACCTTCTTCTTTTGTTTTTGTTGATTGGGACAAGATCATGATCGCCCTACCGGCAGAATTGAAGAACGTGTTTGTGAAAGCCAACAATGAAGTTGACTACGTGATCTTGGGCGCATTTATACGACCAAACTCCGTATTTTCAACCTTTCAGGAGTCTAGTTAAGGATAATATTGATGTATTAGGCATGTTTTAAGTTAATTATGGTTGTTTTTCTTTTTCGAATTAATAATTGTGTTGTGACTATTTGCAGGTGGATAAGACAGAGATGTCAATGGAAGGAGCGAGTTAAACTCTGAGGGGGAGTATGGAAATGTTTGGAGAGCGTAAACATTAAGTTGAAAGTTCACCACCGTGTCAAGCTAAGGATGGTCCACGTTGAACAACGTGCCACAGTACATGGGTGGAGGAAGAAAATTTTGGAAAATTGGAAGGCGCAAAACAGTGAAGGTGCGCGATGGCTCCGTGGCACGGAGCTAGAGCTCAGCGTTAGCCTCTGTGCCATGTTGAAAGGAAGTCTAGCCTCGCCCCAATTCCAGTGAAGGTCCACGATAGCTTCGTGTCACGGAGCTATTTCACTGCGTTGAGCTCCATGCCACGGAGCTAGTTTATTGCTGGGAAATTTTTCACCTGTATAAATAGAACACTTAGGCTTTTATTTTGATTTATCTGACATTTTGGAGAACATGGGAAACAACAGTTAAGCTGAAGAAAATTCTAGGGTTCTTTCTCTTATCTTTTCTTCTAAATTTCAATTGTTGGTATGATTAAAACTTGTTTGAAGATGTTTAATCAACAAATGAGTGGCTAAATTACCTCATTCTGAGGTTGAGGCTAAATGCAGGATTGTGTAATATCATATTAGTTTAGCTGAATTTTCTTCTTTTATGAATGGTTGTTCTTCTATTCTTGATTTTCATTGTTTTAATGTTTGGCCAGAATTAAGGTAAAATTAGAGTCCTAATTTGACTCTGTGAGAAAAATTATTAGGGTAGACTTGGAATAGGGGAATATGTCCTTATCTTTGCTGTAAATTAGAGGTAAGATTCGCGTGCAGGATAGAAACACACCTGCAACGTCATATTAGGTTATCAAGGGAAACTATTTTGACTCACCCGAGGATGAGTTATTACATCACAGAAATGTGTAGTTGCAAGGCTCATAACAAGGTAATAGGCTAGAGGTTCGAAAGACCAGAGCCATATTCTAATCTTTCTCGACCATCAACCTAAGAGAGAGGGTAGTTGAAGAATAATATAAATTATACATGCCTGCATGTCATGCCTTAACCTTAGACTGTTCGTGCTATTGTTGAAATCACATTTTCTTGATTCAATTAGTGTTACTTTAGATATTACTCTTTGGAAACTTTTAATTCGTTGTGTTATTCACATACTTGCATAAAGAAATTGTGACTACTAAAGTAGAAAAAATTACCACTGAGCTACAGTCCTTGTGGGTTTGATACTTGGCTTGAAAGAGCCACTACATTACTTGTACGACCACGTGCACTTGCGTGCATTGGGGCGTGAACACTATGCAAGCGTCATCATTCTACCAAGGGTGAATGCTTCATCATTCAAGATAGATGGAAGTATCTACACCATACTTAAGGCGGAGGGGTAGTTTCACAACTCTACATATAACAACCCTCATAAGTATTTGAAGAATTTCTTAGAGGTGTGCAGCCTCCGCAAGTAGAACAATATTTTCGGTGAGGCCATTCAGCTTACGGTATTCAAATACTCTTTGGCTGGTGAAGCAAGAGAGTGGTTGCATAGGCTACCTCTGAATTCAATCCATACATGGCAAGAGCTTGTGAACATCTTTCTTAAAAAGTTGTTCCCCCTAGCAAGAAGGCCGAGCAGCGGGACAAGATCTTCTTTTTCAAGCAGCTCCCTGGGGAGCAATTATTGAAGCTTTGGGAAGGTTCAAGCAATACATATTTAGGGTGCCCAATCACGGGTTTTCCGATCATATTTTGCTTGAGAAGTTCTACCAGATTGGAATTTACGTAGTCAGTTGCAAACAATGCCACGGTAGGATAGTTCATGGATAAAACATTCTATCGGATTGCCAATATATTGGATCGGATTGCTAATTACAACCATGCATGGCACGAAGGGGATCAAAGTGGAGGGATTAATGTGGGTACTCCTTTGTTGACTCACTTAATGAAGGAAAACTTGGAGAGTAATCAGATGATGGCCGCCATAGCCACCGACATAGCCCTTCTCACCAAAAAGTTGACCGAGTCTGAGGTCAAAAAGGTACATGAAGTTGAAGAGAACTTGATTGGTGCTTAATATAGGCATGGATTCCTCCGTCCTTCATTTTAATATCAACCATTCTAGGAGCCACCTATTATGCAAGTTGAAGATGCCAATATGTTGGAAACTCATTCGATGGCTATAGATCGCATTATCAACAAGGCCACCCATCTTCATCATATCAAGGGTAATTGAGAGCTCAACTGCCAGGTCAAGGTTAGTATTTTCCAAGAAATAATTATGGTGGCCCAAATCAGGGTTAGCATAATGGTGCAAATTATCAGAATTAAGGCTCATCTTCTTATGTTCCACCGAGAGGTCCTCCTTCCAACTCAAAATTGGAGGAGGGTCCTTCATAAGATCATGTCGGCTCAAAGCTTGAAGGAATCTTGGAGAAGGTGCTCGCCAACCAAGAGAGGTTGGATCCTTGCCTAATAGAGCCTTATGGAGATTGTAGGTTCTTAAACCGCATCTATTCAAAAGCTAGAGCAACAAGTGGGAGATCTTTCCCGTGACTAAAACTCGAAGCAAAAAAGCCATTTACCTAGTGACACAGTGGCTAATTGAAAGGACATGTTGGATCTTTCAATGCTTAATGTATGGCATTGTCATAAGGAGTGGCAAGATTGTGCAGCCCGTGAAAATTGAAATTACAGATGGTGTGGTTGATAAAAAGTCCAAGATTGTGCATAAGGTTGATGACCAATTTGAGGGGCCAAGAAAGCTTCTGTTGGTGAGAGAGCTGAGGTGGGAATTGAAAAGCCACCTATAGAGGAAGTTGCAAAAGATGGTTCAGTTGCTCTAAAAGAGAGAGAGCAAAGGCCAAGGGAGGTGTCGATGACTTTGCTAAATATTTTTCTCCACCCGTTCCTTTGTTTCCACAAAGAATAGCTCGACAAGCTCTTGATGCAAAAGTGTAACAACATAATGAGCGGCTAAAACAAGTAACACTTCAGGTACCGTTCATAAAAGCCATCAAAGAGATGCCCGATTTTGCCAAGTACTTGAAGATGCTATTGGCAAGAAAGCTCCCGTGTGTGAAAAAAGCAGCTGATTCCAGTGATGCATTGAGTGAGTACCATTATTGGTTACATACGTATTGAGAAGAAAGGAGATCCAGGAGAATTTACTATTTCTTGTCGGATCGGTAGATATGACTGCTTGCATGCCCTTTGTAACAATAGGTCAAGTATTAATTTGATGCCTCTAGCTATTTACAAATTGTCCAAGTTGTCCATATTGAAGTCCACCTCTATCCAGCTCCAAATGGACAATAAGACAATCAAGAGACCAGTAGGGGTGACAGAAGATGTGCTAGTGAAAGTATAAAAGTTTGTGCTTCCGACTGATTTGGTGGTTCTGTACTGTAATGTGGAACATGATATTCCTCTCATATTTGGGAGATATTTTCTGGCTACTGGGAGTGTTACACCATGAAAAATGACATCGGTTAGTAGGCATAAACATGGATTTGTGGCGAATAAAGATAGCTTGACGCGTGTAGGAAAAGCCTCGAAAGTGGGGTCGGACGGGACAGTGCGCACAGGGCCAGCGCGACGCGCCAACCAGCAGTGCACTGGCCAGTGTAGGGTGCCAGGCCCTGTGGCGCTTTGAGAGGCGGGGGGCGCCAAGCCATGTGGTGGTTTGGGAGGTGCGAGGCACCTCTATGCCACCGGCCATGCCCCTATATATATCTCCCTTTCAAATTTTCAAGTCATTTTCTTAAATTAACCCACGACTAGAACAAAGAACCCACGACATTTTCAACATATTTTCGCCCGATTACTCTATGAAACGCCGTCCAAATTCAAATTAACTTTGGGTATGGAGTTCTAATCCCACAGGGAGCATTACTATGGAGTTATTTTCATAAAATTCGCCCGGTGAATCATAACCCCACCGAGCCAAAGTTGTCAGAACTGCTCCAAACAGATTTCTATACAATCACAGGCTTCAAGTAAGTACTTCTCCCTTCTAAACTCTCAGGAAATTATACGTTTTCGACCGTGTTATGTTAAGTTGAAGTATAGTCAATATTGGTATTAAAATTTATCCTTTTTTTCCGAATTTGGTATTGAAATTCCTCTCTTTCTCCTAGTATAATGGTTACAGCTGAAAGGAGCTGAGTAATCCAAGTGAAAATCATCGGTTATTCGGGAAACGACAGCTAAGGTATGTAAGGATTATCTATTCCTGTCGTATACCAATACGACGTATGCTTATGAAGCAAGATCATGGTTCTGTATGAAGTAATTAGCTGATGCCAGTAGATAATGAGTCTATTCATATACGTGCTACGACTAGCTGCTATTAGTAAATTGTGAATAGAGCTGTTGTGGTCAGTTGTTTCTGTAGACTATGAATTTATGTATGTTGTGGATAGCTGCTAGAACACGTTTATAGATTATACCGCAGTAACCCTCGTCGAGAAAGAACATGTTAAGTGTGATACGCGCTGGGAGTGTCGTAGAAAATTTTCTATTCTCCAGTTCATCATATTAGTAGAATTGTGCGTTTAATTACCAGGCCCAGACCTTAGAAGCCCGTGAATAGTTATCGGGCCTGAGTTAGTAAGTTGAACAGTATAGGTGCAGCTAGGCGATATAACTACCAGTTTGACGCCTGTGTAGCCAGAAAAGCACGCCCAGAGGCCATTGGCGTACCTTTACTCCCCAGGGCCAAAAATTCATATAGGAAGGCCATACTTTAGAATCAGCAGCCTTGGATTGTCTAGTGAACAGAGTGACAGCCTGCATTCTAGTTAGCTACTACCAGTAATTGTCAGTCCCAATGACTTAGCATTCATCCTACAGATCACCCCAGAAGCCACTCCAGTCATTTAGGTTAAATAGACCCATGGGTACCCTAAGGAAGGGGACCTTATTAGAAGATAGAGGTAGGGCCAGCACCCCAACCTGTTCTTAGAAGATACTCAGGTACAGATGACCGTAAGCGGCTAAGTCTATGTAGACTTATTTTTAAGGTTAGTAATCATCTAGAAAAGTCATATAAGATGGGACCAGACCAAGATAGGGTCTAAAGGACCGACACCATGTTATTACAACACTACTCTCAGGATAAGAATGTCAGTAAGCGGCCTATGGAGGGTTAGGGGCCGACCGCCCAAAAACATGTTCAATCAGTAACAACCCTACAACAGTTCCAAGTAGAGGGACCAAGTAACTAGTCATCTGCACCCCATAGTTATTTATGAGTTATAGTTGTTTGAGTAGGACATTCAGAGTATTGTTAGGCCACTCCAGATCTCGCCCTATTTAGTCCAGACTATTAGAGAGCATGATCACTATCAGGATCCCCTGATTAGATACAGGTGCAAGGTGTGCCTACTAGCAGCCTTACAGACTATCCTAGGGGGAGAGTAGTGGTAACGTTGGTCCAGAAGGCCAGATACGCCTTTTGAGTGACTAGATTGAGATTTTAGTACAACACCTTAGTCGGGGTTGCCTTCACTTAGGAGCCTTCCATGACCACCCCAGGGTTACTAGTTGTGTCGACGCCAGCTAGGGGCGAGATGATGTCGCTCTACGGAGCAGTATGCCGTTCATGAGGGACGAAGATGGGGTCCCAGGTCCTCATACAATCCATTCCATGGGTGGGCTATTATATGCCATGGTTGGCTCTACACACCCCCATCGAGCCTGGTGCTCGGGGTACAGATATTAGATATCAGGAGTCCACTAGATCAGACACAGCTACAGTTCAGGGGCCAAGCAGGCCCAGTTGTAGACCCAGGGGACCAGAAGGTTGGCTACAGTACTAGTGGAGTCCTAGAAATCTGGATAGGGGTATATAGATTGAGATGTGCTCGCCAGGGCTTATGGGGGCCTAAATGAGTTATTCTTTGTTGATTGTACCTTCCGACTTATGGAGGCCAGGTGAGGTTCTTGTTTGTATTCTTGTCTGCTAGTTATAGTTTATAAATGTGTAATTATACAGTCTTAGCTTACGTACATGTAGTGTTGGTTAGATGCAGATTAGAATCAGTAGGTGTACAGGTTAATTTTTCTGCCCTTCTTTCTATTCACTTCTAGTCTTTATCAGCTTATCTATTGTCTTACATATTCGGTACATATCGTACTGACGCCCTCCCTAGGCGCTGCATTACTTGCCTGCAAGTTTAGACAGACAGGGTTCAGGATCTCCAGTAACAGCTGTTCAGAGTTCGCAGTTTGGACAACTCCTTTCATTCGGAGTTTTCAGGTTGTAGAGATTTCTGTATTTTAGTCATATAGCGTTTTGGGTAGCCGGGGCCCTTTCCCGACCACTATTTGTATTCTTAGAGGCTTGCAGACTACAATCGTCAATTATATTTCGTATGTTGGCCGTGTAGGGCCAAGGATAGTAGTTTGTCTTCATTTTTGTTATAACTAGACAGCATGGTGGCCTTGTCGGCCTGCATAGGATCCCTTCTGTTGCCTGTTATTGGTTAGCTATTTTTGTTCACATGTGGCTATACGGCCTTGTCGGCCAGAGGCTGTATTTACAACCGAGATATAACCCGTTATTTTCTTGAATTGAGTCACGGGCTGGCACCAGACGTGCATAAGCCTAGCCAGGTCAGTTAGTTGCCAATATGGCACCAGGTGCCAGTCATGCCTCCCCAAGTTGGGCATGACAGGGAGGGCCCTAATGGACTCGAAAAAGCATGAAATAATATTTTGGATCAAGAATGAAAGCATCACCTTCAAAGCTAAGAGAGATCATTTGTTTCCCATAGGAGTTGGGGACATTTTTGTGGTTAATATAGAGAAGAGTGCTGATGAAGTAACTGGACATACCATTGCTGTATTACCCAAGAAAAAAAAGGTCAAATCAAAATGTGTGAAGCAGTACCTATGCGCCACAAAAAGCAGGAAATGGGTGAGGAAGTCTCGTCCCAAGGATGGGTCACCATGTTCATTATCCAAGTATATTATATCGTGCCGCGATATTAAATTAGGCGCTTCTTGAGAGGTGATCCAAGGGATGCTACATCATGTGTACTATGTTAAAACAAGTGCTTCTTGAGAGGCAACCCATGAATTTTTGGACTAATGGGTATTGATGCATGCAGGTATACTTAAAAAGATGGAGGAAATTGATCTAAAATAGAAAAAGAGAATTCTGGTATGAAAATGATGGAGGAACAGATGGACCGTCCTTTCAAAGGAAGAATCACATTCTCTACCGTCCTTTAGATTAGGGGTTCTGGTAAGAGAAGGCCAAGAGATGGTCCGCTAGACTGTCCACTCTTTAGACCATCTTTGGATTTTAAAATTTTTTGGCGTGGGTCCTTATTGAGATGGGTTTGGGTTGGGTCCTTAGAAAATAGGCTGGGTTGGTCTTTAATAAACCACCCATGGGCTAACCCAACCTGACCCATGAGTTTTAAATTAAAACAAAAAGGGTATCGAGGGTGCCCTGTGCCTGATTGCTTACTCCTTTCCGTCTCTTCCACCATTTTCCTCTTCATCTCTCTCCTATTTGCTAAAGACCTCTATTTTTAGTGCACTCTTGCTTGATTTTAATATTGCATCACGTCCCTCAAATACATACAAGAGCATTGCACGCACAACTAGGGTTTTGGAAGCCCTCATTTCATGTCGTTTATCATTCAAGCACACAGGCACTTGAGAAGAATATAGGTATTTATTCTGTTGTTTGATCTTCATTTTTAATGCTTAATGTGATGTGTATGATATTTTGACTGGGGTATTGTGAACCTATGCTTGGAGTATGACTTGGGGGGGGGGGAGAGAACTTGGGTAAAATTTTCTAGAAATTTGGATGGGGCTTAGGTGATTGTTTGTTTGAGCTTGAATATGGTTGATAAATTGTTTAATGAGATTAAAATTGGTATATCCCTATCCTATGTCTATGCTTTGTTCAAAATCGAATTTCCCAAAAAATTGGAATTGTGAAATCCCCAAAGAATGGAGGAAATGATGGACCGTCTTGTCCAAAGATGGACTGTCTTTGTCTCCATCTTCAGAACCCGAACACCCAAATTTACTGAGTCAAAGGACGACTCAAGGGATAGACCTCCTTTTGGAAGGACGATCTGCACCTCGAACCGTCCATTGAAATAGTGACCTTGAATTTCTGGGATCAATAGATGGAACAAGGTAAGGTCCATCTCTTCAGAGTGCGGACCGTCCTTCCAACCGTCCATTGCTCTCTTTTTCTAATTTCATGTTATCCCAATTCCATGTTCTAACATATTGTTGCATGATCACAGGTAATGGTACCCAAAAGAGTTGTACCTAGAGGAGGCAAGACAAATACACCAAAGAGGTCCCAACTTAGTGACGAGGATGAGGAGTACCTGTCTCCAGGTCGTAGGAGCACCATTGATCAAACAATAGAGATGTCACCCATCCCCTCAGCTCAAGTGGCATCTATAGACTTATCGTCTTTAGGATCCACATCTCATTTCGATGCAGATTGTGGTCAGGCCTAAGCCAGTAGGGCCTAGATTGACATTTTCTCTGGCAAGTCTGTTGAGAAGGAATCTTCCATCCAGACTTCCTGTCCCCCAATAGCTACAACAAAGTTGATATAGAAGCAGGGGGAGGATATGTATAGGCTGTGGTGGGCTGTTCAGGGAGCTAGAGAGTGGTACTTGCAGAGGCAACATGTTACGACCCGAACATAGGCCCATATCGAGACACGGGACAAGGAACCCCGAGCGATTCTGAGTCGACCCATAGAATGAACAAAACATCTAACTCAATCATAAATGCGGAAGATTAACATGATAAACTTAGCGAAAGTTTGAAATAAGCATACATTAGAAAAACACACAAATTTGAAACTGATTACATTCTATGTCTGAAAAGCCTCTAATACTGATGAGTTGATGGGACAAGACCCCAAGTAACTCTCTAAATCTGTAACTGAAGACATAAACAAAATTGATAAAGCAGGGTCCTCGGGAAATGAGGACTCACCAACAGATGTTGGATACTAACTCTGAAAGGCTAGCTAAGGATGAGGCTGAGTCTGAGTATCGAGGCCTGTATCATGAAATGATACATCAAAGAGTATGCGGTCAGTATGTGAAATGTACCGAGTATGCAAGGTAAGTAAAACCACTTAAGTAAGTAAAATCGTTAAACATGCATAATGTAAAACATAATCAAGATAAGATTCTGAGAGTAAGGCTGGCATGCTATTTTTCTAAAATCATGATCTGATCATAAATGAATATCATAACTGAATAGAATGACCCGAAGATGAAACTGAATATCATAAGTAAAGACTGAGCATTGGGTCAAACCTGCTTTAGACATGTAACATGATTGATAAACATGCTTAACTGAAACATGAGGAACAATGGGAGACTCGTTATATAACCGACATTACCACGATAGAGCTTACTTGGTCCTGACTATTACACTCAAGTGGGCAGAGCCGTCTACAGCCTTGCCAGGGCTAGAGACACTACCATGATATTTATATCAAGCTGAAGGCCCCTTGGGGCAGGGGGACGCTCATGAAGGAGGTCCTAAATAATTTAAACATACCTACGTTGGCTCATAGTTCTAAGGTGTAGGGTTGACTAATTCATAGCCTACTCGGTGCTAGACACTACTCTCAAAAACATGCATATGCACTCCATTGTTTTTCAATGAAGCTGACCATCGTCTAGAGATGAAGCTGAATAATCATATATATAATAAATCTAAAATCATACATGAGGAGCCTTGGCTCAAACCATACCACAAGCTGAGTATAATTGGGAGTCTAGACTCCAAAATCATGTGGTAATCTAATTAACATGAATCATAAATCATACTTAAACATATGAGCTTGCCCGATACTTAACATGCTTGAAAATAAGTAGATTCACTTGAAAATATGATCATAAACATGGGTAGCTTGAATACATGCTTTTCTCATCAATAATTCATCATAATTGAACATACATCATAAATCTCAACTTCTCATAAATCCTTCACGAATGGGCATCATTATTTGTAAAACTAGTAAACATGATTAGCTGTTGAAAACATGATAAAACGTGCCCATGAATCATAATTCATCAATTAAAACATACTTAGATCATATCCATTATATTGACTTAGAGAATTCATGCATTGGGTTAAAACCCCATAGAATCAACTCATAGATTTTCATAAATTAGAGAGGAATTGGGCATGGAACAAATTCACCCATTCATAACCCTACGTATGTGAAGGGATATGATTCTATAACTTCTCTGATTTCCCAAGAAAGAATTGATAAAGAACCTTGACGAATTAGCCTTGATCACCCTCCCTAGACTTCTGCTCTTGCATGCATGAATAGGAATAGCTTAGAATAAATTTTCCCCTCTTAAAACCCACTATTCATAGCTTAAAACGACGTAGTTTAGACCTTAAAATCATAGGAATTATAGAAAAGCCTTTAATAAACTCGCAAGGAAAAACAGACTGCCAGTCCTCACGAGGGACATGACGAGTAATTACTACTAGGCATGAGTCGTTACCTCCAGTCGTTAGTGCACTGCCAATTTTCCTCAAAGGGTCCCCACGAGGGACCTAACGGATCGTCATTGGTGACCACAAATCGTGATCTTCACTGCCCAAAAGTCCCTAATTCTTCTCCAACCCTGGCCATGGCTGATCCAACAAGTCGTGGGGTCTGACCATGACTCATGGTCATGCCCGTGGTGACTTCAAATCACAAATTCCAAAACTTAAGGCAAGTACTTCACCACGAGTCACCTAACGACTCGTGGTTAACCCCATGAGTCCAGTAACGACTCGTTCTGTGATCTGATGCAGAATTTCTAATTTTATGCGTTTCCACTCCCGAGTCTGATCTAAGGGTTTTTGGGGCATTACACAACATGCCCTAAATGGAAAGCTGCATTTGGGTATTTCTGAGGAGCATACCATTAGCTCCAATGGCTTGGAGCTGTACCTCGACATCCTGGAGTAGCTCAGATTCCAACATTGGGAGTTTTTATTTCGCCCGTTGGGCCAGCACATTCATACAATAGTCTGGGAGTTTTATGCTGTATATGGGGCGATCCTCCTACTATAGAACCCAGAGTTGAAGATACAGATAGAGCCACCAATATCAGTGGTTATCAGGGAAGTGTCGACTGATATCAACCCGGAGGCGATCAACCAATACTATTTTGGAGATGATTTTGAGGTGGTGGAAACCTCTGGTTATGGTGAGATAGCCGCCCAGGGCCAGAAAGCTAAAGGATAGATGGCCAGAAGTACACCAGTGTGGGCTGCTTTTGAGACAATTGATATATTAAAGAGAGAGCTTCAGCTTCTGGCCAAGTTCTAGTAGAATGTTGCATGCAGTAGGATATGCCCAAAGAAGAGCGGCAACAAACTACAGCTTGGAAACACTCTCATTGTGTTATCCATTGTGGCTAAGAAGAGGATAGACATTGGCCATATGGTGTGTTTGGAGCTGAAGGATAGGGCCGTCCAAATGGCCACCTCCTTACCATTCCTATTCTTAATTACATCACTTTTTCAAAGGGCAGGCATGTCGATTATTCAATGACGCTCATCAGGTGATAAATATCACCAGGATGAGAGATGATACTATGGTCACCTCAGTGAGCCACCTTAGCTCCATACTATCGGTGGGCCCACTACCGAGGGTCAGGGTATCCAGCCTGTGGAGCCCATATCACAGTCCACCAGTGAGTTAGACCCAGCAGTAGCAGATCAGCCACCACTGCACCCTTTCCAACTGCACCACCGAGGGCATTACTCAGCTCCAGAGAGTTATTAACTAGCCTAGCTTGAGACATGATAGAGAGGAGCGGCAGCTTGCGAAGTTCATTGAGGATTTACCAGCCTTCGTGGCCGTTATAGTTGAGCGGGCTCTTCAACTACTCCGGGACACAGTCAGGAGCTCTCATGAGGCTTAAGCTCTTGCTTAGAAGCCATGGATGCCAGATTGAGCTAGCTTAGGAGAAGTGCTAGTTCGTCAGATATATTGAGCCTTCGAGCTGATCTAGCAAAGACAAGAGTTGTCGTCCTGGACTTGCAGATTTGAGAGAGGTAGCCGGAGGATGTCCAGATACTGCTTGTGTACCGGACAAAACCCATTACAAGTATCATGGATTACTACCCCATGCAGTGTCAGTCCTTCTGGATCAGGCTCAGTCAATTCCACCATTAGTACCGGTCAACTGGCGCAGTTGTCACATCCCGAGTTTGCACCCTTGATACGACACACTACGTAGGATCACAAGTGACCCTAAGCAAACGCATGGCATGACATAACACTGCTATGATATAAGTTACTAAGTAAACTTAGCGGAAGCATAACTGAAATAATGGAACAAATGGTTCTAAGTACAAAGTAATCTATGTTAAGTGAATACATATGAAATCTGATGCTAAAACATCAAACTAACATAGTAACTAACAATCTGTCTGAAAGCCTTTACTAGAAAGATGAGTTGCTAGGACAAGCCCCAAGCTAACTCTAGTGTCTGAAGCTAAAATTGAAATAAAAAAACTGAATATGAAACCTCCAGCCCTTGAAAGATGAGGACTCACTACTGTCAGATGCTAGAAATCGCCGGGAGAAACTAGCTGCGATGCTGGGTCCTGATACCTGAGCCTATATCATAAAACGATATAGCACATAGAGCATGTGATCAGTACTTGGAATGTACCGAGCATGTGAGATGTAAATAAAACATACATATACTGGAGGCTTGTAAATTAAACTGAAATAACATGCAACAACTCTATTTGAAATCAAAAATACTGCAAATAGTCTGACATATATGGGAATGCTATAAAAATTGATAAACTCAATTAGAGTCATAAGCATATCCTGGAATATAAGAGACAGGACCGGACTGAGAACTCTGACTATACTGGAGTGCGGGAGAGCCTATAACCGATATATAACCACGTGAGTTAGACGTGGAGTTTGATATATAAACCCCATCGAAGAGAGCGCACTGTACCTTTGCCAGGGTATAGTGGCTGAGCTATGTGATCACTCTCTGGGGCCTATTTAGGCTAATAACCTATAGTGACACATAGTTCTAAGAATATGAGTACGCTAAAACCTGGTCCGCTTGGTGCTAAGTATTACTCCCACTGAAAACCTAATTATATCTAGATGAGCTAATAGTTCAAAACTGATCTCCTAAGACTAAGTCAGAAATACTTATCGGGAAGTGTACTGAGAGTTTAAGGACTTGAAAGAAACCGTGTTCTAAGACTTGTTAGAGCTTCTTTATCTAAAAGTGTCATGACAGTCTAAAGAACAACGAATATGCTGATAAACTGATACTACTGAAGATACTGAGTACTGACAATATTACTGAGACTGAACATACTAAAAGCATTGACTTTCCATCAAAGCATCTATGATAAAATTCATAATTTAAGTGAAAATATCATGATAATACAATATTTCTATCTGAATTCTAAAATCATGCAAGTTTTTTGTCAAAAAATCATGCTAAAGATCAGGGCTAGGAAAGCACACTGTGAATGAAACCAAGACATGAATTTTAGCTAGTAATAGTCATGAATGCTTAAAGCATCATCAAGATTAAGAAATTTTTAAGCTGATTGAAAAACCTTAGTTTCTAATTTTCTACAGGGTTGGAAATTATAAAAAAATTTCGAAAATAATTTGGGACACAAGGGGAAAACAGAACCCTTGTTGAATTCCCACGTACTTGAAGAAGAATTCCCCTGAGAAGAAGCTCGAATTTTTGAGATTGCTGGAAGAACCCAAGTTCTTGCTAGGGAGAATTTTTGAACTTCAACATTTTGGTTTTGAGAGTTAAGTGAGAAAATGAGGGATGAGGATCGACTAACTCCGCTAAATCCCCCTGAGAATATACCCTAAAACAACGTAGTTTAGGAACTAAAATTGTGAGAAGTTACAAAAATGCATCTGGAAAAGATCTGGAAAACTGCCCTTAATGACTTAACGAGTCACATAATGAGTCATTGGTGGTGACCATGACTAGTTAGGATAGTCGCTGGTCCTGGGTCTAAAAATTTTCCTTCTCTAAAATTCTCACAACGGACGTTGGTCAGTACAATGGGTCATTTCACTACTCATCGTCACTGGAGGAAATTTTGATTATTTCCTAGATCTCCCCCAATACATGGACAAAATGACTAATCATCTAAAACAACAGGTCGTTGTTTCCAAGCATTTTCATTGGAGGGATTTCTATCCCTTTCTGGACTTCCTCTAACGGTTCACTTCAATGAGTCGTCTTAAGAAACAACGGCTCGTCGTATGGCTCTTTGTCTGGAAGACAGATTTTTGATCATATTTTGAACTTATCAGAATGGAAAACACAATGACTCGTTGCTTCTAATGATGGATAATTGCACCACTAATTGAATCTAAGGAATGAAAACTGCAGGATTGACAATGACTCAAGACAATGGGTCGTTGTTACTGACAATGACTCGTCAGTTGATTCGTTCTGAAATAATTTTTTTTTGGTTTTTTGTTCTAGGTCTGGGTTTGGTCTAAGGAACTTTTGGGGTGTTATAATATCTCCTCCTTGGGAACATTCATCCTTGAATGAAGGCTAAGTAAGATGCAAGACTGGGAAAGAGCTGCAATCCCGAACTGAAGACTATAAACTGATTACTGAAAGAGTGACTGATTCCAAATTGAGATAGACATACTAACCGAATTTATACAACTAGGGAGAACGTTAAAACATGAATAGAGCTGAAGGATAAGGAACTAAATAGAGTACTGAGAAGTACTTTAGTACCTGATGTTGACGCTGAGATGGAAGGAAATAAGTGAGGGTATTTAGCCATCATATCTGCTTCTACTTCTCGTGTAGCTCCCTCAACTAGCTGGTTCCTCCATAAAACCTTTACTGAAGCGACTTCCTTATTCCTCAGCTTAGGATTTAAAGTGTAACCTCTTCTTAAGAGAGACTATCCTTTACACCAACACTCTCTAGAGGCACTACTGAGGTTGGATCACCGATGCATTTGTTCAACAAGGACACATGGAAGACTAGGTGCACCATGCTAACTCCGCAGGCAAATCCAGATCATAGGCCACATTGCCAATGTGTTTCAGAATTTTGTAAGGACCAATATATCTAGGACTGAGCTTTCCTTTCTTCCCAAACCTCATCATACCTTTCATAGGTGAAATTTTCAAATATACCCAATCATCTACAACAAACTCCGGCTCTCTTCTCCTTACATCTGCATATGATTTTTGTCTTCTTTGAATTGTTTTCAACCGTTTCCTAATAAGTCGAACCTTATGCATGGCCTCAAGTACTGAATCAGGTCCTATTAAGGTAGATTCACTAACCTCAAACTACTCTATAGGAAATCTACACCTCCTACCATATAATTCCTCGAACAGAGCCATCTGAATACTGGAGTGGTAGCTATTGTTGTACGCAAACTCGATGAAAGGTAGGTGATCATCCCAACTGCTCTTGAAATTGATCATGCAAGCCCTTACATATCCTCCAAAGTCTGAATAGTCTGCTCAGCCTGGCCATCTGTTTTTGGGTGAAAAGCTCTGCTGAGCTTGACCTGAGTACCAAGTCCTTTCTGAAATGATTTCCAGAAGTGCGAGGTGAACTAAGTACCCCTATATGAAGTGATGGAAAAGGGAACTTCATGCAGTCTGACTAACTCCCAGATGTACAGTCTAGTATAATCCTCCACCGAGTCTGTGGTCTTAACTGGTAAAATGTGCTGACATAGTCATCCAGTCTATAACTATCCAAATTGAGTCATGCTGTAGGCGCATACGATGTAGACTTGTAATGAAACTTCTTCCCACTTCCAAGTAGGAATGATAATATCCTGAGTCATAACCCCAGGCCTCTATGTTCAACCTTGACCTGTTGGCAATTTGGATACTTAACCATAAATTCCGCATTGTGCTTCTTCATGCCATTCCACCAGTTGACTTCCCATAGATTATGGTACATTGTGATGGCACCTGGGTGGATAGAGTACCTGGTGCTATGAGCTTCCATTAGTATCCATTGCCTCAAATTATCTACATTGGGAACACACAACCTGCCCAGATAGAGCACACCATCTCCCCCTTTGGAGGAAGCTTCCACCTCTTTCTTTAGGACTGCTTTCTTCAACTTATGTAGGATTGGGTCTTTATCCTGCTTTGACTTAACCTCCACCACCAGGGAGGATTCTGACCCACTCTGGACTACAACTCCACCTTTTGCTGAATCAACCAACTAGACCCCTAACCGAGCTAGTCTATGAATATCCTTTACCAGTTCCTTTTTATCCTCCTCTACATGAGCAAGACTCCCCATAGACTTTTTGCTGAGGTCATCAACCACTAAATTGGCCTTACCCGGGTGATACAACACACTCATGTCATAATCCTTTAATAATTCTAGCCATCTTCTCTGACGCAAATTCAGGTCCGTCTGACTGAACACATACTGTAGGCTCTTGTGATCGGTAAAAATATTCACATGAACTCCATAAAAGTAATTCGTCCAAATCTTCAAGGCAAATACTATCGCTGCTAGTTCGAGATCGTGAGTCGGATAGTTCTTCTCATGAACCTTGAGTTGTCTGGAGGCATAATCATTACCTTACCATGCTGCATCAGAATATAACCAAGGCCAACTATGGAGACATCACAATAGATCACAAACCCATCTAAATCTTCTGGCAGAGTTAGAACTGGGGTTGTAGTGAGTCGAGTCTTCAATCGTGCAAGCTCTTCTCACATGCATCAGACCACTAAAACTTCATCTTCTTTTAAGTTAGTTTGGTCAAAGGAGAAGAAATGGAGGAGAACCCTTCTATGAACCGTCTGTAATAACCGGCAAGGCCTAAGAAACTCCTAATCTCTGATGGAGAAGTGGGTCTAGGCCAATCCTTAACTACTACTATCTTTTGAGGATCCACCTAAATACCCTCACTAGAGATCACATGACTGAGGAATGCAATTGATTTTAGCCAGAATTCACACTTGCTAAATTTAGCAAATAATTGGTGGTCACTGTGAGTCTGCAAAACTATTCTCAGATGGTCTGCATGCTCCTTCTTTGTTTTGGAGTAAACCAGAATATCGTCTATAAAGAAAATAACGAACATGTCCCGGTACGGCTTGAATACCCTGTTCATCAGATCCATAAAAGCTGCAAGAGCATTGGTTAGTTCAAAAGACATAACTATGAATTCGTAGTGACCATATCGAGTTCTAAAGGTTATTTTTGAAATGTCACACTCTCTGACCTTGAGCTGGTGGTATCACGATATGAGATATACCTTGGAAAAAAACTAGCTCCCTAAAGTTGATCGAACAAGTCATCAATCCTGGGTAAAGGATACCTGTTCTTGACTGTGACCTTGTTCAGGTGACGGTAGTCGATGCATATTTTGAGTGTACCGTCCTTCTTTCACACGAATAAGATTGGAGCACCCCATGGAGAGATGCTGGGTCTGATGAACCCCTTATCTAGAAGGTCTTTCAGTTGTATCTTCAACTCCTTAAGCTCAGTTGGAGCCATTCTATAAGAAGGAATAGAGATAGGCTAGGTACGAGAAGGTCTATGCCGAAGTCTATTTCCCTATCGGGAAGGACTTCGAGAAGATCTTTGGGAAATACATCAGGGAACTCATTTACAATTGATTGAAGTGTCGGGGTCTCAAAACTAGAATCTTTGACCCTAACCAAGTAATAGGTGTACCTTAGCGATCGTTTTCCTAGTCTTAAGGTCTGAAATGAACCAACCCTTAGGCACTGAAGTACTACCCTTCCAATCTAGGATTGGTTCGTCAGGAAACTGAAAATTAACGACCTTGGTTCTACAATCAACTGAGGCATAACAAGAATGTAACCATTCTATTGCAAGAATGAGGTCAAAGTTGACCATATCTAACTCTACTAGATCAACTGTAGTGACTTTATGTAACACTATGACCGGACAATCCCTGTACACCCGACTAGCTCTAACTGACTTACCAACCGGAGTAGAGACCAAAAATGGCTTTAAGAGGATTTCTAGGCTAATGTCAAACTGGACAACAATGTAAAGAACCACACAAGAGTGTATGGCTCTTGGATCTAGTAAATCATAAGCATCTGTTTAAAAGAGACGTAACATACTGGTGACTACATCAGGTGAATGCTCCTGGTCCTGACGAGAGGATAAAACATAGAAGCAGTTTTGGAACTGACCACCACCTGTACTTGAGGTAGTACCTTGCTAAGTTGAGCGACCTGACAGAGTTGCTGACGTGGTGGGCTGGGATTTCCCTCGTCCTGTTGATGGGCAATCTCTCAACCTATGACCTAGTTGGCCACATTTGAAACTGTCCTCCTTGCCCAGACAACACTCACCCGGATGATTCTTTCCTCACTTAGAGCATACTGGAAAAGTGCAACTACTGGAGACATAACTCTGGGACTGGGAGCCTGATGCTCCACCCCTCCAGTCTTTGCAGGGCCCAAAAAAAGGAGAACTGGATGATGAGGGTGCTGGAGGTCTGTGCTGCTTCTGTGGGCAACTACTACCACTCGACCTCTATAGAGAATACTCAAACTAGCCTATCTGTACCCCTTTATTCTCCCTCTCTATCTCCTTCAATTTCTCAGCCTCTATCTACTGTACGTCGATAATGAGTCTGGAGATGTCCATTTTATTAAGCATGGCAGTCCTGCACTCCTTGACTACCAAATTTAAGACTCCATTCACGAACTTGAGCATGTGATCCCTCAGCTCTGCAACTATTTCCGGAGCATACTTCGACAGTTGAGTGAACTTTAACGCGTAGTCCTGCACTGCCATGTCATTTTGCCTCATGTTCACAAACTCCGCAGCCTTAGCTTCCCTTAACTCCCGGGAAAAGAATCGGTCTAGAAATGCAGTTATAAATTCATCCCACTCCACTGAATAAGAAGCCAGATCTGCACTTTCTACAGAAGTAACACCCATAATTTTATTGATCTTCTAAATTTGTCAATGAACTCTTGTGGGTCCTCATCTACCTTAGACCCGTAAAATACTAGGGGATTCATCTGAGTAAAATCCTGGACTCTAGCAGTAGCTGTAGACCTATTAGTATTGACTGGTACGACGACCTACTGGTTTACTTGATTGATCATCGCCTAAGCCAGCATTTCAAAAGCAGTTCGAAACTCTACATGTGATACCTGATCATCTTTAGGGGCTGGATGGTTAGCATTTACGGTCCTCCTTCCGTTTCCACTTTTAGGAGGCAATTTGAAAACTGAAAAAGGTAGAGCACGAGTTAGGAGGATATTTTAGAGATTAAACTCTATGCAAGATAAAAATCATAAAAAAGAGAATTTTCCTAAAAACGCTTCGTAGCCTCCCCTTTATAAGTGTGGTGCGCTTCACTGCTATGAAAAGGACTCTACTTGACACGACTTTTAGACAACCTAGGACATTCTAAATCTGATGCTTTGATGCCAAGTTTGTCGTGATCCGAGTTTACACCCTGGATACAACATGGTACTTAGGATCACAGGTGACCCCAAGCAAACCCATGGCATGGCATAACACTGCTATCATCTGAGTAACTAAGTAAACTGAGAGGAAGCATAATTGAAATAATGGAAGAACTGTTTCTAAGTACAAAGTAATCTGAGTTAAGTGAATACATATGAAATCTGATACTAAAACATCAAACTAACATAGTAGCTAACTATCTGTCTGAAAGTATCTACTAGAAAGATGAGTTGGTGGGACAAGCCCCTAAAAATTGAAATATCAAAGTTGAATATAGAACCTCCGCCCTTCAGAAGATGAGGATTCACCACTGTCAGATGCTAGAAATTGTCGGGAGAAACTAGTTGCGATGCTGGGGTTGGGTACCTGAGCCTATATCATAAAATGATATAGAATATAGAGCATGCGATCATTACTTGGAATGTACTGAGCATGTGAGATGTAAATAAAACATACATATATTGAAGACTTGTAAACTAAACTGAAATAACATGCGACAACTCTATCTAAAATTAGAAATACTACAAATACTCTGACAAATATGGGAATATTGTAAAAACTAATAAACTGAATCAGAGTCATGAGCATATTTTGAGATCTGAGAGATTGGATTGAGAAATCTAATTGTACTGTACTGATATATAACTACATGAGCTAGATGTGGAGTTCAATATATACACCCCATCGAAGAGATCCCACTATACCATGACAAGGTATAGTGGCTGAGCTATGTGATCACTATCTGGGGTCTATTTAGGCTATTAACCTACAGTGGCATGTAGCTGTAATGCCTCGGAAGCTCAAAATATAATCCCAAGACGTAAATTAGGATATCCAGAAAAGCTGCAGAAAAGCTATAGGATGACTCACCTAACGAGTCGTTAAGTGACCCCATGACTCGTTAGGTGAGCCATGAGAAGGAGGTTTTATAATTTTAAGAAGGGAGATAGTGTACCCAACAAGGGACTTGATGAGTCGTGGTCACTGACCACGACCCGTTGAGTTACTCATGGTCAAGTCTGGGTTGAGTATATTATTAGTGGAGCAGTGTACTTAACGGGTGGGGGAAACGAGTCGTGGTCCCTAGTAACGACTCGTTATGTCCCCCCCTAGTGAGTTTTTAGCCAGTGTACCTGACGAGAGTCACAAAGAGTCGTCGTTAGTGGAAACAACTCGTTACCAAACTTAGCATTTAATCTTCAGATGTGAGACAGTGTGGTCCACGACTGGTGACCACGACTCGTTAGGTCCCTTGTTAGAGTCACCTGACAGTTTCTCCCAGCGAATTTCTAAGGGCTATTTAGTAATTTCCTACTCTCCCAAGCTTAAAACTACATTGTTTTAGTAATAATTTTAGACCTTTTAGTGGGGAAAAATGGTTTATTCCTCATTCCCACTCTCAGTTTTCATAAAATCACCGTAAGTTCTCCTCTCAAGAATCCTTCAAGCAAGCTTAGGGTTGCTCATCATTGCAGCAGTTCAAGTCTTCTTCTTTGGGAGAATTTTAGTCAGGAATGTGGGAATTCAGGGAATTGTCCTTCCCTTGTGTCTCCCTAAATCCTCCCATAATTTCCCTATTAGTTTATCCTTGAGTTCTTCGAATATGAATAAATTTTCATGTTGGATTTTTTGTTAATTTCAATTGGGATAATATCCATGTTTATTATTCATATGATCTTCATTAGTTCCTAAGTAAATTGTTGTTGTTCTAGCCAAGGTGACTTAACCCCTTATCTTTCGAGTAATGATTATTGCATATTAAATTTCCATCTAATGTATAAAGTATGTTTTGGGCTGAATTTCCTAGTAATTCTTATTATATATATATATATATATATGTTGAGTAAATACTCCATTGATAAGATGATTTTAGCCTTGACAGATGAGATTTCCTAAATTCTTGAATTTTTGCCATATTATGGAATTCCCGTGTGGTTGGAATGAGCTGAGTTCTCTATTAACTTTTTAATAGTTCAGTACAGTTAGAACATAGAACCTCTTCAGAACTATTCAGAACTTGTCAACGGATCAGTTTGACTTCAGTCTTTTCCCGAGGTGTCAGTGGTGCCTCCTAGTTATTAGAATCAAACTCAGAATCTAGTGTATTGGTCCATTAAGCGGTCATGACATTTTAGATATATAGCTCTGACCAGCCCCACGACCCCAGTTCAGTATACAGATTGTTCTTAGACGATTACGACGCTTCCAGATAAGCACCTCTGACCAGTCTAGAACCTAGTTTAAGAATATGGTCCAATAAGACTCTCAGGGTACTTTCAGTTATATGTCCCTAACTAGTCTTGGACCCTAGTTGCAAGCTATCAGCTTATTAGTTCAGTATAGGTTTCCAGTGGAGTAGAACTTAGCACCGAGCAGGCTGGGGTTCCAGCGCACCCAGGTTTCCAGAACTATGTTGCTAATGTAGGTTACAATATTACTTGGCCTGATTGGCCCTAGACTTTTGTGATCACCCAGTTCATGACTTTATACCCTGACAAGGTATATTGGGTCCTACTGGTGGGGTGTATACATCGAACTCCACATCTAGCTCACGTGGTTATATGTCGGTTATCGGCTCTCCCACTAGTTAGTCCAGTCCAGTTTCAGAATAAGTAGCTCAGTTCAGTACAGTATCTCAGACTTAGTGTTTCAGACTTAGGGCATGTCTTTGACCACCAGGGTTATCTTGACCATTTCAGTATATATATCAGTAGCTCAGATCAGTTTGCTTGTTGATCATTATGTGTCATTTCAGTTCAGACTTTGTACTTCAGTTATGTTTCCTCCCACTTACTCAGTACATCCAAAGTACTGATGCATACTTTTATGCTGTATCGTTTGATGATACAGCTGCAGGTTCCCAAATTCAGCAGCGTTAGCAGCCACGTTTAAGATCATCCTTAGTCGCAGTTGAAGTGTGAGTACTCATCATTCGAGGGCCTTATTTCATTATTTTTCAGTTTTATTTAGACTTAGAGTTAGATGGGGGGCTTGTCCCAGCAACTCATCAGTTAGCCTTTCAGACATAGAGTACATTCAGATTTCAATTTTGTAAATTTTATGTTTTATTTTAGTTTCATTTTCTGAAATGCTTTTATGTTGTTAATTCAAAGCTTTCGCTATGCATGTTTTATTTAGGATACCAATGTATGATAGACTAGGTGTTGACTTGGGGTCACTTGTGGCTTCAAGTACCGTGTTACGTCCAGGGTGTAGGCTTGGGGCATGACAAACTTTGTATTAGAGAACTAGGTTTAGAGTATCCTCGGAAAGTCTGAAAGCCGCATCGAGTAGAGTCATTTTCATGAGTGTGAAGCGTGCCACACTTATAACGGGGAGGCTACAAGATGTTGTTAGGAAAACTCCCTTTTGTTCATACTCCTTATCGTGCATTAGAGTTCAATTCCAGAAATGCCTTTCTAACTCGTGCTCTGTTTGTTTCAATGAACCATGCATCCTAGACACAGTAACAGAAGAAGGGCCGACAACACCAACAGACCTGCCCCACCATCTCCAGCAGCCCCTCAGGGCAACACAATGTCCACTGCAGAGTTTAGAGTGGCTATCCAGCTGCTCGCTCAGACAGTCACCAATCAGGTGAATTAGCAGGTGGTTCTGGTAGCCACAAACGGGTCTGCGACAGTTGCTCGAGTACGGGATTTTACCCGAATAGACCCTCCAAATTTTCATGAAACAAAGGAGGGAGAGGACCCACAAGGGTTTGTAGACGAGATTAGAAAAAATCACCCGAATTATGGGTGTCAGCTCCTCGGAGAGTGCTTATCTGGCTGCCTACCAGCTCAAAAGGGTAGCTCAGGTTTGGCATGACCAGTGGAAAGAGGGGCTACCATCCAGAGCAGGACCAGTGGAGTGGGAAGAATTCCATACAGCTTTCTTGGATAGGTTTTCCTTTGGGAGCTGAGGGAGGCTAAGATGGCGGAGTTTATAAATTTGCGACAGGGCAACATAACTGTGGAGGAATATGCTCTGGAGTTTACTACGCTGTCTAAGTATGCTCCAGAGATGGTAGCCGATCCAAGGGCTCACATGTTGAAGTTTGTAAATGGAGTATCAAATCTGGTCCTCAAGGAGTGTAGGACCGCGATGCTGATTAAGGACATGGACCTTTCTAACTTGATTGTCTATGCCCAATAGATTGAGGCTGAAAAGCTGAAGGATATGGAGCATAAGAACAAACGGACAAGGACTGGCCATTCAGATTTTGACCATCAAAGGCCTAGCGGTGGTAGCCGCCCACAGCAACAGCAGCAGTAGCAGCAGCAACAGAGAGACCCAACACCCATCTCAGCCAGCACACCAACCTTCCGATCCCGCCAGGATCGAAGGGGTGGGTCATCCGGCACTCAGCCTCAGACTCACAGTACAGGGAGCAGGTATCCAGCTTGCCCCAAGTATGGTAGGAATCACCCAGGAGAATGTCTTCAAGGTTGAGAGGGCTTTTTTGGTTGCAGACAACTTGGACATCGGCTTAAGGAGTGCCCGTTAGCAGGGCGAGGGAGAGCACAATCTACCACATCATCAGCTCCAGCAGGCTGACCAACTCAACAGGCCAACACATCAGGTACAGATGGCGGTCAGCGCCAAAATTGTTTCTATGCTCTGTGTTACCGTAGGATCAGGAGAGCTCACCTGACGTAGTCATGGGTATGCTACGTCTCTTCCATCTAGACGTTTATGCCCTCCTAGATCTAGGAGCCACTCTTTCATTCGTGACTCGTTACATAGTAGTCCAGTTTAATATTAGTCCATAGGTCCTCTCAGAACAATTCTCAGTATCCACCCCAGTTGGCGAGCCAGTTAGAGCTAGCCGAGTGTATAGAAATTGCCCAGTCTCAGTCCAGAATAAAGTCATACCAGCTGACCTCATAGAGTTAGACATGGTCGATTTTGACCTTATCCTTGGCATGGATTGGTTACACTCCTGCTATGCCTCAGTTGATTGCAGAACTAGAGTTGTCAAGTTCCAGTTTCCAAATGAGCCAGTGTTAGAATGGACGGGCAGCAGTTCAACACCTGAGGGTAGGTTTATTTACTACCTTAAGGCCCAGAAACTCATCTCCAAGGGATGTATATATCATCAAGTTTGGGTAAAGGATTCCAACTCTGAGACCCCAATTATCCAGTCAGTCCCTATGGTCAGCGAGTTCCCAGAAATTTTTCCTAAGGATCTTCTTGGATTTCCCCTTGAACGGGAAATAGACTTTGGAATAGATCTCCTCCCAGACACTCAGCCCATCTCCATCCCTCCTTACAGAATGGCTCCACTTGAGCTTAAGGAGTTGAAGGAGCAGTTAAAGGATCTTCTTTACAAGGGTTTTATCAGACCCAACATCTCTTCCTGGGGTGCTCCAGTGCTGTTCGTGCATAAGAAAGTCAGTACCCTCAGAATGTGCATAGATTACCGTCGGCTGAATAAAGTCACAGTCAAGAACATATATCCCCTACCTAGAATCGATGACCTATTTAACCAACTTCAAGGAGCAAGTTGTTTCTCCAAAATCGATCTCAGGTCAGGGTACCATCAGTTAAGGGTTAGAGAGTGTGACATACTGAAAACAACATTCAAAACTCGGTATGGTCACTATGAGTTTGTGGTGATGTCCTTCGCGCTAACAAATGCCCTAGTAGCCTTCATGTATTTGATGAATAGAGTCTTCAAGCAGTACCTGGATATGTTCATCATTGTATTTATCGATGACATTCTAGTATACTCCAGAAATGAGGAAGAGCATGCAAATCACCTCAGATTAGCATTGAAGACACTTAGGGACCGCCAGTTGTTCTCCAAGTTCAGCAAGTGTGAATTCTGATTAAAGTCTGTGACCTTCTTAGGTCATGTGGTCTCAGGTGAAGGAATACAAATAGACCCTCACAAGATAGCAGCAATGAAAGATTGTCCCAGACCTACTTCTTGTACTGAAATCAGGAGTTTCATGGGTTTAGCGAGTTATTACCGACGGTTTGTGGAATGTTTCTCCTCTATAGCATCTCCTCTGACTAAGTTTTCTTAGAGGAAGGTGAAATTTCAGTGGTTAGATGAGTGTGAGAAGAGTTTTTAGGAGTTGAAGACTCGACTCACTACCGCTTCAGTTTTAACCTTTCTGGAAGGATCAGATGGGTTGATTATTTGTTGTGACGCTTCCAGAGTTGGAATCGATGCGTTTTGATGCAGTGGGGCAAAGTGATAGCCTATGCCTCCAGATAGCTCAAAATTCATGAGAAAAATTATCCAACTCATGACTTGGAGTTGGTAGCGGTGGTTTTCGCACTAAAAATATGGAGACATTACCTTTATGGGGCTCATGTGGATGTGTTCACAGATCATAAGAGCCTTCAGTATGTGTTCAGCTAGAAGGATCTAAATCTACATTAGATAAGGTAGTTGGAGTTGCTAAAAGACTATAACATGAGTGTACTATATCACCTGGGCAAAGCCAATGTGGTGGCTGACGCCCTAAGCAGACGGTCGATGGGGAGTGTGGCTCATATTGAGGAAGACAAAAAGGAGTTATCAAGGGATGTTCACAGACTATCTCGGTTAGGGGTATAGTTGGTGGATTCAGCCGAAGGCTGGGTAGTAGTGTAGAGTAGGTTAGATTCATCCTTGGTAGTTGAAGTTAAGTCCAGAAAAGATGAAGATCCAGTTCTACTTAAACTTAAAGAAGCAGTTCTCAGAAAGGAGGTCGAGGCTTTCTCCAAAGAGGGAGATGGTGTGCTCCGTTACCAGGAAAGGTTGTGTGTACTAGATGTTGGTGAGTTGAGACAACAGATACTGGCTGAGGCACACAACTTATTCTCTTCTGCTCGTTTAGGTGGGTCTCTTGCAAGTGAGGTAGGAGATGCGACCAGGGCTGTCAGATTGGTAGGGCGTCGCGTCCTAGCCCTGGTTGATCTCCTCTCAAGATGCTCTTTAGAAACTTCGTATTCTTCCACCGAGCCACTTGACTCTTCAGAGGACGAGGGCTCGTCCCTAAGTCTATGATATGAAGGCTGACTTTTCTTCGGTACCTGTTTCTTGACCTGACCCTTCTTTGGTGTACCTTTTGGTACCATTGTACCTGCGGGATGACAGTAAATATTCACGATGAGATGAAATAAAATCAGCTTTAATTGTGTCCCTATAGACAGGACGAGGGACTCAACGAGTCGTTGCCACTAGACACGACTCGTGAGGTCACTCGTCGTCTACAGGTCATTTTTTCTTTTGTTGAACCAGTGGACTTAATGACTAGTCACAACGAGTCATTACTTGTGGCAATGACTCTTTAGACTAGTCGTGAGGTACACTAGTTACATCTCCCATTTCCCCACTCAGGATGAGCTACATAATGTGTCGTGAGGTGATACCGTGACTCGTTATGTGGCTCGTGCTCAAGAGTTTACTTAGTGGGTTTAAGACAACCCAACCCATGTTCATCTTCACTTAATATTCAATCCCACAAGCACAAATAAAATTTCTTATAAAATTGCATTCACTTTTGATTACGATTTTAAGTTAAAAGCATCCTAGGGCTTTCGTCTGATCTCAAACATAAATCATCAAGGCATTACAATGTTATAGGGATGAGTCGGTTAAAACACTTGAAAAAGGAGGAAAATATTACTTACAGTGATCAAAATTAGAGGAAGAGTTTTTAGCAGTAGGTGATTTTAACGCACAGTCACAATTGGATTATATCACCTGAGCAGATTTGAGTGCGATCGTGCGTGTGTGCGCTTTATGGGTGAGAAGTGATATTGGGAGGATGAGAGAGTGGGAAATTTTTAGTTGGAATTTCAGTTTAAGCTCAAGTGAGAAAATTAGAGGGCATAATCGGGTGTCTTTATAGGTTTTGAAAATTGAATTACCCAATTTGTACGTGGGTTGGGTCAGGTGGAAGGTTTAATTAAAAATATACCACGACCCACATAACGAGTCGTTAAGCAAAGTAACGACATGTTTGGTTGTTCGTTCAATTGAATGGGTTTAGAAAACTTACTTGGGACCTAACGGTTCATGCAATGACTCGTGGTGTTATCTAACGAGTCATGTCATGGGTCGTCGACCCTGTACTCTGTTGGCCCTTCAGTAGCTACATGACGGGTCACTTGACAACTCATTGGGTTACCCCACGATCCGTTAAGTTGCTCATTGCATCTTTTTACAGCTCAAATCCCTCTTTAATCCAGTAGACTTAACGGAAGACCCCATGATTTATTGTCACTGACAACAACTCGTTTTGTCAACCGTTGTCCACACTGTTTTCTGTGGAAGTGACCACGATCCACTTAACGAGTCGTTAGGTCAAACAATGACTCGTTCTATGATTTTTTTGTACCCACAACTGAAGTTTAGATTTTTTGTTTCAGCTTCAAATTTCCCATCTTAATCATCTGCACACATCAACACACGTAAACACTATATATATATCTTACAATTACAACTTGGGTTGCCTCCAAAGAAGCGCCTGATTTAACATCGCGACACGACGCGGGTATTTTGATTACTCAAACTTCGCCGAAACACCTCCATGGGTTGCCTCCCATGCAGCGCCTGATTTAACATCGCAGCACGACGCAAGTCCTTGGGTTACTCAGATTTCACCCAGAGTCCAGAGATCCACCAACTTAATTTCTTCGCTCTTCCCCAAATATGCTTTCACCCACTGACTAGTTAAACTTTAAATCGCTTTCCTTCATGGTTTTCCAGTTCAATTGCCCCATGGGAGAATACTTGGATCACTCAAAAAGGCCCCAACCATTTGGACTTCAACTTGCCAGGAAACAAGTGAAGCCTAGAATTGATTAGTAACACCATATCACCCGGGCTGAACTCTCTCTTCTCAATCTTCCGGTCATGCTGAATTTTCATCCTTAGTTTATAAATTTCAGAACTCTCATAGGCTTTCAAATGAAATTCATCTAGCTCATTCAAATGATCAAGCCTCAAGTTTGCAGCTTCGCTCCAGTTCAAATTCAGCTTCTTGAGCACCCACATAACTTTGTGCTCAAGTTCAACCGGAAGATGAAATTCTTTCCCATATACAAGATGATACGGAGACATACCTATAGGAGTCTTGAATGCGGTCCGATAAGCCCATAAAACATTATCTAGCTTCCTAGACCAATTTATCCGGTTAGCATTCACAGTATTAGCTAAGATAGTCTTTATCTCCCGGTTGGAGACTTCAACTTGCCACTAGACTGTGGATGATGGGGTGTTGCCACCTTGTGTTTCACCCTATATTTTTCCAATAAAGTATGAAACAATCGGTTGCAGAAGTGCGAACCCCCATCACTAATGATGGCTCTGGGAGCCCCAAATCTAGCAAAAATATTCCACTTCAAGAATATTGTGACACTCTTCCCTTCATTATTTGGAAGCGCAACTGCCTCCACCCATTTTGAAACACAGTCCACAACAACAAGTATGTACTTCATCTCGTTTGAGCTCATAAATGGAACCATGAAATCAATGCCCCATACGTCAAACAGCTCAATGACAAGGACGGGAGTAAGAGGGAGCTCATGCCTCCTTGCCTCCTTGCCTTTGGTATGCATCACATACCTTTGCAAAATCATGCATATCCTTGGTGAATGGTTGGCCAATAGAACCTACAGTTTGCAGAATTTTTTGGGCTGTGCAAATCCTGCTGTGGCGACCCCCAACAGGGGATGAGTGGCAGGCCTCCAATATGCTCAACATCTCCACCTCAGGCACGCATGTCCAAATCACCCCATCAGCACATATGCGGTATAAGTAAGGCTCATCCCAGAAAAATTTCCGCACATCAGACATGAACTTCTTCCGTTGGTGAAAAGATAAATTTTTTGGTACAACATCACTCACCAGATAATTAGCGAAGTCTGCAAACCATGGGATGAGATCCTATGAGGCAGCTAAAACCTGCTCATGTCTGAAGGCATTTGAATGCATCGGGGAATGCATAATCTATGTCAAGCTCATCACGAAGTGCTGCATCAGCTTCCAACCTTGATAAATGATCCGCCACCTAGTTTTTAGTCCCCTTCTGGTCCTTTACCTAGAACTCAAACTCTTGCAGCAACAGAACCCATCAAATCAACCATGTCTTGACATCCTTCTTTGTCGTCAGATATCTCAGAGATGCATGGTCTGTATGGAGTATCACTTTGGTTCCAAGAAAGAACGCACGAAACTTCTCAAATGCAAATACTACAACCAACAACTCCTATTCTGTCGCGGTATAATTTTTCTGAGATGCTTTAAGAGCCTTGCTAGCATAATAAATAGGATGGAAGATCTTTTCACGCCTTTGGCCCAATACAGCTCCCAGGGACACTCTGCTAGAATCACACATAACCTTGAACGGTAAAGACCACTCAGGTGCCACTATAATCAGGGCAATGGTCAATCTCTCTTTTAGGCATTCAAACGCTTTCATACATGCCTCATCAAAAGACTTCACCTCTTTCTCAAGAACTTTACACAAAGGATGTGCAATCTTTGAGAAATCCTTGATGAATCTCCTATAAAACCCTGCATGATCCGAAAAGCTTCGAACACCTTTCATAGAAATTGGAGGTGGTAGACTAGAAATTACTTCGATCTTGGCCCTGTCCACCTCAATACCCTTACTAGAAATCTTGTTCCCTAGCACTATACCTTCTTTGACGATGAAATGACACTTTTTCCAGTTAAGCACCAAGTTGGTCTCTTCACATCTCTGCAGCAGCTTGCTCAAATGAGCCAAACAATCCTCGAATGAATACCCACCACCAAAAAGTCATCCATAAAGACTTCAATGGTGTCCTCCAGCATGTTAGAAAATATGGACATCATGCAACGCTGAAAAGTGGCGGGCGCATTACATAACCCAAACGGCATCCTCTTGAAAGCAAATCTACCATATCGACAGGTGAAACTGATCTTCTTTTGGTCTTCGGGGGCTATGGATATTTGGTTGTACCCCGAATAACCATCAAGAAAATAGTACCATTCTTTGCCTGCAAGTCAGTCTAGCATTTGATCCATGAATGGAATAGGAAAATGATCTTTTTGAATCCAATGGTTTAAGTTCCTATAGTCCATGCATACTCTCCAACTGGTGACTGGCCTGAGAGGAATGAGCTCATTGTTAGCATTAGGGACCACCGTGATTCCTCCCTTCTTCGGTACACACTGAACTGGGATCACCCATTTGCTGTCAAATAATAGGGTAAACACACCCGCATCCAACCAGTTGATGATTTCCTTCTTGACCACCTCTTGCATAGGTGGATTCAACCTACGCTGATGCTTAATGCTCAGAATATAATCTGGCTCTAGCTGGATCTTATGAGTACAAATACCAGTTGAGATTCTAATAATATCTGCAATGGTCCACCCGATGGCATTTTATATCTCTTCATAATGGAGACCAAAGCCTCCACATGCCATTCTTCCAAGTCAGCTGCAACAACGACCAGTAAAGTGTTACCGATTCTCAGAAATACATACCACAAGTGAGACAGGAGTGCTCTAAGCTCCAATACCGGAGGCTCTTCAATGGATGGCTTGGCATCACCCAATTCTTCAGGTCAAGATCAATCTTCTTTATAGCGTAGGTGTATGACCCCATACCAGCAAGTGCATTAACTATCTCCTCACCCCCATGAATCTCCTCAGCACCAACATTCATCAAAAATTGCTGCTAAGTTTTCAAGAGTCACTAATTCATCTATGGGCATAATTGGAAACATAGGTTCCACAACATCAATTATTGAGAACACCCTCATGTCATTTGGTTGCTTCATGGACCGACATACATTGAATGTCACCTCCTCATTGTTCAATCGGAATTTCAGCTGTCCGGTTTATATATCTACAAAAGCATATCCGATGGCAAGGAATGGCCGCCCCAAGATAATGGGGACCTCGAAATCAACCTCACAGTCCAAAATGACAAAATTGGTCAAAAATATAAAGGACTCTACCTTCACTAGAACATCATATAAAATCCCCACCGGATTTTTCACCGTGCAATCTTCCATCAAAAGCCGCATTGTATCGGTTTGGGGGCTCCCAAGCCCAAATGTTTGAATATTGCTAACAACATCAAGTTAATACTAGCACCCAAATCACATAGTGCCTTAGAAGAATTAAAGGCTCTGATAGTGCATGGTATGGTGAAAGCTCCAAGGTCTTCCTTTTTCTGAACGAGAGAATAGGATGCTATTGCACTATAGTGGTGCAAATTATCTGCAGGTTTGAAGCTTACGGTCCTCTTTCTAGTGAATAGGTCCTTCATGAATTTAGCATCGCTAGGCATCTGCTCAAGTGCCTCAACTAATAGGATGTTCACAAATAATTGTTTCAACATGGAAATGAATTTGTGATACCTTCCATCTTCGACCTTTTTCTTCAACCTCTGCGGAAAAGGGGGAGGAGGTCTAGGAATAGGTGTTATCTTTTGTGGTACCTCCTTCTCCTTCTCTTTGCTAGATCCATGCTCCTTTACATTACTAGGAGTGGTCTTCTTTACTGAATCATCAACCAAAATTTGATCCTCGGAATATGCCATCCTATCATCATCAATCACTAAGTGCTCTACTGTCTCATCAATCACAACCAGTCTTGGAGAATCAACTGTTGCTTTCCCACTCCTAGTAGTGACGGCCATGCAATGACTGTTATTTTTGGATTTTGAACGGTTTACTGGGAAGCATGCCCTTCTGCCTCTGGTTCATAGCAACAGATATCTAACCAAGCTACTGCTCAATCTTCTTAGGAAATGGTATGTGATTCCACCTTTTGGTTCATCCCAGAAATATTAGCGCGGAGTTCTTTGAAGTGGCCATCTGTCGCCTCCATCTGCTTAAGTACCTTAGACAACATGTATTCTACCCTTGAACCATTAGACTCCGGCTCATAGTTCCTTGGAGGAACATATAGACCGCTTCTGTCATTCTTGTACTGTAATACCCCGGAAGTGCCTAGGAGTAGACCCGGGAAGCTAAAAAGCAAACCTGTAGAAATTGGGGAAAAAGTTGCAGGACGAGAGGAACAATGATTCGTGGTATGTAACCACGAGTAGTTGTTCGCAGTCATGGTAGGAGGCTAGGCCTGGTGACAGTGTAGACAACAAGCGTCACAACGACCCATTGTTCAGAGTCATGGTAAGGCAGTGGGCCTTTACAGTGGAGACGACGGATGGAAACCATGACCTGTTGTAGGATACAACGAGTAGTGGTGAGGTTCGTTGTGAAGGAGTTCAGATTTTCAGAAGAAGGAAATAACGACTAGTTCAACGACTCGTTGGAACCTAGAACGACTCATCCTGTATGTTCGTGGTTTGAATTCGAGATATGGTTGGGGCAGTGCTTAGCACGGGCAGATACCACGGGTCTTGGTATTTTCCAACGGCCCGTTGGTTCACCCGTTGTTTGGTCTAGTGACCAGTTTTTAACGAATTCAGTAAGGGCATTTCTGTCATTTCTTAGTCCTAAGGCCCTATACTACATCTTTTTTTGTATTTTTCTGAGTGTGTTAAGATGGGTTAAGTCCCAAATGCATGCCCATTCCCATGCAAGAGCTTTAGAGAAGTTTTAGGGAGATTCAATGTCTTCTTCCCCAAGTTTCCATCAATTTCTTTGTGGGTATTCAAGGAACTTTGAAATCAATCCATTCCCAGGTATGTAGGGTTTAGAATGGGTGAAATCCTTTCACACCAATGCCCAAATTTAGATTTAAATCATGAATTCTCCTATTCAAATTTTATGGGGTTTTACCCAAATGTATGAAAATGTGATTTCTCTTTATGGATATGATTTAATTGAGTTTTAATTATTGAATTATGAATGATGGGAAGGTTTTATATTATTTTCTTTTAAAATCATGTTTCAAGCTTTTTAAATCTAAAATGCCCATTAATGAGAGTTCATGAAAGTTATGATTTATAATGAATATTCAATATTTTGAGTTTATTGATGATGGAAAGGCATGATATCATGTTACCCATGTTTATGAGCATACCTTTGAAAGATTTGAGTATGTCAAAGTATTGGGCAATGCCCATATGTTGAAGAATGATTTACGATTTATGAACGAATTGCATGATTTATCAATTAATGATGTTGGCCTATGAAAAGGGCCTTGATTCTTGGCTAAGATATTTTAAAGGGGATCAATGATGATAAATGTTATATTTTAGCCAATGAATCTTAATGCATGATGTTATTGATTCACGTATGAGCCTATATGCATGTTGTTGGGAGCCGTGTATAGCACCGAGAAGCCTGGCGTTCAAAGGACTACGCTGGTGTCTCGTAACCACGTGCCATCGTGGGTTTCTAATGATGTATTGTATTGATAATGATCCTCTCAAATGTGATATCACATTTAATGCACGACCCTCGCCTGGCAAGCCAAGGTCGGCTCTGCCCACTTGAGAGAGATAGTTGGGGCATCATGAAAGGCTCTACCATGATGGTGTAGGTTATGACGAGTCCTCCCATTGTTCCGCATGTCTTGTGCATTGTTATGTTTATGTTATTTGCTCAAGTTATGTTTTGATAAAGTTAATTACGATTATGATAATGAATGATTTATGAATGATTTGAAAGTCTTGAGCCTTATGTTTTCTTACGAAGTTTATGATACAAGCATGGTGTCGTTCTCTTATGATTATTTATAAGTTTATTTTACTTTTAAATTTCCGTTTTACTTACCTTGCATACTCGGTACATTCCACGTACTGACCGCATACTTTCTATGCTGTATCGTTTCATGATACAGGGTTCGAATCCCAAGCTCATCCTCATCTTTAGTCCATCTTAGCTTACGCTCTCAGCTTATTGGTGAATCCTCATGTTCCGAGGGACGTTTGACAGACTTTTATGTTATCTTGTGTTTTCAGCATTGTTCGGTTTAGTAGGGGATTTGTCCCATCAACCCACCGTATGTAGTAGAGGCTTTCAAACAAGTATGTAGTACTCAGCCTATGTGTACGTCTAGTATTTTCTGATGTTATGCTATGGTTAGGTTTCCGCTATGTTTTATGTTTAGCATTCCGTTTGTTTAAATGAGATTAGCTGTATGCATGTCCATGGGTCGACTTGGGGTCTCTCAGGGTCCCTTATCCCGTGTCTACGATCTGGGTGTACGTTCGGATCGTGACATGTACTCCTCACGGTTGTTTTACTCTCCATTGTCTCTGTATTTGCTTCGGTTATAATTGTTATCTCTATAGTATTCGGACCTTGGTTCCCCTGACCTTGACACCAAGAGTCTTGGTTAGAACCTTGGGTGTTAGTCCGGAAACCCGCCCCTTGATCATTCCGATAATTTGCTTCCTCCTCAGATTCTGATTCGTCACCATCATTTCTCGGGGTCTTGCCCTGAGAACTCACAACATTCACCTTTTCAGCCCCAGCTCCTATCAAATTCTAGCAAGCAGCCTCATTGTGGTCTTTACCTCAACAATATCCTAATCTCGCTCTTCATCCTTCTTCTCTGTTCCACATACCTACCGCAAAAGTACCAGCTGGAGCCTCCGACTCTCTTGTGTTCCATGCGCGGTTGGTTTTAGTGATTCTGTCAAGTACCTCAACAGCTTTAGTATAAGTGTGACTCATGAATGTTCCGCTAGACACAATATCAGCCACCGCCTTAGTGTTAGCATTTAGAGACCTATAGAAGATCTCTGACAATGTATCATCTGGGATCCTGTGGTTGGGCACCTTTTTGAGCTTCTTGTTGAACCGCAACCATGTCTCATGAAGTGCCTTAGAATTTAATTGCCTGAAGTTGTATAACTCATCTTTCAGTTGCAAAGATCTAAAAGGTGGGAATAACTTTTCAAGAAATGCTCTTTTCAACTCCCTCCATGTAGTGCTAGAATCATTGGGCAATTCAACCAACTAGAGTGTTGCCTCACTCCCTAATGAAAAGGGAAATAACCTCAGCCGTATCGCATCCTTACTTACTCCCGGTTGTTTTTATGCTTTGTAGATACCCAGGAAATTAGTCAAGTTATTATGTGTATCATCAGTTGCATGACCCGCAAATATCCCCTTCATGTTGAGCAGTTGGATCATAGCACTGGTAATGTCAAACTTTGCCCCAGCAGGCAAAGGGGGAGGCAAAATAGCTCCAGTGGCACGGACTTCATCAATATCAATATCATCATCATCATCAAAGTACTGGTGCCTCTGCTGGTATGGACCTCTGTTCCCTCTAGCTCTCGACTTCGGCAGCTAGGCGTTGCTCTTCAGCAACCCTTGCTAACTCTCTATCTCTTGCTCGAGCTTGTTCCTCAGCCAACATCCTGGCTGTAGCCTGTTCCACTGTCTCTTGCTCCTGTGTGTTGGCCATTCTCCTCAATTTCACAGTGTTTATTCAAGTTCGTGATCAATTTGAACCACGGATTTTCCTTGGCTCCTAGTACTGGGCATGCACAGACCTAAGACCTGTTAAGAACAAAAAAAAACAAAAGAAAAATAAAAAGGAAATAAGCACCAACAGTAAGCAAACACAATTAACAAAAGCCTAAGCCGTATTCCCCGGCAACGGTGTCAAAATTTGATGTCGCCCAAATTACACCTCGTAAATGAGATATAAAGCAGTCGATGTCAAATATAGAACCCAACCAAGGTTGGGGTCGAATCCCACGAGGAATACGATGAGAACTTGAGTTAATGCGTTTAGATAATACTATCGACTTACTTATTTCCTATAGGGGGAAGGTCTGAAACACAAAATAGTAAACAATAGTAAAGACTATAGATGCACAACTCAATTTCGGTTGTATTCCATCAACAAGTTGACTAGGATTATGTTCTCCATGACTTCATAACCACAAGACTTTTATACTAGCGATCTATTCCGGTGTTTAACATGCAATATTGGTAAGTTAAATTCACCTAAATGGTTGGTCCCCTATCTAGATGATTATCACCACACAACTTGGTCCGTATATGGGTGTATGCTTAATTAACCCTTACCCTTAATATCAGATTAGCTATTCCCGGACAAGGTGAAGCTATTAGATAAGGGTTGATAGCCCCAAATCTCCATTTTTAGTCCTTTTTCCCATTCACTACCCCTTGATCCGGTGAGTAAGAATAAGGCAATTTCCAACATTTTCAACCGTTAAGAAGCAATTAAAATGAAGATAAAAAACAATACATGCATAAACCCCGTTCAAGATTCACTAAGTACTTTACCTATGTGTGTTAATTCATCATGGTTTCCACAATCCTAGTTATTGGTTTAGCTACTCATGCTTGTATGATCACAATCATAAAATAAAGGAGAAATCATAATTGTAAGTTACAAAGATTTGTAGAAGAAAACTACTTGAATTGAATAAATTACCAAAACTGATGAACAAAACTTCAGTGTTGTTTAATCCTCAAAATCAAGAACAAAATTACAAACTTTGTTTCTTGAACCGAGAATGATCATCCAGAACACCAAAATCCACGTGAAAAATAGTAAAATAAACTGTACTTCAAAAATAAATCTAAATATTGTATTTATAGTTCAAACAAAATTTTTCCTAACTAAAAACCAAATCCAGGTCGACAGTGGTAAAGGGCAAAGTAACGACTCGTTGGGTCTCTAATGAGTCATGGCTAGTGAAATTAAGTCGTCCTCGACAACTTGTCCAGTCCTGTTGATGGGTCACCTAACAACTCGTCAGGTCAGGGCATGAGTTGTTAGGTCCCTTGTGGCCTTGAATTACCAAAACTCCAGTGCACTTGATGGATGCTCCCAGCATCTCACGATGATTCGTCACTTCACCTAATGACTCGTTATGTCTTTTGTTGTGTTCCTTGAGCATTTTTCAGAAATCTTCCTCCCGGTCTTCAGACTGGCATAAAGAATCCTTACCAAATGTAACAAGTCATGCCTTCAACTCGTTAGGTGCACTGTTTCTTCTTAATAAAGCTTGATTACTTCTAACGACTCCAGGAACGAGTCAACCACTTGGACTATGACTCGTGCCTTGACTAGCAGTCTGCACTTTGCTCTATTTTTGCCATACTTTTCCCATTTCACTTTTCAGACTTGTTTTCTTGCAACACTTAACACAAACACATCATATCTACATAAACATACCCAAAATTTGCATAGTTTCTTAATTTTAAGTGTCAAAAGTGCTGTAAAGTCACAACACATCATCTTATGTTTTATTAAATCTGGCACAATAATATAGCTTAAGTGTTATATCATGTGGACCCGATGATGGATTTCTAGGCAACTTTCTTAAGGATTGATAATGTCCAAAACAATTCTCCCATTAAGGAGGTGGCTATGGGTTGCAAAAAAAAAACCAACAATATTTGAGGTTGAATCCCATAAGAATTGGGACTAGACTACCAAATGTTGTAAACTAGTTCACACAAGCATGCATCATGTCTAAACATAAAGTAAAATTGGGGGGAAAAGGTGCAAACAAGTATCAATTGAAAATGTAAAATTAAAACAGGGGAAAATGATTGTTGATAACAAGATGAGAGACTAGAAGTATGCATTTGATGGGGAATCAACTTGATAGGTATTAACTAAGGGCCTTAGATTCAATTAATTCATGGATAGCCTTGGCTTTGGACTACACTCTACGTTTCTCAACCAAAAGAGTGCGTCTACTTTGAGTTTTCTCAAGCCCCAAAGCCAAAATATACTAATAATCAAACAACATTTGAGGAAGGGATAGACTATTTCTAGCTCTAACCTTTTAATGGAGTTTGAATTTGGGTAAATACTATCTCTAGTCTGATGTAATCTCTTTCTCTCTGTCTCTCTCTCTTCTCTAGTATCTTCTCTCTACAAATAGGGGAAAAAATTAGTATAAATTCCTTGCACAGCTACCCAAAATTGCCCTTGTAAGCTTCTTAAGTACATGCTTGCCTTCTTGGATGATTTTGCCCTTCAGAGGAGACACGACTCACTTGCACACGCAGGTGCAAATATGCGGCTTGCAGATGCTTTAATAGGCTTAAACTGTGCTCCCTCATGGCCTTCTGCATTGGCATTTACGGTCCGCAGATGCAAACTTACGGTACGCAAGTCTGATTCCAGTAACATCCTAAATCCTTCTGCATGGCACCAATTGAACACAGGTGCAGACTTATGGCACGCATGTCCTTATTTTTCCTTCGGCAGATTGCTTTCAGTTCAATTCCTTTATCTTTTTCATTTCAACTAAATGCCAGCATAAAAGAGGAGAAAAGGCATAAATCCCTTCTAAATTGTGTTAAAATAAAGCTATAACTCATGCTAAAAATGCAAATGAGTTGGTAAATTACCAACTTATCAAACCCCCAAACTTGTACTATTGCTTGTCCTTAAGCAAAGCATTCACTCACAAATGGAATTGACTTAAGCTTATCACATCATGAGGGCTACACACAGGACCATTAAGACTCAAAATAACCCCAAAATCATAGAAAGACTCAAAAATTAAAAAGAATTGAACAAGTGCAAAAATTTCAACTGGTTCCACCCCAAGTACTCAATACGTATCACCACCATTCTTTCAATCTAGATCAGGGATATTTTCATATTAAACCAAAATAAACAAGCATCTCAAATCATTGACATCCAACCTTCAAAGTTTTCCTAAAAGCTCACTACACAACTTGTTGCATTCATGCCTCTCAATTGAGACCAAGACTTTAACATTCACTCCAAGGATATAATGCCACTCAGCAAAAGAGAGAATCCCAGTCACAATTATGAAATTCACATAATAGGCATTATAAGATGATCTAAAAAATACTCTCACTCTCAAAGATATTCAAGCATACACATATTGACCAGTAGGCTTGCCCTTCATGTAAATCGCCAAGCTCGAAATCACTAAAGATTTGTAGGTCATAATGTAGGTTAGGGGTAACGGTAGGACAATTATTTAGTTCAAGTAACTAGAGCTTCCCTAACGCTTTCGTGGTACAAATAAAACATCCCGCTCATATCATAGAGTCAACTCCACCTTATATGTCACCTTCATAATCCAAGTTTTCCCAAAGAGCCACCCTTCTAAACACCTTTGGTTTCTAAATTAAGCATCCACCACACAAGAGATAGCACAACTCAATCTTTTTTTCTTCCTTTGATGAAAGGGTTCAAACAACCATTTTGTTCTACATTAAGCAATTGGTGCTACCTCACCTTGAAGCTCTGTCCTCTTTTTCCTTTTACACACAACCCCAAACTTAGGCTTTTATCTATATCAACATTTCATTTCTCATTCTGCCATAAATCTTGGGCTTTTTTAGCCCTCATTTTCTTTTATCACTATAGCAATTAGGGAGGAACGAGTGCCAAAGTAGAGGATTCAAAAAGGGGGGTCAAGGCTTGCAATGTAGTTTCCAAGAAAAAGATTTAAGACTCAAGAATGGTTAACTAAGATCAATGTTAAAGGAGGGCCTTGTTTTTAGTGAAGTGACCATCTAAAAAGGGCCTAAGGTCATTTTCCAAGCTCAGCCACATCAAGGATTTCACCTTGAATCACATTCAGGGTAAGTTCTAGACAATATGCATACAAAAGAATCAAATAATAACCTTACCACACAAGGAATCACAATTTCAAGGAGTCTACTTATTGTCAAAATCAATTAAAAAGTATGACTTTTGACAAGTTATTCTGAGTTTCAGACAACTCGTTTGTAAATCCAAAAGCCAAACAAAGAATAAAGGCATCGTGACAAGAGAATGCTTTTATAAGTTCATTTATCCTTCTTTTCTAAAAAAAAAATTAAATTTCTTTGCCAAGAGAAGTTTTTTAGGTGGTGCCTCTCAAGATAAGTGCACAAAGACTAAAAATGACACTAAAACATGGCATTTTCCCTTAAGAAAGTCGCCTCTCAATCCATCATTGGGAAATGTCACCCGATTTGACACAAAAAATAAGATAAGGAAAATTTAGCTCCTTGGGAAAGAACTGTGGTATGAAGAAAATTCTTGGAGTTTATTCACTAACTACTATATACAAAGGCGATTGCAATGCATGGGTAGCATGACAATTAGAGTGTAAGAACAACCCGAAATTATGGAAACTCATATCATACTACAAGATAATTAAGGCCCACGAGGGTAAAAAATTAAAATCATTATAAAACAAGCCTGGTTAGGGCATCCATTCATCAAAACACCATTCAAATAAAAATTTATAACATCCAAAACAATATCCAAAACAACAAAAGACCGACATGGGCATCAATATAAATCAAACAAGTCCCACCCCTAACTAAAAATCAAACATTGTCCCCAATGTTATAGAATAAAAGATAAGGGGGCAAGAACTCCCTGTGCCATCTACTTTTCATCATCGTCCCGTGGGAAAGCCTAGGAGCTAGAGCTAGAGCCATCGCCGCCCCTTAGGGAGCGAGTGGTGCCCAAGGACTCAAACAGAGTACCCTGAATCCTCAGAGAGACAGTAAAATCATCCTCTTGCACGCTCTCTTCCTCCTCCTCCAAGTTCCCCAGCAAATCATCAATTGAGCCTCGAGTGGCGTAGGGCAGCCATAGCTTCATCTAGAGGCTTATATCAGCACTAGACTTGGGGGCCTTGCCCTTCATCTCTCTCATATCAGCTCAGAGGGATGCCACTGCTCCCTCGACAATATCAACTCTGGAACACAACTTGTTAAGGTTGTCAGAAATGTCTTTCATTGCATTTTGGATAGACCTTTGGATCAAGACAGAAGGATTCTTGTCCAACTTGGGAGCTGATTTTTGTGGGCATATGTCATGTCAGTCCACTTTTCCCTAATGGAGGAGGTGGTAGTGAAGAACTAGGAGGTGGCGTATCCTTTGAGGCATGTCTCGACATTGTGGGGGTAGGATCATCAAGGTCTTGCATAAATGGGGCACTGTCAGTGTCATATGCCAAGGGGCTCTTAGGGACATCCCATGCTTGCATCCTCCGTTTCCTACTCTTAGGGGCATCAATATCCCGCTTCTTATCAACAATCACACCGGTAGAGGAACAAGCACGATCACCTTCAAAGTAATGCACCCCTGCTCTGTCATAAAGTTGGCTAATCAATTGGGGTGTGTATTGATTGGTTCGGTTTGATTTTGAAGGTTATCAATTTAACTTATCGGTTATCGATTTGTAGACGTGCTAAACCACTAAAGAACCGTTAAGATATTGGTTAATTAATTTTTTCTTATTATCGATTTGTTTATCAGGTTAACCGTTAAGATCTCATATGAAAATTTTCACAAGTCATAAGAATGTTTAGTTAGAAAAAAAGTGGGTGAAAAGAGAAAGAGCATATAGAATTGGCCCAACTAAAGCAATCAATTTTAATTTATATTTGAATAACATCACCTTCACTTGTCATTGACACCCAATTCATCTTCTTGATAGAATACTTTACATATTCAAGGCTGAAATTATAATTTAATAAATTATTATTGATTTATTGGTTCACTCGTTAAAAAAATGGTCAATCGATAACCGAATCAATAATCCAATAACTTGAAACAATAAATCGATAATAAAATGGTTAAACCAATAATCCGAAATATTAATTCATTAATCTAGTTATCAGTTTGGGTTATTGATTTAACTGTTAGTTTGCACATCCCTGCTAATCAACACAGGGAAGGGCATAGAGAGAGCAGGTTGTCAAGCTTTCCTTTTTATTTGAATTTCTACCACCTCCTTGAAGTTCACATGAACTCCAGACATAATACATGCTATCAGGATGGCTGCCTCGATGTGTACCTTCTGATCATTCTTGGATGACATTAGTCTGGAGCAAACCAAATCTAGTCACAGCTCAGCTTCAAAGCAGAGATCCTGCCTGGGAATTTTGCCACCTAAAGTGGCTCAATGCGGTTGCCTATTTTCAATGATTCTGGCATCACATTTGAGTTGGTAGCTCTTGGTAGCAATTGTCCGGTGGTTTGGTATAGGTGTTAAAAACCGAAACGCAAGTGCACGTGGTCAAACAAGTAATAAAGTGGCTAAGTAAGCCAAGTATCGAACCAAGGAGACTCTGGATAAGTAAAATTGCTTAGGTATACTATATTCTATCTTACTTCTAAATATGTTGACAACAACGTAACCAAAAGTTAAATAAATTTTTGTTTATAAATTATATACTAAAACTATTAACAAATATTTACTGTGAATTGAAACTATGTATATGAGCATGCCAAGGTTAAGAACAAGTAATGAACTTGATTATAAGCATAATTTGGTTAATCTTTTCTTCATGTTGCTAGCCAAGAACATTAGCCAAGAGATTAAAACTCTCGTATTTAATCTCACTTTAGAATCATAAACCATTCGTCTACATTTCTGTGATCAAATGCAATTTATGACCTAGCAATACAATTCCGGTTCCTAAATTGACTAATACGACTTTCAAGTATATTTCTATCAGGAAAGCACATCAAAACCCAATTTTCCCAAATCAAGTTAAGAACAATACCCTATTAATTCACAACTTTCCAATTTCGTGCTCCCTCGAGTGAAATTGGACATTTTAGATGTACATTAATGTCGGCCACACACTAATGCAGTAGAAACAAGAATTAATAGAACAACATAGAAGAAGAAGATGGAAAACCATACAATTCAATAATCAAAATTCATCACCATTGTTCATAACCTCAGCAAGGAAGAGAATTAGCCACTCATTTGTGGATTAATCATCCTAAAACAAGTGTTAATCATACAAACAATTGATTGAAAAAAGAAAGAAAGAGAGAAAAACCCTTAGCTTTTTCGTTCCTCAACTGCCTCTAACCCACGTCCTTGCTCCACCAAGTCTGACTTTTTTTTTAAAAATAAGCCTAAGTGTTCTATTTATACTATTGGGAATTTTTTCCGGAATAACAAGCAACGTGTCACGGAGGCCAACGTGGAGCACTGCCTCCGTGACACGGCGTGGACGCGGACCCTCACTGGAAATATAGGGTCCGGGAATATAGCCTCAACGTGGCATGGAGGCCAACGCGGAGGCTTATCTCCGTGCCACGGAGCTGTCGCGAGGCTTCACTGGAAATTGCCAATTAAATCACCCTCCAGGCAGTGTGCCTCCGCAATGGTAGCGTGGCACGACTCCATCGCGGAGCCCCTTTACATTGCGCATTCCAATGTCTTTTCCATGCTCGCATCCAAGTCCAACTCCGATATTGTCCCAACATGCATTTTAGCTCCTAAATATCATATTTTACCTGCAAACAAATGCTAATCATGTTGGTTAGTATAAATTCACATTTTATTACCAATTACATGAAAATGTATATACATTGCATAACAAACAAGACGAAAATGATACGTTTGAGTATCACTTGGGCATATAAATCTTCCCAAGATCACTTACCCCACACTTAAATCCTTGTTCGTCCTCGAACAACACATACACAACTCATGCAAATTACATCCCCACCTTCGCCACTATGGTGCGACAATTTATGCTACGGTCATACCGATCATTCGATATTGTAAATCATCAAGAAAACATGCATGGTCTTAACAATGCAATGACCTTTAATACATCAAGACTTCCTAGACTTCAAGAATCGACTCTCGATATCGACAAACTCATGCAAATCAGCTAATCAAGATATCCGACACGAAAATCAATCTTTCATCAAACATGTGCCCTCACAACTCAAGAGAATCTTCCCCTTTATGTTCATGCAACACACAAACATTCAAGTAGGGGCATGTAGAAATTAATTTCACTCTCTCTCCCAAAAGAATTCACATGCATCATGTCATGACCCATAGGCTTGCCCTTAGTGTATTACTCCACTAATATAAAGAAATGCAATGTAAGATCACGTAGGACTTTAATGGGTTGTAGTGGAAGCTATGGAACTAGTATATATTGGATTAGCCAATAATAGTCACTAGCATCCTTAAGCGCCTTTTCAACACATTCCCATCAACTCATGGACATTGTTTCTCTCTTTTCTTTTTCCTCTCATCCCATTCATGCTGGTTTACTTTCGTACTGCCCATTTCATCAAACACACTTGACACAACAACAAAGGGTTTTCATGTACCCTCAATATCATTTAATTATGATGAGTGCACCCTCCACCTTTTTTTTTCTTTCCTCACTCTGCTTTTCTTTTTCTTTTCACCCTTCTCACTCTTTGGCACTTTGGGAAAAATTTTTCTTTTCTTCTTAAGCGCTTAAGAGTTTTGTATAGACTTGACGGCTCATGAAAAGAAAGAATAAAGCTTAGTTTATACATTTTTGGACAAAAGAAAGAAATAATCGGCTAAAGGCTCAACAGGCTGACTAGGGTATACAGTCACATAAAAATGAGAGTATGACAAGAAAAAAAATAGAAACTCTCGGTTAAAAACAAAGAAATGCCTACATCCTTTCTAACACTACACCTCCTTCATTTCATTTTGTACACACACCAGGCAAGTTCTAGACACTTCACAATAGCATGGAATAACAATACCTCACTTTACACTTCATGCACATGCTCGATTCAAGATGCATTCACAGACTCTTTAATTAGCCAATTACATGAATTCAAAATTAAGCCTCAACCACACCGAATCGAATTCTACAGCCTAGGTAGCTCAACATATTTACAAAATTGCATGCTTTCAACCGAATCACTTTTACATTTTGAACATCAGTTACAACACGTAACCATAATTTCACAACCAGATAGTAACTACAGGTTCAGTGATGCAATCCACCAAAGAAAAAAACTTCAAATAAATTAAAATCACTACTCCTACCGACTATATTTCCCTTAAGACGGTCGTCATCCATCCATCATAGGGAACGGTCACTAACTATGACTTTGGTTCAATGGGACTATTCTCGGTAAAAGAACCAAAAACAAACTTCGAGAAACCCAAAACTAAAAATCGAAAAATTTTGCAACACATCGATCATTTCGATGGAAAAATATTTACAAAAGATTTTAATATGTACAAAATATTTTCACAAAATTTTGAAAATTATCGATCATTTCGATAAAGAAAAAAAACTATTTACAAAATTTACAAAATTTGCACTGGCAACCACAACCTTTCACAACACACATCATTTACCACCAAAATATATACAGATAGAACCCAAATCAGTTCACAACCACAGGGAAACATAAGAAACATACATGCAAAACAAAGGAAGAACATACAGCAGATTAGCCCAGGTCCCAGCACCTAGCTACTCCCCACCCCACACTTAAATCGAACACTGTCCCCAGTGTTCACAAAAATTAAAAATCACAAAAATTTCGGGTGGTGGAACTCCCTGATCAGTCGAAATATTCGACTTCTTCATCTGGTGCTGCTGCCTCGTCGCCCATGTCCGAGTCTCCTCCCTCGTCGTCATCGGACTCCACATCGGAGTCCTCCCGACGTGTCTCCTCGTCCGTGGGGACATCATCGTCAGTGGGCTCAACGAAGGCTGGTCCCACTCGGCACAAAGCTCTGGCGTTCTCGCCAAATGGGTAATCCAGCTCCAGCTGCCATAATTCATCCTCCGTGGCTGGTCTCCCACCAATCCGAAGCTGAAGCATCTACATACCAAACATTCGTGCCATGTACTGATCGTCACGAGCATGTCGCTCGCCCAGTGTCAGTACCGGCCCGTGTGTAGTGTCGGGTGCCTTAGTTTTTGTCACATCAAGGGCCCTCTGCTCCAACTGCGGGATGTAGTCCAAAGCCTCTTCCTCAACGTCGAGGCCCCGGAGAAAGGTGGTGATGAGTCCGCCGAACCCATACCTGTGGCCCTGGTGTAGTCGAGCTCTCTTCATGGCGGATATGATGACCGCCCCAACATTAATCTCCAGCCCTTTCATAAGGGCATACACCAAGCAGATACGGTCCCGGGTCACATCCGTCATGTGAACCCCCGGGATCAAGCACGAACACACTATTTTCAGCCATATTCTGGCCTCCTTGTTCATCTGCGAATAAGGCAGAGTCTGGTGGTAACCCCTCTCCTTATGTCTGCTCCATCGGGCTGTGGACCGAGCCCCACACAAAGTGCGTCTGATATTGGTGTATGGTGGGGTGATGTTCAGCTGGCGGAGAACGTGGGCGTCTGTGTCCCGCGCTCCAACGATGGCATTTAATTGCTGGGGTTCCAGAGTGACAATCTGCCCTCTGATTTTTATTGTGTGGCTTCTGATGGCCGGGTTCCAATTTGCATAGAACTCCCGGACTAAGTGTAGGTTGCACTCCTTGGGCTCCTGAAATATGAAGCTGAGCCCAGCTGCCTCGATTCTCTGCACAATACGGGGGAACTCCTATGCTAGTGGTTCCCGTGCAATATGCTCCTCAGGGAAGTACTTATTCTCCTTATGTTTAGCGTACCACTTCTTCCCTTCATCGGTCACCCACCTCGTTCCGTATTGGCGGCGCTGGCCGCGCGGAACAGTTGGTGCAGCTGGGATTGCAGTGCCCAATCTCATTCGTTTTCTCCCGGTGCCTGAAGTAGAAGCACCTTTACCCTTATCCTGCCTACTAGCCATTGTACCTATCAACATAAATAAACAAGCACAATGTCAAGCTAAATACATGTTAACTTCGGCTAAGGTCGGGTTAAACTAAGTTTACCCCACACTTAGTCCTTAGCTACTTTTACGATACTACGACAAGGATCACTTTATTTACACTAAAACAAACAACTATACAATTTATTGCTTAGTGCGTTTACAAAAAAAAATTCGACAGTATAACTTTTAGCGTACTACACAGACTTCATACAGCTAATCCCAATCCTACTATCGCTAGCAATTCAACCATCGCACTTAGCAATGAAAACAACAAACAAAAACAACGACAAAAATTCTATATACATACGAATCCAAATAATCAAACCAATTTTAACAATTTTCACCTTTTCCCAAAAACAGAGAATTCGTTGTCTATTACCTTCAAACAATATTTACAACGACTTATCTCAATTCACAAACACACCCCGGCATATAATTCACCAATTTAGCAAGTTACCCAATTCGCTTTCAACAACCCAAGCCCTAGAATTCAATTTTACAATCACATTTGAATCATTCACGCAATCGACAAGTTCAAACGCTAATTACAACATTCCGAACATCTATCAATCAAAGAATAATTCAATATCATGCTAAATTGCTAATTAGGGTGATTTATCTCATCTCCCATGCTCAAATTCGATTAAAATCGACAAAAACTTGAGAGAAACGAGGAAAACATACCTTTACGTTGAATAACAGAAGAAACTTGACAAATTGTTTGCTTAGTAGCGTGGCACGTTGGTTGGGAGAGGGAATTTAGGTGTTTGGTCGCGGAGAAGAGAGAAAATGAGGGGAAAAAGGGGCTTTTTGGGGTTTAAAATGAAGAAAAACACGCGGGTCACCCGGCAACCCGGTGTGACCCGACACTAAATATAGGGCAACGTGTCACGGAGGGTAATGCGGAGCCCCTCCTCCGTGACACGGAGCCAACGCGATGGCTCACTGGAATTTTAAAAAAAATTCAGATTTAACCTCAACGTGTCACGGAGGGTAACGCGGAGCCCTTCCTCCGTGACACGGAGCCAACGCCCCAGTGCACTGTCTCTTCATTTTATTCATTTTTTCATACCTTGCCTTTTCCTTCCCGATTCCATGCATATTTTTCTCCGGTTGACCTGAAAATCACCTTCCTAAACAAAATTGGTTAGATTAATAGATTTCACTAACTAAAATGAAAAATACTAACTAAAACGAAAATTCTATACTAACTCAAGAAAAAGAAAAATTAAAATAAAAACTATTTACACTTTACTGAACAAAAGAAAAGAAAAGAAAATTATTTTTCAAGGGTTGCCTCCCGTGCAGTGCCTGGTTTACCGTCGCGGCTCGACGTCCTTTATGCTCAATTATCCACTAGGGTGATGGACGATTTTTCACGATCATTGTCCTCCCCCAGTAGTGCTCAACCTTATCAGGTGGTCTTCCTATCAACTCTCGGGATTCACTCATTTGATTAGCCTTCCCATGATCAATCACATTGATCACCGAGAGTTCCTCATTTACCATCGGGAGCTTGGGTGCTTTGTACACATCGAACACTTCTACCTTGTCATGTGCTCCCATTGTAAGTTGACCCGCAGCTACGTCAATTAATGCTTTTCCGGTTGCCAAAAAGGGTCGTCCTAAAATAAATAGGACTTCAGCATCTGGTTCAAAATCCAGAACAATAAAATCGACCGGAAAAATAAGGGAGCCCACTTGCACAAGCACATCCTCAACAATGCCATCCGGCCTAGCGAAGGATCTGTGTGCTAACTGCAAGATTACGGTTGTAGGTCTAGGACTCCCTAGACCTAACTTCCTGAATACCGAAGATGGCATCAGATTTATGCTCGCCCCCAAATCACATAATCCACGAGCTCGGATACTCTGCCCAATAGTCAGCTGGATAGTAAAACTTCCAGGGTCTTTTAGCTTCGTAGGCAGTCTATTTTGGATCTGGGAAGTGCATTCCTTCGTCAAAGCTACCGTGGCATACTCAGTCAGACGACTTTTGTTGGCCACGATGTCTTTAATATATTTAGCATATTTTGGCACTCCCTGCAAGACATCAACAAGAGGTAAATTAACATGAACCTGTTTAAGCACCTCCATAAATTTCTTGAAACACGCCTCCTCTTTGTGTTTCTTGAGTCGTTGAGGGAACGGGGGTGGAGGTCTTTCTGATTCTGCTTCTTTGGTCTTCCCCCTATCAGAACTTTGTTCCTCCTCAACATCTGCTGCTCCTGACTTTTGAGGCGGTCTTTCCGGTTCCACCTCCTTCAACTGCAAACCACTCCTCGTGGTCACCGCATTTACCTGCTTCGGATTAGGATCCGTGTCGCTAGGCAGTCCTCCTCTGGGTCTTGTGTTTTGGGCAGTAGCAAATTTCCCAAATTGATACTCAAGAGCCTTGGTCGCTAATTGATTATTTTTCACTTCGGCTGCCAATTTAACATAGTCAGCCTGCAATTGCGCCTGATTAGCGATCATGGTCTTGAACATCTCCTCAATGGTCGGTGATGGTGGTGGAGGAGGGGCATTGTGATTTCTGAATTGCGATTGGTAGTTCTGTTTCCCTCCCTGATTCCTGTGCATACCCTGACCCGAACTTTGGCCTTGTTGGTTGTTGCTACCCCACGAAAAATTTGGATGGTTCCTCCAATTTGAGTTGTAGCCACTACCAAATTGCTGCTGATTTCTTTGTGCATTGCGCACAAAGTTAACCGAATCTGGGTTTGCTCCACAACACTCAGCTGAGTGCTCACTGCTACCACACACTTCACATCACATTTGCTGGACCGCATTGACTGAAGCTGAAGGCTGGTTCAAGTTCATATTGCTGAAGTGGTTGTTTAACTGATTCTGCAAGGCAGCTATCTGTGCAGCGATAGCTGTAAATCCATCCACTTCAAGCACTCCTGCTGCTTTCCTTGCTCCACCTCGAGATGAATCTGCATTCCATTCTGGATTGCCCTGTGAAATTCGGTTGAGCAAAGTGTACAACTCCTCATAAGTCTTTTCCAGCGCTTGCCCTCCAGCTGCTGAGTCTAACAAAATTTTAGTATGGGGTTCCAAACCCTCAATAAATGTGTGTACCAACACCTCATTGGACTGATGATGATGAGGACAGTCCCGCAACATGGATTTAAATCTTTCCTAGGCTTGATATAAATTTTCTCCCTCCCTCTGTTTGAAACTTAGAATTTGACTTCTAAGTCTGGCTGTTTTACCAGAGGGAAAAAATCTTATCAAAAACTTCCATGCTAGATCATCCCACGTTGATATAGAATTTGGTGGTTCAGCTTTTAACCACCTCTTGGCTTCACCAAGTAAGGAAAACGGAAATAGGGTGAGCCGAACATAATCAGGTGACACTCCAGCGGGTATATAAGTGTCACTTATCTCCAAAAAATTCTGGAGATGTTGTTGTGGGTCTTCATGAGGGAGACCGGTAAATTGCCCGCTTGTGTGCAAAAGTTGCACCCTGTTCTGCTTTAATTCAAATCTCCCTCCAGGCTCTGGTTTGCGGATACTAGAATGTACATTGTTGGCATGTGGGATTGCCACCTCGCGAACCGGCCTTGCTGCTGCTTCGGCGGGCACTAACACTGCCCTAACAACCGGTGGATTTTGTTGCTCCATAATAGACTGTCTGAGCAACAGCAGCTTCTTTTGTAGAGCTTCTCTGCGTTCACTATGAAATTCACGTTCAGGCTCTGTATAAGATTCCACCAGCTCCTGGTCCTTTGCCAGTGTTCACAGAAATCAAGTCTGCAAAATACAGGCTAAGACCAAGTCGTCAACACTTAAGAAAATAAAATAAAAATACAGTAAATTTACACTTAACACAATTTCACCAATTGCCTAGTCTCCCCGGCAACGGTGCCAAAAACTTGTCCGGTGGTTTGGTATAGGTGTTAAAAACCGACACGCAAGTGCACGTGGTCAAACAAGTAATAAAGTGGCTAAGTAAGCCAAGTATCGAACCAAGGAGACTCTGGATAAGTAAAATTGCTTAGGTATACTATATTCTATCTTACTTCTAAATATGTTGACAACAACGTAACCAAAAGTTAAATAAATTTTTGTTTATAAATTATATACTAAAACTATTAACAAATATTTACTGTGAATTGAAACTATGTATATGAGCATGCCAAGGTTAAGAACAAGTAATGAACTTGATTATAAGCATAATTTGGTTAATCTTTTCTTCATGTTGCTAGCCAAGAACATTAGCCAAGAGATTAAAACTCTCGTATTTAATCTCACTTTAGAATCATAAACCATTCGTCTACATTTCTGTGATCAAATGCAATTTATGACCTAGCAATACAATTCCGGTTCCTAAATTGACTAATACGGCTTTCAAGTATATTTCTATCAGGAAAGCACATCAAAACCCAATTTTCCCAAATCAAGTTAAGAACAATACCCTATTAATTCACAACTTTCCAATTTCGTGCTCTCTCGAGTGAAATTGGACTTTTTAGATGTACATTAATGTCGGCCACACACTAATGCAGTAGAAACAAGAATTAATAGAACAACATAGAAGAAGAAGATGGAAAACCATACAATTCAATAATCAAAATTCATCACCATTGTTCATAACCTCAGCAAGGAAGAGAATTAGCCACTCATTTGTGGATTAATCATCCTAAAACAAGTGTTAATCATACAAACAATTGATTGAAAGAAGAAAGAAAGAGAGAAAAACCCTTAGCTTTTTCGTTCCTCAACTGCCTCTAACCCACGTCCTTGCTCCACCAAGCCTGACTTTTTTTAAAAAAATAAGCCTAAGTGTTCTATTTATACTATTGGAAATTTTTCCCGGAATAACAAGCAACATGTCACGGAGGCCAACGCGGAGCACTGCCTCCGTGACACGGCGTGGATGCGGACCCTCACTGGAAATATAGGGTCCGGGGATATAGCCTCAACGTGGCACGGAGGCCAACGCGGAGGCTTATCTCCGTGCCACGGAGCTGTCGCGAGGCTTCACTGGAAATTGCCAATTAAATCACCCTCCAGGCAGTGTGCCTCCGAGATGGTAGCGTGGCACGGCTCCATCGCGGAGCCCCTTCACATTGCGCATTCCAATGTCTTTCCATGCTCGCATCCAAGTCCAACTCCGATATTGTCCCAACATGCATTTTAGCTCTTAAAAATCATATTTTACCTACAAACAAATGCTAATCATGTTGGTTAGTATAAATTCACATTTTATTACCAATTACATGAAAATGTATACACATTGCATAACAAACAAGACGAAAATGATACGTTTGAGTATCACTTGGGCATATAAATCTGCCCAAGATCAGCAATCCGCTCCACAACTTAGTCCCCGAAGCAATTGGTTCTCCCCAATAGATGGAGTAGATGGCGTCGAGGGTGATGTCAACTTCTTTCCTCTTACCATGATAAATGGAAAGCATGGGAACTCATCTACCCTTTCCAAATGCTTCATTGAGTCTTGCCTCGCTTGATATGAGGCATAGAACTCAAGCACTAGGTTAGGATAGTACACTCCGGGTGCATCCAGGAATGGAAACTAATCTCGTGCAGAAATTTATCTATTGATATTAGGGAACTCATCCACCAACCCGGCTAAGTTGAATATTTCTCCGGTGTGAAGGACCGACCATCCCGATATTTGATAAAGTAGGGCTTTATGCCCTCAACACAGAAACAAACACTTTTTTTAGTGTTTGTAGGGACAGGGGTCTCCTTGCTTTTGCCCTTTTCCTTGCCTTTGCTTTTGGTAGAAGATGAAGCTCTGCGGTCATTCATGTCAGCGGTGTTCTCATTGGATGTCATTGTCCTATAGAATGATATGAGAACCACGAAAACACAACCAAACTCTTTTCATAATTTTCCATTATAAAATAAAATAAAATAGATACAAGAACTAAGAAAAGGAAAAAAATTGGAATGAAAAAAGGGAAAAGCAGGATGATTCTATCTGGTTGCATCTGCGAGACACCTACATGTCATAGGTGGAGACCTACGTCACGCAGATGATGCGCATGTGCAAAATAGACCACTGACAATATTTCTTTGCACTTGCATTTGCATTTGCATTTCGTAGATGAAGACTTGCAACACATAGGTGGAATGCATATGGAAGGCAGTGAGCCTGTTACTTATTACTCTTACCTACATTGGACCTATGTCCCGCAGAGCAATATCTGCAACATGCATGTTCTTGGAAGTGTCTCAGCCTTCAGTTCACTGATTGACAGCCCAAATTCAAGCTATATGCAATCAATTCAAAGTTTAATAGGTAGTCAAACTTCCCTAAAAGACAAACTAACAAGATCAACATCACCAAATATCCACTAACAACTACTCCATGACTTCCCTTGAAAAGGACGTTACCACATTAATCATCAGAAAACACTGAGTTCCCACATATACCACTACCACAAGCATCATTATCATTCACAACAACCAAAATGCTCACTAACATTATTAATTTCCATCACAATCACCAAGCGTAATAGAATTCCATAGGAAACCCACAAACATCTACAATCACAACTTGAAGCAACGATGATTTGCCCTTAAGAATGATGTCACCCAATCTATCACAGGTCCAAATCATGCATCATAATCAAGTGGTTTACTTAGACTTCACCTTCAATAAAATTCCATGGCATAATGCATCATACTAACATACAAAATCAATTGAAGCAAGTTCCCCATAAATTTTCAATTTCAAATCAACCCAAAACATACCATAAAATTCAATTTCAAGACAAGATATGAAGCACAAATAATGAAATAGGAAAATGCCAACTACCACGCTTGTCCTACAATGCTCCTCAATCACATAAAAATGAAAGTTTAAGAAAAGGATCATACCATGAATGAGTGCGAATTAGCGGGTGAGTGAAAAATCAAGCTTCAAACAAATATTAGTCTCCAACAAGGCTTTGCCGCGGTGGTCCAACGATTTGGTAATGAGAAGAGATTGAGAGTTAGTATGGTGGAGTGCGGGGAGTTATATGGTTGGTAGGGGAGTCAAAATGGTGAAAAATGGATTGAAAATCGGGGTTAAGGGGTTGTGGGAGATGAATCGACGTGGGTCAGAGCCGGGTCAGTCAATAATTTCAAATACTCATACTTGAACTTATGCTCGCACATGCGGCTGCAAGTAGGGACTTGTGACATGCATGTAAAGAGTAGGTGGGCCTCAGATCTTCCAATATACTACTTTGGACCTGTGTTGCACCTGTGTGTTGCAGGTCTATGTCTGGATTTTGCGGATGAGGCGCAGGCAGGTATTTTGGACATGGCCTGCGCTACACCTGTGTATTGCAAAGTGGGACTTGCATTTCGTTGGTCCAACACAAGTCCTTCGCCTTGGCCTCTTCAACTTTTTTCCACATTCCAACTTTTTGCATTCCCGCAACATTCAAAAACAACAAAGAAGTGAAGTAGAAAGAAATTGAAAAACACTTGGGTTGCCTCCCTAGGAACGCTTGATTTAACATCGTAGCTCGATGTTATCACCTTAATGGTCAACAAGATCCGAAGGCTCAACCTTCTCATAAGGGACCTCAACCAACTAATCCCTTGTGTCAATCACTGCCACTACTTTGCATTCATCTGGGGGCTTCATTGGTTTGCACATACTAAAGTTGACCTCATCATTGCCAACCTTGAACTTGAGTTCTCCTAACTTAACATCCACTAATGCTCGTTCAGTGGCTAAGAATGGGTTCTCTAGGATGATCGGCACCTCGAGGTCCACGTTGTAATCCAACACGAACATATTAAAAACTATCCGTACCGGCCATTTTATAGATCTATCTGCCATAAACAACATCATCGGATTAGGATTAAAATCTCCCAAGACTAACTTCTTAAAAATCACAAAGGGCATTAAGTTGATGCTTGCCCCTAGGTCGAATAAGGTCTTGTTAAACAGATATACCCAAATGGTTCATGGAATTATGAAAGCCGTCGGATCTTCTCTCTTTGGAGCTAAATTTCTAGCCATGATTGCGCTGCGATGATGCGACACCTCCTTTATGCCCATGCCAACTACCTTATTATCTTCAAAAACTCCTTCATAAATTTAGCATATGCCGGCATTTGCTATAACACATTAACCAACAGGATATTCATAGACAATTTGCTGAATATGTCAAAGAACTTCTTGAATTGATTGTCTTCTTCTTTTTAATCATCCGTTGGGGATAAGGAGGTGGACTTTTATTCACTAGGCCCTTAGAGATCTGATCCTCCTTGCCTTATTCATCATCAATTACATCATGTGAAGGAATATCTAACGCTTCATCATCCACCAACTTCTCATCATCAACTACCATAGGTTCACTTGGCATCCATCCTTTCACTCCTCATCATTCGTTTTCTTGCCAACAACCTCCTTAGGCTTACCACCCATATTCTTATTTATTCTTTCACTCCTAGTGAACATTTTCATGCAATGGCAAACACTCTTTGGGTTCGGAAGAGTGTCATAGGAGCATGCCCTTGTTTATTTGAGAGGACATATGGTTTATTTGTGCCTCAAGGTGTTTTATTTGTCACACCCCACCATGGGGGGGGGGGGGGGCATGACGGGCACCTGGTGCCTGCTAGACTCTGGCTCCATTTCAAAAAACGAACCGGCTATATAGCGGCTGTAAATACAGGCCCCCCCGACCGATTAGGTCTATAGCCACCTGCAATGAACAACAGCTAACCAGAACGATGACAGTATAATCCGAAGCAACTGCTATTCACATTTGTGACCGACAAGGTCACTAACTATAACCATAAGAAGGCCCCACGCGGCCAACATCAACAACTAAACACATATATACATGCACGGCCCCACACGACCGGCTTCACCACCACAGGGAAACATCAGACTGCAAGCCTCTAGGAAGTAATAATAGAATGGTCGGGACAAGGCCCCGACCTACCCAAACTATAAAAAAAAAGGAAATAGGAACAACCTCCGACTGTCTAGCTCTGGAGGATAGGAGCTGATAACTCTGCTGACTGGATCACGAGGGATCGACTCCTCGTCTACGAGTACTTGCAAGCAAGTAATACAGCACCCCAAACGGGCGTCAGTACCACTGGTACCGAGTATACAAAGCAAACTGATCATAACTGAATATAAACAACATAACTAGATACTCTGAACAGTAGAAGATATCTGAAACTATCTGAACTGAGAGAATCTGAAACAGGCTTTTCTGTACTGAGAATAAGACAGGAGCATACCTGTCGATGTGGCGATCTGCTGTCTATCAACAAATAAATAACACATATATACATATATATAACAAACAAGAACCCATACCAGCCCTCATAAGCCGGAAGGTGCCAACCAACAAACAATCTATATACCCCTACCCGGGTCAAAACCATCCAAAAATAAATCACTCCACTCGTCTATTAACTGCGAGCACCTCTACCGGCCCCCTTGGGTCTGCAGCTCGGGCTATGGCCTCTGACTATAACTGTGTCTAAGTCCGGAGGACTCTTGTACTGTAAACTGTAATCTGTATCTGTATCTGTATCTTTAATCTGCCCCCTAGGCGCAAGCGCACAATAGAGTATACTGCTATGCTGATCATCCTGATATGGGGAATGCTCCATCCCATCTTCGTCCTATTGCGGACGGCATACCACTCCTTCGAGTGGCATATCCCCACCCTCACGGTGGGTTGACACAGTTACCAACCCAGGGGCGGCGAGGACGCTCAAAGGGTGCCCTCATAACACAAACAGGTCTCACCAAACAATAATCACATATAACAAGCATGTTTGAACTGAAAATACTATTTGTATTCTGATTTCTCATTCTGAATTCTTTTCTATATTATACTGATTCTCAAACAGAGCTATACTGTATTTGAGATATTATCTGACTGTCTGGCTATACTGTAACTGAGATATTATCTGACTGTCTGACTATACAGTATCTGGGATATTATCTGACTGTCTGATATTGCTTTACTAACTTTCATTCTTAATATATATCATAATATTATAAAACATGCTTGCTAAATTCATACTGGACTCAATTCTTGACTTCTGAATTCTTTCTTTTATACATCACACTAACTACTGTACTGGATTACTAACTTGCTGAAGGAAATTAGCTTTACATACCTTCGCTTCGAAGTTTCCGACTAACTGGCATAGTTCGGCCAGTACTTTTGCTATTTATCCCAACTGCATTCATATATATATCAATTAGAACTAAATACGCTAATATTCTGGAAGAAAATATCACTTTTAATATATATATTGCCCAAACTTTGGCTTATCGAAAAACGGTCGAAAACTCGCTATTTCTCGAAAGTCCAGAAGGGAGAAATACTCACTTTAGGGATAGTAGTATGTTGACACTAATTTGGAGCAATTCCACTTACCTTAGCTCGTTAGCACGACGATTCTCCGGTCGAATTTCACGAAACTAACTCGGTAGGATTGCTCTCTGCAGCTTTATACCTCAGTATCTAAGCCGAAACGGAGTTTAGACCGCATTTCATAGCGTAATCAGCAAGAATTATATGTAAATAGTCGTGGGTTTCCTTTTCCCTATCTATATTCCCCTGTTTTCTGGAAATTATTGATATATATGAATAAAAACCGACTTTTCCCTTTTTTTTTGCTTGCCTTCTAAATCCTAACCAACATGCCATTAGGCTATTTATTCATTTTAAAATTTATGAGGTGTAACATCCTCCCCCCTTAAGAACATTCGTCCTTGAATGACATTCTTACTTATAGAAATCTTAACTGGCTGACTTATCCCTGGGAAAAAAAAATTTCGGCAGAGTTTCCCCCTGTATTATGGACTATCTCAAAATTCCTGAAAAGTAGAAAAGCCCAATACAGGCACTCCACACGATATAAGAATATTCATATATAACTGTCTATAATCAATCGCCTGCTTTCATATATGAAATATAAGCATTCATAAGGAAAAATAGTTCTAACATAAAGGAAAAATAGTTCTAACATACCTCTTGTTTGCCTATGCCTGGAATAAATGGTGATATTTGGCTTTCATGTCCTCCTCGGCTTCCCAGGTCATCTCTTCTCGGTTCCTGTTGCGCCACAACACTTTGACTGAAACAACATCTTTCGTTCTCAGTCTACGGATCTATCTGTCTAGTATAACTACTGGAACCTCTTCATATGCTAACTCTTCTGTGACCTGGACATCCTGAACTGGAACAACTCTGGAAGGGTCTCCTATGAACTTCCTCAACATAGATACATGGAATACTGGGTGAACAAACTCTAATTCTGGGGGCAAGTTCAATTGGTATGCTACTCGGCCTATTCTTCACCGAATCTGATATGGCCCAATGAACCTCGGGCTAAGCTTGCCTTTCTTGCCAAATCTCATCACCCCTTTCATCGGAGACACTTTCAAATATACCCAGTCATCCACTGCAAATTCTAAATTTCTGCGCCGCATATCTGCATAAGACTTCTGGCGGCTCTGAGCAGTCAATAGGCGTTCTCTGATAAGCTTTACCGCCTCTTCTGACTGACGAATAATATCCGGCCCAATCAGCGCTATCTCCCCCACTTCAAACCAGCCAATGGGTGATCTATATTTCCGCCCGTATAATGCTGCAAAGGGTGCCATCTGGATAGCTGAATGATAACTGTTATTATAGGCAAATTCAATCAACGACAGATGCTCATCCTAGCTACCCCCAAAATCTAGTACACACGCTCGTAGCATATCTTCGAGCGTCTGGATAGTTCATTCTGCTTGCCCATCTGTCTGAAGATGAAAGGCTGTACTTAAGTTAGTCTGTGTCCCCAGGCCTCTCTGGAATGATTGCCAGAATCTCATTGTAAATTGTGCTCCTCTATCTGAGATAATAGACACCGGAACACCGTGCAATCTGACTATCTCTCTGATATACAGTTCAGCATAATCCTCAGCAGAGAATGTAGTTCGTACTGGTAGGAAATGGGCTGATTTTGTTAATCTGTCAACGATTACCCATATAGAATCATTTTTGCGTCTGGTACGGGGTAACCCTATTACAAAATCCATATTTATCGCTTTCCATTTCCACAAAGGATGGCTATATCCTGCGTCAGACCGCCCGGTTTTGGGTGTTCTACTTTCACCTGCTGGCAGTTAGGACATCTAGATACAAATTCAGCTATTTCAACTTTCATACCTGGCCACCAGTAGATGTCTCTGATGTCGTGGTACATTTTCATTGCTCCTAGATGGAGGGAATAACGAGCGTAATGTACCTCATGCATGATTTGCTGGCAAAGCCCTGAAACATTCGGGACACATAGGCGGCCCTTACAATGCAACACTTCATCCTCAATCACTTGGAAATCTGGCTCCTTACCTTTCTGAACTCTATCTCTGAGCTGGACTAAGTCAGGGTCCTCGTACTGTCGTTCTTTTACCTCTGTAACTAACGATGACACAGTAGAGTTCTGAATCACCGCTCTGTTATTTTCTGTTTCTACTACTCGAACGGCTAAACCAGCTAGCTGATGAATTTCCTTTGCTAACTCCCGCTTCTCGGGTTGCAAATATGCTAAACTCCCCATTGACTTACGACTGAGGGCATCTGCTCTACATTAGCTCTCCCTGGGTGGTAGAGAATATTTACGTCATAATCTTTCAGCAATCCTAACCAGTGACGCTGCCGCAGATTTAACTCCCTCTGTGTGAAAATGTACTGCAGGCTTTTATGATCTGTAAAAATGTCTACAGGAATGCCATACAGATAATGCCTCCAGATTTTCAGAGCGTGGATCACTGCAGCCAGTTCCAGGTCATGGGTCGGATAGTTCTTTTCATGCTTCCTCAACTGTCTGGAAGCATAAGCAATTACCTTTCCATGCTGCATCAGCACACAACCCAGTCCAATGCCTGAAGCGTCGCAATACACTGATACCCATCTGTTCCTCTGGCAATGCTAGTACTGGAGCGGAGGTCAATCTGTCTTTCAACTCTTGAAAACTCTGCTCACATGCCTCTGTCCATTGAAATTTCGCTGCTTTCTGTGTCAGCTTTGTCAGAGAGCTACTATAATGGAGAATCCTTCAATAAATCTCCAGTAATACCCTGCTAAACCTAGGAAACTGCGGACCTCGGTCGGAGTGGTAGGTCTGGGCCATGTCTTGACCGCCTCTATTTTCTGTGTGTCCACCTGTATACAACATCCGATACGATATGCCCCAAAAAGGTGACTGAGTTCAGCCAGAACTCACACTTGGAAAACTTGGCGTACAACTAACGGTCTCTAAGGATCTGGAGTACTGTTCGTAAATGGTTCTGGTGATCTGTCTCTGAACGAGAATATACTAGAATATCATCGATAAATACTATCACGAACAGATCCAAATTACGGTCTGAATATGCTGTTCATCAGGTCCATAAACACTGCGGGGGCATTCGTCAGCCCAAAAAACATGACTAGAAATTCAAAGTGACCATATCTGGTCCTGAAAGCAGTCTTTGGAATGTCCCTCTCACGAACTCGGACCTGGTGGTATCCGGACCTCAGATCTATCTTAGAGAAACATCTGGCCCCCTGCAACTGGTCAAACAAATCATCTATTCTAGGAAGCGGATACTTATTCTTTACTGTAACTTTGTTCAGTTGCCGGTAATCTATACACATGCGGAGCGAGCCATCTTTGTTTCTCACAAATAGAATTGGCGCACCCCACGGTGAAGTACTCAACCTGATGAAACCCTTATCTAGCCAGTCTTTCAACTGCTCCTTTAACTCTCTGAGTCCTGCAGGAGCCATACGATATGGAGGAATTGATATGGGCTGGGTGCCTGGTAGCAAGTCGATTGCAAAATCTATTTCCCTTTCTGGGGGAATACCAGGTAACTCATCTGGGAATACATCGGGAAATTCGTTCACCACCGGAACAGACTGGAGTGTCGGAGACTCTACCCGAACATCCTGAACCCTGACTAGGTGGTAAATACATCCCTTAGCTATCAATTTCCTCGCCTGAAGGTAGGAAATAAACCTACTTTTTGGCGTAGCTGTGCTGCCTTTCCACTCTCGCACTGCCTCCCCTGGAAAGTGGAATTGGACCGTCTTGGTCCAACATTCTACATTGGCATAGCACGACACTAACCAATCCATACCCATAATGGCATCGAAATCAATCATTTCTAGCTCTACCAGATCTACGATAGTTTGACGATCAGCAACCTCTACTATACACCCTCGATAAATTCTGCTAGCTATAATAGAGTCACCGACGGGTGTGGATACTAAAAAGGGCTGCTGTAATAACTCCGGTGTGACATTAAACTTTCGAGCCACAAATAGGGTAATATAGGATAAAGTGGACCCTGGATCAATCAATACATAAGCAGTGCATGAGAAGATAGTCATCATACCTGTTACCACATCTGGAGACGCCTCTGAGTCCTGTCTCCCTGGTAGTGCATAGGTACGGCTTGAGCCCGTACCTGAACTGGAGGCTCCTGATCTACCTTGGCCTCTACCTGCTGAGGCTGCTGGAGCTCGTGGCCCTGCAGATCCCCTGTCCTGATTATCTCTGCTCTCTTGCCCCCTGGCCGGACAATCTCTCATCCGGTGCCCCTCCTGCCCGCAAATATAACATCCTGAAGAGCCGTATCTACAAGCTCCGGCGTGAGGTCGGCTGCAATTAGGGCAGGGTGAGGGTGTGAATCTGCTCTACTCTCCCCTCCTCCACTGCGGGGAATCTACTATTCAAGAACGGCCACCAGACTTTGACTACCTTCGACGAACAAATCTATCTCGCTGCTGCTGTGGTAGAGGTGGGGGTCTAGGGGGTCTGTCTGACAACTGGGGCCTGGGTCCTCTCTGAACCTCCCTCTGCATATCATTTGATCTGTCTCTGTGGCGCTATTCCTAATTTGTCTATCTACTGTCCTGTTGCCGCTATCTAAGGCCCTCAATAGTCTGGGCAAAGGCCTGTACATGGGCAATATCCATATCTTCTTGTAACGTAGCCGTCATGCATGCTTCAATGTATTCTAGGTTCAGACCCATAATAAACCTGTGAACTCTGGACGACATAGTGTCCACAAAGGTTGGAGCATAGAGGGCTAATGAGTCAAACTGTAAAGCATATTCTCGTACGCTCCTTGCCCCCTGTTCCAAATGCAAAAACTGATCCATCCGGGCCTGCCAGGTCTCCTGTGGCAAGTAACGGTCCAGGAAGGCCTCCGAGAAGCTGGACCAGGTCGGAGGGGCAACATCTCTCCCTCGAGACCTTTCCCAACTCTCGTACCATAATACAACTATGTCCCGCAACCGAAACACTGCCAGCTCAACTGATTCTGTAGGGGTCACATGTATAACCCGGAAAATTCTCTGCATCTGGTCTAGAAAATCCTGGGGGTCCTCTGCCCGATCTGACCCTGTGAACTGCGGGGGTCCCAATGCCAAGAATTCTCTAACCCTGGAACTACCTGACCCACCTAGAGATTCTGCTGCTGCAGGTGGTACTGGCTGACGCTGAGTAGCTAGCATCTGGGTTCACATAACCCCCGCACTACATAGCTCCTGATCAGATGAAGCGGGTGCAGGAGCTGTGGGAGGCGGTGCTGCCTCAAATGGTGCCTGACGAGGCGGAGACTGCTGGGAGGGTTGAGATGACATCTCTGTATCGCCCTCAGGCTGGGCTGAGTCTGGCTGTAAGTGAGGCATCCTGCTGGTGCCCTCGCCTGCCGCTGTATCTAATCTCCTGCCTGTAGCAGGGTGCCACTGATCTGCCATAGTATCTGTAGACAAAGAGTGTGGTAAGTTTCAAAAGAACCAACCCTATACTGTACTGTGCTATGGCACGACTGAGTATGAAAGAAGCGTAACTATCCTATTATGCCTCGCAGCCTCCTGCCTATAGTATGTGGTGCACAACACATCCATAGACAAGACTCTACTTAGCACGACTTGCAGACTCCCTAGGACACGAATTGCTCTGATACCAAGTTTGTCACACCCCACCTTGGGGGGGGGGGGTATCACGGGCACCTGGTGCCTGCTAGACTCTGGCTCTATTTCAAGAAACGAACCGGCTATATAGCAGCTGTAAATATAGCCCCCCGGCTGATTAGGCCTATAGCCACCTGCAATGCACAACAGCTAACCAGAACGATGACACTATAATCCGAAGCAACTGCTATTCACATTTGTGACCGACAAGGTCACTAACTATAACCAGAAGAAGGCCCCATACGGCCAACATCAACAACTAAACACATATATACATGCACGGCCCCACACGACCGGCTCCACCACCACAGGGAAACATCAGACTGCAAGCCTCTAGGAAGTAATAATAGAATGGTCGGGACAGGGCCCCGACCTACCCAAACTGTAATAAAAAAGGAAATAGGAACAACCTCCGACTGTCTAGCTCCGGAGGATAGGAGCTGATAACTCTACTGACTGGATCACGAGGGATCGACTCCTCGTCTACGAGTACCTGCAGACAAGTAATGCAGCGCCCAAAACGGGCGTCAATACCACTGGTACCGAGTATACAAAGCAAACTGATCATAACTAAATATAAACAACATAACTAGATACTTTGAACAATAGAATATATCTGAAACAGGCTTTTCTGTAATGAGAATAAGGCAGGAGCGTACCTGTCGACGTGGCGATCTGCTGTTTATCAACAAATAAATAACACATATATACATATATATAACAAACAATAACCAATACCAGCCCCCATAAGCTAGAAGGTGTCAACCAACAAACAATCTATATACCCCTACCCGGGTCAAAACCATCCAAAAATAAATCACTCCACTCGTCTATTAACTACGAGCACCTCTACCGGCCCCCTTGGGTCTGTACCTCTAGCTATGGCATCTGACTATAACTGTGTCTGTGTCCGGAGGACTCCTGTACTGTAAACTGTAATATGTATCTGTATCTGTAATCTGCCCCATGGGCGCAAGCGCACAACAGGGTAAGCTATACTGCTATGCTGATCAGCCTGATATGGGGAATGCTCCATCCCATCTTCGTCTTACTGCAGACGGCATACCACTCCTTGGAGTGGCATATCCCCACCCTCACGGTGGGTCGACACAGTTACCAACCCTGGGGCGGCGAGGACGCTCAAAGGGTTCCCTCATAACACAAACAGGTCTCAACAAACAATAATCACATATAACAAGCATGTTTGAACTGAAAATACTATCTGTATTCTGATTTCTCATTTTGAACTCTTTTCTATATTATACTGATTATCAAACTGAGCTATACTGTATTTGAGATATTATCTGACTGTCTGGCTATACTGTAACTGAGATATTATCTGACTATCTGACTATACTGTATCTGGGATATTATCTGACTGTCTGATATTGCTTTACTAACTTTCATTCTTAATATATATCATAATATTATAAAACATGCTCGCTAAATTCATACTGGACTCAATTCTTGACTTCTGAATTCTTTCTTTTATACATCACGCTAACTACTGTACTGGATTACTAACTTGCCGAAGGAAATTAGCTTTACATACCTTCGCTTCGAAGTTTCTGACTAACTGGCGTAGTTCCGCTAGTACTTTTGCTATTTATCCCAACTGCATTCATATATATATCAATTAGAACTAAATATGCTAATATTCTAGAAGAAAATATCACTTTTAATATATATATAGCCCAAACTTTGGCTTATCGAAAAACGGTCGAAAACTCGCTATTTCTCGAAAGTCCAGAAGGGAGAAATACTCACTTTAGGGCTAGGAGTATGTTGACACTAATTTGGAGCAATTCCACTTACCTTAGCTAGGTAGCACGACGATTCTCCGATCAAATTTCACGAAACTAACTCGGTAGGATTGCTCTCTGCAGCTTTATACCTCGGTATCTAAGCCGAAATGGAGTTTAGACCGCGTTTCATAGCGTAATCAGCAAGAATTATATGTAAATTGTTGTGCGTTTCCTTTTCCCTATCTATATTCCCCTGTTTTCTGGAAATTATTGATATATGTGAATAAAAACCGACTTTTCCCCTTTTTTTTTTGCTTTCCTTCTAAATCCCTTAACCAACATTCCATTAGGCTATTTATTCATTTTAAAATTTATGGGGTGTAACATTATTGATGCCGAGTGAGAGCTCAAGATTTGAGAAAGGTTGGATACCTCACCCTTCAACTCTTCCAAGTCGGTCGATTCAAATTTTTTCAACACCGGTGTCACACCCTACCTTGGGAGGCATGACTAGCACCTAGTGCCACATTGGGATCTGAACTGACCTGGCTGGGCTCAGGCACCTCTGGTGCCTACCAGTGACTCAAATTTGAGAAACAACACTGCTATATCTCGGCTGTAAACACAGCTTCAGGCCGACAAAGCCACCTGTACAAGAAACCAGCTAACTAACAACATGGTGATGAAGGGATCCTATGCAAGCCGACAAGATCATCATACTGTCTAGTTATAATAAAAATAAAAATAGGTAGCTACACTGGGCCCCACATGGCCAACACGTAAAATAAGACATACATAGGCCCCACACGACCAACAATAACTAACTAACTGATGACTGTAGTCTGCAAGCCTCTAAGAATACAAATAGTGGTCAGGACAGGGTCCCAGCCTGTTATACCCCGTAGAATTTCCGGCACCTAAATGACCTATTCGCACGTTGGTTAAGCATATTTGAAGGCCATACCTGCTAGAGAAAGGCCTGGGAAAAGATCGGACGAGAAACCTGTCAAACCATCGCGGAAGGAGCTGAGGCAGAACCCCTCCGCGATGGCAGCGTGTCACGGAGGTGAAGCCTCCGCGTTGGCTCCGTGACATGTTGGCCTTGTCCAGGCCCAAGTATATAAAGCCCCACTTCGGTTTTAAATCAGTAAAAACTTATAATTTTCAGTGAAACAGAGAGCAACCGGCAGAGAGGAGAAAAAAATGAAGGAGGTAATATAATTTTCGCCCGATTACGGTGCTAAACGTTGTCCAAACTCAAATTAACCTCAGATGCCGAGGTATTTAGCAGCAGAGAGCATTCCTACGGATTTAGTTTCGTGAAATACGGCCGATGAATCGTCGAGCCACCGAGCTAAGGTAAGTGGAATTTCTCTAAACTAGTGTCTATGTGTTCCTAGCTGTGAAGTGAATATTTCTCCCTTCTGGACCTCTGAAAAATAGCGAGTTTTCGACCGTCTTTCGATAAGCCTAAGTTTAGGCTATAAACTATATCGAAAGTGACGCTGCTCTTTAAAATAAAGCTGTATTTAGTATTAATTGACATATTTATGAATGCAGTTGGGAGAAAATAGTTGAAGTACCGGCCGAGCCTCGTTCGACTGACGAATAGTTCGAGAATAAGGTATGTAAAGCTAGTTTCCTCGGCAAGTTAAGTAATCTCGGTACAGTACAGTAATTCAAAGGCCAGTAGAATGTTCAGAAGTCATGTGTTATGTTATTATGAAAGTTGGTACGATATTAGAAGCCTCGAGTTATAACTTGCATGCAACTTGCTAGCATGATATAGATTCTAATACAAGTATTAGGAATTTCACAGCATGCTCAGTACGTGATGTGCACAGAATGTTAGGATATCATTGTATTCAGTTGAAACCCAGTAAAGCAATGTAATATCGGTAAGACATCTCAGAAATGGAATGATAAGTTAAAATGAAGTTAGAAAGCATGTTAGGAATAGTAAATCATGTACTATAGAAACTCTGTATACAACATAGTTTTCAGCAGAAACACTATATCTTGTTCAGTATTAGCCCCAGTACAGTCTGGCAGAAGACTATATTTATACATATATATTATTACCAGCCTCAACATGTATAAAGTACGTACATATTACTATCACCAGTTCAGCATATAATATATACAATACTTTACCACTATTAGCCTCGGTATGTGAGACATGCAGATAGTATTACTAGTTGAGACCGTTGTATTATTTGGGGTTGGACTACCTAGAATCCATGACCGCCCCAGGGTTGTAGCTGTATCGACTCGTCCACCAGAAGACGAGGATACGTCACTCTACGGAGTGGTATGCCGTCCCACAGGGGACGAAGATGGGATGCCAGTTTTCCCCATATTTGTGCCTTGATCGGCCCTTACACACCCCTGTCGAGCGGATACGCCCGGGTGTTGATTCAGGAGTCCTTCGAACTCAGATGCAGTTATAGTCAGGGGCTTAGCGAGCCCAAGGGCATACCCAGGGGACCGGCAGGATGCTTACAGTGTTTATAGTAGATGGGATGACCAGGGTAGGGGTATAGATTCTGTGCTGGTTGTACCCCCCAGCTTATGGGGGCCAGGTAAAGTTTGTGTGTGCTATGTTATGTTATGTTATGTTATGCCATGTTACGTTAGATACGAGTAGATCAGCAGTAGAACGATACGTCTCCAGGTATGACTCCTACTCCTTCCAGTATAATTGAGAGAAGGTATGACTTACATTATCAGACAGTTAATCTATTTCTTCCTACTTCAGTTTCATCAGTTAAATTATTGTTTTCAGATATTCCTTTCAGTTATTGCTTTACATACTCAGTACCAGCGGTACTGACGCCCGGTGGGGCGCTACATTACTTGCCTGCAGGTACTCATAGACGAGCAGGCGATACCACGTGATTCCTGTCAGCGATCGAGTATTCAGCTCCTGTCATTTGGAGACTGAATTCCAGAGGTGTATTTCATTTTCTTTTGTTGTATAGTACGGGTAGGTCGGGGCCCTGTCCCGATAATTTCTATTGCTATTCCTAGAGGCTTGCAGTCTGTATATATTTTCCTGTGGTTAGATGAGCCGGTCGTGTGAGGCCGTGCAGTTGTTTAGCTGTTAGTACTTTTGTTTCCTTTATGTTGGCCGTGTGGGGCCATAGTTCGACAGTAGTGGTGACCTTGCCGGTCACGTAGCTATCCAGTACTTCATGGTTGAGTTATAGATAACTAGACAGCATGGAGGCCTTGTCGGCCCGCATAGGTTTCCCTATAGTTGCATGTTCTGGTCAGCTGTTATTACAGGTACAGGAGGCTATAGGCCAATGGGCCGGGGGCTATGTTTACAGCCGTTATATAGCCCTTTGTTTCCAGAAATGTGAGTTAGAGCCAGCCAGGCACCAGATGTGCCCAGGCTTAGCAGTCCAGCAGTTCAGGTCCTAGTAGGGCACCAGGTGCCAGTCATATCCCCCAAGGCGGGGTGTGACAAACATGGTATCATAGCAGGTCGTATCCTAGGGAGTCTGCAAGCCGTGCTAAGTAGAGTCCTGTCCATGGATGTGTTGTGCACCACATACTATGGGTAGGGGGCTGCAAGGCATGATAGGATGGTTGTCTTTCATTCTTATTCAGTCGTGCTGTAGAGCAGTACAATATAGGGTTGAGTCCCTAAAAGCTTACTATATTCTTTGGTTATAGATAATGTCAGACCAGCGACATCCTATCACAGGCCGGAGCCTAGATATTGCAGCAGGGGAAGGCACCAGCAGGATGCCTCACCCTCGTTTAGAAACAGCCCGATCAGAGGGCACTACAGAAGCATCGTCCCAGCCTTCTCAGCAATCTCCACAACATCAGGAGCAGCTTGGGGCGACACTACCTTCAGCAGTCCCTATACCGACACCTTCCGACCAGGAGGGTAGGAGTGCTGTAGTTATGTTAGCACAGATGATGGCTGTTCAGCGTCAGCCAATGCCATCTACAGTTGCGAAGTCATCAGGAGGGCCCGGTAGTTCGAGGGTCCGAGAGTTCTTAGCTCTGAATCCCCCACAGTTTACAGGTACGGACTGGATAGAGGACCCTCAGGATTTTCTAGATCAAATGCAGAGAATCTTCAGGGTTATGCATGCCACGCCTACAGAATCAGTTGAGATTGGCAGCATTTCGGTTACGGGACATCGCCGTGCTATGGTATGAAAGCTGGGAAAGGTCCTGAGGGAGTGATGCTTCCCCTCCCACCTGGTCCATCTTTTCAGGAGCTTTTCTGGATCACTATTTGCCGCGGGAGATCCGACAGGCTCGGGTAGACCAGTTCTTGCATCTGGAGCAGGGGGCCATGAGTGTTCGGGAATATTCCTTGCGGTTTGATTCTTTGGCTTGATATGCACCGGCCTTTGTTGATACCATGGCATCCAGAGTACGACACCGCTTTATCATGGGGTTGAATCTAGAATATGTTGAGACTTGTGTTACGGCCACATTGCGAGAGGACATGGACATTTCTCGAGTTCAGGCATTTGCCTAGAATATTGAGGGCATCAGACAGCGACATCAGGAGATCAGAAGGGTCAATCAGGAGCAGCGTCATCGAGACAGGCCAGTTGAGTTACAGAGGGAGGCCCGGGGAGGACCCAGGCCACGATTGTTAGACAGGCCGCCCAGGCCCCCGCCTCCGCCACAGTCGCAGGGGGGTAGATTCAGCCGCAGGGGGCAGTCAGAGACTAGTAGAGGCTCGCAGATGGCAGATTCACCATTACAGAGGAGGGCAGAGCAGAGCAGGTATACCCTACCACTTTGCCCTATATGCAGTTGACGCCATCCTGGAGCATGCAGGTATGGTTCCACCGCATGTTATATTTGTGGCCAAGAAGGCCATTTGATGAAAGATTGCCCAGCCAGAGGCCGAGAGGACCGAGATAGACAGGATAGGGCATCTGCAGGGTCACGAGCCACAGCATCCTTGACTGGGCGCAGGCCCTTAGTTTCAGCAGGTAGGGGTCGGGGCAGATCAGAGGCCTCCAGTACAGGTGCGGGTCCAAGCCGCACATATGCCTTACCAGGGAGGCAAGATTCAGAAGCGTCGCCTGATGTTGTGACAGGTATGCTAACTATCTGCTCACACCCTGCTTATGTGTTGATTGATCCAGGGTCTACTTTGTCCTACATTACTCCATTTCTGGCACGAAAGTTTAGTATTGCACCAGAATTATTGCAGTAGCCCTTCTTAGTATCCAGGCCCGTCGGTGACTCTATCATAGCTAGCCAAATCTACCGCGGGTGTACAGTAGAGGTTGCTGACCGTCATACCACAGTAGATCTGGTCGAGTTAGAAATGATAGACTTTGATGCCATAATGGGTATGGACTGGTTAGTACTGTGTTTTGCCAACGTTGAATGTTGGACCAAGACGGTCCGATTCCACTTCCCGGGAGAAGCAGTGCGGGAGTGGAAGGGCAGCACCGCTACGCCAAAGGGTAGGTTTATTTCCTACCTTCAGGCGAGGAAATTGATATCTAAGGGATGTATTTACCATCTGGTCAGAGTTCAGGATGTCCAAACAGAATCTCCGACACTCCAGTCTGTTCCAGTGGTGAATGAATTCCCTGATGTGTTTCCTGATGAGTTACCTGGTATTCCCCCAGAAAGGGAAATAGACTTTGCTATTGATTTATTACCAGGCACCCAGCCGATATCAATTCCTCCTTATTGCATGGCTCCTGTAGAACTCAGAGAATTAAAAGAGCAGTTGAAAGATTTATTGGATAAAGGTTTTATCAGGCCGAGTACTTCATCGTGGGGTGCGCCAGTTTTATTTGTGAGAAAGAAAGATGGCTCGCTCCGAATGTGCATAGATTATCGACAATTAAACAAAGTTACAGTAAAGAACAAATACCCACTCCCCAGAATTGATGACTTATTTGATCAGTTGCAGGGAGCCAGATATTTTTCTAAGATTGACTTGCGGTCCGGATATCACCAGGTCCGAGTACGTGAGAGAGATATTCCTAAGACAGCGTTCAGGACGCGATATGGGCATTTTGAATTTCTAGTTATGTCCTTCGGGTTAACGAATGCCCCAGCAGTCTTCATGCACCTGATGAACAGTATTTTCAGACCTTTCCTGGACTTGTTCGTGATAGTATTCATTAATGACATTCTGGTGTATTCTCGCTCTGAGGCAGATCACCGGACTCATTTGCGGACAGTGCTCCAGATTCTCAGGGACCGTCAACTGTATGCTAAATTTTCTAAGTGTGAATTCTGGCTTAACTCAGTGACCTTTTTAGGGCATATCGTGTCAGACGCTGGTATACAAGTTGAAAAGCAGAAAATAGAAGCAGTTAAGTCATGGCCTAGGCCTACCACTCCGACTGAAGTTCGTAGCTTTCTGGGGTTGGCAGGATATTACAGAAGGTTCGTTGAAGGGTTCTCGACCATTGCGGCACCTCTAACCAAATTGACACAGAAAGCAGCAAAGTTTCAATGGACAGAGGCATGTGAGCAGAGCTTCCAGGAACTGAAAGACAGATTAACCTCCGCCCCAGTATTAGCATTGCCGGAAGGCACAGAAGGTTATTCAGTCTATTGCGACGCGTCAGGTGTCGGGTTAGGTTGTGTGTTGATGCAGCATGGTAGAGTAATTGCATATGCTTCCAAACAGCTGAGGAAACACGAAAAGAATTACCCTTCCCACGACCTGGAATTAGCCGCAGTGATCCACGCCTTAAAGATGTGGAGGCATTACCGGTACGGCATCCATGTTGATATTTACACAGATCATAAGAGCTTATAGTACATCTTTACTCAGAGGGAGTTGAATCTACGGCAACGCCGCTGGTTGGAGCTATTAAAAGATTATGAGGTGAATATTCTATACCACCCTGGAAAAGCTAATGTTGTAGCAGATGCCCTGAGCCGTAAGTCAATGGGGAGTTTGGCATATTTGCGACCCGAGAAGAGGAAGTTAGCCAAAGAAATTCATCAGTTAGCTGGTTTAGCCGTTCGAGTAATGGAAATAGAAAATAATAGAGCAGTAATTCAGAATTCTGCTATGTCATCATTAGTTACAGAGGTAAAAGAACGACAGTATGAGGACCCTGATTTAGTCCAGCTCAGAGATAGAATTCAGAAAGGTAAGGAGTCAGATTTCCAAATGACTGAAGATGATGTGCTACGCTGTAAGGGCCGCCTCTGTGTCCCGAATGTTTCAGGGCTTCGCGGGCGGATCATGCATGAGGTACATTACGCTCGCTATTCCCTTCATCCAGGAGCGACGAAGATGTACCACGACATCAGAGACATCTACTGGTGGCCAGGTATGAAAGCTGAGATCGCTGAATTTGTATCTAGATGTTCTAACTGTCAGCAGGTGAAAGCGGAGCACCAGAAGCCGGGCGGTTTGACGCAAGATATAACGGTGCCTACGTGGAAATGGGAAACGATAAACATGGATTTTGTAATAGGGTTACCCCGTACCAGATGCAGAAATGATTCCATTTGGGTAATAGTTGACAGGCTGACAAAATCAGCTCATTTCTTGCCAGTGAAGGCTACCTTCTCAGCTGAGGATTATGCCGAATTATATATCAGAGAAATAGTTAGATTACATGGAGTGCCAGTATCCATTATTTCAGATAGGGGAGCACAGTTCATAGCTAGATTCTGGTAGTTGTTTTAGAGAGGTTTGGGAACGCAGATCAATTTGAGTACAGCATTCCACCCTCAGATAGATGGGCAGGCTGAGCGGACTATCCAAACGCTCGAAGATATGTTGCGAGCGTGTGTACTAGATTTTGGGGGTAATTGGGATGAGCATCTTTCGTTGATTGAATTTTCTTATAATAATAGTTATCATTCAGCTATGTAGATCGCCGGTGGGCTGGTTTGAAGTGGGGGAATCAGCATTAGTTGGCCCAGACATTGTTCGACAGTCAGAGGAAAAGATAAAGCTCATCCGAGAACGTTTACTGACTGCTCAGAGCCGCCAGAAGTCTTATGCAGATATGCGGCGCAGAAATCTAGAATTTGTGGTAAATGACTGGGTATATCTGAAGGTGTCTCCAATGAAAGGGGTGATGAGATTTGGCAAGAAAGGCAAGCTTAGCCCGAGATTCATTGGGCCATATCAGATTCGGCGAAGAATAGGCCGAGTTGCATATGAATTGAACTTGCCTCCGGAGTTAGCATCTGTTCACCCAGTATTCCATGTCTCTATGTTGAGGAAGTTCATAGGAGACCCTTCTACAGTAGTTCCAGTTCAGGATGTCCAGGTCACAGAAGCGTTAGCATATGAAGAGGTTCCCGTGGCTATCTTAGATAGACAGATTCGCAGGTTGAGGACTAAAGATGTTGCGTCTGTCAAAGTATTGTGGCATAACAGGAATCGTGAGGAAATGACGTGGGAAGCTGAAGAAGATATGAAAGCCAGATACCCTCACCTATTTCAGACCTAGTCAGGTGACAGGTATGTCCGTATTATTACTTACGCAGTACCTTATAGTTGTATGTATGTGAATGAGAAAGATTGATACTTAGCCATCCAGTGAGTTCTAAAGTATTATGTACAGTACCTGTATTGGACTTTTCTGCATTTCAGGTTTTTGGTATAGTCCATATTACAGGGGAGACTCTGGCGAAATTTTTCTAAACAAGCAAGTTAAGTAGTCCTCTAGATAGCAGTATACATTCGAGGACGAATGTTCTTAAGAGGGGGAGAATGTTATACCCAGTAGAATTTCCGGCACCTAAATTACCTATTCGCACGTTGGTTAAGCATATTTGAAGGCCATACGTGCTAGAGAAAGGCCCGGGAAAAGATTGGACGAGAAACCTGTCAAACCATCGCGGAAGGAGCTGAGGCAGAACCCCTCCGCGATGGCAGCGTGTCACGGAGGTGAAGCCTCCGCGTTGGCTCCGTGACACGTCGGCCTTGTCCAGGCCTAAGTATATAAAGCCCCACTTCGGTTTTAAATCAGTAAAAACTTATAATTTTCAGTGAAACAGAGAGCAATCAGCAGAGAGGAGAAAAAAACGAAGGAGGTAATATAATTTTCGCTCGATTACGCTGCTAAACGTTGTCCAAACTCAAATTAACCTCAGATATCGAGGTATTTAGCAGCAGAGAGCATTCCTACGGATTTAGTTTCGTGAAATACGGCCGACAAATCGTCGAGCCACCGAGATAAGGTAAGTGTAATTGCTCTAAACTAGTGTCTATGTGTTCCTACCTGTGAAGTGAATATTTCTCCCTTCTGAACCTCTGAAAAATAGCGAGTTTTCGACCGTCTTTCGATAAGCCTAAGTTTAGTCTATAAACTATATCGAAAGTGACGCTGATCTTTAAAATAAAGCTGTATTTAGTATTAATTGACATATTTATGAATGCAGTTGGGAGAAAATAGTTGAAGTACCGGTCGAGCCTCGTCCGACTGACGAATAGTTCGAGGATAAGGTATGTAAAGCTAGTTTCCTCGGCAAGTTAAGTAATCTTGGTACAGTACAGTAATTCAAAGGCCAGTAGAATGTTCAGAAGTCATGTGTTATGTTATTATGAAAGTTGGTACGATATTAGAAGCATCGAGTTATAACTTGCGTGCAACTTGCTAGCATGATATAGATTCTAATACAAGTATTAGGAATTTCACAGCATGCTCAGTACGTGATGTGCACAGAATGTTAGGATATCATTGTATTCAGTTGAAACCCAGTAAACCAATGTAATATCGGTAAGGCATCTCAGAAATGGAATGATAAGTTAAAATGAAGTTAGAAAGCATGTTAGGAATAGTAAATCATGTACTATAGAAACTCAGTATACAACATAGTTTTCAACAGAAACACTATATCTTGTTCAGTATTAGCCCCAGTACAGTCTGGCAGAAGACTATATTTATACATATATATTATTACCAGCCTCAGCATGTATTAAGTACGTACATATTACTATCACCAGTTCAGCATATAATATATACAATACTTTACCACTATTAGCCTCGGTATGTGAGACATGTAGATAGTATTACTAGTTGAGACTGTTGTATTGTTTGGGGTTGGACTACCTAGCATCCATGACCGCCCCAGGGTTGATAGCTGTATCGACTCGTCCGCTAGAGGACGAGGATACGTCACTCTACGGAGTGGTATGCCGTCCCACAGGGGACGAAGATGGGATACCAGTTTTCCTCATATTTGTGCCTTGATCGGCCCTTACACACCCCTGTCGAGCGGATACGCCCGGGTGTTGATTCAGGAGTCCTCCGAACTCAGATGCAGTTATAGTCAGGGGCTCAGCGAGCCCAAGTGCATACCCAGGGGACCGGCAGGATGCTTACAGTGTTTATAGGAGATGGGATGACCGAGGTAGGGGTATAGATTCTGTGCTGGTTGTACCCCCCGGCTTATGGGGGCCGGGTAAGGTTTGTGTGTGCTATGTTATGTTATGTTATGTTATGCCATGTTACGTTAGATACGAGTAGATCAGCAGTAGAACGATACGTCTCTAGGTATGACTCCTACTCCTTCCAGTATAATTAAGAGAAGGTATGACTTACATTATCAGACAATTAATCTATTTCTTCCTACTTCAGTTTCATCAGTTAAATTATTGTTTTCAGATATTCCTTTCAGTTATTGCTTATACTCAGTACCAGCGGTACTGACGCCCGGTGGGGCACTGCGTTACTTGCCTGCAGGTACTCATAGACGAGCAGGCGATACCACGTGATTCCTGTCGGCGATCGAGTATTCAGCTCCTGTCATTCGGAGACTGAATTCCAGAGGTGTATTTCATTTTCTTTTGTTGTATAGTACGGGTAGGTCGGGGCCCTGTCCCGATCATTTCTATTGCTATTCCTAGAGGCTTGCAGTCTGTATATATTTCCCTGTGGTCAGATGAGCCGGTCGTGTGAGGCCGTACAGTTGTTTAGCTGTTAGTACTTTTGTTTCCTTTATGTTGGCCGTGTGGGGCCATAGTTCGACAGTAGTGGTGACCTTGCTGGTCACGTAGCTATCCAGTACTTCATGGTTGAGTTATAGATAACTAGACAACATGGAGGCCTTGTCGGCCCGCATAGGCTTCCCTATAGTTGCATGTTCTGGTCAGCTGTTATTACAGGTACAGGAGGCTATAGGCCAATGGGCCGGGGGCTGTGTTTACAGCCGTTATATAGCCCTTTGTTTCCAGAAATGTGAGTTAGAGCCAGCCAGGCACCAGATGTGCCCAGGCTTAGCAGTCCAGCAGTTCAGGTCCTAGTAGGGCACCAGGTGCCAGTCATATCCCCCAAGGCGGGGTGTGACACAGCCTACCCAAATACTAACAATAAAAGATGATAATCTTCTACAACCTGGCAACTCCGAATGAAAGGAGCTGGCCAATGTACTGACTCTGAATATCTTCCTGGAGATCTCACAACCTGTCTGTCTAAACCTGCAAGTAAGTAATGTAGCAGCCCAGAGTTGGACATTAGTACAATATATACCGAATATGTAAGGCAGTAAATAAGCTGAATGAAAGCTATTAAAAATTGAATGTAAGTAGAAGGAAGGGGTAGAAATATTAACCTGTAAGCTGGCTCATTCGTAATCTGCATTTAGCAAAACACTATACGTACATGAGCTAAGACTTTATAATTACACATCCATAAGCTATAACTAGCAGACAAGAATACAAACAAGAACCTAACCTGGCCTCCATAAGCCTGGAAGGTACAAGCAACAAATAAATAAGCTACCGGGACCCCCATAAGCCTTGACAAGTACACTTCAATCTATATACCCCTATCTAGATTTTTATGACTCTACTGGTGTTATAGCCAACCTACCTATCCCCCTGGTTCTGTAACTGAACCTGTTTGGCTCTTGATCTGTAGTTGTGTTTGAGTCCAATGGACTCCTGATAACTGCACCTTGGGCACTAGGCTCGACGAGGGTGTGATGCTAATATGACATAGAGCTAGTAGTCCAGCCATGGAATGGACTGTAATATGGCCCTTGGGCCTCTGCATCATCTCTGGAGATGGCATATCACTCCTTGGAGCGACGTCATATAGCCCCTGGTGGGTGATGACATAGCTAGTAAACCTGGAGTGGTCCCAGAAGGCTCCTAAGTGAGGACAACCCCACCCGAGGTGCTATACGGTAGTCTCAATCTAGTCACTCTAAAGGTGTATCTGGCCTTCTAGGCCTGACGCGACTGCTGCTTGCCCCTAGAATAATCTGTATAGCTGCTAGCGGGCACACCCCGTGTACCTATATCTGATAAGAGGATCCTAATAGTGATCATAATCTCTAATGGTCTAGACTAGATAGGGCGAGGTCTGGAGTGGCCTAACAATAATCTGAATCTCCCGTTCGGACAACCATAACGCATAAGCAACTGTAGGGTCACAAACGACCAATTACTTAGTTCCATGGCTTGGAACAACTGTAGGGTTGCTATTGATCGGATATGGTCCTCAGTGGTCAGCCCCTAATCTTCCCTAGGCAGCTTACGACAATTCTTATCCTGGAGGTAATACTGTACCAACATGGTTCTAGTCCCTTAAACCTTAACTTGGTCTGTTCATATTTCCTATGACTTTTCTTAGCGATTACTAACCTTGTAGGTAAGCTTATTTGGACCTATCCTCTTACAACAACCTGTACCTGAGTATCTTATGAGAGAAGGTTGGGGCGTTGGCCCTGCATTCAACTACTAATAAGGACCCCTCCTTAGGGTACCCATGGTCTATCTGACCTGGACGACTGGGGATGGCTTCTTGAGCGACCTGTATGATGGATATAGAGTCAACTAAATTTGATAGTCACTTATCTGATAGTAGTTAACTAAAGGGCGGGCAGTTACTCAGTTCAATAGACAACTCTAGTGCCGCTAACTCTATAGTATAGTCATCCTATCTAAATTCCTATCCCTGGGGCATGAAGGTATGCCAACGGCCTCTAAGCGAGCTTTACTGACAATATAGGCGTTGAACTGGAAATCATATCACTTGGCTACTGTCTAATCTATGAACTCAAGCCCAATAACTAACCCTAAGGCTTTGGCATGACAGCAAGACCTCGAAATTCTACGAATACAGTGAACAACTAGATGGAGGAGTCCTATGATGCTCCTAGAGAGAATCACACTTAACATACTCTTTCCTAATGAGGGTTGCTGCAATATACTCTTGTTATGCTTTCTAGAATCTACCCACAACTTATACAGTCACTGTCTACGAATAACAATTAATCATAACATATGTACTCACAATCTACGGATAACAACTAATCATAACACATGTATGTATAAACTCATTATCTACTAGCAGCAGCTAATTACAATATGTAGGATCATGGTCTTGCTTCAGAGATATAAGTTGTATTGCTATACAACGAGAATAAGTTGCCGAAGGCATAAGCTTTAACATACCTCGAATGTCAACTTTTGTTCAGCTGGCGAGTTTCGACTTGCAATCAGCGATTCTCTCCAACTATAAACTTTATGTTGAGAGAATATGACTAATTTCAATACTAAATCCGATAAAAAGTGATAAATTTTGTTAACAATAACAACTATAATTCAAATCCATATAACTTGGTCGAAGACCTATAATTTCCCGAGAGTTTAGAAGGAAAAAGTGCTTACCTAATGCCTGTGGCCGAGTAGGAATCAATTTGGAACAATTCTGACAACTTTTACTTGGCGGAGTTCTGATTTTACGGGCGTATTTTTGAGAAATAACTTTGTATTAATGCTTTCCGTAGTCCTAGGACTTGGTACCCGAAGTTAATTTGAGATTTGATGGCATTTGGTAGCGTAATTGGGCGAAAAACGATCGAAACTTGCGTTCCTTTTCACTTCTGGCCGAGAGGATCTTTGGAAAATGATTAAATGAAAGAAAGAGGGGTATATATATACTTGAGGTCAGTGGCAGGGGGCACCCCACGCTAGCCATCACGCCAGCATGCCCCCCACGCCGCGCCTCCCATCGCGCCAGTGCGCTTGGCGAGGCGTTCCGGCCAGTGCCCTGCCGGCTGGCGCGCCGCGCTGGCCCTCGTGGCCTAGTCTCGCTTGACCCTGCTCCCGAGGTTTTTCCCCTATGCTTCAATATGTTTTTACTCATCACAAATCCATGCATACGCTTACTAACCGTTTCCATTTACGGGGTGTAACAACCCGAGCCAATAGTTTTTTGATTTTTGAATTTCGGGTGTAACACCCCGAATAATTTGAGTGATAAATTTGTACTTTTGAGGTACGAATAAGATTATATAATAGAATAAGAAAGAAGTATTATGAGGTATTTGAATCATTTTATGATCATATTTAAGATTGGACATCGATCAAGTTATAGAACAAAATTCGGCAAAAGCTATCACAAACTTCTTTCTTGAGATTCCCTAAAATTTAGGTCAAATGTCTCAAAGCTTTTCTCTCAATCTATAAGGAGTTATGGGGTGTAAGACATATCAAATCAAAGGTCTACCAGTCTAGTTTTAGAACATTAAATCATTCTTCAATCTGACTTTGGATTAGAGAGTTATCCAAATTTTTAGAAGGTATCTCATCTTAAATTCTCTCCCAAGCTTCCCTTACATGTTCTTGATGGTTTTGGGGCTAGAAGCCGTGGTTCAATATGATTTTGATATTGGAAAGTTGGGAATTACGTGTAACTTGCATTTTGGTGTATTTTCTAGGATTTTGGTGGCTATTTCGTGGTGAAGCTATTGGTAAGACTTCTTCCTTTGGTTTTACCTGGTTTTTAGGGTTGGTTATAGGTGTGTTAATGTTGTTAGATTATTGTCTCGGAGTTACTACCATTGAATTCGTATGAATCTTGTCGAGTAAGCTTTGTTTCTCTTGTTTTGTTGTTAAGTTGTGTTGGCTGTGTTTTGGAATTAACTTGAGCTGATCTTAGGCAGTAACTTAATTATTATAAGGGTGGAGGTTTGGCTTAGCTCAGGTTCTCCAGATATCCAAGGTATGTTAGGCTTGTCCTTTCGTTTGTCTGCATGAATTCCATAGCCATTGTCGTCGGTATTGACGTGTGTGTTGACTGTTTTATGAAGCTTTGTGTTATATTATTATTTGAATCTTGTGTTTCTTTTTATATGATGATATATGGGTGTATGAGGTGCTGGTTTTGTTGGTAGCTCGGGCTTGAGTGCGGAGAATCATAGTCATGGCAAATTATTAGGCTCTTGAAGAGAGGTCATGTGTGAGTCATGTGGTTCTTGTAGCAAGTTATGGGCTGTTTGTGTGAATAATATTAGCTGATAATATTGACAAGAAGATTAGGGTTTATAATGGTTAAGGTAGATGGTTGTGATGATCTTTTGTTATATTAGAGTCGGCAGTCATGTCGGTCGTTGTCACGTCCCGAGTCTGTACCCTAGATGAGACACGCTACTTGGAGTCACAAGTAACCCCAAGTCAACCCATGGTCTATCATTACACTAGTAAAATTGAGTAGAAATATAGCAAAAGTTTAAACATGAAATCATTAAGGAAAATTGAATAGTAAAAGTATATACATCTGAAAATAAAACTAAAAGTCTAAATCCGTGTCTGGGTCTGAAAGCCATCTATCTGATGAGTTGCTAGGACAAGCCCCCAACTAATTGTAAAGTCTACTAAAAGAAATATAGCTGAAGAAAAATAACATCGTCTTCGATAGATGAGGACTCACCACTGATGCAGCTGAAAACTCCTGAATAAGATCTGCTAACGGTGGTGAGACTGAGAACCTACGACTGTATCATAAAACGATACAACATATGAAGTATGTGTCAGTACTTCGAATGTACTGAGTAAGTAGGAGAAACATAACACTGAGAAAAATAATTGAACTGTAATGGCATGCAATGACCAACTGAAATGCTGAAATTGAATAAATTGAAATATACTAAAATGGTCAAAATGACCTTGTCGATGGTCAAATACATTACCTAAATCTGAGATTTTTGAATTTGAACTAACTGTACTCAATTGAGTAAATGTTATACCCCAGGAACCCAAGGATCAGACCCGAAAGTGAAAACTGGGAAAAACTAAAAATTCGCACCAGGTCACAGAACGACTCGTGAGGTGAGTTGTGAGGAGTGGCCACGAGTCGTGAAGTGACTCGTGGTCAGCATGGTGTGGCAAGGCCTGGGAGAGGAGGCCACGGGCTTGACCACGAGTCGTGGTCATACCTCACGACTCGTGAGGTCACCCGTGGTCAACCTTTGAGGATTGGCAGAATTGGGATGGGCAGTGTGGGCCACGAAAGGTGACCATGAGTCGTGGTCTGACCTCCCAACTCGTGAAGTCACCCGTGGGGTTCCCTTGGAGGTTTGGGCAGTGGACTCAACGGATCAAGGCAACAAGTCGTGCCCTGTGGCAACAACCCGTCAGGTCCCTTGTGAGGACTTGCGACCAGAAATTCCTGCGTTTTAATAAGTGTGTTTTCGTAATTTCCTAAGTCCCTAAGGCCTAAACTATGTCATTTTGGATACGTTTCTGAGTTAGATAAGATGGGTTAAGCCCTTTATGCATGCCCATTCTCATGCAAGGATTTTAGAGAGGTTTTTGGGAGATTCAAGGCCTTCTTTCCCAAATTTTCATCAAATTCTTTGTGGGTGTTCAAGGAACTTTAAGTCCATCTATTCCCAGGTATGTAGGGTTTTAAAATGGGTGAAATTCTTCCTCACATGCCCAATTTCGATTAAAGTTATGAATTCTCCTACTCAAATTCCATGGGGTTTACCCAAAGCATGACAATGTGATTTTTCGTTATGGGTATGATTTAATTGAGTCTTTAATTATTAAATTATGAATGATGGGCAGGTTTTATTATTTTCTTTAATTCATGTTTCAAGCTTTTAAATCTAAATTGCCCATCTATGAATGTTCATGAAAGTGATGATTTATGATGAATATTCATTATTTTAAGTTTATTGATTATGGAAATGCATGACTCCAAGTTACCCATGTTTATGAGAATATTTTGAAAGAATTGAGTATGATTAAGCATTGTGAAATGCCCACATGATGAAGAATGATTTATGATTTATGAAATAAATTTCATGATTTATTGATTTATGATATTGGGCGATAAAACGGGCCTTGATTCTTGGCTAAGCATGTTTAAAGGGGATCAATGATGATAAATGTTATATCTTAGACAATGAATTTTTATGCATGATGTTAATGATTTACATATGAGCCTATATGCATGTTTTTGGGAGCCGTGTCTAGCACCGAGCAGCCCGGCATTCAAAGGACTAAGTCGGTGTATCATAACCATGTGCCACTATGGGTTGTAAATGTTATGATGTATTGATAATGATCCCCTCAAATGTGATATCACGCCTTATGCACGACCCTTGCCTGGCAAGCCAGGGTCGGCTCTGCCCACTTGAGCGAGACAATGGGGCATCATGAAAGGCTCTACCATGATGGTGTCGGTTATGGCGAGTCCTCCCATTGTTCCGCATGTTTTATGCATGGTTATGTTTATGTTATTGGATCAAGTTATATTATGATAAAGTTATTTACGATTATGATAGTGAATGATTATGAAAGATTTGAAAGTCTTGAGCGTTATGTTTTATCATGAATATTTTGATGTAAGCATGATGTCCTTCTCCTATGTCTACTTATGAGTTTACTTTACTTTTAAAATGTCCGTTTTACTTACCTTGCATACTCAGTACATTCAACGTACTGACCGCGTACTTTCTATTATGTATCATTTCATGATACAGGGTCTGGATCTCAGGCTCATCCTCGTCCTTAGACTATCCCAGTCTACGATATCAGCTTGTTGGTGAGTCCTCATGTTCCGAGGGGCCATTTGATAAACTTTCTTGTTGATTATGTTTTAGTATTGCTCGGGTTTGTTGGGGATGTTGTCCCATCAACTCGTCTTACGTATTAAAGGCTTTCGGACGAATGAGTAGTATTCAGCTTATGTAAATGTTTGGTATTTCCTGATGTTATGTCATGGTTACATTTTCGTGATGTTTTATGCTTAATATTATGTTTATTTAAATGAGATTAGTTGAATGCATGTGCCATGAGTTGACTTGGGGTCTCTCGGGGTCCCTTGTCCCGTGTCTACGATCTGAGTGTACGTTCGGATTGTGACAGTAAATGGAAACTGTTCTGAACTGAGCTAATCTGGACTAAACTGACTAGTGGGAGAATCTATAACCGACATATAACTATGTGAGCTAGACGTGGAGTCTGATATATATACCCCATCGGTAGGACCCAATATACCTTGCCAGGGTATATAGGCATGAACTGGGTGATCACAAGTCTGAGGCCATGAGGCCAATAGAGTAACCTATGGTGGCAATGTAGTTCTGGGAACCTAGGTGCACTGAAACCCCAGCCCGATCGGTCGTAGGTCCTACTCCCACTGGATATTGTTAGACTGACTACTAAGCTGATAGCTCGAAATTGGTGTCCAAGACTAAGTCAGGGATACCTATCTGAAAGTATCCAGAGAGTCTTATCGAACCATATTCTGTAACTAGCGTTCTAAGACTAGTTAGAGATGCTTGTCTGGAAGAGTCATAACCATCTAAAGAACAAACTGAAAACTGATATTTGAGTCTAAGTCTGATAATTGGGAGGCACCACTGACACCTCAAGAATTAACTGTAGTCAAACTGATTAGCTGACATTTTCGGAACAATACTGAGTGTTCTAATATTCTGAATGAAACTAAACTATCATGCATATGACTGAGATTTCAATACATACTAAAAATATGGGAATCCCTAACACTGATAGAATCAAGCAATTTGGATAATTAATCGATTATGCAAGACTCTAGTTTTTCATCATTCAAAAGCTAGGGCTAGAATTCACTTTATAGGGACAAGCATCAATATAGTCACAAAATGATGCAAATATATCTACAATTAACATTAATAATACCCCATATGATATAGATGAAATCTAGCTGACAATTCAATTAACATTCGATAACTCAGGGACTAGAACTGATAGAGAAAATAGGGAAGGTTTTGGGGACACAAGGGAAGAACTATTCTCTTGTTGAATTCCCACATACCTAATAGAAAAATCCAAAGAAAATCCCTTGAGAATCTGAGGAGAATTTGAGTGCCCTAGTTTTTGCTTGGGAGGAATGACTTGAGTTCTACAAATGTTCTTCTGAGAGTCTAAGTGATGAATGAGGAATGAAAATCGTTCAACCCCTCTAAATTCATCAAAAATGTGCTTAAAATGACGTAGTATAGGCCTTAGGATCACAGGAATTACGGAAAATCCCTTAATAAACTCAACAGGGAAAAGATGATTGCCAGTCCCCACGAGGGACTTGACGAGTCGTGCCCAGTGACCGCGACTCGTGGTCAAAATCTGTCAAGTACACTGCCAAATTCCCTCTGTTGGTCACCACAAGGGACACCACGACTCGCGGTGACCCATTCTTCACCAACACAACCCAATTCTCCAATATCCAAACCACTCTGGACCATAGGTCACCTAATGGTTCGTGGCATAGACCACGACTCATGGTGTCTAGTCGTTAGGTACACTGCCTGTTCTCCCTTCAACCTTCATTGCCTTTGACCATGATTGACTTAACGAGCCGTGGTGTTGACCATGACTCGTGGTCATGTCCGTGGTTACCCCAAAACTTAAATTTTCCAACTTAAATCAATTCCCCACCACAAGTCACTTAATGACTCGTGGCCTACCCAATGGGTCACAGGAAGACTCGTTCTGTGACTTGGTGCAAAAAAAATTATTTTCTCCGTTTCAACTCCCGAGTTTGATCATAGGGTTTTCGAGGCATTACAATATCTCCTCCTTGAGAACATTCATCCTCGAATATTGAAAAACACCCAGGAAAACAGAGAACTGCAATCATTATACTCAAATACTGATCATGAAAGCTGAAAACTAACGGAATGACTGCCCTCAAACTTAACTACATGGATGTACTGAATTCATGAGTCACACTTACGTACATTGAGATGAAAGAAACCGGGGCACATGAACTGAACATGAAACTGAATAGAGTTTTAGGGAGAAAATTGATACCTTAAATTGAAATTGAGTCGGAAGGGAATAAAGTGGGTATCTAGCCATCATATCTGCTTCGGCTTCCCATGTAGCTCCCTCAACTTGCCGATTCCTCCTCAAAACTTTGAATGGAGCTACTTCTTTGTTTCTCAGCTTACGCACCTGACGGTCAAGGATCTGAACTGGGACCTCTTCGTAAGAGAGACTATCTTTCACTCCCACATGTCTAGTGGCACCACTGGATTTGGATCACTTATGCACTTCTTCAATAGTGACATATGTAACACTGGGTGCACAGATGATAACTCTAAAGGTAATTCTAGCTCATAGGCTACATTGCTAATTCGCCTCAGAATTTTGTTGTGTCCCACATATCTCGGACTGAGTTTTCATTTCTTCCCAAATCTCATCACCCCTTTCATAGTGAAATGTTTAGATAAACCCAATCATCTACTACAAATTCTAAGTCTCTTCTCCTCACATCAACATATGATTTCTGTTGGCTCTAAGCAATTTTCAACCTTTCTCGCATGAGTTGTACTTTCTGCATAGCTTCATGAACTAAATCTGGCCCTATCAAGGTAGCTTCACCAACCTCAAACCACCCTATAGGAGATCTACACCTTCTACCATATAATTCCTCATGGGGAAATATGAATACTGTAGTGGTAGATTTTGTTGTACGCAAACTCGATTAGAGGCAAGTAATCATCCCAACTACCCTTGAAATCGATCACACGAGCTCTCAGCATATCTTCCAAGTTCTAGATAGTCCGCTCATCCTGTCCATCAATCTGCAGGTGAAAAGCTATGTTGAGCTTGACCTGGATACCGAGTCCTTTCTGAAATGACTTCCAGAAATGCGAGGTGAACTGAGTACCTCTATCTGAAATAATGGAAAAGGGAACCCCGTGCAATTTGACCATCTTCTAGATATATAGCCTAGTATAATACTCAGCTGGGTCTGTAGTTTTAACTGGGAGGAAATGTGCTGACCTGGTCATCTGATCTACTGTTACCCAGATTGATTCATACTGTTGGCGAGTACAAGGTAGAAATGTAATAAGGCCCATATTTACTTCTTCACACTTCCATGTGGGTATGCTAATATCCTAAGTCATACCTCCCGATCTCTGATGTTCAACTTTGACCTGCTAACAGTTCGGTCACTTAGCCATAAATTCTGCTATGTCTCTTTTCATGCTGTTCCACCAGTAGATATCCCGTAGATCATGGTACATCTTAGTAGCACCTGGATGGATAGAATATCTCGAACTGTGTGCTTCAACTAAAATCTGCTGTCTCAAGTCACCCACATCCGATACGCATAATCTACCCTGGTAACAGAGCGCACCGTCTCCCCCTTTGGAGAAAGCCTCCACCTTTTTTATGAGAACCGCTTCCTTTAGCTTAAGCAGTATGGGATCTTCATCCTGCCTTGACTTAACTTCATCAACTTATGGGGAATCTGACCCACTTTGCATTACTACTCCATCCTCAGCTGAGTGAACCAACTACACTCCCAACCGAGCTAGTCTGTGAATATCCTTTGCCAGTTCTTTTATGCTTTCTTCAATATGAGCTACGCTCCCCATAGATATCCTGCTTAGGGCATCAACCAACACATTGGCCTTTCCCAGGTGGTACAACACACTCATGTCATAGTCTTTCAATAGCTTCAACCATCTTCTCTGACAAAGATTTAAATCTTCTGACTAAACATATACTGAAGGCTCTTGTGATCGGTGAAAACATCCACGTGAGCCCCGTAAAGCTAATGCCTCTATATATTTAGCACAAACACCACTGCTCCCAACTCAAGGTCATAAGTTGGATAATTGTTTTCATGAACCTTGAGCTGTCCGGATGCGTAAGCTATCACCTTACCTCTTTGTATCAGAACGTAACCAAGTCCAACTCTGGAAGCGTCACAATAAACAACCAGCCCATTTGTTCCTTCTAGTAAGGTCAAAACTGGAGTGGTAGTGATCCGAGTCTTCAACTCCTGGAAACTCTTCTCACACACATCTGACCACTAAAATTTCACCTTTTTCTGAGTCAACTTAGTTAGAGGAGATGCAATAGAGGAAAAATCTTCCACAAAACATCAGTAATAACCGGCTAAACCCAAGAAACATTTGATTTTGGTTGGGGAATTAGGTCTTGTATAGTATTTCACCACCGCTATCTTTTGAGGATCTACCTAAATACCCTCACTCGAGACCACGTGACAAACAAAGTTCAGATACTTCAACCAAAATCCGCATTTGCTGAATTTTGCGAACAACTGGTGGTCTCTGAGTGTGTGAAGCACTATCCTCAAGTGGTTGGCATGTTCTTCCTCATTTCTGGAGTATACCAGAATTTCATTAATGAACACAATGATGAACATGTTTAGATACTGCTTGAAGACTCTGTTCATCAGGTCCATGAAAGCTGCAGGGGCATTAGTGAGTCCAAAGGATGTAACACTAATTTGTAGTGATCATACTGAGTTTTGAAAGCTATTTTTGGTATGTCACATTCTCTAACTCTTAGCTAATGATAACCCGAACTGAGATCTATCTTGGAGAAACAACTGGCTCCTTGAAGCTGATCGAACAAGTCATCAATCCTGGGTAGGGGATACCTATTCTTGACTGTGACCTTGTTCAACTGACGGTAATCGATGCACATTCTGAGGGTACCATCTTTCTTTCGCACGAATAGAACTGGAGCACCACAGGGAGAGATGTTGGGTCTGATAAAACCTTTATCAAGAAGGTCTTTTAGCTACTCCTTCAACTCCTTAAGCTCAACTGGAGCCATTCTGTAAGGAGGGATAGAGATGGGCTGACTGTCTGGAAGAAGGTCTATACTGAAGTCTATTTCCACTCAGGAGGGACTCTGGAAGATCTTTGGGAAACACGTCAGGGAAACGTTGACTGCCAGTCCCCACAAGGGACTTGACAAGTCGTGCCTAGTGACCGTGATTCGTGGTCACAATCCGTCAAGTACACTGCTAAATTCCCTCTGTTGGTCACCAAAAGGGACACCACGACTTTGTGGTGACCCACTTGTTGCCAACACAGTCCAATTCTCCAATCTCCAAACCACTTTGGACCACGGGTCACCTAACGGTTCATGGCATAGACCATGACTCGTGGTGTCTAGTCATTAGGTACACTGCCTGTTCTCCCTTCAACCTTCATTGCCTTTGACCACAACTCGTGGTCATGTACGTGGTTACCCCAAAACTTAAATTATCCAACTTAAATCAACTCCATACCACAAGTCTCTTATCGACTCGTGCCTACCCAATGGGCCACAGGAGACTCGTTCTATGACCTGGTGTAGAAAATCTTTTTCTCTGTTTCAACTCTCGAGTATAATCTTAGAGTTTTTAGGGTATTACAGCCATATCAATGGCACGTTGATGGCCGTGGTGATGCTTGCGTTGGCTTGTCTATGTCTCTTGTTGTCATTGGTGTGTAGAGTAGCTTGTGGGCTACTCATAAAGCTAGGGGATATACTGGTTAGGATGGTGATCCTTAGCTCAGTTAGTGGCTCGTCAGTGGACGGCTAGACGTGCGAGAATAGTACTATATAGTGATAGTCAGTTGGTTGGGTATGAGAGCCAATTGTCGACTTTTTGAGCATATATTATTATTGTTGTTGATTGTGAATGTTTTTATTATGTGATTTTGTATGTGCGTGTTGAGGCCCTTGGGATTTATGGATATCCAATGCGGAGAGTAGGTCCGGCCGCGGGGTTGAGTCCAAGGGGTAGAATGATTTATCTATGGTTGAGTTGAATTTGCCTCCCATAGGGCCGTTCTGAGACATGCAAGACCTATGGGGAGGTACATATCTCCATAGCGCCATATATGTCTGTTCTGAGCCTTTATGGGATCACAATTGGCTCTCCTGAATGGATAGAGCTCTGCTAATTGGATGTAGCCGATAGAGGGTCTGATAGTGCTTTATTGATGATGTTGATTGATTGGTGTTTATTTTTGATTTTCTTGGCATTAGATTGTGATTGTTTCTTATGTTATTTATTATTTGATAGCAGTGGATGCTAGACGTTGGCTGGTGTTAGTTGAGGCCATTAAGGGGTCTAGAGGTGATGGCAGTTGAACTTTGTCGGCTAGGTGTTGCTTGTTATTGTTTACTTGCTTTGGACTTACCGGGCTTATGGGGGCCAACTAGGTTCTGTTTGTGCATTTTCTTGTACTTTCCAGGCTTATGGGGGCCTGGTAGGTTCTATATGTTTACTTATGTTAAGCTTCTCTGCTTGTGATATTTGGTATATCTGTTGATCTCTAGTATGAGTCTTGTAGTTGTTTTTTCCTTGTATACTAGGTATATTATTGTACTGATGCCCTAGTCGGGGCATTGCATTCATTCCTGCAAGTGATGGCGAGCCAATAGATCGAGTTCTTATCATTGAGTGGAGCTCCAGTGGAGTCGATAAAGCTCTAGGTATCCTAGTGTTTCCAAATATTTGTATTATGGGTAGTTCGAAACCCTATCCTGGACATTTGACTATTGTTGTATTTTTAGAGACTCATAGACGTCTATTGTGGTCGCAGTATTGTTGTACGCCAGGTGGGCAATATTGTATGGTTGTTTTCCATTCTGTGGCCTTGATGGCTTATTATGTGTTGATTGGTTGGTTTATAAGCCAGCTTCTATTTTATTTTTTCGTTTACTCTAATTTAACTTGTATTGTAATGTCGAACCTCATCGGTTCTGGATTGTTGTAGTTAGAGGGTTGTAGGGTTCGTTCGGCCAAGTGCAGCACCAAGAGCCAGTCACGATTCCCTGAGCTTGGGGTGTGACACCAGGATCACTAACACTTGTTTGCATCAGATCCACATAAGCCTTTGGAGGAAGCATGTATGGATTTGAGCTTCGGTAATTATATCTATCACTCTCTCTCTCATGCTCACGATTTCTCCACTGTCCATCCCTATCTTTTCATTGTCCATCACGATCCCTCCAACCTTGATTCCCATCTCGAGGACACCAAGGGCCTTAGATGGCACCTTGGTACCCCAGACGAGAACCCACCATTTGGCTTGTCATATATTGACACTCTTCATCAAGTCTAGCATGTGGAGCATCATTCTTTAAGGAGTTGCTCCCTTGGGCTCCAATAGCATTTACACTCTTGCTTTGGGAGCCCATCACATGCTTAGCAAGCAACTCTATCTGAGTCATCATTTTCGCCAAGGACTTATCCCTCTCTTCATCCCTTCTTCTCATCTCATTCATCATTTGGTTGGAAGGTACTTGAGGATACCTTGGTATCTCTTTTGTGCCATGCTTGGTTTGTTTTGGTTATTCTATCCAAAAGTGCCTTTGGAAGTCTGAATATCTGGTCCATGATTGAACCACCAGCTAGATTGTTCTCCACAGACTTGTTAATGGAATCAAGTGATCAACGGTAGAAGCTTTATAAGAGTACCCCATTTAGCAGCCCATGGTTTAGACATACAACCACTTTCTTTTTGAATTTTAACCACACCTCGTGTATTGGTTCTCCCGAGAGTTTCCAAAAATTTGTGATCTCATCCCGAATTGCAACATCCTAGAGGGTGGAAAGAACCGATTAAGGAATGCCTTCGTCAACTCGTCCCATGATGCGATAGACCCGCGAGGTAGCTCCTCCAATCAAGCTATAGCATCTCCCATGAGATAGAATGGGAATAACCTTAGGCGAATAGGCTCTTTGTTGATGTTTGAAATATTGAATGGCTAGCAGATTTCATTGAAATTCCTTAGGTTCAGTTGGCATCCTCACTAGCAAGGGCACCAAATAGTCCTTTCATCTTAGTGAGATGTAGCATGGTGCTAGTAACATGGAACACTGCATTCCTTATCATTGGAGGTAGGCAAATAGCACCAGCCACATCATGAGCCATTGGTTCATCCTAAACATCCATAAATCTATCCACGTTGCCAATATCACTAGCATGGCTTATCTTTATCCTATTCAGTCAACAAAAACAACAAAACAACGTAAAAAAAAATAAGACCCAACATGAATGTGAACCAAAAACAACAAATGGCAATCAAATTCCAATTCTCATCAATGATGCCATTTTTGATAACGTCCAAAACAACTCTCTCATTAGGGAGGTGGCTACGGTCGTCGAAAAACAAATATCCAATAAGAGTCGGGGTCAAATTCCACAAGGATTGGGGCTAGATTCACCAAATATTGTGAATTAGTTAACACACGCATGCATCATGTCTAAACATAAAGTAAAATTTGGGGGAAAAGGTATGAACAAGTATCAATTGAAAATGTAAAATTAAAGAAGGGAAAAATGATTGTTGTTAGAAAGATGAGAGATCAGGGGTGTGCATTGGATGGGATATCAAGTTGATAGGTATTAACTAAGAGCCTTAAATTCAATTAGTGCATAGATAGCCTTATCTTTGGGCTACACTCTAAGTTTCTCAATCAAAAGAGTGTGTCTACTTTGAGTTTTCTCAAAGTCCAAAGCCAAAATATACTAACAACCAAACAATGCTTGAGGAAGGAATTAGACTATTTCTAGATATAACCCTTTAGTGAAGTTTGAATTTGGGTAAAGACTATCTCTAGCTCCAACCCATAGATCAAAATTCTAAATCCTTACTATTGAAGTCTTACCCAACTTCACTTTCCCTTCTCAAGCAAAAGCAAAGTTAGAGAGCTCAATTGATGTTTGCAACCATTAATTAACAAATGAAAACTTGAAGAATTCAATATATCCATGCTTTATAATCAAATCTAAGATCAATTAGTCAATACTCACTTAAATCTAAAACTGATCACCACACACACCACTAGGAGGAAATTTAGCTACTCATAACTAAGGAAAGAGAAATTATATCAAAGGAAAATTTCTTAATTTCAAAGAGAAATTATACCAAAGCAAAATTCCTCAATTCCATTCATCATCATCAAATAAAATCAATTATAAGCATTTGAGCCTTTAACAATGGAGTTTTACCTAAAGAAGATGAAGAAGAAAGTATATTTGTACTATCTTTATCACTCTTCTACAATATTCTCTCTGATGTAATATCTCTCTTCTCTAATGTCTTGTCTCTACAAATTGGGTAAAAACAATTAGTATAAATTCCTTGCATAGTTACCCAAAAATTCCCTTCGAAGCTTCTCAAGTACATGCTTGCCTTCTTGGACAATTTTGCCTTTCAGAGGAGACGTGACTTACTTGCGCCTACGCAGGTGCAGATGTGCGGCTTGTAAATGCTTTAATAGGATCAAAATTTTCTCCCTCAAGACCTTCTGCATTGGAATTTGCAGTCCCCAAATTCCAACTTGCGGTACGCATGTCTGTTCCAGTAACATCCTAAATCATTCTATGTGGCACCTGCTGAACGTAGGTGCAGACTTGTGGCACACATGATTCCTTTGGCAGATTGCTTTCAGTTCAATTCCTTAATCTTTTTCCTTTCAAATAAACGCCTGCATAAAAGAGGAGAAAAGGCATAAAGTCCTTCTAAATAGCATTAAAACAAAGCAATAACTCATGCTAAAGAGCCAAATGAGTTGGTAATTTACCAACTTATCAAGGGTACTAATGTGCTGTGTATTTACAACACTTTCAATACTTAAAATTAAAGAAAATAGCATGGACTTAGGTATGTTTATATGGATATGAGGTACTTTTCTTGTGTTTTCAGGTAAACTTAGGTGTCGGAGCAAGATTGTGCAAAAGAAGCTTAAAAGGATAGAAAAAGATCCAAAATGACAGTCTCAGTATGAGTCCTACCTTGATGGTACAAATCATACTAAGACTCGTAGAAATATTCAGAATGTTGAGCTGAGAAAGATGCAATCCACAACCCACAGTACGAGCCGTATGAGCATGGTACGAGCCGTAACTTCAAGTCATGGAAATATTTAGAGAAATTTAATAGGGGATGACTCTGGGTACGGATAGCTATGTATGAGTCATGGAGGTAAGGTACGAGTCATAAAAACACAATCGTGACAAACTTCAGAGAAATTCAGAGTCCCTAGATTCAAGCCATAGAAGCACAATACGAATCGTAGGAAGTTGGTACGAGTCATACCAAGGCACAACACTTAGCTGGATTTTAGAAAGCTGAAGACCTACAGATAACAGGTACGACCCATAGAAGCCTGCTACGGGTCGTAGGTTTGGTCGTGGCTCGTGCGGTAGCAGATATGGAAGTTTACCCTGTTAGCTTAGGAAAAGGATTCTGATGTCTGTATAAATACGTTTTATGTTTTATTTTCAAAAAGAGATCAGATTTAGTGAGACATAGTTAGTTTTGGTTAGACAATCACAAAAGAACATAAAATTGAGTTAATTAATTTGTGATCAACCTTTTCTTGATTTTCTTCTTGATTTTGTGAAGTGTTCTTGATAAATTCTAGATTTAACCAACGAAGTTTTTCTCTCATCTACGCTTGTAAGTATTGATTTACGTATTTAATCATGAATGCAAATCACAACCTTACAACTATGAGAGGCTAAAACCTCCATAGCTAGGGTTGTGGGAACCATGGTGGATTAACGAGCTAGGGTCGCACAAAAGTGATTCAAAATCAATGGAAAACACTTGTATTGTATTCTCTTCATACTTTAACGTTGCTTAATGGTGTACAACGTTAGGACTTGCTCGAGTTCTTTACTTGCTTGAGCCTAGAGAGTTAGAGATGAGGAAAAGAGAATTACAACAAAGCCTTGGTCTTGATCATTATATTAAGTTGAGCTGTGGTCGCAGGATAGTTATATTTGGGACAAATTGATAACGGTTAGTTTGCAATCACTCATGAGACCTGACCCAGTGATTGAGTATAGTCTTCCAATAGGGATGAGCTAGTCATTTGGATGAACCCTAGTTATCAGTCTTATAAGTAAAGCATTGGAATTGATCACTTGTGTACACCCGAAGCAGTTATGAACCTATGGGGAACACAAACCATAGTTAGTTTTAATTCTTGATTTTACAACACACTTCTAATCATTGTTTTTCAGTTATTATTCTCTTTAACCCCCCCCCCCCCACACACTTTTGAGTAACTACCTAACAAAGTTCACTTACCGGCAGTAGTCTAGCTCTTCCATATTCCCTGTGGGATCGACACCAACCTCTAGTTGGGTTCTTTATTGACAACATCCGCTTCATGCTTCGGTAGGGGGTATGTTTTGAGCATTATCAAAAAGTGGCCCCGTTGCCGGGGAATATGGCTAAGACTAGATTATTTGTTTGTATCTGACTTTTTTGGTAGTTATTTCCTTATTTATGTTTTCTTTTTGTTTTTCATACCCACAAGTTGTTTTTCGATGGAAGCCAAGCACTCGGAGTAGTGGAGATCCCCTGACTCCATTGAACCCCGAAATTGAACGGATACTGCACAGAATGGAAAACCATGAGCAAAGAGATGCCCACATAGCTGAAGAAGCTAGGAAAGCCAAGCTAACTCGACAAGCTACACTTCAGGATGCAGAGAATGATAGAGATGAATTTGTTAATGCCGGTCGACATGGGAGGGGAAATGGAGGACATAGATTCTCCCGTCAGTTTTTCGATGATGAGGACCTAGACATTGTTGAAGTTGGGTCAATTGGAGCAATTATGCCACCACCACTGCCGCTGGGGCCAAGTTCGATATCATAAGCACCATGATTCAATTGCTAAACATGAAAGAGGTGTTCAATGGTCATACAACGGATGACGCCAACCTGCACTTGATGAACTTTGTAGGAATATGCAAGGTGTACAGGTTGCCTGGAGTTAGCCAAGATGCCATTAGGCTCAGACTTTTCCCCTTCTCTCTATTAGGGGAAGCCACTTTATGGTTATCGAAGTTGACGACTCCATAAGTAACTGGAAGTAACTCAAACAGGCCTTCTTGGAGAGATTCTTTCCCCTCTCCAAAGTGTTGTAGATAAAAGATGAGATCTACAACTTTTGTTAAATCAAGACAGAGGCACTTCATGAAACCTAGTTGCGGTTCAAAAAGAAGTTGACAAAGTGCCCAAATCATAAGATCCCAAATGACAGTTTGTAAGAAATTTTTTACAGGTCTCTAAGCAGTAGTACAAAAGCTGTAGCGGAAACGGTGGCAGGAGGAGCATTGATGAGTCACACCTGAGACCAAGCCGCCACTATCTTTGATAGAGTGACCAAGACGAACAGGCTGATGCAATGGTCAGTATATATGTTGTTGGTTTGACTGCTGACCAATGAAGGAAGGAAGAAGAATGCGACTAGGAGTTGGCTCATATGCGCACATCATTGGACTTACTGACAAAGAATATCAAGGGAGTTGGATCCAAAAAGGTAAATGCAGTGGGGACACAAGGATTAGAGCCGCGGGCAGACCATTTTGACTCCGAGGAAGAGGTAAGTTTTATGGACAACCAAGTGGCGAGTTTTCGAGCCAATGCCCAAGCGTCTGGACAAGACAATTGGTGCCAAGGCTCTGGACACCCCAAGGTCGAAACCAATATAGAGATAACTACAACTGAAATAGGTTCAGAAATAGGAGCCGCGGTCGTGAGTGCAAAAGAGAATGGATAAGAAACGATGGATATCATAATAATCGGGCTGGAGTTTATATGCCTCCCAATTCACGAGAAGGGGAGGCTTGGTAGTCTATGTTGGAGAGCATGATGGCCGAAATGCTTAAAAGGTGAGGTCAACTGATGATCAATTGAAGGATATTTGAAGTGACATATCAAGTATGGGTTAGAAAGTGGAATCTCATGCTACAGCCATCAAGCAGATCGAAGATAAACTTGGGCAACTGTCAGCATTAATGAACCCTAGACAAAAAGGTACACCACCTAGCAACACCTTCCAAAACCCAAAGAACTATGGCCATTGCATGGCGGTGATGATTAGGAGTAGTAAGACCACAGCTGACCCCCTTTTTTCGGTTGTAGTTGAACAGATGAAAGAGAGAATAATTGAGGAGAATGAGAAGAGTGCTGAGAAAGAGGGTGCTGAGCATGATGAGGCCTCAATAGGTGAAGAATAACCCGACATTGACCAAGGAGCAACTCAAATATACAAGGCTATCCAGCGACCACCGCCACCATTCCTTTAAAGGATGAAGAAAAAGGTAGAAAATGGTAAGTTCCAGAAATTTTTTTCAATGCTTAAATAGTTATATGTGAACATACCATTGGTGGAGGAATTGGAATAAATGCCGGGATATGCAAAGTTTATGAAGGACTTGGTGACTAAGAAGAGATCCATAAGCTATGAGCCGGTAGACAATGTACATCACTGTAGTGCCATAGCTACAAGGGTCCTAGGTCAGAAGAAGGAAGATCTAGTTGCTTTCACTATACCTTATACCATTGGCAATGTCGAGTTTGCAAGGGCACTTTGCGAGCTGGGAGCAAGTATCAACTTGATGCCCTTGGCAGTATTTAAAAAATTTGGCTTGAGAGACCCCACACCGACCATGATGCAGCTACTGATGGCTGACAAAACTATTAAAAAGCTAGTGGGGATCCTATTTGATGTGCTTGTCAAGGTAGACAAATTTATATTCCCATCAGACTTCGTGATTTTGGATTGCAAGGTTGATTATGAGGTCCCTATCATTTTAGGGCGACCATTCCTTGCAACCGGGAGGGCCCTAGTAGATGTGGAGGCTGGCTTGCTGAAGTTCAGACTAAACAAAGAAGAGGTCATATTCAACATCTGCCGAACAATGCAGCAACCCAAGGAGTACAATGTAATCTCAGCACTAGAGGATGAGTATGAGTCACTTGACGAATTCTGAGTAATCAAGAGACTTGCGTCGTGCCGTGATGTTAAATTACGCTCTCATGACAGGCAACCCATGGATGGTGAAGTCTGAGTAGCCACAAGTATGTTCCCTTCCCTTTGCTCTTCCTTTTCACGCTTCAGGGATGAAGATATGTTTTCAAAAAGGGGAGGGGATGTACTTGTTATTTTTGGGATTTTTGATTCGTCCCAGGGTTTTTCTTACTGTGTTTCTTTTCCCTCAAGCATGCTATGTAGTAGAACCGACATGTTTAGGATTTTTATTTTTATTATGTGATTTTTGTGTTTAATTAGGAAATAAATTAGGAATACTGAGCCAATGAAAGTGCACTAGTTTTGGATTTGTAAAAATTGGACCCTGTTTAATTTTTTTTTTGATGCATTAGCTATGTGTTCGTGACTGCATGATTTTCTATGGATCTTTTGATGTCATTTAGTTTCTTAGCATTAGTGATCTTGTTAAGCCATGTGTAAACCAGACATGTAAAGTAAATATAATTCATGTGCCATGAGAGAGTGAGGTGTAATACCTAGTTCAGTACTGTGTAAAGACCTAGAACTTGCCTGGTTAGTCTTTGTATAGTCTAAGGATGGTTGGTCAGGATATGATCATAGGACATTTTTTTGAAGATCACTTTTACCATATATAACCCAACCACAGTCATCTGATTCCCTTGATCTCGATTTTGATCCTTAATAGACTTATTTTTTTCTTCTGATTAACCAATGAACCGTACCCATTTCTTATAATGAACCTGCATTGGCCCTGGTCCTTCCTTGGATATTGTGAACCTCAACATAGGCAAAATGCCTAAGATGAGGGTGGCTAGAGTAGGGGTGCATAAAGGTGGGAGCGAGAAAAAGGAAAAGAAAAGAGAAAAAGGTGGAAAATGAGGTGTGGTGGAAAGAAAAAGAGATGAAAAGGCTAAAAATCGTGAAAAATAAAATTCAATGAAATACTTGAAAAAAGTTAAAAATACACCACATCCATACACAAGAACATAAAAAGAGTGAAAAGGGAAAAAGAACAATAAAAAGAATAAAGGGTGAAATAGGTGAAGGGTGAAGCCAATGTATGTAATGCCATGGAAGGGATAGTCACTTTAAAAAATCTCATCTTTATCATGTCCATCCCTAAACCTATATTACAAGCCATATAAAGTCCTATAGTGATCCTAATTTGACCATCCGACAAACCAAAATAGAGAAAATAAGGGCAAGCCTATGGCATATGATACATAGTACTTGGAACTTCTTTTTGAGGGTGAGTGTCTCACTTGTTTAGTCCCATGCAATATTTGATACAATATCTATGAGTGGGGACTTCATTTGTTGTGAGGGTGCATGGATTATGTTCACTTTTGCCATTGATCTGTGTGAAAAGCATTAGTGATGATTTGAATACTTGTTGATAGCTAGATGACATGTCTTGATCCCTGTTTAGCATGTTTTGTGGTTTCTTGTAGTACATTAGCTGATGCTAGTTTATGGAGAAGGGGTCGGAAGTGTTCTATGTATAGTGCATATTTTGTTTAAATATGGTTGTAGTATTGTTAGTTTATTTTCTAGTTGAGCGTCGCGTTTTAGTTTTTCTTTTCTTTGCCTAAATACATGCAAAAGTCTTAAGTTGAGGGTGTTGATATGCTGTGAATTTACAGCACTTTCGACGCTCAAAACTAAAGAAAATAGCATGGACTTAGGTATGTTTATATGGATATGAGGTACTTTTCTTGTGTTTTCAAGTAAACTTAGGTGTCAGAGCAAGATTTTGCAAAAGAAGCTTAAAATGATAGAAGAAGAGACAAAATGAAAGTCTCAGTATGAGTCATACCTTGATGGTACGAATCGTACTAAGACTCGTGGAAATATTCAGAATGTTGAGCTGGGAAAGATGCAATCCACGACCCACAGTACGAGCCATATGAGCATGGTATGAGCCGTAACTTCAAGTCATGGAAATATTCAGATAAATTGCACAAGGGCTGACTCTGGGTGCGGATAGCTAAGTACAAGTCATGGAGGTAAGGTAAGAGTCATACCAACACAATCGTGACAAACTTCAGAAAAATTCAGAGCCCCTAGATTCAAGCCGGAAGCACAATACGAATCATAGGAAGTTGGTACGAGTCGTACCAAGGCACAACACTAAGCCGGATTTTAGAAAGATAAAGACCTACGGATAGTAGGTATGACCCGTACAAGCCTGCTAGGGGTCGTAGGTTTGGTCGTGGCTCGTGCGGCAACAGATATGGAAGTTTACCTTGTTATCTTAGGGAAAAGATTCTGATGTCTGTATAAATACGTTTAATGTTTTTTTTTCAAAAAGAGATCAGATTTAGTGAGATATAGTTAGTTTTGGTTAGACAATCAAAAAAAAACATAGAATTGAGTTGATTAATTTGTGATCAACCTTTTCTTGATTTTCTTCTTGATTTTGTGAAGTGTTCTTGATAATTTCCAGATTTAACCAACGAAGTTTTTCTCTCATCTACGCTTGTAAGTATTGATTTACGTATTTAATCATGAATGCAAATCACAACCTTACAACTATGAGAGGCTGAAACCTCCATAGCTAGGGTAGTGGGAACCATGTTGGATTAACGAGCTAGAGTTGCACAAAAGTGATTCAAAATCAATGGAAAACACTTGTATTGTATTCTCTTCATACTTTAACGTTTCTTAACGGTGTACCACATTAGGACTTGCTCGAATTCTTTACTTGCTTGAGCCTAGAGAGTTAGAGATGAGGAAAAGAGAATTACAACAAAGCCTTGGTCTTGATCATTGTATTAACTTGAGCTGTGGTCGCAGGATAGTTATATTTGGGACAAATTGATAACGGTCAGTTTGCAATCACTCATGAGACCTGACCCGATGATTGAGTATAGTCATCCAATAGGGATGAGCTAGTCATTTGGATGAACCCTAGTTATCAGTCCTATAAGTAAAGCATTGGAATTGATCACTTGTGTATACCCGAAGCAGTTATGAACCTATGGGGAACACAAACCATAGTTAGTTTTAATTCTTGATTTTACAACACACTTCTAATCATTGTTTTTTTAGTTATTATTCTCTTTAACCCCCCCCCCCACTTTTGAGTAACTACCTAACAAAGTTCACTTACCGGCAGTAGTCTAGCTCTTCCATATTCCCTGTGGAATCGACCCCAACCTATAGTTGGGTTCTTTATTGACAACATTCTCTTCATGCTTTGGTAGGGGGTATGTTTTGAGCGTTATCAGATACCAGCTTACTTGTCGAGTCCTCTTTGGTTAAATAAATTATTTTTGACTTCGTTGGTGGAAATTAAGTTATTTACATGCTTAGGTTGATTTTTGAAAATAATGCCCCACTCAAAATTTTTATCGTGGTTGTTTAATATTAACTTAAAGACTTCCATTTGTGACATAAAAATGTTGATAATGTGTCTCTCGTTAAGAGTGATGTGTTTAGTCACTTTTATATCCATGTGCCAATGTGTGGAAAGGAATATTCCTTTTTCACTTGATTTGGTTACAATCTAGAACCTGCTTTACTATTTGTGCTCAAACTTAGGATTGATCATGGGTTGTAGAGATGAACTTAGGGCTTCTTTGTGCTTCGCAAGCCATATGTGCCTAAATAGATCTACCAAATGATACATATCTTTTTCATGGCTTGATAGATAATTTGATAAGCCAATGATTTTTTTTCGTGTTCCAGAATACGGTTAACCAACATGTTAATTAATCGATTGATATTCGCGCTCTTGCTACGAGTAAACGATCCTCTTCGGACAATTCATCCAATCCAAGGATAGATATAATGTCCTATACTTAGTCTCTATTTTTGATCCTTTGACCTTTTTCTTGAGCAAAAACAATGAAATCCAAGACCAATTCTCAAGTTGACTCTCTTTTGAAACCATCCTCCTTAACACTTTAAAAAGTGATAAAAAATTTATAAGTTTGGGGTGATAAGGAGGGAAAGAAAGAAATATTTCAAAAGATGGATGTTCGATCATACCCCAAGGTGTAATTGACAATGAGCTAAAAAGAAGGAAAAAAAGAAATAAAAAAAGAGAAAAAGAGAAAACTGAAAAATTGAGCTCACAAAAACACTTTGGGGTGTGAAAAGCTTCCAAAATAAGAGAAGGGATGAAAAGAAGGGATAGAAAAGGTAAAAGGTTGTGGAAAAGTGATAAAGTATTTAAGGATGATAAATGAGTCACTAAAAGCCATATTTATATTCTACTAGCCCTTTGACTTGCATTACAAGCTTAAAAAAGCCCTTGTGTAATCTCAAACCGAAAATTTGAAAGATATGGCACTTGAGTAAACAGGCAAGCATATGGTAGTAATGACCTATCTTGTAAACTTCTTTGTGAGAGTTGAATGCATTTCTCTTCTCTCTTGATCTTGTGTCACGACCCGAATATAGGTCTGGATCTAGAAACAGAACCTAGACACATAAATGGCTCCAAGTCAATCCATGGCATGAACATGACAACTAAAGCTCAACATAATAAATGCAGAAAATCTAACATTTGAGATAGCGGAAGTTTGAAAATTCAATAACATATGTAAAATGGAATACATAGCACTGATCCGAAGTTGAGTACATACTATGTCTGATAAGCCTCTATAATTTGATGGGACAAGACCCCAACTAAACCACAAATAAACTGAAACTAGAAATAAATTGGTAAGAAGGTCCTCGAAAGATGAGGACTCACCAACAAGATGAGAAAATGCTAACTTTGAGGATCTAGCTAGCGGTGGGACTGAACTTGAACGTCTGAGCTTGTATCATGAAACAATACAAAATAGAGTATGCGGTCAGTACTTGGAATGTACCGAGTATGCAAGGTAAGTAAAACCGCTAAGTAATAAAAACTGAAATCATGCATATCATAAAACATTTCAACATAAGATTCTGAAAGTAAGGCTTGCATGCTATTATCTAAAAACATGATTTAAACATGACTAAATATTATAACTGATCTGAATGACCCAAAGGTGAAACTGATAATCATAAGTAAGCCTGAACATTGGGTCAAACTTGCTTAAAATATAATATCATAACTGATGAACATGCATTACTGAAATCATGAGGGAAAATGGGAGACTCGTCATATAACCAACATTACCACGATAGAGCTTATGTGGTCCCGACTATTACACTCAAGTGGGTAGAGCTGTACAAAGCCTTTCCAGGGCTAGGAGCGCTATGATGATATCGATATCAAGCTGAAGGCCCCTTGGGGGTTGGGAAAGCTCACAAGGGAGGTCCCGAAGAATCTGAACATACCTCCATTGGCACATAGTTCTGAGGCACAGGGTTAACTAAACCCTTAGCCTACTCGATGCTCGACACTACTCACAAAAACATACATATGCTCTCCATCATTTTTCAACGAAGCTGAACCATCGTCTTTCGATGAAGCTGAATCATAACATTATATGCATAATATGAAAACATAACATGAGGAGCCTTGGCTCAAACCATACCACAAGTTGAAAAGTGGGAGTCTAGACTCCAAAACCATGTGATAAGCTAATAACATGAAATTGAAGTAAATCATGAAACATACTTGATCATATGGGCTTTTCCAAACTAAAACATGCTTTGAAATAGACTTGATAGTCAAAATCATTGATATAAACATGGGTAATTCGAAATCATACTTCCATCATAGACATTTCATCATACTTGAAACATAGATCATAATGCCAACTCTTCATGAACTTTCATAATTGTAAGACTTGAAATCATAAATTTGTAATTGAAATCACTATAAAACATGCCCGTGAATCTTAAAACAACATTAGAAACATGAATTGAATTCACCCACGATAGATACTTAGAGAATTTCACAAATTGGGTTTAAAACCCCATAGATTCATTAACCTTGAATTTCATGAATTTATAAGAGGATTTGGGCATAGAAGTGAAGGAATACTCCCATTCATAACCCTACATACCTGGATAATCTGGTCTTACACTCTTCCTTGAAAGCCCAAAGGAATTAGAGAGTTCTAATCTTGATCTTCCTTAGGAATCATTTAGTCTTGCATGCATTGGGAGGGATTAGTTTAGAATAGATTTAACCCTCTTAAAACTCCCCTAACAGAGCTTAAAACGACTTAGTTTAGGCATTAGAAGCTTAGGTATTATGAAATTTTCCTAATTAAAATGTAGGAAAATTACACACTGCCAGGTGCCACGACTCGTCCTATGGATCGTTCCTAGATCCTACGGGCCATGGTTTCCTCCCCTTGCAGCCTCTGATAAAACCTGGCTTTGGGATTTTTCCATGAGTCATACCACGCTTGTACTTTCACCCAATGAATTGTGGGATCCATCTGTTACCAAGACTGGGAGAAATCCCCTGCTCTTTCCAAGGGATGGAAGCAATAACCCGTTGTCCCTTATAACGGGTCGTACCTTGACCCCTACCATTCAACTCTTCCACCCTAGATCCATACCAAATGGTCCCTACCATGATTCTTGGTTTCTCACCATGGGCCATACCACGAGTCTCCTTCCTTCCTGACAATCCATAACCAAACAATGACTTTGACCCATGACTCGTACCATCATCCCACGAGTAGTTACTGAACTCGTTGTTGCCAATTTATCCGTAGAAACTATTGACCACGGTTGATCCTACGGTCTGTTGGTCCTTCCTATGACTCATACCATGAGTTGTCCTAAATTAGAGTTTTAGATTTTTCTGCTGATCAAATTCTCAAATCCTGACTCTAGTCTTAGGCACTTCCAGGGTATTACATCTTGTGTGTCCTTCAAATGTGTGTTATCATTGCTTCAGATAAAAGGACATTTTCCTTGTTCTAATTGTGAGGGCATGCAGATGTTAATGGCTGATGAAGGGCGTACTTACGCACTTAGAAGCTATAATTTACTATGTTTTGAGAACAAATTATGTGTGTTTGCATGTGTTTTATGATATATTTATGAGAAAGAGCTAACGCAGATGATTAGATTCTTTTAGGGCTTAAAATGATGATTTTGGGCTTGTTTGAGGCTTAAAAGTGTAAGAATGGAAAAAATGAGGTTAAGACACGAATATATAGAAGTTGGCAGCACACAGGCATAGCTGTGCTATGGCCTGCACGCCGCACAGCCAAAACAAATCTACAAAGGACTAAAGAAGGAATAAATCTACTATTATAAATACCCTTTATTTCTTTGTAATAAGAAGAAAATTTGAGGCATAAATCTACTATTATAAATACCCCTTATTTCTTTGTAGTAAGAAGCAAATTTGAGGGACAAGTCTAAACACACTTAGAAGAAAATTTTCGAGCCAAGTTCAGACAACTTAGAGAAGTTTTATTGAGACAATTGTTGTTGGATTGTTCTTCTTTATTTTTGCAATAATCAAGTGAGTTTTCTTCCAATCATAGTTGTAAATATTAATTTATGCATTTGTCTAAGAATGCTATTAATTTACTTATAATCATGAAAGGTTAAAACCTCCACAACTAGGATTGTGGGAACCATGGTGAATTAACGAACTAGGGATTGCACGACGTAATTCTAAACCAATACTAAACGCTTGTATTGTATTCTCTTCATCTTTAACATTTCTTAATTGTGCGCAACGTTAAGATTTTCTTGAATTCTTTACTTTCTTGAACCTAGAGAAGTAGATATTAGAAAAAAGAGAATTACAACAAAGCCTTGATCCATTAATAGTGGTTGAATTAAAATCACTCATGAGACCTAACCCGGTGATTGAGTATAGTCATCCAATAGGGACAAGCCAGTCGTTTGAATGAACCCTAATTATCAGTTCTACAAGTAAATTATTGAGATAGATCACAAGTGTAAAACTCAAAGTAGTTATGAATCCATGGGGAATACTTACCCTAGTTAGTTGCACTAATTTGGAATCAACATTCAATTTCTCAACAATATTACTTGTTACTTTTACAATTCCCCCTTTAGGAGATAATTGACTTAAAAGCTTAAATACTAGCGTTTTTCTATATCCTTTCATATTCCCTGTGAATTCGACCCTAACCTCTTTGTTGGGTTATTTATTAAAAATGTCCTCTTCATACTTTATCAGGAGTGTGACTTTGAGCTCTATCAAAAAGTGGCGCCGTTGCTGGGGAATATGACTCAAGATTAGATTAATTGCTTGTGTTTAACTTTTAGTCTTTATTTCATATTTTACGTTTCTATTTTCGTTTTTTGACGTGTCACAGGTTAGCGTTGCAAACATGTGACCATGATCTCAACAGGTATCTTGATAATATCTGAGTAATCAAGATACATGCGTCGTGTAGTGACGTTAAATCAAGCGCTACTTGGGAGGAAATCCAAGATAATTTTTTATTTTTTAGAGTTGTTGTGTTTGTTCAAGTGTGCAGAAATTAAGTCAAAAATTGTGAAAAAAATTTAAAGCAAAAATGAATTAAAAATTAAAAATCCTACAAGAAAATTAAGCAGGCAGCTCAATGAATGAAATTCAATCTAATAAAAATATATTGATAAAGGATTTGGAATAGGAAACCAGCAAAGGGCAGCCGCAAATTCCAAGGAATAAGCTGCACATTTGAGTCCGGGTCGTGGTAGTTTTGCGGCGCGTTGTTCCGCGCGATGCGACGCAGTAATTTTAGTTTTGAATTTAATTTTTAATTTATTTTGGACTCAGTTTATTTTATGTGGGACTTTTCTACACTTATAGATAGTCCTTAAAAATATTTTGGAGCACAATTGCTAATGACGCGGATGATTCGTAAATGAGGGAAGTGGTTTTCGCCCCCGCAGACGATGAGGAGTAGAGACCTAGGGAGTTCCTCTTTCACTCTTTTACTTTATGCTTTATTATTTTAGCACTAAGGACAATATTACTAATTAAGTGTGGGGTGGGAGAAGTAAACTTCATATTACCATGCATGCCTTAATTGATAAATTTGCACATGGTAGGCTAGTTTTTTTGGGATTTGTGACTTATCTTGCATATTTGTTGATTTATAACAGTTTTTTTTAGTTTTATTTTGTTTTGGGTTCCCTCGATTTTTATTTTCGGTACTTTTTCGATGGATAGTCCCTTAGAACTGACTAGAGAGTCATTTTATTTTTTTACTTTTAGTCATTGAGTCATGAATTTGCCCGATGACAGATGGGTGACGACCATCTTAAGGGTAAATTAGTCATTAGGAAGAACAAGAACTTGAACCTTACGAATATTAGGTGCTTCACTTAGGTATCATTGGAACTTCATGAAATTTACTCAAAAATGCATGAAAAAGGTAGAAACACTTAGTATTTTAGAACTTGACTCTTGTACTTGTAAAAAAGGGATTAATTATGTTATGCATGCAATATGGATATATGTGTTTTATGTGATCTTGAGTTCCATTGTTAAACCATTTTGTGCCAATGTGTGAGAAAATTTTGATATAATCCATGCTTGCAAATTGATGTCTAGAACTTGCCTGGTGTGTGTGCAAAGCGAAATAAGAATGATAGACTTAGGAAGTGATATAGATATTTCTTTGGTAGCATTATTTTTATCCTATTTTACCTACCTTTATGTAATTATCTGAGTTAACCATTTTGAGCCTTAGCCTATTCTTTTGATAGCCATATTACAAGCTTAATCCCTTTTTGTTCTATTAACTTGTATTTGATCCAAATGACTCCTAGAGCACTTGATTATTTTTGCATAAAAGTAGCATAAGTGGAGAAGTGAAGGGAAAAGCTAAAAAGTTGAAATTAGAAGAAAAGAAAAGAGATAAAATGACTAAACAAGGAGGGTGATGTTAGTGGGAAAATAAAAAGAAGAAAGAGCTTCGAAGAAAGAAAAAATGACGAAGAAAAAAATGTAGGAATAAGCTCAATGTTGGAAAAAAAATCCCCACTAGTCACCTAGGTTGAAAAATTACAAAATAAGGAGGTATAAGGAGAAAAATGGGAAATTGAGGAAAGTGCTAAAAAATCAAAGTGTTGCAAAGTATTAAAGTGATTAGCGAGATTAGTCAGTATCTTGGCCAAATAGTCCCTACCCGTCCCTTAGCCTACATTACAACCATGTTAAGTACTAATTGATCCTTGATTCAAAGTTCTACATTAGTTGAGTATTAAACTAAGGGCAGGCCTATGGGTTATCTTTTTCATGTATGTTGAGTTCTTTGGGAGAGTGAGCGATTTTTCTATATTTATGCCCAAATTCATACTATCTTATATCTTGTGTGAGAAAGGGCATCTCTCCATATTGTGAGGGGCACAATAGTAAGACTTTTGTTTATCTTTATTGCTAAATTATATATAATTCATGTTGGCCCAAGAATATGTCTTGATGAGTTAGTTTTCAAAAGCTAAGTTATTTCGAACTTTGACAATTTAATGTTGATCCTATGTGCATGTGAGTGAATTGTTGGAGCTTTATCGATTTGTCTCATGATCCTAAGTGCAAGTATACCTATTTGTAGGATGAATTTTGTGCCAAAATTTGAGAGGGAAAATAGTATATTATTCGAGGACGAACAATAGTTTAAGTGTGGGGTGGTGATAAAGGGTGTATTAACGCACTTCTTAGCCATATTTTCCCATACTTTACTATGTTTTGAGAACAAATCATGTGTGTTTGCATGTGTCGTATGATATATTTTTGAAAAAGAGCTAATGCACATGATCAGATGCTTTCAAGGCTTAAATTGATGATTTTTGGCTTGTTTGAGGATTAAAAGTACACGAATGGAAAAACGGGATTGACGAGACGAATATATAGAAGTTGGCAGCGCACAAGCATAGCTGTGCTATGGTTAGTACACCACACAGCCATTTCGATGCAAACAGAGGTACCCAACACTGGCATTTTGGTGCTATAGGTGGCGCAAGGACAAGCAAGTTTAGACGTCCAGAAAAGTCAAATCCCAATTCTACTAGGAACTGAAACTGCAAATCCCAAAATAAATCCATGAAGGAACAAAGAAGGAATAAATTTACTATTATAAATACCCTTTATTTCTATGTAATAATAAGCGAATTTGAGGGACAAGTCTTAACACACTTAGAAGAAAATTTTTGAGCCAAGTTTAGACAAGTTAGAGAAGTTTTATTAAGACAATTGTTGTTGAATTGTTCTTCCTTATTTTTGGAATAATCAAGTGAGTTTTCTTTTAATCATCACTGTAAGTATTAATTTATGTGGTTGTCTATAAATGCTATTAATTTACTTATAATCATGAGAGGCTAAGACCTACACAACTAGAGTTGTGGGAACCATGGTGAATTAACGAACTAGGATTTGCATGACGTGATTTTAAACCAATACTAAACGCTGGTATTGTATTTTCTTCATATTTAACGTTTCTTAACTGTACAAAATGTTAGGACTTGCCTAAATTCTTTACTTTTTTGAACCTAGTGAATTAGAGATTAGAAAAAGAGAATTATCACAAAGCCTTGATCCTTTATGATCATTGTATAACTTGAGTTGTGGTCTCAGGATAGTTAATTTTGGAAGAAATTGATAAAGGTTGAATTAAAATCGCTCATGAGACCAAACCTGGTGATTGATTATAGTCATCCAATAGGGATGAACCATTTGTTTAGATGAACCCTTGTTATTAGTTCTATAAGTAAAGTATTGAGATAGATCACAAGTGTAAAACCCGAAGTAGTTATGGATTCATGGGGAACACTTACCCTAGTTAGTTGCATTAATTTGGAATCAACATTCAATTTCTCAATAATATTACTTGTTACTTTTACAAACCCCCCTTTAGGAGATAATTGACTCAAAAGCTTAAATACTAGCGCTTTTCTATATCCTTTCATATTCCCGGTGGGTTCGATCCTAACCTCTTTGTTGGGTTCTTTATTGACAACGTCCGCTTTATACTTTATCAGGAGTGTGAGTTTGAGCGTTATCAATGGATGGCATGTTCTATTTCTCAAATCTAGGTGTGTGAATGTTGATATAGTGTCATAAGTGGAGAGTGCATGCTTAGTCTGAACAGTTGCAAAAAAAAACTGTTTTTGATTAATGGAGGGGGTGGCTAGATTGAAATGTGTGTATTTGTAGCCACTGTTAACAACCACACTAGTCATTGCAATTTGTGATTCAGGGATATTAGCTTAGGTAAATGGTAGTTTCTCTCTTAGTTTGCTTGAGGAAAAGCAAATGCTTTAAGTTGGGGATGCTGTGTCGGGAGTTTGCAACACATCTTTTCTTGATTTCATAGAATTTTGCATGTCTTTAGGAGTTAAATTAAGTGAAAACTAACCTTATCATGCCATATTTCAGGAACCAAAGAAAAATGAAGAAGAGAGGTGTTAATGCTAAAAATTTATTCAAAGGACAAGATAAAGAATGAACCATCTTTCTGATAGAAAGTTTGCATGTTTAGCCATCCAGGTCAAGCCAATGATTCTAGAAACCAGCTTAAAGAAGTCCTCAAACGATGATTTGAAGGACGGAAAGTCTTTCCAGAGATTTTCATGATCCAAACATGGATCCCAGATCGTAACACGAAACCTAGAACCATAAATAGCTCCAAGCTAACCCATGACACTTGTATGACGTCATTAAGAGCATAAACTGAGCAGAAATTCAACATATTATAAAGCATAAGCTAAAGTCTAGCATATCGTAAATCGTATAAAAAGGGACAACAAGTCAAAACGGCTGAAATATATAACATCAAGTTTGAAAGCCTCTACTCATACGATGAGTTGATGGGACAACAACCCCAACTAGCTCAACTAAAGTCTGAAACTAAAAGACATAAAGAGAGACATGCATCACAACTGTCATCCTTTGACAATGAGGACTCAACAAAATGCTGGGGCTGGAGCTGGAAAGGGATCTAATGACGAGGCTGAGACGGGTCACCTGAACCTATATCATGACATGATATAATGCAAAAACATGCGATCAGTACTTGGAATGTATTGAATAAGTAGGATAAGTAGAACATGAGAGTAAGGACAACATGTTAAAATCAAGATCGTGAGATAGTCATAAACATGAGTTATTCATCATAAACTGAAGCATAATGAGCCAAGGTTTTAATAGTAAAATCTTATATCTTAACATGCTTGAAATTGTAAGTACAAGCTCATAAACTGATCAATAGGTCAAATATACTATAAGACATGGTATCGTAAATCCTAAACATGAAAAACTTAAAACATGAGAAACAATGGACGATTCTCATAATCGACACCATCATGAATGAGTACATGATGCTGATTTCGCCCAAATTACACCTCGCTATTGAGATATAAAGTGGTCGATGTCAAATATAGAATCCAACAAAGGTTAAGGTCGATCCCACAGGAAATATGGAAAGAACTTAAGTTAATGCTAATAGATGCTACTATTGAGTTACTTATTTCCTACAGGGGGAAAGAAATAGAATAATAAACAAAAGTAAAACTACTAAATGCTTAGATCAAATTCAGTTTGTATTCAATTAACAACTTGACTAGGATTGTGTTCCCAAAAATTTTATAACCACAAGGCGTGTGCACTAGTGATCTATTTCGGTGTTCAACATGCAATATCGGTAAGTTAGGTTCACCTAAATGGTTGGTCCCATATTTAGATGATTATCACCACGTAACTTGGTCCGTATACGAGTGTACTTTTAATTGACCCTTACCCTTAATATCGGATTAGCTATCCCCAGACAAGTTCAAGCTATTAGATGAGGGTTGATAGCCTCAAATCTCCGTTGTTAATCCCTTTTCCCATTCACTACCTCCTTGGTCCGGTAAGTAAGAATAAGCCAAATCTTAACATTTGCAACCATCAAGAATCAATTAAAATGAAGGGAAAACAATACATGAATTAAACCCCGTTCAAGAATCACTAAGCATTTCACCTATGTGCATTAATTCATCTTGGTTCCCACAACCCTAGTTATGGGTTTAGCTACTCATGCTTATATGATCACAATCACAAAATATTGAATAAATCATAATTGCAACTTACAAATTATCGTAGAAGAAAACCAAGTAAATTGAATAAAACTCCAAAGTTGATGAGTAAATTTCAACGTTGCTTTTGATCCTCAAATTCAAGAACAAAATTGTAAACCTTGTTTCTTGACCCAAGAATAATCGTACAAAACCAAAATCCTACGTGAAAAATAGTAATAATAAACTTTTCTTCAAAAATAAACCTAAATAGTGTATTTATAGTTCCAAAAAAACCTTTTCCTAACTAAAATTGGAAACCAGGTCGTCAGTGACCACATGCTTGGTGACGATTCGTTGGGACCTTTGACGAGTCTTGCTTGCTAAAACTAGTCGTCCTTAGCATCGTACCCAGCTGTGGCAACGGGTCATCTAATGACTCGTTGTGCCTGGGCACGAGTCGTTAGGCCCCTCGTGGTCTAACTCCTTCAAAATTCCAGTGCACCTTATGGTTGGTTCCAGTGATCTGCCAATGAGTTGTTTAGTCAACTAATGACTCGTTATGTTTTTCGTCAACTCCACTGGTTACTTTGTTAATACTTTCTCTCCCAGTCTTCACGACTGACTTCACGACTCATAACCAGATATAACGAGTCTTTCCCTCAACCCGTCAGGTACACTGGTCTTGCATCTTCAACGAGTCGTGCTTCTTGTCACCGACTCGTCAAGTACCTGTCAGTCACCTTTTCAGTTGTTTTAAGCATAAATTTGCCTAGTTCACTTCCTAACCTATTTTCCTATAGCATTAAACACAAACCACATCATACTTATATAAACATACTTGGAATGTGCATAATTTCTTGATTTTAAGTGTCAAAAGTGCTGTAAAATTACGGCACATCAACACCCTCAACTTAGAACTTTTGCATGTCCTCAGGAAAAAAAAACTACTTCGACGCTTCAATCGAAAGAACTCTAGGAAACTTACGGCAGTCACATTTATACATCAAATCGATTTTTCTAACCCCTCCCTCATCACATCAATTCAAATCACTATGCATATGAAAAATTTCCAACCATGACACAAAGGAATCAAAACATGGCAAAACACTGTCACTTGCAACCACGCACATAAATCTATAACACTGACCCAGACAATTTGCAGACGATTTTGTTGACCAACTGCTCTCACCTCAAAGAATTCCTATACTCACACATGTATATGATTATGTCGATAAATTTCTTTTGGGACTATGTAAGATTCACTCGCTCTCACAAAGAAATTCAAACTGTGTGCATGCAATACCATAGGCTTGCCTTTACTTTCAATACCTCGATTTTCAAACAAGTAACCAGGATCACTATAGGACTTTCTAGGCTTGTTAAATAGGCTCGGGCTCGGGTATGATACATATGGAATTAGTAGCTCAACCCTCCTTGGCACTACACACATCTTGACTCCACTTTTCACTTTTTTTTCTATTTTCTCCCTTTTTTCCTTCACTTGCTTCTTCTTTTATTTGCAAATACGGATGCAGTTTCTCTCTATTAAAGCATCCATTGATGTCACTTTTTCTTTTCTTTTCTTTTCTTGCTCTTTGACAACAATTTATATTTCTTTCTTTTATTTTCATTATGCATACTGCACCTGCTCTTTCCTTTTTCTTCATTACCCAATTTTTATTCCACCCGGCTCTTCTTAATAACCTCTATAATAGGCAACCTCAACTTAGGCGATTTGCCTGAGTTGAGGTTCACAATGTCCAAGGAGGGTCCAGGGCCAAAATAGGTTCATTCTTAATAAAAGCAAGAAGGTGAATTGGTGTAAACAAAAAGAAAGGTCAATTTAAGATCAAACATTTCGATCAAGGGATTTTTATTCTCTCTTGGTAGGTCTTTTAGGCTAAAGTGGGCTCCTAAATAAAAAACGACCCATGATCCTTTCCTAGTTTCCTATCCTCTATCTCGGTACGACTGACCAGGAAAGTTCTAGATTGACACACAAAATCGAATTTAGCTATTAAACCTCACTCACACATAGCACAGGTCAACATCATCACTTCTACTAACTTCTAGTTTAGGTACAACCATACAATGGTAAACATGTTCATAGTTTCAATGCCAAGCAACGATTCACAAAGGTCATACTCGTCAACTTTAACATACACATATAAAAATTTCAGAGGGGTATCAAATTATAAATCAACAAAAATCAATAATTTAAGCTCTTGACAGCCTTCAGTTCACCTAGCTTTCTTTCGACTGGCAAAAAAAAAACATAAAACCCTAAAAATTCCAATTCTACTGTATATAAAACACCCGAGGGAAAATATATCCGACAAGAAAAACCCTCAGGTTATGTTCAGCAAAAAAATGCACAAGTATCTCTTCCCACCCCCATCAAGAAAAGCATGCGTCGTCCTCGACGTATATATGTATCAAACAAAACTAGGGAAATAGGGAACATACTTGTGTGATCTAGGTGACAGCTACCTGGTTGGTGGAGGGTGCAGATACGCCTCCAATGTTATCTCCAACATTACCGGCTTGACCCGGTGCATTTTTAGATCCAAATGAGCTCGTGCCTTCTCCATGAGTTGTCGCTGCCGGTCTCAGCTCTCTGCCGAGCCTCCTCTCTCGACACATGCAGTGCTCTCTCCATCTCACTCTACTCTCATTTTTGCTGACGAAGCAGAGAAGCATTATCTTCAAAACAACCTCCTCAGGAGGCCTCTTTCCCTTATCATGTGCCACCAGCTCCTCCGTGATAAAATCAAAAATCGGTGGTAGCTCTTCTTCAAACTCATTATCTATCACAGGAAGTACCGGTGGAGGTACTATAACTACCTATCGTGCAGCCAAGTCCGCACCTCAGCTCTGATCGCTCCTAGCTCTGAGTACCATTTGACAACTCAGATGCCTATAATTGTGCAAGGCGCTCTTCCATTCTCTTCTCAAAAGTGTCCAATCGGCCATGCCCAAAACTGGACAATGCCTCCAACTCTTTCGACACCCACAACTTTACCTGCTCCATCAAAACTTTAACCTATAGAGCCGTGTGTGCCTGTTGCTTTTCGACCTTAGCTAGTTCTCCTAGCCATATCAATCAAAAACTCTTATAAAATCATAACTAGGCCGACTGTAGTGGTTCGTGAAGGCGCAATTGGTGGTCTTGGAGCTGCTGCTGTAGATGATGACTTGGGAACATTAGCAGGTGTCGAGGTGTCCGTTGCATTTGTAGCCTCAAGTTGCTACCTGTCTCGCTTCCCTCAATAGGCTCAGCCTCCAACTAGGTAAACTGTGTGGTATTAGTCTACGTACCACTGCCAAATGCCTCTGCTAATATGGTCGCTCCAGCAGATGCAGCGCCTGAGTCCTTGCTCTCGATACCGGGTTCATGTCATCAGGAATCAACCCGATATCTGTTATCTTCTGGACCACTATTCTCTAGTCAACTGATGGAAACTCCAACACCTTTGAATCTTGGCAGAGTCTATCAATTAGACAGGGTAAAAGAATTGTAGTACCATCATTGATTGCCCGCTCTCTAATCTCCTCAGCAATGAACCGCAGGAAATTGATGGCATATCCCTCCATTATACTTGCTACCAATGCTGTTCTGTCAGGTGAGAGGATGTTATCATTGCTGGTTGGTACCAGCCTGTGCCGCACCAATGACCACCAAAATTTTGCCTGAAAGTTGAGTATGGCCTTCTTTATCTGAGACTCTATGTGGTGCAACCATTCGACCAGCGGACCTCTTATAGAAATGATCCGAGATAGTCAAGTATATTGCCTGATGCGCTTTTGGCTATTCAACTTTTTGTTCTTGACTTTCTTCAACTCATATAGCCTGTGGTCAAACTCGATCATGTTCATCGGAGCATGATACTCTGGCCCATACAACATCCTAGAAATTGTCCTCAGATATATCTACCGGAGTCTCTCGCACCAACACCTACGTCAAGGTAGGCCTCTTTTTCCAATCTTGGCCCCCTAATGCCAAACGTTGCAATGTGGCCGCATAGGCTGCATAGAACTCTTTGACTAGGCATGGGCTGTAGCTACCAGATGGCTCGGTCAACCACCCGAACCTGTACTTGTGAACACAGCTTGTAGCTCTGGAAGGTCTTTTTACCCCGTAGTGATCAGCCTCGGTGTCACACCCCGCCTTGGGGGGTATGACTGGCACCTGGTGCCCTACTAGGACCTGACCTACTGGACTGTTAAGCCTGGGCACATCTGGTGCTTGGCTGGCTCTAACTCACATTTCTGGAAACAAAGGGCTATATAACGGCTGTAAACACAGCCTCCGGCCCATTGGCCTATAGCCTCCTGTACCTGTAATAACAGCTGACCAGAACAAGCAACTATAGGGAAACCTATGCGGGCCGACAAGGCCATCATGCTGTCTAGTTATCTGCATTCAGAGGTAAAATACTAGAAGGCTACGTGACCGGCAAGGTCACCACTACTGTCAAACTTATGGCCCCACACGGCCAACATAAAAGAAGCAAGAGTACTAACAGCTAACAACTGCACGGCCTCACACGACCGGCTCGACTGACCACAGGGAAATATTCAGACTGCAAGCCTCTAGGAATAGCAATAGAAATGATCGGGACAGGGCCCCGACCTACCCGTACTGTATAACAAAAGAACTGAAATACACCTCTGGAATTCAGTCTCCGGATGACAGGAGCTGAATACTTGATCGCTGACAGGAATCACGTAGTGTCACCTGCTCGTCTATCAGTACCTACTGGCAAGTAATGCAGCGCCCCACCGGGCGTCAGTATCGCTGGTACTGAGTATGTAAAGCAATAACTGAAAGAAAAGTCTGAATACAATAATATAACTGAAGAAACTGAAGTAGAGAGAATAGACTGACTGTCTGATAATGTAAATCATACCTTCTCTCAATCTTTACTGGAAAGGATAAGAGTCATACCTGGAAACGTATCGTGCTACTGCTGATCTACTTGTATCTAACATAACATGGCATAACATGAAATAACGTAACATAGCACACACAAACCTTACCCGGCCCCCATAAGCCGGGAGGTACAACCAGCACAGAATCTATACCCCTACCCCGGTCATCCCATCTCCTACAAAGGCTGTAAGCATCCTGCCGGTCCCCTAGGTATGCACCTGGGCTCGCTGAGCCCCTGACTATAACTGTACCTTAGTCCGAAGGACTCCTGAATCAACACCCCGGGCGTACCCGCTCGACGGGGGTGTATAAGGGCCGACCAAGGCACAATATGGGGAAACTGGCATCCCATCTTCGTCCCCTTGCGGGACGGCATATCACTCCGTAGAGTGACGTATCCTCATCCTCTAGCGGACGAGTCGATACAGCTATTAACCCTGTGGCGGTCATGGATGCTGGGTAATCCAACCCCAAACAATACAACGGTCTCAACTAGTAATGTTGTCTGTGTATCTCACATGCTGAGGCTAATAGGGGTAAAGTGTCATATATATTACATGCTGAGCTAATGATAGTGATCTGTACATATTTAATATATGCTGAGGCAGGTAAAGATGTATAAATATGAATATAGTCTCCTGCCGGACTGTACTTGGCAAATGCTATATAAGATAATGTTTCTGCTGAAAACTCTGCGATTTACTAAGTTTCTGTATACACTATATGCTGGACTAGTGATAGAAATATGTACATACTTAATACATGCTGAGGCTGGAAGTACTATATATGTATGTACCAATATAGTCTTTCTGCTGAACTATGCGGTATACTGATTTTCTATAGTAACCTGATTTACTATTCCTGACATGCTTTCTAAACTTCATTTTAGTCTTCTATTCTGTTTCTGAAATGCTTTACGGATACTGTACTACTTCACGGGGTTTCGACTGAACACAACAATATCTTAACATAGCATATCACATCACACACTGAGTATACTAGGCACTCTCCAACACTTGCATTAGAATCTATATCATACTAATAGATTTCGTACACATGACAACCCAATGCTTCTCACATTGTACCAATATTCATAATAACGCAATACTCGACTTCTGAACATTCTACTGGTCTGAAAATTGCTATATTATCTCAATATTACTTTACTTGCCAAGAAAACTAACTTTACATACCTTATTCTTGAGCTATCCGTCTGTCGGACGAGGCTCGGCTGGTACTTCAACTGTTTTCTCCCAACTGCATTCATAAATATGTCAATCAATACTAAATACAACTTTATTTCAAAAGGCAATGTCACTTTCGATATAGCTTATAGCCTAAACTTAGGCTTATCGAAAGACGGTCGAAAACTCGCTATTTTTCAGCGGTCCAGAAGGGAGAAATATTCACTTCACAGCTAGGGACACATAGACACTAATTTAGAGCAATTCCACTTACCTTGGCTCGGTGGCTCGACGATTCGCCGGCCGTATTTCGCGAAACTGAATCCGTAGGAATGCTCTCTGTCGCTAAATACCCCCGTATCTAGAGTTAATTTGAGTTTGGGCCGCGTTTAGTAGCGTAATCGAGCGATAATATATATTCCCTCTTCGTCCTCCTCTGTTTTGCTGCGTTCTCTAGAAATTTTATAAAGTTTTTATCATTTAAAACCGAAGTGAGGCTTTATATACTTGGGCCTGGACAAGGCCAACGTGTCACGGAGCCATCGCGGAGGCCTCTCCTCCGTGACACGCTACCATCGCGGAGGGGATCTGCCTCGGCTCCTTCCGCGATGGTTCGATGGGCTTCTCGTCCGATCTTTTCCCGGGCCTTTCTCCAACACGTATGGCCTTCAAATATGCTTAACCAACGTGGGAATAGGTCATCTGAGTGCTGGGAATTCTACGGGGTGTAACACTCGGCTCCTCCTATATGCTCCTATTTGGATTTCCTTTCTCATTAGGAGCAATATCTCTGTTATATATGTCCCTCATATCATGAACACACCATCTCCGCACGTTCCTTGGTTGCTCGTTTGATGTGTCTGAGGTCTCAGTCAGTTCATCATCAGAGTCCCCTAGCTGAGCATAACTATCTCTGTGTTTTGCCTAGCTGTGGCTGCCTCGGGAAAAAGTGCACTGTAGCCCTGGCATTATCATCAGTGCGGCTATGCGGATCCTTCGCCAGTGGAGTGGGAGCATCGATCAGGGCTGTCGGATTTGAATTTTGTTGAGCCCTAGCCCTGATTGACCTCCTCACTAACTGCTCCTCTGACACGTCATATTCCTCCTCAGAGCCACTTGACTCTTCGGAGGAGGATGGCTCATCCCAAAGTCTGCGGTATGATGGTTGACTGCGCTCAGTTTTATTTCTTTGCCTGACCTTTCCTTGGTGTACCTCTTGCAGCCATTGTACCTGTGGAAACATTGTTAGTATATGAGATGAGATGAAACAAAATCATTTTTTTAGCTGCCGCCCAGTGGAGCTGATGAGTGACTAAATGAGTTGTTGCTACTGGCAACGACTTGTGAGGTCCCTCATTGTCACAAACTAGTCTTCCTTCATGTTGGGCCAGTGTACTTGACGACTGGTCCCAATGAGTCGTTACCAAAGGCAACGAGTTGTTAGGTCAGTTGTTAGGTACACTGCCTTATTTATTTAATTTTTCCACTCAGGACGAGCTACACAATGAGTCATTTGGTGATCTAACGACTCGTGATGTAGCTTGTGCTTAAGAGTTTCAGTTCACCCATACGTTCATATTCATCTTTTTCCTATTATTCAACTCCACAAACACAAAACTTAATTTCTCCAACCAACCTGATGTACATTCAATCAAAATTCATTTGTTTATCCTTCCTAGGGTTCATTATCATCATGAGGCAAAGATTGACACAAGTACAACATTACTTGAAATAAATTCAATTTCATTCAAAACATGGGTCAGCAAAATTCTTGTTTAAATGCAAAGATATTCACAATTTAGTGGGAAAAATTACTCACAAGATGCTTGATTGGAGATGGGATTGCAATTGTATGTGCGTGCGAATGTTGGGAGTGCAAGGTCGAAGAGTTTTCAATGGGTTTGAGAGAAAAAGAAGAAGAGGGAAGTTTGAAGTTGTTGGGTTTAAGTTTAGTGGTGAGAATTATGAAAAGTAAAAGAAATCGGGTTTTATATGTTTTAAATTAAAAATTACCCTAGTTCCAGCCTAGATCAGGTCAGATGTCAATTACTTTAAAAACGCATGCCGACCTCTCAAACGAGTCGTTACATGATGAAACGACTCATTTTGACCCTTCATGTATTGACTTGAGTTAAACAAACTTACTTGGGACCTAACGAGTCAAGCAACGACTCGTGGTGTCACCTAACGAGTCGTGGTCCTTGGACTAGTATAGCTACCTGATAGGTCACTTAACAAATCATTTGGTCTCCCAAAGATTCGTTGAGTGAGCCGTTATCACCCTTTTCCTTTTAATTCTGCCTTTGATCTAGTGTACATGACGGAGGACCTCATGATTCGTGTCTTGAAGAAATGAATCGTTAAGTCACCCGTTGCTCCCCTGTTTTCTGCAATTCTCTTCACGATTTGACTGAATGAGTCGCCAGGTCAGACAACGACTCTTCTGTAACATTTTGCACTAGAACTTAAGTTCCAGATTTGGTTCCAACTTCAAATTTTCTATCTTAATCACCTGCACCCATCAACAAACATAAATACTATATTTTTCTTACATTTACAACTCAGGTTGCCTCCCAAGAAGCGCTTTATTTAACGTCGCGGCACGACATGGATGTTTTGGTTACTCAGACTTCACCAAAACACCTCCATGGGTTGCCTCCCATGCAACACCTGATTTAACATCGTGGCATGACTCAATTCCCCCAAGTAATTCAGACTTCACTCAAGGTCCAAAGGTATACTAGTTGGAGTTCTTCACTTCTCCCTAAATAAGCTTTCACCTGCTGACCATTCACTTTGAACCGCTTTCCTTCATGGTTTTCTAGTTCGATTGCCCCATGGGAGAATAATTGGACCACTCAAAAAGGTCCTAGCCACTTAGACTTCAACTTTTTAGGAAACAAACAAAGTATAGAATTAAATAGTTACACCATATCACCCAAACTAAATTCTCTTTTCTCAATCTTCCAGTCATGTTGAATTTTCATCCTTAATTTGTAAATCTCAGAACTCTCATAGGCTTTCAACAGAAACTCATCAAGCTCATTTAACTGATCAAGCCTCAAGTTTGCTGCTTCGTTCTAGTTTAAATTCATCTTCTTGAGCGCCCACATTGCTTTGTGCTCAACTTCGACCGGAAGATGACATGCTTTACCATAAAAAAGTTGATATGGAGACATACCTATAGGAGTCTTAAAGGCGGTGTGATAGGCCCATAAAGCATCATCTAGCTTTATTTCCCAATATGTACGGTTTGCATTCACAGTCTTTGCCAAAATAGTCTTTATTTCCCGGTTGGTGACTTCAACCTGCCCACTTGACTGCGGATGATAGGGTGTGGCCACCCTGTGTTTGACCCCATATTTTTCCAATAAAGAGAAAAACAACCGGTTACAGAAGTGCGAACCCCCATCACTAATGATGGCTCTGGGAGTCCCGAATCTAGCAAATATATTCCGCTTCAAGAACGTTGTGACACTCTTCCCTTCATTATTTGGAAGTGCAATTGCTTCCACCCATTTCGAAACATAGTAAACAACAACAAGTATGTAGTTCATCCCGTTTGAGCTCACAAATGCACCCATGAAATCAATGCCCCATACATCAAATAGCTCAAGGACGAGGATGGGAGTAAGGGGAAGCTCATGCCTCCTTGAAAAATTTCTGCACATCAGACATAAACCTCTTCCTCTGGTGAAAAGATAAGTGCTCTAGTACAACATCACTCACTAGATAATAAGCAAAGTCTGCAAACCATGGGATGAGATCTTGTGATGCCGCTAGAACCTGCTCGTCTGGGAATTCATCATCTATGTCATGCTCATTTCTAAGTGCTGCAATAGGTTCCAATCTGGATAAGTGATCCGCAACCTAATTTTCTTTCCCTTTCCAGTCTTTTACCTAAAATTCGAACTCTTGTAACAACGAAACCCATCAATCAACCGTGGGTTGGCATCCTTCTTTTCTATCAGATATCTCAAAGCTGCATGGTGTGTGTGAATTATCACCTTAGTTCCGAGAAAGTATGCTCGAAACTTGTCAAATGTAAAAACTACAGCCAGAAGCTCCTGTTCTGTCATGGTATAATTTTTCTGAGCTGCATTAAGAGCCTTGCTAGCATAATAAATTGGATGAAAAAAAATTTCACGCCTTTGACCCAACACAACTCGTAGGGCCACACCGCTAGCATCACACCTGACCTCAAAAGGCAAAGACCAGTCAGGTGCCACTATAATGGGGGCAGTGGTCAATTCTCTCTTTATGACATTCAAACACCTTCAGATATGAATTGTTAAAAACAAACTTCACCTCCTTCTCGAGTAGTTTACACAATGGATGTTCAATTTTGGAGAAACCGTTGATGAATCTTCTACAAAAACCTGCATGACCCAAAAAGCTTCGAACACCTTTCATAGAAATTGGAGATGGAAAACTAGCAATTACCTCAATCTTGGCCCGGTCTACCTCCATACCCTTACCAGAAATCTTGTGGCCTAGCCCTATTCCTTCCTTGACCATGAAATGACACTTTTCCCAGTAAAGCACCAAGTTTGTCTCTTCGCATCTCTGAAGCACCTTGCTCAAATGAGCCAGAAAATCCTCAAATTAATAACCCACCATTAAAAAATCATCCATAAAGACTTCAATGATGTCTTCCACCTTGTCAAAAAATATAGACATCATGCAACGCTGAAAAGTGGCGGGTGCATTACATAATCCACATGACATCCTCTTAAAAGCAAATGTACCATATGGGGCAAGTGAATGTAGTCGTCTCTTGATCTTTAGGGGCTATAAAAATCCGATTGTACCCCAAATAACCATCAAGGAAACAATACCATCCTCTGCCTGCAAGTCTATCTAACATTTGGTCCAGGAATGGCATCGGAAAGTGATCTTTTTGCGTCCAATGGTTTAGTTTTCTATAATCCATGCATACTCTCCAACCGGTGACTGGTCTTAGAGGAATGAGCTCATTGTTAGCATTTGGGACCACCGTGATTCCTCCCTTTTTTGGTACACACTACACTGGGCTCACCCATTTGCTGTCTAAACCATACCTGCATCCAACCACTTTATGATTTCCTTCTTGACCACCTCTTGCATAGGTAGATTCAACCTACGCTGATGTTCAATACTCGGAATACAATCTGGTTCTAGTTGGATCTTGTGAGTGCAAATACCGACTGGGATTCTAATAATATCTGCAATGGTCCACCTAATGGCTTTTTTGTATCTATTCAAGATGGAGACCAAAGCCTCCACTTGCCATTCCTCCAAGTTAGTTGCAACAATGACTGGTAAAGTGTTACTAGCTCCTAAGAATACATACTGTAAACGGGACGAGAGTGCTTTGAACTCCAACACCCGAGGTTCCTCAATAGATGGCTTGGCTGGTGGGATCACCCGATTTTTCAAATCAAGATCGATCTTCTTTGGAGCATAAGTGTATGACCCCATGCCAGCAAGTGCATTTACAATCTCCTCACCCCCATGAATCTCCTCAGCACCAATGTTCGTCAACATGATTGCTAGGTCATCAAGAATCAATAACTCCTCCATGGGCTAGACTTGTTAAATACAAAAGCAAAAACAGAAAAACAAAAAGGAAACAAGAACGAATAGTAAAGCAAACACAATTAACAAAAGCCTTAGGCATATTCCTCGGCAAAGACGCCAAAATTTGATTTCTCCCAAATTACACCTCACAATTGAGATATAAAGAGGTCGATGTAAAATATAGAACCCAACAAAGGTTGAGGTCGATCCCACAAGAATTATGGAAAGAACTTAAGTTAATGCGAATAGCTGGTACTATTGAGTTACTTATTTCCTATAGGGAGAAAGAAATAGAATAATAAAAAAAAGTAAAACTATTGAATGCTTAGATTAAATTCGGTTTGTATTCAATTAACAACTTGACTAGGATTGTGTTCCCCAAGATTTCATAACCACAAGCATGTACACTAGTGATCTATTTCGGTGTTCAACATGCAATATCAGTAAGTTAGGTTTACCTAAATGGTTGGTCCCCTGTTTAGATGATTATCACCATGCAACTTGGTCCGTATACGGGGTGCACTTTTAATTGACCCTTACCCTTAATATCAGATTAGCTATCCCCAGAAAAGTTAAAGCTATTAGATGAGGGTTGATAGCCTCAAATCTCTGTTGTTAATCCCTTTTTCCATTCACTACCTTCTTGGTCTGATAAGTAAGAATAAGGCAAGTCCTAACGTTTGCAACTGTCAAGAATAAATTAAAACGAAGGAAAAATAATACATGCATTAAATCCCATTCAAGAATCACTAAGTGTTTCACCTGTGTGCGTTAATTCATCTTGGTTCCGACAACCCTAGTTATGGGTTTAGCAACTCATGCTTGTATGATCACAATCACAAAATATTGAATAAATCATAATTACAACTTACAAATTATCATAGAAGAAAACCAAGTAAATTGAATAAAACTCCAAAGTTGATGAATAAATTCCAATGTTGCTTTTGATCCTCAAATTCAAGAACAAAATTGTAAACCTCGTTTCTTGACCCAAGAATAATTGTACAACATCAAAATCCTACATGAAAAATAGTAATAATAAACTTCTCTCTGAAAATAAACCTAAACAGTGTATTTATAGTTCCAAGAAAACCTTTTCCTAACTAAAACTGGAAATCAGGTCGTTAATGACCACGAGCTTGGTGACGATTCGTTGGGACCTTTAACGAGTCGTGCCTTGCTAAGAATAGTCATCCTTAGCATCGTACCCAGTTGTGGCAACAGGTCACCTAATGACTCGTTGTGCCTGGGCATGAGTCGTTAGGCCCCTCGTGGTCTAACTCCTTAAAAATTCTAGTGCACCTTATGGTTGGTTCTAGTGATCTGCCAACGAGTCATTTAGTCAACTAACAACTCGTTATGTCTTTCGTCAACTCCACTGGTTACTTTGTTAATACTTTCTCTCCCAGTCTTCACGACTGACTTCACGACTCGTTACCAGATGTAACGAGTCGTTCCCTCAACCCGTTAGGTACACTGGTCATCTTCAACACTCAATAGTTTCCCACACCTTCAACAACGAGTCGTACTTCTTGCCAACAACTTGTGAAGTTCCTGGCAGTCATATTTTCAATTGTTTTAAGCATAAATTTGCCCAGTTAACTTTCAAACCTGTTTTCCTGTAGCAGTAAACACAAACCACATCATACCTATATAAACATACCCAGAATATGCATAATTTCTTGGTGTTTTAAATGTCGAAAGTGCCATAAAATTGATGTGCTGCGATTTTACGACACTTTCGATGCTTAAAACCAAGAAATTATGCACATTCCGGGTATGTTTATATAGGTATGATGTGTTTTGTGCTTAATGTTGTAGGAAAATAGGTTCGAGAGTGAACTGGTCGAGTTAATAGTGAAAATAACTAAAAAGGTGACTGTCACGTACTTCACGAGTCGTTGGCAGGAGGCATGACTCGTTGCTTAAGGCGTGGGCAAAAGATGGATTTTTGAAGATGTAAGACAGTGTACCTGACAAGTTGAGGAAATGACTCGTTACACCTAGTGTAGTTTGACGATAGACAAGAAAGGAAATCTTAACAAAGTGGCCAGTGTAGTTTGATGATAGACATAACGAGTTGCTACATGAAGGAATGACTCGTTGGCAGATCACAAGGACCAATCGTAAGGTGCATTGGACTTTTGGAGGAATGAGACCACGAGAGACCTAACGACTCGTGCTCAGGCACGACGAGTCGTTAGGTGACCCATTTCCACAACTGGATACGTAGCTGAGGACGACTGTTTTAAGCAAGGAACGACTCATCAGAAGGCTAAATAAATCGTCACCAAGCTCGTTGTCGCTGCCGACCTGGTTTTCAGTTTTAATTAGGAAAAGAATTTCTTGGAACTATAAATACACAATTTAGGTTTATTTATGAAGGATGATTTTTCTTACAGTTATAGAGTAATTGAGAGAGACGATTTATTTAGTTTTCAACTAGAATTTTGGTATTGATCAATTGTTCTTGAGTCAAGAAACAAAACAACATTGGAGTTTATTCATCTATTGTGGAGTTTTTATTCAATCTACGTGGTTTTTATTCTACCATAATTTAAAGTTGCGATTATGATTTATTCAATAATTTGTGATTGTGATAATACATGCATGAGGAGCTAAACCCATAACTAGGTTTGTGGGAAACAAGATGAATTAACACACATAGGTAAAAACACTTAGTGATTCTTTAATGGGGTTTTATGCATGTGTTGTTTTCCCTTAGTTTTGATTGATTCTTGACGGTTGCAAATGTTAGGACTTGCCTTATTCTTACTTACCGAACCATGGAGGTAAAGAATGGGAAAAGGGATTAACAATGGAGATTTGAGGCTATCAACCCTCATCTAATAGCTTGAACTTGTCCGGGTATATCTAATCCTATATTAAGGGTAAGGGTCAATTAAAGTACACCCGTACACGGACCAAGTTGCGTGGTGATATTCATCTAAATAGGGGACCAACAATTTAGGTGAACCTAACTTACCAATATTGCATGTTAAACACCAGAATAGATCACTAGTGTATAAGCTTTATGGTTATGAAATCTTGGGGAACACAATTCTAGTCAAGTCGTTAATTAAATACAAACCGAATTTAATTTCAGCATTCAACAATTTTATTTTGTTTATTACTTTATATTTTCCCCCCCTTTGGAAATAAATAACTCAATAGTAATAGTTATTCGCATTAACTTATGTTCATACCATATTCCCTGTGGGATCGACCTCAACATTTGTTGGGTTCTATATTTGACAATCGACCGCTTATATCTCAATTGCGAGGTGTAACTTGGGCGACATCAAATTTTGGCACCGTTGCTGGGGAATACGGCGAAGGCTTTTGTTAATTGTGTTTGCTTTACTATTGATTCTTGTTTCCTTTTTACATTTTCATTTTTGTTTTTGTACCTAACATGTCTTACCCATGGGAGTTATTGTTTCTCGATGACCTAGCAGCCATGTTGATGGACATTGGGGCTGAGGAGATTCATGGGAGTGAGAAGATTGTAAATGCACTTGCTGGCATGGGTCATATATTTACGCTCCAAAGAAGATCAATCTTGATTTGAAAAATTGGGTGACCCCACCAGCCAATCCATCTATTTAGGAGCCTCCAATGTTGGAGCTCAAAGCACTCTCATCCCATTTTACAGTATGTATTTTTTGGAGCCGGTAACACTTTACCGATCATTATTGCAGCTGACTTGGAGGAATGGCAAGTGGAGGCTTTGGTCTCTCTCTTGAAGAGATACCAAAAAGCCATTGGGTGGACCATTGCAGATATTATTGGAATCCCAAGCGGTATTTTCACCCACAAGATCCAACTAGAACCATATTGCATTCCGAGTATTGAACATCAGGTAGGTTGAATCCGCCTATGCAAGAGATGGTCAAGAAGGAAATCATAAAGTGGTTGGATGCAGGTGTGGTTTATCCTATTGCAAAAAGCAAATGGGTAAGCCCAGTCCAGTGTGTACTGAAAAAGGAAGGAATCATGGTGGTCCCAAATGCGAACAATAAGCTCATTCCTCTAAGACCAGTCAACGGTTGGAGAGTATGCATGGATTACAGAAAGCTGATCCGGTGATGCAAAAAGATCACTTTTCGATGCCATTCATGGACCAGATGCTTCACAGACTTGCAGGTAGAGGATGGTATTGTTTCCTTGATGGTTATTCGGGGTACAATAAGATTTTTATATCCCTTGGAGACTAAGAGAAGACCACATTCACTTGTCCATATGGTACATTTTCTTTTAAGAGGATGTTGTTTGGGTTATGTAATGCACCCACCACTCTTCAGCTTTGCATGATGTCCATATTTTCCGACATGGTGGAAGACATCATTGAAGTCTTTATGGATAATTTTTTTGTGGTGGGTGACTCATTCGAGGATTGTCTGGCTCATTTGAGTAAGGTGCTTCAGAGATGCGAAGAGACAAATTTGGTGCTTAACTGGGAAAAGTGCCATTTCATGGTCAAGGAAGGAATATTGCTAGGCCACAAGATTTCTGGTAAGGGTATTGAGGTAGACCCAGCCAAGATTGAGGTGATTGCTAGTCTACCACCTCCAATTTCTGTGAAAGGTGTTCAAAGCTTTTTGGGCCATGCAGGTTTTTACAGAAGATTCATCAAGGACTTCTCCAAAATTTCACATCCATTGTGTAAACTACTCGAGAAGGAGGTGAAGTTTGTTTTTGATATGGCATGTCTGGTTCGAATGTCTGAAAGAGAGATTAACCACGATCCCCATTATAGTAGCACCAGACTGGTCTTTGCCTTTTAAGGTTATGTGTGATGCTAGCGGTGTGGCCCTAGGAGCTGTGTTGGGTCAAAGGTGTGAAAAGATTTTTCATCCAATTTATTATGCTTGCAAGGCTCTTAATGCAACTCAGAAAAATTATAGCGTGAAAGAACAGGAGCTGTTGGCTATAGTTTTTGCATTTGAAAAAGTTTCGGGCATACTTGCTCAGAACTAAGGTAATAGTCCACACAAACCATGCAACTTTGAGATATTTGATGGCAAAGAAAGATCCCAAGACACGGTTGATTCGATGGGTTTTGCTGCTACAAGAGTTCGAGTTTGAGGTAAAAGACCGGAAAGGGACTGAAAATCAGGTTGCGAACCACTTATCCAAATTGGAGCCTAATGCAGCACTTAGAAATGAGCATGATATAGATGACGCATTTCCAGATGAGAAGGTTCTAGCGGCATCGCAAGATCTCATTCCATGATTTGCAGACTTTGCTAATTATCTGGTGAGTGATGTTGTACCGGAGCACTCATCTTTCTATAAGAGGAGGAAGTTTATGTCCGATGTGCATAAATTCTTTTTGGATGAGCCTTACTTATTCCGTATATATGCTGACGGGGTTATTCAGAGATGCGTACCCGAGGTAGATATGCTGATTATATTAGAGGCATGCCACTTATCCCCTGTTGGAGGCCACCACAGTAGGATCCGCACAGCCCACAAAATTCTACAATGTGGGTACTATTGGCCAACCATTCACCAGGATGTGCATGATTTTGCAAAGGCATGTGATGCATGTCAAAGACAAGGAGGCATATCACGGAGGCATGAGCTTCCTCTCACTCCCATCCTTATTATTGAGCTATTTGATGTATAGGACATTGATTTCATGGGTCCGTTTGTGAGCTCAAACGGGATGAAGTATATAATTGTTGCTGTTGACTACGTTTCAAAATGGGTGGAAGCAGTTGCTCTGCCAAACAATGAATGGAAGAGTGTCACAATATTCTTGAAGAGAAATATATTTATAAGATTCGGGACCCCCAGAGCCATCATTAGTGATGGTGGTTTGTCTTTCTGTAACTGGTTGCTTCGCTCTTTATTGGAAAAATATGGGGTCAAACACAGGGTAGCCACACCCTATCATCCGCAATCTAGTGGACAGGTTGAAGTCACCAACCGAGAGATAAAGATTATTTTGGCGAAGATTGTGAATGCAAACTGGACAAATTGGGCAAGAAAGCTAGATGATGCTTTATGGGACTATCGGACTGCCTTCAGGACTCCTATAGGTATGTCTCCGTATCAACTTGTTTATGGTAAAACATGTCATCTCCCGGTCGAACTTGAGCATAAAGCTATGTGGGCACTCAAGAAGCTGAATTTGGATTGGAATGAAGCTGCAAACTTGAGGCTTGATCAGTTGAATGAGTTAGATGAATTTCTTTTGAAAGCCTATGAGAGTTCTGAAATTTACAAACTAAGAATGAAAATTCACCATGACCAGAAAATCGAGAAAAGAGAATTCAGTATGGGTGATATGGTGCTCTTGTTTAATTCTAGAATTTGGTTGTTTCTGGAAAGTTGAAGTCTAAGTGGATGGGACCTTTTCCAATGGTCCAAGTATTCTCCCATGGGGCAATCGAATTGGAAAACCATGAAGAAAAGCGGTTCAAGGTAAATAGTCAGCGGGTAAAAGCTTATTTGGGGAGAAGTGAAGAACTCAAACTAGTAGACTTGTGGACTTGAGTGAATTATGAATAACTCACGAGACTTGCATTGTGTCGCGATGTTAAATCAGGCGCTACATGGGAGGCAACCCATGGAGGTGTTTTGGTGAAGTCTAAGTAGCGAAAACACCCACGTCGTGTCGCGACGTTAAATCAAGCGCTTCATGGGAGCCAACCCAAGTTGTAAATGTAAGAAATAAGTAGTTTTCATGTTTGTTGATGGGTGCAGGTGAATAAGATGGAAAATCTGAAGTTGGAACCAAAAACTAGAACTGCAGTTCTGTTGCAAAAAGTCACAGAATGATTCGTCATCTGACCTGACGACTCGTTCAAGCAACTCGTGAAGAGAACTATAGAAAATAGGGGAGCAACAGGCTACTTAACGATTCGTGTCTTCGTGAAATGAATTGTCATGTCCCCCATCAGGTACACTGGATCAAAGTCTGAATTAATTGGAAAAGGGTGATAACGACTCATAATCAACAAATGTTGGGAGACCAAATGAGTCGTTAAGTGGACCGTCTTGAAGCTACAACAACCCAAGGACCACAAATCAGGCCCACGACTCGTTGGGTTATCCCACGAGTCGTTACTTGAGTCGTAGGTCCAAGGTAAGTCTGCAAAACTCCAACCACGACATGAAAGGGCTCAAAGAGTCGTTTAAGCACTTAACAACTCATCACACTGGGCGTTATAAAAATTAATGACCATATCAAACCCGACCCAGGACTGGAATTTGGGGAAAATTTTAATTTAAATCAACGAAACCCGATTTCATTTACATACTCCCCATTAAACTTAAACCCACACAAACTTCAAATTTCCCTCTTCTCTTCTTCTTATTCTTCACTCAACCCCCATCGAAAACACCATCGATAATATCTTCCAACTTGCACGCTCAGTCACTCAAGCACACACATAATTGCACTCCATATCTGATCAAGCACATTGTGAGTAATATTCCCCATTAAATTTTGAATATTGTTGCATTTAAACAAGAATTTCTAAGACCTATACTGTGAATGAAAGGAAATTTACTTTGGATAAATTTGTGCTTGTGTATATTTGTGCCTCTTGATGTAAATAAACCCTAGGAAGATTTAAACAAAGATTTTGATCGTATGTTCACTTGGGTTGGTTTTAGATTGTGAAGCTCTGTGTTTTTGGAATTGAAAATTAGGAAGAAGATGAAGATAAACGTGTGAACTGAAACTATTGAGCACGAGCTACATCACGAGTCGTTGGATCACCAAATGACTCGTTGTGTAGCTCGTCCTGAGTGGAAAAATTAATCCAATGAGGTAGTGTACCTAACGACCAACCTAATGACTCGTTGCCTTTGGCAACGGCTCATTGGGACCAGTCATCAAGTATACTGGATCAACTTGATGGAAGACTAGTCTGAGATGACGGGTGACCTCACAAGTCATTGCTAGTGGCAATGACTCGTTTAGTCACCCGTCAGGACCACTGGGCACTAACTCAAAAATGTTTTCTATTTCATCTCATCATGCACACTAACATTGTTTCCAAAGGTACAATGGATCCCAGAGGTACACAAAAGAAGGGTCCAACCAAGAAGTAAGCACCTGAGCGCAGTCAACCCTCATACCTTAGACTGCGTGATGATCCATCATCCTATGAACAGTCGAGTGGCTCTGAGGAGGAATATGTAGTATTGGAGGAGCAGCTAGTGAGGAGGAAAACCAGGGCTAGGGTTCAACAAACTTCAAATCCGACAGCCCTGATTGATACTCCCACTGCACTTGCAAGAGATCCGCCCAGCCACACTGATGAGAATGTTAGGGCTGGTGCTGCACTTGTTCCTAAGCCTCCCACAATTGGGCAAAACACAGAGACCTGAGACTAAGGTAGCGAGAGTTCGTGGAGAGGGTACGAGCTTTGTTGGATCTGAGAATGCATCGGTTCAAGCCGATAATATTGGTGATGACATTGGAGGCGTATCTATACCCTCCACTGACCAAGTAGCTGACACCTAGGTCGCACAGGTATGTTCCCTATTTCCTTAGTTTTTGTTTGGTTCATATATACGTCGAGGATGATGCATTCTTTCTTGATGGGGGTAGGGAGGGATACTTATGTATTCTTTTTGCTGAACATAACACGAGGGTTTTTCTTGTCGGATATCTTTTCCCTCGGGTGTTCCATATCTAGTAGAACCAGCATGTTTAGGATTTTATTTTATGTTTTTTTGTGTCAGTTGGAAGAAATTAAAAAACTTAAAGCAGTCAAGAGTTGAAATTGTTGAAAATAACTGTTGTTTGATAATTTGATACCCCTCCAAAAATTTGTATATGTGTATGTGAAAGTTGACAAGTATGACCTTTGTGAATCTTTGCATGACATTGAAACTGTGAACTTGTTTATCATTGTATGGATGTACCTGAACTAGTGATTGGTAGAAGTGATGATGTTGACCCGTGCTATGTGTGTGTGAGGTTTAAGAGCTGATTTTGGTTGTGTGTGTGTCAATCTAGAACTTTCCTGGTCAGTCATACCGAGATAGAGGATAGGAAACTAGGAAAGGATCATAGGCCGTTTTTGATTTATGAGTCCACTTTAGCCTTAATGACCTACCAAAAGAGAATAAAAATCCCTTGATCCAAATGTTTGAGCTTAAAATTGACCTTTCTTTTTGTTTACACCAATTCACCTGCCTGATTTTATTATGAATGAACCTATTTTGGCCCTGGTCCCTCCTTGGACATTGTGAACCTCAACTCAGGCAAATCGCCTAAGTTGAGGGTGGCTATGATAGGGGTGATTAAGAAGAGTCAGGTGGAAAGAAAATTGGGTAATGAACAAGGAAAAGAATGGGTGCGGTATGCATGATGAAAAGAAAAATAAAAAATGTTGTCAAAAGCAAGAAAAGAAAAGAAAAAAAATGTGTGACATCAATGAGTGTTTGAATAAAGAGAAACCGTATCTGTAGTTGCAAGAGCAAAGAAAAAGAAGCAGTTAAAGAAAAAAAGGGAGAATTATAAATAAAGGTGAAAAGTGGAGTCAAGAGGTGTAGTGCCAAGGAGGGTTGAGCTACTAATTCCATATGTACCATACCCAAGCCCAAGCCTACGTTACAAGCATAGAAATTCCTATAGTGATCCTAGTTACTTGTCTGAAAATTGAGGTATTGAAAGTAAAGGCAAGCCTATGGTATTGTATGCACGTAGTTCGAATTTCTTTGTGAGAGAGAGTGAATCTTACCTAGTCCCAAGAGAAATATATCAAGTTAATCAAATACACATGTGTGAGTGTAGGACTTCTTTGATGTGAGAGCATTTGGTCGACAAAATTATCTGCAAATTGTCTGGGTCAATGTTATAGATTTATGTGCATGGTTGCAGGTGACAGTATTTTTCCATGTTTTTATTCCTCTTTGTTATGGTTGGAAATTTTTCATATGCATAGTGATTTGATTTGATACGATAACGAAGGGGTTAGAAAATTTGATTTTGATGTGTAAGTGTGATTACCGTAAGATTCCCAGAGTTCTTTCGATTGAAGCGTTGAAGTAGTTTAGTTTGTTTTATTTTATTTTATTTTTGCCTGAGGACATGCAAAAGTTCTAAGTTGAGGGTGTTGATGTGCTGTGATTTTACGACACTTTCGATGCTTAAAACCAAGAAATTATGCACATTCCGGGTATGTTTATATAGGTATGATGTGTTTTGTGCTAAATATTACAGGAAATCAGGTTGGGGAGTGAACTGGTTGAATTAATAGTGAAAATAACTGAAAAGGTGACTTCTAGCCACTTCACGAGTCGTTGGCAGGAGGCACAACTCGTTGCTTAAGGTGTGGGGAAAAGATGGATTTTTTAAGATGGATTTTTTAAGATGCAAGACAGTGTACCTGACGAGTTGAGGAAATGACTCGTTACAACTGGTAACAAGTCGTGAGGCCAACCGTGAAGGCTGAGAAAGGAAATCTTAATAAAGTGGCCAGTGTAGTTAACGATAGACATAACGAGTCGTCATATGAAGGAATGACTCGTTGGCAGATCATTGGGACCAACCGTAAGGTGCACTGTACTTTTGGAGGAATGAGACCACGAGAGACCTAACGACTCGTGCTTAGGCATGACGAGTTGTTAGGTGACCCGTTGCCACAATTGGGTACATAGCCGAGGATGACTGTTTTAAGCAAGGCACGACTTGTCGGAAGGCCAAATGAATTTTCACCAAGTCCATTGCCACTGCCAACCTGGTTTCCAGTTTTAATTAGGAAAAATATTTCTTGGAACTATAAATACACAGTTTAGGTTTATTTTTGAAGGACAATTTTTCTTACAGTTATAGAGTAATTGAGAGAGCCGATTTATTTAGTTTTCAACTAGAATTTTGGTATTGATCAATTGTTCTTGAGTCAAGAAACAAAATCAACATTGGAGTTTCTTCATCTATTGTGAAGTTTTTATTCAATCTACGTGGTTTTTCTTCTACCATAATTTGTGACTTGTGATTATGATTTATTCAATAATTTGTGATTGTGATAATATAAGCATAAGGAGCTAAACCTATAGCTAGGTTTGTGGGAACCAAGATGAATTAACACACATAGGTAAAACACTTAGTGATTTTTGAACAGGGTTTTATGCATGTATTGTTTCCCTTAGTTTTGATTGATTCTTGACGGTTGCAAACGTTAGGACTTACCTTTTTCTTACTTACCGAACCAAGGAGGTAAAGAAAGGGAAAAGGGATTAACAACAGAGATTTGAGGCTATCAACCCTCATCTAATAGCTTGAACTTGTTCGGAGATAGCTAATCCAATATTAAGGGTAAGGGTCAATTAAAGTACACCCGTATACAGACTAAGTTGCGTGGTGATAATCATCTAGATAGGGGACCAACCATTTAGGTGAACCTAACTTACTAATATTTCATGTTAAACACCGAAATAGATCACTAGTGTATAAGCTTTGTGGTTATGAAATCTTAGGGAACACAATCCTAGTTAAGTCATTAATTGAATACAAATCGAATTTGATTTCAGCATTCAACAGTTTTATTTTGTTTATTATTCTATATTTTCCCCCCTTTGGAAATAAGTAACTCAATAGTAATAGTTATTCGCATTAACTTAAGTTCTTATCGTATTCCCTGTGGGATTGACCTCAACCTTTGTTCGGTTCTATATTTGACAATCGACCGCTTATATCTCAATTGCGAGGTGTAATTTGGACTATATCAAAAATCACGGCACATCAGATGCCCAACTGTCTCACTCAAATTGGCAGAGCCTTTTTAAGATTCGTTAGGGCAGAGAACGATAAAGGCGTGATATCACTCCTGAGCCCATTCAGGCGGAGGAGACACTCTTTGGCGAGGACCCCAATCATAATCATACCTACGGTGGCACGTAGTTTTGAGATCTGGCGTGCTGAACCCTGACCTACTCGGTGCTAAATACTACTCCTAATCATGCATATTGCTCATAGTTATAGTCATGAAACATACTTGGATTTACATGGGCTAGTTAGAAATTATGAAATTCATAAATATACTTGACATACGTGAACTAGCCATGAAAATAATGATGAAAGACCGGCTGTGATACATAGGCTTGAGATTCATGAAATTCATGCATAATTGAGTAAATCATCATAACTTGAAAAGATAGTTTCATAAAAGAATTTAATATAAACACGTAATCATAGTCATAAATCATGGATTGAATCATAAGATTTGAGTTTGTAGAAGATCATAAGAGATTTACATCAAAATTCGGCCTAACCCTAGAATCCCCATAAATCATGATTGGAGACTTGAATTCATGAAACAATTTGAAATTGGTAATAAGGTGGAAGAAATCCCCCATTCATGACCCTACATATCTAGGCTTGAATAGATCTTGCTAGGGTTTGAAACCCAAGAGAATTGGAGAAGAAGAAGGACCTTATTGCTTGAGGGCTTGAGAGGATTGGATCTTCAACTTCAGATGCTTTAAAGAGAATAAGGATTAGGAATAAATAAAACCCCTAATACACCCTTTTCGAAGTTCAAAATGACTTAGTTTAGGAGTAAAAACCTAGGAAATTTTGAAAATACCCTCAATGGCTTGGCTAGAAAATTCCCCTGGCAGACCCAACGGATCACCTAACGACCCATTAGGTGACTTGACAGGTTGTTGATCTTGGGCAGATTTATATGCCCAAGTGATATTCAAAAGTACCATTTTCGCCTTGTTTATCTATCAATCTGTATACATTCTCATGTGATTGGTAATAAAATGTGAATTTATACTAACCAACATGATTAGCATTGTTTTGCAGGTAAAATGTGATTTTGGGAAGCTAAAATGCATGTTGGATGACATCAGAGTTGGACTTGGATGCGAGCAAGGGAAAAGGCATTGGACAACATGAATTAAAGGGGCTCCGCGATGGAGCCGTGTCACGCTGCCATCGCGGAGGCATTCTTCTTGGATGGGGAAAATTCGACCAAATTCCAGTGGAGGTCCGCGTTTGCTCCGTGGCACGGAGCCAGTGCTCCGCGATGCACGTCGTGCCACGTTGAGCCTTAATTTCCGAATCCCCAGTTCTAGTGAGGGTCCGCGTTCAAGGCGTGTCACGGAGGCAGTGCTCCACGATGCACTCCGTGACACGTTGCTCGTTATTCCGGGAAAAATTCCCAGCAGTATAAATAGAACACTTAAGTTTATTTTTCATAATTCTGACTTGGTGGAGCAAGGATGTGGGTTACAGGCAGTTGAGGGACGAAACGTTCAGGGTTTTTTCTCTCTTTCTTTCTTCTTTAATTCAATTGCTTGTATGATTAACACTCATTTTATGATGATTAATCCACAAATGAGTGGCTAATTCCTCTCCTTGCTGAGGTTATGAACAATTGTGATGAAATTTGATTATTGATTCTATGGTTTTTCATCTTTTCTTCAATGTTGTTCTATTAATTCTTCTTCTTACTGCATTAGTGTGTGGCCTACATTAATGTACATCTAAAAAGTCCGGTTTCACTCGAGAGAGAAAGAAATTGGAAAGTTGTGAATTAATAGGATATGTTCTTTACTTGATTTGGGAAAATTGAGTCTTGATTTGCTTTCAGGATAGAAATATACCTGAAAGTCATATTAGTCAATTTAGGAACCGGAATTGTATGGCTAGGACATGAATTTCATTTGATCACAGAAATGTAGACGGATGGTTCATGATTCTTAAGTGAGGTTAAATACGAGAGTTTTAATCTCTTGGCAGATGTTCTTGGCTAGCAACAGGAAGAAAAGATTAACCAATTTATGATGATAATCGATTTCATTACATGTTCGTTTAACCTCAGCATGCTTTCATTCATAGTTCAGATTCAAAGTAGATAATTGTTCTTAGTTTTAGTATAGAAAATTATAAAACAAACTATCAAACTTTTGGTTACACTGTTGTCTGCATTTTTAGAAGTAAAATATAGTACACTTGAGTAATTTGCACTTCATCCAAGTCTCTGTGGGATCAATACTTGGCTTACTAAAGCCACTTACTACTTGTTCGACCACGTGCACTTGCGTGTCAGTTTTACAACCCATATAACATCCCGAACAAGTTCTTGGCACCGTTGCCGGGGACTTGGCAATTGGTGAAATTGTTTTAAGTGTTAATTTACTGTATTTTTATTTTCTTAGTGTTGACAACTTGGTCTTAGCCTGTATTTTGCAGACTTAATTGCTGTTGAACACTGGCAAGAGACAAAGAGCTGGTGGAATCTTATATAGAGCCTGAAAGAATATTTCACTGTAAACGAAGAGAAGCTCTACAAAGAAAGCTGCAGTTGCTCAGGCAGACAATCATGGAGCAACAACAGAGTCCACCGGTAGTACGGGCAGTGTTAGTGCCCGAAGAAGCAGCAGCCGGTTCGCGAGGTGGCAATCCCACATGCCAATAATGTCACATCAAGTATCCGCAAACCAGAGCCCGGAGGGAGATTTGAACTTAAACAAAATATGGTGCAATTGTTGCACACAAGCAGACAATTTACCGGTCTCCCTCATGAAGATCCACAGAAGCATCTCCAAAACTTTTTGGAGATAAGTGACACTTACATATCCGCGGGAGTGTCACCAGACTATGTCCGACTTACATTATTTCCATTCTCATTACTAGGAGAAGCCAAGAGGTGGTTGAAAGCTGAGCCACCGAATTCTATTTCAACGTGGGATGATCTTGCACGGAAGTTCTTGATAAGGTTTTTTCCCTCTGGTAAAATAGCAAGACTTAGAAGTCAAATTCTAAGTTTCAAATAGAGAGAGGGAGAAAATTTATATCAAGCCTGGGAGAGATTTAAATCCATGTTGCGGGACTGTCCTCATCATCATCAGTCCAATGATGTGTTGGTGCACACATTTATTGAGGGTTTGGAACCCCACACCAAAATATTGCTAGATTCAGCAACTGGAGGGCAAGCGCTGGAAAAGACTTATGAGGAGCTGTATACCTTGTTGAACCGGATTTTACAGGGCAATCAAGAATGGAATGCTGATTCATCACGAGGTGGGACAAGGAAAGCAGCAGGAGTGCTTGAAGTGGATGGGTTTACAGCTATCGCTGCACAGATAACTGCATTGCAAAATCAATTGAACAACCACTTCAGCAACATGACATTGAACCAGCCTCAAGCCCCAGTTAATGCAGTCTAGCAGATGTGGTGTGAAGTGTGTGGAAGCAGTGAGCACTCAGCTGAGTGTTGTGGAGCCAATCCTGACTTGGTAAACTTTGTGGGTAATGCACAAAGGAACCACCAGCAGTATGGTAGTAGCTACAATTCAAATTGGAGGAATCACCCTAATTTCTCATCAGGGTGTGCAAAGGAATCAAGGAGGGCAACAGAACTACCAAGCTCAATTCAAAAACAACAATGCACCTCCTCCACCACCATCACCCAGCATAGAGGAGATGTTCAAGACCATGATAGCTAACCAAGCTCAATTGCAGGCTGACTATGTGAAATTGGCAGCCGAAGTGAAAAACAACCAGTTAGCTACCAAGGCACTTGAGTATCAATTTGGGCAATTTGCTAGTGCCCAAAATACAAGGCCTAGAGGAGGACTGCCAAGAGACACGGATCCAAATCCCAAGCAGGTAAATGCAGTGACCACAAGGAGTGGTTTGCAGCTCAAAGAGGTGGAACCAAAAAGACCACCTCAACATTCGGGAGCAGCAGAAGTTGAGAGGGAGCAAAGTTCTGAAAGGGGGAAAATCAAAGAAGCTGAATCAGAAAGACCTCCACCCCCGTTCCCTCAACGACTCAAGAAACACAAGGAGGAGGCGTGTTTCAAGAAATTCATGGAGGTGCTTCAACAGGTACATGTTAACTTACCTCTTGTTGATGTCTTGCAGGGAGTGCCTAAATATGCCAAGTACATAAAGGACATCGTGGCCAATAAAAGTCGGTTGACTGAGTATGCTACAGTGGCTCTAACGGAGGAGTGCACTTCCCGGATCCAAAATAGACTGCCCACAAAGCTAAAAGACCCTGGGAGTTTTACTATCCAGCTTACTATTGGGTAGAGCATCCGAGCTCGTGGATTATGTGACTTGGGAGGGAGCATAAATTTGATGCCTTCATCGGTATTCAGAAAGTTGGGTCTAGGGAGTCCTAGACCCACAACGGTAATCTTGCAGTTGGCGGATCGATCCTTAGCTAGGCCGGATGGCATTGTTGAGGACGTTCTGGTGCAAGTTGGCTCCCTAATTTTCCCGGTAGATTTTGTCGTGCTGGATCTTGAACCAGACGCGGAAGTCCCATTTATTTTGGGATGTCCCTTCTTGGCAACCGGGAAAGCACTAATCGACGTAGCTATGGGGCAGCTAACAATGCGAGCACATGATAAGGTAGAGGTGTTCGATGTGTACAAGGAACCCAAGCTCCCGATGGTGCATGAAGAACTCTCGGTGATCAATGTGATTGATCATGGTGATGACAAGCAGATGAAGGATTCCCGAGAGTTAATGGGAAAACCACCGGAAAGGTGTAAGCACTACTGGTGGGAGGACGGTGATCGAGAGAAATCGTCCATCACCCTAGCGGACAATTGAGCTTAAACGACGTCGAGCCGCGACGGTAAACCAGGCGCTGCACGGGAGGCAACCCGTGAAAAAAAAATTTCTTTTATTTTGTAAAGTGTAAATAGATTTTTCTTTTTCTTTTTCTTGATTCACAACAAAAATTTTCATTTTAGTTTTTGTTTTATTTGTATTTAATGTGAAACCTATAATTCTAACCAATTTTGTATAGTGAGATGAATTTCAGGTCAAACGGAGGAAAATGCGCACGAAATCGTGAAGGAAAAGTCGAGGTATGAAAAATTAATAAAAAGTGGAAAACAGTGAGCTGAGGCGATAGCTCCGTGTCACGGAGGAGGACCTCTGCGTTACCCTCCGTGACACGTTGAGGTATAACCCAAAAATTTTAAAAATTTCCAGAACAGCCTCGCGATGGCTCCGTGTCACGGAGGTAGTGCACCGCGATGCACTCTGTGACACGTTGCCTTGTATATCGCTACGGGTCACACCGGGTCGCCGGGTGACCCGCGCGATTTTCTTCCTTTTTAACCCCGAAACCCTCCCTTTTTCCCTCATTTTCTAATCCCTCCGCGACCAAACCCCCCAAAACCCATCCCTCATCAACGTGCCACGGAGTAAGGCAAGAAATTCACCGAATTTTCTTTGATTCTTCAAAGACAAGGTATGTTTTTCGATTCCCTCTCAAATTCTTGTCGCTTTTCTTCGAATTTTAGCATGGGAGGTGAGCTAAATTGCCCTAAGTCGAAATTAATCATGAATTTAATTCCATTGTTGATTGATGAACATTCAGAATGTCATATGATTGCTTGAACTTGTCGATTGCATAAATTGATCGAATTTGATTGATAAAATCAATTTTAGGGCTTGTTGTTGAATTTGAAGTTGGAAATGTATTGAAATTGTGAATTCTATGTCGGGTTGTACGTGTTGAATGAGATGAGTCGATGTACAAAGTGTTAGGATGCTAATAGAACGACGGATTCTCGGGTTGGGGGAAATGTTGAAATTTGTAAGAATTGGTTGGTTGGATAGGTTCGTGTGTAGATATATTTTTGTTGTTGTTTTTGTTTCTTTGTTTTTCTTTGCTAAGTGTGATCGGTAAAATGTTAGCGATGGTAGTGATTGTGATTTGCTGTACGAAGTCGAAGTAGTACGCAGAAGTTATACCGTCGAATTTTTCGAACGCACTAAGCATGATTGTATAGTTGTTTGTTTTATGTAAATAAAGATATTCTTGCCGTATTGTTGTAACTGTAGCTAAGGACTAAGTGTGGGGTAACCTAGCGTAACCCGACCTTTGCCGAAGTTAATATCCGTGAGCTTAACATTGATCTTGTTTACTTGGGTTGACAGGTAAAATGGCTAGCCGATAAGATAAAGGAAAAGGCGCGTCAACTTCAGGCGCCGGAAGGAAACGAATCAAACTGGGCACAGCAGTCCCAGCTGCACCGGCAGTTCCACGTGGCCAGCGTCGCTAATACGGAACAAGATGGGTGACCAATGAGGGGAAAAAGTGATACGCCAAGCACAAAGAAAGAAAATATTTCCCCGAGGAGCACATAGCACGGGAGCCATTGGCACAGGAGTTCCCTAGAATGGTCCACCGGATCGAGGAAACTGGGCTCAAGTTCATCTTTGAGGAGCCCAAGGAATGCAATCTGCACTTGGTTCGGGAGTTCTATGCCAATTGGAACTCGACGATCAGGAGTCACACCATCAAGATCAGAGGGCAAATAGTCACTCTGGAGCCCCACCACCTCAATGCCATCATAGGAGCGCGGGACACAGACGCCCACGTTCTCCGACAGCTGAACATTACCCCACCGTATGTGGACATCAGACGCACACTGTGTGGGGCCCGGTCGACAGCTAGATGGAGCAGACACAAAGAGAGGGGCTACCACCAGACGTTGCCCTATTCACAGATGAACAGGGAAGCCCGAATCTGGATGAAGATAGTCTGCTCATGCCTCATCCCGGGGGTACATATGACTGATGTAACCCGGGATCGTGTTTGCCTAGTGTACGCCCTGATGAAAGGGCTGGAGATCAATGTCGGGGCGGTTATTATATCGTCCATGAAGAGAGCCCGGTTGCACCAGGGGCACAGGTATGGTTTTGGTGGACTACTGACCACCTTTCTCAGGGGCCTCGATGTTGAGGAGGAGGCCCTCGATTATATCCCGCAGTTGGAGCGGCGGGCCTTAGATGTTACCAAAACTAAGGCTCCCGACACCACTCACGGGCCAGTGCTTACACTTGGCGAGCGACACGCTCGTGATGACCAGTATATGGATCGGATGTATGGGATGCAGATGCTTCAGCTGAGGATAGGTGGGAGGCCCGCGACAGAGGATGAGCTATGGCAACTCGAGCTAGACTATCCTTTTAGCGAAAATGCCAGGGCTCTATGCCGAGTGGGGCCAGCATTTGTAGAGCCCACATATGACGACGTCCCCACGGACGAGGAGACACGTCGGGAGGACTCCGATGTAGAGTCCGATGATGACGACGGAGGCGACTCGGACATGGGAGATGAAGCAGCAGCACGACGAAAAAGTGGAATACTTTGACTGATCAGGGAGTTCCACCACTCGAATTTGTGCTATTTTGAATTTTTGTGAACACTGGGGACAGTGTTCGAGCTAAGTGTGGGGTGGGAGTAGTTAGGTGCTGGGCTGGGCTGTTTTGTATGTATGCTCTATTTTACTGTCGTGTATGTGAAAATGTGTTTGTCCCTGTGAGTTGTGAATTTTCAAGTTATTGTTCTGTATTTGTAAATATTTGTTAAATTGATGTGTGTTGCTGAATGTTGCTAGCCGATTCTGATTCTGTACATATTTTTGTTATCGAAATGATCGATATTTTTAAAATTTTTAAAATATTTTGTACATATTTAAAAGATTTTGTAAATAATTTTTCTATCGAAATGATCGATATTATCGACATTTTTTTAGTTTGGGTTTCTCGGCGTTTGTTTTCTGTTATTTTACCGAGAATAGTCCCATTGAACCGAAGTGTTATACCCCGTAGGATTCCCGGCACCTAGATGACCTATTCGCACGTTGGCTAAGCATATTTGAAGGCCATACGTGCTAAAGAAAGGCCCGGGAAAAAGATCGGACGAGAAACCTGTCGAACCATCGCGGAAGGAGCCGAGGCAGAGCCCCTCCGCGATGGCAATGTGTCACGGAGGTGGAGCCTCCGCGTTGGCTCCGTGACACGTTGGCCTTGTCCAGGCCCAAGTATATAAAGCCCCACTTCGGTTTTAAATCATTTTAACTTATAAATTTCCAGTGAAACAGAGGGGAAAAACCAGAGGAAGAAAAGGAACGAAGAGGGTAAAATAATTTTCATCCGATTACGCTGCTAAACGTTGTCCAAACTCAAATTAACCTCAGATACTGAGGTATTTAGCAGCATAGAGCATTCCTGCGGATTTAGTTTCGTGAAATACGGCTGACGAATCGTCGAGCTACCGAGCTAAAGTAAGTAGAATTGCTCCAAACTAGTGTCTATGTGTTCCTAGCTGTGAAGTGAATATTTCTCCCTTCTGGACCTCTGAAAAATAGCGAGTTTTCGACCGTCTTTCGATAAGCCTAAGTTTAGGCTATAAATTATATCGAAAGTGACTTGTTCTTTAAAATAAAGCTATATTTGGTATTAATTGATATATTTATAAATGCAGTTGGGAGAAATAGTTGAAGTGTTGGCCGAGACTCGTCCGACAGACGGTTAGTTCGAGGATAAGGTATGTAAAGCTAGTTTCCTCGGCAAGTTAGTAAATCTCGGTATAGTAAAGTAATCTAAAGGCCAGTAGAATATTCAGAAGTCATGTGTTATGTTTAAAACGAATGTTGGTACGATACTAGAAGCATCATGTTATAATTAGCGCGAAACTTGCTAGCACGATATAGTTTCTAATATAAGTGTTAGGAACTGCACAACATGCTCAGTATGCGATGTAATGCAGAATGTTAGGACATTATCGTATTCAGTTGAAACCTAGTAAAATAATGTAATATATGTAAGGCATCTCAGAAGTAGAATGATAGGTTAAAATGAAGTTTAGAAAGCATGACAGAAATAGAAAAGCATGTTATTACAGAAACTCAGTATACAACACAGTATGGCAGAAGATTTTATTTATACATATATACTATTATCAGTCTCAGCATGTATTAAGTACGTATACATTACTATTACTAGTTCAGTACATAGTATGTGCGGATACTTTACTACTATTAGCTTTAGTATGTGGGATATGCAGATAGTATTACCAGTTGAGACCGTTGTATTGTTTTGGGGTTGGATTACCTAGCATCCATGACCGCCCCAGGGTTAATAGCTGTATCGACTCATCCGCCAGAGGACGAGGATACGTCGCTCTACGGAGTGGCATGCCGTCCCACAAGGGACGAAGATGGGATGCCAATTTTCCCCATATTGTGCCTTGGTCGGCCCTTACACACCCCTGTCGAGCGGATACGCCCGGGTGTTGATTCAGGAGTCCTCCGGACTCAGGTACAGTTATAGTCAGGGGCTCAGCGAGCCCAAGTGCATACCCAGGGGACCGGCAGGATGCTTATAGCTATTATAGGAGATGGGATGACCGGGGTAGGGGTATAGATTCTGTGCTGGTTGTACCTCCTGGCTTATGGGGGCCGGGTAAGGTTTGTGTGAGCTATGTTATGTTATGTTATGTTATGCCATGTTACATTAAATGCGAGTAGATCGGCAGTAGAACGATACGTCTCCAGGTATGACTCCTACTTCTTCCAGTATAGTTAAGATTAGGCATAATTTACATTATCAGACAGTTAATTTATTCCTTCCTATTTCAGTTTCATCAGTTGTAACGTTGTTTTCATATATTCCTTCAGTTATTGCTTTACATACTCAGTACCAGTGGTACTGACACCTGGTGGGGCGCTGCATTATTTGCCTGCAGGTACCCATAGACGAGGAGGCGATCCCTCGTGATTCCTGTCAGCGATCGAGTATTCAGCTCCTGTCATCCGGAGACTAAATTCCAGAGGTGTATTTCACTTTCTTTTGTTGTACAGTATGGGTAGGTCGGGGCCCTGTCCCGATCATTTCTATTGTTATTCCTGGAGGCTTGCAGTCTGTATATATTTCCCTGTGGTCAGTTGAGCCGGTCGCGTGAGGCCGTGCAGTTGTATAGCTGTTAGTAATTTTATTTCTTTTATGTTGGCGGTGTGGGGCCATAGCTTGACAGTAGTGGTGACATGGCTGGTCATGTAGCTTTCCAGTATTTCATTGTTGAGTTACAGATATCTAGATAGCATGGTGGCCTTATCGGCCCGCATAGGTTTCCCTATATTGAATATGTTCTGGTTAGCTGATAGTGCAGGTACAGGTGGCTATAGGCTAGTTGGTCGGAGGCTGTGTTTACAGCCATTATATAGCTGGTTGGTTTCTTGGAATAGAGCCAGGGCCAGCCAAAAGCACTAGACGTGCTTAGGCTGGACCATCTAGCAGTCCAGAGTCTAGCAGGCACCAGGTGCCCGTCATACCCTCCAAGGTGGGGTGTGACACGAAGTCATAGTTAGTGACCGTTCCCTATGATGGATGGATGACGACTGTCTTAAGGGAAATGTAGTCGTTAGGAGTAGTTTTTTTTCTCAATTAATTTTTTCAGTTTTCCTTTGGTGGATTGCATCCCGAAACCTGTAGTTACTCTATGGTTGCGTGTTGTACATGATATTCAAAATGCAAAGGTGATTCGTATGAAAGCATGCAAATTTGTAAATATGTTGAGATACCTAGGCTGTGGAGTTCGATTCAGTGTGATTGAGGCTTAATGTTTGAATTCATGTAATTAGCTGATTGAAGAGTCTGTGAATACCTCTTGAATCGAGCATGTGCAAATAGTGTGAAGTGAGGTGTTGACATTCCATGCTATTGTGAAGTGTCTAGAACTTGCCTGGTGTGTGTATAAAACGAAATGAAGGAGGTGGATTGTAGGAAAGGATGTAGGCATTTCTTTGTTTTAACCGAGAGTTTCTATATTTTTTTTCCCTTGTCATACCCCCTTTCTGTGATTGTATACCCTAGTTAACCCTTTGAGCCTTTAGCCTATTATTTCTTTCTTTTGTCCAAAAAGTGTAAACCGAGCCTAATTCCTTCTTTTCATTAGCCGTAAAATCTATACAAAACTCTTAAGCGCTTAAGAAGAGAAAATCATCTTCCCAAAGTGTCAAAGAGTGAGAATGGTGAAAAGAAAAAGAAAAGCAGAGTGAGGGAAGAAAAGAAAAGGTTGAAGGTGCACTTGTTATAAATAAACAATAATGAAGGTGCATGAATAATCTTTGTTGTTGTGTCACGTGTGCGTAATGAAATGGGCCATACTAAAGAAAATCATCAAGAATGGGATGATGAAAAAAAAAAAAAGAGAAACAATGTCCATGAGTTGATGGGATGTGTTGAGAAGGCGCTTAAGGATGCTAGTGGCTATTATTGGCTAATCCAATATTTACTAGTTCCATAGCTTCCATTACAACCCATTAAAGTCCTACGTGATCTTACATCGCACTTCTTTATACTAGTGGAGTAATACACTAAGGGCAAGCTTATGGGTCATGACATGATGCATGTGAATTCTTTTGGGAGAGAGAGTGAAATTGTGTGTACATGCCCCTGTTTGAATGTTTATGAGTCATATGATCAAAAAGGGGAAGATTCTCTTGAGTTGTGAGGGCACATGCTTGATGAAAGATTGATTTTCGTGTCGGATATCTTGATCAGCTGATTTGCATGAGTTTGCTGATATCGAGAGTCGATTCTTAAAGTCTAGGAGGTCTTAATGTATTGAAGGTCATTGCATTGATAAGACCATGCATGTTTTCTTGATGATTTACTGTATTGAATAATCGGTATAACCGTACCTTAAATTGTTGAACCGAAGTAGCGAGGTTGGGATGTAAATTACATGAATTGTATGTTTGTTATTCGAGGACGAACAAGGATTTAAGTGTGGGGTAAGTGATCTTGGGCAGATTTATATGCCCAAGTGATACTCAAAAGTACCATTTTCGCCTTGTTTATCTATCAATGTGTATACATTCTCATGTGATTGGTAATAAAATGTGAATTTATACTAACCAACATGATTAGTGTTGTTTTGCAGGTAAAATGTGATTTCGGGAAGCTAAAATGCATGTTGGATGACATTGGAGTTGGACTTGGATGCGAGCAAGGGAAAAGGCATTGAACAACATGAATTAAAGGGGCTCCGCGATGGAGCCGTGTCACGCTGCCATCGCGGAGGCATTCTGCCTGGATGGGGAAAATTCGACCAAATTCTAATGGAGGTCCGCATTTGCTCCGTGGCACGGAGCCAGTGCTCCGCGATGCACGCCGTGCCACGTTGAGCCTTAATTTCCGGACCCCCAGTTCCAGTGAGGGTCCGCGTTCATGGCGTGTCACGGAGGCAGTGCTCCGCGATGCACTCCGTGACACGTTGCTCGTTATTCCGGGAAAAATTCCCAGCAGTATAAATAGAACACTTAAGTTCATTTTTCATAATTCTGACTTGGTGGAGCAAGGACGTGGGTTACAGGCAGTTGAGGGATGAAAAGTTCAGGGTTTTTTCTCTCTTTCTTTCTTCTTTAATTCAATTGCTTGTATGATTAACACTCATTTTATGATGATCAATCCACAAATGAGTGGCTAATTCCTCTCCTTGCTGAGGTTATGAACAATTGTGATGAAATTTGATTATTGATTCTATGGTTTTTCATCTTTTCTTCCATGTTGTTCTATTAATTCTTATTCTTACAGCATTAGTATGTGGCCTACATTAATGTACATCTAAAAAGTCCGGTTTCACTCGAGAGAGCAAGAAATTGGAAAGTTGTGAATTAATAGGATATGCTCTTTACTTGATTTGGGAAGATTGAGTCTTGATTTGCTTTCAGGATAGAAATATACCTGAAAGTCGTATTAGTTAATTTAGGAACCGGAATTGTATGGCTAGGACATGAATTGCATTTGATCACAGAAATGTAGACGGATGGTTCATGATTCTTAAGTGAGGTTAAATACGAGAGTTTTAATCTCTTGGCAGATGTTCTTGGCTAGCAACAGGAAGAAAAGATTAACCAATTTATGATGATAATCGATTTCATTACATGTTCGTTTAACCTCAGCATGCTTTCATTCATAGTTCAAATTCAAAGTAGATAATTGTTCTTAGTTTTAGTATAGAAAATTATAAAACAAACTATCAAACTTTTGGTTACACTGTTGTCTGCATTTTTAGAAGTAAAATATAGTACACTTGAGCAATTTGCACTTCATCCAAGTCTCTGTGGGATCGATACTTGGCTTACTAAAGCCACTTACTACTTGTTCGACCACGTGCACTTGCGTGTCGATTTTACAACCCATATAACATCCCGAACAGTTGTCACCCTCCATTCATCTTCACTGGACAAAAATCAAGTTTCTCTAGTGCTCACTTAATTTCTCCGCTTAATAATTCGTCATTACACTTAACGGATAACTGCCCCAATAATCAAGACTATCTGAATCCCAACTTTTCTTGAACTCCCATCAACTAACGACTCACTTGATGAGTTGTCAAGTGTACCAACGAGTCACGTAATGACTCATTATGATATCTGCTACAATTTCTGATATTTTCTCTATTTTATGCCTTGAATATGATCTTAGGGACTTTTGGGAAGTTACATTATCTTCCCCTTAGAACATTTGTCCTCAAATGGGGACTAAGCAGGCAAGGATAGGGAAGGAACTGCATTCCCAAAATTGAAAGGCTATATACTGAAAACTGATGGAGTGCATGACTCCAAACTAAGATACATGAAACATGCATGCATACTAAGACATGAAGGGAACTGAGAGATATGTATTGGTCATGAATCTGATTAGAGTACTAAGGAGGAAATAAGTACCTCATGCTAGAACAGAGCTGTATGGGAAGAGGTGTGGGTATCTAGCCATCATATCTACTTGGCTTCCCATATAGCTCCTTCAACTAGCTGATTTCTCCACAAAACCTTCACGGAAGCTACCTCCTCTTCCTCAAGTTGCGAACCTAATGATCAGGGATCTCAATCGGAACCACCTCATAGGTAAGGCTATCCTTCACCCTAATGCTCTCCACCGGTACAACTAAGTTTGGATCGCCAAGGAACTTCTTCAACAAAGACACATAGAAGACTGTATGGACCAAAGATAACTCCGTTGGTAACTCCAACTCATAAGCCACCTTGCCAACTTGCCTCAAAATCCTATAAGGAACAACATATCAGGGACTAAGTTTTCCCTTATTGCTAAACCTCATAACTCCCTTCATGGGTGACACCTGCAGAAACACCCAATCATCGACCTCAAACTCAAGCTCTCTCCTCCTAACATACGCATATGATTTTTGATGACTCTGAGCTGTCTTCAGCCTCTCTCAAATAAGATAAACTTTCTCCATAGCCTCATGAATTAAATCGTGTCCTATCAACGTAGCCTCACTTACCTCAAACCATCCAATAGGTGATCTACATCTCCGCCCTTAAAGAGCCTCAAATGGAGCTATCTGAAAGCTGCAGTGGTAACTATTGTTGTAGGCAAACTCGATGAGAGGCAAGAGATCATTCCAACTACCTTTGAATGAATCACGCAAGATCTCAACATGTCCTCAAGAGTTTGAATGGTCCACTCAGCCTAACCATCCATATGTGGGTGAAAAGTTGTGCTAAGCTTGACCTAAGTACCCAAACCCTTCTGAAATGATCTCCAATTGACAGGTAAATTGAGTACCCCTATCTGAGATGATGGACAATGGAACCTCCTGCCACTTGACCAACTCTCGAATGTAAAGTCTAGCATAATCCTCGGCTAAGTCCGTAGTCTTAACTGGTAGAAAATATGCTGGTTGGTCAACCGATCCACAACCACCTAAATAGAATCATACTATTGGCGTGTCCATGATAACCCTATAATGAAGTCAGTATTGATATCTTCCCACTTCCAAGTAGGGATATTTATATCCTGAAGCATACTTCCCAGTCGCTGGTGCTAAACCTTCACCTGTTGGCAATTTGAACACTTAGCCCCAAGCTCTGCAATGTCCTTCTTCATGCTATTCTACCAATAGAATTCCTATAGATCACAATACATATTAATAACATCTGGATGGATGGAATATCTAGAGCTATGAGCCTCTCTCAATATCCACCCTCTCAGGTTATCCACATCCGAAACATATATTCGACCTTGATATCGGAGCACACCATCTCCCCCTTCAGAGAAAACCTCCACTTTCTAATTTCGGACAGCTTCCTTTAGCTTCATTAAGATAGGATCCTCATCCTGTCTTGCCTTAACTTCTGATAAAAAAGAAGATTCGGCACGATAACACGATCATCTGCTGAATCAGTAAGGCGAACCCCTAAGCTTGCAAACTGATAAACATCCTTCACCAATTCTTTCCCCCCATCCTTAACATGGGACACACTCTCCAGGGACAACCTACTAAGAGCATCCATCACTACATTGGCCTTACCCGGATGGTAAAGGACACTTATGTCATAGTCTTTGAGAAGCTCAAGCCATCTCCTCTACTGAAATTCAAGTCCTTTTAAGTAAACGCATACTGAAGGATCTTGTGGTCCATGAGCATGTCCATATACAGCCTACACAAATAGTGCCTCCAAATCTTCAAGGCGTACACCACTACTGCTAACTCGAGGTCATGCATTGTGTAATTCCTCTTGTGAATCTTAAGTTGTCTCGAGGGATAAGAAATCACCTTTCCATACTGCATCAACACACAACCAAGGCAAATCCTAGAAGCATCACAATATACCACATAGCTATCTGTACCCTTCGAAAGAATCAAGATCGGGGAGGAAATGATTCGAGCCTTTAACTCCATAAAGCTCCTCTCACAAGCATCGGACCACTGAAATTTGACCTTCTTCTGAGTCAACTTTGTCAAAGGTGCAGTAATGGATGAAAATCCCTCTATGAACCTCCGGTAGTAGCCAGCTAAACTCAAAAAGCTCCTGATATCAGTAGGACTGATAGGTCTGGGCTAGTTCTTCACCACCTCAATATTCTGAGTTCTACCTTCTATAATGCCCCAGAAACTCAAAGTCTAATCTCGGGACTTAAATTAGGAAATCTGTAAAAAAGCTGAAGAAAAGCTTCAGGACGATCCACCTAACGAGTTGTTAAGTAACCTCACGACTCGTTAGGTGAACCGTGAGAAGGAGGTTTAATAATTTAAAGAGGGGAGACAGTGTACCCAATGAGGGAAATCACGAGTCGTGGTCATTGACCATGACCCGTTAAGTCACTCGTGGTCAGGCCTGAGTTGGGAATATATTTACGCTACCAGTGTACTTGATAAGTGGGGACAATGAGTCATGATCCCTAGTAACGACTCGTTATGTCCCCGTTATCAGCCTTATTTCATTTTTAGCTAGTGTACCTGACGAGTGTCACAACGAGTCATCTCTATGCCAATAACCCGTTAGGTGACTCGTTACTGGACTTAGCATTAAATCTCCAGAATGAGACAGTGTGGTCCACGACTGGTGACTACAAGTCGTGGTCATTGACCGCGACTCGTTAGGTCCCTCGTGGGATAACTGAGGATCCCAGGCAGTGTACCTGACGGGAGTGACCATGAGTCGTGGTCAGTCACCACGACCCGTTAGGTCACTCGTTAGGGGCACTTGATAATTTTTTCCATCGAATTTCTAAGGGCTATTTAGTAATTTCCTACTCTACCAAGCTTTGAACTATGTCATTTTAGTGTTAATTTTAGACGTTTTAGTGGGGGAAAATGGTTCATTCTTCATTCCCCATTCTCAGTTCTCAAAAAAGATCGAACGTTCTCCTCTCAAGAACCGTCCAAGCAAGACTAGGGCTTCTCATCTCTTGCAGCAATTCAAGTTTCTTTCTACGGGAGAATTTTAGTCAGGTATGTGGAAATTCAACAAGGGAATAGTTCTTCCCTTTTGTCCCCAAGATCCTTCCTTGTTTTTCCCTATCAATCTAGCTATAAGACTTTCGAAAGTGAAGAAATTATTTGTTAGACCTCATTTAAATCCTATGAATTACCGTCAATGTTAAATTGTTGATGTTTTCTACCAGATTGTGATTGTATTGTTGCTTATTCCTATAAGTATGAAATCTAGCCCTAGTCTTGGATACAAGAAAACTAGAATCTTGCAATAGTGTTTACATACCGACATTTTTGCTTGATTCTGTCAGTGTTGAGAACTCCATGTTGTTAATTGTATTGAAAACTAGTTAGACTATTTTCAGTTCAATTTCAGTTAAAAAAATAGAATATCCAGGGTTAGTCAGAAATGCTAGTTGATCAGTTTGACTACAGTCTTTTCCCGAGGTGTCAGAAGGGCCTCTCAGTTATCAAAACTAGACTCAGATTATAGTTATTTGGTCTATTAGTTGGTAATGAAATTCTATCTATATAGATCTAACCAGCCCGAGGACCGCAGTTCAGTTATCAGTTTGTTCTTAGACGGTTACGACGCTTCCAGATAAGCAGCTCTGACCGGTCTAGAAAACAGTTTTAGAATCTAGTCCGAGAAGACTCTTAGGATACTTTCAGTTATATGTCCCTGACTAGTCTGGACCCCAGTTTCGAGCTATCAGCCTAGGAGCTCAGTATAGGTTTCCAGTTGGAGTAGGAGTTAACATCGAGCGGGCCTGGGTTCCAACGCACCTAGGTTCCGAGAACTATGTTGCCACCATAGGTTACAGTATTACTTGGCCTGATTGGCCCCAGACTTTTGTGATCACCCAGTTCATAACTTTATACCCTGACAAGGTATATTGGGTCCTACCGGTGGGGTGTATACATCAGACTCCACGACTAGCTTACGTGGTTAAATGTTGGTTATAAACTCTCCTACTAGTCAGTTAGTCCACTCTCAGATTTCTTAGTCCAGATCAGTTCAGCATAGTATGTCAGACTCAGTCTTTCAGATTTAGGACATGCTTATGACCATCAGCCAGGGTCATAATTGACCATATCAGTATATTCTAATTGTATCAGTTTTCAGTGTTTTCAATTGGTCATTTCATGTCACTTCAGTTCAGTTACTAGTTCTTTCATGTTATTTACATCTCTCACTTACTCAATACATTCAAAGTACTGACGCATACTTTTATGCTGCATCATTTCATGATACAACTACAAGTTCCCAAATTCAGCAGCGTTAATCACTATGATTCAGCTTCTACCCAACCGCAGATTTAGTGTGAGTCTTCATCATTCGAGGGCCTTATTTTCATTTTCTTATAGTCAATTGCAATTTTACTTTAGGCTTAGAGATAGCTGGGGGCTTGTCCTAGTAACTCATTAGTTAGAAGGCTTTCGGACCTACAGATATTCAGTTTCCATTATTTTAAATTTTCATAAAAATTCCTTAATGTTATTACTTTAAATTTCCGTTGTGCTTGTTTTACTCAAAATTCTAGTGAATGATATACCAGGGGTTGACTTGGGGTCACTTGTGGTTTCAAGTACCATGTTATGTCCAGGGTGCAGGCTTTGGGCGTAAAAAACTTAGTATCAGAGCCAGGTTTAGAGTATCCTTGGAAAGTCTAAAAGCCGCATCGAGTAGAGTTCTTTTCACGGGTGTGAAGCGCGCCACACTTATGACGAAGAAGCTACAAGATGTTATTAGGAAAATTCCCTTTTGTTCATACTCCTTATCGTGCGTTAAAGTTCAATTCTAGAAACGCCCTTTTAACTCGTGCTCTATTTCATTTCAGTGAACCATGCCTCCTAAACGCAGTAATGGAAGAAGGGCCGGCAACGCCAACAGACCTACCCCACTAGCTCCAGCAGCCCCCCAGGACGACGCAGTGCCCACTGCAGAGTTTAGAGCAGCTACCAGCTGCTCGCTCAGACAGTTACTAATCAGGTGAATTAGCAGGTGGTTCTAGTAGCCACAAATGGGTCCGCAGCAGCTGCTTGGGTGCTCGATTTTACCAGGATGAACCCTCCAGACTTTCATGAAACAAAGGTGGGAGAAGACCCACAAGGGTTTGTAGATGAGATTAGAAAGATCACCCAAATTATGGGTGTCAGTTCCTCTGAGAGTGCCGACCTGGCTGCCTATTAGCTGAAAGGGGTAGCCCAAGTGTGGTATGAGAAGTGGAAGGAGGGGCGGCAAGCGGGAGCAGGACCGGTGGAGTGGGAGGAGTTCCACACAGCTTTCTTGGGTAGGTTTTTCCCTCGGGAGCTGAGGGAGGCTAAGATGGCGGAGTTTATGAACTTGCGACAGGGCAACAGAACTATAGAGGAGTATGCTCTGGAGTTTACTAGGTTGTCTAAGTCTGCTCAAGAGATGGTAGCCGAGCTAAGGGATCGCATGCTGAAGTTTGTTAATGGAGTGTCAACGATGGTCCTCAAGGAGTGCAGGACGGCGATGCTAATTGAGGATATGGATCTCTCTAGCTTAATTGTGTATGCCCAGCAGATTGAGGCCGAAAAGCTAAAAGATATGGAGCGTAAGAACAAATGAGCAAGGACTGGCCAGTCAAATTTCGGCCATTAGAGGTCTAGCGGTAGTAGCCGCCCACAGTAGCAACAGAAGCAGCAACAGCAACAGAGAGCCCAACACCTAGTTCAGTCAGCGCCCTAACTTTCGGTCCCTCCAGGATCGGAGGGGTGGGTCATCTGGCACTCAGTCTCAAGCTCACAGTAATGGGAATAGGAATCTAGCTTGCCCCAAGTGTGGTAGGAATCACCTAGGAGAATGCCCACAGGGACGAGAGGGCTCAGGGAATGCCCATCAGCAGGGCGAGGGAGATCAGAATCTACCACTCCATCAGCTCCAACAGGTCGACCAGCTCAATAGGCCAACACATCAGGTACATATGGCGGTCAGTGACAAAATCGTTTCTATGCTCTATCTTCTCGTCAAGATCAGGAAAGCTCACCTGACGTAGTTACCGATATGTTACATCTCTTCTATCTAGACGTGTATGCCCTCCTAGATCCAAGAGCTACTCTTTCGTTCATGACTCCATATATAGCAATTCAGTTTGACATCAGTCCAGAGGTCCTATCAAAACCCTTCTCAGTCTCCACCCCAGTTGGAGAGTCAGTTAAAGCCATCCGGGTGTATAAAAACTGCCTAGTCTCTGTCTTGAATAAAGTTATTCCAGTTGACCAGTTAGAGCTAGACATGGTCGATTTCGACCTCATTCTTGGCATGGATTGGTTACACTCCTGTTATGCCTCAGTTGACTGCAAAAGTAGAGTTGTTAAGTTTTGATATCCCAACGAGTCAGTGTTAGAATGGATTGGCAATAGTTCAACGCCTAAGGGTAGGCTTATTCCTACCTTAAGGCCCAGAAACTCATCTCCAAAGGATGTATATATCATCTGGTTCGGGTCAAGGATTCCAACTCTGAGACCCCAACCATCCATTCAGTCCCAGTGGTCAGTGAGTTCCTAGATGTGTTTCCTGAGGATCTCCACGCAGTTCCCTCTGAGCGGGAAATAGACTTCAGAATAGATCTCCTTCCAAACACTCAGCCCATCTCCATCCCTCCTTACAGTATGGCTCCAGCTGAGCTTAAGGAGCTTAAGGAGTAGTTAAAGGATCTTCTTGATAAGGGTTTTATTAGACCTATCATCTCTCCCTGGGGTGCTCCAGTGCTATTCATGCGTAAGAAAAACGGTACCCTCAGAATGTGCATAGATTACCGTCAGCTGAATAAGGTCACAATTAAGAACAAGTACCCTCTACCCAGAATTGATGATCTATTTTACCAACTTTAGGGAGCCAGTTGTTTCTCCAAGATCGATCTCAGGTCAAGGTACCATTAGCTAAGGGTTAGGGAGTGTCACATATCAAAAACAATATTCAGGACTCGGTATGGTCACTACGAATTTGTGCTGATGTCCTTTGGGTTAACAAATGCCCCAGCAACTTTCATGGATTTAATGAACAGAGTCTTCAAGCAGTATCTGGATATGTTCGTCAGTGTATTTAGCGATGACATTCTAGTATACTCCAGAAATGAGGAAGAGCATGCTAATCACCTAAGATTAGCATTATAGACACTCAAAGACCGCCAATTATTCGCCAAGTTCAGCAAGTGTGAATTTTGGTTAAAGTCCGTGACTTTCTTAGGTCATGTGGTCTCCGATGAAGGGATACAAGTAGACCCTCACAAGATAGCAGTAGTGAAATATTGGCCTAGACCTACCTCTCCTACTGAAATCAGGAGTTTCCTGGGCTTAGCTGGATATTACCGATGGTTTGTGGAAGGTTTCTCCTCCATTGCATCTCCTCTGACTAAGTTAACTCAGATGAAGGTGAAATTTCAGTGGTCGTATGAGTGTGAAAAGAGTTTCCAGGAGTTGAAGACTTGACTCATTACTGCTCCAGTTTTGACCTTGCTAGAAGGGACATATGGATTGGTTGTTTATTGTGACGCTTCTCTAGTTGGACTCGGTTGCATTCTGATGTAGCGGGGAAAAGTAATAGCCTACGTCTCCAGATAGCTCAAAGTTCATGAGAAGAATTATCCAACTCATGACTTGGAGTTGGCAGCGGTGGTGTTTGCACTAAAAATATGGAGGCATTACTTATATGGAGCTCAGGTAGATGTATTTACAGATCATAAGAGTCTTCAATACATGTCGAGTCAGAAGGATCTAAGTCTGCGTTAGAGAAGGTGGTTGGAGTTACTAAAAGATTATGACATGAGTGTACTGTATCACCCAAGCAAAGCCAATGTTATGGCTGACGCCCTAAGAAGACAGGTTATGGGGAGTGTGACACATATTGAGGAAAATAAAAAGGAGTTAGCAAGGGATGTTCACAGGCTAGCCCGGTTAGGGGTGCAGCTGGTTGAGTCAACCGAAGGTGGGGTGGTAGTGCAAAGTGGATCAGATTTATCCTTGGTAGTTGAAGTTAAGTCCAGACAAGATAAAGATCCGGTTCTACTTAATCTTAAGGAAGCAGTTCTCAAAAAGGAGGTTGAGGCTTTCTCCAAAGGGGGAGATGGTGTACTCCACTACCAGGGAAGATTGTGTTTGCCGAATGTTGGTGAGTTAAGACAAAAGATATTGGTCGAGGCACACAGCTCAAGATACTCCATTCACCTTGGTGCTACTAAAATGTACCGTGACTTGAGGGATATTTACTGGTGGAACGACATGAAAAGAGACATCGCTGAATTTGTAGCCAAGCGCCCGAACTGCCATCAAGTTAAGGTAGAACACTAGAGACCAGGAGGTATGACGGAAGATATCAGTATACCCAAGTGGAAGTGGGAAGAAGTGAATATGGTTTTCATTACGGGTCTACCTCAAACTCACCGACAGCATGACTTAATCTGAGTGGTAGTAGATCAAATGACTAAGTCGCCTCATTTCCTCCTAGTTAAAATCACAAACTCAGTTGAGGACTATGCCAAACTTTACATCCGAGAGTCAGTCAGACTCCATGGGGTGCCTTTGGCTATCATTTCAGACAGGGGGGCTCAGTTCACCTCACACTTCTGGAAGTCCTTTCAGAAGGGACTAGGCACTCAATTCAAACTCAGCACCGCTTTTCATCCGCAGACTGATGGAAAAGCTGAGAAGACCTTTCAGACCCTAGAAGGTATGCTAAGAGCATGCGTGATCGATTTTAAGGGTAATTGGGATGACCATTTGCCTCTTATCGAGTTTGCGTATAACAACAACTACCATTCTAGCATCCAGATGGCCCCAGTTGAAGCATTGTATGTTAGAAGGTGTATATCTCATATAGGGTGGTTTGAAGTTGGTGAAGCCACCTTGATAGGGCCAGAATCGATTCACGAGGTAATGCAAAAAGTTCAGCTCATCCAAGAAAGATTGCAAATAGCACAGAGCCGTCAGAAATCTTATGCTGATGTGCGGAGAAGAGAATTGGAGTTTGCAGTTGATGACTAGGTTTACCTAAAAATTTGTCCGCTGAAAGGGGTGATGAGGTTTGGAAGGAAGGGGAAACTCAGCCCGAGATATATGGGACCTTATAAAATTTTGAGGCATATAAGCAACGTGGCCTATGAACTAGAGTTGGCTTCAGAATTAGCAGTTGTACACCCAGTTTTTCATGTGTCACTTCTAAAGAAGTGCATAAGAGATCTAACCTCAATTGTGGCATTGGACAGCGTTGGAATAAAGGATAGTCTCACATATGAGGAGGTACTAGTCCAGATCCTTAACCGTCAGGTTCGTAAGTTGAGGAATAAAGAAATAGCTTTAGTCAAGGTCCTATGGAGAAATCAGCAGGTTTAAGGAGCTATGTGGGAGGTCGAAGCAGATATGATGGCCAAATACCCGCACTTGTTCTCTACCTACTCTGTTGTAGCTTGGAATGCTAGTTTTTCCTTAGGACATGATCTAGTTGTTGAATTCAATTCATGTGTATAAGTTTCTTTTGCGACTTTGGTTCTATATATGAAAAGTAAATTCATATCAATTATGTATTTTGAAGCGAAGGTAGTCATTCCGGCAGTTTTGGAGTCAAATGAACAGTATTTGGGAATTTTGATTGCTACTTTCTGTCTCCTGTGTGGTTTCTAACATTCGAGGATGAATTTTACAAGGGGAAGATATTGTAATTCCCCGAAAACTCAAAATCTAATCTCGGGACTTAAATCAAGAAATCTAGAAAAAAAGCTGCAAAAAAGCTTCAAGACGACCCACTTAATGAGTCGTTAAGCGACCTCACAACTCGTAAGGTGAACCGTGAGAAGGAGGTTTAATAATTTAAAGAGGGGAGACAGTGTACCCAACGAGGGCCTTATTTTCGTTTTCTTATAGTCAGTTGCAGTTTTACTTTAGACTTAGAGTTAGTTGGGGGCTTGTCCTAGTAACTCATTAGTTGGAAGGCTTTCAGACCTACAGATATTCAGTTTCCATGTTTTAAGTTTTATTTTAAATTTTCACAAAAACTCCTTAATGTTATTACTTTAAATTTCTATTGTGCTTGTTTTACACAGAATTCTAGTGAATGATAGACCAGGGGTTGATTTGGGGTTACTTGTGGCTTCAAGTACTGTGTTACATCCACGGTGTAGCGTGACACCTTCACTCCTTCACTAGACACCACATGGCCAAGAAATGCTACTGACTACAACTAAAACTTATATTTGCTAAACTTAGCAAACAACTGATGACCCTTAAATGTCGATAACACAATCCTCAAGTGAGCGGCATGCTCCTCCTCATTGATAACGCTCAAACCACACTTCTAACTGAATTATGAAGTGGACGTTGTCAATAAAGAACCCAACTTAGAGGTTAGGGTCGATCCCACAGGGAATATGGAAGATCTAGATTACAGCTGGTAAGTGAACTTATATGGTAATTACTTCACAATTGGGGGGATTCTAATAATAATCAATAGTAAAAACAAAGTAGTTGTCAAGCTTATGGTTGTGAATCAATAATTAAAGGATAACTAGGGTTTGTGTTCCCCATGGATTCATAACAGCTTTAGGTATACACTCGTGATCTTCATCAATACTTACTTACAAAACTGATAACTTAGGTTCATTCAAACAATCGACCAATCCCTACTGAATGACCATACTCAATTACTCGACCAAGTCTCATGAGCGTTTCCAAACTAACCGTTATCACGAAGTTTCAGATATAACTATCCTGTGGCCATAGCTCAAGTTAATACCATGATCATCAAGATCAAGGCTCCGTTGGAATTCTCTTTTCCTAATCTCTACCTGTTCGACCAAAGAAAGTAAAGAATTCGGGCACTTCCTAACGTTGTACACCTCTAAGAATCATTAAAGCATGAAGAGAATACAATATAAGTAATTAGTATTGGTTTTAGACTCACTTTTTGCAACCCTAGCTTGTTAATCCACCATGGTTCCCACAACCCTAGCTATTGAGGTTTTAGCCTCTCATAGTTGCAAGGTTGTGTAGTGTGTTCATGATTAAAGACATAAAAACAATACTTACAAATATAATTGAAAAAACGCTTCCTTTAATTAATCCGCAAAATCTTGAAGAACAAGTAGCAAGAACAATAAGAATACAAGAAAAGGTTGATCACAAGGTTGAACCAACTCAATTCTTTCTTTCAAAGATGTAAAGCTGTCTACTACAATGATTTCCAACTAAAACTAATTCTTCTCAATGTCACTTATGAAAAATAAAACTTATTTATATAGACATAAGAATCCTTTTCCTAGGCTAACAGGGAGATTTTCCATATCTGGTGCCGACCTCGTCATGGATCATCCTACGACTCATAGGAGCATCCTACAGCCCATGACAGCATCTCGTGGTTTGGATTGTTGGCTGATTTTTGGCTAAGTGTCAAGCCAAGGTACAATTCGTACCTCCTTCCTACGACTTCTACTAGGCTCCCGTGGTTTGATTCTGAATCCTTGAAATTTGTCTGAAGTTCACCACGATTGGTATGTTACGACTTGTACTAAGCTCTCACGGGTTGTGGTTTCCTCTCGTACTAAGAATCATCCTCTTGTTCAATTCTTCTGGAGTTCATCACGACTTCCTTACCACGACTCGTACAAGTTCGGTACGATCTGTGGCAAGACTCGTAGGTTCATTCTTCTAGCTTCAGCCTTCTGCTTCTTATCATGACCATCAGTACGACTAGTAGGTCCATCCTACAGATCATCCAAGACTGCATTTTTGCCCTTTTATTACACACTTTTAGCTTCCTTTTGCAAATTTACGCTCCAATACCCATTTATCCTTCAATCAAAAGAAAAGTGCCTCATATCCACGTAAATACACCTATGTCCATGCTATTTTCTTAGTTTAGAGCGTCAATAGTGCTGTAAATCCACAGCACATCAACACCCTCAACTTAAGACTTTTGCATATCTTCGGCAAAGAAAAAGAAAAACTAAATACGACGCTCAACTAGAAAATACACTTAAGATACTACAGCCAATACTCAAACAAAATTTTTCACTCTCTAGATACACTCTATTGACCCTTCCTCATAGAACATCATCAGCTAATGCATTACAAGCAACATCTAAACATTATATACAGGGATCAAGACATGTCATCTAGCTATCAATAGGCAATCAAGTCATCACCAATGTTTTTCACACAGACCAATGGTAATAGCAAACATAACCCATGTACCCTCACACAAATGAAATCCCCACTCAGATATGAAGTATCAAACACAACATGGGACTGGGCAAATGAAGCACTCACTTTCACTAGGAAGTTTTCAAGTATTATGTATCAGATACCATAGGCTTGCCCTTATTTTCTATGCTTTGGTTTGTCAGATGGTCAAGTTAGGATCACTATAGGACTTGATATGTCTTGTAATATCGGCTTAGGGATGGACATGATAAAGATGAGACATTTTATGAGTTTCTATCCCTTCCTTGGCATTACATACATTGACTACACCATTTACCTATTTCAACCTTCACTTTTTAGTTTTCCTTTCTTCCCTTTTTACCCCATTTTAAGAATATTTGCATGGGTGAGGTGATTTTTCGCATTTTTCAAACAATTTCAAGATCTTTTGAATTTTTCTTTCTCAAGATTTTCAGCTCTTTTACTTTTTCACCTCGCCACACCTCATTTTTCACTATATTTTCTCTTTTCTTTTCTTTTCTTTTCCTTTCTCCCGCTCTCACCATTTATGCACCACTACTCTAGCCACCCTCAACTTAAGTATTTTGCTTATGTTGAGGTTCACAATATCCAAGGAAGTACCAGGTCCAAAACAGGTTCATTATAAACAAATGGGTACGGTTAACAGGTGAATCAAAGAAATATGGTCTATTAAGGCTCAAACTTGGGATCAAGGGATTCATGAAACTTTGGTAGGGCAATATAGGCTAAAAGTGAGCTAAAACAAAAATGGCCTATGATCATATCCTAACCAACCATCCTTAACCTAAGCAGAGACCAACCGGGCAAGAACTAGATCCTCAACAACATATTGCAATGAATACTAAAACCTCACTCATACATGGTACATGAACAATTTTTACTTCACCTGTCTGGTTCATACATGGCTTAACAAGAATAACTACTATTAATAACAAAATGACATAAAAAGATCCTCAGAAATCATGCATGTTGTCACAAATACATAGCAAAAATCTTGAACAGGGTCAATTTTTCAAAAGAAACAAAACTAGTGCATTTCTATTGGCTGAGTATTCCTAAGTTACTTTCTAATCAAACAAAAATTACAACTAAAAAAATCCTAATGCATGCCGGTTCTACTATATAGCATGCCTGAGGGAAAAGAAGCACAGCAAGAAAAACCCTCAAATGACCAAAATTCCCAAAAACACAAGTACACCCCTTCCTCCTTTTGAAAAAGTGAACTTCGTCCCCGATGCATAAACTATAAGCATGTAGGGAAGAGAACATACCTGTGGCTACTTAGACTTCGCCTTCCATGGGTTGCCTCCCATGCAACGCCTGATTTAACGTTGCAGTACGATGCAGGTGGTCTGGCTACTCAGATTTCACCAAACCACTACTTGGGTTGCCTCTCAAGAAGCTCTTGATTTAACGTCTCGTCACAACGCAAGTCTCTTGACTACTCATAATTCGTCAAGTGACTCATACTCATCCTCTAGTGCTGAGATCACACTAAGTTCCTTCGGTTTCTTCATGATCCGACAGATGTTGAAAGTGACCTCTTCTTTGTTTAGTTTTAACTTCAGCAGACTCGCTTCCACATCTACTAGAGCTCTCCCAGTGGCAAGGAATGGTCGCCCTAAAATGATGGGGACCTCATAATCGACCTCGCAATCCAAAATCACGAAGTCTTCTGGGAATATGAACTTGTCAACCTTGACGAGCACATCAACTAAGATGCCCACTAGTTTCTTAACTGTTTTGTCGGCCATCAGTAGCCGTATGTTAGTCGGTGTGGGGTCTCACAATCCTAGCTTCTTGAAAACCACCAAGGGCATTAAATTAATGCTAGCTCCCAGATCACAAAGTGCCCTTGCGAACTCGACATTATCAATGGTGCAAGGTATCGTGAAGGCATCTGGTTCTTCCTTTTTCTGAGCTAAAACCCTCGTTTCTATGGCATTACAGTGATGGACATTGTCAACTAGCTCATAACTCATAGATCTCTTCTTTGTTACCAGGTCCTTCATGAATTTTGCATACCCTGGCATCTGCTCTAGTACTTCGACCAACGGTATGTCCACTGCTAGTTGTTTAAACATTGAAAGGAATTTTTGGAACTTACCGTTGTCCACCTTTTTCTTCATCCTCTGAGGGAATGATGGTGGTGGTCGTGGAATAGCCTTATGCACTTGGGTTGCCCCTTGATCAATGTCTCCTTCCTTCTCACCTCTAGGGGCCTCTTGCAACTCACCATTTTATGTCTCAGCACCCATCTCTTCTACCTCAATCACGCTCTCTTTCATCCTTTCAACTTCAACTAGGAACGGGGGGTCAACTGTGGTCTTACAACTCCTAGTCATCACTTCCATGCAATGAGCATCGTTCTTTGGATTCTGGATAGTGTTGCTAGGGAGTGTACCCTTTTGCCTATGATTCATTGATGCTGACAATTTCCCAAGTTGGTGTTCTATCTTCTTGATGGCAGTGGTGTGAGATTCCACTTTCTGACCCATGCTCGATAAGTCACTTCGAATTTCTTTTAATTGATCGTCAGTGGACCTCGCCTTTTTTATCATCTCAGCAATCATGCTCTCCAACTTTGACTGTTCGGCCTCCCCTTCTCGCGCGTTGGGAGGGAAATAGACTCTAGCCCGGTATCGCGGTATCCATCATTCCTTCTCCATTCTCCGTCGCGCTCACGACCACGACTCCTATCTTTAAACCCATTCCTATTTTAGTTTTCTCTATATTGGTTCCAACCTTGATTTCCAGAACCTTGGCACCAATTGTCTTGTCTAGACGCTTGGGCGTTGTCTCGAAAACTGCCACTTGGCCATCAAGGAAGTTTGCCTCCTCCTCAGAATCTGAGTGATCAGCTCCTTGCTCCCTTCCTTGAGTTCCTACTGCATTTACCTTTTTGGCTTCGGTTCCCATGATATGCTTTGTCCGCAACTCCAATGATGTGCACATGTGAGCCAACTCCTGATCGCGTTCTTCTTCCTTCTGACGTTGGTCTACAGTCAAACCAATGACATATGTACCTACCACTGCATCAGCCTCCCTCGTATGCCAGGCCCTATTTGTCTTAGTCACCCTGTCAAGGATAGTGGCTGCTTCCTCCCAAGTGTGACTCATTAATGCTCCTCCAGCCACCGTATCTGCTACAACTTTGGTGCTATTATTAAGAGACCTATAAAAAATTTCCAACAAACTGTAATATGGAATTTTGTGGTTCGGGCACTAAGTCAACTTCTTTTTGAACCTCAGCCAGGTTTCATGAAGTGCCTCCATCTTAATTTTTTGGAAATTATAGATCTCATCTTTTAGTTGTAACATCCTTGATGGGGTAAAGAATCTTTCCAAAAAGGCCTGTTTAAGCTCCCTCTAGTTGGTTATGGAGTCGTTGGGCAACTCTGATAACCACAAAGTAGCTTCCCCTGATAATGAAAAAGGAAAGAGTCAAAGTCATATGGCATCCTGGCTTACTCCGGGCAACCTATACACCTTGCGTACTCCTACGAAGGTCATTAAGTGCAGGTTGGCGTCATCCGCTGCGTGGCCACTGAACACCCCTTCATGTTTAACAATTGAATCATGGTTCTCGTAATATCAAATTTGGCCCCAGAAGGCAGTGGTGGTGGCACAATTGCTCCAGTTGACCAACATCATCAATATTTGGGTCCTCATTATAAAAGAACTGAGGGGCAAATCTATGAGCTCGGTTGCCCCTCCCATGTCGACTAGAGTTTACCACCTCATCTTTGTCATCATCAGCCTACTAAAGTGCAGCTAACTGAGCTATCTTGGCTTGCCTAGCTTCTTCAGCTAAGCCGGCTTCTCTTTTCTTAGGCTTTTCCGTTCTATGAAGTGCTCGTTCGATTTCGGGATTTAGTGGAACAAGGAGGTCTTCTCTACTACGAGTTCTTGGCATTCACTGGAGGACAGCCCGTGGGTATCAAAAAAACAAAAATAAATGTAATTAAGGAAATAACTACCAAAAAGTCAAATACAAGCAAATAACCTAGTCTTAGCCGTATTCCCCGGCAATGGTGCAACTTTTTTATAATGCTCAAACCACACTTCTTGCATGGGCTGGTTCACGCTGCGCTGATGCTCTATAATTGGCTTACAATCTGGTTCTAGCTGGATCTTATGGGTGCATATGCCTAGTGGGATTCCGATGATATCAGCAATGGTCCAGCCAACTGCCTTCTTGTATCTTTTCAATATGTTGACCACAGCTTCCACTTTCTCCTCTGATAGGTTTGCTGCAACTATAACCGACAAAGTGTTGTTTTCTCCAAGGAATGCATACTTGAGATGTGGAGGTAGTGCTTTCAGCTCAAGAATTCTTGGTACCTCCACAGATGGCTTGGCCAGTGGTGTTGAACGGTTTTTTAAATCCAGGTCTAACTTCTATAGCCTGAAGCTATATGACCCTATCTTAATTAAAGAATTAACCGTCTCTGTGTATTCTGGGCTCTTGTTGTCTCCATAATTCATTATCACAACTGCCAATGTACCATTCGTCACAATTCCTTCCAATAAGGTTGGCAGCTGATCATGTTCCATCTTGAGTGTTTGAGTGGAGGATTTATCCCTAGATGAAAACCTGAGGAAGTCACAAAAGAATAACAAAGAAAAACAAAGGAAAAAACGCAAAAAGTGGAGTAACTAGCAACAAGTCAAATACAAGCTAATAACCTAGTCTTAGCCGCATTTCCCGGCAACGACGCCACTTTTTGATAAAGCTCAAACCATACTTCTAACTAAAGTATGAAGCGGACGTTGTCAATAAAGAACCCAACTTAGAGGTTGAGGTCGATCCCACAGAGAATATGGAAAATCTAGATTACAGCAGGTAAGTGAACTTGTATGGTAGTTACTTCACAATTGAGGGGATTCTAATAATAATCAATATTAAAAATAAAGCAATTGTCAAGATTATGGTTGTGAATCAATAATTAAAGGATAACTAGGGTTTGTGTTCCCCATGGATTCATAACAACTTTAGGTATATACTCGTGATCTTCACCAATACTTACTTACAAAACTGATAACTTAGGTTCATTTAAATGATCGACCAATCCCTATTAAATGACTATACTCAATACTCGACCAAGTCTCATGAGCATTTCCAAACTAACTGTTATCACGAAGTTTCAGATATAACTATCTTGCAACCACAACTCAAGTTAATACCATGATCATCAAGATCAAGGCTCCGTTGTAATTCTCTTTTCCTAATCTCTACCTCTTCGACCAAAGCAAGTAAACAATTCGGGCACTTCCTAACATTGTACACCTCTAAGAATCATTAAAGCATGAAGAGAATACAATATAAGTAATTAGTATTGGTTTTAGACTCACTTTTTGCAACCCTAGCTTGTTAATCCACCATGGTTCCCACAACCCTAGCTATGGAGGTTTTAGCCTCTCATAGTAGCAAGGTTGTGTAGTGTGTTCATGGTTAAAGATATAAAAACAATATTTACAAATATGATCGATAAAAATGCTTCCTTTAATTAATTCGCAAAATCTTGAAGAACAAGTAGCAAGAACAATATGAATTCAAGAAAAGGTTGATCACAAGGTTGAACCAACTCAATTCTTTCTTTCAAAGATGTAAAATTGTCTACTACAATGTTTTCCAACTAAAACTAATTCTTCTTAATGTCACTTATAAAAAATTAAACATAAAACGTATTTATATAGACACAAGAATCCTTTTCCAAGGATAACAAGGCAATTTTCCATATCTGGTGCCGACCTCGTCATGGATCATGCTACGACTCATAGGAGCATCCTACGGCCTGTGGCAGCATCTCGTGGTTTGGATTGTTGGATGATTTTTGGATAAATGTTGAGCGAAGGTACGATGCGTACCTCCTTCCTACGACTCATACTGGCTCCCGTGGCTTGATTCTGAATCCTTGCAATTTTTCTGAAGTTCACCACGACCGGTATGGTACGACTTGTACTAAGCTCTCACGGGTCGTGGTTTCCTCTAGTACTAAGAATCAGCCTCTTGTGCAATTCTTCTGGAGTTCATCACGACTTCCTTACCATGACTCTTACAAGCTTGGTACGATCCGTGGCAAGAATCATAAGTTCATTCTTCCAGCTTCAGCCTTCTGCTTCTTATCATGGCCATCAGTACGACTCGTAGGTCCATCCTACAGATTGCACTGCGGACTGCATTTTTGCCATTTTTATGCACACTTTTAGCTTCCTTTCGCAAATTTACGCTCCAACACCCATTTATCCTGAAATCAAAGGAAAAGTGCCTCATATCCATATAAATACACCTAGTCCATGCTATTTTCTTAGTTTTGAGCATCAATAGTGCTGTAAATCCACATCACCTCACTCATCAAGTCCATGAAAGCTATAGGGACATTTGTAAGTCCAAAAGAAATAACTACAAATTCATAGTGACCACATCGAGTCCTGAAGACTGTCTTCGAAATGTCAGTCTCCCTAACTCTAAGTTAGTGATAGCTGAATCTAAAGTCTGTCTTTGAAAAGCACTTAGCACCCTAAAGATGATTGAACAAGTTATCGATCCTGGGGAGGGGATACTTATTCTTAATTGTGACTTTTTTTAACTGATGATAGTCGATGCACATTTTGAGAGGACCATCTTTCTTTCGTACGAAAAGAATTGGAGCACCCAACAGAGACTTACTAGGCCTGATGAAATCCTTATCTAAGAGATCCTTTAACTATTCCTTCAACTCTTTTAGCTCGGTTGGGTCATTCTATAAGGAGGAATAGATATGGGATGCATATTGAGGAGAAGGTCAATACCAAAGTCAATCTTTCGCTAGAGCGGGATCCCTGGTAGATTATTTGGGAACACCTCTGGATATTCACATATAATCAGGACTTACTAAAGTGTTACGGTTTCAAATTTAGAATCCTTAGTCCAAACTGGATGATACACAACCCTTGGAGATCATAGTCCTATCCTTAGTGTAGAAGACAAAGTGACCTACAGGCATTGTTGAGCTACCCTCACACTCTAGGACTAGTTCACTCAGAAATCGAAACTCTACTAATCGGGTTCTACAATTGACTAAGGTGTAGCAAGCATACAACCAATCCATACTAAAGATAACATTAAAATTGGTCATGTCTAAATCTACTAAGTTAGCTGAGGTGACTTTCTAAAGAACTGTGACGGGGCAAATTTTATATACCCATTGAGCTATAATTGACTCATCGACATGAGTAGAGACTGAGGAGGGTTCTGAGAGGATTGACACTAAAACTGATAGCAACATAAGGAGTCACGAATGATAATGTGACCCTTTGATCTAGCAATGTATAACCATTAAAATGAAATGCTCGTAACATACTAGTGATCACGTCTGGTAAGCTATCCTACTCCTGGCAGTATGATAGTGCATAGAACCAGTTTTGCCACTACCCACCACCGACACTAGAAGATGTGCCTACTGAGGTGGGCGAGTTGCTGAGGTAGTGGCTGGGGCATGGCTCTACTGTCAACCTGTCTAGCTAAAGGATAATCCCTATCTCTGGGCATTCCATACCCAAAGCAAAGATCTTATCCACCCAAGAACTCGCTTGGGTTGTTCTTACCAGATTTATTACAAGCTGGGAAAGTGTGCTCCCTGACATGCTCCTCTGACCTCTAGAGCCTGATGTTCTACCTCTTTGATCACTTATGGGACTATATGGAACATTAGCGGATGATGGATCTAGGGCTGATGACCTCTAGTGAGACTGCGGACGGTGTCCACTACCGGTCCTTTGCTGGGAGTACTGAAAGTGTCTGATCCTATCCCTTTTAGCCTCTCTCTCCTTCTCTTTCAACTTTTCCTCCTCGATATGCTGGGCATGAATCATGAGTCACTAGATATCCATATTATTGATAAGCATAGCAGTCCTACACTCCTTGACCACTAAATCTGAGACCCTCGACACAAACTTACTCATTTGAGCCCTTGGTTCGACAATCATCTTCGGAGCGTACTTCACAACTGAGTGAACTTTAACGCATACTCCTTAACCGATATGATATACTGCTTCAGATTTATAAACTCAGCAACCTTGGCTTCCCTCATCTCTCGGGGAAAGAACCTGTTCAAGAAGGCTGTCATGCCCCACCTTGGGAGGCGTGACTGGCACCTGGTACCCTATTAGGACCTGGACTGTTGGACTACTGAGCCTAAGCACTTCTGGTGCCAGGCTGGCTCTAATTTTGGATTTATGAAAATAATGGGCTATATAACGGCTGTAAATATAGCCTCCGGCCGACAAGGCCTATAACCACCTGTAGGAATATAACAACTACCCAGAACAACTGAACATAAGGAAACCTATACGGGCCGACAAGGCCACCATACTGACTAGTTATCACTAAAAAGTAGAATCAAGTGCTAAACTGATCTGTGACCGATAAGGTCACCAACTGACAACTGAACAAGGCCCCACACGACTATCACATGCAAACTAAAAACATAAACACAGCCCCACACGACCGGTACAACTAACCACAAGGAGTATACAATCCGCAAGCCTCTAAGAATAATAAGATGGTCGGGACAGGGCCTTGGCCTACCCATACTGTACAAACAAAAAGGGAAGTAAACCTTTAGCTGTCAAGCTCCGGATGATAGGAGCTGAAGACTCCGTACGCTGGCTCAAACTACGAGGGATCTGCTCCTCGTCTATGAGTACCTACAGGAAAGTAATGCAGTGCCCCAAAACGGGCGTCAGTACCACTGGTACTGAGTATGCAAAGCAATAATTGAAAATAACTGAAAACAAACAATAATACTGATAGATACTGAAGTAATAGGAGACGGGCTGAAACTGACTGAAAAGAGCGTAACTTTACTGAAGAGAGTAAGAGTTGTACCTAGTAACATGGAGGTCTACTTTCTATCTATTAATAACCAACACAACATAGCATACAAGAACCTTACCAGCCCCCATAAGTCGTAAGGTACCAACCAACACACAATCTATATATCCCTACCCAGGTCATACCATCCACCTAGAAACTATGAGCATCCTGCCAGCCCCCTGGGTATGAAACTTGGGCTCGCTGGGCCCCTGACTATAGCTATATCTGAGTCCGGAGGACTCCTGAAATTTCAAATCTGAAATCTGAAATCTGCACCCCAGGCGCAAGCGCTCGACATGGGGTATGGTATAGTGCTGATCAGCCTTCTATGGGGAATCTGCATCGCATCTTCGTCTGCTGGCGGACGGCATGCCACTCCATAGAGCGACGTATCCTCACCCTCTGGCAGGCGAGTCGACACAGCTATTAACCCTAGGCGGTCAAGGAAGCTATAAGGGTGCCCAACACAGAACAATCATGTCTCCACAGATAGCAATAACCGCATGTAATATATATATATACTGAATCTGAAATAATATTTCTGGAATATTCTACTGGGAATTATACTATTTTACTGAGTTTCATGATGAACACTGTATAATAATTCTAACATGCTTACTGAACTCATACTAAATATAATATACGGCTTTTGAAACATTCTACTGGAATTTGTACTATTTTGCTATACTGGAACTACTAGCTTGCCGAAAGAAACTGGCTTTACATACCTCAACTACTGACTTTCTAATTAACTGGCGTAGCTCGGCTAGTATTTTAGCTATTTCTCCCAAATGTATTCATATTCACGAAAGAATAGAATTAATTCTACAATTATTTTGGAAAGAAACCATATTATGGCTATACCTACTGCCTATTCTTCGACTTATCGAAGAATGACCGAAAACTCGCTATTTCTCAGGGGTCTAGAAGGGAGAACTACTCACTTTAATGCTGGGAGTATATTAAAACTAGTTTGGAGCAATTCCACTTACCTTAGCTCGGCGTGACGATGATTCTCTGGCCGAATTTCACGAAACTAACTCCGTAGGAATGCTCCCTGTAGCTTTATACTTTGGTACCCGAAGTTAATTTGACTTGGGACAATGTTTGACGGTGTAATCGAACGAATATTTATTCAAACCCTTCGTTCCTCTCTGTTTCTGTTCGTGAATATGGAAAATAACTTAAGATTAAAAGGGTGAGGCCTTTATATACTTGGAGCTCGAAGCATGGCAACGTGGCACACTGGCCAACGTGCCAATCTGGCTCTGTACCATGTTGGCCACGCGGAGGAGGTGCCTCCGTGCCACGTTGCCCCTTTGGGCAGTGCGGTTCGGCCTCCTCTTGCGAAAATCCGACTTGGCACTCATTCGCCCTTTCCTCGAGCCATTTTCTCACACGTATGGCATTCTAACACTCTCAACCAACATGCGAATAGGCCAACTAAGTACAAGAAACTTACGGGGTGTAACAAAGGCTATCACAATTTCATCCTAGTTGACAGGAACTGCGCCTGCCTTATGACCTACCTTCTACTATCGAAACCAAATGTGAGATACCCTCTTCAACTAATTGGAGGCGAAATACACACTCTCCTCTCCTAAAACCCCCATAATTTGAGTAGTTCTTTGGATCTCCTAAATAAACTCTTATGGATCCTCGTCCACCTTGGAACTATGAAACTTTGGTGGGTTTATTCTGGTAAAGTCTCGCACTCTTTCCTCCACAGCACCCCTATTGGGGTTCATAGGTGCCACTAACTGTCTGTTGACTTATGCCGTCAAATCTTGGGTGAGCATCTAAAAAACAGCCTTAAACGCAGCATGGGTCACCTGATCATGCAAAAGATCCAGGCTGAACTTAGCATGGGTCACCTGCTCATGCAAAGGATCAGCTGGAGTTGGTGGTGCTGGCTGATGCCCAACTCCATTTCCATTCCCATGGCCATTTCAATTTTCATTCCTTCTCCCATTGATTTAGTGAGGAGGCATATTTCTGCAAATGTGATAGCATGACTTAAATAAATAGAGAGAGATGAACCTCATCACACGACATAGATCATGAAAGAAGGGGACTTTCCTAAAACTTCTTATAGTCTCTTCCTCATAAGTGTGGTGCGCTTCACACCTTGAAAAAGACTCTACTTAATGCGGCTTTCAGATACCCTAGGACACATCTAAACTTGTTGCTCTGATACCAAGTTTGTCACAACTCGAGCATAGACCCCGGATCACAACACGGGACTTAGAATCACGAATGGCTCCAAGCTAACACATGACACATGCATGATGTCATTAAAAGTATAAACTAACCAGAAATCCAACATATTATAAAGCATAAGTGGAAATCTATCATATCATAAATCGTATGAAAAGGGACAATAAGTCAAAACCATTAAAACATCTAACATCAAGTATGAAAGCCTCCATCATACAATGAGCTGATGGGACAACACCCCCAACTAGCTCTACTAATATCTAAAACTAAAAGACATAAAGAGAGACATGCATCATAACTTTTGTCCTTGGACGATAAGGACTCACCAAACTGCTGGGCCTGGAGCCAGAAAGGGATCTAACAACGAGGCTGAGATGGGTCACCTGAGCCTATATCAAGAGACGATATAGCACAAAAATATACGATCAGTACTTAGAATGTACTTAGTAAGTTGGATAAGTAAAATATGAGAGTAAGGACAACATGTAAAAATCAGGATCGTGAGATAGTCATAAACATGAGTTATTCATCATAAACTAAAGCATAATGACCCAAGGTTTTGAAAGTAAAATCATATAGTTTAAAATGTTTGAAACTGTAAGTAAAATCTCATAAACTAATCAAGGGGTCAAATATACTATAAGACATGGTGTCGTAAATCCTGAACACGAATAAATTAAATCATGAGGAGCAATCAGAGATTCTTGTAACCGACACTATCATGAATGAGTACATGGTGCCCAACTGACTCGCTCAAGTTGGTAGAATCGTTCTAAGTCTCGTCAGGGAAGAGAATAATAAATGTGTGATATCACTCGTGAGCGCATTCGGGCGGGGGAAACATTCTTTGGCGAGGACCCCAATCATAATCATACCTATGGAGAATCGTAGTTTTGAGACCTGGGTGCGCTGAACCCCCACCTACTCAGTGCTAAATACTACTTCCAAAACATGCATATTTCTCATATTCATACTTATGAAACATACTTGGTTTACATGGGCTATTTAGAAATTATGAAAATCCATAAATATACTTGACACACCTAAACTAGCCATAAAAACAATGCCGAAGACTGACCATGATACATAAGCTTGAGATTCATGAAATTCATGCATAATTGAGTAAGTCACCATAACTTGAAATCATAGGTTCATAAGAGAATTTGATATAAAACATGTTATCATAGTCATAAATCATGGATTGAATCATAAGAGAATTGAATATGTAGAAGATCATAAGAGATTTCATCAAAATTGGGTCTAAACCTAGAATTCCCACAAATCATAATTGGAGATTTGAATTCATGAAATTGATTTGAAATTGGGTATAAGGGTGGAACAAATCCCGCATTCATGATCCTACATACTTCGGCTTGAAGAGCTCTAGCTAGGGTTTGAAACCCAAGAGAATTGGAGAAGAAGAATAACCTTGATTGCTTAAGGGATTAAGTGGATTAGATCTTCAACATCAGATGTTTTCAAAAGAACGAGAGTTACGAATGAATGAAATCCCTTAATACACCCTTTTAGGAGTTCAAAATGACTTAGTTTAGGAGTAGAAACATAGGAAATTTCAAAAATACCATTAGTGACTCGACTAGAAAATTCCCACTGCAGACCCTATAGATCACCTAATGACCCGTTAGGTGACTTGATAGTCTTCACCCTCCATCCGTCATCAGTGGACAAAAATCAAGTTTCTCGGATGCTCAATTAATGCCTTCTCCTAACGATTCGTCATCACACTTAATGGATAACTGCCCGATCATCAAGACTCTCAAAATCCCAACTTTTATCCAACTCCCATCAACTAACGACTCACTTGATGAATCATCAATTGTACTAACGAGTCACTTGATGACTTGTTATGATGTCGGCTATAATTTCTATTGTTTTCTCCGTTTCATGCCTCGGGTCTAATCTTAAGGACTTTTGGAATATTATAAAGATGGTCCGTTAATTGACGAATGGAATGAGGATAAGGTAGAAGACAATTGTAAAGGACAAAGGCAAAGACAGACTGTCTTCCAGAAGTCAGTCCTCTTATCAAGGGATGAAAAGCTGATTGGCAAAGGCCAAATGTAAGCGATGGGACAAAGGACAGTGTCCTTCCAAGGGACGCTCTGACCCTGCACACCTGGAACCTTAGAGTTTAAATTATTTGGGATTTTCAAAACATAGTATAAATAGATTTTTCATGATTTAAAATAGTTTTTTCAGTTTATAGAGCTTTGAGCCATTATTTTAAGTAGAATAGAGTTAGACAGATAAATCCACCTTTCATAGTAGATCTTAATTTAGCTTGTAAGAGCTACTACCTAGTGTATTGCCATTACCACAGTAGAATTTCCGCTGCGACGAGACCGCAACAGTGGTGAAGTTGCTGTTGCAGCGAGGCCTAAACCGTATGTAGGCTAGCTTTTGTGGCTAATATTGGGTAAGGGAACATGGGTATGTTGTTGAAAGATATGGATAAATAGAGGGAATGTGATTTGGATTGATAATATATTGAGTTGTTGTTTAAAATTGGTGAATTAATTACATATTAGTTTTATGTTGTTGCATGAACTAATTTTAGTGAGCTGATGATGCCTTCAGGTATGTGTGGTGTATTGACACTACTCTTGTTATGCCTTTTTAGGTGTAGGTTGTGGTAGGTTTGAAGTTTCCATGGTAGATGGGATAGTATTCAACATCATCTTTTGCATTTTTCCGCAAGCGAAGCTGTGTCTTTTATTTATCTTTATTCTAATTAGAGCTATCATATTTGTCTAGAATAGATCCTTAGGAAGAGTCAGTTTGTAAATGTTTTATGTATTATTTCATTGGAATAAAGATCAGTATGTTGTTATTGGCTCTATTATCGTATTAAAATGGTGTTTTATTAATGGGTTTTGCAGTCGAACTAGAGTCGAGTACATGCCCTCATGATCCGCCCAGTTGGGTCGTGTCAAGGGCATTCTTCTCTGTATTCTTAGCATAGTGATCCTGTTTAAACCCCTCAATGCTTTGGACATACTCAAGTACCTCCTGAAAAGTCTTCTCGCAAGACATCATCTAAAGAGCTAACTGCTGAAGTCCCACCTTCAGCCCTTTTACAAACCATCAAATTATTTCCTCCTCTATGGGCAAAAACTGTAAAGCAAACCTGGACAAGAAATGAAATGTATGGTGCAACTGATGAACTACCCTGCTCAATACTAGTGAACTCATCACGCCTCCTATCTCGTAATGTACAAGAAACATATTTCGCAAAGAAGATGGAGTAAAACTGAGTCCAAAATAGCAGAGATGATCTAGCTGAGCCTACACTCTACAAAAGCTCTCCACTATAGCTTAGCATCCCCCAGCAGCTGGAAGGTGACAAATAAAACCCATATTTCTCCACTGCCCCTATCTTTTGAAGTGTATCATAACAATCAATAATTAACTTATATGCATCCTCTTTTTGGTACCATAAAAGACGGGACGCTTTATTTTAGTGAACCTCCAAATTAGATCATGCTCATCAGTAGTCATTACCGGTCCGGTCACCGACCTGAGAACATACCATAATTTGAAACCTTATCCATCCGTGGAGCTACAGTAGCAGCATGCTGCACTCCTGAATGCTGACCTGCCGGAGCTATTGGTGCTTCCCCATTTCCAATCAACTCACTCAATAAATTCAGCACCTAGGCCAGTATATCTACTGAAGTCAGAATAGGCACAACACCTCCCTAAACTGGTGCTGCTGCCTCCTCTGCTACCCTGTCCTAAAGCTCTAGAGGTGTAGGGGACTTAGACCTCTCTCAGTCCTGACCAGCAGTCTGAGCCCTTCCTCTAGCTGGCATTTTCCTCCGTCTTCTACTATATCCACCTCTTCTGTCTCTCCCTCTGCCACAAGCTTCCAGCCCAGTGGCTAGCTCTGGTCCCTTTACTCTAGCTCCTACCGAACGTGCTCTCAAAATCTGTTAGAGAAAAGAATGGAAGGTGTTAGATATCAATTGAAATCAAGTAATAGAACAAAAAAAGAAAGAAGTGAGTTTTCCTAGTGTCCTGTAGCCTCTCAAAGAGTAGTATAGACATCTCCGCACCATTTCGCAAGACTCTACTAGATATTTTCTTATATAATGTGATCGACGACCCTAAAGCATAGATACCAACTTTTATCACGACCCAATTGCCGTGATTGACACCCACTCTAACCATTCAGTGGGAGAACCATAACATACCAACTACCCAATTATAAAATAGTCATTAAATCAATGTAAAACATTAGAAATATTAATAATGAAAGTCTAATTAAAGGCGATATAAATGCGTAAGTCTATCTATTACACTCCCCAAGCCCCAAAAGTCATCGTACAAGGACTCTAACAAATAATATCTAGAAAAATGAAATAAAAATAAAATAAATCCTATGTCTAAATGAATAGAAATCTATCTAAAAGAAGATATACGACAACTTGGACAAGAACATCTCACCCCCAAATCGGTTAGCAAGCAACTCTAGCTACGGGATCACGAAGAAGGCTCTGAAACACCATCTGCACTCAAAAATGTACAGGAATAGCATTAGTACAAACAGTAAATATTGGAATGTATCATAGACCGACTCAGTTTAGTAACAAGTATATATCACAAATCAATAAAGCAAAAACAAGCTTAACAATGTGTAACTAATAATTCAAATAATCAAATAGGTATCTCACTCAAATAGTATACCAATAACAATCAATAAATCTCTCCCAGTAAAGGGAGGTGGCAGTGGTCATTGTTAAAAAGAAATAACCGATGAGTTTCTAGGTTGAATCCCACAGGGAATTGATGAGTTGGTAATTTACCAACTCATTAGGCTTTTAAACATGAGCTTTTTCTTGGTTTTCAAGTCATTTAGGATGATTTTATGCTCTTTCTCTTCTGTTTTTGCAGGCGTTCAACTTAAAAAGAGAAAGCAAGGAATTGGACAAAAGCATGAAGCTATAGAAGGGGATCCAGCATTCCACCGAATGGGACCGATAAAACACCGAACAATCTCAAGATCCCACTTTTTTGAAGTGGATGGTGAATTGGCGGAACGCAGATCCGCACCTGCGAATCGCCGGTGCCAATGTCAAACCATAGCAGGAGCTACTGGCCCCCAGCTGCATTAAAGCGGCGTCCCGCGAATGGGCACCGGTGAAACACCGGTGTCTCGTAAGTAAGGCCATCATCAGAAGAGAAGAATCATCCAACACAAGAAATGATGAGCATTTTTTAACCTACTTTTGTACATTCTTTAAAAAAGTACTGAACATTCCATTCCAGAAGTATCAGAATATTGTATTGTATTAAATAACTTTTAAATTTTTTAGAGAAAAAAAGAAGAGAGTTATATTTTCTTCACCTTCTTCTTCCTCAACCTCAAGGTACAAACCTCCATTGAAGACAAATCTGAACTTGCTATTTAATCATAATGATGATTTTTATGAGTTTATTTATCAATAAAGTTATAATTGAATTATCCATAGTTGCTAATGTGGGTTATGTTTAGTTATTCTGTTTTTGCTTGAAAAAGGGGAATAGAATATGGGGAGTAAACAATGGTGGGTATTTGGGTTTTGATTATGTGGGGTTGGGCTAAAGATAGCCAAAACCCATTGTCATACATCCATTAAAGAGTTGAGGCTAGAGATAGTTCAATTCTTGCCCAAGTCATTGTGGATGAATTAATTGAGACCTTGGGGTTTGAGAAAACTCAAGAAAAAGCCACCCAAGTGGTTAAAAACATGGGGTGCCACTTTACCCATGATTATTTATTCCTTTGAGTAATAATTTTATTTTCTAGTTAATTTCAATCCAATCGACACCCCATCAATAGCACATCCCTGGCCCTTTCTCATATTTGTTCATTCAATTTGGTTGCCTTGTTTTAGTTGATAGCTTATTTTAATTCAAATTATGATCTCACTTTCCCCCAACATTTATATTTCTATTTTTAATGCAATGATGCAATTTAGTTCAATTCAATAGATAACTTTTGTGTTATCCAATCGCTATTCCCTGTGGATTTGACCCCGACTCTTAGTTGGGTATTTATATTGCGATGATCGTTTACACTTCCTCCTTGTGAGGAGTGGATTTGAACATCATCAGTTTTGTCGCCATTGTTGGGGAATAGGATTAGATAGCCCCTAATTGATTGTTGATTTGAATTAATTTAGCATCTTGTGTTTTATTTCTACAATTGTTATTATTTTTAAGTGTCACTTAGGATGATTGATATTAGCCAACACTCTCAAGAAGATTCAGTAGATGGTCACATGGACCACGAGGATGATGATCCCATGATGCCTGACATAGCAAGTACCATTCGCCTACCAGCTACGAAAGGGAATGCGGTGTTTCACGTGCACAATGTTACACCTAATACAAATGAAAGGACTCTTCAGAGGTTAGTCGAGTGAAAATGCAAATCGACATCTTCGAAATTTCCTTCAGATATGCCAACCTTTAAACATCACAAATATAAGTCAAGAGTCGATCAGATTGAGGCTCTTTCCAATCTCCTTGACTGGAGAAGCTTCCATATGGCTAGAGGAGCTTCCTCTGGGATGCATCACTTCATGGCAAGAATTGACTGAAGCATTCTTAGGTAGGTTCTTCCCTCCATCGAGGATGTTGCAGTTGAGAGATGATATCACCAACTTTAGGCAAATCCCAGTGGAACTCTTACATGAGCCATGGATTCGGTTCAAGAAGAAAGCAGCCCTATATCCAAACCATGAGATACCGGATGGAGTGCTACTTCAGAGTTTTTATTGCTCCTTCGATTCCATTAAAAAGTCAGTGGCCAATAACTTAGCTAGAGGATCCCTAATGGACCAACCTTATGGTATAGCCAGACCTCTTTTGGATAGAATAACTAAAACAAATTGAGCTTGGTATGCTAGGGACACTGAAGTAACCTCAAGTGGTGCTAGTTCTACCATTGTGACTATTGAGATGACGAGAAGAGATGAGACCCTAGCAAATATGATGACCCATCTCAAATTGATGACAAAGCATGTTATAGGAATTGGGTCCAAGAATGTTAATGCTGTTGGGACGCAAGGTCCTATGCAATATGTGGTGAAGCTTAACTGCCTAGGTATGAGGAAGAGTGCCAATTCATGACAACTTAAATGGGGGGTTCTTTCTCGGGGTGCCAAGGTTCCAATCAAGGCCATTGGTGTCCAAGGGAAGAGAATCAAGGTTGGAGAAACCACGACAACCAAGGTTGGGTTGATAGAAGAGAAAAATGGGGTAATCGTGATTAAAACTGTGATGGGGAACATTATCACCGAAGCTTAAACCCATATGTTCCCCCTCCAAAGGCTGAAAACCCCCAATTGCAACCTGGTGTGAGTGATATGGAAAGCTCCAAGATTGAAGAAGTGCTTGCTAGAGCACTAAAAAGGGTGGAATCGACAGATAGCAGGGTGAAAGAGCTAAAAGGGGAGGTATCTAACCTTGCCAAAATAGTGAGTTGACATTTAGCTTCTATCAAACACGAGAAGCTCAAATGAATCATTTGTCCATGAAAATGAACCTAGAATGAAAGGGACTCTCCCTAATGACACTTTGCCTAATCGCAAGAAGGACAATCATTGCATGGCTATCATCACAAGGAGCAACAAGGTGTTGGCTAATGGGGGCGTTAAGCCCAAAAATGTTGTTGAACCCAAAACAAGAAGTGGTGTGAATGATGAGGTGCCAAAAGCACCAGATGGTGGTGATGAAACTGACGAACTTGATGGAGGGGGTGTTGATGTTGACTCCGAGAAGGTTGTTGAAGAGGAAACAAGCAAGGAGGCTTTAATTGGAATGGGTCAAGAGGCTAGGATTCCACCTCCTTATTCTCAAAGTTTAGCAAAGAAGAAGGAGGACAATCAGTTTCAAAAATTCATTGAGGTGTTCAGCAAATTGTCCATAAATATACTTCTAGTGGATGCATTGCTCCAAATACTGGGCTACGCCAAATTTATAAAAGAATTGTTGAAGAAAAAGAAGGTTGTTGATGTTGGTGTAGGAGAAGTAACACACCATTGCAGTACTATGATGACGAGCAATCTTGCTCCCAAAAGAGTGGATCCTAGAGCTTTCACTATCCCCTGCACCATTGGGTTGTGTGTTTTCAAAAAGGCCTTGTATGACCTTGGTGCGAGCATAAACTTGATACCTCTTGTCATGTTAAGAAGTTAGGTGTGGAAAAACTCAAGCCTACTACTATGAGGCTCTTGATGGCAGAAAGGTCTATCAAGAAACCCGTGGGAGTGCTAGAAGATGTTCTGGTCCGAGTGGACAATTACATCCTTCCAGCCAACTTCGTGGTATTGGATAATGAAATGGATGTTAAGGTGCCTATCATCTTGGAGTGCCCACTACTAGCCAAGGGAAGATCACCGGTGAACATTGACTTAGGGGTGTTGAAGTTTAGGTGGTGATGAAGTCACCTTTAATGTGTGTCAATCCACTAAGCCCCCGGATGAGTGCAAGGTGATAAGGGTCTACAATGATAAGGTAGAGCAAGATGAAATTTGGAATGTTGATTTTGATCCGGAGGATGACCCTCCGGAGTATTAACAATTGAGAAGGTATCCGTCATGCCATGACGTTAAATAAGGTTCTTCTTGGGAGGCAACCCAAGTGATTGTTTTATGTTGATGCTTTGATATTTTTGTGGTATTGTTTTGTAGAATGGATTGGATGAAGAACTAGGTGGAAGAAAACAGGGCAATGGCGGCATGAGACCTGTAAAACACAGGTGCTCAAGTGTGAAGCACCACACAAATATGAGAGAAAAGAAGAAAGCTGGGAGTAAAAAGAGAGGGAGGGAATCAGTGCTTTACCTGCGAAATGCTGGTGACAATCCAAGACTTGTCGATTTGACGTCGGTTCTACCCAGTGAACCTAGGAGCTGAATGGTAGACGGTTACTTACTGGCAAAACTCAAGTGGCAATCCGCGAACCGCTAGTCAAATGCCACCTGCACAACAGTGAGTTGGGCATAGGCGGAAGTCACCTGTGCTTGAAGCGGCAAAATGCCGGCACCCACCAGCGGTGGCAGGTTCAATGTAGGTAGAGGTATATATTTAATTTAAAATCTTGATCGACCCATTGACTGACCCAACCCACAACTCTTGAAAAATCCGGTCAAAACCCTTTTAAACTCCCATAATTCCTTCTCTCTATCATTTCATCTCCCTCCTCACCACTTTCCACTTTCCCAATACTCCATTTTCCCACTCTTCCACCTTCCCAACTTCCACCATTAAACCCAACATTAAAATACACCTTTTCACCACCCAATCACACTCTCTCTCTTCAGCCTATAAAACCCCCATTCTCATTCTCTTCATTTAACAACTTCTCACTCAGACTCTCTCTTAGCAAAAGAAGCATGGACGAAAGCATTATTGGTTAAGACAAAAAGCTCCCATCTAGGTACTTTTTCTCACTACTCGATAGGTATGTACATCCTTTCTTTTATCTTGCTTGTTTTTGACACTGTGAGTAGAAAAAATTAAGCATGCTAAATCTGAAATTCTCCATACCCGTTTCACCCATTTCCCATTTTGTGATTCCCTTTTGTTGAATGATTTTTACAATATGGGTATGTTGGGGGTTTGCATATTTGAATAATGTTGGTGGGGGATACTTATTTTGTAGAAATGTATTATGAAATTGTGTACTTGATATAATGGTTGGGGGTGAAGTCTGAGTAACCTCGGGTGCTTAGAGTGCATGATTTGCCAGATGATAGATCGGGCGACATCGTTCTTAAGGGTAAATCGTCATTTTTTTTTGTTGCGCTATTGAGTAATTAGCTTATCATGTGATGATGTGTTGAGTGATGCTTTTATTTGAGAGAAATGTGTTTAACTGATTTGGGTTGAGCTATTCTGAGTGGTGTTTTCACCTGCGAGTCGCCGGCCAGGCCCAGCGAAATGCCGACTGAAGTGCAGGTGCAGGTATGAGGCTTCAGGCCACTGCCCAGCACTGCGTTTTACCTGTGATTCGCGGATCAGGACAAGAAAATGTCGGTGTAGCGCCGGTTATTTCATAGCTCTTCCCAATTGTCTACCTAAGCCGGCGGTTCAGCTACGTCTTGCAGGTCTCGACCAGCATTTCACATTTGTGTCGCCGGTACTACTGGCCAATGGTTTTAGTATTTCACCTTGATCTCATCCAAGTTTTAGATTTTTATTTCTTTCTTAGTTTACTTGTCTCTTTTAATTTCATATCATCAAAAACATAAAAATATAGTGGTCTAGTACTAATATTTTTTTGGCAACATAATGACTTCATCCAAGCAAACGAACAGAAATGCCCCTTTTACATCCAAAGGAAAAGGAAAAGGGAAGGACAAGGCAACCCTAGCCCCATCAACACCAAAAAGGCCATTATTTACTGTGTGCTTGCCATCAAGGCACACTTTGTCATTTGTGAAGAAAGGCCTATCACCACGGAGAAGCGATTCGAGTTGGTGGGGCTGGGGAATGGTTTCCCCAATATCATTGCTCAGTTCAACCACCGCCGATGGAACATATTTGCTGAGCCTCTACCAAATTACTTCACCAACCTCATGCCAGAAATTTATGCTTCTTACCAGGCATGCCAATAGGCAATAAAGCATAAGAAAAAGGTTGATGAGTTCCCTTGCCTTCCCTCAGTCAGAGTTAGAGGCGTGGAGGTGGATATTACTCCGACCGCCATAAATGCATTATTTTGGGCGAATGAGATAGGTACGGGAATGAAGTATGCAACAAGGGTGGCCAACAAAGAAAAGAAGTTTGATTAGATAGTGCCCATCATCGCCAATGGTCATCCTTTATGGGCCTCCATGGGTGATAAAATCTTGAGGTATGACCTCAAGTTCGAGGCTAAGTTGTGGCTGGAGTTTGTGTGCGGTCGAATTATGCCCTCAAAGAATGACCAAAGAATGAACGTGGAGGCATACTCATTGTTTGTATCATGATAGGGGTGCCCATCAACTTCAGGGAGATTGGCTATCCAAATAAAGCAAAAGGTCAGGAAGCAGGGAGTGTCCATGCCATATGCTGTGCATATTTCTCAATTGTGCCTCAATGTAGGGGTGCCATTATTTCCTGGCGAGTCCCCCAGCTCCGCCACTGGGTAATCATGTGGAAAGGAAGAGGGATAGTGAGGCACCCAAGGTGAAAAGAAAGAGGTTGCTAGTTTTTGAGACTATTGAGGGCTCCGCCTCCCATGATAGAGAGGAGACCCCTATTACTCCTGACCTCAATACGCCACACCCCGAGGTGTTAGAGCATGCATTTGGAGAAGCACCATTTAGGGGATCTTCACCTCCTCCCACATCCTCTCCCCTAAGCGAAATACAAAGGCTAGCTGAGATGACACAATCGCATGAAACCAACTTGAAAAGCTAGCCCAAAATCTTCCAAGTCTTATCACCAAAGCAATGAAGAGGGAGATGAAGAATGTGTTCGACATCTTGACCAAGCTCTGCTATGGAGTAGATGTCGTGGAGGGATCTATCTCTTCTCTCCAAGTAGAGGTGTGAGAGTTGAGGGACCGAGCACCGATCAGACACCTAGACTTGAGTGCCCTTGATACAGCTATGGTTGCCTCATCCACAGCCTGGGGCCTTATTGATGATTTGTTTGAGTGCTTAGGTGGGGAGGATAAACCACACTTGGGCGGCCTTGATGAAGATGAAGAGGCCAATGATGAGGAGGATGAGTAGTTGTTTTAGGGAGTTCCCACCATCCTTTCAATTCTTTATGTTTTCATTGGGGACAATGTACGTTCATGGTTGGGGGTGGGGTGTGTATCCCTTTTGTGTGGTGTTGTGTTGGTCTTCTTATTGCCCTTGCTAGGCTAAATTTCTCATGCTCTAGTTGATTGTTTGTTTGTAATTGTGATTGAATGCCCTTGTCGGGCGTTTTGTTAAAAGAGTTATTGTTTGATGAAGTGTTAGTGCTAATGATGGGTTGTTTTAAATTGAAAAATGTTGTTGACCCATTTTTTAATTATCGCCTTTGTTCATAGTAGTTATCAGATAAACTCCGAGGGTTTTCTTTATGTAGTCGTTCTTTCCCATAATGGATTGAGAGATTACTTTCTTAAGGGAAAATGCCGAGTTTAGTGTCCTTTTTGAGTCGGTGATTGTGATGGTTTGTGAGAGGTACCACAAAAAGTTTTCTAAAATAACATTGAAAAGAAAAATGAATTTTTAAGAAAAGGGGTATTTGAATTTAAAAGCTAAGTATTCTTCTATCATAAGTTGCACATTTCTTGTTTGGCTTTCTATTCATATGCTATTGTGTTTTAAGTCAAACTCTTGTTGTGGTTATGAAAATTTTGTGAACCCATTGGAGGGTGATGCTTTATGAGATAAGGTGTTAGCTGAATTCTCATGCATAAATGGTTGTGTAGAACTTACCCCAATTGTGACTCAAGGCGAAATCCTAGATGTAGTTGCACTTATAGCATTATTTTAGGCTTTCTTTTGATAGCCACTTCACACATATGACCCCCTTTAGCATGAATCCTTGCTAGCCAATGTTGAGCCTTTAAAGCTTTTCCTTGAGAACCACATTGCAAGCCTATGACCCTTTTTGTAATCTCTCTTTGGCATCATCCTTACTAGTGCTAGTTGTGAAAAGAAATACAAAATTGATGCTTGAGTCCTAAAAGTGTGGGAATATAAAATGGAAGAATGAGGCAAAAGCCTAAGTTTGGGGATTGCAAAAGAAAAATGGGAAAAATAGTGAGTTTCAATGTGAGGTAGCACCACATTATGAAAAAATGAATGAATTGGTTGGATAAAAAGAACCTAATTTTGGAAAGATGCGGTCTCTTGCTTAAATGAGATTAAAAGTGGTAACCAAGGAGAGATAAGGATAGCTCTTGTGTCAAAAGTGAAAATATTTTTCAGGGTGAGATAAAGTGGAGGTGATCTCAAGAGAAAATGGAGTATGCAATAAGGTTCACAAAAAAGGCATTAGGGAGATTCTAGTCACTAGAACTAAAAAGTCATCCTACCTTTACTCCTAGACTTCACATGACCTCCAAGTCTTAATTGATTTTAAGTGTAGAAACTCTATATTAGTGGCAAGTTACACGAAGGGCAAGCCTATGAGTCAAGTTGTGTGCATGAGAGTTTCTTTGTTAGAGTGAGCATATTTGTTTCATTCTATAATCCCTTTGGGTGTGAATTGTTTAGAAACTAAATGAGATTCACTCAATATATGTGAGGGGAATCACTTCCTTGAGGAACATGCTTGCACGTATCAAAAAAAGTGATTGAGACAAGAATGCAGTGAGCTTTGAGGCAAACTTTAAATGTGAATTTTTAATGACTTAAGATGCTATATAAGCTTGCTTTGCTCAACCATGCCCCTTGTTTTGAATGAAGAAATCTCCGTGAATCATGCGAATTGATTGTGGTCATCTCTTAAAGCATTTGCATATAGTGTTGAGTCTCCTCTTTTCCTTTGAGTTGGTGAGCGATTTTGGGGTTGTCTGAGCCCTAGTGGTCCTTTATGCAAAATCTCACATAGAATGACATGCTTACTCCAATGGTTTAGCTGTAAAGAATTGTTTTGCTTGAGGGCAAGTAATGGTTTAAGTTTGGGAGTTTGATGAGTTGGTAATTTACCAACTCATTAGGCTTTCAAACGTGAACTTTTTCTTGGTTTTCAAGTCATTTAGGAGGATTTTATGCTCTTTCTCTTTTATTTTTGCATGCGTTCAACTTAAATAGAGAAAGCAAGGAATTGGACAAAAGCATGGAGAAGAGGACCGGCATTCCACCGGATGGGATCGGCGAAACGCCGGCCAACCGCAATAGCCCACTGTGTTGAAGTGGAAGGTGCACGGGTAGAATGTGGATCAGCACCTACAAACTATCGGTGCCAACACCAAACCAAAGTAGGAGTCACTGGCCCCTAGTTGCATTGAAGCAACGTCCTATGAATTGGCACCGATGAAACGCCGGTGTCTCGCAAGTGAGGCTATCCTTAGAAGGGCAGAATCATCCAGCATGGGATTTGAGGAGTATCTTTTAACTTACATTTCTACATTCTTTAAAAAAGTACCGAAAATTCCATTCTAGAAGTATCAGAATATTTTATTGTATTGAATACCTTTTAATTTTCTAGAGAGAAAAAGAAGAAAGTTAGCTTTTCTTCACCTTCTTCTTCCTCATCCTGAAGGTACAAACCTCCATTGAAGACAAATTTGAGCGTTCTATTTACTCTTAATGATGAATTATATGAATTTATTTGTCAATTTGCTTTTGTATTATTCATATGAGTAGCTAAATATTTTGCTAGGGGTGTGTGTATGATTGGGGATAAATTGGATTGAGTATTGCTAGATTGATCTTATAATTACTCATTTAGTATAAATGTTGTTTTTTCCATGTTATAATTGAATTATCCATAGTTGCAAATGAGAGTTACATTTACTTATTCTATTTTTACTTGAAAAAGGGGAATAGAATATGAGTGAGAAAACAATGGTGCGTATTTAGGTTTTGATTATGTGGGGTTGGGCTAGAGATAGCCAAAACCCATTTTCATATACCCATTAAAGAGTTGATGCTAGAGATAGTTCAATTCTTTCCCAAGTCATAGTGGATGAATTAATTGAAACCTTGGGGTTTGAGAAAAATTAAGGAAAAAGCCACCCAAGTGGTTGAAAAACATTGGGTGCCACTTTATCCACGGTTATTTCTAATTGTGAGTAATAATTTAATTTTCTAGTGAATTTCAATCCAATCAACACCCTATTAATAACACATCCTTGGCCCTTGCTCATATTTGTTCATTCAATTTGGTTGCCTTGTTTTAATTGATAGTTGATTTTAATTCAAATTGTGATCCCACTTTCTCCCAACATTTATATTTTTACTAGTTAATTTTCTCGCACTTTGCTCGATCATTTAAAAATAGAAGCGAACTTGCTAAAGTGATCATTTAATATTAATTAATTCACAAAAAAAAATAATAAATATAAAAAATACTTCAAGTAATTTTTATTTATAAATGACATGTCTAAAGTGTAAACTAATCAAATCTCTTTTTAAGTAAAATTTGAAAGTTTTATAAAGTAACATCGAGTAAAAAAACTTCCAAATTTATAGTAAATCAACACAAAATAGGCACTTTTTCCATTGCTGCTCCCTCATCAAAATGGTCTCCAAATAATCTTAATAAATAAATAAAAAAATACAATAAATCTTGAATTGCAAATCCACAAGCATAAATATAATAGTCTTTACTCTTATTAGGGTGGAAAGTATGTACGATAAATCTTCTCCGTAATACTTATAATATTTGTTTTTAATATTATTATTTTTGCACTGCGATCAATGCACCAAATCTGAAAAATATTACCGTTAAGAGAAAGCTGGATAAACAAATAAATACAAATTATAGTGCTGCTAGAACTTCCGAATTCTCTATCCACTTTAAGCAAAAAGGAATTTTCTACAAAAGATGGCACCATGAAAGAGAATCACAATAAAATACTTGCTAAATTTCACTTTTTATTTCAGAGATATGTATCCCTGAATGAATAGATCAGATAGCTTGAATGGATTGCATAAACTTGCTTATGCATCTTTGGATTCATTTTAGTGAGTGAGATGTTCTTACGAGTATCTTTTAACCTTTTATGCATGAAAAATGACATCATCATATACAATTAATAAGCATGTGGATTTACCAATTAAAGTAACTAGTTAAATATCTTAATTAGAAAAATATAGGATGAAATATCTTGTAAATTTAAATGTAAAAAAAAATTGTTTGATGTAAAGCAGTCATGTGAAGCAACTCAATATCAACTTAGGATGTTAAGATAATTTTGATATCCCATAACAAATCATACATTTAACTTCAGACTAATCAATTAATGAAGAGATTATACTTTGACTATTAAATTTTATGTTTGAAAAAAAGTAGAGCCACTTACAAAGTAAAAATAATTATGCATATATATGAAAGTCATAACTAATTTACAAAAGGGCCTATTATCTACTAATTACAAATAGAAAGTGCATGCTTGGCATGACGACCAATAACTATTACACAAAAAGAAACTGCTGGATAAACTTTTTAGCAAGACTTGCATAGATTTGTAAGATATAATTACTGAACCAATAAATCTAGCTATATTCTTTTATCTTGATAATATTCTCCTCTAAAAAATATATATTTTTGAAAGATTCAACATGATTGTGATAGCATTTATGGAGGTTTTGAGCAATATTGATTATAATCATAAATGAAAAGTGATAGACATAGTGACTATTCATATAGCTAACTTAAGTATGTTTGGGATAAGGGCTGATAGTTGTTGTAATGAGACATTATTTATTGAGGTAAAATAATTTATCCTAACATTATCAGGTTAAACTGGGAAGATACAACTAATATATTTCATACTTTACACAAAACAGACAAATAAAAAGTTATGATATACTCTATTGGTATACAAGTTCTTCCAACTTGGATTTTAAAAATGACTCTTGATACAATTATGTCTATTCAAGTTGATAAACAAAACTAATACTTTCTTTAGAAACCAACTTTTAAAAATGATATTAGTTGAAATATTTCATCAATATCTAATTTAAGGAACATAGAACTTGAAAGGCCCACACTTCCTATATAAGAGCCATCTTTGTTCCTCTTTTTTGTACTCCTTCCTTCGTTTCTATTCGTAGAAGTTCAAATCTTATTGATAACCTTAATTATCATAGTTAATGAGTATATTACATGACTCCTAAATTTCCTGCAAAAAAAATATCCAAGTAAGATAGTGAGTAGATGATCCCTCACTTGGTTACATAATAGTACTATTAAGTACTTACATCAAATATTTTCAAGCATATAAGTGATAAGAATATATAAAAGAGACACGGAGGAAAAATAATGGATGAAATTAATGGTCATGGTTAAAATTATTGGTGATCTACAAGAATTGCAAAAACCACAAAAATTACATACAAAAAGCAAAAGAAGAGAATTATATATATTATCATGCTAAAAAGTGAATACAAAAAGATCATTTTCATGTTTAGATTTTAAGAAATTTACTAATTTTTATGGGATCAATACTCTCCATTTTCCTTTCGTGTTCCTAATCAAACATTCAAAACCACCATCAAAATAAAATATGACAAAATAAATAATAATAACATACACGCTTCTTCAAATAAGGAGTAGTATTACCAATAAATAGGTAATGAAGAAAATTAGAGTCCATCAAGAACGCGCGCATCATAAAACAAAGACATAACCTATTATAAAACAAAAAGACAACAACAATTTAACAATTACATTCGATTCTTTTAATGTAACTATCAAAAGTTACATCTACTCTTAAGAATATATAATTGATAAAATATCAAATCAAACACATTCTCTTGTGGAAAATATTTCATTTTATTGGGATTAAGTAAATCTTTGAATCAACTTAGGCATGTCATGAAACAAAAATGCAGTAATTTTTATTTTCCTACTTAAGAGAAAAGTGTTGAAAAAAGACTCACAAAACATAGGAGCAAGAGGAAAATTATATTCAGGATTGGAATGGTTCTCTCTTTTTGTGATCGAAAGAAAAAGTATTAACATGTATTTCATTTTCGCTCAGCATAAGCACCAAAAACATACACATGTAACTTGAGTGAAGACGAATATTGCTCACAAAAAAATCACAAATCTCCTACTTATTTAAAGTTTTTTGGCCCTATATACATGTAACTTGAATCTTCTGGCAGAGACATAATGTTGGATGAAAAAATTATGCAGATATCTTCTTTTTTTCCCATCTTCAAGTCATCCCTCAATCCCAAAATTCATTATGAGATGTTCAAGTTGTCGCCAATCCGTAAATTACTTATACGATCAAAATTTGAAGGTAATTCTACAAAACAAATAGTAAAATGAGTTCATAACAAATAAATTGCAATGATTGACTAATTAGTTCACAAAATTTAAAACCTAACAAATCAAAAAGTAGATTTGATATGTTAAGAGTTGAAATGTCATCTAAAAAATACACAGATGTTTGTAAAGTCCCAAACACACCTTTCTTATTTGATCCATAAGACACTCTAGTCACTTATGAAAAATCTCCCGACTTGTATTATAAACTGACATATACAATTGAAAGATTTTTTTTTGTTTGTTTGTTGGGGATGTAAAAGCATAAAATTTGGATCATGAGTAACAGATGAAAAAGGCATGAAATTGATGGTAAATCAATTTAAAGCTCCCATTGAAAATAGAGAATACATATATCTCACAATAAAATCACAAATCTCCGACTTGTATAAAATTTTTTAGGCCCTATATACATGTAACTTGAAGCTTCCGGTAGAGACATTAAGTTGGATGCAAAATTAAGCAAATATCTTTTTTTTTCATCTTCAAGTCATCCCCCAATTTCAAAATTCATTTTGAGATCCTCAAGTTGTCACCAATCCGTAATTTACTTATATGATCAAAATTTAAAGTTAATTCTACAAAATAAATAGTAAAAATAAGAAGTCCATCATAATACCACGAACTGAATAAAAAAGAGATTGTAATGATTGAAAAATTAGTTCACAAAATTTAAAACCTAATAAAACAAAAAGTAGATTTGCTCCTTCAAGAGTTGAAATGTGATCTAAGAAATATACAGAAATCTGCAAAGACCTAAATACCCATTTACTTATTTGATAAATACTTGAAGATAATTCTACAAAAATAGTTAATATGAGAAGCCCATCATAATAACATGAACTGCCTAACAAATAAATTGTAATGATCGACAAATTAATACACAAAATTTACAACCTAACAAATAGAAAAGTAGATTTGATCCTTTTAGAGTTGAAGTGTCATCTAAGAAATAGACAGAAATTTGCAAAGACTCAGACACATCTTTTTCATTTGCTACACAAGACACTCTAGTCATGTATGAAAAATCTCTCGACTTCTATTATAAACTGACATATACGATGGAAAGGCTTTTTTATTTGTTTGTTTGTTGGGATATAAAAGCATAAAATTTGGATCATGAGTAATAGATGAAAAAGGCATGAAACTGATGGTAAATCCTTTAAAAACTCCCATAGAAAATAGAGAATACATGTATCTCACAATAAAATCACAAATCTCTAACTTGTTTGAAGTTTTTTGGGGCCTATATCTTCTGGTATAGACACAAAGTTGGATGAAGAAATTACGCAGATTTTTTTTCCATCTTCAAGTCATCTCTCAATCCCAAAATCCATTTTGAGATCATCAAGTTGTCACAAATCTGTAAATTACTTGTATGATCAAAACTTGAAGGTAATTCTACAAAAAATAGTAAAATGATAAGTCCATCATAACACCACAAACTGCAAACAAATAAATTGCAATGATTGAAAAATTAGTTCACAAAATTTAAAATCTAACAAATCGAAAAGTAGATTTGACCTTTAAGAGTTGAAGTGTCATCTAAGAAATAGAAAGAAATTTGCAAAGACTCAAACACACCTTTAAAATTTGTTCCATAAGACATGCTAGTCATGTATGAAAGATCTCCTGACTTTTATTATAAACTGACATATACGATTGAAAGTTTTTTGATTATTTATTTGTTGGGGATATTAAAATCTGGATTATGAATAATAGCTGAAAAGACATGAATTTGATGGTAATCATTTAAAATTCTCATTGAAAATAGAGAATACATGTATTTTCATAGAAAGAGAAAATACCTTATGAGAAAAAAATTATAGGGGAAAAAATCTTATAATTGTTGGAAACGTGCAAAAGATGGAAAAGTTATATGGTGTAACGAATAAGAGTTAATGTAAGTGACTTTTGGTTTTTCAAGAAAGCACCTTATAAGAAAAAATAGAATTAAAACTTTAAAAATTTGAGAAAAATGCAAAAAAAAGAAAAGAAAAAAGATAAATAGCTTTTCCGATCAATGAAGCATGTCATGTCACTGGGTTGAGGACTCCCTTTTATATAGATATATAGATTTTTAATGCAATGATACAATTTAGTTCAATTCAATAGACAACGTTTTGTCATCCAATCGCTATTCCTTGCGGATTCGACCCTGACTCTTAGTTGGGTATTTATATTCCGATGATCGCTTACACTTTCTCCTTATGAGGAGTGGATTTGAATGTTATCAAAAATCGAGATCGATAAACCAAAAGTTGTAAACTAACTCAAATTAGAATGCATCATTTCCAACATAGATAGAGTAAAGATTTGGGAGGTAAAAGGGGAAACAATACTGAATCTAAATTTATAAAACTAAATTGAACAAAGGGTTGTTGCAAGCAATAGAAAAGGGCTAGGGATGTGTTATAGACGAAGTGTTAGTTAAACTAGGATTGATTCAATTGTATTAACTTTAATTCCTAGCATAGATAGCATGGATCAAAGCACATCCTCTTGTTTCTCAATCACAAGGATGTTTTTGCCTTGGATTTTCTCAAAACCCAAGGTCCCAATTAAAAATCAACCACACCAAGCTTGAGGAAGCATCAAGCTATCTCTAGCTTTAACCCTTTAATAGAGTAAGGATGTATCTTTTGACTATCTCTAGCTCAACCCCATACATCCATACTCCAAATCCCCACTATTGTTTTCTCACCTATATCTCACTCTTCTTTTTCAAGCTCACGCAAGATTAGTAAACTAAACCAGTATTTGCATCCACTAATTTTCAATTAAAATTCAGAGAAAACAATAGATTCATGCATTTAGATTAAATTTAAGAAAAATTGATCAATACCCAATTAAATTAAACACCCCCATCAACAACACACACCTAGTTAGAACATTATCTACTTATGAATGAAGATAAATCAATGTTACTCATAGATAAATTATTAATAGTCATCATCATGAATAGTAAATTAAAGCTTTTAAATCTGCAATAATGGTGTACTTAGCTCAAAATAGTAAAAAGGAAAAGAAGAACAATATACTCTACTTTTTCTCTCTCAACTTCTCTCTATAAATTCAATGCTAGAATATGATGTGTTATGACATGGTGTGTACAATTGAGGTGAAAAAATTTTGAAACTTTCTTATGTAGAACTTTTCGAAATTGCCCTTGAAAGCTTCTAGGTGTTTGGGAGCCTTTCTGGACGTTTTTACCCTTGCATCAGTGAAATGGGTAACTTACATTTCACCTGTGGTTCGTAGATACAAATATATAGTCTACAGGTGAAAAACAGGTTCAAATCCTCAGCCAGCAGGTGAAAAACAGGTGTAAAGTAGTCCCATTTGTGGGGCCACCTGCATTTAGTAGGTGCAAATCTGCGGCCAGCAGGTAAAAATAGGTGCAAGACAGTCCCACCCGCTTTACAACTGCATTTAGCAGACACAAAAGCATGTCCAGAGAAGCTTGCTTTAAGTTCAAATCCTCCATTATCTTTGTTTTCTTCAAATTCCTGTACAAAGAAGAAAAAAGGCATAAAACCTTTCTAAATTGTGTGAAAACAAAGCAATAACTCATGCTTAAAAGCCAAATGAGTTGGTAATTTACCAACTTATCATATACTAGCCGCAGGCTCAACGGTGCCAATCAATCAAAAGAGACATAAATCTCTAAATCAGATATAAAATAACATCACAAGAACTTGCAATTCGTAATGCAATCAAAAAAATCATGGAATTACGTCCATGCTGAATCACTGTTGTATAGCCTCTGTATCTCATTAGGCTCATTGGTATCATATTTGAACATACATTTGTATACACATGCCAATGGATTTTGTAGTTTACCATCTAGTCATGACCTATAGGGGATCCTAGATGTTCATGTACTGTACTGACGTGGTACCCGCTCCTACACATTTACTCATCCGTCGACTCATCAGAATCGAGCCACTCATCAATCATATAACAATTCATCTGTAAGCTAACATTAGACATGAGTCACTCATATCCTTATCTATATAATATTTGGCCAATCACACAACTGATCGTCCATAAGCTCATGCCAAACATGAGTCACTCGTATTAGAATAATAGTGTATTATTCATTCACCATCCACATGTATTAATATGCTCTTGATTCTATCATCACAAGACAACAATAACAAGTATAAATTGCACACCAAGATCACAAGCTATATTCCACAAACTTAAAAAATTTCACATCTTATTCACATAGCATTTTCAAGTCACAAATCTCAATCACAATCAATGTTCGAAGACCAAACATGCATACTTTATCAATTCATAATACATACAAGGGACCAGTTAAAGTCTAACTCCAAATCAACCACAACCTACATCAATCAAAGAGTTTGAATAAGTAAGCTAATTCACGAGAGCTTTTTCTTTTCTCAATGCCTCGGAATGCTCAAAGTCTATAAATAAATAATATAAAAGTATCTAATTATCTACTCTTCAAATAATAGACTTGGAAATTCTAATTCTACGCATTACTAAGGTTCAATTCATTACCCTCGGGTTAATTTTTCATAGTCTAATTCCACAATGATCACATCACCCTAGTTCATGGAGTTTCTACTCCTTTCACCCTTTTTAAACCAATTTTTAGGCTAAAGGTCTCATTTTTATTGAAATATAAGTCTGAAATTATCACCATTATGAACTAAAACATCAATTCCATCTTCAAAAGTGTTAATTAACGAATTAGAAGCTGAGGAATCAATAATTATCAATACTCTTTCGATTTTCCCTAAATTTCCTAAGTACTGAGGTTCTAATTCTCTATCCACTATTAATGAATGCCCAATGATTCTAGCGTGTTAGAATACTTACATATGAAAGGTTTGATGGTGAACCTTACATTTCCATTATCTATATCAGGTTCTCTTCGATAGATTGGTATGGACGAGAAAAGAAATAAGGCTCTTATGGAGATGCTAAAATTAATGTGACTTATTCTTGCCTTTTCTTTTTGTCTTTCGATATGCCTTAGAAACTATAAATTACATTCTTAATTTTATTTCTTCTAAATAAGTATCTTTGACTCCTACAAAATTGTGGATTAAATGCAAGTCCACTTTGTGATATATTCTAATATAAGGTTGTCCCGCACATATACTAAAAGGAAAAACAGATAAGCTGAAATTAAGAATGGATATGTGCATACTTGTTGGATATCCAATATTTATTTTCAGAAAGAAAATAAATAAATTGATAACAAAAATATCATATTTCTAGAATAGAACCATTTAACAGACCATGTTCCTAGAAGTAAAATTAATAAATAAATCATTTGAAGATTTAAAAGTTCAATGACATCTAACTACTAAGTCAGATTTGACGTTCCATTGCATTTAATTAATGGGAGAAACATTAATAAACGTAAGAAAACTTTATTATATCTTAATTCATAATTCGTTAGCGTGCTAGTGTGAGACAATCTTATCTATGATTGTTTAAGTACAAGTAATGCAATATTATTTTATGGGTATTATTATCTCCTCGTATATACTATAAACTATTTTATATATCAAGAATTTATTATTAATGAATGATTATCGCTAAATTGGTATATTTATTTAGAATCGTTGAAAATTCTCAATGCTTTGTGCATATGAGATTATATTAGTATATGAATTGAGAACTATAACTAATAAATAGGATCCATCAAAATGGTCTATTTATTTGAGTCATTAGAAGATGTTTAATATACAATGCAAAATTATTTTGGATAAGTGTACTACTGGTGAAATTTTATCTACTAAAAGGAGATTACCTTTAGACACTAGTAGCCGTAATTCATGAGAAGAAATATTGAGGTTTTCACCGCCTGAAAGAGAGAAACATAATATCTTGAATACTCAGATGTATTTTTTTAGAGAATAATTAATTGTAAAAGGATGTTGTATAGCTTACCAAAGGAAGGGCACTGTATATGTCTTGTGCTCATGGATTAGGAGAATGAAAATTTAAATCAGGCTATTCTAATTCTTAATTTTTCCTAAAATGGTTATGTCAAATTTAATCATAATTTGACAGTTATGAATTTTACGATCTCTGATTGACCATAAATTTGATGGGTCCATCAAAAATAATTTGGTGAGTGATACTCTCCACTTTGCAATGAAAAATTCATTTTCCAATATTCCAAGATCCTTTAGATGGATTTTAGATAGTTTGTTGAATTAAATTTGATTTGAATGTGAAACATTATTCTTTATATCAATTATATTTATGTTAAAAATATGAAACATGATTATACATGATGATTTAATATGAATTTATATATGACAAGAATATAGATCATATTATTTTCCCTTAAATCGCCTGAATCAGTTGTTTCCCGAACTTAGTCATAGATTTGGTGATTAGAAATTTTTTGATCTCTAATTGACTTGAAATTTAGTAGATTAATAAAAAATGACCTAGTAAGAAATACTTACTATTAAGCTATGAATCACGTTAGTTTTTGACTGCTTAGGATCATTAGATGGTTCTTTGGGCATTCTTTTATTTTCTGAAAATTAATTTTAAGAGAAAATAAATTGATTAAGATGTAGTAGTGATATAGTTTGTTCTCTATGGTATTCTTGTCTAAATGCTAGTGGAGTAATAAATTTACACATTGACTTTAGGGGTTTCATAGAAAATTAAGTCATCATGGATTGTCACTAGGTAAAATAACTAGTAATCGATAACTTGTATTAACTCTTTATTTGAGTTCACATGTAGAATCAATGGAACTAAGGATAATAATAATGATATTCACTTGGCTTATATTAATCATATACTCTCTCTCCGAGTTAGCTCTGATTTTAATTTATTGAAGTAGACAATCTGACATCACATATATATGTTGTATGAGTAATTCTTGTCTCATCAAAATTTTCCATTCAAGTTGCATGGATATATATAGTGTCTTTTGAATTTTAATATTTGATAATACATTACTTTAATTCATTTCACTTGCGTATTTTATTATTTGAATAAGAATTTCTACTAAAGTAGTTTGTTTATTTGGGATCATTAAAGATTCTTATTTTATCTTCATGTGAAATTATATTATGTATGGATTGAGAATTATGATTAACAAAGAGCTTTCTTCAAGTCATTATTTGTTTAAGTCATTGATATTTTAATATAGCATAAATAAATTGTTCGTGATCAAGAGAAGGTAGGAATTAAATGATATTCGCTGTTAGTTATGTCACGCCCCACCTTTAGAGGTATGACTAGCACCTAATGCCACACTGAGATCTGGACTAACCTAACTGGCCTGGTGAACTTCTGGTGCACTCCCATAACTTAATTCAATAAATCAACGAGTTATATCTCGACTGTAAATGCATCCTCTGGCCGACAAGGCCACCTATAAAAGGAAAACAACTGACTAGCAACAATACAATAACAGGGATCTTATGTGGACCGACAAGACCATCATGTTGTCTAGGTATAACTGAAATGAATTCAGGAAACTAACCATGCTATAGTCGACAAGGCTGCTAACTGATAGTTAAACAAGGCCTCACATGGCCATCACATAAAAATAACATACATAGGCCCCATACGGCCAACAATAAAAACTAACTACTAGAAATCTGTAGCCTGCAAGACTCTAAGAGTGGAATAATGGCCAAGATAGGGCCCCGACCTACCCATACACTATATAACAAAAGAACAAACCTCCTCTAACTATCAAATCCAGTGGAAAGGAGCCGAATGAACTGATAACTCCAATTGATGGCTAAGAATGCCCCAAACTACATCTATCTGCACTTGCAGGCAAGTAATGCAGCGTCCCAAGGGTGGAAATCAGTACAATATGTACCGAATATGTAAGGAAGCAAAGTAATAACTGAATGAAACTGAACAAGCTGAAGTAGACAGGAAGGAGGATAAGAGCTTAACTTGAGAAATGTCACTGCCTGAAATATCTAACTAACAAATGTATAAATACAAGCAAGAACCTAATTAGCCCCCATAAGACTGGAAGGTACAAATAGCACAGAATAACCTACCTGGGCCCCCATAAGCCCCAACAAGTACAAATAATGCACACTTCTACTATCTAGCTACTATAGGTTCGTAAACATACTGTAACTCAAGAATTCTTACTCTCTAAAGCAGTATCTGAGCCTGATAGGCTCCTGTAGTTGTGTCTGTGTCTGAGTTATCTGGCTGTGTAACTAGCCCTGAGCCTTGGCTCGACTATGGGTCATAATGTGATCTCTTATAACTGGACCCCGAGCCTTAGCTCGACTATGGGTCATAATGTAATCTCTGATAACTGGAATCCGGGCCTTGGCCCAACTATGGGTCATAATGTTTCTGCTGTAACTGGATCCCGAGCCTTGGCTCAACTATGGATCATATTGTAGCTACTGTAATTGGGCCCTGAGCCTTGGCTCGACTATGGTCCATAGTATAACTGCTGTAGTCGGACCCCATGCCATCCATACATAGTGTTTTGATCTAAGATTTTAATTCTTTGGCTCAACTATGAATCATACTGTAGCTACTGTAACTGGGATCCGATCCTTGGCTCGACTATAGGCCATAATGTAATTGTTGTAGCTGGACCTCGATCCTTTGCTCATCTATGGGTCATTAAATAAGCTCTGAAATTGGATATCGCCCTCACGACCTCACTCTGGTCCCTTCGGATATCATACTGCTCTTGTGAGCATAACCCCATAGGTAACAACATCCAAACCCTAAATATCGTATACAACAATCAAGCTAGCTAGGGTTAACTCTCATGAGGGTTACTATATCATCGCTATCATTCCAATTCAATTCATAACAGCTGACCACAATAGGTTTATACTGAAGTACTCTAGATACACAAGTCATACTAACTTTACGAAGAACATAACTTGTTGAAAAAGATAGCTTTATATACCCTAAGTGCTGATTTTTATTTAACTGATGAGTTTCAACTTGTAACCGGTGGTTCTATCCAACTATAGCCCTTATAGTGAGAAAATAGGGATGACTTCAATACTAAACTCGGTATAAATAATAAATTTTAATAATAATAGTAACTGTAATTCAAATTTGAATAATTTGGTGAAAACCGCAATTTCTCAAGAGTTTAGAAGGGAGAAATACTCACCTAAGGCCTGTGGCCGTTTAGGATTCAATTTAGAACAATTCTGACAACTTTTACTCGGTGGAGTTCCGATTTGCTTAGCGAATTTTTGAAAAATAACTCCATAGAAATACTCCCCTCAGGCTTAAGACTTATTACCTGAAGTTAATTTGTGTTTGGATGGCGTTTAGTAGCGTAATTGGATGAAAATGTCGTGAGGGTTGTATGTTTTCTCTGTTTTAGCCGTAGGAGTATATATTACAAATGATCCACTTGAACTAAGGGAGGATATATATAATTGGGCGGTGGCCAGGGGGGTTCCATGGCACGACCCCCATCGCTCTGATTTACGGGCGTGACACGCCGACCGTCGCGGGGGAGGAGGTCTGTAACATGGCGCTCGTCACGGCCTGTCTCCAGCCCTCTCCTTCCCGCTAATTCGATACTGTGCTTATGCATACTTTTCCTGAGCCCTTTTACGTATGCGTCGTACTTTAAAACTCTCGACTTACGTATGAATGCGCCAACTAACAATAGGAACTTACGGGATGTAACATCATCCCCCCATTAGGAACATTCGTCCTTGAATGCCAACTTCAGGCTTAAAGGAGTTAGCTCTTTTGGCTAGTATTTATAAAAATTTTGATAGAGTTTCCTATATAATATAGACTATCCGGGAACCTGAAATGCAGAAAAGTCCAACATAGGCATCTCATGGGATGCTACAACAAACTATTCCACAACAAAGAGGTAGCCACCTAAATAGTACTGATAACATAAGAAGCAAAATAACAACTGAACAACAACCTCACCTCAACTACATAATCTAGGTCAATTCTGGAACAAGTGAAGATATCTAGATCTCATGTCATCCTCAGCTTTCCAAGTCATTTCTTCATTATTTCTGTTCCTCCACAGCACTTTAATGGAGGCTATATCTTTAGTTCTTAATCTACGAGTCTGCCTATCTAATATTGCAATTGTCACCTCTTCGTAAGCTAACTCTTCAGTAACTTGGATATCCTCAACTGGCACAACTCGGGACAGGTCCCCTATACATTTTCACAACATAGACATATGAAAGACTAGGTGAACAGATTCTAATTCTGAAGGCAACTCTAACTCATATGCCACTCGGCCTATCCTTTGGAGGATTTGATACGGACCAACAAACCTTGGGTTGAGCTTGCCTTTCTTGCAAAATCTCATCACGTCTTTCATCGGCGACACTTTAAGGAATACCCAATCATTAACATTAAATTCCAAGTCTCTACACCGCACATTGGAGTATGACTTTTGACAACTCTGGGCTATCAGTAACCGCTCTCTGATAATTTTTACTTTCTCTTCTGACTGGTGGATCATATCAAGCCTGATTAACTCTACCTCTCCTACATCAAACCATCTGATGGGGAATCTGCATTTTTTCCCATATAATGCTTCATAAGGTGCTGTTTGAATTGTAGAATGATAACTGTTATTATATGCAAATTCTATAAGAGGTAAATGCTCATCCCAGCTTCCTTCAAGATCCAACACACACGCCCGTAACATATCATCGAGCGTTTGAATGGTGCGCTCTGTCTGGCCATCTATCTGGGGGTGAAAGACTGTATTGAAATTAACTTCTGTCCCTAAACTTTTTTGAAATGATTGCCAAAATCTAGTTGTAAACTGTGCCCCTCTGTCTGAGATAATAGATGCTGGGACACCTTGCAATCGGACTCTCCTTTAATATATAACTCAACATAGTCCTTAGCAGAAAATGTAGACCCGACTGGTAGAAATGAGCTGATTTCGTCAGCCTATCAACAATAACCCAAATAGAATCAAATCTACGTCTGGTACAGGGTAGTCCTGTCACAAAGTCCATATTGACTGCCTCCCACTTCCACATAGGTATAGCCATCTCTTGAGTTAGGCCGCCAGGTTTCTGATGTTCAGTTTTTGCCTGTTGGCAATTGGGACACTGCGCTACAAATTCGGCTACACCTTTCTTCATTCCAAGACACCAGTATATCTCTTTTATATCATGGTACATCTTTATCAAACCTGGATGAAGAGAGTAACGAGAGTAGTGTACCTTTGCCATAATCTTATGGCGGAGCCCTACTACATCTGGAACACAAAGGCGGCCTCTGTACCTTAAAACCCCATCTCCAGTTACCTTGAAAGCTGATAATTCACCTTGCTGAACTTTATCTTTGAGCTATGCTAAATGAGTGTTCTCATACTGCCGCTCCTTGATGTGCTATGGGTTTACAGCATATTCGACGCTCAAAACTAAGAAAATAGCATGGAATTAGGTATATTTATGTGGATATGAGGTACTTTTCCTTTTTTTACAGGATAAACATGTGTTGGAGATGAATATAGCAAAAGATTGCTTAAAAAAGTGCAAAATAGGCAAAAAGTACGGACCACAGTATGGATCGTAGTAAAGACCTATGAGTCGTACTAATGGCCGCAAGAAGTTGTTGAAAGTTAAGGTTGAGCAGATGTGACCCACGAGTGCCAGTACGATTAGTAGAAGGCTTGTATGAGTCATGATGAAATCCAGAAGAATTGCATCTGAGTCTGACTCCTACTATGAGAAGCAAGTACGACCCGTAAGACGAAGGTACGAGTCGTACCATTCTGGTTGTGATGAACTTCAGAAAAACTTCAAAATCTCTGATTCAAAGTACGGGAGCTCATTATGAGTTGTGAGTTGATGGTACGAGTTGTACCCAGATCCAACACTTAGCCAGAATTTAGCCAGCTGAGATTATACGAGAGGAAGCTACGGATTGTAGTAGCATGCTATGGATCGTAGGTAGAGTCGTGGCACTGGCGGCGAAAGACATAGAAATTTACCCTGTTGGCTTAGGAAAATGATTCTTTTGTCTGTATAAATATATATTAGGTTTATTTTTATAGGAGACATCAGTTTTGATAGTTTTAGAGAGTAGAAACCTTGAGAAACTTGTGAGTTGGTCTTAACTTGTGATCAACTTGTTCTTGAAATCTTCTTGTTCTTACTACTTGTTTTCAAGATTTTGCGGATTAGTTGAAGGAAGAGTTTTTTTCTCATCCATACTTGTAAGTATTGTTTTATGTCTTTAATCACGAATGCAATTCACAACCTTGAAACTGTGAGAGGCTAAAAGCTAGGATTGTGGGAACCATGGCGAATTAACAAGCTAGGTTACAAAAAGTGATCTTAAAACCAATACAAATACTTATATTGTATTCTCTTCATGCTTAAACATTTTTTAGCGGTGTACAATGTTAGGACTTTCCCGAATTCTTTACTTGTTTTGGTCGAAGAGGTAGAGATTAGGAAAAGAGAATTACATCAGAGCCTTGATTTTGATGATCATTGTATTAACTTGAGTTGTGGTCGAAGGATAGTTAAATATGGAACTTAGTGATAACGGATAGTTTTGAAACCGCTCATAAGACTTGGTCGAGTGATTGAGTATAGTCGTTCAATAGGGACTAGTCGGACGTTTCAATGGACCTAAGTTATCAGTTCTATAAGTAAGTATTGGTGATAATCACGAGTGTATACCCTAAGTAGTTATGAACCCATGGGGAACACAAACCCTAGTTATCCTTTGATATTGACTTAACATCAGAATTTTTGATACTTGCTTTTATTATTGATTTTCTTTAGAATCCTCCTATTTTTAAGTAACTACCTTACAAGTTCAGTTACCGTCTATAATCCAGTCTTCCTATTCCCTGTGGGATCAACCCCAGCCTCTAGTTGGGTTTTTTATTAACAACTTCCGCTTCTCACTTCAGTAAGAGGTATAGTTTGAGTGTTATCAAAGAGTAGCGTCGTTGCCGGGGAATACGGTTTAGGATTAGATTAATTGCTTGTGTTTAACTTTTAGTCTCTATTTCCTTTTTGTTATTTTCTGACGTGTCATAGGGCGGCGTGGTAAAACAAGCTGCCAAGATGTGACTACGGTCTTAACAAGTATCTTGATGAAGTCTGAGTAATCAAGATACCTATGTCGTGCCGCAAATCAGACGCTATTTGGGAGGCAGCCCAAGATAAATTTTTTGTTCATTTTTACGTGTTTGTTCAAGTGTGCAGGTGATATGTCATAATTTTCAATAAAAATTGAGATTAAATATTGAAGATAAGGAGTAGAGGCCTAGGGAGTTCTACTTGCACTTTATGACTTTATGTTTATTTGTTTTAGCACTAGGGATAGTGTAACCAATTAAGTATGGGGTGGGAGATGTGAACTTCATATTATCATAAATGCCTTAATTGCTAAATTTGCACATGGTAGGCCTACTTTTTTTGGGATTTATGATTTGTCATGCATGTTTGTTGGGTTATAGTATTTTTTAAGTTTTATTTTATTTTGGGTTCCTCCGATTTTTGTTTTCGGTACTTTTCCGGTGGATAGTCCCTTAGGACCGACTAGAGAGTCTAGGTTTTTTATTTTTTTATTTTATTTTTTTTAAGTCATTGAGTCATGACTTTGCCCGATGATGGATGGATGATGATCGTCTTAAGGGTAAATTAGTCATTAGGAAGAACAAAAACTTGGATCCTATGAATGCTAGGTGCTTCACTCTAGGTATTATTGGGACTTTATTTAATTCACTCAAAAATGCATGAAAAAGGATGAAGCACCTAGTTTTTGGAAATTGACTCTTGTACTTGAAAAAAATAGGCTTAATTATGTTATGCATGCAATATGGATATATGTGTTTATGTGATCTTGATTTCCATTGTTATACCATCATGTGCCAATGTGTGAGGAATTATTTTTGATATACTCCATGCTTGTAAATTGATGTCTAGAACTTGCTTGGTGTGTGTGCAAAGTGAAATAAAAATAATGGATTTAGGAAGTGATATAGGAATTTCTTTGATAGCCTTATTTTTATCCTATTTTACCTACCTTGATTGTAATTATCCTAGTTAGCTATGTTGAGCCTTAGATTATTCTTTTGATAGCCATATTATAAGCTTGAATCCTTTTTTGTTCTATTGACTTCTATTTGATCCAAATGACTCCTAGAGCACTTTAATGAAATTTTTTAGGAAATGAGCATAATTGGAGAAGTGAAGGGAAAAGCTAAAAGGTGTGGTGAATTGAAAGAAAAGAAAAAGATCAAATTTTGCTAAACAAGGAGGGTGATTTTTAGTGGGAAAACAGAAAGAAGAAAGAGCTTTGAAAAAATTGAAGATGAAAAAAAATCATGATTTACCGATTAACCGTAGCCATTTATTTATAATGAACTTGTTTTAGCCCTGGTCCTTCCTTGAATATTGTGAACCTCAACATAAGAAAAATGCTTAAGTTGAAGATGGCTAGAGTAGGGGTGCGTAAAGGATGGGAACAGAATAAAGGAAAAGAAAAGAGAAAAAGAAAATGTGAGTGAATGAACTCAGTGTTAAAAGAAAACTTTCCACTAGTCACTTAAGTTGAAAATCTATATATTTATACAAAGAAGAGACTTTAACCCGATGACATGGCATGCTTCATTGATTAGAAAAACTATTTACCTTTTTTCCTATTTTTTTTGCATTTTTGTCAGATTTTTAGAGTTTTAATTCTATTTTTCCTTATAAGGTGCTTTCTTGAAAAACCAAAAGTTACTTTCATTAACTCTTATTCATTACATCATACTACTTTTTCATCTTCTGCACTTTCCTAATAATTATAATATTTTTTCCCATGTAAGTTTTTTTCTCAAAAGATCTTTTCTCTTTCTATAAAAATATATGTATTCTCTATTTTCAATGGAACTTTTTAAATGATTACCATCAACTTCATGCCGTTTCATCTATTACTCATGATCCAGATTTTAATATCCCCAACAAATAAACAATCAAAAAAACTAGCAATCATATATGTCAGTTTATAATAAAGTCAGGAGATTTTTCATACATGACTAGAGTATCTTATGGAGCAAATGTCAAAGGTATGTTTAGGTCTTTGCAAATTTCTATCTATTTCTTAGATAACACTTCAAATCTTAAAGGATCAAATTACTTTTCGATTTGTTAGGTTTGCGATTTTGTGAACTAATTTGTCAATTATTACAATTTATTTGTTATGCAATTCATGGTATTATGATGGACTTCTCATTTTACTATTTTTTGTATAATTACCTTCATTTTTTGATCATAAAAATAATTTTACGGATTTGCGAAAACTTGAGTATCTCAAAAATGGATTTTGGAATTGAGGGATGACTTAAAGATGAAAAAAAGAAGATAACTTAGTGTCTCTACCAGAAGCTTCAAGTTACATGTATATAGGGCCCAAAAAACTTCAAACAAACCAGAAATTTGTGATTTTGTTATGAGATACATGTATTCTCTATTTTCTATGGGAGTTTTTAAATGATTTACCATCAATTTTATTCCTTTTACATATACTACTGATGATCCAAATGTTATGCTTCTATATCCTTGACAAACAAAAAACAAAAAACCTTTCAATCATATATGTCATTTTATAATAGAAGTCGGGAGCTTTTTCATATATGACTAGAGTGTCTTGTGTAGCAAATGAGAAAGGTGTGTTCGGATCTTTGAAAATTTTTGTCTATATCTTTGATGACATTTCAACTCTTAATGGATCAAATTTACTTTTCTATTTGTTAGGTTTTAAATTTTGTGTACTAATTTGTCAATCATTACAATTTATTTCTTAGGCAGTTCATGTTATTATAATGGGTTTCTCATTAGAATTACCTTCAAGTTTTGATCATATAAGTAAATGAGTGTTTAGGTCTTTGTAGATTTCTGTATATTTTTTAGATCACACTTCAACTCCTAAAGGAGCAACTCTACTTTTCATTTTGTAGTTTTAAATTTTGTGAACTAATTTATCAATCATTACAATTTATTTGTTAGGCAATTCATGAAATTATGATAGGCTTCTCATTTTAATATTTTTTGTAGAATTACTTTCATGTTTTTGATCATATAAGTAATTTATAGATTGATGATTACTTGAGGATCTCAAAATAAATTTTGGGATTGAGGGATGACTTGAAGATGAGAAAAAACAAGATATCTACGTAATGTTTTTCATCCAACTTTGTGTCTCTACCAGAAGTTTTAAGTTACATGTATATAGGGCCCAAAAACCTTTAAACAAGTCAGAGACTTGTGATTTTGTTATGAGATACATGTATTCTCTACTTTCTATGAGAGTTTTTAAATGATTTACCATCAATTTCATACCTTTTTCATATATTACTGTTGATCCAAATTTTATGATTTTATTTCCCCGACAAACAAATAAATAAAAAAATCTTTCAATTGTGTATGTCAGTTTATAATAGAAGTCGGGAGTTTTTTCGTATATGACTAGAGTGTCTTGTGTAACAAATGAGAAAGGTGTGTTCGGATCTTTGCAAATATGTGTCTATTTCTTTGATGACACTTCAACTATTAAAATATCAAATCTAGTTTTATATTTTTTAGATTTTAAATTTTGTGAATTAATTTGTTAGTCATTACAATTTATTTGTTATGCAGTTCGTGGTATCATGGTGGACATCTGATTTTACTATTATTTTTGAAAAGTTACCTTTAAGTTTTGATCATATAAGTAATTTATGGATTGACAATAATTTGAGGATCTCAAAGTGAATTTCAGGATTGAGAGATGACTTGAAGATGAGAAAAAAGAAGATATTTGCGTAATTTTTTCATCCAACTTTGTGTCTCTAAAAGAAGATTCAAGTTACATGTATATAGGTCCAAAAAAAACTTCAAACAAGTAGGAGATTTGTGATTTTATTGTGAGCAATATTCGTCTTCACTCAAGTTACATGTATATATTTTAGGTGATTATGCCAAACGAAAGATGAAATACATATCAATACTTTTTCTTTCGATTATAAAAAGGGAGAACCATTTCAATCCTGAATATGATTTTCCTCTTGCTCCAATGTTTTTTGCGTCTTTTTTCAACACTTTTCTCTAAAATAGAAAAATAAAATTACTGCAACATTGTTTCACGACATGCTTGAGTTGATTTAAAGATTTGCTTAATCCGGATAAATGATAAATTTTTCCCCAAGACAATATGTTTGATTTGGTATCTTATCAACTATATATTCTTAAGAGAAAATTTGGAGATGTAACTTTTGATAGTTTCATTTGAAGAATCGAATGTAATTGTTGAATTGTTGTTGTCTTTTTGTTTTATAATATGTTATGTCTTTTGTTTTATGATGCGCACGTGCTTGATGGACTATAATTTTCTTGGTTACTTATTTATTGGTAATATTACTCATTTTATTTGAAGAAGCATGTATGGTCTTATTATTTATTTTTTGATATTTGATTGTGATGGTGGTTTTGAATGTTTGATTAGGAAAATGAAAGGACAATGGAGAGAATTAGTCCCACAAAAATTAGTAAATTGCTTAAAATCTGAACAAGGCAATGACCTTGATGTATTCACTTTTTAGCATTATAATATATATCATTCTCATCTTTTGCTTTTTGTATGTTATTCCTGTGGTTTTTCAATTCTTGTAGATCACCAATAATTTTAACCATCACCATTATTTTCATTCATTATTTTTCCTCCGTGTCTATTTTATATATTCTTAGCACTTATATGCTTCAAAATATTTGATGTAATTGAATACTTAGTAGTACTATTGTGTAACAACCTTAGGGGTCATCTACTAGCTATCTTACTTGGATAATTTTTTTTTGCAGGAAATTTAGGAGTCATATGATATACTCATTAACTATGATAGTTAAGGTGATCAATAAGATTTGAACTTCTACTAATAGAAACAAAGGAAAGAGTACAAAAAAGAGGAAAAAGGATGACTCTTATGTAGGAGGTGTAAGCCTTTCAAGTGTTATGTGCCTTAAATTAGATATTGATGAAATATTGCTACTTATATTATTTCTAAAAGTTGATTTTCAAAGAAAAGATTAGTTTCGTTTATCAACTTGAATAAACATAATTGAATCAAGAATCAGTTTCAAAATCGAAGTTGGAAGAACTGGGATACCAATAAAGTCTATCATAACTTTTTATTTTTCTGTTTTGTGTAAAGTATGAAATATATTAGTTGTATCTTCCCAGTTTAACCTGATAACATTAGGATAAATTATTATACCTCGATAAATAATGTCTCATTACAACAACTATAAGTCCTTATCCTAAACATACATAAGTTAGTTATATGAATAGTCATCGTGCCTATCACTTTTCATTTATGATTATAACCTATGTTGCTCAGATCCTCCATAATTGCTATCATAATCGTGTTGGATCTTCCAAAAATATATAGCTTTTGGAGGAGAATATTATCAAAATAAAATAATATAGTTAGATTTGTTGGTTCAATAATTATATCTTACAAATCTATGCAAGTCCTGATAAAAAATTTATCCAGCAGTTTCTTTTGTGTAATAGTTAATGGCCGTCCTGCCAAGCATGCTCTTTCTCTTTGTAATTAGTAGATAATAGATCCTTTGCAAATTATTTATGACTTCAGTATATGTGTATAATTTTTTTTACTTTGTAAAGTAACTTTACTTTTTCGCCAACATAAAATTTAATAGTTAAGTATAATCTCTTCATTAATTGATTAGTCTGAAGTTGTATGTATGATTTGTTATGGGATATCGAAATTATCTTAACGTCCTGAGTTGATATTGAGCTGCTTCACATGATTGCTTTACATTAAACAACTTTTTTTTTTTACATTTAAACTTCCAAGATATTTCATACTTCCAAGATATTTCATCCTATATTTATCTAATTAAGGTGTTTAAATATTTACTTTAATTGGTAAATCGCATGCTTATTAATTATATTTGATGATGTCATTTTTCATGCATAAATAGTTAAAAGATACTCGTAGGAACATTTCACTCACCAAAATGAATCCAAACATGCATGAGTAAGGTTATGCAATCCATTCAAGTTATCTGATCTAATCATTCAGGGTTTCATATCTCTGAAGTAGAAAATGAAATATAGCAGGTATTTTATTGGCATGGTTCCATCTTTCATAGAAAATCTTCTTTTGCTTGAAGTGGATAGAGAATTTGGAAGTTCTAGCAGCACTGTCATTTGTATTTATCTTTCATGTATTTAGTTGTTTAGCGGCCTTTCTCTTAACGATAATATATAGTAATATTTTTCAGATTTGGTACATCGATGACACTACAAAAATAATAATATTAAAAAAATATATTATAAGTATTGCAGAGAAAATTTCTATTCATATATGATATATCGTACACATTTTCTACCCTATTGAGAGGAAATACGATTATATTTATGCTTGTGAAATTCAAGATTGTTGTATCTTTTTATGTATTTATTAAGATTATTTTGGACACTATTTTGATGAGGGAGCAACAATGGGAGAAGTGTCTATTTTGTTTTGATATACTATAATTTCGGAAGCTTTATTTATTCGATATTGCTTTATAAAACTTTTAAATTTTACTTAAAAAGAGATTTGATTAGTTTAGACTTTAGACATGTCTTTTATTTAAAAAAATTATTTAAAGTATTTTTCATATTTATTATTTTTCTATGAATTAATTTATATTAAATAATCACCTTAGCAAGTTTACTTCTATTTTTAAATGATCGCGCAAAGCGCGAGCAAATTAACTAGTTGAAAAATAAAAGGGGGTATAAGGAGAGAATTTGGAAATTGAGGAAAGTGCTAAAAAATTCAAAGTGTTTCAAGTAGTAAAGTGCTTAGGGAGCTTAGTGACTATCTTGGCCAAATAGTTCCTACCTGTCCCATAGCCTACATTACAATCAAATTAAAGTCCTAATTGATCCTTGATTCATAATTCTATATTAGTGGAGTATTACACTAAGGGCAAGCATATGAGTCGTCTTTTGCATGTATGTTGAGTTCTTTTGTGAGAGTGAGCGGATATTTTTTTATTTATGCCTAAGTTAATCATATTCTATATCTTGTGTGAAAACGGGCATCTTTCCAAATTTGAGGGGCACAATGGTAAGACTTTGGTTTAATCTTGATTGCTAAATTACATATAATTCATGTTGGCCCAAAATATGCATTGTTGAGTAAGTTTTCAAAAGATAAGTGATTTCGAACTTTGACATTTTAATGTTGATCCTATATGCATGCGATTGAGTTGTTTGAGCTTCATTGATTTATCTCATGATCCTAAGTGCAAGCAGACCTGTTCGTAGGATGAATTTTGTGCTAAAATGTGAGAAGAGAATCAGTAGATTGTTCGAGGACGAGCAATAGTTTAAGTATGGGGTGTTGATGAAGAGCATATTTACGCACTTTGTAGACATACTTTTTCCCATACTTTACTATGTTTTGAGAAAAAATTACGTGTGTTTGCTTGTGATTATGTTATCTATTTGTAAAAATAGCTAACGCATATGATTAGATGTTTTTAGGGCTAAAAGTGATGGATTTGGGTGTGTTTGAGACGTTTGGATTGAAGTTGAAGAAGAAGGAATGCACTAAGCAAGATTAAAGAAAGAATAAAATAAATAGAGTGCACTGCCACTGCTGCGCGACCAGATGCGCGGTGCGGCCCCTGTGTTGCATGACCAGATGCGCGATGCGGCCCCTCTGCTGTGCGATTCCATGCGCGAGGCGCCAGTCTCCCTGCGCGACTGAGTGCACGACGCGGTGCATAAGCTGTGTGATGGGGTGTGTGCAACAGCCCTTCTCCAGCGTGTTGGCAGGCGCGCAGCAGCACTAGACGCGGCAACAGCTTGGGGCGACGCGGCAAAGAGGTTTCCAATGCCAAAAATGGGTCTCACATCAATTAGGAAAAGGAACTTTAAATCCCAAGTCAAATTCATCAAGGAATAAGAAAAACATAAATCTACTACTATAAATACTCCTTTATTGTCATGTAATAGGGATGTCTTCAAGTAGCCCAGTCTTCAAGTAGGAAGTTTTTAGAGAAGTTTCTTTTTAGTCTTGGAGTTCTTAGTTTACAATAAATTTGAGAAGACATATTTTGAGACGATTGTAAAGTTGTTCTTCCAAATTTTGCATTAATAAAGTGAAGGTTCTTCCTATCATTATTGTAAGTATTAATTTTTGCTTTAATTTATAAATTCTATTAATTTACTTATAAACATGATAGGCTGACACCACAACTAGGGTTGTGCGAACCATAGTGAATTAATGAACTAAATTTTACACGGAGTAATTATAAACCAATACTAAACGCTTATAGTGTATTCTCTTCATCTTTAATGATTCTTAACGGTGCGCCACATCAGGAAGTGCCCGAATTCTTTACTTGCTTTGGTCGAAGAGGTAGAGATTAGGAAAAGAGAATTACAACAAAGTCTTGATCTTGATGATCATTGTATTAACTTGAGTTGTGGTCGCAGGATAGTTATATTTGGAACAAATTGATAACGGTTAAATTGCAAACACTCATGAGACTTGGTCGAGTAATCGCGTATAGTCATTCAATAGGGACTGGTCGGTCGTTTGAAGTTATCAGTTATATAAGTAAAGTATTGAGATAGATCACTAGTGTAAAACCTGAAGTAGTTAAGGATCCATGGGGAACACTTACCCTAGTTAATTGCAATAATTTGGAAACAACCATCAATTTCTCAACATTTTTACTTATTAATTTTACAAATCCCCCCTCTTAGGAAATAATTAACTAAAAATCTTAAGCACTAGCGTTCTTCTATATCCTTCCATATTCCCTGTGGGATCGACCCCAACCTCTAGTTGGGTTCTTTATTGACAACGTCCACTTCTCACTTCCGTAAAATGTATGGTAACGCTCAAATCACACCTCTTACTGAAGTGAGAAGCAGACGTTATCAATAAAGAATCCAACTAGAGGTTGGGGTCAATCCCACAGGGAATATGAAAGGATATAGAAGAACGCTAGTGCTTAAGCTTTTTAGTTAATTATTTCCTAAGAGGGGGGATTTGTAAAGTTAATAAGTAACAATGATGAGAAATTGATGGTTGTTTTCAAATTATTGCAATTAACTAGGGTAAGTGTTCCTCATGGATCCTTAACTACTTCGGGTTTTACACTAATGATCTATTCCAATACTTTACTTATAGAACTGATAACTTAGGTTCATTCAAATGACCTACCAGTCCCTATTGAATGACTATACTCAATTATTCGACCAAGTCTCATGAGTGTTTGCAATTTATCTGTTATCAATTTATTCCAAATATAACTATCCTGCGACCACAACTCAAGTTAACACAATGATCATCAAGATCAAGGCTTTGTTATAATTCTCTTTTCCTAATCTCTACCTCTTCGAACAAAGTAAGTAAATAATTCGGGCGCTTCCTAACATTGTGCACCATTAAGAATCATTAAAGATGAAGAGAATACAATATAAGTGTTTAGTATTGGTTTAGAATCACTTCGTGTAAACTTTAGTTCATTTATTCACCATGGTTCCCACAGACCTAGTTGTGGTGGTGTTAGCCAATAATGTTTATAAGTAAATTAATAGAATTCATAAATAAAAGAAAAAATTAATACTTACAACAATGATAGGAAGAACCTTCACTTGATTAATGCAAAATTCAGAAGAAAAACTTTACAATCGTCTCAAAATATGTCTTCTCAAATTTATTGTAAACTAAGAACTCCAAGACTAAAAAAAACCTTCTCTAAAAACTTTCTACTTGAAGACTTGGCTACTTGAAAACATCCCTATTACATGAAAATAAAGAGGTATTTATAGTAGTAGATTTAGGCTTTGCTTGCTCCTTGATGAATTTGACTTGGAATTTAAAGTTCGTTTTCCTAATTGAAGTAGGAGACTCATTTTTGGCGTTGGAGACCTCCTTTTCGCGTCGCCCCAAGCTGCTGCCGCGTCTAGTGCTGCTGCGCGCCTACCAATGCGCTGGAGAAGGGCTGCTGCGCACGCCCCATCGCGCAGCTTTTGCACCGCGTCGTGCACTCAGTCAAGTAACACAGGGGCCGCGCCGCGCATCTGGTAGCGCAGTAGTGGCAGTGCATTCTATTTATTTTTTTCTTTCTTTAATTTTGCTTAGTGCATTCCTTCTTCTTCAACTTCAATCCAAACTTCTCAAACACACCCAAATCCATCACTTTTAGCCCTGAAAACTCTAATTACATGCGTTAGCTATTTTTACAAATATATAACATAATCACATGCGAACACACGTAATTTGTTCTCAAAACATAGTAAAGTATGGGAAAAATACATCTATGAAGTGCGTAAATACGCCCTTCATCACTCCTTTACCTCTACCACCAGGGACGATACTGTTGTATTTTGGATTATAGCCCCATTATCTTCTGAGTCCACTATCCGAACTGCTAAACTGGCTAGTTGGTGCAATTCTCGGGCCATTTCTCGTAGTTCTGGTCTCAGATGTGCCAAACTAACCATGGATCTACGGCTAAGGGCATCAACTATGATATTGGCCTTCCCCGAGTGATACAAAATATTCACATCATAATCTTTCAACAATTCTAGCTAACAACATTGTCGCAAATTTAGCTCCTTCTATTTGAAAATATACTGAAGACTTTTATGATTAGTAAAAATATCTACATGCACCCCATACAAGTAATGCCTCCATATCTTTAAGGCGGGAACCACTGAAGCTAACTCCAGATTGTGGGTGGGATAATTCGTTTCATGTTTCCTTAGTTTCCTTGAAGCATATGCAATTACCTTCCCATGTTGCATCAAAACACACTCTAACCCTACACCTGAAGCAGCGCAGTATACAACATAACCCTCTAAACCTTCCGGCAAAGTTAACATTGGTGTTGATATCAATCTATTTTTTAATTATTGGAAACTTTGCTCACAGGCCTCGGTCTACTGAAACTTAGCTACTTCCTAAGTTAATTTTGTCAAAGGTGCTGACAGGGTAGAAAATCCTTCCACCAACATTCGGTAATACTCGCCTAATCCCAGGAAACTATGAACCTCTCTTGGAGTTGTGGGTCTAGGCCATGTATTTACTGCCTCTATTTTCTGTGAATCAACTTGAATACCATCCTCTGATATAATGTTGCCCAAGAAAGCTACTGAATTTAAGAAGAACTCACATTTAGAGAACTTTGCATATAGCTGGCAGTCCCTAAGGATCTGATGTACTACTCGTAAATGATCTCTGTGTTCCACTTTTGAGCGGGAGTACACCAGAATATCGTCAATGAATACTATTACAAATAGATCTAAAATATGGACTAAGATACTATTCATTAGCTCCATGAACACTGCTGGTGCATTTGTCAATCTGAAAGACATAATTAGGAACTTAAAATGACCATACCTAGTCCTGAAAGCCATCTTCGAGATATCTTTCTCCCGAACTCGAACCTAATGGTAGCTGGATCTCAAGTCAATTTTGGAGAAGTATTTTTCCCCTTGCAGCTGATCAAATAAATCATCTATCCATTGAAGATAATATTTATTCTTAACAGTAACTTTATTCAACTACCGATAATCTATACACATGTGTAGGGAACCATCTTTTTTTCTTACAAATAGAACTGGCGCACCCCATGATGAAGTACTCGGCCTGATAAAACCCTTATCTAACAAATTTTTCAGCTGTTCTTTCAATTCTTTTAATTTAGAAGGGTCCATTCGATACGGAGGATTGGATATAGGCTGAGTATCTTGTACCAAGTCTATAGAGAAATCTATTTCTCGCTCTAGGGGAATTCTAGGAAGTTCATCTAGGAACACATCTAGGAACTCATTAACAACTGGAATAGATTGGACAGTTGGGGATTCTTCTTGGACATCTCGAACCCTAATAATATGGTAGGTACAACCCTTTTCTATCAACTTTTTTGCCCGAAGATAGGATATGAACTTGCCTTTTGGCATAGCTGCATTATCTCTCACTCTTGCACTACCTCTCCCGTGAAATGAAATCAGACAATTCTAGTCCAACACTCTACAGTGGCGTAACATGGCGCCAGCCAATCCATACCCATAATTACATTAAAATCAATCATTTCCAATTCTATTAGATCCGATGAGGTTTGACAACCAATAATCTCTACTGTACAACCCCGGTAAATTCTTTTTGCAATAATAGAGTCACCGATAGGTGTAGACACTGAGAAAGGTTGCTGAAGCAATTCTGGCGCTATATCAAATTTTTGGGCGACTAACAGAGTGACATACGACAAAGTGGAGCTTAGATCTATGAAAGCATAAATTGAGTGAGAGAAAACATCTAATATACCTATCACAACATCTGGCGATGACTCTGACTCCTATCACCCCGATACTTCATATGTACGATCTTGACCGCTACCTGAACTGGATGCCCCTGATCTACCTCGGCTTCTGCCAGCTGGAGCTGAGGGCATGCGCCCTACAGAAGGAGTTGAGGCATATGAACCTGCTGAGGATCTATTTTGTTGGTATTCACCTCCCTGGTGTCTAGTCTGGCAATCTCTCATTATGTGTCCTTCCTATCCACAGGAATAACAAGCGGTGGAACCATACCTGCACCTCCCCAAGTACAACCTATGAAAGGTACTGTAGATTCTCTCTGATCTATCCCCCTCTAACACTGCGAGCCTGGCACTCGTAAACTTTCGCCGGGACCTGACTGTCTCCGAAGATCCAATATGTTGTCCTGCTACTACTGAAATGGGGACATAGGTGGCCTACCTGATAAACGAGGCCTGGGCCCACCCTGAAAGTCTTCCTGAGAATCTGCAGGTCTAGCCCTCCGACGCTGCTCCTATCCTACCCTTTCTATGGCGTACTGATGCTATTTGAGCTCCTCTATATTCTAAGCGAAGTCCTGGATTCGTGAGATATCCATATCCTCTCACAGTGTGGCTGTAACGCAAGACTCCATATATTCTGGCATATGTCCCATAATAAACCGGTGCACCCTGGCTGGCATAGTGTCAATAAATGAGGGCGCATGTCTAGCTAAGGAGTCAAACCTCAATGCATATTCCCTGACACTCATCCTACCCTGCTCTACATGCAAAAACTGCTCTACTCTGGCCTCCCAGACCTCTCGGGGCAAATAATGGTCTATGAAAGCCTCAGAGAAGCTAGGCCACGTAGATGGAGGTGCATCTCTGCCTCGGGATCTTTCCCAAATCTCGTACCACAAAACTGCTATATCTTGCAGTTGAAATACTGCTAACTCAACTAATTCTGGACGAGGCATGCATGACCCTGAATATTCTCTACAACTAATATAAAAAGTTCTAGGGGTCCTCCCTACAATCTGTCCCTATAAACTATGGGGGACTCAAAGCCAGGAACTCACGAACTCTCGAACTACCGGGCCCCTCAGTGGGCTCAATGTCAGCTGGTACTACTGGCTGAGGCTGATGCTGGGCAGCCTCATCTGAACCAACATATAGAATGCACACCTGAGCTCCTGATCTGATGGAACAGGAATGGCTGGGGGTGGTACTGGTAGATATGCTGCCCTAGTGGACTTTGAATGCAGTGATGAGTGTTGGGGAGATCGAGGTGATGTCTCCTTGCTGCCCTCAAATTGGGCGACTCTGCTTGGGCCCCACTACTAGTGCCCTCTACTATTACAGCATCCAACTCTTGACCAATCGCGGTCTGTCGTATATCAGACATCTTTCTGTAAGTAAATAGAATAACATAAGCTTAGGGAGTTATCCTATACCACAAAGCTCTATAGCACGACTAGAGGAGAAAGAAGAGTAACCACGTTAATATGCCTTGTAGCCTCCCCATATATAGAATATGGTGCACAACACATCCATATACAAGACTTTACTTGACACGGCTTGTAGACTCCCTAGGATACGACCTGCTCTGATACCAAGCTTCTAATGCCCCATCTTGGGAGGCATGACTGACACATAATGCCGCATTGGGATCTGCACTAACTTGACTGGCCTGGTGCACTTCTGGTGCACACCCATAACTTAATTCAATAAATCAACAAGCTATATCTCAACTGTAAATACAGCCTTTGGCCAACAAGGCCACCTGTAAAAGGAAAACAGCTGACCAGCAACAACACAATAATAGGGATCCTATGCCGGCCGACAAGACCACCATGCTGTCTAGTTATAACTGAAATGAAATCATGCAACTAACCACACTATAGTCGACGAGGCTGCTAACTGACAGTTAAACAAGGCCCCACACGGCCATCACATGAAAAAAAACATACATAGGCCCCACACGGCCAACAACAAAAACTATCTACTGGAAATCTGTAGCTTGCAAGCCTCTAAGATTGGAATAATGATGGAGACAAGGCCCCGATCTACCCATACACTATACAACAAAAGAACAAACCTCTTCTAACTATCAATTCCATAGGAAAGGAGCTGAATGAACTTCTAACTCCAACTGATGGCTAAGAATGCCCCAAACTGCGTTTATTCGCACCTGCAGGCAAGTAATACAATGGCCCAAGGGTGGGCATCAGTACAATATGTACTGAATATGTAAGGCAGCAAAGTAATAACTGAATGAAACTGAACAAGCTAAAGTAGACAGGAAGGAGGATAAGAGCTTAACTAGAGAAATGTCACCACTTGAAATATCTAACTAACAAACGTATAAATACAAACAAGAACCTAACAGGACCTCCACAAGCCTGAAAGGTACAAACAACATAAAATAACCTACCTAGGCCCCCATAAGCCCCGACAAGTTCAAAGAATGCACATTTCTGCTGTCTGGCTACTATAGGCTCGTAAACATACTGTAACTCAGGATTGCTTACTCTCTAAAGTTGTATCTGAGCCTGATAGGCTCCTATAGCTATGTCTGTGTCTGAGCTGTCTGGCTATGTAACTGGACCCCCAGCCTTGGTTCGACTATGGGTCATAATGTAATCTCTGATAACTTGACCCTGAGCCTTAGCTCGACTATGGTTCATAATGTAATCTTTGATAACTGTACATCGGGTCTTGGCCTGACTATGGGTCATAATATGACTATTTTAACTAGATCTATAGCCTTGGCTCGACTATGGATCATACTATATCTGCTGTAACTAGGCCCCGAGCCTTGGCTCGACTATAGGCTGTAATGTAACTGTTGTAGCTGGACCCCAAGCCTTGGCTCGACTATGGATCTTACTATAGCTGTTGTAACTAGGCCCTGAGCCATGGTTCAACTATGGGCAATAATGTAATTGTTGTAGCCAGACCTCGAGCCTTGGCTCAACTATGGGTCATAAAATAAGCTATGAAACTAGGTATGGCCCTCATGGCCTCACTTTGGTCCCTCCGGACATCATACTACTCTTGCAAGCATAAGGCAATAACATCCAAACCCTGATTATCATATACAACAATCAAGCTAGCTAGGGTTAAGTCTAACGAAGGTTACTATATCATTGCTATCGTCCCAATTCAATTCATAACAGTTGATCACAGTATGTTTATACTTATATACTATAGATACACAATCCATACTAACTTTACGATGAACATAACTTTCCGAAAAGGATATCCTTACATACCTTAAGTGTCGATTTTGATTTAACAGGCGAGTTTCAACTTGTAATCGACTGTTCTATCCAACTGCAGCCCTTATACTGAGAAAATAGAGCTAACTTCAATACTAAACTCGGCATAAACAATAACTTTTAATAATAATAGTAACTGTAATTCAACTCTGAATGATTTGGCGAAAACCTACAATTTCTCGAGAGTTTAGAAGGGAGAAATATTCACCTAAGGCCTGTGGCCATTTAAGATTCAATTTGGGACAATTCTGAAAATTTTTACTCGGCGGAGTTCTGGTTTTCCAAGTGAATTTTTGAAAAATAACTCTGTAGAAATGCTCCCCGCAGGCTTAAGACTTAATATCTTAAGTTAATTCGCATTTGGACAGCATTTAGTAGCGTAGTTGAATGAAAATGTCATGAGGGTTGCATGTTGTCTCTGTTTTATCCGTGGGAATATATATTACAAATGATCGACTTGAACTAAGGGAGGATATATATAATTGGGCGGTGGCTAGGGGGGTCCATGACATGGACCCTATTATGTCGATTTACAGGCGTGACACGCCGCCCATCGCGGAGGAGGGGGTCCATGACCTTGTTCCCATTGTGGTCTGCCTCCGGTTCTCTCCCTCCTGCTAACTCGATACCATGCTCATGCGTTCTTTCCCTGAGCCCTTTTTTATATGCGTCATACTCTAAAACTCTCGACTTACGTACGAATGCTCCACTAACAATAGGAACTTACGAGGTGTAACAAGTTATAAGTGAGATAATAAATTTATGCGCTGACTTTAGGTCTTCCTCCATGTAGGATATATTTTTTAGAATATCAGTAAGTAAAATTTCTAATAATTAATAATATGTATGATGTTGGGCATATTCTTATGCCCATTTGCCATGTTTTTACTATATTTCACCTTATTTTGAGATCATAACCCTTATGAAATGCATGAATTAATACTTATGTGTGTCTTGTGAGCTAACAAGTGTGTTTAGATATTTTGAGCAGGAAACCAAGAAAAAAGGACTCAAAAATGACCCAAGGTGTGAAGGAAAAATACTTTGCAAAAATTGGCCTGGTGAGATAGCTAGCATGGCACGCCAGACCCCCAACTTTAGAGAAAATTATGCTCAAGTTGGTGCATTAGGTAGCGTGGCACACCAGATCCTCAACTCTAGAAGAAAATTTGATCAATACCTGGCGAGATGAGTACAATGGTGCGCCATGTTCAAAACTTCAGAAAATTTGACTAACACCTTGGTGCGTTGGATGGAATGGCATGTCAGAGGTCAGACTTAAAAAGAAATTCAAGCCAAACTCTTCTAAGATGGTAGGGGCAGCATGCCAGGGCCATTCTGGGATGGATTTTCATGTTTAAAAGCTGTACTTGTCAAGGGAAAAAGAGTCATTGGATGCTTTACTTATAAATATAACATATAGAGCATTTTGTTATGAATCTTTCATCATATTAATCAAGTTGTACGTAGTTCTTGGGGGAAGAGACAAAGTTCATTTTTTAGGTTTTCTTCTTTAACTTATGTTTGTTAATCAAATGATCAATGTTTTAGTTTTTTTCTTGAACATGACTGGCTAAACCCTTGTTCTAGAATTTTGGCCATAGCTAATGGTTGAAGTTTGAACATTTGTTTATGCTATTTCTTAATTCTTCATTAAAGGTTGTTTATGCTTTCTTTTTTTTCATTGTTTATTCGTTATATTGATCGCCTAACGAATATATCTGTTGGCTTTTGGTTGAACTCGGGAGAGAGAACGAAAAGGGTTAAAAGAATGTATAAAATAGGTTTAATGACTCTTGTTCAATGAGTTCAAGATAGATTTCATTGTAGAGGATAAGACTATACCTTTCAACCCAGTTTAGTTTAATAGAAGTCGCCACAACCCATCTCATATTTCTCCTGCGATCAAGGGATATAGACATTAAGGTTCATGAGATAGTTCTTGAATGTTTGGGAGAATGACAAGAAACGGGATAGTAACTTGTAAATAGTAACCTTAGGAAGAATTAGTCTAGCGTATTCAAATCCTAAAACTCAACCTGAACACGAAAGTGATAAGACCCTAGATTCTCATCGTTATTTGAATTACAATATTTTTGAAAAAGATTTCAATTCATTAGTTAATTTACTTTTCAAGTTTTAGTAGTATAATATCCAAACCATTCCCCATTTTCATTTGTGTTTATTAGAATAGTGAAATAAAGTGTAAAGAGTAAGAAATTAATTTGATAAGTCTCCGAGGGATAGATATCGGGACTTCACTGTCCTATATTACTTGACGACCACATGCTCTTGTGAGGCATCAAGGTTTTGTGCCCCTTTGACTTGGAATTGAAGATTGATTAATTATTTTTAGGTTTGGATTTTTATTCTGCTATTTTACATTTTACGTTTGTTTGTTAGTTGTTGAAGTTTGCAGGTGCTATGTTCAGTGTATGCCAGCTACGAGAAGTCAAGGACCAACCTTGGCTCACTTTGATCTGGAGATTGAGAGGACTTTTCGCAGGTTAGCTATGGTTGAAAACCATGAGCAGTCATAGGGAAACAATCAGGAGAGGATTCCAGTGCTTAATTTTGCTCGGCCAAACTTGGAGTATGTTTCTAAAGCGATCATCAAGCGGACCATCACTGGAAACTTTGAGTTGAAGGAGGGAATCATGCGATTGGTTCAGAACAGTTGTCAATATCAGGGAAAGTTGCATGAGAATCCCCATAGACATTTGAGTATGTGAAGCTCACGTTGTTCCCTTTCTCATTGATTGGTGAAGCTAAGGTGTGGCTTCAGAATGAACCAGCAGGTTCTATCACCTCTTGGGAGATTTTCTTCAACAAATTCATCAACAGATTCTTCTCGTCAAGGAGGAAAAAGGAGTGCAGAGGAAAGATCTCAAGATTTGTGCAGAAAGATGGTGAGACCTTAGCTCAAGCTTGGGAATGATACAAGGGATATTTAAGAGATTGCCCGCACCATATGCAACCGAAGGAGTTCATTGGGCACAACTTCAAAGAAGGGCTGAAGCCAAAGTAAAAAATTTTGCTTGATGCTACAGCACAGGGACAAATCTTTTCTAAGATTTATGATGAGATAGAAGCTTTATTGAATCTCATGTCAGCTGGGAGTCAAGATTATCAAGACTCATGAAGAGGTCTCACAGTAGCCAATGTTCTAAGGAAACTTGAGGCGGATGGTGTAGCAGCAATCCTAGTAGATATCAGTCAGTTGGTGAATATAATCAGCAAGCTAGTGACCACACCAGCTGTAAGTCAAGTGAACCAGGTTCATCAAGTTCAAACTCCACCACCATCATATGAGGTGTGTAGAGAAGGCCATGCATATTTAGGTTGTCCATTAAACCTAGAGTCTATTTATTTTGTGGGTCAATAAGATAGTGGTGGAGGTTTTACAGGAAATGGCTACAATCAAGGGTATAGGAATGCAAGTAATCCCTCATGGGGAGGAAACCAGAATTTTCAGAGACTCCCGAACAACTTTCAGGGACCTCAGGGCTAGTAGTAGGGCAGTTCTTTAGAGGGACCATGAAACAATGGATGGTTCAACAGACTTAGGTGGTTAATGAGATGAAGAAGTCCATTCACGAGTTGGAAAAGCACATGGGGCAATTGGCCCTTTAGCAGACTAACATACCGCAAGGGGAAATTCCAAGAAATATGGAAAAAACCCCCAAAGAGAATGTGAGCACAATCTCTTTGCGCAGTGGAAAAGAGTTGGGTGAAGTGATACCCAGAAATTTCAAAGCAAAGGAAGAGCAAGTTGTGAGGTCTAAGCATTAGGTTGGTGAGTCAAGCATCTCACAGCTGAAAGTAGCAGAAGCCAGACCACTGATCACGGGCAAAAGTAGCATGCCCGAGATACGCTTTGTGACTTAAATTAGTCTTGTTTATCTAAGTAATTGTATAAATTTTCATGTAATTTTATATCAATGTGAGGATAAGTGCTAACCAACATGATTAGCCTTTGTTTTGTAGGTTTTGATGACTTTTGAGAAACTAATCCATGAGTTGGTGAAGTAGGGGCTTGGAAACGGAATTAACCCACGAACGTCGGCAAAGAGGAGGCACAAAACAGCCCACCTGCGCATCGGCAACGTGCCACGGCAGGCAGGCTGATCACAACAGCCCACCTGCACGTTGGCAACGTGCCACGGCAGGTTGACTGCGCGACAATGAGGTATCAACGCGCTGCCCAAGCAGCATGACATGCTGCCAACGCGGCAGGGTGCTGCCGAGGTCAATTTCGAGTGATTTCTAGAGAGCTTTCGCATCAGTGGCGTGTCACGGAGGCAGTTCTCCGCGATGCACTCCGTGACACGTTGCTTGTTATTCCGGAAAAAAATCCCACTACTATAAATAGCACACTTAGGTTTTATTTGAGAGATTCTGACTTGGTGGAGCAAGAACGTGAGTTACAGGCAGTTGAGGGGACGAAAATATCAGGGTTTTTCTCTCTTCCTTTCTTCTTTAATTCAATTGCTTGTATGTTTAACACTCATTTAACGATGTTTAATCCACAAATGAGTGGCTAAATCCTCTTCTTGTTGAGGTTATGAACAATTGTAGTGAAATGGATTATTGATTCTTTGGTTTTTCATCTTTTCTTCTATGTTGTTCTATTAATTCTTGTTCTTACTGCATTAATGTGTGGCCTACGTTAATGTATATCTAAAAAGTCCGGTTTCACTCGAGAGAGCAAGAAATTGGAAAGTTGTGAATTAATAGGATATGATCTTTACTTGATTTGGGAAAATTGGGAATTGATTTACTTTCAGGATAGAAATATACCTGAAAGTCGTATTAGTCAATTTAGGAACCGGGTTTGAATGGCTAGAACATGAATTGCATTTAATCACAGAAATGTAGGTGGATGGTTCATGATTCTTAAGTGAGGTTAAATACGAGAGTTTTAATCTCTTGGCAATAGTTCTTGGCTAGCAACTGGAGGAAAAGATTAACCAAATTATGATGACAATTAATTTCATTACATGTTCGTTTAACCTCAGCATGCTCTCATTCATAGTTCAGACTCAAAGTAGATAATTGTTTTAGCTTTAGCATAGAAAATTATAAAACAAAATATCAACTTCTTGGTTACACTGTTGTCTGCATTTTTAGAATTAAAATATAGTACACTTGAGCAAATTGCACTTCATCCCAGTCCCTGTGGGATCGATACTTGGCTTACTAAAGCCACTTTACTACTTGTTCGACCACGTGCACTTGCGTGTCATTTTATATACCCCACAAATCACGCGAACAAGTTTTTGGCGCTGTTGCCGGGGACTGGCAATTGGTGAAATTTTCTTAAGTGTAAATTTACTATATTTTTTTCTAAGTGCTGACAACTTGGTCTTAGTGTTTGTTTTAATTCTTTTTCATTTTTTTTCGGATACCCTCATTGACATGACATCGTGGAATACAAAGGGTATAAATGGTGGATACTCATATTTTACCGAATATTGTCTGAATTGCAGAGGACACCACTCGTAGCAACACTATAACACGTGCAATATATGTGGTGGTCAAGATGGCCATTGGGATGGCTGTCCGAATGCATATTCCCTCCCCTAAGCCCCTACTATGATCCTTCTGTTGTTTTTTCTGAATATAGGCATGCTGAAAATGAGGACTTGGGACGCCAAGCTCAAATAGAAGACATGCTGAAACAACTCTTGGAGCAATCATAAGCAATGAAGGAGGCTATGGAAGTATTGAGAATTCAGCAAGAAGAGAATGCCGAGGCCCTAGAAAGGATGAGCGTCAAATTCACGGAGATGATTGCTGAGGCTGAAGCTTGTGATAAATTGCAGGTAACAGTTTTAGCCGATATTCAAGAGGAACTACAAGAGGAAGACAAGGGTAAATTTTTGGATGAAGCCCAACAATTAGAATCTCTTGAGTGTCCCCGTGATGGGCTCACACTTATGGAAAATCCATTCATGGAAGAAGAGATAGAGTATTCCCCAGTTGACAGTAATGGAGAGACAGATGTCGATGCTGAGAAGGTGTATACAAGTAAGGAGGTCAAGGATAATGCAGTTTCAGAGTTGAGGTGTATTGGACCACACTCGACGCATTTTTCGACATTAAGTTTGGTTGCAACATAGAAATAGAGTCTTCCAAGCTTATAGAGAAATGTCTAGAGGAGGACCAAGCCCCATATATTTTGAAATATGCTGACTTGGAGAGACAAAATGACTTCTCTTACTTAAGGGCCAATAAGTTCAAAAGGCAACATCTACTGCTTGGTCCTTACAATTTTTCACCACCACCCCTGGAGCATAAGAGGAAATTAGATAAGAAATTAGGGGTGAGATTCATATCCTCAAGGTGGAAGAAAAAGCGGTGAAATTGGATACGTCGCGCTGCGACGTAAAATTAGACGCTGCTTGGGAGGCAACCCAAGGGTACCATGGGTACCATTTTAATTTCTTGCATTTAAGTTGATTTTATTTATTTTTCATCTTGTGTTGTTTTGGTGGAAAGTTTAGCACAGATGGAGGGGAAGTCTGAGTACCCGTGGAGGAGGAAGCTAACAAGCATGGAAGAGAAAAAGTGTGGGGTCGAACACCCACTTGTGCAAAGTTGAAAAAAGGCATGCTGTTAGCTAAGCCTAAAGGCCTCAGGGAGTATTTCTCACCCTTTTTAAATTTTAATGTGATGCTATGAGGACATAGCAGGATTCAAGTGTGGGGTGAGGGAAATTTCAAAAATTTTTGTTGTGCTTAACGATTTTTGGTGAATGTAATGCTTGTGAGAAATTTGAAAAATTTGAAAATTTTTTGTGAATTAAGCATGACTTCATCACCCGTTGGTTTTTCTTTTCGGTTCTTTTCCGACGGGGGGTCTTTGAACCGAAAAAAAAAATAAAAATTTTCTTTTTCTTTTCTTTGTCTGTATATAATGTTTTTAGCCATAGTTAGAGACTGTTTCCAACGATGGATGGACGACGACCGTCTTGAGGAAAATTAGTCAGTAGGTTGGTTTTTGACCCGTGCTATAAATGATTGTAAGATGCAAGTATGTTTAGTGTTGAAGCATGCAAGTGGTATACCTATGTTTGAGACACCTTGGCTCTTGAATTTGACTTGATATGATTGAAGCTTAATTTTGAATTCTTGTGATTAGCTCAGTTAAGAGTCTGCGGAATGTGTCTTGAATTGAGCATGTGCTGTGAGTGTAAGTTTTTCAAATATTTCGTGCTATTGTGGAATGTATAGAACTTTCATGGTGTGTATATAAAACGAAATGAAGGATGTGAATTGTAGGAGATGATTTAGGCATTTCTTTGAATGAACATAAATGTTATCCCTCACTTACCTACCTTGAATATTTAATCCTAGTTAGCCCCATTGAGCCTTAAGCCTATTCTTTGATAGCTACAACATAAGCTTAATCCTTTTTCTTTCATTAGCCTTGAATTTGATCCAAAACTCCTAAGCGCTTAAGTGAACAAATTCCAAAGAATGAGGGAGTGAGAAGCGTGAAAAAGAAGGAAAAGTAGAAGTTGTGAAAGTTGAGAAAAGGACAAAGGTGCACTTGTGTAAAAATGGTTGATTATTAGTAGGGAGTAAGAAAATAAATGAATGAAAAAAAAAATTGCTTAAGTACTCCTTACTACTAAGCTGAGTGTGCTTAAAGAAATGGGAACAAGAAGAGAAAATTCAGGATTGAAAAGAATGAGGGTGAAGTAAGGGAAGAGATATCCTTAATGAAAGTTGAAGTTATTAAAAGCGTTTGGGGGAAGATAGTCACTATTACTGGCCAGAATAGTACCTACCCGTCCCTTAGCTGACATTACAACCCATTAAGTCCTACTTGATCTTTCGTTCAAACATCCTTAAATTAGTGGAGTAAAACACTAAGGGCAAGCTTATGGGTCATTACATGATGCATGTGAATTCTTTGCGAGAGTGAGCGTAATTCTATTCATTTACCCATACATGTTGTGATTTAAAAATTTGCGTGTGAAAATGGGTAACTCTCTTGTTGTGAGGGCACATGTTTAATGAAGGATATAATTCATGTTGGATTTCTTGATCAGTTGATTTTCATGAGTTTGCTAAGATAGAGAGTCAATTCTTGAGGTTAAGAAGTCTTAACATAATTGTATTCCATTTCAATGATTAAATCGTGCATGCTCTATTTTTAGCTTGGTATCTTAAACAGTCATTGTAGCTGTAGCTTGAATTGTCTAGCTAAAATTAGCTATGTGTAAGTCTTCATGTGCATGAGATGTAAAATGTTTGTTCGAGGACGAACAAGACTTTAAGTGTGGGGTTGTGATCACGGGCAAAAGTAGCATGCCCAAGATACGCTTTGTGACTTAAATTAGTCTTGTTTATCTAAGTAATTGTATACATTTTCATGTAATTTTATATGAATGTGAGGATAAGTGCTAACCAACATGATTAGCCTTTTTTTTGTAGGTTTTGATGACTTTTGAGCAACTAATCCATGAGTTGGTGAAGTAGGGGCTTGGAAACGGAATTAACCCTCGAACGTCGGCAAAGAGGAGGCACAAAACAGCCCACCTGCGCGTCGGCAACGTGCCACGGCAGGCAGGCTGATCACAACAGCTCACCTGCACATTGGCAACGTGCCACGGCAGGTTGGCTGTGCGACAATGAGGTGTCAACGCGCTGCCCAAGCAGCGTGACACGCTGCCAACGTGGCAGGGTGACTTGGGATTAGGTGAACCATGCCCCACCACAGTGACTTTGCAATTAGCCGATAGGTCCCTTGCTTATCCTGATGGTGTGATTGAAGATGTATTGATTAAAGTGGGTCCATTCATCTTGCTGGTGGACTTTATAATCTTGGACTACGAAGCTGACAAAGCATGTCCCATCATTTTGTGAAGAGGATTCCTAGCTACCACAGATGCAGTGATCAAGGTGAAGCTGGGAAAGATGATAATGACTGTGGATGGACAAGAGGTAGTCTTTGATGTGTTCAGGGCGGCAAGGTTGCCACCCCATTATAAGGACTTTACAATGAGATCAATGGTGGATCCTGGAAGGTATAAGCAGGCGATTGAACAACATGTGTTTCATGGGAACTTAGCAAGTTAGGATACTAACCATCTCACTTGAGTGAAGGAGTGAGAAGTCTTGCGTCGTGTCGCGATGTTAAATTAAGCACTGCATGGGAGGCAAGCCGTGAATGTCATGCCATGACTATAACTAAGGTTCTTGATGGGAGGCAACTCATCTTTCTAAAAGTTTTATTTTTGTAGAGACGAACAAGGAATTTGAGGTGAAAGAACGGGTAAAAGAAGCTGGAAAAATTCTGAGTCTGGTGTGAAATACCTATAGTGTGGTGCCAGGTATCAAACATCAGAGGAATTTTTTTTTTCAGATTGGAGCATTAGGTGGCACGTCGCACTAGGACCAGTTCACAAAGAAAAAAATTTCTAAGTGTCTAGCGCGTCGCGCCAAAGTCAGCATACACAAAACATTTTTTGTCCATGGGTCAAATTTGACCCAAGGACCCTAAAATTAATAAAAACCTTCGACCCACACCTTTATTTTAAATCTCCATTCATCCTCTCTCTCCAAAAAGTCAAAAGTAAAAAGATAAGAAATTTTCTCTCTCTTCTCTCTAGGCCGTAACTCTCCCTCTCCCTATCCCCCTTGTTTTCTTCTCTAAAATGCTTTGTGGATCACATTTTCTCAACTCAAGTAAGTATTTATCTTCTCTCTTTGTTATTTAATGTGATAATCGTGCTCCCATTACTCTTCTTCCCCAAGTTGAAGAACCCAAAAATCAACATTATTGGTGGAAATCATGAATTTTACAATATGGGTTTCCATAGGTTAAATCTCTTTATTCTTCCACAAAATTGCTATATCCCTGTTTGGGTTGCTTGTTTCTGTTGAATTTTGTGATTATAAGTTGTGGGTGTGAAGGGGGTGATGAATAGATTTCATGAAAATTGTGGGTAGGAGTATTATTTGTAGAGAGAGAAAGTGCTTAGCTCATAAGATTCTTGAATTGTGAAAATCTTGGGTTGTTGAAGAATTCATGTAAATTCATTGTGGAAAGTAGTAAATATCATGTTGATTGTTGATTATATTCATTATGGCTACTACCATATATGGGTTATATGAATTGTGAATTAAAAGTTGGAAAAGTAAAAGGAGTGGCTAAAGTGAAGCATTCTCGAAAAGAAATAAATGAGAGAGGTGGGAGGAAAATCATGAATCTGACTTGTGTTGTAATGTTAGTGAATAATTTGGGTTGATGAGATTTGATATAACAATGGGGGAAGTCTGAGTACCCTATTTGACAAATTCTCATAAGTATGCTACCGAATTAAGTGGGGTCATCTTGCACCTCTTACACTTAATTAGCTAGTCTTGTTATTCATGAATTAATTTTGTAAAGTTCTTATTGGTTATTTGGCAGGTACTATGGCATCACGAGGTGATAAAGGAAAAGAAGTGGTAGTCGCTGATGAAGTTCTCAATAGGATCAGGAAGGGAACAAAAAGGTCAAAGTCATATGCTGCAAAAGCACCCCTTGCTAAGAGGTTTGGAGCCAAACACGTGGAGGAGCATGAACTCATATGGTTCAATGCACAAATGGAGGCCAAATATGTTTCGAAAAACTGGATTGATGAGGGACTCCTTGCACTTGAGTTTCCTACCATCCATGATACTATTCGCGAGCTAGGGTTGGGATACGTGTTTGTGGAACCTGAGGAGTGCAACCTAACTTTGGTGAGAGAATTCTATACCAACTGGATTACTTCCTTCATAGAGAGCATCAAAATTAAGGTGCGGGGTCATGTGGTTTGCTTCACGTCTAGGTCATTTAATGCTTTACTTGGAACACCTATGGTGGACCCGTAATGTACTTCATATTGCTAGAGAAACCCCCGTATCGTGATATTCTCCACACACTATGTGGTGAGCATTCATCTGCTCGTTGGCTAAGGGATCATAATGGCACCCATTCCACATTCTCATTCTCCTACTTGACTAAGGAGGTGAGAGTCTAGGTCAAGCTTGTCTATGTGGTACTCTTGCCTTGGACACACACCACAGAGATTACCAGAGAGAGAATTGTGTTGGTGTATACGCTGATGAAAGGGCTGCCAATAAACTTTGGCGCAGTCCTCAAAGATAACATGAGGAGGCCTGAGACAACTGCTGATGGAAGTACTATTATGGCAACCTTCTTATCCAGTTCTTGAGAGAGGTTGGCATGGAAGAAGAATAGACTATCTTCATCTACCACTAGTAGGTAATTTGGCGAGAAAAATGATGCATGTCACAAGGTGAAGGAGTAGGCCAACTCTTCAGTTCCACTTCTCACTTCAACCGAGCATCAAGCTCGGGATGACAACTGGCGAGGCCGTATGTTTGTGATGGTAGAGCTGCAGTTGAAGATTGGAGGCACACCTACCACTGATTAGGTGATGTCAGCACTGGAGTTTAATACCCCGAAAGTTCCTAAGACTAGATAATATCTTGGAAATATGATCAGCAGAAAAAGTTTTAAAAAAAAGTCTTGGAATAAATCATTGTACGAGTCAGTGGGATTTAGTCATGGTGACCTTCTGGTTGATAGGTGTTGTACTAACGAGCTAAGGTATGACCTATTAGTTAATGTGACAGCTCGTGGTCATGAGCCATGGTTAGTATTCGTAGAGGAAGGTCTGGTGTGACGAGTTAAGGTAGGACTCATATGTTGTTGTCATGGGCCATTGTTAGGAATAGTGATGAGTTGCTAGTTGCCAGATCTTGGAACAATGAGCCAAGGTATGGCTCATTGTTGGGAGTGATGAGTTGTGATCAGGAGTCGTAGTATGTCCCTAGTGTGTCTAGGCTAGACAGTAAGCTCCATGGTTGTCACGACTTAAACATAGGCCCAGATCGAGACACGAGACAAGGAACCTCGAGAGGCCCCAAGTCGACCCATGGAATAAATATAGGATAACATTATCAGAATAACATCTAACAGAAAACATAACTGAGTGGAAGCTAACTGAAAGAGTCTAATTTAAATCCATAAGAACAAATATAATAAAAACTCTTAATACAAAAGCAGAATCTGATGTATAAGTCTGAAAGCCTCTACTAAACTGATGAGTTGCTGAGAGAAGGCCCCCCAGCTAACTCCTAAAGTCTAAAAACTAAAATAGGAAACATAGATCGCGTCCTCGAGAGATGAGGACTCACCACAAGCACCTGAGATGGGAGAGGAGCATATCTAACTACGTGGATGAGTTTGGAAACCTGAATCTATATCATAAAACGATATAGATCATAAAGTATGCAGTCAGTACTTGAAATATACTGAGTATGCGGGAAGCGTAAATAAACTAAACATGCAAGTATACAAGAAGGAAGTAAACTGAATGCATCGACATATAATTGAACTTGAATACAAAAACCCTATCTGAGATACATATATATATTAACATGAAGCTTTTATTTGAAAATATTTACTGCAGTATAATCAAACTAATGCATAACAGTCATGTACTATGCATACACTGAGAACTGAAGTTTTAGCTGATATCATACACTGTACTAACTATCTACTGATAATTGGGACTGAATCCTGGTAAAACGGATTTAAAATGAAGTCTGAAACTATATGGAGCTGAGCTGAACTGATATAGTAGACAAAGGGAGACATTCTCTGCTATGGAGAGTCCTTGACTGACTAAGGGAAACATTCTCTGCTATTGAGAGTCCCTTACTAACTAAGGAAAACATTTTCTACTATTGAGAGTCCCTGACTGACTAAAGGAAATATTCTCTACTATTGAGAATCCCTGATTGACTAAGGGAAACATTCTCTACTATTGAGAATCCCTGACTGACTATGGGAGACATTTCTCTGCTATTGAGAATCCTTGACTGACTAAAGGAGAAATTTCTCTGCTAGTAAGAATCCCTGACTGACTAAGGAAAACATTCTCTGCTATGGAGAGTCCCTAATTAGGCTAGAGCATGGAGGACACTGATCTGATGTCATTCGTCTAGCCTAAGAAACTTCAACTAATTCAGAGACCTGAGCGTTCAACTAATTACATCATGCTGAATTCATTTAGAGTTTGATCAAGGCTACTTTCTACTATCAACAAGCCCAAAAGTCTAATAGATCAAAATCATTCTTTGTCATCGAAGTTCCTAACATTTCAATCCTGAATTTATAGCATATGTCATACATTCTAGATTCGTGTAAGATCCATAGGTCAAAGTCATACTTTAACATATACTCAAAATCATAGTGAAGGTACAAATGCTTCATGTTCACCCAAGCCCATAAGTTCCAATCGTGTTTCAACACATATATTAAAACATATATTCTAGATTGACGGAAACCCACATGATCGACTCATGCTTTAAACATATATGCGAGTTCATGGTAAGAGCATGCGAATATTTAATGAAATCCCATTTGAAATTTATGCTAAATCATGGTGTAAATTCTATAATCATGTTACTCCCATATCAAGTACATAATTCAAGATCTTGAAAGTAATTCCGTAAGCATACATGGCTATTAATCATGATGAGTCTTACAATTCATGGAAGGCATATTAGAATTCATCCATAAATCGAAATCCTAGAACATGCATTTCTAGAAAATCAAGGGATTAGGGTTTAAAAATTAGGACATAAGGATGGAAGAAGATCCTTGTTGAAGTCCCACATACCTGGCTAGAATAAATTCCCGTAAGAACTTGAATCTTGAAGCCCTTGAAGAAACCCTAGGTAGTCCTTCAGCTTGAGAGAAGAAGAAGAACAAAACCTTACGGATGATTTTTAGAATAAGGGGATTAGGCTTGTGAAAACCCCTATATTTCGACCCCTTTCAATACCTAAAATGACGACATTTAAGAATTGGGAGCATAGGACTTTACCAAAATACCCCTGGGTTAAAATTAAAAACCTGCCCGATCAGTGACCATGACCCTCACCACGAGTCGTTGGTCCTCACCACGGCTCGTGGTGACCTTTCATTGATTCTAGGGTCCCTTTTCTAAATTTTGCTTCTTCATCCAATGACTCATCAGTACTTTCCGTCGTCACCACTTATCAAATACTTGAAATCCTTCAAACGACCAACACGATGGCTCGTATCTTCACCTAACGGTTCGTGGTCTCTATCTGTTATCACTGAACCAGAAACCAACTCCTTTTCTGAGCTCCAACTAAAGACTCCTCAAGACAACCCTTCGCAGCAACCAATGGGTCGTCACTTGACTCATCGCGTCTGGGAAGTCTAGACTGCCGACTTACCACACCTACAACTAAAGGGTCGTTGCTTCCTACAATGACTCATTCTTCCATCTCATTGTATCAAACATACATAGAACCGTTTTATTAAAACCCTTCCAATGACTCATCTAACAGATGGTTAGAGCAACCCATGACTCGTCGGACGAGTCGTTCTAAGAAATTACTGCTGGTTTTCCTGCTAAACTTCATCCAACTCTAGCGTCTGATCTGGGAAACTTTTGGGGAATTACAATATCTCCCCCTTGGGAACATTCATCCTCGAATGTGGGCTAAACTTACTAAAAACTGGGGAAAGAACTGATATCCCAAATACTGAGCATTTACAATTGAAACTGATGGAGTATCTGACTCCGGGTTGATTTACAAATTTTAACTGAATATCTAAACCGTACATGCATGCTAAAGCGTGAGAAGTACTGAAAGACATTAAAATAACATGGAACTAGATAAAACACTAAGAAGGATTTTTTTCCTCTAACTGATATTGAGCTGATACGAACTGAGCCATCATTCTCAAATCACTTTCGATACTAAACTAGAATTCATGATATCTGGTCTAACTGAAAGTAAGGGACTCATGAGCATGAATAATTCATGACATCTATAACTGAGCATATACATGAGGTACCGTTATCTACTGAGCTACTAAAGAAACTCCTAAAGACTGTATTCGAGCTGACATACTGGAAGACATGAGTTAACAAACATAGCTAGTTTTTAACATGAGGGTGAGCCTTAATGATTCATAGAGTAAGACTAGCATCGCTGTCTGAAGGGGTTATCTAGACATTCTAGAAGTCTGAAAATAAGAATGGATAGAGCATAGCTTCAACTGAAACACAAGAGAAATTATCTTAACCTGAAGGGATTGGCATATCGTAACTATTAGGGCTGGAACTCCCTTACTAGCATACTCAAGTTTCGACTAACTTACCATCTTGCCCTTAGCTTTAAGCCATCATTCTAAGGCTCCTGGATCTTTCTTAAGGTTGGGGCTACACCACTAACTCTTGACTCCTCCTCCCCCTCTAACATTCACTTAAAACCTTATACTCACAGCTATTTCACACCATACATCGACAATCTCTTCCCAAAAAACATCACAAGAGCTTCTTATTCAATACTAGGGTTTTGGGGCTAGCAACATGCAAAGAGTAACATGAGAAATTCATAACATACATGTGACTATGTTTGGAGCTATCTTCCACCTACACTACATGTTGTGCTCTGCTAAGATGGGCAAGCTGCCAGAGCTGCTGGAATGGTGGACTGAATCTTCCCATGTCTGGCTAGAGGGCATTTGATGGCCCGACTGACCACTTCCAAAACATCCTTCCTTACCAAGCAAATTGTTTTTGGGGTGGCTCCTTCCACATATCTCGCAAGTTGAGCAACCTGACAAGGCTACAACAGAGATGACCGAGGCTCTACCTTTGCCATATTTGGCTGTTGGGCAATCTCTGTGTTTATGGCCGGGCCGGCTACAATAGAAGAAAACATCTGAACCCATCAAGCACCTTCCTAGGTGGTTCTTTTTGCAGCACCTGCAAACTGGATAAGTAATCTCCCTCACCCTGGGCTTGTTTCCCTGAACCTGAGCTAAAGACCTTTGCTGGGGTTGACAGTGACTCCCACTACTTGACCCTTGCTTGGAACTCTCAAAATATTCGGTCCTGGGCATTTTGTTCCTCTTTTCTCCCCCCTTAAACTCACCATCCATATTCAAACTACCAAACTTAGACGGGTTCCTCTTCATGAAGTCTTGAACCCTAGTAGCTGTCGCCTCCCTAGTAGGTTTTGTTTGTGAGATAGTCTACCGGTTAGGCTAGGTGGTCATGGCTCATATCACACTCGAAAGTGGCCCAAGCTCTGCATCCATAACTTGCCTGAACATGGGATTCATTGGAGTTAGTGGGGCTGGCTGACTCCCATTACCATTTCTTCTTCCATTCGCTCGTCTGGGAGGCATTATCTGCGAGCGCATAAAGCACGAGTCAGGAGAGGAACTATTAGAGTGTCACACTCTACGCTTGATAAGAATCATAAGGAAAAGGGAACATTCCTAAAATGTATCGTATCCTCTTTGTCATAAGTGTGGAGCGCTTCACACCCATGAAAAAGAGCCTACTTAACGAGGCTTTTAGACACCCTAGGATACTTCAAAAACCTAATGCTCTGCCAAGTTTGTCATGACCCAAACATAGGCCTAGATTGAGACACGGGAAAAGGAACCCCGAGAGGCCCCAAGTCGACCCATGGCATAATCATAGCATAACACTATTAGAATAACAACTAACAAAAAACATAACTGAGTGGAAGCTAACTAAAAGAGTATAATTTAAATCCATAAGAACAAATCTAATAAAAACTCTTAATACAAAAGCAGAATTTGATGTACAAGTCTGAAAGCCTCTACTAAACTAATGAGTTGCTGGGACAAGCCCCCCAGCTAACTCCTAAAGTCTGAAAACTGAAACATAACTGAAATAGAAAACATAGATCGCGTCCCCGAGAGGGGCGGACTCACCATAAGTAGCTGAGATGGGAGAGGAGCGTATCTAACCACGTGGCTAAGTTTGGAAACCTGAATCTATATTATGAAATGATATAGCACATAAAATATGTAGTCAGTACTTTGAATGTACTGAGTATGCGAGAAGCGTAAATAAACTAAAAAAGCGTAAATAAACTAAACATGCAAATATATAAGAAGGAAGTAAACTGAATGCATCGACTAACTGAACTAGAATACAACAACCCTATTTGAGATACATACATATATATTGAAATGAAACTTCTATTTGAAAACATTTACTGAAGTATAATCAAACTAATGCATAAGGGTCATGCACTATACATACTCTGAGAACTAAAGTTGTAACTGATATCAGACACTGTAGTGACTATCTGCTGATAATGAGGACCAAATCCTGCTAAAACTGATATAAACTGAAATCTGAAACTATACAGAGCTGAGATGAACTGATATAGTAGACCAAGGGAGACATTCTCTGCTATGGAGACTCCCTAACTGACTAAGGGAAACATTATCTGCTATTGAGAGTCCCTGACTAACTAAGGGAAACATTCACTGCTATTGAGAATCCCTGACTGACTAAGGGAGACATTTCTCTGCTATTGAAAATCCCTGACTGACTAAGGGAGACATTTCTCTACTATTTAGAATCCCTGACTGACTAAGGAAAACATTCTTTGCTATGGAGAGTCCCTGATTATGCTAGAGTGTGGAAGACATTGATCTAACGTCATTCGTCTAGTCTAAGCTACTTTAGCTAATTCAGAGACCTAAGCGTTCAACTAATTACATCATGTTGAATTCATTTAGAGTCTGATCAAGGCTACTTTCTACCATGAACAATCTCGAAAGTCTAATAGATCATAATCATGCTTTGTCCTCCAAGTTCCTAACGTTTCAATCCTGAATTCATAGCATATGTCATATATTCTAGATTCATGTAAGATCCATAGGTCCAATACATGCTTTAACATATACCTGAAATCATAGTGAAGGTATACACATACTTCATCTTCACCCAAGCCCATAAGTTCTAATCATTTTTCCGCACATACATTAAAATATATATTCTAGATTTACGAAAACGCATGTGATAGACTCATGCTTTAAACATATATACGAGTTCATGGTAAGAGTATATGAATATTTAATGAAATCCTATTTAAAATTTATGCTAAATCATGGTGAAAATTCTATAATCATGCTATTCCCATATCAAGTACATAATTCAAGATCTTGAAAGTAGTTCTGTAAGAATACATGGCTATTAATCATGATGTGTCTTACAATTCATAGAAGGCATATGAGAATTCATACATAAATTGAAACCCTAGAACATGCTTTTCTAGAAAATCAAGGGATTAAGGTTTTAGTACAAAATTTGGGATACAAGGATGGAAGGAGATCCTTGTTGAAGTCCCACATACCTGGCTTGAAGAAATCCACCACAATAACTTGAATTAAAGCCTTTGAAGAAACCCTAGGTAGTCCTTGAGCTTAAGAGAAGAAAAAGAACAAAACCTTACGGATTATTTTTAGCATGAGGAGCTTACGCTTGTGAAATCCCCAATATTTAGACCCCTTTCAATACCCAAGATGATGCTATTTAAGAACTGGGAGCATAGGAATTTACCAAAATACCCCTGGGTTAAAATTAAAACATGCCCGATCAGTGACCACGGCCCTCACTACGAGTCATTGGTCCTCACCATGGCTCATGGTGACTATCTGTTGCTTCTGGGGTCCCTTTTCCAGATTTTGCTTCTTCATCCTATAACTAACAAGATGAGTCATTACTTGATCTAGTGACTCATCGGTACTTCCCTTCTCACCATTGTTCAAATCCTTGAAATCCTTCCAATGACCAACACGACGAGTCGTAGCTTTACCTAACAGTTCATGGTCTCTGTTCGTCATCACTGAACTAGAAACCAACTCCTTTTATGAGCTCCAACTAATGACTCCTCAGGACAGTCCCATCACAACAACCAATGGGTCGTCACTTGACTCGTCGCGTCTGGGAAGTCTGGAATGCCGACTTACCACGGCTACAACTAACGGTTTGTTGCTTCCCATAACGACTCGTTCTTCCTTCTCTTGGTATCAAACATACGTAGCACCTTTTTCTTGAAACCCTTCTAATGACTCATCTAGCAGACGGTTAGAGCAACCCAGAACTCGTTGGATGAGTCGTTCTGTGAAATTTCTGTTGGTTTTCCTGCTAAACTTCATCCGACTCTGGGGTCTGATCTGGGAAAATTTTAGGGTGTAACAACGGTATGACTCATTGTAAAAGACAAAGAATGGTGGTTTGCATCTATGCAAAGAAGTAGATGAATTGGAATTTTAGCCCTATAATGATGGGAGGAAACCGCGGATCGTTGTTTGAAGGTACAACTCGTGGTACGAACCTTTGTGACTGGTAATGAGATTTTTTCTACGAAATCATTAAGGATATTTTTGTAATCCTAAGCTTCAGGTCCTAAACTATGACATTTTAAGATTGGGAAAAAGTTTTTTAGGGGTATTATCCACCCTAGATCATCCATTCCTCTCCTAACACTCTTAATTAGAAGATCAAAGACTCTCAAAACCTCTTAAGATTTTCTAGGGGTCTTCCTCAAATTCTCCCTAAGTGCAATTGGGGTTTCAAGGCTAGTTGGTTATTGTCAAATTCTAGGTATATAGGCTTATCAATGATGGGTTCTTTCACCCTTATGCCCATTCTTCAAGAAAATTCATGATCACCCATTCCCCAAGCCCTATTTTCAAAATTCTAGGGTTTTATGTTAGGATATGAAATTTCTCCATGATTCTCTTATGGATATAGATGAATTGATAAGAATTTATGATTTCCATGATAGGACCATATGTTCCCTCTTAATTCTCATGATATTATGGCCTCTTATGTTTATAATTATGAACTCTTAGGGCTAAATTCCTCTTTATGAAATTTTTATGATCCTCTTATGATTGAAATTCACTCAAGCCCTAATTTATGTTTATGATATATTATACATGATTTCCTACAAGCACTCTACAAGAATTTATGAATTTCAATTATGAGGATCTCTTAAGCATGTATGACTTTTCATGGTTATCAAGATTATGATTAGGGCCGACTCACAGTCCCTTATTTCATGAGTAATTCACGTATTAAAAGTATGTTCACAATTATTATGATTTAAACTATCCCATGAACTTTATGTATGATTTGACGATATTTAGGGAGTAGTGTCTAGCACTGAGTAGGTTCGGGTTTCAGGCAAACCCCGAGTCTTAAAACTACATGCCAGCATAGGTTGATATTCATGTTAATGCTACGGGGTCTCTTAAGTGATTATGTCATATTATCATTTTTTGCCCTGGCAAGGTTTAGGATGCCTCTTCCCACTCATAGTTGGGGCATCATGTAAGCTCTATCAGGATGGTGTCGGTTATGATGAGTCCTCCCATTATTCATTATGTTTTATACATGATTATGATTATGATATATTGACTCAAGTTATGTTTTACTAGGTTTTTCTTATAATTATGATTAAGAAAAGATTATGAATAGTTTTGAAAATTTTGAGCCCTTATGTTTCAATTATGATTATTACTTCATGCTTTTCTTGAAATGTCCTACTCTCATGAACTTTTATGTAATTTAATTGTCCACTTCATTTATCTTCATACTCATTATATTTCAAGTACTGATCACATACTCTATGTTGTATTGTTTCATGATACAGGTCTGAACAATTAGACTTAGCCCCATTGTTAGTCTTATTCCCACCTCAGACTAATTTAGTCCAGTCTTGGTGAATCCTTGTCTATCGAGGACATTCTCTCAATTTATATTTTATCTATTATTTTTGTTTCAGACTTTAGTCAGCTAGTTGGGGGTGTTATGCCATCAGCTCATCAGCTGTTCTAGAGGCTTTTCAGATAATATGTAGATGTTTTCGCTTTTACCGAGTGTTGACTCTATTTATGTTATTTTGATATACTTTAGACTTCTTCTTATCCATGCTTATAATTTAATTCCTGCTTGTTTATGCTATTAAGTCATGCTATATATGTACCATGGATTAGCTTAGAGTCATTCATGGTTCTAGGTCCTATGTCTCGATCCGGGGTCCCATCTCGGGTCGTGACATGGAGGAGCAGTACCCACTCAGTGCTCACTGAGAGTGCGACGCTGATGTGTAGAGTGGGATCGGCTTTTTTGGGGCCTCTAGATGGCGATGAGGCCATAGTGTTGACCGATGGTGTTAGTGATATCGATGATGATGAAGAGGATGATGCTACCACAGAAGCCATGCATGTTGATGGCGAGGATGATGATGATGGTCAGGAGTATAATCCTAATAATGAAGACTGTGCTTAGAGGCCTAGGAAGTTCTTCTTCTCTCCCTACTTGATATATTTATGTGTGCACTAGGGACAATGCATTGTTTAAGCGTGGGGTGGAGGAAATAGATTTTTTATTTATTCTTTCTTTGCTAAATTTGTATTGGTTTGTAGCATTAGTTGTCATTCTCTCTGTTGGTAGCTGATTTATGATTAATAAAACCATGGTTTGTAATAGCTAGTAATGGTGATGATTGTGGACACTGATGATGCCTTGTTACTTGTTATGTGATCGTCTCGACTTAGTTTTGTTTTGTTAGTTATGAGTCAGTTTTTTATTGACAGTCATTTCTTTCTAGTGTTGCCATAGAGGTAGTGGCCCTTCTTGATGATGGATGGATAATGACCGTCTTAAGGGAAAATTAGTCACAATTATTTTTTTATTTTTTAAATGGAGTCAAAAGGCCACTTGTTACTCTTTGATATTCCATTTAGAAGCTAAGATAGAGGCAATGAAGTGGTCATCTTGAATGCATAAGAAATAAAAATCCATGAGAGACACAGAGGTTCTTAAATTTGACTCAAAGAAAAATAATCTTAGGGCTTAATAATGATAGTTTTATTCAGCTTGATTGTATCGATATGTAGCCATAGGAAACTGAGTCACATCGTAATGCCATGAGAGGTAAGCTTGATTTGTTATGTGTTGTACATAATGTAATATCTAGAACTTTCCTAAGTGTGTATAGGATAGCTAGTTGCAAATAAAGTAGGATGTGATTAAGGCATTTCTTTGTAAAACCTATTTTGTCCATTGATGTTGTACCTTCCTTAATACTATCCCTAGTTAACCCCTTTGAGCTTCAAGCCTTAATTTTCTTCTTAGCCACAAAAGAAACCTATCCCTTTTTGTCGTGTACCTTCAAAATTTTTGATCCAAAGATAGTCTGATGCCCTTTGAGAATTAAGAATGAGGGTCCAACGAGGTAGAAAAAGTTAATGGAAAGGAAATAAAGAAAAAAATATGTGGATGATAACAAGAGAAAATAAAAGAGGGGTGCCGACAAAAAAAAGATGTTGTCTACTTACTGCTAGAGCATAAATGAAAGATTTTAATGGTTGATTATTCTTGTGAGATTACAAGTAGAAACTAGCAGTCAAGTATTATGAAAAAGGGGCATGAGAAAAGAGAAGGGAATTAGTTAAAGAAAAGGTGAGCGGTGAGACAAAGTGGTGGACAAGAAAGATTAAAAAATTGTCTTAAAGTGCTTAGGACTGGTAGCCACTACTAAAGAAAATCATTCCTACCCGTCCCTTAGCCGACATTATAACCAGAAAAAGTCCTTATGATCTTGCTATTGTTAAAGCAACTAAGTAGCTTAAATGTACATGAGGGGCAAGATTATGGTATGTTGCATGTTTATGATACATTGTTTCTGAGAGTGGTTATGTCTTGCTTATTACGTTCCAAGATTTGATTGATAACATGAGCGAAGAACATCACTAAATAAGTGAGGGCATAAGATTATCAAAGTTGGTGTACTATGTGTTGTATGTTTCATACTTAATCATGTTGGCCCTATTTTGAAAAGATCAGTCAGTTATATAGGCTATGTAGTCTTGAATATGAAAACTTTTGTGTGTGCTTGATATGAGTTGTTATGAATTGATGAACCACTGATGCATGTGCTCTGTGCTAGCTGCTTCAGTAAGGATGGATAGGGGTGACAAGTGGTGAGAAACGATGTTCATGCACATAAATAAGGATAGTTCGAGGACGAACAATGCCTTAAGTGTAGGGTGGAGATGTTGGGCATATTCATATGCCCATTTATCATGTTTTAACCCATATTTTACCTTAGTTTGAGATCATAATCCTTATAAAATGCATGAATTCATATTTATGTGTGACGTGTGAGCTAACAAGTTCTTTTAGATGTTTTGAGCAGGAAACTAAGGAAAAAGGACTCAAAAATGACCTAAGGTGTGAAGGAAGAAGAATTCAAAAAAATTTGCTACGTGAAATAGTTGGCGCGTACCAGACCCCGAACATCAAAGAAAATTATGCTCAAGTTGGTGCGCTGGGTGGCTAGCGTGCTAGGTCCTCAACTCTAGAAGAAAATTTGATCAACATCTTGGCGAGATGAGTGGAGTGGCACGCCACGTTAAACATTTAAGAAAATTTGACTAACACCTTGGTACATTGGCTGGAGTGGCACGCCAGAGGTCAAACTTTAGAATAAATTCAAGCCAAACACTGGTGAGATGGTAGGTATGGCGTGCCAGGGCCATTCAAGGATGGATTTTCATTTAAAAGTTGTAGTTCTCAAGGGCAAAAGAGTCATTAGATGCCTTGATTATAAGTATAACATCCAGGGCATTTTGTTAGGAATCTTTCATCGTATTGATCAAGTTGTATGCAGTTCTTAGAGGAAGAGACAAATTTTATTTTCTAGGTTTACTTCTTTAACTTATGTTAATCGAATGATGAATGCTTTATTTTCTGCTTGAACATAAGTGGCTAAACTCTTGTTCTAGGGCTTTGGCCATAGCTGATGGTTGAAGTTTGAATGTTTGTTTATGCTAGTTATTAATTATTCATTAAAGGTTGTTTATTCTTTCTTGTTTTTGTTGCTTATTCGTTAGATTGATCATCTCACGAATATATTTGTTGGCTTTTGATTGAACTCGGGAGAGAGAACCAAAAGGGTTAAAGAAAGCATAGAATAGGTTTCAATGACTCTTATTCAATGAGTTCAAGATAGATTTCATTGTCGAGGATAGGAAAATACCCTTCAACCTTGTTAAATTGCATACAAGTAGCCACAACCGTTGTCTCATGTTTCTCCTGCGACGATAGGAATATATGTATTAGGGTTCATTAGATAGTTCTTAATATTCGAGAGAATGGAAAGAAATGGGATAGTAACTTGCAACTAGCAACCTTAGGAAGAATTAGTCTAGAGTATTCAAATTCTAAAACTCGACCTAAATGCAAAAGTGCCAAGACCCTTGATTCTCATCATCATTTGAACTATAACACTTGTGAAAAAGCATTTAATTCATTAGTTAATTAACTTTGCAAGTTTTAGTAGTATAATCTCCAAATCATTCCCCATTTTCATATGTTTTTGTTAGAATAGTGAAATAAAGTGTTAACCTTAAGCAATTAATTTGACAAGTCTGTAAAAGATCGATATCGAGACTTCATTGTCCTATATTACTTGACGACCACGTGCACTTGTGTGCGCTTGGGAAACATCAATGTATTAACTCTTCATCTGAGTTTTACATGCTAGGTCAATTTTGAACTTTAAAACGGACATGTAAAGTGATGATCAAAATTAATTGATGTGGAAAGTGAAATAATAAATTTATGCATTGATTTAGGTCTTCCTTCATATTGAATAAATTTAGTATAAGCTCACTTAGTTTAATAGCTAGTAACTGTTAACGTGGACTAATTCTCCATCTGAATTTAACATGTTAGATCAATGGAACTAGTGTTTAATAATTATATATAATTGTAAAAGTAACAATTTACTCTCTATCTGAGTTGATTTTATTTATTTTTGAATTGTATTAATCTTGCATAATTTATGTACATTACATGACTAATACTTTTTTCATCAAATTTTACTATTCAGATGTATGTTGTATATATTGATGAATGCGGTTTGAATTTTATTATTCATTGTTATCGACTTATTGTAATTTATTTAGTCTATTATGTCTCAAATTCACAATAGACTTTATTCGGTTCACTTACTACTATCCATAATTTTTTTTATAGTGATAAGACATTAATTTAAAGAATGCATTGAATATGTATGTACCTTATATTATAAAAAATTTAGTTTCAATTTCTAACCGATTAAGAGATGGATATTTAATTTATTTCTTATAATTTTGTGTTATTGAGCTTTTGACAAATATTTTATTATTTGCGTGTAATGATCCAAATGCGGTGATTGGCCCCCATACTAACCCTCCAATGGATGAACTATAACTTACCAACTAACCCAATTGTTATAGATTTATTTAACAAAAAATAAGGCATTAGAGAGATAACTATTAAAGGTTTAAATAACTATAAAATAATCTGCGGAAGTCTAGCTATTACAATCCCAAAATCGAAAGTCAGCATACAAGTACTCTAGCGAGCAATGTCTAAGAGTAGTAAAGGCAAAAGAAAACATAAATCAATTTCTGATTGGAGTAGATATCTATCTAAAGGAAGATTTGTGGTAGCCTGGATAAGGATAGCTCACCCTCATACCGGTCAGCTGTTAACACTAGATGCGAGGTCACGAAGAAAACTTTGGAATACAGTCTGCACTTAAAGAAAAGTAAAAGAGTAGCATTAGTACAAACATTATATACTGGTAGGCATCATATAATTGATAAAAACAATAGACAGGTATAACAATACGTAACCAATAATTTGAAGAATCAGGTAGCATTGACACCCAAGCAAATACACCAATATTAGATTAGTAACAAGCATACATCATATAATTGATGAAAAAAATAGACAAGTATAACAACACATAACCGACTCAGATTAGTAATGAGTATACATCATATAATTGATGAAACTAATAGACAGGTATAACAACATGTAACCAATAATTCGAAGAATCATGTAGCAATGACACCTAAGTAAATACACCAATATCAAACCTAGCAATATTAATCAATATAGGACATATAGGTCTCTAAACCAGACATAAGAAGACATCACAAGAATTACAAGCATAATGCAATCAGAACACAATTATGAAATTATATCCATACTGAATATAGTTGTATAGCTTTTATATCTCATTAGTCTCACGTTGTACCATATCTGAACATACATCTATTGCTCATCTGTGTATACATGCTAGTAGTTCTTTAATCTTGCCCAACTAGTCATGACCTGCAGAGGACCCTAGGTGTCCATGTACCGTACCAGTGTGGTACCCACTCCATACTCAATTGTTTGTCCGTACATGATAACGTTCAAAACAATCCTCCAATTAAGGAGGTGACTATGGTCGTTTGCAAAAAAAGTACCTAACAAAAGTCGGAGTCGATTTCCCTTATATATTGGAGGCTAGATTAACCAAGAGTTGTAAATTAATTCACAAGAGCAAGCGTCATGTCTAAACACAAAGTCAAATTTGGGAGAATTGGTTTTAAACAAGTATCAAATGAAAATTTAAAATTAAAATATGGGAACATGATTGTTGTTAACAAGATTTGAGAGATTAGAGGTGTGCATTTGATGGGGCATCATCTTGATAGGTATTAACTAAGAGCCTTAAAATCAATTAGTACATGGATAGCATTGGTTTTGGATATACTCTAAGTTTCTCAAACACAAGAGTGTATATATTTTGGGTTTTCTCAAACCCCATAACCAAGATCTACAAAGGCGACCAAACATTGCTTGAGTGAGCGTAGACTATTTCTAGATCTAGCCCTTAAATGGAGCTTGAATTGGGTATAGACTATTTATAGCTCAAACCCATAAATCAAAATCTACAAATCCTCATTATCACTTATCTTTTTCAAGAAAAAATGAAATTTACAGAACTTAATTAATGTTTGCAACCATTAATTTTCAGATTGAAACTTGAAGAAATTAATAGATCCATGCATTATAATCAATTAGTCAATACTCGATCAATTTTAAACACCAATCATTCACACATCCCCCTAGGAGAGAAATTAGTTGTTCATAATTGTAATTCCCCGAAAACTCAAAGACTAGACCCAGGACTTAAATCAGAGAAAACTGAAAAATATTCACCAGTCACAGAACGAGTTGTTCTGTAACCCGTTGAAGGTCTCCACAAGTCGTTAAGTGACTCGTGGTGAGGATTGGGAGCTTATTTTGAAATTTGGAGAAAAGGGTGACCATGGGTGTGACCATAAGCCGTGGTCAACCCCCACGAGTCGTGATATGATCCGTGGTCAAGAATAATTTAAGACTGAGAAATGATAGGCAGTATACCCAACGGGTTACCATCCGGACTTGTTTGGGGCAACACGAGTCGTGGTGTCACCCGTGGGGACTCCATCTTTTTAAGGAAGTGTGGTTCACGGAAGGTGACCATGAGTCGTGGTCACTGACCACAACCCGTTAGGTCACCCTTGAGGACTGATGATCAGTTTTCCCCTAGGAGTTTTCAAGGGTCTTAAGTAATTTTCCTATCCTCCTAGACTCTAAAATACATCGTTTAAACATATTTTCAGACTTAATAGAGGGGTTAAACGGTTTCTTTCCTCATTCTCCCTATCCAGACTCTCGGAATTCATTGTAGAACTTCTCTCAGAACTTTTCAAAACAAGAGCTAGGGCAACCTTTCTCCTCAGTTTTTCAAGAAAATTCTTCAGGCTTCTTCACCAGATATGTGGGAATTCAACAAGGGAATAGTTCTTCCCTTATGTCCCCATATTCCTCCCTATTTCTCTTTATTAGTTGTAGCGCTGAAATTACTGAATGTCAAGAATTTGCTAATCATACCTTGTTTAAATCATGTGGATTATTATACCGTGTTAATTACATATATTTTTCACCAGTTTGTGACTGAAATGATGTTAAATCTTGTGAAGTGAAATTTAGCCCTATTTCTTGAACTAGAAAATCTTGAAATTTGCATTAATTCTATAATATCGAAACTTTCTTGGATTTATCAGTGTTGTGGAGTCCCATGTTTTTAGTAGCATTGAAATTAAACCAGAATATTGTCAGATAAGTTTTAGTAAGAATGTTAGAATTCTCAGTGTCAGTCAGGAAATGTCAACTGATCAGTTTGACTACAAAAATTCTCGAGGTGTCAGTAGTACCTCCCAATTATAAGAATCAGATTTAGAATTCAGTTTTATTGTTCCACTAGGCGGTCATGGAATTTTAGATAAATAGATCTAACTAGACTTAGGACCCCAGTTTCATATTTTAGTTTATTTCTTAGACGGTTACGACTCTTCTAGATAAGCAGCTCTAACCAGTCTTAGAACCCAATTTAAGTATTTGGTCCAATAAGACTCTTAAGGTGCTTTAAGATATGTATCCCTGACTAGTCTTGGACCCTAGTTTTGAGCTATCAGCTTAGTATTCAATCTAGGACTATCCAGTGTGAGTAGGACTTAGCACTTAGTGGACCAGGGTTCCAGCGCACCCAGGTTATAAGAACTACGTTGCCACCGTAGGTTACAATTATTATTGGCCTCATGTCCCAGACTCTTGTGATCACCTAGTTCAATCCTTTATACCCTAGTAAGGTATATTGGGTCCTATCGATGGGGTGTATACATCGGACTCCACGTCTAGCTCACGTGGTTATATGTCAGTTATAGACTCTCCCACTAGTCAGTTTAGTCTAGTTTCAGCTTAGTTCAGATCAGTATTCCAGATTTAGAACATGCTTTGACCATCAGACAGGGTCCTTTAGACCATCTCAGTATTTCAGTTATTCAGTTTAGTAGTTTTAGTTGGTCATTGCATGTCATTCTAGTTCAGCATTTTCTTTTTATTTATTCCATTATGTTATATTTCTCTCACTTACTCAGTAAATTCAAAGTACTGATGCATACTTTTATGTTGTATCATTTTATGATACAGCTATAGGATCTCAGTCTCAGCCTCGCTAGTTGATCGCTCACCAAAGAACTCAGCTATTCTAGTTGGTGCATCCTCATTCTTCTAGGATGGAGATTATTTACTTCAGTTATATTTTCTTTCCTTCTATTTAGATTTGGAGTTAGCTGCGGGCTTGTCCCAACATCTCATCAGTCATAGTGGCTTTCAGACACATATTGGTTTTGCTTCAGACTTGTAGTTTCGTTCTAATGTTTTCAAGTATTATGAACCAGCTTTATTTCCCTTGAAGTATTTATAATTTTGCATTAGACTTCCGCTGTATATATTTTCATGTTACTCAGAATACCGGTGTATGATTGACTAGGGGTTGACTTGGGGTTAAGTACCGCGTCCCCTCCAGGGTGTAAGCTCGGGGCGTGACAAACTTGGTATTAGAGCACTAGGTTTAGAGTATCCTCGGATGTGTGAAAGCCGCATCGAGTAGAGTCCTCTTCGTGGGTGTGAAGTGCGCCACACTTATGAAGGGGAGGCTACAAGATGTTATTAGCAAAATCCCTTCATTTCTTACTCCTTATCGTGTATTGAAATTCAGTTCCAGAATCATTCTCCTAACTCATGCTCTATTTCATTTCAGTGAATCATGCCTCCGCATCGTGGTAACCAGCCCCAGTAGCCCCTCAAGACGACTTGGTGTCTACCGTAGAATTCAGGGCGGCCATTCAGCTGCTCGCTCAAACTGTTACCAACCAGGTGAATGAGCAGGTGGTTCCAATCAACAATAACGGTTCCGCAGCAGCTACTCGAGTGCGGAACTTCACTCGGATGAACCCTCCATATTTTCATGGATCTGAGGTGGGAGAGGACCCACAAGGATTTGTGGACAAAATTAGAAAGATCACCTGAATTATGGATGTCTGTCCCTCAGAGGGTACCGACTTGGCTGCCTACCAGCTGAAAGGGGTAGCCTAAGTCTAATATGAGTAGTGGAAGGAGGGGAGGCCAATGGAAGAAGGACCGGTGGAATGGGAGGAGTTCATTACAGCCTTCCTGGACAGATTCTTCCCTCGAGTTCTCAGGGAGGCAAAGGTAGCAGAATTCATGAATTTGAGACAGGGAAATCGGATGGTAGAAGAGAATGCTCTGGATTTCACCAGGTTGTCTAAATACACTCCATATATGGTGGCCAAGCCAAGGGATCGCATGCTAAAATTTGTAAATGGGGTGTTGAACTTGGTCCTCAAAGAGTGCAGGACAGCGATGCTGATTAAGGATATTGACTTCTCCAGCCTAATTGTCTATGCCCAGCAAATTGAGACTGAAAAATTGAGGGACATGGAGGGAAAGAATAAGCGGGCAAGGACTGACCAATCAGATTATAGACACTAGAGGTATGGCGGTAGCATCTGCCCACAGCAGTAGTAGAGGATCCAACACCCAGCTCAGCCAGCGCCCCTACCTTTCGGTCTCACAAGGATCGAAAGGGTGGAAAATCTAGCTCTTAGTCCCAGAGCTACAATGCTGGTAAGGTATCCAGCTTGCCCTAAGTGCGGCAAGAACCACCCAGGAGAATGTCTTTAGGGTCGATAGGGCTATTTTGGTTGTGGACATCTTGGTCATTGGTTTAAGGAATACCCGTTAGCAGGACGGGGAAGGTCACAATCCATTACCTCAACAGCTCCGTCAGGCCGAACAACTCAGCAGGCTAACCCTTCAGGTACGGATGGCGGCCATCAGTAAAACTATTTGTATGCATTGTCTTCTCATCAGGATCAGGAGAGCTCACCTGACGTGGTCATGGGTATGTTACTCCTTTTTCATCTAAATGTGTATACCCTACTAGATCCAGGATCCACTCTATCATTCATGACTCCCTACGTAGTAGTAAAGTTTGATATCAGTCTAGAGGTCCTCTCGAAACCATTTTCAGTCTCCACCCTAATTAGCCAGTATGTTAGAGCCATTCGGGTGTATAGAAACTGCACAATCTCAGTCTTCAATAAAGTCATTCCATCTGACCTTATAGAGTTAGACATGGTCAACTTCGACCTCATTCTTGGCATGGATTGGTTACACTCCAGTTATGCCTCGGTCAATTGCAGAACTACGACGTCAGGTTTCAATTTCCTAATGATCCAGCTCTAGAATGGACGAGTAGTAGTTCAACGCCTAAGGGTAGGTTTATATCCTGCCTTAAGGCCAGGAAGCTCATATCTAAGGGATGTATTTACCATCTGGTTCGGGTCAAGGATTCTGACTCTAAGACCCCGACTATCCAGTCAGTCCCTGTTGTCAGCGAATTTCCACATGTTTTCCCCGAAGATCTTCCTAGAGTTCCTCCTGAACGGGAAATTGACTTCAATATAGACCTTATCCCAAATATTCAGCCCATATCCATCCCTCCTTATAGAATGGCTCTGGTTGAACTTAAGGAATTGAAGGAGCAGTTAAAAGATCTTCTTGATAAGGGTTTTATTATACCCAACATCTCTCCCTGGGGTGCTCTGGTGCTTTTCGTGCGAAAGAAAGACGGTACCCTTAGAATATGCATCGATTACCGTCAGTTGAACAAGGTCACAGTCAAGAATAGGTATCCCCTACCCAGAATTGACGACCTGTTTGACCAACTTCAGTGAGCCAGCTGTTTCTCCAAAATAGATCTCAGGTTGGGGTATCACCATCTAAGAGTCAAGGAGTGTGATATACGAAAAATAGCTTTCAGGACTCGGTATAGTCACTACGAGTTTGCGGTTATGTCCTTCAAACTAACTAATGCCCCTACAGCCTTTATAGACCTGATGAACAAAGTCTTTAAGTAGTATCTGGATATGTTTGTGATTGTATTTATCGACAACATTCTAGTATACTCTAGAAATTAGGAAGAGCATGCTAATCACATGAGAATAGTGCTTTAGACCCTCAGAGACCGCTAGCTGTTCACCAAGTTCAGCAAGTGCGAATTCCGGTTGAAGTCTGTGACTTTCCTAGGTCATGTGGTCTTTGGTGAGGATATTCAGGTTGATCCTCAGAAGATAGCAGTAGTGAAAGACTGGATCGACCTACCTCCCTAACTGAAATCAGAAGTTTCTTGGGTCTAACCGAGTATTACCAACGTTTTATGGAAGGCTTTTCTTCTATAGCATCTCCTTTGACTCGGCTAACCAAGAAGAAGGTGAAATTCCAGTGGTCAGATACGTGTGAGAAGAGTTTCCAGGAGTTAAAAACTCGACTCACTACCGCTCCAGTGTTGACCTTACCGGAAGGATCAGATAGGTTTGTAGTATATTGCAATGCTTCCAGAGTTGGACTTGGTTGCGTTCGAATGCAACGGGGTAAGGTAATAACCTACATCTCTAGACAGCTCAAAGTTCATAAGAAAATTTATCCAACTCATGACTTGGAGTTGGAAGCGGTGGTGTTTGTGTTGAAAAAATGGAGACACTATCTATACGGGGCTCACGTGGATGTTTTCACCGATCATAAGAGCCTTCAGTATGTATTCAGTCAAAAGGACTTAAATCATCATTAGAGAAGGTGGTTAGAGCTCCTAAAGGATTATGACATGAGCGTGCTATATCACCTGGGTAAAGCCAATGTGGTGGCTGACGCCCTAAGGAGAGTGTCTATGGGTAGCGTTGTCACGCCCCGAATCTACACCCTGGATGTAACATGGTACTTGAAGCCACAAGTGACCCCAAGTCAACCCCTTGTCTATCATTCACTAGCATTCTGAAACATGCACAGTATAACTTTGAAATAATATCATAAAACATTTATGAAAGAAAAGTCTGAAAACATAAAGTTCAAAACATTTGAATAGTACTGATAAATCTGCAAGAAAATCATGTCTGTCTGAAAGCCATCTAACTGAGGAGTTGTTGGGACAAGCCCCCAGCTAACTCTAAGTCTAACTAAAACTAATAAATGACTGAAAGAAAGAAACAATGCCCTCGTGATGAGGACTCACACTTCACTGCTGAGGTAGAGAATCTGAACTACGGCTGCCGAAGGTGCTAAATCTGAGAACCTGCAGCTGTATCATGAAACGATACAACATAAAAGTATGCATCAGTACTTTGAATGTCCTGAATATGTGAGAGGAATATACTGATAGATGTAAGTGATTGAACTAGAAATACATGCAATGAACAACTAATTATCTGAACTGAAATAACCTGAAGTAACTGAGATGGTCAAAATGACCCTGTTTGGTGGTCAAAGACATGCCCTAAATCTAAAAGTTCAGAGTCTGAGATACTGTACTAAACTGAGTTAAACTGATAGGTCTGAAACTGAGATTCTTATTCTGAACTAGACTAGACTAACTAGTGGGAGAGTTTGTAACCGATATATAACCACGTGAGCTAAACGTGGAGTCCAATGTATACACCCCACCAGTAGGACCCAATATACCTTTCCAGGGTATAAAGGAATGACAAGGTGATCAAAAAAGTCTGGGGCCAATTGGGACAATAATCTATAACTGTAACCTACGTTGGCAACGTAGTTTTGGGAACCTAGGTGAGCTGGAACCCCAATGCGCTCGGTGCTAAGTCCTACTCCCACTTGAAACCTATAATGAACAACTAGGCTGATAGCTCGTAACTGGGGTCCAAGACTAGTCAGGGACATATAACTGAGAGTACCCTAAGAGTCTTATCAGACCAGATTTTGAAACTGGGTTCTAGACTGATTAGAGCTACATATCTAGAAGCGTCGTAACCGTCTAAGTACAAACTAAAATCTGAACTGGGGTCCTGGGGCTGGTCAGATCTATAGAACTGAAATTTCATGACCACCTAATGGACCAAATAACTGTAATCTAAGTATGAGTCTGATAACTGAGAAGAACCACTAACACCTCGGGAAAAGACTGTACTCAAATTGATCAACTAACATTATTCAAGTCAACCCGGAGGTTGCAAAAAAATCTGACTAAGGCTAGACTAACATTCCTGAGCGATATTAAGTAAATAAATTTTTGAATGATATTGACTAGTTAAACCTTTAACTGAGTTTCTAATACATACAAATACTATAGGAATTTCCTAACTTTTTATGATTAAAGCATGATTCAATAATTCAATAAATATAAAGGATTCTAGTTTTTGCTCCAAAGTTAGGCTAATATTCTACTTCACTGGAATAGGAATCATTTTAGTCAGAAACTAGTGGAAATTAGCTACAATAAACATAAATTAGGATTCCACATGAATTATTCAAGTATGACAACAATATCTTCACTTTCGAAGAACTCACAGGTAGAACTGATAGAGAACAGGGAAAGAGTTTTAGGGGACACAAGGGGAGAACATTCTCCTTGTCGAACTCCCATATACCTGTAGAAGAAACTCTGATGAAAATCTCTGAGAAAAACTGAGAGGATTTTCATTTTCCCTAGCTTCTGTTCTATGCTTTCAGATGAATTCTACGCTCTGTTCTTGAGAATGAGACAATAAATATGGGGATAAACCATTGGACCCCTTCTAAAACCCCTGAATAAACCCCAAACGACGTAGTTTAGGGACTAGGTAGGTGAAATTTTACAAAAATAACCCTGGGATTTAAATCTGAAATCTAGCTGATAGGAACCAACAGGCCTCAAAACGGGTTGTTGATAGAAATGATGGCCCGTTGAATCTGGCCGTGGTTTCTGGGTTCATAAACTAGGTTCATAAGGGTGGCCCACGGTTAGGTACAATGGTCCGTCAGATGTAACAATGGGCAATTGGTACGTCTCATTGGAACTAGTAAGAAAACAAGGCATGGGGCAACGGGCGATAACAACGACTTGTTAGTAGAACCAACAGGCCGTTGTATCCCCTCATGGTTCACACCGCTGGGTCCTAGAAACAAACGATGAGTTGTCACAAGGGCTTATTGGAGGCTACCATGGGCTGTTGTTCCCTCCCGTTGTCTCAGGGAGTGGTCCGATAGACCCCTGAGTTGGGATTCAATGGGTGACAGGACGACCCATTGTTAGAATCAACGGGTCATCCTATGACTCATTGTTTTCCCTCGAAGAAAGGATACTTCTAACCATGACCACTTACAACAGTCCGTTGGTTCCACCAACGGTTCGTTGTGCTGGTCGTCTGAGACAAATAATTTTCTGGTTTCCTGTGGTTTTTACATGCAACTTCTGAATTTGGTCTAGGAAAGTTTTGGGGTGTTACAATATCTCCCCCTTGGGATCATTCGTCCTCGAATGAAGACCAAAACTAGGAAAATTGCTGAGATTTCCAAATTTGATGCTATGACTAATTATTGAAGGAGTAACTGACTCCGAACTGACTTAGCCATACTATCTGAGCTGATGCAACTAGAATGCACGCAGAAAATCTAAATAAGGCTGATGAGTATGGAACTGATTAGAGTACTGAGAAGGGATTTAGTACCTGATTCTGGAATTGAACTGGAAGAGAACAAGTGAGGGTATCTGGCCATCATGTCTGCTTCTGCTTTCCATGTGGCTCCCTCAACTTGCTGGTTTCTCCATAGGACATTGACGGACGCTATCTCCTTATTCTTTTGCTTATGAACCTGACGGTCAAGGATCTGTACTGGTACCTCCTCACATGTGAGACTATCCTTTATCCCCACACTATCCAATGGCACTACTGAAGTTGGATCACCAACGCACTTTTTCAGTAGTGACACGTGGAAGACTAGGTGCACAGCTTCTAACTCTGAAGGTAACTCCAACTCGTAAGCTACCTTACCAATCCGCCTCCAAATCCTGTAGGGTGATCTTGGGCATAATTAAGTGCCCAAGTGTTATTTTATAACTTAGGTTAGTCATGTTTGTCTATTTATACACTTACATTCTCATGTGATTTTATGTAAATTTGCGTATGCACTAACCAACATGATAAGTCCTTATTTTGTAGGTGTAAAATGCATATGAGGGACTAAATAAGGATGGGTGAAGTGAAGAATGGAGTTGGAAGCGAGTTGCAAAAGTTGGCAAGAAAGCATGCCATGGAAAGGCTGGCCGCGCCAGGCAGCGTGCCATGCTGTGCGTGTGCTGCACCCAGCGCCGTGCCACGCCAAGGCCATGTGCGAGATGAGGCAGCAATACCAGGGCGCCTGCGCGCCAGTGCCGTGCCATGCTAGGCACTGCTGCGAGCCAAAACTGTGTCACGCAGGCCATCGCGCAAGGGCAGTGTCATGCCACGTTGGCCATCGCGCCATGCCTTGGCCAAGCATCATTTTAATGAAATTTCCAGTGAGCCTACATGTTACCTCCGTGGCACGGAGGCAAATTGGTGCGTTCAGCTCCGTGCCACGGAGCCATTCCATGACGGGCCAAAGTTTGCAAATTCCCTATTTACTATAAATTAAGCTCTTAGCTTCTAAAATCATTTGTCACGAAATATTTTCTGAAAACTGTAGAGGAGCAAGGGGAGAAGTAAAGAACTCACCTAAGGTTCACCAATTTTGCATTCTCTTTCACCTATTCTTGTAAGTACACTACTTTAATGATGTTTTTGAGTATTTGTATGAATATGAGTGTTAAAACCCTTCCTCTAGGGTTGAGGCCTCGTGATATGATTATAATTGCATGAATTTATTTTGGTTTGAGTTGTTAATTGTTGTTTTGTCTTACTTTCTTCATTATTGTTGTTTTTATGCTTGATCACCATGAAAACAAATGCGTTAAGCTTAGGTAAAAGCTTGAAAGAGTAACCCTAGGCAAGAACATAGGAATGTAAGGAGCAAGTTCTTATCTTTAGATATGATTCGCGGTTAGGATAGAAAATATACCTAATTTGCCTTGCTTGGTTGCTAAAATGGGATGAGAGCAAGACACCGGCTTAGAATTATCACTCAACCACTCGTAGAAGTAGTTGTGAAGCTAAGTTGGATCAAATGATTAGAGGTATGAAAGTCCCTAATCAAGAGCATAAACCCTGTAAACCACATCCATGTAGTTGAATTGCCCACGAACTAGGTTATCACACCCCCGCACAATGATGTAGTTGTGAGGCTAGTTTGTCGTGTTTAGAGGCTCGAGAGACCATGAACATTGCATTTTAAACTATGTGAGACAACAATTTATAATATCATACTTGAACCATTACAAAATGTAGCATTGCATGATTATTCGGCCTTAGCTCTAGTTGCTTCTTATATTGTTTTCAGATTATTTTGTGACCACCCTAAAATTTAATTATAATTTATCGAAAACCTCTATAATCAACACTTGTAAAGGTTAATCTCACACTTGAACTTCATAATTTGCTGAAATTGGTCCAGTCCCTGTGGGTTGGACATCCGGCTCTTGAAAAGGGTCACTGTATTACTTGTATGACCGCGTACGCTGGAGCGCAACATAGGGTCCCACATATTTTGGACTGAGCTTTCCCTTCTTTCCAAACCTCATCACCCCTTTCATGGGTGAAATTTTCAAGTATACCCAGTCATCAACTGCAAACTCCAATTCTCTTCTCCGCACATCAGCATAAGATTTTTGACAGCTCTGAGCTGTTTTCAACCTCTCTTGGAAGAGCTGAACTTTCTGCATTTCCTCTTGTACTGAGTCTGGCCTTATCAGGGTAGCTTCACCAACTTCAAACCAACCTATAGGAGATCTACACCTTCTACCATACAATGCTTCAAATGGGGCTATCTGGATGCTAGAATGGTAGCTGTTATTGTACGCAAACTCGATAAAAGGGTAATGGTCATCCCAATTACCCTTAAAATCAATCACACACACTCTTAGCATATCTTCTAGGGTCTGAATGGTCAGCTCAGCTTGTCCATCAGTCTATGGGTGAAAGGCTGTATTGAGCTTGACCTGGGTACCTAGTCCTTTCTGAAAAGACTTCCAGAAGTGAGAGGTGAATTGGGTACCTCTGTCTGAGATAATGGATAAGGGAACCCCATGAAGTCTGACTAGCTCTCGAATATAAAGTCTAGCATTGTCCTTAGCTAAGTCTGTGGTTTTGACGAGGAGGAAGTGAGTTGACTTAGTTATCCGATCTACTACCACACAGATTGAGTCATGCTGCCATCGAGTCCAGAGTAGACCTGTAATGAAGTCTATATTTACTTCTTCCACTTCCAAGTGGGTATACTAATATCTTGAGTCATGCTTCAGGGCCTCTGGTGTTCTACCTTGACTTGCTGGCAGTTCGGGTGCTATGCTACAAATTCAGCGATATCCCTTTTCAAGCAGTTCCACCAGTAAATATCCTGTAGGTCGCAGTACATTTTAGTTGCACCGGGGTGAATAGAGTATCTACAGTTGTGTGCCTTGGCAGTTATTTGCTTTCTCAACTTACCAACATCCAGTACACACAACCTGCCCTGGTAATAGAGCACCCTATCACCCCCTTGGGAGAAAGCATCTATCTTTTTTCTGATGACTGCTTCCTTAAGCTTAAGTAAAATGGGATCCTCATTCTATCTGGATTTGTTCAACTACCAAGGATGAATCTGATCCACTTTGCATTACCATGCCACCTTCAGCTGAGTCCACCAACTACACCCTTAACTGGGCTAGCCTATGAACTTCTTTCGCTAGCTCCCTCTTGTCTTCCTCAATGTGAGCCACACTTCCCATAGATCGTTTGCTTAGGCCGTTAGCCACCACATTAGCCTTACCCGGGTGATACAACACACTCATGTCATAATCCTTTAGCAACTCCAACCACCGTCTCTGATGCAGGTTTAGGTCCTTCTAGCTGAACACATACTGAAGGCTCTTGTGATATGTGAACACATCCACGTGAGCCCCGTACCAGTAGTGTCTCCATATTTTTAACGCGAATACCACCACTACTAACTCCAAGTCATGAGTTGGATAATTCTTCTCATAGACTTTGAGTTTTCTAGAGGCATAGGCTATCACTTTGCCCCGCTACATCAGAACGCAACCGAGTCCAACTCTGGAGGCGTCACAATAAACAACCAACCCATCTGATCCTTCTAGTAAGGTTAATACTAGAGCGGTAGTGAGTCGAGTCTTCAACTCCTAGAAACTCTTCTCATATTTGTCCAACCAGTGGAATTTCTCCTCGTCTGGGTTAACTTGATAAGTGGAGATGCTATGGAGTAGAAACCTTCCACAAACCGTCGGTAATAACCTGCTAAGACAAGGAAACTCCTAATTTCAGTGGGAGAGTGTCACGCCCCGCCTTGGGGGGTATGATTGGCACCTGGTGCCCTATTCGGACCTGAACTGTTAGAGTACTAAGCCTAAGCACATCTGGTGCCTGACAGGCTCTAACTCAGATTCATGGAATCAACGGGCTATATAACGACTGTAAATACAGCCTTTGGCCGACTGGGCCTATAGCCACCTGTACTGTAATATCAGCTAACCAGAATCATACTCATATAGGGAAACCTATGCGGGCCGACAAGGTGTCTAGTTATCTCTAACTCAATATAAAAAATGTTGAACATCTACGTGACTGGCAAGGTCACCACTACTAACTAGATACGGCCCTACACGGCCAACATAAACAACCATACTAAACAACTAAGCATACGCACGGCCCCACACGACCGACACAACTAACCACAGGGAGATATATACACCATCTCTACAAGCCTCTAAGAATACTGATAAGATGGTCGGGACAGGGCCCTGACCTACCCGTACTATACAACAAAGAAAAGGAAAAAGACCTCTAGCTGTCTAGCTCCAGATGACAGGAGCTGATGACTCAATGAGCTGGCTAGAATCACGAGCGATCGGCTCCTCATCTATGAGTACTTGCAGGCAAGTAATGCAGCGCCCCAAATGGGCGTTAGTACCACTGGTACCGAGTATGCAAAGCAAACTGAACATAACTGAATATAAACAACAATGCTAGTAAATTCTGAATAGCAGGAAATATTAAAAACTGTCTGAACTAGCAGGATCTGAAATAGGCTTACTTGTACTGAAGGTAAGGTAGAATCATACCTGTCATCATGGAAACCTGTTGTCTATCAACTAATAGATATCATGTATATACATATATATATAACACACAAGAACCTATACCATCCCCCATAAGTCGGAAGGTGCCAACCAACACACAATCTATATACCCCTACCCGGGTCAAAACCATCCAAAAATAAATCACTCCACTCGCCTACTAACTACGAGCACCTCTACCGCCCCCTGGGTCTCCAGCTCGGGCTATGGCCTCTGATATAAATAACTGTGTCTAAGCCTGGAGGAATCCTGTACTGTAAACTGTAATCTGTATCTGTATCTGTATATGTAATCTGCCCCCTGGGCGCAAGCGCACAACAGGGTAAGCTATACTGCTATGCTGATCAGCCTGATATGGGGAATGCTTCATCCCATCTTCGTCCTACTGCGGACGACATACCACTCCTTGGAGTGGCGTATCCCCACCCTCATAGTGGGTCGACACAGTTACCAACCCAGGGGCGGGAGGACGCTCAAAGGGTGCCCTCATAACACAAACAGGTCTCAACAAACAATAAGCACATATAGCAAGCATGTTTAAACTGAAAATACTATCTGTACTCTGATTTCTCATTCTGAACTCTTTTCTGTGTTATACTGATTCTCATACTGAACTATACTGTATCTGCGATATTATCTAACTGTCTGACTATACTGTAACTGAGGTATCATCTAACTGTCAAACTATACTGTATCTGGGATATTATCTGACTGTCTGATATTACTTTACTAACTTTTATTCCGAATATATATCCTAATATCATAAAACATGCTTGCTAAATTCAAACTAGACTCAATTCTCGACTTCTGAGTTCTTTCTTCTACACCTCACACTATTTATTGTACTAGGTTACTAACTTGCCGAAGGAATTAGCTTTACATACCTTCGCTTCGGAGTTCCCGACTAACTGGTGTAGTTCGGTCAGTTCTTCTGCTATTTCTCCCAACTGCATTCATATATATATCAATTAGAGCTAAATACGCTAATATTCTGGAAGAAAATATAACTTTCAATATATATATAGCCCAAACTTTGGCTTATCGAAAAACGGTCAAAAACTCGCTATTTATCGGAAGTCCAGAAGGGAGAAATACTCACTTTCGGTCTAGGAGTATATTGACACTAATTTGGAGCAATTCTCCTTACCTTAGTTCGGTAGCACGATGATTCGCCGGCTGAATTTCACAAAACTAAATCCTTGGGAATGCTCCTTACTGCTTAATACCTCGGTATATGGAGTTAATTTGAGTTTGGACCGCGTTTGATGGCGTAATCAGAAGGAAATTATCAAGAAACCTTGTCTCCCTCTATTTTCCCTCAACCTTACTGGAAATTATATGAAAAGTAACTTTAAAACCGAAGTGGAGGGGCTTATATAGTTGGGCCTGGACAGGGCCTCCGTGACACGGGGCCAACACGGAGGCCCTCCCTCCGTGGCACGTTGCCATCGCGGAGGGGTTCTGCCGCGGCTCCTCTCGTGATGGTTCGACGGATTTCTTATCCGGTCTTTCCCCGGGCCTTTTTCTAGCATGTATGACATTCAAAAACTCTTAACCAACATGCGAATAGGCCATCTACATGTCGAGAATTTACCGGGTGTAACAGAGAGGTAGTTCTGGGCCAATCCTTCACCGCTGCTATCTTATGAGGGTCTACTTGTATCCCCTCACCTGAGACCACATGACCCAAGAAAGTCACAGACTTCAACCAGAATTCACACTTGCTAAACTTGGCGAATAACTAGCGATCTTTGAGGGTCTATAATGCTAACCTTAGGTGATTGGCATGCTCTTCCTCATTTCTGGAGTACACTAGAATGTCATCGATAAATACAATGACAAACATATCAAGGTACTGCTTGAAGACCCTATTTATCAAATCCATGAAGGCTGCTGGGGCGTTCGATAAACCAAAGGACATCACCACAAACTTGTAGTGTTATACCCCGTAAGTTCTTGACACTTAGTTGGCCTATTCGCATGTTGGTTAAGAGTTTTAGAATGCCATACGTGCGAGAAAAGGGCCCGGGGAGAGACCGGACAAGCGCCATGTTGGAGTGTCGCAAGGCAAATGCGACTTATAAATCTCTTTCGACAAATGCGACTTATAAATCGCATTCGACAAATGCGACTTAAAGAGGAGGGGTTCGGGCCCAAGTATATAAAGCCTCCCACCTTGTTTTAAATCATTTCCTTACATTTAATTTCCAGTGAATGACCAGTAAACAGGGGAGACGAAGGGTTTTCATTCATTTCCTTCCGTTTACGCCGTCAAATGCAGTCCAAACTCAAATTAACTTCAGGTAGCGAAGTATAAAGCTGCAGGGAGCATTCCTACAAAGTTAGTTTCGCGAAATTCGGCCGACGAATCGTCGTCACACCGAGCCAAGGTAAGTGGAATTGCTCCAAACTAGTGTTAATATACTCCCAACATTAAAGTGAGTATTTCTTCCTTCCACACTTTCGAGAAACTATGAGTTTTCGGCCGTTCTTCGATAAGTCGAAGAATAGGCAGTAGGTATATCCATAAGTATGGTTTCTTTACAAAATAATAGTAGAATTAATTTTATTCTTTCGTGAATATGAATATAGTTGGGAGAAATAGCTGAATACTAGCCGATCTACGCCAGTTAATTAGAAAATCGGCAGTTGAGGTATGTAAAGCCAGTTTCTTTCGTCAAGCTAGTAGTTCTAGTATAGAAAAATAGTACGAATTTTAGCAGAGTCTTTCAGAAGTCTTATATTATGTTCAACATGAAATTTAGTAAGCATGTTAGAAATGTAATACAATGTTCAGCATGAAATTTAGTAAAACAGTATAAGTTCCAGCAGAATATTCCTGAAATATTATTACAGATTCAGTATATTTCAGTATCAGATTCAGTACATTTCAATATGAGATTCAGAACAGAATACCATAACATAAATATTATTATTAGATCCAGTATATATATATGTATATTACATGCGGTTATTTTATCTGTGGAGACATGATTGTTCTGTGTTGGGCACCCTTAGAGCTTCCTTGATCGCCCCAGGGTTTATAGCTGTGTCGACTCGCCCGCCAGAGGGTGAGGATACGTCGCTCTACGGAGTGGCATGCCATCCACCAGCGGACAAAGATGGGATGCAGATTCCCCATAGCAGGCTGATCAGCACTATACCCCACCCACTGTCGAGCGCTTGCGCCTGGGGTGCAGATTACAGTTTTTAGATTACAGATTTCAGATTTCAGATTTCAGGAGTCCTCCGAACTCAGATACAGCTATAGTCAGGGGCCCAACGAGTCCAAGTTGCATAGCCAGGGGGCCGGCAGGATGCTCATAGTTACTTGGTGGATGGTATGACCTTGGTAGGGGTATATAGATTGTGTGCTGGTTGGTACCTTATGACTTATGGGGGCTGGTAAGGTTCTTGTATGTTATGTTGTGTTAGTTATTAATAGATAGAAAGTAGACCGCCATGTTATCAGGTATGACTCTTACTCTCTTCAGTAAAGTTACGCTTTTTTCAGTCAGTCTCAGCCCGTCTCCTATTACTTCAGTATCTATCAGTATTATTGTTTGCTTTCAGTTATTTTCAGTTATTGCTTTGCATACTCAGTACCAGTGGTACTGAAGCCCGTTTTAGGGCACTGCATTACTTGCCTGCAGGTACTCATAGACGAGGAGCAGATCCCTCGTAGTTCCAGCCAACGTATAGAGTCTTCAGCTCCTGTCATCCAGAGCTTGACAGCTAAAGGTTTACTTCCCTTTTTGTTTCTACAGTATGGGTAGGCCGGGGCCCTGTCCCGACCATCTTATTATTCTTAGAGGCTTGCGGATTGTATATTCCCTATGGTTAGTTGTACCGGTCGTGTTGGGCCGTGTGTATGTTTTTAGTTTGCATGTGATGGCCATGTGGGGCCTTTTTCAGTTGTCAGTTGGTGACCTTGTCGGTCACAGATCAGTTTAGCACTTAATTCTACTTTTCAGTGATAACAGTCAACATGGTTGCCTTGTCGCCCCGCATAGGTTCCCTTATGTTCAGTTGTTCTGGGTAGCTGTTATATTCCTACAGGTGGCTATAGGCCTTGTTAGTCGGAGGCTATATTTACAGCCATTATATAGCTCGTTGTTTTCATAAATCCAAAATTAGAGCCAGCCTGACACCAGAAGTGCTTAGGCTCAGTAGTCCAGTAGTCCAGGTCCTAGTAGGGCACCAGGTGCCAGTCATGCCTCCCAAGGCGGGGCGTGAAACGTAGTGACCATATTGAGTTCTAAATGCTATTTTTGGTACGTCACACTCCCTAACCCTTAGCTGATGGTAACCTGACCTGAGATCGATCTTGGAGAAACAGTTGTCTCCCTAAAGTTGGTCAAACAGATCGTCAATTCTCGGTAGAGGGTACTTGTTCTTAATTGTGACTTTGTTCAGCTGACGATAATCTATGCACATTATGAGGGTACCATCTTTCTTACGCACGAATAGCACTGGAGTACCCCAGGGAGAGATGCTGGGTCTGATAAAACCCTTATCAAGAAGATCCTTTAACTGCTCCTTCAGCTCCTTAAGCTCAACTGGAGCCATTATGTAAGGAGGAATAAAGATGGGCTAAGTGTTCTGGAGGAGATCTATTTCAAAGTCTATTTTCCCGTTCAGGGGGAACTCTGGGAAGATTTTTAGGAAATACATCGGGGAACTCGTGCACAACTGGAACTGATTGAATGGCTGGGGACTTAGAGTTGGAATCCTTGACCCAAACCAGATGATATAGAAATCCTTTGGAAATGAGTTTCTGGGCCTTAAGGTAGGAAATAAACCTTCCCTTAGGCGCTGAAATGCTGGCTGACCATTCTAACACTGGTTCATTCGGAAACTGAAACTTGACAACTCTAGTTCTGCAGTCAACTGAGGCATAGCAGGAGTGTAACCAATCCATGCTGAGAATAAGGTCGACGTCGACCATGTCTAGCTTTACAAGATCCGCTGGAATGACATTATTTAGGACAGAGACTAGGTAGTTTCTATACACCCGGATTATTTAGGACAGAGACTGGATAGTTTCTATATAGCCGACTGGCTCTAACTGACTCGCCAACTGGGGTGGAGTCTGAGAAGGGTTCTGATAAGACCTCTGGACTGATGTTTAACTAAACCGCTATATATGAAGTCATGAACGAAAGAGTAGCTCCTAGATCTAAGAGGGCATATACGTCTAGATGGAAGAGACGTAACAAACCAGTAACTACGTCAAGGGAGCTTTACTGATCCTAACGGGAAGACATGGCATAAAAAAGGTACTGGCGCTGGCCGCCATCTGTACCTGATGAGTTGTCCTGCTAAGCTGGTCAGCCTATTGGAGTTGCTGTGGTAGTGGATTGTGATCTTCCCCATCCTGCTAACGGACATTCTTTAATTTGATGCCCGAGCTGTCCACAACCGAAATAACCCTCCCTGCCTTGTAGACACTCTCCAGGATGATTCTTGCTGCACATGGGGTAAATTGGATACCTACTCCATGCATTGTGAGCCTGAGACTGAGTGCCAAATGACCCACCCCTCCGATCCTGACGGGACCGAAAGGTTGGGGCGCTGGTTGAACTAGGTGTTGGGGATCTCTGCTGTTATTGCTGTTGCTATTGCTGTTGTGAGCGTTTACCACCGTTAGATCTCTGATGGCCATAATCTGAATGGCCAGTTCTTGCCCTCTTGTTATTTCTCTCCATATCCCTTGGCTTTTCAACCTCAATTTGCTAGGCATAAACAATTAGGCTAGAAAGGTCCATGTCCTTGATCAGCATCGCGGTCCTGCACTTCTTGAGGACCAGATTAGCTACCCAATTAATGAACTTCTGCATACGAGCCCTTGGTTCAGCTACCATCTTTGGCGCATACTTTGATAACCTGGTAAACTCCATCTTTGGCGCATAAACTCTGCTATCTTAGCCTCCCTAAGCTCCTGAGGGAAAAACCTGTCCAGGAAAGCTATGTGGAACTCCTCCCACCTCACCGGTCCTACTTCCGTTGGCCGCCCCTCCTTCCACTACTCATACAAAACCTGGGCTACCCATCAAAGCTGGTAGGAAGCCAGGTCAGCCCTCTTAGAGGAGCTCACACCCATAATACGGGTAATCTTCCTGACCTTATCTACAAACTCTTGGGGGTCCTTACCCACTTTAGATCCATAAAATGATGGAGGGTTCATACGAGTGAAGTCCCGCACCCTTTCAGCTACTGTATACCCGTTTGTGTTCACTAGCATGACCTACTGATTCACCTAATTGGTTATGGTTTAGGCCAGTAATTGCATGGCTGCTCTAAACTCTGCGGTAGAAACGGAATCGTCTTGAGGAGCTGCCGGGGCTGGTGGGGCAGGTCTGTTGGCATTACCGACCCTTCTTCCATTACCGCATCTGGGAGGCATGATTCACTAAAATGAAACAGAACATGAGTTAGAAGAACGTTTTTGGAATTGAATTCTAACGCACGATAAAGAGTATGAACAAAAGAGAGGTTTCCTAATAACATCTTGCAGCATCCTCATCATAAGTGTGGTGCGCTTCATACTCATGAGAAGGACTCTACTCGATGTGGCTTTAATACTTTCCAAGGATACTCTAAACCTAATGCTCTGATACCAAGTGTGTCACACCCCGAGTCTACACCCTGCATGTAACACAGTACTTGAAGCCATAAGTTACCCCAAGTCAACCCCTGGTCTATCATTCACTAACATTCTGAGTAAACATGCACAACAAAACTTTGAAATAATATCATAAAAGATTTATGAAGGACAAGTCTGAAAACATAAAGTTCAAAACATTTGAATAGTATTGATAAATCTAAAAGAAAATCATGTCTACAGAAAGCCATCTAACTGAGGAGTTGTTGGGACAAGCCCTAGCTAACTCTAAGTCTAACTGAAACTAATAAATGACTAAAAGAAACAAATAATGCCCTCGGATGATGAGGACTCACACTTCACTGAGAGGTGGAGAATCTAAATTGCGGCTGCTAGCAGTGTTGAGTCTGAGAACCTGCAGTTGTATCATGAAACGATACATCATAAAAGTATGCGTCGATACTTTGAATGTACTGAATATGTGAGAGGAATATACTGATAGATGTAAGTGAATGAACTGGAAAGATATGCAATGAACAACTAATTATCTGAACTGAAATAACCTGAAGTAACTTAGATGGTCAAAATGACCCTATCTGGCGATCAAAGACATGTCCTAAATCTAAAAGTTCTGAGTCTGAGATACTGTACTGAACTGAGTTAAACTGATAGGTTTGAAACTGAGATTTTTATTCTGAACTAGACTGGACTGACTAGTGGTAGAGTCTGTAATCGATATATAACCACATGAGCTAAGTGTGGAGTCCGATGTATACACCCCACTGGTTGGACCTAATATACCTTGTCAGGGTATAAAGGCATGACTGGGTGATCACAAAAGTCTGGGGCCAATTGGGCCAATAATCTATAATTGTAACCTACGCTGGCAACCTGGATGCACTGGAACCTCGGTGCGCTTGGTGCTAAGTCCTACTCCTACTTGAAACCTATACTGAACTACTAGGCTGATAGCTCCAAACTGGGTCCAAGACTAGTCAGGGACATATAACTGAGAGTACCCTGAGAGTCTTATCAGACCAGATTCTGAAACTGGGTTCTAGACTGGTCAGAGCTGCTTATCTAGAAGTGTTGTAACTGTCTAAGAACAAATTGAAATCTAAACTGGGGTCTTGGGGCTGGTCAGAGCTATATAACTGAAATTTCATGACCACCTAATGGACCAAATAACTATAATCTGAGTCTGAGTCTAATAATTGAGAGGCACCACTGACACCTCGGGAAAAGACTATAGTCAAACCGATCAGCTGAGATTACTATGGTCAACCCAGAGGTTGCAAAAAAACCTGACTGAGGCTAGACGGACATTCCTGAGCGATATTGAGTAAGTAAATTTCTAATTAAGACTAACTAATTAAACTTTTATCTGAGTTTCTGATACATATAAATACTATAGGAATTTCCTAACTTTCTAGGATTAAAGCATGATTCAATAATTCAGTAAATATACAGGATTCTAGTTTCTGCTCCAAAGTTAAGCTAAAATTCTACTTCACTGGAATAGGCATCATGTTAGTCACAAACTAGTGGAAATTAGCTACAATAAACATAAATTAGGATTCCACATGAATTATGCAAGTATGAAAACAATATCTTCACTTTCGAAGAACTCAAGGCTAGAACTGATAAAGAACAGGGAAAGAGTTTTAGGGGACACAAGGGGAGAACATTCTCCTTGTTGAACTCCGACATACCTATAGAAGAAACTCTGGTGAAAATCTCCGAGAAAAACTGAGAGGATTGTCATTTGCCCTAGCTTCTGTTCTGTGCTTCCAAAGGAATTCTATGCTTTGTTCTTGAGAATGAGAGAAGGAATATGGGGAGAAACCATTGGTTACCCATTCTAAAACCCCTAAATTAACCCCAAACGATGTAGTTTAGGGACTAGGTAGGTGGAATTTAGCAAAAATAACCCTGGGATTTAAATCTAAAATCTGGCCGACAAGAACCAACGGGCCTTAGAACGAGTCGTTGGTAGAAATGACGGCCCGTTGAATCTGGCTGTGATTTCTGGGTTCAGAAACTAGGTTCACAAGGGTGACCCACAGTTAGGTTCAATGTTCCATTAGAAGTAACAACAGACAATTGATACCCCCTGCTGGAACTGGTGATAAAACAAGGCATGGGGCAATGGGTGATAAGAAAGACTCATTGATAGAACCAACGGGTCGTTGTATCCCCTCGTGGTTCACACCGCTGGGTCCTGGAAGCAGACGACAGGTGGTCACAACAACTTGTTGGAGGCTACCACAGGCCGTTGTTCCCTCTCGTTGTCTCATGGAAGTGTTTGGTAGACCCCTGAGTTGGGATTCAACGGATGACAGGACGGCCTATTTTCAGAATCAATGGGTCATCCTATGACTCATCGTTTCTCCTCAAAGAAAGGCTGCTTCTAACCATGACCACTTACAACGGTCCATTGTGGGGGTTGTTTGAGACAGAAATTTTTTTGGTTTCCTGTGGTTTTTTCATGCTAACGTATGAATTTGGTCTAGAAAAGTTTCGAGGTGTTACAAGCGTGGCTCTTGTTGAGGAAGGAAAAAAGGAGTTGGTGAAGGATTCACAGAGTAGCTCAGTTAGGGGTGTAGTTGGTTGACTTAGCTGAGGTGGAGTGGTAATGCAAAACGGGTCAAATTCCTCTTTGGTTGTTGAAGTTAAGTCCAAACAGGATGAACATCCAATTTTACTTAAACTTAAGGAAACGGTTCTCAGGAAAGAGGTTGAGGCTTTCTCAAAAGACGGAGATGATATTCTCCATTACCAGGGCAGATTGTGTGTATTGGACGTCGATGACTTGAGACAACAGATATTCACTGAAGCACACAGCTCGAGATACTCCATCCACCCTGGTGCTACTAAAATGTACCGCGATTTGCGGGATATCCACTGGTGGAACGACATGAATAGAGACATCACCGAATTCGTAGCTAAGTGCTCGAACTTTCAGCAAGTCAAGGTAGAACATCAGAGACCGGGAGGTATGACCCACGATATCAGCATACGCACGTGGAAGTGGGAGTAAGTGAATATGGACTTTATTACGGGTCTACCTCAAACTTGTTGGCAACATGATTCTATTTGGGCAGTGGTAGACTAGATGACGAAGTCAGCACATTTCCTCCCAATTAAAACTACAGATTCAGTTGAGGACTAAGCTTGGCTTTATATCTGGGAGTTGGTCAGACTTCATGGGGTGCCATTATCTATTATTCCAGATAGAGGTACCCAGTTCACCTTGCATTTCTGGAAGTCTTTTCAGAAAGGACTTGGTACCCATGTAAAGCTCAGCATAACTTTTCACCTCGCATTTCTGGAAGTCTTTTCAGAAAGGACTTGGTACCCATGTAAAGCTCAGCATAACTTTTCACTCGCAGATAGATGGGCAAGTTGACTGGACTATTCAGACCCTAGAAGATATGTTGAGAGCATGCACAATCGATTTCAAGGGCAGTTAGGATAACCACTTGCCTCTTATCGAGTTTGCATACAACAATAACTACCACTCCAATATCCAGATGACCGCATTTAAGGCATTGTATGGTAGGAGGTGCAGGTCTCCCATTGGGTGGTTTAAGGTTGGTGAAGCTACTATAATCGGGCTAGACTCTGTTCATGAAGCTATGCAGAAGGTACAACACATCAGGGAAAGATTGGAAACGTCTCAGAGCCATTAGAAATCTTATGCTGATGTGAGGAGAAGACAATTGGAGTTTGCTGTGGATAAATGGGTATGTCTAAAAATTTCATCCATAAAAGGGGTAATGAGATTTGGGAAGAAGGGAAAGCTTAGCCCAAGATATGCGGGACCCTACAGAATTCTGAGGCAAATTGGCAAGGTATCTTATGAGCTAGAGTTGTCTTCAGAATTGGCATTTGTGCACCCAATATTCCATGTGTCACTATTGAAGAAGTGCATCTGTGATCCAACTTAATTGGTGCCATTGGACAGCGTGGAAGTGAAAGATAGTCTCTCATACGAGGAGGTCCCAGTCCAGATCCTTGACCGTCAGGTTCGTAAGCTGAGGAACAAGGAAGTAGCTTCAGTCAAAGTCTTATGGAGAAATCAGCAGGTTGAGGGGGCTACATGGGAGGCTGAAGTGGATGTGATGGTTAAATACCCCAATTTGTTCCCTTCCGACTCAATTTCCGTTTAAGGTATCAATTCCCTCCCCGAAACTGTGTCTAGTTCGTGTGTTTCAGCTACTTTCATGTAAATAAATATGTGCATGATTAGTGAATTCAGTTCAGGCTTGTGATTCAGTTCGGAGATAGTAATTCCGCTAGTTTTCAGCTTTCATGATCAGTATTTGTGTATAAAGATTATCATCCTCTACTTTCCTGTGTGTTTTCCAACATTCGAGGATGAATGTTCCCACGGGGGAGATATTGTAATGCCCCGGAAATTCAAAGGGACTTAAATTAGAGAAAATTGGAAAATCTCACTAGGTCACTGAATGAGTCGTTTTGTGACCCGTGGGAGGTGACCACGAGTCATTAAGTGACTCTTGGTGAGGACTGGGAGCTTATTTGGAAATTTGGAGAAAAGGATGACCACAAGTCGTGGTCAACCCCTACGAGTCGTGATATGACCCATGGTCAAGAATAATATAAGACCATGAAATGTTAGGCAGTGTACCCAACGGGTCCCCACCATGACTCATTTGGGACACCACGAGTCATGGTGTCATCCATGTGGTCTCTAATTTTTTAAAGGTAGTGTGGTTCATGGAAGGTGACCACGAGTCGTGGTCACTAACCATGACTCGGTAGGTGCCCAACGAAAGTGTCGATTCCATCGATTATAATTGAAAAGAAGACTCAAAAGATGTTTTCAAAACAGAAGAGTTTTTTATTTTCATTTTTTTTCTCACTAACCATGACTCGGTAGGTGCCCAGTGAGGACTGACGATCCGTTTTTCCCTGCGAGTTTTCAAGGGTGTTTTGGTAATTTTTATATCCTCCTAGACTCTAAACTACGTCATTTTAAGCATATTATAGACTTAATAGAGGGGTTAAACGGTTTCTTTCCTCATTCTCCCCATCTAGACTCTCAGAATTCATCGTAGAACTTCTCTCAAAACGTTTCAAAGCAAGAGCAAGGGAAACCTTTCCTCAGTTTCTCAAGGAAATTCTTCAGGCTTCTTCACCAAGTATGTGGGAATTCAACAACGGAATTGTTCTTCCCTTGTGTCCCCAAGTTCCTCCCTATTTATCTCTATCAGTTGTAGCCCTGAAATTACTAAATGTTAAGAAATTGCTAGTCATAACTTGTTTAAATCATGTGGAATATTATACGATGTTAATTACATATATTTTCCACCTGTTTGCGACTAAAATGATGTTAAATCTTGTGAAGTGAAATTTAGCCCTATTTCTTGAACTAAAAAATCTTGAAATTTGCATAAATTCTTGAATATCGAATCTTGCTTGGATTTATCATTGTTGTGGACTCTAATGTTGTTAGTAGCATAGAAATTAAATCAGAATATTGTCAGTTCATTTTTAGTAAGAATGTTAGAATTCTCAGTGTCAGTCAGAAAATGTCAGTTGATCAATTTAACTACAGAAATTCCCGAAGTATCAGTAGTACCTCCCAGTTATCAGAATCAGATTTAGAATTCAGTTCTATTGGTCCACTAGGGGGTCATGACATTTTAGATAAACAACTCTAACTAGCCTTAGGATCCCAGTTTCAGATTTTAGTTTGTTCTTTAGACATTTACGATGCTTCTAGATAAGCAGCTCTGACCAGTCTTAGAACCCAGTTTCAGAATCTGGTCCGATAAGATTAGTATTCGGTCTAGGACTATCTAGTGGGAGTAGGACTTAGCACCGAGCGGACTGGGGTTCCAGTTCACCCAGGTTCCCAGAACTACGTTGCCACCATAAGTTATAGTTACTATTGGACTCATGGCACCAGACTCTTATGATCACCTAATTCATGCCTTTATACCCTGGAAAGGTATATTGGGTCCTACCGATGGGTGTACATATCGGACTCCATGTCTAGTTCACGTGGCTATATGTCAGTTATAGATTCTCCCACTAGTTAGTTTAGTCCAGTTTCAGCTTAGTTCAGATCAGTATTTGAATTATTCAGTTCAGTAACTTTAGTTGGTCATTACATGTTCTCTAGTTCAGAATTTTCTTTTTATTTATTCCATTGTGCTATGTTTCTCTCACTTACTCATTACATTCAAAGTACTAACTCATACTTTTATGTTGTATCATTTTATGATATAGCTGCAGGATATAAATCTCAGTCTCAGCCTCACTAGCCGATCGCTCACCGAAGACCTCAGCTATTCTAGTTGGTAAGTCCTCATTCTTCGAGGATGGAGATTATTTTACTTCAGTTATATTTTCTTTTCTTCTATTTAGATTTGGAGTTAGTTGGGGCCTTGTCCCAGCAACTCATCAGTCATAGCATCTTTCAGATGCAAATTGGTTTTGCTTTAGACTTGTAGTTTCATTCTAATGTTTTCAAGTATTATGAACCAACTTTATTTCTCTCAAAGTATTTATAATTTTGCATTAGATTTCCGCTGTATATATTTTCATGTTACTCAGAATGCTAGTGTATGATATATTAGGGGTTGACTTGGGATAACTCGTGACTCCAAGTACCATGTCTCATCCAGGGTGTAAGCTCAGAGTGTGGCAATAATTAGGGAAAGAGAAATTATATAAAATAGGAATTTCTCAAAACCATTCATATTAAGCAATTAAAACCACTTCCATCTTTGTATTTGCAACAATCGTGTTTTATCACAAGGAAGATGAAGAAGAAAGTATAAAATTGTACTCTTTATGTCACTATCTCTCCTCCTCAATATTGTATGTATAAATGGGGTAAAAATATACATATATTCCTTAAACAGATCCCCAAAACTCCCTTGGAAGCTTCTCAAGTACGTTCTTACCTTTTGGGACGATTTTTCCCTTCGGAGGAGATGCATCCCACTTGCCTTGGCACCTGCGTTTTGCTGGTGTGGATTTGCAGCACATAGGGACGTCAGCAGGTCCATGTCAATGTTCTCTCACTTTCTCCTACATGGTACTTGCAGTCTGCAGATACCAACTTGCGGCACACAGGTCTATTTCCAGCAAACTTCCAACTTATCTTGCATGGTACCTTCTATACACAGGTACTAACTTATGGCACGCATGTCACAAGTTTTTCCTCTAGAAAATTGCTTTAAGTACAAATCCTTCATCATCTTTGGTTCAAAGAAATTCCTGCACATAAGTGAAGAAAAGGCACAAAGTCCTTCTAAATTGCATTAAAACGAAGCAATAACTCATGCTTAAGAGTCAGATGAGTTAGTAAATCACCAACTCATCCAAACACCAAACTTGAACTGTCGCTTGTCCTCAAACAAAGCATTCACTCAACAAAAGAATTGCCTTAAGCTTATCAAGACATAAGGGTTTCATACAGGACCATTAAGAATCAAAATAACCCTAAAACAACAAAAAGACTAAAAAAAATAAGAAGACTTAAACACATGCACAAATCTCAATTGGTACCACCATGAGCACTCGGAAAAGGTAACCATCATTCTTTCAATCCAATTTAGGGGACATATTCATCTCAATCAAGATCAACAAGCATCTCAAATCATTGACATTTAACCTTCAAGGTTTGCAAAGTTCACTACACAACTTGTCACATTCATACCTCTCAATGCAGATCAAGATTTTACCATTCACTCCAAGGATTCAATGCCACTCACTAAAAGAGAGAATCCCATTCACAATTATGCAATTCACACAATAGGAATTATAAGATGATATAAAAACACTCACTCTCTCAAAGACATTCAAGTGTACATATATCTAACCATAGGCTTTCCCTTCTTGTAACTCGCCACTAATGTAGAGTTGCAAAGCTCGGAATCACTAAGGACTTGCGGGTTATAATGAAGGCTAGGGGTAAACGTAGGACATCATTTAGCTCAAGTGACTAGAACCTCCCTAACGCTTTTGTGAGACAAATCAAATATCCATCTCACAACATTGAGTCAACTTCACCTTATCTCTCCTTTTCACAATCCAAGTTTTCTCAAAGGGCCATCCTTCCTGACACCTTTGTTTTATTAATTAAACCTTTACTTGATAAGATATAGCACCACTTAATTCTTTTCTTTCTTTCTTTCATCAAAGGATTTAAGCAATCATTCTTACATTTAAACATTCAGTGCTACCTCACATTGAAGCTGGTTCCTCTTTTCCCCCTTTAATGCACACACCCCCAAACTTGGGCTTTTTCCCACATCACAACTCATTTTTTAATTCACATCCATCCGCAAATATTGGAGCTTTTTCCCATTTTTTTCATTAGCAATTAGGGAAGAACTGATGTCAAAGTAGAGATTCAAAAAGTGTCAATGAGGGTAATATGGTTATCAAGAGAAAGGTTTAAGGCTCAAATATGATTGAATAAGACCAATGTTAAATGAGGATATTTTTTCGGTGAAGTGACTATCCACAGAGGGTCTAAGGTCATTTTCCACGCTCCGCCACATCTAGGATTTTTCCTTGAATCACATGCGGTGCAAGTTTTGTACAACATGCATACACAAGAACAAGCAATAATCTTTCCACACAAGGCATCACAATTCCAAGGAGTCTATCCATCCTCAAATTCAATTGAAAAGCATGACCTTTGACAAGTTATTCCAAGTTCCGCACAACTCACTTGTGAATTAAAAAGACAAATAGAGAATGTAGACATCATGACAAGAGAATGCTTCTTTTTAAATTCATTTGCCCCTTTTTGATAAATTTTTTTAATATTTCTTTGCCAAGAAAAAAGGTTTGATGGGGTCGCTCAAGATAAGTGCCACAAGAACTCAAAATGACAATTAGAACATGAAAATTTCCCTTAAGAAAGTCATCTCTCAATCCATCATCTGGAATTGTCACCTAGTTCGACACAAAAATCAAGATAAGAAAAATACTGCTCTTTGAGAAAGAACCATGGTATAAAGAAAACCCTTGGAGTTTATTTACTAACTACTATTTATAAAGGTGATTGCAATGCACGGGTAGAAAAATAATTTGCACATATGGCAACTCACATCATAGTAACAAGAGAATTAAGCCCATCAAGGGTCAAAAGTTAAATTAGTTATAAAACAAGCCCTGCAAGGGCATCAAAGAAGAATATTATCCACCTTCAACAAAGAGCAGTGTATTGTCCCCAAGGCATAAATAAAATAATAAAGAGTAGGAGAACTCCTTGTAAAAGCTAAATGGTTCCTTCGTAAGTGATGCTCTATGAAATCCAGCAATTGTAAGTTGTAAATCCACCAAGGAAAGGCATCGAGGGGTCAGGTGGGAGCTCAAGAGGACAACACGGGGAAACAACTTCCCATTTATCTAGAAGTGTCCTCGCCTGGTGGAAAGAATACTTTGAGGGATACCAACACAGGCCAACTTGGTGGGAAACTTCCATTTTCTAGGTTTCCTCACCTCTAGGCGGCTCTTCTTCTTGAATCTCCTCGGTCGCTGCACTCTCTGTTTGACTGATCCTATCACACCAATCATCTGGGGGGCTCCTCTCCATAATGGGTGATTCTGAAACTATTGCCGGGAGATTCAAATATAGATCCATGCGTAAGACCATTGTCTTCCATCGGACCATTTCTTCCCTTAAAGCATCCACCTCACTTTCAAGTACATAAACCCGGGCCCAAAGACTTCCCAACTTCTTAACCACTAGCTTCATAGCTGCTTTAATGGCTTGCTGGATCATGGGAGGACGGCTTTGGCTATCTGTACGAACTAAGCAGTGTGATCACGGGCCATATGTGCAAGCTTTAGAATGCCACTTGGCATTGAAGAGACGATTCTAGAAGGAAAAGGTGGAGCTTGGGCATCTCCCCACACTTCGGTGATTCAAGAGTCACTTCAGCCCAAAGTCAACTTCTTCTTTTTGATGTTAGGAGCATATTTGTCCCTATTTGTGGCAAAACCAAACACTCCCTCTGCCTGACACATTTTGTCCAACAATCAAAAACAAGGGTAGCCATCCCTGAGACAAATCAAATTGATAAGAACTGTGAAGGGAAAGAAATAGCTTACTGTTGAGCCTTCCTCTTGAATTGCTCAACTATGATTTACACCCATATTGATATGAATGTTATCCATGATGCAAGCAATGAGAATGGCTACCTCAATGGAGACGTGTGTGGTATTCTTGGAAGGAATAAGGTGAGTACACACAAGATTGAGCCACATCCGAGCCTCAAACTTTAGATCTTAGTGAGAGATATCGCCTTTCATTATAGCCCAAAGAGGATAACCTTCAGCAGCAATAGTTTCCACCCACACATATTGATCGTCTTTATCCACTATGACCCTTGCAAACCCTGTTCCAAGATGTAGTAGCTCAACGCAGTAAATTGAGTTGATTGATACAAAGGGTGATGTCTACTTTTCCCCCTTACAATCACAAAAGATAAGCATGAAATCTCGCCTACCCGGGCCCTTATGCTTCGAAATGTCTTATCGAGCTTGATAAGTGGCATAAAATTCTCTCACAAACTCTAAAAAATAAGCACCCGGGACTTTTGTGAATGGGGCCGAGTCCCGTATCTAGGACTGCTTTGTTAAGTTTGGGAAGGTAGCTTCAAATGAATTTACATCAAACTAGGCCTCTTCTATAATTGTTCACTTCTCCTGAAAGGAGAGATAATAAGCTTCCATCCCCTCAAGGCCAAAGCAGAGCTGTGCAATCCTTCGTTCCTCATTTAGGGCAGACTTATGGGGTGTGTCCACCACCATTGGAAACTTTCCTTTAGCTTATCACCTGAATGACGACATGTTCTTGAAAAATGATTTGTGTACCAGGGAAACAAAACAAAAATATTTTTGTAAATATTTTTCTTTATAAAGTAAAAGAAAACATCTACAAGTAGCTATGAAAAGAAAAAGACATCGAATGCAATACAGGGAAGCAACAGGAAGATTTCTGCATACACCAGTGTGTCGTAGGTGGAGACCTGCATCATACAAATGAGGCGCATATGTGAAATAAAAAATTGGAAATATTATCACCCACCTGAATTTGAATTTTCCTTTTGCAGATGGAGACCTACAACATGTTGTAGAACGCATATTGAAGGCAGTGCATATGCAACTACTAACCTCCACTTGCATTGTACCTACGTTCCGCAGAGCAACATTTGTGACACACCTGTAAATAGCAGTGCTTCAGCTTATGGTTCATAGATTTCAACCCATACTTAAACCACATTTCTTAAATTCAAAGTCTAATGGGTACTGAAACTTCCCCGAAAGACAAACCAGCAAGTACAAAATTACCAAATGACCAAGTAACAATCACTCAACGACTTCCCTTAAGAAGGACGTTACCTCATCTATCATTGGAAAATGTCAAGCTACAACTCGTACTACTTCCATAAGCATATTTGTCACTGTAATGCTCCGGAAACTTAAAGACTAGATCTAGGACTTAAATCAGAAAATTTAAAAAATCTGCTGAAAATGTCTCAAGATGACCCACCTGACAAGTCGTTTTGAGACCTAACGACTCGTTAGGTCGGTCGTGGAAAGGAGGAATTGGAAGTGTGAAGTGGAAAATAGTGTACTTGACAGATGGTGACCAAAAGTCGTGGTCACCTGTAACGACTCGTCATGTTCCCCGTTGTTAGCTCTATTCAGTTGTTAGGTAGTGCACCTAACGAGTGTCACCACTAGTCGTCATCAGTGGAAATGACTCGTTGGGTGACTTGTGGTCAAGCCTAGTGTAGAGCTTCAAAAGTGAGGCAGTAAGGTCCACAACTAGTGACCACGAGTTGTGGTTAGTGACCACGATTCGTTAGGTCCCTCATGGTTACCTACAGGGGAATCTGGGCAGTGCACTTGACAGGTGTGACCCCGAGTTGTGGTCAGTCACCACGACTCGTTAGGTCACCCGTTAGGGTCACCTAACAGTTTTTTCCAGCAATTTTCTAAGGGCTATTTAGTAATTTTGTCACAACCCAAGCATAGACCCAGATCATAGACACGGGACAAGGGACCCCGAGAGACCCCAAGTCGACTCATGGCAAAAGCATACTACTAACTCAATCGATAAACTGAAGAAAACATAATTATAACCTAGCGGAAGTCTCATACAACGACTCATCATAATAATATCCAAAGCTATACATACAAAAGTCTAAAAGCCTCTAGTCTAGACGTGTTGATGGGACAAACCCCCAAATAACTCAACAATATGGAAACTGAAATATGACATGAAGTTGAAAGTCTAGTCCCTGAAAGATGAGGATTCACCAATAACGTGGGTTCTAACTCTGGCAAGTGACTACGAGTGGGGCTGAACCTGAGAACTGGATCCTGCATCATGAAATGATGTAGCATAGAAAGTATGCGGTCAGTAAATGGAATGTACCGAGTATGCAAGGTTAGTAAAACCTCTTAAGCAAAGTAAAACAGTTAAAGCATTAATACCATATCATAATCTTTCAAGTATAAGTAGAAGGGCTACATACATTCATTCTGAAACTGAAATCCTATCATGACATGATCATGCTTAGCATTACAACATCATGACTGTTTTGAATAACTCAAAGCTAAACATAAAATTTATATCAAAAGCTGACAATGAGTCAAACCTTACTTTTAGAACATTCATGCATAAGATAATCATCATGGGTAATAAAAATGCAAATCTAGATGATATAGACAGTGGGAGACTTGCCACTTAACCGACATACCCCGATAGAGCTTACGTGGTCCTAATTATCATACTCAAGTGGGTAGAGCCGTCCATAACCTTGATAGGGCGATGGAAGATACAATGATATCGACATCAAGCTGAAGGGCCAATTGGGCCAGGGATAGCTCACAAGGGAGGTCCCAATAATATAATAGTATCAACCTATGTTGGTGCGTAGTTTTGGGGTATAGGGTAATCGACCCTTAACCCACTCGGTGCTAGACTCTTCTCCCAAAATATGTAGTGCACTACATCATATATAATAAAGCTCAACATCGTCTATTGAGGAAGCTCAACATGAAATCATGAATAACTCAACATCGTATGAAACGAAGCTCAACATTGTCTATCGACCAAGCTCAATAATAAACTCATGCATAAGAAGCTTTATTTTGAAACATACCACAAGATCAATCATAGGTGGGAGCATCTAAGCTATGTATAGAAGTATTTACTCAACATACCACAAGCTACAATTTATGATAAAATTGGAAAATTTCACTTCAAACAGTGTGGTAAGCTATGTCGTGGAAATTATCACTTTAAATCGATATGTGGGCATCGCCCAAAGCTTTATCATAATCGACTCATTTTGGAAATAACAACATAGATCATGGGTAGTTTTAGAAACATGCTTTTCATCATTAAATCACAACATCATCTTGCATTAATTCTCATTCACTACTTTTATGAACATCTCATCCATGGGCATTTTATATTCAAGATTTTTTGGGAAACAATTTTTATTATTGAAAACAGTTTAGAATCTTCCCAAGCTTCAAAATTCATCAATATAAATATAATCTAATCATACCCATGTATAGAGATTAAAGAATTATGCAATTGGGTAAAAACCCCACACTTGATCATAGATGATTTTCATGATTTGATAGAAATTGGGCATGGGTGTGGAAGAAAACACCCACTCATAACCCTACATGCCTGGAAATGGTGAAGAACTCTAACACCCTCTAATTACCCAAGCTAAGATTCTAATGAAAACCTTGAAATTTGGCCTTGAATCACCTCTTCAATCCTTCAAAGTTGCATGCGTGGGAAGAATAAATTAGATTAGGCTTTTTCCTTCTCAAAACCCCTCAAAACGAGTCCTAAATGACGTAGTATAGGGACTTAGGACTAGGAAATGATGGAAATGCCCTTACTAAATTCGCTGAAAATTGATCACTAGGCCAAACAACGGGTGAACCAACGGGTCGTTGAGGGATACCACGACCCGTGGTATCTACCCGTGCTATGCATTGTCCTAGCCGTATCTTTGATTCAAATCATGGACAAATAGGATGGGTCGTTCTAGGTTCCAACGGGTCATTGAACCAGTCGTTGTTTCCCTCTTCTGAAAATCTGAACTCCTTCACAACGAGCCTAACCACGACTTGTAGTGTCCTACAACGGGTCATGGTTCCCATCCTTCGTCTCCACTGAAAAGTCCACTATCTTACCACGACTCCAGTCAATGGGTCATCCTTCCTCACAAAGGGTCATTGTGACGCCCGTTGTCTACACTTCCCCAGGCCTAACCCTATTCCACGATTGCTCACAACGGCTTGTGGTTACTTACCATGAGTCATTGTACCTCTCGTTAAGGCAATTTTTTCCCCAACTTTCAGCAGTTTTGCATCTTTGCTTCCCGGGTCTACTCCTAGGCACTTCCAGAGTATTATAAATTTTCCGTTCTCCTAAGTTTTAAACCATGTCGTTTTGGATGAAAAATCAAACTCATTAGAGGGTTTGGACAGTTTCTTTGCTCATTCTCACGTTTATTCTCAGAAAAAGCATCGAAATCCTCTCAAGAAACTCTCAAGAAGTCTTAGTGTTTTCCTCCATTGCAGCAGTCCAAGCTTACTCCTTCAGGAAGCTTCAAATCAGGTATGTGGGAATTCAACATGGGAATTTTCCTTCCCTTGTGTCCGCCAAAATATTCCCATAATGTCCCTATCAGTTTTGCCTTGAGATTTTCGAGTATGCAAAGATTTTCATGTTGATTCTTATTAATTTCAATTGGGTTATTATCCGTGTTTATTACTCATATGATTTTCATAAATTCATAAGTAAATAGTTGTTGTTATTTCTAAGATGATTTATAGACTTAAATTTTCGAGTGAAGATTATTGCATATTAAATTCCATCTATTTTGCAAAGTATGTTTTTGGGCTAAATATCCTAGAAAATCTTATTAAATATATATACGTGAGAAATATTTCCCTTGATGAGAATGATTTTACCCTTGTTGGATGAAACCCCTTTAAATTCTTGAAATTTCATCGTATTATGAAATTTCCATGTTGTTGGAGTAAGTTGAGTTCTCTATTAGATGCTAATAGTTCAGACCAGTTAGAACATAGAATCTCTTCAGAATCACTTAGAAATTGTCAAATGATCATTTTGCCTTCAGTCTTATTCCGATATTTCAGTAGTGCCTCTCAGTTATCAAAATCAGACTCAAATTATAGTTATTTGGTCCATTAGGCGGTCATGACATTCTAGTTACATAGCTCTGGCCAGCCCCAGGACCCTAGTGCAGTTACAGATTTTTCTTAGATGGTTATGATGCTTCTAGATAAGCAGCGCTGACCAGTCTAGAACCCAGTTTTAGAATCTGGTCTGATAAGACTCTCAGGATACTTTCAGTTATATGTCCCTGTCTAGTCTTGGGCACCAGTTTCGAGCTATCAGCTTAGCAGTTCAGTATAGGTTTCAAGTGGGAGTAGGAATTAGCACCGAGCGGGCTGGGGTTCCAGCGCACCCAGGTTCGCAGTACTACATTGCCAGCGTAGGTTACAGTATTACTTAGCCTGATTGGCCCCAGACTTTTGTGATCACCCAGTTCAAGCCTTTATACCCTGGCAAGGTATATTGGGTCCTACCGATGGGGTGTATACATCGAACTCCACGTCTAGCTCACGTAGTTATATGTTGGATACAGACTCTCCCACTAGACAGTCCAGTCCAATTTTAGATCTATCAGTTCAGTTCATTTTAGTGCAGTATTTCAGATTCAGTATTACAGATTTAGGGCATGTCTTTGACCATTAGACAGGGGTCATTTTGACCATCTCAGATACTTTAGATTATTTTAGTTCAGATAATTAGTTGGTCATTGAATGTCTTTCCAATTCAGTCATTTACATCTATCAGTACATTCCTCTCACATACTCAGTACATTCAAAGTACTGACGCATATTTTTATGCTGTATCATTTCATGATACAGCTGCAGGTTCCAAGACTGAGCATCGTTAGCCGTTGCGATCCAGATCCACTTCCGCTGCAGTCGAAGTGTGAGTCCTCATCATTCGAGGGACTTGTTTTATCTTCTTTCAGTTGAATTATTATTTTAGTTAGACTTAGAGTTAGCTGGGGGCTTGTCCTAGAAACTCCTTAGTAGGTGGCTTTCAAACCAGACTTGATTTTCAATGTTATTTTTTTTATATCTTAAATTCTCTATTTTCAGTCTTTACATTTTCTTAAAATGCTTTGATATGATTATTTTAAATTTCCGTTGTTCATGATTACTCAGAATACTAGTGGATGATAGACCAGGGGTTGACTTGAGGTCACTTGTGGCTTCAAGTACCTTATTTTGTCCAGGGTGTAGGCTCGGAGCGTGACAAACTTGGTATTAGAGCCCTAGGTTTAGGGTATCCTCGGAACTGTCTGAGAGCCCCATCTAGTAGAGTCCTTTTCATGGGTGTGAAGAGCGCCACATTTATGACGAGGAGGCTATAAGATGTTATTAGGAAAACTCCGTTTTGTTCATACTCTTTATCATGCATTTAGGTTCAATCCCAGAAATGCCCTTCTAATTCCTGCTCTGTTTTGTTTGAACCATGCCTCCCAGATGCGGCAATGGAAGAAGGGCCGCTAATGTCAACAGACCTGCCCCACCATCCCCGACAACTCCTCAAGATTATTAGGTGTCTACCGCCGAATTCAGGTTGGCCATTCAATTGCTGGCGCAAATAGTCACCAACCAAGTGAACCAGCAGGTGGTACCAATGAACACCAATGGGTCCGCAGTGCGGGACTTCACCCATATGAACCCTCCATCTTTTCAGGTATCTAAAGTGGGGGAGGATCCCAAGGAGTTCGTGGATGAGATCAGAAAGATTTCGCGCATTATGGGAATCAGCTTCTCAGAGAGTGCCGATCTGGCTGCCTACCAGCTCAAAGGGGTAGCTCAGGTCTGGCGTGACCAGTGGCAGGGGCAGGACTAGTGGAGTAGGAAGCATTCCACACCGCTTTCTTTGATAGGTTTTTCCTCGGCAGTTGAAGGTGGCAAAGATGGCTGAGTTCATAAATTTGTGACAGGGCAATAGGACCATAGAGGAGTATGCTCTGGAGTTTACCAGGTTGTGTAAGTATGCTCCAGAGATGGTAGCTGAGCCAAGGGCTCGCATGTTAAAGTTTGTGAATGGGGTGTCAAATTTGGTCCTCAAGGAGTGCAGGATAGCGATGTTGATTAAAGATATGGACCTCTCCAGCTTGATTGTTTATGCCTTGCAGATTGAGGCTGAAAAGATGAAGGATATGGACTGAAAGAACAAATGGGAAAGGACTAGCCAATCAGATTTCGTCCATCAGAGGTCTAGCAGTAGCAGTTGCCCACCGCAGCAGCAGCAATAGCAATAGAGAACCCCAGCACCTAGATCAGCCAACGCTTCAACCTTTTGGTCTCGCTAGGATCAGAGGGGTGGGTCATCTGACACTTAGTCTTAGGCCCACAATACCGGGAACAAGTATCCAACTTGCCCCAAGTATGGTAGGAATCACCTGGGAGAATTCCTCTAGAGACAAGAGGGCTATTTTGGATATGGACAACTTGGACATAGACTTAGGGAGTGCCCGTTAGTAGTGCGAGGGAGATCACAATCTACCACCTCATCAGCTCCTGTAGGCCGACCTGCTCAGCAGGACAATACATCAGGTATAGATGGCGTCAGTGCCAAAATCGCTTTTATTCTCTATCTTCCTGTCAGGATTAGGAAAGTTCACCTGACGTAGTTACTGGTATGTTAAATCTCTTCCATCTAGACATGTATTCCCTCTTAGATCCTGGAGTGACTCTTTCATTCGTGACTCCTTATATAGCAGTCCAGTTCAACATCAGTCCAGAGGTCCTCTCAGAACCATTTTCAGTCTTCACCCCGTAAGCGAGTCAGTTAGAGCCAGCCGAGTGTATAGAAACTGCCCAGTCTCAGGCCTAAATAAAGTTATATCAGATGATCTTGTAGAGTTATACATGGTCGATTTTGACCTTATTCTTGGCATGTATTGGTTACACTCTTGCTGGGCTTCAGTAGGTTGCAGAACTAGAGTTGTCAAGTTCCAGTTGCCAAATGAACCAGTGTTAGAATGGATAGGCAGTAGTTCAGTGCCTAAGGGTAGGTTTATTTCCTACCTTAAGGCCCAGAAACGCATCTCCAAGGGGTGTATATATCTAGTTCGGGTCAAGAATTCCAACTCTGAAACCCTAACTATCCAGTCAGTTCCAGTGGTAAACGAGTTCCATCTGAGGATCTTCCCGGAGTTCCCCCTGAATGGAAAATAGACTTCCGAATAGATCTCCTCCCAGATACTCAGCCTATCTCCATCGCTCCTTATAGAATGGCTCCAGCTGAGCTTAAGGAGTTGAAGGAGTAGTTAAAAGACCTTCTTTACAAGGGTTTTATCACACCCAACATCTCTCCATGAGGTTCTCCAGTGTTGTTCATGCGTAAGAAAGACGAAACCCTCAGATTGTGCATAGATTACCGTCAGCTGAACAAAGTCACAGTCAAGAACAAGTATCCCCTACCCAGAATTGACGATCTATTTGACCAACTTTAGGGAGCCAGTTGTTTCTCCAAAATCAATCTCAGGTCAGGGTACCATCAGCTAAGAGTCAGAGAGTGTGACAAACCCAAAATAGCTTTCAAAACTCGGTATGGTCACTATGAGTTTGTGGTGATGTCCTTTGGACTAACAAACACCCCAGCAGCCTTCATGGATTCAATGAACAGGGTCTTCAAGCAGTACCTGGATATGTTCATCATTGTATTTATCGACGACATTCTAGTGTACTCCAAAAATGAGGAACAGAATGCAAATCACCTAAGATTAGCATTATAGACACTTAGGGACTGCCAGTTATTCGCCATGTTTAGCAAGTGCAAATTCTGGTTAAAGTTCGTGATCTTCTTAGGTCATGTGGTGTCAGGTGAAGGGATACAAGTAGATCCTCACAAGATAGCAGTAGTGAAGGATTGACCCAGACCTACCTCTCCTACTGAAATAAGGAGTTTTCTAGGGTTATCGGGTTATTACCAATGGTTTGTGGAAGGTTTTTCCTCCATAGCATCTCCTCTGACCAGTTAACCCAGAAGAAGGTGAAATTCTAGTGGTCGAACGAGTGTGAGAAGAGTTTCTAGGATTTGAAGACTCGACTCACTACCGCTCCAGTGTTAACCTTGCCCGAACGATTAGATAGGTTGGTTGTTTATTGTGACGCTTCCAAAGTTGGACTCGATTTCGTTCTGATGTAGCGGAGCAAAGTGATACCTATGCCTCCAGACAGCTCAAAGTTCATGAAAAAAATTATCCAACTCATGACTTGGAGTTTGCAGCGGTGGTATTCGCGCTAAAATTATGGATACATTACCTGTATGGGGCTCATGTGGATGTGTTCACAGATCACAAGAGTCTTCAGTACGTGCTGAGTTAGACGAATCTAAATCTGAGCCAGAGAAGGTGGTTGGAGTTGCTAAAAGACTATGACATGATTGTACTATATCACCCGGGCAAAGCCAATGTGGTGGCTGACGCCCTAAGCAGACGATCTATGGGGAGTGTGACTCATATTGAGGAAGATAAAAAGGAGTTAGCAAGGGATGTTCACATACTAGCCCGGTTAGTTGTGCAGCTAGTGGATTCCACTAAAGGTGGGGTGGTAGTGCATAGTGGGCCAGATTCATCCTTGGTAGTTGAAGTTAAGTCAAGACAAGATGAAGATCCAGTTCTACTTAAACTTAAAGAAGCGGTTCTCAAAAAGGAGGTTGAGGCTTTCTCCAAAAGGGGAGATGGTGTGCTCTGTTACCAGGGAAGGTTGTGTGTATCGGATGTTGGTGAGTTGAGACAATAGATACTGGCTGAGGCACATAGCTCGAGATACTCTATTCACCCCGGTTCTATCAAAATGTACCGCAATTTGCATGATATTTACTGGTGGAACAGAATGAAAAGAGACATTGCGGAATTCGTAGGCAAGTGCTCGAACTGCCAGCAAGTCAAGGTGGAGCACCAAAGGCCAGGAGGCATGACCCAGGATCTCAGTATACCCATGTGGAAGTGGGAAGAAGTGAATATGGATTTCATCATAGGTCTACTCCGGACTCGTCGGCAGCATGACTCGATCTAGGTAGTAGTAGATCGGTTGACTAAGTCAGCTCATCTCCTCCCAGTTAAAACCACAGACTCAGCTAAAGACTTTGCCAAACTTTACATCCAAGATTTAGTCAGACTCCATGGGGTGATTTTATCTATCATTTCAGACAGAGGAACTCAGTTCACCTCACACTTTTGGAAATCCTTTCAAAAGGGAGTAGGCACTCAGATCAAGCTCAGCACAGCTTTCCACCCACAGACCGATGGGCAAGGTGAGCGGACTATTCAAACTCTAAAAGATATGCTGAGAGAGTGTACGATCGATTTTAAGGGGAGTTGGGATAACCATTTGCCTCTTATCAAGTTTGCATACAACAATAGTTACCACTCTAGCATTCAGATAGCCCCATTTCAAGCATTATATGGGAGAAGGTGTAGATCACCTATACGGAGGTTCGAGGTTGGTGAAGCTAACCCGATAGGGCTAGACTCAGTACATGAGGCAATGCAGAAAGTTCAGCTCATCTGAGAAAAATTGAAAACAACTCAGAGCCATTAGAAATCTTATGCCGATGTGCGGGAAAGAGAGTTGGAGTTTGCAGTTGATGACTGGGTATACCTAAAAATTTCGCCCATGAAAGGGGTGATGAGGTTTGGCAAGAATGGAAAGCTCGATCCAAGATATATGGGACCTTATAGAATTTTGAGGCGTATCGGTAATGTATCCTATAATATAGAGTTACCTTCAGAACTAAAAGCTGTACACCCAGTTTTCCATGTGTCACTTTTGAAGAAGTGCATCGAAGATCCAACCTCAGTTGTGCCATTGGACACTATAGGAATAAAAGATAGTCTCTCATATGAGGAAGTACCAGTCCAAATCCTTGACCATTAGGTTCATAAGCCGAGGAACAAGGAAATAGCTTCAGTCAAAGTCTTATGTATGAATCAACAGGTTGAGGGAGCTACGTGGGAGGCCAAAGCAGATATAATCCAAATACCCCCACTTGTTCCTACCGGCTCTATCATAGTTTGATATGTTAGATTGACCCTAGAACTCAATTTAGTTTTCATGACTTAGTCTAGGTGTTCAAGTCTCTTTTATGTTTTTGAATGTATGTATGAAAAGAGAATTCATTTCAATTAGGTATTTTGAAACGAAGGTAGTCATTCCATCAGTTTTGGAGTTAAATGAATAGTATCTGGAACTTTGATTGTTATTCTCTGCTTTCCTGTGTGTTTTCTAATATTCGAGGACGAATGTTTCCAAGGGAGAGATATTTTAATGCCCTTGAAACTCAAAGACTAGATCCGGGACTTAAATAAGAAAATCCAAAAAATCAGCAGAAAATGTCTCAGGCCGACCCACCTGACGAGTCATTGTGAGACCTAACGACTCGTTAGGTAAGTCGTAGGAAGGAGGAATTGGAAGTGTGAAGTAGGAATCAGTGTACTTGACAGATGGTGACCATAAGTCGTGGTCACCTGTAATGACTCATCATGTTCCCCGTTGTTAGCTCTAGTCAATTGTTAGGCAGTGCACCTAATGAGTGTCACCATGAGTCGTCATTAGTGGCAACGACTTGTTAGGTGACTCATGGTCATGCCTATTGTAGAACTTTAGAAGTGAGGCAGTAAGGTCCACGACTAGTGACCATGAGTCATGGTCAGTGACCACGACCATGACTCGTTAGGTCCCTCGTGGTGACCTACAGGGGAATTCGAGCAGTGTACTCGAGGGGTGTGACCACGAGTCATGGTCAGTCACCACGACATGTTAGGTCACCCGTTAGGGTCAGCTGACATTTTTCCCCAGCGATTTTCTAAGGGCTATTTAGTTATTTTCTGTTCTCCTAAGCTTTAAACCACGTCGTTTTGGACGAAAAATCAGACTTATTAGAGGGTTTGGACGGTTCCTTCCATCATTCTAACATTTATTCTCAGAAAAAGCATAGAAAGTCCTCTCAAGAAACTCTCAAGTAGGCTTAGGGTTTTCCTCCATTGCAGTAGTCCAAGCTTACTCCTTCAAGAAACTTCAACTCAGGTATGTGGGAATTCAATAAGGGAATTGTCCTTCCCTTGTGTCCCCCAAAATCTTCCAATAATGTCCCTATCAGTTTCGCCTTGAGATTTTCAAGTATGCAGAGATTTTCATGTTCATTCTCGTTAATTTCAATTGGGTTATTATCCATGTTTATTACTCATATGATTTTCATCAATTCATAAGTAAATAGTTGTTATTGCCAAGATGATTTATAAATCTAAATTTTTGAGTGAAGATTATTGTGTATTAAATTCCATCTATTTTGCAAAGTATGTTTTTGGGCTGAATATCCTAGAAATTCTTATTAATATATATGAGAAATATTTCCCTTGATGAGAATGATTTTACCCTTGTTGGATGAAATCCCTTTAAATTCTTGAAATTTCACCGTATTATGAAATTTCTGTGTTGTTGGAACAACTTGAGTTCTATATTAGATGCTAGTAGTTCAGACCAGTTAGAACATAGAATCTCTTCAAAATCACACAAAAAATTGTTAACTGATTAGTTTGACTTCAGTCTTCTTCCGAGGTGTCAGTGGTGCCTCTCAATTATCAGAATCAGACTCAGATTATAGTTATTTGGTACATTTGGCGGTCATGACATTCTAGTTATGTAGCTCTGACCAGCCCCAAGACCTCAGTTCAGTTACAGATTATTCTTAGACAATTACGACGCTTTCAGATAAGCAGCTCTGACCAGTCTAGAACCCAGGTTCAGAATCTGATCCGATAAGACTATCTGGGTACTTTTACTTATATGTTCTTGACTAGTCTTGAGCCCCAGTTTCTAGCTATTAGCTTAGCAGTTTAGTATAGGTTTCCAGTGGGAGTAGGACATAGCACAGAGCGGGACGGGGTTCCAATGCACCCAGGTCCCAGAACTATGTTGCTAGAGGTTATAGTATTACTTGGCCTGATTGGTCCCAGACTTTTGTGATCACCCAGTTCATGCCTTTATACCCTGCCAAGGTATATTGGGTCCTACCGGTGGGATGTATACATCAGACTCCATGTCTTGCTCAGGTGGTTATATGTCAGTTATAGACTCTCCCACTAGACAGTCCAGTCCAATTTCAAAATAAGAATCTCAGTCCAATTTCAGATCTATCAGTTCAGTTTAGTTCAGTGCAGTATTTCAGATTCATTATTACAGATTTAGGGAATGTCTTTGACCACTAGACAGGGTCATTTTGACCATCTCGGATACTTTAGATTATTTCAGTTCAGATAATTAGTTGGTCATTGAATGTCTTTCCAGTTCAACAATTTACATCTATCAGTACATTCCTCTCACATACTTAGTACATTCAAAGTACTGATACAGCTTCAGGTTCCCAGACTGAGCATCATTAGCCATTGCGATCCAGATCCTCTTCCATTGCAGCCGAAGTATGAGTCCTCATCATTCGAGGGCCTTGTTTTATCTTCTTTCAGTTGAATTATTGTTTTAATTAGACTTAGATTTAGCTGGGGACTTGTCCCAGCAACTCCTCAGTAGATGGCTTTCAGACCAGACTTGATTTTACGAGTTAATTTTTTTATATTTTAAATTCTCTATTTTTTGATCTTCATATTTTCTTAAAATTCTTTGATGTGATTATTTTGAATTTTCGATATGCATGGTTACTCAAAATACTAGTGGATGATAGACCAGGTGTTGACTTGAGGTCACTTGTGGTTTCAAGTACAGTGTTTCATCCATGGTGTAGGCGCGGGGCGTGACAATCACTTATATTTAACCAAAGTGCTCGCTATATATTTTTAAGCTACTCATTAGAATCACAAAGCATAATGGAATGCCAATTGAAAGCCAACAAACATTACAATCACAGCTCAAAGCAATGACGATTTGCCCTTAAGAATGATGTTACCCAATATATCATAGGGTCAAATCATGCATCACTAACAAGTGGGTTACTCAGGCTTCACCCCCAATAAAATTTCATGGCATTATGTGTCACACTAACACACACTAGCATATGAAGCAATAATCCCCCTCCGATAGATTCTGAAATTCCATCGACTAAAATCCCCCTAACATTCAATTTCAAAACATATATATGACACAGAAATTGGGAAATGGGGAAATTAGAACTATCATTATTAAACCACAATTATTCTAAAACACATAAACATGATGATTTAAGTAAATGAACATGCCACAAATGAGTATGAAGAAATATGTGAGTGAAAATTCAAGCTTGGAAAGTTTGTGGTCCCTAACGGTGGCTCTACCGCGATGGTGCAGTGGTGAGGGAAAGAAAAATTATGGAGGTTGATTTGAGGAGTGTGGGGAGTTGTATGGTGTGAATGGAGAATATTTGGAGAGTAAAAATGGTAGAAATGGGCAGAAAAATTGGGGTTATAGGGGTTATAGGAGATGAAAGGTCGTGGGTCAGAGGGTCAGATCTGGTTAATTGGGTTAGTCAAAAATTTCTAAACACTTTTACCTGCATTTGTTTCAGCACATGTAGCTTCATCTAATGACATGTGACAAGCATGTGAAGTGCAGGTGAGATTTATTTTGCCCGTGCACTAACTTGGACTTACGTTGCACCTGCGTGCTGCAGGTCTGTGCATCTCATAGATGATGTGCCGGTTCACAAATTTGAGAACTTTTCTTTCAAGTATTCTGGATGAGGCATGCTCTACACCTGCATGTTGTAGAGTGACACCTTCGTTTCGCAGGTCCAATGCAAGATCCTCATTTTGGCTTTTTCAACTTTTGCCATATCTCTAGCCATCTGCATTTCTAACACAACCAAAAATAACAAATAGTGAAGTAAAAGGTAAAAATTGAAAAACACTTGGGTTGCCTCTCAAGAAGTGCTTGATTTAATGTTGTGGCTCAACGATACTACCTCAAAGATCAACAAGAATTCGGGGGGTTGACCTTCTCAAAAGGGACCTCAACCAGCTCATCTTTTGTGTCAATCACTACTCTAACTTGACATTCATTCAGGGACTTCATTGATACACATTGAATATGACCACATCACTGCCAACCCGAAACTTGAGTTCTCCCAACTTAACATCCACTAATGCTTTGTAACGCCTTTGACTTTTGGGATAAGTGTAAAACCGTTATAGGTATGTAGATATATCCGAACCTGATGAATTTTTATTTAAACTAAGTGCTAAGATAAGTTTTTAATGTGATAAGTGCATTAGATATAAATTAAGGTCATAAGGAACCTCTGGCATAAAGTTGAGAGCCTTCTTACCGATTGAGTTTTCATATAAGTTCTTACAAGAGTGAATTCTAAATGACCATAAATCCCAATTTACGAAGTATTTTTTGATGATTCAAACCATAAAATTTAATCCTTTAAGTCTTCATTCCAATGCATCTGACATTGCATCAATCGAAATTCAGAGTAAAAAGTTATGAGCATTTTAGTGAAGCAATGTCAAGTGACATATCATCACTGGATGGATCAAATTCGTAGATGGGATTCCAGGGATATTTCCATAATTACCTATATTTAAAGAACCTGATCCAAGAATTTTTTGGAATTCCTAAAGAGTATATTTAAGGATTTAATTAGTCTAAACTCTTATTCTCATTAATTACAACTTGAATTCAAGATCATTAACTCTCAAGTTTATCAAGAAAGTTAGGAGGTCATCTTCTCTAACCTAGAGTTTCTTCAAGATTGAGTTAAGAGTTCTTCTTCCAAGTATGTAAGGCTAACCTATGTATGGATTCATATTCATCCTTATGCCCTACATCTATGCAAGAACCATTGAGATCAAAGCTAGAGTTTTTATCCATATTCTTGAATTGTCTTCTTATCTATCTAAATATGTTGAATTGCCATTATTGGATTCTTCATATTGAGTTGTTTATTGATGCCTCCTTATTATAATCCTAATATATTGATTGTTGATTATACTTTCTTGATTCTTTATTCTTGAGGTTACTTCGTGTATCTTATCCCATGAACCCAATTGCATATATATCATCATTTTTAAAGCATTGTGATTTGAGTTTAATTGTACTATTTTCATAAAGCAAACAGATTTTTAAAATTTTTCATGAAGAGATTTTGAGAAATAATGTGCAATTTTTAGCATGATTTTCAAAGATAAAGTGAAGTCTTATTTTGAAACTCATAAGATGATTTTGAGCATAGATCTCACAAGTTTTCAAAGAGATGTTTGGAGTGTAAGCTCTCCTAAGTCTTTAAAAGAATGTTTTGAGAAAAAGGCTCTTCATTAAAGTTCACAGATTTTGAGCGAAAAGCTCAACAAGAGATTTTAAAAATCTATTATATTCATGGATAAAATGCTTTATAAAAGATGTTTTCAAGATGACTCGGATAGGCATAAGTATATGAGCATATATTTTAGGAGAATTATCTAGCACTGAGTTGGGTGAATGGGTTCAGAAAACTCCTAAACCCCAGAACTATGTAGCCAGGGTAGCATAGGATTATATGGTTGGTTCAGAAAACTCCTCAAATAAGTCCTTGATAAGGACTTCAATTATGAATCCACAGTTCAGTTTTGTCCTCAGCCCTGACAAGGCTTTGGATAGCCCTTCTCCACGTGGGCCAAACGTGGGATCATCATGCGCTCATACATGATGGTTTTCGATTATGAGAAACTCCCCAAGTTAAAGTTATGCATTTGTTTATATATTTTTCAGAGATTGTTTTGATGCACAATTTTATTGCATAACCACTTTACACATCTTTTCTACTTGTGTCTCATGCATAATTCAAAGCTTCAATTTTCGTCAAATTACTTCAGTCAATTATTTCTTTTAGTTCAAATGTTATTACTTAACTATTGAATCACTTAGCTATATTACATATCGTATATTCCATTTTCTGACGCCCTTTGGCGCTGTATCGTATTATGATGCATATTCAGATAAATAGGATCAACATCAGATGTTTCATCTAGATCTCACTTCATTCAACATTTGGTAAGACCTCCTACTTTCGGAGAGTCCTAGTCTTATTGAGTTGTTTATTTTAGTAGAGCTTAAGGTATCCATGGGTGCTTTGTCTCGGCACCTGTTTTCAGTTATAAAGGCTTCACAGATAGAGTTAGAGTTGAGTCCATACTGTTACTTGATAACATTCTTTCTAATTGCAGTTAATAAATCTCATTTTTATTATATTGAGCCCATTACAACTTTAGTTTGCGCATTAGTTTAATGTATTCTCAGCTAAGTAGTAAGCCAGGCCAAGGATTCACTTAGATCATTCATGGTCTGAGTGTCGGCCACATCCAGGGTGTAGGCTTGGGCCATGATAAATTTTGTATCAGACTTTAGGTTCAAAGAATCCTAGGGAGTCTATAAACCCATATCAGTAGGATCTCATTTATGATTGTGAGGGCCCCACTTCTATAAATAAGGGACTACAGACCTTTAAGAGGAGTATCTCATTCTTTCAAACTCTAGATCATGCAATAGATTTGTGCTATAGGAAACTTTATATAGATTCATGTGTTGTTCTAATTCTGCTGAGTATGCCTCATCTTCGAGGTGATAGAAGTAGCATAGTTTAGATTTGTAACACCCCAAAAGTCCCTAAGATCAGACCCAAGGAATGAGATGGAGAAACCAGGAAAATCTACACCAAGTCACGAAACAAGTCATTTAGTGACCCGTTATGTGACCCAAGGGGTCGTTAAGTGACATGTTGTGTGTGCATGAGTTGGAGAAAATGTTATCTCTAAAAAGTCAAGATAGATGGTGGGACAAGTCGTTAGGACTCCCCATGAGTCGTTAAGTGACCCGTTAAGTATGTAGTGAAGGAGAAAATGTTGAAGTTCCAAAAGACTTAATGACTTGATGGATGAGTCATGGTGCCAGTTCACGTCTCATGAGTGAGTCATCATCTAGGAAGGATGGAAGAATGGGAAAATTCCAGTGGTGGCAATGAGGGAAGACCACGAGTCATCCAGTGACCTGACGACTTTTTAGGTCACTCATGGTGATTGGCAGTGTCCTGTTTCCTGTCGAATCATAAGGATATTTTTGTAATTCTAAGCTCCTAACTCATAAATTACATAATTTTAATCTTGTAAAAGAGTACTTTAAGGGGAATATTCACCCTAGAAATCTCATTCTACTCTGAACACTCTTATTTGAAGATCAAAAGCTCTCAAGGCTCACAAGAACAAGCTAGGATTCTTCACTCCCACCTTCTCAAATATCTTTGGGTCTCAAGGTAAAGCAAGGAATCAGTGAACCATGGTATGTGGAGATTGTCAATCAAGGGTTCTTCCACCCTCATGCACCTTCCTCAATCAAAAGCATGATCTCCCTTTCCCCATTCCCTAAACTCAAATTTCTAGGGCTAGATTTGGGTGTTGTTAAATCCCTCCATGATTCATCTACGGGATTAGCTATTTCGATTAAATTGATGATTCTATGATTAGGGTCTTAATCATCCTATTAAGCCTTCTACAAATTTTCGATTCCTAAATTACATGTATGATTATGAACTTCTACAGTTAGATTCCTTTCTAATGAAATCTTATGATTTTCTTATAATATTAGCTCTCAAGTTTTATGTTATGTGTTATGATCATGGTGAATTATTTTTACAAGAACCCTTTATGAATTTATGAATTTTAAGTATGGTGATTTTCTCAAGTATGCATAGCTTTTACAAGTATCATGTTCATGTTCATGGCCGACTCACAAGCCTCTTTCATGGATAGTTCACGTATTTCAAGCATGTTCACGTATCCTATGATTTTTACTAGTCCGTGTACTTCAAGTGTGTTTCATGATTAATATATGAGCCATGTGCATGTTTTTGAGAGTAGTATCTAGCATCGAATAGGTTGGGGGTTCTGGGAACTCCGGCATCAAAACTACGTGCCAACATAGGAATATACTCATGTTAACCTTACGGGGTCTCTTTACTTATATCATGCCATGTTATCGTCCCTTTCCTTGGCAAGCTTGCGGCGGTTCTGCTCACTTGAGAGACATAGTTGGGGAATCATGTAAGCTCTATCATGATGCTGTTAGTTATGATGAATCCTCCCACTATTCCTTATAATTTATGCGTGTTTATGATTATGGTAATTTGGCTCAAGTTATGTTTCACAAGGTTTTTCTCATGAACATATTTATGATTAGTTTATAAGTGGTTTTGAAAGCCTTGAGCCCTCATGTATAAATTATGATTATTACTTCATGTTGAAACGTCCTACTCTCATGAACTCTTAATACATTTTATTAGCTTGTTTTACTTATCTCGCATACTCAGTACCTTCAAAGTACTGACTGCATACTCCATGTTATATTGTTTCATAATATAGGTTCAAGCGATCAAACTCGCCTTGTTGTTAGCCCTGCTCCCATATCAGTCCAGTTCGGTCCCTGTTTCGTGAGACTTCATCTTTCAAGGATATTCTTTTAGTTATGTTGTATGGATTTTAGTTTCAGACTTAGCGGACTAGTTGGGGAAGTTGTCCCATTAGTCCATCTATGACTAGAGGCTTTTCAAAAAAACATGTATTGGTTGACTCCATTATTGATATATGTCACTCTTGCTTTCTATGTTATGTTTTATAGACATCCGTCTATTCATGCTTTAGTTTTAAATTTTCTTCTTTATTCTATGCTATTAAATTGTTTTCATATGCCATGGGTTAGCTTGGAGTCATTCGTGGCTCTAAGTCCCGTGTCTAGGTCTGGGGCCCATGCTCAAGTCGTAACAAACATGGTATCAGAGCCAAGGTTTCTGTGCGTCCTAGATTGTCTAATATCCGTGTTAGTAGAGTCTTTTTCATGGGTGTGAAGTGCGCCACATTTATAGGGAAGAAGCTACAAGACATCTTAGGAAATTTTCCTTCTTTCATGATCTATGTTGTGCGTGAACTACCTTTCTATTCCTCTAACTCATGGTATATGTGTTTGCAGAATATGCTTTCACGCCGAGTAAATAGAAGGAGAAATGGCAACGGAAATGGCCATGGCAATGGCAAGGGAGATAGGCATCAGCCTGCCCCACCAGCTCCGACGAATCCTTTGCTTGAGCAAGTCATTCATACCGAGCTCAGGGCGGCATTTCAGACATTCGCACAGGCCATGACCACTTAGGCCAACCAGCAGACAGTAGCCCATGTTCTTCAGAATGGGGATGCAGCAGCAGCTAGAGTATGTGATTTCCTCAGGATGAACCCACCTGAGTTTCTTGGGTCGAAGGTGGATGAGGACCCGCATGAGTTCATTTTAGACTAGTAGAAGATCACCCAGATTATTGGAGTGATTGGAGAAGAGAGTGTGGACTTAGCCTCCTATCAGCTGAAGGGGGTTGCTCACATGTGGTTCTGTTAGTGGAAGGAGAGCAGAGGACTAGGTGTGGTTCCTAGTAGGTTAGGACGAGTTTGTGACTGCTTTCTTGGACAAGTTCTTTCCTTGAGAGTTGAGGGAGGCAAAGGAGGCTGAGTTAGTTAAAATGAAGTAGAACAACATGATCGTCCAAGAGTATGATGCTCCAACACCTATTTTCCCTAAAAATAAAGTAAAAACACCTCATATCCGTATAAACATACCTAAGTCCATGCTATTTTTCTAGTTTAAGCATCGAAAGTGTTGTAAACTCATATCACATCAACACCCTCAACTTTAGACTTTTTCATGTCCTCGGGCAAGGAAAACAAAAACTAAAAATGACGCTTAACTAGAAAATAAACCTAGGATACTACAACCAAAATCAATCAAATTTGCACTATAACACAAACAACTTTTGACCCTTCTCCAGGTAAACCAAGTCAGCATATGCACATCAAGTGACCACAAACCATGATAAACAGGGATTAAGATATGTCATCTAGTTATTAGCACAGAATCAAGTCATTATCAATGCTTTTCACACGGACAACTGGCAGAGTAAAACACCAACCATGTACCCTCATAGCAAATGAAGTCCCCAACTCACAGATATATGAAAATATGAAACTTGGGACTAAACAAGTAATACTCTCACTCTCACAAGAAAGTTTCAAATGCTACACATTAGATACCATAGGCTTGCCCTTATTTTCTCTACTTTGGCTCTTCAGACAATCAGGCTAAGATGACTATAGGACTTTATTCGGCTTGTAATGTAGGAATTTGGTATGGGCATGGTAAATATGAAAATTTTAGTGACTAATCCTCCTTGGAACTACATAAATGTGGCTGCACTTTTATTTATCTCACTCTTTTCACTTTTTCTACTTTTTTCTCCCTTTTGTCCATTTTTATGCAATGTATGGGTGTGGAGTGTTTTCAACTTTTCATCCATTTTCTTATTTTGTATTTTCTTTTGAGTTTTAGTTTTTCAGCTCTTTTTTTGTCACACCACACCTCATTTTTAATTCTTTTTCCTTTCTTTTCCTTTTTCACCCCCCATAATCTACGCACCCCTACTCTAGCCACCCTCAACTTAGGCATTTTGCCTGAGTTGAGTTTCACAATATCCAAGGAGGGACCAAGGTCAAAATAGGTTCATTATAATAAAATGGGTAAGGTTAATTGGTTAATCAAAGAAAATGGTTCATTTAAGACTCAAAATCGGGATCAAGGGAATCATATCATTTTGATAGGGCAATTTAAGCTAAAATGAGCTAAAGAAAAATGGCCTATGATCCTTTTTTAACCAATGATTCCTAAAACCTATGTAAAGACCAACCGGGCAAGTTCTAGATCCTTTAAGCATTATTGAACTAGGTAGATGACCTCATTCACTCATGGTACATGTTTTGCATCCATTCTACCTATCAGGTTCATATAAGGCTAACTATAACTTCTCATGCTAATACAATAAATGACACTAAAAGATCCACAGAAATTATGTTTTGCAATCAATAAGTACACAGCTAACTATAAAAAAAATTTTAAACAGGGTCATTTTTTTTTCTTCGAAACGTTAAAACTAGTGCATTTTATTGGCTAAGTAATCCTAAACTACTTTCTAATTAAACAAAAACATCATAAACATGTTGGTTGTACTAAATAGCATGCCCGAGGGAAAAGAAAAATCCTTGGATGAATCCAAATATCCCAAAAATATAAAAGTACACCCCCTCCCCTTTTGAAAAGAATGTTTCGTCCCAGAAGCATAGAATAGAAAGACACAAGGGATAGAGACATACCTGTGGCTACTCAAACTTCTCCTTCCATGGGTTGCCTCCCATGCAGCACATGATTTAATGTCACGGTACGACACAGGTGGTTCAGTTACTCAGACTTCACCAAACCACCTCACGGTTGCCTCCCAAGAAGCTCCTGATTTAACGTCACGACACGATGAAAGTCTCTTGAATACTCAGACTTCCTCAAGAAACTCAAACTTATCCTTGATTTCTGAGACCACTCTAAGCTCATTTGGTTACTTCATTGACCGACAGACATTGAAGGTGGCCTCCTCTTTATTAAGCCTAAATTTCAGTTGGTCAGCCTCCACATTTACTAAATCCCTCCCGATGGCAATGAATGGTCACCTCAAATGATGAGGACCTCAAAGACAACCTTACAATCAAGGATCACGAAGTCCACTGGGAATATGAATCTGTCCACGTTGACAAGCACATCAAATAGGATCCCCACAGGCTTCTGCACAATTCGATCGGTCATCAGTAGCCACATAGTAGTCGGTGTGGGGGCTCCCAAGCCCTGCTGCTTAAACACAACTAATGGAATTATATCGATTCTTGCTCCCAAGTTGTAGAGTGCCTTTGCAAACTCAACATCACCAATAGTACATGGAATGGTGAAGGAACCTGGATCCTCCTATTTTTTGGGCAAAGACCCGTGAGGCTATAGCGCTACAATGATGCAAGTTACTCATGGGCTCATAGCTCATAGACCTTTTCTTGGTAACAAGGTCCTTCATAAACTTGGCATTTCCCGTCATCTGCTCCAATGCCTTGACCAATGGTATGTTTATAGATAATTGTTTAAGCATGGGCAAAAATTTTTGAAACTTACCATCTACTGCCTTCTTCTTCATTTTTTGAGGGAACGGTGGTGGTGGTCGTGGGATAGCCTTATAAATCTGTGTGGCCCCTTGTTTCTTTCTTTGTTCAGCTTCAGGCTCCTTCTTAACAATTATAGCCTCAATCAACTCAGCTTCTTCCTTAATATCTTGCTCAGCAACCTCTTCGTCATCATCAATCATGCTCTCTTTCTTCCTTTAAAGTTCAACTACAACCAGTAGAGGGGAGTCAATCATGGTCTTTCCACTCCTAGTCATCACAGCTATACAGTGACTTTCATTCTTTAGATTTTAAACTGTGTTTCTAGGTAGTGTTTCCATTTGCTTAGGGTTTAAGGATGCTGATAGTTGACCTAGCTGCTGCTCTATTTGCTTGATGGTTGTGTCATGTGACTTGACTCTATAACCCATGCCAGATATATCTCCATGAATGTCTTTCAGCTGCTCCTCTATGGATCTCACATGTTCTACAACTTTGACTATCCAGCCTCCCCCCCACGTGCATTAGGAGGTACATACAATCCTTCTCGGTCATTAAGTAACCATCATTCCTTATCCATTATCCCTCTCACAAATGACCTTGGCTTCTATCTCTGTGCCCATTTCAGTTGTAGTTGTCTCGGTATTAGTTATGCCTTTGATTTCCAGAACCTTGGTGCCATGTGTCTTGTCCAAACCTTTGGGCATTGTCTTCAAAACCCACCACCTTGTTGTCTAAGAAGTTTGTCTCCTCCTCAAAATCTGAATGCTCTGGCCCTGGCTCCCATCCCTGTGTTCCTACTGCATTAACTTTTCTTGCTCCAGCACCCATGATATGCTTCGTGAGTAGGTCCAATGATGTACACATGAAGGACAATTCTTGATCACGTTCCTCCTCCTTCTTTCATTGGTCTGTAGTCATACCAACAACATATGTACCAGCAGCTGCTTTCGCTTCTTTGGTGTGCCATGCCCTATTAGTTTTGGTCACTCTATCAAGAATAGTGGCAGGTCACTCACAGGTATAACTCATCAGTGCTCCTCCTGCCATAGTATCTGCTACAACTTTAGTACTATTGTTTAATGAACTGTAGAAAATCTCCAACAAACTGTCACCAGGAATTTTGTGGTTTGGACACATGGTCAACTTCTTCTTAAATATCAACTAGGTTTCATGAATTGCCTCGTTTTCAATTGTTGGAAATTGTAGATCTCATCCTAAAGTTGTAGCATCCTGGAGGGTGGTAAGAATCTCTCTAGAAAATCTTGTTTGAGCTCCCTTCAGTTGGTAATAGAGTTGTTGGGAAACTTCAATAACCATAAAGTGGCCTCCCCAGATAGATAGAATGGGAAGAGTCTCAGCCTTATTGCGTCCTAACCGACTCTAGGCAACCTATATGCCTTGCATATTTCGACGAAGTTCATTAAGTGCAGGTTGGCATCATTAGCTGCATGACCACTAAACACCTCTTTCATATTCAGTAAGTGTATTATGGTGCTAGTGCTATCAAACTTTGGCCCAACAGGAAAATGGGGTGGTACAATAGCTCTGGTTTACTCAACTTCATCAATATCCGGGTCATCCTCATCAAAGAATTGAGGGGCATTTCTCGGGCATCTGTTGCACCTTCCATGGCAATCAATGTTCACAACTTCATCTAGAGCATCATCAGGTTGCCTAGCTTCTTTAGCAATACGGACATCTCTCTGCTCTTGTTCTCCATCCTTCGTAGTGTTCTTTCAATTTCAAGATTCAAAAGAATCAGGGGGTTTCCACTCCATCGAGTACTTGGCATTCACCAAGAGACAACCTGTGGGTGTCAAACACAAAAAGAAAACGTAAATGAGGAAATAACAACCAAAAATTAAATACAGGAAATTAATCTAATCTTGTCCATATTCTCCGGTAACGGCGCCACTTTTTGATAACGCTCAAAGTCACACTCTTGACAAAGTATGAAGAGGACGTTGTCAATAAAGAACCCAACAAGGAGGCTGGGGTCGAAACCACAGGGAATATGGAAAGAACTAGACTAATGCCGGTATTTAAGCTTTTGGTGTGTTATCTCCAAATTAGGGGGTATATATAAAATAATTATAAAACAAGCATAAAAATCAAGTGTTATTAATCAATATTTGCAATTAACTAGGGCAAGTGTTCCCCATGGGTTCATAACTACTCCGGGTTTACGCTCATGAATAATTGCAATGCTTACTTGTAGAAATGATAACTAGGGTTCATCCAAATGACTGATTCGTCCCTATTGGATGACTATACGCAATCACCGGGTTAGGTCTCATGAGTGATTTCAAATTAACTATTATCACTTTGTTCCAAATTAACTATCCTGCTACTGCAGCTCAAGTTATACAATGATCTGAAAAATTAAGGCTTTGCTGTAATTCTCTTTTCCTAACTCTACCTTTCTAGATTCAAGTAAGTAAAGAATTCGGGCAAGTCCTAATGTTGCGCTTTATTAAGAAACATTAAAGATGAAGAGAATACAATACAAGCATTTAGCATTGGTTTTGAATCACTTTGTGTAACCCTAGTTCGTTAATCCATCATGGTTCCCACAACCCTAGTTGTGGAGGTTTTTGCCTCTCATAGACAAACACATAATTAAATACTTACAATGATGATTGAAAGAAAACCTGATGTGAATATTGCAATAGAATATGATGAACAAAATCAAGAACAATTGAGAGATTCAAGTTTTTATTCTCAAGAATTTCTCTCCAATGTTTTCAAAAACTAATTAGAACTTGATAATAATTGACAACCAACTAATTCTATACTTCTCTCACCTAAAAGAAACATAAAATGTACTTATATAGAAAATACAATCATTTTCGTAAGTTAACAAGGAGATAACCAAATCTGGCGTCAAGACATCCTATGACTCATCATACGACCTATAACAGTATTGTATAGGTCATGCCTTATCTCATACATTCCTTGGATTCTATAGAATTGGCTAAGTGTTGGCATCTGGTATGAATCGTAACATGATCCCATGAGTTGTACAATCCAGTCGTGGTTTGACTCTGAGAACTCTAACATCTTCGGAAGTTTTCTACGAGTGTCTTGGTATGCCTCGTACCTTCCTCCTACGACCCGTAACAGCTTGTTGTATCATGATAATTTCCAAGTCCTTAAAATCACTTGAAACTTTCCACGGCTCCTGGTATGGGTCGTAGGCAGATACTACGATCCGTAAGTGCCACCTGTATCTTGAGATATCAATTGTGCAACTTTTTCTGAAGTACTCCATGACTCCAGTTATTTCTCCTACCAACTTGGTATAGCTCGTACTGAGAGTTGTACTTTTCCTTTGCATTATTCTAGTCTTATGAGCTTTTCCACAAGTCTCAGTACGATTCGTACAATCTAGGTACGACTTGTACTGAGATTAGTATTTTGCTGCTTTTCTGCACTTTTCTAAACCTTTTGCAAATTTTTTCTCCAACACCTATTTTTCTTGAAAACAAAGTAAAAACACCTCATATATGAATAAAAGTACCTGAGTCCATGTTATTTTCCCAGTTTTAAACATTGAAAGTGTTGTTCACAACACATCATATGCCTTGGAGTTTACCTAGTTGTCTAAGTATGCACCAGAGGTGGTAGATGACCCGAGAGCTCGTATGAGTAAATTCGTGATAGGGTTGTAGATTCAATGGTCAAGACGTGCAGGACCGCCATATTGATTAGTGACATGGACATCTCTTGTTTGATGATACATGCTCAACAGATAGAGGAGAAGTAGATGGAGGAGAGAGAGAGAGGCCAAGAGGGCTAGGACCAATAGCTTTAGGAATTCCCAATAGAGGTCTAGTGGTAGGAAATGCCTAGAGTCTCACTATAGGTCATCATCCCCAGCTCCATCATTGGTCAATGTTCCATCTAGGCCCAGACATGATTAGAAGGGTAGGGCATTAGGCTCGAGAGGTCAGAGGAGCACAACAGGGGAGCACACTTTCCCAGCTTGTAGGAGGTACTGTAAGAACCACCGTAGATAGTGCTTGGTTAGTTTAGATGCGTGCTTCGGGTGCAGGAAGCCCGAACACATGCTAAGGAATTGCCCTTCAACTAGACAGGGCAATGTTGGAAGTCTTGCCTCAGCCACTAGTTCAGCAGCTCCAGCATCCCTTCCTATCTAGCAGAATGCCTCTACTAGTGCAAGTGGCGGTCAGCACCAGAATAAATTTTATGCACTTTCATCTCATGAGGAGCAGGAGGTCTCTCCCGATATGGTCACTAGTATGTTACGAGTATTTCATCTTGATGTGTATGCATTATTAAACCAGGGGCTTCTTTATCTTTCATGACTCCTTATATTTCTATTAGTTTCGGAGTCAGTCTTGAAACCTTATCTGAACCCTTTTTTGGCACTACTTCTTTCAGTGAGTCAGTTTTAGCTCGATGGGTATATAGAAAGTTCCCTGTCATGATGCTTTAGAAAGTCTCCTCAGCTGACCTAGTGGAGTTAGACATGACTAGCTTTGATGTTATATTTGGTATGGATTGGTAACATGCTTGTTATGCCTCTGTTTATTGTAGAATCCGTTCGATAGAGTTTCGATTTCTGGGTGAATCAGTCCTAGAATGAAAGAGTAGATCAGTCGTGCCTATAGGTCATTTTGTTTTCTATATCAAAGCTAAGAAGATGATCTCTAAGGGTTGTGTGTATCATCTAGTTTGGGTTAAGGATTCTACGTCGGAGACCCCGACTCCTTAGTCTATTCCTGTTGTATGTGAGTATTCAGAGATGTTTCTAGATAATCTACCAGTAGTCCCTCCCGAGCAGGAGATTGACTTTGGTATTGACTTTCTCCCTGATACGCGACCTATATTAATTCCTCCTTATAGAATGACTCAAGCTGAGCTAAAGAAGTTGCAAGAACAGTTGAAGGATCTCCTAGATAAGGGTTTCATCAGGCCTAATAAATCCATATGGGGTTCTCTAATTCTGTTTGTTTGGAAGAAGGATGGTTCTCTTCGGATGTGCATTAATTATCAATAGTTGAACAAGGGCACAATAAAGAATAAGTATCCCCTCCCCAAGACAGATGACCTGTTTGACCAGCTTCAGGGTGCTAAGTGCTTTTCAAAGATAGACCTCTGATCCAGCTATTACCATCTTAGGGTTAGGGAGAGTGACATTCCAAAGACAGCCTTTAGGACTCGGTATGGTCATTATGAGTTTGTAGTAATATCTTTTGGACTAACAAATGCTCTTATAGCTTTTATGGATTTGGATAAACAAAGTGTTCAAGTAGTATTTGGATATGTTCGTGATTTTCTTCATAGATGATATTCTCATATACCCTCGGAGAGAAAAGGAGCATGCCGCTCATTTGAGGATTGTGTTGTAGACTCTCAAGGATCGCCTACTATTTGCTAAATTCAGCAAGTGTGAGTTTTGGTTAAAATCGGTAGCAGTTGGGTCATGTGGTGTCTAGTGAGGGTGTGCAGGTGGACTCTCAAAGTATAGAAGCGGTGAAGAATTGTCCTAGACCCGTCAGTCCAAAATATTAGTAGCTTCTTGGGTTTAGCTAGCTACTACAGGAGATTCGTAGTGGGGTTTTCATCCATTATAGTACCATTGACTAAGTTGACCGAGAAGAATGTCAAATTTTAGTGGTCGGACGCTTGTGAGAAGAGGTTTTAGGAGTTAAAGACTCGAATCACTTAGCCCCAGTAATGATCCTATTGGAAGGCATGGATGGTTTTGTTATGTATTGTGATGCCTCGAGGGTTATTGTGGATTTTGTACTAATGAAGTGTGGTAAGGTCATTGCGTATACCTCTAGATAGCTTAAGACTCATGAGAAGAATTATCCATCGCAGGACCTAGAGTTGGCAGTTGCGGTGTTCGCTTTGAAGATTTGGAGGAACTGCTTGTATGGGGTACATGTGGATGTTTTCACAGACCACAAGAAGCTTCAGTATGTGTTTACCCAGAAGGACCTGAATTTGCGGCAAAGGAGATGGCTTGAGCTTCCCAAGGACTATGACATGAGTGTCCTTTATCATCCGGTCAAGGCCAATATAGTGGCAGATGCTCTTAGTAGGTTGTGCATGGAGAGTATGTCTCATGTTGAGAATGGGAGAAAGGAGATGGTGAAGGATTTCCATAGGCTTGCTTGTTTAGGGTTTCGCCTTACAGATTCTATGAATAGTGGTGTTATCGTTCAGAATGGGTCGGAATCTTCTTTGGTGGCAGAAGTCAAAGCTAGGCAAGGTCAGGATCCAATTGTGTGTTTCTACTGTAGATGACTTAAGAAAGCGGATGTTGAGCGAGGCTCACAGCTCTCGGTACTCTATTCATCTAGGTGCCACGAAGATGAAGTGTGACCTATGGGAAATCTATTGGTGGAATGGCATGAAGAAGGACATAGCTGAGTTTGTGGCTAAGTGTCTGAATTGCCAATAGGTGAAGGTTGAGCATCAGAGACCTGAAGGTATGCTTCAGGACATTAATATTCCTACTTGAAAGTGGGAAGAGATCAATATGGACTTCATTATAGTCTTGCCTCATACACACCGATAGTATGACTTTATATGGGTGATTGTGGACAGGTTGACCAAATCATCCTATTTTCTACCGTTCAAACTATCGATTCGGTTGAGGATTATACTAGATTTTACATTTGAGAGTTAGTTCGATTGCATGGAGTTCCTTTGTCCATTATCTTAAATAGGGGTACTCAGTTCACCTCTCAATTTTGGATGTCATTTTAGAGAAGCCTTGGTACTCGGGTGAAGCTTAGCACAACTTTTCATCCGCACACAAATGGTCAGGCTGAGTGGACCATTCAGACTCTTAAGGATATTTGAGAGCATGTATGATTGATTTCAAGGGAAGTTGGGATGATCACTTACCCCTCATCGAGTTTGCCTACAATAACAGTTACCACTACTATGTTCAGATGGCTCTGTTTGAGGCTCTCTATAGGCGGAGGTATAGATCACCTGTTAGATGGTATGAGGTAGGTGAAGCTACATTAATAGGGTCGAATTCTATTTATGAGGCTATGAAGAAATTCAGCCTATTATAGAAAGGCTAAAAACAACTCAGAGTCGTTAGAAATCTTATGATGATGTTAGGCGGAAAGAGCGCGAGTTTGAGGTTGATGATTGGGTGTTTCTGTGTCTTCCATAAAGGGAGTGATGAGGTTCAAAAAGAAAGGGCAGCTTAGTCCTTGATATGTTGGTCCTTATAGGATTTTGAGGCGAGTTGACAAGGTGGCATCTGAGTTGGAGCTACCAGTAGAGTTAGCTTCAGTGCATCTAGTTTTTCATATATCTCTGTTGAAGAAATGTATTGGTGAACTCGCCTTAGTTGTTCCGGTGGAGAACATAGGTTTTAAGGATAGCCTTCCCAATAAGGAGGTTCCGGTTGAGATTCTTGATTGTCAGGTTCGAAAGTTGATAAATAAGGAAGTAGCTTCAGTGAAGGTATTGTGGAGAAATCAACTTGTTAAGGGAGCTACCTGCGAAGCCGAAATAGATATGATGGCTAGATACCCGCATCTCTTCCCGTCTGGCTTAGTTATAGCATGTGGTACCAGTTTCCTCTTTAGTACTCTATTCAGTTTCATATCAAGTTCATGTCTCTAAGTTTCCTTCATTTCATAGCATGCATGTATGTTTCATTAAATCCATTTATTCATGTATATCAGTTCGGAGTCAGTCACTACGTTAGTTTTCAGCTTTCGTTGTTCAGTTTTAGGATTGTAGTTCCTTCCCCAGCCTTTTAGTACGCTTATTCTACATTCAAGGTTGAATGTTCCCAAGGGGGAGATAATGTAACACCCTAAAAGTCCATAAGATCGGCCCCGAGGACTAAAATGGAGAAAGTAGAAAAATCTGCACCAGGTAACAGAACGAGTTGTTGAGTGACCCGTTATGTGACCCGACGGATCGCTAAGTGACTCATCTTGTGTGCATGAGTTGGAGAAAATGTTATCTTCAGAATGTCATGATGGATGGTGGGACGAGCCATTAGGAAACCCCATGAGTCGTTATGTAGTGGAGTGATGTGTGATGTTGGGCATATTTTCATGCCCATTTGCTATGTTTTTACCCATATTTGATCATGTTTTTAGTTTATAATCCTTAATTTATGCTTAAATTCGTGTATGTGTGTGTGTTTTATGCGCTAAAAAATGATTTGAGTTGATTTGAGTAGGAAACTAAACAAAATGGGCTCAAAATGATGCAAGGAGTGAAGATTTGATGAGTTGAAGAGTATGGTGCTATGGATGGCACCCGACACCAAGTCCCAAACTTTAGAGAAAAAAACTCACTTTGGTGTTATGGCTGGCACGCCATGCCATCCTTTAAACTTCAGAGAATTATACTTCATAATTTTGGTTAGATGAGTGGCGTCCCGTGCCAGACGTTTCCAAGACTTAGACAAATTTTACGAACACCTTGCCGAGATGAAGGGGGCAGTGCGCCAGACCCTATCTAGATCTAAAATTGCTGAAAATTTGATAAGTCTGTGGCGAGATAGGAGGGGCGGAGCACCAGAACCATTTGGTGATGAAAAATTCTGATTTTAAAGCCAAGTCTTGAAGGGCAGAAAGGTCACTTGAAGGCTCATCTATAAATAAAAGCCTTAGGTCATTTGTTATGTAATTTTGGACTTCTTTGAAGTAGTCTTTACTCATTTTATTCCGCAGTTCATTCATGAAAGCTTGTAAGCTGTTTGGAAGGAAGACAAGGTTCTACAACTAGGTTTTCTCTTCTTTACTTCGTACTTTCGCATGATAATGACTAAGTATTTGTTTTTTCTCTTGTCTATGAGTGGATATACTCATATTCTAGGGTTTTGTCCATGATGAATGGTTGATTGTTTGACAGACTAAATAAACTTAGTTTTGATTCTTCTTTTATGGTTGTTTGTATCTATTTGTGTTAATTTATTATTTATAAGATTGATCACCTTGTAAGTAATCTGTTGGCTTTCGATTGAATTTAGGAAAGGGAATTGAAAGGGTTAAAAATAAATACAGAACGGGAATTCAAAGACCCTTGAACCCATTGGTGATAGGATAGAAGTTGTTGTTAAGGATAGAGATATACCCTTCAACCCCATTTCGTTGAAATACAAGTAGGCATAATTGTTGTTTCATTTTTCTCCTAAGACCATAGGGATATAGGTGTTAGGGTTCATGAAATACTTCTTGGATGCTAGGGATAGTGGCAAGAAATAGGATAGTAACTTGCAACTAACAGCCGTAGGAAGAATCATGCTAAGTTAATTACGTCTGAAAAATCTCAACTTGAAACCAACCAAGTGTCATTGCCCTAATCTGTCATCATTATCGAAAAACGATCAAGCTTGCATTCGTTTTAGTTAATTTTCACATTTGAAGTTTTACTAGTTTAATTTTCGAAACCAATCTTCATTTTACTTGTTTTGTAGATTAGTGAAATCAAAGTACAACCTTATAACGATTAAATTGACAAGTCCCTGTGGGTACAATATTTGGACTTAAAATTCCTATATTATTTGATGATCACATGCACTTGGGCGACATCAAGTTTTTGAGCCATTGTTGGGGACTTGAATATTGTTTAGTCATTTCTAGGTTAGAATTTTGTTTCACTAGTCTATACATTATGTTTGTTTCTTGTTTTGTTTGAAGTTCATAGGGTTGTTTGCCTCAGTGTATGCCAAGTACGAGAAGTCAAGGACCAATCTAACCTTCTCTTGATCCTGAAATAGAGAGAAACTTTCAAAGGTTTTCTATGGAAAACATCGGGCAAGCAGCAAGTGACGAGAATGAGAGAGTTCCAGTGATGCAGTTTGCTAGGCCGAATGTGGAGAATGCTTCTGAAGCAATTGTTAAACTATTCATCACTGGGAACTTTGAGCTGAAAGAAGGGACTGTGCGATTGGTCCAAAACACATTCCAATTTCATGGCAAGCCGCACGAGGATCCCCACAGGAATTTAATGATGTTTGTAGAGCTGAGTGAAAACTTCCACTACCAGAACGTGTCAGATGAATATGTTAAGTTGACTCTGTTTTCGTTCTCACTAATCAGAGAGGCCAAGGAGTGGCTTCAAAATGAGCCTGCAGGATCCATCACCACTTGGGAGATCCTTTTGAATTAGTTCATCAATTGATTTTTTTCTTCAAGAAGATCTAAAGAACTGAGGGGAAAGATCTCTGGATTCATACAGAAAGATGGAGAAACACTAGCTCAAGCATGGGAACGTTACAAGGGTTACTTGAGGGATTGTCCACATCACATACAACCTAAGGATATAATTGGGCACAACTTCATTGATGGTCTAAAACCCGAATCTAAGATACTCCTTGACGCTACTGCACAAGGATACATTCTATCCAAAAGTTATGATGGAATTGAGGCTCTCTTGAACCTCAGTCCGCGGGGATTCAAAATTATTAGGATTCAGGCAGAGGATTTGCAACAACAAAGGTGTCGGGAAAGCTTGACGTGGATGGTGTAGTGGCAATCAGGGTAGACATTAGCTAGTTGGTGAATGTGATCAGTAATTTGGTGACCATACCAATAGAAGGCCAAGTGAAGTAGGTAAAATAGGTACAAATCCCACCACCATCATGTGAGGTGTGTGGAGAAAGCCACGCCTATTTAGGTTGTTCTCTTAATCCTGAGTCTGTATATTTTTTGGGACAACAAGATTGTGGTGGACGTTTTGCAGGAAATGGTCATAATCAGGGTATCGAAATGGAGCAAATCCCCCATGGGGAGGGAATCAAAACTTCCAAAGTCCCCAAAACACTTATTAAAGGCTACAGGGTCAGCAGCAGAACAATTCTCTTGAGGAGACAATGAAGCAATGGATGGTGCAGAAGATGCAAGTGGTAAATGAAATGCAAAAGTCCATCCATACGCTTGAAAGGCAAATGGAGCAATTCTCCCTACAACAGAACAACATACCACGGGGGCACTCTAGGGTAATACCGAGAAGAACCCAAAGGAAAATGTAAATGTTATTTTCTTGCGCAGTGGTAAGGAGATGGGTGAGGTTATCCCCAAAAAAGAAAAAGTTGATGAAGAACAGGTCGTGAAATCTAAGACTGAGGTAGGGAGTCTAGCAACCCATAACCGAAAATTGCAGTAGCTAGACCACCTCCCCAATTTCCTCAAAGATTGAAGAAAAAAATAGAGGACGCAATCTATAGTAAGTTTCTTGAGTTGTTGAAGCAGGTACATGTGAATATTTCGTTGGTGGAGCTTTTGCAGGAAGTTCCAAAGTACGATAAGTATCTCAGGAATATCGTGACCAATAAGAGGAGGCATATAGAGTTTGAAACGTGGCTCTTAGAAAGAGTGCAGTTCCCGAATTAAGAACAAAATTCCTAAAAAGTTAAATGATCCTAGGATTTTCACTATTCCTATCAATGTTGGAAGCAAGGAAGTTGATTTAGCTTTGTGTGATTTAGGCGCGAGAATCAATTTGATGTCTGCATCCATACTAAGAACACTGTGACTAGGTGAACCACGTCATACTACAGTGACGTTGCAGGTTGCGAATTGGCCTCTGGCCTATCCTGAGGGAATTATTGAAGATATCTTGATTAAGTTGGGACCTTTCATCCTGCCAGTGGACATCATAATCTTAGACTATGACGCAGATACAACAGTTCCCCTCGTTCTGGGTAGAGGATTTTTAGCCACCGCCGATGCAGTCATACATGTTCAGTCGGGCAAGATGTCAATGAGAGTAGATGTTTAGGAGGTAGTGTTTGAAGTGTTCAGAGCTGCACGAATGCCACCACATTATGAGGACTTCGAGATGAAGCTGGCGGGAGAACCTGGAGGTTGTAATCAGTAAGTAGAGCAGCAAGTGCTACATGAAAGTTTAGCAGATACTTGATATGGTCACAAGTCCACTTGAATGAAGGAGTGACGGGGACCATAGTCGTGTCGTGATGTTAAATCAGGCGTTGCATGGGAGGCACCCTATGAATGTTGTGCAACAACAATAACTAAGTCTCATTTTGGGAGGCAACCCATCCCTTTTAACATTTTGTATGTTTTTATTCGTTATGTAGAGACGAACAGGGCATAAGAGGGAAGAACAAGTTGGGACATTGAGCTAAAAAGTGTAAGTTTGGGGTGAGATGTCTGGCATGGGACACCAGGAGTTGAAACCTAGAAGAAGAAAATTTTATCAGGTGAGGCTACATGGGGCATGCCGCGCCAGCTCCTATCTCTAGGGAAATTTGTTTTTTTCTAAGTCTGTGGTGAGACAGAGGAGGCAGCACACCAGAGGTTTGATGGATGAAAATTGTTGGTCAATTTGAGTTAATATTAACTCAAAAGACCTTAAAATTACAAAAAAGCCCATGCCCCACCTTTTATTTAAAGTCCCATGCATCATTTTCCCTCAAAAAGTTGAAAAAACAAAAAGCAAAAATTTCTCTCTCTCTCTCTCTCTCCCCCGTAGGTCATAACTCCCATTGCCCCTCACCTCCATTGTTATCTTCTCCAATAAGTTGGTGAAGCTCTCATCTTCAACTCTTATAAGTATATTTCTTCTCTCCTATTTGATTAATGATGCAAGCATGCTCCCACACCCTTCTTCCCCAAGATTTAGAATCCAAAATCACCATTGTTGGTGAAAAAAACTTGAATTTCATGTTTTGGGTTTTATGAGCTTAAAGTATTAAATTCTTCCATAATTGTATATTATCTTTGTTGGGTAGCTTGATTCTTAGTTGACATGGTGATTTGAAGTTGTGGGGATGATGGGGTATGTGAATAGAATTCTTGAATATTGGTGGGTAGGTGCATTAATTGTAGAGAGAGAAAGTACATGAAGCTTAAATTATTGAATGTGACAATTGCTTGAGTTGGGTGATATTGACTTGGGTGTCTGGGATGTTTGACTTGTTGTTCGTCTTGACTATGTTATGTCTGGTTGCTTTATTTTGGAGTAAATTTATAATTTTTGTTTTGTTTTATTTGAGTCTTTCTAATCATAGAGTAATGGCGTTTCCCTATGATAGATGGATGACTATCGTCTAAAGGGAAGTTTCGTCGCATTTTTTTTATTTTCTAGGATTGAGTAGTAGGTCATCCACTTGTATACTTGTTGATATTCTACTTAGCCGCTATGCTAGAGTAAATAGAATGGTCATCTTGATTACATGAGTTAAAATCCATGAGTGACACACATATCTCTTTAATTTGAGTCAACATATCCTTAGGGATTAATTCTGAATTTTATCTCTTTAATTTGACTCAACATATCCTTAGGGCTTAATTATGAATTTAACGTGTCATTCAATATGATTGTGAGAATGTGTAGCTGTAGAAACTGATTAGATTCTTGTTGCCATGAGAGGTGAATTGAATTGTTTTGTATGTATAAGTTATAGCATCTAGAAGTTTCCTTAGTGTATGTAGGATAACTAGTTGGTACGGAGTTTAGAGATGATCATGGCACTTCTTTGAAGAAGCCAATTTTTTTCCTGTAATTGTTCTACCTTCCTAGTCATTCTCTCTAGTTAACTCCTTTGAGCCTAAAAGCCTTATTCTTTCTTACCCTCAATAGTAGCTTAATCCCTCTTGTTGTGAGACCTCAGACTTATTGATCCAAAGTAATCTTAGACACTTGGAGACTTGAAAGTAAAAGTCCATTGAAGTATAATGTTAAGGGAAAAAGAAAAAGTCGTGGTAAGGAAAGAAAAGTGAGAAGAAGGGGTGCCCATAAAAATTATGTTGTCTACTTGCTGCAAGTGAATTGAAAAAGAGATCTTTAATTGAAAAATCCTTAGTTATTCTATGATTAGAAAACTAGCAGCCAAGTAATGAAAAAATGGGGCATGAGAAGAAAAGACAAGGGTGAGTAGGGGAAAGGTGAACAAGAAAAGAAAGAGGTGGTGGAAAATAAAGCGAACTATTTCTTAAAAGTACTAAGGGTGGTAGTCACTATAAAATAAAATACCAATCCTACCCGTCCCTTATCCGACATTACAACCAAGAAAAGTCCTTATGATCTTAATCTCTTGAAGCAATTAGGTAGTCTTAACATACATGAAGGGCAATCCTTTGGTATGTTGCATATGTACATTACATCATTTATGAGTGTGAGTATGCGTTACTTATTGTGTTCATGTCTTATATTGATGAAGTTGAGAGAGTAACAACACTAAAAGTGAGGGGCACATGAGGTCTAATTCGGTGTACTACTTGTTGCATGTGTCACACTTAATCATGTTGGCCCTTTGTGTTAAAAAGATGAGTCATTTATAGAGGTTGTGTGTTCTTGATTGTGAAATCTAATTCGGTGTACTACTTGTTGCATGTGTCACACTTAACCATGTTGGCCCTTTGTGTTAAAAAGATGAGTCATTTATAGAGGTTGTGTGTTCTTAATTGTGATATCTTTCTATGTGCTTTGTCGAGAATTTTTGTATGATGATAAACTACTTTATGTATGCTCTATGCTAGTTGGTTGTGTAAGAATTGATAGAGGTGTCAAGTGTGATGGTGAAACATGGTTTTAGGTCTGTTTTAAGGATTGTTCGAGGATGAACAATGGTTTAAGTGTTGGGTGGTGATGTTGGGCATATTTTCATGCCCATTTGCCCGTTTTTACACATATTTGATCATGTTTTGAGTTCATAATCCTTAATCTATGCTTAAATTCATGTGTGTGTGTGTGTATATTTTATGCACTAACAAATGATTTGAGTTGATTTGAGCAGGAAACTAAGCAAAATTGGCTCAAAGTGATGCAAGAAATAAAGATTTTAGGAGCTAAAGGGTTTGGTGCTATGGATAGTGCCCCGAACCAAGTCCCAAACTTCAGAGAAAATCTCAGTCTAGTACTATACGCGCCAGCCCTCAAACTTCAGAGAATTGCACTTCACAAATTTAGCGAGATGAGTGGTGCTCCGCGCCAGAGATGTCCAAGAGTTAGAGAAATTTGATGAGCACCTTGGCAAGATGAAGGGGGAGGCTCCACAGACCCTATCTGGAGCTGAAATTGCTGGAAATTTAACTAAGTCTGTGGAGAGATAGGAGGAGCGGCACGCTAGAGTCATTCGGTGATGAAAAATGCTGATTTTAAAGCCATATTCTAAAGCACAGAAAGGTCATTTGAAGGCTCATCTATAAATAAAAGCCTTAGGTCGTTGCTATGTAGTTCTGGCCTTCTTTAAAATAGTCTTTACTCATTTTTATTCCATACTTCATTCATGAAAGCTTGTAAGCCATTTGGAAAGCAGACAAAGTTCTACAACTAGGTTTTCTCTTCTGTACTTCGTATGTTCGCATGATGATGACTAAGTATTTATTTTTCCTCTTGTCTATCAGTGGCTAAACTCATATTCTAGGGTTATGGCCATGGTGAATGGTTGATTGTTTGATAGACTAAATAAACTTTGTTTTGATTCTTTTTTTATGGTTGTTTATATTTATTTGTGTTAATTTATTATTTATAAGATCGACCACCTTGTAAGTAATCTGTTGGCTTTTGATTTAACTTGGGAAAGAGAATCGAAAGGGTTAAAAATAAATATAGAATGAAAATTCAAAGACCCTTGAACCCATTGGTGATAGAATATAAGTTGTTGTTGAGGATGGGGATAAACCCTTCAACCCCGTTTAATTGAAGTACAAGTAGGCATAATCGTCGTTTCATTATTCTCCTGTGAACATAGGGAATAGGTGTTAGAATTCATGAAATACTTCTCGGATGCTAGGGATAGTGGCAAGAAATGGGATAGTAACTTACAACTAACAACCATAGGAAGAATCATGCTAGTTTAATTATGTCTAAAAAACTCAACTTGAAACCAACCAAGTGTCATTTTCCTATTCTGTCATCATTATCGAAATACAATCAAGCTTGTATTCATTTTTGTTAATTTTCACATTTGATGTTTTAGTAGTTTAATATTTCAAACCAATCTTCATTTTACTTGTTTCGTAGATTAGCGAAATCAAAATTACAACCTTATAACGATTAAATTGAAAAGTCCCTGTGGGTACGATTACTGGACTTAACAATCCTATATTACTTGATGACCACGTGCACTTGTGTTCACTTGGGCGACATCAATGTGCTATGAGTTTACAACACTTTGGACGCTTAAAATTTGGAAAATATCATGGACTTAGGTATTTTTATACAGATATGAGGTGTTGTTTCTTTATTTTCATAGAAAATAGGTGTTGGAGAAAAAATGTGCAAAATTAACAAAAACGTGCAAAAAAGCCGCCAAGAACTAATCTCAGTATGAGCCGTATTGAGACTCTTGGAAAATCTTAGAAGGTAGGAATACTGCAAAGGCAAAGTATGACTCTCAGTACGAGCTGTAACTAGAGTTGTGGAATATTTCAGAGTTATTTTTCACAAGAAGTCTCCAGGTACGGGTAGCACCTACGGTTCGTAGCATCTACCTACGAACCGTGCCAGGAGCCATGGAAAGCTTCAGTGATTTTAAGGACTTGGCAGAATTCATAATGCAACCTGCTGTCATGAGTCATAGGAGTAAAGTATGAGGCGTACCAAGACACTCGTAGAAAACTTCAAAAGATGTTAAAATTTTCAGAGCCAAACCACAATTGAATTGTACGACTCGTGGGATCATGTTACGAGTCGTACCAACTTCCAACACTTAGCCAATTCTATAGAATTCAAGGAATGTATGAGAGCAAGGAACGACCCATACAATCCTGTTACGGGTCATATGATGAGTCGTAGGATGTGTCGGCACCAAATTTGGTTATTTCCCTGTCAACATAGGAAAAGGATTTTATTGTTTGTATAAATATATTTTATGTTTCTTTTAGGTGAGAGAAGTTCATAATTAGTTGATTGTCAATTGTTGTCAAGTTTGTAATTAGTTTTGGACAACATTGGAGGGCAATATTTGAGAATCAAAACTTGGATTTCTCAATTGTTCTTGATTTTTGTTCATCATATTCTATTGCAATATTCAAAGCAGGTTTTCTTTCAATCATCATTGTAAGTATTTAATTATGTGTTTGTCTATGATTACTAATCACAATCTTACAATCATGAGAGGCTAAAACCTCTATAACTAGGTTTGTGGGTACCTGATGTCGCCCAAATTACACCTCGCAATTGAGATATAAGGCGATCTATGTCAAATATAGAACCCAACTAGAGGTTGAGGTCGATTCCACAGGGAATACGGAAAGAACTTAAGTTAATGCGAATAGCTGTTACTATCGAGTTACTTATTTCCTAAGGGGGAAAGAAATAGAATACTAAACAAAAGTAAAACTACTGAATTCTTAGATAAAATTCGGTTTGTATTCAATTAACTACTTGACTAGGATTGTGTTCCCAAAGACTTCATAACCACAAGGCTTATACACTAGTGATCTATTCCGGTGTTCAACATGCAATATGGTAAGTTAGGTTCACCTAATTGGTTGGTTCCCTATCTAGATGATTATCACCACACAACTTGGTCCGTATACGGATATACTTTTAATTGAACCTTACCCTTAATATCGGATTAGCTATCCCCGGACAAGTTCAAGCTATTAGATGAGGGTTGATAGCCTCAAATCTCCGTTGCTAATCCCTTTTGATCAAATTAGGTCTCAATGAGTGAATCGGTGTTTTACTACCAATCACAGGTTTCATTCCTATTCAATACCTCCTTGGTCCGGAAAGTAAGAATAAGGAAAGTCCTAACATTTTCAACCATCAAGAATCAATAAAAACAAAGGGAAAAAATAATACATGTATTAAACCCCGTTAAAAAATCACTAAGTGTTTCACCTATGTGCGTTAATTCATCTTGGTTCCCACAACCCTAGTTATGGGTTTATCTACTTATGGTTGTATGATCACAATCACAAAATATAAAATAAATCATAATTGCAACTTATAAATTATCGTAAAATAAAACCAAGTAAATTGAATAAAACTCAAAAATTGATGAATAAATTCCAATGTTGCTTTTGATCCTCAACTTCAAGAACAAAATTATAAACCTTGTTTCTTGATCAAAGAATAATACTACAACACCAAAATCCTATGTGAAAAATAGTAAAAATAAACTTCTCTTCAAAAATAAACCTAAAAAGTGTATTTATAGTTCCAAGAAAACCTTTTCCTAACGAAAACTGGAAACCAGGTCATCAGTGACCATGGGCTAGGTGAAGAATCTTTGGGACCTTTGACAAGTCATGCCTTGCTAAAAATTAGTCGTTCTCAGCATCATACCTAGTTGTGGAAATGGGTCACCTAATGACTCATTGTGCCTGGGCACGAGTCATTAGACCCCTCGTGGTCTAACTCTTTCAAAATTCCAGTGCACCTTACGGTTGGTTCCAATGATCTACCAATGAGTCATTTAGTCAACTAACAACCCGTTAAGTCTGTCTTCATCTCTACTAGTCACTTTGGCAATAATTTCTCTCCCAGTCTTCACAACTGTCTTCACGACTCGTTACCGGATGTAACAAGTCATTCCCTCAACCCGTCAGGTACACTATTTCTGCTTCCTCAAACTTCACTAATTGCCCACGCCTTGAGCTACGAGTCGTGCTTCTTACCAACGACTCGTGCAGTGCACAGTCACCCTTTCAGTTGTTTTCAGCATTAATTTGCCCAGTTCACTTTCGAACCTGTTTTCCTGCAACATTAATCACAAAACATATCATACCTATATAAATATACCCATAATGTGCATAATTTCTTGGTTTTAAGCATCAAAAGTTCCTTAAAATCACGGCACATCAACACCCTCAACTTAGAACTTTTGCATGTCCTCAGGAAAACATAAAATAAAAGAAAATAAAATAAACTACTTCGACGCTTCAATCGAAAGAACTCTAGGAAACTTGCGGCAGTCACATTTATACATCAAATCGAATTTTCTGACTCCTCCCTCATCATATCAACTCAAATCACAATGCATATGCAAAATTTCCAACCATGACACAGAGGAATAAAAACATGGCAAAACACTATCACCTGCAACCACGCACATAAATCTATAACACTGACTCAGACAATTTGCAGATGATGTTGTTGACCAAATGCTCTCACCTCAAAGAAGTTCCATACTCACACATGTGTATATGATTATGTCGATAAATTTCTCTTCGGACTAAGTAATATTCACTAGCTCTCACAAAGAAATTCAAACTGTGTGCATGCAATACCATAGGCTTGGTTTTACTTTCAATACCTCAATTTTCAGACAAGTAACCAGGATCACTATAGGACTTTCTAGGCTTGTAACATAGTCTCGGGCTCGGGTATGGTACATATGGAATTAGTATCTCAACCCTCCTTTGCACTACACACCTTTTGACTCCACCTTTCACCTTTTTTCCTATTTTATCCCTTTTTCCTTTAACTGCTCCTTCTTTTATTTGCATTTGCAACTACGGATGCGGTTTCTCTTTTTTCAAGATTTCATTGATGTCACATTTTTCTTTTCTTTTCTTTTCTTGCTCTTTGACAACAATTTCTATTTCTTGTTTTTCTTTTCATTATGCATACCTCACCCGCTCTTTCCTTTTACATTACCCAATTTTAATTCCACCAGACTCTTATTAATCACCCCTATAATAGCCACCCTCCCTTGATCCCTTGATCCAAATGTTTGAGCTTAAATCGACCTTTCTTTTTGTTTACACCAATGTTCAAGGAGGGACTAGGGCCAAAACAGGTTCATTTTTAATAAAAGCAGGAAGGTGAATTGGTGCAAACAAAAAGAAAGGTCGATTTAAGCTCAAACATTTGGATCAAGGGATTTTTATTCTCTTTTGGTAGGTCTTTTAAGGCTAAAGTGGGCTCATAAATCAAAAACGTCCTATGATCCTTTCCTAGTTTCATATCCTTTATCTCGCTATGACTAACCAGGCAAGTTCTAGATTGACACACAGAACCGAATTTAGCTATTAAAACTCACTCATACATAGGACATGTCAACATTATCACTTCTACTAACTGCTAGTTCAAGTACAACCATATAATTGTAAACATGTTCATAGTTTCAATGCCATGCAAAGATTCACAAAGGTCATACTCATCAACTTTAACATACACATAAAAATTTCGGAGGGGTATCAAATTATCAATCAACAAAAATCAACAATTTAAGCTCTTGATTGCCTTCAGTACCTAACTTTCTTCCGACTGAAACAAAAAAAACACAAAAACATAAAACCCTAAACATGTCGGTTCTACTAGATATGGAACACCCAAGGGAAAAGATATCCAGTAAGAAAAACCCTCAGGTAATGTTCAGCAAAAAGAATACACAGGTATACCTCCCCACCCCCATTAAGAAAAGCATGCATTGTCCTCGACGTATATATATATCTGAAAAAACTAGGGAAATAGGGAACATACCTATGCGACCTAGGTGTCAGCTACCTGGTCGGTGGAGGGTGTAGATACACCTCCAGTGTTATCTCCATTATTACCAACTTGACCCGGTGTATTCTCAGATCCAACAGAGCTTGAGCCTCCTCCACGAGCTATCGCTGCCTCAGTCTCAGCTCTCTATCGAGCCTCCTCTCTTGATACATGCAACGCTCTCTCCATCTCACTCTGCTCTCATTTTTGCTGACGGAGCAGAGAAGCATCATCTTCGAAGCTTGCCTCCTCACGAGGCCTCTTTCTCTTATCATGTGCCACCGGCTCCTCTGTGATAAAATCAAAAATTGGTGGTAAGTCTTCTTCAAACTCATCATCTATCACAGGAAGTACCGGTGGAGGTACTGCAGCAACTTGTCGTGCGGCCAAGTCCCGCACCTCGGCTCTGAGTGCTCCTGAATCTGAGTACCATTTTGACAACTCAGGTGCCTGTAACTGTGCAAGGCGCTCATCCATTCTCTTCTCAAAAGCCTCCAATCATCCATGCAAAGAACTGGACAATGCCTCCAACTCTTTTGACACCCACGAATTTACCTACTCCATCAGAACTTTAACCTGTAGAGTCGTGTGTGCCAACTGCTTTTCAGCCTTAGCTAGCTGCCTAGACATATTAACCAAAAACTCTTGAGAAATTGCAACCAGGCCAGCTGTGGTGGCTTGTGGAGGCGCAACTGGTGGTCTAGGAACTACTGTTGTAGATGATGACTCGAGAACATCAATAGGTGTAGAGGTGTCCACTGCATCCATAGCCTCAGACTGTCTACCTATCTCTCTTCCCTCAATAGGGTCAGCTGCCAACTTAGTAAACTGTGTGGCATCAGTCTGTATACCACTACCAAATTCCTTTGCTAATATGGTCGCTCCAGCGAATGCAGCTGCCTGAGTCCTTGCTCTTGATACCGGGTTCGTGTCATCGCGAATCAACCCAATATCTGTTATCTTCTGGACCACTATTCTCCAGTCAACTGATGTAAACTCTAGAACCTTTGACTCCTGATAGAGTCTATCAATCAGACAGGGGAAGGGAATTATAGTACCGTCATTAATTTCCCACTCTCTAATCTCCTCAGCAATGTACCGCGAGATATTTATGGCATATCCCTCCATTATACTTGCTACCTATGCTGCTCTGTCAGGTGAGAAGATGTTATCATTTCTGGTTGGTACCAGCCTGGGCTGCACCAGTGACCACCAGAATTTTGCCTAAAAGTTCAATGTGACCTTCTTTATTTGAGACTCTGTGTCGTGCATCCATTCAACCAATGGACCTCTTGTAGCAATGATCCGAGACAGCCAAGTATATTGTCTAATGTGCTCCTGACTATTAAGTTTTTTGGTCTTGACTTTCTTCAACTCATATAGCCTGTGGTCGAACTCGGTTGTGTTCATTAGAGCATGATACTCTAGCCCATACAACATCCTAAAAATTGTCTTCTCAGATATATCTACCGGAGTCTCTCGCACCAACACCTGATTTAAGGCGGGCCTCTTTTTCCAGTCTTGGCCCTCTAATGCCAAATGCTATAGTGTGGCCGCATAGGCTGCATAAAACTCTCTGACTAGGCATGGGCCGTAGCTACCTAATGGCTCGGTCAACCACTCGAACCTGTACTTGTTGAAAACAGCTTGTAGCTATGGAAGGTCTTTCAGCCCTATAGTGATCAGCCTCGGCTCTATATGCTCCTCTTCAGATTTTCCTTTCTGATTAGGAGAAATATCTCTATTATATATGGCCCTCATACCATGAACACACCATCTTCGCATGTTCCTTGGTTGCTCATTTGATGTGTCCGAGATCTCAGTCAGTTCATCATCAGAGTCCCCTCACTGAGCATGTGACTCTTCAGCTATCTTTGTGTTTCGCCCAGCTTTGGGGGCCTCGGGAGCAAGTTCAGCTGCAGCCCTGGCATTATTATCGATGCAGCTGGGCGGATCCCTCGCCAGTGGAGTGGGAGCATCGACCAGGGCTGTCAGATTTGAAGTTTATTGAGCCCTAGCCCTGGTTGACCTCCTCACTAACTGCTCCTATGATACGTAATATTCCTCCTCAAAGCCACTTGACTCTTCGGAGGAGGATGGCTCATCCCAAAGTCTACGGTATGATGGTTGACTACACTCAGGTGTTTGTTTCTTTGCTGGACCGTTCTTCAATGTACCTCTTGGAGCCATTGTACCTATGGAAACATTGTTAGTATATAAGATGAGATGAAAAAAAACATTTTTTTAACTGCTGCTCAGTGGACCTAACGAGTGACTAAATGAGTCGTCGCCACTGGCAAAGACTCGTGAGGTCCCTTGTTGTCACAAACTAGTATTCCTTCATGTTGGGCTAGTGTACTTGACGATTGGTCCCAATGAGTCATTACCAAAGGCAACGATTCGTTAGGTCAGTCGTTAGGTACACTGCCTTAGTGATTTGCTTTTTCCACTCAGGACAAGCTACACAATGAGTCGTTTGGTGATCCAATGACTCGTGATGTAGCTCGTGCTCAAGAGTTTCAGTTCACCTATTCCTTCATCTTCATCTACAGCTTACAACTTTAATTCCACCAACACAAAATCATCACATTCTCAAACCAACCCCAGTGTATTCAATCACAATTTCTTTGTTTAAACCTTCCTAGGGTTCATTATCATCATGAGGCAATGATTGAAACAAGTACACATTACTTGAAATAAATTTGATTTCATTCAAAACATGGGTCAGCCAAATTCCTGTTTAAATGCAAAGATATTCACTATTTAGTGGGGTGAAGTACTCACAAGATGCTTGATCGAAGATGGGAGTGCAAACTGTGTGTGCGTATTAATGGTTGGAGTACAGCCTAAGGATTTTTCGATGGGTTTGAGGAGAAGAAGAAGAAGAGGGAAGTTTGAAGTTGTAATGGTTCTTGGTTAAAACTTAGGTGAGAATTTTAAAAATTAAAAGAATCGGGTTCGAATTATTAAGTTAAATTATACCCTAATTCCAGTCTGGGTCGGGTCAAATGTCAGTTAATTGAAATACTTGACGAATGACTAAACGAGTCATTACATGATGAAATGACTTGTTTTTACCCTTCGTTCTTTGACTTGAGTTCAACAAACTTACCTGGGACCTAACGAGTCAAGCAACGACTCGTGGTGTCACCCAACGAGTCATGGCCTGAGTCGTGGTCCTTGGACTATTGTAGCTTCAAGATGGATAACTTAACAAATTGTTTGATCTCCCAACGATTCATTGAGTGAGCCTTTATCATCCTTTTTTCCTTTTGATTCTGACTTTTATCCAGTGTACATGACAGAGAACCTCACGATTCGTTTCTTAGAGAAACGAATGGTTGAGTCACCCGTTGCTCCCCTGTTTTTCTGCAGTTCTCTTCACGATTGGATTGAACGAGTCTTCAGGTCAAATGATGACTCATTCTGCGACATTTTGCACCAGAACTGAAGTTTCAGATTTTGGTTCCAACTTCAAATTTTCCATCTTAATCACCTGCACCCATCAACCAACATAAACATTGCATATTTCTTACATTTACAACTTGGGTTGCCTCCCAAGAAGCGCTTGATTTAACGTTGCAGCATGATGTGGATGTTTTGGCTAGTCAGACGTCACCAAAACACCTCCGTAGGTTGTTCCATGCAGTGCCTGATTTAACGTCGCGGCACGATGCAATTCCCCCAAGTTACTCAGACTTCACTCAGGGTCCAAAGGTCTACCAGTTGGAGTTCTTCACTTCTCCCTAAATAAGCTTCCACTTGCTGACCATTCACTTTGAACCGCTTTCCTTCATGGTTTTCTAGTTCGATTTCCCCATGGGGGAATACTTGGACCATTCGAAAAGGTCCCAGCCACATAGACTTCAACTTTCCAGGAAACAAACGAAGTCTAGAATTAAATACTAACACCATATCACCCGGACTAAATTCTCTTTTCTCAATCTTCCGGTCATGTTGAATTTTCATCCTTAATTTGTAAATCTCAAAATTCTCATAGGCTTTCAACCAAAACACATCGAGCTCATTTAACTGATCAAGACTCAAGTTTGCCACTTCGTTCTAGTTTAAATTCAGCTTCTTGAGTGCCCACATTGCTTTGTGCTCAAGTTTGACCGGAAGATGACATGCTTTACCATAAACAAGCTGATACGGAGACATACCTATAGGAGTCTTGAAGGCGGTCCAATAGGCCCATAATGCATCATCTAGCTTTCTTGCCCAATCTATCGGGTTTGCATTCACAGTCTTCGCCAAAATAGTCTTTATTTCCCAGTTGGTGACTTCAACCTACCCACTCGACCGCGGATGATAGGGTGTGGCCACCTTGTGTTTGACCCCATATTTTTCCAATAAAGAGCAACAACCAGTTACAGAAGTGCGAACCCCCATCACGAATGATGACTCTGGGATTCCTGAATCTAGCAAATATATTCCGCTTCAAGAACGCTGTGACACTCTTCCCTTCATTATTTGGAAGTGCAACTGATTCCACCCATGTAGAAACATAGTCAACAACAACAAGTATGTACTTCAACCCATTTGAGATCAAAAATGAACCCATATTTTTCCAATAAAGAGCAACAACCAGTTACAGAAGTGCGAACCCCCATCACGAATGATGACTCTGGGATTCCTGAATCTAGCAAATATATTCCGCTTCAAGAACGCTGTGACACTCTTCCCTTCATTATTTGGAAGTGCAACTGATTCCACCCATGTAGAAACATAGTCAACAACAACAAGTATGTACTTCAACCCATTTGAGATCAAAAATGAACCCATAAAATCAATGCCCCATATATCAAATAGCTCAATGACGAGGATGGGAAAAAGGGGAAGCTCATGCCTACGTGATATGCCTCCTTGTCTTTGACATGAATCACATGACTTTTCAAAATCATGTGCATCCTGGTGAATGGTTGGCAATAGTACCCACATTGTAGAATTTTGTGGGTTGTGCGAATCCTGCTATGGTGACCTCCAACAGGGGATGAGTGGTAGGCCTCCAATATACTCAGCATCTCCACTTCGGGAACGCATCTCCGAGTAACCCCATCAACACATATGTGAAATAAGTAGGGCTCATCCTAGAAAAATTTCTGCACATCATACATAAACTTCTTCCTCTGGTGAAAAGATAAGTGTTGTGGTATAACATCACACACCAGATAATTAGCAAAGTCTGCAAACCATGGGATAAGATCTTGTGATACCGCTAGAACCTGCTCGTCTGGGAATGCATCATCTATGTCATGCGCATTTCTAAGTGCTACATTAGGTTCCAATCTGGATAAGTGATCCGCAACCTAATTTTTCGTCCCTTTCCGATCTTTTACCTCAAACTCGAACTCTTGTAGTAGCAAAAGCCATCGAATCAACCGTGGCTTGGCATCCTTCTTTTCCATCAGATATCTCAAAGATGCATGGTCTATATGGACTATCAACTTAGTTTCGAGCAAGTATGCCCGAACCTTCTCAAATGCAAAAACTACAGCCAACAACTCCTGTTCACGGTATAATTTTTCTGAGCTACATTAAGAGCCTTGCTAGCATAATAAATTGGATGAAAAATCTTTTCACACCTTTAACCCAACACAACTCCTAGGGCCATAATGCTAGCATCACACATAACCTCAAAAGGCAAAGACCAGTCAGGTGCCACTATAATGGGGGCAGTGGTCAATCTCTTTTTAAGACATTCAAACGCCTTCAGATATGCCTCGTCACAAACAAACTTCACCTCCTTGATGAATCTTCTATAAAAACCTGCATGACCCAAAAAGCTTTGAACAACTTTCACAGAAATTGGAGGTGGAAGACTAGCAATTACCTCAATCTTGGCCCGGTCTACCTCCATACCCTTACCAGAAATCTTTTGGCCTAGCACTATTCCTTCCTTGACCATGAAATGACACTTTTCTCAATTAAGCACCAAGTTTGTCTCCTCGCATATCTGAAGCACCTTGCTCAAATGAGCCAAACACTCCTCGAATGAATCACCACCACCGAAAAATCATCCATAAAGACTTCAATGATGTCCTCCTCCATGCCAGATAATATGGACATCATGCAATGCTGAAAAGTGGCGGGTGCATTACATAACCCGTACGACATCCTCTTAAAAGCAAATGTACCATTCAGTAATAAACAAAAGTAAAATTACTGAATGCTTAGATCAAATTCAGTTTGTATTCAATTAACGACTTGACTAGGATGTGTTCCCCAAAACATCATAACCACAAGCTTATACACTAATCATCTATTCCGGTGTTCAACATGCAATATGGTAAGTTAGGTTCACCTAAATGGTTGTTTCCCTATCTAGATGATTATCACCGTGCAACTTGATCCGTATACGAGTGTACTTTTAATTTAACCTTACCCTTAATATCAGATTAGCTATCCTCGGACAAGTTCAAGCTATTAGATGAGGGTTGATAGCCTCAAATCTCCGTTGTTAATCCCTTTTTCCTATTCAATACCTCCTTGGTCCGGTAAGTAAGAATAAGGCAAGTCTACATTTGCAATCGTCAAGAATCAATAAAAACGAAGGGAAAAACAATACATGCATTAAACCCCGTTCAAGAATCACTAAGTGTTTCACCTATGTGAGTTAATTCATCTTAGTTCCCACAACCCTAGTTGTGGGTTAGCTACTCATGGTTGTATGATCACAATCACAAAATATAAAATAAATCATAATTGCAACTTACAAATTATCGTAGAAGAAAACCAAGTAAATTGAATAAAACTCAAAAATTGATGAATAAATTCCAATGTTGCTTTTGATCCTCAAATTCAAGAACAAAATTGTAAACCTTGTTTCTTGATCCAAGAATAATAGTACAACACCAAAATCCTACATGAAAAATAGTAAAAATAAACTTCTCTTCGAAAATAAACCTAAACAGTGTGTTTATAGTTCCAAGAAAACTTTTTCCTCACTAAAACTGGAAACCAGGTCGTCAGTGACCATGGGCTAGGTGATGAATCATTGGGACCTTTAACGAGTCGTGCCTTGCTAAAAGTCAGTCGTTCTCAGCATTGTACCCAGTTGTGGCAACGGGTCACCTAACGGCTTATTGTGCCTGGGCACGAGTCGTTAGACCCCTTGTGGTCTAACTTTTTCAAAATTCCAATGCACCCTATTGGTTCCAGTGATCTGCCAACGAGCCATTTAGACAACTAACGACTCGTTAAGTCTGTCTTCATCTCCACTGGTAACTTTGGCAATAATTTCTCTCCCATTCTTCATGACTATCTTCACAACTCGTTACCATATGTAATGTGTCGCTCCCTCAACCCGTTAGGTACACTGTTTCTGCTTCTTCAAACTTCACTAATTGCCCACGCCTTCAGCAACGAGTCGTGCTTCTTGCCAACGACTCATGAATTGCCTGGCAGTCACCCTTTCAGTTGTTTTCTGCATTAATTTGCCCAGTTCACTTCCGAACCTGTTTTCTTGCAACATTAAACACAAAACACTTCATGCCTATATAAACATACCCAGAATGTGCATAATTTCATGGTTTTAAGGGTCAAAAGTGTCGTAAAGCACGACACATCAGAACCATGGTAGATTAATGAACTAGGGTTACACAAAGTGATTCGAAACCAACGCTAGATGCTTCTATTGTATTCTCTTCATCTTTAATGTTTCATAACGATGTGCAATGTTAAGACTTGACCGAATTCTTTACTTGCTTGAACCTAGAGAGTTAGAGATTAGGAAAAGAGAATTACAACAAAGCCTTGATTTTTATGATCATTGTATAACTTGAGCTGTTTAATTTGGAACAAAGTGATAACGGTTAATTTGAAATTGCTCATGACACCTAACCCTGTATTGAGTATAGTCATCCAATAGGGATGAACTAGTCATTTGGATGAACCCTAGTTATAAGTTTTGTAAGTAAGTATTGTGATTGATCACGAGTGAACCCATGGGGAATACTTACCCTAGTTAGTTGCAAATCTTGATTCACAACACTTGGTTTTTACGTTTGTTTCACAATTTTTTCTATATTAACCTTCCAATTTGGAGATAATCCACTAAAAAGCTTAAATACCGACTTTAGTCTAGTTCTTATCATATTCCCTGTGGGTTCGGCCCCAACCACTTTGTTGGGTTCTTTATTGACAATGTCTGCTTCATACTTTGTCAGGAGTGTAAGTTTGAGCGTTATCAAAAGGTGGCACCATTTCCAGGGAATACGGCTAAGATTAGATTAATTGCTTGTATTTAGCTTTTGGTTTTTATTTTCCTGTTTATGTTTTCTTTGTTCTTCTTCTGTGAATCATTTAGGATACACCAAGAAAGCTACCTCTACGAACACCCATATGGAAGACAACAGGCTGCTAGTGCCCATGGGAGAGATGATGAATATTGATACACTAGAAGCCGCCTTGATGAATTATGAGGGAGATACAATGTCAGGGTACACAAAACTGGTAAATGCTCTAGAAGGAATGGGGTCGTATAACTTCAGAAAAAAGAAGTTAGACCTTGACTTGAAGAACCGTGTAACTCCGCCAACAAAGCCATCATTGGTGGTACTACCTGTTCTGGAACTTAAGGCACTGCCTCCCCACCTCAAATATGCATTCTTGGGTGAGCATCACTTTGCCAATAATCATTGTAGTTGACTTGACATATTGGTAAGTAGAAGCTTTGGTCACAGTATTAAAAAGGCACAAAAATGCAATCAGATACACCATAGCTGACATTATTGGGATCCCTCCAGGAACATGCACTCATAAAATCCAACTCGAGCTGAATTGTGTACCTAGCATAGAGCATCAACAACGACTAAACCCACCTATCAAAGAAGTAGCGAAGAAGGAGATTATCAAGTGGTTAGATGCTGGTGTATTCTACCCCATTGCGGATAGCAAGTGGGTGAGTCCGGTACAATGTGTGCCAAAGAAAGATGGGATCACAGTGGAACCTAATGAGAAGAATGATTGATACTGACAAACATAGTCATAGGTTGGCGTGTATGCATGGATTATTGAAAGGTTAACCACTGGACCCAGAAGGACCATTTTTCAATGCCATTCATGGATCAAATGCTTGATAGGTTGGCAGAGAGAGGCTGGTACTATTTTCTTAATGGTTATTTAGGGTACAACCAGATCACTACAGCCTCGGAAGACCAAGAGAAAACCACCTTCACTTGCCCGTCTAGAACATTTGCTTTTATGAGAATGCACTTTGGGATGTGCAATGCACCAACCACATTCCAATGTCGTATGATGTCAATATTCTCAGATATAGTGGAGGACACTATCGAGGTATTTATGGATGACTTCTCAGTTGTGGGTGAATCATTTGAATCTTGCCTCAAGCATTTAGGCAAAGTGTTGAACTGATGAGAAGAAACTAATCTGGTCCTCAATTGGGAAAAATGCACATAGTGCTGGGTCACAAAATCTCTGGAAAAGAAATAGAGTTGGACAAGGTGAAAATTGAAGTAATAGCAGGGTTGCCACCGCCTATTTTCGTAAATGGGGTCAGAAGATTTTTAGGGCATGCAGGATTCTATAGGAGGTTCATCAAGGACTTTTCAAAGATTACACAACCATTGTGCAAACTACTCAAGAAGGAGGTGAAGTTCGTATTTGATGAGGCATGTCTGAAGGCCTTTCAGTTCCTGAAGGAGAAACTTATGTTGCTCCTATTATTATAGCTCTACATTGGTCTCTGCCATTTGAGGTAATGTGTGATGCTAGTGGGGTGGCCCTTGGCACTATTTTGGGCCGACGGAGAGCGAAGATTTTTAATCCTATCTACTATGCTAGTAAAACACTCGAAACTACCCAAAAGAACTACACGATCACGGAGCAGGAGCTGCTAGCAGTGGTCTTTAAATTTGACAAGTTTTGAGCATACTTGCTTGGAACTAAGGTGATCATTCATACAGACCATGCTGCTTTGAGGTACCTGATGTCTAAAAAGGATGCTAAACCAAGGTTGATCAAATGGGTGTTGTTGCTCCAGGAACTCAATTTTGAGGTGAAAGACCGGAAAGGAACTGAAAAAATCAGGTAGCTGATCACCTTACTAGGCGAGAATCAGAGGCTAGAGCAAGAGAGGAGATTGATATCAATGATGCTTTCTCAGATGAATAGGTAGTAGCTGCATCTCCAGATTTAAATCCCTGGTTTTTTGACTATGCAAATTATTTGGCCAGGGACATGATCCCAGCAAATATGACACCCCAGCAAAGGAAGAAGTTCTTTTTCGACGCTCGAAGGTACTATTGGGATGAACCATACTTATTCTGCATTTGTGAAGATGGGTCAATCCAGAGGTGTATGCCAAATATATAGATGTTAAGCATTCTGGAGGCTTATGACTCGTCCCCAGTTAGGGGTCACCGTAGTGGTATCCAAACTACGTACGAAACACTGCAGTGCGGGTATTATTATCCCTCTATTCACCAAGATTCTTATGATTATGTCAAGGTATCTGATCAGTGCCAAAGACAAGGTAGCATTACTCGCAAGTATGAGTTACCATTGACTCTTATCTTGGAAGTTAAGTTATTCGATGTATGGGGTAATGGACCTATTCGTTTGCTCATATAGGATGAAATACGTCTTGGTGGAGGTGGATTATATCTCAAATGGGTAGAGGCTATTGCACTATCTAACAATGAAGGAAAAAGTGTCACAACATTTCTGCGAAAGCACATATTCGCTAGGTTCGATACTCCTAGAGAAATCATTAGTGATGGTGGATCACACCTTTGTAACCGCCTCTTTAGAACTCTACTGGAAAAAAATGGCGTGAAGCATAAGGTGGCAACACCTTACCATCCCCAATCAAGTGGGAAGGTGGAAGTTTCTAACAGGGAGATAAAGACTATTCTGGCTAAAACGGTGAACACCAACTGCACAAATTAGTCTAGGAAGCTCGCTAATGCGTTGTGGGCATACCGAACAACTTCTAAAACACCCATCAGCTCATCTCCATATCAGCTGGTCTACAGCAAGTCATGTCATCTACCGGTAGAGTTAGAGCATAAGGCATTATGGGCTTTGAAAAAGCTGAATTTAGATTAGAATGAAGCAGCCAAGTTGAGAGTCGACCAGCTTAATGAGTTAGATGAATTTTGACTTCCATCTTATCAGAGTGTGGCTATTTATAAGGAAATAATGAAGATCTATCACGATAGAAAAATTGCAAGAGGGAGTTCAACGCTGGTGATCTGGTCTTACTGTTCAATTCAAGGCTTCGTTTGCATCCTAGAAAATTGAAATCTAGGTGGATGGAACCACATAGAGTGGTTTCGGTATCCCCATATGGTGCAGTAGAGCTTAAAAATAAAGATGGTAAAAGGTTCAAGGTGAACGGGCAAAGGATAAAGTTGTATCTGGGAGACACTGAGGAAATAAGAGAAATTAAGGCGGTGTACCTTGATGACGCCTGAAAAATAATGGAAGTTTTGCCGTGACGCGACATTAAATCTGGTGTTGCATGGGAGGAAACCCATGGAAGGTGAAGTCTGAGTAGCCACAAGTATGTTCCCTTCCGTTATTTTATATTCTATGCTTCGGGGACAAAGCATGCTTTTCAAAAAGAGAGGGGGTGCACTTGTATATTTTTGAGATTTTTGGATTCGTTCGAGGGGATTTTTGTCGTGTTTGTTTTGCCTTGGGCATGCTATCTAGTATAACCGATATGTTTAGGATGTTTTTGTTTAATTAGAAAGTAGCTTAGGATTATTCAACCAATAAAATGCACTAGTTTTGATGTTTTGGAAAAAATTGATCCTGTTTAAATTTTTTAATGGTTAGTTGTGTACTTGTTGATTGCAAAACATGATTTCTGTGGATCTTTTTGTGTCATTTAGGGGTCTTTTGGTTAAGGATTAGAGTTAGCAGGTATTAGTAATGCATGAATTAGTTATGAGGGAATCTATATATTATTTTATGTAGGGATTAGTTATTCATATATTAGTTATGTAGGTATTAGTTGTGCAAGTATTAGTTATGTAGGTATTATTTATGTAGGACTTATAGTTACTGAAATTACAATCAATTATTAATTATTAAATATTTAATTTATTATAAGTTAATATACATTATTTATAAATAAATAAGTAAACAAATAGTATAAAATTCTTTCTTTTTCACAAAAATAATGTAACTTTTTAAAATTTAATAAAAGAGGGCTTATAGCCCTTTAAAAAAATTTAGTCAATAATTTTTTTAAGTTTAAAAATTGTGTACTCACATATCGAATTAAAAAAGATTTTAAAAGTAAATTGATAAGAGTAAATGTGTACTTTTATTATTTTAATCCATGTATAACTAATACCCACATAACTTATTTCACCTTCTACCCGCATACAATTATACATAGGTTTTCTCATAAGTTATGTAAGTATTAGTTATGAAAATTATAAAAACCCAACCAAACACCACATAAAATTAATACATGAATAACTTTTATAGAACATTTGAAACCTACCCACCAAACATGGTATAAAATTAATACATGAATAGCTTTTATCCTATTTAGAAATCAAACATGGTATAAAATTAATACAGGAATAACCTACTTATTCATGTATTAACTTGTCACAACCCGAATGGAGGCCCGAATTGTAACGCGGGACAAGGAGTCCGAGAGACCCCAAGTCGACCCATGGTATAAGCATACATCTAATCTCAATCAAGAAACTAAATAATCAATAAGATACTGATTGCGTAAGTCTAACATGAACATAACATCATAATACAAAATCCGAAGTTGAATACATACATATGTCTGAAATAGCCTCTAATCATGACGAGTTGATAGGACAAGACCCCAACTAACTCAAAAAAACTGAAACTGAAATACATAAAGGAAAGCTGAAGAGTCTAGTCCTCGTGAAATGAGGACTCACCCCCAATAAGAATGCTAACTCTGATAAGTTGACTACGAGGGGGGCTGAACCTGAGAGTTGAGTGGGCTGAACCTGAGAGCTGAGTCCTGTATCATGAAACGATACATCATAGAGTATGCATTCAGTACGTGAAATATACCGAGTATGCAAGGAAAGTGAAACCGCTAAAGTAAATAAATCATTTCAAGACAATGCATAATGTAAACATAAACATTAAGAGTCTGAGAGTAGGGCTTGCATGCATTCTTTCTGAAATCATGATCTCTTCATAATATAACATAACATAACTTCATAACATTATAACTGAATCGATTGACTCAAATCTCAACATTGAGTCAAACCTGCTTTAGTACATGCGTATATATATAAATCTCATGAGTAATGAATATGAATATCTGAAATCATGAGGAACAATGGGAGACTCATTTTTTAACCGACATCCATGATAGAGATTACGTGGTCCCAACTATCACACTCAAGTGGGTAGAGCCATCCCAAGCCTTTTTAGGGCTAGGGACGGTACCATGATATCAATATCAAGCTGAAGGCCCATTCGGGCAGGCGAAGCTAACAAGGGAGGTCCCAAAGTTATAATGTATACACCTACGTTAGCGCGTAGTTCTAAGGCACAAGGTGATCGACCCTTAGCCTTCTCGATGCTAGACAGTACTACCAAAAAAAAAACATTCATATGCCCTACATCATTTTATAACAAAGCTCAACATCTTCTATTGACGAAGCACAATGATCAAATACATCTCAAATATGGAATCATGCATATGGGAAGCTTTAGCTCAAAACATACCACAAGCTGAAAACATAATGGGGAGCCTTTGCTCCAAAACGATGTGATAAGCTATACAATGTGGTAAGATTAATTCAGAAAATAATCATTCATAGTTAACATGTGGGCATTGCCCAAAGCTTTATATACGTAGAAATACTCAATTCTTATCGAAAACATAATTGTAAACATGGGTAGCTTCAAATCATGCTTTTCATCATAATATCTCACCATCATCATATTTTCATCACAAATCTCATCTTTCATGAACATCTCATCCATGGGCTTTTAATTCATAAAACTACAATCATGAGTTTTAATTGAAAGCATTATAAAATTTTCCCAAGCTTCATAATTCAATAGTAGAATCATAATCAAATCATATCCATATATGGAAATAGAAGATTCATGCATTTGGGTTAAACCTCATAGATTAGACATAGAATTTCATACTTTAGAGAGGGATTAGGAATGGGTGTGAAGGAAATCACCGATTCATAACCTTACGTACCTGTTGGTAGCTGATTCTAACACTTCTTTAGATGCCCAATAGGAAATTGAAAAGAAATTGATGAATGCTAAGCTTGATCACCCTCTCTAGTCTTCTACCATGAATGCATGAATGAATGAGGACTAAAATGAAATTAACCCCTTTAAAGTCACTATTCATAACTCAAAATGTCGTAGTTTAGGCCTTAGAAACATAGGAATTATGGAAAAGCCCTTACTAAATTTGCAGAAAATTACTGCCATATGGCCCTAATGGAGGACCTAACGACTCGTTCCTTAGGGTCACGACTCATGGAGTCGTCCATGAAGTGCACTGCTTCACCTGATCTTCTGGGCTCGTCACAAGCAGCCTAAGGACTCGTTACTGGTGACCACGAGTCATGGTCACCATCCGCGATGTACACTGCCTTCATGACAATTTTATTCTAAAATATCTGACAATGACCTACCCCACGAATCGTGGGGACTGACCACGACTCGTGGGGTCCCTTTCGTCAAGTCCACTACCGATTTCCCTTTTTCTTTTCTTAATCTCCCTCCCCATGACTGACCCAACAACTCGTGTGGCCTGGCCACGAGTCGTGGTAATGCCCATAGAGTCTACTCTTCTCAAGCCTTAAATTTCATCCCCTGGACTTCCTTACAAGTCACATCACGACTCGTGGGTGGATATCACGAGTCTGCTCATGACTCATTCTGAGTCTGCAGCAGAATTTTCACTTTTTCTCCATTTCAACTCCCGGATATGATCTTTGAGCTTCCGGGGTATAACAATATCTCCCCCTCTGGAATATTTGTTCTTGAATGTTGGAAACACACAGAAAAAGCCGAGATATGCAATTATCATATTCAAATACTAATCATTTAAATTGAAAACTAGCGGTACTCCGATTCAAACTACACAACGAAACTAAATTCACGAATCATACACACATCCATATGCACTAAAGAAACTTGCGCACATGAACTGAACATGAAATTAAATAGAGTCTAAGTGCAAAACTGATACCTCAAGCTGAAATTGAGTCGGTGAGAATAGATATGGGTATCTAGACATCATATCTACTTCGGCCTCCCACGTAGCTCCTTCAACATGATGATTCCTCCATAACCCCTTAACTGAAGCTACTTTCTTGTTCCTTAGACTTCAAACCTATCGATCCAGTATTTCCACCAGAACCTCTTCATAACTAAGGCTATCTTTTCCACCAACACTGTCCATCGGAACAACTAAGGCTAGATCACCCAAACACTACTTCAAAAGCGATACATGAAACACAGGATGCACAGAAGCTAGTTCTGAAGGAAACTCCAAATCATAAGCCACCTTACCAACACGCCTCACTATCTGATACTGGCAAACACTGAAGGGACTAAGTTTCCCTTTCATTCCAAATTGCATCACTCCCTTCGTGGGAAACACCCTCAGAAATACCCAGTCATCGACTTCAAATTCTAACTCTCTTCTCCTCACGTCTGCATAAGACTTTTGGAGACTTTGGGCAGTTTTCAAACCTATCTGTTATTAACTGAACCTTCTCCATTGCTTCATGAACCGAAATTTTCCCTATCATTGCCGCCTCATCGACCTCGAATCATCTGATGGGCAATCCATATCTCCGCCCGTAGAGAGCCTCGAATGACACCATCTAAATACTAAAGTGATAGCTGTTGTTGTAAGCAAACTGTATCAGGGGCAAGTGATCATCCCAACTACCTTTGAAGTCCATCACGCATGCTCTCAACATGTCTTCAAGAGTATGGATTGTCCGCTCTGCCTGACCATCTATTTGTGGGTGAAATGTTGTGCTGAGTTTAATCTGTGTAACCAATCTCTTTTGAAACGACCTCCAAATCTGAGAGGTAAATTGAGTACCTCGATATGAACTGATGGATAAGGGCACTCCATGCAATCGGAATAACTCTCGAATATATAGTTTGGCATAATCCTCTGTCGAGTCCGTGGTTTTAACCAGTAGAAAATGTGTTGCCTTGTTCAACCTGTCTACCAACACCCAAATGGAATCACATTGTCGACGAGTGTGAGGTAGACCTGTGATAAAATACATATTAATTTCTTCCCACTTTCAGGTAGGAATGCTGATATCTTGAAGTACAGCTCTCGGTCTCTGATTCTCAACCTTTACTTGCTGACAATTCGAACACTTGGCTATGAATTCTGCAATATCCTACAAGTCATTCTACCAATAAATTTCCCGTAAGTCATGGTACATCTTGGTGGCACCTGGATAGATAGAATACTTGGATCCATGAGCCTCATGCAACATCTGGCTCCTCAAATCATCAACATTTGGAACACATAAGCAACCCTGGTATTGAAGCACACCATCTACCTCTTGGGAGAAGACCTCCACCTTCTGACTTTGAACGGCTTCCTTCAACTTTACAAAAATCAGGTCCTTATCTTGTCTAGCTTTCACATCAGTCACCAAGGACGATTCTGACCTATTCTGAACCACAACACCGCCATCAATCGAGTCACCAACCTAACTCCCAACCTTGCGAGTTGATGCACATCCTTTACCAACTCCTTTTTCCCTTCATCCACATGGACCACACTCTCTGTAGAAAGTCTACTAAGTGCATCTGCTACCACATTAGCCTTACCTGGATGGTAATGGACACTTTATCATAGTTCTTGAGTAGCTCCAACCACCTTCTTTGATGTAGATTGAGATCTTTCTACGAGAACACATATTGTAAGCTCTTGTGGTCCGTAAATACATCCACGTGGACCCCATATAAATAGTGTCTCCATATATTTAAGGAGAATACCACCGCGACCAATTCAAGATCATGGATCAGGTAATTCTTCTTATGGACTTTCAACTGTCTAGAGGCATATGCTATCACTTCCCCATGCTACATCAACACACACCCAAGTTCGATCCTTGAAGCATCGCAATACAACATGAATCCATCAGTACCCTCGGGTAGGGTCAACACCGGTGCTGAGGTAAGTCGATTCTTCAACTCTTGGAAGCTCTTCTCACAAGCCTCCGACCATTGAAACTTCACCTTATTCTGAGTCAATTTGGTCAAAGGTGTTGCAATAGATGAGAAACCCTCAAAAAATCTTCGATAGTAGCCAGCTAAACCCAAGAAACTCCAAATATCTAAAGGATTCAACGATTTAGGCCAATTCTTCACTGCCTCAATTTTCTGAAAATCTACCCTTATGCCTTCAGTTGATACCACATGGCCTAAAAAGGCTGCAGAGTTCAACCAGAACTCACACTTGCTAAAATTGGCATATAATTGGCGATCCTTGAGAGTCTGAAGCACTACTCTCCAATGAGCGGCATGCTCCTCCTCGCTCCGAGAGTATATAAGAATGTCATCAATGAACACGACCACGAACATGTCCAAGTACGGCTTGAACACCCTGTTCATCAGGTCCATAAAAGTTGCAGGAGCATTCGTTAGTTCAAAAGACATAACTACAAACTCATAATGACCATATCGCGTCCTGAAGGCTATCTTCGTGATATCACACTCCCGAACTCTGAGCTGATGATGCCCGAACCTGAGGTCTACCTTTGAGAAACACTTGGTTCCCTGAATCTGGTCAAATAAATCATGAATCCTGGGTAGAGGATACCTGTTCTTAAAGGTGACTTTGTTCAATTGTCGATAGTCGATGCACATCCAAAGGGAACCATCCTTCTTTCGGACAAATAGTACTGGTGCACCCCATAGAGACTTGCTCAGTCTAATGAAACCCTTATCAAACAAGTCCTTCAACAACTCTTTCAACTCCTTTAGCTCGGATGGAGCCATTCTATAGGGAGGAATAGATATATTTTGCGTGTCGGAAAGAAGGTCAATACCAAATTCGATTCCCTCTCGGGATGAACACTAGGTAAATCATCTAGAAATACTTCTGGATACTCACGTACTACTGGAACTGACTGGATGGTCGGGGTCTCAGACTCAACATCCTTAACCCTAACTAGATGGTACACACAACCCTCAGAAATCATCTTTCTGGTCTTAAGGTAGGAAATGAAACAACCTATAGGAACAGCTGAACTAGCCTTCCATTCTAAGACTGGCTCACCCGAAAATCTGAGCTCTACCACCCGGGTTCTACAATTAACTGAAGCACAACATGCAAATAGATAATCCATGCCGAGAATCATATCAAAATCGTTCATGGCTAACTCTATCAAATATGCTTATGTGACCTTCTGAAGGACTGAGACTGGCAGCATCAATACACCCGTCTAGCTATAACTGAGTCACCTACTAGAGTAGAAACTGAGAAAGGTTCTGACAAGACTTCAAGACTGACTCCAAAGCTGCTGGCCACATAAGGTGTCACAAAAGGCAAGGTAGCTCCCGGATCTAACAAAGCATAAACATCAATATGGAAAACTCGTAACATACAAATGAACACATCTGAGAAGATCTCCTGCTCCTAAAAGGATGCTAAGGCATAGAATCTATGTTGGCACTGACTACCAATTGTGCTAGTAGATGCCCCCTGATGTGTTGAGCATGCGGGAGGGGCTGCTGAACTAGATGCTGGGCCTCAGCCCCAACCTGATTCTGTCTCACTGCTGGACAATCCCTAAGCATGTGTCTGAGTTTCCCACACTAGAAACAAGTACCTGAACCTTCCAAGCATTGGCCTAGGTGTCCCCAACCATATCTGCGACAAGATGGAATGCTAGAATCTGCGAGTCTGCTTCTCTGACCCCTCGAGCCTGATGCTCACTCTCTCTGATCATGTCTAGGCCTGGATAGCACACTCAATGCTGAAGATGCTGGGGCTGATGAGCTCTGGTGGGTATGATATCGGTGCCCACCACCAGGCCTCAGCTAGGAGAATTTGTGGTCATCGATCCTGGCCCTCTTGGCCTCCCTCTCTCTCAGATGTGCCGCCTCCATCTGCTGGGCATGCAACACTATCTGTGGAAAATCCATATCCTGGTGGAGCATACCGGTCCTACAATCCTTGTCGAAATAGCCTGCTACTCCATGCACGAACCTGCTCAACCGTGCCCTCTAATCAACTACTAACTCTGGGGAATATTTCGATAAATTAGTGAACTCAAGGGCATGCTCTTGCTTCAATTTCATGAACTCAACTGCCTTCAGCTCCCTTATCTCACGAGGGAAGAATCCATCTAGAAATGAAACATGGAACTCTTCGCAAGTACAGGACCTGCTCCGGTGACCCTACTATCCTTCCATTAGCGAAACCAGATATGCGTGACCCCTTTCAACTAGTAAGAAGCCAACTCTACGCACTCAACTCCATTCACCCCCATGACTTGGGTGATCTTGACAATCTTATCTATGAACTCATGCGGGTCCTTATCTACCTTGGACCCAAGGAACTCCGGCGAGTTCATCCTCAAGAAGTCTTTGACTCGAGCTTCCACTGCAGTGCCATTTTGTGGAACATGTGCAACGGTCTGCTGGTTGACCTGAGCGGTCAAGGCCTGCGCAAGCATCTGAATAGCGGCCCGAAACTCAGCGTGAGCGACTAGCTCTGGTGCCTAGTGCTCCTGAACTGGTGGGGCCTGCTGGTGTCCATTACCGTTGCCATCCTCGTGGTCTTCACCATTCCATTTCTCCTGCCATTCACTCTTTGAGGATCCATGATTCTGCAATCGCGAATAGCACGAATTAGAAGGATAGAAAGACTTTTCCTTGCACAACATAAATAATGAAAGAAGGGAACATTTTCTAAACGTCTCATAGTCTCTTCGTCATAAGTGTTGCGCGCTTCACACCCATGAAAATGACTCTACTTAATGCGACTTTCAGACACCCTAGGACACTTCAAACCTATTACTCTGATACCAAGTTTGTCACGACCCAAATGGAGGCCGGGATCGTAACACGGGACAAGGAGCCCCAAGAGACACCAAGTCGAACCATGGCATAAGCATACATCTAATCTCAATCAAGAAACTGAATAATCAATAAGATACTCATAGAGGAAGTCTAGCTTGAACATAACATTAGCATACGAAATCCGAACCTTCATACATACATATGTCTGAAAAGCCTCTAATCATGACAAGTTGATGGGACAAGACCCCAACTAACTCAACAAAACTAAAACTGAAATACATAAAGGAAAGCTGAAGAGTCTAGGCCTCGAGAAATGAGGACTCACCCCCAATAAGAATGCTAACTCTTATAAGCTAACTACTAGCGGGGCTGAACCTGAGAGCCGGGTCATAAATCATGAAATGATACAACATCGAGTATGCGGTCAGTACGTGGAATGTACCGAGTATGCAAGGTAAGTAAAACCACTAAAGTAAATAAAATCATTTAAAGACAATGCATAATGTAAACATAAAAATTAAGAGTCTGAGAGTAGGGCTTGCATGCATTCTCTCTGAAATCATGATCTCTTCATAATATAACGTAACATAACTTCATAACATCATAACTGAATCAACTGACTTAAAGCTGAATCCTGACATTTATAAGTAAAGCTGAAGATTGAGTCAAACCTGCTTTAGTACATGCGTATGATATAAATCTAATGTGTAATGAATATGCATATCAGGAACAATAGGAGACTTGTGTTTTAACCAACATACCACGATAGAGCTTACGTGGCCCTAACTATCACACTCAAGTAGGTAGAGCCATCTCAAGCCTTGCCAGGGCTAGGGACGATACCATGATATCGATATCAAGCTAAAGGCCCATTCGGGAAGGAGAAGCTCACGAGGGAGGTCCCAAAGTCATAATGTATAAACCTACTTTTGCGCGTAGTTCTGAGGCAAAGGTGATCGACCCTTAGCCTGCTCTGTGCTAGACATTACTAACGAAAAAAACATGCATATGCTCTACATCATTTTATAATGAAGCTCAACATCATCTACTGAAGAAGCTCAATGATCAAATCCATCTCAAATATGGAATCATGCATACGAGAAGCTTTAGCTCAAAACATACCACAAGCTGAAAACATAATTGGGAGCCTCTGCTCAAAATCAATGAAGCTATACATAGGAAAACTTAAACTCAAAACATACCACAAGTTGAGCATATAATTGGGAGTCTTTTCTCCAAAACAATGTGGTAAGATTAATTCAAAAAATCATCATTCATAGTTAACATGTGGGTGTTGCCCAAAGCTTTATTATACGTAGAAATACTCAATTCTTATCGAAAATCATGCTTTTCATCATAATATCTCACCATCATCATATTTTCATCTCAAATCTCATCTTTCATGAACATCTAATCCATGGGCTTTTAATTCATAAAACTACAATCATGATTTTTAATTGAAAATGTTATAAAATTTTCCCAAGATTCATAATTCAATAGTAGAATCATAATCAAATCATATCCATGTATGGAAATAGAAGATTCATGCATTTGGGTTAAACCTCACAGATTAGACATAGAATTTCATGCTTTAGAGAGGGATTGGGAATGGGTGTGAAGGAAATCACCCATTCATAACCTTACATACCTGTTAGTAGGTGATTCTAACACTTCTTTAGATGCCCAATAGGAAATTGAAAAGAAATTGATGAATGCTAAGCTTGATCACCCTCTCTAGTCTTCTACCTTGCACGCATGAATGAATGAGGCCTAAAATGAACTTAAACCCTTTAAAAGTCATTATTCATAACTCAAAATGTTGTACTTTAGGCCTTAGAAATTTAAGAATTACGGAAAAGCCCTTACTAAATTCGCAGAAAATAATTGCCAGGTGGCCCTAACGGAGGACCTAATGACTCGTTTCTACGGGTCACGACTTGTGGAGTGATCCGTGAAGTGCACTACTTCACCTGATCTTTTGGGCTCATCACTGGCCGCCTAAAGACTTTTTACTGGTGACCACGAGTCGTGGTCACCATCCATTGATGTACAGTACCTTCATGCCAAATTTTTTCTCAAATAGTTGACCACAACCTACCCCACGAATCGTGGGGATTAACCACGACTCATGGGGTCCCTTCCATCAAGTTCACTTCCCCTTTCCCTTTTTCTTTTCTTAAACTCCCTCTCCACGACTGACCCAACGACTTGTGGGGCCTGGCCACAAATCGTGGTCATGCCTGTGGGGTATCCTCTTCTCAAGCCTTAAATTTCATCCCCCGGCCTTCCCCACGAGTCACTTCATGACTCATGGGTGGATCTCATGAGTCTCTCACGACTCGTTCTGAATCTGCTGCTGAATTTTTTCTTTTTCTCCACTTTAACTCTCGAGTCTGATCTTTTGGCTTCAGCGGTATAACATAACTTATACCTTATGCAATAACCAAACGCCCCCTTAGTGTATTAGCATGAGTCGCTATAATTGGCCATATATGAACCAGACAGGTAGAATGAATGTGAAATATGTACCATGAGTGAGTGAGGTTTATACATAATTCTATACTGCGTTGAGGATCTAGAACTTTCCTAGTTGGTCTTTACATAGGTTTTAGGATGTTTGGTTAGGAAAGGATGATAGAGCATTTTTATTTAGCCCATTTTAGCTTAAATTACCCTACCAACATGATATGATTCCCTTGATGCCGATTTTGATCCTTAAATGAACCATGTTTCTTTAATTAACTGATTAACCTTATCCATTTTTTATAATGAACCTGTTTTGGCCCTGGTCCCTCCTTGGATATTGTAAACCTCAACCCAGCCAAAATGCCTAAATTGAGGGCGGCTAGAGTAGGGGTGCATACATCATGGGGAGGTAAAAAAGGAGAAAAGGAAAAACGGTTTAAAATGTGGTGTGGTGTGACAACAAAAGAAAAAGAAAAGAAAACATAAAAAAGAAAGATTGAAGGAAAATGCAAAAGAGAATAATTAATCAAAAGTTGAAAAAACACCACACCTATAAGATTGCATAAAATGGAGAAAAGGGAGGAAAAAGTTGAAAAAGGTGAAAAGGGTGAAATAAGTTAAATGTTGAGCCACGTGTATATAGTTACTGAAAGCCTACATTATAAGCTAAATAAAGTCCTATAGTAATCCTAGTTTGACTGTCGGAAGAGCCAAAGTAGAGAAAATAAGGGCAATCATATGGTATCCATTGTGCAATATTTTGAACTTCCTTGTGAGAGTGAGAGTCTTACTTGTTCAGTCCCACGTTTCATATTTTCATATATCTATGAGTTGGGGGCTTCCTTTACTGTGAGGGTATTGCCAGTTGTCTATGTGAAAAGCATTGGTAATGACTTGATTCTCTGCTAATGGTTAGATGAACTTTCTTGATCCCTATTTATCATGTTTTGTGGTCACTTGATATGCATATGCTGATTTGGTTTACCTGGAGAAGGGTCAAAAGTTGTTTGCATTCATAGTTCAAATTTTGATTGGTGTTGGTTGTAGTATCCTAGGTTTATTTTCTAGTTAAGCATTGTTTTTAGTTTTTTCTCTTAGCCCGAGGACATGCAAAAGTCTTAAGTTGAGGGTGCTGATGTTTCTGTGAGTTTACAACACTGTCGATGCATAAAACTGGAAAAATAGCATGGACTTAAGTATGTTTATACGAATATGAGGTGTTTTTACTTTATTTTCAAGGAAAATAGGTGATGGAGCAAAAATGTCGAAATGTTGCAGAAAAGTGTAGAAAAGCAGCCAAACATTGATCTCGGTATGAGTTGTACATAGTTTGTACGAGTCATACTAAGACTCGTGGAAAAGCTTAGAGGGCAGGAATACTACAAAGGAAAAGTATGACTCGCAGTACGAGCTATACAAAGCTGGTATGGGTCGTAACTGGAGTCATGAAATATTTCAGCATTATTTGAACAAGAAGTCTCCTGGTATGGGCAGCACCTATGGATCATAACATCCACCTACGGCCCATACCAGGAGTCTTGGGAAGCTTTAGTGATTTTAAGGACTTAGTAGAATTCATGATGCAACCAGATTTCACGAGTCGTAGAAGCAAGGTAAGAGGCGTACCAAGACACTCATAGGAAACTTCAGAAGATGTCAAAATTCTCAGACTCAAACTACGATTGAACTGTACGACTTGTGGGATCATGTTGCAAGTTGTACCAACTACCAGCACTAAGCCAATTCTACAAAATTCAAGAAATGTACAAGAGCAAGGCACGACCTGTACAATCCTATTACAAGTCATATGATAAGTCGTAGAATGTTTCGGCACCAAATTTGGTTATTTTCCTGTCAACTTAGAAAAAAGATTTTTATTGTCTGCATGATACATTTTTATGTTTCTTTTAGGTGAGAGAAGGTCAGAATTATTTAATTGTCAATTGATATCAAGTTTGTAATTAGTTATTGACAACACTGGAGAGCAATCTTTGATTCAAAACTTGGATTTCTCTATTGTTCTTGATTTTTGTTCATCATATTCTATTGCAATATTTACAGCAGGTTTTCTTTCAATCATCGTTGTAAGTATTTAATTATGTGTTTGTCTATGAATATTAATCACAATCTTACAATCATCTAAAACCTCCACAACTAGGGTTGTGGGAACCATGGTGGATTAACGAACTAGGGTTACACAAAGTGATTCGAAACCAATGTTAAGTGCTTGTATTGTATTCTCTCATCTTTAATGTTTCTGAATGAAATGCAACGTTAAGACTTTCCCGAATGATTAGGAAAAGAGAATTGCAACAAAGCCTTGATTTTTATGACCATTTTATAACTTAAACTGCGGTCCTAGGATAGTTAATTTGGAACAAAGTGATAACGATTAATTTGAAATCGCTCCTGAGACCTAACTTGGTGATTGAGTATACTCATCTAATAGGGACAAACAAGTTGTTTGGATGAACCCTAGTTATCAGTTCTGTAAGTAAGCATTGAGATTGATCACAAGTGTAACTCAAAGTAGTTATGAACCCATGGGGAACGCTTACCCTAGTTAATTGCAAATCTTGATTAACAACACTTGGCTTTTACATTTGTTTTTACATTTGTTTTTACAATTGTTTCTCTATAAATCCCCAAATTTGGAGATAACCCACCAAAACACTTAAATACCAGCATTATTCTAGTTCTTACCATATTCCTTGTGGGTTCGACCCCAACCTCTTTGTTGGGTTCTTTATTGACAACGTCCACTTCATACTTTGTCAGAAGTGTAAGTTTAAGCATTATCATGGAGGAGAAAATGTTGAAGTTCCAAGAAACGTAATGACTCGATGGACGAGATGTGGTTCCACTTCAAGACTCGTCGAGTGAGTCGTGGTTTGGGAAGGATGGAAGAATAGGAAAATTCTAGTGGTGGAAATGAAGGAAGATCACTAGTCGTCCAGTAACCTAATGATTCGTTAGATCACTCGTGGTGAATGGCAGTGTCCTATTTTCTATCGAATCATTAAGGGAATTTTTGTAATTCTAAGTTTCTAACTCCTAACTATGTCATTTTAAGCTTGGGAAAGAGTGCTTTAAGGGGAATTTTCACCCTAGCACTCTCATTCTACTCCTAACACTCTAATTTGAAGATCAAAACCTCTCAAAGCTCACAAGAACAAGTTAGGGTTCTTCATTCCCATGTTCTCAAGTTCTCTTTGGGTCTCAAGCTAAGGCAAGGAATCAGTGAAACAAGGTATGTGGGGATTGTCAATGAGGGATTCCTCAACCCTCATATCCGTTCTTCAATCAAAATATGATTTCCATTCCCCATTCCCTAAACTCGAATTTCTAGGGATAGATTTGGGTGTTGTTAAATCCCTCCATGATTCATCTATGGAATTGGTAACACTCAAATCACCCTCCTATAAAAGCATGACATGGACGTTGTCAATAAAGAACCCAACTAGGTTGGGGTCGATCCCATAGGAAATAAGGTTAAGATATATAATAATGTTAGTAATTAAGATTTTATGTCTGTTATTTTCTAAAAATGGTGTTTTATAAAAAAATTAAACATGTAATAGTATTGATAGTTACATTTTTAGATTATACAATTAACGAGGGAAGTGTCCCCACGGATTCGTAACTACTTCAAGTTTTACATCAGTGATTGATCCCAATACCAAGCTTGTAGAACTGATAACATGGATTCATCGAAATGACTAGTTCGTCCATATTTGATGACTATACTCAATTACCAGGTTAGATCTATTAAGTGATTTCACTTTAACCATTATAAATTTGCTCCAAATTAACTATCTTGCAATCGCAACTCATGTCATACGATGAACCACAAAGTTCAAGGCTTTGTTATTTTTCTCTTTTCCTAACCTATACCTCTCTAGATTAAAGTAAGTAGGTAATTTAGGCAAGTCATAACATTGCACTCCGTTAAGAAAGAATTAAGATGAATAGAATACAATACAAGTATTAGTATCAATGTAGAATCACTTTATGCAAACCTTAGTTTGTTAATTTACCATTGTCCCCATAACCCTATTTGTGGAGGTTTTAGCCTCTCATGATTTTAAGCAAACAATTAGCATTCAGAGACAAAATATAATTTAGAAATTACAAGAATGATTGAAAAGTAAACCCACTTGATTATGGCAAAGTATCAATGAAGAACAAGTCAAGAACAATGGAAGAATAAAAGCAATAAATTCTCCAAAAGTTGTTCTCAATATTCCCCAAAGTTAAATCTTCTCCCAAATAATCAAATTATGTTCCTAATAACCTAGAAAAGTATTTATGCAAACAACTAGATACTTTTCCTTTCATACCTTCAGTTCTGCCATTCATACATCTTTCTGAACTTCATCACGGCTCCTTAGTATGAGTCATAGGTACATATTACAATCAGTAGTTGCTACCCATACATGGAGACTGACCTAGTGCAGATTCTTCTGATATTTACTACGACTGTCTTGGTACGGCTCATACCATGATTCATAACTAGGCCTTTTCCTTAAGCTCATCTTCTAGGATTTCCCACGACTCTCAGTACGGCTTGTACCATGATTGTACAGCTCGTTCTGAGATTTGTACTTGGCCCTTTTTCACATTCTTTTCACTTCTTTTGCGCATTCCAACTCCAACACCTAATTTTCCTAAAAACAAAGCAAAAGTGCATTATATCCATATAAACACACCTAAACCCATGCTTATTTTCTCAGTTTTAAGCGTCGAACATGTTGTGAACCCACAATACATCAACACCCTCAACTTAAGACTTTTGCATTTCTTCAGTAAAACTAAACTAAACTATAAAATGATGCTTAACTAAAAAGTAACCCAGACGACCTACAACCAACACAATAAAATTTGCACAACAGACAATTATCAAACATTGACCCCTTTTTCATTCAAACCAAATCAGCTATCCATACATGCAACAACAACTCATGACATTTAGGGATCAAAATGTTGAATCTAAATATTAGTAGAGAATTGAGTTATCACTAATGCTATTTAAATAGATAATTGACAGAATGCAATACAAACCATATACCCTCATAGAAAATGAAGTCCCCAAAACTCGTAGCTATCTAGAAATATGAAACTTGGGACTAAGAAAGTAAGATTCTCACTCTCACAATGAAGTTCCAAATACTGTATATCAGATACCATATACTTTCCCTTATTTTCTCTACTTTGATTTTTCAAGCTAGGATCACTATAGGACTTTTCTCGGCTTGTAATGTAGGATTCGGGTCGGGTATGGTAAATATGGATATAAGTGACTCACCCTCCTTGGCACTAAATCCTTTGGCTTCACTTTACACTTTTTACCTCTCTCTTTTCCTTTCATCTCTTTTGTTATACCCCAAGAATTCAAGAATCGGACCTGGAAGTGAATCAGAAGAAAAACTGGAAAATGTTGCAGCAGTTGTAGAATGGGTCACTGAACGACTCGTGAGGAAGCCTAATGAGCCATCAAGTGACTCTTGGGGAAGGCCTGAGATGAGGATGGACTCGAGGTCCCCACGGGTGATGTAATGACTCATAGTCAGCCACTACGAGTCGTCATGTCAGTCGTGGGGTGGTTCTAGAGAAAATGGTAAAGCTTATCCAGTGTATTTGACATATGGTATCTAACGAGTCATCGCCAGTCCTAATGACTCGTTAGGAGGGTCGTTGTTGAGAAAAATGAATTTTCATGAAGGATGAGGCAGTGTACTTGACGGGTGAACCAACGGATAGTATGCCCAGGTGGAGAGTCGTCACGTCGTCCGTTAGGACTCCCTGACAGTTATTTTCAGCGATTTCAGTAAGGGCTTTTTCGTAATTTCTAAGTTCTAAGGGCCTATACTACGTCATTTTAAGCTCGTAATAGAGGGCTTTTAGAAGAGAGAAACCCAACTTAGGCCATTACTTTCATGCATGCAAGGTTGGGGGTTTGAGGAGAAAAATGAAGGTGAATTCCAAAGGTTTCCAATTGGAATCTAAGCTGGGCAATTAGAAAGAGTTAGGATTCTTCAATCTCAAGTATGTAAGGCTATGAATGGGTGCTTCCTTCCACACCCATGCCCATTCCCTAGCAATTTGTGATTGGTTTTTGATGATCAAGTATGGGTTTTCATTTAATTGCATGATTCTTATATTTCTACTCATGGGTATGATTAAATTGAGTTGATATTGGTGATTTACTGAGCTTTGGAAGACTCTAACTTAATTTCTTTTTACAAAATTATTTTTGAAAAATTGAATCTAAAACGCCCACGTGTGGGTAGTTCCTAATAGAATGTGATGATGATGGAGTAGATGATGAAAAACATTTTTCCAACCTTACCCATGATTTTGATGATGTTCTCAAAGAAGATTATATAGACCCTAGTATGAAGCTTGGGTAGTGCCGAATGTTGAGTATGAATGACGATTTTTCATGAATTAACTTTATTAGTTCATTTTGGAGTGAAATCTCCAAAATTATAATGTTTTCAAATGAATTGAATAGTTTAAAGCATGATAAGGTATTGGGCAAGGCCCTTATATTAATGATGATGAATTGATATTTCTAAAGTAGACTTACCACAGGATTTTGGAGTAAAGGCTCCCACTATTCTTTGAGCTTGTGGTATGTGACATGGTAAAGCTTCTCATATACATGAATTTCATAATTGAGATGTATGTTGTCATTAAGCTTCATTTCATATGATTTTGAGTCTAAGCATGATTTCATTCTAAGATTTGTCGAAATGACATGTTGAGCTTAACATTTATATAATGTCTAGTGTATGCCTGATTTCATAATGAGCTTTGTCAATAGACAATGTTGAGCTTTATTGCATACGATGTTGAGCTTATGCATGATTTCATGTTGAGCTTCATCACTAGACGATGTTGAGCTTCGTATTTATATGATGTAGAGCATTGCATATTGTGGGAGAAGAGTCTAGCATCGAGCGGGCTAAGGGTCGACTATCATATGCCCCAGAAATAAGCACCAATGTAGGTTTATTCTATTATATTATTGGGACCTACCTTGTGAGCTATCCCCCGCCTGCATGGTACCTTTTAGCTTGATATCGATATCATTGTAGAGTCTCTAACCCTGGAAAGGTTTTGGACGGCTCTGCCCACTTGAGTGTAATAGTCGAGACCACGTAAGCTCTTTCGTGGTATGTCGGTTATGTGATGAGTCTCCCACTGTCTATATTATTTGACTTTGCACACGCATTACTCGTGATGATTATCTTATGCATGCATGTTAAAAAAGAAAGGTTTGACTCGTTGTTCAGCTTTTGATATAAATGTTATGATTTAGCTTTGAGTCATTCGAGCCAGTCATGACGTTCTAAATGCCATGCATGATCATGTATAAAATAAGGATGATTTCATATTGAATGCGGTGATCTTCTTTTGTCCTTAAAGGTGTATTTTATATATGTATAACTTTCTTTGAAAGACTTATATTGCCCTAGAAGTTTTACTTAGCTTGCATAATCAGTACATTCCACGTACTGGTCAAATACCTTCTATGCTGCATCATTTCATGATGCAAGATCCGTATCTCAGGTTCAGCCCCGTTCGTAGCCGCTATCAGAGTTAGCACCTACTAGATTGGTGAGTCCTCATCTTTTGAGGACTAAAATTTCAGTTACAGTGGATGTACTTTTAGTTTCAGTATTTCTGAACTAGTTGGGGGTGTTGTCCCATCAGCTCGTCCATATTAGAGTCTTATCAGACTTAGACATGTTTTCAGCTTCGGATGTTCATTCTGTTGTTATGTTAAGTTAGACTTCTGCTGAGTTTAAAATTATGTTTCCTTCATGCTTATCCGCTGAGTTTATAATTATGTTTCCTTCATGCTTATTAAATGAGCAAGTGAATGCTTATGCCGTGGGTTGACTTGGGGTCTCTTGGGGTCCCTTGTCTCGTGTCTACGATTCGGGTGTATGTTGGGGTTGTGACAAACTTGGTATCATAGTCATAGGTTTGAAGTGTCCTAGGGAGTCTGAAAGCTGCGTTAAGTAGAGCCTTTTTCATGAGTGTGCACCTTGATACACTTATGACGAAGAGGCTACGAATCATTCTAGGAAATGTTCCCATCTTTCATGATCTATGTTGTGCGATGAAGAGTCTTTCTATCCCTCTAATTCATGCTATTCGCGATTGTAGAATCATGCCTCCTGAAAGGATGAATGGAAGGAGAAATGGAGACGGTGAAGGCCACGAGGATGGCATAGATCGTGGGCATCAGCAGGTCCCACCAGTTCAGGAGCCTCAGGTACTTGTGCCAGCCACCCACGCTAAGTTTCGGGCCGCTATCTAGATGCTTGTGCAAGCCTTGACCGCTCAGGTCAATCAGCAAGCTGTTGCGCATGTTTCGCAGAATGGAAGTGCGGCGGTGGCTCGAGTTAGGGACTTCTTAAGGATGAACTCACCATAGTTTCTAGGGACCAAGGTAGATGAGGACCCACATTAGTTTGTGGATGAGGTTATCACGATCACCCGGTCATGGGGGTGAGTAGTGTTGAGTGCGCAGAGTTGGCCTCATATAGTAGAAGGGGGTTGTACATATTTGGTTGCATCAATGGAAGGATAGCGGGGTCGCTGGAGCAGGTCCGGTCACTTAAGAAGAGTTCCATATGGCATTCCTGGATCGGTTCTTCCCTCGGGAGATGAAGGAGATGAAGGCAGCTGAGTTCGTAAATCTAAAGCAAGGAAGGATGACAGTACTAGAGTATTCCCTTGAGTTCACCCGCCTATTGAAGTATGCTCTTGATTTAGTGGTTGACCAGAGGGCGCGAGTGAGAAAGTTTTTGCATGGGATAACAGGTTACTTGGATAAGGAATGTAGTATTGCTATGCTCCTTCAGTATATGTACTTCCCTCGAATGGTGTTGTACACCCAACAGATGGAGGTGGCACATTCGAGAAAGAGAGAGGCGAAGAGGGTCAGGACTGAGGACCACAAATTCTCCCAGCAGAGGTCCAGCGATGGGTACTGCTAGCAGACCCACCAGAGATCATCCGCCCCAGCATCATAAGCCTTGAGTGTGCCATCTAGCCCCAGGCATGATCAGAGATGTCTTGCATCAAGCTCGAGGGGTCAGAGCAGCAGGCCCGTAGATTCAGGTGTTCCAATTTGTCGCAGATGTGGCCGAAGGGGTACAGGCCAGTGCTTGGCAGGATCGGGTGCCTGTTTCGGGTGCAGGCAACCTGGGTAGATGCTTAGAGATTTCCTAACAATGAGACAGGATCAAGTTGGAGCTCGTGGCTCATCTTATTTCTCCGTAGCACTGCCTCCTCACTCAGCACATCAGGGGGCATCTACCAATGCAGTTGGCAGTCAGCGCCAGAACAGATTCTATGCTCTAGCATCCCGTCAGGAGCAGGAGGTTTCCCCAAACATGGTTACTGGTATGTTATGAGTATTCCACATTGATGTTTATGCATTGTCAGATCCAGGGGCCACCTTGTCCTTTGTGACACCTTATTTAGCCAGTAGCTTCAGAGTAAGTCCTGATGTCTTATCAAAATCCTTCTCGGTTTCTACTCCAGTAGGTGACTCAGTTATAACTAGACAGGTGTATAGAAATTTCCCGGTCTTGGTTCTTCATAAGGTCACCTCAACAGATCTGATAGACTTAGCCATGACAGATTTCTATGTTATTCTCGGCATGGATTAGTTGTATGCTTGCTATGCTTTAGTTAATTGTAGGACCCGGTCAGTAGAGTTCAGATTCTCGGGTGAGCCAGTCTTAGAATGGAAGGGTAGTTCAGCTGTGCATGTAGGTTGCTTCATTTCCTACCTCAAGGCCAGGAAGATGATTTCCAAGGATTGCATGTATCATTTGTTCATGGTCAAGGATGTTGAGTCCAAAACCCCGACTATCCAGTTAGTCCCAGTAGTACGTAAGTATCCAAAGGTAGGTATTCCTTTCGAGCGGGAGATTGATTTCAGTATTGACCTTCTTCTCGATATGCAGCCTATATCTATTCCTCCCTACAGGAAGGCTCCAGCCGAGCTAAAAGAGTTGAAGGATCAGTTAAAGGATTTTCTAGATAAGGGTTTTATTAGACTAAGCCAGTCTCCATGGAGCGCAACAATACTATTTGTCCGAAAGAAAGATGGTTTCCTTCATATGTGCATTGATTATCGACAGTTGAACAAAGTCACTGTCAAGAACAGGTATCCTGTACCCAGGATCGATGATTTGTTCGATTAGCTTCAGGGTGCTAAGTGTTTATCAAAGATAGATCTCAGATTTGGGTATCATCAGCTCAGAGTTCGGGAGAGTGATATCCCGAAGACGGCATTCAGAATACGGTATGGTCATTACGAGTTTGTAGTTATGTTTTTTGGACTAACGAATGCCCCTGCAACTTTTATGGACCTGATGAACAGAGTTTCAAGTCAAATTTGGACATGTTCGTGATCGTGTTCATTGATGACATCTTGGTATACTCTCAGATCTAGGAAGATCATGCTTCTCACTTGAGAATAGTGCTTCAAACCCTCAAGGACCGCCAATTGTATGCAAAGTTCAGCAAGTGTGAGTTTTGGTTGGACTCCCTGGCATTCCAGGGCCATGTGGTGTCTAACGAAGGCATAAAAGTAGACCCGCAGAAAATTATGGCGGTGAAGAATTGGCCCAGACTGGTGAATCCTTCAGATATTCAGAGCCTCTTGGGCTTAGCTGGATACTATCGGAGGTTTTTGAAGGGTGTCTCATCTATTGCAGTGCCTTTTACTAAGTTGACTCAGAAGAAGGTGAAGTTTCAATGGTCGAAGGCTTGTGAGAAAAGCTTCCACGAGTTGAAGGCTTGACTTACTTCAGCACTAGTGTTGGCCCTACCCTAGGGTAATGATGGTTTTGTGGTGTATTTTGATGCTTCCATTGTTGGACTTGGGTGTGTGTTGATGCAGCGTGCGAGGGTGATAGCCTATGCCTCTCGACAATTGAAGGTGCATGAAAATAATTACCCGACCCACGATCTTGAATTGGCTGTGGTGGTGTTCGCATTGAATATATGGCGGAATTTCTTGTATGGGGTCCACATGGATGTATTTACGGATCACAAAAGCTTGCAATATGTGTTCATAGAGAAAGATCTAAATCTTCGGCAAAGGAGGTGGTTGGAGTTACTTAAAGATTATGACATGAGCATCCTTTACCACACGGGCAAGGCTAATATGGTTGCAGATGCGCTTAGTAGGATCTCAATTGAGAGTGTGTCCCATATGGATGAAGTGAGGAAGGAGTTAATGAAAGATGTCCACCGGCTTGCAAGGCTAGGAGTTAGATTGATCGATTCGACCGATGCTGGTGTTGTGGGGCATAATGGGTCAAAATCATCCTCGGTAGTTCATGTTAAATCCAGGCAAGATGAGGATCCAATATTGAGAAAGCTGAAGGAGGCGATGCATAGTCAGAAAGTGGAGTTCTTCTCCCAAGGGGGAGATGGTGTGCTACGATACCAGGGTCAACTATGTGTTCCGAACGTTGATAATTTGGGAATTCAGATTATGCGTGAGGCACATGGTACAAGATATTCTATTCATCCAGGATCCACGAAAATGTATCGGGATTTACGAGAAATCTATTGGTGGGATGGTAGGAAGAAGGATATTACGGAGTTCGTAGCAAAATGTCCAAACTGTCAGCAAGTGAAGGTCGAGCATCAAAGACCTAGAGGAGTACTTTAGGATATCAGCATCCCCACATGAAAGTGGGAATAGATTAATATAGACTGATCTTGGGCAAATGTTTATGCCCAAGTGATACTCAAATGTGTCATTTTGCCTTGTTTATCTACCGATGTTTATACATTCTCATGTGATTTGTAATAAAATGTGAATTTATACTAACCAACATGATTAGCTTTGTTTTGCAGGAAAAATACAAAGTTATGAAGCTAAGAATGCACGTTGGGAGAAATCGGAATTAGACTCAAAAGCTAGCAAGGGAAAAAAGCACTTGAAGGCACGAATTAAAGGGGCTTCGCGATGGAGCCGTGTCACGCTGCCATCGCGGATGCACTCTGCCTGGAGGGTGAAATTATGCCTATTTCTAGTGGAGGTGCGCGTTGGGGCCATGGCACGTTGGCCTAGCCCCGCGTTGCACGCCGTGCCACGTTGGGCCTAACTACCTGGACATCCGGATTCCAGTAAGGGTCCGCGTTGGTGGCGTGTCATGGAGGCAATGCTCCCCGATGCACTCCGTGACACGTTGCTTGTTATTCCGGGAAAAATTCCCACTTGTATAAATAGAACACTTAGGTTCATTTTTAATTATTCTGACTTGGCGGAGCAAGAACGTGGGTTACAGGCAGTTGAGGGGACGAATATCTCAGGGTTTTTCTCTATCTCCTTCTTCTTTATTTCAATTTCTTGTATGATTAACACTCATTTAATGATGTTTAATCCACAAATGAGTGGCTAAATCCTCTTCTTGCTGAGGTTAAGAACAATTGTATTGAAATGTAATTATTGATCAATTGGCTTTTCATCTTTTCTTCCATGGTTGTTCTATTGATTCTTGTTATTACTGCATTAATTGTGGCCAACATTAATGTATATCTAAAAAGTCCGGTTTCACTCGAGAGAGCAAGAAATTGGAAAGTTGTGAATTGATAGGATATGATCTTTTCTTAGTTTGGGAAAATTGAGAATTGATTTACCTTCAGGATAGAAATATACCTAAAAGTCGTATTAGTCAATTAAGGAATCGGTTTTGTATGGCTAGAACATGAATTTCGTTTTATCACAGAAATGTAGGTGGAAGATTCATGATTCTTAAGGTGGGTTAAATACGAGAGTTTTAATCCATAGGCAATAATTCTTGACTAGCAACCGGAGGAAAGATTAACCAAATTGTATTGATAATTTATTTCTCTACATGTTCATTTAACTTCAGCATGCCCATACTTATAGTTCAGACTCAAATTGTATATTCGTTTTAGACTTAGTATAAAATTAGAAACCAAAATATCAAACTCTATATCAAACTCTTCTTCACACTGTTGTCTGCATTTTTAGAGTTAAAGTTTATTGACACTTGATTAGATTGCTATCTTAGCCCAGTCCCTGTGGGATCGATACTTGGCTTACATGAGCCACTTTACTACTTGTTCGACCACGTGCAGTTGCGTGTAGCTATATACCTAAATAAAGACTGAACAAATCTTTGGCGTCATTGCCGGGGACTGGCAATTGGTAAATTTTTCTTAAGTGTTAGTTTACTGTTTCTTCTTAGTGTTGACAACTTGGTCTTAGCCTGTATTTTGCAGTTACTAATTTCTGTTGAACACTGGTAAGAGACAAGGAGCTGGTGGACTCATATTTAGAGCCGGAAAGACAATTTCATTGTCAAAGGAGAGAAGCTCTAGAGAAAAAGCTGCAGTTGCTCATACAAACAATCCTGGAGCAACTACAGAATCCACCAGTTGTAAGGGCAATGTTAGTGCCCGAGGAAATGGCAGCTAGGCCGGTTCACGAGGTGGCAATCCCACATGCTAATAATGTCACATCTAGCATCCGCAAACCTGAGCCAGGAGGGAGGTTCGAGCTTAAACAAAACATGGTGCAATTGCTGCACACCAGCGGGCAGTTCACAGGTCTCTCTCATGAGGATCCACAACAACATCTCCAAAATTTTTTGGAGATAAGTGACACTTACATCCCCGCTGGAGTGTCATCAGATTTTGTCAGTCTTACATTGTTCCCATTTTCACTTTTGGGAGAAGCCAAGAGGTGGTTGAAAGCTGAGCTATCTAATTCTACACTACGTGGGATGATCTTGCAAGGAAATTCTTGATACGGTTTTTTTCCATCCAGTAAAACAGCAAGATTTAGAAGTCAAATTCTAAGTTTTAAATAGAGAGAGGGAGAGAATCTGTATGAAGCCTAGGAGAGATTCAAATCTATGTTGCGGGATTGTCCTCATCATCACCAATCCAATGACATGCTGGTGCATACTTTCATAGAGGGTTTGGAACCCCACACAAAAATCTTGCTAGACTCAGCAGCTGGGGGACAAGCATTGGAGAAAACTTATGAGGAGCTATATACCTTGTTGAATCGTATTTCGCAGGGAAATCCGGAGTGGAATGCGGACTCGTCAAGAGGAGGAACAAGGAAAGCAGCAGGAGCATTAGAAGTGGATGGTTTTACAGCTATTGCTGCACAGATAGCTGCGTTACAGAATCAACTCAACACCCACTTCAGCAACATGAGCATGAACCAGACTAATGTGGTGCAGCAGATTTGGTGTGAAGTGTGGGGGAGTAGTGAACACTCAGCTGAGTGTTGTGGAGCAAATCCTGATTCAGTGAACTTTGTGGGGAATGTACAGAGAAACAACCACCTACAGTATGGCAACAGCTCCAATTCCAACTGGAGGAATCACCCAAATTTCTCTTGGGGTAGCAATAACCATCAAGGGCAAAGTTCGAGTCAGGGGGCGCAGAGAACTCAAGGAGGGCAGCAGAACTATCAGGCACAATATACAAGCAGCAATGCACCTCCTCCACCACCGTCACCCAGCATCGAGGAAATGTTCAAGACAATGATAGCTAACCAAGCTCAATTGCAGGCTTACTACGTGAAATTGGCAGCCGAGGTAAAGAACAATCAGTTAGCTACAAAGGCGCTGGAGTACCAGTTTGGGCAATTTGCTGGAGCCCAAAACACCAGGCCTAGAGGAAGACTTCCAAGCGACATAGATCCCAACCCCAAGCAAGTGAATGTAGTGACCACAAGGAGTGGTTTGCAGCTTAAAGAGGTGGAACCAGAAATACCACCTCAACAATCGGGAGCAGCAGAAATTGAGAGGGAGCAAAGTGATGAGAGGGGGAAGAAAAAGGAGGCTGAACCAGAAAGACCACCACCCCCATTCCCTCAAAGATTAAAGAAACACAAGGAGGAGGCGTGTTTCAAAAAGTTCATGGAGGTGCTGAAACAGGTACATATTCATTTACCTCTTGTTGATGTTTTGCAGGGAGTGCCGAAGTACGCAAAGTATATTAAGGACATCGTGGAGAACAAAAGCAGGTTAACTGAGTACGCTACGGTGGCTCTTATGGAGGAGTGCACTTCCCGGATATAAAACAGGTTGCCCACAAAGCTCAAGGACCCTGGGAGCTTTACTATACAAATTACAATTGGGCAGAGTATTCGAGCTCGCGGATTATGTGATTTGGGAGCGAGCATTAACTTGATGCCGTCATCGGTATTCAAGAAGTTGGGTCTAGGGAGTCCTAGACCAACAACAGTGATCTTGCTACTAGCGGATCATTCCTTAGCCAGACCTGATGGCATTGTGGAAGACGTGCTGGTGCAAGTAGGCTCCCTTATCTTCCCAGTAGATTTCGTCGTGCTGGATTTTGAGCCAGACGCGGAAGTCCCATTTATTTTGGGACGTCCTTTCTTGGCTACTGAGAAAGCACTTATTGATGTAGCTGCAGGGCAGCTAACTATGCGAGCACACGACAACGTGGAGGTGTTTGATGTATACAAGGCCACCAAGCTCCCGGCTGTGTACAAGGAACTCTCAGTGATCAACGTGATTAATCAAGCTGATGTTGTCCAGAGCGTTGAGTCACAGGAGTTACTGGGGAAACCACCGGAAAGATGTAAGCATTACTGGGGTGAGGACGGTAGTCGAGAGAAAACATCCGTCACCCTAGAGGATGGCTGAGTTGAATGACATCGAGCTGCGACAGTAAACCAGGTACTGCACGGGAGGCAACCCGTGAAATTTTTTTGTAATATTTTATTAGATTTCGTAGAAACAGAAAAAGAAAAAGAAAGAAAATAATAAAAAATGAGAAAAATAAAAAAAACAAAATATTTATTTTAATTGAAACCTATAATTCTAACCAATTTCTTGTGGTGAGATAAATTTCAGGTTGAACGGAGGATAAATATGCAAAGGATCGCAAAGGAAAAATTGAGGTATGAAAAATAATAAAAAGTGGCAAAACAGTGAGCCCACGCAATGGCTCCGTGCCACGGAGGAGGGCCTCCGTGTTACCCTCCATGACACGTTGAAGGTAATTCTGGAATTTTTACAAATTCCAGAACACCTGCGCGATGGCTCCGTGTCACGGAGGGCATGTTCCGCGTTACCCTCCGTGACACGTTGAGGTGTATTCCGCGACGGGTCACACCGGGTCGCCGGGTGACCCGCACGAAAACCCCCCCTTTTTAACCCTGTTTTCCCTCATTTTTCCCATTCCTCACCTCCTCCGCGACAAACAACCCAAAATTCCCCCTTCCCCAACGTGACACGGCCTAGGAGCTCAATTTTATCAACTTTTCTTCGATATCATCGAATTTAAGGTATGTTTGTTAACTTCATCTCATTTCTTACCTTATTTTTCCGATTTTTAGCATAGGAAGTGAGGAAAACTTTCCCTAAGTCTAAATTGAGCATGAATTCATGTAAATTATTGCTGATTGATGTTCATGGTATCGTTGTAATGGTATGAACTCGATAAATACATGTTTGATTGAAATTCTTGCGAAATGGTAGCTAGGGTTAGAATTCAAATATGAAGATGTTAAAATTGATTTGAAAAGTGAAATTCCTCTTGGTTTGTGCACGTTGGGTGACGAACATGATGTTGTGCTTAACGTCAAGACGATTAAGGCGCGATGGATTGTCAGGTAACGAAATTGTGAGATGCAAGAAATGGGTGAATTGTATAGGTTCATGTAGATAAATTTTTTTGTGTTTCTCCTTGCTAAGTGCTATGTGATGAAATGTTATCGATGGTAATGTTGTGACTAGCTGTACGAAGTCTAAGTAGTACATAGAATGTATACCGTCGAATTCTCTGAATGCACTAACCATATTTGTTATGTCTTGTTGTTTGTTGTTGGAAATAAGTATGATCTTGTCGTAACGTTGTGATTGTGGTTAATGACTAAGTGTGGGGTAGCCTAGCTTAACCCAACCTTAGTCGAAGCTAATTTTAATTGGAATAACATTGGGACTGTCTTTTGGGTTTGACAGGAACGATGGCAAGCAGGCAAGAAAAAGGGAAGGGCGCACCAACATGAGGCACCGGAAGGAAAAGAATTAGGCTGGGAACAGCTGTCCCAGCAGCACCAGGGGTTCCACGCGGCTAACACCATCAATACGGAACCAGATGGGTGACAGAGGAGGGGAAGAAATGGTACACAAAGCATAAGGAAAGCAAATACTTCCCTGAAGAACACATTGCTAGGGAACCATTGGCACAGGAATTCCCCCGGATTGTCCACGGGATTGAGGCAGACGGTCTAAATTTTATCTTTGAAGAGCCCAAGGAGTGCAACCTGCACCTGATTTGGGAATTCTACGCCAACTGGAACCCGACACTCAGAAGTCACACCATCAAGATAAGGGGGCAAATAGTCACTTTTGAGCCCCACCACCTTAATGCCATCTTAGGGGCGCGGGAAACAGACGCCCATGTGCTTCGGCAACTGAATATCACTCCACCATATGCGGATATCAGACGCACTTTGTGTGGAACTCGGTCTACAGCACGTTGGAGCAGGCATAAGGAGAGGGGCTACCATCAGACGTTGCCCAACTCACAGATGAATAGGGAAGTCAGGATATGGCTGAAGATTGTTCGTTCCTGCCTGATCCCGGGGGTGCATATGACAGATGTCACCCGGGATCGTGTATGCTTGGTCTACGCCTTGATGAAAGGGCTGGAGATCAATGTGGGGGCGGTGATTATCTCCGCCATGAAGAGAGCCCGATTGCATCAAGGGCATAGGTATGGGTTAGGTTGCCTACTGACCATGTTTCTGAGGGGCCTGGATATTGAGGAGGAGGCCCTTGACTATATCCCGCAGATGGAGAGGCAGGCCTTAGATGTCACAAAAACTAAGGCACCCGACACCACTCATGGGCCAGTTCTTACACTAGCCGAGCGACATGCTCGGGATGATCAGTACATGTCTCACATGTTTGGGATGCAGATGCTCCAGCTGTGCATAGGCGGGAGGCCGGCAACAGAAGAGGAGTTGTGGCAGCTCGAGCTAGACTACCCTTTTGGCGAAAATGTCAGGGCTCTATGCCGAGTGGGGCCAGCTTTTGTGGAGCCTACTGATGATGATGTCCCCAGATATGAGGAGACACATCATGATGACTCCAATGTGGAGTCAGATGATGACAATGGGGGCAATTCAGACATGGGAGATGAGGCAGCAGCAGCTGACGAAGAAGTGGAATATTTTAATTGATCAGGGAGTTTCACCACCCATTTTTGTGCTATGCTGAATTTTATGAACACTGGGGACAGTGTTCGATTTAAGTGTAGGGTGGGAGTAGTTAGGTTTGTTGCTGTTGTTATTAATGTATGCCTCTGTCTGTTGTTGTGCTTGGATAAACTTGTGACCCTGTGATTTTGTGTGTATGTCTGTATTGTAATTAAGGTGAAGCTGTTATGTGCTGCTGAATGTTGTTAGCTGGTTTTGTACATATTTTTTTGTTTTATCAAAATGATCGATACTTTTAAAATTTTTCATGAATTTTTAAATTTTTGGGTTTCTCGGCATTTGTTTTCGGTTCTTTTACCGAGAATAGTCCCATTGAACCGAAGTCATAATTAGTGACTGTTCTCTATGATGGATGGATGACGACCGTCTTAATGGAAATGTAATCGTTAGGAGTAGATTTCTTTGTTCATTTTGTTTTTTTTAGTTTTTTCCTTTGTGGGTTTGCATCCCAAAATCTGTAGTTACTGTATGGTTGCGAAATTCTGGTTGTGTGTTGTACATGATATTTGAAATGAAAAGGTGATTCGTATGAAAGCATGCAACTTTGTAAATGTGTTGAGATGCCTAGGCCATAGAGTTCGACTCAGTGTGATTGAGGCTTAATGTTTGAATTCTTGTAATTAGCTGATTGAAGAGTCTGTGAATATGTCTTGAGTTGAGCATGTGAAATGAGTGTATAGTGAGGTTTTGTTTCTTCCATGCTATTTTGAAGTGTCTAGAACTTGCCTGGTGTGTGTACGAAATGAAATGAAGGATGTGTATTGTAGGAAAGGATGTAGGCATTTCTTTGCTTTAACCGAAAGTTTCTTTTTTTTTTTCATTATCGTACCCACCTTGAATGTACATCCTAGTTAGCCCATTGAGCCTTTAGCCTATTATTTTTCCTTTGTCAAAAAGGTGTAAACCGAGCTTAACCCCTTCTTTTCATTATCCGTGAATTTGATCCAAAACTCTTAAGCGCTCAAGAAAAGAAAATAATTTTCCCACAGTGTCAAGGAGTGAGAATGGTGAAAAGAAAAGAAAAAGGAAGAGGGATGAAAGGAAAGAAAAGGTTGAAGGAGCACTCGTTATAAATTAAATATAATGAAGATGTATAAATAATCTTTGTTATTGAGTCAAGTGTGCTTAAAGATATGGGGTCAAAAATAAAGACAGGCTTTAAGAATAGGAGAATGAAGGAAGAAACAATGCCCATAAGGTTGATGGGATGTATTGAAAAAAGTGCTTAAGGATGCTAGTTGTTATTATTGGTTAGCCCAGTATTTACTAGTTCTGTAGCTTACATTACAACCCGTTAAGTCCTACGTGATCTTACAACACACGTCCTTATATTAGTGGAGTAATACACTAAAGGCAAGCCTATGGTTCATGACATGAAGCATGTGAATTCCCTTGGGAGAGAGAGTGAAATTTTATTTATATGCCCCTGCATGTAATGTCTTTGAGTTCATAAAATTAAAAAGGGGGAAAAATTCTATTGTGTTGTGAGGGCACATGCTCGACGAGAGATTAAAATTTGTGTCGGATATCTTGAGCTGATTTGCATTAGTTTGCCTATATCGAGAGTCGATTCTTGAGTCTAGGAGGTCTTAATGTGTTGAAGGTCATTGTATTGATAAGACCATGCATGTTTTCTTATTGATTTGCTGTATCCAATAATCGGTATAACCGTAGCTTGAATTGTCAAGCCAAAGTAGCCAGGATTGGGTGTCAATTGCATGAGGTGTAAGATTATTGTTCAGGGGCGAACAAGGATTTAAGTGTGGGGTAAGTGATCTTGGGAAATTTTATATGCCCAAGTGATACTCAAATGTGTCATTTTGCCTTGTTTATCTATCGATGTTTATACATTCTCATGTGATTTGTAATAAAATGTGAATTTATACTAACCAACTTGATTAGCTTTGTTTTGCAGGAAAAATACAAATTTATGAAGCTAAGAATGCATGTTGGGAGAAATCGGAATTAGACTCGGAAGCTAGAAAGGGAAAAAAGCACTTGAAGGCCCGAATTAAAGGGGCTCCGCGATGGAGTCGTGTCACGCTACCATCGCGGATGCACTCTACCTGGAGGGTGAAATTATACCTATTTCCAGTGGAGGTGCGCGTTGGGGCCATGGCACGTTGGCCTAACCCCGCGTTGCACGTCGTGCCACATTTGGCCTAACTACTTGGACGTCCGGATTCCAGTAAGGGTCCGCGTTGGTGGCGTGTCATGGAGGCAGTGCTCCCCGATGCACTCCATGACACGTTGCTTGTTATTCCGGGAAAAATTCCCACTAGTATAAATAGAACACTTTGGTTCATTTTTAATTATTCTGACTTGGTGGAGCAAGAACGTGGGTTACAGGTAGTTGAGTGGACGAAAATCTCAGGGTTTTTCTCTATATCCTTCTTCTTTATTTCAATTGCTTGTATGATTAACACTCATTTAACGATGTTTAATCCACAAATGAGTGGCTAAATCCTCTTCTTGCTGAGGTTAAGAACAATTGTATTGAAATGTAATTATTGATCAATTGGCTTTTCATCTTTTCTTCCATGGTTGTTCTATTGATTCTTGTTCTTACTGCATTAATTGTGGCCAACATTAATGTATATCTAAAAAGTCTGGTTTCACTCGAGAGAGAAAGAAATTGGAAAGTTGTGAATTGATAGGATATGATCTTTTCTTAGTTTGGGAAAATTGAGAATTGATTTACCTTCAGGATAGAAATATACCTGAAAGTCGTATTAGTCAATTAAGGAATCGGTTTTGTATGGCTAGAACATGAATTTCGTTTTATCACAGAAATGTAGGTGGAAGGTTCATGATTCTTAAGGTGGGTCAAATACGAGAGTTTTAATCCATAGGCAATAATTCTTGACTAGAAACCGGAGGAAAGATTAACCAAATTGTATTGATAATTTATTTCTCTACATGTTCATTTAACCTCAGCATGCTCATACTTATAGTTCAGACTCAAATTGTATATTCGTTTTAGACTTAGTATAAAATTAGAAACCAAAATATCAAACTCTTCTTCACACTGTTGTCTGCATTTTTAGAGTTAAAGTTTATTGACACTTGATTAGATTGCTACGCTAGCCCAGTCCCTGTGGGATCGATACTTGGCTTACTTGAGCCACTTTACTACTTGTTCGACCACGTGCACTTGCGTGTAGCTATATACCCAAATAAAGACCGAACATAGACTTTGTTACAAGCCTACCTCGTACACGTCGGCAGTAAGACTCCATTTGGTGGACAGGTTGACCAAGGCTGCACACTTCCTACCAGTTAAGACCACAGATTCAGCAGATGATTATGTTAAGTTGTATATTCAGGAGTTGGTTCGGCTTCATGGAGTTCCCTTGTCTATTATTTCGGACCGAGGTACTCAGTTTACTTTTCAATTCTGGCATTCGTTTCAAAAGGGGCTCAGGACTTAGGTTAAGCTAAGCACAACTTTTCATCCCCAGCCTGACGAACAAGCAGAACAAACTATTCAGACTCTTGAGGATATGTTGAGGGCATGTGTTATGGATTTCAAAGGTAGTTGGGATGATCATTTGCCCTTGATCGAGTTTTCTTATAATAATAGTTACCACTCTAAATCAAGATGGCATCGTTTGAGGCTCCCTACGGGTGAAGGTGCAGATCTCCCATTGGATGGTTTGAGGTTGGTGAAGCAGTCGTGGTAGGACCAGATTCGGTTCATGGGGGGATGGTGAAGGTTTAGTTAATAAGTGATTGGTTGAAAACTTCTCAGAGTCGTCAAAAATCATATGCTAGTGTAAGGAGGAGAGAATTGGAGTTTGATGTAGTCGACTAGGTGTTTCTAAAGGTATCTCCCATGAAGGGAGTCATGCGGTTCGGAAAGAAAGGTAAACTCAGTCCTCGCTATATTGTCCCCTACCGGGTTGTGAGAAGTGTTGGTAAGGTGGCGTATGAATTGGACTTGGCTTCAAAATTGGCTTTAGTTCATCCCGTGTTCCATGTATCTCTTTTGAAAAAGTGCTTGGGTGATCCAGCCTTGGTAGTTCCGGTAGACAACGTTGGTGTGAAAGACAGCCTCAGTTATGAGGAAATTCCGATTGAAATTTTGGATCGACAAGTTCAGAGGCTAAGGAACAAAGAGGTAGAGTCATTCAAGGTTTTATGGAGGAATCAACATGTTGAAGGAGCTGCATGGGAGGCCGAAGGGGACATGATGGCTAGATATCCATATTTGTTCTCTACCGGCTCAATTCCAACTTGAGGTATCAGTTTTGCCCTAATTCTCTAATCACTTTCCATGTTCAGTTCATGTGCGAAAGTTTGAATTATGTTATGATAAGTTTATGTGATGACTGAATTTAGTTCAGCTATGTGGTTCTTTTCGGAGGAAGTCATTATGTGAAATTTCTATTAAAATAATTAGTATTGGAGTATTATAATTGCTTGTTTCTGTTTCCTGCTTGTTTCTAACATCCGAGGACGAATTTTCCCAAGGGGGAGATATTGTTATACCCTGAGAATTCAAGAATAGGACCCGAAAGTGAATCAGGAGAAAAACTAAAAAATATTGCAGTAGTTGCAGAACGGGTCACCAAATGACTCGTGAGGAAGCCTAACGAGTCGTCAAGTGACTCGTGGGGAAGGCCTAAGATGAGTATGGACTCAAGCTCCCCACGGGTGATGTAACTACACATTGTCAGCCACCACGAGTCGTCATATCAGTCGTGCGGTGGTTCTAGAGAAAATGGTAATGCTTATCCAGTGTAGTTGACGGATGGTATCTAATGATTCGTCGCCAGTCCTAACGACTCATTAGGAGGGTCATTGTTGAAAAAAATGAATTTTCATGAATGATGAGGCAGTGTACTTGACGTGTGAACCAACGGATCATATGCCCAGGTGACGAGTCGTCACATCGTCCGTTAGGACCCCCTGACAGTTATTTTTAGCGATTTCAATAAGGACTTTTCCGTAATTTCTAAGTTCTAAGGGCCTTTACTACATCGTTTTAAGCTCATAATAGAGGGTTTTTAGCAGAGCAAAACCCAACTTAGGCCATTACTTTCACGCATGCAAGGTTGGGGGTTTGAGGAGAAAAATCAAGGTGAATTCCCAAGGTTTCCAATTGGAATCTCAGTTGGGCAATTAGGAAGAGTTAAGATTGTTCAATCCCAGGTATGTAAGGCTATAAGTGGGTACTTCCTTCCACACCCATGCCCATTCCCTAGAAATTTGTGATTTGTTTGTGATGATCAAGTATAAGTTTTCATTTAATTGCATGATTCTTACATTTTTACTCATAGGTATGATTAAACTGAGTTGATATTGGTGATTACTGGGCTTGGGCGGATTCTAACTTAATTTCTTTTTACAAAATTGTTTTTCAAAAATTGAATCTAAAATGCCCATGTGTGGGTAGTTCCTAATAGAATGTGATGATGATGGAGTAGATGATGAAAAACATGTTTTCAACCTTACCCATGATTTTGATTATGTTTTCAAAGAAGATTAAATAGACCCTAGTATGATGAAGCCTGGGTAGTCCCAATGTTGAGTACGAATGACCATTTTTCGCGAATTGAATTTATTACTTCGTAGTGGAGTGAAATCTCCCAAATTATAATGTTTTATAATGAATTGAATGGGTTCAAGAATGATAAGGTTTTGGGAAAGGCCCTTATATTGATGATGATGAAGTGATATTTCTAAAGTAGACTTACGACATGATTTTGGAGTAAAGGCTCCCACTATTCTTTGAGCTTGTGATATATGACATGGTAATCCTCTCATATATATGAATTTTGTAATTAAGATGTATGTTGTCATTAAGCTTCATTTAACTTGATGTTGATTCTAAGTATGATTCACTCTAAGCTTTGTCGAAACGACAATGTTGAGCTTCATATTTATATAATGTCTAGTGTATGCCGGATTTCATAATGAGCTTTGTCAATAGACAATGTTGAGCTTCGTTTCATACGATGTTGAGTTTAGGCATGATTTCATATTGAGCTTCGTCACTAACCGATGTTGAGCTTCGTATTTATACGATGTAGAGCTTTGCATTTGTGGGAGAAGAGTCTAACACCGAGCGGGATAAGGGTCGACTACCCTATGCCCCAGAACTACACGCCAACGTAGGTTGATTCTACTATATTATTATGACCTCCCTTTTGAGCTATCCCGGAACCGAATGGCCCCTTTCAGCTTGATATCGATATCATGGTAGCGTCCCTAACCCTGATAAGGTTTTGGACAGCTCTACCCAGTTGAGTGTAATAGTCGAGACCACGTAAGCTCTATCATGGTATGTTTGTTAAATGATGAGTCTCCCACTGTCTATATTATTCGACTTTGCATAGGCATTACTCGTGATGATTATCTTATGCATGCATGTTTAAAAAGCAAGGTTTGACTCACTGTTCATCTTTTGATATAAATGTTATGATTTAGCTTTGAGTCATTCGAATCAATCATGATCTTCTAAATGCCATGCATGATCATGTATAAAATACAGATGATTTCATAATGAATATGTGTGATCTTCTTTTGTCTTTAAAGGTGTATTTTATATATGTATAACTTGATTTGAAAGACTTATATTGCCCTAGGGGTTTTACTTACCTTGCATAATCGGTACATTCCACGTACGGATCGCATACCTTCAATGCTGCATTATTTCATGATGCAGGATCCATATCATAGGTTCAAGCCCATTCGTAGCCGCTATTAGAGTTAGCACTTACTAGATTAGTGAGTCCTCATCTTTCGAGGACTAGACTTTCAGTTACCGTGGATGTATTTTTAGTTTCAGTATTTCTAAGCTGGTTGGAGTTTTTGTCCCATCAGCTCGTCCAAATTAGAGGCTTATCAGACTTAGACATGTTTTTAGCTTCGTATGTTCATTTTGTTGTTATGTTTAGTTAGACTTCCTCTGAGTTTATAATTATGTGTCCTTCATGCTTATTGAATGAGCTAGTGAATGCTTATGCCATGGGTTGACTTGGGGTCTCTCGGGGTCTCTTGTCCCGTGTCTATGATTCGGGTGTACATTGGGATAGTGACAAACTTGGTATCAGAACCATAGTTTGGGAGTGTCCTAAGGAGTCTGAAAGCAGCGTTAAGTAGAGCCTTTTTCATGAGTGTGAAGCTTGTTACACTTATGACGAAGAGGCTTCGAAACGTTCTTGGAAATGTTCCCATCTTTCATGATCTATGTTGTGCAATGAAGAGTCTTTATATCCCTCTAATTCATGTTATTCGCAATTGTAGAATCGTGGCTCCTCGAAGGATGAATGGAAGGAGAAATAGAGATGGTGAAGATCATGAGGATGGCATGGGTCGTAGGCATCAGCAGGTCCCATCGGTTCAGGAGGCTCAGGCACTTGAGCTAGCCGCCTACGCTGAGTTTCGGGCCGCTATCTAGATGCTTGTGCAATCCTTGACCGCTCAGGTCAATCAACAAGCTGTTGCGCATGTTTAGCAGAATGGCGGTGCAGCGGCGGCTCGAGTCAGGGACTTCTTAAGGATGAACTTGCCAGAGTTTCTAGGGTCCAAGGTAGATTAGGACCCACATGAGTTCGTGGATGAGGTTATCACGATCACCCGGTCATGGGGTTGAGTAGTGTTGAGTGCGCAGAGTTGGCCTCCTATCAGTCGAAGGGGGTTGCACATATTTGGCTGCGTCAATGAAAGGATAGTAGGGTCGCCGGAGCAGGTCCATCACTTAGGAAGAGTTCCATGTAGCATTCCTGGATCGGTTCTTCCCTTAGGAGATGAAGGAGCTGAAGGCAGCTGCGTTCGTAAATCTAAAGCAAGGAAGGATTACAGTACTAGAGTATTCCCTTGAGTTCGCCCGCCTATCGAAGTATGCTCTTGAGTTAGTGGTTGACCAGAGGGCGCGAGTGAGCAGGTTTGTGCATGGGATAGCAGGTTACTTGGATAAGGAATGAAGGATTGCTATGCTCCATCAGGATATGTACTTCCCTCGAATGGTGTTGTACGCCCAGCAGATGGAGGTGGCACATTCTCGAGAGAGAGAGGCCAAGAGGGTCAGGACTGAGGACCACAGATTTTCCCAGCAGAGGTCCAGCGGTGGGCACTACAAGCAGACCCACCAGAGATCATCCGCCCCAGCTTCATCAGCCTTTAGTGTGCCATCTCGGCCCAGGCATGATCAGAGAGGGAGAGCATCAAGCTCGAGGGGTCAGAGCAGCAAGCCCGCAAATTCAGGTGTTCCAACTTGTCGCAGATGTTGCCAAGGGGGTACAGGCCAGAAATTGGCAGGATCGAATGCATGTTTTGGGTGTAGGAAACCCGGGCACATGCTTAGAGATTTCCTAGAAATGAGACAGGATCTGGTTGGGGCTCGTGGCTCATCTTATTACTCAGTAGCCCTGCCGCCTCGCTCAGCAAATCAGGGGGCATCTACCAGTGCAGTTGGCAGTCAGCGCCAGAACAGATTCTATGATTTAGCATCTCGTCAGGAGCAGGAGGTCTCCCAAAACATGGTTACTGGTATGTTATGAGTCTTCCACGTTGATGTTTATGCATTGTTAGATCCAGGGGCCACCTTGTCCTTAGTGACACCTTATGTAGCCAGTAGCTTCGGAGTTAGTCCCGATGTCTTGTCAGAATCCTTCTCGGTTTCTACTCCAGTAGGTGACTCAGTTATATCTAGACGGGTGTACAGAAATTTCTGGTCTTGGTTCTTCATAAGGTCACCTCAGCAGATCTGATAAACTTAGCCATGACAGATTTCGATGTTATTATCATCATGGATGTGTTGTATTCTTGCTATGCTTCAGTTAATTGTAGGACCCGATCAGTAGAGTTCACATTCCCGAGTGAGCTAGTCTTAGAATGGAATGGTAGTTTAGCTGTGCATGTAGGTCGCTTTGTTTCCTACCTCAAGGCCAAGAAGATGATTTCCAAGGGTTGCATGTATCATTTGGTTAGGGTCAAGGATGTTGAGTCTGAAACCCCGACTATCTAGTTAGTCCCAGTAGTACGTAAGTATCCAGAAGTCTTTCCGGATGATTTTGCAGGTATTCCTTCCAAGCGGGAGATTGATTTCGGTATTGACCTTCTTCTCAATATGCAGCCTATATCTATTGCTCCCTACAGGATGGCTCCAGCCGAGCTAAAAGAGTTGAAGGATTAGTTAAAGGATTTTCTAGATAAGGGTTTCATTAGACTGAGCCAGTCTCCATGGAGCGCACCAATACGATTTGTTCGAAAGAAAGATGGTTCCATTCATATGTCCATTGATTATCAACAGTTGAACAAAGTCACTTTCAAGAACAAGTATCCTGTACCCAGGATCGATGATTTGTTCGATCAACTTCAGGGTGCTAAGTGTTTCTCTAAGATAGATCTCAGATCTGGGTATCATCAGCTCAGAGTTCGGGAGAGTGATATCCCGAAGACGACATTCAGAAAATGGTATGGTCATTACGAGTTTGTAGTTATGTTTTTTGGATTAACGAATGCCCTTGCAACTTTTATGGACCTGATGAACAGAGTCTTCAAGCCATATTTAAGGATGAAGTTTTAAGGATCATGCCGCTCACTTGGGAATAGTGCTTCAGACCCTCAAGCACCGCCAATTGTATGCAAAGTTCAGCAAGTGTGATTTTGGCTGGACTCCGTGGCATTCTAGGGCCATGTAGTGTGTAGCGAAGGCATAAAAGTAGACTCGTAGAAAATGAAGGCAGTGAAGAATTGGCCCAGACCGGTGAATCCTTCAGATATTCGAAGCTTCTTTGGCTTATTTGGCTACTATCGGAGGTTTCTAGAGGGTGTCTCATCCATTGCAGCGCCTTTGACTAAGTATACGCAGAAGAAGGTGAAATTTCAATGGTCCGAGGCTTGCGAGAAAAGCTTCCAGGAGTTGAAGGCTTGACTTACTTCACCACCAGTGTTGGCCCTACCCGAGGGTAACGATGGTTTCGTGGTGTATTGTGATGCTTCCATAGTTGGACTTGGGTGTGTGTGGATGCAGGGTGGGAGGGTGATAGCTTATGCCTCTCGACAGCTGAAGGTGCATGAAAAGAATTACCTGACCCACGATCTTGAATTGACTGCAGTGGTGTTCGCATTGAATATATGGCAACATTACTTGAATGGGGTCCACGTGATTGTATTTACGGATCACAAGAGCTTGCAATATGTGTTCACACAGAAAGATCTAAATCTTTGGCAAAGGAGGTGGTTGGAGTTACTTAAGGATTCTGACATGAGCGTCCATTACCACACGGGCAAGGCTAATATGGTTGCGCATGCACTTAGTAGGCTCTCAATGGAGAGTGTGTCCCATATGGATGAAGGGAGGAAGGAGTTAGTGAAAGATGTCCACCGGCTTGCAAGGCTAGGAGTTAGATTGATTGATTCGACCGATGGCGGTGTTGTGGGGCATAATGGGTCGGAATCATCCTTGGTAGTTGATGTTAAATCAAGGCAAGAAGAGGATCCAATATTGAGGAAGCTGAAGGAGGTGATGTAGAGTCAGAAAGTGGAGTTCTTCTCCCAAGGGGGAGATCGTGTGCCATGATACCAGGGTCGAATATGTGTTCCGGACGTTGATAATTTGAGAATTCAGATATTGCATGAGCTACATAGTACAAGATATTCTATTCATCCAAGATCCATGAAAATGTATCGGGATTTATGAGAAATCTATTAGTGGGATGGTATGAAGAAGGATATTACGGACTTCGTAGCAAAATGTCCAAACTGTCAGCAAGTGAAGGTAGAGCATCAACGACCTAGAGGCGTACTTTAGGATATCAGCATCCCCACATGAAAGTGGGAAGCGATTAATATGGACTTTGTTACAGGCCTACCTCATACACGCTGGCAATACGACTCCATTTGGATAGTGGTGGATAGGTTGACCAAGGATGCACACTTCCTACCGGTCAAGACCACGGATTCAGCAGATGATTATGCTATGTTGTATATTCGGGAGTTGGTTCGGCTTCATGGAGTGCCCTTGTCCATTATTTCGGACCGAGGTACTTAGTTTACTTCTCAATTCTGGCGTTCGTTTCAAAAGGGGCTCAGGACTCAGGATAAGCTAAGCACAACTTTTCATCCGCAGAAGGACGGAAAAGAAAAACGAACCATTCAGACTCTTGAGGATATGTTGAGGGCATGTGTTATGGATTTCAAAGGTAGTTGGGATGATCATTTTCCCTTGATCGAGTTTGCTTATAATAATAGTTACCACTCTGGTATCCAGATGGCACCGTTTGAGGCTCTCTATGGGTGAAGGTGCAGATTTCCCATCGGATGGTTGAGGTTGGTGAGGCAGCCTTGGTAGGACCAGATTCTGTTCAGAAGGCATTGGTGAAGGTTTAGTGAATAAGGGACCGGTTAAAAACTGCTCAGAGTCATCAAAAATCATATGTCTATGTGAGGAGAAGAGAATTGGAGTTTGATGTAGATGATTGGGTGTTTCTAAAGGTATCTTCCATAAAGGGAGTCATGCGGTTCGGAAAGAAAGGTAAACTCAGTCCTCGCTATATTTGCCCCTACCGGGTTGTGAGAAGTGTTGGTAAGGTGGCGTATGAATTGGACTTGCCTTCAGAATTGGCTGTAGTTCATCCCGTGTTTCATGTATCTCTTTTGAAAAAGTTCTTGGGTGATCCAGCCTTGGTAGTTTCGGTAGACAGCGTTGGTGGGAAAGACAACCTTAGTTATGAGTAAATTCCGATTGAAATTTTGGACTGACAAGCTCGGAGGCTGAGGAACAAAAGGTAGCGTCATTCAGGATTTTATGGAGGAATCAACATCGTGAAGGAGCTACATGGGAGGCTGAAGTGGACATGATGGCTAGATATCCATATTTGTTCTCTACCGGCTCAATTCCAACTTGAGGTATCAGTTTTTCCCTAATTCTCCAATCAGCTTCCAAGTTCAGTTCATGTGCGAAAGTTTGAATTATGTTATGATAAATGTATGTGACAACTGAATTTAGTTCAGCTATGTGGTTCTTTTTGGAGGAAGTCATTCTGTGAAATTTCGATTAAAATAATTGCTTGTTTCCAACATTCGAGGACGAATTTTCCCAAGGGGGAGATATTGTTATACACTTAGAATTCAAGAATCGGACCCAGAAGTGAATTAGGAGAAAAACTAAAAAATATTGCAGTAGTTGCAAAACGGGTCACTAAACGACTCGTGAGGAAGCCTAAAGAGTCGTCAAGTGACTCGTGGGGAAGGCCTAAGATGAGGATGGACTCAAGGTCCCCACGGGTGATGTAACAACACGTGGTCAGCCACCACGAGTTGTCATATCAGTCGTGCGGTGGTCCTAGAGAAAATGGTAATGCTTATCTAGTGTAGTTAATGGATGGTATCAAACAATTCATCACCAGTCCTAACGACTCGTTAGGAGGGTCGTTGCTGAGAAAAATGAATTTTCATGAACGATGAGGCAGTGTACTTGACGGGTGAGCCAGCGAATCGTATACCCAGGTGACGAGTCGTCACGTTGTCCGTTAGGACCCCCTGACAGTTATTTTCAGCTATTTCAGTTAGGGCTTTTTCGTAATTTCTAAGTTCTAAGGGCCTATACTACATCGTTTTAAGCTCGTAATAGAGGGTTTTTAGAAGAGAAAAAACCCAACTTAGGCCATTACTTTCATGCATGCAAGGTTAGGGGTTTGAGGAGAAAAATCAAGGTGAATTCCCAAGGTTTCCAATTGGAATCTCAGCTGGGCGATTAGGAAGATCTAGGATTTTTCAATCCCAGGTATGTAAGGCTATGAGTAGGTGCTTCCTTCCACATCCATGCCCATTCCCTAGCAATTTGTGATTTGTTTGTGATGATCAAGTATGAGTTTTTATTTAATTGCATGATTCTTACATTTTTACACATTGGTATGATTAAACTGAGTTGATATTGGTGATTTACTAGGCTTGGGCGTATTCTAACTTAATTTGTTTTTAGAAAATTATTTTTCAAAAATTGAATCTAAATTGCCCATGTGTGGGTAGTTCCTAATAGAATTTGATGATGATGGAGTAGATGATGAAAAACATGTTTCCAACCTTACCCATGATTTTGATGATGTTTTTAAAGAAGATTAAATAAACCCTAGTATGATGAAGCTTAGGTAGTGCCCAATGTTGAGTACGAATGATGATTTTTCGCGAATTGACTTTATTAGTTCGTATTGGAGTGAAATCTCCCAAATTATAATGTTTTATAATGAATTGAATGGGTTCAAGAATGATAAGGTTTTGGGAAAGGCCCTTATATTGATAATGATGAAGTGATATTTCTAAAGTAGACTTACCACATGATTTTGGAGTAAAGGCTCCCACTATTCTTTGATCTTGTGGTATATGACATGGTAAAGCTTCTAGTATACATAAATTCCGTAATTGAGATGTATGTTGTCATTAAGCTTCATTTAACTTGAAGTTGAGTCTAAGCATGATTTCACTCTAAGCTTTGTCGAAACCACAATGTTGAGCTTTATATTTATATAATGTCTAGTGTATGCCTGATTTCATAATGAGCTTTGTCAATAGACAATGTTGAGCTTCGTTTCAAATGATGTTGAGTTTATGCATGATTTCATGTTGAGCTTCGTCACTAAACGATGTTGAGCTTCGTATTTATACGATGTAGAGCATTGCATTTTGTGGGAGAAGAGTCTAACACCGAGAGGAATAAGGGTCGACTACCCTATGCCCCAGAACTACACGCCAACGTAGGTTGATTCTATAACTTTTGAGCTATCCCCGAACCGAATGGCCCCTTTCATCTTGATATCAATATCATGGTAGCGTCCCTAACCCTGACAAGGTTTTGGATAGCTCTGCCCAGTTGAGTGTAATAGTCGAGACTACGTAAGCTCTATCATGGTATGTTTGTTAAATGATGAGTCTCCCACTGTCTATATTATTCGACTTTGCATAGCATTACTCGTGATGATTATCTTATGCATGCATGATTAAAAAGCAAGGTTTGACTCACTATTCATCTTTTGATATAAATGTTATGATTTAGCTTTAAGTCATTCGAATCAATCATGATCTTCTAAATGCCATGCATGATCATGTATAAAATACAGATGATTTCATAATAAATACGTGTGATCTTCTTTTGTCCTTAAAGGTGTATTTTATATATGTATAACTTTCTTTCAAAGACTTATATTGCCGTAGCGGTTTTACTTACCTTGCATAATCGGTACATTCCACGTACGAATCGCATACCTTCTATGCTGCCTCGTTTCATGATGCAGGATCCATATCATAGGTCCAAGCCCTTTCGTAGCCGCTATCAGAGTTAGCACCTGCTGATTAGTGAGTCCTCATCTTTCGAGGACTAGACTTTTAGTTACCGTGGATGTATTTTTAGTTTCAGTATTTCTGAGCTGGTTAGGGGTGTTGTCCCATAAGCTCGTCCAGATTAGAGGCTTATCAGACTTAGACATGTTTTCAGCTTCAGATGTTCATGCTATTGTTATGTTAAGTTAGACTTCCTCTGAGTTTATAATAATGTGTCCTTCATGCTTATTGAATGAGCTAGTGAATGCTTATGCCATGGGTTGACTTGGGGTCTCCCGGGGTCCCTTGTCTCGTGTCTACGATTCGGGTGTACATTGGGATAGTGACAAACTTGGTATCAGAGCCATAGTTTAGGAGTGTCCTAAGGAGTCTGAAAGTAGCGTTAAGTAGAGCCTTTTTCATGAGTGTGAAGCTTGCTACACTTATGACGAAGAGGCTACGAAATGTTCTTGGAAATGTTCCCGTCTTTCATGATCTATGTTGTGCGATGAAGAGTCTTTATATCCCTCTAATTCATGCTATTCGCAATTGTAGAATCGTGGCTCCTCGAAGGATGAATGGAAGGAGAAATAGAGATGGTGAAGGTCATGAGGATGGCATGGAGTGGGGTGGGGGGAACTGGAATTTTCTTTTTTATTTCACAAATGGGCATGCTAGATCATATATCATCGTGGGCATCAGCAGGTCCCACCGGTTCAGGAGGCTCAGGCACTTGAGCCAGCCGCCCACGCTGAGTTTCGGGCCACTATCTAGATGCTTGCGTAAGCCTTGACTGCTCAGGTCAATCAGCAAGTTGTTTCGCATGTTTCGCAGAATGGCAATGCAGCGGTGACTCGAGTCAGGGACTTCTTAAGGATAAACTCGCCAGAGTTTCTAGGGTCCAAGGTAGATGAGGACGCATATGAGTTCGTGGGTGAGGTTATCACGATCACCCGGTCATGGGGGTGAGTAGTGTTTAGTGCGCAGAGTTGGCCTCCTATCAGTTGAAGGGGGTTACATCAATGGAAGGATAGTAGGGTCGCCGGAGCAGGTTTCGTCACTTAGGAAGAGTTCCTTGTTGCATTCATGGATCAGTTCTTCCCTCGGGAGATGAAGGAGCTGAAGGCTGGTGAGTTCGTAAATTTGAAGCAAGGAAGGATGACAGTACTAGAGTATTCCCTTGAGTTCACCCGCCTATCGAAGTATGCTCTTGAGTTAGTGGTTGACCAGAGGGCGCGAGTGAGCAGGTTTGTGCATGGGATAGCAGGTTACTTGGATAAGGAATGCAGGATTGCTATGCTCCATCAGTATATGTACTTCCCTCAAATGGTTTTGTACGCCTAGCAGATGGAGGTGGCACATTCTCGAGAGAGAGAGGCCAAGAGGGTCAGGACTGAGGACCACAGATTCTCCCAGCAGAGGTCCAGCGGTGGACAGTGCCAGCAGACCCACCAGAGATCATCTGCCCCAGTTTCATCAGCCTTGAGTGTGCCATCTCGGCCCAGGCATGATCAGAGAAGGAAAGCAACAAGCTCGAGGGGTCAGAGCAGCAGGCCCGCAGATTCAGGTGTTCCAGCTTGTCGCAAATGTGGCCGACGTGGTACAGGCTAGTGCTTGGCGGGATCAGGTGCGTGCTTCAGGTGCAGGAAACGTGGGAACATGCTTAGAGATTGCCCAACAACGAGACAGGATCAGGTTGGGGGTCGTGGCTCAGCTTATTTCTCAGTAGTCCTGCCCCCTCACTCAGCATATCAGGGGGCATCTAACAATTCAGTTGGCGGTCAGCGCCAGAACAGATTCTATGCTCTAGCATCCCGTCAGGAGCAGGAGGTCTCCCCAAACATGGTTATTGGTATGTTATGAGTCTTCCAAATTGATGTTTATGCATTTTTAGATCTAGGGGCCACCTTGTCCTTTGTGAAACCTTATGTAGCCAGTAGCTTCCAAGTCAGTCCCGATGTCTTGTCAGAATCCTTCTCGATTTCTATTCCAGTAGGTGACTCAGTTGTAGCTAGACGGGTGTATAGAAATTTCCCGGTCTTGGATCTTCATAAGGTCACCTCAGCAGATCAGATAGACTTAGCCATGACAGATTTCGATGTTATTCTCCTCATGGATTGGTTGTATGTTGTCTATGCTTCAGTTAATTGTCGGACCCGGTCAGTAGAGTTCAGATTCCCGGGTGAGCCAGTCTTAGAATTGAAGGGTAGTTCAGTTGTGCATGTAGGTCGCTTTGTTTCCTACCTCAAGGCTAGGAAAATAATTTCTAAGGGTTACATGTATCATTTGGTTAGGGTCAAGGATGTTGAGTTCGAAACCCCGACTATCCAGTTAGTCCCTGTAGTACGTAAGTATCCAGAGGTCTTTCCTGATGATTTGCCAGGTATTCCTTTCGAGCGGGAGATTGATTTTGGTATTGACCTTCTTCTCGATATGAAGCCTATATCTATGCCTCCCTACAGGATGGCTACAGTCAAGATAAAAGAGTTGAAGGATCGGTTAAAGGATTTTCTAGATAAAGGTTTCATTAGACTGAGCCAGTCTCCATGGAGAGCACCATTACTATTTGTCCGAAAGAATGATGGTTACCCTCATATGTGCATTGATTATCGACAGTTGAACAAATTCACTTTCAAGAACAGGTATCTCGTACCCAGGATCGATGATTTGTTCGATCAGCTTCAGGGTGCTAAGTGTTTCTCGAAGGTAGATCTCAGATCTGGGTATCATCAGCTCAGAGTTTGGGAGAATGATATCCCGAAGACGACATTCAGAAAATTGTATGGTCATTACGAGTTTGTAGTTATGTTTTTTGGACTAACGAATGCCCCTGCAGCTTTTATGGACCTGATGAACAGAGTATTCAAGCCATATTTGGACATGTTCGTGATCGTGTTCATTGATGACATCTTGGTATACTCTCGGAGCGAGGAGGATCATGCCGCTCACTTGGGAGTAGTGCTTCAGACCCTCAAGCACCGCCAATTGTATGCAAAGTTCAGCAAGTGTGAGTTTTGGTTGGACTCCGTGGCGTTCCAGGGCCATGTAGTGTCTAGCGAAGGCATAAAAGTAGACTCGCAGAAAATTGAGGCGAAGAAAAATTAGCCCAGACCGGTGAATCCTTTTGATATTATGAGCTTCTTGGTCTTAGCTGGCTACTATCAGAGGTTTCTAGAGGGTGTCTCATCCATTGCAGCGCCTTTGACTAAGTTGACTCAGAAGAAGGTGAAGTTTCGATGGTCGGAGGCTTGTGAGAAATGCTTCCAAGAGTTAAAGGCTCGACTTACTTCAGCACCAGTGTTGGCCCTACCCGAGGGTAACGATGGTTTCGTGGTGTATTGTGATGCTTCCAGAGTTGGACTTGGGTGTGTGTTGATGCAGTGTGGGAGGGTGATAGCTTATTCCTCTCGACAATTGAAGGTGTATGAAAATAATTACCCGATCCACGATCTTGAATTGCCCGCGATGGTGTTCGCATTGAAGATATGGCGGCATTACTTGTATGGGGTCCACGTGGATGTATTTACGGATCACAAGAGCTTGCAATATGTGTACACACAGAAAGATCTAAATCTTCGGCAAATGAGGTGGTTGGAGTTACTTAAGGATTATGACATGAGCGTCCTTTTCCACACAGGCAAGGCTAATGTGGTTATGGATGCGCTTAGTAGGCTCTCAATGGAGAGTGTGTCCCATATGGATGAAGGGAGGATGGAGTTACTGAAAGATGTCCACCGGCTTGCAAGGCTGGGAGTTAGATTGATCGATTCGACCGATGGCGGTGTTGTGGTGCATAATGGGTCAGAATCATCCTTGGTAGTTCATGTTAAATCTAGGCAAGATGAGGATCCAATATTGAGGAAGCTGAAGGAGGTGATGCAGAGTCAGAAAGTGGAGTTCTTCTCCCAAGGGGGAGATGGTGTGCTACGATACCAGGGTCGACTATGTGTTCCGAATGTTAATAATTTTAGAATTCGGATATTGCATGAGGTACATGGTACCAGATATTCTATTCATCCTGGATCCACGAAAATGTATCGAGATTTACAAGAAATCTATTGGTGGGATGGTATGAAGAAGGATATTACGGAGTTCATAGCAAAATGTCCAAACTGTCAGCAAGTGAAGGTCGAGCATCAAAGACCTAGAGGAGTACTTTAGGATATCAGCATCCCTACATGATAGTGTGAAGAGATTAATAGGGACTTTGTTACAGGCCTACCTCATACACGCCGGCAATACGACTCCATTTGGATAGTGGTGGACAGGTCGACCAAGGCTGCACACTTCCTACCGGTCAAGACCATGGATTCAGCAGATGATTATGCTAAGTTGTATATTCGGGAGTTGGTTTGGCTTCATGGAGTGCCCTTGTCTATTATTTCGGACCTAGGTACTCAGTTTACTTCTCAATTCTGGCATTCATTTCAAAAGGGGCTCAGGACTCAGGTTAAGCTAAGCACAGCTTTTCATCCCCAGACGGACGGACAAGCAGAACAAACCATTCAGACTCTTGAGGATATGTTGAGGGCATGTGTTATGAATTTCAAAGGTAGTTGGGATGATCATTTTCCCTTGATCGAGTTTGCTTATAATAATAGTTACCACTCTAGTTTCCAGATGGCACAATTTGAGGCTCTCTACGGGTGAAGGTGCAGATCTCCCATCGGATGGTTTCAGGTTGGTGAGGCAGCCGTGGTAGGACAAGATTCGATTCATGAGGCGATGGTGAAGGTTTAGTTGATAAGGAACCGGTATAAAACCGCTCAAAGTCCTCAAAAATCATATGCCGATGTGACAAAAAGAGGAAGTCATTCTGTGAAATTTCACAGCTATGTGGTTCTTTTTGGAGGAAGTCATTCTGTGAAATTTTGATTAAAATAATTAGTATTGGAGTATTATAATTGCTTGTTTCTGTTTCCTTCTTGTTTCTAACATTCGAGGATGAATGTTCCCAATGGGAGATATTGTTATACCCTGAGAATTCAAGAATCCAACCCGGAAGTTAATCAGGAGAAAAACTGGAAAATATTGCAGTAGTTGTAAAATAAGTCACTAAACCACTCATGAGGAAGCCTAACGAGTCGTCAAGTAACTCGTGGGGAAGGCCTAAGATGAGGATGGACTCAAGGTCCCCACGGGTGATGTAACAACACGTGGTCAGCCACCATGAGTCGTCATGTCAGTCGTGGGGTGGTTCTAGAGAAAATGGTAAAGCTTATCCAGTGTATTTGACGGATGGTATCTAACGAGTCGTTGTCAGTCCTAACGACTCGTTACGAGGGTCTTTGTTGAGCAAAATGAATTTCATGAATGATGAGGCAGTGTATTTGACGGGTGAACCAACATATCATATGCCCAGGTGACGAGTCGTCACGTCGTCCGTTAGGACCCCCTGACAGATATATTTAGCGATTTTAGTAAGGGCTTTTCCGTAATTCCAAAGTTCTTAGGGCCTATACTATGTCGTTTTAAGCTCTTAATAGAGGGTTTTTAGCATAGAAAAACCCAACTTAGGCCATTACTTTCATGCATGCAGGGTTGGGGGTTTAAGGAGAAAAATCGAGGTGAATTCCCAAGGTTTCCAATTGGAATCTCAGCTAGGCAATTAGGAAGAGTTAGGATTCTTCAAACCTTGGTATGTATGGCTATGAGTGGGTGCTTCCTTCCACACCCATGCCCATTCCCTAGCAATTTGTGATTGGTTTTTGATGATCAAGTATGAGTTTTAATTTAATTTCATGATTCTTACATTTTTACTCATGGGTATGATTTAACTGAGTTGATATTGGTCATTTACTGGGCTTGGGCAGATTCTAACTCAATATATTTTTACAAAATTGTTTTTCAAAATTGAATCTAAAATGCCCAGGTGTGGGTAGTTCCTAATAGAATGTGATGATGATGGAGTAGATGATGAAAAACATGTTTCCAACCTTACCCATGATTTTGATGATGTTTCCAAAAAAGATTAAATATACCCTAGTATGATGAAGCTTGGGAAGTGCCCAATGTTGAGTACGAATGACGATTTTTCGTGAATTAACTTTATTACTTCGTATTGGATTGAAATCTCCCAAATTAGAATGTTTTATAATGAATTGAATGGGTTCAAGAATGATAAGGTTTTGGGCAAGGCCCTTATATTGATGATGATGAAGTGATATTTCTAAAGTACACTTACCACATGATTTTGGAGTAAAGGTTCCCACTATTCTTGAGCTTGTGGTATATGACATGGTAAAGCTTCTCATATACATGAATTTCATAATTGAGATGTATGTTGTTATTAAGCTTTATTTAACCTGATGTTGAGTCTAAGCATGATTACATTCTAAGCTTTGTCGAAACGACAATGTTGAGCTGCATATTTATATGATGTCTAGTGTATGCCTAATTTTATAATGAACTTTGTCAATAGACAACATTGAGCTTCGTTTTATATGATGTTGAGTTTATGCATGATTTCATGTTGAGCTTCGTCACTAAACAATGTTGAGCTTCGTATTTATACGATATAGAGCATTACATGTTGTGGGAGAAGAGTCTAGCACCGAGCGCGCTAAGGGTCGACTACCCTATGCCCCTGAACTACACGCCAACATAGGTTGAATCTATTATATTATTGCGACCTCCCTTGTGAGCTATCCCCGGCCTGAGTGGCCCCTTTCAGCTTGATATCGATATCATGGTAGCGTCCCTAACCCTGGCAAGGTTTTGGAAAGCTCTGCCTAGTTGAGTGTAATAGTCGAGACCACGTAAGCTCTATCGTGGTATGTTGTTCCCACTGTCTATATTATTCGACTTTGCATATGCATTACTCGTGATGATTATCTTATGCATGCATGTTTAAAAAGCAAGGTTTGACTCATTGTTCATCTTTTTATATAAATGTTATGATTTAGCTTTGAGTCATTCGAGTCAGTCATGTTGTTCTAAATGCCATGCATGATCATGTATAAAATAAGGATGATTTCATAATGAATACGTGTGATCTTCTTTTGTCCTTAGAGGTGCATTTTTATATGTATAACTTGCTTTGAAAGACTTATATTGCCCTAGCGGTTTTACTTACCTTGCATGCTTGGTACATTCCACGTACTGATCGCATACCTTCTATGTTGCATCATTTCATGATGCAGGATCCATATCACAGGTTCAACCCCGTTCGTAGCCTCTATCAGAGTTAGCACCTGCTAGATTGGTGAGTCCTCATCTTTCGAGGACTAGACTTTCAGTTACCGTGGATGTATTTTTAGTTTCAGTATTTCTGAGCTGGTTGGGCGTGTTGTCCCATCAGCTCGTCTAGATTAGAGGCTCATCAGACTTAGACATGTTTTCAGCTTTGGATGTTCACTCTGTTGTTATGTTATGTTAGACTTCCGCTAAGTTTATAATTATGTTTCCTTTATGCTTATTGAATGAGCTAGTGAATGCTTATGCCATGGGTTGACTTGGGGTCTCTCGGGGTCCCTTGTCCTGTGTTTACGATCCGGATGTACGTTCAGGTCGTGACTTCTTTCCTCCCTATCTCACCACTCAATTACAATGAGTGAGTGTGATGTATTTTTTTCAACTCTTTTTCTTTCCTTTAAGAAATGTCAGCTCACTTTTATTTTCTTCCTTTTTTTCTCTTCATTTTTTTTCTTTTTAGACCACACCTCACTTTTCTTTGATTTTTTTTCTTTCTTTCACACCTCCTCATAGTATATGCACCCCTACTATAGCTACCCTCAACTTAGGCATTTTTCCTGAGTTGAGGTTCACAATGTAGGAAGGACCAGGGCCAAATTGGTTCATTATAAACATGGGAAAAGTGAATGCGTAATCAAAGAAAAAGGGTCAACAGTTAGGCTCAAAATCGGGATCAAGGAATTCATTTTTATTTGGTTGGGTAACTTAAGCTTAAGTGGGCTAAATAAAAAATGACCTATGATCCTTTCCTAACCAATTCCTACAACCTATATAAAGACCAACGGGCACATTCTAGATCCTTAATGTAGTATTGAACTAGATAAGCATCCTCACTAACTCACGACACAATTTTGCATTGATTCTACCGATCTGGTTTATGGACAACTAAACTATAGTTACACATGCTAATAAATTAAATGACATAAGAAAATCCACAGAAGTCATGCATTGCAATTAACATACATAGCTAAACACTAAAAATTTTCAAATAGGGTCATTTCTTTAACATTTCAAAACATGTGCATTTATTGGTTGTAAAGTACTCCTAATAACTTCTATCTAAACAAACCACAAAACAAAATCCTAAGAATGCCAGTTTTACTAGATAGCATGTCGGAGGGAAAAGAAAAGCGGCAACAAAAACCCTCGAATGAAAGTCAAAACCCAAAAAATCACAAGTATACCTCCTTTTTTCAATAGCATGCTTCGTCCCCAAAGCATAAAATGTAAGAACTGGGAAAGGGACATACCTATGGTGCTCTAAGTGCTCCTATCATTTTGTAGAGGAGGGTGTGCAAGCACACTTCCCTCTGCTGCAGTCGTGGTGCTAGTTGTGGCCGGCACACTCAATGGGATATCACTCGAGGAAGTGATCACCCTCAACTAAACTAATCGTCACAATGACCTCATCACCAACTCGGCTGACTGTGGATCCCCGTAAGGGTCCTTGCCACCGCAAGCTCACTCAGGACAGTAGCGGAACTCCCCGCTCCTCTTGCTTTCACATGCAACTCTGACATATGCTTTTCATGAGTTTTCATACTATCCACTGCTACTCGCTTGTGCTCTCTTCTCTCATTTTTCTTTTTCTTCTTCATTGAGGACTCGGTCTTCCAAGACCCTCTTATTGCCTTTTCCTTTATCGACCGCTGTCGGAGCCCAATATGCCTCTAAATCTAGCTCCTCGTCGAGCTCCACATCTAACTCCTAAATGATGGGGGCTAATACTATTGCTGGTTGTCTAGACGACAACTCAGCCACCTGTCTCCATAAAGCCCCCAGCTCATCCTTCAAACTGCTCATGTCCGATTGGCTAGCTAAGCGCTCATTGAAGAGGAGCTCAAAACTATCCAACCAGCTGTGTAGCCCTCTAGCAGCCGCATCTATTTTAGCCTTTACCCAAGGCTTGATATTCTCCATCATTATGTTGACCATCTTGTCGATCAACGCCAATCGTTTGGCTATTTTTTGGAGGAACTCTTGTGGAACAAACATATAGCTTGCTGGGGTCTGGCTTGGTATGCCCATCAGAGATACAGAAGAAGTAGTAGGAGCTGCATCTGCATGGCTAGTTTTAGTAGCCGACATCTCTACATACTCCACTAAAGCGAGGGCATCAATATGCTCACCCCCGGATGACTGTGGCGGTGGGACTACATTAGGTAGTCTAACCCAGCTTATTGAGTTCATCTCATCATATATAAGGCCTATGTCCATAGTCCTGTGGCCTCCGATCTGGCGATATATCTCCTGGATCACCCTAACACCCTGCCTCCATGCACAATCTATAAATGAGACTCAAGAATGAGATAGTAGTGGTCAACCCCATAGCCTAGTCTCAAATCTCCTCTGCTATTACCCTTGGAATGTTGATGGTGTATCTCGACATGATACACACCACCAAAGCTACTCTGTCTACACTGAGGGTGTTGCGACAATTTGTGGCAAACCAGCAAGCCTTCGCTATAAAGTTCAACGAGGCTTTTCTAACCTGCCGATCACTGGTCACCCACTCTACCTCCTCCTTATCCTCTGCTATGACCCCAACTATCCATTTCACTTTGCTATGTCTTTCCTTGAAACCTAGTTGCTTTACCTTTTTCAGAGCTTCTACTCGGTAATTGAACTCAGTTGTGGCATCCAGAGCTTTGAACTGTGGCCCATATAATGTCCGAGCAATAGTCCGCTCGGAGATGTCAACCATGCATCTCCAGACTATGACACTATCTAGCTAAGGTTGTTCGTTCAATTTCTGCCCAACTTTTGCTTTCTGCTCCATTATTGCCAAATAGTTGGCATAGAACTCCCGAACTACCTCGGCGTTGTACTTTACAGGAGTTTTAGCCATCCAATCGAATCTATTGAAGCTGAAGATCCGCTTCATTTCCTCAACTTTATTTAGTGCACTGTTGAGGATATGCGGTTCCTCCCGAATACTCCACTTGGATGCTTCTTGGAGGTGAGAGCAAGACCCTACTCGTAGATCTCTTGAGCACCGGAAACATATCACCTCATAGACCGACTCTCTTAGGGAGGATTCTGCTCAGCTTTTTCCTCAGACCCACCCTCATCATTACCATCTCTGAACTGGGCCTCCTCAGACCCCTCCTCAGCATTTGAGCCACTACCGGACTCCTAAGTCTCATCACCTGCTATTTTCTCAAACTGGGGAGCAGCTGCTGAAGTTGTGGATGTAGCTTCGGCATGAACCTTGGCATGTTCCCTAGAGGTCTGTGGCTTGTCAGTATCAGTTGTATCCACTTTGTATTCCTCTATCGAACCACTAGGGGTGTTGCCTGCTTGCTCGATGTTTGAGGGCTCATATCTCAATGACCTCCAAGCAGTAATTTCAACCTTGGCCCTCTTGTCTGTGGCCTTCTTGATTGATTTCCTTTTTCATGTCATTGTACCTATGGAGAAAAAGGTTAGTATTAAATATCTAATAAAAAGAAAGAAAAAATATCATCCTCAGTATTTTTCACAAGTCCCAATATGAGTCCTACCTAGGTGGTACGATCTATAGTGAGACTCATAACATGTTAAGACACTATCCGGACTCCTTAGTATGACTTGTACCAAGTTGGTACTGTTAGTACTAAGGGTTGTATGAGGAATTTTCTAAACTATGGTTCTTAGTATTTTTGTACAACTCATGTTACGGATCGTGGTTGGATTCCACAAGTCGTACTAAAGATCGTACTATTACTTTTCAAACTTGACCCTTTCATATTTTTGGTACGACCACCAGGTATGACTTGTAGTAGGATACCACAGGTCGTACGAGGTTCCGTGCCATGTCTTCTAGTTAAAATGGCTTAGGATTGTCCCAACCAGCTATCCTTTGAGTCGTGCTATTCCTCGAGTCATAAGGAGGCTCATGAAGCCTATTCTCGCCTTATTCAAGTTCAATTGTGCAGGTAAACATAATTTTGAATGGGTACTCAGAATTCCCCATCCTAGCTATGAAAATTTCATTAATTTTTCCTACCCAGTTAAACCCCAACCATGCTTCACACCCCCTAACTCATCATCTCTCACAACATTTTGTGTTTGAGTATTTTGGTTTCTAAACCCATTTACAATGATGCGCATTTAGGCCCTGATCAAATTCATCATCCTCTTTTACAAGAGTTGAGGAATCACAGTTCAATTTTGGCCATTTCTTAGCAAGAGGTTTCAAAAGAAGAAGTATCCACTTACTTGAAGTTTTAAGTTCTTGCTTCAATTCTTTGGGGTTAGGAAATTCAAGTAGCTTATGAAAATTCACTTACACAGATTTGAGCTTCGACACATTATGCTTGAGTTACGGGTGATTGAAGGTTGAAGGGAGGTAATCGTGGGTTAAAACTTATGTTTGCATGGGAGTTGAGGTCTGTTAGATTTGATTTTAAATAGATTTGGGGTGAATTGAAAAATTCGGGTCTAGTTGGGCCAATTTACTTATTTTTAGCCTGTCACGATTCTTACCATGAGGTCATACCTATGATGATCTTGGGCATAATTACGTGCCCAAGTGCTATTTTATAACTTAATTAAGTCATGTTTGTCAATATAATTAAGTATATTCTCATGTGATTTTTAATATTTATGTGCATAAATTGATCAATATGATTAGCCTTTATTTTGTAGGTATATTATGCCAAGGATGAGGCTAAAAATGATGTTCAAGGCACAAGGGAGAAGCATGGCAAGAATAGCGCTTGAAGGCAACATGGCATGTCAAAGGGAAGGCTGGCCGCGCTAGGAAGCGTGTCACACTGTGCATGTGCCGGGCCCAGTGCCGTGCTACGCCCAGGCTGCGCATGTGAGGAGGCTGCCAAGATACGCCCTACGCGATAGGCAACGTGCCATGGCAGGCGCATGGCACGACCAGCAGCGTGCCACGCCGGGCGACGCGCAGGTGCCTCGCACAAGGCCCACCGAGAAGATACAAACCAGTGGGCATCCACTTTGGCTCCATGTCACGGAGGCAAATTGGGGCGTTCACCTCCATGCCACGGATCCATTCCATGACAGGCAAAAAATTGCAAATTTCCCATTTACTATAAATTAAACCTGTAGCTCCTAAAATCATTTGTCACGAAATATTTTCTAGAAACCGTAGAGGAGCAAAGGGAGAAGTGAAGAAATCATCTAGGGTTCACTCATTTTACATTCTCTTTTATCTATTCTTGTAAGTACTCTACTTTAACGATGTTTTTAAGTTATTGTACGACATGAGTGGCTAAAACCCTTCCCCTGGGGTTGAGGCCACGTGATATGATTGTAATGCATGAATTCATTTTTGTTTGAGTTGTTAATTATTGTTTTGTCTTACATTCTTTATTATGGTTGTTTTTATGCTTGATCACCATGAAAACATACATGTTAAGCTAGGTAAAATCTTGAAAGATTAACCCTAGCAAGAAGATAGGAATGTAGGGAGCAAGTTCTTATCTTTCGATATGATTCGCAATTAGGATAAATAATATACCTAAATTTCCTTGCTTGGTTGATAAAACGGGATGATAGCATGACACCAGCTTAAAATTGTCACTCCACCACTCATAGAAGTAGTTCTGAAGCTAAGTTAGGTTAAATGATTTGAGGTACGAAAGTCCCTAATCATGAGCACAAACCCCATAAACCACATCTATGTAGTTGAATTGCCCACGAACTAGGATATCACATCCACCCTCAACGATGTAGTTGTGAGGCTAGTTTGTCGTGTTTAGAGGCTCGAGAGACCATGAACATCACATTTCCAACTATGTGAGACAACAATTCATAATTTCATATGCGAACCATTACGAAGTGTAGCATTGCATGATTATCCAGCCTTAGCTCTAGTTGCTTCTTATATCGTTTCTAGATTGTTTTGTGACCACCCCTAGACTTAATTATAATTTTCTGAAAACTTCTATAATTAACACTTGTGAAGTTAATTTTAACACTTGAAATTAATAATTCGCTAAATTGGTCCAGTCCCTGTGGCTTCGACATCCGGCTCTTAAAAGCACCACTTTATTACTTGTACAATCGAGTATGCCTGCATGTGCGCTAGGCACGAACAAGTTTTTGGAGCTTTTGCCGGGGACTGGCGAAGTTTAGTGAATTTTCTATTTTTGTGTGATTTTTAATTTCCTTAAGTGTTGAGAAACTTGGTCTTAGCCTGCTATATTGCAGGTGACAAGTTGTCCTTGTAGAGCTGGCAAGGAATAGAGAGCTGGTGGAACCGTTGTTGGAACCTGAACGACAATTGCATTTACTCAGGAGGGAAGCTCTAGAGAGAAACCTAAAGAGACTTCAAGAGCGGTTACAAGAACACCCACCAGTAGGGCAAGCAGAGTTGTTACCCGAAACCATGACAGCCCGACCAGTTCACGAAGTGGCAATCCCATTAGCGACAATTGTGACCTCTAGTATCCGTAAACCGTAGCCTGGAGGGAACTTTGAATTGAAATAGAATATGGTGCAGCTATCACATTCCAGTGTCCAGTTCACTGGGATGACTCATGAGGACCCACAACACCACTTATAGAACTTCTTGGAGATCAGTGACACCTTTGTCCCCACCGGAGTATCAACTAATTATGTTCGACTCACACTCTTTCAATTTTCATTATTGAGAGAGGCAAAGAGGTGGTGGAAGGCTGAGCCACCTAATTCCATTACTTATTGGGATGACTTAGTGAAGAAGTTCCTTATTATATTCTTTCCTTCGGGCAAGACTGCCAAACTCAGAAGTGAAATTTTAAGCTTCAAGCAAAGGCCGGAGGAAAACCTGTATTTGGCTTGGGAGAGGTTCAAGTCACTATTGAGAGACTTCCCCCATCACCAGCAGTCTAATGAACTGCTAGCCCATACCTTTGTGGAAAGTCTAGACCCACACACAAAAATTTTACTAGACTTGCATCGGGTGGACAAGCATTGGAGAAGACTTATGATGAGTTGTACACTTTGTTGAACAGGATTGCTCAGGGAAATCCAGAGTGCCATAGCGAGTCATCAAGAGGGGCAGGAAAGAGAACAACATGGCTGATAGAAGTGGATGGTGTCAATGCCTATGTGGCACAACTAGCATCATTTCAGCATCAGATGATGACTCAGTTCAATAAACTAAGTATGAACCAACAACAGGGACAGGTGAATGCAGTTCAGCAGGCTCCTAGTTGGTGTGAAATCTGCAGTAATAATGGGCACAATGCAGAATCTTATGGGGCAAATCCTGAAACGGTCAATTTTATTGGGAATGTTCAGAGAAACAATTAAAATTTTGGAACAATTACAACAAGAATTGGCAGAGCCACCCAAATTTTTCTTAGGGTGGAAATCAAATTCAAAGCTACTAACAACCTCAGCAGCAGCAGTATCAGCAGCAGAACAGGAAGAATGGTGGCCAGTTGAGCAGCAAAATTGAGGAGACATTGCAGAAGATTATGGCAACACATACCCAACTGGCAGAGAATCAGACAAGGATGGCATCATATTAGAAAAATTAGCAGCAGACCACCCGCAATCTAGAGAAGCAGATGGATCAAATAGCAGTTGCTCAGCACACCATAGCTCAGGGAGGGTTACCCAGTGACACAGATATGAACCCCCGACAGGTCAATGCCATCAGTCTAAGGAGTGGCAGGCAATTGGCTGATGCACCACCAATAGAGAAGAGAAATGAGGTGCAGCTGGAGCTAGTTAGGAAGGGACCACCGCCTATCAAAGGTGATAATCAGAGTGTTCTGCAACAAAATGTACAACCATCATTGCAGCCAGCACAGTGACCACCACCACCATTCCTGCAAAGACTCAAAAAGAGCAAGGAGGAGGAATGCTTTAAAAAGTTCTTTGATATTTTCAAAGAACTTCACATAAATTGGCATTTTCTTGATGTTTTACAGGGAATTCCCAAGTATGCTAAGTACTTGAAAGATGTGGTGGACAACAAAGTCAGATTGGTGGATGTTCAGAAAGTGGCACTGAATGAGGAGTGCAGCCACAGGGTAATGAGCAAGATACTGAAAAAGGTCAAAGACCCAGGGAGTTTTACCCTCCCCATACAAATTGGTAAAGCTGAGGTGATAAGAGCTCTATGTGATTTAGGGGCAGCAGTGAATCTAATGCCCCTATCTTTGTTTAACACCTTGGGATTGGGGCAGCCAAGACAAACACGAATGATGTTGGAGATGGCAGACAAGTCTCAAGTGGCACTAGATAGAATAATTGAGGACCTTCTCATCAAAGTGGGTAAGTTCATTATACCCGCTAATTTCGTCATACTTTATTTTAAAGTTGATGACAAGGTACCCCTGATCTTGGCACGACCATTCTTAACCACTGGAGGAGCAATTATTAATGTAAGAGTAGGGACCCTACAAATGAGGGTCGATGATGAAGAAGAACTCATCTAGTTCTACCAAGAGATTAACCCACCCACACACTACAGAGACCTTTGTAAGGTTAGTTTGTTGTCAGAAGCTAAGTGTGGGGTGGCAAATTCCATAGGTCCACGGCTGCATGAGATGATCACTTTTCAGCCCGAATCTGATGGAGGGCTTCAATTAGAAAAGAAGTTGGAAGAAGAGAGGGACAGACTGGAGGATGTTCCCTCAAAAAAAAAAAGGAGATGGTTCTCAAAAGGGAACACTGGTTTGAGGATGTCCTAAGAAGGATAGTCCACGTCGTGCCGCGATGTAAAATCAGGCACTGCTTGGGAGGCAACCCAAGGGTACTACATGTACAATTTTATTTTTCCTTTGTGTTGATTTTGTTTATGTTCATCTTGTTGTTGTTTTTGGTGGTGAATTAAGCACAGATGGAGGGGAAGTCTAAGTACCCTTGGAAGAGGAAACTAAGAAGCATGAAAACAGGAAAAGTGTGGGGTCGATAACCCACTTGTACAAAAATGAAGAAAAACATGTTGTTATCTAGGCCTAGAGGCCTCAGGGAGTATTTCTCACCCTTGTATTACTTTTAATTGATGCTTTGGGGACATAGCATGATTCAAGTGTTGGGTGAGGGAAATTTAAAAATTTTGTGCTTAATGATTTCGGGTGAATTTAGTGCTTGATATGGTATTGGTTGATGAAAATTTTTTGAGTTGAGCATGATTCACCCACCCGTTGGTTTTTCTTTTCGGTTCATTTCCGATGGGGGACACTTTGAATCGATGAATAAATTTTTTTATTTTTCTATATATAGCTATTTTTAGTCATAGTTAGGGACTCTTCCCGATGATGGATGGATGACGACCGTCTTGGGGAAAATTAGTCAATAGGTTACTTCTGAACCCATAGTGATTGATGGCTTGATGATCTTGTTATGTGCTATGTATGATTGTGTGATGCAAGTTTTGTAAATTTTGAAGCATGTGAGTAGTTGTATAACTTTGTTTGAGACACCCTAGGCTATTGAATGTGACTCGATGTGCTTAAAGTTGAATTTTGCATTCTTGTGATTAGCTGAGTTAAGAGTCTGCTGAATTTGTCTTGAATTCAGCGTGTGCTGAGAGTGTAAGGTTTTTGAATATTCCATGCTATTGTATAGTGTCTAGAACTTTCCTGGTGTGTATACAAAGCGAAATGAGGGATGTAGATTGTAGGAGATGATTTAGGCATTTCTTTGAATGAGCCTAATTTTTGTCCCTTGCTTTACCTACCTTGAATGTATGATCCTAGTGAGCCCTAATGAGCCTTTAGCCTATCTTTGCTAAACACAAAATGAGCTTAATCCTTTCTTTTCATTAGCCTTGAATTTGATCCAAAATTCCTAAGTGCTTATGTGAAATTGCAAAAGAAGTTAAGGAGCGCGAAGTGAAATAAGAAGGAAAATAGTAGTTCTGGAAGTTGAGGAGAAGACTAAAGGTGCACTTGTTTAAAAATGAATAAGAGTTAGTAGGGGGTAAAAGAAGAAAAGAGCAAAATCAGAGAAAATTACTCAAAAACTCCGTACTAACAGCTTAAGTTTGCCTAATGAGATGGGGAAACAAAAGAGGAAAATGGGAGTTGAAAAGTATAAAGGTGAAGTAAGAGGATGGAAATTCCTAGAGAAAGTGTGATGTATTAAAAGCGCTTAGGGAAGATAGTCACTATTATTAGCCATAATAGTACCTATCCACCCTTATCTTACATTAAAACCCAATAAGTCCTACTTGATCTTACTTTCGAACATTCTTAAATTAGTGGAGTAAAACACTAAAGGCAAGCTTATGGGTCGATTGCACGTGGCATGTGAATTCTTTATGAGAGTGAGCATATCTCTGATGCATAGACTCATACATGTTCTAAATTTGAAGAATCCTGAGTAAGAAATGGGTAACTCTCTTATTGTGAGGGCACATGTGTAATGAAGGATAAAATTCATATTGGATTTCTTGATCGGTTTTTTTCATGAGTTTGTTGAGATTGAGAGTCGATTCTTGAGGCTAGGAAGTCTTAACATTGTTATATTTGATTTTAATAGTTATACCTTGCATGTTATATTTTTAACTTGCATCTAAAACAATCATTGCAGTCGTAGCTTGAGTTATCTTGCTTCAATTAGCTATATGAGAGTCTTCATGTGCATGAGATGTAAAAGAGTTGTTCGAGGACGAACAAGGCTTTAAGCATGGGGTTGTAATCTTGGGCATAATTACGTGCCCAAGTGTTATTGTATAACTTAATTAAGTCATGTTTGTCAATTTAATTAAGTATATTCTCATGTGATTTTTTAATATTTATGTGCATAAATTGAACAAAGTGATTAGCCTTTATTTTGTAGGTATATTATGCCAAGGATGAGGCTAAAAATGATGTTCAAGGCATAAGGGAGAAGCATGGCAAGAATAGCACTTGAAGGCAACATGGCATGTCAAAGGGAAGGCTGGCCGCGCTAGGCAGGTGCCACGCTATGCATGTGTCGCGCCCAGGCTGCAAACTAGAGGAGGATGCCAAGATATGCTCTGCGCGATAGGCAACATGCTACGGATGGCGCATGGTGCGACCAATAGTGTGCCATGCCGGACGACGCGCAGGTGCCTCGCACAAGGCCTGTCGAGAAGATACAATCTAGTGGGCATCCAAGTTGGCTCCTTGTCACGGAGGAAAATTGGGGCGTTCACCTCCATGCCATGGAGCCATTCCATGACAGGCCAAAAATTGCAAATTTCCCATTTACTATAAATTAAACCCTTAACTCCTAAAATCATTAGTCACGAAATATTTTCTGGATCGTAGAGGAGCGAAGGGAGAAGTGAAGAACTCACCTAGGGTTCACTAATTTTACATTATCTTTTACATATTCTTGTAAGTAATCTTCTTTAACGATGTTTTTAAGTTATTGGACGAACATGAGTGGCTAAAACCCTTCCCCTAGGGTTGAGGCCATGTGATATGATTGTAATGAATGAATTCATTTTTGTTTGAGTTCTTTTTTGTGGTTTTGTCTTACATTATTTATTATGGTTGTTTTTATTCTTGATCACCATGAAAACAATATGTTAATCTAGGTAAAAGCTTGAAAGAGTAAGCCTGGGCAAGAACATAGGAATGTATGGAGAAAATTCTTATCTTTCGATATGATTCGCAATTAGGATAAATAATATACCTAAATTATCTTTCTTGGTTGATAAAACGGGATGAAGAAAGACACCAGCTTAGAATTGTCACTCCACCACTCATAGAAATAGTTGTGAAGCTAAGTTAGGTTAAATGATTAGAGGTACGAAAGTCCCTAATCAAGAGCACAAACCCCGTAAACCACATCAATGTAGTTGAATTGCCCACGAACTAGGATGTCACATCCCCGTTCTATGATGTAGTTGTGAGTCTAGTTTGTAATGTTTAGAGGCTCGAGAGACCATGAACATCATATTCCAACTATGTGAGACAACAATTGATAATTTCATACGCGAACCATTACGAAGTGTAGCATTGCATGACTATCCAGCCTTAGCTCTAGTTGCTTCTTTTATTGTTTCCAGATTGTTTTGTGACCATGCCTAGACTTAATTATAATTTCCCGAAAACTTCTATAATCAACACTTGTGAAGTTAATTTTAACACTTGAACTTGATAATTCGCTGAATTGGTCCAGTCCTTGTGGGTTCGACATCGACTCTTAAAAAGGGCCTCTTTATTACTTGTAGGATCGTGTATGCTTGCGTGTAAGATGGGCGCAAACTCACGAATCGTCCCGTGGACTCATAGCAAGAGACTAAGATAAATTACCTGGATACCTACGAGTGTGTGGCACAATCCATACCATGAATCATAGGTCAGAATTTTTGCACCTCCACATTTAGAATTTTTCACCTTTACAGTGGGTACTACGACTCATACAATGAAGGTACGATTCATAATGACCGACCATAACATGAACTCATGCATCAGACCCAGTCTCTGCTTTTAACCAATAGACAATACTACGAGTCATATCATGATCTTATGACTCATACTGAGACTCGTAGTACAGTCTTCTGCTGCAATTTTCACCCACCTATTTTTGTTTCACCTGCACAATGAGCACACATCAGTTAAGATGCTTGGGTTGCCTGCGCCTGATTTAATATCGTGGCACGATGCAGGTGGTTTGGTTACTCAGACTTCAACAAGCCACCTCATGTGTTGCCTCCCAAGAAGTTCCTGATTTACCATCACAGCACGATGCAAGTCTCTTGACTACTTAGAATTCGTCAAGAGACTCAGGATCATCCTCAATTACTGACACAACCCTGAACTCATTGGGCTACTTCATTGACCGGCAAACATTAAAAGTGACCTCCTTCTTATTCATCCTAAACTTCAGATGGCCAACCTCAACATCCACTACAGCTCTCCCAGTGGAGAGGAATGGTCTCCCTAAAATAATGGAAACCTCAAAATCAACCTCACAATCCAAGATCACGAAGTCCACAGGGAAGACGAACCGATCCACCTTAACTAGCACATCAACTAGGATCCCTACTAGCTTTGTAACTGTGTGGTCAGCAATTAATAGCCACATTGTCATCAGTGTAGGGGCTTCCAAGCCCAACTACTTGAACATGGCTAACGACATGAAGTTGATGCTAGCTCCTAAATCACATAGTGCCTTTGCAAACTCAAAGTCACCAATCATACAAGGAATAGTAAAGGCACTTGGATCCTCTTTCTTCTAGGCAAGGACCCGTGAGGCTATGGCACTACAATGATGCAAATTACCAATTGGGTCATAGCTCACAGACCTCTTCCTAGTCATACGGTCTTTCATAAATTTGGCATATCCAGGCATCTACTCCAATACCTCAACCAATGGTATGTTCACAGACAACTATTTTAGCATAGATAGAAATTTCTTAAACTTATCATCTTCCGCCTTCTTCTTCATCCTCTGCAGGAATGGGGGTGATGGTTGAGGGATAGTCCAATAAACCTTGCGGCCCCTTGCTCCTTCCCTTTATCAGCTCCAGACTCTTTTGCACCAATTGGAGTTTCAATCAACTCAGCCTCACCTGCAAGCTCTGGGTCAGCAACCTCATCATCCTCATTAAGCTTAATCTCCTTTTGTCTTTCCATTTTAAACAACCGGCAAGGAAAGGTCAACAATAGTCTTTCCACTCCTAGTCATCACCGCCATACAATGACTATCATTCTTTATATTTTGGACGGTTTTGCTAGACAGTGTCCCCTTTTGCCTCTGGTTTAGGGATGTGGACATCTCACCGAGTTGCTGTTCAATCTTCTTTATTTTTGTAGCATAGGATTCGACCTTTTGGCCTATGCTAGATATGTCACTCCTAATATCTTTTAGTTGCTCATTAGTTGATTAGGCCCTTTTCGGAGCTCAGCCATCATACTCTATAACTTCGAGGGACCAAAATCACCCTCACGGGCCCTGGGAGGAACATAAACACTAGAATGGTTGTCGTAGTAGCCATCATTCTATCTCCATTCACCTTCCTGCTCACGACCTCTACTTCTATCCCTGTATCCATTTCTGTTGTAGTTGTCTCTATATTAGGTCCGACCTTGATTTCTTCCTTGGCACCAAGTGTCCTATCCGGACCCTTGGGCGTTGGTCCGAAAACCCGTCACCTGGTTATGAAAGAAGTTTACCTCCTCCTCGGAGTCTGTCTGCTCAAATCCCTGCTCCTACCTGACCCTGAGCTCCTATTGCATTAACTTTCTAAGCTCTGGAGCTCATAATGTGCTTTATGAGTAGGTCCAAGGATGCCTTATGTGAACTAGCTCCTAATCATGCTCCTCCTCCTTTCTTTGTTGCTCTGCAGTCATACCAATAGCATACGTACCCGAAGATATCTCTACTTCCCTGGTGTGTCAGGACCTGTTCGTCTTGGTCACTCAATCAAGTATAACATTTTCTTGATCCCATGATTGACACATCAACACTCCTCCTGTTATAGCCTTGGTGCTATTGTTCAAAGACCCATAAAAAATTTCCAACAAATCGTCATCGAGAATTTTATGGTTTGGGCACTTAGTCAGCTTCTTCTTAAATCTCAACCAAGTCTCATGCAATGCCTCAGTCTTCAACTGTCAAAAATTATAGATCTCTTCTTTAGTTGCAGCATCTTGGAGGGTGGGAAGAACCTTTCTAGGAAGGCTTGTTTAAGCTCCCTCCAGTTGGTAATGGAGTCGTTGGGCAACTCCGATAACCATAATGTTGCCTCTCCAAAGAGAGAGAATGGAAAGAGCCTCAACCTTATAGTATCCTGTCTTACATCGAGTAACCTGTACACCGCCTAGCATATCTCGTTAAATTCATCAAGTGCAGGCTAGCTTCTTTAGTTGTGTCACACTAAACACCCCCTTCATATTAAGCAACTGGATCATGATGCTAGTGATATCAAACTTTGCCCCAGCAGGCAAAGGTGGAGGTACAATGGCTCTAGTTGACCCGGCTTCATCAACATTTGGATCATCATCATCATAGAACTGAGAAGCATATCTTTGGCCTCTATTGCCCCTTCCATGGCAGCCAACATTCACTACGTCATCACGAGCATCCTCAGCTTCTTGAAGTGCAGCTTGGCGTGCTTCTTCTACCAAACGGGCCTCTCTCTGCTCAGCATTTTCCATCCTACACAGTGTTCACTCTAATTCAAGATCCAATAAAATCACGGGGTTTCTACTTCGTTGATTACTTGGCATCCACGAAGTGACAACCTGTGGGTGTCAAAACAAAAGAACATAAATGAGGGAAATAACAACTACAATTCAAACACAAGCAATTACTCTAATCCTAAGCTGTATTCCTCGGCAACGGTGCCACTTTTTAATAATGCTCAAATCACACTCCAGTAAAAGTATGATGCAGACGTTGTCAATAAAAACCCCAACTAGGTTGAGGTCGATCCCACAGGGGATAAGGTCAAGATATAGAATAATGCTAGTATTTAAACTTTTAATTTTGTTATTTCCTAAAAGGGAGATTTCATTAAAAAAAAGTAAACATGTAACAGTATTAACAGTTGGATTGTTATCAAGATTATGCAATTAACTAGGGAAGCATCCCTATGGATTTATAACTACTTCAGGTTTTACACCAATGATCTATCCCAACACCTAGCTTGTAGAACTAATAACATGGATTCATCCAAATGACTGGTTCGTCCCTATTGGATGACTATACTCAATTACTTAGTTAGGTCTCATGAGTGATTTCACTTTAACAGTTATCAATTTGTTCCAAATTAACTATCATGCTACCCCAACTCAAATCATACAATGAATCATACAGTTCAAGGCTTTCTTGTTATTCTCTTTCCTAACCACTACCTCTCTAGATTCAAGCAAGTAGGAAATTCAGGCAAGTCCTAACGCTACACTCCATTAAGAAACTTTAGATGAAGAGAATACAATAAAAGTATTAGCATCGGTGTAGAATAACTTTGTGCAATCCCTAGTTTGTTAATTCACCGTGGTTCCCACAATCCTAATTGTGGAGGTTTTAGCCTCTCATGATTGTAAGCAAACAAGTAGCATTCATAGATAAAAACATAATATAGAAATTACAATATTGATTGGAAAGTAAACCCACTTGATTATTGCAAAGTATCAATGAAGAACAATTCACGAACAGTAGAAGAATCAAAGCAAGAAATTTTCCAAAAGTTGTTCTCAATATTCCCAAAAGTTAAATACTTATCCCAAAGAATCGAATTATGTTCCTCTTCTAACAAAAATAACCTAGAAAAGTATTTATACAAATAATTAGAAAATTTTCCTAAATTAATAGGGAAACTACTAAAATTTTAGCCTCCTTCACCTAGACTCGTACCATGATTGTACGAGTCGTACCTCTGCTCGTAGAATATCTGGCATTATCCATTTTGTCTAAGTGTTGGAACATGGTACAACTCGTATATAGATCCTATGAGTCGTACAATCTGGTCGTGGTCTTAACTTGAGACTTCTAGGATCCTCTGATTATTTCCACGAGTGATTTGGTACGGCTCGTACCTTCATTCTACGACTCGTGGTTTTCTTTCGTACCTTGGGTTCTACCATTCACCAATCTTTCTGAACTTCACCATGGCTCCTTCTTATGGGTCATAGGTAGATATTACGATTAGAAGTTGCTACTCGTACCCGGAGACTGACCTAGTGTAAATTCTTCTGATATTTTCTATGATTGCCTTGGTACAGCTTGTACCATGAGTCGTAACTTGGCCTTTGCCTTAAGCTCATCTTCTGGGGTTTTCCATGACTCTTAGTAAGACTCATAGCATGATTGTACGTCTTGTACTGAGTTCTGTACTTGGCCATTTTCTGCATTCTTTTCACTTCTTTTGCACATTCCAACTCCAACACCTAATTTTCCTAAAAACAGAGCAAAAGTGCATCATATCTGCATAAATACACCTATGTCCATGCTTATTTTCTCAATTTTAAGTGTTGAAAATGTTGTAAACCCACAGCACATCAGGGATTAGCTAATGATACTATGATTAGGGTCTTACATTCCTATTAAGCCTTCTATAAAATTTTGATTCCTAAATTACAAGTATGATTATGAACTTCAAGGGTTAAATTCCTTCCTAATGAAATCCTAATATTTTCTTATGATAAACTCTCAAGTGTTAAGTTATGTATTTGATCATGATGTATGAATTTTACCAAAATAGTTCATGAATTTACGAATTTCAAGTATGATGACTTTCTCAAGTATGCATAACTTTTACCAATATCATGTTCATGTTCATGGACAACTCATAGGCCTCTTTTATGGCTAGTTCATGTATTTCAAGCATGTTTATGTATCCTATAATTTTTACAAGCCCATGTACTTCAAGTGTATTTAATAATTGCAATATGAGCCATTACATGTTTTTGGAAGTGGTATGAGCATGAAGAGGTCGGCGGTTCCGGGAACCCAAGCCTCAGAACTATGTGCCAACATAGGAATACTCATGATAACCCTACAAGGTCTCTTTAGTGATATCACGTCATGTTATAATCCCTTGCCTTGGTATGCTTGGGGCGACTCTGCCTACTTGAATGAGATAGTTGGATCATCATGTAAGCTCTATCATGATGGTGTTGGTTATGATGAATCCTCCCACTGTTCCTTATGATTTATGCATGTTTATGATTATGATAATTTGGCTTAAGTTAAGTTTCACAAGGTTTCTCTTATGAACATATTTATGATTAGTTTATGAACAGTTTTGAAAGCCTTGAGCTCTCATGTTTAAATTATGATTATTACTTCATGTTGAAACATCTTATTCTCATGAACTCTTTATGCATTTTATTATTTTGTTTTACTTATCTCACATACTTGGTACATTTAAAGTACTGACCGCATACTCTAAGCTATATCGTTTCATGATATAGATTCAGGAGATCAGACTCAGCCGCACCATTAGCCCTGCTCCTATATCAGTCTAGTTCGATCCCTGTTTGGTGAGTCCTCAAATTTTGAGCAAATTATTTTAGTTCTGTTGTTATGTCATTTCAGTTTTAGGCTTAACGAACTAGTTGGGGAAGCATCAGTTCATTTATGACAAGAGGCTTTTCAGACAAACATGCATTGGCTGACTTCTGCTTTTAACATATGTCACTCTTTCTTTCTATTTTATGTTTTATAGACTTCCGCGTATTCATGCTTTAGTTTTAAATTTTCCTCTTTAGTCTATGCTCTTGAATTACTTTACATATGCCATGGGTTAGCTTGGAGTCATTCATGGCTCTAGGTCCCGTGTCTCGGTCCGAGGCCCATGCCCGGGTTGTGACAAGATTTCTATCAGTGTGGTACTCTTAAATAGAGACAACATAAAGTTAATGGATTGCACAAGGGCTTAGGAGGAGTCCATTAATGCAGTTAAGTCTAATGTATCACAAGAATGCACTCTTGTTATCATGAATTGTGTGTTGAGACTACAGTAAGATGTGCTCTCAGACCCCGCCCCCCTTCTGGAACTTCAATACGAATGACATCCTTAGTGGGAGAGTGTGTCTCCAAGTGCTTAGGTAGTATTAACACCCTAGAGATAGTGTGATTTGGGTTGTGTGAGCCATGAGTAGCAGAATGAACCTAGAGCTAGAAATATGAAGATAGAAGTGTGGAAGCCTGAAGTAGAGATAGTGATTGAGAGAATGACACAACCCAACCAGACGAGTCCAGTGGGCACCTTCTTTGACTCTAGCTCGACAGGAGAGCCCCTTTTTAAGACTATAATCCATTACCCATTACCTAATCCAAATTCCATTAGCTAAACCCTTTTTATTCATTCCTTATTCATTCAACTACTCCATGATATTTTTACCAATACTGATTACCTTTTATTTATCCATCGTTAACATTCAATAACCATATTAAGTATTGCAACTCTTGCCTATTCACCTATTAGTGGAACCACTCCCAAAGTCAGGATCAACCCAGTACAACGCTTTAATAACCCCAAATTAACTTAGCTCAACAATATTAGACTCTGCCAAATTAGGCAATCACCCACGAATCACGGGTGACCCCGTCAATCACACATTTATCAAAAATCATCAAGTAACACAATTGATTCATCAGCAAAGAAAACATTCAATCTTACTAATAGTGTCACGACCCGAGAGGACACCCAGATCGTAGACACGGGACAAGGGACCACGAGAGACCCCAAGTCAACCCATGGCATAAATATTCACTAACTCATTCAATAAATATGAAGAAAACATAAGTATAAACTCAGCGGAAGTCTAACTCAACGTAACGACACAATGAACATCTGAAGCTGAATACATGCCTAAGTCTGATAAGCCTCTAATCTGGACGAGTTGACGGGACAGCACCTCCAACTAGCTCAGAAATACTGAAAATGAAAATACATCCCAAGGTAACTGAAAGTCTAGTCCCCGAAAGATGAGGACTCACTAATCTAGCAGGTGTTAACTCTGAAAGCGGCTACGAACGGGGCTGAACCTGTGATACGGACCCTGCATCATGAAATGATGCAGCATAGAAGCTATGCGGGCAGTACATGGAATGTACCGAGTATGCAAGGTAAGTAAAACTGCTAGAGCAATAGATATATAAATAAAACTTTAAGGATAAAGAAGATCACACACATTCATTATGAAATCATCCTTATTTTATACATGATCATGCATGGCCTTTGGAACATCATGACTAACTGGAATGACTCAAAGATAAATCATAACATTTATATCAAAAGCTGAACAATTAGTAAAACCTTGTTGTTTAAACATACATGCACAAGATTGTCATCACGAGTAATGCGTATGCAAAGCCGAATAATATAGACAGCGGGAGACTCGTCACTTAACCGACATACCACGATAGAGCTTACGTGGTCCCGACTATTACACTCAAGTGGGAAGATCCGTCCAAAACCTTTCCAGGGCTAGGGACGCTACCATGATATCGATCAAGCTGAAAGGATCCATTCGGTTCGGGGATAGCTTACAAGGGAGGTCCTAGTAGTATAGTAGAATCAACCTATGTTGGCGGATAGTTCTGGGGCGTAAGGTTATCGACCCTTAGCCCGCTCGGTGCTAGACTCTTCTCCTGAAAAATGCAATGCTCTACATCGTATATATGTATATATATATATATATACATATATATATATATATATGTGTGTGTGTGTATATATATATATATATATATATATGAAGCTCAACATCATCTACTGACGAAGCTCTCATGAAATCATGCATAAGCTCAACATCACATGGAACGAAGCTCAACATTGTCTATTGACAAATGTCATTATGAAATCATGCTTAGACTCAACATCATGTGAAATGAAGCTTAATGACAACATGCATCTCAATTACGAAGCTCATGTATATGAGAAGCTTTACTATGTCACCTGCCACAAGCTCAAAGAATAGTGAGAGCCTTTACTCCAAATCATGTGGTAAATCTACTTTAGAATTATCACTTCATCATCAACAACATAAGGGCCTTGCCCAAAACATTGTCATGCTTGAACCCATTCAATTCATTTGAAAAAATTATGATTTGGGAGATTTCACTCCAAAACAAAGTAATAAGGTCAATTCAACAGAATTCATCATCCATACTCAACATTGGGCACTACCCAAAGCTTCATTATACTTGGGTCTATTTAATCTTCTTTAAAACATCATCAACATCATGGGTAAGGTTAGAAACATGATTTTCATCATCTACTCTGCCATCCTCACATTCTATTATGAACTACCCACACATAGACGTTTTGATTCCATTTTTACAAAACAATTTTGTAAAAGAAATTAAGATAGAATCCGCCAAAGCTAGGTAAATCATCAATATCAACTCAATTTAATCATACCCATGAGTAGAAATGTACGAATCATGCAATTAAATGAAAACCCATACTTGATCATCACAAAACAATCACAAATTGCTAGGGAATGGGCATGGGTGTGGAAGGAAGCACCCACTCGTAGCCTTACATACTTGGGATTGAAGAATCTTAACTCCTCCTAATTACCCAGCTGTGATTTCCCTTAAAAACCTTGAAATTCTCCTCAATTTCTTCCCTTCAAACCTTCAACCTTGCATGCATGAAGAAATGGCCTAAGATGGATTTTTCTCTGCTTAAAACCCTTTATTATGAGCTTAAAATGACGTAGTATAGGCCCTTAGAACTGAGGAATCACGAAAAGCCCTTACTGAAATAGCTGAAAATAACTGTCAGGGGGTCTTGACAAATGACCTGACGACTCGTTACTAGGGCACACGATCCGTTGGTTCACCCGTCAAGCACACTGCCTCATCATTCATGAAAATTCAATTGGCTTGGTAACGGCACTCCTAACAGGTCATTAGGACGGATGACGATTCGTTAGATACCATTCATTAAGTACACTAGATAAGCTTTACTATCTTTCTCTAGGGCCACCCCACAACTAACATAACGACTCGTGGTGCCTGACCACGAGTCGTTACATCACCCGTGAGGACCTCAAGTTCATCATCACTCAGGCCTTCCCTACGAGTCACTTGACGACTCATTAGGCCTCCTGACGAGTCATCCAACAACTCGTTCCGCAAGTGCTGCAAGATTTTCTAGTTTTTCTCCTAATTCACTTCTGGGTCCGATTCTTGAATTCTCGGGGTATAACAATATCTCCCCCTTGGGAACATTTGTCCTTGAATGTTAGGAACAAGAAGAAAATAAAAACAAGCAATTATCCTACCCCAATACAAATTTTTGTAATCAAAATTTCATGGAATGACTACCTCCGAAAAGAACCACATAGCTGAACTAAATTCAGGTATCACATACATTTATCATAACATAATTCAAACTTTCCCACATGAACTGAACATGAAAACGGATTAGAGAATTAGGAAAAAAACTAATACCTCAAGTTGGAACTAAGCCGGTAGAGAACAAATGTGGGTATCTAGCCATCATGTATGCTTCGGCCTCCCACGTAGCTCCTTCAACATGCTGATCCCTCCATAAAACCTTAACTAAGGCTACCTCTTTGTTCCTCAGCCTTCGAACTTGTAGATCCAAAATTTCAACCGGAATTTCTTCATAACTGAGGCTGTCTTTCACACCAACTCTGTCTATCGGAACCACCAAGGCTGGATCACCCAAGCACTTTTTCAAAAGCGATACATGGAACACGGGGTGAACTGCAACCAATTCTGAAGGCAAGTCCAACACATACGCCACCTTACCAACTCTTATCACAACTCGGTAGGGGCCAATATAACGGGGACTGAGTTTACCTTTCTTTATGAACTGCATGACTCCCCTCATGGGAGATACCTTTAGAAACACCCAATCGTCTACATCAAACTCCAATTCTCTTCATCTCACATCAGCATACGATTTTTGACGAATCTGAGCGGTTTTCAACTGGCCCCTTATCAACTGAACCTTCACCATCACCTCATGAACCGAATCTGGTCCTACCACAGCTGCCTCACCAACCTCCAACCATCCGATGGGAGATCTGCACCTTCGTCCATAGAGAGCCTCGAACGGTGCCATCTGGAGACTAGAGTGGTAACTATTATTATATGCAAACTCGATCAAGGACAAATGATCATCCCAACTACCTTTGAAATCCATAACACATGCCCTCAGCATATCCTTGAAATTCTGAAAGGTTCATTCTGCTTGGCCGTCCGTCTAAGGATGAAAAGTTATGTTTAGCTTAACCTGAGTCCCGAGCCCTATTTGGAATGAACACCAGAATTGAGAAGTAAACTGAGTACCTCGGTCTGAAATAGTAGAAAAGGGCACTCCATGAAGCAGAACCAACTCCCGAATATACAACTTAGCATAATCTTCTGCTGAATCTACGGTCTTGACCGGTAGGAAGTGTGCAACCTTGGTCAACCTGTCCATCACAACCCAAATGGAGGCATATTGCCGGCGAGTACGAGGTAGACATGTAATGAAGTCCATATTGATTTCTTCCCACTTCCAATTGGGAATGGCAATATTCTAATGTACACCTCTAGGTCTTTGATGCTCGGCCTTCACTTGCTGACAGTTTGGACATTTTTCTACAAACTCCGCAATATCCTTCTTCATACCATCCCACCAATAGATATCTTGCAAATCCCGATACACTTTCATGGATCCTGGATGAATAGAATATCTGGTACCATGTGCCTTATGTAATGTTCGAACTCTCAAATTTTCAACGTCCGGAACACATAGTCGACCCTGGTATCGTAGCACACCATCTCCGCCTTGGGAGAAGACCACTTTTTGACTCTGCACCACCTCTTTCAGCTTCCTCAATATTGGATCCTCATCTTGCCTGGATTTAACATCAACTACATGGGACGATTCCGACCTGTTATGCACCACCACACCGCCATCGATCGAGTCGATCAATATAACTCCCAGCCTTGCAAGCCGATGAATATTTTTCACCAATTCCTTCTTACCCTCAGCCACATGGGACACACTCTCCATAGAGAGTCTATTGAGCACATCCGCAACCACATTCGCCTTTCCCGGGTGGTAAAGGACACTCATGTCATAATCTTTAAGTAACTCCAACCACCTCCTTTGCTGTACATTAAGGTCTTTCTGTGTGAACACATATTGCAAGCTCTTGTGGTCCATAAATACATCCACGTGGACCCCATACAAGTAATGCCTCCATATCTTCAATGTGAACACCACCGCGGCCAATTCAAGATCGTGGGTCAGATAATTCTTTTCATGCACCTTCGGTTGTCCAGAGGAATAAGCTATCACCCTCCCATGCTGCATCAACACACACCCAAGTACAATTCTGGAAGAATCACAATACACCACGAAACCATCGCTACCCTCGGGTAGGGTCAATATTAGTGCTGAAGTAAGTCGAGCCTTCAACTCCTCGAAGTTGTTCTCACAAGCCTCTGACCATTGAAACTTCACCTTCTTCTAAGTCAACTTAGTCAAAGGAGCTGCAATGGATGAGAATCCCTCCACAAACCTCTGATAGTTGTCAGCTAAGCCCAAGAAACTCTAAATATCTGAAGGATTCACCGGTCTGGGCCAATTCTTCACCGCCTCAATCTTCTGTGAGTCTACATCTCTGCCTTCGCTAGACACCACATGGCCCAAGAATGCCACGGAGTCCAACCAAAACTCACACTTACTAAACTTTACATACAATTGGTTGTCCTTGACAGTTTGGAGCACTACTCTCAAGTGAGCGGCATGCTCCTCCTCGCTCCGAGAGTATACCAAGATGTCATCAATGAACACGATCACGAACATGTCCAAATATGGCTTGTACTCCCTGTTCATCAAGTCCATAAAAGCTGCAGGGGCATTCGTTAGTCCAAAAGACATAACTACAAACTCATAATGACCATACCATGTTCTGAATGTCATCTTCAAGATATCACTCTCCCGAACTATGAGTTGATGATACCTAGATATGAGATCTATCTTCGAGAAACACTTAGCACCCTGAAGCTGATCAAACAAATCATCGATCTTGGGTAAGGGATACCTATTCTTGACATTGAATATGTTCAACTGTCGGTAGTCAATGCACATACGGAGGAACCATCTTTCTTTCGAACAAATAGTACTATTGTCCCCCATGGAGACTAGCTCGGTCTAATGAAACCCTTATCTAGAAAATCCTTTAATTGATCCTTCAACTCTTTTTATCTCGGCTGGAGCCATTCTGTAGGAAGGAATAGATATAGGTCGCGTATCGGGAAGAAGGTCAATATTGAATCAATCTCCCGCTCAGGAGGAATACCTGGCAACTCATCATGAAAGACCTCTAGATATTCACGTACTACTGGAACTGACTACATAGTTAGGGTTTCAAACTCAATATCCTTGACCCTAACCAGATGATACATGCAACCCTTGGAAATCATCTTTCTGGCCTTGAGGTGGGAAATGAAGCGACCTACTGGCACAACTGAACTACCCTTCCATTCTAAGACTGTCTCACCAGGGAATTTGAACTCTACTGACCGGGTCCTGCAATTAAGTGAAGAATAAAAAGCATACAACCTATCCATGTCGAGAATAATATCAAAATCGGTTATGGATAACTCTACCAGATCTGCTGAGGTTACCTTATGGTGAACCAAGACCGGGCAATTTCTATACACCCGTCTAGCTATAGCTGAGTTACCTACTGAAGTAGAAACCGAGAAGGATTCTAACAAGACATCGAGACTGACTTCGAAACTACTAGCTACATAAGGTGTCACAAAGGAAAAGGTGTCCCCTGGATCTAACAATGCATAAACATCAACATGGAAGACTCGTAACATACCAGTAACCATTTCCAGGGAGACCTCCTACTCCTAACGGGAGGCTAGGGCATAGAATCTGTTCTAGCGTTCACCGCCAGCTGCGCTGCTAGATGCCCCCTGATGTGCTGAGCGAGGGGGTTGGGACTGCTGAGCTAGAAGCTGGGCCACGGCCCCCAACCTGATCCTATCTCACTACTAAAAAATCTCTAAGTATGTGTCTGGGTTGCCTGCGCCCAAAACACGCACCCGAACCTGCCAAGCACTGGCTTGTATGCCCTCGGCCATATCTTCGACAAGATGGAACTCCTGAATCTGCGGGCCTGCTGCTCTGACCTCTCGATCCTGATGGTCATCCTCTCTGATCGTGCCTAGGCCTAGATGTCACACTCAAGGCTGAATGAAGCTGGGGCGGATGATCTCTGGTGGGTTTGCTGGCGGTGCCCACTGCCGGACCTCTGCTGGGAGAATCTGTGGGTCCTGACCCTCTTGGCCTCTCTCGCTCTCGAATGTGCCACCTCTATCTGTTGGGCGTACAACACCATTCGAAGGGAGTCAATATCCTGGTGGAGCATAGCAATCCTGCATTCCTTATCCTAGTAACCTGCTATCCTCCTCCCATTCATCCTTCGAGCAGCCATGATTCTGCAATCGCGAATAGCATAAATTAGAGGGATAGAAAGACTCTTCATCACACGAAATAGATCATGAAAGATGGGAATGTTTCCTAGAACGCTTCGTAGCCTCTTCATCATAAGTGTGGCGCGCTTCACACTCATGAAAAGACTCTACTTAACACGACTTTAAGACTCCCTGGGACACTTCAAACCTATGGCTCTGATACAAAGTTTGTCACAACTCAAGAGGAGACCCGGATCGTAGACACAAGACAAGGGACGTCGAGAGACCCCAAGAAAACCCATGGCATAAACATTCACTAACTCATTCAATAAACATGAAGAAAACATAAATATAAACTCAGGAGAAGTCTAACTCAACCTAACGACACAATGAACATCTGAAGTTGAATACATGTCTAAGTCTGATAAGCCTCTAATCTGGACGAGCTGATGGGATAGCACCCCCAACTAGCTCATAAATACTAAAATTGAAAATACATCCAAAGGTAACTGAAAGTCTAGTCCCCGAAAGATGAGGACTCACCAATCTAGAAGGTGCTAACTCTGAAAGCGGCTAAAAACGAGGTTGAACCTGTAATACGGACCCTGCATCATGAAAAGATGCAGCATAGAAGGTATGCGGTTAGTACGTGGAATGTACTGAGTATGCAAAGTAAGTAAAACCACTAGAGCAATATAAGTTTTTCCATAATATTATAGATATATAAAGTAAACCTTTAAGGATAAAGAATATCACACACATTTATTATGAAATCATCCTTATTTTATACATAATCATGCATGGCCTTTGGAACATCATGACTGACTCGAATAACTCAAAGCTAAATCATAACATTTATATCAAAAGCTGAACAATGAGTCAAACCTTGTTGTTTAAACATGCATGCACAAGATAGTCATCACGAGTAGTGCATATGCAAAGCCAAATAATATAGACTGAGGGAGACTCGTCACTTAACCGACATACTACGATAGAGCTTATGTGGTCACGACTATTAAACACAAGTGGGAAGAGCTGTCCAAAACCTTTCTAGGGCTAGGGACGCTACCATGATATCGATCAAGCTGAAAGGTGCCATTCGGACCAGGGATAGCTTACAAGGGAGGTCCCAGTAATATAGTAGAATCAACCTACATTGGCGCGTAGTTCTGGGGCGTAGGATTATCAACCCTTAGCCCGCTCGGTGCTAGACTCTTCTCCCAAACATGCAATGCTCTACATCATATATATATAGATATATATATATACGAAACTCAACATCATCTAGTGACGAAGCTCTCGTGAAGTCATGCATAAAATCAACATCACATGGAACGAAGCTCAACATTGTCTATTGACAAAGCTCATTATGGAATCATGCTTAGACTCAAAATCATATTAAATGAAGCTTAATGACAACATACATCTAAATTACAAAGTTCATTTATACGAGAAGCTTTACTATGTCACCTACCACAAGCTGAAAGAATAGTGGGAGCCTTTACTCCAAATCATGTGGTAAATCTACTTTAGAATTATCACTTCATCATCATCAACATAAGGGCCTTGCCCAAAATCTTGTCATGCTTGAACCCATTCAATTCATTTGAAAACATTATGATTCGGGAGATTTCACTCCAAAATGAAGTAATAAGGTCAATTCAAGAGAATTCATCATCCATACTGAACATTGGGCACTACCCAAAGTTTTGTTATACTTGGGTCTATTTAATCTTATTTAAAAACATCTTCAAAATCATGGGTAAGGTTAGAAACATGTGTCTCATCATCTACTCCATCATCCTCACATTCTATTATGATCTACCCACGCATGGACGTTTTAGATTTGATTTTTAGAAAACAATTTTGTAAAAGAGATTAAGATAGAATCTGCCCAAGCTCGATTAATCATCAATATCAACTCAATTTAATCATAACCATGAGTAGAATATGAATCATGCAATTAAATGAAAACCCATACTTGATCATCACACACCAATCACAAATTGCTAAGGAATGGGCATGGGTGTGGAAGGAAGCACCCACTCATAGACTTACATACCTGGGATTGAAGAATCTTAACTCCTCCTAATTACCCAGCTGAGAATTCCCTTGAAAACCTTGAAATTCTCCTCAATTTCTTCCCTTCAAACCTTCAACCTTGCATACATGAAGAAATGGCCTAAGATGGGTTTTTCTATGCTTAAAACCCTCTATTACGAGCTTAAAACGACGCAGTATAGGTCCTTAGAACATAGAAATTACGAAAAAGCCCTTATTGAAATCGCTAAAAATAACTGTCTGGGGGTCCTAACGGACAACCTGACGACTCGTTACTAGGGCACATGATCCGTTGGTTCACCCATCAAGTACACTACCTCATCGTTCATGAAAATTCAATTGGCTTGGTAATGGCCCTCCTAATAGGTCGTTAGGACTGAAGATGATTCATTAGGTACCATCCGTTAAGTACACTGGATAAGCATTACTATCTTTCTCTAGGACCACACCACAACTGACATGATGACTCGTGGTGTCTGACCATGAGTCGTTACATCGCCCGTGGGGACCTCGAGTTCATCATCATCTTAGTCCTTCCCCACGAGTCACTTGACGACTCGTTAGACCTCCTGACGAGTCGTCCAATGACTCGTTTTGCAGCTGCTGCAACATTTTCTAGTTTTTCTCCTGATTCACTTTCGAGTCCGATTCTTGAATTCTCGGGATATAACAAATAGAGTCATGTTCCCAAAGGAATATGGGTACAAGCATATAATTTCACCTCCTTGATCTCTCTCTGTACACCTTTGCACCATATTCATATCATGTAGTACCATACCTATGGTTACACCCCGTAAGATGTTAGCGATTAGTATGCACGTGCATGGATTTGTGATGAGTGATAGCAGCTTGATGTGTGCGCGAAAATCCTCGAAAGCGGGGTCGGGCAAGGCTAGGACGCGCCAGGCATACCAGCGCATGGAGGGGCGCGGCGTGTAGGCTGGTAGGCGCGTTGGATAGCGCGGGGCACCACCCCCTACCACTGCCTATCTGTGTATATATATATTCCCTTGCTCATTTTATTTATTTGATTAAGCAAACCCACGACTTAACTAGAGGGAGCACACAAGTTTTATGAAATTTTCATCAAATTACCCTATCAAGTGTCGTCCAAGCGCAAATTAATTTTGGGTAACAAGTCCTAGGCATATGGGAAGCATTTCTACGGAGTTATTTGGTATACCGGAACCACGCCGAGTAAAGGTTGCTAGAATTCCTCCAAACTGGACCCTAAACGGCCATAGACATTAGGTAAGCATTCCTCCTTTCTAAACTCCCAAGAATTGGCGAGTTTTCGACAGAATTAGTTGAAGTTGAAGTTATAGTTAATTTTATTAGAAGATATTGTTAATTTCCAATTGTTAATAATGAAATAACCTCATTTTCTTAGTGTGAGGGTTGTGAATTGGTGAAACCACTGACCTCATGATTTAAAGTGCTCGAGCACCCAAAAATCATTGAATAAGGTATGTTAAGGCTACCTTTTTCGATAAGTTACGTTCGTCGTAAAGTTAGTATGACCTATTTATCTATGGTACTCCAGAGTAAATCTATTTTGGTCGGCTTCTACAAATAGAATTGAGATGGCAGTGATGACAAAGTAACCCTCGTCAGAGTTAACCCTGGCTAGATTGGTTTTTGCTTACAACGATTGGGTTATTGGATATTATTACCTATAGGGCCATGCTCGCAGGAGAAGTATGACATCCAAAAGGACCAGGTTGAGGCTTAAGGGTTGTATTGAGTTACACTATCCTGAGGGCCGTATTGAGTTACACAAGACTGAAGCCGTGAGGGCCATATTGAGTTATAACAGATTGAGTTCGTGAGGGCCGTATTGAGTTACACAAGACTAAAGTTGTGAGGACCGTATTGAATTACACAAGACTGAGGTCATGAGGGCCATATTGAGTTACACTAGACTGAGGCCGTGAGGGTCGTATTGAGGTATACTAGACAGAGGTCATGAGGGTCGTATTGGGTTATACCAGACCGAGGTCGTGAGGGCCTCATTGAATTATACCATACTAAGGTCGTGAGGGCTATATTGAGTTACACCAGACCGTGGCTGTGAGGGCCGAATTGAGTTATAGTATGCCTACAAACATTTAGTAGCTAGATAGTAGGAGTATGCATTGTTTGTATTTGTTGGGGCTTATGGGGGCCCAGGTAGGTTATTCTGTGTTGTTTGTACCTTTTAGGCTTATAGGGGCCCAGTTAGGTTCTTGTTTGTATATAAATACTTGTTAGTTAGATATTTTAGATGGTGAAAATACTCAGGCTAAATTCTTATTCTCCCTCCTAATTACTTCATCTTATTCAACTTTCATTCAGTTATACTTTTTTGCCTTACATATTCGGCACATATTGTACTGATGCCCATCTTTGGGGTGCTGCATTACTTGCCTACAGGTGCGGATAGACGCAGTTCAGGGACTTCTTAGTTATCAGCCAGAGATAACAGTCAAGTTAGCTCCTTTCCTCCAGAGTTGATAGTTAGAGAAGGTTTGTTCTTTGGTAGCACAGTTTATGGGTAGGTCGGGGCCTTGTCCCGGCTATTGTTCTACTCTTAGAGGCTTGCAGGCTACAGATTATTAGCAGTTAGTTTTGTTGTTGGTTGTGTGGGGCCCATGTATATTTTATTTCACGTGATTGTCGCGTGAGGCCTAGTTAGCTATCAGTTAGCAGCCTTGTCGGCTATAGCATAGTTATGGTTGCTTGTTTTTATTCAATTATAACTAGACAGCATGGAGGTCTTGTTGGCCCGCATAGAATCCCTGTTATTACATTGTTGTTGGTTAGCTGTTTTTCTTTTAAAGGTGGCCTTGTCGGCCAGAGGTTGTTTATACAGCAAAGATATAGCTCGTGGTTTTCTTAAATTAAGTTGCAAGCGTGCACCAGGAGTCACAAATTCAGTCAGATTGGTTCAGATCCCAGTGCGACACTAGGTGCCAGTCATGCCTCCCAAGATGGGGCGTGACAAACTTGGTATCAGAGCAGGTTGTATCCTAGGGAGTCTGCAAGTTGTGTTAAGTAGAGTCTAGTGATCTTGGGCAGATTTATATGCCCAAGTGATACTCAAAAGTATCATTTTCGCCTTGTTTATCTAGCAATGTGTATACGTTTTCATGTAATTAGTAATAAAATGTGAATTTATACTAACCAACATGATTAGCATTGTTTTGTAGGTAAAATGTGATTTCGGGAAGCTAAAATGCATGTTGGATGATATCGGAGTTGGACTTCGATGCGAGCAAGGAAAAAGGCATAGGACTGCACGAATTAAAGGGGCTCCGCGATGGAGCCGTGTCATGCTACCATCGGGAGGCATTATGCCTGGAGGGTGAAAATTCATCAATTTCCAGTGGAGGTTCGCGACTGCTCCGTGGCACGGTGGCTAGCCTCCGCGTTGCACGCCATGCCACATTGGTGTTTGATTTCCCGGACCCCCAGTTCCAGTGAGGGTCCGCGTTCACGGCGTGTCACGGAGGCAGAGCTCCGCGATGCACTCCGTGACACGTTTCTCATTATTCCGGGAAAAATTCCCACTAGTATAAATAGAACACTTAAGTGTATTTTTCATAATTCAAACTTGGTGGAGCAAGGACGTGGGTTACAGGCAGTTGAGGGACGAAAAGTTCAGGGTTTTTTCTCTCTTTCTTTCTTCTCTAATTCAATTGTTTGTATGATTAACACTTGTTTTAGGATGATTAATCCACAAATGAGTGGCTAATTCCCTTCCTTGCTGAGGTTGTGAACACTTGTGATGAATTTTGATTATTAATTATATGGTTTTTCATCTTTTTCTTCCATGTTGTTCTATTAATTCTTGTTTCTACTACATTAGTGTGTGCCCTACATTAATGTACATCTAAAAAGTCCGATTTCACTCGAGAGAGCACGAAATTGGAAAGTTGTGAATTAATAGGATATTGTTCTTTACTTGATTTGGGAAAATTGAGTTTTGATGTGCTTTCCTGATAGAAATATACTTGAAAGCCGTATTAGTCAATTTAGGAACCGGAATTTTATGGCTAGAACATGAATTGCATTTGATCACAGAAATGTAGACGGATGGTTCATGATTCTGAAGTGAGATTAAATACGAGAGTTTTAATCTCTTGGCAATTGTTCTTGGCTAACAACTGGAAGAAAAGATTAACCAATTTATGATGATAATCAATTTCATTACATGTTCTTTAACCTCGGCATGCTTTTATCCATAGTCCAAAGTCAAAGTAGATAATTATTTGTAGTTTAGTATAAAATTTATAAAACAAATTATTCAATTTTTGGTTATTTAGTTGTCAGCATATTTAGAAGTAAAAATATAGTAGACTTGAGCAAATTGCACTTATCCCAAGTCCCTGTGGGATCGATACTTGGCTTACTAAAGCCACTTACTACTTGTTCGACCACGTGCACTTGCGTGTCGGTTATATAATACCCATACTACGCAGACCGAACATCTTGTCTATCAATGTGTTGTGCACCACATTCTATAGACAGGAGGCTAGGAGGCATAAAAGTGTGGTTATTCTTCTTTCTCCTCCAGTCGTGCTATAGTGTTGTTTTGTATAGGGTAACTTTCTATGCTTACACTATTCTCTTTATTTATAGAGAAATGTCTGACGCATGACAGACTGCAACTGGTCGAGAGTTGGATGTTGCGGTAGGAGAGGGCACTAGTGGGGGGCCCCAACCAGAGTTAGCTCCATCTAAGGGCGATAGGGAGACATCACTTCAATCTCCCGAGCACTCACCGAAGCACCAGGAGCTTTTTAGGGCAGCAGATACGCAAGTACCACCCCCAGCTATTACTATGCCATCGGATCAGGAGCTCAGGGGTGCATTCTACATGTTAGTTCAGATAATGGTTGCCCAGCGTCAGCCTCAGCCAGTAGTATTAATTGTTGTTGATCCTACTGAGGGGCCTGGAATTTCGAGAGTCCGTGAGTTCCTTGCTTTGAGTCCCCCGCAGTTTATAGGGACATATCGTAGAGAGGACCCACAGAATTTCATAGACCAGCTGCAGAGTATATTCAGGGTCATGCATTCCTCGTCCATAGAATCAGTTGAATTAGCAGTATTTCGATTGTGAGAGATAGTAGTCATATGGTATGAGAGTTGGGAAAGATTCCGAGGTAGAGATGCACCTCCACCTACGTGGCCTAGCTTTTTTGAGGCTTTCATACACCACTATTTTCCCTGAGAGGTCAGGCAGGCCAGAGTAGAGAAGTTTTTGCATCTAGAGCAGGGTAGGATGAGTGTCAGCGAATATGCATTGAGGTTTGATTCCTTAGCCAGATATGTACCATTGTTTGTTGACACTATGCCAGCCAGGGTACACCGATTTATTATGGGACTTGCGCCAGAATATGTGGAAGCTTGTATCACAGCCATACTATGGGAGGATATGGATATCTCACAAATTCAGGCCTTTGCTCAGAACATAATGGAACTTAGGCAACATCAGTACGCCATGGACACGGCAGGTCAGGAGCAGCATCAGAGGGTTAGACCCGCGGAAATTCAAGCAGACTTTCAGGGTGGGCCCAGGCATCATTTATCAAGTAGGCCACCTAGGCCCCTATTCCAGCAGCAGCAGGGTAGCAGATCAGATCGTTGTGGAAAGTCGGGTCCCGGTGAAAGCTCACGAGCGTTAGGCTCACAGCCGCAGAGGGGGCCAGATCAGATGGAACTAGAGGTACCACGTTGCAGTACCTGTCATAGGATGCATCTGGGGAGATACAAGTATGGTTCCACAACCTGTTATTCCTGTGGATTGGAGGGACACTTAACGAGGGGTTGTCCGACTAGATACCAGGGCGGTCAGGACCTCAACAGGTTCATATGCCCTAGCCCCTTCTATAGGCTGCAAGCCCTCCACTCCAGCCGGTAGAGGCCGAGGTATATTAGGGGCATCTAGTTCAGGCAGTGGTCAGGATGCCATATATACACTACCAAGGCGATAGGAGTCAGAGTCGTTGCCAGATGTTGTGACAGGTATATTAGATGTTGTCTCTCACTCGGTTTATGCTTTGATAGACCTAGGCTCTACTTTATTATATATTACTCCGTTAGTGGCCCGAAAGTTTGATATAGTGCCAAAATTGCTTCAGCGACCCTTCTCAGTGTCTACACCCATCGGTGACTCTATTATTGCTAAAAGAATTTACCGGGGTTGCACAGTAGGGATTTTCAGTCGCCAGACCATAGTATATCTAGTAGAACTAGAAATGATTAATTTTGATGTAATTATGGGTATGGATTGGTGGCACCATGTTACGCCACTATAGAGTGCTGGACCAGAATTGTCCGATTTCCCTTTCCAAGGGAGGTAGTATGAGAGTGGAGAGGTAATACAGTTACGCCAAAAGGTAGGTTTATATCCTATCTTTGGGCGAAAAAGTTGATTGCAAAGGGTTGTATCTACCATATTGTTAGGTTTTGGGATATGCAAGAAGAATCCCCGACTCTCTAGTTCATTCCAGTGATTAATGAGTTTCTAGACGAACTTTCTGGCATTCCCCCAGAGTGGGAAATAGATTTTTCTATAGACATGTGACTAGATACTTAGCCTATATCCATTCCCTCCATATCAAATGGCTCCTACAGAATAAAAAAAATTGAAAGAACAATTGAAAGATTTATTAAACAAGGGTTTTATCAAGCCAAGTACTTCACTATAGGGTACGCCAGTTCTATTTGTAAGAAAGAAAGATGGCTCCCTATGCATGTGTTTAGATTATCGGCAGTTGAATAAAATCACTATTAAGAATAAATACCATCTTCCAAGAATAGATGATTTATTCGACAAGGTGCAAGGGGCAAAATATTTTTCCAAAATTGACTTGAGATCCAGGTACCACCAGATTCAAGTTTGGGAGAAGGATATCCCAAAGACGGCTTTTAGGACCAGGTATGGTCATTTCGAGTTCCTACTTATGTCCTTCGGGTTGACAAATGCACTAGCAGTGTTCATGGATCTGATGAATAGTATCTTCAGGCCATATTTATATCTGTTTGTGGTAGTGTTCATTGACGATATTCTGGTGTACTCTCGCTCAAAAGCAAAACATAGAGATCATTTGCGAATAGTACTCCAGATCCTCAGGGACCGCCAGCTATTTTTCTAAATGTGAGTTTTGGTTAAATTCTGTAGCTTTTTTGGGCCATATTGTATTAGAGGCTGGTATTCAGGTCGATTCACAAAAAATTAAGGCAGTAAAGACGTGGCATAGACCTACAACTCCAACAGAGATTCGCAGTTTCTTGGGCTTAGCTGGGTATTATAGAAGGTTTGTGGAATGATTTTCTACCCTGTCAACACCTTTGGCCAAATTGACTTAGAAAGCAGCAAAATTCCATTGGACTGAGGCCTATGAGCAGAGTTTCCAGGAATTGAAAAATAGATTGACGCTGACACCAGTGTTATCTTTTCCGAAAGGTTTATAGGGTTATGCTTTATATTGTGATGCTTCAAGCATTGGGTTAGGTTGTGTTTTGATGCAACACGAAAAGATAATTGCGTATGCTTCAAGGAAATTGAGAAAGCACGAAAAGAACTATTCCGCCCACGGTCTAGATTTAGTTGCAGTAGTTCATGCCTAAAAAATATGGAGGTATTACTTGTATGGTGTGCATCTAGATATTTTCACTAATCACAAGAGCCTCTAGTACATTTTCACGCAGAAAGAGCTGAATTTGCGACAGCGTCGTTGGCTAGAATTGTTGAAAGACTTTGCTGTGAACATCTTGTATCACCCAGAGAAGGCTAATATTGTAGCTGACACCTTAGCCACAGATCCATGGGTAGTTTAAAACATCTGAGACTAGAATAGTGTGAAGTTGGCTAGAGAATTACACCGGCTAGCCAGTTTAACAGTTCAGGTGGTAGATTCAGAGGATAATGGGGCTATAATTCAGAATACAACAGTATTATCCCTGGTTTTGGAAGTGAAAGAACGGAAGTACGAGGACCTTAGCATAGCACATATTAGAGATAAGGTTCAACAAGGTGAATTAACAACCTTTGAGGTTACGAAAGATGGGGTCTTGAGATTTAGAGGTTGCCTTTGCATTCCTGATGTAGCAGGGCTCCACCAACAGATTATGGCAGAGGTACATTGCTCTCGTTACTCTCTTTATCTAGGATCAACGAAGATATACCATGATATAAAAGAGATATACTGGTGGCCTAGAATGATGAAAAGTCTAGTCGAATTCGTAGTGCATTGTCCTAATTGCCAATAGGTAAAAGTTGAACAACAGAAACCAGGCGGGCTAACTTAGGAGATGGCTATACCTATGTGGAAATGGGAGGCAGTTAATATGAATTTTGTGACAAGACTACCCCATACTAGACGCATATTTGACTCTATTTGGGTTATTGTGGATAGGTTGACGAAATCAACTCATGTTTTGCTAGTCCGGACTACATTTTCAGCTAAAGATTACGCCGAGTTATATATTAAAGAGATAGTCCGACTACATGGGGTCCCAGCATATACCATTTCTGATAGAGGAGCACAGTTTACAACAAGATTTTGGTAGTCATTTCAGAAAGGCTTGGGGACACAAGTTAATTTGAGTACAACTTTTCATCCCCAAACAGATGGCCAGGTAGAGCGTACCATTCAAACGCTCGAGGACATGTTAAGGGCATATGTGCTAAATTTTGGAGGAATATGGGATGAGCATTTACCCCTTATTGAATTTGTATATAATAATAGTTATCCTTCTGCAATTCAGATGGCGCCTTATGAGGCATTATATGGGCGGAAATGCAGGTCCCCCATTTGATGGTTTGAAGTAGGAGAGGCAGGGTTAGCCGAACCTGATATGATCCACCAGTCGGAAGAGAAAGTAAAACTCATTAGGGAGTGGTTATAGGCGGCCTAGAGTCGTCAGAAATCCTATTCTGATGTGTGGCATAGAGATTTGGAATTCAATGTTAGTGATTGGGTATTTCTCAAAGTTTCGCCAATGAAGAGTGTAATGAGATTTTGGAAGAAGAGAAAGCTTAGCCCTAGATTCATTGGCCCGTATCAGATTCTCCGGAGGATAGGCCGTGTGGCATACGAGCTAGAATTGCCTCCAGAGGTAGAATCTGTTCATCCAATCTTCCACATGTCCATGTTGCAAAAGTGCATAGGGGACCCATCCCAAGTTGTGCCAATTGAGGACGTTCAAGTTACTGAGGACTTAGCCTACGAAGAGGTTCCCATTGCTATACTAGATAGACAGGTTCATAAACTGAGAACTAAAGATGTGGCCTCTGTTAAACTACTATAGAGGAACAGAAATGCAGAAGAGATGACTTGGGAAATTGAGGACGACATGAGATCTAGGTATCCTCATCTATTCACGTTCCACCAAAGCGGTGATGCTGCAGTGGAAATCTATCCATTGCAACAGATCAAAAGTCAGTTTAAAAGGTCAGAATGATAGTTTCTATCTCATAATCACCTATTACTTCCAAATTTTTGGCAAATCCTCTCAACTCCCCCGCGGTCTTTGCTTAATTTTTCTCACGTAATCCTTATTCTCTTCATTTTCTTGCTTATTGAATGATTGTGATATCATGCCTACATGTACTATTTTTGAGTGGTTTTTTTAAAGTGAATACACTAGGCGAGGTGCCTAGATTTCTTTTATAAATTTTCTAAAACAAAGTTATTACAAATATGGTCAAGACCTTATAAAAAATAAAAACTAAGCTAATGACCAAATAAAATTGATACATTGTCCTATTTTGGTACTACATAATAAGCTAACAAATGAAAGAAGTCCTAGTAGTTGAATAACATTTAATAACTTGAATAAATAACACAATTCTTGACTCAAAATAATTTTTGGTATAGGAATAGCCAAGATCATTGTCCTTGGCAATAAAGTCCTCGCATCAGCTGTCACTTGTAGCTCGCGAAATTGCTCCTTTTTTCACCCTCAAATGCCTCAGAACAATTTTTTCCCAACTCGCCCCCTATAGTAGTTCCATCCAGCAGTATATTCTCAATAGAATCAGCACAAAGTGTTAATACCACACAATCATGACCCGAACATAGATCCGGACCGAGACACAAAACTCAGAACCACAAATGGCCCTAAGTCGACTCATGGCATGAACATAGAGGCTAAAGAGCATAAATTAATGGAAAATTGATAAACTAAAAATGAATAAGAGGAAGTCTACACACATAATAATCATAAATCGAGTCAACATTGACAAGATGAGATCCTACATATTATCGGAAAAGCCTCTAACATAATTGATGAGCTGATGGGACAGTCAAAAGTATGTAACTAAAATAACAAAAAAAACAAACTAAATTGAATGTCCTCGGAAGATAAGGACTCATCAACACTCGCTAAACAGGAAAAATATGGAAGCAGGACTAATGGTGTGGTTAAGTCTGATCTCTCGGACCTATATCATGAAATAATATAGCATAGGGAATGTGTTTAGTACTTTAAATGTATTGAGTAGCAAGGTAAGTAAAATGAACTAATAAAATTCATAAGAATTCATAAGAGTAGGACGTTTCAAAACATGACGTGATAATCATAACATAAACATGAGGGCTCAGGATTTCCAAAACCATTCATAAACTAGTCATAATCATAATCATAAGAGGAAATTTGTAAATCATAACTTGAACCATAGTATCGTAAAAATGAAAATGCATAAATCATAAGGAACAATGGGAGGACTCATCTTAACCGATACCATCATGATAGAGCTTACATGATGTCCCAGCTATCCCACTCAAATGGGCAGAGCTGTCCAACACTTTCTAGGAAAGGGACATAAATGGTGTGATATCACTAATAGGGACCCCATAGGATTAACCATGAATATATACCTATGGTGGCACGTAGTTTTGAGACCACATAGTTTACCTAAATGTCGAGCCTACTCGGTGCTAGACACCGCTCCCAAAAACATGCACATGAGGGCTCATATATTTATTCTAAAATCATACATGAAGTTCATGTCTAGTTAAATTATAACATACTTGATCATGCTTGATATAAATGACTAGCCACGAAATAAATGCCCGCATATCGGCCAAAATCATAAACTCATAAATCATGAACATACATGCTTGAAAAAATCACCATACTTGAATTTCATAAATACACGAAGAGTACTTGTAGAAAATCATATCATAAATCATAAACCATAAATTAGGGCTTAGGATAATCAACATCATAATAGAATCATAAACTTGACTTTTCATAAAACTTGCATAATTAGGCATAATTTTCTAAAAACTCGAAACAATTAATTAATTATCAAAATAGGTATAAAATCTTCCCATAGATCTTAAAATATATTTTGAAACATGAAGGGAATTGACCCATAAATAAATCATAGAGAATTTCATGATATTGGGATAAAACCTCATAAGATCATACATTTGAATTAATACTAGAATTCATGGACTTGAGGAGAAATTTGGGCATGAGAATGAAAGGAAACTCTCATTCATGACCCTACATATCTGAGTAAACTGATTCTTAACTTGGCTTTGAAAACCTAAGAGATTTGGAGGAGAATTAGGGAATTCTAGGCTTGATCTTCAATGGAACCCTCTAAACTTGCATGCATGGGAGTTAAACGAATTAGAATAGGTTAAACTCCCTTAATACATTTCTTTCAGGGCTTAAAACGATGTAGTTTAGGACCTAGGAGCTTATAATTTCCGAAAATACCCTTAATGAAGATTCTGGAAAATAGGCAACTGCCGATCATCACGACTCTCACCACGAGTTGTACCATGAGGTGACGACTCATGGTCAACTCCCATTGTCACCACTGGTCAGAAGATTTTTCCTAAGGATCACATTACAAATGCCTAGTATGAGTGTTACATGTCATCACGGGTCGTAACACCTCTCGTTGTCACTGAACCTCAATTCTCGCTTTCTCTTAATTTTTCCACGGGTTACGAACCACGACTCGTGGTTTCCTTCCACGGATTACCACTCGTGACAACCTATCCATACACTGAACCACCAAACCATGACCCTTATCACGGCTTGTTGTTTCCAACAATTAGTCGTACCATGGTCCATCCTTTCCAACCCTGGCATCCATGTGCTTCACCACAACTCCTAACAACGAGTCATACCCACGCACCACGACTGGTGGTGTGACTTGTTGTCTGGGCATTCAACTTCAGTATTTCACGATGACTCCTCCCACGGTCCATTACTTCTCACCACGACTCATACCACGAGTCATTCTAAGGCAAACGTATAGATTTTTCTACTGAACTCATTTCAAATTATCTCATCTAGTCTTAGGAACTTTTGGGGTATTACAATATCTCCCCCTGGGAAGCATTCGTCATCGAATGTAGATTAAACATACTGAAAAGGAAGGGAACTGAAATCTCATATAATGAACATCTAAAGCTGAAAATTAATGGAGTGACTAACTCCGGACTGATATATATGACTAAACTAAATTCATGAATCACACATACATGCACTTACATAAAGGAAACTGAGAAACAAGAATAAACATGAAACTGAATAGAGTACTAAGAAGGAAACTAATATCTCATGTTGGAACTGAGTTGGAAGGAAATAAATGCGGGTATCTAGCCATCATATCTATTTTGGCCTCCCAGCTCCTTCAACAAGTTGATTCCTCCACAAGACTTTCACCAAAGTTACTTCTTTGTTCCTCAACTTTCGAACCTAATGATCAAGGATGTCAACTGGTGCCTCCTCATAGCTAAGGTTATCCTTTACTCCTATGCTCTCCACCGGGACAACCAAAGTGGGATCCCTAACACACTTCTTGAACAATGATACATGGAAAACTAGATGTACCAAAGCCAACTCAGTTGATAGCTCCAACTCATAGGCCACCTTTGCGAACACATCTCACAATCCTGTAGGGACCAACATATCAGGAACTAAGTTTCCCTTTCATTCCGAACCTCACACCTTCAAAAATACCCATCATCGACTTTAAACTCATGTTCTCTCAGCTTAACATCCGCATATGTCTTTTGAAGACTCTAGCTACTTTCAGCCTTTCCTTTATAAATTGAACTTTCTCCATAGCCTCATGAACTAAATCTACCCTATGAATGTAGCCTTACCTACCTCAAACCAACTAATAGGCGATTTACATCTTCGCCCATAAAGAGCCTCAAACGGAGCCATTTGGATGCTAGAATGATAACTTTTATTGTAAGCAAACTAGATAAGAGGTAAATGATAATCCCAACAACCTTCGAAGTCAACCACACATGCTCTCAATATATCCTCGAGAGTCTGAATGTATTGCACACACATTGAGAATATATTATTAAATTGTGCAAAAAGGCACACATTCTCCTCCATATGTCCTCATTACACCTGGCATCTCCCACCTATTTCATTCTTGTTTTTGAATCCTGTGCATTCCAATTTTGCAGCAAACTTTTGTTGTTGCCTTATTAAATTGAGATCATCTTCACTTGTGTGCGTACTTAGATGAGCAACAAGTGCTAATACCACACATTGGCAGGAGGTCAATAGATACAACATGTATATAGTACCTGCAAAAGAGAACACAAAGTTATTTAAAAAAATACCCCCATGCTCTCCTCCCAAAGGATTTGAACACGATGGCCAGTTTTCTCCCTTATCATGAACTTCCAAACCAAGCATTTCAATTTGTCGATGAATTCAACGATGATCACCGAACTTCTCCACAATAATTCCCTAGCAGAGTTGATATTTTTCCATCCTCCAGTCCATCCAAAAAAAGAAGAAAAAACTGGAGTCCTTTCTCTCATTCAATCAAACCAGTTTGTGCTTATTATGGCTCAAAATCCCATCTTCAGGTGGTTTTCGTAGTAGCTCAAAAAGTGCACCAAATTCACACCCAAAATAGAGCCTATTGGCCAAACAATGGCCTAGAATGATATTAGCCTCAACTTCCTAACCTGGAAGCTCATTACATTTAGATTGACAGATACAAATCAACCAAAAGGTGCTCTCTTTTACTCGTCTAAGCAGTAACATATTGCCAAAATAAATTGCATTTGGTAAAAGAGCAAGATGAATCAATGTTGACCTCTCAATGGCTTGAAAAAACTCCTTGATAGTAGGCTCACCCTCACTACCTGACACAATATTATATTTGGATTGATGAAAACAACTCTCCCAAACAGTGATCCCTTTTCCTCTTTGTAGCAGAACTTACTTTAGTTTATGAATTCGTCAAGGTCTTGCTAATTCCATCCATTAATCTTTTCTCAATAGAATGAGCAAAAAATGCTAATACCACACATTGAGAAGTAATTAATAGATAGAACCTACAAAGCATCTTTCAACCAAAGAAGGCACCCCCAAAACTCCCACATACATGCTTACTAAAGTTCCCTATATCTCTGCATAATACCAGCTCCTTCCAGTCTCCCTAATGCATCTCGAGATGCACCCCAAATTTTGACAAAATGGTCTGGTACTAATAATAGGAAAATTGATCCCATTGCTTATTGCACTAGCACCCATACTAATTTTTCCTCCTTTGCTCATTGATTTAATGCAAAAATGAATTGCATCAAATTTTAAATTCCACTCCTACAAAACTCTTGCCCAAGTCCAAAACATTAGATATGGGCAAGACAAAGTGAGACTGTTTTCCCAACTCGCATTCACTCGCACTATTTATACCATTCCCAACCTACCTCAGCTCCAAAATAGTGCATCTTCCAAACTTGAAAGAAACTATAAAATTCCACCAACAAATAATCAAATATCAACCATCAGTGTAATATTGAACTTCTTCCAATATGTCTAACATCGCAATAATAGCTGCAGTCCCTTCTTTCCTTCTATCTACCAAGAGGCGATTTCTTTTCCTTGTCATAGGAGTAGCATAGTGCAAAAATAAATTGCATAATATCTAAACTTACTTGAATTGAGAAAGTGGAAAATATTAACATAGCTCCATCATCCTCTACTTGCAGCATGAACTCGCAAGTATAGACATTAGAGCTTGTCGCTATTAATAATTCTTCTTTCTAGTGAGTCCAGCTCGTTAACTGAATGCACTATCATGTCGCCATGCTCTATTGCATTATCTGCCAACGGTAGATTTTTTTCTTGAACTTTTAAACTAGATTTTTGAGACATAATACTTATATTTAAGTCCCTAAGTGGTTCATGTTGTTCTCTATATTTTTCGAACTGATTTCATATAGTTGTTTGCTTGAGCAATGATAGGTTTTAGGTAGGGAATGGAGAGACCCCAGTCAGCGACACACAAATGGTTGAATCAGAGTTCTTGAGATTAGATTGGTGCCATCTATGTCTTTCCCGTCTGGCTCTCACGCAGCAGCAAGGAGCCTTTCAGGCTCAAATATGAACACTATCGGGGTGGGAAATGGTTTGTAGGGCATGGGTAAGTCTACCTTAGCCCAATCTGTGCTTAATTTGGAGAAAAACAGGGTTGAAATCCCTCCATTGTTAGGGTCAAAGATTTGCTGGTGAAGATGAAATCCCAACGGGTTGTACCATACTTAAAGAAAGAATTTAGTTAGAAGTGGAAAAATTTGCATCAGAACGAGTCGTGGTACAACCCGTTAGGTGACCCTACAAGTCATAGTAAGACTCGTGGGAAGCAGTCAATGAATGTTCCTTTTCAAAGCTTAGGGGTAACAACTCACATCATGACTCGTGAGGTGAGTTAACGAGTCGTCCTGAGGAGTTGTCGAGTGGAATGCTGAAAGGGTACAAGTTGAGGTAGTGGTTACGACGACACAGTAGGATGAGTCGTTGTGTCCGGTAATGACTCGTCCTGCCAGTAGTAGAATTTATATGAGATTTTATAGAAGTGATCATTAGTGGGACTTAACGAGTCAGCCTATGCCCCATGAACCATGAAGTCCCTCGTGGGGATTGGTGCTCACTCCCAATTACACGCAAGTGCACATGGTCGTATAAGTAATAAAGTGGCTTTATTTCAAGCCAGGTATCGAACCCACAGGGACTGTAATGTGGCAGTAATGTTTCTTTAAGTGTTTAGTATACGCACTTCGTTATACAAGCAGACAAACAGAACAAATGGTGATTTTTCAAGAATACTAGTTAATGTAACTTTAAGTAAAAAGATTGTAAATTATAATCTGAACAATAGCACGAACAAGATGGGGTTAAGGCAAAACCTGCAGATATGTAATTTATTGATTAAATTTCAGTCAACACTTCTCTTCGGTTGTTAGTCAGGAATTATTAACCAATGGATTGGGTCTTTCGAACTCCTCTCCAATTAAAGAATCATGAGACTTACATTACACATTTCTGTGATGCAAAAACCTCATATTCTAGTAATACACAACAAATTCCATAGATGACCAAATATGACATTACAGATATATTTCTATTCTGAACGTTAATCTTCTCTTAATTTCTCAACCAAGACAAGAACATATTCTACCAATTCACATCTATCCAATTAATCTTCCTTTCGGAAATAAAACTGGAATTCTAGGACGTACATTAACAATGGCCAAGCATTAATGTAGTGAAAACAAGAATTAGTAGAACAACCGTTGTAGAGAAGATAAAAATTGAAACAACATCAATTACATACTACTGCAATCATCCTCAACCTCAGCCAAAGGTGAATTAGCCACTCATTTGATGATTAAACATCTTCAAACAAGTAGAAATCATACAAGCAATCGAAATTTAACAGAAAAAGGGAAGAGAATTAACCCAAGAACTTTTCAGCTCAACTGCTTGATACGCACGTTCTAGCATGAAATGTCAGATCCTTTAAAATAAGACCTAAGTGTGCTATTTATACAAGTGAGAAATTTCTCGGAATAAACTGGCAACGTGGCACGGAGGGTATCGCGGAGCATCAGCTCCATACCACGGCCCTATCGCGGAGCTTCATTGGAACTTGGATGCACAGATATTAGCCTCAACATGGCATGGAGGCTATTGCGGAGCCTCAGCTCCATGCCACGAACGTGTCGCGCACCTTCACTGGAATCCAGGTGTACAATAGAGTGTCCCCAGCATGTCACGGAAGTGAACGCGGAGCACAGGCTCCGCGACACGGTGCCATCGCACACCTTCACTGGAATTCAGCTCAAATTTCACTCTAGCAAGAATGCCTTCGCGATGGTGGCGTGACATGGCCTCTATCGCGGAGCATCAAGTTTTTAGCATTTTCTTGCCGACTTTCGAGTTTTTCTTCCGAGTCCATTCCTCCACTTCACCAACTTGTAGATTAGTTTCCAAAATTCATTCTAACTGCAAAAACAATAACTAATCATGTTTGTTAGTATAAATCCACATTTAAATAAGAACCACATGAGAATGTACACATAAAAGTAGATAAACAAGTCCAAATTAAGTAATAAAGTATCACTTGGGCATGCAATTATGCCCAAGATCACCTACCTCACACTTAAAGCCCTGTTCATCCTCGAACAACCCTTTCACATCTCATATAATTGAAGACTCACGCATAGCTAATTTAGCATGACAATTCAAGCTATGGCTACAAGGATTATTTAAGATAGAAAGTTAAAAATAGGGTATGCATGATTTAATCATTGAAATGAATTACAACTATGTTAAGACTTCCTAACCTCAAGAATCGACTCTCAATCTTAGTAAACTCATGCAAATCAACAGATCAAGAAATCCACATGAATGTTATCTCTCATAAACATGTGCCCTCACAACACAAGAGAGTTACCCCATTTTTACTTCAAAAGAATTTCAAATCACAAAAGGTATGGGTATATGAATAAAATTACGCTCACTCTCTCAAAGAATTCACATGCATCATGTAGTGAACCATAAGCTTGCCCTTAGTGTTTACTCCACTAATTTAAGAATGTATGAACATAAGATCAAGTAGTACTTAAGGGGTTGTAATGTAAGCTAAGGGACGGTAGGTACTATTCTGGCCAATAATAGTGACTATCTTCCCCCAAGCGCTTTTAATACATCCACATTCATTAAAGACATCTCCTCTATACGTCTTCCTCATTGTTCTCACTCTTGAATATTCTCTTTTTGTTTCCATTTCTTTAAGCACACTCAGCTTACTAGTAAAGCGTATTTAAGCAAAATTTTCATTTACTTTCTTACTCTCTACTAATAATCAATCATTTTCAAAGAAGTGCACTTTTGTCCTTTTCACAACTTCTACTTTTCCTTCTGTTTCACGCTTCTCACTCCTTCACTCTTTGGAATTTTTCACTTAAGCGCTTAGGAGTTTTGGATTAAATTTACGGCTAATGAAAGAAAAGGACTAAGCTTATGTTGTAACTATCAAAGAATAGGCTTAAGGCTCAATGGGGCTAACTAGGATTTAACATTCAAGGTAGGTAAGATAAGGAATAAAATTTAGGTTTATTCAAAGAAATGCCTACATCCTCTCCTACAATCCACATCCTTCATTTCGTTTTATATACACACCAGGCAAGTTCTAGACACTTCACAGTAGCATGGAATATTAGAAAAACTCACACTCACTACACATGCTCAATTTTAGACATATTCACAGACTCTTAACTCAGTTAATTACAAGAATTCAAAATTAAGCTTTAATCACATCGAGTCGAATTCTAGAGCCTAGGTGTCTCAACATGTTTACAACACTTGCATGCTTCCATCCTAATCACACTTTCATCTTACAGTATAGCACATAACAAGAATGTCAAACCATTAGCTATGTGTTTAAAAAAAATCTAAACCTACTGACTAAATTTCCCTTAAGACGGTCGTCATCCATCCATCATAGGGAACAGTCTCTATCTAAGACTTTGGTTCAAAGGGACTATTCTCGGAAAAAGCACTGAAAACAAAAATCGAGAAACCCAAGTCAAAAAATAGAAAAAAAATTAAAAAATAGCAAATAACTTACACAAATAACTCCTTAACAATTTATTAAATCACCAGCACCAACACACAAAATCATCAACAACATGACACGAAACACAATGTCACACATTAAATAGCCACAGAAGCACAAGCACAGCACAACCTTACTACACCAGCACCTAACTACCCCCACCCCACACTTAGTTGGAACACTGCCCCCAGTGTTCGCATATCTGCTATTAAAAACAAAGTTTGGGTGGTGTAACTACCTGATCAATCAAAATGTTCAATCTCTTCATTAGGTGCCAGTGCCTCATCTCCAAGATCAGAATTTTCTCCGCCGTCCTCCTCTGACTCAATGTCTGAGTCATCCCGGTGCGTTTCCTCATCTGTAGGGACGTCATCATCAACTGGTTCTACAAATACGGGCCTAATTTTGCATAATGCTCGGGCATGCTCATTAAATGGATAATCCATCTCGAGCTGCCATAATTCATCCTCTGTAGCAGGCCTTCCACCAATCCGCATTTGCAGCATCTACATTCCATACATTCTGGCCATATATTGGTCATCCTGAGCATGTCGCTCGGCTAGTGTAAGCACCGGCCCAAATGTGGTATCGGTTGCTTTGGTCTTAGTGACGTCCAAAGCACGACGATCAATTTGCGGAATGTAATCCAGAGCCTCTTCTTCAATACCATGGCCCCTGAGGAAAGTTGTTAGAAGACCACCGAAACCATACCAATGCCTTTGATGAAGTTTGGCTCTCTTCATGGAGGAAATAATCATCGCTCCAACATTTATCTCCAGTCCTTTCATCAATGCATACACCAAACAAACTCTATCGCGGGTGACATCAGTCATGTGCACCCCCGGGATCAGGCAAGTACACACTATCTTCAACCAGATCTGCGCTACTCTGTTCATTTAGGAGTATGGCAATGTCTGGTGATATCCTCTTTCCTTGTGACGACTCCACCTAGTTGTTGATCGTGCTCCACATAATGTGCGTCTGATATCTGCATACGGTGGAGTGATGTTCAGCTGGCGGAGAACATGCGCGTCTGTGTCCTGCGTCCCCAAGATGGCATTAAGATGTTGTGGTTCAAAAGTAACCACCTGTCCTCTGATCTTGACTGTGTGGCTGTGCACGGTGGGGTTCCAATTAGCGTAGAATTCCCTTATGAGGTGGATATTGCACTCTTTGGGTTCTTTAAAGATGAAGTTTAACCCAACAGTGTTTATCATGTGTAGGATTCTCGGGAATTCTTGAGCTAGTGGTTCCCGTGCTATTTGTTCCTCTGGGAAATACTTGGTTTCCTTGTGTTTGGAGTACCATTTCTTTCCCTCATCTAAAACCCATCGTGTTCCATATTGTCTACGCTGCCCCCTTGGAACAGGTGGTGCTGCTGGCACTGCTGCCTCAATTCTCAGTCTTTTTCTATTGGCGCCAGAGGTGGATGCGCCTTTCCCCTTGTCTTGCCTTCCAGACATTTGTCCTGTCCATCAAAAGCATATATTTCAAATGTCATTCATGGTATATTTGTCTACTACTAAGACTGGGCTTAAATTGATCACCCCACACTTAGTTGTTAGCCGTAATCAATACAATTCGACAAGAACAACCACATAATTTCAACTCTTATTTCCCAAAAGGTTCAGTGCATTCATAAAAGTGGATGGGATGGTTTATTGTACTACTCAGACTTCATACAATGCATTATTAAAGTTCATCCATCGATTCGTTTATAAAATCATGAGCACTTCGCAATTTGTGCACAGCAACCTATGGGATTTTCCTACTTTCATTCCCCATAAATCAATCTTCAACCTAACACATTCAAAGTTTAAGCACAAAAAAAAATTTAACTCCAACAACAACCACTGCCCAAAATTTCTCAGTTTCTACCCTTTCTTCTTCTTCAAAACTCACTTTCTCAGCCTAGTTATCAACAATAGAAGATTTTCAAAACAATTCATGTAATTATTGAGTTCAAAACACAACACTAGTACAAAATCAACATTCATCAATGACCCAAGCAATTACACATCTCATTAATACCTTAGGGCAGAGTTTCCTCAGAAAACATGTTCAAGACTCAAACTATGCATAAAGAATGAGAAAAAATTCAAGAACATACCTTTACTTGAAGAGTTTTTAGAAAACTTTAAGAAATTTCCCTAGCTAGAGCCCTTGCACGTTGAGGGAGAAGGGGGAATAGGGGTTTGGTCGCGGAGGATTTTAGAAAAAATGGGGAAAAATAAGAATTTTGGGGTTAAAATTAGTGATTTTGCGCGGGTCAACCCGCTGCCCCGAACTGACCCGACGCGCAATTGGCCTCAACATGTCACGGAGGCCATTGCGAAGGGTAAGCTCCGTGACACGGAGCCAACGCGATAGCTTACTAGAAACTTTGACATACCTAGATTAGCCTCAATGTGTCACGGAGGGTAACGCGGAGGTCAGCCTCCGTGACACGGAGCCAACGCGTAGGCTCACCGTCTCTTGCCCCAATTTTCACTTTTTACCTTTATTTTTCCACTTGTGATTTTGTATTTTTGCCCTCCATATTTCCTGAAAATCATCAAACAACAACAACTTGTTAGAAAATCGTGGGTTGCCTCCCGTGCAGCGCCTAGTTTACCATTGCGGCTCGACGCTTGTCATCCTCATTCATCTACTAAGGTGATAGACGTCTTCTCTTCATTAACGTCTTCACCCCATTAGTGCTCACACCTTTGTCCCTTCACCAAAAATGTGGCAATTTTATCCTCTTGCCATAATTCAACCGCCCCGTGTGGGGTCATCCTTGCTACTTCAAAAGGCCCTGACCACTTGGAGCGCAACTTCTCTGGGAAGAGTTTCAACCTAGAGTTGAATAGCAACACCTTTTGGCTCGGCTCAAAGATTCGATGCACCATGTGCCTGTCGTGCCACCTTTTCATTTTTTCTTTGTAGCATTCTGCACTTTCATATGTGTGCCATCGAAACTCATCCAACTCACTCAGCTGCATCAATCTCCTCTTACCTGCAAGCTCAGGATCCATGTTCAGCTTCCACACAACCCAATAAGCTCGATGTTCCAGCTCCACGGGTGGATGACATGCCTTCCCGTAAACCAATATGTACGGTGAAGTCCCAATGGGTGTCTTATATGTTGTTTGATATGCCCACAACGCATCATCCAGTTTGCTTGCCCAATCCAATCGTTGTGCGTTCACCGTTTTCTGCAAAATCTGTTTAATTTCCCTATTTGACGCCTCTACTTGCCCGCTAGTTTGGGGATGATATGCTGTAGCCACTTTATGCCGAACCCCGTATTTCGCTAGCAAATTCCTGAACCCTGCATTCACAAAAAGTGCCCCTCCATCACTGATAATTGCTCGTGGCGTACCAAACCTGGTGAAAATTTTCTTCTTCACAAATCTACTCACCACCTTGTTGTCGTTCCTGGGACAAGCTGCTTCCTCAACCCACATGGACACGTAGTCCACTACCATCAAGATGTATCGATTGCCAAATGATGGTGGAAACAGTCCCATAAAATCTATCCCCCACACATCAAACACCTAAACTTTCAATATGTGATGCAATGGCATTTCCTGTCTTCTGTCGATTGTTCCTGTTCTTTGACATCTATCACATACTTTGACATAAGCTGCAGCATCTTTGAACAGTGTGGGCCAAAAGAACCCGGATTGCATCACTTTGTGAGCAGTACGCTCTCCTCCATGATGACCTCCATATGGCGATGAATGACAACTCCTCAACACCCCTGTCGTATGACTTTCTGGAATACATCGCCTCATCACTTGATCTGGTCCTTGCTTGAATAGATACGACTCATCCCACATGTTGTACCGGGACTCATGCCTCAGCTTCTTCCTTTGTTGAGTCGTTGCCTCAGGTGGGTATACTCCACTTACTAACAAGTTCACAATATTTGCATACCAAGGGAGTTCAACTTCCTTTATTGCCAAGAGTTATTCATCGGGGAACTCTTCTCTGATGCGCTCACCTTTCTTCACATGTGAACGGTTCTCTAGTCGCGATAGGTGATCTGCAACCTGATTTTCACTTCTCTCGGATCTCCAGATCAAACTCTTGTAGCAATAATATTCACCTGATTAGCCTGGGCTTCGCATCTTTCTTGCCAAATAAGTACTGAATTGCCACATGATCATGTGTACCACCACTTTTGACCCCACCAGATAGGATCTAAACTTATCAAATGCAAACACTAGAGCCAGCGTATCCTTTTCAGTGACTGTATAATTAACTTGTGCAGCGTCAAGTGTTTTGCTTGCATAGTAGATGGAATGAAAAATCTTATTCCTTCGCTTCCCCAATACTGCTCCTACAGCCACATCACTTGCATCACACATTAACTCAAAAGGATATTCCCACTCAGGAGCAATGAGAATAGGAGCTTCCATCAACTTCTTTTTTAGCTCCTCAAATGCTTCTACACATTCCTTGTCAAATTCAAACTTCACCTCTTTTTCTAGCAACCGGCATATCGATCTAGAAATTTTAGAGAAGTCTTGAATAAACCGTCTGTAAAACCCAGCATGTCCTAGAAAGCTGCGGACACCCTTAACTGATACTGGGGGTGGTAGCTTTTCAATCACCCCTATCTTTTCACGATTGACTTCTAACCCTCTGCATGACACCTTATGGCCAAGAATAATACCCTCCTTGACTAAAAAGTGACACTTTTCCCAGTATAGCACCAGGTTTGAGTCTTCACATCTAGCTAACACCCTGTCAAGATTCTACAAACACATAGCAAAAGAGTTACCAAAAACAGAAAAATCATCCATAAATACCTTGACATAGTCTTCCACCATATCGTGGAATATCGCCGTCATGCAACGCTGGAATGTGGCTACTGCATTGCATAGACCAAAGGGCATCCACCTGAAAGCATATGTCCCATAAGTACATGTAAACGTGGTCTTCTCCTGATCTTCTAGTGCTATGGCTATTTGATTATAGCCAGAGTAACCATCCAAAAAGAAATAATATTCCTACCCTGCCAGCCTGTCCAATATCTGATCAATGAATGGAATCGGATAGTGATCTTTTCGAGTGGCCTCATTGAGCTTCCTATAATCCATGCAAATTAGCCAGCCCATGATTGTGCGTGTGGGAATTAGCTCATTCTTATCATTTGTGACCACTGTCATCCCCCTTTTCTTTGGAACGCATTGAACTGGGCTAACCCATTCGCTGTTTGAGATGGGATATACCACTCCTACATCCAGCCACTTGATCACTTCCTTTCTGACTACATCTTCATCACCGGGTTCAATCTCCGCTGATGTTGGACAGTTGGCTTGGATCCTTCTTCCATAAATATCCTGTGCATGCAGAAAGCTGGACTAATCCCCTTAATGTCCGGCATCTGCCATCCCATTGCTCTCTTTCACCTCTTAAGGACCACCAATGCATCTTTCACTTGTGCCTCTGTCAATTCTGCTGAAATGATGACTGGTAAGGTGTCATCTTCACCCAAGAATACATACTGCAGATGTGGAGGCAATGTCTGTAACTCCAATTTAGGTGCCTCCTCTATTGATGGTTTTGGGGATGGTTCCAAGGACCTCTTCAATGGTTCAAAATCTTGCTTCCTGAAGAACCATTTGGCTCATTTAAAGTCTGCACCATCTAATATGTCGCACTGTCCCCAAAATGATCATATCCTACCAAGACTCTCTCCAAGGGATCCTGTGAGTCGATAATCTGAAGGGTCGACTCCTGATTCAAAACACTGATTGCTCATAACTCTTCATAGATGGTCGATAGCTTCATGGACTTGTAGACATCAAAGACCTCTACCTTATCATGAGCTCTCATGGTTAGCTTCCCAGCAGCTACATCAATTAAGGATCGCCCGGTTGCCAAAAAGGGACATCCCAAAATAAATGAGACTTCCGCGTCCGGCTCAAAATCAGGAATTATAAAATCCACCGGGAAAATGAGGGAGCCTACTTGCAATAGCACATCCTCCACAATTCCATCAGGTCTGGCTAATGAATGGTCAGCTAGCTGCAAGATCACAATGGTGGGTCTAGGACTGCCAAGCCCCAGCTTCTTGAATACTAATGTTGGCATGAAATTTATACTTGCTCCTAAATCACACAAACCACGAGCTCGAATAGACTGCCCAATTGTAATCTGAATAGTGAAGCTCCTAGGATCTTTGAGCTTTGTCAGCAATCGATTTTGAATACAGGAGGTGCACTCCTCAGTAAGTGCAACTGTAGCATACTCTGTCAGTCTGCTCTTGTTTGCTACAATGTCTTTGATGTACTTAGCATATTTTGGCACTCCCTGCAACACATCAACTAAAGGAAGATTAATATGTACCTGCTTCAACACATCCATGAACTTCTTGAAGCATGCTTCCTGCTTGTGCATTTTCAATCTTTGAGGAAACGGGGGCAGTGGTCTTTCCATCTCTGCTGCCTTTTCCTTCCCCCTCACATCATCATTTTCTTCATCCTTTTCTGTTGCTCCAGATTTCTGAGGTGGCCTTTCGGGTTCCACCTCCCCGAGTTGCTTTCCACTCCTGGTAGAAACTGCATTCACCTGCTTAGGATTTGGGTCTGTATCACTTGGTAATCCTCCCCTCGGTCTAGTATTTTGGGCTCCAACTAACTGTCCCAACTGATACTCCAATGCCTTTGTAGCTAACTGCTGATTTTTCGTAGCTGTCAATTTTACTTGATCAGCCTGCATCTGCGCCTGGTTAGCTATTACGGTTTTAAGCATATCCTCGATGTTGCTAGACTGAGGAGGTGCATTATTTCTTCTAAGCTGCGGCTGAAAATTGTGATGACCCCCTTGATTTCTATACACGCCCTGATTTGAACTCTGTCCCTGATGACTATTACTCCCCCATTAAAAATTGGGATGATTTCTCCAATTTGGGTTGTAACTGTTGCCATACTGCTGATTACTGCTCTTCTAGGCATTTCCAACAAAATTTACCGAATCTGGATTGGCACCACAACACTCAGCTGAGTGTTCACTACTTCCACAGACTTCACACCACACCTGATGAACTGCATTGACTGGGGCTTGTGCTTGGCTCACGCTCATACTGCTGAAATGAGTGGTAAGTTGATTTTGCAAAGCATCTATCTGTGCAGCGATAGCTGTGAATCCATCCACCTCAAAGACCCCTGCGGCTTTCTTTGCTCCCCCTCGAGTTTTATCTGCATTCCATTCTAGATTACCTTGTGAAATACGGTTCAACAAGGTGTAAAGCTCTTCGTAGGTCTTTTCCAATGTCTGCCCCCCGGCTGCTGAATCTAACAAAATCTTCGTATGCGGTTCCAAGCCCTCAATGAATTTATGCACCAACACATCATTAGACTGATGATAGTGAGGACAATCTCTTAGCATTGACTTGAACCTCTCCCAAGCCTGATACAAATTCTCACCCTCTCTCTGTTTGAAACTTGGAATCTGACTTCTAAGCCTGGCTGTCTTCCTTGATGGAAAGAATCATATCAAAAACTTCCTCGCTAGGTCATCCCAAGTAGTAATAGAATTTGGCAGTTCAGCCTTTAACCACCTCTTGGCTTCCCCCAGTAGTGAAAACGGGAATAGTGTAAGCCTCATATAATCAGATGATACTCCAGCGGGTATATATGTGTTACTTATCTCCAAGAAGTTTTGGAGATGCTGTTGTGGATCTTCATGTGGGAGACCTATAAATTGCCCGTTGGTGTGCAATAACTGCACCATATTCTGCTTCAGTTCAAATCGCCCTCCTGGTTTCGGCCTGCGAATGCTGGATGTTACATTATTAGCATGTGGGATTGCCACCTCGCGGACCGGTCTTGCTACCATCTCTTCTGGCACTAAAACTGCCCTTACAATCGGTGATTGCTGTTGTTGCTCAAGAATTGCTCTCCTCTATAATTGGAACTTCTTTTCTAGAGCTTCCCTCTTCTGTAGATGAAATTGCCTCTCTGGCTCAAAAAACGGATCCACCAACTCCTTATATCTTGCCAGCGTTCAGAAACAACTTAGTACCTGTAAGAGAAATCGCTAAGATCAAGTCGTCAACACTTGTATCAAAATTGTAAACTAACACTAAGAAAATTAAGTCACCAATTGCCAGTCCCCAGCAACAGCGCCAAAAACTAGCTCACTCCTAATTACACGCAAGTGCACGTGGTCGTACAAGTAATAAAGTGGCTTTATTTCAAGCAAGGTATCAAACCCACAGGGACTATAATGTGGTAGTAATGTTTCTTTAAGCGTTTAGTATACGCACTTCTTTATACAAGCAGACAAATAGAACAAACGGTGATTTTTCAAGAATACTAGTTAATGTAACTTTAAGTAAAAAGATTGTAAATTATAATCTGAACAATAGCACGAACAAGCTAGGGTTAAGGCAAAACCTGCAGATATGTAATTTATTGATTAAATTTCAGTCAACACTTCTCTTTGGTTGTTAGTTAGGAATTATTAACCAATGGATTGGGTCTTTCGAACTCTTCTCCAATTAAAGAATCATGAGACTTACATTACATATTTCTGTGATGCAAAAACCTCATATTCTAGTAATACACAACAAATTCCATAGATGACAAAATATGACATTACAGATATATTTCTATTCTGAACGTTAATCTTCTCTTAATTTCTCAACCAAGACAAGAACATATTCTACCAATTCAAATCTATCCAATTAATCTTCCTTTCGGAAATAAAACTGGAATTCTAGGATGTACATTAACAATGGCCAAGCATTAATGTAGTGAAAACAAGAATTAGTAGAACAACCATTGTAGAGAAGATAAAAACTGAAATAACATCAATTACATACTACTGCAATCATCCTCAACCTCAGCCAAAGGTGAATTAGCCACTCATTTGATGATTAAACATCTTCAAACAAGTAGAAATCATACAAGCAATTGAAATTTAAGAGAAAAAGGGAAGAGAATTAACCCAAGAACTTCTTCAGCTCAACTGCTTGATACCCACGTTCTAGCATGAAATCAGATCCTTTAAAAATAAAACCTAAGTGTGCTATTTATACAAGTGAGAAATTTTCCGGAATAAACTGGCAACGTGGCACGGAGGGAATCGCGGAGCATCAGCTCCGTGCCACGGCCCTATCCCGGAGCTTCACTGGAACTTGGATGCACAGATCTTAGCCTCAGCGTGGCATGGAGGCTATCGCGGAGCCTCAGCTCCGTGCCACGGACGTGTCGCGCACCTTCACTAGAATCCGGGTGTGGAGCAAAGTCTCCCCAGCATTTCACGGAAGTGAACGCAGAGCATAGGCTCCGTGACACGGTGCCATGCGCACCTTCACTTGAATTCAGCTCAAATTTCACTCTAGTAAGAATGTCTCCGTGATGGTGGCGTTACACGGCCTCTATCGCGGAGCATCAAGTTTTTAGCATTTTCTTGCCGACTTTCGAGTTTTGCTTCCGAGTCCATTCCTCCACTTCACCAACTTGTAGATTAGTTTCCAAAATTCATTCTAACTGCAAAAACAATAACTAATCATGTTGGTTAGTATAAATCCACATTTACATAAAAACCACATCAGAATGTACACATAAAATTAGATAAACAAGTACAAATTAAGTAATAAAGTATCACTTGGGCATGTAATTATGCCCAAGATCAATTGGCAGCTTGATTTTCCTGTATTTTTCCAGGGGTATTTTAGTAAAATCTTAAGCTTCTAACTCCTAAGTGACGTCGTTTTGGGTATTAGATGGTACGAATTTAAGGGTCCTTCCAAGCCTAATCCCTCATTCCACCCATAAACACTCCCAAGTCCATCCTCTTCTCTCTCAAGACCCAAGGATCACCCAGGGTTTCTTCAAGGGCATCAAGATCTAGAGTTCTAGTGGGGGATTTCTTCAAGCGAGGTATGTGGGACTTCAACAAGGATCTCCTTTCATCCCTGTGTCCTAATTTTTATACTAAAACCCTAAACCCTTGATTTATAGAAAAGCATGTTCTAGGGTTTCAATTTATGCATAAATTCTCATTTGTATTATATGGATTTTAAGACCCATCATGATTTGCAGGAAATATAAAGGTGGAACAGCATGAAGAAGGATATTGCAGAATTTGTAGCCAAGTGACCAAACTATCAGCAAGTGAAAGTCGAGCATCAAAGGTCGGGAGGCGTACTTCAGGATATTAGCATTCCTACTTGAAAGTGGGAAGAGATTAATATGGATTTCATTACAGGCTTACCTCATACTCGCGGATAATATGACTCCATTTGGGTAGTGGTCGACAGGTTAACCAAGGTTGCACACTTCCTACCAGTCAAAACCACGTATTCAGCGGATGATTATGCCAAATTGTATATTCAGGAGTTGGTTCGACTTCATGGAGTGCCTTTGTCTATTATTTTAGACCGAGGTACTTAGTTTACCTCTCAGTTTTGGAGGTCTTTTCATAAAGGGCTTGGGACTCAAGTTAAGCTCAGCACAGCCTTTCATCCTCAAATGGATGACCAAGCCGAATGAACAATCTAGACTCTCAAGGATATGTTGAGAGCATGTGTAATGGATTTCAAAGGTAGCTGGGATAATCATTTTCCCTTGATCGAGTTTGCTTATAATAACAACTATCACTCTAGTATCCAGATGGCACCGTTCGAGGCTCTATACGAGTAGAGGTGTAGATCGCCCATTGGATGGTTTGAGGTTGGTGAGGCAGCTATGGTAGGACCTGATTCGATTCATGAGGCCATGGTGAAAGTTCAAATGATAAGGGACAGGTTGAAAACCGCTCAGAGTCGTCAAAAGTCATATGCAAATGTGAGAAAAAGAGATTTGGAGTTTGAGGTAGACGACTGGATGTTTCTAAAGGTCACCCACCATAATTCGTGGTGTCCTCCGTGGGGTCCCAGGGTGAAATTTTAGCTGTTACCTCTCGAGTCAGGCCACGAGTCGTGGCCCCTCATGACGAGTCGTTGGGTCCCTCGTTGGGACCCCCTGGCAGTTATTTTCTGTGAATTAGTAAGGGCTTTTTCATAAATTCCTAAGATTCTAAGGCCTAAACTATGACATTTTGGGTTATGAATAGCGAAATTTAAGTGGATTGAGTTCAGTTTTCACCTCATTCATTCATGAATGCAAGGTAGGGGAAGTGGGAGAGTGATTCAAGCTTAGAACTCATCAATTCATTGCAATTTCTTCTTGGGTTATCAAGAGAGGTTAAGAACTAGTTATTCCCAGGTATGTAAGGTTATCAATGGGTGATTTCTTCCACACCCATGTCCCTCCTCTACGATTTTACTTAAAATTCTTTAAAAAAAACTCATGGGGTTTTGTAATTGAATTATATAGAGTTTAATGATTTGATTATGGGTTTTGTGATTTTAAAATCTTATCATAATCTATTGGTTTTAACCAGATTTTGTGATTTAAATTAATTATAATACTATTGATTTGGAAGTTCTATGTATTTAAGCCTAATTATGCATGCCCCATGGTGGATTGATTTATGATCTAATTACCCATCAATGATATTTATAAGCCCAGCATGAATTATGATTTAAATCATGAATTTATTATGTTACCCATTATGATTTTATGAAATTCAAGCTATATGCATGATTTACGAGTATGTATGAGCCTTATGAATCATGAATTATGCTTTGGACGACTCACGGGCCTTATGTCTTGGATAGTTCAAGTATGTACAAGCATGTTTATGATTATCATGATTTAACTAGCCCATGAATTCATGTAAGTATTACTATGAGCACTATATGTGTTTTGGGAGTAGTATCAAACACCGAGTAGGTTTGGAGCCTAGGTTCTGCCCCAGATCTCATAAACTACCTGCCACTGTAGGTATGTTGGGACCTCCTATGGGATTGTCCCAAGCCAAAATATCCTTTTCATGGTGACATCACACTTTTATGCTTCTACCCTTGGCAAGGTACGAACACCCTCTTGATTAGGGTTACAAGTCAGGCTTCATGTGTGCTCATTTGGGGTATGTTGGTTAAGAGAATCTCCCACTGTTCCTCATGATTTATGCATGTCTAGGATTATGTATATAGGCTCTCAAGTCATATTAAATATGGCCTTTCTGTTATGATTATGATTATAACTGTATTCCAGATGTATTGAAAACCTTGAGCCTTATGTTATAATACGATATTTATGATATGAGCTTAATGTACCACTCTTATGATCATTTATGAGATTTTATATATTTTTAAGTGTCCATTTTACTTACCTTGCATACTCAGTACATTTCAAGTATTGATTGCATACTTTCTCTGTTGTATCGTTTCATGATACAGGACCTGGCTCTCAGGCTCACCCTCCTCGGTAGTGTTTCAGAGAATGCTATCAGCGTACTTGGTGAATCCTCATGTTCCGAGGGCCATATACTTAGACTCTATGCTTTTCTTTCAGTTTCAGAAATGTTGGGTTAGTTGGGGAGTTATCCCATCAACCCATCCTTCATGATTAAAGGCTTTTCAAACTACCAGTTGTATTCAGCCGTTGTGTATGGATCATGTATTGTCCTTTCTCCATATTTATGACACTTTTATGTTTTTCATGTTAAGTCTTCCTCTTATGTAATGGTATTATATATTTGCTCATGTCATGGGCTGTCTTGGGGTCTCTTGGGGCTCCTTGCCCCATGTCTACGATCCGAGTGTACGTTTGGGTTATTACACCCAGCAACTCATCAGTGTAGTAGAGGCTTTCAGACTTTTATAGATAGATTCAACTTTTCTATCAAAGATTTATTTTTATTATGTTCTTATGTATTATGGTTAGACTCTTTTTGTTAGCTTCCACTATGTTATGATTCTGTTAGCTGTTGTCTTGCTAATGTTATGCTATGATCATGCCATGGTTGACTTGGAGGCTCTGGGGGTTCCTTGTCCCGTGTCTCGATTCGGACCTATGTTCAGGTCGTGACAAACTGGGTATTAGAGCAAAGGTTTAGAGTGTCTTAGGGTGTCTGAAAGCCGCATTAAGTAGAGTCTTTTTCATGGGTGTGAAGCGTGCAACATTTTTGATGAAGAGGCTACGAGACATTTTAGGAATTTTCCCTTTTCTTCATGATTCTTATCGTGCGTAGAGTATGAAACTCTAATAGTTCCTCTCCTGTCTCTTGCTTTATGCTCTCACAGATTGTGCCTCCCAAGCAAGCAAATGGAAGAAGAAATGGTAATGGGTGCAAGCAAGCCCCACCAGGCTCAGCGAACCGATGGACGAACATGTTACTCATGCCGAATTCAGGGCAGCCTTTCATATGCTGGAACAGGCCATGACCGCCCAGATTAATTAGCAGGCGATGGCTCATGGTCCCTAGAATAGGAACGTAGCTGCCTCTAGGGTAAAAGACTTCCTCGGGATGAACCTACCTGAATTCTTGCGGTGAAAGGTGGACGAGGACCCATATTAGTTCTTAGAGGAGATCCAGAAGATCACCCGAATTATGTGGGTGACAGGAACGGAGAGCGCAGACTTAGCCTCCTACCAGCTAAAAGAGTCGCTCACATATGGTTTTGTCAGTGGAGAGTAGTCGTGGAGTTGGAGCAGCCCCCGTAAGTTGGGATGAGTTTATGACTGTGTTCCTGGACAGGTTCTGCCCTAGAGAATTGAGGGAAGCAAAGGAAGACGAGTTCATCAACTTCAGGAAAAACAACATGACTGTCTAGGAGTATGCATTGGAGTTTACCCAATTTTTCAAGTATGCAGCGGAGATGGTAGCCGACCAGAGGGCTTGTATGAGCAGATTCATGAATGGAGTGTAAGACTCCTTGGTCAAGGAGTACAGGACTGCCATGTTTCACAAAGACATAGACTTTCCACGTTTAGTGATATATGCCCAATAGATAGAGGCGGAATAGGTGAAAGAAGATGAGAGAGAGGCCAAGAGGGATAGAATAGGAGATTCAGAGTTCTCTCATAAGAGGTCGAGTGGTGGACACCGCTCATGCTCCGAGTAGAGGTCATCAGCCCCAGCACCTTCGACAACCAGTGTTCCATACAGACTTAGGGTAAGGAAGATTACTTATCCTTCTTGTAAGAGCTGGGTGAAGCACCATTTGGGAGAATGCATGGCTGGCTCAGATGCTTGTTTTTGATTCGGCAAGTTGGGTCATAAGAGTCGAGATTGCGCAACAGCTATGGGGGGCGAGAGTAGAGCCCTATCCACCTCTTCAGTAGCTCTTGTGAACCACCCATTTCAGCAGGGTGCATCATCTAGCGCAGGTGGCAGAAAGCATCAAAACTGCTCCTATGCCTTGGCAGCACATCAGGATAAGTGCAAGTCGCCAAAAGTAGTTACAGGTATATTATGAATTTCTCGTGTCACTTTTTGCATGTTGCTAGCCCCATAACCCCATTATTGAATAAGAAGCTTTTTTTATGTTTATTGAGAAAAGATTGTCCATGTATGGTGTGAAATAGATGTGAGTTTGAGGGTTGCAGTGAATGTTAGAGGGGGAGGAGGAGTCAAGAGTTAGTGGTGTAGCCCCAACCTTAAGAAAGATTCAGGAACCTTAGAATGATGACTTAAAACTAAGGGGGAGATGGTAAGTCAGTAAGACAAGTCAAATTTTAAGTATGCTAGTATGGGAGTTCCAGTCCTAACAGATATAGTATGCCAATTCCTTCAAGTTCATATACTTCCTCTTGTGTTTCAATTGAAGCGACGATTTATCCATTCCCATGTGCAGACTTCTAGAATTTCTAGAAGCCGCTTCAGACAGTGATGCCAGTCTTACTCTATGAATCCTTAAGACTCATCCTTATTTTAAAAACTAGCTATATGTGTTAACTCATGTCGTCTAGTATGTTCAGCTCGAACTCAATCTTTAGAAGTTTCTTTAGTAGCTCAGTAGATTAGGGTACCTCATGTATGTTCTCAGTTGTAGATGTCATGAATGATTCGTGCTCATGAGTCCCTTATTTGCTGTTAGACCAGATATCATGAATCTTAGATCAGTATCAGAAAGAGATTTGAGAATGATGACTCAGTCCGTATCAGCTAAGTGCCAGTTAGAGGAAAAGAATCCTTCTCAGTGTGCTATTAGTTCCATGTCAGTTTCATGTCTTTCAGCCCCTCTCACGTCTTAGCATGAATGTATGATTTAGATATTCAGTTCAGATATGTAAATCATCTCGGAGTCAGATACTCCATCAATTTCAGTTGTAAATGTTCGGTATTGGATATCAGTTCCTTCCCTAGTTTTTCAGCATATTTAGCCTACATTCGATGATGAATTTTCCTAAGGGGGAGATATTGTAACACCTTAAGAGTTTCTCAAATCAGAACCCAGACTTAAAGAAAGAATTCAGTTGGAAGTGAAAAAATTTTCCTTAGAACGAGTCATGGTACGACCCGTTAGATGACCCTACGAGTCGTGGAAAAACTCATGGAAAGTAGTCAATGAATGTTACTTTTCCTAGCTCAAGGGTAACGACTCACATCACGACTCATGAGGTGAGGTAAAGAGTCATCTTGAGGATTCATCGAGTGGAATCAAAAAAGTGTGCAAGTTGAGGCAGTGGTGACGATGAAAGAGTAGGATGAGTCAGTGTGTCAGGTAATGACTCATCGTGTCAGTCATGGAATTTTTATGAGATTTTACAGAAGTGATCACGAGTGGGACTTAACGAGTCATCCTGCTCCCCATGACCTGTGAAGTACCTCGTGGGGACTGGCAGGTTTTTCCTACATTTTTCCAAGGGTATTTTTCATAAAATCCTAAGCTTCTAACTCCTAAGTGACGTCGTTTTACGTATCAGATGGGATGAATTTGGGTTCCTTCCTAGCCTAATCCATCATTCCATCCAAAAACACTCCCAAGTCCTTATTCCTCTTCTCTCTCAAGACACAAGGATCACCTAGAGTTTCTTCAAGGGCATCAAGATCCAAAGTTCTAGTGGGGGATTTCTTCAGGATAGATATGTGGGACTTCAACAAGGATCTCCTTTCATCCTTGTGTCCCATTTTTATACTAAAACCCTAAACCCTTGATTTCTAGAAAAGCATATTCTAAGGTTTCAATTTATGCATAAATTCTCATATGTCTTTTATGGATTTTAAGACCCATCATGATTAATAGTTGTGTATGCTTATGAAATTACTTCCAAGTTCTCGAATTATGTTCATAATATGTTGATAGCATGATTATAGAATTTTCGCCATGATTTAGCATAAGTTTCAAATGGGGTTTCATTAAATATTCACATCCTCTTACCAGGAACTAGATATATATATGTTTAAAGCATGAATCGATCATACGGGTTTCCGTAAATCTAGAATGTATGATTCAGTATATGTGTTGAGGTATGATTAGAACTTATGGGCTTTAGTGGATATGAAATATATGTATGCCTTCACTATGATTTCGAGTATATGTTAAAGTATGACTTAGACCTATGGATCTTACATGAATTTAGATTATATTACTTATACAATGAATTTGGGAATTGAAATATTATGAACTTCTAAGATAAAGCATAATATTATGTTTTAGACTTTCGGGCTTGTTGATAGTAGAAAGTAGTCGTGATCAGACTTTAAAGTAATTCAGTATGATATAATTAGTTAAACACTCAGGTCTCTAATTAGCTGAAGTATCCTAGACTATATAAATGATTGTCAAATTGGTACCTTCATGTAAAAGTTTTATTGGTACTCTCAATAGCAGAGAATGTTTCCCTCAGTTCAGTCAGGGACTCCCAATAGCAAAGAATGTCTCCCTTAGTTAGTCCGGAATTCTCAATAGCAAAGAAGTTTCGCTTAGTTCAATTAGGAATTCTCAATAGCAGAGAATGTTTCCCTTAGCTCAATCAGGGACTCTCAATAGCAGAGAATGTTTCCCTTAGTCAGTCAGGGACTCTCCATAGCAGAGAATGTTTCCCTTAGTCAGTCAGGGATTCTTAATAGCAGAGAATGTTTTCCTTAATCAGTCAGGGACTCTCCATAGTAGAGAATGTTTCCCTTAATCAGTCAGGGACTCTCAATAGTAGAGAATGTTTCCCTTAGTCTATGATATTAGTTCAGCTCAGCTCCGTATAGTTTTCGACTTCAGTTTAAATTAGTCTTAGCAGAATTTAGTCTCAGTTATCAGCATATAGCTAATATAATGTATGATATTAGTTATAGCTTCAGTTCTCAGCATATGTACAGTACATGATCCTTATGCATCAATTGATTATATTTCAGTAAATGTTTTCAAATAAAAGCTTCATGTCAATATATAAGTATCTTAGACAAGGTCATCGTATTTTAGTTCAGTGACGTACTCAGTTTACTTCCTTCCTATATATTTTCATGTTTTAGTTTCCTTACGCTTCCCACATACTCAGTACATTCCATGTACTGACCGCATACTTTATGTGCTATATCGTTTCATGATATAGATTTAGGTTTCAAACTAAGCCACGCAGTTAGATACGCTTCATTTCTATCTCAGCTGATTGTGGTGAGTCCTCATCTCTCGAGGATGAGATCTATGTTTTCTTATTTTAGTTATATTGCAGTTTCCAAGCTTTAGGATTTAGCTGGGGGCTTGTCCAACCAACTCATTAGTGTAGTAGAGGCTTTCAGACTTGTATAGACAGATTCAGCTTTTGTATCAGAGATTTATTTTAATTATGTTCTTATGTATTATGGTTAGACTCTTTCAATTAGCTTCTGCTCAGTTATGATTCTGTTCGCTATTGTATTGCTAATGTTATGTTATGATCATGCCATGGGGTGACTTGGAGTCTCTCAGGGCTCCTTGTCCCGTATCTCAAACTGGGCATATGTTTGGGTCATGACAGAAGGACGTGGCGGTGAAGGCACCAGAGTTCTATACTCATCTTTAGGAGATGGAGTGGGGTCCTCTGGTCAAGGAGCCCTGCAATGCAAATGAGGCTTGGGTGAGAGAATTCTATTCCAACCTCCCCATTATGAATTGGAATTTCCTGGACCTAATTGTCTATGTCAAAGGGAGAATAATTAGTCTGAGCGCCTCCTCCATCAATGAGCCTTTGGGTCTGCAAAAACCACCAGAGGAAAGGTTGAGGGCTCGGAACTGTAACACCCCAAAAGTCCCCAAGATTTAAAAATCAGGATTTGGATTATACTCAATAGAAAATTCTACAAAAGTGCCTCAGAACGACTCGTCCAACGAGTTGCTAGATCTAACGGGTCATTAGAAGCAGTCATTGGAAGTGCTTCAGAAAGGTGACATATGATGCCACGAGAGGAGGTACGAGTCATTATGGGGGACAACGACCCATTGGAGGTAGTCGTGGTGAGCTTGCAATCTTGGCTACTCTAAGGGAAAGAGTCAGGTGATGACTCATTGGTTGCCCTAACGAGTCGTCATGAGGAGTCGTGGGTTGGATTCTAGGGTTTCAAGTCAGTGGCGACGGATGGTTGTAATGGGCCGTTGAAGCTAGCAATGACCCTTGGTATCGATCGTGGGAAGGGATTTAAGTGTTGGTCCAATGGGGACGACAGAAGGACTAAAGAGTCGTTGGATCAAGTAACGACTCATCATGTCAGTCGTCAGATAGATTTTCAGTTGAGGAACCAGTGGATTCCACGGAAGGTAGTGACGGGTCATTGGTTGAAGTAACGACTCATCCTATCAATCGTTGGTTAAAGAAGCTAAAACTGTGAAGCAGGCCTCAGAAACAACGGATTGCCACCACGAGTCATGGTGAGGACCAACGACTCGTGGTGAGGGTCGTGGTCTCAGATCGGGCAAAATTTTAAGTTTTCCCAGGGGTATTTTTGTAACATCCTACTCTTCCAGTTTTAATATGGCATCATATTGGGCTTTTAAGGGACGTTTTTAGGGGGTTTTCTAGCCTAACCTCTCATTCCCTTAGCTCTCCTTCCTTCCCTCTGAAAATCAAGGATTCAACTAAGGGTTTCCTCAAGGCTTCAAGGTGCAAGTTCGAGTGGAATTGATCCTACCAGGTATGGGGTTTCTCAACAAGGATATCCTTCCATCCTTGTGCCCGAAATGTTTTATCAAAAACCCGATTTCAATTATTCTAGAAAAGAATGACCTAGGGTTTCAATTGATGGGTGATTTCTTTTATGTCTTCTATGAATTCTAAAACCCACTAGGATTACAAGTTAATTATGCTTATAGAATTATTTTATTATCTTGAATTATGTGCTAGATGGTGAAAATACATTGATTATAGAATCTTCTTCATGAGATGGCTTAAAATTTGATTGGGATTTTATTATTATTCACTCGACTATATCAATAACTCATAACCATGTCTAAAATATGTGAAGATCGTAAGAATTCCCTTAAAAACTAGAATATACGATTTGATAAATATGTTGAGATGAAACTAGAATTTATGGGCTTGATCAATTGAAAGTAAGTATGTGTTTTCATTATGTTTTCGATGAAACTGTGTTGGATATGAGTTAAACCTATGATAATGGCATAATTATCGTATCTTTCTTATGAAATGGAGTAAATTTCAAAGTGGGTTCTATGAAATGAAAATGTATGCTTCTACCATGATCTCGTTGTAAATGTTTAAGGTATGAGTTAAGTGTATTGGATTTTCCTAAATCTAAAATATATGAAACAATATACCTATGTTAAACTATAAATTGGACCTATGGATCCCACATGACCCTATGTTATATGTTGTATGTTATGAACTCAGGACCTAAATGTTGTGGAGATGTGTAAAGTACGATATGAATCTATAGATGTTCATAAATGTAAGATGTGTGGATTAAATGATGATTTGGTACTATGACGATATGAATTATGATGATAAAGCATGAAAATGATATTTTAGACTGTTGGGCTTGTTGTTAGTAGAAAGTAGCCCTAACCCTTTCTAAATGAATGTCGTATGATGAAACCAGTAAATGCTCATGTTTTGATTAGTTGTAATGGCATAGCTTCAATGTATAATGTCATATCAATCCTCCTCATGTTCTAGTCAGACAGGGATTTTCCATAGCCTATAATGTTTCCCTTAGTCAGTTCGGGACTCTCCATAGCCGAGAATGTTTCCGTTAGCCAGGCAGGGACTCTCCATAGTCGAGAATGTTTCCCTTAGATCAATTGGGATTCTCCATAGCCGAGAATGTTTTCCTAGTTCAGTTGGAAATCTCCATAGCAGAGAATGACTCCCTTAGATAATGTTATCAGTATGGCTCAGTTCCGTATAGTTCAGAATTCAGTTTAAAACAAATATAACATAATGAAATGTAGAATCAATTATCAGCAGATATCTAGTATGGTGTGTGACACTAGCCTCAGCCTCGGCTTTCATTAAATTTTCAGTACTTGACCTTTATGCATGAAGTTGAGGATGTTTCATAATATGAGTTCCAAATGAAAGTTTCATGTATATATGCGTATATGCTCAAAAAAGGCTTGTTGCATTCTATATCAGTTATACGCCAATGTACTCAGTTATTTTGTTTACATTTTTGTATACAAGTTTTGTATACTTGTATACATGTTTTGTATACAAGTTTTGTATACTTGTATGTTTAGTTCGTTTACATTTCCCTGCATGCTCAGTATATTCCAAGTACTGACCACATACTTTATGTGCTATATCATTTCATGAATTGATCCAGGTATCCATACTCAGCCCCGGGGGTAGATACTCTCTTTCTTCCATCTCACCGGATTATGGTGAGTCCTTATCTCTCGAGGATGAGTTCTATGTTCTTATTCAGTTGTATTTCAGTTTTCAGACTTAAGGAGTTAGCCGGGAACTTGTCCCAGCAACTCATCAGTTTAGTAGAGGCTTTCAGACATGTGTAATCAGATTTAGTCTATGTATTATGTTTTGCTGGATTATGTCCTTAAGTTTTAAAATTGGCTCTTAAAGTTAGCTTCCACTCAGTTATGTTTTGTTAGCTTTTTATATTGTTAAGTGTTATGCTATGATTATGTCATGGGTTGACTAGGAGCCTTTCGACGTTCCTTGTCCCGTCTTACGACAAGGGTGTAACCTCGGGTCGTGACAAACTTGGTATCAGAGAAAAGGTTTAGAGTATCCTAGGGTGTCTAAAATCCGCGTTTGAGTCTTCTTCAAGGGTGTGAAACGTGCGCAACTTATGATGAATAGTATACGAGACATTTTAGGAATGTTCCCTTTTCTTCATGATTCTTATCGTGCGTAAAGTATGAAGCTGTAATACCCCAGGAAGGCCTAAGAATAGACTCGGGAGTTTAATTTGAAATGCGCGTAAAACTGGAAAAATATCACAGCACGGACCACAAAATGACTCGTGGCATCAAACCATGAGTCATTGTATGCTGTCATTGGTTGGGGAAATGTTGGTGGCAGTGGAGAAAACGAGAGGTATGGCAATCCGTTGTGGGGTACAATGAGGCGTCCTTTGGAATCAATGTTAGGATCAAGCTGGGCAACAATATAAACAACGGGAGACCCAACGACCCATTAGGAGAAGCCACGGGTCGTTGGTTGTGGTCATAGTTGGAGGATTAAGTTTTCCAGTAGACTTGATAGGGGGAAATAATGATTAGTTGTTTGTGGTGACGGGTCGTGGTGTGACCCGTTAGAAGATGAGAAACCAAGGTTTAGGGGACTAACCACGGACAATGAACGAGTCATGGGTTGGAGATACGGGTCATCCTATCGACCCATTATTTGGATCCGAGACTAGGTCATCAACAGTTCATCCACGAGAGACATGATTGGTCGTGGTGGGTTCCAACGACCCATTGGTCCTGTCCATTGGTTCCATCTGGCTTTTTTCGGGGCAGGTTCATTAAGGGTACTTTTGAATTTTTCATGATATAAGGCCCTAAACTACATAATTTTGGCTTGGTAAAACTGAGTTTTTAAGAAAATAAACCTTCCTAAACTCCCATTCATGCATGCAAGGATATTGACAAGTGATCTAAGGGGAGATTTCAAGCTTTTAACCTCAATTCCTTCAATTTCATTCTTGGTCTTTTAAGGAGGGTTAGGAGTTGATAATGCCAGGTATGTAAGGTCTTCCATGGGTGGATTCTTCCATACCCACGCTCCTTCTCCATTACTTACTCAAAAATTTAGTTAAAAACTCATAGGGTTTTATATTCGATTTGTATAAAATTTAATGATTTAATTATGAGTCTTGTGATTTTGAAACCCTATCATTATATACTGATTTTGAAAATCTTTTTGAGCTCTAAATTTGATATTAATATGGCTGATTTCGAATTCTAATCAATTAAGCTCGATTATGCATGCCCATGATAAACCGATTTATGATCCATTGATCCATTGATGTTTTTGATAAGCCCAGCATTTATTATGAATTAAATCAAGAATATATTATGTTATCTATTATGATATTATGGAAATTTAAACTATATGCATGATATACAAGTATGTATGTATTTTACTAAGCATGAATTGTGTTTTGGCCGACTCACGGGCCTCAAGTCATGGCTAGTTCACGTATGTTCAAGCATGTTTACGATTATCATGATTTGACTAGCCCATGAAATCATGTATGTATTAGTATGAGCATATATGTTTTGGGAGTAGTATCGAACACTGAGTAGGTTTAGGGCTCAAGTTAAGTCCCGGACCTTATGAACTACGTGCCATCGTAGGTATGTTAGGACCCATTCATGTTTGTCCCTGGCCCAAATGGCCCTTTTCATGTGTGTTCATGCCCTTCATGGTTCCTACCCTTGGCAAGGTATGAACACCCTCCAGACTAGGGTTACAAGTCGGGCTTCATGTGTACTCATATGGGATATGTCGGTTAAGAGAATCTCTCACTATTCCTCATGATATACGCATGTTATGATTATGTATGTTGGATCAAGTTATGTTAAGCGAAGTTCTTCTCTTATGATTATGACTATGTTTATGTTACAAATGTTTTGAAAACCTTGAGCCGTATAATATGTTATAATGATTTGTGATAAAAGCATGTTGTCCTACTCTTATGACCACTTATGAGTTTCATACATGTTTTAAATGTCCGCTTTACTTACCTTGCATACTCAATACATTCCACGTACTAACCGCATACTTCCTATGTTGTATCGTCTCATGATACAGGTCCCAATTCTCAGGCTCATCCTAAACCATAGATAGATTCAGACTTGCTCATTGCGTACTTGGTGAGTCCTCATGTTTCGAGGGCTACATGTTCACACTCTATGTTATTCCTTCAGTATCTGGATGTTGGATTAGTTGGGGAATTTTTCCATCAATCTGCCTCTCATGTTTAGAGGCTTATCAGACTAGAATGTTGTATTTCGCCATATTATATAACTATTGTACTGTTTTTCCTTATGTTATGTTATCATTACATTCTCTATGCTAAGTCTTCCACTCATGTGATTGAATTAGATGTATGCTCATGCCATGGGTCGACGTGGGGTCTCCTGGGGCTCCTTGTCCCGTGTCTACGATCCAGGTGTGTGTTTCGATCGTGACAAACTTAGTATCAATGCCATAGGTTTATGTGTCCTAGGGAGTCTGAACGCTGTGTTAAGAGTGTATTTTTCATGTGTGTGAAGCGCGCCACACTTATGACGAAGAGGCTACTAGACGTTTAGGAATGTTCCCTTCTTTCATGATCTATGTTGTGCGATGAACGTCCTTTACTCCCCTAATTCATGCTATTAGCGTTTGCAGAATCATGCCTCCACACCGTGTAAATGCCAGGAGGAACAGTAATGGTGATGATGATGAGGGTGCCCATGATGGAGAGCATTAGCCAGCTCCACCCGTTCATGAGGAGCACTTACCAGAGCCAGCCACCCACACTGAGTTTAGGGCAGCAATTCAGATGTTGGCACAGGTCATGACAGCTCAGGTCCAAAATCAGACTGTGGCACATTATCTGCAAAATGGGAACGCAACAACTACTAGGGTGAGGGGCTTTTTGAGGATGATCCCTCCGAAGTTCACAGGGTCGAAGGTAGATGAGGACCCACATGACTTTATTGAGGAAATTCTGAAGATCACCCAGGTTATGGGGGTGAATAATGGGGAATGTGTTGATTTGACCTCCTATCAGCTCAAGGGGGTAGCACATATATGGTTCAAGCAATGGAAAGGTGCTAGGATAGTAGATGCATCCCGATAGGTTGGGATGAGTTTCACATCGCATTCATGGATCGATTCTTCCCTCGGGAGATGAAGGAGCTCAAGGCGGCTGAGTTTGTGAATTTGAAACAGGGCGACATATCAGTCCAGGAGTATTCCTTGGAGTTCTCTCGGCTATCTAAATATGCTTCGTAGTTGGTGGCGGATCAACGGGCTCGGGTGAGCCTCTTTGTGTATAGAGTAGCAGAATACTTGGTTAAGGATTGCCGAATTGCCATGCTACACTGGGACAGCGACTTTCCCTGTATTGTATTACATGCCCAGTAGATGGAGTCAGTCTATAGGAGGCAGAGAGAGGCCAAGAGGGCCAGGACCGATAGCTACAGGGTTTCTTAGGCCAGGTCAGGAGGTGGATCACGTTAGTAGTCCCAGCACAGGTCCACTACTCCAGCTCCATCATCGGCTAGCACGCCATCCAGGTTCAGGGGAGACCGGAGGAGCAGGGCTACAGGCTCAAGGGATCCTGGTAGAAGATGTAGCAAAAATCATCCCGAAAGGAGCCTGGTCGGTGCGGATGCTTGCTTCGGGTATGAAAAACCCGAGCACAGGATAAGAGATTGCCCTGCAGCTAGTTCTACCACTCTAGCAGCAGAACCCCCTCAGCAGGGTTCCTCCACTAGTTCGGTAGGTGGTCAGCGTCGAAACAGATTTTATGCCCTAGTGCCTCACCAGGAGTGGGAGGCTTTTCCATATGTGGTCAAGGGTTTGTTGCAAGTCTTCCATATTGATGCTTATGCTTTGTTAGAGCTAAGAGCTACCTTGTCTTTCGTGACCCCTTAAATTGCTAGTGCTTTTGGAGTTAGTCCTGAAATTCTATCAGAACCATTCTTTGTATCTACTCCAGTCGGTAAATCAGTTATAGCTAGGCGGGTATATAGAGGTTGCCCCATTACGGTGTTGTATAAAGTTACCACCACGGACTTAGTAGAATTGGCCATGACTGGCTTTGACATTATTTTGGGTATGGATTGGTTGTTTGCATGTTATTCTTCGATTAATTGTAGGATCCTTGTAGTGGAATTCTAATTCCCGGGTGAGTCGGTTTTGGAATGGAAGGGTAATTCAACTGTACCAGCCAATCAGTTTATTTCATATTTGAAGGCCAGGAAGATGATCTCTAAGGGTTGCATGTACCACCTAGTCAGGGTTAAGGATGTAGAGTACGAGACCCCGACTATTCAGTCTGTTCCAGTGGTAGGCGAGTATCCGGAGGTTTTTCCCGATGATTTAAAAGGTGTTCCTCCGGAAAGGGAAATTGATTTGGAAATTGATCTACCGAAGAAGGATGGATCCCTTCGAATGTGTATTGATTATCGGCAACTTAATAAGGTCACCATCAAGAACAGGTACCCCTTTCCCAGGATTGATGATTTATTTGACCAGCTCTAGGGTGCCAGGTGTTTCTCGAAGTTAGATCTCAAGTCTGGGTATCACCAGCTAAGATTCTGGGAGAGTGATATCCCAAAGAAAACCTTCAGGACCTCGTATAGCCATTATGAGTTTGTAGTTATGTCATTTGGACTAACCAACGCTCCTACAGCTTTTATGGATCTAATGAACAGGGTATTCAAGGCATATTTGAACATGTTCGTGATTGTGTTCATTGATGACATCCTTATATACTCCCGGAGCGAGGACGAGCATGCCGCTCATTTGAGAAAGTACTTCAGACTCTCAAGGATCGTCAATTGTATGCAAAGTTTAGAAAGTGTGAATTTTGGCTAGACTCGGTGGCATTTCTGGGCCATGTGGTGTCGAGTGAGGGCATAAGGTTGGATTCTCAAAAGATCAAAGCGGTGGAGAATTGGCCTAGACTAGTGATCCTTTAGATATTTGGAGTTTCATGGGTCTACCAGGCTACTACCGAAGGTTTTTTGAGGTTTTCTCATCTATCGAGGCACCTTTGACCAATTTGTCTTTGAAAAAGATAAAGTTCCAATGGTTAGAGGATTGTGAGAAATGCTTCTAGGAATTGAAGACACGACTCACTTCAGCACTAGTGTTGACTTTACTCGAGGGTACTAATGGCTTGTTGTGTATTGTGATTCTTCGAGAGTCATATTGGGATATGTGTTGATGGAACGGGGGAAGGTGATAGCATACGCCTCTCGACAGTTAAAGGTTCACGAAAAGAATTACACGACACATAATCTTGAGTTGGCTGCGATGGTGTTTGCACTGAAGATATGGAAGCATTACTTGTATGGGGTTCACGTGGACGTGTTCACGGATTAGAAGAGCTTTCAATATGTGTTCACGCAGAAAGATCCCAATCATTGGCAAAGAAGATGGTTGGAGTTGCTAAAGGACTATGATATGAGTGTCCTTTACCACCCGGGCAAGGCTAATGTGGTTGCGGATGTACTTAGTAGGCTCTCTATGGAGAGTTTGTCCCACGTGGATGAGGTAAGAAAGGAGTTGGTGAGAGATGTCCACCGACTTGCAAGGTTGGGGGTTAGATTGATCGACTCGATCGATAGTGGCGTTATTGTGCGGAATGGGTCAGAATCGCCCTTGGTGGTCGATGTCAAATCTAAGCAAGATGAGGATCTAACTTTGAGAGGCTGAAGGAAGCGGTGCAGAGTCAAAAGGTGGAGGTTTTCTCCCAAGGAGGAGATGGTGTCCTTTGATACCAGGATCGGCTATGTGTTTCGGACATTGATAATTTGAGATTCCAGATATTGCTTGAAGCACATGGTACCAGATATTCCATCCATCCAGTATCCATGAAGATGTATCGAGACTTGAGGGAAATCTATTGATGGGATGGTATGAAGAAGGATATCGCAGAGTTCGTAGCCAAGTGTCCAAACTGTCAACAAGTGAAGGTCGAGCACTAAAGGTCAGGAGGTATACTTTAGGATATTAGCATTCCCACTTGGAAGTGGGAAGAGATTAATATGGATTTTATTACAGGCCTACCTCATACTCGCCGACACTATGATTCCATTTGGGTGGTGGTAGACAGGTTAACAAAGGCTGCACACTTTCTACCGGTCAAGACCATGGATTCAGCGGATGATTATGCCAAGTTGTATGTTGTGAATTCGGGAGTTGGTTCGACTTTATGGAGTGCCCTTGTCTATTATTTTAGACCGAGATTCTCAGTTTACCTTCTAGTTCTGGTGGTCTTTTCAAATGGGACTTGGGACTCAGATTAAGATCAGCACAGCATTCCATCCGCAAACGAATGGCCAAGCGGAATGAACAATCCAGACTATTGAGGATATGTTGAGGGGATGTGTTATGGATTTTAAAGGTAGTTGGGATGATCATTTTCCCTTGGTTGAGTTTGCTTATAATAACATTTATCACTCTAGTATCCAGATGTCACCATTCAAGGCCCTCTATGGGCGGAGGTGTAAATCTTCCATCGAATGGTTTAAGGTTGGTGAGACAGCTATGATAGGGCCAGATGCGGTTCATGAGGCGATGGTGAAGGTCCAGTTGATAAGGGACCGATTAAAAACCACTCAGAGACGTCAAAAATTGTATATTGATGTGAGGAGAAGAGATTTGGAGTCTGACGTGGACGACTGGATATTGCTAAAGGTATCTCTCATGAAGGGAGTCATGCGGTTTGGAAAGAAAGGGAACTAAGTCCCTGTGATGTTAGTCCCTACCGGGTTGTGAGAAGTGTTGGTAAGGTGGCGTATGAGTTGGGCTTGCCATCGGAGTTATCTTTAGTTCATCCCGTCTTCTATGTGTCGCTTTTGAAAAAGTGTTTGGGTGATCCAGCCCTGGTAGTCTCGGTAGACAGCATTGGAGTAAAAGATAGCCTCAGCTATGAAAAAATTCCCGTCGAAATCTTGGATCGTCTGGTTTGAAAGTTGAGGAACAAAGAAGTAGCTTCATTTAAGGTTTAATGGAGAAATCAGCATGTTGAGGGAGCTTCATGGGAAGCTGAAGCGGATATAATGGCTAGATACCCATATTTGTTCTCTACCGGCTCAGTTCTGACTTGAGGTATCAATTCTACTCTATGATCCCATTTAGTTTTCATGTTCAATTCATGTGTGCAAGTTTCTTTTATGTGTATGAATGTGTATGTGAAGCATGAGATTAGTTCAGCTATGTGCTTTGGTTCGGAGGTAGTCCTTTCATGAAATTTTTGGTTAAAATGATTAGTATATGGCTATGATAAATTGTATTTTCTGTTTGTTGTTTGTTTCCTACATTCGAGGATGAATGTTTCCAAGGGGGAGATATTATAATACCCTAAGAAGACCTAAGAATAGACCTAGAAGTTTAATTTGAAAAGTGCAGAAAATTGGCAAAATATCACAGCACAGACCACAGAACGACTCGTGGTATCAAACCACGAGTCGTTGTATAGTGTCGTTGGATGGGGAAATGTTGGTGGCAGTAGAGATAAAGAGTGGTATGATGACCCATTGTGGGATACAACGATCCGTCCATTGCAATCATGGTTAGGATCAGGCTGGGCGACAATGTAAACAATGGGAGACCCAATGACTCGTTAGGAGAAGCCACGGGTCGTTGGTTGTGGTTTTGGTTGGAGGATTAAGTTTTCCATTAGACTTGACGGGGGGAAACAACAATCCATTATTTGTGGTGACGGGTCGTGGTGTGACCCGTTAGAAGATAAGATGCCAAGGTTTAGGGGACTAACCACGGACGATATAATCAGTAATGGGTTGGAGGTACGGGTTGTCCTATCGACCCATTGTTTGGATCCAAGACTAGGTTATCAGTATCTCATTCAACAAAAGACACAATGGGTCGTGGTGGGTTCCAACGACCTGTTGGTGCTATTCATTGGTTCCCTCCGGCCAGAATTTAGGACAAGTTCATTAAGGGTATTTTTGACTTTTTCATGACATAAGGCCCTAAACTATGTCTTTTTGTATTGGGAAAGCTGGGTTTTTAAGAAAATAAACCTTCCTAAACTCCCATTCATGCATGCAAGGATTTTGACAAGTGATCTAAGGGGAGATTTTAAGCTTTTCACCTCAATTCCTTCAATTTCATTCTTGGGATTTTAAGGGGGGTTAGGGGTTGATAATCCCAGGTATGTAAGGTCTTCCATGGGTGGATTCTTCCATACCCATGCTCCTTCTCTATTAATTACTCAAAAATTTAGTTAAAAACTCATGGAGTTTTATATTTGATTTGCATAAAGTTTAACGATTTAATTATGGGTCTTATGATTTCGAAACCCTATCATTATCTAATGATTTTGATCATCTTTTTGAGCTCTAAATTTTATATTAATATGGCTAATTTCAAATTTCTAATCATTTAAGCTCGATTATGCATGCCCATGATAAACCGATTTATGATCCATTGATGTTTTTTATAAGCCCAGCATGTATTATGAATTAAATCATTAATATATTATGTTATATATTATGACCTTATGAAAATTTAAACTATATACATGATCTACAAGTATGTATGTATTTTACTAAGCATGAATTGTGTTTTGGCCGACTCACGGGCCTCAAGTCATGGCTAGTTCACGTATGTTCAAGCATATTTATGATTATCATGATTTGACTAGCCCATGAACTCATGTATGTATTATTATGAGCACTATATATGTTTTAGGAGTAGTATCGAACATCGAGTAGGTTCGGGGCTCAGGTTAAGTCTGGGATCTCATGAACTACATGCCACCGTAGGTATGTTGGGACCCATTCATGTTTGTCCCTGGACCAAATGGCCCTTTTCATGTGGTCACTCCCTTCCTGGTTCCTACCCTTGGCAAGGTACGAACACCCTCCCGACTAGGGTTACAAGTCGGGCTTCATGTGTGCTTATATGGGGTATGTCGATTAAAAGAATCTCCCATTGTTTCTCATGATTTATGCATGTTATGATTATGTATGTTGGCTCAAGTGATGTTAAGCGAAGTTCTTATCTTATGATTATGACTATGTTTATGTTACAAATGTTTTGAAAACCTTGAGTCGTATAATATGTTATAATGATTTATGATACGAGCATGTTGTCCTACTCTTATGATCATTTATGAGTTTCATACATATTTTAAATGTCATCTTTACTTACTTTGCATACTCAGTACATTATACGTACTGACCGCATACTTTCTATGTTGTATCATCTCATGATACAGCTCCCAGTTCTCAGGCTTATCCTCACCCGTAAATAGATTCAGACTTTCTCACTGCGTACTTTGTGAGTCCTCATGTTCCGAGGGATGTCACACTCTATGTTATTCCTTCAATTTCTGGATGTTGGATTAGTTGGGGAGTTGTCCCATCAATCCACCTTTAATGTTTAGAGGCTTATCAGACTAAATAGTTGTATTCCGTCATATTATATAAGTATTGTATTGTTTTCCCTTATGTTATGCTATGATTACGTTCTCTATGCTAACTTTTCCGCTCATGTGATTGAATTAGATATATGCTCATGCCATGGGTTTACTTGGGGTCTCTCGAGGCCCCTTTTCCCGTGTCTATGATCCGTGTGTGTGTTTGGATCATGACAAACTTGGTATCAGAGCCATAGGTTTATGTGTCCTAAGGAGTCTGAAAGCCATGTTAAGTTGTTTCTTTTTCATGGGTGTGAAGCGTGCCACACTTATGACGAAGAGGCTACTAGACGTTTAGGAATGTTCCCTTCTTTCATGATCTATGTCGTGTGATGAACGTCCTTTACTCCTCTAATTCGTGCTATTCGCGTTTGCAGAATCATGCCTCCACGTCGATTAAATGCCAGGAGGAACGGTAACGGTGATGATCATGAGGGTGCCCATGATGTAGAGCATCAGCCAGCTCCACCTATTCATGAGGAGCACGTACCAGAGCTAGCCGGCCACGCTGAGTTTAGGTCCGCGATTCAGATGTTGGCACAAGCCATGACAGCTCAGGTCCAAAATCAGACTGTGGCACATTATCCGCAAAATGGGAACACAACAGCTCCTAGGGTGAGGGAGTTTTTGAGGATGAGCCCTCAAGAGTTCACAGGGTCAAAGATAGACAAGGACCCACATGACTTTATTGAGGACATTATGAAGACCACCTAGGTTATGGGGGTGAATAATGGAGAATGTGTTGGTTTGACCTCCTATCAACTCAAAGGGGTAGGACATATATGGTTCAAGCAATGGAAAGGTGCTAGGATAGCGGGTGCATGCCCGATAGGTTAGGATGAGATCCATACCGCGTTCATGGATCGGTTCTTCCCTCGGGAGATAAGGGCGCTCAAGGCGGGTGAGTTTGTGAATTTGAAGCAGGGCAACATGTTAGTCCGGGAGTATTCCTTGGAGTTCACTTGGCTATCTAAATATGCTCCGGAGTTGGTGGCTGATCAACGGGCTCGGGTGAGCCGCTTTATGCATGGAATAGCAGATTACTTGGATAAGGATTGCCGAATTGCCATGCTACACCGGGACATTGACTTTCCCCATATTGTATTGCATGCCTAGCATATGGAGTCAGTCTATAGGAGGAAAAGAGAGGCCAAGTAGGCTAGGACCAATAGCTACGGGGTTTCTCAGGCCAGGCCAGGAGGTGGATCACGTCAGCAGTCCCAGCACAAGTCCACTACTCAAGCTCCATCATCGGCTAGCACACCGTCCAGGTTCAGGGGAGACTAAAGGAGTAGGGCTACAGGCTCGAGGGATCATTGTAGCATACATGTGGAGCTCACTTTCCCAATTTGTGCGAGATGTGGCAAAAATCATCTTGGGAGGTGCCTGGTCGATGCAGATGCTTGCTTCGTCTATGGCAAACCCGGACACAGGATCATAGATTTCCCTGCAGGCAGTTCTACCTCTCCAGCAGCACGACCCCCTTAGTTGGGTGCCTCCACTAGTTCGGTAGGTGGTCAGCGCCGAAATAGGTTTTATGCCCTAGTGCCTCGCTAGGAGCAGGAGGCTTCACCAGATGTGGTCACGGGTATGTTGCAAGTCTTCCAAATTGATGTTTATGCTTTGTTTGATCCAGGAGCTACCTTGTCTTTCGTGAACCCTTACATTGCTAGTAGTTTTGGAGTTAGTCTTGAAATTCTGTCAGAACCATTCTCCGTATCTACTCTACTCGGTGAATCAGTTGTAGCTAGGCGGGTATATAGAGGTTTCCCCATTACAGTGTTGCATAAAGCTACCTCCGCGGACTTAGTGGATTTGGTCATGACTGATTTTAACATCATTGTTTTATGGATTGGTTGTTTGCATGTTATGCTTCAATTAATTGTAGGACCCGTGTAGTGGAATTTTGATTTTCGGGTGAGTCGGTTTTGGAATGGAAGGGTAATTCAGTTGTACTAGTCGGTCAGTTTATTTCATATCTGAAGGCCAGGAAGATGATCTCTAAGGGTTGCATGTACCACCTAGTCAGGGTTAAGATGTAGAGTCTGAGACCCCGACTATTCAATCAGTTCCAGTGGTGTGCGAGTATCCAAAGATTTTTCCTGATGATTTACCAGGTGTTCCTCCGGAAAGGGAAATTGATTTCGGAATTGATCTACTGCCTGATACATAGCCTATCTCCATTCCTCTATAAAGGATGGCCCCGGTTGAGTTCAAAGAGATAAAGGAACAGTTGAAGGACTTGTTGGATAAGGGTTTCATTCAATCGACCATGTCTCTATGGGGCGCACCGATCCTATTTGTTCTGAAGAAGGATGGATCCCTTCGAATGTGTATTGATTATCGGCAACTTAATAAGGTCACCATCAAGAATAGGTATGCCTTGCCCAGGAATGATGATTTATTTGACTAGCTCCAGGGTGCCAGGTGTTTCTCGAATATAGATCTCAGGTCTAGGTATCACTAGCTCATAGTCCGGGAGAGTGACATCCCAAAGACGGCCTTCAGGACCCGGTATGGCCAATATGAGTTTGTAGTTATGTCATTTAGACTAACCAACACTCCTGCAGCTTTTATGGATCTAATGACAGGGTATTCAAGGCATAATTGGACACGTTCGTGATTGTGTTCATCAATGACATCCTTATATACTCCTGGAGCAAGGAGGAGCATGCCGCTCATTCGAGAATAGTACTTCAAACCCTCAATGATCATCGGTTTTATGAAAAGTTTCAAAAGTGTGAATTTTGGATGGACTCGGTGGCATTTCTGGGCCATGTGGTGTCGAGTGAGGGCGTAAGAGTGGATTCTCAGAAAATTGAAGCGGTGAAAAATTGGCCTAGACCAGTGAATCCTTCAGAAATTTAGAGTTTCTTAGGCCTAGAAGGCTACTATCGAAGGTCTGTTGAGGGTTTCTCATCTATTTCGGCACCTTTAACCAAGTTGACTCAGAAAAAAATAAAGTTCTAATGTTTAGAGAATTGTGAGAAAAGCTTCCAGGAATTGAAGACCTGACTCACTTCAGCACCAGTGTTGACTTTACCCGAGGGTACTGATGGCTTTGTTGTGTATTGTGACGCTTCGAGAGTCGTACTGGGATGTGTGTTGATGCAACGGGGGAAGGTGATAGCATACGCCTCTCAACAGTTAAAGGTTCACGAAAACAATTATTCGACCCATGATCTTTGAGTTGGCTGCGGTGGTGTTTGCACTAAAGATATGGCGGCATTACTTCTATGGGGTTCACGTGGATGTGTTCACGGATCACAAGATCTTTCAATATGTGTTCATGCAAAAAGATCTCAATCTTCGGCAAAGGAGGCGGTTGGAGTTGCTAAACGACTATGATATGAGTGTCCTTTACCACCTGGGCAAGGCTAATGTGGTTGCGGATGCACATAGTAGGCTCTCTATGGAGAGTGCTATTGTTATACCCCGTAGGATTCCCGGCACCTAGATGACCTATTCGCACGTTGGTTAAGCATATTTGAAGGCCATACGTGCTAGAGAAAGGCCCGGGAAAAAGATTGGACAAGAAACCTGTCGAACCATCGCGGAAGGAGCCGAGGCAGAGCCCCTCCGCGATGGCAGCGTGTCACGGAGGTGAAGCCTCCGCGTTGGCTCCGTGACACGTTGGCCTTGTCCAGGCCCAAGTATATAAAGCCCCACTTTGGTTTTAAACTCATTAAAACTTATAATTTCCAGTGAAACAGAGAGGAAACAGTAGAGAAGAGAAAAGGACGAAGGGGGTTATATAATTTTCATCCGATTACGCTGCTAAACGTTGTCCAAACTCAAATTAACCTCAGATACTGAGGTATTTAGCAGCAGAGAGCATTCGTACAGATTTAGTTTTGTGAAATACGGCCGACGAATCGTCGAGCTACCGAGCTAAGGTAAGTAGAATTGCTCCAAACTAGTGTCTATGTGTTTCTAGCGGTGAAGTGAATATTTCTCTCTTCTGGACCTCTGAAAAATAGCGAGTTTTCGACCGTCTTTCGATAAGCCTAAGTTTAGGCTATAAATTACATCGAAGTGATGTTGTTCATTTAAAATAAAGTTATATTTGGTATTAATTGATACATATATGAATGCAGTTGGGAGGAATAGCGGAAATACCGACCAAGCTACGCCAGTTAGTCGGGAAATCAGAAATGAAGGTATGTAAAGCTAGTTTCCTCAGCAAGTTAGTAAATCTCAGTATAGTAAAGCAATTTAAAGGCCAGTAGAATGTTCAGAAGTCATGTATTGTGTTTATTACGAATGTTGGTACGATATTAGAAGCATCAGGTTATAATTAGCACGAAACTTGTGAGCACGATATAGATTCTAATACAAGTGTTAGGAACTGCACAGCATGCTTAGTATATGATGTAGTACAAAATGTCAGGATATTACCGTATTCAGTTGAAACCCAGTAAAGCAATGTAATATCTGTAAGACATCTCAGAAATAGAATGATAGGTTAAAATGAGGTTTAGAAAACATATTAGAAATAGCAAATCATGTTACTATAGAAACTCAGCATACAACATGATTTTCAGCAGAAAGACTATATCTTGTCCAGCATTAGACTCAGTACAGTATGGTAGAAGATTATATATTATACATACATACTATTGTCAGTCTCAGCATGTGTTAAGTATGTACATATTACTATTACTAGCTCAGCATATAGTATGTACAAATACCTTACTACTATTAGCTTCAGTATATGGGATATGCAGATAGTATTACCAGTTGAGACCGTTGTATTATTTTGGGGTTGGATTACCGAGCATCCATGACCGCCCCAGGGTTAATAGCTGTATCGACTCGTCCGCCAGAGGATGAGGATACGTCGCTCTACGGAGTGGCATGCCGTCCCACAGGGGACGAAGATGGGATGCCAGTTTTCCCCATATTGTGCCTTGATCGGCCCTTACACACCCCTGTCGAGCGGATACGCCCGGGTGTTGATTCAAGAGTCCTCCGGACTCAAATGCAGTTATAGTCAGGGGCTCAGCGAGCCCAAGTGCATACCCAGGGGACCGGCAGGATGCTTATAGCGATTATAGGAGATGGGATGATCGGGGTAGGGGTATAGATTCTGTGCTGGTTGTACCTCCCGGCTTATTGGGGCCGGGTAAGGTTTGTGTGTGCTATATTATGTTATGCCATGTTACATTAGACACGAGTAGATCGGCAGTAGAATGATACGTCTCCAGGTATGACTCCTACTCCTTCCAGTATAATTAAGAGAAGGTATGATTTACATTAGCAGACAGTTAATCTATTCCTTCCTACTTCAGTTTCATCAGTTGTATTGTTGTTTTCAGATATTCCTTTCAGTTATTGCTTTACATGCTCAATACCAGCGGTACTGACGCCCGGTGGGGCGCTGCATTACTTATCTACAGGTACTCATAGACAAGCAGGCGATCCGTCGTGATTTCGGTCAGTGCTTGAGTATTCAGCTCCCGTCATCCGGAGACTGAATCCCAGAGGTGTATTTCGTTTTCTTTTGTTGTACAGTACAGGTAGGTCGGGGCCCTGTCCCGATCATTTCTATTGCTATTCCTAGAGGCTTGCAGTCTGTATATATTTCCCCATTGTCAGTTGAGCCGATCGTGTGAGGCCGTGCAGTTGTGTAGATGTTAGTACTTTTATCTCTTTTATGTTGGCCGTGTAGGGCCATAGTTTGACAGTAGTGGTGACCTTATCGGTCACGTAGCTTTCCAGTATTCCATTGTTGAGTTACAGATAACTAGACAGCATGATGGCCTTGTCGGCCCGCATAGGTTTCCCTATATTGATATGTTTCTGGTTAGCTATCAGCACATGTACAGGTGGCTATAGGCCTAGTCGGCCGGAGGCTGTATTTACAGCCGTCATATAGCCCGTTGTTTCCCTGAATCTGAGTTAGAGCCAGCCAGGCACCAGATGTGCTCAGGCTCAGCAGTCTAGCAGTTCAGATCCTAGTAGGGCACCAGGTGCCAGTCATACCCCCCAAGGCGGGGTGTGACAGCTATTCGGCTTGTTATTTGGGTGTATAACTACACGCAAGTGCACGTGGTCGAACAAGTAGTAAAGTGGCTCAAGTAAGCCGAGTATCGATCCCACAGGGACTGAGATAAGGTAACAATCTACTTAAGTGTTACTATATTTACTCTAAAAATGAAGACAACAGTGTAAAGAAGAGTTTGATATTTTGATTTCTAATTTTATCCTAAGTCTACAAAGATTATATAAATTGAGTCTGAACTATGAATGTGAGCATGCTGAGGTTAAACGAACATGTAAGGAAATAAATTATTGATATAATTTGGTTAACTTTTCCTCCGGTTGCTAGTCAAGAATTATTGCCAATGAATTAAAACTCTCGTATTTAACCCAACTTAAGAATCATGAACCGTCCACCTACATTTCTGTGATTAAACGAAATTCATGTTCTAGCCATACAAAACCGATTCCTTAATTGACTAATACAACTTTTAGGTATATTTCTATCCTGAAGGTAAATCAATTCTCAATTTTCCCAAACTAAGAAAAGATCATATCCTATTGATTCACAACTTTCCAATTTCTTGCTCTCTCGAGTGAAACCGGACTTTTTAGATATACATTAACATAGGCCACACATTAATGCAGTAAGAACAAGAATCAATAGAACAACCATGGAAGAAAAGATGAAAAACCACATTGATTAACAATCACATTTCATTACAATTGTTCTTAACCTCAGCAAGAAAAGGATTTAGCCACTCATTCGTGGATTAAACATCGTTAAATGAGTGTTAAACATGCAAGCAATTGAATTAAAGAAGGAGATATGGAAAAACCCTGAGATTTTCGTCCCCTCAACTGCCTGTAACCCACGTTCTTGCTCCACCAAGTCAGAATATTGAAAAATGAACCTAAGTGTTCTATTTATACTAGTGGGAATTTTTCCCGAAATAACAAGAAACGTGTCACGGAGTGCATCACGAAGCACTGCCTCTGTGACACGCCACTGACGCGGAGCCTCATTGGAAATTGACTGTCCAGGTAATAAGGCCCAACGTGGCACGGTGTGCAATGCGGGGCTAGGCCAACGTGCCACGGCCCCAACGCGCACCCACACTGGAATTTGGCCAAAAATTCCCTATCCAGGTAGAAGGCCTCCGCGATGGCAGCGTGACATGGCTCCATCGCGGGGCCCCTTTAATTTGTGCCGTCCAATGCTTTGTCCTTTGCTAACATCCGAGTCCAACCCCGATCTCTCCCAACACGCACTTTAGCTTCACAAAATTATATTTCACCTGCAAAACAACGCTAATCATGTTGGTTAGTATAAATTCACATTTTATTATCAATCACATGAGAATGTATAAACATTGATAGATAAGCAAGGCTAAAATGACACATTTGAGTATCACTTGGGCATATAAATTTGCCCAAGATCACTTACCCCACACTTAAATCCTTGTTCATCCCCGAACAACAATCTTACACCTCATGCAATTTACACCCCAACCTGGCTACTTTGGTTCGACAATTCAGGCTACAGTCATACCGATTATTCAATACAGCAAATCATCAAGAAAACACGCATGGTCCTATTAATGCAATGACCTTCAACACATCAAGACCTCCTAGACTTAAGAATCGACTCTCGATATTGGCAAACTCATGCAAATCAGCTGATCAAGATATCCGACACGAAACTTAATCTCTCATCAAGCATGTGCCCTCACAACGCAAGAAAATTTTCCCCTTTTTAATCACATGAACTCAAACGGTTATATGCAAGGGCACATAAACACAATTTCACTCTCTCTCCCAAAAGAATTCACATGCATCATGTCATGAACCATAGGCTTGCCCTTAGTGTATTACTCCACTAATATAAGGAAATGTGATGTAGGATCACGTAGGACTTTAACGGGTTGTAATGTAAGCTACGGAACTAGTAAATATTGGGCTAGCCAATAATAGCCACTAGCATCCTTAAGTGCCTTTTCAATACATCCCATCAAACTCATGGGCATTGTTTCTTCCTTCATCCTCCCATTCTTGAAGTCTGTCTTTAGTTTGGCCCATATCTTTAAGCACACTTGACTCGATAACAAAGATTATTCAGACACCTTCATTATATTTTATTTATAACAAGTGCACCTTCAACCTTTTCTTTCCTTTCATCACTCTGCTTTTCTTTTATTTTCACCATTCTCACTCTTTGACACTTTGGGAAAATTATTTTCTCTTCTTAAGCGCTTAAGAGTTTTGGATCAAATTTACGGCTAATAAAAAAAAGGAGGGGTTAAGCTCGGTTTACACATTTTGACACAAGAAAAAAAAGGAATAGGCTAAAGGCTCAACGGGCTAACTAGGGTGTACATTCAAGGTGGGTACAATAATGAAAAAGAGAAACTTTCGGTTAACACAAAGAAATGCCTATATCCTTTCCTACAATACACGTCCTTCATTTCATTTCGTACACACACCAGGCAAGTTCTAGACACTTCACAATGGCATGGAATAAACAAAACCTCACTTCACACTTATTGCACATGCTCAATTCAAGACGTATTCACAGACTCCTCAATCAGCTAATTACAAGAATTCAAACATTAAGCCTCAATCACACTGAATTAACTCTATGGCCTAGGTATCTCAACATATTTACAAAGTTGCATGTTTTCATACGAATCACCTTTGCAATTCAAATATCATGTACGACACGCAACCAGAATTCCACAACCATAAAGTAACTACAGGTTTTGGGATGCAACCCACAAAAGAAAACAACTGAAAAATAAATGAAAAAAATCTACTCCTAACGACTACATTTCCCTTAAGACTTCGGTTCAATGGGACCATTCTCAGTAAAACAACCGAAAACAAACGCCGAGAAACCCAAGAATTGAAAAAAAAAATTTAACATATCGATCATTTCGATAAACAAAAAATATGTACAAAAACAGCTAGCAAAATATTCATCAGCACACAACAGTTTCGCATTTAATTACAGTACAGAACAACAACATCACAATCACGGGGTCACAAAATTTTTTCACAGGCACAACAACAGAATAGAACATACACAACAACACAACCAGCACCTAACTACTCCCCACCCCACACTTATCTCGAACACTGTCCCCAGTGTTCATAAAAATTAACATAGCACAAAAAATGGGTGGCGGAACTCCCTGATCAATCAAAATACTCCACTTCTTCATCAGGTGCTGCTGCCTCGTCTCCTATGTCTGAATCACCCCCATTGTCATCATCGGACTCCACATCGGAGTCCTCATGACGTGTCTCCTCATCTGTGGGGACATCATCATTTGTGGGCTCTACAAAAGCTGGCCCCACTCGGCATAGAGCCCTGGCATTTTCGCCAAAAGGGTAGTCTAGCTCGAGCTGCCATAGCTCCTCTTCTGTTGCCGGCCTCCCGCCTATCCGCAGCTGGAGTATCTGCATCCCGTACATGCGAGCCATGTACTGATCAACCCGAGCATGTCGCTCGGCAAGTGTAAGAACAGGCCCGTGGGTGGTGTCGAGTGCCTTAGTTTTAGTGACATCTAAGGCCCGCCGCTCCATCTGCGGGATGTAGTCAAGGGCCTCTTCCTCAAGATCCAGGCCCCTCAAGAACGTGGTGAGTAGTCCACCAAATTCATATCTGTGCCCCTGATGCAAACGGTCTCTCTTCATGGCGGAGATAATCACCGGCCCCACATTGATCTCCAGCCCTTTCATCAGGGTGTACACCAAGCATACACGATCCCGGGTTACATCCGTCATATGCACCCCCGGGATTAGGCAGGAACACATGATCTTAAGCCATATCCTCGCTTCCCTGTTCATCTGTGAGTAGGGCAAAGTCTGATGGTAGCCCCTCTCCTTATGTTTGCTCCACCTAGCCGTCGATCGGGTTCCACACAAAGTGCGTCTGATGTCCGCATATGGTGGAGTGATATTCAGCTGTCGAAGCACGTGGGCGTCTGTGTCCCGCGCCCCTAAGATAGCATTGAGGTGGTGGGGCTCAAAAGTGACTATTTGCCCTCTTATTTTGATGGTGTGACTTCTGAGAGTCGGGTTCCAGCTGGCGTAGAATTCCCGAATCAAGTGCAAGCTGCATTCCATGGGCTCTTCAAAAATGAAGTTCAGCCCAGCTGCCTCGATCCTCTAGACAATCCTGGGGAACTCCTGTGCCAACGGTTCCCTTGCTATGTGTTCCTCGGGGAAGTACTTGCTCTCCTTGTGCTTTGCGTACCACTTCTTCCCCTCCTCTGTCACCCACCTGGTTCCATATTGACGGCGTTGGCCGTGTGGAACTGCTGGTGCTGCTGGGACCGCTGTGCCCAGTCTGATTCTTTTTTTCCGACGCCGGATGTTGATGCGCCTTTTCCCTTGTCTTGCCTGCTTGCCATTTTTCCTGTCAACCCAAATAGACAAGATCAATGTTAAGCAAATTAAAATTTGCTTCGACTAAGGTTGGGTTAAGCTAGGCTACCCCACACTTAGTCCTTAGCCAAAATTACAACATTAAGGCAAGATCGTGCTTACTTACACAAACAAACAACAAAACATAACAAATATGCTTAGTGCATTTGGAGAATTCGACGGTATATATTCTATGTACTACTCAGACTTCGTACAGCTAACCACAATCCTTACCATCGCTAACATTTTATCCCATACCACTTAGCAAGGAGAAACAAAAGAAAATTTTAACTACATGATCCTCTCTACAATTCACCCAATTCTTGCAAATTCCAAAATTTCATTCACCCAAGAATCCGTCGGTCTTTTAGCATAATAACAGTTAGCACATCGACTCATCTCACTCAACATGTATAACCCAGCATGAATTTCACTAGTTCAACTAAATTTTTCCCTTTCAAACTCAAAGGCAAGTCCTAGCTATGATTTTATCAAAAATTCGATTAAACTATGTAATTAACGAGTTCAAGCAATCACAATGATACTCCGAACATCAATCAACAATAATTCAATTGAATTTAAGCTTAATTTCTACTTAGGGAAAGTTTAGCTCATATCACATGTTCAATCTCGAAGAAAATCGACAAGAAATGAGATAGAATTGAAGAACATACCTTGAATTCGAAGAATTGATGAAAACTCGATGAAATTCTTGGCCTAAGTCCGTGTCACGTTGAGGGGGAAGGGGTTTTTGGGAGGTTGGTCACGGAGGATATGAAAAATGAGGAAAATGGAGGGGGAATCGGGGTTTAAAAGTGGGAAATTCGCGCGGGTCACCCGGCGACCCGGTGTGACCAGTCGCGATATACACTTCAACGTGTCACGGAGGGTAACGCGGAGCATGCCCTCTGTGACACGGAGCTGTCACATGGGTGTTTTTGAATTTTAAAAATTCCAGATTTACACCTCAACGTGTCACGGAGGGTAACGCGGAGGCCCTCCTCCGTGACACGAAGCCATCGCCCTAGCTCACTGTTTTGCCACTTTTTATTATTTTTCCTACCTCAAATTTTCCTTTGCGATCCCTTGCACATTTATCCTCCGTTCAACCTGAAATTCATCTTACGGTAAGCAATTGGTTAGAATTATAGGTTTCACTCAAAATAAAAATAAAAACAAAAACAAAAACCAAAAATTTTGTTGTTAATCAAGAAAAAAAAAAGAAAAAAAGGAAATCTATTCACAATTTACAAAGAAAAATTTCACGGGTTGCCTCCCGTGCAGCGCCTGGTTTACCGTTGCGGCTCGACGTCATTCAGCTCGGTCATCTTCTAGGGTGACGGATGTTTTCTCTCGACCACCGTACTCAGCCCAGTAGTTCTTACATCGCTCTGATGGTTTTCCCAATAACTCTCATGAATCACTTATCTGCGCATCATCACCTCGATCAATCACGTTGATCACAGAGAGTTCCTCGTACACAGTCGGGAGCTTGGGGGCCTTATATACATCGAACACTTCCACCTTGTCGTGTGCCCGCATGGTTAGCTGTCCTGCAGCTACATCAATCAGCGCTTTCTCGGTCGCCAAGAAAGGACGTCCCAAAATAAATGGGACTTCCGCGTCTGGCTCAAAATCCAGCACGACGAAATCCACCGGGAAGATACGGGAGCCCACTTGCACCAGCACATCCTCCACAATGCCATCAGGTCTGGCTAAGGACCGATCCGCTAGTTGCAAGATCACTGTTGTTGGTCTAGGACTCCCTAGACCCAACTTCTTGAATACCGATGACGGCATCAAATTAATGCTCGCTCCCAAATCACATAATCCGCGAGCTCGGATACTTTGCCCAATTGTATTTTGTATAGTAAAGCTCCCAATATCTTTGAGCTTTTTGGGCAAACGGTTTTGTATCCAGGAAGTGCACTCCTCCGTGAGAGCTACTGTAGCATACTCAGTCAACCGACTTTTGTTTGCCACGATGTCCTTAATGTACTTTGCATATTTTGGCACTCCCTTCAAAACATCAACAAGAGGTATGTTAATATGTACCTGTTTCAGCAACTCCATGAATTTCTTGAAACACGCCTCCTCCTTGTGTTTCTTTAATCTTTGAGGGAACGGGGGTGGTGGTCTTTCTGATTCTGCTTCCTTTTTCTTCCCCCCTCATCACTTTGCTCCCTCTCAACTTCTGCTGCTCCCAATTGTTGAGGTGGTCTTTCTGGTTCCACCTCTTTCAGTTGCAAACCACTCCTAGTGGTCACCGCATTCACCTGCTTGGGATTGGGATCTGTGTCTCTCGGAAGTCCTCCTCTAGGCCTGGTATTTTGGGCTCCAGCAAATTGCCCAAATTATTATTCAAGTGCCTTAGTAGCTAACTGGTTGTTCTTCACCTTGGCTGCCAATTTCACATAGTCAGCCTGCAATTGAGCTTGGTTAGCTATCATCGTCTTGAACATCTCCTCAATGATGGGTGATGGTGGTGGAGGAGGTGCATTGTTGTTTCTATATTATGCCTGATAGTTCTGATGACCTCCTTGATTCCTCTGCGCCCCATGACTCAAACTTTGCCCTTGATGGTTGTTGCTACCCCAAGAGAAATTCGGGTGATTCCTCCAGTTGGAATTGTAGTTGTTGCCATACTGTTGGTGGTTGTTCCTCTGTATATTTCCCACAAAGTTCACCGAGTCAGGATTTGCTCCACAACACTCAGCTGAGTGCTCACTACTCCCGCACACTTCACACCAAATCTGCTGCACTATATTCACCGGGTCTTGAGTCTGGTTCATTGTCATGTTACTGAAGTGGGTGTTGAGTTGATTCTGTAAAGCAGCTATCTGTGCAGCAATAGCTGTAAAACCATCCACTTCTAGAACTCCGGCTGCTTTCCTTGTTCCTCCTCTTGATGAATTAGCATTCCACTCCGGATTCCCTGTGAAATACGGTTTAACAAGGTATACAGCTCCTCATAAGTTTTCTCCAATGCTTGTCCCCCAGCTGCTGAGTCTAGCAAGATTTTTGTGTGGGGTTCCAAACCCTCTATAAAAGTGTGCACCAGCACCTCATTGGATTGATGATGGTGTGGACAATCCCGCAACATGGACTTGTATCTTTCCCAAGCTTGATATACATTCTCTCCCTCTCTCTGTTTAAAACTTAGAATTTGACTTCTAAGTCTTGCTGTTTTACCGGATGGAAAAAATAGTATCAAGAATTTCCTTGCAAGATCATCCCACGTAGTAATAGAATTTGGTGGCTCAGCTTTCAACCACCTCTTGGCTTCTCCCAATAGTGAAAATGGGAACAATGTAAGCCTGACATAATCTGATGACACTCCAGCGGGGATGTAAGTGTCCCTTATCTCCAAAAAATTTTGTGGATGCTGCTGTGGATCCTCATGAGGGAGACCTGTGAACTGCCCGCTGGTGTGCAGCAATTGCACCATGTTTTGCTTGAGCTCGAACCTCCCTCCTAGCTTAGGTTTGCGGATGCTAGATGTGACATTGTTAGCATGTGGGATTGCCGCCTCACGAACCGGCCTAGCTGCTACTTCCTCGGGCACTAACATTGCCCTTACTACTGGTGGATTCTGTTGTTGCTCCATGATTGTTTGTCTGAGCAACTGCAGCTTTTTCTCTAGAGCTTCTCTCCGCTGACGATGATATAGTCTTTCAGGCTCTAAATATGAGTCCACCAGCTCCTTGTCTCTTGCCAGTGTTCAGCAGTATTTCTGCAAAATACAGGCTAAGTCCAAGTTGTCAACACTAAGAACAAAAAATATAGTAAATTAACACTTAAGAAAAATTCACCAATTGCCATTCCCCGGCAACGGCGCCAAAAGCTTGTTCGGCTTGTTATTTGGGTGTATAACTACACGCAAGTGCACGTGGTCGAACAAGTAGTAAAGTGTCTCAAGTAAGCCGAGTACCGATCCCACAGGGACTGAGATAAGGTAACAATCTACTTAAGTGTTACTATATTTACTCTAAAAATGAAGACAACAGTGCAAAGAAGAGTTTGATATTTTGATTTCTAATTTTATCCTAAGTCTACAAAGATTATATAAATTGAGTCTGAACTATGAATGTGAGCATGCTGAGGTTAAACGAACATGTAAGGAAATAAATTATCGATATAATTTGGTTAACTTTTCCTCTGGTTGCTAGTCAAGAATTATTGCCAATGAATTAAAACTCTAGTATTTAACCCAACTTAAGAATCATGAACCGTCCACCTACATTTCTGTGATTAAACGAAATTCATGTTCTAGCCATACAAAACCGATTCCTTAATTGACTAATACGACTTTCAGGTATATTTCTATCCTGAAGGTAAATCAATTCTCAATTTTCCCAAACTAAGAAAAGATCATATCCTATTGATTCACAACTTTCCAATTTCTTGCTCTCTCGAGTGAAACCGGACTTTTTAGATATACATTAACATAGGCCACACATTAATGCAGTAAGAACAAGAATCAATAGAACAACCATGGAAGAAAAGATGAAAAACCACATTGATCAACAATCATATTTCATTACAATTGTTCTTAACCTCATCAAGAAGAGGATTTAGCCACTCATTCATGGATTAAACATCGTTAAATGAGTGTTAAACATACAAGCAATTGAATTAAGGAAGAAGGAGATAGAGAAAAACCCTGAGATTTTCATCCCCTCAACTGCCTGTAACCCACGTTCTTGCTCCACCAAGTCAGAATATTGAAAAATGAACCTAATTTTCTATTTATACTAGTGGGAATTTTTCCCAGAATAACAAGCAACGTGTCACGGAGTGCATCGTGAAGCACTGGCTCCGTGACACGCCACTGACGTGGAGCCTCACTGGAAATTGACTGTCCAGGTAATAAGGCCCAACGTGGCATGACGTGCAGCGCTGGGCTAGGCCAACGTGCCATGGGCCCAACGCACACCCACACTGGAATTTGGCCAAAAATTCCCTATCCAGGCAGAAGGCCTCCGCGGTGGCAGCATGATACGACTCCATCGTGGAGCCCCTTTAATTTGTGTCGTCCAATGCTTTGTCCTTTGCTAACATCCGAGTCCAACCTCGATCTCTCCCAACACGCATTTTAGCTTCACAAAATTATATTTCACCTGCAAAACAACGCTAATCATGTTGGTTAGTATAAATTCACATTTTATTATCAATCACATGAGAATGTATAAACATTGATAGATAAACAAGGCAAAAATGACACATTTGAGTATCACTTGGGCATATAAATTTGCCCAAGATCAAGTGCGTCCCACGTGGACGAAGGAAGGAAGGAGTTGGTGAGAGATGTCCACCGACTTAAAAGGTTGGGGGTTAGATTGATCAACACTACCGATGGCGGCGCTGTTCTGTGGAATGGGTCAGAATCGTCTTTGGTGTTCGATGTCAAACCAAATAAAGATGAGGATCCAACTTTAAGAAGGTTGAAGGAAGCTGTGCGGAGTCAAAAGGTGGAGGTTTTCTCCCAAGGGAGAGATGGTGTCCTTTGATACCAGGATCGGCTATGTGTTCTGGACGTTAATAATTTGAGATTCTGGATATTGCATGATGCACATGGTACCAGATATTTCATCCATCCAGTATCCACGAAGATATATCGAGACTTGAGGGAAATCTATTGATGGGATGTTCGAGCACCAAAGGCTAGGAGGTATACTTCAGGATGTTAGCATTCCTACTTGGAAGTGGGAGAGATTAATATGGATTTTATTACAGGCCTACATCATACTCGTCGACACTATGATTCCATTTGGGTGGTGGTAGACAGGTTAACAAAGGCTGCACACTTCCTACCGGTCAAGATCACGATTCAGCGGATGATTATGCCAAGTTGTATATTCGGGAGTTGGTTCGGCTTCATGGAGTGCCTTGTCTATTATTTCAGACCGAGTTACTTAGTTTACCTTCCATTTCTAGCAATTTTTTCAGAAGGGACTTGGGACTCAGATTAAACTCAACACAGCATTCCATCCACAAACGGATGGCCAGGAAGAACGAACAATATAGACTCTTGAGGATATGTTGAGGGCATGTGTTATGGATTTTAACGGTAGTTGGGATGATCATTTTCCCTTGATCGTAACAGTTATCCCTCTGGTATCCAGATGGCACAGTTCAAGGCCCTCTATGGGTGGAGGTGTAGATCTCCCATCCGATGGTTTGAGGTTGATGAGGCAGTTATGATAGGGCCAAAGGCGGTTCACGAGGTGATGGTGAACGTCCAATTGATAAGGGATCGATTAAAACCCACTCAGAGACGTCAAAAATCGTATGTTGATGTGAGGAGAAGAGATTTAGAGTCTGATGTGGACGACTGAATATTTCTAAAGGTATCTCTCATGAAGGGAGTCATGCGGTTTGAAAAGAAAGGAAACTAAGTCCCTGCGATGTTGGTCCCTACCGGGTTCTGAGAAGAGTTGGTAAGGTGGCGTATGAGTTGGGCTTGCCATCGGAGTTATCTTTAGTTCATCCTGTCTTCTATGTGTTGCTTTTGAAAAAAGTGTTTGGGTGATCCAGCCTTGGTAGTCCCAGTAGATAGCATTGGAGTAAAAGACAGCCTCTATTATGAAGAAATTCCCATTGAATTCTTGGATCGTTAGGTTCGAAAGTTGAGGAACAAAGAAGTAGCTTTAGTTACAATTTTATGGAGAAATCAGCATGTTGAGGGAGCTACGTGGGAAGGCGATGCGGATACGATGGCTAGATACCCACATTTGTTCTCTACCAGCTCAGTTTCGACTTGAGGTATCAGTTCTACTCTATGATCCCGTTTAATTTTCATGCTCAGTTCATGTGTGCAAGTTTCTTTTATGTGTATGAATGTCTATGTGAAGCATGAGATCCATTCAGCTAAGTGGTTTGGTTAGGAGGTAGTCATTTCGTGAAAATTTCGGTTAACATGATCAGTATATGGCTATGATAAATTGTATGTTTCTGTTTGCTTCTTGTTTCCTACATTCGAGGACGAATGTTTCCAAGGGGGAGATATTGTAATACCCCGGGAAGGCCTAAGAATAGACCCAGGAGTTTAATTTGAAAAGTGCAAAAAACTGGCAAAATATCATAGCATGGACCATAGAATGACTCGTGGTATCAAACCACGAGTCGTTGTATGTTGTCGTTGGTTGGGGAAATATTAGTGGCAGTGGAGATAACGAGAGGTATGATGACCCATTGTGGGATACAATTGTCTATCCATTGCAATCGTGGATAGGATTAGGCTGGGCGAATATGTAAACAACGGGAGTCCCAACAGCCCATTAGGAGAAGCTAGGGACCGTTGGTTGTGGTCATGGTTGGAGGATTAAGTTTTCCAGTAGACTTGACGGGGGAAACAACGATCCGCTTTTTGTGGTGACGGGTCGTGGTGTGACCAGTTAGAAGATGAGATGTCAAGGTTCAACGGACTAACCACGGACGATATAACGAGTCGTGGGTTGGAGGTACAGGTCGTCCTATCGACCCGTTGTTTGGATCTGAGACTAGGTCATGAACAGTTCGTTCCATGAGAGACACAACTGGTCGTGGTGGGTTCCAACGACCCGTTGGTGCTGTCCGTTGGTTCCACCCGGCCAGTTTTCAGGGCAGATTCATTAAGCGTATTTTTGACTTTTTCACGATATAAGGCCCTAAACAACGTCTTTTTGGCTTGGGAAAGCTGGGTTTTTAAGAAAATAAACCTTCCTAAACTCCCATTCATGCATGCAAGGATTTTTACAAGTGATCTAAAGGGAGATTCAAGCTTTTCACCTCAATTCTTCAATTTCATTCTTGGGCTTTTAAGGAGGGTTAGGAGTTGATAATCCCAGGTATGTAAGGTTTTCCATGAGTGGATTCTTCCACACTCATGCTCCTTCTCTATTAATTACTCAAAATTTTTGTTAAATACTCATGGGGTTTTATATTCAGTTTGTATAAAATTTAATGATTTAATTATGGGTCTTGTAATTTTGAAACCCTATCATTATCTACTGATTTTGATCATCTTTTGGAGCTCTAAATTTGATATTAATATGGTTGATTAAGCTCGATCATGCATGCCTATGATAAACCAATATATGGTCCATTAATCCATTGATGTTTTTGATAAGCTCAGCATGTATTATGAATTAAATCATGAATATATAATGTTATCTATTATGATCTTATGGAAATTTAAACTGTATGCATGATCTACAAGTATGTCTGTATTTTACTAAGCATGAATTGTGTTTTGGCCAATCCATGGGCCTCAAGCCATGGCTAATTCACATTTGTTCAAGTATGTTTACGGTTATCATGATTTGACTAGCCCATGAACTCATGTATATATTATTATGAGCACTATATATGTTTTAGGAGTAGTATCGAACACCGAATAGGTTCGGGGCTCAGGTTAAGTCTCGGATCTCATGAACTACGTGCCACCGTAGGTATGTTGGGACCTATTCATGTTTTCCCTGGCCCAAATGGCCCTTTTCATGTGTGATCACACCCTTCATGGTTCCTGTCCTTGGCAAGGTACGAACACCTTCCCAACTAAGGTTACAAGTCAGGCTTCATGTGTACTAATATGGGGTATGTCGGTTAAGAGAATCTCCCATTGTTCCTCATAATTTACACATGTTATGATTATGTATGTTGGCTCAGGTTATGTTAAGCGAAGTTCTTCTCTTATGACTATGACTATGTTTATATTACGAATGTTTTGAAAACCTTGATCCGTATAATATGTTATAATGATTTATGATACGAGCATGCTGTCCGACTCTTATGACCATTTATGAGTTTCATACATGTTTTAAATGTCCGCTTTACTTACCTTGCGTACGCAGTATGCTCCGCCGTATTGTATAAGTATCGTACTGTTTTCCCTTATGTTATGTTATGATTACATTCTCTATGCTAAGTCTTCTTCTCATGTGAATGAATTAGATGTATGCTCATGCCATGGGTCGACATGGGGTCTCGGGGCTCCTTGTCTAGTGTCTATGATCCAGGTGTGCGTTTGGCTCTTGGAAGAAGCTCTAATAGTTCCTCCCTTGACTCGTGCTTTACGCGCTTGTAGTTAATGCCTCTCAAAAGAGTAAATGGAAGAAGAAATGGTAATGGTTGCCAGCAGGCACCAACAGCCCCGGCGAACCCGATGGAGGACCATGTTACTCATGCCGAGTTCCGGGCAACCATCAACAAGTCGGCATAAGCCAGGACCACCCAAATTAATCAGGTGGTGATGGCTCGTGTTCCCCAGAATGGGAAAATAGCAGCGGCAAGGATAAGAGATTTCCTCAGAGTAAACCCACCCGAATTCTTAGGGTCAAAGGTGGACGACGACCTATATGAGTTCTTGGAGGAGATTCAGAAGATCACTAAAATCATGGGGGTGATGGGAATGGTGAGCGCAGATTTACCCTCCTACCAGCTAAAAGGAGTCGCTTATATATGGTTTTGTCAGTAGAGAGTCAGTCGAGGAATTGGGGCAGGCTCCGTAGGTTGGGATGAATTTTTGACTACGTTTCTGGACAGGTTTTTCCCTAAGGAGTTGAGAGAGACAGAGGTAGTAGAATTCATCAACTTGAAATAGAATGACATGACTATCCAGGAGTACACGTTGGAATTTACCCGATTATCCAAGTATGCATAGGAGATGGTAGCCTACTAGAGGGCCTGGGTGAGCAGGTTCGTGAATGGAGTGTCAGACTCCTTGGTTAAAGAGTGTAGGACTGCCATATTGCATAGGGATATAGATTTTCCATGGTTGGTGGTATTCGCTCAACAAATGGAAGTGGAACAATTTAAGGCAAAAGAGAGAGAGGCAAAGAGGGCTAGGATAGGGGATTCAGAGTTTTACCCGCAGATGACAAGTTGTGGGCACCGCTCATAGTCCTAGCAGAAGTCATCAGCCGTAGCACTTTCGACGGTCAGTGGTCCATACAAACCCAAAGTAAGGGACATTACAAACCCGCTGTGTACCAGCTGTGGGAAGCACCATTTGGGAGAATGCATGGCTACCTCAGATGTTTGTTTTTGGTGCGGTAAGTTGGGCCATAAACACCGAGATTGCGCAGCGGCTAAGCGAGGCGAGAGCAGATCCTCTGCCACCTCTTCAGTAGCTCTAATAGCCCGTCCATTTCAGTAAGGTGCATCATCTAGCTCGGGTGGCGGCGGACGTTGTCAGAATCGCTCCTATGCCATAGCAACACACCAGGATAAGGGCAAGTCGCCAATAGTGTCCATAGGTATATTGTGAATTTTGTGTTACTCTTTGCATGTTGCCAGCCCAGAACCCCAGTATTAAATAAAAAGCTCTATGATGGTTGTTGAGAAGATATTGTCAATGTGTGATGTGAATACTTGTGAGTGTATAGCTTGCAGTGAAGGTTAGAGGTGAAGGAGAAGCTAGGCATTAGTAATTTAGCCCCGACCTTAAGAAAGATTCAGGAGCCTTAGAATGAAAGATTTAACCTAAGGGAGAGATGGTAAGTATGTGTGACAAGTCAGATATGAGAATGAAGGCTCAGTCCATATCAGCTTAGTCCCGATTAGAGGGAAAGAATCCTCCCAATGTTCTATATAGTTCCGTATTAGTTTCATGTCTTTCTGTCCCTCTTATTCCCTAGCATGCATGTACGATTTAGATGTTCAGTTCAGATGTATAAGATTAACCTGAGTTATATGTTCCATTGTTTTCAGTTGTAGTTGATCAGTTTTGAGATTTCAATTTCGTCCCTAACCTTACAGTATGTTTAGCAAATATTCGAGGATGAATGTTCCCAAGGGGGAGATATTGTAACACCTCAAAAGCCCCAAGATTTAAAAGTCAGGATTTGGATTATGCTTAGCAGAAAAATCTACAAAAGTTCCTCAGAACGACTTGTCCATTGAGTCGTTGTTAGATCTAATAGGTCGTTAGAGGCAATCATTGGAAGTGCTTTAGAAAAGGTGCCATGTGATGCCACGAGAGGAGGTACGAGTTGTTGTGGGAGACAATGACTCGTTGGAGGCAGTCATGGTGAGCTTGCAGTATTAGCTACTCAGAGGGAATGAGTTAGATGACAACTCATTAGTTTCCTTAACGGGTCATCATGAGGAGTCGTGGGATGGAGTCCAGGGTTTCAGGTCAGTGGCGACAGATGGTTGTAACGAGTCGTTGAAGCTAGAAATGACACGTGGTCTCGATCGTGGGAAGGGATTTAAGGGTTGGTCCAGTGGGGACGACAGAAGGGCTGATGAGTCATTGGATCAAGTAATTACCCATCGTGATTGCCAGTTGAGGAACCAGTTGAGCCCACAGGAGTTGGTGATGAGTCGTTGGTTGAAGTAATGACTCGTTCTGTCAATCATTGGTTGAAGAAGCTGAAACTATGAAGCAAGCCTCAGAAATAATGGATGGCCACCACGAGTCATGGTGAGGATCAACAACTCATGGTGAGGGTCATGTCTCAAATCGGGCAAAATTTTAAGTTTTTCCCAGGGGTACTTTGGTGAAGTCCTATGCTTCTAGTTTTAATATGGCATCATTTTGGGCTTTTAAGGAATATTTTTAGGAGGTTTCTAACCTAACCTCTTATTCCCTAAACTCTCCTTTCTTCCCTCTCAAGATCAAGGATTCAACTAAGGGTTTCCTCAAGGATTCAAGGTGCAAGTTCGAGTGGAATTGCTCCTACCAAGTATATGGGTTTTTCAACAAGGATATCCTTCCATCCTTGTGCCCAAAAATGTTTTATCAAAAACCCAATTTCAATTATTCTAGAAAAGCATTACCTAGGGTTTCAATTTATGGGTTATTTCTTCTATGTCTTCTATGAATTCTAAAACCCATTAGGATTACAAGTTAATTATGCTTATGGAATTATTTTATTATCTTGAATTATGTGCTAGATGGTGAAAATGCATGATTGTAGAATCTTCTTCATGAGATGGCTTAAACTTTGATTGGGATTTTATTATTATTCCCTCGACTATATCAATAACTCGTAACCATGTCTTAAATATGTGAAGATCATAAGAATTCCCTTAAAAACTAGAATACATGATTTGATAAATATTTTGAGATGAGATTAGAATTTATGGGATTGATCAATTGAAAGCAAGTATGTGTTTTCATTAGGTTTTCAATGAAACTGTGTTGGATATAAGGTAAACCTATTATAATGGCATAATTATCGTATCTTTCTTATGAATTGGAGGAAATTTAAAAATGGGTTCTATGAAATGAAAATGTATGCTTCCACCATGATCTCGTTGTAAATGTTTAAGGTATGAATTAAGTGTATGGGCTTTCCGTAAATCTAAAATATATGAAACAATGTACCTCTGTAAAGTGTAAATTGGACGAATGGAACCTACATGACCCTATGTTATATGTTGTATGTTATGAACTCGGGACCTGAATGTTGTGGAGGTGTGTAAAGTATGATGTGAATCTATAGATGTTCGTAAATGTAGGATGAGTGAATTAAATGATGATTTGGTACTATGAAGATATGAATTATGATTATAAAGCATGAGAATGATATTTCAGACAGTTGGGCTTGTTGTTAGTAGAAAGTAGCCCTAACCCTTTCTAAATAAATGTCGTATGATGAAACTAGTAAATTCTCATGTTTTATGAAGTAGCATAGCCTCGATGTATAGTGCCAAATCAATCCTCCTAATGTTCTAGTCAGACAGGGATTCTCCTGTTACACCCCGTAAGTTCTTGACACTTAGTTGGCCTATTCGCATGTTGGTTAAGAGTTTGATATTACACCCCGTAAGTTCTTGACACTTAGTTGGCCTATTCGCATGTTGGTTAAGATTTTTAGAATGCCATACATGCGAGAAAAAGGCCCGGGGAAAGACCGGACAAGCGCCAAGTCGGAGCGTCGCAAGGCAAATGCGACTTATAAATCGCATTCGACAAATGCGACTTAAAGTCCCCAAGTATATAAGGCTCCCACTTCGTTTTAAATCATTTTACCTTCATATAATTTCCAGTAAACGAACAGAAACAGAGGGGAACGAAGGGCTTGATTAAATTTCCTTTCGTTTACACCGTCAAACGCAGTCCAAACTCGAATTAACTTCGGGTAGCAAAGTATAAAGCTGCCGGGAGCATTCCTGAGGAGTTAGTTTCGCAAAATTTGGCCGGCGAATCATCGTCACGCCGAGCTAAGGTAAGTGGAATTGCTCCAAACAAGTGTTAATATACTCCCAGCATTAAAATGAGTATTTCTCGCATCTAGACCCCCGAGAAATAGCGAGTTTTCGACCGTTCTTCGATAAGTCGAAGAATAGGCAGTAGGTATAGCCATAATATGGTTTCTTTCCAAAATAATAGTAGAATTAATTCTATTCTTTCGTGAATATGAATACAGTTGGGAGAAATAGCTGAATACTAGCCGAGCTACGCCAGTTAATTAGAAAGTCAGCAGTTGAGGTATGTAAAGCCAGTTTATTTCGGCAAGCTAGTAGTTCTAGTGTAGAAAAATAGTACGAATTTCAGTAGAGTGTTTTAGAAGTCGTATATTATGTTCAGTATGAAATTTAGTAAGCATGTTAGAAATATAATAGAGTGTTCAGCATGAAATTCATTAAAACAATATAAGTCCCAGCAGAATATTCCAGAAATATTATTTCAGATTCAGTATATTTCAGTATCAGATTCAATACATTTAAATATGAGATTCAGAACAAAATACCAAAACATAAATATTATTATCAGATCCAGTATATATACTACATGTGCCTATTACTATCTGTGGAGACATGATTGTTCTGTGTTGGGCACCCTTAGAGCTTCCTTGACCGCCCCAGGGTTAATAGCTGTGTCAACTCGCCCGCCAGAGGGTGAGGATATGTCGCTCTACGGAGTGGCATGCCGTCCGCCAGCGGATGAAGATGGGATGCAGATTCCCCATAGCAGGCTGATCAGCACTATACCACACCCCCTGTTGAGCGCTTGTGCTCGGGGTGCAGATTTCAGATTTCAGATTACAGATTTCAGATTTTAGATTTCAGATTTCATATTTCAGGAGTCCTCCGGACGGAATACATCTATAGTCAGGGGCCAAGTGAACCAAAGTTGCATACCCAAGGGGCCGGCAGGATGCTCATAGTTATTAGGTAGATGGTATGACCTAGGTAGGGGTATATAGATTGTGTGCTGGTTGGTACCTTACGGCTTATGGGGGCTGGTAAGATTCTTGTATTCTATGTTGTGTTAGTTATTAATAGATAGAAAGTAGACTGCCATGTTATCAGGTATGACTCTTACTCTCTTCAGTAAAGTTACACTCTTTTCAGTTAGTCTCAGCCCGTCTACTATTACTTCAGTATCTATCAGTATTATTGTTTGCTTTTAGTTATTTTCAGTTATTGCTTTGCATACTCAGTACCAGTGGTACTGACACCTGTTTTGCGGCGCTGCATTACTTGCCTGCAGGTACTCATAGACGAGGAGCAGATCCCTCATAGTTCCAGCCAGCGTACGGAGTCTTCAACTCCTATCATCTGGAGCTTGACAGCTAACGGTTTACTTTCCTTTTTGTTTGTACAGTATGGGTAGGCCGGGGCCCTGTCCCGACCATCTTATTATTCTTAGAGGCTTGCGGATTGTATATTCCCTGTGGTTAGTTGTACCGGTCGTATGGGGCCGTGTGTATGTTTTTAGTTTACATGTGATGGTCGTGTGGGGCCTTGTTCAGTTGTCAGTTGGTGACCTTGTCAGTCACAGATCAGTTTAGCACTTGATTCTACTTTTCAGTGATAACTAGTCAGCATGGTAGCCTTGTCGGCCCGCATAGGTTCCCTTATGTTCATTTGTTCTGGGTAGCTGTTATATTCCTACAGGTGGCTATAGGCCTTGTCGGCTGGAGGCTGTATTTACAGCTGTTATATAGCCCATTGTTTTTATAAATCCAGAATTAGAGCCAGCCTGGCACCAGAAGTGCTTAGGCTCAGTAGTCCAGCAGTCCAGGTCCTAGTGGGGCACCAGGTGCCAGTCATGCCTCCCAAGGTGGGACGTGACAAACTTGGTATCAGAGTAGGTCGTATCCCAGGGAGTCTGCAAGCCGTGCTAAGTAGAGTCTTGTCTATGGATGTGTTGTGCACCACATACTATAGACAGGAGGCTGCAAGGCATGATAGGATGGTTACTCTTTCTTCTTATTCAGTCGTGCTATAGAGCGGTACAGTATAGGGTTGAGTCCCTAAAGCTTACTATACTCTTTGGTTATAGATAAAATGTTAGATCAGCGACATCCTATTACAAGCAGAAGATTGGATACAGCAGCAGGAGAGGGCACCAGCAGGATGCCTCAGCCTAGATTAGAATCATCCCGATCTGAGGGCGATACAGAGGCATCGTCTCGATCTTGCCAACAGTCTCCATCACAACAGGAGCCGCTTGGGATGACACCACCTCCGGCAGTTCCTATACCTATACCATCTGACCAAGAGGTCAGGAGTGCAGTAGTCATGTTAGCACAGATGATGGCTGCTCAGCGTCAGTCGATGCCATCTACAGCTGCAGAATCATCAAGAGGACCTGGTAGTTCGAGGGTCCGAGAATTCCTGGCATTAAGTCCTCTGTAGTTTACGGGGACAGATCGGACAGAGGATCCCCAAGATTTTCTGGATTAGATGCAGAGGATTTTCAAAGTAATGCATGCTACACCCACAGAGTTAGTTGAACTGTCGGTATTCCAACTGCGGGATATTGTTGTGTTGTGGTATGAGAGTTGGGAAAGGTCTCAAGGGAGAGATGTTGCCCCTCTGACCTGTTCCAGCCTTTCAGAGGTCTCCCTGGACCGTTATCTACCACGAGAGATCCGACAGGCCCAAATGGACTAGTTTTTACACTTGGAGCAGGGGGCGATGAGTGTTTGAGAATACGCCCTGCAGTTCGATTCTTTGGCCCAATATGCTCCAGCCTTTGTAGACACCATGCCATCCATAAACCACCGGTTTATTATGAGGATGAAACCAAAGTATATTGAGGCCTATATGACAGCTACTTTGTGGGAAGATATGGATATTGCTCCAGTACAAGCTTTTGCTCAGACTATTGAGGGCCTTAGACCGCGGCAACAGGATAGCAGACGAACAAGTAAGGAACAGCGCTGCAGGGACAGTCAGATGAGTTACAGGGGGAGATTCAGAGTGGGCCTAGGCCACGGTTGTCAGATAGGCCACCAAGACCCCCGCCTCCATCACAGCAGCAGAGGGGTAGATTCAGTCGCTGAGGACAGTCAGAGTCCGGCGGAAGTTCTCTAACAGTAGATTCACCCCAACAGAGGAGGGCAGAACAGAGCAGGTATACACCACCACTTTGCCCTATTTGCATTCGACGCCACTCTGGAGCTTGCAGATATGGCTCCACAGGGTGTTATATATGTGGACAGGAGGGTCATGTGATGAGAGATTGTCCAGCCAGGGGTCAGGGTGACCAGGATAGACAAGAAAGGGCATCAGCAGGGTCGCGAGCTCCAGCAGCCCTGGCAGGGCGCAGGCCCTCAGTTTCAACAGGCAGAGGTCGAGGCAGATCAGGGGCCTCTAGTTCAGGTGCGGGCCTAAGCCGTACCTATGCATTACCAGGGAGATAGGATTCAAAGGCATCTCCAGATATTGTGATAGGTATGATGACTATTTTCTCTCGCCCTACTTATGTATTAATCGATTCGAGATCTACCTTGTCCTATGCTACCCCATTAGTGGATCGAAAGTTCAGGATTGTACCAGAATTGCTTCAGCAACCCTTTTTAGTATCTACACTCGTCGGTGACTCTATCATAGCCAGAAGGGTTTATCGAGGGTGTATAGTAGAGGTTGCTAGCCGTTAGACCACAGAAGATTTGGTAGAGTTGGAAATGGTTGATTTTGACTCCATTATGGGTATGGATTGGTTAGCTCCATGATATGCCAATGTAGAATGCTGGACCAAGATGGTTCGATTCCATTTTCCAGGGGAGGTAGTACGAGAGTGGAAGGTCAGTACAGCTACGCCAAAAGGTAGGTTTATTTCCTATCTTCGGGCGAGAAAGTTGATAGGAAAGGGTGTATTTACCACATTGTTAGAGTTTAGGATGTTCGGGAAGAGCCTCTAACTCTCCAGTCTGTTCCAGTGGTTAATGAATTTCCCGATGTATTCCTAGATGAGCCACCTAGTATTCCCCCAGAAAGGGAAATAGACTTTGCAATTGATTTATTACCAAGCACTCGAGCCCATATCAATTCCCCCTTATCGGATGGATCCTGCTGAACTCAGAGAACTAAAGGAGTAATTGAAAGATTTGCTAGATAAGGACTTTATCAAGTCGAGTACCTCACCATGGGGTGCGCCACTTCTGTTCGTGAGAAAGAAGGACGGCTCCCTCGATATGTGTATAGACTATCGGAAACTGAATAAAGTCACTGTCAAGAATAAATACCCACTCCCCAGAATAGATGACTTGTTTGATCAGCTACAGGGAGCAAGGTATTTCTCCAAGATTGACTTAAGGTCCGGATATCATCAGGTTCGGGTTCGTGAAAGAGATATTCCAAAGACTGCCTTCAGGACCAGATACGGCCACTTTGAATTCTTAGTCATGTCTTTTGAGCTGACGAATGCTCCAGCGGTGTTTATGGACCTGATGAACAGTATTTTTAGACCATACCTGGACTTGTTCGTGATAGTGTTTATTGATGATATTCTGGTGTATTCTCACTCAGAGGTAGATCACTAGGGTCATTTATAGACGGTGCTTCAGATTCTCAAAGACCGCCAGTTATATGCCAAGTTCTCTAAATGTGAATTTTGGCTGAATTCAGTAGCCTTTTTGGGTCATATCGTATCGAACGCCGGTATACAGGTAGATACCCAGAAGATAGAGGCAGTGAAAACATGGCCCAGACCTACCACTCCGACCGAGGTATGCAGTTTCTTGGGATTAGTCGGGTACTACAGAAGGTTTGTGGAAAGATTTTCCACTTTAGCAGCACCTCTAACTAAACTGACGCAGAAGGCAGAAAAATTTCAGTGGACTGAGGCATGTGAGCATAGCTTCCAAAAACTGAAAGACAGATTGACGTCTGCACCAGTGTTAGCGTTGCCAAAAGGAATAGAGGGTTATGCAGTTTATTGTGATGCTTCGGGTGTTGGGTTAGGATGTGTGTTGATGCAGCATAGTAAAGAGATTGCCTATGTCTCCAGGCAACTGAGGAAGCATGAAAAGAATTATCCTACCCATGACCTGGAATTAGCCGTGGTAATTCATGCCTTAAAGATATGGAGACATTACTTGTATGGCGTCCACGTGGATATTTTCACCGATTATAAAAGCCTGCAGTATATCTTCACCTAGAAAGAGTTGAATTTGCGGCAGCGTCGCTGGTTAGAGCTGTTGAAAGACTATGATGTGAATATTCTATATCACCTAGGAAGGGCCAATGTAGTAGCAGATGCCCTTAGTCGTAAATCTATGGGAAGTTTGGCATACTTACAGCCCGAGTAGCGGGAATTGGCCCGAGAATTGCATCACCTAGCCAGCTTAACCGTTCGTATAGCAGAAACAGGAGACAATAGAGAAGTAATCCAAAACACCGCAGTGTTATCTTTGGTTGTGGAAGTGAAGGAACGGCAGTACGAAGATCCTAGCCTGGTTCACCTCAGAGACAGGGTTCAGCGAGGGGAAGTGACTGATTTTCAGGTAACCGAGGATGGGGTGTTGAGATATAGGGATAGTCTCTGTGTTCCAGACGTTGCAGGGCTTCACCATCAAATTATGGGTGAGCTACACTATGCCTGATATTTTCTCCATCCAGGTTAGACGAAAATGTACCATGATGTAAAAGAAATCTACTGGTGGCCAGGAATGAAGAAGGGGATAGCAGAATTCATATCACGATGTCTCAATTGCCAATAGGTAAAAGCCGAACATCAGAAACCAGGTGGACTGACCCAGGATATAGTTGTGCCTATATGGAAATGGGAAGCAATTAACATGGACTTTGTAGCAGTATTACCTCGCACCAGGCGTAGATATGATTCGATCTGGGTAATTATTGACAGGTTGACAAAATCAGCTCATTTTCTGCCAGTAAGGGCTACCTTTTTAGCCAAAGATTATGCCGAGTTGTATATTAAAGAAATAGTCAGGTTGCATGGTGTTCCATTGTTAATTATTTTCGATAGAGGGCGCAGTTTACAGCTAGGTTGTGGCAATCATTTCAGAGAGGCTTGGGGACGCAGGTTAACCTGAGCACAACTTTTCATCCTCAGACAAATGGGCAGGCAGAACGTACCATTCAGACGCTCGAGGATATGTTGCGAGCATGTGTGCTAGATTTTGGAGGTAGCTGGGATGAACACCTACCGCTTATTGAGTTTGCCTATAATAAAAGTTACCATTCAGCAATTCAGATGGCACCTTATGAAGTGTTGTATGGGCGAAAGTACAGATCTCCAGTTGGTTGGTTTGAGGTAGGAGAATTGGCATTGATTGGGCCAGATCTCATTCATCAGTCAGAGGAAAAGGTAAAGCTTATCAGAGAATGTTTACTGACTACTTAGCGCCGTCAAAAATCGTATGCTGACATGCGGCGCAGAAACTTGGAATTTAATGTGGGTGATTGGGTGTTTCTGACAGTTTCGCCAGTGAAGGGTGTAATGAGATTTGGCAAGAAAGGCAAGCTCAGCCCGAGGTTTGTTGGGCCTTATCAGATTTGCCGAAGAATAGGCCAAGTGGCATATGAGTTAGACTTACCTCCAGAGTTAGAATCTGTCCACCCAGTTTTCCATTTATCAATGTTGAGAAAGTGCATGGGAGATCCCTCCAGAATTGTCCCAGTCCAAGATGTTTAGGTTACAGAGGAGTTGGCCTATGAAGAAGTTCAAGTAGCCATACTAGACCGGCAGATCCGCAGATTAAGAACTAAAATGTTGCTTCTGTCAAAGTATTATGGCGTAACAGGAATCGAGAGGAAATGACTTGGGAAGCAGAAGAAGATATGAAAGTCAGATACCCTCAGTTATTTCAGACTTAGTTAGTCAGAGGTATGTTGATATTTCTGTTTTATGAGTTGCTTTATATTCATATGTATGAGTGAGATGTTGACTTCAGTTTATTATGTAATGGATGCTATACAATTATATGGAGTACCTGTATTGGACTTTTCTGCGTTTCAGGATTTTTAAGATAGTCCATAATACAAGAGACACTATGCCGAAATTTTTCCAGAAAAGGTAGAGCAAGTTAAAATTTCTGTAAACGGAAGTTAACATTCGAGGACGAATGTTCTTAAGGGGGAAAGATGTTACACCCCATAAGTTCTTGACACTTAGTTGGCCTATTCGCATGTTGGTTAAGAGTTTGATGTTACACCCTGTAAGTTCTTGACACTTAGTTGGCCTATTCGCATGTTGGTTAAGATTTTTAGAATGCCATACATTTGAGAAAAGGGCCCGGGGAGAGACCGAACAAGCGCCAAGTCAGAGCGTCGCAAGGCAAATGTGACTTATAAATCACATTCGACAAATGCGACTTAAAGGCCCCAAGTATATAAGGCTCCCACTTCGTTTTAAATAATTTTCCCTTCATATAATTTCCAGTAAACGAATAGAAACTGAGGGAATGAAGGGTTTGATTAAATTTCCTTCCGTTTACACCATCAAACGCAGTCAAAACTCGAATTAACTTCGGGTAGCGAACTATAAAGCTGCCGGGAGGATTCCTACGGAGTTAGTTTCGCAAAATTCGGCCAGCGAATCGTCGTCACGCCGAGCTAAGGTAAGTGGAATTGCTCCAAACTAGTGTTAATATACTCCCAGCATTAAAGTGAGTATTTCTCCCTTCTAAACCCCTGAGAAATAGAGAGTTTTCGGCTGTTCTTCGATAAGTCGAAGAATAGGCAGTAGGTATAGCCATAATATGGTTTCTTTCCAAAATAATAGTATAATTAATTCTATTCTTTTGTGAATATGAATATAGTTGGGAGAAATAGCTGAATACTAGCCGAGCTACGCCAGTTAATTAGAAAGTCGGCAGTTGAGGTATGTAAAGTCAGTTTCTTTCGGCAAGCTAGTAGTTCTAGTATAGAAAAATAGTACGAATTTTAGTAGAGTGTTTCACAAGTCATATATTATGCTCAGTATGAAATTTCGTAAGCATGTTAGAAATATAATACAGTGTTCAGCATGAAATTCAGTAAAACAGTATAAGTCCCAATAGAATATTCCAGAAATATTATTACAGATTCAGTATATTTCAGTATCAGATTCAATACATTTCAATATGAGATTCAGAACAGAATACCAGAACATAAATATTATTATCAGATCCAATATATATATTACATGTGCCTATTGCTATCTATGGAGACATGATTGTTCTGTGTTGGGCGCCCTTAGAGCTTCCTTGATCGCCCCAGGGTTAATAGTTGTGTCGACTCGCCCACCAGAGGGTGAGGATACATCGCTCTACGTAGTGGCATGCCGTCCGCCAGCGGACGAAGATGGGATGCAAATTCCCTATAGCAGGCTAATCAGAACTATACCACACCCCATGTCGAGTGCTTGCGCCCAGGGTGCAGATTTCAGATTTCAGATTACAGACTTCACATCTCAAATTTTAGGAGTCCTCCGGACTCAGATACAGCTATAGTCAGGGGCCCAGCGAGCCCAAGTGGTATACCCATGGAGCCGGCAGGATGCTCATAGTTACTAGGTTGATGGTATGACCTGGGTAGGGGTATATAGATTGTGTGCTGGTTGGTACCTTACGGCTTATGGGGGCTGGTAAGATTCTTGTATGCTATGTTGTGTTAGTTATCAATAGATAGAAAGTAGACCGCCATGTTATCAGGTATGACTCTTACTCTCTTCAGTAAAGTTACGCTCTTTTCAGTCAGTCTCAGCCTGTCTCCTATTACTTCAGTATCTATCAGTATTATTTTTTGCTTTCAGTTATTGCTTTGCATACTCAGTACCAGTAGTACTGACGCCCATTTCAGGGTGCTGCATTACTTGCCTGCAAGTACTCATAGACGAGGAGCAGATCCCTCGTAGTTCCAGCCAGTGTACGGAGTCTTCAGCTCCTATCATTCGGAGCTTGACAGCTAAAAGTTTACTTTCCTTTTTGTTTGTACAGTATGGGTAGGCCGAGGCCCTGTCCCGACCATCTTATTATTCTTAGAGGCTTGCATATTGTATATTTCCTTTGGTTAGTTGTAACAATCGTGTGGGGCCGTGTGTATGTTTTTAGTTTGCATGTGATGGCCGTGTGGGGCCTTGTTCAGTTGTCAATTGGTGACCTTGTCGGTCACAGATTAGTTTAGCACTTGATTCTACTTTTCAGTGATAACTAGTCAACATGGTGGCCTTGTCGGCCCGCATAGATTCCCTTATGTTGATTTGTTCTGGGTAGCTGTTATATTCCTACAGGTGGCTATAGGCCTTGTCGGCCAGAGGCTGCATTTACAGCCGTTATATAGCCCGTTGTTTTCATAAATCTAGAATTAGATCCATCCTGGCACCAGAAGTGCTTAGGCTCACTAGTCCAGCAGTCCAGGTCCTAGTAGGGCACCAGGTGCCAGTCATGCCTTCCAAGGTGGGGCGTGACATCTCCATAGCCGAGAATGTTTTCCTTAGTTAGTCAGGGACTCTCCATAGCCGAGAATGTTTCCCTTAGCCAGGCAGGGACTCTCCATAGCTGAGAATATTTCCCTTAGATCAGTCGGGATTCTCCATAGCCGAGAACGTTTCCTTAGTTCAATTAGGACTCTACATAGCAGAGAATGACTCCTTAGTTTCTGTTGAATATCAACCATACCTCATGTAATGATTGTCCCAAAAGTTGTCAGAAGTTTGTGATTTCATCATTCAATTGCGACATTCTAGAGAGTGGAAAGAACTGATCGAGGAATGCCTCGGTTAACTCATTCTATGAAGTTGTAGACCCTGGAGGTAGCTCCTCTAACCAAGCAGTAGCATCTCCCCTGAGAGAATGGGAACAACCTTAGTCGAATAGACTCTTGGCTATGTTCGTGATATTAAATAGCTAGCAGATTGTAACAAAATTCCTTATGTGTCGATTGGCATCTTCACCCGCAAGTCCACCAAACAATCATTTCATTTGGATGAGGTATAGCATGGTGCTTGTAACATGAAACACCGCAATCCCTACCATTGGAGGTAGGCGAATTGCACTAGCCACATCATTAGCTACCGGCTCATCTTCAACATCCATAAATCTGTCAACATTGTTGTTATCACTAGTGTGGCTCATCCTTTAACCTATTCTTCCAACAAGAACAACAACACAATGCAAAATAAAAACAAGACGCAACACAAATGTGAATCAATAAATAAATGGCAATCAATTTCCAATCCTCAACAATGGCACTATTTTTTATAACGTCCAAAACAACTCTCCAATTAAGAAGGTGGCTATGGTCATTTGCAAAATAAGTACCCAACAAGAGCCGGGGTCGATTTTCCATAGAGATTGGAGGCTAGATTAACCAAGAGTTGTAAATTAATTCACAAGAGCAAGTGTCATGTCTAAACATAAAGTAAAATTTGGGGGAATTGGTTTTGAAAAAGCATCAAATCAAATGTAAAATCAAAGTAGGGGAACATGATCATTGTTAACAAGATTTGAGAGACTAGGGGTGTGAATTTGATGGGGCATAATCTTGATTTGTATTAACTAAGAGCCTTAGAATCAATTAGTACATGGATAGTTTTAGTTTTGGCTACACTCTAAGTTTCTCAACCACAACAGTTTGTATATTTTGGATTTTCTTAAGCCCCAAATCGAAGATCTACAAAACAACCAAACATTGCTTGAGTGGGAATAGACTATATCTAGTTCTAGCCTAAATGGGGCTTGAATTGGGTACAGACTATTTCTAACTCCAACCTATAGATCAAAAGCTCCAACCTCACTACCGAAGTCTTACCGAACTTCACTTCTCTTTTTCAAGAAAAAGCAAATATAGAGAACTCAATTAACATTTGTAACTATTAATTTTCATATTAAAATTAGAAGAAATTAATATATCAATGCATTATAATCAATTCCAAGATCAATTAGTTAATGCCCAATCAATTCTAAACACCCATCATTCACACACACACCTAGAAGAGAAATTAGCTGCTCATAATTAGGAAAAGATAAATTATACCAAAGAGGAATTCCTCAAAACCATCCATATTAAGCAATTAAAATTACTTCCAGCTTTGTATCTGCAATAATGGTGTTATCTCACAAGGAAGATGAAGAAGAAAGTATAAAATTGTACTCTCTATATCACTATCTCTCCTCCTCAATGTTGTATGTACAAATGAGGTAAAAATCTATATATATTCCTTGCGCAGATCCCCAAAATGCTCTTGGAAGCTTCTCAAGTACATGCTTGTCTTCTAGGATGATTTTTCCCTTCGAATGAGACGCAGCCCACTTGCGTTGACACCTGCATTTCGCAGGTGCGGACTTGCAGCACACAGGTACGTTAACAGTTCTAGGACAGTGTTCTCTCACTTCCTCCTGTGTGTCACTTGCGGTCAACAAATACCAACTTGCGGCACGCGGGTCTATTTCCAGCAAATTTTCAACTTCTCATGTGTGGTACCTGCTAGACACAGGTACTAACTCGTGGCACGCATGTCACCTGTTTTTCCTCCAGCAAATTACTTTAAGTTCAAATCCTTCATCATATTTATTTCTAAGAAATGCCTACACACAAGAGAAGAAAAGGGATAAAATCCTTCTAAATTGTGTTCAAACGAAGAATTAACTCATGCTTAGGAGCCAGATGAGTTGGTAAATCACTAACTCATCAGTACTCTCACATTCGAGCCACTCATATTATTATCAGCACGATATCCGTCCCATCATATAACTGCTCGTCTGTAAGCTCACATAGAACTTGATACACTCATATTCTAACCATATTTCATACCGATGTGGTACTCACTCCACGCATAATCCCTCATCTGTAAACTCACATCGTACATGAGCCACTCATTTCAAAATAATTATGTGTTCCTTAATTATCATTAATATATCTCAGTATGTTCTTTTTTTAGTTATCAAACAAGATAATAATGACAAGCACAGATTGATTATCATAAGTGCACATTACAATCACAAGTTATATTCAAATAAACTTCAACAATTTAACAGCTTATTCATGCAAGCATTGTCAAGTCAATAATTCTCAATCACAACCTATGTCTGAAGATCAATTATGCATGCTTTATCAACTCATAACATATACAAGTGACTAATAGAAGTTTAACTCCAAATAAACCATAACCTACCTCAACCGAAAAACATGAATGAGTAAGCTACTTTACGTGAGCCTTTCCTTTCCTCAAAGCCTCGAAATGCTCAAAGTTTAAAATAAACAATACAAGAGTATTTAATCAACAACTCTTCAAATAATAGCCTTGGGAATTCAATCCCACATAATTCTACCCATTATCAAGGTCTAAATCATTACCCAAGGGTTAATTCAGCATAGTCTAGTTCCCTAATAATCACATTATTCTAAATAATGGAGCTTGCATTCCTTTAATCCCCTTTATAGCAGTTTTTATGCTAAAGGTATCATTTTTAATGGACTCTAGGCCCCAATTACCGCGATTATGCATTAGAATATCCAATTTCATCCTAGGAAGTGTTAGTAAGTAAACTTACCTTGAAGGAGATTTGTGCCCTACCCTTGAAAAAATTGCCTCATAGGTCTCTGGGTTCGATTTTTGAGATTATAAGATGATAAACTCAAAATAACTAACTTAAACACATATTCTACCCGTGTCGTTCACTGCAGCAGACCCACTATGGAAACCAATACCTCATCATGGCGAGACCTGACATCTCACTTATACCCTCTATGCCGAAACTCCAACTGCTAGGTGGTCTCATTACAGCAAAAACACACTACTGCAGCAGTGCCTCGTTAACTAGTAGCTTGGTAAAAATATACCAAGTTCCTCTTCACAATACAATTACCAACTCAAGACATCACAGTCGAATCCAAATGTGTAACCCACAGTAAAAACATTACTGTGAATTCGCTCATAGTCTCTGAATTTCCTACAGAGATCTATTTCACTAGGTGATCCCCTACTGGAAAACACCACCACACAATTCATCATGATTACACACAAGTTTCAATTTTTAAACCTCCCTAGCTTTGAGTTTCATCAGCTCATTTTTACTATGGAGACTCTAACAAGGGTACTATAGCGACCCTATAGCGACCGAACGGATCGTTACATTTTGGTACATTGATGTGTGGACTCTTTATTATTAATATCTATCCTGAGCTAAATAATATTAATTTGTTCAATAAGAAAAAATATTCTTCAAAATTGAATGAAACTTATCTGGTGCACTAGTGTTGTAAAACCATGTGTTTCTAGGTTAGGTTTGAACTCACTAAATGCTTGTGGTTAGTATTTAATGGTATAGTAAATGTGTTACATTTATCATAAATTATTCTTTGAAATCTATTTAGGTGTAAAGATCTCCCTAAGGTCAAGGAAAATTAAAAAGTGCAAGAAAAATCAAAAATATCAATTGAATTTAGATAAGGTATTAATTCGAGCACGTATAATTCTTAATTGATTGGGAATCTTGAAGAAGTTTGTTCATGAAAGTTGTATCCCTTTGAAATAGCTTTCCAATCATATAAATATAAGGTCAATCCTAGTTCTGAGCAAAATGGTACAAATTTTTACTAAATGTTGTCCAAGCAGCCATAAATCTAATATAAGGCTCGTATACCAAATATTCGATCATATATTGGACCATAAGTGGGAAGCCAAAATATCAACCCAATGGAATCAACTTGTGGAGATGAAATACAAACCTTTTCAAATTTACAGCCAATATGTGATATTGTACATGACATAAAAACCCATATATCAGATATATATTTAGTGTATATCTAGTATATATCAGTATATAGCTAAAACATTTACGCCTCCAAAGTTAACATACAGATCTTTAAGTCAAAAGTAAGACTTGTATGTGGCGTCTACAGCTCAAAATTTTCTAAAAAATATATATTTACCTATTTTAGTCGAATTTTTCATTCCACTTTATTTTGACCAACTTTTGAGAGAGAAAGCACCTTATAACTTCCTCTAATCATCTATGGTGGGTTTCTAATCAGTTCCCATGACTATTATATCAAATTAATAAGGATTAATGCAAGAATTATCATTCTAATCCTTCAAATTCAACAGCAATTAAAGGGAATATTTTGGAAATATTCACGAGGTATGTCCCTTGATTAATTATTATGATTGACGTATTAATTGGGGTTCGTGTTCCCTATTAAAAGATGTTATTAACAATCGATGATTTTTAAATTGGACATAAACATGATTTTTTCCTTCCCTTGATTAATTATTATGATTGAAGTATTAATCGAGGTTCGTGTGCCCTATTGAAAGATATTATTAACAATCGATGATTCTTAAATTTGTCATAAAAATGAATTTTGCCCTAGAACACTAGTTTTTTTAAAAAGGTGAAAATTCATGAGAATTGATTAAAGTTCTAAATTTTATCACCGAAAATGATTGTAGAATAATTGTTGATTACATATTTAGACTGTTTTTTTCAGAATTTGAGGTATGTCTCCTTTTGAACATACTTTTGACTACAAAGAGATTTTGAATAGGACTTTATGTGCGTACGGGGCAAGTTTGCATAGAATCTTTATATTTTTTTTATTTATATTACTATATATATATATATATATATGAAAATATATTTTGCCCTATGATTGTTGAATTTCATTTAAAGTAACAATTTTTGACATATTTTTTCTCTATGAATAAGCTTGTGATTCGAAACATGATTTAACAGTTTAAATATGGTTTTTAAACTTGAGAGAGGATTTTATATACCTCTATTACTAAGATGATGATTTTGAAATTTTTTTAGTTAATATTCTATTATTTGTGTTTGGGCCTGTATGGGCAAGCTGTGTTATTCCAGAGGACAAATAACCATTATGGATCCTAACGAAATAAATGGTTATGTCATTCCAGAGGACGATTCTCCCTATGAATTAAATTATTGTGTTAGTCTAGAGGACGATTTATCTCCGAGGAATGATGTTCCCTGATGAAACACTTTGAGAAAAGGAATTCAACTTACAGCTCTCTCATTTTCTTCTTGTTTGGTTTGCCATTGAGTTGGCATGTGTTTACTTTTTTATTTTCTTTTAGTAGAGAAATAATGAGATTTTTAATTGATTTTGGCCTTGAAACGTCTGATATAATTTTTGAACAAACTGGCTTGAAGTTTATTAAAATTTCATCACTGACAATTTTGCTAAGTTATATGATTTACTCTATCATTGAATTTCAATAATTTCATTATAATTATTTTATATTAATTATTATTATTATCATAATTATTTATATTATATAAACTCTTTCCTAAAGACATTCACTGAGTATTCAGTACTTAGGCATACCATCTTTATTTTTTGGTGGTATGTTACATAACGAAGGGGAGCAGATTCCAGCTTTACTAAATGCTTAGGAGGGACTTGCTATTCATTACAATTTGGTGAGCCCAAATTCTTGTGAATGCGTGCCATCAATTATATTAATTGTTGTCACACCCCGAGTCTACACCTTAGACAGGACACGGTACTTGAAGCCACAAGTGACCCCAAGTCAACCCCTGATCTATCATACACTAGTATTCTGAGTAAAACAAATATAGCGGAAGCTTTGAAATAATAGAATAAAAGCATTTACGAAAATAAAACTGAAAATAGAAATTTTAAGAACATCTGAAGTTTGAAATTAATTCTGTGTCTAAAAGCCATCTAACTGATGAGTTGCTGGGACAAACCCCCAGCTAACTCTAAGTCTAACTAAACATAATAACCTGACTAAGAGAACATGAAATAATGCCCTCGAATAATGAGGACTCGCACTTCAGCTGCTAAGGAAGAGGATCTAAACCACGGCAACTAACGGTGCTGAATCTGAGAACCTGCAGCTGTATCATAAAATGATACAGCATAAAAGTATGCGTCAGTACTTTGAATGTACTGAGTAAGTGGGAGAAAACATAACTGAATGTAATTCCTGAACTGATATGACATGCAATGACCGATAAGTATACTGAACTGAACTACTGAAATAAGCTGAGATGGTCAAAATGACCCTATCTGATGGTCAAAGACATGCCCTAAGTCTGAAAGTTATGAGTCTGAGATACTGTACTGAACTAAGCTAAACTAATAGAGCTGGAACTGAACTGAGATGCTTATTCTGAAACTGGTCTGAACTGACTAGTGGGAAAGTCTATAACCGACATATAATCACGTGAGCTAGACGTGGAGTCCGATGTATACACCCCACCTGTAGGACCCAATATACCTTGCCAGGGTATAAAGGCATGAACTGGGTGATCACATAATTCTGGGGCCAATCAGGAAAATAGATACTGTAACCCACACTTGCAACGTAGTTTTGAGAATTTGGGTGCGCTGGAACCCCGGTCCACTCGGTGCTAAGTCCTACTCCCACTAGAATTCCTAAACTGCGTACTAAGCTGATAGCTCAAAACTGGGGTCCAGGACTAGTTAGGGATACATGATTGGAAGTACACTGAGAGTCTTATCCGACTAGATTCTGAAACTGGGTTCTAGACGGGTCAAAGCTGCTTATATAGAAGTGTCATAACCATCTAAGAACAAACTGTAATCTATTTGGGGTCCTGAGGCTAGTTAGAGTTGTTTATCTAAAGTGTCATGACCACCTAGTAGACTAAAGAAACTGAGTTCTGAATCTGATTCTGATAATTAGGAGGCACCACTGACACTTCGGGAAAAGACAGAAGTCAAACTGATCAGTTGACAAGTTCTGAATAGTTTTGAAGAGGTTCTATGTTCTAACTAAACTGAACTACTAAGCATCTAATAGAGAACTCAACTCATTCCAACAATAGGGGAATTCCATAATGTGGAGAAATTTCAAGAATTAAAGAAATCTCATCCGATAAGGCTAAAATCATTCTTATCAATGGAGTTTCTACTCGACATATAACAATAAGAAATACTAGAAAATTCAGCCCAAAATCACACTTCATAAACTACACGAAATTTAATACACAAATAGTTTTTACTCGAAAATTTAGGGCTTAAATTCACTTTTGCAATAACATCAACAATTTATGTAAGAACTGATAGAGATCATATCAATAATAAGCATGGATACCATTCTATATGAAATTAACGTAAGACAACATGTAATTTCTTCGTATTCAGAAACTCAGGCTAAAACTACTGGAGAAACGATGAGAGGGTTTTGAGGGACACAAGTGAAGGAAAATTCCCTTGTTGAATTCCCACATACCTGAGTTGAAGTTTCTTGAAGGAGAAAGCTTGGAATGCTACAATGGAGGAAAACCCTAGGCTTGCTTGAAGGGTTCTTGAGAGGAGAGCTTACGATGACTTTTCTGAAAACTTAGAGTGGGAATGAGGAATGAACCGTTTTTCCCTACTAATAGGTCTAAAATTATGACTAAAATGACGTAGTTTAAAGCTTAGAAGAGTAGGAAGTTACTAAATAGCCCTTAGGAAGTCGCAGCGAAAAATTGTCAGGTGATCCTAAGGGGTGACCTAATGGGTCGTGGTTAGTGACCACGACTCGTGGTGAAACTCGTTAGGTGCACTGCCTAACAATTGACTAGGGCGGTAACGGGGGACCTAACGAGTCGTTATTGGTGACCGCGACTCGTGGTCACCATCTCTCAAGTACACTACCCAACTAGGTAAATTCCTGACCCAGTCTACTAATGAATGACCTAACGGGTCGTTGTGACTGACCACGACTCGTGAGGTATTCTGTTGGGTACACTATCTCTCCCTTATAAATTCTCAAACCTCCTTCCCACGGCTGACCTAACGGGTCATTGGGTCTCTCAACGACTCGTTAAATGAGTCATTTTGTGACAATTTCTACAGATTCTAGATTTTCTGATTTGTGTCCCGGATCTATTTTTTGAGTTTTCGGGGCATTACAATATCTCCTCCTTAGGAACATTCATCCTCGAATGTTGGAAAACACACAGGAAAGAAAAGAACAAAAATCAAAATTTTTCTAATATTGTTCTTCCAAAACTGTCAGAATGACTGCCTCTGTTTCAAAATACATAACTTAACTGAATTTGCGTTTCATACATACATTCAAAAACACAAAAGTGACTTGAACACCTGAACCGACTCATGAAAGCTAAATTGAATTCTAGGTGCCAAAACTAATATCTCAAGTTGTGATAGAGCAGGTAAAGAACAAATGCGGGTATTTGGCATCATATCTACCTCGACCTCCCACGTAGCTCCCTCCACCTTATGATTTCTCCATAAAACCTTGACTGAAATTATTTCCTTGTTCCTTAACTTACAAACCTGAGGATCAAGGATCTGGACTGGTATCTCCTCATATGAGAGACTATCCTTAATTTCTACACTGTCCAATGGCACATCTGAGGTTGGATCTCCGATGCATTTCTTCAGGAGTGACACATGGAATACTGGGTGCACTGCTGCTAACTTTGAAGGTAATTCTAGCTCATAGGATACATTGCCGATACACCTTAAAATTCTATAGGGTCCCACTTATCTCAGACTGAGCTTCCCCTTATTTCCGAACCTCATCACCCCTTTCATGGGCAAAATGTTTAGGTAAACCCAATCATCAACTGCAAACTCCAACTCTCTTCTCTGCTCATCAGCATAAGACTTCTAGCGGCTCTGAGCTATTTTCAACCTTTCTCTGAGGAGATGTACCTTATGCATAGCTTAATGAACCAAGTCTAGCCCTATCAAGGTAGTTTCACCAACCTCAAACCACCCTATAGGGGATCTACACCTTCTACCATATAATGCCTCAAATGGGGCCATCTGAATGCTAGACTGGTAACTGTTGTTGTACGTAAACTCGATAAGAGGCAAATGGTCATCCCAATTACCCTTAAAATTGATCCCCCACGCTCTCAACATGTCTTTTAGGGTGTGAATAGTCCGCTCAGCTTACCCACCTGTCTATGGGTGAAAATCCGTGCTGAGCTTGACCTGAGTGCCCAGTCCCTTCTAAAAGAACTTCCAGAAGTGTGAGGTGAACTGAGTTCCTCGGTCTGAAATCTAAGCTTGACCTAAGTGCCTAGTCCCTTCTAAAAGGACTTCTAGAAGTGTGAGGTGAACTGAGTTCCTCGGTCTGAAATGATAGCCAAAGGCACCCTATGAAATCTGAATAGCTCTTGGATGTAAAGTCTGGCATAGTCCTCAGTTGAGTCTGTAGTTTTGACTGGGAGGAAGTCAGCTGACTTAGTCATTCAGTCTACTACTACCCAGATTGAGTCATGTTGTCGATGAGTATGGGATAGACCCTAATAAAGTCCATATTTAGTTCTTCCCACTTCCATGTGGGTATACTAATATCTTGAGTCATGCCTCCTGGTCTCTGATGCTCCACCTTGACTTGCTAGCAGTTTGGGAACTTGGCTACGAATTCAGCAATGTCTCTCTTCATGTCGTTCCACCAGTAAATATCCCACAAGTCGCGGTACATTTTAGTAGCACCAGAGTGAATGGAGTATCTCGAGTTGTGCGCTTCAGACAGTATCTACTGTCTCAACTCACCAACCTCCGGTACACACAACCTGCCCTGGTAACGGAGCACCCCATCTCCCCCTTGGGGGAAAGCTTCTATTTATTTTCTGAGAACTGCTCCCTTAATCTTAAGTAAGATGGGGTCCTCATTCTATCTGTACTTGACTTCCACAACCAATAAAGAATCTGAACCACTTTGCATTACTACTCCACCCTCAGCTGACTCCACTAATTGTACCCCCAACCGGGCTAGCCGGTGGATATCCCTCACCATTTGTTTCTTGCCCTCTTCAACATGAGCTACACTCCCCATAGACAATCTACTTAGTTTATCGGCCACCACATTGGCTTTATCGGGTGATACAACACACTCATGTCGTAGTCTTTTAATAGCTCTAACCACCTTCTCTGTCGAAGATTTCGGTCCTTCTGACTTAACACATACTGAAGGCTTTTGTGATCCGTAAATACATCCACGTGAGCCCCGTATAGGTAATGTTCCATATTTTAGCGCAAACACCACTTCTTCCAACTCCAAGTCATGAGTTGGATAGTTCTTCGCATGAACCTTGAGCTGTCTGGAGACGTATGCTATCACTTTTCCCTGCTGCATTAGAACACAACTGAGTCCAACTTGGGAAGTGTCACAATAGACAACCAACACATATGTTCCTTCTGGCAAGGTCAAAATTGGAGCGATAGTGAGTCGAGTATTCAACTCCCAGAAACTCTTCTCACACTCGTCCGACCACTGAAATTTTACTTTCTTCTGAGTTAACTTAGTCAGAGGAGATGCTATAGAGGAGAAACCTTCCACAAACTGTCGGTAATAACCCACCAAGCCCAGGAAACTCTTGATTTTCATAGGAGAGGTAGGTCTGGGCCAATCTTTAACTGATGCTATCTTGTGAGGATCAACCTGAATTTGTTCACCTGAGACCACATGACCTAAGAAAGTCACGGACTTTAACCATAATTCGCACTTTTTGAACTTGGGAATAACTGGCGGTCTCTAAGTGTCTGTAATACTAATATCAGGTGGTTAGCATGCTCTTCCTCATTCCTGGAGTATACCAAAATGTCATCGATAAATACAATGATGAACATATCCAGATACTGCTTAAAGACTCTGTTCATCAAATCCATAAAGGCTGCGGGGGCGTTTGTTATCCCGAAGGACATCACCACAAACTCATAGTGACCATACCGAGTTCTGAATCATATTTTCGGTATGTCACACTCTCTGACCCTTAGCTGATGGTACCCCTACCTGAGGTCGATTTTTGAGAAACAACTGGCTACCTGAAGTTGGTCAAACAGGTCGTCAATTCTGGGTAGGCAATACCTCTTCTTGACTGTGACTTTTTTCAGCTGACAGTAATCTATGCACATTCTAAGGGTACCGTCTTTCTTACGCACGAAGAATACTAGGGCACCCTAGGGAGAGATGTTGGGTCTAATAAAACCATTGTCAATAAGATCTTTTAACTGCTCCTTCAACTCCTTAAGCTCAGTTGGAGTCATTCTATAAGAAGGGATGGAGATGGGATGAGTATCTTGGAGGAGGTCTATTCCAATGTCTATTTCCCGTTAAGGGGGAACACCGGGAAGATCCTCAGGAAATACATCTGGGAACTCGCTGACTACAGGAACTGACTTGATAGTTAGGGTCACAGATCTAGAATCCTTGACCCGAGCTAGGTGATATATACATCCCTTGGATACGAGTTTCTAGGCCTTAAGGTAGGAAATAAACCTACCCTTGGGCGCTGAACTGCTGTCCGTCCATTCTAACACTGGTCTATTTGGAAACTGAAACTTGACAACTCTAGTTCTGCAATCAACTAAGCCATAGCAGGAGTGTAACCAATCCATGCCAAGGATAAGATCAAAATCAACGATATCTAATTCTACGAGGTTAGCTGGGATGACTTTGTTCAAGACTGAGACTGGGCAGTTTCTATACAGCCGACTGGATCTAAGTGACTCGCCAATTGGGGTGGAGACTGAAAATGGTTATGATAGGTCCTTTGGACTGATATTGAACTGGACTGCTATGTAAGGAGTCACGAATGAAATAGTGGCTCCTGGATCTAGGAGGGCATACATGTCTAGATGAAAGAGATGTAACATACCCGTGACTACGTCAGGTGAGCTCTCTTGATCCTGACAGGAAGACAGAGCATAGAAACGGCACCGCCATCCATACTTGATGTGTTGGCCTGCTGGGCTGGTCGGCCTGCTGGAGCTGATGAGGTGGTGGATTGTGATCTCCCTCGCCCGGTTGATGGGCACTCCCTGAGGTGATGTTCGAGCTGTCCACAACCAAAACAGCCCTCTCGAACCTGAAGGAAATCTCCCGGGTGGTTCTTTCCATACTTGGGGCAAGATGGATACCTGTTCCCGGTGTTCTGGGTCTGAGATTGAGTGCCAGATGACCCACCCCTCCGATCCTGGCAGGACTGAAAGGTTGGGGCGCTGGCTGAACTGGGTGTTGGGGTTCTCTACTGTTGTTGCTGCTACTGCTGCTATGGGCGGCTACTACCGCTAGACCTCTGATGTCCATAATCTTACTACTCAGTCCTTGCACGTTTGTTCTTTCGCTCCATATCCTTCATCTTTTCGGCTTCAATTTGATGGTCATAGACAATCAAGCTGGAGAGGTCTATATCTTTAATCAACATCACTATCCTGCACTCCTCGAGGACCAGATTCAACACCCCGTTCACAAATTTCAACATGCAAGCCCTTGGCTCAGCTGTCATCTCTGGAGTGTACCTAGAAAGCCTGGTAAACTCTAGAGCATACTCCTCCACTATTTTGTTGCCCTATCTCAAATTCATAGACTCCTCCATCTTTGCCTCCCTCAGCTCCCGAAGGAAAAATCTGTCCAAGAAAGCTGTGTGGAACTCCCTCCACTCTACTAGTCCTGCTCCCGCTGGCCGCCCCTCTTTCCATTAGTCATACCAGGCCTAAGATACCCTTTTTAGCTGGTAGGCATCCAGGTAAGCACTCTTATAGGAGATAACAACCATAATGCGAGTAATCTTCCCAATCTCATCCACAAACTCTTGGGGATCCTCCCCTACTTTGGATCCCTGAAAAGATGGAGGGTTCATATGGGTGAAGTCTCGCACCCTCGCAGCTTCTTTAGACCCGTTTGTGACTACCGAAATCACCTATTGGTTCACTTGGTTGGTGACTATTTATGCTAGCAGTTGAATGGCCGCCCTGAATTCGGCAATAGACACTGAATCATCTTGAGGAGCTGTTGGGGCTGGTGGGGCCGGTCTATTGGGACTACTATCCCTTCTTCCATTACCACGTCTAGGAGGTATGATTCACTATAGTGAAATAGAGCATGAATTAGAAGGACATTTCTGGAATTTAACTTTAATGCACGATACTGAGTATGAACAGAAGAGAGTTTTTGTAATAACATCTCGTAGCCTCCTCGTCATAAGTGTGGTGAGCTTCACACCCATGAAAAGGACTCCACTTGATGCGGCTTTCAGACATTCCAAAGATACTCTAAACCTAGTGCTCTGATACAAAGTTTATCACGCCCCGGGTCTACACCTAGACGGGAACACGGTACTTGAAGCCACAAGTGACCTCAAGTCAACCCCTAGTCTATCATACACTAGTATTCTGAGTAAATCATATAACGTGGAAGCTTTGAAATAATAGCATAAAAGCATTTACAAAAATAAAACTGAAAATATAAAGTTTAAGAATATCTGAAGTTTGAAATTAATTATGTGTCTGAAAGCCATCTAACTGATGAGTTGCTAGGACAAGCCCCTAGCTAACTCTAAGTCTAACTAAACATAACAAACTTACTAAGAGAAAATGAAATAATGCCCTCAAATAATGAGGACTCGCACTTCATCTGCTAAGGAGGGGGATCTGAACCATGATGACTAACGATGCTGAATCTGAGAATCTGTAGTTGTATTATGAAACAATGCAGCATAAAAGTATGCGTCAATACTTTGAATGTACTGAGTAAGCGGGAGAAAACATAACTGAATGTAATGCGTGAACTGATATTACATGCAATGACCGATAAGGATACTGAACTGAACTACTGAAGTAAGCTGAGATGGTCAAAATGACCATGTCTGATGGTCAAAGACATGCCCTAAGTCTGAAAGTTCTGAGTCTAAGATACTGTACTAAACTAAGCTAATCTGGTAGAGCTAGAACTGAACTGAGTTACTTATTTTGAAACTGGTCTGAACTGACTAGTGGCAAAGTCTATAACCGACATATAATCACATGAGCAAGACATGGAGTCCGATGTATGCACCCCACCGGTAGGACCCAATATACTTTTTTAGGGTATAAAGGCATGAACTGGGTGATCACATAAGTCTGGGGCCAATCAGGCCAATAGATATTGTAACCTACATTGGCAACGTAGTTTTGGAAACCTGGGTGCGCTGGAACCCCGATCCGCTCAGTGCTAAGTCCCACTCCCACTAGAATTTCTGAACTGCGTACTAAGCTGATAGCTCAAAACTAGGGTCCAAAACTAGTCAGGGATACATGACTGGAAGTATCCTGAGAGATTTATCGGACCAGTTTCTGAAACTGGGTTCTAGACTGGTCAGAGCTGCTTATCTAGAAGCGTCATAACTGTCTAAGAACAAACTGTAATCTATCTGGGGTCCTGAGGCTAGTCAGAGTTGTTTATCTAAAGTGTTATGACCTCCTAGTAGACCAAAGAAACTGAGTTTTGAGTCCGATTCTGATAACTGGGAGGCACCACTGACACCTCGGGAAAAGACTAAAGTCAAAATGATCAGTTGACAAGTTTTGAATAGTTTTGAAGAGGTTCTACATTCTAACTGAACTGAACTACTAAGCAACTAATAGAGAACTCAACTCATTCCAACAACACGGGAATTCCATAATACGGCGAAATTTTAAGAATTAAAGAAATCTCATCCGACAAGGCTAAAATCATTCTTATCAATGGATTATTTACTCAACATATAATAATAAAAAATACTATAAAATTCATCCCAAATCACACTTTACAAACTAGACGGAATTTAATACACAAATAGTCTTGACTCGAAAATTTAGGGCTTAAATTCACTTTTGCAATAACATCAACAATTTAAGTAAGAACTGATAGAGATCATACCAATAATAAGCATGGATACCATTCTATGTGAAAGTAAAGAAAAACAACATGTAATTTCTTCGTATTCGTAAACTCAGGCTAAAATTGCTAGAGAAACGATGAGAGGGTTTTGGGGGACACAAGGGAAGGACAATTCCCTTGTTGAATTCCCACATACCTGAGTTGAAGTTTCTTGAAGGAGAAATCTTGGACTGCTGCAATGGAGGAAAACCCTAGGATTGCTTGAAGGGTTCTTGAGAGGAGTGCTTATGATGACTTTTCTGAAAACTTAGAGTGGGAATGATGAATGGACCGTTTCCCCACTAATAGGTCTAAAATTATGACTTAAACGATGTAGTTTAAAGCTTAGAAGAGTAGGAAGTTACTAAATAGCCCTTAGGAAGTCGTAGGGAAAAACTATCATGTGATCCTACGGGTGACCTAACGGGTCGTGGTCAGTGACCATGACTCATGGTGACACTCGTTAAGTGCACTGCCTAACAATTGACTAGGGTTGGTAATGGGGGACCTAACGAGTCATTACTGGTGACCACGACTCGTGGTCACCATCCGTCAAGTCCACTAGCCAACTCTGTAAATTCCTGACCCGGACTGCTCACGAATGACCTAACGGTTCGTGATGACTGACCACGACTCGTGAGGTCTTCTATTAGGTATATTGTCTCTCCCTTATAAATTCTCAAACCTCCTTCCCACGGCTGACCTAATGGGTCGTTGAGTCTCTCAATGACTCTTTAGGTGAGTCATTCTGTGACAATTTCTACAAATTCCTTATTTTCTTATTTAAGTCCCGGATCTAGTATTTGAGTTTCCGGGGCATTACAATTGCTTAATTATATTTTTGCGTTCTGTCTTGATTTATTTATCATATTCTTAATGTCCTTATTGATAGATATTGTGTCATGGGATTTACTTTGTTATTGCTTGACTCGTTGGGGTACGCTGCTATTTTTAGCTGCTAGATAAATATTCACATTATTGATATTAATTTTTATTTTTTTAATTAATTGTTTTAATATATATACTCATAATTAAATGAAGTAATAATCATAGGACAACTGTGTGAACTATCATACCATAAGGTGTTGCCAATATGGTTCCGTAGCAATTGCGCCAGGATTGCGTTTGAGGCGTGAAAAGCTTGATATCAGAGCCTAAGTTAAGAATTGGAGTAGGATTTTTCTATGGAGTTGTTTCTAGTGGAGTCTTTCTCCTGCAACCTAATCACCTAAATGATTTAAAGACTCCCAGGACATTTATAAGCATTTCTTATTCTATTGATTCTAGATTTTTCTATAGAGTTTGATATCCTTTTTGGATTGTTCTAATACATTCGTTACTAGTGCCTCCCATATATTGCATTGGCACGTGTTGGAGCTACTAACTGGTCTAACATCGATATTTCTTATGCAGTATCGGGTAGGAATCCAATTGTTGACCTTAATACTACGGCAGAGAACATTGAGGTGGAAGCTGGTATTGGAAACCAAGTGCCTCATCAAGCTCCACCTATTCATGCTGGAGATAGTGCTGATATTGGATATATGCAAAGTGTCATTTAGATGCTTACTACTCTGATAGTAGCTTAGCATCAGTGTGTAGGTATTGGAACTACATCTATAGTTGGTGGAGGAATGTTTAAGAACTTTTTGAGTCTAAACCCACCAACATTCTATGTTTACGCACAGAGGATGACCCGTAATTCTTTATGGATGAGACATTTAAGGTCCTCTAGGCTATGGTTGTTAATGGTTCTAAAGCGATTGAATTTGTTGCGTATCAGTTGAAAGATGCAACTCATGCTTGGTTAGAGATATGGAGAGCGAGCATTTCGCTACCACCTCTACTCCCATGTGGGTTGAATTTGAAAAGGCGTTCATAGATAGGTTTCTTTTTGAGGAAGCACAATTTGCACTGGCTACTAAATTTGAACAATTAAAGGACATAATGACTGTTTGCAAGTACAGCTTATAGTTCACTCTCCAAGTTCGATATGCATGTATTTGATCCCTACTAAGAGGTAAAATTTGAGGAGGTTTATTTGTAGTTTGAGACCTATCTTAAGTTTGTATGTGCTACTGTTGCGATGTCTCCTACCTACACATTTTTGTTCGTAGAAGGTTTTGCTGAGGAACAAAGTAGATTGAAAAAGTCAAGGTAGATTAAAAAGGAAGAAGAGTAAGAAGGCTTGGTCCACAGGGGTTACAGTGGTACTCATAATGAAGGGCGAAAAAAGGGTTTTCTACACCTACACGGTCTAATGTTGAGTTTGAAAAACATAGAAAGAATCGTAACAACCAGAGTAGGTCTTATCAAAATGCTAATCAGAGGCCTTATCAATTTAATAACCTCGATATTCATGTCTATCATCAATGTGGAATTTAGGGACACATCAAGAGGATTGCAAAAGACTCTACGTAGAGATGTCTAAATCATTTGGCAAGAGGAACAATGCTCCAACACCTGCTAGGAATAAGAATAATATCCTGAATGCTCTTGGTAATGCTGCTGCAAATTCTGGGAATGAGGATCAAGCTCAACTCTATAATCTGGCTCATAGAGAGATAGAAAAGTCTTTTGATGTTGTACTTATAGGTATCCGTACCATTTGCACTTATAATGCATATTCATTGATTTATACTGGATCAAATTTATCGTATGTGACTTTATATTTTGCTCTTGATTTTAGGGTGGAGCCGAACTTTTGATAGAATCTTTTTTTGTTAATATCTATGTTGGTGTTTTCGCTATTGCTTCTAGAGTTTATAGAAATTGCATAATCGTGATAAAAGGGCACGAGACCACCATCAACTTATTTGAATTGGAGATGGTAGACTTTGATGTGATCATGAAAATGGATTGGCTTTTTGCTTGTTATGAAACTATTGATTGCCAACCCAAAAAGATACGATTTGAATTCACTAATGAACCTGTTCAAGAATGGAACAGAGATATCGCAAAGCTGTGAGGTAGGTTTATTTATTATCTTAAGGCTATCAAGATAATCTCCAAAAGAGTGCGTATATCACCTGGTTGCTGTAAATGATACACAGGTTGTAGTACCTGAATTTGATTCAGTTCCCATAGTTAATGAGTTTTCAAAAGTGTTTTTTCGAGGAACTCCATGGTGTTCCGTCGTACAGAGTTATTAATTTTAGGATTGATGTTATTCCAAATACTCAACCAATTCCAACCTACCGTATGGCTTCTGATGAGTTGAAAGAATTGAAGGAGAAATTGAAAGATTTGCTAAATAAAAGATTTATTCAACCAAGTTTCACCTTGGGGTACTCTGATCTTATTTGTCCGAATAAAAGATGGGTCGCTCAGAATGTATATCAATTACCACCAGCCTAATAAAGTAACCATCAAAAATAAATATCCTTTGCTAATTGATGATTTGCTTGATCAACTTCAAGGAGAAAATTTCTTTTCTAAGATTGACCTATGCTTAAGGTATCATCAGCTAAAGATTAAAAAAATAAGATATTTTCAAAAAATAGCTTTTCGTACCCGCTATGGTCATTTCGAATTTTTGTTGATGTCCATTGGCTTGATTGCGTTTATGGACTTGATGAATTGCATTTTCAAGCCTTTTCTTGATTGGTTCATTACTGTGTTCATTGATGATATTTTGATTTACTTGAAAGCTGCAAAGAGCATGTGAATCACTTCGTAATAGCTCTGCAAACATATAAAGAGAACAAGGTTTATGATAAATTCTCTAACTATGAATTTTATATTAATTTTGTGACATTTTTAGCTATGTGGTATCTAGTGATGGAATCAATATTGATCCTCAAAAGATTGAAGCAGTTAAGGGTTGGCCAAGGTCCACTATTACACCCTCTAAATTCTTGACACTTAGATGGCTTATTCGCATGTTGATTAAGAGTTTTAGAATGCCACACATGCTAGAAAAAGGCCCGGAGAAAGACCGGACAAGTGCCACGTTGAACCATCGCAAGAGGAGGCTGGGAAGACCCCCTCCGCGATGGCCACCGTGTCACGGAGGGCTCACCTCCGCGATGGCCAACGTGCCACGGAGGTGAGGTTCAGCCCCAAGTATATAAAGCCCCTACTTCGTTTTTTTTATGATAATTATCAGATAATTTCTAGAGAGTAACCAGAAAATAGAGGGCATGAGGGTTCTATTGAGATTTCCTTCCGTTTACGCTATTAAACGGGGTCCAAACTCAAATTAATCTTGGGTAGTGAAGTATTAAGCTGCAGGGAGCATTCCTACGGAGTTAGTTTCGTGAAATTCGGCCGGAAAACCGTTGCCCTACCGAGATAAGGCAAGTGGAATTGCTCCAAATTAGTGTCAATATACTCCTATACCTAAAGTGAGTATATCTCCCTTCTGGACTTCCGAGAAATAGCGAGTTTTTGGCTGTTTTTCGATAAGTCAAAGTTTGGGCTATATATATATATTCAAAGTAGTATTTCTTCCGGAATATCAATGAATTTAGGTCTAATTGCTATGAATATGAATATAGTTGGAAGAAATAGCTGAATATTGGTCGAGTTACGCCAGTTAGCCGGAAAGCCGACAACTGAGGTATATGAAGCTAGTTTCTTTCGAAAAGTTAGTAATTCCAGTAGAGAAAACTAGTATAAATTCTAGTAGAAAGTTTCAGAAACAGTATAGCATGCCCAGTATTATATTTAGTAAAGTACGTCAGGATGTTATCGTGTTCAGCCGAAACTTAGTAAAGCAATATGAGTTCCCGTAAAGTATTTCAGAAATAGAATAGTAGCTTAATATGAATTTTAAAAAGAATGTTAGAAATAGTAAATCATGTTTACCATGGGACTTAGTTATACGGCATGATTCTTAGCAGAAATATTATATCTTGTTTCAGTATTAGATTCAGCACAGTATGACAGAATTTATATATATACCATTATCAGTTCCAGCATGTATTATATATATACACACATTACTATCATTAATGTCAGCATGTATCATATGCAGTTAGTATTATTAGTTGAGACTTGACTATATTTTTTTGGGTTGGATTACCTAGCATCCATGACCGCCCCAGGGTTAATAGCTGTATCGACTCGTCCACCATAGGGTGAGGATACGTTGCTCTACGGAGTGGCATGCCATCCCCTAGGGGACGAAGATGGGATGCCAGTTTCCCCATATTTTGCCTTGGTCGGCTTTTATACACCCACGTCGAGCGGGTACGCCTGGGGTGTTGATTCAGGAGTCCTCCAAACTCAGGTACAGTTATAGTCAGGGGCTCAGCGGGCCCAAGTGCATACCCAGGGGACCGGAAGGATGTTATAGTTACTAGGGGAGATGGGATGACCAGGGTAGGGGAATAGATTGCGTGTTGGTTGTACCTTCCGGCTTATGGGGGCCAGGTAAGGGTTATGTGTGCTATGTATGTTATGCTATATTATGCCATGTTATGTTAGTTACGAATAGATAGATAGTAGCATGCCACGTTACCAGGTAAGACTCCTACTCCATTCAGCATAGTTGAGGACAGTCTTAAACTCATACTTTCAGTTAGTTACAGTCTATTTCTTTCTATTTTAGTTCTATCAGTTATATTGCTTGTCTTCAATTATTTCCCAGTTGTTGCTTTACATACTCAATAACAGTGGTACTGACGCCCGTTTTGGGGCGCTGCATTACTTGCCTGCAGGTACTCATAGACAAGGAGCCAATCCCTCGTAAATCCAGCCAGCACACAGAGTCATCAGCTCCTTCATCCAGAGCTAGACAGCTAGAGGTTTATTCTTTTTCTTATGTTGTACAGTATGGGTAGGCTGGGGCCCTGTCCCGACCATCTTATCAGTATTCTTAGAGGCTTGCAGATTGTATATTCCCTGTGGTTAGCTGTACCGGTCATGTGAGGCCGTGTGAGGCCGTGTGTATGTTTTAGTTGTTACGATGGTCGTGTGGGGCCTTATTCAGTTGGTAGTGGTGATCTTGTTGATCACGTAGCAGTTTAGCACTTGTTTTCTTGAATCAGAAATAACTAGACAGCATGGTGGCCATGTCGGCCCACATAGGTTCCCTATTGATTCAGTTGTTCTGGGTAGTTGTTGTTTTCTTACATGTGACTATAGGCCTAGTCGGCCGGAGGCTGTATTTACAGCCGTTATATAGCCCGTTGTTTTCTTTAATCCAGATTTAGAGCCAGCCTGGCACCAGAAGTGCTTAGGCTCAGCTAGTCCAGCAGTCCAGGTCCTAGTAGGGCATCAGGTGTCAGTCATGCCTCCCAAGGCGGGGCGTGACATCCACGAGTGCGATAGATATTCATAACTTATTGGGTTTGGCTGGTTATTACCAAAAGTCCATAGAAGTATTTTCATGCATAGATCCACCACTCACTAAATTGACTTAGAAGATTGCTAAATTCCAGTGGTCCAAGGCATGTGAGAAGAGTTCTCAAGAGCTAAAGATGAGGTTGACTTCAACTCCTATTTTGACTCTACCTTTGAAATTTGTTGGTTAATGGTGTATTGTGATGCTTCTAGGGTTGGATTGGGCTATATGTTGATGCAAAAGGGTAAAGTGATTGCCTATGTTTTATGCTAATTGAAGAAACACGAGAAGAATTTTTCAACTCGTGATTTGAAGTTAGTTGTTGTAGTATTTGTGCTAAAGGTTTGGCGTCACTATTTGTACGTGAGTATGGTGACGTGTTCTCTTATCAAAAGATCTTGCGATATATTTTTAAGGAATGAGAATTAAAAAAAATAAAGAAGGTAACTAGAGTTATTGAAAAATGACCACTTGAATATTTCATATCATTTTGATAAGGCTAATGTTGTTTCTGATGTTTTAAGGCATAAGTATATGGTTACCTTAGCATATCTCCAACCCCGTGAAATGTCAATGGGAAGAGAGATTTGAAGACTTGCTAGTCTTGGAGCTTAGCTAGATGAGACTTATGGTGGTGAGTTGGTTGGGATCACTCAATTACGACCCGATATCATGGAGAGAATCAAGTCCAAAAATATGAAGATAAACTCTTAGTAAATCTAAGAAATGGAGTGCAAAATGGTGAATACACTTCATTCTCAATTGATACAATTGATAAATATTTTTAGATTGTAAGGCTACTTATGTGTTCCAGATATTGATGGTCTTTGGAAAGAACTGATGGAGGAAGATCATAGCTCCAAATATTTTGTGCATCTGGGATCCACCAAGATGTAAAAGATTTGAAACAACGCTAATGGTGGAAGAGCATGAAAACTGAAATATTCAATGTTGTGGCTAATTGTCTGAATTATCAACAAGTAAAGATCGAGCATCGGTGACCTGCTGGTCTTGCTCAAAATAATGAAATCCCATAATAGAAATGGGAGATGATCAATATAGACTTTTTTCTTAGTTTACCCTGCACAATGACGAAGCACGATTCGGTTTAGGTGATTTTGGAAAAGCTTATGAAATCTGCAAATTTCTTTTCTATGAAGACAACTGATACCGCGACTCACTATGCTAAGATATATTTTAAAGAGATAGTGAGGATACATGGTATTTTGAAATCTATTATTTCAGACAGAGGTGTATATCTCCATCTTTGAAGTCGTTCTAAGAGGGGCTGGGAACTATGTCAATTTGAGCACTACTTTCCACCCCCAGACAGATGGGAAAGTAGAACAAACTATCTAAACTCTCAAGTACATGCTAAGAGTGTATGTGATTGATTTTGAAGGTAATTGGAACGAACACTTGACTTTTATCGAATTCGTATACATTAATAGTTATCAGTCGAGCATCCAAGACTCTAGACTCATGTGGACATGTTGAGAGCGTGTGTAGTTGATTTTAGAGGTAATTGAGATGAACACTTGTCAAGACCCAAGTCTTGATTCTAAAAGCGACACGGGACCTAGAACCACTGGCTCCAAGCTAACCTATGATACAAGAATGACATAAAAACAAGCTAACAAAATTGTGCGGAAGTCAAACTAAAATATCTGACATAACTAAAATGATAATCAAAATTCTAAATTGAAAAAACATCAGAACCAACAAGCTGAATATCTGACTATCTATGTCTGAAAGCCCGTAAGACTAATGAGCTGAAGGGACAAGTTCCTAAGTAGCGCTACATAAACTAAAAACTAAAATAACAAATAAAGCATGAAATAAAACTCTAATTTCCGAATGATGAGGACTCACCAAGACAAGGTTGATCAAGGACTTGGACGTATCTAGCCACAGGGTTGAGACTGAATGCCTGAACCTATATCATGAGACGATATAGAAAAAACTATGATGTCAGTACTTTGAATGTACTGAGTATGTATAATAAGTAAAACATGATGGTAAGACATCATGCTGAAAATCATAATCATGTTGTAGTAGTAAAACATTGAGACTTGTCATAGACTGAAGTACAATGACCCAAGGTTTAAACTAAGCATGTATGAAATCATAAAATAAGTTCATATACTGATCAATGGGCCAAGTAAAAATACCATAAAGTAATGCACGTAATATGTTCATGATTGTGGAAGATTTTCATAACCGACATACTCCAAGTGAGCATCATGGAGCCCAACCTGTAACCCTGATTGGGAGGGTGTCCATACCTTGCCAAAGGTAGGACCATGAAGGTGTAAATTCACTCATGAGACCGAAGGGAGACACTCTCAACTAGCGGGGACTCCTTTAACCTACGGTAGCACATAGTTTTGGGACTTGGGTTATCTGAACCCGTATCCGCTCGATATTAAATAACACTCCCAAAACATACATAAGTTCTCATAACTATATCTAAAATTTGATAGGTTTTGCATGGACTAGTTAAAAATCATGCTAAATTCAAAATTTCTGAAGTACTAAACTAGTCATGGAAAACAGTGCTAATTCTGAAGCCATGATAATTAGTATTGAAAATCATTCGAACTTGTACTTATTTTAAGAAAATCATGCTAAATTAGAGATACATATGAGTGTTTCAAATAATTCAGCCTAATCATACTTGCAGAATTTATATAGGAATCGTGAAAGAACATATCACATAAGAATCTAGAGTTTTTGCATGAAAGGGTTCTAGCTGTAGAAATCATAGAATTAAATAATTAAAATGAAAACATGAATTGAAGCTTGGGGTTTGGGTATAAGATGAAAGGAAACCTTATTGATAATTCCACATACTTGGAATGAAGAGTTTCTGCCTACTGCTTGAGGACCCAAGAGATTGAAAAGAGAACTCTAGTTGTTCTTGAGAGCGCACTAATTCTTGAAGTCCTTCGATGTTAGGAGAGAAATGAGGGGTTATCACACAAAGTACCCTCTTAATTTTCCTCAAACAGAACCTAAAATGACCTGATTTAGATGTTAGTAGCTTAGGAAGTTACAAAAATATCCCTAAAAAATATACTGAAAACCTATTGTTTAGTCCCTACGAGCCACACCACCACTTTTCGTGTCATATCGCGACTCATGGGGTGCACTCGAGGACGCTAGGATAATTTTAACCACTTTTAGAACCTCTTACCATGGCTGGACAGGACGAGTCATTCTATTGTACCACAGCTCGTGGTATCTGCTCGTGGTCATTGGGAGAGATTTGAACAGTTTCTGAACCTCCTACAATGACCAGACAGGACAGTTCATCCTATGGTACCATGACTCGTTCTTTAACTCATGGTGTTTGGACTGACTTGGGTTCTGGATTGCATTTTGGTTACCATGACTGGAACCCACAAGTCATCCTTCTTCACCATGACTCATAGTGTCGGTCGTCCTATGGAAAAAGTTCCAATTCTATTTATTTTCTCCTTCATGTCTAGGATTTGATTTTAGAGACTTTTGGGGTGTTACAACACTTGCCTCTTGTCGAATTCATATACAATAATAGTTATTAGTCGAGCATTCAAATTACTCTTTATGAAGTTCTTTATGGTGACATTGTAGATCTCCAATTAGTTAGTTCAAACCGACAGAGGTAGAATTATTTGGTCTTAACTCGATTCATGAAGCTATCGAGAAAGTGAACCTTCTTGTGAGTCGATTCAAAATAGCTCAAACTCAACAAAAGTATTATAATGACATGAGACATCACGAGCTAGAATTTATTGTTGGTGACCCAATGTTTTTGAAGGTTTCACCTATGAACAGTTTCATGTGTTTCGGTATGAAGGGAAAGCTTAGTCCTTGATTTATTGGTCCCTATGAAATTATAAAGAGAATTAGGAAAGTGGCCTATGAGTTAAAATTACTATTGAAAATGTCCATAGTGCATCATGTCTTTCATGTGTCTATGTTGAGATTGTAAAAACCTGTCCCATCTCATATCTTGTCTCACGAGAAAATTTCTATAAATGAGGGGCTATCTTATGAAGAGGAACCTGTGCAAATGCTAGGTCATCAAGTTAGAAGGCTGAGAACCAAAAATGTAGCTTCGGTTAACTGTTGTGGAGAAATCATGATGTCAAAGAAGCAACTTAAGAAGCGGGAGGACATGAAAAGAGATATACTTACTTGTTCCCCATTTCAGGTATGTGTTAAATTCTTTAGTTATTGCAGTTTTGCAAATATTGATTGGAGGTATGAAATTCCTTATATTGTATTATATATCAGTTTTTTAAAAGACGGGGGCGCAAGGTGAGGAGTTTTACGTAGCACAGGGCAAGGCGTTAGCCCGAGACACGAGGCGTAAGTCCTATGGATCTACAGGATAAATATATCATGTGTTTTTAATTTTATAATTTTATTACTAAGAAAATAAGAAAAATTAATATCTTCAATAATTCTACAAATAAATTCAAACAAATTCCAGTAATATAGAAAAAAAACTATATTATAATTATTATTTGAGAACGATAACAACAACAAAAAATGATAATAGCCGAGATAATCTTTAAAATAAAATCATCATCTACTTCATTATCGATCTCATGTAGTTCTTCTCACTCTCAACTAATATTTACACTGATTATTATTTATATATATTTCAAAGAAGGACAAGAATAAATATTATAAGAGCAATATAAAAATATAAATAAAGTTTCTTAGGATCATAGGACTATAAAATCTCTATCCTATTAGGCATACTTACCAAAAAAACTATTTATAACATGTCATTTTCTATGAGAGTTGTTTTTTATTGATATATTCTAGAAAAAATGACTATAATATGAAAACATGATAGCATAAATTATAAATACCATTACACCAGTAATAAAAAAATTATTTATTAAAAAAGTACTCTTAACTTAATAAAAATCAAATTTAGCACCCAAAACTTACATTTTTATGCTCGGGACTTATTCTTTTATGCCCCACACTTTGGGACTTGTGTTTTATGGATCTATGCTATTTATTTGCGCTTCGGTGCATTTTTGGTACGTCCGTCCAGGGACTCTTCCCGAAAACGTCTTTAAAATAATTGTTATATATTGTTGATCTCTATTGTGGGAGTCCATGTGAGGTCCATGTTATTGATTTTGTGTTGTTAGCTGAGTTTTAGCAAAAATTTTGCAAATTTGGGGATTTAGTCAAATTCTTGGCTATGCTCCATATTCGACGACAAATGTTCTCAAGGAGGAGATAATGTAACACCCTGTGTTTTCGGGTTAGGTTTGAAGTCATTAAATACTTATTGTTATTCCACAATGGCAGAATTAATGTGTTATATTTACCATAAATTATTCTTTGAAATCTATTTGGGTCCTAAAGGTTTCATTAAGGTCAATGCAAGTTGAAAAGTGCAATAGAAAACAAAAATTAAATTGAATTTGTATAAAATCTTCATTCAAGCACGTGTAATCTTTAATTGGTTGTAAAATATATCTGTCCCACCATATATATATGAATCCAATTCGAGTTGGGAGAAAAACGTTATGAACGATTTACTAAATGTTGTACGGGTGGCTGTAAATCTGATATACGGCTTGTATACCAAATATATGATCATGTATTGGGATGTAAGTATAAATCCAAAATCCAAACCCACTGGAATCAACTTGTGGAGATGGCATACGGCCCGTATGTGGTTCCATACAATATTAGATATATGAACCATATATCATGTGTATGCCGAGTATATATCTAATGTATATCAGTATAAATCTGAAGCATTTATGCCTTCAAAGTTGACATACGGACCGTAGGACATAAGTATGATATGTATGTGGCATTTGTAGGTCAAAATTTTTCAGAAAATTTATAAATTCCTATTTTAGTCAAATTTTTTATTTCACTTCATTTTTGGCCGACTTTTGATTGAGAAAACACGCTAGAACTTTCTCTAATCATCCAAGATAAGTTTCTAATAAATTTTCATAATTATTACATCAAATCAACAAGGATTAACGCCAGAAACATCATCCTATTCCTTATATTTTAAGAATCGAATTCAAGAGCAATTGAAGAAAATATTTGGGAAATCTTTACTAGATAAGTCCCTTAATTAATTATTGTGATTAACGTGTTAATTGGGATGCATGTGTCCTACTAAAATATGTTATTAACAGATGACTCTTAAATTGATCATAACTATGAACTTTACCCTAGAAACCTTTTTTTCAAAAAGGGTAGAAATTCATGAGAATTGATAAAAGTTCTAAACTTTATCAATCGAAATTGATTGTAGAGTTATTGTTGGATATTATTGAACACGTTTAGAGCGTTTTAGCATAATTTGAGGTATGTCTCCTTTTGAACAGACTTTTGCTACAAAAAAGATTTTGAATAAGATTTTATGCATGTGTGGGATAAGCTTGTATTGAGTCTTCATGTCTTTTTTAATTATATTATGTTATGTGTATGAAAACGTGTTTTTTCCTATGAATGAGTATGTTGAATTACATTTAAGGTAACAATTTTTAATACATTTTTGCTCTATGAATAATTTATCGATCTGAAACATAACTTAATTGTTTAAACATGATTTCTAAACTTGAGCAAAGATTTCTATATACCACTATTACTAAGATTTTTATATACCTCTATTAAGTAAGCTATCATTTGTGTTTAAATTTATAGGCAAGTTGTACTATTTCAGAGGAAGAATTGTCATTATGGATCCTAAAAAAATAAATTATTGTATTAGTCCAGAGGATGATTGAATTTCGAGGGACGATATTCCTCGGATGAAATAAATTATTGTGTCAATCCAGAGGACGATTGACCTTCACAGAACGATGTTCCCTGGTGAAACACTTTGAGAAATGGGTCTTACTTAGGGCTCTCTCATCTACTTCTTGTTTGGTTTGTCCCTGAGCTGGCATGTATTTACTAGGACTGGCATATTTTGGTTCAAATCGAAAAATCGATCGAACTGAGTTTTCTTAAATTTCAATTTTGGTTTTTTGATTTATTCAGTTAGTTTTGATTTTAGATTTAATAATTTCAGTTATTCGATTCGATTTTTGATTTTTGAATAACTTAATTCGGTTAACCAAATTAACCAAAATATACCCACTAGGACACTACCCACTACCCAGCCAGATTAAAATACAACCCAGTAGGGGTATTCCCAAGTTCGCCCAGTAGCACTCTTCGGCCCTAGCCCCCTGTTTGTAACTCACGAAGTCAAACTCAGAAGCACGCAGTCACAGCAGCCAACACTTTATCTTCCTCAATTTTCACTTTGTCTTCCTCACAAGCAGTTCATCTTCCTCAGTTAGTCTTCTTCCCTAACTCTCTGTCAAGTAAGTTACCTATAAATGCCCACTATCCAACTCTCACTTTCCCATATCTCAAATTTCAATATATTGATTTATGGGCTTTTGTTAAAGAAAATCATGTCAAGCGGACAACACACATAATAAAGCTTAAATGTTAAAGTTTCATTTAACCTCAAATTATATATGAAAACATGAAACTGTCAAATTGATCCAAGTTTTTAATTCATTTATATCATTGATTAACTAGTATTATGAAATAGGAAAAATTTGTTTATTGTATGCATATAAAAATAGTACAAATAAACAAAAACAAAAAAAGAAAAACTAGTCTGGTATGTATATGCAGTGTTGTTGTTGCCCAGATTAGGTGACATTGCCAGTCATCTAGGTGGATGCCCAGAATATAAAATCAAAAAATTGAAACTAAATAAACCGAATTGAAATTGTAAATTGAACTTTACTAAAATTATGTCAGTTCAGTTTCAGTTATTAATTATACAAATTAAAAACTGAAAAAATCGAATCGAATTTCTCAAACCATATCGATTTGACCGAACGCCCACCTATAGTATTTACCTTCTAATTTGCTTTCTGCTGGAGAAATAATGAGATTTTCTACTGAGTTTAGCCTTGAACAGTCTGACATAATTTTTGAATAAAATGGCTTGAAGTTTATTAAATTTTCATCATTTTGTTGAGTTACATGATTTACTCTTTAATTGGATTTGAACTATTTCATTATAACTATTTTATATTTATTATTATTATTATCATGACTTTGTTATTATATGGATTGTTTCCCCAAGACATTCACTGAGTATCCAGTACTCAAGCATACCATATTTATTTTTGGTGGTGTGTTAGGTAACAAGGAGGAGCAGGTTCCAGCTTTACGAGATGCTTAGGAGGGACTTGCTATTCATCAGACTTTGGTGAACCCACATTCTTATTCTTGGGTTCCATTGACTATTTTACTACCTTTGTTAGATTTTCAATCTACGTCTCGAGTTAGTTATTCTTTTATTAGAGGTTTCATAGATAGATGTTGTGTTGTAAATGTTACCTGAATTATTGCTTGACTTGTTGGGGCGCGCTGCTATATTTAGCTGCTAGATAAATATTCACATTATTGATATTGATCTTTATTTAATTTAATTAATTATCTTAATTTATATATGCTTAATTGATTAAGTAATAATGATAGGAAAACTATATGAACTATCATAACCACAAGGTGCTTCTGATGTGGTTCTGTAGCATCAAATTCCTGTTGCACCATCGTCAGTTTGGAGCATGACAAGCTTGGTATTAGAGCCGGGTTTAGAATTATCCTAGGATTTATCTATGGAGTTGTGTCTAGTGGAGTCTTCCTCCTGCAGCCTGATCACCTGCATGATCGAAGGACTCCCTGGACATTTATAGGCATTTTTTATTCTATTGGTTCTAGATTGTGTTATAGAGTTTGAAATCCTTTTAGAATAATTATAATATGTTCATTAATCATGCCTCACAGATATGGCATTGACACATTCTTGAGCTACCAACAGGTCTAACACCAACACTTCTGATGCACCATCGGGTGGGAATTCAACTGTTGACCCTAATACTGTCACGACCCAAACGTACACCTAGATCATAGATACGGGACAAGGAGTCCCGAGAGACCCCAAGTCGATCCATGGCATGAGCATACATCTAATTCAATCACATAAGCGGAAGACTCATCATAGAGAAAGTAATCATAACATATCATGAGGGAAACCAGTACAATACTGATACAATACGGCGGAATACAACCTTTAGTCTGTTAAGCCTCTAAACATGAAAGGCGGATTGATGGGACAACTCCCCAAATAATCCAACATCTAGAAACTGAAGGAATAACATAGGGTGTGAATAAGTAGCCCTCGGAACATGAGGACTCACCAAATACGCAGAGAGCAAGTCTAAGTCTATCTACGGGTGAGGATGCTCCTGAGAACTGGGACATGTATCATGAGACAATACAACATAGAAAGTATGCATTCAGTATGTGGAATGTACTAAGTATGCAAGGTAAGTAAAATGGACATTTAAAACATGTATAAAACTCATAAGTGATCACAAGAGTAGGACAACATGCTCATAACCTAATTATCGTAATATAACATAAGACTCAAGGTTTTCGAAACATTCGTAACGTAAGCATAGTCATAATCATATAACATAACCTAAGCCAACATTCATAATCATAGACATGCATAAATCATGAGGAACAGTGGAAGATTCTCTTAACCGACATACCCCATATGAGCACACATGAAGCCCGACTTATAACCCTAGTCGGGAGGGTGTTCTTGCCAAGGATAGGAACCATGAAGGGCGTGATCACACATGAAAAGGGGCCAATTGGGCCAGAGACAAACATAAAAGTGTCCCATCATACCTACGGTGGCATGTAGTTCATGAGATCCGGGGCTTAACATGGGCCCCGAACCTACTCGGTGTTCGATACTACTCCCAAAACATATATAGTGCTCATAATAATACATATATGAGTTCATGAGCTAGTCAAATCATGATAATCCGAAACATGCTTGAACATACGTGAACTAGCCATGACTTGAGGCCCGTGGGTCGGCCAAAACATAATTCATGATTGATAAAATTCATGCATACTTGTAGATCATGCATATAGTTTGAAATTCATAAGTTCATAATAGATAACAAAATAAATTCATAATTCGTGCTAGACTTGTCAAAAACATCAATGGATCAATGGATCATAAATCGATTCATCATGGGGCATACATAATCAAGCTTAATTATTTAGAAATTCAAAATCAACAATATTATACTCAATTTAAATCTCAAAGATGATCAAAATCAGTAGATTATGATAAGATTTCAAAATCAAAAGAGCCATAATTAAATCATTTAATTTTATACAAATCAAATACAAAACCCCATGAGTTTTTGATAATTTATAAGTAAAATCATTAAGTAGGAACATGGGTGTAGAAGAATCCACACATTGAAGACCATACATATCTGGGATTATCAAATCCTAACCCTCCTTAAAAGCCCAAGAATGAAATTGAAGGAATTGAGGTGGAAAGCTTGAAATCTCCCCTTGAATCACCTCTCAAAGTTCTTGCATGCATGAATGGGAATTTAGAATAGGTCATCCTCTTAAAACCCAGTTTTTCCCAAGACAAAACAACGTGGTTTAGGGCCTTATATTGTGAAAAAGTCAAAATTACCCTTAATGAATCTGCCCTAAAAACTGGTTGGATGGAACCCATGAGTGGTACCAACGAGTCGTGGAAACAACCAATGACACGTTGTGTCCCTCGTTGAAATGGCTGCTGAATGACCTAGTCTCAGATCCAAACAACGAGTCGACAGGATGACCCGTGCCTTCAACCCACGACTCTTTATATTGTCCGTTGTTTGCTCATCATAAAAATTGAACTCCCTACCACGAGCCTCACCACGACTCGTAGTTCTATCCAACAAGACGTGGTCTCAACCCATCGCCCACACTGGAAATTCTTACTCTCCAACAACGACCACAACCAACGATCTGTGGCTTCTCCTAACGGTTCGTCGGGTCTCCCGTTGTTTACACTACTGCCCAGCCTGACCCTAACTATGACTGCAAAGGACGGCCCATTGTATCCCACAATGAGTCGTCATACCTCTCGTTATCTCCATCGCCAACACCCTTTCCTCAACCAACGACAGCATACAACGACTCTTGGTTTGATACCACGAGTCGTTATGTGGTCCATTCTGTAATGTTTTGCCAGTTTTCTGCACTTTTCAAATTCAACTCCCGGGTCTATTCTTAGGCCTTCCTAGGGTATTAAAAATACTATGGATGCAAATTACAGCTGTCAATATGGGTTGGCCCAACCCATCCAGGCTAGCCCCCACGGGCTTTGGAGTTTGATGGGCCATAAAACAACAAGCCCACCCCATCAATACGTGGGCTGGGGGCTGAGACGGGCTCCACATTTTTTAAGAAGTATTTTAAAATAATATATTGATTTAAATTTTAATTTTAAAGTATTACAATAAATATTTATAAGACAATATTACATGGTTTTACTACTTGTTAGTCAAGTTTTAAGTTCACAAATAAAATAATCCTAATAATACTTATTTAATTTGACTTTAAGTAAATATTTGATTATATGACTTCAATCTGAAACAACTGTCATTCTATACAAATATCTTGCATACAACCCTACAAGAACACGATCTAGATGCACATAAAGCTTCTGCAAAATTGAACAACTTTTGACATAATGTCCTTCGAACCAAATAGAGATATTAATGTGAAAACTAAATGATTAATGAGTTTTTGGACTTCATAATATTAATATTGTCATGTCCCACCTTTAAAGGTATGACTGGCACCTAATGCCACACTGGGACCTGGGCTGACCTGGCTTGGCATATGCACCTCTGGTGCCTACCAGCAACTCAAAATCAAGAAACCAAATAGCTATATCTCGGATGTAAACACAGTCTCAGGCCAACAAGGCCATGCAGCAAACCTATAAAAGAAAACAGCTACCCCAACAAACATAATAATAAAGGGATCCTATGCGGACCGATAAGACCACCATGTTGTCTAGTCATAACAGAAGAAAGCAAGCAGTCATATTCATACTATAGCCGACAAGGCTGCTAACTAACTAGCTAAACTAGGCCTCACACTGCCAACACTAACATACATAGGCCCTACACGTCCAACACGCAAAATATAACATACATAGGCCCCACACAGCCAACAACTGAAAACTCTAGTCTACAAGCCTCTAAGAGTGGAATAGTGGTCGGGGCTCTACCAAAAGTTGTACAATAAAAAGAGAAAATCTTTCTAATAATCAACTCCAGAGAAAAGGAGCTGACTGAACTGCTAACTCTAGCTAACAGCTAAGAAGGTCCTGAACTACGTCTATCCGCACCTGCAGGCAAGTATGCAGCCCCCTATAGATAGGCGTCAGTATGATATGTACCAAATATGTAAGGAAGTAATGAAAATGACTAAATAGAGCTGATAAAAGAATTGAAAGTAATCAATAAGAAGGATAAGAATCATAACCTGAATAGCCTCAAAACATGAAGTATAGCTAACAAGTAAGTATACAAACGAGAACCTTACCTAGCCCCCATAAGCCTGGAAGGTACAACCAGCACAGAATAACCTATGTGGGTCCCCATAAGCCCTGAAAAGTACAATTCAATCTATATACCCCTAGTATGGTCAATTTGATTCAATGGGTAACTATAGCCAATCAACCTAGCCTCTGGGTTTGCAACTGAGCCCGTTGGGCTCTTGTAGCTGTGTTTGAGCCCTTTGGGCTCCTATGACTACACCCTGGGCACACAAGGCTCGATGGAGGATCAGTGATGCTGTTATGGCATAAAGGAAGTCCATTTGTGGGTGGACTGTAATATGGCCTTATAGGCTCGAATATAGTCCTATCAAACATCATATAGCTCCTCTGAGCGATCTATAGCCCTGTAGGCAATGAAACAGCTAGTAACCCTAAGGTTGGTCGACGGAAGGCTATATTAGGTGGGATCAGTCCCAACCAAAATAATCAACTTTAATCTCAAAACTATATGTAGCAGCTAATCAAAATATACATGCTTGCGACTTGCTTACAAGGACATAGGTCGTATTACTACATGACAGGAATAACTTGCCGAAGAGGTTAGCCTTAACATACCTCAAATGTCGATTTCCAAATAGTTCCAACCTATAGCCAACAATCCCACCAAATTACAGCTCTATGCTGAGAGAATATGGTTATTTTTAATACTAAGACTCAGGAAATAGCGATATCTTTCAATATATTAACTATAACGCAACTTCATTTAATTTGGCCGAAAACTCACAAATTCCCGAGAGTTTAGAAGGTAGAAATACTTACCTATCACTTGTAGCCGCTTAGGACTCAATTAGAAGCGATTTCTACAACTTTTACTCGGCAGGGGTCCGGTACTCCAAGAGAATTTTCAAGAAATAACTCTGCAAGGACATTTCTCTTAGGTCTGGAACTCGTTATCCAAGATGAATTTTCGTTCGGACGGAGTATAACAGTGTAATTTCATGAAAAATGGATGAAATCGTCGCTCAAGGTCACTCTTCTGCCAAGGGGAAATGTTGAAAATGAATTAATCACACATAGGAGCTTTATATAGTTGTTGAGGCGGTGGCCTGGGGCGCGGTGCCTAGTGCACCCACCCTCTGGCCCCGACCTCCTTCTCGCTCGATACCATGCTCATAAACTTATCCCCCGAGCCCTTTTTCACATGCGTCATACTCTAAAACTCTTAACATACGTACGCACGTGTCGGTTAAATGATAGAAACTTACTGGGTGTAATAAATATACGATGGTTTAAGTATACTTTGACTCTTGAATTTTAACTATGGTTATTTTTAGTACTCTATTTATTTATATTTTTTAATTATTTTTTTCAAGCCTACGGGCCGGCCCAACCCACTTTGCTCAAGGCTCGCGGGCCAGCGGGCTTAAAGCATCATTCTTAAATAGGATCCAAAAATCGTAGCCCAACCCAATCAAATCACGGGTTAGGCTGGTTGGCCCAACGGGCCTAGCCCTTATTGACGGCTCTACTACAAAAGTTGAGGTGGAAGCGGTCCTGAAAACCAGGTGCCTCCATAAGCTCCACATATTCCTGTTAGAGTTGGTTCTAACTTTGGATCTATGCAAAGTGTCATTCAGATGCTTACTACTCTGATAGTAGCTAAGCATCAGCTTGTAGATCTTGGAACTACATCTGTAGTTGGTGAAGGAAGGCTTAAGAACTTTTTGAGTCTGAACCCACCAACATCCTATGGTTTGCGCACAGAGGATGACCCAAAATACTTTATGGATGTGACTTTTAAGGCCCTTTGGGCTATGGGTGCTAATGGTTCTAAAGCGGTTGAATTTGATGTGCATAAGCTGAAAGATGAAACTCATGCTTTGTTCGAGGTGTGGGAGAGCAAGTGTTCCGCTACTGCTTCTATTCCCACATGGGCTGAATCTGAAAAGGTGTTCATAGAGAGGTTTCTCTCTAAGTAAGCACGATTTGCACTGGTTATGAAGTTTGAATAATTAGAGTAGAACATGATGAGTATTCTAAAGTATAGCCTACAGTTCACTCTCCTGGCTCGGTATGCTGTGTATATGATTCTAATTAGAGGCAAAAGTTGAGAAGGTTTATTAGTGGTTTGAGAGCCCATCTTAAGTCTCTATGTGTTGTTGCAGTTATGTCTCCTACCTACACATTTACTTCTTTGGTAGGTTTTGTTGAGGAATAAGAAGATTGGAAAAGTCAAGGCAGATTAGAGAGAGGTAAAAGTAATAAGGCTCAATCCATAGGGGGTTACAGTGGCACTCAAAATGGAGGGCAACAAAGATGGTCTTCTACTCCTACACAGGCTAATGTTCAGTCTAACAGACAAGAGAAGAATCATAACAACTAGAGTAGATCTTATCAAAATGCTAATAAGAGGCCTAATTAATCTAATAACCTCGATACTCATGTCATCATTGTGAAATTTAGGGACACATCAAGAGGGGTTGTAGAAGATTTTATAGAGATCTGTCTAACTCATCTGGCAAGAGGAATAATACTCCAACACCGCTATTGCTTAGGATGCTCCTGCTAGGAATAAGAATAATGCCCGAATGCTCGTGGTAATATAACAGTAAATACTAAAAATGGGGTCAAGCTTGACTCTGTGGTCTAGCTCACAGGGAGACAGTGGAGGCTTCTAATGTTGTAGTTATAGATATCCTTACTGTTTTCACTTATAATGCATATTCGTTGATTGATCCTAGATCAAATTTATCGTGTATGGCTCCATATTTTTTTCTTGATTTTGGGATGGAGCACAAACTTTTGATAGAACCTTTTTATTTTAATATCCCTATTGGTGTTCTCGCTATTGGCTTTAGAATTTTGTAACACCCCAGAAATCCATAGGACTAGCCTTTGGATTTTAAACTTGATCATACAAGAAACTGGGGAAAAGGCCTCAATAAGAGTCACAATACGACTCGTAGAATGGAGGTACGACTCGTACATGTACTCATAATAGGGCGATCAAGAAAATCGGTAAGGGTGACTGAGATAAACCACGATTACATGGTACAACTCATACCACCGTGGTATGAATCATACTAACCAGTCGTGGAAAAGTTAAGAGAAATGGTCAGGGAACTTCTGGGTAACTATGAGGCATAGTATGACTCGTGGAATGTTGATATGGATCGTATAACCCAGTCGTGAGTTGAATCAGAGAGATGTTCAAGGGGAAATTTTGGATAATAGTATGACCGTAGGATCCTAGTATGGATAGTAGGAGGCTTCCATGGAAAACTTCAAAGGATGGTGTTGAGAAGAACCCTTAACCACGGGCGAACTCATAGGATTTCCTCTCTTTCTCAAGATTTCCAGGTGCTTTATCAAGGAATTTCTATTCCAGGTATGTGGGATTCCAACAAGGGAATTTCTTTCACCCTTGTGTCCCAAAATTCTTATAGAAATCCAATTAATTCCATCCCTGTAGAAATCAAAACTAGGGTTGTTCTTCAGAAAGATTATGAATTCCTTCATTATTACAATTCTTGATGTTTTCCAAGATTATTACCAGTTGTAATTCATGCTTTGATATCTTTCATGCAGTATGTATTTTAGCCCTAATCTTTAATGTGATTTTGAATGAGACTTGCATGATTTAGACTCCAGGTATGAATATTGCTTTGTCAGGATAATTTCTTTTTAATTATGAATGTTAGTACAGATACATGAACAGAACTTAGCCTTTTTGGTATATTTAGTGTAATGCCTCGGAAACTCAAAGACTAGACCCGGGACTTAAATCAGAGAAAACTGGAAAATTTGCATCAGGTCACAAAAGAGTTGTTATGTGACCCATAAGGAGAGACCACGAGTCGTTAAGTGACTCATGGTAAAGGATAAATTTGTAACCGGGAAATGCTAGGTAGTGCACCTAACGAGTTGTCACCACAAGTCGTGGTCTGATACCACAACCTGTTAGGTGACTCATGGTCAGGCCTTGGTCAGGAATTAGGAGAGGTAGGCAGTGTACCCATTGGGTCTTCACCATGACTCTTTTGGGACACCACGAGTCGTGGTGTCACCCGTGGGGATTCCAGGACTTTTAGACAGTGTAGTCCACAAGAGGTTACAACGAGTCATGGTCAATAACCACGACTCCTTAGTTCCCTCTTAGTAATATTCAGTGTACTACGGGCAGTGTAGTCCCCCAGTTTGACCACAACCCATTAGGTCACCCGTTGGGACTGACACTCAGTTTCTCCCTGCAAATTTCAAAGGGTCTTTTAGTAATTTTCTACCCTCCTAAACTTTAAAATACATCGTTTTAGTCATAATTTCATACTTAATAGTGGGGTTAAACGGTTTCTTTCCTCATTCCCCACTCAAACCTTAAAAAAAAAAGATCATAGAATTCTCTTAGGGACTCTCAGAGCAAGAACTAGGGCAGCCTACTTCTCCTCAGATTCTCAAGGAAATTTGTCAGATTTCTTTATCAGGTATGTGGGAATTCAACAAGGGGATAGTTCTTCTCTTGTGTCCCCCAAAACCCTTCTCTAGTTTCTTTATCAATCCTAGCCTGAGCTTTCAACTGTGAAGAGAATATATGTCAGTTTTCTTTGAATTCACATAGAATGATATCCATGATTATTTTAGACATAATGTCCATCAGTTCATGATTAAATTGATGATTCCCCTAAAATTGAATTCTTGCCCTGCAGATTTTTGAATGTTGAGAAATTCTTGATAAAGGTTCGTTTAATCCATGTGGAATTACTATGTTACATTAATTATGGGTATTTTCCACCAGTTAGTGATAGTATTGATGCTTATCCCTGTATATTGAGTTTATCCCTAGTTCTTCAGGGTAAAATAGACTAGAAATCTTGCTGAAGTGGTAAATCTTGAAATTTTCTTAATTTAAATCAGTGTGGTGAATTCCCATATTATTTTATATGTTGAATTCTCATTCAGATACATGGTTGCCTAGCTTTAGTCAAAATGTGAAATTACTCATTGTCAGTCAGAAATGTCAGCTGCTCAGTTTGACTATAGAATTTCCTAGGTGTCAGTATTACCTTCCAGTTATCAGAATCAGATTCAGAATTCAATTTATTGGTCCACTAGGCGGTCATGACACTTTAGACATATAGCTATGACTAGCCTTAGGGCCCCAGTTCAGATCACAATGTGTTCTTAGACGGTTATGACGCTTCTAGATAAGCAGCTCTGACCAGTCTAGAATCCAGATTCTGAATCTGGTCTGATAAGACTCTCAGGGTACTTTCAGATATGTATATCTGACTAGTTTTGGGCCCCAGTTTGAGCTATCAACTTAGTATTCAATTTAGGATTTTCCAGTGGGAGTAGGACTTAGCACTGAGTGGACCGGGGTTCCAGCGCACCCAGGTTCCCAGAACTACATTGCCAGCGTAGGTTTCAGTATTTATTGGCCAAATTGGCCCCATACTTTTATGATCACCCAGTCATGCCTTTATACCCCAGCAAGGTATATTATGTCCTACTGATGGGGTGTATACATCGGACTTCACGTCTAGCTCAAAGGATACATGTCGGTTATAGACTCTCCCACTAGTCAGTTCAGTCCAATCTCAGTTCAGTTCAGATTAGCATTATATACTTCGAACATGCTTTGACCATCAGATAGAGTCTTCTTGACCATCTCAGTATTTCAATTATTCAGATCAGTAGTGTTAGTTGGTCATTGCATGTATTTCAGTTCAGCATTTCTCTTGTTATTTATTCTAATATGTATGTACTTCTCACTTACTCAATACATTTAAAGTACTGATTCATACTTTTATGTTGTATCATTTTATGATACAGCTGCAGGATCACAGTCTCAGCCCCATCAGCCTATTGGTCACCGAAGAACTCAGCTATCCTAGTTGGTGAGTCCTCATCCTTCGAGGATGGAGCTTATTTGCTTTAGTTATGCTTTCATTCTTTTTATTCAGATTTGGAGTTAGTTGGGGTTTTTTCCCAGCAGCTCATCAGTCTTAGTGGCTTTCAGACGTAGATATACTTTTCAGACTTAGATTGGTTTTATTAAATATGTAACCTGGTTCTATCATTTTCAAGTATTTATATTTTTGTTTTAAATTTCCGTTATATGTATTTTATGTTACTCAGAATGCCAGTGTATAATAGATCAGGGGTTGACTTGGGGTCAGTTTTGGCTTCAAGTACTGTGTTCCGTCCAGGGTGTTAACTCGAGACGTGAAAAACTTGGTATTAGAGCACTAGGTTCAGAGTATCCTCGGATGTCTGAAAGCCACATCGAGTAAAGTCCTCTTCATGGGTGTGTAGCGCACCACACATATGACGGGGAGGCTATGAGATGTCATTAGGAAACTTCCCTTTTATTTCATACTCCTTATCATGCGTTGAAATTCAGTTTCGAAATCATTCTCCTAACTCGTACTCTTTTTCATTTTAGTGAATTATGCCTCCACGACGCGGTAATGGAAGGAGGGATAATAATGCCCAACGGACTGCCCCACCAGCCCCGGCAGCCCCTTAGGATGACTCGGTATCTACTGTAGAATTTAGGGCGACCATTCAGCTGCTCACCCAAAATGTGACCAACCAGGTGAACAAGCAGGTGATGTTGGTGAACACAAATGGGTCCGCAGCAGCTGCTAGGGTGCGGGACTTCACCCGAATGAACCCTCTATCCTTTTAGGGATCTAAGGTGGGGGAGGAACCCCAAGAGTTCATAGATGAGATTAAAAAGATTACCCGCATAATGGAAGTCAGTTCCTCTGAGAGTGCTGACCTGGCTGCCTATCAGCTAAAAGGGGTAGCCCAAATCTGGTATGAGCAATAGAAAGAGGGGCGGCCAGCAGGAGCAGGGTCGGTGGAGTGGGAAGAGTTCAATACAACCTTCCTGGACAGATTCTTCCCTCGAGAGCTTAGGGAGGCCAAGGTAGCAGAGTTCATGAACTTGAGACAGGGAAACAGGACTGTAGAAGAGTATCCTCTGGAATTCACCAGGTTGTCCAAACACGCTCTAGAGATGGTGGCCGAGCCAAGGGCTTGCATGCTAAAATTCGTAAATAAGGTGTCAAACTTGGTCCTCAAAGAGTGAAGAACAGTGATACTGATCAAAGATATCGACCTCTCAAGTCTGATTGTCTATGCCCAGCAGATTGAGGCTGAAAACTGAGGGACATGGAGAGAAAGAATAAGCGGTCAAGGACTGGCCAATTAGTTCATGGTCATCAGAGGTCTAGCGGTAGCAACTGCCCACAGCAGAAGCAACAGCAGAGGGCTCCAACACCCATCTCAGCCAGCGCCCCTACCTTTCAGTCCCCCCAGGATCGGAGGGGTGACGCATCTGGCTCTCAGTATAACAGCTACAGTGCTGGGAACAGGTATCCAGCTTGCCGCAAGCGCAGCAAGAATCACCCAGGAGAGTGTCTTCAGGGTCGAGAGGGTTGTCTCCATTGTAGACAGCTTGGGCATCGGCTTAAGGAATGCCCGTCGCCAAGACGGGGAAGATCACAATCCACTACCTCAGCAGCTCCAGCAGGCCAATCGACTCAGCAGGCTAACACATCAAGTACGGAGGGCGATCAACACCAAAACTATTTTTATGCATTATCATCTCATCGGGATCAGGAGAACTCATCGGATGTGTTCATGGGTATGTTACGTCTTTTCCATCAAGATGCACATGCCCTACTTGATCTGGGGGCCACACTATCATTCGTGACTCCCTACGTATCAGTTTAGTTTGATATCAGTCCAGAAGTCCTCTTAGAACCTTTCTCGGTCTCCACCCCAGTTGGTGAGTCAGCTAGAGCTAGTCGGGTGTATAGAAATTGTCCAATCTCAGTCTACAATAAAGTCATTCCAACTGACCTTATAGAGCTAGACATGGACAACTTCGACCTCATTCTTGACATGGATTGGTTACACTCCGGTTATGCCTTAGTCGACTGCAGAACTAGGGCCGTCAGGTTTCAGTTCCCTAATGAGCCAGCTCTAGAATGGTTGGGCCGTAGTTCAGCGTCAAAGGGTAGGTTTATTTACTACCTTAAGGCCAATAATCTTATTTCTAAGGGATGTTTCTTCCATCTCTTTTGGGTCAAGGATTCCGACTCTGAGACCCCAACTATCCAGTCAGTCTTTGTTGTCAGCGAGTTTCCAAATGTGCTCCCCGAAGATCTTCCCGGAGTTCCTCCTAAATGGGAAATTGACTTGGGTATAGACCTTATTCCAGATACTCAGCCCATCTCCATCCCTCCTTATCAAATGGCTCCGGCTAAACTTAAGGAGTTGAAGGAGCAGCTAAAAGATCTTCTTGATAAGGGTTTCATCAAACCCAGCATCTCTCTCTGGGGTGCTCCAGTGCTATTCGTGTGAAAGAAAGACGATACCCTCAGAATATGCATCGACTACCATCAATTGAACAAGGTCACAGCCAAGAAAGGTATCCCCTACCCAGAATTGGTGACCTGTTCGACCAACGTCAGGGAGCCAGTTATTTCTCCAAAATAGATCTCAGATCGGGGTATCATCAGCTAAGGGTTAGAAAGTGTGACATACTGAAAAACATCTTTTAGGACTCGGTATGGCCACTTCGAGTTTGTGGTTATGTCCTTCAGACTAACAAATGCCCCTGCAGCCTTTATGGACCTGATGAACAAAGTCTTAAAGTAGTATCTAGATATGTTCGTCATAGTATTTATCGATGACATTCTAGTATACTCCCGAAATGAGGAAGAGCATGCTAATCACCTGAGGATAGTGCTTCAGACGCTTAGAGACCGCCAGCTGTTCGCCATGTTCAGCAAGTATGAATCCTGATTGATGTCCGTGACTTTCCTGGGTCATGTGGTCTCGTGTGAAGGTATTCAAGTTGATCCTCAAAAGATAACGGCACTGAAAGACTGGCCTAGACCTACCTCTCCAACCGAAGTCAGAAGTTTCTTGGGTTTGGCCAGTTATTACCAACGCTTTGTGGAAGGCTTTTCTTCTATAGCATCTCCACTGACTAGGCTGACTCAGAAGAAGGTGAAATTTCAATGATCAGATGCGTGTGGAAGAGTTTCCAGGAATTAAAAACTTGACTCACTACCGCTCCAGTGTTGACTCTACCAAAAGGATTAGATGGATTTGTAGTATATTGCGACGCTTCCAGAGTTGTATTCGATTGTGTATGATGCAGCGGGGAAAAGTGATAGCCTACGCCTCTAGATAGCTCAAGGTTCATGAGAAGAATTATCCAACTCATGACTTAGTGTTGGCAACGGTAGTGTTTGCATTAAAAATATGGAGACATTACCTATAGTGGCTCACGTTGATGTTTTCACCGATCACAAGAGCCTTCAGTATGTATTTAGTCAGAAGGACCTGAATCTTTGCCAGAGAAGGTGGTTAGAGCTCCTGAAGGATTATGATATGAGCGTGCTACATCACCCAGGTAAAGCCAACATGGTGGCTGATTTCCTAAGCAGAGTGTCTATGGGTAGTGTGGCTCATATTGAGGAAGGAAAAAAAGAGTTGGCGAAGGATATTCACAGACTAGCTCGATTAGGTGTACAGTTGGTTGACTCAGCTAAGGGTGGAGTGGTGATTCAAAGCGGGTCATACTCCTCTTTGGTTGTTGAAGTTAAGTCCAAACAGGATGAAGATCCCATTCTACTTAAACTCAAGGACGCGGTTCTCAGAAAGGAGGTTGAGGCTATTTCCAAAAGGGGAGATGGGGTGCTCCATTATCAGGAAAAATTGTGCGTACCGGACATTGGTGATTTGAGACAGCAGATATTGACTGAAGCACACAACTCGAGATACTCCATCCACGAGCCAGCACATTACGGCCTTGTACTATCCCGATTTTCATGAGTGTCTTTGAGAACAAGCCCTATTCTCATAGAAAGCGGCCTACTTCCACACTCACATAGGTGAAATCTGTCAAGAATGCTCCTGTAAGTTTAGAACCCAACTCATATGAGCTATAGATTTTCATTAAGAGTTTTTTTAAACTCAACCTCCACAAACCATTACAGGAAAAATACACCCACATCATTGGGAGGGAATTAAAAATAATAATAGTGCATTTCACAACAAGTCATCGTATGATTTATTTTCCCATTGAACCTGGTTATAAGATCTCTGGTCCCCGTGTTGGGTTTCCTCATATATGACTCATGAATTTATGGGTTTCAATCTCATCCCCCTCGATGTGCTCCAGACTTTTTCTTTTGGTAAGGCCTTAGTCAATGAATCTGCAAGAATATCACAGGATTTGACATAATCAGTATTAATGGTACCACTTGTCAAATATGATCTCATTGTACTGTATTTTCTCCTTATGGGTCTAAATTTACCATTCTAGTAATGGCTTTGAACTCTACCAATTGCAGCAGTGCTATCACAATAAATTAAAATAGAAGAAATTAATTTTTTAAAATAAGGTATTTGAAATAATAAATCTCTCAAATTCGCTTCCTCACTAGCTGAAGCTAAAGCAATTAGTTCAGCCTCCATGGTAGAGTTAGCAATAATTGTTTGATTTTTTGATTTCCAACAAATAGCACCACCTCCCAAAGTAAAAATATAACCAGTAATAGAACAGGAATCACCAGACAAAGTGTTCAAATCTGCATCACAAAAGCCTTCAAGTACAGCAGGGTATTTTTTATAAAACAAGTCACTAATTTTTGTCCCAGTTAAATATCATTTAACTCTCGTTATGGCATGCCAATGTTCATTACCTGGCTTTTCTGTAAACCTGCTAAGTACTCCTACTGCATATGCAATATCAGGCCGAATGTAATCAGTCACATATCTCAGACTTCCAATTAAGCTAGCATACTCCTTTTAATTTATCACATCATTTTCACTTTGTACAAGAAACAAGGGAACACTTGTATGAAAAGGAGTTACAACATGCTTGCAGTTAAGAAAATTGTATTTTTTTTAAAAAAATTCTCAACATAATGTGACTGGTCAAGAAAAATTCCATCACATGTTCTAGTAATTTTTATTCCAAGAATAAAATTTGCATTACCAAGATCTTTCATATCAAAATGACTTCTAAGAATATTCTTAGTTTCTCCAGTAACATTCATGTTAGAGCCAAAGATCAATAAAACATCAACATAGAGGCAAACAATAACATGTGAATTATTCCAAGACTTATGATAGATGCACTTATCACACTCATTTGTTTTAAAATCATTTTCAATCGTGCAGGAATCAAACTTCTCATGTCATTGCTTCGGTGCCTGTTTCAAGCCATATAGGGGTTTAGTAAGTTTACGGACTTTACTTTCTTGGCCTGCTTCAATAAAACCTTCGGGTTGTTCCATATAAATCTCTTCATTTAGGTCCCCATTTAAAAAAGTAGTTTTACATCCATTTTATGAATATGCAAATCAAAAATTGCAACAATAGCAATTAAAAGTCTAATGGATGTAATTCTCGTTACCGGAGAAAAAGTATTAAAAAATTCTAGGCCTTCTAGTTGCTTGGAACCTTTAACAACTAGTCTAGCCTTATATTTATCAACGGATCCATCCGGTTTTAACTTTTTTCTTAGGACCCATTTACACCCAATTATTTTACAACTCGGTGGTAAATCAACTAACTTCCAAGTTTTATTGAAATTTAGTAATTCTGTCTCATCATTTACAACTTCTTTTCAAAAAATAGCATCATGTGAAGATAAAGCTTCTTTTAAAGTATGAGGGTCATCTCCAACATTAAAAACATAAAATTCAGGATCAAAATTTTTTTTTACTCTAGCTCTTTTAATTCTTCTCAACTCAAAATCATCATTTTCTTTATTTCTCAAGATAGAAGTAGAAGAACTAGGTAGTGACAAAATATTTTCTTCAGTCCTTTGACCCCCACTATTTTTAGAATCAAATGAAAATTTATTTTCATGAAAAATAGCATCACCTGATTCTATTATTACATTATCTTCAAGATTAAAAAATCTATAGGTTGTACTATTTGAAGCATAACCAAGAAAAGCACAAGTAGTAACTTTTTTACCCAATTTAGTAATTTTGAGATCCATTAGCCTCACATAGGCTAGAAAACCCCAAACTCTTAGATATCCTAAATTTGGCACTTGTGACATTTCCACAACTTAAATGGTGTTAATTTTGTCCTTGTATGAGGAACCGGATTTGAAACATAACAAGCAGTCAAAATAGCTTCACCCCACAAATTTAGAGGTGCACTTGACTTAATAAGCATGGCATTGGTCAACTCAACTAAAGTTCTATTTTTCCTTTTTTCTACACCATTAGATGTAGGAGAATAAGGTGGAGTAGTTTCATGAATTATTTCCAATGATCTAACAAAAGAATTAAACTCATTAGACTCATATTCACGGCCTCTATCACTTCTAATTCTTTTTGTTTTTCTGCCAAACTGATTTTCAACCTCATGGAGATAAATTTTAAAATTTTCAAAAGCATCACTTTTATTTTTCATCAAGTAAACATATGTATACTTAGAAAAATCATCAATAAAAGTGATAAAATGTCTATTTTCTCTACGAGTTAAAATTCCTCCAAGTTCACAAATATCAGTGTGAACTAATTCTAATACATCAGTTTTTCTTTCAACTTGAAAGTGAGGCCTTTTAGTGATTTTATCTTTACTACAAGCTTCACACTTTTCAAAATTCTTTTTAATCATTGGGATTAATCTTAAACTACTCATGATTCCTGCATAACGATCATTGATATGGCACAAACGAGCATGCCAAATATTAGTAGAAGAAAGCATATACACAGAAGTAGAAACTTTATTCATTTCAACATTTGATTTGAACATACCATCATAAGCATACCCCTTTTCCACAAAAATACCCTTTTTCACTATTACATATTGATCAGACTCAATAATTTATTTGAATCCTGCTTTATTAAGAAGAAAACTATACATCAAATTTCTCATAGAAGGAGTAAAAAGTACATCTTTTAATGTTAATATCCTTCCAGGGGTGAATCTCAACTCGACATCTCCCTTTCCAAGCACTTGAGTGGTGTGAGAATCACCAAGCATGATGGTTTTAGGCTCCTCAAGAGGAGTATATATTTTGAACCAGTCTTTGTCATAGCAGACATGACGGTTTGCACCAGAATCAACTATCATCCATCAACATTTTCAACCATGTTTATGTCTGTTATCACCACCACAAAAGGATCTTCGATAACGTTTGCCTGAGATGTAGGATTATGTTTCTGAAATTTGCAAAATCAAACAATATATACATTCTTGCCACAGACAAAGCATGGTCCTCTATCTTGACCTTGTTGATTTTGTGATTGGTTATTACCACCATTATTTTTCTTGGGAGGTCTACCATTATTTTTCTTGAAGTTTTTCTTCTTAGGCTTCATAGAAGTATTTTTGTGAGTATCAGAAGCAGCATTATCTGAAGTAATTAAATTTACCTTTGTTGTGAGTTTGCTCTCTTCTGATTGTAAAAGTGCATCTTGGCCCCTTGCCTCCTCTTCCATGCGGATTCCCATTATCAATGTCTCAAGTGACGTTTCATTTTGTTTGTGGCGCATAGTTTTTTGAAACTCCTTCTAAGAAGGTGGAAGTTTATCTATTATGCCACAAAAAATAAGGTTATCTCCAATTTTTATGTCCTCGGACCTAAGCTCTCCAAAAACAAGTATAAAGTATTGAGCTTGGTCTACTACTGATTTATTATCCACCATTTGGACGAAAAATCTGCTAGCAGCATATTTTTTCACTCCAGCCTCCTCGGTATCATACTTACTCTGCAATGCTTTCCAAATTTTCTTTGCACTAGAGTACGTTCTATCATAATAATTATAAAAATTATCAGATAGACAATTAAGAAGATAATACCGACATTTGTAGAAATCATCATCGTACTTTTCAACTTTCTCTTGAAGAGAAATTAGTTCATCATTATTCATGGAAGAGTTGTCTACTTTATTTGGATTCTTCTCAATTAACACATAAGAGACATTGAGAAGACTTAAGTAGAAAAGTATTTTACCCTTCCATCTCTTGAAATGAGTACTGTTGAACCAAAATGGCTTGTTAAGATCTCCTATCTTGACATCCACAAATTTTTCAATTGTAGCCATTGAATCTCCTTAAAATTGTTGGTGAAATTGCAATTACAATTGAAAAAATAAAAATTAAGATCTTTAGGTTGAGGCACGGATATCTCGCTCTCTTTAAGGAGATTCAAGCCCACTGCAATAAAATTTTACCAGTCCAGTAGTAATCTTCTCAATTGTCCCCTCCGAGATACAACAGCCCAGCAACACTGTATGACTCAACAAACTCTGTATAAGAGTTGAGTCAAAGTTGTTGGGATATATACTATTAACCATGGGTTATGTACTGTTAACAATGTGTTTAGATATAGTATTTATTATAGAGCAATTGTTTATTCAATTTTAATAAAGGTTTAAATAGATCATATATTAGCCGATGTGTCCTTTACTTATATAGTAGATGATTTAGTGCATAGAGTTTAGCTTATACACGGAAGATCAAATCACCGGTTCTTATAAATATAAAGTTTATATATGTTCACAATCTAAGATGAAAATTGGACAAATTCATCGGTATGATTATAGCACAATATTAAATATAATTTATCTTGATTATGGGAATGGTATAATTTCAACTTCTTGTGCTAGTACATTCTATATGTATTGAATGGACCAAGTAGAGATAAGTATTTTATCTGACTTAATAAAATAAATTCTCTAGATCATTAAATGTACCTATACTCTTAATCTTGATATAATTATTATGATCAATATAATTTTTTTATTGTTTTGATCTATCAAAAGGTGAAACTCAATCTTTCGTGAGTTAAAATGTTCCTGATAGCTTAGATGATGACAAATGACATTTTTGAAATAATAATTAGTTGATAGAATCCATGTCTCGGCCTTGAGATTGACGATACCCCTTTATGATTGCTAATAAGTTTTCATGTGAAAATCCTACAGGTGGATTTAGTATCCATCACATGAAATAAGTTAAGCGTTTGAATAAAGGATTAAATTAATTAATGAATTAAATAGTTAGAAATTTAATTCGATTGGTTGGTATCTGTAATCTTAACATGGGGAGTTATTAAAGATTTAATAAACGATTTTGAAATTATACGGAGGAGTGTAATTACGGATTTTTAGTAGAATAATCTGTAATTTATTATGGTAGGTTAATTCATTCATTTTGCGAATTAATACCATAATTGGAAGCCTCACTAATTAAATATGTGGTCCCTACTATGCCTGATTAATTAATGAACTTGGAAAGGAAGAAATTAGTTTTCTAGGAGAAGTAAAATCCTACAAGATTTTGGTTAAAAATAAACTGGTCTTCTAGAAGGAAAGTTTGACTATTACTTGGAGAGAAAGATTCCTATACGTTTTGGGACTAGGGTTTTATACCCTAAAACGTGGTTATAAATAGGATTCTCTTCCTCCATGAAATATGATGAAAGAACTTTGACATTTCTGAGATGCAGTACTTTCCCACATAAGTATTCCCTACTCAGAGATTTTTGAGGCTATAGCAGAAGATCACAAACCTGAAGAACGCATTGGATAATTTGTACAAAGCTTCAAAAGAATTGATTCTTGGTCACGCTTCAAGAGATAAGTATCGATTTTATGTTTGATTAAAATCTGTTTTTATGTGTTGTCTATATTACATGCAAGTATAATCCTGAATTTGTTGCTTTCGCTGCGTATGCCTATATTCCAACAATTGGCATCAAGAGTCTTACTTGCATCTAAATAGATAACCTGGATTTTATATATATATATATATATATATATATATATATATATATATATATATGTATGTGTGTATGTATGTATGCATGCATGCTTGATTATATATACTATTCATGTTTTACATTGAAAAGGAAGAAATTAGAAGGGAAGAAACCCTAGGTTCCTGGTTGGTCGGCTACGGAGGAGATGTTGTGGAGAGTTCGATCAAGTAACCAGTTAGGATGTTCCCAAAGTTTGATTTTCAATTAAAAATAAATAAATAAAGGGAGGGGGCTGATTCGGCTGCTACGATAGAGAAGTCGTTGGAGAGCTTTGATCCGGAAGCTTTTCCCTTGATATAATTTTTTTTTTGACAAATAAGTATTACTCAATCACCGAGGTTGGTCTTTAGAGTCACAGTAAGTGAGTCTTATTTAATTTTCTAAGAGACCATTATAAATTCCGGTGTTACCTTCTGCTGGGATGAAAGGATACGTGATGGTGCCGCCATGTTTTTATAAAGATTGTCCTGTAGCGTATATTCGTAAGATTCCTGAGTAAGCACTCTAATGGCCAGTTTTAAGGTAGAAACACTATCACTAATTTTAATAGTGAAATATTTGGGCTCGGCTCATCATTTTTTTTTACAAGAGGCATCAGTTATACAAGCTTTATTTACACATGTATATTAACCTATATATATTAAGAATTTTGTGATTAATAAATAGTTATCATCAAGGTGATTTATTTATTTGAAGTCATTGAAAATTCTTAATGTTTTATACATGTGAGATGATATCAATACATGAATTCAGAATTATAATTAATAAGTAGGATCTGCTTATAGTGATCTATTTATTTGAGTCAGTAAATATTGTCAATGTATTGTGAAGAATTGTCCTGAATAAGCGTATATTAGTGGTGGTGTTTTATCTACTATTACAAGATGTATATTTAGATACTAGTAATACTTAATTCATGAGAAGAGATATGGGGTTTTCACTCAAAAGAGAAAAACATAATATCTTGGATTCTCATGTGTATTAATCGAGAGGACAATTTGTTGTAAGGTGATGTTGTATGTCTTGCAAGAAGAAAACACAGATTATATACCTTATGCTCATGGATAATTAGGAGAATGAAAATTTAAATCAAGCTATTTTAATCCTTAACTTTTCCTAAAACAATTATATCAGATTTGGTCATAGTTTGGCAGTCATAAATTTCATGAACTCTAATTGACCTGAAATTTGATGAGATCATCAAAAACGACCTGGTGAACGATGCTCATGACTTTAAAGTATCAATGTCGTATTCGTCATTCTGAGGTCGTACGTTTAGATGGGTTTTAGGCAGTTTGTTAGTTTAAAATTTGATGAAGTCTGAAAACACTATTCCTTATATAGGTTTTATTTATGTTAAATTCAGAACATGCTTAAATATGATGATTTAACATGAATTGATATATGATAAGAATATAGATCAGCTTATTTTTTTCTTAAATCGATTGAATTGGCTGTTTTCCGAATTTGGTCATAGATTTGGAGATCGAAAATTTTACGAACTTTGATTGACTTGAAATTTGGTAGCTTCATCGAAAATGACCCACTGAACAATACTCACTACTTGCAGTGATTAACGTCATTTTTTGTCCATTCGGAGTCATTTTTGATGGGTTTTTGGATATTTTCTATTTTCTAAAAAATTTAAAGATTAAGAAAAATTATTTTCTTTCAACTAATGGTTGTAGGGTTCAATCTCTATGGTCTCCATTAACATATAACAGTAATGTAATGAGTTTACATGTTGACATTGGTCTTTTTTCCCCATCGGATAGACTTATTATGGTTAATTACTATGTTTTTCGTCACTAGTTATTGATAACTTGTACTAACTCTTCAACTGAGTTACATGTTGGATCAATGGAACTAGAGATGATAATAACGATATTCACTTGGCTTAAATTAATAATATATTCTCCATCTGAATTAGCCTTAATTTTAATTTATTAGAGTGAATAATCTAACATCACATATGTGTGTTGCATGAGTAGTTCTTTTCCCATCGAAATTTACTATTCAGGATGCATGGATATATATGTGGTGTGTTATGAATTTTAATATTCGATGATACATTACTTTGATTTATTTCACATGCATGTTATATTACTTCAATAAGAATTCATGATTAATTAATAGTTTCTGCTAAAGTGGTCTATTTATTAGGGGTCATTGAAGATTCTTATTTTATTTTTCATGTGAAATTATATTATGCATGGATTGAGAATTATGATTAACAAAGAGCTTCCATCAAGCGGTTTATTTGATTAAGTCATTGATATTCTCAATGTACCATGTATAAATTGTTCATGTTCAAGTGGTGATATGAATCAATTTCTATGGTTTTCACTATTAATTACAAGTGAGATAATAAATTTACGTGTTGACTTTAGGTCTTCCTCCATAATGAATAAATTTACTACAAGTTCACTAGGTAAAATTTCTAGTAATTGATAGCATGTATTAACTCTCCATTTGAGTTTTATGTTGAATCAGTTTTGAAATTTTAAGATGGACATGTAAAGTAATAGTTGATATTAATTCATGTAGCAAGTTAGATAATAAATTTGCGTGTTGACTTTAGGTCCTTTCCCATAACGGATAAATTTATTATGGATTGTCACTACGTAAAATCACTAGTTATTGATGACAGTAATGAGTTTACATGTTGACATTGGTGTTCTTTCCCCATCGGATAGACTCATTACGGTCAATTTCTGTGGTTTTTGTCACTAGTTATTGATAACGTGTATTAACTCTCCAACTGAGTTACATGTTGGATCAATGGAACTAGTGTTCAATAATTATGTACAATTGACTAAAAGTAATAATTTACTCTCCAACTGAGTTGGTTTTGTTTCTTTTTGAATTGTATTAATCTTGCATAATATATATAAATTGCATGAATAGTATTTTTTTTCCATCGAAATTTATTATTCAGATGCATCTATGTATATATATTAATAAATACGGTCTGAATTTAATGATTCAGTTTATCGGCTTATTATGATCTATTTAATATGTTATATCTCAGATTCTCAACAGACTTCATCCGGTCCACTTACTACTATTTAAGAATATTTTTTTTAAAGATATATCAGATTAATTTAAAGAATGCATTGTATATGTACCTTTTGTTAGAAAGAATTTAATTTCAGTTTCTAAACAATTAAGAGATAGATATTCAATTTATTCTTCTTATAACTTTTGTATTATTGAACTTGATAAACTTTTTATCTCTAGTGGTACATAAATGCATGAATTCTTTATTATTAATATCTCTCTTGAACTGAGTAATATTAATTTGTCCCATAAGAGAAAATATTTTTTAATATTGAATGAAACTTATCTGGTCCACTAGCTTTTAAGTCATTTATTCTGGATAGGACTTCGGCGTTGGTTAACTGATGGACTTGAAGGTTCATTGAAAGTGAAGACACTATTAACTTTTGAGTTCTATTTAGATGGAACAAATGAACTAAAATATATTCCCCTTAAAAGGAAATAAATTTAGTGATAAATTTGAATTAATTTGTTCTAAGTAGTGTGGTCATATGAACATCTAGGCAAGAGGTGATTTTGAGTATTCTGTGTGATCAGTCACAGAAGATTACTTAGGATATGAATATATTTATTTGATGCTCCATAAGTCTGAATGTTTTGAAACAGTTAAGGTATTTAAGGCAGATGAAAAAGTATCATGAAAAATATATTAAGTCACTGCGATCTGATCATAGTATGAGTGCCTCTTTGGAGAGTTCATTAATCACTTATCAGATAGAGGGATTGCAATCAATTGTCTATATCAGGTACTCTACAATATATTGATGTATAAGAGGAAAGAAATAAGACTCTTATGGTGATGATAAGATTAATGATTGACTTATTTATTTTTGCCTTTTTCGTCTTGGGAGATTCCTTTTGAAAATTCAAGTTACATTCTCAATTTAATTCCTTCTAAGTTAGTACCTTTGACACTTATAGAACTGTGGATTTGATGTAAGTCTAGTCTATGATATATTCGTATATGGAGTTGCCTAGCACATGTGTTGAACCGGAAAACAGATAAGTTGGAATTAAGAACAAATGTGTGAGTGCTTATTAGATATCCAAAGGAAACGAAGGGAGGTTTATTTTATTGTCCTAAAGAAAATAAGGTAATTGGCTTTCTAGAAAAGGACTGTTTAATAAAACATGTTCGAAGAAGTAAACTAGTTTTACAGAAACTAAGCAAAGAAATAACAAATGAGTCGTCTGAAAATTTAGAAGTTCAAGACATCTAACCGAGAAGTCAGAATTGACGTTCCATTGCATTTATGCAGTGGGAGAAACGTTAATAGACATAAGGAAATTCACTACCTCAAAGTAGTGGGAGTGATGTTGAGCAAATAACACTATATGAAGTCGTTAATATTTCAATACTGAAAGGTAATGAAGAAAATATTAAGACTCAAGAACATTATAGTGTGACAATAGTGATAGTACTTAGTCGTAGTGGGAGAATGATAATCTGGATCGGTTCGGTGTATATTCTTGGGAGAGTTCCATGATAGAATCCCTAAATATATTAATACAGAACCGATCAGTTACGACGAATTACTATTAGACAAAGTTGCATTAGAAAATAACTAGGCAAGTTCCTTTTGCAAAGAGTTTATTGATCAAAACTTTTGAAAGTCGTGTAAAAAGAATGTCTGTAAAAGTTAGATGCATGTTAAGAGTCTAAGTGGGAGATTCTTGAGGTATATACCATTAACCATGCATTTAGATATGGTATATTATAACAATTATAATGGTTAAAAGTCTAAGTGGGAGATTGTTGGGATATATACTATTAACCTTGGGTTATGTACTGTTAACCATGTGTTTAGATAGAGTATTTATTATAGAGCAATTGTTTATTCAATTTTAATAAAGGTTTAAATAGATCATATATTAGCCGATGTGTCCTTTACTTATATAGTAGATGATTTAGTGCATAGAGTTTAGCTTATACACGGAAGATCAAATCACCGGTTCTTATAAATATAAAGCTTATATATGTTCACAATCTAAGATGAAAATTGGACAAATTCATCGGTATGATTATAGCACAATATTAAATATAATTTATCTTGATTATGGGAATGGTATAATTCCAACTTCTTGTGCTAGTACATTCTATATGTATTGAATGGACCAAGTAGAGATAAGTATTTTATCTGACTTAATAAAATAAATTCTCTAGATCATTAAATGTACCTATACTCTTAATCTTGATATAATTATTATGATCAATATAATTTTTTGTTGTTTTGATCTATCAAAGAGTGAAACTCGATCTTTCGTGAGTTAAAATGTTCCCGGTAGCTTAGATGATGACAAATGACATTTGTAAAATAATAATTAGTTGATAGAATCCATGTCTCGTCCTTAAGATTGATGATACCCCTTTATGATTGCTTATAAGTTTTCATGTGAAAACCCTGCAGGTGGATTTAGTATCCGTCACATGAAATAAGTTAAGCGTTTGAATAAAGGATTAAATTAATGAATGAATTAAATAGTCAGAAATTTAATTCGATTGGTTGGTATCTGTAATCTTAACATGGGGAGTTATTAAAGATTTAATAAATGATTTTGAAATTATACGGAGGAGTGTGATTACGGATTTTTAGTAGAATAATCTGTAATTTATTATGGTAGGTTAATTCATTCATTTTGCGAATTAATACCATAATTGGAAGCCTCACTAATTAAATATGTGGTCCCTGCTATGCCTTATTAATTAATGAACTTGGAAAGGAAGAAATTAGTTTTCTAGGAGAAATAAAATCCTACAAGATTTTGGTTAAAAATAAACTGGTCTTCTAGAAGGAAAGTTTGACTATTACTTGGAGAGAAAGATTCCTATACGTTTTGGACTAGGGTTTTATACCCTAAAACGTGGTCATAAATAGGATTCTCTTCCTCTATGAAATATGATGAAAGAACTTTGACCTTTCTGAGATGCAGTACTTGCCCACATAAGTATTCCCTACTCGGAGATTTTTTAGGCTATAGCAGAAGATCGCAGACCTGAAGAATGCATTGGATAATTTGTACAAAGCTTCAAAAGAATTGATTCTCGGTCATGCTTCAAGAGATAAGTATCAATTTTATGTTTGATTAAAATTTGTTTTTATGTGTTGTCTATATTACATGCAAGTATGATCCTGAATTTGTTGCTTTCGTTGCGTATGCCTATATTCCAACAAAGGCTCCACCAAAAGAACACCTTCCTTTAGCTAAATAAAACTCTCCTTTCCACTCACTGTTTTCACTCTATATTTTTTTCTTCTACTTCAACACAAGATAAGACCACCACTATTTATAGGTGAAGAATTATTCCTTGTAATGAATTGGAAGAATGTGAATAATAAAGTGTGTAAGTAATGGAGAATTATGCCTTAGAGGTTACATAAGTTACAAGGTATAATGAGGTAGAATAATGAAATGGAGTTTATGGAAGAGTAAAGGTCACATTCATCATCATGAATGTGAAAAATAAACATTTTTTAAAAAATATTAAAATTTCCTAAACAAAATTCCAACAATATATATATATATATATATATATATATATATATCTTTTGGACAAGACACAATATTTTTTGAAAATATATTACTCGTTAGTTAAAAGATACACTTATTTTGTGCGAAAAGGTGTCATCCAGTCTTTAGGATGTACCCAAATTTCAAAAGATATGTTAGTCATCTTATTGAATCTCTATATTCTATCCCACTTGTTAAAAAATTCAGATCGTAAGAGCTTTCATGTCTTCATATTTTGATTCTTCATATTATTATCTTTTCAAGAGTCTGTTTTTTTTGTCTATTTGAAATTCTACGAAAATAATTGAGAGCTTAAGAGTTTGCTAAAATTTTAAAAAAATTTCGAATGGTTTATTATACTTTAGGTGTAGGACATCACTTTATTATTTGCACGAAAATAGCATAAAAATTATTCTGGAGACAATGCCTTTTATATGTGCCTCGAATGGATCCTTCATATCCAAAAATTTCTCTTTTCTTTTATTGTTACTATCTCTTTTGTTGGTTATTTGTTCTTCTTAGTATTATCATTTCTAATATTTTTCAACAAAATGTCGACATATATACACATAAAATAACGATCGATGAAATATATATATACACAGTCACACTGTCGATCGCCTCTGACCCGTTCAACCTTTATTTATTGTTTTTATTACTGAATCAAGCCAAACAATATTACAGTTTCTGTCAAAATTCACATTTAAACATTCCATATTAAAGAATAAATCAAACTTTCTGTTAGATGTAGCTTTTGATTTTTTCTTCAAGTGTCTATTATTCCAGTAGTGCAGTGTAGTTGAAGAAATAGCACACATTTTTCCAAATCTTGAAATTATTTGACTAGAGTATAGATACCATGCCATTTTCTTCTTTTTTTATCTCTCCTGTCAACGAGTACAATATAGAAAATTATAAATTGAAAAAAAGAAATTTTGAGACATTTGACTCAAATTTTAAAAATTTTTAAAAGTAATTTGCAATAACTTTTGTCAATTTTTATTTAAACTTGTTTGCAGGGGCGGATCTATACATGACGTTGAGGGTGCCACGGCACCTAGGCACTTCGATCAAAACTTTTTATATATGTATAAGAAATATAATATAAATTAGTCGTGGCACCCAGAATAATAATAGAGCTAATAGTGCAATGCAAAGAGTGCAGTATGCCACACAAGCAACGAGAGTTTGAACCTTGGTTTGCATCATTAAGTTTTGGCTTTCTCATTTGCTTGCGGAAGGTCTTATGTTTTGCCTATTTCATTTATTTCTTTACTTTTTCTTTAGTCTTTTAAAAAAAAATTCATTAATTTTATTTACTTCTACTCTTTATTAATTCAAAATGACACTTTTTTTCTTTAATTAATTTTAACTTTTCTTAATTTCTCTTTCGATAAGTATTATTTTCTACATTCACTTTTATTTATCATGTTTTGCTTTTTGAGAATTAAATTGCATGAATTTAAGTCTACATCATAGGATTAACATTTTCATCATATTAATATGAAAATATATTGTAACTTATATTATTTTTCGTATAGTTTTTAATATCTAAATTTAAAATATTAAGTTAATCTAATTTAATTTAGTTTTGAAAATTAGTCAAATTAATTTTCGTGAAGTGAAACGTGACAAATAAAAGAGAATGAAGGGAACAATCCTTTACAAGCATTTCGTGCATATATATATATATATATATATATATATATATATATATATATATATATATATATATATCAATGAGTATTAAATTTTAAATGTCACATAAATATTAATAAAAATATATTTAAATAGTAAATTTTAAGAAAAAGTATTAAGTTTTAAAAATGATGGATATTATTATGTTAGAGTATTTAAAATTTAAAGGTTATTTTGATTTCTTACCGACATTTATATTAAGTGAAAATAAATGAGTTAAAGCTATAATTCTAGATTATTTCTCAAATATATATGTGTACCAATACATAAAGACAATGAAATATGAATATTTTGAGGTAACGGTATTAGATAGTTTATACAAGTACAAATTTTTAAGGTGAAAAATCTTTTTCTTTCTGAAAGTTTTAAAGAATAAGACCTTTTATTTCTATTAAATTTTTTTGACTACTTAAGTATATTAAATATCAGAATATCTAAAAGAGAATATTACTAAATATGTATATTCCATCAATTTGTTTATAAAAATTCAAAAGATAAATAAAAGATAAATATACTGAATCGTACTCCAAAATTAAAAAATCGATCCATTTATCCTATTTGAACGATGTGCACCCGGAACCTTCAAATCCTGAATCCGCCTCTGCTTGTTTGACTTCAAATCTTATCATATGATCATTGAGTGATTCGAATACCTCATAACACATCCTTCTTATGGTATTAATCACTCTTAATCCTGCCTCAAAAATATGAGTTTATTACTTCATTATATGGGGTGTTATTGAAATAATGAAAGAAAGAATATAATATTGTAGAGAAAGAGATAAGACTTCTTATTTCTCTTGAAAGAGTGAAATGCAATGAAGGAGAACCCTTTTGTTTATAAGGAAAACTAACCCTAACTTTTCTCCAAAAGAACAAAATAGACATTTATTATAATAGGAATACATTTATAGATATTCACTAAAATACAAATACATTCATAGCAATTACGCTCTTCTTCATTTTCTACGCATCATATTTAAAGAAGTCAATCAAGATGTGAAGTATAACTATTACTCAAAATTAAAGGATAACTAATTTTAAAGTGGGGAAAAGGTTAAATTTACCCTTGTATTTTTTGTTTAATAACTAATTTTATCCTCCGTCATATTATGACACGATATTTACTCACGTCATAATTAAACTATTTATTTATACCCCCCTTGCCCCCCGCCCCCCCCCCCCCTCCCCCTCCTCCCCTATTTAATAAAAATCTCCAAATCACAGTAAATTACCTATTTTTAAAAATTCATAATATAACTAGCCCGTCCCAACCTAACTTATTCAAATAAACCCAAATTAAATTTCTAATCCGCCCACTCAGAAAAAGTTGTAAAATGGTGATTCCTCCGCCGCCACCATGTGTGCCGCAGTAGTTCATACAGCCAGTCTTCTATAATACCCCTGCAACTCTTAGTGAGCCCCCTTTACTCCAATTTACTTTTTTGGGTTTTGATTTTCTTTGAGCCGTTGATACGATAGTTGTTGGCTATTTGTTAGCCTCCCTTTTACTCCAATCAACTATGTTCTTCAGTTGAGCTGGTTTAATTTTGTGGGTTTTAATTTTCCTGTGTTGTTAATATAATTTGTATTGATTTTTGTTTGTTTATTTGTGGGTTGGCTTGTGGGTCCTGATTTTGAGTCCGTCATTAAAACAGTGAAAAATATCTTTTGCAATTTTAATGATGTGTTGTTTGTTTGGTGTACTAAAAGGATAAAACGTGGTGTATGTCATGATCAATTTTAAAATTCCTCCAACTTAAACGGTATTAACTTTTAGCATTTTCAAATTAATTTTTTTTTCTTTTTTCCTTCTAGATCGTGGAAAGCACCACGATCTACCATTAAAAATAAAATAATTCATTTTTCCTTCTTGGTCGTGATTAGCACAACGACCCACATAAATTTTTTTTTTAAAAAAAGCTTCTTGATCGTGGTTCCAACTACGACCCATAAGTATACAAATTGAAAAATTATGAAAATTGTATTATATTAAATGCCACAGACTCCACAAAAGATGCATGCACTCCTTCAAGGACCCTGTTAACATGGTCACTCAAGTTAGTTGAACTTGTTCAGAAAAGTTCATTAAGGGTAAAGTCATTTGGTAATTAGATTTGACTATAATTGAATGTAATTATATAGTTTAATTTATTTATTTGGTTAGATAATTATTTAGTTATTAAAAAATTAGGTATAACTGAAAGAGAGTAATTATACTTTATAATTCTCAGGCAGAAGGTAAAATTTACAGCTAATTACATGGTGTAATTACTAGGTTATTTTTAAATTTCTTTATTTTTATTTTTATTTTTATTTTTACTTATTCCTACTATTTTAGTTTATTTTCTATTTTTTATTTTTTGTAAATTTTACATTATTTATCTTTTATTTCTTTTCTTCTCATTTTTCAATCTTTACTTGTGATTTCATGTAATTGCTCATATTTTATATTTTATATATTTTTTATTTTCTTCAATTAAAATAAAATATTATTATTCTAGATTTTGAATTATAGTAGGATTTATTTATTGACTTATATTTTTTTTTCTTTTAAATTATATTTTACTTAAGTTATGTTGGAACTTATTTTACGAATGTTGGAATTTAATATAAGAGTATTATGTTAACTATTTTTTAAAAAAAATAAATTTTTGTTATATTTTCAATTCTAATTTATTTGTTTTAGTAGTAATAACTTGTTAGTTCACTTTGCATGTCATTCATTTTTTAGTTAAAATTGATAAATTATTTTTTGTCAATATTTGAATAATTTTATGACATTATATTTATAATATTAATTTTTTTTTGTCCAACATGCATTTTATGATGTTCTTAAAAATGTGATTTTTTTAATTTTTTTAATTGATTAAATAAAAAATAATTATTTTGAATATATATATATATATATCATTTATTTTTTTATAATATTAGTTAAAATATATCTTTATTAATTAATAATATTTTACAACATAATATGTATCTTAAATACTTGATTTAATATTATTTATAAAAGTAGATAGTTCTTAAATATTAGTTTTACATTTTATATAATTAACTTTTATTTTAAATTTTTAATCTAACTGTGTAATTATACTTGTGCAATCAAATAGTATACTTGTAATTACATTACATTATAATTACATTATGACAAACAAGCAGTCGATCATAATTATCAGACTGTGTAATTACTACTCTAATAATTATATCAATTTTTAATTATCAGGTAACTTTTCAAATAGACTCTAACTAATCTATATTATATTAAAAGTGTGAAGGCCCTTAGAAATGTTGATCGAACTTTTTGCCCTTCATTAAAGACTTCGCAAAGATAAAATTGTCATTTACAATATTTACACCAATTATTATTTAAAATTATTATTTTTAATTATTCCATCACCTTCTATTTTGCATAACTCTATTTATGATGTAAACCTAAGAAAAAAAAAATTCACTTAATCTTCTTTTTATAGTCAATAATTTTTTCTACCTTATTTTATTATATTGAATTTTCTACTTATGGTATAACTCTATTTATAGTATAAACCTTCAAAAAATAATAACAAAAAATAATTTTAAAAAAAAAGTTCTTCCACGAAATTTTTTTATTTGAAAATTTTTTTGTTCCTTTGTTTATGGCAAAAGATTTTGATTAAATTTTTTTTTCTTTTTTGATATTTTTTTCCTTTTTCAATATTAAGAGAAATATTTGACAAAAACAATAATAATTGTTATGTTAGAACTTAGATTGTCTCCTTTAGTCTAACATTGATATTATGTAATACCCTTTAGTTGAATCTTATATTGATATTATGTAATACCCTTAAGTTGAATCTTATATTGATATTATGTGATTTAAAATTTACGTTTTGTAACTGACATTCTTCATCTACTCACTCTCAAGTTTCATCTATTCAGGTAAAGTAATTTCTTCATGATCTCATATTTTATATTTATATTTTATATTTTTACATATAAGTTTGAGTTCTTATTTATTTTTATTATATTTTATATTATATATATATATATATATATATATATATATATATATATATATATATATATATATATATATATATATTATTTTGACCATTAAAGTTTTATTTTTTGCAGGGCGCAAAAGTTCGTATATACTTTTCAATAATTATATTGAAAAGTGAAAAAAAAATGTTTACTACAAGATAAGATCAGTTACATTATAAACGAATGCATTAACAGTGTTAAAACTAATTTTATATTAGTAAACAAGGAGATTGAGTCACTTTTTTACTGGTACTTTTTTAAACAAAATTTATTTGAAGATACAATACAATCTTCCGATGGAACAATCTTTGGTAATTTATTTAGATTTCATCAACTAATCTAACATTCAATATATACATAATATTTTACTCCTATTTACTTAAAAAATATTCTTTTGTTATAAACATATTTGTGTTGTAGTGAATGTCTATAAAGGTATTTGTATTGTACTAGATATATGTGTTTATATCATTGTGAAAGTCTATCTTTTGGAGAAAAGTTAGGAGAAATTATCCCTATAAATAGAGGGGTTCTCCTTCATTGTATTTAATCCAATCAAAGAGAAATAAGAACTTCTCTTCTTCTCTCTTTCTCTACAATATTCTTGTTCTTTCTTTATTATTTCATAACACGTTATCAGCACGAGTCTCTGCCTTGAGCACTCACTTTGAAAGATATGAGGTAAGAAAAAACAAAGTTTTCTTAGAAAGAAGAAGGTTAGTATTTTTTGATATTTATGTCTTTACTAATAACAATATCAATTTTGTACATGAATTTGAAAGAAACGACTTATTGATTCACTTTGCAATTCATATCTCATATTTGTTCCAGAAGAATAATATTGTGAAAAATATATTTGTTCCAGAAGAACAATATTGTGAAAAATATATTTGTTCTAGAAGAACAATAATGCGAAAAATATTTGTTCCAGCAGAACAATATTGTAAAAATATGTAAGAGAAATCATCTATGTTATATGCATACCTCGATTTGCTCCCGAAGTAGCAATATCTTAAAAGAGGTTTTAAGCTATCATACCTTATGTGGTTAAGGCATATTTAGATGATCATGTTTCATTCCTGAAGAATGAGAAATTGAGAACTTTAATAAATGTTACAAATATAGATCTAATACAGATCTAGTCCCTGAAGGGAAATCAAAGCATCAAAAATCCATATGGATGCAATGGGTCTTGGAGACACCATTAAAAGTGAAAACAAAGCATCAAAAATGCATATGGATGCAATGGGTCTTGGAGACACCATTAAAAGTGAAAACAAAGCATCAAATCAAGATCGTGCTAAGGCTATGATATTCTTGCGTCATCATCTTGATGAAATTCTTAAAATTGAATATCTCATGATCAAGGATCCACTTGTTTTGTGGAATAGCCTAAAAGAAAGGTATGACCACCTGAAGATGGTCATCCACCCAAAGGCACGATATGATTGGATTCATCAAGACTATACGTCTGTTCATGAGTATAGCTCATCAACATTCAAAATTGTTTCAAAATTGAAACTATATGAAGAAACTATTTTGATATGATTGAATATGTGGTAGTATATAAAATTAATTGAGAGCTCCGGAAGAGCTAATGTATTACTACCTGAAGGAATGAAATTGTTGTATTAAGTCTCAAAAGGAAACTTATAAGTTTCAATGACATTGAAAAAAAAATGAGACTATAAATTATGGGAAGATATAATATCTTCATGCTACTACAATTGAAGCGGGTTATAAATATTTATGTAAAAGATTACCCGACGGTTTTTTTATTTGTAGTACATAAATATGGGTATGATGATGAAATCACATACGAAAGTAAATCAGAAGTTTACTGAAATAAGTTGGCATACCGGTTGGCCATCCCGGTTCAAATGTGATACAAAAATAATTGAGAATTCACGTGGCTATATGTTAAAGAAATAAAAGATTCTTCAAGAATTCTCTTGTGTTGCTTGTTCTCATCATAGAATGATCTTGATCAGCTAAGATTGGAATTATATTCCCTGAAATTTTGGAACTTATAAAAGGGTGAATATGGGCCCATTCACCTACCATGTGAACCGTTTGCTAATAGATGCATCCATGGTATGGTCACATGTGTTTTGATATCAACTTATAATTGATTTTTGTAAGGTTGTTGCTCGAATTATTAAATTAAGAGCATAGTTCCAAATTATAAAATCATGTTGATAATGCTGATTCATATCTATGTTGGTTTAGCGAAAATTGTATGCCTCCAATTAAAGCTAAATCATTGGTTATGAGAATAAAACTCCCAAATAAAATTTGGTATGAGATATGTTTATTTAACATATAGCAACACTTGAATGCATCAAGCCAACAAGGTTCCCCTATCATAATTGGTTCAGGGTCAGGGACCAAATAATTCCATCTAAAATTTGAATGTGCGATATATGATTCAATTGCCCCACCATAACGCACAAAGATGGGTACCCAAATGAACCTGGGGAGTAAATGTTAGTTTTTCTAACATTAGGGGGAGAAGTGATTAGCAACTGAAAATTGAGTGTGGGATGAATTATCTAGATCCTCGGAAAAAAGAAAAAGTGAACTTAAAGTTCAAGAGATAATTCACTTGCAAAATATTGCACATCAATTGTCAGATGTATTTGCTGACTCTGTTTTATAATTCAGTTGCAAATGCTCCAATGGAAAGTCCTTGAAGGATAGAGTCTATGAGACGCCTGAAGCGTGATAGACCAAACGGTTCTAAATATAGAACTTCTTGAAGAAGTAGAGGAGCAAGCGATTAAGATGGTCATAATGATGAGGCAAGTGCTTTGAGAAAGCACCACGACATAACACTTCATAAAACCTTGGCAAAGGTTCAGGTACCTGAAAATGATGAAAAATGAAGAGATCTCAATAAGTTATGTCGCATTGGAACTGATCGTCTACGATATTTTTGATACAATATAGTGCGCAATATTGTAAAAGATTATGAGGATCTGAATACTACATCTATTAAAGCATGCTGATGTAGGAATAATTATCAAGTGAAATGATGCGTATTGGTAAGCATAAAGCTTATTGGACCTGTAGTCCAGACACTAGAAGATGTCACGCATTTAAATACTAATGAATGCTATCACTTGATAAAATTTATATGAAAATCATGAAGGATTCAAAATGCCTGAAGCATTTACAAGTTTCTTTAAACTTGTTCATAATTCTTATATGAGGAAATCCTTGGTCCTGAAGTACCATATCTTACTGTGATTGTTGCACTAATATATCTTGCTAATACTATAAGGCATAACATTCGGTTAATTTGTTAGCAAGTCTGGATCTTGTTGATTATGCTAATGCAGGGTATCTATCTGACCTACACAAAGCTCTATCTCAAACTGGCTACGTGTTCATATGTGGAGGTACTGCCATATCTTGGAGATCTATAAAGCAGTCTCTGGTAGCTGCTTCATCAAATCATGCTGATATAATAGATATTTATGAAGCAAGCCGAGAATGTGTGTGGCTGAGGTCCATGATACATCTCATTAGAGAAAAATGTGGTTTGAACTGTGACAAAGTACCCACAATTTTGTATGAAGATAATGTTGCATGCATAGCACAACTAAAGGGAGGATTCATAAAAGGAGATAGAACGAAGCACATCTCGCCAAAGTTTTTCTACACACATGAGCTCCAAAAGAATGGTGATATCAATGTGCAACAGATTCGTTCAAGTGATAATGTGGCTGATTTATTCACCAAATCTCTACCAACTGCAACTTTCAAGAAGATGGTACACAAGATCGGGATGCAAAGATTCAAGGATGTTCTCATTAGGGGGAGTTAATACGCGTTGTACTCTTTTTCCCTTGCGAGGTTTTGTCCCACTGGGTTTTCCTTGTAAGGTTTTTAACGAGGCAGTCAAAATGCGTATTATTAGATATGTGTACTCTTTTTCCTTCACTAAATTTTTTCCCACTGGGTTTTTTCTAGTAAGATTTTAACGAGGCACATTATCTATCAAATAGACATTCAAGGGGGAGTGTTATAAACATATTTGTGTTGTAGTGAATGTCTATAAAGGTATTTGTATTGTACTAGATATATGTGTTTATATCATTGTGAAAGTCTATCTTTTGGAGAAAAGTTAGGAGAAATTATCCCTATAAATAGAGGGGTTCTCCTTCATTGTATTTAATCCAATCAAAGAGAAATAAGAACTTCTCTCCTTCTCTCTTTCTCTACAATATTCTTGTTCTTTCTTTATTATTTCATAACATCTTTATAGATATACTTGACATCTTTGTGAGTTCTAAGATCTTCAAAGTGTGAAGACCCTTAGTAATGTTGATTGAACGTTTTGCTCTTCATTAGAAATTGTTATAGATAAAATTATCATTTACTATTTTTCTTAAATAATTATCATTAAATTATTACCAATGTTTAGGAGTTTGAAACAAATCAAAGTTGTAGGTATTAAATCTTTATTTATTTAAAGAAGGTAAGAACTCCTGATATTTAGTATTTTAAATTTGACTATAATTTTGTTCTTAAATCTAATTTCCTTATTTGAACTAAATTAAAAGTCCTAATATTTAAAACTCTAAAATTAATTATAATTTTATTAACTTATATTAATCCTTTATTTATTAAACTAATTAATTATCCATCACAATTTTTCAATTCACGGTAAAAATAAATAAATTAAAAAGTATAATTTTATTATGCATTAATACGTTGAGTTTCTTCTTCTTTTCTTTTTTTAAATTGTATAGTTGAAAAAAAGAAAAAAAAGAAGAAAACACAACATATTTTAAGTTGTTTCAATCGATCAAGTGCTCTTGTAATTCACCTTTTTTAGTTAAATCTACAATATTTTTCCATTTTAATTTATGTGAAGGTGTTTGATTAGACACATAGATTAAGACCAAGAGAAAAAATTAAGTTGAAATCATCTCATAAAGCGTAAAATAAAAAAGTTAAAATTATATTACAACTAAATATTTAAAGTACGAAGCCTCATAGCAAAATATCATTCACTTTTTTATCCTTTTAAAAATAGAGTTTTCCACTATTTTTTATAAGTTTCTCAATTTGAATGATCAATTACAAAAAAAAAAAATTCGTTTGTGATACAATATCAATTATTTACTGTCAAAGCAAGTCATGAGTTGTGATATAATAACTTATGATACGATTTCGCAAGTGTTAATTGTTTAAATGAATAACTCATATCATTGTTCTATTATACTATACAACTTTGTATTACAATACGTCTTCGTAATGTTAATATTTATATTAAATGTTAATATGTTAATAGTGTAGTAATATAATTTATTTATTTTTTGTAATTATTAACATGAGATATACACATAATGCATGCATTTAAGTGCTCATGAAAAAATGAAGGATATTTCATATTTCAATCAAACTCTTTTTTTATGACGTTTTATTCATTGAAACGAGTATTAAAATAAACTGAAGAAAGAACTGTTGGATTAAATCAAACTCTTAAACATAATAATATATTAACATTAAATTTATAATTTTTTTCTGAATTCTTATATTGTTGTACAAACACATTTTTTAAATATTATTTATGCTATTTTCAAAATTCTATTTTTATTAATACGAGGGGCACGCGCTTCATTTATTTTGAGCAGGAGAGTATTATGGATGTGTTTCAGCGTTTGCATATCCCAAAAATAGAACCATCAGTCGAAACCATAAAACATAAAACTCAATTTACCTGAATAGTTGATAGATAAGATGCTAATTAATGCTTTGAGATTTGTATCAAACTTCAATTGTTTCTGGGTGTTGAAATGAGAATGGAAAATATTATTCAAGAAATAGTGGAGCAATTAGTAGTATGGCGGCTTCTCTTTAAGTCTTGTATAATTTCATCACAAGTGGACCTGCATTGCTTTGGCAACAGACAAGTCCTCACTAATTGTCCAATATGAGCTCTCCATCCAGTGCCAATTTGTTGCCAATTTGTGAAGTCAGTGCCATTTAGATACAATAGTAATTTTCACAAATTTTCAATTTGTGTACTTATGGGTCGTGAAGAGAACCACGACCATGAAAGGAAAATCTTTTTTAAAAAAATTAATAGTGCGTCGTGGTGCTAACCACGTCTAAGAAGGAAAGATGAAAAAAATAATTTATGATGATCGTGGTGTTTTTCACGACCCAAATTTTTTTTTCTTTTAAATTCTGAAATAGTTAACACCGTCTAAGTTAGATGGATTTTAAAATAGAAAAAGGGCTAAAATAATCCCTTTACTTTTATCTATTAGTTAACTTTGTCGCTCGTTATATTATAAAACCAAATATACCCTGTCACTAAGAAACTTAACTCCAATTGAACGGATTCCCAGTAATCCACTCAAATAACCCGATCTCACTTAAATTGCCCGGTTACCTCTTTTAACCCGATCCAACTCCGACCCTCTCCCCGTCCATTTCTTCTTCCACCTCCACCAAAGCCACTCCATCTACAATTGAAACCACACCCAAATCATATTCAAGTCACTTCAAATTTTTCAAAACAATAGCTATTATTGATTCTCATATTTCTTCTTCAACAATTTTTTTATATTTCCAAGAACTTGATGCGTTTTTCAACTTTCCTCAACACCTAACAATGGAGATTTGAAGTTTTCTTCCCATAAATCTTGACAAAGTCAATGTTAATCTACAGATTTAGCACAAATAAATAATCTTCAGAAGATTTAAACAATAAATCACTAAATATCCATTAAATTTTTAGATCTGTTTGAAATTCAAAATGAAATTTCGATCTTCTTCACATTCAAAAAGAATTGAGTCTTGAAGAATTTTTCTCTTTAAGCAGTGATTTGTCTTACTTCTTCAGGTCAATGACCAAAAAGAAAAAAGAAAAAAAAAAGGAGATCAAGAAAGCAACAATAACAATACTTGTTCTTGTCCATCTTCAGATTTGAAACTTATTTACACCCAACAACCTCAAAATTTACAAATACCCACCATGCTACCAACTATCAAGATTGCAAATTTAAACTTGATTTGTTTCCGTATATGTTGTTGATCTGGCCGGCTCTTTTTTTGCTTTTTTTTTTTAAAAAAAAAAAAATTCAAAAACGAGAAATGATCATTTTAAAGAAAAGCTTGGAAATGGCTATTGTTGTTGTCATAGGTATCGTCGGCAGCGGTGGTGAAAATGGGTGGTAAGAGTCCATGGTGATTGTTGTTGCTACGGCAGTGATAATGGAAATGGATGGTAAAAAATGGGCAGTTCATTTAGGAATTGGCTCTTTCGATGAAAAGAAACGGGTTAAATAATTATGTGGGTCAGGTTTAAAAAGGTAATCAAGTAATTTAAGTAAAATCGGATATTTTGAGTGATTTGATCCTTTTTCCTTTTAAAATTGATCGTGATATACACCACGCTTTACCTTTTTCATATACCACACATATAAGATACTATATAAGAATTATGGAAGGCATTTTTCACCATTTCGGTGCCAGGTTCCTTGATTTTCTTGTGTTGTTAGATATGATTTGTGTTGATTTTAGTTTTGTTTATCAGTGGTCAGAAATTTAAATTCATTTTGATTAAATTGTATTGTGAGTATTAATTTATTTTTAAAAACGGATAGTTTGATTAAGAGAAACATGACCTCATCATATTTTTATCTACTAAACGAAAGTGGAGAGGTAAATTTAAACTTTTACCCTTAACGGTAAATGAAAATTAGATAAACTGAATTAAATAATTCATTACTATCAAAAGCTTCTTGAATCAACTCTCCACACGATATAATATAAGTTACTACATGTCCTTCCTGATAAGGTACTCTTGACTAAATTAACATGAAAACACCGTTGGTGAAAAGAACAAAATTGAAACATCACTATAAAAAGCTTTTTGAACAAACTATATTGCAATGCATTCCCACCTTGCTTCTAGCTCTAACTAATACCAAAAGCACTGCTGACCTGCCGCAACAGATTGATCTAGATTTACAAGATAGGATTAGGAGCCAAACTAATAATAACAACATGAACCCCAACTGTAAAACCCCCCAACAACTAAGGATAAAGAAGAATAGAAAAAATGGACCAAAAGCCCACAAGTCTAAGGAAACAAAACGCAAAGGTAAATTATCCTAAAACCCAAATCCCAAAGGTGTATGAAACCCGTCAGAAGCAAAGAAACCTGCCCATGAGGGAAAATATGGGGCTAACTTACTTTCTGAAGTCCTAGAAGCAGATGAAATAGACTTGCCACTAACTCACTTTTCTCTGGGAATCTCGTTCTTTATGCAAGAACCAACTTCAAATGCAGTTTAGGACAAAAGGGGCAGCCCCGTGGTTATGAGATCTAACCAAGTATTTGCATGTACTCAAAGCTCCAGTTTAGGACCTGTTAACCACGGACCACCCTTAATTAGGCTGAAGCTAGCATGCATTAGCAACCCCATTTGCTATCCCATTAGCTACAGCTTTCTTGTCCGAAACAATGGCTGGTTTCGCACCCTTCACATCATCTACTAATTTTGTAACTGACGCATTTTCTGTAAGTTTGACCTGCACATTAGTTTGAACAGGTAAACTTTCCTTGTTCAAAACAGCAGAAACTTCTGAAGGTTTCTGGGATTTAAGTTCGCTGTTGGAAGTTTCTTTATTCTTCTCTTCAGAGACTTTGCCTTCCCAAACCTGCGACTGAGACAACCAGGGGGGGGAAAAACCATTATTTACTGTCAGGAGGAAGATAATTAATACAAAAATATCAACTACTGCTAAATACACTAGCGAAAGCACCTAATCATCATATTCTTCTCTTATGTATATCCATTTATAAGCAGAAGTGTAGGACATATATATGCTACCTGCTTCTGGAATAGCTGCTGCTTGGCCTTCTTTTCCTGGATTCTCTTCTGACGATCTTCATAGAACTCAAAATCATCAAGGATGCACTGCTTGCTAATATGATCCTTAAATATCTTAAGCAGCTGTTGGCCCTGATCCATTTTAACCTGTACAATAGAGAAACAGTTGGTAAAAAACCTTCTCTTTTGACAAAGGAGCACAGTTGACAGAAGCTTGATTGATAATAACCCAAAGGGCAAAGATCTACTGAACCCGGACAGACAATATCCCACACAAAAACCACTACACATTCTATCTTGTTCAAAATACTAAAATCTATTGCATACCTCTTGAGTGTCTCTGCTGTTGGTAACAGGCTTGTTCTCATTGTTTTCCAGAGTGATATGTTTCAACAAGCTGTTTGGAACATCCTTCACTATGTGCCATTTGACAGGGAAACAGCCGATCCACTTGTCTTGCTGCCAATACTCTACATTCTTGTCGAAATCAACAGGCCCTACCATCTCTGCAACACCAACAAACTGTCCGCTTGTGTTTACCTGCATAAAATGTGCAAAAATAAGTAATCAAAACAAAGTATGCAAACCTAAAACAAATAGAAATTATATAGAAATTCAAGTATGACTATATTAAAACAAAAGACATGGAGAAACAGTTCAGATATGAAAAGCTCACCGAGAAGAAAAGAAAGACGGGGCAGCCTCCAGACTTCTGTTGAGCCTCCTGGTATGCAGCATCAAGCTTCTTGTTACCATTTGGTGTGCTAGCCCAAACATTATATTTGATGCTTTTGTGCACATCATCTTCACTGTAAGACTTGATGATAAAAAACTTGGCATCAGTATATGTCACAGCAAAATCGTGACGGTTGTATTGTTCTCTGTCTGATATCAAGCTTGTTTTATCTTTTTCAGCATCATTGGTTACAGTGAGCGGAATAGTCTGCCCCTTGACTGCCAGAGCAACTGGTGTAAAACCCTTCTGATTCTTGGATCCTTTTCCTCTTGGTCCCCGGTTGAGCTCATTTAGACCATCCATGTTTTCGTTGCCGTAGCCATAGAAACTATTTCCTCTACCCCTGGGTTTAAATCTGTTATCAAGCGCCATCCACCCGCGACCGGTAGTGCGAGAATCATACCGGTTAGACCCAAAGCCCATGCCAGAACTGAATGTATTCCCATACTGCCCATAATATTTGTTGGGGTACATCCTATTCATATACCCATTAGTTGTATTCATGCCAGACGAGGGCCTAGGGTGGTGCAAGCCCTGACAATGAAACAATAGAATCAGTATCAACAGAAAGTCCAAACATATATGAAGAAAACCTTTTCAGGCAGCTGCTCTCTCCAATTCCCAGGGTACCTTCAAGTCTTCCCAAGAAGACCTTAAATTTCTAAATAGCAAGAACAGATAATATTCTAGAATAGCAACATACCATTAGATGTGGATGAACATTCTGATTTTTTGATGATGGAGCAGCACCGCCGTTTGAAAATGATGGTGTAATAGAATTACCCGCCACTGGCCTAGCTTGTCCTTCAGTGAATATTGACCCATCTAGCCACGGAATGGGAGATCGTACACCATCAAAACCAAATCTAGGATCCTGATAACCTGAAGCAACTCCTCCAGGAAAGGCACCCCGTCCAAAAGAACCATTAGTATTCAAGGATGAGTTCTGGAATGCCGGCCTCACAGATGCAGGCCCAGTATTTCCCTTTACACCATTTGCAATGCCATTAGAATTTCCATTAGCAGAATCCACAGACAATGGTGCTTGGTCAGCAGCTGCAGAGGTGGCAATCTCACCTTTTGGTGGAGCAACCGGAGTAGCATATGGAGTACTGGTTGGAGGGAGGGGCTGGAAATATGGATAGTGGTAGTGTTGTGCTCCATAAAGCTGTCCATCATGCCCCACAGTAGGGACAGGGGAAGTAGCAGGCGAGTATGGACTATAGGCTGCATAACCATAGCCATGGTGATACATAAGTGACCCGTTGTCCCCATAAGTTCCCTGCAATTTGAACGTATAAAAACCAAAAACATAAACAAAAACCCAATTAAAGATCTTGTGACACCAAAAATTCAATCGAGCAAGCAAATAGATTAGCACATCAAACATGTTCAAACAGAATAACTTACAGGCATCTCAACTCCATCCGGATTCACATATCTTGAATAGTCCTCCCAGTCATTACCAGAACCATCGTATCCTAAAACAGAATAAAGAAGAATGTCGGTATAAACCAAGTGTATAAACAAACATCATTAACCTAACAGAAGTGACTTTTTAACAAGATAGTAGCAGAGGTACTTATAGGCTGTTCTGACACAAAGTGAAGCCATAAATTTATTTCAGGGATATTAAAATACCATAGTAGTATGCTGTAGAGGGATAACCATTAGGAACATAGCACAAAGTTGGATCCATGAAATCCGGCAACAGAGGGGTCACAGACCGATCCATTGACTGGATCTGACCATTTCCAACGTCTTTTGAGTCCACAGAAGGCTGAAAGGGGATCAAAAATTCAAATTAGGAACTGTAGACTAATTAACTGAGACAAAGCGTTTAGAGAAAACACTAACATGTACCTTCTTTTTCGGCTCTGTAATTTCAAGAGTCTTATTCTGAGAATCCAATGATAACTTCTGCAGCAAATCTGCAGCTTCTATAGCAGTAAAAGTAAAGGAACCACACTTCTTCACACGCTTAGCCAAAAAGCTCATTACCAACATTCAATTAAGTTTGTACTGACCACAACAAGCATCTTATCAAATTATGTAAAATTACTAGAATTAGCCTATGAAACACTTCAAATCAGCAATTTCAAATTATTAGAGAATGTAGAAAAGGTTTTTTACACAAAAAACAAACAAAATATCTAATGTTGTTAAGCAGAAAATACCATGTTATATAACCAAAACAGCTACCCAATTTTCCAGCATACATAAGCTGAATATACCCACACCAAAACCAATAAAAAAGCTGAAATATATATTTTTATTTAAATATAATAAAAAGCTCAAGCAGCCTACACCACAATCCCACTTACAAACCAATAAAATAATAGGAAAAAGAAAAGATTTTTTCAGAGCACAGACTACAGATAAATCAATCGTCAAACAAAACCAAAAACAGAAAAATCAAAAATCGCACAGATAACAGAAACTTACATCACAAGCCCAGATCTACATAATCCCAATAGACCCAGATAAAAATTCTACCGCATAGAACATAAAGATAACTACATCTACTACACATATATCATGTAAAAAACAAAAGTGGGTCGAGTCGGAACAGGAAGAGAAAACAACAAATACCCATATGCTAAGGATACGATCAGCGGGAGAAGCAACAGTCGCCATAACAAAGATAGATCTCCAAAAGGAGGACTTGTAAAACCCTAGAAACAACGGGTGTGAAAGAGTGTCAGTCAGCCGCCACCAAGTCGAGGCGATATAGAGAGAGAAAGAGGGTTTGGGATTAGAGAGAGAGAAACTATAAAAAGAGAGTGTTTTGGTCCATAAATTGGTGTGATTCAAATAGCACCACGGCTTTGCTACTAAAGCCCCTCATTTTTCTCATATTTTCAGATCTGTCCCCGTTTTCTCACCTCACCAGCGGGTCATCGTACCGGTGCTCACTCTTTTACGTGGCACTATCTTATGGGTTTGTAAGATGGTTTCGTCCTCGTGCATGTAAACCTTTTTATTATTTATGTTGATAGAAGGACAAAAGTGTGGGTGGACTTTGGGTTTACTTGGCGGACTCTTTGCAATTTCGAAGCAATTGCACTAACCTCTTCTTTAAGGAACCCAAATCTATTCTATCTTCCATCTATCTGTACTATAAAAATATTTTGCAATAAATAAAATAGTTATTTATTATTTTTATATAATTATTATTTAAAGTTATTTTATTATTTTATTTTATTATATTAAATTTTATATTTATAATATAAATTTAAAAAAATAAAAATTTACATCGGGAGTTATTTTATTTTGATAATCTTAAATTTTTTCTATTTTATTTTATTATATTAAATTTTCCACTCGTGAGATAATTATATTTGTAATGTAAACATAAATGAAAAACCGACAAAAGTTTTTTCCCCTTTCTGATTTAGAATTCTTTTTTTTTTCTTTTTGACAGTAGGAAATTGTTACCAAAACTTTTGTTTTTTGTTTTTTTCTTTTTTGATATCTTTTTCCTATTTAATAGTATTTGTTTTATATTTTTATACTTTTAAATTTTTTTAATTTATAAATTTTTTCATTTTTACAAAAAAAAATTATGATTGCATAATTTAATTCATCAATTTTTCTGTATTAACATCTTTGATGAAATCTTCAACCTTATATATGTTCGTATTAATCTTTCTTCTTCTTTTCATGATATTTTTTAATGTTGTGGATTTTAAAAAGACTATAGTAATTGCTATCCCAGCTCAAATTATTCATATTCAAAATAATTTAACTTAAATTGTCTCCTTTAATTGAGTTTAATGTTGATACTATGTTATCTCCTTTAATTGAGTCTTGTATTGATGTTATGTGATTTAAATTTTGGGTTATTTGTAGTTGACATTTTTCATCTATGCATACATTCACAAGTTTCATCTATTCAGATAAATTAATTTCTTCATCTCATAAAATAATTTTTTAAAATTATAAATTATTATAATTATAACTTTTGTGCACAATTTGTTTTAGATAATCTTGCAATGAAATTCGAAAAGGATTTCATGAATGAAATTGTTCCAATAACAACTTAAAGTGATGTGATTCTCACTGAATTATAAAAGTCTTAGTAATTGAAGTTGGATTAGTAAAAGAGTATAAAAAGAAAACAAAGGAAGGTACACGAATGACTATAACATTAGTTGATGAAGAGGTAATAATTATTTTTTGTATTATATTTTATATTTTTATATATATGTTTAAGTTCTTATCTATTTTTATTGTATTTTATGTATTATATATACATACACACACACACACACACACACACATATATATATACACAACATTAAAGTTTAATTTTTTGACGGACACGAAAATTCATATTGTACTTTTCAATAATTACATTGAAAAGTAAAAAAAATATTTACAACAAAACAAGATCTGTTACATCATAAATGGACGCATTAATAATATTAATCCTAATTTTATATCAGTAAACAAGGAGATTGCGGTTGGATTCAATGAAAACAAAATAGTTTGTGAATGCAACAATCAATTTTCTACTGTTACTTTTTCAAACAATTTTGTCTCATTTGAAGATGCAATACAATTTTCTGATGGAACAATCTTTGGTAATTTCTTTAGATTTCATCAACTAATCTAATATTTTGTTACACTCCGTAAGTTTCTATCGTTTAACGGACACGTGTGTACGTATGTTGAGGGTTTCGGAGTATGATGCATACAAGGAAGGGCTCAGGGGACGAATATACGAGCAAGGAATCGAGCGGGCAGGAGGACGAGGCCGGAGGCCAAGCGCACTGGGCGTCGCGTCGCGCCAGCCAGCCTGGCGCCATGGCCGACGCATCGCGCCTCCTGGCCGGCGCGCCGCGCCCCCCTGCCACCGACCCCCCACCTATATATACAACTTAAGTTCAAGTTAAGTTTATTTAAATATTTCTCCCAAGTCAGTTCTCGATCTCACGAAGGGTTTCCTCTACTTTTCTTTCATTTTTCGTTAAATTACGTTGCTAAACTCCGTCTGAATACAAATTCATCTTAGATAACGAGTTCTAGGCATATGAGAAGCATCTCTGCGGAGTTAGTTCTTGAAAATTCGCTCGGTGTACCGGAACCCCGCAAAGTAAAGGTTGTCAGAATTAATTCAAACCGAGTCCTAACTGGCTACAGGCGATAGATAAACATTTCTCCCTTCTAAACTCTCGAGAAATTATTAGTTTTCAGCCAAATTAAACAGAGTTAAGTTATAGTTAATATTATTATCAAAAGATATCGTCGTTTGTTGAGTCTTAGTATTGAAAATAGCCTATTCTCTCAGCGTGAGGGTTGCAATTGAGTGGAATCGCCGGCTACGAGTTGAAACTAATTGAAGAGGCAAAAATCGGCATTTGAGGTATGTTAAGGCTAATCTCTTCGGCAAGTTATTCATGTTGTATAGTAATACAACCTATATCCCCGTAAGAAAGCAGAAACATGTATGTTGTGATTAGCTGCTACTGTTAGTTTGAGATTAGCGTTTACTATTTCGGTTGAGACTGACCCTACCCTATATAGCCTTCCGTCGACTAACCTCAGGGTTACTAGCTGTGTCATCGCCTACGGGGATATATAGATCGCTCAGAGGAGCTATATGTTGTCTAACAAGACTATATTCAGGCCCAAGGGCCATATTACAGTCCATCCATGAATGGGCTTCTATTTTTATGCCATATCGGCATCACTGACCCTCCGTCTAGCCTTGTGTGCCAAGGGTGCAGTTACGGGAGCCCAACATGCTTAGACATAACTCTAGGAGCCCAGCAGGCTCAGTTGCAGACCTAGAGGCCAAGTAGGTTGGCTATAGTTATCCGTTGACTCATATTGACCACGTTAGGGGTATATAGAATGAAGTGTACTTGCCTGCACTTATGGGGGCCCAGGTAGGTTATTCTATGCTAGTTGCACCTTCCTGGCTTATGGGGGCCAGGTAAGGTTCTTGTTTGCGTTACTTATTATTAGTTATACAACAGGTTGTGAGGCTATTTAGGTTATAAATCTTATCCTTTCTATTGATCATTTTCAGTTCTATTATCAGTATTATTCAGTCATTTTCATTACTGCCTTACATATTCGGTACATATTGTACTAACGCTCATCTTTGAGGCGCTGCATTACTTGCCTGCAGGTACGGATATATGTGGTTCAGGACCTTCTTAGCTGCCAGCCAGAGTCAGCAGTCCAGTCAGCTCCTTTCTCCGGAGTTGATAGTTATAGAAGGTTTGTTCTTTTGTTGTACAACTTTTGGGTAGGTCGGGGATCTATCCCGGCAATTATTCCACTCTTAGAGGCTTGCAAGCTACAGATTCTCAATTGTGGGTTGTTGTTGGCCATGTGGGGCCTATGTGCTTTATTTTGTGTATGTTGGTCGTGTGGGGCCTAGTTTAGTTAGTCAATTAGCAGCCTTGTCAGCATTAGTGTGAATATGATCGCCTTTTTTCATTCTGCTATAACTAGACAGCATGGTGGTTTTGTCGGCTCGCATAAGATCCCTTTTATCGTCATATTATTAGGTTAGCTGGTTTTCTTTACAGGTGTTGCGTGTCCTTGTCGGTCCAAGGCTGTATTTATAGCCGAGATATAGTAGTTTGTTTTCTTGATTTAAGTTGCTAGCAAGCACCAAAGGTGCATATGCCTAGCCAGGTCAACCTAGGTCCTAGTATGGCATTAGATGCCAGTCATGCCTTTCAAGGTGGGGCGTGACAAACTCGGTATCAGAGCAGGTCGTATCTTAGGGAGTCTGCAAACTGTGTCTAGTAGAGTCTTGTCTATAGATGTGTTGTGCACCATATTTTATAGGTAGGAGGCTACGAGGCATAATAGCGTGGTTACCCTCCTTTCTCCTCTAGTCGTGATATAAAGCTATGTGTATAGGATAACTCCCTAAGCTTACATCATTCTGCTTATTTTCATTGGAAATATCTGACAAACTACGAACCACGACTGATCGGGAGCTGGATGTCGCAGTAGGAGAAGGCACTAGTAGAGTGCCACAGTCAGAGCCGGCGCAATCTGAGGGCGATAGGGAGACTTCATCCTGGTCTCCCCAGCATTCTTTGCCATGCCAGGAGTCCTCCAGGGCAGTAGACATGTCAGCACCGCCCCTAGCGGTCCCTATATCTATACCATCGAATTAGGAGATTAGAAGCGTTGTTTATATACTGGCTCAGATGATGGCCGCTCAGCACCATCTGGTGGTATCAGTTGTTGTTGAATCTACTGGAGGACCTGGAAGTTTGAGGGTCCAAGAGTTTCTTGCCTTGAGCCCTCCACAATTCACGGGGACAAACCGTGGGGAGGACTCTCAGGACTTTCTGGATCAGTTACAGTGGTTTCTTTAGGGTGATGCATGCTACGCTCGCAGAGTCGGTCGAGTTAGTAGTATTTCGGTTATGGGACATAGCAATATTGTGGTATGAGAGTTGGGAAAGGTCCCAAGGCAGAGACGTACCCCCTCCGACTTGGTCCAGTTTTTCAGAGGCCTTCATAGATCATTACTTGCTGCGAGAAATTCGATTAGCCCGGGTAAATCAATTTCTGCACTTGGAATAGGGTTCGATGAGTGTTCGAGAGTATGCAATGAGGTTTGACTCCTTGGCCAGATATGCGCTAGCCTTTTTGGATACTATGTCAGCTAAGGTACATTGGTTAATCATGGGACTGCTTCCAGAATATGTGGAGACCTGTGTTGCAGCTACCTTATGAGAAGATATGGACATTGCCCCCATTTAGGCTTTCGCTCAGAATATTGAAGGGATTAGGCGGTGACAGCAAGAAGTAGAAAGGGCGAACCAGGAACAACGCCGGAGGGACAGGCCCAGTGACATGCAGGTGACGTGCCCTTATTCGCGTGTCCGTAAGTGTACGGGTCGTGCAAGTAATATAGTGACTCTTTATAAGAACCGGAATGTCGAACCCACAGGGACTGGACCCATTCCTCTAACTATCCATTACAAGTGTGATCTTAAAACCAGATAATCATGCGATGCTACGATTTGCAATAGGTTAAGTATGCAACTATCGATTGTCATTTCACATAATTAGAATTGCGTGTTCATGGTCTTTCGAGCCTCTAAACACGACAAACTAGCCTCACTACATCATTGTGAGCGAGGATGCTACTTCTAGTTCGTGGGCAATCAATTATGTTGTGGTTTACGTGGAAATGATTAGGGACTTTCGTGCGTCTAATCATTTAACTTAACTTAGCCTCACAACTACTTCTTCGAGTGGTGATGTGATAATCCTAAGTCGGTCTTTAAATACCCCCGTTTTATCAACCAAGCAAGGTGTTAGGTATATTTCTATCCTAACACGAAATTATATCGTGAGATATAAACATGCTCCTCATATTCTCATGTTCTGACCTAGGTCACTGCTTTCTCAAGCCTATGCCCAAGCTAACGTATATGTTTTCATGGTGATCAATCATAAAGACAACCAACAATCCAGAATGCAAGACTGAAGCAACAATCAATAACTTAATTCCAAAACAATTTCATAGAATCACAATCATAATTCATGGCTTCAACCCTAGAGGAAGGGTTCTAGCCATTCATGTTCGTAAAACTACAAGAAACTACAACTAAATTAACATACTTACAAGAACTTGGTAGATGAGAAGGGAAATTGATGAAACCTAGATGAGTTCTTCCACTTCTCCCTTCACTCCTAGGTGGTTTTCCAGAATAAAATCGTGAAAAATTGGATTTAGGAGCTAAGGGACCTATTTATAGTAAATGAAAAACGTGCACAATTTAGCCTGTTGTGGAACGGCTCCGTGTCACGGAGTGTATCGTGGAGCACTGCCTCCGTGACACGGAGGTAACGCGGAGGCTCTTTGGAAATTGCCTCCGGAAGCCAAAACTACCGAGTGTCACCTCGCTGCCGGCATGACACGCTGCTCATGCAACGCGTTGGCAATCCCCTGTCGCGGAGCTGGCACGGCGTTGCACGTTGCTGGCGCGCTGGTGCTGCCTGCCTGCCGCATCTGCTCGCGTGCCTGGCCTAGGCGTGGCACGGCCTGGGTGCGGCACACGCACATCGTGGCACGCTGCCTGGCGCGGCCAGCCTTGCCATGGCCTACTCCTTGCCGACTTTCGCCCATTGCTCCCGACTCCATTCCTCTCCTTCACCGACTTATGAATTAGTTCCTCAAAATCATTGAAACCTACAAAACAAGGACTAATCATGTTGGTTAGCACATATATTCACATTTATATAAAATCACATGAAAATGTATAAAATAAATTAGATAAACAAGACTAAATTAAGGTATAAAGCATCACTTGGGCATGCTATTTTGCCCGAGATCACAACCCCACACTTAAAGTCTTGTTCGTCCTCGAACAACCTTTTACATCTCATGCATATGGAGACTCACACATAACTAATTTAGCAAGATAATTCAAGCTATGGCTACAATGATTACGTAAGATAACAAGCTACACATAGAGCATGCACGATTTAATCATTGAAATGAAATACAACTCCGCTAAGACTTCTTAACCTCAAGAAGCGACTCTCAATCTTAGCAAACTCATGCAAATCAACTGATTAAGAAATTCCACATGAATTATATCCTTCATTCAACATGTGCCCTCACGGAACGAGAGTTACCCATTTTCACACGCAAAAACTTTTTAAATCACAACATGTGTGGGTACATGAATAGAATTACGCTAACTCTCAAAGGATTCACATGCATCATGTAATGACCCATAAGCTTGCCCTTAGTGTTTTATTCCACTAATTTAAGGATGTGTGAATGTAAGATCAAGCAGGACTTAATGGGTTGTAATGGAAGCTAAGGGACGGGTAGGTACTATTCTGGCCAATAATAGTGACTATCTTTCCCAAGCGCTTTTAATACATTACGCCCTCCTTACGAACTTCCCTTCCCTTACTTCACCTTTTTCTCCTTTCAACTTTCTTTTTCCTCTTATGTTCCCCCTTTCTTTAGGCACTTTTAGCTTATTAGTAAGGAACTCTATAAATAATTTTTCATTAATTTGTTTTCTTACTCCTTAATAATAATCAACCATTTTCACACAAGTGCACCTTTGTCCTTTTCTCCACTTCTACAACTTGCTACTTTTCCTTTCTTTTCCTTCTTCTCACTCCTTTACTCTTTCATATTTTTCCCTTAAGCGCTTAGGAGTTTTGGATCAAGTTCAAGGTTAATGAAAGAAAAGGGATTAAGCTTATGTTGCAGCTGTCAAAGAATAGGCTCAAGGCTCAATAGGGCTAACTAGGATTAATTTTTCAAGGTAGGTAAAATGAGGGATAAAAATTTGGTTCATTTAAAGAATGCCTAAATCATCTCCTACAATTCACATCCTTAATTTCATTTTATAAACACACCAGGCAAGTTCTAGACAATCCATAATAGCACAGAATACTCAAAAACCTTACACTCATGGCACATGCTCAATTCGAGACACATTCAACAGACTCTTAACTCATCTAATCACAAGAATTCAGATTAAGCTTCCATCATATTGAGTCAAATTCAAGAGCTTAAGTGTCTCAAACAAAGTTATACACTTGCACGCTTCAACACTAACCACCCTTGTATCTTACAATCGTGTATAGCACATAACAAGAACATCAAGCACCAATTAGTTATGGTTTCAAAAACCCAAAACCCATCAACTAATTTTTTCCTCAAGACGGTCGCCATCCATCCATCGTCGGAAATAGTCCCTAACTATGACTAAAACACTATATACAGACAAAGGAAAGAAAAAGAAAATTTTTACTCTTCGGTTCAAAGGCACCCCGTCGGAAAAGAACCGAAAAGAAAAACCAACGGGTGATGAAGTCATGCTTAATTCACAAAAATTTTTCAAATTTCTCCCAAATTTCACACAAGCATTACATTCACCAAAAACTTGTTAAGCACAAAAATTTTAAAATTTTTCTCAGCCCACACTTAAAGCATGCTATGTTCTCATAGCATCAAATTAACATTTAAAGGATGAGAAATACTCCCTGAGCCTCTATGCCAAGCTAAAAGCATGCTTTCCTTTCAAGTTTTCAGAGGTGGGTGCTCGACCCCACACTTCTTCTATTCCATGCTCTTTAGCTTCCACCTTCTCGGTATTCAGACTTCCCTTCATCTGTGCTTAACTTTCCACCAAAAACACAAACAAAATGAAAATAACAAAATCAAAATTACAAATTGTACCTGAGGTACCCTTGGGTTGCCTCCCAAGCAGCGCCTTATTTTACGTCGTGGAACGACGTGGACTGTCCTTTTTAGGACATCCTCATACCTGGGTTCTCTTTCGAGAACCATCTCTTGATCTTTTGCTGTTTAGAGGAAACAACCTCCACTCTGTTCCTCTCTTTCTCCAACTTCTTCCCAATTTGAAGTCCTATATCAGACTCGGGCTGAACACTTGACATTGCCTTTGGCCGTGCACCTGTGGAATCCTCCACCCCACCCTCATCCTCTAACAACACACTAACCTGACAAAGGTTTCTATAGTGTGCGGATGGGTTCATTTCTTGGTAAACGCGGAAGAGTTCTTCTTCATCTTTAACCCTCATTTTCAGGGTCCCTGCTTTCAAGTCAATCACCGCTCCTCCGGTGGCCAAGAATGGCTGTCCCAAGATCAGGGGTACCTGGTCATCAACTTGAAAATCTAAGACAATAAAATCAGCAGGTATAATGAACTTACCTACTTTGATGAGAAGGTCCTCTATTATTCCATCAGGTGTCACTCGCGACTTGTCAGCCAGCTGCAGTATCAACCTTGTCGGCCTCGGTTTTCCCAACCCCAGGGTGTTGAATAAGGATAGGGGCATTAGATTAACTACTGCCCCTAAGTCACACAAAGCTCGTAGCACCTCATCTTTACCAATTTGTAATGGGAGGACAAAACTCCCTGGGTCTTTGAGCTTCTTTGGCATTTTGCTCAATACCCTGTGACTGCACTCCTCAGTCAGTGCTACAGTCTGGACGTCCACCAGTCTAACTTTGTTCGCCATCACGTCCTTCAAGTATTTAGCATACTTGGGCATTCCCTGCAAGACATCAATAAGAGACAAATTTATGTGAAGTTTTTTGAAATTCTCAAAGAACTTTTTGAAACATTCCTCCTCCTTGCTCTTCTTGAATTTCTGAGGGAATGGTGGTGGTGGTCTCTGTGCTGGCTGTAATGCAGGTTGCGCAGTTTGTTGCCTAGCACTCTGATTTGCTTCAGTGTTGGTGGATGGTCCTGGTCTAACCAACTCCGGCTGCACCTCCTTCCTCAGCTCTTTAGGCACTGCATCAGCTAATTGCTTTCCGCTCTAAGACTGATGGCATTGATCTGCCGGGGGTTAGGATCTGCGTTGCTTGGTCATCCCCCCTGCGATCTCATGTTTTGAGCAGCTGCTATCTGACCCACTTGTTTTTCCAGATTGCGGGTGGCTACTTGCTGATTCAGTAAGTCTGTTGCCATCCTCGCCTGATTTTCCGCTAACTGATTCTGGGTCTCCATAATTTTCTGCAGTGTTTCCTCAATGCTACTGCGAACTTGCCCATCATTCTGCCTATTCTGCTGATATTATTGTTGTTGAGGGTGTTGATACCCTTGCTTTTGGTTTCCACCCCAAGAAAAATTCGGGTGGCCCTGCCAATTTCCGTTGGCGTTGTTTCCAAAATTCTGATTCCTATGCACATTACCAACAAAATTGACTGATTCTGGATTGGCTCCACAAGATTCTGCATTGTGCCCAGTATTACCACAAATTTCACACCAACTAGGAGCTTGCTGAACTGCATTAACCTGGCCCTGGTGTTGGTTCATACGCAGTTTATTAAACTGAATCGTCATCTGATGTTGGAACGAAGCTAACTGTGCTACCAAGGCCTTCATTCCATCAACCTCTATCAACCCCGATCTCTTTCCTGCCCCTCTTGATGACTCGCTGTGCCACTCTGGATTTCCCTGTGCAATTCTGTTCAACAAAGTGTACAACTCATCATATGTCTTCTCCAAGGCTTGCCCACCCGATGCAGAGTCTAGTAATATTTTTGTGTATGGGATTAGACTTTCTACAAAGGTATAGGCCAGCACTTTATTTGATTGCTGGTAGTAGACAGCAACAGAGTGGTAGATCAGATCATCGGGGATAGTAAGGTCCTGGCGAGAGCTCACGAGCATTAGGTTCCCAATAGTAGACAGGATCAGATCAGAGCAGTACCGCCGTATCGCATTGTAGTATCTACAGTCGACGTCATTTCAGGACGTGCAGGTATGGTTCTACTGATTGTTATACATATGGACAAGAGGGTTATATGATGAGGGATTTATTCAGCTGGAGGTCAGGGTGATCTGGACTGGCAGGACAGGTTTTTAGCAGGGTTACATGCCCCAACACCTTCAATAGAGTGCAGGTCCTCAGCTCCAACCGACAGAGGCCGAGGTAGATCAGGGGCATCTAATTTTGACAGTGGTCCGGATCGCACTTTCGCCTTACTAGGGCGACAGGAGTCAGAGTCCTCACCAGATGTTGTGACAAGTATGCTGGATGTTTGCTCCCACTGAGTTTATGCTTTGATAGACCTAAGTTCCACTTTGTCCTATGTTACTCCATTAGTGGCCCGGAAGTTTGGTATAATGCTAGAATTGCTTCAGCGACCCTTCTCGGTGTCTACACCTGTCGGTGACTCTATTGTTGCTAAAAAAATTTACTAGGGTTGCACAGTAGAGATTGTTGGTCTCCAGACTTTAGCAGATTTGGTTGAGTTAGAAATAATTGATTTTGATGTAATTATAGGTATGGATTGGCTAGAGCCATGTTATGCCAATGTGGAATGTTGGATCGAGATTGTCCAATTTCACTTTCCAAGGAAGGTAGTGTGAGAGTGGAAAGGCATACGCCAAAAGGTAAGTTCATATCCTATATTCGGGCAAGAAAGTTGATAGCGAAGGGTTGTATTTACCATATTATTAGGTTTCGGTATATGCAAGCAGAATTTCCGACTCTCTAATCCATCCCAGTGGTTAGTGAGTTTCCAGATGTGTTCCCAAATAAGCTCCCGGATATTCCTCCAGAGCGTGAGATTAATTTTTCTATCGACTTGCTACCAGGTACACAACCTATATCCATCCCTCCGTATCGAATGGCTCCCCCCAAGTTGAAAGAGCTGAAAGAACAGTTGAAAGAATTGTTAGATAAGGGTTTTATCAGGCCTAGTACTTCGCCGTGGGGTGCGCTAGTTCTGTTTGTGAGAAAGAAAGATGGCTCCCTCCGAATGTGTATAGATTATCAATAGTTGAATAAAGTTACTATTAAGAATAAATACCCTCTTTCAAGGATAGATAATTTGTTTGATCAGCTGCAATGGGCGAAATATTTCTCCAAGATTGACTTAAGGTCCGGGTACCATCAAGTGCGAGTTCGGTAGAAAGATATCCCGAAAATAGCTTTCAGGACCAGGTATGGTCATTTTGAATTCTTAGTTATGTCCTTCGAATTAATGCCCCAGCAGTGTTTATGGATCTGATGAACAACATATTCAGACCGTATTTAGATCTGTTTGTGATAGTGTTCATTGATGACATCCTGGTATACTCCCGCTCAGAAGCTTAACACAAAGATCATATATGAACGGTACTCCAGATCCTCAGAGACCGCCAATTATATGCAAAGTTCTCCAAATATGAGTTCTGGTTGAATTCCGTAGCTTTCTTGGGCCATATTGTATTAGATGTTGGTATCAGGTGGACTCACAGAAAATTAAGGCAGTCAAGACATGGCTAAGACCCACAACTCCAACTGAATTTCGCAGTTTTCTAGGGTTAGCCGGATATTACAGAAGGTTTGTGGAAGACTTTTCTACCCTATCAGCGCCATTGACCAGGTTGATTCAAAAAATTGCCAAATTCCACTGAACCGAGTCCTGTGAGCAGAGCTTCCAGAAGCTGAAAAATAGGTTGACATATGTGCCAGTACTAGCCTTACCAAAAGGTTCAGAGGGCTATGATGTATACTGCGATGCTTCAAGCATGGGGTTAAGATGTGTTTTGATGCAACACAATAAGGTGATTGCCTATGCTTCGAGACAACTAAGAAAGCACGAAAAGAACTACCCCACCCATGATTTAGAATTAGCAGCAGTGGTTCATGCTTTGAAAATATGGAGGATTACTCGTATGGTGTACATGTGGGCATTTTTACTGACCATAAGAGCCTTTAGTATATCTTCACGCAGAAAGAGTTGAATCTGCGGCAGCGTCATTGGCTAGAATTGCTGAAAGACTACGACGTGAACATTTTGTATCACCCAGGGAAGGCTAATGTTATAACCGATGCCCTGAGCCACAGATCTATAGGAAGTTTAGCACATCTGAGGCTAGAACAACGAAAAATGGCTCGAGAGCTGTACCGGTTCGCCAATTTAGCAGTTCGAATAATAGATTCAGAGGATAATGGGGTTGTGATTCAGAATACAACAGTATCATCCCTGGTTGTAGAGGTAAAAGAGCAATAGTATGAGGACCCTAATCTAGTATAATTCAGCGACAAGGTTTAGCAGGGTGAATTATCAGCCTTCTAACAGAAGACAGAGTCTTGAGATTTAGAGGTCGACTCTGTGTTCCAGATGTAGCAGGGCTCCGCCAGCAGATTATGGCAGAGGTACATGATTCTCGTTACGCTCTTCATCCAAGTTTGACGAAGATGTACCATGATATAAAGGAGATACACTGGTGGCCTGGAATAAAGAAAGGTATGGCTGGATTTGTAGCATAGTGCCCTAATTGCCAGTAGGTAAGGCTGAACATCATAAACCTGGCGGACTGACTCAGGAGATAGCGGTGCTTATGTGTAAATGAGAAGCAATTAATATGGACTTTGTGACAGGGTTACCTCACACCAGGCGTAAATTCGACTCCATTTGGGTCATTATCGACAGACTGACAAAGTCATCCCATTTCTTGCCAATCAAGACTACATTTTCAGTCGAAGACTATGCTAAGTTGTATATCAAGGAGATAGTCTGACTACATGGTGTTCCAACATCTATTATTTCTGACAGAGGGGCACAATTCACAGCTAGATTTTAGTAGTCATTTCAGAAAGGTTTGGGGACGAGGTTAATTTGAGGATAACTTTTCATCCCCAAACAGACGGTCAGGCAGAGCGCACCATTCAGATGCTCGAGAATATGCTGCGAGCGTGTGTGCTAGACTTTGGAGGGAGTTGGAACGAGCATCTCCTCCTTATTGAATTTGCATACAATAACAGTTATCATTCTGTTATTCAGATGGCCCCTTATGAAGCTTTATATGGCTGAAAATGTAGGTCCCCCATAGGATGATTTGAAGTAGGAGAGGCAGGATTGATTGGACCTAATATGATCCATCAATCAGAAGAAAAAGTGAAACTCATCAGAGAACGGTTGCTAACAGCCCAAAGTCATCAGAAGTCCTATTTTGATGTTCAGCGTAGAGACTTGGAACTTAATGTTTATGATTGGGTATTTCTCAAAGTTTCACCGATGAAGGGCGTGATGAGATTTGGAAAGAAGGGCAAACTTAGCCCTAGGTTCATTGGCCCGTATCGGATCCTCTGAAGAATAGGTCGAGTGGCATATGAGTTAAAACTGCATTCAGAGTTAGAATCTGTTCATCCAGTCTTCCACATGTAAATGCTACGGAAGTACATAGGGGACCCGTCTTGGGTTGTTTCAGTTAAGGATTTTCAAGTCACTGAAGAGTTACCCTACGAAGAGACTCCAGTTGCTATACTAGATAGGCAGGTCCGTAGACTGTGGACTAAAGATGTAGCCTCCGTTAAAGTCTTGTGGAGGAATAAAAATATAGAAGAGATGACTTGGGAAGCTGAGGATGACATGAGGTCTAAATATCCTCACTTATTCCAGACCTGACCCAGATTATATAGTGAGGTGAGATTGTTGTTCAGATGTTGTTCTATTGCTTATATTACTGGTACTGTTTAGTTGTTGACTTCTATATTATGGAGTAGTTGTTTAAAGCATCCTGTGAGACGCCTATGTTAGACCTTTCTGCGTTTCAGGTTGCCGAAGAGTCCATATTACAGAGGAGACTCTGCCGAAATTTTTCTAGCAATAGTTAAAGGAGTTGTCTTTTAAGTCTGAAGATTACATTCGAGGATGAATGTTTCTAAGGGGGGATAATGTTACACCGCGTATATTTCTATCATTTAACGGACGTGTGTGTACGTATGTTGAGGGTTTTGGAGTACGACACATGTGTGGAAAGACTTGGGGGATGAATATACGAGCAAGGAATCGAGCGGGCAGGTGGCCGGGGCCAGAGGCCAGGCGTACTGGGTGCTGCACCGCGCCAGCCAGCCTGGCGCCATGGCCGGCACGACGCGCCCCTCTGCCACCGACCCCTTACCTATATATACAACTTAAGTTCAAGTTAAGTTCATTTAAACATTTCCTCCAAGTTAGTTCTCGATCTCACAAAGGGTTTCCTCTACTTTTCTTTCATTTTTCGTCAAATTACGCGACTAAACTCTGTCCAAATGCAAATTCACCTTGGATAAAGAGTTTTAGGCCTATGAGAAGCATCTATGAAGAGTTAGTTCTTGAAAATTTGCTTGGTGTACCGGAACCCCGCCAAGTAAAGGTTGTCGAAATTACTTCAAATCGAGTCCTAAGCGGCTACAGGCTATAGGTAAGCATTTCTCCCTTCTAAACTCTCAGGAAATTGCTAGTTTTCGGCCAAATTAAACAGAGTTGAATTATAGTTAATATTATTATCGAAAGATATCATTGCTTGCCGAGTCTTAGTATAAATAACCTTATTCTCTCAACGTGAGGGTTGCAGTTGAGTGGAAATTTCGACAACGAGTTGGAATTAATTGAATAAGAGAGAATCGGCATTTGAGGTACATTAAGGCTAATCTCTTCGGCAATTTATTCCTTTCGTATAGTAAAACGACCTATATCCCCATAAGAAAGCTAGAAGCATGCATGTTGTGATTAGCTGCTACCATTAGTTTGAGATCAACATTTACCATTTCGGTTGGGACTGACCTTACCCTATATAGTCTTCCGTCGACCAACCTCAGGGTTACTAGCTGTGTCATCGCCTACGGGGATATATAAATCGCTCAGAGGAGCTATATGTTGTCTAACAGAACTATATTCAGGCCCAAGGGCCATATTACAGTCCATCCACCAATGGGCTTCTATTTTTATGCCGTATCGACAACACTGACCGTCCGTCGAGCCTTGTGTGCCCAGGGTGCAGTTACAGGAGCCCAACAAGTTCAGACACAGCTATAGCAGCCCAACAGGCTCAGTTGCAGACCTAGAGGCCAGGTAGGTTGGCTATAGTTACCTGTTGACTCATATTAACCACAATAGGGGTATATAGATTGAAGTGTACCTACCTGGGCTTAAGGGGCCCAGGTAGGTTATTCTATGCTGGTTGTACCTTTCAGTCTTATGGAGGCTAGGTAAGGTTCTTGTTTGCATTACTTATTGTTAGTTATACAGCAGGTGGTGAGGCTATTAAGGTTATAACTCTTATCCTTTCTATTGATCATTTTCAGTTCTGTTATCAGTATTATTCAGTTATTTTCATTACTATCTTACATAACCGGTACATATTGTACTGACGCCCATCTTTGGGGCGCTGCATTACTTGCCTGCAGGTGTGGATAGATATGGTACAAGACCTTCCTAGCTGACAGCTAGAGTCAGCAGTCCAGTCAGCTCCTTTCTCCGGAGTTGATAGTTAGGGAAGATTTGTTCTTTTGTTGTACAACTTTTGGGTAGGTCGGTGCCCTGTCCTGGTCATTATTCCACTCTTAAAGGCTTGCAGGCTACAAATTCTCAATTGTGGGTTGTTGTTGGCCGTGTGGGGCCTATGTGCTTTATTTTGTGTATGTTGGTCGTGTAGGGCCGAGTTTAGCTAGTTAGTTAGTAGCCTTGTCGGCATTAGTGTGAATATGATCGCCTGTTTTCATTCTGCTATATTTAGACAGCATGGTGGTCTAGTCGGCCCGCATAGGATTCCTTTTATCGCCTTGTTGTTGGGTTATCTGATTTCCTTTACAGGTGCTGCGTGACCTTGTCGGCCCGATGCTTTATTTACAGCTAAGATATAGCAGTTTATTTTCTTTATTTAAGTTGCTGGCAGACACCAAAGGTGTATATGCCCAGCCAGGTCAGTCCAGGTCCCAGTATGGCATTAGGTGCCAGTCATGCCTCCCAAGGTGGGGCGTGACACATTCAATATATGCATAACATTTTACTCCTATTTACTTAACAATATATTCTTTGTAGATATATGCACGAAGGTCCTTAGATATGTTCATTAACTTCTTGCCCTTCATTAAAACATTATACAATAGGCAAAATTGTCATTTGCTATTTTTCTCAATTAGTTGTTATTTAATTATTATAGATCTTTACTAATTTGTAAAATCTAAAACTTTTAATATTTAGTATTTTAAAATTGACTAAAATTTTTCTTATTTGAACTAATATTAAAAGTCCTAACATCTAAGACTTTAAAATCAATTATAATTCTGTTAACTTATATATCAACCCATATTTATTAAACTAACTAATTATCCATCACAATATTTCAATATAAAAAATAAAGTAATTAAAGAATGTAATTTTATTATTTATTAAAACACGAATTCCTCCTCCTCCTTTTAAAAAAAGAGTATAATGAAAAAAGATATATAGAAATATAACATACTTTAAGTTATTTCAATTAATCGAGTACTCTTGTTATTCACTCTCTTTAGTTAAATCTACACTATTTTTTTGGAGCCTCGTAGTAAAATATCATTTATCTTTTTATCCTTTCAAATATAGCATTCACATTTGATAAACAAATATTTCATTATTTTTTTAATATTTAAAATTTTAAAATTAACTAAATTTTGTGTAATAAATTCTTCCTTATTTGAAATATATAGAAAATATTAATATTTATATATACATATAATGCATGCATTTATTTAAGATTTTTAAATTAACTAAATTTTATGTATTAAATTCTTTCTTATTTGAAATATATAGAAAATATTAATATTTATATATACATGTAATGTATGCATTTAAGTGCTCATGTAAAAGTAAACGATTTTTTTAACCTTTCAATCAAACACTTTTTGTAAACGATTTTTTTAACCTTTCAATCAAACACTTTTTCTATGACATTTTTGTTCATTGGAACAAGTATTAGAACAAACTGAAGAAAGAACTACCAGATTGAATGAAACTCTTAAACATAATTATTTATTAATTTGAAATTCATAATTTTCTTTCTAAATTCTTATATTGTTACTGTATGTATTAACATTTTATTGGATTTAAATTCATAAATCTATTTGGATTATATTCAATTCAAGAAAATAGTCTCGTAATATGGCCAATATAATTGGATTAATCATTTAATTTAGACTAGTCCATTCAATTAGACTCCAAATGATGGACCTACTTTAATAGCCCAAGGTCCAAATAGCTATTAGCCCATCTTAAAGTCCAGACCCCATGCCACATGTCAAATGAGGTGGCAATCAAAGTCAAACAAATGAGCCACTAAAATCATCTCATATGTCAAATGAGGGGCAATCCAAGTCAAACAAATGAGCCACTAAAATCATGTCATGTGTCAAATGAGGTGGCAATCCAAGTCAAATAAATAAACCACTAAAACATGCCATATGTCAAATGAGGTGGCAATCCAAGTCAAACAAATGAGCTAATAAAATCGTGTCACGTGTCAATGAGGTGACAATCCAAGTTAAATAAATGAGCCACTAAAATCATGTCATGTGTTGAATAGTGTGGCAATCTAAGTCAAGTTAACAACCAATAAAATCATGCCAAGTGTGTAGGTGACATATTCTAGTCAATCAAATTGAAGTTTGTCATCGAGGAATATAATGGGTCAGTTCAAACTGACCAATCAAATCACACAATGGCATCACCCTTACAACTATAAATAGGGGTCCTCATAACTCACAGAAGGGAGGATAAATTAAGAACAAGAGCAAGAAGAGAGATCGTGGATCAAAGATCGCAAACTCTCTACAAGCTACAAGTTCAAGCTATAAGCTCAAGCAATCAAGTTCAAGATCAAGATCAAGAACGGAGGCAAATATCAATGTATTCAAGATCAAGTTACTTGCTCGTGATAAATAATTTAAAGACTTAGATTCAAGATCAAACTACTTAGGCCCTTGAATCCAAATTAAATCCAAGTTCAACATAGTTCATATTATCGTTGGAAGAATTAGAGGATTATATAGAGATTGTAATATTCACCTTACTTGAAATCAAAAATTATATTTTGTTACACGATTTTTCTGTCTTGATTATTATTTTTTTTGACTCGAAATTTGTTGCAAACAAATTGGCACACCTAGTGGGACCATCTCTACCTTTCATCTCTCCATATTAAGCACTAAGTTTCAAGAACATAAAAAATGGCATCTAAGAAAGTTGACTCTACATCTGCTGCTAAGGCTACCGATTTCAAGTTTTCCTCTGAGGTGGAGAACATACTGGATGTTACTACATGAAGTGTGGGGCCCATTACTAAGAACAAAGCAAACTTTCTAGGACAACAGGCACTTCAAGAGTTGTCTATATCAGTTCCTGTCTTGGACCTTTAATCCTCAAAGGGGGCAAGATTTTTTCCGAGTGAATTGGAAGAAAGAGATGATATCGCCGAGATAGTTGAAAATTCATTGGCTCGAATCAGCCTATGTAAGATTAAGAATTCCACAATTCAAAGTGATGATGATATTTTGATCACCAGATCTTTCCTGATTACTCTATATGACCTATTTCACTCAAAGTTCTATACGAGGGAGAATCCACGCTTTGCTCTATCATCCACAACGGCTATCCAAGCAATGGTGACTAACACCTCAACTGTTTAAGAACAACTTTCAAGCTTGACAAAGGCAATTAAAGGCTTAACAAAATATTGTGCAAGATCAAGATAATCGAATTGTTAAGTTGACTGATAAAGTTGAAAGCGTGATGGAGGGGGATTCAAGTCACACACCCGGGAAGCTTCCTATGGCACAAGACAAAGGGGATTCATCAATGAAGCGCGTGCATGTTGCTGATGAACTTTAAGTATCTGCTGAAGGATTGAATCCAATTCATCAATTGGGGGACTTTATTATGGGAACTATCAAAGACAAGTATGATGTTGCTGCCAAGTCTTCCATTACATATTCGAAGCCATACACTATTAGAATTGATAACCTGAAGATGCCTACAGGTTATCAACCTCCAAAATTTCAACAATTTGATGGTAAGGGAAGTCCAAAGTAACATGTCATACACTTTGTTGAAACTTGCAATAGTTCTATAACCTATGGAGATTATCTTGTTAAACAATTTGTGCTTCTTTCAAGGAAATGCTTTTGATTGGTATACAGATCTTGAGGCTGGTTCCATTGATAGTTGGGAGCAACTTCAACATGAATTTCTTAATTAATTTTATAGCACGAGGCGTACCATGAGTATGGTTGAACTCACGAATATGTGTCAGTGGAAGGGTGAACCTATCATTGATTTCATCAAACAATGGAGGAATGCAAGCCTCAATTGCAAAGATAGACTCAGAGAAGCTTTTGGGATAGAAATGTGTATCCAAGGGATACACTAGGGACTTCTTTATATCCTGCAAGGCATCAAGCCTAAGTCTTTTGAAGAATTATCTACATGTGCTCATGATATGGAGTTATGCATGTCCTCAAACGGAAATCAAGGACCGCCTGTTTATGAGCCACGCAAGGGGAAAGACAAGCTAGAAGTAAAGAAAGGGGGCAAGTTTGCCTCGAAGTCTGAGAATAAAGAGTCAATGAGTATTAATGCCCCACCACTGAAGGTCACCACAAAGCTAAGTAAGAAGCAGGGTGTGAAGACTACATCTTTCCCAAATAACAGTGGCTGAAAATTAACTTTGAAGGAAATGCAAGAAAAAGAGTATCCATTCTTGGACTCAGATTTCCAGCAATTTTTTAAGAACTCCTTGCGTTGAAACTCTTTGAGCTACCTGAAATGAAGAGGCCAGATGAAGTTGGAAGGACTAATGATCCAAATTACTGTAAATATCATCGATTGATGGGTCACCCTATTGAAAAGTGTTTCATCTTCAAGGAAAAAGTCATGGACTTGGCTCGTGAGGAAAAAATATTGCTAGAGGATGAGAAAGAAAGTTTGAATAAGTCTCTGTCACTTTTGGTTTCGCTATATCGGATCATTCTTTGCAATTTTGTTGAAGTACATGAAGGTGGTGATATCCTAGCTGCACACCAACAAATATGATTAAATTTGGTGACTTTGAACCAATTGATTGTCACAACCCAAACTTAGGCCCGAATAGAGACAAAGGGACCTAGAACTATAAATGGCTCCAAGTCGACCCATGACATGAACATGATGAATAACTCAACATAATCAAGGCGGAAAAAAACTAAATTCTGAAATAGCGGAAGTCTGAATATTAACATTTGAACAATGGAAATACATAACATTGAATCCGAACTGAATACAACACTATGTCTGAAAAGCCTCTAACATATTCGCGAGCTGATGGGACAACACCCCAACTAGCTCACTACAAATGTGAAATTGAAAATAGAAATAATACAACTAACTTAAGCTCCTCGAAGGATGAGGACTCACCAATAACTGGCTGAACTAAACTTGGATGCTCGGCTAAGGGAGTGACTGATCTTGAACGTCTCAGCCTGTATCATGAAACGATATTGCATAGAGTATGTGGTCAGTACTTGAAATATACTGAGTATGCAATGTAAGTAAAACAAACAATTAAAGTACATAAGTGTTCATGAGAGTAGGACATTTCAAAACATGAAGTAATAATCATAACGTAAACATGAGGGCTCAAGGTTTTCAAAACTATTCATAAACTAGTCATAATGGTAATCATAAGAGAAACCTTTTAAATAATATCTTGATCCAAGTATTGTAAACATGACAATGCATATCATGAGGAATAATGGGAGAACTCGTCTTAACCGAGACCATCATGATAGAGCTTACATGATGCCCCAACTATCTCGCTCAAGCGGGAAGAGCCATCCCAGGTTTGCTAGGCCAATGACGTGCATGACGTGATATCACTAATAGGGACCCACCAAGAGTCCATAAATATAAACTTATGTTGGCGCGTAGTTCTGAGACCACGGGATTTACTTGAACGTCGGGCTTACTCAGTGCTAGACACTACTCCCAAAAACATGCACATGAAGGCTCATATAGTAATCGTGAAGTCATACATGAAGTTCATGGCTAGATAAATCATAAAATTCTTGATCATACTTGAAATGCATGATTAGCCATGAATTAGGGCCCGTGAGTTGGCCAAAATCATAAACTCATAAATCATGAAGAACATACATGCTTAAGAAAAATCACCATACTTGAAATTCATAAATCTATGAAGAGTACTTGAAGGGAATCATATCATAAATCATAAATCATGATTTAAGGCTTAGAAGAGTCAAAATCAAACTAGAATCATAAACTTCTCTTTTTATGAAACTTGCATAATTGGGCATAAATTGATTAAAGTTTGAAACATGAATTAATAATCAAAATGGGTGTAAAACCTGCCTATAGATCTTAAAACAAGATTTGAAACATGAAGAAAGTTGACCCATAGATAAATCAAAGAGAATTTCATAGAATTAGGAATAAATCCCATGAGATCATGAACTTGATCTAGAACTTAAATACATAGAATTGAAGAGAATGTTGAGCATGAGAGTGAAAGAAACTCTCATTTATAGCCCTACATACTTGGAAAATCTGAATCCACACTCTTCCTTGAAAGCCCAAGAGAATTGGAGGGTTTCAAGCTCGATCTTAAAAGAGAAACCTCTACTTTTGCATGCATGGGAGTTAAATGAATTAGGATAGGCAAAACTCTCTTAAAATTCTCCTAACAGGGATGAAAACGACGTAGTTTAGGACTTAGGAGCTTAGAAATTACGAAAATTTCCTTAATGAAAAGTATGCAAAATGGGGACTGCGAGTCATCACGACTTTCACCACGAGTCCTACCATGAAGTAACGACTCGTGGTTACCTCTCGTGGTCACCACTGTTCCTCTCTACAACATCTCTGAATCTCACCATGATTTCATACCACGACTCGTGGTGTCCTACCACAATTCATACTGTCAGTCGTGACATCACCCCCTTTCACCTGCCAAATCCTAACCACGATTCCCATCACAACTCGTTATTACCTACTATGAGTCGTACTATAACTTGTGACATCATACCCTGGCACCATAAGGAAACTCATCATGACTCCTAACCATGAGTTATACCTACACCTCACGACTCGTGGTATGGTCACCAACATCAGAAGTCTACCACGACTGAGACCACGATCCATCACTTCCTATCACGGCTCGTATCACGAGCCATTCTGGTTCAAAAATCGAGATTTTTCTTGCAAAACTCATTTCTAATTCACCCATCTATTTCCTTAGGAACTTTTGGGGTATTACAATATCTCCCAACTTGAAAACATTCATCCTCGAATGTGGGTAAACACACTGAATAACTAAGGAAAAGGATCTTCCATCCTAAATACTAAGCACCTGAAGCTGAAAACTGACGGAGTGACTGACTCCGGACTGGAACACATGACTGAGCTGAATTCATGAATCACACATACAAGCACTAACATACAGGAAACTAAGAGATATGAACTAAACATGAAGCTGAAGAGAGTACTAAGAAGGAAACTGGTACCTTAAGCTGGAACTGAGCTAGAAGGGAAAAGGTGGGAGTATTTAGCCCTCATATCTGCCTCGGCTTCCCACGTAGCTCTCTCAATATGCTGATTCCTCCACAAAACCTTTACTGAAGCTACCTCCTTTTTCCTCAACTTTCTAACATGACGATCAATAATTTCAATTGGTACCTCCTTATAACTAAGGTTATCCTTCACACCTACGCTCTCCACCAGGACAACCAAAGTCGGGTCACCAATGCACTTCTTCAAGAGCAAAACATGGAAAATTGAATGTACTGAAGCCAACTCTAACTCATAGGACACCTTGCCAACACGTCTCACAATCTTGTTCGGGACAGCATATCGAGGACTAAGCTTATCTTTCTTCTCGAATCTCATCACTCCCTTCATGGGAGACACCTTCAGAAACACCCAATCATCAACTTCAAACTCAAGTTCTCTCCTCACATCCGCATAGAACTTTTGATGACTCTGAGCTATTTTTAGCCTCTCTCTTATAAGCTGGGCCTTCTCAATAGTCTTATGAACTGAATCTATCCCTATCGGTGTGGCTTTATGTACTTCAAACCATCCAATAGGCGATCTACATCTCCGCCCATACAGAGCCTCAAATGGAGCCATCTAGATGCTGAATGGTAGCTATTGTTATATGCAAACTCGACGAGAGGTAAGTGATCATCCCAACTACCCTTAAAGTCAATCACACATGCTCTCATCATATCCTTGAGAGTCTGAATGGTCCGCTCAGCCTGACCATTAGTCTGCAGGTGAAAAGCTGTGCTAAACTTGACCTGAGTACCAAGTCCCTTCTGAAATGACTTTCAAAATTGCGAGGTAAACTGAGTACCACTATCTGAGATGATAGACAAGGGAACTCTATGCAACTGAACCAATTCTCTAATGTACAATTTGGCATAATCCTCTACTGAATCTGTAGTTTTGACCGGTAGTCCAGGATCACCCAAATCGAGTCATATTGTCGATGCGGATGAGGCAATCCTGTGATGAAGTCCATATTGATCTCTTCCCACTTCCACGTGGGAATACTGATGTTCTGAAGCACACCTCCTGGTCTTTGATGCTCGACCTTCACTTGTTGACAATTTGGACACTTGTCCACAAACTCTATAATATCCTTCTTCATGCTATTCCACCAATAGACTTCTCGTAGGTTATGGTACATCTTGGTGGCACCTGGATGTATAGAATATCGGGAACCATGAGCCTCATGCAACATCTGATCTCTCAAATCACCAACATTTAGGACACACAAATGACCCTGATATCGAAACACACCATCTCCCCCTAGGGAGAAGACCTCTACCTTTTGATTTGAAACTGCTTCCTTCAATTTTACCAAGATTAGATCCTCATCTTGCCTAGACTTGACTTCAGTCACCAAAGAGGATTCTGAACAATTACACCACTATTTGTCGAGTTGACAAGGAGAACCTCTAAGCGAGCAAGTCAATGCATATCCTTCACCAATTTTTTCCTTTCCTCCTCCACATGAGACACACTCTCCATGGATAACCTGCTAAGAGCATCCTTCAGTACATTGGCCTTGCCGAATGATATAGGATACTCATGACATCGTCCTTGAGAAACTCTAACAACCTCCTTTGTTGCAAATTTAGATCCTTCTGGTAAACATGTACTGAAGACTTTTGTCATCTGTGAACACATCTACATGCACCCCATACAAGTAGTGCCTCCAAATCTTCAATGCGAACACCATTGCTGCCAATTCTAGGTGATGCATTCGATAATTCTTCTCATGATTCTTGAGCTGTGTAGAGGCATATGCAATGACTTTGATATGCTGCATCAACACACAACCAAGTCCAACCCTTGAGGCATCACAATACACCGCAAATCCATCTGTACCCTCGGGTAAGGTCAATATTGGGATTGAACTGAGTTGAGTCTTTAACTCTTGGAAACTCTTCTCACATGCTTCCGACTACTGAAATTTAACTGTCTTCTAGGTCAACTTAGTCAACGGTGCCGCAATTGATGAAAATCCCTCAACAAATCTTCTATAGTAACCAGCCAAACCCAAAAAAACTCCTAATGTCTAAAGGGCTAACTTGACTAAGCAAATTCTTCACCGCTTCTATCTTTTGAGAGTCCACCTGAACACCCTCACTTGATACCACATGACCCAGAAATACTACTGAGTTCAACCAAAACTCACACTTGTTGAATTTAGCAAATAGTTGATGATCTTTGAGAGTCTATAGCACAATCCTCAAATGAGCGGAATGCTCCTCCTCGCTCCTAGAGTATATGAGGATGTCATCTATGAACACAATCACAAACATATCCAAATAATGGCTTGAACACCCTATTCATCAAATCCATAAAAGCTGCAAGAGCATTCATTAGTCCAAAAGACATAATTACAAACTCATAGTGATCATATCGAGTCCTGAAGGCTGTCTTTGAAATGTTACTCTCCCTAAACCTGAGCTGGTGATAACCGGACCTGAGATCTATCTTTAAGAAGCACTTAGCACCCTGAAGTTGGTCAAACAAATCGTCAATCCTGGGAAGAGGATACTTGTTCTTGATTGTAACTTTGTTCAACTATCGGTAGTCAATGCATATACGAAGAGAACCATCCTTCTTTCGAACAAAGAGAACTGATGCACCCCACGGAGATTTACTAGGTATAATGAAACCCTTGTCTAATAGATACTTCAACTGCTTTTTCAACTCCTTTAGCTCAGCTGGAGCCATTCTGTAAGGAGGAATAGATATAGGTTGTGTATCTGGAAGAAGGTCAATACCAAAGTCGATCTCTCACTCGGGAGGGACTCCAAGTAAATCATCTAGGAACACCTCCAGGTACTCACACACTACAGGAACTAACTAGAGAGCCGGGGTCTCGAACGTAGCATTCTTAACCCGAACTAGATGATACATGCCACCCTTAGAGATCATCTTTCTGGCCTTAACATAGGAAATAAAATAACCTACAAGCACGACTGAACTACCCTTCCACTCTAGGACTGGATCACTTAAAAACTGAAACTCTACCACGTGGGTTCTACGATTCACGGAGGCATAACATGCATGCAACCAATCCATGACAAAGATAACATCAATGTCTGTCATGGCTAACTCCACCAAATTCGCTGAAATGACTTTCTTAAGGACTATGACAGGGCAATTTCTGTATACCCTTCGAGCAATAATTGAGTTACCGACTAGAGTAGAGACTGAGAAAGGTTCTGATAGAATTTCGGGACTAACTCTGAAACTACTAACAACATAGGGCGCCACAAAAGATAAAGTAGCCCCTGGATCTAACAATACGTAAACATTAAGATAGAATACCTGTAACATACCAGTGACTACATTTGGGGAGACCTCCTGCTCCTGATGAGACGCTAGGGCATAAAACCTGTTCTAGCGCTGACCACCACCTGCACTAGTGGATACACCCTATCGAGGAAGATGTGCTGCCGGAGCTGCTACTGAACTGGTAGCTTAAGTGGACCCATGCCATCGCCCTGCCTAGCAAAAGGACACTTTCGGCACATATGCCCCGGTTTCCCACACCCGAAGAAAATATCTGATCTAACCAAGCACTCTCCTATGTGGTTCTTGCTATATTTTTCCCAAACAGGAAAGGTGCACCCTGCCGGCGGGTTCCTTTGTCCCCTCAAGCCTGATGTCCCACTTCTCTGATCACCCTTGGATCTGGATGGAACACTGTCTGATGACGGTGCTGGGGCCGAGGACCTCTGGTGGGATTTATGACAATGCCCATCGCCCGACCTCTGCTGGGAGAACCTGAAACTGTCTGTCCTGGCCCTCTCTCTCCCTTATATGTACTGCCTCCATCTACTAGGCATATAAAACCAGTTGGGAGAAGTCAATGTCCTTATGTAGCATAGTGGTCCTGCAATCCTTGACCAAATAGTCTGCTACGCCATTCACAAATCTGCTCACCCGAGCCCTTGAGCGACCACTATCTCTGGCACGTACCTGGACAAATGGGTGAACTCTAGAGCATACTCTTGAACCGTCATGTTGTTCTAAATCAGGTTCACAAACTTTGCTGCCCTGATCTCCTTCATCTCTTGGGGAAAGAATTGGTCCAAGAACGCAGTGAGAAACCCATCCCAACCAATAGGACCCACTCCGACTCCTCGATCATCCTTCCACTGTTTGTGCCAAATATAAGCTACCCCTTTCATCTAATAAGAGGCTAGGTCTGCACACTCCTCCCTTTATCACTCCTATAACCTGAGTGATCTTTTGAATCTCCTCAATGAACTCGTGTGTATCCTCATCCACCCTCAACCCAAGAAACTTAGAGGGATTCATTCTAAGGAAGTCGCTGACCCTAGTCGTTGCTGCGTTCTTGTTCTGGGGGAAGTGAACTACTGTCTACTGGTTGACCTGGGCGATTAACAACTGTGCCAAAATCTAGATGGCTGCCCTAAACTCAACATGAGGTACCTACTCAGGCACATGATCTTCTGGGGTTGGTGGGGCTTGATAGTGCCCATCTCTGTTGCCATTCTCATGGCTATTCCCATTTCCATTGCCATTCCTTCTTCCCTTAACTCGGCGTGGAGGCATGATTCTGCAAACACGTATAACATGAGTTAGAAGGATAGAGAGACATTTCATCACACGACATGGATCATGAAAGAAGGGAAATGTCATATACCACCTTGGAAGGCATGACTGGCACCTAATGCCACACTAGAACCTGGGTTGACCCTGCTGGGCGTATGCACCTCTGGTGCCTGCCAGAATCTCAGAATCAAGAAAACAAATGGCTATATATTAGTTATAAATATAGCCTTGGGCCGATAAGGCCACATAGTAAACTTATAAAAGAAAATAGCTAACCCAACACACATGACAATAAAAGGATCCTATGCGGGCCGACAAGACCACCATGTTGTCTACGTCCTAACAGAAGAAAAATAGGCAGTCATATATAAACTATAGCCGACATGGCTGCTAACTAATAACTAAACTAGGCCCCACACGACCAACATACAAAACTTAACATACATGGGCCCCACTCTTCCAACAACAAACAACCAGCTAGAAACTGTAGTCTGCAAGTCTCTAAGTGAGGAATAGTGGTTGGGACCTACCCAAAAGCTGTACAATAAAAAAAGCAAACCTTTATAACTGTAAACTCCGGAGGAAAGGAGCTGCCTGAAATGATAACCTTGGCTGACTACTATGGAGGTACTAAAACACGTCTGTTCGCACCTGCAGGCAAGTATGCAGGACCCCATAGATGGGCGTTAGTACAATATGTACCGAATATGTAAGGCAGCAACAAAAATGACTGAATAGAACTGATAACAAAACTGAAAGTAATCAATAAGAAGGATAAGAGTTATAACCTAATAGCCTTACAACCTAAAGTATAACTAACAAATAAGTATACAAACAAGAACCTTACCTGGCTCTCACAAGCTTGGAAGGTACAATCAGCACGGGAAACCTACTTGGGCCCCCATAAGCCCTGACAAGTACAGTTCAATCTATATACCCCTAACCTGGTCAATATGATGCGACAAGTAACTATAGCCAACCTACCTTGCCTTCTAGGTCTGCAACTGAGCCCGCTAGACTCTTGTAGCTGTGTTTGAGCCCTCTGGCTCCTGTGACTGCACCCTGGGCTCACAAGGTTTGATGGAGGGTCAGTAATGTCATTATGTCATAAAAGAAGTCCATTCGTGGATGGACTGTGATACGACCTTATAGGTATGAATATAGTTCTTTCAGACGTCATATAGCTCCTCTAAGCAATCTATAGCCCCGTAGGCGATGACACAACTAGCAACCCTGAGGTTGGTCAACGGAAGGCTATATTAGGTGGGATCAATCCCAACCGGAATACTAAGCTTTAATCTCAAAACTATCTGTAGAAGCTAGTCACAACATTCATGTTGGCAACGTACTTACAAAGGCATAGATCGTATTACTATATGATGGGTAGGGGTGTACAAGCCAAATCGTCATGTCAAACCGAACCGACGAATCAAGTCAAACCGAGAAAAAAAACCGACATGTAGTTTGGTTTTATTGGTTTGGCGTTGGAGAAAAAAATTGACCATTCTTGATTTGGTTTAGTATTAACCATAAAAAAGTCAAACCGAACCCAACCCAAAATGACATAATATATATCTACATATATACACACTTTTATACATAAAAATATTAATTATAATCTATTTTATCGATATTTTTAAATTAGTTTTATTAATTTGAATGTTTAGAAATTAGATATATATTCCTATTTGAGCTTATAAGTTATAAACTTGTAAATTGTAACATTTGTTTAGTAGACACTAACTAGTAATTAGTAAGTAAATGATCTAAATATAAAGACCTAGGATCAACCTAAAAACCAGCAAGATAAAATATAACCTTCAGTCTTCATCTTCACTTTTCAGAGATCGATTTCTCCTCCTCTCCTCATTCATCAGGCGTTGGTTACTTTCGCATGTTTGTTAGTATATATTCTTTATATTTTTCTTATGAGTTAAGCCATTAAACTGCCTCATTTCTTTATGTTTTTATTTTCTCAGAGGTCATTTATAGTTTTTTTTTATTTTTGGTTAATTTAGATATGTTTGATTTAGTTTTTAAAAAAACCAAATATAAAGACCCAATTTAGTTATTTTTGATTTTTTAACTATTATATTTAGTTAAAAAAATTAAAAAATCAAAAAAACCAAAAGAACCGATTAAAACCAAAACTGAAAGAACCGATTTATGTTAGTTTGATTTGGTTTATGGATTTAATAAACTGACATGATTGGTTTAGTAATTTTTTAATAAAAAACCAAACCAAATCGACCCATGTACACCCCTAATGATGGGAATAACTTGCTGAAGAGGTTAGTCTTAACATACCTCAATTGACGATTTCCGTTCACCCAAATAGTTCCAACCTGTATCCGATAATCCCACCAAATTACAACCTTACGCTGAGAGAATAAGGCTATTTTCAATACCCGACAAATAACAATATCCTTCAACAACATTAACTACCACTCAACTTTGTTCAATTTGGCCGAAAACTCATAAATTTTTGAGAGTTTAAAAGGCAGAAATGCTTACCTATCACTTGTAGCCGCTTAGGACTCAATTAGAAGTGATTTCTATGATTTTTACTCGGTGGGGTTCCGGTACTCTGAGTGAGTTTTCGAGAAATAACTCTGTATGAACGTTCCTCGTAGGCCTGGAACTCATTATCCAAGATAAATTTGCGTTTGAACATAGTTTAACGACGTAAATCAGCCAAAAACGGATGAAATGTTGAGAGGAAACTTCGTAGGGCTGTGGTATGTTTTTTTAGAAATGTTCTAAATGAATTGGACTTCACACTTAAAACATATATACATAAGAGGCGGTGGCAAGGGGGTGCGGCGCACCGCCTATCGGGCCAGGCTAGGGGCACGACACGCCGGCCATGGCACTGGGCAGATAGTGGGGCGCGGCTCCCAGCCTTCGGCCATGGCCTCCTGCTCGCTCGATAACGTGCTCGCATACTCATCCCCTGAGCCCTTTTCCTCATGTGTCATACTCTAACATTCTCAATATACGTATGCATGCCTTGGTTAAGCAATAAAAACTTACGGGGTGTAACATCATCTCCCTTAGGAACATTCGTCCTCGAATATAATATTAAGCTCAAGAAACTCAACTCTCTTAACCATAGACAACAAAATTTCGACAGAGTCTCCTCTGTAATATGGACTATCTGAAAACTTGAAACACAGAAAAGCCAGCATAGGCGTCTTATAGGATGCTACTAGCAACGATACAACATAGCTCCATAACATAAAAGCAAACAACTAAATAATACTGATAATATAAGGAATAAAACAATAACTGGGCAACAATCTCACATCAAGTACACAGTCTGGGTCATGCCTAGAATAAGTGAGGATATTTAGACCTCATGTCATCCTCAGCTTCCCAGGTATCTCTTCTACAATTTGTTCCTCCATAGGACTTTAACAGAGGCTACATCTTTAGTTCTTAATTTGCGAACCTGTTGATCTAGTATGGAAATTGGAGTCTCTTTGTAGGACAAATCTTCAGTAACTTGAACATCCTCAACCAGGACAACTTGGAACGGGTCTCCTATGCATTTTCGTAGCATTGATACGTCAAAAACTGAATGAACAAATTCTAGCCCTGAAGGTAGCTCTAATTCTTATGCAACTCGGCCTATTCTTCAAAGGATTCAATATGGGCCAATGAATCTAGGACTAAGCTTTCCCTTCCTGCCGAATCTCATCATGCCCATCATAGGCGAAACCTTAAGAAATACCTAATCATCAACATTAAACTCCAAGTCTCTACATTGAACATCAGAATAGGACTTCTGACGACTCTGGGCTGTCAACAACTGCTATCTAATAAGTTTCACCTTTTTTTCTGATTGATGTATCATATCAGGTCCGATCAACCCTGACTCCCCTACTCCAAACCATCCTATGGGGGACCTACATTTTCACCCATATAAAGCCTCATAAGGCGCCATCTGAATAGCAGAATGATAACTATTAATGTACGCGTATTTAATAAGGGGTAGATGCTCGTCCCAACTCCCTCCAAATTCTAGAACACACGCCCGTAACATGTCCTCGAGCATTTGAACGGTGCGCTCTACCTGAACGTCTGTCTGGGGGTGGAAAGCTATACTCAAGTTAACCTGTGTCCCCGAACCCTTTTGAAATGACTTCCAAAATCTAGCTGTAAAATGTGCCCCTCTGTCAGAAATTATAGATGTTGGGACACCATGCAGTTGGACTATTTCCTTAATATATAACTCAACATAATCTTCAGCCAAAAACATAGTCCTGACTGGCAATAAGTGGGCTGATTTCGTCAACCTGTTAACAATGACCTAAATGGAGTTGAATTTACGCGTGGTGCAAGGTAACCCTGTAAAAAAATCCATATTAATGGATTCTCACTTCCACATAGGTATGACTTTCTTCTGAGTCAGTCCGCCAGGTTTCTGATGTTCCGCTTTTACCAGCTGGCAACTAGGATATTGTGCTACAAACTCAGCTACACCTTTCTTCATTCTAGACCACCAACATATCTCCTTTATATCATGGTATATCTTCATCAAACCTGGATGAAGAGAGTAATGAGAAAAATGTACCTATTCCATAATCTGCTGGCGAAGCCTTGCTACATATGGAACGCAGAGTCAGCCTCTAAACCTCAGGACACCATCTCCCGTTATCTCAAAGTCCGATCATTGCCCTGCTGAAGCTTGTATCTGATATGTACTAGGCTAGGGTCCTCGTATTGTCGCTCCTTTACGTCCACAACTAGAGATGGCACTGTTGTATTCTAGATCACAACCCCATTATCCTCTGAATCTATTACCCGGACTGCTAGATTGGCTAACTGGTGCAGTTCTTGAGCCATTTCTCATTGTTCTGGCCTCAAATATGCTAGGCTGTCCATGGATCTGTGGAAAAGGGCATCAACTACAATATTAGCCTTCCCTAGGTGGTATAAAATGCTCACATCATAGTCTTTCAACAATTCTAGCCAACGACACTTCCGTAAATTCAACTCTTTTTGTGTGAAGATGTATTGGAGATTTTTGTGATCCATAAAGATGTCCACATACACACCATACAAGTAATCTCTCCATATTTTCAGAGCATGAACCACTACAGCTAACTCTAAATCATGGGTGAAATAATTCTTTTCGTGTTTCCTTAACTGCCTCAAAGCATAGTCAATCACATTGCCATGTTGCATCAGAACAAACCCTAACCCAACGCCTGAAGCGCCATAGTATACGACATAACCCTCTGAACTTTCTGGTAAGGCTAATACTGGTGCAAATGTCTATCTATTTTTCAGCTCCTGGAAACTCTACTCACTAGCCTCGGTCTAGTGGAATTTAGCTTCTTTCTCAGTCAACCTTGTCAACGGTGCTGATAAAGTAGAAAATCCTTCCAAAAAACTTTTGTAATACCCCCGACTAACCCTATAAAACTGCGAACCTCAATTAGAGTCGTGGGTCTAGGCTATGTCTTTATTGCCTCGATTTTCTGCGAGTCAACCTAGATACCTGCATTTGACACAATATGGCCCAAGAAAGCTACGAAATTCAACTAGAACTCATACTTCGAGAACTTTGCATATAACTGGAGATCTATGAGGATCTAGAGTACCGTTCACAGATGATCTCTGTGTTTAGCTTCTGAGCGGGAATATACCAGAATATCATTAATAACACTATCACAAATAAATCTAAATATGGCCTGAAGATGTTGTTCATCAAATCCATAAACACTGTTGGGTCAATCGGAAGGACATGACCAAGAATTCAAATGACCATACCTGGTCCTAAAGGCTGTCCTTGGAACATCTTTCTCCTGGACTCATACTTGATGATACCCTGACCTTAAGTTGATATTGGAGAAATATTTCACTCCCTCTAGCTGATCAAACAAATCATCTATCCTTGGAAGGGGATATTTGTTCTTAATAGTAACTTTATTCAATTGCCAATAATTTATACACATTCATAGGGAGCCATCCTTCTTTCTTACAAACAGAACAGGCGCACCCCACGACGAAGCACTAGCCCTGATAAAGCCTTTTTCTAGTAGATCTTTCAACTGTTCTTTCAGTTCCTTCAGCTCGGTAGGATCCATCCGGTATGGATGGATGGATATAGGTTGTGTACTTGGTGACAAGTCGATAGAGAAATTGATCTCGCGCTTTGGGGGAATGCCAGGAAGCTCATCCGGGAATACATCTGGAAACTCACTAACCACAGGAATGGACTGAAGAGTCTGGGATTCTGCCTAGATATCCCGAACCCTAACAATATGGTAAATACAACCCTTTGCTATCAACTTCCTCACCCGAAGATAGGATATAAACCCACCTTTTGGCGTAGCTGTATTGTCTTTCCATTCTTGCATTACCTCCCCGGGAAAGTGAAATCGGACAGTCCTGGTCCAGCACTCCACATTTGCATAACATGGTGCTAGCCAATCCATGCCCATAATTACATCAAAATCAATCATTTCTAGCTCCACCAAGTCTGGTAAAGTATGAAGACCAACACCTCTACCGTACAACCCTGGTAAATTCTTTTAGCAATAATAGAGTTACCAATGGGTGTGGATACAAAAAATGGTTGCTGAAGCAATTGTGGCGTTATACCAAACTTTCATGCCACTAGCAAAGTAACATAAGACAAGTTAGAACCTGGATCTATTAAAGTATAAACCGAGTGAGAGCAAACATCCAGCATACGTGTCATAACATCTGGTGATGACTCTGACTCTTGTCACCCTGGTAAGTCGTAACTGTAATCCAGACCACTGCCAGAACTGAATGCCCTTGATCTACCTCTACCTCTACCTTTGCTGGCCAGAGTTGAGGGTCTGTGCGCTGCCAAAGGTGATGGAGCATGTGATCCTGCTGAGGACCTGTTCTACTGGTCCCGGTCGCTCTGGTCTCTGGTCGGACAATCCCTCATCATATGGCCCTCTTGCCTATAAGTATAACAAGTAGTAGAGCCGTATCTACACCTCCCCAAATGCCATCGACTGCATATGCTACAACATTGTGCAACAGGCATACTCTGATTTGATCCCCTCTACTACTGGGAACCCAATGCTCGCGAACTCTCGTCGGGACCTGACTATCCACGATGATCGGATCTACCACCCTATTACTGCTAAGGTGAAGGTCTGGGTGGCCTATTTGATATCCGTGGCCTAGGCACGCCTTAAAATTATGCTTGTATATTAGTGGGCTTGGCCCTCCGGCGCTACTCCTGATTTGCTCTTTCTACCTTATGCTGACACTGCCTAATCCCTTTGATGTTTTGAGCACAAGCTTGAAGGCGAGCAATGTCCATGTCCTCCCATAAGGTAGCTGTAACATAGGTTTCCACATATTTTGGAAGAAGCTTGATGTCGCCCAAATTACACCTCGCAAATGAGATATAAAGCGGTCGATGTCAAATATAGAACCCAATGAAGGTTGGGGTCGTTCCCACAGGAAATATGGAAAGAAGTTGAGTTAATGTGAATAGCTGTTTCATTAGGTTACTTATTTCCTAAGGGGGGATGAAATAGACTACTAAATATGAGTAAAACCTACTAAATGCTTAAGTCAAATTCGGTTTGTATTCAATTAACGACTTGACAAGGATTGTGTTCCCCAAGACTTCATAACCATAAGGCTTTTACACTAGTGATATATTCCAGTGTTTAACATGCAATATCAGTAAGTTAGGTTCACCTAAATGGTTGGTCCCCTATCTAGATGATTATCACCATGCAACTTGGTCTGTATACGGGTGTATGCTTAATTAACCCTTATTCTTAATATCAGATTAGCTATCTACGGACAAGTTCAAGCTATTAGATAAAGGTTGATAACCTTAAATCTCCGTTATAAATACCTTTGTCCTATTCACTACCCCCTTGATCTGGTAAGTAAGAATAAGGCAAGTCCTAACATTTGCAACTGTAAAAAATTAATAAAAACGAAGGGAGAAATAATACATGCATTAAATCCCGTTCAAGAATCACTAATTGTTTCACCTATGTGTGTTACTTAATCTTGGTTCCCACAACTCTAGTTATGGGTTTTAGCTACTCATGTTGAATGATCACAATCACAAAATATTTAATAAATCATAATTGCAACTTACAAATTATCATAGAAGAAAACCAAGTAATTGTATAAAACTCCAAACTTGATGAATAAGTTCCAATGTTGCTTTTTATCCTCAAATTCAAGAACAAAACTTTAAACCTTGTTTCTTGAACAAAAAATAATCGCACAACACCAAAATACTACGTGAAAAATAGTAATAATAAACTATACTTCGAAAATAAACCTAAACAATGTATTTATAGTTTCAAGAAAACTTTTTCCTAACTAAAACTGGAAACCAGGTCGTCAGTGGCCATGGGCTTAGTAACAATCCGTTAGGACCTTTGACGAGTCGTCCCTTGCTAAAATTATTCATCTTCAGCATCAAACCCAGTTGTGGCAATTGGTCACCTAACAACTCATTGTGCTTGGGCTCGTTAGGCCCCTCGTGGTCTAACTCCTTCAAATTTCCAGTGTACCTTACGGTTGTTCCAATGATTTGCCAACGAGTCGTTTAGTTAACTAACAACTCGTTATGTCTTCCGTCATCTCCACTAGTTACTTCTTCAATAATTTCTCTCCTAGTCTTCAATACTGACTCACGACTCGTTACCAGATGTAATGAGTCATTCCATCAATCTGTCAGGTACACTGGTCTTGCAACCTTTAAACTCAACCTTTGCCCACGACTTCAGCAACGAGTCGTGCTAAGTGCCAACAACTTCGTGAAGTGCCTGGCAGTCACCTGTTCAGTTGTTTTAAGCATTAATTTGCCTAGTTCACTTTCGAACTAGTTTTCCTGCAACATTAAACACAAAACAAATCGTACCTATATAAACATATCCAAAATGTGCATAGTTTCTTTATTTTAAGCGTCAAAAGTGCCATAAAATCACAACACATCAACACCTTAGAACTTTTGCATGTCCTCGGGTAAAAACAAAATAAACTAAACTAAACTAAACTACTTCGACGCTTCAATCGAAAGAACTTTAGGAAACTTACGGCAGTCACATTTATTCATCAAATTGAATTTTCTAACCCCTCCTTCATCATATCAACTCAAATCACAATGCATATGCAAATTTCAAACCATGACACAAAGGAATCAAAACATGGAAAAACACTTTCACTTGCAACCATGCACATAAATCTATAACACAGGCCCAGACAATTTGAAGATGATTTTGTTGACCAAATGCTCCCATCTCAAAGAAGTCCCATACTCACATATGTGTATATGATTATTGCGTTATATTTCTCTTGGGACTAGGTAAGATTCACTCGCTCTCACAAAGAAATTCTAACTGTGTGCATGCAATATCATAGGCTTGCCTTTACTTTCAATACCTCAATTTTTAGACACATAACCAGGATCACTATAGGAATTTCTAGGCTTGTAACGTAGGCTTAGGTTTGGGTATGGTATATATGGAATTAGTAGCTTAACCCTCCTTGGCACTACACACTTCTTGACTCCACTTTTAACCTTTGTTTTTCTATTTTCTCCCTTTTTCCTTTACTTGCTTCTTATTTTATTTGCATTTGAAACTACGGATGCGGTTTCCTTTTATTCAAACATTCATTGATGTCACATTTTTCTTTTCTTTTCTTTTCTTGCGCTTTGACAACAATCCTTTTTTTTAATTTTTTTTCTTTGCTCTTTATGCATACCGCACCGGCTCTTTCCTTTTCATACCCAAATTTTCATTCCACCCTACTCTTTTTAATCATCCATACAATAGCCACCCTCAACTTAGGCGATTTGCCTGAGTTGAGGTTCACAATGTCAAGGAGGGACCAGGGCCAAAACAGGTTTATTCTTAACAAAAGTAGGAAGGTTAATTTGTGTAAACAAAAAGAAAGGTCGATTTAAGTTCAAACATTTGGATCTAGGGATTTTTATTCTCTTTTGGTAGGTGTTTTAAGGCTAAAGTAGGCTCATAAATCAAAAATGGCCTATGATCCTTTCCTAGTTTCCTACCCTCTATCTCGGTACGACTGACCAGACAAGTTCTAGATTGAAACACACATCTGAATTTAGCTATAAAACCTCACTCACACATAGCACAGGTCAACATCATCACTTCTACTAATTGCTAGTTCAGGTACAACCATACAATGGTAAACATGTGCACGATTGCAATGCCATGCAAAGATTCAAAAAGGTCATACTTGTCGACTTTAGCATACGCATAAAAAAATTTCAGGAATGGTATCAAATTATCAGTTCAACAAAAATCAACAATTAAGCTCTTGACTGCCTTAAGTTCACCTAACTTTGTTCCGACTGACACAAATAAAAACTTAAAAAAAATAAAACCCTAAACGTGCCGGTTCTACTAGATAAGGAACACCCGAGGGAAAAGATATCCGGCAAGAAAAACCCTCGAGTTATATTCAGCAAAAGAAATGCACAGGTATCCCTCCCTACCCCCATCAAGAAAAGCATGTGTCGTCCTCGACGCATATATATCAGACAAAACTAGGGAAATAGGGAACATACCTGGTCGACCTAGGTGTCAGCTACCTGGTCGGTAGAGGGTGTAGATACTCCTCTAATGTTATCTCCAACATTACCAGCTTGACCCGGTGCATTTTTAGATCGTACGGAGCTCGTCCCTTCTCCCCGAGCTCTCGCTGCCTCGGTCTCGGCTCTCTATCGAGCCTCCTCTCTTGATACATGTAGTGCTCTCTCCATCTCACTCCACTCTCGTTTTTGCTGACGGAGCAGAGAAGCATCATCTTCAAAGCTTGCCTCGTCACGAGGCCTCTTTCCCTTATCATGTGCCATCGACTCCTCAGTAATAAAATCAATAACCGGTGGTAGTTCTTCTTTAAATTCATCATCTATCACCAAGAAGCACCGGTGGAGGTACTGCAGCTACTGATCTTGGGCAAATTTATATACCCAAGTGATACTCTAGGTGTCATTTTAGCCTTGTTTATCTATCAATGTTTATATATTCTCATGTGATTGGTAATAAAATGTGAATTTATACTAACAAACATGATTAGCATTATTTTGGAGGAAAAATATAATTTCAGGAAGCTAAAATGCATGTTGGAAGAGATTGGGTTTGGACTCGGATGCGAGCAAGGGACAAGGCATTGGAAAGCACAAAATAAAGGGGCTCCGCGATGGAGCCGTGTCACGCTGCCATCGCGGAGGCCTTCTGCCTGGAGAGGGAATTTTCAGCCTAATTCCAGTGAGGGTTCGCGATAGGTCCGTGGCACGGTAGCCTGGCTCCGCGTTGCACGCCGTGCCACATTGGGCCTTATTTCCTGGACCCCCAGTTTCCAGTGAGGGTCCGCGTCGGTAGCGTGTCACGGAGGCAGTGCTCCATGATGCACTCCGTGAAACGTTGCTTGTTATTCCGGGAAAAATTCCCACTAGTATAAATAGAACACTTAGGTTCATTTTTCAATATTCTGACTTGGTGGAGCAAGAACGTGGGTTACAGGCAATTGAGGGGACGAAATTATCAGGGTTTTTCTCTCTTTCCTTCTCCTTGTATTCAATTGCTTGTATGTTTAACACTCATTTAACGATGTTTAATCCGCAAATGAGTGGCTAATTCCTCTTCTTGCTGAGGTTATGAACACTTGTAATAAAATGTGATAATTGATTCTTTGATTTTTCATCTTTTCTTCCATGGTTGTTCTATTGATTCTTGTTCTTACTGCATTAATGTGTGGCCTACGTTAATGTACATCTAAAAAGTCCGGTTTCACTCGAGAGAGCACGAAATTGGAAAGTTGTGAATTAATAGGATATGATCCTTTTGGTTTGGGAAAATTGGGAATTGATTTACTTTCAGGATAGAAATATACCTGAAAGTCGTATTAGTCAATTTAGGAATCGGTTTTGTATGGCTAGAACATGAATTGCATTTAATCACAGAAATGTAGGTGGATGGTTCATGATTCTTAAGTTGGGTTAAATACGAGAGTTTTAATCCATTGGCAGTAGTTCTCGACTAGCAACCGGAGGAAAAGACTAACCAAATGATATTGATAATTAATTTCATTACATGTTCGTTAACCTCAGCATGCTCACCTTCATAGTCAGACTCACATTAGATAATTGTTTAGACTTAGCATAATTATTAGAAAACAAAAATATCAAACTCTTGGTTACACTGTTGTCTGCATTGTTAGAATTGAAATATAGTACACTTGAGCAGATTGCACTTCATCCCAGTCCCTGTGGGATCGATACTTAGCTTACTTAAGCTACTTTACTACTTGTTCGACCACGTGTACTTGCGTGTAGTTATATACCCATATAACGCGAAACGAAAAAGTTTTTGGCGCCGTTGCCGGGGACTGACAATTGGTGAATTTGTCTTAAGTGTTAATTTACTATATTTTTATTTTCTTAGTGTTGACAACTTGGTCTTAGCCTGTATTTTGTAGATTTAATCTCTGTTGAACACTGGCAAGAGACAAGGAGCTAGTGGACTCGTATTTGGAGCCAGAAAGATTATTTCATCGTCAGCGGAGAGAAGCTCTAGAAAGAAACCTGCAGTTGCTCAGACAGACAATCATGGAGCAACAACAGAATCCACCGGTAGTACGGGCAATGTTAGTGCCCGAAGAAGTAGTAGCTCGGCCGGTTCGCGAGGTGGCAATCCAACATGCTAATAATGTCACATCTAGCATCCGCAAACCTGAGCCGGGAGGGAGGTTCGAACTTAAGCAGAATATGGTGCAATTGCTGCACACTAGCGGGCAGTTTACAGGTCTCCCTCATGAAGATCCAAAGCAGCATCTCCAAAATTTTTTGGAGATAAGTGACACTTATATCCCCGCTGGAGTGTCATCAGATTATGTCCGGCTTACATTGTTCCCATTCTCACTATTGGGAGAAGCCTAGAGGTGGTTGAAGGCTGAGCCACCTAATTCTATTTCGACATGGGATGATTTTGCAAGGAAGTTCTTGATACGATTTTTTCCCTCTGGTAAAACAACAAGACTTAGAAGTCAAATTCTAAGTTTCAAACAGAGAGAGGGAGAGAATCTATATCAGGTTTGGGAGAGATTCAAGTCCATGTTGCGGGATTGTCCTCCTCATCATCAATCCAATGATGTGTTGGTGCACACTTTTGTAGAGGGTTTGGAACCCCATACAAAAATATTGCTAGACTCAGCAGCTGGGGGACAAGCGCTGGAGAAAACTTATGAGGAGCTGTATACCTTGTTGAACCGTATTTCGCAGGGCAATCCGGAATGGAATGCTGATTCGTCAAGAGGCGGGAAAAGGAAAGCAGCAGGAGTTCTAGAAGTGGATGGGTTTACAGCTATTGCTGCACAAATAGCTGCTTTACAGAATCAACTCAACACCCACTTTAGTAACATGACAATGAACCAGCCTTAAGCCCCAGTGAATGCTGTACAGCAGATTTGGTGTGAAGTGTGCGGAAGCAGTGAACACTCAGCTGAGTGTTGTGGAGCAAATACTGACTCGGTGAACTTTGTGGGAAATATACAAAGGAACAACCACCAAGAGTATGGCAACAACTACAATTCCAATTGGAGGAATCACCCGAATTTCTCATGGGGTAGCAACAACCATCAGGGGCAGAGTTCAAGTCAGGGTGTGCAAAGGAACCAAGGAGGGCAGCAGAATTATCAAGCACAATTCAGAAACAACAATGCACCTCCTCCACCACCATCACCCATCATTGAGGAGATGTTCAAGACTATGATAGCTAATCAAGCTCAATTGCAGGCTGACTATGTGAAATTGGCAGCCGAGGTGAAAAACAACCAGTTAGCTACCAAGGCACTTGAATATCAATTTGGGCAATTTGCTTGAGCCCAAAACACCAGACCTAGAGGAGGACTTCCGAGCGACACAGATCCCAACCCCAAGCAAGTGAATGCAGTGACCACAAGGAGTGGTTTGCAGCTGAAAGAGGTGGAACCAGAAAGACCACCTCAACAATCGGGAGTAGCAGAAATCGAGAGGGAGCAAAGTGATGAGAGGGGGAATACTAAGGAAGCAGAATCAGAAAGACCACCACCCCCGTTCCCTCAACGATTAAAGAAACACAAGGAGGAGGTGTGTTTCAAGAAATTCATGGAGGTGCTAAAATAGGTGCATATTAACTTACCTCTTGTTGATGTTTTGTAGGGAGTGCCGAAATATGCTAAGTATATAAAGGACATCGTGGCAAACAAAAGTCGGTTGACTGAGTATACTACGGTGGCTCTCACGGAGGAGTGCACTTCTCGGATACAAAACCAACTGCCCACAAAGCTCAAAGATCCAGGGAGCTTTACTATACAAATCACTATTGGGCAGAGTATCCGAGCTCGTGGGTTATGTGATCTAGGAGCGAGCATTAATTTGATGCCGTCATCGGTATTCAAAAAGCTGGGTCTAGGGAGTCCTAGACCCACAACAGTGATCTTGCAATTGGAAGATCGGTCCTTAGCCAGACCTGATGGCATTGTGGAGGACGTTCTGGTGCAAGTTGGCTCCCTGATCTTCCCGGCAGATTTTGTCGTATTAGATTTTGAACCAGACGCGGAAGTCCCATTTATTTTGGGACGTCCTTTCTTGGCGACCGGGAAAGCGCTGATTGATGTAGCTGCGGGGCAGCTAACAATGCGAGCACACGACAAGGTGGAAGTATTCAATGTGTACAAGGCACCCAAGCTCCCGACGGTGTACGAAGAACTCTCAGTGATCAATGTGATTGATCAAGTCGATGATGAGCAGTTTAAGGATTCACGAGAGTTATTGGGAAAACCACCGAAATGGTGTAAGCACTACTGGGGGGAGGACGGGTTTCGAGAGAAAACGTCCATCACCCTAGAGGACAACTAAGCTGAATGACGTCGAGCTGAGACGGTAAACCAGGCGCTGCACGGGAGGCAACCCGTGAAAAAGTTTTTCTTTGTAAATTGTGAATAGATTTTTCTTTTTCTTTTTCTTGTTTAACAACAAAATTTTTAGTTTTGTTTTATTTTTATTTTGAGTGAAACCTATAATTCTAACCAATTTCTTGTAGTAGAATGAATTTCAGGTTGAACGGAGGGAAATTATGCAAGGAATCGCAAAGGAAAATTCGAGGTATGAAAATCAATAAAAAGTGGCAAAACAGTGAGCTAGGGCGATAGCTCCATGTCACGGAGGAGGACCTCCGCGTTACCCTCCGTGACACGTTGAGGTATAAATCCGGAATTTTAAAAAAATTCCAGAACGCCCTCGCGACAACTCTGTGTCACGGAGGCAGTGCTCCGCGATGCACTCCGTGACACGTTGCTATGTATATCGCGACGGGTCACACCGGGTCACCGGGTGACCCGCGTGATTTTTCCACTTTTAAACCCCAAATCCCCCTCAATTTTTCCTTATTTCTCACACACTCCGCGACCAAACCCCCTAAACCCCTCCCCCTTCAACGTGACACGGAATAGGCCAAGAAATTCATCGCGTTTCCTTCACTTCTTCAATCTCAAGGTATGTTCTTCGATTCCATCTCATTTCTTATTGATTTTCTTCGATATTGAGCATGTGTTGTGATCTTAGTTTGCCCTAAGTAGAAATTAAACGTAAATTCAATTGAATTAGTGTTGATGGATATTCGGAATATCATTGTGATTTTTTGAACTCGTTAATTGCATAATTTAATCGAATTTTGTTGATACAATCATATTTAGGGCTTGTTTTTGAATTTGAAGTGGAAAAATATAGTGAACTTGTGAAATTCATGCCGGGTTGTACATGTTGAGTGAGATGAGTCGATGTGCTAATTGTTATGATGTTAAAAGACCGACGGATTCTCGGGTTAGGGGAATATTGAAATTTGCAAGAATTGGGTGAATTGTATAGGTTCGTGTAGATAAATTCTTGTTGTTTTCATTTCTTTGTTTTTCCTTGCTAGGTGCGTTGGGATAAAATGTGATTGATGGTAATGACGGTGGTTAGCTGTACGAAGTCTGAGTAGTACATAGAATATATACCGTCGAATTCTTCGTATGCACTAAGCATGTTTGTATAGTTGGTTGTTTATTTGTGTAAATAAAGATGATCTTGCCGGAATGTTGTAAATTTGGCTAAGGACTAAGTGTGGGGTAGCCTAGCTTAACCCGACCTTAGTCGAAGTTAATATTCATTGGCTTAACATTGATCTTGTCTACTTGGGTTGACAGGTAAGATGGCAAGCAGGCAAGAAAAAGGGAAAGGCGCATCAACATCTGGCGCGGAAGAAAGCGAATCAGACTGGGCACAGCAGTCCCAGCAGCACCAGCGGTTCCACGCGGCCAACACCGCCAATACGAAACCAGGTGGGTGACGGATGAGGGGAAGAAGTGGTATGCAAAGCACAAGGAAAACAAATACTTCCCCGAGGAACACATAGCATGGGAACCATTGGCACAGGAGTTCCCTAGGATTGTCCACCGGATCGAGGCAGCTGGGCTCAACTTCATCTATGAAGAGCCCAAGGAATGCAACTTGTACCTGATTCGGGAATTCTATGCCAATTGGAACCCGACTCTAAGAAGTCACACCATAAAAATCAGAGGGCAAATAGTCACATTTGAGCCCGACCACCTCAATGCTATCATAGGGGCGCGGGACAAAGACGCCCACGTGCTTCGATAGTTGAACATCACTCCACCGTATGCAGATATCAGACGCACATTGTGTGGGACCCGATCGACAGCTATATGGAGCAGACACAAAGAGAGGGGCTACCATCAGAGTTTGCCCTATTCACAGATGAACAGGGAAGCCAGAATATGGCTTAAGATTGTCTGTTCTTGCCTAATCCCGGGGGTCCATATGACAGACGTAACCCGGGATCGTGTATGCCTGGTGTACGCCCTGATGAAAGGGCTGGAGATCAACGTGGGGGCGGTGATTATCTCCGCCATGAAGAGAGCCCGGTTGCATCAGGGGCACAAATACGGATTTGGTGGGCTACTCACCACATTCCTGAGGGGCCTAGATGTTGAGGAAGAGGCCCTTGACTATATCCGGCAGATGGAGCGGCGGGCCTTAGATATCACTAAAACTAAGGCACCCGACACCACCCACGGGCCAGTGCTTACACTTGGCGAGCGACATGCTCGGGATGATCAGTATATGGCTCGCATGTATGGGATGTAAATGCTCCAGCTGAGGATAGGCGGGAGGCCGGCAACAGAGGAGGAGCTATGGCAGCTCGAGCTAGACTACCCTTTTGGCGAAAATGCCAGGGCTCTATGCCGAGTGGGGCCAGCATTTGTAGAGCCCACGGATGATGATGTCCCCACAGACGAGGAGACACGTCGGGAGGACTCCGATGTGGAGTTCGATGATGACGACGGGGGTGATTCAGACATGGGAGATGAAGCAGCAGCACCTGATGAAGAAGTGGAGTACTTTGATTGATCAGGAAGTTCCACCACCCGATTTTGTGCTATTTTAATTTTTGTGAACACTGGGGACAGTGTTTGAGCTAAGTGTGGGGTGGGAGTAGTTAGGTGCTGGTTGTGCTGTTATGTATGTATGTCCTAATCTGTTGTTGTGCCTGTGAATAAATTTTTCTGACCCTGTGATTTGTGATTGTAAGTTGTTGTTCTATATTGCAAATATATGTGCACCTGTTGTGTGTTGCTGAATGTTGCTAGCTGATTTTGTACATATTTTTATTATCAAATTGATCGATATTTTTGTTAATCGAAATGATCAATATTTTTAAATTTTTTTCAATTCTTGGGTTTCTCAGCGTTTGTTTTCGGTTCTTTTACCGAGAATGGTCTCATTGAACCGAAGTCCTAGTTAGTGACCGTTCCCTATGATGGATGGATGACGACCGTCTTAAGGGAAATGTAGTCGTTAGGAGTAGATTTTTCAATTATTTTTCAGTTGTTTTTCTTTTTTTGGGTTGCATCCCAAAACTTGTAGTTACTTTATGGTTGCGGAATTATGATTCCGTGTCGTACGTGATATGTGAAATGTAAAGGTGATTCGTATGAAAGCATACAACTTTGTAAATATGTTGAGATACCTAGGCCATAGAGTTCGATTCAGTGTGATTGAGGCTTAATTTGAATTCCTGTAATTAGCTGATTGAAGAGTCTGTGAATATATCTTGAATTGAGCATGTGCAATAAGTGTGAAGTGAGGTTTTGTTATTCCATGCTATTGTGAAGTGTCTAGAACTTGCCTAGTGTGTGTACAAAACGAAATGAAGGAGGTGTATTGTAGGAAAGGATGTAGGCATTTCTTTGTTTTTAACCGAAAGTTTCTATTTTTCATTATCATACCCACCTGGATTGTGTACCCTAGTCAGCCCGTTGAGCCTTTAGCCTATTAATTTTTTCTTTCGTCAAAAAGTGTAAACTGAGCTTAATCCCTTCTTTTCATTAGCCGTAAGTTTGATCCAAAACTCTTAAGCGCTTAAGAAGAGAAAATCATTTTCCCAAAGTGTCAAAGAGTGAGAATGGTGAAAAGAAAAGAAAAGCCGAGTGATGGAGGAAAAGAAAAGGTTGAAGGTGCACTTGTTATAAATAAACTATACTGAAGGTGCATGAATAATCTTTGTGTTGTGTCAAGTGTGCTTAATAAGATGGGCCAAACTAAAGAAATACTTCAAGAATGGGAGGATGAAGAAAGAAACAATGTCTATGAGTTTGATGGGATGTGTTGAAAAGGCGCTTAAGGATGCTAGTGGCTATTATTGGGTAGCCCAATACTTACTAGTTCCGTAGCTTCCATTACAACCTGTTAAAGTCCTACGTGATCTTACATCACACTTCTTTATATTAGTGAAGTAGTACACTAAAGGCAAGCTTATGGGTCATGACATGATGCATGTGAAGTCTTTTGGGAGAGAGAGCGAAATTGTGTTTATATGCCCCTGCTTGAAATTTTGTGAGTTCATATAATCAAAAAGGGGAAAATTCTCTTATGTTGTGAGGGCACATGCTTGATGAGAGATTAACTTTCGTGTCGGATGTCTTGATCAGTTGATTTTCATGAGTTTGCCAATATCGAGAGTCGATTCTTAGGTCTAGGAGGTCTTGATGTATTGAAGGTCATTGCATTGATAGGACCATGCATGTTTTCTTGATGATTTGCTGTATTGAATAATCGGTATGACCGTAACCTAAATTGTCGAACCAAAGTAGCGAGGGTGGGATGTAAATTGCATAAGGTGTAAGATTGTTGTTCGAGGACGAACAAGGATTTAAGTGTGGGGTAAGTGATCTTGGGCAAATTTATATGCCCAAGTGATACTCAAAGGTGTCATTTTAGCCTTGTTTATCTATCAATGTTTATATATTCTCATGTGATTGGTAATAAAATGTGAATTTATACTAACCAACATGATTAGCATTGTTTTGCAGGAAAAATGTAATTTCGGGAAGCTAAAATGCATGTTGGAAGAGATCGGGTTTGGACTCAGATGCGAGCAAGGGACAAGGCATTGGAAAGCACAAAATAAAGGGGCTTCGCGATGGAGCCGTGTCACGCTGCCATCGCGGAGGCCTTCTGCCTGGAGAGGGAATTTTCAGCCTAATTCTAGTGAGGGTTCGCGATAGGTCCGTGGCACGGTGGCCTGGCTCCGCGTTGCACGCCGTGCCACGTTGGGCCTTATTTCCTGGACCCCCAGTTTTCAGTGAGGATCTGCATCGGTAGCGTGTCACGGAGGCAGTGCTCCGCGATGCACTCCGTGACACGTTGCTTGTTATTCCGGGAAAAATTTTCACTAGTATAAATAGAACACTTAGGTTTATTTTTCAATATTCTGACTTGGTGGAGCAAGAACGTGGGTTACAGGCAGTTGAGGGGATGAAATTATCAGGGTTTTTCTCTCTTTCCTTCTCCTTGTATTCAATTGCTTGTATGTTTAACACTCATTTAACGATGTTTAGTCCGCAAATGAGTGGCTAATTCCTCTTCTTGCTGAGGTTATGAACACTTGTAATGAAATGTGATAATTGATTCTTTGGTTTTTCATCTTTTCTTCCATGGTTGTTCTATTGATTCTTGTTCTTACTGCATTAATGTGTGGCCTACGTTAATGTACATCTAAAAAGTCCGGTTTCAATCGAGAGAGCACGAAATTGGAAAGTTGTGAATTAATAGGATATGATCCTTTCTTGGTTTGGGAAAATTGGGAATTGATTTACTTTCAGGATAGAAATATACCTGAAAGTCGTATTAGTCAATTTAGGAATCGGTTTTGTATGGCTAGAACATGAATTGCATTTAATCACAGAAATGTAGGTGGATGGTTCATGATTCTTAAGTTGGGTTAAATACGAGAGTTTTAATCCATTGGCAGTAGTTCTCGACTAGCAACCGGAGGAAAATACTAACCAAACGATATTGATAATTAATTTCATTACATGTTCGTTAACCTCAGCATGCTCACCTTCATAGTCAGACTCACATTAGATAATTGTTTAGACTTAGCATAATTATTAGAAATCAAAAATATCAAACTCTTGGTCACACTGTTGTCTGCATTGTTAGAATTGAAATATAGTACACTTGAGTAGATTGCACTTCATCCCAGTCCCTGTGGGATCGATACTTGGCTTACTTAAGCCACTTTACTACTTGTTCGACCACGTGCACTTGCGTGTAGTTATATACCCATATAACGCGAAACGAACAGCTACTTGTCGTGAGGCCAAATCCCATACCTTGGCTCTGAGCACTCCTAGCTCTGCATACCATTTTTCCAATTCAGGCGCCTGTAACTACACAAGGCTCTCATCTATTCATCTCTCAAAAGCGTCTAATCGGCCATGCAAAGAACTGGATAATGCCTCCAACTCCTTCGACACCCAAGGCTTTACCTGCTCCATCAGAACTTTAACCTGTAGAGCCGTGTGTGCCTGTTGTTTTTCGGCCTTAGCCAGCCGCCTAGACATGTCAACAAGGAATTGTTGAGAAACTGTAACTAGGCCGGCTGTAGGGGCTTTTGGAGCAGCAACTGGTAGTCTATGCATTGTTGCGGTGGATGATGACTCGGGAACATCAGCAGGTGTGGAGGTGTCCGCTGCATCTGTAGCCTCAGGCTGGCTACTTGTCTCTCTACCCTCAATAGGCTCAGCTGCCAACTCAGTGAACTGTGCAGCATCAGTTTTCCTATCGCTGTCAAATGCCTCTGTTAATATAGTTGCTCCAGCGGATGCAACTGCCTGATTCCTTGCTCTCGATACCGGGTTTGTGTTATCTCGAATCAACCCGATATCTGTTATCTTCTACACCACTATTCTCTGATCAACTGATTGAAACTCCGACACCTTTGATTCTTGATAGAGTCTATCAATCAGATAGGGGAGGGAATTGTAGTACCATCATTGATTGCCCACTCTCTAATCTCCTCCACAATGTACCACGGGAAATTGATGGCATATCCCTCCATAATACTTGCTATAAATGCCGCTCTGTTAGGTAAGAGGATGTTATCATTGCTGGTTGATCCCAGCCTATGCCGCACCTGTGACCACCAAAATTTATCTTGAAAGTTGAGTGTGGCCTTCTTTATCTGAGACTTTGTGCCGTGCAACCATTCAACCAGCAGAACTCTTGTAGCAATGATCCGAGACAACCAAGTATATTGTCTGATGCGCTCCTGACTATTCAGCTTTTTGGTCTGTATTTTCTTTAACTCGAAGACCCTATGGTAGAACTCGGCCGTGTTCATCGAAGCATGATAATCTGGCCCATATAGAATCCTAGAGATGGTCCTCTCAGAGATATCTACGGGATTCTCTCGAACCAACACCTGTGTCAAGGCAGGCCTCTTTTTCTAGTCTTGGCCCCCTAATGCCAAATGCTAAAGTGTGGTTGCATAGGCGACATAGAATTCTCTAACAAAACATGGGCTGTAGCTTCCTGATGGCTCGGTCAACCACCCGAACCCTTACTTGTTGAATACAACTTGCAGCTCTAGAAGGTTTTTTAGCCCCGTAGTGACCAGCCTCGGCTCCTCGTATATGCTCCTCTTTGGATTTCCTTTATCATTAGGAGCAATATCTCTGTTATATATGACCCTCATACCATGAACACACCATCTCCGCATGTTCCTTGGTTGATGGTTTGATGTGTTCGAGGTCTCAATCAATTCATCATTGGAGTTTCCTAGCTGAGCATGTGACTCGTCAGCTATCTCTGTGTTTTGCCCAACTGTGGGGGCCTCAGGAGAAAGTACAGCTGTAGCCCTGGCATTATCATCAGTGCGGCTGGGAGGATATCTCGCCAATGGAGTAGGACTATCGACCAGGGCTGTCGGATTTGAAGTTTGTTAAGCCCTAGCCCTGGTTGATCTCCTCACTAACTGCTCCTCTGATACGTTATATTCCTCCTCCAAGCTACTTGATCTTCGGAGGAGGATGGATCATCACGAAATCTACGGTATGAAGGTTGATTGTGCTCAGGTACTTGTTTCTTTGCCTGACCTTTCCTTGGTGTATCTCTCGGAGCCATTGTACCTATGGAAACATTGTTAGTATACTAGATGAGATGACACAAAGACATTTTTAAACTACTGCTCAGTGGGTCTGACGAGTGACTAAACGAGTCGTTGCCACTGGCAACGACTCATGAGGTCCCTAATTGTCTCATATCATACTTTATTCATGTTGGGCCAGTGTACTTAACGAGTGGTCCCAACGAGTCGTTACCAAAGGCAATGAGTCGTTAGGTCAGTCGTTAGGTACACTATCTTCTCGATTTGATCTCCACTCTGGACGAGCTACACAACAAGTCATTTGGTGATCTAACAACTCATGAGGTAGCTCGTACTCAAGAATTTCAATTTACCTATACATTCATCTTCATCCACTTACCATTATTCAACTCCACAAACATAGAACATCAATTTCTCATATCACTATAAACCAGTTTATTCATGATTTTGTTTGGTAAATGCCACCTAGGTTTGACAATCAATTTCAAGAAAAAACTCAATTGGTGGCTCATGCATTCATGCCCATGAGAGTTCAACACAAAATTCTTCAAACATTAATTAATTCTAAACAATAGAGAAACTCAAAATTTTAGGTCTGAGAATGAGACACAGATATGCAGCAGATTTAATATGACTTGCAGGTGGTTCCTTGAGTGCTTGTTTGATCGATTCTCAATGAGTAAATGATTGTGCTAAGAAGATGTTAATGGGATCGTGTGTGCGTGGTAATTGTTGTGAGTGCAATTTCAAGGATTTTTCGATGAGGTTGAGCGATGAAGAAGAGGGAATTTTGAAGTTGTAATGTTTCTTGGTTTAAACTCAAGTGGAAATTTGAAGAATAAAAGAAACGGGTTTAACATAATTTAAGTTAAAATTTCACCCTAATTGTGGCATGGGTCGGGTCGAATTACAGTTACTTGAAACACCTGACGACCCATGTAACGATTCGTTATTTGATTAAATGAATCATTTTTCCCTTTGTGCTGTGACTGGAGTTCAACAAACTTACCTGGGACCTAACAAGTCAAGCAATAACTCGTGGTGTCACCCAATGAGTCATGGCCTGAGTCGTGGTCCTTGGACTATTGTAGCTACATGACGGGTCACTTAACGACTCGTTTGGTCTCCCAACGATTCGTTGAGTGAGTTGTTATCACCTTCTCCATTTGATTCTGCCTTTGATCTAGTGTACATGATGGAGAACCTCACGATTCATTTCCAGAAGAGACGAATCGTTAAGTCAACCGTTGCTCCCTTGTGTTCTGTGATTGTCTTCATGATTGGATTGAACGAGTTGTCAGGTCAAACGATGACTCATTCTGTGACATTTTGCACCAGAATTGAAGTTCCTGATTTTGGTTCCAACTTCAAATTTTCCATCTTATTCACCTGCACCCATTAACAAACATAAACATTATATTTTTCTTACATTTACACCTCGGGTTGCCTCCCAAGAAGCTCTTGATTTAACGTCGCGGCATGATGTAAGTGTTTTGACTACTTAGACTTCACCAAAACACCTCCATGGGTTGCCTCCCATGCAGTGCCTGATTTAACGTCGCGGCGCGATACAATTCCCCCAAGTTACTCAGACTTCACTCAGGGTCCAAAGATCTACCAGTATGAGTTCTTCACTTCTCCCCAAATAAGCTTTCACCCACTGACCATTCACTTTGAACCGCTTTCCTTCATGATTTTCTAGTTAAATTGCCCCATGGGAGAATACTTGGACCACTCGAAAAGTTCCCAACCACTTAGACTTCAACTTACCAGGAAACAAACAAAGTCTAGAATTAAATAGTAACACCATATCGCCCGGACTGAATTCTCTTTTCTCAATCTTCCGGTCGTGCTGAATTTTCATCCTTAATTTGTAAATTTCAGAACTCTCATAGGCTTTCAACCTAAATTCATCAAGCTCATTTAACTGATCAAGCCTCAAGTTCGCAACTTTGTTCCAGTTTAAATTCAGCTTCTTGAGCGCCCACATTGCTTTGTGCTCAATTTCGACTGGAAGATGACATGCTTTACCATAAACAAGCTGATATGGAGACATACCAATAGGAGTCTTGAATGCGGTCTGATAAGCCCATAAATCATCATCTAACTTTCTTACCCAATCTGTTTGATTTGCATTCACAGTCTTCGCTAAGATAGTCTTTATTTCCCGATTTATGACTTCAACCTACCCACTAGACTGCAGATGATAGGGTGTAGCCACCCTGTGTTTAACCCCATATTTTTCTAATAAAGAGCGAAACAACCGGTTACAGAAGTGCGAACCCCCATCACTAATGATGGCTCTGGGAGTCCCGAGTCTGGCAAATACATTCCGCTTCAAGAATGCTGTGACACTCTTTCCTTCATTGTTTGGAAGTGCAACTGCTTCCACCCATTTTGAAACATAGTCAACAACAACAAGTATGTACTTCATCCCGTTTGAGCTCACAAATGGGCCCATGAAATCAATGCCCCATACATCAAATAGCTCAATGGCCAGGATGGGAGTAAAAGGAAGCTCATGCCTCCTTGATATGCCTCCTTGCCTTGGACATGCATCACATGCCTTTGCGAAATCAAGCGCATCCTGGTGAATGGTTGGCCAATAGTATCCACATTGCAGAACTTTGTTGGCTATGCGAATCCCGCTGTGGTGGCCTCCAACAGGGGATGAGTGGCAGACCTTCAATATACTCAACATCTCCACCTCGGGCATGTATCTCTGAATAACCCCATCAGCACATATGCGAAATAAGTAGGGCTCATCCCAGAAAAATTTCTGCATATCAGACATAAACTTCTTCCTCTGGTGAAAAGATAAGTGCTTCGGTACAACATCACTCACCATATAATCAGCAAAGTCTGCAAACCATGGGATGAGATATTGTGATACCGCTAGAACCTGCTCGTCTGGGAATGCATCATCTATGTCATGCTCATCTCTAAGTGCTGCATCAGGTTCCAATCTGGATAAGTGATCCGCAACCTGATTTTCTGTTCCTTTTCGGTCTTTTACCTCAAAATCAAACTCTTGTAGAAACAGAACCCATCGAATCAACCGTGGCTTGGCATCCTTCTTTGCCATAATATATCTCATAGCTGCATGGTCTGTGTGGACTATCACCTTAGTTCCAACCAAGTATGCCCGAAACTTCTCAAATGCAAAAACTACAACCAACAACTCTTATTCTGTCACGGTATAATTTTTCTGAGCTGCATTTAGAGCCTTGCTAGAATAATAAATCAGATGAAAAATCTTTTCACGCCATTGACCCAACACAGCTCCTAGGGCCACACCGCTAGCATCACACATAACCTCAAAAGGAAAAGACCAGTCATGTGCCACTATAATGGAGGCAGTGGTCAATCTCTCTTTAAGACATTCAAACACCTTCAGACATACCTCGTCAAAAACAAACTTCGCCTCTTTCTTGAGTAGTTTACACAATGGATGTGCAATTTTGGGGAAGTCCTTGATGAATCTTCTATAAAAACCTGCATGACCAAAAAAGCTTCGAACACCTTTCATAGAAATTGGAGGTGGAACACTAGCAATTACCTCAATTTTAGCCCGGTCTACCTCAATACCCTTACTAGAAATCTTGTGGCCTAGCACTATACCTTCCTTGACCATGAAGTGGCACTTTTCCCAGTTAAGCACCAAGTTTGTCTCTTCATATATCTGAAGCACCTTGCTCAAATGAGCCAAACACTCCTCGAATGAATCACCCACCACTGAAAAATCATCCATAAAGACTTCAATGGTGTCTTTCACCATGTCAGAAAATATGGACATCATGCAATGCTGAAAAGTGGTGGGTGCATTACATAACCCGAATGACATCCTCTTAAAAGCAAGTGTACCATATGGGAAAGTGAACGTGGTCTTCTCTTGGTATTCAGGGGCTATAAAGATCTGATTGTACCCCGAATAACCATCAAGGAAATAATACCATCCTCTGCCTGCAAGTCTTTCTAACATCTGGTCCATGAATGGCATCGGAAAGTGATCTTTTTGCGTCCAATGGTTCAGCTTTCTGTATTCCATGCATTCTCTCCAACCGGTGACTGGTCTTAGAGGAATGAGCTCATTGTTATCATTTGGGACCACCGTGATTCCTCCCTTTTTTGGTACACATTGGACTGGGCTCACCCATTTGCTATCTGCAATAGGATAAACCACAGCTGCATCCAACCACTTTATGATTTCCTTCTTTACCACCTCTTGCATAGGTGGATTCAACCTAGGCTGATGTTCAATATTCGGAATACAATCTAGCTCTAACTGGATCTTGTGAGTGCAAATACCGGTTGGGATTCTAATAATATCTGCACTAGTCCACCCAATGGCTTTTTTGTGTCTCTTTAAGACGGAGACCAAAGCCTCCACTTACCATTCCTCCAAGTCAGCTGCAACAATGACCAGTAAAGTGTTTTCGGCTCCCAAGAATACATACTCTAAATGAGACGGGAGTTCTTTGAGCTCCAATACCGGAGGCCCTCAATAGATGGCTTGGCCGGTGGGATCACCCGATTCTTCAAGTCAAGATCGATCTTCTTTGGAGCATAAGTGTATGACCCCATGCTAGCAAGTGCATTTACAATCTCCTCACCCCTATGAATCTCCTCAGCACCAATATCCATATAAACGGCTGCTAGATTATCAAGAATCAATAACTCCTCCATGGGCAAAATTGAGAACTTAGATTCCGCAACATCAATTACTGAGACCACCCTCATATCATTTGGCTGCTTCATGGATCTGCACACATTAAATGTCACTTCCTCATTGTTCAATCAGAATTTGAGCTGTCTAGTCTCCATATCTACAAGAGCACGTACGGTGGCGAGGAATGGTCGCCGCAAGATAATGGAGACCTCAAAATTGACTTCACAGTCTAGGATGATAAAGTCGACTGGAAATATAAAGGACTCCACCTTCACTAGTACATCATATAGGATCCCCACCGGATTCTTCATCGTACGATCTTCCATCAAAAGCCACATTGTAGTCGGTTTGGGGGCTCCTAAGCCCAACTGTCTGAAAACTACTAATGGCATCAAATTAATACTAAGCACCAAGATCACATAATGCCTTAGCAAAATTATAGGATCCAATAGTGCATGGTATAGTGAATGCTCCAGGGTCTTCCTTCTATTGAACAAGAGAACGGATGCTATTGCACTACAATGGTGCAAGTTGTCTGCAGGTTCAAAACTCACAGTCCTCTTTCTAATGACAAAGTCCTTCATGAATTTGGCATAGTTGGGCATCTGCTCAAGTGCCTTAATTAATGGGATGTTCACGGACAATTGCTTCAACATGGAAATGAAATTGTGATACTTCCCATCTTTGACCTTTTTCTTCAACCGCTGTGGAAAAGGAGGAGGAGGTATAGGGATCGATGTGAACTTTTGTTGAAACCTTTCTCCTTCTCATTGTCAGATCCATTCTCCTTTGCATTACTAGGAGTGATCTTCACCATAGTATCTCCAACCAAAGTTGGATCCTCAGAATCTGCTATCCTGTCATCATTAATCGATACGGGCTCTTCTATGTCATCAATCACAACTGGCCTCGGAGGATTAACGGTCGCCTTCCCACTTCTAGTAGTGGCTGCCATGCAATGACTGTCATTTTTAGGATTTTGCACTGTGTTGCTGGGAAGTGTGCCCTTCTGCCTCAGGTTCATTGCAATAGACATCTGACTCAGCTGCTCCTTAATTTGTTTAACAGCCACGACGTGTGATTCCACCTTTTGATTCATGCCAGAAATATCAGCGCAGAGCTCCTTAAAATGGTTGTATGTTGTCTCCATATACTTAAGTACTTTAGACAATATTTCTTTAACCCTTGAACCACTGGACTTTGTCTCACGAATCCCTGGAGGAACATACAGACCGCTTCTATCATTCTTGTACTCATCACACTTTTTTCAATCTCCGTTATCTCTGTACTAGCCTCGATTGTAATTTTTGTCATTGTAAAAGTTCCGATCTTGGTTCCCTTGACCTTGATGCTAAGAGTCCTAGTTAGACCCTTGGGTGTTGGTTCGGAAACCTGCCCTCTGACCATTCAGATAGTTATCTTCCTCTTCAGACTCAGATTCACATCCATAGTTGGCCCCGAGAACCCACAACATTTACTTTCTCAGCTCCAGCTCCCATCAGATGCTTAGCAAGAAACCCAATAGTTGTTTTAATCTCAACAATATCTTGATCATGCTCTTCATCTTTTCTTCTCATTTTTGCATACATACCAACCGCATAAGAACCAGCCAGAATCTCCTACTCTCTAGTGTGCCAAGCTCGGTTGGTTTTGGTAATCCTTTCAAGTAGCTCAGCAGCCTCTGCATAAGTGTGGCTCATAAAGGTTCCGCCAGAGATGGTGTCAGCCACCGCCTTGCTGTTAGCATTAAGAGACCTATAGAAGATTTACGACAATGTATCATATGGAATCCTGCGATTTGGCACCCTTTTGAGCTTCTTGTTGAAGCACAGCCATGTCTCGTGAAGTGCCTCTGAATTCAATTTTCTGAAGTTATATGTTTCATCTTTCAACTGGAACGCTTTGGAAGGTGGAAAGAACCTCTCAAGAAAAGCTCTCTTAAGTTCCCCCAAGTAGTGATAAAATCATTTGGTAGCTCAGCCAACCACATCGTTGCTTCACTCCTTAATGAGAAGGAAATAACCTCAGTCTGATTGCGTCCTGGCTCACTCCCGGTTGCTTGTATGCCTTACATATACCCATGAAATTTGTCAAGAGAGCATGGGCATCATCAGATGCATGACCCGAAAATATTTCCTTCATGTTGAGCAGTTGGATCATTGCATTGGTAATGTCAAACTTTGCCCCAGCAGGCAAAGGGGGAGGGACTATAGATCTAGTGGCACCGACTTCATCTATATCAACATCATCCTCCTCATCAAAATATCGGTGTCTCTAGTGTTCTGGACCTCTATGTCGTCTAGCTCGTTCTGCTTCTGCAGCTAGACGTTTCTCTTAAGAAATTCTAGCTAACTCACGATCTCTACCCGAGCTTGCTTCTCAGCCAATATTCTTGCTGTGGCTTGGTCCACAGTTTCCTGCTCTTGGATGTTGGCCATTCTTCTCAAGTTTCTTAACATCTGCTCAAGTTCGTGATCAATTGGAACCAGGGGATTTCCTTGGCGCCTAGAATTGGGCATGCACGAACCTAAGATCTGTTAAGCAAACAAAAACAACAAAATAAAAATAAAAATAAAAATAAGAACCAAAAGTAAAACAAACACAATTAACTAAAGCCTTAGCCGTACTCCCCGACAACGGTGCCAAAATTTGATGTCGCCCAAATTACACCTTGCAAATGAGATATAAAGCTGTCGATGTCAAATATAGAACCCAACAAAGGTTGGGGTCGATCCCACAGGGAATATGAAAAGAACTTGAGTTAATGCGAATAGCTGTTACTATCGAGTTACTTATTTGCTAAGGGGGAAAGAAATAGACTACTAAATATGAGTAAAAACTACTAAATGCTTAAGTCAAATTCGATTTGTATTCAATTAACTACTTGACTAGGATTGTGTTCCCCAAGACTTCATAACCACAAGGCTTTTACACTAGTGATCTATTCCGGTGTTTAACATGAAATATCGGTAAGTTAGGTTCACCTAAATGGTTAGTCCCCTATCTATATGATTATCACCACGCAACTTGGTCCGTATACGGGTATATGCTTAAGTAACCCCTTACCCTTAATATTGGATTAGCTATCCCCAGACAAGTTCAAGCTATTAGATGAGGGTTGATAGCCTCAAATCTCTGTTGTAAATCCCTTTTTCCTATTCACTACCCCCTTGGTCCGGTAAGTAAGAATAATGCAAATCATAACATTTGCAACTGTCAAGAATCAATAAAAATGAAGAAAAAACAATATATGCATTAAACCCCGTTCAAAAATCACTAATTGTTTCACCTATGTGTGTTAATTCATCTTGGTTCCAACAACCCTAGTTATGGGTTTTAGCTACTCATGTTTGAATGATCACAATCACAAAATATTTAATAAATCATAATTGCAACTTACAAATTATCGTAGAAGAAAACCAAGTAATTGAATAAAACACCAAACTTGATGAATAAGTTCCAATGTTGCTTTTGATCCTCAAATTCAAGAACAAAATTGTAACCTTGTTTCTTGAACCAAGAATAATCGTACAACACCAAAATGCTACGTGAAAAATAGTAATAATAAATTGTACTTCAAAAATAAACCTAAACAATGTATTTATAATTCCAAGAAAACCTTTTCCTAACTAAAACTAGAAACCAGGTCGTCAGTGGCCATGGGCTTAGTAAGGATTTGTTAGGACCTTTGACTAGTCGTGCCTTGCTAAAATTAGCCGTCTTCAGCATCGAACCCAGTTGTGGCAACGGGTCACCTAATGACTCGTTGTGCTTGGGCACGAGTCGTTAGGCCACTCGTGGTCTAACTCCTTCAAATTTCCAGTGTACGTTACCGTTGGTTCCAGTGATCTGCCAACGAGTCATTTAGTCAACTAATGACTCATTATGTCTTCCATCATCTCCATTGGTTACTTCTTCAATAATTTCTCTCCCAGTCTTCACGACTGACTTCACAACTCGTTACCAGATGTAACGAGTTGTTCCCACAACCCGTCAGGTAAACTGGTCTTGCAACTTCTAAACTCAACCTTTGCCCATGACTTCAGCAAAGAGTCGTGCTAAGTTCCAACAACTCGTGAAGTGCCTGACAGTCACCTGTGTAGTTGTTTTAAGCATTAATTTGCCCAGTTCATTTCTGAATCTGTTTTCCTGCAACATTATATACAAAACATACATACCCATATAAACATACCCAAAATATGCATAGTTTCTTGGTTTTAAGTGTCGAAAGTTACGTAAAATCACGACATATCAAAGCCTCACGATGATGCCGATGTACCATAGTTGGCATGGTGTCCCCAAATGCTGGCGCATATCTTTCCAAAAAGTCAAACCTCATTGCGTACTCTCGAATGCTCATTGTAGCTTGCTCCAGGTGCAGGAACTGATCCACCCGGGCCTGTAGGATTTCTCAAGGCAAATAGTGATATAATGAAGGCCTCTGAAAAATTTGACCAAGTCGGAGAGAGTACATCTCTGCCTTGGGACTTCTCGCAACTCTTATTCCACAACACCGCTATGTCTCGTAGCCGAAATACTGCCAACTCGACTAACTCTGTGGGCGTAGAATGTATCACCCTAAATATTCTCTATAACTGATCCAGGAAGTCCTAAGGGTCCTCTCCGTGGTCTTTCCCCATGAATTGCGGAGGACTCAAGGTAAGAAACTCTTGGACCCTCGAACATCCGGGTCCTCCAGTAGATTCAGCGACAACTGGTGCCACGGGCTGGCACTGAGCGACCATCATCTAGCCAGCATATAAACCATGCTCCTAACCTCCTGATCCGATGGTATAGGGATTATTGGGGGTGGCACTAACGTATTTGCTGCCCTTGGGGGCTCCTAGCGTGGCGGAGAATGCTGGGGAGATCGAGGTGATGTCTCCCTCTCGCCCTCATGTCGGGCTAGCTCTGATGGTGGCACTCTGCTAGTTCCCTCTCCTGCAGCGGTATCTAACTCCCGACCTGTCATAGTCTATTGTGTGTCGGACATTTTTTCTATAGATAAGTAGAATAACGTAAGCTTAAGAATTGAATCCTAATGCCACACTGAGACCTGGGCTGACCTAGCTGGGCATATGCACCTCTGGTGCCTGCCAGCAACTCAGAATCAAGAAAACAAACAGCTATATCTCGGATGTAAAAACAACCTTGGGATGACAAGGCCACATAGTAAATCTATAAAAGAAAACAACTAACCCATCACAAATGACAATAAAAAGAATCTTCTGCGGGTCGACAATACCACCATGCTGTCTAAGTCATAACAGAAGAAAAACAGGAAGTCATATATAAATTATAGTCGATAAGGCTGCTAACTGATAGCTAAACTAGGCCCCATACGGTCAATATACAAAGCTGAACATACATGGGCTCCACACGGCCAACAACAAACAACCAGCTAGAACCTGTAGTCCGCAAGCCTCTAAGAGTGGAATAGTGGTCGGGACCTACCCAAAAGCTGTAGAATAAAAAGAGCAAACCTTTCTAACTGTCAACTTTGGAGGAAAGGAGCTGATTAAAATGCTAACACTGGTAGACTGCTAAGGTGGTCCTGAAACACGTCTGTTCGCACCTGTAGGCAAATATGCAGCACCCCATAGATGAGCATTAGTATAATATGTATTGAATATATAAGGCAATAATAAAAATGACTGAATAGAACTAATAATAGAACTGAAAGTAATCAATAAGAAGGATAATAGTTATAACCTAAATATCCTCACAACCTGAAGTATAGCTAGCAAAAAAGTATACAAACAAGAACGTAACCTGATCCCCATAAGCCTGGAAGGTACAATCAGTACGAAAAAACCTACCTGGGCCCCCATAATCCCTGACAAGTACAGTTCAATCTATATACCCCTAAACTCGTCAATATGATGCGGCAGGTAACTATCGCCAACCTACCTGGCCTTTGGGTCTGTAACTAAGCTCGCTGGGCTCCTGTAGCAGTGTTTGAGTCCTCTAGGCTCCTGTAACTGCACCCTGGGCTCATAAGGCTCGACGGAGGGTCAGTAATGGCGTTATGGCATAAAAGAAGTCCATTCATGGATGGACTGTAATATGGCCTTATAGGCCTGAATATAGTCCTTTCAGACGTCATATAGCTCCTTTGAGCAATCTATAGCCCCGTAAGGGTTGATACAGCTAGCAACCTAGCGGTTGGTCGACGGAAGGCTAAATTAGATGGGGTCAATCCCAACCAGATTACTATGTTTTATATCTCAAAACTATCTGTAGCAGCTAGTCACAACGTATTACAAAGGCATAGGTCGTATTACAAAGGTATAGGTCGTATTACTCTACGATGGGAATAACATTCATGCTAGCAATGTATTATAAAGGCATAGGTCGTATTACTCTACGACGGGAATAACTTGCTGAAGAGGTTAGCTTTAACATACCTTAATTGACGATTTTCTTCACACAAATAGTTCCAACCTATAGCCGATAATCCCACCAAATTGCAGTCCTACGCTGAGAGAATAACGTTATTTTCAATACTAGGACTTGACAATAACAATATCCTTCAACAACATTAACTACAACTCAACTTCATTCAATTCAGCCGAAAACTCACAGATTCCCGAGAGTTTTGAAGTTAGAAATGCTTACCTATCACTTTTAGCCTCTTAGGACTCAATTAGAAGTGATTTCCACAATTTTTACTCGATAGGGTTCTGGTATTCCAAGAGCGTTTTCAAGAAATAACTCCATAGGAATGTTCCTCATAGGCCTGGAACTCGTTATCCAATACAAATTTGCGTTTGATTGGAGTTTAACAGCGTAAATCGGGGAAAATAGATGAAAAGTTGAGAGGAAACTTCATAGGGCTGTGGTCTGTTTTATGAGAAATGTTCTTAATGAATTGGACTTTACACTTAAAAAATATATATATAAGAGGCAGTGGCAAGGGGGCGCGGCGCACCGCCCATCACGCCAAGCCAGGGGTGAGACGTGCCGACAATGGTTCCAGGCAGGCAGCGCGACGCGGTGCCCAGGGTGCTAGCCTCCTTCTCGCTCAATACCGTGCTTGTGTACTCATTCCCTGATCCCTTTTCCACATGCATCATACTCTAACATTCTTAATATACATACGCACGCCTTGGTTAAGCGATAGAAGCTTACTGGGTGTAACAAGAAATTTCCTAAAAAGCTTTGTAGCTTCTTCATCATATGTTTGGCGCTTCACTCCTATGAAAAAGACTATGTAATGCGACTTTCAGATAACCTAGGACACACTGAACCTTTGCTCTGATACCAAGTTTGTTACAATCCGAACTTAGGTCCGAATCGAAACACGGGACCTAGAACCATAGATGGCTTTGAGTTGACCCATGACATGAACTTGATGACTAACTCAACATAATCAAGGTGGAAATAAACTAAATTCTGAAATAGCGAAAGTCTGAATATTAAACATTTGAAAAATATAAATACATAACACTGAATTCGAACTAAATACAACACTATGTCTGAAAAGCCTCTAATATACTGACGAGCTGATGGAACAACACCCCAACTAGCTCACTACAAGTACGAAACTAAAAATAGAAACAATACAACTAACTGAAGGTACTCGAAGAATGAGGACTCACCAACAGCTGGCTGAACTGAACTCGGATGATTGGCAAACGGAGCGACTGACCCTGAATGTCTGAGCCTGTATTATGAAATGATATAGCATAGAGTATGTGGTCAGTACTTGAAATGTACTGAGTATGCAAGGTAAGTAAAACGGACAATTAAAGTAATAGGAGTTCATGAGAGTAGGAAACTTCAAAACATAAAGTAATAATCATAACGTAAACATGAGGGCTCAAGGTTTTCAAAACTATTTATAAACTAGTCATAATCGTAATCATAAGAGAAACCTTTTAAATCATAGCTTGAGCCAAGTATCGTAAACATGATAATGCATAAATCATGAGGAACAATGGGAGAACTCATCTTAGCCGACACCATCATGATAGAGCTTATATGATGCCCCAACTATCTCACTTAAGCGGACAGATCCATTCCAGATTTGCCAGGACAAGGACGTGCATGACGTGATATCACTAATAGGGACCCACTTAGAGTCCATAAATATAAACCTACATTGGCGCGTAGTTCTGAGACCAAGGAATTTACCTAAACGCCGGGCCTACTCGATGCTAGACACTGCTCCCAAAAACATGCACATGAAGCCTCATGTAGTAATCATGAAGTCATACATGAAGTTCATGGCTAGATAAATCATAAAATACTTGATCATACTTGAAATACATGATTAGCCGTGAATTAGGGCCCGTGAGTCGGCCAAACTCATAAACTCATAAATCATGAAGAACATACATGCTTGAGAAAAATCACCATACTTGAAATTTATAAATCCATGAAGAGTACTTGAAGGGAATCATATCATAAATCATAAATCATAATTTAGGGCTTAGGAGAATCAAATTCATACTAGAATCATGAACTTGCCTTTTCATGAAACTTGCATAATTGGGCATAAATTGATTAAAATTTGAAACTATGAATTAATAATCAAAATAGGTATAAAACTTGTCCATAGATCTTAAAACATGATTTGAAACATGAAAGGAGTTGACCCATAGATAAATCATAGAGAATTGAATAGAATTAGGAATAAACCCCATGAGATCATGAACTTGATCTAGAACTTAAATTCATGGAATAGAAGAGAATGTTGAGCATGAGAGTGAAAGGAACTCTCATTTATAGACCTACATACTTGGGAATTCAGATTCCATACTCTTCCTTGAAAGCCCAAGAGAATTGGAGGGTTTAAAGCTTGATCTTCAAAGAGAAACCTCTACTTTTGTATGCATGGGAGTTGAATGAATTAGGATAGGCTAAATTATCTTAAAATCCTCCTAATTGAGCTGAAAATGATGTAGTTTAGGATTTAGGAGCTTAAAAATTACAAAAATGCCCTTAATAAAAAGTCTGAAAAATGGGCACTGCCAGTCATCATGGCCCTCACCACGAGTCGTACCATGAAGTAGCGACTCGTGGTTACCTCTCATGGTCACCATTGTTCCTCCCTGCAGCATCTCTGAATCTCACCACAATTGCATATCATGACTCATGGTGTCCTACCATGAGTCTACTGTCGGTCGTGACATCATCCCTTTTCACCTGCCAAATCCTAACCACGACTCCCAACACGACTCGTTATTACCTACTATGAGTCATACCATGATCCGTGATATCATATCTTGGCACCACAAGGAAACTCATCATGAATCCTAACCAAGAGTCGTACATATACCTCACGATCGTGGTGTGACTCGTGGTCTAGTCACCAATATTAGAACTCCACCACGACTGAGACCACGACCCGTCACTTCCTATCAAGACTCATACCATGAGATGTTCTGGTGCAAAAATCAAGATTTTTCTGTAGAACTCATTTCTAATTCGCCCATCTATTTCCTTAGGTACTTTTAGGGTATTACATTGATGTTAGTGCATCATTACTCCTCCTATGGTGAGAAAAGTAATAGTAGAGGAGAAATCTTTAGAGAGAAACCAGCCTCGTAGTAATCATATCGATGATGAAGGATGGATTTTGGTGACACGGAGAAGACGTCACAAAACAAGCTTGCAAAGGGCGCCAAGTAAACAAGAACAAAGGGGGGAGACGATGAAAGAACCCAAAAATCAATGCATGAAGAAGTATGTGAAGAAAGCAAAAAGTTGATTGCTATCGAAGGCCACGTTGTCCAGTAATATAGGGGGATTTCTTGCCATGCTAGTTTCACTGGATTGTTTCTCATTATGATGCCAAGGCATCATGTTGTAATATTGATAAAGAAGGGACACAAAATGAAGACTTATCGTTGACTCACTTCCATTGCATGAAAAGCCAATTGAGTCCCTCTCTAAAGAAATAGACATTTGTGATGCAAAAATCACATTCACTAATAATGATCTATTATTGGCTGAAGCATTGCATAATCGTCCTTTATATATGGTAGGCTTTTGTGCAGGGGAATAAAGTAAACAAATTTTTGGTTGATGATGGGTATGGAGTCGATATTATCCCCATACGCATTGTGAAAAAGCTTGGGATCTCAGTAGATGAACTATCTGAAAGTCGTCTGATGATTCAGGGATTCAATCAAGGGGGAAAAAGAGCCATAGGTGCTGTCAAACTGGAAATCAGGATGGGGGATATGTATTTGACAGCATGGGTGCACGTGATCGATGCAAAGACCTCATTTAATATCCTGCTAGGAAGACTATGGATACGTGAGAACAAAGTGGTTCCATCCACGTATCATCAGTGCTTTAAGTACTTTGAAAATGGGATTCAAAAGAAGATAGTTGCTGATGATGAACCTTTTACTGAGACAAAAGCACACTTTGCGGATGCAAAAATTCTATCTAAAGAATCGAATCTTGAAAGATTTTGGATATGGTAGCACAATGCCGATCAAGAAGGTTGATTTTACAAAGAAGGTCGATGTCCTGATTGGAGATGCAAAGATTATAGCTGAAAAGGATCGAGTGCTTTCTGATGTCAACAAAGTACTTAAGATAAATAAAGAAGTGACTCATGTTCTTTACTAAGTCCCAAAGGTAAAGAAGGTTGAGGGCCCGTCTTCCAGATTGTAACATAATGTTTTAGGGAGGTTAACTTTGCCTATCAAAACAAATTAATTCAATAAAATCATCTTCGAAACAGGTGGAAGGATTGGTCAAATCATCAAACCATAGTCTATATGAGACACTTCCTAAAAGGTGCACAAATGAGGGTTTTGACCTAAATGCCTACATGTTGTTGGAAAAAGCTGGGTACAATCCCAATGAACCTTCTAAACTAGGAAAGCTCCCACCTGAAGCTGATGGAAAGGGAAACTATGGCTTAAACCCTACTCAAAAGCTGATGATAGAGAAAGGGTATGCTGTTAAACAATCGCGTGAAGATTTTGGGTTACAAAAAGCTAGAGCTATCAATATGGGCTGGCCCAACCCATCCGAGCTTGCCCGTACGTGCTTTGGAGTTTGACAGGCCAGGCTGGGCCGGTCCATCATTTTGATGGGCCATAAAACAGCAAGTCCACCCTATCAATACATAATATTTTAAAATAATTTATTAATTTAAATTCTAATTTTAAAATATTAACATAAATATTTAAAAGACAATATTATGTGGTGTTACTACTTGCTAGTCAAGTCTTAAATTCACTAACAAAAATAATCCTAATAACATTCATTAAATTTGGCTTCAAGTAAAGGTTTGATTGTATGATTTCAATCTGAAACAACTGTCATTTCATGCATATATCTTGGGTACAATCCTACAAGAACATGATTGTGATGGATGTAAAGCTTCTGCAAAATTGAACAAGTTTTGACATGACTTTCGAACCAAATAGAGATATTAATGTGAAAACTAAATAATTAATGAGTTTTTGGACTTTGCAATATTAATATATAATATGATTGTTTAAGTATACTTTGACTCTTAAATTTTGACTCCTCCGATTATTTTTAGTACTCTATTTTATTTATATTTTTTAATTAATTTTTTATTAAGCCCACGAGTCGGCCCAACCCACTTTGCTCAAGTCCCACGTGCCGACGGGCTTATCTGGGCTTGGCTAAAAGCGTCGTTCTTAAATGGGTTCAAAAAATTATAACCCAATCCTATCAAATCACGGGCTGGGCTGGGCCAGCCCAAATGGCTTAGCCCATATTGACGGCTCTACCAAATACCATCACCAATCTGTATCTCTATAAGGACAAGCAGCAACTACATTATCGTTGAAGAAGAGTTTATGATGTCTAACAAAAGGACTTATGTGTTCGAACGGCTTACCAACCCAACTCCCAAATCTTTAGTTTTTGATAGGTTGGGACCGTTGAAAGGGAAACACAAGTGCCAAACAAATAATAAAAGGGCAGAAGCACCAATTTATGCTAGAAAGCAAATTTTTTCAGAGGATTACCTAAGTTTGATTTCTTCTAGAATGAGATGAGAAACAAAATTTGTAGTTTCATATGGAATGTCCTCAAATAAAAAACTCATACTATAATTTATACTAAGGAGCGTGATGAAGATGAGGAAAGTGTAGGATCATCATGTCACATCACAATCTGTGACGAGGAAAATACTTCCCTTCATGCAAACATTGAGGCAAGGTTTGCTGACATTCATGCATGTTATCATATATCTTTCGATCATGGTGATCCTAAAGAAGATGAAGATACTGAAGATGCACCTCCTAAGATTGAGGAAGGGGTGAAGACTACTATTGATGTATTAAAGGAAGTCAATCTTGGGGGTGATGAAGATCGAAGACCCACATATGTTAGTGCCTCACTGAATGATGATGAAGAAAATAAATATACTGAGTTGCTTATGGAGTTCAGAGATGTATTTGCTTGGAGTTATAGGTAGATGCCAGGATTAGATCTCAAGTTCATCATCTCGATGTAAAACAAGGTATATGCCCTGTTAAAAAAGCTTAGCATCGATTTAGACCTGAACTGGTTCCCCTGATTAAAACTGAAGTCAACAAGCTCATCGAGGCAGGTTTTATTCGTGAAGTCAAGTATCCCACATGGATTTCAAGCATTACATCTGTAAGAAAGAAGAATGGGAAAATCCAAGTTTGTGTTTACTTTAGGGATCTTAACAATGCATGCCCTAAGGATGAATGTCCTCTTCCAATCCCTGAGCTTATGATTGATGCTATGACTGGGTATGAGGTAATATCTTTCATGGATGGTTCATCTGGATTCAAGCAGTTTCACATGGCACCAGAAGATGAAGAACTTGCAGCCTTCCACACTCGCAAAGGTATATATTACTATAAGGTAATGCCTTTTGGGTTGAAGAATGCTGGTGCTACCTATCAAGAGCCATGCAGAATATTTTGATGACATGCTTCATAAAAATGTCGAGTTCTATGTTGATGACTCGGTGGTGAAATCAAGAAAAAGAGATGACCACTTGCATGACTTGAGAATGGTGTTCGAACGGCTTCGAAGGTACCAACTCAAAATGAATCCTTTGAAATGAGCCTTTGGAGTTACTTCAAGAAAGCTCCTTGGACTTATTATTCGACATCGAGGAATCAAAATTGATTAAGCTAAGGTAGATGCTATTTTGAAGATCCTTGAGCCTAAAGATTTTCATGAGTTAAAAAGCTTACAAGAAAAGTTGGCGTACCTTAGGAGGTTCATTTCAAATCTAGCTAGGAGATGTCAACCTATTACGCTTCACCTTGGGAGGCGCAACTGGCACCTAATGCCATACTAGACTTGGAGCCGACTTGGCTAGACACGTACACCTCTGGTGCAAGTCAACATCCTATAATCAAGAAAACAATCAGCTTTATCTTGGCTCAAAATATAGCCTTAGGCCGACAAGGCCATAATATAAACCTATGCAAAAACAGCTAACCCAACAGTTGCAATAATATATCATCCTAAGTTGGCCGACAAGACCACCATGCTGTTAAAAGATAATATAACTATGCCCCACGTGGACAACATGCATATCATAACATATATAGGCCCCACATGGCCATAATGCACATTTAACTATGAACTGTGATCTGCAAGCCTCTAAGAGTGAGATATTGGTCAGGACAGGGCCCCAACCTACCTAAAAACTATACATGAAAAGACAGGAAAACCTCTAATATTTGTCAACTCTGGAGGAAATGAGCTGGCCAATCTACCGACTTTGAATAACTACTAAGGAGGTCTCGAAATCTGTCTGTTTGAATCTGTAGGCAAGTGGGCAGTTCTCCACGTGTGGGCGTCAGTACAATATGTACCGAATATGTAAGGCAGAAAAATAATAACTGAATAAAAATTGATAAGGAACTGAAGGTAATCAATAATAAGGGCCAAAAGATAACCTGAAAGACTTCATAATCATAACTGTATCTAGCAAGAAAATATACACACAAGAACCTAACCTATCCCCCATAAGCCTGGAAGGTATAAACAACACAGAAATAACCTACCTGGGTCCCCATAAGCTTGGCAAGAGCAAGCAATCTATATAATCCTCCTATTTGTATCACTGCAGACTCATAGGCAAACTGTAACTAAGGTACAACCAATTTCTGGAATTGTGAACGAGCCTTCTGGGCTCCTACGACTGTGTCTGAGCCATCTGAGCTCCTGTAACTATATTTGAGCCTTCTCGGCTTCTGTAACTACACTCTAAGCAAACAAGGCTCTACTGAGGGTCAGTGATGCCAAATCATGCATAGGGGAAGCTGGTAAGGGCACCAAACTTCAAATGGCTCGGTAGGCCTTAGTATAGTCGCACGAGACTTTATATTGCTCTGTTAGCATAATATAGCCCCATAGGCACTTTATGGTTATATCTCACTTCTTGAGTAGACTGTATAGCATCTAACAGGCCTAACTTATATACTACACATCGCTCAGTAAGCATACATAGCCTCTCAAGTATAACACAACCGCTACTCGCCCCTAAAACATTCTATGAAGCAGCCAACAGGCACATTCTATGTATCCACAGTTGACCGGATAGTCATGGCAGCAATTATAAAATCAGTCAGCTTAGAAAGAAAAGGGCGAGGTCCAGGTGACCTAGGCGGTAATCTGAAGGCCATACTAGTACAATGGTAGTTCATAGGCGAACAATAAGGTCGTAAGAAACCATCTATATGGTTCCCTCGCCTAGAACGACTACAGGGCTGTTACTAACTTGATATGATCCTAAGCAGTCAGCCACAATATCGTTCAGGCAACCACTTCAATTATTAACCTGAAGGTAATGTTGTGATACTAAGTTTCTTGTCCTTTAAGCGTCAACCTGGTCTGTCCAGATAGCATATAGCTCTTGTGAGTAATCTGTAGCCCCGTAGGTAGGTATGTTTGGACTTTAGCCCTTCTAGGTATCCTGTACGTGGGCATCTATATGAGTAGCCAAAGGTGTTGGCCCCACGTCTAACTGCTAATAAGGTCCCTACTTAGGGTGTCACAAAGTCTATCAAACTCCTAACAACTAGGGTGGTTTCCTGAGTGTCCTATACGACAAGCGGTAAGTCGACTGAAACTATACGATCACTAACAGTAGGTCGATCACCTAGCAGGCTATCACTTAGTTCATTAGGCCATCCTGGTACCACTGAATCATAGGTAAGACTGTATTATCAAGATTCTATCCCTGTAGGCGTCAAGGTACGTAAGCAGCCTGTAGGCGAGCTTTATTGTCTATATAGGCATCAAACAGAAAGTTAAATCGCCCGGTTGTGCCATATGCTGCCCAACCTAACAAAGTATGCTCAACAAAACTACAAGCCTCTACTACCTTGGTACGATAGCAAGACATCAGTAATCCCACTAGACGGTAAATAAGTGAACAGGGAGATCTCTGTGATGCTCCTAGCGATAGTCAAACCGAATATACTCTTTCCCGACAAGGGATACTATATTACAACTTCAATTTGTCTCGTAGAAACTAACCACAATATATATAATCATAAGCTACTACAGAGGTACAAGTTGTATCAACTATACGACGAGAATACTTGCCGAAATAGATTAGCCTTAACATACCTCAATGGCCGAATTCTGCTCAATCAATCCTGATTCGATCAAGAACTCGTAATCCCTCTGTATTCTAGCTTTTACGTCAGTGAATAAGGCCTTTATAGTTCAAGAATTAGGCCAGCAACCGTAACCCACAAAACATAACAACGTGTCAAACCAAATCCAATTTGGCGAAACCCTACGAATTCTTATAAATTAGAGAGGTAGTAACACTTATAGACACGTTAGACTTAAATAGGAATGATTTCTACGGCTTCTACTCCATAGGGCTCCTGCAATCGAGAAAATTTCAAAGATTCAACTCCATAGATATGTTCTTCCTAGGTCTAGGAATCATTACCCAAGAAGAATTTGCAATAAAACGTGATTTGATAGCGTAATTTGACGTCAATTGATGAAATCCTCGTGAGGAAATCGCCTGGGCCAAAGGTCCTCTTTTGGGAACTTTTTTAAATGAAATAAGATTACACATTTTAAATATATATAGAGAGGCAGTGTGGGGAGGTCTGCGACGCACCTTCCATTGCGGTGAGGTACAGGCGCGGTGCGCTGCACCGTGCGCCGGAGGGAGGTCCGCGGCACGACACCCTATGCGGCTTGCCCCCAGCCTTCTTCCACTCTCTTGCTCTTCGACACCCCTACTCATTCCACCTATGATCCTCCTCCCATATGTGTCGTGCTCTAAGAACTCCCGACATATACACACACACATGGGTTAAATGAAAAAAAACTTACGGGGTGTAACACAATCATTCAGTCGTCTTATGAAGAAAGATGTTCCTTTTCAATGGGACCAAGCTTACACAAATTCTTTCGAGAGTATAAAATCTTACCTGATGAAGCCTCTAGTTCTTGTAGCTCCTATTCCTGAAAAACCATTGGTATTATATATTGCAGCATAAGAAATGTCAGTAGGAGCACTTTAGCATAAGAAAATAATGAAGGGAAAGAAAATGCCCTTTATTACTTGAGTAGAATGATGACATCAAATGAGTTGAAGTATCTACCATTGAGAAGTTATGTCTGGCACTTGTATTTTCGATTAAAAAGTAGAAGCATTACTTCCAAGCTCATATTGTGTGACTCATCTTGAAAGAAAATCCTATCAAATTCATCATGTCCAAGCCCATCTTAAGCGATTGAATAGCGAGATGGTACCCTCAATTTCAATAATTTGAAATTGTGAATATCCCTCAAAAAGCAGTGAAAGGACAAGTGCTAGCAGATTTCTTGGAAATTATCTCATGAACTACCTGATGAGGATGCGATGTTGTTATAAATTCAACCTCCTTGGAAGATATACTTTGACGGCGCTGCACACCGTGAAGGAGCTGCTGCTGGAGTAGTATTTGTCACTTCCTCTGGAGAAGTTTTGCCCTATTCCTTCACTCTAACACAACATTGCTCTAATAATGTCACTGAATATCAAGCACTCATACTTGGACACGAAATGGTGGTTGAGATGAAACAATTGTAGCTGCAAGTCTTTGGAGATTCCAAGTTGGTAATCAATCAAATTTTGGTAGTTATGAGGTCAAGAAACCCAAGTTGCTTCCATATCGCAATTATGCTCAAAAGATGATAAATTGGCCTAGAGAGGTGACTATCCAACATGTCCCTAGGACGAAAAATAAAAGGGCTGATGCATTAGCGGCTTTAGCTTCTACATTAGTATCGCCCGATCAAATGCAAGTCTTTATTTGCAGAAGATAGGTGACACCATCACCAAATGAACATAAAGAAGAAGTTGAGCATGTCATCACAACCTCTGAGGCTGAAATCAAAGACTGACGACAATGAATAATTAATTACTTATGCTATGGGATATTGCCAAAGGATCTTTGAAGGAAGATAAAAATCCGACAGCGAGCCCCTCGCTTTCTTTATTATAAGGATACACTCTACAGACGATTATTTGATGGAGTTCTCTTACGTTGTTTGGGAACGAATGAATCTGTTCAGGCCATACAAGAAGCACATTCTAGAGTATGTGGAGCACATCAATCTGGGAAAAAACTTTATTTTCATATAAAAAGGATGGGGTATTATTGACGGACTATGTTGGAAGATTGCTTGGATTATGCCCGGAGGTGTAAAGCTTTCCAATTCCATGCAAGTTTCATACATCAACCTCTAGAAGTATTGCACCCGACTGTCGCCTCATGGCCATTTGAAGCTTGGGGTTTGGATGTCGTTGGACCATTGCCAAGGTCTTCTAGTGGACATTTGTACATTCTGGCTGCAACTGATTACTTCTCGAAATAGGCTGAAGTTGTTTCTCTTAAGGAAGTGAAAAAGGAGAATGTAGCTAACTTCATCTGAGTCAATATTATCTATCTTTTTGGCACACTTCAATATTATTGACAAACAATGGTAAACCATTTAGTAACAAGTTGATGACTAAAATATGTGACCTTTTTGGCTTCAAGTAACGCAATTCCTCTATGTATTATGTTGCTGCCAATAAAGTCGTCTCCAAGTCTAAGCGAGACTGGCATGAGAGAATGGAAGAAGATCTTTGGGCATACAGGACCACATATCGCATATCAACACAAGTGACTCATTATTCGCTTGTTTATAGAGTTGAAGCAATCCTTCAACTTGAGCATCAAATTCCATCTTTGCGACTTTCTATTCATGAAGGACTCACTGATGAGGAGAATACTCAGTTACACCTTGAAGAATTGGAAGCTCTTGATGAAAAAAGACTAGAAGCTCAACAAAACTTGGAATGTTATCAAGCCCACCTATCTCGATCTTTTAATAAGAAGGTTCGTCTTAGATGCTTCCAAATGGGTGATCAAGTCCTCATTGCAAGAAGGCCCATTATTACTTCTCGTCGATCTGAAGCAAGTTCTCTGCTAAATGGGATGGGCCCTATGTTGTGCAGGAAATGTACTCAAATGGAATTACAAGCTTATCGACTCAGAAGGTTTGCGAATTGGCCCCATCAATCAGAAATTCTTGAAGAGATACTATCCCTGAAGAAAAAAAGCCCACTCTTAGCCCGCAAGAGTATAAATTATGCATGGCTCCAAAAAGAAGTCTGCTAGGTTGAAAATCTCTCAAGAGTCGGCCTAGGCAAAAGTTAGGACACAAAAAAGAAATAAATAAAGAAAGAAAAAATTAAACTCACTATTTATGAACTATAGAATAACTCGATCCTCTTCACCGAGGTACGTAGGTAGGTTAAAGTTTTATTCTAAGTTCAGTTTCATGAGTTTAAAAAGATATATCCCTCCAAGTGATGTTGAAGAGATAGGTGATGAGATAAAATTCATCTAATCAACACATAAAGATTATATATACTGGGGTTCTTTCTTTTAAACTTCGAACTTTCTTCAAACTTTGATGGTTCAATAAAATGGGGGCAAACCTCCATAAAAAATTAATTTTTCCAACAAGACGAGTACATCTTTTAGCAAGACAAATCGCAAGTTGGAGTCTTCAAATTAGTAAAGCCTTTAAGTTCTAGGTTTAATCCACTATGTAGGCAAATCTGGAGTTGTCAGCTTGCCAACATTCAAAGCAGATTTAAATATCAATCTGGAATATTTCCGAAGGTTTTAAAATCTAAATTTTGGATTTATTCTAGATTGATAAGTCTAGTTCTTTGAGAATCAATAAGATTATAATATCTGCATTTCTTCATCAAGATATAATTTTTCGGTGAAGCCGCACAAATTTGGAGTTGTCAGCTTGTCATCCTTCAAAGCCGATTTCAAATATCAATCTAGAACATTCCCGAAGGTTTTAAAATCTAAATTTTGGGTTTATTCTAGATTGATAAGTCTAGTTCCTTGAGAATCAAGCGGATTATAATTTTGGTATTTCTTTATCAAGATATAATTTTTCTGGTGAAGCCACACAAATTTGAAATTGTCAGCTTGCTAGCATTCAAAGCCGGTTTCAAAAAATTTTCTAATTCAAGGTATTCTTGATGATTTTAAAATTTAAATTTTGGATGTGTTCTAGATTAAGAAGTTTAAGTTCCGGCGAATCAAGCAGATTATAATTTTAACATTTCTTCATCAAGATATAATTTTTCTGGTGAAGTCACACAAATTTAGAATTGTCAGCTTGCTAGCATTCAAATTCGGTTTCTTCAAGAACATAACCAAAATCTTAAGGTGCGGATGAAATTCATCTTGTATTACGCCTCAAGCTTAGTTTCTTGAAGAACATAACCAATTTCTTAAGGCACAGATGAAATCCACCCTGTACTATGCCTTAGGTCCAGTTTCTCAAATCATAACCAAAATCTTATGAGGTGGATGAAATTCATCTTGTACTATGCCTCAAGTTTGATTTTTTATAACATAACCAAAATCTTAAAGCGTGGATGAAATTCATGCTATACTACGCCGTAAGTCTGGTTTCTCCAAGATCATAACTAAAATTCTAAAGCGCGGATAAAATACATCTTGCACTGCATCTTAGGTCCGGTTTCTCCAAGATCATAATCTTAATCTTAAAGGGTGGATGAAATTCATCCTGTACTATGCCTTAAGTCTGGTCTTTTTAAAGAGAAAATATGAACATTTCATCAATGATAGATATTCCATCGAGATTAATCCGCAGTAAATCAAAACATTCCCTTTTGAGCTAAAAAAAGGAGGCTTGAAAAAGTAAATTAAAAAAAAAGATACTCACCAAAAACGTTGAAGACGTTTTCTCCTCCAAGAAATTAGTGTGAGAATATGATGGACTTTCTCCCTATTTATAGAGTAAATAAGTAGTAGAGAAATTAATGTGGGAATATGATGGACTCGCTCCCTATTTTATAGAGTAGAGAAGCAGTGGATGTGCTTGTCTAGAGTTCTAACAAAGCTAGGAAACCTGATTCCTAATAGAATTGAAAACCTATAAAGAAAAGGATGTGATGGCGGTATTGCATGCGGTATAATTTGAATCCAAAAAGGATTCTTAATCCCATACAACACGTCGCCTTACTATATTTTCCTCATTTTAGCATTTATTGAGAAGTGGGAGATGATTCTTTATTTTATTTTATTTTTTTAACAAAAAGGAATCAAAAGATTCTGTTAAAGTTGAGGGAGTTTGGCTAAAGTGAAGGCAACTATCAATTCCAAGAATTCCAACGTTGCAAATGTATATGAGCAAAGTGAAATTATTTTTAATTAGCACAGTAATTTGGGTTGAGTAGTTTCACTCGATTTTGAGTAATAAAATTTAAGATCGGATTATTTTCAAACAAAAATAACCTATATTTGACTATTACTTTAAGCCTGGTCTTCAAAAATTTCAGACTAAGTCATGAAGTAGGGGGCATTTATAAGTATTAAAATTTTATTATATTTAAATTCATAAATTTATTTGGACTATATTAAATTCAAGAAAATAGTCCACTAATATGGCCAATCTAATTGGATTAATCATTTAATTTGGACTAGTCCATTCAATTGGACTTCAAATGATGGACCCACTTTAATAGCCCAAGGTCCAAATAGCTATTAGCCCATTTTAAAGTCCAGACCCATGCCACATGTCAAATGAGGTGGCAATCCAAGTCAAACAAATGAGCCACTAAAATTATGTCATGTGTTAAATGAGGGGGCAATCCAAGTTACACAAATGAGCCATTAAAATCATGTCATGTGCCAAATGAGGTGGCAATCCAAGTCAAACAAATGAGTTACTAAAATCATGTCACGTGTCGAATAGTGTGGCAATCTAAGTCAAGTTAACAAATTAATAAAATCATGCCAAGTGTGTAGGTGACATGTTTTGGCCAATCAAATTGAAGTTTGTCACCAAGGAATATGATTGGTCAGTTCAAACTGACCAATCAAATCACACAATGGCATCACCCTTGCAACTATAAATAGGGGTCCTCAAAACTCACAAAGGAGAGGAGAAATTAAGAACAAGAGAAAGAAGAGAGCTCATGGATCAAAAACCGCAAATTCTCTACAAGCTACAAGTTCAAGCTACAAGCTCAAGCAATCAAGTTCAAGATCAAGATCAAGAACGGAGGCAAATATCAAGGCGTTCATGATCAAGTTACTTGTTCGTGATAAATAATTCAAAGACGAAGATTCAAGATCAAGCTACTTAGGCCCTCGAATCCAAATCAAATCCAAGTTCAACATAGTTCATATTATCGTTGGGAGAATCAGAGGATTATATAGAGATTGTAATACTCATCTTACTTGAAATAAAAAATTATATTTTGTTACACGATTTTTCTATCTTGATTATTATTTTTCTTGAACTCGAAATTTGTTGCAAACATTTATATACACATATTTTTAAGTACTCCCTTTGTTTTAAAATAAAGTGGCATTTTAGTCTTTTCATTTTATTTCAAAATAAGTGGTGTTTCACATTATCAAGAAGGTATTAATGATGTTCTTCCAATTTTATCCTTATTTAAATGAAGAGAGATTTATAAACTACTAAAAAGCTACATTTTTTTCAAGATATTTATTAAGGCTAAGTTAGTAAAAATGCATTTTACTTTCTGGAAGTGAGTAGTCTCTTAAGGGATGTGCCCAAGCTAAAAACACCACTTATTTTGAAATGGATAGAGTATTATTTATGCCACTTTTATAAACTTATTTTTATTAATATGAGAAAGACGCTTGAGGCGCGTGCATATAGACTAGCACTATATTAAAAGTGTGAAGGACCTTAGAAATATTGATTTTAATTTTTTGCCCTTCAATAAAAGACTCTGCAATAGACAAAATCGTCATTTACTATTTTTACACAATTATTATTTATAATTATTATTTATAATTATTCCATCATCCTATTTTATCTTATTAGATTTTTATTTGTGACATAACTCTATTTATGGTGTAAACCTTTTAAAAAATTCACTAATTTTTTTTTCTTTTTTGATAGTCATAATTCTTTTCTATCTTATTTTATTATATTATATTTTTTAATTGTGGCATAACTTGATTTATAATGTAAATCTTAAAAACAATTAGGAAAAAATTCCTTCCACTGAAAATCTTTTGCCTTTTGATTTGGAAAAAAAAGTTTTCCTCCTTTTTATGTTAGGAAATTCTTATAGAATTTTCTTTTTTTTTTAGATAATTTTTTTTCTTTTTCATAGTAATAAAAATATTTTTTTTCAATAGTAATGTCCTAATGTTGTTATATTTTCAAATCCTTTTTAATATATAAACCATTTTACTTCTATAAAAAAAATTATAAATTACATAATTTAATTCATCAACTCTTCTACTTTAATATTTTTGATTCAATTTTAACTTTATATGTTTTCATGTTAACCTATCATTTTCCCATATTGTGGATTTTTTTATATTATGGATTAGAAAAAGATAATAATAATTTTTATGTCAGCTCAAATTATTTATATTCAAAATAATTTAACTTAGATTGTTTCTTTTAGTTGAATCTAAATATTGATATTATGTTGTCTCCTTTAATTGAGTCTTACATTGATATTATGTGATTTAAATTTATATTTTATAACTGGCATTCTTTAAACTTGATGCAATTTTTTTAAGGTTTACACTACAAATAAAGTTAAGCTACAAATAAAATCTAATATGATAAAATAAGGTAATAAAATAATTGAAATAATAATTTTAAATAATATTTTTGCAAAAATAGTAAATGACAATGTTACACCCCGTAAGTTCCTATCGTTCAACCGATGCGTTCGTACATATGTCGAGGGTTTTAGAGTACTACCCATACGGAAAAAGGCTCAATGAATGAACGAGTACAGAGTCGAGCGAGCAAGAGGTCGGGGCCGGAGGCCAGGCGCACTGGGCGCCGCGCCGCGCCGGCCAGCCCAGCACCTTGAGCGGTGCGTCGCGCCCGACTCTTGGCGCTATAGGCGTCGCGCCGTGCCCCCTACGCACTACCTTATATATATATATATATATATATATGTTTTAAGGGTTGAGTTGATTCATTTGAAGACATGAGACTTCGGCCAAAATAGAGGGAGTATGCAATTTTCTTCCGATTTTCACCAAATTATGCTATCAAATGCTATCCAAATGCAAATTAACTTCGGGTAACAAGTTCTGGGCCTACGGGAAGCATCCTACGAAGTTATTTATTGAACATTCGCTCGGCACGCCAGAACCCCGCCGAGTAAAGATTGTCGGAATTACTCCAAATTGGATTCTAAATGGCCACAGGATATAGGTAAGCATTTCTCCCTTCTAAACTCTCGAGAAATTGTAAGTTTTCGGCCGAATGAAATAGAGTTGAAGTTATAGTTAAACCTATTGAAGGAAATTGTTATTCACCGATTCCTACTATTAAAATAACCTTATTTTCTCAGTATAAAGGCCACAATTGAATGGAATCGCCGGCTACAGGTTAAACTAGTCGAGTAAATGAAAATCGACATTTGAGGTATGTTAAAGCTTATTCCTTTGGCAAGTTATTCTCGTCGTATAATAATACGACCTATGTTCTTAAATGGAACAACAATCCTATACGTTGTAATTAGTTGTTGCTAGTTGATAAGAATTTTATATGTTGTGATTAGCTGCTGTTAGTACAATATAGTTATATATGTATTATGGTTAGCTGCTAAAACACGTTTTTGAGAATGTATTGCAGTATCCCTTGTCAGGAAAGAGCATGTTAAGTGTGACTTACACTAGGAGTGTCATAGAAACTCTTCCATTCTTCTGTTCACTGTGTTAGTAGAATTTTGATCTTTTGCTATCATGCCAGGCCTTAGAATCTTAGGGTCAGCTGTTGGGCCTTCGGTAATTTGGAAAACATAGGGCATGGACGGGCGATATGACTCTAAGTTAGACGCCTGTATAGATAATAAAGCTCGCCCAGAGGTTGTTGGCATACCTTAACACCTCTAGGGCTAGAAATCTGGATATAATGGGCATACCTTAGAATCAGCGGCACTAGGGTCACCTAGTAAACTGAGTGGCATCCATCCACCTAGTTAGTTACTGCCAATGACTGTTTGTTCCAGTCGACTTAGTGTTTGTCATACAGGTCGCCTAGGAAGTTAGCCTAATTGCACAGGTCAAATAGACCCGTGAGTACCCCAAGGAGGAAACCTTGTCAGTAGTCGGATGCGAGGCCAACGCCCAAACTTGCTCTTATAAATACTCAGGTATAGGTTGCTGCAATGGCCAGGTCTAGGTAAACTTGCCTACAAGGTTAGAAATCACCAGAGAAGATACATGAAAGCTGAATAGACCAAGTTGAGGTCTAAGGGTCTGGAACTATAGTAATACGGTATTACCTTCAGGCTGAGAATCATAGTAAACTGCCTGGGGAAGGTTAGGGACTGACTGCTTAAGAGCATGTCCAAATAAGTAGCATCCCTACAGTTGTCCTAAGCAAAGAAACTAAATAATTGGTCATCCGCGACCTTATGGTTTGCTTATGAGCTATCACTGTCCTAGCATGACACTGAGAGTATCGTTAGGCCACTCCAGATCTTGCCTTATCCAGTGTAGACTATTAGAGATTATGATCACTATCAGAACCCTCTGATCAGATATAGGCACATGGGGTATGTCTGTTAGCAGCTATACAGACTATTCTAGGTGCGGGTAGCGGTCGTGTTAGGCCCTAAGAGCCAGATACGCTTTTTGAGTGGCTAGATTGAGACTAACATGCAGTATATTAGTTGGGATTAACCTGCCCTATATGGCCTTCCATTGTCCAACCTCAGGGTTACTAGCTGTGTTATCACCTACCAGGATATATGGATCGCTTCAAGGAGCTATATGTTGTCCCAAGGGACTATGTTGAGGCCAAAGGGTCATATTACAGTCTATTCCATGGCTGGACTTTTCTATTTATGTCGTATCAGCATCACTAACCCTCGTTGAGCCTTGTGCCCAGGGTGTAGTTACAGGAGCCCTCCGGGCTCAAACACAGCAACAGGAGCCCAGCAGGCTCAGTTGCAGACCTAGGGGCCAGGTAGGTTGGCTATAGTTATCATTGACCCATATTGACCACGTTAGGGATATATATATTGAAGTGTGCTCTCCATGGATTATGGGGTCCCCGGGCGGGTTATTCTATGCCGGTTGTACCTTCTAGGCTTAGGGGGGCCATATGAGGTTCTTGTTTATATTCTTGTCTGCTAGTTTAGCTTATGAGTGTATAGTTGTACCTTCTTAGCTCATATAGTGCAGTGTTTTACTAGATGCAGGTTATGGCTGAGAAAGCTTACAGGTTAATTTCTGCTCCTTATTGTTATTGATTTTTAGTTCTTTATCAGCGTTTATTCATCTTTTTAGTTATTGCCTTACATATTCGGTATATATTGTGCTGATGCCTAACTTTGGAGTGATGCATACTTGCCTGCAGGTTTAGATAGATAGGTTTCAGGATCTCCTAGTAGCCGTTCAGAATTAGCAGTTCGGCCAACTCCTTTTGTTCGGAGTTTCCAAGTTGTAAAGGTTATCTATTTTCTATTTTTTTAGCATTTGGGTAGGCCGGGGCCCTGTTCCGACCAGCATTTTCACTCCTAGAGGCTTGCAGATGACAATATTATGTTAGTTGGTTGTTGTTGGACATGTGGGGCCCATATATATCTTATCATATGTGTTGGCCGTGTGGGGCTTAGTATAGCTATTTGTTTCTGTTGCCATTATAACTAGACAACATGGTGGTCTTGTCGGCCCGCATAGAATCCCTTTATTAACTTGTGGGTGGTTAGTTGTTTTCTTTACAGGTGTTGTGTGGCCTTGTCGGCCCAAGGCTGTGTTTACAGACGAGATATAACAGTTTGTTTTCTTGATTTCGAGTCGCCGATAGGCACCAGAGATGCCTATGCCCAGCCAAGTCAGCCCAGATCCTAGTGTGGCATTAGGTGCCAGTCATGCCTCCCAAGGTAGGGCTTGACAAACTTTGTACCAGAGCAAGTCGTATCCCAGGGAGTCTGCAAGCTGTGTCTACTAGAGTATAAATGTGTTGTGCACCACATTCCATAAACAAGAGGTTATAAGGCATGATACTCTGGTTACCCCTCCTTCTTCTCAGATCGTGCTATAGAGCCGAGTTGTATAGGGTTGAACCCCTAAGATTTGATTATTATGTTGTCTAAAGTAATATCTGGTACAAAACAAACTCCAGCTCGCCGCAAGTTAGCTGCAGCAGCAGGAAAAGGTACCAGCGAGGGGCTACAATTCGGAGACAATCAGCCTTAAGGCGGGAGCAAATGTCTTTTAATCTCCCCAGCATCCTCCTGGCGCACCAAGAATCTCATAAGGTAATAGACATGCTAGCATCATCTCCAGTTCCTTCTTTAGCCTCGGAATAGGAAGTCAGGAGTATAGTGTATATATGAGTTATCTCACTTAGTGAACATTTAGAATCAGGCAGGGACAACAATTAACGTTGTATTACTTGAAATACACAAAGGATTGTGCGAGGGTAGTATCTCCAGCCTTTAGAGTTGTTAAATTTCGTTCCTTAACCCCGTTATAGAATGATAGGGTCATTTCCCATTCCCTAGCTTATTTCTTTAGTACAACAGAAAGCGTAAGTATCAACGCCATGTTGTTTAGAATAAATAGTAGAGGAGGGTTAGAATTGTTGACCCGAGAAGGATTAGAAAGTGGTTGAGACCCTTAGTGCTTACAAAGTTATCTAGACCCTTACAGTAGTAAATCAGGAGGGTGGATAAGATTTCCAGTAGCACTCAAGTGCATGTGAGAGTCCATAGGCTATAAACCCCTAGCAATAGTAAAGTTCAGGTCAGAAATAGGCCGATTACGCCGCAATGTGCTAATGACGGTAGGGTATACCTGCAAGATAATGACTATGACCCTAGTTTGTTATGTCGAAGGACCGAGAGATCATATGAACAAAATTGGCCCAAGTGCGGGTCAAAATGATACAGGTCGGTAGACTTGGTCAGTAATATCTTTGACAGTATGAGGTAGAGGGCACGAACCCCAGATCTCAACCTATGATAGCAAGGGGAAAGGCACGAGTATCTATCTCTAGAGGAAAATAGAATCACCTTCGGGTTGAAGTAAGCTGACAGAGCATGGGACCACCGCTGAATGTCAAGAAATAAGCATCTGGTTGATATTAAGAGATAGTGAGGTTGTAACCTAGGATACCGCAATATTACCACCAGTAGCGGAGGTAAAGGAGTGACGACACGGAGACTCCAACCTAGTATAGCCCAGAGATAAGTCCCAGTAGGGAGTCATCGACCTTTGAGGTAATAAGGTGCAGAGTTATGAGACCTAGAGGTCGACTCTGCATTCCAAATGTGGCAAGACTTGATTAGTAGATTATAGTAAGGTATACTATGTTCGTTATCCCCCTCCACCTAGAGTTGGACAAAAACGCATTAGGCTGTTTAAAGAGACCTACCAATAGCAGGGGAAGGAGGAAGGTCTTGTTGAGTCGTAGCACAAAGCTCCAATGACCAGCCAGGAAATGTTGGACAGCAGGAACCGAGTAGGCCAATTCAGGAGATGGTCGTGCCTGCAAGGGGGTGGAGAGTGATGAACATGAATATAGTTATAGGATATCTCGTACTAGATGTAAACTAACCTTATTTGAGCCAGTATAGAAAGGCTAATGAGATTGTCTTATGTCTCGCCGTATGGAATTATGTTTTAGCTAAGGCTTATGCCGAGTTAATTGTTTAAAAAGTAGTTGGCCACATGGAGCCCCAGTGTCTAATAAACTCTGACAGAGAGGGACAATTCACAGTTAGGTTCTGGGAAGCTGTTAGAACAGATTGGGAAGTGTGATAACTTAAGTACGACTTCTAGTCCCTAAACAAATAGCCAAGCAAAGCACACAATTCAGACACCCAGACATCTATTATAGGTGGAAGTGGAGACCCCCCCCCCCCCCCAAATGATGACTTGAAGCAGATAAATTAGGGGTAGTTGAACCAGGCATACTAATACATCAACCAACCGAAGGAAGTTAAGCTTATAGGGAAAGATGTACCGACAACCCAGGGTTATTAGAGGTCCTACCCTAACTTATGGCATGGGGAGTTAAGGATCGAAGCAATGACTGGATATTCCCGAAAACTTCACCACTGAAGGGTGTTATGAGATCTGATAAGGAGGGAAAGTCCAGCCCTAGATTAATTAAGCTTTACCAAATCCTCCGGAAGATCGATCAAATGGCCTATAAGATAAAGTTGCCTTCGGGACTAGGATCTATTCATCAATACTACACAAGTGCATAAGAGAACTTTCTTGGGTTATCCCAGTCGAGGATGCTCAGGCCAAGAAGAACTATCCCACGAGGATTCTCCTATTGTTATGCTAGATTGACAAATCCATGGAGGCTATCTCAAGACCCAAAGTTGTAGCCTAGTAAAATCATATAGAGGAACAAAAAGGTAGAAGAGATGACTTGAGAAGTTGAAGGCGGCGTGAGGTCTAAAGGTCCTTACTTATTTCAGCCCTGACCCAGATTGAGTAGTTGAGGTGAGATTGTTGTTCAGCTATTGAGTTGTTACGTATAATATAAGTATTACTTAGTTATTCGCTTTTATGATATGAAACTATGTTATATCGCTGCTTTTACCATCCTGTGAGATGCCTATGTTGAAATTTTCTGTGTTTCAGGTTTTTGGATAGTCCACAATACAGAGGAGACTCTGCTAAAATTTTGCTAAGTAGTAGTCAGAAGAGTTAACTCCTTTAAGCCTGAAGATTACATTCGAGGACGAATGTTCCTAAGGGGGGGGGGGGGAAGGATGTTACACCCCGTAAGTTTCTATCGTTTAACCGATTTGTTCTTACGTATGCGAAGGGTTTTAGAGTACGATGTATACGAGAAAAGGCTCACGGAATGATTGAATGAGTATGGAGTCGCGCGAGCAGGAGGTCGGGGATGGAGGCCAGAAGCACTAGGTACCGCGCCGCGCCGGCCAACCCGGCGCCTTGAGCGGCGCATCGCGCTTGACTCTTAGCGATACGGGCGGTGTGTCGTGCCTCCCCTGCCCACTGCCTCCTGTATATATATATATATGTTTTAAGGGTTGAGTTGATTCATTTGAAGACATGAGACTTCAACCAGAATAGAGGGAGTACACAATTTTCTTCGAATTTTCACCAAATTACGCTATCAAACGCTGTCAAAATGAAAATTAACTTTGGGTAACAAGTTTTTGGCCTACAGGAAGCATCCTTGTGGAGTTATTTCTTGAAAATTCGCTCGGCACACCGGAACCCCGCCGAGTAAAGATTGCCGAAATTTCTCAAAATTGGATTCTAAATGGCCACATGCAATAGGTAAGCATTTCTCCCTTCTAAACTCTCGAGAAATTATAAGTTTTCGGCCAAATGAAATAGGGTTGGAGTTATAGTTAAACCTATTGAAGGATATTGTTATTCACTGATTCGTACTATTAAAATAGCCTTATTTTCTCAGTATAAAGGCCGCAATTGAATGGAATCGCCAGCTATATGTTGAACTAATTGAGTAATTGAGAATCGACATTTGAGGTATGTCAAGGCTTATTCCTTTGGCAAGTTATTTTCATTGTATAATGATACGACCTATGTTCTTAAACGAAGACAACGATCCTATACATTGTAATTAGCTGTTGCTAGTTGATAAGAATTATATATGTTGTGATTAGTTTATGTCAGTAGAATATAGTGATATATGTATTGTGGTTAGTTACTAAAAGACGTGTTTTAGAATGTATTGCAGTACCCTCGTGGGGAAAGAGTATGTTAAGTGTGACTTACGCTAGGAGTGTCATAGAAACTCCTCTATTTCTCTGTTCACTATGTTAGTAGAATTTTGATATTCTATTGTCATGCCAAGGCCTTAGAATCTTAGGGTCACCTGTTGGGCCTGATTCGTTAAGTTGGATAGCATAGGGCGTGGACGGGTGATGTAACTCTCAGTTTGACGCCAGTATAGACTGTAAAGCTCGCCCAAAGGTCATTTGCGTACCTTAACGCCTCTAGGGTAGAAATCTAGATAGGATGGTCATATCTTAGAGTCAGCAGCATCAGGGCCATCTAGTAAATTGAGTGGCAGTCGGTCACCTAGTTAGTTACTGCCAATGAATGTTAGTTCCAGTCGACTTAGTGTTTGTCATACAGGCTATCTATTAAGTTAGCCTAATTGCACAAGTCAGATAGACCCGTGAGTACCCCAAGGAGGGAACCTTGTCAGTAGTCGGATGCGGGGCCAATGCCTAAACTTTCTCTTATAAATACTCAAGTACAGGTTGCCGCAATGGCCAGGTCTAGGTAAACTTTCCTACAGGGTTAGAAATCACCAGAGAAGATGCATGAAAGCTGAACAGACCAAGTTGAGGTCTAAGGGTTTGGAACTATAGTAATACAATATTATCTTCTGGCTGAGAATCATAATAAGCTGCCTGGGGAAGGTTAGGGGCTTACTGCTCAGGATCATGTCCAATTAAGTAGCAGCCCTACAGTTGTCCTAAGCGAAGAAACTAAATAGTTGGTCGTCCGCGACCTTACGATTGACTTATGAGCTACTGTCCTAGCATGAAATTCAGAGTATCGTTAGGCCACTCCAGATCTTTCCTTATCTAGTCTAGACTATTAGAGATTATGATCACTATCAAAATCATTTGGTGAGATATAGGCACACGGGGTGTGCCTATTAGCAGTTATACAGACTATTCTAGGGGCGGGTAGTGATCACGTTAGGCCCTAAGAGCCAGATACTCCTTTTGAGTGGCTAGATTGAGACTAAAATGCAGTATATTTGGTTGGGATGACCTGTCCTATATAGCCTTCCATTGTCCTACCTCGGGGTTACTAGCTGTGTTCATCGCCTACGGGGTTATATTTATCGCTCCAAGGAGCTATATGTTGTCTCAAGGGTCTATGCTAAGACCTGAGGGTCATATTACAATCCATTCCATGGCTGGACTTTTATATTTATATCGTATCGGCATCACTGACCCTCGTCGAGCCTTGTGCCTAAGTTGCAGTTACAGGAATCCTCCGGGCTCAAATAGCTACAGGAGCCCAGCGGGCTCAGTTGCAGACCCAGGGGCCACGTAGGTTGGCTATAGTTATCTGTTGACCCATATTGACCACGTTAGGATTATATAGATTGGAGTGTGCTCGCAAGGCTTATGGGGTCTCCGGGCGTGTTATTCTGTGTTGGTTATACCTTCCGGGCTTATGGGGGTCAGGTGAGGTTCTTGTTTGTATTCTTGTCTGCTAGTTATAGCTTATGAGTGTATAGTTGTACCATCTTTGCTCATATACGTGTAGTATTTTGCTAGATGCAGGTTATGGCTGAGAAAGCTTACAGGTTAATTTCTTCCCCTTCTTGTTATTCACTTTTAGTTCTTTATCAGCGATTATTGAGCTTTTTAGTTATTTCCTTATATATTCAGTACATATTGTACTGACGCCCAACTATGGGGTGCTGTATACTTGCCTGCAGGTTTAGACAGACAGGTTGCAGGATCTCCTAGCAGCCGTTCAGATTTAGCAGTTCGGCCAGCTCCTTTTGTTCGGAGTTGCCAAGTTGTAAAGATTATCTATTTTCTATTTTTTTAGCATTTGGGTAGCCCGAGCCCTGTCCCGATCAACATTTTCACTCCTAGAGGCTTGCAGATGACAGTATTCCATTAGTTGGTTGTTGTTGGCTGTTTGGGGCCCATGTATCTCTTATCTTATGCGTTGGCCGTGTGGGGCCTAGTGTAGCTGTTTGTTTCTATTGTCGTTATAACTAGACAACATGATAGTCTTGCCGGCCCGCATAGGATCCCTTTTTTGACTAGTGGGTGGTTAGTTATTTTCTTTACAGGTGCTGCGTGGCCTTGTCGGCCGGAGGCTGTGTTTACAAACGAGATATAGCAGTTTGTTTTCTTGATTTCGAGTCATTGATAGGCACCAGAGATGCCTATGCCTAGCCAGGTCAGCCCAGATCCTAGTGTGGCATTAGGTGCTAGTCATGCCACCCAAGGTGGGGCACGACAGACAATTTTATTTATTGCGATGTCATTTAGTGAATGTAAAAAGTTCAATTAACATTTCTAAGGGCATTCACACTTTTAATATAATATAAATTAAAGAAAGAGATAGACAAGGTGATGTGGCATATTTCTATGTTCAAAAAATACATTTACTTTAACTCAATTTTTTTTAGCTTTTGCCTCATATTTCTTCAATTGTTCTGCTATATTAAAAACTCAAAAAAAAATACATCTTAAATTCTCATAAATATAAATCGTACTAGTCCTGAACATGTGTAATGCATGTGTCTCTCATAAAAATTTGTGTAGATTTGTTAGACGATATATGTTGAATGATATATTGTTGCCAATAGATATATTAGTCTAAGAGTACGCACCCCATACATGTCCCTCATAGTAGTAAGACTATAATTTTAAAAATAGCATAAACAATATTTAAAAGATTTGTTTGTGTAACAATATAAGAATTTAGAAAGAAAATTATAAATTTCAAGAATACGCTACCCGCACGTGTCCCTCATAGTAATAAGAGTAAAATTTTAAAAATAGCATAAATAATATTTAAAAAATATATTTGTGTAATAGTATAATAATTTAGAAAGAAAAGTATAAATTTCAAATTGATAAAAGATCATGTTTAAGAGTTTGATCAAATCCAGCAATTCTTCCTTCAATTTGTTCAAATAATTGCTTCAACGAATAAAAGCATCGTAAAACTAACATTTGATTGAATGGTAAAAAAAAAATTTCACTTTTACATGAGCACTTAAAGCATGCACTATATGTATATTTCATATTACTTATTATAAAATTTATATTACTACACTATAAATAAGTTAAATTTAATATAAATATTAGTATTACGAGAACACATTATAATATTTGTATATTAGATTAGAACACATAGTATAAGTTATTTGTTTAAACAATTAGCACTTACGAAATCATGTTGTGATTTATTACTGACTTATTTTTGCACTAATAAATTAATATCATATCACGAATGCATTATTTATTTATAATTACTCGTTAATTAAGAAATTGTTATGCCACCAAACTAAGAAAGACTCATCAAAATTAGTGGAAATAACCACTAATGCTTGTATTAGGGTAGACTATCTATATCATACTCCTTGGGGTACAATCCTTCCTCGGATCTTGTTAAAGCAGGATGTTTTGTACTCTGAAATGTCCTTTTTTAATTTTATTTTTAAAAATTTCTAAACATAAGGTGCTTTACATTATAAATTTTTATTCAATGTGTAATTATTTTTAAAAAGTAAAATCTTAATCGCTTTTAAATTTTTAAATATTAAAATTTTCTATATGTTTCAAATATGAAAAGATTTAATACATAAAATTTAGTGAATTTTAAATTTTTAAATATTAAAAAAATAATTAAATAATTATTTTTTCAAATGTGAACTCTATTTTAAAAGAGTAAAAGGTGAATTTGATATTTTGCTACGGGGCTTCTGTACTTTAAATGTTTAGTAATAACTTAATTTTAAATTTTTTTATCCTTATGAGATGATTTCAATTAATATTTTTTATTTTCTCTTAATTTGTATGTCTCATCAAACACTTTCATATAAATTGAAATAAAAGAAATACCGTAAATTTAACTAAAGAGAGTCAAATATTAAATATTAGGAGTTCTTGCATCTTACAAAAAGTAAAGATTTAATTAATAAGTAAATGACAATTATTTAAGAAAAATGATAACTGACAATTTTATCTATTGTAGAAGAAAACTCATATTGGGCAAAGCAGTCATTTAATTATTTTTCTAATATTTAAAATTTAAAACTATCTAAATATGATTGTAAATAACTTTCTTTTAGGATTCTTTAATATCACTTTAGGTTTAGAATTCTCCTGACAAAAATTACCTAGGAGACGACAAAAAAAATCCCAACAATTAACATCACCTTAGTTTTAGGATTCTTTCAACAAAAATTATTACTATATGATACCAAAAAAAAGAGAAAAGAAAAGTAGAAGATCCAAAAACTAATAGTATCTTCTTACCAGACTTGGTGTATGATAGTACAAATGAAAAAAAACCCTAATAAATTAATGTCAAAATTCATGTTACAATTAAAAATAGTAAGTTTAAACACTAAATTATTGCTAAACAAATTATTTTTGTTGGTTAATACTCAAACCAAGAATTTTCAATTGAGACAAACTAATCTAAGACATACTAAATTAATTAACATTTGTGTAAAAGATAAAATATAACTTTAAAAAAAATTATTATCTTTTCGTCAATTAATGTCACGTTTTTTTGAGTGTCTTAACTTATTTTCTTTTTATACTCTTTTATTGATTCAATTTCAATTTGTCATGACCCCAAATAGGCGGTTCATGCAGGCACCTACATCGACTCTATTAGATAGGAGAACCGCTTAAATAGCATTACATAATATACCCAAAATTTCTCATTAATTTACACCACTCAACAATAATTAGAAAATATAAACAAAAATTTTCAAAATCTTGAACTCTCCCAAAATCTAGTCTAGACAGGTGCAAGAGCTCTAATGACAATTCAAATGACACGGCTTCGTCTGAGAAGAAGATCACAGAAGTTGATGCTGAATACTCCACCTCAATCAAGGAACTTCAACATGCTACAACCTACACCAAAAAGGTGTAGCAAGGTAGTATCAGTACACCACACGTACCGATAGACATCATCGGTCGACTAAGATTAGTTAACATAACAGCATAATAATCAACATATAATCAACGTTAATAAATTCAATGACTACAACACTCATGAAACATCCCACTAACTTTATTCCATATATTATCGTCTTTTATGACTCATCAAGGTTCATGCAATTACCTTACAATCCTAGCCGTTATTTCATCTACCTCTCCTTATTTCCGCTGCAGCAAATACTTGGATCGCTATGTCGTCCCCGCAACCGCGGCGAATTGCCCACTACAACGGTATCCCAAAACAGTCAGTAGCCGATTTTCTTGATATCGTTCTATTTTATTCCGCTCTATAACTTTATAGCACGATTAACTCTATTACCAGTTCACTATCGTTGACTAAGTCTGTTTCTATCATTTATTAACCTATTTCATTACTTACCGAATTTTTCTAACCTTTCCTAATTTTAGTACATTGAATAATAAAGTCAACCGTTATTCTTCGGTGATTCACTACCTTTTAGTTAAATACTTTATATTATCTTCTATGACTCACCAATGACCACTTCTATCAAATATTCATTCATAAATACATATAAACAATTCAATTACACACAAGAAATCATCAAAACACATTGGGGGAGTTGGGTCCCCCAAAATTAAAGTACATGCACATAACTGTCTCCACACCACGAATATGCCATATAATATCATACCTGCACTGTATCGTCATATATTATGTTCCAATCACGTTTCTCACCTCAAAATCGAATCATGTGGGTATATCTTGTATCACTCTGGTATACCTGTACCTTTTTGTCACTGGAGCCATATGTATATCAAACCATACCCGCACAATCTTTATCTCACAATTATACCATTGGTGATATGCCGGCCACACGCCTCCGTCACTTTACTATACAGACATGCCAGAAGGTCTTATGCTTACCCTTCTTGTCATAACCTGCTGGGGACTCTAGAAATCTATGTATTGTACATCCAGCCGTATAAGAACTTCATCATACTTGTCTGTGTACTCATATTCGTACACCCAGCCACATGGTCTTTTAGTCATGCCTGTTTTTGTACTCTCTCCATACCGCTTCCCCAGATGCTCACTTCGAATACGAGTCACTCATGTTTCTAACCCTCATTCGGAGTCTGATCAAAATAATCTGCTCATCCAAGTCCTCTCCCTTCGGCCCCAAGCCTCACATTCACCATCACATCAATGATTTACCTTTTCATATTATACAATATCCCATTCACATATTCGATAAACCGGCTTGCCCCTCAGTCCCGAGACACACATTTTAACACAACAAATAATAAATCACATGCGACAAGAGTTTTATATATATATGTATCAATGATTATAAAAAAAATGCATATCCGAACCTAATTTCATACCCAAACATTCATAATATCAATTATATCCATAACAACACAAGGAAATGTTACCTGGCTCGCTCTCTAGATTGGGCTCCACTGCAGTGGCATTACTGATGCCAGAATGGTGTCGCTGCAGCGGTTTCATCCCCTTTGCAGCGGCACTGTTTGGTAATACTTCGACCAGCTCTTCCCCTATTTTCTTCATAGACCGTTCTTCGCAATTTCATACTCTGCACTATATTGTCCGCCACCTTGGGCAGCACAATAACAAGTTTATTCAATAATTAATTGTTAATAGTGCAATCCTCATCACAAATAATATCCACAGACCCAAACATTACGTAACCACTTACAGAACACGCAGGTTATTATGTAAAATCTAACTCTTCTAATTTGCGAGTTTTACATTACGTCCAGTAATAATTATAGCCCAACCTTAAGCATTCAGCTACAGCATCCTATAACCATGATTCACATATCTATCTTTCAAGGTTACAATTTAAGAAGAATGACTATATAACTCTATATACATATAAGTATATTCTACATCAATGCTTGAAGATCATTCTACATACAATCAAATCGCTCTCACCTTCACCCCTCCCCCACCCCAGACTATTTTTATTGCAATCTCTTCCCTAGGGGTTTTCACATTATGGGGATATCACCACCCTTTTTATATTCCTTTCCTTCTCAAAATCTTACCGATTTTGAATATTCAATAACAATTTATTCAAGTTTTGATTCTACCTATCAAAAGTACATCAACTATACGCACGTATATGTTTAGCTAATCAAAGTCTAACACAAAAGTGAGTAAACCATGGCCTACCTGGGCGTCAAGCTATCATCAAGATGCTTCAAATTGCATGCCTACACTGATTCCTAAGTTTTTGTGAAAAAATCCTAGCCATGGAGGATGAACCTCTACTCATTACTCCTCTTCTTGTTCCCAAAAGTCTACACTGATTCCTAAGTTTTTGTGGAAAAATCCTATTTTTGGGCATTTTTATTAAGCCCTTTTTGAGGGAATCGGTTTTTAAAATCCTAACTGAAACAGGATTGCGAAATTCTGATCTGCGTCACCTGCTGCAGCGAGACCTACTATTGTTGCAACAATTCTGCTATGGCGGAGAGAATTCCGCCGCGACAGACGCGCCCCTGGGCTCGCCGATTGTTACTTAGCCTATTTGAACTTTCTCATCCTACACCCTTTGTTTTTCCGGACTTCGTTCCTGTTACACCCCGTAAATTTTAAATAAATAAATAGCCTAATGGATATTGGTTAAGGGATTAAAAAAAAAGGAAAAGTCGGTTTTTATTCATATATATCAATAATAACCAGAAAACAGAGGGTATAGCCAAGTTAAGGCAAAACCCACGATATTTTTATATATTTCCTTCTGATTACGCTACAAAACACGGTCTAAACTCCGTTCCGCCTTAGATACCGAGGTATAAAGCTGCAGAGAGCAATCCTATGGAGTTGGTTTCATGAAATTTGGCCCGCGAAACGTCGTGCTACCGAGGTAAAGTAAATAGAATTGCTTTAAATTAGTACCAATGTGTTCCTAGACTTGCAGTGAGCATTTATCCCTTCTGGACTATCGAGAAATAACGAGTTTTCGACCATTTTCCGATAAGTCGAAGTTTGGGATAAATATATATCAAAAGTGATAATTTCTCCCAGATATTAATGTATTTAGTTCTAATTGACATGTATATGAATGTAGTTGGGAGAAACAGCAGAAGTATCGACGAAAATCACATCGGCCAGTCGGATACTCAGAAACCAGGTATGTAAAGCTATTCTTTCGGCAAGCCAGGAAGTATAGTCTAGAAAATAAATAGAATAAAGGCTATTAACAGATACCCAGCGTACAGGAACGATTTTAGTACAATTTCCAGCAAGCATGCTAGTATATCATTACGTATCATGCGATAATCAGAATAACGGATAGTCAGATGATTTCAGATAGTAATATGGTATCCGCTAATAGCTCAACATGTTCTTACGTAATACCTAGAATGAAAGTTGTAAAAGCAGTACAACGAATTAGCATGACTACTGATTGTATGTATTACATTATCGAGCTATACCCAGACACAAATAGCACATTTTACGCTACTGAGCTATATCCAGATTACAGATAGTACGTATTACATTTGTTGAGCTGTATCCGATAATAGATGGCACATTTTATATTATTGAGCTATATCCAATTATAGATGGCATGTTCTACGTTATTCAGTTATATCCAGATATAATTAGATCAGTAATTAGATATAAAAATAGCTCCAGACACTGATATAGCTCCAGATACAGATATAGCTCCAAAAATAGATATGGCACTAGAAACTGATATAGCTTCAGATCACGGATAACAATAATTAGATAAACAGATAAAGGCCAGGTAGCAGTTAGCCCAACAATCAAAAATAGTGTAAAACAGAATATAACATCAGTTGTTTAATACGGACTGGCCTTGAAATAAAAGAAGAGAATATGATTAGTATTTTTCTTTAAGCATGCTTGCTGTGTATGTGTTTTGCATGTTGAGACTTGTTATGGCATGTCGAAATCATTTAGCATCCTCGCCGCCCCTGGGTTGGTAACTATGTCGCCCACTGAGCGGGTGGGTAAACGTCACTCCAAGGAGTGGCATGTCGTCCACAGTAGGACGAAGATGGGATGAAGCTTTCCCCATATCAGGCTAATCGGCATTACAGTACATTTTACTCTATTGTGCGCATGCGCCCAAGGAACAGGTTTCAGATACAGTTACAGTTACAAATACAGTATAGGAGTCCTCCGAACTCAGACACAGTTATTTATATCGGAGGCCATAGCCCGAGCCGGAGACCCAGGGGGCCGGTAGAGGTGCTCGTAGTCAGTAGATGAGTGGAGTGACTTATTTTTGGTTGGTTTTGACCCGGGTAGGGGTAAATAGATTGTTCTGTTGGTTGGCACCTTCCGGCTTATGGGGGTCGGTCAGGTATTGTGTGTATTTATATGTATATCTATATGTGCTATTAGATACTGATAGACAGTAGGATGACACGTCGTCAGGTACGCCCAGTTTAGTTACAGAACAGGTAAACTCTCCCAGTTATCCTCAGCCAGATAGACTCAGCTACTTCCTGCTTATATGTCATGTTATTGTTGTTACCCATTTCAGTTGTATATTTCAGTTTGCTTTACATGCTCAGTACCTGTGGTACTGACACCCGTGGGGGCTCTGCATTGCTTGCCTACAGGTACACATAGACGAGGAGTCGATCCCTCGTGATCCAGTCAGCAGAGTTATCAGCTCCTATCCTCCGGAGCTAGACAGTCGGAGGTTGTTCCTATTTCCTTTTTTATTACAGTTTGGGTAGGTCGGGACAGATTATTACTTCCTGGAGGCTTGCAGTCTGATGTTTCCCTGTGGTGGTGGAGCCGGTCGTGTGGGGCCGTGCATGTATATATGTGTTTAGTTGTTGATGTTGGCCGCGTGGGGCCTTCTTCTGGTTATAGTTAGTGACCTTGTCGGTCACAAATGTGAATAGCAGTAGCTTTGCATTATAGTGTCATCGTTCTGGTTAGCTGTTGTGCATTGCAGGTGGCTATAGGCCTAATCGTCCGGGGGCTGTATTTACAGCCGCTATATAGCCGGTTCATTTCTTGAAATAGAGCCAGAGTCTAGCAGGCACCAGGTGCCCGTCATACCCCCCAAGGTGGGGTGTGACAAACTTGGTCAGAGCAGTTCGTGCCCCAGGGAGTCTGCAAGCCGTACTAAGTAGAGTGTTGTCTATGGATGTGTTGTGCACCACATACTATAGGCAGGAGGCTGCGAGGCATAATAGGATGGTTACCCTTCTTTCATACTCAGTCGTGCCATAGCACAGTATAGTATAGGGTTGGTTCTTTTGAAACTTACCACCCTCTTTGTCTACAGATACTATGGCAGATCAGTGGTACCCTACTACAGGCAGGAGATTAGATACAGCGGCAGGCGAGGGCATCAACAGGATGCCTCACTTAAAGCCAGACTCAGCCCGGTCTGAGAGAGATATAGAGGCTTCATCACAGCCCTCTCAGTAGTCCCCCTCTCGTCAGGAGCCGTTTGGCACGACACCGCCTCCGATAGCTCCTGTACTTACGCCATCAGATCAGGAAGTTCGTAGCGCAGTGGTTATGTTGGCACAAATGATGGCCACACAGCGCCAGTCAGTGCCACCTGTAGCCGCAGAGCCATCAGGTGGGTCTGGCAGTTCGAGGGTTAGGGAATTTTTGGCACTGGGTCCCCCACAGTTCACTGGGTCAGATCAGGCGGAGGACCCCCAGGATTTTCTAGACCAGATGCAGAGAATTTTTGGGTTATGCATGTGACCCCTACAGAATCAGTTGAGCTAGCAGTGTTTCGGTTGCGGGATATAGCTGTATTATGGTACGAGAGTTGGGAAAGGTATCGAGGGAGAGATGTTGCCCCTTCGACCTGGTCTAGCTTCTCGGAGGCCTTTATGGATCGTTACTTGCCAGAGGAGATCCGGCAGGCCCGGATGGATCAGTTTTTGCATTTGGAGCAGGGGGCGAGGAGCGTACGAGAATATGCTTTACAGTTTGACTCCTTAGCCCGCTATGCTCTAGCCTTTGTGGACACTATGCCGTCCAGAGTTCACAGGTTTATTATGGGTCTGAACCCAGAATACATTGAAGCATGCATGTCGGCTACGTTACGAGAAGATATGGATATTGCCCGAGTACAGGCCTTTGCCCAGACCATCGAGGGCCTTAGACAGCGGCGAACAGGGCAGTAGATAGACAAATCAGGAACAGCGCCACAGAGACAGATCAGATGATATGCAGAGGGAGGTTCAGAGAGGACCCAGGCCCCGGTTGTCAGGCAGACCCCCTAGACCCCCACCTCCACCACAGCAGCAGCGAGGTAGATTTGTTCGTCGAGGGCAGTCAGAGTCTGGTGGCAGTTCTCGAACAGTAGATTCCCCGCAGCCAAGGAGGGGAGAGCAGAGCAGATTCACACCCTCACCCTGCCCTAATTGCAGCCGACCTCACGCCGGAGCTTGTAGATACGGCTCCTCAGGATGTTATATTTGCGGGCAGGAGGGGCACCGGATGAGAGATTGTCCGGTCAGGGGGCAAGAGAGCAGAGATAATCAGGACAGGGGATCCGCAGGGCCACGAGCTCCAGCAGCCTCAGCAGGGCGTAGGCCCTCAGGTTCAGCAGGTAGAGGCCGAGGTAGATCAGAAGCCTCCAGTTCAGGTACGGGATCAAGCCGTACCTATGCACTACCAGGGAGACAGGACTCAGAGGCGTCTCCAGATATGATAATAGGTATGATGACTATCTGTTCATGCCCTGCTTATGTACTGATTGATCCAGGATCCACTTTATCCTATATTACCCCATTTGTGGCTCGAAAGTTTAATGTCGCACCAGAGTTATTACAGCAGCCCTTTTCAGTATCCACACCCGTCGGTGACTCTATTATAGCTAGCAGAATTTATCGAGGGTGTACAGTAGAGATTGCAGATCGTCAGACTATCGTAGATCTGGTAGAGCTAGATATGATTGATTTCGATGCCATTATGGGTATGGATTGGTTAGTCCCGTGCTACGCCAATGTAGAATGTTAGACCAAGATGGTCCGATTCCACTTTCCAGGGGAGGCAGTGCGAGAGTGGAAAGGCAGCACAGCTATGCGCAAAAGTAGGTTTATTTCCTACCTTCAGGCGAGGAAACTAATAGCTAAGGGATGTATTTACCACCTAGTCAGGGTTCAGGATGTTCGGGTAGAGTCTCCGACTCTCCAATCTGTTCCAGTGGTGAACGAATTCCCTGATGTATTTCCAGATGAGCTACCTGGTATTCCCCCAGAAAGGGAAATAGATTTTGCAATTGATTTGCTACCAGGCACTCAGCCCATATCAATTCCTCCGTATCGTATGACACCTGCTGAACTCAGAGAGTTAAAGGAGCAGCTGAAAGATCTACTAGACAAGGGCTTTATCAGGCCGAGTACTTCACCGTGGGGTGCGCCAGTTCTATTTGTGAAAAAGAAGGATGGCTCGCTCTGCTTGTGTATAGATTATCGGCAACTGAATATAGTTACAGTAAAGAATAAGTATCCGCTTCCTAGAATAGATGATTTGTTTGACCAGTTGCAGGGGGCCAGATGTTTCTCTAAGATAGATCTGAGGTCCGGATACCACCATGTTCGAGTTCATGAGAGGGACATTCCAAAGACTGCTTTCAGGACCAGATATGGTCACTTTGAATTTCTAGTCATGTCTTTTGGGCTGATGAATGCTCCCGCAGTGTTTATGGACCTGATGAATAGCATATTCAGACCGTATTTGAATCTGTTCGTGATAGTATTTATCGATGATATTCTAGTATATTCTCGTTCAGAGGCAGATCACTAGAACCATTTATGAACAGTACTCCAGATCCTTAGAGACCGTCAGCTGTACGCCAAGTTTTCCAAGTGTGAGTTTTGGCTGAACTCAGTCGCCTTTTTGGGGCATATCGTGTCGGATGCTGGTATACAGGTGGACACACAGAAAATAGAGGCGGTCAAGACATGGCCCAGACCTACCACTCCGACCGAGGTCTGCAGTTTCCTGGGTTTAGTAGGGTATTACCATAGACTTGTTGAAGGATTCTCCATTATAGCAACACCTCTGACAAAGCTGACACAGAAAGCAGCGAAATTTCAGTGGACGGAGGCATGTGAGCAGAGTTTTCAAGAGTTAAAAGACAGATTGACCTCCGCCCAGTACTAGCATTGCCAGAGGGAATAGATGGGTATGCAGTGTATTGCGACGCTTCAGGCATTGGACTGGGTTGTGTGCTGATGCAGCATGGAAAGGTAATTGCTTATGCTTCTAGACAGCTGAGGAAGCACGAAAAGAACTACCCGACCCATGACCTGGAACTGGCTGCAGTGATCCACGCTCTAAAAATTTGGAGGCATTATCTGTATGGCGTTCATGTAGACATTTTTACAGATCATAAAAGCCTGCAGTACATTTTCACACAGAGGGAGTTAAATCTGCGGCAGCGTCGCTGGTTAGAATTGCTGAAGGATTATGACGTAAATATTCTCTACCACCCAGGGAGAGCTAATGTAGTAGCAGATGCCCTCAGCCGTAAGTCAATGGGGAGTTTAGCGTATTTGCGACCCGAGAAGCGAGAATTAGCCAAGGAAATTCATCAGCTAGCTGGTTTAGCCATTCCAATAGTAGAAACAGAAAATAACAGAGCGGTGATTCAGAACTCTGCTGTGTCATCGTTAGTTACAGAGGTAAAAGAATGGCAGTACGAGGACCCTGACTTAGTCCAGCTCAGAGATAGAGTTCAGAAAGGTAAGGAGCCAGATTTCCAAGTGACTGAGGATGAAGTGCTGCGTTGTAAGGGCCGCCTATATGTCCCGAATGTTTCAGGGCTTCGCCAACAGATCATGCATGAGGTACATTACGCTCGTTATTCCCTCCATCCAGGAGCAACAAAAATGTACCACGACATCAGAAACATCTCTGGTGGCCAGGTATGAAAGCTGAAATAGCTGAATTTGTATCTAGATGTCCTAACTGCCAGCAGGTGAAAGCAGAACACCAGAAACCGAGCGGTCTGACGCAGGATATAGCCGTGCCTTTGTGGAAATGGGAAGCGATAAATATGGATTTTGTAATAGGGTTACCCCGTACCAGACACAGAAATGATTCTATTTGGGTAATCGTTGACAGATTAACAAAATCAGCCCATTTCCTGCAAGTACGAACTACATTCTCTGCTGAGGATTATGCTGAACTGTATATCAGAGAGATAGTCAGATTGCACGGTGTTCCGGTGTCTATTATCTCAGATAGAGGAGCACAATTTACAGCGAGATTTTGGTAGTCATTCCAGAGAGGCCTGGGGACACAGATTAACTTAAGTACAACCTTTCATCCTCAGACAGACGGGCAAGTAGAACGAACTATCCAAACGCTCGAAGATATGCTACGAGCGTGTGTACTAGATTTTGGGGGTAGCTGGGATGAGCATCTGCTGTTGATTGAATTTGCCTATAATAACAGTTATCATTCAGCTATCCAGATGGGGCCTTTTGCAGCATTATATGGGCGGAAATGTAGATCACCCGTTGGTTGGTTTGAAGCGGGGGAGACAGCGCTGATTGGGCCGGATATTATTCGTCAGTCAGAAGAGGCAGTGAAGCTTATCAGAGAACGCCTACTGACTGCTCAGAGCCGCTAGAAGTCTTATGCAGATATGCGGTGCAGAAATTTAGAATTTGCAGTGGATGACGGGGTATATTTGAAAGTGTCCCGATGAAAGGGGTGATGAGATTTGGCAAGAAAGGCAAGCTTAGCCCAAGGTTCATTGGGCCATATCAGATTCGGCGAAGAATAGGCCGAGTAGCATACGAATTGAACTTGCCCCCAGAATTAGAGTTTGTTCACTCAGTATTCCATGTATCTATGTTGAGGAAGTTCGTAGGAGACCCTTCCACAGTTCCAGTTCAGGATGTCCAGGTCACAGAAGAGTTAGCATATGAAGAGGTTCCAGTAGCTATACTAGACAGACAGATCCGTAGACTGAGAACGAAAGATGTTGGTTCAGTCAAAGTGTTGTGGCGCAACAAGAACCGAGAAGAGATGACCTGGGAAGTCGAGGAGGACATGAAAGCCAGATATCCCCACCTATTCCAGGCATAGGCAAACAGGAGGTATGTTAGAACTATGTTTCCTTATGAATACTTATATTTCATATATGAAAGCAGGCGATTGATTATAGACAGTTATATATGAATATTATTATATCGTGTGGAGTACCTGTATTGGGCTTTTCTGCTTTTCAGGAATTTTCAGATAGTCCATAATACAGGGGAAACTCTGCCAAAAGTTTTCCACGAATAAGTCAGCCAGTTAAGATTTCTATAAGTCAGAATGTCATTCGAGGATGAATGTTCTTAAAGGGGGGAGGATGTTACACCCTGTAAATTTTAAATGAATAAATAACCTAATGGCATGTTGGTTAAGGGATTTAAAAAAAAGGAAAAGTCGGTTTTTATTCATATATATCAATAATAACCAGAAAAAAGAGGGTATAGCCAAGTTAAGGCAAAACCCATGACATTTTAATATATTTCCTTCCGATTACGCTACGAAACGCGGTCTAAACTCCGTTCTGCCTTAGATACCGAGGTATAAAGCTGCAGAGAGCAATCCTACGGAGTTGGTTTCATGAAATTTGGCCGGCGAAACGTCGTGCTACCGAGGTAAAGTAAATAGAATTGCTTTAAATTAGTACCAATGTGTTCCTAGCCTTGCAGTGAGCATTTATCCCTTCTGGACTATCGAAAAATAACGAGTTTTCGACCGTTTTCTGATAAGTCGAAGTTTGGGATAAATATATATCAAAAGTGATAATTTCTCCTGGATATAAATGTATTTAGTTATAATTGACATGTATATGAATGTAGTTAGGAGAAACAGCAGTAAGTATCGACAAAAATCACATCGGCCAGTCGGATACTCAGAAACCAGGTATGTAAAGCTATTCTTTCGGCAAGCCAGGAAGTACAGTCTAGAAAATAAATAGAATAAAGGCTATTAACAGATACCCAGCGTACAAGAATGATTTTAGTACAATTTCCAGCAAGCATGCTAGTATATCATTACGTATCATGAGATAATCAGAATAACGGATAGTCAGATGATTTCAGATAGTAATATGGTATCTGCTAATAGCTCAACATGTTCTTATGTAATACCCAGAATGAAAATTGTAAAAGCAGTACAACGAATTAGCATGATTACTGATTGTATGTATTACATTATCGAGCTATACCCAGACACATATAGCACATTTTACGCTACTGAGCTATATCCAGATTACAGATAGTACGTATTACATTTGTTGAGCTGTATCCGGTAATAGATGACACATTTTATATTATTGAGCTATATCCAATTATAGATGGCATGTTCTACGTTATTCAGTTATATCCAGATATAATTAAATCAGTAATCAGATATAAAAATAGCTCCAGACACTGATATAGCTCCAGATACAGATATAGCTCCAGAAACAGATATGGCTCTAGAAACTGATATAGCTTCAGATCACGGATAACAATAATTAGATAAACAGATAAAGGCCAGGTAGCAGTTAGCCCAGCAATCAAAAATAGTGTAAAACAGAATATAACATCAGTTGTTTAATACGGACTGGCCTTGAAATAAAAGAAGAGAATATGATTAGTATTTTTCTTTGAGCATGCTTGCTGTGTATGTGTTTTGCATGTTGAGACTTGTTATGGCATGTGGGCATCCTTTAGCATCCTCGCCGCCCCTGGGTTGGTAACTGTGTCGCCCACTGAGCGGGTGGGTAAACGTCACTCCAAGGAGTGGCATGCCGTCCACAGTAGGACGAAGATGGGATGAAGCTTTCCCCATATCAGGCTGATCAGCATTACAGTACAGTTTACTCTATTGTGCACATGCGCCCAGGGAACAGGTTTCAGATACAGTTACAGTTACAGATACAGTATAGGAGTCCTCCGGACTCAGACACAGTTATTTATATCGGAGTCCATAGCCCGAGCTGGAGACCCAGGGGGCCGGTAGAGGTGCTCGTAGTCAGTAGATGAGTGGAGTGACTTATTTTTGGTTGGTTTTGACCTGGGTAGGGGTAAATAGATTGTTCTGTTGGTTGGCACCTTTCGGCTTATGGGGGTCGGTCAGGTATCGTGTGTATTTATATGTATATCTATATGTGCTATTAGATACTAATAGACAGTAGGATGACACGTCGTCAGGTACGCCCAGTTTAGTTACAGAACAGGTAAACTCTCCCCAGTTATCCTCAGCCAGATAGACTCAGCTACTTCCTGCTTATATGTCATGTTATTGTTGTTACCCATTTCAGTTGTATATTTCAGTTTGCTTTACATGCTCAGTACCTGTGGTACTGACGCCCGTGGGGGCTCTGCATTGCTTGCCTGCAGGTACACATAGATGAGGAGTCGATCCCTCGTGATCTAGTCAGCAGAGTTATCAGCTCCTATCCTCCGGAGCTAGACAGTCGGAGGTTGTTGCCATTTCCTTTTTGATTACAGTTTGGGTATGAATGAAACTTGTGAATATATGAATAGATGAAGAATGTTAGTTACAAATAACACAAATTTTAGATCATATAATATCAATAATAAACTCAATTAAAGAAGACAACATAATTTTAGTATTAGAATCAACTAAAGGAGACAATCTAAAGGCCCGTTTGGCCATTCGAGATGAAATCATATGAAATAAAGTTCAAGTTTTATTTGGACATGCGATTTAAAATTCTTAAGTTGTATTTTTTATCATGAATATAAAAACTTATAAGTTGTGAAAACTATCAAAGTTTTCTCAATTCTTGTACAATCTTACCAAATAAGTAAAAGCTCATAATAAAGTATAATAAACTATCACAAAGTCATTCTAAACAAATACAATATTTATTGATTGAACTTTAATTTAATAAAAAGTGAAATTGAAAATGAGTTTTAGTGTACTACTCTTTAATATAATCATCCCTCATTGTACCAATAATCTCTTCAAGTTGAGCATGCATTTCTCGATCAGATGGATGAACCAATTGTTTCTTTGAGAAGTTTGTTGGTATATATAAAGTGGTGGATTTTTTTTTACAAAATAAAAACTTGTGGTTCAATTTTTTTTGGTAATTAAACATTTTAATAATACCAAAAGTGAGCTTTACATTACAGAATAGGGTTGACCTCCTATTCTTCCCAACGTATACTAGCTAGTACTGTTCTATATTATAACAAGTAATTACAATCAAGTACTAAACCTATTATAAACCAATAATCTCAATACAACTAACTTGGGAAAATTATTAATATTTCTAAGAAGTTATTCCCATTTTGGATTGTCGCTTCCCTTGCAGTGAATATGTAATGCAACCTCTCTGCACATACTATCTTCATTGAATTTTCCAGCATTAAACCTGATATTGTTTCGCTCTCGCCAGAACACTGATACTGTCATAGAAAACATACTGCTTGCAATAGCCCCCTTCCTAGCTTCGTTTCTAGCTTTTATACTTGCCCATTGCAATTCAGATTGCCAATCCCCAATAGTCCTCTGGATGCCCAGCCATTTCAGCAATCTGATCCATGAGGCCCTTATCATAGGGCAAAGAAAGAACAGATGCTCCATCGTTTCAGTTGTGGGACCATAAAATACACACTCCATTGGGGTTGAAATACCAAACTTTAACAATCTATCAACAGTGGCTAATCTCCTCCAAGCAGCAAGCCAAACAATAAACTTATGTCTTGGATAAATATAACGTTGTAGCATTAAGTTTTTCCCTGGAACCTTTTGAGTCTCAGGAAGTAGGACTAGGTACATTTTCCTAATAGAAAACTTCTCATTCCTCACTATTGTGTTAAGCCTTGTCCTCAAATCACCTTGTATAACTGATAATCTCTCTAAATATTTTCTTGCTTCCACTATTTTTCTTATCACCCATACTACAACACAATTTATTTATAGCTACCAAATTTAAGCTATGAATTCAAATATCGTAGCTATTACCTAGTAATAGCAACAAAATTTTGAATTATGTAGCTATTTATAAATTCGTAAGTTTTTTAGCCACGAAAATCAATTGACAAAGCTAATTCTTTATTTTTGCTATAATTACTAGCAATCGTGGCAATAATTACCTAAATAGCTACAACCTTATTACTACAATAAAATTTTATAGCTGATCATAAATTTTTTACATGGAATAATTGTTACTATAGCAATAATAATATTTTAGCCACAATAAATTATTTAAAATAAATATTGTAGCTAAATAAATATTTTGCTTCAAGTTATAAAAAAGTTATGGCAATAGTTAAATGATATAGCTATAAATTTTTAGCTATAATAAAATTTCATAGATAATTATTTATTTATGCCACGAGTTAAAACTTACTGTAGCAATAGTAATCTTTGAGAGACGATAAATTATTTGAACAAAATAGCTAAATAAATATTTTGCTTCAAGTTATAAAAATAATGTGGCAATAGTTAGATGATATAGCCACATAATTTTTACTATAACAATATTTTGTAGCTAATTACTAATTTTTGCCATGAGTTAAAATTTACTGTAGTAATTGTAATCTTTTAGCTACAATAAATTATTTGAGATAAAATATTATAGTTAAATAAATATTTTTGTTTTAAGTTATAAAAAATTATGACAGTAGTTTCCTTAATAAATACAATATTTATCATGACGAAATGATATATTCATAACTTATTTTTGTGACAAAATTCATAGTTAATCATTATTTTTTATCGTGACTTGAAATTTGTTGCAACAATAGTAATTTTTTTTTCACATTAAATATTTTTTTGGTAGAATTGAAGTTATTATAAAAATAATCATAATAAATTAGTTGAAACAATTTTTTATAGTTAGATGCATATTTATAGAAATATGTGTGTATATGGACTATCTAAGAGATTCTATGTTTTGATAGGTATAATTGCTTGCATAAACAAGTTCTTACATTGTGGATCCTATGCGAGCAGGCAAGATCACCATGCTGTCTAGTTATGTCATAATGAAAACAGACAATCAGAATTATACTATGGACGACAAGGCCGCTAACTAATAGCTAAACTACGCCCACACGACCATCACGTAAAAGAAAACATACATAGGCCCCACACGGCCAACAATCAAACTAATACTGGAGATCTATAGCCTACAAGCCTCTAGGAGTGGAATTATGGTCGAGACAAGGCCCCGACCTACCCATAAACTGTACAATCAAAAGAACAAACCTTCTAACCAACACCTCCGGGGCAAAAAGAGTTGATTAGACTTGTGACTCGGCTGATGAATAAGGAGGTCCTGAACTGCGTCTAACCTTACCTGTAGGCAAGTAATGTAGTGCCCCGAAGATGGGCATCAGTACAACATGTACCGAATATGTTAGGTAGTAAATGAAAATGACTAAATAATACTGATAATGAAACTAAAATAATTTAATAGGAGGGATAGAGAGTTAACCTGAATAACCTTACAACTTGTTGTACAACTAACAATAAATAGTACAAAGAAGAATCTTACCTGGCCCCTATAAGCCCGGAAGGTAACACCAACACAGAATAACCCACACAGGGTCCCCATAAGCCCTGGCGAGCACACTCCAATCTATATACCTCTAACAAGGTCAAAATGAGTCAACAAGTAGCTATAGCCAACCTACCGGTCCCTTGGGTTTGCAACTGAGCCCGCTCGACTCCTGATTTGTAGCTGTGTTTGAGTCTGGTGGAATCCTGATAAATGCACCCTGGGTACAAGGCTTAATGAGGGTCAGTGATGCCGATACAACATAAAAATAATAATCCAGCCATGGAATGGACTGTAATACGATCCTTGGGCATCTATGTAGTCCCTTGAGACAACATCTACTCCTTGGAGCAATCTATATAGCCCCGTAGGCAATGACACAACTAGTAATCCTGGGGTTGGTCATGGAACACTATAAGGGGCAAGGTCAATCCCAATCTAAACAGAAAGTACTAATCTTAGACTAACAATAGAAGCTAACCACAACAATCATACTTCCGGCGTTCTTACTAGAGTCTAGGTCACATTACAACACGACAGGAATAACTTGCCAAAGGAATTTGCCTTAACATACCTCGAATGCTGATTTCTGATTTAACTGGCAAGGTTTAACTTGCGATCGACAGTTCTTTCCAACTGTAACCTTTATACTGAGAGAGTAGAACTAATTTCAATACTAAACTCGGCAAATATCGATAACTATTGATAATAAAATTAACTATAATCCAACTTCGAATCACTTGGTCGAAAACCTATAATTTCTCGAGAGTTCAGAAGGGAGAAGTTCTTACCTAATGTCTGTGGCCGGATAGGAATCAATTTGGAGAAATTCTGACAACTTTTACTCGGTGGAGTTCCGATTTGCCGAGCTAATTTTTAAGAAATAACTGCATAGTAATGCTTACCGTAGGCCTAGAACTTGTTACCCGAAGTTAATTTACATTTGGACGGTGTTTGGTAGCATAATTGGGCAAAAAAACGAATGAAACTTGCGTGCTCTTCTCTTTTCTAGTCGTGGGTTTACTTTGAAATGTTTTAAATTGAATGAGAGGCTTATATATATAGCCTTGGGTGGTGGCGGGGGGAGGGGTGACCCCCGCTGCCCAAAGCGCCACATTGCCCCGCGCCGCGCCTTCCATAGCAGCAGCAGCAGGCCTGGCGCGTCGCACTTGCCCTTCGCGGCCTAGCCTCGCCCAACCCTGCTTTCAAGACTTTTTCCACATGCATCGAGCTCTCCTAACTCGTCACAAATCCATGCGTATGCCTACTAACCGATAACATTTTACGAGGTGTAACATCTTCTCCCCTTTAGGAACATTCGTCCTCAAATGTCGTCTTCAGGTTTACAGGAGTTAACTCTTTTAACCAATATTTAGAAAAATTTTTTGGCAGAGTCTCCTCTATAATATGGACTATCCAAAAACCTGAAGCACAGAAAAGTCTAACATAGGCTCCTCCCCGGGATGCTATAAACAACTATTTTACCACAAAGAGGTAGCCAGCTAAACAATACTGATAACACAAGCAGTAAAATAACAACTGAATAATAACATCACCTTTAACTACATAGTCTGGATCAATTCTAGAACAAGTGAGGATTTCTAGACCTCATGTCATCTTCGGCTTCCCAGATCATCTCTTCTTTGTTCCTGTTCCTCCATAATAGCTTAACAAACCTGTCGATCTAGTATGGCAACTGGAACCTCTTCGTAGGCTAAATCTTCAGTAACTTCGGGACGGATCTCCTATGCAATTCTATAACATTGACACGTGAAATACTGGGTGGACAGATTCTAGTTCTGGAGGCAGTTCTAGCTCATATGCCACTTGGCCTATTCTCCGAAAGATCTGATACGGGCCAATAAATCTAGGGCTATGATTTCCCTTCTTACAGAACCTTATCACGCCCTTCATGGGCGAAACCTTAAGAAATACCCCCAATAATAAATCTCAAACTCCAATTCTCTACTACATACATCAGAATAAGACTTCTGGCGGCTCTGGGCTATTAATAAGCGCTCTCTGATGAGTTTTACTTTCTCTTCTGACTGGTGAATCATATCAGGTCCAACTAACTCAGAATCCCCTACTTCGAACCACCCAATAGGGGGCTTGCATTTTCCCCCGTACAAGGCCTCATAAGGCGCCATATGAATTGCAGAGTGATAATTGTTATTGTATGCGAATTCGATAAGGGGTAAATGCTCGTCCCAGCTTCCTCTGAAATCTAGCACACACGCCCGTAACATATCTTCAAGCGTCTGAATTATGCGTTCTGCCTGAGGATGGAATGCTGTACTCAGATTAACCTGTGTCCCCAATCCTTTCTGGAAAGACTGCCAGAATCTAGTTGTAAATTGCGCCCCTTGTCAGAAATGATAAAGGCGGGGACACCATGTTGTCGTACTATCTCTTTAATATACAACTCAACGTAGTCTTCAGCGGAGAAAGTAGTTCTGACTGACAAAAAATGAGCTGATTTTGTTAACCTGTCAACAATGACTCAAATAGAATCGAATTTGCTCCTAGTATGGGGTAATCCTATCACAAGGTCCATGTTGATTGCTTCCCATTTCCACATAGGCACTGCTATATCCTGAGTTAATTCGTCGGGTTTCTGATGTTCGGACTTTACCTACTGACAGTTAGGACATTATGCTACAAATTATGCTACACCTTTTTTCATTCCAGGCCACCAGTATATTTTCTTTATGTCATGATACATCTTTGTCGAACCTGGGTGAAGAGAATAACAGGAATAATGTACCTCTCCCATGATTTGCTGGCGAAGTCCTTCCATATCTGTAATGCAGAGGCGACCCCTAAATCTCAAGACCCCATCTTTTTTCAATTCGAATGTTGCTAACTCACCTTGTTGAACCTTATTTCTGAGTTGAACCCGGTTAGGATCCTCATACTGATGCTCTTTCACCTCCACAAGAAGGGATGATACTGCAGTATTCTGAATCACAGCCCCATTATCCTTTGAGTCTACAATCTGGACGGCTAAGCTGGCTAATCGGTGCAATTCTCGAGCCATTTCCCATTGTTCTGGCCTCAAATGCGCCAAGCTCCCCATAGATCTGCGGCTGAGTGCATCTGCTATGATATTGGCTTTCCCTGGGTGATACAAAATGTTTACGTCGTAGTCCTTAAGTTGTGTGAAGATGTTCTGGAGTCTCTTATTATCAATAAAAATGTCCACGTGCACCCCATACAGGTAATGTCTCCATATTTTCAAGGCATGAACTACTGCAGCTAATTCCAGGTCGTTAGTAGGATAGTTCTTTTCATACTTTCTGAGTTGTCTCAAAGCATTAGCAATCATCTTACCGTGCTGCATCAGGACGCATCCTAACCCCACACCTGAAGCGTCACAATATATAACATAACCCTCTGAACCTTCTGACAAAGCTAACATTGGTGCCGACATCAACCTGTCTTTTAATTCCTGGAAACTCCGGTCGCAGGCCTCGGTTCATTGAAATTTGGCTACTTTTTGAGTCAATTTGGTCAAGGGCGCTGACAGGGTAGAAAATCCTTCCACAAACCTCCGGTAATACCCGACTAATCCTAGAAAACTATGAACTTCCGTTGGAGTTGTAGGACTAGGCCATGTCTTTACCACCTCAATTTTTTGCGAATCAACCTAAACACCAGCCTCTAATACAATACGGCCCAGGAAAGCTAGAGAATTCAGCCAGAACTCACATTTAGAAATTTGCATACAATTAGCGATCTATGAGAGTTTGAAATACTATTCGCAAATGATTTCTGTGTTCTGCTTCTAAACGGGAGTACACCAGGATGTCATCGATAAATACTATCACAAACAGATCTAAAATACGGCCTAAAGATACTATTCATCAGATCCATGAATATCGATGGGGCATTTGTCAACCCAAAGGACATGACTAGGAATTCAAAATGATCATATCTGGTCCTGAAAGCTGTCTTTGGGATATCTTTCTCCCGAACCCGTACCTGGTGGTATCCCAAACTTAAGTCGATCTTGGAAAAATATTTCGCCCCTTGCAACTGATCAAACAAGTCATCTATCTTAGGAAGTGGGTATTTATTCTTAATAGTAATTTTATTCAACCCTTGGTAGTCTATGCACATGCGGAGAGAGCCATTTTTATTTCTCACAAACAAAACTGGCACACCCCACAGTGACGTACTCAGCCTGATAAGGCCCTTATCTAATAGATCTTTCAACTTCTCCTTCAATTCTCTCAATTCAGCCGGAGCCATTTGGTATGGAGGGATGGATATAGGCTGAGTACTTGGTAACAAGTTGATAGAGAAATCAATTTCCCATTCTGGGGGAATACCAGGAAGCTCATCTGGAAACACGTCTGGAAATTCATTAACCACTAGAATGGATTGTAGAGTCGAGGATTCTACTTGCATATCCTGAACCTTGACAATATGATATATACAATCGTTTGCTATTAACTTTCTTGCCCGAAGATAGGATATGAACCTACCTTTTGGCGTAGCTGCACTGCCTTTCATTCTCGCACTACCTCCCCTGGGAAGTGGAATGAAACTGTCTTGGTCCAACACTCTACATTGGCATAACATGACGCTAGCCAATCCATGCACATAATTGCATCAAAATTGATCATTTCTAGCTCTACTAAATCCGCTAAAGTTTGGAGACCAACAACCTTTATTGTGCAGCCTCGATAGATCCTTTTAGCTATAGTAGAATCACCTACGGACGTAGACACTGTAAAAGGTCACTATTGCAATTATGGCGTTATACCGAACTTCCGAGCCACTAATAGGGTAACATAGGACAAAGTGGAACCTAGGTCTATCAAAACATAAATTGACTGAGAGCAAATGTCCAGCATATCTGTCACAACCTCCGGCGATGACTCTAACTCTTATCACCCCGGTAGAGCGTAAGTGTGATCTGGACGCTACCTGAACTGGATGCCCCTGACCTGCCTCGACCTATGCCGGCTAAAACTGATGGCTTGTGCCCTACTGAAGGTGCTGGGGCATATAACCCTCCTGAAGATCTGTCCTGTCGGTCCCGATCACCTTGACCTCTAGCTGGACAATCCCTCATCATGTGACCCTCTTGTCCACAAGTGTGGCAAGCAGTAGAACCATATCTGCATGCCCTAAAATGACATCGACCGCTAATAGCACAATGCGACATAGTAGGTATGCTCTAATCTGACCCCCTCTGCTATTGGGGACCTGATGCCCGTGAACTCTCATCTGGTCCTGACTGCCCTTGGCGGTTTGATATACCACCCTGCTGCTGTTGCGGAGGTGGGGGTCTAGGATGCCTGCCTGATATTCATGGCCTAGGTCTGCCCTGAGATTCTGCCTACATGTCACTGAGTCTGGCCCTATGGCGTTGCTCCTGATTTTTCCTTTCTATCTCCCGCTGTCGCTGCCTAATCCCCTTAATACTCTGAGCGAAAGCTTGAATACAGGTGATATCCATGTCCTCCCACAGAGTAGCCATAACACAAGTTTCCACATACTCTGGAAGCAGCCCCATAATAAATCAATGCACTCTGGCTGGCATAGTGTCTACAAAAGCTGGTACATATCTGGCTAAGGAATCAAATCTCATAGCATATTTTCGGATACTCATTGGACCCTGCTCCATGTGCAAATATGATCTACCTAGGCCTATCAAATTTCTTGTGGTAAGTAGTGGTCTAGGAAGGCCTCTGAGAAACTAGACCAAGTCGGAGGGGGAGCGTCTCTACCTCGAGACCTTTCCCAGCTCTCATACCATAACAGTGCTATGTCCCGTAGTCGAAATACCTAACTCAACTGACTCCGCAGGCGTAGCATGCATCACCCTGAAAATCCACTGTAACTGGTCCAGGGAGTCCTGAGGGTCCTCTTCCTGATCTGTCCTTGTAAATTGTGGGGGACTCAGGGCGAGGATGTCCCGGAGACTCGAACTCCCAGGTCCTCCCGAAGACTCAGTAACCACTGGTACCAGAGGCTGGCGCTAAGCTGCCATCATCTGGGCTACATATAGACAGCGCTCATAACCTCCTGATCTGATGGTATAGGTATAGGAGCTATTGGAGGTGGTGCCAATATGTCCGCTGCCTGGAAGACTCCTAGTGTGGCGGTGACTGTTGAGGAGATCGGGATGAAGTCTCCCTATTGCCCTCAGATCAGGCTGGCTCTAACTGGGGCACCCTGCTAGTGCCCTCTCCTGCCGCAACATCTAATTTTCGATCGCTCGTAGTCTGTTGCATGTCTGACATTTCTCTATAGATAAGCAGAATAAGGTAAGCTTAGGGACTCAACCCTATACAATGTAGCTCTACAGCACGACTGAAGAAGAAAGAAGGGTAACCACACTATTATGCCCCCGTAGCCTGCTACCTATGGAATGTGGTGCACAACACACCCAAAGACAAGACTCTACTAGACACGGCTTGCAGACTCCCTAGGATATGACCTGCTCTGATACCAAGTTTGTCACGTCCCACCTTGGGAGACATGACTAGCACCTGGTGCCATACTGGGATTTGAACTAACCTGAATGGGTTTATGCAGTTCTGTCGCACGCCTACTCTTCAATTCAAGAAAACGACAAGCTATATCTCAACTGTAAATATAGCCTCCAGCCGATAAGGCCGCATAGCTACCTGTAAAAAGAAAACAGCTAACTAACATCACGCAGTAAAGGGGATCCTATGCGGGCCGACAAGACCACCATCCTGTCTAGTTATGTCATAATGTAAACGAGCAATCAGAACTATACTATGACTGACAAAGCCGCGAGCAATCAGAACTATACTATGACTGACAAAGCTGCTAACTAATAGCTAAACTATGCCCCACACGGTCATCACGCAAAAGAAAACATATTAGGCCCCAGACGACCAACAACCAAACTAATACTGGAGATCTATAGTCTGCAAGCCTGTAGGAGTGAAATAATGGTCGGGACTGGGCCCCGACCTACCCATAAACTGTACAATCAAAAAAACAAACCTTCTAACCAACAACTCCGGGGCAAAAAGAGCTGATTACACTGCTGACTCGGCTGATGACTAGGGAGGTCCTAAATTGTGTCTAACCGTACCTGCAGACAAGTAATGAAGCACCTCGAAGATGGGTGTCAGTACAACATGTACCGAATATGTAAGGCAGTAAATGAAAATGACTGAGTAATACTGATAATGAAACGAAAACAATTCAATAGGAGGGATAGAGAGTTAACCTGAATAACCTTACAACCTGTTGTACAAGTAACAATAAATAGTACAAACAAAAATCTTACCTGGCTCCCATAAGTCTGGAAGGTACAACCAGCACAGAATAACCTGCCCGGGGCCCCCATAAGCCCTGGCGAGCACATTCCAATCTATATACCCCTAACAAAGTCAAAATGAGTCAACAGGTAACTATAGCCAACCTACCAGTCCCCTGGGTCTGCAACTGAGCCCACTCGACTCCTGATCTGTAGTTATGTCTGAGTCCGGTGGACTCCTGATAACTGCACCCTGGGTACCAGGCTCAACGAGGGTCACTGATGCCAATGCGGCATAAAAATAATATTCCATCCATGGAATGGACTGTATTACAGCCCTTGGGCCTCTGTGTAGTCCCTTGGGATAACATTTAGCTTCTTGCTGCGATCTATAGCCCCATAGGTAACGACACAGCAAGTAACCCTGGGGTTGATCATGGAAGGCTATATGAGGCAAGGTCAATCCCAATCTAAACAAAAAATACTAATCTCAGACTAACAATAGCAGCTAAACACAACAATCATACTTCTGGCGTTCTTACGAGATTCGAGGTCGCATTACAACACAACAGAAATAACTTGCCAAAGGATGCCTTAACATACCTCAAATGCTGATTTCTAATTTAACTAGTGAGGTTTAACTTGCAATCAACAGTTCTTTCCAACTGTAACCTTTATAATGAGAGAATAAACTAATTTAAATACTAAACTCAAAAAATATCTATAACTTTCGATAATAGAATTAACTATAATCCAACTTCGAATAACTTAGTCGAAAACCTATAATTTCTCGAGATTTCAAAAGGGAGAAGTGCTTACCTAATGCCTGTGGCCGGATAGTAATCAGTTTGGAGCAATTCTGACAAATTTTACTCGGCGGTGTTCCAGTTTACCGAGCGAATTTTCGAGAAATAACTCCGTAGTAATGTGTTATACCCCGTAAAATCCCCAACACATAGATGGTCTATTCGTGTGTTGGTTAAGAGTATTTGAAAGCCATACATGCTAGAAAAAGGCCCGGGAAAAGACCGGACGAGAAACCTGTCGAACCATCACGGAAGGAGCCGGGGCAGAGCCCCTCCGCGATGGCAACGTGTCACGGAGGTGGAGCCTCCGCGTTGGCTCCGTGACACGTTGGCCCTGTCCAAGCCCAAGTATATAAGCCTCCAAATTCGATTTTTAATCTCATTTTCATCAAATAACTTCCAGAATTCATGAGAAAACAGAGAGGGTGAGAAAGTACTATTAAATTATCGCTCGATTACGCCGTCAAACGCGGTCCAAACTCAAACTAACTCCAGATACCGAGGTATTAAGCAGTAAGGAGCATTCCTACAGATTTAGTTTCACGAAATTCGGCCAACGAATCGTCGTGCTACCAAACTAAGGTAAGTAGAATTACTCCAAATTAGTGTCAATATACTCCTAGCCTTAAAGTGAATATTTCTCCCTTCTAGACTTTCGAGAAATAGCGAGTTTTTGACCGTCTTTCGATAAGCCAAAGTTTAGACTATAAATATATTGAAAGTGACGTTTTCTTTCAGAATATTGGTGTATTTGGTTCTAATTGACATATATATGAATGTAGTTGGGAGAAACAGCAGAAGTACCGACGGAAATCACATCGGTCAGTCGGGTACTCAGAAACCAGGTATGTAAAGCTATTCTTTCGGCAAGCTAGGAAGTACAGTCTAGAAAATAAATAGAATAAAGGCTATTAACAGATACCCAACGTACAGGAACGATTTTAGTACAATTTCCAGCAAGCATGCTAGTATATCATTACGTATCATGCGATAATCAGAATAACGGATAGTCAGATGATTTTAGATAGTAATGTGGTATCAGCTAGTAGCTCAGCATGTTCTTACGTAATACCCAGAATGGAAGTTGTAAAAGTTGTATAATGAACTAGCAAGATTACAGATAGTATGTATTATATTTGTTGAGACTGTATCCGGTAATAGATGGCACATCTTATGTTATTGAGCTATATCCAGTTATAGATGGCATGTCCTATGTTATTGAGTTATATCCATATGTAATCAGATCAGTAATCAGATATAGGAATAGCTTCAGATACAGATGTAGCTCCAGAAATAGATATGGCTCTAGAAACTGATATAGCTTCAGATCACGGGTAACAATAATCAGATAAACAGATAAAGGCCAGGTAACAGTTAGCCCAGCAATCAAAAACAGTGTAAAACAGAATATAGCATCAGTTGTTTAATACGGACTGACCTTGAAATAAAAGAAGAGAATATGTTTAGTATTTTCCATTTGAGCATGCTTGTTGTGTATGTGTTTTGCATGTTGAGACTTGTTATGGCGTGTGGGTACCCTTTAGCATTCCCGCCGCCCCTGGGTTATAGCTGTGTCAATACCAGATTCAGATACTGCCACCAGCTGGGTGATGCCTTCTGCCTAGAGGATGATGATGGCCGACCACCATAATAATATGGTCCAGATTACCCTGCTTGCAGGGGCAGTTCAGTTCACTCTGCGCAGAGCCAGATTACCCTGTTTACAGGGGCAGACTACTCTGTGTGCGCTTGTGGCCGGGGGCAGTTTCAGATATAGATTTTTATAAAATTACCCTGTTGCGTGTTTACACCCAGGGGCAGTTTTAGTCACAGATACAGCAGTAGATTACCCCGTTGAGCACTTGCGCCCAGAGGTAGGAGTCTTCGGACTCAGACACAGTTTATTGTCAGAGGCCAAGGCCCGAGCTACGTACCCAAGGGGGCCGGTAGGGGGAGCTCACAGTTATCATATGAGTGGAGTGACTTATTTTTGGTTGGTTTAGACCCGGGTAGGGGTAAATAGATTGTTCTGTTGGTTGGCACCTTCCGGCTTATGGGGGTCGGTCAGGTATTGTGTGTATTTATATATATATATCTATATGTTCTATTAGATACTGATAGACAGTAGGACGACACGTCGTCAGGTACGCCCAGTTTAGTTACAGAATAGATAAACTCTCCCCAGTTATCCTCAGCCAGATAGATTCAGCTACTTCCTGCTTATACTTGATGTTATTATTGTTACCCATTTCAATTGTATATTTCAGTTTGCTTTACATGCTCAGTACCTGTGGTACTGACGCCCGTGTGGGCGCTGCATTGCTTGCCTGCAGGTACACATAGACAAGGAGTCGATCCCTCGTGATTCAGTCAGCAGAGTTATCAGCTCCTATCCTCCGGAGCTAGACAGTCGGAGGTTGCTCCTATTTCCTTTTGATTATAGTTGGGTAGGTTTGGGCCCTGTCTCGACCAATTTATTATCACTTTCTAGAGGCTTTCAGTCTGATGTTTCCCTGTGGTGGTGGAGCCGGTCGTGTGGGGCCATGCATGTATATATACGTGTTTAGTTGTTGATGTTGGCCGTGTGAGGCCTTATCCAGCCAGTAGTCTATTTCGCATTTGTTATATTGAGTTAGGGATAACTAGACAGCATTGTGGCCTTGTCGGCCCGTATAGGTTTCCCCACATGTGAATGATTTTGGTTAGCTAATGATACAGTGCAGGTGGCTATAGGCCTAATCGGCCAGGGGATGTATTTACAGCCGCTATATAGCCGGTTCCTTTCTTGAGATAGAGCCAGAGTCAGCCAAAGCACCAGATGTGCTCAGGCTGGACCGTTTAGCAGCCTAGAGTCTAGCAGGCACCAGGTGCCCATCATACCCCCCAAGGTGGGGTGTGACATAATGCTTACCGTAGGCCTAGAACTCATTACCCGAAGTTAATTTGCGTTTGGACGGCGTTTGGTAACATAATCAAGCGAAAAACCAATGAAACTTGTGTGCTTCTCTCTTTTCCAGCTGTGGGTTTACTTTTAAATGTTTTAAATTGAATGAGAGGCTTATATATAGTCTTGGGCGGTGATTAGGGGGGGTCCCGCGCTGCCCAAAGCACCACACTGCGCCTCCCATAGCGGTAGCAGGCCTGGCGCGCCGCGTTGGCCAGGGCACTATAGGCTAGCGCGTCGCGCTGGCCCTTTGCGGCCTAGCCTTGCCTGACCCTTCTTTCGAGACTCTTTCCACATGTGTCGAGCTCTCCTTACTCATCAAAAATCCACGCGTACGCCTACTTACATATAATATTTTACTGGGTGTAACAATATGCATAATTTAAAATTATTTTTTTAACATAGTTATTTAATTCTCATTCATAATATTCTAGTATTAATTAGCATACATTTTTAATTTTTTGCATAATTGTTTAAGTCATACTTTTAAAAACATTTTATTGTATTAATTTCAAGTTATTAATTCTCCAATATGTAATTACGTCATGTTTAATATATTGCATAATAATATGTATATGTGCATATTATGATATATTACGTAAATATTTTCAATTAAACAAGCTTTTATTTACAAAGTATAGTTTACTTAATTTTATAAATTATTTATTATCTAATTTCATAATAACAATATTTATATAATTTTATCGTCCATTAAGCTATTTGATGAGTTGTAATTTACAAACTCATTAGACTCTAAAACTTGAGTTTTTGTTTCGTTCCGAGTTGACTATTTTGATTTTATGCCCTTTTTACTTTTTTTGTGTGTAGATGCCTAAGTTTGAAAAAAAGAGCAAAATGGAGGAAGTGAGAATGAGTGGCGAGTCGCAGGTGTCAACCGGCGAAACGCCGGCTAAAGGCCTAATGTCACTGCGTCAGAGGTTGCATGCCACCGGCGATTCATGACTCACCAGCGGCGAGTCACCGGTTTAGTCACTGAATGACACTCAAAAATTTTGGAATTGGCATTGAAGACCTGGCAGTTCAGGGATTGGCATCGGTGAAATGCTAGGTGAACCGCCGAAGTTCACTGGAAATGAGTGCAGAAGAAGAGCATATATCCTGCGGTTCACGGATTTCATCAGCGAATCGCCGATACCTTCATCGGTTCCAGAACGAAGCTATGAAGGGTGTAATTGTCCAGTACTGAAAAGGAATGAAAAGTACCCTACTCTTTAGGGTATAAATAGAAAGAAAGTACTTTGCAGAAGGAAGAAGAAAAAGGAGAGAAAAAGAAGATATAGAGATAGAGAGATTGAGAGAAAATCCAACTACACATCACATCACTATTTCCACTTTTAGTTGAAGACAATCTTTTAGCCGAGAAAGGAATTTTGATTGAAACTTAAAGAAAATACTCTGCTCTATTTTCTTCTTTGGTATTATTAAGTTTCAGCTGTAGTTGAAGGATAATTGTGCTTTTGATTTATCTATTCTTATTATTAAATTCAATGATGCTATTGATGAATGTGTTTTTGAATTTCTTAACTATGAGAGGCTTCTAGAGTCATCTTCATAATGTCAATTAAGTGTAAATCTATTAGATGCCTTTCAATCTATTAATAAAGATCCATTGATGATGATATGGGTCTATCTATACTTGCTTGATTGTTGCTCGGGAGAGAATAATTAAGTATTGGAAGGGAACAAGTAGTGGGTATGGATAAGAGATTTTAAAATTAAGCTAGAAATAGATGAAATTATTTCCTCCTTCCTAATTGGAAGCTAATAGCTAGGAATAGTGAAGTTGCTGATCCAAATCAATTCAGGTTGAGCCAAATTGCAGCTAGATTTTGAGAAAACTCTAGCTAGGGGTAGTCAATAGGCTGAGAAGTTGAGGCTACCTACTTTCCGAGATTATTTACACTTGTTGAACTTATGAGATGACCTGGCCTATCCCGATCTAGTTAGTATTTCATCTACAATGCACCTCTAGTATTTCACACTATTGTCAACAACTTAGCTGATCTTGTTATTTTTAGTTCACTAAGTCAATTTGTGTAATTCTCTGCAAAGTTTGACCCCCCATTTTTCTTGTTTTTATATTAAAACTATTTGGTGCAAGTTAAGATCAATTTCTCAATCGACGCTTGAATTTATCATTTTCCAGTTCTCGTAGGATTCGACCCTGGCACTCATCGGGTTACTTGTTTTGATACTTCGACCGTGTATATTCTTGAAATTAAGGATATTATTTTGGACGTTATCAAAAATGGCATCGTTGTCGGTGACTAGCACTTGATAATCTTGTGATTGATTGTTAAGTTGAATTAGTGTGCATCGTAGATACTTGATTTGATTTTCTGCTGTGTTGTTAGGATCTCATCACCAAATGAGCCATCACTCCCAGTCAGGGGACAACTCAGTGGAGGGTAACATGGAACTTGAAGAAGATAATCAGGTGATGCCGAAAGTTGGAGGAGCCATTCGCCTACCACCAACTGTAGGGAATGCGGTGTTCCATGTTACTAGCACCATGTTGCACTTGTTACAGATGAAGGGGCTCTTTGGCGGAAAACCAAGTAAAGATGCAAATCGACACTTGAGGAATTTCTTGCAAATTTGTCATCCCTTCAACATTACAAACATTAGTCAAGAGTCAATCAGGTTGAAACTCTTTCCGTTCTCATTGACAGGGGAAGCAACAATGTGGCTAGAGGAACTTCCTTCGGGGTGTATTACTTCATGGAAAGAGTTAACCAAGGATTTTCTAGATCGATTTTTCCTTCCCTCAAAGATGTTACAACTGAGGGATGATATTACAAACTTCCGACAAGAATAAGGAGAGCCTTTGCATGAGGCATGGTTAAGGTTTAAAAAGAAGGTTGCTCTTTGCCCAAATCATGGATTACAGGATGGAGTACTTCTCCAAAGCTTCTATAGGGCCCTTGATTAAATCAACAAATCCATTGTCAACAACCTAGTTGGGGGTTCAATTATGGACCAAACATATGGGTTAGCCAAAGCTCTCCTTGACCAAATGACAAAAACCAATAGGGCTTGGCACACAAGGGAGACAAGTGTGTCCACTCAGGAGATCAGCTCAAGTGCATTGGCGGCGGAGTTACAAAAAAGGAGTGATAAGCGGGATGAGACTCTTTCCAAGATGATGACATAATTAAAATTGCTGACCAAGCATGTGATGGGAGTAGGTCCAAAGGTAGTAAATGTTGTGGGAATGCAAGGTCCCCTGCAATATGAAAGGGAGCCTTCACCACCAAGAAATGACGAAGAATGTCAATATATGGGTAACCAAATGGGAGTCCTCGACGGGCTTCCAAGGAGCAAACCAAGGACCGTGGCATCCAAGGGATGATAACCAAGGGTGGATAAATTGTGAGCAGTAAGGATGGCCCGAAAGAAATGAGAGGTGGGGCAATAGAGAGCCAAACCAAGAAGATGATCGCTATCATCAAAGTCCAAATCCAAACATTCCACCTCCTAAGGTCGGGAATCCTCAAAACCAGCCAGGGGTAAGTGATGTAGGTAGCTCAAAAATTGAAGAAATGCTATCAAGAGTCTTTAAGAAAGTGGAGTCGACTGAAAGTGGGGTGAAGGAATTAAGAGGAGAGGTGTCTAACCTCGCTAAACTGTGAGTTCACACTCAGCTTCCATCAAGCATTTAGAAGCCCAAATGAATCATTTATTGGGTCAAATGAACCCGAGAATGAAGGGAACACTACCTAGTTACACAATGTCTAACCCGAAGAGAGATGGTCAATATATGGCGATTGTAACTAGAAGTGGCAAGGTGATTGGAGATACACCAGGGAAGTATAGTAAGGTGGAGAACCAGGAAGTAACTGATGAAAAAGAGGTTGATACAAAGCCAATGACTCCGGAGAATAAAAAAATGTTGAGGTAGAAACAAAGGATAAGGATGAGGAGATCCGCATTCAAGTTGATGATGAAGAGGCATGCATGAAGGGCACGAGTGATGATAAAGTTGAAGCAAGAATCCCACCATCGTATCCACAATGGCTTACAAAGAAAAAGAAGAAGGATCAGTTTAAGAAGTTTGTTGACATGTTTAGCAAGCTGTCCATAAATATACTGTTAGTGGACGCTTTGATCCAAATGTCTGGTTATGCCAACTTTATGAAAGATTTGTTGAAAAAGAAGAAGGTGGTTGATGTGGTAAATGAAGAGAAAATTGTTATACCCCGTAGAATTCCCGGCACCTAAATGACCTATTCGCACGTTGGTTAAGCATATTTGAAGGCCATACGTGCTGGAGAAAGGCCCGGGAAAAGATCGGACGAGAAACCTGTCGAACCATCACGGAAGGAGCCGAGGCAGAGCCCCTCCACGATGGCAGCATGTCACGGAGGAGGGGCCTCCGCGTTGGCACCGTGACACGTTGGCCTTGTCCAGGCTCAAGTATATAAAGCCCCACTTCAGTTTTAAGTGATAAAAACATTTAAAATTTCCAGAGAACAGAGGGCAAACGCAGAGGGAGAAAGAGGAACGAAGAAATTATATAATTTTCGTTTACGCTGCTAAACGTTGCCCAAACACAAATTAACTCCAGATACGGGGGTATTTAGCAGCAGAGAGCATTCCTACGGATTCAGTTTCGTAAAATACGACTGACGAATCGTCGAGCCACTGAGCTAAGATAAGTGGAATTGCTCTAAATTAGTGTCTATGTGTTCCTAGCTGTGAAGTGAATATTTCTCCCTTCTGGACCGCTGAAAAATATCGAGTTTTCGACCGTCTTTCGATAAGCCTAAGTTTAGGCTATAAACTATATCGAAAGTAACGTTGCTCTTTACAATAAAGCTGTATTTAGTATTAATTGACGTATTTATGAATGCAGTTGGGAGAAAATAGTTGAAGTATCAGCCGAGCCTCGTCCGACGGACGAATAGTTCAAGGATAAGGTATGTAAAGCTAGTTCCCTCGGCAAGTTAAGTAATATCGGTGTAGTATAGTAATTTACAGGCCAGTAGAATGTTCAGAAGTCAAGTGTTACGTTTATTGTGAATGTTGATACGATATTAGAAGCATCAAGTTGTAACTTGCATGAAACTTACTAATACGACATATCTTCTAACACAAGTATTAGAAACTGCTCAACATGCTCAGTATGTGATGTGATACGAAATGTTAAGATATTATTGTATTCAGTTGAAACCCCGTAAAGCGATGTAATATCCGTAAGCACCTCAGAAATAGAATGGCAGGTTAAAATAAAGTTTAGAACGCATGTTAGGAATAGTAAATCACGTTAATACAGAAACTCAGTATATAGCATAGGTTGCAGCAGAAATACTATATTTCGTATAGCATTTGCCCCAGTACAGTCTGGCAGGAGACTAAATTTATACATATAATATTTACCAGCCTCAGCACGTATTAAATATGTACAGATTACTATCATTAGTTCAGCATGTAATATATACGATACTTTACCCCTATTAGCCTCAGCATGTGAGATACGCAGACAATATTACTAGTTGAGACCGTTGTATTGTTTGGGGTTGGATTACTTAGCATCCATGACCGCCCTAGGGTTAATAGCTGTATCGACTCGTCCGCCAGAGGATGAGGATACGTCGCTCTATGGAGTGGCATGCCGTCCCCCAGGGGACGAAGATGGGATGCCAGTTTTCCCCATATTGTGCCTTGGTCGGCCCTTATACACCCCCGTCGAGCGGATACGCCCTGGGTGTTGATTCAGGAGTCCTCCGGACTCAGGTACAGTTATAGTCAGGGGTTCAGTGAGCCCAAGTACATACCCAGGGGACCGACAGGATGCTTACAGGGTTATAGGAGATGGGATGACCGGGGTAGGGTTATAGATTCTGTGCTGGTTGTACCTCCCGGCTTATGGGGGCCGGGTAAGGTTTGTGTGTGCTATACTATGTTATGTTGTGTATGTCATGTCATGTTAGATACGAGTAGATCAGCAGTTGAGTGATAAGTCTCCAGGTGCGACCCCTATTTCCTTCCAGTATAAATGAGAAAAGGTACGACTTACAGTATCAGGCAGTTAATCTAATTCTTCTTACTTCAGTTTCATCAGTTACCTTGTTGTTTTCAGATTTCGCTTTCAGTTATTGCTTTACATACTCAGTACCAGCGGTATTGACGCCCGGTGGGGCGCTGCATTACTTGCCTGCAGGTACTCATAGACGAGCAGGCGATACTACGTGATTCCTGTCAGCGATCGAGTATTCAGCTCCTGTCATCCGGAGACTGAATTTCAGAGGTGTATTTCAGTTCCTTTTTGTTGTATAGTACGGGTAGGTCGGGGCCCTGTCCCGATCATTTCTATTGCTATTCCTAGAGGCTTGCAGTCTGTATATATCTCCCTGTGGTCAGATGAGCCGGTCGTGTGAGGCCATGCAGTTGTATAGTTGTTAGTACTCTTTCTTTCTTTTATATTGGCCGTGTGGGGCCATAGTTTGCCAGTAGTGGTGACCTTTCCGGTCACGTAGCTTTTTGGTACTTCATGATTGAGTCATAGATAACTAGACAGCATGGTGGCCTTGTCGGCCCGCATAGGTTTCCCTGAATTGATATGTTTCTGGTCAGCTGTTAGTATAGGTACAGGAGGCTATAGGCCAATGGGCCGAGGGTTGTGTTTACAGCCGTTATATAGCCCTTTATTTCCAGAAATATGAGTTAGAGCCAGCCAGGCACCAGATGTGCCCAGGCTTAGCAGTCTAGCAGTTCAGGCCCCAGTAGGGCACTAGGTGCCAGTCATACCCCCCAAGGCAGGGCGTGACAGTACAGTTATATGTTTCTATCTGTTGCAACAAGAAAAGGGCTATTCCTCCCTCTTAACCTTGATCCCAGTACAGTAAAGGGGCATAAAAATTGAGGCGAGGCTGCCCAAAACAAGCAGTAAGTGAAGATAGATTGATTAATTCCAGTAAGTGTTAGTGAGCATAAAGAGGGAGTAAGACTGTTAGCTTACCCGAAGTAGGGGTAAAAGACTTGCTAGTGATGAATGCCTAATAATAGTCAAGTTTGAGTCAGAAAAAGGCCAAGTCCGCCATATATGCTAACAGATAGCAAGACATACCTGTAAGATTATAGTTATGATCCAGTTGTGACATTGAAAGATATAGAGGTCATGTGAATCAGATGGGCCTGAATATAAGCCATAAGAAGTATAGGCCGAGGCTTGATCAGTAATCTCATTTGCAACGAAAGGCAGGTACCTTGAACCCCAGAGTTCAGCTTAAGCAAGATGAGAGGAAGAAGCGGGAATGCCATATTTTGTGGGGAAATCAGGGTTACCCCCCCCCCCCAGATTGATAAAGTATCATTTTAAGGATTAAGCCTCGGGCTGACAGTAAGATTGCGGTTTAGAATACCGCAGTATGCCTGTTCATGGAGAAGTTAAGAAATTACTGATACAGCAATTCTAATCTAGTGTGGCCTAGAGATAAGGCTCAGCAGACAGTCATGGGCTCTTAATATAAGCCCAGTCAGGCCACAAGATTCGAACGTTGACCCCACATCGCAGGAGTAGCGGAATTTCAAATAGCAGACAATAACTAAGGTGTTTATGTTTGTTACTCTCGGAATGAGGTGACAATACAACGAAATGATAAGTCAGGGCAAGAGATAGTATTAGGCCGTAGAAGCGGTGTATCATGTACGGTATGAGACTCAGCAGAGCATGTCAGAGATTATGTATTACCGCAGAATTTAGTACATATTGTACGTAGCTAGCGATATATATATACAGATAATAGGTATGCTGTGAGTAGCTGCCTAAGGGGTATAATCACAGATACTGATTAGTAATAGAAAGCATGTACAAATTGCATTGCAGGATCCCCTTGCCAAAAAAAAGGGAAAAAGAGAGAGAAGAGAGAAGAAAGAAAGAAAGGAGAGAAGAAAGGAGAAAGGGAAAGGAGAGGAGAAAGGGCAGATTAAGTGTGAATTACGTATGAAGTCATAGGAACTGTCTCAGTTCTCAGTTAATAAGTTAATAGATTTATGTGTGTTGCCAGATCTAGGCTCTAGGAGCTTATCAGAGTTAATGGCCTAAGCCAGATGACTAGGTGATAAGGGCGCAGTTAGACGGTCTACCGACCAGCTGGTGCCTGCATTAGCAGGGAAGCATTCCTGAAGATCGGTAACATTAGTGCATATGCTAGAATCAGGATTAGAGGCCGAATAGGCAAATTTCAGAGATTAGCAATACCAGAATTGTTCTAGTATGTTAAGTGGTCGTACGTTATTTTCCCAGCCTTGTAGGTGAGAGTCGGCCTTAGTCAACCTAGCAGTTATTATGTGAAACACCCCATAAGTCAGTCGGCCGCCCCAGTCAGAATACCCATGGGTACCCCAAAGAAGGGTCCACATCAGTAGTCAGCGACAGACTAGTACTTCAGCTGGTTCTCGTAAGATATTTAGATACAAAGCCGTAACAAAAGGCCAGTATTTACAGAATAGCTCATAAGACCGAGAATTCCCCAGAATAGCAGTATAAATCCAAGTGGATACACACAAGGCATAAGAAATTGATAGTACCCTGCTAGCACAGTGTTTATTAAAACCAGGAGATCAGCAGACTCCCCGTGAAGATCCAGAGATTGATCGCCTGGGAGTAAGTTTGATTAAGCTCAGCCTTATAGTGGTTCAAGCAAAATAACAAAGCAATTAGATGCCCACAAGTCTACAGTATGCATGAACTATAAGTACTCAAGTAGAACAGTTAGAGCATTGTTAGACTACTGCCACATTCGGGTCATTCAACCCGACTATTCAGTTATCGTTAGAGGTCATGATCAATATCAGGATCCTCTGATCAGATAAAGGCACAAGGTGCGCAGATGGTCGTTCAGGTTACCTTAGCAACAGGTAGCCTTAGCATACGGCCAGAAGGCCAGATAAGCTCTAGCTATACCGGTAGATTACTTGTCAAATTCTCCGACATAATAAACCAGTATGGCCGTTAGCTATACGCCTTAAAGAGTGAATATTTTGTATCACCCAGGAAGGGCTAATGTGGTAGCAGATGCCCTTAGCCGTAATTTATGGAGAGGTGACATATTTTCAGATAACCGGGGATGAAGTGTGGTGATGTAAAGGCTGCATTCGTGTTCCAGATATTTTGGGGCTCGCCAGCAGATTATGAGCGAGGCACATTACGCCCGCTATTCTCTCCGCCCAGGCGCGACGAAGATGTACCATGATATAAAAAAAACCACTGGTGGCCAGGTATGAAAAGAGAAATTGCTGAATTTGTAGCTCAGTGTCCTAACTGCCAACAGCTGGAAGTAGAACATCAGGAATCAGGCGGTTCGACCTAGGACATAGCTGTGCCTCTCTGGAAATGGGAAGCAGTAAGCATGGACTTGTAGCAGGATTACCCCGTACCAGGCATAGACACGATTCAATCTGAGTAATTTTTGACAGACTAATGAAAACAGCCCATTTCCTGTCAGTAAAAGCTACTTTCTCTGCCTAAGATTACGCCAAATTGTATATCAGAGAAATAGTTAGATTACACGGTTTTTCAGTATCTATTATCTCTGATAGAGGAGCTCAGTTGACGGTTAGATTCTGGCAGTCGTTCCAGAAGGATTTGGGAACGCAGATCAACTTGAGCACAGCATTCCACCCTCAGACAGATGGGCAGGCTGAGCGGACTATCCAAATGCTCGAAGATACGCTACGAGCGCGTGTGCTAGATTTTAAGGATAGCTGGGATGAGCATCTTTCGTTAGTTGAATTTGCTTATAATAACAGTTATCATTCAACTATCAGATGGCGCCTTTTGAGGCATTATACGGGCGAAAATGTAGGTCACTGGTGGGCTGGTTTGAAATGGGGGAATCAGCATTGGTTGGCCCAGACATTATTCGGCAGTCAGAGGAAAAGATAAAGCTTATTCGAGAACGTTTACTGACTGCTCAGAGCCGCCAGAAGTCTTATGCAGATATGCGGCGTAGAAATCTAGAATTTGTGGTAAATGACTGGGTATTTCTGAAAGTATCCCCGATGAAAGGGGTGATGAGATTCGGCAAGAAAGGCAAGCTTAGCCCGAGGTTCAATGGGCCATATCAGATTCGGCGAAGAATAGGCCGAATTGCATACGAATTGAACTTGCCTCCGGAATTAGCATCTGTTCACCCAGTATTTCATGTCTCTATGTTAAGGAAGTTCGTAGGGGACCCCTCTACAGTAGTTCCAGTTCAGGATGTCCAGGTCACACAAGAGTTAGCATATGAAGAGGTTCCCGTAGCTATCTTAGACAGACAGATTCGCAGGTTGAGGACTAAAGATATTGCATCTGTCAAAGTATTGTGGCGTAACAGGAACCGTGAGGAAATGATGTGGGAAGCTGAAGAAGATATGAAAGCCAGATACCCTCACCTATTTCAGGCCTAGTCAGGCGACAGGTATGTCCGTATTGTTACTTATGCAGTACCTTATAGTTGTATGTGTGTGAATGAGAAAGATTGATACTTAGTTATCTAGTGGATCCTAGATTATTATGTGCAGCACCTGTGTTGGACTTTTCTGCATTTCAGGTTTTTGGCTATAGTCCATATTACAGGGGAAACTCCGCCGAAATATTTCTAGAAAGTAAAGTAAGTAGTCCTCTAGATCACAGAGTACATTCGAGGACGAATGTTCTTAAGGGGGGGAGAATGTTATACCCTGTAGAATTTCCGACACCTAAATGACCTATTCGCACGTTGGTTAAGCATATTTGAAGGCCATACGTGCTGGAGAAAGGCTCGGGAAAAGATCGGACGAGAAACCTGTCGAACCATCGCGGAAGGAGCCGAGGCAGAGCCCCTCCGCGATGGCAGCGTGTCACGGAGGAGGGGCCTCCGCATTGGCTCCGTGACACGTTGGCCTTGTCCAGGCCCAAGTATATAAAGCCCCACTTCGGTTTTAAGTGATAAAATCATTTAAAATTTCCAAAGAATAGAGGGCAAACGCAGAGGGAGAAAGAGGAACGAAGAAATTATATAATTTTCGTCCGATTACGCTGCTAAACGTTGCCCAAACTCAAATTAACTCCAGATACGAGGGTATTTAGCAGCAGAGAGCATTCCTACGGATTCAGTTTCGTAAAATACGGCCGACAAATCATCGAGCCACCGAGCTAAGGCTAGTGGAATTGCTCTAAATTAGTGTCTATGTGTTCCTAGCTGTGAAGTGAATATTTCTCCCTTCTGGACCACTGAAAAATAGCGAGTTTTCGACCGTCTTTCGATAAGCCTAAGTTTAGGCTATAAACTATATCGAAAATAACGTTGCTCTTTACAATAAAGTTGTATTTAGTATTAATTGACGTATTTATGAATGCAGTTGGGAGAAAATAGTTGAAGTACCAGCCGAGCCTCGTCCGACGGACGAATAGTTCAAGGATAAGGTATGTAAAGCTAGTTCCCTCGACAAGTTAAGTAATATCGATGTAGTATAGTAATTTACAGGCCAGTAGAATGTTCAGAAGTCAAGTGTTATGTTTATTGTGAATGTTGATACGATATTAGAAGCATCAAGTTGTAACTTGCGTGAAACTTACTAATACGACATAGCTTCTAACACAAGTATTAGAAACTGCTCAGCATGCTCAGTATCTGATGTGATACGAAATGTTAAGATATGATTATATTCAGTTGAAACCCCGTAAAGCGATGTAATATCCGTAAGCACCTCAGAAATAGAATGGCAGGCTAAAATAAAGTTTAGAACGCATGTTAGGAATAGTAAATCACGTTAATACAGAAACTCAGTATACAGCATAGGTTGCAGCAGAAATACTATATTTCGTATAGCATTTGCCCCAGTACAGTCTGGCAGGAGACTAAATTTATACATATATTATTTACCAGCCTCAGCACGTATTAAATATGTACAGATTACTATCATTAGTTCAGCATGTAATATATACGATACTTTACCCCTATTAGCCTCAGCATGTGAGATACGCAGACAGTATTACTAGTTGAGACCGTTGTATTGTTTGGGGTTGGATTACCTAGCATCCATGACCGCCCCAGGGTTAATAGCTGTATCGACTCGTCCGCCAGAGGACGAGGATACGTCGCTCTACGGAGTGGCATGCCGTCCCCCAGGGGACGAAGATGGGATGCCAGTTTTCCCCATATTGTGCCTTGGTCGGCCCTTATACACCCCCGTCGAGCGGATACGCCCGGGGTGTTGATTCAGGAGTCCTCCGGACTCAGGTACAGTTATAGTCAGGGGGTCAGTGAGCCCAAGTACATACCCAGGGGACCGGCAGGATGCTTACAGGGTTATAGGAGATGGGATGACCGGGGTAGGGTTATAGATTCTGTGCTGGTTGTACCTCCCGGCTTATGGGGGCCGGGTAAGGTTTGTGTGTGCTATACTATGTTATATTGTGTATGTCATGTCACGTTAGATATGAGTAGATCGCAGTTGAGTGATAAGTCTCCAGGTGCGACCCCTATTTCCTTCCAGTATAAATGAGAAAAGGTACGACTTACAGTATCAGGCAGTTAATCTAATTCTTCTTACTTTAGTTTCATCATTTACCTTGTTGTTTTCAGATTTCGCTTTCAGTTATTGCTTTACATACTCAGTACCAGCGGTACTGATGCCCGGTGGGGCGCTGCATTACTTGCCTGCAGGTACTCATAGACGAGCAGGCGATACTACGTGATTCCTGTCAGCGATCGAGTATTCAGCTCCTGTCATCCGGAGACTGAATTTCAGAGGTGTATTTCAGTTCCTTTTTGTTGTATAGTACGGGTAGGTCGGGGCCCTGTCCCGATCATTTCTATTGCTATTCCTAGAGGCTTGCAGTCTGTATATATCTCCCTGTGGTCAGATGAGCCGGTCGTGTGAGGTCGTGCAGTTGTATAGCTGTTAGTACTCTTTCTTTCTTTTATGTTGTCCGTGTGGGGCCATAGTTTGCCAGTAGTGGTGACCTTGCCGGTCACTTAGCTTTCTGGTACTTTATGATTGAGTCATAGATAACTAGACAGCATGGTGGCCTTGTCGGCCCGCATAGGTTTCCCTGAATTGATATGTTTCTGGTCAGCTGTTAGTACAGGTACAGGAGGCTATAGGCCAATGGGCCGGGGGCTGTGTTTACAGCCGTTATATACCCCTTTGTTTCCAGAAATATGAGTTAGAGCCAGCCAGGCACCAGATGTGCCCAGGCTTAGCAGTCTAGCAGTTCAGGCCCCAGTAGGGCACTAGGTTCCAGTCATACCCCCCAAGGTGGGGCGTGACAAAAATGCACCTTTATAGTGCGGTAATGATGAGCAGCCTTGCCCCAAATAGGGAAGACCCCGGAGCTTTTACAATTCCATGCACCATTGGGATTTGTGTGTTTAAGAAGGCTCTATGTGATCTTGGCGCAAGTATAAATCTGATGCCCCTGCTCATTTTTAAGAAATTAGGCCTCGAAACCTCAAAACTGACATCGATGTGTCTGCTAATGGCTGACAGGTCCATCAAAATACCGGTCGGAGTGCTTGAAGATGTGTTGGTGAGAGTGGACAAGTTTATTCTACCAGTTGATTTTGGTATTCTGGATTGTGAAATGGATGTAGAAGTTCCCATTATTTTGGGAAGACCTTTGCTGGCTACCGGGAGAGCCGTGGTAGATGTGGAGCTTGGAGAATTAAAATTTTGGGTTGGTAGTGAGGAAGTCATCTTCAAAGTGTGTTCGTCATTTGAAACTTCACTCAAATGCAAGGTAGTTAGAATATTACAAAATGATGATGATGATGATAAGGGATTGGAGCTGGGGCAGACAGAGCCGAATGATGGGCCATTGAAAATGAAGAATTGAAAAAGGACTACGTCATGACATGACGATAAATAAGGCACTTCTTGGGAGGCAACTCAAGTGTTTATTGAATTATTTGATGTTTTTGTTGTTTTTTTTTTGTGTAGGAACTAAGAAATGAGGATCAAAGTAAGAAAAAAATCATGAAGGAAGAATCGACGAGGGACCGGCGAACCGCCAGTCCAGAAATGTGGATCACTGAAGAAAGGGAGCTCAAAGCAGAAAGTTGAGGTTTGAACTAAAGAACCAGTGCGTCACTAACGAGTCGCCGAACCAAATTCGTGGGCCACCGGTGTATCGCCGGCTTGAAGTAGAAAACCTGTAGCTAAAACAGAGATTCGGCGGAATGCATACGCAATTCGCAAATCGCCGGTGCATCATTGGCTGGAACCAGAACACTGAGCACAATACAAGGTAAAATAAAGCACAACGGCGAATCGCTGAATGGAATCGGCGAACCGCCGATGTAGCGTCGGTAGGGGCACGTACTGAAAAAAAGGGGGGGAGGGGGAATATAAAAAGCTTGGCCCACAAAATCCCAAATACTTACCCAGCCACCCTATTCTGCAAATATTCCCATAGCTTCCCTTTTTTCAATATTTTTCTTTTCATTTTTATATGTCCATTATCCAACATTCCCAATTCTCTACATTCTTCTATTTTCAACTCTCCACTTTCCCACCTTCCAACCTTCCAACTTCCCACCAACACACCCACATTAAACTCCCCACCTTCCCTCTCAACCTATCACATTCCCACTCTACACCTATAAATACCCATCCACATTTCACTATCACAATCACTTCACTCATACCATCTACACTATACTCATCTAAAGGTTCCATTGCAATTTTGAGCTATTTTCATTTTTTGAAGTTAACAGAGTGTCCAAGTGTTCTTCCAATTCGGTAACATTTCTCTTGCCCCTGTTTTAATTTTATTATTGGTACCTGATTCTGTAGGAGTAATATTTCATTTCCATTCCTTGTTGAAATGTTGAATGTGTTATGCTTGTTAAATGGAGTGGATATGTGCTTTTGTGTTGAAATTATGAAAAGGGTGAAGTCTGAGTAACCCATTTACATAGAGCACAACATTTTGTCTGATGATAGACCGAGTGACGCCAATCTTAAGGGCTAAACATCATGAATATGGTTTTGAATGGAGTATAGTTGTTGTATAATGTTTGTTGTGAATGTGTGTTAATGGGCATGTGTGAGTATTGAGTTGAAAATTTTGGGAACGACAGGGGCCGGTGATTCGCCGTCAGATTCGGCGAAATGCCGATGGAGCGTCAGTTCACTCTAAAATTGGTCTTGGCTACTGAGTGAATCCTGTGCTACTTTGATGACTCGCGAAACATGATTGGCGAGACGCTGCTTGAACCACCGAAAATGGCATAATTTTCCCAATGTTCTATTAAGCATCGGCGGTCAGTCAGCAGTCCGCAAATTGTCTTCTGCGAACCGCCGGTTCTTCCGCCGGTACCACGAGGTCTTTAAATGATTGATTGATTTTCATTTTCTTCTCAGTTCTTCTTCAGACTAGTTTTCTTTTCTTTTAATTTCTACTTCAAATGTATTGTCACTAACATACCTCTTGCAGAAAAACAAACCATGTCTTCCACAAGAAACACAGGCAAAGGAAAGGCCCATGCTTCTTCAACTAGCAAGGGAATGGAAAGAGCCAAGGCCACTCAACCAAGGAACAACACCAAAGAAGCACTAATCCTTTGTGTTCCAAACATGGAAGAGCACTACGTCATTTGTCAAGGCCGTTCAATAACCACGGAGAAGCGGTTTGACTTGATTGGATTGAAGGGTGATTTCCCCAACATCACCTAGCAGTTCAACCACATGAAATGGCATGTATTTGCCAACCCTTTGCCGCCATACTACCCCAGCTTGGTCACCAAGTTCTACGCCTCTTATCAAGCTTGCCAAGAGAGTATGCAACATAGAGGCAAAGTAGATGATTTCCCCTACTCGCCATCCGTGATGATCCGGAGAGTGGAGGTGGACATAACCCCAACGGTCATTAATGAGTTGTTCTGGGAAGATGAAATTAACTCTTCTACGGAGTACATGGCACTGGTGGCCGATATGAAGGACCAGTTTGCGTGGATAGGACGCATTATAGCAATTGGCAATCCTTTGTGGGCCTCTATGGGTGGCGAAATCTCTCTCTATGACTTGAAGTTCGAGGCCAAGCTGTGGTTCGACTTCATTTTTGCTCAGATCATCCCCTCAAAGAATGAGCAGAGGGTCAGTCTTGAAACAACCATTCTTATTTCTTGTATAATAACAGGAATCCCCATCAACTTTGGGTAAATTATTGCTCAACAGATGAAAACGAAGGCCAAGCAGTCCAGTACATCAATGCCTTATGCTGTTTTAATTTCCTAGCTTTGCTCAGCAGCTGGGGTGCCTTTATTCCCTGATAAAACTCCTTCTGTGGCTTCAGGTGTAATAGATATTGAGCGGAATAGAGATGTTGAGGCATCGAAAGTAAAAAGGAAGCGCCTGCAAGCCGTCGGTGTGCAATAAGAAGCCCTCTCCCATGGGTCACCCCAATCACCAATCGCCTCAGAATCACTGTGCCCCAGCCTGACATGTCGGGCCAAGCATCGGGTGACATGCCCCAGTAAAGAGTTTCTCCACTGCCGCAATCTTCTTAATCAAGTGGTCTCCATCACCTTGTGGAGATGACAAACTCGCGTGAAAACCAGCTTCAACGTTTGGCTAAAAGCCTCCCGGCACTTATTGCCAAAATAATCAAAAGGAGCTCAAATCACTATACAAGAATGTCGCCACTTTATGCAAGAGGGTGGATGCAGTAGAAGGGGCAGTCACTTCCCTGCGAACTGAAGTGCAGGAGTGGAAGAGTCGGACTTCGGTTGTAGTGCCCGAAATGAGCGCTTTGGATGTTGCAATGGCTGCTTCATCTTTAGCTCAGGGGCCAATTGATGATTTGTTTGAAGGGCTGGACAATGATTTCGCTGGGCTTGGTGATGCTAGCGGAGGTGATGGTGGTGAGGCTGAGGCTGATGATGAAGAGGAGTGACCCGCTCAGGGAGTTCCTTGTCCATTTCCTTTTTGCATATATATATATTAGGGACAATGTATGATCTTAAGTGGGGGAGGGATGAGTGTTGTTGATTGGGGGGGGGGGAGATTTGTTTCTTGAGAAATTGTGATGTTTTTATTTAAGTTTGAGTAGGTCCAGCCTTTGTCGAGCTGTTGTGGTTGCTGATTGCCCTTGTTGGGCGTGTTTTGTTTTAGGAATGAATGAATGAATTGGATTTATTTCTTTTTGTGATTGGTATTTAGTGACTAAATGGGGTCTTTGGTTTTAAGCAGCATATTTTGAAATTTTTGAATGAGATGACCCCAAAATTGTGTTCTTTTTTCGCCATTGTAAATAGTAGGGCAGAAATTAAAACTCCAAGGATTTTCTTTTGACCATGGTTCTTTCCCAAGGAGCAGTATTTTAATTTAGTAATTTTTGTTGTCGAACCGGGTTTGCTTTTTTCGATGATGGATTGAGTGGCGACATTCTTAAGGGAAATGTCATGTCACTTTGACTCTGTTGTGAAGTTGTTTTAAGAGGCACCAACTAAAATTTTTCTTTTATTGAAACGGAAATGTGAAAACAAGGGCATAAGGATGAAGGTAATAAACAATTGTTGACACAGTAGCATAGTAATCTTGGTCATACATTGTAAATTCCCTTCTTGACTTATGATGTTTTCTTGCTTGATGTCCTAATGTATTTTGCTTGGGAAAATGACTCTTGTAGACCCTTTAAGGATGATGCTTTGTGTGGAGAGGATATTTTGTGAATCTTGTACATTACATCTTGTCTAGAACTTGCCCCAAATATGAATCAAGGAGAAATCCTAGATGTAGTTGCACCAAGAAAAGGAGTTTAGGCCCTTAGCTGTCTAGCCAACCATATGCCCTCCATGATCATTAATCCTTGTTAGCCAATTTTGAGCCTTAAAACCTTTCCTTGGCAACCACATTACAAGCCTTAAGACCGTTCTTAATACCTCTTTTGGACCCCATTCTCCCTAAATGCTAATGATAAGATAAGTGCTGAAGTAAGGCTCAGAGCCTACAAAATAGGGAGTGAGAAAAGCAAGTGTGAAAAATGAGGCAAGAGCCTAAGTTTAGGGGTATGTAGAACAAAAGGGGAAGACAAGAATCAAGTGTGAAGGGAACATCATTTTTTTTGTCAAGGTGCACCAAAAGATGAAATAAAAAAAAGGAAAAGACTATTTGTGTGAATTGGTGTTCCCTCTTGAGGTTAGAAGGCTAAGAGGAAGCAAAAGAGGGGTTATAAGGGGGAGTATTAAAGAAATAAAAGGCAACAACAAGAAAAGAAAGGAAAAGAAGGTTGAGTGAGCAAAATTGATGTAAGGCATGTTACGAAAAGCATTAGGGATGAGCTAGTCACTATAGCCAAATGCTCATACTACCTTGACCTTAAGTCTACATCACAGCCTGCAAGTCCTAAATGATTCTAGGTGCAGCTACTCTATATTAGTGGCGAACTATATGAAGGGCAAGCCTGTGGGTCAAGTATATGCATGAAGATATCTTTTGGGAGAATGAGTGTGAGTGTCTCTTCTAATTAATCCCTGGTATGCATTCAAATGATCAAAGAGCTAAGAGAATAGGGATCCTTATATTGGGTGAGTGACATCACTCCTTTTAGGGATGCAAGAGCATTAAGAGTTAATGTGGACATAGAGCAAGGAGTGCAAACTCTAAGGCAAGCTTTGAATTTTCAGTGGTTATAACTTGAGATGCTATGTGTGTTACTTGGTTGAAAAATGCCCTTGTGTGATTAATGATTCCTTTCAAAAAGATATATTTGATAAAAAGTGGTTGCCTTCTTGAAACATCTTCATTGTTTTGGTCTTTTGGGGTATTTTCTTCTCTTTTCGGTGAGCGAGGTGAGTATTTTTGGGTTGTCATAGTCCAGGTGATCGGCGAGGTCTAATTATAAAAAGATGTGACATTTTTCTCTATAGTTGAAGTATCACATTACTTGAGGACAAGCAACGATTCAAGTTTGGGGGTTTGATGAGTTGGTAATTTATCAATTCATTAGACTCTACAACTTGAGTTTTTGTTTCGTTCCCGAGTTGATTATTTGGATTTTATGCCCTTTTTGCTTTTGTTGTGTGCAGATGCCTAAGTTTGAAGAAAATAGCAAAAATGGAGCAAAAAGGAGGAAGTGAGAATGAGTAGCGAGTCGCAGGTGTCAACCGGCGAAACGCCGGCTAAAGGCCTAATGTCACTGCCTCAAAGGTTGCATGCCACCGGCGGTTCATGAGTCACCGATTCAGTCGCCGATGACACTCAAAAATTTTGAAATTGGCACTGAAGACCTGGCGGTTCACGGATTGGCATCGGCGAAACGCCGGGTGAACCACCAAAGTTCACTGGAAATGAGTGCAGAAGAAGAGCAGATATTCGGCGGTTCACAAATTTCATCGGTGAATCGTCGGTACCTTCGCAGGTTCCAGAACAGGGCTATTAAGGGTGTAATCATCCAGCACTGAAAAGGAGATGAAAAGTACCCTACTTTTTAGGGTATAAATAGAAAGAAAGTACTTTGCAGAAGGAAGAAGAAAAAGGAGAGAAAAAGAAGATATAGAGACAGAGAATTTGAGATAAAATCCAAGTACACATCACATCATCATTTCCTCTTTTAGCTGAAGACAATCTTTTAGCTGAGAAAGGAATTTTGATTGAAACTTGTAGAAAATACTCTGCTCAATTTTCTTGTTTGGTATTATTAAGTTTCAGTTGCAGTTGAAGGATAATTGTGCTTTTGATTTATCTATTCTTATTATTAAATTCAATGATGCCATTGATGAATGTGTTTTTGAATTTTTTTTAACTATGAATGGCTAAAATCATTAACTAGAGGTGTGTGATGATGAATACTTAATTGGATTAGGTATTGCTAGAGTCATCTTCATAATGTTCAATTAAGTGTAAATCTACTAGAGGCCTTTCAATCTATTAATGAAGATCCATTGATGATGATATGGGTCTATCTGTACTTGCTTGATTGTTGCTCTGGAGAGAATAATTAAGTATTAGAAGGGAATCTAGTAGTGGATATGGATAAGATATTGTAAAATTAAGCTAGAAATAGCTGAAATTACTTCCTCCTTCCTAATTGGCAGCTAATAGGTAGGAATAGTGAAGTTGCTTATCCAAATCAATTTGGGTTGAGTCAAATTGCAGCTAGATTTTGAGAAAACTCTAGCTAGGGGTAGTCAATAGGCTGAGAAGATGAGACGACCTACTTCCCAAGATTATTTACACTTGTTGAACTTATGAGATAACCTAGCCTATCCCGATCTAGTTAGTATTCATCTATACTGCACCTCTTGTATTTCACACTATTGTCAACAACTTAGCTGATATTGTTATTTTTAGTTCACTAAGTCAATTTGTGTAATTCTCTGCAAAGTTTGACCCCCCCATTTTTCTTGTTTTTATATTAAAATTATATGGTGCAAGCTAAGATCAATTTCTCAATCGACGCTTAAATTTACCATTCCCTAGTCCTCATTGGATTTGACCCCGACACTCGTCGGGTTACTTGTTTTGATACTTTGACCGTGTATATTCTTGGAATTAAGGATATATTTTGGGCGTTATCACTATTATGTTACATATTTACTAAATCTTTACAAGTTTAGTATTTCTATTAATTTAATAGCAGCTAATTCAATTTTCCTCCAATTCATTTAAAATCTAGCCAATTTCTATCTAATTTGTGTCACTCTTAGCTATTTTGAACAAATTCTAACCATATTTTAAATTCCAATTCATTTCAACTTAACTCGTCTACGACCTATTTAAATGGCCCGCGGTCCAACCCATTAGCTAACTCTTCATCTCAGTCATCTATCTAAGGTAATCTAATGGTTGAGATTAAACCTACTCTATTTACCTTATTTGATTACAAGACCCCCTAAACCCTAAGCGCTCTCATTTTCCCTTTCAGCTCACCCACCGCACACCCCTACTTCTTCCTCTCCTCTTCACCTTGTCGCACCATCAACTCTGGTGGACCACTAGCAAAATACCACGCGCCACCGCTTTCCTCTCTTTTTCCCAATAATGCAGCGGCTGCCGCGATCGACGAAATGCCACCCAAATAGTTGTCGTTTTTTTCCTTCTCACTACACCCTATACTCCCTCTCCTCTCTTCTTTCTGCCTGCAAACCACCACAAAAATCCAGTCGCACCACTCCCATCTTCCTCCCCTCTCACCGCTACTCCATCTCCAATAGCGATAGCCGCCGGACTGCTCTCCCTCTCACAATTTTTTCCCTTTTCGCAAGTCTCCATCTCCGGCAGACTTGACCACCATATCTCCCTCTCCTTTGTTCTTCTCCCTTCTCTCAGCCACCTGATTTTCTTCTCTATCTCTCCCTCTGTCTCCTTATTCTCTCTCGACATACAAACCACGAGACCACCGTTGTCCTTTCTCCTCTCCTCTCCTCTCAACAGACACCACCAGTACTGCTCCAGGTAGCGGTGCTCTGGCGATAAAAGCTGAAAGAGGCAATGATGACTCTTCATCGTAAAATCCATTCCTGGACCATGATAGCTTTGACATTATGACGGATTCTCACAAATCCGTTTATGGTTTGGTCTTTCATAATATCGATTTGTTATATTTTACCCTTACTATGAAATTCCCTCTTAAGAGACCTGATATATTGTGTAAATTAGTATCTTGACATTTTTAGATGAATATGCCAGGGCGTTGCGAAGTTTTTTGTCAACCTCAAAAGCCCGTGACTAATTCAATCTAGGGACTTGTCAAAATTGGTTCAATATTTGTCTTATATATTCAAGTCATACATGCTTATATGTGTTTGATCTGTTAAAAAATAATTTTGTACCTTGATCTACACAGTTGAATTATATATGATCTCATTAATTCCTCGAATTTGTTTAGACTAAGAAAGCTATTCCTTAATGTGATAATATGCTGCCAACAATCAGGATTTTTTAAGTCAATTACGTGATAACCTGCACTACTTTCTTGTTACTTGATTAAGCTTTGATTCACATCGATTTGCTATGTTAAAAGGATGCTATGAGATACTGTGTCTTGAATGATTAGTTTTTGAATTATAGGATAGCCTTGTACTTGTTTGTTCATCAAGAAGAGTCTTGATTATTAGCCTCTCTTTACTACGTAAAACTGGTTTGCAATGACTTTTGTATCTAAAATGACTATTTATATTTATTCACTCTTGGGATGGCTTCGTGTGTGCTTGCATTCGGTATAACTGAATTGGTTACTCCATTTGAGGAGTGAAGTATGTTGTGATAGTTAATACCTGATTTTCTCGTTAAAGTGTTATCATTGTCCTCCTAGAATTCGAATCGTAATAGTAGTAAACTGTGGTGATTTGAAGTCTTCACCCTTTCTTGCAAGGTATTTATTTCTTGTAAACTTAACAAACTAGTTAATTGCATGATCTTATAGTAAGGAGTATATGCATATATATTTTTATTATGCATGAATAGAGAATGCTCGTAAGTACTAACATCCATATGTATCATTAGCTTTATATACTAAAGGGTTATTTAGTTAGTACAATGTTGTAGATTAACCCTTGATTTTCAAGGAAAAATGCTAAAATGATAAGTGTCATTCACTTGTTTAATTATAGCTGATATTTACTTTGCTAATTCTTTCTCCCTGCGGAAACTACGCAATCACTCAAAATTATTTTTTTATTATAAATTATTTTGGCTTGTTAAAACTTATATATTGAGATTCTACTCAATTAGAAAAGTTGGCTACTTCATATTTGTAGCTAAAATTATTTATCTTTGTAGTTATGAAGAGTAACAAAGTTATTACTCATTAGTGATTATGATGGGTTAGTATAATATCGTGATGATTTAAATGTTAGGAACATGATTGTTAGTTATAAGATGCAAGACTTGAGACACGAATGATATTTAGAATAAAGTTAGAAGAATTATATTTTATTATCTAAATTCAACTAATGATAATCATTATTATTTTCACAGGAGAAAAAAATTTAAACTCCTCATCTTGAAATTTTTATATTGACAAATAAATTTTAATTTTTAAATGAATATTTTATTGTATTATTTTCTTATTTATTTTTTTAACTGTTATTGCAGCTTATGGAGGAGTGACGAAATCAAAATTGATAGGAAGATGAATAATTTTTTTTTGTTATAAATGTATATTGATATGTTTGGGTAAAATGATGTTTCACTATTTTTAATGATATTGTTGAATCTTTATTAAATATTTTATCTAATATATTGCATTTTTTTAAAACTCAAATTATGATATTTCGTCTATAAATTTCATTTCAAAAATGAATTTTTCAGCTATATTATATGAATTATTGTGGCTTAGAATGTTTGTGGCAAAATTTTAAATTAGTAGCTATAATTGTTTTGAATTTATCGCTAAATATACACATAATTGCCACACAAACGATGACATGTATACACATTTTTATTTACATATCAAATGAAGAAAATCATTTGCTACAATATAAATCTCGTGACAAAAAAGTATGAAATTTTAGCTATAAAATTTTGAATTCATAGCTAGATGTATATTCGTATAATTGCCACATATCAAGAACATGGCAAAAAAAATTTCACTTTCTGTAGCAAATGTAGAATTTTTTTAGCTATAAGTGTTATATATTTATAGCTAAAAGTATGTATTCTTAGCTACAATATGAAAATATTTGTGGCAAATATTTTAATTTATAGCTATGAATATTTTAATTTGTAACTAAATAGGAGTACTATTGTCACCAGACTAAACTATAAAAATAGCCATAAAATTTTAGTTTGTGTGGCAAATAAATTAAATCTTTTGCTACAATACAAGATAAATGTGGCTACAATATGAAGATAACTATAAATTTTATTTGTCGTGGCACAAGAATAAAATCACTTGCTACAAATATATTTTTTCGTGGCAGAAATTTTTTATCATTGCAGCTACAACACAATTTTTTTGTAGCAATAAGTATAAGTCCTTAGCCACGAACCATGTAAAGTTTGTAGCTAACTTTTAGCCACACTACATCTTGCTACGAAAAAAAGGTATTGTAGCTAAAGTGTTTATCCACGAATAATTTCATATTCAGCTATAACATATTTTGTAGCAATATATGTCTTGTGTTGTAGTGCATGTTGCAATATTTCGAATTGGACATGACTCTACTGGCTTCTCCTTTAAATAATAAGAATGGATCCATTTGATCCATAGACTGTCCTGTTTCTCAGTAATATTCCACAACTGCTTGAGAATTGCTGCCTGATTCCAGTAACCAAAGTTAATTATATTTTGTATTTAAAAAAGTCTATCCCATGATTTGAAATTTCAAATCAAGTGATTTTTTTTTAAATTTAAGATTTCATCTCATCATTTGAAATCATGAGATGAAATTGCATGCCCAAATGCTGACTCCATCTCATGATTTCAAATCACGAGATTAAATCGCATGTCCAAACGCCTATTAAGTAAAATTATTTTGAAGATAAGCAATTTGAGCTAACGTAACAATTACTATTGACTTTTTCAAGTTCACAACATAGGAAAAATAAAAAGATTATTGTCTTCTTCAAATCTACAACATAAAACAAAAAAAAATAAAATTTAAGATGAAGAAATACAAAGTTGGAGATTGAACCAAAGTTTAAATAGAAGATTTTGTGACAAACTTGTTGATGTAGAAGATTTCAATGAATAAAATTATGTAATTATAAATCTTTTTATTTAAGTGAAAGGATTTATATACCAAAAAAAATTTAATGTGGTATTATCTTAATCTCTCACTTATTACTTACTAGTTAAGTTATTGGCGCTTCGCGCGATCTTCAAAATAGAGAATTTATTGTATGATCTTATTGTAAACATTATTGAAATAGAAATACAATTTTCATAAATTATATGTGAATTTTAAAAAACATCTTATATTAGCTCCAAAACTTATAATATTATTAATTTCAAAAGTTGTCCTTGCACTTTACTAACTTTCAAATAAATATTAAAATTAAAAACTATTTTAAAAAAAAGACTTCATTAAAAAGAATCAAAATTTATCTAGTTAAGATCATAAAAATTATAACTTATCAAAAAGGCAAAAGTCATGTGAAGAACCTTACACTTTAAACCAAGTTGCTTTCAAATTCCATTGTCCTCCTCCCTTCTAATTTTGCATGAAAATATTGTTAATTTTCATACTCTCTCTCTCTATTGTATTTCTATAATTGGATAAACTCGAAATTAATTACTTCCATCATATGCGAGTCTTATAAAGAGTTCAAACTAAATCTGCTATTGAATGGCGATATTGATATCAATTATTCTCGTGTTTCTTCTTTTCATAGTTTCATCATCTTTTCCTAGCTTAGCAAACACATTTTGTAACGAAATATAAATGTTAATACATGAATCAGTATTTACATCTAATAATCTTTTAGCTGGATGTGTTTCAGCCAGATCTATGCATAAGGTAGGATTATCAAACGCCTAAGGTCATGAACAAGTTCAGAAGAAATAGTTTAAAATTAGTATAAGAAGATTGCAAATATAAATGCTCATTTAGCTACTTTAATAGCACCGAATAAGTTATCATAAAAACTTTAGATGCACAACTAAATATATCATAGATTATTGAGTGACTTAAGAAAAAAAATTTCTAATTTATGTTTAGTACCCCAAAAATTGCAGGGGAAAACTTTTGAATAATATTTAAGAATTAGTTGGTAGTGCCACCTTCACCCCAAAAAAAGCAAATATAATATTCTGCATCCACCTGTGATAACCATTCAGTGGTCCCAACTAAGTTGAAGGAAAGACCAAGTTAGGATGATTTAAAGAAAAGAAAAACACTTGAGAAAAAGTAGAAGACCTCTTTTAACAAAGTTGGATCTGTTATGAGTTATAATCCTTTCTCTTTAGTTTCACCATGAATTGCTGGTTCTTTAGAGTAATATCTTTCCCATAGCAAAAAAGCCGAATCTTCAAAAATAAAACTTCACCAACATGTATAAAGCTTAGGAATAGCTATCCTAAGCTTCATTGGAACTTTACTTGTCTTAAAATCTTTATTCTTTGGTGTAAGATTTGTAGTAGTTCTATTGAATTTTCCAGCATTTCAATATCGTCTTTTTTCTCATATTCTATCAGTGTTGAATCAATCAGCAAGCAAACTTATGAATAAAATTCTACACTTCTAACTCATGAAAACAAAAATAAAGCAATGTCTCATCAAACTCATGTAAAAAAAATTGTTAAAGTAATTACTTTTTAATTAGATAAATATAAATTATTAGTGAGTAATGAGGTTCAATTACCTAACCAGCAATACTTCTTGTCTCTTTGCAGTTTCTTCCTTCCTCACATATAGTTCAGGTTTCTTCAAAAACTTTCTTACATCACCACTAAACTCAAAATTCAATATATATACATGATCAAATTAAAATCAATTTATATATACGTGCATAAAGAATAAAGTAGTTTTAAAAAATCTCCAAAGAAATAGTTGAATGGTCGATATTGTAATGCAACAAAAGAGAAATAAAGTGGAACTTAGATACCTTTGCCGAATTACGAAGATGGCATTGTCTAAAACTACGATTTGTAAAACCATGGCCTGCGATTAATTAAAGTCATTAGCAGATCCTAAGAAGGAGACATCGATAGAGGAACACAGAGTCACAAGTCTGTAACTACCTGTATTTTTTTAGTGCTATTTTTTACTTAATTAATTTACTTATCTATTAACACCAAACTCCCATATATAGCTATTGATTGAAATGTTAAGACAACTGCCAATAAGACAAAACTACATTATGGTGCATTAATAATAAATATCAAAGAAAGAAAATAATGTATTTGTATTGAAGACGAAAAATTATTGTAAAAGTAGGAGGATAACCAACATATTTAATGATTCGGTCCCCGTATGATCATCGAAAAATGTAAATCTCGAAATCTAAAATTGTACCAATTTAGCAATCTGTAACACAGTATATTCAAACGATTAAAGAAAGAAAAATGATGACTTTATATTGAAGGGAAATGAATTGTTTGTGGGAGCAAGAGAACAATTAATATAATAAATCAAGTCATAGTCATTGGAAGACATAGGTCTCAGTATTGGCTATTCAATTACGAATTTCTTGCATGTATTCACCAATTTCTTAAATTTATCCAAATTATTTGCTGAGTATTATGATACATCAAAGAATATGTTTTCATCAACAGGAAGATAAAGATAATGAGTATCCCATCTTTAACAATGGGGAACCATTGCTACACTAACTTCCATCAATCAACTAAGCACACCTAAATTTAAATCAACAAGCTTTGTGCACTCATGATGATGTATAGTTTTTTTCACCATCTACAGGAGTATGTAATTTTTCACAACAAATAATCTATAAAAGAAGTCAATTACCTGTAATGTGCTGAAGTTACATTGATAATATACAAGTTATTCACACTGTCATCGTATATAACTTAATACAATAAAGCAAAAGAAGATAAAGAAGGAAGAATACAGCTAGAGGAGAAAATAAAAAGTATCGACGCAAAAAGAATATTGAGAGTGCATAATTCGTGTAAAACTTTGAGCATTGAAGTGTCTTTTTTTGGTTGGGTGAAATTCAAAGCTAAAGGAAAAAATTGTGAAAAAAGGATATAAGTACAATCCGTAGTAGGCAAACCCAGTGACATGTTGAACTTGTCTCAAGAACGTTTGCGTCCTGGGTTCGACATTATCGGATGGTGTAGCTTTTATCTCTACCTGTGAGATATAGAGTTTGATGGTAAGCAAAACCTCTTTAACTTTACAAAGAGTTTTAAAAAAATTATAAAAAATAGATAAATGATGAGATCAATCAGAACTCAGAAGCAGGAGACACTAAGGACGAAGAAAGTGAGTTTTGAGTTTTTTTTAAGCCGAAGGAAGTGACTGTTGAGTTTTTTCTGAGGGCAGCGACTGTTGAATTTAACCGTAAAACTAAGAGACTTCTTGCGGTATATTTAACTGAATAATTGAGTTTTATGCTTATTTAAAATAGAGAAAATACTCCAAAAAATCACAAAAAAGATAAATAGGAATGGAGATCATAGAAGAATGTCACATCAGCATGCCTATAACCTCCTTTTATATATATACTAGTTAATTTGTTCGCGCTTTGCGCGATCTTAAATTTTTTTTTAAAAAGTTATAATTTGAATTTTTTAAATTATTCAAATACTAAAATAATCACAAAGTATATCTTGTGAATTTAATATTATTTTAGTTTTTCTTTCAAAAGATAATCTAAATAAATAAATAAACTTATAACTTTAATTCTTATGTATTTGCCAAAATAAATTTTTAAAAGTTAAAATAAACATCAAATTAAACCAAAGTGTTCTTTTATTTATTTAAATATAAATAAATAAAAAGTAACTATAGAGACACAATAACAAAAAATCTAAAAAAAAATCTTGAAATTTAATAAGAGAAACCAACTATAGTCTATATGTACTAAAAATTATTATATATTAAATGACTAATATAATATTCCTGTCACACCCCACCTTGGGGGGTATGACGGCACTTGGTGCCTGTTAGACTCTGGACTGCTAACTGGTCCAGCCTGAGCACATCTGGTGCGTTGGCTGGCTTTGGCTCTATTTCAAGAAACAAATCGGCTATATAACGGCTGTAACTACAGCCTCCGGCCAACTGGCCTGTAGCCATCTGTACCTATAACAGCAGCTAACCAGAAAGACTTGTAACAAGGAACCTATGCGGGCCGACAAGGCCACCATGCCGTCTAGTTATCTGTAACTCAACACAAGACTGCTGTAAAAACTACGTGACCGGCAAGGTCACCACTACTGTCAAACTAAGGCCCCACACGGCCAACATAAACTGGAATACAAAACAGCTACAGCAGACTGCACGGCCCCACACGACCGGCTCAAATAACCACAGGGAATATATATACAGACTGCAAGCCTCTACGAATACTGTAAGAAACTAATAGAAATGATCGGGACAGGGCCCCGACCTACCCATACTGCACAACAAAAGAAAAGGAGCTACACCTCTGGGAATCAGACTCCGGATGACAGGAGCTGATGACTCACTGGCTGGCTGGGATCACGAGGAATCGGCTCCTCGTCCGTGAGTACCTGTAGGCAAGCAATACAGCGCCCCGCTGCGCGTCAGTACCACAGGTACTGAGCATGTAAAGCAAACTGAAATATGCAACTGAAACGAATAGCACAATAACATGACATTTAAGCAAGAAGTAGCTGAGTCTATCTGAATGAGGATAACTGGGGAGAGTCTATACATTCTGTAACTAACTGAGCGTACCTGAAGACGTGTCGTCCTTCTGTCTATCAGTATCTACTAGCACATATCAATATACATAATAATACACACAATACCTGACCGACCCCCATAAGCCGGAAGGTGCCAACCAAGCAAGCAATCTATTTACCCCTACCCGGGTCTAAACCAACCAAAAATAAGTCACTCCACTCATCTGATAACTGTGAGCTCCTCCTATCGGCCCCCTTGGGTACGTAGCTCAGGCCTTGGCCTCTGACAATAAACTGTGTCTGAGTCCGAAGACTCCTGCCTCTGGGCACAGGTGTGCACACAGAGTGGTCTGCCCCAGTAAACAGGGTTTGCTAGCTCTGCGCAGAGTAAACTGAACTACCCCTGCAAGCAGGGTGGTCTGGACCGTATTATCATGGTGGTCGGCCATCATCGTCCTTTAGTCGGACGGCATCGCCCAGCTGGTGGCGGTATCTGAATCTGGTATCGACACAGCTATAACCCAGGGGCGGTGGGGATGCTAAAGGGTGCCCACATGCCACAACAAGTCTCAACATACAAAACACATACACAGCAAGCATGCTCAATGCGAAATACTAAGCATATTCTCTTCTTGTATCTCAAGGCCAGTTTGTATTAAATAACTGAGACTATATTCTGTTTTACACTATTCCTGATTGCTGGACTAACGACTACCTGGCCTTTATCTGTCTATCTGATTATATCTGGATATAGCTCAATAATATAAAATGTACCACCTACTACTGGATACAATCTCAACAGATGTAATACGTATTGCCTGAATATCTACTATTCTGATTATCGCATGATACGTAATTAATATACTAGCATGCTTGCTGGAAATTGTACTAAAATCGTTCCCGTACGCTGGGTATCGGTTAATAGCCTTTATTCTATTTACTTTCTAAGCTGTACTTCCTGGCTTGGCGAAAGAATAACTTTACATACCTGGTTTCTGAGTACCCGACTGAACGATGTGATTTCCGTCGGTACTTCGGCTGTTTCTCCCAACTACATTCATATACACGTCAATTAGAACTAAATACATTAATATTCGGGAGAAATTGTCACTTTAGATATATATATTTATCCCAACTTTAACCTTTCGAAAAACGGTCGAAAACTCGTTATTTTTCAGCGGTCTAGAAGGGAGAAATATTCACTTCTAAGCTAGGAACACATAGACATTAATTTAGAGCAATTCTACTTACCTTAGTTCAGCGGCTCACCGATTCGTCGGCCGTATTTTACGAAACTAAATCCGTAGGAATGCTCTCTGCTGCTAAATACCTCAGTATCTGGGGTTAATTTGAATTTGGGCAGCGTTTAGCAGCGTAATCGGACGAAAATTATTTAATTTCCTTCGTTCTTACTCCTCTCTGTCGTACCCTCTGTTTTCTGGAAATTTTCCTTTGATTAAAATGAATTTAAACCGAAGTGGGGCTTATATACTTGATCCTGAACCTGGGCAACGTGTCACGGAGCCATCGCGGAGGCCTCACCTCCGTGACACGCTGCCATCGCGGAGGGGCTCTGCCTCAGCTCCTCCCGCGATGGTTCGACGGGTTTCTCGTCCGATCTTTTTCCCGGCCTTTCTCTGGCACGTATGGCCTCCTAATATGCTTAACCAACGTGCGAATAGGTTGTCTAGGTGCCGGGAATTCTACGGGGTATAACATTCTCCCCCCCTTAAGAACATTCGTCCTCGAATGTACACTGTTATGTATAGGACTACTTACTTTATTTTCTAGAAAAATTTCGGCAGAGTTTCCCCTGTAATATGGACTATAACAAAAACCTGAAATGCAGAAAAGTCCAACACAGGTACTGCATATAATATTCTAGGATCCACTGGATAACTAAATATCACTCTTTGTCATTCACAGACATACAACCATAAGGTACTGCATAAGTAATAATACGGACATACCTGTCGCCTGACTAGGCCTGAAATAGGTGAGGGTATCTGAATTTCATATCTTCTTCTGCTTCCCACGTCATTTCCTCACTATTCCTGTTACACCACAATACTTTGACAGATGCAACATCTTTAGTTCTCAACCTGAAAATCTGTCTGTCTAAGATAGCTACGGGAACTTCTTCATATGCTAACTCTTCTGTGACTTGGACATCTTGAACCGGAACTACTGTAGAAGGGTCCCCTATGAACTTCCTTAACATAGAAACATGGAACACTGGGTGAACAGATGCTAACTCTGGAGGCAAGTTCAACTCATATGCAACTCGGCCTATTCTTCGCCGAATATGATATGGCCCAATGAATCTTGGGCTAAGCTTGCCTTTCTTGCCAAATCTCATCACCCCTTTCATCGGAGACACCTTCAGGTATACCCAGTCACTTACTGCAAATTCTAGATTTCTACGCCGCATATCTGCATACGACTTCTGACGGCTCTGAGCAGTCAGTAAACGTTCTCGGATAAGCTTTATCTTTTCCTCGGACTACCGAACAATGTCTGGGCCAACTAATGCTGATTCTCCTATTTCAAACCAGCCCACCGGCGATCTACATTTTCGCCCGTATAATGCCTCGAAAGGCGCCATCTGAATAGTTGAATGGTAGCTGTTATTATAAGCAAATTCAATCAGTGACAGATGTTCATCCCAACTACCCCCAAAATCTAGTACGCATGCCCGTAGCATATCTTCGAGCGTTTGGATAGTTCGCTCAGCCTGTCCATCTGTCTGAGGGTGGAATGCTGTGCTCAAATTGATCTGCGTTCCCAGACCCCTCTGGAACGACTGCCAAAATCTAGCTGTGAATTGTGCTCCCCTGTCTGAAATAATAGATACCGGCACTCCATGCAGTCTAACTATTTCTCTGATATATAATTCGGCATAATCCTCAGCTGAGAAGGTAGCCTTCACTGGTAGGAAATGAGCTGATTTTGTTAGCCTGTCTACTATTACCCAAATGGAATCATTTTTGCGTCTGGTACGGGGTAATCCTGTTACAAAATCCATATTTATCGCTTCCCATTTCCCCATAGGCACAGCTATATCCTGCGTCAGACCGCCCGGTTTCTGGTGCTCCGCTTTCACCTGCTGGCAGTTAGGACATCTAGATACAAATTCAGCTATTTCAGATTTCATACCTGGCCACCAGTAGATGTCTCTGATATCGTGGTACATTTTTGTTGCTCCTGGATGGAGGGAATAACGAGCGTAATGTACCTCATGCATGATCTGCTGGCGAAGCCCTGAAGCATTCGGGACACATGGACGGCCCTCACAACGTAGTACTTCATTTTCCGTCACTTGGAAATCTGACTCTTTACCTTTCTGAATTCTATCTCTGAGCTGGACTAAGTCAGGGTCCTCGTACTGCCGTTCTTTTACCTCTGTAACTAGTGATGACTCGGCAGAATTCTGAATTACCGCTCTGTTATTTTCTGTCTCCACTACTCGAACGGCTAAACCAGCTAGTTGATGAATTTCCTTAGCTAATTCCCGCTTCTCGGGCCGCAAATACGCCAAACTCCCCATTGACTTACGGCTCAGGGCATCTGCTACTACATTAGCTTTTCCTGGGTGATAGAGAATATTTACATCATAGTCTTTCAACAATTCTAACCAGCGACGTTGCCGCAAATTTAACTCCCTCTGTGTGAAAATATACTGCAGGCTTTTATGATCTGTAAAAATGTCTACATGGACGCCATACAGATAATGCCTCCAAATTTTCAGAGCGTGGATCACCGCGGCCAGTTCCAGGTCATGGGTCGGATAGTTTTTTTTTGTGTTTCCTCAGCTGTCTGGAAGCATAAGCAATCACCTTACCATGCTGCATCAACACACAACCCAGTCCCAAACCTGAAGCGTCGCAATACACCGCATACCCATCTGTTCCCTCTAGCAATGCTAGTACTGGGGCGGAGGTCAATCGGTCTTTCAACTCTTGAAAACTCTGCTCACATGCCTCCGTCCACTGAAATTTTGCTGCTTTCTGTGTCAGCTTTGTCAGAGGTGCTGCTATAGTGGAGAATCCTTCAACAAATCTCCGATAATATCCTGCTAAACCCAAGAAATTGCGGACCTCGGTCGGAGTGGTAGGTCTGGGCCATGTCTTGACCGCCTCTATTTTCTGTGTGTCTACCTGTATACCAACATCCGACACGATGTGCCCCAAAAAGGCAACTGAGTTCAGCTAGAACTCGCACTTAGAAAACTTGGCGTATAGCTGACGTTCTCTAAGGATCTGGAGTACTGTTCGTAAATGGTTCTGGTGATCTGTCTCTGAACGAGAATATACCAGAATATCATCGATAAATACTATCACGAACAGATCCAAATACGGTCTGAATATGCTGTTCATCAGGTCCATAAACACTGCAGGAGCATTCGTCAGTCCGAAAGACATAACTAGGAATTCAAAGTGACCATACCTGGTCCTGAAAGCAGTCTTTGGAATGTCTCTCTCACGAACCCGGACCTGGTGGTATCCGGACCTCAGATCTATCTTAGAGAAACATTTGGCCCCCTGCAACTGGTCAAACAAATCATCTATTCTCGGGAGCGGGTATTTGTTTTTAACCGTTACCTTATTCAGCTGCCGGTAGTCCACACACATACGGAGTGAGCCATCTTTCTTTCTTACAAACAGAACTGGCGCACCCCACGGGGAAGTACTAGGCCTGATAAAACCTTTGTCGAGCAAATCTTTTAACTGCTCTTTCAACTCTCTAAGCTCAGCTGGTGCCATGCGATACGGGGGAATGGATATAGGTTGAGTCCCTGGCAACAAGTCAATCGCAAAATCTATCTCCCTTTCGGGAGGGATACCAGGCAACTCATCCAGAAATACGTCAGGGAATTCATTGATTACTGGAATAGACTGAAGAGTCGGAGGTTCCACCGGAACGTCCTGGACTCTAACTAGGTGGCAAATACATCCTTTTGCTATTAATTTTCTTGCCTGAAGGTAGGAAATAAACCTACCTTTCGGCGTAGGCGTACTCCCTTTCCACTCTCGCACTGCTTCCCCCGGAAAGTGAAATCGGACCGTCTTGGTCCAGCATTCTAAGTTGGCATAGCATGGCACTAACCAGTCCATACCCATAATGGCATCGAAGTCGACCATCTCAAGTTCTATTAAGTCTACTGTGGTCTGGCGATCAGCAACCTCTACCGTACACCCTCGGTAAACTTTTTTAGCTGTAATCGAGTCACCGACCGGTGTAAGCACTGAAAAGGGATGCTGGAGCAATTCTGATTCGATGCCCAACTTTCAGGCCACAAATGGTGTAATATATGACAAGGTAGACCCTGGATCAATCAATACATAAACAGGGCATGAGCAGATAGTCAATATACCTGTGACCACGTCGGGAGATGCCTCTAAATCATGCCTCCCTGGTAATGCATAGGTACGACTGGGGCCTGCACCTGAGCCAGAGGCTCCTGGTCTACCTCGGCCCCTATTTCCTAAACCTGGGGGTCTGCGCCCTGCTGAGGCTGCTGGAACTCGTGGCCCTGCTGACGCTCTATCCAGATCATCCCGACTACCCTGTCCCCTGGCTGGACAATCTCTCATTAAATGCCCTTCCTGTCCACAGTAATAGCACCCTGGGAAGCCTTGCCTGCAGGCTCCAGAATGTAGTCGGTGGCATACAGGACAAGGGGTAGATGCAAATCTACTCTGTTCTACCCTCCGCTGCTGAGGTGAGGCTACTGTCCGTGAACTGCTACCGGACTCTGACTGACTCCGGCGAATAAACCTGCCCCTCTGCTGCTGTACCGGTGGTAAAGATCTGGGTGGCCTATCTGAAAACCGTGGTCTCGGCCCCCTAGGAATTTCCCTCTGAACCTCAGCGGGTCTGCTCCTACGGCGCTGCTCTGAAGTCGCCTGTCTGTCACCCCGCTGTCGCTGTCTCAGGCCCTCAATTGTCTGTGCGAAGGCCTGTACCCTGGCTATGTCCATGTCCTCTCTCAAAGTAGCTGTCATGCACGTCTCTATGTACTCTGGGTTCAGGCCCATAATAAAGCGGTGGACTCTGGACGACATGGTGTCCACAAATGCTGGAGCATAGCGGGCTAAGGAGTCGAATTGTAAGGAATATTCACGGACGCTCCTAGCCCCCTACTCTAAATGTAAGAACTGGTCCATCCGGGCCTGTCTGACCTCCCGGGGTAAGTAGTGGTTCAAGGAGGCCTCTGAAAAGCTGGACCAAGTAGGAGGGGCTGCATCTCTTCCCCGAGACCTCTCCCAACTTTCGTACCACAAAACAGCAATATCCCGTAACCGGAACACTGCTAACTCAACTGATTCTGCTGGGGTTACGTGCATGACTCTAAAGATCCTCTGCATCTGGTCCAAAAAGTCCTGAGGGTCCTCCCTACATCCGATCCAGTAAACTGAGGGGGTCCCAACGCCAAGAATTCTCTAACCCTGGAACTACCTGGCCCCCCTAGGGATTCTGCCGCTGTAGGTGGTGCTGGCTGACGCTGAGCAGCTAGCATCTGAGTCAACATAACTACCGCACTACATAGCTCCTGATCAGATGAAATGGGTGCAGGAGTTGTGGGAGGCGGTGCTGCCTCAAATGGTGTCTGGCGAGGCGGAGACTGCTGGGAGGGCCGAGATGACGCCTCCGTATTGCTCTTAGACCGGGCAGAATCTGGCTGTAACTGAGGCATCCTACTGGTGCCTTCGCCTGCTGTTGTATCCAATCTCCTACCTGTAGCTGAGTGCCACTTGTCTGCCATAATATCTGTGAGCAAAGAAGGTGATGAGTTTCAAAAATCAACTCTATACTGTACCGCTCTATAGCACGATTGAATAAGAAAGAAGAGTGACAATCCTAACATGCCTCGCAGCCTCTTGCCTATAGTATGTGGTGCACAACATATCCATAGACAAGACTCTACTTAGCACGGCTTGCAGACTCCCTAGGATATGACCTGCTCTGAGGGTTACGTGCATGACTCTAAAGATCCTCTGCATCTGGTCCAAAAAGTCCTGAGGGTCCTTCGCTACATCCGATCCAGTAAACTGAGGGGGTCCCAACGCCAAGAATTCTCTAACCCTGGAACTACCTGGCCCCCCTAGGGATTCTGCTGCTGTAGGTGGTGCTGGCTGGCGCTGAGCAGCTAGCATCTAAGTCAACATAACCACCGCACTACGTAGCTCCTGATCAGATGAAATGGGTGCAGGAGCTGTGGGAGGTGGTGCTGCCTCAAATGGTGTCTGGCGAGGCGGAGACTGCTGGGAGGGCCGAGATGATGCCTCCGTATTGCTCTCAGACTGGGCGGAATCTGGCTGTAACTGAGGCATCCTACTGGTGCCTTCGCCCGCTGCTGTATCCAATCTACTACCTGTAGCTGAGTGCCACTGGTCTGCCATAATATCTGTGAGCAAAGAAGGTGGTGAGTTTCAAAAATCAACTCTATACTGTACCGCTCTATAGCACGATTGAATAAGAAAGAAGAGTGACAATCCTAACATGCCTCGCAGCCTCCTGCCTATAGTATGTGGTGCACAACACATCCATAGACAAGACTCTACTTAGCACGGCTTCCAGACTCCCTGGGATACGACCTGCTCTGATACCAAGTTTGTCACACCCCACCTAGGGGGGTATGACGGCACTTGGTGCCTGCTAGACTCTGGACTGCTAACTGGTCCAGCCTGAGCACATCTGGTGCGTTGGCTGGCTTTGGCTCTATTTCAAGAAATAAATCGGCTATATAATGGCTGTAACTACAGCCTCCGGCCAACTGGCCTGTAGCCATCTGTACCTGTAATAGCAGCTAACCAGAAAGACTTGTAACAAGGAACCTATGCGGGCCGACAAGGCCACCATGCCGTCTAGTTATCTGTAACTCAACACAAGACTGCTGTAAATACTACGTGACCAGCAAGGTCACCACTACTGTCAAACTAAGGCCCCACACGGCCAACATAAACTGGAATACAAAACAGCTACAGCAGACTGCACGGCCCCACACGACCGGCTCAAATAACCATAGGGAATATATATACAGACTGCAAGCCTCTACGAATACTGTAAGAAACTAATAGAAATGATCGGGACAGGGCCCCGACCTACCCATACTACACAACAAAAGAAAAGGAGCTACACCTCTGGGAATCAGACTCCGGATGACAGGAGCTGATGACTCACTGGCTGGCTGGGATCACGAGGGATCGGCTCCTCGTCCGTGAGTACCTGTAGGCAAGCAATACAGCGCCCCGCTGCGCGTCAGTACCACAGGTACTGAGAATGTAAAGCAAACTGAAATATGCAACTGAAACGAATAGCACAATAACATGACATTTAAGCAAGAAGTAGCTGAGTCTATCTGAATGAGGATAACTGGGGAGAGTCTATACATTCTGTAACTAACTGAGCGTACCTGAAGACATGTCGTCCTTCTGTCTATCAGTATCTACTAGCACATATCAATATACATAATAATACACACAATACCTGACCGACCCCCGTAAGCCGGAGGGTGCCAACCAAGCAAGCAATCTATTTACCCCTACCCGGGTCTAAACCAACCAAAAATAAGTCACTCCACTCATCTGATAACTGTGAGCTCCTCCTATCGGCCCCCTTGGGTACGTAGCTCAGGCCTTGGCCTCTGACAATAAACTGTGTCTGAGTCCGAAGACTCCTGCCTCTGGGCACAGGTGTGCACACAGAGTGGTCTGCCCCAGTAAACAGGGTGTGCTAGCTCTGCGCAGAGTAAATTGAACTACCCCTGCAAGCAGGGTGGTCTGGACCGTATTATCATGGTGGTCGGCCGTCATCGTCCTTTAGTCGGACGGCATCGCCCAGCTGGTGGCGGTATCTGAATCTGGTATCGACACAGCTATAACCCAGGGGCGGTGGGGATGCTAAAGGGTGCCCACATGCCACAACAAGTCTCAACATACAAAACACATACACAGCAAGCATGCTCAATGCGAAATACTAAGCATATTCTCTTCTTGTATCTCAAGGCCAGTTTGTATTAAATAACTGAGACTATATTCTGTTTTACACTATTCCTGATTGCTGGCCTAACGGCTACCTGGCCTTTATCTGTCTATCTGATTATATCTGGATATAGCTCAATAACATAAAATGTACCACCTACTACTGGATACAATCTCAACAGATGTAATACGTATTGCCTGAATATCTACTATTCTGATTATCGCATGAAACGTAATTAATATACTAGCATGCTTGCTGGAAATTGTACTAAAATCGTTCCCGTACGCTGGGTATCGGTTAATAGCCTTTATTCTATTTACTTTCTAAGCTGTACTTCCTGGCTTGCCGAAAGAATAACTTTACATACCTGGTTTCTGAGTACCCGACTGAACGATGTGATTTCCGTCGGTACTTCTGCTGTTTCTCCCAACTACATTCATATACACGTCAATTAGAACTAAATACATTAATATTCGGGAGAAATTGTCACTTTAGATATATATATTTATCCCAACTTTAACCTTTCAAAAAACGGTCGAAAACTCGTTATTTTTCAGCGGTCCAGAAGGGAGAAATATTCACTTCTAAGCTAGGAACACATAGACATTAATTTAGAGCAATTCTACTTACCTTAGTTTGGCGGCTCGCCGATTCGTCGGCCGTATTTTACGAAACTAAATTCGTAGAAATGCTCTCTGCTGCTAAATACCTCAGTATCTGGGGTTAATTTGAATTTGGGCAGCGTTTAGCAGCGTAATCGGACGAAAATTATTTAATTTCCTTCGTTCTTACTCCTCTCTGCCGTACCCTCTGTTTTCTGGAAATTTTCCTTTGATTAAAATGAATTTAAACCGAAGTGGGGCTTATATACTTGATCCTGAACCTGGGCAACGTGTCACGGAGCCATCGCGGAGGCCTCACCTCCATGACACGCTGCCATCGCGGAGGGGCTCTGCCTCAGCTCCTCCCGCAATGGTTCGACGGGTTTCTCGTCCAATCTTTTTCCCGGCCTTTCTCTAGCACGTATGGCCTCCTAATATGCTTAACCAATGTGCGAATAGGTCGTCTAGGTGCCGGGAATTCTACGGGGTATAACAATTCCTCATTTGATTATATAAATTTTCTAATCAAGTAATTAGTTGTAAAATAAATATATCATTAATTAAGATGTAATGTACTTTTCAAAGTGTATTTTTTAAAAATTTTAGAAAATATTAATTTTGCTTTTAAGATCATTCACTTAGAGATCACATGATATTATAATTAAATAAACTTTAAGTCTGAATATTGTAGTAATTGTGTTAGAAGTATCCAATTTAACAAACTTAAAGAACCATATGTTCTTAAATATTAAAATAAAAATAAATTTATCCTTAAATTAAAGAGATTATTTGAGGCTAAAACTCATGTATTGATGAATTACTAATAGTCTCAAAGAGAATAGTCCATTAGTGGTTTAGTTCGATCTTAATTTCAACATTTTGAATTTTAATTATTCTTTAATATATATATATATATATATATATATATATTTTAAAAGTCCCACTAAATAAATTAAAATTTCATGGCAAAGTGATTAAAATAATTCTTGACAAAATGCTACTCATAAATCTAAAGAAAAGAAAAAATTACTAGCAGAAAAGTTTGTCAACATTCTACTGCACAAAATTTCTTGTGTATTGTTTTCTTTTTATTTGCGATAGTATTTGAAATGCTATTGTGGTTACTTGTCAGTTAATATGAGAATTTGATAAGTTATGACTTGAAGATAGTCATTTTACACAATTGAATTGAATATGACTTTGATAATTGTGTTCTTAAAAGAAAATTAAATATTTACCTAGACATGGATGTAAGATATATTGACCTTATAATAATAATAATAATACAGATAAAGTAATCATCAAAAAAAAGTATCACTAAAATACGACATTTCTTATAGTGCTTATCTTACATGTAAATTTATGTAAATATTTATGGAGGAACGCAATAAACTATCATAAATTTATATATTAATATTTAAGGGTTATGAAAGAGTAAGATATAAGCATTATTTGGAATATTAAAAATATAGAGTTATGAGGATAAAAAGGTGTGAGTTTTGTAGATGAGTTTTTAAATTTTATGATAAATGAAAAAAAACTAAAACAAAAAAGAAAAAAAAGATGAATATATTTCTTGACCTTTAAAAAGTGTTAACTCATCTGTTAGAATAAATATGACATTCATGCTATAAAAAATCTGCTGAACTTAATTAATCATAAATAAATGTTAGATTAACAAAAATTGAATTTTTGAACAAAAATTATAGGATTGATATTTTATCATTATTTTATTATGATATACAAAATTATGGGAATATTGAAAATAAAGACCAATTAAGTTTTACATTAAAATTTAATAAAGAAATGGCTTTTTAATTTCTTAGCATTTCATATTTAATATAATTAAAAGAGTTAAAAGAAATTATGATTTAATAAAACTCAATAGTCCCTTCTCTTCCTTTAAAAAAAACGTCTCCTAATAATTAATACAAATAATAATTTCAATTTGAAAGTATATCTAAAAAAAAAATTTTACTTATAAATAAATTTTAAACTTGAATTTGTTTCCAAGTTAGAATAAAATATTGATACAATGACAAAATAGTATTTTCGGTTAGCATAATCAAGTTTAATTTTAGGTGGAGCGCATACGAAGTTGAGAGCGTACTATAAAAATTGATGAACATGTTTGTATATATTATACACTAACAAAGTACTTTGGTATGTAGTTGGACTTTGATTTTTTCATATCGTATTTGTCATATACTATCTTCTTCATCTTTTTTATTTTTCATTTTCACGTTCACATATGTTCATTTTTTAAAATAAAAATTATGACTTCTATGGTTGAAAAAGATAACTAAAAAAGAAGAGAGAGAAAATAGTTAGGAAATTTAACCCAAAAAATGGTCTTAGAATAAGCATATAAAAAATTAATAAAATCAAAAACTCATTCATAAGTTGTTTCATGTTAAGACTTGACATACACAAAAAATAATTTTTGAACTATCTACATCTTCTAAGCATATGTTGGGATATTATATGAAATTTAACTTATACAAAAAAAGAAATTAAAGCAAAAATTTCTACACTTTGTTGTTATACTAAAGAAAGGAAGATCTAAATATTGGTAAGGATAAGTAAGAGGTCGCTTTACTACAACCAACCAAACAAAAAATTATATAAAATGGGGTTGTATAGAGCAAAAGCAGAATTAGGTACAATAGAATAGATAAAAATATTAAAATATGACATAGACCATAGCTTACACATTAATATTATCTTTTTAATTTTTTGAAAAGCAGACTATAAAACAAAATTCATTTGTATCAGAATGTTAATTTCTACAAGACATTTCTAAAATTTAAATACTTCTAATTTTGACTGGACATCAAACGATAGAAATAAGTTTTCACAAAATTTCCTTGCTCTTCTGGAGATGGAAGCTGCGGCGACTGCATCTTACACATAGCGTGTGTCTTGTTCCTCCTCTCCCTGAAACTTCCTGTTCCCTTCCCCATTTCAGTGCAGATGCAGAAACCCTAGCGTCTTCTCTATCAATATTATCTACATGTTCTAATAGATATGAAATTATATTCATCTCAAAAAAATTCTACCAACAAACTATAACAATGTGAATATGAGAATAATCTTTACTTTACAATTTACTTATATAGATATACATGGAGAAAATACTATAAATTATCATAAAATCTATAAATTAAATATTTGGAGGTTATGAAATGAAAGGTCTGTGAGTTATTGTGATTATTAAAGATATAGGTTATGAAAATAAAGAGGTGTGAGTTATAAAATGAAATTTTCAGCAAATATTTTAAGAGAAATATAAGAGAAAAAGGTCAAAAAAATGAAAAAAAAGATAAATATAAATCCTAGCTATGAGAGGTGCCACCTCACTTTTCTATTACTTTTTACTTTATAATATATATATATATATATATTAGATACCGAAAAAGATGAAAAAGATTATTCCCATGGAATAATGACATCACTAAACCCTAATGTCATAAGCCTGCGCCATCAGCACCTTGATTACAATGAAAATTACTCATAAACTAATGTAAAAGTTTAACTTTGAATCTAAAAATTAAGGCAAAGTAATTTCTTCACCTCATAAAATAATATTTTAAATAAAATTATAAATTATTATTTTTATAACTCTTGTGTATAATTTATTTTAGATAATCTTGCAATGGAATCTGAAAAAAATTTCGTGAACAAAATTGTGCCAATGAAAAACTTAAGGCGATACGATTCTAATTGGATAATAAAAGTCTTAGTAATTGGAGTTGGGTTAGTAAAAGAGATAAAAGGGAGCAAAGGAAGGCACTCTAATGACTACAACATTAGTTAATGAAGTGGTAATAATTCTTTTTCATATTATATTCTATATTTATATTTTATATTTTTGTATATATGTTTGAGTTCTTATCTATTTTTATTATACACACACATACACACACAAAAAAAATACTTTTCAATAATTATATTGAAAAATGAAAAAAAATATTTACAACAAGATAAGATCCATTACATCATAAACGGACGCAGTAATAGTGTAATCCTAATTTTGTAGCAGTAAACAAGGAGATTGGTGTGGATTTTCTACAGTTATTTTTTCAAATAATTTTATTTCATTTGAAGATGCAATACAATCTTCCGATTAAATAATTTTTGGTAATTTCTTTAGATTTCATCAACTAATCTAATATTCAATATATGCATAATATGTTACTCCTATTTATTTAACAAAATATTCTTTGTAGATATACTTGGCATCATCGAGTTCTAAGATCTTCAAGTGTGAAGACCCCTAGTAATGTTGATTGAGCATTTTGCCCTTCATTAAAAGACATCATTATAGATAAAATTGTCATTTACTATTTTTCTTAAATAATATTATTATCATAATATTTAGGAATTTAAAATTATTTAAAGTTATAGGTATTACATTTTAACGTATTTGTAAAAGGTAAGAACTCCTAATATTTAATATTTTAAAATTGACTAAAACTTTTCTTCTTAAATCTTTCCTTATTTGAACTATGTTAAAAATCCTAACATGTAAAACTTTAAAATTAATTATAATTTTATTAACTTATATTAATCCTTTATTTATTAAAGTAATAATTATCCATCATATTTTTTAACTTGCGGTAAGAGAAAGTAAATTAAAGAGTGTAATTTTAATATGCATTAAATACGTTGAATTCCTTCTTTTTCTTCTTTTTCTTTTTTAAAAAAAATAGTACAGTTGTGTGTGTGTGTGTGTGTGTATATATATATATATATATATATATATATATATATATATATTTACAAACACACACAGAGAAAATATACTTTAAGTTGTTTCAATTAATCAAGTGCTCTTGTTATTCACTCTTCAGTTAAATTTACACTATTTTTTTCATTTTAATTTATGTGAAAGTGTTAGATTGGACACATAGATTAAGACCTCATTTGTTTGCACTTAATGGAGGTCTAAATCTGAATTGTTCAGACTTTAGGCCACTAAGTGTATTTGTTTTCATTATGATTTAAGCATTTATTTCTTCTAAATAGGTCTTAATTATTAAGATTTGGAATAGAGTCTTAATATCATTAATAGGTGTGTTTGTGTGGATAACTTTTACCATCACTCTATCCACAACCACCAGCCACCATCATTAACCATCTCTATCATCACAACAACCACTACCATCGCCAACCACCCCTGACATCACAACAACCACTGGCAACCATCACTAGGGGTGGGCATTCGGTATTTCGGTTTGATTTTTTCAAATTTCGGTTCATTTTTTTTCGATTTTTGCTTATGAATAGGGAACACCGAACATAGAACCATTTTAGTTCGGTTCGGTTTATTTATTTCGATTTTTTGATTTTTGGGCTTGGCTGATGAGCTTATTTCTGGTTGTAAAATGGGCTACTTTTTAAATAAAATATAAATTATTTCAAGCTTTTTAATTCAAAATGATCTATTTTTAACTATTGTGAATCTTGCTTTTATTAATATCAATTATAAATTTATAATAAAAATTAAAATTTCATAAATCGAGTGCCTACCAGTATCGGCTACCGCCTACACTGCTACACAGCCAGATTTTTTAGTAAAAATCTGTAAGACCCAAAGCACACTCATCTGAAATGGGCTGTAGGCTGTACATTAAGCTAATTGAAATAGGTCTGAACAAAAAAACTAATCAATTGGCTTAAGATGCATTCAAAAATTAGAATTTTTAGTAAAAATCCCTATAGGCTGTACAACAGAAATTACTAAATCAGAGTACACAAAGTATGACACCATCCACTACCGTATCCATATTTAGCGAGACCAAAGCTAGTACCTGCCAGCAGTCAGCAGCAAAGACTATTCAATTAAGAGTTTAACTAAGTCTAACTGCCAGAAAAACCAAAGTTAGTACCTGTACAGCAGTCAGCAGCAAAGACTATTCAAAATGGCATAACTTACCATCTCAAATTCTCAATGACAACCCAAACCCATACAGACATAAAGCATCACTTGATGGGCACCTGGGCATTCCCAAACCCACACAGACATAAAGCATACAAATTTAAAATTACAATACACACACGAAAATCATAATCAGCATTCAACACTTCAGTAGTGCCACTGTGCCGGCGCCCAGCAGCCCAGCACATACACTGGCACACACAAAGTCACAAACTACTTGGGACTTCAAAGTTAAAATCACAAAAAAAAATATCAAATTCATTCGACCACTCCATAAGATTAAATACGAATACGATTGAGATTACGCTCAAGACACTTCTCAACATGCTTCTTCAAGTGTGCTGTTCCACACAATTTGGATCACAATTATAGATCACTCCACATCTCAAGCACCTAGCTTTACGCCTTTCTTCATTATTTTGAACAACCTCAAAGTATTTCTAAACGGGTGAGCTAAATTTAGGAGGCATGATTGAACTTGAACGTTAGCCTAATAAATAGTAAGATAAAATCAAAAATTAAAATATAACTTTCAAGATAAAAAAATAATATTACAAAAAGATATCATCAATGAGATTGTGAGAGTATGAGACAATGACCAAACAAATAAAGTAGTAAATAATTCAACTCACCGGTCACCACTCACCACTAGGCACTAGTAGCAAATTGCAATTTGCAATCATATATCAACAATGCAAGACTCTCTTTCATTTATTGCCATCTCTAAAGATAATTTAATCAAATATGTCATAAAACACAAATTAATATACTATTAATTTATTATTGCATTAAAACTTAAAAGTCTAAACAACCAACTAAAAAATATAAAATCTTACCAAGCTCAAGTTTCTCAAGATACTCCAAACTTTCCTCAACACAAATAGGATTAGTCTCTTCTCTAAGCCAATCTTGGACACAAACAAGAGATTGCACACATTTAGGAGTCAATGAACTTCTAAATGGATCAAGAATACGACCACTAGTACTAAATGCACATTCTGACGCCACACTTGAAATTGAAATAGCCAACACATCACGAGCTAACTCTGAAAGAACAGGAAACCTAGGAGAATTAACCCTCCACCAACCTAATATATCAAAATCATCAAAATCACGCTCTTGTTCTTCACTAATGTATCTATCCTACTTCGATTTAGCACCTCCACTTCCACAATCTTTTTTTTTGTTTTTTCAAGTAAAGCTTAGTTCTCAAGGCTTTTGTTTTCATACTTAGAGAAGCTCCAGAACTAGATGTATCATATGTGTCTTGAGATGAAGTAGATCTAGATGGAGATGATTGATTAGATCCTTTTGAATATTGTCTTATATACACTCCAAACAAAGAAGTCATATAATCACCCAATCCTTCATTTACTTTCTTTCCTATTTCCTCCCCAAATAGTTTTTCAAGTGCAGAGCTAACATACACAAACTTATTTTCGAGGATCCAACACAGAAGCATTAAAAATCATTTTGTTCATCTTTTCAGGACAACCCCAATATTTCTTAAACTTTTGTTTCATCCGTTCAGCCATGTTACTCAAATTAAGATCTTCACTTTCTAAACACACATTCAAATATGCATCAAGCTCACATATATCCTCAAAATAAACATTAGAAGTAACATAATGTGAACCTGAAACCTTTACAGTGAGCTCGTAGAATCTTTCAAGAAACTTCACCACATTCCTCACATTCACCCAATCATCACATTCGAGCGGACCTGCAACACTTCCATCTTCACACACATTAGTTAAAAGAAAAGTATTAAATTGGTCATCAAAAAGATCAAACCTATCAAAGGCCTTCTCAAACTTTTGTGTCTTATCCAACATCAAATAGGTGGAATTTCACCTAGTAGGAACATCTAGCGACAATGTTTTATCACATTCTACCCTTTGGACTTCACAACATTTCTTAAAGTTTCTTGTTCTTGCCTGGGATGATTTAACATACTTCACCATTTGTCGAACCCTTTTGACAGAATGATCAATTTCTTTCAAACCTTCTTGCACAATCAGATTAAGTATGTGAGCCATACATCTCGAATGAAGATGTTTACCTTCCATTATATTAGTTCCCCACATATTCAACTGTTTAGACAATTCTTTAACTGTAACATCATTAGAAGACGCATTGTCAACAGTTATAGAGAATACCTTGTCCAAGTTCCAATCAAGCAAACAATTACTAATACCCTCTGCCATTTGCTCACCCTTATGACTAGAGATTGGGCAAAAATTTAATATTCTTTTATGCAACACCCAATTTAAATCAATAAAATGAGCAGTCAAACACATATAATTAATTATTTGCAATGATGTCCATGTGTCTGTGGTAAGACAAATCTTTAGTTGTACTTCTTTAAAAGACTTCTTCAAATCTTGTCTCAATTCACTATAAACTTCATAACTGTCCCTTGTTATTGTTCTATTGGAAGCAATTCTAAATAGAGGTTGGGCTTTGCTCATAAACTTCTTGAAACCTTTATTCTCTACAAAGCTAAATGGTAGTTCATCGATAATTATCATTTCAGCTAAAACCCTTCTAACTATTTCTTGTTCAAATTTTCAAAGCGGGGTATTTTTAGTTTGAAAAGATATTTTCATTTGAGAAGAAGTTTCAACGACAGATTTATATACCTTGCACCTATCCAAATGTTGTTTCAAACCCGTTGTTCCATTTTTACTTGAATTGACAGCATAAGTATTGTTACAATACTTGCACTTCGCTCTACCAATACCATTTTCAACTACCTTAACAAAATGAGCCCAAACCCCAGATCTTGGTTGCATTTCTTTCCTTTTCTTTGTATCCCTAGTTTGAGTATCAAGTGAGTTGTCAGTTGAATCAACATCACTTATTCTACTTTCATCATCCATCTATATAAAATTAAAAAGAATAATCATAAATAATTAACCAACAAATCAACAACCAACATATGATATATCAAAGACTATTCAAAGAATCAAAGTATTAAGTATGTATAGTGAAAGTGATTCCAAAGACTATTCAAAATAAACAATGTATATATACCTAAAGGCCAGCAGCCAGCAAGCAAGATCAGTGTGTTATGTATAAATATATAATCTTCAATTCTTCATTGACTTTGTGTATAAAAATATATCCTTGAAATACAGAAATTCGATGGATGAAATAGATGCTTATAAGTTAATAGTTATGATATCCCAATATGCTAAAACGCCCACTCCACAGTCCACAGACCATAGTCCACAGACCACGGTCCACACTCTAATAGGCATTTCATCAAACAGGTAATAGATGTAAAACATTCACACAAATAATAAGTAATAACACTATAACAGTATAACACCCAACTTCTTTAAGCTAGATTTATAACATACATAATGGAAAAAGTGTGTTGAACTCATGATAATATAGATATATAATACAAAATGGAAGAACCCTATAAAATAAAATTGAAAAGAAATAATACCAGTGTTGGAGAATGGAAGGAGAAGACAGAGGATGACAGTGAGAATTAAAGCCAAAAATGAGTGTGCCATTGATGCCTAAAAAACTCTTTAACTTGTGTGTGTGTATGTGAAACTTTCTCTTCACTTTAATGATACAAAAGAGTGAAGAGTAATCACTATATTTATAGAGAGAAATTAATTCCATAGGCTCTCTGAATTTCTGGCAAATAGTTGAAAGAAACTTCTTGTAATTAAGGGAAATTAATTATGTTTGTAACTGATCATGAGAGTAAAATCATAACCCCCAAATTCTGTTTTGTGAAATCAAGGATATCAAAATCTTTTAATTTGGCTAAGTTGGTTCTCAGTCATGAATCATTATTTAAAAATCATAAAACAAGAAAAATTATCATACACAATAAGTCAATAACACAAGACTTTGACTTACCTGAGGGCTGAGGAGAACCGGCGAATAAGCTGCCGAGTGCCGGGGTCACTGACTCACTGGGGAGGCGCCGAGGTTGGCGGTCGGTGGTATGAGACGAGGTCGCAACTTGTGACTCACGAGGAAGAGGCGGCGACTGGCGAGGTCGGCAGATCTTGACTCATAGAGTCACAGTCGGCAGTTGCACTCGCACAGAGACAGAGGCACAGAGCTGAGATTGAGATGAGATTCGAGAGATTGAGAGGCGAGAGGCGAGAGGCGAGAGCACAGAGGAATAACCAAATGAGGATGAGAGGAAGAGGAGGCAGACCGCAGAGTAGAGAGAGGAAGAGCCGAAGAGGACAGATGGCTTTGCTTAGTTCTTTTTTATTATTTATGTTTTAATTTTATCATTTATTATAATTTATAAATATAAATATATAATATATATAATATAATATATTATTTGGTTTTTCAGTTAAACCGAAAATTCGGTGTACCATAACTGAATAAAAATCAAAAACCGAATTACACTATATAAAAAAATTGAAATCGAACCGAAAAATCGAAAAAACCAAAATTGAAAAATCGAATTAATTCGGTTCGGTTCGATTTTTAGGTTTTTCGGTTTTTATTCCCACCCCTAACCACCACTACTGTTAGTAATTACTACACATACCATCTCTATCATTATATTATATTCACTGTCACCACTGTCGTCGCCTCTACCATCACGATCACTCACTACCACCTCTGTTACTAATACCTACTATCAGCCACCTTCACCATCACAACTAGCACCGGGCCAACTACCACCAACACATCATCCAGTTGCACACATTCTTTAGCCACCACCATCAACACCCCGACTCCTAACATAAACTAACTTCACTATCACAACCACCACTACTAACCGTCACCATCACGTCAGTTACTACAACACCAATCACCCTCATCATCATAACTATCACCACCACCACTATATTTACTAGGCACTGACATCAAGCATTGCCATGACCATCACTACAAACCATCTCCACCATTATTAGCGAGTATAAATATTTTATTTTTTATCAAATAATAAATTATTTTTATTGAATTAATTTTTTAAATATTTAATTATTTTTTTATTTGAACTGTATATTTAATATATTTACAAATAAATAAAGTATGCACATTCACATGTTGAAAAACAAACAGTCTTAATCATTTCGTGTTCAGATCTAGAACAACATCTTGATCATTCAGATATGCATTCAGATTCGGACATCTTAATCTTAATTAAAACAAATAAGACTTAAGATTGAGAGAAAAAATTAAGCTGAAATCATCTCATAAAAGGTAAAATAAAAATTTAAATTTATGCTCTAACTAAATATTTAAAGTACGAAGCCTTATATCAAACTATCATTTATTTTTTTACCTTTTAAAAGTAAAGTTTTATTTCCACTAATTTTGATGAGTCTTTCTTAATTTGGACGATCAATTACAAAAAAAAAACGCATTTGTGATATGATATCAATTTATTAGTACCAAAACAAATTAGTAATAACTCATAATACAATTTCGTAAGTACTAATTGTTTAAATGAATACCTTATACTATATGATCTATTTTGCTATACAACTTTATATTAAAATGTGTCTTTGTAATGCTAATATTTATATAATTGTTAATATGTTAATAGTGTAGTAATACAAATTTTTGTAATAATTAACATGAAATATACATATGATGCATGAATTTAACTGCTCATAAAAAATGAACGATATTTCACCTTTCAATCAAATGTTATTTCTATGATGTTTTATTCATTGAAACAAATATTAGAAAAAGCTGATGAAAGAACAACTGGATTAGGTCAAACTCTTAAACATAATTACTTATTAACTTGAAATTTATAGTGTTCTTTTTAGATTCTTGTATTGTTATACAAATACATCTTTTTAAATATTATTTATGCTATTTTTAAAATTTTATTTATATTAATATGAGGGATAGAGACGAGGCCCGTATACTAAAACTTGTAATATACAGGCCTGCCGAGGATGCTGTAGCTCGTGACCCTGCGGATGCCCTGTCCTGTCTATCCCGATCCTGCGCCCTGCCGAGGATGCTGTAGCTCGTGACCCTGCGGATGCCCTGTCCTGTCTATCCCGATCCTCTTGACCTCTGGCTGGGCAATCTTTCATCAAATGGCCTTCTTGGCCACAAATATAACATCCGGTGGAGCCATACCTACATGCTCCAGGATGGCGTCGGCTGCATATAGGGCAAAGTGGTAGGGTATACCTACTCTGCTCCGCCCTCCTCTGTAATGGTGAATCTGCCATCTGCGAACCTCTGTCGATCTCTGACTGCCCCCTGCGGCTAAATCTACCCCTCTACAGCTGTGGTGGAGGCGGGGGCCTGGGAGGCCTATCTAACAATCGTGGCCTAGGTCCTCCCCGAGCCTCCCTCTGTAACTCAACTGGCCTGTCCCGGCGGCGCTGTTCCTGATTGGTCCTCCTGATCTCCCGATGCTGCTGCCTGATGCCCTCAATATTCTGGACAAATGCCTGGACTCGGGCAATATCCATGTCCTCTCGCAGTGTGGCCGTAATACAAGTCTCAACATATTCTGGATTCAATCCCATGATAAAGCGGTGTACTCTGGATGCCATGGTATCAACAAAGGCTGGTGCATACCGGGCCAAAGAATCAAACCGCAAGGAATATTCCTGAACACTCATGGCCCCCTGTTCTAGATGTAGGAACTGGTCTACCTGGGCCTGTCGAATCTACCGCGGCAAATAGTGATCCAGAAAAGCTCCTGAGAAGTTGGACCAGGTCAGAGGGGAAACATCTCTCCCTCGGGACCTTTCCCAGCTTTCATACCACAATACGGCGATGTCCCGTAACCGGAATGCTGCCAACTCAACTGATTCTGTAGGCGTGGCATGCATCACCCTGAAAATTCTCTGCATTTGATCCAGAAAATCCTGAGGGTCCTCTGTCCGGTCCGTACCTGTAAACTGTGGGGGATTCAGAGCCAAGAACTCTCAGACCCTTGAACTACCGGGCCCTCCTGATGACTCCGCAACTGTAGACGGTATCAGCTGAGGCTGAGCAGCCATCATCTGTGCTAACATGACTACCGCACTCCTGACCTCCTGGTCGGAAGGTATCGATATGGGAACTGCTGGAGGTAGTATCGCCCCAAGTGGCTCATGATGTGGTGGAGACTGCTGAGAAGGCTGGGACGATGCCTCTGTAGTGCCCTCTGATCGAGCTGTTTCTAAACGAGGGTGAGGCATCCTACTGGTGCCTTCTTCTGCTGCAATATCTAAGCTCCGGCCTGTGATAGGATGTTGCTGGTCTGACATTATCTGTAACCAAAGAATACAGTAAGCTTTAGGGACTCTACCCTATATTGTACCGCTCTACAGCACGACTGAATAAGAATAAGAGACAACCATCCTATCATGCCTTGCAGCCCCCTACCCATAGTATGTGGTGCACAACACATCCATAGGTAGGATTCTACTTAGCACGGCTTGCAGACTCCCTGGGATACGACCTACTCTGATACCAAGTTTGTCACACCCCGCCTTGGGGGGTATGACTGGCACCTGGTGCCCTACTAGGACCTGAACTGCTAGACTACTGAGCCTGAGGACATCTGGTGCCTGGCTGGCTCTAACTCAGATTCAGGGAAACAACGGGCTATATAACGGCTGTAAATACAGCCTCCGACCAACTAGGCCTATAGCCACCTGTACCTGTACTGACAGCTAACCAGAACATATCAATATAGGGGAGCCTATGCGGGCCGACAAGGCCACCATGCTGTCTAGTTATCTGGAACTCAACAATGAAATATTGGAAAGCTACGTGATCGGCAAGGTCACCACTACTGGCAAGCTATGGCCCCACACGGCCAACATAAAAGAGACAAAAGTACTAACAGCTATACAACTGCACGGCCTCACACAACCGGCTAATCTGACCACAGGGAAATATACACAGACTGCAAGCCTCTAAGAATACTGATAAGATGGTCGGGACAGGGCCCCGACCTACCCATGCTGTACAACATAAGAAAAGGGATAAACCTCTAGCTATCTAGCTCCGGATGACTGGAGCTGATGACCCTGTGAGCTGGCTGGAATCACGAGGTATCGGCCCCTCGTTTATGAGTACCTGCAGACAAGTAATGCAGTGCCCCACTGGGCGTCAGTACCACTGGTACTAAGTATGTAAAACAATAACTGAAGGAAATATCTGAAAACAACAACACAACTGATGGAACTGAAATAGGAAGGAATAGACTATAGACTGGAAATGTAAAACTATGCCTACTCTTAACTGTATTGGAAGGAGTAGGAGTCATACCTGGAGATGTATCGTTCTACTGTCGATCTACTCGTATCTAGTGTAACATGGCATAGCATCACATTACATAACATAGCACACACAAACCTTACCCGGCCCCCATAAGCCGGGAGGTACAAACAACACGCAATCTATACCCCTACCCCGGTCGTCCCATCTCCTATAATAACTATAAGCATCCTGCCGGTCCCCTGGGTATGCACTTGGGCTCGCTGAGCCCCTGACTATAACTGTACCTGAGTCCGGAGGACTCCTGAATCAACACCCGGGCGTATCCGCTCGACGGGGGTGTATAAGGGCCGACTAAGGCACAATATGGGGAAAAACTAGCATCCCATCTTCGTCCCCTGTGGGATGGCATGCCACTCCGTAGAGAAACGTATCCTCGTCCTCTGGCGGACGAGTCGATACAGCTATTAACCCTGGGGCGGTCATGGATGCTAGGTAATCCAACCCCAAGACAATACAATGGTCTCAACTAGTAATATTATCTGCATATCCATATACTGAAGCTAATGATAATAAAGTATTTGTACATACTATATGCTGAATTAGTGATAGTGATATGTACGTATTCAATACGTGCTGGGACTGATAATTGTATATATATGTATAAGTATAATCTTCTGCCATACTGTACTGAGTCTAGTGTTGACAAGATATAGTTTTTCTGCTGGAAATAATGCTGTATAACTGAGTTTCTATAGTAACATGATTTACTATTTCTAACATGCTTCCTAAACTTCATTTTAACCTATCATTCTACTTCTGAGATACCTTACAGGTATTTACATTGCTCTACTAGGTTTCAACTGAATACGATAATATCCTAGCATTCTTTGCTAAAACACATACTGGATATGCTGTACCGTTTCTAACACTTGTATTAGAATTTATATCGTGCTAGCAAGTTTCCCGCTATACAATATTCGTAATAAACATAACACACGACTTTTGAACATTCTACTGGCCTTTAAACTACTTTACTATACCGAGATTACTAACTTGCCGAGGAAACTAGCTTTACATACCTTCATTTCTGATTTCTCGACTAACCGGCGTAGCTTGGTCAGTATTTCAGCTATTCCTCCCAACTGCATTCATATATATATCAATCAGTACTAAATACAACTTTATTCTGAAGGACGACATCACTTTTGATATAATTATAGCCTAAACTTAGGCTTATCGAAAGACGGTCAAAAACTCGCTATTTATCAGAAGTCCAGAAGGGAGAAATGCTCACTTCACAGCTAGGAACACATATACACTAGTTTGGAGCAATTCCACTTACCTTAGTCCGGTAGCTCGACGATTCGTCGGCCGTATTTCGCGAAACTAAATCCGTAGGAATGCTCTCTGCTGCTAAATACCTCGGTATCTGAGATTAATTTGGGTTTGGGCTACGTTTAGCAGCGTAATCAGACGGGAATATATTTACCTTCTTCGTTCTCCTCTGATCCTCTGCGTTTTCTGGAAATTTTATAAGTTTGTAATGAATTAAAACCGAAGTGGGGCTTTATATACTTAATCCTGGACAGGGCCAACATGTCACGGAACCAACGCGGAGGCTCCACCTCCGTGACACGTTGCCATCGCGGAGGGGCTCTGCCTCGGCTCCTTCCGCGATGGTTCGACAGGCTACCCATCTGATCCTTTCCCGGGCCTTTCTCTAGCACGTATGGCTTTCAAATATGCCTAACCACCGTGCGAATAGGCCATCTAGGTGTCGGAAATCTTTCGGGGTATAACATTCTCCCACCCTTAAGAACATTCGTCCTTGAATGGAAACTGTTATCTAGAGGACTTCTTAATTTACTTATTTAGAAAAATTTTGGCAGAGTCTCCCCTTTAATATGGACTATAACAAAACACCTGAAATGCAGAAAAGTCCTATACAGGTACTGCACACAATACTTTAGGATTCACTGGATAGCTAAACATCAACCTTTCTCATTTATTCATACCCAACTATAAGGTATTGGATAAGTAATAATACGGACATACCTATCGCCTGACTAGGCCTGAAATAAGTGAGGGTATCTGGTCTTCATATCTTCCTCCGCTTCCCATGTCATCTCCTCTCGGTTCCTGTTACGCCACAATACCTTGACAGATGCAATATCTTTGGTCCTCAATCTACGAATCTGTCTGTCTAGGATAGCTATTGGAACCTCTTCATAGGCCAGCTTTTCTGTAAGCTGGATATCCTGGACTGGAACTGCTCTGGACGGGTCTCCTATGCATTTCCTCAGCATAGATACATGGAAGACCGGATGAACGGATTCTAATTCTGGAGGCAAGTTCAACTCATATGCTACTCGACCTATCCTTCGATGAATCTGATAAGGCCCAACAAACCTCGGGCTGAGCTTACCTTTCTTGCCGAATCTCATTACCCCTTTCATCGGAGATACTTTCAGGAATACCCAGTCATTCACATCAAACTCCAAATCTCTGCGTCGCACATCCGCATATGATTTCTGGCGGCTCTGTGCAGTCAGTAAACGTTCTCGGATAAGCTTTACCTTCTCCTATGACTGCTGAACAATGTCTGGCCCAACTAACACTGATTCTCCTATTTCAAACCAGCCAACCGGCGATCTGCATTTTCACCCGTATAATGCCTCGTAAGGCGCCATCTGGATGGATGAGTGATAGCTGTTATTATAAGCAAATTCAATTAACGGCAAATGCTCGTCCCAGCTACCACCGAAGTCTAGCACGCACGCTCGCAACATATCTTCGAGCGTCTGAATTGTGCGCTCAGCCTGCCCATCTGTCTAAGGGTGGAATGCTGTGCTCAGATTAATCTGCGTTCCCAGACCTCTCTGAAACGACTGCCAGAATCTAGCCGTAAACTGTGCTCCTCTGTCTGAAATAATGGATACTGGCACTCCGTGCAATCTGACTATCTCTCGGATATACAACTCAACATAATCTTCGGCCGAGAAAGTAGCTCTTACTGGCAGGAAATGAGCTGATTTTGTCAATCTGTCAACTATCACCCATATAGAGTCATGTCTGTGTTTAGTATGGGGTAATCCTTCTACAAAGTCCATATTCACTTCTTCCCACTTCCAGAGAGGTACAGCTATATCCTGAGTCAAACCGCCTGGTTTCTGATGTTCCGCTTTCACCTGTTGGCAGTTAGGACATTGGGCTACAAATTCAGCAATTTCTCTTTTCATACCTGGCCACCAGTAGTTTTCCTTGATATCATGATACATTTTTGTCGCACCGGGGTGAAGAGAATAACGGGCATAATGTACCTCGTTCATAATCTGCTGACGGAGCCCTGAAACATCTGGAACACATAGGCGACCTTTACATAATAGCACTTCTCCCTCAGTTACCTGAAAATCTGGCGCTTTACCCTGCTGAATCCTGTATTTGAGCTGAATCAGGTCAAGATCCTCATATTGCCGTTCTTTCACTTCCACAACTAATGATGACACGACGGTGTTCTGTATTACTGCACTACCGTCCTCTATTTCTACTACACGAACGGCTAGGCTAGCTAACTGATGTATCTCCCTGATCAATTCCCGCTGCTCGGGCTGCAAATATGCCAAGCTCCCCATGGACTTACGACTGAGAGCATCTGCTACAACATTGGCTTTTCCGGGGTGGTATAGAATATTCACATCATAATCCTTTAACAGCTCCAACCAGCGACGTTGCCGCAGATTCAACTCCCTCTGAGTGAAGATGTACTATAGGCTCTTGTGATCTGTGAAAATATTAACACGGATGCCATACAGGTAATGCCTCCACATCTTCAAGGCGTGGATCACTGCGGCTAATTCCAGGTCGTGGGTAGGGTAATTCTTTTCGTGTTTCCTCAGCTGTCTGGAAGCATATGCAATCACTTTACCATGCTGCATCAACACACAACCTAACCCGATGCCTGATGCGTCGCAATACACCGAATAACCTTCTGTACCTTCCGGCAATGCTAACACTGGGACGGAGGTTAATCTGTCTTTCAGTTCCTGGAAGCTCTGCTCGCATGCCTCTGACCACTGAAACTTTGCTGCTTTCTGTGTCAGTTTAGTCAGAGGTGCCGCAATAGTCGAGAACCCTTCAACGAACCTCCTGTAATATCCTGCTAATCCTAGAAAGCTACGGACTTCAGTCGGAGTGGTAGGCCTAGGCCATGATTTAACTACTTCTATTTTCTACTTGTCAACTTGTATACCAGCATCCGACACAATATGCCCTAAAAAGGCTACTGAATTAAGCCAGAATTCACACTTAGAAAATTTAGCATATAACTGGCAGTCCCTGAGGATCTGGAGCACTGTCCGCAAATGAGTCCGGTGATCTGCTTTAGAGCGAGAATACACCAGAATGTCATCAATGAATACTATTATGAACAAGTCCAGGAAGGGTCTGAAAATACTGTTCATCAGGTCCATGAAGATTGCTGGGGCATTCGTTAACCCGAAGGACATGACTAGAAATTCAAAATGTCCATATCGGGTCCTGAACGCTGTCTTAGGAATATCTCTTTCACGTACTCGAACCTGGTGGTATCCGAACCGCAAGTCCATCTTAGAAAAGTATCTGGCCCCCTGCAACTGATCAAATAAGTCATCAATTCTGGGAAGCGGGTACTTGTTCTTCACTGTAACTTTGTTCAATTGCCGATAATCTATGCACATACGGAGTGATCCATCTTTCTTTCTCACAAACAGAACTGGCGCACCCCATGGTGAAGTACTCGGTCTAATAAAACCTTTATCCAACAAGTCTTTCAGCTGCTCCTTTAATTCTCTGAGTTCTGCAGGAGCCATACGGTAGGGAGGAATTGATATTGGCTGAGTGCCTGGTAACAAGTCAATAGCAAAATCTATTTCCCTTTCTGGGGGAATACTAGGTAACTCATCGGGAAACGCATCAGGGAACTCGTTCACCACTGGAACAGACTGGAGCGTCGGAGATTCTGCTCGGACATCCTGAACTCTGACCAGATGGTAAATACATCCCTTAGATATCAACTTTCTCGCCTGAAGGTAGGAAATAAACCTACCTTTTGGCGTAGCGGTGCTGCCCTTCCACTCCCGCATTGCTTCTCCTAGGAAGTGGAATCGGACCGTCTTGGTCCAACATTCAACATTGGCAAAGCACGGTACTAACCAATCCATACCCATTATGGCATCGAAGTCTATCATTTCTAACTCGACCAGATCTACTGTGGTCTGACGGCCAGCAACCTCTACTGTATACCCTCGGTAAATTTTGCTAGCTACGATAGAGTCACCAACGGGCGTGGATACTAAAAAGGGCTGCTACAATAATTTTGGTGCAATATTGAACTTTCGTGCCACAAATGGAGTAATGTAGGACAAAGTAGACCCTGGATCAATCAATACATAAGCAGGGTGTGAGCAGATAGTTAGCATACCTGTCACAACATCATGTGACACTTCTGAATCTTGCCTCCCTAGTAAAGCATATATGTGGCTTGGACCTGCACCTGCACTGGAGGCCTCTGCTCTGCCCCAACCCCTGCCTGCTGAAACTGAGGGCCTGCACCCTGCCTAGGATGCTGTAGCTCGTGACCCTGCGGATGCCCTGTCCTGTCTATCCCGATCCTCTTGATATCTGGCTGGGCAATCTTTCATCAAATGGCCTTCTTGGCCACAAATATAACATCTGGTGGAGCCATACCTGCATGCTCCAGGATGGCGTCGGCTGCATATAGGGCAAAGTGGTAGGGTATACCTACTCTGCTCCGCCCTCCTCTGTAATGGTGAATCTGCCATCTGCGAGCCTCTGCCGATCTCTGACTGCCCCCTGAGGCTAAATCTACCCCTCTGCAGCTGTGGTGGAGGCGGGGGCCTGGGCGGCCTATCTAACAATCATGGCCTAGGTCCTCCCCGAGCCTCCCTCTGTAACTCAACTGGCCTGTCCCAGCGGCGCTGTTCCTGATTGGTCCTCCTGATCTCCCGATGCTGCTGCCTGATGCCCTCAATATTCTGGACAAATGCCTGAACTCGGGCAATATCCATGTCCTCTGGCAGTGTGGCCGTAATACAAGTCTCAACATATTCTGGATTCAATCCCATGATAAAGCGGTGTACTCTGGATGCCATGGTATCAACAAAGGCTGGTGCATACCGGGCCAAAGAATCAAATTGCAAGGAATATTCCTGAACACTCATGGCCCCCTATTCTAGATGTAGGAACTGGTCTACCTGGGCCTGTCGAATCTCCCGCGGCAAATAGTGATCCAAAAAAGCTCCTGAGAAGCTGGACCAGGTCAGAGGGGAAACATCTCTCCCTCGGGACCTTTCCCAGCTTTCATACCACAATACGGCGATGTCCCATAATCGGAATGCTGCCAACTCAACTGATTCTGTAGGCGTGGCATGCATCACCCTGAAAATTCTCTGCATTTGATCCAGAAAATCCTGAGGGTCCTCTGTCCGGTCCGTACCTGTAAACTGTGGGGGATTCAGAGCCAAGAACTCTTGGACCCTTGAACTACCAGGCCCTCCTGATGACTCCGCAACTGTAGACGGCATCGGCTGAGGCTGAGCAGCCATCATCTGTGCTAACATAACTACCGCACTCCTGACCTCCTGGTCGGAAGGTATCGGTATGGGAACTGCTGGAGGTAGTGTCGCCCCAAGTGGCTCATGATGTGGTGGAGACTGCTGAGAAGGCTGGGACGATGCCTCTGTAGTGCCCTCTGATCGAGCTGTTTCTAAACGAGGCTGAGGCATCTTACTGGTGCCTTCCCCTGCTGCAATATCTAAGCTCCGGCCTGTGATAGGATGTTGCTGGTCTGACATTATCTGTAACCAAAGAATACAGTAAGCTTTAGGGACTCTACCCTATATTGTACCGCTCTACAGCACGACTGAATAAGAATAAGAGACAACCATCCTATCATGCCTTGCAGCCCCCTACCCATAGTATGTGGTGCACAACACATCCATAGGTAGGACTCTACTTAGCATGGCTTGCAGACTCCCTGGGATACGACCTGCTCTGATACCAAGTTTGTCACACCCCGCCTTGGGGGGTATGACTGGCACCTGGTGCCCTACTAGGACCTGAACTGCTAGACTACTGAGCCTGAGCACATCTGGTGCCTGGCTGGCTCTAACTCAGATTCAGGGAAACAACGGGCTATATAACGGCTGTAAATATACCCTCCGGCCGACTAGGCCTATAGCCACCTGTACCTGTACTGACAGCTAACCAGAACATATCAATATAGGGGAGCCTATGCGGGCCGACAAGGCCACCATGCTGTCTAGTTATCTGGAACTCAATAATGAAATATTGGAAAGCTACGTGACCGGCAAGGTCACCACTACTAGCAAGCTATGGCCCCACACGGCCAACATAAAAGAGACAGAAGTACTAACAGCTATACAACTGCACGGCCTCACACAACCGGCTCATCTGACCACAGGGAAATATACACAGACTGCAAGCCTCTAAGAATACTGATAAGATGGTCGGGACAGGGCCCCGGCCTACCCATGCTGTACAACATAAGAAAAGGGATAAACCTCTAGCTATCTAGCTCCGGATGACTGGAGCTGATGACCTTGTGAGCTGGCTGGAATCACGAGGTATCGGCCCCTCGTTTATGAGTACCTGCAGGCAAGTAATGCAGCGCCCCACTGGGCGTCAGTACCACTGGTACTGAGTATGTAAAACAATAATTGAAGGAAATATCTGAAAACAACAACACAACTGATGGAACTGAAATAGGAAGGAATAGACTAACTGACTGAAAATGTAAAACTATGCCTACTCTTAACTGTACTGGAAGGAGTAGGAGTCATACCTGGAGATGTATCGTTCTACTGTCGATCTACTCGTATCTAGTGTAACATGGCATAGCATAACATAACATAACATAGCACACACAAACCTTACCCGACCCCCATAAGCCGGGAGGTACAAACAACACGCAATCTATACCCTACCCCGGTCGTCCCATCTCCTATAATAACTATAAGCATCCTGCCGGTCCCCTGGGTATGCACTTGGGCTCGCTGAGCCCCTGACTATAACTGTACCTAAGTCTGGAGGACTCCTGAATCAACACCCGGGCGTATCCGCTCGACGGGGGTGTATAAGGGCCGACCAAGGCACAATATGGGGAAAAACTGGCATCCCATCTTTGTCCCCTGTGGGACGGCATGCCACTCCGTAGAGCGACGTATCCTCGTCCTCTGGAGACCGAGTCGATACAGCTATTAACCCTGGGGGGGTCATGGATTCTAGGTAATCCAACCCCAAGACAATACAATGGTCTCAACTAGTAATACTATCTGTATATCCACATACTGAAGCTAATGATAATAAAGTATTTGTACATACTGTATGCTGAATTAGTGATAGTGATATGTACGTATTCAATACGTGCTGGGACTGATAATAGTATATATATGTATAAGTATAATCTTCTTCCATACTGTACTAAGTCTAGTGTTGACAAGATAAAGTTTTTCTGCTTGAAATAATGTTGTATAACCGAGTTTCTATAGTAACATGATTTACTATTTCTAACATGCTTCCTAAACTTCTTTTTAACCTATCATTCTACTTCTGAGATACCTTACAGGTATTTACATTGCTCTACTAGGTTTCAACTGAATATGATAATATCCTAGCATTCTTTGCTAAAACACATACTGGACATGCTGTACCGTTTCTAACACTTGTATTAGAATTTATATCGTGCTAGCAAGTTTCCCGCTATACAATATTCGTAATAAACATAACACACGACTTTTGAACATTCTACTGGCCTTTAAACTACTTTACTATACCGAGATTACTAACTTGCCGAGGAAACTAGCTTTACATACCTTCATTTCTGATTTCCCGACTAACCGGCGTAGCTTGGTCAGTATTTCAGCTATTCCTCCCAACTGCATTCATATATATATATCAATCAGTACTAAATACAACTTTATTCTGAAGGACGACATCACTTTTGATATAATTATAGCCTAAACTTAGGCTTATCGAAAGACGGTCAAAAACTCGCTATTTTTCAGAAGTCCAGAAGGGAGAAATGCTCACTTCACAGCTAGGAACACATATACACTAGTTTGGAGCAATTCCACTTACCTTAGTCCGGTAGCTCGACGATTCGTCGGCTGTATTTCGCGAAACTAAATCCGTAGGAATGCTCTCTGCTGCTAAATACCTCGGTATCTGAGGTTAATTTGGGTTTGGGCTACGTTTAGCAGCGTAATCAGACGGGAATATATTTACCTTCTTCGTTCTCCTCTGATCCTCTGCGTTTTCTGGATATTTTATAAGTTTGTAATGAATTAAAATCGAAGTGGGGCTTTATATACTTAAGCCTGGACAGGGCCAACGTGTCACGGAGCCAACGCGGAGGCTCCACCTCCGTGACACGTTGCCATCGCGGAGGGGCTCTGCCTCGGCTCCTTCCGCAATGGTTCGACAGGCTACCCATCCGATTCTTTCCCGGGCCTTTCTCTAGCACGTATGGCTTTCAAATATGCCTAACCACCGTGCGAATAGGCCATCTAGGTGTCGGAAATCTTTTGGGGTATAACAGTTGTGTTTCTATATTTTATTTCCGATTATATAATTCTTTTTAAAGAAGAAGAAGAAGGAATTGACGTACCAATACATAATAAAATTACACTCTTTAATTTATTTTTTTTTAATATTAAAATATTGTGATGGATAATTAGTTAGTTTAATAAATAATGGATTGATACATAAAGTAATGGAATTGTAATTATTTTTAAAGTTTAAATGTTAATACTTTTAATATAGTTCAAACAAGAAAAAGATTTAAGAAACAAAATATTAGTCAATTTTAAAATACTAAATATTAGGAGTTTTACCTTTTACAAATTAGTAAAGATTTATAATAATTAAATAAAAATTAATTGCGAAAAATAGCAAATGACAATTTTGTCTATTGTAGAATTTTTTAATGAAGGGCAAAAAGTTCAATCAATATTTCTAAGGATCTTCGTGCTTATATCTACATAAACTATTTTATTTAGTAAACAGGAGAAAAATAATATGTTTATATTTAATATTAGACTAGTTGACGAAATATAAAAAAATTATCAAAGATTGTTCTATCGGAATATTGTATTGCATCTTCAAATGAAATAATTTTTTTTAAAAAAGTGAAATTAGAAAAGTGACTATTGCATTCCTAAACTATAGCGTTGTCACTGAATCCAACCCCAGTCTCCTTGTTTATTGATAAAAAATTAGGATGAACACTGTTAATACATCCATTTATAATGTAACATATTTTGTCTTGTTGTTAATATTTTTTTTAATACTTTTGATATAATTATTGAAAAGTGTTGTAGTACCCTGAAAGTCCGTAAGATCAGATCTGAGATTTACAGCAGAAACCAACAGGAAATTGGCACCCGGGCGTTGGACGAATGCAAGAACGGGTCATCCTATGAAACCAACGACCTATTGGTTTTACCCTTAATATTGAACTTCTGAAAAATGTCAAGATTCACCCAGAACTGACAAGTGGATTGTATGACCCGTTGTTAGATTGTATCTGCCGTTGTTTCTAGTCGTTGGAGAAGGTTTAGAAAGTGATTCAGATGCAGAGCAGGAAACAATGGAAGGATACAACGGATCATTGTATATACCAACCACCTATGGTTATGGTCGTTGGTTTTGCCAATTTCAGTTTAAGTTCTATAGTTCAGGGGTATTTGATAAAACCTTATGCTTTTAACTCCTAAGTGATGTCGTTTTAGGCTTTTTAAAGGGTTGATTAAAGGGTTAATCTAAGCCTAAGTCCTCACTCTTTTCAAAACACATCGTAGGTTGGATTTCTCTCTCAAGACAAAGCTAGGGTTCTTAATCATGTTTTTCCCAATTTCTCTTGAGTCTTCAAGACAAGTTAAGGAACCATCAAGTGCAGGTATGTAGGGTCATGAATGGGGAATTTCAACCATCCTCATGCCTAATTTTAAGTCAATCTCATGAAGTCAATTCTCTAACCATGATTTTATAAAATTCTAGGGTTAGACCCAATTTTGATGGAAACTCTCGTGATCTTCTATGAATTCGATTCTCTTGTGATTCACTCCACGTTTTATGATTATGAATGCATATTTTGTACAAGTATCTCTCATGAACCTATGATTTTCATGTTATGATGATTTTATTTAATTATGTATGATTTCATGTATCTAAAGTATATGTATCATGGCTGACTCAGCGACATTGTTTTCACGGCTAGTTCATGTATGACAAGTATGATTATGATTTTCATGTTTTCTAACTAGACCATGCAAAATCAAGTATGTTTCATGATTATGACTATGAGAAATATGTATATTTTGAGAGTAGTATCTAGCACCGAATAAGCTGGGGTTCAACACACCCAGATCCTAAAGCTACGTGTCACCGTAGAAATATATTCATATCTGGGGGCTCGCCAGGGCCAGACTTGTCTATCATCCTCGCAAATGAGAGGTCATAGACGAGCCCAGCAAAAATTATCCAACATATTTTATTTAGCATATGCAATCCCCTACACATCTTATCTCATATAAATACCCTAGAAAATATATTGACAAGAAAAACACATGACTCTTGGAGGCAGAAACTCAAAGGGAACATATTATTTTAGAGGCAAGAACCCAAGGAGCAGAAGTGATGGAAAATTGACTGAGTTTCACTTTCTTCCTTTCTTTTACTTGTTCGTTATAAAATTCTATGCTATGTTCTTAAATATATTATGAGTATCTTGGTTCTTTATCTAGAATTTTAATAGAACCTTTTGTTGAATTATATTTTAATATAATTTAGTCTTCTGAATCTCTCTACTTGTTCAACTGCATATTTATTTTAGTTGATTGAATGACCATTAGTTGACTGTGCTTATTTATTGTATAATGCTTGAGAAAGAAGACATATTTAGGTTATTATTGAACAATGTAATTTCTTAGGTATACGAGAGATCAATACTAACACGTTTAAAAATGGTTTTAGAGATAACGAAGCTCTGTCATGATCTTATTTTGACGCTTGAGCTCCTGAACTAGTGGGGCTTGCTGGTGCCCATTACCGTTGCCTTTCTCGTGGCCTTCTCCATTCTCATTCCTTCTACCATTTATTTTTCAGGGAGCCATAATTCTACAATCGCGAATAGCACAAATTAGGAGGATAGGGAGACATTTCATCGCCCGATATAGATCATAAAAGAAGGAAATATTTTCCTAAATGTTTCATAGCCTCTTCGTCGTAAGTGTGACACGCTTTACACCCATGAAAAAGACTTTACTTAACTCGTCCTTCAGACACCCTAGGACACTTCAAACCTATTGCTCTGATACCAAGTTTGTCACGACTCGAACGGAGGCCCAGATAGCAACATGGGACAAGGAGCCCTGAGAGACCCCAAGTCGACCCATGGCATAAGCATACATCTAACTCAATCAAAGAAACTGAATAATCAACAATATAGTCATTAGCGGAAGTCTACACTTAAAACATAACATCAGAATACATTATCCGAAGCTGATTACATACATATGTCTAAAAAGCCTCTAAACATGACGAGTGGATGGGACAAGATCCCAACTAACTCAACAAGATGAAACTGGAAATACATGAAAAAAGTCAGAATAGTCTAGTCCTCGAGAGATGAGGACTCACCAATAACGCAAAGGCTAACTCTGATAAGTTGAATATGAACGGAGCTGAACCCGAGAGCCGGATCTTGTATCACGAGATGATACAACATAGAGTATGCGGTCAGTACGTGGAATGTACCAAGTATGCAGGATAAGTAAAACCACTAAAGTAAGTAAAATCAGTTAAAGACATGAATAATGTAAAACATAAACATTAAGAATCTGAGAATAGGGCTTGCATGCATTCTTTCTGAAATCATGATCTCATCATAACATAACATATCATCTTAACATATCATAACATAATCAATTGACTCAAAGCTGAAATCTGATATTTATAAGTAAAGCTGAACATTGAGTCAAACCTTTTTTAGAACATGCTTACACATGTAAATCTCATGAGTAATGAACATGCATAACTAAAATCATGAGGAACAATGGTAGACTCATCTTTTAACCGACATACCACGATAGAGCTTGCGTGGTTCTAACTATCACGCTCAAGTGGGTAGAGCTGACCAAAACCTTGCTAGGGCTAGGGACGATACCATGATATTTATATCAAGCTCGTGCCCATAGGGCAGGAGATAACTCACAAGGGAGGTCCCAAAGTCATAATGTATAAACCCACATTGGCGCGTAGTTTTGAGGCATAGGGTGATCGACCCTTATCCTGCTCGGTGCTAGATACTACTCCCAAAAATATGCATGTGCTCTACATCATTTTTCAACGAAGCTGAACATTATCTATTGATGAAGCTCATAAATTAAATACATCTCAAAGAGGAATCATGCATATGAGAAGCTTTAACTCAAGCCATACCACAAGCTGAAAGATAATTGGGAGTCTTCTCTCCAAAACCATATGGTAAGCTATGCATATGAAAAGCTTTAACTCAAAACATACCACAAGATGAAAATATAATTGGGAATCTTCTCTCCAAAACCATGTGGTCAGTTTAATTCGGGAAATCATTAATCATACTTAAACATGTGGGCATTGACCAAAGCTTTATCATACTTTGAAATACTCAATTCATATCGAAAACATGATTATAAACATGGGTAGCTTGAAAACATGCTTTTCATCATAATATCGCGTTATCATCATACAGTCATCACAAATCTCATCTTTCATGAACTTCTCATCAATAGGCCTTTTTAGTTCATAAAGCTAGAAATGTGATTTTTAATTAAAAGCATTATAAAACTCGCCCATGCTTAATAATTTCAATGGTAGAAACATAATCAAATCATACCCATGTAAAGAATTAGGAACTTCATGCATTGGGTTAAAACTCCATAGATTAGACATAGAACAATCATGATTTAGAGAGGAATAGGGCATGGGTGTGAAAGCAATTACCCATTCATAACCCTACATACCTGTTGGTAGCTGATTCTTACACTTCTTTGAATGCCCAATAGGAAATTGAAGAGAAATTGATGAATGCTAGCCTTGATCACCCTCTCTAGCCTTCTACCTTGCATGCATGAAGGAATAAGACCTAAAATAAACTTAACCCCTTTAAAAGTCACTATTCATAACTCAAAACGACATAGTTTAGGCCTTAAGATCTTAGAAATTATGAAAAAGCCCTTACTAAATTAGCAGAAAATAACTGCTAGATGGTCCCAACAGAGGACCTAACGACTCATCCCCTATGACCATGACTTGTGGCTTGATCCGTGAAGTACACTACCTCTCAAGTCTCCTGGGCTCGTCACGAATGACTTAATGACTCGTTCCAGGTGACCACGACTCGTGGTCACCATTCGTGATGTACACTGCCTTGGCCTCAGATATATTTTCCCTGCTTGGCCATGACTCCCTACGAATTGTGGGGACTGACCACAACTTGTGGGGTCCTCCCATCAAGTACAGTGACTCTCTTCCTTCTCTTTCTTACTCACCCACCCCACGACTGTCCTAACGACTTGTGAGGCCTGACCATGAGTCGTGGTCACGTCCTTGGTATCCCATTTCCAAAATTTCAAATTCATTCCCTAGGCCTCTCCACGAGTCACATCACGACTCGTGGGTTGCTCTCACGAGTCTCCTCATGACTCATTTTGTGCCTGGTGCCAAATTTCAACTTTTTCTCCGTTTTAACTCCCAGGTCTGATCTTTGAGCCTCACGTCAGGAGTAGGAGACTTCACCGGATGTGGTTACCAGTATGTTACGAGTGTTTCACCTTGGTGCTTATGCTTTGTTAGTTCCAAGGGCTACTTTGTCTTTTGTGACACCTTATATTGCTAGTAGCTTTGTAGTCAGTCCCAAAATTTTGTCAGAACCATTCTCAGTCTCTACTCCTGTTGGTGATTCAGTTGTAGCTAGGCGAGTGTATAGAAGTTGCCCGATCACATTAATGTAAAAGGTCACCTCCGCAGACCTAGTAGAGTTAGACATGACTAAATTTGATATTATTCTCGGCATGAATTGGTTGTATGCATTTATGCTTCTGTTAATTGTAGAACCCATGTGGTGGAGTTTCGCTTTCTGGGTGAGTCTGTTTTAGAGTGGAAGTGTAGTTCAGCCATGCCTATAGGTCATTTTATTTCCTATCTTGAGGCCAGGAATATGATTTCTATGGGTTGTGTATACCATCTAGTTAGAGTTAAGGATGTTGATTCCAAGACCCTCACTATCCAGTCAGTCCCAGTAGTATGTGAGTATCTAGAAGTCTTTCTAGATGATTTACCGGGAATCCCTCCCGAGCAGGAGATTGATTTTAGTATTGGACTTCTTCCTGATATCCAATCGATATCTATCCCTCCTTACAGAATGGCTCCAGCAGAGCTAAAAGAGTTAAAGGAACAATTGAAGAATCTTTTGGATAAGGGTTTCATTAGACCGAGCAAGTCCCCATGGATGCACCAATTCTCTTTGTCTAAAAGAAGGATGGCTCCCATCGTATGTGTATTGATTATCGACAATTGAACAAGGTCACCATCACAAACAGGTATCCTCTACCCAGGATTGATGATTGTTTGACCAGTTTCAGGCCAAGTGCTTTTCGAAGATAAATCTCAGATCTGGGTACCATCAACTTAGAGTTCGGGAGAGAGACATCCCAAAGACAGCCTTCAGGATGCGGTATGGTCATTATGAGTTTGTAGTTATGTATTTTGGACTAACAAATGCTCCTGCAGCTTTTATGGACTTGATGAATAGGGTGTTCAAGCCATACTTGGATATGTTCGTGATTGTGTTTATTGATGACATCCTAATATACTCTCGGAGCAATGAGGAGCATGCCGTTTATTTGAGGGTGGTGCTACAGACTCTCAGGGATTGCCAGCTATATGCTAAATTCAGTAAGTGCGAGTTTGGGTTGAACTCAGTGGCATTTTTGGGCCATGTGGTGTCAACTAAGGGCACAAGGGTAGACTCACAGAAGATAAAGGCGGTGAAGAATTGGCCCAGACCAGTGAATTCTTCAAATATCAAAAGTTTCTTAGGCTTAGATGGCTACTATCGAAGGTTTGTCGAGGGTTTTTCATCTATTGCAACACCGTTGACCAATCTAACCCAAAAGAAGGTAAAGTTCCAATGGTCTGAGGCTTGCAAGAAGAGCTTTTAAGAGCTGAAGGCTCGGCTTACCTCAGCACCGGTGTTAACTCTACCCGAGGGTACCAATGGGTTCACGGTGTATTGTGATGCTTCAAGCACTGTACTTGGGTGTGTATTGATGCAACACAGAAGGGTTATAGCATATGCCTCCAGATAGCTGAAAGTTCATAAGAAGAATTACCCGACCCATGATCTTGAAATGGCCGCGGTGGTATTTTCCTTGATGATATGGAGACACTATTTGTATGGGGTCCAGGTGGATGTGTTTACAGACCATAATAGTTTACAATATATGTTTACCCAGAAGAATCTCAATCTTTGGCAAAGGAGGTGGTTGGAGCTACTTAAGGATTACAATATGAGTGTGCTTTACCATCCGGGAAAACCAAATGTAGTAGCAAATACACTTAGTAGACTCTCCATGGAAAGTGTGTCCCATGTAGATGAGGGAAAGAAGGAGCTAGTGAAAGACGTGCATCGACTTGCAATGTTGGGAGTTCGGTTGGTTGATTGGATCGATGGCAATGTTATTATTCAGAACGGATCAGAATCATCCTTGATGAATGATGTAAAAGCTAGACAAGACGAGGACCTTATTTTGGTAAAGTTAAAGGAAGCTGTTCAAAATCAGAAGGTAGAGGTCTTCTCCAAAGGGGGAGATGTTGTGCTTCCATACCAGGTTCACTTATGTGTTCTGGATGTCGATGGTTTGAGAAATTAGATGTTGCATGAGGCTCATGGATCTAGGTATTCAATCCATCTAGGTGCCACCAAAATGTACCGTGACTTACGGGAAGTCTATTGCTGGAATGGCATGAAGAAAAACATTGCAAAATTTGTAGCTAAGTGCCCAAACTGTCAGCAAGTGAAGGTTGAGCATCAGATACCGGGAGGTGTGCTTCAGGATATCAGTATTCCTACTTGGAAGTGGGAATAAATCATTATGGACATCATAATAGGTTGACTCTCACTCATCGACAATATGACTCCATTTGGGTTGTTATGGACAGGTTGACCAAAGCCGCTCATTTTCTTTCGGTCAAAACCACGGATTCGGTGAAGGATTATGCCAAACTATACATCCGAGAGCTAGTTTGGTTGCATGGAATGCCTTTGTCCATCATATCAGATAGGAGTACCTAATTTACCTCTCAATTTTGGAGCTCGTTTCAAAAAGGACTTGGTACTCAGGTTAAGCTTAGCACAACATTTCACCTGCAAACAGATGGTCAAGAAGAGCGGATGATTTAAACTCTTGAAGACATGTTGAAAGCATGAGTGATTGACTTCAAAGGTAGTTGGGATTATCATTTGCGTCTTATCGAGTTTGCATAGAATAACAACTACCATTCCAGTATTCAGATGGCTCCGTTTGAGGCTCTCTATGGGAGGAGATGTAGATCGCCTATTGGTTGGTTCGAAGTTGGGGAAGCTGCAATGATAGGACCAGATTCGGTCCATGAGGCTATGGAGAAGGCTCAGCTCATATGAGACAGGTTGAAAATAGCTCAAAGTCGCCAAAAGTCCTATGCCAATGTGAGAAGGAGAGAACTCGAGTTCTAAGTGGATGATTGGGTACTTTTAAAGGTGTCTCCCATAAAGGAAGTGATGAGGTTTGTAAAGAAAGGAAAACTCAGTCCTCGTTTTGTTGGCCCTTATCGGATTGTGAAGCGGGTTGGCAAGGTGGCATATGAGTTAGAGTTTCCCTCAGAATTAGCTTTCGTGCATCCTATTTTCCATGTATTGCTCTTAAAAAAGTGTTTGGGTGATCCAACCCTAGTTGTCCCGGCGGATAGTGTTGATGTGAAGACAACCTTAGTTATGAGGAGGTTCCGGTGGAAATACTGGATCGTCAGGTTCGAAGGCTAAGGAACAAGGAAGTAGCTTCAGTCAAAGTTTTATGGAGGAATCAGCATGTTGAAGGAGCTATGTGGGAAGCCGAAGCAGACATGATGGCTAGATACCTACATTTATTCCCTACCGGCTTACTTCCAGCTTGAGGTAGCAGATTTTGCCCTAAAACTCTATTTAGTTTTCATGTTCAGTTCATGAGCCCAAGTTTCTTTTATGTCAAAGTATGTATGTATGGTTCGTTAATTCAGTTCAGCTATGTAGTTCAGTTCGGAGGTAGTCATTTCATCAATATCAACTTAGATGATCAGTATTTGAATATGATGATTACATTTCTCTGCTTTTCTGTATATTTACCAACATTCGAGGATGAATCTTCCCAAGGGGGAGATATGTAATACCCTGAAAGCCCAAAGATCAGACTTGAGAGTGAAACGAAGAAAACTAAAAATTCTGCATCAGGTCATAGAACGAGTGGTTTTGTGACCCGTGGGGTAGACCACGAGTCGTGAGGTGACTCGTGGTGAGGTACTAGACTTGAGTTGAAAAATATTTTTGATGGGGTCACCATAGGAATGACTACGAGTCATGGTTAGGCCCCACGACCCGTTGAGTCAGTCGTGGCTAAGTGAAATTGGAAGAAGGAGTTTGAGGTGGCAGTGTACCTTACAGAAAGACCCCACGAGTCGTGGTCAGACACCACGATTCGTTAGGTGAATTGTGGGCAGTAGGTAACTACTGATGTGAGGTTTGAGGCAGTGGAGATAACGAATGGTGACCACGAGTCATTGTCACGGTAACGAATCGTATGATGGCCCTTTATGAGTTCCAGGTAAGATCTCGACAGTGTACCCAACGATCGATGTAACGACCCGTGGTTGGTGGCATCGACTCATTAGGTCCCCTGTGGGGACTGATGAGCAGTTATTCTGCGAAGTTATTAAGGGTATTCTCATCATTCCTACGCTCTAGGGTCCTATACTACATCATTAAGCCATTTTTAGGGTGTATTAAGTTAGGTGTAGTAATTCTAACCTATTCTAAACCCATGCATGCAAGTTAGGGAGTAGAGAGGAGATCAAGATTAAGCCCTTCCAATTCTTCTCAAATTCCTCTTGGAAAATCAAGAAAGTGTAAGAATCAGCCTTAATCAGGTACGTAGGGTTATGAATGGGTGAATCCATTCACACCCATGCCCAATCTCTCTCTAAATCATGGAAATTTATATGTTGATTTTATGGAGTTTTAACCCAATGCATGAAATTCCTAATTCTCTACATGGGTATGATCTAAATGAGTTTTTATTATTGAATTATGAATCATGGGAAAGTTTTACATTGTTTTTCATTAAAATCATGTTTCAAGCTTTATAAATTTAAATGCTCATTTATGAGAATTTGATGAAAGTTGAGATTTATGAAGAATGTTCACGTATGATGAGATATTATTGATGAAAAACATGTTTTCAAGTTACCCATGTTCATAATTATGTTTACAAGTGAATTGAGTATTTTCAAGTATTTTAAAGTATTGGGTAATGCCCATATGTTCAAGTATCATTTATGATTTATGACATTGGCCAATTTATGGGCCCTTGATTCATGGGTAAACATGTATGTAAATTGGGATCATCGACATTAATGATTATTTGGCCATGAATCTCATGAATGATGTTTATGATTTATGTACGAGCCTAATGTGCATGTTTTTAGGAGCAATGTCTAGCACCGAGTAGCCCGACATTCCAAAGACTACATCGGTGTCTCATAACTACATTCCACCGTAGGTTCATGTTGATACATTACAATGTTAATGGATCCCCTCTTTCATGATATCACATAATGCACATCCCTTGCCTGTCAAGCCTGGAACGACTATGTCCACTTGAGTGAGCTAGTTGGGGCATCATATAGGGCTCTACCATGATGGTGTCGATTATGACGAGTCCTCCCATTGTTCCTCATGATTTTTGCATGGTTATGTTCTTATTATTTTGGCTCAAGTCATGTTTAATGAAGCTTTCTCTTATGATTACGATTATGGTTAATTTACAAAATGTTTTGAAAATCTTGAGCCTTATGTTACATTATGATATTTATGGTATGAGCATATTTTCCTACTCTTATGAACTTTTATGTATTTTAAATGTCCTCTTTACTTACGTTTCATACTCGGTACATTCCATGTACTGACCGCATACTCTATGCTGTATCATTTCATGATACAGGCTCCGATCTTCAGACCCAGCACCTTTATTAGCTCGTTCCCGGAGCTAGGATCCAGTTCATTGGTGAGTCCTCATCCCCCGAGGACCAATTGATATCAGTTATCTCTTTATGTTCAATTTTCTAGACTTGTCGGGTTAGTTGGGGGTGTTGTCCCATCAGCCCATTAGATATGTTAGAGGCTTTTAGACTATGTGTAGTATTCAAAATGTCATGTATGAAGTGCATTTTTCTTTTCATGTTATGTTATGATTATGATTCCGCTATGTTGTCATGTTGAGTATTCCATTTTTTTCTGGATTGAGATAGATGTATGTTAATGTCATGGGTCGACTTGGAGTTTCTGGGGACTCCTTGTCTCGTGTTGTGATCAGGGTCTACGTTGGGGTTTGACATAACATCTTGTAGCCTCCCCTCATAAGTGTGGTGCACTTCACACCCACGAAAAGGACTCTACGTGACACGACTTTCAGACATCCTAAGATACTTTAAACCGACGGCTATAACACCAAGTTTGTCACGACCCGAGTCTACACCCTGGATGCAACATGGTATTTGGTGCCACAAGTGATCCCAAGCTAACCCATGGCTTAACATCACACTGGCATACTGAATTAAACATAACAGATGCTGAGAAAAACATAACTAAATAGCTTTTCTGAAAAAAAATATGAAATGTTTGATATGATACTGAAATTTATGCCCAAGCGAAAAACATACTGAACATCACTATGTTTGGAAGCCATCTAAGAACTGGCTAGTTTCTAGGGAAAGTCCCTAGCTAACTTTAAAGTCTAACCCAAAATAAAACTGAACTGATAGATACTCTCGTCCTCGAAAGATGAGGACTCAACAAATATACTGCTGTTGAAGTCGTCGAAAGGGAACTACTACCGATGCTGTGCCTGATGACCTGTATCTGTATCATAATATGATACAACATGAAAATATGCATCAATACTTTGAACGTATGAGTATGCAAGATGTAGGAAAAAATAGTAGAATACACAACTGAGCTGATATGACATGAAATGACCAATTGTGAACTGGTAGTACTAGAATATAATTATTATAATGTAAATATAGACACTGACTGATGGTTTTAAACATATCCTAAAAATTGAATAACTAAATTGAAATTTGTATCTGAACTTAACTGAGTAGTACTGATAAGTGGGAGAGTCTATAACCAACATATAACCACATGAGCTAGACGTGGAGTTCGATGTATACCCCTAATTGGAGAAGGTCCACTATATCTTGCCAAGCATAGTAGCAGAACTGGGTGATCACTTTCTGATGCCCATTTGGGCTAAAAACCTATGGTGGATACGTAGTTCTAGGAACCTGGGTGCGCTGAATCCCAGCCCACTCGATGCTAAGTCCTACTCCCACTGAAAATTTCTAACTGTGACTACTAGGCTGATAGCTCGAACCTGATGTCCCAAGAATTAAGTCAGGAGTACTTATCTGGAAGTAACTTGAGAGTCTAAAGGATTTGATATCTGCAACTAAGGGTTCTAAGACTGACCAGAGCTGCTTTAGTTGAAAGTGTCGCAATCCTCTAAAGAACACCCTAACAATTGATAGTTGAGACTACAGAGTTTTTCTGAACTCCTCAAGAGTCCGAGTATAGTCAAATTGATTAGCTGACATTTTTGTATGTTACTAAAAAATCTAAGTACTCACTGGGACTAAACAATCAATAATTCAACTTTTTGGATGATCTAACTATTCTATTATGTTAATTACAAGAACTATCATAATCAAGCAAGGTTTGTATCTGGACAATTATGGAACACTCTTCAAATCACATTTATAGACCAGGGCTAAACAAATATTCCAATGAAAGAGATATCAACATAAAATATAACCAACTACAACCTTCAAGAATTCATGAAAATTATGAAAAGAAGGATATTCATATTCTAACTGACAGACAACCCTAAATTTTATACAAAAAAGGTTAGAACTGATAAAGATTTTAGAAAGGTTTTGGGGCACAAGGGAAGAGCAATTCCCTTGTTGAAATCCCACATACCTGGAGTGGAATTCCTTGGAAGAAAACTTGAGAATTTGAGAAGGAAATATGAAAGACCTAACTTGCTCTAAGAGAACTATCTGAGTTCTTCGTGCTTCTTCTATTTGATTTCTAGGAAAGGAATGAGGGAGAGGGTCAACTATTCCTCTAAGATACCTCCTAAATAATCCTAATATGACATAGTTTAGGAGTTAAGGCAATAGGGTTTTTACAAAATTGCCCCTGAAACATTTAATAGAAATTCTGCCGTTAGATGGTACGACCAAACCTACGAGTTGTATCATTATACTACGATCCGTACCACCACTCATGGTTAGAGACTCTACATCAATTAAACTCTCTAAAGTTTTCCATGGATACATACTACGACTTGTACCAACATTTTATGACTCGTACGATAATCTGTAGCTCAGTCTTGAGTTTTTCCTCTTACCCCACTCATGACTCATCCTACGAGTCGTACAATCATATCACGAGTCGTACCAGGACTCGTGGTTACCCAGAGTTTCCCCTGACCACTTCTCTGAACTTTTCTAATGACTGATCTGTATGATCCGTACCAGGATGGAATGATTCATGACATGGAGTCATGGTTTCTCCAACCTCATTCACTGAGTTTCTCTATTCACCAGTTATGAGTCTAAGTACGATCCGTACCTCAGTTGTACGAGTCATACTTTGACTCATACTGAGATCTTTTTCCCAAATTTCTGCAGAATAAAATTTTAAATCTCACGGCTAGTCTTCGAAAGTTCTGGGGTGTTACGGCAACTCAGTCCAGTGCAGTCTTAGTCTCTAGTTCAGTTCAATTCTCCACAACTCAGACATGTTATGATCTTCAGTTACTTATTAGTACTTACAGTGTTAGTAGCTTTTCAGATGCTTTCAGTATTTGAAATTCCGGTATGGTCATTGCATGTTCTGTTAGTACAAGTTACAACTTTCAATATCTTTATGTTTATTTCATATCTTACTTACTCTATAAATTCAAAAGTACTGATGCATACTTTTTTATGCTGTATCGTCTTATGATACAAGAGCAGGTTCTCATTCTTGGCACCATCAGTAGTCCTTCTCCGGTGACATTTAGCAGACCTCTATGGTGAGTCCTCATTTGCCGAGGGCCAAATTTTCACTTCTAGCTGTTATATTTTGTTACTTTAGTTTAAAACCTTAGTGTTAGTTAGGGATTTTCCCAACAACTTTTTAGTTTCTTAGCTAGCTTTCAGACAAAGTTAGTAATTCAGTATTTTCTCAGATGTCTTTGCTACTTAAAGTATTTTAATTAGTTATGTTTTCAAGCTTCCTTTTATAGATCTCATTCAGTAATAAGAATTTCAGTAGTATGCTATACCATGGATTAGCTTGGGGTCACTTGTGGACCCAGGTACAGTGTCGCATCTAGGATTTAGACTCGGGTCGTGACAGTTGATTTTGTGAAAATTTATGAGAATTGTAATTTTTACTTTACATTGTCCAAAAAGGGTTCTCCTATTGAGCTTGAGTCGATGTAGGTGCCCGTGCAATCCATTCAGTTGGATTGTGATAAGTTAGTATCAGCGCATCTAGGTTATCTGTCTCACAAGTATAAGAGAAATGCTAAGTAGACTCCTGCGGATTGGTGTGTAGATGTCCACATCTAATCCTTGGGAAGCTATAAGGCATCTAGGATGTTCTCACTTTATTCTTTCCGATTGTGCCATCCTAAAGTGTCAATTACCTGGGTTGAGTCTAATTGTTATCTGGTGGATTTCAATTGGTATCTCAATAGGCTCAGTTGGTTGGTATTTATAAGATTACAATTGGTATTTTAATGTGCTCAATTGGTATTTATAAGATTCTAATTGATATCTAGTGATGTAGCCATATTGATGTGTGAATTTAGGATGAAGTGCAAAATGTTAGTGATAATGAAGTGTAATAATGGTGGCAAAGGCAGATCAATATTGACCAGAGGGATGAATATCCCCGTGTGTTCTGCATAGGGAGTTTCTCTGTAGCAAGGGATGTCTCACTAAAGCAAGAAGTGGACTGTCATAGTGGGTCCGCTGCAGCAGAAAGCTGATCGCTCTAGCGGACGACTGCTAGACAGAGTCGAATCCCCCCTGTTTTGGAAGATTTTTCAATTATGTTAAAGGTGATGAATTGAGCATATATGTAAAAGAGAACTTCTTATAAACATAGGACCAAAACAATACTATTGTCATTGGAATGTACCAACAGGCACCTGTACCTCAAAAATATCGAAATGGAAAATCATCCAACAATGAGCAAAAAGAGAAATTGTTCAGTATTTGGCCTTTCGAGAGTAAAGAAATATCTGAGCTAAAGAGGGACATCGGGGGAGAAATACATTGTGACCCCTACTAGCTGAAAGCCTCATCATTGTCATTGCCCGGTTCACTGGCCTCCTCATCCTCGCCACCACTGAGGAAGGAGTACTCTAGGACATCTCTCAGGAAATATTGGGGAATCCTGGGGCCTGGAAGGAGCATACAGTAGATCTTCTTCACCCCCTTCCACATGCGGACGAAAAGCTAGTTTCGGAATTTTCTTTCCTTCTTCTCCTTTCTGCTACCATGGAAAACCACGCTAGAGCAGCCAGGTCCGGTCCAGTGATATGTCCGACGTTTTAATTACTATGAGGGTCAGAAATATCTTGAGTACCTAATAAAGAGAGCCTTATAGAGGAATGTGATAACATGGGGGTTGCATGAGTAATATGTGATGTGGGTTATAGTTGTGGAATGTGGGAGACCCGGGATATAAAGGGTAGATTCGAGTGTGAAAATAACTAGTAGAAATGGCATATGTGGGACGCTTTCCCTGTTAGGGATGTGAGGATGGGAGAATTAAATTCATGTGTCATGTTAGTATGGTACGCCTATTAGCATAGTAGGACCTCTAAAATAGGGTTTTGTAAAGTTTTGGTTAAATCCGACAATAATAATGGTAAGACCATGGTAGAAAGGTTATAACAACAATTATAACCATGTGCAGATTTGGGACTATGATGCGATGAAAACCCTACATATCATGTGAGGCCATTCTAGGAAGAACGGTTTTTTAATTGGTATATGAAGTAGCAATCCGTCCAATTGTTATAGAGCCTTGATTCATTGGTGTAAGGATTCAAAATTTTGTGGGTCTAGATTTTTTTTTTGGAATAAGATATTGCTTAACTAATTGAATTGATGATCTGATTTAAAATATCAAGCAGTAGGACCGCTGCAGCAGACGACGCGAGACAAAAAGTCAATTTAAGTCAGAATTTTAGGGGTTTTAATCCCATTATTCTGAGGCACGAACTTTGAGAGAAAAAGGGTGATTTTGTAAGGGCTAAGCAGTTTCTCCTTCCCAAGGTGTGAGTTATAGCTTTTTCTTTTCCTAATTTGATTCCCTAACACCCAAAATCAAAGATAGTCTCTAATGGTGAGTTTCTAGTTATGAACCCTAGGTTTGTGAAAACTAGGGCTAGGGGTATGGGAATGATTGGGTGTTAATTCCTAGTCATAAAACTGGTAAATTAACCCACTCTAAGGTGAATGTAATTATAGAACGTTGTTTTGGTGATAATTTAAGACTTAGAATTCGGTGAATTTGAAACCCTTAATCTTAAAAGCTGCTTTAAGAGAGTTAGAGGAGTAAAAACTCCATGAAGTAGGATGGAATGATCATTATAGATTTGGGTTATGATATTTGACCTGTGATTATCGAATCAGACAGTAAGCAACGGGTAGAATGGATGGGTTGAGTTCCCTAACCCTTGAATCAAAGAAGCAGCTTATTAATTGATTCCTTAATGTCTTATTTCTAGATTTTGAACGTTCGGAGGAATTGAGAAAAGACAAAGCTCCCGCGCAGTAGCTGCATGTTCCAGTTCTGCAATCTAGGTAAGTTATGACTTACCTTTGTGTTAGACTATAATTAGTAAATCGTATATATGTGTACCATTGATGTACAATCGATGAAGGTTGAGAGATCATAAAATATGATGACTTGATGAAATACTTGCAATGACGTAACTATGAATTGGAGGATTAATCTTAGAAATGAGAACACGTGGGAAAGTAAAACCTAATTGATGATTAATAATGAAGGTGCACTCTTAATGTGTTGTTCTTGACAAGTACACTTGATTGGATATTCTTTGATGTTACAATCTTGGTAGTGGAGTTTTAAGGTGATATTCTTGATTGTAGGTTTTGATGGTGTATTTGATGGTATACATTATATCAACGTGGATGTGTTGTATAAAAAGGAGAGGAATAAGAAAAAAGTGGGGTGAATAAACCTAATGGTATTATGTGAACTTGTTGGTACCCGTTTATATGCCATGAATGAGAACGTGAATCGGCGATATAAATTAACTAGCTTAGAACGAATCTGAGGTAAGAAAAGAACAAGTAATTTAAAGAATTCGCAGTTAACCAGGTTGAGTGATTTAGACTCAGTTTTATCTAATTAATCTTATGTGCTGACGAATTGACTTAAAAAAATTAGAAATACTAATAGGGCGAAATTTGACCCTAATAGACTGCCTTAAATGGAAAGTCACAGAACTAAGGAGATACAATAAGGTTGAAAGAACCTGAATGAATGATGGGTTCCTAGTTAATAAGAGGGCAGGTAAATTTAGCCTAAGGAATTGTGAATAATATCATTATGATGGCTTGGTTGTGAATTTCGATTAAAGCAGGACTACGTATTTAATAAATGATATCTAATAAATTAATGAGTAACAGTATCAGAAGAATCACTTCTTAAACTAGATAACTGGTAAATGTGGTGAGTTGTGGGTATAGCTAATGAGTCTTCATCCCTTTATCATGTGGAATAATGTTGATATCTATATGATTATGTATGAAGTTTAAGAAGCTTAATGCGATAATTATCTTGGTGAGAGTTAACGACAATCGAGATAAATAATTTGTGCTTATATGGTACATATGTGTGTTGACCTAATAAAATACTTGATGATCTGTGCTGATGATTGTTGATTTATATATCTTGTTGAGTGATCACCTGAGTTGACTAAGTGAAATTGCATGATTAATATGCTTCTTATTGTCGATTCATTACTTCTTCCTAAATGGTCACATGAGTTGATGAAGTATAATGTATGAACGCAATTCTGATGATCCGTTGTTGATAAATGGGTTTGCCCGAGTTTTCATACGAGTTGACTGGTTGATATCATATTGTATATGTTGATGAGTGAGGGATAATAGATTCTTATCCTATGGTGAACATGAATGAGATTGCTAGTATACCTTACCTTGAGATGAGAGGCTCGTGTCCGAGGTGAGCATCCGGACAAGCGAAATTGTATATGTATTTGTACTTGTACTTGTACTTGGATATAAGTGGCTCATGCCTGAGGTGAGCATCCGGGAGAGCAACATGAATGGGTACACAGAAAGGAGTAACTAAATATTGATATGACTGGGTGTATGGATATGAGTACATAGACAGGTATGATGAGAGGTTCATATGGCTGGGTGTATAGTACATGAATTTCTAGAGTCCCCTGTAGGTCATGACTGGAAGGGCAGAAATAAGACTCTCTGGCATGTGTGTACAGTGATGTGATGGAGGCGTGTGCTTGGCATATTACCGATAGTATGATGGTCACATAGATCGGTACAGGTATATCATGATATACATACGACTTTGAGATAGAGATCAATACAAGTATATTTGATATATATAAGTCTTTGATATAGAGATCAGTACAAGTATGTTTGATATACATACGACTGTGTGATCGAGTTCAGTGACAGGTATGACATCGATATGAATACAAATATTTGATAAGATGAAATTAATGATGACAGGTCTATTTATAGTGTGTTTCGTGTGCATGTGATCTGCCGCATAGTTGTGTCTTACTTGTATTGTAAGTCTTGGTGTTTGATGAAATTGATTGTGTATGAGTTAATATTTACATGCACAATCATTGGGTAAATGTGATTTACGTATTACTGTTGGGTTACTCTGACTGTGAGAATGTTTCAGAAAAAGGGAGTGTCACGCCCCACCTTGGGAGGCATGACTGGCACCTAATGCCACACTGGGATCTGGGCTGACCTGGCTGGCCTATGCACCTCTGGTGCCTACCAGCAACTTAAAATCAAGAAAACAAACAGCTATATCTCGGCTGTAAACACAGCCTTGGGCTTACAAGGCCACACAACAAACCTGTAAAAGAAAACAGCTAACCCAACAAACATAACAATAAAAGGGTCTTATGCGGGCCAACAAGACCACCATGCTGTCTAGTCATAACAAAAGAAAAGCAGACAGTCATATTCATACTATAGCCAACAAGGCTGCGAACTAAATATCTAAACTAGGCCCCACACATCCAACACGCAAAATATAACATACATAGGCCCCACATGGACAACAATAACCAACAACTAAAAACTGTAGTCCGTAAGCCTCTAAGAGTGGAATAGTGGTCGGTACAGAGCCCAAACCTACCCAAAAGCTGTACAACAAAAAGAGCAAACCTTTCTAACTGTCAACTCTGAAAAAAAGGGAGCTAACTGATCTACTAACCCTGTCTGATGGCTAAGAAGGTCCTAAACCACGTTTATCCGCCCCTGCAGGCAAGTATGCAGCGCCCCATAGATGGGCGTCAGTACAACATGTACTGAATATGTAAGGCAGTAAAGAAAATGACTGAATAGAGCTGATAAAAGTTCTAAAAGTAATCAATAATAAGGATAAGAAGCATAGCCTCACAACCTGAAGTATAGCTAACAAGTAAGTATACAAACAAGAACCTTACCTGGCCCCTATAAACCTAGAATATACAATCAGTATAAAATAACCTACTTGGGCCCTCATAAACCCTGGAAAGTACAATTCAATCTATATACCCCTAATATAGTCAATATGATTCAATGGGTAACTATAGCCAACCTACCTGACCTCTAGGTCCGCAACTAAGCTCGCCGGGCTCCTATAGCTGTGTCTGATCTCTCTGGCTCCTGTGACTGCACCCTGGGCATACAAGGCTCGACGGAGAGTCAGTAATGCCATTATGGCATAAAAAGTGGTCCATACGTGGATGAACTTTAATACGGCCTTGTAAGCCTAAATATAGTCTTTCCAAACATCATATAGCTCATCTGAGCGATTTATAACCTGTAAGCGATAACACAACTAGAAACCCTGAGGTTGGTCGATGGAAGGGTATATTAGGTGGGGTCAGTCCCAATCGAAATACCATACTTTAGCTTTTTCTCTAGAGCTTCTCTCCTTTGACGATGAAATTGTCTTTCCGGCTCTAAATATGAGTCCACCAGCTCCTTGTCTCTTGCCAGTGTTCAAAAGAAATTAGTATCTGCAAAATACAGGCTAAGACCAAGTTGTCAACACTAAGAAGATATAGTAAACTAACACTTAGAAAAATTTACCAATTTCCAGTCCCCGACAACGATGCCAAAAACTTGTTCGGCTTGTTGGGTATAACTACACGCAAGTGCACGTGGTCGAACAAGTAGTAAAGTGGCTCAAGTAAGCGAAGTATCGATCCCACAGAGATTGGACTAAAGTAACAATCTACTTAAGTGTCAATGAACTTTAACTCTAAAATGCAGACAACAGTGTGAATAGAATTTTGATATTTTGTTTTCTAATTTTATACTAAGTCTAAAATGAATATACAATGTGAGTCTGAACTATAAGTATGAGCATGCTGAGGCTAAATGAACATGTAGAGAAATAAATTATCGATACAATTTGATTAATCTTTCCTCCGGTTGCTAGTCAAGAATTATTGCCTATGGATTAAAACTCTCGTATTTAACCCAACTTAAGAATCATGAACCTTCCACCTACATCTCTGTGATAAAAAGAAATTCATGTTCTAGCCATACAAAACTGATTCCTTAATTGACTAATACGACTTTTAGGTATATCTCTATCCTGAAGGTAAATCAATTCTCAATTTTCCCAAACTAAGAAAAGATCATATCCTATCAATTCACAACTTTCCAATTTCTTGCTCTCTCGAGTGAAATCGGACTTTTTAGATATACATTAATGTTGGCCACACATTAATGCAGTAAGAACAAGAATCAATAGAACAACCATGGAAGAAAAGATGAAAAACCAATTAATCAATAATTACATTTCAATACAATTGTTCTTAACCTCAGCAAGAAGGGAAATTAGCCACTCATTTGTGGATTAAACATCGTTAAATGAGTGTTAATCATACAAACAATTGAAATAAAGAAGAAGGAGATAGAGAAAAACCCTGAGATTTTCGTCCCCTCAACTGCTTGTAACCCACGTTCTTGCTCCACCAAGTCAGAATATTAAAAAATGAACCTAAGTGTTCTATTTATACTAGTGGGAATTTTTCCCGAAATAACAAGAAACGTGTCACGGAGTGCATCGCGGAGCACTGCCTCCGTGACACGCTACCAATGAGGACCCTTACTGGAATCTGGACGTCCAGGTATTAAGGCCCAACGTGGCACGGCGTGCAACGTGGGGCTAGGCCAACGTGCCACGGCCCCAACGCGCACCTTCATTGGAATTTGGCAAAAATTCCGTATCCAGGCAGAATGCATCCGCGATGGCAGCGTGACACGACTCCATCGCGGAGCCCCTTTAATTCGTGCTCTCCTTGTGCTTTTTCCCTTGCTCGCTTCCGAGTCCAATTTCGATTTCTCCCAACATGCATCTTAGCTTCGTACAATTATATTTTTCTTGCAAAATCATGCTAATCATGTTGGTTAGTATAAATTCATATTTTATTACATTTCACATGATAATGTATAAACATCGATAGATAAACAAGGTAAAATGACACATTTGAGTATCACTTGGGCATATAAATTTGCCCAAGATAAGAACTCATTATCCCAGATGAATTTGCGTTTGAACGGAGTTTAGTGGTGTAATTTGATGAAAAACAGATGAAATTGACGCCTACACTCTCTTTTCTTTCAAGGGGAAATATTAGAAATGATCCAACTACACATGAAGGAGCTATATAAGGTTGAGGCAGTGGCAGGGGGTGGTGAGGCGTGCCGCCCACGGGTGAGATGCGTTGGCATGGCCTGCATATCGTGGCGTCCAGTGCGCTAGCCTCCGACCCTAGCCTCTTGCTCGCTCAATATCGTGCTCGTATACTCATTCCCCGAGCCCTTTTTTGTATGCATCATACACCCAAAATGCTCAACCTACGTATGCATGCATCGGTTAAACGATAGAAAATTACAAGGTGTAACATCATCCCCCCTTAGGAACATTTGTCCTCGAATGAAACCTTAAGCTTAAGAGACTCACTGCCTTTAACTATTTCCAAAAAATTTTTTGGCAGAGTCTCCTCTATAATATGGACTATCTGGAAACCTGAAATGCAGAAAAGTCCAACATAGGCCTCTCACAGGACGCTACAAGCAATGGTACGACATATCTCCATAACATAAAAGCGAACAACTAAACAGTACTGATAATATCAACAACAAAATAATAATTGGGAAACAATCTCACCTCAACTACATAAACTGGGTCAAGCCTAGAATAAGTGAGGATATTTAGACCTCATGTCATCCTCAACTTCCCAAGTCATCTCTTCTACATTTCTGTTCCTCCACAAGACTTTAACGGAGGTTACATCTTTAGTTCTCATCTACGAATCTGTTGGACTGGAGTCTCTTCATAGGAAAACTCCTTATTAACGTGAACATCCTCAACTAGAACAACCTGAGACGGGTATCCTATTCATTTTCGTAGCATTGACACATGGAAAACTAGATGAATGGATTCTAGCCCTGAAGGTAGTTCTAACTCATAAGCTACTCGGCCTATCCTTCGAAGAATTTGACACGGGCCAATAGACCTAGGGCTGAGTTTGCCCTTCCTGCCAAATCTCATCACGTCCTTCATAGGAAAAACTTTAAGAAATACCCTATCATCAACATTAAACTCCACGTCTCTATGCCGAACTTTGGAATAGGACTTCTAACGACTTTGGGCTGTTAGCAAATGCTCCATGATAAGTTTCACCTTTTCTTCTAACTAATGGATCATATCAAGTTCGATTAATCCTGATTCCACTACTTCAAACTATCTTATGGGGGGCCTACATTTCTGTCCATATAAAGCCTAATAAGGCGCCATCTGAATAGAAAAATGATAACTGTTATTGTATTCAAATTCAATAAGGGGTAGATGCTTGTCCCAACTCCCTCCAAAGTCTAGCACACATGCTCGTAGCATTTCCTCGAGCGTCTGAATGGTGCACTCTGCCTGACCGTCTATCTGGGGATGGGAAGTTGTACTCGGATTAACCTACATCCCCAAAACTTTCTGAAATGACTTCTAAAATCTAGCTGTAAACTGTGCTCTCTGTTAGAAATAATAGATGCTAGGACACCATGTAGTTGCACTATCTTCTTAAGATACAACTCAGCATAATCTTTAGCTGAAAATGTAGTCCATGCTAGCAAGAAACGGGCTGATTTCATCAACTTGTCGACAATGACCCAAATGGAGTCGGATTTACGCCTAGTGCGAGGTAACCCTGTCACAAAGTCCATATTAATTGCTTCCCATCAGTCCGCCAGGTTTCTAATGTTCAGCTTTTACCTGCTGGCAATTAAGACACTGTGCTACAAACTCAGCTACACCTTGCTTTATTCCAGGCCACCAGTATATCTCCTTTATATCATGGTACATCTTCATCAAACCTGGGTGAAGAGAGTAAAGAGAATAATGTACCTCTGCCATAATCTGGTGGCGAAGCCCTGCTACATCTGGAACACAGAGTCGACCTCTGAACCTCAGGACACCGTCTACCATTAACTTAAAGGATGATAATTCTCCCTACTGAACCTTGTCTCTGAGTTGTACTAAACTAGGCTCCTCGTACAGTTGCTCCTTTACCTCTACAATTAGAGACGACACTACTGTATTCTGGATCACGACCCTATTATCTTCTGAATCTACTACCCGGATTGCTAAATTAGCTAACTAGTGCAGTTCTCGAGCCATTTCCTGCTGTTCTGGCCTCAAATATGCTAGGCTTCCCATGGATCTACGGATAAAGGCATCAACTATAATGGTAGACTTCCCTGGGTGATATAAGATATTTACATCATAGTCTTTCAGCAATTCTAGCCAACGATGCTGCCGCAAATTCAACTCTTTTCTGTGCGAAGATATACTTAAGGCTTTTGTGATCCGTAAAGATGTCCACATGCACACCATAAGAGTAATGTCTCTAGATTTTTAGAGTATGAACCATTGCAGCTAACTCTAAATCATGGGAAGGGTAGTTCATTTCGTGTTTTCTTAGCTACTTCGAAGCATAGGCAATCACTTTGTTGTGTTGCATCATAACACACCCTAACCCAATGCCCGAGGAATAAAAGTATACAACATAGTCTTCTAAACCTTCTGGTTAGGATAATACTAGTGCAGATGTCAATCTATTTTTCAGCTCCTGGAAACTCTGCTCACAAGCCTCGGTCTAGTGGAATTTAACTACTTTCTAAGTCAATCTGGTCAACAGTGCTGATAAGGCAGAGAATCCTTCCACGAACCTTCTGTTTACCCGGTTAACCCCAGGAAACTACGAACCTTAAGAGTCATGGGTCTAGGCCATGTCTTTGCTGCCTCGATATTTTGTGAGTCAACCTGGATACCTACATCTAACACAATATGGCCCAAGAAAGCTACAAAATTTAACCAAAACTCACATTTCGAGAACTTCGCGTATAACTGGCGATCTCGAAGGATCTGGAGTACTGTTCGCACGTGCTCTCTATGTTCAACTTCTAAGCGGGATACACCAGAATGTCATCAATAAACACTATCACAAACAAATTTAAATATGGCCTGAAGATGCTGTTCATCAACTCCATAAACACTGTTGAGGCACTCGTCAATTCAAAAGATATGACCAAGAATTCAAAATGACCATACCTGTGACTGCACCTTGGGCACACAAGGCTCGATGGAGGGTCAGTAATGCCATTATGGCATAAAAAGAGGTCCATACATGGATGGACTTTAATACGGCCTTATACGCCTGAATATAGTCCTGTGAGACATCATGTAGCTCCTCTGAGAGATCTATAGCCCTGTAGGTGATGACATAGCTAGCAACCCTGAGATTGGTCAATGGAAGGCTACATTAGGTGGGGTCATTCCCAACCGAAATACCATACATTATTTGTAAATCTATTTGTAGCAGCTAATCACAATATACATGCTCAAGACTTGCTTACACAAACATAGGTCATATCACTAATCGACAGTAATCACTTGCCGAAGAGGTTAGCCTTAACATACCTTGAATGCCGATTTTTGTTCACCCAAATAGTTCCAACCTGAAGCCGATAATTCCACTCAATTACAGCCTCTACACTATCACTTATATCTGCTTAGGACTTAATTAGAAGTGATTTCTATAACTTTTACTCTGTGGGGTACCGATACTCCAAGATATTTTCTAGAAATAACTCCGTAGGGATGTTCTTTGTAGGTCTGAAACTCATTATTTAACACGAATTTGCATTTGAACGGAGTTTAGTGGCGTAATTTGATGAAAAATGGATGAAATTGATGCCTACACTCTCTTTTCTGTAAATATTAGAAATGATCCAACTACACATCAAGGAGCTTATATAAGGTTGAGGCAGAGGCAGGGGGTGGCACGGTGCGCCACCAAAGCACCACGGGCACGATGCCCTGGCCAGTGCACTGGCATGGCTTGCATGCCGCCACGCCCAGTGTGTCCAGCCTTCCACCCTGGCCTCTTTGATGTGCCATGATTTTACGGCACTTTCGACGCTTAAAATCAAGAAACTATGCACATTCTGGATATGTTTATGTAGGTATGATGCGTTTGTGTTGATTTGCAGGAAAACAGGTTCAGAAGTGAAATGGGAAAAGTAAGGCTTAAAACAACTGAAATGGAAGCTGCTAGTCATATCACGAGTCGTCTTCACTGTGCACGACTCATTTCCAAGGCCATGAGATAGGTTAAACATTTAAAGTTGAAGGAACAATGCATTTCAAGGATTGAAGGCACGACTCGTTACATCTGGTAACGAATCGTGAAGACTAGAAGAAGATTCTTAAAGAAATAAACAATGGAGATAACGGACGACTTCACAAGTCATTAGCTGACTGAACAACTCGTTAGAAGATCACTAAAAGTATCGTAGGGTGCACTGGATAATTGAAGAAGCCAGACCACGAGAGGCTTAATGACACGTGCCCAGACACAACAAGTCATTAGGTGACCCATTGCCATAGCTGGGCCTAATGCTAAGGACGACTGTGCTTGACTGATCATGACTCGTTTGAGGTCCTAACAAGTCGTTACTTAGCCCATGACAAGTGATGACCTGAGTTCTGGTTTTAATTAGGAAAAGTTTTTCTTGGAACTACAAATACCTTATTTAGGTTTATTTTCGAGGAACAATTTATGAATATAGTTTTCACGTATATTTTGATATTGTACTATTATTATTGGTTCAAGAAACAAAGTTTACAATTTTGTTCTTGAGTTTGAGGATCAAAAGCGACATTGGAATTTGTTCATCGGTTTTGGAGTTATATTCAGTTCATTTGGTTTTCTTCTACGAATTTCTGTAAGTTGCAATTATGAATTATTCTTTATTTTGTGATTGTGATCATACAAACATGAGTAGCTAAATCTATAACTAGGATTGTGGGAACCATGATGAATTAACACACATAGGTAAAAATATCTAGTGATTCTTGAATGGAGTTTATAAATGTATTGTTTCTCTCTTCATTTTAATTGATTCTTAATGGTTGCAAACGTTAGATATGGTCTTATTCTTATTCACCGGACCAAGGGGATAATGAATGGGAAAAAGAGTTTAACAACAGAGATTTGAGGCTATCAACCCTTATCTAATAGTTAGACCTTGTCCGAAAATAGCTAATCTGATTTTAAGCGTAAGAGTTAGTTAAGCATACACCCATATACAGACCAAGTTGTATGGTACCATTTAGGTGAATTTAACTTACTAACATTGCATGCTAAACACCGGAATAGATCAGTAGTATAAAACCTTGTGGTTATGAAGTCATGGGGAACACAATCCTAGCTACCTTGTTAATTGAATACAACCAAATTTGACGTAATCATCTTTCAGTTTCTACTTTGGTTCAATTTTTATTTTTCAAAACTTCCCCATAGGAAATAAGTAGACCGATAGTAATAGCTATTCACATTAACTTAAGTTCTTTCCATATTCTCTGTGGGATCGACCTGAACCTCTTAGTTGGGTTTTATGTTTGACATCAACCACATTATATCTCGATTGCGAGGTGTAATTTGGGTGACATCAAATTTTGACGCCGTTGCCGGGGAATAAGGCTAAGGCTTTTGTTAATTGTGTTTGCTTTACTATTGGTTCTTATTTCCTTTTTATTTTTTCTTTTGCTATTTTTGTTTTAATAGTTCTTAGGTTCATGCATGCCCAATACTAGGAGACAAGGAAAATCCCTAGTTCAAATCGATCACGAACTTGAGCAGACACTAAGGAATCTAAGAAGAATGGACAACATTCAAGAACAAGAAATAGTGGACCAAGCCACAGCGAGAATGTTGGTTGAGCAAGCTCAGGCTAGAGATCGTGGGTTAGATAAGGTTGCTGAAGAGCAACGTCTAGCTGCCAAAGCAGAGCGAGCTAGAAGGCACAGAGGTCCAGAGAAGAAGAGACACCGGTATTTCAATGAGGATGATGATGCTGATATAGATGAAGCCGGTGCCACTTGAGCTATTGTCCCTCCCCCTTAGCTTGTTGGGGCAAAGTTTGATATTACCAGTGCTATGATCCAACTTCTCAACATGAAGGGAATATTTGTGGGTCATGCAATTGATGATGCCCATACTCACTTGACAAATTTCGTGGATATCTACAAGGCATAAAAACAACTGGGAATGAGCTAGGATGCAATCAGACTGAGGTTATTTTCCTTTTCATTAGGGAGTGAGGCAACGATGTGGTTGGCTGAGCTGCCAAATGATTCCATCACTACTTGGGGGGAGCTTAATAGAGCTTTTCTTAAAATATTCTTCGCACCTTCCAAAGTGTTGTAGCTGAAAGATAAGATATATAAATTCATGCAATTGAATTCAGAGCACTTCACGAGACATGGCTGCGTTTCAACAAGAAGCTCAAAAGGGTGCCCAACCATAGGATTCCAGATGATACATCGCTGGAGATCTTCTATAGGTCTCTGAATTCTAACACCAAGAGGGTGGCTGATACCATCTCTGGAGGAACCTTTATGAGTCACACGTATGCGGAAGCTGCTGAGTTACTTGACAGAATCACCAAAACCAACCGAACTTGGCATACAAGAGAGTCGAAGATTCTGACTGGTTCTTATGCGGTAGGTGTGTTTGTAGAACAGAGAAGAAAGGATGAAGAAAGAGATCAATACATTGATGAAATAAAGACCACAATGAGGTTACTTGCTAAGAGTTTGATGGGAGTTAGAGCTGAGAAAGTTAATGCTGTGGGTTCTCAGGGCAAGGCCCCGAGAAATGATGGAGGTGAATCTGAATCTGAGAAGGAAGCTAACTACCTGAATGATAAAAGGATGGGTTTCCAGACCAACACCTAAGGGTAAAACTAAGACTCTTGGCATCAAGGTCAAGGGAACCAAGGTCGGAACTATTACAAGGATAACAATTACAACCGATGCTAGTATAGAGACAATGGAGACTAGAAGAAGCGCGAAGAGTACAGGAATGATAGAAGCGGTCTGTATGTTCCTACAAGGAACCATGAGCCATAGTCTGGTGGTTCAAGGCTTGAAGACATGTTGTCCAAGGTACTTAAGAAGATGGAGACAACAGATAGCCATTTTAAGGAGCTCTGTGCTGATATTTCTTGTATAAATCAAAAGGTGGAATCACATGCCGTGGCCATTAAGCAGATTGAGTAGCAGCTAAGCTAGATGTTTGTTGTAATTAATCAGAGGCAAAAAGGCACACTTCCCAAAAACACAGTATAAAATCCAAAAAATGACAGTCACTACATGGCGGTCACTACTAGGAGTGGGAAGGCGACAATTGATCCTCCGAGGCCGGTTGTGATTGATGAAACAGAGGAGCCCGTATTGATTAATGATAACAGGATAAAAGATTCCGAGGATCCAATTTTGATTGAAGATTCAGTGGTAAAGACTTCTCCTAGTAATGCCAAGGAGCATGGATCTGGATGAGAAGGATAAGGAGACTCAACAAAAGTTCACACCGATTCCAAGACCTTCTCCTCCTTTTCCACAGTGGTTGAAGAAAAAGGTCAAAGACGGGAAGTATCACAAGTTCATTTCCATGTTAAAGCAATTTTCCGTGAACATCCCATTAGTTGAGGCACTTGAGCAGATGCCTAGCTATGCCAAATTCATAAAGGACCTTGTCACTAGAAAGAGGACTGTGAGTTTTGAACCTGCAGACAATTTGCACCATTGTAGTGCAATAGCATCTCGTTCTCTTGTTCAGAAAAAGGAGGACCATGGGGCATTCACCATACCATGCACTATTGGAGCCTTTAATTTTGCTAAGGCATTATGTGATCTGGGTGCTAGTATTAATTTGATGCCATTAGCAGTTTTCAGACAGTTTGGCTCGGGAGCCCCCAAACCAACTACAATGCGGCTTTTGATGGCAGATCATACGGTGAAGAATCCGGTGGGAATTCTATATGATGTTCTAGTGAAGGTGGAGTCCTTTATATTTCCGGCCAATTTTGTCATCCTAGACTGTGAAGTTGATTTTGAGGTCCCCATTATCTTGGGGTGGCCATTCCTCGCCACCGGACGTGCTCTTGTAGACATGGAGACTGGACAACTTAAATTCCTATTGAACAATGAGTAAGTGACATTCAGTGTATGCAGATCCATGAAGCAACAAAACTATATGAGGGTGGTCTCCATAATTGATGTAGTGGAATCTGAGTTCCCAATTCTGCCTATGAAGGATTATTGGTTCTTGATGACTTAGTAGCAGTTTTGATGGATATTGGTGCTGAGGAGATCCATGGGGGTGAGGAGATTGTTAATGCAATTGCTAGCATGGGTTCATACACTTATGCTCTAAAGAAGATTGATCTATACTTGAAGAATCGGGTGACCCCATCAGCCAAGCCATCTATTGAGGAGCCTCCGGTATTAGAGCTCAAAGCACTCCTGTCTCATTTGCAGTATGTATTTTTAGGAGCCGGTAACACTTCACTGGTCATTATTGCATCTGACTTGGAGGAATGGCAAGTAGAGGCTTTAGTCTCCATTTTGAAGAGATATAAAAAAGCTATCGGGTGGACCATTGCAGATATTATCGAAATTTTAGTTGGAATTTGCACTCATAGGATCCATCTAGAGCCAGAATGTTTTTCAAGTATTCAGCATTATCGTAGGTTGAACCCCCTATTCAAGAGGTGGTCAAGAAGGAAATCATCAGGTGGTTGGATGCAAGTGTGGTTTATCCTATTACAGACAGCAGATGGGTGAGCCCAGTCCAATGTGTACTGAAAGGGAGGAATCACGATGGTCCCAAATGCTAACAATGAGCTCATTCCTCTAAGGCTAGTCACCAGTAGGAGAGTATACATGGATTGCAGGAAGCTGAACCATTGGACGCAAAAAGATCACTTTGCAATGACATTGATGGACCAGATGTTAGACAGACTTGCAGGCAGAGGATGGTACTATATCCTTGATGGTTATTCGGGGTACAATCATATTTCTATAGCCCCCGAAGACTAAGAGAAGACCACGTTCACTTTCCCTTATGGTACATTTTCTTTTAAGAGGATGCTGTTGGGGTTATGTAATGCAGCCGCCACTTTTCAGCATTGCATGATGTTCATATTTTTTGACATGGTGGAAGACATTATTGAAGTCTTTATGGATGATTTTTTGATGGTGGATGATTCATTTAAAGATTGTTTGGCTCATCTGAACAAGGTGCTGCAGAGATGTGAAGAGACCAACTTGGTGCTTAACTGGGAAAAGTGTGATTTCATGGTCAAGGAAGGTATAGTGCTCAGCCATAGGATTTATGGTAAGGTTATTGAGGTGGATAGAGCTAAGATTGATGTTATTGCAAGTTTACCACCCCAAATTTCTGTCAAAGGTGTTTGAAGTTTTCTAGGTCTACAGGGTTTTATAGAAGATTCATCAAGGACTTCTCGAAGATTGCACATCCTTTGTGTAAATTGCTTGAGAAAGAGGTAAAGTTTGTTTTTGATGAGGCATGTATAAAGGCTTTTGAAAGGCTTAAAGAGAGATTGACCACTGCCCCCATTATAGTGGCACTGGACTGGTCTTTGCCTTTTGAGGTCATGTGTGATGCTAGCAATGTTGCCCTAGGAGATGTGTTGGGTCAAAGGCGTGAAAAGATTTTCCATCCAATTTATTATGCTAGCAAGGCTCTAAATATAGCTCAAAAAATTATACCGTGACAAAATAGGAGCTGTTGGCTGTAGTTATTGCATTTGAGAAGTTTCGGGCATACTTGCTTGGAACTAAGGTGATAGTCCATACATACTATGCAGCTTTGAGATATCTAATGGCAAAGAAGGATGCTAAGCCACAATTGATTCGATGGGTTCTACTGCTACAAGAGTTTGAGTTCGAAGTAAAAGACCGAAAGGGACTAAAAATCAGGTGGCAGATCACTTATCAAGATTAGAACTTGATGCAGCAATTCAAGATGAGCATGACATAGATGATGCATTCCCAGACGAGCAGGTTCTAGCGGCCTCACAAGATCTCATCCCATGGTTTGCAGACTTTGCAAATTATCTGGTGAGTGATGTTGTACCGGAGCACTTATCTTTTCACCAGAGGAAAAAGTTTATTCCTGATGTGCAGAAGTTTTACTGGGATGAGCCATACTTATTTCACATATGCTGATAGGGTTATTCGGAGATGCGTGCCTGAGGTAGAGATGCTGAGTATATTGGAGGCCTGCCACTCATCCCCCGTTGGAGGCCACAACAGCGGGATTCACACAGCCCACAAAATTCTACAATGTGGGTATTATTGGCCAACCATTCACCATGATGCGCATGATTTCGCAAAGGCATGTGATGCATGTCAAAGGCAAGGAGGCATATCATGAAGGCATGAGCTTCCTCTTACTCCCATCCTGATTATTGAGCTATTTGATGTGTGGGGTATTGATTTCATGGGCCCATTTGTGAGCTCAAACTGGATGAAGTACATACTTGTTGCTGGTGACTATGTTTCGAAATGGGTGCAAGCAGTTGCGCTTCCAAATAATGAAGGGAAGAGTGTCACAATGTTCTTGAACCGGAATATATTTACTAGATTCGGGACTCCCAGAGCCATCATTAGTGATGGGGGTTTGCACTTTTGTAACCGGTTGTTTCGCTCATTATTGGAGAAATATAGGGTAAAACACAGGGTGGCAACACCCTATCATCCACAGTCTAGTGGACAGGTTGAAGTTACAAACCGCGAGATAAAGACTATCTTGGCAAAGGCTGCGAATGAAAATCGGACAGATTGGCTAAGAAAACTAGATGATGCTTTATGGGCTTATCGGACTGCATTCAAGACTCCTATAGGTATGTCTCCATATCAGCTTGTGTATGGAAAAGCATGTCATCTTCCGGTTGAACTTGAGCACAAAGCTATGTGGGCACTCAAGAAGCTAAATTTGGAATAGAACGAAGCTGCAAACTTGAGGCTTGATCAGTTAAATGAGCTTGATGAATTTCTGTTGAAAGCCTATGGGAGTTCTGAAATTTACAAATTAAGGATGAAAATTCAGCATGACCGGAAGATTGAGAAAAGAGAATTCAGTCCGGGTGATATGGTGCTACTATTCAATTCTAGACTTTGTTTGTTTCCTGGTAAGTTGAAGTCTAAATAGCTGGGACCTTTTCAAGTGGTCCAAGTATTCTCCCATGGGGCAATCAAACTAGAAAACCATGAAGGAAAGCGGTTTAAAGTGAATGGTCAGTGTATGAAAGCTTAGTTTGTGGAAAAGTGAAGAACTCAAACTGATAGACTTTTGGACCCTGAGTGAAGTCTAAGTAACTTGGGGGAATTGTGTCATGCTGCGACGTTAAATCAGGCGTTGTATGGGAGGCAACCCATGGTGGTATTTTGGTGAAGCCTGAGTAATCAGAATACCCACGTCGTGCCGCGACATTAAATCAAGCGCTTCTTGGGAAGCAACCCAAGTTGTAATTGTAAGAAATATGTAGTGTTTACATTTGTTAATGGGTGTAGGTGATTAAGATGGAAAATCTAAAGTTAGAACCAAAATCTAGAACTTCAGTTCTGGTGAAGACTGATGCAAAAAATAGGGGAACAATGGTCGACCTAACAACTTGTCTCCACTGACAACGAGTCGTGGGGTCTTCCGTCGAGTACACTGTCTTGTCAATGTAGAAAAATGATAAAGGCACCAATAGTGATATAAGGAATCATTTAGTTCTCCAATGATTCGTCAGGTGACCCGTCAAATACTACACTGAATGGCTAACAAAGTCAGGGCCTACGACTCATGTCACGACTCGTTGGGTTCGACCACGGGTCGTTCAATGAGTCGTTAGGTCTCATGTAAGATTCTTCCCAAATGACTTCTTAAAATTTCAAAATGAATCGTTTTGTCCCCTCAGAACCGTTACGCGGGTCGTGGTTTATTTAATGATTCAAAACCCACAACCCGACCCACGTTCACCTAGGGCTAATATTTGAGTTTAAATGGGCAAAACACAAAATTTTCCATTTAAATCCCTCACCCATTAAAACCCATCACCATTCTAACTTAAAATTTCCCTCTTCTTCTTCTCCCAAGCTCACTGATAATTCTTCGAATTGCACTCACAACATTCACACATAGACACGATCGCACTCTACTATCTGCTCAAGCATCCAGTGTGTAATCTTTAGTAATTAATTATGAGTATATTTATGTTTATATAAGACTGTTCTGGACCCATGCCTTGAATGAACTTGCAATTGCCTGATTAATGTTGTACACTTTTTGGTTTTTTCTTCAATTTGATAGTAACCCTAGGTAGCAGGAAATATCGAAAATTTAATTTAACTGAAATTTAGTGACATGCTAACTGTGTTATTGTGTGATTGAAAATAACAAGTAAAATTCAAGATGGGGGTGGGTTAACTGAAACTCTTGCGCACGAGCCACATAACGAGTCGTGGTGTCATCTCACGACTCGTTGTGTAGCTAGTCCTGAGTGGCAAACTAAAAGAGGTTTACAGTGTACTTTATGATTGGTCTAACGAGTCGTTGCTACAGGTAACAACTCGTGGTGACCAGTCTTCAAGTTCACTGGTTCAACACAAGCAAGTATGCCCTGCAGACAACAGGTAACATCACGAGTCGTGGCTAGTGGCAACGACCCGTTATGTCCCTCGTCCTGTCTGCAGGAACACAGTTAAATCTGCATTTCGTTTCATCTCATCTTGTATACTAACCAACCTCACAGGTACAATGGCTCTGAGGGGTACACCGAAGAAAGGTCTGGTAAAGAAATAAGTGCCAGAGAGGATTCAACCATCATACCGCAGACTTCAGGACGAGCCGTCCTCCTTCGAAGAGTCAAGTGGCTTGGAGGAGGAATATAAAGTGTCAGAAGAGCAGCTAGTGCGGAGATCAACCAGGGCTAAGGCTCCATGAACTACAAATCCGACAGCCCTAGGTAATTCTCCTACTCCACTGATAAGGGATCCACCAAGTCGTACTGATGAAAATTCCAGGGCTACAATCGCAATTGCTCCCAAGGGCACCACAACTGGGCAAAATGCAGAAGTAGCTGACGAGTCACATGCTCAGTAAGGGAACTCAAATGATGAACTGACTGAGACCTCGAACACATCCAATGATCAACCAAGGAATGTGAGGAGATGGTGTGTTCATGGTATGAGGGCTATCTATAACAGAGACATTGCTCCAAATGATAAAGGACATCCAAAGAGGAGAATCTACGAGGAGCCCAGGCTAGTCGCCACGGGGATTAAGGACCTTCCAAAGCTGCAGGCTTTGTTTGACAAGTACAAGTTTGGGTGGTTGACCGAGCCATCAGGAAGCTATAGCCCCTGCCTAGTCAGAGAATTATATGCAACCTATTCAGCCACAGTACAACATCTGGCATTAGGTGGTCAGGACTGGAAAAAGAGGCCGGCTTTGACACAGGTGTTGGTTCGGGAGACACCTGTGGATATATCTGAGAGGACCATCTCCAGGCTATTGTATGGGCTAGACTATCATGCCTCGATGAACACAACCGAGTTCGATCATAGACTATTCGAGCTAAAGAAAGTCAAGATGAAGAAGCTGAATAGTGAGGAGTGAATCAGGAAATACACTTGGCTATATAAAGTCATTGCCACAAGTGGTCCTTGGTTGAATGGTTGCCCGGTACCGAGTCTCAGATCAAGAAGGCCACAATAAAATTTCATGCTAAATTATAATGGTCACTAGTGCGGCATAGGCTGGTACCAACTAGCAATGATAATATTATCTCATCTGACAGAGCGACATTGGTAGCCAATATTATGGAGGGATATGCCATCAATTTCTCACGGTACATTGCTGAGGAGATTAGAGAGCGGGCAATAAATGACGGTACTACATTCCCTTCCCATGTATTATTGATAGACTCTATCATGAGTCAAAGGTGCTAGAGTTGCCATCAATTGACCAGCGCATAGTGGTCCACAAGATAACAGATATCAGGTTGACAAGAGATGACACAAACCCGATATCGAGAGCAAGAAATCAAGCTGCCGCATCCACTGGAACGACTATACTAGCAGAGGCATTCAGCGGCAGGTTGCAAACTAAGGCTGCTATATTTACAGAGATTGCAGTAGAGACCACGGAGGCTAGGGAGATGTGTAGCCAGCCTGAGAATACAGATGCAGCTGATATTCCTGCATCTGCGGAGGTCCTAGAGTCATCAACCACATCATCTGCATCTCATCCACCTGTTTCACCCTCGAGTGCTCTTTTAGCCGGTCTAGTCACAATTTCCAAAGAATTCCTGACCAACATGGCTAGACAGCTAAAAGAGGCTGAGAAACAACAAGTGCACACGACTCTGCAGGTAAAGGTGCTTATGGAGCAAGTCAAGCCATGGGTTACTAAAGAATTGGAGACACTCTCTAGCTCCGTGCATGGAAGGTTGGACGCTTTTGAGAGACGCATGGATGAGCACCTTGCGTAGTTACAGGCGCCTGAATTGGAAAAGTGGTATTGGAGGTAGTAACACTAAGAGCAGAGGTGCGGGAATTGTCCTCACAGCAGGTAGCTGTGATCCCTTCACCTGTGCTTCCCTAATAGAAGATGAAAGTGAAGAAGAGAGCTACCGCCATTGTTTGATTTCATTACTGAGGAGCCGGTGGCACATGATAAGGGAAAACAGCCTTGTGAGGAGGAAAATTTTGAGGATGATGACTCTCTGCTCCATCAGCAAAAGAAAGAGTGGAGAGAGATGGAGAGAGCTCTGCAACTATCTAGAAAGGACGCTCAACATAGGGCCACAGTTGAGGCAGCGAGAGCTTGGGGAGAAGGCACGAGCTCAGTTGGTTCTGAAAATGCACTGGGTCAAGTCGGTGACATCGGAGTGGACACTGGAGGAGTATCTGCACCCTCCACTGACCAGGTAGAAGACACCTAGGTCACACAGGTATGTTCCCTATTTTCATAGTTTTGTTTTATATATATATATATATATATGCGTCGAGGATGACACATGCTTTTCTTGATGGGGATGGGGATAAATACCTGTGTATTTTTTGCTGAACATAACTCAAGGATTTTTCTTGCCAGATATCGTTTCCCTCGGGTGTTCCTTATCTAGTAAAACCGACACATTTAGGATTTTATGATTGTTTGTGTCAGTCGAAAGAAAGTTAGGTGAACTTAAGGCAGTCAAGATATTATATTGTTGATTTTTGTTGAACTGATAATTTGATACCCCTCCTAAATTTTTTTTATGTGTGTGTTGATCTTGGGAAAAATGGCATGCCCAATGATACTTTAGAACTTAGTTTTGTCTTGTTTAGCTACTTATTTATATATATATTCTCATGTAATTTTATGTAAATGTGAATATATACTAACCAACATGATTAGTTCTTGTTTTTGTACGTTTAAAATGAATTTGAGGAACTAATCCATGAGTTGGTGAAGTGGAGGCATGGAATCAGAAGTAAAACGTGAACATCGGCAAGGAGAATGCGCAAAACAGCCCACCTGCGCATTGACAATGTGCTACAGGCAGGCAGGCTGTACGACAAGGGTCGTGACACGCCATCAAACGCGCTGCACAAGCAGCGGGACACGCTGCCAACGCGGTCAGCTTCTGCCTGGCAACAGTTTTATGTGTTTCCAGTGTGCATGCACGTTACCTCCGTGTGATAGAGGTAATTTGGTTCGATAAACTCCGTGAGACAGAGCTATTTCATGCCGAGAATAATTTTATAAACCTCTCATTTACTATAAATAGGTCCCTTAGCTCCTAAAAATATTTTGTCACGATTTATTTCTGAAAAACTGCCAAGAGTGAAGGGAGAAGTGGGAGAACTCACCTAGGGTTCATCAATTTCATCTTCTCTTCTACCAATTCTTATAAGTATGTTACTTTAATTATGTTTTCTTGTAATTATACGAACTTGAGTGGCTAGAACCCTTCCTCTAGGGTTGAAGCCACAAGGTATGATTGTGAATACGTGAATTTGTTTTGGTTTTAAGTTATTGATTGTTGTTTTGTCTTACATTCTTAATTATGGCTGTTTTTATGATCGATCACCATGAAAACACACACGTTACACCTAGGTAAAACCTTGAGAAAGTAAACCTAGGCAAGAACAAAGAATGTAGGGAGCAAGTTTGTATATTACGATATAATTCGCGATTAGGATAAGAAATTATACCTAATTTGCCTTTCTTGGTTACTAAAATGGGATGAGCTAGACACTAACTTAGAATTATCACATCACCACTCGTAGAAGTAGTTGTGAAGCTAAGTTCGGTTAAATTATTAGAGGTACGAAAGTCCCTAATCAAGAGCATAAACCCCGCAAACCACATCCATGTAATTGAATTGCCCACGAACTAGAATGTCACATCCCCGCTCAACGATGTAGTTGTGAGGCTAGTTTGTCGTGTTTAGAGGCTCGAAAGACCATGAACATGCAATTGTAATTATGTGAGATGACAATTTATAATTCCATACTTAAACCATTACAAAGCGTAGTATCGCATGATTATCCGGCGTTAGCCCTAGTTACTTCTGGAATGTTTTCAGAGTATTTCTGTGACCACCCCTAGACTTAAATAGAATTTATTGAAACTTTTATAATCAACACTTGTGAAAGTTAATATCACACTTGAACATGATAATTAGCTGAATTGGTCCAGTCCCTGTGGGTTCGACATCCGGCTCTTAAAAAGAGACACTGTATTACTTTTAAGACCACGTACACTTGCGTGTGCGCTCTGGCAGTCGTCAATAAGTTTTTGGCGCTGCTGCTGCGCAGTCTCAACAAGTTTTTGGCATCGTTGCCGGGGACTCAGCGAAGTTTAGTAAATTTTTCTATTTTTGTGTGACTTTAAATTTCCTTAAGTGTTAAAAAAAATTATTAGTTTTAAATTTATTTTATTTTTTGATTTTTAGTCTGATACCCTTCTTGACATGACATCATGGAACACAAATGGGTTTAATGGTAGATACTCATATTTTGGTGAGTCCTATCTGAATTGTGGAGAAACCCACTTAAGGCAAAACTGTAGCATTTGCAATATATGTGGTGGTAAAGATAGCCATTGGATGGCTGTCCGAATGCATACTCCCATCCCCCAAGCCCCTACTATGATCCTTCTATTGTTTTTGATGAGTACAGGAATGATGAAAATGAGGACTTGGAACACCAAGCTCAAATAAAAAATATGTTGAAATAGGTCCTTGAGCAGACAGAAGCAATGAGGGAGCAGATGGAAGTATTAGGAATTCAGACTAAGGATAATGGAGAGGCCTTAGAAATGATAAGCGCCAAGATCACGGAGATGATGGTTGAGCCTTAAGCTTGCGCTAATTTTCAAGTAACGGTTTTATGCAATACTTAAGAGGGATTACAAGGAGAAGAAAAGGGTGAGTTCTTGGAAGAAGCTCAACAATTAGAAGCTCTTGAGAGTCCCCTTGATGGTCTCACACATATGGAAAATCCATTCATGGAAGAAGAGATAGAGTATCCCCCATTTGACATTAATGGAGAGATAGATGTTGATGCGGAGAAGGTGTATACAAGTAAGAAGGTCAAGCACAATGTAGTTTCAACGTTGAGGTGTATTGTACCCCACTCTAAGCATTTTTTGACATTAAGTTTGGTTGACAACCTAGAAATAGAGTCTTCCAAGATTATAGAGAAATGTCTAGAGGAGGAACAAACCCTGTATATTCTGAAATTTGCTGACTCGGAGAGAAAAAATGACTTCGCTTACATAAGGGCCAATAAGTGCAAAAGGCGACATCTACTACTTGGTGCTTTCATTTTTTAACCACCACCCCTGGAGCATAAGAGGAAACTAGAGAAGAAATTAGGGGTGACATTCATATCCTCAAAGTGGAGGAAAAAGTGGTGAAACTTGATATGTCGTGCCGCGACGTAAAATTAGGCGCTGCTTGGGAGGCAACCCAAGGGTACCATTTTAATTTCTTGCATTTGAGTTGATTTTGTTTATTTTTGGTGGAAAGTTAGGAACAGATGGAGGGGAAGTTTGAGTACCCGTGGAGGAGGAAGCTAAAAAGCATGGAAGAGAGAAAGTGTGGGGTCAAACAACCACTTGTGAACATTTGAAGAAAAGCATGCTGTTAGCTAGGCATAGAGGCCCAGGGAGTATTTCTTACCCTTTGGAATTTTAATTAGATGCTTTGGGGACATATCATGATTCGAGTGTGGGGTGAGGGAAATTTTAAAAATTTTGTGCTTAATGATTTTGGTGAATGTAGTGCTTGATACATATTTGAAAATTTTTTGAGCTGAGCATGACTTCACCACCTGTTGGTTTTTCTTTTTGGTTCTTTTCTGACGGGGGGTATTTGAACCGAAGAATAATAAAAAAATTTCGTTGTCTGTATATAATGTTTTTAGTCATAGTTAGAGACTATTTCCGATGATGGATGGATGACGACCGTTTTGAGGAAAATTAGTCAATAGGTTTTGTAATGAACCCGTAGCTAACTGATAGCTTGATTTTCTTGTTATGTAATATTCATGATTGTAAGATACAAGTGTGGTTAGTGTTGAAGCATGTAAGAAGTGTATAACTTTGTTTGAGACACTTAGGCTCTTGAATTTGACTCGATGTGATTGAAGCTTAATTCTGAATTTTTGTGATTAGCTGAGTTAAGAGTCTGCTGAATGTGTCTTGAATTGAGCATGTGCTGTGAGTGTAAGTTTTTTGAATATTCCATGCTATTGTGGAATGTCTAAAACTTGCCTGATGTGTCTATAAAACGAAATGAAGGATGTGGACTGTAGGAGATGATTTAGGCATTTCTTTGGATGAACCTAATTTTTATCCCTCACTTTACCTACCTTGAATGTTGAATCCTAGTGAGCCCAATTGAGCCTTAAGCCTATTCTTTGATAGTTACAACATAAGCTTAATCCTTTTTCTTTCATTATCCTTGAATTTGATCCAAAACTCCAAAGCGCTTAAGGGAAAAATCCGAAAGAGTGAAGGAGTGAGAAGCATGAAAAAGAAGGAAAAGTAGCAGTTGTAAAAGTTGAGAAAGGTCAAAGGTGCACTGGTTTGAAAATGCTTGATTATTGGTAGGGAGTAAGAAAATAAATGAATGACAAAGTTGTGTAAGTACTCCTTACTAATAAGCTAAGTGTGCTTAAAGAAGTGGGAACAAGAAGAAAAAAATTCAAGATTGAAAAGAATGAGGGTGAAGTAAGAGAAGAGATATCCTTAATGAAGGTTGAAGTTATTAAAAGCGCTTGGGGAAGATAGCCACTATTACTGGCCAGAATAGTACCTACCCGTCCCTTAGCTTATATTACAACCCATTAAGTCCTACTTGATCTGACGTTCATACATCCTTAAATTAGTGGAGTAAAACACTAAGGGCAAGCTTATGGGTCACTACATGATGCATGTGAATCCCTTGAGAGAGCGAGCGTAATTCTATTCATATACACATACATGTTGTGATTTGAAAAGTTGTGAGTAAATATGGGTAACTCTCTTTTTGTGAGGGCACATGTTTAATGAGAGATAACATTCATGTCGGATTTCTTGATCGGTTGATTTGCATGAGTTTGCTAAGATTGAGAGTCAATTCTCGAGGTTAGGAAGTCTTAACATAGTTATATATCATTTCAATGATTAAATCGTGCATGCTCTATTTTTAACTTGTTATCTTAAATAATCATTATAGCCGTAGCTCGAATTGTCTTGTTAAATTAACTATGTGTAAGTCTTCATTTATATGAGATGTAAAAGGATTGCTCGAGGACGAACAAGGCTTTAAGTGTGGGGTAGGTGATCTTGGGCAAAATGGCATACCCACGTGATACTTTACAACTTAGTTTTGTCTTGTTTAGCTACTTATTTATATACATTCTCATGTAATTTTATGTAAATGTGAATATATATAACATGATTAGTTCTTGGTTTTGTAGGTTTAAATTGAATTTGAGGAACTAATCCATGAGTTCGTGAAGTGGAGGCATGGAATCGGAAGTAAAACGCGAACGTCGGCAAGGAGGATGCGCGAAACAGCCCACCTGCGCGTTGGCAATGTGCCACGGCAGGCAGGCTGCGCGAAAAGGGCTGTGACACGCCATCAAATGCGCTGCACAAGCAGCGTGACACGCTGCCAATGCGGTCAGCTTCTGCCTGGCAACGGTTTTATGTGTTTCCAGTGTGCATGCGCGTTACCTCCATGTCACGGAGGTAAATTGGTGCGATAACCTTTGTGACACGGAGCTATTTCATGCCGGGCATAATTTTATACATCTCTCATTTACTATAAATAGGTCCCTTAGCTCCTAAAAATATTTTGTCACGATTTATTTCTGAAAAACTGCCAAGGAGTGAAGGGAGAAGTGGGAGAACTCACCTAGGGTTCATCAATTTCATCTTCTCTTCTATCAATTCTTGTAAGTATGTTACTTTAATTATGTTTTCTTGTAATTATACGAACTTGAGTGGCTAGAACCATTCCTCTAGGGTTGAAGCCACAAGGTATGATTGTGACTACATGAATTTGTTTTGGTTTTAAGTTATTGATTGTTGTTTTGTATTACATTCTTAATTATGGTTGTTTTTATGATTGATCACCATGAAAACACACACGTTACACCTAGGTAAAATCTTGAGAAAGTAAACCTAGGAAAGAACAAAGAATGTAGGGAGCAAGTTTGTATCTTATGATATAATTCGCGGTTAGGATAAGAAATTATACCTAATTTTCGTTGCTTGGTTACTAAAACGGGATGAGCTAGACACCAACTTAGAATTATCACATCACCACTCGTAGAAGTAGTTGTGAAGCTAAGTTCGGTTAAATTATTAGAGGTACGAAAGTCCCTAATCAAGAGCATAAACCCCCAAACCATATCCACGTAATTGAATTGCCCACGAACTAGATTTTCACATCCCCGCTCAACGATGTAGTTGTGAGGCTAGTTCGTCATGTTTAGAGGCTCGAAAGACCATGAACACGCAATTGTAATTATGTGAGACGACAATTGATAATTTCATACTTAAACCATTACAAAGCGTAGTATCACATGATTATCCGGCGTTAGCCCTAGTTGCTTCTTGAATGTTTTCAGAGTATTTCTGTGACCACCCCTAGACTTAAATAGAATTTATTAAAACTTTTATAATCAACACTTGTGAAAGTTAATATCACACTTGAACATGATAATTAGCTGAATTGGTCCAGTCCCTGTGGGTTCGACATCCGGCTCTTAAAAAGGGCCACTGTATTACATGTAAGACTACATACACTTGCGTGTGTCCTCTGGCAGTCGTCAACAAGTTTTTGGCGCTGCTGCTGCGCAGTCTCAACATGTGTTAAAATTGACAAGTATGACCTTTGTGAATCTTTAGATGGCATTGGAACTGTGAATATGCTTACTATTGGGCTGTGCCTGAACTAGCGGTTAGTAGAAGTGATGATTTGACCTGTGCTATGTGTGAGTGAGATTTAGTAGTTAAATTCCGCTGTGTGTGTCAATCTAGAACTTGCATAGTCAATCGTACCGAGATAGAGGATGGGAAATTAGAAAAGGATCATAGGACATTTTTTTATTAATGAGCCAACTTTAGCCTTAAAGACCTACCAAAAGAAAATAAATATCCCTTGATCCAAATGTTTAAGCTTAAATTGACCTTTCTTTTTTTGTACACCAATTCACCTTCCTACTTTGATTAAGAATGAACTTGTTTTTGCCCTGGTCCCTCCTTGGACACTGTGCACCTCAACTCAGAAAAATCACTTAAGTTGAGGGTGGCTACGATAGGGGTGATTAAGAAGAGTTGAGTGGATGAAATTGGGTAATGAAAATGAAAGAGCGGGTAAGGTGTGCGTAATGAAAGAAAAGAAAGAAATAAAAATGTTGTCAAAGAGCAAGAAAAGAAAAGAAAAGAAAAATGTGAAATCAATGAATGCTTGAAAGAAGAGAAACCGCACTCGTAGTTACAAATGAAAATAAAAGAAGAAGAAAGTAAAGGAAAAAAGAGGAGAAATTAGGAAAAAAAGTTTAAAAGTGGAGTCAAGATGTATGTAGTGCCAAGGAGGGTTAATATACTAATCTCATATGTCCTATAGTGATCCTAGTTATCTGTCTGAAAATAGAGGTATTGAAAGTAAAGGCAAGCCTATGGCATTGCATGCACACAGTTAGAATTTCTTTGTGAGAGTGAGTGTGATCTTACCTAGTCCCAAAGAAATACATTGAAATAATCATATACACATGAGTGAGTATGGGATTTCTTTGAGGTGAGAGCATTTTGTCAACAAAATTGTTTGCAAATTGTCTGGGTCAGTGTTATAGATTTATGTGCATGGTTGCAAATGACAGTGTTTTGCCATGTTTTGATTCCCCTGTGTCATGGTTAAAAAATTTGCATATGCATCGTGATTTGAGGTTGTATGATAAAGGAGGGGTTAGAAAATTTGATTTGATGAATAATTGTGACTTCCGTAAGTTTCCTAGAGTTCTTTTCATTGAAGTGTCGAAGTATTTTATTTTAGTTTATTTTATTATGTTTTTTCCTGAGGACATGCAAAAGTTCTAAGTTGAGGGTGTTGATGTGCCCTGATTTTACGGCACTTTTGACGCTTAAAACCAAGAAACTATGCACATTCTGGGTATGTTTATGTAGGTATGATGCATTTGTGGTTAATATTGTAGGAAAACTGGTTCAGAAGTGAAATGGGCAAAGTAAGGCTTAAAACAACTGAAATAGAGGCTTCTAGTCATGTCACAAGTCGTTGTCACTATGCATGACTCATTGCCAAGGCCGTGGGATGGGTTAAACATTTGAAGCTAAAGGAATAGTGCACTTCACGGATTGAAGGCACGACTCGTTACATCTGGTAATGAGTCGTGAAGCCAGTGGTGAAGACTGGAAGAAGATTCTTAAAGAAATAAAAAGTGGAGATAATGGATGACGTCAAGAGTTGTTAGTTGACTAAACAACTTGTTAGGAGATCACTGGAAGGAATCATAGGGTGCACTGGATAATTTAAGAAGCTAGACCACAAGAGGCCTAACGACTCGTTCCCAGACACAACGAGTCGTTAGGTGACCCGTTGCCATGACTGGGCCTAATGCTGAGGATGACTGTGCTTGACTGATCACGACTCGTTTGAGGTCCTAACGAGTCGTTACTTAGCCCGTGACCATTGACGACCTGAGTTTCGATTATTAGGAAAAGGTTTTCTTTGAACTATAAATACCTTATTTAGGTTTATTTTCGAGGAACAATTATGAATATAGTTTCATGTGTGTTTTGGTGTTGTACTATTATTCTCAGTTCAAGAAACAAGGTTTACAATTTTGTTCTTGAGTTTGAGGATCAAAAGCAACATTGGAATTTGTTCATCGGTTTTGGAGTTATATTCAATTCACTTGATTTTCTTCTACGAATTTCTGTAAATTACAATTATGAATTATTCTTTATTTTGTGATTGTGATCATACAAACATGAGTAGATAAACCTATAACTAGGGTTGTGGAAACCATGTGAATTAACACACATAGGTAAAAATACTTAGTGATTCTTGAACGGAGTTTATGCATGTATTGTTTCTCTCTTTGTTTTAATTGATTCTTAATGGTTACAAACGTTAGATATTGTCTTATTCTTATTCATCAAACCAAGGGGATAATGAATGGGAAAAAGAGTTTAACAACAAATATTTGAGGCTATCAACCCTCATCTAATAGCTAGACCTTGTCCAGCAATAGCTAATCTGATATTAAGGGTAAGAGTTAGTTAAGCATACACCCGTATACGAACCAAGTTCCGTGGTGATAATCATCAGATAGGGGACCAACCATTTAGGTGAATTTAACTTACAAATATTGCATGCTAAACACCGGAATAGATCACTAGTATATAACCTTGTGGTTATGAAGTCATGGGGAACACAAATCCTAGCCACCTTGTTAATTGAATACAACCAAAATTGATGTAATCATTAGTTTCTACTTTTATTCATTATTTTATTTTTCAAAACTTCCCCCCTAGGAAATAAGTAAGCCGATAGTAATAGATATTCATATTAACTTAAGTTCTTATTCCCTATGGGATTGACCTCAACCTATTAGTTGGGTTCTATATTTGATATCGACTGCTTTATATCTCAATTGCGGGGTGTAATTTGGGCGACATCACTCTTGCTCGCGTGATACCGTGCTCGTATACTCATCCCCCCAGACCTTTCCATATGCTTCGTACCCCAAAATTCTCAACATACGTACACACGCATCGGTTAAATGATAGGAACTTACGGGGTATAATAGGGAGAATAAATTGAATGATTGTGATTAGATAGAAAATGGTGAAAGATATAATCAATTTAGCATAGATTGCTGTAAATTTTGCGTGATGTAAGGCCTTGTGAAATTGATGAGGTATTGAAATAAGTAAGGTTGCCAGCGAAGTCGAGTTACTGCCTAGAACAGTACCACTGCAGCAATAGAGTTTCCACTCTGGCGAGACCGCAGCAGCGGTCAAGTTACCACTACAGCGAGGCCTAAGCAGTGTGCAGGCTAGCCTTTGTGGCTAAGCTAGATAGAGAAATATGAATGCATGGTTACATAACTGTCATAAATGAAGATTAAAGAAATTGTCTTGATAAATTGTGGAGTGGTTTTTTAAACTGAATTATTGATTACATATTAATTTTATGCTGTTGCGTAAACTAATTGTAGTCAGCCGATGATGCCTACCAGTACGTGTGGTATACTGATACTACTCTTGCTACACCTTTTCTGGGTGTAGGTTGTGGTAGGTTAAAGTTTCATGATTGGCGTGGAGTACTTAGCATCAGCTTCCGCATTTTCTCCGCTGGCAAAGCTGTGTCTTTTTTTGTATTTATCAGTATTCCGTTTAGAACTCTTATAAATATATAGACTAGATCTTGGAAGATTCAAGGTTTTTGGGAAGCATTTTATAAAACTTTCAAAACATTGTTGATTTTGTGAAAATTATGAGAATTGGAATTTTTACTTTACATTGTCCAAAAAAGGGTTCTCTTATCGAGCTAGAGTCGATGTAGGTGTCCGCGTGATCCATCCACTTGGGTTGATAGTTAGTATGAGAGAGTTTAGGTTATCTGTCTCACAAGTACAAGAGCAATGCCAAGTAGACTCCTGCAGATTGGTGCGTAGACGTCCACATCTAATCCTCGGAAAGTTATAAGGCATCTACGAGGTTCTCACTTTGTTCTCTCCTATCGTGCTGTCTGAGAGTTTCAATTACCTAGGTTGAGTCCAATTGGTATATGGAGGACCTCATTCGGTATCTTAACAGGCTCAATTGGTATATGTATGATTCAAGTTGGTATTTTAACGGGCTTAACTAGTATTTATAAGATTCCAATTGGTATCTGGTGATGTAGCCATGTTGACGTGTGAATTTATGATGAAGTGCGAAATGTTAGTGATAATGAAGTATAATAATGATGGAAAAGGGAGATCAATATTGAATGGAGGGACGAATATCCCAGTTTGTGTTTTGCTTAGTGCATTTGCTGTAGCAAGGGGTGTCTCACCGCAGTGGATTCACTATAGAGAGAAGTGAACCGCCATAGTGGGTCCATTGCAGTGGACGACTACTAGACAGAATCTAATCCCCTAGTTTTGGAAGATTATTCAATTATGTTAAAGGTAGTGAATCAAGCATATGTGTGTATGAGAACTGCGATTTATATAAACATGGGACCAGAAGACGACCATTGCCATTCGAATATCCCAAAAGGCACTTGTACCACGAAAATAGAGAAAAATGGAAAATAATCCAACAAGGAGCAAAAAGACAAAATTGTTCAGCATTTGGCCCTTCAAGAGTAAAGAAATATCTAAGCTAAAGGGGGCTACCAAGAGGGAAATACATTGTGACCTCGACTAGCTGAAGGCCTCATCGTTGTCGTTGCCCAGGTCACTGGCCTTCTCGTCCTCTCCACCACTAAGGAAGGAGTACTTAAGGACATCTCTCAGGAATAATTGGGGAACCCTGGAGCCTGGAAGGAGCGTGAGGTAGATCTTCTTCACCTCTTTCCCCATGCGGATGAAAAGCTAGTTCTGGAATCATCTTGCTTTCTTCTCCTTTCTTCTATTATGGAAAAGCACCGCTAGAGCGGCCAGGTCTGTTCTAGAGGTATGTTCGACGTTTTAATTTCTATGAGGGTCAAAAATATCCCGAGTACCTGATAAAGAGAGCCTTATGGAGGAAGGTGATAACATGGGGGTTGCATAAGTAATATGTGATGTGGGTTACAATTGTGGAATGCGGGAGACCCGAGATGTAATTGTTCAATTCGAGTATGGAAATAATTAGTAGAAATTGAATACGTGGAACTCTTTCCCAGTTAGGGATGCAAGGATGGGAGAATGAAATTCGTGTGTCTTGTCAGTGTAGTATGACTATTAGCATTGTCGGACCTCTAAAATAGGGTCTGATAGAGTTCTAGTTAAGTCCGACAATGATAAAGGTAAGACTGTGGTAGAAAGGGTATAACCATAATTATGATCGTGCATGGATTGAGCACTGTGACGCAATAACAAATTATATATATCGCGTGAGGCATTCAGCGGTGAACGGTTGTTTAATTGGTATCTGATGTAATGACCCGTTCAATTGTTATAGAGCCTCGATGACACTGGCGTAAGGATTCAAAATTTTGCGGGTCTAGCTTTTTTTTTTTGGAATAGGAGATTGCTTTATTAATTGATTTGATGAGCTGAATCAAAATGCCATGCAGTAGGACTGCCATAGAGAAGGATCCATCATCGTAGCAGGACCGCTGCAGTGGAAGAATACCGCTGTTCTGGACAACACGAGGCAGAAAGTCAGTTACAGTCAGAATATTGGGGGTTTTCACCCCATTATTCTTAGGCATGAACTTTGAGAGCAGAAGGGCGATTTATAAGGGCTAAGCAGTTTCTCCTTCCCAATGTATGAGTTCTAGCTTTCTTTTCCTCATTCGATTCCGTAATACCATGAATCAAAGATAGTCTCTAATGGTGAGTTCCTAGTTAAGAACCTTAGGTTAGTGAAAACAAGGGATAGGGTTATGGTAACGATTGGGTGTTGATTCGTATTCATAAAAGTGTAAATTAACAATTTCTACTATGAATGTTATTATAGAACATTATTTTGGTGATAGTTTAAGACCTAAAATTCGGTGAATTTGAAACCCTTAACCATAAAAGCTGCTTTAGGAGGGTTAGAATCATCATTATAGATTTGGGTTATGATAATTTAGCCTGTGATTATCGAATCAGACCATAAGAAACAGGTAGAATGTAGCGAGTTGAGTTCCCAAACCCTTGAATCGAAGAAGTAGCTTATTGATTGATTCCTTAATGTCTTATTTCTAGACTTTGAACATTCGTAGTCTTTGAGAAAAGGAAAAGATCCCGCGGAGTAGCTGCAAGTTCCAATTCTGTGATCCAGGTAGGTTATGGTTTACCTTTTTGTTAGAGTATAATAGTGAATCATATACGTGTGTACTATTGATGTACAATCGATGAGGTAGAGGGATCATAAAATATGATGACTTGATGAAATACTTGTAGTGACGTAACTATGAATTGGAGGATCATTCCTAGGAATGAGAACGTGTGGGAAAGTAAAACCTAATTGATGATTAATAATGGAAGGTGCACTCCTAATGTGATGCTCCTGACAAGTACTCTTGATTGGATATTCTTGATAATGTGCTCTTGATGTTATGATCTTGGTGGTGGAGTTTTGAGATGATATTCTTGAGTGCAGGTTTTGATGGCATATGATTGTAGTTGTTCTTGAATCATATATTTTGATGGTGTATTTAATGGTATATATTATGAATATATCTTTGTGCATGTGTGAACTTGATGGTTCCCATTTATATGCCATGAATGAGAAGGTGAATCGATGATGTAAATTAACTAGCTTAGAATGAATTTGAGATAAGGAAAGAACAAGTAACTGTAAGAATTCGTAGTTAACTAGGTTGAGTGATTAGACTCGATTTTATCTAATTATATGTAGATGAATTGACTTAAGGAAAATTATAAATACTAATGGGGTGAAATTTGTCTCGAATAGACTTTCTTAAAATGGAAAGTCACAGAACTAAGGCAATACAATAAGGTTGAAAGAACCTGAATGAATAATGGGTCCCTAGATAATAAGAGAGCTGGAAAATTTGGCCTGAGGAATTATGAATAATATGTTTACGATGGCTTGGTCATGAATTTTGATTGAAGCAGGACTACGTACTTATAATTGATAAGTAATAAATTAATGAGTAACGGTATAGAAAGAATCACTTCTTAAACTAGATAATTGGTAAGTGTGGTGAGTTGTGGGTATAACTAATGGGTTTTCATGCCTTGATCATGTATAATAATATTGATATCTTATATGATGGTAGATGAGGTTTGAGATGCCCAATGCGATAATTTTCATGGTGATATTTAAGGGTAATTGAGATAAACGGTGTACACTTATGTGGTGTCATATGTGTTGACCTAATGAAATACTTGTTGAACTGTGCTGATGATTGTTGATTTATATACCTTGTTAAGTGGTCACCTGAGTTGACTGAGTGAAATTGCATGATAAATATGCTTGTTATTGTGATTCATTACTTCTTTCTAAATGGTCACATGAGTTGACGAAGTATAATATATGAACGTTATGCTGAGGATCCGTGGTTAATAAATGGGTATGCCCGAGTTGTCATACGAGTTGACTAGTTGATATCATGGTGCATATGTTGATGAGTGAGGGATAATATATTCTTAGCTTATGCTAAACGTGAATGAGATTGTTGGTAAACCTTACCCTGAGATGAGAGGCTCGTGTCCAGGTGAGCATTTGGACGAGCGAAATTGTATGTGTATGAGTACTTGGATATGAGTGGCTCATTCCTGAGGTGAGCATCCGCGTGAGCAGTATGAATTGGTATACAGAAAGGTATGAATAAATGTTCATACAACTGGTGTAAAAATATGATTACGCCGACAAGTATGATGAGAGGTTCATACGGTTGGGTGTACAGTACATGGATATCTAGAGTCCCCTGCACACGAGTAAAAGGGTAGAAATAAGACCCTCTTGTATGTGTGCACAGTTATGTGATGGAGGCATGTGCCAGGCACATTACTGGTGGTGCGATGGTGACAGAGATCAGTACAAGTATGTCATGATATACATACGACTTTGAGACAAGGATCAGTATGGGTATGTTTGATACACATACGGCTGTGAGACAAGGATCAGTATAGGTATGTTTGATACACATACGGCTGTGAGACAGAGATCAGTACATGTAGGTTTGATATATATACAGATGTGTGACAAAGTTCAGTGATAGGTATGACATCGATATGTGTATAGATATTTGATAAGATGAAATTAGTGAAGACATGTATATTTATTGTGTGTTCAGTGTGTGTGTGTGTGATCTGCCACATAATTGTGTCTTACTTGTATTGTAAGTCTTGGTGTTTTATCAAACTTTCAAAACATTGTTGCTTTTGTGAAATTTATGAGAATTGTAATTTTTACTTTGTCCAAAAAGGGGTTCTCCTATCGAGCTAGAGTCGATGTAGGTGCCCGCGCAATCCATCTAGTTAGGCCGTGACAAAATTCTTGTAAGTTTATAATTATGATTTCATCTATGATTGCTAATTATAATTCTTCAAGCACGAGTAACTAAATTCCATAACTAGGGTTGTGGGAACCATGATGAATTAACAAATGAAGGTAAAATACTTAGTGATTCTTGAATAGGGTTTATGCATGTATTGTTCTTCCCTTTGTTTTAATTGCTTCCTAATGTCGCAAATGTTAGAATTCGCCTTATTCTTACTCACCAAACCAAAGGAGTAATGAATGGGAAAATGGATTAATTACGGAGATTTGAGGCTATCAACCCTCATCTAATAGCTGATGTGACGTGATTTTATGACACTTTCGACGCTTAAAACCAAGAAATTATGTACATTCCAGGTATGTTTATATAGGTATGATGTGTTTTGTATTTAATGTTGCAGGAAAAAAAGTTTGAAAGTGAACTGGGAAAAATTATGCTAAAAACAACTGAAAGGGTGATTGCTAGGCAGTTCACAAGTCATTGGAAAGAAGCAAGACTCATTGCTGAAGGCGTGGGCAAAAGATGAATTTTGAAGATGCAGAGACAGTGTACCTGACGAGTTGAGGGAACGACTCATTACATCTAGTAACGAGTCGTGAAGATTGGGAGAGAAAGTATTAACAAAATAACTAGTGGAGTTGACGAAAGACATAACGAGTCATTAGTTGACTAAACGACTCATTGGCAGATCTCTGGACCCAACCGTAAGGTACACTGGAATTTTGAAGGAGTTAGACCATGAGGGGCCTAAGGACTTGTGCCCAGGCACAATGAGTCGTTAGGTGGTCACTGCCGACCTGGTTTCCAGTTTTAGTTAGGAAAAGGTTTTCTTGGAACTATAAATACACTGTTTAGGTTTATTTTCGAGGAGAAGCCGATTATTATTATTTTTGACGTTGGATTTTGGTGTTGTACGATTATTATTGAGTCAAGAAACAAGGTTTACAATTTTGTTCTTGAATTTGAGGATCAAAAGCAACATTGGAATTTATTCATCAACTTTGGAGTTTTATTCAATCTACTTGGTTTTTCTTCTACGATAATTTGGAAGTTGTAATTATGACTTATTTTATATTTTGTGATTGTGATCATACAAGCATGAGTAGCTAAACCCATAACTAGGATTGTGGGAACCAAGATGAATTAGCACACATAGGTGAAACACTTAGTGATTCTTAAATGGGTTTTAATGCATGTATTGTTTGTCCCTTTGTTTTCATTGATTCTTGACGATTGCAAACGTTAGGACTTGCCTTATTCTTACTTACCGGACCAAGGAGGTATTGAATGGGAAAGGGATTAAAAATGGAGATTTGAGGCTATCAACCCTCATCTAATATATTGAACTTGTCCGGGGATAGATAATCCGATATTAAGGGTAAGGGTCAATTAAAAGTACACCCGTATATGGACCAAGTTGCGTGGTGATAATCATCTAAAGAGGGAACCAACTATTTAGGTGAACCTAACTTACCGATATTGCATGTTGAACACCGGAATAGATCACTAGTGAATAAGCCCTGTGGTTATGAAGTCTTGGGGAACCACAGTCCTAGTCAAGTCGTTAATTGAATACAAACTAAATTTGATCTAATCATTCAATAGTTTTACTTTTGTTTATTATTTTATTTCTTTCCCCCTTAGGAAATAAGTAACTCGATAGTAACAGCTATTCGCATTAACTTAAGTTCTTTCCATATTCCCTGTGGGATCGACCTCAACCTCTAGTTGGGTTCTATATTTGACATCGACCGCTTTATATCTCAATTTTGAGGTGTAATTTGGGCGACATCAATAGCTTGACCTTGTCGAGGAATAGCTAATCCAAGATCAAAGGTAAGGGCTAGGAAAGTGTACACCCGCAAACGGATCAACTTGCATGGTGATAATTATCTATTTAGGGGACCCACCACATGGTGAACCTAACTTACCGATTTTGCATGATAAACACCAAGATAGATCACTAGTATGACATGCTTGCGTTGTTATGAAATCATGAGGAACACAATCCCAGTCAATTCATTCATTGAGTACAGCCAACTTTAACCAATATCCTACTCTCTTTCACACATTGTTTTTACATTATTTCTTCTTATAAACTCCCCTTTAGGAAATAAGAAAACTAAAAGTAATAGTTAGCACATTAACCGAGGTCCTCACCATATTCCTCATGGGATTCAACCCCAACCTTTGTTGGATTATATATTTGAATGTTGACTGTGTTATATCTTATTTAGAGGTGTAATATGGGCGACATCAAATTTTGGCACTGTTGCCGGGGAATACAGTTTAGAATTTAGTTAATTGTGTTTACTTTACTAATGGTCCTTATTTCCAATTTATTTTATTTGTTATTTTTATTTTTTTCTAGGTTTCATGTTCGTGTATTCCAAGTACTCGGAGCCAAGGTAAACCCCTAGTTCCAACTAATCACGAACTTGAGCAAACTCTAAGAAGTAGAAAGAAAATGGCCAATGTCCGCGGTCAAGAAACTGTGGAAGAAGCAACAGTGCGGATGTTGGTTGAGGAGTAGGCTCGCATATAGGATCATGAGGCAGATAGGCTTGCTGAAGAGCAACACCAAGCTGTCGATAATGAGCGAGCCCGTAGGATTAAAGGTCCAGACCAGCAGAGGCACCAATATTTTGATGACAATGATGATGCTGATATTGATGAGGCCGGTGCAACTGGTGGTATTGTTCCTCCCCCATTTTCCATTGGGGAAAAGTTTGATATTACCAATTCCATGATCCAATTGCTCAATTTGAAGGGGATATTTGCTGGTCATGCCACTGATGATGCACATACCACGGAGGAAAGATGAAGAGAGAGACTATGATATAGTTGAGATCTAAACCAAGATAGGGATCCTTGCCAATCTATAATGGGAGCTATGACGGAAAAGGTAAATATAGTAGGTTCTCAAGGCAAAGCTCCAAGGAATAATGGTGGAGAGTCAGAATTTGATAAGGAAGCTAATTATTTGAATGATCAAGGGGCAGATTTCAAGACCAACATGTCACCAAGGTCAAGGGAACCAAGGTCGAAGCTACTACAGGGACAACAACTACAATCGAGGCCAAACAAAGATAGGAGTAGAGGCAGAGAAAAAGATGGGGAATGCAAGAAGCTTGATGGCTAATACATGTTAGAAGTGGTTTAATATGTTTCTCCAAGTAATTGTGAAGCAAAATCTAGCTGTTCGAGAATGGATGACATTTTAGCCAAAGTGTTGAAATAGATGAAGGGCAATGATGGCCATTTCAAGTTGCTTTGTGCAGATGTTTCTGGGATGAACCAAAAGTTAGAGTCATGCCATTATTTCACGACCCGAGTCTACACCCTGGACGCAGCGTGGTACATAGAATCACGAGTGACCCCAAGCTAACCCATGACCTAGATTAATACTAATACTCTAAGTGGGCTAAGAAATTTATATGAAGAAGCTTCGTAATACATAAATGAACGAATACTTTAAATTTAAAAAGATATCTGATAAGATACTAAACTGTATGCAACTGTTGCAAAAATAACTGAACTATAAACTCTGTTTGAAAGCCATCTAAAGAACTGATGAGTTGCAGGGACAAGCCCCTAGCTAACTCTAAGTCCAAAACACTGAGAATAAAAGTAACTCAAATAATCACCTAGGCCCTGAAAAGATGAGGACTCATCGCTGGACACTCCTGATTATGGACAGAGGAAGACTACTAACAATGTTGAGACTTAGAACCTGTGCCTGTAACATAAGATGATACATCATAGAGAGTATGCATCATTACTTTGAATGTACTGAGTAAGTGAGATATAAATTAAACATAATAATACTAAAAATTGGTAATTTTTACTGACAGGATGTTGAGCCCCAGTACACACGCAAGCTTACGCGGTCGTACAAGTAATACAGTGACTGTTGAAGAGCCGGATGTCGAACCCACAGGGACTAGTCTATTTGGAGAATATTCAAGTTCAAGTGTTAAATTAAATTTCACAAGTTTTGGTTTCAAAGATTTGGATTTTTAGTTTTTAAATCTAGAGGTGACCACAAATTAATCGGAAAACAATAATGAGAAACATATAGAGTTAAGGCCTGACAATCATGCAATGCTACACATGACTTGGTTCAAGTATTGAAAATTCATTTGTTGTCTCACAATATATATGCAATGTTCATGGTCTTTCGAGCCTCTAAACATAACAAATTAGCCTCACAACTACATCATTGAGCGGGGATGTGACGTCCTAATTCATGTGCATTTATCTACGTGGAGTAGTTTACGGGGTTAATGCCCTTGGTTATGGACTCCCGAACCTCTAACCATTTAACCTAACTCAGTTTTACAACTATTTCGATTAGCAGTGATGTGACAATTCTAAGTTGGTGTCTAGCTATCTTCCCGTTTTATAACTAAACAAGGCTAATTAGATATTTTGCTATCCTAACCGCAAATCAAGTCTTGAAGACTTTGAACTTGCTTCTTGCATTCTTAGTTCTAACCTAGGTTTGCTCTTTCGAGTTTTTGACTAAGCTTAACGAGTGCATTTTAATGGTGATCAGTCATTAAAATGAATAAAATCAAGAATGCAAGACAAAACACAAATGAAAACTTGAACCAATGTAGAAATCAAGAAATTACAATTATGTCATGTGGCCTCAACCCTAGAAAAAGGGTTTTAGCACTCATGTTCATACAAGAGTTCAAAAACATGTTTGAATTCAAGTAATTACAAGAATGGATAAAAGAAATTAAAGAAAATGAACCCTAGGTAAGTTTCTTCCATTCTCCCTTTGCTCCTCCGTGCTTTCCCAAAAATATGTCATGATTCCTAAATAATGACCAAGTGTTCAATTTATATTATGTGGGAATTTGCAAAATTTGGCCGTGGAGGGACCAGCTTCGTGTCACACTACCTATCGCATAGCATAGCCTCTGTGACACGGAGTTGTCTCGCCTACTCACTGAAGTTTACATCGGCATGGCACTGGTCGGGCGTGGCACAGAGTCCATTGCCCAAGCTGGCCGGCGTGGCACGGTGCCATCGCGATCTACTACTACTGCCACCTTGCCCTCACGTGAGCACATGTCTAGACGTGGCGCGACAGTGAATGCGACACAGGGCTAGCATGACATGCTATCTAGCATGCCCTCTGCCGGCGTGGCACGCTGGATGGCAAAGTAGTGAGGCTTTCTTGCTATCTTCATGCGACTTCTTTGTGCTTCAATCCCAACTCTCTTCTTGTGCATTTAACTTCATAATTAGCTTCCTCCTTAGCATTTTAACCTATAAAACAAGATAATCACATAGGTTAGTCTGTGCACACACATATACATAAAATACATGAGAATATGCCTGATTTCCTTAACAAACACAAATCAAAATACGATATAATATAGTGCTTGGGCATGTAAATATACCCAAGATCACAGGACATGCAATGACCATAATTGGAATCATAGATACTAAAAGCATCTGAAAATCTGATAATATTATTACTAATAACTCTATGAAGGTCATAAGCATATCCTAAAATCTGGAGGACTGAACTGAATTGGAGACTATGATTGTACAGGACTGAGTTGTACTGTGGGAGAGACTATAACCGACATGTAACCACATGAGCTAAACGTGGAGTCTGATGTATACCCCCATCGGAGAAGGCCCACTATAACTTGGCAGGGTATAGTGGCTAAGTTAGGTGATCACTGTTTGAATCCCATTCGGGCTAATAACCTATGGTGGCAATGTATTTCTAGGAACCTGCATGAGCTGAACCTCGACCCACTTGGCGCTAAGTACTACTCCCACTGAAAATCCTTGTTGTATATAATGGTACTGATAGCTCGAAACTGATTTCCTAAGAGTTAAGTCAAAACTACTTGTCTGGAAATGTTCTGAGAGTTTAACGACCTGAAAGAAAATATGTTCTAAGACTCATCAGAGCTGCTTTATCTGAAAGCGTTGTAATATGGTCTAAAGAAAAACTAATAAACTGATACACTAATTCTACTGAGTTTCTCAAAATACTGATAAATGGTCAAATTGATTAACTGACAACTCTGGGAAAGACTACGTTATTCAATACCTGGAACAATTATAATCATACTAGACCAACTGTTCAACCATGAGAGTAATCAACCTAACAATTATATGTATACATATATATATACATATATATATACATATATATATATATATACATATATATATATACATATATATATATATATATATATATATATATATATATATATATATATATATATATATATATATATATATATATATATATATATATATATATATATATGTATATATAGGATAGAAAGACTAAAGACATTTTACAAATCAAAGGTGACATCTAAATCATAACATGCTACTGTACATAGGAACTCTAAAACATAGTAAAAATAAGGAATTTGAACAATCGAAGAGAAACCCTAGGTCATGATTTCTAAATTCTAGGCTAATTTTTCTGAATATGTTTGGACACAAAGGAGAGAGGAGACCTTTGCTGAAATCCCACATACCTAGAGTAGAATTTCTTTAAGAAAGCACATGGAAATCTTGAGAAGGATAGATGCCCTAGCCCTTGCCCTGAGAAACCTGTCTGAGTTCTTCGTGTAGCTCTGAGTGACTTTTTGAAAGAAAGAGGGGAGAGGGTTGACTAATCCTCTAAAAAACCCCTTTTAGACAATCCTAATACGACGTAGTTTAGGAGTTAGGATACTAGGATTTTACAAAAATCCCTTGGAAAATACTTTAAAAATTTTTCCCATCAGGTGATATGACTCTACCTACGAGTGATACCAAGATCATATGATTCGTACTGATGTCCGTGGTTATGGACCCTACTTAACGCTATCCTCTGAAGTTCTCCATGGAAGCCTCCTATGATCTGTACCAGGATCTTACGGGTCATGCTACGATTCGTGATTTCCTACTGAATCTCACGACTTGGTTATATGATCTGTATCAACATGCCATGAGTCGTACCATGGCTCGTGGTTACCCAGAAGTTCCCTCACCATGTCTTTGAACTTTTCCACGACTAGTTAGTACGATCCGTAGCATGGTGGTACAAGTCGTAACATAAAATCGTGGTCTCTCTTAGTGACACTTACTGATTTCCTTGATCCCCCTGTTATGTGTACAGGTATGACACATATTGTAACTCGTACTGAGGCCTTTATTTCCCGATTTTCCACATGATCAAATTTTTAGATCCAAAGGCTTGTCCTAGAGATTTTTGGGGTGTTACAATATCTTCCCCTTGAGAACATTCGTCCTCGAATAAAAGCTAAGTAATCTGAAAGAATAGGGGAAAGAGCTTCAATCATGTGCTAAAAGGTATAAATTAATTACTAAAGAACTGTCTGACTCCGAACTGAGATAGACACGCTAACTGAACTTATGCAACTAGGCTGCACATTTAGACATGATAAAGTAGATGAGTATGGAATTGAATAGAGTATTGGGGATGAATTTAGTACCTGATGCTAAAACTGAGTTGGAAGGAAATATGTGAAGATATTTAGCCATCATGTTTTCTTCTACTTCCCATGTAGCTCCCTTGACTAGCTGGTTCCTCCATAAGACCTTTACTGAAGGGACCTCCTTGGTCCTCAGCTTACGAACCTAACAGTCTAGGATTTGAATGGGAACTTCTTCGTAAGAGAGGCTTTCCTTTACAAAAACACTCTCTAGAGGCACTATTGAGGTTTAGTCTATGATGCATTTCTTCAACATCGACACATGGAAGACTGGGTGCACAGCTGCCAACTCCACAGGTAATTCTAACTTATATGCCACGTTGGTAGTGCACCTTAGGATTCTGTAAAGGGAAAACATACCTAGGACTGATCTTTCCTTTCTTACCAAACCTCATTAACCCTTTCATAGGTGAGATTTTTAGATACACCCAATCATTCACAACAAACTCCAACTCTTTTCTCCTTACGTCTGTGTAAGATTTCTGTCGACTTTAAGCTGTTTTCAGCTGTTCTCTAATAAGATGAACTTTTCGCATTGCTTTATGAACTAAATCAGGTCCTATCAGGGTAGCTACACCAACTTGAAACCACCCTATAGGAGATCTACACCTCCTACCATATAATGCCTCAAACGGGGCTATCTGAATATTGGAGTGGTAGCTATTATTGTATGTAAACTTAATAAGAGGTAGGTGATCGTCCCAACTACCCTTGAAGTCGATCACGCAAGCTCTCAACATATCCTCTAAAGTCTGTATGGTTCACTTAGCCTGGCCATCTGTCTGTGGGTGAAAAGTTGTACTGAGCTTGACTTGAGTACCAAGTCCTTTTTGAAAAGACTCTAGAAGCGTGAGGTGAACTGAGTACCTCTATCTGAGATGATAGATAAGGGAACTCCATGCAGTCTGATTAATTCCCAGATATACAATCTAGCATAATCCTTTGTTGAATATGTAGTATTAACTAGTAGGAAATATGCTGACTTGGTCATCCGGTCTACGACCATCCATATTGAGTCATGTTGTCGGTGAATACGAGGTAAACCTGTGATGAAGTCCATATTCACTTCTTCCCACTTTCAGGTAGGAATGCTAATATCCTCAGTCATATCCCTAGGTATTTGATGTTCAACTTTGGCATGTTGGCAGTTTGGACACTTAACCACGAATTCTGCAGTATCCTTCTTCATGTCATTCCACTAGTTGGCTTCCCCTAGATCACGATACATCTTGGTGGCACCTGGATGGATAGAATACCTGGAGCTATGAGCTTCCATTAATATCTGCTGGCTCAAATCATCTACTCTAGAACACACAACTTGCTCTGGTAATGGAGCACACCATCTCCCCCTTTGGAGAATGCTTCCACCTCTTTTCTTAGAACTGCCTCCTTCAACTTGAGTGGAATGGGGTCTTCATCTTGCTTTGACTTAACTTCTACCACTAGTGAGGATTCTGAACTATGCTGGATTAAAAATCCACCCTCTGCTGAATCAACTAACTAGACCCCTAACCGAGCCAACCTATGGATGTCCTTTTCCAGTTCCTTTTTACCTTTCTCGATATGAGAAATACTTCCCATAGACATCATGTTGAGGGCATCAGCCACTATATTGGCCTTTCCTAGGTGATACAACACACTCATGTAATAATCCTTTAATAATTCTAACCATCTTCTTGATGAAGGATCAAATCTTTTTGAATGAATACATACTGAAGACTCTTGTGATCAGTGAAAACATTCACATGAACCCCATAAAGATAATGCCTCCAAATATTCACAAAAAAAACACTACCACAACCAATTCAAGATCATGAGTGGGATAGTTCTTCTCATGAACTTTGGTTGTCTGGAAGCATAAGCTATGACTTTGCCATGCTGCATCAGAACACAGCTGAGGCTAACTATGGAGGCGTCACAATAGACTACAAACCCATCAAAACCTTTTAGCGGAGTCAAGACTGGGGCTATAGTAAGTCGAGTCTTCAACTCCTGAAAGCTCTTGTCACACTCATCAGACCACTGAACTTCACCTTCTTCTAAGTTAATGTAGTCAAAGGAGAGGCAATTGAGGAGAATCCTTCCACGAACCATTTGTAATAGCTGGATAGACCCAAGAAACTCCTAATATCTGACGGAGAAGTAGGTCTTGGCCAGTCCTTGATCGCCTTTACTTTATGAGAATCCACTTGAATACCCTTTCTAGAGACCACATGCCTGAGGAAGGAAATTGATTTTAGCCAGAAATCACTCTTGCTAAATTCAGCAAACAACTGGCGGTCTTTGAGAGTCTATAAAACTATTCTCAGATGGCCTACATACTCCTAACATGTCCAGTTACGACTTGAATACTCCGTTCATCACGTCCATAAAAGTTGTAGGTGCATTGGTTAGTCCAAAAGACATACGTATGAATTCGTAGTGACCATACTGAGTTCTAAAGGCTATTTTTGAAATGTCGCATTCTTTGACCCTGAGCTGATGGTATCACAATTTGTGATCTATATTGGAGAAACAACTAGCTCCTTGAAGCTGATCGAACAAGTCGTCAATCCTGGGTAGAGGATACTTGTTCTTGATGGTGACTTTGTTCAGTTGATAGTAGTTGATGCAAATTCTGAGTGTACGGTCTTTCTTTCGCACAAATAGGACTTGGGCACTCACAGAGAGATACTGGGCCTAATGAAGCCCTTATCGAGAAGGTATTTTAACTTTTCCTTCAACTCCTTAAGCTTAGATGGAGCCATTCTATAAGGAGGAATAGAGATGGGCTAGGTATCTGGAAGAAGATCTATGCTGAAGTCTATTTCCCACTTGGGAGGGATGCTAGGGAGATCTTCAGGAAATACATCAGGAAACTCATTCACTATCGGAACTGACTAGAGTGTCGAGGTCTCAAAACTAGAATCTTTGACCTTAACTGTGTGGTAGATGTACCTTTTGGCGATCATTTTCCTATAATTAAGGTATGAAATGAAATGACTCTTAGGTGCTGAAGTACTACCCTTCCACTCTAGGACTGGTTCGTTGGGAAATTGAAACCTGACGACTCTAGTTCTACATTCAAATGAAGAACAACAAGAATGCAGCCAGTCCATGCCAAGGATAAGGTCGAAGTCGACCATGTCTAGCTCTACTAGATCAACTGAGGTGATTTTTACTCCACATTGTGATCAGATAATTTTTATACACTCGGGTAGCTCTAACTGACTCACCAATAGGAGTAAAAATTTAAAATAGCTCTAAGAGGTTTTTGGACTTATATCGAACTGAACAGTAATGTATGGAGTCATAATGGAAAGTGTGACTCCTAGATCTAGTAAAGCATATATATCAGTGTGGAAAAGGCGTAACATACCAGTAACCGCATCAAGTGAATTCTCCTAATCCTTCCAGGAAGATAGAGCGTAGAAATGATTCTAGCGCTGACCGCCACCTGTACCTGAAGCATTTCCCTACTGAGCTAGGTGACCTATTGTGGCTGCTGATATAGTAAACTGGGCTTTTCCCTATCCTGCCGAGGAATACTCTCTCAATTTGTGACCCAACTCGCCACAACCAAAACAACCCTCTTTCCTAAATAGCACCCATCGGGTTGATTCTTACCACACTTAGGACATGCTGGAAAAGTGCAGCTGCTAGAGAAATGGATCTGGGATTGGGAGCCTGATGTCCCACCCCTCCTATCCTTCCGGGGCTTAGAGGATGGAGCACTAGCTGAGGAAGGCGCTGGAGGCCTCTGCTACTGCTGGGGACGATTACCACTTCCTAACCCCTGCTGGGTGTACTCAAACTGACTAGTTCTAGCCCGTTTACTCTCCCTCTCTATCTCATTCAACTTTCTGACTTTATCTGTTGGGCATGAATGATAAGACTGGAGAGGTCTATTTCCTTAATAAGCATAGTGGTCCTGCATTATTTGACCACCAAGTTTGAGACACTGTTTATGAATTTGAGCATGTGGGCCTTCATCTCAGCAACCATTTCTGAAGCATATCTCAACAGTTGAGGGAACTTCAGGGCATATTCCTATGCAATATGTTGTTCTACCTTAAGTTCATAAATTCGGCAGCCTTAGCTTCCATTAATTTCCGAGGAAAGAACCTGTCTAGGAATACTGTAACGAATTCATTCCATTCCAATGGACCCGCACTATTCTGTCTTTCCTCCTTCCATTGCTTGTACCAAATTTGAGCTACCCCTTTCAACTAGTAGGCAGCCAGATCAGCACTCTCCGTAGGGGTGAAACCTATGATTTGGGTGATCTTCTTTATCTCATCAACGAACTCCTACGGGTCCTCTTCTACCTTAGACTCGTGAAATGCTGGGGGACTCGTCCGAGTGAAATATTGGACTCTGGCAGCAACTAAAGACCCATTAGTGTTAACTGGTACCACAACCTACTGGTTGACCTAGTTGGTCATTGCCTGTGCCAACATCTAAATAGCAGCCTGAAATTCTGTATGGGACATTTGGTCGTCCTGAGGGGCTGCGAGAGCTGGTGGGGCCGGCCGGTAAGCATTCTACTCCTTCCATTTCCTCTTTTGGGAGGCATCATTATCTGAAAAAGGTAGAGCATGAGTTAGGAGGATGTATTAGAGTCTAAAACTCTACGCACTATAAGAATCAGGAATAAAGGGAGTTTTCCTAATAACGGCTTGTAGTCTCCCCCTCATAAGTGTGGCAAGCTTCACACCCATGAAAAAAACTCTACTTGATGCGAATTTCTGACATCCTAGGACACTCTAAACCTAAAGCTCTAATACCAAGTTTTTCACTGCTCAAGTCTGCACCCTAGATGCAACACGGTACTTAGAGTCACAAGTGACCCTAGGCTAACACATGACCTAGCTTAATACTAATACTCTGAGTGCTATTGTAATACATAAATGAACAAATACTTTAAATTAAATAAGATATCTGATAAGTTACTGAAATGTATGCAACTATTGTTAAAAAAACTAAACTCAAACTCTGTCCGCAAGTCATATAAAGAATTGATGAGTTGTCGGGATAAGCCCCCAGCTAACTCTAAGTTTAAAACACTGAGAATAAAAGTAACTCGAATAATCACCTCGGCCCTCGAAATATGAGAACTTACCACTAGGCATTGCTAATTATCACTAGAGGAAGTCTGCTAATGATGCTGAGAATTTGAACTTGTGCCTGTATCATAAGACGACACAACATAGAATTTGAATGTACTAAGTGAGGTATAAATTAAACATAATAACACTGAAAATCTATAACTTGTACTGACAGGACATGCAATGACCATAACTAGAATCATAAATACTGAAAGCATCTTAAAATTTGATAAAACTGTAATGTCACAACCCGAACTAAGGCCCAGATCACAACATGGGATAAGGAGCCCCGAGAGACTCCAAGTCGACCCATGGCATAAGCATACATCTAACTCGATCAATAAAATAGAAGAATCAATAAGATAATCATAGTGTAAGTCTAGATTTAACATAACATCAGAATACACAATCTGAAGCTGAATACATCCATATGTCTGAAAAGCCTCTAAACATGATGAGTTGATGGGACAAGACCCAACTGACTCAATAAAGCTTAAACTGAGAGTAAATAGAGAAAATATGAATAAGTCCTCGGGAGATGAGGACTCACTAACAGCGTGCGATGCTACATTAGAAGACTGACTATGAACAGGGTTGAGCCTAACAGCCAGGTCAAAGCTTTATCATGCTTGAAAATACTCAATTCACATCGAAAATGTGAATATAAACATGGGTAGCTTGAAAACATGATTTTCATCATAACATCTCATCATAATCATACACTTATCACAATTCTCATATTCTATAAACTTCTCATCAATGGGCTTTTAGATTCATAAAACTTGAGACATGATTTTTAATTTAAAACATCATAAAACTTGCCCATGCTTCATAATTCGATAGTTGAAACATATTTAAATCATATCCATGTAGAGAATTTAGGAAAATCATGCATTGGGTTAAAATCCCATAGATTAGATATAGAAATCTCATGATTTAAAGAGGAATTGGGAATGGGTGTGAAAGAATTCACCCATTCATAATCATACATACCTGATGGTAGCTGATTCTTACACTTCTTTATTAGCCTAAGAAGAAATTGAAGAGCACTAAGCTCGATCACCATCTCTCACCTTCTACCTTTGCATGCATGAATGAATATGGCCTAAAATGAACTTAACCCCTTTAAAGTCATCTTTCATAACTCAAAACGATGTAGTTTAGGTCTTAGGAACTTAGGAATTATGGAAAATCCCTTACTAAATTCACAGAAAATAACTGGTAGATGGTCCCAACGAGGGATCAAACGACTCATCATCAAGGTTCAAGACTCTTGGAGTCGTCCGTCAGGTTCACTAATTGTCAAATCTTTTGGGCTCGTTATGGAAGACATAACGACTCGTTACCTAGTGACCACGACTCGTGGTCACTATCCGTGATTTGCACTGCTCATCCTCTAATAAATTTTTCCCTGCTTGGTTACGACTCATCCCACGAATTGTGGGGACTGACCACGACTTGTGGGGTGCTCCTGTTAAGTCCACTGTCTCTTTTCTCCTCTTTACTCAAACACCACTCCCCACGACTGACCTAATGACTCGTAGGGCCTGACCATAAGTCATGGTCACACTCGTGAGGATCCTATTTCCCAAACTGCAAACTCATCACCTGGGCCTCCCCACGAGTCGCATCATGACTCGTGGGATGCTCTCGTATGTCACCTCACGACCTGTCCTGATGCCTAGTGCCAGATTTTAACTTTTCTCCGTTTCAACTCCGGGATCTAATCTTTGGGCTTCTGGGGTATAACAATATCTCCCCCTTGGGGACATTCATCCTCGAATTTTGGGGAACATATAGAAAAGCAGAGAGATGTAATTATTATATTCAAATACTAATCATTTAAGTTGAAACTGACGGAATGACTATCTCCGATTCAAACTATATAGCTGAACTGAATTCATGAATCATACATACATCCATATACATAAAAGAAACTTGGAGACATAAACTGAACATGAAAACTAAATAGGATTTTAGGACAAAACTGATACCTCAAGCTATAACTGAGCTAGTAGAGAATAAATGTGGGTATCTAGCCATAATATCCGCTTCGGCTTCCCACGTAGCTCCCTCAACATGTTGATTCCTCCATAATACCTTAACTGAAGCTACTTCCTTGTTCCTTAGTTTTCGAACCTGATGATCCAGTATTTCTACTTAAACCTCATCATAACTGAGGCTGTCTTTTACACCCACACTATCCATTGGGACGACTAAAGCTAGATCACCCAAATATTTTTTCAAGAGCGATATATGAAAAACAGGATATATGGAAGCTAATTATGAGGGCAACTTTAACTCATAGGCCACCTTTCCAACATGTCTCATGATCCGGTACGGGCTGACATAGCGGGGGTTAAGTTTCCCATTCTTTCCGAACCTCATCACTCCTTTCATGGGAGACACCTTCAGAAATACTGAATCATCAACTTCAAATTCTAATTCCCTTCTTCTCATATCAGCATAGGACTTTTGGCGACTCTAAGAAGTTTTCAACCTGTCCCTTATCAACTGAACCTTCTCCATCGCCTCATGAACCGAATCTGGTCCTATCATCGCCACTTCTCCAACCTCAAATCAACCAATGAGAGATCTATATCTCCTCCCATAGAGAGCCTCGAATGGTTCCATCTGGATACTAGAACGATAGTTGTTATTGTATGCAAACTCGACAAGAGGAAAATGCTCATCCCAGCTACCTCTTAAGTCAATCATGCATGCTCTCAACATGTCTTCGAGTGTATGAATTTTCTTCTCCCCTTTACCATCCTTTTGTGGGTGAAACTCTGTGCTGAGCTTAACCTGAGTATCAAGTCCTTTTTCTGAAACGACTTCCAAAACTGAGAGGAAAATTGAGTACCCCTATCTGAAATGATGGACAAGGGCACTTCATGCAATTGAACTAGCTCTCAGATATATAGTTTGGCATAATCCTCCGCCAAATCCGTCGTATAGACTGGTATAAAATGAACGTCCTTGGTTAACCTATCTACCACCACCCAAATGGAGTCATACTGTCGACGAGTGCGAGGCAAATCTATGATGAAGTCCATGTTGATTTCTTCCCACTTCCAAGTAGGAATACCGATATCCTGAAGCACACTTCCCGATCTCTGATGCTTAACCTTTACTTGCTGACAGTTCGGACACTTAGCTACAAATTCTACAATGTCCTTCTTCATTTCATTCCACCAATAGATTTCCCGTAGGTCACAGTACATCTCGGTGGCACTTGGATGGATAGAATACCTAGATCCATGAGCCTCATGCAACATCCATCTCTTCAAATCATCAACATCCGAAACACATAAGCGACCCTAGTATCGAAAAACACCATCTCCCCCTTCGGAGAAGACCTTCTCCTTCTAATTTTAAACTGCTTCCTTCAACTTTACCAAAATCGGGTCCTCATCTTGTATAGCTTTTTATATCAGTCACCAAAGACGATTCTGATCTGTTATGAACAATAACTCCACCATCGGTTGAGTCGACCAACCTAACTTCCAACCTTACAAGTCGATGCACATCTCTCACCAACTCCTTCTTCCCCTCATTCACATGAATCACACTCTCCATAGAGAGTCTACTGAGTGCGTCTACTACTACGTTGGCCTTATTCGAATGGTAAAGGACACTCATATCATAGTCCTTGAGTAGCTCCAACCACCTCCTTTACCGAAGATTGAGATCCTTCTGCGTGAACACATATTGTAAACTCTTATGGTCCGTAAACACGTCCACATGAACCCCGTAGAAATAATGTCTCCAAATCTTCAAGCCGAATACCACCACGGCCAATTCAAGATCATGGGTCGGGTAATTCTTCTCGTGGACTTTTAGCTGTCTAGAGGCATATGCTATAACCTTCCCGTGCTGCATCAATACACACCCATGTCCGATCCTTGAAGCATCATAGTACAAAACGAACCCATTAGTACCCTTTGGTAGAGTCAACACCGGTGAGGTGAGTCGGATCTTCAACTCTTGGAAGCTCTTCTCACAAGCCTCCGACCATTGGAATTTCACCTTCTTTTGGGTCAACCTGGTCAAAGGTGCTGCAATAGATGAGAAACCCTCAACAAATCTCCGATAATAGATGGCTAAACCCAAGAAACTCCAAATATTTGAAGGATTCCCAATCTTAGCCAATTCTTCACCGCTTCTATTTTCTGAGAGTCCAGCGTTATGCCTTCGCTTGATACAACATGGCCCAAAAATGCCACTGAGTTTAACCAAAACTCACATTTTCCGAATCTGACATATAATTGGTGGTCTTTGAGAGTTTGTAGCACTACTCTCAAATGAGTGGCATGTTCCTCCTTACTCCGAGAGTATATCAGGATGTCATCGATAAACACAATCACGAACATATCTAGGTATGGCTTCTACACCCTGTTCATCAAGTACATAAAGCTGCAGGGGCATTCATTAGTCCAAAAGACATAACTACAAACTCATAATGACCTTACCGCATCCTGAAGGAAGTCTTCGGGATGTCACTCTCCTGGACTCTGAGTTGATGGTACCTGGATCTGAGATCTATCTTCAAAAAACACTTGGCTTCCTGAAGCTAGTCAAATAAATCATCAATCTTGGGTAGAGGATACCTGTTCTTGATGGTGACTTTGGTCAATTGCCAATAATTAATACATATACGAAGAGAACCATCTTTCTTTCGGACAAAGAGAACTGGTACACCCCATGAAGACTTGCTTAGTCTAATGAAACCCTTATCTAACAGGTCCTTCAACTGTTTTTTCAACTCTTTTAGCTCAGTTGGAGCCATTATGTAGGAAGGGATAGATATAGGCTGCATGTCGGGAAGACGGTCAATACCAAAATCAATCTCCCGCTCGAGAGGGATTCTCGACAAATCATCTAGGAAGACTTCTGGATACTCACATACTACTGGGACTGCCTGGATAGTCGGGGTTGCGGACTCAACATCCTTAACCCTAACTAGATGGTATACACAACCTTTAGAAATCATCTTTCTAGCCTTAAGGTAGGAAATGAAACAACCTATAGGCACAGTAGAACTACCCTTCCATTCTAAGACTGGCTTACCCAGAAATTTGAACTCTACTGCCCGGGTTCTATAATTAACTGAGGCATAACATACAAATAACAAATACATGCCGAGAATAATATCAAAATCGGTCATAGATAACTCTATCAAATCCGCAGAGGTAACTTTTTGAAGGACTGAGATCGGGCAACCTCTATATACCCGTCTAGCTATAACTGAATCACCTACTGGAGTAGAGACTGAGAAGGGTTCTAACAAGACTTCAGGACTGAATCCGAAGCTACTGGCCATATAAGGTGTCACAAAGGACAAGGTGGCCCCCAGATCTAGCAAAGAATAAACATCAAGATGGAAAACTCATAACATATCAATGACTACATTGGGAGAGACCTCATGCTCCTGGCGAGATGCTAAGGCATAAAATTAGTTCTGGCGCTGACCGCCACCTGTGCTAGTAGATGTCCCCTGATGTGCTGAGCTTATGGGTGGGGCTGCAAAACTAGAAGCTGGGCCTCAGCTCCCATTATGATCCTGCCTCGCTGTTGGGCAATCTCTATGCATGTGTCCGAGCTTCCCACACCCGAAACAAGCACCTGTACCTGCTAAACACTGACCCGTGTAACCCCGACCACACCTACGGCAAGCTGGAATACTAGAATCTACGGGTATGCTGATCTAACCCCTAATACCTGATGATCGCCCTCTATGATCGTGCCTAGGCGTGGATGGCACACTCAATATTGAAGATGCTGGGGTTGAGTATCTCTGGTGGGTCTGCTGTTGGTGCCCACCTCCTGATCTTGGCTATGAGAATTTGTGGTCGTCGGTCCTGGCCCTCTTGGCCTCCCTAATGTGCCGCCTCCATCTATTGGGCGTACAAGACTATCTGAGGGAAATACATATCTTGATGGAGCATGGAGGTCCTACAATCCTCGTCCAAATAGCCTACCACTCCATGAATGAACCTGCTCACTCGCGCCCTCTGATCTGCCACTAACTCGGGGGTGTACTTTGATAGGCGGGTGAACTCAAGGGCATACTCCTGCACCATCATCCTCCCTTGCTTCAGATTTACGAACTCAGCTGCCTTCAGCTCCCTTATCTCATGAGGGAAGAACCGATCTAAGAATGCAACATGGAACTCTTCCCAAGTGACAGGGCCCACTCCGGCAACCCTGCTATCTTTCCATTGGCGAAACTAGATGTGCGCGACGCCTTTCAACTGGTACGAGGCCAACTCCGCGCACTCAACTCCATTCAACCCCATGACTTGGGTGATCTTCACAATATCATCTGTGAACTCATGTGGGTCCTCATCTACTTTTGACCCGAGGAACTCTGGCGGGTTCGTTCTCAAGAAGTCTTTGACTCGAGAAGCCGCTGCATTGCCATTTTGTGGAACATGCGCAACTTCCTGCTAATTGACCTGAGTGGTCAAGGCCTGCGTGAGCATTTGAATAGCTTCCCGAAACTCAGCATAGGCTCTGGTGCCTGCTGCTCCTGAGCTGGTGGGGCCTTTTGGTGCCCATTTCTATTGTCATCCTCATGGCCTTCTCCATTCCTATTCCTTCTTCCATTTACTCTTTGGGGAGCCATGATTCTGCAATCGCGAATAGCATGAATTAGAAAGATAGAGAGACTTTTCATCACACGACATAGGTCATGAAAGAAGGGAACATTTCCTAAAGATTTTGTAGTATCTTTGTCATAGGTGTGGCGCGCTTTATACCCATAAAAAAGACTCTACTTAACACAACTTTCAGACACCCTAGGATATTTCAAACCTATGGCTCTGATACTAAGTTTGTCACGACCCGAACTGAGGCTCAAATTGCAACATGGGACAAGGAGCCCAGGGAGACTCCAAGTCGACCCATGGCATAAGCATACATCTAACTCGATCAATAAAATAGAAGAATCAACAAGATAATCATAGCGTAAGTCTAGATTTAACATAACATCAGAATACACAATCTGAACCTGAATACATCCATATGTATGAAAATTCTCTAAACATGACGAGTTGACGGGGCAAGAACCCAACTAACTCAGTAAAGCTGAAACTGAGAGTACATAGAGAAAATCTGAATAAGTCTAGTCATCGGGAGATGAGGACTCACCAACAATGTGTGATGCTATTTCAGAGGACTGACTATGAATGGGGTTGATCCTGAGAGTCGGGTCCTGTATTATGAAATGATACAATATAGAATATGTGGTCAGTACGTAGAATATACCAAGTATGTAAGGTAAGTAAAACCTCTTAAGTAAGTAAAATCATTTAAAGACAATGCATTATATAAAACATGAACATTAAGAATCTGAGAGTAGGGCTTGCATGCATTCTTTCTGAAATCACGATCTCATCATTACATAGCATAACATAACATTATAACTGAATTGATTGACTTAAAACTGAAATCTGATAGTCATGGGTAAAACTGAACATTGAGTCAAACCTGCTTTAGAACATATATAGATACATAAATCTCATGAATAATGAACATGGATAACTAAAATCATGAGGAACAATGGGAGACTCGTCTTTTAACCGACATACCACGATAGAGCTTACGTGATCCCAACTATCACACTCAAGTGGTTAGAGCCGTCTGAAGCCTTGCCCGGGCTGAGGACGATACCATGATATCGATATCAAGCTTGTGGGCCAATAGGGCCAGGGATAGCTCACAAGGGAGGTCCCGAATAAATATATAAGTATAAACCTACATTGGCGCGTACTTCTGAGGCATAGGGTGATCGACCCTTAGCCTACTTGGTGCTAGACACTACTCCCAAAAATGTGCATATGCTCTACATTATTTTTTAATGAAGCTGAACATCATCTATTGACGAAGCTCAATACATCTCAAATATGAATCATGCATATGAGAAACCTTAACTCAAACCATACCAAAAGCTAAAAGATAATTGGGAATCTTCGCTCCAAAACCATGTGGTAAGTTTAATGCAGGAAAATTATAGATCATACTTTGAACATGTAGACATTGCCCAAAGCTTTATCATGCATGAAAATACTCAATTCACATTTAAAATGTGATCATAAATATGGATAGATTCAAAACATTCTTTTCATCATAATATCTCATCATAATCATACATTCATCACAATTCTCATATTTCATAAACTTCTCATCAATAGGCTTTTAGATTCATAATACTTGAGACATGATTTTAATTCAAAACATCATAAAACTTTCCCATGCTTCATAATTCAATAGTTGAAACATATTTACATCATACCAATGTAGAGAATTTAGGAACATCATGCATTGGGTTAAAATCCATAGATTAGACATAGTAATTTCATGATTTAGAGAGGGATTAGGCATGGGTGTGAAAGAATTCACCCATTCACAATCCTACATACCTGATGGTAGCTGATTCTTACACTTCTTTGTTAGCCCAAGAAGAAATTGAAGAGAAATAGAAGAACACTAAGCTTGATCACCCTCTATTACCTTCTACCTTGCATGTATGAAAGAATATGGCCTAAAATGAACTTAAACCCTTTAAAATCATCATTTATAACTCAAAACAACGTAGTTTAGGCCTTAGGAACTTAGAAATTATGAAAAAGACCTTACTAAAGTCACAGAAAATAACTGCCAGATGGTTACGAGGGACCTAACGACTCATCATCAAGGGCCATGACTTGTGGAGTCGTCTGTCAGGTTCACTGCTTCTCAAGTCTTCTGGGCTTGTAACGGAAGACGTAATAACTCTTTACCTGGTGAACACGACTCGTGGTCACCATGCACTGCCTCATCCTACAATAAATTTTTCCCTGCTTGGTCACAACTCATCCCATGAATCGTGGGGACTGACCATGACTCGTGGGGTCCTCCTGTTAAGTCCACTGTCTCTTTTCTCCTCTTTACTCAAGCACCACTCCCCACGACTAACTAACGACTCATGGGGCCTGACCATGAGTTGTGGTCATGCTCATGAGGATCCTATTTCCCAAACTGTAAACTCATCACCTGGGCCTCCCCACGAGTCACATCACGACTCATGGGCTACTCTCACGGGTCACTTCAAGACCCGTCCTGATGCCTAGTGCTATATTTTAACTTTTCTCCATTTCAACTCCCGGGTCTGACCTTTGGGATTTCGGGGTATAATATGTAAGTACTAATAACTCTCTCAAGGTCATAAGCATATTTTGAAATCTTGAGGACAGAACTGAACTGCAAACTATAACTATACTGGACTGAGCTGTACTATAGGAGTGACTATAATCGACATGTAACCACATGAGCTAAACATGGAGTCCGATGTATACCCCCATCAGAGAAGGCCCACTATAACTTTTCAAGGTATAGTAGTTGAGATGGGTGATCACGGTCTGAAGCCCTTTTGGGCTAAAAACCTATGGTGGCAACGTAGTTCTAAGAACCTGGGTGCGCTGAACCTCAGCCTACTCGATGCTAAGTACTACTCCCATTGAAAATCGTAGTTGTATGTAACTGTGCTAATAGCTCGAAATTGATGTCCTAAGACTTAAGTCAGAACTACTTGTTTGGAAATGTTCTGAAAGTCTAAGACCTGAAAGAAACTATTTTCTAAGACTCGCCAGAGCTGCTTTATCTGAAAGCATCGTAATGGTCTAAAGAACAACTAACTAACTGATAAATTGATTCTACTGAGTTTCTCAAAATACTAATAAATGGTCAAATTGATCAACTGACAACTCTAGGAAAGTCAAGTTATTCAACACCTGAAACAATTATAATCATACTAGACCAACTGTTCCATCATGCGAGTATCAACCCAACAGTTATACATATATAGGATAGAAAGAATAAAGAAATTTTACAAATCAAAGGTGACATCTCAATCATAACATGCTTCTATACATGGGAACTCTAAATCATAGTAAAGATAAGGAATTTCAACAATCGAAGAGAAACCCTAGGTCATGATTTTAAATTCTAGGCTAAGGTTACTCAATATCTTGGGACACAAAGGGGAGAGGATACCTTTGCTGAAATCCTACATACCCGGAGTAGAATTTCCTTGAGAAAGAACCTGAAAATATTGAGAAGGATAGAAGCCCTAGCCCTTGCCCTGAGAAACCTGTCTGAGTTCTTACGTGAAACTTTAAGTGACTTTTCGAAAAAATGAGGGGAGAGGGTCAGCTAATCCTTTAAAACCCCTTCTAAATAATCTCAATATGACATAGTTTAGGAGTTAGAATAATAAGGTTTTAAAAAATGCCCCTAGAAACTACTTTAAAATTTCTTCCCATTAGGTGGTATGACTCCACCTATGAGTTGTACCATGATCATACAATCCGTACTGATGTCTGTGGTTAGGGACCTTTCTCAATGCTATCCTCTAAAGTTTTCCATAGAAGCCTCCTACGATCTGTACCAGGATCCTACAGGTCATACTACGATCCATGATTTCCCCTTAAATATTTCTCTGATTCAACTCACAACTGGGTTATACGATATGTATCAACATGCATGGCTTGTGGTTACCTGGAGATTCCCTGACCATTTCTCTGAAATTTTCCATGACTAGTTAGTACAATCCGTACCATGGTGGTATGAGTGGTAACATGAATTCATGGTTTCTCTCAATCACACTTACTGATTTTCTTGATCACCATGTTACATGTCCCGGTATGACTAGTACCTACATTTTACGAGTCGTACTGTAACTCGTATTGAGGCCTTTCTTTCCCGATTTTCTGCATGATCAAAATTGTAAAATCCAAAGGCAAGTGTTAGGGATTTTTGGTGTGTTACACATTTCTATCAAGAAAATTGAGCAACATATGGGTCAAATATCAGTTGCAATGAATCAGAGGCAGAAATGTGCACTTCCTAGTAATGTAGTCCAGAACTTAATGAATGATAGTCACTATGTGGCTATTACTACTATAAGTGGAAAGGTGACAGTTGATCCTCCTATGCCGATTGTGGTTGATAAGTTAGGTGAGCCTGAGTTAATTGATAATGATAAAGTTGCAGATTCTAACGATCAAGTTGTGGTTGAAAATTCAACTAAAAAGAAGACTCCTAGTAATGAAAAGGAGATTGTTTCTAGAAAGGGGAAGGAGAAGGAGCTCCCTCAGAAATTGACTCCTATTCCAACACCTCCTCCATCTTTTCCATAGAGATTAAAGAAGAGAGCTGAAGAAGGAAAATATCACAAGTTTATTTTGATGCTAAAATAATTATCTATCAACATCCCTTTAGTGGAGGAACTTGAACAGATGCCTGACTATGCGAAATTTATGAAGGACCATGAGCTTTGACCCTGAGGACAATTTGCACCATTGTAGTACAATAGCATCTCGGTCCATTGCGCAAAAGAAAAAGACTATGGCGCTTTCACTATATCGTTTACTATTAGAGCCTTTAATTTTTCTAAGGCTTTATATGATCTGGGTGCTAGTATTAATCTCATTCCTCTAGTAGTGTTTAGAAAATTAGATTTGGGATCCCCCATGTCAGGACCCGAGAGTACACCCGGATCGTAGACACGGGACAAGGAGTCCCGAGAGACCCCAAGTCAACCCATGGCGTGAGTATAACACTAATTCATTCATATACAACGGAAAACTTAACTCATAAATTGTAAACTAGATGAAAACCATATCATGAGAGACAAAGGAAACAACAATACAAGATCCAAACATAAACGGCTGAATACTACACAAAAGTCTGAAAGCCTCTAGTCATAAAAGACGAGTTGAAGGGACAAGACCCCAACTAACCCAAACAGTCTGAAAACATAAGATAAATAATATCTAAACATGAAGCCCTCGAACCATGAGGACTCACCACTGAAGACTGAGCGGAACTAGGCGTAAGTTAGGGACGATGCTGAACCTACAAACTGGATCCTGAAAATATATGGGTCAGTACTCGAGAAGTACTGAGCATGTATGGTATGCAAACAATGCTTAAAGATATGAAAGTTATAAGAGTGGGACGTCATGATCATAAAACTGAAATCATAAGTATATCATGAGGCTCAATATCTCCAAAAATACTCATAAACCCATCAAAGCGTAAAGTGCGGGGAAAATATTTCATAAATCATAAATTGAGCCAAAAGAACATAATCATGCATATTTCAAAACCATGAGGGAAAATGGGAGATTTTTATAACCGACATACTTCACATGAGCACACATGAAGTCTGACTTGTACCCCTAGTCGGGAGGTCGTACATACCTTGCCAAGGGTATGAACCATGAAAGGAGTGATATCACTCATGAAGGGCCTATATGAAATAGGGCACAGTCACTGAGGAGGTCCCAAACATAATCCTACGGTGGCATGTAGTTCTGAGATTTGGGGTGTAACCTAGGCCCCGAGCCTACTCTATGTTAAGTACTACTCCCAAAACATGCAACGTGCTCATAACATTCATAGCATGATATGCATAGCTAGTGGAAACATGGAAATCATAACATACATGAGAGCTTGTATTTCTAACCATGGAATAGGGTCCGTGAGTTGGCCAAAATCATAGTTATAATTCATAAGCGACATGTGGGCACTGCCCATAATTTCAAACATACTTGAAATGCTTAAATTCGTAAGAAAATGATCATGAGAGAATGAGAAATCGAAACTTGAACACATGCTTAAAAATTTAAGAGAAATTCGTTCATGCTTTCGGAATCATCTTTACCTTAAAGTTCACTAGAAATTTCCCCATAATTGAGCATCCATACTTTTAGAGATTTAAATCATGAAATATAAAATATATACAAGTAAAATTAGTCCAGCACTTCAAACCCCCAAATTAAACATAATATCACAAGTTCATGTAAGCTTTTGAGGAGTCATGAAAACGGGGTTAAGACCCAGAAGAATTTAGCAAATTAAACATAGGAAATAGGAAGAAATGGGAATGTGTAGAGACTAAACTACCCATTCAAACCCTACATACCTAGAAATTTTGTGATTTTCTACTCCCTTGAAGAACCCTAAGTGAGAGCTTGAAGAACTTGAAGAAAATGGATTGAAACCCTTCCTACTCCCTTCTCCAACACTTGAAATTGCTAAAATGAACTTAACAGGAGTTTTCATACCTTAAAGACCCCGTTTCGACTTCAAAACGACGTGGTTTAGGGCCCAAAAGCGTAGAAAAGTTGAAATTTCCCTTACTGAAATTTCCCTGAAAAGCAGTTCTGGCCCTGATCATGAGTCGTTCCACGAGTCGTACCACCAAGTCACGACTCGTGGTAACCTCTCGTGGTCACTTCACTCCTTTTTCCTAACTTTCTGAATTTGTCCACGATTGGTAACCCACAACTCGTACCACCATCCTACGGGTTGTACTGTCGATCGTGGTACCATCCACCCAATCCAATACGACTTAACAACTACTCCTCACCACGACTTGTTGCTACATCCTATGAGTCGTAGCATGACCCTTGATGACTCACTCTTGGCACCACTGAGATATTCATCATGATTTCTAACCATGGGTTCCTTCCTTCTCACCACGGTTCGTAGGACTACCCGTGACAAAACCTTAGGCTCCTTATTTCATCACGACTCGAGTCACGAGTCGTAGGTACTCACCACGACTTGTACTGGGGCAAATTCCATATTTTTTGGTAGTTGTCAACTTCAAATCCCGGGTCTATTCGTAGGCCCTTCCGGGGTGTGACAATATCCCCCCTTGGAAACATTCATCCTTGAATGTAGGGTAATAAGAAGCAAAAAAAAACATACAATCACTATATATAGATACTAATCATTGACTTTTAAGCCGAAAACTGCTGGAACGACTACCCCTGAAGGGAACCACATAGCTGGTCTGGGTTCAGACACTACATAAATTCATCATTTCGTAAAAAAAACTTATACGCATAAATAGAACATGAAAAACTGAATAGAGGTTTAGGGAAAAAATTGATACCTCAAACTGAAGTTGAGCCGGTAGGGAACAAATGGGGGTATTTAGCCATCATATCCGCTTCGGCCTCCCACGTGGCTCCCTCGACATGATAATTCCTCCATAACACCTTTACTAAGGCTACTTCCTTGTTCCTCAGTCTCCGAACCTGACAATCCAAGATTTCAACAGGGATCTCTTCATAACTAAGGCTATCCTTCATGCCAAAACTTTCCACCGCACCACTAAGGCTAGATCTCCCATGCACTTTCTCAGGAGCAATACATGAAATATGGGGTGAACCGAAGCCAACTCTGAAGGTAACTCTAGCTTATAAGCTACCTTACCCACTCGTCTCACGATCCTGTACAGGCCAATATAGTGGGGCTAAGTTTCCCTTTCTTTCCGAATCTCAAGCGCCCCGCCTGAGTTAGAAGAAGTATTTGGTAGAATCTGCCAAAAGAGCGCGGAGTTTCTTAGAGTCAGAGGTCGGGAATTGCCTCCGGAGTGGAACATACTCCCTTCATGGGAGATACCTTCAGAAACACCCAATCATCGACCTCGAACTTGAGCTCCCTTCTCCTCACATCAGCATAAGACTTTTGGCGACTTTGAGCCATTTTCAGTCTTTGCCTTATCAACTGAACATCATCCATGGCCTCATGGACTGAATCTAGTCCCACTAACGTAGCCTTACCGACTTCAAACCACCCAATGGGCGACCTACACTATTGCCCGTAAAGAGCCTCAAACGGTGCCATTTGTATGCTGGAGTGGTAGCTGTTGTTGTAAGAGAACTCAACAAGGGGAAAATACTCATCCTAACTACCTTTGAAGTCAATAGTAAAGCTCTCAACATGTCCTCAAGAGTATGGATAGTCTGCTCCGCCTGTCCATCAGTTTGTGGATGAAACACCGTGCTAAGCTTGACTTGAGTACCAAGTCCCTTTTGAAAAGACCTCAAGATCTGAGAGGTGAACTGTGTACCTCTATTTGATATAATGGACCAGAGAACTTCATGCAACCTAACCAACTCTCATATGTATAGCTTTGCATAATCTTCTGCTGAATCGGTGGTTTTGACCGGAAGGAAATGAGCAGCCTTGGTCAACCTATCCACCACAACCAATATGGAGTCATACTATCTACGAGTGCAGGGCAAACCTGTTACAAAGTCCATTTTGATCTCTTCACACTTCCAAGTAGGAATGCTGAAGTCTTGAAGTACACCCCCTGGTTCTGGTGCTTGACTTTCACCTGTTGGCAATTCGAGCACTTGGCTACAAATTATGCAATATCCCTCTTCATGCCATTCCACCAATAGATTTCCGGCAAGGCATGATACATTTTGGTGGCACTTGGATGGATAGAGTATCTGGACCCGTGAGCCTCATGCAACATCCTACTCCGTAAATCCCCCACGTTTGGAGCATATAAGCGACCTCGGTGCCGAAGCACACCATCTCCCCCTCGGGAGAATACTTCTACTTTCTGACTTTGAACAACTTCTTTCAACTTTACCAATATTGGGTCTTCATCTTGCTTAGTCTTTGCCTCTGTTACCAAGGATGACTCTAACCCATTCTGAACTACTACCCCACCATCGGTTGAGCCGACTAGTCTAACTCCCAACCGTACAAGTCGATGTACCTCCTTTACCAGCTCCTTCCTGTCTTCACTCACATGTGACACACTTGTTCGGTGCTTTGGTAGGGGTTAAAAACCGACACGCAAGTGCACGTGGTCAAACAAGTAATAAAGTGGCTAAGTAAGCCAAGTATCGAACCAAGGAGACTCTGGATAAGTAAAATTGCTCAAGTATACTATATTCTATCTTACTTCTATATATGCTGACAACAACGTAACCAAAAGTTAAATAATTTTTGTTTATAAATTATATACTAAAACTATTAACAAATATCTACTTTGAATTGAAACTATGGATATGAGCATGCCAAGGTTAAGAACAAGTAATGAACTTGATTATAATCATAATTCGGTTATTCTTCTCTTCTAGTTGCTAGCCAAGAACATTAGCCAAGAGATTAAAACTCTCGTATTTAATCTCACTTAAGAATCATAAACCATCCGTCTACATTTCTGTGATCAAATGCAATTTATGACCTCGCAATACAATTCCGGTTCCTAAATTGACTAATACGGCTTTCAAGTATATTTCTATCAGGAAAGCACATCAAAACCCAATTTTCCCAAATCAAGTTAAGAACAAAACCCTATTAATTCACAACTTTCCAATTTCGTGCTCTCTCGAGTGAAATAGGACATTTTAGATGTACATTAATGCCGGCCACACACTAATGCAGTAGAAACAAGAATTAATAGAACAACATAGAAGAAGAAGATGAAAAACCATACAATTCAATAATCAGAATTCATCACCATTGTTCATAACCTCAGCAAGGAAGAGAATTAGCCACTCATTTGTGGATTAATCATCCTAAAACAAGTGTTAATCATACAAACAATTGATTGAAAGAAGAAAGAAAGAGAGAAAAACCCTTAGCTTTTTCGTCCCTCAACTGCCTGTAACCCACGTCCTTGCTCCACCAAGTCTGAATTATGAAAAATAAACCTAAGTGTGCTATTTATAGTAGTAGGACTCTTTCCCGGAATAACAAGCAACGTGTCACGGAGTGAATCGCGGAGCACTGCCTCCGTGACACGCTACGGACGCGGAGGCCCTCTGGAAATCACCCGAAATTGGCCCTGGCAGCACCCTGCCGCGTTGGCAGCGTGTCACACTGCTTGGGCAGTGCGTTGGCAGCCCTTGGTCGCGGAGGCCACCTGCCGTGGCACGTTGCCAACGCGCAGATCGGCTGTTGTGAGTGGCCTACCTGCCGTGGCATCTTGTCGACGCGCCGGTGGGCTGTTTTGTGCCTCCTCTTTGCCGACGTTCGCGTGTTGATTCCGTTTCCAAGCCTCTACCTCACCAACTCATGGATTAGTTGCTGAAAAGTCATCAAAACCTACAAAACAAAGGCTAATCATGTTGGTTAGCACATATCTTTACTTTATCTACAATTACATGAAAATGTATACAATAATCTTAGATAAACAAGACTAATTTAAGTCGTAAAGCGTATCTCGGGCATATATTTTTGCCCGTGATCACAACCCCACACTTAAAGCCTTGTTCGTCCTCGAACAACCTTTTACATATCATGCATATGGAGACTCCCACATAACTAATTTAGCAAGATAATTCAAGTTACAGCTATAATGATTACGTAAGGTACAAGCTAAAAATAGAGCATGCCTGGTTTGATCATTGAAATGAAGTACAACTATGTTAAGACTTCTTAACCTCAAGAATCGACTCTCAATCTTAGCAAACTCATGCAAATCAACTGATCAAGAAATCTCACATGAATTATATCCTACATTCAACATGTGCCCCTCACGGGAAGAGAGTTACCCAATCACACGCAAAAACAATTTTTTACATCACAACATGTGTGGTTACATGAATAGAATTACGCTCACTCTCACAAAGAATTCACATGCATTATGTAATGACCCATACGCTTGCCCTTAGTGTTTTATTCCACTAATTTAAGGATGTATGAATGTAAGATCAAGTAGGACTTTTTAGGTTGTAATGTAACTCAGGTGCGGGTAAGTACTATTATGATCAGTAATAGTGACTATCTTTCCTAAGCGCTTATAATACATCACGCCTTCATTACAAACTTCCCTTCCCTTACTTCACCTTTTTCTCCTTTTGGTTTTCTTTTTCCTCTTTTGTTCCCCCCTTTCTTTAGGCACTTTTAGCTTATTAGTAAGGAGTTCTATAAGTAACTTTTCATTTATTTATTTTCTTACTCCCTACTAATACTCACCCATATTCAAACAAGTGCACCCTCGCCCTTTCTCAACTTTTACAATTGCTACTTTCCCTTCTTTTTCATTCTTCTCACTCCTTTACTCTTTCAAATTTTTCCTTTAAGCGCTTAGGAGTTTTGGTTCAATTTCAAGGCTAATGAAAGAAAAAGGATTAAGCTTATGTTGCAGCTGTCAAAGAATAGGCTCAAGGCTCAATGGGGTTAACTAGGATTAATTTTTCAAGGTAGGTATAATGAGAGATAAAAGTTTGGTTCATCCAAAGAAATGCCTAAATCATCTCCTACAATTCACATCCTTCATTTCGTTTTATATACACACCAGGCAAGTTCTAGACATTTCATAATAGCACAGAATACTCAAAAACCTTACACTCATGGCACATGCTCAAATCAAGACACAATCAGTAGACTCTTACTCAACTAATCACAAGAATTCAGAATTAAGCTTCCATCATATTGAGTCAAATTCAAGAGCCTAAGTGTCTCTAACAAAGTTATACACTTGCATGCTTCACACTGAACATACTTGCATCTTACAATCACATATAGCACATAACAAGAACATCAAGCACCAATTAGCTATGGGTTCAAAAACCAACCTACTGACTAATTTTTCCTCAAGACGGTCGTCATCCATCCATCGTCGGAAACAGTCCCTAACTATGACTAAAAACTTTATATACAGACAAAGGAAAGAAAGAAAAAGAAAACTTTTATTCTTCGGTTCAAAGACCCCCCGTCGGAAAAGAACCGACAAGAAAAACCAACGGGTGATGAAGTCATGCTTAATTCAGAAAAATTTTCAAATTTTTCAAATTTTTCAAATTTCTCAAGCTTTAGCATTACATTCACCACAAACTTGTTAAGCTCAAAAATTTAGAAATTCGAAATTTCCCTTGAAATTTCCCTCACCCCACACTTAAATCATGCTATGTCCTCATAGCATCAAATTAAAATTTAAAAAGGGTGAGAAATACTCCCTGAGGCCTTTAGGCCTAGCTAACAACATGCCTTTCTTCAACTTTGCACAAGTGGGTGTTCGACCCCACACTTTTTCTCTTTCATGCTTGTTAGCTTCCTCCTCCACGGGTACTCAGACTTCCCCTCCATCTGTGCTTAACTTTCCACCAAAACAACACAAGATGAAAATAAACAAAAAATTAACTCGATTGCAAGAAATTAAAATGGTACGCATGGTACCCTTGGGTTGCCTCCCAAGCAGCGCCTAATTTTACGTCGCGGCACGACGTACCAAGTTTCACCACTTTTTCCTCCACCTTGAGGATATGAATCTCACCCCTAATTTCTTTTCTAATTTCCTCTTATGCTCTAGGGGTGGTGGTGAAAAATTGTAAGGACCAAACAGTAGATATTGCCTTTTGAACCTATTGGCCCTTAAGTAAGCGAAGTCATTTTGTCTCTCTGAGTTAGCAAATTTCAAAATATACGGGGCTTGGTACTCCTCTAGACATTTCTCTATAAACTTGGAAGACTCTATTTCTATGTTGTCAACCAAATTTAATGTCGAAAAATGCATAGAGTGTGGTCCAATACACCTCAACTCTGAAACTGCATTGTGCTTGACCTCCTTACTTCGAAACACCTTCTCAGCATCGACATCTACCTCTCCATTAATGTCAAATGGGGGATACTCTATCTCTTCTTCCCTGAATGGATTTTCCATAAGTGTGAGCCCATCACGGGGACACTCAAGAGATGCTAATTGTTGGGCTTCATCCAAAAATTCACCCTTGTCTTCCTCTTGTAGTTCCTCTTGAATATCGGCTAAAACTGTCACCTGCAATCTATCACAAGCTTCAGCCTCAGCAATCATCTCCGTGAATTTGATGCTCATCCTTTCTAGAACCTCTGCATTCTCTTCTTGCTGAATTCTCAATACTGCCATCGCCTCCTTCATTGCTTCTGATTGTTCTAAGAGTTGTTTCAGCATGTCTTCTATTCGAGCTTGGCGTCCCAAGTCCTCATTTTCAGTATGCCTATATTCAGGAAAAACAATAGAAGGATCATAGTAGGGGCTTGGGGGTGGGTAATATGCATTCGGACAGCCATCCCAATGGCCATCTTGACCACCACATATATTACACGTGTTACATTGTTGCCACAAGTGGTGTCCTCTGCAATTAAGACAAGATTCACTAAAATATGAGTATCCACCATTGAAACCATTTATGTTCCACGATGTCATGTCAATAAGGGTATTCGAAAAAGAAAAAGTAAAATGCAAAAGAATTAAACAAACACTAAGACTAAGTTGTCAACACTTGAGAAAAATAAAAATACAGTAAATTACTCTTAAAACAAATTCACCTATTGCCAAGTCTCCCCGGCAACGGCGCCAAAAACTTGTTCGGTGCTTTGGTAGGGGTTAAACACCGACACGCAAGTGCACGTGGTCAAACAAGTAATAAAGTGGCTAAGTAAGCCAAGTATCGAACCAAGGAGACTCTGGATAAGTAAAATTGCTCAAGTATACTATATTCTATCTTACTTCTATATATGCTGACAACAACGTAACCAAAAGTTAAATAATTTTTGTTTATAAATTATATACTAAAACTATTAACAAATATCTACTTTGAATTGAAACTATGGATATGAGCATGCTAAGGTTAATAACAAGTAATGAACTTGATTATAATCATAATTCAGTTATTCTTCTCTTCTAGTTGCTAGCCAAGAACATTAGCCAAGAGATTAAAACTCTCGTATTTAATCTCATTTAAGAAACATAAACCATCCGTCTACATTTCTGTGATCAAATGCAATTTATGACCTCGCAATACAATTCCGGTTCCTAAATTGACTAATACGGCTTTCAAGTATATTTCTATCAGGAAAGCACATCAAAACCCAATTTTCCCAAATCAAGTTAAAAACAATACCCTATTAATTCACAACTTTCCAATTTCGTGCTCTCTCGAGTGAAATCGGACTTTTTAGATGTACATTAATGCCGGCCACACACTAATGAAGTAGAAACAAGAATTAATAAAACAACATAGAAGAAGTAGATGAAAAACCATACAATTCAATAATCAGAATTCATCACCATTGATCATAACCTCAGCAAGGAAGAGAATTAGCCACTCATTTGTGGATTAATCATCCTAAAACAAGTGTTAATCATACAAACAATTGATTAAAAGAATAAAGAAAGAGAGAAAAACCCTTAGCTTTTTCGTCCCTCAACTGCCTGTAACCCACGTCCTTGCTCCACCAAGTCTGAATTATGAAAAATAAACCTAAGTGTGCTATTTATAGTAGTAGGACTCTTTCCCGGAATAACAACCAACGTGTCATGGAGTGCATCGCGGAGCACTGCCTCCGTGACACGCTACGGACGCGGAGGCCCTCTGGAAATCACCCGAAATTGGCCCGGCCAGCACCCTGCCGCGTTGGCAGCGTGTCACACTGCTTGGGCAGTGCGTTGGCAGCCCTTGGTCGCGGAGGCCACCTGCCGTGGCACGTTGCCAACGCGCAGATGGGTTGTTGTGAGTGGCCTGCCTGCCGTGGCATCTTGTCGACGCGCCGGTGGGCTGTTTTGTGCCTCCTCTTTGCCGACGTTCGCGTGTTGATTCCATTTCCAAGCCTCTACCTCACCAACTCATGGATTAGTTGCTCAAAAGTCATCAAAACCTACAAAACAAAGGCTAATCATGTTGGTTAGCACATATCTTTACTTTATCTACAATTACATGAAAATATATACAATAATCTTAGATAAACAAGACTAATTTAAGTCGTAAAGCGTATCTCGGGCATATATTTTTGCCCGTGATCAACACTTCCCATAGAAAGTCTACTAAGGGCATCTGCTATCACGTTGGCCTTACCCGGGTGGTAAAGGACACTTATGTCGTAGTCCTTAAGTAGCTCCAACCATCTATGTTGCTGAAGATTTAGTTCCTTCTGTGTGAACACATATTGTAAGCTCTTGTGGTCTATGAATACATCTACATAAACCCCATACAAGTTGTGTCGCCATTTCTTTAAAGCAAATACCACCGTGGCCAACTCGAGATCGTGGGTCGGGTAATTCTTCTCGTGAGTTTTTAGCTGTCTGGAAGCATATTCTACGACCTTCCCATGATGCATCAATACACATCCCAGTCTGACCCTCGAAGCATCACAATATGACGAAGCCATCGGTACCCTCCGATAAAGTCAACACCGGTGCTGAAGTGAGTCTGGCCTTCAATTCCTGGAAACTCTTCTCACAAGCTTCCGACCATTGGAACTTCACCTTTTTCTGAGTCAATCTCATCAAGGAGGCCGCAATGGATGAAAAACCTTCCATGAACCTCCGATAATAACCCGCTAAGCCCAAAAAGCTTCTAATCTCTGAAGGATTTACTGGTCTGGGCCAGTTCTTTACTGCCTCTATTTTCTGGGAGTCCACCCTTATACCTTCTCTTGACACTACATGCCCCAAGAATGCAACTGATTTAAGCCAAAATTCACATTTGCTGAACTTGGTGTATAACTGGTTATCCTTGAGAGTCTGGAGTGCTACCCTCAGGTGTGCATCATGTTCCTCCTTGCTTCGGGAGTATATTAGTATGTCGTTAATGAACACGATCACGAATATATCCAAATATACCTTGAATACCCTGTTCATCAGGTCCGTAAAAGCTGCAGGGGCATTGGTTAGTCCAAACGACATAAAAATGAATTTAAAATGGCCATACCAGGTCCTGAAGGCAGTCTTTGGGATGTCGCTCTCCCGAACCCTGAGGTGGTGATATCCGGACCTAAGATCTATCTTGGAGAAATATTTGGCACCCTGAAGCTGATCGAATAGGTCATCGATCTTGGGTAGAGGGTATCTATTCTTTATGGTGACCTTGTTCAACTGTCTATAGTCAATACACATCCGAAGGGAACCATCTTTCTTGCGGACGAACAACACTGGGGCACCCCATGGGGACTGACTCGATCAAATGAAACCCTTATCTAGAAAATCCTTCAACTGCTCCTTTAACTCTTTTAGTTTGGCTGGAGCCATATGGTAAGGAGGAATTGATATGGGTTATGTGTAGGGTAAAAGATCAATCTCAAAATCAATCTCCCTCTTGGGAGGAACACATGGTAGGTCATCTGGAAATATCTCGGGGTATTCACACAACACGGATACTGACTGAATGGTCGGGGTCTCAGATGTGACATCCATAACCCTAACTAAGTGGTAAATACAACCCTTGGAAATCATTTTTCTAGCCTTGATGTAGGAGATAAGGCGACCTATAGGTACCGCTGAACCACCCCTCCGTTCTAAAACCGGTTCGTCTGGAAACCAAAACTCCACTGCCCGAGTTCTACAGTTAACAGAAGCATAACATGAAAATAACCAATCCATGCCTAAGATGATGTCAAAATTAGTCATAGCTAATTCTACTATGTCTGCGGAGGTAACCTTGTGCACCACTGTAATAGCGCAACCTCTATATACCCCCCTCGCTATGACCTAATCACCAACTGGGGTAGAGACAAAAAATGGTTCGGATAAGATTTCAGGACTTACTCCAAAGTCACTAGAAATGTAAGGTCTCACAAAAGATAGTGTGGCTCCCAGATCTAATAAAGCATAAGCATCAATGTGAAAGACTAGCAACATACCCATAACCACATCAGGAGAAGTCTCCTGCTCTTGCTGAGAGCCAAGTTCATAAAACTGGTTCTGGTGCTGGCCGCCAGCTGAGCCATTCGGAGCACCCTGCTGAGTCTGACGTGCTATTGGGACGGCTGAATTGGCTGCTAAAGTACGGGCTCCACTACACCCTGACCTAGCTGCAGGGCAATCCCTAAGTCTGTGTCCGGATTTGCCACACCCAAAACAAGCGTCTGAGCCCACCAAACATTTCCCTGGATAGTTCTTGCCACAAGTAGCACAAGATGGGAATGTGCGCATGCTGTTCTGACTCCTCGAACCTGAGGCCCTGCTCCTTTGACTATCCTGGGGCCTGGATGGAGTACTGGTTGAAGATGGTGCTGAAACAATGGACCTGAGCTGGGACTGCTAGTAAGATTCACCCCTCGGCTTAGGCTGGGAGAACCTGTGGCTATTAGTTTTGGCCCTCTTAGCCTCTCTATGCCTCATATGAGCTGCTTCCATATGCTGAGCATAGAGGACTATCCGTGGATAGTCCATATCCTGATGAAGCATGGTTGTTCTGTAGTCTTTGTCCAGATACTCTGCTACTCCCTACACGAACCTGCTCACCCGCACCCTTTAGTCCATCACTAACCCTGGGGCATATTTTGACAGGCGAGTGAACTCAAGTGAATATTCCAGCTCTGTTATCTTCCCTTGCTTAAGGTTGACAAACTCAATTTCTTTTAGTTCCCTCATCTCCCGAGGGAAGAACCTATCGAGGAAGGCTATGGGGAACTCATCCCAGCTGATAGGGCCTGCTCCCACTGCCCTGCTATCCCTCCATTTCTTGAACAAAATGTAAGCGACCTCCTTCAGCTGATAAGAGGCCAAATCAACACATTCCTTACTTGTCCCATGACCCGAGTGACCATAAAAATCCCTTCGATGAACTCGTGTGGATCCTCGTCCACCTTTACCCTGGTGAACTCAAGAGGGTTCATCCTTAAAAAGTCCCTGATCCAGGCCTCCGCTGCATTACCATTTTGAGGAACAGATGCAACAGCCTGCTGGTTGACCTGAGCAGTCAAGGCATGCACCAACATTTGAATAGCTTCCCAAAACTCGGCATGGGCAGCTGGCTCGGGTGCTTGGGGCTCCTGAACAGGTGGGGATTGCTAACGCCCATCATCATTGCCACCCCCGTGGCCTTCATCATTTCTGTTCCTCCTTCTAATTATCCTTCTGGGAGCCATAAATTTTCTACAATCACGAAACGCACGAATTAGAAGGATGGAGAGATTTTGACCGCACGACATAGATCATGAAAGAAGGGAACATTTCCTAAAATGTTCAGTAGCCTCTTCGTCATAAGTGTGGCACGCTTCACACCCATGAAAAAGACTCTACCTAACACAGCTTTCAGACTCCCTAGGACACATCCGAACCTATTGCTCTGATACCAAGTTTGTTAGGACCCGAGAGTACACCTGAATTTTATACACGCGACAAGGAGTCCCGAGAGACCCCAAGTCAAGCCATGGCGTGAGTATAACACTAATTCATTCATATAAAACGTAAAACTGAACTCATAGATCGTAAACTAGCTGAAAATCATATCATGAGAGATAAAGGAAACAACAATACAAGATCCAAACATAAACGGTTGAATACTGCACAAACGTCTGAAAGCATCTAGTCTAAAAGACGAGTTGAAGGGACAAGACCCCAACTAACGCAAATAGTCTGAAAACATAAGTGAAAAAGGTCTGAACATGAAGCCCTCGAATCATGAGGACTCACCACTAAAGGCTGACCAGAACTAGGCGCAAGCTAGGGACAATGCTGAACCTGCAAACTGGATCATGAAAATATGTGGGTCAGTACTTGAAAAGTACTGAGTATGTAAGGTATGCAAACAATTCTTAAAAACATGAAACTTATAGGAGTGGCACATCATGATCATAAAACTGAAATCGTAAGTATATCGTAAGGCTCAATACTTCCAAAATACTCATAAACCCATCAAAGTCGTAAAGTGTGGGGAAAACATTTCATAAATCATAACTTGAGACAAAAGAACATAATCATGCATATTTCAAAACCATGAGGGACAATGGGAGATTTCTATAACCGATATACATCATATGAGCACACATGAAGTCCGGGTTGTACCCCTAATCAGGAGGCCGTTCACACATTGCCAAGGGTATGAACCATGAAAGGCATGATATCACTCATGAAGGCCCAGTAGGGCATATGGGACAGTCACTGAGGAGGTCCCAAACATAATCCTATGGTGGCACGTAGTTCTGAGATTCGGGGTGTAACCTAGGCCCTAAACCTACTCTGTGTTAAGTACTACTCCCAAAACATGCAACGTTCTCATAACATTCATAATATGACATGCATGGCTAGTGGAAAAATGAAAATCATAACATACATGAGAGCTTGTATTTCTAGCCATGGAATTGGGCCCGTGAGTCGGCCAAAATCGTAGTTATAATTCATAAGCGACATGTGGCATTGCCCATAATTTCAAACATACTTGACATGCTTAAATTCATAAGAAAATGATCACGATAGCATGAGAAATTGAAACTTGAAGACATGCTTAAAAATTTAAGAGAAATTCATTCATGCTTTCGGAATCATCTTGACCATGAAGTTCACTAAAAATTTCCCCATAATTGGGCATCCATACTTTTAAAGATTTAAATCACAAAATATAAAATATATACAAGTAAAATCAGTTCAAACACTTCAAACCTGCAAATTAAACATAATATCACAAGTTCATGTAAGCTTTTGAGGAGTCATGCAAACGGGGTTAAGACCCACAAGAATTTAGTAAATTAAACATAGGAAATGGGAAGAAATGGGCATGGGTAGGGACTAAGCTACCCATTCAAATCCCACATACCTGGAAATTTTGTGATTTCCTACTCTCTTGAAGAACCCTAAGTGAGAGCTTGAAGAACTTGAATAAAATGTCTTGTAACCCTTCATACTCCCTTCTCCAACACTTGAAATTGCTAAAATGAACTTAACAGGAGTGTTCATCCCTTAAAGAACCTGTTTCAACCTCAAAACGACGTGGTTTAGGGCCCAAAAGCATAGAGAAATCGAAATTGCCCTTACTGAATTTCCCTGAAAAGCAGTTCTGGCCCCGACCACGAGTCGTACCACCAAGTCATGACTCGTGGTTACCTCTCGTGGTCACTTCACCCCTTTTTTCCCAACTTTATGAATTTGTCCACGATTGGTAACCCATGACTCGTACCACCATCCTATAGGTTGTACTGTCAACCGTGGTACCATCCACCCAACCCAATACGACTTAACCACTATTTCTCACCATGACTCGTTGCTACATCCTACGAGTCGTACCATGACCCATGACTACTCACTCTTGGCACCACTGAGATATTCATCACGACTCCTAACCACGGGTTGTACCTTCTCACCACGGTTCGTAGGACTACCCGTGACAAAACCTCAAGCTCCTAATTTCACCACGACTCGAGTCATGAGTCATAGGTACTCACCACGACTCATACCTCGAGTCCTACTGGTGCAAATTCCAGGTTTTTCTGCAGTTTTCAACTTCAACTCCCAGGTCTATACGTAGGCCCTTCTGGGATATTACACCCCAGGATGACTATAATGCATTTACTTATGGTAGATCGCATAGTGGAAAATTCGGAGGGATTCTCTATGATGTAGTGGTGAAGGTCGTGTCTTTTATCTTTCTAGCCAATTTTATCATTCTAGAATGTAAAGTGGATTTCGAGGTCCCCATTATCTTAGGGTGACCATTCCTTTCCACCGATCGTGCATTAGTGGACATGGAAACCGGACAGTTGAAATTCTGATTGAATAAAAAAGAAGTTACTTTTAATGTGTGTCGGTCTATGAAGCAGCACAATAATATGTGGGTGGTCTAAGTGATTGATATTGCAGAGGTTGAACCTCCAATGATGCCTATTGAGGAGAAGTTGAGTATTGAAACTCTAGCATTAGTGATAATGAATTATGATGCCGATGAGATTGATGGGTATAATGTGATAATTAATGCACTTGCCGATATGGAGTGGTATGCTTATGCTCTGAAGAAAATTGATCTTGATTAGAGGAACTATGAAACGCCATCAGCCAAACCTTCTATTATGGAGCCTCTAGTCTTGGAGCTCAAGGTGCTTCCATCTCATCTTCAGTATGTATTCTTAGGAGCCAAAATACTTTATCGGTGATTTTAGCTACAGACTTTTTCGAGTGGCAAGTGGTGGCTTTGGTCTCCGTTCTAAAGAGATACAAGAGAGCCATTGGATGGACTATTGTAGATATTATTAGGATTTCATTAGGTATTTCCACTCATAAGATCTAGCTAGAGCCAGACTTTATTAAGAGTATTGAGCATTAACATAACTTGAATCCACCTAAGCAAGAGGTGGTCAAGAAGGACATTATTAAGTGGTTGGATGTGGGCATGTTTTACCCTATTGTAGAAAACAAATGGGAAAGGTCTGTCCAATGTGTGCCAAAGAAGGATGGAATCACTATGCTTCCAAATGAAAAATAAGATCATTCCATTGAGGCCGGTTACAAGTTGGAAGTATGCATGGGCTATAGGAAGCAGAATCAATGGATGCAGAAGGACCACTTCCCGATGCCATTCATGGATCAGATGCTTGACTGACTTGCAAATAGAGGATGGTATTGCTTTCTCGATGATTATTTTGGGTACAATCATATTTTCATATCCCCTGAAAGACCAAGAGTAAGCCACATTCACCTGGCCTTATGGGACGTTTGTGTTATACCCCGAGAACTCAAAGATCAGACCCGGGAGTTGAAATGATAAAATTGTAAAATTTATGTTGCAGGCACAGGACGAGTTGTGGGATGACTCTTGAGGAGACCCCATGAGTCGTCAGGTGGCTCATGATGAGCCTTGGGAAAATCAAGGATTGAGGTCCCCATGAGTGAGGGAACGACTCGTGGTCAGCCACCATGAGTCATCATGCCGATCATGGTGTAGAGTTGGACTTTTAGAGGAGGATGTCCAGTGTATCTAACGAATGGGACCCCATGAGTCGTGGTCCGTCCCAACGACTCATGAGGTATGTTGTGAGCAAGCAAAATGGATTTTCATGGATGTTAAGGCAGTGTTTGATGGGAGGTGACCACAAGTCATGGTCAAAAGGGATGAGTCGTTAAGTCATCCATTACGAGAACTAGAAGTTTAGTTAACCAGTGCACTTGACGGGCGACTCGACAAGTCATTGCCCATCCTGACGAATCGTCAGGTCGCCCGTTAAGGTCACCTGGCAATGTTTTCCTACAAATTCAGAAAGGGTCTTTTCATAATTCCTAAGTTCCTAAGACCTATACTACGTCGTTTAAGGCTTGTTTTAGTGGGTTTTTAGCAGGGGAAAACATATCCTAAGCCATTATTCTCATGCATGCAAGTTTGAAGGTTTGAAGAGGAGGTTCAAGGAGAAATCTCAAGGTTTCCAATTGGATTCTCAGCTGGGCAATTATAGGGTGTTAGAATTCACCATTCCCCAGGTATGTAAGGCTATGAGTGAGTGTTTTCTTCCACACCCATGCCTAATCCCTATCAAAATGTGATAAATTATCTATGATCAAGTATGGGGTTTTACTCAATTGCATGATTCTTTCATCTCTATACATGGTTATGATTAGATTGTATTATTATTGAAGATTTATTAAGCTTCGGCGGATTCTAAATTGTTTTTCCCTTATAAAAATTGTTTTCTAAAATTTAAATCTAAAATTCCCATGGGTGAAGAGTTCATAAAAGAGGTGATTTATGGTAAATGTGTGATGATGATGAAGTTGATGATGAAAAGAATGTTTCAAAAACTACCCATGATTATGTTGATGTTTCAAAACGAAATGATTAGACCCAAGTATGATAATGCTTTGGATGACGCCCACATGTTGTTTTAAAGTGATGATTTTTCCGAAATAAGCTTACCACATTGTTTGAAGTGAATTTTTCCAATTTCTATTATAAATTCTAGTTGTGGTATGTTGAGTAAATATTTGTACACGTAGCTTACCACATGATTTAGAGTATATTCTCCCACCTATGATTGATCTTGTGGTATGTTTCGATATAGAGGTTTTCATATGCATGAATTCATAATCGAGATGTAGGTCATTATGAGATTTGTCAATATACAATGTTGAGCTTCGTTTCATACGATGTTGAGTTATGCATGATTTCATTATGAGCTTTGTCAGTAAACAATGTTGAGCTTTGTTTCATATGATATTGAGTTATGCACGACTTAATTATGAGCTTTGTCAATGGACAATGTTGAGCTTCGTTTCATATGATGATTGAGTTATGCATGATTTCATGTTGAGCTTCATCAATTGATGATGTCGAGCTTTGTTTTATACGATATAGAGCATTGTATATTTTTTGGAGAAGAGTCTGGCACTGAGCGGGTTAAGGGTCGATTATCGTATGCCCCAAAAGTACGCGCCAGCATAGTTTGATACTTTTATATTACTGGGACCTCCCTTGTGAGCTATCCACGACTCGATTGGCCCTTCAACGTAATATCTATATCATGGTATCGTCCATCGCCCTGGCAAGGTTATGGATGGCTCTACCCACTTGAGTGTGATAGTTGGGACCACGTAAGCTCTATCGTGGTATGTCGGTTAAGTGACGAGTCTCCCACTCTCTATATCATTTAGATTTTCATATTCATTACTCCTGATGATTATCTTATGCATGCATATTCAAAAATCAAGGTTTTAATCATTGTTTAGCTTTTGATAAAAATGTATGTTTTAGCTTTGAGTCATTCGAGTTAGTCATGATGTTTTATAGCTATGCATGGTCATGTTATTATAAGAGTACGATTTTAGAATGAATGCATGTTGCTTTCTACTTACACTTGAAAGCTTATGATATGTCATAAAGTATTTTTAATGATTTATTTTACTTAAGCGATTTTACTTACCTTGCATACTCGGTGCATTCCACATACTGACCGCATACTTTCTATGCTGCATCGTCTCATGATACAGGATTCGGTTCTCAGGTTCAGCCCCGTTCGTAGTCGCTGCTCAGAGTTAGCACCTGCTTTATTTGTGAATCCTCATCTTTGGAGGACTAGACCTTCAGTCGTTTTAGATGTCCTTTCAGTTTCTGTATTGTTGAGCTAGTTGCGTGTGTTGTCCCATCAACTTGTCTAGATTAGAGGTTTATCAGACTTAGATGTGTATTCAACTTTAGATATTTATTCTGTTGTTATATTATGTTTGACTTCTGCTGAGTTTATAACTATGTTTCCTTCATATTTATTGAATGAGTAGTTGAAAGCTGATGCCATAGGTCGACTTGGGGTCTCTCGGGGTCCCTTGTCCCGTGTCTACGATTCGGGTCTATGCTCGGGTCATGACAAACTTGGTATCAGAGCCATAGGTTTGATGTGTCCTAGGGAGTCTGAATGTCACGTTAGGTAGAGTCTTGTTCATGGGTGTGAAGCACGCCACACTGTGATGAAGAGGCTACTACACCTTTTAGGAAATGTTCCCTTCTTTCATGATTTATGTCGTGCGGTGAAAAGCCTTTCTATCCTTCTAATTCGTGCTATTTACGATTGCAGAATCATAGCTCTTCGATGAGTGAATGGAAGGAGGAATGGAGGTGGTGAGGGCCGTGAGGATGGAAACAATCATAAGCATTAGCCATCCCCACCAGTTCAGGAGCCTCAAGCATCGGAGCCAGCTGCCCATGCTGAGTTCTGATCTGCCATTCAGATGCTTGATCAGGCCTTGACTTCTCAGGTCAATCAGCAGGCCGTTGTGAATGTTTTGCAAAATGACAGTGCGGCGGAGGCTCGAGTCAGGGACTTCTTGAGGATGAACCCACTGGAGTTTCTGGGGTCCAAGGTAGATGAGGACCTGCATGATTACATTGATGAGATTGTCAAGATCACCCAGTTTATGGGGGTGAATATTGTTGAGTGCACAGAGTTGGCCTCCTACCAGTTGAAGGAGGTGGCACATATTTGGTTCTGGTGGAAGGACAACAGGGTCGCAGGAGCAGATCTAATCACCTTAGAGTAGTTTCAGGTAGCATTCCTAGATCGGTTCTTCCTTCGAGAGATGAGGGAGTTGAAGGCAGTTGAATTCGTGAATCTAAAGCAAGGAAGGATGACTATTTAGGAGTACGCCCTTGAGTTCACCCGTCTATCTAAGTATGCCCCGGAGTTAGTGGCCGACTACCGGGCGTGAGTGAGCAGATTTGTGCATGGTATAATAGGATATTTGGATAAGGACTGTAGGACAGCTATGCTCCATTAGGACATGGACTTCTCTCGCATTGTGTTGTACACTCAGCAGATTGAGGTGGCACATTCAAGGGAGAGGGAGGCTAAGAGGGCAAGGACTGAGGACCACAGATTCTCTCAGTAGAAGTCCGGTGGTGGGCACTGACAGTAGACCCACCATAGATCATCAGCCCCAGCATCTTCAGCACTAAGTGTGCCATCTAGGCCCAAACATGATCAGAGGGGGCGAGCGTCAGGCTCAAGGGGTGATAGCAGTAGACCAGCAAATTCCAGCATTCCAGTTTGTTGCAGGTGCGGCCGAGGGCACACAAGCTAGTGTTTGGCAGGGTCAGGAGTGTGTTTTGGATGTGGTCAGCCTGGACATATGCTCAAGTATTGTCCCGTTGAGAGACAGGATCAGGTTGGGGCCAAGGCCCAACTTCTAGTTCAGCAGCCCTACTGATCTTGGGCAGACTTATATGCCCAAGTGATACTCAAACGTATCGTTTTTGCCTTGTTTATCTAGCAATGTGTATACATTTTTCATGTAATTGGTAATAAAATGTGAATTTATACTAACCAACATGATTAGCATTGTTTTGTAGGTAAAATGTGATTTCGGGAAGCTAAAATGCATGTTGGAGGATATCGGAGTTGGACTTGGATGCGAGCAAGGGAAAAAGCATTGGACTGCACCAAATAAAGGGGCTTCGCGATGGAGCCGTGTCACACTGCCATCGCGGAGGCATTCTGCCTGGAGGGTGAAAAATTCATCAATTCCAGTGGAGGCTCGCGACAGCTCCGTGGCACGGTGGCAAGCCTCCGCGTTGCATGCCGTGCCACGTTGGTGCTTTATTCTCGGACCCCCAATTTCCAGTGAGGGTCCATGTCCATGCCGTGTCACGGAGGCAGTGCTCTGCGATGCACTCCGTGACACGTTGCTTGTTATTCCGGGAAAAATTTCCACTAGTATAAATAGAACACTTAGGTTCATTTTTTTCATAATTCAGACTTGGTGGAGCAAGGACGTGGGTTACAGGCAGTTGAGGGACGAAAAGTTCAGGGTTTTTTCTCTCTTTCTTTCTTCTCTAATTAAATTGTTTGTATGATTAACACTTGTTTTAGGATGATTAATCCACAAATGAGTGGCTAATTCCCTTCCTTGTTGAGGTTATGAACACTTGTGATGAATTTTGATTATTGAATTATATGGTTTTTCATCTTTTTCTTCCATGTTGTTCTATTAATTCTTGTTTCTACTGCATTGGTGTGTGGCCGACATTAATGTTTATCTAAAAAGTCCGATTTCACTCGAGAGAGCACAAAATTGGAAAGTTGTGAATTAATAGAGTATTGTTCTTTACTTGATTTGGGAAAATTGAGTTTTGATGTGCTTTCCTGATAGAAATATACTTGAAAGCCGTATTAGTCAATTTAGGAACCGGAATTTTATTACTAGGTCATGAATTGCATTTGATCACAGAAATGTAGACGGATGGTTTATGATTCTTAGGTGAGATTAAATACGAGAGTTTTAATCTCTTGGCTAATGTTCTTGGCTAGCAACTGGAAGAAAAGATTAACCAATTTATGATTATAATCAGTTTTATTACATGTTCTTAACCTCGGCATGCTCATATCCATAGTTTAAATTCAAAGTAGATAATTGTTAGTAGTTATAGTATAAAATTTATAAAACAAATTATTCAAATTTTGGTTACGTTATTGTCAGCATATTTAGAAGTGAGGTATAATATAGTATACTTAAGCAATTTTCACTTATCCAGAGTCTCCGTGGATCGATACTTGGCTTACTAAAGCCACTTACTACTTGTTAGACCACGTGCAGTTGCGTGTCGGTTTTTAACCCCAACAAACGCACCGAACAAGTTTTTGGCGCCGTTGCCGGGGAGACTTGGCAATTGGTGAAATTGTGTTAAGAGTAAATTTACTGTATTTTTATTTTATTTTCTTAAGTGTTGACAACTTGGTCTTAGCCTTTATTTTGCAGATTTAATTACTGTGAACACTGGCAAGAGACAAAGAGCTGGTGGAATCTTATATAGAGCCTGAACGTATATTTCACAGTAAACGGAGAGAAGCTCTACAAAGGAAGCTGTAGTTGCTCAAACAGACTATTATGGAGCAACAAAATCCACCGGTTGTGAGGGCAGTGTTAGTGCCCGAAGAAGCAGCAGCAAGGCCGGTTCGCGAGGTGGCAATCCCACATGCCAACAATGTTACATCCAGTATCTGCAAACCAGAGCCTGAAGGGAGATTTGAACTCAAGCAAAATATGGTGCAATTGTTGCACACAAGCGGGCAATTTACCGGTCTCCCTCATGAGGACCCACAACAACATCTCCAGAACTTTTTGGAGATAAGTGACACTTATATACCCGCTGGAGTGTCACCTGATTATGTTCGGCTTACATTATTTCCGTTCTCATTACTCGGTGAAGCCAAGAGGTGGTTGAAAGCTGAGCCACCAAATTCTATTTCAACATGGGATGATCTTGCACGAAAGTTTTTGATAAGGTTTTTTCCCTCTGGCAAAACAGCAAGACTTAGAAGTCAAATTCTAAGTTTCAAACAGAGGGAGGGAGAAAATTTATATCAAGCCTGGGAAAGATTTAAATCCATGTTGTGGGACTGTCCTCATCATCATCAGTCCAATGAGGTGTTGGTGCACACATTTATTGAGGGTTTGGAACCCCATACCAAAATTATGCTAGATTCAGCAGCTGGAGGGCAAGCGCTGGAAAAGACTTATGAGGAGCTGTACACCTTGCTAAACCGGATTTCACAGGGCAATCCAGAATGGAATGCTGAATCATCACGAGGTGGGGCAAGGAAAGCAGCAGGAGTGTTTGAAGTGGATGGATTTACACCTATCGTTGCGCAGATAGCTGCTTTGCAAAATCAATTGAACAACCACTTCAGCAACATGACTTTGAACCAGCCGTCAGCTCCAGTTAATGCGGTCCAGCAAATGTGGTGTGAAGTGTGTGGAAGCAGTGAGCACTCAACTGAGTGCTGTGGAGCAAATCCTGATTCGGTTAACTTTGTGGGCAATGCACAAAGAAATCAGCAGCAGTATGGGAGTAGCTACAATTCAAATTGGAGGAACCATCCAAAATTTTCATAGGGTAGCAACAACCATCAAGGCCAAAGTTCGGGTCAGGGTATGCAAAGGAATCAAGGAGGGCAACAGAACTACCAATCTCAATTCAGAAATAACAATGCCCCTCCTCCACCACCATCACCCAGCATTGAGGAGATGTTCAAGACCATGATCGCTAATCAAGCGCAATTGCAGGCTGACTATGTTAAATTGGCAGCCGAAGTGAAAAATAACCTATTAGCGACCAAGGCTCTTGAGTACCAATTTGGGCGATTTGCTAGTGCCCAAAATACAAGGCCCAGAGGAGGACTGCCTAGCGACACGGATCTGAATCCGAAGCAGGTAAATGCAGTCACCACAAGGAGTGGTTTGCAGCTGAAGGAGGTGGAACCATAAAGATCACCTCAAAAGTCGGGAGCAGCAGAAGTTGAGGGGGAGCAAAGTTCGAAAAGGGGGAAGACCATAGAAGCTGAATCAGAAAGACCTCCACCCCCGTTCCCTCAACGACTCAAGAAACACAAGGAGGAGGCGTGTTTCAAGAAATTCATGGAGGTGCTTAAACAGGTACATGTTAACTTACCTCTTGTTGATGTCTTGCAGGGAGTGCCTAAATATGCCAAATACATTAAAGACATCATGGCCAACAAAAGTCGCTTGACTGAGTATGCCACGGTGGCTTTGATGGAGGAGTGCACTTCCCGGATCCAAAATAGACTGCCCACAAAGCTAAAAGACCCTGGAAGTTTTACTATCCAGCTTACTATTGGGCAGAGCATTCGAGCTCGTGGATTGTGTGACTTGGGAGCGAGTATAAATCTGATGCCATCTTCGGTATTCAGAAAGTTGGGTCTAGGGAGTCCTAGACCTACAACCGTAATTTTGCAGTTGGCGGATCGATCCTTAGCTAGGCCGGATGGCATTGTTGAGGATGTTCTAGTGCAAGTGGGCTCCCTAATTTTCTCGGTAGATTTTATTGTTCTGGATTTTGAACCAGACGTGGAAGTCCCATTTATTTTGGGACGACCCTTCTTGGCAACCGGGAAAGCATTAATCGACGTAGTTGCGGGTCAACTTACATTGCGAGCACATGACAAGGTAGAGGTGTTCGATGTGTACAAAGCACCCAAGCTCCCGATGGTGAATGAAGAACTCTCGGTGATCAATGTAATTGATCATGGTAATGCTAAGCAAATGAATGATTCCCGAGAGTTGATGGGAAGACCACCAGATAGGTGTAAGCACTACTGGGGGGAGGACAATGATCGTGAGAAATCGTCCATCACCCTAGCGGACAATTTAGCGTAAATGAGGTCGAGCCGCGATGGTAAACCAGGCGCTGCACGGGAGGCAACCCGTGAAAAAAATATTTTTTTTCTCTCATTTTGTAAAGTGTAAATAGATTTTACTCTTCTTTTTCTTGATTTAGTACAAAATTTTTTGTTTTAGTTAGTATTTTTTTTATTTTAGTTAGGTGAAACCTATTATTCTAACCAATTTTGTTTAGTGAGATGATTTTCAGGTCAAACGGAGAAAAATGTGCACGGAATCGTGAAGGAAAAGGCGAGGTATGAAAAAATTAATAAAATGTAGAAGACAGTGAGCTAGGGCGATAGCTCCGTGTCACGGAGGAGGACCTCCGCGTTACACTCCGTGACACGTTGAGGTGTAATCTGGAAATTTCAAAATTTCCAGTAAGCTATCGCGATGGCTCCGTGTCACGAAGGCAGTGCACCGCGATGCGCTCCGTGACACGTTGCCATATAAATTGTGACGGGTCACACCGGGTTGCCGGGTGACCCGCGTGTTTTTCTACATTTTAAACCCGATTTCTTCCTTTTTCCCCTCATTTTTAATTTCCTCAACGACCAAACATCCCTAAATCCCTTCCCCACCAATGTGCCACGGCTTAAGGCAAAGAATTACCAAGTTCTCTTCGGTTCTTCAACTTCGAGGTATGTTTTCTGATTCTCTCTCAAGTTTTTAGCGATTTTATTCGAATTTAAGCATGGGAGGTGAGATAAATCAACCTAAGTCGAAATTAGCATGAATTCGAGTTATTTATTGATTGATAAAAGTTCAGAATGTTGTAATGATCATTTGAACTTGTTAATTGCATGAATTATTCGAATTTGATTGCGAAAATCAATTCTAGGGCTGTGTTGTTGAATTTGAAGTTGGGAATGTGTTGAATTCGTGAAATATATGTTGGGGTGTACTTGTGAAGTGAGATAAGTCGTTGTAGAAATTTGTTTGAATGTAATAAACGACGAATTCTTGGGTTTTGGGGAAAATGTTGAAATTTGTTCAAATTGGGTTGGTTGTATAGGTTCATGTATATAGAATTTTTGTTGTTGTTTTTGTTTCGTTGTTTCTCTTTGCTAAGCGCGATGGTTGAATTGCTAGCAATGGTAGTGATTGGTATTAGCTGTACAAAGTTTGAGTAGTACGCAGAAGTTATACCGTCGAATTTTTCTTTGTGAACGCACTAAGCAAGAATTGTATAGCTGGTTGTTTGGTGTAAATAAAGTTATTCTTGCCGTAGTATTGTAACCGTAGCTAAGGACTAAGTGTGGGGTAAACTTAGCGTAACCCGACCTTAGCCGAAGTTAATATTCATTTAGCTTGACATTGCGATTGTTTACTTGTGTTGACAGACAAAATGGAAAGCAGGCAAGATAAAGGTAAGGGTGCATCAACTTCAGGCACCGGGAGGAAAAGACTTAGACTGGGCACAGCAGTCCCAGCTGCATCAGCAGTTCCACGCGGCCAGCGCCACCAATACGGAATGAGATGGGTGACTGATGAGGGGAAGAAGTGGTATGCTAAACACAAGGAGAACAAATACTTCCCCGAGGAGCATATAGCATGGGAACCATTAGCGCAGGAGTTTCCCTGAATAGTTCAACGGATCGAGGCTGCTGGGCTAAGTTTCATATTTCAGGAGCCCAAGGAATGCAACCTACACCTGGTCCGGGAGTTCTATGCTAATTGGAACCCAGCATTCAGAAGCCACACCATCAAGATCAGAGGGCAGATAGTCACTCTGGAACCCCAACAGCTAAATGCCATCATAGGAGCGTGGGACACAGACGCCCACGTTCTCCGCCAGCTGAAGATTACCCCACCGTATGCCGACATCAGATGCATACTGTGTTGGGCTCGATCCACAGCTAGATGGAGCAGACACAAGGAAAGGGGCTACCACCAGACTCTGCCATATTCTCAAATGAACAGGGAAGCCCGAATCTGGCTGAAGATAGTCTGCTCGTGCCTAATCCCGGGGGTACACATGACTGATGTGACACGGGACCGTGTTTGCCTGGTGTATGCCCTGATGAAAGGGCTGGAGATTAATGTTGGGGCGATCATCATATCCGCCATGAAGAGAGACCGATTACACCAGGGCCACAGGTATGGGTTCGGTGGACTAATCACCACCTTTCTCCGAAGCCTCAACGTCGAGGAAGAGGCTTTGGATTATATCCCGCAGTTGGAGCGGCGGGCCTTGGATGTGACTAAAACTAAGGCCCCCGACACCACCCACGGGTCAGTGCTGACGCTTGGCGAGCGACATGCTCGTGATGACCAGTACATGGCGCGGATGTTTGGGATGCAAATGCTCCAGCTCAGGATCGGTGGGAGACCAGCCACGGAGGAGGAGCTATGGAAGCTCGAGCTAGATTACCCATTTGGCGAAAACGCTAGGGCTTTATGCCGAGTGGGACCAGCCTTTGTAGTGCCCACTGATGATGACGTCCCCACGGACGAGGAGACACGCCGGGAGGACTCCGATGTGGAGTCCGATGACGACGACGGAGGCGACTCAGACGTGGGAGATGAGGCAGCAGCACCTGATGAAGAAGTGGAATACTTTGACTGATCAGGGAGTTCCACCACCCAATTTTGTGATTTTTAATTTTTGTGAACATTGGGGATAGTGTTCGGTTTAAGTGTGGGGTGGGGAGTAGTTAGGTGCTAGGCTGGGCTGGTTTGCTTGTATGCTTTCCTTTTTATTTTTGTATGTATGTTTCCCTGTGTTTGTGAATATGCAAATTATTCTGTATTTGTACATGTTTGTGGAATTGATTTGTGTTGTGGAATGTTGATGTTTCCAACTAAGTCCGTAAAACTTTGTACATATTTTTGCTTATCGAAATGATCGATAATTTTAAAATTTTGCAAAAATATTTTGTTCATATTTAAGATATTTTGTAAATAATTTTTCCATCGAAATGATCGATGTTTTGCAAAATTTTTCAATTTTTACTTTTGGGTTTCTTGGCGTTTGTTTTTGCTTCTTTTACCGAGAATGGTCCCATTGAACCGACGTCATAGCTAGTGACTGTTCCCTATGATGGATGGATGACGACCGTCTTAAGGGAAATGTAGTCGGTAGGAGTAGTTATTTTAATTTATTTTCAGTTTTTTTCTTTGGTGGATTGCATCACGGAACCTGTAGTTACTATATGGTTGTGAAATGTTGGTTGCGTGTTGTACCTGATATTCAAAATGCAAAAGTGATTCGTATGAAAGCATGCAATTTTGTAAATATGTTGAGATACCTAGGCTGTAGAGTTCGATTCGGTGTGATTGAGGCTTAATGTTTGAATCCATGTAATTAGCTGATTGAAGAGTCTGTGAATGCATCTTGAATCGAGCATGTTCATAAAGTGTGAAGTGAGGTGTTGACATTCCATGCTATTGTGAAGTGTCTAGAACTTGCCTGGTGTGTGTACAAAACGAAATGAAGGAGGTGTATTGTTGGAAAGGATGTAGGCATTTCTTTGTTTTAACCGAGAGTTTCTATTTTTTTCTTGTCATACTCCCGTTTTTATATGATTGTATACCCTAGTGAGCCCTTTGAGCCTTTAGCCTATTATTTCTTTGTTTTGTCCAAAAAGAATAAACTGAACTTAATTCTTTCTTTTCATTAGCCGTAAAGTCTATACAAAACTCTTAAGCGCTTAAGAAAAAAAAAAAAGTTTCCCAAAGTGTCAAAGAGTGAGAATGGTGAAAAGGAAAAAAAAAAAGAAAAGCAGAGAGAGGGAAGAAAAGAAAAGGTTGAAGGTGCACTTGCTAAAATTAAATGATAATAAAGGTGCATGAAAAACCTTTGTTACCATGTCAAGTGTGCGTGATGAAATGGCCCATACTAAAGTAAATCATCAAGAATGGGATGATGGAAAAAAAAAGAAAAGAGAGAAACAATGTCCATGAGTTGATGGGAATGTGTCGAAAAGGCGCTTAAGGATGCTAGTGTCTATTGTTGGCTAATCCAATATATACTAGTTCCATAGCTTCCATTACAACCCATTAAAGTCCTACATGATCTTACACTGCATTTCTTTATATTAGTGGAGTAATACACTAAGGGCAAGCTTATGGGTCATGACATGATGCATGTGAATTCTTTTGGGAGAGAGAGTGAAATTAATTTTTACATGCCCCTACTTGAATGTTTGTGTGTCACATGAGCAAAAAGGGGAAGATTCTCTTGAGTTGTGAGGGCACATGCTTGATGAAAGATTGATTTTCGGGTCGGATATCTTGATTAGCTGATTTGCATGAGTTTGCCGATATCGAGAGTCGATTCTTAAAGTCTAGGAAGTCTTAATGTATTAAAGGTCATTGCATTGTTAAGACCATACATGTTTTTTTTTGATGATTCGCAATATTGAATGATCGGTATGACCGTAGCTCAAATTGTCACACCATAGTGGCGAAGGTTGGGATGTAAATTGCATGAATTGTATGTTTGTTGTTCGAGGACGAACAAGGATTTAAGTGCGGGGTAAGTGATCTTGGGCAGATTTATATGCCCAAGTGATACTCAAACGTATCGTTTTCGCCTTGTTTATCTAGCAATGTGTATACATTTTTCATGTAATTGGTAATAAAATGTGAATTTAGACTAACCAACGTGATTAGCATTGTTTTGTAGGTAAAATGTGATTTCGGGAAGCTAAAATGCATGTTGGAGGATATCGGAGTTGGACTTGGATGCGATCAAGGGAAAAAGCATTGGACTGCACCAATTAAAGGGGCTCCGCGATGGAGTCGTGTCACGCTGCCATCGCGGAGGCATTCTGCCTGGAGGGTGAAAAATTTATCAATTCCAGTGGAGGCTCGCGACAGCTCCGTGGCACGGTGGCAAGCCTCCGCGTTGCATGCCGTGCCACGTTGGTGCTTTATTCCCGGACTCCCAATTTCCAGTGAGGGTCCGCGTCCACGCCGTGTCACGGAGGCATTGCTCCGCGATGCACTCCGTGACACGTTGCTTGTTATTTCGGGAAAAATTCCCACTTGTATAAATAGAACACTTAGGTTCATTTTTTTCATAATTCAGACTTGGTGGAGCAAGGACGTGGGTTACAGGCAGTTGAGGGACGAAAAGTTCAGGGTTTTTTCTCTCTTTCTTTCTTCTCTAATTAAATTGTTTGTATGATTAACACTTGTTTTAGGATGATTAATCTACAAATGAGTGGCTAATTCCCTTCCTTGCTGAGGTTATGAACACTTGTGATGAATTTTGATTATTGAATTATATGGTTTTTCATCTTTTTCTTGAGTTTTGATGTGCTTTCCTGATAGAAATATACTTGAAAGCCGTGTTAGTCAATTTAGGAACTGGAATTGTATTGCTAGGTCATGAATTGCATTTGATCACAAAAATGTAGACGGATGGTTTATGATTCTTAAGTGAGATTAAATACGAGAGTTTTAATCTCTTGGCTAATGTTCTTGGCTAGCAACTGGAAGAAAAGATTAACCAATTTATGATTATAATCAGTTTCATTACATGTTCTTAACCTCGGCATGCTCATATCCATAGTTTAAATTCAAAGTAGATAATTGTTAGTAGTTATAGTATAAAATTTATAAAACAAATTATTCAAATGTTGGTTACGTTGTTGTCAGCATATTTAGAAGTGAGGTATAATATAGTATACTTAAGCAATTTTCACTTATCCAGAGTCTCCGTGGATCGATACTTGGCTTACTAAAGCCACTTACTACTTGTTCGACCACGTGCACTTGCGTGTCAGTTTTTAACCCCAACAAACGCACCGAACAACCCCCACGCACAACACATTAGGGAGCATCTACTAGCACAGCTGGCGGGCAGCGCCAAACAAATTCTATGCCTTAGCCACTCGCCAGGAGTAGGAAGCCTCACCAGATGTAGTCACCGGTATGTTGAGAGTCTTTCTTGTTGATGTATATGCATTGCTAGATTTGGGGGATACCCTATCTTTTGTGACACCTTATGTAGAAAGTAGCTTCAAAGTCAGTCCCAATGTTTTTTAGAGCCCTTCTCAATTTCTACCTAGTAGGTGACTCAGTTATGGCTAGACGGGTATATAGAGATTGCCCGGTCTTAGTTCTTCATAAGGCCACCTCAACATATTTGGTAGAGTTAGCCATGACCGATTTTGATGTTATTCTCGGCATGGATTGGTTATTTGCATGCTATGCTTCAGTTAGTTGTAGGACCCAGTCAGTAGAGTTCAGATTTTTGGGTGAGCTTGTCTTAGAATGGGAGGGTAGTTCAGTTGTGCCTGTAGGTCCATTTATTTCCTACCTTAAGGAGAGAAAGATGACTTCTAAGGGTTGCTTGTACCATCTAGTTAGGGTTAAGGATGTGGAGTCCAATACCCCGACCATCCTGTCAGTACCAGTAGTAGATGAGTATCTAGAGGTCTTTCCTGATGATTTGCCAGGTGTCCCTCCCGAGCGAAAGATTGATTTCAGTATAGATCTCCTTCCCGACACGCAACCTATATCTAATCCACCTTACAAAATGGATCCAACCAAGTTAAAAGAATTGAAGGATCAGTTGAAGGACCTGTTAGATAAGGGCTTTATTAGGCCGAGTAAGTCTCCATGGGGTGCACCAGTGTTGTTTGTCCGAAAGAAGGATGGTCTTCGGATGTGCATTGACTATCGGCAGTTAAACAAGGTTACCATCAAGAACAGGTACCCCTTGCCTAGGATCGATAATTTGTTTGACCAACTTCAGGGTGCCAAGTGTTTCTCCAAGATTAATCTTAGATCTGGGTATCACCAGCTCAGTATTCGGGACAGTGACATCCCAAAACCCGCTTTCAGGACTCGGTATGGTCACTATGAATTTGTTGTTATGTCTTTTGGACTAACCAATGCCCCTACAGCTTTTATGGATCTAATGAATAGGGTTTTCAAGGCATATTTGGACATGTTCATGATTGTGTTCATTCATGACATCCTTATATACTCTCGAAGCGAGGAGGAGCATGCCGCTCACTTGAGAAGAGTGCTTCAGATCCTCAAGGATCTTCAGTTATATGCAAAGTTCAGCAAATGTGAGTTTTGGTTGGACTTGTTGGCATTTCTAGTCCATGTGGTATCAGGTGAGGGAATAAAAGTAGACTCTCAGAAGATCAAGGCGGTAAAGAATTGGCCCAGACTGGTGAATCCATCAGATATCAAGAACTTTTTGGGCTTAGCGGGTTACTATCAAAGATTTGTGGAAGGTTTTTCATCTATTTCCGCACCATTAAGTAAGTCGATTTAGAAGAAGGTAAAGCTTTGATGGTCAGAGGCTTGTGAGAAAAGCATCCAAGAGTTGAAGACCCGACTCACTTCAGCACCAATGTTGACTCTACCCGAGGGTACATATGGCTTTGTAGTGTATTGTGATGCTTCGCGAGTTAGACTCGGGTGTGTGTTGATGCAACATGGGAAGTGATAGCATATGCCTCGAGACAGTTGAAAGTTCATGAAAAGAACTATCTGACTCATGATCTTGAATTGGTCGGGCGGTGTTTGCGTTGAAGATATGGCAGTATTACTTGTATAGGGTCCACGTGGATATATTCATGGATCACAAGAGCTTGCAATATGTGTTCACGCAAAAAGACCTCAATCTTCGGCAAAGGAGGTGGTTGGAGTTACTAAAGGACTACGGCATGAGTGTCCTTTACCACTCGGGTAAGGCTAATATAGTAGCAGACAAACTTAGTAGACTCTCTATGGAGAGTGTTTTCTACGTGGATGAGGGAAAGAAAGAGTTGGTGAAGGATGTCCATCGACTTGCGAGGTTGGGAGTTAGATTGGTCGACTTGACCGATGGTGGCGTTGTTGTGCAAAACAGATTAGAATCATCCTTGGTGATGGAAGTGCAGGCCAGGCAAGATGACGATCCAATTCTAGCAAAGCTGAAGGAAGCCATTTAAAGTCAAAAGGTGGAAGTCTTCTCCCAAGGAGGAGATGGTGTACTGCGATACCAGGGTCGACTATGTGTTCCAAATGTTGAAAATTTGAGGGATCGGATATTGCATGAGGCACATGGATCCAGGTATTCTATCCATCTGGGTGCCACCAAGATATATCATGATTTGCGGGAAATATATTGGTGGAACGGCATGAAGAAGGACATTGCAGAATTCGTAGCCAAGTGCTCGAATTGTCAACAAATGAAAGTTGAGCATCAAAGACCAGGAGGCATATTGCAGGATATTAGCATTCCTACTTGGAAGTGGGAAGAGATTAATATGGATTTCGTTATAGGCCTACCTCGAATCCACCGACTCTATGATTCTATTTTGGTGGTAGTCGACAGGTTGACCAAGGCTGCACACTTCCTACCGGTCAAAATCACATATTCAGTGGATGGTTATGCCGAATTGTATATTCGGGAGTTGGTTCGACTTCATGGAATGCCCTTGTCTATTATTTTAGACCGAGGTACTCAGTTTACCTTTTAGTTTTGGCGGTCTTTCCAAAAAGGGCTTGGGACTCAAGTTAAGCTCAATACGGCATGTCATCCGTAAACAGACGACGGGGCAAAACGAACAATTCAGACCCTCGAGGATATGTTGAGGGCATGTGTGATGGATTTCAAAGGTAGTTGGGATGACCACTTTCCTTTGATCGAGTTTGTTTATAACAACAACTATTACTCTAGCATCTAGATGGCACCGTTTGAGGCTTTTTATGGGAGGAGGTGTAGATCTCCCATCGGATGGTTTGAGGTTGGGGAAGCCTTTGTGGTAGGGCCTAATTCGGTTCGTGAGGCCATGGTAAAGATTCAGTTGATAAGGGACAGGCTGAAAACTGCTCAGAGTCGTCAAAAGTCATATGCAGATATGAGAAGAAGGGATTTGAAGTTTGAGGTGGACGATTGGGTATTTCTAAAGGTATATCCCATGAAAGGAGTCATGCGGTTCAGAAAGAAAGAAAAACTCAGTCCCCGCTATATTGGCCCCTACCGGGTTATGAGAAGAGTTGGTAAGGTAGCGTATAAGTTGGACTTGCCATCAGAGTTATCTTTAGTTCATCCCGTCTTTCATATATCGCTCTTGAAAAAGATCTTCGGTGATCCATCTTTAGTTGTCCCGGTGGAAAGCGTTGGTGTGGGAGACAACCTTAGTTATGAGGAAATTCTTGTTGCAATCTTGGATCGTCAGGTTCGGAGGTAGAGGAACAAGGAAGTAGCTTCGGTGAAGGTGTTGTGTAGAAACCAGCATGTTGAGGGAGCTACGAGGGAAGCCGAAGCAGCTATGATGGCTAAATACCCCCACCTATTCCCTACCGACTCAGTTTCAGTTTGAGGTTCAGTTTTTTCCCTAATTATCTAATCAGTTTCCATGTACATGTCATGTGCGCAAGTTTGAATCATGTTGTGATAAATGTATGTGATGCCTGAATTTAGTTCAGCTATGTAGTTCTTTTTGGAGGTAGTCATTCCGTCAATTTTCGATTTAAATAATTAGTATTTTCATATAAAAATTTCATGTTAACATTCAAGGACGTATGTTCCCAAGGGGGAGATATTGTTGTACCCCGAGAGCTCAAAGATCGGACCTAGGAGTTGAAATGGGAAAATTGTAAAATTTATGTTGCAGGCACAGGACGAGTCGTGCGACGACTTGTGAGGAGAGCCCACGAGTCGTCAGGTGACTCATAGGTAGGCTTGGGAAAATGAAGGATTGAGGTCCCCATGAGTGAGGGAACGACTCATGGTTAGCCACCACGAGTCGTCATGCCAATCGTGGGGTGGAGTTGGACCTTTACAAGAGGATGTCCAATGTATCTAATAGATGGGACCCTACGAGTCGTGGTTCGTCCCAATGACTCGTGAGGTAAGTCGTTAGCAAGCAAAGTGTATTTTCATGGATGTTAAGGCAGTGTACTTGACGAGAGGTGACCATGAGTCTTGGTCACAGGGACGAGTCGTTAAGTCATCCATTACGAGCCCTAGAAGTTTAGTTAACCAGTGCACTTGACGAGCGACTCGACAAGTCATTGCCCGTCCTGACGAATCGTTAGGTCGCCCGTTAAGGTCACCTGGCAATGTTTTCCTACAAATTCAGAAAGGGTCTTTTCATAATTCCTAAGTTCCTAAGACCTATATTACGTCGTTTAAGGCTTGTTTTAGTGGGTTTTTAGCAGGGGAAAACCTATCCTAAGCCATTATTCTCATGCAAGCAAGTTTGAAGGTTTGAAGAGGAGGTTCAAGGAGACTTCTCAAGGTTTCCAATTGGATTCTTAGCTGGGCAATTAGAGGGTGTTAGAATTCACCATTCCCCAGGTATGTAAGGCTATGAGTGGGTGTTTTCTTCCACACCCATGCCCAATCCCTATCAAAATGTGATAAATTATCTATGATCAAGTATGGGGTTTTACCCAATTGCATGATTCTTCCATCTCTATACATGGTTATTATTAGATTGTATTATTATTGAAGATTTATTAAGCTTTGGCGGATTCTAAATTGTTTTTCCCTTACAAAAATTATTTTCTAAAATTTGAATCTAAAACGCCCATGGGTGAAGAGTTCATAAAAGAGGTGATATATGGTAAATGTGTGATGATGATAAAGTTGATGATGAAAAGAATGTTTCAAAAACTACCCATGATTATGTTGATGTTTCAAAATAAAATGATTAGACCCAAGTATGATAAAGCTTTGGATGATGCCCACATGTTGATTTAAAGTGATGATTTGTACGAAATAAGCTTACCACATTGTTTGAAGTGAATGTCCCCAATTTTTATTATAAATTCTAGTTGTGGTATGTTGAGTAAATATTTCTACACGTAGCTTACCACATGATTTAGAGTAGATGCTCCCACCTATGATTGAGCTTGTCGTATGTTTCAATATAGAGCTTCTCATATGCATGAATTCATAATCGAGATGTAGATCATTATGAGATTTGTCAATACACAATGTTGAGCTTCGTTTCATACGATGTTGAGTTATGCATGATTTCATTATGAGCTTTGTTAATAAACAATGTTGAGCTTCGTTTCATACGATGTTGAGTTATGCAAGATTTCATTATGAGCTTTGTCAATAGACAATGTTGAGCTTCATTTCATACGATGATTGAGTTATGCATGATTTCATGTTGAGCTTCAACAATTGATGATGTTGAGCTTTGTTTTATACGATATAGAGCATTGCATATTTTTTGGAGAAGAGTCTGGCACTGAGCGAGTTAAGGGTCGATTATCTTATGCCCCAGAACTACGCGCCAACGTAGGTTGAATCTTTTATATTATTGGGACATCCCTTGTGAACTATCCTCTGCCCGATTGGCCCTTCAACTTGATTTTTATATCATTGTATCGTCCATCTCCCTGGAAAGGTTATGGATGGCTCTACCCACTTGAGTGTGATAGTTAGGACCACGGAAGCTCTACCGTGGTATGTCGGTTAAGTGACGAGTCTCCCACTGTCTATATCATTCAGATTTGCATATTCATTACTCTTGATGATTATATTATGCATGCATGTTCAAAAAGCAAGGTTGGAATCATTGTTCAACTTTTGATATAAATGTATGTTTCAGCTTTGAGTCATTCGAGTCAGTCATGATGTTCTACAGCTATGCATGGTCATGTTATTATAAGAGTATGATTTCAGAATGAATGCATGTTGCCTTCTACTTACACTTGAAAGCTTATGATATATCATGAAGTATTTTAAATGATTTATTTTACTTAAGTGATTTTACTTACCTAGCATACTCGGTACATTCCACGTACTGACCGCGCACTTTCTATGCTGCATCATCTCATGATACAAGATCTGGTCTCAGGTTCAGCCCCGTTCGTAGTCGCTGCTCAGAGTTAGCACCTACTTTATTGGTGAGTCCTCATCTTTCGAGGACTAGACCTTCAATTGTTTTATATGTCCTTTCAGTTTCAGTATTTTTGAGCTACTTGGGGGTGTTGTCCCATCATCTTGTCCAGATTAGAGGCTTATCAGACTTAGACGTGTATTCAGCTTTAGATATTTATTCTGTTGTTATATTATGTTTGACTTCTGCTGAGTTTATAATTATGTTTCCTTCATATTTATTGAATGAGTAGTTGAACGCTTATGCCATAGGTCGACTTGGGGTCTCTTGGGGTCCCTTGTCCCGTGTCTATGATTAGGGTCTACGCTCGGGTCATGACAAACTTGGTATCAGAGCCATAGGTTTCATGTGTCCTAGGGAGTTTGAATGTTGTGTTAGATGCTCCCACCTATGATTGAGCTTGTGGTATGTTTCTAAATAGAGCTTCTCATATACATGAATTCATAATCGAGATGTAGGTCTTTATGAGATTTGTCAATTGACAATGTTGAGCTTTATTTCATACGATGTTGAGTTATGCATGATTTCATTATGAGCTTTGTCAATAAACAATGTTGAGCTTCGTTTCATATGATGTTGAGTTATGCATGATTTCATCTTATGCTTTGTCAATAGACAATGTTGAGCTTCATTTCATACGATGATTGAGTTATGCATGATTTCATGTTGAGCTTCGTTAATTGACTACGTTGAGCTTTGTTATATACAATGTAGAGCATTGGATGTTTTTGAGAGAAGAGTCTAGCACCGAGCGGGTTAAAGGTCAATCACCCTATGCCCCGAACTATGCGCCAATGTAGGTTGATTCTTTTATATTATTGGGACCTCCCATGTGAGCTATCCCCGGCCCGATTGGCCCTTCAGCTTGATATCAATATCCTGGTATCTTCCATCGCCCGGGCAAGGTTATGGACGACCGGCTCTACCCACTTGAGTGTGATAGTTGGGACCACATAAGCTCTATCTTGGTATATCGGTTAAGTGATGAGTCTCCCACTGCCTATATCATCCAGATTTGCATATCCATTACTCCTGATGATTATCTTATGCATGCATGTTCAAAAATCAAGGTTCGACTCATTGTTCAGCTTTTGATAGAAGTGTATGTTTCAACTTTGAGTCGTTCGAGTCAGTCATGATGTTATAAAGATATACATGAACATGTTATGATAAGAGTACGATTTCAGAATGAATGCATGTAGCCTTCTACTTATAGTTGAAAGTTTATGATATGTTATGAAATGTTTTAAATGATTTATTTTACTTAAGCGGTTTTACTTGCCTTGCATACTCTGTACATTTCACGTATTGACCACATACTTTCTATGCTTCATCATCTCATGATGCAGGATCTGGTTCTCAGGTTCAGCCTCATTCGTAGTCACTGTTCAGAGTTAGCACCTGCTTTATTGGTGAGTCCTCACCTTTCAAGGACTAGACCTTCAGTTGTTTTAGATGTCCTTTCAGTTTCAGTATTGTTGAGCTAGTCGGGGGTGTTGTCCCATCATCTTGTCCAGATTAGAGGCTTATTAGACTTAGACGTGTATTCATCTTCAGATATTTATTCTATTGTTATATTAAGTTTGACTTCCGCTGAGTTTATAATTATGTTTCCTTCATGCTTATTGAATGAGTAGTTGAACGTTTATCCCATGGATCGACTTGGGGTCTCTCGGGGTCTCTTGTCTCGTGTCTACGATCTGGGTCTACACTCGGGTCGTGACAATTTGCCTTCAAGAGGATGTTGTCCGGGTATGTAATGCACCTGCCACTTTGTAGCGCTGCTTGATTTCTATATTCTCATACATGATGGAGGACAGCATAGAAGACTTTATGGATGATTTCTTGGGGGTTGGTGACTACTTGGATGCTTGCTTAGCTCATTTGAGCAACGTATTGCAGAGATGTGAAGAAACCAACTTGGTGCTTAATTGGGAGAAATGTCATTTCATGGTTTATAACATTCAAATTACACCTCAGAAGAAGTATAACGTGGTCATTGTCAAACAAAGAACCCAACAAGGGTTGGGGTTGATCCCACGAGGAGTATGGTCAAGATTTCAACTAATGTTATTACTTTCGCTTTTAGTTCAATTATTTCCTGGGGGGGGGGGGGGTCTTAATGGAAATAAATAAGTGACAATATTGTGAAATGGTGTTGTTCTCAAAGATATGCAATCAACTAGAGAAGTATTCCCAATGGATTCCTAACTATGTTGGATTATTACACTTGTGATCTATTAAATACTTAGCCTGTAGAATTAATAAAATACATTTATCCAAGTGGCTGATTCGCCCCTATTAAATGACTATACTCAATCACCGGATTAGGTCTCATGAGTGTTCCCGACTAACCTTTATCATTGGTTCCAAATTAACTTTCCTGCGATCGCAGCTCAAGTTATTAAACAAATGTTTATAATTTCAAGTCTTTGTTGTCTTTCCCTTTCCTAATCTCTACTTCTCTAGGTTCAAGCAAGTAGAGAATATGGGCTAGTCCTTATGTTGTGTGATGTTGGGTATATTCTTATGCCCATTTACCATACTTTTACCCATCTTTTGCCTTGTTTTTGAGATCATTATCCTTATAAAATGCATAAATTCATAATTGTTTGTGTTAAATCAGATAACAATTGTTTTTAGATGATTTTAGCAGGTAATCAATGGAAAAGGACTCAAAAATGGCCCAAGGTGTGAAGAAAGAAGAATTGAGAAAAGTTGACCTGGTGAGATAGCTAGCGTGGCGCCCCAGCCACCATACTTCAGCGAAAATTGCACTCAGGCTGATGCGTTGACTGGATGGTGCACCAGATCCCAAACCTCAAAAAAATAAAATTCTAACACTCTAGCGAGATGGTTGGCGGGGTGCACCAGGCCAAGATTTTTGTTTGAGAAAAATTCTAACATTCTGGCGAGATGGCTGGCGTGGCACACCAAAGCCTAAACTGTAGAATTTTTTCTAACAACTTGGCATATTGGGTGTTGTGGCATGCCAGAACCTAAACTTCAGAAAAATCAAAAGTCAACAAGATGGTGTAATAACTGGTATGGCGCGCTAGGGACTGTCTGGGGTGGATTTTCAAGTCTAATAACTGAACTTCTTAAGGGCAAATGAGTAATTTATACCTTGATTATACATATAACATCTAGGGCATTTTTTTAGGAGTCTTTATCGCATTGATCAAGTTGTACGCAGTTCTTAGGGGAAGAGACAAAGTTCATTTTCTAGGTTTTATTCTTTACTTTACTTTGTTAATTCGAACATGAATGATTTAGTTTTTTGCTGAACATGAGTGGCTAAACTCTTGTTATAGGGTTTTGGCCATAGCTGATGTTTGAAGTTTGAATGTTCATTTATGCTAGTTCTTAATTCTTCATTAAAGGTTGTTTATGCTTTCTTGTTTTCATTGCTTATTTGTTAGATCGATCACCTCAAGAACATATATGTTGGCTTTTGATTGAACTCAGAAGAGAGAACCAAAAGGGTTAAAAGAGAGTATAGAACAGGTTTCAATGACTGTTGTCCAATGGGTTCAAGATAGATTTCGTTGTTGAGGATACGAATATATCCTTCAACCCTATCCAGTTTAATAAAAGTAGCCACAATCGTCGTCTCATGTTTCTCCTGCGGCTATAGGGATATAGGTGTTAGGATTCATGAGATAGTTCTTAGATATTCGGGAGAAGGGAAAAAAATAGGATAGTAACTTGCAACTATCAACCTTAGGAAGAATTAGTCTAGCGTATTCAAATCCTAAAACTCAACCTAAAAGTGAAAGTGACAAGGCCCTAGATTCTTATCATTGAATTACAACATTTGTAAAAAAAGCATGCAATCCGTAGTTAATTTACTTTTCAAGTTTTAGTAGTATAATATCCAAACCATTCCCCATTTTCATTTGTGTTTAAAATGGTGAAATAAAGTGTTAACCTTAAGCATTTAATCTGACAACTCTCTGACGGATTGATATCGATACTTCACCATTCTATATTACTTGACGACCACGTGCGCTAGCGTACGCTTGGGCAACATCATGGTTTTGGCGCCATTGCCGGGAAATTGAATTTTTTAATTATTTTGGATTGCAATTTTTATTTCACTGTTTAGTATTTTACATTGGTTGTTGGTTGTTGCATATTTCAGGTGTTATTTGTTCAAGTATTTAATTTTTGTATGTATATTGTATAGATTTTTATTTTTATTTTTTATAGTATTTTACTACTCTTCTTAACATGGCATCTTGGTATATAACTGGGTCAAATGATGGGTATTCATATTTTGGTGATCCACGTCTGAATTGTGGAGGACCCCACTTGTGGCAACACTTTCATACTTATGGTGTATGTAGTGGTCTAGATGGCTATTGGAGTAGTTTCCCAAATTCTTATTCCCAAATTCTTATTCTCCTTCTCCAAACCCTTATTACGATGCTCCTGTTATTTTTCACGCTTATATGAATAATGAAGATGGGGATCATCATGCTCAAATGAGAGATATGGAAAAACTGATCCTAGAACATATGGAAGTATTGAGGGGGCAGCTTACTAAACAAGGAAAAGCCTAAAAAAAGGATGAGATTCAAACTCACAGAGATGATGGTTGAGGCAGAAACTTGTAATGATTTACATGTCACGGTATTAACCAATACTCCAGAGGAACCTTAAGTGGAAGAAAAGAAGCTCAGACAAGAGATAGACCAATTTGGCTCAAGTATCCATCACCTACAGGCTCTTTTGAATGAAACAGTTGAGGCATCTAAGGCCCAACTACAAAGTGTTGTGGATACTAGGGAATGCTTCAAATAGGAAGAAGAATCCCAACCATTAGACTATTCTTTGTTGGCTAACGTTGATGTTGAGAAGGTGGATAAAAGTGAGGATGTCAATCATAATTCAATCTTGGAGTTAGGCCATATTGGTCCTCATTCTAAAAACTTTTCTATATTGTGTTTGGTTGGCAACCTAGAAATGGAGCCTTCAAGTTTATGGAGAGATGTGTAGATGAGAAACAATTCCCCTATATTCTAAAATTTATTATGCCAAAGAGACATAATGACATCCCTCATTTAAGGGCCAAGAAGGGCAAGATGCAACATTTATTACTTGGTCCCCTCATGTTTACACCACCGCCCCTTGAGCATAATAGGAAATTGGAAAAGAAATTAAGGATAAAATTTATAAGCTCAAAGTGGAAGGAAAAGTGGTGAAACTTGATCGCCTCATGCTGCGATGTTAAATCAGGCGCTTGTTTGGAGGCAACCCGATTTGTAGTAGTGTAGTTTTTATTATTTTTAGTGTCACATTTGTTTTTTGTTTTGTGTGTAGAGAAGGAGAAATCTGAGTACCCAAAATCAAAGCTAAGAAACACGTTTCGAGCTTAAGCGTGGGGTCTTATGACCCATGAATCAAAGAGACATGCTGGTAGCTAAGCACTAGAGGGCCTCAGGGAGTATTTTCCACTCTTGTATGATTCTTATTTTATAGAAGCTCTAAGGACAGAGCATGGCTTTAAGTGTGGGGTGAGGGGATATCTTCCAAACGTTTGAGGTTAAGGGTGAGTATGCCATCAAGTTTTTGTTTGAAAATCTTTGAAAATGGCATGTCTCACCTACCCTTCAATTTTTATGGCCTCGGTTCTTTTCCAAAGTGGGAGACCTTTGAACCGGGTAATTTTTTTTATTTTTAGGAGTAGTTTTAAATTTTTTTAGGAGAGGTAGTGGTTGATCCCAATGATGGATGGATGACGACTGTCTTAAGGGAAAACAAGTCACATTTTATTCATTTTTTAGGATAGAGTCAAAAAAACCACTTGTGTACTCTTGTATTCCACTTCGGAGCTAAACTTGAAGCAATGAAGTGGTCATCGTAAATGCATAATAAGTGAAAATACATGACAGACACATAGGTTCTTTAACTTGACTCAAGAAAAAAAAATTAGAGCATAATATTGAAAGATTCATTCAATTTGATTATGTGGATATGTAGCCATAGGAAACCGACCAAGATTATGATTCCATGAGAGGTGAGCTTGATTTGTTGTGTGTTGTATAAAATATAACATCTAGAACTTGCCTAAGTGTGTATAGGATAGCTAGTTGCCAACAAAGTAAGATGTGATTAAGGTGTTTCTTTGAAAAACTTATTTTGTCCATTGTTGTTGTACCTTCCTTAACACTATCCCTAGTTAACTCTTTTGAGCTTCAAGGCTTAATTTTTTTTCTTTGACACAAAAGAAGCCTATCCCTTTTTGTTGTGTGACCTTCAGAATTTTTTATCCAAAGATAGTCTAACGCACTTTGAGAATTTAGAATGAGGGTCTCCCAAGGTAGAAAAAGTTAAGAGAAAGGAAAGAAAAAATGTGTAGATGATAAGAAGAGAAAATAGAAGAGGGGTGCCCACTAAAAGTTGTTGTCTACTTACTTCTAGAACCCAAATGGAAAGATTTTAATGGTTGATTATTCTTGTGAACTTATAAGTAGAAAGTAGCAGTTAAGTAGTATGAAAAAGGGGCATGAGAAAAGAGAAAGGAATTACTGAAAGAAAAGGTGAGTAGTGAGACAAAGTGGTGGACAAGAAAGATTAAAAGAATTTCTTAAAGTGCTTAGGACTGGTAGCTACTACCAAAGAAATCATTTCTACCCGTCCCTTAGACGATATCACAATCAGAAAAAGTCCTTATGATCTTAATATTGTTGAAGTAACTAAGTAGTCTAAATGTACATGAGGGGCAAGCTTATGATACATTTCATGTGTATGATACATCGTTTCTAAGAGTGAGTGTTCCTTGTTTATTATGTTCCAAGCTTTGATTGATCACATGAGAGAAGGAATATCACTAAAAAAGTGAGGGCATAAGAGTGTCAAAGTCGGTGTACTATGTGTTGCATTTTTTCATACTTAATCATGTTGGACCTCTTTTGAAAAGATGAATCAGTTATAGAGGCTATGTAGTCTTGAATATGAAAACTTTTACATGTGCTTGATATGATTTATAATGAATTTATGAACCACCAATGCAAGTGCTCTGTGCTGGCTGCTTGAGTGAGGATTGATAGGGGTGAAAAGTGGTGAGAGAAGATGTTCATGCACATAAGTAAGGATTGCTCGAGGACGAACAATGGTTTAAGTGTGGGGCGGTTGATCACGGGCAAAAATAGCATGCCCGAGATACGCTTTATGACTTAAATTAGTCTTGTTTATCTAAATTATTGTATACATTTTCATGTAATTTTATATGAATGTGAATATATGTGCTAACCAACATGATTAGCCTTTGTTTTGTAGGTTTTGATGACTTTTGAGTAACTAATCCATGAGTTGGTGAAGTAGAGGCTTGGAAACGAAATTAACCCATGAACGTCGGCAAAGAGGAGGCACAAAACAGCCCACGTGCGCGTCGGCAACGTGCCACGGCAGGCAGGCTGATCACAATAGCCCACCTGCACGTTGGCAACGTTCCACGGCAGGCTGGCTACGCGACATGGAGGTGTCAACGCGCTGCCCAAGCAGCGTGACACGCTGCCAACACGGCAGGGGGCTGCCGAGGCCAAATTTCGGGTGATTTCCAGAGAGCTTTCACGTTGCCTCCGTGTCACGGAGGCAGTGCTCCGTGATACACTCCGTGACACGGAGCCATTCCATGACAGGCTAAATTATGCACGTTTTCCATTTACTATAAATAGGTCCCTTAGCTCCTAATTCCATTTGGTCACGATTTTATTCTGAAAAACTACCTAGGAGTGAAGGGAGAAGTGGGAGAACTCATCTACGGTTTGGAAAATTCCCTTCTCATCTACCAAATTCATGTAAGTATGTTAGTTTAGTAGTAGTTAGTTGTAGTTTTACGAACATGAATGGCAAGAACCCTTCCTCTAGGGTTGAAGCCATGAATTATAATTGTGATTTTATGAAATTGTTTTGGAATTAAGTTATTGATTGTTGTTTTCATCTTGCATTCTGGATTGTTGGTTGTTTTTATGATTGATAACCATGAAAGCATACTTGTTAGCTTGAGTAATAGCTTGAGAAAGCATTACCTAGGTCAGGACATGAGAATATGAGGAGCATGTTTGTATCTCGGGAGAGATTTTTGTGTCATGATAGAAATATACCTAACACCGTGCTTGGTTGACACACGGGGGTTATGAAAGACCAACTTGGGATGTCACATCACCACTCGAAGAAGTAGTTGTGAGGCTAAGTTGAGTTAAATGTTTAGATGCACGAAAGTCCCTAATCGTTTCCCTGTAAACCACAACATAATTGATTGCCTGCGACTAGAAATTAAACTCCTCGCTCACAATGATGCAGCGAGGCTAGATTGCCGTGTTTAGAGGCTCGAAAGACCATAAACATGCAATTCTAATTATGTGAAATAACAATTGATAGTTCCATGCTTAACCCATTGCAAATCGTAGTATCGCATGATTAATTGGTTTTAACTCTATGTTGCTCCTAGAGTAATTTCAGAATATTTCGTTGAGCCAAACTTAGACTTAATTAATCTCAATTGAAAATGTCTATAACCAACACCTGAGGTATTAAAGATCACACTAGAAATGGCTAGTTAGAGGAATGGGTCCAGTCCCTGTGGGTTCGACATCCGGCTCTTAAAAAGAGCCACTATATTACTTGCACAACCCGTACACTTGTGGATGCGCGAATCGGGCACGTCAAGTTTTTGGCGCCGTTGCCGGGGAATCCGCGAAATAGAGATTTGCAGGTGTTAAACTTGGTCTTAGTCTTAGTCTGAAGTGTTAAACTGAAGTGTTAAACTTGATCTTAGTCTGTTTATTTGCAGGTGAAAGGTTGTCCTGCCGAGCTGGCTAGAAATAGAGAGCTTGTGGAACTATTGCTGGAACCTGAACGTCAAATCCATTTGCAAAGGAGAGTAGCTCTAGAGCAAAAGCTGAAGAGACTTCAAGAAAAGGTACAACAACAACCACCCACAGGACAAGCACAATTGTCGTCAGAAGCAATGGCAGCAAGACCAGTTCGCGAAGTGGCAATCCCACTAGCGACGAATGTGACCTCTAGCATCCGTAAACCGGAGCCTGGAGGGCACTTTGAGCTTAAACAGAACATGGAGCAGCTGTTACATTCTAGTGGTCAATTCACTGGGATGGCACATGAGGATCCGCAGCAGCACCTACAGAGCTTTTTAGAGATTAGTGACATGTTTGTCCCCATCGGCGTGTCCACAGATTATGTCCGACTGACCCTCTTCCCATTTTCACTGTTGGGAGAGGTGAAAAAGTGGCTGAAGGCTGAGCCACCAAACTCCATAACTTCATGGAATGACTTGGCTAAGAAGTTTGTTATCAGATTCTTCCCTTCAGGCAAAACTGCAAAGTTGAGAAGTGAAATACTCAGTTTCAAGCAGAGGCCTGATGAGAACTTATATATGGCTTGGGAAAGATTCAAGTCATTGTTGAGAGACTGCCCCCATCACCAGTAATCAAATGAAGTGCTGGCTCATACCTTTGTAGAAAGTCTAGACCCACACCCAAAAATATTACTAGACTCTGCATCAGGTGGGCAAGCCTTGGAGAAGACTTATGATGAGTTGTATACTTTGTTGAACAGAATTGCTCAAGGAAATCCAGAGTGGTACAGCGAGTCATCGAGAGGGGCAGGAAAGAGATCGGGGTTGATAGAAGTAGATGGTTTGAATGCCTTGGCAGCACAGTTAGCTTCGTTCCAGCATCAGATGATGACTCAGTTCAATAAACTGAGTATGAAACAACACCAGGGCCAGGTTAATGTAGTTCAGCAAGCTCTAAGTTGGTGCGAAATTTGTGGTAACAATGGGCACAATGCAGAATTTTGTGGAGCCAATCCGGAATCAGTCAATTTTGTTGGTAATGTGCATAGAAATCATAATTTTGGGAACAACTCCAACAGAAATTGGCAGGGCCACCCGAATTTTTCTTTGGGTGGAAACCAAAAGCCGAATTATATGCAACCTCAGCAACAACAGTATCAGCAGAATAGGCAGAATGATGGGCAACTGAGTAGCAACATTGAGGAGACACTACAGAAAATTATGGAGACCCAAAATCAGTTAGCGGAATATCAGGCGAGGATGGCAACAGACTTAAAGAATCAGCAAATGGCCACCCTAAATCTTGAAAAACAAGTAGGTCAGATAGCAGCTATTCAAAACATGAGATCAAAAGGGGGATTACCCAGCGACACAGATCCTAACCCCCGGCAGATCAATGCCATCAGTCTGAGAAGCGGTAAGGAATTAGCTGATGCAGTGCCAAAAGAGTTGAGAAAGGAGGTGCAACCGGAGTTGGTTAGACCAGGACCATCCATCAACATGGGAGAGAATCAGAGTGCTGGGCAACAAAATGCGCAACTTCAGCACAAAGACCACCACCACAATTCCCTCAGAAATTCAGAAAGAGCAAGGAGGAGGAATGCTTCAAACAGTTCTTTGAGAGCTTCAAAGAACTTCACATAAATTTGCCTCTTATTGATGTCTTGCAGGGAACGCCCAAGTATGCTAAATACTTGAAGGATGTGATGGCGAACAAAGTTAGATTGGTGGATGTCCAGACTGTAGCACTGACTGAGGAGTGTAGTCACAAGGTATTGAGCAAAATGCCAAAGAAGCTCAAAGACCCAGGGAGTTTTACCCTCCCCATACAAATTGGTAAAGTTGAGGTGCTATGAGCTTTGTGTGACTTAGGGGCAGCAGTTAATCTAATGCCCCAATCCTTATTCAACACCCTGGGGTTGGGAAAACCGAGGCCGACAAGGTTGATGCTGCAGCTGGCTTACAAGTCGCGAGTAAAACCTGATGGAATAATAGAGGACCTTCTCATCAAAGTAGGTAAGTTTATTATACCTGCTGATTTTATTGTCTTAGATTTTCAGGTTGATGACTAGGTACCCCTGATCTTGGGACGGCCATTCTTGGCCACTGGAGGAGCGGTGATTGACTTGAAAGCAGGGACCCTGAAAATGAGGGTTGAGGATGAAGAAGAAATCTTCTGCGTTTACCAAGAAATGAACCCATCTTGTTACACCCCGTAGGATTCTCGGCACCTAGATGACCTATTCGCACGTTGGTTAAGCATATTTGAAGGCCATACGTGCTAGAGAAAGGCCCGAGAAAAGATCGGACGAGAAACCTATCGAACCATCGTGGAAGGAGCCGAGGCAGAGCCCCTCCGCGATGGTAGCGTGTCATGGAGGTGGAGCCTCCGCGTTGGCTCCGTGACACGTTGGCCTTGTCCAGGCCCAAGTATATAAAGCCCCACTTCGGTTTATTTTGGAATTAAACCATAAAAACTCCAGAAAACAGAGAGGAAATAGTAGAGAAGGAAAAAGGAACGAAGAAGTAATATAATTTTCATCCGATTACGCTGCTAAACATTGTCCAAACTCAAATTAACCTCAGATATCGAGGTATTTAGCGGCAGAGAGCATTCCTACGGATTTAGTTTCGTGAAATACGGCCAACGAATCGTCGAGCTATCGAGCTAAGGTAAGTGGAATTGCTCTAAACTAATATCTATGTGTTCCTAGCTGTGAAGTGAGTATTTCTCCCTTCTGGACCTCTGAAAAATAGCGAGTTTTCGACTGTCTTTCGATAAGCCTAAGTTTAGGATATAAACTATATCGAAAGTGACATTGCTCTTTAAAATAAAGATGTATTTAGTATTAATTGACATATTTATGAATGCAGTTGGGAGAAAATAGTTGAAGTACCGGCCGAGCCTCATCCGACAGACGGATAGTTCGAGGATAAGGTATGTAAAGCTAGTTTCCTCGACAAGTTAGTAATCTCGGGACAGTACAAAAATTTAAAGGCCAGTAGAATGTTCAGAAGTCATGTGTCATGTTTATTACAAATGTTGGTACGATATTAGAAGCATCATGTTGTATTTAGCGCGAAACTTGTTAGCATGATATAGATTCTAATATAAGTGTTAGGAACTGCACAGCATGCTCAGTATGTGATGTGACACAGAATGTTAGGATATTATTGTATTCAGTTGAAACCCAGTAAAGCAATGTATTATCTGTAAGACATCTCAGAAGTAGAATGATAAGTTAAACTGAAGTTAGAAAGCATGTTAGGAATAGTAAATCATGTGACTATAGAAACTCAGCATACAACATAGTTTTTAGCAGAAAGACCATATCTTGTTCAGCATTAGACCCAGTACAGTCTGGCATAAGACTATATTTATACGTATATACTATTACCAGCCTCAGCATGTATTAAGTATGTACATATTACTATCACTAGCTCAGCATATAGTATATACAAATACTTTACCACTATTAGCTTCAGTATGTGGGACATGCAAATAGTATTATTAGTTGAGACCGTTGTATTGTTTGGGGTTGGACTACCTAGCATCCATGACCGCCCCAGGGTTGATAGCTGTATCGACTCGTCCGCCAGAGGACGAGGATACGTCACTCTACGGAGTGGCATGCCGTCCCATAGGGGACGAAGATGGGATGCCAGTTTTCCCCATATTGTGCCTTGATCGGCCCTTACACACCCCTGTCGAGCGAATACGCCCGGGTGTTGATTCAGGAGTCCTCCGGGCTCAGATGCAGTTATAGTCAAGGGCTCAGCGAGCCCAAGTGCTGACCCAGGGGACCGGCAGGATGCTTATAGCTATTTTAGGAGATGGGATGACCGGGGTAGGGGTATAGATTATGTACTGGTTGTACCTCCCGACTTATGGGGGCCGGGTAAGGTTTGTGTGTGCTATGTGATGTTTATGTTATGCCATGTACAGTAGATATGAGTAGATCGACAGTAGGACGATAAATCTCCAGGTATGACTCCTACTCCTTCCAGTATAATTAAAATAAGGTATGATTTACATTATCAGACAGTTAATCCATTCCTTTCTACTTCAGTTTCATCAGTTGTATTGTTATTTTCAGATATTTCTTTCAGTTATTGCTTTACATACTCAGTACCAGCGGTACTGACGCCCGGTGGGGCGCTGCATTACATGCCTGCAGGTACTTATAGACGAGCAGGCGATACCACGTGATTCTTGTCAGCGATCGAGCATTCAGCTCCTGTCATCCGGAGACTGAATCCTAGAGGTGTATTCCGTTTTCTTTTGTTGTACAGTACGGCTAGGTCGGGGCCTTGTCCCGATCATTTCTATTGCTATTCCTAGAGGCTTGCAGTCTGTATGTATATTACCCTGTGGTCAGATGAGCCGGTCGTGTGAGGCCGTGCAGTTGTATAGCTGTTAGTACTTTTGTTTCCTTTATGTTGGCCGTGTGGGGCCATAGTTCGACAGTAGTGGTGACCTTGCCGGTCACGTAGCTATCCAGTACTTCAGGGTTCAGTTATAGACAACTAGACAGCATGGTGGCCTTGTCGGCCCGCATAGGTTTCCTTATAGTTGCTTGTTTCTAGTTAGCTGTTATTGCAGGTACAGAAGGCTATAGGCTAATGGGCCGGGGGCTGTGTTTATAGCCGTTATATAGCCCTTTGTTTCCAGAAATGTGAGTTAGAGCCAGCCAGGCACCAGATGTGCCCAGGCTCAGCAGTCTAGTAGTTCAGGTCCTAGTAGGGCTCCAGGTGCCAGTCATACCCCCCAAGGCGGGGTGTGACAAACTTGGTATTAGAGCAGGTCGTGTCCCAGGGAGTCTGCAAGCCGTGCTAAGTAGAGTCTTATCTATGGATGTGTTGTGCACCACATACTATAGGCAGGAGGCTGCGAGGCATGATAAGATGGTTACCCTTCCTTCTCAGTCAGTCGTGCTTTAGAGCGGTACAGTATAGGGTGGAGTCTCTAAAAACTTACCGTATTCTTTGATTACAGATACAAAGGCAGATCAGCATTACCCTATTACAGGCAGAAGATCAGATATAGAAACAGAAGAAGGCATCAGCCAGTTACATGAAAACTACAGCAGGAGGAGGAGGTACCCGAGACCTCCCAGCATGATACCTTTATCGGCACTATCCCCAGTATATGTCGATAACTTCAGAATAGGAAGTCATAAGCATAACGTATAAATGAGTTGATTTATTTGTTAGATATATATATATAAGACCTGATTAAGATAGTAGATAATATTAGATTATCAGATAAGTGTGAGAAAGAGAGGGAAATGTAGGATTCCCACCTCCATTCCTTCAGGTGTGGTACAGTTCCATGTCTTCGTTTCGTTGAAGTAAGAGAAAGTTATTCCTACCCCCTTAGTTTCGATCCCAGTGTAGTAAAGGGCATAAGGATTGAGATGATGTTGCCCAAAGCAGGCAGTAAGTGAAAGGTGGATTGGTTGATTCCAGAAAGTGTTAGAAAGAGTAAGGAGCCCTTATGATTATGTAAGTTGTGCAGACCCTCACGGTAATAAGTAAGAAGAGCAAGTAAGACTACTAGATTACTCGAAGTGGGTGTAGGAGATCCGTCAATGATGGACTCCCCGTAAGAGTCAAGTTCAAGTCAGGAAAGGGTTGAATCCGCCGTGGCATGCTAACAACGGCAAGGTATGTCTGCAAGATAATAGTTATAATCTTAGCTGTGATATCAAAAGACAGGAAGATTATATGAATAAGATGGGTCCGACTGCAAGCCAGAAGAAGTATAGGCCGAGGCTTGATCAGTAATCTCATTAACAACGAAAGGCAGGTACTTTGAACCCCAGAGTTCAGCTTAAGCAAGATGAGAGGAAGAAGCAGGAGTGTCAGGTGTTGTGGGGAAATTAGGATTACCCCCGGATTGATAAAATACCGTATTAAGGATTAAGCCTCGGGCTGACAGTAAGATTGCGGTCCAAAATACTGCAGTATGTTCGCTTATGGGGAAGTTGAGAAATTGCCGACACAGCGAATTTAATCTAGTGTGGCCTAGAGATAAGGCCCAGCAGACAGTCATGGACTCTCAATATATGCCTAGTAAGGCCACAAGATTCGAACGTTGACCCCACATCGCAAAGAGTGGCGGAATTTCAAACAGCAGACAATAACTAAAGTGTTTATGTTTGTTACTTTCAGAATGGGGTGACAATACAATGAAATGATAAGTCAGGGCAGGAGATATTATTAGGCCGTAGAAGCGGTGTATCATGTACGGTATGAGACTCAGCAGAGCATGTCAGAGATTATGTATTACCGCAGAATTCAGTACATATTGTACGTAGCTATTGATATATATATATATATATATATACAGATAATAGATATGCTGTGAGTAGCTGCCTATAAGGGGTACAATCACATATGCTGATTAGTAATAGAAAGCATGTACAAATTGCATTGCAGGACCCCCCCCCCCTTGCCAAAAAAAAGGCGAGAAGAAAGAAAGAAAAGGAGAGAAGAAAGGAGAAAGGGAAAGGAGAAGAGAAAGGGCAGATTAAGTGTGAATTACGTATGAAGTCATAGAAACTATCTCAGTTCTCACTTATTAAGTTAGTATACTTATGTGTTGTTGCCAGATCTAGGCTCTAGGAGCTTACCAGAGTTAATGACCTAAACCAGATGGCTAGATGATAAGGGCGCAGTTAGACGGTCTACCGACCAGCTGGCGCCTGCATTAGTAGGGAAGCATCCCTAAAGATCGGTAACATTAGTGCATGTGCTAGAACCAGGATTAGAGGCCGAATAGGCAAATTTCAGAGATTAGCAATAGCAGAATTATTCTAGTATGTTAAGTGGTCGTACGTTATTTTCCCAGCCTTGTAGGTGAGAGTCGGCCTTAGTCAACGTAGCAGTTATTATGTGGAACACCCCATAAGTCAGCCGGCCGTCCCAGTTAGAATACCTGTGGGTACCCCAAGGAAGGGTCCACATCAGTAGTCAGCGACAGACTAGTACTTCGGCTGGTTCTCGTATGATATTTAGATACAGAGCCCTAGCAGAAGGCCAGTATTTACAGAATAGCTCATAAGACCGAGAATTCCCCAGAATAGCAGTATAAATCCAAGTGGATACACACAAGGCGTAAGAAATTGATAGTACCCTGCTAGCACAGTGTTTACTAAGAGCAGGGGATCGGTAGACTCCCCGTGAAGATCCAGAGATTGATCGTCTGGGAGTAAGTTTGATTAAGACCAGCCTTACAGTGGTTTAAGCAAAATAACAGAGCAATTAGATGCCCACAAGTCTGTGGTTATGCACGAACTATAAGCACTCAAGTAGAACAGTTAGAGCATTGTTAGACTACTGCCACATTCGGGTCATTCAACCCGACTATTCAGTTATTTAAGGTTATGCAGCCAGATCATTGGAGGTCATGGTCGATATCAGGACCCTCTGATCAGATAAAGGCACAAGGTGCGCGGACGGTCGTTCAGGCTATTCCAGCAACAAGTAGCCTTAGCATGTGGCCGGAGGGACAGATAAGCTCTAGTTATGCCTGTAAACTACCTGTCGATCTCTTCGGCAAGACAAGTCAGTATAACCGTCAATTATATGCCGAGCTCTCTAAGTATGAAAATGTTACATCACCAAGAAGAGGTAATAGAGCAACAATCGCTCTTAGTTATAGATCTATTAGAAGTGTGGTGTATGGGCAGCCCGAGCAACGGGAGTTGGTCAGAAAGATACATCAATTGGTCAATTTAGCCGTTCGTGTAATAGAAATGAAGGACAACAGAGCTGTAATCGAGAACACCGCCGTGTCGTCATCAATTGTGAAAATAAAAAGAACGGTAGTATAAGAATCCTGACCTGGTTAGCAGGGGAAAACGCCAGGTTTTCAGGTAACAGAGGGTGGAGTGCTGCGTTGTAAAGGCCGTCTATATGTTGCAGATGTTTCAGGGCCCCACCAGCAGATTCTGAATGAGGTACATTACGCCCGTTATTCTCTTCACCCCGGTACGACAAAAATGTACCATGACATTAAAGAAAACTACTGGTGGCCAAGTATGAAAAGGGAAATTGCTGAGTTTGTAGCCCAGTATCCTAACTGCCAGCGGGTGAAAGCAGAACATCAGAAACCAGGCGGTGATTCAGTACCTAACTGTACCTCTTTGAAAATGGGAAGCAGTAAATATGGATTTTGTGGCAGGATCACCCCGTACTAAACATGGATATGATTCCATTTGGGTAATAGTTGACAGGCTGACTAAATCAGCTCATTTCCTGCCAGTGAGGGCTACCTTCTCGGCTGAGGATTATGCCGAATTATATATCAGAGAAATAGTTATATTGCATGGAGTGCCGGTATCCATTATTTCAGATAGGGGAGCACAGTTTACAGCTAGATTCTGGCAGTCGTTCCAGAGGGGTCTGGAAACGCAGATTAATTTAAGCACAGCATTCTATCCTCAGACAGATGAGCAGGCTGAGCGCACAATTCAGACGCTCGAAGACATGTTGCGAGCGTATGTGCTAGATTTCGGTAGTAGCCAAAGTGAGCATTTACCGTTAATTGAATTTGTCTACAATAATAACTATCATTCAGCCATCCAGATGGCGCCTTTTGAGGCATTATACGAGCGAAAATGCAGATCGCCAAATGGTTGGTTTGAAATTGGAGAGTCAGTGTTGGTTGGCCCAGACATTGTTCAGCAGTCAAAGGAAAAGGTAAAGCTTATCCGAAGAATGCTTACTGACTGCACAGAGCCGCCAGAAATCATATGCAGATGTGCGGCGTAGAAAATTGGAGTTTGATGTGTATGACTGGGTATTTCTAAAGTATCCCCGATGAAAGAGGTAATGAGGTCCGGCAAGAAAGGTAAGCTCAGCCCGAGGTTTGTTGGGCCTTATCGGATTCGTCGAAGGACAGGCCGAGTAGCATATGAGTTGAATTTGCCTCCAGAATTAGAATTCGTTCATCCAGTCTTTCATGTATCTATGCTGAGGAAATGCATAAGAGACCCGTCCAGAGCAGTCCCAGTCCAGAATATCCAGGTTACGAAAAAGCTGGCCTATGAAGAGGTTCCAATAACTATCTTAAACAGACAGATTCGCAGATTGAGGACTAAAGATATTACGTCTATCAAGGTATTGAGGCGTAACAGGAACTGAGAAGAGATGACTTGGGAAGCAGAGGAAGATATGAGGACCAGATATCCTCACCTATTCCAGGCCTAGTCAGGCGACAGGTATGTCCGTATTATTGCTTATGTAGTATCTTATGGTTGTATATGTATAAGTGAGGAAAATTGATACGTAGCCATCCAGTGAATACTACAGTATTATGTACAGTACCTGTATTGGACTTTTCTGCATTTCAGGTTTTTGGTATAGTCCATATTACAGGGGAGACTCTGACGAAATTTTTTCTAAACAAGTAAGTTAAGTAGTCCTCTAGATAGCAATATACATTCGAGGACGAATGCTCTTAAGGGGGGGAGAATGTTATACCCCGTAGGATTCCCGGCACCTAGATAACCTATTCGCACATTGGTTAAGCATATTTGAAGGCCATACATGCTAGAGAAAGGCCCGGGAAAAGATCGGACGAGAAACCTGTCGAACCATCGCGGAAGGAGCCGAGGCAGAGCCCCTCCGCGATGGTAGCGTGTCACGGAGGTGGAGCCTCCGCGTTGGCTCCGTGACACGTTGGCCTTGTCCAGGCCCAAGTATATAAAGCCCCACTTCGGTTTATTTTGGAATTAAACCATAAAAACTCCAGAAAACAGAGAGGAAACAGCAGAGAAGGAAAAAGGAACGAATAAGTAATATAATTTTCATCCGATTACGCTGCTAAACGTTGTCCAAACTCAAATTAACCTCAGATATTGAGGTATTTAGCGGCAGAGAGCATTCCTACGGATTTAGTTTCGTGAAATACGGCCGACGAATCGTCGAGCTACTGAGCTAAGGTAAGTGGAATTGCTCTAAACTAATGTCTATGTGTTCCTAGCTGTGAAGTGAGTATTTCTCCCTTCTGGACTAATGTCTATGTGTTCCTAACCTCAAAAGTGACGTTGCTCTTTAAAATAAAGCTGTATTTAGTATTAATTGACATATTTATGAATGCAGTTGGGAGAAAATAGTTGAAGTACCGGCCGAGCCTCGTCCGACAGACGGATAGTTCGAGGATAAGGTATGTAAAGCTAGTTTCCTCGGCAAATTAGTAATCTCGGGACAGTACAGTAATTTAAAGGCCAGTAGAATGTTCAGAAGTCATGTGTTATGTTTATTACGAATGTTGGTATGATATTAGAAGAATCATGTTGTATTTAGCGCGAAACTTGTTAGCACGATATAGATTCTAATATAAGTGTTAGGAACTGCACAACATGCTCAGTATGTGATGTGACACAGAATGTTAGGATATCATTGTATTCAGTTGAAACCCAGTAAAGCAATGTAATATCTGTAAGACATCTCAGAAGTAGAATGATAAGTTAAAATGAAGTTAGAAAGCATGTTAGAAATAGTAAATCATGTTACTATAGAAACTCAGCATACAACATAGTTTTTAGCAGAAAGACCATATCTTGTTCAGCATTAGACCCAGTACAGTCTTGCAGAAGACTATATTTATACGTATATACTATTACCAGCCTCAGCATGTATTAAGTACGTACATATTACTATCACTAGCTCAGCATATAGTATATACAAATACTTTACCACTATTAGCTTCAGTATGTGGGACATGCAGATAGTATTACTAGTTGAGACCGTTGTATTGTTTGGGGTTGGACTACCTAGCATTCATGAGCCCCCCAGGGTTGATAGCTGTATCGACTCGTCCGCCAGAGGATGAGGATACGTCGCTCTACGGAGTGGCATGCCGTCCCACAGGGGACGAACATGGGATGCCAGTTTTCCCCATATTGTGCCTTGATCGGCCCTTACACACCCCTGTCGAGCGGATACGCCCAGCTATTGATTCAGGAGTCCTCCGGACTCAAATGCAGTTATAGTCAGGGGCTCAGCGAGCCCAAGTGCTTACCTAGGGGATTGGAGGGATGCTTATAGCTATTTTAGGAGATGGGATGACCGGGGTAGGGGTATAGATTCTGTGCTGGTTGTACCTCCCGGCTTATGGGGGCCGGGTAAGGTTTGTGTGTGCTATGTGATGTTATGATATGTTATGCCATGTACAATAGATACGAGTAGATCGATAGTAGGATGATAAATCTCCAGGTATGACTCCTACTCCTTCTAGTATAATTAAAAGAAAGTATGATTTACATTATCAGATAGTTAATCCATTCCTTTCTACTTCAGTTTCATCAGTTGTATTGTTATTTTCAGATATTTCTTTCAGTTATTGCTTTATATACTCAGTACCAGCGGTACTGACGCCTGGTAGGGCGCTGCATTACTTGCCTGCAGGTACTCATAGACGAGCAGGCGATACCACGTGATTCTTGTCAGCGATCAAGCATTCAGCTCCTGTCATCCAGAGACTGAATCCCAGAGGTGTATTCCGTTTTCTTTTGTTGTACAGTACGGGTAGGTCGGGGCCCTGTTCCGATCATTTCTATTGCTATTCCTAGAGGCTTGCAGTCTGTATGTATATTACCCTGTGGTCAGATGAGCCGGTCGTGTGAGGCCGTGCAGTTGTATAGCTGTTAGTACTTTTGTTTCCTTTATGTTGGCCGTGTGGGGCCATAGTTCGACAGTAGTGGTGACCTTGCCGGTCACGTAGTTATCCAGTACTTCAGGGTTCAGTTATAGATAACTAGACAGCATGGTGGCCTTGTCGGCCCGCATAGGTTTCCTTATAGTTGCTTGTTTCTGGTTGGCTGTTATTACAGGTACAGGAGGCTATAGGCCAATGGTTCGGGGGCTGTGTTTACAGCTGTTATATAGCCCTTTGTTTCTAGAAATGTGAGTTAGAGCCAGCCAGGCACCAGATGTGCCCAGGCTCAGCAATCTAGTAGTTCAGGTCCTAGTAGGGCACTAGGTGCCAGTCATACCCCCCAAGGCGGGGTGTGACACATCTGCAGACTACAGAAACCTTTGTCAAGTTAGTGTGTTGGTAGAGGATGAGTGTGGGGTGGAGGATTGCACAGGTGCAGGGCCAAAGGAAATGACAAGTGTTCAACCCAAGTCTGATAGAGGGCTTCAAATTGAGAAGAAATTGGAGAAAGAGAGGAATAGAGTGGAGGTTGTTTCCTCTCAACAGCAAAATAAAAGGAGATGGTTCTCGAAAGAGAACCCAGGTATGAGGATTTCCTGAAAAGGACAGTCCACGTCGGGCCACGACGTGAAATAAGGCGCTGCTTGGGAGGCAACCCAAGGGTACTTCAGGTACAATTTGTAATTTTGATTTATGTGTTGCTTTTGTTAGTTTCATGTGGTTTGTGTTTTTGGTGGAAAGTTAAGCACAGATGGCGGGAAGTCTGAGTACCGAGACGGTGGAAGCTAAAGAACATGGAAAAGAAGAAGTGTGGGGTTGAACACCCACCTCTTAAAACTTGAAAGGAAAGAATGCTATTAGCTTGGCATAGAGGCTCAGGGAGTATTTCTCATCCTTTAAATGTTAATTTGATGCTATGAGGACATAGCATGATTTAAGTGTGGGGTGAGAAAAATTTCAAAATAATTTTTGTGCTTAACAAGCTTGTGGTGAATGTAATGCTTGAAAAATTTGAAAAACTTTGAAAAATTTGAATTTTTTTTTTGTGAGTCAAGCATGACTTCATCACCCGTTGGTTTTTCTTTTTGGTTCTTTTCCGACGGGGGGTGTTTGAACCGAAGAATAAAAATTTTCTTTTCTTTGTCTGTAGATAGTGTTTTTAGTCATAGTTAGGGACTATTTCCGACGATGGATGGATGACGACTATCTTGAGGAAAAATTAGTCGGTAGGTGTTGGATTTTTGAAACCATAACTAAGTGGTGCTTGATGTTCTTGTTATGTGCTATACGTGATTGTAAGAGGCAAGTATGTTCAGTGTGAAGCATGCAAGTGTATAACTTTGTTTGAGACACTTAAGCTCTTGAATTTGACTCAATATGATTGAAGCTTAATTCTGAATTCTTGTGATTAGCTGAGTAAGAGTCTGCTGAATGTGTCTTGATTTGAGCTTGTGCCATGAGTGTAAGGTTTTTGAGTATTCTGTGCTATTGTGGATTGTCTAGAACTTGCCTGGTGTGTTTATAAAACGAAATGAAGGATGTGAAGTGTAGGAGATGATCTAGGCATTTCTTTGAATGAACCAAATTTTTATCCCTCATTTTACCTACCTGGAAAAATTAATCCTAGTTAACCCCATTGAGCCTTGAGCCTATTCTTTTATAGTTGCAACATAAGCTTAATCCGTTTTCTTTCATTAGCCTTGAATTTGATCCAGAACTCCTAAGCGCTTGAGTGGAAAAAATCCGAAGGAGTAAAAGAGTTAGAAGAATGAAAAGAAAGGAAAAGTAGCAAGTTATAGAAGTGAGAAAAGGACAAGGGTGCACTTGTGTGAAAATGGTTGATTATCATTCAGGAGTAAGAAAACAAATTAATGTAAAATTTATTTATAGAGCTCCTTACTAATAAGCTAAAAGTGCCTAAAGAAAGGGGGAACATAAGAGGAAAAAGAAAGCTAAAAGGAGAAAAAGGTGAAGTAAGGGAAGGGAAGTTCGTAATGAGGGCGTGATGTATGAAAAGCACTGAGGAAAGATAGTCACTATTACTGGCCATAATAGTATCTACCCACAACCGAGTTACATTATGACCTAAAAAGTCCTACTTGATCTTACATTCACACTTCCTTAAATTAGTGGAATTAAACACTAAGGGCAAGCCTATGGGTCATTACATGATGCATGTGAATTCTTTGTGAGAGTGAGCGTAATTCTATTCATGTACCTACACATGTTGTGATATAAAAATTGTTTTTGCGTGTGAATTTGGGTAACTCTCTTTCCGTGAGGGCACATGTTGAATGAAAGATATAATTCATGTGGGATTTCTTAATTAGTTGATTTGCACGAGTTTGCTAAGATTGAGAGTCGATTCTTGAGGTTAAGAAGTCTTAACATAGTTGTACTTCATTTCAATGATCACACCGTGCATGCTCTATTTGTAGCTTGTTATCTTACGTAATCATTATAGCCGTAACTTGAATTATCTTGCTAAATTAGTTATGTGGGAGTATCCATATGCATGATATGTAAAAGGTTGTTCGAGGACGAACAAGGCTTTAAGTGTGGGGTTGTTGATCACAGGCAAAAATAGCATGCCCGAGATACGCTTTATGACTTATATTAGTCTTGTTTATCTAAGTAATCGTATACATTTTCATGTAATTTTATATGAATGTGAAGATATGTGCTAACCAACATGATTAGCCTTTGTTTTGTAGGTTTTGATGACTTTTGAGTAACTAATCCATGAGTTGGTGAAGTAGAGGCTTGGAAACGAAATTAACCCGCGAACGTCGGCAAAGAGGAGGCACAAAACAGCCCACCTGTGCGTCGGCAACGTGCCACGGCAGGCAGGATGATCACAACAGCCTGCCTGCACGTTGGCAACGTGCCACGGCAGGCTGGCTACGCGACATGGAGGTGCCAACGCGCTGCCCAAGCAGCGTGACACGCTGCCAACGCGGCAGGGGGCTGCCGAGGCCAAATTTCGGGTGATTTCCAGAGAGCTTTCGCGTTGCTTCCGTGTCATGGAGGCAGTGCTTCGCGATACACTCCGTGACACGGAGCCATTCCATGACAGGCTAAATTATGCACGTTTTCCATTTACTATAAATAGGTCCCTTAGCTCCTAATTCCATTTGTTCATGATTTTATTCTGAAAAACTACCTAGGAGTGAAGGGAGAAGTAGGAGAACTCATCTAGGGTTTAGCAAATTCCCTTCTCATCTACCAAATTCATGTAAGTATGTTAGTTTAGTAGTAGTTAGTTGTAGTTTTACGAACATGAATGGCAAGAACCCTTCCTCTAGGGTTGAAGCCATAAATTATAATTGTGATTTTATGAAATTGTTTTGGAATTAAGTTATTAATTGTTGTTTTTGTCTTGCATTCTGGATTGTTGGTGTTATACCCCGTAGGATTCCTGGCCCCTAGATGACCTATTCGCACGTTGGTTAAGCATATTTGAAGGCCATACGTGCTAGAGAAAGGCCCGGAGAAAGATCGGCTGAGAAACCTGTCGAACCATCGCGGAAGGAGCTGAGGCAGAACCCCTCCGCGATGGCAGCGTGTCACGGAGGAGGAGCCTCCGCGTTGGCTCCGTGACACGTTGGTCCTGTCCAGGCTCAAGTATATAAAGCCCCACTTCGGTTTATTTCATTTAAAACTTATGAAAAATTTCTAGAAAATGCAGAGGGCAGAGAGGGACGAAGGAAGGTAATATATTATCGTCCGATTACGCTGCTAAACGTTGCCCAAACTCAAATTAACCTTAGATACGGAGGTATTTAGTAGCAGAGAGCATTCCTACGGATTTAATTTCATGAAATACGGCCGACGAACCGTCGAGCTACCGAGCTAAGGTAAGTGGAATTGCTCTAAATTAGTGTCTATGGGTTCCTAGCTGTGAAGTGAATATTTCTCCCTTCTGGACCTCTGAAAAATAGTGAGTTTCTAGCCGTCTTTCGATAAGCCTAAGTTTAGGCTATAAACTATATCGAAAGTGACATTGCCTTTTGAAATAAAGTTGTATTTAGTATTTGATTGACATATTTATGAATGCAGTTGGGAGAAAACAGTTGAAGTACCGGCCGAGCCTCGTCCGACAGACGAATAGTTCAAGGATAAGGTATGTAAAGCTAGTTCCCTCGGCAAGTTAAGTAATATCGGTACAGTACAGTGATTTACAGGCCAGTAGAATGTTCAGAAGTGAAATGTTACATTTATTGTGAATGTGATACGGTATGAGAAGCATTGGGTTGTAACTTGCATGAAACTTACTAGTACGACATAGATTCTAACACAAGTGTTAGAAACTGCCCAGTATGCTCAGTACGTGATGTAATATGAAATGTTAAGATATTATTGTATTTAATTGAAACCCCGTAAAGTGATGCAATATCTGTAAAGCACTTCAGAAATAGAATGGCAGGCTAAAATAAAGTTTAGAATGCATGTTAGGAATAGTAAACCATGTTAATACAGAAACTCAGTAAACAACATAGTTTTCAGCAGAAACACTATCTTGTATAGCATTTGCCCCAGTACAGTTTGGTAGGATACTATATTCATATATATATATATATATATATATATATATATATTTACCAGTCTCAGCACGTATTAAATACGTACAGATTACTATCATTAGTTCAGCATGTAATGTATATGATACTTTACCCCTTAGCCTCAGCATGTGAGATACGCAGACAGTATTACTAGTTGAGACCGTTGTGTTGTTTGGGGTTGGATTACCTAGCATCCATGACCGCCCCAGGGTTAATAGCTGTATCGACTCATCCGCCAGAGGACGAGGATACGTCGCTCTACGGAGTGGCATGCCATCCCCCAGGGGACGAAGATGGGATGCCAGTTTTCCCCATATTTTGCCTTGGTCGGCTTTTATACACCCCCATCGAGCGGATACGCTCGGGTGTTGATTCAGGAGTCCTTCGGACTCAGGTACAATTATAGTCAGGGGCTCAGCGAGCCCAAGTGCATACCCAGGGGACCGGTGGGATGCTTACAACTATTATAGGAGATGGGATGACCGGGGTAGGGGTGTAGATTCTGCGCTGGTTGTACCTCCCGGCTTATGGGGGCCGGGTAAGGTTTGTGTGTGCCATGTTATGCAATTTCATGTTATGCCATGTTACGTTAGATACGAGTAGATCAGCAGTAGAGGGATATGCCTCCAGGTATGACTCATATTTCCTTCCAGTATAAATGAGAAAAGGTACGACTTACAGTATCAGACAATTAATCTAATTCTTCTTACTTCAGTTTCATCAGTTATGTTATTGTTTTCAGATGTTTCTTTCAGTTATTGCTTTACATACTCAGTACCAGCGGTACTGACGCCCGGTGGGGTGCTGCATTACTTGCCTGCAGGTACGCGTAGACGAGCAGGCGATACCACGTGATTCCTATCAGCGATCGAGTATTCAGCTCCTGTCATTCGGAGACTGAATTCCAGAGGTGTATTTCAGTTTCTTTTTTTGTATAGTACGGGTAGGTCGGGGCCTTGCCTCGATCATTTCTATTGCTATTCCTAGAGGCTTCCAGTCTGTATATATCTCCCTGTGGTCAGTTGAGCCGGTCGTGTGAGGCCATGCAGTTGTTAGCCATTAGTACTTTTGCTTTTTTTATGTTGGTCGTGTGGGGCCATAAGTTTGACAGTAGTGGTGACCTTGCCGGTCACGTAGCCTTCTAGTATGTTATTGCTGAGTTACAGATAACTAGACAGCATGGTGGCCTTGTCGGCCCGCATAGGTTTCCCTGAATTGATATGTTTCTGGTCAGCTGTTAGTACAGGTACAGGAGGCTATAGGCCAATGGGCCGGGGGCTGTGTTTACAGCTGTTATATAGCCCTTTGTTTTCAGAAATATGAGTTAGAGCCAGCGAGGCACCAGATGTGCCCAGGCGTAGCAGTCCAGCAGTTGAGGTCCCAGTTGGGCACCAGGTGCTAGTCATACCCCCCCCCCAAGGCGGGGTGTGACAAACTTGGTATCAGAGTAAGTCGTATCCCAGGGAGTCTGCAAGCCGTGCTAAGTAGAGTCTTGTCTATGGATGTGTTGTGCACCACATACTATAGGCAGGAGGCTGCGAGGCATGATAGGATGGTTACCCTTCCTTCTCAGTCAGTCATGCTTTAGAGCAGTACAGTATAGGGTTGAGTCCCTAAAAACTTACCGTATTCTTTGATTACATATACAAAGGTAGATTAGCATTACCCTACTACAGGCAGAAGATCAGATATAACAACAGAAGAAGGCATTAGCCAGTTACAAGGTAACTACAACAGCAGGAGGAGGTAACAGGGACCTCCCAATGTTATCTCTTTTATTGGTATCATCCCCAGTATATGTCAATAACGTTAGGATAGGAAGTCAGGAATGTAATGTGCATATGAGTTGATTTATTTATTATCCATATAGGATCTGATTAAGATTACAGACAAGGTCAGACCACCAGGTAAGTATAAGAAAGAGAGGGAAATGCAGGAATCCCAAATACATCTTTTTGGATATGGTATAGTTAAATGCTTTTATTTGTTGCAATAAGAAAAGGGCTATTCCTACCTCTTGATTTTGATGCCAGTATAGTAAAGGGGCATAAGACTTGAGATGGGGTTGCCAAATCCAGCGGTAAGTAAAGATGGGCTGATTGATCCTAGTAAGTATTAGAAAGTGTAAAGAGCCCCTAGGATTACGTAAGTTGTGCAGACCCTTATGACAATAAGCCAGTAGAGAAAGTAAGACTGTTATCTTACCCGAAGCAGGGGTAAAAGACCTGTTAGTGATAAATGCCGGGTAGTAGTCAAGTTCGGGTCAGAAAAAGGCCAAGTCCGTTACATATGTTAACAGATAGCAAGACAAAGACATACATGTAAGATTGTGGTTATGATCCAGTTGTGATATCAAAAGGGTGAGGGATCATGTGAATCAGATAGGTCTGACTGCAAGTCAGGGGAAGTATGAACTGATACAGGACTAACAATCCTGTTAACAATGAAGAGCAGGTACCTTGAACCCCAGAGTTCAACTTAAGAAAGATGAGGGAAAGAAGCAGGAATGTCAAATCTTGTGGGGAAATTAGAATTACCCCCGGATTGATAAAATATCATATTAAGGATTAAGCCTCAGGCTGACAATAGGACTGCGGTTCAGAATACCGCAGTATGTCCGCTATGGAAAAGTTAAGAAGTTACCAATACAGCAATTCTAATCTAGTGTAGCCTTGAGATAAGGCCCAGCAGACAGTCATGGGCTCTCAATATATGCCTAGTAAGGCTACAAGATTCGAACATCGACCCCACATCGCAAGAGTGGTGGAATTTCAAACAGCAGACAATAACTAAAGTGTTTATGTTTGTTACTTTCAGAATGGGGTGACAATGCAATGAAATGATAAGTCAGGGCAAGAGATAGTATTAGGCCGTAGAAGCGGTGTATCATGTACGGTATGAGACTCAGCAGAGCATGTCCGAGATTATGTATTACCGCAGAATTCAGTACATATTGTACGTAACTAGTGATATATATATATATATACAGATAATAGGTATGCTGTGAGTAGCTGCCCAAGGGGTATAATCACGGATACTGATTAGTAATAGAAAGCATGTACAAATTGCATTGCAGGATCCCCTTGCAAAAAAAAAACAGAGAGAGAGAAGAGAGAATAAAGAAGAAAGGAGAAAAGAAAGGAGAAAGGGAAAGGAAAAGAGAAAGGGCATATTAAGTGTTAATTACGTATGAAGTCATAGGAACTATCTCAGTTCTCAGTTAATAAGTTAATGGATTCATGTGTTACTGCCAGATCTAGGCTCTGGAAACTTACTAGAGTTAATGGCCTGAATCAGATGGCTAGATGATAAGAGCACAGTTAGATGGTCTAATGACTAGCTGGCGCTTATATTAGCAGGGAAGCCTCTTTAAATATCAATAGCATTATCGTATATGCCGGAACCAGAATTTTTCTAGTATGTTAAGTGGTCGTACATCATTTTCCCAGCCTTGTAGGTGAGAGTCAGCCTTAGTCAACCTAGCAGTTATTATGTGAAACACCCCATAAGTCAACCGGCCGCCCCAGTCAGAATACCCGTGAGTACCCCAAGGAAGGGTCCACATCAGTAGTCAGCGACAGACTAGTACTTCAGCTGGTTCTCGTAAGATATTTAGATACAGAGCCCTAGCAAAAGGCCAGTATTTACAGAAAAGCTCATAAGACCGAGAATCCCCCAGCATAGCAGTATAAATCCAAGTGGATACACACAAGGCATAAGAAATTGATAGTACCCTGCTAGCATAGTGTTTATTAAGACCAGGGGATCAGTAGACTCCCCGTGAAGATCCAGAGATTGATCGCCTGGGAGTAAGTTTGATTAAGTCCAGCATTACAGTGGTTTAAGCAAAATAACATAGCAATTAGATGCCCACAAGTCAGCGGTTATGCACGAACTATAAGCACTCAAGTAGAACGGTTAGAGCATTGTTAGACTACTGCCACATTCGGGTCATTCAACTCGACTATTTAGTTATTTAAGGTTATGCAGCCAGATCATTAGAGGTCATGGTCAATATCAGGACCCCCTGATCAGATACAGGCGCATGGTGTGCAGATAGTCGTTCAAGGTTACTTTAGCAACAAGTAGCCTTAGCATGCGGTCAGAAGGCCAGATAAGCTCTAGCTATATCGGTAGATTACTTGTCAGATTCTCCGGTATAATAAACCAGTATGACCGTCAGTTGTATGTCAAACTTTGTAAATTTGAATTTTGGTTGAGTTTAGTAGCCTTTTTGGTCACATTGTGTCGGAGGCTGGTGTACAGATAGATACACAGAAAATCGAAGTAGTGAAGACATAGCTTAGACCTACCACTTCGATCGAAGTACGCAATCCCCGCGGTTAGCCGGGTACTGCGGAGGGTTTGTGGAAGGATTTTCCACCTTAGCAGCACCTTTGACTAAATTGACACAGAAGGTAGCAAAGTTCCAGTAGACTGAGGCGTGTGAGCAGAACTCCCAAGAGTTAAAAGCCAGGTTAACATCAGCTCCAGTGTTAGTATCGCGAGGAGGTACAGAGGGTTGATGCAGCGTGGTAAAGTAATAGCTTATGCTTTCAGGCAGTTGAAGAAACGTGAAGAGAATTATCTTACCCACAACCTGGAGTTAGCTGCAGTAGTTTATGCCTTTAAGAGTGAAATTTTTGTATCACCCAGGAAGGGCTAATATGGTAGCAGATGCCCTTAGCTGTAAATCTATGGGGAGTTGGCATACTTGCAGCCTGAACGGCGAAAATATCCGAGAATTACACTAGTTAGCCGGTTTAGCCGATCACATAGCAGAAATAAAAGATAACAGAGCGATAATACAGAATGTCGCAGTGTTGTCGTTAGCGGTGGAAGTAAAGAAACGGCAGTATGGAAACCCTAGCCAGGTTCAACTTGGACACAAGGTTCAGTAAGGAGAGGTGACATATTTTCAGATAACCGGGGATGAAATGTTGCGATATAAAGGCCGCATTTGCATTCCAGATATTTTGGGGCATCGCCAGCAGTTTATGAACGAGGCGCATTACGCCCGCTATTCTCTCCACCCAGGCGCGATGAAAATGTGCCATGATATCAAAGAAAACTGCTGGTGGTCAGGTATGAAAAGAGAAATTGCTGAATTTGTAGCCCAGTGTCCTAACTGCCAACAGGTGGAAGCAGAGCACCAGAAATCGGGCGGTTTGACGCAAGATATAACGGTGCCTATGTGGAAATGGAAAGCGATAAACATGGATTCTGTAGCAGGGTTACCCCGTATTGGACGTAGAAATGGTTCCATTTGGGTAATAGTTGACAGGTTGACAAAATTAGCTCATTTCCTGCCAGTGAAGGCTACCTTCTCGGCTGAGGATTATGCCGAATTGTATATCAGAGAAATAGTTAAATTGCATGGAATGCCGGTATCAATTATTTCAGATAGTGGAGCACAGTTTACAGCTAGATTTTGGTAGAGGTCTGGAAACGTAGATTAACTTGAGCACAGCATTCCCTCTTTAGACAGATGAGCAGGCTGAGCGCACAATTCAGACGCTCGAAGACATGTTGCGAGCGTGTGTGCTAGATTTCGGTAGTAGCCAAAGTGAGCATTTACCGTTAATTGAATTTGCCTACAATAATAGCTATCATTCAGCCATCCAGATGGTACCTTTTGAGGCATTATACGAGCGAAAATGCAGATCGCGAACGGTGTTTGAAATCGGAGAATCAGTGTTGGTTGGCCCAGACATTGTTCAGCAGTCAAAGGAAAAGGTAAAGCTTATCCGAAGAATGCTTATTGACTGCACAGAGCCGCTAGAAATCATATGTAGATGTGCGGCGCAGAAAAATTGGAGTTTGATGTGTATGGCTGGGTATTTCTGAAGTATCCCCAATGAAAGAGGTAATAAGGTCCGGCAAGAAAGATAACCTCAGCCCGAGGTTTATTGGGCCTTATCGGATTCGTCGAAGGACAGACCGAGTAGCATATGAGTTGAATTTGCCTCCGGAATTAGAATTCGTTCATCCGGTCTTTCATGTATCTATGCTAAGGAAATGCATAGGAGACCCGTCCAGAACAGTCCCAGTCCAGAATATCCAGGTTACAAAAAAAACTGGCCAATGAAGAGGTTCCAATAACTATCTTAAACAGACAGATTCGCAGATTGAGGACTAAAAGATATTACGTCTATCAAGGTATTGAGGCATAACAAGAATCTAGAGGAGATGACTTGAGAAACGGAGGAAGATATGAGGACCAGATATCCTCACCTATTCCAGGCCTAGTCAGGCGACAGGTATGTCCGTATTATTGCTTATGTAGTATCTTATGGTTGTATGTGTATAAATGAGGAAAATTGATACGTAACCATCCAGTGAATCCTACAGTATTGTGTACAGTACCTGTATTGGACTTTTCTGCATTTCAGGTTTTTGGTATAGTCCATATTACAGGGGAAACTCTGCCAAAATTTTTCTAAACAAGTAAGTTAAGTAGTCCTCTAGATGGCAGTATACATTCGAGGCGAATGTTCTTAAGGGGGGAGAATGTTATACCCCATAGGATTCCCGGCACCTAGATGACCTATTCGCACGTTGGTTAAGCATATTTGAAGGCCATACGTGCTAGAGAAAGGCCCGGGGAAAGATCGGATGAGAAACCTGTCGAACCATCGCGGAAGGAGCTGAGGCAGAACCCCTCCGCGATGGCAGCGTGTCACGGAGGAGGAGCCTCCGCGTTGGCTCCGTGACACGTTGGCCCTGTCCAGGCTCAAGTATATAAAGCCCCACTTCGGTTTATTTCATTTAAAACTTATGAAAAATTTCCAGAAAACGCAGAGGGCAGAGAGGGACGAAGGAAGGTAATATATTATCGTCCGATTACGCTGCTAAACGTTGCCCAAACTCAAATTAACCTCAGATACCGAGGTATTTAGCAGCAAAGAGCATTCCTACGGATTTAGTTTCGTGAAATACGGCCAACGAACCATCGAGCTACCGAGCTGAGGTAAGTGGAATTGCTCTAAATTAGTGTCTATGGGTTCCTAGCTGTGAAGTGAATATTTCTCCCTTCTGGACCTCTGAAAAATAGCGCGTTTCTGGCCATCTTTCGATAAGCCTAAGTTTAGGCTATAAACTATATCGAAAGTGACATTGCCTTTTGAAATAAAGTGGTATTTAGTATTTATTGACATATTTATGAATGCAGTTGGGAGAAAACAGTTGAAGTACCGGCCGAGCCTCGTCCGACAGACGAATAGTTCAAGGATAAGGTATGTAAAGCTAGTTCCCTCGGCAAGTTAAGTAATATCGGTACAGTACAGTGATTTACAGGCCAGTAGAATGTTCAGAAGTCAAATGTTACGTTTATTGTGAATGTTGATACGATATGAGAAGCATTGGGTTGTAACTTGCGTGAAACTTACTAGTACGACATAGATTCGAACACAAGTGTTAGAAACTGCCCAGTATGCTCAGTACGTGATGTAATATGAAATGTTAAGATATTATTGTATTTAGTTGAAACCCCGTAAAGTGATGCAATATCCATAAAGCACTTCAGAAATAGAATGGCAGGCTAAAATAAAGTTTAGAACGCATGTTAGGAATAGTAAACCATGTTAATACAGAAACTCAGTAAACAGCATAGTTTTCAGCAGAAACACTATCTTGTATAGCATTTGCCCCAGTACAGTTTGGCAGGAGACTATATTCATATATATATATATTTACCAGTCTCAGCACGTATTAAATACGTACAGATTACTATCATTAGTTCAGCATGTAATGTATACGATACTTTACCCTTTAGCCTCAGCATGTGAGATACGCAGACAGTATTACTAGTTGAGACCGTTATGTTGTTTGGGGTTGGATTACCTAGCATCCATGACCGCCCCAGGGTTAATAGCTGTATCGACTCATCCGCCAGAGGACGAGGATACGTCGCTCTACGGAGTGGCATGCCGTCCCCCAGGGGACGAAGATGGGATGCCAGCTTTCCCCATATTTTGCCTTGGTCGGCTTTTATACACCCCCGTCGAGCGGATACGCCCGGGTGTTGATTCATGAGTCCTTCGGACTCAGGTACAGTTATAGTCAGGGGCTCAGCGAGCCCAAGTGCATACCCAGGGGACCGGCGGGATGCTTACAGCCATTATAGGAGATGGGATGACCGGGGTAGGGGTGTAGATTCTATGCTGGTTGTACCTCCAGGCTTATGGGGGCCGGGTAAGGTTTGTGTGTGCCATGTTATGCTATTTCATGTTATGCCATGTTACGTTAGATACGAGTAGATCAGCAGTAGAGGGATATGCCTCCAGGTATGACTCCTATTTCCTTCCAGTATAAATGAGAAAAGGTACGACTTACAGTATCAAACAATTAATCTAATTCTTCTTACTTCAGTTTCATCAGTTATGTTATTGTTTTCAGATGTTTCTTTCAGTTTTTGCTTTACATACTCAGTACCAGCGGTACTGACGCCCGGTGAGGCGCTGCATTACTTGCCTGCAGGTACTCGTAGACGAGCAGGTGATACCACGTGATTCCTATCAGCAATCGAGTATTCAGCTCCTGTCATCCGGAGACTGAATTCCAGAGGTGTATTTCAGTTTCTTTTTTTGTATAGTACGGGTAGGTCGGGGCCCTGTCCCGATCATTTCTATTACTATTCCTAGAGGCTTCCAGTATGTATATATCTCCCTGTGGTCAGTTGAGGCGATCGTGTGAGGCCGTGCAGTTGTTAGCCATTAGTACCTTTGCTTCTTTTATGTTGGCCGTGTGGGGCCATAAGTTTGACAATAGTGGTGACCTTGCCGGTCACGTAGCCTTCTAGTATGTTATTGCTGAGTTATAGATAACTAGACAGCATGGTGGCCTTGTCGGCCCGCATAGGTTTCCCTGAATTGATATGTTTCTGGTCAGCTGTTAGTACAGGTACAGGAGGCTACAAGCCAATGGGCTGGGGGCTGTGTTTACAGCTGTTATATAGCCCTTTGTTTCCAGAAATATGAGTTAGAGCCAGCCAGGCACCAGATGTGCCCAGGCTTAGTAGTCCAGTAGTTCAGGTCCCAATAGGGCACCAGGTGCCAGTCATACCCCCCAAGGCGGGGTGTGACAGTTGGTTGTTTTTATAATTGATCACCATGAAAGCATACTTGTTAGCTTGAGTAATAGCTTGAGAAAGCATTACCTAGGTCAGGACATGAGAATGTGAGGAGCATGTTTGTATCTCGGGAGAGATTTTTATGTCAGGATAGAAATATACCTAACACCGTGCTTGGTTGACACACGGGGGTTATGAAAGACCAACTTGGGATGTCACATCACCACTCGAAGAAGTCGTTGTGAGGCTAAGTTGAGTTAAATGGTTAGACGCACGAAAGTCCCTAATCGTTTCCCCGTAAACCACAACATAATTGATTGCCTGTGACTAGAAATTAAACTCCTCGCTCACAATGATGCAGTGAGGCTAGATTATCGTGTTTAGAGGCTCGAAAGACCATAAACATGCAATTGTAATTATGTGAAATAACAATTGATAGTTCCTTGCTTAACCCATTGCAAATTGTAGTATCGCATGATTAATTAGTTTTAACTCTATGTTGCTCCTAGAGTAATTTCAGAATATTTCGTTGACCCAAACTTAGACTTAATTAATCTCAATCGAAAATGTCTATAACCAACACCTGAGGTATTAAAGATCACACTAGAAATGGATAGTTAGAGGAATGGGTCCAGTCCTTGTGGGTTCGACATCCAACTCTTAAAAAGAGCCACTATATTACTTGCACGACCCGTACACTTGCGGATGCACGAATCGGGCACGTCAGCAGTAATGATAGGCATATTCTTATCCTCATTTGCCATAGTTTTACCCATCTTTTTTCTTGTTTTGAGATTATTATCCTTATGAAATGCATAAATTCATGATTGTTTGTGCGAAATGAGCTAACAAGTATTTTAGATGGTTTTAGCAGGTGATCAATGGAAAAAGGACTCAAAAATGGTCTAAGGTGTGAAGAAGAAGAATTCGAAAAAAGTTGGTCTGGTGAGATAGTTGGCATGGCGCGCCAGCCACCAAACTTCAGAGAAAATTACACTCAAGCTGGTGCGTTGGCTGGCGTGATGCACCAGAGCCCAAACTTCAGAAGAATAAAATTCTAACACTCTTGCGAGATTCCTGGCGTGGTGCACCAGGCCAAAGTATCCGTCTGAAAAAATTCTAACACTTTAGCGAGATGGTTGGAATGGCGCACCAGAGCCTACACTGCAGATTTTTTCTAACACCTTAGTGTATTGGGTGGCGTGGCACACCAGAACCTAAACTTGAGAAAAATCAAAAGTCAACAGGCTGGTGCAATAGCTGGCGTGGGACATCAGGGACTGTTCGGAGCAGATTTCAATTGTAAAAGATAAACTTCTCAAGGTCAAAATAGTCATTTCATACCTTGCTTATAAATATAACATCTCGGACACTTTTTTAGGAGTCTTTCATCTTATTGATCAAGTTGTACACAGTTCTTGGGGGAAGAGACAAAGTTCATTTTCTAGGTTTTCTTCTTTACTCTACTTTGTTAATTCGAATGATGAATGCTTTAGTTTTCTACTTGAACATGAGTAGCTAAACTGTTGTTCTAGGGTTTTGGCCATAGTTAATGGTTTAAGTTAGAACTTTTGTTTATGCTAGTTATTAATTCTTCATTAAAGGTTGTTTATCCTTTCTTATTTTCATTGCTTATTCATTTGATTGATCACTTCACAAATATGTATGTTGGCTTTTAGTTGAACTTGGGAGAGAGAACAAAAAGGGTTAAAAGAAAGTACAGAACAGGTTCCAATGACTCTTGTCCAATGGGTTCAAGATAGATTTTAATTTCGAGGATAGGAATATACCCTTCAACCCTGTTTAGTTGAATACAAGTAGCCACAACTGTCATTTCATGTTTCTCCTGTGACCATATGGATATAGGCGTTAGGATTCATAAGATGCCAAGAAGTAGGATAGTAACTCGCAACTAGAACCTTAAAAAGAATTAGTCTAGCGTATTCAAATCCTAAAACTCAATCTAAAAGTGAAAGTGCCAAGACCCTAAATTCTCATCATCATTTGAATTACAACATTTGTTATAAAAAAGCGTGCAATCTAATAGTTAATTTACTTTTCAATTTTTAGTAGTATAATATCCAAATCATTCCCCATTTTCATCTGTGTTTATTAGAATAGTGAAATAAAGTGTTAACCTTAAGCAATTAATCTAACAAGTCTCTGAGGGATTGATATAGAGACTTCATCATCCTATATTACTTGATGATCACATGCGCTTGCATGCGCTTCAGCGAGATCATTGTGCACCGTTAAGAAACAATTATCATGAAGGGAAGAACAATACAAGCTTCACTATTTGTTTAGAACCAATTTGTGTTAACCCTAATTTGTTATTTTACCATGGTTCTCATAACCTTAGTTGTGGGAGTCTAGCTACTCATAGTTGTAAGATTAAAATTAGAATACATAGAGGAATTCATCATTAGAAACTTACAATAGTGAAGAAATAGAAGTCCAAAAATCAATTGCACAATAAATCATCAAAGTCAAGAATACAATAAAGAAAACTTGTTCAAAGCTACGTGTATTTTCGTTCTCCAAGTCGCGTTGGGAAACTACAAAAACACAATAATGATGTAAAGTATTAGATCTCCCATAAAAAATAAAAGGAAAGTACTTATACAAATAATGAAATTCTTTCCTAAATTAACAAGGACTGCAGCCGTCAGGATGACCCTACGAGTCATAGAAGGCTGCTATTGGTCGTGGTCAATATCCGTACTATGCTTGGCCTCTTCTAGATCTCTCAAGTACGGAAGCTCAGTACGACTCATGATAGTCACCATGAGTCGTGGCAGCCAGTCATGAATTGAACTTTAGCAATGCAACATCTCTGATGATTATCCTATGGACCCTTGTTACAGTTCGTACTATGATGGTACGATCCGTGCAATCAAATCATGCCCTGAGGGTGCCAAGTTGTTGATTCTCTGCTTCTCATCACAAGCCGTCTATACGAGTTGTACAATTCAGTCATGAATCATGATTTACTGTCGTACTTTGAGTCCTTCACTTGTGTATTTTCTGAATCCTTGATAAGGGCACTAGCTATGACTCGTACCCATATGCTATAGTTTGTGTTGTGACTCGTAAGACACCACTTTCTGCACTTTTTCACTTCTTTTCCATAATCTAACTCCCAAAACATATTTTCCTACAAATACAGTAAAAGAACCTCATATCTGTATAAACACACCAAGTCCTAATATTTTTTCAATGTTTTAAGCGTCTAAAGTGTCGTAGAATCATGACACATCAACACCTTCGATTTAGAATTTTTGTATCTTCTCAGGCAAACAAAATACTACTACACATATGATGCTTAATTAGAAAATAAACTAGAAGACCACAACCAACAATGTTAATAGTTCGCACACATGATCACTGTTAATTATCGACCCCCTTTTTCAAAGACCCAAAACTAAGAATGTTGTGTGCACATGCAACTACTAATTATAACACAAAGTGATCTAGAGATGACATCGAATCATCAGCAGACAACTGAGCGGATGCTAGTGCTATTTACACAGAAAACTGATAGTGTATAATACCATATAAAGTCCCAAACACTCACAATGATATGCATATAAGAAACTGAGACTAGCAGCAAAGCACTCATTTTCACAAAGAAGTTCAAACACTGCACATGTGATACCATTGGCTTGCCTTTATTTTCTTTACTTTGATTCTTCTGAAAGTTTGGTTAGGATCACTATAGGACTTTTATTTGGATTTTAATGTAGGCTTGGAGATGGGTTGGTGAATATGGATAAAGTGACTTACTCTCCTTGGCACTACATAGATTCTGGCTGCACTTCCACCTTTTTCTCTTTGTTTCTCCCTTTTCCTTTTTATTCTGCTTTTCAACTTATAGGTATGTTTTTTTCACTTTTCTCTTTTTATCTTTTTCTTTGACTTTCAATATTTCTTTTCTTTTTTTTCTATCTTTTCTTTTTCTAACCACACCCTTTTTTTTCACTGATCAACTTTTTTCTTTACCTTCCCTACACAGTCTATGCACCTCTACAATAGCCACCCTCAACTTAAGCATTTTATTTGAGTTTAGGTTCACAATGTCTAAGGAGGGACCAGGGCCAAAACATATTCATTATAAACAAGTGGAACAGTGAATGGGCTAATCAAAGAAGAAGGTCAAATTTAGACTAAAACTGTGGATCAAGGAATATTTATTTCATTTGGTTGGAAAATTTTGACTAAAAGTGGGCTAATTCAACAAAAATGGCCTGTGATTCTTTCCTAACCAACTATCCTCCGATCTAAGCAAGACTAAGCAGGCAAGTTTTAGATCACATACACAATGCTAAACTACGTAAGAACCTTACTTTCACATAGCACAAGGTTATATCACACTGCTACCTATATGGTTCATGCATAGTTACACTATAGTTAATCATGCTTATATTCCTAATGCCATAAAAAGATCCAGATTGGTCATGCATTACAGTAAACATACACAAAGCTAATCACAAAAATATTAAAAAGGGGTCATTTTGCCAAAAGCTACAAAAATTAAACACATGTGCATTTTATTAGCTGCTAAGTAATCCTACATTACTTCTAACTAAACAAAACATACATCCTAAACATGTCGGTTCTACTAGGTAGCATGCCTGAGGAAACATAAATATGACAATAAAAGCCCTCAGGCGAAACAAAAATAGGTATATCCCCCTACAAAAGAATTATGTTTTGTCCCCAAAGTAACAAAATAAAATTAGGGAAAGGACATACCTATGGCACTTTAGGCACTACTGTCATCCTCAATAGGCGGGTATGGTTGATAACACTCAATATATCTCTCCTGATCAAGGGAGGTGGCAGTGATCATAGTCAAAAACAAAAACACCCAGCGAGTGTTAGGGTTGAATCTCACAAGGAATTGAGATAGATCAACCAAGAGCTGTAAAATAGATCAATTTAGCATGCATCATTATTTATAAGATAAAAGGGGAAATTTGGGGAAAAGGAGTGAATTACAAAATTCTAATTTCAAAACAAAATAAGGCAAGTTAATTGTTGCAAGTAATAAGAAAGAACTAAGGATGTGCTTCTGATAGGCATCAATTGGATTGGGGTTGATTAACTAGTCTCCAACATCAATTACAGCATGAATAGCAATGGCTAATGCTACACCTAATGTTTCTCAACCACTTGGGTGAATTTACCTTGGGTTTTCTCGAACCCCAGGGTCACAAAAATCAATCAGCCACCAAAAATTTGAGGAAGAGGTGATCTATCTCTAGTCTCAGTCCTTTAATAGATTGTGAAAATGGGTTCTAACTATCTCTAGCCCAACCCCACATATCTACCATCCAAGTCCTCACTAATGCTTCCTCACCCAGATCTTACTTATATATTTCAAGCAAAAGTAACCTAAGAAGAGTACATATGTTTGCAACCATTAATTTTAGCATTCAATCTTGGAGGAAACACTAGATTCATGCATTATAAATTAAATCTAAGACTAAATCAATAATACTTAATCCATTCTAAACCCCTATCATACGCGCATCCGTAGCAACTAAATTAGCTACTTATGGATGGCGTTAAAGAGAAGATACTATGGGTAACTCATTAACATTCATCATATTGAATAGAAATTCATGTTTTCAACAATCTGCTACAATGGTGTACTTAGCTCAAAATAGTAAAGAAGAAGAAGAAGAATATTGTATGCTATTCTTTCTCTCTCTACTTCTCTTTACAAATTCCAAACTAAGACGTGATGATATGACATAGGTGAGTAAAACTTTGGGTAAATTTTTCACATTCTCTTGGGCTCAGCTTTCTGAATTTGTCCTTGAAAACTCATCTGATGTACTTGTTCCTCAGCTGGATGAGTTTACACTTTTTAGCGTTTTGGTCACTTGGAACCAAAAGTTCTTCATAGGTCCCAACAGTAATGTCTGGCATCCTTCACGCAGGCGCCAACCTGTGCTTGGCAGGTTCCTTTCTGCTTATCATTAGTGTTATGCACCTGCGTTTCATAGGTGCCTTTCTGCGAAACGCATGTTCCTTGCTTTCAGAAAAGTGCTTTTTGTTGAATTCCTCTGGTTTCCTTGTCTAAGTTCAATACCTGCAAAATCAAAGAGAAAAGACATAAAACCTTCCTAATTGATATGAAAACAAGGCAAAAGCTCATGATTAAAAGCCTAATGAGTTGGTAAATTACCAGCTCATCAAACCCCCTAACTTGAATCATTGCTTGTCCTTAAGCAAGGCATTCTTTCACAACTAAGAGTTGCATTAAGTATCCATACCATAATAGCTGCATAAGGGAGTACTAAATTAAGACAACCGCAAAATTTCACATCGACTCAAGAAAAACAAAAAGACTTAAAACATGTTTCACAAACTCAATTGGTTACCATAAGTATTTGGCATATCTCACTTTCATTCTTTTCAATTCAAATTAGGGGCATATTCCAACAAATCAAAATCAATAAGCATCTCAAGTCATTGATGATCAACATTCAAGGTTCGCCTTAAAGTTCGTTGCACAACTTGTAGCATTCATACTTCTCAATGGGAAACACAAGTTTTAGCATTTGTTCTGAGAAAATGATGTCACTCACCACAAGAGAGAATCCCATTCACGCATAGGGATTATGAAATTCAAGTGCATACACATTCGATCCCTTGTCCTTTATGTAACTCTCCACTAATGTAGAGTTGCTATACTTGTAATTACTAAGGACTTGCAGGTCATAATTAAGGCTAGGGTTTAAATGTAGGCCAATTTTTAGCTCTATTGACTGGTACCTCCCAAATGTCTTTTGTGAAAATATTCAAACATCTCGCTACACTATTGAGTCTACTCCACCTTATCTCTCCTTGTTCACTGTTCACATTTTTCATCAAGAAACACCCTTTTAACACCTTGGATTCTACATTAAGCCTCATCTAAACAAGAGATAACACCATTCAACTTTTTCTTCTTTTTAGAGTTTTTTTTTAACCAACCATTTCAGTCTTTTCATCAAGCAATTTGGTGCTACCTCACATTAAAACTCATTCCTCTTTTCCCTTTTTTGCACACCCCTAAACTTAGGCTTTTAGATACATCACATTTCATTTTTCCACCCTCAAATTTTGGGCTGCAAGCCCATTTTCTTTTCTTTCATCAGTAGCAATTAGGGCGGAGTGGGTGTCAAAGAAGAGGATAGAAAAGGGTATAAGGCTTGTAATGTGGTAGCCAAGAAAAAGGTTCAAGGCTCAAACAGTGGTTAACAACGGTCAATGTTCAAGGAGATCAATTAGTGGTTATGTGACTAATAAAAATAAAAACCTAAGGTCATTTTCTAAGTGCAGCTACATCTAGGATTTCTCCTTGAATTATATTCGGGGCAAACTCTAGACAATATGTATACAAAATAATTAAACTGAACATCTCAACACACAAGGCATTATATTTCAAGGAATTTAGTTATTTTTCACAATCACTTCAAAGATATGACTTTAGAAAAGCTATTTTTGAGTTTTTCATAATCGCTTTGCAAATCAAAAAGACAAACAAAGAATGAACAACTCATGACTAGAGAGTGCTCTTTTGAATTTCAAGCCCTTTTGAAGTAAAATTTCAAGTCCCTTTTCAACTTCAAAACTCATTTTTATGCCTTAAAAAATTTTGGTGGTACCAATTAAAATAAGTACAACAATGACTCAAAGACATGACATTTTTCCTTAAGAAAGTTGTCTCTCAATCTATTATAGGGAAATATCACCCGGTTCAACACATGAAAAGAAAAACAAATATTTGCTCCTTGGGAAAGAACCGTGATATAAAGAAAACCCTTGGAGTTTATTACTTTCTACTATCTACAAAGGCAATTGCAAAGCATGGGTCAAGAATTAATTGGAATGTAAGACCAGCCCGTTAATGACATTACACATTATCAAAGCAAGAAAAAAGCCCAACAATTTTCACTAAATCAAAACAAAACAAGGGCATTATACCATTTAATCAACCAAACTAAATACATTAAAACATCAAAAGTAAACAAGAACGACAAGAGCAACAAGAATAAAAAATTAGAAAAAAAAAAAAGAGCACTCCCCACCCCCAACTAAGTATTACACATTGTCCCCAATGTACATAATAAGAACAAGGATGAGTAAGAACTCCCTAAAGCAGCTACTCCTCTTTATTATCATCAGCTGCCTCATCTTTACCACCATCTTCTTCATGACCTAGCTCATCATTCTCCCCTAAGCCCGCCATCATGTCATTAATAGGTCCTGGAGCTGTGTGTAGGGTAGCTATGGCTTTATCTAAGAAGCTGACATCAGTATCGACTATGGGTTCCCTACTCCTCAACTTTTTTATATCAGCCTTGAGAGAGGAGATCACCCTCTCAACCACATCAACTCGGGAGTACAACTTATTCAAGCTATCAAAAACATCCTTTATGGCCTTTTTCACGGATAGTTAGTTGAGGGTTGGCAGACTCATAGCCAACTTCTTCATCTAGTTTTGATGAGAGTGGGTGATATGGGCTAGCTTTTGAAGCCTACTCAACCTGAAAGATGAAGGTGGTGGTGAAGACCCCTAACATGACACATCTACCAAAGAATGTTCTAATGTTTCAAGAGCGGGATCATTGAGGTCGATGGCCAATGGAGCCTCATCATAGTCATGGGTTGCTGAATCTTCCGGGGCGTCCCATGTTTACAGCCGCTTTATCTTGCTTTTGGGAGCATATGCATCCCTCTTCTTGTCAATATCTATCACCCTCGTGGTAGAGCTAGGTTGTTCATCCAGAAAGTAGGGGACCCCTGCTCTAGCACATAGTTGGCTGATGAGGACAGGGAAGGGCATGGAGAGACCTTTTTACCTGGTCTTTGTTTTAAACTCTGTGGAAACTATCTCACCGAAGTTGACATACACGCCCAACATGATTCATTTAATTAGGATGACAACTTCAATATTGATCTTCTGGACATTCTTGAAGGGTATAAGGCGACAACACATGAAGTCAAGCCACAGTTTAGCTTCAAATTGGAGGTCTTGCGTCATGATTTCTCCTTCCATGGTGGCCCACAGCTATTGCTCCTCGGCAATAGTTCGAGCCACCTCTACGCACTGATCAGCCTTGGTTGTTATCTTCTCAGCAAACTCAAGCTCTGGTTCAATCTCTTAACTCCAATAGATAGAGTTGATTGCATCGGGGGTGATATCCATCTCTACTTTACATACCTGGTTTGATGGAAGATTTGGGAACTCATCCACCTTCCCATGGTGTTTCACTGAGTCTTGCCTCACTTAATATGAGGCATAAAACTCGACCACCAAGATGGAGAAGAACTTAGGTAAAGCATACAAGAATTGGTGCCACTGGCGCTCGGCGAACTGCTTGCTGACATTGGGAATTCTTTCTCAGCCTCGCCAGATCAAAGCGCTTTTCTAGAGTCAATGGCTGGTCCTCATACTTGATGTAGTAGTCTTTCATGCCATCTACGCAGAATTGAATGGCATCCTAGCTGTTGATAGGGGTAGGGGTTTCCTTTGCCTTGCCTTTGCTCTTGCTTTTAAAGGAGGCTAGGGTCTTCCCCTTGTCCTGTCACTTAGATGAGTCATATTCCTGCAATACCATGTGAGTACCACACCCAAACCAAAATATTTTTTTATTTTTCATTATGAAAAGAAAAAGAAAACAATTACACTAGGCTAAGGGACAAAAATAAAAAGATAGGCTCTCCAACAAAATGGAACATCAATTTTAAACAACGGGCAGCACCTGCCCCACACATGCATTTTGCAGGTTGGGAGGTGTGTCGCAGGTATGTGGCAGGTGTGAGGCAAAAACTCAGCAAAATTGACCAAGCACCTGTGTTGTATCTGCATTTCGCAGGTTAAACCTACAACTCGTAGGTACTCCACATTGCCTAATCCTCATCATTTGATTGTTTCTCACAAGTATAAACAATATCAACATCTAATGGATACTCATACTTCCCTTAAAGATCTATCATCAATACCAAAAATAATTTATATCATCTGGACCACTTAACGATTTTCCTTAATATGGATGTTACCCCGTCTATCATCAAGAAATGCTAAATGATCAATCTAACCCATATTTATCAAAGAAGAATTTAACATTCCACCATACTCGCCCATATTATCACATTTTCATCAATATTATCAAATATATTAGAAAAAATGATGATTTTTCCTTAAGAAAGACGTCACCCTATCTATCATCGGAAAAATCATGCATTTCAAGCAAATGGGTTACTCAAATTTCACCTCTAATTAATATTCCTAAGCACAAGAGCATATCCAACAAATCTAGCACTATGAACAAGACTGTTTACTCATATAGTTTTGCAATTTAGAATCCCCACACAATACCCACAAAAGTCACTTCTAACAAGATCATGAAGAACACTTAATGGGGGTGTGGGAAACAAAGGTCAACGAAAAATGAAATAATAGCATGCTTTTTGTGCTATATCCATCATTACACTTCAAAGAACAAAGATTAGAAGCGAAAACATACCAAATGAGCTTAAAAAAGGAATGAAATTTGAAACTTCAACTTTTTTTTTCAAAGGTGGCCAATCTAAGCTCTAGCTTCTTCTTTTTTGTGAGTGAAATAGTGAGTGATAGTAGAAAGTGGTGAAGAAGGCTGGAATTTATAGAAGGGAAGAATGTGAAGGATTGGTGGAATTGAATGTGGGTTTAACAGTGGAGTTTGGGAAGTTGGAGTGGTGGTTGAGGGGTTATGGAAATGGGAAAATGGCGCAGAAACTGGGGGTCTTGGGAGGTGGGGAAAAGTTTAAAAGACATGGGCGGATCATGGGTTGGGTTTGGTCAATCGGTTGGTCTATATTTTAAAACTACTTCAGCATGCGCAAGACCTGTAGAAACGAAATTGAAACTACGCACCGCAGTAAGTGCAAGTAGCCATTATTCTTCCCAGTTCACTTCTTTGATTCTACAACATACCTACATCTTGCAGATCTGCACCTGCGTTTCGCAGGTGAGACGCAGGTCTCGTCCTTTCTTTTCATGAGTTTTCCCAAGTGTACTGGTTAGGACCTACAATGTCACCATCCGAGTCTGCACCCTGGAGCAACATGATAATTAGAGTAATAAGTGACCCCAAGTAAACCCAGATAGAGCATATTCTACTAAAACTGACATGCTGAAATGATAATAAAAGATAGGAAGCTGATAAAGAAATAATTGGGACGAAATAAATGACAAAATCTGAAGTAGTTAAAAAATCTAGCTGAGTTTGTAAATATTGTCTAAAAACTTTCTAACATGAGCTGATGAGTGAGTTTGTAAATATTGTCTGAAAACTTTCTAACATGAGCTGATGAGTGACTAGGAGAAACCCCCAGCTAACTCTAATATCTAAAATAAATTAACAAAATAAAATAAAACTAAAAATGGAACTTTGGCCCTCGGTATATGAGGACTCACCACGGAAGTTGCTGGGATGTTGCTGACAGGATAAAAGCATGGTGTTGAGGCTAGGTACCTGAGTCTATATCATAATATGATATAGCATAAAATTATGCATCAGTACTTTGAATGTACTGAGTATGTGAGAAGGAACTAAAACATACATATACTAAATAATAGCAAACTGCACTGAGATACTACAAAAATAAACTAAAATCTGAAGAGACTGAACTGAACTGGAAATCATAATTGAACTGGACTGAACTATACTGAGCTATATTGTGGAAAAGACTATAACTGACATGTAACCACATGAACTAAACATGGAGTCTGAAGTATACCCCTTGGAGAAAGCCCACTATACCGTGCCAGGGTATAGTAGCTGAACTGAGTGCTCACTGTCTAGAGCCTATGGTAGCAACGTAGTTCTAGAAACTTGGGTGCGCTGAACCCCATCCCACTCGGTGCTAAGTACTACTCCCGCTGAAAGTCCTAACTATGCTGACAGCTCAAAACTGATGTCCTAAGAATTAAGTCAAAACTACTTATCTAGAAGTGCTCTAAGAGTCTAAGGACCTAAAAGAAACTATGTTCTAAGACTCATCAAAGCTTCTTTATCTAAAAGAGTCATAACGGTCTAAAGAAAAACTAACAAATTGATAAATTGAGTCCATTGATTTTACTGAGTTTCTCAAAAGACTAATAATAGCCACACTAATCAGCTGACAATTCTGGAGAATACTAATATACTGAGTACTGATTATGTTGTCATGACTGGGTATGCTGAAAATGATCAAAGCTACTGTACATCACAATTTCACATTTTCTAAGAACGAATCTGGTATACGTGACAATTCATGCTATTTTAAGACATTACCAATTTATAAATAAACTCTATGAGAAATCATGCCAAGTTCAAGTTAAAGTGAAACATATTGTATAACTGAAAATACTATCATGAGCATATAAGAATTCTAGTCATGGTAGTCTAACATTATAGAGGAAGTAGGTTGAATTTCACATTCAAATAAAATCCCTAAATCATGATCTCTAGAGGTATTGTAAAGCTATGGTTTACTGAAAACATCGGGAAATAAGGGTAGAATACCCTTGTTGAAGTCCCACATGGAGAATCCCTGGGAGTTTGCTTGGAAGATCTAAGGAAGAGATGAATGCCCTAGCTTCTACTTTGAGAAGTCTGTACTTTGTTTGTTTTAGTTCTAAGAGATTCTAGAAGAGAATGAGAGTAAGAAGTCGATCAACCCCCCTAAATTCCCTTCAAATTGCGTAGTTTAGGCATTAAAATAATAAAAAATTACAAAAATGCCCCTGAGGAAAAGTATGGAAAACTATCCATCGAGATCAAAGGGGTCACACAACGGGTCGTTGTTCGTGACCATGACCCCTTAGAACCAGTCAATTGTCCTAGGTCTAAAAACGTTACTTACTAGAACTGAACAACAGATGACACAATGACTTTTTGGTCGACACAACGGGCCGTTGTCACTACTCATTGTCACTACTGGAGATTCTGAAGGATTTGAGGGCTTGACCAACGGATGGGAATAATGACTCATTGGATAGGACAACGGGTCATTGTTTCACTAGTTATCAGTGAAAGGGTTTTGATTATATTCTAGATATCCCGTAATGGACGAATAGGATGACCCTTTATAAGAAACAACAGGTCATTGGCACCAACCGTAGCTACTAAAGGGGTTGTTAACTCGCCTCCAATGGGTCCCTACAACGAGTCAGTTGTATCCAACAATGGCTAGGTGTCTAACTCATTGTTTGGAGGGCTGTTCTGACATGTTTCTAGACTGCTGCCAATGGATCAAACAATGGCCCGTTACTGGAAGCAACAGGCCATTATGTGGCTCATTGAATCTGTGGAAAAATCTACAGGGGTTGAGAAGGACTCACACAATAGGTCATCGTTGTAGACAACGACTCGTTGGTTGAGTCGTTTTGATGCAAAAAAATTCATGGTTCCCTTCTGGTTTTTCATGCTGAGTCTGGGTTTTGGTCTATGAATCTTTTTAGGGGTTACAATATCTCCCCCTTGGGATCATTCACCCTCGAATGAAGGATAAATAAGCTAAAAGACTGGGGAAAGAGCTACAATCCTAAACTAAAATCTATAAGCTAATTACTAAACGAGTGACTGACTCCGAACTGAGATAGAATACTAACTGAACTTATGCAACTAGGGTACACATTTAAACATGAATAGGACTGATAAGTATGGAACTTAATAGAATATTGAGGAGGAATATCGTACCTAATGCTGAAGCTGAACTAGAAGGGAATAAGTGAGGGTACTTAGCTACCATGTTTGCTTCTGCATCCAATGTAGCTCCCTCAACTAGCTGGTTCCTCCATAATACCTTTACAAAAGCGACCTCCTTGTTTCTCAGCTTACAAACCTGACAATCTAGGATCTAAACTAGAACTTCTTCGTAAGAGAGGTTGTCCTTTACACCAACACTCTCTAGAGGTACTACTAAGATAAGGTCAGCTACGCATTTCTTCAACAAGGATACATGGAAGACTAGGTGCACCGATACTAGCTCTGTAGGCAACTCCAGCTCGTAAGCAACATTGCCAATGAGTCTCAGGATTCTATAAGGGCCAATATACCTGGGACCAAGCTTCCCTTTCTTTCTGAATCTCATCATCCCTTTCATAAGTAAAATTTTCAAGTATACCCAATCATCCACAACAAACTCCAACTCCCTTCTCCTTACATTTGCATATGATTTTTATCAACTTTGAGCTATTTTCAGCCATTCCCTGATAAGTTGAACCTTTTGCATGGCCTCATGTACTGCATCAAGTCCTAACAAGGTAGCTTCACCAACCTCAAATCACCCTATAGGAGACAGGCACCTCCTACCATGTAATGCCTCAAACGGGGCTATTTGAATACTAGAGTGGTAGCTATTGTTGTGTGAAACTCAATGAGAGGTAGGTGATCATCCCAACTGCCCTTAAAATCGATCACACAATTCCTCAACATATCCTCCAAAGTCTGAATCATCCGCTCAGCCTATCCATCGATCTGTGGGTGGAAAGTTGTGTTGAGCTTGACCTGAGTACCAAGTCCTTTCTAAAAAGACTTCTAGAAATATGAGGTGAATTGAGTACCCCTATCTAAGATAATGGACAAGGGAACCCTGTGTAGTCTGGCTAACTCCTGGATGTACAGTCTAGCATAGTCCTCTAGTGAGTTTATGGTCTTAACTGATAGGAAATATTCCGACTTAGTCATCCGTTCTACAACCACCCAAATTGAGTCATATTGTCTGTGTGTACAAGGTAACCCTATGATGAAGTACATATTTATTTCTTTCCACATCCAAGTAGGAATGCTACTATCCTGATTCATACCCCTAGGTTTCTGATGTTCAAAACTTTGAGTTATCTGAAAGCGTAAGCTATGACTTTGCCATGCTGCATTATAATACAACTGAGGTCAACTCTAGAGGCGTCGCAGTAGACCACAAACTCATCTAAACCTTCTCAGGACTGGGGCTATAGTGAGTTGAGTCTTCAACTCCTAAAAAATCTTCTCACACTCGTTAGACCACTGAAACTTCACCTTTTTCTGAGTTAGTTTGGTCAAATGGGAGGCAATGGAGGAGAAACCTTCAAAGAACCGTATGTAATAACCATCCACGCCCAAGAAACTTCTAATGTTTGATGGAGAAGTGGGTCTTGTCTAGTCCTTTACGAGCTCTATCTTCTGAGGATCCACTTGGATACCCTCTCTAGAGACCACATGGTCGAGGAAGGCAACTAATTTCATCCAGAATTCACACTTGCTAAATTTGGCGAACAATTGGCAGTTCCTGAGAGTCTGTAAAACTATTTTCAGATGGTTTGCATGCTCCTCTATTTTGTAGTAAACCAGAATATCATCTTTAAAGACAATAACGAAAATACCTAGGTATGGCTTGAACACCCTGTTCATCAAATCCATAAAAGTTGTAGGAGCATTGGTTAGTCCAAAAGATGTAACTACAAATTTGTAGTGATCATATCGAGTTCTGAAGGCGGTTTTTGAAATGACACATTCTCTGACCCTGAGTTGGTGGTATCCTGATCTGAGTTCTACCTTGTAGAAACAACTAGCTCCCTTAAGTTGATCGAACAAGTCATCATTCCTAGGTAGAGGATACCTATTCTTTACTGTAACCTAGTTCAACTTATGGTAGTAAATGTACATTATGAGTGTACCATCTTTTTTCACACAAATAGAACTGGGGCATGATGAGTTGGAAATTTACCAACTCATTTGCCTCCAAAGCATGAGTTTTTTCCTAGTTTTTGAGTCATTTATGTGGATTTTATGCCATTTTTTTTGAATTCTTCGTAGGCACTTCACGCGAGTAGAGAAAGTATGAAATTGAGCAAAACACATGGAGTTTGAGATGAAATTTGATGAGTGCATATGAAGGAGAGGAGCCAAAGATGATGAAAGAGTTGAGCTCAAGAAAAGGTGTAAGGATATGCTTTGAATCGGCTAAATGCAGCTCCGGAAGTTCAAAACACGGGTGCAACGCCGAGGTCACTGCCTAGACCAGCTGACCAGCCTTCGGTTGGCGGTTTGGAAGTGGCTGAACGCCAGTTTCACCACTGGTTCTCCCTGCTAGGACACTATTTTCAACCGGCTATAGTTTGGTGCTCCATGGATTGGCATCGGCTAAACGTCGTTTCTTCATAGAAGAGGCTGTCTAATGAAGGGTAAAAAAGTCTAGAAAGGTCTCCAAAGCATCAAAAAGCCTCAAGGGCATTTGGGGAAAGTGGTACACAAGAAAGTACAGATTTTTTGCATAGCTTTCACTGTACACCAACCATTCAATCATCTCACACACATCTTTTCACCATAGATTTGTAGAGTTAGGTAGGACTTTGCTTCTTCTTTTTATTTAACCCAAATTGGGGGAATTCCACAATTGCTATAAGAGCTTGTGAATAAAACTTATGAAGCTAATATGATGAATGTGAGACCAATCCACTTGATATCTTCTCTCTATCTTTAAATATGCTTGACTAATTTTCTAGGTAGAGGTATATTCATGGTGGGTTTGTTAATTTGATTGGGTTTGATAAATTGTTCTTGGATTCTTATTGAAATTGTAGATATATTATCTTCTCCCAAGTTATCATTGTCAAAATTGATGGTTTGCAAACATAAATTGTGCTTTACTTTTCTTGGTTTTTCTTGAAAGAGAAAGGTATGAATTGGGTGAGAAGATATTAGTGAGGAATTGGAGTGTTAGTGTGTGGGATTAAGCTAGAGATAGTTGAAACCCACATTTTCACTCCATAAAAGGCCAAGAATAGAAATAGCTAGTCCTTCCTCAAGCTTGTGTGGTTGATAACTTAAATTTTCTTTGGGGTTTGAAAGAACCCAAGGCATAACATCCTTATGGTTGAAAAACAAGAGAATGTTAATTATCCACTGCTATCTATGATAATTTTGAGTCTAAGGCATTAAAGAAATTCCCGATTTAGTTGTGATCTCATCTATAGAATGTCCCCAACCTCTCACTTTTAATTGCTTCAATTGGAATTCCCCCTCCCCCCCAATAAGTCTTAGTTTAGAATTAGATAGTTATTTTCCCTTAATGTCCCCCCACTTTTACTTTTCAAATGTTGAATAATTATGCATTCTAGTTGAAATTAGTTTATAACTCTTGAATTATTGACTTAATTCTTTGTGGGATTCGTCCTCGACATCCGTCAAGATACTTTTTTTGATACAACGACTGTTTACACTCTTTCATAAAAGAGAAGTGTAGTTTGGACGTTATCAGGGCACCCAACGGAGATACTGGGCCTGATGAAGCCCTTATCTAGAAGGTCTTTCAGCTATTTCTTCAACTCCTTGAGCTAAGCTGGAGCCATTCTATAAGGAGAAATAGAGATGGGCTAGGTATCTGGAAAAAGTTCTATTCCAAAGTCAATTTTCCGCTCGGGAGGGACTCTGGGAAGATCTTCAAAAAACACAAGGAAATTCATGTACAAATAGAACTAACTGAAGTGTTAGGGTCTCGAAACTAGAATCTTTGACCCTAACCAGGTGGTAAATGTACCCCTTAGAAATCATCTTCCTAGCCTTAAGGTATGAAATGAAACGACCCTTAGGCGCTGAAGTACTAACCCTCCACTCTAGGACTAGTTCATAGGAAACTAAAACTTGATGACCCTAACTCTAGAGTCAACTGAAGAATAAAAAGAATGCAGCCAGTCCATGCAAAGGATGAGGTCGAAGTCGACCATATCTAGCATTACTAGATCAACTGAGGTGACTTTATGTAATGTTGTGATAGGAAAATTTCTTTACACTCGACTAGCTGTAACTGACTCATTAACTTGAGTAAAAACTGAAAATGGCTCTGAGAGGATTTCTGGACTAATATTGAACTGGAGTGCAATGTTAGGATTCACAAAGGAAAGTGTGGCTCCTGGTTCTAGTAAAACATACACATCAATGTGGAAAAGGCGTAACATACTTGTAACCACATCAGGTGAGTTCTCCTGATCCTGACGATAAGATAGAGCGTAGAAATGGTTTTGGTTCTGACCACCACCTATACCTGAGGTGGTGCCCTATTGAGTGGATGTCCTAGCGGAGCTACTGACGTGGTGGAATGGGCCTTCCCCCATCCTGCTAACAGGAAATCCCTCAATTTGTGGCCCAGCAGGCCACACCCAAAACAACCATCCCTGTCTAGACGACACTACCCTGGATGATTCTTGCCATACTTGGGACATGCTAGAAAAGTGCGGCTGCTAGAGACATAGCTTTGGGATTGGGAGCCTGATGTCCCACATTTTTTATCTTTACAGGGCCTAGAAGACAGAGCACTAGCTGAGGAAGGTACTGGGGGTCTCTGTTGTTGCTGCTAGGGATGATTACGACCACATGACCTCTGCTGAGAATACTCAAATTGATCGATCCTGGCCCGCTTACTCTCCCTTTCTATCTCCTTCAAATTTTCTTCCTCTATCTACTGTGCATGAATGATGAGGCTGGAGAGGTCTATGTCTTTGATAAGCATGGAAATCCTGCACTCCTTGATCACCAAGTCTGAAACTCTACTAACAAATTTGAGCATGCGAGCCCTCAGCTAAGCAACCATTTCCGGAGCATATCTTGACAGTTGAGTGAATTTCAGGGCATACTCTTGTACTGTCATGTTGTTCTGCCTCAACTTCATGAATTGGGTAGCCTTAGCTTCCCTCAACTCCTAGGGAAAGAACTTATCCAAGAATGTCATAACAAACTCATTCCATTCTACCAGACCTGCTCTATTCTACCTTCCCTATTTCCATTGCTTGAAAAAAATTTGAGCCACCCTTTCAGCTGGTGGGCAGCCAGATAAGCACACTCTGTAGAGGTAACACCCATGATTTGGGCTATCTTCTATATCTCATCAATGAATTCTTGTGGGTCCTTCTCTACTTTTGACCCGTGAAATGCTTGAGGATTCATCCGAGTGAAATCCCTGACTCTGGCAGCAATTGTAGACCCATTTTTGTTAACTAGTACCATGACTTTTTGATTAACCTAGTTGGTAATGGTCTATGCCAGCATCTGAATCGCAGCCTGAAATTTTGCGTGGGACACCTAGTCATCCTGAGGAGCTGCGGGAGTTGGTGGGGCTGGCCAGTTAGTATTTCCAGTCCTTCTTCCATTTCCTCTTTTGGGAGGCATTGTTATCTAAAAAAGGTATAGTAAAAGTTATGAGGTCGTATTAGATTCAAAAAATCTATGCACTATAAGAATCATGAATAAAGGGAATTTTCCTACAAATGCCTCATAGCCGCCCCCTCATAAGTGTGGCGTGCTGCACACCCATGAAAAATACTCTACTTGACGCGCCTTTCAGACATTCTAGGATACTCTAAACCTGATGCTCTGATACCAAGTTTGTCACAACCCGAGTTTGCACCCTGGATGCGACACGATACTTAGAGTCACAAATGACCCCAAACAAACCCTAGTAGAGCATATTCTACTAAAACTGACCTACTGAAATGATAAGAAAAGAGCATAAGCTAATAAAGAAATAACTATTACTGAATAAATGATAAAATCTAAAATAGTCAAAAAATCTAGTTGAGTCAGTATTCTAACATGAATTAATGAGTTGCTCAGACAAAACCCTAGCTAACTCTAATGTCTGAACTGAAATAACAAAATAAAATAAAACTGGAAATGGAACTATAGCCCTCGGTAGATGAGGACTCACCACGGAAGCTACTAGGATGTCGCTGAGAGGATCTAACCGTGGTGTTGAGGCTGAGTACTTGAGTCTATATCATAAAATGATATAGCATAAAAGTATGCATCAGTACTTTGAATGTACTGAGTATGCAAGAAGGAACTAAAACATACATATACCGAATAATAGCAAACTGCACTGAGATACTATAAGAATAAACTGAAGTCTGAAGAGACTGAACTGAATTAGAAATCACAATTCTTGATGTGTTGCTCCAAATGTGCAGATATACAAAGTTCATGAATGAGTTTCTGAAAAAGAAAATAGTAGTTGATGTGGGCACAATGGAGGTATCACGTCATTGTAGCACTATGATGGAAAGTAACCTTGCTCCAAAAATGGAGGACCCAGAGCATTCATTATTCAATACACAATTGGGGTTTACATGTTCAATAAAGCTCTCAGTGATCTAGGGGCGAGCATAAACTTGATGCCTCTCATGATCTTCAAGAAGTTAAGGTTGGGAAGTCCTAAGCCTACAATAATGAGGTTGCTAATGGTAGATCGTTCTATAAGACGCCTAGTGGGAATTCATGTAAATGTGTTGGTCAAGGTTGACAAATTTATCCTTTCAGCTGATTTTGTAGTGTTGGATTCTGATATTGATATTGAGATGCCAATTATCTTGGCGCGACTACTCTTGTCCACAAGGTGAGATTTTGTTGATCTAGAGCTAGGAGAGTTGAACTTTCGGGTTGGTGGTGATGAAGTAACATTCAGTGTATGTCAACCAACAGAACCACCTGATGATTGCAAGGTGATAGCGGTGATAAATGACTAAAATGAGCAAGGAGTTGATCTTGAGGAGGACAAACCTCCAGATGAATGATGAAGTTTTGAGGAGAAACCATCGTGTGGCGACGTTAAATCAAACACTTCTTGGGAGGCAAGCGAAGTATCTTTTGATTTACTTTTTGCTTCACATTTTTGTTATCATTAGTGTGTACGTTGATTGGATTGAAAACAAAGTGGAAAAAAGAGGGAAAGAGCACCTGCGTGAGACCTGCGAAATGCAGATCAAGATCCATAGAATGTAGGTCGGTCATATGTAACACCCCAGAAGGTTTGTAGAGTAAAACCCAGACATAGCATTAAAAAATAGAAGTGATCCAGAATTTTTTTACCTCAGAATGAATCAACTAATGAGTCATTTTCATTAATGATGACTCATTATGTGAGAAGTTGTCAGCCCCTGCAGATTTTTACCTAAATTCAACGAGCCACACAATGACCCATTGCTTCCAGCAACGAGCCTTTGTCTTGATCAGATAGTGTCAGTCTAAAAACATGTTAGAATATCCCTCCAAACAACGAGTTAGAAAATGAGCTATTGTTAGATACATCTACTCGTTGTAGGGAGCTGTTGGAGAAGAGTTACAACCCCTTTAATAGCAATGGTTGGTGTCAATGATCCGTTGTTTCTTATAATGGGTCGTCCTGTCTGTCCATTAGGGGATATCCAGAATCTAATCAATACCCTCTCAGTGACAACGAGTGAAAAGAACACCTCGTTGTCCCATCTAACAAGTCATTGTTCCCGTCTGTTGGTCAAGCCTTGATATCCGTCAGAATCTCCAATAGTGACAACGAGCAGTGATAACGACCCATTGTGCCGACCAATGAGTCATTGTGTCATCCATTGTTCAGTTCCAGTAAGTAAGATTTTCAGACCCATGACCAATAATTGGTTCCAACGGGTTGGGGTCACGACCAACGATCCGTTGTGTGACCCGTTAGATCTCGATGGGCAGTTTTCTAGACTTTTCCTCAGGGGCATTTTTGTAACTTCCCATTATTTTAATGCCTAAACTACATTGTCTGGGGTGCAGTTTGAAGGGATTTTAGGGGGGTTGATTGAATTCTTACTCTCATTCTCTTCCAGAATATCTCAGATCAATACGAAGAAAGTACAGACTTCTCAGAGCAAGAGCTAGGGCATTCATCACTTCCTCAGATCATCCAAGCTAACTCCCAGGGATACTCTTCTAGGTATATGGGACTTCAACAACTATATCCTTTCACCCTTGTGTCCCAAAGTTGTTAGCAAACCCTAGCTTTAGAGTACCTCTAGAGATCATGATTTAGGGATTTTCTTTGACCGTGAAATTCACCCTACTTCCTCTATAATGTCTGACTACCATGAATAGAATTCTTATATGCTCATGATAGTATTTTCAGTTATACAATATGTTTCACATGAACTTGAACTTGGCATGATTTCTCATAAGGTTTATTTATAAATTGGTAATGTCTTAAAATAACATGAATTGTCACGTATACCATATTCGTTCTTAGAAAATGTGAAATTGTGATGTACACTAGCTTTTATCATTTTCAGCATGCCCAATAACAACAATATAGTCAGTACTAAGTACACTAGTATTCTCAAGAATTATCAGTTGATCAGTTTGACTATTATCAATCTTTTGAGAAACTCAGTAAACTTAGTGGAATTAGTTTATCAGTTTGTTAGTTGTTCTTTCGACCGTTATGATGCTTTCAGATAAAACAGCTCTGATGTGTCTGAGAACATAGTTTCTTTTAGGTCGTTAGACTCTCAGAACACTTCCAGGTAAGTAGTTCTGACTTAAGTCTTAGGACATGAATTTCGAGCTATCAGCACAGTTAGACACAGTTAGGACTTTTAGTGGGAGTAGTACTTAGCACCGAGTGGGCCAGGGTTCAGTGCACCTAGGTTTCTAGAACTACATTGCCACCGTAGGTTATTAGCCTGAGTGGGCTCTAGATAGTGATCACTCAGTTGAGCTACTATATCATGGAAAAGTACAGTGGGCCTTCTCCGATAGGAGGTATTCATCTAACTCCACGTGACCCCTTCATCGACATTCTCAATTTGAGGAGGAGCATCAACTCCTTCCTCCTCTAACATCACTTTATTATCCACACAAATAGGTGCATTTGGGACCTCCTCATTCACCTCATCTTCATTTGTTTTGGGATCAACAACCATCTTCAGCTTATCGCCCTCAGAAACAACTTTCTCATTCCTTGTGACAATCACCATACAATGATTATCTTTCTTTGGGTTTGGCATCGTGTCACTCGAAAGGGTTCCTTTCATTCTCAGGTTCATTTGGGTGGAGAGGTGAGTCATTTGGGCTTCGAAATGCTTGATTGTGGCTGAAGGGAGCAAACCATTTAAGCAAGGTTCGCACCTCCCCTTTTAATTCTTTAACACCACTGTCGGTGGACTCCACTTTCTTTAATACCCGAGCAATCATCTCCTCAGTTTTGGAACTCCCCACAAACTCACACCTGGCTGCATTACCGCACATTAGCTTTAGGAGGAGGGATATACGAGTTTTCACTTATATGGTATCTATTCCCATCTCGTTTGAGCTCTTGATTCCTCCACCTTTTGTCTCTATCACCCCGTCCTTGATTGTCTCGATCTCTCCAACCTTGATTCCCATCACGAGGATGTGAAGGGCCTTCACTGTAACCTTTATATCCTTGACAAGAACCCATCATCTGGCTTGTCATGAAGTAGCACTCCTCGCCATATCTGGGCTATGAGACATCTTCTTCATATGCATTGTGGCCTTGGGTCCCAATAGCATTGACGTATCTGGTTTCTGACCCCAACATGTGTTTGGCCATCAACTCCACTAGGTCATTATCTTAGCTAAAGTTTCATCTCTCTTTTCATCACACCTCCTAAACTCGGCTTCTACATGGCTAGAAGATGAACCACTTACGGACACCTCGGTGTCCCTCATGTGCCAAGCTCTATTAATTTTGGTCATCCTATTAAGGAGTCCCTTATCCATGCCAAAAGTTTGGTCCATGATTGAACCCTCTGCAAGATTGTTGGCCATGACTTGTTAATAGAGTCAAGAGACCTATGGAAACTTTGGAGCAACACCCTATTGGAAAGATCATGGTTGGGACAAATGGCGGCCTTTGATATCAAGGCTGATTGTATGTCCAGGCGGTGGATGACTGTCACGACCCGAATGGAGGCTTGGATCATAGACACGGGACAAGGAGACCCTGAGAGACTCCAAGTCGACCCATGGAATAAGCATTCAACTAACTCATTCAATAAACATGAAAAAACATAATTATAAACTCAGCGGAAGTCAAACTTAATATAACAACAGAATAAATATCTGAAGCTGAATACACGTCTAAGTCTGATAAGCCTCTAATCTGGATGAGCTAATGGGACAACACTCCCAACTAGCTCAACAATATTGGAACTGAAAGGACATCTAAAAAAACTGAAGATCTAGTCCAAAAATGAAGAGGACTAACCAAATAAGAAGGTGTTAACTCTGAACAACGACTATGAATGGGGCTGAACCTGAGAACCGGATCCTTCATCATGAAACGATGCATCATAGAAAGTATGTGGTCAGTACGTGAAATGTACCGAGCATGCAAGGTAAGTAAAACCGCTTAAGTAAATTAAATCATTTAAAACATTCCATAACATATCATAAGCCTTTAAGCATAAGTAGACGGGCTACACGCTTTAATTCTGAGGTTGTAATCTTATCATAACATGACCATGCATAGCTTTGTAACATCATGACTGACTCGACAGACTCAAAGTTGAACATAACATTTATATCAAAAGTTGAACAATGAGTCAAACCTTACTATTGAACACGCATGCATAACTAATCATCATGAGTAATGAATATACAAATCTGAATGATATAGACTGTGGGAAACTCGTCACTTAACCGACATACCACGATAGAGCTTCTGGGGTTCCGACTATCACACTCAAGTGGGTAGAGCCGTCCATAACCTTGTAAGGTGATAATGGTCAAACCACACTTCCAGCTGAAGTATGAAGCAAACGTTGCCAATAAAGAACCCAACTTAGAGGTTAGGGTCGATCCCACAGGGAATATGGAAGATCTAGATTACAGCCGGTAGATGAACTCGTATGATAGTTACTTCACAATGGGGGGATTCTAATAAAAATCAATAATAAAAATAAACAGCAGTCAAGAATATATTTGCAAATCAATAGTTAAAGGATAACTAAGGTTTGTGTTCCCCATTGGTTCATAATAGCTTTGGGTATACACTCGTGATCTTTACCAATACTTACTTACAGAACTGATAACTTAAGTCATTCAAACGATCGACCAATCCCTATTGAATGACTATCCTCAATTACTCGACCAAGTCTCATGAGTTTTTCAAACTAACTGTTATCACTAAGTTCTAGAAATAACTATCATGTGACCACACCTCAAGTTAATACAATGATCATCAAGATCAAGGATCTGTTGTAATTATCTTTTCCTAATCTCTACCTCTTCGACCAAAGAAAGTAAAGAATTCAGGCACTTCCTAACGTTGCACACTGCTAAGAATCATTAAAGATGAAGAGACTACAATATGACTAAATTGGTATTGGTTTTAGAATCAATTTGTGCAACCCTAGCTTGTTAATCCACCATGGTTCCCACAACCCTAGCTATGGAGGTTTTAGCCTCTCATAGTTGCAAGGTTGTGATTTGTTTTCATGTTTGCAGACATAAAACAATACTTACAAAGATGATAGAGAAAAATGATTCCTTCAATTAATCTGCAAAATCTTGAATAAAAAGTAGCAAGAACAATATGAGTTCAAGAAAAGGTTGATCACAAGGTAGAACCAACTCAATTCTCTCTTTCAATGATGTAAATTTGTTTACTACAATGTTTTCCTACTAAAATTAAGTCTATTCGTCGTCCTCTCTAAAAAATAAAACATAAAACGTATTTACAGAGACACAAGAATCCTTTTCCTAAACTAACAGGACTACTTTCCATATTTGTCGCCAAGCTCATCAGGGGTCCTACTACTACTCGGAGGGGCTTCTCATGGACCCTGGTATCGACTCGTGGCTTGAAGTGTTGGTTGAATTTTGGCTAAGTTTTTGGCCAAGGTACAATTCTTACCTACATCCTAAGACTCGTACCTTGCACCCGTGGCTTGATCCTGATAATTGAACTTTGTCTAATCTTCACCACGACCGGTATGGTATGACTCGTACCTTCATCTCACGGGTCGTAGGATCCTCTCGTACTGAGAATCAGCCTCCTGTGCAATTCTTCTGGATTTCATCACGATTAGCTTACCACGACTCGTACCATCATGGTACAATCCGTGACAAGTCTCGTGGGATCAGTCTTCTAGGTTAAACTTTCAGCTTCTTATCAAGGCCCTCAGTACGACTTATAGGTCCATCCTACGGATCGTACTGCAAACTGTACTTTTTGCCTTTTTTTCACACTTTTAGCTTTCTTTTGCAATTTATTGTTCCAACACCCATTTATCCTGAAATCAAAAGAAAAGTGCCTCATGTCCACATAAACACACCTAAGTCCATGTTATTTTCTTAGTTTTTAGCATCAATAGTGTTGTAAATCCACAACACATCAACACCCTCAACTTAAGACTTTTGCATGTCCTTAGGCAAAGAAAAAGAAAAATTAAACACGATGCTCAACTAGAAAATAAACTTAAGATACTACAACCAAAACTCAACAAATTTGTGCACTCTGTATACAAACTCTTTTGACCCTTCCTCATGAAACATCATCAGCAAATGTATTGTAAGCACATCAACACATCATATACAAGCATCAAGATATGTCATCTAACTATCAACAAGCAATCAAGTCATCACCTATGTGTTTCTCACAGATCAATGGTAAAAACAAACATAATCCATGTACCCTCACAAAAATGAAGTCCCCACTCTAATATGAAGTATCAAAATGAAACATAAGACTAGGCAAATAAAGCACTCACTCTCGCAAAGAAAGGCAAGTATTATGCATCAGATACCATAGGCTTGCCCTTATTTTCTCTGCGTTGGTTTTTTAGATGGTCAAATTAAGATCACTGTAGGACTTGATATGGCTTGTAACGTAGGCTTAGGGCTGGACATGATAAAGATGAAAGATTTTATGAGTGACTATCCCTTCCTTGGCACTACATCCATTAGCTACACCATTTTCCTATTTCACCCTTCATTCTTTTTGCCATATTTTCTTCCCTTTTTCCTATTTTAAGAATATTTTCATGGGTGAGGTGATTTTTCACATTTTTCAACAATTTCAAGCTCTTTTGAATTTTTCTTTTTCAATTTTCTCAATTTTTCAGCTTTTTACTTTTTCACGTCACCACACCTTATTTTTCACCATTTTTTTCTCTTCTTTTTCTTTTCTTTCCTGTTCTCCCGCTCCCACCATTTATGCACCCCTACTCTAGCCACCCTCAACTTAAGAATTTTGCTTATGTTGAGGTTCACAATATCCAAGGAAGAACCAGGGTCTAACAGGTTCATTATAAACAAATGGGTACGGTTAACAAGTAAATCAATGAAATATGGTCTATTAAGGCTCAAACTTGGGATCAAGGGATTCATGAAACTTTGGCAGGGCAATATAGGCTAAGAGTGAGCTAAAACAAAAATGGCCTATGATCATATCCTAGCAAACCATCCTTAACCTATGCAGAGACCAACCAGGAAATTTCTAGATCTTCAACAACATACTGCAATAAATACTAAGACCTCACTCACACATGGTACATGAACTAATTTTACTTTACCTGTCTGGTTCATACATGGCTTAACAAGACTGGAACTATTAATAACTGAATGACATAAACCCATCCACAGAAATCATGAATTATTTTCACAAATACATAGAAAAAGTTTTTAAGCAGGGTCAATTTTTTCAAACACAACAAAAATAGTGCATATCCATTGGCTAGGTATTCCTAAGTTACTTTCTAATCAAACAAAAATCACGACTAAAAACAAAAATTCTAACACATGCCGGTTCTACTAGATAGGATGCCTTAAGGAAAAGAAACACGACAAGAAAAACCTTCAGACGAACAAATATCCCAAAAATACAAGTACATCCCCCCTTTTAAAAAATGAACTTTTTCCCCGAAGAATAAAATATAAGCATGTAGGGAAAAGGACATACCTGTGGCTACTCAGGCTTCGCCACTGTCACTTTGCAAAGATGGTACCTCCGTGGTAGTAATGGCGCTAGCGGTGGCTGGCGCACTCAATGGTGTAACAATGGGGGGAGTGGTTCCCTCCTCAGTGCATGTAGCTGCTTGAATGGCCTCTGTGAATGTTTGGGATGAATGTGGCTCTCCCGAATGGTCATAGCCACTGGCAAGCTCGGGATGAGATACTATGGAGTCGCCTGCTCCTCTGGCTCTCTCTTGCAGCTCAGACATATGCTCTTCATGAGCCCGCATACTCTACGCTCTAGCCCGCTTGCACTCTTTCCTCTCCTTCTTTCTATTTTTTTCTCAAACTCTCCTCACCAGCATCTTCATCAGCTCTCTTCTTGCCTTTGTCACCAGCTGCAGTTGGCACCCAATATGCTGCCAAATCAATATCCACATCAAGCTCAGCATCTAGGTCTAGAAGTGTGGGGGCTATTATAACAGTTGGTTGCCGTAAAGACAACTCAACTACTTGGCTCTGAAGAGCCCCCAACTCCATACGGAGACTAGTGGTCTCTATCTACTCCGTCATCCACTGATTGAACCTGCTTTCAAAATTGTCCAGGCGGCCATGTGAAGCTTGAGCTGTTTCCTATATCTCTGGCTTGACCCATGGTTTTACATTATCCATCATGGCCTGCTCTGCCATGGTCAATCTCTTAGCTAGCTTTTGGAGGAATTCCTGCGGTACCAAGATGTACCCTGTTGGAGTCTGAGTTTGTACACTGGGCAGTGGTGTAGATGAGGTGCTGACCAGCATCTGTAGCCGGTGTCTCGCTCTGCTCCTGAGTACTAGGGACATTCACCTATACGTCCCCTACTGGATGAGCTGCTGGGATAGATGTAGGAATCTTGGATATGCTTACCAGGTTCATCTCATCCTGGATAAGCCCTATGTCTGCAATTCTCTGGCCTCCAATCAACCGCTCATTGCCTCGTGGAACTGATGCCTCTATGCATAATCTGAAGACAAGACTCAGGAATGGTATGGTGGTGCTCAGTCCCGCTGCTAGGTCCTGTATCTCGTTTGTTATGACCCTCGGGATGTTAATGGAGTTATGAGACATGAGGCATGCCACCAACGCTGCCTTGTCAGCACTCAAGGTGTTGTCATTCATTAATTGTTGGTGTTAGCCGATGGTGCACTAGTGTCCAGCATGCTTTTTCTATGAAGTTCAATGAATTCTTTGTCACCTGCTTGCCACCTGTAACCCACTCGGCCTCGGCCTTATTCTCAACAATCACCCCTCCTAGTCATTGCAGTTGCCTTTGTCGCTCACCCTTGCTCAGACTTCTGATCTGCTTCATTGCCTCCACCCTGTAATCATACTCTGGCGTCATTCTGGTCGGAAGGAACTGTGGCCCATACAAGATTCGAGTGATGGTCCGCTCAGATACATCAACCTCACGACCTCGGACCATCACACTCTCCAGACACAACTGATCCTTCACCTTCTTCCCTTCCTTTACTTTCACCTCCGTGGTAGCCAAATAGTTGGCATAGAACTCCCAGACGATGTCTTCTGTGTACTGTGCTGTAGTCTTTTCCATCCACTTGAACCCATAGAAACTGAAAATCCACTTCATCTCCTCAACTTCATTGAGTGAGTTTGTGAGGATCCGTAGCTCTTCTTGGATGCTCCACCTTGGCTTATTTTTGGCTGTGAGAGAGATGCCCTGCTCATATATTTCTTTGGATCTCGACAGTCTCCACCGAATTGTATGATTTTCTCCGAGTGGGGTCTGCACTTGTGCCTGTGCTTAATTCGAAGCCTCTTCCTCTGACTCATTACTACCACTTTCTTCTTCACTTTGGGTCTCTCCTGACCCTTCTTCAGCATTTGAGTCATTCCCCGACTTTTGTTGTTCCTTTCTAACTCCTCTTCAGACTGGGGAGCTTGAGCGGATATGGCAGTGGTTGCTTCGGCTCGGGCCTTTTGTCTTGCCCTAGTGGTTCTGGTTCCATCAGTGTCTGAGGTTTCTACTTGATAATTCTCAAGTGAACCACTAGATGAATCTCCATCCTTGTCAGACTCTGAGTCAATTGTTTGATCAATCAATGTCTTGCGGGCTTGTGTTTTTTTTGCCTTGCGTTTGTATGTCATTTTACTTGTAGAGAAAGAGGTTAGCATTCCGTTTTCGAAAAAGAAAAATTAGATAAGAGAAGTTCAAAATCTCATCATGGGTCCTCACTATGACTCGTACCATGAAGGTACGACCCGTGAGAATTCCCAGACGTTCCACTATTTTTCACTATGACTTGCAGGTATGACTCATACAACTAAGGTACGACCCGTACACGAGTCTTCTAATGAGGCCCTGCATTTGTGTTGTTTTGAATTTTTCCACGACTCATGGTACAACCCGTAGGTTGATTCCACGAGTCGTAGGAAGGAAATTTTCATGCAACTGTGTTCAGGTTCATGACACGAGTGTGCAGTACGACTCGTTGTGACAACCTACGGTCCGTACTGTGTCTCATACAGTTTCGAACTTTCTTTTCCCAATTTTTGCATAGATTCTTTTTAAGTCTTTTGGGGTACTCAGATTTCCCCCCAGGTCTAGGCATATTTTGAACTTATTTTTACAGTGCTCAACCCTCCCCCCCCCCTTTTTTAATTTTTATTTTTTATTTTTAGTCATTGACCCGTAGTCCAAAAAATTAAGAATTCAAGTTTACAAGCTCAAACCAACAATCAACAAGATGGTGTTTTCTAGTCATTCATGGCATATTCTCATCCCTGATCATTGTCTTTCTTTTTTTTTTTGAACTCCTTGTTTCGAGCATCACAGTTGACTCATAGGGGTTTAAGCTTCGGCACCTTCATCCTATGTTCATGAGTAATTAAAGAAATTTGAAACCAAATACTTACTTGATTGTCGATTCATAGACTAGAAATCAACTTCTAGGGCTTTGCACAGTTAGTTGAAGCAAGAATTTTTCTCACTTTCTTGATGATGAGAAGTTACGAGTTTTGGGAAGTGGTTGCTCAAGTCTTGGTTTGTAGGTTTTTGAGGTGTTCGTGTGGGATAAGGGTGGATTTTGATGTTTAAGTAGGTAAGGGAAGATTTCAAAATCTGGTCTGAATCGGGTAATTTTGACCCGTCACGATTCGTACCACGAGTCGTAGGATGAAGCTAAAACTCGTCTCTTATACTCGTGTGCAAAGTTTTTAAAGAAGACCTACCTGGGGACCTAAAAGTGTATCCGATGACTCGTACATGAGAGGTACGATTCATATGATGACTCATAGGTCAGTGATTTGAGCACCTCACCACGACTGCTGCTACGGCTCGTAGAATGCCATTACTGGTCGTACTGAGAACCGTAGCAGCTACTGTTTCAGCAATATTTCTACCACCTGTTTTTGATTTCCCTGCACATTGAGCACACATTAGTTCAATAACTTGGGTTGCCTCCCAAGAAGCACTTGATTTAACATCGCGGCACGAAGCGGGTGGTCTGGTTACTCAGATTTCACCAAACCACCACTTGGGTTGCCTCCTAAGCAGTGCCTGATTTAATGTCGTGGCACGATGTAAGTATCTAGACTACTTAGACTTCATCAAGTAACTTGGACTCATCCTCCACTGTCTTGGATGCTTGGCTTTGCAAAGAGGTGCCATGGATGAGACAAAACAAAACAAAGAAAAACGTAAAAGAGGAAAATAACTACCACACAAGTCAAATACAAGCTAATAACTTAGTCTTAGTCGTATTCCCCGGCAACGATGCCACTTTTTTGATAATGCTCAAACCACACTTCCAACTGAAGTAAGAAGCGGTCGTTGTCAATAAAGAACCCAACTTAGAGGTGGGGTCGATCCCACAAGGATTATGGAAGATCTAGATTACAATGGAAGATGAACTCATATGATAGTTACTTCACAATGAGGGGATTCTAATACTAATCAATAATAAAAATAAACAATAGTCAAGATTATATTTGCAAATCAATAGTTAAACGATAACTAGGGTTTGTGTTCCCCATGGGTTCATAACAACTTTGGGTATATACTCGTGACCTTTACCAATACTTACTTACAAAACTGATAACTTAGGTTCATTCAAAAGATCGACCAATCCCTATTGATGACTATCCTCAATTACTCGACCAAGTCTCATGAGTTTTGCAAACTAACCATTATCACTAAGTTCCAGATATAACATCCTATGACCACAACTCAAGTTAATACAATGATCATCATGATCAAGGCTTTGTTGTAATTCTCTTTTCCTAATCTCTACTTGTTCGACCAAAGAAAGTAAAGAATTCAGGCACTTCCTAACATTGCGCACCGCTAAGAATCATTAAAGATGAAGAGACTACAATATAAATAATTAGTATTGGTTTTAGAATCAATTTGTGCAACCCTAGCTTGTTAATCCACCATGATTCCCACAACCCTAGTTATGGAGGTTTTAGCCTCTCATAGTTGCAAGGTTATGATTTGTATTCATGTTTGAAGACATAAAACAATACTTACAAAGATGATTGAGAAAAATGATTCCTTCAATTAATCCACAAAATCTTGAATAACAAGTAGCAAGAACAATATGAGTTCAAGAAAAGGTTGATCACAAGGTAGAACCAACTCAATTCTCTCTTTCAATGATGTAAAATTGCTTACTACAATGTTTTCCTGCTAAAATTAAGTTTATTCATCGTCCTCTCTGAAAAGTAAAACATAAAACGTATTTATAGAGACACAAGAATCCTTTTCCTAAACTAACAGGAGTGCTTTCCATATCTGTCACTAAGCTCGTCACGGGTCCTCCTATGACCCGTACGGGCTTCTCTCATACCGTGGCATCGACTCGGGGCTTGAAGTGTTGGCTGACTTTGGCTAAGTGTTGGGCCAAGGTACGATTCGCACCTACATCCTACGACTCGTACCTTGCACCCGTGGCTTGATCCTAATACTTTGAACTTTGTCTGAACTTCATCACGACCGGTATGGTACAACTCGTACCTTCATCTCTCGGGTCGTAGGATCCTCTCATACTGAGAATCAGCCTCTTGTGCAATTCTTCTGGATTTCATCATGACTGGCTCACCATGACTCGTACCATCATGGTACAATCCATGAAAAATCTCGTGGGATCAGTCTTCCAGGTTAAACTTTCACCTTCTTATCAAGACCCTCAGTACGACTAGTAGGTCCATCCTACGGATCGTACTATGGACTGCACTTTTTGCCCTTTTTGCACACGTTTAGCTTCCTTTTGCAATTTATTTTTCCAACACCCATTTATCCTAAAATCAAAGGAAAAGTGCCTCATATCCACATAAATACACCTAAGTCCGTGCTATTTTCTTAGTTTTGAGCGTCAATAGTGCTTTAAATCCATATCACATCACTAGGGTGATGGATGATACCATGATATTTATATCAATCTTAAGGGCCAATCGGGCGGGAGGTCACAACTATATAATAGTATCAACCTACGTTGGCGCGTAGTTCTGGGGTGTAGGGTGATCGACCTTAACCCGCTCGATGCTAGACTCTTCTCCCAAAAACATGCATTGCTCTACATCGTATATAACGAAGCTCAACATTGTCTATGGACGAAGCTCAACATCGTCTAATGACAAAGCTCAATATGAAATCATGCATAACTCAACATCGTATGAAAGGAAGCTCAACATTGTATATTGACAAAGCTCATTAATGAAATCATGCATAGACTCGACATCATATGATAATGAAGCTCAACATTGTCCTTTGACAAAGCTCAATAACGATACACATCTCAATTATGAATTCATGCATATGAGAAGCTTTATTTCAAACATACCACAAGCTCAATCATAGGTTGGAGCATCTACTCCAAATCATGTGGTAAGCTACATGTAGAAATATTTAACTCAACATACCACAAGCTAGAATTTATAAGAAAATTGGGAAAAACTTCACTTCAAACAATGTGGTAAGCTTATGTCCGGAAAATTATCACTTTGAATCATCATGTGGCCATGGCCCAAAGGTTTATCATACTGGGATCCACACATTTTTTAAAACAACATCATATTCATGGGTAGCTTTAGAAACATGCTTTTCATCATTAAATCTCATCATCATACATTCAACATCAATCTCTTCATTCATGAACTTCTCATCCATGGGCATTCAATTACATAAGTTAGAAATCATAATTTGGATTGGAAAAAATTTAAATTCTTCCCAAGCTTCGCAATTCATCAATATAACTATAATTTAGTCATACCCATGTGTAGGGATTGAAGAATTAGGCAATTGGGTAGAAACTCCATACTTGATCATAAGAAATACATCATGTTTGATAGAAATTGGGCATGGGTGTGGAAGGAAGCACCCACTCATAGCCTTACAAACCTGGAAATGATGACTTCTAACACCCTCTAATAGCCTAAGCTGAGATTCCAATTGAAACCTTGAGATTTTTCCTTGAATCTCCTCTTCAAACCTTCAAACTTGCATGCATGGGAAGAATGGCTTGGGATAGATTTTACCCTGCTTAAAACCCACTAAAACGAGCCTTAAACGACGTAGTATAGGTCTTAGGAACTTAAAAAATTACGAGAAACCCCTTACTATTTCACAAAAAATAACTGCCAGGTGACCCCAACGGGTAACCTGACGATTCGTCAGGATGGGCAACGACTCGTCGAGTCGCTCGTCAAGTGCACTAGTTAACTGAACTGTTGGGGCTCATAACGGGGGACATAACCACTCATTCCTCGAGACCACGACTCGTGGTCACCTTCCATCATGTGCACTGCCTTAACATTCATGAAAGACAATTTTGTTTGATCAAGACTCACCTCACGAGTTGTTGGGACTGGCCACGACTCGTGGGGTCCCATCTGTTAGGTACACTGGTATTTCTTCCAATTTAATTCCAACATCACCCCACGAGTGACATGACGACTCGTGGCGGCTGACCACGAGTCATTCTCTCCCTCGTGGGGACCTCGAATCTTCATTTATTCCAGGACTGCCCACGAGTCACTTGACAACTCGTGGGGTCTCCTCACGAGTCATCCCACGACTCGTCCTGTGCCTACAACATCAATTCCATAATTTTCCCGTTTCAACTCCTGGGTCCGATCTTTGAGCTTCTGGGGTATAAAAATGTCTCCCCCTTGGGAACATTCATCCTCAATGTTAGAAATACATAGAACGCAGAAACACGCAATCATCATATGCAAATACTGATTATTAAAATCGAAAATTGACGGAATGACTACCTCCAAAAAAACTACATGGCTGGACTGAATTCAGGCATCACATATATTTATCATGACAAAATTCAAACTTGCGCATATGAACTGAACATGGAAAATGATTAGATAATTAGGGCAAAAATACCTCAAACTGAAACGGGGCCGGTAGGGAACAGGTGGGGGTATTTAGCCATCATAGCCGCTTCGGCTTCCCATATAGCTCCCTCAACATGTTGGTTTCTCCACAACACCTTCACCAAAGCTACTTCTTTGTTCCTTAGCCTCCGAACCTAATGATCCAAGATTGCAACCGGAATTTCCTCCTAATTGAGGCGATCTCCCACACCAACACTTTCCACCGGGACTACTAAAGTTGGATCACCCAAGCACTTTTTCAAGAGCGATACATGAAAGACGGGATGAACTAAAGATAACTCTGAGGGCAAGTCCAACTCATACACTACCTTACAAACTCTTCTTATAACTCGATAGGGACCAATATAGCGGAGACTGAGTTTTCCTTTATTTCCAAACCGCATGACTCCCTTCATGGGAGATACCTTTAGAAATACCCAATCATCCACCTCAAACTCCAAATCCCTTCTTCTCACATCCGCATATGACTTTTGACGACTCTAAGTAGTTTTCATCTTTTCCCTTATCAACTGAACCTTCACCATAGCCTCGTGAATCGAGTCTGGCCCTGTCATAGCTGCCTCACTAACGTCAAACCATCTGATGGGTGATCTACTCCTCCGCTCGTAAAGAGCATTGAATGGTGCCATTCGGATACTGGAGTGATAGCTGTTATTGTAAGCAAACTCGATTAAAGGCAAGTGATCATCCCAACTACCTTTAAATTCCATCATACAAGCCCTCAATATATCCTTGAGAGTTTGAATTGTCCGCTCCGTCTGGCCATCCATTTGCGGATGAAATGTCGTGTTGAGTTTAACTTGAGTCCCAAGCCCTTTTTTGAAAGACTTTCAAAACTGAGAGGTAAAATGAGTACCTCGGTCTGAGATAATAGAAAAGGACACTCCATGAAGTTAAACCAACTCCCGAATATATAATTTGGCATACTCATCTGCTGAATCTATGGTTTTGACCAGTAGGAAGTGTGCATCCTTAGTCAACCTATCGACCACCACCCAAATGGAATCAAACTATCGGCGAGTACAAGGTAGACTCGTAATGAAGTCCATATTAATCTCTTCCCACTTTCAAGTAGGAATGCTAATATCCTACAATACGCCTCCCGGCCTTTGATGCTCAACTTTCACTTGCTGATAGTTCGGGCACTTGGCTATCTGCAATATCCTTCTTCATGCTGTTCCACCAATATATTTCCCGCAAGTCATGATACATCTTGGTAGTACCCGAATGGATAGAATACCTTAATCCATGAGCCTCATGCAATATCCGATCCCTCAAATTATCGACATATGGAACACATAGACTACTCTGGTACCGCAGTACACCATCTCCCCCTTCGGAGAAGACCTCCACCTTTTGACTTCGAATGGCTTCCTTCAGCTTTACTAAAATTGGGTCCTCATCTTGTGTAGATTTGACATCAACCACCAAGGATGATTCTGATCCATTTGTCACAACAACACCGCCATGGGTCAAGTCAACCAATCTGACTCCCAACCTCGCAAGTCGGTGGACATCTTTCACCAACTCTTTCTTTCCCTCATCCACGTGGGACACACTCTCCATAGAGAGTCTACTAAGTGCATCCGCTACCACATTAGCCTTACCCGAGTGGTAAAGAACACTCATATCATAGTCCTTAAGTAGCTCCAACCACCTCCTTTGCCGAAGATTGAGGTCTTTCTGTGTGAACATATATTGCAAGCTCTTGTGATTCGTGAATACATCCACATGGACCCCATACAATTAATGTCGCCATATCTTCAATGCAAACACTAGCGCAGCCAATTCATGATCATGGGTCAGGTAATTCTTTTCATGAACTTTCAACTATCTCAAGGCCTATGCTATCACTTTCCCATGCTGCATCAACACACATCCGAGTCCGATTCATGAAGAATCACAATACACTACAAAACCATCGATAGCCTCAGGCAGGGTCAACACTGGTGTTGAAGTGAGTTGGGTCTTCAACTCTTGGAAGTTTTTCTCACAACCGACCATTGAAACTTCACCTTATTTTGAGTCAACTTGGTCAATTATGTGGCAAATAGGTGAAAAACCCTCCACAAATCTCCGATAGTAACCCGCTAAGCCAAAAAAGCTCCTGATATCTGATGGGTTCACCGCTCTGGCCAGTACTTTACTGCCTCGATCTTATGAGAATCTACTTTTATGCCCTCACCTGATACCACATGGCCTAGAAATGCCACCAAGTCCAACCAAAACTCACATTTGCTAAACTTTTCATACAACTGGCGATCCTTGAGGGTCTGAAGCACTATTCTCAAGTGAGCGGCATGCTCCTCCTCACTCCAAGAGTATATAAGGATGTTATCAATGAACACAATCACGAACATGTCCAATATGCCTTGAACACCCTATTCATTAGATCCATAAAAGCTGCAAGGGCATTGGTTAGTCCAAAAGACATAACAACAAATTCGTAGTGACCATACCGAGTTCTGAAAGCGGTTTTCGGGATGTCACTCTCCCGAACCCTAAGCTAGTGATACCCAGATCTAAGATCAATCTTGGAGAAATACTTAGCACCCTGAAGCTGGTCAAACAAATCATCGATCTTGGGTAAAGGATACCTGTTCTTAATGATGACCTTGTTCAACTGCCGATAATCAATGCACATTCGAAGCGAACTATCCTTCTTCCAGACAAATAATGCTAGTGCACCCCATGGAGACTTACTCAGCCTAATAGAGCCTTTATCTAACAGATCCTTCAACTCTTTTATCTCAGCTAGAGCCATTCTGTAGGGTGGAATAGATATAGGTTGCGCGTCGGGAAGAAGAGCTATACCGAAATCAATCTCCCGCTTGGGAAGGACACCTAGCAAATCATCAGGAAAGACCTCTAGATATTCGCATACTACAGGTACTTACTAGATAGTCGGGGTTTCAGACTCCATGTCCTTAACCCAAACTAGATTGTACGAACAACCCTTAGAAATCATCTTCCTGGCCTTAAGGTAGGAAATAAATCGACCTACAGGCACAACTGAACTACCATCCCATTCTAAGATTGGCTCACCCGAAAATCTGAACTCTACTGACCGGGTCCTACAATTAACTGAAGCATAGTAGAAAATAGCCAATGTATGCTGAGAATAACATCAAAATCGGTCATGGATAACTCTATCAAGTCTACTGAGGTGACCTCAAGAAGAACTGAGACCGGACAAGCTCTATACACCCGTCTAGTTATAACTATGTCAGCTACTAGAGTAGAAACTGAGAAGGGATTTGGTAAGACATTGGGACTGACTCCGAAGCTACTGGCTATATGTGGTGTCATAAAAGACAAGGTAGCCCCCGAATCTAGCAATGTATAAACATCAACATGAAAGACTCTCAACATACCGGTGACTACATCTGGTGATGCCTCCTGCTCCTGACGAGTTGCTAAGTCATAAAATCTGTTCTGGCACTATCCGCCAGTTGTGCTAGTGGATGCCCCCTGATGTGCAGTGTGTAGGGGAGGGGCTGTTGAAATAGAAGTTGGGCCTCGTCCCCCAACCTGATCCTGTCTCACAGCGGGACAATCTCTAAGCATATGTCCCAGCTGCCCACATCCAAAACAAGTTGTTGATCCCGCCAAGCACTGGCCTGTGTGTCCTCGACTGCACCTGCTACACGCTGGAATGATGGAGTCTGTGGGTCTACTGCTATGACCCCTCGAGACTGATGCTATCCCTCTCTGATCATGTATGGGCCTAGATGGTACACTTAGCGCTGAAGATGCCGAGGATGATGATCTCTAGTGGGTCTGCTATCGGTGCCCACCATGGACCTCTACTGAGAGAATCTGTGGTCCTCAATCCTAGCCCTCTTGGCCTCCCTTTACCTCGAGTGTGCTGGATCCATCTGCTAGGAGTACAACACAATATGAGGGAAGTTCATGTCCTAATGGAGCATTGCTGTCTTGCAGTCCTTGTCCAAATATCCTACTATACCATGCACAAATTTGCTCACTCGCGCCCGCTGGTCGGCCACTAACTCCGGGGCATACTTAGATAGACAGGTGAACTCAAGGGCTTACTCCTGAACAATCATCCTTCCATGCTTTAGATTCAAAAATTTAGTTGCTTTCAACTCCCTCATCGGTCGAGGGAAAACCGATCGAGAAATGCAACCTGAAACTCCTCCCACGTGATTGGACTTGCTCCTGCGACCATGTTGTCCTTCCATTGACGAAACCAAATATGCACCACCCCCATAACCTGGGTGATCTTGACAATCTCATCAATGAAATCATGCGGGTCCTCATCTACCTTGGACCCTAGAAACTCTGGCGGGTTCATTCTCAAGATGTCTCATACTCTGGCTGCCGCTGCATTACCATTTTGAGGAATATGCGCAACGGCCTACTGATTGACCTGAGTGGTCAAGGCCTGCACAAGAATCTAAATGGAAACTCGAAACTCAGCATGAGTGACTGACTCCGGTTCCTGAGGCTCCTGAAGTGGTGGAGCTAGCTGCTCATGACCCTTTCCATCCTAGTGGCCCTCACCTCCTCCATTCCTCCTTCTATTCATCCTTCTAGGAGCCATGATTCTGCAATCACGAATAGCATGAATTAGAAGGATAGAAAGGCTTTTCATCGCACGACATACATCTTGAAAGAAGGGAACATTTCCTAAAACGTTAGTACCCTCTTCGTCATAAGTGTGGCGCACTTCGCACCCATGTAAAAGACTATACCTAATGCGTCTTTCAGACTCCCTAGGACACTTCAAACCTATGGCTCTGATACCAAGTTTTTCACGACCCGAACAGAGGCCCAAATAGTAGACACGGGACAAAAGGACCCCAAGAGACCCTAAGTCGACCCATGGCATAAGCATTCAACTAACTCATTCAATAAACATGAAGAAAAACATAATTATAAACTCAGCAGAAGTCAAACTTAATATAACAACAGAATAAATATCCGAAGCTAAATACATGTCTAAGTCTGATAAGCCTCTAATCTGGACGAGATGATGGGACAATATCCCCAACTAGCTCAACAATACTGGAACTGAAAGGACATCTAAAATAACTGAAGGTCTAGTCCTCAAAAGATGAGGACTTACAAAATAAGCAGGTGCTAACTCTGAACAGCGACTATGAACGGTGTTGAACCTGAGAATCGGGTCCTACATCATGAAATGATGCATCATAGAAAGTGTACGGTCAGTATGTGGAATGTACCGAGTATGAAAGGTAAGTAAAACGTCTTAAGTAAATGAAATCATTTAAAACATTCCATAACATATCATAAGCCTTTAAGCATAAGTAGATGGGATACACGCTTTAATTCTGAGGTCGCAATCTTATCATAACATGACCATGCATAGCTTTATAACATCATGACTGACTCGAATGACTCAAAGCTAAACATAACATTTATATCAAAAGTTGAACAGTAATTAAAACCTTACTTTTAACATGCATGCATAAGTAATCATCATGAGTAATGAATATGAAAATCTGAATGATATAGACAGTGGGAGACTCGACACTTAACCGACATACCATGATAGAGCTTACGTGTTTCCAACTATCTCACTCAAGTGGGTAGAGCCATCCATAACATTTCCAGGGTGATGGACGATACCATGATATCGATATTAAGCTTAATGCCCAATCGGGCCGGGGATAGCTCACAAGGGAGGTCACAACTATATAATAGTATCAACCTACATTGGCGCTTAGTTCTGGGGTGTAGGGTGATCGACCCTTAACCCGCTCAGTGCTAGACTCTTCTCCTAAAAACATGCAATTCTCTACATCGTATATAACAAAGCTCAACATCGTCTATGGACGAAGCTCACATCGTCTCATGATGAAGCTCAATATGAAATCATGCATAACTCAACATCATATGAAATGAAGCTCAATATTGTCTATTGACAAAGCTCATTAATGAAATCATGCATAGACTCGATATCATATGATAATGAAGCTCAACATTGTCCCTTGACAAAGCTCAATAACGACACACATCTCAATTATGAATTCATGCATATGAGAAGCTTTATTTCAAACATACCACAAGCTCAATCATAGATGGGAGCATCTACTCCAAATCATGTGGTAAGCTACATGTAGAAATATTTAACTCAATATACCACAAGCTAGAATTTATAAGAAAATTGGGAAAAACTTCACTTCAAATAATATAGTAAGCTTATGTCGGGAAAATCATCACTTTGAATCATCATGTGGGAATTGTCGAAAGCTTTATCATACTAGGATCCACACATTTTATTTTGAAAACAACATCATAATCATGGGTAGCTTTAGACACATTCTTTTAATCATTAAATCTCATCATCATCATACATTCAACATCAACATCTTCTTTCATGAACTTCTCATCCATGGGCATTCAATTTCATAAGTTAGAAATCACAATTGGATTGAAAACAATTTAAAATCTTCCCAAGCTTCGCAATTCATCAATATAACTATAATTTAATCATACCCATGTGTAGAGATTGAAGAATTATGCAATTGGATAGAAACCCCATACTTTATCATAACCAATACATCATATTTGATAGAAATTGGGTACGGGTGTGGAAGGAAGCACCCACTCATAGCCTTACATACCTGGAAATGGTGACTTCTAAAACCCTCTAATAGCCCAAGCTGAGATTCCAATGGAAACCTTGAGATTTTGCCTTAAATCTCCTCTTCAAACCTTCCAACTTGCATGCATGGGAAGAATGGCTTGGAATAGGTTTTACCCTGCTTAAAACCCACTGAGATGGGCCTTAAACGATGTAGTATAGGTCTTAGGAACTTAGGAAATTATGAGAAGGCCCTTACTATTTCGCAGAAAATAACTGCCAGGTGACCCCAACGGGTAACCTGACGATTCGTCAGGACGGGCAACAACTCGTCGAGTCGCTTGTCAAGTGCACTAGTTAACTGAACTGTTGGGGCTCATAACGGGGGACATAACCACTCATTCCTCGAGACCACGACTCGTGGTCACCTTTCGTCATGTGCACTTTCTTAAAATTCATGAAAGACCATTTTGTTTGATCACGACACACCTCAAGAGTCGTTGGTACTGCCCACAACTCGTGGGGTCCCATCCATTAGGTACACTGGTATTACTTCCAATTTAATTCCAACATCACCCCACGAGTGACATAATGACTCGTGGTGGCTGACCATGAGTCGTTCTCTCCCTCGTGGGGACCTCGATTCTTCATTTATTCCAGGCCTGCCCACGAGTGTCTTGATGACTCATAGGGTCTCCTCATGAGTCGTCCAATGACTCATCCTGTGCCTGCAACATCAATTCCACAATTTTCCCGTTTTAACTCCCGAGTCCGATCTTTGAGCTTCTGGGGAATAACAATGACTTGAGAGAGCAGATGTTGAGCAAGGCTCATGGCTCTCGGTACTCTATCCATCCAAGTGCCACCAAGATATACCGTGACCTACAGAAAGTCTATTGGTGGAATGACATAAAGAAGGATATAGTGGAATTTGTGGCTAAGAGTCTTTACTCCAAACATCTCTGTAAAACTAATCTTGTAAGCCTTGGAAAAAATTATGATAAAACATACTTGACTTTACATGGGCTTGCCCAAATTATGAAATCATGCGTACTTGAATAATGCTTCATAATTCAAAATCATGGAATCATAAGTTTTAGAATTCATAAACATACATGCACACTTTGATAATTAATCATACTAAAAATCATGGGCTCATAAGCTTATAATTCATAAATCATGCATAATATGGTAAAGTCATCATAAGCTCGAAGTCATCAATTCATGAGGAATTTGAGAGTAAAATCTGCCCTAATAACTATATTTTATCAATTCAAGCATGTGATAATTGAACCCTTAGATATTTCATGGATAATTGCATGGAATTAGGCTAAACCCTAAAATTTCAACAGAACATGCTTAGAGACTTGAAATCATAGAATAGGGATGAAATTGTGAATAAAAGTGGAAGGATTTTCCCCCCATTCATAACCCTATATACCTGGGGGGGTTCCCGAAAGTTGCCCCAAATTTGTAATCTTATCTCTAAATTGGAGCATCTGGGAAGGTGAAAAGAAGTTGCCAAGGAATGCTTCAGTTAGCTCATTCCACGATGTGATGGGCCCGGGAGGCAACACCTCCAACCAAACCATGACCTCTCCCGTCAAAGAGAACGAGAATAATCTCAAACAGATGGATTCCTGACTGATGTTCGTAATGTTGAATGGTTGGCATATTTCAATAAAGTTCCAGAGATGTTGATTGGTATCCTCACTAGCTTGCCCCCCAAATAGTCCCTTCATTTGCAATAAATGAAACATGTTACTTGTAACATGAAAGACCACATTCCTTACCGTGGATGGTAGACGAATGGCACCAGCTACATCATTAATCACAGGATCATCTTCTCCCTCTATTAGACAATCCACGCTACTTATATTGCTAGCATGACTCATTTTCACACACCTAAATGAAACGCAAAAAACCAACAACAACGTGAAAACAACACAAGATGCAAAAACAAAATTGAATTACTAAATAACTAATGGCAATCACACTCAACTCCCTGGCAACAACACCATTTTTTTTGTAATGCTCAATACATCTCTCCTGATTAAGAGAGTTGGCAGTAGTCGTTGTCAAAAACAAAAATACCTAATGAGTGTCGGGGTCAAATCCCACAAGAAACTGAGATAGATCAACCCAGAGTTATAAAATAGATCAATTTAGCATGAATCATTGTTTATAATGTAAAAAGGGTAAATTGGCGGAAAGTGAGTGAAATATAAAATTTTAATTTCAAAACAAATCAAGGGAAGTTAATTGTTGCAGGTATGGGAATGAAATAGGGAAGTGTTTCTAATGGGGCATCGATTAGATTGGAATTTATTAACTTTTCTTCAATATCAATTACAACATGAATAGAAATGGATAAGGCTACACTTGATGTTTCTCAACTACTTGGGTAAATTTGCCTTGGGTTTTCTCAAACCCCAAGGTCACAACAATCAATCAGACACCAAAAACTTGAGGAAGAGCTGAGTTATCTCTAGCCTCAGTCCTTTAATGAATTTTGGGAATGGGTTTTGAATATCTCTAACTCAACCCCACATCCACCATCCAAGTACTAGCTAATGCTTCCTTACCAAGATCTTACCTCTATTTTTCAAGCAAAAGTAAGATAATAAGAGTACATCAATATTTGCAATCATTAATTTTAGCATTCAAACTTGGAGGAAACACTAGATTCATGCATTATAATTTAATATAAGAATAAATAAACAACATCCAATCCATTCTATACCCCTATCATGCACACATCCCTACCAACTAAATTAGCTACTCATGGATGGAGTTAAAGAGAAAATACCATAATTAATTCATTAGCATTCATCATATTGAATAGAAATTCAAGCTTTCAAGAATCTACTACAATGGTGTACTCAACTCAAAATAGTAAAGAAGAAGAAGAACAACAATGTACTCTACTCTTTCTCTCTCTACTTCTCTCTACAAATTCCAAACTAAGATGTGATGATATGACATGGGTTAGTACAATTTTGGGTAAATTCTACACATTCCTTTGGGCTCAGCATTCCAAATTTTCCCTTATAAGCTTCTCTAATGTACTTGTGCCTCAACTAGATGATTTTACCCTTTTCAGCGTTTTGGTCACTTACGAGGCACCTACGTTTCATAGGTGCCAATCCGCGAACCACAAGTTCTTCACAAGTTCCAACAGTAATGCCTGACATCCTTCTATGGTTGCACCTGCATTTCGTAGGTTCCTTTCTGCTCATCATTAGTGTTGACTGCATATGCACCTGCATTTCACAAGTGCCATTCTACGGAATGCATGTTCCTTGCTTCCAGTAAAGTGTTTTTTGTTCAATTCCTCTATTTTCCTTATCTAAGTTCAACACCTGCAAAATCAAAGAGAAAAGACATAAAATATTCCTAATTGATGTGAAAACAAGGCAAAATCTCATGCTTAAAAGCCTAATGAGTTGGTAAATTACCAACTCAGCAGGGAACACTCTCCGCCTTAGCAATCATGGTGCCACAGTATTCGGTTCACTCAGTGGTATGGTAGTGATGGTGGGGGTTTTTTCTACCCCCCAGTAATCCTGGTCACCTCAATGACCTCACTAGTTCTCTAGGCTTAATATGGCTCACTCGAAGGGTCCTCACCACACACAAGCTGATTGGGTATAATAGCAGAGCTCCCCGATCCTTTTTCCCTCTCATATATCTTCGTCATATGCATATCGTGAGTCTGCTGACTTGCTACTTCCACCCGCTTGTGCTCCTTCCTTTCTCTCTTTCTCTTCCTGGGAGTATCCTCTTCTTCTACCCTAATCGACCTCTACTTACCCTTATCTCCAGCAGCTAGCTCATAGGTCCAAAAACTCTCTATATCTAACTCATCATCTAGCTCCTTTTCAAATAGAGGGATAGTCGGGGCTAGCAATATGGCAGGCTATTGAGATGATAGCTCAGCAACTTACCTCCTGAGCGTACCCAACTCATCTCTTAGGCCCCGCATGTCTGGTATCTCAGCTAATCGATCATTGAGTCGTAGCTCAAAGTTGTCAATTTTGGTATGCAATGCCTTAGCTATCTCATTTATCTTAGCCTTAACCCACGGCTTGACCTGATCTATCAGAATATTGGCTTTCTTCTCTGTAATGGTCAGCCTCTTGGCTATCTTCTGCAAAAACTCTTGGGGCACTAATACATACCCAGCAAGAACCTGGCCTGGAGTGGTCGATGTTGGAACATATGATGTGCTAGGTGTGGTTACGGTGTGTCCAGCCTCGGTATCTATCATCTCTTCACTCTACTCAACTCTGGTGGAGGCATCCACATGCTTCCCCCCGTTATCCTCGGTGCTTGAATTGCAGACTGTATTTTAACCCGGCCTACCTAGTTCATCTCATCTCAAATAAGGCCAATATCTAATGTTCCAGTACCTCAAAACCGATCATCAATTTTCTTTATGGTCCTAATGCCGAAGTCTATACATAGCATGTGCATAGGCTCGGGAAGGGGATGGTCGTGCTCAATGCTAATGCTCGGTCCCAGATTTAATCAACTATGATCATAGGAATATTGATAGCTTACCCTGACATGATGCAAGAAACTAACCCTTCTTGGTTTGCACTCAGAGTGTTACCATTTGCAGTTGGCACTAACCTATGTTAGACTAGTGTGCAGCAAGCCTTCATAATGAAATTCAGTAAGCCTTTGGTGACTTGTCATCCACTAGTTACCTACTCAGCCCCTCCTTCTCTTCAACAATGATACTAGACAACCACTTCACATGCCGTTGTCTATCCTCCGCACTCAGTTTCTTGAACTTTTTCAAGGCCTATATCCGGTGGAAAACTCAGCAATGGTAGATGGAACCTGATAATCTGGACCGTACAACATTCGGGTAATGGTCCTCTCTGATATATCTATAGATCTTCCCCAAACTATCACACTGTCGTGTCTGGGGTCTGATGTTCTAGAGTGGCCAAGTAATTGGCATAGAACTCCCTGACTATGTTAGCACTAAAGCTGTCAAGGCCCTTGCCATCTAGCTGAAGTGATAGAGCTTAAATAATCTTTTCATCTCCTCCACGTCATTCAGTGCCCCGGTCAAGATCCAAGGCTCCTCATGGATACTCCTCTTAGGGTTCAATTTTGATGTTAGTGCGAGGCCTTGCTAATATATCTCCCCTACACTTGGAACAGCCCATCTGATTATGTAGCTCTCTGCAGATAGGTTTGGCTCATCATCTTCCTCTTGTGCCCCCTCCTCAAATAAGGCTTCACCTGAACCCTCTTCAAATTGTTCCTAATATGAACCTTCTTCTGCATTTGAACCACTTCCGAACTCATTGAACTATGCATCATCCCCCTCCTCAAATCGGGGAGCTTCTACCAGAGTGGTTGAGGTGACCATCTCTTGGGACTCTGCCTGTGCCCTATTGGTTCGTGGTTCTTCGGTTCATCTATTCAACATTGTATTCTTCCACCAAACCACTAGGTGAATCTGCCTCCTGCTTAGATGCAGAGGCCTCATTCCACAGTTCCCTACAGGTTGCTATCTCATCTCGGGCCTTCCTCTCCTGTACTTGTTTGCTTGATTGTCCTTTGTGTGCCATTGTACCTATAGGGTAGTTGTTAGTACATGTGATTGAAAAATGTGTGAGAAAAAAAACCTGCAGTTTCTTATTAAGCTTCATTAGTATGACTCGTACCAAGGTGCTATGATTCATACTGTGAGTCATGATGTTCAGGTTAACAAATAGAACTCGTTCGTACAACTCGCAAGATGGTATAAATCATACTAAGAGTCGTAGCATTAGCTTCTAAAAGTTGTAACTTCTAATGTTTTGGTACGACTTTATATTATGGCTCGTGATAGGATCCAACAAGTCATACCATGGGACGTGCATTTTGTTCTGGCTCTCTTGTCGTACTTTCTTGGTTCTCTTGTATGATCCCTTGGTATGACTCATGGTGCAATACCATGATTCATACCAAAGCCCATACACATGCTTCTACACTAGGATTTTGTGGAACAGTCCCAATGGACCATCCTACGGGTCATGGTGAGATACTATGAGTCATAAGATGGCCTGTGAAGCCTATACTCCCCCTTGTACCTTAACCATTAAATTTAAGAAAAGGTTTAGGGTGATTACTCAGACTTCACCACCCAAAAATTTCAAGAATATGCAGAATTTCAAATACCCATTACAATCTTATTCTCCCCCATTAGCACACTATCCACAAGAAAAGTAAATCCATAGAGCATTTTCATTCTGTAAATCCATCTTACAACATCACACTAGCCTCTTGATCATATTCCTCCACTCACTTTTATAAGTGGAAGATTCAAAGTTAACATTCAGCTGCTACTAGCAAGAAGAGATGATGAAAAATTGCAACTTACTTAATAAGTTCTTGAATAATTCTTCTTTGCTTAGGGTTAGGAGTGGAAATACAACTCTTTTAATTCAAAACTACTTGCAAATTAGTGCTTAAATGTAAAGGGAGTGTGCTACGAGGGAGTGGTGAGTGATGGGAGAGAATCGTAGGATCATGTATGGTGAAATAGGGCGGTTTGTGCAGATTTTAAAAATTCGGGTCGAGTCGAATCACATAGGTCATTTGTCATTTAAACTACTTTTCATGACCCGTACCACAAGTCATAGGTCACACCTACGACTATCCCTGTCTTCCGTAACTGGGATTCAAAGAACTTACCTGGGGACCTATGGATGCATGGTACAATTCATACCAGGCTGATACGACTCGTACCACGAATCGTAGGTTATGGTTTTTGCAATTTGACACTGGAGAGATTTTATCATGATAGTGGGTACTATGACTCGAACAAAGATAGTACGATTCATAATGACCAACTGTAGTGTGAACTCCTGTATTTTGTTAGGCTCTGCTCCTCATTACGGCTGGGTACGAGCCATAACAGCTTCGTTATTGTGGCTCATACTCCAGGCCTATAACTCAATTTTCATCTTTTAGTCCCTATTTCACCTGCACACTGCAACACACATGAATTCTGAAAAACTTCAATACATCAAGATACTTGGATTGCCTCACAAGAAGCGCATGATTTAACATCGTGGCACGATGTAGGTAGCTTGATTACTCAGGCTTCACCAAACTACCTCATAGGTTGCCTCTCATGCAGTGATTGATTTAACATCACGACATAATGCGGGTTTCTTGACTACTCAAAATTCATCAAGAAACTCTGATTCAACCTCTATTGTTGAGACCATTCTAAATTCACTTGGCTGCTTCATTAACCTATAGACGTTAAAAGTGACCTTTTCCTCATTCAATCAGAACTTCAACTATCCAGTTTTAACATCCACTAGGGCATTCCTAGTGGTAAGGAATGCCCCCCTCAAAATGATGGGGACCTCAAAATCCACTTCGCAATCTAGAATCACGAAGTCCGCTGAAAAGATGAACTTATCCACCTTCACAAAACATCATGAAGGATCCCTACAGGCTTCTTCACCATGTGATCCAACATCAGTAACCACATGATTGTCGGTGTGGTGGCTCCCAATCCCAATTTCTTAAACACGACTAGTGGCATTAAATTATGCTAGCTCCCATATCACACAGTGCCATGGAAAATTCAAAATCCTTGATAGTGCATGGGATGGTGAAGGCACTTGGGTCCTCCTACTTTTGTGCAAGAACCCGTGAGGCTATTACACTACAGTGGTGCAGATCTTCCACTGGCTCATAACTCACAAATAGTTTCCTGGTCAACGGGTCCTTCATGATCTTAGCATAGCCAGACATCTGCTTTAGTGGCTCGACCAGGGGAATATTCAATAATAGTTGCTTCAACATGGAAAAGAATTTATGAAATTTCCCATTATCTACCTTTTTCTTCATTCTCCAAGGAAAATGTGGAGGCGGTTGATAGATAGGCCTGTCATGCGGGTGATAATGATGCCATTTTTGATAATGTTCAAATTACACCTCAAAAGAAGTATAATGCGGTCGTTGTCAAATAAAAAATCCAACTAGGTTTGGGGTCGATCCCACGAGGAATATGGTCAATATTTCGGCTAATGTTATTACTTACGCTTTTAGTTCAATTATCTTCTAAGAGGGTTTTTAATAGAAATAAATAAGTGATAGTATTGTGAAATGGTGTTGTTGTCAAAGATATGCAATTAACTAGAGAAGTGTTCCCCATGGATTCATAACTATGTCGGATTATTACACTTGTGATCTATTCCAATACTTAGCTTCTAGAAACGATAAAATACATTAATCCAAATGGCTGATTCGCCCCTATTAGATGGCTATACTTAATCACCTGATTAGGTCTCATGAGTGATCCCAACTAACCTTTATCAATGATTCCAAATTAACTTTCCTACCACTACAGCTCAAGTTATCACATGAAAGTTGATTATATCAAGTTTTTGTTGGCTTGTCGTTTTTCTAATCTCTACTTCTCTAGGTTCGAGCAAGTAGAGAATATGGCCTAGTCCTAATGTTGCACACCATTAAGAAATAATTATCATGAAGGAAAGAACAATACAAATGTCAGTATTGGTCTAGAATCACTTTGTGTTAACCCTAATATGTTATCTCACCATGGTTCCTACAATCCTAGTTGTGGGAGTCTAGCTACTCATAATTGTAAGATTAAAATCAGAATACAAAGAGGAATTCATCATTAGAAACTTATAATAGTGAAGGAATAAAGCTCCAAGAATCAATAGCATAATAAATCTTCAAAGTCAAGAATACAATAAAGAAAACTCTTTCAAAGCTTCGTGTTTCATTCTCCAAGTCGCATCGGGAAACTCCAAAAACACAATAATGATGTAAAGTATCAAATCCTCCCATTAAAAATAAAAAATGTATTTATACAATTAATTAAATTCTTTCCTAAATTAACAAGGACTTCGGCCATCAGGATCACCTATGAGTCATAGCAGGCTGCTACGAGTCATGATCAGTACTCATACTATGCTTGGCCTCTTCTAGATCTCTCAGGTACGGAAGCTCAGTATGACTCGTGATAGGTCACCATGAGTCATGGCAGCTCATGACTTAAACTTCAGCAATGCAATATCTCTGATAATCATCCTATGGACCCTTGTTACGGTTCGTACTATGATGGTATAATCTGTGCAATCAAATCGTGCCCTGAGGGTGCCAAGTTGCTGGTTCTCTACTTCTCACCATGATTTGTCAGTAGGAGCCATACAATCCAGTCACAACTTATGATTTATTTTCGTACTATGAGTCCTGCACTTGTGTATTTTCCAAATCTCTTCTACGGGAACTAGCTACAACTCCTATCCAAATGGTATGGTTCATGTTGTGACCCATAAGACACCACTTTTTGTACTTTTTCACTTCTTTTTCATTATCTAACTCCCAGAACTGATTTCCCTGCAAATACAGCAAAAGAACCTCATATTTATATAAACACACCCAAGTCCTAGCATCTTTTCTATGTTTTAAGCATCAAAAGTGTCGTAAACCATAACATATCAGTGGTCAAAGAGGGTAGTGTGCTTGGCCACAGGATTTCTGGCAAGGGCATAGAGGTGGATAACGTGAAGATTGATGTGATAGCTAGCATGCCACCTCCAATTATTGTGAAGGGCATTCAAAGTTTTTTAGGTCATGTGGCGTTTTATTGGAGGTTCATCAAGGACTTCTCAAAGATTGTACATCCTTTGTACAAATTACTTGAGAAAGAGGTGAAATTTATTTTTGATGATGCTTGTTGAAAAGCCTTTGAATATCTGAGGGAGAGATTGACTACTGCTCCTATTATAGTTGCACCTAACTGGTCCTTACCATTTGAGGTAATGTGCGATGTTAGCAGAGTGGCCTTAAGGGCTGTCTTGAGCTTAAAGCGTGAGAAGATATTTCATCCGGTCTATTATGCTAGAAAATCACTTAATGCGATCCAAAAGAAATACACCATGATGGAGTAAGAGTTGTTGCCTGTGGTGCTTGCATTTGAGAAGTTTCGAGCTTATTTGCTTGAAACTAATGTGATTATTCATATAAACCCCTCAGCTCTTCAGTACTTGACGGCAAAGAAAGATGTCAAACTACAGTTGATTAGATAGGTACGTTTACTGCAGGAGTTTGAGTTTGAGGTGAAGGACAAGAAGGGGACCAAGAATCAAGTGGCTAATCACTTCTCTAGACTGGAGAACAGATGCAATGTTGAGAGATATGCTTGACATAGATGATTCTTTCCCTGACGAACAAGTTTTGGCCACGCGTAGGATCTCATTTCATGGTTTGTAGACTTTGCTAATTATTTGGTAAGTGATGTGGTTCCTGCAAATTTGTCCTTTTACCAGTGAAAGAAGTTCATCTTAGATGTATGGAAGTTATTTTGGGATGAGCCATACTTGTTCCGCATTTGTGTTGATGGGGTGATCTGTAGATGTGTGCCTGAGACTAAGATGTTGAGCATATTGGACGCTTGTTACTTATCCCCTGTTGGGGATCATAATAGTGGTATCCTCACGGCCCACAAAATTCTACAATGTGGGTAATATTGGTCAACTATTCATCAGGACACATATGATTATGCAAAGGCTTATGATACATGCTAGAGGCAAGGAGGAATATCACGAAGGCATGAACTCCCTCTCACAACCATTCCTGTTATTCATGTATATTTAGAATCAAATTGCAATAATATACATCAATTAAATATATATATATATATATATATATATATATATATATATATATATATATATATCACTTATTTATGCAATTTTGAATCCTAATTTATCGCAAACTATAATGTAATAATATGATTTTTTTTCCTACTAAACTGCTGATTTTAATAATTTTCATTACTATATACCAATAATTTTAAGTCAAACATTTTCTAATATTTTTTTATTTATAAAATTACCAATTCCTTATAAAACTTATACCTAAATGTCAATTCCTATGTACCTCATAATTACAGCCAATGTCTTTTACTTACTTTTGCCAAATGGTCCCTCAATTTCACGATTTGTAGGACATTGACTTTATGGGCCCATTTGCAAGCTCGGACGGGATGAAGTATATACTTGTGGCTTTTGACTATGTGTTAAAATGAGTGGAGGTGGTTGCGCTTCCCAATAATGAAGGCAAGAGTGTCACAGAATTCTTGAAGTGGAACATTTTCTATAGGTTTAGGACTTCAAGAGAAATGATCAGTCATGGGGGTTCACACTTTTGAAACTGATTATTTGAGACTCTACTCGAAAAGTATGGTGTGAAGCGTAGGGTAGAAATACCGGATCATCCGTAATCTAGTGGGCAAGTTGAGGTCTCTAACCGGGAGATAAAGACAATCCTTGTGAAAACAGTGAGTACTAATAGAATAGATTGGTCTAGGAAGCTGGATGATGCCTTATGGGCCCACAAGAATACTTTCAAGACTCATATAGGTATGTCTCCCTATCAAATTCTATATGGTAAATCATGTCATCTTTCGGTTGAACTTGATCATAAGGCCATGTGGGCGCTCAAGAAGCTGAATCTGAATTGGGGTGATGTAGCAAACTTGAAGTTTGATTAGTTGAATGAGTTGGATGAATTTCATTTGAATGACTATTAGAGTTCAGCCCTTTACAAAGAGAGGATGAAAATATATCATGATCAGAAGATTGAGCAAAGAGAGTTTAATCTAGGTGATTTGGTCCTGTTGTTCAATTCGAGGCTTTTCTTGTTTCCTATCATGTTAAATTCTAAGTGGTTGGGGCCATTACGAGTGGTGCAAGTCTTTCCATATGGTGTAGTAGAGCTTGAGAATCATGAGGGAAAAATATTTAAGGTGAACAGTCAATGGGTAAAAGAATATCGGAAAACAAATGAGGAAATCAAATTGGTTGACCTATGGGCCCTGGGTGAAGTCTGAGTAACCTGAGGACCCACGTCGTGCCGCAATGTTAAATTAGGTGCTTCATTGGATGTAATCCATGGGGGTATCTTGGTGAATTCTAAGTAATCAAGATACCCGCATCGTGCTACAACGTTAAATCAAGCACTTCATGGGAGGCAACCTATGTTGTCATTGTAATTTGAGAGTAGTGTTCACGTGTGCTGAATTGTGTAGGTCTAACATGGATCAAACTCAGAAGATAGATCACAAACCTGAGCTGCGAGCCTCACAACGAACCGTACAATCTTGGTACGGCTGGTAGCTCTGGTTGTTGCTTGATAATCAGTGGATACACATTCATGAAGTGATCAAACATTTTGCCACAATGAACCGTCCTTTCAAAGGATGGGTCATTCTATCACTCATCCTAATCAACTCCTGTAGACCTTCAAAATCACTACTTGAACCTACAAAAATATTGTAAGGGTTGTTGTTTAAACCAATGGTCTATCCTTTATGTCTGTAGGTTCCACAGGTAAGTCTTCTAACCTAGCACCAGCACATAGAATGGGTCATGGTCACCACTGACGAGTCATGGTCATCACATAAGATTTTAAAAATAAACTTGACCCCACCCGACTCGCCCATACCTGGTCCTGTTAAAACCCCATACCCGACCTAAATTGTCAGTTACTTCTAAATTTTGGCCATTACTCCCTCTGTTCCAAGTAAAATCACAAGCCAAACACTACTCCCACACAACACAGTCCCTTCCTTAATCAAGTCAAAGATTTTCCTGGCCCTAAACTGCAAGTTTATCTTCACCCACTGATCAAATAAGTAATTCTAGGGAAAAAAATCAATCACTTTTATATAAAATTGTTTGGGTCATCATGGTTAAGTATAGAATATAATTTTGACGCTTCTACCCATGCTAAATTGTGAGGGAATAATCACTGCCTAAATGATTATTGAGTATAGGACGGAGTATGGGTCAAAGTTTTTTTTTTTGCTCTTTTGATTGAAATTTAAAAACCATAAATTGGTGTAATAGATTTTTGATGGGGGTGAAATCTGAGTAACCCCCAAATAGGACTAAAATTGGCAAATAAAGCTTGATTGATTGACAAATTGAATTGAACACGCTACATAGGGTGAGGGCAGCCTTTAAGAACCAAACAATGAGCATTGTATCTCACAACGTCTCATTGCTTAGGTCGTTTGGACTGACCAATGATCCAGTGTGCATGAACTTATCAGGATGAGTCGTACAATGGACCGTTGTATTGTACAACGGGTCGTTGTATGCAGATGTCTTGAGAAGTTCATAAAATTAAATTGTAGTACCTTAATAGAATGGACCAGACAACGAGTCGTTGTATCCCACAACGGTTCATTGAAAGTGGTCGTAGTAACAATGTCCAAAATGTAAAGTTTAAGTACTTTCAAACAACAACCCTAGCAATGGGTCATCCTTCCTCACAATGGCCTATTGTAAGTGGTCATCAAAACAAACTCCTGAAAGGCACTTTTCAGTAACCCCATATAACGACCCCAGAAACAGGTCGTCCTTTCTCACAATGGCCTATACCAAGGGTCGTCTACTTTAATAGTTATATATATACTGTATTAAATTTTTTTGGTTCTTTTGAATCTAAAGTTTATTCCACATGTACAGTTCCTCTAAAGAGACCAAGAAGCAACAAGAAGTTGCTGCAGAGAAAGAAATTTCCAAAAAGCAATAGCTTAAAGATGAGTCAAAGTCAGAAAGCCCTAGTGGTTCCAAGGAGACCTATGAGATTGACTCCTCGGATAAACCTCCAGTTGCGTCCACTAGGGTACACCAAGTCCCAGGAAACTACTGAGGTCACTTCTCCACCTCCCCAATCTAAAGAGAGAGGAGAAGAGATCGAGTCAGATGGTGATGACCCTATTAAGGATGATACAAAGGAGGGAGAGAGTGTTGATAAGGAGTCGAGAGAATAGGAGAGTGCTGATGAGGAGTCGGGAGAATAGGGGAGTGACTCAGACCCTCCCACTACACTGGAGGCAAGGTCCAAAAGATGGACCGTACAAGGTTCTCAAGACGCTTATCGTATCGGGCTTGCATTTAATGAAAAAGGGAATCCCAAATATAGCATTTAGGAGGAGGCTGAGTTGTAGGAGACCATAAGAAGGCTACACATGAGACTGAATGGGTTTGAGCTATGCCTTAATCATTTTCAATCTGAGACTAAGACTCCCAACTAGGATGCTATGGAGAGGGTGCTTGCAGCATTACGAGCTTCAGTTGTAGAGTTATCCTCTCGACAGACTCCAATATTACCACCGTGTATCCTTTCGGATCTTGATGAGGACTTGAATGAAGAGATCTCTCAGTTCTTTGATCTTGACATGGCATCGAGTAACAAGGGTAAAAAGAAGTGTGCCAATGAGAGAGCTGAGGATGAGCCTAGAAAAGGTTGAAGAAAGAGAGAAAGGTAATGAAGGCTGCACTCATGGATAGAAGACACAACTTTAATGAGCATATAACAGAGCATAATGAGAAGGTGAAGGTATCTGGGAGCTTCGCAGCTAGTATTGTTCCTAATGGAGATGGCGATGACCCTTTGGGTGAGCCACGATTTGTTATAGCCACTATTCCTGATAGGGGTGGGGGTACACTTATAGCCCCCCATGGGTACTCCATTATTGAGAGTATTGGCTACAACTGGTGCCACTATTGCTAAGACTGGTGTCGAGTCTGAGAATCCAACTGCCGAGGATTCTATGGTTGCGCCTACAACTCCCACTGACCAGTCCATGGGCATCTAGGGCGCCGCAGGTATGTCCCTATTCCCTTTCATTTGATTTATTAATTAGATGCATCGAGGGAGTTGCATAAACTTTTTGATGGGGGTGGGGTGTATCTGGTTTTGCTGAACATGACTCGAAGATTCTTCTTGTTGTGTTTGTTTTCCCTCAGGTGTTCCTATCTAGTAGAATTGACATATTTAGGATTTTATGTGTTTTATGTGTTACCTAATTATAATAAAGCTAGGAGGTATAGGAGCAGTCAAATAAGCATGTTATTGTGTTTGAAAATAATTTTGAACATTGGTACTCCTCCTAAGTAAAGCTAGGATGCATACGAGCAGTCAAATAAGCATGTTGTTGTATTATGAAAATAATTTTAGAAATTGGTACCCCTCTTAAGTTTTGTGTTTTATGGATTTGTGCTTTAGTTTTGTGACTAATATGGTTCTTTGCATGGCATCATAGTAATCGACAGAATAATTAATGCTTAAGTTACACATGAAGCCAATGATTGGTAGTTAGTCGTGCAATTTGGTGCTTGTGTGTGTGAGATTTTTACTTAGCTCAATTCTATGCGTCAATCTAGAACTTTCCTGGTTAGTCATACCGAAGTTGTAGCATGGTGATTAGGAAAGGATCATATGCTATTTTTGTCATAATCTACCATTATCCTAAAAGAGCCGACCAAAAGAAATAAACCTCCCTTGATCTCGACTTTGAGCTTAAATGAACCTTGCTTTTTTTGTTTAACCAATTCGCCTTCTCTTTGATTATAATGTATCTATTTTGTCTTTGGTCCCTCCTGGAACAATTTATACCTCAATTCAGGCAAATTACCTAAGTTTAGGGTGTCTATTATTGGAGTGAGTGAGAAAAGTGGGGTGTGAAAAAGTTGAATATAGAAAAAGAAGGAAGGATGTGGTGTGTTAAGTGTAAAAGAAAGAGAAAAAATGAATGAAAAGAAAAAAAGAAAAAAAAAAGAAAAAGGATGAATGAAAAAAAGTCGCACCCGTAGTCTGAAAAGAAAAACAAAAGAAGCAAAAGGGATAAAAGTGAAAAGAGGTTAAAAGTGGAGTCAAGTTAGTGTAGTGTCAAGGAGGGTCGATTCACTATTTTCATATCTACCGCATCCATCCCCGAGCCTACATTACAAGCCTGAGAAAGTCCAATAGTGATCCTAATTCAACTGTCCAAGAACTGAGGTATAGAAAGTAAAAGCAAGCCTATGGTATTGTACGTGCACAGTCTGAACTTCTTTGTAAGAGTGAGCAAATTCTTACTGAGTCCCGATTCTATTATATCATGGTAGTATGTATGTGTGTGGGACTTTTGTAATACCCCTAAAGTTCTTAAGACTAGGTTTGGGATTTGGAAATGCGATCAACAGAAGAATCTACAATTTTCTCTCAAGATGACTCGTTTTCCGAGTCATGGGTTGGTCTAATGAGTCATGGTTGGATTCGTGGTGAAAAGACTAAGTGGTAGGTTCTGGACCAAAGAGCCATGGTACAACTCGTTGGACGATGTGACGACTCATCATCATGAATAGTGGTTAGCAGCTGTAAAGGAGGGTCCGATGTAATGAGTAATGTACGACTTGTAGGCGGTTGTAACGGGTCGTCGAAAGAAGTCATTATTTGGACCTGGAGAGGAAGGAAGAGGTACCATGATTTTCAGTACGATTCATTGTGGGAAACAATGAGTTGTGATAAGAGTTGTGGTTTTCTGGGTATGGAGGTGTTGTCACGACTCGTGGTTGGAAACCACAAGTCATGGGGTGTAACTGTAGGAAGGCTTAAGGAAAATGTTGAGGGTCAGTGACAACTAGTGTTCTCATAACCCATGGTGTCATGTAACGACTCATTGGGTGCGTTCGCGGTATGATCTTTAAGAATCATTCCTATGACCACTGGTGACAACGGGAGGTGACCATGAGTCATTACTTCATGGTACGGCTCGTGGTAAGGGTCGTGATGACTGGCAATGACTTCTTCTCCAGATTTTTAATTAAGGGTATTTTCATAAATTCTAAGCTTTAGGGTCCTAAACTATGTCATTTTAAGAATGGAAAAGAGTGTGTTGAGGGTATTACTCACCCTAGACCACCCATTACTCTCCTAACACTATAAATTAGAGAATCAATGCTCTCAAGTCTCTCAAGAAATTTCTAGGGTTCTTTCTCAAGTTCTTCAAGAATCAAGTGAGGTTTCATTTTTCAGTTGGGGATTTATCAATTCAGGTATTTGGGTCTATCAATGAGGATTCCTTTCAACCTCATGTCCCTTTTCAATCAAAAGTATGATCACCAATTTCCCAAAAGCCTTAATTTCGAAAATTATGATTCTATGTTGGGTTTTGAAATTTGTTCATGATTCCCTTATGGGTAAAGCTTATTTGATATAAAAATATGATTTCCATAATAGGGTTTATGATCTCTTCAAGAATGTTATGAAATTAGAATATCTTATGATTCAAGCATGATTATGAAATTTTAGGATCAAATCCCTTTTATAAACTTCTTTGATTCTCTTATAAGATTTAAATCTCTCAAGTCCTAATTTATGACTTATATTTTATGATGCATGATTTCCTAAAAGTATCCTTAACGAAATTATGAAATTAAGTATGAGGATTTTTATCAAGTATGTATAATGTCATTCATGACTTTCACGATCTATGATTATGGCCGACTCACGGGCCCTATTTCAGGGCCAGTTCACGTATTTCAAGCTCATTTATGATTATCATGATTTAAAATAGCCTATGAACCTAGTGCATATTTTCCCTACTATGATATGAGCACTATATATGTTTTGGGAGTAGTATTTAACACCAAGTAGGTTAGGGTTCCAGCACACCCAGTTCTCAAAACTACGTGCCAACGTGGCCATGATGGGACCTCCCTTGAGAATATCCCCCTTTGTCCGTATGGGTCTTTGATTAGTGATATAAAGCCCATTTTCATGGTTCTACCATTGGCAAGGTATGAACAACCTCCATATTAGGGGTTTACTGGTCGGACTCCATGTGTGCTTATGTGGGTTATGTCGGTTATAAGAATCTCCCATTATTCCTTATGTTTATGCATAATTATATTTAAGATATTTTGGCTCAAGCTATTTTTTACATGATTTCTCTTATGATTACGATTATGACTAGTTTATGAATAGTTTTAAAAATCTTGAGCCCTCATGTCTACGTTATGATTATTACTTCAAGTTTTGGAATATCATATTCTTATGAACTCTTATATATTATAAATTGTCCATTTACTTACCTCGCATACTCGGTATATTCCAAGTACTGACCGCATACTCTATGTCGTATCATCTCATGATATAGGTTCGAGTGATCAGGTTCCGCCTCGCCATTAGCCGCTTCCGTTCCAGTCCAGTCAGCCTATCCTGTTGGTGAGTCCTTATCTACCGAGGACATCTAGTTAGCTCTTGTTTTGTAATCTTTTAGCTTTGGACTTAGAGAGCTAGTTGGGGTTGTTGTCCCATCAGGTCGCCAGATAGTAGAGGCTTATTCAGACATTATGAAGTTTATTCAGTTATTGGCAGATGTTAACTATTCGTACTTTCAAGAGTTGTTTATTCAGACTTCCGCTTTATTCATGATATGGTTGATTTCCATTTTAGTAATGCTCTCGAATTGCTATGATATGCCATAGGTCGACTTAGGGCCATTCGTGGTTCTAGATCCCGTGTCTTGATCTAGGGTTCTAGCTCAGGACATGACAAACTTGGTATCAGAGCATTAGGTTTTGATGTGTCCTAGGGTGTCTGAAAGTTGCGTTAAGTAGAGTCTTTTTCATGAGTGTGAAGCACGCCACACTTATGACAAAGAGACTACGAAACATTTTAGGAAATTTTCCTTCTTTCATGATTCTATCTCATATTATGAGTTCAGCTCCCTCTATTCCTCTAACTCTAGCTTTACTCGTTTGTAGAATCATGCCTCCATGCTGGGTTAACGGAAGAAGAAACGGCAATGAGAATGTCTATAGTGATGGCAATGGAGGTAGGCATTAGCAAGCCCTACTAGCCCCAGCAGATCCCGTGTCTAAGCAGGTGTCCCACATTGAGTTTAGGGCAGCCATTCAGATGTTGGCAGAGGCTTTCCCGCTAAGGTCAACCAGCAAGCAATGGCTCATATTTCCTGGAATGGGAACACAGTGGTGGCTAGAGCCCGGGACTTCTCAGGATGAACCTACCTGAGTTCCTTGGGTCAGGAGTGGATAAGGACCCGTACGAGTTCATTGAGGAGATTCAAAAGATCACCCAAATTATAGGGGTGACAGGAAAGGAGTATGCAGACTTTTCCTCCTACCAGTTTGTCACGACCCGAACGGAGTCCCGGATCGTAGACACGGGATAAGGGACCCCGAGGGACCCCAAGTCGACCCATGGCTCATACACACAGCTAATCTTATTCAGATAAGCGGAAAGATAATCATAAAACATAGAAATGTAACCAAAGAATAACCTCACGGAATACAGAATGTATACAAGAACTGAGTACTACATAATAGTCTGAAAGCCTATACAACATCCAATGGGTTGATGGGACAACATTCCCAACTAACCCGAACAATACTGAAACTCAAAATAACATAAAAAAATTTGTCAACAGCCCTCGGAACATGAGGACTCACCAATGAGATGATGGCGCAAGCCGAGATGGACCAGGGATGAGGACGAGCCTGAGATCCGAACCCTGTATCATGAAATGATACAGCATAGAAAGTATTCGATCAGTACATGGAATGTACCGGGCATGCAAGGTAAGTAAAACCTCTATAATAAGTAAAATAATCTGAACAATTCATTTCATAACATAAGCTTTTAAAAATTTGAGAGAACTCACATGCATTCTTTCGAAATCGCAATCCCTTCATGATGTGACAATGCATAACTTTATAACATCAACTAATTCGAATGACTCAAAGCTGAGATGCAACATTTATAGAAAAGTTGAACATTAAGTCAAACCTTACTTTTAGAAAATGCGTGCATACATAGTGATCATGAGTAGCGAGTATGCAAATCTGAATCATATGGACAATGGGAGACTCATCACTTAACCAACATACCACGATAGAGCTTATGTGGTCCCAACTGTTACACTTAAGTGGGCAGAGTTGTCTTAAACTTTTCCAGGGCTTAGGACGCTACCATGATATCGATATCAAGCTCATGGGCCATTAAGGTGGGGATAGCTCACAAGGGAGGTCCCAAATATAAATAAATCAACCTACGTTGGCGCGTAGTTTTGGGGCATAGGGTTGTCGACCCTTAGCCCGCTCGGTGTTAGACTCTTCTCCCAAAACATGCGGTGCTCTACATTGTATATAACGAAGCTCAACGTCATCTATTGACAAAGCTTAATAGGAAATCATGCATAAACTGGACATCATATGAAAATGAAGCTCAACATTGTCCTTCAACAAAGCTCAATAATGCCATACATCTCAATTATAAATTCATGCATAAGAGAAGTTTTATTTCGAAATATACCACAAGCTCAATCATAGGTGGGAGCATCTACTCCAAATCATGTGGTAAGCTACATGTAGAAATATTTACTCGACATACCACAAGCTAGAATTTATAATAAGAATTGGGAAATTTCTCTTCAAACAATGTGGTAAGTTTATGTTGGGAAAATCATCATTTTAATCAACATGTGGATATTACCCAAAGATCTATCATTCTAGAATCCATTCGATTCAATTAGGAAACAACATCAACATCATGGGTAGTTTTAGAAACATGCTTTTCATCATCAACTTCATCACCACTACACATTTACCATAATCACCTCTTTTATGAACTCTTCACCCATGGACGTTTTAGATTCAATTTTTAGAAAAACAAATTTTATAAGAGAAATAAATTAGAATTCGCCCAAGCTTTATAAATCATCAATATCAACTCAATCTAATCATACCCATGAATAGAGGTATAAAAATCATGCAATTGATCAAAATCTCATATTTGGTTATTCATAATTTAACACTAATTGATAGGAATTGGGAATGGGTGTGGAAAGAAGACACCCATTAAAACCCTACATACCTGGAAATGGTGAATTCTAACACCCTCTAATTGCCCAAGCGAAGATTCCAATGGAAACCTTGAAATTTAGCCTTAAATCACCTCTTCAATCCTTCAAACTTGCATGCATGGAAGGAATAACTTAGGGTAGGCTTTTCCCCTCTCAAAACCCCTCAAAACAAGCCTTAAACAACATAGTATAGGGCCTTAGGACTAGGAAATGATAGAAATGCCCTTACTGAATTCGCTGAAAACTGATCATTGGGCCAAACAACGGGTCATTGGAGGATACCACCACCCATGGTATCTCCCTGTGCTATGCACTGTCCCAGTCAAATCTTGGAATCAAACTACGGACAAACAGGACGAGTTGTTCTAGTCTCTAAAAGGTTATTGAACTAGTCATTGTTTCCCTCTTTTGAAAACTGAACTCCTTCTCAACGAGCCTAACCATGGCTCATTGTCTCCTACCACGGGTCGTGGTTCCCATCTGTCGTCTCCACAGTAAAGTCCACAGCATACCACGACTGCTAACAGCAGATTGTCTTTCCCAACAACGGGCCGTTGTGACACCCATTGTTACTTCTGCCACCTGGGCTGATTCCTTACCATGACCACAACAACGGCCTGTGGTTACTTACCACGGGTCGTTGTACCTGTCGTTCTGCAACCTTTTCCCAACTTACTGCAGTTTTTCCGTTTAGCTTCCCGGGTCTACTCGTAAGCACTTCTAGGGTATTACAATATCTCTCCCTTGGGAACATTCATCCTCAAATATAGGAAACAAGAAATAAATAGTAACATGCAATTATCATAATCAAATACTGATCATACAAGCCGAAAACTGACAGAATGACTACCTTCATTTCAAACTATATAGTTGAACTGGATTCACCAATCATACACACATCCACATACATAAAAGAAACTTGCGCACATAGTTCAAACATGGAAACTAATTAGAATCTGGGTGCAGAACTGATACCTCAAGCTGAAACTGAATCTGTAGAGAACAAATGTGGATATTTAGCCCTCATATCTGCTTCAGCTTCCCATGTAGCTCCCTCAACATGTTGATTTCTCCATAAGACCTTAACTGAAACTATTTCTTTGTTCCTCAACTTCCGAACCTGGTGATCCAAGATTTCAACGGGAATTTCTTCATCATTGAGGATGTCTTTTACCCTAAGGCTGTCTATTGGAACTACCAAGGATGGATCACCCAAACACTTTTTCAAAAGCGACACATGGAAGACAGGATGAACCGAAGATAACTCCGATGGCAAGTCCAACTCATACGCCACCTTACTAACTCTTCTCACAATCTGGTAGGGACCAACATAGCGGGGACCGAGTTTCCCTTTCTTCCCAAACTGCATGATTCCCTTCATGGGAGATACTTTTAGAAATATCCAGTCATCCACCTCAAACCCCAAGTCTCTTCTCCTCACATCAGCATACGATTTCTAACGACTCTGAGCGGTTTTCAACCGGTCCCTGATCAACTAAACCTTCATCATCGCCTTATGAACCGAATCTGGTCCTATCATAGCTTCCTCACCAACCTAAAACCATCCGATGGGAGATCTACACCTTTGCCCGTAAAGAGCCTCGAACGGTGCCATTCGGATACTAGAGTGGTAACTATTGTTATAAGAAAACTCAATCAGGGGCAAATGATCATCCCAACAGCCTTTAAAATCCATAACACATATCCTCAACATGTCCTCAAGAGTGTGGATTGTTCGCTCGGCTTGACCATCCATTTGCGGATGAAAGGTCGTGCTGGAGCTTGACTTGAGTCCCGATTCCCTTCTGAAAAGACCTCCAAAATTGAGAGGTAAACTAGGTACCTCTATCTGAAATAACGGACAAAGGCACTCCATGCAGCCGAACTAACTCCCATATGTATAACTTGGCATAATCCTCTGCTGAGTCTGTAGTTTTGACTGATAGAAAATCAGCTGCCTTAGTCAACCTATCCACGATAACCCAACTGGAATCATATTACCTACGAGTCCGGGATAAGCCTGTAATGAAGTCCATATTGATCTCATCCCACTTCCAAGTGGGGATGGTAATATCTTGAAGTACGCCTCCAGGTCTTTGATGCTCAACCTTCACTTGCTGATAGTTTGGACATTTCACTATGAACTCCGCAATATCGTTCTTCATACCATCCCACCAATAGATTTTTCGCAAGTCCCGATACATCTTTGTGGATCCTGAATGAATAGAATATCTGGTACCATGTGCCTCATGTAATATCCGAACTCTTAAATCATCAACATCTGGGACACATAAATGACCCTTTAATTGTAGCACACCATGTCCACCTTAGGAGAAAACCTCCACCTTTTGACTCTGCACCGTCTCCTTCAGCTTCCTCAAAATTGGATCCTCATCTTGCTTAGACTTGATGTCAACCACCAAGGATGATTCTGACCCGTTATGTACAACAACACCGCCGTAAGTCGAGTCGATCAATCTAACTACCAGCCTTGCAAGCCGGTGAACATCTTTCACCAACTCCTTCTTCCCCTCATCCACATGAGACACACTCTCCATTGAGAGCCTACTAAGCGCATCCGCAACCACATTAGCCTTGCTCGGATGGTAAAGGACACTCATATCATATTCCTTAAGTAACTCCAACCACCTCCTTTGCCGAAGATTTAGAGCTTTCTATGTGAACACGTATTGCAAGCTATTGTGGTCCGTAAATACATCCACGTGGACCCCATACAAGTAATGTTGCCATATCTTCAATGCAAACACTATCGCGACCAATTCAAGATCGTGGGTCAGGTAATTCTTTTCAGGAACTTTCAGCTGTCAAGAGGCATCAGGTATTACCTTCTCACGCTGCATCAACACACACTCCAACCCGACTCTTGAAGCATCACAATATACAACAAGGCCATCAATACCCTCGTAAGGTCAACACTAGGGCTGAGGTGAGTCGGGTCTTCAACTCTTGGAAGCTTTTCTCATAAGCCTCCGACCACTGAAACTTCACCTTCTTCTCTGTCAACTTAGTCAAAGGCGCTGCAATGGATGAGAAACCCTCAACAAACCTCCAGTAGTAGCCAGCTAAACCCAAGAAACTCCAAATATCTGAAGGATTCACCAGTTTGGGCCAATTCTTCACCACCTTAATTTTTTGCGAATCTACTTTTATGCCTTCGCTAGATACCACATGGCCCAAGAATGCCACGGAGTCCAATCAAACTCACACTTGCCGAACTTTGCATACAATTGGCGATCCTTAAGGGTATAAAGCACTACTCTCAAGTGAGAGGCATGCTCCTTCTTGCTCTGAGAGTATATTAAGATGTCATTAATGAACACGATCCCAAACATGTCCAAATATGGCTTGAATACCTTGTTCATCAAGTCCATAAAAGCTACAGGAGCATTCATTAGTCCAAAAGACATAACTACAAACTCGTAATGGCCATAATGTGTTCTGAATGTAGTCTTGGGGATATCACTCTCCCAAACTCTGAGTTAATGCTACCCAGATCTGAGATCTATCTTCGAGAAACACTTAGCGCCCTGAAGCTGATCGAACAAATCATTAATCATGGGTAAAGGGTACCTGTTCTTGACAGTGACCTTGTTCAACTGTCGATAATCAATGCACATACGAAGAGAACCATCTTTCTTCTGAAAAAATAAAACTGGTGCACCCCATGGAGACTGGCTTAGTCTAATGAAACCCTTATCTAGTAAATCCTTTAACTGATCCTTCAACTCTTTTAACTCAGGTGGGGTCATCCTGTAGGGAGGAATAGATATAGGCTGTGTATCGGGAAGAAGGTTAATACCGAAATCAATCTCCCGCTCAGGAGGAATACCTGACAAATCATTAGGAAAGACCTCTGTATACTCACGTACTACTGGAACTAACTGGATAGTCAGGATCTCAGACTCAACATCCTTGACCCTAACCAAGTAATACATGCAACCCTTAGAAATCATCTTCCAGCCTTTGAGGTAGGAAACGAAACGACCTACAGGCACAGTTGAACTACCCTTCCATTCTAAGACTGGCTCACCTGAAAATCTGAACTCTACTAATCGGGTCCTACAATTAATGGAAGCATAACAAGCATACAACCAATCCATGCCGAGAATAACATTGAAATTGGTCATGGCTAACTCTATCAGATCTACTGAGGTGACCTTATGGAGGACCAAGACCGGGCAATCTTTATACACCCGTCTAGCTGTAACTAAGTCACCTACAGGAGTAGAAACTGAAAAGCATTCTAACAAGACATCGGGACTGACTCCGAAGCTACTGGATACATAAGGTGTCATAAAGGACAAGGTGGCCCCTAGATCTAACAGAGCATAAACATCAACATGGAAGACTTGTAACATACCAGTAACCATATCCGGGGAGACCTCCTGCTCCTGACGGGATGCTAGGGCATAGAATCTATTTTGGCGTTGACCGCCAGCTGCACTAGTAGATGCCCCCTGATGTGCTGAGCGAGGGGGTGGGTTGCTAAGCTAGAAGCTGGGCCACGGCCCCCAACCTGATCCTGTCTCGCTGTTGGACAATCTCTAAGCATGTGTCTAGGTTGCCCGCACCCAAACACGCACCTAAACCTGCCAAGCACTGGCCTGCATTCCCTCGGCCGCACCTGTGACAAGTTGGGACACCTGAATCTATGGGCCTGCTACTCTGACCCCTCGAGCCTGATGCTCGCTCTCTCTGATCATGCCTAGGACGAGATGGCACACTCAAAGCTGATGAAGCTGGGGCGGATGATCTCTGGTAGGTCTGCTATCGGTTCCCACCAATGGTCCTCTACTGAGAGAATCGGTGGTCCTCAGTCCTGGCCCTCTTGGCCTCTCTCTCTCTCGAATGTGTCGCCTCCATCTACGAGGCATACAACACCATCTGAGGAAAGTCCATGTCCTGATGGAGCATAGCAGTCCTGCATTCTGTATCCAAGTAACTTGCTATCCCATGCACAAACCTACTCACTCGCGCTCTCTGATCAACCACTAACTAAGGAGCATACTTCGATAAGCGGGTGAACTCAAGGGAATAATCTAGTATTGTCATCCTCCCTTGCTTCAGATTAACAAACTCAGCTGCCTTCAGCTCCCTCATCTCCCAAGGGAAGAACCGATCTGGGAATGCAACATGGAACTCTTCCCAAGTGACCGGACCTGCTCTGACAACCCTGTTATCCTTCAATTGACGGAACCAGATTTGTGCAACCCCCTTCAACTGTTAGGAGGCCAACTCTGCACACTTAACACTACTCAACCCTATGACTTGGGTGATCTTGATAACCTCATCCACGAACTCATGTGGGTCCTCATCAACCTTGGACCCAAGAAACTCCGGGGGGTTCATCCTCAAGAAGTCCCTGACTCGAGCCGCCGCTACACTGCCATTTTTCGAAACATACGCTACAGCCTGCTGATTGACCTGATCGATCAAGGCTTGCGTAAGCATCTGAATGGCAGCTCGGAACTCAGCATGAGCGGCTGGCTCCGGTGCCTGAGGTTCCTAAATTGGTGGGGCTGGTTGATGCTCACGATCGTTTCCATCCTTGTGGGCCTCACCATCTCCATTCCTCCTTCCATTCATTCTTCGAGGAGCCATGATTCTGCAATCGCGAATAGCACGAATTAGAGGGATAGAGACACTCTTCATCTCACGACATAGATCATGAAAGATGGTTATATTTCGTAGCCTCTTCGTCATAAGTGTGGCGCACTTCACACTTATGAAAAAGACTCTACTTAACGTGGCTTTTGGACTTCCAAAGACACTTCAAACCTATGGCTCTGATACCAAGTTTGTCACGACCCGAACAGAGGATCGAATAATAGACTCGGGATAAGGGATCCTGAGGGACCCCAAGTCGACCCATGGCTCATACACACAACTAATCTTATTCAGATAAGCAGAAAGATAATCATAAAACATAGTGAAAATGTAATCATATCATAAACTCACGGAATACAAAATGTATACAAGAACTGAGTACTACATACTAGTATGAAAGCCTCTACAACATCTGATGGGTTGATGGGACAACATCCGCAACTAACCCGAACAATATTGAAACTAAAAATAACATAAAAAATCTATCAACAGCCCTTTGAACATGAGAACTCACCAATGAGCTGATGGCGCAAGCTGAGATGGACTACGAATGAGGACGAGCCAGAGATACGGACCCTGTATCATGAAATGTTACAGCATAGAAAGTATGTGGTCAGTACGTGGAATATACCGAGCATGCAAGGTAAGTAAAACTGCTATAATAAGTAAAATCATCCAAATAGTTCATTTCATAACATAAGCTTTTAGAAAGCTGAGAGAACTCACATGCATTCTTTTGAAATCACAATCCCTTCATGATGTGACAAGACATAACTTTATAACATCAAACAATTCGAATGACTCAAAGTTGAGATGCAACATTTATAAAAAAGCTGAACGTTGAGTCAAACCTTACTTTTAGATTATGCGTGCATCCATAGTGATTATTAGTAGTGAAATATGCAAATCTGAATCATATGGACAATGGGAGATTCGTCACTTAACCGACATATCACGATAGAGCTTACGTGGTCTTGACTATTACACTCAAGTGGGCAGAGCCGTCCAAAACCTTGCCAGGGCTGAGGACACTACCATGATATCGATATCAAGCTCATGGGCCATTAAGGTCGGGAATAGGTCCTAAGGGAGGTCCCAAATATAAATAAATCAACCTACGTTGGCGCGTAGTTCTTGGGCATAGGGTTGTCGACCCTTAGCCCGCTCGGTGTTAGACTCTTCTCCCAAAACATGCAATGATCTATATAGTATATAACAAAGATCAACATTATCTATTGACGAATCTCAACATGAAATCATGCATAAACTGGACATCATATGAAAATGAAGCTCAACATTGTCCTTCGACAAAGATCAATAATGTCATACATCTCAATTATAAATTCATGCATAAGAGAAGCTTTATTTCGAAACATACCACAATCTCAATCATAGGTGGGAGCATCTACTCCAAATCATATGGTAAGCTACATGTAGAAATATTTACTCGACATACCATAAGCTAGAATCTATAATAAGAATTGGAAAATTTCTCTTTAAACAATGTGGTAAGCTTATGTTGGGAAAATCATCACTTTAATCAACATGTGGATATTACACAAAGTTTTATTATTCTAGAATCCAATTGATTCAATTAGGAAACAACATCAAAATCATAGTTAGTTTTAGAAACATGTTTTTCATCATCAACTTCATCACCACTACACATTTACCATAAATCACCGCCTCTATGAACTCTTCACCCATGGGTGTTTTAGATTCAATTTTTAGCAAAACAAATTTTATAAGAGAAACAAGTTAGAATCCGCCCAAGCTTCATAAATCATCAATATCAACTCAATCTAATCATATCCATGAATAGAGATATAAAAATCATGCAATTCATGAAAACCCCATAATTGATTATTCATAATTTAACACAATTGATAGGAATTAGGCATGGGTGTGGAAGGAAGACAACCATTAAAACGCTACATACCTGGAAATGGTGAATTCTAACACCCTATAATTGCCCAAGCTAAGATTCCAATGGAAACCTTGAAATTTGGCCTTGAATCACCTCTTCAATCCTTCAAACTTGCATGCATGGAAGGAATAACTTAGGGTAGGCTTTTCCCCTCTCAAAACCCCTCAAAACGAGCCTTAAAACAACATAGTATAGGGCTTTAGGACTATAAAATGATGGAAATGCCCTTACTAAATTCGCTGAAAACTGATCACTGGGCCAAACAACGGGTGAACCAACAAGTCGTTGGAGGATACCATGACCCGTGGTATCTACCCGTGCTATGCACTGTCCTAGTCATATCTCAGAATCAAACCACAGACGAATAGGATGAGTCATTCTAATCTCCAACGGGTCGTTGAACTAGTCGTTGCTTCCCTCTTCTGAAAATCTGAAATCCTTCACAATGAGCCTAACCACGACTGTGTCCTACCACAGGTCATGGTTCCTATTTGTCGTCTCCACTGTAAAGTCCACATCCATACCACGATTGCTAACAACTGACCGTCTTTCCCAACAACGGGTCGTTGTCACACCCGTTATTACTTTTGCCACCTGGGCTGATTCCTTACCATGATCACAACGACAGCACGTGGTTACTTACCACGGGTCATTCTGCAACCTTTTTTCCAAGTTATAGCAGTTTTTCCTTTTAGCTTCCTAGTTCTACTCCTAAGCACTTTCGGGGTATTACATAGTTGAAAAGAGTCGCTCATATATAGGTATAAGCAGCGCAAGGATAGCCATGGAGTCATAACAGGTCCTATTGTTTGGTACGAGTTCCTCACCGCATTCTTGGACTGATTCTTCCCCCGGGAGATGATAAAAATCAAGGCGAACGAGTTTGTGAATTTGTAACAAAATAACATGACCATCCAAGAGTATGCCCTAGAGTTTTCTCGGTTGTCCAAATTTGCACTGGAGATGGTGGCCGAACAAAGGGATAGGGTGAGCAGATTTATGAATGGAGTAGCGGAGTCCTTGGTCAAGGACTTCAGGACCGCCATGCTACATCAGAACATTGACTTCTCCCGATTGGTTTGTATGCCCAGCAAATGGAGGCGGTGCTAATGAGGGAGAGAGAGAGAGAGAGGCCAAGAGAGATAGGATGGGTAGTGTTAGGTTCACCCAGTAGAGGTTTAGTGGCGGTCATCGCCCCACAGTTTCAGCAGAGGTCATCGGTCAAAGCATCGTCATCAACCAATGTGTTGTCCAGACCCATACATGATCAGAGAAGTAGGGTGTCAGGCTTGAGGGGCTAGGGGAGCACTATAGGAGAGTGCCTCTTCTAGCCTGTGTGAAGTGTGGCAAAAACAACCTAGGGTGGTGTTTAGTTGGCTCAGATTCTTGTTTCGGGTGTGGTAAACCCAGACATAGGCTCAGATATTGCCCTTCAGTCATACCAGGTGATGGTGGGGCCCGTACCTCAGCCACTAGTATAGCAGCTCCGGCAACATATCCTTTCCAGCAAGGTGCTTCTACTAGTTCAACAGGCGATCAGCGCCAGAACAGGTTCTACGCACTCTCATCTCGATAGGAACAGGAGACCTCACCTTATGTAATGATTGGTATGTTGCAAGTATTTTATCTAGATGTTTATAGATTGGTAGATCCAGGGGATACCTTATCTTTTGTAACTCCTTTTGTTGTTATTAGTTTCGAAGTCAGTATCGAAATCCTATTAGGACCCTTCTCGATCTCTATTACAGTCGGTAACTCAGTTATAGCTTGAAGGGTATACAGAAATTGCCCTATCATAATCCTTCAGAGTCACCTCAATCGACCTAATAGAGCTACACATGACAGATTTTGATGTTATCTTTGGTATGTATTGGATACATGCATGTTATGATTTAGTTAACTATAAAACTTATTCGGTAGAGTTTCGATTTCTGGGTGAGCCGGTCTTAGAGTGGAAAGGTAGTTCAATAGCACCTGCAGGTCATTTTATCTCCTATCTTAAGGTCAGAAAGATGATCTCTAAAGGTTATGCGTACTATCTAGTTTGGGTTAGGGATTCTACATCTGAGACATCAACTCTCCAGTTTATCCCTGTTGTATGTGAGTATCCAGAGGTGTTCCCAGATGATCTACCTAGAGTCCCTCCAGAGCAGGAGATCAAATTTCGTATTGACCTTCTTCCCGACATGCAGCCTATATCTATTCCTCCTTATAGAATGGATCCAATTGAGCTAAAGGAGTTGAAGGAGCAGTTGAAGGACCTCCTGGATAAAGGGTTTGTCAGTCCTATCAAGTTCCCATAGGGTGCACCAATTCTCTTTGTTTGAAAGAAGGATGGTTCCCTTTGTATGTGTACTAACTATCGGCAGTTGAACAAGGTCACAATCAAGAATAACTATCCCCTCCCTAGTATTGATGACTTGTTTGACCAGTTTTAGGGTGTGAAATATTTTTCCAAGATCGACCTCAAGTCCGGTTATCATCAGCTCAGACTTAGGGAGAGTGACATTTCAAAAACAACCTTCGGACTCGGTATGGTCATATCAGTTTGTCATTATGTCTTTTAGAATGACGAATGCCCCTGCAACTTTCATGGATTTGATGAAGAAAGTGTTCAAGCAATATTTTGATATGTTCAACATTGTCGTCATAGATGATATCCTCATATACTCTCGAAATGAGGAGGAGCATGCCGCTCATTTGAGGATTATGTTACAGACTCTCAAGGTGTCAGTTGTTTGCTAAGTTCATTAAGTGTGAGTTTTAGCTGAACTCAGTGGCATTCTTGGGCCATGTAGTTTCTAGAGAGGGTGTGCAGGTGGAAACTCAAAAGATAGAAGCAGTAAAGAATTGTCCTAGACCTGTTAGCCCGACAAATATTAGGAGTTTCTTGGGCTTAGTTATCTATTACAGAAGATTCATTGAGGGATTTTCATCTATTGCAGCACTGTTGACTAAGTTGACTTTAAATAAGGCCAAGTTTTAGTGGTCCGATGCTTGTGAGAAAAGCTTTCAGGAGTTGAAGACTCGACTCACTTCAACCTCAATTTTAACTTTACCTGAGGGTACCGATGGCTTCATTATGTACTGTGACGCCTCTAAGGTTGGCCTTTGATGTGTAACAACCCGTTGGGGGCGTCTGTGGTATGAACTTCAAGAATCAGTCCTACGACTAGTGGTGAAAATGGGAGGTGACCACGAAACATTACTTCATGGTATGACTCATGGTAAGGGTCGTAATGACTGGCAGTGACTTTTTCCTCAGATTTTTCATTAAGGGTATTTTCATAAATCCTTGGCTCTAGGGTCCTAAACTATGTCATTTTAAGCATGAAAATGAGCGTATTGAGGGTATTACTCACCCTAGACCATCCATTTCTCTCCTAACACTTTAAATTAAAGAATCAATACTCTCAAATCTCTCAAGAAATTTCTAGGGTTCTTCCTCAAGTTCTTCAACAATCTAGTGGGGTTTAATTTTTCAGTTGGGGATTTATCAATTTATGTATATGATTCCTTTCAACCTCATGTCCCTTTTCAACCAAAGTATGATCACCCAATTTCCCAAAGCCCTAATTTCGAAAATTATGATTCTATGTTGGGTTTTGAAGTTTGTCCATGATTCCCTTATGGGTAAAACTGATTTGATATAAAAATATGATTTCCATGATAAGGTTTATGATATGTTCAAGAATTTTATGAAATTAGAATATTAATACAAGCATGATTATGAAATTTTAAGGTTAAATCCCTTTTATAACTTCTCTTATAAGATTTAAACCTCTCAAGTCCTAATTTATAACTTATATTTTATGATGCATGATTTCATACAAGTATCCTTCAGGAAATTATGAATTTAAGTATAAGGATTTTTATCAAGTATGTATAATGTAATTCATGACTTTCATGATTTATGATTATGTCTACTTCATGTATTCAAAGCTCGTTTATGATTATCATGATTTAAACTAGCCCATGAGCCTCATGCATATTTTCCTACTGTGATATGAGCACTATATATGTTTTGGGAGTTGTATTTAACACCGAGCAGACTGGGGTTCCAGCACTCAGGTCTCAAAACTACGTGCCAAGTAGCCATGATGGGACCTCCCTTGAGAATGTCCCCCTTTTCTCGTATGGGCCTTTAATTAGTGATATCATACCTGGTTCTACCCTTGGCAAGGTATGAACACCCTCCCGACTAGGGGTTTACAAGTCGATCCCATATGTGCTCATGTAGGGTATGTTAGTAATAAGTATCTCCTATTGTTCTTGATAACATCCAAAATATATCCTTAATTCAAAGAATTTACATGGTCAAAGTATCAAAACAAGTAACCGAAAATTTCCGGGGTCGAATCTCACGAGGACTAGGGAATGATAGTTACAAGTGTCGATTGAGAAATTGACGTTAGCTTGCACCACGTAGATTTAATATAAAAACAAATAAAATTGGTGGTTTGAAATTTACGGAGAATTATATTGGGTAATTTAGTGAAATAAAACAACAAGATTAGCTAAGTTGTCAACAAGGATGTGAAAGACTGGAGGTGCGGTGTAGATAAAATACTAACTAGATCGGGACATGCCAAGTCATATTACGAGTTCAACAAGTGTAAATAATCTCGGGAGGTGCGTAATTACAACTTTTCAACCTTTTAATTACCTCTTACTAGAGTTTTGTCAAACCTCTAGACACAATTTAGCTCAACCCGATTTGATTAGGATTAGCAACTGCACTAATTTCTAGCTATTAGCTGCTAATAAGGAATGAGAATGCAATTTCAGCTATTTCTAGCCCAATTTCACAATCTCTTCTCCATACCCACTACTAAATTCTCTTCCAATACTTAATTATTCTTTTACAAGAAACAATCAAACAAGAATAAATAGACGCATATCATAATCAATGGACCTTCCCTTATAGATTGAAGAGAATCTAATAGATTTACACTTATTTGAACAACATGAAGATGACTCTAGCAATACCCAATCTAATTACGTATTCATCATCACACACCTTTAGTTAATGATTTTAGCTACTCGTGGTTAAGAAATTCAAAAACACATTCATCAATAGAATCACTGAATTTAATAGCAAGAGTAAGAAAATCAACTTCATAAGATAATCTCCAACAATAGCTGAAACTTACTAGTACAAAGAAGAAATAGAGTACAGTACTTTCTACAATTTTCAATCAGAATCTCCCTATCTCAGCTAAGAGAATGTTCTTCAGCTATAAGGGGAAACAATGATGTGATGTCAGCTTTGTTCTCTCTCAATATCTCTATTTCTATCTCTCTGATCTTGGGCATAATTATGCGCCTAAGTGCTATTTTATAGCTTAATTTAGCCGGGTTGTCTAATTATACACATACAGGCTTATGTGATTTTGTGTAAATTTGGGTATGCACTAACCAATATGATTAGTCCTTGTTTTGTAGGTGTAAAATGCACATGAGGGACTAAATAATGATGGGTGAAGTGAAGGAATGGAGTTGGAAGTGAATTGCAAAAGATGGCAAGGAAACATGCCATGGCAAGGCTGGCCGCGCCAGGCAGTGTGCCACGCTGTGCGTGCGCCGCGCCCAGCGCTGTGCCACGCCAAGGCCATGCGCACAAAATGCTGCCCTCCAAGGCACCTACGCGCCAGCGTCCATGCCACGTAGGGCATTGCTGCGCACTGCAGGCTGTGTCACGCTGGCCATCGTGCGAGAGGAGCTCCGTGCCACGCCGTGTGTCGCACAGGCACTTCACGCAAGACCTGCCGAGGATGCAATTTGCAGCGGGCTTCCGCGTTACCTCCGTGGCACGGAGGAAAATTGGCGCGCTCACCTCCGTGCCACGGAGCCATTCCACGACAGGCCAAAAATTGCAAATTTCCTATTTACTATAAATTAAACCCTTAGCTCCTAAAATCATTTGTCACGAAATATTTTCTGGAAACCGTAGAGGAGCGAAGGGAGAAGTGAAGAACTCACCTAGGGTTCACTAATTTTATATTCTCTTTCACCTATTCTTGTAAGTACACTACTTTAAACATGTTTTGAATTTATTGTATGAACATGAGTGGCTAAAACCCTTCCTGTAGGGTTGAGGCCACGTGATATGATTGTAATGCATGAATTCGTTTTGGTTTGAGTTGTTAATTGTTGTTTTGTCTTACATTCTTTATTATAGTTTTTTTATGCTTGATCACCATGAAAACATACATGTTAAGCTAGGTAAAACCTTGACAGAGTAACCCTAGGCTAGAATAAGAGAATGTAGTGTTATACCCCGTAGAGTTTCTGGCACTTAGATGACCTATTCGCACGTTGGTTAAGCATATTTGAAAGCCATACGTGCTAGGGAAAGGCCCGGGAAAAGATCGGACGAGAAACCCGTCGAACCATCGCGGGAGGAGCCGAGACAGAGCCCCTCCGCGATGGCAGCGTGTCACGGAGGAGAGGCCTACGCGATGGCTCCGTGACACGTTGCCCAGGTTCAGGCCCAAGTATATAAAGCCCCCACTTCGGTTTAAATTCATTTAACACTTATAAATTTCCAGAGAAATGCAGTGAAGCCGAGGAAGACGAAGAAAATTATATATTTTCGTCCGATTACGCTACCAAACGCTGCCCAAACTCAAATTAATCCCAGATACCCGAGTATTTAGTAGCAGAGAGCATTTCTACGGAATTTGTTTCGCGAAATACGGCCGACGAATCGGCGAGCCACCGAACTAAAGTAAGTAGAATTGCTCTAAATTAATGTCTATGTGTTCCTAGCTGAGAAGTGAATACTTCTCTCTTCTGGGCCTCTGAAAAATAGCGAGTTTTCGACCGTCTTTCGATAAGCCTAAGTTTAGGTTATAAACTATATCGAAAGTAACGTTGCTCTTTACAATAAAGCTGTATTTAGTATTGATTGACGTATTTATGAATGCAGTTGGGAGAAAATAGTTGAAGTACCGGCCGAGCCTCGTCCGATGGACGAATAGTCGAAGATAAGGTATGTAAAGTTAGTTTCCTTCGGCAAGTTAAGTAATATCAGTATAGTGTAATAAATTACGGACCAGTAGAATGTTCAGAAGTCGAGTATTGCGTTATTATGAATATTGGTACGATGTGAGAAACATTGGGTTGTAATGTATATGAAACCTATCAGTATGATACAGATTCTAACGCAAGTATTAGAGATTGCCCAGTATACTCAGTATGTAATGTGATATGCCATGTCAGGATATGGTTGTATTCAGTTGAAACCCCGTATAGTAATGCAATACCCGTAAAGCACTTCAGAAATAGAATAGCAGACTAAAATGAGGTTCAGAAAGCATGTCAGGATTAGTAAATCATGTTACTATAGAAAGTCAGTATACAGCGTAGTTTAGCAGAAAGATTATATTCGTACATACATATATAGTACTTCCAGCCTCAGCATGTATTAAGTATGTAATTATTTCTATCACTAGTCCAGCATATAGTGTATACAGAAACTTAGTAAATAGAAGAGTTTTCAGTATAAACATTATCTTATATAGCATTTGCCCAGTACAGCCCGGCAGGAGACTATATTCATATTTATATATCTTTACCTGCCTCAGCATGTATTAAATACGTACAGATTACTATCATTAGCCCAGCATGTAATATATATGATACCTTACCCCTATTAGCCTCAGCATGTGAGATACACAGACAGTATTACCAGTTGAGACCGTTGTATTGTTTGGGGTTGGATTACCTAGCATCCATGACCGCCCAGGGTTAATAGCTGTATCGACTCGTCCACCAGAGGACAAAGATACGTCACTCTACGGAGTGGCATGCCGTCCCGCCAGGGGACGAAGATGGGATGCCAGTTTTTCCCCATATTTGTGCCTTGATCGGCCTTACACACCCCAGTCGAGCGGATACGCCCGGGTGCAGATTCAGGAGTCCTCCGGACTCAGATGCAGTTATAGTCAGGGGCTCAGCGAGCCCAAGTGCATACCCAGGGGACCGGCAGGATGCTAACAGCCAGTATAGGAGATGGGTTGACCGGGGTAGGGGTATATATTCTGTGTTAATTGTACCTCCCGGCTTATGGGGGCCGGGTAAGGTTGTGTATGCCATGTTATGTTATGTATGTTATGCTATATTACAGTAGATACGAGCAGATTAGTAGTAGAATGATACGTCTCCAGGTATGATTCCTATTCCCTTCAGCATGATTAAGAACAGGTACGATCTACATCATCAGATAGTTAATCTAGTTCTTCTCATTCCAGTTTCGTCAGTTATGTTATTGATTTCAGATATCTTTTTCAGTTGTTGCTTTACATACTCAGTACCAGCGGTACTGATGCCCAGTGGGGCGCTGCATTACTTTCCTGCAGGTACCCATAGACGAGCAGGCGATACCACGTGACCCCCATCAGCGGTTGAGTATTCAGCTCCTGTCATCCAGAGACTGAATTTCTAGAGGTGTAGTCCAGTTCTTTTTGTTGTACAGTACGGGTAGGTCGGGGCCCTGTCCCGATCATTTCTATTATCCTTCCTAGAGGCTTGCAGTCTGTTTATATTCCCTGTGGTCAGATGAGCCGGTCGTGAGAGGCCGTGCAGTTGCATAGTTGTTAGCACTCCTTCTTTCTATTGTGATGGTCGTGTGGGGCCATAGTTATCAGTAGTGGTGACCTTGCCGGTCACGTAGCTTTTAATACGTTATGATTGAATTGCAGATAACTAGACAGCATGGTGGCCTTGTTGGCCCGTATAGGTTCCCCTAAATTACCATGTTTCTGGTCAGATGATAATACAGGTACAGAAGGCGATAGGCAATTAGGCCGGGGGCTGTATTTACAGCCGTTATATAGCCCTTTGTTTCCAGAAATGTGAGTCAGAGCCAGCTAGGCACCAGAGGTGCCCAGGCTTAACAATTTAGCAGGTTAGGTCCTAGTAGGGCACCAGGTGCCAGTCATACCCCCCAAGGCGGGGTGTGATATGTAGGGAGCAAGTTCTTATCTTACGATAGGATTCACGGTTAGGATAGAAATTATATCTAATTCGCCTTGCTTTGTTGATAAAACGGGATGATAGCAAGACACCGGCTTAGAATTTTCACTCCACCACTCGTAGAAGTAGTTGTGAAGCTAAGTTAGGTTAAATGATTAGAGGTACGAAAGTCCCTAATCAAGAGCACAAACCCCGTAAACAACATCCATGTAGTTGAATTGCCCACGAATTAGGATGTCACATCCCCGCTCAACGATGTAGTTGTGAAGCTAGTTTGTCATGTTTAGAGGCTCGAGAGACCATGAACATCGCATTTTCTAACTATGTGAGTCAACAATTGATAATTTCATACGTGAACCATTACAAAGTGTAGCATTGCATGATTATTCGGCCTTAGCTCTAGTTGCTTCTTATATTGTTTCCAGATTATTTTGTGAATACCCCAAAACTTAATTATGATTTACCGAAAACTTCTATAATCAACACTTGTGAAGGTTAATCCTACACTTAAACTTCATAATCTGCTGAATTGGTTCAGCCCCTGTGGGTTAGACATCTGGCTCTTAAAAAGGGCCACTGTATTACTTGTACAACCGCGTACGCTTGCGAGTGCGCTGGAGCGCAACAAGTTTTTGGCGCATTTGCCGGGGAACTGGCGAAGTTTAGTAAATTTTTCTATTTTTGTGTGATTTTTAATTTCCTTAAGTGTTGAGAAACTTTGTCTTGGTCTGGTCTATTGCAGGTGACAGGTTGTCCTTGCAGAGCTGGCAAGGAATAGAGATCTAGTGGAACTGTTGCTTGAACCTGAACGTCAACTTCATTTACGCAGGAGGGAAGCTCTAGAGCGAAAGCTAAAGAAACTTCAGAATAAGTTACAACAACACCCACCAGTAGGGCAAGTGAAGTTGTTACCTGAAACCATGGCAGCCCGACCAGTTCGTGAAGTGGCGATCCCACTAGAGACAAATGTGACCTCTAGTATCCGCAAACCAGAACCTGGAGGGAACTTTGAACTAAAACAGAATATGGTGCAGCTGTTATATTCTAGTGGCCAATTCACTGGGATGACTCACGAGGACCCACAGCAGCACTTACAGAACTTCCTTGAGATTAGTGACACGTTCGTCCCCACCGGAGTGTCCACAGATTATGTCCGACTTACCCTCTTCCCATTCTCATTGTTGTGAGAGGCACAGAGGTGGTTGAAATCTGAGCCACTGAATTCCATAACTTCTTGGGACGATTTGGCACAGAAGTTCCTCATCAGATTCTTCCCTTCAGGCAAGACTTCCAAACTCAGGAGTGAAATATTAAGCTTCAAGCAAAGGTCGGAGGAGAACTTGTATTTGTCTTGGGAGAGATTAAAGTCATTATTGAGAGACTGCCCCCATCACCAACAGTCCAATGAAGTGCTAGCCCATACCTTTGTGGAAATTCTAGACCCACACACAAAAATTTTACTAGACTCGGCATCGGGTGGGCAAGAATTAGAAAAGACTTATGATGAGTTGTACACTTTGTTGAATAGGATTGCTCAGGGAAATCCAGAGTGGCACAGTGACTCATCGAGAGGGGCAGGAAAGAGAACAGCAGGGCTGATAGAGGTGGATGGTGTAAATTCATTGGTTGCACAGCTAGCATCATTTCAGCATCAGATGATGACTCAGTTCAATAAACTGAGTATGAACCAATAACAGGGATAGGTAAATGCAGTTCAACAAGCTCCTAGTTAGTGTGAAATCTGCGGAAATAATGGGCACAATGCAGAATCCTGTGGGACCAATCCTGAATCGGTCAATTTTGTTGGGAATGTTCAGAGAAACAATCAAAATTTTGGGAACAATTACAACAAGAATTGGCAGAGCCACCCGAATTTTTCTTGGGATGGAAATCAAAGTCAAAGCTACCATCAACCTCAGCAGCAGCAGTATCAGCAGTAGAACAGGCAGAATGGTGGCCAGTTAAGCAACAACAGTGAGGAGATGTTACAGAAGATTATGGAGACACAGACCCAATTAGCAGAGAATCAGGCGAGGATAGCGTCAGATTTGAAAAATCAGCAGTTGGCCACCCGCAATCTAGAGAAGTAGATGGGTCAAATAGCAGCTGCTCACCACACTATACCGTAGGGAGGATTACCCGGTGACACAGACACAAACCCTCGATAGGTCAACGCCATCAGTCTGAGGAGTGGCAGGCAATTGGCTGATGCACCACCGAAAGAGAGGAAAAATGAGGTGCAGCCGGAGTTGGTTAGAAAGGGACCATCCACTGACAAGGGGGAGAATCAGAGTGTTGTACAACAAAATGCACAATCATCATTGCAGCCAACACAGAGACCTCCACCACCATTTTAGCAAAGACTCAAAAAGAGCAAGGAGGGGGAATGCTTTAGAAAGTTCTTTGATATTTTCAAAGAACTTCAAATAAATTTTCCTTTGCTTGATGTTTTTCAGGAAATGCCCAAGTATGCTAAGTACTTGAAAGATGTGGTGGCCAACAAAATCATATTGGTGGATGTTCAGACAGTAGCACTGACTGAGGAGTGCAGCCACAGGGTAATGAGCAAGATACCTAAAAAGCTCAAAGACCCAGGGAGTTTTACCCTCCCCATACAAATTTGTAAAGCTGAGGTGATAAGATCTCTGTGTGATTTACGGGAAGCAGTTAATCTAATTCCCCTATCTTTGTTTAACACCTTGGGGTTTGGTCAACCAAGACCAACATGATTGATGCTGCAGCTGGCAGACAAGTCGCGAGTGGCACCAGATGGAATAATCCAGGACCTTCTCATCAAAGTGGGTAAGTTCATTATATCCGCTGATTTCATTATATTGGATTTTAAAGTGGATGACAAGGTATCCCTGATCTTGGGACAGCCATTCTTGGCCACTGTAGGAACGATTATTAATGTAAGACCAGGGACCCTGAAAATAAGGGTCGATGATGAAGAAGAACTCTTCCGGGTCTACCAAGAGATTAACCCACCCCCACATTACAGAGACCTTTGTAAGGTCAGTGTGTTATTAAAGGCTAAGGGTGGGGTGGCAGATTCCATAGGTCCATGGCCACAGGAGATGATTACTTTTCAGCCCGAATCTGATGGAGGGCTTCTGTTAGAGAAGGAGTTGGAGGAAGAGAGGGATAGAGTGGCAATTATTCCCTCAAAAAACAAAAAGAGAAGAAGATGGTTCTCAAAAGGGAACATGGATATGAGGATGTCCTGAAAAGGATATTCCACGTGGTGCTGCGATGTAAAATTAGGCACTGCTTTGGAGGCAACCCAAGGGTACCATAGGTACGATTTTAATTTTTTTCATCTGTGTTGATTTTGTTTATTTTCATCTTGTTGTTGTTTTTGGTGGAGAATTAAGCACAGATGGAGGGGAATTCAGAGTACCCTTGGAGGAGGAAGCTAAGAAGCACGAAAGAGGAAAAGTGTGGGGTCGAATACCCACTTGTTCAAAAATAAAGAAAAACATGTTGTTAGCTAGGCCTAGAGGCCCCGAGGAGTATTTCTCACCCTTTTTGAATTTTAATTAGATGTTTTGGGGACATAGCATGATTCGAGTGTGGGGTGAGGGAAATTTCAAAATATTGTGGTTAATGATTTCGGGTGAATTTAGTGCTTGATAGGTATTGGTTGAGGGAAAAATTTTGAGTTGAGCATGATTCCCCACCTGTTGGTTTTTCTTTTTGGTTCTTTTCCGATGGGGGGGCACTTTGAACCGAAGAAAAAAAAATTTCTTTGTCTGTACATAGTTGGTTTTAGTCATAGCTAGGGACTATTCCCGACGATGGATGGATGACGATCGTCTTGAGGGAAAATTAGTCAATAGGTTTTGGTGTTTGAACCCGTAGCTAATTGATGGTTTGATGCTCTTGTTATGTGCTATACATGATTGTGAGATGCAAGTGTGGTTAGTGTTGAAGCAAGTAAGAAGTTTTATAACTCTATTTGAGACACCTAGGCTCTTGAATGTAACTCTATGTGCTTAAAACTTAATTTTGAATTCTTGTGATTAGCTGAGTTAAGAGTTTGCTGAATTTGTCTTGAATTGAGCATATGCTGTGAGTGTAAGGTTTTTGAATATTCCATGCTATTGTGTAGTGTCTAGAACTTTCCTAGTGTGTATACAAAACGAGATGAGGGATGTCGATTGTAGGAGATGATTTAGGCATTTCTTTTAATGAGCCTAATTTTTATCCGTCACTTTACCTACCTTGAATGTCTAATCCTAGTTAGCCCCATTGAGCCTTAAACCTATTCTTTGATAGCTGCAACATAAGCTTAATCCTTTTCTTTCATTAGCCTTGAATTTGATCCAAAATTCCTAAGAGCTTATGTGAAATTGCAAAGAAGTTAAGGAGGGAGAAGTTGGAATGAGAAGAAAAATAGTGGTTGTGGGAGTTAAAGAAAAGACTAGACGTGCACTTTTTAAAAAAAAATTGAACAAGAGTTACTAAGGAGTAAAAGAACAAAAGAGCGAAAAAGAAGATTAAAGAAAATAATTGCTTAAGTACTCCTTACTAGCAGTTTGAGTGTCCTTAATGAAATGGGGAAACAAAAGAGGAAAATGGGAGTAGAAAAGTATAAAGGTGAAGTAAGAGGAGGGAAGTTCTTAAGGAGAGTGTGGTGTATTAGAAGCAGTTTAGGAAGATAGTCACTATTATTAGCCATAATAATACCTACCTGCCCTTAGCTTACAATACAACCCGATAAGTCCTAATTGATCTTACTTTCTAACATTCTTAAATTAGTGGAGTAAAACACTAAGGGCAAGCTTATGGGTCAATACAAATGGCATGTGAATTCTTTGTGAGAGTGAGGTTATTTCTTATCCATATACCCCTACATATTATAATTTGAAAACATATGAGCGAAAATGAGTACCTCTCTTGTTGTGAGGGCATATGTTTAATGAAGGATAAAATTCATATCGGATTTGTTGATCGGTTAATTCACATGAGTTTGTTGAGATTGAGAGTTCATTCTTGAGGCTAGGAAGTATTAACATAGTTATATTTGATTTTAATGATTAAATCTTGCATGCTCTATTTTTAACTTGCTATCTAAAACAATCATTGTAGTCTTAACTCGAATTGTCTCGCTTCAATTAGCTATGCTTGAGTCTTCATGTGCATGAGATGTAAAAGAGTTGTTCAAGGACGAACAAGGCTTTAAGTGTGGAGTAGTGATCTTGGGTATAATTACGTGCCCAAGTGCTATTTTATAGCTTAATGTAGTCGTGTTGTCTAATTGTACACTTACATTCTTATGTGATTTTGTGTAAATTGGGGTATGCACTAACCAACATGATTAATCCTTGTTTTGTAGGTGTAAAATGCATATGAGGGACTAAATAATGATGGGTGAAGTGAAGGAATGTAGTTGGAAGTGAATTTCAAAAGATGGGAAGAAAACATGCCATGGCAAAGCTAGCCGTGCCCAGCGCCGTGCCACGACAAGGCCATGCGCGCAAAATGCTGCCCTCCAAGGCGCCTACGCGCCAGCGTCCATGCCACATTGGGCATTGCTGCGCACCGCAGGCTGTGTCACGCTGGACATCGTGCGAGAGGAGCTCCGTGCCACGCCGTGTGTCGCGCAGGCACTTCACGCAAGACCTGCCGAGGATGCAATTTCCAGCGGGCTTCCGCGTTACCTCCGTGGCATGGAGGCAAATTGGCGCGCTCACCTCCGTGCCACGGAGCCATTCCATGACAGGCCAAAAATTCCAAATTTCCTATTTACTATAAATTAAATCCTTAGCTCCTAAAATCATTTGTCACGAAATATTTTCTGGAAACCGTAGAGGAGCAAAGGGAGAAGTGAAGAACTCACCTAGGGTTCACTAATTTTACATTCTCTTTCACCTATTCTTGTAAGTACACTACTTTAAACATGTTTTGAAGTTATTGTATGAACATGAGTGGCTAAAACCCTTCCTGTAGGGTTGAGGCCACGTGATATGATTGTAATGCATGAATTTGTTTTGGTTTGAGTTGTTAATTGTTGTTTTGTCTTACATTATTTATTATAGTTTTTTTATGCTTGATCACCATGAAAACATACATGTTAAGCTAGGTAAAAGCTTGACAGAGTAACCCTATGCTAGAACAAGAGAATGTTGGGAGCAAGTTCTTATCTTACGATAGGATTCGCGGTTAGGATAGAAATTATACCTAATTTGCCTTGCTTGATTAATAAAACGGGATGATAGCAAGACACCGACTTAGAATTGTCACTTCACCACTCGTAGAAGTAGTTGTGAAGCTAAGTTAGGTTAAATGATTAGAGGTACAAAAGTCCCTAATCAAGAGCACAAACCCCGTAAACCACATCCATATAGTTGAATTGCCCACGAACTAGGATGTCACATCCCCGCTCAATGATGTAGTTGTGAAGCTAGTTTGTCGTGTTTAGAGGCTCGAGAGACCATGAACATCGCATTTTCCAACTATGTGAGACAACAATTGATAATTTCATACGTGAACCATTACAAAGTGTAGCATTGCATGATTATCAGGCCTTAGCTCTAGTTGCTTCTTATATTGTTTCCAGATTATTTTGTGACCACTCCAAACTTAATTATAATTTACCAAAAACTTTTATAATCAATACTTGTGAAGGTTAATCTTACACTTGAACTTCATAATTTGCTGAATTGGTCCAGTCCCTGTGGGTTCGACATCCGGCTCTTAAAAAGGGCCATTGTATTACTTGTACGATCGCGTATGCTTGCGAGTGCGCTGGAGTGCAACACTCTCCTTCTGCATCTCTGTACAAAGTACTTTTTTTTCTCTTTATATCCTGAAAAGTAGGGCACTTTTTATCTCTTTTTCATTGTTGGATGATTATATCCCCATGAGTATCGTTCTGGAATCGGCAGAGACACCGGCGGTTCGCCGGTTCTAATCTGGGAACCCCCGGGTATTTTCTCAATCCATACTAAATTTCAGTGAACATCGGGTGAAGGTTCACCCCGCGTTTCGCCGATGCCAATTTGTGAACCGCCATGTCTTCTAGCAATTTTCTAGAACTTTGGGTGTCTTTCAGCGACTGGACTGGTGAATCACCGCTGGTAATTCATGAATCGTCGGTGGCATTAATCCTCAGAGTAGTGATGTTCAGCCTTTGGCCGGCGTTTCGCCGATTATCATGTGCGAATCACCAGTTTACTCTCACTCCATTCTTTTTTTTTCATTTTTGCTCTTTTCTTCACATTTAGTCATCTGCACACAACAAAAGTAAAAAGGGCATAAAATCCAAATAATCAACTAAAGAACTAAATAAAAATTCAAGTTTTAATCCTAATGAGTTGGTAAATTACCAACTCATCAAACCCCCAAACTTAAGTCGTTGCTTGTCCTCAAGTAACACAATAGTCATTTATTGAGAATTATGCCACTCTATTCACAATTATACCTCGCCAATCACCTGGACAATGACAACCCAAAAATACTCACCACGCTCACTGAAAAAGAGAAGAAAATATCCCAAAAGACAAAATAATGAAGATGTTTCAAACAGGCGACCACTTTCCACCAAGCAAAGTTTATAAAAGGAATCATTTAGCAAAACAAGGGCATTGCTCAACCAAGAAACACACATATCATCTCAAGTTATAATTAGTGCAAATTCAAAGCTTTCCTTAGAGTTTACACTCCTTGTGCCTATTTCCACATCATCTCTGAGTGCTTTTGCGCCCCCAAAAAGGAATTATGCCACTCACCAAAATAAGGATCTCTATTCTTTTGTTCATGTGATCATTTGAATGCATACAAGGGACTGTTTGGAAGAGACACTCACACTCACTCTCCCAAAAGAAATCTTCATGCATACACTTGACCCATAGGGTTTTCCTTCATGTAATTCACCACTAATGTAGAGTTGCTGCACCTAGAATCATTTAGGGCTTGCGGGTTATAATGTAGGCTCGGGGTAAGGATAGGATGAAATTTTGGCTATAGTGACTAGATCCTCCCTAATGCTTTTTGTGAGCATACCTTACATCAATTGCACTCACTTCACCTTGTTTCCCTTCTTTCCTTGTTGATGACTTTCATTTCTTTAACGATCCCCCTTATAACCCCTTTGGCTTTCACAAGAGGAAACACTGGTTAACATAAATTGTCTTTTTCTTTCTGATTTATCCTTCGATGCATTTTGACACAAGGCGATGTTCCCCTCTCACTATAATTCTTATCTTCCCCCTTTTTTTTGCACACCTCCAAACTTAGGATTTTGCCTCATTTCTCAAAAAAAAATTATCTCTCCCTCTTTTTTAGTCTTTAAGCCTCATTTCATCACATATCTTGTCACCGGCATTAAGGGGGAATGGGGGCCAAAGAGAGGTATTAAGAATGGTCTTAAGGCTTGTAATGTGGTTGCCAAAGAAAGGGTTTAAGGCTCAACATTGTCTAACAAGGATCAATGCTCATGGAGGACATATGAGTGAAGTGACTAGACAAAGGAAAGCCTAAACTCATGTTCTTGGTGCAACTACATCTAGGATTTCACCTCGAATCACATTTGGGGCAAGTTCTAGACAAGATGTAATGCATGAGATTCATCAAAAAAAATTCTTACTACACAAGGAATCACCCTTAAAGGGTCTACAAGAGTCATTCTCAATACAAGATACCAAATTAGGAAATCAAAGTAGGCAAACATCATAAGTCAAGCAAAGAATTTACAATGTATGACAAAGAATGCTTGTTATGGTGTTAAAACTTGCTCATTATCTTCATTTTCATACCCTAGTTTTAAAATTCCATTTCAAAATATTTTCTTTTAGTGGTGCCTCTCAAAACAACTTCACAAAAGACTCAAAGCAACATGGCGTTTTTCCTTAAGAATGTTGCCACTCAATCCACATTGGGAAATGTCAACCTGGTTCGACAACAAAAATAAATAAAAATAAAAGAATGCTCCTTGGGAAAGAACCGTGGTCAAAAGAAAACCCTCGGAGTTTTATTTCTACACAACTATTTACAACAGCGAAAAAAGAACAAGACTTTGGGGTCATTTCATTCAAGATTTTTAAGATTTTACAATTTAAAACCAAGACCCCATTTGGTTACTAATCATCAACCATCAATAGCATTTTCAATACCCCAAAAATTTTAACCTCCAAAGAGCAAGAATCATCCCACCCCCAAACTAAAAATAGACATTGCCGCCAATGTATCCAAAGAAAAGATAAGAAAGTGATAGAGGCTTCTTGATTGAGTTAGTGATTGGGTTGTAGCTTCCAAGTATAGGTGGCAACATCAAACTACCAAGAAGTTATCTCTTCAGCCATAGGTTTCTGTGGATTCGGTGGGAGTGATAGAGGTTGCCCATGGGCTTGCACCACCCAATTGTCCGACAAAGTGCGAAGCTCATGGTATGATAATTTTGCCACTCCATCTGGTATCCAAGAAGGATCGACTTCATACACCAAGCACATTGGAGGTGGAGGAGGGTGGCTACTATAGGGTTTCTCATCAAACACTAGTTCTGACTCACTGTCATAGCCTACCCACCAATCATCCGGCGGGCTTCTGGGTGCTTCGGGCACTGCCTCGAGTTCACAAGGGTTTGGTTGGCTAATAGATAGAGGTGTAGTGAGAGCATCCACCTCGTGTTTCAAAGTACCCACTTCACTTTCAAGGATATCAACTGTAGAGCATAGGCTGGGCAATTTGTCTTTAGCAGGCTGCAAGGCTTTCTTGATGGCACTCTGTATCATGGAGGGAAGAGCCTTAGCTAATCGCACTAGCTGGTTCTCATGAATTTTTTCCCTTTGTGAAATGTTAAGAAAATCAGGAGGTGGAGAATTTTGGGGCTCGGCTGTATGGAGTGTGGCAGTTGCTGTGTGAGTCGATGTCAAAGGTGATGGTGGAGTCATGTTCCCTGTATACTTTGCCCACTTCATAGTTGGAGCCTCTTTTTCAATTTTGGTGGCCAATGTAATCACACTGTTTGCCTGCACCATCCTATCCAATGGCCGGAACAAAGGACAAGTTGCGCACATACATAACATACACACCAGGTTAGGGAATGGCAATGTGGTGGCTTGTTGCTTGGATTTTCGTTTGAATTGATCAACAATAATCTCCCCCAAATTGATATGTACATGATCCATTATGCAAGCAAGGAGAATGGAAACTTCAATTGGAACTTTCGATGTATTCTGAGAGGGCATTAGCCTCGAGAAAACCAAATCTAACCACATACGTGCTTCAAAATTTAAATCATGCCGATAAATGAGGCCCTTAGAAGTAGCCCATTGTGGTCGACCTTTTTCAATTAGGTTGGCTACCCATTAGAATTGATTATCTTTGTCCTCCACTTTATTGTGAAATATTGGATGAGATGGGATCGCCTCATCCTAATAAATTAAATTGATTGCTTCTAGAGTTACAGGCACCTCTTGTCCTTGCACCCATACCGATGTGAGGCACGGGAATGCTTTAGTGCGGCCCCTATGCTTCAGTAGTTGTTGCCTTTCCCTGTATGATGCATAGAATTCCCACACCATCTTTGGAAGATATGGGTCAACTGGTATGGTAAATGGACCCCAATCACGCGTCCTAATCTAATGGTAGATATCTGGGCATGCAGTCTTGAAAGATTCTGCATCAAATTGGGCTTCTGTATGGATGACACATTTTTCCTTGAAAGCCATATAAACCTCCTCCATTCCTTCCAGCCCAAACCTAACTTGGGGGGTATTGGTGGGCACTGATGCTTGGCTTGTATGAGAGTGCGGGGAGATAGAAATGATGTTGCAAATGTATTCTAGTAATGGGCCATTATTTGTAACTCGAGAATAAGGCAAACAGAAGAAATCAAGTAAGATTTTGACAAATTCAGGTGTCATCGGTGAGAGGCAGTTACATTTCGCTAGTTGCCAATGACTCGCCGATTGGCACAGTGAAGAAGAAACCTTGGGCACATCAGCGTTTCGCCAGCGAACCACCATTGGTGATTTGCTATTCGTCATTCTATATTTAGTCACCCACCAATCACCTTCATACAAAGGCTAACCAATCACACTCATATCTCCGCAAAAAGGACAAATTGCCCTTAAGAAAGGTGTTAATCAATTTATCATTGGGCAACTCATTCGGGTACGCAGATTATACCTGGATACTTAGTGACCACAACAAAATAACAATTCACTCACATACAACAAAGAATCAAAATAAAACATGATAAACATGACTAGAGAAAAATATTACCAATGTTATTAGGATCTTTCAAGCATGAGTGATAGAATTCTTACCTCCAATGGGATGTGCTTGTGAAGCTATGTGGAGAAATGAAGAGGATGAAGACAATTTGGGTTTTTAAATTGAAAATGAAGGAAAGTTGAATGGGTGCTTGGGGTGGAAAGTATTAATAAGTGTTAGGTGGGAAGTAATGGGTCTTTTTGGGGAATAGGGCGATCTAGGGAGAAGATGAAAGAAAATGGGGGAATGGAAGAGTTTTGGGGGATTTTTGAAATAGGGTCTTTACATCGGGGGCCACACCGGCAGTCGTCATAATGAGCTGATGGTTCGCCGTTGTGGCTTCCGCTAATATTACTTGAACAGGACTCTGAGTGAAAGTTCAGCGGTTGACCGGCATTTCACGAATTTCTTCCCGCGTTTAGCCAGATGAGGAGTTGATGCCTGATCCATTACTAGGTACTCTGGTTGAGAGCGGCGACAAACTAACGGTTCATGCTTTGACATGGCATTTCGCTGATTAGGCTGCTGGTTCGCCTTGGAACCTTCAGTTTGCTGGATAGGATCGGTGCCCCAATAGCGCTTCATGGATTACCACCGGTGGTTCGCCGGTTTGGATCACCGCTTTACCTTGAATCCTTCAGTGAACTAGGAAGGTTGGTGCTTGAACTGAGCTTCGTGAAATTTGATCGATGTTTCGCCAGTTGCAATGCCGGTTGGTTACTCTTCCTGTAGTGCACCCTTCCATCCTAAAAAAATCAAAAACAACAAAACATATGAGAAGAAAAAAAATGAAAGATGTTTGGGTTGCCTCCCAAGGAGCGCCTTATTTAACGTCGTGGCACGAAAAAAAGTTCCTCCAAGCCTACAGCTCATCCAGATACACCACCTCTATTCGGACAACTTCTTCCAACACCCCTAAATATCTTTTAACCCTTTGACCATTTACTTTGAACTTGCTCCAATTCTCACTATAGAATTCAATGGCTCTGTTCTCGTACACCTGAGAAACCCTAAAAGGCCCTAACCATTTAGACTTTAACTTTCCGGGGAATAGCCTTAGTCGAGAATTGAACAGTAGCACCCAATCCCCTGGAATGAAATTACGCTGCAACACTTTTTGGTCATGATAATATTTCATTCTGGCTTTGTAAATTACTGCATTCTCATATGCCTTCATTTTGAATTCATCCATCTCATGTAAATTATGGATTCGACCTTGGATAGCTCTTCCCGTTTCCAGGTTTAAACTTTTCAATGCCCAAAAAGCTTTGTGTTCTAGCTCCATAGGGAGGTGACATGATTTACCAAAGCTCGTAAGGACACATTCCAATTGATGTTTTAAATGTAGTCTGATATGCCCACAATTCATCATCTAACTTTTGTGCCTAATCTATTTTGTTTAAATCGACATTTTTTGTCAAGATGGACTTTATTTCCTGGTTCAAAACTTCCACCTGTATGTTGGTCTGGGGGGGATACAGGGTGGGCACTTTATGCTTCACACCATACTTAGCTAGTAGAGTGCTAAACACACGGTTGCAAAAATGAGATCCTCCATCGCTAATGATAGCTCTAGGGATACCGAACCGCGAGAAGATATATTTCTTTAAAAAGAGTTTAACACTTCTCGCTTCATTGTTTGGTAATGCAAAAGCTTCCACCCATTTGGAAACGTAATCCACCGCCACCAAGATGTATTTATTCCCATAAGAACTTACAAAAGGACCCAAAAAGTCGATCCCCCATACATCAAACAACTCAACCTATAAGATGGGTGTTAGCAGGAGTTCATGCCACCTCGAAATGCTCCTTTCCCTCAAGTATCGATCACATTGCTTCACAAAGTCATGTGCATCTTGATGTAAGGTAGGCAAAAAAACCCGCATTGCAACACCTTGGATGTTGTTCGAACGCTCCCATAATGACCTCCTATAGGGGAAGAGTGACAAGCCTCTAGAATTAGGACCATCTCCACTTCTAGAACACACCTCCATATCAACCCATCTGCACAACTTCAGAAGAGGCAAGGTTCATCCCAAAAGAATTTTCGGACATCATGCATGAATTTCTTCTTTTGCTGAAAATTCAATCCTTCGGGTATAATGTTACTAGCCAGGTAATTAGCAAAATCATCAAACCACGGTGTCAGGTCATGGGTTGCAGCTAAGATCTGCTCATCCGGAAAGATTTCATTGATCTCCTCTTGCGTTCCTGGCTATCCATTTTTTTCTAGGTGTGACAAATGGTCGGCCACTTGATTCTCACATCCCCTACGGTCTTTCACCTTAAATTTGAATTTCTGCAACAACAGCACCCATCTAACCAATCTTGGTTTAGCATCCTTCTTGGCCATTAAATACTTGAGTGCTTCATGGTTCGTGTGCACCACCACTTTGGTTCCTAGCAAGTACGATCGAAATTTTTCAAATGCAAACACAACAACTAAGAGCTCCTGTTCCGTTACTGTGTAGTTTGTTTGTGCATTGTTCAGAGCTTTACTAGCATAGTTTATTGGGTGGAAGATCTTCTCTCTTTGTTGACCTAGGACCACTCCTAATGCTACCCCACTTGCATCGCACATAATCTCAAAGGTTTTGGACCAATCAGGTGCTACAATGATTGGAGAGAAAATTAATCTATCCTTCAACTTCGCAAAAACCCTCAAACAATCCTCATTAAAATTAAGCATAACTTCTCCAACAGCAGGAATAGGGGATGAGCTATCTTAGAGAAATCCTTAATGAAATGGTGGTAGAAACCCGCATGTACAAGGAAACTCCTAATACCTTTCACGGTGCACAGTGGAGGTAACTGAGCAATAGCATCTGCTTTGGCTTGATCCACCTCAACCTCTTTTTTAGAAATTTTGTGTCCCAATACAATCCCTTCTTTGACCATGAAATGACACTTTTTCCCAATTCAGGACCAAATTCGTCTCCTTACATCTCTTTAATACCTCATCTAAATGTGTCAATCAGTCATCAAATGAGTTCCCCAGGATTGAGAAGTCATCCATGAAGACTTCCATAGTATCTTCCACCATGTCAGCAAAGAAGGACATCATACATCTTTGGAAAGTGGCCAGGGCATTCCAAAGACCTAAAGGCATCTGCTTGAATGAAAATGTGCCATAGGGACATGTAAATGTGGTTTTTTCTTGATCCTCGATTGCGATTGAGATTTAGTTGTATCCCGAGTATCCATCCAAGAAACAATAGTACTCTTTACAGGCTAGACAATCTAACATTTGGTCAATGAATGGCACTGGGAAATGATCCTTATTTTTCCAAGAGTTTAACTTACGGTAATCCATACAATCTCTCCATCCTGTGACTGGACGAGTAGCTATCAATTCATTCTTTTCATTTGGAATAACCGTAATGCCTCCTTTTGGGGGCACACACTGTACCGGGCTTAGCCAACTATTTTCTGCACTAGGATACACCACCCCTGTATCTATCCATTTAATAATCTCTTTCTTGACCACCTCTTGCACAGGTGGATTCAACCTTCTTTGATGTTCAGCTGATGGGCTACAATTTTCTTAAAGATTGATCTTGTGAGTGCAAATCCCTGGAGGGATATCAATGATATCATCTATTGACCATCCTATAGCTCGGATATTCCTTTTTAATACCTCAATGAGTTTATCTACGTGCAACAGAGTAAGCTTTGCTAAAATGATAACCGGGAGCGTTTCATTCTCTCCCAGGTATGCATATTGGAGGTGAGTGGGCAATGGTTTGAGCTCCAGCTTGGTGAGGTCACAATAGAAGGCTGGGGGGGTGTATGGTTCTTCAAATCAAGGTCCAGCTTTCTTGGTGGGAACGGATAATCTCTTATCTCCTTACGCATATGGTGAACCTCCTTGAGTTATTCACCTTTCAAGAAGCATAAGCAATAAGTTCTCCAACAACCTCTTCGTCAATTTCCCACTCGAATATATCATTCTCTACAATGTCCTGCATTGGAGTCGTGTTGTTTTTTGTTGTTTAAACTACCATCTGAGATGCTAACTTGTTCATCCGCTCCTCCAATTGTTGAATGATTACATCATGACTCTTTACAGTGGTTGTTAGTTCTGAGAGTTTACTCCATAAATCTTGAACTCCCTCTTTAGTCGCAAGAACCTTTTCAAGCACCACTTCTAGAGTACTATCCATATGAGGTGGGATTGACTCATTGATCCCTTGACTACTCGTATCGTCTGACCGAGCATTGCTCCAACCTTGGTTTCCATAATAGATATAATCATAGTAATGGTTGGCTTGGATACATCTAGCATGGAAACCCTTCATATAGTTCGTCAACAACTCCATCTACTTCATCATGACTAACAACATTGCTTCTTTCTTCCCCTCTCTACGCCACATTTGTCTACTAGCTTGATGGTCTCCACACAAGGCACCCCTTTCGGGTTTCATGACCATCCTCCGAAACTGCTCATGAGCCACACACAATTGATTAGTAGCAACCACTATGGTATGGAACTAATTCAACTTAACAATCAACACAAGATTATCAAGCGCTAGTCCCCGGCAACAGTGCCATTTTTGATAACATCAAAAATATATCCTTAATGCAAAGAATATACACGGTTGAAGTATCAAAATAAGTAACCCGACGAGTGTCGGGGTTGAATCCCACGAGGACTAGGGAATGATAGTTACAAGTGTCGTTTGAGAAATTGACGCTAGCTTGCATCACATAGATTTAATATAAAAACAAATAAAATTGGGGGTTTGAAATTTGCAGGAGAATTGTATTGGGTGATTTAGTGAAATAAAACAACAAGATCAGCTAAGTTGTCAAAAAGGATGTGAAAGACTAGAGGTGTGGTGTAGATGAAATACTAACTAGATCGGGACATGTCAGGTCATCTTACGAGTTCAACAAATGTAAATAATCTCGAGAGGTGGGTAATTACAGCTTTTGAACCTTCTAATTACCTCTTACTAGAGTTTTGTCAAACCTCTAGTCATAATTTAGCTCAACCCTATTTGATTTGGATTAGCAACTGCACTAATTTCTAGCTATTAGCTGCTAATAAGGAATGAGAATGCAATTTCAGCTATTTCTAGCCCAATTTCACAATCTTTTCTCCATGTCCACTACTAAATTCTCTTTCAATACTTAATTATTCTTTTACAAGCAATAATCAAGCAAGAATAAATAGACCCATATCATAATCAATGGACCTTCCCTTATAGATTGAAGAGAATCTAATAGATTTACACTTATTTGAATAATATGAAGATGACTCTAGCTCTACCCAATTTAATTACGTATTCATCATCACACACCTCTAGTTAATGATTTTAGCTACTCATGGTTAAGAAATTCAAAAACACACTCATCAATAGCATCATTGAATTTAACAGCAAGAGTAGAAAAATCAACTTCACAAGATAATCTCCAAAAATAGTTGAAACCTACTAGTACAAAGAAGAAATAGAGTAGAGTAGTTTCTACAATTTTCAATCAGAATCTCCCTATCTCAGCTAAGAGAATGTTCTTCAGCTAAAAAGGGAAACAATGATGTGATGTCAGCTTTGTTCTCTCTCAATATCTCTATTTCTATCTCTCCTTCTGCATCTTTGTACAAAATACTTTTTTCTCTTTATATCCTAAAAAGTAGGGAACTTTTTATCTTTTTTTCAATGTTGGATGATTATAAACCCATGAGTACCGTTCTGGAATGGGCAGAGACACCGGCGATTCGCCCGTTCCAATTCATGAACCGCTGGGTATCTTTTTTGAATCCTTACTAAATTCCAGTGAACATCGGTGGTTCACCCGGCGTTTAGCAGATGTCAATCTGTGAACCGACGGGTTTTCAAGAAATTTTCCAAAACTTTGGGTGTCTTTCGGTGACTGTACCAATGAATCGCCCCTGGCAATTTGCGAACCACCGGTGGCATTAATCCTCAGGGTAGTGATGTTCAGCCTTTGGCTGGCGTTTCACCAATTTTCATCTGCAAATCGCCGATTTACTCTCACTCTCTTCTTTTTGCTCTATTTTTTCTCTTTTCTTCACATTTAGTCATCTGCAAACAACAAAAGCAAAAGGGCATAAAATCTAAATAATCAACTCAAGAACTAAATAAAAACTCAAGTTTTAGAGCTTAATGAGTTGGTAAATTACCAACTCATCAGTTCCTTATGTTTATGCATGATTATGTTTATGATATTTTGGCTCAAGCTATGTTTTTACAATATTTCTCTTATGATTACGATTATGACTAGTTTATGAATAGTTTTGGAAACCTTGAAACCTTATGTCTATGTTATGATTATTACTTCAGGTTTTGGACTTTCATATTCTTATAAAATTTTATGTATTTTAAACTATCCATTTACTTACCTCGCATATTAGTACATTCTAAGTACTGACTACATACTTTGTTCTGCCCCAGTATACACAGTCGTACAAGTAATATAGTGACTCTTGAAGAGCCGGATGCTGAAACCATAGGGATTGGACTATTTCAGCAAATATTCAAGTTCAAGTACTATATTAAATTTCACAAATATTGATTGTAGAGATTTCAGATTTTTAAACTAAATCCAAGTGATGATCACAAAATATTCGGGAAACAATAATAAGAAGCATCTAGAGTTAAGTCCTGACAATCATGCAATGCTAAAATTCAAAATGGTTCAAGTATGTGAAATTGATTTGTTGTCTCACAGAGTTAACATGCAATGTTCATGGTCTTTCGAGCCTCTAAACACAACAAACTAGTCTCACACCTACATCGTTGAGCGGGGATGTGACTACCTAATTCGTGAGCAATTTAACATTATGGATGAGGTTTACGGGGTTTATGTCCTTGATTATAGACTTTCGTACATCTAATTATTTAATCTTACTTATTTTCAAAACTACTTCTACGAGCGGTGATGTGATAATTCTAAGTCGGTGTCTAACTATCTTCTTTTTTTATTAACCAAGCAAGGCAAATTAGGTATAGTTTCTATCCTAAAGGTGAATCCTATCGTAAAGATAAGAACTTGCTCCCATTATTCTTTTGTTCTAACCTAGGGTTACTCTTTCTAGATTTTGCCTAAGCTTAACAAGTTTGTTTTCATGGTGATCAAGCATAAAAACAACAATAATTGAGAATGCAAGACAAAACAACAACTAAAACTCAAACCAACTATGAATTCAAGCATTTACATTCATATCATGTGGCCTCAACCCTAGAGGAAGGGCTTTAGCCACTCAGTTCGTACAATTACTCAAAACATATTTAAAGTAAAGTACTTACAAGAATGATTAAAAGAGCATGGACAAACTTTGAACCCTTGGTGAAGTTCTTCATTTCTCCCTTCGCTCCTCTCTACTTTCCCCAAAATATTTACTTGATAAATGATTTTAGAATCTGAGGGTCCTATTTATACTTAATAAAAATTTGCAATTTTTGGCCATGGTTGAACTGGCTCCGTGTTAAAGACCTGGTCACGCCAATCTGCCTCTGTGACACTAAGCAAATGCAGAGGCTCACTCGATTGTGGGCATTGGCATGTCATGGACAATGGGTGTCGGGCGTGGCACGGAGGCCATTGAACTGCTCGCATGTCGTGGCATAGCTTGGACGTGCAGGACGCCTGGTGTGACGCGTTGCCATCATGTAGGGCACCTGCCTTGTGACATCTTCCACGCTCGCAGCATGAGGCGTGGCACGCTGCCTAGCGCGAGCAGCCTGCTTCTTGTACTGCCTCATGCGACCCTTTTGCAATTTGTTCCGAGCTTCATCCTTGAGCCTTAACCATCATATTTAGTTCCTCCTAAGAATTTTACACCTACAAAATAAAGGCTAATCATGTTGGTTAGTTTCGGCACACAATTATACATAAATACATGAGAATGTAATTAATTTAATTAACAAACATGGATAAAATTAAGTTATAAAATAGCACATGAGCACGTAAATATGTCTAAGATCACTATACCACACTTAAAGCCTTGTTCACCCTTGAACAACTCTATTACATCTCATGCACACGAAGTATTCACCCATAACTAATTAAAGCAGGACAACTCAAGCTAAGGATGCAATGATTGTTTCATATAGAAAGTTTAAGATAGAGCATGTAGTATATAACCACTAAAATCACATGCAAATAAGTTAAGAGCTCCTAGCCTCAAAGATCGACTCTCAAACTCAGCAAACTCATGCAAATTAACCAATCAATAAATCCGACATGAATTTTATCCTTTCCTCAAACCTGTGCCCTCACAGTAAGAGGGATACCCATTTTAACTTTAAATTTTCAAATCATAACATGTATGGATATATGACTAATAATTCATCTCACTCTCACAAAGAATTCACATGCAACATGTATTGACCCAGAAGCTTGCCGTGAGTAGTTTACTCCACTAATTTAGAAATATTTTAAAGTAAGATCAAGTAGGACTTATTGGGTTGTAATGTAAGATAAGGTACGGGTAGGTACTACTCTAGCCAGTAGTAGTGGCTATCTTCCCTAAGCGCTTTCAATACATCACAATTTCATTATGGACATCCCTTCTCTTACTTCACCTTTATTCTTTTCACTCATCAATTTCCTCTTTTGTTTCCTCATTTCTTTAGGCACACTTAGGCTATTAGTAAGGAGTACTTAATCCATTTTTTCACTCTTTTGTTCTCTTACTCCATACCAATATTTTTATGTATTTTTAAATTATTGCACCCTCTAGTCTTTTCTTCAACTCTCACAACCACTATTTTCCTTCTTTTTCACGATTCTCACTCCTTTACTCTTTTGCATTTTCCAGTTAAGCGCTTAGGAGTTTTGGATCTAATTCAAGGATCTTGAAAGAAAAGAATTAATCTTATGTTGCAGCTATCAATGAATAGGCTTAAGGCTCAATGAGGCTAACTAGGACCAGACATTCAAGGTAGGTAAAGCGAGGATAAGAATTAGGCTCATTCAAACAAATGCCTCAATTATCTCCTACAATCAACATCCCTTATTTCATTTTGTATACACACCAGGAAAGTTCTAGACACTATACAATAGCATAGAATATTCAAAAACCTTACACTCACAGCACATGCTCAATTCAAGACAAATTTAGTAGACTTTTAATTCAGCTAATCCCAAGAATTCAAAATTAAGCGTTCAAGCACAGAGAGTCATATTCAAGAGCCTAGGTGTCTCAAACAGAGTTAAACAGTTGCTAACATGCTTCAGAATTACTTAACTTGCATCTCACAATCATGTACAACACATAACAAGAACATCAAACTATCAATCAGCTAAGGGTTCAAACATAACACCTATTGACTAATTTTCCCTCGAGATAGTCTTCATCTATCCATCATTGGGAAGAATCCCTAACTATGACTAAAAGTTATCTACAAATAAAGGAAAAAAGTTTTTCTCGGTTCAAGGTGCCCCCTTCGAAAAAGACCCGAAAAGAAAAACCAAAAGGTGGGTGAATTGTTCTCAGCTAATAACTTTATCGACACCCATATTTCTGACCAAGCACTAACTTCCCAAATTCACTAAGCACAAAATTTTGAAATTTCCCTCACTCCACACTTGAATTATGTTATGTCCCCAAAGCATCAAATAAAATTAACACAAGGGTGAGAAATACTTCCTGAGGACTCTAGGCCTAGCTAACAGCATGTTTTTCTTCAGTTTTTGAACACATGGGTTAGCAACCCGAGACTCATCTTTTTTCATGCTCTTTAACTTCATTTGCTCAAGGTACTCAGACTTCCCCTCAATCTGTGCTTAAGTCACCACAACAAAAACAATAAGTGAAAATAAACAAAATACAAAACAAACTGAAAAGAAAGTGTACCTGTGGTACTCTTGGGTTGCCTCCCAAGCAGCGCCTCATTTTGCGTCGCGGCACGACGTGAACTATCATTTTCAAGATATCCCAAACAAATGCTCTCTTTCGAGAACCACCTTCTCCTCTTTTTGTTTTTAGAGGGAACAGCCTCCACTCTGTCCCTTTTTTCTTCCATCTTCTTCTTTAATTTTCTCCCTCTATCAGACTCGTGCTGAAGTGTCATCATGTCCTACAATAGTGGACCCATGGAATCTACCACCCCACACTTAGCATCTGACAACACACTATCTTACAAAGATCTCTGTAGTGTGTGGGTGGGTTGATTTCCTGGTAGACTCTGAAGAGCTCTTCTTCATCATTCACCCTCATTTTGAGAGTACCTGTTCTCACAATTATGATAGTTCCTCCAGTTTCCAAGAATGGCCGTCCCAGGATCAGGGGTACCTTATCATCAACCTTAAAATCAATAATGATGAAGTCAGCAGGTATAATGAATTTACCTACTTTAATGAGAAGGTCATCAATAATTCCCTCAGGTGCCACTATTGACTTATTTGCCAATTGCAGCATTACTCTAATTGGCCTTCGCTTTACCAATCCCAAGGTATTAGACAGAGATAGGGGAATTAAATTCACTGCTGCCCCCAAATCACACAGAGCCCTTATAATTTCAGCTTCACCAATTGTTACAGGGAGGGTGAAACTCCCAGGGTCCTTGAGCTTTTTCAGCATCTTGCTAATCACCTTGTAGTTTCACTCCTCAGTAAGTGTTGGATATCCACCAACCACACTTTGTTGGCCACCACATCTTTCAAGTACTTGGCGTACTTGGGCATACCCTACAAGACATCAACTAGAGGCAAATTGATGTGAAGTTCTTTGAAAATATCAAAGAACTTTTCGAAGCATTCTTCCTCCTTGCTCTTCTTGAGCCTTTGTGGGAATTGTGGTGGTGGTCTCTATGCTTGTTGCAATGATAGTTGTGCATTGTGTTTTGCACCACTCTAAAAATCTCCTCTATCAGTGGATGGACCCTGTTTGACTAGCTCCAGCTACACCTCATTTCTCTTTTCTTTTGGAAGTGCATCAGCCAACTACTTGCCACTCCTCAGACTTATGGCATTTACCTGTTGAGGGTTTGTATTTGTATCACTGGGTAACCCTCCTTGAGGTCTGGTATGTTGCAAAGCTGCCAACTGACCCATCTGCTTTTCTAGATTTCTTGTGGCCATCTACTGATTTTTCAAGTCTGAAGCCATCCTTGCCTGATTCTCCGCTAATTTGGTCTAAGTGGCCATGATTTTCTGGAACATCTCCTCAATATTGTTGCTGCTTGACTGGACATTGTTCGACAAGTTTTTCTACTAGTACTGCTGCTACTGAGGCTGCTGGTAGCTCTAACTCTAATTTCCACCCCCAGAAAAATTTGGGTAACTCGGCCAATTTTTGTTGTATGTGTTCCCATAATTCTGACTGTTTCTCTACACATTACCCACAAAATTTACCAATTCTGGATTGGCTCCGCAAGAATCTGCATTGTGCCCATTATTAGCATATATTTCACACCAGCTCGAGGCTTGCTGAATCGCATTAAGTTGTCCCTGTGGCTAGTTCATACTCAGTTGCCTGAACTGAGTCATCATCTGGTGATGCAATGATGCTAACTGTGCTACCAAGGCATTGACACCATCTACCTCAATCAGCGTTGCTGCTCTCTTTCCTGCCCCTCTGGATGATTCGCTATGACACTCTGAATTTCCATGAGCAATTCTGTTTAGTAGAGTGTACATCTCATCATATGTATTCTCTAGTGCTTTTCCACCCGATGCAGAGTCTAATAAGATTTTTGTATGTAGGTCTAGACTCTCCACAAAGGTGTGGGATAATACCTCATTAGACTGCTGGTGATAGGGGTGGTCTCTTAGCAATGACTTGAACCCTTCCCAAGCCAAATATAGATTCTCCTCCGGCTACTGTTTGAAACTTAAGATTTCACTTCTGAGCTTGGCAGTCTTGCCTGAGGGGAAGAATCTGATGAGGAACTTCCTTTGTAGGTCATCCCAAGAAGTAATGAAATTCGGTTGCTCAACCTTCAACCACCTCTTCGCCTCTCCCAATAGTGAAAATGGGAAGAGGGTGAGTCGAACATAGTCAGTTGACAATTCGGTGGGGAAAAAAGTGTCAGTGATCTCCAAAAAGTTATGTAAGTGCTGTTGTGGGTCCTCATGTGTCATTCCAGTGAACTGGCCACTAGAATGTAATAGCTGCACCATGTTCTATTTCAGCTCAAAGTTTCCTCTGGGCTCCGGTTTGCGGATACTAGAGGTCACATTCATCGCTAGTGGGATTGCCACTTCGCGAACTAGTCGGGCTGTCATTGGCTTAGGTAACACCTCTATTTGCCCAATTGGTGGATGCTGCTGTAACTACTCCTGTAACTACTTCAACTTCCGCTCTAGAGCTTCTCTCCGAAGCAAATGAAATTTGCTTTCAGGATCTAATAAAGGTTCCACCAACTCTCTATTCCTTAACAGTTTTGCAAGAACAACTTGTTACCTGCAATAGAACAGACTAAGACCAAGTTTTTCAACACTTCATAAAAATAAAATTCATAAAAACACTAAAAATTCACTAAACGATGCCAGTCCCCGGCAATAGCACCAAAAACTTGTTACGCCCCAGCACACGCGCAAGCGTACGCAATAGTACAGTAATACAATGACTCTTAAAGATTCGGATGTCGAACCCACAGAGACTGGACTATTTCAGCGAATATTCAAGTTCAAGTACTATATTAAATTTCACAAGTTTTGATTGTAGAGATTTCTTTTGTTTAAACTAAATTCAAGTGATGATCACAAAATATTCGGGAAACAATAATAAAAAGCATCTAGAGTTAAGGCCTGACAATCATGCAATGCTAAAATTCAAAATGGTTCAAGTATATGAAATTCAGTTGTTCTCTCACAAAGTTAATATGCAGTGTTCATGGTCTTTCGAGCCTCTAAACACAACAAACTAGTCTCACACCTACATCGTTGAGAGGGGATATGACATCCTAATTCGTGAGCAATTTAACATTGTGGATGTGGTTTACGGGGTTTATGCCCTTGATTATGGACTTTTGTACTTCTAGTCATTTAACCTAACTTAGTTTCACAACTACTATGAGCGGTGATGTGACAATTCTAAGTCGGTGTCTAACTATCTTCCCGTTATATAAACCAAGCAAGGCAAATTAGGTATAGTTTCTATCCTAAAGGTGAATCCTATCGTAAAGATAAGAACTTGCTCCCATTATTCTTTTGTTCTAACCTAGGGTTACTCTTTCTAGATTTTGCCTAAGCTTAACAAGTTTGTTTTCATGGTGATCAAGCATAAAAACAACAATAATTGAGAATGCAAGACAAAACAACAACTAAAACTCAAACCAACTATGAATTCAAGAATTTACATTCATATCATGTGGCCTCAACCCTAGAGAAATGGTTTTATAGACACTCAGGTTTGTACAATTACGCAAAAACATATTTAAAGTAAAGTACTCACAAGAATGATTAAAAGAGAAGGACAAACTTTGAACCCTAGGTAAAGTTGTTCGCTTCTCCCTTCGCTCCTCTCTTCTTTCCCAAAATAGTTACATGATAAATGATTTTAGAAGCAAAGGGCCCTATTTATACTTAATGAAAATTTGCAATTTTTGTCTGTGGTTGAACTGGCTCCGTGTCACAGACCTGGCCTCGCCAATCTGCCTCCGTGACACGGAGAAAACATGGAGGCTCACTGGATTGCGGGCATTGGCATGTCATGGATGATGGGCGTCGGGCATGGCACGGAGGCCATCGTGTTGCTCGCACGTCGTGGCACGGCTTGGATACGTAGGACACCTAGCATGGCACGTTGCCATCATGTAGGGCGCCTGCCTGCTAACATCTTCAGCGCACACAGCATGGGGCGTGGCACGGCACTTGGCGCGACACATGTATAGTGGTACGCTGCCTGGCTCGGCTAACCTGCTTCTTGTGCTGCCTCATGCGACCCTTTTGCTATTTGTTCCGAGCTTCCTCCTTGAGCCATAACCATCATATTTAGTCCCTCCTAAGCATTTTATACCTACAAAACAAAGGCTAATCATGTTGGTTAGTTTCGGCACACAATTAAACATAATACATGAGAATGTAATTAATTTAATTAACAAACATGGATAAAATTATGTTTTAAAATAGCACTTGGGAAAGTAAATATTCCTAAGATCATACTCTATGTTGTACCACCTCATGATACATCTCTGAGCGATCAGGTTCCTCCCCACCATTAGCTGCTCCCATTCTAGTCCAGTCAGCTTATGTTGTTGGTGAGTCCTCATCTACTGAGAACATCTGGTTAGCTCCTGTTTTATTATCTTTCAGTTTCAAACTCAGAGAGCTAGTTGGGGGTGTTGTCCCATCAGCTCGCCAGATAGTAGAGGCTTATTCAAGCATTATGTAGTTTATTCATTTTTTGGAAGATGTTAACCATTTGTACTTTCAAGAGTTCTTTATTCAAACTACCGCTTTATTCATGATATGGTTGATTTTTATATTAGTTATGCTCTAAAATTGCTATGATTATTCCATGGGTCAACTCGGGGTAATTCGTGATTCTAGATCCCGTGTCTCGACACAAAGCTCTAGCTCGGGTTGTGATAGTGACAACTTCTTTCTAGTGAAGGCACGTGATTGTGTTGACTAATTGCTAGTTAATTCAGGTAAAATATCACTTGTGTATGCATGATTACATATTGATAAAATGATGTCATCCATTGATCCCATTGTGTCACAACACAAGTATTGAGTACTTGCTAGTAGTTTTATCTTGAATATAGAAGGAGAGGGTTGATTGTATGAACAACATGTGTGCTTTATAAGTTTGGAACTTTTGTACATCTCCTAGGTTTCTTCTGATTAAGCGTCGTTGTGGTTTAGTTTTATTTTTTTTACCTGAGGAAATAAAAATGTGCTAAGTTGATGGTGTTGATGTGTTGTGGTTTTACAGCACTTTCATGCTTAAAACTGAGTAAATATGCGAGCACTTGGGTACAGTTATGTCGATATTATACATTTTGATATTTTTTAGGGAAAACATGCTATGGGAGTTGGATCTAAGAAAAGTGTTGAAACAAGGCTCAGGTGCAAACAAAGGAGCCTTGAAACGAACCGTTGGTACATAGAACGAGTCGTACCAGGCTATCGTGGCATAAGAAGCAGAGAAATGACAAGTCCAAGTTTTGAAAAATGGATGACACCTACAACCCATTTGATTTCACAATGGGCTATCCTATTTGATCGTAGGTTGGAGTCCGGTAACTGTGCAAGGAAGGGAACCTTACAACAGATAGGTAGGTTGGACCGTACATTTAAGGGACGAGCCATCCTATGTGCCCATACCAGGAAGTCCTGCAATAATGCAACTGAAGGCCTTCAAAGACGGATGAAACCAATGGCTCATATGTTCTCACAATGAGTCGTTGTGTGTTGACAGAATCTCAGAAGGGCCAAGGCTACTATGAAACAATAGACAATCCAACGGACCGTACTATCAAGCAACAAACTGTTATACCTGCCAACGCCATAATCCAATTTTGTTTAGGAAAGAATTTTATTATTGACAATAAATAGAACCTGTAGGTTTCTTTTACATGTTTCGATTTTTGTTGACTTTTTAACATGTATTGAAGTACAAGAAACATCTTCTTTAATTTCTTGGGTTTTGGAGGATAAAACACTCATTCATTATTCAACAATTTTTGGTTATTGATGATTAATTCAAGAAGTGTGATTTCTTCTACAAATTCTTGTAAGTTTATAATTACGATTTCATCTATGATTGCTAATTATAATTCTTCAAGCATGAGCAACTAAATTCCATAACTAGGATTGTAGGAACCATGATGAATGAATAAAGGTAGGCAAAATACTTAGTGATTTTTGAATGGGTTTATGCATGTATTTTTCTTCCTTTTGATTTAATTTCTTCCTAGCGGTCGCGAACGTTAGAATTCGCCTTATTCTTACTCACCGGATGAAGGAGGTAATAAATGGGAAAAGGGAATAACAATAGAGATTTGAGGCTATCAACTCTCATATAATAGCTTGACTTATCCGGAAATAACTAATCAGATATCAAAGGTAAGGGTTAGAAAAGTATACATCCGTAAACGGATCAAGTTGCGTGGTGATAATCATCTAGTTAGGGGACCAACCACTTAAGTAAATCTAACTTACCGATTTTGCATGCTAAACACCAGGATATATCATTGGTGTGATACACTATGTAATCATGGGGAACAAAATCCTAGTTAATTCACTCACTAAATACAATGAACTTTAACCAATATTCTACTCTCTGTTATGCATTGTTTTTACATTATTTCTTGTCACAAACTCCCCCCTTTAGGAAATAAGATGACTAAAAATAATAGTAAGCATGTTAACCGAGGTCCTCGCCATATTCCTCATGGGATTCAATCCCAAACCTTGTTGGGTGCTATGTTTAAACATCAACAGCGTTATATCTCATTTAGAGATGTAATTTGGGCGACATCAGTATTGCATCAAACCAACTCATAGGAGATCTACATCTCCTACCACAAAAGGCCTCAAAATGGAGCTATTTGGATCCTGGAATGGTAACTATTATTGTAAGCAAATTCTTGCAAAGGTAAGAACTGGTCACAGTGACCTTTAAAATCAATCACAGATACCTGTATCATATCCTCAGGAACCTAAATCGTCCTCTCTAACTCACCATCAGTTTATGGGTGAAATGTCATGTTAAGCTTAACTTAAATATCCAACTCCTTCTACATCGATCTGCAAAAGTGTGACATGAATTGATTACCTCTATTAGAAAAAATAGAAATAGGCACTCCGTTCAATCAAACTATTTCATAAATATAGATTTTGGCCAACCTCTCTAAATTATAAGTAGTCTGAACTGATACAAAGTGAGAAAACTTGGTCAATCTTTCAACGATGACCCAAATAGCATCGAATTTCCTCAAAGTCTATGGCAAACCTACCAGAAAGTTTATAGCTTTCCGCTCCCATTTTAACTTAGATATAGGCATTCTCTAAGTCATCCCACCTGGTCTTTAAAGTTCATACTTCACTTGTTGACAATTCAAGCATCGAGACACATACTCCATGATGTCCCGTTTATCCTATACCATCTATAGTGTTTATTCAGGTCATAGTACATCTTTGCTACTCTTGGATGAATAGAAAACTAGGAAATGTGATCCTCCTCCATGATAAATCTAGTCAAGTCACCAACTCTAGGAATAAAAATATGACCCTTGATTCTCAAAGAACCAATCCAAACTTTTCTCCCTAGCTTGAGCTTCCAATACCTTGTCTCAAATTATCCTCGATCTCTCATCCTCAAACTATTGAGCCTTGATCCTCTCCAATAACATAGATCGAGAATCTACGCATGCAAAACTCTCTAGGGCTAAAAAATGTCAAGTCTTATAAACCTATTAGCCAAAGACCAAACTTGTAAGGTCAGAGGACGCTTCTCTACTAGTAACAATGTAAGGCTGCCCATACTCATCGTCTTCCTGCTCAATACATCTACTAGTAACATTGGTCTTGCTTGGATAGTAAAGGATAGTTATATCATAATCCTTAAGAAATTATAACCATATTCTCTGCCTCAAATTCAAATCCTTCTGGTTGGGTTTGTCTTGAAGACTATGATGATCTGTGAATATCTCACAATGCATACCATAGAGATAGTGTCTCTAAATCTTCAAGGCAAATACTATAGCTGCCAACTCGATGTCATGAGTAGGGAATTTCTTCTCATAAATCATCAGCTATCTCAGAGAATATGCAATAACCTTGCACCGACTGCATCAAAACACACCCAAGACCAATCTAAGAAGCATCACAATATACCATGAAGCTCTTATCCTCCATTAGCTAAGTCAAAATTAGAACCAAAGTCAATGAAGTCTTAAGCTTTTGGAAGTTCACCTCAAACTCATCGGACCATTGAAAAGTGACATTCTTATGAGTCAACCTAATCAAGAGCGATACAATCAAAGAGAAACCCTCTACAAACATTCTGTAATGGTCAACTAAACCTACAAAGCTCCGTATCTCAGTAGGTGAAGTGGGCACAATCCTAAACTGCCTGAATCTTTTCAGGATCCAACATAATACCATTTTTGGACACCATATGCCCCAAGAATGCCACTGAATCAACCTCGAACTCATTCTTAGAGAACTTGACATAAAGTCGTACACTTGTAATACCTAGAGCACAATCATCAAATGCTTCTCATGCTCCTCCTTACTACGAGAGTAAATTATTATATCACCAATGCATATAAACACAAAGGAATCCAAGTAAGGTTTGAACACCCTATTAATCAAATCCATAAATGTCGCTAGGATGTTAGTCAACCCAAATGACATGATCGAAAGCTTATAATGACTATATCAAGTCTTGGAAGCTGTCTTAGGTATATGCGAAGCCCTAATCCTCAATAGATGGAAACACAATCTAAGTCAATCTTTGAGAACACTGAAGCACCCTAAAGTTGATCAAATAAATAACCAATACATAGTATCAGATACTTGTTCTTGATAATCACCTTGTTTAATTGTTTGTAATCGATACACATCCGCATAGTTGTAACACCCCAAAATTTTTCTAGATCAAACTCGGACCTTGCAAGAAAAATCCAGAAGAAAACCAGAAAAGTTGCCTCAAAACGACTGAGACAATGAGTCGTGGTCAGCTCCAATGACTCATTATGTCAGTCGTGGTTGGCCCTGTTTGGTCCTTCAAGAACCAAAGGGACATGGAACGACCCGTTGTGAGAAACAAAGAGTCATCCTATCACTTGTTGGTCCCCATCTTAGAAATCCTTCTTCTAGGAACCCACGACTCAACCAACGAGTCATCGTGTGATACAACGACTCATGGTGTGAGTCATTGGTTGAGAGTCCTAGAAATTCCCTTTTGTGATGATGAGTGGAAACAACGACCCGTTGTATCCCACAATGAGTAGTTGTGACCACCCATCATGTCAAGTCAATGATTTTTTATAATTTTTCCAGTTAAGGTAATGACTGGACACAAAGACCCATTGGGTCCACCAACGAGTCGTTATGTTGCTCGTCGTCAGGCCTCCCAATTTTCTCACTAGAGACCAAGGGAGGAGCCAATGACCAGTTGGTTCTTCAAACGAGTCGTTGCACCTCTCATTGTCAATTCTAGTGAGCCCAGCAATAGGACCAAGACTAGTCCCAATGAGTCATGGTCTGAACTAACGACTCGTTGCGTGACCCGTTGGTCCCCTGTCGGCACTTTTTCAAGGTTTTTCTCAAGGGATATTTTTGTAATTTCTCAACTTTTTAATCCCTAAACTACATTATTTTGGGTTATTTTAAGAAAATTTAGAGGGGTAATCGATGATTACTTCACCCCTCTCATCCCCTCAGGAAATCATTTCGTAAAAACTTCTCTCAAAAACTCTCAAGGCAAGAACTAGGACAGCCAGCTTCTTCTCAGATTCTCAAGGGATCTTCTCCAAAATTTCTTCACCGCATATGTGGGAATTCAACAAGGAAATTGTTCTTCCCTTGTGTCCCCAAAACCCTTCTCTAATTCTTCTATCAGTTACAGCCCTGTGGATTCAAAATGTTGAAAGTTTTCAGAAAAAAATCTTTAAATTTCAAGTGGAATACTATTCATGATATTAGCTGCTTTATTATTCCCAATTTATAGGAATTTTGTGGAACTAGCATCTAGTAGAATGGTTTGGCCCTAGTTTCTCAGTTTAGTACATTAGAATCTTGCATATTGGATTAGTTTTTCCAGTGACTTGATTCTATTAGTTTTGGGATTCCCATATTGTTAGTATATGTTGAAATCTCATTCAAATGCATGTTATTCCAGTCTCAGTCAAATTATTAGCCTACTCAGTACTATTCAGAAATGTCAGCTGATCAGTTTGACTACAGTCTTTTCTTGAGGTGTTAGTGGTGCCTCCCAGTTATCAGTTATTAGACTCAGATATCATATTTTAGTGGTTCTTTATAAGGTTATACACTTCTAGATAAGCAGATCTGACCAGCCATATAACCCCCAACTTCAGGTTTTAGTTTGTTCTTTAGACGGTTACGACGCTTTCAGATAAGAAGCTCTGAGAAGTCTTAGAACACTAGTTTCAAAATCCGATCTGATAAGACTCTCAGTGTACTTCCATACATGTATGTATGACTTAGTATTAGACCCTGATTTCGAGCTATCAACTTAGTAGACAGTCTAGGACTATCCAGTGGGAGTAGGACTTAGCACCAAGCGGACCGGGGTTCCAGCGCACCCAGGTACCCAAAACTATATTACCACCATAGGTAATTTTTATTGGCCTTATGGCCCCAGACTTGTGATCACCCAGTTCATGCCTTTATACACTAGCAAGGTATATTGGGTCCTACCGATGGGGTGTATACATCGAACTCCACGTCTAGCTCACGTGGTTATATGTCGATTATATACTCTCCCACTAGTCAATATAGTATCAATTTAGATCAGTTTAGAATAGTTACAATTTACTCAGTTCAGCATAGTTAGCTCAGTCAGTATCTTAGATTCATGCATGTCTTTGACCATCAGACAGGGTCATTTTGACCATCTCAGTTATATTTCAGTTTATTCAGTTTCAGTATTTTAGTTGGTCATTGCATGTCATTACAGTTCAGTTATTCATTCTTTATGTTATGTTTTCTCCCACTTACTTAGTACATTTAAAGTACTGACGCATACCTTCCATGTCGTATCGTATCATGATACACACGCAGGTTCTCAGCCTCAGCACCGCTAGTAGATCTTCTTCAGGAGTTATCAGCTGCACCAGTGGTGAGTCCTCATCTTTCGAGGATGATGTTTATTTTTTTCAGTTATTTTTATTCAGTAGACTTTAGAGTTAGATGGGGCTTGTCCCAGCAACTTATCAATTGTAGTTGGCTTTCAGACATAGACTCAGACTTTCAGTTTTATTTTCAGATGTGTAAACTTTTACTATAAAGCTTTCCTTAAATGGTTTTATTATTTAAGCTTTCGCTATGATTACTCAGATTACCAATGTTATGATAGACTATGAGTTGCCTTGGGGTTACTTGTGAGTCCAAGTACCATATCTTGTCCAGGGTATAGATTGGATCATGACAAACTTGGTATTAGAGCACTAGGTTTAGAGTATCCTAAGATGTCTGAAAGCCACGTCAAGTAGAGTCCTTTTCATGGGTGTGAAGCTCATCACACTTATGATGGGGAGGCTAAAAAACGTTATAAGGAAAACTCCCTTTTATTCATACTCTTTATCATGCATTGAAGTTCAATTCCAGAAACGTTCTCCTAACTCATGCTCTATTTCGTTTCAATTAAATCATGCCTCCAAGATGCAGAAATGAAAGAAGGGTCGGAAATGCTAACCGGCCTGCCCCAACAGTTCCAACAGCCTCTCAAGACGACCCAGTGTCCTCAGCAGAATTTAGAGTGGCAATCCAGCTACTGGCACAAACTGTCACAAACTAGGAGAACCAGAGGGTGGTTTCATTTAACACAAATGGGTCAGCAGTAGCTTCTCGAGTTCGGGACTTTACTCGGATGAACCCTCTAGCCTTTCAAGGATCTAAGGTGGAAGAGGACCCATAGGAGTTCATGGATGAGATTAAGATCACCTGGATTATGGGTGTTATGAGAGTGCTGACCCGGCTTCCTACCAGTTGAAAAGGGTAGCCCAGATCTGGTATGATCAGTGGAAAGAAGGGAGACTAGCAAGAGAAGAACCAGTGGAGTGGGAGGAGTTCACAACAGCCTTCCTAGACAGATTCCCCCGAGAGATTAGGGAGGCTAAGGTGGTAGAATTCATGAATTTAAAATAGGGCAACAGGACAGTGAAAGAGTATGCACTGGAGTTCACACGGTTGTCAAAATATGTTTCGAAGATGGTAGTTTAGCCAAGGGCTCACATGCTAAATTTCATCAACGGAGTATCAAACTTGGTCCTTAAGGAGTGCAGGACCAAAATGCTAATCAAAGTTATTGACCTCTCTAGCCTCATCGTTCATGCCCAGCAGATTGAGGTAGAAAAGCTGAAAGACTTGGAGCGGGAGAATAAGCGGGCTAGGACTGGCCACTCAGATTATGGCCACTAGAGGTCTAGCGGTAGTAGCTACCTGCAACAGCACCCCTAGCAGCAGAGAGCTCCAACACCCACTTTAGCCAGCGCCCCTACTTTTCGGTCCCGCAAGGATCGGAGAGGTGGAGCATCTGGCTCACAGTCAAGAGTCACAACGCCAGAAACCGCTATCCAGCTCGCCATAAGTGTGGTAAGAACCATCCAGGGGAATTCCTTCAGGGATGAGAGGGTTGCTTTGGGTGTGGACAGCTAGGTCATCGTCTTAGAGAATGCCTATCAGCAGGATGGGGGATATCACAGTCTACCACTTCAGCAGCTCTAGCAGGCCGACCAGCTCAGTAGGATAACACTTTAGGTATGGATGGCGGTCAGCGCTAAAACTGTTTATATTCTTTGTCCTCTCATCGGGATCAGGAGAGCTCACCTGATGTGGTCACAAGTATGTTACATATTTTCCATCTAGATGTGTATGCCCTACTAGATCTATGAGCCACACTATCGTTTGTGACTCCCTATGTAGCTGTCCAGTTTGATATCAGTCTAGAAGTCCTCTCAGAACTATTCACAGTCTCTACCCCAGTTAGTGAGTCAATTATTTTCAATCGGGTGTATAGAAACTGCCGCTCTCAATCTTGAATAAGGTCATTCTGGCTGATCTCGTAGAGTTAGACATGGTCTATTTTGATCTCATTCTTGGCATAGATTGGTTACACTCCGTTTATGCCTCGGTCGACTGCAGAACTAGAGTCCCCAGATTTTAGTTCCCTAATGAGCCAGTTTTAGAATGGATGGGCAGTAGCTTAGCACCTAAGGGTCGGTTTATTTCCTACCTTAAGGCAAGAAAGCTTATTTATAAAGGGTGTATTTATCATCTACTTCGAGTAAAAGATTTCGGCTATGAGACCCCAACTATCCAGTCAGTTTTAGTTGTCAGCGAGTTTCGTGATGTGTTTTCCGAAGATCTTCTCGGAGTCCCTCCTGAGCGGGAAATAGGCTTCGGCATAGACCTTCTTCCAGAAACTCAGCCCATATCCATCCCTCTTTATAGTATGGCTCCAACTGAGCTTAAGGAGTTGAAGGAGCAGCTAAAAGACCTCCTTGGTAAAGGTTTCATTAGGCCCAGCATCTCTCCATGGGGTGCTCTAGTATTATTCGTGCGAAAGAAAGAAGGTACTCTCAGAAAGTGTATCAATTATCTTCAGTTGAATAAGGTCACAGTTAAGAACAGGTATCCTCTACCCAGGATTAATGACTTGTTCAATCAGCTTGAGGGAGCCAGTTATTTCTCCAAGGTAGATCTCAGGTTAAGGTATCATCACTACTAATTCGTGGTTATGTCCTTCGAACTAACTAATGCCCCCGTAGCTTTCATGAACCTAATGAATAGGTTTTTCAAGCCATATCTAGACATGTTCATCATTGTATTCATTGATGACATTCTGGTATACTCTAGAAGCGAGAAAGAACATGCTAACCATCTAAGGGTAGTGCTACTAACGCTCAGAGACCGCCAGTTGTTTGCTAAGTTCAACAAATGTGAATTTCGGTTGAAGTTTGTGACTTTCCTTGGTCATGTCGTCTTTGGTGAAAGTATTCAGGTAGATCCTCAAAAGATAGCAGTAGTGAAAGACTGGCTAAGACATACTTCCCCAACTGAAATCAGAAGTTTCTTGGGTCTAACCTATTATTACCAACATTTTGTGGAAGCTTTTTCCTCTATTACATCTCCTCTGACTAGGTTGACTCAAAAAAGGTGAAATTTCAGTGGTCAGATGTGTGTGAGAAGAGTTTCCAAGAGTTGAAGACTCGACTTACTACCGCTCCAGTGTTAACCTTACCAGAAGGAACAGATGGGTTCATAGTGTATTGTGACGCTTCCGGAGTTGGACTCGGTTGCTTCCTGATGCAACGAGGTAAGGTGATAGCTTGCGTTCTATGGGGAGCGTGGCTCATGTTGATGAGAGCATAAAAGAATTGGCAAAGGAGATTCACAGATTAGCTCGGTTGGGAGTGTAGTTGGTTGATTCAGCTGAGGGCGGTGTAGTAGTACAGAGTGGATCAGATTCCTCATTAGTCATCAAAGTTAAGTCAAGGCGAGATGAATATCCATTACTGCTTAAGATAAAGGAAGTAGTTCTCAGAAAAAAAGTGGAGGCTTTCTCCGAAAAGGGAGATGGTGTGCTCTATTACCAGGGTAGACTATGTGTATCGGATGTAGGTGATTTGAGACAGTAGATACTGGTTGAAGCTCACAGTTTGAGATATTCTATCCACCCAGGTGCTACTAAGATGTACCGTGATCTGTGGGATATTTACTAGTGGAACGGTATGAAAAGAGACATAGCAGAATTTGTGGCTAAGTGCCCAAACTGCCAGCAAGTTACGGTTGAACATCAGAGACCTGGGGGTATGACTCAAGATATCAGCATAGCCACATGGGAGTGGGAAGAAGTAAATATGGACTTTATTACTGGTCTACCTCGTACTCGTCGACAGCATGATTCAATCTGGGTGATAATAGATCGGATAACCAAGTCAGCACATTTCCTCCCAGTTAAAACTACAGACTCAGCTGAGGATTATGCTAGGCTATATATCCGAGAGTTGTTCAGACAACCTGGGGTGCCCTTGTACATTATCTCAAATAGAGGTACCCAGTTCACCTCGCATTTCTAGAAGTCATTTCAGAAAGGCCTCGGTACCCAAGTCAAGCTCACCACAGCTTTTTACCCGCAAATAGATGGACAAGCTGAGAAGACTATCCAGACCTTAGAAGATATTTTGAGAGTGTGTGTGATCGATTTCAAGGGCAGTTGGGATGATCACCTACCTCTCATCGAATTTGCGTACAACAACAACTACCACTCCAGTATCCAAATGGCCCCTTTTGAGGCATTATACAGTAAGAGATGTAGGTCTCCTATAGGGTGGTTTGAGGTTGGTGAAGCTACCCTGATAGGGCCAGACTCAGTTCATTAAGCTATGCAAAAGGTTCAGCTTATCAGAGAGAGGTTGAAAATAGCACAAAGCTAACAGAAATCCTATGCAAATGTGAGGAGAAGAGAGTTAGAGTTTGCAGTGGATGATTGGGTTTATCTGAAAATTTCACCCATGAAAGGGGTGACGAGGTTTGGGAAGAAAGTGAAACTCAGTCCAAGATATGTTGGACCGTACAAAATCCTAAAGTGAATTGGCAGTGTAGCATATGAGTTAGAATTACCTCCAGAGTTAGCATTTGTGCACCCAGTCTTCCATGTGTCACTATTAAAGAAGTGCATCAGTGATCCAACTTCAGTTGTGCCACTAGACAGTATGGGAGTGAAAGATAGTCTCTCTTATGAAGAGGTCCCAGTTCAGATCCTTGACCGTCAGGTTCGTAAGCTGAGAAACAAGGCAGTCGCTTCGGTGAAAGTATTATGGAGGAACCAGCTAGTTGAGGGAGCCATATGGGAGGCAGAAGCAGACATGATGGCCAGATGCCCTCACTTATTCCCTTCCAGTGAGTACTAAATCCCTCCTCAGTACTCTGTTCAGTTTTGTACTCATCAGCTCTATTCAGATTCTCTATGTGTATTCTAGTTGCATCAACTCTGTTAGCTTGGTTAAGTCAGCTTGGAGTCAATTACTCTTTCAGAAATCAACTCATAGTCTCAGTCTGGGAATTGCAGCTCTTTTTATAGTTTTCCAGCAGTTTTATCCTTCATTCGAGGACGAATGATACCAAGAGGGAGATATTGTAACACCTCAAAATTTTTCTAGACAAAACTCAGACCTTGCAAGAAAAATCCAGAAGAAAACCAAAAAAGTTGCCTCAGAACGACTAATACAATGACTTTTGGTCAGCTCCAACGACTCGTTGTGTTAGTCATAGTCAACCCTGTATGGTCCTTTAGGAACCAATGAAACATGGAATGACCCATTGTGAGGAACAATGATTCGTCCTGTCAATCTTGGTCCCTATCTCATAAATCCTTCTTCCAGGACCCCACAACCCAACCAATGAGTCTTCGTGTGATACAATGACTCATGGTGTGAATCGTTGGTTGAGAGTCCTAGAAACTCCCTTCAGTGATGCTGAGTGGAAAGAACGACCCATTGTATTCCACAACGAGTCGTTGTTACCACCCGTCATCTCAAGTCAGTGATTTTTTTATAATTTTTCCAGTGAAGGGAACAACTGGACACAATGACCCGTTGGGTCAACCAATGAGTCATTGTGTTGCCCGCCGTCAGGCCTCCTAGTTTTCTTGTCTAGTGACCACGGGAGGAACCAATGACCCGTTGGTTCTTCCAATGAGTCATTGTACCTCTCGTTGTCAATTCCAGTGAGCCTAGAACCTAGGTAGTAGGACCAATGACAGGTCCCAATGAGTCGTGGTCTCAACCAGCGACTCGTTGAGTGACCCGTTGGTCCCTTGTCGGCAGTTTTTCCAGGTTTTTACCTAGGGATAATTTTTTAATTTCTCACCTTTTTAATAACTATGTCATTTTGGGTTATTTTAAGGGAATTTAGAGGGGTAATTGATGATTACTTCACCCCTCTCATCCCCTTAGGAAATCATCTCGTAAAAACTTCTCTCAGAAACTCTCAGGGCAAGAACTAGGGCAGTTAGCTTCTTCTCAAATTCTCAAGGTATGTTCTCCAAAATTTCTTCACCAGGTATGTGGGAATTCAACAAGGGAATTATTCTTCCTTTGTGTCCCCAAAACCCTTCTCTAGTTCTTCCATCAATTACAGCCCTGTGGATTCGAAATGTAGAAAGTTTTCAGACAAAATTTTTTAAATTTCAAGTGGAATATTATTCATGATATTAGCTGCTTTATTATTTCAAATTTCTAGGAATTTTGTGGAACTAGCATCTAGTAGAATGATTTAGCCCTAGTTTCTCAGTTCAGTAAATTAGAATCTTGCATGTTGGACTAGTTTTCCCTGTGGCTTGATTCTATCAATTTTGGGATTCCCATATTGTTAGTATATGTTAAAATCGTCAGATGTATGTTATTCCAGTCTCAGTCAAATTATTAGCCTACTCAGTACTATTCAGAAATGTCAGCTGATCAGTTTGACTACAGTATTTTCTTGAGGTGTTGGTGGTGCCTCCCAGTTATCAGTTATTAGACTCAGATATCATATTTTAGTGGTTCTTTAGAAGGTTATCACACTTCTAGATAAGCAGCTCTGACCAGTCTTAACCCCCAGCTTCAGATTTCAGTTTGTTCTTTAGACGGTTATGATGCTTCCAAATAAGCAGCTCTGGCCAGTCTTAGAACACCAATTTCAGAATTCGATCCGATAAGACTCTCAATGTACTTCCAGATATGTATTTCTGACTTAGTCTTGGACCCCAATTTCGAGCTATCAACTTAGTAGTCAGTCTAGGACTATCCAGTTGGAGTAGGACTTAGCACCGAGCGAACCAAGGTTCCAGCGCACCCAGGTTCCCAGAACTACATCGCCACCGTAGGTTATTTTTATTTTCCTTATGGCCCCATACTTTTGATCACCCAATTCATACCTTTATACCCTAGAAAGGTATATTAGGTCCTACCAATAGGGTGTATACATCGGACTTCACGTCTAGCTCACGTGGTTATATGTCGGTTATAGACTCTCCCACTAGTCAGTATAATCTCAGTTTAGCTCAGTTTAGAATAATTTCAGTTTACTCAGTTTAGTACAGTTAGCTCAGATCAATATCTCAAATTCAGGGCATGTCTTTGACCATCAGACAGGGTCATTTTGACCATCTCAGTTATATTTTAATTTATTCGATTTCAGTATTTCAGTTGGTCAATGCATGCCATCACAGTTCATTTATTCATTCTTTATGTTATGTTTTCTCCCACTTACTTAATATATTCAAAGTACTGACGCATACCTTCCATGTTGTATCGTATCATGATATAGGCGCAGGTTCTCAGCCTCAATACCGCTAGTAGATCTTCTTTAGGAGTTATCAGCTGCACCAGTAGTGAGTCCTCATCTTTCGAGGACGATGTTTATTTTCTTTAGTTATTTTCATTTAGTAGACTTTAGAGTTAGCTGGAGGCTTGTCCCAGCAACTCATCAGTTGTAGTTGTCTTTAAGAAATAAACTCAGACTTTCAGTTTTATTTTCAGATGTGTAAACTTTTACTATTCAGCTTTCCTTAAATGGTTTGATTATTTAAGCTTCTGCTATGATTACTAAAATTACCAATATTATGGTAGACCATGGGTTGGTTTAGGGTTACTTGTGACTCCAAGTACCGTACCTCATCCAGGGCATAGACTTGGGTCGTGATAATAGTACTATCTTTTTTCTTCAAAAATAGAATAGGAGCATCCTATGGGGAATTACTAGGTCTAATGAACCCCTTGCTCAAAAGATCTTGTAATTGCTCCTTCAATTGTTTCAACTTTGCTGGTTCCATCCAATATGACAGGATGGAGATAGGCTGAGTGCCCGGCTCTAGATCAATACCAAATTCAACATCACGATTTAGTGGAAGACCCAGTAGGTTAGTCGAGAAAATCTTTGCAAACTCCCTTACTAGTGGTACTAACTCCAATGAAAGAGTATCAATGGTAGTATCTCGAATATGTGCCAAATAGGCCAGACACCCCTTCTCCACTATCCTTCTGGCTTTAATAAATGATATCACCTTCCTTGGTGCATGACTAATGATACCCTTCCACTCTAAATGAGGATTATCGAGATTAACATAGTGACTATCTTTACATGGCAATACAAGAGAGCATGGTAAGGTGAAAGCTAATCCATACCCAAGATCAAATCAAAACTACCATATCAAGGATGATAAGATCAACCCGTTTATCATATCCCAATAAGTTCACAACACCAGATCGATACACTCAACCCACTACTAATGAATTATCTATGTAAGTATAAACACGAATAGGTACTTGATAACTCTCAAACCACACCTCTTACTGAAGTGAGAATGGTTGGGGTCGATCCCACAGGGAATTGGGAGACTGGATTATAGCCGATAACTAAACTTGTAAGGTAGTTACTTCAAAATAGAGGTATTTTAAAGAAAATCAATAATAAAAGCGAATATCAAAATTTTTATGTTAAGTCAATATCAAAGGATAACTAGGGTTTGTGTTCCCCATGGGTTCATAACTACTTTGGGTATACACTCGTGATTATCACAATTACTTACTCATAGAACTGATAACTTAAGATCATTCAAATGACCAACCAGTACCTATTGAATTACTATACTCAATCACTCGACTAAGTCTCATGAGCGGTTTCAAACTATCTATTATCATTAAGTTCCAAATTTAACTATCCTGCGACCACAGCTCAAGTTAATACAATGATTATCAAAATCAAGGCTCTGTTGTAATTCTTTTTTCATAATCTGTACCTCTTCGACCAAAGCGAGTAAAGAATTCGGGCAAGTCCTAACATTGCGCACCGTTAAGAAACGCTTAAGCATGAAGATAACACAATATAGGTAATTTTATTGATTTTAGAATCACTTTGTGTAACTCTAGCTTGTTAATCCACCATGGTTCCCACAACCCTAGCTATGGAGCTTTAGCCTCTCATAATTATAAGGTTGTGAATTGCATTCATGATTAAAGACATAAAACAATACTTACAACAATGATTGAGAAAAACACTTCCTTCAATTACTCCACAAAATCTTAATGAACAAGTAGAAAGAACAAGAAGAATTCAAGAATAGGTTGATCACAAGTTAAGACCAACTCAATCCTCTCTTTCTCAAGGTTTCTACTCTCTAAAACTATCAAAACTGACATCTCCTATAAAAATAAAACCTAAAACATATTTATACAGACATAAGAATCCTTTTCCTACACCAACAGGGTGAATTTCTATATCTGTCGCCGCCAGTGCCACGACTCAACTTACAATCCATAGCATACTCCTATGATCTGTTCTTCCTCTCGTACAATCTCAGCTGGCTAAATTCTAGCTAAGTGTTGGATCTGGGTACGACTCGTACCATCAAATCATGACTCGTACTGAGCTCCTGTACTTTGAATCAGAGATTTTGAAGTTTTTCTGAAGTTCATTACGACCAGAATGGTACGACTTGTACCTTCATCTCACGGGTCATACTTGCTTCTCATAGAAGGATTCAGACTCAGATGCAATTCTTCTGGATTTCATCACGACTTCCTCATCACGACTCGTACATGCCTAATACTAATCATATTGGGACTCGTGCTCACATATGCTCAACCTTAACTTTCAACAACTTCTCACGGCCATCAGTACGACTCGTAGGTCCTTCCTACGATCCGTACTGAGGTCTGCACTTTTTGCCCATTTTGCACTTTTTAAGCTATCTTTTGCAATCTTCAGTTTCAACACCTGTTTATCCTATAACATAAGGAAAAGTACCTCATATCCGCATAAATACACCTAATTCCATGCTATTTTCTTAGTTTTAAGCGTTGAATGTGTTATAAACCCACAGCACATCAACACCCTCAACTTAAGACTTTTGCATGTCCTCAGGCAAAGAAAAGAAAAACTAAAACATGACGCTCAACTAGAAAATAGACTTAAGATACTATAGCGAATACTCAAACAAACCTGCACTTTCTATACAAACTCTATTGACTCTTTCTCATGGAACCACCTCAGCTAATGTATTACAAGCAACCTTAAAACATCATAAACAAGGATCAAAATATGTAATCTAGTTATCAATAGGCAGTCAAGTCATCACCAATGTCTTTCACACAGACCAACAGTAAAAGCAAGCATAATCCATATACCTTTACAAAAATAAAGTCCCCACTCATATGTGAAATGTCAAACATGCTATGGGACTAAGAAAGTAAGGCACTCACTCTCTCAAAGAAGTTACGAGCATTATGTGTCAGATACCATAGGCTTGCCCTTATTTTCTCTGCGTTGGTTTTTCAGATGGTCCCGTTACGATCACTTTAGGACTTGGTATGGCTTGTAATGTAGGCTTAGGGCTGGACATGATAAAGATGAAAGATTTTATAAGTGACTATTCCTTCCTTGGCACTAAATACATTGGCTACACCATTCACCTAATTCACCCTTTTATTCTTTCATTCCCCTTTTTCCCTTTTTCTCCCTTTTATTCACTTTTGCATGGGTGTGGTGAGTTTTCACTTTTCAGCTTTTTTCAGAATTTCTTTGAGCTTTATTTTTCAACATTTACAACATGAATGTTTTTTCTTTTCATCTCACCGCACCTCATATTCCACCATTTTTTTCTTTTCTTTTCTTTTTCTTTCTTCCATTCCAACCTTTTATGCACCCCTACTCTAGCCACCCTCAACTTAAGCATTTTGCTTATGTTGAGGTTCACAATATCCAAGGAAGGACCAGGGCCAAAACAGGTTCATTACAAAAAAATGGGTACGGCTAATCGGTAAATCAAAGAAACATGGTCTATTAAGGCTCAAACTTGAGATCAAGGGATTCATGCAACATTTGGTAGGGCAATATAGGCTAAAAAGTGAGCTAAACAAACAATGTCCTATGATCATATCCTAACCAATCATCCTTAGCCCATGTAGAGAGACCAACCAGGCAAGTTCTAGATCTACACCACAATACTGAACTGACTAATATACCTCACTCATACATGGTACATAAACTATTTTTACCTCACCTGTCTGGTTTATACATGGCTTAATAAGACTACTCATGCTGACAAAATAAATGACATCCAAAGATCCACATCAATCATGCATGTTGTCACAAATACATAGCTACTGTACTAGAAAATTATTAAACATGGTCAATTTTTTACAAAAAACAAAACTAGAGAAATTTTCTTGGCTGAGTACTCCTAAACTACTTTCTAATCACAAACTAAAAATAAAAATCCTACACATGTCGGTTCTACTAGATAGCATGTCTGAGGAAAAAGAAACACGGCAAGAAAAACCCTCGGATGAATCAAAATTCCCAAAATTTACAAGTACACCCCCTCCCCATTTTTTTTAGAAAGAATGCTTCATACCCGAAGCATAGAATGTAAAAATAGAGGGAAGGGGACATACCTGTGGCTACTCAGACTTCACCATCAATGGGTTGTCTCACATGTAGCGCCTGATTTAATATCACGACACGACGTAAGTATCTTGACTACTTAGACTTCGTCAAGGAATTTGGACTCATTCTCCACTGTCTTGGATGCTTGGCTTATCCAAGAGGTGCCCTGGATGAGACAAAACAAAACAAACAAAAACATAAAAGAGGAAATAACTACCTAAAAAGTCAAATACCAGCAAATAATCTAGTCTTAGTCGTAGTCCCCGGCGACGGCACCACTTTTTGATGACACTCAAACCATACCTCTTACTGGAGTGAGAAGCGGACATTGTCAATAAAAAACTCAACTAGAGGTTGGGGTCGATCCCATAGGAAATAGGGAGACTGAATTATAGCCGGTAACTAAACTTGTAAGGTAGTTGCTTTAAATTAGAGGAATTCTAAAGAAAATCAATAATAAAAGCAAATATCAAAATTCTGATGTTAAGTCAATATCAAAGGATAACTAGGGTTTGTGTTCCCCATGGGTTCATAACTGCTTTGCGTATACACTCGTGATTATCACCAATACTTACTTATAGAACTGATAACTTAGGTTCATTCAAACGACCGACCAGTCCCTATTGAATGAATATTATCACTCGACCAAGTTTCATGAGCAGTTTCAAACTATCCGTTTTCACTAAGTTTCAGATTTAACTATCCTGCGACCACAGCTCAAGTTAATACAATAATTATCAAAATCAAGGCTCTGTTGTAATTCTCTTTTCCAAATCTCTACCTCTTCGACCAAAGAAAGTAAAGAATTCGGGTAAGTCCTAACGTTGCGCACCGTTAAGAAACGTTTAAGCATGAAGAGAACACAATATAAGTAATTGTATTGGTTTTAGAATCACTTTGTGTAACTTAGCTTGTTAATCCACCATTGTTCCCAAAACCCTAGCTATGGAGCTTTAGCCTCTCATAGTTATAAGGTTGTGAATTGCATTCATGATTAAAGACATAAAATAATACTTAAAACAATGATTGTGAAAAACACTTCCTTCAATTACTCCACAAAATCTTAATGAACAAGTAGTAAGAACAGGTTGATCAAAAGTTAAGACCAACGCAATCCTCTCTTTCTCAAGGTTTCTACTCTCTAAAACTATCAAAACTAACGTCTCCTATAAAAATAAAGTGTAAAACATATTTATACAGACACAAGAATCTTTTTCCTACACCAATAGGGTGAATTTCCATATCTGTCGCCGTTAGTGCCACGACTCGACCTACGATCCGTAGCATACTCCTACTCTGTAGATTCCTCTCGTACAATCTCAACTGGCTAAATTCTGGCTAAGTGTTGGATCTGGGTACGACTCGTACCATCAACTCACGACTCGTACTGAGCTCCCGTACTTTGGATCAGAGATTTTGAAGTATAAGGCTTATGTACCAAAAAATAGCCAAATTTGACTTTTATACGATCTCCAATTCATCAAAAATTAAAATTTTAGACCTAGAGAAATAAACCCCAATTTTCCTTCCTAAACGTGGAATAAAGCTCAAAATTCAAGAAAAGGTAACAGGGAAACACCAAGTTCAAGATTAGAAACTTACTCCTTTCAAAGACAAAGATTTGTGATTGTGGAATTAACTCAAAATTCAAGAAAAAGTAACAGGGAAACACCAAGTTCAAGATTAGAAACTTACCTCTTTCAGAATTCGAATTTGACCTTATTAAATCCAAATATTAATTCTGGTCAAACTTTTCAAGTCTCAAAACTTAAAACTCTCTTGAAACACGTTTGATCACCCAGGAGTTATATCACCCATTCCGACAAGTCATGAACAGCAAAATAAAACTAAAAGAATGGTCAAATAAGGCTAAAGGCAATTTTTTGCAAACTGACCTTGAGGATCATTACAGTTATAGGTGGCAAATGGGAGAATTTGGCTGAATTTGGGCAGGTCAAAATGAGCTGAGTTAATAAATTTGTGGGTTAAAGTTACTTGAGATGAAATGAGTTAAAATGTGGGTCATAACCCGACCCGCCAACTCTAATTAAGTTTTAATTACTTTATTTATCCTTTTATAATCTTTTGATAACTTATCAAATTAATATTTTTCTTTATTATAACTAAATATAATATATTAAATAAAATAAAATATCTTTTTAAAAATATTTTGTCAAGATTTCTCATGAATCGCAGCTAGATATTAGCCCAAACTTTGATGAATTGAAATGAATTAGGTAGGAATAGGCTGAACTAATAAGTAAGCAGGTCAATTATCAACCCAAACTTGAGCAAGTTGGGCAAGTTTTGATCTCATGGGCTGATTTTGACACCTCTAATTACAATAATGAGGCCATTTTAAATTCTGCACCATCTAGTGTGTTGTCAACATCAAAGAACTGCTCACGCTTATATGATTCCTTCAGGTCCGGTCCATCAAACTCTGGAAATTTGATCTGATGATTACGAGTGGGAAAATAGTAGGAATCCTCTCCCTGTAGTTCCTCCAAACTTGGGCTAGTTTCGGAAGTTTGTCCTTTTTACTCATTAATCCAAGAGCCCAAGAAGCTCCTCCATTCCTCTATTAACTGAACCTATCAAACCTCCATAGATTTCTTAAAGGCTTCCTAGGTTTCCTTCATACCATCAACCTCTTTATGAAGCTCAACATATTGTTTCTCTCCCATTTTACTGCTGAGGATCAGTAACTCTGATATCAAATTGATAAATCTTAATCTCAAATTGAAAAAAGTGTATCAATCTGCTTTCTAAGGGGCTGGCGGAGAAGATCTTCAATAGAAATCAAGTAAAAGTTACTCGAGAAGAATTTGTGATAGAAGAATAGAGAATATATTTCATTTGATGCAAAAATATATGAACGAATATGTATAAAGAGAATTTCCCCTATTTAAGTTTGTTTCCCCCAATTCCCGGATAACTAGCTACTTCTAGTAGACCTACCGGCTTCAACTAACTCACATTCTTCAAACAACATCGCACACGTAACTAACCCACTCACTTATTTCAAATGGCATCCTATCCACTTCTATTTACTACACTTGGGCCCCTATACTTCTAACTATAATTCCGACATATATCATTCGGTGTCTTCAACATAGATATATAGTTGCATGCCAGTATTGTTAATCTTCCTTGAAGTCATTAGCAATTGGCTTCATTTTTTAAAAATTTAATTTGTTAAAGAAGAGATGAAGAACAGAATTTCCTACTAGGCGTGCCAATTTGTTTGCAGTGCCTTTTCTTTATAATAGAAAATGAACTGCAATCACCAAAAAAATACATAAATAAAAATAATAATTTATTCATTAAGGTTGTGAGTGCAATTTCGTGTGTTCCCTTGGTTCTTCTCTCCCAAAATTTTCTCCGTAATTTGAGGCAGTCAATAGCATATTTCTAGAATGTTAAATGATTTGGACCTCCTAGAGATGAATTTGATAGCCAAGAACATCGGGAGCACTTTGATATTTTGAGTTGAACTCCGACTTTGAGAAAGACAATATTTGATCTCTTTGTGAATACCCAAGAGTTTATCGGATATTCGAGATGCCTCTTGAAGGAAATATATGCCCTTTTCTATAGGTGTGAACTATGATTTAAAATAAAGTAGTCTTCAAAAAACCCTAACGGACCTTAAGATTTGAAAAATATAAATTGAGCTCATTTTCTAGAAGTCCATCTCAAACTCAGTAAAATTTCAGTGTCTACAATTAACTTTATGTGTATCTGATTTTGAGTTTTTATTATAAAACTATTTCAGTTGTTTCAACACGTTATTATTGAAAAAATACTTTAATGTTTTTCCAATCTACTTATAAGAATTAATTAGTTCAAACAAACACTAAGGTGCTCCTCTGGAGATACAAACATATACAATGGTCTCAAGTTGCGTATGCATTGAGGTTATATATGATATTCCTTTTAAGTTTTTGACAACTGAAATTGAATTCTCGTTTGGATTTCAGAAACATTGATTTAAGTAATATTTTCTCATACCAAAACTAGATGTTTTAAGGGGTATATTAGATACTGAAAACTTATAATATTACATTTAGCAACTTCTTCTAGAAACACAAATTACAATGGTATCAATTTTGTTTACCATTTTAAAACGACGACGTCAATAAAAATTAATTAAAAGATACATCAGGAAATGACATAATTAATCTCATAACTATTGAAAATGACATTAAATTTGAAAGGAAGCAATAGAGGGAGAGGAATGAAAATGGTAGGGTAGCAAAGTTTGGTGACACGTTCAAATGTTTGGGAAAAGGAAATAAGAAATGCCTACACAGAGAACAATAGAGTGGGATCAAGAGGAAAGAAAAATAATGTGCAGGCGCACGCTATGACAGAGAAAGCTGGAGAATGACAAAAGGATTCGTGGGAACCAAAAGTGGGAAAAGTCCACACACCTTTGCTAGTGTTTAATCACAAATTTTTAAAAATAGGATCATTTTTTAGAGTTAAAGCAATAATTAAAATAAAATTGAATGGAGTATTAATTAAGTGAATTAATATTTCAAAAACTTAAAACTAATGATATATTAGACAATTAACAGGAAGATAAGGCTAATATCTATCTTAATGCGTATGTCAAAATGTTTTTTTCTCATCTCTGGAGGAAATTAATGTTCCCTATTTTTTAAGTACGTACTATATGAATTCACTCTTGTGTGATGACTCACAAAATATTAAAGACTTATAATATGGCTCAAAAATAATATTTCTTGTATTTTAATTTGTTTTTATTATTTTTTAAATTTATTTAAAAAAATTTATATTAAATAAAAATTAGATAAAAAAATTAAAATGATGAAAAATACGTACTTACACGTCAGAATATTATGTAATTTGATTTAAAAAAATGAATATGTATAATATTTTAATTAAAATACGGTGACCGCACTAAGACCCAACAGAAATATTGAAAAGGAAAGGCGCACAAAAAAAGGATCCCAACAAGAATGCAACTCTCCTTCTCTCTTTCTGCTACAGACAACACAACACCACTTTCGCTCCCACTTTTTTTTTTCTCATCATTGTCACCAAGGCCAAAAGGAACAAAATCCATTTTCACACACAAATATCCAACGAACCGGGTTACTATATTAGTTGCTTCATTTTTTCATTAAGTTCCCTTCACTTTTTCCACTTCTTATTTCCCACTAAAGATCCTATCTTTTTTCTTGTGTTGTGGCTAATTTTCTTGTTTATCTGCGCGTTTAGCCTTGTTGTTTAGCGTATGGTAATGGGTCGGTTCTGTTTTTGAGAGTGTGTACTATAATGGGCAATTGCTTCTGTAGGGGGCAACCTTCAATATACAGAGTCTCTTCTAATGCAAAATCTGGTGAGTCCTACTCCTAAAATCTCAGCTTGATCATTAGCTCACTTAATTTTATGCTATTTTTGCTCCCACACAGTCGGTTGTTTTTTTTTCCCCCCTCAAACTCAAGAGGCAAAATTCTATGGTGTTTAATAACTACTGAAAGTTCAGTTTTAATTGGTTTTTCTAATTACTTTAGTCCTGGTAAAATTAGTTTCTTGCCATATGATTTTACAAATATACCTTTGATTTTCTAATAAAAATATTGTGTTTGGCACTATTTTAGGTTAAAGAAGGTTCATAGTTTTTCATTTTTCCTCTACCCTTTCAGATTTTCCATATATAGAATATTGGCTTTTCGATGAGTTTCCTTATACTTGGCAAGCTCTGCAACATATAAAAAGGAAAAGGGTTGCTGCTTTTAAGCTTACTCTTGTATATATTTTTTGGTTTTCTTTTACTTTCTGCTGTTGAATTTTTTACTATACCAGGAAGGCTTTACTTTTATCTTTTGGATCTTAATATCATAATCCTACTATCTCAAATCTTATACTGGTATCAGTCGACTGCAAAAACTCGAAAGTTTCGCAAGTGCTCTGTCTCAGAGGAAAATCTTTTGGTCCTTGAATACGAATTCAATTTCAAATTTATCAGTTTCATTCAAACTGTGCACCATATAATTTGCTTAACTAGTCACTCATTTGGGAGGGGAAGAAAATCTTTATGTTGCTTAAAGGAAATGGTTTTGTTTTCATGAAATGAGAAAACAATTCCTGATGAAATATTTGACTTATGAAAAACAACTATTCGCATTTAAGTTTTTTTCTAATTGAAGAAAATAATTGTTGGTTTTCTGTTAGTGAAGGTTAAGAATGTGATGCAAGAGTAACTGCTGGATTTTTGTGATTAGCAGTCAAAAGGCTTTTCCAAGTTTTATGCTCTTGAATCAATTTCTTCCTGTGTAAATTAAATATAGCTTTCATTTCTGGAGTCAATTGATATTTTTAGCTGGATATCAGAAGAAGATGCATGTTGTGATCTAGAATAACACTAAAATATGGATTGTATTATTTTAGAGCTTTTTACCGTGTTTCTGATTTCATTTGAATATTTGATACTTCACTGGATAGGTAAATTCAGAGAAACAGAAACCACTTAGAGTTGCCTTCTCTGATTCTGAACTATTCAAAACAAATGTTAATATGTGCCCCAATTTCTATGGTGAATACATCATTTTTCAATTTTAACTCCTTTCAGAGTCTCCAAAGGATGAGAGTCCATCTCAAAAGGCAAGGATGGATCACACTAAGATGCCTTCAAACCCTGAAGAAGTAGAAGATCTGCGCCGTAGTTCAGCTACAAATCCATTGATTGCATTCTCCTTTGATGAACTTAAGATAATGACTGGCAACTTTAGACAAGATTACATGCTGGGTGGAGGAGGATTTGGAAATGTTTATAAAGGATATATTACTCAAGATTTGAGGGAAGGGTTCCAACCAATTACAGTAGCTGTTAAGGTTCATGATGGAGATAACAGTTATCAGGGCCATAGGGAATGGCTGGTAATTAGCCTCCTGAGAAATTTTCTATAAGGTTTTGTGTTTTCTTGAATTGTCTGAATAGATTTCTCAATCCATATGTTCTTTCGTATCTTCTAGGCTGAAGTGATATTTCTGGGCCAACTCTCGCACCCAAATTTAGTAAAGTTGATCGGTTACTGCTGTGAAGCTGATCATCGGGTTCTTATATATGAGTATATGGCTCGGGGAAGTGTTGAAAACAATTTGTTCTCTAGTAAGTATGTTCAGTTCTTTTCTAGAATGTGATACTTTACATGTTCATTTTTAATGATCTGTAATAATGGTACGTAATGGAGGAATTCTAGAAGAAAGTCGTTCTAAACACATGCAAAGGTTGGATGGTTTGGCCATTAGGAAAAACTTTTGAAGTGCATCCTGATCCCATTCCTCATAAGCCTTTCACCTATTATTATTATTTTGTTATCTTAATGTGCCCTTACTCTAATTTGAAATCCGTCCCTACCCTCTATCTCCAATCACCTTCATGAGTCTGTGGATGTACTTTCATGATATCATTCCCCACTAAGCTGTGGTATGATAAGTGTTCATTGTTCTCAAGCATGGGAAGTAACAAACTTGCCATAAGGGGGACCAAGGAGAAGGATATATAAACTATGACAATATCTTGAAGTGGAGCTTACTTTCAACTAGTGACATCTTTTTATGTGTTTAAATACTATCTTGAACACCTTCTAAAAAGTAAAAGCAAAAGGAAAAAAAACAAGGAAAAGGAAAAGTTTTTCCATGATATTCTGGATCAATGCATATGTGATATGTGGTCCCTTTCTGACCCTATACAATCACTAACATTTTGTGTAATGACTAATCATGACCCCCCTACTCTTCCCTTCAAAGGTAAAATTTTCTCCTCTGGTAGAAACCTTTTAATTGTTCATGGTTTCAATTTCTATATGAGAAAGTGTAATTGAAAATTAATTTAAACAATATGTTTGTTTCAAGAATTTCTCCTAAAATCCAGAGTACCTTTTGCCCCAGAATGATTAGTATATTCCGGTGGAAGTTGTATCAAATGCTCGAGTATTAAATTATCATGTTGCTCCCCTTGTTGTATTCCACGGCTTGATCAAGAAAATGTTGGAATCTGGACAAGTATCTTTCAAATTTTTCTGCAGCCAAATGCCTAGAATCTTTTCTTCTGTATCAGAATTACACCTTCTTAAGTTTATTTGGTCAATACATCTTCTTAAGTTACTAATTGGTTTGTTACCTTTAGCTTGTAGAGTATAAATTAGAAGCAAGGAACAAACCTGTAAAGAAATTGAATTGTTTCTGATAAACAGATTCCTCAGAGATATGCTTCCCTCATTAGAAAGGATGATGGGAAGTACTTATTTCGAGATTTACCAAAATTCTTTAGTAAATGGTATTAATTAAGTTGTATACCTGTTTTCAAATTTGAAATTTACCTTTGTTTTTTGATGAGTCATATTACATGTCAGTATGCTAATGCAAGGCTTCTTGGTCGCAGGAGTATTGCTTCCTCTTCCGTGGTCCATTAGAATGAAAATTGCCTTTGGTGCAGCTAAAGGACTTGCTTTTCTGCATGAAGCTGAAAAACCTGTTATCTATCGAGATTTTAAGACATCTAATATCCTGTTAGATCTAGTAAGTGCTCTACATATCTGTATTTCATTCATGCATGATTTCACCCCAATAGCTTCAGCTTAGAGTAAGCATACACTGCAATCTTTATATATACAGGACTACAATACAAAACTCTCTGATTTTGGCCTAGCTAAAGATGGACCAGTTGGGGACAAATCTCATGTTTCTACTCGCATAATGGGAACCTATGGATATGCTGCCCCTGAATATATTATGACAGGTAAATTTATCTGTCTTTTAGATACATAATGTCTCTCTTAATAGAATATGTGCAACAATGTTATCCAACTAAAACAACTTAGAGCCCGTTTAGCTTTAGCTGAATTTGAGTAGCTTTTAAGCAACAATTGCTAAAAACCAATTTTCAAGTGTTGAAATTGAATTTAGTGGTAAGCCGGTACGTGTTTGAATAGAAGTGTTAGAAGTTGAAAATAAGCCGTGGTTGGTGCAAAATGCTGACATAATCATACTAGTCATACTATCATCTTTGAATGATATCCAGTAGTCAACCTAATATTGTTTTCATTTCTTTATCACATCTAATGCTTCTGCTTTATCTAAGGTCATTTGACTCCTAGGAGTGATGTTTATAGTTTTGGTGTTGTTCTTCTCGAGCTTCTCACGGGAAGAAGATCACTTGACAAATCCAGATCAGCCCGAGAACAGAACCTTACAGATTGGGCTCTACCATTGCTTAGAGAAAAGAAAAAACTGCTCAATATTATAGATCCAAGACTTGATGGAGATTATCCCATAAAAGCTGTTCATAAGGCTGCAATGCTTGCTTATCATTGCCTAAATCGCAACCCGAAAGCACGACCTTTAATGAGAGACATTGTAGATTCCTTAGAGCCTCTTCAGATACCTAGTGAAGTTCCAACAAGTGAGAAGCCTACTTTGACTGTGATTACTGATACCTCCGATGGAGTTATCAAAGAGAAGGTGCAAACTTTAACATGATTACAAGGTTTTCTAACTTCCCTAGCATTAACAGAATGAGTTGGTACAATGTTTTACTTTCCTGTAATACAATACAATGTTTGACTTTCCAGTAATACAAATAAACTGAGTTTTTATTTGGTCTTTCAATATAGCAGTTTTCAACTTTTTATGGTGTGGTTGAAACTCGATGGATACCGAGTCTGCAGTTTATCCTTCCACACTTAAATATCAGGCTTTTATATACAACAAGGTTCGAACGATCAGAATTTACTATAGAAGTGATTCAAAAAAAAAATATTTAAAACAGACACATTTTATTGTGAAAAGGTGTTACCCATATTTTAAAGGATATACACCTATTCATTGTGAAGAGGTGTCATCCAATCTTAAGGGGTGTGTTTCATTTTTTTATAAATACCGACCTCATTACAGAAAAACACAATTGGATATCTAGATCTTTAGGCTCTTTATCATTTCATACTCTTGAAGAATCCATCTTTTTTATTAGACTGAATTCTGAATTTCTACCAAAATAGTGGAGAGATAAATTAAAGGGTTCGTTGGAAATTTTTATTTGAATGCACATTAGAAGATTCGTGAGTGGTTTACATTGGGAGTAGAATGTCACTTTGCTATTGGCATTGGGGTAGCGACGGAAATATATTCTGAAGACAGCGTCATCCACTGGGTGCCTTGAACCGATTTTCCAATTTCAACTGTCTTATCTTTATTGTTATTACTTATTACTATGTATTTTTGTTTGTCTGTTATTTATTTTCTTACTGTGACATCTCTAATATTTCTCCAATAATTTAAGAGTAAATTTTCTATCTTTTAGTTAAGCAGAGATGATTATTGAGAAGAACACAGCTTGATCAGAAACGATGTTGCTAGCGCTGACTGATTGTTTTTGTGGAAAATAAGGTTGCAGTTCTTTTACTTTTTAACAAAAATGATATATGTGATTGAGGCCTTGCCAGAAGATCATTTCAAGACAATGGAGATATTGGACGTGAAGTAGTCCAGAATGCAAAGAAAATTACTTTTTGACACTTTTCTTTAAAAATAAAAATAAAAATTTAAAGGCCCATGGGCTGATTTTATTTATTTAAAAATAAAAAAATTACATATTAAGCAAACCTTACTACACATTTACAATATATAACAACACTTTTAAAAATTACAAAAAATAACAAAATAATTACACAAATAGCTTTTTACCATGCAATTACCATGTATCAAACTTTCAACTTTCTCTCTCCAATCACATTACCCGACTCCAACTCAAACACTGATTTTTACCTTCCAAAATCTCCCAATATTTCCGTTGTTTTTCACTCCCACAATTTTCATCCGATTTCACCTTCTCTCTCTCTGTATTTTTTAATTCTTTCTTCTTTATAAGAAATCAAACAAATCAGGAAAGAGATGTTAGCCTTTGGTTGTTGTGTAGACGTTGATGTTTCCCCTCCTCTTGGATATGCCTTCTCTTGGGATAACTCACTTCCCGCATCGGAGTTCTTTTCCTTCGACATACCTCAATTAGCAAACATCGTTGCTCACACCGCCAGTTCTCATTGGTCCACCGGATCTATTCTCGGATTTTTACTGCGTCGATGGGTGGGGTGCTCCTTATTTTTTTGTTGACTCCTCCGGAGATACCATTGTCGGAGAAATTGAAGCTGCAGATTTGATTAGCAATCTTTCTGATGGAGAAGCCTGTGCTTCACTAATGTTGAAGAAATCGAATTTTATCAGCAATCTAATGTCAGAATTGATATATATATTAATATCAAATTGATATAGGTGCACTTGTATTTTTTAGGATACATATATCTGTTTAGGCAATTTATTGAGTTAGGATACATGTATCAGTATTTATATTTTTTTATGAGACAAACATTTTGTTATGATAATTTCTATCAGTATCAATTATCATGCGAAACGTATTCCTTGATGATGATTTCATCTATGGCATAATCTCTATATTCATTATCCGGAGTCCACTTACATGAATGACAAAGTAATACCGTTATGTAGGACATAATTTTAATTTTGATAAATACCGCTATTTTTTGTAATTATTTTGCTACATAGTGCTAGTTATAAAAAATTCTCTTTAAAAATTCTCAAAGTCTAGCAAATATACTCTACTAAAAGGAAACTAAGAGTAAAAAAGAAGCAAATAAAAAAAGAAAACCTAATCTAGAGAACTATAAAGATTGTTTCCGAGAGATGTAAAATTTTGGCTTCTATTTTTTTTTTTTTTTTTGCGTTCCACTCTCAATTTATGCTATTTCAGCTTGATTGTTGCAGGGAGGATGGAATCCACAGTGCCTCCATTCTTGCATGTATATTTTTCTTTTTCATTTTTTTATATTAATGAAAATGATATTGCATTGGATTTTCTGTTATTCAAAGATGTTGTATTCATTATTTCTTCCATAAAATTGGTGTATATTGTTCGACTTTTCTCATATTATCACTGCTCTGTGAATTTGTATGTTAATTTATTAGCCTTGCCTTAATGTAATAATTTTCCTGGTGTTGCTACTGATTTGTTGTGTGATTACCTCCTTTATGTTCCCTGTTTTTGTATGTGTTTCTTTGATTTTATTTTATCTACATTGTCCCTCCTCTAGCAGATTTAGTGTGTAGTTCTCAGTTTGGTAGCTTAGTATAGATAGTCCAATAGAATGAGTATCAATGATACGAAGACCACACGTTGAACCACTTCTATTAAGTTGTCCTTATTAGCACTACTTTACTCAACTCCAACACAGTTTGTTGTATCTGGGATAAAACCCATGTCATTGTATATATCATGCTCTCTTGTATTATTGAATATTTTCATATATATGACTCCCCATAACCTTTAAATTAATTACCTCTCTTATACCTGCAAAAAAAGAAAATATGATTAATTAAAACTTTCCTCAATTCTCCTCCCACCTTCGGATTTGAACATGAGGGACTAATTGTATTTTTAAATCCTTGTATCGTATCAGTCTCTCCTACAGTATTTGATCCTTAAATATGGTAGGTTTAGCTTGTCACTATTTATCAACCTCATTCCTTGTGGACTGAGTTCCTGGAATGATTCTATTGCTATTTTCCCTTGGTCAAGTGCCTCATTAGTCAGAAAGTCTATTACCTTATTCCCTTCTCTTATTATGTGACTTATTCTGATTGTTCTAGTACTCATCAATCTTCAAATTTTCTTTACCATGTCTCTAATTTGTCATTGTTATTTTTTAGGTCTTGAGGATAATCTCTATTATACCCTACTGATATTGCTTTTATTTCACGTATTTTAGTACTTGTAATATAATCATGGCTTCTGTCTGAGTGTTTGTATATTGTGAATTGTCTATTTCTTTTTCTTTAGCTGCTAGGATATCACCCTTTTCATTTCTCACATAGAATCCCCACGATCTTCTCCCAGAATTACCCCTAGTTACACCATTAATATTACATTTTACCCACCCAGGATCGGTAGTCTCCAACATAATTTTGTTATCTTAATCTTTGGGGAGTCGGATAGTAATGTATGTATCAAGGAAATCTATTTGTAAGATGTTTATTAGAAATTTGTCCTTCTCCCTATAATTAATATGATAATATTGTGTATTATTTGGAATATCATCTTTCTTTTGGATATTTTTCTCCATGTCTAATAGTATTTCTTTTCTTCCATAGTTTCCATATAGATTGCTAGTATAACTTGAAAAATATACTTGATATGTTGGATCATTAGGGCTTCCCACCATAGGTTAATAACCTGACTATGTTGTAGGTTTTTGTATGTTAAAACCCAGAGGTCTACAGAATGTGTTTCATGTATATTGTGCTACTGGAGATTTCAAGAAGATATAAGAGGTGGTTTCTATAGAGGGATCCTCACAACAGTAACACCTAGAGGGAAATTGAAAACACCATCTCTTTACTACATCATCTAGAGGTACCTTATCTTACCATAATTTTCATAGAAAAAGACATTTTGATTAGCAATCGTCTAGCTCTTTTGTTATTACTAGATGTTGTACTTTCTGTATCACATGTTATGCTATTTCTTTTGGTAAAATTTCCTTTAATCTTTCAGTATTCCATCTCTCCTCTGTAACCACATATTAATTAGTACTATTTTCTAATCTCTTTTGAAGTTAGGTGGGAGTATTTGATGAAAAGCTCCTAGTCCTGACCAATTATCTATCAAACAATAGGAGTTTCCTTGTTTAACTTGTCACCCTGTCTCTTTCTCAGCAACATATTTGCATTGAAGCACTTTCTTCCATATGTATGATGTACCTATTCTACCATAACTTAGAGATAAGGCTTTGGAGACATCCTGCATATTTCTAAATCCTATACCTTTTTCATTCATCGGATGACATAATGTTGTCTATGATACCTGATGCTTGCTAGAATTCCTAACTAAGTTGCTCCAGAAGAATTTAGCAAACATTCTATGAATCTGAGTGATAACTCTCAAACTCACACTTCCTAGGAAAGCATGAAGCGTATGTTGTCAATAAAGAACCCAACAAAGAGGTTGAGATCAAACACACAGGGAATAGGATAAGATCTAGACTAATGCCGGTAATTAAATTTGTTGGTGAGTTATTCCCAAATTCGGGGGATTCAAAGAAAAAAAATATATTAAAACAAGATTATAATTGTGATTGATATCAAGATTTGCAAATAACTAGAGTAAGTGTTCTCCATGGGTTCATAACTACTTCGGTTATACACATGTGAACAATCTCAATGCTTATTTGTAGAACTGATTACTAGGGTTCATCCAAACGACTGATTCGTCCCTATTGGATGACTATGCTCAATCATTGGGTTAGGTCTCATAAGTAATTTCTTACTAATTGTTATCAATTTGTTCCAAATTTAACCATCCCGCGACCACAGCTCAAGTTAATACAATGATCATAAAAATCAAGGCTTTGTTGTAACTCTCTTTTCCTAATCTCTACTTCTCTAGGTTCAAGCAAGTAAAGAATTCGCGTAAGTCCTAACGTTGTACACCGTTAAGAAACGTTTAAAGATGAAGAGAATACAATACAAGTGTTTAGCATTAGTTTTGAATCACTTTTGTGTAACCCTATTTTTTTAATCCATTATGGTTCCCACAACCCCTAGTTGTGGAGGTTTTAGCCTCTCATGTTTGTGAGATTATAATTTGCATTCATAGACAAACACAAAATTAAATACTTGTAGCAATAATTGGGAAAAAATCATATTTGAATATCAATGAACAATATCAAGAACAATGGATGAAATCAAGAGTTTGATCCTAAGAAATGCTCTTCAAAACTTAATAAAAATTCTCAAAAAAATATTCTTCACACATCTACTACTTCGTTTCTATGTTCTCTGACTAAAATAAAATATAAAAGCTATTTTTACAGACATTAGAAACCTTTTTCTAACCTAATAGGGAATTTTCCATATCTGGCACCGACTGTGTCACGACTGATCCTACGACCCGTAGCAGGATTGTACGGGTCGTACCTGCTTCTCGTATATCCTTAGCTGTTGTACATTTGTCTAAGTGTTGGCAGGATGGTACGACTCGTACCACAGTCCTACGAGTCGTACAATGTATCCGTGGTTTTGCCCTTGAGAACTCTAACATTTTCTGAAGATTTCAACAAGTGTTGTGGTATACCTCGTATTGTTTGTTGTGTCTGAAGTTCTGCTAAATCTTGAAGAATTACTTAAATCTCCCCACGGCTCATGGTACGGGTCGTATGTGCATGCTACGATCCGTGAGTCCATCCATACCAAGAGACTGCCTTTGAGCAAATTTCTCTAAATAATTCCACGACTCCAATTATGGCTCGTATAGAGAGTCATATGTTGCCTTCATCTTTTCCAGCCTTCTGACTTTCACCACGATTCTCAATACAGGTACAATCAAGGTACGACTCGTATTGAGACTTGTACTTGGCTGATTTTCTATATTTTTAGGCCTCTTTTGCACATTTTTTCTTCAATACTTATTTTTCCTAAAATCAAAGTAAAAGTGTCTCATATCCATATAAACATACCTAATTCCATGCTATTTTCTCATTTTTTAAATGTTGAAAGTGTTGTAAACTCACATTACATTACTGAGCTAACACTCTAGAGGGTGGATCACAAGAAGAGAGCAAATGGATTAGCATACTCTATAGCACATGTTTGACAAGAGTCACTCTTCTCCTAACAGATAGCAATTTTACTGTCCATGAACTCAGCCTTCTAGAGATTTTATCTGTAATCTCTTTATAGTGCTCTATCTTCCTTCTTTCATAATATATTGGTACTTTCAAATATGTAAAAGAAAACTCTTTTCTTGAGATTTTGGTGGTGCCACATACTAGTTCTTCTACATTCTGATCCAAATTATGATGCAAAAATATTGCACTTTTACTTTTTTTGATTTTTTGTCCTCTCACTGTCTCATATGTTGTTGGAGTCTCCATAACTAGTTTTAAATATTGTCCTTGAGCTGATGTGAAAATAATAGTATCATTTGCATAAGTAAGATGATTTATATAGGGACTCCACTTTGACATAAGCATTTAGTGCTCTTAACATGGATTCTGAGGCTAGTATAAATAATGTTGGTGATTATGGATTACCCTCCTTTACTCCTCTAGATGATCTGAAGAAACCACAAGCTTGACGACTAATTAGAACTAAATACTAGTTGTTTGAGATGATTATATAAACCATGTCTATTAGTATCTCTCCAAATCCCATTTTTCTCAACATTTTAGTTAAGAACAACTATGATTCTCTATCATAGGTCTTTGTCATGTCTAGCTTTATAACTATATTGGTTGTTTACCCCTTAGCCTCATATCATGAACAATCCCCTAGACTATTAGTATGTTCTCTATAATATTTCTTCCTTTTATAAAGCCATCTTGTTGGGGAGATATTATGTCAAATAAAAGGTCAACTAACCTTTCATGAATGATTCTAGAGAAAATCTTGCTCATAAAATTGTTAAGACTGATGGGTCTTAGATCTGAGAAACTGTTGATCTCCTTCTTATTGGGGATTAGTATCATATTTATACTTGTGATTATCTAGGTAATTCATGGTCATAGAAAAAAGCTCTCATCATTTTCACCACATCTTTTGCAATAATATTCCAACAAGATTAAAAAAAAATTTCAATAAATCCATTAGGACGCCCTGCACTATCTGAGTTCAGGCTATACATTACCTTTTTCACTTCATGTTTTTCTGGTATGTCATTAAGTTGTGCATTCTGCTCTAGTGTTATCATTTTAGGAATATGTTCTAATAGTTCAAAATTATTTGGTATTTTCTCCTCTGTGAACTGTTCTTCATAGAATATGATAGCTTCCTGAACAATATATGATTCCTGTTCTAGTCAAACCCTATTTTGATCGTGAATTCTCTTAATTTTTAATTTTTTTTCTTTTTCCATTCACATGATCATGGAAAAATCTTGTGTTTCTGTCTCCATTCTTAGACCATTACATCCCAGACTTACGTTTTCAAAATTTCTCTTCTATAGCATAAAACCTAATTAATTTTGCCTGCACTGTCTAATTCTTTATTTTTTTTTGAAGGGTTCTACTCAAAAGCTACTTCTTGCACTCTGTTCATTTCTTCTAAAGTAGACACTTGTTTAAATATATCTTCAAATGCTTCTCTACTCCATTTAGCCAAAGTTATACTCACCTTTTTCATTTTGTCGTGAAAATTAAAAATGAATCTGCACTGCACCATCCTTTCTAGTTTTGTTTCACAATTTTCATGAAATTTTCATGTTTAGCTCTGAAGTTAAAAAACCTAAATTTTGGTTTCATCTTTGCAGATCATAAGTAATGGTGAGTGGTCTGACCTTTATTTGATTAAATGCTCCATTGTGCAGTTTGGGTATAAGTCTTGAAATGCTTGATTTTCTAAACATTGTCCGACCTTTTAGGTATGCAATTTTCATCAATTCTCCCATTCCACCAAGTGAACTTGCTTCTAGTGAATCCCAAGTCCTCCCATTGACATGTTTAGACAATGGGCAAATTCCTCTACTTCAAGATATATACAGATAGCCCATCTTTTTTTCTTCATTTAGTATCATATTAAAGTCCCCACCACCATCCATGGTAAGTTCATACTCGATGCAATATCATATAAATCATCCCACAGACTAATTTTGTGTGTCCTTTCTATGCTAGCATATACAAATATACTATATATTTTCTGGTCTGTATCTATTTCAGTCATCTTCAAAGATAATAGTTATTCAATATCTTTTATAATTTTCACTTGTAGTTCTTCAGTAACAAAAACTCATATTTCATTTATGTTATGCCATGTTGTCCTCATATTTAACCATAATTTGTACATATCAGTATGTCTATAATGCTAAAAAGATTCCATAAGAGCTATGTATTTTAATTGTTTTTGTCTATGTAGCAAGACAACTCTCTCAAAGGCCTGTTGAGTGTTCACAGATAGAATATTCCACATGAAAGAGTTGTTCATTGTATAATTTTTTTAGCAGAGGCTTCCCTTGTAAGCACTCCACCAATTACCTTAAGTGGGACACTTTTATCTCTACTATTCTTATACTGTCTTCTTTCCTTGCTTGCTTTTGATATGTGCTTTGGTGATAGATCACTAGTATTCTCGTCTATTGAGGGGTCTGTGTATATAGTGGTATTCTCCACATCATCTTCATCTCCTATGTCATCTTTCTTTATCATCCTTTGTTCCTTGATCTTGGACATTGGATGAGTCAGAATCTGCAGTATCGCTTTTCTTTTTCTTTTATGCTGCATGTGTTATTTTTGAATTGATTTTCTGCTTTTTTTCATCTTGGTCTCCCCTTCTTGACCTCTACTATAATTGTTTGATTCTTTATTATTCTCTATTGACTCATTTGTGTTGTACTTGTCTTCTATATTCTCCTCATATGTCTTATCGGGGGTTTCTCAGGCATTTCACTGCCTTTATATCTTTCTACTCCTGCCTTACTTCTACTCATTTGTTTTGTTGCTATTGTGTCACTATCTTATATATTTATTGGTGTTGTTATTCCTTCTCTATTTGTATCTTTCTTATATTTCTCCTTTTTTTTTCCTTCTTTTTGTGTTGGTTTGATCTATGTGTTGTACCTTTGTTTTCTCATCCTTTTTCTTATCCTTATCGTCTATTAGTATGTTGCTTTTATGTTTTTCAGAGTGATTGCTTTATGGTTCTCCTTTTTCCTGCTCCATATCATCACTTTTGTTTGATAGTTATGTCTCAGTTTGTTCATCCCCTAACTTTGTTGGTTGTTTCACTTGTTCTTTATTTTTGTTGTATTTTTCTTTATGATCCTCATTTTTACTATCCTTCTCCTTTTCTAGATCCATCAAAGTGTTGAATTTATTGTTGGTATTTTCCCCTGTTTCTATTTTGCTATGTTTCTCCTCCGCTTTTTTTTTCTCATTGTTTCTCTTTTTTTGCTTGATTATTATCATATCCTTTACCCTTTTTTATCTTTTACTACATTCTAGTTGTTAGTATTATTTTTATTTCCTTTTTGTTTTCCTTGATTGAAATATTTTACAGGTTATTTTCCTTTGTCTAAATTTTGTGTGTGCTCTTTTCCTTCTTTCCTTTATTCCATATTGAATTTTTGATTTTTAGATTCTTGATTCAATTCCTCTTCTTTTGGCCTGTGTTGTGGATACAGTATCCAACATTCATTTTTATCATACCCTTGTAACTTGCAATTTACACAATATAGGCAGAAAGTCATATTTTATCACTTTCCACTTTGATTTAATCTCTCATTTGTCTTCATCCAGACAATTGATTTGAATTGTTTCTTGGTAGTTGTTTCATCAGATCCATTTCAACTTTAACTCTTACACAATTAGGTTATGCCTGATTGTTTATAGTTTTGTCTATCATAACAGTCTCTCTATTGCATTAGCCATTGAAAACATGGATTTCATATCAAAAGGATTGATAGGAAGCCTAAGGAATGATATCTATGCTATTGCAATTGTCTTTTCCTCCTCTGGATTAAACTAGGGATCCCACGTTAGAAAGCATAATGGGAATATCCTATTCTTAAATCTTATTTCCCATGCTCGCGACATCAACGCAGCATAATCCTCAAGCACTGTTGGACTTACAATATATATCTTTCCTCCAAAAACAAACCACTACCACAACGCCCTTTTATCTCCAATTGAATTGGAATTGTGTGTTTCAGTTCTGTCACGCCCCATCTTGGGAGGCATGATTGGCACCTAATGCCATACTGGGATGTGGGATGACCTGACTAGGCATATGCACTCTGGTGCCTATCAGCGACTCAAAATCAAGAAAACAAATTGCTTATCTCAGTTATAAACTCAGCCTTGGGCCGACAAGGCCCCATAACAACCTGTAAAAGAAAACAGCTAACCTAGTAATACAATAATAAAGGGATCCTATATGGGCTGACAAGACCACCATGATGTCTAGTTATAATAGAAAGAAAACAGGCAGCTATACTGGGCCCCACGGCCAATACGTAAAATAAGACATACATGGGCCCCACACAGCCCACAACAACCAACTAACTAAAAACTGTAGTCTTCAAGCCTCTAAGAATGAAAATATTATATGGAAAAAGGCCCCAGCCCCGGCCTACCCAAATGCTACATAATAAAAGACGGGTAACCTTTACAACTTGGCAACTCCGAATGAAAGGAGTTGGCCAATCTGCTGGCTCCGAGTAGCTGCTAAAGGGGGTCCCAAATCCTGTCTGTCTAAACCTGCAGGCAAGTATGCAACGCCCCATAGTTGGGCGTCAGTACAATATATACCAAATATGTAAGGTAGTGAGTAAAGCTGATTAAAACTGATAAAGAACTGAAAGTAAACAATAGTAAGGGCCAGAAGTTAACCTGTAAGCTTTCTTATCCATAAACTGCATCTGGTAAAACGCTACACGTATATGAGCTAGACTAATACTATTCATTCGTAAGTTATAACTGGCAAACAAGTATATAGACAAGAACCTAACCCGGCCCCAATAAGCCGGGAAGGTACAAATAAAACACTAATAACCTACCTGGGCCCCCATAATCCCCAGCAGGTGTCAATCAGTCTATATACCCCTACTGGTATCCCTTAAACCCTGTAGGTAACTGTAACTATATCTCCATACGACCCTCACGACCTCAATACGGCCCTCACGGCCTCAATACGGCCCTCAAGACCTCAATATGACCCTCACGGCCTCAATATGGCCCTAACGGCCTTAATACGACCCTCACAGAATCAATACGGTCCCTACGGACATCATATTTCTCTTGCGAGTGTAGCCCTATAGGCAACAAAACACCCAACAACCCAAACGTCGTATGCAGAGACCAAGCTAACTAGGGTTAACTCTAACGAGGGTTACTATGTCTTCGCTGTCAACTCAATTCTATTTGTAGCAGCTGACCATTATAGGCTTACTTTGGAATACTTGTTCTCTGCGTAGAACAACTGTGGGACTGCTACTAATCAGATATGCTCCTGAGCAGTCAACCCTAACCTTCCATAGGAAGCTTATTATAACTCTTAGCCTGGAGGTAATACTATAATACTGTGGTTCTAGTCGTTTAGACTCTAACCTGGTCTGTTCATATTTTACATGCCATCTCCAGGTGATTCCTAACCTCGTAGCTGTGTTTATCTAGACTCAGTCGTCCCCGAAAACCTATACCTGAGTATTTTATAAAAGTAGGCTGGGGCATTGGCCCCGTATCTAGCTACTAATCAAGCTTCCTTCTTAGGGTGTCTACTACTCTATCAGACTGGTAACAACTGGGGTGGTGCCTTGAGTGATCTGTACCATAACCATTGCATCAACTGACACTAACTGTAACTGGCAGTAGCCACTATGTGGCAGACTGACCCCCGATTCTCTAGGAAACTCTGATGCCGCTGACTCTAGGGTAAGACACGCTAACATAGTTCTGGCCCTGGAGGCGTCAAGGTACGCCAAGGGCCTCTAGGTGAGCTTTACTGACAATACAGGCACCAACTGATAGTTATATCGCCCGGCTACCTATGTTGTTCAACTTACTAACTCAGGCCCAACAACTATCCACAAACTTCTAACATCTAGGCATGATAGAAAAACATCAATTCTACTAACACAGTGAATAAAAGGGCAGAGGAGTTTCTATGACGCTTCTAGCATGAGTCACACTTAATATCTTCTTTCCCGATAAGGGATACTGCAATATATTCTTGATATGCTTTCTAATAGCTAGCCACAACATATATAATCATAATCTACTGATAGAAGCTAGTCACGACATACATGATCCGTATATACTAGCAGCAGCTACATTCAAAAACATAGGTCGTATCATTATACGACGAGAATAACTTGCCGAAGGATTAAGTCTTAACATACCTCGAATGTCGATTCTTGTTTAAATGATTAGTTTCAACCTATAGCCAGCAGTTCCACTCAACTGCAGTCCTTATACTGAGCGAACAGGGCTAGTTTCAACACTAAATTCGGCAAATAACGATATCTTTCAATAACAATGTTAACTATAATTCAACTCTGTTTAACTCAGTATAAAACCCACAATTTCTCGAGAGTTCAGAAGGGAGAAATGCTTATTTTTTGCCTGTGTCCATTTTGGATTCCATTTGAAGTAATTTTGAGAACCTTTACTCGCGGGGTTCTGGTGTACCGGGAATATTTTCAAGAAATAACTCCGCAAGAATGCTTCCCGTAATCCTAGAACTTGTTATTCAAGGTGAATTTGCATTTAGGCGGAGTTTGATAGAGTAATTCGAAGAAAATTTGATGAAAAACGCGGGTGAGCTCTGTTTTGGCCGAGGGGAAATGTTATATAATGAATCAACATAAATAAGAGGGACTTATATAATATCTGGGGCGGTGGCAGAGGGTGTGCGACGTGCCCCCCATTGCGCTGCATTAGGGGCGTGACCCGCCAGTGCCTACGGCAAGGCAAGTCGCGTGACGCAGCGCCCAGCGCGCCGACCTCCTGGCCTTGGCTCCCCATCTTTGACAACACGCTCGTGTGGACACCTCCCGGGCCTCCTTCCGGGTGTTTTATATGCTAAAATTCTCAATGTACATGTGCGCATGATGATCGTACCATGGAAGTTTATGGGGTATAACATCCTCCCCCCGTAAGAACATTCATCCTTGAATGTCATCTTCAGGATTAAAGGAGTTAACTCTTTTAACTAATACTTAGAAGAATTTCGGCAGAGTCTCCTCTATAATATGGACTATCCGAAAATATGAAACACAGAAAAGGCCAACACAGGCGCCTCACAGGATGCTATTTATAGCTAAATAACACAATAGTACTACATGTATGTAACCAACTGATAATAATAGTAACCAAGTCAACTATATAGCATCTAAAACTATTATACCTTAACTGAAATCGGCTAAGCCTGTATACTCTCATCGTAGGGCCTGGAACAACTGAAACCATCCAAACTTCGCATCATTCTCTGTTTTTCAATTCGTTTATGCTATATTTCCGTTCCCTCATGATACTCTAATAAGCTACAACTTTGGTCCTCAAATTAGGTCCCTCGAATCTGATCATCTAATATAACTATTGGAGTTTCTCCGTGGAACATTGATTCCGTACCTTCAGTATTCCCGATTGGGTCAATCTGAGAAAATGTCTTATACGCGCTTGCGTAGTGTTGAATAAGCATATCCTAGCCCGAACGCAACTCTATCTCATAAGCCACTTGGTCAATCTCCCCGAGGGCCCAGTATAGCTTAATGAATCTAGGGATGGACTTGCCCTTCTTGTCAGATCTCATAATGCCCTTCATTGGCGAAGTTTTTAGGAATATCCAGTCATTACTTCATCATTTTTTAACTTCTCCATATGCTAGAATAAGACTTCCGGCGACCCTGGGCTGCCGGTATGTATCTCCGAATTAGTTTAACTGTTTCACTTGACTGATGTAGTATGCCTGGTCTAATTGTCCCTGATTTACCTACTTCAGGCCATCATTTAGGGAACCTTAGTGCCTGAGTCGTGCGCTCTACTTGGCCACTGTCTAGGGATGGGAAGTTGTACTCAAATTAACTTGAATTCTAATTTGTTTTGATAGTTTTTCCAAGCCTAGCTGTAAGTTGCGGTCTTTGTCAAATTTTAATAAACACTAGGACATCGTATTGCCGGCACAACTCCTTTATATTCCATTCAACGTAATCTTTAGCTGAAACATAATCCTGACCGGTAAGAAATGAATTAATTTCATCGGTCTTTCGATACTGACTCGAATAGGATCGAATTTACCTCTAATACGGGTTAACCCTGCAGCTATATTCATACTGCCTATTTCCTCCTTCTACATAGGCACGACTATCTCCTAAATTAGCCTACCCGATTTCTGATGTTCAATCTCTCTTTGCTGGCCATTGTAGCTTTATGCCACTTCTTCTTATGCCAGCAGTAGATTTCTTTTATAACTTAACGCGTTTTCATAAAACCCGGGTGGGGGAACTAATGGACATGGTATGCCTTGCTGTGGATACAAAACTCTGCCATATTTAGAACATAGAGTCGACCTCTGGTATTAAGACTCTATCCCCTACTATCTCAAAGGCTGGTAACTTCTTCTGTTGGGCCTTATCTCTGGCTACACTAGGCTACTGTCTCCGTACCGTCACTCTTTTGCTTCCACAACATGTGATAACATTGCAGTAGTCTAGGTTACAATCCCATTATCCTCTAAATGTCACCCTGATGCTTATTTCTCGACATTCGGTGGCGATTCCAAGCTCTATCAGCCCGCCACCGCCTGGAGGTGGCTCTATTCTCCTCTCAAGTTTGATGCTCATGCCTTGCTCTTATTTCTATAAGCTGAAAATCGGGGTTCGTGCTCCACACACCTTACTAGAAGGGATATTACCGACTAAGTCTACCAACCTGTATCGTTTTGACCTGCACTCAGGCCAACCTCACCCATATAATCTCTCTGTCCTTCGACATAACAAACTAGGGGTCATGGCTATTATTCTTCAGGTATTCACTACCGTCTCTAGCACACTGCGGCGGAATCTAGCCTATTTCTGACCTGGGTTGTACTACTTCTATGTGTTTTTTGCTTATGGGCTCTTACACGTACTTAGATGCTACTGGAAATTATATCTGCCCTCCTGATTTACTGCCATGAGGGTCTAGGTAACTTTGTAAACACTAAGGGTCTTGACCATCTTCTAATCCTTCTCGGAATCAACAGTTTTAGCCCTCATTTACTCTTTATTATGGGCAAAATGAAATTGATACTTATGCTTTCTATTGTACTGAAAGACAAGCTGGGAGGTGGAAAATGACCCTATCATTCCATAACAGGGCTAAGGCGCGGAATTCAACGAACTCTAAAGGCTAGAGGTACAAATCTCACACAATCCTTCACATTTTTCAGGTAACCCAACATTAACTGTCGCTCCCGTCTAATTCTAACTGCCTACTAGGTGAGCCAAATCATACATATACCATATTACTGACCTCTTACTCTGAGACTGTAAGGAGAACTGGGGATGGTGCTGGCATATTTATTACCTTATGAGGTTCCTGGTGCCTCGGGAGGATGCTGGGGAGATTAAAAGATGTTTGCTTTTGCCCTTAGGCTAACTGGCCCCCCAATTGTGGCACCTCACTGGTACCCTCCACTGCTGTTGTAGCTGACTTGCGGCTAACTAAAGTCTGCCCCATATGAAACATTATTTCGAACAAACATAACAATGAAAGCTTAGGGACTCATCCCTATACAACTCATCTATATAACACGATCTGAGAAGAAGGAGGGGTAACCATATTATCATGCCTTGTAGCCTCCTGCTTTTAAAAGTGGTGCATAACACATTTATAAATAAGACTCAACTAGACACGGCTTGCAGACTCCCTGGGATACGACCTGCTCTGATACCAAGTTTTCCACGCCCCACCTTGGGAGGCATGACTGGCACCTAATGCCATACTGGGATCTAGGTTGACCTGACTGGGCATATGCACCTCTAGTGCCTACCAGCGACTCAAAATCAAGAAAACAAACTGCTATATCACGGTTGTAAACACAACCTCGGGCCGACAAGACCCCATAACAACCTATAAAAGAAAACAGCTAACCTAGCAACACAATAATAAAGGGATTCTATGTGGGCCGACAAGACCACCATGCTGTCTAGTTATAACATAAAGAAAATAGACAGCTATATTGGGCCCCACACGGCTAACATGTAAAATAAGACATATATGGGCCCCATATAGCCCACAACAACCAATTGAAGACTGTTGTCTGCAAGCCTCTAAGAATGAAAATATTAGATGGGACAAGGCCCCAGCCCCGGCCTACCCAAATGCTACACAATAAAAGACGGGTAACCTCTGCAACTTGGCAACTCCGAATGAAAGGAGCTAGCCGATCTGCTGACTTCGAGTAGCTGCTAATGGGGGTCCCAAATCCTATCTGTCTAAACCTGCAGGCAAGTATGCAATGCCTCATAGTTGGGTGTCAGCACAATATGTACTGAATATATAAGGCAATGAGTAAGGCTGATTAAAACCGATAAAAAACTAAAAGTAAATAGTAGTTAGGGGCAGAAGTTAACCTGTAAGTTTTCTTATCTATAGCCTGCATCTGGTAAAACCTTACATGTATATGAGCTGAAACTGTATGACTATTCATTCATAAGCTATAGTTGGCAGACAAGTGTACAGACAAGAGCCTAACCCGACCACCATAAGCTCGGAAGATACAAACAACACAATAATAACCTACCCGGGCCCCCATAAGCCCCGACAGGTGCCAATCAGTCTATATAGTCGTACTGATACCCCTTAGACCCTGCAAGTAACTGTAATTATATCTCATTACGACCCTCACGGCCTGAATACGACCCTCATGGCATCAATACGGCCCTCAAAACCTCAATCTAGTTCCTACGGACATCATATTGCTCTTGCGAGCGTAGCCCTATAGGAACAAAACACCCATCAATCCAAACATCGTATGCAGAGACCAAGCTAACAAGGGTTAACTCTGACTAGGGTTATTATGTCCTCGCTGTCGACTCAATTCTATTTGTAGCAGCTGAACATAATAGGCTTACTCTGGAATACTTGTTCTCTGTGTAGAACAATTGTGGGGCCGCTACTAATCGGATATGCTCCTGAGCAGTCAGCCCTAACCTTCCATAGGCAGCTTATTATAACTCTTAGCCTGGAGGTAATACTGTAATATTGTGGTTCTAGTCCCTTAGACACTAACTTGGTCTGTTCAGATTTCACATGCCTTCTCCGGGTGATTCCTAACCTCGTAGGTGTGTTTATCTATACTCAGCCTTCCCCGGCAACCTGTACCCGAGTATCTTATAAGAGTAGGTTGGGGCATTGGCCGCGTATCTAGCTACTAACCAAGCTTCCTCCTTAATGTGTCTACTACTCTATCAGACTGGTAACAACTGGAGTGGATTCCTGAGTGATCTGTATGATAAGCACCACATCGATTGACACTAACTTTCACTAGCAGTAGCCACTATGTGGCAGACTGTGCCGCTGAATCTAGGGTAAGACCACACTAACATAGTTCTGGCCCTGGAGGCGTCAAGGTACGCCAACGGCCTATGGGCGAGCTTTACTGACAGTGCAAGCCCCAGCTGATAGTTATATCGCCTAGCTGCATCTATGTTGTTCAACTTACTAACTCAGGCCCAACAACTATCCACAAACATCTAACGTTTAGGCATCACAGCAAAACATCAATTCTACTAACACAATGAACAAAAGGGTAGAGGAGTTTTTATGACACTTCTAGTGTGAGTCACACTTAACATCTTTTTTCCCGACAAGGGATACTGCAATATATTCTTGGTATGCTTTCTAACAGCTAGCCACAATATATGTAATCATAATCTATTAATAGCAGCTATTCACGACATACATGATCCCTATATATTAGCAGCAGCTAATTACAATACATAGGATCATTGTCTATGTTCAAAAACATAGGTCGTATCATTATACGACGAGAATAACTTGCCGAAAGATTAAGCCTTAACATACCTCGAATGTCGATTCTCATTTAACTGATTAGTTTCAACCTATAGCCAGCGGTTCCACTCAAATACAATCCTTATACTAAGATAATAGGGCTAGTTTCAACACTAAATTCGGCAAGTAACGATATCTTTCAATAACAATGTTAATTATAACTCAACTCTACTTAACTCGACAGAAAACCCATAATTTCTCGAGAGTTCATAAGGGATAAATGCTTACCTGTTGCCTGTGGCCGTGTAGGATTCCATTTGAAGTAATTCCGACAACCTTTACTCGGTGGGGTTCCGGTGTACCGGGCAAATTTTCAAGAAATAACTCAGCAGGGATGTTTTTCGTAAGCCTAAAACTTATTATTCAAGGAGAATTTGCGTTTGGGCAGAGTTTGACGGCGTAATTCAAAGAAAATTTGATGAAAAACGCAGGTGAGCTCTGTTTTGGCCGAGGGGAAATGTTATCTAATGAATCAACATAAACAAGAGGGACTTATATAATACCTGGGGCGGTGGCGGAGGGTGTGCGGTGCGCCCCCCATCGCGCTGCACTAGGGGAGCAACACACCAGTGCCTGCGCCAAGGTAGGTCGCGCGACGCGACGCCCACCGCATCGGCCTCCTGGCCTCGGCCCCGTCTGTTTGAAGACATCAAACACGCTCGTGTGCTCACCTCCCGGGCCTCCTTCCGGGTGTTTTATATGCTAAAATTCTCAATGTACATGTGCGCGCAACGATCGTACTACGGAAGTTTACGGGGTGTAACAAGTTCATATAAGTTTGGCCTTCCATCTTTCTTTAGCTATGTGATTGTTTATTCTCAGTGTAAGTACGTAATGGGTTTGATATCAATTGGATCAGATGGTTGTACATTTATGAAGGCGTTGAGTACTGTTGTATACTTTGTTGTTGTAGAAGTTGTATCAGCGAGCTGACGAATCACCAGAGGTGGCTGGTCGCTGGTTGTCATGGCCATGTTTGGTCGGTGTTGATGGTAGGATCTCTAAGCTTTTAAGATTTTTTCATAATTTTTGACACTTGAAAATAATGATTACTACTATACTTTTCTTTTTTTACTTGTAAAATTTACACACTCAGTGTCTTAATAAATATTCACACATCATTAATGTACTTCAAAAGCCTTGTTGGGCGATGCTCTCTGGTAACAAGAATGGTAAATATAAAAGAAGTCCATATTCAAGCAATCCTTCATATTACTACACTGCTATATTAGATATACCTTTATAGAGAATGAGGACAATGTATCACCAGAAAAGTTCTATTTTAAGACTTGATGGTGTGCTGTCGTGTTTCTCTTTAGACTAATATATGGTGATTGATTTTGGAATGTGACAGTATGTAAATGTTAAGATTTGTGCACATCGTCTTTGTTAACTACTGGTGGTGCGCGGCACTGAGCACGGGCCCAATCTAAACATATATGCTAATTTCATCTTTACTCATTATAATCTCCAGTTTGATGAAGTTTATGGTCCAAGGCTAAAACCTTGAATATATAATTAAAATTGCAGCACTATATATATATATATAACTTGATAAAAGCAGAAGTCCGTATAGCAAGACAAATAAAAATTTCATATAGTTTTTTGCCTTGTACTAAAGATCATAGACTTATATGATAAGAAAACTGGCTTAGCTATGGGGAAATTCAATTAACAATCTGCAATTTAGACTTATATGATAAGACAGCTGGTGTAGCTGTGGGCAAATTTAACTAATACTCTGCAATTTATGTTAGGCGATGCATGAAAAATATGGCATGATAAACTTTTATGTTATTTGAAGTAGAAACATATCCAGTAGAAACTTGTGTAAATTCAACTAAAGAAAGTCAAAAAAATGCCTAACTATGCGATGGAGTTAAAATGATACCAAGGATGGTAAAAAGAAAAGGTTGCCATTTTCTCTTTGCTGTGATAGCTTTCTTTATAACAAAATTGGAACTTCCATCAAAGGAAGTAACGGAAAAACAAAGATGTCTTCGCAAGATAAGAAGGAAAATCGTGTTTGCTTCTTATAATAAAATTATGCAGTGCAAGCAAGCATTGATGTCTTCTCCCGTGTTGTAGAAATAAATTAAAATTTTATTTTTCAATTAACTAAAAGAACCGCAGCACTTTTGAATCCAATAAAAGAGTATAAATAAAATTCGGCACTTGGTATATCTATCTCGTTCTAGGATTTTTGCCTTAAATATTCTACTGTCCATCAAAGGAAATAATGAAAAAACAAAGATGTCTTCACAAGATAAGAAGGAAAATTTTATTTGCTTCTCATAATAAAACTATGCAGTTCAAGCAAGCGTTGATGTCCTCATCCGTATTGTAAAAATAAATTAAAAAAAGTGAAGCAACTGCAACACTTTTGGAACCAACCAAAGAGTACAAATAAAATTCTGCACTTTGTGTTTCTATTTCATTCTAAGATTTTCGGCTTAACTATTTCCCTGATCACATCAAGATTATTTTGTTCCTTTATTTGCAGCCAAGATGGGTTACAAGTTATAATTGTGAATAAATTAGGTTTGCTAAAATTTAAAAAATTTTACATAGCTCAGTTTCATAGATTCACCAATCATCTTGATACGAAAGAGGACAACAAATAGAGCTGATCAAGACTTGGCTTATTGTTTCCAGCTCTTGTTCGCTGTTTGGCTCAAGTACAAACTCAATTTCTCCATTGAACACAACTAATAGAGAGGTAACTTTCATTCTATGAAATTCAGTTTTATCAGGCCTCACAGAATTGAGACAACAGTTTAGTTCAATGAAAATAATGAAGAAAGGCCAGGAAAGGTGGTGACTAATTTACATGCCACCGTCTCCAGCATTGGGTATAAACAGAATCGTGCAAAGCTTATTAAAAGGGCAAGCATTCTCTATCGTAATTTTTTATATTCAAAATCAAGATTTTTAATTAGGAGAAGAAGGAATTATATTGATTATCTCTTGTTTAATCTCGTACAAAGAACAATTTGAATTAAAATTTTTTGTTGAATTAATTAACATTGTTCTAATTGGTGATTCAAATCTTCCATTGCTTTTTATTATCAACTTCACTTTGTCTTTTAGTTTCTTCTTGTTTCGACTGAAGAATATCATAAACAAATGATTTAAACTGTGAATGTAGGATGCATAGCATTTACACAAAATGTGAAAGATTGTATTGCAGTGAACAACTGCATCAAAATCTGTTTTGACCTTAAGTGGCACAACAGCTAAAACAAGTATTTTCAACATTAAGAAATATATACAAAAAGGCACTATGCACACTTCTTTACTCAAAAGTAGAACATTGTATTGCAGCCAACATCAAAATTTGTTTCGACCATAAGTACTACAACTGATGTAGAATATCAAAAGTTATTCGTAGATTCTAGGATATTCAAGCAAACTTCATTTTGCTTAAAATCTGCTTCTTGATTTGTATTAAAAAATAAAGTTTCAATGAGAGAACAAGAAAATTTTAAAATATGCAATTTTCAAGTAGCAATAACAAGAAAAAGAAAGTAGATTAGATGTGATGGAATTTATATTTTAATTATAGTTCTAAGTTGTCAAGTTTTAAATGCTAACCTTCAGTATTTTGGCATCGGTATCGATAATTTTATTTTTCTTATATTTTGCTGGATGACGCATTTTTTGTTGATGAAGCATGATATTCTATCGTAGAAGTGATGGATTCTATCTTTCTTTTACCTCCATCGCCAATGGTTATTGTTGTTGAGCATTGGAGTAAATCAAAAATTGTTGTTTTTGGCTATAAGATAAAAGAACCAATGAACCAAATATTCTATCCGGTGTCCTAAGAAGTGAATTTTGAACCATTTCTGTAGCAACTCTTCTTGGATATGCTCAACAGGTAACAATTGCTTCTGCACAAAGAAGTTTAAAGCTTGAAAGACCACTAAATTTTAAATATTTTTCATTAATTACCCTCTAAGCTGAATTAATTTTATTGTTATGTGGTTGTATCTTGATAACAATAGTTTCATATATTTGCTCCGTTGTCATTGAAAGCATTCTTTCAGCCCATTTCTCTGACATTGTTGTTGTTATTGTTCCACTCATATATGTAATTTCATCTTCAAATTCACATCTGTAATGTTATTTTTTCAGAGTGATTTTACATGAAATGCGATAACTAATATAATTTTTGCTATCAGTTGTCTGTAATAATATTTTGGCAGGGTGAAAGTTCTTATTATCTTGGAATCAGTGTTTAGCGGAGCTTGCAATTATGTATTGAACTTTCTTTTTTTGTTTCATTCACACCAATTATTTACACTCTAATCATAAAAGCACGTAAAGGAATTGAAATTCGCTTGACAATGATATTTCGCCTTCAACATAAAAAGTTTGCGCCTATTAAGAAATTTATCAAAAGGAAGCTGTTAGTAATTACAATATCGATTACTCACAAGGTAAAGTACCATTGCTAATATCAGTTATATCCTCTGGATATTGCATTTTGTATACATTGGAGCTCATGTTGATTAATTTTATTAATTGGAGGCAGCAAAATAGCAAAGTAACTCGCTAGTGCTAATAAACAAATTAATAAGCGTCCACTCTGACAATTAACATCTACAAAAGAGACTTAGATGCGATCCATCAGACAAATTACTGATAAAGTACATAAAATATTTCAAGAGAATAGAGGGCATATAGTAGTTCATACAAAAGTAATCGTAAAAAAAATTATCCTCCTCATGCACTTGATGTTAGTAAGAGGGTACGAAAAGATTTATTGCTTTCTTATATCAGTGGTGTTAAAATTAACGTGCTGAACTTGGACATAATTACGTGCTCAAGTGCTATTTTATAACTTGTATAAGTCATATTTGTCAATTTAATTAATTATATTCTCATGCAATTTTGTATAATTTCGTGCATAAACTAACCAAGGTGATTAGCTCTTTGTTTTGTAGGAAAAAAATGTTAAAGATGGGTTAAATTTGAAGATGCACGAGCAAGGAGGAGTTTGGATTGAGTTGGGATGACAATTGTACAAGATGGCTTGAAAAACAGCCCTGTCGCACAGCCCAGCGTGCCACACCGGCTGACCTGTGCGATAAGCGCAGTGTCACGCCCGGGCGTGTGCGCGCAAGGGCAGGCAAAGCAGCAACAGCAGCACGCGATGGCGTCGTGCCATGCTAAGGGCCCTGCGGGATAGCTGCTATGCCACACCAGGCGACGCGCACCAGTCCAGCTCGAGGACCTGCCGAGGGACACATTCCAGTGGACTTCCGTGTTTGCTTCATGGCACGGAGGCAAATTGAGGCGTCCAGCTCCGTGACAAGGACACAGTTCATGGCCGGCCAAATTTTGTAAACTTTCACTTAGTATAAATTAAAACCTTAGCTCCTAAAATCATTTTTCACGAAATATTTTTGGAAAATCGTAAAGGAGCGAAGGGAGAACGGAAGAACTCTACCTTCGGTTCCTTATTTTTCATTTTCTTTTAATTATTCTTGTAAGTACTCTACTTTGAACATGTTTTTGAGTATTTGTACGAACATGAGTAGCTAAAACCCTTCCTCTAGGGTTGAGGCTACGTAAGATGATTGTAAATGCATGAATTCGTCATTGGTTTGAGTTTTAGTTGTTGTTTTGTCTTACATTCTTTATTATTTATGTTTTTATGCTTGATCACCATGAAAACACATGTGTTAAGCTTGGGTAAAAGCTTGAAAGAGTAACCCTAGGCTAGAACATGAGAATGTAGGGAGCAAGTTCTTACCTTTACGGTAGGATTAGCGGTTAGGATGGAAATTATACCTAATTTGCCTTGTTTGGTTATTAAAACGGGATGAGCTAGACATCGGCTTAGAATTATTACATCATCACTCGTAGAAGTAGTTGTGAAGCTAAGTTCGGTTAAATGATTAGAGGTACGAACGTCCATAATCAAGGGTGCAAACTTCGTAAACCACATCCATGTAATTACATTGCTCATGAATTAGGACGTCATATACCCGCTCAACGATGTAGGTGCGAGACTAGTTTGTCGTGTTTAAAGACTCGAAGGACCATTAACATAGCATTTTAATTATGTGAGAGAACAACTGAAGTTTTCATACTCAAACCATTGTGAATTGTAGTATTGCATGATTACGAGGCCTTAACTCTAGTTGCTTCTTATATTGTTTCTCAAGTATTTTGTGATCACCCCTAGAATTAAGTAGAATTTATTGAAAACTTCTATAATCAACACTTGTGAAGTTAATTTTAAAACTTGAACTTGAAAATTGCTGGTTCAGTCCCTGTGGGTTCGACATCCAGCTCTTAAAAAGGGCCACTGTATTACTTGTACGACCGCGTACGCTTGTGAGTGCGCTGGAGCGCAATAAATTTTTGGTGTCGTTGCCGGGGACTAGCAAAGTTTAGTGAATTTTTTTATTTTTTTGTGATTTTTAATTTCCTTAAGTGTTGAGAAACTTGGTCTTAGTCTGCTATATTGCAGGTGACAGGTTGTCCTTGCAGAGCTGGCAAGGAATAGAGAGCTGGTGGAACCATTGTTGAAACCTGAACGCCAACTGCATTTGCTCAGAAGGGAAGCTCTAGAGCGAAAGTAGAAAAGATTACAAGAGCGGTTTCAACAACATCCACCAGTTGAGCAAGCAGAGTTGTTACCTGATCAAATGGCAGCCTAACCAGTTCGCGAAGTGGCAATCCCACTAGCGACGAATGTGACCTCCAGTATCCGCAAATCGGAGCCCAGAGGAAACTTTGAATTGAAATAGAATATGGTGCAGCTGTTACATTCTAGTGGCCATTTCACTGGGATGACTCATGAGGACCCACAGCAGCACTTACAGAACTTCTTGGAGATAAGTGATACCCTCATCCCCACCTAAGTGTCAACTGATTATGTCCGACTCACACTCTTCCCATTTTCATTGTTGGGAGAGGCAAAGAGGTGGCTGGAAGCTGAGCCACCTAATTCTGTTACTTCTTGGGATGACTTAGCAAAGAAGTTCCTCATCAGATTCTTCTCTTCAGGCAAGACTGTCAACCTCAGGAGTGAAATATTAAGCTTCAAGCAGAGGCCGGAGGAGAACCTGTATTTGGCTTGGGAGAGATTCAAGTCATTATTGAGAGATTGCCCACATCACCAGCAGTCCAATGAAGTGCTAACCCATACTTTTGTGGAGAGTCTAGACCCACACACCAAAATTTTACTAGACTCTGCATCGAGTGGGCAAACATTGGAGAAAACCTATGATGAGTTGTACACTCTGTTGAACAGGATTGCTTAGGGGAATCCAGAGTGGCACAGCGATTCATCGAGAGGGGCAGGTAAGAGAGCAGCAAGGCTGATAGAGGTGGATGGTGTAAATGCCTTGGCGGCACAGCTAGCATCATTTCAACATCAGATGATGACTCAGTTCAATAAACTAAGTATGAATTAACCACAGGGACAAGTGAATGCAGTTCAGCAGGCTCCTAGTTGGTGTGAAATCTGCGGTAATAATGGGCACAATATAGAATCTTATGGGGCCAATCCTGAAACGTGTCAATGTTGTTGGGAATGTTTAGAGAAACAATCAAAATTTTGGGAACAATTACAACAAGAATTGGCAGAGCCACCCGAATTTTTCTTGGAGTAAAAATCAAATTCAAAGCTACTAACAACCTCAGCAGCAGCAAAACAGGCAGAATGGTGGCCAGTCGAGCAACAACATTGAGGAGATGTTGCAAAAGATTATGGCAACACATACCCAATTAGCAGAGAATCAGGCGAGGATGGCATCAAATTTGAAAAATCAGCAGTTGGCCACCCGCAATCTAGAGAAGCAGATGGGTCAAATAGCAGTTGCTCAGCACACCAGACCTCAGGGAGGGTTACCTAGTGACATAGATACAAATCCCCGACAGGTCAATGCCATCAGTTTGAGGAGTGGCAGGAAATTGGCTGATACACCGCCGAAGGAAAAGAAAAATGAGGTGCAACTGGAGTTGGTTAGAAAGGGGACACCGACTAAAAAGAATGATAATCAGAGTGCTATGCGACAAAATGCACAATCATCATTGCAGCCAGCACAGATACCACTACCACATTTTTCGCAAAGACTGAAAAAGAGCAAGGAGGAGGAATGCTTTAAAAAGTTCTTTGATATTTTCAAAGAACTTCACATAAATTTGCCTTTGCTTGATGTTTTGCAGGGCCCAAGTATGTTAAGTAATAAGAAGATTTGATGGCTAACAAAGTCAGACTGGTGGGTGTTCAGACAGTGGCACTGACTGAGGAGCGCAGCCACAGGGTAATGAGAAAGATAGCGAAAAAGCTCAAAGACCCATGGATTTTTACCCTCCCCATACAAATTGGTAAAGCTGAGGTGATAAGAGCTCTATGTGATTTAGGGACAGCAGTTAATTTAATGCCCCAATATTTGTTTAACACCTTGGGGTTGGGTCACCGAGGCCAACACGAATGATGTTGCAGCTGGCAGACAAGTCTCAAGTGGCACCAGATGGAATAATCGAGGACATTCTCATCAAAGTGGGCAAGTTCATTATACCCGCTGATTTCATCATACTTGATTTTAAAATTGATGACACGGTACCCCTGATCTTGGGACGGCCATTTTTGGCCACTGGAGGAGCAATTATTAATGTAAGAGCAGGAACCCTGAAAATGAGGGTCGATGATGAAGAAGAACTCTTCCGGATCTATCAAGAGATCAACCCACCCACGCACTATAGAGACCTTTATAAGGTCAGTGTGTTGTCAGAGGCTAAGTGTGGGGTGACAGATTTCATAGGTCCACGACAGCAGGAGATGATCACATTTCAGCCCGAGTCTGATGGAGGGCTTCAATTAGAGAAGGAGTTGGAGTAATAGAGGACAGAGTGGAGGCTGTTCACTCGACAAACAAAAAAAGAAGAAGATGGTTCTCAAAAGGGAACACTGGTTTGAAGATGTCCTGAGAAGGATAGCCCATGTCGTGCCGCGACGTAAAATCAGAGACTGCTTGGGAGGCAACCCAAGGGTACCACAAGTACAGTTTTATTTTACTTTTGTTTTGAGTATGTTTATTTTCACTTTTTGTTGTTTTTGGTGGTGAATTAAGCACAGATTAAGGGAAAGTCTGAGTACCCTTGGAAGAGGAAGCTAAGGAGCATGAAAGAGGAAAAGTGTGGGGTCGATAACCCACTTGTACAAAAATGAAGAAAAACATGTTGTTAACTAGGCCTAGAGGCCTCAGGGAGTATTTCTCACCCTATTTGTATTTTAATTTGATGCTTTGGGGACATAGCATATTTTAAGTGTGGGGTGAGGGAAATTTCAAACATTTTGTGCTTAATGATTTCGGGTGAATTTAGTGCTTGATAAGGTATTGGCTGATGAAAATTTTTTGAGTTGAGCATGATTCATCCACCTGTTGGTTTTTCTTTTCGGTTCTTTTTCGACGGGGGGCACTCTGAACCGATGAATAAAATTTTTCTTTGCCTATACATAGCTATTTTAGTCATAGTTAGGGACTGTTCCCGACGATAGATGGTGACGACTGTCTTGTGAGAAAATTACTCAATAGATTTTTATTTTGGAACCCGTAGTTGATTGGTGGCTTGATGTTCTTGTTATGTGCTATGTATGATTGTGAGATACAAGTGTTGTAAATTTTGAAGCATGTGAGCAGTTGTATAAATCTTTTTGAGACACCTAAGCTCTTGGATGTGACTCGATGTGTTTAAAGCTGAATTTTGCATTCTTGTGATTAGCTGAGTTACGAGTCTGCCGAATTTGTCTTAAATTGAGCATGTGTTGTGTGTGTAAGATTTTTGAATATTTCATGCTATAGTGTAGAGTCTATAACTTTTCTGGTGTGTATACAAAGTGAAATGAAAGATGTAGATTGTAGGAGATGATTGAGGCATTTCTTTGAATGAGCCTAATTTTTATACCTCGCTTTACCTACCTTGAATGTCTGATCCTAGTTAACCCCATTGAGCCTTTAACCTATTCTTTGCTAGCCACAAAATGAGCTTAATCTTTTCATTTCATTAGCCTTTAATTTGATCCAAAACTCCTAAGTTCTTATGTGAAACTGCAAAAAAGTTGTGGAGTGAGAAGTGAAATAAGAAGGAAAATAGTAGTTGGGGGAGTTGAAGAGAAGACTAGAGGTGCACTTGTTTAAAAATGAATAAGAGTTAGTAGGGAGTAAAATAAGAAAAGAGCGAAAAAGAAAATCACAGAAAATTACTCAAATACTCCGTACTAACAGCTTAAGTGTGCCTAATGAGATGGGGAAACAAAAGAGAAAAATGGGAGTTGAAAAGTATAAGGGTGAAGTAGGAGGATGGAAATTCCTAATGAAAGTGTTGTGTATTAAAAGCGCTTAGGGAAGATAGTCACTAACTGGCCATAATAGTATCTACCCGCCCTTAGCTTACATTACAACCCATTAAGTCCTACTTGATCTTATATTCGAATATTCTTAAATTAGTGGAGTAAAACACTAAAGGAAAGCTTATGGGTCAATACACGTGGCATGTGAATTCTTTGTGAGAGTGAGCTTATCTCTTATGCATAGACCCATACATGTTCTAAATTTGAAGAATCATGAGTGAGAAATGGGTAACTCTCTTGTTATGAGGGCACATGTTTAATGAAGGATAAAATTCATGTCGGATGTCTTGGTCGGTTAATTTGCATGAGTTTGTTGAGATTGAGAGTCCATTCTTGAGGCTAGGAAGTCTTTACATAGTTATATTCGATTTTAAGGGTTAAATCTTGCATGCTCTATTTTTTAACTTGCAATCTAAAATAATCGTTGTAGCCTTAGCTTGAATCGTTTTGCCTCAATTAGCTATGTGTGAGTCTTCATGTGCATGAGATGTAAAAGAGTTGTCCGAGGACGAACAAGGCTTTAAGTGTGGGATAGTGATCTTGGGTATAATTACATGCCCAAGTGCTATTTTATAACTTGTATAAGTCATGTTTGTCAATTTAATCAATTACATTCTCATGTGATTTTGTATAATTTCGTGCATAAACTAACCAAGGTGATTAGCTCTTTTTTTTGTAGGAAAAAAAATGTTAAAGATGGGCTAAATATGAAGATGCATGAGCAAGGAGGAGCTTTGGATTGAGTTGGGATGACAATTGCACAAGACAGCTTGAAAAACAGCCCTACCACACAGCCCAGCGTGCCACGCCGATTGACCTGTGCGATAGGCGTAGTGTCACACCCGTGTGTGGGCGCGCGAGGACAGGCAAAGCAGCAGCACGCGATGGCGTCGTGCCATGCTAAGGGCCCTGCGCGATAGCTGTCGTGCCACGCTAGGTGATGCACACTAGTCCAGCGCGAGGACTTGCCGAGGGACACATTCCAGTAGGCTTCCGCATTTGCTCCGTGGCACGGAGGCAAATTAAGGCATCTAGCTCCGTGACACGGAGGCAGTTCATGGCTGGCCAAATTTTGCAAATTTTCACTTAGTATAAATTAAAATCTTAGCTCCTAAAATCATTTTTCACGAAATATTTTTGGAAAACCGTAAAGGAGCGAAGGGAGAATGGAAGAACTCTACCTAGGGTTCCTTATTTTTCATTTTATTTTAATTATTCTTGTAAGTACTCTACTTTGAACATGTTTTTGAGTATTTGTACGAACATGAGTAGCTAAAATCCTTCCTCTAGGGTTGAAGCTACGTAAGATGATTGTAAATGCATGAATTCGTCATTGGTTTAAGTTTTAGTTGTTGTTTTGTCTTACATTCTTTATTATTTATATTTTTATGCTTGATCACCATGAAAACACATGTATTAAGCTTGGGTAAAAGCTTGAAAGAGTAACCCTAGGCTAGAACATGAGAACGTAGGGAGCAAGTTCTTACCTTTACGGTAGGATTAGCGGTTAGGATAGAAATTATACCTAATTTGCCTTGCTTGGTTATTAACACGGGATGAGCTAGACACCGGCTTAGAATTATTACATCACCACTCGTAGAAGTAGTTGTGAAGCTAAGTTCGGTTAAATGATTAGAGGTACGAACGTCCATAATCAAGAGTGCAAATTTCGTAAACCACATCCATGTAATTACATTGCTCACGAATTAGGATGTCATATCCCTGCTCAACGATGTAGGTGTGAGACTAGTTTGTCGTGTTTAGAGACTCGAAGGACCATTAACATAGCATTTTAATTATGTGAGACAATAACTGAAGTTTTCATACTCAAACCATTGTGAATTGTAGCATTGCATGATTATGAGGCCTTAACTCTAGTTGCTTCTTATATTGTTTCTCAAGTATTTTGTGATCACCCCTAGACTTAAGTAGAATTTTATCAAAAACTTCTATAATCAGCACTTGTGAAGTTAATTTTAACACTTGAACTTGAAAATTCGTTGAATTGGTCCAGTCCCTGTGGGTTCGACATCTGACTCTTAAAAAGGGTCACTGTATCACTTGTACGACCGCGTACGCTTACGAGTGCGCTGGAGCGCAACACTTGCATACACCTTGACTCTTCTATCAGGTACCTAACACTCCCATCATTTTAAGTACCAGATAACGTGCATTCTTTATATATCAACTTTGTACTTGTAGTTCTGGACAGAAATGACTTGTGAAATAATGCAATTCCAGATGTAGAATATACATCATCAACCCTGGGTTTTACGCAATAACTCTACCAGCTTTCCGTGCATAATTTATATGTGAAAGATGACCACATAGTATTCATCAATCTTACATTGAAATCTGTTTCATGTTTCTTTGTAATTTACTTCAGATACAACATATAAATCTTAAGATCCTGGCAGCCAAAGTTCTTATCTTTTTTCAAGAATAACTACTTAATGATTGTACTTTTATTTTCTTTTAATTGATTTAGATATGTTTTACTTGAGTCGAGAATGTATCGAAAATAAAATTTTTACATTCACAATAAGTTTGCACCGAACCTGATCTCCATCAGACTATACCCAGGTCATGGTCATATTGCTACCCAAAAATGCCTAATAATAGTACTACAAGTCATTTGGGCTTGTACAATATACATGAAAACACTGGAGAAACTACAACCTTAAACTAACATCAAAAGATACTGCAACCTTAAAATATTAACCCACCGAACAATAGTTGAGCTACAAAAGTACAATCTGAATAAATTTGGGAAATAAGAAAACTTCCGGTACAAAAAAGAAAAGAAGAATAAAGGTTTATTTCATTTGAATCTTTATCTGATCAAGAAAGAGAATTCTTGATTCAACTCTCTATCTTAACAATAAAAAATTGAATTGACCAAATTATATTGAGTCTGACTGAAAGGATAATGAAGGAAAGGATATCACACATACAAAAGAAATTCTTTCAGAAGCAAATGCTTTGGAATATTTGATTGTTGTAGCAATCACCAAGATGACCAAGTCATCTATATATCTATATAAAGGAGGGACTTAGGCCCGCCTACATGTCATACCTCACAATCTAGGAATCTCATTTATCTTTTTTCTTGTATTTTCTCCTCTCTTTTTTTCAGTCTATTCATTAAAATTAAAAAAACAAAGAAAAAAAAAATCAACAGTCACGTTTTTTCATCCAGATAATTGACGTTTCTTCCTCTAATAACCTCTGTCAAAAGTACTCGCTTCCTCCCCCTCTTCCTTTTCCTCCCTCTCTGCATCTTCTTTTGCGTTTTTTCCTTTCTCATCTTAAAAAGAGTGAGAGATAAGTTTATATATCAAATTCTTGGGGATTGTTGATCAAAAAAATTTTTTCTTTCGATCCCTTTTACATCAATAGAGGAATATTAGTGCAGTAGAAAGAAGTTGAAACAAACTTGGCTATAACATTGAGTTTATTTTAGAGATTATTACCTCAACAGAGGATAAGGGACAAGGATTATTCTTCTCTATTAGGGATTCTGTCCAAATTTACTCCTCCCTACCGAGGTAAATATTCTCTTTTATCTTTTTGCGATTTTTAGCTTTTGTTACATGTTTAGTTGATGTTTCATATATCTTCTTCTAATTCCTTTTATATCAATGGATGAATATATAGTGCAGTAGAAAGAAGTTGAACGAAACTTGGCTGTAATATTGAATTTATTTTAGGAATTACTACCTCAACAAAGGATAAGGGATAAGGATTATTCTTCTCGCCACCAAGGTAAATCTTCTCTTTTCTCTTTTTACAGTTTTTAGTTTTTTTTAAAATGTTAGTTGATGTTCCATGTATCTTTAAATTTATATTCTCGAATTTCTGGTTGATTTGGGTTTATGACATACTAAAGTAATGCATCTTTTGGTTAATTTATTGCCTATTTATGATATTAATTTAATCTTTAAAAAAATATACAAAAAACTACATTCTTACAGAAGGATTTTAGTAATACCTCTTATGTTTGAATTTTAGGAAAATAAGATGCGAAGATTTGACATACAAAAGTTTTAGGTTCTTACACCCTTCTATTTCTGGTAAACTACAACCACACAATGAGTTGGAGTCCTTAGGAGTTTGGACAGTCCTAACAATAATTATGTATTTAAGAATAAGAAAGAGTGTTTCTTTTGAGTTTTTTCAAGGTACTTAGAATTAGAATAATTAGATGCTTAAAATAGTTTCATGATAAGTTCTACATTTTTTTATAAGGATAAGAACATGAGTCTCTCCCTCGAAAATTAATGAGATATTGCATACTGGCCAATGCTTACCAACCACTTTCATAATAAATATAATAATTATTTATTGTCTATCATCGAAAAGACAGTCAGACTTGGTTATCAATCTTATTCCATGAAATGAAACTTGGCTGTAAAATTAAATTTATTTTAGAAATTATTACCTCAATAGAGGATAAAACACAAGGATTATTCTTCTCGATTAGGGATGCTACCCAAATTTACTCCTCGCCACCAAGGTAAATCTTCTCTTTTCTTTTTTTGCGATTTTTAGTTTCTTTTGGTTAATTTGTTGTCAATTTATAAGATTAGTTTAATCATTAACAAAATATACAAAAATTACATTCTTACATTTGAAGGATTTTAGTAACATCTCTTCTGTTGAAATTTTAGAAAAATAAGCACTAAAGTTTTGACATACAAATGTTTCAGGTTCTTCCACCCTTCTATTTCTGCTAGACTACAACCACACAATTAGTTCGTGTCCTTTAGGAGTTTGGACAGTCCTAACAATAATTATGTATTTAAGGATAAAAAGTGCTTCTTTTGAGTTTTGTCAAGGTACTTAGAATTAGAATAATTAGATGCTTAAAACGGTTCATGATAAGTTCTACACTTTTTTATAAGGATAAGAACATGAGTCTTTCCCTTGAAAATTAATGAGATATTGCATATTGGCCAATGCTTGCCAACCACTTTCATAATAAATATAATAATTTTTTTATTATCTATCATCGGAAAGACAGTCAGACTTGGTTATAAATCTTATTCTATGAAACAAAACTTGGTTGTAACATTGAATTTAATTTAAGAATTATTACATCAATAGAGGATAAACTAAGAGACAAGGATTATTCTTCTCGATTAGGGATTCTGCCCAAATTTACTCCTCGCCACCAAGGTAAATCTTCTCTTATCTCTTTTTGTAGTTTTTAGTTTCTTTTTTAAATGTTTATTTGATGTTTCATGTATCATTGAATTTATATTCTCGAATTCATGCTACATTTAGGTTTATTACATAACTAAAAAAATGCATCTTTTGGTTAATTTTCTGTCTATTTATGAGACTCATTTAATTTTTCACAAAATATATAAAAAATACATTCTTACACTTGAAGGATTTTAGTAACACATGTTCTTTTGGAATTTTAGGAAAATAAGACGCATCACTTTCATAATAAATATAATAATTATTTTTATTGTCTATCATTAAAAAGACAAACAGACTTGGTTAGCAATCTTATTCCATATAATATTTATTGGTAATTATATAGCACGTGACCTTTGGTTTAACCTTGAAAAGAATAGGTCAGTGCATTGAGAACCCGCTATGAGTGTGTTCGGAGGAAGGATCAGATCAAATTGGGTCTTATTTATGCAATATTACTTTACATTATTGCAAGAGGCTGTTTCGTAACTTGAACCTGTAACCTGGTCATATGACGAAAACTTTTATAGTTACCCCAAGACTCACCCAATGTTGGATTAAATTTGAAAACCAAAATAACATTTTGAATTGTAAAAACACCAATAATTTATATATAAGCAAGTAAAGCTTTTGGTTACAACTTTGAGCCCTTTATTTTCAAAAATGAATAAAAAAGATTAAGAACAGAAAATTTTACGGTTTTATTCCATTTTGATACATTAATGGGATGATAAAAATTCATAACATTCTCTGCACTTGCATCTCTTCTTTTCTTGATCAACTGCACAAAATGGAATGAACTGTGAAATCAAATACTTATGGTATTGTATTGGACCTATAACTCATCATTATACGAGAGAATTATTTTCCTCCTCTTTTTAGAAAAGCAATAAAAATAAGCTAAGTCATTTTTTTTCCTGATTGTTCTATTTTTAAAAAATCAGAAACCACTTTTACTAATCCTAAAAATTGCGTCTCTTCCTCTAATTTCTCGAAAACTTATTTATCTAAAAATACTAAACACTCTATGTAACTCTCTATGTGTTTGTGTACTTGGTCTTCAATTGCACTTACCAAAGAAGGAAGAGAATAATAATTTTGTGTGAACTTTGTCACCGCAGTTATTTTAATGTGAGATGTCATGTCCTTAAACATAGATGTTGAACAACACACACTTACAACAGAGAAGTTCTAATCTTTCTTTATAAAAGAGTCACGTGAACTATACGTGCTAATATTCTTATTGAAATTATCATCTGGAGTGAACTCTTGATATTTTCTTATATCATTGGTTACCAAGTTCCCCTTAAACATTTGCATTAAATTCTTACTAGAAGTTCAATTTTGATTTGCTCCTTGATGTGTGGATTCAAGATAACGTGATGCTGACATTTGTGTTGGAAAAAAGATTACATATATCAATAAGATGTTTACCCTTGAAATGAACATGTCAGCGAATTGTTATGTTGCTTCTCTTTTCAAGAGCATCTGAATGACCAACCAAAATTAGTATTCCGCATTGAAGTTGTTCTCTTGAGTTATGGCTAATAGCACTTACCGATTCATTAGCTTAAACTTGAGTAAATCTTGGATTTTCTATAATTTTTTCAAATGGAGAAGCTATAAAATTTTTCTTTTAATCTTCTAACAAATTGAAAATTGCATGCGGCGTACTTTCTGTATCGTTTTTTATCCTTTTAAAAAAATATATGTTGTTAGTATAATTAAGTTCTTGGAGATGAGATCTCCGTTGTATTTCTATACTTCAACCTACTTGAGTTGTGTCAATGCTATATTTGTATAAGTTGTTGGTGTTCTTAACATTTGTTGAGTAAAAATAATTTTTTTTGATAAAAAACTCAAGCATTTTTTTTTTATTGAAGTTTCATATTGTATAGAATTTTACATATCTTACCAATGATCAAGTTACAGTCAGCATTCATGAGGGTCACTGAGCTATTCATCAAATTTTACATTTAAAAGTATAAGAGAATTCTTATTGTTTCATTATTTCACCAAGGTATTAAAATATGTTAAGAACAGATATTGAAATTTGTTAATAATCTTTCTTCATTTTATTTAATCTTACTTTATACCTCTTATAAATTGAGTTAATTTGGTTTGTAAAAGCTAAAGCAAAAACTTCCCGTCTAAGACTATAGAGGGGCAAAAAGATTAGAGAAGATCTTATAAAGTACAAGAAAAAAGGAAGAAGAAGAAAGCTATGATGTCTTTCAAAGATTTTTATCGGGGTTCAATTTTCTTCTCTTTTTTGGCTTCTACAACCGATTTGTAAAAGTTTTATGTCCTTTATCCATCTATTTTGGTGATTTTCCGAAAAATTATCTTCTTTTTTTTTTGTATTGAGCTGATTTTTTGAACCTTTAGTTGTTGAGTTAGTGAGTTTGATAAATTTCTGATTTTTTAGATTTGATCTCTATATATAGTTGCTTTTGTTGAGTTTTATTTTTGAAAGAGACTGATCTAATTTTGTTTAAATGTTAGATATTTTTAATCATCTATATGACTTCGCTACTGCAGTCTCTAGGAGTCACATTCTATTACTGTAGCTAGCAATTATTTACATCAACTTTTGAACGATAAGAAACCTATTAAAGGTATAATAAGAGATTGTGTCTGTTCCTCAAACTTTTTTTACCTCAGACATAAATATAGAAGCAAATATTCCTCATTAAATAGGATTACATAAAATATAGATAGCTAAGTTCAATCTATAAAAATCACAATGGAATGATTTTTTCTTCTTATTTTGGAATAGTGAACGTTCCTCCTCTAATTGTATGTATACTTGTATTGTTGCATGCATTAGTCTACGATTTCTGGGTTATCTAATTTTTTTCTATAATGATTTATATTTTTTTTTGGTGTAATGGTGGTAGGATATACATTGAAGGTCAATGTCATTTATTAGACCTATGAATTGATATCTGAAGTATATGTTAATTGAGCATTTGCGTTGAGTTTTCGCTACTGAAATTGCGGAAGGTACAATCAGAATTTTCTTTAAAGATCTATATTGATATCTCTTGAAGATAAATTCAAATTTGGTATGCCTATGGTAAAAATGTAAAGACCTTAAAAACCTTATCAGCCTTTGGTATGCTCAATGAACCATGACAAGAAGACGAGAAGTAACAAAATTTTGATATGGCTTCAAGGATATTGTGTCGAACGACCCATTTAGGAACATGACTGGAGTGAAACTTCTGTAGTACCAAGACATATCAAGCCATAAAAATACAACATAATTGAATCCGGGTACAGTATATAGTAAACTCTAGCTATGCACGTAATCTAGAAAAGGGTAAACCACATTATGTTTTAGAGTAAAACATTCATTTCAAGTTGTTGAGACGAATACTCATATTGTAGTTCTTGTTTTGTTGGTTAAAACATTTATGCATTTGAAATTTTCAACTTGTAAGTGTCATTTGACATGTCATAAATGGAACTTAATATGAATTAAGGATTCGGTTGTCTGCCCATTTCATTTGTATGTAAATTTGATTTTGATTTACTATATAATAAATTATTTGCTCACATTCAGCAGAGAAGTGTGGATAGATTTTCAAGTTAAACTGCAAGTTGTAAATGCTTCTTAAAGTAATAGATATGTATTTCTGGACTAACATTGGAATAAAAGTATAGTTTTAGATTGAACCCTATCAATTTGATATCCTGATTTATTATAAAGCAACTAAGGAACTGATTAATTTATTGAAATATTTTTTCCCTTCAAGTATATATAATTAGTTGATTTTTTGTGCAATCATGATATATACTTTTATTTTTTATTTTAATAATTTCTTTGGGCCATTTATATGCGGGAACATTTAAATGATATATGTAATGCAAAAGGGAGGGGTGGACTTTCTACAAGGAAATATTAAGTTAAAATTAGAATATCCATTCACCGTTTTTTTCACCTTTCTATTGTTCCTTTTATCAAGAATTATTTATTTATTTAAAAAAAATTAATATTTCACGTTGACATTTATTTGATTCTTCTAAAATTTCAAATATTAACACTTCCAGAAAGTAAAAAGACTAAATAATAAAATAAAATCAAAGATGATTGATTCAAGGATGAATGATAATATGTTACTATCATTTTCTTTTTCTCAATTAACGTTTGTTACTATGTAATTTCATATGTAAGGTATATATTATTATAGTTCTAAAGGCTGATAGATTTTCTTCATATTGTAGATATCGTATTTTTATGGCTTGATACTATAAAAAGAGAAAGTGTTAGTGCTAATTGAATGAAATAAATTTATATTTGTAATTTATTTAATTTATAAAGTTATTTTGCATGCATATTTATTGTTTAATCTATTTATTTTACTTTGATTAAATTTATAAAAGTATTATTTCATAAAATCAGTGATTTCAAATGACCGCGCGAAGCGCGAATACTTTTACTAATTTTAAATATTTGTACATCCCTAACAACGTCCAAATAATATAAAAATCAAGTAAACTGTGAAATATATACCAGGAAAAAATTTAATCCACATGAAAAAAATATTTTGAATACCACAGTTCCTTTGCAAAATAAAAATGATAAAAACAATCGCACATGAGGAATAATCACATAATAAAATCAAAATATTTGAAGGGCTGATAATTAGACAAACTCATAAATAGTATATATAGAAAAGGAAAAAATTGACAATTAAAGTTCTTTTCATTCTCTGTATACCTCTTTGTCTCTTGCATTATGAGTACACCTTTGTTCATCTTCCTTCTTTTGCTCCCGTTTATTCTCTTTTTTTCTTCTTCTTTTTTTTTTCAATGGTATGATTAATTACAAATCAATTATAAATGCAATAGTCGTTAAAGTGTTTGAATTATTTAGTATAAACAACAAAGAATTATAGTTATACAGTACTTACTATACAAAAAAAAAAAGCAGCAATGCTAACACTAATTGCTAGAAAATATTTATCCTCGAAAGCATGAGCTCCTACACACAAGCAGAACCACACGATAATATTTATGACTTTAGAATCATTAAATTGCAGAAACAATCTTAAACACAATAAAAATTAGGGAAAAAGCCTCTATTTTTGAGAATCCCGATTTTAAAATTTTATGCCAAATTTATTAACATGTGTATTAAAAGCAATCACATATTAACAACGGGAGACATGAAGTTGCTTTGATAATATTAATTAAAAGCATAACTTCAATTTAATAATAGAAACACGCAGCAAAAAAGTTCAGACAAGTAAAATAACTCAGATATGCAAAAAATAAAGAAGGTGGAAAGCAAAGAGTAAAAAAGGTAGAAAACACAATATTTTTCTTGATGAAACAGAAGATCACACACAACATAAAGTATATGTTTCAAGTCATATAAGTTATTAAATAAATCAAATATATTAAATCATACAAATATACTGCTCAGTGTAAATTAAAAAATAAGAGGATGTTATGGTCTGCTCGACCATCTACTAGTCGGCATTGAATTTTCAAACCAATGCAAATCAAATATAATCATAATGTACTCTGAGCAAAAAATAATGGTGAAATAACGCAAACTTCAGTTGAAAAATAATATATAGAAGAATAAATAAATATTAAGGTTGAGCTGTGGATATCTCGCTCTTTTTAATGAGATTCAAGCCCACTGCAGTGTAATCTTCACAAATCCAGCAGTAATACTCTTGACTTATGCCCTCCAGGATACAACAGCCCAACAACATCGTATGACTCAAAAAACTACGGATTAGTTGAAGATTCCAAAATTCCACCAAAAGAACACCTTCCTTCAACATAAAATCTCTCTTTTTTTATATAGTGAATTATTTAAGGACTTAGAATATTTTTGTCATGCCCCGATCAGGGCCTAGGCGTGGCCGGCACCCGATGCCATTACTTGCCGAGCGAACTACATAATATCGTATTCATCAAGAGCATACATCTAACATAAACGAAAAAATCATTAGACTCAATCTTTAAAAAACAGAAGAAAAAAATAATCAATTTATAAAAAAGACCTACCAAGTTTATATAAACATGAACAATAAGAATCTATGAAGCCTCTATTATAAATAGAATAACTGTTTTTACTGGGACAAGGCACCAGGCATTATAGTGAAAGCCCAAAACAAGTGGAGCTCACCAATAGCTGAATAAGAGAATCCTAGCATACAGCTCGATCATCGGTATGAGTATCTAAGTTTGCATTATAAAATAATGCAGTGCCCCGGCGAAAGGGACATGAGTATATAGGATTATACTGTATGTAAAATGACTGAATGAAATATAACATAATTGATAATAGACAGGGCAACCAATTGTATAGACATAAAATGAAGGAAGTCAAGAACATGAAATCAATAGGTTGGCTTTGTTTTAAAAATCAAATTTTACATCATCATTCATTACTTCATTGTGGGAGGTGCTAAACTTAACCGACATAAACCACCGTATAAACATGGAGTCTGATCTCAATCCGATCAGCTAAGCCTCTCATACCTTGTCGGGGTATGAGATATACATATCATAATGCTAGCAAGGATCCATAACAGCCTGTACCAAGGGCATATAGAAGTCGCCTGAACCAACAGAAATGATCCATCATCATACATTGGCATACGAAGGTTTAGGCACAAAACCTTCTCGGTTAATAATACTGCTCCCTTTTTTATTTCATAGCGATATTCACTCGAAAATATATTTAAGTAATCAAATTTATCATCATAAGTCATCATCATATCATAATCATAGTTCTTGCTCATCATAAGACTTCTAAATTTATAGGTCATCATCGTATCATAATCATAGTTCATTCATGTCATAAGACCTTTAAATTCATAAATCATCATGTCATAATTAATGTTCATAAAATCATTGGAAGTGCGCTTTTGGAGGAAAAATTATAGTTCATAAAGTCATTAAAACTGCTCCTATAGAGGAACATCATAATTCATAAAATCACTAAAATTTCGCTTTTAGAGGAAATATCATAGTCTGCAAATTGACACTTTTCATAAGAGGACCCATGGAACTCATAGAAAGATCAAGAATGATCTTAGACACATATAGGAATTCACGAAGTGATTAAGAATGATAATAAAATATACATAGGAACTCATAAAGTTTTAAAAGTAATTCATCATAGACATAACGTTCTTGACCTTAACCCTAACAACTCAACAAGAAGGATTTCATAAGAAAATCTTTAAGAGGAATCATCAAACTCCGACTTTTAAGGAATTTCGTATCTTTTATGCTTTCATAATTTCCTACAGAAAATCATAAAAATTTTTAGAAAAGAGGTACCATAAAGGAAGAGCAATATAATAGGAATGTCTTGGATATTATAAGAGTCAGTAAGATCATGAATAATTTTTTCATCATAACTCTGACTCATACATGGAGAAAAGCTCATAGACATGAATAATATAGCGTAGCAAAGAATAATGAGATTTCCACACATAGAGATAGCCTTGTATACCTTATCCTTGGCCTCAGAACTATCACCACAAAGAAACAATCCTTTTATAACATCAATCTACAATATTATATGGATAGGAACTATAATCAATAGCTTAACGACGAAACTCAAGTCATAGAGGCATTACATCGAACACCCGGAGGGCATAGAAAATTAGAGCCTCTTATGGACGCGGTGTACTAACACCCACCTCTTTCTACAGCCCCTTATCAACAAGCATAATAATTACAAGTCCAACAAAAATTACCACATCTATCCTCAACACCAAAATAGTCCCATAAACCCTAACCGTAGGTCATCACATGAACTCATGGCTTCCTAGAACCGTCCCATGAGTCCTGACCTTAGAACATCCCTAAGAAGTAGAAATAATATTCGTGTATGATTTTAAGAGAGTTACTTACCTTGGAGGAGGGATGCTCCAGATTTCAAGTCTTGAGACTCTAAGGTTGTTCTTGACCTTGCTAGAGATAGAAAGATGGTTTTAATGTTGGAATCATGAAAAGATTCATAGGTTTATGTTGTAATATGATGGAGAATACCTAGCCTTAGGAGGGTTGAATATAGCTCTTGGAACTGATAGGGCTGATTTGGAGGCGGAATAATACCAAAATAATTGTTTGAGGTAATTTTTAAAAGCCTTGAAACCCCCATATGACGCCCCAAATGACGGGCCGTCAGTCCTCCGATAAACCGTCAATTTGCTGGTCACTTTGGGTTGAAAATTCACAGATTCTAGTTAATATTGACGGACCAATTTTGACAGGCCGTTGGGTGGTTGACGGGTCATCACTCTTCCTGTCACACCTGACAGTGCTCCACTAAATTGCTCGTAACCTTTTACTACGAACTCCGATTGATGCAAGGTCAGATGTGTTGAAAATACAAAGGGCTTCAACTTGATGTATTGAATCATTCAAAAGCACTTCATAAATTAAAATTTGTTGTCTTTTGAGATTGAATCTTGTAAAAACTTATACGAAAACTCAATCAATAAAAAGGCTCTCAACTCAACTTTGTGCTAGAGGTTCCTTATGACCTTAATGCATAGCCAATGCACTTCCCTCCCTTAGTAATTTATCTTGACACATAGTTTCAATTAAATTCAATGGTTTTGGGTCTATCTACATATTGAGTACGATTTCAAACGACGAACTAACTAACGAACTGTTCTTTCAATGCATATGCAACAATTCCTTGGGACATTTTACTTCCATATTTCCTACTTTTCCTCACTCCTCTTCTTTTGAAAAAGGACTTCACTCACCATGATCACCCTTCCAAATACTTAACAGTCATGGATTAAGGTTGAAAACTTCCATTATATCGTTCATACTTTTACCTATTCATGACGAAGTCACAAAAATCGATATTATCAATTCCTAACCAACTCCAAACTTTCTTAACACATTATAACCCATGATTTTAATCCTCCAAACACTTAAGATTCATTAATTTTTTACGAGTCGATTTCACCCACATACATAGAACAATTTAAATTTTAGTATGATGGTACGAGGTGTTACAATTTTTGTTTTTCTCAACTCACTCTTTCAGAACTACCTCAAAATATACTGCAACATTTTCCATACTTCTCATCTTTCTTTTCTTTTTTTTTTACATACATAAATACAAGGAAGAAGACATCATTTATATAGGTGTAGGATTTATTTCACTAAGTTGAGAAATTTGTTATTTCAAACATCTTATTTTGAGAAATCAATTTCTCTAATTTTCATTTATTGTGATAGCACCAATATTATTGGTAAAGTACAAAACTGTTATTATAACAGTAAATTCAGACTCATGAAGAGAAAATATTTTATTGTTAGATCATAGTTGACAAGTGGTACCATAACATTAATTATGTCAAATCTTGTGATAATATTGCAAACGAACGAACCAAGGCCTTGGCAAGATAAGGGGTCTAAAGCACATCGATAGAGATAGATTGAAGCCTAAAAATTTCTGAGTCATATATGAGGAAACCCAACTTGGGGACTAGAGATCCTATAACCAAATTCAATGGAAAAAACGAATAATATGATGACTTATTGTAGAATGCACTATTATTTTATTTAATTCCCATCCTACGATGTGAGTGCATTTTTTCAGTAATGATTTGTGGAGATTGAGTTAAAAGAAACTCTTAATGAAAGTATGTATCTCGTATGAGGTGGGTGACCAAATTACAGGAGAACTCTTAATAGATTTCACCTATGTGAGTGTACAAGTAGGTCACTTTCTATGAGAATGAGGCTTGTTCTCAAAAACAGTCATGAAAACCAGGATAGCACAAGACTGTAATGTGCTGGCTATTAAAACTTATGTCAACACCTTGATTATTATGTGTAAGAAGTGAGACTTTATTTCCCCTAAGAAGCCATAATTCAAGTTTGAGACCACTATTAACTCTTAATATTAAAACTAGTTAATTTATCTGTGCTTCGCACGATCATTCAAATATAATTAAAATAAAATTATTAATTATTTTAATGCAAAATTAATTTTTACTCATCGATTAATTTATCTTTTCTTCATTCTTCAATTGCAACACTATTATTGTTCTAATTATATTGTCTTGGTTGATAACAAATTTAAAAAAGTCAATATCAAACAAATGACCTTCTGTCACGACCCAAATGGGCGAGCCATGTGGGTACCTACATCAACTATAGCTCGATAGGAGAACCTCTTTTTAAACCAATATATAAAATAAATTAAATACTCATTAACTTGCACAATACAAAATATTACTAGAATTATAATAAATCTTTTATTCCTAATCATGACTCCTTAAGGTCTAGTTTAAATAGGTAGAAGAGCTCTAGCAGAATACTTGACAACATAAAATGACACAGCTTCATCTACGGAGAAAAATATGAAAGCTAATGTTGACTACTCCATGTCAATCCTGAAACTTCAAACCTGTCACAACCTACACCAAAAAGGTGTAGCAAGATAGTATCAGTACTCCACACGTACTGGTAGGTATCATGGGCCGACTAAAATTAATTCACATAACGACATATAATTTAACATGTAATCGACTTAATAAATATAACAACGACTCCAACTTATATTTATAACCCAACAAGTTCACTAACTACTTTATTGATTTTTATAACTCATAAATGTTCATGCATCTATCCTACCACTTTGGCCCTTGTTTCAACTCTTAATCTATTTCTCTTACCTTGATGCAACGAGTATTTTGACCACTACAACGGTCCCGCGACAGCGGTAATTTGCCCACTGCAGCGCCACCCTAATTAAGCAGTAACTCGGTTACACAGATCCTGTTTTCTTTTATCCCGTCATATAAACATTATAGTACATCTACCTCATTTACCCTTTTAATATCACTAATCAAACCTATTTTCATTAATTAATATCCTATTATTTGACCCATAGGATTAACTCACCCTCTTTAATTCTGTTTCTATCCTTTTGTCTACATGATAATGATAAGGTTAAATGAACAATCTCCTGGTAATTCACTACCACTAACAACTCAGCTATATTGCCTTCTCAAATCCACACAGATCACAATGATCAATCATTCAATCATAATATAATTTAAATAGTTCAAGTACACACAAAGAAAGCATCAAAACTATATTGATGGAGTTAAGTCCTCCATGATTAAAGTACATATACATACCTGTCTCTCCCAAATTTCACACCACATCTCTATACCATAATCATGTCATGTAGTACTTTACCTGTACCATATCATAATATTTACAAACCAACGGTGTCTCTCATATTATACCCAAATCATGTCGATATGTCTCGCATCACACTTGTATACTTGTACCTCTTTGTCATTGCAGCCATATATATATCATGACATACCTGCACAATCTCTGTCTTGCAATTATACCATCAGTGATATGTCGGTCACACGCCTCCGTCACATCACTATACACACATGCTAGAGGTCTTATATTTGCCCTTCCAGTCATGACCTGCAGGGGACTCTAAAAATCCATGTACTATACACCCAGCCGTAAGAACCCTTCATCATACTTGTTTGTGTACTCATGTACGTACACCCAGTTGTATGAAGTTTTAGTCATATCTGTCTGTGTACTCGTTCATACTGCTCGCTCGGATGCTCACCTCAAGCATGAGCCCTCATACCAAGTATTCACTCACCGATTTAATCATACTAACTCGTTCGACCGGATTCTCACTTCATCCATGAGCCTCCCACTCTCAACATGTAGAGGATTCACGTTTTCAATTCACATATCACCTCATTTACTCACTCGGTTATTACAAATTTCACCTGTCATTTCCAAAATATTATACCACAATTCAGTTTATCAATAAAATCACAGACACAATAAGAATTACGCGTAACAAGTTATAACACAATCATGACCTGGGCACATTTCTTAATTAGTTAGTTATTACATCATCTATGCCCAAAAATTCAATAAATGGTGCAACCTGGCATGCTCGCGAGATTGGGCTTTGGTGCAGCAGCATCACTGCTGCCACCGCGGTCTCACTGCAGCGGCACTGAACAAATGGTGCAACCTGGCCTTCTACCGAGATTGGGCTTCGCTGCAGCGGAATCATTGTCGCTACCGCAATCTCACTGCAGCGGCTCCAGTGCCGCTGCAGTGATACTGTTCAGGCAGTACTCCGACCCAGCTATCCACCTAGATTCAACTATTTTCTCGCAATCAGATCACCCATTATGCCTAGACTTCATTAATGAATCCCTATAATCAATTTTACCTTTCTTCCTCAAGTAACGATAAGCAACTTGACACGAACCAAACAATCAAAGCATACAACGTAAATAAATTGAACTTACTAGTCCCTTAACTTATTCGACCGCAGGCGCTGCCCGATTCCCATGCCCCTTACCATTTTCTGGTCTCTCATTTGGGGCATACCTCAGAGGTAGCCCTCACGATTTCGCAACTAATATGGAAATCTACCGGTCTATGTTTAAGACTCTTTATACCTACAAAATTTATATTATGGGGATTTCATCATCTCTTTCCTATTTCCTTCTGATTTCCTTCGTCTCATAGATACTTACTGATTATAATCTATTTTAATGGTGATTAACTTGAAATTTCTCCCTACTCATCAATGGCACATCAAGTACACACACGTATACATTTTGCTAATCAAAGTCTAACATGTAAGTGAGTAAGTCATAGCTTACCTGGGCGTTAAGCTATCTTCGAGGGGTTCCCAGCTACGTGCTTGCCTCAAGTTCAGATTCTTGTGGAAGATTGTCGTGGAGAAGAGTGAAATCTCGCCTCCTGTAATCCCATTATTTCTCTCCCTCGTGAGAAATCCTAATTTTTGTTTTTTGAAAATTTTTATTTAGCAACCTTTAGGGAAATAGATTTTTAAATCCTAACCTGGACAAGATTGCGGAGTTCTGATCCATGTCGCCCGCTACAGCGGTTCCGTTACAGCAGAAACAGTCCATCGCGGCGACCCTCCGCCTGGGTCCGTCTGATTTTAATTCAGCCTAATTGAAATTGTCCATTGCATAATTCTTTAAATCTAGGGACTTTTAATCCAGGCTTGTAAAAATTTAAATTTTACCCATTCTTAGTTCATCAGGATATTATAACGATTGGACGAGCCGTTACACCTTCTTAGTTTTGACTCTCCTATCTCATATGTCATTGATGTGGCAAATGCGTAAAATTTTAATCCGCACATCTTAATATTTTAATAAAATTTTTAATAAAAAATTATTTCATAATTTTAGAAATTTAATTAAGAAAAAATAAAACCAAACAAAAGAGATTCTTATTTAATCGTATTCTCATTATCTTCTTGACATTTTTTGAAATTTTTTTAGTTCATTTTCTTGATTATCCAATCTCTCTTTTCTCTATTTTTTTAATAATAATTTCTTATATAGTCCTATCCTACTTTATATTTATCCTAACATTATCTTTCGGCTTTTCTCACCCTACTCATTTTATCATTTCTTTGTTTTTATTTATTCAATCCTTTCAAAAAAATTAGTAATTATCATTACCTTCTTTAAAATAATCAAGTTAGTATTTCAATCCCCTTCTACTAATTTTACGAAAAAGTTCAAAATTCAATTTGTTTTCCTTGATTAGCCTTTTCATATTTGTTTCATGAATTCGTGTTATATTAAACACCAAGAAATAACTTCATATATATTTCTTTTATAATTGGTTATCTTCTTTATATCACATATTTTAGTATATAAAAATCATTGATAGTGTGTCAGTAAATGTACTTTAATGTTTCTGGAAAATTATTGATCGGAACTTTTGTCAGTGATTGTTATTATAATTTTGTACGCCTTTTTCAGATTTACCTTGTTTTTATATATATTATTTAATTTGTACCATCCTTGTAAATAAAAGAAATTACACATATATAACATACAAATTTAGAGAGCTCATAACATCAAAATTCCATCATCTTCGTTGTCCATCTAATAAAAATGATTGTGAAACATTTGTGGAGTTCAAAATGCGCCAATTATATATAATTATAAATTTAATTTCTCTTTCAACAAATATTATACTCTTTCTATTTTTAAAAGATAGATGATCTAACCATATATTATCTTAAATTATGCATATATAATTATTCTTTAAGATATAATGTAGATACTTAAATATTTAGCAAAATATATGATAAGTTGTAAATCGTTTACACATTTATTTCTTTTTCATATTCATACGCTTCAAAAATTATTATCCCTGCTTGAGTTATTAAATTTACTATCCTTCACCTCTTACTAATCATATAAACATTCTAAAAGTTAATTTTTATTTCGACTAATTTCTCCTAACATTGCTCTTTCTTTTTTTTAATATCTACTATTATATTGTCAAATTTCAAATCATATTAATATTCCTTACCTTATTTTAACTAAGAAAGAAAAATTCAATACTGGCTAAAAGTAAATGAGGAATCAAGGTCAAGAGAACAACAACAATTTCTTCTTGGTAAAGAAAATATGTTGAGGGAGATAAACAACTTTAACATAATATTTATGCATTTTTCAAATAGTAAGTTCAAAGAGATGATAACCAACAGACCGTATTAATGATCTATGAAAATCTAAAACTTGAGAACTTTTAATAACAACAAAGAATGAAAAAATTGAAGACTACAATTTTACATATCAATAAACAACTTTTCTATGAGATAAACTACATTTTGAAAATTATAAATTAACTTTATATTCTCATGTTCTATCATTATACTTATTAAAAGGTGATGCACATGGCCACGGAAGAATATATACATACTTCTTTGAGTAGCACGCATGTATACGTTGGCTTCTTTCCTGCTTCTATTTTTAAAAATATTCTGGTCCGAAAATACAATAGTTAGCCTTATAAATAAAGAAATGAAGTTAACTAATCAAATAAAAACTTTAAAGAATGCTTGATTATGAGTTAAAGAGGAAAGAAGTACCCTATTATCAACATAACATAATCAAATTGTCTGAAAACTACAAAAAGAAGCAAAGAAAAAAATTTAAATCATTTTTTTAAGGAATTCCTAATTCATTTGCTAAAAAAACAGAGAGAGAGAGAGTAATTCTTGTTTTATATATATATCATCAAGAATTTAAACAAATAATATTAAATATATGATCATAATAAAAAAAGAGTTATAATCATATTAAGCATATCGAATCATTTTACCTCATAAAATCAAACTACGCAAAGATGTCTAACAATTTTCATTATAGATATTTCTCTTGTAATCTGCAAAATCAGATCAAAAAAGTAAAAACATTGACCCACCAGAGAAGCAAAAGATGGAGAAATAAGGAGAAAATATCATTCATAAAGAAATGATACAACAAGAATTTTACTTCTTAAGCATCTCAAGAAAAAGAAAAAAAGATAATCAACATATAGCTCAAATAAATATATATTATTATGATTTTAAAGCATCATAAACTTGTATATTAAATAATTAGGAGTTATGAATATGAAAAGTTTAAGAGTTATGGATATTATTAGTATTAATTATGAGTATAATTTATGTAATTGAAGAGTATGAGTTAAGGAGATGATTTTGCAATAAAATAAATGAAAGAAATGTGAGAAAAATTCAAAAAAAAAAAGGAAAAAGAAGATAAATATTTTTCTTGGTCATAAAGAGGTGTCACATCACCTTATCTATTCCTAACTTATATATATAAAAGTGGGAAAATGTTGGAGTATTTGAATATTATATTATATTTTATTAAAATGTGTGGCATATTAGCGGCCATAAGTGGAGAAAGTGGTCATTATTTGTGGTGTAACTTATATAATCACTAATGTCATAATCTACAAATTATTACCTCATTACACCTCAAATAACTATCTACATTCTTGACATTTGCTTGTGGAAAAAATTCTACACCTATATAAAGGATGTATTCTTCCTTCTGTTTATGTATGTAAAAAAAAAGAAGAGAAAGATAAATTTTATGTTGAAGAAAGGTGTTCTGTTGGTGGAGCTTTGGACTCTTCAACTAATCCAAAGTTGTTTGAGTCATTCAACGTTGTTGGGTTGTCGTATCCTGGAGGGAACAAGTCAAGAGTATTACTGTTGGATTGGTGAAAATTACACCGCAGTGGGCTTGAATCTTCTTAAAGAGAGAGTTATCCGCGCCTCAACCTTAATATTTATTTATTCTTTTGTGTATTTTATTTTTTAACTGTAATTTATGGTATATTTACCAACAAAAAATATTTGCATGTAGCAATTATTTCACAATTAGATACACCAACCATCTAAAGACAAAGAAAGCAACGTCATATATGGAAATATGTAAAAGTCCAAACCAAGCACTATCCTAAAATTATTTAGCCAATACATTTGCTCAATAATATTATATATTGGCACCGCCACAAGAGAATAAAATGGAAAAACTATAAAAGATATCTCTTTATAGATAAGAGAGAGAAAATATCAACCGACTAGTTTACCTTGTTTTACAACAAAACTCACTTGAAACAACGAACTGTATCAATGATTTTTATTTATAGTTCAGATCGATCCAAATTGATAAAATTTTTATCACCTCAACTCATATATCAATTTCAAGTATGTTAATACATAAATCAGTTGGGGTTAAATTTTGAAAGAAGCTAAAATAGTCCCTTATCATTTCAAATACATAATAATATGGATTGATGATAATCAGATATAGCACCAAAAGAAAACAACGACCTCCAGATTCGACCAAAATTAGAAAAAATATCATATATTTTATTAAATTCACAGTAGATTATGATGGAATATTTGAAATGTAAATTATTTCATCTTCAAATAGCGCCACATTTAGTGAAGAAGACGACTCAAATGAACTTTTCACAATGTATGTAACTAACATCTGCTTATTATCTATTGCCCTGCAATATAATGATAGATATTGTGAATTTTAGTATTTTGGAAGTTGCAAATAAACAGAAAATAGTGTGTGAATAAAGTTTGTCTAATATCAATTCCTTAACTTTGTTGCTTGTGGGTACAAAGAGTTGATTAGGATTGTCGAATTGAACCTTGTTGTCGATCCAATTTTTGTGTAGGATATATGTTTTTGAATAAAGTTAAATATTTATATACATGTGTCAATGACTGCTGCAATGAGGCCTAATCCAATGAGCAGGCCAGCATTAACCTTAATCTGAATCATTCTAGAAGTCGGGTTACCTGGTGATTATTTGTTCACTAGTTGTGCGTTGTTTAATTTTCATATATATATACACACACACACACACACATTATTATTTAAGGTTGGCCTATGATGCCTATTAGTAAATTGTGTTTGTACTGATTCGACTCCTACACCTATTTTCTGAGTGCAGACTGTGATCTAAGAAGTTTTACTCAACCCCATCTGTAGCAACAGCGGCAAGTTATCTGAGAGTGGACTGATTTCCTTCCCATACTATTGCAAATCCTCTTAGAAAAAAAGATGTCTTTGATTCCAGACAAAATCTTCTGTTTATTTCATTTCCACTACTCATAGACGATGGTTAAGCAGATGTCCTTCGTACAACAACTTTGAGTTTCTGGAGAAGTAATAGATCGATTTTGTGAGTATTTTCTTTTGGTATTACAAGACTTCCGCTATTAGATTTCAGAGTGCTTACTTAATGGTATGAATATTGCAATTAGATAAATTAGTTGGAACATATTCATTCTCCCACCAGGGGGGATTAGAGTGGGCGCCAATCATGATCAGTTGGGTCGTGACAGAAAGAGAAAGGGAAAAGAGGATGAGGAAAGTCGGAGGTCTCACCGGAATCTCGCTGACCGGCGCAGTGGCACAGCTATTCGGATAAAATTGAGGAGGCTATTGGTTTGGTTTCTGGCTATAACGAGAGAAGCAGAGGAGGTGAAAGAAGGAGATGGAGAAGAGATGCGGCTGCTTGAGGTTGTCATCCACCGATCGGGGATGGATGTCAATGGTGAAGATAGTGAGGAGCTGTGGTGGGTTGGCCAAAGTAATGGAGGCGGCCTGGTCTGGTGGTGGTAACTCATCGGAGCAGCGATATGGTGGCTGGAGTACGATCGGATAGAGAGAGGTCTGAAAAAGGGAGAAGGAGAGATGCTCTATGAAAGGGGCTACGGTGCTTGTGCTAGAGAGAAATGAGATTTTGGCTAGGGTTTGGAGTGTAGGATGTATAAAAGGTAATAAATGGAGGTTTAATCAAGGTCATAGGATTAAAAGTAGCGGATAGCCAGGATATAATCTAGTTATATGGGTCGAATTTGGGTCGTTTAGTGGGTCGAGGATAGGTTATACGGGTAGGATTTAATTTGAACTGGATTGAATTTAAAATGGTCAATATGGTTAGAATTGACATGAATTGAATACAAAGTGGCTAGAATTTAAATAAATTTTGTAAGGTTGAATTAAGCCGCTAGTTGATTAATATAAATACTATACTTATACAAAACTTAATAAATAGAATGAGTTAATAATATGATTAATAATAATACTGCATATATATTATTATTCAAATTAAGTATAACTAATTGGCAATAGCCGTGTAAAATTACGTTTATAGTGAAATACTTATTTAAGTAAAGATATATTATTACTATTATTAATATTATTATTATTATTGCGGTATGTATATGTGTATGTATGTATGTGTATATATATATATAATACATACAGAAGTGATGCGTAATTACTAATTATGCAAAATTATATAAATATAATTAGGAAAGTTAATAACAATAATCACACAAGAAAAATGTGAATTACTTGGGGATTTTACTTAAGAATTTTATTCGTAGATTCTTCGTGTGAATTTTCATGGAAGTTTTGAAATTCCTACATTTTAGTATATTTTACCTGCAAAAATTATTTCTCAAGAAAATTCGCAGGTAAATTTGATGTCATTTTGTGAAAAAATATTACCTAGGGAATTATGTTGAAAATTGATTGGCAAAAATTATTTTCATAGATAAATCCGCAATGGATAAAATAAATTTCTTTATTAATTTGTAGGAGAATTTCCAAGTAAAGTTGCTTGCGAATTTAGTTAGGGATAGTTATCTGAGGATTTACTTAAGAATATTTTTACCTGTGGATATATCTGAGGATTTTAATTCTGCGAATTTTGCTGAAAATCTTTTCTTAGAGATTTATCTAAGGATTATATTATCTGAAAAATTACTTGAAGATCTTTTTATTGTGAATTTAGTTGAGAGTCTTTTCTTAGAGATTTACTTGGGAATTTTATTAAATGTGAAATTACTTGGGGATTTTTTTTGTTGCAAATTTAACTAAAAAAATTTGCTTGAGTATTTAAGTAGGAATTTTGTTATCTAGAAAAATACTTAAGGATTTTATTTCTAGAGATTTAACTTAGTATTTAATTTTAAAAAATTATTTGTGGATTTTCTTACTAGAAAATTATTTGTAGATTTTTTTGTGCTGATTTTAAATCGTTTATAGACTTTTAAGGTTATTTTAAAAAAATATTAATAGTTTCTATTTAATAAATAGGTCTTAAAAAATATAAAAGTAATATTTTATGCAGTATTCTCACTCTAGTAAAAAAGAAAAGGTTTAAGGAAATAATTTGGACATAATTATTAATAACATTATCATGTTCTGTTAAATTTATATAGGGTGAAAATCATTCACATTTTCAAATTTGATTTATAAATTAAATTCCTTTCATAATTTTGAATAAAAATAGACTTTATTCTCTTCACATGTCAATTAAATTTATTTACTACTTATTTTAATCTTATTTTATCAAATTTATTTATTTATTACTTTTTAAAAATCGTGATATATTTTTTAAAAAATTTATCTAACAAATTTACCTATAAAAATATTAATATTATTTTCAAGACAAAAAAATGAGTATATAAATATGAACAGAATAAGAAAGTTTAATTTTATTAATAATCAAAACTTTAATATTTATTCTTACACCCCGTAAGTTTTTGTTGTTTAACCGATGCGTGTGTACGTATGTTGAGAGTTTGTGGTACGACACGCACAACCCACGATCAAGTCTCTGGACTCCTAGTACACCCTAGCCGTTTGTAGAACCTGGTAATAAGAGAAGGGAAAGGTAGGCCGGTGATGGGCTTAGCTGAGAAGTACCTCCACTCCTCTAGAAGTTGAGCTCCTACATTTACCCTCACCCCATTCAGCACACATGCCACCACCAGAGCATGGAGATATGTCACGTCTGTAACATTTGAGGACGGACAGATCCTTCGATACACCAGATTGAGCCACCTCCTAGCCTCCACAGTAAAATGGGTACTCTGAATGCCTGTCCAGGTAGTACCCCAATTAGCTGCAGCTCTTCATTCCTCCACCACCAAGGTATCCACCAACCACTGCCCGTTTCCATCCACATTTCGGGCTTTAAACTCTTCCTCCTAGGGATGGGGTAGACCTAACGCCTCGTTAATAGCAACCAGAGTGAGAAGAATTTGCCTGTCCCTAACATAGGCCACCGGCTCCCTGTGGTTCTATACCACGGTTAGGAGATTGGCGTAGAACTCTCGAACCCAAGAACGACGTTTTGATTTTTCATTTTCATATTGATCTCCTCTTATAGATAGACTAAAAAATCGAACAGAGTTCTTTTTGTAGCACTACGCCCCTCTTTTTATTTATTCTTTTATTTTATCTGAAATTGAGAAAAAAACCCCAGGCTTCTTGTTGTTATGAGTGAGTTAGAATTATTCTTTTTTTACTTCTAAATCTATTTCCAAATACCCTTTGTACTACTAAACAAGGAAACCTTCGGTTCCATTTGTTTGAATAAATGCCTCCTCGGTGAAAGAGGGCAAAAAAGGTGTGTGGGAGAAAGAATTCTAAAAGGAGAGAAGATTTCGTCCACCAAGCGGGACAGAGTGCGACCCCTAAGCAATTGGGGGTTCTAATTCAAATTTCTCTCGATTCATCCCCACATGAGGAATTACCAAATCATTTGATCCTTCACCCATTCCAATATAAAGGATTAGTTAATCAAATAATAGATAGGCCACAGCCTATCTCCTAGAGAAGGGCATAAAACTCAGGAGCCTTCTTCTCTACGTACTGCATGACGAAACCCCTCTTATGAACTAGATCTTTAGCAGCCTGCTCATTGTGTCTAAACTGACACTGGTCATTTACAAACCGAATGTAGTCTTCAGTATGGATGATGCTGCTAGAGCAAGCCATAGTAACAAACCTGCATTAATAATGAACATTAGAGAACGAATGGGAGGACTAAGAAAAAGAAAGAGAGAGGAAATAAGATTTAAAATGAAGTCACTGCCCAGGTGAACTGCTGCAGCGGTCATGTGTCCGCCATACCAAGTTCGCCATAGAGGTACAAGGACCACTGTAACGATCCTCGTTCCGCTACAGTAGATATCGTCTTCTCTAGACCTCCCGACCCCATCAATGGAGGATGAAATTTCAACCTCCATATTTCTTCAAACTAGCTACAGATCGGGCAAGGGGAAGACTTACCCAAGCCTTAGTAACGATTACCCAACCTGATAGGGCGTGAATTCAAGCGCGAAAGACTTGAAGAAGTCGAACCACCACCCTACCCAAACCCTCCTTATTTTTGACCCACAACCACATGAAAACATCCAGGAATATGCAGAGAAAAATGAATAACATTTGACAATGTAAATACAAGCAGCATGCTACGACAATCTAGTCATAAATTCAAAATAAGAAAACCTACCTATATCACCCAATAACTACCCGAAAATAAGAGCAATAGGTAATACACATCAATCATGTAACGACCCAGACATTGTTACGAATGGTTAAGAGCATAGAACACAGAAAATTGGCTAAGGATGAGATAGGGAGGTTGTGAAATAAACCAAGACCAAATTTTGGGTAGCTACTGGTCTGGGAGACTGCTGCAGCGGTGGGATTCCCGCTGCAGCGAGACCGTGGTAGTGGTTAGAGTTCTGTCATGGCGAAATGATAGAGTAACCGCTGGAACCACCGCAACGACCCTATGACCGCTGTAACAAGTCCACTGCAGCGGAAATATGACCGCTGCAGTGGACGACGGGAATCAGAAAGTGGGTTTAAATAGAATTTCTGGAATTAATTTCCATTATTCACAAACGTAAGAGAATGAGTTCTGAAGGCAGTTTCTTCTCCAGAGCGGAGAATTGTTGCGCTAAGGTAAGTTTCTTGTCCCCTAACCCCTTTACTGGGTTTTGATTATTGTAGAAGCTTAGGGGGAACCTGTTAATGGTGAAATTCTGAAACTTAGAAAACCCTAAGTTGATGAACTAGGGCTGAGATTGTGGAGGAGTAATGGGAGGTTTGATTGTTGAAGTTCGAGTAGTGTTTACTTTCTAAGGTTCCTTTTGTTAATGTTGATGGGTTAGAAAATATGGGGACCTAGAATTAGGTAGAAAGGAAGGGTTCTCTATTAATTTTTCCTGAAAAGAGAAAGGTTTGATCCAATTAGGCCCTACCTTGAGGAGTGATTGATCAATGATTATATGTGTATAGATTTCGAACAATTCGAAGCATTGAGGAAGGGCAAAGCTCCTACAGAGTAGAGAAGTCGATAACTTCGAGTAATCGAGGTAGGTTATGGTTTATAGGGATGGACCTATATAGTGGCATATATATTGTGCAACGTTGATATACGATTGGTCTTTAGACATTTACGTGATATGTGAGTCTATTCTTGAAAATTTATTTCAAGAATGTGGCTATGATGTGATATTGAACCGTGATGACTTGTTTAAAAGATTGTGTATATGATAATGGAATTAACTATGTTGAATGTTTAGTAAAGTGATTATACTATGTTAATGAGAGAGTTGTTAGTTGATAATGGCTTACTTGAGGAGTAGATCATAATCGTTTGTATGATAAAACGATGCACTTGATTTGTTCTTCATATGAGAATGATGAATGATAGAATTTATATCCTAAAATGAGAGGCTCGAGCCCGAGATGAGTATCCGGATGAGTAAATAATATTATTTGAGTGACTCATGTTCGAGGGGAGCATTCGGACGAGCATATGCGTGGGAGCGGGTGCCACGCTGGCATAGTACATGGATTTCTAGAGTCCCCTACAGGTAATAACTGTATGGATACAAATAAGACCCTCTGGCATGTGTGTACATGATTCGTGTGGTTGAGTGCTAAGGAGAGATGACGGAGGCGTGTGCCCGTCATGTTACCCTTGATCGTGTTGTTTGCATATTGTTTTGTGATTTCATTTATGTTCATGAAATGGATGAGAGACGTGCTATGAGAATGTGCAAAGTATCGTTGATATAATGTGAATTGATAACAAGAACATGTTTTTAGTGCTAAGTGTGACTTTGTCACCATGTGTAGTAATTGAGTTGTTATCGCTATGAATAGCCGAGGAATTGTAGCTCCTAATAGCTGATGCGATTATTGTTTTATTATATGTGTTTGATAGACTTATGGAGTATGTGAAATGTTAACATGTTGATCTATTGAACTGTGAGATGGATGAACTGAGAAGAGTGCAGCATGTCAGGTTACTGCCTAAGCAGTGCCGCTATAGCAGAACCATTTCCGCTGCGGCGAGACCGCTGTAGCGGACAAGTGACCGCTGCAGCGAGAGGCCTAATCCAATGAGCAGGTCGGCTGATTCCTGAGTAGAGCTAGTGTTCATAAAATGGCTTTGTATTTCTATATAATGATGTGGACCTTTTTTATATCACTTTTGCTTTAAATATATGTTATTATTTAAGGTCGGTTGATGAATCCTACCAGTACTGTGTCATGTACTGACCCTGCCTCTGCATTCTTTTTTTGAGTGCAGAGTTCGAGCTTGAAGCTCTTCACGCCCTCACCTGTAAACCAGCAGCTTTTGGGGAATTAGAAGGTGAGCAAATGAGGAAGCAATTCACTCCTTCAATACAGATGTCCTTCTTTCAGAAATTTGGACACTTTCTTTCATTTTTAGCTTTAGTTTCTTAGTTTGTGGAAACAAACGTCTTGTGTAATGACTTTCAGGTCTTGGGTATTATTTACTATTGTCGGTATTAAGCGGTTGATTTATGTTGTGAAGTTTGTTTCAATAATTAAAGATAGCATTTTACCTTTTTACATGTCTTATTTTGGAGGGTAGTATCGAAATTCATTAGTTCGCCCACCGGGGGTTAGTGTTGTGCTATGATTGCATCCTGAGATTGAGAAATGAGTTGGTACCGAACAAACGTGTGACTGAGATAATGGATAGTACGAAAGAAAAATTGTTGATATGATGGGGAATGTGAAGCCTAGGGCTAAAGGTAAAGAACTCAGATGAACAGGTTAATTCAACCAAACTCAGAATAATGATTGGATATACGAGTGGCTCATGCCCGACGTGAGCATATGGGTGAGCGATATGAATGAGTACACAAATAGGTATGGCTAAAAGACCATGCGGCTGGGTGTTCGAGTTGAGTACACAGATAGGTATGACGAAGGTTTCATACGATTAGGTGCACAGTCCCCTGCAGGTCATGATTGGAAAGGCAAGCATAAAACCCCCTGGCATGTGTGTATAGTGATGTGATGGAGCTGTGTGCCCGACATATCACCGATGGTATGATTGTGAGACAGAGATTGTGCGAGTATGGTTTGATTTATATACGGTTGTAGAGACAAAAAGGTACAGGTATACAAGTGTGATACAGAATATACCGACATGATTCGAGTTTAGATGAGGGACATATTTGGATACCTTATACTGCTATACGGTCCATGTATGATATCTTGTGGAATTTTCATAGTAATAAGGCAGGTATGTGCATGTACTTTAATATTTGAAAAATTGATTTCCTTGGAAGGTGTTGATGACTTTTATGTGTACTTGAATTAGTTAATCTGCATTTGTGAATTGAATATTGTTTTAAATAGTTGGTGGGTTATGGAAGATGGTATGATGGGTTAACCAAAGATAGTGAGTTATCGGAGATAGTGAGTAGACTTATTTATCGTATGTACCTCACTCGAAAGAGTCGGGAAATTCTGTGCATAATTAAATAGGTTAATAAATGATAATAGACGGACTTGGTCGACCATCAAGAAGTGGTAAAAGAGGTAGATGTGTTAAAATTGTATGGAAGAATAGAACAGAACTAGACTAGAAAAATTGGCTACTGACTGATCAGAATAGCACTGCAATGGGTATATAACCGCAATAGCAGCAGTCTGGGTAAATGCTACAATGGAATAACAAGGAGGTAGATTAGTGATAAGATGGCGGCTAGAAATTGTAGGGTAATTTTACGAACCTTGAGGAGACCTAAGGAAAAGAGAATGTAGTTATTGAAATCAATGAGTGATTGTATAAGTGGAATAATTGTTGAATTTAATGATATTAACTGTATGTTGATTATTATGTTGTTGTGTTAACTAGCCTTAGTCGGCCGATGATGCCTACCGATACGTGTGGTTTACTGATACTACCTAATTTACCTTTTTGGTATAGGTTGTGGCAGGTTTGAACTTCCTTGATTGGCATGGAGTACTTAGCACCAGCTTTCGCGTTCTTCTTCTCATACGAAGCTGGGTCTTTTTGTTTGTCAATTCTTCAATTAGAACTCTTGTACCTGTCTAGACTAGATCTTGGGAGAGTCATGTTTTGGAAAAATTTTGTATTGTTAATTTTGAAGTTATCATTGATTATGAAAATTTGCAGAAAATTTTGGATATTAATTATCATACTTCGCAAGGGTTCTGCTATCGAGTGGAGTCGTTATAGGTGCTCGCATGACTTGCCCATTCGGGTCGTGACAAAATTATTGGTTTTAAAATATTTTAAAATAAAGTCATTATATTTAATTATACCTCATAATAGATTTAATATTGTTGTATGTTTATACTCGTTAAAAACGTGCTACATATTTTATTTTCCATGAGTTTCTCTATTATTTTTTAAAACATTTAATATACTTCCTATATATATATATATATATATATATATATATATATATATGTATATATATATATATATTAAAGACACATGGGCGTACCCTCGCTTCGTAAATAAATACCTCACCTCACAACCCCGCCCTTTAAAATATTATTTGAACAAAAAACAACCTAATATGATGGAAATAAAAAAATCAGTTCATATATTTAGTTTTATAATTATCTATATTATTTTAAAATTTAAATCACTTAAAGCAAAATAAAAAGTCAAATGTATGTGTATATAATTATAAAACTTTGATATTTGTCCTGCAATTTTATCGTATGTTAACGTGTAGTCGTTATATACTTACATATATTATTTATGATTAAACTAAAGCATATTATTTCACAACACTCACTTATATTTGGCCTATTCGAACCTACATATTATGAAATGAGACTTGTTGAATACCCCTGATGTGCTCACTCCTCTATGTTGGTTTTCTTGCTTCTTTTATATGAGATAAGTATCGCCTGTGATGGCGAGATAAGCTATGATAAAACAATAGTTTCTTTTTTTAGTAAGTCACATCTTAATTTTTTTTGATGGTTCATTCTGCATTATTATTTTGTTAGTCAGTGTTGTGGTTGAGCATCAGTAACATTCTATTGTTAAACACAAAGGGTCACAACATACACATGACAAGAAGTTATGTGTAGTATTTATGGATTCATGTAAATCCCTAAATAGAAAATCTATTTTTGATGTCAATATATATGTTTTGATATAATGATCATATATGGGTAATCATATGGTTGTACAAAAGTATTTGGGATATTCATTCTTGAAATAGTTCAACACGCTTAGACGAGAGTTATGACTAGTGGTCCGCTCAATATTTGCTGGGGGCGCTATAAGCCAGTGATATCAAGAGCCTTCGAGTTTACTGCACGACATTAATATCCTTAATTATGAAGAATAAATAAAATAAAAGACTATACGAGATAAGAAAAGAAAACTAGCGAGTAACTAAGACAAAGAGAGATAAGGTATTAAAAGTCTTTAGATCTTAATTTGCAGTGGAAGAATGTGATAAGTAAAAGGATAACAAACGACAAGAGACAGAATTTGATGTAAATTATATTAATTCACAAAGTTTTACTAAACTGTGTAATTTGATAAAATTAAAAAAACGTAAGGTAAAAAAAGACTAAAATTGCATTGGTTAGTAATGACAATTTGTATTGAATTTGCAATAATTTCTCAAAAAACTAAAATTTGATACATTTGTGGAGGTTATCAAATTAAAAACCTGCACAAAAAAGATCACTACAAAAAAAATAATTTTGGGGAGGTTGAAACACACGGCACAAATTAGATGTATAGTGGAGATCTTTTACAACCTCCACACTTAAACCACCACAAAAAGAACCAAAAATTGAATATACAGCGGAGAATTCTTATAACCCCCACAACAAAACTGCCACAAAAAAAATAATATAGTGGAGGTTTAAAAAAACACCACTAAATAATTTTATAGTAGGATTTTTTATAACCCCCGTGAATAAACCTCCACAATTTAGCTTATTTCTAGTAGTGCCATTGGATTTTTCTGGTAAAGTTTTTAATGAGGTAGCTATCAATATGTAGTACAAGATATGTGTACCCTTTTTTCTTCACTGAGATTTTTTCTCATGTTTCCTGCTAAGGCTTAACGAGACACATTATCTATGAAATAAATATTCAAGAGGAGTGTTATAAATGTATTTCTATTATAATGAATGTTAGTAAAGATATTTGTATTATAGTGCATATGTGTATTTATATTATATTGAATGTCTAGCTTGTTTCTTTGGAGAAAATTTAGGGATAGTTTTTTCTTATAAATAAACTAGTTTTGGAATACATGCACTACACGTGTGTACCATGTCAATTATTATAAAATTTAAAATAGTATTGATAATATTAAATATGTAAGTGATAAATTAAGATTTTAAAAGTGATAAATTATTTGTAGTTATACACAATCAATTGAATTGGTATGCCCTTGTCTTATGTAGTTCTTCTAATATGTCAAATATTTAGCGTGGTATTTTTTTGTCTTTTGATATTTTAACAATACATAGTATAGATGTAAACATGAGTAATATTAGTTTGTGTCTTATCTTTAAGAATTAAATTGAAGCTTCCTCTTTTTACAATCGCATACATATCAAAAAATTATTGCTGAATGAAAGTAGTATTTTATAAAGATTGTACATAAATTTGAATATATACATATATATATATATATATATATATATATATATTGATATATTGTCACGCCCCACATTGGGAGGCATGACTGGCACCTGGTGCCCTACTAGAATCTGAACTGACCTGACTGGGCTTATGAAATTCTGATGCATGCCTAATCTTTAAGTCAAGAAAACAACGGGCTATATCTAGGTTGTAAACACAGCCCCCAGCCGACAAGGCCTTAGAGCCACCTGTAAAGGAAAATAGCTAACCAGAAACAGGTAATAGCAGGGAATCCTATGCGGGCCGACAAGACCACCATGATGTCTAGTTATAACTATAAAGTAAATCCAACACTAAACTAAGCAATGGCCGATAAGGCCGCTATCTGACAGTTAAACAAGGCCCCACACGGCAAACAGGTAAAATAAAGCATACACAGGCCCCATACGGCCAACAACAACTACCCACAGGAAATCTGAAACAATCTGCAAGCCTTTAGGAGTGATATAATGGTCAAGACAGGGCCCCACCTACCAATAAACTGTACAATCAAAAGAGTAAACCTTCTAGTTGTTAGCTCCGGAGGAAAGGAGCCGACTGCACTGCTAATCCTGGACGGATACTAGGAGGGTCCTGATCCGAGTCTATCCGCACCTGCAAAAAAGTAACGCGGCGCCGCAGGAAGGGCGTCAGTACAAAATGTACCGAATATGTAAGGCAATAACTGTAAATAACTGAATGGACTGAAATGAAACCGAAAGTAACTGAAAGAAAGGGGTAGAAGTACTACCTAAATAGTTGAACTTCCTACTGTCTAATCTATCAGTAACTAATGCAAACAACAACCTTACCTGGCATAAGCTGAAAGGTACAACCAACACAGAATAACCCACTCAGGGCCCCAATATGCCCTGGCAAGTACACTTCAATCTATATACCCCTACAAGATCACGGTAAGTCAACTAATAACTATAGCCATCCTACTAGTCCCCTGGGTCTGCAACTGAGCCCGCTCAACCCCTGAACTGTAGTTGTGTCTGAGTCTGGTAGACTCCTGATATCTGCACCCAGGGCACTAGGCTCGATGAGGGTGTGGTGCTGATACTGAATATACTAGTCCATCCCTAGAATGGACCGTATGAGGCCCTTGGACCCCATATTCATCCCTGGGGATGGCATACCGCTTCTTGGAGCTACATCATCTCGCCCCTGGTAGGTGTCGACACAACTAGTAACCTTGAGGTTGGCTATGGAAGTCTATGCAAGGCAAAGTCAATCCCAAACTAAACATAGAATACTGGTCTCAACTAATAGCAACAGCTAATCACAATAGATATACTTTTGACTCTCTTACTGGGATTCAAACTGAGTTACAATACTAAAGAAACTAACTTGCCGAACGGATTTGCCTTAACATACCTGGGTCACCGATTCCTGATTAATTAGCGAGTTCCAATCTGTATTCAATAGCTCTTTCCAACTGTAATCGTATTACTGGGAGAATGAGACTAGTTTTAGTACTAAATTCGGCAAAAATAATAGCTTTTAATACTAATATTAACTATACTTCAACTTAATGAAATACAGTCGAAAACGTATAATTTCTCGAGAGTTCAAAAGGAAGAAATGCTTACTTGAAGCCTGTGATCGTATAGAAATCAGTTTGGATCAATTCTGACAACTTCTATTCAGCGGGGTTACGATTTGTTGGGGGAATTTTGAGAAACTAACTCCGTAGTAATGCTCCCTGCAGGCTTATAACCCAATACCTGAAGTTAATCTGAATTTGGACAGCATTTGGCAGCATAATCGGAGGAAAATAACTTTAAAATGACATCTCTCTCTCTCTCTATGGATGAAGATATATATATATATATATATATATATATATATATGAGAAATGATTCAACAAGTGAAGGGGCTTTATATATATACTTGGGCGGTGGACAGGGGGGTCCGTCTCACGGCCCCCAACGCGCCGATTTATGGGAATTTCATGGGGCCCAACATGGAGGGAGGGGGTCCATGATACGTTGCCCCTAGTGCAGCCTGCTCCGGCCTTCTTCCTCGCTACCTCGATTCCTCACCTGTACATCATTTACCCGGGCCCTTTCTCATATGCATCACACTTTAAAACTCTTGACTAACGTACGAATATGTCGACTAAAATTTAGAAACTTACGGGGCGTAACATCCTCCCCCCCCCAGGAATATTCGTCCTCGAATGTCACTTTAACTTACAGGAATCTAAATCTTTTAACTACTATTTTGGAAAAATTTTGGTAGAGTCTCCCCTGTAATACGAACTATCTGAAAATCCTGAAATGTAGAAAAGTCCAATACAGATATCTCACATGACTCTATAACAACTCTTTTATAACAAGATTGTAGTCAACTGAATAATATAAGTATCATAAATCATAAAACAATAGCTGAATCAACAACTTTATCTTATATGCATAGTATGGACTAACCTTGGAACAATTGAGAATATCTGGATCTCATGTCGTCCTCGGCTTCCCAGGTCATCTCTTCCCTATTCTTGTTTTTTCATAGTACCTTAACAGAGGCGACGTCTTTTGTTCTCAACTTGCGAACCTGCCGATCTAATATGGACACTGGAACTTCTTCGTAGGCCAACTCCTCAGTAACCTGGACGTCCTCGACTGGCAAAACTCGGCACGGATCCTATATACACTTGCGTAACATCGACACAAAAATAAACGGGTGAACAGATTCTAACTCTGAAGGCAAATCTAACTCGTATGCCACCTGGCCTATTCTCCGGAGGATTCGGTACGGCCCAATAAACATTGGGCTAAGCTTGCCCTTTTTACCAAACCTCATTATGCCCTTTATTGGAGAGACTTTCAAAATACCCAGTCGTCTATTTTGAATTCCAGATCCCTATGCATCAGGGTAATATTTCTGATGACTTTGAGCTATTAGCAAGCGCTCTCTGATAAGCTTTACTTTCTCCTCTGACTGGTGGATTATGTCTGGCCCAATTAACCTTGATTCTCCAACCTCAAACCAACCAATAGGAGATCTGCACTTCCGCCCATATAAGGCCTCGTACGGCGCCATCTGAATTGCAGAATGGTAACTGCTATTATAAGCAAATTCAATAAGGGGTAAATGTTCATCCCAGCTTCCCCCGAAGTCCAGTACGCACACTCGTAACATATCCTTGAGCGTCTGAATTGTACGTTCCACCTACCCGTCTGTTTGAGGGTGGAAGACTGTACTCAGATTAACCTGTGTTCCCAAGCCTCTCTGAAATGACTGCCAGAATCTAGTTGTAAATTGTGCTTCTCTATTAGAAATGATAGATACTAGGACACCATGTAGTCTAACTATTTCCCTGATGTATAACTTGGCATAGTCCTCGGCTGAGAAAGTGGTCCTGACTGGCAGAAAAATGAGTTGACTTCGTCAACCTATCAACTATCACCCAGATAGAATCAAATCTGCGTCTGGTACGGGGTAATATTGTCACAAAATCCATATTGATTACCTCCCATTTCCACATAGGCACTACTATCTCCTGCGTTAGTCCGCCAGGTTTTCGATGTTCAGCCTTTACCTACTGGCAATTAGGGCATTGTGCTATAAATTCTGCTACCCCCTTTTTCATTCCCGGCCACCAGTAAATCTCTTTTATGTAATGATACATTTTTGTTGAACCTGGGTGAAGAGAATAACGGGAATCATGTACCTCTGCCATGATCTGCTGGCGAAGTTCTGCCATATCTGGAACGCAGAGGCGACCCCTACATCTTAAGACCCCGTCTTTGATTACCTCGAAAATTGATACTTCTCCCTATAGTACCTTATCTTTGAGTTGTGCTAAATAAGGATCTTCATACTGCCGTACTTTTACCTCCACTTCCAGGGACGATACTATTGTATTCTAAATTATAGCCCCATTGTCTCCCGAGTCTACTATTTAGATAGCTAAACTGGCTAACTGGTGTAATTCTTGGGCTAGTTCCCGCTGTTCGGACCTCAAATGTGCCAAACTCCCCATTGATCTATGGCTAAGGGCATCTGCTATGATATTGTCCTTCCCTGGATGATACAAAATGTCTACGTTGTAGTGTTTCAATAATTCTAACCAATGATGCTGTCGTAGATTCAACTCTTTCTGAGTGAAGATATACTAGAGACTCTTATGACCGATGAAAATATCTACATGGATGCCATACAGATAGTGCCTCCATATTTTCAGGGGATGAACTACCGCGGCTAGCTCCAGATCATGGGTGTGGTAGTTCTTTTCATGTTTTCTCAGCTGCCTCAAAGAATAAGCAATTACCTTACCGTGTTGCATTAGACCACACCCTAACCCAACACCTGAAGCATCATAATACACTGCATAACCTTCTGATCCTTCTGGCAATGCTAGTACTGGCGCTGATTTTAACGTGTTTTTCAACTCCTGGAAACTCTGTTCACATACTTCAGTCCAGTGAAATTTAGCTGCTTTCTGAGTTAACTTGGTTAAAGGTGCTGATAAAGTAGAAAACCGCTCTACAAATCTCCTGTAATACCCAGTTAACCCTAAGAAACTGCGTACCTCAAACAGAGTTGTAGGTCTAGGTCATGTCTTTACTGCCTCGATCTTCTTTGAATCTACCTGAATACCAGCCTCTGACATAATATGTCCTAAAAAGGCTACAGAATTCATCCAAAACTCACATTTAGAAAATTTTGCATACAACTGGCCATCCCTAAGAATTTGGAGCACTATTCCCAATGATCTTGATGTTCTGTTTCTGAACAAGAATACACCCGAATATAATCAATAAACACTATCACAAACAAGTCTAGATACGGCCTGAAGATGTTGTTCATCAGATCCATGAACGCTGCTAGAGCATTTGTTAATCCGAAGGACATGACTAGGAATTCAAAGTGTCCATACCTGGTCCTGAAAGCGGTCTTTGGAATATCTCTTTCTCGAACCTGCACCTGGTGATACCTTGACCTCAAATTAATCTTAGAAAAGTATCTCTCCCTTTGTAGCTGATCAAACAAGTCATCTATTCTGGGGAGTGGGTACTTGTTCTTCATAGTAACTTTATTTAGCCGCCGGTAATCTATACACATGCGGAGGGAGTCATCTTTATTTCTTACAAACAAAACTGGCGCACCCTACGGTGAAGTACTTGGCCTAATAAAGCCCTTATCTATCAGATCTTTCAATAGCTCTTTCAATTCTCTGAGCTCTGCAGGAGCCACTCTATACGGAGGGATGGATATAGGCTGAGTACCTGGTAGTAGGTCGATAGTGAAATTGATTTCCCGTTCTGGGGGAATACCAGGAAGTTCATCTGGGAATACATCTAGAAATTCATTGACTGCAGGAATAGACTGAACAGTTACGGATTCTTCCTGGACATCCTGAACCCTGACAATATGATAAATACAACCCTTTGCTATCAACTTCCTTGCTCAAAGATAGGATATAACCTACCTTTTTGCGTAGCTGCATTAACTTTCCACTCTCGTACTACCTCCCCTAGAAAGTGGAAGCGGATGGTCTTGGTCCAACATTCTACATTGGCATAACAAGGTGCTAGCCAATCCATACCCATAATTGCATCAAAATCAATCATTTCTAATTCCACCAAATCTGCTAAAGTCTGGCGACCAACAACCTCTACTGTGCAACCTCGGTAGATCCTTTTAGCTATAATAGAATCACCGACGGGTGTGGACACTGAAAAAGGTCGCTGAAGCAATTCTGGCGTGATACCGAATTTTCGAGCTACTAGTGGCGTCACATAAGACAAAGTGGAACTTGGGTCTATCAAAGCATAAACAGAACGAGAGAAAATGTCCAAGATACATGTCATCACATCTGGCGATGACTCTGACTCCTGTCACCCCAGTATGGCATAAGTGCGATCTAGACCCGGTGCTTGAGCTAGAGGCCCCTAACCTGCCTCGGCCTCTGCCAGCTGGAGCTGAGGGCCTACGCTCTGCTGGAGATACTGGGGAAAATGACCCTACTGAAGATCTATCCTGTTGGTCCCGATCACTCTAACCCCTGGCTGGACAGTCTCTCATCAGGTAACCCTCCTGTCCATAGGTGGAAAACGTCGAAGAACCATACTTGCATGCCCCAGGATGACGTCAACTACAGATAGGGCAAAGTGGCATAGTGAATCTACTCTGCTCTTACCCTCTCTGCTACTGCGAACCTGATGGCTGTGAGCTCTCACCGGGTCCTGACTGGCCCCGATGACTTTGTTTACTCCCCTACTGCTGCTGTGAAGGTGGGGGTCTGGGTGGTCTCCCTAATAGTCGCGGCCTAGGTCCGCTTTGAAACTCCACCCGTGCGTCACTAGGTCTAGCCTTGCGATGTTGCTCCTGATTTTCCCTCTCTATCTCCCGTTGTTGCTGCGTGATTCCCTCAATATTCTGAGCAAATGCTTGGACACGGGCAATATCCATGTCTTCTTGCAGAGTGGCAGTAATACAAGTCTCTACACATTCTGGAAGCAGCCCCATAATGAAGTAGTATACCCTGGCTGACATAGTATCTACAAAAGCCGGTGCATATCGGGACAAGGAGTCAAATCTCATAGAATACTCCCGAACACTCATCGAACCCTGCTCCAGATGCAGAAATTAATCTACCCGGGCTTGTCGGATTTCTCGCGGCAAATAGTGGTCCAAGAAGGCCTCTGAAAAGCTGGACCAAGTCGGAGGAGGGACATCTCTACCTCGGGACCTCTCCCAACTCTCATACCATAGCACTGCTATGTCCTACAGTAGAAATATCGCTAACTCAATCGACTCCGCAGGTGCGACATGCATCACCCTGAAGATCCGCTGCAACTGATCCAGGAAGTCCTGGGTGCTCATCTCGATCTGTCCCTGTGAACTGCGGGGGACTCAGAGCGAGGAACTCTCAAACTCTCGAACTACCAGGTCCTCCCGAAGACTCTGCAACTACGGATGCTACTGGCTGACTCTATGCAGCCATCATCTAAGCTATCATAGAAACAATACTCCTAAACTCCTGATCCCGATGGCATTGGTATAGAGACTGCTGGAGGTGGTGCCGACGCATCTGCCACTCTGGGCAGCTCCTGACGGGGCAGATACTACTGGGGAGACCGAGATGGAGTCTCACTATCGCCCTCAGATCGGGCTGACTCTGACTAGGGCACCCGGCTAGTGCCCTCTCCTGCTGCGACGTCCAACTTCCTGCCAGTTGTGGTCTGTTGTATGTCCGACATTTCTATGTAGACAAGCAGAATATGGTAATCTTAGGGACTCAATCCTATTCAGTACAACTCTATAGCACGACTAGAAAAGAAAGAAGAGTAATCATCCTATTATGCCACGCAGCCTCCTGTCTATAGAATGTGGTGCAAAACACATCCATAGACAAAACTCTACTTAGCATGACTTGCAGACTCCTTGGGATACGACCTGCTCTGATACCAAATTTGTCACGCCCCACCTTGGGAGGCATGACTAGAATCTGGTGCCCTACTAGGATCTGAACTGACCTGACTAGGCTTATGCACTTTTGGTGCATGCCTAATCTTTAATTCAAGAAAACAACGAGCTATATCTCGGTTATAAACATAGCCCCCAGCCGATAAGGCCTTATAGCCACCTGTAAAAGAAAATAACTAACCAAAAACAGGTAATAGCATGGAATCTTATGCGGGTCGACAAGATGACCATGATGTCTAGTTATAACTGTAAAGTAAATCCAGTACTAAACTAAGTTATGGTCGACAAGTCCGCTATCTGACAGTTAAACAAGGCCCCACATGGCAACCACATAAAATAAAGCATACACGAGCCCCATACGGGCAACAACAACTACCCATAGGAAATCTAAAACAATCTGCAAGCCTCTAGGAGTGATGTAATGGTCGAGACAGGGCCCCAACCTACCCATAAATTGTACAATCAAAAGAGTAAACCTTCTAGCTGTTAGCTTCGTAGGAAAGGAGCCGACTGCACTGGTAATCCTGGTTGGATACTAGGAGGGTCCTAATCCGCGTCTATCCGCACATGTAGAAAAGTAATGCAGTGTCCTAGAAAGGGCGTCAGTACAAAATGTACCGAATATGTAAGGCAGTAACTGTAAATAACTGAATGAACTGAAATGAAATCGAAAGTAACTAAAAGAAAGGGGTAGAAGTACTACCTGAGCAGATGAACTTCCTGCTATCTAATCTATCAGTAACTAATACAAACAAGAACCTTACCTGGCCCCCATAAGCCGGAAGGTACAACCAGCATAAAATAACTCACTCAGAGCCTCCATAAGCCCTGGTGAATACACTTCAATCTATATACCCCTACAAGGTTACACTGAGTCAACTAATAACTATAGCCGTCCTACCAGTCCCCTGGGTCTGCAACTGAGCCCGCTCGGCCCCTAAACTGTAGCTTTGTTTGACTCCAGCGGACTCCTAATATCTGCACCCCGGGCACCAGGCTCGACGGGGGTGTGGTGCCGATACATCATATAATAGTTCAACCATGGAATGGACCATATGAGGCCCTTAGACCCCATCTTCGTTCCTTGCATATGACATACCACTTCTTGGAGCGACGTCATCTCGCCCCTAGCGGGCGTCGACATAGCTAGTAACCCTGGAGTTGGTTATGGAAGTCTATGCAGGGTAAAGTCAATCCCAAACTAAACACAGAATGCTGGTCTCAGCTAATATCGACAGCTAATCACAATAGATATAATTCTTGCTCTCTTACTGGGATTTAAACTGAGTTATAATACTAAAGAAACTAACTTGCCGAACGGATTTGCCTTAACATACCTGGGTCGCCGATTCCTGATTAACTGGAGAGTTCCAATCCGTATTCAATAGCTCTTTCCAACTGTAATCGTATTATTGGGAGAATGAGACTAGTTTCAGTACTAAATTCGGCAAAAACGATAGCTTTTAATACTAATATTAACTATACTTTAACTTAACGAAATACAGTCGAAAACGTATAATTTCTCGAGAGTTCAGAAGGGAGAAATGCTTACTTGAAGCATGTGATCGTATAGAAATCAGTTTGGAGCAATTCTAACAACTTCTACTCGACAGGGTTACGATTTTCCGAGAAAATTTCGAGAAACTAACTCCATAGTAATGCTCCCTGCAGGCTTATAACTTGATACCTGAAGTTAATTTGAATTTGGATAGCATTTGGCAGCGTAATCGAAGGAAAATAACTTTAAAATGGCATCTCTCTCTCTGGACGAAGATATATATATATATATATATATATAAAAAAAATGATTCAACAAGTGAAGGGGCTTTATATATATACTTGGGTTGTAGACAGGGGGGTCTGTGCCACGGCCCTGAACGCGCTGATATACGGGCGTGTCATGGTGCCCAACGCCAAGGGAGGGGGTCCATGACACGCTGCCCCTGTTGCGGCCTGCTCCCGCCTTCTCCCTCGCTACCTCGATTCCACGCCCGTACGTCCTTTTCCCGGACCCTTTCTTGTATGCTTCACACTCTAAAACTCTTGAATAATGTAAGAATATGCCTACTAAACGTTAGAAACTTACGGGGTGTAACACACACAAACACACATATTCTTTAAGACTGTTATTATATCATGGTAAATTTCATGATTTACACCTTCCAAAAAAAAGTAAATAATTATTTGTGATAGAGATGATTAATTAATAATTACTCATAGAAAATTTAATCAACACATCTAAATCATAGTTGCATATATGTGTATCCTTTTTATAATCCAAGATTATAAATCTTATAATATGTGAATTTGATAGAGGATTTTTTGTTAAATTATTTAAGTACAATTGTATTATAAAATATAACAAGAATCCATCATCATGTGTAAGTATCCAACAAAAAAAGAAAATCAAAGGACAGATTATCTTATATGTATCTAAAGTTTATATCTTTTATACTTCACAAAAATCTCATACATAAATCACTTTTTTCCTATTTTATAGTAACAATTTTTAGATGAAGAATTATAAATATTATATCTACTTTGTACCTGGTGATGTGATTGAGAATTTAAGAATACACAATTGTAAAATAAAATCTGAAAGGTAGAGAAACAAATAAGAATTAGTTAGCAAGCACAATATAAGAAAATATCTATATACAGCAAAGCAAATTTGAGCAAAAAACTACAAAAAGTATAAGAGGTAAGAAAATGATAACCGCTTCAATATATATATTAGCTATAAATTTGAAAAATGATAACGATACAATTTTAAATACTTGAAGTTATAAGGTTATAAAGCATGAGATTAAATCATTAAAAAAAATTAAATGCATAAAACTAATATGTTACAAAATTAATGAAATAGCTCTCCAGTTTATAATGGAAGGAATTTTTTTTTTTGCATAAGAAACAAATGGTTACACCCTTACACCACTAGTGAAACAACCTCTTGGTGGATAGAAAAATTCGAAAGAACTGGAAGAGATAAAAGAGTCTTACATCAACATTCTAAACTCTTGTACGGAAAAAATTATACCCGCCAATCAAGCCTTTAACCTATGTTCATGGGGAATTATCGATTATATAGGAGGACGATGAAATTAATAATATGATAATACAAGAAAATCTCCAATTTGTGATAGTAGGCAAGTTTTCATACGGGTGGCCGAAACTCAAAGAATTATGCAAAATCATCCCAATACAATTCGAGATTAAATCTGAGTGCAAAATTGGTTGTTTAAGGGAAAGACACTTACTAATCAGATTATCAACCATGGAGGACTATATTCATGTTATGTATAAACCAGCTTACTATCTAAAGGTCAGGGACGATTATTATCAGATGAGGCTGCAAAAATGGGAACTATGGTTCCACCCGGAGGTAGAGACCTCAACAGCAATAGCATGGATTTCTTTTCCATCACTAATACAGAACTTTTTTATGAAAGAATCTCTATTTAAAATGGCTAAAGTGGTAGGAAAGTCATTACATATAGATATGGCTACAAAGAACCAATCTAGACCTAGTTGTGCTAAAATCAAGGTAGAGGTTGACCTATTACAAGAATTTCCCAAAAGAATCAAGTTAGGTATCAAAAAATGAATATTAATGATATCCTATCTATATGTATAGAAATCAAATATGATTACATACCAAAGTATTATAAAACATGTAGATTTCAGGGTCACAATAAAAAAATGTTTCATATTATATCCAGAATTGCGACTAAAGGAGGATAGCATGCAAATTAAAGGTGGAGATAAGGCTACTATGAAATACAACAGTAGGGATTAAGCAAATAAATGGGAGAAATAAGTACAACAACAACACATAAAGTCGACTTATAAATAAGGGAATAGCCTCCTAAAAGTGACATGCAGAAAAAGTACAATAATGTTATCGATGGATGGGAAGTTATAAAGGATAACAGGGATAAAACAAGTAGATAGGCAACATATACCAAAGAACAAAGAAAAACCAACAGATGTCAATACCCGAAACACTTTTTCTTCACCGGAAGGGAAAACAAATGATAAGGGACCAAAAGAGAATCAAAGTACAAATTTCAGGAGTGCAATCAAGAGTACATCGAAATTATGGATAGAGGCATCCTTTGGAAAAACAAACAAAGAAGTATGTGATGCAAAACAGATTCACAATAATATGAATATGCAGGAAAATGATAAAAGAAAGGTAGAAGGAGAGAACACCCGTAATGAATAGGATGATCAAGCAGGAGTCTGATGAGTTGGTAATTTACCAACTCATTAGGCTCTTAATCATAAGATTTAACTTAGTTTTCAAGTCATTTAGATGGATTTTATGTCCTTTTTGTCTTTTTATGTACAGATATCTGATTTGTAGAAAAGAGCAAGAAAGGAAGAAAAAAAAGGGAATTAGGTGAAAACCGGCGCTTCACCGGAGAAGACCGGCGAAACGCCGAAGACCGCTGTCCTGGAGAACTAAAGAAACCGACAATCGCAGACACCAACCTACGACTCACTGGTTGAATCACCTAGCAACGCCTGAGAGTGTTGGATCACAGAGAAAGAAATCGGTGGAGCAGATTGGAAACCGGCGAGTCGCTGAAGGAAATGCCGAAGGATACTGGAATTCACCACAGGAGTATCCAGTTATAGTCAGCGGTTCTCGCAAGTACCAGATCTGTTGAATAGGGCAAATGTGTCCAACTCTGAAAAAGAGAGTTTTGAGTACCCTACATTTGGATATATTCTAGAGAGAAGTACGCTATACCTATCAGATCTTAATTTTTGGCTTTTTGAGAACATTCTCTTTGTAAAAGAAGAAAGTAGAATTCTATTGGTGGAAATTATAAAGGATTGTTTTTCTTTTTCTTCTTCTTCCTCTATAGCAAGGTACTACCATGTTGAAGACTTATTGTTGAATTTGATTTTGCTACTCCTATTATTGAATTCAATGAGTTTATTATTAAATATGCTTTTGAATTTCATAACTATAAGTAGCTAAATCATTAACTAGAGGTGTGTGGTGATGAATGCTTAATTAGATTGGGTATTGCTAGATTTATCTCAATATTGCTTAATTAGTGTAATCTGTTAAGTTTTCTCCAATTTATAATTGAAGATCCATGGTTACAGATGTGGGTCTATATGTTCTTACTTGATTTTTGCTTGAAAGAGAAGAATTGAGTATTGGGAGAGAATTTAATGGTGGACATGGATGTGAGGTTGTGGAATTGGACTAGAAATAATCAAAATCACATTCTCACTCCTAATTAATAGCCCAATAGCTAGAAATTACTGCATCTATTAATCCAAACCTGATTGGGTTGATTTAATTGTGTCTAGAGGTTTGAAAGAACTCTAGCAAGAGGCATTTATGAGGTTGAAAAACATCAAATGCCCACCAGCCCAAGGTTATTTACACAATTTAAACTTATGAGATGATCTAGCATAACCCTATTTAATTAGCACATCATCTACACCACACCTCTTGTCCTTCTCATTATTGTCGACAATCTTGGTTATTTTGCTATCTTAATCGGCTGAATTAGACTTCATACCTTGTTGTTAACCTCAATCTCCCCCAAAATATTTATTTCATTGTTATTTTTGAGTGATGCAAACTTTCCCAAACAATACTCGTGCATATCATTCACTAGTCTCTGTGGGATTCGACCCTAACATTCGCCGGAATATTTATTTTGATACAATAATCGTTTATGCTCTTTTATAACGAAGAGTATATTTTGGATGTTATCAAAAATGACTCCATTGTCAAGGACTAGCGAAGAGTAACTTTGTTGTGCTTGTTAGGATAAGTTATATGAATCATCACTCACAAGAAGGGGATAGCTCGGTTGAGGGTAATATGGAGCATGAGGAAGATAATCCGGTGATGCCCAAAGTTGCAGGAGCCATTCGCCTACCGCCTACGGTAGGAAATGTCGCGTTTCATGTCACAAGTACAATGCTACATTTGTTACAGATGAAAGGATTATTTGGGGGCAAACAATGTGAGGATGCAAATCGTCATTTGAGGAATTTCTTAGAGATCTACCAGCCTTTCAACATAACTAATATAAGTTAAGAGTCTATCAAGTTGAGGCTCTTTCCATTTTCCCTAATGGGAGAGAAAACCATGTGGTTGGAAGAACTCCCTCTGGGCTGCATTACATCATGGCAAGAACTGACTGAAGCATTCTTAGATCATTTCTTCCCTCCATCTAAAATGTTACAGCTAAGGGATGATATCACGAACTTTAGACAAGATCCAGGAGAACCGGTGCATGAAGCATGGTTAAGGTTCAAGAAGAAGGTTTCCCTTTGCCCCAACCATGGTCTCCCGGATGGAGTACTCATTCAAAGTTACTATCGAGCCCTAGACTCCATTAACAAGTCTGTTGCCAATAATTTAGCTAGAGGATCAATCATATATCAGACATATGGGTTACGAATGACAAAGACAAATTGGGCATGGCATACAAGAGAGACTAATCTATTGATGCATGACATTGGCTCTAGTGCATTGGCATCTAAGATGTGGAAAAGAGATGAAGAGCGAGAAAAAAATCTCGCTAAAATGATGATGCAGCTGGAACTAATGACCAAACATGTGATGGGGCAGGGACCAAGGTTGTGAATGTTGTAGGTATGCAAGGTCCATTGCACTTTGAAGGAGAATCGTCGCCACCTAGATACCAGGAGGAATGCCAATACATGAAAAATCAGATGGGGGGTTTTCGACCCGGGTTTCAAGTGACTAATCAAGGTCCTTCGCGCCCAAGGGAAGAGAACCAAGGTTGGAGAAACTGCGATGCACAATGATGGCCTGATAAAAATGAAAGATTGGGCAATAGAGAGCAAAATGGAGAGGGAGACCATTATCATCGAAGTTCAAACCCATGTGCTCCCCCTCCTAAAGCTGAGAATGCGCAAAATCAACCAGGTGTGAGCGATGTAGACACCTCAAAAGTTGAAGAGATATTAGCAAGGGTCCTCAAGAAAGTGGAATCAACCAACATCGGGGTCAAGGAATTGAAAGGGAAGGTATCTAACCTTGCCCAGACAGTGAGCTCCCATCACTACTACAAAAAGGGGATTTAGCGGCAATTATTTAGTAACAATAATTTAATTTCCGCTAACTTATTCAATTAAAAAAAAAATATCGGCTAATGAATATTAACCAGGAATAAATATATTATTAGTGTCTATTTAAAGAAATTATCGATATCTATATTATTTTTACTTTTCCTTCTCTTTGTTATTGCGATTCCCCTTGGTCTCCCGCCTAATATTAATTACTTGTACTTCTCTATATTCCCATTTACCCTAATAGAACTTAGCAGCAATTGAGTTGGAAGGAATCCACGCCCAGATATCTACAGTAGCAGTGTGTTCGAAGAAAGCAGCAACATTCGAAGAGCAACAATGCTTCGGCTACAGCAGCAGCGTTCGAAGAGCAAGGTAATTTCTCTTGCTCTTACTCTATCTTCATCTTTATATCCTTATGAATGTGACTCATTTTAGGATTCAATTTTATTGATTGTAATAATTAATTTGGCGGGTTAGGTCTAGAGTTTGATGAAATAACCATAAATTGTCTGCTACCATCTTAAAAATGGTAATTATAAACGAAGAAAAGGCAGAAATAGTGGGTTGAAGGCTTCAACTTCATCTGATAATTCAGATAATGAAGTTAATGAAAATATTGATGAGTATCTGGAGAGAATGTTTCCTTGATAAGAGGATGCTGATGTTTTTGTAGAGATTTCAAGTTTCATTAAATTAGTTTAGATTGCAACTAGGTATTTTTGTTTGGGATACACAGAGGAAATTTGGTAAGAAAAGTGTACATAGTATGCTAATTAATAATTTTTCCCTATTAATTAATTTTTGTTTATGATAATGTACATAGCATACTAAATTCCAAAGACCAGCCTTATATAAACAATTAAGTCCATATAAATGACGATAGTTTATACAAGTTAAGTCCATATAAACAATGTTGGTGAAGTTGCTCTTATGACTTCTATGATGTTAGAACAAAACTATCCAACTGATATTCTGAATTCCACAAAATTGTAATTCTGATTAAATTTACTGTATTATCTCACAAATTGTTTGTCTTTCATGTCTTATCATTATGTAGGAGGATTAACTTTCCAGATTAGTTTTACTCCACTTATTTTTAGCAAATGTTCAAAAATAGTACAGAAGAGATTCTAGCTCATTCTGATTAGCAAGACATGAGAGTTGAGAAAAAAAATTCTATTGCAATGAATTGATTATATTTAATATATAGAATAGAATGGAACCATAGAAGTAAAACAGTTCATTACTTCAATTTCTAGTGTTTCTTCTAACTTGAACTGTACATAGTGGAGATCCTAGTTTACAACTATACAAAATTGTGTAAGCAAGAAATGAGACTGATTTCCTTTTCATTTCTGCAAGCGAGATGTGAGATTAATGGACAAATCCTCACTGCAGGGAATTGTCACAAATTGGAATTCCAGAACATACGTATATCCATCAAAAATGCAGGGTGACTTTCAAGAGGCTTTTTTTTTAAAATATTTTGGTTGACTGTAAGTTGGTTGGAAATAGACGTTCACTTTAAAAACTTTGAGCCTGGCCGAGGTTCATTTTTGTAAATTTTTTACTTCATTGAAGATTCGATGAGATAAAACATTGTAGGAAATAAAAAGTTGTTAGTGATGATAAAGCAAAATTGTGACATTTAGTAGAGAAATTCAATATTGGAGAACTAATAAAGATATGACTGTCACACCCCACCTTGGAAGGCATGACTGACACCTGGTGCACTATTAGAATCTAAACTGACTGAGCCTAAGCACTTCTAGTGTAGGGCTAACTCTAACTCTTAAATCAAGAAAATAACGGGCTATATCTCAGCTGTAAATACAGTCCCTGGCCGATAAGGTCTTATAGCCACCTGTAAGGAAAACAGCTAACCAGAAACAGATAATAACAGGGAATCCTATGCGAGCCGACAAGATCGCCATGATGTCTACTTATGAATATAAAGTAAAACCATTACTAAGATAAACTATGGCCGACAAGGCCGCTAATCTTTCAGCTAAACAAGGCCCCACACGGCCAACATGTAAACTAAAACACATATAGGCCCCATACGACCAACATATAAACTAAAATACACATAGGCCCCACACGGCCAACACATAAACTAAAGCACGTATAGGCCCCACATGACCAATAATAGCTAACCACAGGAAAAAAGAAACAATCTGCAAGCCTCTAGGAGTAATATATTGGTTGAGACAGGGACCTGACCTACCCATGAATTGTACAATCAAAAGAAGTAAACCTTCTATCTACAAGCTCCGAAAGAAAGGAGCTAACTGCTCTGATGATGTTGGATGAAAGCTACGGGGGACCTGGTCCTCGTCTATCAGTACCTACAGGCAAGTAACACAGCGCCCCAAAAAGGGCATCAGTATAATATGTATTGAATATGTAAGGCGATAACTGTAAATGACTGAAATAAAGAGATAGAACTGAAAATAACTGAAATGAAAGGGGGTAGAGATCATACTTGAGTAATAGAACTTCTTACTATCTATTTTATTAGTAACTAAAGCAAACAAAAATCTTACCTGGCCCCCATAAGTCGGAAGGTACAACCAGCACAGAATAACCCACCTAGGGCCCCCATAAGTTCTGGTGAGTACACTTCAGTCTATATACCCCTATCAAGATTGCACTGGGTCAACTAATAGCTATAGCTGTCCTACCATCCCCTTGGGTCTGCAACTGAGCCTTCTCGGCCCCTGACTGTAGCTGTGTCTGAGTCCAGTGGACTCCTGATATTTGCATCCTAAGCACCAGGCTCGACGGGGGTGTATAAAGACAATCACGACATATGAGAACCTGGGACCCCATATTCGTCCCTGACAGACGGCATACCACTCCGTAGAGCGACGTCATCTCGCCCCTAGCGAGCGTCGATACAAATAATAACCCTGGGGTCGGTAATGAACGCTATATAGGCATGATCCATCCCAAACTAACATGGAATACTGATCTCAGCTAATAACAACAACTAATCATAATAGACATGCTTCTGGTATTCTTACTGGGGTTTAAATTGAGCTATCATGCTAAAGAAACTAACTCGCCGAAGGAATTTGCCTTAACATACCTCGTTCACCGATTACTGGTTAACTGGCGAGTTTCAATTCGTATTCAGTTGCTCTCCTCAAATGCAATCATATTATTGAAAGAATGAGGCTAATTTCAGTACTAAATTTGGAGAAAACGATAACTTTATATATAAACATTAACTATATTTCAACTTGACGGAACATGATCAAAAACTCATAATTTCTCGAGAATCCAGAAGGAAGAAATGCTTACTTTAAGCCTGTGATCGTATTGACTCTAGTTTGGAGCAATTCCAACAACTTTAGCTCGGCGGATTTATGATTTGCCGGGCGAATTTCATGAAAATATCTCCATATGCTCCCTGCAGCCTTAAACTTCAATACCCGAAGTTAATTTGAATTCGGGCAGCGTTCTGCAGCTTAAACGGATGAAAAATGTTGATTTACCTTCATTCTTTTCCTTGCTGGCCATATGAAATATGAAGAAATAACATTGAATTAAAGGTGAGGGACTTATATACTTGAGGCAGTGGACAGGGGTCCGCGGCATGGACCCTGTCACGCCAATTTGCGGGCGTGCCACGGAGCCCATCGCGGAGGGAATGGTCCATGCCACGTTGTCCCTTTGGCCAGCTGGCCTGGCCTCCTGCCGCATGGTCCCGACTCCGTGCTCATATGACCTTTCCCCGAGCCATCTTCATAAAATGCAGAAAAGTCTAATACAAGCATTTCACATAACACTATAGCAACTGTTTCTCAACGACATTGTATCTAGCTGAGAAATATATGTAACACATATCATCAAATAACTGAATCATAAATGTACCCTAACTGCATTGCCTGACTAAACTTGGAACAAAATATGGTATCTGGATTTCATGTTATCTTCAGCTTCCCAAGTCATTTCTTCTATATTCTTATTTCTCCACAGTACTTTAACAGAGGCAGCATCCTTAGTTCTCAACCTGGGAGCCTGTCGATCTAATATAGCTACTGAAACCTCTTCATAGGCTAATTCCTCAGTGACTTGGACATCCTCAACTGGCACAACTCGGGATGGATCCCCTATGCACTTTTGTAGCATCGACACATGAAAGACCGGATGAACGGATTCCAATTCTGAAGGCAAATCTAGTTCATAGGCCACCTGGCCTATTTTCCGGAGTATTCGATACGGCCCAATAAACCTCGGGCTGAGCTTACCCTTTTTACCAAACCTCATTATGCCCTTCATTGGCGAGACTTTCAGAAACACCCAGTCATCTTCATTGAACTCCAAGTTCCTACGCCGTACATCGATGTAAGATTTCTAGCGGCTCTGAGCTGTCAGCAGACGTTCTCTGATAAGCTTTACTTTCTCTTCTGACTGGTGAATTATATCCGGCCCAATTAACCCTATATCTCCAACCTCAAACCAACAAACTGGGGACCAACATTTCCGCACGTATAAAGCCTCATAAGGTGCCATTTGAATCGCTTAATGGTAACTATTATTGTAGGCAAACTAAATAAAGGGTAAATGTTCCTCCCAGCTGCCCCTGAAGTCTAGCACGCATGCCCGTAACATATCCTCGAGCGTTTGAATTGTACGTTCCGCCTGCCTATCTGTCTGAGAGTGGAATGCCGTACTCAAATTAACCTGGATTCCCATCCCTCTCTGGAAAGACTGCCAGAACCTAGCTGTAAATTGTGCTCCCCTGTCAGAAATGATAGATACTGGAACACCATGTAATCTGACTATCTCCCTGATATAAAGCTCGGCATAATGCTCAGCTGAGAAAGTGAGTTGATTTCATTAACCTGTCAACAATCACCCAGATGGAATCAAATTTACGTCTGGTACGAGGTAACCCTGTCACAAAATCCATATTAATTGCCTCCCATTTCCACATAGGCACTGCTATCTCTTGTGTTAGTCCATCGGGTTTCTAATGTTCGGCTTTCACCTGCTGGCAATTAGGACATTGAGCTACGAATTGTGCTATCTCCTTTTTCATTCCCGGCCACTAGTAGATCTCCTTTATATCATGATACATCTTTGTTGAACCCGAATGAAGAGAGTAACGGGAATAATGCACCTTGCCCATAATTTGCTGGCAAAGTCCTGCTGTGTCTGGAACACAAAGGCGATCCCTATATCTCGAAACTCCGTCTTCAGTTACCTAGAAATCTGTAACTTCCCCTCGTTAAACCTTATCTATGAGATGAACCAAGTTAGGGTCTTCGTACTATCATTCTTTCACTTCCACAACTAATGACGATACTGCCGTATTCTGAATTACTGCTCCACTGTCTCCTGAATCGACTATAGGGATGGCCAAACTGGCTAACTGATGCAATTCTCAGGTCAGTTCTCGTTGTCTTGGCTTCAGGTTTACTAAACTCCCCATAGACTTACAGCTGAGGGCATCTGCTACAACATTAGCTTTCCTTGGGTGGTACAAAATATTTACATCATAGTCTTTCAATAGCTCTAACCAGCGACGCTGCCATAGATTAAACTCTATGTGTGAAAATGTATTGGAGACTCTTATGATCAGTGAAAATATCTACATGGACGCCATACAGATAGTGCCTCCATAATTTCAAGGCATGAATCACCGCGGCCAACTCCAGATCATGGTGGGGTAGTTCTTTTCATGCTTCCTCAGCTGCCTGAAAGCGTAAGCAATTACTTTACCATGTTGTATCAAAACACATCCTAACCCAATGCCTAAAGGATCGTGGTACACTGCATAACCCTCTGATCCTTCTAGCAAAGCTAATACTGGTGCTGAGGTCAGTCTGTTTTTCAGCTCTTGAAAGCTCTGTTCACATGTTTCAGTCCAGTGAAATTTAACTGCTTTCTAAGTTAACTTGGTTAAAGGTGTTGCTAAAGTGGAAAATCCTTCCACGAACCTCCTGTAATACACGGCTAACCCCAGGAAACTGCGTACCTCAATTGGAGTGGTAGGTCTAGGCCATGTTTTTACTGCTTCAATTTTCTGCAAGTCTACCTGAATGCCAGCATCTGACACAATGTGGCATGGAAAGGCTACTGAATTCATCCAAAATTCATATTTAGAAAACTTCGCATCCAGCTGGCCATTCTTGAGAGTTTGGAGAACTGTTTGTAGATGATCCCGGTGATCTTCCTCTGAGTGAAAATAAACCAGAATATCATCGATAAATTCTATCACAAACAGGTCTAGATACGGCCTGAAGATATTGTTCATCAAGTCCATGAACCCAGCTGGAGCATTAGTTAGCCCGAAGGACATGACTAGGAATTCAAAATGGCCATACCTGGTTCTGAAAGCAGTTTTTGGAATATCCCTCTCACAAACCCAAACCTGATGGTACCCCGACCTTAAGTCAATTTTTGAGAAATACTTTTCCCCCTGCACTGGTCAAACAAGTCGTCTATTCTGGGAAGCGGTTACTTATTCTTGATAGTGACTTTATTTAGCTATTGGTAATCTATACACATACGGAGGGAGCCATCCTTTTTTCTCACAAATAGAATTGGTGCTCCCCACGGTGAAATACTCGGCCTAATGAAGCCCTTATCTAACAGATCTTTCAACTGTTCCTTCAATTCTCTAAGCTTAGCAGGAGCCATTCAGTACGGAGGAATAGATATGGGTTGAGTACCTGGTAATAAATCAATTGCAAAGTCGATTTTCCATTCTAGGGGAATGCCAGGTAGCTCATCTGGGAATACATCTGAAAATTCATTGACTACTGGAATGTACGAAAGAGACAGAGATTCTGTTTGGACATCCTGAACTCTTACAATATGATAAATACACCTTTTTGCTATCAATTTTCTTGCCCGAAGATAGGAAATAAGCCTACCTTTTGGCGTGGCTGCACTACCTTTCCACTCCCATACAACCTCCCCGGGAAAGTGGAATCGGACAATCTTGGTCCAACATTCAACATTGGCATAGCATGGCGCCAGCCAATCCATACCCGTAATTGCATCAAAATCAATCATTTATAGTTCTATCAAGTCTGCTAAAGTCTGACGACCAACAACCTCTTCTGTGCATCCCCGGTAAACCCTCTTGGCTAAGATAGAGTCACCGACGGGTGTAGACACTAAAAAAGATCGCTGAAGCGATTCTGGCGTAATACTGAACTTCCGAGCCACTAATGGGGTAACATAAGACAAGGTGGATCCTGGATCTATCAGTACATAAATAGAATGAGAGCAAATGTCCAGCATACCTGTCACCACATTCAGCGACGATTCTGACTCCTATCGTCCCAGTAAGGCATAAATGCGATCTGGACTGGTACCTGAGCTAGATTCCCCTAATCTGCCTCGGCCTCTGCCGGCTGGAGCTAAGGGCCTACACCCTGTTGGAGATTCTGGGGCACGTGATCCTACTGAAGATCTATCTTGTCGGTCCCGATCACTCTGACCCCTGGCTGGACAATCCCTCATCTGATGACCCTCCTATACACAGGTATAACATGTTGTGAACCATACCTGCATGCCCCAGAGTTACGTCGACTGCAGACAGGGAAAAGTGGCACGGTGAATCTACTCTGCTCCATTCCTCTTTGCTGTTGTGAACCTGCTGATCGTGCACCCTTGCCGGGTCTTGAATGCCCCCGACGACTAGATCCACTCCCCTGCTGTTGTTGTGGGGGTGGGGGTCTGGGTGGTCTGCCTGAAAATCGTGGCCTGGGTCCACCCTAGGACTCCGCCTGCATGTCACTAGGTCTGGCCCTGCGACGCTGCTCTTGATCTGCCCTCTTTATTCCCGTTGTCGCTGTCTAATCCCTTCAATATTCTGAGCAAAAGCCTGAACGCGGGCAATATCCATGTCCTCTCGCAAAGTGGCTGTAATACAGGTCTCTACATATTCTAGATTTATCCCCATAATAAACTGATGCACCCTAGCCGGCATGGTATCCACTACCTGACGTTGTGCATCCATCATCTGAGCTAGCATAATAACAACACTCTCAACCTCCTGTTCCGATGGTACTGGTATAGAGACTGCTGGAGACGGTGCCGTCATATTTTCCGCTCTGAGCGGCTCCTGACGTGGTGGAGAATGCTGGGGAGATCGAGATGAAGTCTCCCTAACGTCCTCAGACCAGGCTGACTCTGACTGAGGCACCCTACTAGTGTCTTTCCTTGCTGCAACATCCAATCTCCTACCAGTCGTGGTGTGTTGTCGGTCTGCCATTTCTCTGTAGATAACAGAATATGGTAAGCTTAAGGACTCAACCCTATACTGTACAACTCTATAGCACGACTGGATAAGAAGAAAGAGTAACCATCCTACCATGCCTCGCAGCCTCCTACCTATAGAATGTGGTGCACAACACATCCATAGACAAGACTCTACTAAGCACGGCTTGCAGACTCCCTGGGATACGACCTGCTCTGATACCAAGTTTGTCACGCCCCACCTTGGGAGGCATGACTGGCACCTGGTGCCCTACTAGGATCTGAACTGACTGAGCTGACTGAGCCTAAGCACTTCTAGTGCAGGGCTAACTCTAATTCTTAAATCAAGAAAACAATGGGCTATATCTCGACTTTAAATACAGCCCCCGACTGATAAGGCCTTATAGCCACTTGTTAGGAAAACAGCTAACTAGAAACAGGGAATAACAATGAATCCTATGCGGGCCGACAAGACCACTATGATGTGTAGTTATGACTGTAAAGTAAAACCAGTGCTAAGATAAACTATGGACGACAAGGCTTGCTTATTTGTCAGCTAAACAAGACTTCACACGGCCAACATGTAAACTAAAACACATATAGGCCCCACACGGCCAACACATAAACTAAAGCATGTATAGGCCCCACATGGCCAACACATAAACTAAAGCATGTATAGGCCCCACACGGCTAATAACAGCTAACCACAGGAAAAAAAAGCAATCCGCAAGCCTCTAGGAGTAATATGATGGTCGGGACAGAGCCCCGACCTACCCATGAACTATACAATCAAAAGAAGTAAACCTTCTATCTACAAGCTCCAGAAGAAAGGAGCTAACTACTCTAATAATGCTGGCTGAAAGCTACCGGGGACCTGGTCCTCGTCTATCCGTACCTGCAGGCAAGTAATGCAGCGCCCCAGAAAGTGCGTCAGTACAATATGTACTGAATATGTAAGGCGACAATTGTAAATGACTGAAATAAAGAGATAGAATTGAAAATAACTGAAATGAAGGGGGGTAGAGATCATACCTGAGTAATAGAACTTCTTACTATCTATTTTATTAGTAACTAAAGCAAACAAAAACCTTACCTGGCCCCCATAAGCCGGAAGGTACAACCAGCACAGAATAACCCACCTGAGGCCCCCGTAAACCCTGGTGAGTATACTTCGGTCTATATACCCCTATCAAGGCCACACTGGATCAACTAATAGCTATAGTTGTCCTACCGACCCCCTGGGTCTACAACTGAGCCGGCTCGGCCTCTGACTATAGTTGTCTGAGTCCAGTGAACTCTTGATATCTACACCCCGGGCACCAGGCTCGACGGGGTGTATAAAGCCAACCACGGCATATGAGGACTTGGGACTCCATCTTCATCTTTGACGGATGGCATATCGCTCCTTAGAGTGACATCATCTCGCCCCTGGCGGGTGTCAACACAGGTAATAACCCTGGGGTCGGTAATGAAGGTTATACAGGCATGATCCATCCCAAACTAACATGGAATACTGATCTCAGCTAATAGCAACAACTAATCATAATATACATGCTTCTGGTATTCTTACTGGGATTCAAATTGAGCTATCATGCTAAAGAAACTAACTTGCCGAAGGAATTTGCCTTAACATACCACGTTCGCCAATTACTGGTTAACTAGTGAGTTTCAGTTCGTATTCAACTGCTCTTCTCAACTGCAATCGTATTATTGGAAGAAGAAAACGATAACTTTATATATAAATATTAACTATATTTCAACTTGACGGAACACGGTCGAAAACTCATAATTTCTCGAGAATCCAGAAGGAAGAAATGCTTACTTTAAGCTTGTGATCGTATTGATGCTAGTTTGGAGCAATTCCAACAACTTTAGCTCGGCGAAGTTACGATGTGCCAGGCGAATTTCGTGAAAATAACTCTGTAGCAATGCTCCCTGCAACCTTAAACTTCAATAACCAAAGTTATTTTGAATTTGTATAGCATTATGTAGCATAAATGGATGAAAATAATTGATTTACCTTCGTTCTTTTCCTTGTTGGCCGTATGAAATGTGAAGAAATAACATTGAATCAAAGGGGGGGGGGACTTATTACTTGAGATGGTGGACAGGGGTCAGTGGCACGGACCCTGTCACGCCAATTTGCGGGCATGCCATGGAGTCCATCGCGGAGGGCATGGTCCATGCCACGCTGCCCCTTTGGGCAGCTGGCCTGGCCTCCTCCCGCACGGTCCCGATTCCGTGCTCGTCCGACCTTTCTCCGGGCCCTTTTTTTGTACATATTGCACTCTAAAACTCTTAACGAACGTATAAATAGGCCGTTTAAACATTAGAAACTCACGAGGTGTAACAATGACATCAAGAGTGTAGTGTATACAGAATCCCGTAAGCTCCATCAAATTGAAGTTTTGACTTTTTTGTTACTTCTAGTAATAATAATCCTTTTCTCCATATTTCTATTACATAATTATTATTTGAGAAATATTAATTTCTAACTATAATGAATGTGACAACCTGTAATACTTCTTTTGCAACATTTGAATATGTAAGTCTTATTTCAAAAATGAAATTTATGTCATAGTTGTAGTGCTTCTCTTTCCCATTGTAACATAGGTTACAATTATCCACTAAAGTATCTAAATGCACATGTTACATATGACACATTTTTTCACTTCTTATATTTTTCATCATGATATTTTACTTTGCCTTCTTGAAATTGCAGAAGAGTAATAAAAATCTTGAATTGTCATGGACAATAGTAGGAGTAGATGTTGGATAAAGTATGATAGACTTAGTAATGAATATTTGGATGGAGTAGAGGATTTTCTAAATCATGCATTTTTTGAAAAATATGAGATAGGTACAATTCCATGTCCTTGTATGAAATGTGTGCTACACTAAGAAGTAAATCGGGCAACGACATATGATGATCTTGTGGTTAATGGTATTATACCATCATATGATACTTGGTTTTGCCATGGGGAACATCTTGATAAATCAATTAAGACTTCACAAAACAATGACAGACAAGAAGCTTTAAAGGATGATGATATAAGACAAATGATACATAATGCTTTTGGAGATCGTACCCATTTCTCAAATAATAACATTAGGATGGAGGAGAGACAGAGCCAACATTAGAAGAAAATACTCATAATCCATATTAACCTTATCCAAAGATTGATAAATTTGAACAACTCATGAAAGATGCAAATGAGGAATTATATCCTGAATGCAAAAAAATTAGTAAACTTTCATTTTTGCGACATATTTACCACGTTAAAGGAATAATCAAATAGTCAAATGAATCATTTAATGCTTTGCTTGGTCTACTGGAGGATGCCTTTCCCGAAGGAGCTAATTTTCCTTCTTCTTTGTATGAGACCAAAAAAAATCATTGAGGGCTTGGGCTTAAAGTATAATAAGATTCATGCTTGTCCCAATGATTGTATGCTTTTTAGGTATCAATTTGCTGATAAAGAAGTAAATGAATGCTTAGTTTGTTGGGTTTCTAGATGGAAAAATAAAGAGAAAAAGATTGCAGCCAAGGTCTTATGGTACTTTCCTCTAAAACCAAGACAGCAAAGGTTATTCATGTCTTCAAAAACTTCTAAACTAATGCGATGGCATCATGAAGAATGAACAAAGATGGAGTTTTATGACATCCTGCAGATTCTGAAGCTTAGAAACTTTTGACAATAGATATTCAAAATTTTTCAGTGATCCTCGTAATGTTCGCTTAGGGTTAGCTTCTGATGGCTTTAATTCATTTGGCACGATACGATCTGTTTACAGTACATGGCCGGTGATTTTGATGCCGTATGATCTTCCCCCATGATTGTGCATGAAGCAAGAGTTCTTTATTCTATCATTACTCATTCCTGGTCCAAAAGGGCCTGAAAATAATATTGATGTATTTTTGAAACCTTTAATAGAAGAACTAAATGAATTATGGGATACAAGGGTAGCAACCTATGATGTATTTTCTAATGAGACATTTCAAATACGAGCAACTCTGATGTGGACTATAAATCATTTTCCAGCATACCGTAATCTATCTGGATGGTGTACTCATGAAAATTTTGCATGCCCTTCCTATAACATAAATACTCAATCTTGAAGGCTCAAACATGGTAGAAAATTTTGCTTATGGGCCATCAATGCTTCTTGAAGCCGGATCATAAATATTAAATGATGCAAAATCATTTTATGGGACCAAAAAATCAAGATCCGCACCTCATCTAGTATCTGGGACACAAGTTCTAAATCAAGTTAGCGACATAAAATTTACTCTCACGCAATCGTGTGATAAGGTAAGCGGGGTTATGAAGAACACATGAAAAAAAGGAGCATTTTTTTCAATCTTCCTTATTGGGAGTATAACTTGGTTCATCATAATCTTGATGTGATGCACATACAAAAAATGTACGTGATAACCTAATGTATACATTGTTGGATCTTGGTAAAAAGTCAAAAGACAACGTACAAGCTCGACGGACTTGAAGGATATGAAAATTAGACCCAAATTATGGCCTCAACATCGAGAAAGGGGAAGACATATCTTCCTCCTACTTATTTCACAATGTCTTTGGCAGAAAAGGAGATGTTTTATGAAGTATTACAAAATGCCAAGTTTCCACATGGCCATACATCTAATATTGCTCATTGCATTCACAAATGAAAGTTGTCAGGGCTAAAAACTCATGATTGTCATGCTATAATGCAAGAACTTCTTCCTATTGCATTGCGAAATTCAATAGATAAAAAGGTGAGTTCTGTTATAATTGAACTGTGCACATTCTTTCAGATTCTTTGTGGCAAAGCGCTTAAGATACAAGAGTTAGAGTTACGTGAAGAAAAAATTTCCTTAACACTTTCTAATATGGAGAAAATCTTCCTCCCATCATTCTTTATTGTTATGGTACACTTGGTTATTCACTTGGCAACTGAGGCTAAAATCGTGGGGCCTATACATCATCGCTGGATGTACCCAATTGAGAGGTATGAAAAACAACATTGAATTTCGTTATACATATTAAGTTATTAACCATGAAAGCATTAGACTAATAGAATTACTATATGTCATAGGTACTTGGGCACTTTTAAATCATATGTTCGTAATCGTGCATGCCCAAAAGGTTCAATAGCAGAAACATACATTGCAAATGAGTGTTTGACATTTTGCGCACGATATTTAGAAGGTGGAGATTCAAGGTCTTATTGGTCGAGAAAAAGTGATGATCAGATTGAGCATCAGACTGACAGAGAAGGGTGTCTGTTTCCTTCTGTTGGGGAACCTACTGGCATGATAGATGTATTTGAATTGGATGATAAAACATGATTGCAAGCACATCAACATATGCTTTTCAATTGCGAATTAGAGGTGGTTGACAACTATAAAAAGTGAGTGGTATATCGATTTCTAAGTATGAGCATGCTGCTTTCTTTGATAAAAAGTTGATATATTTGAATTACATAATAGTAAACATATTGTTGAAATCAAGAGACTACATTTTACGCGTCGTCTTACACAACATCAACTTGATCATTTGCATTTTGATACATTTAATGAGTGGTTCAAGGAGCAAGTAAGTAGTATGATTAAGTCAATAGTTTCTTTAAGTTGTTGTCCTTGTACTTGTATTGGTATTTAGAGTTGTATATTTCTATTTAGTTAGGTGAAGGAACTGGAGGACACATCTAACATCCCAAAGGATGTTCAGTTTCTTTCAAAAGGGCCAACTTATATTGCAAAAAGATTCAAGGAGTTCAATGTCAATAATGGGTATCGATTTCGAACAAAACAATGTAAAGAATTCATGAAGACACAAAATAGTAGTGTTATGGTCGTTTCGATGACTGAAAGTTATGAAAGTACAAGCACGAAAAAAAAATCTTGTTATACATTTGTTCTTCTTAGCAAGTTTCACTGCAGCGAAGGCTGTCTCACTGCAGCAGACTCGCTACAGCGAAAGAGGTACCGCTGTCGCGGTAGGACAACCACTGCAGCGGACGTGGTCAGGCAGAATGCCAGGTTCCAAAAATTCAATATTCCATGTTATGAACATTAGATAACAAGTAGAACCTAGTAAAAACGGACAAGCAATGCAAATAAGGTAAACTACTACGATACTATAAAGAGGGCCAACACGGCCAATGTCAGCGAATGCCAAAACGGACATTCCCAGGAACTAGTACCGGTATCCAAACAGCAGAAAATAGAAAAAGATATAATATTATCTTACAAGCCTCAAACAAGGGCTAACCAAAAATAATTATAAAAGTTGAACATAGAGGGACACTGGAACCCACCTAGCTGGAGGCCTCGTTACTACCACTGTCTGCCTCATCATCTGCTCCCTCCTCGAACCCACTGAGGAAGGAGAACTCGAGGAGATCCTGTATGGTCGCCTTTGGTGGCCTTTCCCTAGGAGTTAGGGTCTTCAGGATCTTCTTAATCCCTTTCCACATATGGACAAATAGCTTATCCTGAGAGCACCATCTCCTCCTCTCTCGCTCCAAGTCCTCCTAGAGCTCAACATGGGCTTGGGCAAGAGAGGCAATCGCCCCTTGCATCTTTCCTGGATCCGTAGTTGCTGCACCGAAGGGTCGGCTGGTGAAGGATCGGCTAGTAGAAGGCCTGCTGGGGGAAGAAGTTCTAGACAACCCTCTGAGGAATTCCCTCATGGCCGCCATCTCGGCCTCTATCCTCTCAAACGGCCCCCTGGGCCTAAAAGTGTTATTCCCACCATCACCTTTAGCTGAGGTGGACTTTCTCTTCTTCCTGCCCTTCCCGGAGCCCCCTTCACTCTCAAAGGGTCAAAAGGCCTGTCACAGCCCACAATGAGGTCCCTGGACTCCAGGTGAATCCTTGCCCATTTACAGAGCCTAGCAATAAGAGAAGGAAAAGGCAAGCCAGTGATAGGCTTAGCCGAAAAGTACCTTCACTCCTACAGAACTTGAGCTCCCACATTCACCCTCACCCCACTCAGCACACATGCCACCACTAGAGCGCGGGGATAGGTCATGTACGTCACATTAGAGGATGGGCGGATCCTCCGAAACACTAGATTAAGTCATCTCCTGACCTCCACAGTAAAATAGGTACTCTGAATACTCGTCCTAGTAATAGCCCAATTGGTTGTAGCCCTCTCTTCCTCCACTACCAAGGTATCCACCAACCACTGCCCGTTCCGTCCATGTCCCGGGATTTCAACTCTTCTTCGGGTGGTTGAGCAAACCCAACACCTCGTTAATAGCAGTCAGGGTGAGAAGAATCTGCCTACCCCTGACATAAGTCATTGGATCCCTGCGGTTCCATACCACGATTAAGAGGTTGGCGTAGAATTCTCGAACCCAAGACTCCTTGACCCGACCTGGGTCCTCTACTAACGGGCCCCATCCTATCTCCTGGAGGAGGGCATAAAACTCAAGAGCCTTCTCCTTCATGTCCTGCATGACGAACCCCCTCTCATGCAACAAATCCTTAGCATCCTGCTCATTGTGTCAGAATTAACACTGATCGTTCACGAAACGAATATAGTCTTCAGTATGAATGTTGATGCTAGAAGAAGCCATTGTAACAAACCTGCATTCATAATGAGCATTAGAGAAGGAATGGAAGGAGATATAGAGGAAATAAGATTTAAAATGAAGTCACTACCAGGTGAACCGTTGCAACGGTCACGAGTCTGCTATAGCGGTAGGAGGACCGCTGTAATGGTACTGCTGCAGCGATCCTTATTCTGATGCAGCGGAGGTCATCTTCTCCAGACCTTCAGACTCCATCACTGGGGTTGAAATTTCAACCTTCGTATCTCTTCAAATTAACTACAGATCGGGCAAGGGCAGAACTTTCACAAGCCCTAAGAACTAATTTCCACCCCGATAGGGAACAGATTCAAGCCTGAAAACTTTAAGGAAGATGAACCACCACCCTACCCCCAAACCCCCTCATTTTTTGACCCACAACCCCATTAAAACCGATAAGAAACATGTAGAAAGCAGTAGAGAGTGATTGAGAACGTAAATACAAGCAACATGCTACGACAATCTAGTTATGAAACTAAAAGAAGAAAACCTACCAATATCACCCTATAACTACCCAAAAACAAGAGCAATAGGCTATACACATCAACCATTTGCTAACAAAAAAAGTAAAGAAGCCATGAGGGGGAGGATTACCTGAGAAATAAGGAGAATTGACGGGGAGAGTGAGAGGATTTGTGCAATGTTGAGTAAAAAAAGTAGAAAATAAACTCAAACCATCCCTTTTGTCCTTTTAACTGATCTCGTGGTCCGCTGCAGTGGACCATTTTTTTGCTGCGGTGAAACCACTGTAGCGGGAAACACATTCGCTGCAACAGACGATTAAAAACAGTGATGATTGGTATTCCACAGCAAGACCCTACTATTTCAAAAACAATCAGTCCGAGCCGTCCGACAAAATCGGTAATACCTGGGACACCCAAGTAGAGATGGAAATTCATAACACCATAGGAAAGGTAATGACGTAATTTGATGCTTGGGTCTTGGTTAAGCCCCAGAAGAATAATTATAACTCTATTAGAATTATCAGTTATATTGGAAAATTTAGACCAGGGGAATAAAGAGGTTTCAAAAATAATCGATCCAGAGTTTGGGACATAGGAATCTACAAGTCCTGATGTTGGCTAGAAGTGAGAAGAAAATATGACCGTTGTTAAATACCAACCTGCGGTGAATAAAAACCCCCACCTCGATATCATAGTGCCATTGGGGGATGAATGGAAAAGGATGGATATTATTAGAACCCAAAAAAAAAATATGATCATTTTGATCCTTTGGAACAACTCGATGAATTTAGTAGATCATTTTAGGAAGCTCCAATCACAAGTTTCATGTTCGATGCAATATTCATACGGAAAATTATGATCAAAGAGTTCTTTATCAACCACCATCTACTTTTAATTGGTATCTGATGTAATGACCCGGCTGCCCGTTATAAAATTCCAACCACCTAAAAATGAGCGAATTAAAATTTTTAGAAATTCAAGATAAATTTCTGAGAGATGAAGGACGCACGATGAATAAATTTGAATGGGCATGGTCACAATCGGGTGGACCTAAACGGGTGTCCGCCGCAACAGAACATCTTCCGCCATAGCGGAAGCGCTGCAGCGGGAAGGGTTCCGCTGCAGACGATGACACGGACTAGAAATTTACAATCCTGTTCTGATTAGAATTTTGAAAACCTAGTCTTTAAGGAGCGCTAAATAAAAACGCCCAAAAACAAGAAAATAGTTTCTTGGGAAAAATAAGAAGGTCCAAGAGGTAGAGATTCAACCTCCATAGCTAGAAACTCTCGCAAGAAATCAAGAAAATGATGCAGCCCCGCAGCTGGGAATGTCAGAATGATAGCTTGGCCCTAGATAGGCTATAGTTTACTCGTTTTTGCGTTAGACTTCGATTAGCTAAATATATACGTGTGTATGGTTATTATGATTTTGATAAGTAGGATTGTAACTTAATTATGTTATTGTATGTTAATCGAAATTGGTGAGATTCTAAGACTGAGCGGATTACAAAAGGGTAGTGATATCCCATAATGAGAAAACCCCTAGGGGAGAGATTGCAAAAGAATAATTGGTCCATGTTTAAGGGTGTATGTCAAACCAAATCAACAGTGAGTAGATTAACTTTCGGGTGTTGTCACCAGAAATACTTCCAGTGTATAAATTATGAAATCATCCTTTTGAATTGAAATCTTAGACGAGTAATCATGTAGACCATGTTTAGAAGATGCAAATAGTGGACTGGTTAATAAACTATAACTATGACAGAGCATGAGTTGAAGCAGTGAAGTAGGATAGTAATACTCTATGTAATGACTTGTATGTGTTGTGGTTAAGATTTTATTGCTTGGATTGATGAATGCGGTTCATGTTTATGGCTATACTGTGGAAAGTAATTGTTGAAATACACTTGAAGTGATGTTGCTTTCATTACGGTGGGTATGGTAGAGAATGAGACCCTAATGGGGGAGAAATAAAACGTGGAAGAAATCAGGATAAGAACTGGATGTAGTACTGCCAATAGTACCGCTACAACAAGACCGTTGTAGCAGCAGTAATGTCACTATAGCGGAGCCCAAACTAGTGAGTGGGTCAAGTCGTAATTTTGTGTAATATGCTAATGTAACTGTGATTATTACTGTTGGGTTCAGAATCATGCATGTGATCTTACTTGTTGATATGAATATGTAACTCTTGTCGTGTGTGATTTATTATTTGTGATGCTATGTGCGCCCCAAAATTGAGGGGCAAGTTGGTATTGAGCGAATATGTGACTAAGATAGTAGATAATACGAAAGGAAAATCATTGATATGATGGTGAATGAGAGGCTTAGGTTCAAAGGTAAAGAACTCATATGAATAGGTTAATACGATCAGATTTCGAATAAAGATTAGATACACGAGTGGCTTGTGCCCGAGGTGAGCATCCGGGTGAGTGGTATGAGTGAGTACATAGACAAATATTGCTAAAAGACCATGCGGTTGGATGTAGAGTTGAGTACACAGGCAAGTATGATGAATGTTTCATGTGGCTGGGTGTACGAGTTGAGTATACAGACAGGTATGATGAATATTTCATACGGCTGGGTGTATAGTACATGGATTTCTAGAACTCTCTGCAGATCATGACTGGAAGGAAAAACATAAGACCCTCTGGCATGTGTGTACAGTGATGTGACGGAGGCGTGTGCCCGGCACATCACCGATGGTGTGTTTGTGAGATAGAGATTGTGCGAGTATGGTTTAATTATACATATAGCTGCAAAGATAAAAAGGTACAGGTATACAAGTGAGATATAGAATATACCGACTTGATTCGGGTTTGAGGTGAGAACACCTATTTGGAGCACCGTATATGGCTATGCGTTCCAGGTATGATCTCTTGTGGTATTGTTGTGGTATGAAGATAGGCATGTACATGTACTTTAATATGTAAAAGTTGACTCCTTTGACAGATGTTGATGATTTCTTATGTGTTCTTGAATCTGTTAATCTGTATCTGTGAATTGAATGTTATTTCAAAATAGTTGGTTGGTTATAGGAGACGGTATGATGGGTTTAAGCAAAGATAGTGAGTTATCACGAGATAGCGAGTAAGCTTATTCATTGTTGTACCTTACTAATGAGAGTTAGAAATCCTGTGCATAATTGAGTACATTAATAAAAGGGTAAATGACGGACTTAATCGACCCTAGGGAAGTGGTAAAGAAGTAGATGTGTTATAAAAGATATGGAGGGATAGGACGGAAGTGAATTAGGAAGAAACTCGATTATTGACTGTTGGGATAGCGCTGTAGCGGGCATATCGCAGCGGCAGCGGCCTGCGCTGCAGCGGAAATGGAGGGAGGCAGATTGCAGGATTTAATAACAAATAGGTTTGTAAAGTAATTGCATAAACTTTGGTGAGGCTTAAGAATGAGAACGTAGTGGTTACACTTAGTATGATGTTGTAGGAGTGAAGTAATAGTTAAATTTAATGACATTGATTGTATGTTGATTATTTTGCTGTTGTGTTAACTAATCTTAGTCGGCTGATGATGCCTACCGGTACATGTGGTGTATTGATACTACCTTGCTACATTTTTTTGGTGTAGGTTGTGGCAGGTTCGAAGTTCCTTGATTGGTGTGGAGTACTTAGCACCAGCTTCCGTGTTCTTCTTCTCAGATAAAGTTGGGTCTTTTTGTCTTGTCAAGTATTCAATTAGAGCTCTTGTACCTGTCTAGACTAGATCTTGGGAGAGTCATATTTAGGAGAATCTTGTATTTTTGTTTTTGAGATTTTCATTGATAATGAGAAGTAGCGGAAATTTTCTTTCTTTTGTATATTAATTGTAATGATTCGTAAGGGTTCTCCTATCTAGTAAAGTCAATGTAGGTGCCCGAACGACCCGTCCATTTGGGTCGTGGCACTCCGCTACAACTAAACTAACAACATTTGACATGTTAATTATTTTGAAGAACATAGAACTATTCAAGAAACTTATTATAAGTAAAGTCATTTTATGAAGTAAAATTAAGAATGTTACAAAAATCGTAATATCATTTTTTATTTAAAAGAAAATCGTATTTACTAATAGACATCTTCTTACGTTTCTTTTTAACATTTTATATACATAATAATTTTTTGACATAAAAAATTCACAGGTTAAACATATAATAACACGTTTAAATTAATTTATGTTAACTTGAATAAAAAAAAATGAGGAAAAATAGAAAGCAGTAATATAAAAATTTTAGGAAGAATAAATCAATGTATCCCAAATTAGTCATAGCAAAAAAGATTTTAAAAATGTGAAAAATTGAGAATACAATATATTAGAGACGTTAAGGTATTCTATATTATTAGAAAAAACATCAAATATTAAATATTGTTATCACATTACAAAATAAACATATGTAATATCCAATGTTGAAGAAATACATTCGTAAAGAAAAATTGAAGATGATAAAAATAACCTAGCCATATTGAAAAACTATAGCCTACAATTTAAAAGAGAAAAAATAAAAGGCATAGACCAAGCTGCATTCCGAAGTTACTTTAGGATTCAGTTTTCGAATCACTTGATGTTTTGACATCCCAAATTGAGGTAACTCCAAAACTCGAGTTTACCTACCTCTCACATTGTTAATGCTTGCAAATTGACAGATTCTATAATTTATAAATTAAATCTGTCATAGCTCCTGATTATATCCAGAGTTATGTATACGTGGAAGAAGATAAATTAAGAGTTTCATATTAGGGAGGCATGGATGCATAATATTTTTTTTCAAAAATAAGATAATACTGATTTCACAATAGAAAATGCCCCGATGTGCTTTCTGATAAAAGCAAAGATAAATTATTTATGAGCGATACTTGAGCGAGAATTATAATTGATAATATCAAAGAATTATATAGAAAAAATATTGGTTGCCCAGCAGATTCATTTCGTCACACACCATTTTATATATATATATATATATATATAAAACCTAAGTTGGAGTTAATTATAATCAAAGGAGGAGGGCAAAACCAATGCCTCAGATTACAAAAGGTTGTATATGGTAAGTGCCATTACAATTAAGACTGAAGAGGGAGGAAATATGAACAACATACAATTGATAGATTCATCCCTCTTCCTATACAGAGCGTAACTAATCAAAAAGTTATTTTTCTCATATCTAATTTTAACAGAGGGGACTTGCCATTTATCCATAACCAGTGGATCCACTGTAGATTTAGGAATATATATATATATATATATATAGTTGTACACAAAGATGAAAAGACATTGAAAATGAAAGGTTATTAGAAATTGAAAATGGAGCAGCATATAATTGGCATATTAAATACACTAAAACTAAAATAAATCATTGTATTTATTAAATTTTCTGTCACTTTGGCTAAAGGTAACCAAACAGGAAATTTAGACTTTTGTTTTATAAAGAGTTTTGTTCTTTCATACCGATTATCAGTAATTAATATTTGTCAATGGGTGATTAAGAGGATTAAAGAAGTGATTTTTGAGATTTATAATATAACACAAAATAAATGAAAAAAATCTCCAAAGATCAATCAAAAAATAAGAAAGTAGAAAGAGAGGAAAAACGGCAAAAAAGAAGAATCTTTGGCCAAAGAACTATGCCACATCATCCTCCCGTATATCACAATATATATATTCATATATTCTTTTAATGTAGTATATTTAATATAGTTAAGAGAGTTAAAACAGTGACTTTTGAGTTTTTGACACATAAATAAGAAAAAAAATAGAAAAAATATCAAAAAGAATGAATAAATAGAATAAAGGGAAAAAACAAAAAAAAGAAAAGAAAAGAGAGAGAAAAGATAAATAGAATATATGTATATATATATATTTCTAATGTAGTATATTTAATATAGTTAAGAGAGTGAAGAGAGTTAAAAGAGTGGTTTTTGAATTTTCTAACATGATATATAAATGAGGAAAAAAATAGAAGAATGTCAAAAAAACCACAAAAAAGATAAATAGAAATGGATGTCATAGAAGCATGCCACATCAGCATGTTTATAAGCTTCTTATATATATATATATATATATATATATATATATATATATATATATATATATATATATATATATATATATGTATGTATGTATGTATGTATGTATGTATATAGATATAGATATAGATTTTTGTTTGAGAAAATATTTGGTGTCATTCTATGATTCCAACCTCCCAAGTAAAGAATTGTTACAAATAATGAAGAAACTAGTAGATTCAGATATGAAGCAATGTAAAATAAACCAAATTTGATACCTGAATATTCGGTTCAAGAATTTAAATTCATTAAATTCTTTTTATATTAATTTTGATGAAATGCTTGTTTTTTTCCAACCACTGTTTATATACGCTTTTTCATCATCACTAATATATTATTTTTACGTTAAATTAATATATTAATTTTGTGTTCAATCAAATACTATTACAAAGAATAAAATAGGAGATATATGATAAAAGTTATAATCAATTAAGTGAAAAAAAATTTAAAAAGAAAATATCGTGGCAAAGTAACACAAGAAAACGCGCACAGATGTTAATCCCGTAAAAAATTCGTTGTCTATAGTTGCCTTTGTATATTTGGAGCTTGTCATTCAGAAACAAGTTTCATTTTTTTTTACCAACACTAATTTGATAAAAGGAGAATAATAAACTTTAGAGTTTAAGTAGGTATTTAAACATGAATTTGGTGATATTTTTATTTAAAAATAAGTTTTTAAAGGTTGGATCAATCAAATGCGTGTCATACTGAATCATAGTAAGAGTGAGGAATACATATTTTTTATTATTAACTTTTTATGTGTGACTATATCAATAGGAGTTGGTGCTTGTCTGTAGTAGAATATCCTTGATTATAAGATTTCATCCCCTATCGCGGATTTACTTACTTCTTTCAATTCATTCCTTACCTCTTTGAATTCTCGTGTGAAAAAGTCCAAATTACATAAAAATATTCAAATTCTCTTGCAATACATGTAGTTTATTCTGAAGCTGTGTTTGAAGTTAAATTTAAAAATCAGTATTTGAAAATTGAAATAATATTTAAACATATATTTCGCTTGAATAAATATTAAAATTTTTGGAAATTTTTTTTTAAAAAATTATATTTAAACATATATTTCACTTGATAAAAGTATTAAAATTCTTGTGAGGAAATTTTTTTCAAAAACTTCAAAAAATGGGTAGCAACAAATTTCTGATAAACCTCATTTTTTATGACTATTAATTAATAGGTTTTGTTGATTTTAACGTTGTTAAGCTAAAAGTTTGTATCCCAAATGGATGGATCAGAAGGCAAGTTCAAAATTAAAAGAAACAAATTGTAGTTCTGCAAAAGTATTAGGGGATACAAAAACTTCTAGACTATTCCAAAGCAGGACAAACAAACGGCAGTTTGCGATTGTTAAGATTTCAACGGCTGAGATTGAATGGAAGCTTCAAGAGCATCAATCACCGTCTATTCAGACTCTCTCCCACCCTTTGGTTTGGTTTGGTTTCCTTATATAACCTAACCTAACCTAATCGTCTTTCTCCAACACTCTAGCATTTCGTTCCTCCAAGAAGAAGATAAATCCACTCCTGCTACTTCTTCAACCAAATACTATAGTAAAACCCTAAGCCTCTTTCAAGGTAAGCATCTTACACCCCAACAAATTTCTGTATTTTTAGGTTCTTGTATGATATATATCTCTCTCTCTGCTATTATTGGTGGCTGTTACTTGTACTGGTTGCGATAATAATAGCATTTCTTCTGTTATTCGTGTGTTCTTGCTTCTTAATTGGTTTGGGATTTTCTGAAGCTTTCCTTTAATTTGGACGTTTAAAAGTGTTCCTTTGTATTTATTGGTTGTTATTCTGCAAGACAGAGAAAGAACGTACATAGGTGAGGAACGAAGGGTTCGCTAAGAGTACTATTTGTTGTTTTTGTTTATTTTGGTTTCAATGCCGTTATAGATTTGTATAGTTAAGACCATATGTGCAGTCACTCAACTGGAGTGCGTTTGACTGGCTTGTAACCTGATCTGACTATCTAAGTAAACCGAGCTAATTGAGAACTACAGTTAACTGTATGGCATAGCTGCATACAGCTCTTTGAATCTGGACTAGCTTCTGCTGTTGGATACTGTATTCACTAGGATACTTTGGTCTTATTTTTGTTGGGTTTGTTAACTAATTATATTATGGTTTTTTTTTAGGATAGATGGCATCTACTTTTTCTGGTATGTCCTCAGCAGGTCCATTGGCTGCTCCCAGCACTTCTTCAAACAAGCTTTCCTCTGTTGCTAATATATCTTCCAGCTCTTTCGGAAGCAAAAGGAATGTTGTACTGAGAACAAAGCGCAGTCCAAAAATTTTGGCTGCAGCAAAGGAGTTGTATTTCAACAAGGATGGGTCAGCTATCAAGAAGCTGCAGGTGAGTTTTTGACTAGAATTATCAGATAGCATTATTGCATATACTCATTTGTAAGCGTTGTTGAATGCTTGATTTTCTTGCTATCACAGATTGGTGTGAACAAACTTGCTGATCTAGTTGGAGTTACTCTTGGCCCAAAAGGCAGGAATGTTGTCCTCGAGAGCAAGTACGGTGCTCCAAAAATTGTTAATGATGGAGTTACGGTTGCCAGAGAGGTGTGTTAATTTTAAGACTGGATATTCTTATTATGTCTCTTGATGTTTCCATTGCTAAGTTTTTATTCATGTAAAACCTTATTTCTACTTTCAGCTAACAAAGAATATGTCCTTGTATTCTTCACTGCTCTTGTCTGTTTGACTACTCTATAGTAGCTTAAGTTTGACTTGATCAAATTTCTCTTTATTATTTCTACAAGGTTGAATTAGAGGATCCAGTAGAAAACATTGGTGCGAAATTAGTGAGACAAGCTGCTGCCAAAACTAATGACCTGGCTGGGGATGGGACTACAACATCTGTTGTGCTAGCCCAGGGCCTTGTTGCTGAAGGTGTCAAGGTATATTATGAAATCCACATGCTGCTGAAATGTTTCATATATTGAATCTCGTAGAATATTTCTCTTACCATCTGTGATTGTGTAAGCAGGTGGTTGCAGCTGGTGCAAACCCTGTCCTGATTACCAGAGGAATTGAGAAGACAACAAAAGCATTAGTAGCTGAGTTGAAGAATATGTCTAAAGAGGTAATTATATTCATCAATTGGTCTTACACTGAATGCAGTGATCTGGATGTTTTTAGTTTTGTTCTGTTAGGCGATGGGCCGTCTCAATTTGCTATTTTTTGGTGGATGAGATGGACTGGAAGATTGTAAGCATATAAATTATAAGACAAGGTTGAGAACATTGCTGACCAGGTGTGTGTCACAGGTGGAAGACAGTGAACTAGCAGATGTGGCTGCAGTAAGTGCTGGGAACAACTATGAAGTAGGGAGTATGATTGCTGAAGCCATGAGCAAGGTTGGAAGGAAAGGTGTTGTGACACTGGAAGAGGGAAAAAGTGCTGAAAACAGTCTCCGTGTGGTTGAAGGAATGCAATTTGACCGTGGTTACATCTCTCCTTACTTTGTTACTGATAGTGAGAAAATGGCAGTAGAATATGAGAACTGTAAGGTGGGAGTCTTCTTTCTAGTATTAGTTTGTAAAGCTTAAGATGTTCATGCGTCTCTTTGAATGCTAGTATACACATCACTGATGTTTGGTATTCTTAAATGCAGTTACTGCTGGTTGATAAAAAGATAACAAATGCAAGAGATCTTGTTAATGTCCTGGAAGATGCTATCAGAAATGGTTACCCAATTCTAATTATTGCGGAAGATATTGAGCAAGAAGCTCTGGCAACACTTGTTGTCAATAAGCTTAGAGGTGCATTAAAGGTTGCTGCACTTAAAGCTCCTGGTTTTGGTGAGCGAAAAAGCCAGTATCTTGATGACATAGCAACCCTTACTGGAGGTATCTCTTAGTTTCCTAGTTGGTTCAATTCTGTATCTTCACTTCTGATCATTGTACCTGTTGGAATTCCCGACTAAGCTGGAGATGGTGATTGCTAACATCAATTTATCCCTGTAATCTGTAGGCACTGTGATTAGAGAGGAAGTTGGCCTTACCTTAGACAAGGCTGACAAGGAGGTTCTAGGTCATGCTGCTAAAGTAGTGCTGACTAAGGATGCCACTACAATTGTTGGTGATGGTAGCACTCAAGAAGCAGTCAATAAGCGTGTTGCACAGATTAAAAACCTGATAGAGGTGAGTAATGTTTGGTATTTGGTAAAAATTGCTTTTCATGATTCAGGTTCTCACATAGTTTGTGAATTCCAAGCAGGCTGCAGATCAAGATTACGAAAAGGAAAAGCTAAATGAAAGAATTGCTAAATTATCAGGAGGTGTGGCTGTCATACAGGTAACTTCCAATCCGATATTAATAATTTTGGTTTTTGAATGGGTATAAAGTTGTAGCTAAACTTTGTTGATGCTTTAATTGAATGTTGAAGGTTGGAGCGCAAACTGAAACTGAGTTGAAAGAGAAGAAACTTAGAGTGGAAGATGCTCTCAATGCAACGAAGGTAAGCTGGTTTTGTAGCCGTTTAATAGGCTCCTGTCCTATATTTGAAAATGATGGATGACATGCAACATGAGGATCCAGGTTCCAATCATGTTTGCTTTTGCTTTCAGGCGGCTGTTGAGGAAGGTATTGTTGTTGGAGGAGGGTGCACACTCCTCAGACTTGCTGCAAAAGTTGATGCCATCAAGGATACCCTTGCAAATGATGAGGAGAAGGCAAGTTTGTGATTGTTTTTTAAGTTCTTCCATTTTGTTGTGGGTTCGTATGTAGTTGTTGAGGAAATGGGTTACATAACCTTCTAAAATTTGTGTAGAAGAAAACGATCTCCAAAGTTCTCTTGAGTGCTTTTTCAGATCTGTCAATCTTTCAAAAATATCTCTTGCAAAAATGATATAAAACAAAAAAGAAATTTGTCAAGGATATAAACCAATTGACTCGTAGTCGTCATGACATCATTCATCTTACTTGCAGGTCGGAGCTGATATTGTCAAAAGAGCATTGAGCTACCCATTGAAATTGATTGCTAAAAATGCTGGTGTTAATGGAAGCGTTGTCAGTGAGAAGGTACTCTTATACTTTGGTGATTAGGGGAAAAAGTGGACCATGCTACCCATGGAAAAAGCCTTGTGCTCGAGTTTCTCTTGTATTACCGTTGTTGATCCTATGGTTGTAACTATTTTTCGTATTCAAAATTCTTGTTTGCCTTTCAGGTGCTCTCAAGTGACAATCCAAAATTTGGATATAATGCTGCAACTGGCAACTATGAAGACTTGATGGCTGCTGGCATCATTGATCCAACAAAGGTGAGGTTTTCTAGAATTGCATTATGTATGAGTCACTGATAATGTGGCCAAACACGTGGCTATGTGCTGTGTTTCCTAGGATCCCCTGAATGGATTTGGTGTGTTCCTAGGGATCCCCTGATTGGATTTGGTTTGGGTTGTGATGGTCCTCTTTGCAGCTTGTCTGTCTTGATTCTTAAGGAGATGTCTAATTATCTCCAAAATTGTTCTTGAAACCGAGCCTTAACATGAGTCCGGATTATAGAATTAGGCTTTTGATGTTGAATATAGGGATATTATAAATTTACAGGGAGATACACTATAGTTCCGCTAGAAAATTGTAACATAACATAAAGCTCATGGTGTTTCACCAGAGGATGTTTCCACAAAATTGAGAGATTGTACTTGTCTGAACTCTAGCGTTGTAGTTGATGATAGAATGTAGGTAAAAAAAAAGAGAGCATGTTTCGACTTCCTTTCTTTACCTGGTTCGTTTGTTAATACTGGAAGCTGACATGTGCATGGTCCCTGATCAGGTGGTGAGATGTTGTCTAGAGCACGCGTCATCTGTGGCTAAGACATTCTTGATGTCCGATTGTGTGGTGGTCGAGATCAAGGAGCCTGAACCAGCAGTTGCTGGCAACCCAATGGACAACTCAGGTATCTCCTTAGATCTGATTTTTTAAATTGCTTTCGTCATTTTCTCTCAGCTTTGATAATTTATATGGGCGTAAGCTTATATTAACTGTCATTCTCATTCATTTCCTTTTTCAGGATACGGTTACTAGGTAAATGAATGAAGAGGCTACTGAGACCAGATGATAGTGATAGATGAGAACACCGAATGCATGCTTGGAAGCCTTTATTTTTTGTAAAAGTTTTAGTTAGTCATTCTTGAAGGAATATATATAAATCCTGGTGGGAGTAGCAGCCTTCCAGGGTTCGGCACTGTATGAACACATGCAATTCAGCCTTCAGTGGATATTGAGTGACAGGACATAAATAAATCTTTTATGTAATTTTCTCATATATCAACGCTCCCTTGCATCACCTTCATTAGTCTGATTTTAGTTATTCTAGGACCGGCATGCCTCTATAAAGATTGCTTGGAACATTTCCTCTTTGTTTAGTGTCCACCGAGTCAGTAAGGGATCGTTCTCTGTAGATACATTGAAGAGGATAGCAGAAAAATAATTTTTTTCCTCTTTCTTTGTTCTCCAATGAGATAGTACTACGGGACCTTTTGGTGGGATGACTTAAAATATTATTCAATATTTTATTTAGTATAATGTTTTTAATATATATGTATAATTAAAATATCACACTCAGTATTAGAACTAGTATGCCAATAGGATAGCAATTATTGGTGTTTTTGAATATTAGGATATTAATATATGTGCAAGCATAGCTAAAAATAATTAATGAATATATCAAAATAAAGATAATTTCAACATTACTAAATACACCTGTTCAATATACATCCGGCCAAACGACCCAATGAGTTAAGTTTGGGTCGATTCCGGGAATCATCACTTGTCAGATGGCAGGTGTGTGAAGTTTTGTTTATGTGGAGCATGCAAACTCGGTTTATCTTTCTACAAGTGTTTCTTGAACTGTTTTTGTCAGAATAGCTGACTTCTGAAAATTTGAGAATTTAGTTTTTTCCCTACAAAAACAGCTCAAAACAAACAGGATTTGTGGAAGTTATTATTATTTAAAAAAAAAATTGTTTTCGAAAAATGTACAGACAAACACGTTTTACTGATAAAACAGTAGTGACTTGATTTTCTGCTGGGCTTGTTGGGCTGTTTGTCTCACTCTTTCTCTCTGTAATAAACCATAGACTCCTAGGCAACAGTTTAAATGAGATATTTTATATATAGGTGCAAAATTGTAAACTTAAATATCATTACTGGGGAGGTTTTTATTTAATTACCTCACATAATTATATTTACAGATTGTATGCAAATTTGTGCATAAGGAGGATTCCCGAATTTTAGCCTATTAAATTGGTAATAACTATACTCCACCTCAAAGTCTTTCATCTATCCTCACGTCTTTCACCTAACTCACACCCTTTTAATCACCTCAAGTTATGTTCTTTCCATTTCAAAATCTCTTCCTCTCTAGCTCTCTCTAATACAATTCTTTTTCTAAAATCATTTCAAGTTTACTTATTTATCTCTCGAACTAAATCTAAAATTGACACTGTGATTTTGTTCATATAAATTTCATATCTTCATTTTAGAGGACAATTTCTAAAGGAAAAACGTTTTCTACAGGTCTAAGATGAAACTCGATAAATAAATTGCAACTGACAATAAAAGTGTTCAAAAGTTGGAGAATGTTATTTGAAATTATATGAAGCATGACATGCAAATTGTATAAATAACCGCATTTAAAGATGTACCTACATTTTATGAAAGCTGTATGATGTTGTTTCAGCAAGATTTATAAAATGTAACTAGGAATGAACCTTATCAAAATTGTATGAAATTTGTACTTTGAGTGATATGAAAGTTGTATATTATATCATAAATTCTTTAATTCTTGCCCGATTGAATTTACCTGTTGTCTTTAAATTTATTTGTCTTGTAATATTTCAAAACTATATTAAGTTTTCTTTTTGATGCTCACATCAAATTGATTATTATTTCTGACTATGTTTGTGTTCGATTTTAAAGTTTTGAGATGAACTTCCATGGCATATACTGTGTGAGAAAAAAAAACATGATTTTTTAAGAAAAGGTAGAAACGTAAATAGCTGGAAATGAATTTAAAAAAAAAAAAAAACGTTAGCAATCTAGATGTCGCATCTCTATGCATGAGTTTCGTGATTTAAAACTACAACGTCCTAATCGTCGAGTATTTTAAGATAATAAAATCCATTTTAAACGTTTTAAAAAATAAAAAATATTCACTAATTCTAAAAACTGAAAACTCAAGTTAAATAGGGAAATATTTATGTATTTACAGGGGAAAAGAATTGCTAATTAATTCCTGAGAGACAGCATAATTAGAACCAAAAAGGAAGAAAACAAGAATATATTTGCATACCCAGTTCATGATATACCATATCCATTCGTTAGGCGTGTCCCAAACACATTATTATTTCGAATGCATGCTTCCGACCCTCTATCCTCTCTTCAGTTTTTTTGATTAATAGTGTTTTCACTTGAATTTTTAATTTATGAAATGATAATAAAGATGTTCAACCACTTGAGCCACCCTCTGTTGAGTTCCAATCTGTATTCTACGCTTTATTTTTCTCCAATCATTTATTTTCTCTACACAAATTAATTATTGTAGTATCATACATAATGTACACATTTAGATCATCCTGTATATTTTTTCTTCATGTTCATAGCTTCAGCTTGAAGTGACACCTTTCTTTTTTATTTTTTGAGAATTTTTCACTTTTATTTCCTGAAGCATCAACAAATGTAAATTTTGATCCTTATGATTAGGAGTATATAACGAAGTAAATCATATCAAATTCCATTATTTGAGTCAATTTTTTTTTTAAAAAATTCGATTAGTAGTTTGATTCGATTTGATTTGGTGTTGGAAAAGAAAATCAAGTAATTGGTTCGGTTTGTTTTTAACAGAAAAAAAAAGTCAAATTGAACAACAACATTATATGTATATAATTTTTATAAATATTTTATGTAATTTATAAATACTTCTTAAATTTTTTCATAGTTTTTGTCTTTTAACATATATTATTTCAAGCTTGGACTTGAATTTTGAATGATTCAATAAGTTTTATAGCTCATAGATGTATATTATTAACTCAAATAATGCCCAAATCAAAACCGAATAAATATTAATAGCAACAAAAGAAATTATTCCAACAATAGGAATGACAATAATATTAGATATCTATTCTTTAAGTTTGCATGTTAATTTACACAATAAAAACATATAACTTAATTTTTTAGTATTTAGTTATGTAATTGATACTTATTAGTCGTATTTTGTTTGCCATGATTTTGTACTTTTAGAGTATGATCATTTTCTTTATGACCAATCAGCAAAATTTATTTTATGCAATTTAATTTTTTTTGGTTGAATATGTTAGTACAATGTTATCACTCATCTTGTAATTTGTGTTACTTTCTTAATTATAGAAACACCTTAAATAGTTGTATGTTCCTTGGATTAAAGAAATATTTCAAGTATAAGTTATATGTGTTTGTATGAATACTTTATGAGGAAAAAAACTTTAAAAACCCAAGGTTAATTAAAAAACTAGATTTTTATTGGTTTGATTTGGTTTATAGATTTAAAAATCCAATACAATTAGTTTGATTTGATATTTAAAAAATTCGAACCAATCTAAATTATGTACACCCCTACTTATGATACTCTATTTCAAAATAAGTGGGTTTTTTAGTTTGGATACATTTCTTAAGAAAAGTATTAGTCGTTCCTAGAAAGTACTCCCTCCATTTTAAAATAAATGATATTTTTACCTTCTCATTTTGTTTCAAAGTAATTGGTATTTCACGTAATCAATAAGACATTAATGTTGTTCTTTCAAATTACTCTTATTTAAATAAAGTTTTACATAATTAAGAAATTACTAAAGGCTACATTTTTTTCAAGGAGTGTTTTTTTAGTAATTTCTTGATTATGCAAAATTTCTTTTTATATAAGAGTAGGATTAGAAGAACATCATTAAAGATCTTTTTAATTACGTGAAACACTACTTATTTTAAAATTAAAGAAAATAAAAATAAAAATACTATTTAATTTAAAATGGAGAGAGTATCCCATAGGCATAGTTAACTTTCTACTCTATTAAATGAAATGTGCGCTCTTAATTTCTCTGCTTTGGATCTTTATAAAATTTAATAAATTATTAGATTATTCATGCACTATTTAAATTTGCTAAAAATAATTTTAATGTAACATATTTATTACGTAAAGGGACAAAAACCACAAATTATTTTTTTCATTTAAAAATAAATGGTGTTTTAATTTTTTAATTTTATTTTAAAATAAGCTGTGTTTTGCATAATCAAAAAGACATTAATGATGTTTTTTCAATTTTACCTTTATTTAAATGGAGAGAGATTTACATAATCAAGAAAATATTAAAAAATTACATTTTTTTCAAGATATTTATTAGGGGTTAGTGGGTAAAAGTTATAATTTTTTTTTTTAAAATGAGTAATTTTCTTGAAAAATATGTCTAAGTTGAAAATATCACTTATTTTAAAAAGAAGGAAGTATTTGATTAGAACTTTAAAGAAGCAAGACCGACACGCTATTAATTTTGAGATTCAACGTTTCAAAATGTTTAATGTACAGAAAGCACTCTCCTCTTTACTACTAGCATTTAATCATTCATGATAAAATTAGATCAATAATTCATTTCAGGAAATAAATGGAAGAAAAAATGTTCGTTTTATTTTTTTTGTGCAAACCATTAAATATCGTTGCTATAAAAGGTAAAGGCACTGCCATTTTGGATTTTCTTTTTATGTTGTTCCCGAAGATGGTTAAGACTTTAATCATGTGGTAACTAGTTAGTAGCTTTTTTCCCCCCTCCGATGAACTAAAATTATTTTAGACTAAAAAAATAAAATCATATAACTATTTATGAATGATGTTTTTAAAAGGCGTTTTTGAGACGAGCTTCAGGCATGTTTTGAGGGGAAGAATAGTAAAAAGATATGTATCAGGGCAATCTGTGGGGGCTAAAATATTTTCGAGGCATAAGTCTCATCAGTTTGGACGTATACTAAGGCTTTGGGCGAGTTTTTGTTTTGGGGTATAAACCTAGAACATTTCTCCTAATTAAAATTAAGATTGCCAAACAAATTCTTAAATCTCGCCTTAGGCCCATGCCTTTTAAAACAATGGTTATGAGTAGTTTTTTCTTACCCCGAACCAAAATTTTGGATGATCTACTCCATCCATTTTAATTTATTTATCTATTTTTTACTTGACACAAAACTTAATAAAATAAAGAAGACTTTAGGATCTTGTGGTCTTATATTAAAAGATATGTAGAATGTACCAAATGTCTTTAATTTTGTGATCTTAAAAATATGTCACGTGGAAAGTTGAAACTAAAAAATTGTCAAAAAGAAAAGATGCATTCTTTTTTAAATAGACTAAAAAAAAGTAAGACAAATAAATTAAAATAAAAGGAGTACTATTTTGGAACCACTTTAGACATATGAAATTGAAGTTGCAAAAATTTGTGTATGAAGTTTTGCAAACTTCCAATATTTTTTTGCATGAAGTGTGATCTTATCAAAGACCAAACATCATATTATTTTTATTGAAGTTTGACCTAGCTTGTCATGGCCCACTTTAGATACTTTTGACTGAAGTTATGGCCTTGGCAACGTCAAACATTAGAAACTTTTGACTGAAGTTGTGACTTTGGCAAGACCAAACCTTAAATATTTCATGGATGCATTTCGGACATATAACGTCTTGCCAAGGTCAACTTGGGATATTTTTTACTAAAGGCCTTGGCAAGGCCAAACTTCAGACATATACCGATTGCACTTTGGACATTTTGGCATGAAGCTCAAGCATATATGTGGCTACATTTCAAATATTTTGGTGTGAAGTTCAGGTGAATGATTATTTTCCCAGAAATAATAACATGTTCTTATAATTTCAACAAATCCAACACATAATTCAATACTCAAAACTATCTCAAATGAGCTTAAGTTTCAAATATCATAAAGAACAAATCTCAAACGATCAATTTGCCAAAATAATAATAAATCTCAAAAATTTATTTTACAAAAAAGGTAAGTTGCCTTTGTTTTCAGGATTTTCTTCAATTTTTGGTAAATAATGAACTTTATTGATACCAAGTGAAAATTTACATATCTAATTAAGAGCAGACATTCAAGCTCTAAAAACAAAATAGACCAGTACTACTATCTAAGCTTACTGCAATAGGTTGTAGTAGCAACCTATTTTTGCAGCTATTCATGAACAAAACTACAATATGTAAGTAAAGACAACAAGTAAAGATGAAAAGAAAACTGTCATGGTGAGCAGCACCAGTCAAGGAAGGTGTGGTAGAGTAGCTAATGTTGCTCCCCTTTTGGCAGTTCTTGGCCCTTGATGTGTACATGCAATGCCACCTCTGTGAAAACTCTTTCAATGTTATAGTGTCTTGCTTTGAATCTTAAGTCATTCCTCTCCCTCCCTATGATGTTCAAAATCATTACAAATACACTGCATAGTATTGCACCTTGGCTAGAATCAGATCCCATCTATTGGCCTATAGGAGCTCCTTATTCCTATCCACTATGGGTCTGTTCATACAACCAACTAAGCATCCTAGTCCATAACTCTATTGTTACTATGCATTCAAAGAACAAATGGTTAAAAGACTCCACTACTGTGGAGCAGAAGATGTAGTCCACGGGAACCTGGATGCCAAACTTCTAAAGCCTTTAGACTATAGCCGGGCTTCTCCAAGCAGCTAACCGAAGAGTGAATTTATATTTATGTCTTGGGTGTATATTTTGCTACGATGTTCTTTCAAGGAACATTTTGGTGCTGAGATAGGAGTAAACAGTACATCTTATGAATTTGTAACACCCTGTACTTCATAATCATGTTACCATGACATATACGTGTAAGATATAAGTCATATTACCATGTATTGTACGTTGATAAAGGTTAGAGGTTGAATCCATATATGAAATATCGCGAGAAGAAGGGGGAGAAGTCCCTAGAGGCCTGGCCAAGACTACGATCCAGGCTACATAGCTCCTAGCGTCGCGGTAGTGCAATCGACAACCCCCCTCTCTCTTTCTCTATATGTGTGTGCACGTGCATTTGCTTGCTTGCTTGCACATTTCGCTTCATTCTCAAATTAATCTAAACCCTACCAGATCGCCCCTATCATGTTATTGGAGCGGAAATACTCCATATAAACTCAATCTAATTAAAACCTAAGTATAAAGGCATAACAATTGTTGTCTTCACGTTCTTCCAGTCGATTTCAGGCTTTTCATTCGTTAGTTGGAGGAGCAACATCTACAATTCTTAAATCCTCTATTGATATACCTCTTAGTTGTAAAGGTAAGAATTTCTAAACTCCTATTCATCGTTAATTTGAGTTTCCACATTATTAGTGAAGAATGATTTATCAATACTGGATTTTCTTATTTTGTTCTTGTTATGGACTATTTGAGCCTGGTTATGGTTTGTAAAGGATTATATTGTTGTATGTGGCAGTAGCTTGAGGGAAAAATAAGGGTGGAGTATAGTCAAACTAATGGAAATTTCTTTTGAGGTATATAAAAAGCAACTCTTTTTTTAATACCGCACGAATTTTAGTTGTAATACTGATCGTTGAGTTGAATTTAGCGCTTGTTGTTATCGTGAATGAAATTAGTGATATTTATGGATCTTTAGCTTCCTAGTTGTGCGATGTTGACATTCATATGAGCTTTCTGTCTGTATCAATATGAGACGTAGTTAATCTTTATACTCTTGCGACTTGTGAAATTCAATTTATTCTTGGTCATCGTTCATTAGAGCTTGAAAATTATCATATTTATTTTTACATATTGTGATCAAGTATTTTTTTGCTCTTGTTAGCTGCCAACGTTCATTGTATAAACCTTGTCGAAGAATGTTAAGTTATCCATAACATGACTGTCAAAAAGATCAATCTAGCTCAAAGTCTATAACTATTATTGAGTCATTCAAATGATAGTTACCAAAGAGTATTGATTGTGTTTACGAGAGGTCATAATCCTATACTTGATCATATTGAGTTCCTTACACAATGTAATTAGAGTCATGTTACTTGTGTTAGGAAGTCTTCTAAGTCATTTACTTACGCAAACATTGTACAGTTTGAGTATGCATTTTACCACCGAATTATAATCGGTGGGCAGGGCCTTACATGACTATTATTATTATTTACCACCAGACTTTACATTTATTGGGAAGATTTATATATTATTGCCATCGGGAAGATTTATATATTATTTCCATCGATCTCGATAGGCGGTTATGTATGTATATACACACAGAGAGGCATGTTAGCATTTGACATTGAGTAAGACCCTACGAGGCATACGAGTTACAGGTTATTCAACCAATGTGGCATTTCAAGTTTTAGGTTGCATCTATACTTATCTTTGTTGTAGCCTCCTTTTTGCTTATTGTTTTCTATATTACATACCAGTACATTTCATTCATACCGATACCCTTTTGCTTGGGGGCACTGCATTTTGTGTTGCAGTTCTAGATAGAGATCTAGATCAATATTTACAGTAGGAGTTTGCTGTTTTAGCTACTGGTTGGTAAGCTCCGCTCTTTTTGGAGTTGTTCGTTAGCTATTTAGTCTTGTTCTAAGTTTTGTGTATAGTTGATGGGTAAGTCGGGGTCTTTGTCCTGACTATGTAGTTATCAAACACTCCTGGAGGCTTATGGATGAACTATGGGGATTGTTCAATATGTTGTCTAATATGATTGGTCTTGCCGCACTTTTGTCATATATAATTGTGCACTTGCAGTCTTGTCGGCTTGTTGTTTCTCTTTTAGATGAATTGTGGTGCCTTATCTTTTTTCAATTGAGATATTGTGACCTCGCTTGTCCATATTTATTAACAACAACTTATTCATGGTGGCCTTGTTGGCCTATTACGCCCAAAACTAGTCTTGAAAAGGATAAGTGGTCGCTGCAAATATAATCTGGTCTAATAGTCTGGAGTCAAATCCCATAGAAAACTAACATTAGTTATAATTCTTTAATATCATTAAGAAAATAAATTTGAAAAAGTATTTAGCTTTTTAAAGATTACAATTTTTATTTCTAACTAATTAATTAACAAATATTAAAACAATAAAATTATCAACTAAAGAAGATGAAGTTGGAAACAAGATTAAGGAGGTCTAGAGTTATGATTTCAATTATTAGAATTCTTTTCAGTAAATTATCTATAATCTCGTTCATTTATTCTCTACAGATCATGAGCACTTAGCACAATTCTCTCTAGAGCAATCACGATAGTTTACTAGACGTGTTCTCTCGAACTACTCTAGCTAGCGATTTCTCAACGATCACGTCAAAACTTCATTATCTCTAAAACCGCTTTTAAAACTGCAGTATTAATCTCTCATATATCTAAAGAGTTACATTGTTCAATAATAACCTAATTATCATTCTTTCTCAAGCAATACACAATAAATGGGCACAATCAACTAAAATAAATACGTAGTTGAACAAGTGGAGAAATTCAAAGGCTAAATTATATTCAAACATAATAAAAATTTATTCAATAAAATATTCCATCAAAATTCTAGATAAGAAATCTAGCTACTCATAATATTATTTAAGAACATAGCATAGAATTCCATAATGAACAAGTAAAAGAAGGAAAGAAAGTGAAATTCGAAGTCGAATTTCCGTCTCTTCCGCTCCTTGCGTATTCTTCCTCCAAAAAGTCGTGTGTGTTTCTTCCTCAAAATAGTAGTGTATATCTTATCAATATGTTTTCTAGAAATATGCAGGACAATTTTTGCTTGGCTCATCTATAGCTCTCGCTTCGCGAGGACCATGGATGAGCCTGCTCAGCTCCATAATTTATCTTGTTTCTTGGCTAGTCTATCTATCTTGCGAAGAGAGGATCATAGACGAGTCCAGCCACGCTTCAATCTTTCATCTTTTACTTTAAATCAAGCCAAAATCTCCTTCTTTTAGTCGTATTCATCCGACGTATTCTCTATACACATAAAACTCGAAATGAGTTCAAAATACTCATGATAACAAATAAAAACATAATTTTGCATAAGATATGAGGTGATAATGTAACATAAATATATAATTTTAGCCAAATATCATTGGTCCAACTGTTATCTTGTAGCTGAGTTTCAGTGGCTAGCTCAGTCAAGAGAGGCACTAGGTGTTGATCACCCCTCTCCAAGTTTGAGGTGTGAAAAACTTGGTACCAGAGCACATCGAGTCTTAGGGAGTTTATAAACCTGTCTAATAGGGTCTTTCTTATGGGTTTGTTGTGTACCACATTTATAATTAGAAGGCTACAGGAAATTTAGGAATGATTACAGTTCTTTTATTTGACAGATCGTGCAATAGAGCGGAGTCATAAGAATACTTGAATCTAAATCGTGCTTTATGTCCCTTGTTTACAAAATTGTCTGTGACTAGATAGATGACTAGCAAGAAGATTAACATAGATGTTGGGGAAGGCACCAGTTGTTCCTCTGGGCCAAATAGATAGATTGGAAGCCTAAAGTGAATCCCCAACTCTTGTAATTCCAATTTTATCAGCACCTATTAAAGCCAGAAAAGATCCGACCCCTTCAGCCCCACATACTCCGGTGGCAGCTGAGGAAGCTAGAGGTACATATTTTCCAGTACCTTTCGTTCCCTCATATGATACAAAAGAATAGGATGTTAAAGAGGGTAGTTAGATTATTGGCACAAATGGTAGCTGCATAGCAACAATAGATAAGGGAACTAATAAGTACCCGAGTTGGCAGTTTAAAGAGTTCGAGAGCCCAATAATTTCTCAGTTGGAGTCCTCTTTTGTTTACTAGATCTGATGCAACTGAAGATCCTCATGACTTTATCGACCAGCTTTACTGAGTGCTTCAAGTTATGCATGCCTCAGTAACATAGGCCGTGGAGTTGGCATCTTTCAAGCAACGAGACGAGCCATTTTATGGTTTGAGGCATGGAAATGGTCCAAAAGACCGAATGCACCTCCAACCAAGTCGGAGGACTTCTCAAAGGATTTATTATCCCATTATCTTCCTCAAGAGTTTTAGAGGCCAAACTTGACTAGTATATAGCCCTCAGACAGGGCAATATGAGCATCTGAGAGTACAACACATGTGTTGACTCATTGTCCAGATATGCTCATGATATTATAAGTAAGATGTTGGTCAGAGTACACAATTTGTAGCAGGTCTTGAGGCACATTTGATCAAATATTGTACAGTGGTATATCTACTGAAGGATATAGATATTTTTTTGGATCCAAGCATTTGCTCAAACAATAGAGGATCTTAAACATTAGATTCAGGATACTCATAGCAGAAAGAGGGAATAGAACAAAAGGGCTAGATCTGATGGTTTTATAGAGAGTCTTGGGGTGATTTCAGGCCACAATTCACTAGGTAGACAACCCACTCTATTAGTAGTGTCCCATCTCGGTTTCAAAGGTAGGGTTATGATTATTTTTCTTAGTTTGGACTAGGTCAGAGTTCAGGACCTTTAAGTTCTCATCGCCGGGAGCATTCAGGAAAGATGAGAACCCCATTACCACTTTATGCTCAGCATGGTAGGAAGAATTCTGGGTGGTGTCGTCAGGGTTAGATATATGTTATTGGTGTGGGAATTCTGGTCATTTTATTCGTTAGTATCTGATTAGAGATAGAGGTGAGACGACTCAACCTAGTGGGTCAATGGAAGCTTATTATTTTTCATCAGTCCCCCTAGGCCTAACCCTCAGACTACTCCAGTCCATGGAAGAGGCAGGGAAAGAGGAGAAGCATCCAGTTCAGGCTGTATCCAGAATCACTTTTATGCTCTAGTTGGTTGGCAGGACCTGGGGTCGACACCTGACACCGTCACAAGTATATTAATTGTTTTCTCTTATGTTATCTATGCATTGATAGATACCAATTCTACCTTCTTTATATTAATCCATTTGTTAATACTAAATTTGGGATAGACTCAAAATATTTGCCAAGACCTTTTATTGTATCTACTTTGATAGGCGAATCTATTATAGCTAGGTGAATTTGCCAAAATTATGTTGTATCAATTTGCATTCACCTTATTTAGCTGATTTGATTGAGTTAGATATGTTTGATTTTGACATAATAGTGGGTATGGATTGGTTGGCTTCATGTTAAGCTGATGTTGATTGTCGAGCTAAAGTTGTTAGACTCCACTTTCAAGATGAGCCAATCCTAGAGTGGAAAGGTAACTCAACCACGCCAAGATGTAAGTTTATTTCATACCTTAAGGCCCCTAAGATGATTTTCAAAGGTTATATCTACCGTCTAGTTTGTGTAAAGGATATAGAGGGTGAATCTAAAACCCTTTAGTTAGTTCTAATAGTTAATGAATTTCTAGCATTATTCCCAGATGAGCTTCTAGACATCCCTCTAGAAAGGGAAATTGACTTGTCTATTACTCTATTTCTGAGTACCCAGCTGATATCCATTCCTCCGAATAGAATAGATCTTGTAGAGCTAAGGGAATTAAAGAAGCAGTTGAAAGATCTGCTCAAGAAAGGCTACATCAGGCCGAGTACATCATCATGGGGCGTACTAGTGATATTTTTCCAAAAGAAAGATGGGTATTTGAGGATGTGTATTGATTATTAACAATGGAATAAAGTCATAACATGAACAAATATCTACTCTCAAGGATCGACGACCTCTCTGATAAACTACAAGGCACTAAATATTTTTCCAAGATTGATCTAACATCATGGTATCACCAGTTCTGAGTTAATAGGGAAAATATTTTGAAGAATCTTTAGAATGAGTTATGACCACTTTGAATTCTTAGTGATGTAATTTGGACTTACTAATGCCCCAACAACCTTCATGTACTTAATGAATCAGGTATTCGATCCATTCTTGGATGTGTTTGCGATCATTTTTCATTGATGACATTTTTATATACTCACAGTTTGAGGTAAAACATGCAGATCATTTGTGTGTGGTATTATAAACTCAAATATCACAGGTTGTATACGAAGTTCTCTAAATGTGAATTTTGACTAACTTGTGTAGCTTTTCTTGTCCATATTATTACCAAGGAAGGTATTAGTATTGAAGGCCAAAGAATTGAAGCTACAAAGAATTAGCCGAGATCCGTGAATCCTACTGTTTAGCAGGTTATTACTGTAGATTTATAAAAGGATTCTGTTTCCATATCCACACTTTTGAAAAAGTTGACTCATAAAGCAATTAAGTATTAGTGGATAGAGGCCTATGAGTAGAACTTTCAGGAGTTGAAGTATAGGCTGACATCAGTGCCTGTCTTAACTCTTCCAAAAGGAACAGAAGGCTGTGTAGTCTATTGTAATGCTTCGAGGATTAGGTTAGGCTATATTATAATGCAATATGGAAAAGTTATCTCCTAGGCCTCAAGACAACTGAGAAAACACGAGCAGAATTACCTTAGTTATGATTTTGAGTTAGCAGCAGTCGTTTTTGCCTTAAAATTTTGGCATCATTATTTGTATGGAGTTCATGTTGATGTGTTTATAAATCATAAGAGTCTATAGTACTTGTTCAAATAAGAGGAGTTGAATTTGAGATAGAGAAGGGGGCTAGAGTTACTGAAGGATTATGATATTGATATCCTATACCATCCTATTAAAGCCAATGCAGTGGTCGATACTTAGCCAAAAATCTATGGGAAGCTTGAACCATGTAGAATATGGTAAGGTTGAGATGATGAAAGAATTGCATAAGCTTGCTAGTTTGCAGGTTCGATTGTTAGATATAGACGATGGAAGGGTTGTTATTCAGAATACAATAGAATCTTCCCTTGTGATAGAAGTAAAGAAGCGATAGTATAAAGACCCATAATTGGTAAGGTTAAGGGAAGGAGTTCCACAGTAGAAGTAGCCACTATGTGAACTTAAAGAAGATGAAATTATTAAACATCGAGGTTGTCTATGTTTACTCAATGTGGGGGAGCTCCAGGAGACGATCTTGACAAAAACACATTATTCTCTCTATTCAATTCATCCAAGAGATGAAGATGTATCGTGATCTTCGACAGATATACTGGTGCAATAGTATGAAGAGGGACATTGCAAAGTTTGTAGCTCAATGTTTGAATTTTTAGCAGGTAAATATTGGACACTAGAGGCCCATAGGATTAACCTAGATATAGAAATCCCTTGGAAGTGAAAAGTGATCAATATGGATTTCATTACAGATTTACCTCGTACTTATTGAAAGTACAATTCCATTTGGGTTATTATGGACAGGTTGACGAAGTCGACTTATTTTTTACCAGTTAGGATCAACATATACGAGTGAAGATTATGCCAAGGTTTACACCCATAAGATAGTCTAACTCCAGGGTATTCCAATCTCCATTATTTCAGATTGAGGAGATCAATTTACAACAAATTTCTAGAGGTCTTTCCATAAGGATCTAGGTACTCAGGTGAATATCAATACAACCTTCTATCTATAGACTGACAGACAAGCTGAGCACACATTTAGACGCTCGAGCATGTGTGCTAGATTTTGAAGGAAGCTGGGATGATCATTTGCCTCTTCTTGAATTTTCTTATACTAACAAATTTTATGAAAGTATCCAGATGGCTCCTTATGAAGCTTTGTATAGGAGAAAATATAGATGTCAATTGGATGGTTTGAAGTTGGAGAAGTAGAACTGTCAGGGTCTGACTTGGTTCATCAGGCAATTGAGAAGGTGAAGCTCATCAGAGAGAGGTTACAAATAGCTCAGAGTAGGTAGAATTTGTATGCAGATGTGCGACTTTGGGAGTTAGAATTTAAAGTTACTGATTGGGTCTTCTTGAAGGTTTCTCCTATGAAAAGCATTACGCGGTTCATCAAAAAGGGAAATCTTAGTCTGAGGTATATCAGACCTTATAGACTCATCCAAAGAATAGAAAGAATGACATATGATCTTGAATTACCCATAGAATTGGAGGCGGTCCATCCTATGTTTCACGTATTGATGCTGCAAAATTATATAGGAGATCCATCGCGTATTATACCTATCGAGGATGTTCAATTTCTGAGAACCTATCCCACGAACAAGTACCAATTGCCGATCTAGATCATCAAGTTAGGAAGCTCAAGACCAAGAAAGTTAGCCCAGATAAAAGTGTTATGGAGAAAAAATGTCGAGGCAATGAAGTGGGAAGCCAAAGAGGAGATGAGAAAGAAATATCTAATTTTCTTCAAGCTAAAGATTATCTCGAGGTGAGTTGTATGTTTAAAATTCTGAATATCCTTTCTTTTGCGTGAAGAGGATGAGATGAATATATATGTATAATTAAACTTATTTTATATTTGTTGTATCCCCCTGTGAGGAACTTTATTAAACTATTCTGGGTTTCAGGTTATAAGATAGTCCATTTTAAAGAGAAAACGCTTCTGAAATTTTGGTAACTTGTAAAGGACTTAACTTTGCGAGTCTAATTTTGATTCGAGAATGAATGTACCAAAAGGGGCATGTAGCACCTCATACTTCATAACCATAAATCTATTACATATATCATAGGATATAAGTTGTATTACCATGTTTCATACATCAAGGGAAAATCCGGCGTTGGAGCAATAGACGAAACATAGCGCAAAGGGGTGAAATGCCCAGAGACTTATTGCAATGCGGGCAACGTAGCTCCTAGTGTCGAAGTAGTGCATTCGACACCCCATCTCTCTCTCTCTATGTGTTTGTGTGTGTATGTGCATGCACGCGCACCTTGCACATTTTTCTTCATTTCCAAATTAATCCAAACCCTAACCAAATCACCCCTCTTATTTTCTTGAGTTCTAGGAGTAAATTGGTGGGTAAAGACTCTATATAAACTCAAATATAATTGAAATTTAATCGTCAGTATCACGTTCTTCCTTTCAATTTCGGGCTTTTGTGTCATTAATTGGAGGAGCAGCTTATGGAGTTCTTAAATCCTCCATTGATATACCTCTTGCTTGTAAAGGTAAGGATTCCTAAACTCCTATCCATCATTAATTTGGGTTTCTATGTTATTATCAAAGGATTATTTACCAATATTGGATTTTTCTGTTTTGTTCTTGTTACGGACTATTTGGGCATGGTTGTGGTTTGTAAAGGAGTTGTATTATTTTATGTGGAAGTAGCTTGTGTTGAAGATAAGGGTGGAGTATAGTTGAACTTACGGAAATTGCTTTCACGGTATGTAAAGGCAACTTCTTTCTTCGATGTTGCATGAATTATAGTCATAGTATTGATCGTTAAGTCGAGCTTAGTACTTGTTATTATCGTGAATGAAATCAGTGATATTTTTTTATCTTTGCCTTCCTAGTTGCATATTGTTCACATTGATTTGAGCGTTCTGTCCGTATCAATATGAGGCGTAGTTAATCTTTATACTCTTGCGACTTGTGAAATTCAATTTGGTCTTGTTCGTTATTCATTGGACTTGAAAATTATCATTTTTTACTTATGGTGATCGAGTATTCTTGTGCTCTTGTTAGCTGCCAATGTTCGTTGTATAATACCTTGTCAAAGAATATTAAATTGTCTATAGCATGACCGTCTAAAGAATCAATCTAGCTCAAAGTCTATAACTATTGTCGAGTCATTCAAATGATATTTACCAAAGATTATTAAGCCATTATGTTTACGAGCGTTGATAATGATATACTTGATCATATTGAGTTTCTTATATAATGTAATTAGAGCCATGTTACTTATGTTAGGAAGTCTTCTAAGTTGTTTACTTAGGCATACATTGTGCAGTTAATTTGAGCATGCATTTTATCATCGAGCTATAATTAGTGGACAGGACTTTATATGACTATTATTATTGTTTATCATTGAACTTTACATCGGTTGGACAGATTTATATATTATTACCAATGAACTATAGTCGATGAGCTGTTATATATGTGTATATATACACAGGAATATTAGCGTTTGATATTGAGTAAGATCCTTTGAGGCATACGAGTTATAATTGAGTTACATGTTATCCACCAATATGACATTCAAGTTTCAGATTGTTTTTATGCTTATTTTTGTTTTCGTTACCTTTATGCTTATTGTTTCTTGCCTTACATACTAGTATATCTCATTCTTATTGATGCCTCTTTGTAGGCGTTGTATCTTATACCGCAGGTCCAGATAGAGGTCCAGATTGACCTTTACAGCAGAAGTTTGCTATTTTAGCTGCTGGTTGGTAAACTCCACTCTTTATGGAGTTATTCGTTAGCCGTTTAGTCTTGTTTTGAGTTTTGTGTACAGTCGATGAGTAGGTCGGGGTCTTGTCCCAATTATGTAATTATTAGACACTCCTAGAGGCTTGTAGATGAACTATATGGGTTGTTCCGTATGTTGTCTAGTATATTTGGCCTTGTCAACCTTTTGCTATATATATAAAATTCAGTTGCAGCCTTGTCGGCTTGTTGTTTCTCTTTTGGCTGAGTTGTGGCCTTGTTGGCCTTATCCTTTTTCAATTGAGATGTTGTGACCTCATTGTTCCAGATTATTTCTGTTAATAGCAACTTATTTATGGCGGCCTTGTCGGCCCAACTGTTATCTTGTAGCTGAGTTTCAGTGGCTAGCTCGGTCAAGTGAGGCACTGGATGCGGATTGCGCCTCTCCAGATTTGGGTCGTGACAAAATTGAGAACTTTCCATTGAATATCACAGTACTAACTTCGTAGTTAACCCCCTTGAAGATGTCGCAATTGCAAGACATATCTCTAAGCTTTCAAGATTTTCCTCGCAGTCCAAGTAGCATTATTTTTAGGTTTTTTCAAGAACACACATTTGATTTAAACTTACTTTTCATATTCAAAGTTTAGGATCTAGCATTACATTTCAAATGTTATGAGTTCGAAAAAAAAAAATTATTGCACAACAACTGAGAAGAAGAGAAGAAGGAAAAGTAGAGAATAAGTAGTTTTATCTTTAAGTTGTTTATATTTGAGTATCAATTGTACCTTTTTAAAAAAATAAATATATATTAAATGGGAGCAACCAAATAAAGTTTATGAGAAATTTTTACCTTTATATGGTATTCAAAATTGCATGGTGAAGTCTTTAACAAATAGACAAAAAAGGAGATGATAATTATAGCATGTTGTAAGACCATAAAACGTAAGAAAAGCATGTCATAAAACTATAAAAAAAATAGCAAGAAATGTAGTATATTATTTATGTGCAATATTATTAACACATACCATAATTTAAAACAATATATTTTTATTAAAGCATATAATAAGGTATTTGACTTTGACTGATAAAAATAAAATAGAGCTAACTTATGTACAAGGATAATATAATAAATTTGTACACAATCAGTATAATTGAACAAATTTTTACACAATTAGTATAATTGGACATGTTACACCATATTATCTATCTTATCTTTTACTAGTTCTAATTATGTTTTAAGGGAGTTAATAATACAAAATTTCTTTGACCCTACTCATAAAAAGATATACTAACAATACTAATTAAATACTACACTATTTAAGTACAATAAATACTTTGGTAATTTAAAAAGGGGCCACCCTTGGCAATAAAACCAGAAACGTACCAAACAATGTGGGAAGACCAAAGGCATGCATGGTTTTGGTGTATGATAATAATAATAAGAATTGGCATTCCAAAATTGTGGTCTTTCTTGAAATATTTGCCAATGTGTTTCGATGTTGGTCTGTTTGTTTCAATTGGGTTTCTGTATGTGATGTAAAACTGATACACATACATAGTATTTGTCGATGAATGCCACCTCTTTCGTTCTCTCTCATAAGTTATAGTCATATGTAAACTCTTCTCACGCCGCCTCACTTCCTTCACCTCGAATACTTCCCACACTTTTCACTTCCTCTGTTTTTCTCACAATTCCCAGCAAATCTCCGTTATTTTGTTTGATTTTTGTTCTGTATTTAACTCAAGGAAAGTCACTTCCTTGAAACTGATACTATGATCGATCCCTCAAATGCCGCCATTATTACTCTGATCAGTAATGCTTACTATTCTTTCACTGGTATTTCTCCTTTTTTTGGGTTTGTTCTCTTTGGGACAATGTTTTTGTAGAGAATGAATATTTTGTTAGATTTTCGTTTAATTTTGCTGATCTGAACTATTGGGTTTTGATTCTTCTAACAAATCGACGACTCGATCTTGGACGTGAGGGATGTTTTATTTTGTTTGTGGTCAATTCATCAATATCGAGGAGACATGTGGGGAGACTCTGATCTTCTGTATGAGACATATACCCAATTCTGTCAATGGGGTTTTGCCATTATTTACCAGTTTTTAAATGCAAAGATAATATAGAGAACCTTTTTTTTTAATTAAAATTTTATTCTTATGTTGTAAAATATTGAACTGAGATGAGCTTAAATAGCTGATCCCAACTTGCTTGGGATTGAGGCATAGTAGTTGTTTCAAAATATGGGCAAACACCAGATTGCAAGGAATTATGATTCTTTGTTTTTACTTGTCCTACCTTCTCTTTATTTGATTCTTTGGCTTAGAGGGAGAGGATGATGCAAATATGTATTATTCTTCAGTGGAACTGGCTGTGCAAAGTTGTTGGTTTTACTTTGTTGAGTTTGATTTGTTTATTTTGGTGATTAATTTGGTCTACAATGAGTATATTTGAGGTATATATTAATGTTTTGGCCAATTTTGTGTTATGTGTACTGGACTATGTGCTGTAACTCACTTTCTGTTTACTTTCTTGTATAGAAGAAAGAAACACATGAATCTTGAATCTTGCTCACATGCCGCCTATTGTTCAGAAAATGGAGAATGGGTTAAATGAGGTGGAAAATGATGAGTTTGAGAAACTTCTTGGTGAGATTCCAAATGTTACTTCTGGGAATTCATATTCTGAGGAATCTGGTGTCATCAATTGTCCAAAAGATTTTAATTTGGCATCCTCAAATGGGGCTTTGACCGGTGTTAGTGAGATATATATACGCAATGAGATATTAGGCGAATTAAAAGAATTTGGTAATCGAGTTGAGCAGCCACCAAACAAGAGGTTTGAGTCAGAAGAAATACACTTACCAAATGAACAAGCTATAACATCCGCATTTGCTGAGTTGCGTGTAAAAGAAGGTGCCTTGTTAGAATCTGCAGCTCCTCTGGCCAATTCTACACCTTTGCTGAACCATTTAGCTGTTGTGAATGGACAATGCAAAAACAGCTTAGGTAAAATCCCTTCCAATTTGGATTCACAAGTGTTAGTTGTTCCCTCTCCAAGAACACCAAATAATCTACACAGTGCTTTTAACGGGTTTAGTCCAAGTATTGGTGGGCACCAAAGTGGATATGTACATACAATGGAAAACATATCTGCAGCTGTACCATTACCTCCTGGAGTGCAAGGTGTTCACCTACTTCCACCAATTCATCGGTTAGATATTCCAGTAATTTCCAATCAACAACATTATTTCTTGGATGTTACATCACCTGTTCCTTACTTCCACTCACAAATTAATCGACACCGCGGAGCATGTAGGCACATTGAAGAGGAACAACATTATTTCTTATATATGCAGCAACTTCGCACTCAGCAATTAGACAATCAGTTTCCAATTCAACCAGATGGGTCAATCACAAGTAGATCAATCAATAGTAGCTCCCGACAACCATTCACTGAGATGCCAATTCCTCACTTCAACCAGCAAGTTTCAAGAAGTATAGACCCTTTAAATTCCCTGTTTTGCTCAATGGGTTCTGATGCACTGCAAGGTTTAGACAAAACAGAGAAACAGTATTTTCCTGAAAGAATTTTAAGAAGATCACATGGACCGGAGCCAGTCAAGTCTGCTAAATTCGGTTCTTTTGGAGGAACCAACTATGTTTCTAATATGAGTCGAAATAGAAAAGTTTTTCCAGGTGCTTATTCGAAGCGTAATTTCCATTCTCCAAGTGCAGAGTCTCGCTTGGATTGTCTAGAATCAAGAAATTTTTCTCCTGATGTTGATCTCAAATTTCATCGATGGTCACAGTCTCAGGAGTATAATTTAATCGATGATTTTGCGGGAAGAATCTATCTCATGGCGAAGGATCAAAATGGATGTCGCTTCTTGCAGAGGAAATTTGCAGAAGGATCTTCAGAAGATGTCGAAAAGATATTTCCCGAGATAATTGTGCACATCGTGGAGCTCATGATTGACCCCTTTGGCAATTACCTTGTTCAAAAGCTTCTTGAGGTGTGCAACGAGAGTCAGAAAATGCAGATACTTCGTGCAATCACTAGAATATCTGGGGACCTTGTGAGAATTTCATGTGACATGCACGGGTCTGATTTCTCTCTTAATCGAAGTCCTTTTTCTTACCAATCTGCTTCTGTTCATATTCTTCACGATTATTTGATATTTTCTTCTTTTCAACTGCAGGACCCGAGCTGTGCAAAAAGTTATTGAAACGCTTAAAACACCTGAGCAGTTTTCCATGATTGTCTCCTCACTGAAACCCGGTTTAGTGAATTTAATCAAGGACATGAATGGTAACCATGTTGCACAGCGTTGCTTGCAATACTTAACACCTGAGTATAGAGAAGTAAGTCACATATGTATCCACTTATAGGCAATAATTTTATACATTGGTATTTCCTGTGATGTAGTTTAGAGATCAAAGGGCTGAGTTGTTACAATCTTGGGGAGACAACCATACTGTTCTTTTTAGGTGTAGAATGGACATGATCAAAATCAGCTCCTTTGCTTTCCAAGTTCTTGAAAGAAAAGGCAGAAAGGAAAAAAGTTGGTCTTTTGTCCATAACATGTGATTCAGATTATACTGCAGCTATGTAGTATGTTTGGTGTGTGGATTAATGCTTTAAGAACCATACAACTTGGCTTTCTCTATCTCCCTAGTATGGATGTTTCAAATTTAGCAAGCAGGCTCTATGCATACTTTTCTTTTCCTTCACATGATCAGCGTTAAAATGCTCGTGTAAACTACCTAAAACTAGCTTCTATGGTTTTCGGAAAACTGATTTAAGACAAAAGACAAAAGGTGAATTGCGCTAATGTCCCGCTTCTATTTTGCAAAGAGGAAGTTCTACTTTTTAATGTGTTGAATGCTTCATCTTGTACATTACACATGTCATTCTCCTGCCACTGTCTCCTAGAGCAAGTTTTAAACACCTAATTCTGGGATACTCCCTCGGTGCCAATTGTAATGTGTGAGGTTCCTGGTCTACAAGTTATTTTCCACTCGAATGACACACTATGTAGTCTTAAGCAGCAATGAAAGGTAAGCTTTGTTTCATTAATTTAGTTGAATTGCAATCCATTGCGTAGCATACTGAAAATCAAAACGAGGAGCTGAAAGCCATTCGACTGTAAGGAGAGAAGGCCATAGAGAGTTTTTTTTTTGAGAATCATAGAGTCTATCAAATATTAGTGTAACTTGATAGGATAATCATTCAGCTTTCTCTTTTGTTGGTTGTTACAGCGGTTAGATACCAATCTCCAGTTTGCATGAGTTTGATTTTTTCATGGATAGCTTTGAACAATTCAGGAGATTGATGTTCTCCAATGTCTCTTTTGCCTCATGGAGTAGAGAGTACCAGAATAGTCAATCTTGTCCCCATCCTTTGGAAAATAATAACTGAGGAACTATTTGACCGCATAATCATGATTAATATCTGTATTGTCCTTTCTATTTGTTGTGTTGATGTCATTTCATCAGTGACTGGTACTCCTAAACTTCAAGGACATTTGTTGATTGTGCGGCAGCAGATAGTTTTATGATATTTGATTATGCGAGCCTTATTATGTTTCTACCATGTCTTTTTAGGGATATCTTGTAACTGTAAAGTTGGATTATTCAAAACCGTTCATATGCTTTCGTATAGGGAAATAAAACAAATGAACTATTTTATTCGTAGTGTTAGTTCTGTTTATTTCCTAGCTTCATATTCAAACTGACGAAACTTAAGGTAGCATATTACAGAAAAGAGGATTTCTGATTTTAAGGTGATAAATAACACTCTTTCTATTACTGATGCCTCCTTCTAACATTGTAGGTTATATTGTTCCATCCTGTTAAGGTGATCTCTTTACAAGTTTTCTTGTTTTTTAAAATGGTTTGTCACTTAATTTTTGGCTAGAAATTGTTGGAGAGGTTCATTTAGTTTTCATATACCTAGCCATTTGAGGTTCCCTTCATTGCTTAGTGTTGAGTGCCACAGAAATTTAACATTGGACACAAATTTCTTTCTTTTGCAGTTCCTGTTTGAAGCTGCCATTACCAATTGTGTCGAACTTGCAACAGATCGTCATGGTTGCTGTGTGCTACAGAAATGTCTTAGCCAATCTGATGGTGGACAAAGACACCGATTAATCTATGAGATCACTTCTAATGCGTTGGTTCTTTCCCAAGATCCATTTGGGTATGTCAATTTTTTTCCGTCTTTCTTCAGAAGCGTTTCCAAAGTTGAGGGCTGTCATAGTCTCATGTACACTTACTGATATTACTTTTAGGACTTTCTTCAGTTCTTTTAGAACATTAGGAGAAAGAGTGGGTCATATACCTAACGATATACTTGCAGCATGACTCTGTAAAATCTAGTTGGAGACTAAAATTCTGCTGGTTGCTGACATACCAAGACACCAATTTCACTCTGTTATTTGTTTCATAATGCAACAATATAATTACTTTTATGAAACTTATTGATGAGAAATGTGAAAACTCAGAAGACCCAATGAAGAAATTTGAAATGTAACTCATGCAAGTCAAGTTCAAGTGTCAGATTCCATTCCCTCTTGGGATTAGAAGTATGGATTTCTCTTTAACAAGTCTCATTATTTTCTGTTTTGCAGGAATTATGTTGTGCAATATATTTTTGACATTCGTCTTCCCTGGGCAACAACAAATATCTTTGACCAGCTGCGGGGTAAATTCGGAGACCTTTCTATGCAAAAATACAGCAGTAATGTGGTCGAGAAATGCCTAAAGCATGCGGATGAAGAACGTTCTTCATATATCATTGAGGAGCTGTTAAGTGATCCTCGACTAGACCAGATCATGCAAGACCCATATGGCAATTATGTTATCCAAGCTGCTCTAAATATCTCAAAGGTTGGTTAGTCTACCGCTGTTCTAATGTCTTTTCTGATCTCTAAATTGGATGTGTCTGCCATGTGAAACATTTGATCTTTGACAATTTCTTGATCTATAGGGGTCTCTGCATGCTGCACTTGTGGAGGCCGTGAGAGCCCATGTTCCTGTTCTACGGACCAGTCCTTATGGGAAGAAGGTCCTCTCATGCAATAGTCTTAAAAAATAAGTTGCAGGTAAGATTATCCAAATCTTGCATTAGTATTTAAGTTTGTGTAATTCAACTTTTCTTCCTGGACTTGGTAGGGCTTGTTTTTGGTCAAATTTCCGTCCAGCTTAACCTTTATGTTTTTCCAGATGGATGGTGTAATTTATGTGGAGTAATAAGAAGGCAAAGAGATGCCTTAAAGTTGTTTCCATAGGATTGGGCAGCCAAGTTTTGAAGAGTACATGTTACCATCTTTTAGAAAATTATCTAAAGCAATATTTTTGTTTGAAGGAACTAAATAACTATTTGTATAGTTCTGGTAATGCCTCTCCTTCCACTCCACTCTGTCTACCTTCCCTGTGCTACTGTGAAAGGAATGGGGAATCAGAACACGTTTCTGTAGAAATAATCAAATTTTGAAGGTGTATATTTATGCCTGGATGGTTGCAGGATGAATTCTTTTCTAGTCATCAATTATATTTAATTATTCATTAATATTGTTTTCCATGCCTTGCTTGTAGTTTTAATTGCATATTCGGATTTATTCCAGCATTGCGGGAGTTAAGTATATGATAAAATACAGGGAGGAGATTACAAGCCTGCCCTCTTCATCATATATATATATAAACAAGTGGGAAGTTGCTTTGCACGGGCCAATTACTGTTAGTTTATATATGTCGTACCATAACCAATGTAAAGGAAAATCTGGCAAGTAACAAACTTTTTTCCCCATTGTTAGGTAATACTGATAATAATACAACTAAACAGTTTGACTATCTCGACCTGGAATACAAAACAGACTCTCAAATGATTACTTCCAAGTATTGTTGCAAGTTCAATGATTACTTCTGAGCAAAAGGATGCAAACTTGTTCTTCTTTGGACTTGAGAAACCAGTCTACAAGAAGAAAAACTAAAGCAAATGAATTGTTGGCTTTTAGATATTTAATGATGTTAATATATGAGAAAATTCTATCGCTTACAATAGACCACTTTAATGATGTTAATATATGACAGTAGACCACTTCAATATTTTTCTGATATGAAGTATATTGCTAAAAATGACACAGTCCTTGAACCTGTAAATCTAAAACATTGAGGTGATCAAAAACTTCAAATCGGCATGATGGTCCTTCTTACTTTATCATGATTGATCACCACCTCTACAAGATGCCTTTGTATTTTGCGTCAAGTCATTACCAATAGATGGTTAAAGCAAAAAGTAATGAAGCAAATCAAGAGGTTGGAAGGAACCCAAAGAAATACGTCTACAAAATTTCAGATAAAAGAAAATACCACAACTGCATTACTTGCACACCTCTACATCTTACTTCCTTTTGCAAAACTTACACACCTCCACATTCTACTAGAGATAACAATGACAAAATCAAGAGCAGAAGGTGTGAATTTTTCACACCATAAAAATTCATTTTTCAGAAACTGCATTCTACTTCAGGACGCAAATCATCAATTTTATTATTCCTCAGAGGATAATGATCAAAAACTATAATGAACAATTAGACTCCAAAGAATAACATGAAACTTGTCTTTCAACTTTTCAAAGTGGGACATAAATAGCCGTATATTCAAATTTAGAAAGGATCATATTAGAGTGTAGGATTTCAGAGATGATTTATTAGAGTGTAGGAGCTCCAACTACTAAGTTATTTAGAAAAAAACAACAATCAATAGTTATTCTATGAATTCTGTCAATCGTTTTGGGTGGTTCAGCCAAGAATGCAAGGACATAAAGCTTAATAAAGCAACTTCAGACATTCCCTTTTGCTTCCTCAGTAGATGTAGCTTTGAAATGAACCGAAATAAACCTATTTACCTACAATTCGTAAGCCTCCAGGAGTGTTTGATAACTATATAGTCGGGACAAAGACCCCGACCTACCCATCAACTATACATAAACTCAGAACAAGACTAAATAGCTAACCAACAACTCCAAAAAGAGTGGAGCTTACCAATTAGTAGCTAAAACAGCAAATTCCTACTGTAAACATTGATCTAGATCTCTATCTAGAACTGCAACACCAAATGCAGTGCCCTCAAGAAAAGGGTATCAGTACGAATGAAATGTACTGGTATGAGACCTCACCTGGTGATTGAGTATAGTTATGCAATAGGGACGAACGAGTTGTTTGAATGAACCTTAGTTATCAGTTCTACAAGTATTGAGATAGATCACAAGTATAAAACTCGAAGTAGTTAAGAATCCATGGGGAACACTTACCCTAGTTAATTGCATTAATTTGGAATCAACATTCAAATTCTCATCATTGTTATTTATTACTTTTACAAAATCCCCCCTTTTAGGAATTACAAGTGTCGGTTGAGAAATTGAAGTTAGCTTGCACTACTTAGAATTAACATAAAAATAAATAAGTTGGGGGAGATTAGAATTTGTAGTAGATTATAATGGCTAATTTGGTTGCCTATAATAGCAAAATCACCAAGGTTGTATACAAGAATGTGAAAGACTAGAGGTGTGGTGTAGATGATATACTAACTAGATAGGGACATGCTAGGTCATCTTATAAGTTCAATTAGTGTAAATAATGGTCATCTTATATGTTCAACTAGTGTAAATAATCTCGGGGAAATGGATAATTACAGCTTTTCAGCTTTATAAATATCTCTTACTAGAGTTTTGTCAAACCTCTAGCCACTATTAGCTCAACTCGATCAGATTTGGATTAGTAGTTGCACTAATTTCTAGCTATTAGCTACTAATTAGGAGTGATAATGCAATTTTGGCTATTTCTAGCCCAATTTCACAATCTCTCATCAATACCCACTATTAAATTCTCCTCCAATACTTAATTATTCTTTTACAAGCAACAATCAAGTAAGAACAAATAGATCCACATCATAATCGATGGATCTTCCACTATAGATTGAAGAGAATCTAACAGATTTACATTTATTTAAACAATATAGAGATGACTCTAGCAATATCCACTCTAATTAAGTATTCATTATCACACACCTCTAGTTAATGATTTATCTACTCATGATTAAGAAATTCAAAAGCACATTCAACAATAAACTCATAGAATTCAATAACAAGAGTGGTAAAATCAAGTTCACAAAATGTCTTTAACAATGGTTGTACCTTACTATTAAGAAGAAGAAGAAGAGAATAGTACTAATGCAAATTCTACCAATCAAATTCTCCTTTTCTCTGCCAAAGGAATGTTCTCAAGCTAAGAAAGGAAAAAGATGATATGATATGCTTTGGTATGATATGCTTAGTACACAGTATTTTCTCTAGAATTTATATTCAAGAAAATAGGGAATTTTCTCTCTTTTTCTTCATGCTGGACAATTTTGCCCCTGAGCAGCCTTCTGGAATAATCGGGATGACTAGCGGTTCACCGATTGCAATTCGTGGACCACCGACTATATTCTCTGCCACTTCACTTCCTTCCAGTAGTCAGCGACGGTTCTATCGGCGTTTCACCGAACTCCATCCGTGCACCACTGATCTTTTTCCCTTAAATCCAGTAAGTCAGGAGCCATTCAGTGGCTAAACCGGTGAGTCACCATTAGAAACCCGCATTTCGCCCGTGGCTTGTTTCCCAGAAGCAGTGGGAATCGGCTCTTGATCGGCGTTTCACGGGTCTTCTTCGGCGGAACGCCGAATTTCAACCCACTTCCTTCTTTTTGCTCAATTTCTTACTCTTTACTTCACATTAGGCATCTGCATACAACAAAACTAAAAAGGGTATAAAATTCACATAAACAACTCAAAGACTAAGCAAAACTCAGGCTTAAGAGCCCAATGAGTTGGTAAATGTACCAACTCATCAAACCCCCAAACGTGAACCATTGCTTGTCCTCAAGTAATGCAATTCTTAGCAGTAGAAAAATATGTCACTCCTCACAAGTTTAAATATCATAACCACATGTCTATGACAACCCTCAAAATGCTCATCAATCTCACCGAAAAGAATAAGAAAATTTCCCTAAAAATCAAAATGATGAAGATATTTCCAGAGGCTACCACCTTTCACAAACATGGCTCACAAGAGGATTCATTTTGTAAAAAAAGGGCATTGCTTATCCGTGAAATACACATATCATCTCAAGTCATAATCAATGCACATTCAAAACTTGCCTTAGAGTTTACACTTCTCATTCCCTATCCACATATTAATTCTAAATACACTTATATCCTCAAAAAAGGATGATACCACTCACAAAAATAAGAATCCTTATTCTTTTGTCATGTAACCATTAAATGCACACAAGGGATTGTTTGAAAGAGATAATCACGCTCACTCTCTCAAAAGAAGTCTTCATGCACAAAACTTGACCCATGGGCTTGCCCTTCATGTAATTGTCCACTAATGTAGAGCAGCTGCACTTAGAATTATTTAGGGCTTGCGGGTTATGATGTAGCCTTGGGTTAAGGGTAGGATGAAAATATGATTGTAGTGACTAGATCCTCCCTATGATTTTTGTGAACTTACCTCCCATCAACTCCTTCCAATCACTTCACTTTATTTCTCTTCTTTCATCGTTTACGACTTTCATTTCTCAATGACCCTCTTTATAACCTCTTTGGCTCTCACAATTATCCTTATCTCCACAAGAGGAAGCACCAGTTCATACGAATTATTTTTCTCTTTTCGATTTATCATTTTATGCATTTTGACACGATGTGGTGCTACCTCAAACTAAAATTCTCATGTTCCTCTTGCATACCCCTCAAACTTGGGCTTTTACCTCATTTCTTTTTTTTTTCTTATCACTCCATTTTTCTTAGGGTTGAAGCCTCATTTTATCACTATTTTATCACTAGCACTTAGAGAGGATGGGTGCCAAAGAGAGGTATTAAGAATGATATTAACGCTTGTAATGTGGTTGCCAAAGAAGGGTCTAAGGCTCAACGTTGGCTGACAAGGATCAATGTTCAAGGAGGGTATATGGGTGAAGTGGCTAGACAAAGGAAAGCGTAAAATCATGTTCTAAGTGCAACTACATCTAGGATTTTGCCTTGAGTCACACTTGGGGAAAGTTCTAAACAAGTTAACAACAACGGATCAACAACAACTGCTAGGGTGCGGGACTTCTCCCGTATGAACCCTCCATCTTTTCAGGGATCCAAAGTGGGGGAGGACCCCCAAGAGTTCATAGACAAGATTCAGAAGATTATCCGTATTATGGGTATCAGCTCCTTTGGGAGTGTTGATCTAGCTGCCTACCAACTAAAAGGGGTAGCCCAGGTTTGATACGAATAGTGGAAAGAGGGACGACAAGAGGGAGCAAGACGGTGGGGTGGGAGGAGTTCAACACAGCCTTCCTAGACAGATTTTTTTGAGGGAGCTCAGAGAAGCCAAGGTAGCGGAGTTTATGAACTTGAGGCAGGGGAATAGAACAATGGAGGAGTATCTCTGGAGTTTACCAGGCTATCTAAGTACGCTCCAGAGATGGTATCTAAGCCAAGGGCTCGCATGTTGAAGTTTGTGAACGGAGTGTTGAACCTGGTTGTCAAGGAGTGTAGGAAAGCGATGCTGATTAGGGATATGGACCTATCCAACCTAATTGTCTATGCCCAACAGATTGAGGCCGAAAACTGAAGGATATGGAGCAAAAGAACAAACAGGCAAGGACTGGCCAGCCAGATCATGGCCATCAGAGGTCTAGCGGTAGTAACCATTCGAAGTAGCAATAACAGCAACAGAGAGCCCCAGCACCCAGCTCAGCCGGTACTCCAACCTTCCGGTCCCGCCAGTATCGGAGGGGAGGAGCATCTGGCTCTCAGTCTCAGAGCTACAGTGCCCGGAACAGATATACAACTTGCCCCAAGTGCGGTAGGAACCACCCGGGAGAGTGTCTTCAGGGTCGAGAGGGCTGCTTTGGTTGTGGACAGCTAGATCATCGGATTAAAGATTGCCTATCAGCAGGATGGGGGAGAGCACAATACACCACATCATCAGCTCCAGCAGGTCAGCACCTCAGGTACGGATGGTGATCAGCACCAAAACTGTTTTTATGCATTGTCTTCCCGTCAGGATCAGGAGAGTTCACCTGATGCAGTCATGGATATGTTACGCCTCTTTCATCTGGACGTGTATGCCTTCCTAGATCCAAGAGCCACCCTTTCCTTCGTGACTACCTACGTTGCAATCCAGTTCAATATCAGTACAGAGGTCCTCTCAGAACCATTCTCAATCTCCACCCCTATTGGTGAATCAGTTAGAGCCAGCCGGGTGTATAGAAATTGCCCAGTCTCATTCCTGAATAGATTCATTCCAGCTAATCTCGTAGAATTAGATATGGTCGATTTTGACCTTATCCTTGGCATGGACTGGCTACACTCCGGTTATGCCTCAGTTGACTGTAGAACTAGAGTTGTCAAGTTTCAGTTCCCTAATGAGCCATTGTTAGAATGGACAGGCAGTAGTTCAGCGCCGAAGGGTCAGGTTATTTCCTACCTTAAGGCGTAGGATGTATTTATCATCTAGTTTGGGTCAAGGATACCAAATCTGAGACCCCAACCATCCAATCAGTTCCAGTGGTTAGAGAGTTTCCAGTTGTGTTTCTTGAGGATCTTCCTGGAGTTCCCGCTGAACGGGAAATAGACTTCAGAATAGACCTCCTTCCAGATACTCAGCCCATCTCCATCCCTCCTTACAGAATGGATCCAGCTGAGCCTAAGGAGTTGAAGAAGCAATTAAAAGATCTTCTTGACAAGGGTTTTATCAGACCCAGCATCTCTCCCTATGGTGTTCCAGTACTATTCGTGCGTAAGAAAGACGGTACCCTCAGAATATGCATAGATTACCGTCAGTTGAACAAAGTCACAGTCAAGAACAAGTATCCCCTACCCAGAATTGATGACCTATTTGACCAACTTCAGGGAGCCAGTTGTTTCTCGAAGATAGATCACAGGTCGGGGTACCATCAGCTAAGGGTTAGGGAGTGTGACATACCGAAAACAGCATTCAGAACTCGGTATGGTCACTACGAGTTTGTGGCTATGTCCTTCGGGCGAAAGAATGTCCCCGCAGCCTTCATGGACTTGATGAATAGAGTCTTCAAGCAGTATTTGGATATGTTCATCATTGTATTTATTGATGATATTTTGGTATGCTCCAGAAATGAGGAAGAGCATGCTAATCACCTGAGGATAGTGCTTCAGACGCTCAGAGACCGCCAGCTGTTTGCCAAGTTCGGCAAGTGTGAATTCTAGTTGAAGTCCATGACTTTTCTGGTTCACGTGGTCTCGAGCGAAGGTATTCAGGTTGATCCTCAAAAGATAACAGCAGTGAAAGATTGGCCCAGACCTACCTTTCCGACGAAAATCAGGATTTTTTTGGGCTTAGCTGGTTATTACCGATGGTTTGTGGAAGGTTTCTCCTCTATAGAATCTCCTCTGACTAAGTTAACCCAGAATAAGGTGAAGTTCCAGTGGTCGGATGCGTGTGAGAAGAGTTTCCAGGAGTTGAAGACTCGACTCACTACTACTCCAGTTTCGACCTTGCCAGAAGGAACAGATGGGTTGGTTGTCTATTGTGACGCTTCTAGAGTTAGACTAGGTTGTGTTCTGATGCAGAGGAGCAAAGTGATAGCCTACGCCTCCATACAACTCAAAGTTTATGAGAAGAATTATCCAACTCATGACTTGGAGTTGGCAGCGACGATGTTTGCGCTGAAGATATGGAGACATTACCTGTATGGGGCTCATATGCATGTGTTCATAGATCACAAGAGCATTTAGTATATGTTCTGTCAAAAGGACCTAAATCTTTGTCAGAGAAGGTGGTTGGAGCTACTGAAAGACTACGACATGAGTGTACTGTATCACACGGGTAAGGCCAATATGGTGGATGATGCACTAAGTAGGTTGTCTATGGGGAGCATAGCTCATGTTGAAGAGGGCAAGAAGGAAATGGCAAAAGATATCCACAGGCTAGCTCGGTTGGGAGTACAGTTGGTGGATTCAGCTGAGGATGGAGTGGTAATGCAAAGTGGGTCTGATTCTTCTTTGGTTGTGGAAGTCAAGTCCAAACAGGATAAAGATCCCATCCTTCTTAAACTTAAAGAAGTGGTTCTCAGGAAGGAGGTTGAGTCTTTCTCCAAAGGGGGAGATGGAGTGCTCCGTTATCAGGGCAGGTTGTGCGTACCGGATGTTGGTGAGTTGAGACAGCAGATACTAGATGAAGCACACAGCTCGAGATACTCCATTCACCCTGGTGCTACTAAAATGTACCACGATCTGCAGGATATTTATTGGTGGAATGACATGAAGAGAGATATCGCTGAATTCGTAGCTAAGTGCCCAAACTGTCAGCAAATCAAGGTAGAGCATCAAAGGCTAAGAGGTGTGACTCAGGATATCAGCATACCCACGTAGAAGTGGGAAGAAGTAAACATGGACTTCATTATGGGTCTACCTCGGACTCCTCGGCAGCATGACTCAATCTAGATAGTAGTAGACCGGATGACTAAGTCAACACATTTCCTCCTAGTTAAAACTACAAATTCAGCTGAGGGCTATGCTAGACTTTATATCCGGGAATTAGTCAAACTTCATTAGGTTCCTTTATCCATAATCTCAAATAGAGGTACCCAATTCACCTCACACTTCTGGAAGTCTTTTCATAAAGGGACTAGGCACTCAAGTCAAGCTCAGCACAACTTTTCAACCGCAGACAGATGAGCAAGCTAAGCGGACTATTAAGACCCTAGAAGATATGCTTAGAGTGTGCACAATCAATTTCAAGGGCAATTGGGATGACCATTTGCCTCGAGTTTGCGTACAACAATAACTACCACTCTAGCATTCAGATGACCCGGTTTGAGGCATTATATGGTAGAAGGTGTAGATCTTCTATAGGGTGGTTTGTGAGGTTGGTGAAGCTACCTTGATAGGGCCAGACTCAGTTCACGAGGCAATGCAGAAAGTTTAACTCATCCGAGAGAGATTGAAAACAACTCAGAGATGTCAGGAAGCTTATGCCGATGTGAGGAGAAGAGAGTTGGAGTTTGCAGTTGATCACTGGGTTTATTTGAAAATTTTGCCCACGAAAGGGGTGAGGAGGTTTGGAAAGAAAGGAAAGCTCAGTCCGAGATATGTAGAGCCCTATAGAATTTTGAGGCGTATTAGCAATGTAGCCTATGAGCCAGAATTACCTTCAGAGTTAGCAGCTATGCACCTTGTATTCCATGTGTCACTTTTGAAGAAGTACATCAGAGATTCAACTTTAGTGGTGTCATTGGACAGTGTAGAAATAAAGGATAGTCTCTCATATAAGGAGGTACCAGTCCAGATCCTTGATCATCAGGTTCGTAAGTTAAGGAATAAAGAAATAGCTTCATCCAAGGTTTTATGGAGAAATCAACAAGTTGAGGGAGCTACGTGGGAGGCCGAAGCAGATATGATGACCAAATACCTGCCCTTATTCTCTATCAACTCTGTTATAGCTTAAAATATCAATTTTTCTTTAGAAATTAATTTGGTTGTTGGGTTCAATTCATGTGTTTAAGTTCCTTTATGACTTTGTATGTACGTATGAAAAGTGAACTCAGTTCAGTTATCTATTTTGAATCGGAGGTAGTCATTCTGTCGATTTTGGAGTTAAATGGCAGTATTTGAGCATAGTGATTGAAATTCTCTGCTTATCTGGGTGTTTTACAACATTTAAGGGCGAATGTTTTCAAGGGGGAGATATTGTAATGCCCCAGAAACTCAAAGACTAGATTTTGGACTTAAATCAGAAAATCTACAGAAAATGCCTCAGAACGACTCCCTAATGAGTCGTTATGAGACCTAATGACCCGTTAGGTTAGTCGTGGGTAGGGTGGTAGAGTATTGGAAGAGAGAGTCAGTGTACCCAATGGAAGACCTCACAAGTCGTGGTCAGGCACCACGACCCGTTGGTGCCTCGTGGTCAGACCTGGGTCAAATGTTAAGGTATGAGGTAGTGTACCCCACGAGTCCTCACCACGACTCGTTATGTGTGACCACAAGTCGTGGTGTCACCCGTGGGGATCTTTAGGGCATTTGGGCAGTATGGTCCACGACAGGTGACCACGAGTCATGGTCGCTCACCACGACTCGTTAGGTCCCTCTTGGTGACCATCAAGGATTTTTGGGCAGTGTACTCAACGAGTGTGACCACGAGTCGTGGTCGCTGACCACAACCCGTGGTCATTGACCACGACCCGTTAGGTCACCCGTGAGGACTAGCGGTCAGTTTTTCCCTGCGATTTTCTAAAGGTTGTTTAGTAATTTTCTACTCTCCTAAACTTTAAACTATATTATTTTATACGTAATTTCAAACCTATTAGTGAGAATGAACGGCCTCTCCCCTCATTCCCCACGTACATTCTCAGAAAAACATCGTAGCTCCCCTCTCAAGGAACTCTCACGAAAACTTAGGGTTTTCCTCCATTGCAGCAGTTGGAGTCTTCTTCTCTGGAGAATTTTTAGTCAGGTATGTGGGAATTCAACAAGGGAATAGTTCTTCCCTTGTGTCCCCAAAAACCCTCTTATAGTTTCTCTATCAGTCTTAGCCATGAGTTTTCAAGTATGAAAAAATTACATGTTTGTTTTTGTTGATTTCACCTAGAATGATATTCATGCTTATTGTTGATATGATCTCTATCAGTTCTTGACCAAATTATTGATGTTCCTGCAAAAGCGAATTTAAGCCCTGAGTTTTTGAATGAAACGTATTTATGTATTAAATTCCTTATGGTTTGTGAAGTATGATTTGGGCTGATTTTCTACTATTCCGTGTTGTTTAGATGTTGAGTAACTACTCCCTTGACAAGAATGGTTTTAGCCCTGGTGCGAATGAGAAAACTATAATTCAGCTTGCCGGATGAGAATTCCCTATTGTCTTGAAATTTTTGTCATATTATGGATTCCCGTGTTGTTGGAATAAGTTGAATTCTCTGTTAGCTACTTAGTAGTTCAGTTTAGTTAGAACATAGAATCTCCTCAAAAATATTCAAAATTTGTCAATTGATCAGTTTGACTACAGAATTCCTTGAGGTGTCTGTGATACCTCCCAGTTAGCAGAATCAGACTTAGAACTCAATTGCATTGGTCCACTAGGCGTTCATGACACTTTAGATAGACAACTCTGACTAGCCGTAGGACCCCAGGCAAGTTGAAAAAAACTCTACTTAACACAACTTTTAGACGCCCTAGGATACACTCAACCTTTGCTCTGATACTAAGTTTTTCACGGCCCAAACATAGGCTCGGATCGAGACACGGAACCTAGAACCATAAATGGCTCCAAGTTGACCCTTGGCATGAACATGATAACTAACTCAACATAATCAAGGCAGAATGAAATTGAATACAACACTATGTCTGAAAAACCTCTATATACTGACAAGCTGATGGAACAAGACCCCAGCTAGCTCACTAACGGTCTGAAACTGAAAATAGCAACAATACTACTATCTAAAGGTCCTCGAAGGGCGAAGACTCACCAACAACTGGCTGAACTGAACTCTAATGATCAGTTAGCGAATAGACTGACCTGAACGTCTGAGCCTGTATCATGAAATGATACAGCATAGAGTATGTGGTCAGTACTTGGAATGTACTGAGTATGCAAGACAAATAAAATAATCAAAATACATAAAGGTTCATAATAGTAGGACAATTCAAACATGAAATGATAGTCATAACATAAACATGAGGCTCGAGATTTTCAGAACTAATCATAAACTAGTCATAATCACAGTCATAAGAGAAAACTTGTAAAAATATAACTTGAGCGAAAGTATCGTAAACATGAAAATGCATAAATCATTAGGAACAATGGGAGAACTCATATTAACCAACACCATCATGATAGAGCTTACATGATGCCTCAACTATCTCTCTCAAATGGGCAGAGCCGTCCCAGGCTTGCCAAGCCAAGGACGTACATGGTGTGATATCACTAATAGGGACCCGCCTAGAGTCCTTGAGCATAAACCTATGTTGGCGCGTAGTTTTGAGACCAAGGAGTTTACCTGAATGTCGGGTCTACTCGGTGCTAAACACAACTCCCAAAAACATGCACATGAAGGCCATATAGTAATCGTGAAGTCATACATGAAGTTCATGGATAGATAAATTATAACATACTTGATAATACTTGAAATACATGATTAGCCATGAATTAGGGCCCGTGGGTCGGCCAAAATCATAAACTCATAAATCATGAAGAACAATCATGCTTGAGAAAATCACTATACTTGAAAATTCATAAAATTCATGAAGAGTACTTGAAGGAAATCATATCATAAATCATAAATCATAATTTAGGGCTTAGGAGAATCAAAATCATAATAAAATCATAAACTTGACTTTTCATGAAACTTGCATAAATTGGTTAAAATTTGAAATCATTAATTAATAATCAAAATAGGTATAAAATCTGCCCATAGATCTTAAAACATGATTTGAAACATGAAGGAAATTGACCTATAGATAAATCATAGAGAATTTCATAAAATTAGGAATAAGCCCCATAAGATCATGAACTTGATTTAGAACTTAAATTCATGGAATTAAAGGAAATTTTGAGCATAAGAGTGAAAGTAGCTCTTAATCATAACCTACATACCTGGGAAATCTGATTCCACACTCTTCCTTGAAAGCCGAAGAGAATTGGAGGGTTTCAAGCTTGATCTTCAAAGGGAAAGTTTCCACTCTTGCATGCGTAGGAGTTGAATGAATTAGTTTAGGTTAAATCCTCTTAAAATTCTCCTAAAAAAGCTTAAAACGACGTAGTTTAGGACTTAGGAGCTTAGGAATTATGAAAATGCTCTTAATGAAAAATCAAGAAAATGGGGACTGTCAGTCATCACGCCTCTCACCACGAGTCTTACCATGAAGTAACGACTCATGGTTACCTCTCGTGGTCACCACTGCTCCTCCATGCAGCATTTTTGAATCTCACCATGATTGCATATCACGACTCGTGGTGTCCTTCCATGAGTCTTACTGTCAGTCGTGACATCACCCCTTTCACTTGTCAATTCCTAACCATGACTTCCATCACAACTCATTGTTACTTACTACGAGTCGTACCATGATCTGTTACATCATACCCCGGCATATCTAGAAACTCATGACTTCTAAGCACGATTCGTACCTACACATCATGACTCATGGTGTGACTCATGGTCTGGACACCAAACTTCAGAATTTCACCACATCTGAGACCACAACCTGTCACTTCTCATCATGACTCGTACCATGAGTTGTTCTGGTGCAAAAATACAGATTTTTCTGCAGAACTCATTTGTAATTCTCCCATTTATTTCTAAAAAACTTTTGGGGTATTACATAACCTGACCCAACCTACCTAATCAAACTAACCCAAACTAAATATAACGAAGAGAACTCATGAGTTACCTTTAATAAGAGTAATTAGTGGTTTACAATATATTTGCCATTGTTGCCACTTCCCAATGTGTAAAATTCATGCGAAATCCAGCTCCAAGCTCCTCGCTGCGAATGAAACCAGAAAGCAAAGCTCTGTTCATCTCTTTTTGAGAGTAACCAGGAAACATTACTTGGTAATGATAATACTTATGGCTTTTTCTTATAATTTTTTATTTCATTTTCCCCCCATTGATAGCCATTGAAGCTCTATCAATGGTAGCTTCAGTTCGCGTGTTGAAGGAAGAATACAATCAGATCTACTCCAATTTCTAAACCTCCATTTTTTTCATTTCATTTATCCATTTCTTGTTTTTCTCATGTGGATACTAATGCATCTTCCGTTGACACCAAATTTGATGACAGTTAAATTATCTACCATTAAAGTCCTAGCTTGATGATATATTAGAGGCTTGCATTATTTTTGTTATTTCATACCTAGAACCCAATTGAAGGAAGAAGAGAAAGAAATGGGACTGGTATATTTTGTATGGGTTATTTTGAGTATGTGGATTGGGTCGATTTAAAAAGAAGGACCCAAATTATTTCTTCTTCTTCTTCTTCTTTGTATAACCGAAAAAGATATAGAAACACAATATACTTTAAGTTATTTCAATTAATCGAGTACACTTGTTATTTGAACTACATTAAAAGTCCTAACATTTAAGACTTTAAAATTCATTTTACAGTTTTTTTTAGATAAACTTTAAATTAGGATTTTTTTATATCAATTAATGTTATTTAGACTTTGAAGAATCAAACATGACCGATAGATTTGAAACACAGTGGAGTTGACAAAAATTAGTGTTTATATAAAAAAAAAAAATTTTGCATTTAATTTTAAAAATTAACTTTTTTAGGCTTAAGAATTTCTTAGGATTTCTTGTCCAATTTATTGATGTAGAATTTTATTAATTCAAGACTGTAGGCCTATGTTTCATAATTGTAATTATAATTGTTATGCCGACCCAAGTTACTCATATCATAAATTAAGAGAGAAAAAATTGAGTTTAAATCATCTCGTAAGGGGTAAAATGAAAAGTATAAAATTAAGTTATTACTAAATACTTAAAGTTTGAAGCCCCATAACAAAATATCATTCACCTTTTTACCGCTTTAAAATAGAGTCCACACTAGAAAAATAGCTATGTAATTATTTTTTTAATAGTAAGAATTTTAAGAGTAACTAAATAATATGTACTAAATTCTTTCTTATTTGAAATATATAAAAAATATTGATATTTGAAAATTTAAAAGCGATTAAGATTTTACCTTTTAAGAAATAATTATCTGTTGAACAAAATTATACTTACAATGCAAAATAACACTATATGTAGGACTTGTAAAAATACAATTTTGGAAAAAAAAAGGCAGCCCTGTCATTCTGCATTAACAAGGCCTTGGGAAGGATCACACCACAAGAAGCGTGAAACAGACAGCTTACCATAATGCATGTATTAGTGGTTGTTTCTCTAGTGAGTCTTTCTTAGTTTAGTGACATAAAAATTCCTTAACGATCAATTACAAATAAATAAATGTATTCGTGATATGATATCAATTTAGTATTTTCAAAATAAATCAGTAATAAATCATCACAATATAATTTATTTATTTATAATTGATAGTAAGTGCTACTTATTTAATAGAATAACTTATACTATATGATATATTTACTGTACCATTTTGTATTATAATGTGTCTTTGTGATGCTAATATTTATATTAAATATTAATACGTTAATAGTGTAGCAATACAAATTCTGTAACTATGAAATATACATATAATACATTTATTTAAGCGCTCGTGTAAAAGGGAAGAAAAAATAGCATTTTTAGTCCTTGAGGTATTACTATATTGCGGTTTTGATCCTTGTGTTAACCGAGTAAACATATTTATCCTTCAATTAGATGACATGGGCTATTTGAATCCAATAACAGATGGAACCCATCAAACTAAATGGACTATTAATTGCTAATAAGGGCACTTTAGGCGTATAGAAGATATGATTTATGCGTTATACGTTGTTGAAAAACACACTCGCTCTGTTAGCCCTAATTTTGCACATTTTGGGATGCACATTGAAAAATTCCCAGATAATACTTGTGTCGTCTTAAATAAAATGGTGGAATTGCGTTCTAAAAGTGAATTACTCTTTATCGTACTCAATGTAAATTAATAATTTATGCAGCAATCAAAGCATACGTGTTAGAATACTTTGAACTATTGTTCCTGGATGATCTTTGAATTCTCTATACTCCTTTTCAAAAATCCTAAAGCAAACTATTGTAATACAATAGTTATTTATCATCAATTGGTTAAAAAGTTTAATTGTCTCTCAATAGAATTATCTCTCTATTTTTCTCAGAAATCTTTCAATTGTCTTTTTATTGAACTCCTACTGGTATGAGTTTAGATATGAAGATTTGTAAATCAAAATGTAATTTTTATTTTTGTTACATTAATAATTAAACTATTTTAGGGGTGGAGGAGGGAGGGGGGTGATCATGAAAGAAACATAAAGATAAATAGGCAAATGAAGAGCTATGGACACTAAATATCAAACTAAAGTCTAATGTAATAATATTACACTCTTTGATATAACAACATTTATAACTACAATGATCTAATTGAATGACCAAATTGAGGCAAGCACTGACACTTAAGCTATTTGTGTGATACTCCTTTCATTTATGAACTTCTCTATCTTCATCTTCTTTTCTTGGTGCATAAAAATGATAAACATATACCTTATCAATATAATTCATATAAAATATTTTGTCAAATTATGAAAAAGTATGAAGTCACACTAAAAATGTACTATTAAGAGATAAAGTCAGTCAAAATTTGTATAACTAGATACACAATCAATAATAATTGTGGAGAGTAGAAAATATATGCTGGGAAAGAAAATTAACATTTTTACAGGTGATTTCAATATTGGTATTACATTTGCTTTATTTCAATGAAATTTATATGCCTATCTTTTAAATTTATATTTAATTTATTTAAATGAATTAATACATCATCCATTTTAAAATCTCATTGCAGACGCAGGTGAAGATCTAGATATGTATACAATTAAACTACATTATATGGGACGATGGGTATTTGAGCTAGAGATGGATTATGTCGGTGGATAAATTGATTACTATGACTACCGTAAGGGAGACGAAAACTCTATTATTCAGATGGGACAATGTATGAAAAGGTTAAAAGTTGATGCTAGAAAAGTAAAATTCTGGTTTAAGTTTTGACCTCATTTTGAGACTAGTATCAGACTCTTAACAACTGATTTAGACATATATAACCTTTTCTATGAAATACCAGAGAGTAGAGAGGTGAACATATTTGTTGAGCATACAAATGAGGAACAATGGAGCTATGATGTGATTGATTGTGAGGGCCAACTACAAAGTGAAGACGACTTTATAGATGTGAATGTTATAGATGGTGGTAATAATAGTGATGCTACAAGTGAAAATTGTGAGCCATTTCATGACCCTGACTATCCTATGAAAGAAGATAACATGATTTTAAATCAAATAAATGAATCTATTGTTGGGTCAGTTGCTATCAAAGGAAAAAATAAAGATAATCAGGTTTGTGGAACCAACAAAACATGGATATTGATATTTTAGCAGATATGCTTCCAAACTTTCCTAATGACAATCTAGAGGTGATTGTGTTGTATCAGACGAGAAAATAATGAGTTTGAATGAAAAATCTGATGATGATAACCCTAAAAGACCCATTATTTTTAATTCAAGAAAGGATTTGGAGGATCCAAAATTTGAATTTGTGATTGATATGATTTTCAATAATAGTAAAGAGTTTAAATGGGCAGTTGAAGTACATGCTGTGATGCAGAAAAAGGATATTAAGTTTAAAAAGAATGAAACTAGGAGGTCAAAAGAAATTTTTAAGGTATCAAATTGCAAATGGTTCATATTTTTATCAAAGACAAATCAAGATGACCCTTTCAAGATCAAGACAATAGGTCCTAATCATTCATGTGGCGACCAAAGAGACAACAAGATGATTGACTCAGAATTTTTGGCTAAGAAATACATAAAAGAATTTAAAATTAATCCTAATTGGGGTATGAAAGAATTTCAAGCTCATGTGATGAGAACTCACGAGTGTACAGTAAGTAGATATCAATTTTATAGGGCAAAAAGAAATGCAATGAACTCAATCACTGGAACTAAAGAAGAAGAATTTAACTTGTGGGATTATTGCGCTGAACTATTAAGAAGTAATCTAGGAACTATATGTATCTTGAAGTTGGATTATAATTCAAAAATAGTTGAAGGAAAGAGAAGGTTTTTAAGGCTTTACGTGTATTACACAGCTTGTAAACAAGGATTTTTAGTAGGATATAGACCTATTATAGGGGTTGATGGATGCCATTTGAAGGGACATCAAAAGGGTGGACAACTCTTGACAAAAGCAGGTATTGATGAAAATAACATGGATCTTATTGCACTTGTTGTAGTGGGAGGTGAACTGAAAGAAAAATGGAGTTGGTCTCTCACTCTTCTTGATGAAGACCTAGGAATCTCATAAAATTCTTCTGTATGGACTTTTATCTCTGATAAGTAAAAAGGTCTACTTTCTGTATTTGATGAAATAATTCCAAATGCGGCACACAGATTTTGTGTGAGGAACTTACACAACAACTTCAAGAGTGAAGGTTTTGGAGGGCAAACATTGAAGGAAGTTTTACGGAAAGCTGCAAGGGCAACCGCTGAACCCGAATTCTCCAAGTACATGGACAAAATGACAATGTTGGATTCAGAAGCCTCAAAATAGTTCATTAATAAGCCTCCTATTCATTGGTCAAGGGTATTATTTCTTCTTTCACAAAATATAATATGCTATTAAATAATTTGTGTGAGTCATTTAATAGTGTATTATTGGTTGCAAGAGGCAAATATATTTTAACAATGCTTGAGTCAATAAGAATGTACATGATGTCAAGATTGCATAAGAATAGAGATAACATGATGAAACATGACAATGGAATCTGTCCAAAGATCTTGTTGAAGTTAATGCTTAATTCAATAAGAATGTCCATGATGTCAAGATTGCATAAGAATAGAGATAACATGATGAAACATGACAATAGAATCTGTCCAAAGATCTTGTTGAAGTTAGAGAAAAATAAATGACTGGTGAATGTATTGCCACTAAATCTGACCAATTCCACTATCAAATTGTGGACATCTATCTTAGACTATTCTCTATTGATATTAACAAGATGACATGTTCTTGTAAGAGATAGAGACTTAACTGGTATACCTTGTCATCATGCCATTGCAGCTATTTGGGTTTAAAAGGATGAACAAGAAATATATGCTCATAATTGCTACACAATTGAACAGTACATGAAGAGTTATGAACCCTCTATCTTGCCAATTAATAGCTCTAAATAGTGGCCTAAGACAAGATTAGAACCATCACTTCCACCTGAATACAAAACTCAGCCAGGTAGACCGGAAAAGCAACAAAAGGGAAGAGCTAATGAGACAAATTTAAAAATATCAGATCCCAAAAAGCATACCTTATTGAAAGCATCCAGAAAAGGCCAAAATAAGAATTGTGGCACATGTGGAAAAATAGGACATAATTGTAACACCTCAAAATTTTTCTAGATCAAACTCAGACATTGCATGAAAAACCAGGGGAAAATCAAAAAAATCTTCTCAGAATGACCGAGACAATGAGTCGTTGTCAATAGTAAAGACTCGTTGTCTGGGTCGTGGTCAGCCTTGTCAAATATTCTTCGAGAACCAACGAGACATGGAAAGACCCATTGTGAGGAGCAAAGAGTCATCCTATCATCCGTGGTATTCCCAGCTCAGAACCCTGCACCAGCATGTCCCAAAAACAACGAGTCGTCCAACGAACTTTCGTTGGCTACGACGACTCATTGTTGGTACTCGTTGGTTAAATTCCCATTAAAGGTTTGAATTTCCCTCACAAGCCACGAGTGGAACCCATGACTCGTTGTCACCTCTAACGAGTTGTGGCTTCCATCAGTTGTAAGAATTCAAAAATCCATCAGGCCAAGGTGGTGGTGACGACGGGCAGTTACCATGACTCGTGGGTTCTACCAACGAGTCGTAGTGTCACCCGTTAGAGAAGGGGGTCTAGTGTTTTGTTCAAGTCCCTATAGTGGCCAAGGGAGGTACCAATGACCCGTTGCTTCATCCAACGAGTCGTGGTCCCCCTCATTGCCAATTTTTCCAGTGAGCCAAATTACAGGCCCAGGACCAATGACTGGTCCCAACGAGTCGTGGGGTCAACCAACGACTCGTTGTGTGACTCATTACTCTCAGGCAGTTTTCCAGATTTTCTCTCAGGGTTATTTTAGTAATTTCTCAGCTTTTTAATCTCTAAATCTGGTCTTTTTGGGCTCGTTTAGGAGAGTACTAAAGGGGTAAAACAACGTTCCCTCTTCAGTTCTCTCATTCTCTCAAAGTCAGAAGCGTAGAAATTTAGTCAAAAAGCACAAAGCAGGAGCAAGGGTTTGACTTCTTCATCCCAGAATTTCTCAAGGGTTTTCTACATTATGTATATGAGAATTTATCAAGGGAATCGTTCTCCCCTTGTGCCCCAAAATCCATCTAAATTTTCTTATCAATTCTAAACCTTGAGACTTTTGCATTAGAGGAATTTCTTGGTCATGTTCTGATTAAATCATGTGAAATGTTGTTCATACTGTTTGTTATTATATTTTTTCTATCTAGTAATCATGTTGCTACTTGTTTTCCTGAAAAGTGACTTTAGCCCTAATTTGATAAGTGCAGTAACTAGGGTCCTGCATAATTGTATAGACATAATGTTGCTTGATTCTATCAGTGTTGGAAATTCCATGTTATTACAGTTAAATGCTCAGTTAGTTGCATGCTAGCTCAGTTTCAGTCATGATGTTAATACCTTCAGTATCTTTCAATAATGTTAGCTGATAAATTTGACTACAGTCAGTTCTTCAAGTGTCAGTAATGCCTCTCAGTTATCAGTTATCAGTTTGTTCTTTAGACGGTTACAACGCTTCCAAATAACCAGCTCTGGCCAGTCTTGGAACACTAGTACAGTTATCTGGTCATATAAAACTCTCAGGGTACTTCCAGATAAGTGTTCCTGACTTAGTCTTGGGCCCCAACTTCGAGCTATCTACTTAGTAGTCAATTTAGGATTATCTAGTGGGAGTGGTTCTTAGCACCGAGCGGACCGGGGTTCTAGTGCATCTAGGTTACCAGAACTACGTTGCCATCATAGTTTACTGGCTTATCAGGCCCCATATTTGTGATCAAGCAGTTCATGCCTTTATACACTGGCAAGGTATATTAGGTCCTATCGATGGGGCGTATACATCGAACTCCATATTTAGCTCATATGGTTATATGTCGATTATAGACTCTCCCACTAGTTAGTACAATCTCAGATCAGTTCAATTTAGTATCTCAGATCCAGGACATGTCATGACCATCAACCAGGGTCATTATTGACTTCAGTATTTCAGTTGGTTATCTCATGTCATTTCAATTCAGTTACTTATTCTTTCATGCTTATTATATCTCTCATTTACTCAATACATTCAAAGTACTTAAGCATACCTTCTATATTGTATCGTATTATGATACAGGCGCAGGTTCTCAGTCCCAGCATCATCAGTAGTTCCCTCAGACTGTATCAGCAGCAACATTTGGTGAATCCTCATTTTCTCCTACAAGACATTATTAGGAAAACTACCTTTTGTTCATAATCCTTATCGTGCAATGAAATTCAATTCCAGAAACATTCTCCTAACTCGTGCTCTATTTAATTTCAATAAAATATACCTCCAAGATGAGGAAATGGAAGGAGGGCCAGCAAAGCTAACCAACCTGCCCCACCAGCTCCGGTAGCCCCTCAGAACGATCAAGTGTCCTTAGAAGAATTCAGAGCGGCAATCCAACTGATGGCTCAGACGGTGACTAATCAAGTGAACCAGCAGGTGGTTCCGGTGAACACAAATGGGTCCACAGCAGCTGCTAAGGTTTGAAATTTCACCCGAATGAACCCTTCATCTTTTCATGGATCTAAGGTGGGAGAGGACCCACAGGAGTTTGTAGATGAAGTGCGGAAGATCACTCAAATTATGGGTGTTAGTTCTACGGAGAGTGCTGATTTGGCTGTCTACCAGTTGAAAGGAGTGGCTCAGATTTGGTACGATCAGTGGAAGGAAGGGAGACCAGCAGGAGAAGAACCGGTAGAGGGGGAAGAGTTCACCACAACATTTCTAGACAGATTCTTCCGCTGGGAGTTAAGGGAGGCCAAGGATGCAGAGTTCATGAACTTAAAGAAGGGTAACAGAACTGTGACGAATATGCATTAGAGTTCACACGGTTGTCAAGGTACACTCCAGAGATGGTAACTGAGCCAAGGGATCGCATGCTCAAATTCGTCAATAGAGTATCAAACCTGGTACTTAAAGAGTGCAGAACCCCGATGCTCATTAAGGACATTGACCTCTCCAGCCTCATCATTCATGCCCAGCACATTAAGGCAGAAAGCTGAAGGATATGGAGCAGGAGAACAAGCAGGCTAGAACAGGGAAATCGGATTATAGCCACCAGAGGTCCAACAATATTATCCGACCACAACAACGGCAGCAGAGGACTCTAGCACCCACCTCAGCCAGCGTCCCTTTTTTCCAATTCTGTAAGGATCGGAAGGGTAGAGCATCTGGCTCTCAGTCCCAGAGTCACAAGGCCAGCAACCGCAACCCAGCTTGTCCTAAGTGTGGCAAGAACCATCTAGGTGAATGTCTTCTAGGAAAAGAGGGTTTCTTTGGATGTGGACAGCTAGGTCACAGGCTAAAAGGAATGTCCTTCAGCAGGATGGGGGAGATCTCAGTCTACCACTTTAGTAGCCCTAGCAGGTCATCTAACTCAGCAAGGTAACACCTCAGGTACGGATGGCAGTCAGTGCCAAAACCTCTTTTATGCTTTGTCCTCTCGTCAGGATCAGGAGAGCTCACCTGACGTGGTTACGGGTATGTTACGTCTCTTCCATCTAGATGTGTATGCGCTATTAGATCTAGGAGCCACACTATTATTTGTGACTCCCCATGTAGCTTTCCAGTTTGAAATCACTCCAAAAGTCCTGTCAGAACCATTCTCAGTCTTTACCTTAGTTGGTGAATCTGTTAGAGCCAGCCGGGTGTATAGAAACTGCCCAGTCTCAGTATTGAGTAAATTCATTCCAGCTGATCTAATAGAATTAGACATGGTCGATATCGACCTCATTCTTGGGATGAATTGGTTACACTTTGATTATGCCTTAGTTGACTGCAGAACTATAGTCGTCAAATTTTAGTTTCCAAATGAGCCAATTTTAGAATGGATGAGCAGTAGTTCAGCACCTAAGGATTGGTTTATTTTCTACCTTAAGGAAAGGAAGATCATTTCTAAAGGGTGCATTTATCACCTAGTTCGGGTCACAGATTCTAGCTTCGGGACCCTAACTATCCAGTCAGTTTTAGTTGTCAGCGAATTCCCTGACGTGTTTCCCAAAGATCTCCCAAGAGTCCTTCCGAAGCGAGAAATAGACTTCAGCATAGACCTTCTTCCAGACACTCAGCCTATCTCCGTTCCTACTTACATAGTAGCTCCAGCTAAGCTTAAGGAGTTAAAGGAATAGCTAAAGGACCTTCTTGATAAGGGTCTCATCAGGCCCAAAATCTCTCCATGGGGTGCTCCAGTTTTGTTTGTGCTAAAGAAAGACGGTACTCTTAGAATGTGTATCGACTACCGACAACTGAACAAAGTTACAGTTAAGAATAGGTATCCCCTACCCAGGATTGACGACTTGTTCGATCAGCTTCAAGGAGCTAGTTGTTTTTCCAAGATAGATCTCAGGACGGGGGATCATCAGCTTAGGGTTAGGGAATGTTACATATCGAAGATAGTCTTCAGAACTTGGTATGGTCACTATGAATTTGTGGTTATGTCCTTTGGACTAACTAATGCCCCTACATCTTTCATGGACCTAATGAACAGGGTTTTCAAGCAGTATCTAGACATGTTCGTCATTGTATTCATTGATGACATTTGGTGTACTCCAGAAATGAGGGAGAGCATGCTAACCATCTGAGGATAGTGTTACAAACTCTCAGATGCCGCCAATTATTTGCTAAATTCAGCAAATGTGAATTCTGGTTGAAGTCTGTGTCTTTCCTTGGTCATGTGGTCTCAGGTGAGGGTATTCAGGTAGATCCCCAAAAGATAGTCACGATGAAAGACTGGATAAGACCTACTTCCCCAACAGATATCAGAAGTTTCCGGGTCTAGCCGGTTATTACCGATGGTTTGTAGAATATTTTCCTCTATTGCATCCCTTCTAACTAAGCTAACTAAGAAAAAGTGAAGTTTCAGTGGTCAGATACGTGTGAGAAGAGTTTCCATGTGTTGAAGACTCGACGCACTACTGCTCCAGTTTTGACCTTACCATAAGGAACAGATCTGTTTTTAGTCTATTGTGATACTTCCAGAGTTGGCCTCAGTTGTGTTCTGATGCAGCGGGGTAAGGTGATAGCATAGCCTCCATACAGCTGTCACGACCCGATAGTACGCCCGGATCGTAGACACGGGACAAGGAGCCCTGATAGACCCCAAGTCAACCCATGGTATGAGCATACTACTAATTCGTTCATATACGGAAGAAAACTTAACTTGTCAAGCATGAACTAACTACAAATTGTAACATGAAATGTAAGAAACGACAAATCAAAATACATTCATATATGACAGAATACTACACATAAGTCCGAAAGCCTCTAATCAAAAAGACGGATTGAAGGAACAAGACCCCCAACTAACCCAAACATTTTGAAAGCAAAAGATAAACAAGGTCTGAACATGAAGTCCTCGAATCATGAGGACTCACCACTGAACACTGACCGAAACTGAGCGCGAGCTAGGGACGATGCTGCACCTGAGAACCGGATCCTGAAAATATGTGGCTCAGTACTTGGAAGGCACTGAGTATGTAAGGTATGCAAAACAATACTTAAAAACATAAAAGTTAAAGGAGTGGGGACATCATGATCATAAGACTGAAATTGTAAGTATATCGTAAGGCTCAGTACTTCCAAAATATTCCTAACCTGTCATAGTTATAACATGTGAGGAAAAAATTTCATAAAACATAACCTAAGACAAAAGACATAATGATTCATTCACTTAAAAACCATGAGGAACAATGGGAGATTTCTACAACCGACATACCCCACATGAGCACACATGGAGCCCGACCTGTAAACCTAGTCGGGAGGTCATCCATATCTTGACAAGGATATGAACCATGAAAGGTGTGATATCACTCATAAGGACCCAGTAGGGCATAGGGGACAATCACTGAGGAGGTCCCAAACATAACCTACGGTGGCATGTAGTTTTAAGATTCGGGGCGTAACCTGGGCCCCGAACCTACTCGGTGTTAAGTACTACTCCCAAAACATGCAACGTGCTCATGAAATCCATAACATGACATGCATGGCTAGTGAAAACATGTGAATCATGACATAATTGAGAATTTGTATTTTCTAGCCATGGAATTGGGCCCGTGAGTCGGCCAAAATCGTAGTTATAATTCATAAGCGACATGTGGGCATTGCCCATAGTTTCACAAACACTTGACATGTTTAAATTCATAAGAAAACAATCATGATAGCATGAAGAATCGAACTTGAAGACATGCTTAAAAATGTAAGAGAAACTCTTTCATACTTTCGGAATCACCTTGACCATGAAATTCACTAGAAATTTCCCCATAATTGGGCATCCCTACTTATAGAGATTTAAATCATGAAATATAGAATAAACCAGTAAAATCAGCCCAGATAAATTCAAAAGTCACAAATTGGACATGCTACAGTAAGCTCACTTCAAATTCTAAAGAGTCATGTAAATTCATAAAGACCCATAAATATTTGGCAGCTTTAACCTAGAAATTAAGAGAGATTTGGGCATGGATAGGAACGAAACTACCCATTCAACACCCCACATACCTGGAAATTTATTGATTCCTACTCCCTTGAAGAATCCTAAGTGAAAACTTGAAGAACTCGAAGAAAATTGCTCAAAACCCTTCCTACTCCCTTCTCTAGCGCTTGCAATTGCTAAAATGAGCTTAAAAGGAGTTTTTATCCCTTAAAGACCCTGTTCCGACCTCAAAACGACATGGTTTAGGGCCCAAAAGCATAGAAAAGTCGAATTTGCCCTTACTAAAATTTCCTGAAAAGCAGTTCTGGCCCCGACCACGAGTTGTACCATCAAGTCACGACTCGTGGTTACCGCTCGTGGTCACCTCACCATTTTTCCCAACTTTCTGAATTTGGCCATGATTAGTAAACCACGACTCTTACCATCATCCTACGAGTCATACTGTCAATCGTGGTGCCATCCATCCAAACCAACACGACTTAACCACAACTCCTTACCAAGACTCGTAGCTACATATTACGAGTCGTACCACGACCCGTGACAACTCACCCTTGCACCCCGAGGAACTCACCATGACTCCTAACCACGAGTCGTACCATCTCACCACAATTTATAGGGCTGCTCGTGACACTACCTCATGCTCCCGATCTCATCATGACTCAAGCCACGAGTCGTAGGTCCTCACCACGATTCGTACCTAGAGTCGTACTGGTGCAAAAATTCCAGGTTTTCTGCAGTTTTCAACTTCAAATAGTAGGCCCTTCCGGGGCATTACAATATCTCCCTCTTGGAAAAATTCTTCCTCGAATGTAGGGAAACAAGCATCAAACAGAAACATACAATTACCATATGCAAATACTGATCATTTAAGCTGAAATCTGATGGAATGACTACCCCTGAAAAGAACTACGTAGCAGGACTGAATTCATACATCACATACATACATCATATCATAAAAAAACTTGCATGCATGAATGGAACATGAAAAACTGATTAGAGGTCTAGGGCAAAAGTTGATACCTCAAACTGGAACTAGGCCGGTAGGGAACAGGTGGAGGTATTTAGCCATCATATTCGCTTCAGCTTCCCACGTAGCTCCCTCAATATGCTGGTTTCTCCATAACACCTTTACCGAGGCTACTTCCTTGTTTCTCAGCCTTCAAACCTGACGATCCAAGATTTCAATAGGAATTTCTTCGTAACTGAGGCTATCCTTCATACCAACACTTTCCACCGGAACCACTAAGACTGGATCTCCCAAGCACTTTTTCAAGAGTGATACATGGAATACGGGATGAATTGAAGCCAACTTTGAAGGTAATTCTAGCTCATAGGCTACCTTACCCACTCGTCTCACAATCCTGTACGGGCCAATATAGCGGGGGCTAAGTTTTCCTTTCTTTCCAAATATCATTACTCCCTTCATGGGAGATACCTTGAGAAATACCCAGTCATCCACATCAAACTCCAACTCTTTCCTCCTCACATCCGCATATGATTTCTGATGACTTTGCGTCATTTTCAGCCTTTCTCTTATTAACTGAACTTTCTCTACGGCCTCATGAACTGAATATGGACCTACTAACGAAGCCTCACCAACTTCAAACCACCCAAAGGGTGATCTACACCGTCGCCCGTAAAGAGCCTCAAACAGCGCCATCTGAATGCTAGAGTGATAGCTGTTATTGTAGGCAAACTCAATGAGAGGCAAATGCTCATCCCAGCTACCCTTGAAGTCAATGACACAAGCTATCAACAAGTCTGGATAGTTCGCTCCGCCTGACCATCTGTTTGTGGATGGAATCCGTGCTAAGCTTAACCTGGTGCCGAGTCCTTTTTGAAAAGATCTCCAGAACTGAGAGGTGAACTGGGTACCTCTGTCTGATATAATGGACAAGGGCACTATGTGCAGTCTAACCAACTCTCAGATGTATAACTTTGCATAATCTTCTGCTGAATCGGTGGTTTTGACAGATAGGAAATGAGCAGCCTTGGTAAATCTGTCCACTACAACCCAGATGGAGTCATACTGTCTACGTGTGCGGCGCAAACCTGTTACAAAGTCCATGTTGATCTCTTACCACTTACAAGAAGGAATGCTGATGTCTTGAAGTACAACCCCCGGTCTCTGATGCTCGACTTTCACCTGTTGGCAATTCAGGCACTTGGCTACAAATTCTGCAATATCCCGCTTCATACCATTCCACCAATAAATTTCTCACAAGGCATGATACATTTTGGTGGCACCTGGATGGATAGAATATCTGGACCCGTGAGCCTCATGCAACATCCGACTCCTTAAATACCCCATGTTCGGGACACATAAGTGACCCTGGTATCGAAGCACACCATCTCCCCCTTTGGAGAAGACTTTCTCCTTCTGATTTTTAACAACTTCTTTCAACTTTACTAGTATTGGATCTTCAACCTGTTTAGCCTTCACCTCCATTACAAGGACGATTCTGACCCATTCTAAACTACTATCCCACCATCAGTCGAGTCAACTAATCTAACTACCAACCGTGCAAGTCGATGTACCTCATTTACCAGCTCCTTCTTGCCTTCGTTCACATGTGACACACTTCCCATGGAAAGTCTACTAAGGGCATCTTCTACCACGTTGACCTTACCCAGGTGGTAAAGGACACTCATGTCGTAATCCTTAAGTAGCTCCAACCACCTCTGTTGCCGAAGATTTAGCTCCTTCTGGGTGAAAACATACTGTAAGCTTTTGTGGTCCGTGAATACATCTACATGAACCCCATACAAGTAGTGTCGCCATATTTTCAAAGCGAATACCACCGCGGCCAACTCAAGATCATGGGTCGGGTAATTCATCTCATGAATCTTTAGCTGTCTGGAAGCATATGCTTTGACTTTCCCATGCTACATCAATACACATCCCAGTCCAACCCTCGAAGCATCACAGTATACAATGAAGCCATCGGTACCCTCCGGTAAGGTCAACACTGATGCTGAAGTGAGCCTTGCCTTCAATTCCTGAAAACTCTTCTCACAAGCCTCCGACCATTGGAACTTCACCTTTTTCTGAGTCAATCTAGTCAATAGGGAAGCAATGTATAAGAAACCTTCCACAAACCTCCGATAGTAACCCACTAAACCAAAAAATCTTATGATCTCCGAAGGGTTTACCGTTCTGGGCCAGTTCTTCACTGCCTCTATTTTCTGGGAGTCCACCCTTATACCTTCACTTGACACTACATGGCCTAAGAATGCAACTGATTTCAGCCAAAATTAACATTTGTTGAACTTGGCATATAACTGGTTATCCTTGAGGGTCTGGAGTGCTACCCTCAAGTGTGCAGCATGTTCCTCCTTGCTCTAGGAGTATATTAATATGTCATCAATGAATACGATCACGAACATATCCAAATATGTGTTAAATATCCTGTTTATCAAATCCATAAAAGCTGCGGGGGCATTGGTTAGTCCAAAAGACATAACAACAAATTCATAATGGCCATATCGGGTTCTAAAGGCAGTCTTTGGGATATCGCTCTCCAGAACCCTGAGCTGGTGATACCCGGACCTGAGATCTATCTTAGAGAAGTATTTGGCACCCTGAAGCTGATCGAATAGGTCATCGATCCTAGGTAAAGAGTATCTATTCTTGATGGTGACCTTGTTTAATTGTCTATAGTCAATACACATCAGCAGAGACCCATCTTTCTTCCGAACGAACAACACTGGAGCAACCCATGGGGACTTACTCGATCTAATGAAACCTTTATCCAGCAAATCCTTCAACTGCTCATTTAACTCTTTTAGCTCGGCTGGGGCCATTCGGTAGGGAGGAATCGATATGGGCTGCGTGCCGAGCAAAAGGTCAATCTCAAAGTCAATCTCCGCCTAAGGAGGAACATCTGGTAGGTCATCTGGGAATACCTCAGGATATTCACCCACCACAAGGACTGACTGAATGGTCGGGGTCTCGAACGTGACATCCTTAACCCTAACCAAGTGGTAACTACAACCCTTGGAAATTATTTTCCTGGCCTTGAGATAGGAGATAAAGCGACCTACAGGTACCGCTAAACCGCCCCTCCATTCTAAAATTGGTTCGTCTGGAAACCGAAACTCCACTGCCCGAGTTCTATAGTTAACAGAAGAATAACATGCAAACAACAAATTCATGCCTAAGATGATGTCAAAATCAGTCATAGCCAATTCTACCAAGTCTGAGGAGGTAACCTTATGCAATACTGTAATAGGGCAACCTCTATATACCTTTCTTGCTACGATTGAATAACCAACCAGGGTAGATACAAAAAATGGTTCGGACAAGATTTTGAGACAGACTCCAAAGTGACTAGAAATGTAAGGTGTCACAAAAGATAGCGTGGCTCCCGGATCTAATAAAGCATAAGAATCAATGTGAAAGACTTGCAACATACTCGTAACCACATCGGGAGAAGTCTCCTGCTTCTATCGAGAGTCAAGTGCATAAAACCGATTCTGGCGCTGGCCGCCAGCTGAGCCATTCGGAGCACCCTTCTGAGTCTGACGTGCCACTGGAACTGCTGAACTGGCTGCTGAAGTGTGGGTTCCACTACCCCTGACCTAGCTGCGGGGCAATCCCTAAGTCCGTGTCCGGGTTTGCCATACCTGAAACAAGCGTCTGATCCCACCAAACATTTCCCTAGGTGGTTCTTGCCACAATTAGCACAAATGGGAATGTGCGCAAGCTATTTTGACTCCTCGAACCTGAAGCCCTGCTCCTCTGACCGTCCTGTGGCCTGGATGGAGTACTGGCTGAAGATGGTACTAGTGTAATAGACCGCTGGGACTGCTGGTGAGATTCACCCCTTGGCTTAGGCTGGGAGAACCTGTGGCTATCAGTTTTGGCCTTCTTCGCCTCTCTATGCCTCATGCGAGCATTTGCTGGGCATAGAGGACTATCCGTGGGTAGTCCATATCCTAATGAAGCATGGTTGTTCTGAAATCCTTATCTAGATACTCAGTTACTCCCTACACGAATCTGCTCACCCACGCCCTCTGGTCCATCACTAGCTCCAGGGCATACTTTGACAGGCGAGTGAAGACAAGTGAATATTCTAGAACCTTCATCTTCCCTTGTTTGAGATTAACGAACTCAGTTGCTTTCAATTCCCTCATCTCCCAAGGGAAGAACCTATCAAGAAAGGCCATGTGGAATTGATCCCAACTGATAGGGCTTACTCCCGCTGCCCTACTGTCCCTCCATTGCTTGAACCAAATGTAAGCGACCTCCTTCAGTTGATATGAGGCCAAGTCCACACACTCCTTATTTGTCACTCCCATCACCTGAGTGACCTTCAAGATCCCCTCAATGAACTCGTGTGGATCCTCGTCCACCTTCGCCCCAGTGAAGTTAGGAGGGTTCATCCTTAGAAAGTCCCTGATCCGGGCTGCCGCTACATTGTCGTTCTGTGGAACATGCGCAACATCCTGCTGGTTGACCTTAGCAGTTAGGGCCTGTGCCAACATTTGAATAGCCTCCTGAAACTCGGCATAGGCAACTGGCTCTGGTGTCTGGGGCTCCCGAACCGGTGGGGCTTGCTGATGCCCATTATCATGGCCACCCTCGTGGCCTTCATTATTTCTATTCCTCCTTCCGTTTATCCTTCTGGGAGCCATAATTTTCTGCAATCGCGAATAGCACGAATTATAAGGATGAAGGGATTTTGACCGTACGACATAGATCATAAAAAAAAGGAAATTTCCAACGTTTAGTAGCCTCTTCGTCATAAGTGTGACACGCTTCACACCCATAAAAAAGACTCTACCTAAAGCGACTTTCAAACTCCCTAGGACACATCAAAACCTATGGCTCTGATACCAAGTTTGTCATGACCCGGGAGTACGCCCGGATCGTAGACACGGGACAAGGAGCCCCGAAAGACCCCAAGTCAACCCATGGAGTGAGCATACTATTAATTCATTCATATAAGGTGGAAAACTTAACTTGTCAAGCATGAACTAACTGAAAATCGTAACATGAAATGTAAGAAACGACAAACCGAAATACATTCATAAATGACAGAATACTACACATAAGTCTGAAAGCCTCTAATCAAAAAGATTGAAGGGACGTGACCCCCAAATAACCCAAACATTTTGAAAGAAAAATATAAATAAGGTTTGAACATGAAGCCCTCGAATCATGAAGACTCACCACTTAACACTAAGCGAAATTGAGCGCAATCTAGGGACGATGCTGCACCTGCGATTCGGGTCCTGAAAATATGTGGGTCAGTACTTGGAAGGTACTGAGTATGTAAGGTATGCAAAACAATGCTTAAAAACATAAAAGTTAAAGGAGTGGGTACTTCATGATCATAAGACTGAAATCGTAAGTATATCGTAAGGCTCAGTACTTCCAAAATATTCGTAACCTGTCATAGTTATAACATGTGAGGAAAAAATTTCATAAAACATAACCTAAGCCAAAAGACATAATCATGCATTCACTTAAAAACCATGAGGAACAATGGGATATTTCTACAACCGACATACCCCACATGAGCACACATGGAGCCCGACCTGTAAACCTAGTCGGGAGGTCTTCCATATCTTGCGAAGGATATGAACCATGAAAGGCGTGATATCACTTATGAGGACCTTGTAGGGCATAGGGACAATCACTGAGGAGGTCCCAAACATAACCTACAATGACACGTAGTTCTGAGATTCAGGGCGTAACCTGAGCCACGAACCTACTCGGTGTTAAGTACTACTCCCAAAACATGCAACGTGCTTATGACATCCATAACATGACATGCATGGCTAGTAAAAATATGGGAATCATGACATACTTGAGAATTTGTATTTTCTAGCCATGGAATTGGGCCCGTGAGTCCGCCAAAATCGTAGTTATAATTCATAAGCGACATGTGGGCATTGCCCATAGTTTGAAACACACTTGAAATGTTTAAATTCATAAGAAAACGATCCAGATAGCATGAGGAATCGAACTTGAATACATGCTTAAAAATGTAAGAGAAACTCTTTCATGCTTCCGGAATCACCTTGACCATGAAATTCACTAAAAATTTTCCCATAATTGGGCATCCCTACTTATAGAGATTTAAATCATGAAATATAGAATAAACCTATAAAATCAGCCAAACTAAATTCAAAAGTCACAAATTGGACATGCTACAGTAAGCTCACTTCAAATTCTAAAGAATCATGTAAATTCATAAAGACCCATAAAGATTTAGCATCTTTAACCCATAAATTAAGAGAGATTTGGGCATGGATAGGAATTAAACCACCCATTCAACACCCCACATACTTGGAAATTTCGTGATTCCTACTCCCTTGAAGAACCCTAAGTGAAAACTTGAAGAAAATTGCTCGAAACCCTTCCTACTCCCTTCTCTAGCGCTTGGAATTGCTAAAATGAACTTAGCAGGAGTTTTCATCCCTTAAAGACCATGTTTCTACCTCAAAACAACATAGTTTAGGGCCCAAAAGTATAGAAAAGTCGAATTTGCCCTTATTGAAATTTTCCTGAAAAGCAGTTCTGGCCCCGACCATGAGTCGTACCATCAAGTCACGACTCGTGGTTACCACTCGTGGTCACCTCAACATTTTTACCAACTTTATGAATTTGGCCACGACTGGTAAACCGCGACTCATACCATCATCCTACGGTCGTACTGACAACCATGGGGCCATCCACCCAAACCAACACGACTTAACCACAACTCGTCACCATGACTTGTAGCTACATATTATGAGTCGTACCACGACTCGTGACAACTCACCCTACCACCCTTGGGAACTCTACCACGAATACTAACCACGAGTCGTACCATCTCACCGTGATTCATAGGACTGCCCGTGACACAACCTCAGGCTCTCGATCTCATCACGACTCGAGCCATGATTCGTAGGTCCTCACCATGATTCATACCTCGAGTCTTATTGGTGCAAAAATTCTAAGTTTTCTATAGTTTTCAAATTCAACTCCCTAGACTATTAATAGGCCCTTCCGTGGTGTTACAACAACTCAAGGTGCATGAGAAGAACTACTCGACTCATGGCCTTGAATTGGTAGTCGTAGTGTTTGCTCTGAAGATATGCAGACATTACCTCTATGGGGTTCACGTGGATGTTTTCACCGACCACAAGAGCCTCCAGTATGTATTCAGTCAAAAGGACTTGAATCTTCGTCAGAGGGGGTGGTTGGAGTTACTAAAGGATTATGACATGAGCGTGCTATACCACTCGTGCAAGGCCAATGTGGTGGTTGATTCCCTAAGCAGGATGTCTATGGGGAGCGTTGCTCATGTTGAAGAGGGAAGAAATGAACTAGCAAAGGATATTCATAGGTTAGCTCGGTTGGGAGTGTAATTGGTCAATTCAGCTGAGGGCGGAGTAGTACTGCAGAGTGGGTCAGATTCCTTGTTAGTTGTTGAAGTCAAAGCAGGATGAAGATCCCATACTGCTTAAGTTGAAAGTAGTTCTCAGAAAAGAAGTGGAGGCTTTCTCCAAAGGGAGAGATAGTGTGTTTCGTTACCAGGGCAGACTTTGTGTACCGGATGCAGGTGAATTGAGACAGCAAATATTGGAAGAAGCCCACTGCTCCTAATATTCTATCCACCCAGGTGCCACCAAGATGTACTGTAATCTACAAAAAATCTACTGGTGGAACGGCATGAAGAGAGATATTACAGAATTCGTGGCCAAGTACCCAAACTGCCAGCAGGTTAAGGTTGAACACCAAAGACCTAGGGGTGTGATTCAAATATTAGAATACCCACATGGAAGTGGGAAGAAGTGAATATGGACTTTATTACAGGTCTACCTCGTACCCGTCGGCGGTATGATTCAATTTGGGTAATAGTAGATCAGATGACCAAGTCAGCACATTTCCTCCCAGTTAAAACTACAAACGCAGCAGAGGATTATGCCAGGCTGTACATCTAGGTGTTATTCAGACTATATAAGGTTCCCTTGTCCATTATTTCAGATAGAGGTACCCAGTTCACCTCGCATTTCTAGAAGTCATTTCAGAAAGGACTCGGTACTCAGGTCAAGCTCAGTACAAATTTTCACCCTCAAATATATGAACAAGATGAGTGGATAATTTAGACCCTAGAGGATATGATGAGAGCTTCTGTGATCGACTTCAAGCGCAGTTGGGATGATCACTTGCCTCTCATCGAGTTTGCGTTCAACAATAGCTACCACTCCAGTATTCGAATCCGTTTGAGGCATTATATGGTAGGAGGTGTAGGTACCCTACGGGGTGGTTTGAAGTTGGCAAAGCTACCTTAATAGGACCAGACTCGATTCATGAAGCTATGCAGAAAGTGAAACTGATCAAGAAAGGTTGAAAATAGCTCAAAGCCGACAAAAGTCATATGTGGATGTAAGGAGGAGAGAGTTAGAATTTGATGTAGATGATTGGGTTTACCTAAAAATCTCACCCATGAAAGGAGTGATGAGATTTGGAAAGAAAGGAAAACTCAGTCCAAGGTATGTAGGACCCTATAGGATTCTGAGGTGAATTGGCATGTGGCATATGAGTTAGAATTACCTTCAGAGTTAGCATCTGTGCACCTAGTCTTCCATGTGTTACTATTGAAGAAGTGCATCAGTGATCCAACCTCAGTTGTGCCACTAGACTGAGTGGGCATGAAGAATAGTCTCTCTTATGAAGAGGTTCCAGTTTAGATCCAAGACCGTCAAGTTCGTCAGTTTAGAAATAAGAAAGTTGCTTCAATGAAAGTCTTGTGGAAGAACCAGCTAGTTGAGGGAGCCACATGGGAGGAAGAAGCAGACATGATGATCAAATACCATGATTTATTCCCGTCCAGTTCAATTCCAGCATCAAGTATTAACTTCCTCCTCAATACTTTGTTCAGTTCAGTACTCATCAGCTCTATTCAGATTTTTAATATGCATCCTAGTTGCAACAACTAAGTTAGCATGGTTAAATCCGTTTGGAGTGAGTCATTCCTTCAAAAATCAATTCATAGTCTCAGTCTGGGGATTGTAGTTTTTTTCCCAGTTTTTCAGTAGTTTTAGCCTTCATTCGAGTACGAATAATTTCAAGAGGGAGATATTGTAACACCCTGAAACTTTTCTAGATCAAACTCAAATATTGCATGAAAAACTAGGGGAAAACTAGAAAAAAATTTTCAAAACGATTGAGACAACGAGTCATTGTCAGCAGTAACGACCCATTGTCTGGGTCATGGTCAACCCTATCAGATGTTCTTAGGGAATGAACGGGACATGCAATGACCCATTGTGAGGAGCAACGAGTCTCCCTGTCGTCCGTGGTATTCCCAGCTCAGAACCCTGCATCAGCATGTCCCGGAAACAACGAGTCGTCCAACAAACTATCGTTGGCTACGACGACTCGTTGTTGGTACTCGTTGGTTAAATTCCCATTAAGGGTTGGAATTTCCCTCAGAAGCGATGATGGAACCCACAACTCATTGTCACCTTTAATGATCCATCGTTTCCATCCATTGTAAGAATCCGAAATCCTCCAGGCCAAGGCATTGGTGACGACGGGTGGTTACCATGACTCATGGGTTCTACCAACGAGTCGTGGTGTCACCCATTATAGAAGGGGGTACAGTGTTTTGTTCAAGTCCCTGCCAGTGGCCACGAGAGGTACCAACGACCCATTGGTTCATCTGACTAGTCATGGTCCCCCTTATTGCCAATTTTTCAAGTGAGCCAAATTCCAGGCCCAGGATCAATGACTGGTCCCAACGAGTCATGGGATCAACCAGACTCATTGTGTGGCTCATTGGTTCCTGTCGGACAGTTTTCCAGATTTTCTCTCAAGGTTATTTTAGTAATTTCTCAGCTTTTTATTCTCTAAACCTTGTCGTTTTGGGCTCGTTTAGGAGAGAATTAAAGGGGTAGAACGACGTTTCCTCTTCATTCCTCTCATTCTTTCAAAGTCAGAAGCGTATAAATTTAGTCAAAAAGCACAGAGCAGGAGCAAGGGTTCGACTTCTTCTTCCCAGAATTTCTCAAGGGTTTTCTCCGGGGTTTCCTACACCAGGTATCTGAGAATTTAGCAAGGAAATTGTCCTTCCCTTGTGACCCAAAATCCATCTAAATTTTCTTATCAATTCTAAGCCCTGAGACTTTCGAATTAGAGAAATTTTTCAGTCATGTTCTGATTAAATCATGTGAAATGTTGTTCATACTGTTTGTTACTATATTTCCGCTATCTAGTAATCATGTTGCTACTTGTTTTCTTGAAAAGTGACTTTATCCTAATTCGATAAGAGTAGTAACTAAGGTCCTGCATAATTGTATAGACATAATGTTGCTTGACTCTATCAATGTTGGAAATTCCATATTATTATTATCAGTTAAATGCTCAGTCAGTTGCATGCTAGCTCAGTTTTAGTCATGACGTTAATACCTTCAGTATCTTTCAATAATGTCAACTGATCAGTTTGACTATAGTCAGTTCTTGAGGTGTCAGTAATGTTCGCGTGATTTGTGGGGTATATAAAATGACACGCAAGTGCACGTGGTCGAACAAGTAGTAAGTGGCTTTAGTAAGCCAAGTATCGATCCCACAGGGACTTGGATGAAGTGCAATTTGCTCAAGTGTACTATATTTTAATTCTAAAAATGCAGACAACAGTGTAACCAAGAGTTTGATATTTTGTTTTATAATTTTTATGCTAAAGCTAAAACAATTATCTACTTTGAGTCTGAACTATGAATGAGAGCATGCTGAGGTTAAACGAACATGTAATGAAATTAATTATCATCATAATTTGGTTAATTTTTTCCTCCAGTTGCTAGCCAAGAACTATCACCAAGAGATTAAAACTCTCGTATTTAACCTCACTTAAGAATCATGAACCATCCACCTACATTTCTGTGATTAAATGCAATTCATGTTCTAGCCATACAAACCCGGTTCCTAAATTGACTAATACGACTTTCAGGTATATTTCTATCCTGAAAGTAAATCAATTCCCAATTTTTCCAAATCAAGTAAAGATCATATCCTATTAATTCACAACTTTTCAATTTCTTGCTCTCTCGAGTGAAACCAGACTTTTTAGATATACATTAACGTAGGCCACACATTAATGTAGTAAGAACAAGAATTAATAGAACAACATGGAAGAAAAGATGAAAAACCAAAGAATCAATGATCACATTTCATCACAATTGTTCATAACCTCAGCAAGAAGAGGAATTAGCCACTCATTTGTGGATTAAACATATTTAAATGAGAGTTAATCATACAAACAATTGAATTCAAGAAGAAAGAAAGAGAGAAAAACCCTGATATTTTCGTCCCCTCAACTGCCTGTAACCCACGTTCTTGCTCCACCAAGTCAGAATAATGAAAAATGAACCTAAGTGTGCTATTTATAGTAGTGGGACTTTTTTCCGGAATAACAAGCAACGTGTCACGGAGTGCATCGCGGAGCACTGCCTCCGTGACACGCCACTGACGCGAAAACTCTCTGAAAATCACCCGAACTTGGCCTTGGCAGCACCCTACCGCGTTGGCAGCGTGTCACGTTGCTTGGGCAGCGCGTTGACACCTCCTTGTCGTGCAGCCAACCTGTCGTGGCACGTTGCCAACGTGCAGGTGGGCTGTTGTGATCAGCCTGCCTGCCGTGGCACGTTGCCGACGCGCAGGTGGGCTGTTTTGTGCCTCCTCTTTGCCGACGTTTGCGAGTTAATTCCGTTTCCAAGCCTCTACTTCACCAACTCATGGATTAGTTGCTCAAAAGTCATCAAAACCTACAAAACAAAGGCTAATCATGTTGGTTAGCACTTATCCTCACATTCATATAAAATTACATGAAAATGTATACAATTACTTAGATAAACAAGACTAATTTAAGTTATAAAGCGTATCTCGGGCATGCTATTTTTGCCCGTGATCAAGTAATGCCTCCCACTTATCAGTTATCAGCTATCAGTTTGTTCTTAGACGGTTACGACACTTCCAGATAAACAGCTCTAGCTAGTTTTGGAACACCAATAAAGTTATCTGATCCGATAAGACTCTCAAGGTACTTCCAGATAAGTTTTCCCGACTTACTCTTGGGCCCCAGCTTCGAGCTATCAGCTTAGTAGTCAATTTAGGATTCTAGTGGGAGTGGTACTTAGCATCGAGCTGAATCGGGGTTCCAGTGCCCGCAGATTCCTAAAACTACGTCGCCACCATAGGTTATTGGCCAATCAAACCCCATATTGTGATCACCAAGTTCATGCCTCTATACCCTGGCAAGATATATTGGGTCCTATCAATGGGGTGTATACATCGAACTCCACGTTTAGCTCACGTGGTTATATGTTTGTTATAGACTCTCCCACTAGTCAGTACTGTCTCAATTTATTTCAGTTCAGTATCTCAGATCCAGGACATGTCTATGACCATCAGCCAGTGTCATTATTGACCATATCAGTTATATTTCAGTTGCAGCAGTTTTCAGTATTTCAGTTGGTCATTTCATGTCATTTTAGTTTAGTTACTTGTTCTTTCATGCTTATTATCTCTCTCACTTACTCAGTACATTCAAAGTACTTACGCATACCTTCTATGTTATATCGTATTATGATACAGACGCAGGTTCTCAGTCCCAACATCATCAATAGTTCCCTCAAACGATATCAGCAGTGGCATTTGGTGAGTCCTCATTTTTTGAGGATAATATTTACTTCCAGTTAGTTCTTTACAGTCAGATTTTAGAGTTAGCTGGGGGCTTATCCCAGCAACTCATCGTTATTAGTGGCTTTTAGACATAGACATAGATACTTAGTATTGTTTTTTAGATGTATTGACTCTTATCAAATCAGTTTTTCTTAAATGATTTTATTTATTTAAAGCTTCTGCTTATGTTTCCTCAGTTACCTTGTAATGATAGACCATGGGTTGGCTTGGGGTCACTTGTGGCACCATGTACCGTGTCTCATTCAAGATATAGGCTGGGGTCATGACAATAATAGAAGAAGAATGTCTTATTGTTACGCGAAGCCACCCAGAAAAAGTTCAACAACAACCTAGAAAAGACAGGCCTTCTAGTGGACCAAGTAATGTAACAGAAGTAAGTACTCAAAAATATTATGATTAAAAAATACCCTTTATTTGGATTCTTTTTCAATTTAAAATCTAAATATTTTATTTTGTTATAGGTTTCAAGTATTATTAGTGAGAGTGGAGCATCAATAAAATCTAGTTCCTCATTTGTGAGTTCACAAATTGTAATTCATTTTCTTATCTTCTATTTGTATCATCAATATTGAAACTTACCAGCAACCTTATGTTTTAAGATGCATATTGCAGATCAAACTGCTTAACCAGAAAATAACACATTCTAAAGAGAAATTGATCAGGTTTGCATTCATTTCAGCATAAAGTGATGGGCATTCTAGGGAGGCTACAAGATCATTCATCATCGGAAAACAATATATCCCACCATTCAGGTTAAAAGAGACACTTTCACAAACCAGCAAGAGAGGAGTAAAGGGTTCATATGCTAATAACAACATTGTTGGCTAACATAAATAAAGAAATTAAAAAAAGATCATAACCAGGATTATGTTTTTAGATCAATTTCCTTCATAATGAATTTAAAGTTAGTTATGTTTTTGAAGATAGATAAATATTCTTATTTATTCTTTTCAGATGGCAAATATTATATGCTTTCAGGTTCATTATTTACACTTATTTTCATAAATTATCATTATTTAGGGAGGATTCCTCATGCTCATGATAACTAAGAATCAATCTTTCTTACAAGTTTTGCAATGTAATTTTTCTATCTTTGATAAAAAGTTTATTCGATAGTTAATTCACATAATTTGCTGATATAGAAAATAAATAAAGGGAAAGATGTGTAGAAGATGTACTTGAGCTCCAAATAGAAAAACACAAGTAACATTCATCTATAAATGTAAACTATAGAAATTAGCCACAACTATCTTAGCCATGAAATATTAGCTCAAGCGTACTATATCGCAGGAAATAGAAAAGTTTACTCACAATTTAATAACCCACGAGTCTGCTAGTATAAGTGCAAATCAAGTGAGTATTAAAAAGTAAAGTTTAAACTGATTCTATCTACACTTTTTAAGAACAAAACATACCACGTTCGCATATACAAACTAATATGTGATTAAAAAATTAGGAGATACAGAAAGAAAATTTAATTGTTCAAGGAAAATATATACTTGAAAATTGCACAGAACTGAAAGATAGTAGGATCTTGTAAATTAGACATGTGATTTAGATAATCTTGTACATGTGATAAAGCATTAGTGACCATCTCGTTCAGATATACTGTCTGCCTGAGCTTTCTACACACTTCAAGTCTTGAGACACATAAAAAATGCTAATTATAGAATGATAAACCAACATATGAACTTAAAACAAGAAACAATTTTTATTATAATGAAATCAAATGAATTGTCTTTGATAAAATATTTAATTTAACTAATGAAAAAGAAGATGAAAAACTAATTCTCGATGAAATTAGGAAAGAAGAATAGCCTCATCTCAAGATCAAAAGAGGAAGAAAACGAACCTTGTTAACATATTTACTCCAAATTTGATGGGGCCGAAACATATGATGCTTGAGTATTTCATTTATGTCCGCCTAAATCAATCTCTCTAATTTTTCTTCCCTTAATTTTATTTTACCTACCTTTTTTGTGGTAAGCAGTAGCCTACTTTATGCACATGGTCTCTTTTGATATCCTTTTCTATGGCTTACTCCGAATGACTTGATAGTTTTAAAAAATCTACATTTTTTCAAACATTTGGCTCCAATTGAAAAGCTACAACTAAATGTGTTTAGATTTAACACAAATCATTTTCATAAACAGTTAATAAAATTTGTTGCTAAAGAAGTAACCCTTGTGATTTCATTTAACCAATAAATTAATATATATTTTAAAATACGTTCAATATGGGTCTGTTATATGTGATTCTTAAATAAGGATAACTATTCAAAGATCACTATTTCTGCACTAGATGTTTAATATCTTCAAGTTGCACTTCAACTCCTTAAAATTTGTATTCATCCTGAAATAATAATTCGACCTGCTCTAGTGATTTGCCTTTTGTTTTTAAAATATGTTAATAGACGAATGATACAGACAATGTATATATCACTAAAAAGATTAAGAAAGTTTCACCAATGGTAAAAGCACACAAAACAAAAGGAAAAGACATTGCAATTAGGTGACCCATCGCATATTCTATTACCTACTACCTCGAGCCCCATGCTTGAGCACAATGCCTTACGAGAAAGATTTCTGATGTTAAAACCTACAAACTAGATCAATCCCCAAAAAGATGAATGACTTAGCCCCAAAATAATTTTCATGAATGAGTTTTGAGATTCAAAACCAACCACAAAAAGAATATATCAACCAACATTGCATCTTACAGTTAACTAGATACATTAATAAAAGTATCATCAAAATATAAAAAAAGAATCATGTTTTTCTTATAATTGACAACAAAATTAGAAAATCCAATATACATATAAAAGATCAGTAGAGAGAGAGAGAACTTACAAAGAAATACTAACTTCACAAGAGCAATTACGTTAAAATGTGTGTCTTGAATTCGACATTATATACCCAGATGGCCAAATGAGTTGTGCAAAGTTGCATCTTTATTTCGCCTTCTAAAAGCTGAAAAAGACAAACATTGATACTTGAATTTCTTTCCGATTTAGAATTCTCCGGCCCATTACCTTGTACAACCGGATTATCTCTTTAGTGTGTCAGAGAAGGATCTAGTGAAATGTCCTTATTTCACTCCATGCAACTCGTCTTTCATGAAAAATTTAACTAATCTACATAGAAAATCTCAAATTGAAGAAGCATTGGCAGAGAGATACAAGAAATCAAAGGAGTGATGTTCGATGTAGCATGTAGCGAAAGTGAACAAAAAAGTCACAAACTCTAGCTTAAATGTAGAAAAACTTGAGAGAGATAGCTAAAAATTATCAAATCGAAGTAAAATATAATTAAAATGAGATTTTTCATAAAATTCCTCCATGAATTTGATTAAGTTTCACCCAAAAAATTTTTGGATGTCAAAGGGGAAGTTTAGCTATGAACTCTCTGTCTCCTGAGGGCATCTCCAACCCACAACTTTAATTTTCACTCTAAACTCTAAATTTTAAGAGCCAAAAATAGAGTTCTTCAAATTTGAAGAAAATCAACTCCAACTCACTGCTATATTTTTTACTCCAAAAAAGAATATTCTTCTTTTATTCTTCTTTTTGTTTAATATTATAATATTATTTTTATTTTATTTTATTAGATTTTCTTAATTCATAAAATAAATTGTTGCTTCTTTTTTCTGTATAATCACCCTATATAATTCATATTTTTTTCTTATATAATCATTTAATATAAAATTATTTTATATTCTATATTTTTAAATAATATAAACTGCAAGTAAATAATATATGTATTATACATATTAATGGAAAATGCAAATAAAAGTGAAACCATGATGTAATACAATTAAATAAATATTACATCATGGTAATATTTATTTTAATTTTTGCATAAACATTCAACTTTCAAGATTACTACGTTGCTCCTACAAATGCTCTATCAATGCATTATAAAGTTTACATGAGCATCTTTATCCTTAATTTTTTTATGTCGAGCTAAAAATTGTTTAAATCAATAATTTTCAGCTACTGCCATTTCTATGTTAGAGTTGGACCTTTCAAAGTATCTTGAATTGGTGCATTAAGATCACGCTCATCTTCGATTATCATGTTGTGCAATATAATACATTTTAAAATAAAAATATTATGTACAAAAATTAATTTTATGAAAATTATACATTATTCTAATAAAAATATTACATAAAAAAATAAATGAATATTAAAAACTTAATTAATGATCTTACAATTTATATTATGTTAAATTAAAAGTGTTAATTATTACGAATAATGATATTATATTCAGCCCAAATAATAGAGTTGATGAATAGTGCAACTTCAAATTTAGAGTTACACTATTCACACTCTATTTTTAATTCTAAATTTAAAATTTAGAGTAAAAAATAGAGTTGGTTTGGAGATGATCCGAAAGAGAGAGAGTGTGTACTTGAAAGAGTGAAAGGAAAGTGTAGTGAATATTCTTGCTTGCCACGTATATCAAATGTGTTGAAACTACAACTATTGTACAAGAAAAAATACATTAGGTACAACCAACATGTAGATATAACACTTATAACTTAATAATTAATGTTAGCTAATGCCTAAAGTGCCCTTATTAACAATTAACAGTCTGTTTAGTTTAATGGGTTCTTATTGGATCCAAGTAGCGCATTTTGTTTAATTGAAGGTTAAATATGTTCATTGTGATAACACAAGGATCAAAACCGCAATATAGCAATAACTCAAGGACTAAAAATGCTATTTTTTCAAAAGAGAATATCTTTTTTATCTTTCAATCAATCCTTACTTCTATGACGCTTTCGTTCAATGGAGCAAGTATTAAAATAAATTAAAGAAAAAATTATTTAATTGGATCAAACTCTTAAACATAATCATTTATTAATTTAAAATTTATAATTTTATTTCTAAATTCTTCTATTATTACACAAATACATCTTTTAAATATTATTTATGCTATTTTTAAAAATCTATTCTTGTTAATATGAAAGGACATGCGCGATAAACCTACATTAATACGAGAAATTTTACTTTGTGAGTTATATAACCAACATTACTTATGTGAGGAGGTTTATTATTTGACATGTGGATTTTTTGGTCTCACAAATTTAATTTAAAATAAATTATAAAAAAGGAAACAAATAAAAATCTATACTATTCCTAATTAGGATACCTACATTAAAAGGGAACTTAAAAGTAAAAAATATATATATTTTAGATGATGTACATTTTTTTATACATGATCTTTTTCTAGCTTTGATATCGTAAATCATGCAAAGGTGTATGAACAATTTTAAGTTTCTCATTATCATAGGTTAGAACTATATTAGTTTCATTTGATAATGAGAATTGTATACTTTTTGCTTTATATGAAAGCTTGTTATTAATTTATACACCAAATTAATTAGACACTTTAAAAACAATGTAATTTTAAGATGACATTAAAAATTTGTTACTAACAAATTATACAGATATTGAAGAGAAACCTACATTATTGGGATGGTTTTGAAAATTCTAAATTTAATTAATTATATGTAATAAAGTAATTAAAAAATTAATATAATATAATTTTTTTAAAAAGTAACTGGTCAAATCATATCATTATAAATTAAGTAATAAAATTATATCTTTTGCTCTTAATTGATTGCACGTAAAAAAGTTAAAATATATAAATATAAAAATATCTTGTATTTTTAAATTAGACTTAAATATTAAAATAAAAGAATCATCAATTATAAAATATGAAGATAAGTTTTGCTCAGCTATTAAAAGTGTCGCTGCTATGTCCTTTTTTTTAATATGAATTTTTTTTAAAAAAAAAATTCTTTTAATGTAGGCATCATAATTAGGAATAGTATAGACTTTTATTTGTTGCCTTTTTTATAATTTATTTTAAATTAAATTAGTGAGATTCAAAAATCCATATGTCAAGTAATAAACCCCCTCACATATTATCTGATCAATGATTCACCTATATATTTATAAAAAGCAAAAATCTCAAATAAGTAATATTGGTCATATGACTCATAAAAATAAAATTTCTTATTTAATACTAGTACGTTAAACACATGAACTAATTAAATTCATATATGATACAAATAAAAGACTCTTTATGTATTCACATTTGCAACAGATATTACTTGTGCTAGCTGGACATAAAAAGAAAAGGAGGTAAAAGATTACTCCCGGAACATATTTCATGTATATTTAGTCATCATGATGAAGAAGGTGCTCTCCTTCACCGCTCACTAGTCCCCGGGCCCTCTCCTCTCTCTATCACTCGCACTGTGCCAAATTTTATACAATAAAATATTATGGATTCTTTATCATATCAAAGAACTAGACGTCCGAAATTAAAATAATGAAACTAGAAGAAAGAAGTTGTCTTACTCGTGATTTAAAGAAAAAAAAAACAAAAATAGGAGAGGTGCACTGATCTACACCACGGAATTTCTAGCTAAAAGCTCTTGATGAATGTTGTCACAAACCAGATCGAGGTGTTTCAAAAGAGGGAAACTATAGTAACAGCTATATATTTCCAATTCCTACAATAATAGTGATTCTCACACAATGGAAATTCCTGAATCTGTTTTTACAGCGCCATTCCTAATTTTGATGATAATTTTGTTCGTGATGATCATCAAAAGGAAGACAAAGAGAGTTAACTATCCTCCTGGAAGCTGCGGATGGCCATTTCTGGGAGAAACACTAGACTTTCTGAAAGCGAACAAGGAAGGGAAGCCAGAGAACTTCGTAAAAGAGAGGATAGAGAAATATAAGTCTAAAATCTTCAAAACTTGTATAATGGGGGAAAAGATGGTGGTTTTGGGCGGAGCCAGTGGGAATAAATTCCTGTTTAGCAATGAAAACAAGCAAGTAACTATTTGGTGGCCAGTAAGTATTAGAAAAATGCTAGGACCCTGTTTGGTTACTACTGTCGGAGAAGAAGCTAAGATCATGAGGAAGATGCTTTCTTCTTTTATTAGCCCTGATGCTTTTTCCAGACTCTACATCAAAGCCATGGAACTTGTTACCCACAGCCATTTTATGAATTATTGGCAAGGTAACTACTTTGGCATATCCTCAATGAAAATTTTTTATTTACCGCACAAATATTATAATATGTTTAGGATAATAAATTTCAAAAGTATATATTCTCATAAATGTTATGACATATTTAATATCACTAATTTTTAAATATATATATATTAAACTTCATACTAAGTTGCATCATATAAATTGAAATTGATAAAGTACATTAAAGATTAGAAAATTTATTGTTGATGAAAAATACAATTATAAATGAAAAATAAAACGAAGAAAATAAAATATTTTCAGGTTGAACTGCGAATATCTCGCTCTAAGGAAACTCAAGCTCATTGCAGCAAATCTTTACCGGTCTAGAAGTAATTATCTTGACTTGTCCCCTCCAAGATACAACAGTATATCAACACTGTATAACTCAACAAACCTGGACTAGGGTTACGTCAAAAAGTTTCACCAAAGGAGCATCTTTCCTTCAGCCAAATAAAACTCTATCTTTAACTCCAATGTTCATGCATTCTATATTTTTCTTGTACACCAACGTAAGGTAAAACCATCATTATTTATAGCTGAAGAATTCTAATGAGTTTTAAAAAAATGAGATGATAATATAGATAAATTATAGAAGAATTATGGCTTAGAGATTACTTGAGTTATAAGATACAGATGGTGAAGAGTTTACTGGTAAAGCAAGAACAGAAGAAAAGTTTTTAAAAATTAATTTTTTTCTCTTTATTTCAAAATTAATTAGCATTTGACGGAAGCACACAAAATCTTTTTTTAACTTTCACTATATTTTTGTTTTTCAACTTTAAAGTAATTGTATTTGGACAAACAAAAATGATATAATATATGCTATTATTCTTCAAATATGAAGATAAGGAATAAACGTGGGACACATAATGGCCTATGAAATAGCTCAGTATTTAGAGCCTGTCAGTATCTGTCTAGTGTCTGGTGGTCACAAAGCTGGAATTGAATTTATTTCTACATATAACTTTAAATCAAATAGACCCTAGAGGAGGGTCCAATTTTGGGCATCCGAGTTGATATATACCATGGCCAGTATCACTACTGATCATGCAACAACTTATTGTATTTACCCTTTTCTGCTGTGGTCTATATTTATGAAGGTAAAGAGAAGGTGAAGGTGTTTCCTCTCGTCAAATTATACACTTTTAAAGTGGCGTGTCAGCTATTCATGAGCATTGAAGACGACAAGGAAATTGAAAGGCTCTCAGCACTGTTCAACATTTTCCTGAAAGGACTGATCGCAATCCCTCTAAATTTACCCGGCACAGCATTTTATAAGGCAATGAGAGCTACAGCTGCTATTAGGAAAGAACTATTGCAAGTTGTCAGGAAAAGAAGAGAAGCCTTGGAACACAAGACAGCTTCACCTTCACAAGACATTTTGTCTCATTTGCTGTCCTGTCCGGATGAAAATGGAAAGTTCATGTCTGAACTACTTATTGTTAATAACATTTTGTTGCTGCTCTTTGCTGGCCATGACACTTCATCTGTCACTCTTACTTTACTCATTAAGAGATTGGCAGAGCACCCTCAAGTTTATCAAGACATTCTGCAAGGTCAGTTTGGTGATCTGTAATTTCATAAGGTCTCTTTTTCCAATTTGTTTCAGTTAATGTGAAAGTGTTTAATCAAACATGAATTTAAGAGAACAAAAAAACTTTTGAAACTTATGATCTAAAATAAGCCATAAAAGTTGAAAATCATCTCATTAGAAGTAAAATGAAAAGTTTAAAGTTAAATTTTTATTAACTATAAAAAGATAAATGGACTTCATGTTAATATGGAGTGATCACCATTAGAGAGTGTATGGTCTTGTTTAGACAGATGAGAAAGAAGGAGGAAGAAGAAAGAAAAGAAGAGAAGATGATCACAGTAGTAAACTTGACAGATGAGAATTATTACTCAAAGAGATAGTTATTGATGTACATAGAGGTAGTTTATGTAATGACTTGATCAGAAAGTTAGGTATATTGTAACTAACTCAATCTTAACTAACTAGGCTCCTAACTAACTTATAGTTGATAAGATTGAAATAACTTTGACTGATGTTCCTCTTTACACAGCTACTGCATTCTTCATCTTTGATTCATCAACTTCTTTTTCCCTCAATACTCCCCCTCAAGTTAGGAAGTATAAACACATTAAACAATCCTAGCTTGGAAGTGAGGTACAAGTATTGAGCCTTGTTAAGTCCTTTGGTAGTATGTCTGTTGGTTGATCTTTTGTATTCACATATCCAGTCTTGACTAGCCCTTGTTGGATCTTTTCTCATATAAAATGACAATCAATTTCTATATGTTTGGTTCTCTCATGGAAGATTGGGTTAGCAGCTATTTGGATAGGAACCTTGCTATTAGTGAAGATAGTTACTGGATGTTCAATATTCAATCCAACTTCCTTAAGCATTCCATGAGCCAAGTTAGTTCAGCAACTGTTGAAGCCCAACTTCTATACTCTGATTCAGCAGAACTCCTGGATATGGTAGTTTGTTTTTTTGATTTTCAGGATACCAGGGACTCTCCAAATTTGATAGAGAAGCCTATAACTGATTTTCTTGTGTGTGGACATGTTGCCTAGTCAGCATCACAGAAGGCTGTGACAGTGTATTGAGATTTACCGGAAAATATTATGCTTTGTCCAGGTTGTAACTTGAGACACCTTACTATTCTTTGAGTAGCCTCCATGTGAGATTTTTTGGGATGTTTTAATTATTGGCTAAGTGTTTGAACACTGAAAGCTATGTCTGGTCTAGTGACAGTGAAATAGAGTAGCTTTCCAATAAGTCTCTGCTATGCTCCTTTGTTTGATAGAACTTCATCATCTGTGAATGACTTTCCAGTGTTAGCTTCATCATATTCCTTAGTTTTAAGTTTGAGATTACAATCTAATGGTGTATTTGTTGGTTTGACTGCTAAGAGTCGAAGCTCAGAAATCAACTGCAAAGTGTACTTCCTTTGATGCTTAAGTATCCCTTTACTTGACCTGGAAAATACAATGCCTAAGAAGTATCTCAATTCTCCCAAATCCTTCATCTTGAAGATCTGTTGTAAGGCTGTCTTAGTCTCATATATAAGATCTATGTTGTCACCAGTTATTAACATGTCATCAACATAGATGAATACTGTTGTGGTGTCTTTATCTGATCTTTTGATAAACAATGAGTGATCAGACTTGCTTTGAATAAACTCAAATCTCAGCAAAGCCTCTGTTAGCTTAGTATTCCACTATCTTAGTGCCTGCTTAAGTCCATATAATGATTTGATGAGTCTACATATCTTATTATCCCCCTTACTCACAAATCCTTAAGGCAGACATATGTATATTTCATCATTAAGATCACCTTGCAAAAATGCATTGAATACATCCATCTGATGTATGTGTCATTGTCTTGATGCTGTTATAGATAGGGTTGACCTAACTGTCACCATTTTGACTACGGGAGAGAATGTTTCTTGGTGGTCTATTCCTTCTTGCTGACTATATCCTTTTGCCACTAATCTGACTTTCAATCTTTCAACCTCTCCACTGGCTTTGTACTTTACTTTATATATCCACTTGCATCCAATTGGTTTCTTTTGATACAAGTGAAAAAGTCTGTTAAGTTTGTTAGCTGATGTGGAGGGGGTAGTTAGGAGTTTATTAGCTGACATGGAAAAGTAGTTATTAGTCGGTTAGAATCAAACAGTTGAATTGTTTATAGTTAATCTGTAATTGATTCATATAAATTCATTGGGCATGTAATAGAATTCATTCATGATTGATATGATAATTCTCTTTCCCTTGCTATTTGAACTTTCGCCATTAATCTCGGTAATACCCTGAATTGGCAGTCATCTTCTTCAAGTTAACTCCTAGATTAACAATTTCCATCCTTCAATTCTTGTCGATTGCAACTATTGTACCAAGTGGTATCAGAGCTCAAGGTCCTTGGCATCACAAACATGATGAGAAGTAAAAATCAAGAGAAACCAGTAGAAGAATTGGAAAATCCATTATCGTAGATCCAAAATCAACTTCAGAAATTGGTGGAAGGTATGTGTAGTATATATAAGAGAAATGATCAGGCTGATAAGGAACTGCTAGATATTAAGGAAGCTTTGGGATCCATGGTTTCCAAAGGAAAGGAAAAGAAGCAGGGAAGAGTCGAATCTTCAACCAACAGAAGCATTCCAGTAGAGTTTTGCAATGAAGATTGTGACAAAGAATTCTATGGAGGTTCAGGGTCCAATGGTTAGGGTAACCTCCTAAATAGGTATACTCGATTGGATTTTCCTCGCTTTTCTGGTTATGATTTACGTACTTGGCTGTATAAGGTGGACGAATAATTTTTCATGGATGAGGTTCCTTTTGAGCAAAGTGTAAGAGTAGCTTCAATTTATCTAGAGGATGGGGCTATTGCATGGAACAGGTCCTTCTTGAGATCAAGGAATTTTGTAAGTGATCCCTCATGGACAGAATATGTGTTAGCAATGAATGAAAGGTTTGGGGATGGATTTGAAGATCTGATAGAGGCTCTAAAGTATTTGAGTCAAACTAGAGGTGTTAAAGAATATCAGGCTGAATTTGATAGATTGCTAACAGGGGTTAATCTTTCAAATGAGAATGTTATCAGTTGTTTTTTAGGAGGATTAAAACAAGAATTGAATAAGAAAGTGAGAATTCAAGAACCTAGAACATTGATGCAAGCATACAAGATTGCTAGGCTACAAGAAGGGGTATTTGAGGCTCAAGCTCAAACATGGGGCTCAAACCAGTCCATAGAGCATCCAATCCTATCCTGCCTACTCCAAGTCAGTTCAGGCAAAGGAGTTATCAAGGGAAAACAGCTTCTCAGGCCACTGGTGTAAAGCCAAATAAATTTAGAAGGTTGACAACTACTGAGATGGATGAAAAAAAGGCCAAGGGCTTATGTTTTTTATGTGCTAAAAAAATATGTGTTAGGATATAACTGCAGGGACAAGAAACAGTTGTATATGCTGCATATAGAGGAGAGTGACATGACTTTAGAATTAGAAGAAGGAGGAAAAATGCAGGAAGTGTTGGAAGAAATACAAGGAGGAGATGAGTTCATGACAATATCATTGCAAGCATTCACTGGTGTTAGTGGATGTCAAACCATTAGAGTGACTAGATATCATAAAAAGAAACCTCTTCAGGTCTTGATTGACACAGGAAGTACACCCAATTTTATTGATCAAAGAGTATCCAAGAAGCTGGATGTAAGGCCAGTAGTATAGATGAGCAGTCCATCAGTGTGGCAAATGGTAAAAGAGTGCAAACAGCCTCAATATGCAAGGATTTCCAGTGGCTTTTACAGGGAACCACATTCTCATCTGATTTCCTATTACTTCCTTTAGGGAATATGGATATTGTATTGGGAGTGTAGTGGTTAAATACTTTAGGGAGAATCTTGTTTGACTTCAAAAATAGAACCATAGAGTTTGTGTATCAAGGAAGAAAGCATGTACTAAAAGGGGCCAACAATCAACTCAAAGCAGCTAAAACTAGTTCTACGATCAAAAGAGATGGAGAGGAAGCTCAATTCTTTATGATGACTGTGATCAGTGATGAGGAGTCAGGATTTTATTGTCATAACATACAAGCTAGCCAAGGTACAGATTTAAATCCAGTTCTATCTACCTTAATACAATAGTATTCTAGTATCTTTGAAGTACCCACTACCTTGCCTTCCCGTAGAGGTTTTCTTGACCATAGGATTCCTCTAATAGACTCAATTGTTCCAACAAATAAGAGATCATGTCGATATCCAGGAATGAAGAAAGATATTATAGAAAAACTAGTTCAAGAGATAATGAACCAAGGAGTAATCCAACACAGTACCAGTCCTTATGCATCTCTTGTGGTACTGGTGGGTAAAAAAGATGGAAGTTGGAGATTGTGTGTGGATTATAGAGAATTGAACCAGCTGACAATGATAGACAAATTCCCTATACCAATAATAGAAGACTTATTATATGAATTATGTGGAGCTACTGTATTTTCAAAAATTAATCTTAGAGTTGGCTATCATCAACTAAGGATGGCAGAAAGTGATGTATATACAACAACTTTTAAGACTCATGAAGGCCACTATGAATTCTTGGTTATGCCTTTTGGTTTAACTAATGCACCTTCTTCTTTTCAGAGTCTCATGAACTCTGTTTTAAACCCCTCTTAAGGAAATTAATGTTGGTTTTTTTGGATGATATTTTGATTTACAGCAAGAATATGTATCTCCATGTTGAGCACGTTAAGGCTATATTTTACATTATATTTCAGTTCCACTTATATGCTAAAATGTCCAAGTGTGCCTTTGGAGTAGCTAAGGTGGAGTATTTAGGCCTCTTTATTAGTGCAGCAGGTGTTGCCACTGATCCTAAGAAAATACTGGTTATTCAGCACTGGCCTTTGCCTAGTAAAACTAAATAGTTGAGGGGATTCTTGGGACTGGATGGCTACTATAGGATATTTATCAAAGGCTTTGGTGCTATTTGTAGACCTCTCCATGATTTTCTCAAGGAGGATGGGTTCTTGTGGACTGTTGAATCCACTAATGCCTTTGAACAACTCAAACAAGCTTTAGTTTCTGCTCCTGTGTTGGCTTTGCGCAATTATTCTCAACTATTTGTTGTGGAGACTGATGCTAGTGGTAAGGGAGTTGGGGCTGTCTTGATGCAGCAGGGACACCCAATAACCTATATCAGTAAATTCCTTGCTCCCAAACACCAAGCTTTATGTGTGTATGACAGGAAAATTTTAGCTCTTCTCTTTGCTATTACTAAATGGTCTCAATATTTTATGGGAGGTCAGTTCATTGTTAAAACTAACCAAAAAGCTTTGAAGCATTTACTAGATCAAAACATCCACACTAATTTTCAGGTGGCTTTATTTCTAAACTGATGGCATTTGACTTTGTATTGAATACAAAAAAGGCTGTGACAATAAGGCTGTTGTTAGCTCTATTGACTCCCCATGAGTCCTTGCTGGAGCAAATTAGAGCAACTTGGTTGTCTGATCCCACATTAAAGGAGGTTATTGCTAAGTTGCAGGTTATCCTTACAAATCCTTCACTTGGTACAATAATTAGTTGAGATAGAAAGGAAGATTGGTTATAGGTGATGATGTGCATCTGAGGAGGACTATCATTAAGTTGAGGTATACTTCTACTCAGGGTGGCCATTCAGGCACGGATGCAACTATCAAGAGGGTACAGTCACTGTTTTACTGGATACCTTGGTTTAAGATACTAAGGATTACATCATCAAGTGTGACATTTTCCAAAGACATAAGCATGATGTTGCTGCCAGTCTAGGATTATTACAGCCTCTACCTGTTCCTAAGGGAGTTTGAACTGGCGTCTGTTTGGAGTTTAATGAAGGTCTACCTAAGTCTCATGGAAAGAAAGCTATCCTGGTGGTGGTAGATAGATTGAGCAAGTATAGGCATTTCTTGGCTTTATCCCATCCTTATACTGCTTAGTCAGTAGCTCAATGCTTCCTTGACAACATATTCGAACTTCATGGTTTGCCCATCAAAATGGATAGTGATAGGGATTCAATCTTTCTTAGCACCTTCTGGAAGGAGTTATTTTCCTTACAAGGAGTACAACTACAGAGATCCACTACCTACCATCCTCAGAAAGGTGGTCAAACAAAGGTATTGAATAGAACATCGGAGACCTATTTAAGGTGTTTCTGTTCAGATAAGCCTAAGGAGTGTTATGCTTATTTTCCATTGGCTGAATGGTGGTATAATACTATCTATCATACAACTATTAAGTGCACTCCTTACGAGGTTCTATATGGCCAAGAGCCTCCTATCCATCTTCCTTATTTGGGTGGTGAAGTTGCTACTGAGATGGTGGATAGGTCTTTATCTGCTAGGGAGGATATTGTTCAGTTGTTGAAATTCCATATTTCCTCATAGATCAACAAAAGATGAAGGACATTGTTGATAAGCGTAGGTTTGATAGGTGTTCTGCAGTTGGTGACTGGGTTTATTTGAAATTGCAACCCTACAAACAAATATCTGTTGTTGTTCGACCCTTTAACAAGTTGGCTGCCAAGTCTTATGGCCTTTATCCTATTGGTGCTAAGATTGGAGTTGTTGCTTATTGTTTGTTTGTCACGCCCCGCCTTGGGAGGCATGACTGGCACTTGGTGCCCTACTAGGACTTGGACTGCTGGACTACTGAGCCTAAGAACTTCTGGTGTCAGGTTGGCTCTAATTTTGGATTTATGAAAACAACGGGTTATATAACGACTGCAAATACAGTCTCCGGCCGACTAGGCCTATAGTCACCTGTAGGAATATAACAGCTAACCAAAACAACTGAGCATAAAGGAACCTATGCGGGCCGACAAGGCCACCATGCTGACTAGTTACCACTGAAAAGTATAATCAAGTGCTGAACTGATCTGTGACCGACAAGGTCACCAACTGACAATTGAACAAGGCCCCACACGACCATCACATGCAAACTGAAACATACATACGGCCCCACATGACCGGTACAACTCACCACAGGGAATATACAATCTGCATGCCTCTAAGAATAATAAGATGGTCGGGACAGGGCCCCGGCCTACCCATACTGTACAAACAAAAAGGGAAGTAAATCTTTAGCTGTCAAGCTCCGGATGACAGGAGCTGAAGACTCTGTACGCTGGCTGGAACTACGAGGGATCTTCTCCTCGTCTATGAGTACCTGCAGGCAAGTAATTGCAGCGCCCCAAAACGGGCGTCAGTACCACTAGTACTGAGTATGCAAAACAATAACTGAAAATAACTGAAAGCAAACAACAATACTGATAGATACTGAAGTAATAGAAGACGGGCTGAGACTGACTGAAAAGAGCATATCTTTACTGAAGAGAGTAAGAGTTATACCTAATAACATGGCGGTCTACTTTCTATCTATTAATAACTAACACAACATAGCATACAAGAACCTTACCAGCCCCCATAAGCCGTAAGGTACCAACCAGCACATAATCTATATACCCCTACCCAGGTCTTACCATCCACCTAGTAACTATGAGCATCCAGCCGGCCCCCTGGGTATGCAACTTGGGATCGCTGGGCCCCTGACTATAGCTGTATCTAAGTCCGAAGGACTCCTGAAATCTGAAATCTGAAATCTGAAATCTGTAATCTGAAAACTGTAATCTGCACCCGGGGCGAAAGCCCTCGACAGGGGGTGTGGTATAGTGCTGATCAGCCTTCTATGGGGAATCTGCACCCCATCTTCGTCCGCTGGCGGACGGCATGCCACTCCGTAGAGCGACATATCCTCACCCTCTAGCGGGCTAGTCGACACAACTATTAACTCTGGGGTGGTCAAGGAAGATCTAAGGGTGCCCAACACAGAACAATCATGTCTCCACAGATAGCAATAACTGCATGTAATATATATATATATATATATATATATATATATATACTGAATCTGATAATAATATTTATATTGTGGTATTCCGTTCTGAATCTCATACTGAAATATACCGAATCTGATACTGAAATATGTTGAATCTGATACTGAAATATACTGAATCTGATACTGAGATATACTGAATCTGAAATAATATTTCTGGAATATTCTGCTAGAATTATACTGTTTTACTGAGTTTCATGCTGAACACTGTATAATAATTTTAACATGCTTATTGAACTCATACTGAATATAATATACAACTTCTGAAACATTCTACTGAAATTTGTACTATTTTGCTATACTAGAGCTACTAGCCTGCCGAAAGAAACTGGCTTTACATACCTCAACTGCCGACTTTCTGATTAACTGGCGTAGCTCGGCTAGTATTCAACTATTTCTCCCAACTGTATTCATATTCACGAAAGAATAGAATTAATTCTACTATTATTTTGGAAAGAAACCATACTTATGGATATACCTACTGCCTATTCTTCGACTTATCGAAGAACGGCCGAAAATTCATAATTTCTCGGAAGTCTAGAAGGGAGAAATACTCACTTTAATGCTGGGAGTATATTAACATTAGTTTGAAGCAATTCCACTTACCTTGCCTCGGCGTGACGATGATTCACCGGCCGAATTTCGCGAAACTAACTCCGCAGGAATGCTCCCTGCAGCTTTATACTTCACTACCCGAAGTTAATTTAAGTTTGGACTGCGTTTGACGGCTTAATCGGACGGAAATTAATGAAAACCCTTCGTCTCCCTTGTTTACTAGTCGTTCATTGGAAATTAAATGTAAGGAAATGATTTAAAACAAGGTGGGAGGCCTTATATACTTGGGCCCGAACCCCTCCTTTTTAGATCGCATTTGTCGAATGCGATTTATAAGTCGCATTTGTCGAATGCAATTTATAAATCGCATTTGCCTTGCGACGCTCCGACTTAGCGCTTGTCCGATCTCTCCCCGGGCCTTTTTCTCGCACGTATGAAATTCTAAAACTCTTAACCAACATGCGAATAAGCCAACTAAGTGTCAAGAACTTACGGGGTGTAACATTGTTATTGCCTGCTGATGTTCTTATCCATCCTGTCTTTCATGTATCACAAATGAGGAAGTGTTTAGAGGTTCCTATTGTCATCACTCATCCTCCAGTCTTCCATCTTTCCGGTCTCTACTGTCCTACACCCGAGGCTATATTGGAGAGACATTCGGTGAAGAGGGGTAATCTTGTTGTTAGCCAAGTGTTAGTGAAGTGGTATGGTATTGAAACTTCCCAAGCTACATTGGAGTTCCTCTCCGAGTTGCAGCAGCGCTTTCCCTCATTCCAGTCTTATGGACAAGGCTTTTCTTTAAGCGAGGGGTATTGATACAAGTGAAGAAGTCTGTTAAGTTTATTAGCTGATGTGGAGGGTGTAGTTAGGAGTTTGTTAGCTGACGTGGCAAAGTAGTTATTAGTCAATTAGAATCAAAGAGTTGCATTGTTTGTAGCTAATATAAAATTGATTTGTATAAATTCATTGGGCATGTAATAGAATTCATTCATGATTGAAATGATAATACTCTTCCCATTTCTCTCTGAATTTTAGCCATTAATCTCAGTAATACCCTGAATTGGCAGTCATCTTCTTCGGGTTAACTCCTAGATTCACGATTTCCATCTTTCGATTCTTGTTGATTGCAACTATTGTACCATCTTTCCATCTGGTAATTTTACTATTTCCCGTGTATTGTTTTGCTGAAGTACATCAATCTCGGAAAAAAAAAAAAGGATGTCGTGTAAATTAGAATAGAGGAAGTAATATTTATGGAATTATCTCATATATACTGTGAGTATTTATAAAACAAATCTTTTTATGAATTATTTCCTGACAAGCAGAGCATATTGAGATAGCATCAGCAAAGAAAGAAGGGGAGTTTTTGAATTGGGATGATATACAGAAGATGAAGTATTCATGGAACATAGTATCTGAGGTTATGAGACTGACACCACCCATAATGGGGGCTTACGAGAAGCAATTGTGGATATAAATTATGAAGGTTATCATATCCCGAAGGGTTGGAAGGTAAAATACTACATTATAACTGGAGAAAATGAAATTTTTCAGTCTTTTTATAATTTGAATATAAAAAAATAATTTTTTCTTACTATATATAAAAGTTAAACTCATTTATGTTAGTGTGATGTTGGAACAGTTCTACTGGAATACTGCTTTAACAAGTCTGGATCCAGAGTATTTCCCCAACGCAACGAACTTGGAACCATCAAGATTTGAAGGAGCTGGACCTGCACCATATACATATGTTCCTTTCGGGGGAGGACCTCGAATGTGTGTAGGGAAAGAGTTCGCTCGGCTGGAGATTCTCGTGTTTCTGTACATCTTAATTAGGAAATTTTAGCTGGAAATTACTTATTCCTCACGAGAGAATTATATATGATCCAATGCCTACCCCTGTTGAATGACTTCCCATTAGCCTTCAACCTCACAATTCCTGAGATTCTTATAATAGATGCATAAGAAGAATTGTCAACCACACAAATAGCAAACCCCTTTTGCATTTGATGTTTGTGTAAGAATTGATTAAAAACTGCTGGAAATAGGACTATCATATGTATGAATATTTGAAGAATGATAGCTAGAACTATTCCTGGAGCATTCACGATTTGAGAATTTTGCTTTGGATGATAATATTTGCAGGATTCCCTGTATTGGGACTACCAATTTGATGCTTGTAAAAATTGTCAACAAAAGATGGTGAAATATAAGAAATTTACAATCACCCCACGGAACATAATAAAAAATTTGAGCAATCTTGTTGGTTGAGATGTTAGAGCCTTGTGTCTAAACCCCCTAGCATTTTGTTGAGTTCTTGCCATCTTCAATCCTTATGAAGAAACCAAATGAGATTGGAAAAGAAGAGGAAGAGACGAATGTGTAATAAAATGAATTTCAAGTGGTATTAACTACTGAATCGTTCATTACATTAACCCATCATAATAGAACAAAAAGAAGAAAAAGGAGAAAAAAAATAAAAGTTTCTTGGCCAAAGAGTCATGTTACATCTATATATATATTGCTTGATTTCTAAGCATCGGATAAAACTCTCTAGAGTTGTAAGTAAAGTACTTCAACCATATGAAGAACACTAACTCTCCAAGTATTTAAACGAAAGACAATGTACCTGTCCCTTATCCAGGTATGATATAGCAACTTTACACCTCTAATAACAGTTATATATATAAATATTTTTTGTGTGCGTGTGTTTTTTGGGGGAGCTAGAGCTTCACTTAGTAAGCAAGGATTTGGCAGTCTTGGTCACATTCTGCTCTGTGAAACCATACTTGTTGAATACTTCTGAATATGGTCCGCTAGAACCAAAGTCATCAATCCCAATCACGATGCCTTCATCTCCGACATACTCTTTCCACCCCAAGGGTGAGCCTGCCTCCACGCTAACACGTTTGGACACACTTGATGGTAACACAAGCGCCTTGTAATCCATTGGCTGCCTATCGAAAAGTCTCCAACACACAAGTGAAACGACTCTTACTCTCCTCCCTTCTTTTCTTAGCACGTTTGCGCTGGCTTCGCACAAACACAGCTCTGATCCAGTGCCAATCAATATTATTTCCGGCAGCTCCTTCTCAGAATTGTCGCTAACAATGTAACCGCCTTTCCCTACTGCATCAGTCAATGTTCCTTCCACATTGGCTGCCACCTTTTGCCTTGATAATGCAAGAAGGCTAGGTACATTTCTGTTTTCAATGGCTACCTTATAGGCTCCGACAGTCTCTTTGCCGTCAGCAGGTCGGAAGAGCAGCAAGTGGGGAATCGCTCGAAGACCAGCAAGGTGCTCAACTGGTTGATGAGTTGGTCCATCCTCGCCTATTCCAATTGAGTCGTGGGTCAAAATGTAGAGGACTCCAGCATGGCTAAGAGCAGATAATCTGATGGAGTTCCTCATGTAATCTGAGAATACAAGGAAAGTTGCTGCAAATGGTATCAGGCCACCACCATGCAACGCAAGTCCATTGGAAATTCCAGCCATTGCATGTTCCCGGACTCCATACCTAATGTTTCGCCCCCATGGGGAATCGGGTTGCTTGAAGTCTCCAAAATTATGGAGATAGGCTTGATTTGAGCTGGCAAGGTCTGCACTACCCCCAATTAGTCCTGGAAGCACTTTAGCGAGCGCATTCAAGCACTTTCCTGAATATCCTCTGGTGGAATCCACGGGATCAGACATGGACCATTTCTATTGTTGATAGTGTACCAAATATTAGATAAATTACTCTGGCTGATGAAGAGTAATCAAAGAGTAATCAATTATGGAGTGTTGAACCTTATATATCTTATGCTACGTTTTAAACAACAATCGCAATCTAATGTTCAAGGGATACAAATATGGAACACAACATATAGTACTTGTCTGGATCATTTTTGGTTCCTTTGATGCTCAGATAAAATAACTTGAATTCTTGAAATTACTCGGAACAATCGACCACTCAATGAGATAGAAGAGTTTTGACTGCTATTTTATCCTGATTTTGTTGATATACAAGTTGACCTGTAGGTATTTCCTTCTTAATCGAATATGTATTTGTCTTCTTTGAGAATGAAATCACAAACACATTTAAGATGAATTAGTTTCTAAAAAGGTATAAACTAGATGGATGCATATTTTACCGGTAGTGAGCTTTCCCAGCCAGGAAGCATCCCATCAGCAAGAAGAAGCTTGAATGCTGCTGCTTCTTCAGGGTATTTGTTTTGGTAATAATAAAGTTTAGAGTGCCACTCCTGCTCCAACCTTCCACCAAGGTCTGTTTGTGCTTGCATTTCCCTGACAACAAATGCACCCACTATCTTACAGCACAATCTTCCTTGAACTTTAATTATAAGGTGCATAAAAATTGTTACCTGTAAACCATAGGAATGACATGGAAAGGTTCTCTATCATCCCATTTAACTTTCTGTTTCATTTGCTTTACATCATCATCATCAAAGGTTCCATGGTGAGCCTTGGATGTTCCTTCCTTTTTTGACAATTTCCCTATTATAGTTTTCACCTGAAAATAGGAAGTTTCAGTAGGCAGCGCACAACCGCATCAGGAATAATTGGAAACTTGGATGGTGGTCTACAACTTATCGAGCATCTCTATCCAGAAGAATGAAGACATTTTCTTGACATATCTATTGTGTTCTAGGCTCAATACCAACTCCGCATACCCGGATGAATGTTGGTTTTCCGGTCTCACTATGCGCAGAGATTATAGCATTCTTGAATGCTTCTAAATTTCCTTGCGAGTTATCTACAGTGATAATGTTCCATCCTAGAGCTTCAAATCGTGCTGATATGTCTTCTGAAAGTGCAAGGTCAGTGCTACCATCAATAGTATTATGGTTATCGTCATATATCAATGTAAGCTTGTGCAGCTTCCAGTGTGCAGCCAGGGATGCAGCCTCATTTGATATGCCTTCCATAGAACAGCCATCACCCATGATGCAATACCTGAAGAAAATTTATCTAAGTGAAATACTGTTCGGTTCGTCCAAAAATTAAAGAGGATAAGTCAGCCTCCTTACGTTCTGTGATCAACAACGGCAACATCAGGCTTATTAAATCTTGCACCTAAGTTAGCTTCTGCTAAAGCAAGACCAACCGCATTTGCAACACCTTGTCCCAAAGGGCCTGTAGTGTAACAGAAAAATTGGGAACGCATGATACCATGCTGATATAAGTTTCCTGAGAAAACAATAATAGTATCCTACCCAAAAAATCCAATACAATTCATATCAAGGTATGACGGGCTCTTTATACAACTATTTACAAATGTTCCTTGTTATCCAAGAGGCTTTTAGTTTAGTGGTATTACTCTTTGTTAAAGCCTCGGTTAGTGCTAGCAAGTGGGCAGGACGGATCGGATATGGGCGGGTTGTAAATGGGTTAGACAAAAGACAGATAAACACCCAACCCGCTCATACTGAGTACAGACAAAATACAGATTGAATGACAGATAATATGAGTACCCATATTTTTTGCAAGATTGAAAAGAAAAACTAAACAATCTCGTGCACCACCAGGATTGTCTTATATTTTAACTGCCTTTCATGTTGTTACTGAAACTGAATCAAAACTCCTAGGAACTAATTGATAATAGAAAAGTAAGATATATTCTGATAAAACCTACAAAGGTATTGTACCCAGACAATTAATAATTACATGTTTGACGACCAGCTTTAGAAATCAGTTACCCATCTGCTTGTTATTGGGGGCCGGGTTGGACGGATACTTTAAATTTTTGTCTATTTTGCCAGCACTAGCCACTGTTAACAAGGGCGTTTTTAATACGTGTTCCTGTGAAGGGATTTTCGTGCATGTCTTCACATGCATGAATAATAGAATTCGAACAAAATTATGATCATGGAGATTATAACAAAATGAAAATATAGGTCTAACTCTATGAGGTGTCCAGGAAATAGAAAAGATGAAAGCAAACTGGTATTAAGCTATACCGGTTGTGACTTCGATGCCTTGTGTCACTCCATTCTCTGGATGCCCTGGTGTCCGGCTTCCAAGCTTACATAGGCATTTAAGGTCTTCAATCTGAACGACACACAAATACTTCAATTGAATTTTTTTGACAAAATCCCCTCTTACATGCACAAAGCAGAACACTCGAATCCAAGCTTTAATTCCTCTTTGTATGTGAGGAAATATAATATTTTGCAGAAACATTTCTCTGTTTGTTCCCTAACGGCTTGTGAAGTCCTTTGATAAATTATCAGATGACAACCAAAAAAAGAAAAGAGGAAGGTAAATCCCGCATGAACAGTTTTACTTCAATATTATGGATTTAAATTAAGCCTAATTTCACAGGAAATGATCAGAAATGTCACAGAGTGCCTGTTCCAGTGTTGAATTATGATAATCCCAAACATAACTCGTCGACTTGCTCGTCTATTTCTATAGATTTGTACTTAGCTTACTTGTCTTTTTTGGTGCTTATGATTTCTATATATCCTTAGTTTTCTTGTTACAGACAAAGAAAAGCTTAGAAATCTTCACCTAACATTAATAAATTGTATATACCTGAACAGATTGGAAAGCAGCAAGATGAAGGCAAACATACTGAAGAAGGCTTCCATGGCCAGCACTCAAAACAAACCTATCTCTGTTAAACCACTTGGGACTTGTTGGATTGTACCTCATGGCATGCCTATACAAGAAATATGCAACCTCTGCCATCCCAAGAGCCATTCCAGCATGCCCTGCCTTTGCATGTTGCACTGAGTCTACTATCAACATTCTCACATTATCCACACACCTCTTGTCAACCAATTCTTGGAATTTCTCATCATCGTCCCATTTTTGAGTGGAAATCTCAAAAGGGTATGCTCTTTTAAGCTCTTCCTGCCAGGAAAGCTTGTAATCTTGATCTTTGAAAAGACTAGGTTGGTTAAAAAGTGAAGCAGTACAAATATTGTTTGTTTTTAAACACTGAAAGTTAGACCTCAAGGCTAGTTTGTTGCCATGGTAATTATATCCGTTGGTTTGGATGGTGAGTTTGGGATGAAACAAAGAAGGAAATGGGTTTACAATAAGATTAGAGATGGCCATTGTTCTTTAATTTGGGAGCGTAAGGGCGGAGGTTGGAGGAATGGATGTATGTGAGTGATGTGCTGCTTATTCAAGTTTTGTTTGAATTTAGTTTTACGGTGGAGTAAACACGTAGAGGGAGTACATGGTACACGTATAGAGAGAGAGAGTGTGTGTGTGTGACGAAATGCAAATTTATGATTAAAAGAAGGTGGGAGAGCAGAGAAATGAGATCTTGATTCCCTTCTTCTTTTTCCATGGTAAGAACTGGATTCAAAAATTTATAAATTGTATTTTTAAAAAAATATTTATAAAGAAAATTTAAATTTCTTTTAAAAAATTATAAGTAATTTACGAAATCAATTTTCTCGTATAGCTGCTGATCAATGTATTATTGTGAAACTTGTAAGCTCGAGTACGTCCTATGTTCGAACTTTTCCACTTTTTTTGTTACTTTCTTCCATATTGCTGGAATTTTTTTAAAAATAATATTATATTCAAATTGAATTTTTAAAAAATTATATTATTCTTGAAGAATTCAAACTCACATGTATGGTATTTTTAAAGAGTAAGAGTATCATACAGTTTTCTACCGCTTTTATTTAATGTAGCAGTCTTAATGTCTTTATAAGAACATATAAACTTCGAACTCGTACTCTTTGTCATAATAATAAAGAAAGAATACTAAATACCATCTTAAATTTAATATTTTTTTTTCAAAATTTTCTAAATTATTCGTAGTATTAATTATTCTTTTGAATTTAATTATTTGATAGCCTTTAACCCCTTTTCCTGTCTCATTCCAAGAGAGAGATGCATTCTCCTATTATGTGAACTTTTTATTTATGTGTCATTTTTTAAAAAATTTTTAAAATTTTTAAAATTTATTAATTTTTCAATTTAGTGAAAAAATTGTTAGAATTCTACTTTTTAAGCAAACAAAGAAATTATTTTGCTAAAATAATAAAATTATAATTAACTTTTTTTTACAAATTTCGCCCAAAAAAAAAATTCACTGTTAAAATAAATTGTCATTATATCTAAGTAAAATATAATAAAAATTATACAGCTAAAGCTTCATTATTCTACTAAAAAAATTTATTTCACTAAAAATAAAGGAGCTTTAACTAGGTTTTTTTTCTAGATTTGGCCTGAAAGAAAATAAATAGTTATTGCATAGTAAAAAAATTACGCAATTACAATTTTATTATTCAGGTTAAATTACTTTTTATATGAATAAAATGACGGGACTCAAAAAATTTTAATTAATTTAGGCATGAAAAGAGAATACACAATTGAAATAAATAACAATTCGTCTAAAAAATAAATACACAGTTGATAGTTCATTATTTTTTTAAGAATTAATTTTATTTTGCTAGAACGATAGAGTTCGAGTCAATTTTTTTTAATTGGCCTGAAAAAATAAAAATACACCATTAAAATAAATAATTAAGAGCTGATTTTTTTTAATCTTCACATGCTTAAAAGAGAGTGTACTCTCTTCCACATAAGCAATTAGGGGGTAAAAATTATCAAATAGACGAGTTTAAGAGGGAGGGTAGGGATTAAGACTACTGATAATTTAAATACATTAAATTTAGAGAAATCTTTAAATATTCTGCCTAATAATATATATTGTTTATTTTAAGCATACGTGATGGCAAAAGAAGTCCGGAAATTATGATTTTTTTAAAGATAAGTCTTGAACTTGAGTCCTGCCTACTACACAGTTTATCCTAACAAGAGATTTTATTAAGTTATAGTCACTTTGCCAGGCTATTAAATCATTAAATAGGTTTGGTTATATATTTTAAATATTTTTTATTTTATTTATTTATAAATTAGTATAAAAAAAATAAAGTTATGTTTGATCATATTTTATGCAAAGGAGTAAAGTGTGAGGTCCAGCCCCATGATTCAACAAAGAAAATCTTTCTTTTTATTTTAAGGATATGGACATATGATAGGCTGATTCTTTTAGCAAACATTTCAAAGATAAATTTCTAAGATTCAAATCCTCTTAAACAGTAATTTTGACCTTTTTTTTCTTTGGTGATGATGTCATCATTGACATCAGTAGCAACATTCAGTTACTATAAATAAAGAGTTTCGAATCATTTGTAAACACATCAAAACTCAGACAAATATATCTGAGTATTAGAGAGAGTGTAAGGCATACCATAGACTGTATAAGAAAATAGTCTGTGAAGAAAAATAGAGTGTGAGCGATATTTTAGTAAGATGTGAAATCAAAACATGGTTATTTCTTTTGAGTGCATAGTGGTCTTTGTAGCATTTTACTTAGACCTATACAGTGTAAAATTCGTTACTATAATAATATAAGTTGCTCCTCTTGGCCAGTGGTTTTTTCTTTATTCAAAAGGATTTTCACGTAAAATTATTGGTGTCATTATTGTTTTCATTTTATCCATATTATTTGACTGTGACTATTTTGTTGTTGCTCCATATTTTCCCAATATTTGAAATCTTTTTTTGGGAATGTTGGAAGCCAACACAATTAGAATGGTTACTTTGAATGCCATTAATTAAGCTATTTGAAAGGGGAAAATGGAAGATCTGCTCTATGTCAAGAATTTTTATCAACCGGTCTTTGCTACTAAAAAGCCCGATGATAAAAATGATGAAAAATGGAATCTGTTGCGTAGACAGGTTTATAACTTTATTAGGCAGTGGATTGACGATAATGTGTTGAACCATATTTCGAGGAAGACACATGCTCGAACCCTATGGGAGTGTCTTGAAAATTTGTATGCTCGGAAGACTAAAAATAACAAGATGTTCTTGATGAAGCAGATGTTGAGTTTAAAATACCATGATGGTTCTCTGATGACAGATCATCTGAATAACTTTCAGGAGATCATGAACTAGTTATTTGCTATAGGCATTAAGTTTGATGAAGAAATTCAAGGCACGTTTTTACTTGGTTCATTTTCAGACTCTTGGGAAACTTTTAAAACTTCATTGGCAAATTCTGCTCCAGATCGTATGATCTCTATGGATCTTGTCAAGAGCGGCGTTTTAAATGAAGAGATGAGAAGAAAGTCCCAAGGTTCCTCCTCATCAGATGTCCTAGTGACTAGCTCTGGGGGGAGAAGCAAGAATTGTGATTTTCATAATAAAGAATATAATAGAAGTAAATCGAGAGACAGACTCAAGGATATTAAGTCTATCATTGTGGGTTGAAAGGATATATAAAGAAATTTTGCCGAAAGTTAAAGAAAGAGAACAGAGACAAAGAGGAAAAGAAAGAAGATGACAATGAAAATTGTGTAGCCACTGTCACCACTGAAGACCTTTTTACTGTCCTTGATGCAAATCTGATAAATATTGCTTGTGATGAGTCAAGCTAGATTGTGAATACTGGTGCCGCATCTCACGTGACATCAAGAAAGGATTTTTTTTCTCATCCTATACTCCAGGTGATTTTGGAACCTTGAGTATGGGTAATGAGACAGTATCTAGAGTGTTTGGTATTGGTACAATTTATTTGGAAACTAATATTGTAACTAAACTAGTTTTGAACAATGTAAAACATGCATCTGACGTTCGTTTGCACTTAATTTCAATTGATTTTTTGGATGATGAGTGGTATGTTAGTATCAATGGTAGTGGCAAATAGAAACTCATTAAGGGTTCTTTGATTGTGGCTCGTGGTAATAAGCATCGTGGTCTGTACTGGACTACGGCTTCTACTTGTGCCGATATGGTGAATGCAGTTGAGAGTAATAACTCTTCAACACTATGGCATAAGAGGCTTAGCCATATTAGTGAGAAAGGACTTAATGTCTTAATAAGAAGAAACTGTTGTCAGATTTTGAAAGTGCTAAATTAAAAAAATGTGAGCACTTCTTGGCTGGAAAACAAAATAGAGTTTCATTAAAGTCTTATCCTCCTTTAAGAAAGACAGAGTTACTTGAGCTGGTGCATTCAGATTTATATGGTCCAATAAATACAAGGACTTTGGGTGGTGCATTCTACTTTGTTACTTTCCTTGATGACTGCTCAAGAAAAATTTGGGTCTATGTCTTGAAGACTAAAGACCAAGTGTTAGGTGTCTTTAAGCAGTTTCAAGCTTAAGTTGAGAAAGAAACGGGAAAGAAGCTTAAGTGTATTTGTACTGATAACGGTGATGAATACTATGGACCGTTTGATGAATACTGCAGGCAACAAGGCATCAAACGTCAGAAGACTCCTCCTAAGACTCCCCAACTTAATGAGTTGGCAGAGAGGATGAACAGGACCTTGATGGAAAGAGTTAGATATTTGCTTTCTGAAGCAAAGTTGCTGAACTCCTTTTGGGGTGAGGCTTTATTGACCGCTGCACATGTTATTAACCTATCTCCTGCTATTGCTTTGCAAAGTGATGTTCCAAATGGAGTTTGGTATGGAAAGGACGTTTTCGATGACCATTTGAGAATGTTTGGTTGTAAAGCTTTTGTATATGTGCCTAAAGATGAGAGGTCAAAATTAGATACCAAGACAAGGCAATGCATCTTCATTGGTTATGGTCTTGATGAGTTTGGACACAGATTATATGATCCAATTGAGAAAAAGCTTGTGAGGAGTCGTGATATTGTCTTCGTGGAGAATCAAATCATTGAAGATATTGACAAAACAAAGAAGCTCGAGACTTCTAGTCTTGATGGTGTAGTTAATCTTGATCAAGCCCCTCACACAAGTGTGCATGATGTTGGTGGTCTTGATGATCATGGTGATGCCCGGAATCATGTTCCAAATTAGCATGTTGATGTTGATAATGGTAATGATGTTGTTATTAAAGATATAGATGCTCCTACTTATGAAGTTGTGGATGAGACGGATATTCCACTTAGGAGGTCTACTAGATAGCATGTTCCTTCTTCTCGTGATTACCTAATGAGCATGTGTTACTCACTGATGGAGGAGAACCTAAATGTTATGAGGAGGCCATGGAAGATGAGCATAAGGATCAATGGATTGAAGCCATGCAAGATGAGATGATCTCTGCATGAGATCCACACTTATGAGTTGGTGAAATTGCCAAAGGGCATGAGAGCTCTGAAGAACAAATGGGTGTTCAAAGTTAAAGTTGAAGAACAAAGCTTGAAGCCAGGTACAAAGCTAGATTGGTCGTTGCGATTTGATTAAAGGCAGGGCTTTGACTTTGATGAAATATTTTCTCCTATTGTGAAAATATCTTCCATTCATACAGTTCTTGGTTTAACTGCTAGTCTTAATTTAGAGATTAAGCAGATGGATGTGAAGACTGTTTTTCTTCACGGTGACTTAGAAGAAGATATTTATATGGAACAACATGAGGACTTCAAGGTGAAAGGTAAAGAAAATAATGTGCGTAAGCTTAAAAAGAATCTCTATGGCTTAAAGCAAGCTCCTAAATAGTGGTACAAAAAGTTTAAATATGTTATGGGGGAGCAGGCTACAAGAAGATTTCTTCAGATCATTGTATTTGTATAGAGATTTTCTGGTGATGATTTTATCATTCTCTTGTTATATATGGATGATATGTTGATTGTGGGCAGGAATACTTTCAGGATTAACAAGTTGAAGAAACAGTTGTGTAAGTCTTTCGCTTTGAAAGACTTGGGTCATGCTAAGCAGATTTTGTGCATGAGTATTACTCGTCTCAGAGATAAAAGAAAACCTTATGTTTCATAGGAGAAGTACATTGAACATGTACCGGAGCACTTCAATATGAAGAATGCCAAGCTTGTCAGAACACTTCTTGCTGGTTATATGAAGTTAAGCAAGAAGATGTGTCCTATAATAAGGAGGAGAAAGAGAGCATGGATAGAGTTCCATATTCCTCCGTCGTCAAAAGTTTAATGTATACAATGGTGTGTACCAGACCTGATATTGCTCATGCAATCAGTTTGTTAGAAGGTTTCTTGAAAATAGAAGCTGTGAAGTGGATACTTAGGTATCTAAGAGTAAGCTCCAATAAATGCCTGTGTTTTGGGGGATCAAATCCAATCTTGAATGGCTATATAGATACTGATATAAGAGGTGACCTTGATAATAGAAAATCTCTACTGGATATCTATTACATTTTCAGGGGGAGATATATCATGGCAATCGAAGTTGCAGAAGTGTGTTGCACTATTTACAACTGAAGCAGAGTACATTACCGCCACCGAAGCTAGCAAGGAGATGATATGACTCAAGTGATTTATTTAAGAACTTGAATTGCAGCAAATAGAGTACGTTATTTATTCTGACAGTTAAAATGCAATACACTTGAGCAAAAACTCCATGTGTCATGCAAGGACAAAATACATCAACATCAGATATCATTGGATTCGTGATCAAGTGGAGAGTGAATCATTTCTCGTCAAAAAGATTCACACAAGTGAAAATCCTGCGGATATGCTGACCAAGGCGATACCAAGAGACAAGTTTGACCTAAGCAGAGAACTTGTAGGCATGAGCACTCTCTGAGAAAATGGAAATACCTCCTTCAGGTGAATGGGACTGGAGGGGGAGATTTGTGGGGTTCAGCCCCATGATTCAAGGAAGAAAGTCTTTCTTTTTATTTCAAGGATATGGACATATGACAGGCTGATGTTTTTTGACAAACATTTTAAAGATATGACAGGATTTGACCATAACAGCAATTTGGACCTTTTTTGTGATGATGTCATCAATGACATCAATAGCAATATTCAGCTACTATAAATAAAGAGTTTTGAATCATTTGTAAGCACACCAAAACTCAAACAAATATATCTGAGTATTAGAGAGAGTGTGAGGTATACCATAGACTGTATAAGAAAATAGTCTGTGAAGAAAAATAGAGTGTAAGTGATATTTTAGTAAGATGGGAAATCAAAACATGGTTATTTCTTTTGAGTGCATAGCGGTCTTTGTAGCATTTTACTTAGACCTACACAGTGTAAAATTCGTTACTATAATAATATAAGTTGATCCTCTTGGCCCGTGATTTTTTCTTTATTCAAAAGGATTTTCCACGTAAAATTATTGATATCATTATTGTTTTCATTTTATCCATATTATTTAACTGTAACTATTTTTATTGTTGCTCTGCAATTTTTCCAACATAAAGAGAACGTTTTTTTTTAAAAATATTTGAAGAACTTTTTCAATTTGGAAATAAAGATGGGGTTGGAAAACATTTTCAGAGCAGTTTTCTAAATTTGCAATTTAACTTCAAATTTCAAATACTTCCTTTGTTTCTTTTTAATTGCTAGTACAAGATTTGCACAATCATTAAGAAAAAATTAATATGAATGATAATTTGACTAATATAATCCTATTAATTTTTTGAAGACATACAATAATAATTCATTTCACATTTTAGAATAACTTTATGTACTAAAAGTAGAATTGAAAAAAACATAGTCAATTATCTCTTGAATTTTGAAACTAGCAAGTATTTTGAAACACTTATTTTTAATATATCTAGCAATTAAGATGAAACGGAGAGAGTATAATTTAGTTGAGGACCTTACTTATTTCAAGCAGCTCATCTACAATGACATCCGCGGGGAGCCTGAATCCGATAGTGAAGGAATAGGTGTAGACACAAGCACCTGTCCCGATGATACGGTGATCCTCTCGTCTTTTATACTTTGCCCTCGTCCCCTTTGTAGTTGGCCACGACTCTCGGAAGATGCTCCCGGACAATTAATGAAGGGAATTAATTGATTGGTTTATTTCGATTGCAAGTGGTCTTTTTCCGGAGATCAAATCGTGCCTAGAATAGGGAAGTTAGTTAATTAAGTCAATTCTATACTAATTTCATTATTCCTTCACTGTATCCAATCTAATTTTTTATTTGAATACTAAATTACTCTCTATTGTGCTCTACGAAAGGCAATTGTTCAAACATTATTCAACAAATAATTTTCTATTCTTAGGAGATCGAATAAGAACCTCTTTTTATTATTCAGTTTTCCGATTACGTTCAATTATTTTATTCATTCTTTGCTTATTATTTACTACCTCAATTGCTCAAATCAAAAGTTTTATATTATTTGAATTAATTACGTTGGTAAAGACCTCTTTCAAATCAATTCAACTAATGAAATATAGGATAAACAACGGAGGGAGTAGTTATTTCTGTAGAATATGGATCTCCATACTCACTTTCTACTGTTTTCCACAATTCTTGTAATTGATAAACTACTTTGACCTTTAGACACTAAAAGTTACTCGTGCCAAATGTTATTTAGCTTTTCTTTTCTTCTTAGGACTCTTCTTCTTCAAAATTCTCTACTCCGCACTCAAATTTTCTTGTTATCACTCCTTGCTCTAATACCAATATATTTATGAGAGGGAGGGGTAGAAATCAAAGAGGAAAACAGAAAAGTGACTTTTGAACAAAGTGCAGTAAATTTCCAATAACTCTATGGAAAATCGGCTACTCTATTTCTCACAGCAACAAATGTATCTTGTAATTCTTTCCACTTGACTTGCACACTTACACATACATACACAAACATAAAAGGGACTTTTTGGTATTCAAAGCACACAAGGATTCTTCTAACATTAGAATAGTCCACATACAAGATGTTCCGTAAATCTCTAGACAATATTTAAGTATAATAAAAGACGATACATTTCTAAAAGTGTTTGATGGTTCAACTGATAGATAGGTCGAGAATATATTTCTGGACAAATGAGCAGACCTTTCATTACTTAACTTGCCAACAAATCAGTCAAAGCATAGAGGAGATAGGATGGACAATTGATCTAATTTAGTATAAATCGTGCATGAACGGCTCTTCTGACGCGCACTGACACTGAGTGCTTATTTGTAATAGTATCTTCTTTTCTTTCACTGGCAATCAGAAGCAATATCTCCTGAGGGTTGAAGAAGAATAGGAAGTCCTTTGATTGGGGTGGGCATGGGATTATATTCTATTTTCTCATTTGGGATCAATAGCTTCCATCTGAAATCTTTGACCACATTATGAATAAAAACAAGAATCTCCAACCGTGCAAACTCTTTCCCCAAGCACATTCTAGGCCCTCCTCCGAATGGAATATATGAAAATGGTGTCGGCCCTGCTCCTTCAAATCTTGATGTATCAAAGTTTTTGGGGTTTGAAAACAACTTAGGATCCATGTGAGTTACTGGGATATTCCAATATATCTATCACATAAACATTTAATAAATAGTTGCAAAAAAATGTAGATGTCATTTGCAAGTAAATCTTAATCTAAGCAAAAACAAAGAAGACATGCTCTTGAATCTTAAACTCTACTAAATATTGTTTGATTTTAACTGTATGAATCCATCTCTTTGATCAGGTAGATCTACGTGTGTAAGCTTATAGTTGAGATATGTGAACCGTACGAAAGAAAGACACCAACTTCAAAAAGTATATCATATACTGGAAGCTTGTAGATATTGTGAAAGGTCTTAATACATTCATGTCATGGTATAAACTTGCTATTGCAGAAGGTGCTAGAAGGAACTTGAAAGCCACCACGAAACATAGTCACATGGATTAAAGAAATACAAAACATCATGATGAAATATCATATGCAGGTATCACCTATTCTGAGAGAGGGGAACAAATTTATAAACTGGCAGATCATCTAGCTAATGTTGCACTGGATCAAAAGGAAATGTTGAATATCAATCTTTTCATTGCGACAACGGGAGGTATAGTGATATATTACAATGTCCATTCATTAATTAGACTGAAGGATACAAATAGATGATGCAGATGGACAGAGCTGACAGGGTAAACACAATTTGTCTTTGGATTAGCATTTAGATGGTTGTGTTTTACAACCAGTAATTGCAAAGGTACAATGGAGGGTAGAAGGAAAGAATGCAAAGTAGAATCACAAAATACTCACAGAGAACAACTGCAGAAGTTGAATGCAAATGTAATAGGATATCATTCTGTAAAATCTTATTAGAACATTATATTAGTTCTAATCTGGTTCTGATTTTTATGATCTTAGCTAGTTGTTTTTTTTTGTATTTAGTAAAAACTTTTTTTGTTTGTGTTTCATTAATAAAAATAATCACTAGGCAACCTGCCCAGTGATATATTAGCCAAAAATTTAAAAACTCAAAGCGCATAAATATATAGAAATTAAAACAAAATGTTAAAGTACCTTCCATCCTTTTGGAATGGTATAACCTTGGTAGTTAAAATCGACTAGTACTTCTTTGAAACTTCCAATAATTGGTGATGTTAACCTGAGAACTTCAGACACTACATCCCACGTATACTTCATCTTCTGTATATCAACCCAGTTCAAGTACTCCCTTCCTCCTTTTGATGATGCAATCTCCTTTTGTTCTGTTCTTATTTATCAAGCCAAAAGATTACTTTTTTATAGTTAGGGGAGCCCTGGCATTTCATATGTTTTCATTTTATATTACAGTGTTCAACTGACCTTGTAAAATGTTGTCATAAACATGAGGCAACTCCGCGAGATACTTCATCACCAATGTTATAGTAACAGTGGTGGTGTCATGGCCGGCAAAGATCATCATCAGGATGTTATCCGCTATCTCCAGTTCAGACATGAATTTACCATTCTCGTCCGGAAATAGAAGTAAATGTGACAGAAGATCTTGTTCAGGAGAATCTGATTTCTGTTCTATGGCTTCTCTTCTCTGCTTCACAATCAACAAAAGTTCTTCCCGGATAGTGTTTGTTGCTCTCTTTGCATGATAAAATGTAGTTCCAGGGAAGTTTAGTTCTATAGATATGACTCCTTTTAAGAAAATGGTGAATAGATTGAAAAGCTTTGAAATTCTGTTTGTGTCTTCAAGGCCCATGAAAAGGCGACATGCCAACTCAAATGTGTGTAACTTCACAGTTGGGAAAACTTTCACCTCCTCTTTCCCTATATCCATATATAGACATACAAAAGTTTCAATATTCATAAATATTTGATAGCAAAGAGTTCGACAATCTCCCCATCAAACATTAGGCCACTTGATAAAATTTGTGATCTATACTCACTATACTAGAGATATCTCTACAAATCAAAGAAAATTAAAGTATAGGTTGTGCAAAATATACTTGACAACTATACAAGGGAAGAATTGATATATTAACTTTATAATACCAACTTACAATTTTTAGTTTTTAGTCAAAGTAGCGTATCTTTATTAAAATGTTTCAAAATATAACATTTTCCTATAATTCGACACTTGGTACTTTAAGTATTGTATGGCGAGAGTTGCTAAAATTTATCAAACTCTAACAATCTCAATTCAATATTTGGAATCTTCAATTTTAGGAATGATAGCACTTTTAGTCCTAAAATTATGGGTAAATTTTGATTTTGATATTTGTAATATATAACTTAGTACATGTAACCTTCAATAAATTTTATATATGTGATTTTGAACCCTTTAGGCAGAAAAAATGTCATATTTAAACTATTTTTAAAGGTACATCACTCAAAAATATAGAATAATAATATAATTTTAATATAACACATAAATAACTAAATGATTGAAACGGTCAATACTTCAAACAATTGTAATTATTCACAAGAAAAAAATTTTAAAATACACTTTTCAAGTAATTGAAAGTTAAATAGTCTTAATCGGATAATGCAAAAACTAAAATCGGAATTTAAATGAGAAACCAAAAGTGCTATAACTACCTAAGAAAATTTTACCTTATATTTTACTAGTTTAGTCAGTTAAGGTCATCTTTATGAAAATAGTACATTTGAGTAATATCTTTTCGAGAATAAATTAAGGCAAAACTGTAGATTCATAATTTGAACTTACATGTTATCACTATTCATTACATGTGAAATATTTTACTTTCATTTTGTTTGGGTTAGGTCTTTATCGTCAAGTGGATAACAAATGAAAGTGTTATCATTTCAATATTTTATTTCCAAAGAGACAACATCAGTATTTTTAAAGACGTTTTCGGGGTATGTTTTGGATTGGAGCGAATTCAAAACGCATCGAGGGCAACTAAAAGGCGTAGATTTATAAAGCATAAGGCCCAGAATTTGCGCCGTAAGTCCCGGGCATAAAAGCATAAGTTCTGGGCGTAAAAACGTAAGTTTCAGGCATTAAATTTAATTTTTATTATTTTAAAAGTATATTTTTTATAAATAATATTTTTATTACTTGTGTAATGATATTTATACTTTATGCTATCATGTTTTCATATTGTAGTTATTTTTTCTAGAATATATCGATAACAAAAACAACTCTCAAATAAAATGACGTTATAAATAGTTTTTTTGATGTTACGCCTAAAAATGATACGATTGAGATTTCATAACCTTATGCTCTTGAGAAACTTTATCTATATTTTTATATTGCTATTACAATATTTATCTTTACCCTTTTTTGAAATATATATAAACAACAATTAGTGTAAATATTAGTTGAGAGTGAGAAGAACTATAGGAAATCGATAATGAAGCAGATGATGATTTTATTTTAAAAATTATCTCGGCTATTATCATCTTTTGTTGTTGTTATCTTTCTCAAATAATAATTATAATATTTTTTTCTATATTATTGGGATTTATTTGAATTTAATTATAAAATTACTGAAAATATTATTTTTGCTTATTTTCTTAGTAATAAAATTATAAAATTAAAAATATATTAAATATACGCCTAGTAGATCCATGGGACTTACTCCCCATGTCTCGAGGCTTACGCCTTGCCCCCTGCTATGTAAAATGTCTTGCCTCGCGCCTTCGCTTTTTAAAACACTGAACAACACTCTTTCTTTACCAAAAAAATCTACATTTTAGTTAACGGTAAAAATTTTAAAAAGTGATTAAAGGCAAGTGGATTAAGATCGATCATATTCATTTCTTTTCGTTGCTGAGGAGGAAAAATATAACTGAGGAGAAGGTTGAGAGTCTTTTTCCATGGAAATTCTAAGAAAGAAAATAAAGAGATTATATGGATACTTTCTATTCTTGAGGATGCTTTTATAAGCCACAAAATTGAATCGTCACTTCAATGTGAAACGACCGCACAATTAGAACTAAAAAAGCTATCTAACAGCATGTGCTTACGTTTTGACGTTTTTCCTGGAGCTGTGGGGGGCAAATTGATACAAGGCTCGAGAATGATTATTGATTTCCTCGAGGATCTATGAGGATGTCCAACTGTAAGATGACCTTTTCTGGGAAAAGGACTCGAAGGATGGTCTGTCTAGGATCAGTTTTACTTATGCCAGACCTAAATCACTTTAAATCTCACCGAGACGATACCTTCATGTCTTACGGGCAACGCTGAACATCTCTTCAGTTTTCATCTAACTACGTTGAGTTCTGATGTGTCTCTTTACTATAGTCGATCCCCCACCCCACCCACACATAAACTCTTTCTTTTTCAATTTGAATCCATCCTTTTTTTTGTTTCAACACAATTTCTATTAAAATGTGATGAAATTCAATAGTATTTTTCCTTTTTGATGTAGCTAGAGCTTTAAAACGTTGATCTCTTTCACGTTAAAACATGCATTTCTTTTCTTTTTAAAAAAAGGAATGGATCTATGCTACAAATTATATAGGTGGAATCATAATCTTTATTTATGAATTTCGATCATAATTTTATTTTGCCTATTATATTCTAAATAGATTATTAATATTTATTAAATAATTTCTTTTAACCAAATATAAAGCTTGAGTTTAAATTATTGGGTTTAGCACCACCTTCAGTTACTCCCTAGTTATACTCATCTAAATTTTTATTGTAAATCTATTCCTATATTTTGATTTTTCTAAGTTCTTATTTTAGATTTGAGACATGTGTCACAGTTAAGAAAATAATGGCTGAAATTTAATTAATCCAAATAAGATTCTAACCAGTAACCATAGTTAATAACACATATTTCCTTATTAGTTAACTTATCGATAATTCTTTTTATCAATTCTTTTAACTTCCGATTATTAGTTTCTGTATTTTAAGTTAATTTTACTTGGGTTATTTGTTGAATTCCCCTTTTCTTTAATTTGTTCGATATTTCTTTTCTTTTTTTTGTTTTAACAAGTGACAAAATCAATATGTTAATGAATGACCCAATAAAATTTTAACATTAGAGAGATTCTTTTGTTATAAATATTTGTTTCTAATTTTTAAATATCATACGTTAATTTAATTGGGTCTTTACTGAATTTACTCTCACAAGCACGAGATATCAATTATTTTCTGAATTCTTATCTGTTCAAAAACAAGGAAAAACGGTTAAGGAAAATAAAAGAGCTCAGCAGGATAAATAGTTTTAGCCCTTTAAAAATAAAATCTATAGCTTCTTTACCGGAAGAAATTTTTATTTTATATATAAGAAATTATTATTTTTATATATAAAAAATTAAAAAATATTTTTTTTTCTATTCAAATTATACAAGCGCAAGTCTAATTTTCTCTTATATAATAAAGTTGAAAAAACAGAGAGAAATATTTAAATGACAAGATAATGTGTAGTTAGAATTATCGGATTCTCAAAAAGTCCCGAAAGCAAATATGTATATAAAATAGTTATTAGTATAATCATGATTAGGATTTTGCTTTAGTTCATTAGGGAGAAATGACTTTTAGCTTTTTATAAACATCTTTTAGTTTTATGATTTTTTTTTAAAAAATATTTTTATTTTTATACATAAGAGGTAATAATTTTTATATATAAAAATTTAAAAAAAATTATTTACTTTTATTCAGATTATAAAAAAATAAGAAATCTCATTTCCTCTTATATAACAAAGTTGAAAAAATAGAGAAATATATATATATATATATATATATATATATATATATATTATTATTATTGTAATCATGATTAAGATTTTTTTTTAGTTAATTACGGAGAAATAATTTTTAGCTCTTTATAAATGTCTTTTTAGTTTTATGAATTTTTTATAAGATATTCTTATTTTTACACCTAAGAGATTTGAAAAGGTCATTTTCTTCTATTCAAATTGTAAAAAGACAAGAGATCTATTTTCTCATAAAAGTAGAGAAAAAATAATAATTTTTTAGTACTTTATAATTTTGATTTTTAGTTCTATGGCTTGCAAGAAATTCTTATTTTTACACCTGAGATTTTTATTTTTGCACATAAAAATCTAAATAAGTCATTTTTTATTTGAATTGTAAAAAAATAAAAAATCTTATTTCCTGAGCTGCTCAATTTAATTCCTAAAATTGACATAGTTATAAAATCAAAAATTATATATATATTTTACCCCCCCCCCACCCCCCACCCCACCCCTCCTAAAACTCCCACCCTTTTTTCTTGCTCCCTGGGAAAAAAAAAATTATAACCTAAAGACAGCTATGAGTAATTGTACACAATAAATGAGATCATTTATATGAAAAATGAGGCAAGTATAACCTATTATAATAGGATAACGGATACCGAAAATATAAAAATAATTTTATTATTATCTTCCGCTGGTGGATCAGAAATAACAATTTTGAAATAAAGTTGGAGATAATTTTATTTTCTGTATGGTTATGGTAATAATTAGTCCCCCGATATGTATTTTGTATTAAAATTAATTTAATGTATATGTATTGCACGTGTGTCTCGCATATATATATATATATATATATATATATATATATATATATATGTTATCGTAAAATTAAACCCACTAATAGTACCTTCAGTTCATATAATTTGGTATATCCTTAAACTATCATATTTATTTATAATTAAATTAATAATGACTCGAGAATCCCATAATTCATTCAATTACCCGATTCAATGTATTAATACAAAATGAAGTTACACAATTTAATTTATTTTTTCAGAGTGTGAGTTGAAAAATTATGATAAATAATTAGTTAGTTTAATAAAGAAAAGATTGTTATAAGTTAACAAATTGATTTTATAATCTTAGATGTTAGGACTTTTAATATAATTTAAATAAGAAAAATTTTAAGAAATAAAATTTTAATCAATTTTAATGTACTAAATATTAGGAGTTCTTACCTTTTACAAATAAGTAAAGATTTAATAACTATAACTCTAATTAATTTCAAAATCCTAGATATTAAAATAATAATGAAATAACAAGTATTTAATAAAAATAATAAATAACTGTTTTATCTAATGTAGAACTGTTTAATGCAAGGCAAAAAATTCAATCTATATTTCTAAAGATATTTTTGCTTTTAATATAATATAGATAATATAATTAATTATTTCGTAAAATATCTCAATCTATAAAATATTCTTGTCTATCTCATCCCGCATGCTATTGAATCATAATTTTTCAATGAAAATGAAATTGCAAATATTCTTGTATAAATGAAATCCAACATAAAAAGTGAATGGAGTATGTTAATTTTGCACCTTGCCAGTGATTGCTGATATGGTGCCGAGTACTCAATTCCATGGTCTTAATATAGCGCTTAGAGAAAGCATCTGGGCTAACGAAATAGTACAGCATCTTCCTCAACTGTTTTGCTTCATTCCCATGACTGTTACTCAAACTCTTCCCAAGCAATTGTCTCACTGAACTTGGCCACCAAACACTCACCAACTTATTTTCCTTTCCAAACAAAAACTTGTTTGCCTCAGCACCACACAATACTACCATTTTCTCACCCATTATTGATGTCTTGAATACCTGAGTTTCATACTTGTTCATTCTGTCCTTCACAAATTTCTCCGTCTTTCCATCCCGGTTTAATCGGAGAAATTCCAGTGTTTCTCCCATCACCGGCCATCCGTAGCTGCCCGGAGGAAGGTTTGATGACGACTTTCTTCTTTTTTTAATGACATGATTGAAAAAGAAGACGAGACATGCCAAAAATGCAAAAAGGATTAGGTACACAGCTAATGTCATTGCGACTGCTTTTCACTTCTATAATTTTTAGCATTTACAAACATATATAGAGTGAGATAGAGATATTTTTTTGGCATATAAAAAAGTAGATATATAGTCATAGGGTGTGCGTAGCACGGACGACAAACATTTTCAATTCTTCTTATGTATAGTTAATGAAGTTCTGGGAAACATTTTTTTTTTTTTAATACCAACAAGTTTCTCAAATACAAAGTAAATGACTTTTCTGGTTATAGCAGTGAAAATTAAATTTCATTAATGTACGTAATTTCAGGTTGATGGCTACTTCGCACCCCTAATCACAACCCAAGGTTAATTAGAGGTATTAAATAGGCTGATTGGATTAAATTCAGGCGGATTAAAATGAATTGAGTTAATAGCGAATAGTTATTTATCCACATAAAAGTTATTTGATTGAAATGGATTACAACGGATCATAACTTAACATGTCTAATTCCTATTAAGTTTTAATTATTTTATTTGTTCTTTTTATAAATTTTTAATACCTAATAAAATTATTTTATTTCTTTATTATCACAATATATAATATATCAAATAAGTTTTTTTTTTTATTATAATTCAATTTGGCCAATATATGAGATGAAATTTTTAATGGGGTAAAATGAGGTGCCCAAACTTACACGAGTTAAAAACGACTTTTGTGGCCTTTTATTTTCTTCATTTCTACTTTGGTTTGGGTTCTAATTTAATAAAGCGTTGAAAGAAGTAGGACGGATGCTTGAAACACCATTATATTATCACTGTTGGACAAGACGCGGTTTCCATATAGATAAGCTACTTCTTGTGCCCTTCGGATTTCAAATTATATGTTACATAATCATTTTTTTGGGAATAAAATATTGATACACATACACAATTATATTTAAAGCATGTAGCTGAATAATTTAAATCTCAAATAAAAATAACAAAAATTCTTCTTCATGATTTGTTTATTATAAAGGCGGCAAACGGACAAATTGAATCAAATGAATTAAATCAATAAACATGTCAAGACTCATTCCATTCAAAATTTGCTTCGCCAAATAACATCCAACACAAAATTGACTAATCTTATACTTAATGATATTTTAATTTTACTCCATTTGGTCCATCCATTTATATTTGACAGATTACAAGATCAGTGTCATTTAACACCCAAACAACCAAGTTGCTTTCTATTATTGGGTCAATTTATTTACATTTATTAATAATATTCTAAGAGTCCGAAGTTTCATAATTAAAAATTGAATTACAAAAATACGTTTTAAATATTGAATAATTAATTTATCCTCTCTTAACAATAACATTACCCCCTATTAAATAATTAAATAATTATTTTTATTCCACCAAATTTTTATGGTATAATTATCTTAATTAAGCAACCTTACTTGTTTGTTTCTTTATCTTCCACTATGATTTCTTTTTATTCCATCAATTTACAATACCATTCTTCTATCAAATCAAATACTAACATATATATGGGAAACGAAGGAGAGGAGATTAGGGATACATTAATTTTTATTTTTATTTTTGCTGTACTTTTGTTGTATATATCTTACTAATCCTTTTTTTTTTTTTTTGTAAGGGTACTTGATTTATTGCAAAAATTGTTGTTTTAGTTTTACTTTCTTTTTTCCTTTTATTCAAGTATGATGGTACTTTATAGTAATTTTAGGCTATGATTCATGAAATATCTTGTACTCTGCCTTATATAACAGTGGTCACTTGTCTTTTCAGAAAAAAAAAAATAAAATGACATAAATTGTATGAATTAATAGGTAATTGTGTGCAACAGCTCTTTTTGATTGTTGAAGTCTAACCTTACCATTTTATTGTGTAAGCATTCTCAGCCGATCTTTTTATATTTTTAAATAGGATTCTTTTAAACTATATTTATGATTTACCAATATCATAATTTCTGTTAGTTATATGGCATCAAACTCTTAAAAGAAATACAAGTTCAGTGTATTGTCTGATTTAAGTTACTTTTAGTGGCTTTTCTTCTGATCCATTTTTCAAATTTAACAAAATTATAGTGATGTGATCAGAGCCGGCGGCCATTAAAGCAATGGCTTGGGGTTTCAATTTTTTGGGGTCTTTATTTTTTTGAAACAAGGTACTTATACATATTATTAAAACAAATTATATGTATTTTTAAATATGTAAATAAATTTTTGGTGAGAAATTACAATAACTTTTTACTTTTTAATTTGAGAATGGTTGCTAATTGAGTAACGAAATAATTTCTTGATAATTGTTTTCTTACGTGAGAAATAGAGTGTCTATTTTATTGTCTTATATATCCTAACAACTAACATGAGCCCACATTATTGTTCTTATATTCAACCTTTTTCATGTTCTCTTAAACTATTTCTTTTTCCAATATTGAACTCCCCAAATTTCTCCAAAACTTACTGAGTTACTATACTTACAAGTTACAAAAGAACAAAATTTGCTTTTCGGTATATCTTTTAAAATTTCAACTATTGCAATAAACAATCATTATATTTAAGGAGTGTAATACTATTTCAATATTATTATATGACTTGTCAAGTTTTTAAGCTAGATTTTATTACTCTAATTTTATTTTATCTTTTATATTAAAAATTCTTTATTGTTGACTATTTGATATAACATATTATTTGCAATAAATTTAATTAATAAAAGTTTACCATTTAAATATATGCATATTGATGTCACATATCAGCTAAAAAGTTTAATTGCTTTTTATAAAAAAAAAATATAAAGAAGAATTTGTGATTGTTATAATTTTTCCTAAGGAAATTGCATCAGACATGAATATAGAACTTAAATTTCGTACGAAAGGCGTAATATTTAAAAAGAAATAATTTGATGAAAAATATTGATAATGAAATCACAAAGTCCCTGGAAGGATCTTTTAGAGTTGATTACATTTTATACATAGTAGACCAATCATTTCTTTTTGTCGATCATTTTTTAAATAAATTTGAATAATTTGAAGCGTATGAAAATATGTTTGGTTTCCTATTTAATAGTAAAAAATTAAGATCATTCGATAATGAGAACTTGAAAAAGCATTGTCTTAATCTTGAATTTTCTTTAACACATATAGTTATTTTAGTATTAATGGTTTTAGATTTATTTTTTAAATTAAAAGTGTCAAGAGAAATAATATAAGTAGAAATAATAATCTAAACAAAATACTCAATAAAGACTTATTTCTTTTTCAAATATATATATTGCTTATAAAATGATGTTAATCGTTCCCGTAACTATTGCCTCTGAAGAAGTTTTTTCAAAATAAAAATTGATAAAATCTTATCTAAAGTCAACCATGTCTCAAGAGAAATTGAATGACTTATATTATCAATTGAAAAGGAATTATTAATTATAAAATTATAATAATGATTTTGCATATGAAAAATATTAAAAAGTAGACTATAAATAATAATATATATGATAATATTTCCTTTTAAAAAAAATTAAGATCTTTTTCTGCAGTTTGACTTTAGATCCCTAATCTTATTAAATTGGCCGTGCACGTGATATACAAACATTTTTTAAAATTTACAAACTTGCAAAGACTGATTATAATATATATATTATATTATATTGAATGACAAAATTGTTCAGGTAAGAAAAAATAAGAGGAAAAGTGAGGATGAGTATAGAGAAATATATGTACATTGCATATTTATACCTTATACCATCAAATTAATTTAATTACAAAAAAATACATATATGTTGTTATTTTTATTTCAAAACTATTACAAAACATTCATATATTTATATTTGTTTCATTTTAAAAGATTTCATTGTTTAACATGAAATAGCGACATATATATGTGCAATACAGAACGCAGAGGATCTGAAAATATTATTATCTATCAATATATAATAGCTGGCGAAGAGAACAAAATATTGGTTTGCCTGTTTGAATTGGGAAAGTCAAAAACACTGTTTCGCCAGGGTTTTTGAATCAATGAATGTATCCTTTTTTTCCAAAAAAAATATCACAACTTGTTAAAGAAACTAGACTTTCTGCTAATCACTATCTTATGTATTTAGAAAAATTAGTATCTTTTTAATTTATATAAGTTTTTTTTTTTCTATTCGGTGTTCGATATTTGTATTAGAGTCTGATTAAATTTAACTTCGTGCATTACAGGACCTATTTTTAGGGGCGCCACTTCTAATAGAATTTTTTCTATTCACAACTGTTCGAACCCAATATCTTTAATTGAGAATAGAGGAATCTCAATCATGTTGATTAATTTATAAAAGTTTTGATGGTTATTTTCAGTCAATAAAAAAATTGTCTGGTAAGTTGAAGTCTCCATTTGGGCAAATAGGATAAGAAATTGGAGTTCTTTTTTTTTTCTCTTTCTAGATTGTTCAATTTTAGGGAATCGCAACTATCTGAAGGTCCACTGTTTGTACTTAAGTTGACATCAAAATTGAATGTACAAGAAACAAGTTGATTGAAGGGAACAAAAGAATTGACTGAATGAGGAGAAATTAAAAAAACTAATACTTCCAAGGGACTTGGCCTAAACATAGAGAAAAGCATGGTAAAAACAATAAACGTGACGAAGAAAAAAATGGAATGTATAAACAGAATATTATAATATAGAAAAAATAGTATATCAATAATATATATATATATATATATATATATATATATGTATAGAATACAAGAAGGGATCATTAATAAGGAATAAGAATACGTGGCAGCGGTGAAAAAGAATATTTGGCAACTCATGAAGAGATACAACAGAAGTTACACCCATGGTCACATTTGTTGTTTTTTAACAAGAAAAAAAAAATAGACATGCTATCAATTTTAGAAAAAATCATTAAAAGTTGGGCTCATTTATGTGGCTTTCATTATTTAAATGGGTCATTTATATTATTATTTTTTAACAGACTCAATATCTGATTTTTAAATACCTGACCACGTGTCATAATTTTATTGGGCCACATCAATTAAAAAAATCATCTAATAAACTATCCATCCATCCTAATTTACCAGACCCATGACCCATTCCCCCATTAACCCGACTCAACCCAACCCATTAATATCAAATAAAACCTAATTCCCACTTCACTGCCCGTATATACTCCAAAGACCTAAAGTTCCGTCATCTTCTTCTTCATTTCCTTTCAGACGTCTTCTTCTTCATTGCTTCTAAAAGCTTCTAAGTTTCCTAACTCCTTTTCATTGTCCAAATTGACCAACCCAAATTCCTTTCACAATAATGTCTGACGGGCCAAGCGGTTCAATTGGCTCAAAGAGAAAGTGTCATTGTGGACTTGAAATAAATCGATTCACGGTGTGGACGCTGAACAATACAGCTGGACCATTTGTCAAGTGCCATAGGCCCGAGGTATATTATGTTTGAGTTCTAATTCTTTCATTTTAATTGAATTTAGGGTTCATTTTGTTGATTATTTTGTGGGAATTTGGCAGAATCAATCATGTAAATTTTGGGATTGAGATGATGAGAAATTTCAACTAAGAGCTATAAGTATCATCAACAATCAAAAAAAAAAAGAAGTTGGATGTTTGTGATATTGAAAAGAATAATTTGAGGAACAAGATAGCTGATTTCGAAACTTCTACTGTTAATAATGCAATAACGATAACAAATTTGAGGGAAAAATTGAAAGCTATTGAGTGTGAAAGGAACATGTTAGCAGTGAAGGTGGTTGAATTTAAAGATGTTGCTGGTGTAAATACTTTAACAATAGATTAGTTGAGAAAGAAATTAACTCAACAAAACTTGATGGTCTTATGCTTGTTTGTTTTGCGTATTTCTCTCATGGCATATGTTGTTAGGAAATGAAGGTGGCTGAGTGTACTGTTAGTTTGGATATAGTTTAGTGTTTATGTTATCTAGGTATTTTGTCAATCATTGACAATAATTTCGGATGTAATTTTGTTGTTTAGGTACTTTGTCAATCATTGAAAGTAATTCCCAACGTAATTTTGGTACTAATGTAATTCAGTTGATGGAAGTTCTTGTAATATAATGTTATAATGTTCTAATCCAGTTTTGGTACTAATGTAATCCAGTTGACACAACTATATTAGGGAAAGGCAAATTTGATTCAATTGCTCATATATATAATGCATTTTACACAAGCACTTTTATCACAAAATCATCCCATAATGGGCACATGTACAATGCATACAAAATATGGTCTATACACTCTGATTTTCTTGATTCTGCCCGACCTCCTCAGACTAGGTCGTGGCAGTGGGTGGGAACTATTGTGGTAGTAGCAACATTTGTTGCCTCTGAAGTGTGTGAACTTGTGCCAGCACCCAGCAGTTGTGCTGTCAGGTTGTCCATGGAGTGTTGAGTAGCCACCTGAACCTCTCGATCCTCGTCTACCTCTTTTCTCAATATTGAACTCCCCCAAATTTCTCCGAAACTTACTGAGTTACTATACTTACAAGTTACAAAAGAACAAAATTTGCTTTTTGGTATATTTTTTAAAATTTCAACTATTGCAATAAACAATCATTATATTTACGGAGTGTAATACTATTTCAATATTATTATATGACTTGTCAAGTTTTTACGCTAGATTTTATTACTCTAACTTTATTTTATATTTTATATTAAAAATTCTTTATTGTTGATTATTTGATATAACATATTATTTGCAATAAATTCAATTAATAAAAGTTTACCATTTAAATATATGCATATTGATGTCACAGATCAGCTAAAAAGTCTAATTTCTTTTTATAAAAAAAATATAAAGAAGAATTTGTGATTGTTATAATTTTTCCTAAGGAAATTACATCAGACATGAATATAGAAGTTAAATTTCGTAGGAAACGCGTAATATTTAAAAAGAAATAATTTGATGAAAATATTGATAATGAAATCACAAAGTCCCTGGAAGAATCTTTTAGAGTTGATTACATATTATACATAGCTGTGCTGTCAGGTTATCCATGGAGCGTTGAGTAGCCATCTGAACCTCTTAATCCTCGTCTACCTCCTTTGCTATTTGGGCTTCCTCAAAATTTTCTTCATCTGTCTCTGCCCTCTCATCCTCAAAGTCATCATCCTCTTGCAGTGGAGCATCATGTCTGCTCGTAGTGCGACTATAGCTTCCCCCATACCAATACCCTCAAGAGCCGAGACTCTAAGCTCTAAATCCTAAATTTTGATATGAACTGGAGCAAGTGCTGTCGTGCCCCATATTTCTGCGAAAAGTGGGATTCAACATGTGACAACTCTTGTAGGATTATTTAAGGAGAAGAGTCGTCACCTAACAAATTTAGGTGCATTAGGGAACCGTACTAAGCTAAAGGAGGATAACTTCGTTTTATTAATCTACGCTACCAGAATCGGGTAAGTTTTCAAATTACCTCGAAAGAAAAGTGTTAAGCACCTTTCGAGGTCCACAACTGTGGGTCCTAACCGAATTCCATTTATGTGGGGGAATGACTAAGTAATAAGCAAAAGGTCAGATATTTTATTAAAAGCTAGCTTAACTATATGACAAGGAAAAACAAATTAAATATTATGTTAAAACAATAGAGTAAGACCAAGTAATGAGATACTAACTTAATTTCATGGTAATTAAGCATATAAGGTTTATATAAAGACTCAAACATGACTTAAATTAATTTATTAGTAAACCTAAGACTTTTGTGATAAAGATAATGCAAACTTATCAAAACATCAAATATAATATTTTAAAATATTTACTGCACAAGACATTTAAAATGACCTTTTATTACAATCTAAATAAATTAAATCATTTACCGAATTAATGCGGAACTATGTGGCAAAATAATAATTAAGTTATTTCTTAATTAGATAAATAAAATCTATTTTAAGACAAATGAGTAGCAAGTTAAATTAATACACTAAGTAATATAAAAATTAAGTGATAAACAATCCCAATTTATTTACTAAACAAATTTTTTTTTTGTTCAAACGGAGGAAGTAAGTTATATATATTTTAAACTCTTTTAAAATAATACTAGGTGATTACTACAATATAAGCTTACTTATTAAATACGTGAATAATTTAGAGGACAAGGAAATTAAAAGAGCCAAGATATTCAAACAAACAAGGAGAAAGAGATTTGAAAAGATAAAGAAATATTTAAACAATATTTGTTTGCTAACTCACATATAACTCTTAATTACCCCGAACAAAATAAAGGAAGGACAACAAAAACTATAATTTATAAATGCTTTATAACAATTTAAAAGCTTTTCAAAAATTAAACAGGTTTAAGAAGAGCTAAAAGTCTAAAAAAAAAATGTTTGTTGCCTTATCGGGATGACAACACGATATTATGAATTGTGATCCTCAAACTTAGCAACAGATTAATTGGAGGTCGATCTTAAGTTTAAAAATATAATAATAATATATTTAAGAATATTTGAATAAAGATAAACACATAAAGTATCTTCATATAAGTACACATAATACTTTTAAATCTTTGATTGAATGGTTCTTCTAGGGAAATGGGCCGGCCTAATTTCAAAAAATTTGAAATTAGACCTCGTAATTTCTTTTACTTTCTCAATAACTATATGTTAAGGGATAGTATTTATCTTCATTAAAAAAAACACATTGCCCATCTCAAGAAAAAGATGAATCTAGATGATGGTTTTAATTTAAATAAAATAAAGCAAATAAGTAAAAAGCATGCAAAAACATAAACTTGAAACTAAAAAAAAGTTAAACAATTAGCACATAATTCTCAACCCCCTTAATCATCCCTTTTTCACTACATACATCTGTTCGTACATTATTACAAAGTGGTCCAAACAATAATAAAGATAGTAACAATAGTAGAAATAAAGAAAAATAAAATCCAGCAGCTCTCAGTCCAATCCCACTACTCGAGCGATTCAGCTGTATATCCAAACAAAGTCAAAGGGGTACCTGTCAAACTAAACAAAACACAAGCAGATGTCTATATAAAGAAAAAAACATAAGTAGCATGTAAATACGATAATATCACAATTATGATTAAACTCAAAGATTGACATCTTTCATGTAAATATAAAGAGAACTGACTAAATTATAAACTAAATAAGTATATGCGTCGACGATGAATAAACTAATAAACAAATGAAAGTAGCATAGTTTGGAGGAACTAACCAATAAGAGACAAATTCAGAATACTAACAAATCTACTGGAGTATTAAAGAAGAGAAAACATATATTGCTAAAAGATTAATCGTTCGAATATTCAAGAGGAAATAAATAAAGTGGTATTGTTAAAGAATTCAGTCCTTCTGTTCTAAAGATATAGACGAATGCATATTTATATAGTTAATGAAAGGTTAGTGGAGAGGAAGATAATCAAGAAATCAATTAAAAGGATTCATTTCTTTATTTGGCATAGACAAGATCAATTCCCACCTCAGCAAATTAAATTTACCAAAATAAATCAATATCAAAGTTATTTCTAGTTATTTAAGGAAAAACAATCAATTAAGATGAAGGCTTACCACTTACCATATTACCATAGGTGGTGGAATAAAGAACTGTTGTATCATTAAAAATCTTACCATAATATTCAAATAAAAGCTTATCCATATTTAGGCATATGCATATGAAAAAAATATTCATAAAGTACTGAAGAATTCACCCAGAGGAGTCAATTAAGACAATTGGATAGGAATTTAGAGTTACTATTATTAATCTAGAGAGTTGTTGTAATTTAAATTAAAAAATGGAAGGAAGCAAATTTGGCCAAAATATCGGAATCTACCAAAAATAGACAAATATTAGGAATATTTATGTAAATGACGAGGCAGAGAAAATGAAACACATGGATTTTAAGTACGAATATTTTCATAAATATATAAGTACTAAAACACTGCTTATACACTATGAATTAAGGCAAACAAAAATCTCCAACAAAAAAAAAATCAATTAGCAAATAAAATCAATCAATGATTTTTTTTGGCAGTTTTATCAGGGCTAATTAATCACTAGGTCCGTCACATAATCATCTTTACTAATTATGAGATTCCAAATTACCATACAGTTTGATATCCAAAAAAAAAAAAAAGCAAATTTCATTAAACTGTCAAGCGCTTAAGTAAACGAATGAACACTTAAAAGATTTGATTTTGCTAGAACCAACAGGTTGAACAAGTCACTGGTGTTAGGATGATAGGAAATAAGATGTATAAAAATAGGAAATTTTCACATAATACATGAACTACATAGAAGATAAGAATTTAGGCAAAAATCACCACTCAAAACTCATGAATCTGTCAAACGAACTCAAGAATCTGTCAAAAGAATTCACGAGCAAGGGGAGAGATAAGATGGAGAATTTTTACATATAATTATTTGCAGACAAATCGGAGCAAGAATATGTCGATTCTAGGCAGAAAAATCTCCTTTCGGAGGATATTATCTCAGATCTACAAAACCAGCATTAAAGAAAATAGAGAAGCAGAGAAAGCTCTTAATAAATCATATTTAAAACTGATTCAAAACCCGGCTCAGTAATGAACGAGTTTGTACCCTACTACAAATTGATCTATGCAGCGATATTATTCATGCTAGATTTTATTTTACGTTGCTGAGATTCATCTTGCCTCAAACCGGACCCTCATGGTGATGAGCGATTTTTGGTGGAAGTAATAGGAGCGGTGATGTTGAGAGAGGAAAGGCGACAATGGCAGAGAGAGATGAGGGTGGGAAGAGCAGTCGAAGGCTGCGTCCCTACTGGCTCGCTGGACGGAGCAGATCTAGTAGTCGCTGGTTTCGCCGGAGGGGCGAAGTAGTAGTGGTGTGGAGCTGTTGCAGCGGAACAAGAGGCGGAGAGGAGACGCAGTGGTGACTGTTACTGGAACAGTGATGGGCGAAGAGGAAGAAGATGAAGTTGCGGGTCGCTGTCCGGAGTTTTGCCGGAACAGTAGAAGGAGGGGACAACGAGAGAGAGGGGGAAGTCTGTCGGGATGCGACGTTGGTGAGAGGATGTGTGCAAGAATGAAATTCTTAGGATTTGGGGGATTTGGGTTAGATTAAAAGATTAAATTAATTGTTAGCCATTGGATCTGAGTAGATGAATGCCTGAGATTTATTTAGTTTAGGATTTGGTTCGGGTCACGGTCGGATGGGATAAACGGGTCAAGAATGGGTTTTAAGTAAAGTTGAAATTTAATTTAAAAAATTAGTTATATTTTGATCAAATTCGCTAGAATTAACATAAATTAAATAAAAAGTGGCTAGAGTTCCAATGAATTTGGAGGAAAAAATGAATTAGCTGCTATTAAATTAATAAAAATACTACACTTATAAATAATTTAATAAATAGATAATATAATAGTCTAGTTTATGATAAAATGATATAAATATTATTATTACTAAGTGAATTATATTTAGTAAATAAATCTTGTTTTAAATATATATATGTATCTGTGTGTGTGCGCGTGTACATTAATATGCGATATGATATAATTACATATAACGTTAGAAAATTGATAACTTAAAATTAATAAAATATTTTAAAAAAAATATAACTTGAAAGATGTGAAAATAAATAAGTAGAAAAAACTAAAATATTACGGATGCAAACTAAATAATTACGTAAAAAAGATAATTTTAAAATATTCATATATACATTAATAAGCAGCTTAGACGAGGCATAGAGAGGTCAAAATTGGGTGTCAACAAGTGCCTTGTCAATGGCTCTTTTAATCATCTCAGGCATGTGGTCAATCAGGGAGGAAAGCTTCGTGTTGTTCCTTGCTGTCATATTGCAACCTTAACCATCTGGGCTGCTGAGAGGGTCTGCATAGGCTATGGTGCAACTGGCAGTGACGAAGAGTAAGCTAGTGCTTCATCTAAAGCCTAAGTGGAGGTGCCGGTGGCGGTATTGCCCATTGTCTGAAGGTCAGAAGTCAAACTTGCCTTTGAAAGATAAGGCTTACACTTTCTTTTCTTCATCTTTGGGTTCATCTCATCTTGAATTTTTGTGATGTCCACAACTTATTCTGCTCGTATATTTTCATCAATTCTTGCTATTTCTAGGACGCAGGCATCACAACATAGATTTGTGACAAGCACTGGAAAGGGTAGGGATGTGTATGTCTGTCGAGATCGATCCCTCATCTCCATTGCAATGATATCCCTCACGTTGATATGCACTCCCTTCATGATACAAGAAATTAGGATTGCTCGTGATATAGGTACCTCATTATCATTTTTTGACGGTGTCAGTCTAGAGTAAACAAACCCTAACCAATGTTTGGCTTGAATGTTGAGGTCGCTCTTTAAGATCTGCCCACCCTCAGTGGTCTAAGTTGGCGTAACTACTGCTATCAAAGATGCTATCCAGGTATAGTGGTTGTCCAGATTCTCCAATTTGGCCAAGTAATCCGTGGCATCTACATCATCGTCATCAAAATACGCCTTGTTAATGGCCTTGGCACTACATTCTACTTGAATCCCTCTGACTTTTACCTTCTCCAAACATGGTCAGGATTTTAGTGGGATGGTTGATTTTTTGGTGCTTCTGAGCTGCCGAGTGTGAAGCATAGAACTCACAAACCAATTGGGGACAGTACCGGCCTGGTGGCAGTGTAAATATCTGCTAGTATATCTCCTCTATCTGGTGAATATATTCGAAAAATCTTGTTCTATCCCGTTCAGACTGAACTTTTTCTCCTCATTGAAGTTTGTGTTTTGTATCCCCTCAAAGAATTTCTCTTTCATGCCAGAGACGTCATTGAATCGGAGAGCATCTTCTCCTCTCTTATGATGGAGTTCAGCCCGTCTTTCTCATCCTCCTTCGTCTTGCGAAGGGATTCCTCAAACTGTGTATCGAAATTTGATTCTTCCTCTGTGGATCTCTTCTCTTTTTCCTTACCCTTATCCATAGGGCCACTCTGTTTTGATGTATGAGAACGAGAGGGTCATCGGGAAGTCATCCTGCAAAAATCAAATTTTTATCAGTTCACAAATCAAAATTAAATACATCGCGTAAAGAAATCAGTAACTACATCATTATTCTCCCAATCCATGATCTAATCTATGTCCCACGTTTCAACAGACGTTGCCTGGGTCTTCATCACGTAAAAAAATAGTCACTACATAGTTAGTGACTCAGTTCGCAGTTCAATACGTGGTCCATGCTTGTAGAACCATGGTCCACACTTTTAGAACTAGGAAAGTGAAAAAAATCAACAACTCACTTTTCTTGAGCAAATAATATGTAGTAATCAAGGAGTAAAAATTGATTTCCTTGAGCAAAGTTCACTTATGCATTCTATCAAACATGTGGTGAGTATGAACTCGATTAACATAAAAAAATCAAATAATTTGACCCTCGTACTTTTAAGATTGTTGATTCTTGTGTGAGTTATCCCTTTGACTTCTATATTAATATCTAAAAGTTAATCACTTTAAGTATGATTTGAAAATATAATTGAAATTGTTGGCTTACTGAGGCTTGATCAGATGGAGTAGTTTTAAAATAAGCAGTGATTTCTCTTTGCCTTTTTTGTTGATGCTTCTTCAAATTTGACATCTAAGTTGGTCTTTTTATTGATGCTTATCTTGGCATTTTTATTGATAATTCTTTAAAATTTTATTTTCATATCCTCTTCAATAAGAGTTGAGAGAAAATCAAAGAAGAGGTGTCCTTAAAGTAACGGTTCACTTAGTATTTAAAATAAAATTAAAATGCAGTCGCGGTCAGTAAAATGCGGACCATGTAATACTAAGCGTTTCACTGCAAAGGGCAGCGCATTACTGAAAACGTTCGCAATGATACCGCGATCGCAGTTAAAATTTCGTGTCCAGCGTTTATGATGCGAATACTAAATATCCTAAGAAAAAAAGCTAGCCCTATCCAAATCCCGTAGTTTCTGGAATGAAATGCTTCAAAACCGCGGTCAGCGGTTCTGTATTCGTGGTTCGCGTTTTCAGCCGGAATTACATGCATGCTAAATGGTAAACAACAGATGTGTCCTCTACCAGACCATGATAAGAATTATAGGAGCAATTAGTTTATCATATTAACAGTTATTGGTAGGACAAAGAAGCTAAATAAAAATATTGCAAAAATTTAATGTAAAGTTTCATTTAAAATTAGTATTTTGAGAGTCCACAAAATAAATAAAAAATATTGTAAGTTGTAAATTTTTCTTCAATTTAGAAAGATACTATAATTAACAAACCTAACCACGACCATTCTATTCTTATATTTTCCACTTTGAAATTATAAAAACAGATCCAATTAGAAAACATTAACATTGCTATGTTTCATTGAGAAAGAAAGGAACTTCTCCATCAGTTATCCAATCCAAACAGAAAACTGGAACAACATACTTAAGATAATTCACAAAATACATAACTAAGAACGTAATTGTCTAGCATCTATTTTCATCCTATTACAAAATACTTAACTAAGAATATAATTGTTTAGCATCCATTGAGGTTGAACTAACAATCTTCAAATTTCAAAATCATCAGGGGATGGATGTAATCCCTCTTGGAATCATCTTGATATGTTTTTTCCTGACTTCATGTTGTAACTAGTTGCAGGTAATAACTTCTTTTCCCTTCTAAGTAACTTTTGTTGGTGAATAAGGAAAGTTGGTTGGAGTTGACACTTTAGTTGAATCTCTAGTGAATTGAATTCTTCTACTACCAGTTGGTGGTCTCATCCTTGTCTTCCTCGTGGTTAGGAATGTGAGCTCTTCAGATACGACCTTGGCCTTAATGATAGGTCTTCATCACTCCCAATTTCAGGTCCATAAGTGCCGCAACATAAGTGCTAGGGACTGATTGTTACGACTGTTGTGTACCAATTTCAGGTTCATAACAATAGGTTCTTGAGATGTGTCTACTTTGTTGATTTTCAATTGAGGTCTGACCAACTTTTTCTTTGCCCTTACTCTTCTTAATCTGTCTAGCCTCGTCTCCCTATCAACCAAAGAGACTTAGCATAATTCAACTAATCTGGTTGTTAATCTAGTAAACTAAAAACAACTACTCTAGCCAGCAGTTAAAAACAACTAAAAATGTTTATCTTATAACAATCCCTTGCATTGTGATTTTGTTCCCCACATTTACTGCATGTCAGTATTGAACTCTTCCTTGATGAAGTCTATTCACCCTTCCTCTTTATTGCTTCATTTGCTGTTTTATCTCTTTTCTTCTTGGGTCTTCCAACCAGTTTAATAAATTCAGGTGGCTCCATTGCATGAGCAGGGTCAACTCTCGAAAATTGTACTCCCCTAACATGCTACATTTTATGCTTGTATATCAGCAAATAGACTTATTTACTGTACCACCAGTGAATTTGCGTCACTATCAATATCCTGATGCAACAATACCATAATGGCATGAGGGCAAGGTATTCCAGACAAGTTCCACATCCTGCAGGTGCATCTGTTGTGCTCCAAATTCACAGTATGCCTATCACCTTCTTTTGACACTTCATAACCATAATCACCATTAAAGTTCATAGTGCATTCATATTCTATTGCCCTATAATCATTGTACAACTTCATCCATTGTGGACTGTAATCAGTTTTCGAACTCATAGCTTTGTCTTCATGATCTGCTAGCAAATTCATAACTTTGACCCTTATTTCCTCCAACATTTAAATAATGGGCATACTCTTGCTTCTAAAGTCCAAGCATTAACGGATTCTGTGAAGTTATTATCAACCATTGTATTCTTACATTGTGTATCAAAGTAGGCTCTACATCATACCTTTGGTGGTTTACTTATCAAGTCCTTAGCAGTATCTTTGTCCAATTTGCCTAGCTTGTTGAGTTGATCTTTAAACTCTTCATCATATGTGCTCCAAGCACACCACCACCACAACTTTCTCATTTCTCGACTCCTCCATTTTTTAGCCAATTAGCTTCTATGTGTCTAAAAAAATACCTTTGATGAGCTACATGAAGTACATTACTCACAGCATTCAGTAAGCCCTGTCAAATTTATACCAAGAAAGAAATCAATTTTCAATACCGAAACGGAATTAAAACAGAATGAAAACGGATTTATAAATAAAAGATTGATCAAAACAGACCTTTTGCATGTCTGAAATAAAGGTCACTCCAACTCTATCCTTTAGGTCCAAAGACCTTTTCAAAAGCTCCACAAACCATGACCATGTCCTGGTAGTTTCTTTGTCAATCACTACCCATGCTAGTGGATAAAATTAATTCATAGAATTCTATCCCACGGCAACCAACAACTGACCTTTACATCTCCCCTTTAATAAAGTACCATCCAAACCAATAAGTGGTCTCAAACCACTTTTTCAACCTAACTTCAAGGCATTAAAACATATGTACATCCGCAAGAACCTCCTTCTTCCTTGATCAAAAGAATTTTTTGAAAAGCCGATTTCAACATCTGTCCCTGGATTGGATTATTTTAATTCATACCCATATGCTTCAAGCTTGTTAAAAATCATCTTTGAAACTCCCATCTAACTTCTCAAGGATCGTCAACTTAGTCCTCTTCAACTTAAATTTTGTCACATTCAACTTGAAATCTATTGATAATTCTCATCTTATTGTTATACCCCGTAAGATTCCCCGCACCTAGATGGCCTATTCGCGCATTGGTTAAGCATATTTGAAAGCCATACGTGCTAGGGAAAGGCCCGGGAAAGGATCGTACGAGTAACCGATCGAACCATCACGGAAGGAGCAGAGGCAGAGCCCCTCCGCGATGGCAACGTGTCACGGAGGCGGAGCCTCCGCGTTGGCTCCGTGACACGTTGGGCCTGTCCAGGCCCAAGTATATAAAGCCCCACTTTGGTTTATTTTCATTTAAATCATTATAATTTCCAGAGAACTCACAGCAAACAGAGAGAGACGAAGAAGGTGAAGATATTATTATTCGATTACGCTGTCAAACGTAATCTAAACTCAAATTAACCTCAGGTACCGAAGTATTTAGCAGTAGGGAGCATTCCTACAGATTTAGTTTCGCGAAATTCGGCCGACAAATCGTCGTGCTACCGGGCTAAGGTAAGTGGAATTGCTCCAAACTAGTGTCTATGTGCTCCTAGCTGTAAAGTGAATACTTCTCCCTTCTGGACTTCTGAAAAATAGCAAGTTTTCGATCGTCTTTCGATAAGCCTAAGTTTAGGCTATAATTATATCGAAAGTGACGTCGTCCTTCAGAATAAAGTTTTATTTAGCACTAGTTAACGTGTATATGAATGCAGTTGGGAGAAATAGTTGGAGTACCGACCGAGCCTCGTCCGATAGTCGGATAACTTGAGGTTAAGGTATGTGAAGTTGTTCTTCGGCAAGTTAGTAAGTCTTAGCTTTGTGAATTATAGTAAACTCCGTATTTGAAACTCTCGGAGTTGAATGTTGAGAATTGAATAAGTTTAGTAAATTTTGGTTTGCGTTGCCGCATCGTATTTTAGTCCGAAAGATAGAAAAGCATGCGCCAAAGGGCGAGTTAGCATTCCAGATTCATATAGCTTATTGTATGATTAGAAAGCATGTTATAGAATAAAAAGAAACAGATTTTCAGAATATGAGCTAGTAAAGTAAAATCAGATAGACAGACAGTTTCATGGCTACAGACTAGCCATTCAAACAGATGAGATATTGGCTACAGATTAGCCATTCAGACAGATAGTACCCTGACTACAGATTAGCCAACAGTTAAAGAAAGATCTCAGAATCAGTATAATCAGTAAAGAATCAGTTTAGTACAGAAACAGATCAGAATAAGAAATCAGATTTCAGATAGACTTTTTCAGTTATACATGCTTGCTATTTATATGTGTTATTTATTTGTTGAGACTTGATGTGGCGTGAGGGCACCTTATTGAGCATCCTCGCCGCCTCTGGGTTGGTAATCGTGTCGCCCACTGAGCGGGTGGGTTTACGTCGCTCCAAGGAGTGGCATGCCGTCCCCAGCTTGGACGAAGATGGGATGAAGCTTTCCCCATAGCAGTCTGATCAGCATTACAGGTGCAGCTCCGGTTTCAGATAGCCCTGTTGAGTTTTGTGTCCAGGGAACCAGACCCTATCTGTTACTGTCTGTACATTCAGTTATTATAGGTGTAGCTCCGGTTTCAGATAGCCCTGTTGAGTTTTGTATCTAGGGATCCAGACTCTATCTGTTACTATCTACACAGGAGTCCTCCGGACCCAGACACGGTTGCTTATATCGGAGGCTATGGCCCGAGCCGGAGATCCAGGGGGCCGGTAGAGGAGCTCCGAAGTGAGCAGATGAGTGGAGTGACTTATTTTTGATTAGTTTTGACCTGGGGAGGGGTATATAGATTGTTTTCTTGCTTGGCGCCATCCGGCTTATGGGGATTGGTATTGGCTATTGCTTGCTAAATGTATATGTACTTATGTGCTTATCTATACTAGTTAATAGTCAGCAGGCCGCTGTGACTACAGACACACTCCTGCCTATCAGTGCAGAAAGGTTTGATCTAGTTCCTATCAGCACTTCAGATTCAGTTGTCTCCTGCTATTCAGAACTGCTAGCTATGTATTTGTATTCAGTTGTATTATTTCAGTTGCTTTGCATACTCGGTACCAGTGGTACTGACGCCCAGTGGGGCGCTGCATTACTTGCCTGCAGGTACTCATAGACGAGGAAGCGATCCCTCGTGATCCTAGCCAGCGCAGAGTCATCAGCTCCTGTCATCCGGAGCTTGATATTTCAGAGGTTTATATCATTTCCCTTTTGTTGTACAGTACGGGTAGGTCGGGGCCCTGTCCCGACCATCTTATCAGTATTCCTAGAGGCTTGCAGTCTGTATATATTTCCCTGTGGTCAGTTGAGCCGGTCGCGTGAGGCCGTGCAGTTTGTTATAGCTGTTTCGCATTTCAGTTTATGTTGGCCGTGTGAGGCCTCAGTTGACAGTAGTGGTGACCTTGCCGGTCACGTAGTTGTTCAGTATTCCTTTTGTTGAGTCCCAGATGACTAGACAGCATGGTGGCCTTGTCGGCCCGCATAGGTTCCCTGTTACGAGTATGTTTCTGTTTAGCTGTTATTACAGGTGCAGGTGGCTATAGGCCAGTTGGCCGGAGGCTGTGCTTATAGCCGTTATATAGCCCTTTGTTTCCAGAAATCTGAGTCAGAGCTAGCCAGGCGCCAGCTGTGCTTAGGCTCACCAGTTAACAGTCTAGATCCTACTAGGGCACCAGGTGCCAGTCATGCCCCCCAAGGTGGGGCGTGACACTTATGTCCTTAATAGTGTATTTGGGATAGTGTTTTAGAATTGGCCCTTGAATTTTTGAAACATGGAAAACAAGTATGTTCATCTTTCAAAGTTTTTATACTAAATTCAGAACCCCCACCTTTTTTATCTTTTGATATAGAACATCTAAAAGGACATCCAACTACACAAACATACCTAGACCTAGAGGGATCAGTTTTTTCAATCTTCAAATCATACTCATTAGCTAATGCATAGTAATTCATTGACCTTATAGCTTCTATAATATCACAAAAAGTCACACCGTTATGCAATTCTTTGAAATTTTCCAACTTATCAATTACTACCTTTCTCCTTTGGTTACTTATCACCTCAAGTCCTTCTTCATCATACTCCGAATTGGATGGAGCATCAATATCAAAATCATAGACCCCTAACATATGTTCATTGTCAGATGCAATTTCAACATCTACATGATATGTCTCTAAATGATGAAGTTATTAGTATGGATTGTCAAGTCTGTTTCATCTATAGCAAATAAGCCAATAGTTTTAAACTCATAATGAATGAGGCACTGCAAAGCCTTAATACCTTCATCTTCGTCAATTATGTAGTACCTACCAGATAGTCCAGCAACTAGGAGTTGTTTGACGGTAATAAAATATAGCTCTTTTTTAAATTCTTCACATAAGTCTTTATAACACAGTAAGTCAAGGTCAAATCTCTCCCACATATGCAATATCTTCTTTTTGTATAATAATTCAGGACAAAATACCCACTTGCATCCATTGTGAAAAAATCGGGTCACTTTGTCAATTATTCTACAATCATTCACATGCATAGAAAAACTAGTTGAAAAAAAATAGAGGATCAACAACAAACATACATAAACAAAAATCTCCTTTTCACAAATCACAAAATAATAAATAAAAAATTCTAATCCTAAATTAAGAAGAGATATATTTCGGGACCACATCAGCAATTAGAAGAGATATATTTCGGGACCACATCAGCAATATAATACAAAAATAATGAATAAAATCTCCTTTTCACAGACCACAAAATAATGAATAAAAAAGCCTAAAATAAGAAGGAATACATTTTGGGACCACATCAACTACATATAAAAATAATAAATAAAAAAGACCCTTTTCATAGACCACAAAAAAACTAACAAAAAATCCTAGATTATCCTTTTCGAGATCACACACAAAAAAAACAAGATCAATAAAAGATCAAAATTTTACCCTCTTTTCACAGACAAGAATAAGATACCCCACATGTAGAGTTTCTCTACCCAACAAATTAAACCCTACCCACCATATTAAACAACCATTTATATAGAAAACTAACCTTTATGTACTATTCTTTTCAACCTTCTCCAAACAACCTTCTCTCTTTAGAAGAGGAGTGAGAAAACTTAGAAGCTCTTAGAAGCAATGAAGAAGAAGACGTTTGAAAAGAAAGGAAGAAGAAGATGATAGGGTTTTAGGTCATTGAAGTATATATGGGCAGTAAGGTGGGAATTGAATTTTATTTGATATTAATGAGTTGGGTTAATAGGGAAATGGGTCATGGGTCGGGTAGATTAGGTCGGATGGATGGTTTATTAGGTAGTATTTTAATTGACGTGGCCTAATAAAATTATGATATGTATCCAATCTGGTATTTAAAAATCAGACATTGGATTTGTTAAAAAATAATAGCATAGATGACCTATTTGAGTAACAACAGTGACATAAATGAGCCCAATTTTTAACGGATGGTATGTATGAGCCGTTTTCTAAAGTTCGATGCATATCTGAACTTTTTCCCTTTTAACAAAGAAAATAGGGAAATAATAGAAAAAGTTTTAGAGAGAAATACAGGCAATGCAGTTAAAGAGAATTATTTTATTAATAACTCAAAGATATAAATTTGTAGTTGCAATTTCTAACTAAAAAGTAGAAAAATATTCTATTGACTTTTCAATAAAGAACTACCTCCTAAATTTAAGCTAACAAAATAAATTTGAAATTCTACAATAAATTTGTTATAAATCTTTTAAAAATTAATGGAATATCTATTTTATTTCGATAATATGACGTATTATCAACACTTCTCCTTGGATAAGAAATTGTAGATTGTAATCTTGTTTGAAATTGATCTTGTGAATAAATCTGCCAACTCATCTTTGGTCTTGTAGTTAGCTTGATTCATTTCTCTAATGCAGCTCTTGATTATCAACAAATGATTTCAAATTGTTTTCGTATAGATTAAATGAGAAGCTTTTACCTCTCATTTGATTCGTAAAATCTGCAGCTTAGTAGCATCAAAGATTCAACAATACTTGCCTGCAAATAATAATTTAAATTCTTTTTCCACTAGCTGGCCAATACTCAACAGATTTTGATCAATATCAAACACATAAAGAACATCTGAAATTATTTTTGTACCTGAACTTGTTTTGCTTGCAATAGTCCCTTTTCTTTTTGCAGGAATATAGTCACCATTTCCAATTCTGACTTTTATTTTTTCCATATACATGAACTCTTTAAAAAGAGTTTTGTCATATGTCATGTGGTTTGTACAACTATTGTCAATCATCTAAAATCGAATTTTTTAGTTGAAAAATATGTTGCCATAATATGTGGTCTTCTTCTTCATCATTGGCGACTTGGGCATCTGTTTCATATTTTTGAGATTTACTTTTGCAAATCACAACTTCATGACCAACTTGGTTGCAGATCTTGCACTGTGCGTCTGGCCTCTTCCAACATTTAAATGGAGGATGACCTTTTTTACCATAGTGCTGCAAGGTGGATAATTTTTTCTTGAATTATTACCCTTGTTTTGAGTCTTGTAGTTGGCTACCAAAGCTCCTTCAACCATGCCATCTTATCTCATAAGCCTCCTTTACTCTTGCGCCTGCAATATATTTAGTAATTCTGCTAAGGTAATCTTGGACAGATCTTTTGTGTTTTCCAAGGTAATTATAGATACTTCATATCTTTTTAGAACTATTGTAACAAATTTTTTTCAACAATTCTTGAATCTTAAAATTTAGGGTCAAGCAATCTTACCTTGTTATCTATGTCAAGAAGTTAGTCTGAGTACTCTTTGACGATCTCATATTCCTTCATCTTTTGCAACTCGAATTCCCTTATTAAATTCAACACCTTCATGCCTCGTATATTTTCATCTCCCGTGTATTATTTCTTCATATTCAAATTTTTATTTGCTGATTTGAGAGCCAACTCTTGAAAAAATTGTTGCAAACATACCAACAAATAAATTTGCTTTTGCCTTTGATTTTTTGATTTTCTTTTTTATTTTTGGCTTTTGATCAAGGCCATCGTGGGATTGTTGGGCAACGGAAGAACATAATCCCCTTCCACGGCTTCTCAAAGATCTAAAGCCTCAAGATAAGTTTCCATTCTTACTTCTCAGGGATGGTAATTCAACATCAAAGATAGGAGGAGTTACTTGGGAAAAGTTATTTTCAGAATTCATCTCACTCACAAATCCTTAAAGAAATTGGCTCTAGGTAACAATCATTGATTTTTAACAAAAAAAAATATAGGGAAATAATAGAAAAGAACTTAGATAAAAATACTGACAATGCAGTCAAAGAGAATAATATAACTCAAAGACATACATTTATAGTTGCAATTTCTAACTAAAAAGTAGAAAAATATACTGACTTATCTGCAAAGAACTACCTCCTAAATTTAAACTAACAAAATAAATTTAAAATTCTAAAATAACTACTAATAAATTTTCTACAAAATTTTAAAAAAGTAATACAATATCTATTTTATTTCGATAATATCCTGAGACATGTTATCAACAACATTTAAAACCTTCGAGTTGCACTTTTTTAATTTCATAATTTAATAGGTCATTTTATGTTTAACACATTGAATTAAACCAATCATAACTTAATCCATTTAAACTTATACGAGTTAGACAAATTACAAAAAAATGAGTTGATTCTAATAATACACATAATAAAATCTCATACTTTATATATACAAACTGCCTGAAGTAGAAACTTTCCCCCGAAGGAAAGGTTTTTACTTCTACACGTTGAAGCAACCTCATACACACAACAAAGTCTCCTTCAAAATATTATATTCACATAGTTCATATTTTAATATTACATTCGTATAGTCACTTTTTTTTACAATACTATTTATATAATATTATACAATATTATACACTTACTGTACACAATATATAAACCTTGTATAAAGGTGTATAATAGTGTGTAAGAGGTGCTTATAAATATTTTTATACTGCTGTATAAAATTATATAAAAAATTGTGTTTGATTTCTTAAGAACTTCAAGTACGAAATTTCATTTGAAATGGGTAAAATCTTTTTCAAATAGCTTCAAATTTTAATCATAATTTTAAAATGAGAGCATCAACGAACCACAATCGTCAATTTATTAAAATTTTCAACAAACTCAAAATCCATTTGCTAGTTTTCAAGCTTTTGAAAACTCCAATATTGGAGTTTTAAATATTTCAATTTAATTCACCTAGCAATGTTTAAATTTATAATGATAAATATGTGTATCACTTTCAATGAGTTTTTAAGCATCAAAATATGAAATTCATAAGTACTTTAAATACACTAGATATCAACATGCAATATCAATGCCACATATCTTTGTAATGACGTATCTATAAAAATCTATATATATCTTTCAAGAACTTATTAAATTTACATATACTATCTACCCATCTGAAGATAAAAATTATGAAAGAAAAAGAAAAAAGAAAAAGCTGAAGAAGAAAAAAAGAAAGAAAACAAGGAAACACCAAAAGAAATAAGAAAGAACAAGCATAAAAAGAAAAAAAAAAAGAAAGGAGAATGAAGAAACAGTTGAAAAAAGAAAAAAGAAGCAGCAGAAGAAAAATAGAAGAAGAGAAAGAGGAAGAAACAAATATGGGCTGAAAAAATAATTAATGAAAAAAATTTAAAAAGTCTAAAGAGGTAAAAATCTGAATATGAATTGAAATGTATAAATATTTTATCCAAATTATCATATAATATAATTTTCTCATTTATTTAATTGAATATGAAGTTTAATTTTTCTAAATATATACATAATTTAAATATATCATAATATTTTTATAGTTATAAGGCTTTTGATAATTATTATCTTCAATATATCATAATATATTTTTTAGCTATAAAAACTTGTCATTAATAATAAAATAAAAGTTTAAGTTTTTTCAGATTTAGAAGAAGGTTATTTTTTTTAAAATAGATTTTAAAATTTTTTTCTACATGAATTAAAACAAAAAGCAATATATAATTTGACATCATCTTCAAAAAGGCATCACACAAATAGGAACACATTTAAGATTGTTTAATAATGTATTTGAATAATGGTGAATAAGGTATACTAGTAATGCCGATATTAGTAATTGTTGGAATACAAGCATACACAGTACAAGCAAATAATTCAGGATCATACTTGTATGTAATATAGACAACACATAAACATAGATTTTAATCAAATATAAAATCAATACTTATCTCTTGAAGCGTGACCGTGGATCAATTCTCTTGAAACTTTGTACAAATTGTCCAATGCGTTCTCCAGGTTTGCGATCTTCTGCTATAGCCTTAAGAATCTCTGAGTAGGGAATACTTATTTGGGCAAGTACTGCTTCTCAGAAAGGTCAAAAGTTCTCCATCATATTTCATGGAGGAAGAGAATCCTATTTATAACCACGCTTTAGGGTATAAAACCCTAGTCCCAAAACGTATAGAATCTTTCTCTCCAAGTAATAGTCAAACTTTCCTTCAAGAAGGCCGGTTTATTTTGAATCAAAATCCTGTAAGATTTTACTTCTTCTAGAAAATTAATTTCTTCCTTTCCAAGTTCATTAATTAATCAGGCATAACAGGGACCACAGATTTAATTAGTGAGGCTTCCAATTATGATATTAATTCACAAAATGAATGAATTAACCTACCATAATAAACTACAGATTATTCCACTAAAAATTCGTAATTGCACTCCTCGGTATAATTTCAAAACCATTCATTAAATCTTATTTAATTCCCCATGTTAAGATTACATATAGCAATCAATCAAATTAAATTTCTGACTATTTAATTCATTGATTAATTTAATTCTTTATTCAAATGTTTAACTTATTTCATGTGACGAATACTAAATCCACCTGCAGGATTTTCATATGAAAACTTATAAAGAAATTATAAAGGGGAATCATCAATCTCAAGGCTGAGACATGAATTCCATCAACTAATTATTATTTCACAAATGTTATTTGTCATCATCCAACCCATCGGGAACATTTTAACTCACAAAAGATCGAGTTTCATCTTCTGATAGATCAAAACGACAAACAAATTACATTGACCATAATAATTATATCAAGATTACGAGTATAAGTACATTTAATGATTTAGAGAATTTATTTTATTAAGTCAGATAAAATACTTATCTCTACTTGGTCCGTTCAATACATACAAAATGTACCAGCACAAGAAGTTGAAATTATACCATTCCCATAATCAAGATAAATTATATTTAATCTTGTGCTATCATCGTACCGATGAATTTGTCCAATTGTCATCTTAGATTGTGAACATATATAAACTTTATACTTATAAGAACCGACGATTTAATATTCCGTGTATAAGCTAAACTCTATACACTAAATCATCTACTATATAAGTAAAGGATACATCGACTAATATATGATCTATTTAAACCTTTATTAAAATTGAATAAACAATTGTTCTATAATAAATATTATATCTAAACACATGGTTAATAGTACATAACTCATGATTAATGTTATATATCCCAACAATCTCCCACTTAGAATTTTAACCTTTATAATTGTTAGAATATATCATATCTAAACGCATGGTTAATGGTATATACCCCAACAATCTCTCACTTAGACTCTTAACCATGCATCTAACTTTTACAGGTATTCTTTTTACACAACTTTCAAAAGTTTTAGCCAATAAGCTATTTGCAAAAGGAACTTGCCAAGTTATTTTCTAATGCAACTTTTTTTAATAGTAATTCATCATAACTGATCGGTTCTGTATTAATATCTTCAGGGATTTTATCATGAAACTCTCCCAAGAGTATACACCGAAGAGATCTAGGATATCATTCCCACTACTACTAAGTACTATCACTACTGTTGTCACACTATAATGTTCTTGAGTCTTAATATTTTCTTCATTACCTTTCAGTATTGAAATATTAATGATTTCATATAGTGTTATTTGCTCAACATCACTCTCACTACTTTGAGGTAGTGAATTTGTTTGTGTCTATTAATGTTTTTCCCATTACATAAATGCAATGGAATGTCAATCCTGACTTCTCGGTTAGATGTCTTGACTTCTGAATTTTCAGATGACTCATTTGTTATTTCTTTGCTTAATTCCTGTGAAACTAGTTTAATTTTGAGAACATGATTTATTAAATAGTCCTTTTCTAGAAATTTGGTATTTGTATTAACAATTACCTTATTTTCTTTAGGACAATAAAATAAATCTCCTTTCATTTTCTTTGGATATCCAATAAACACTCACACATCCGTTCTTAATTCCAACTCATCTATTTTCCCTTTCAACACATGTGCTGGATAACTCCATTTATGAACATGTCACAAAATGGACTTACGTCAGATCCAAAGTTCATAAGTCAAAGGGACCGACTTAGAAGGTAACTAATTAAGAATGTAACCTAAGTTTTTTTTAAAAAAAAAAAATTTCCAAGACGAAAAAAGCAAAAATTGAATAAGTCAATCATTAATTTTATCATCTCCATAAGAGCCTTTTTCTTTCCTCTTCTACATCAATCTATTATAGAGTACTTAATGTAGACAATTAATTGCAATCCCTTTATCTGATAAGTGATTAATGAACTCTCCAAAGAGGTACTCACCACTTTGATCAGATCGTAGTGACTTAATATATTATTCATGATACTTTTTCATCCGACTTAAATACCTTGACAATTTCAAAACATTCAGACTTATGGAGCATCAAATAAATATGTTCATATTGAGTGACACAGAATACTCAAAATCACCTCTTGCCGAGATGCTCATTTGACCACACAAATCGAAATAGATTAATTCAAACTTATCACTAGCTTTATTTTCTTTTAAAGGGAATATATTTTAGTTCATTTTTTCCTTTGAAACAATACACAAAAGTTGGTAATGTCTTCACTTTCAATGAACCTTTAAGTCCATTAGTTAACCAACCTCGAAATTCTATCTAGAATAAATGACTTAAAAGCTGTTGGACCACATAAGTTTCATTTAATATTAAAGAATATTTTCTCTTATGAGATAGATTAATATTACTTCGTTAAAGAGATATATTAATAATAAAGATGCCATACATTTATGTACCACAAGAGATAAAAAGGTTTATCAAGCTCAATATTACAAAAGTTATAAGAAAAATAAACTAAATATCCATCTCTTAACTGTTTAGAAACTGAAATTAAATTCTTTCCAACAAAATGTACATATACACAATGCATTCTTTGAATTAATGTCATATTTTTAAGAAAAAAAAATATTCTTGAATAGTAGTAAGTGGACCGGATAAAGTCTGTTGAGAATCTTAGATATAACATATTAAATAGATCATAATAAGCCAATAAGCTGAATCATTAAATTCACACTGTATTCATCAATATATATACATACATGCATCTGAATAATAAATTTTGATGGAAAAAATACTATTTATGCAATGTATATATATTATGCAAGATTAATACAATTCAAAAAAAAAAAAACCAACTCAGTCGGAGAGTAAATTGTTACTTTTATTCAATTATATATAATTATTGAACACTGGTTCCATTGATCCAACATGTAACTCAGTTGGAGAGTTAATACATATTATCAATAACTAGTGATGAAAACCACAATAATTGATCGTAATGAGTCTATCCGATGGGGAAAGAAGACCAATGTCAACATGTAAACTCATTACTGTCATTAATTACTAGTGATTTTACCTAGTGACAATCCATATAAATTTATCCGATATGAAGTAGGACCTAAAGTCAGCAAGAACATTTATTTCTAACTTGCCACATGAATTAATATCGACTACTACTTTACATGTCCGTCTTAAAATTTCAAAACTGGTTCAACATATAAGCTCAAATGTAGAGTTAATACATGCTATCAATTACTATAAATTTTACCTAGTGAACTTGTAATAAATTTATTCGTTATGGAGGAAGACCTAAAGTCAACACGTAAATTTGTTATCTCACTTGTAATTAATAGCGGAGATCATAGAAATTGATTCATATCACCACTTGAACACGAACAATTTATATATGGTACATTGAGAATATCAATGACTTAATCAAATAAACCGCTTGACAGAAGCTCTTTGTTAATCATAATTCTCAATCCATGCATAATATAATTTCACATGAAAAATTAAATAAGAATGTTACGCCCCAAGTCTACACCCTGGAAGGGACACAGTACTTGGAGTCACAAGTAACCCTAAGTCAACCCCTGATCCATCACTCATAGGCATTTTGAGTAAACATACATATATATACCGGAAGTTTTAAAGTAAAATATAAAACATTTATGAAAAATGAAGTTGAATCATAAAGTTTAAAAATATCTAAAACAAACTGAAAATCTAAAACCATATCTTTGTCTGAAAGCCACTATACTGATGAATTGCTGGGACAAGCCCCCACCTAACTCCAAGTCTAGATAAAAGAAAATAGAACTGACTGAAATGAACTTCGTCCTCAAAGTATGAGGACTCACCAATGGTGCAGCTGGAATCTTTTGAGAGTGATCTGCTAACGTGTGTGACTGAGATCCTGCAGCTGTATCATAAAATGATACAACATAAAAGGTATGCTCAATACTTTGAATACACTGAGTAAGTGAGAGAAACCATACACAAGGAATAAAGATATTGAACTAAAAAGACGTGCAATGACCAACTGAAACTGAATAACTATAATAAACTGAGATGGTGTAAAAGACTTTGTCTGATGGTCAAGGACATGCCCTAAATCTGAAATACTGTGCTGAATTGACTAATCTGAGACTGAATTGAGCTGAACTGACTAATCTGAGACTGAATTGAGCTGACTAGTGGGAGAGTCTATAACCGACATATAACCACGTAAGCTACACGTGGAGTCCTATGTATACACCCTATCGGTAGGACCCAATATACCTTGCCAGGGTATAAAGGCATGAATTGGGTGTCACGGGTCTGGGGCCATGAGATCAATAAAATATAACCTATGGTGGCAACGTAGTTCTAGGAACCTGAATGTGCTGGAACCTCGGTCCGCTCGGTGCTAAGTCCTACTCCCACTGGATAGTCTTATACTGATATTAAGACTAAGTTGATAGCTCGAAATTGGGCCCAAAACTAGTCAGGAATACCTATATAAAAGCACCCTAAGAGTCTTATCGGACTAGATTATGTAACCGAGTTCTAAGACTGGTCAGAGCTGCTTATCTGAAAGCATCGTAACCGTCTAAAGAACAAATTGTAATTTGAAGCTAGGGTCCTAAGGCTAGTCAGACCTTCTTATCTGAAAGTGTCATGACTGCCTAAAGAACCACTAAAACTGATATTGAGTATAATTCTGATAACTGGGAGGTATTACTAACACCTCAAAAATTTCTGTAGTCAAACTGATCAGCTGACATTTCTAACTAACATTGGATATTCTAGTATTTCGATTGAAATCGAACTGATAATAATCTGACTGAGTTTCAATACAACTAGTAACATCGGAGTCCGTAACACTGATAGAATCATGCAAATTTATATTTAAGCACCATTGCAAGATTTTAGTTTTCTACATTCAAGAGTTAGGGTTAGAATTTACTTTACAGGCAATACAGTCACAAACTGGTGGAAAATATCTACAATTATAATAAAGTAATATTCCACATGAATTAAACGAAGTCTGACAGATAATTTCTTAACATACGATAGTTTCAGGGCTAGAACTGATAAAGAAAATAGGAAGAATTTTGGGGACAAAAGGAAAGAATTATTCCTTTGTTTAATTCCCACATACCTGGCTAAAATTTTTCCTGGAGAAGGAAGCTTGAATGACTGCAATGGATGAGGAACCCTAGACCTTGCTTGAGAGTTCTTGAGAGACAACTTGCGTAAATTTTCTGAAAGTCTGAGTGGGAATAAGGGAAAAACTGTTTAACCCCCCCCCCCGCCCCCCCTTAAATTCCCTTAAAATAACTCAAAATGACATAGTTTAGGGTCTAGGAGGTTAGGAAATTACTGAAACACCCTTAGAAAATTCGCAGAAAAAATTAATTACCAGTTCCCACGAGAGACTCAACGGCCCATGCCCAGTGACCACGACTTGTGGTTACGGTCATCGAGTGTATTGCCAAAAATCCCCTGCTGGTCACCACGAGGGACACCACGACTCGTGGTGACCCACTTGTCAACTACACTGTCAAATTCTCAACTCCCCAAACCATCCTGGACAACGGGTCACCTAACGGGTCATGGTATGGACCACGACTCGTGGTGTCTATTCGTTAGGTACAGTGCCTATATTTTTTCTGGTCTTCAATTTGTTCTTGACCATGGATCACATCACGAATGGTGTTGACCACGACTCATGGTCACACCCGTGGTCACCTCATTTTTTTTTCAAATTTTTACCAAGTCCAGATCTTTCCCCACAAGTCACTTTACGAATCGTAGCCTACCTCACGGGTCGCAGGACGACTCATTTTGTGATTGTGCAGAAAATTCTATTTTCTCCGTTTCAACTCCAGGTCTGGTCTTAGAGTTTCTGGAGCATTACAAAGAATCTTCAATGACCCCTAATAAATAGACCACTTTAGTAGAAACTATTTATTAATCATGAATTCTTATTCAAGTAATATAACATTCATGTTGAAATAAATCAAAGTAATGTAACATTGAATATTAAAATTCATTACACACCATATATATATTCATGCATCTTGAATAGTAAATTTTAATGGAAAAAGAACTACTCATGCAACTCACATATGTGATGTTAGATTATTCATTCTAATAAATTAAAATTAAGGTTAAATCAGATGGAGAATATATTATTAATTTAAGCCAAGTGAATATCATTATTATCATCTCTAGTTCCATTGATCTAACATGTAACTCAGTTGGAGAGTTAATACAAGTTATCAATAACTAATGACGAAAAATAATGTAATTGATTGTAATGAGTCTATCCGATGGGGAAAGAAGACCAATGTCAACATATAAACTCATTACATTATTGTTATATGTCAATGGAGACCATAGAGATTGAACCCTACCACCACTGGTTGAAAGAAAATTTTTTTTCTTAATTTTTAAATTTTTTAGAAAATAGAAAAATATTCAAAACCCATCAAAAAGACTCCAAATAGCCCAAAAAACGATGTTAGTCACTGCAAAGCAATAAGTATTGTTCAATGGGTCATTTTCGATCAACCTACCAAATTTCAGGTCAACCAAAGTTCGTAAAATTTTCGATCTCCAAATCTATGACCAAATTCGAAAAATAGCCAATTCAGCAGATTTAAGAAAAAAATAATCTGATCTATATTCTTATCATATATCAGTTCATGTTAAATCATCATGTATAAGCATGTTCTGGATTTAACATAAATAAAACCGATATAAAGAATAGTATTTTCAGACTTCATCAATTTTAATCCAACAAACTGCCTAAAACCCATATAAACGCACGACCTCAGAATGATGAATACGACATTGATACTATAAAGTCCTGAGCATCATTCACCAGGTCATTTTCGATGGTCTCATTAAATTTCAGGTCAATCGGAGATCATGAAATTCATGACCGCCAAGCTATGAACAAACCTGAAATAATCGTTTTAGGAAAAGTTAAAGATTAAAATAGATTGCTTTAAGTTTTTATTATTCTAATTATCCATGAGCACAAGGTATACAATGTATTTTTCTTCTGGCAAGACACACAACATCACCTTACAATAAATTATCTTCTTGTATTAATGCACACGGGAATGCAAGATATTATGTTTCTTCCTTTTGAGTGAAAACTTCAATATCTCTTTTTATGAATTAATCAAGTGTTACTAGTATACAACAGCAACACTAGCATACACTTATTCAGAATAATTTATACATGGTATATTGAGCTTATTTCAATGAGTCAAATAAATAGATTACTTTAGTAAACCCTATTTATTAATCCTAAATCTCAATTACATTAAATAATATCATATGTATAAAACTATTAAGAAATTCCAATGATCTCAAACAACTACATCATGTTGATGTTAACCATTTATTAATCATAAATTCTTAGTCTTAAGAAGTAAAAAATACATATGCGTTAAAATTTACCCACGTTAAGGAGAACAACCATGTACTGCAATCAAAACTATGAAAGTACATAGTTAAAATTGCTGAACAAAACAAGGCAACTAATCTTACACCTTTTAGCGGATTAAACCCACTTGTTCAAACCACCATCTGCCAATATGCAGTTATTTTATAAGACTTTTCTTACTTTAGCCAAAATCACAGTTATAGATTAAATTTATGACTCCACCACCGCCATCAAGCAAATCCATCAAGAGATTAACCTTATACTATACCATGGGAACTAACAAGAGGAAATTTCATAAATGGGTAACAATTTGGAAGAAAATAGATTTAAGTAGAAATATTTACTTATTTACATAAAATGATAATATTTTATGTGTATAGGTAAAACATAACAAAATACAAATACAAAATTTGAAATTTGTGTGATTTTAGGGATTATGTCTCAAATAAAAATTCAGTTACCATAAATCACTCAAGTGATAATTATTCCATTTCATTAATAATAGAATTCTAATAAAGGACAGAATTCTTATTTACCATAATAATTTGTGAAATAAAAAAAGAAAAAATTTAACAAAATAGTTTATTTCCCGTTACAAAATAGTAGAATAAGAAAAATTAAATAATAAGTGAATAATTTGTATCATAAAATACAAATAAAATACATACAGAATTATGTATTTGAATGTATGAAAATAGAACTAATATATATTCCTGCTAAAATAAATATTTTATAAAGATAAATACATAACCATTCCAACAAATACATATCTGAAATATTTAAATGTATATGTATTTGAATGTATGAAAAATAGAACTAATATATATTTCTGGTAAAATAAATATTTTGTAAAGATAAATACATAACCATTCCAATAAATACATATCTGAAATATTTAAATGTATATGTATAACATAATAGCATTATTGTGTTGTAATGTATGATTTTGTTTATTTCATAAATACAATTAAATACATTTATATGTTTTATGAATATATATCTCTTGTTAATTATTTGGGTGTTATATTTTTCGCCATTGATGAAGCTTTGAATACTCAAAATACAAAATCCTAAATCCTAAAATTTAAAATATACACGATTACAAAATTAAATATCTAAATACATATAATACATAAATTATAAAATGTACAAATATGATTTTCAAAATCAAAAAATAAATCAACTTGAGATTTCAAAATATCATAAATATTTGAATTAAAAAAAATAAATAGTTTAGCGAATTAAAGAAGAAAAAAAAATATATATTTAAAATTAACAAAATAGAAATCAGGAATGAAACTTACTTGATTTAACAAGATTATGTAACAATTGCGGCTGATTTTGCGGGACTTGTGGGTATTTAAAGGAGGAAAATATGAGGTTGGAGATGAAGACGATTGAGAGAGAGGAGAAGAAATGGGTTGGAATGGGAGTTGCTGCAGTAAATTAAGGAACATGGTGAAAAAGTAAAAATACAAAGTAAAAGACTAAAGAATGACATATTAAAGAAAATAAAGTCATTATGTGTAATTTTTTAAAACTATAGCCATTTAATGTAAATAGTTTCTTAAATGTGCTATGATATGTAATTTTTCCAACTAACAATCAACGATCAAATAAGTTAATCATGGCCCATCCCTCAACAATTCATTAAACACGCAAAGCTACACATGGATCCTTTGACATTATATTTCAACGTTCCCTTCCTTCTAGCTTTTCCAACGTGATATAAAAAAAATTATGAATCGCAGGTGTAATCACACATATACGTAAGTCATTCATGTTACCTAATTAGATGCAAGCATGCTCTGATATCAATTGTTGGAATACAGACATGCGCAGCGGAAACAAACAATTCAGGATCATACTTGTATGTAATATAGACAACACATAAACATATATTTTAATCAAATATATAATCAATACTTATCTCTTGAAACATGACTGTGGATCAATTCTCTTGAAGCTTTGTACAAATTGTCCAATGCATTCTCCAGGTCTGCGATCTTCTGCTATAGCCTTAAGAATCTCTGAGTAGGGAATACTTATTTGGGCAAGTACTGCTTCTCAGAAAGGTCAAAAGTTCTCCATCATATTTTATGGAGGAAGAGAATCCTATTTATAACCACGTTTTAGGGTATAAAACCCTAGTCCCAAAATGTATAGGAATCTTTCTCTCCAAGTAATAGTCAAACTTTCCTTCTAGAAGACTAGTATATTTTTAATCAAAATCTTGTAGGATTTTACTTCTTCTAGAAAATTGGTTTCTTCCTTTTTCAAGTTTATTAATTAATCAGGCATAACAGGGACCACATATTTAATTAATGAGGCTTTCAATTATGGTATTAATTCACAAAATGAATGAATTAATCTACCATAATAAATTACAGATTATTCCACTAAAAATCCGTAATTGCAACTCCTCGGTATAATTTCAAAATCATTCATTAAATCTTATTTAATTCCCCATGTTAAGATTACAGATACCAATCAATCAAATTAAATTTCTGACTATTTAATTCATTGATTAATTTAATCCTTTATTCAAATGTTTAACTTATTTCATGTGACGAATACTAAATTCACCTGCAGAATTTTCATATGAAAACTTATAAAAAAATTATAAAGGGGAATCATCAATCTCAAGGCTGAGACATGAATTCCATCAACTAATTATTATTTCACAAATATCATTTGTCATCATCCAACCTATCGGGAATATTTTAACTCACCAAAGATCGAGTTTCACCTTCTTATAGATCAAAACGACAAACAAATTACATTGATCATAATAATTGTATCAAGATTACGAGTATAAGTACATTTAATGATTTAGAGAATTTATTTTATTAAGTCAGATAAAATACTTATCTCTACTTGGTCCGTTCAATACATACAAAATGTACCAGCACAAGAAGTTGAAATTATACCATCCCATAATCAAGATAAATTATATTTAATCTTGTGCTACCATCGTACTGATGAATGTGTCCAATTGTCATCTTAGATTGTGAACATATATAAACTTTATCTTATAAGAACCGACGATTTAATCTTTCGTGTATAAGCTAAACTCTATACACTAAATCATCTACTATATAAGTATATGACACATCGACTAATATATGATCTATTTAAACCTTTATTAAAATTGAATAAACAAGTGTTCTATAATAAATACTATATCTAAACACATGGTTAATAGTACATAACCCATGGTTAATAGTATATATCCCAACAGTAATATCTATATTAGTTGTATTAAGATTATTCTTTTATAAATTATTTGATTTGGTGTATTAAAAATAACACGCATTGCATAATTTTTAAATTTTTTAAATTAAAATACCCTTCACAAATAATATGAAAGGATGTGAAAAAGGTTTTGAGAGGTAATTGTGTCTATAACCATGCTAATGCATGCATTAGAAATTATTGCATTGCTAATACCATGATTTTTCATGTATTAGTAAGACATAACATAGGTAAAAACTTATTCATACTGGATGTATACATCCAATGTAATTAAGTTAATCACAAAAGATAAACTAACATTTATTATGAGCCTTATTTTAAATACACAATAGTTAAATATGATTAATTATGAATAATTATAGTTTAAAAAATTACACTTGTCATTTTTTTATTGGTAGAGTATATACACATATCAAATAAAATGTATAATTAATATTTACATTAATTATATATAATTTTAAAAAATATACCAAATAAAATATTATTAATACATAAAATTAATACATACACTAATTTTTTAATACATCCTGTCTAACCACCAGTTGATACTTAAAAGAGGGACGAATAACGCAATTCTCTCGAAGCAAGAATTAATATTTTGTTGATAAAGGGTCGGGGAATTAAGATGAACATTAAAGATGATGCTGCTGACTCGGTTCCCAAATAGTCTTTGCAGAAATAAATGAAAGCTTAAAAGGAGAGATGAAATCCCAAAATACAATATTATCTCCAACTAAACTATATGAATCCAAGGTTTTCCAAAATACATTTATGAATCCCCATAAATGTGACAAACTTGTGGCCTAATCGTCGCATAGCCAATTGCTTTTAGAATTATTTAAGAGATTCTTAGAAGGTTTTCCACCTAGATCTTCAAGATACTCATAAGGTGAGTCATTCATGTCAATATGAGTAAATTTTCATCATTTTTTTATAGGATCGAAATAATTAGGTGTCATGTGAAAGTTAATACAGTAAATTTTGAAATATGATAAATAAAAAGACAAACAAAAAATATATTCAAAAAGACATAATAATTAACGTGGTTCGGTTAATCGATCTATATCCATAACAGGAGATGAGAAATCCACTATACAAAAGAGAGTACAAAATATCGAGAGAAATGACCTCACAAAATTCACTTAGAATAAAAATAGGTTCACACAAGTGCCAGTGTAACGCTCGTGTTTCACAAATTCTCCCCATGACAAAATAAATTTGCCCACCTTCTTCATGTTATCTTCAATAGGTTGAATCTCCATTTTCAAATCTCCTTCATTAAATTTTTTATTTCTATACAAAGTAATACTCTGATAAAATTTCTCAAACAAAAATCTTCATTACCGTCAAATAGGTTGCGACTAGACTAAGTTCGCCAAGATAAACATCTGTTTTGAACCTCGCTCCAATACTACTTATATCAAAATAATTATATGTTATGAAAAAGCTAACACAACAAACCTTAAAATACGATAAATTAGAAGACAGACGAAAAATATATCGAAAGAGACACAATAAATTAACATGGTTCGGTCAATCAACCTACATCCACAAGAGGAGGTGAGTACTCCACCATATATAAAAGAGTACAAAATATCGAGAGAAGTAACCTCACAAGATTCACTCAGAATAAAAGAAGTTCAAATAAGTGGTAAGAAACTTTTTACGTTACGCTTCACTAGAATGAATTCGGTAAGGGTAGAATAGGTTTGATCGATTGAAGGTGTTGTGCCACTTGAACTCAAATTTATCTGACAATAACACTTTTGTCTCATAAATTTTTTCCCTAAACATGACTCTCAAAATCTTTAGGACTAAATTATGGATGCCACCAAGTTAAAAAGAAGGAACCTCAATTTATAGAGTTCAAAAATCTTTTCCTACAGGAAAAGAATTAGCCAAATATGAATATTTTATGTTTTTCTTTTTTTTTTAAATAAAAAAAACTCAATTATAATAAAAAATTCAAGACAATACCTAATATTTTGTCATGACTCTAACATTGAAATACTTAAGAAATATTTGTATTTAAAGAATCGATCACAAAAACTTAGAGAAAAACCTAGGTTTCTACAAGAAGTTAAACCCCAAGTGCTCCTCTGATATGATTGAAGAAAAAGTATAAAGAGTGTTTTACGAGTTAAGTTATTGTTTAATCTATGATAGGTCTGGGCAAAGAGCCGAGTCAGTTCGGAGCTCGGCTCGGCTCGCATGTATCTAGCTCGATTTGATTCGGCAGCTCAGCTCGACTCGATTTCAATTAAATTTTATCTCGGCACGGCTCGGCTCGGCTCGATAAAAGCTCGATTAAGCTCGCTCGGTCAAAACTCGGGCTCGATTGAGCTGGCTCGGCTTGGCTCAGTTGGCTCGATTTAAGAAATAATATCCTTTCATTAAGCTCAATTACAAAGTACATTAGAAATTTAACTTAACATATTATATCAATTTAACATCATATAATTAATATTTATCCAATGTTAGTAAATCTTTAACCACAATGCAACTTAAGCCTACTATATCAGTATGTATTTTCATAGTTTGATTTGGATCGATTTCTTATTATAATTAAAATCAAGTCAAGTTTTCAATTATTAAAATCAAGTCAAATAAAACATAATACATATTCATTGATTTGATTGTTGTCAGATGTGGTTATATTTTTTTCAATTTTTAAAAAATCTAATATTATTCGTCTCTTTATTTTCTTTTTACAAATGCAAAAAAAAAGTTATTTGTCAACTTATAATCCTTTAATATCCTTTTATTAAGGTGGGTATAATTTATTTGAATTATTGAGAAAATTTCTTGAGATCTATAAGTATTAATATAAAAAAATATAAAAAAGTCTAGATAAAAAAGAGCCAGCTTGACTCGGCTTAGTACTATTTAAAACTCGATAAGGCTCGACTCAGAATACACTTGGCTCGGTTAGATTCGACTCGAACTCGACTCGCTCGGCTCGATGCCCAGGCCTAATCTATGAATTAGATGAATACCAGAAGTAGGTGTGCTTGAGATTGAAATAATAAAGAAAACAAAAAGAGATGTTTTTTTTTCTCTTAACAAAGCCAAATAGGTGAATTTAACCATTATATACGAACTAATGGATTCCTTTTGGATTATAATATTGAAAAAATAATATAACATTAATATAACATTTTAAAAATAAAATAATTATCTTTGCATTTAATCCATGTTCTATTACATTTTAATATTGCAACATTTAAATTCTTTTTATCCTCTTTATAACCATTATCTTTTTGATTCACTATTAATCTTTGTAATCTATAACACATTATAAAAATTAATTTGTCATTAATATTTTTTGACCATAAAATTTGGATTATTCTCCCTATATATGATCATATTGTTTTCCTTGAGAAGGACTAGAAAAAAAAACTATTTCCCTATTTTTTGTGTTATTGAGTTTTCTATTAATGTAAATTCTTTGTTGGATTTTGACTCTTAATTTTATACTAGAAGAGCTTGTTGAATCCTAGAGATATACTTACATCGTGTGAAATATCCTTAAGGACAGTTCCATAAACACGCCTCAAGCTACAAGAATTTTCATGATTTTCAATAGTTCCGATAATCTCAAGAATATCTACACTATGATCTTACGGTGAATATCAATTACAAAGAAGACCAAAATAATTGGATTGGAAATGTATCTCATTTTGACAAAAAAAAAATAATGATAAATATATATGAAGTTGGCATGCTTACTATCATTTTGATGTGTCTAAAGTTGTTAGTGTTACGATAAATGACAATAACCTTTGTTATAAGTTGACAAATAGGCATGGAAAAAAAATGTATAGTTACATTAAGGCCAAAGTCGTTAAGAAAATTCTCGATGAAAATAATAAATATTTTTTGTGTCGCAAACTAAACCATATTTCTCTTAAATGTAGAAGAAAATTTGAAGAAATGATAATTCCGTTAAGTAAAAATAAATGTAACTAAGTGGATGATATAATTGTTGTGGTCATTCTCAAGAACATCTTTGTGGCTAATGTGTAGAATATTGAATGTTAGATATGGATATTACTAAGCATATTTGTGCTAACAAAATTGATTTTGGGTCCTACACTTAAATTGAAGAAGAAAAATAATTTATTTATGTTGGTGATTCTAGAACTACTCAGGTTCTTGAAATGAAAAAGTTCTTCTTAAACTCACATAAGGGTCAAAAATACCCTTCTACTTTAGTATATTAACTAACTTTGCCCTTGGTTATACTATAGGGCTAAATATACCCCCATTATTAGCAAAGTAAACAAAATAGCCCCTCAATTGGATGAAATCCCCCAAATTGACTTAAAATATCCAATTTCAATTAAATTACCTATTTTTTTTTAAAATCCGAATCCACCCCCACTAAACTAAATAAACTCATTAGGATTTAATTATTCAAAACAAAACAAGTTCTCAAAAATTATTGAAAGAAAAAGGCTTAAAAATAAAAGGAGTTCGATCATACAATTATTTTTCCTCTGAATATATTGGAACAAACAAAAACAACCAAATATTTACCAAATCAGGCTTTATTGTCCTTAATATGAAGAGATTTGGTAAATATTTAATTTCTATTTTGTTTGTTCCAATATTTTTGGAGGAGAAATAACGATATGATCGAACTCCTTTTATTTCTAATGCTTTTTCTTTGAATACTTTGAGAACTTTTTTGTTTTGAATAATTATATCCTAATGAGTTTATTTAGTTTAGTGGGTCGAGTTCGGATTTAAAGAAAAAACTGGTAATTTAATTGAAATTGGGTATTTTAAGTCAATTTTGGGGATTCCATCCAATTGAGGGACAATTTTGTTTACTTTATTAATGGCGGGGTATATTTGACCCTATAATATAACCAGGGGCAAAGTTAGCTAATAAATTAAAGTAGAGGGGTATTTGTGATTTTTTTCCACTAAAATTTACTGGATGGAATTTCAGAACCTAAACTGTTCGGTTGAGAGCTTTGTGAGTGGTTTAAGGGAAGATTATGTTATCTGAGGTGATACATGGTTATAATATTTGAGCCAATTTGATTCTTGTGAAAATATGAAAAACAGTTTGAATGAAAATTTTATTTGAATTTCATAAAATGTTAACAAAATAATGTGTGTGTGGACATGTGTCTCCCTCTTGAAGAGGTGGTGACTTTATATAAGGGGAGTTTGTTGGTGCTTGAGTAGCACAACTTCATTGTTGTCTCAACGGAGCAGCACTCTTCCTTTGTCTGAGCATCAAAATGTTGCTATCAAAGATACTACGGTGTCATTTACACTATTTGTGTGTAATATTGTAGGCGATAAGTATTGTAGTCAAGATTTATTTTGGATCTAATATTTTTCAAGATAAATATTTTAGTGTATATGTACTTGATTGATTCATAAAATTTATGACATATTAGAATTATAGTCTAGTTATATTACGAAAATACAAGGTCTTAGTTTGAATTTGAGCTTTGTGTTAAACCTAAGCATCCTAAAAAAGTTACATGCTTGTGCTTTGATAGTATCTGAATTATTAGAATTAATTTTTATTGATTTTTTGAGGCTTGAATAAATAATGACTAGAGGTGACAAATGTTTGTGTTACATTTGTAGATTATTTCGATAGATACGTAATAGTATATTTGTTGAAAAATAAAAATAAAAGTTTTTATATAATGTAATGTAAATGTTTGTATGTTATATGTGAAAGTGAAAAATCTTATGAATTGTGAAAAAGTTAAAACATTATCCTGAAATATTTGAAAGTGTAGAGGTATCTTACTAATGCTACTCTACTCAATTTTGAGGCAAAAAAATGAAAGGAGTATAAGACTTCTAACTATATGTTTTTTTTTTTTAAATTTATTTTAATCAAATGTGATGTGATTGAATGCAACGTTATAGTCTTAAAAATAAAAAAAATAAAAATTATTGAGTTTGTTGGAGAATTTTTTTCTTTTGAAGAATGATAATATTTTCTCATGCTTCCGTTATTCACAATGATTTTGAGAATAAAGATTAGAGAGAGAAACAAAAAATTTTTGGTGATAATATTTTATACTTTTATTATTAATAATATAAGTATTAAATATAGTAGACTTCTCTTTATACCAAAAGTATACAATAATAAAATTTTGATTCAGATGAGACAAAGTCCATAAGTGATTATATGTTTACCATTAGTGAGAATGTCATAACATGAAATCTAAATTTGCTATTTTGGAGTTGGTTGGTGATGAGGCCAAGCGGTTAAGAGCCTTTTAGTGAATATTCTAAATGAAATAAAATCAATATCCTTTGTTTATATATTGATTGTCGAGTAGCGATAGTCGTAGTAAAAAATAAATACTTATTAGCAAAAATAAACATATTCTTTTGAGATATAAAGTGATAAAATAAGTTGTTTTGTGATGCATTATTTATATAAATTATGTGAAGTCAGGAGTCAATCTGATTAGTTCATAGACTAAGAGAAACATCAAGAGAAGTGAGACTTTGTCAATTTGAGAAGATCAACAATGACTGTTGTTACACCCCCCAATTTTTTTTAATGATTATTTGATGTTTGTATGCTATGTTAAGGGAAGTGCAGATTGTATGTTGGCCGTAGGTGAGGAGGGAAATATGTATAAAGGGAAGAGCCAAGAGTATGTGAAGTTTATGAGTAAGAGTCAACTTTAAACGATCATATCTCCAGATATATAATGAGTTAGAAGTCGTACATCCTATAAAATTAAAGATCTTTAAGCTTGGTTTTCAGAACATCAAACCGCTCATTAATCGGAGTTCAGAATAAGAAGTTATGGGTACTTTACTAAGGCACTGTCAAGCAGTAATATAGGCACGCTGCCTTAGTGCCTCCACTGCCCCACCTCTTTAAATATTAAGTTGTCATGTTGTGAATTCATTCCATACTCATCTTATATTGACCTAATAGCTTAGGCTCCCATATGCTCTCTATTTTCCAGCAATATTAAACTGAATTAAGCCACCAAATCTCTTGGAAATCACAAGCTCTTTCGAGTAGGAGTTAGGAAAGTTGCGGGGAATGTTTTACCCTATTTTAGCATGTTGTTGCATTTTGGTGTGCTTCTGAGTAGTAGAGGTTGAAGAAAACCTCTCCTATCTTGGCTAAGAGTATTATCAAGGAAGGGTAAGTAATATTGCCTTTATTCTCTATAAGTTGGTGGAGGAAAGTTTGGAAAAAAAATTGTAATTTGTATGTTGACTTGTCATAGCCTGTTGTATGCATTCTTATGGTGTATTGCTGCATTTTGGTGCATTTATGAGAAGAGGAGTTGGAGGAGAATACTCCCATCTTTTAATACTATATCTCTAAGTAAAGGTAAGCAATCATTCCCTTGATTTCTATGAGAATTGTGAAGGAAAACTTGAAAGAAGTTATGATTTATGTGTGTTCTTGTGGCGTTTTGTTGCCTAATTTTTTCTACAATTTTGGGAGTGAAATAGCTGATTATTGTGATTGAAGTTGAAGTTGAAAAGATCTTAAAGTAGAAGCTTGAAGGGAAGGTTGTTGGCAAGTTAGAATTGGTGTATTAACGTATGTAAGGCGACCCTTCATCCTTTTTTATACATAATTAAGTTTGTAAGTTGATATCAAGAGAGTGTGATTTTGTATACGTTGAAATTAGTATTTGAAGCTATTCCTAAATTAATAAGGTGTATATAGAAATGAGATTAAAGTGTCGAGTTTGTAGCTTACTGATGAGATGATTGAAATGTAATTATCGTATTGATGTTGTTGTAGCTATAAATTGAGTTTGGAGACCCCTCAGCATGGGCACTATGAGCTGGTTCTTTAGATTATATCATATATATGATTTTAATCTTGTTTAAGGTTTTGGTTGCAAAGTGAAAGATAGTAGAAAGACTAAGACGACGACAGTGAACGAATCTAGATTAGGGAAATGATGTTAAGCCTAGTGAAGGTAAACAAGTTTGTCGAAATGGCGATTCCTTAATATAAGTCTCCACCCTATTATGTATGTGTTTTGATTTACTTAAGGCTAAGGGATGATTTCATGATTCCTTTTTCTTAAGTTAAGTGATAAGTTTTTGAGTTTCTAAATCCTAAGTTAAGCGAGGTTGATCCTAAGCTTATAACGATGAATCCTAGCAATCTAAAGTTGAGTCTAAGTACTCTAAAGCATTTTTAAGCATCTCAAATGAACCTAATAATCCAAAGTGAGCCCTAGAACTCTAAATAAGTTCAAGTATTCTAAAGACGAGTCCAAGCAAGCACTCTAAGTCGAGTACAAGTACTCCAAGTTGAATATAAATATTCAAAAGAGGAGTCTGAGTATTCTAAGTTGGGTCTAAGTACCCAGAGTTGACTCCAAGTACCCAGAGTTGACTCCAAGAGTCTGTAAGTCAAGTTCTAAGTTTTTCAAAGTCTTAAGTTTATGTTGGAGCTTCTAAGTCAAGCTAAAGCTTATGTACCCTCTTGTCAGTTGCTAGAGGTAATATGTTCAATTGGTCCTTTGAGTTAGACCCAATCTTTAGAGTCAGTTACATTTCATTGTGCAATTTGCTGGTCCAAGTATTAGTTTCGCTCATTATGCTTGTTTTGGATTTTATCCAGTCCAAGTACTGAAGTACGCCCTCACTGATCCAAGTATCATATGGATAATCATGCGAGGTGCTATATACGAAAATCGTGGTTCAAGTATCAGGTTAGCTGTGAATATCCTGATCCGAGTATCTTGTAACTTATAAAATTCTGGTCCGAGTATCTTGTAACTTATAAAATTCTGGTCCAAGTATCATGTTACTCTTATAAATCCAGGTCCGGTACTAGGTAGCCACACTTAATCCTGTTCCAAGTATCAGGTAGTTACCGAGTCAATTCTCATCAACTCCGATCCAAGTATCCGAGGTGTTTTGATCTTGGGCATACTTATACTCCCGCTTGTAATATTTTATTCATATTTTTTGTGCTATGAAAAGAATATCTTGATGAAATTCAATTTTTCATGAAAGTGTTGTTGAAAAGAGATAATGTATGTGTTTAGATGATGTTTGCAGGAAACATATGGAAATACCCAAAAAAGAGCAACCAGGAAAGTTGAAGCTACAAGGGGTGACGAAAGAAGAACTCAAAGAAAATCGACCAAGTGAGATGGTTGGCGTGACATGCCATACCATGAACTTCAGAAGATTTTACACAATGTGGCGAGATGCCTAGCATGGCGCACCAGGAAAAAAAGTTGGCTGAACTTTGTTTAACACCTAGGCGTAGTGGGTGGTGTGTCGTGTCATCCCTTGAACTTCAGAAAAGTGTTTCAGCGACTTGGCAAAATGGGAGGCGGGGCGTGCCATCCCTTGAACTCAGAGAACTTTGATCAGAACCTTAGTAAAATGAGAGACGTGGTGCCAAAACCAAAACTCCAGACAAAGCCCAAACACGGATAGTGCTATGCTTGGCGCGACACCCCAAGGCTATTTTCGGGGAAGTGTTTCTAAGTCCAAAGACTAAGTTACTTAAGGGAAAAATAGAAATTTTTCTTCTTATTATAAATACATCACTAGGGAATATGTAAAGATATATCGACAACCTTTGGGAAGAACGCAGATACAAGAGATCATCTTTTTTCAAGGTTTTCTTCTTTTCTTTACTTTACGTTTGACTTGTATAAGAATGATGATTATTGTGGTTTTCCACTTGGACATGAGTGGCTAATAACTTAATCGAGGGTTTTGGCCACAAGCATGATGATTGTAGTTTGAAGTTCATTTATGCTAGACATATAAATCTCATTTTAAGATTGTTTTTGTTTCAATGATTATTCGTTAGCCTGATCACCTTTTGAATATTACCTAATGACTCATTTTTTGAACTCAAAAGAGGAAAAAATGAGGGTAAAATAAGTATAGAGTAGGTTTTGATTCCTTATCAAGAAAAAGGAATTGGATTCGTTGTTATGAATAGGGATATACCTTGCAACCCCACTTAGTTGAATCAGGTAGCTAGAATCGGCCTTTCACTTTTCTCTTGCAACCATAGGAATATAGGTGCTTGGGTTAGTGAAATAGTTCTTGATGTATTCGAAAGGATATATCGAGAAATGAATTCGTAACCTGAAATCTTGGATGATAAGTTTGGTGATTTGAACTCCATAACTCAACTTGAAAGTGAAAGTTCCAAGACCCTAAATTTTAATCATCATTCGAAATACAATCTTCCTGGAAATGAGTTTTCAAAATATTTAATTTACATTGCAAATTTAGTAGAATTTACTTTGACACTTGTAAACCAATTTTCTTTCTCTTGAAAATAGTGAAATAAGAATTCAAACTAAGATAATTAATCTGACAAGTCTCTGTGGGACGATATCTGTACCTTTGTCCTTTATTACTATAACAACCCATCTGATCGTTATAAAGCCTTGATGACATTGGTGTAAGAATTCAAAATTTTGTGGGTCTAGCTTATTTTTTCAGAATATGAACTTGTTTTATTATTGACTTGATGGGCTAATTTAAAATCACGGGCAGTAGACTGTCGTGGCGAATGATCTTTCGCCATAGTGGGACTACTGCAGCGGAAGAATATGACTGTAGTGGATGACACGAGGTAGAAAGTTAGTTTAAGTTCAAATTTTGAGGTTTTTCACTCCATTATTCTGAGGCACAAACTTTTAGAGCAGAAGGGCAATTTTCTAAGGGCTCAACAGCTTCTCCTTCCTAAAGTATGAGTTCTAACTCTTTCTTTCCCTCATTGGATTACCTAACACTCAGAATCAAAGATAGTCTCTAATAGTGAATTCCTAGCTAAAAACCCTAGGTTTGTGAAAACTAGGGCTAAGGTTAAGGGAATGATTGGGTGTTGACTCCTCGGCCTAAAAGTGGTAAATACTTTCTAGGGTGTGCACTATTATAGAATGGTGTTTTGGTGATAGTTGAGACCTAAAATTCAGTGAATTTGAAATCCTTAATCTTAAAAATTATTTTAAGATGGTTAGAGGAGTAAAAACTCCATGAACTACGTTCGAATGATTGTTGTAGATTTTGGGTTATGATAATTTAGCCTATGATTAGTAAATTAGACCATAAACAACGGGTAGAATGGAGTTGGTTGAGTTCCCAAACCCTTGAATCGAAGAAGTAGATGATTGATTGATTCTTTAATATCTTATTTTTATACTTTGAACATTCGAAGGCGTTGAGAAAAGGCAAAGCTCCCACGGAGTAGCTGCATATTTTAGTTCTATGATCCAAGTAGGTTATGACTTACCTTTGTGTTCGACTGCCATTAGTGAATCGTATACATGTGTGCTATTAATTTATAATTGATTAGGGTAGAAGGATCATATAATATGATGACGTGATGAAAGATTTATAGTAATGTATAAGATTGGAGGATTAATCCTATGTATGGGAGCATGTGAAAAAGTGAAACTGAGTTCATAATTAATTATTGGTACAATACTCTTGATGTGATGTTCTTGACTATATGTTCTTGATAGTGGAGTCTTGAGGTGATATTCTTGATGGCATGTTTTGATGATATGCGATTGTGGTTGTTCTTGATTGTATGTTTTGGTGGTATAATATTGGCTGAGTGATTGTAATAATATGAATAAAGAGAAGAAGTGAGGTGATCAGGCCTAGTGTGATTGTATGAGCTTAACATAGAAATTTAATTGTTAGGAATGAAAACGCAAGACTGGTAGTATAATTTAACTAGCTCAAAATGAATTCGAGATAAGAAAAGAACAGAGATTTATGAGAAACCATAGTAGCAGGGTTAGGTAACTAAATTTGGTTTGTGTTGAAATAATTTTTGTGTGTTAATAAAATTTCCTTGTGAAATGAATATGTTAAAGGGACGATTATGGCCGAATAAGTTGTCCTGAAATGGAGACTAATACGAATAATATTTTTGATCAATATTAAAAGAACCTGTATATGTGATAGATCCTTATGTGAGAGGGTAGGAAAGGTTGAACTGATGAATTGTAAATGTTACCTTGTGTGTTCTATTATTTCAATAGATGATGCGTGACTTGGTTAATTGATAAATAACTAGAAAGATAGAAGGTTAGGCTACGAGGAAATATACTTTATATGATGATGTATATGTTTGTGTATTGAAAATATGATTAATTGGTTTTTGGACATTGATTATGATAGAGGTATGATGATTTAGTTGCACTCTATGAATAAACCCTTAGATGAATAAATGTGGTTTGTTACTGTGAAATTTAAGTGCAATTGAAATAATCAATGTTTATTTATGAGGGGTCATGTGTGTTGATTTAATTAGTAGCATGTTGAGATATATTGATGATTTTTGATTTATATATATCTTTTTGAACTGTATTATAAGTGGACTGAATGGAATGCACAATAAGTTATGCCGATGAATGTTGGTTAATATCTCACTTTGAGTTGTCATATGAGGTGACTGATTAATAAGCACATCGGATATATTGATGAAAGTTGGATAATAAGTCCTTATCCTGAGATGAGGGGCTCATGTCCGAGGTGAGCATCCGGACGAGCAGACTAGTGTGTGTATGAGTACTTGGATATGAGTTGCTCGTGCCTGAGGTGAGCATCCGGGAGAGCAATATGGTATGAGTATAGAGACATGTATGATATAATATTCATACTCCTGGGTTTACAAGCAAGAGTACACAGACATATATTATTTGATGTTCATACAGCTAGATGTACAGTATATGAATTTTTAGAGTTCCCTGCAGGTCATGAATGAAAGGGCAGAAATAAGATCCTCTGGCATGTGTACAGTGATGTGATGGAGGCGTGTGCCCGACACATTACCGGTGGTGTAATTGTGATAGAGATCAGTACAAGTATGTCATGATATAATATATGGTTGTGTGACATATATCAATACAAGTATGTGATGATATACATACGATTGCGTGATAGGTTCAGTGATAGGTATGGCACTGATATGTGTATAGACATCCGATGAGATGAAATTAATGATGACACGTCTAATTATCATGTATTCAACGTGCATATGATCTGCTGCGCAATTGTGTCTTACTTATATGGTAAGCCTTGGTGTTTTGATGAATTTGGAATTTGTTCGTTAATGAATTAATAGTTGTATTCAAAATTATTAGGTAAATGTGATTGTGTGTTGTTGCTTGGTTGATCCTGACTGTGAGAACTTTTTATGAAAAGGGAAATAAAATGAATAATTGTGATAAATCGAAAAGTTGTGAAGTGTATATTTAATTAAGTGTAGATTGCTACTGTTTATGTGATTTTAGATCTTGTGTAATTGATGAGGTGTTGAAAGAAGTAAGGTTGCCAAGTCATGTTACTGCCTAGAGCAGTACCGCTGTAGGGGGAGAATGCCTACTACGGCAAGACCGCGATAGGGGTCAAGTTATTGCTGCAGTGAGGCCTAAATAATGTGCAGACCAGCCTTTGTGGCTAAGTTGGGTAGAGAAATATGAATGTATTTATAAATAATTGGGAGTAAATGAAGAGTAAGAAAATTGGCTTGATAAATTGTTGAGTGTCTATTTAAACACTAGATTATTGATTGCATATTAATTTTATGTTGTTTCATGAACAAATTATAGTCGGTCGATGATGCCTACCAGTATATGTAGTGTACTGATACTACCTTGCTACACCTTTTTGGGTGTAGATTGTGGCAGGTGAATTGCAGTTTCATGATTGACTAGCCGATACACAACATCAACTTCCGCATTTCCTTCATAGGCAAAGCTTTGTCTTTTTATTTGTCAATATTTCATATATAACTCTTTTACCTTTTTAGAATAGATCTAGGGAGATTCAAGGTTCTTGAGAAGGATTTTGTTGAATTTTCAATAATATTGTTGATTTTTATAAATGAATGAGAATTGCAAATATTTTCATGTGATGTTCAAAAAGGGGTTCTCCTATCGAGTTAGAGTCGATGTAGGTTCCCGCACGATCTTCCCATTCGAGTTGTTTCAAGTTGGTATCAGAGCATCTAGATTACTGGTCTTACAAATACAAGAGCAATACCGAGTAGACTCTTGCGGATTGGTGAATAGACGTCTACATCTAGTCTTCAAGAAGCTATAAGGCATCTAGAAAGTTCTCACTTTATTATTTCCTATCGTGCCGTACGAGTGTGTTGATTACCTGGGTTGAGTTCATTTGGTATTTGGAGGATTTCCATTGGTATCTTAACAGACTCAATTAGTATCTATAAGATTCCAATTAATATTTCAATGGGCTCAATTGGTATCTATAAGATACCCATTGGTATCTATAAGATACCAATTGGTATATGGTGACTTAGCCATGTTGATGTGTGAATTGATGATGAATTTTGAAATGTTAGTGATAATTAAGTATAATAATGGTGGCAAAGGGAGATCAATATTGATCGGAGGGACAAATATCCCTGTCTGTGTTCTACTTCGCAAGTTTAGTTGCAGCAAGGTGTGTCTTACCACAACGGACTTGCTATAGTGAGAAGTGAATTGCCATAAGGATTCCATTACAACGGAAAGGTGAAAGCTGCAGCAGACAGTCTGCTAGACTGAATCTAATCCCCCTACTTTGAAAAATTTTCAATTATATTAAAGGCGATAAATCGAGCATATGTGCATATGAGAACTGCGATTTATATAATCATAGGGCTAAAACACGACCATTGTCATTCTAATGTCCCAATGGGCACCTGTATCCCAAAAATAGAGAAAAATGAAAAATCATCCAACAACGAGAAAAAAGAGAAATTGTTCGGCATTTGGCCCTTCGAAAGTGAAGAAATATCTGAGTTAAAGGGGGAAAGCGGGAGGGAAGTACATTGTGACCCTGATTAGCTGGAGGCCTCATTGTTGTCATTGCTTAGGTTATTGGCCTCCTCATACTTGGCATCATCGAGGAAAGAGTACTCTAGGACATCTTTCAGGAACAATTGGGGAACCCTGGGGCCTGAAAGGAGGGTGTGGTAGATCTTCTTCACCTCCTTTCACATGCAGACGAAAAGCTAGTCTCGGAATCATCTTGTCTTCTTCTCCTTCTCCAGATGCTCCTGGAGATCAACATGGGCCTACAGTAAGGAGGAAACCACTCCCCATAAGCCCTCGGGGTCTATAGCGGCTACACTAGATGATGCACCTCCTAGGGGCGCTCTAAGAAACCCACCCAGTAACTCTCACATAGCTGCAAAATAAGCCTCCAATCCGCTGAAAGGGTCCAGAGGGCCTGGAGAAACCAGCCTCATCACCGTTAGGGGCATCAATGTCATCCTCCGAGTCAGCCTTTCTCTTCTTTCTGCCTCTTCCAGGCCCACCTTTCACCCTCAAAGGATTGAAGGGCACATCAAACCCCAACATATAGTCCCTTACCTATCGACACACACTTGTCTATTGACAAAGAATAGTGCTGACTAAGGGGAACGATAGACTGGCCCCACTCTAGGCTTGAAAAAGTTTAAACTACTACCCCACCCAAATTCCACCATTTCTACTGCAAAAACCTCAAGGTTGGGGTGAAAGGTGCTTACCATCCGAGCAACCCCCTCAAGAAAATAGGTCATAGAATGTAGAGGACAATTTAAATCACTTGAGAATATAAATACTAGTAACATGATTCGATAATTTACCCTCTTAAGAGTAGAAGAAAATGAATATGACCCAAACCCATTTTCAACTCAAATTCGTTCATAAATGCATGAAAACACAAGAATTATATAATGTAGAGTAAGTAAAATGATAAAGTTGTGGGGATGAGAATTATCTGTGAAATCGAGGGGAATCATGAAGGAAGTGGGGAGGATTTGGCCAAAAGTCAAAATAAAAATGTGAGAATGAACCAAAAATCATCCCTTCTACATCTTAATCTGAAATTATAATTTTGCTACAGCGGACAAATCTCTACTGCCGTGGAAAAGCACCGCTGGAGCAGCCAGGTCCGTTCTCGTGATATATTCGACGTTTCAATTTCTACGAGGGTCAGAAATATCGTGAGTACCTAATAAAGGGAGCCTCACGAAGGATGGTGATAACATGGGAGTTGCATGAGAAATAACTATGTGAATATGAGTAACAATTGAGAAATACAGGAGATTCAGGATTTAACGGGTCATTTTGAGTGTGAAAATAACTAGTGCAAATGGAATATGTGGGACCCATTCCCAATTAGGGATGCAAGGATAGGAGACTTAAATTCATGTGTCATGTCCATGCAAAATTCCTATTAGCATTGTAGGACCTCAGAAACAGGGTCTAGCAAAGTTTCTGTTAAGTCCGATAGTGATAGTGATAAGATCGTGGTAGAAAAGGTCTAACCATAATTATGACCCCACGCGAATTTGGATTGTGATGTGATGGAAAATCCCTACATATCTCGTGAGGCTATTCATGGACGAATGGTTGTTTAATTGGTATCTAATGTAATGACCCATCCGATTGTTATAGAGCCGCGATAACATTACTATAAGGATTCAAAATTTTGCAGGTCTAACTTATTTTTGTCCGTCCCTTGGGAGAAGTTTAGAAGTTATTCGAAATTCTTCCCGTGAATAAGACTGGATACAATAACTAGTTGTTGCATCTAATGAGTCGTCCTATCCGTCCATTGGTCGGAGTCCAGAAACTAATTTCCTAGGCCCAGAACCAACGACTGGTTCCAATGAGCCGTTGTCACGACCCGAGAGTACACCCGGATCATAGACATGGGACAAGGAGCCCTGAGAGACCCCAAGTCAACCTATGGCGTAAGCACAATACTAATTCATTCACAAAGGTGGAAGACTTAACTTATCAATCATAAGCTAACTGAAAATCGTATCATGAATTGTAAGGAACGACAAACCGAAATACATCCATCAATGGCAAAATACTACACATAAGTCTGAAAGACTCTAATCATAAAAAGACGGGTTGAAGGGACAAGACTCCAACTAACCCAAACATTCTGGAACATAAGATAATTTAACAAGTCCGAACATGAAGCCCTCGGATCATGAGGACTCACCGCTAGAGATTTAGCGTAATTAGAGCACGAACTAGGGACGCTGCTGAGCCTGCGAACCAGATCCTGAAAATATAGGGGTCAGTACTCAGAAAGTACTGAGTAAGTAAGGTATGCAAAGCAATGCTTAACAACATAAAAGTCATAGGAGTGAGTACATCATGATCAGAAAACTGAAACCATAAGTACATTGTAAGGCTCAATATTTCCAAAAATATTCATAAACTTGTCAAAGTCATAACATGCAGGGAAAATATTTCATAAATCATAACTTGAGCCAAAAGAACATAATCATGCATATTTCAAAACCATGAGGAACAATGGGAGATTTCTATAACCAACATACTCCACATGAGCACACATGAAGTCCAACTTGTATGCCTAGTTGGGAGGCCGTTTATACCTTGCCAAGGGTATGAACCATGAAGGCGTGATATCACTCATGAATTCCCCATAGGGCATAGGGGACAGTCACTGAGGAGGTCCCAAACATGATCTTGCGGTGGTTCATACATCTGAGATTCGGTGCGTAACCTAGGCCCCGTACCTACTCGATGTTAAGTACTACTCTCAAAACATGCAATGTTCTCATAGAAATTCATACATGACATGCATGTCTAGTTATATTATGAGAATTATATCATGCTTGCAAATTCGTAATCCTAGCCATGGAATTTGGGCCCGTGAGTCGGCCAAGAATCATAGTTTATAAACCACAAGCGACATGTGGGCATTGCCAAAAATTTCAAACATACTTGAAATACTTAAGTTTATAGGAAACGTGATCATAATAACATGAGTAATTGATAACATGCTTAAATTTAAGAGTTCATATATCATGCTTGAAAAATCACCATAGCTATGAGTTTCACTAAAAACCCCATGATTTGGGGACATGAGCTTTTTAAGAATTAATTCATCAAATATTGAGTAAAATAGGTGGAAACAACCCAATAATTCAACCCATGAGTTTAGACATACTACATCATGCTCATATCAATTTTTGAGGAAACATGCATTAGGAGTTACGACCCATCAGAAGTTTGTAGCTTAAACATAGAGTTGGGGAGAAATTGGGCATAGGTAGGGACTAAACTACCCATTCAACACCCCACACACCTGGAATTTCGAGTCTCCCAAGTTCTTTGAAAACCCTAGGTAGATTCTTGAAGAATTTTGGAGTAGATGATCTTGGGCAGATTTATATGCCCAAGTGATACTCAAACGTATCATTTTTACCTTGTTTGTTGTGCAATTTGTATATAATATCATGTAATTAGTAATAAAATGCGAATTTATACTAACCAATATGATTAGCATTTGTTTTGCAGGTAAATGTGATTATTAGGAGCTAAATTGCATGTTGGAACTATGTCGGAGTTGGACTTGGATGCGAGCGTGGAAAAGACCTTGGAATGCACATTTTATAGGGGCTCCGCGATGGAGCCGTGCCACGCTACCATCGCGGTAGCATACTGCCTGAACAGGAATTAAAATGGCAAATTCCAGTGTGCCTTCACGTCAGCTCCGTGGCACGGAGGCCTCCGTGATGGCCTCCGTGCCACGTTGAGGTCAATTTACCGGACCCTGGAAATTCCTGTGAAGGCCCGCGTCCACGCCGTGTCACGGAGGCAGTGCTCCGCGTTGGCCTCCGTGACACGTTGCTTGTTATTCCGGGAAAAATTTCCCACTAGTATAAATAGCACACTTAGGTTTATGTTAATGAGTTTTTAGTTTTTAGACTGAGTTCAGAAGTGGAGAGCAGGAACGTGGGTTAGTAGCAGTTGAAGAACGAAAAAGCTAAGGGAATTCTTCTCTTCCTTTCTTCTTTCTATCAATTGTACGTATGATTTACACTCATTTTAGGATGATCAATCCAAGAACGAGTGGCTAATTCTCTTCCTTGCTGAGGTTTTGAACATGTGTAATGAATTCTGATTTTAATTGATATGGTTTCTTCTTCTTCTTTAATGTTGTTCTATTAATTCTTGTTTTTACTGCATTAGTGATTGGCCAACATTAATGTATATCTAAAAAGTCCAATTTCACTCGAAAGAGCAAGAAATTGGAAAGTTGTGAATTAATAGGATATTGTTCTTAACTTGATTTGGGAAAATTGGGTTTTGATGTGCTTTCCTGATAGAAATATACTTGAAAGCCGTATTAGTCAATTTAGGAACCGAAATTGTAGTGCTAGGTCATAAATTGCATTTGATCACAGCAATGTAGACTGATGGTTTATGATTCTAAAGTGAAATTAAATACGAGAGTTTTAATTTCTAGGCAAATGTTCTTGGCTAGCAACATGAAGAAGAGATTAACCAAATTATCATGATTATCAAGTCATTACTTGTTCTTAACCTTGGCATGTTCATATCCATTGTCTAAATTCACAAGTAAATAGTTGTGATTAGTTGTAGTATATATAGTTTAGAAACCAAAAACTCAAGTAACTATTGGTTACATTGTTGTTAGCATAACTAGAAGTGAAATAGGAATATAGTAAACTAGGCAATTTTACGTATCTTGAGCCTCCTTGGATCGATACTTGGCTACTTAGCCACTTTATTACTTGTTTGACCACGTGCACTTGTGTGTCGGTTTTTAATATAAATTACCACGAGCAGAGCAAGTCGAGCAAGTTTTTGGCGCCGTTGCCGGGGAGGCTAGGCGATTTGTAAAATTGTGTTTAGTGTAAATTTACTGTATTTGTATTTTTATTTTCTTAAGTGTTAACAACTTGGTCTTAGCCTATATTTTGCAGATTTTGTTTCTGTGAACACTGGCAAGAGACAAAGAGCTGGTGGAATCTTACTTAGAGCCTGAATGTGAGTTTCATAGTCAACGTAGAGAAGCTCTTCGAAAGAAGCTGCAGTTGCTTAAACAGTCTATGATGGAGCAACAAAATCCACCAGTTGTGCGGGCAGTTTTAGTGCCCGATGAAGCAGCAGCAAGGCCAGTTCGCGAGGTGGCAATCCCACACGCTAATATTGTACATTTTAGCATCCGCAAACCAGAGCCTGGAGGGAGGTTTGAATTAAAGCAGAATATGGTGCAACTTTTGCACACAAGCGGGCAATTTACCGGTCTCCCTCACGAAGATCCACAACAACATCTCCAGAACTTTTTGGAGATAAGTGACACTTATATACCCGCTGGAGTGTCACCTGATTATGTTCGGCTCACCTTATTTCCATTTTCCTTACTTGGTGAAGCCAAGAGGTGGTTAAAAGCTGAACCACCCAATTCTATATCAACGTGGGATGATCTTGCACGGAAGTTTTTGATCAGATTTTTCCCTTCTGGTAAAACAGCCAGACTTAGGAGTCAAATCCTAAGTTTTAAACAGAGGGAGGGAGAAAATCTTTATCAAGCCTGGGAAAGATTTAAATCCATGTTGCGGGACTGTCCTCACCATCATCAGTCCAATGAGGTGTTGGTACACACATTTATTGAGGGTTTGGAACCCCACACTAAAATTCTGTTAGATTCAGCAGTTGGAGGGCAAGCGCTGGAAAAGACCTATGAGGAGCTGTACACTTTGCTCAACCGAATTTCACAAGGCAATCCAGAATGGAATGCAGATTCTTCAAGAGGTGGAGCAAGGAAAGCAGCGGGAGTGCTTGAAGTGGATGGATTCACAGCTATCGCTGCACAGATAGCTGCTTTGCAAAATCAGTTAAACACTCACTTCAGCAATATAAATTTGAACCAGCCATCAGCTTCAGTCAATGCAGTTCAACAGATGTGGTGTGAAGTGTGTGGTAGTAGTGAGCATTCAGCTGAATGCTGTGGTGCAAATCCTGATCCTGTTAACTTTGTGGGCAATGCACAGAGAAATCAACAGCAGTTTGGTAGTGGCTACAACTCAAATTGGAGGAACCATCCGAATTTTTCGTGGGGTAGCAACAATCAACAAGGCCAAAGTTCAGGGCAGGGTATGCACAGAAATCAAGGAGGGCAACAAAATTATCAAGCTCAGTTCAGAAATCACAATGCCCCTCCTCCACCACCATCACCGACTATTGAGGAGATGTTCAAAACCATGATCGCTAATCAGGCACAATTGCAGGCTGACTATGTCAAATTGGCAGCCGAAGTGAAGAACAATCAATTGGCGACCAAGGCTCTTGAATATCAGTTTGGGCAGTTTGCTAGTGCCCAAAATACTAGACCCAGAGGAGGACTACCTAGCGACACGGATCCTAATCCAAAGCAGGTAAATGAAGTGACCATGAGGAGTGGTTTACAGTTGAAGGAGGTGGAACCGGAAATACCACCTCAAAAGTCAGGAGCAGCAGATGTTGAGGGAGAGCAAAGTTCTGATAAGGGGAAGACTAAAGAAGCTGAACCAGAAAGGCCTCCACCCCCGTTCCCTCAACGATTCAAGAAACACAAGGAGGAGGCGTGTTTCCAGAAATTCATGGAGGTACTTAAACAGGTACATGTTAACTTACCTCTTGTTGATGTCTTGCAGGGAGTGCCAAAATATGCGAAATATATTAAAGGCATCGTGGCTAACAAAAGTCGTTTGACTGAGTATGCCACGGTAGCTTTATCGGAGGAATGCACTTCCCGTATTCAGAATAGGTTGCCCACAAAACTGAAAGACCCTGGAAGTTTCACTATCCAGCTTACTATTGGGCAAAGTATCCGAGCTCGTGGATTATGCGACTTGGGGGCAAGCATAAATCTGATGCCATCTTCGGTATTCAGAAAGTTAGGTCTAGGGAGTCCTAGACCTACAACGGTAATCTTGCAGCTAGCAGACATGTCTTTAGCTAAGCCGGATGGCATTGTTGAGGATGTGTTAGTGCAAGTAGGCTCCCTCATTTTTCCGGTCGATTTTATTGTTCTGGACTTTGAACCAGATGCTGAAGTCCCATTTATTTTGGGACGACCCTTTTTGGCAACCGGAAAAGCATTAATTGATGTAGCTGCGGGTCAACTCACGATGCGAGCACATGACAAGGTCGAAGTGTTCGACGTGTACAAGGTACCTAAGCTCCCGACTGTTTATAAGGATCTCTCAGTGATCAATGTGATTGATCATGGGAATGCTAATGGAATGAGTGATTCCCGAGAGTTACTAGGAAGGCCACCGGATAAGGTTGAGAACTACTGGGGGGATGACCATGATCGAGACAAATCGTCCATCTCCCTAGTAGACAAGTGAGCTTAAAGGACGTCGAGCCGCGACGGTAAACCAGGCGCTGCACGGGAGGCAACCCGTGAGAAAAATATTTTTTTTTTTTTTTTCTTTTTGCACAATGTAGTTAATTTTTATCTTTATTGTTGTTTTTATTTTCTATTTCCAAGTTTTAATTTTTCTTTTCCTTTTCTTGATTAGGTTTAGATTTTCATTTTAGTAATATTTTTTATTTTATAGTTAGGGAAATCTATTAATTTAACCAATTTTGGTTTAGTGAGGTGATTTTCAGGTATAACGGAGGAAATATACATGGAATTGAGAAAATGAGGCGAGGTATGAAAAATTAAATTTATTGGAGAAACAGAGCACTGGCGCGTTGGCGCCATGTCACAGAGGCAGTGCTCCGCGTTGGCCTTCGTGACACGTTGAAGGCAAAATCCGGATTTTTTAAAAATCCAGTAAGCCAACGCGTTGGCTCCGTGTCACGGAGGAGGGGCTCCGCGTTACCCTCCGTGACACGTTGCCCCTTATTCAGTGCCGGGTCACACTGGGTTTCCGGGTGACCCGCGTGTTTTCTATAAATTAACCCCCGATTTTCACCCAATTTTCCCCATTTCCCTCTTCCCTCCGCAACCAAACACCCATTTCCCCCTCCCCAAGCAACGTGCCACGTTAATAGGCAAGGAAAACGAAAAGTTTCTTCGGTTCTTCAATTCTAAGGTATGTTTTCATCGTCTATCTCAATTTTTTGGTGATTTTTGTCAAATTTGGGGCATGTGAGGTGAGATATATCACCCTAGGTAGAAATTAAACATGATGTTGAATTATTTTGTGATTGATTATGTTCGGATTGTTGTAGTTAGCGTTTGAACTTGTCGATTATGTAAATAAGTCGAAATTGATTGTCGAATTGTATTCTAGGGCTTGGGTTGTTGAATTTGACTTGGGCACTTGATAATTGGATGAATTCGATGCCGGGGGTGTGTTTATTATTTGAGATAAGTCGTGGTAAATATTGTGTAAATGTTCCAAGACGACTAATTCTCGAATTTTTGTGGGAAAATGCATAAAGTGTGAATTGGTTAGATTGTTTAGATTAGCTTGTATATAAAATGTTTTGATTGTTGTTTTTATTTTGTTGTTGTTTTTGTTGCGAAGTGCGATGGTTGAATTGTTAGCGATAGTAGGATTGGGATTAGCTGTATGAAGTCTGAGTAGTACGCTAACCGTTATGCTGTCGAAATTTTATTGTGAACGCACTAAGCATGAAGTATAGAGTGTTGTCTGTGGTGTACTTAGAGTTATCCATGCTGTAATTTTGTAAATGTTGTTAAGGACTAAGTGTGGGGTAAATTTTGTGTAACCCGACCTTAGCCGAAGCTAACAAGTTTTTAGCTTAACGTTGTGCTTGTTTGTGTAAATTGACAGGTACAATGGCTAGCAGACAAGATAAAGGCAAGGGTGCTTCTACCTCAGGCACCGGACGGAAAAGGATGAGACTGGGCACTGCAGTCCTAGCTGTACCCGCTGTTTCGCGCGGCCAACGCCGCCAATACGGAACACGATGGGTCACCGATGAAGGGAAGAAATGGTATGCGAAACACAAAGAAAACAAGTACTTCCCGGAGGAACATATTGCAAGGGAACCACTCGCACAGGAGTTCCCTCGCATTGTACAGAGAATCGAGGCAGCTGGGCTCAGCTTTATTTTTCAGGAGCCCAAGGAGTGCAACCTTCACTTGGTCCGGGAATTTTATGCAAACTGGAACCCGGCCATCAGAAGCCACACTATAAAAATCAGAGGGCAGATTGTCACTCTGGAACCCCAGCAGCTGAATGCCATCGTTGGAGCGCGGGACACAGACGCCCACGTTCTCCGCCAGCTAAACATCACCCCACCGTACGCCGACATCAGACGTACGTTGTGTGGGGCTCGATCCACGGGCCGATGGAGTAGACATAAGGAGAGGGGTTACCACCAGACTCTGCCTTATTCGCAGATGAATAGGGAGGCCAGAATATGGCTGAAGATTGTATGTTCGTGCTTGATCCCGGGAGTCCATATGACAGATGTGACCCGGGACCGTGTCTGCTTGGTGTATGCCCTTATGAAAGGGCTTGAGATTAATATGGGGGCGGTCATAATATCCGCCATGAAGAGAGCCAGACTGCACCAGGGCCACAGATACGGGTTTGGCGGACTCATGACCACCTTCCTCCGAGGCCTCGACATTGAGGAAGAAGCTTTGGATTATATTCCGCAGTTGGAGCGGAGGGCCCTCGACGTGACAAAGACGAAGGCCCCCGACACTACACACGGACCTGTGCTGACTTTGGCGAGTGACATGCTCGTGACGATCAGTACATGGTTCGTATGTTCGGCATGCAGATGCTGCAGCTACGGATTTGTGGGAGACCAGCCACCGAGGAAGAATTATGGCAGTTGGAGCTGGACTACCCCTTTGGCGAGAATGCCAGAGCCTTATGTAAGGTGGGGCCAGCCTTTGTGGAGCCGACAGATGACGATGTCCCTACTGATGAGGAGACACGTCGTGAGGACTCTGATGTGGAGTCCGATGACGACGATGGAGCTGATTCAGATATGGGCGACGAGGCCGCAACACCAGATGAGGAAGTCGAGTATTTCGACTGAGCAGGGAGTTCCACCACCCAAAATTTTGTGCTTTGTATTGTTGTGAACACTGGGGACAGTGTTCGATTTAAGTGTGGGGTGGGGAGTAGTTAGGTGCTGGGACATAGGCTCTAATTTGCTGTATAGTTTTCCTTGATATTTATGAATGTTTGCATTTTCCCTGTTGTGAACTGTTTTGTGATGTATCTGCATATATTTGTTTTGTGGCTGATGATGTTTGTTTTTGAAAGTTATGGTTGCTAGTGTAAATATTTTGTAAATTTTGTAGATATATTTTTTTTCTATCGACATGATCGATATTTTTCAAAATTTTTGTGAAAATATTTTGCACTTGTAAATATTTTCTTTCTATCGAAATGATCGATGTGTTGCAAAATTTTTTTCGATTTTTATTTTTGGGTTTCTCGGAGTTTGTTTTCGATTCTTTTACCGAGAATAGTCCCATTGAACCGATGTCATAGTTAGTGACCATTCCCTATGATGGATGGATGACGACCGTCTTAAGGGAAATGTAGTCGGTAGGAGTAGGATTTTTATTTGCTTTTAGTTTTTCTTTGGTGGATTGCATCAATGAACTGTAGTTGCTTATGGTTGCTAAAATTTCGTTGCGTGTTGTAATTGATGTTCAAAATGTGAAAGTGATTTGTTTGAAAGCATGCAATTCTGTAAATATGTTGAGTTACCTAGGCTATAGAATTTGGTTCAGTATGATTGAGGCTTAATCTTGAATTCATGTAATTGACTAATTAAAGAGTCTGTGAATGCATCTTGATTCGAGCATGTGCATGAAGTGTGAAGTGAGGTTTTGCTATTCCATGTCATTGTGAATTGTCTAGAACTTGCCTGGTGTGTATACAAAACGAAATGAAGGAGGTGTAGTGTTGGAAAGGATGTAGGCATTTCTTTGTTTTAACCGATAGTTTCCATTTTTTTCTTGTCAAATTCTACCTTTTTATATGTTGTATACCCTAGTCAGCCCGTTGAGCCTTTAGCCGATTTCTTTCTTTTGTCCAAAATTGTATGAACTAAGCTTTATTCCTTCTTTTCATTAGCCTTAAAGTCTATAAGAAGCTCTTAAGCGCTTGCAAAGAAAAGAAAATGTTTCCCAAAGTGTTAAAGAGTGAAAAGAGTGAAAAGAGAAAGAAAAGTGAAGTGAGGAAAGAAAAGATGAGGTTGAAGAGGCACTTGTTGTAATTAAATGATAGTGAGGGTACATGAAAACCCTCTGTTTTGTGTCAAGTGTGGTTGATGAAATGGGTTGTATGAAAGTAAACCAGCATGAATGGGAGAAAAAGAGAAAAGAGAGGAACAATGTCCATGAGTCGATGGGAATGTGTTGAAAAGGCGCTTAAGGATGCTAGCGACTATTATTGGCTAATCCAATATATACATAGCAGATCCCTAGCCCCGTTACAACCCATTAAAGTCCTACGTGATCCTATATTGCATTTCTTTATATTAGTGGAGTAATACACTAAGGGCAAGCCTATGGGTCATGACATGATGCATATGAATTCTTTTGGGAGAGAGAGTGAAATTAATTTTTATATGCCCCTACTTGCATGTTTGTGTGCTGCATGAACGTAAAGGGGAAGTTCTCTCGAGTTGTGAGGGCACATGCTTGATGAAAGATTGATTTTCGTGTCGGATTTCTTGATTAGCTGATTTGCATGAGTTTGCCGATATCAAGAATCAATTCTTAAAAGTCTAGGAAGCCTTGATGTATTAAAGGTCATTGTATTGTACGACCAAGCATGTTTTCTTGATGATTTGCAAAAATTGAATAATCGGTATGACCTTAGCGTAAATTGTTACACCATAGTGACGAAGGTTGGGATGTAATTTGCATGATTTGTGTATATGTTGTTCGAGGACGAACAAGGATTTAAGTGTGGGGTAAGTGATCTTGGGCAGATTTATATGCCCAAGTGATACTCAAACGTATCATTTTTACCTTGTTTGTTGTGTAATGTGTATATAATATCATGTAATTAGTAATAAAATGCGAATTTATACTAACCAACATGATTAGCATTTGTTTTGCAGGTAAATGTGATTTTTAGGAGCTAAAATGCATGTTGGAACTATGTCGGAGTTGGACTTGGATGCGAGCGTGGAAAAGACCTTGGAATGCACATTTTATAGGGGCTCCGCGATGGAGCCGTGCCACGCTACCATCGCGGTAGCATACTGCCTGAACAGGAATTAAAATGGCAAATTCCAGTGTGCCTTCACGTCAGCTCCGTGGCACGGAGAGAGGCCTCCGTGATGGCCTCCGTGCCACGTTGAGGTCAATTTACCGGACCCTGGAAATTCCTGTGAAGGCCCGCGTCCACGCCGTGTCACGGAGGCAGTGCTCCGCGTTGGCCTCCGTGACACGTTGCTTGTTATTCCGGGAAAAATTTCCCACTAGTATAAATAGCACACTTAGGTTTATTTTAATGAGTTTTTAGTTTTTAGACTGAGTTCAGAAGTGGAGAGCAGGAACGTGGGTTAGTAGCAGTTGAAGAACGAAAAAGCTAAGGGAATTCTTCTCTTCCTTTCTTCTTTCTATCAATTGTACGTATGATTTACACTCATTTTAGGATGATCAATCCAAGAACGAGTGGCTAATTCTCTTCCTTGCTGAGGTTTTGAACATGTGTAATGAATTCTGATTTTAATTGATATGGTTTCTTCTTCTTCTTTAATGTTGTTCTATTAATTCTTGTTTTTACTGCATTAGTGATTGGCCAACATTAATGTATATCTAAAAAGTCCAATTTCACTCGAAAGAGCAAGAAATTGGAAAGTTGTGAATTAATAGGATATTGTTCTTAACTTGATTTGGGAAGATTGGGTTTTGATGTGCTTTCCTGATAGAAATATACTTGAAAGCCGTATTAGTCAATTTAGGAACCGAAATTGTAGTGCTAGGTCATAAATTGCATTTGATCACAGAAATGTAGACTGATGGTTTATGATTCTAAAGTGAAATTAAATACGAGAGTTTTAATTTCTAGGCAAATGTTCTTGGCTAGCAACATGAAGAAGAGATTAACCAAATTATCATGATTATCAAGTCATTACTTGTTCTTAACCTTGGCATGTTCATATCCATTGTCTAAATTCACAAGTAAATAGTTGTGATTAGTTGTAGTATATATAGTTTAGAAACCAAAAACTCAAGTAACTATTGGTTACATTGTTGTTAGCATAATTAGAAGTGAGATAGGAATATAGTAAACTAGGCAATTTTACGTATCTTGAGCCTCCTTGGATCGATACTTGGCTACTTAGCCACTTTATTACTTGTTTGACCACGTGCACTTGCGTGTCGGTTTTTAATATAAATTACCACGAGCAGAGCAAGCCGAGCAGTAGACACTTGAATTCCCTTTCCTCCTTCCTCTCTAATCTTATATGAATAGAAATGAAGCTTTTTTAGGAATGATTCCACTTTAAAAGACCTGGTACCGACCTCAAAACGACGTAGTTTAGGTCTTAGGAGGGTAGAAAATTATGAGAAGGCCCTTACTAAGTCGCAGGAAATAACTGGCAGGTGACCCTAACGGGCGACCTGACGATTCGTTGCCAAGAGCAACAGGTCGTATGGTCTTTTCGTCAAGTCCATTGGAAATTTTCCTTTGGCTCTTAAAGGAGGACATGAAGACTCGTCCCCCGGTGACACGACTCATTACGCCCTTTCATCAAGTACACTACCTCATTGTTTAAGAAGATTCAATTGACTTGGTAACGACCTTCCTAACGGATCGTTAGGACTGACGACGACTCGTTAGGTACCATCCGTTAAGTACACTGGATAGGCCTTACTATCTCACTCTAGGACCACCCCACGACTGACATGACGACTCGTGGTGTTTGACCACGAGTCGTTACATCGCCTGTGGGGACCCTGAGTCCCTCATCATCCCAGGCCTTCCGCACGAGTCACTTGACGACTCGTTTGTCCTCCTCACGAGTCGTTAAGTGACCCGTTCTGCAACTGCTGCAACATTTTCCAATTTTTCTCCTGATTCACTTCCGGACCTGATCCTTGGGTTCTCGGGGTATAACAATATCTCCCCCTTGGGAACATTCGTCCTCAAATCTTAGAAACAAGCAGAAAACCCAGAAACAAACAATCACTATATATATATAGATGCTAATCATTGACATTCAAGCCAAAAACTGACGAAACGACTACCCCCGAAGAGAACCACATAGCTGGTCAGAGTTCAAACATCACGCATATATATATATCATATCATAAAACAAACTTATTCACATGAATAGAACATGAAAAACTGATTAGAGGTTTAGGGCAAAAATTTGATACCTCAAACTGAAACTGAGCCAGTAGGGAACAAGTGGGGGTATTTAGCCATCGTATCCGCTTTGGCCTCCCATGTGGCTCCCTCGACATGCTGATTCCTCCATAACACCTTTACTGAGGCTACTTCCTTGTTCTTCAGTCTCCGAACCTGACGGTCCAAGATTTCAACAGGAATTTCCTCATAACTGAGACTATCCTTCACACCAACACTTTCCACCAGAACCGCTAAGGCTGGGTATCCCAAGCACTTTTTCGAGAGCGATACATGAAATACGGCATGAACTGAAGCCATCTCTAGGGGTAAATCTAACTCATAGGCTACTTTACCCACTCGCCCCAAAATCCTGTCTGGGCCAATATAGCGGGGACTGAGCTTCCCTTTCTTTCCGAATCTCATTACTCCCTTCATGGGAGATACCTTTAGAAACAGCCAATCATCAACCTCGAACTCAAGATCCCTTCTCCTCACATCTGCATAAGACTTTTGGCGACTTTGAGCTATTTTCAGCCTTTTCCTTATCAACTGAACTTTCTCCGTGGCCTCATGAACTGAGTCTGGCCCCACTAATGTAGCCTCACCAACTTCAAACCACCCAATGGGTGATCTACACCTTCACCTGTAAAGAGCCTCAAATAATGCCGTTTGTATGCTAGAGTGGTAGCTGTTGTTGTAGGCGAACTCAATAAAAGGCAAATGCTCGTCCCAACTACCCTTGAAGTCAATAGTACAAGATCTCAACATGTCCTCAAGAGTTTGGATAGTCTGCTTCACCTGACCATCAGTTTGCGGATGAAATGCCGTGCTAAGATTGACTTGAATACCAAGTCCCTTTTGAAAAGACCTCCAGAAGTGAGAGGTGAACTGCATACCTCTATCTGATATAATGGACAAGGGCACTCCACAGAACCTAACCAACTCTCGGATGTACAACTTTGCATAATCTTCTGTCAAATCGGTGGTTTTGAGCGGTAGGAAATGAGCAACCTTGGTCAACCTGTCCACCACAACCCAGATGGAGTCATGCTGTTTACGAATGCGGGGCAAACCTGTCACAAAGTCCATGTTGATTTCTTCCCACTTCCAAGTAGGAATGGTGATGTCTTGAAGTACACCCCCCGGTCTCTGATGCTCAACTTTCACCTGTTGGCAATTTGGGCACTTGGCTACAAATTCTGCAATATCCCTCTTCACGCCATTCCACCAGTAGATTTTCCGCAAGACATGATACATTTTGGTGGCACCTGGATGTATTGAATATCTGGAACCTTGAGCCTCATGCAACATCCGGCTTCTCAAATCCCCCACATTCGGAACACATAAGCGACCCTGGTACCGAAGCACACCATCTCCCCCTTTGGAGAAGATTTATTCTTTCTGACTTTGAATAGCTACTCCCAGCCGTGCAAGTCGATGTACCTCCTTTGCTAGATCCTTCCTGTCTTCACTCACATGTGAAACACTTCCCATAGAAAGTCTACTAAGGGCTTCTGCTACCACGTTGGCATCTTACCCAGGAGGTAAAGGACACTTATGTCATAGTCCTTAAGTAGCTCCAACCCCCTCTGCTGTCGAAGATTTAGTTCCTTCTGTGGGAACACATATTGTAAACTCTTGTGGTCTGTGAATACATCTACGTGAAACCCATATAAGTACTGTCGCAATATCTTCAAAGAAAATACCACCGCGGCCAACTCAAGATCATGGGTCGGATAGTTATTCTCATGAGTTTTTAACTGCCTGGAATCATATGCTATGACTTTCTCGTGCTATATCAATACACATCCCAATCCGACCCTCAAAGCATCACAATATACAATGAAGCCATCGGAACCCTCCGGTAAAGTCAACACTGGTGTTGAAGTGAGTTTGGCCTTCAATTCCTAGAAGCTCTTCTCACAAGACTTCGACCATTGGAACTTCACCTTTTTCCAAGTCAACCTTGTCAATGGGGTTGCAATGGATGAGAAACCTTCCACGAACATCCGATAATAACCTTCTAAGCCCAAAAAGCTCCTGATATCCAAAGGATTTACTGGTGTGGGCCAGTTCTTAACTACTTCTATTTTCTAGGAGTCCACCCTTATACCTTCGCTTGGCACTACATGTCCCAAGAATGCAACTGATTTCGGCCAGAATTCACATTTACTGAACTTGGCATATTGCTGGTTGTCCTTGAGGATTTGGAGTGCCACCCTCAGGTGTGCAGCATGATCCTCCTCGCTCCAGGAGTATATCAATATGTCGTCAATGAACACGATCACGAACATATCCAGGTATGCCTTAAATACCCTGCTCATCAAATCCATAAAAGCTGCAGGGGTATTGGTTAGTTCAAAAGACATAAGAACGATCATAATGGCCATACCGGGTTCTAAAAGTGGTCTTTGGGATGTCATTCTCTTGAACCCTGAGCTGGTGATACCCGGACCTGAGATCTATCTTAGAGAAGTATTTGGCACCCTGAAGCTGGTCGAATAAGTCATCAATCTGGGGTAAAGGGTATCTATTCTTGATTGTGACCTTGTTCAACTGTCTATAGTCAATACGCATCCATAAGGAACCATCTCCCTTTCGGACGAACAACACTCGGGCACCACATGGGGACTTACTCAGACTAAGGAAACCCTTATCTAGAAAATCCTTCAATTGCTCCTTTAACTCTTTTAGTTCTGCTGGGTCCATACAGTAAAGAGGGATTGATAGGGTTGCATGTTACGCAATAGATCATTTTCAAAATCGATCTCCCTCTCAGGAGGAACACCTGATAGGTCATCTGGAAATACCTCGGGATATTCACACACCACCGGGACTGACTGAATGGTCGGGGTCTCAGACGTGACATCCTTAACCCTAACCAAGTAGTAAATACAACTCTTGGAAATCATTTTTCTGGCCTTGACATAGGAGATAAAGCAACCTACAGGTATCGCTGAACCACCCCTCCATTCTAAAACCGATTCACCAGGAAATCGGAACTCCACTGCTCGAGTTCTATAGTTAACAGAAGCATAACATGCAAACAACCAATCCATGCCTAAGATGATGTCAAAATCAGTCATAGCCAATTCTACTAAGTCTACGGAGGTAACCTTATGTAATACTGTAATAGGACAACCTCTATATACCTGCCTCGCTACGACTGAATCACCAACCGGGATAGAGACAGAAACTGGTTCGGACAAGATTTCAGGACTGACTCCAAAGTAACTAGAAATGTAAGGTGTCACAAAAAATAATGTGACCCCCGGATCTAGTAAAGCATAAGTATTAATATGATAAACTCGCAACATACCTGTAACCACATTAGGAGAAGTCTCCTGCTCCTATCGAGAGCCTAGTGCATAAAACCAGTTCTGGTGCTGGCCGTTAGCTGAGCCAGTCGGAGCACCCTGCTGAGTTTGACGTGTCATCGAAACTGCAGAACTGGCTGCTGAAATACGAGCTCCACTACCCCCTAACCTAGCTGCAGGGCAATCCCTAGGTCTGTGTCCGGGTTTGCCACACCCAAAACAAGCATCTGAGCCCACCAAGCATTTCCCTGGGTGGTTCTTGCCACAAGTAGCACAAGATGGGAATGTGCGCTTTGTGCGCATGCTATTCTGAATCATCAAACCTGAGGCCCTGCTCCTCTGGCCTGGATGGAGTACTTGTTAAAGATGGTGCTGGTGCAGTGGACCTGTGCTGGGACTTCTGGTGATATTCACACCCCTTAGCTTAGGCTGGGAGAACCTGTGGCTATCAGTTCTGGCCCTCTTGGCCTCTCTCTGCCTCATATGAGCTGCTTTCATCTGCTGAGCATAGAGGACTATCCGTGGGTAGTCCATATCCTGATGTAGCATGGCTGTTCTGCAGTCTTTGTCCAGATACTCCGCTACTCCTTGCATGAACCTGCTCAGCCGCGCCTTTTGGTCCATCACTAACTCTAGGGTGTATTTTGATAGACGAGTGAATACAAGTAAATATTCCAGCACCGTCATATTCCCTTGCTTAAGGTTGAAAAATTCAGTTGCTTTCAGTTCCCTCATATCCCGAGGGAAGAACCTGTCGAGAAAGGCTATGCGGAACTCATCCCAGCTGATAGGGCCCGCTCCCGCTGCCTTACTATCCCTCCATTGTTTGAATTAAATGTAGGTGACCTCCTTCAGCTGATAAGAGGCCAAATCAACACATTCCTCACCTGTCACTCCCATGACCTGAGTTACCTTCAAAATCCCTTCAATGAACTTGTGTGGATCCTCATCCACCTTTGCCCCTGTGAACTCAGGAGGTTTCATCCTCAGAAAGTCTCTGATCCAAGCTGCCGCTGCATTGCCGTTCTGAGGAATACATGCAATAGCTTGTTGGTTGACCTGAGTGGTCAAAGCCTGAGCCAACATTTGAATTGCCGCCTGAAACTCAGCATGGGTAGCTGGCTCGGGCGCCTGGGTCTCCTGAACAAGTGGGGCTTGCTGATGCCCATCATCATTGACACCCCCATTGCCTTCATCATTTCTGTTCTTCCTTCTGATTATCCTTCTGGGAGCCATAAGTTTCTGCAATCGCGAAATGCATGAATTAGAAAGAGGGAGGTATTTTGACCGCACAACATAGATCATGAAAGAAGGGAACACTTCCTAAAATGTTTAGTAGCCTCTTCATCATAATTGTGGCACGCTTTACACCCATGAAAAAGACTCTACCTAACGCGGCTTTCAAACTCCCTAGGACACATCTAAACCAATCTGGCTCTGATACCAAGTTTGTCACGACCCGAGAGTACACCTAGATCATAGACACGGGAAAAGGAGCCCCGAGAGACCCCAAGTCAACCCATGGCATGAGCACAATACTAATATTCATTCACAAAAGGCGAAAGACTTAACTTATCAATCATAAGCTAATCGGAAATCGTATCATGAATTGTAAGGAATGACAAACCAAAATACATCCATCAATGAGAAAATACTACACATAAGTTTGAAAGCCTCTAATCATAAAAAGACGGGTTAAAGGGACAAGACCCCAACTAACCCAAACATTATGGAAACATAAGATAATTTAACAAGTCCGAACATGAAGCCCTCGGATCATGAGGACTCACCGCTGGAGATTTAGCAGAATTGAGCACGAACTAGGGACGCTGCTGAGCTTGCGAACCAGATCCTAAAAATATAGGGCTCAGTACTCAAAAAATACTGAGTATGTAAGGTATGCAAAACAATGCTTAACAACATAAAAGTTATAGGAGTGTGGACATCATGATCACAAAACCAAAACCATAAGTACATTGTAAGGCTCAATATTTCCAAAACCAAAACCATAAGTACATTGTAAGGCTCAATATTTCCAAAAATATTCATAAACTCGTCAAATTCATAACATGCGAGGAAAATATTTCATAAATCATAACTTGAGCCAAAAGAACATAATCATGCATATTTCAAAACCATGAGGAACAATGGGAGATTTCTATAATCGACATACTCAACATGAGCACACATGAAGTCTGACTTGTACGCCTAGTTGGGAGAACGTTCATACCTTGCCAAGGGTATGAACCATGAAAGCGTGATATCACTCATGAAGGCCCCATAGGGCATAGGGGACAGTCACGGAGGAGGTCCCAAACATGATCCTATGATGGCACGTAGTTCTGAGATTCGAGGCATAACTTAGGCCGCGAACCTACTCGGTGTTAAGTACTACTCCCAAAACATGCAACGTGCTCATAGAAATTCATACATGACATGTATGGCTAGTTAGATTATGAGAATTATATCATGCTTGCAAATTCATAATCCTAGCCATGGAATTTGGCCCCGTGAGTCGGCCAAGAATCATAGTTTATAAACCACAAGTGACATGAGGGCTTGCCCAAAATTTCAAACATACTTGAAATACTTAATTTATAGGAAACGTGATCATAATAACATGAGTAATTGATAACATGCTTAAATTTAATACTTCATATATCATGCTTGAAAAATCACCATAGCTATGAGTTTCACTAAAAACCCCATGATTTGGGGACATGAGCTTTTAAGAATTAATTCATCAAATATTCAGTAAAATAGGTAGAAACAACCAATAATTCAACCCGAGTTTAGACATACTACATCATGCTCATATTAATTTTTGAGGAAACATGCATTAGGAGTTATGACCAATCAAAAGTTGGTAGCTTAAACGTAGAGTTAGGGAGAAATTGGGCATGGGTAGGGTACTAAACTACCCATTCAACACCCCACACACCTAGAATTTCGAGTCTCCCAATTTCCTTGAAAACCCTAGGTAGATTCTTGAATAATTTTGGAGAAGACACTTGAATTCCCTTTCCTCCTTCCTCTCTAATCTTATATGAATAGAAATGAATTTTTTAGGAATGATTCCCCTTTAAAAGACCTGGTCCCAACCTCAAAACGATGTAGTTTAGGTCCTAGGAGGGCAGGAAATTATGAGAAGGCCCTTACTAATTCGTAGGAAATAACTATCAGGTGACCCTAACGGGCGACCTGACGATTCGTCGCCAAGAGCGACAGGTCGTCTGGTCTTTTCGTCAAGTCCACTGGAAATTTTCCTTTGGCTCTAATGGAGGACATGACGACTTGTCCCCTGGTGATACGACTCGTTACGTCCTATCGTCAAGTACACTGCCTCATTATTCAAGAAGATTCAACTGGCTTGGTAACGACCCTCCTAATGGGTTGTTAGGACTGAGGACGACTCGTTAGGTACCATCGGTTAAGTACACAGGATAGGCCTTACTATCTCACTCTAGGACTACCCCATGATTAACGTGACGACTTGTGGTGTCTGACCACGAGTCGTTACATCGCCCATGGGGACCCTGAGTCCCTCATCATCCCAGGCCTTCCTCATGAGTCATTTGACGACTCATTTGGCCTCCTCATGAGTCGTTAAGTGATCCATTCTACAACTGCTGCAAAATTTTCTTGTTTTTCTCCCGATTCACTTCCATACCTGATCCTTGGGTTCTCGGGGTATAACAGCCGTGGTCACAACCAACGACTCATTGTGAGGTCGTTGGATTTGGACAGTCAGGTTTTGAAACAGTTGCCCAGGGGTATTTTTGTCAAATACTAAGCTCCTAACTCATTAACTACATCATATTGGGGTATGTTTAGAGGGGATTAAGTCAACATTCTCCTCTCATTCTCTCCTAGTCTTACATGAACAGTACGTAGAGCTTAGAGTTTTTCTCTCAAGCCAGGAACTAGGGCATCCATCTGTTCTCAGAATTTTCAAGCTAATTCTTTGGTATTCTTCTTCAAGTATGTGGGATTTTAGCGGGGGTATTTCTTTCATCCTTGCGTCCCAAAGGTTCGGCAAATCCTAGGCATAAAGTATTTCTAGAATCATAACCTAGGGATTTCCTTTTGGCTATTGAATGTTTTCCCTACTTTCTCTATGATGTCAGGCTTGCATTATTAGAATTATTAAATACTCATGATAGTAATTTCATCTATACAATATGTCTCACTTGGACTTGGACTTGGCATAATTTTTCATAAAGTGTTTTTATAAAAGTAGAAATGTTTTAAAATAGCATGAATTGTCACATATATATATGAATTCCTCATAGAAATGTGCAATTGTGCTTTATAGTAATTTTCATCATCTCCAATATGCTCCTTCATAGTAATATTGTTAGTTCTCAGTATATTCAACAGTATCAGCTTATCATAATGTTCGTTATTTTTCAGACTGTCAAGACACTTTCAGATAAAGCAGCTTTGACAAGTCTTGGAACATAGTTTCTTTTAGGTCCTTAGACTCTCAGAACACTTCCAAATAAGTAGTCCTGAATTAGTCTTAGGAAATCAATTTCGAGCTATCAGCACAACTAGTTATAATTAGGTTTTCAGTGGGAGTAGTACTTAGCATCGAGCGAGTCGGGTTTTAGTGTACCCAAATTCCTAAAACTTCATGTCACCGTATGTTATTAGCCCGAATGGCCCTAGATAGTGATTACACAGCTCAACCACTATTCCCTGTTAAGGTATAGTGGGCTCTCTTCGATGAGGCTTATACATCAAACTTCACGTCTAGCTCATGTGGTTATATATCGATTATAGGCTCTCTCACAGTCCAGTATAATCAGAGTTCTCAGTACAGTCCAGTCTAGTCTATAAAATTTTAGGCTATGCTCATCACTCTAATTTAGTTTATTAGTTCTTATAGTATTCCCACATATGCCATATAATTTGCAGTATTTCTAATTTCAAATAGGGGTCGTTGCATGTTATTTCAATTCAATTTACAAGTCTTTAGTACATGTATGTTCTATTTACATCTCACATACTCAGTATATTCCAAGTATTAATTACATATTTTCATGTGCTATATTATTTTATGATATAGGCTCAGGTACCCAACCTCAACATCATAACTAGTTTCTCTTGGTGATTTTTAGCAGTCTGACAGTGGCGAGTCCTCATCTGCCGAGGGTTGGAGTTTTAATTTTCAGCTTTGTTAATTCAATTTTAGTTTCAGACATTAGAGTTAGTTGGGGATTTGTCCCAATAACTCATCAATTCTTTTAGAAGGCTTTCAGACAATATATGTTAGATTCATTTTGAGTCTTAGTATTTGAGAAAATATCTGTATTCCATCAGATGCTCTTTATTATTCAATATTTGGTTATTACTTTAGTCAGCTTCCATTTAATAGTCTTTTACACTAGTTTAGTCATTATAGAATTATGTTATGCCATGGGTTTGCTTGGGGTTACTTGTGATACTAAGTATCATATCGCGCTCAGGGTGCAGACTTAGGTCATGTCATGACCTAAGCTAGGACCCCGAATCGAGATGCGGGACCTAGAACCATGAATGACTCTATGATAATCCACGGTACATACATAGCATGACTTAATAACATAATCAATTAGAAAATGGCATGAACATTATCACGCCCCACCTTGGGAGGCATGACTGGCACCTGGTGCCCTACTAGGACCTGAACTGCTGAGCTGACTGAGCCTAAGTACCTCTGGAGCAGGACTGACTCTAACTTTAGAATCAAGAAAACAACGGGCTATATAGCGGCTGTAAATACAACCCCTAGCCGACAAGGCCTGTAGCCACCTGTGAAAATAAACAGCTAACCAGAGACAAAAAATCATAGGGAGTCCTATGCGGGGCGACAAGGCCACTATGATATCTAGTTATAACTGAAAAGTAAAATCAGATGCTAAACTGAACTATGGTCGACAAGGCCGCCAATCAACAGCTAAATAGGGCCCCACATGGCCAACACACATAATCTAAAACACATATGGGCCCCACACGACTGATATCAGCTAACCACAGGGAAGTAACACAATCTGCAAGCCTCAAGGAGTAATAAGATGGTCGAGGCCCATACTGTACAAACAAAAAGAAGTAAACCTCTATCACACAAGCTTCGAAAGAAGGGAGCTAACAGCTCTGTACGGCTGACTGGAACTACGAGGGACCTGCTCCTCGTCTATCTACACCTGCAGGCAAGTAATGCAGCACCCCAGAAGAGGGCGTCAGTACCATAGGTACTGAATATGTAAGGCAATAACTTTAAATGACTGAAAGTAGGGAATAGAACTGACAATGACTAAAGTAAAGAAATGGACTGAAGATGACTGAAGTAGTGAAATCAAGGCTAAACATAAACCTTACTTGGCTCCCATAAGAAGGAAGGTAGAATCAGCACAGAATAACCCATTTGGGCCCCCATTAGCCCTAGTGTGTACACCTCAATCTATATACCCCTATCCAGGTCATACTGAGTCAACTACCAGCTTTAAGCGTCTTGCCGATCCCTTGGGTTTGCAATTGGGGCCGCTCGGCCCCTGACTGTAGCTGTGTCTGAGTCCGAAGGACTCCTGATATCTACACCCCGAGCATAAATGCTCGGCGGTGGTGTGTATAAGGCCAACCACGGCATATGAGGATCTGGATCCCCATCTTGGTCCCTTGCAGATGGCATGCCGCTCCGTAGAGCGATGTAATCCGCCCCTAGCGGGCGACGACACAACTATTAACCCTGGGGTGGTCACGGAAGCTGTACAGGTGTAATCCAGCCCAAAACAATACAAATTACGAGCCTCAACTGACAACAACAACTAGACATGATAACATACTCCTAACATTCTTTACTGGGATTCATACTGGACTACTATGCTGAAGAAACTAACTTGCTGAAAGAAAATGCCTTAACATACCTCATTCGCTGTTTACCGATTAACTAGCGAGTTTCGGCTCGTGTTCAACTGCCCTTCTCCATTGTAATCATATTAACGGAATAATAGGGCTACTTTATTACTATATTCAAAGAAAATGATAACTTTTTTATATATATACTGACTATACTTCAACTTATGGAAATACGATCAAAAACTCATAATTTCTCGGGAATCTAGAAGGGAGAAATACTTACTTTAGGCACATGATCGTATTGACACTAGTTTGTAATAATTCCACCAATTAGGCTCGGGGGACGATGATTTAGCCAGGCATATTTTACGAAAATAACTCCGCAGCGATGCTCTCTGCAGCCTTATACTTCACTACTCGGAGTTAATTTAGATTTGGACGACATTTAGCGGCGTAAACGGATGATTTTCAATAGTTCTCATTTGTTCCTACCTGTTCTGGCTGTGAATACATGAGAAATGAAATAACATCTAAATGCAGGGCCTTTATATACTTGAGGCGGCAGACAAGGCAACGTGGCACTCTACCGTTCGCGCCAATTTTCGGGCGTGCCACGCTAGGCAATGCGGAGGAGGCTTCTCCTAGCCACTTTGAGTAATGTGGAGGGGGCTGCTCCATGCCACTTTGCCCCTCTGGGCAACTTGGTTTGGCCTCCTACCGTGAAATCCTGACTTTGCACTCATTCGGCCTTTCCCGGGCCCTTTCTTCGTACGTATAACACTCTAAAACTCTCAACCAACATATGAATAGGCCGACTAAACATTAGAAACTTAAAATGTGTAACATCCTCCCTACCTTAAGAACATTCGTCCTCGAATATTAACATCTACCTGCAAGAACCTTAACCTTGCAATTACTTATTTTGAAACAATTTCGGCAGAGTCTCCCCTGTAATATGGACTATCCAAAAAAACCCTAAAACGCAGAAAATTCCAATACAGGTACTTCACACAATACTGTAGGGTTCACTTCACAATAGAATGAAGTCAATTATCTCATATACATGTATATAATGCAACTTATGAAACAACAACGACAATATACCTCTAGGTGTACAATCTGACTAAGTCTGAAATAACTGAGGATATCTGGTTTTCATATTGTCTTCTGCCTCCCAGGTCATCTCCTCTCGATTCTTATTCCGCCATAACACTTTAATGGAAGCAACATCTTTAGTTCTTACTCTGCGGATCTGTGGATCTAGTATGGCTACTGGAGCTTCTTCATAAGCTAACTCCTCAGTGATTTGGACGTCTTTGACTGGGACAATCCGGGAGGGATCTCCTATGCACTTCCTCAGCATTGATACATGAAAAACTAGGTGAACGGATTCTAATTCTGGAGGTAAATCCAATTCATAAGCCACCTGGCCTATCCTTCGGCGAATCTGATAAGGTCCAATAAACGTCGGGCTGAGCTTGCCTTTCTTACCAAATCTCGTCACACCCTTCATCGGTGAAACCTTTAGGAATACCTAGTCACTCACATTAAACTCTAGGTTTCTTTGCCACACATCAATATAAGATTTCTGGCGGCTCTGAGTAGTTAGCAGACGTTCCCTGATAAGCCTTACTTTCTCTTCTGACTGATGAATAATATCTGGCCCAATTAATGCCGATTGTCCTACCTCAAACCAACCAGCTGGAGACCTGCACTTCCGCCCATATAAAGCCTCATAAGGCGCCATTTGAATTGCTGAATGGTAACTGTTATTAGAGGCAAATTCAATAAGCGGTAGATGTTCATCCCAGTTGCCTCCAAAATCTAGCACACACTCCCGTAACATATCCTCGAACATCTGGATTGTACGTTCTGCCTGCTTGTCTGTCTGAGGATGGAAGACTGTGCTCAGGTTAACCTGCATCCCCAGGCCCCTCTAGAAAGACTGCCAAAATTTAGCTGTAAATTGCGCACCTCGGTCAGAGATAATTGACAATGGAACACCATGCAATCGGACTATTTCTCTAATATATAACTCAGCATAATCTTCGGCTGAAACGGTAGCCCTTACTGGCAGAAAGTGAGCTGATTTTGTCAACCTGTGAATAATTACCTAGATATAATCATATTTACGCCTGGTACGAGGTAATCCTACTATGAAATCCATATTAACTGCCTCCCATTTCCATAAAGGCACCGCTATATCCTGTGTCAGTCCGCCTGGTTTTTGATGTTCAGCTTTCACCTGTTGGCAATTGGGACTTTGAGCTACGAATTCTGCTATCCCTTTTTTCATTCCCGACCACCAGTAAATCTCTTTTACATCATGGTACATTTTTGTCGAACCTGGATAGAGAGAATAACGGGCATAGTGTACCTCGCCCATAATTTGTTGGCGAAGCCCTGCTACGCCTGGAAAGCAGAGGCGATCCCTATATCTCAAAACTCCATCCTTGGTTACCTTGAAATCTGTCACTTCCCCTCGCTGGACCCTATTTCTGAGCTGAACCAAGCTAGGATCTTCATACAATCGTTCTTTCACTTCCACTACCAATGATGACACTGCGGTATTCTGGATTACCGCTCCATTGTCTCCCGATTCTACTATATGAATGGCTAAACTAGCTAGCTGATGCAATTCTCGGGCCAATTCCTGCTGCTCGGGATATACATACGCCAGGCTTCCCATGGATTTGCGACTAAGGGCATCTGCTACAACATTGGCCCTTCCTGGGTGATATAAAATATTTACATCATAATCCTTTAACAGCTCCAACCAGCGACGCTGCCGCAGATTCAACTCTTTCTGGGTGAAAATATACTGCATGCTTTTGTGATCAGTGAAAATATCTACGTGGACGCCATACAGGCACTGTCTCCATATTTTCAAGGCATGAATCACCGCAGCTAACTCCAGGTCATGGGTAGGGTAGTTCTTCTCATGCTTCCTCAACTGCCTGGAAGCATAGGCAATCACCTTACCATGCTGTATCAAAACATATCCTAACCCAATACCCGAAGCGTCACAATAGACTGCATAACCCTCTGTTCCTTCTGGCAATGCTAGCACCGGTGCCGATGTCAATCTTTCTTTCAGTTCCCGAAAGCTTTACTTACATACCTTAGTCCAATGGAATTTTGCTGCCTTCTGTGTCAGCTTGGTTAAAGGTGCTGCTAAGGTGGAAAATCCTTCCACGAACCTTCTGTGATACCCGTCTAACCGTAGGAAACTATGTACCTCGGTCGGAGTGGTAGGTCTAGGCCATGTTTTCACTGCCTCTATCTTCTGCATATCTACCTATATACCAGCATTTGACACAATATGTCCCAAGAAGGCTACTGAATTCAACCAAAATTCACATTTAGAAAATTTTGCATATAGCTGGCGATCTCTGAGAATATGGAGCACTATCCGTAGATGATCTTGGTGATCTACCTCTGAGTGGGAATGCACTAGAATATCATCGATAAATACTATCACGAACAGGTCCAGGTATGGTTTGAAAACATTTTTCATCAGGTCTATGAACACTGCTGGGGCATTTGTCAGTCCGAAGGACATGATTGGAAATTCAAAGTGGCCATATCTGGTCCTGAAGGCAGTCTTTGGAATATCTATTTCACGAACCCAGACCTGATGATATCCTGACCTTAAGTCAATCTTTGAAAAATACTTCGCTCCCTGTAGCTGATCAAACAAATCGTCTATTCTGGGAAGCGGGTACTTATTCTTGATAGTGACTTTATTCAGCTGCCGATAATCTACACACATACGGAGGGAGCCGTCCTTCTTCCTCACGAAAAGAACTGGCACACCCCATGGTGAGGTACTCGGCCTAATAAAGCCCTTGTCTAGCAAATATTTCAATTGTTCCTTTAGTTCTCTGAGTCAGCAGGATCCATCTGATATGGAGGAATAGATATAGGCTGAGTGCCTGGTAATAGATCGATTGCAAAATCAATTTCCCTTTTTGGAGAAATACCAGGAAGCTCATCTGGAAATACATTGGGAAATTCATTAACCACTGGAATAGACTGAAGGGTCGTAGGCTTTGCTCGAACATCCTAAACTCTGACAATATGATAAATGCACCCTTTTGCTATCAATTTTCTTGCCTGAAGATAGGAAATAAACCTACCTTTTGGCGTGGCTATACTACCTTTACACTCCCGTACTGACTCCCCTGGAAAGTGGAATTGAACAATCTTGGTCCAACATTCTACATTGGCATAGCATGGATCTAGCCAATCCATACCCATAATGGCATCAAAATCAACCATTTCTAGTTCTATCAAGTCTGTCGTAGTCTGATGACTGGCAACCTCTACTGTACACCCCCCATAGATCCTTCTGGCTATAATAGAGTCACCAACGGGTGTAAACACTGAGAAAGGTCGCCGAAGTAATTCCGGCATAGTACTAAACATCCGAGCCACTAACGCTATAACATAGGACAAGGTGGATCCTGGATCTATCAACACATAAGCAGGATGAGAGCAAATGTGCAACGTACCTGTCACAACATGTAGTGACGACTCTGAATCCTATCACCCCGGTAGTACATAAGTACGGTCTGGGCCGGCACCTAAATCGGAGGCCCCTGATCTGCTTCTACCTCTGCCGGCTAAAACTGAGGGTCCACGCCCTGTCGAGGACCTATCCTGTCGATCCTGGTCACCCTAACCCCTAGCTGGACAATTCCTCATCTGGTGACCCTCCTGTCCACAAATGTAGCATGTTGTGGAACCATACCTGCATGCTCCAGAGTGGCGTCGACTGCAAATAGGGGAAAGTGGTATTGTAAACCCACTTTGATCCACTTCCCTCTGCTGCTGTGAACCTACTGCTCGCGAACCTTCGCTGGGCTCTGGCTTCACTCGGTAAATATACCTGCTCCTCTGCCGCTGCGGTGGAGGTGGGGGTCTAGGCGGCCTATCTGATAACCGTGGCCTAGTTCCTCCCCGGGACTCCTCCTGTAATTCACCTGATCTGTCCCTGCGGCGCTGCTCTTCACTTATCCTCCTAATCTCCCGTTGCCGCTGTCTGATACCCTCAATATTCTGAGCAAAAGCCTGCACACGGGGGATATCCATATCCTCTTGCACACTGTCTATGATACAGGTCTCAACATATTCTGATAATAAAGCGGTGTACCCTGGCTGGCATCGTGTCCACAAAAACTGGCGCATATCGAGCCAAGGAATCAAACCGCATGGCGTATTCCCGGACACTCATCGGCCGCTGCTCCAAGTGTAGAAACTGATCAACCCGAGCCTATCAAATCTCCCGCAGTAGGTAATGATCTAAGAAAGCCTCTGAGAATCTGGGCTAGGTTTGAGGGGAAACATCCCTCCCTTGAGAGCTTTCCCAACTCTCATACCACAGCACGATGATGTCCCGTAGACGGAATACCGCCCACTCAACCGACTCTACGGATGTAGCATGCATCACCCTAAAAATCCTCTGCATTTGTTCTAAGAAGTCTTGAGGGTCCTCGGTCCAATCTGTCCCTGTGAATTGCAGGGGACTTAGTGCTAGGAACTCTAGCATCCTCGAGCTACCAGGCTCTCCTAAGGATTCTGCAACTATAGTTGGCACTGGCTGGCACTGAGCAGCCATCATCTGGGCTAGCATAACCACCGCGCTCTTGACCTCCTGGTCGGATGGTACGGGTATAGAAACTGCCGGAGGCGGTGTCGTCACACTGACCATCCCAAGCTGCTCCTGACGTGGTGGAGACTGTTGGGGAGGTGAGATGATACCTCTGTATCGTCCTCAGATCGGGCCGATTCTAACTGAGGCTGAGGCAGCCTGCTGGTGCCCTCTCCTGCTGCTACATCCAGCCTCCTTCCTGTCGTAGGGTGTCGCTGGTCCGATATTTCTCTGTAAAAAGAATATAATGAGCTTAGGGACTCAACCCTATACTGTACCGCTCTATAGCACGACTGAATAAGAAGAAATAGTAACCATCCTATCATGCCTTGCAGCCTCCTGCCTATAGTATGTGGTGCACAACATCCATAGACAAGACTCTACTTAGCACGGCTTGTAGACTCCCTAGGATACGACCTTCTCTGATACCAAGTTTGTCACGCCCCACCTTGGGAGGCATGACTGGCACTTGGTGCGCTACTAGGACCTGAACTGCTGAGCTGACTGAGCCTAAGAACCTCTGGTGCAGGGTCTGACTCTAACTTTAGAATCAAGAAAACAACGGGCTATATAGCGGCTGAAAATACAACCCCCGACCGATAAGGCCTATAGCCACCTATGAAAATAAACAGCTAACCAGAGACAAACAATCATAGGGAGTTCTATGTGGGCCTACAAGGCCACCATGATATCTACTTATAACTGGAAAGTAAAATCAGATGCTAAACTGAACTATGGTCGACAAGGCCGCCAATCAACAGCTAAATAGGGCCCCACACGACCAACACACATAATCTAAACCACATATGGGCCCCATACGACCGATGTCAGCTAACCACAGGGAAGTAACACAATCTGCAAGCCTCTAGGAGTAATAAGATGGTCGGATAGGGCCCCGACCTACCCATACTGTACAAACAAAAGAAGTAAACCTCTATCACACAAGCTCCGGAAGAAGGGAGCTGATGGATCTGTACGGCTGACTAGAACTACGAGGGACCTTCTCCACATCTATTTGCACTTGCAAGCAAGTAATGCAGCGCCCTAGAAGAGGGCGTCAGTACCACAGGTACTGAATATGTAAGGCAGTATCTTTAAATGACTGAAAGTAGGGAATAGAACTGACAACGACTGAAGTTAAGAAAATGGACTGAAGATTACTGAAGTAGTGAAATCAGGGCTAAACATAACTTTAATAAGAAGGGTAGGGGTAATACCTGACAAAGGAGGCATCTTACTGTCTAACTATCAGTAACTAAAGCAAACATAAACCTTACTTGGCCCCCATAAGCCAAAAGGTACAATCAGCACAGAATAACCCACCTGGGCCCTTATTAGCCCTAGTGAGTACACCTCAATCTATATACCCCTATCTAGGTCATACTGAGTCAACTACCATCTTTAAGCGTCCCGCCGATCCCTTGGCTTTGCAACTGGGCCCGCTCGGCTCGTGACTGTAGCAGTGTTTGAGTCTGGAGGACTCCTGATATCTACACCCCGGGCGTAAATGATCGGCGGGGGTGTGTATAAGGCCAACCATGACATATGAGGATCTAGATCCCCATCTTCATCCCTTACGGATGGCATGCCACTCCGTAGAGCGACGTAATCTCACCCCTAGTGGGCGACGACACATCTATTAACCCTGGGGTGGTCACAGAAGCTATACAGGTGTAATCCAGCCCAAAACAATATAAATTATGAGCCTCAACTGACAACAACAACTAGACATGATAACATAATCCTAACATTCTTTACTGGGATTCGTACTGGACTACTATGTTGAAGAAACTAACTTGCCGAAAGAAAATGCCTTAACATACCTCATTCACTGTTTACCGATTAACTAGCGAGTTTCGACTCGTGTTCAACTGCCCTTCTCAACTGTAATCATATTAACAGAAGAATAGGGCAACTTTATTACTATATTCGAAGAAAATGATAACTTATATATATATATATATATATATATATATATACTGACTATATATATATATACTGACTATACTTTAACTTATCGAAAGACGATCAAAAATTCATAATTTCTCGAGAATCTAGAAGGGACAAATACTTACTTTAAGCACGTGATCGTATTGACACTAGTTTGAAATAATTACACCAACTTAGGCTCGGCGGGATGACAATTCACCAGGCGTATTTTACGAAAATAACTCCGCAGCGATGCTCTCTGCAGCCTTATACTTCACTACCCAGAGTTAATTTAGATTTGGACGACATTTAGCGGCGTAATTGGATGATTTTCAATAGTTCTCCTTCATTCCTACTTTTTCTGGCCGAGAATACATGAGAAATGAAATAACATCTAAATGCAAGGCCTTTATATACTTGAGGCAGCAGACAAGGCAATGTGGCACTCTGCCGGTCGCGCCAATTTACGGGCGTGCCACACCAGGCAACGTGGATGAGGCTTCTATGTGCCACTTTGGGTAACGCGGAGGGGGATTCTCCGTGCCACTTTTCCCCTCTGGGCAACTTGGTTCGGCCTCCTCCCGTGAAATCCTGACTTTGCACTCGTTCGGCCTTTCCCCGGGCCCTTTCCTCGTACGTATGGCACTCTAAAACTCTCAACCAACATACGAATAGGCCAACTAAACTTTAGAAACTTATGGGGTGTAAAAAACATGTATAAGCGGAAGACTGAATACCATAAAATATAAATCGAGCAAAAATATCATAAACCTGAATCTCAAATCTAACCATACAAGTCTAAATCTGAAAAAGCCTTTACTAACTAACGAGATGCTGGGACAAGCCCTTAGCTATCTCCAAGTCTGAAACCAACTGACATAACAAATCCAAACTGATAGATGTCCTCTGATGATGAGGACTCACTAAAAGCAGGGGTTGAACCGGACTGAAGAGGAATGAAGCTATTTGCGAGACTGAGCTAGATCATCAGAACCTATATCATGAGATGATATAACATAAAGTATGCGGTCAGTACTTTGAATGTGCTGAGTATATAAGAAAAGTAAAACATGCTTAATAAATCATTAGTTATAAACATGCATATAAATCAAAAGATCATGATAGCAAGGACTGCTTGTTGAAAACTATATCTGAGACATACATAATCATAAACTGGTTATCATAACTGAAAATAGTGACCCAAGATTTAGAAATAGAAATTATATGATTTGTTATAGCTGAAATCCTAAGTAAAAGCTCATAAACTGATCATCGGGTCAAATCTGCTGTAAACAAAATCTCATAAGTCATGAACATGAATAACTGAAATCATGAGGAACAATAGGAGACTTGCCATAACCAACACCATCACGATAGAGCTTACGTGATGGCCCAATTATTACACTCAAGTGAGTAGAGCCGTCCAAAATCTTGCCAGGGCTAAGAATACTAAACCATGATATCTCATCATACTTGAAATCATGGATCATAAGCCTGATTTGTTTTTATAAAACTTGCATAATTGAACATAATTTCTAATAACTTAAAGTCATGAATTTATAAGAAAATTGAGGATAAAATCTTCCCATTAGACTTAAAACATACTTTAGAATATAAGAGGTTTAGGCCTATAGACATATCATTGATAGGTTCATAGAATTGGGTTAAAACCCTAGGAATCAATACACTTGACTAAGAACTTGAATTCATGAATTTGAGAAGAAGCTTGGGAATGAGGGTGGAAGAAATCCCCCATTCATAGTCCTTTATACCTGGATAAATTGACTTCTGAACAGGCCTTGAAAGCCCAAGAGAATTGGGGAGAATTCTAGCTAGATCTTGAAAGAGAATCTCAATACATTGCATGCATGGGAGCCAAATGACTTAGGATAGGCTAAAACCTCTTAAAACACTCCTTTCAGGGCTTAAAATGATGTCATTATAAGTTAGGATCTTGGGGAAATTATGAAATTACCCCCAAAAATTCACATAAAAAAATGTCTGCCGGCTACAACGACCACTCCAATGGGTCTTTGTAGGATACGGTGGGTCGTTGAATCGTCCGTTGTATCTGAAGCTTTTCTAGTAGTCTAATGAAGTTCTAACCAATGAACGATCAGGATGAGTCTTCATATGAAAAAAATAACTCATCACTCCATCGTTGCTTCTAGGGAAAATCATGTTACTCTTTTGATTCTCCAACTTACGATTAGACAGGACGAGTTGTTATTTGGAACAATGACTCATCATATCCTTCTCTTCGTCACATCAACCACCCTATCATAGCTTCTGAAGTCCTTTCAACGGACCGTTCCACGAGTCTTCACTTGCCACCATGGGTTGTTGCACCCTTCGTTGTCACTGACTCAGATCTGGGCCTTTCTGAGCTCCATTCATCGACCACCCAGGATGACCCATTATATGGAACAATGAGTTGACTTGGCTTGTTGTTTGTCGAGAATCCTGACTGGGACTTACCACGAGGGATGCAACAGGTCATTGTTCGCTACAGTGACTCATCCCTTGAGTCATCCTGTGACTGATGAAATTTTCCTACTTTTCTATGGTTCAACCCTCAGGTCTGATCTTAGGAACTTTTGGTGTGTTGCATTATCTCCCTCTTAGGAACATTCTTCCTCGAATGTAGATTAAGCATACTGAAGGCTAGGGAAGGAACTGCAATCCCAAAACTGAACAACTAAAGCTGAAATCTAACAGAGTGATTGACTCCGGATTGTACACATGACTGAACAAAATTTATGAAACACACATACATGCTGTGACATGAAAGAAACTTAGGGACATGAAATTGACATGAAATTGAATAGAGTACTAAGCAAAAACCAATACTTCACGCTAGAACTGAGCCAGAAAGGAAAAGATACCGGTATCTAGCCAGTATATCTAGTTCAACTTCCTACGTCGCTCCCTCAACAAGCTGATTTCTCCACAACACCTTCACTGAAGCTACTTTCTTGTTACTTAACTTTCGGACTTGACGATCAAGGATCTCAATCGGAACCTCCTCATAGGTAAGGCTATCCTTCACACCTACGCTTTCCATCGGAACCAGTAGGACTGGGTCATTGATGCACTTTTTTAATAGAGATACATGGAAAACAGGATGCACCAAACCTAACTATGCTGGTAGCTCCAACTCATACGCCGTCTTGATGACTCATTTCAAAACCCTATAAGGACCCACATATCGGGGACTAAGCTTCCTTTTCTTCCCAAACTTCATCACTCCCTTCATGGGAGACACCTTCAGAAATACCCAATCATCAACCTTAAACTCCAGCTCTCTCCGTCTAACATCCCCATATGATTTTTGATGATTCTGAGCTATTTTCAACATCTTTCTAATAATCTGAACCTTCTCCATGGCCTCATGAACTGAATTTGGCCCTACCAATGAAGCCTCACATACCTCAAACCATTCAATAGGTGATCTACACCTCTGCCTATAAGGAGTCTCATACGGAGCCATCTGAATGCTAGAGTGGTAACTATTGTTGTAGGCAATCTCGATGAGAAGCAAGTGATCATCCCAACTACCCTTGAAATCAACCACACATGCTCTTAACATATCCTCAAGAGTCTAAATGGTCTGGTCGGCCTGACCATCTGTCTGTGAGTGAAAAGCTGTGCTAAGCTTTACCTGAGTACCAAGTCCTTTCTGAAACGATCTCTAGAACTGAGTACCCCTATCTAAGATGATGGACAAAGGAACTCCATGCAACCAAACTAACTCCCAAAGCTAAATAAGTAGTTTTGACCGGTAAGAAATAGTCTGATTTGGTCAACCTATCCATAGTCACCCATATAGAGTCATACTATTGACGTGTACAAGATAAACCTGTAATAAAATCCATATTTATCTCTTTCCACTTCCAAGTGGGGGTACTAATATCCAAAAGCATACCTCCAAGTCTTTTATTCTCAACCTTCACCCGCTGGCAATTTAGACACTTCACCACAAACTCCGCTATGTCCTTCTTCATGCCATTTGATCGTGGGCAAAAATAGCATGCCCGAGTGATACTTTATAACTTAGTTTTGTCTTGTTTATTTAATTTATTTTATACATTTTCATGTAATTTTATATAAATGTGAATATATGTGCTAACCAACATGATTAGTCCTTGTTTTATAGGTTTCAATGATTTTGAGGAATTAATTCATAAGTTGGTGAAGTAGAGAATGGAGTAGGGAGAAAATTGCGAAAGTCAGCAAAGAGCATGCCATGGCAAGGCTCCAGCGCGCCAACACCGTGCCATGCTAGGACAGCTGCGCGACATGGCAAGGCCAACGCACTGCATTAGCAGCGTGTCACATTGGCAGCGCAGTGACACTTGGCAGTTTTGGCTTCCGGAGGCAATTTCCAGAGAGCCTCCGCGTTACCTCCGTGTCAAGGAGGTAGTGCTCCACGATACACTCCGTGACACAGATCCATTCCATTACAGGCTAAATTGGGCACATTTTTCGTTTACTATAAATAGGTCCCTTAGCTCCTAAATCCAATCTGTCACGATTTTATTCTGGAAAACTACCTAGGAGTGAAGGGAGAAGTGGGAGAACTCATATAGGGTTTGTCAAATTCCCTTATCATCTACCAAATTCTTGTAAGTATGTTAATTTAGTTGTAGTTTCTTGTAGTTTTAAGAACATGAATGGCTAGAATCCTTCCTCTAGGGTTGAAGCCATGAATTATGATTGTGATTCTATGAAATTATTTTGGAATTAAGTTATTGATTGTTGTTTCCGTCTTGCATTCTGGATTGTTGGTTGTCTTTATGATTGGTCACCATGAAAACATATACGTTAGCTTGGGCGTAGGCTTGAGAAAGCAGTGACCTAGGTCAGAACATGAGAATGTGATGAGCATGCTTATATCTCACGATATAATTTCGTGTTAGGATAGAAATATACCTAACACCTTGCTTGGTTGATAAAATGGGGGTATTTAAAGACCGACCTAGGATTATCACATCACTACTTGCAGAAGTAGTTGTGAGGCTAAGTTGAGTTAAATGATTAGACACACGAAAGTCCCTAATCATTTCCACGTAAACCACAACATAATTGATTGCCCACGAACTAGAAGTAGCATCCACCCTCACAATGATGTAGTGAGGCTAGTTTGTCGTGTTTAGAGGCTCGAAAGACCATGAACATGCAATTCTAATTATGTGAAACGACAATCGATAGTTGTATACTTAACCCATTGCAAATCGTAGCATCGCATGATTATCTGGTTTTAACTCTATGTTGCTCCTAGAGTGCATTCAGAATATTTCGTTGACCAAATTTAAACTTAATTAAAAATCTCCCTAGAGAACTTCTATAACCAACATTTTTGGTATTTAAGATCACACTTGTAATGGATAGTTAGAGGAATGGGTCCAGTCCCTGTGGGTTTGACATTTCGGTTCTTAAAAAGAGCCACTATATTACTTGCACGACCCGTACACTTGCGGACGTGCGAATGAGGGCACGTCAAGTTTTTCGCGCCGTTGCCGGGGACTTGGCGAAGTTTTGATAATTTATCTGTTTTTGTGTGAGTTTTGAAATTTCCTTAAGTGTTGAGAAACTTGGTCTTAGTCTGTTTATTTTCAGGTGATAGGTTGTCCTGCCGAGCTGGCTAGACATAGAGAGCTTGTGGAACCGTTGCTGGAAACTAAACATCAAATCTATTTGCGAAGGAGAGTAGCTCTAGAGCAAAAGCTGAAGAGACTTCAAGAAAAGGTACAACAACAACCACCCGCGGGACAAGCACAATTGTCATCAGAAGCAATGGCAGCAAGACTAGTTCGCGAAGTGGCAATCCCACTAGCGACGATTGTGACCTCTAGCATCCGTAAACCGGAGCCTGGAGGGCACTTTGAGCTTTAACAAAACATGGTGAAGCTGTTACATTCTAGTGGTCAATTCACTGGGATGGCACATGAGGACCCGCAACAGCACCTACAGAACCTTTTAGAGATTAGTGACACGTTTGTCCCCACCGGCGTGTCCACAGATTATGTCCGACTGACCCTCTTCCCATTTTCACTGTTGGGAGAGGCGAAAAAGTGGCTGAAGGCTGAGCCACCGAACTCCATAACTTCATGGAATGACTTGGCTAAGAAGTTCCTTATCAGATTCTTCCCTTCAGGCAAAACTGCAAAGTTGAGAAGTGAAATACTCAGTTTCAAGTAGAGGCCAGATGAGAACTTATATATGGCTTGGGAAAGATTCAAGTCATTGTTGAGAGACTGCCCCCATCACAAACAATCAAATGAAGTGCTGGCTCATACCTTTGTAGAAAGTCTAGACCCACACATAAAAATATTACTAGACTCTGCATGGGGTGGGCAAGCCTTGGAGAAGGCATATGATGAGTTGTACACTTTATTGAACAGAATTGCACAAGGAAATCCAGAGTGGCACAGAGAGTCATCGAGGGGGGCAGGAAAGAGATCGGGGTTAATAGAAGTAGATGGTTTGAATGCCTTGGCAGCATAGTTAGCTTCGTTCCAACATCAAATGATTACTCAGTTCAATAAATTGAGTATGAACCAACACCAGGTCCAGGTTAATGTAGTTCAGCAAGCTCCGAGTTGGTGTGAAATTTGTGGTAATAATGGGCACAATGCAAAATCTTGTGGAGCCAATTCGGAATCAGTCAATTTTGTTGGTAATGTGCATAGGAATCAGAATTTTGGGAACAACTCCAACAAAAATTGGCAGGGCCACTCGAATTTTTCTTTGGGCGGAAACCAAAAGCAGAATTATATGCAACCTCAACAACAACAGTATCAGCAGAATAGACAGAATGATGGGCAATTGAGTAGCAGCATTGAGGAAACACTGCAGAAAATTATGGAGACCCAGAATCAGTTAGCGGAAAATCAGGAGAGGATGGCAACAAACTTAATGAATCAGCAAGTAGCCACCCGCAATCTTGAAAAACAAGTGGGTCAGATAGCAGTTGCTCAGAACATGAGGTCACAGGGGGGATTACACAAGCGATGTAGATCCTAACCCCCGGCAAATTAGTGCCATCAGTCTTAGAAGTGGAAAGCAATTAGCTGATGCAGTGCCTAAAGAGTTGAGAAAGGAGGTGCAGCCGGAGTTGGTTAGACCTGGACCATCCACCAACACTGGAGAGAATTAGAGTGCTGGGCAACAAAATGCACAACCTGCATTGCAGCTAGCATAGAGACCACCACCACCATTCCCTCAGAAATTCAAGAAGAGCAAGGAGGAGGAATGTTTCAAAGAGTTCTTTGAGAGTTTCAAAGAACTTCACATAAATTTGCCTCTTATTGATGTCTTGCAGGGAATGCCCAAGTATGCTAAATACTTGAAGGACGTGATGGAGAACAAAGTTAGATTGGTGGACGTCCAGACTGTAGCACTGACTGAGGAGTGCAGTCACAGGGTATTGAGTAAAATGCCAAAGAAACTCAAAGACCCAGGGAGTTTTACCCTCCCCATACAAATTGGTAAAGCTGAGGTGCTACGAGCTTTGTGTGATCTAGGGGAAGCAGTTAACCTAATGCCCCTATCCTTATTTAACACCCTGGGCTTGGGAAAACCGAGGCCGACGAGATTGATACTGCAGCTGGCTGACAAGTCGCGAGTGACACTCGATGGAATAATAGAGGACCTTCTCATCAAAGTAGGTAAGTTTATTATATCTGCTGATTTTATTGTGCTAGATTTTTAGGTTGATGAACATGTACCCTTAATCTTGGGACGGCCATTCTTGGCCACTGGAGGAGCGGTGATTGATTTGAGAGTAGGGACCCTGAAAATGAGGGTCGAAGATGAAGAAGAACTCTTCTGCGTTTACCAAGAAATGAACCCACCCGCACACTTCAGAAACCTTTGTCAGGTTAGTGTGTTGTCTGAGGATGAGTGTGGGGTGGAGGATTCACAGGTGCAGGGCCAAAGGCAATGACAAGTGTTCAGCCCGAGTTTGATGAAGGGCTTCAAATTGTGAAGAAGTTGGAGGAAGAGAGGAACAGAGTGGAGGCTGTTTCCTCTAAACAGCAAAAGAAAAGGAGATGGTTCTCGAAAGAGAACCCAGGTATGAGGATGTCCTAAAAAGGACAGTCCACGTCGTGCCGCGATGTAAAATTAGGCGCTGCTTGGGAGGCAACCCAAGGGTACCTCAGGTACACTTTGTTAATTTTGATTTTGTGTTGGTTTTGTTATTTTCATTTTGTTTGTGTTTTTGGTGGAAAATTAAGCACAGATGGAGGGAAGTATGAGTACCAAGAAGGTGGAAGCTAAAGAGCATGGAATAGAAGAAGTGTGGGGTCGAACACCTACCTCTGGAAACTTGAAAGGAAAGCATGCTTTTAGCTTGGCATAGAGGCTCAGGTAGTATTTCTCATCCTTTAAATGTTAATTTGGTGCTATGAGGACATAACATGATTTAAGTGTGGGGTGATAAAAATTTCAAAATTTTTGTGCTTAACAAGTTTTTGGTGGATGTAATGCTTGTGTGAAATTTGGGAGTAATTTGAAATTTTTTTTGTGAATTAAGCATGAATTCATCACTCGTTGGTTTTTCTTTTCGGTTCTTTTCTGACTGGGGGCCTTTGAACCGAAGAATAAAAATTTTCTTTTTCTTTCCTTTGTCTGTATATAGTGTTTTTAGTCATAGTTAGGGACTGTTTCCGACGATGCATGGATGATGACCGTCTTGAGGAAAAATTAGTCGATAGGTTTTGGGTTTTTGAAACCATAACTAATTGGTGCTTGATGTTCTTGTTATGTGCTATACGTGATTGTAAGATGTAAGTATGTTCACTGTGAAGCATGCAAGTGTATAACTTTGTTTGAGACACTTAGGCTCTTGAATTTGACTCAATATGATGGAAGCTTAATCTGAATTCTTGTGATTAGCTGAGTTAAGGGTCTGCTGAATGTGTCTTGATTTGAGCATGTGCCATGAGTGTAAGGTTTTTGAGTATTCTGTGCTATTGTGGATTGTCTAGAACTTGCCTGGTGTGTTTATAAAACGAAATGAAGGATGTGAATTGTAGGAGATGATTTAGGCATTTCTTTGAATGAGCTAAATTTTTATCCCTCATTTTACCTACCTTGAAAAATTAATCCTAGTTAGCCCCATTGAGCCTTGAGCCTATTCTTTGACAGCTGCAACATAAGCTTAATCCTTTTTCTTTCATTAGCCTTGAACTTGATCCAAAACTCCTAAGCGCTTAAGGGAAAAATATGAAAGAGTAAAGGAGTGAGAAGAAGGAAAAGAAAGGAAAAGTAGCAAGTTGTAGAAGTGGAGAAAAGGAAAAAGGTGCACTTGTGTGAAAATGGTTGATTATTATTAAGGAGTAAGAAAACAAATTAATGAAAAATTATTTATAGAACTCCTTACTAATAAGATAAGAGTGCCTAAAGAAAAGGGGAAACAAAAGAGGAAAAAGAAAGCTGAAAAGAGATGAAGGTGAAGTAAGAGAAGGGAAGTTCGTAATGAGGGCGTAATGTATTAAAAGCGCTTGGGAAAGATAGTCACTATTATTGGCCAGAATAGTACCTACCCGTCCCTTAGCTTACATTACAACCCATTAAGTCCTACTTGATCTTACATTCACACATCCTTAAATTAGTGGAATAAAACACTAAGGGCAAGCTTATGGGTCACTACATGATGCATGTGAATTCTTTGTGAGAGTGAGAGTAATTCCATTCATGTACCCACACATGTTGTGATTTAAAAAGTTTTTGCGTGTGAAAATGGGTAACTCTCTTGCTATGAGGGCACATGTTGAATGAAGGATATAATTCATGTTGGATTTCTTGATCAGTTGATGCGCATGAGTTTGCTAAGATTGAGAGTCGATTCTTAAGGTTAGGAAGTCTTGGCAGGGTTGTATTACATTTCAATGTTCAAATCGTGCATGCTCTACTTTTAACTTGCTATCTTAAATAATCAGTATAGCTGTAACTTGAATTCTCTTGCTAAATTAGTTATGTGTGAATCTCCATGTAGATGTAAAAGGTTTGTTCGAGGACGAACAAGGCTTTAAGTGTGGGGTAGGTGATCGTGGGCAAAAATAACATGCCTGAGTGATACTTTATAACTTAGTTTTGTCTTGTTTATCTAATTTATTTTATACATTTTCATGTAATTTTATATAAATGTGAATATATGTGCTAACCAACATGATTAGTCCTTGTTTTGTAGGTTTCAATGATTTTGAGGAACTAATTCATAAGTTGGTGAAGTAGAGGAATGGAGTCGGGAGAAAATTGAAAAAGTCGGCAAAGAGCATGCCATGGCAAGGCTCCAGCATGCCAGCACCGTGCCACGCTAGGCCAGCTGCGCGAAATGGCAAGGCCAACGCGCTGCATTAGCAGCGTGTCCTGTTGGCAGCGCGGTGACACTCGGCAGTTTTGGCTTCCGAAGGCAATTTCCAGAGAGCCTCCGCTTTACCTCCGTGTCACGGAGGCAATGCTCCTCGATACACTCCGTGACATGGAGCCGTTCCACGACAGGCTAAATTGGGCACGTTTTTTATTTACTATAAATAGGTCCCTTAGCTCCTAAATCCAATTTATCACGATTTTATTCTAGAAAACTACCTAGGAGTGAAGGGAGAAGTGGGAGAACTCATCTAGGGTTTGTCAAATTCCCTTATCATCTACCAAATTCTTGTAACTATGTTAATTTAGTTGTAGTTTCTTGTAGTTTTACGTACATGAATGGCTAGAACCCTTCCTCTAGGGTTGAAGCCATGAATTATGATTGTGATTCTATGAAATTGTTTTGGAATTAAGTTATTAATTGTTGTTTTCGTCTTGCATTCTGGATTGTTGGTTGTCTTTATAATTGATCACCATGAAAACATATACGTTAGCTTGGGCATAGGCTTGAGAAAGCAGTGACCTAGGTAAGAACATGAGAATGTGAGGAGCATTTTTATATCTCACAATATAATTTCGTGTTAGGATAGAAATATACCTAACACCTTGCTTGGTTGATAAAATGGGGGTATTTAAAGACCGACTTAGGATTATCACATCACCACTCTCAGAAATAGTTGTGAGGCTAAGTTGAGTTAAATGATTAGACACAAGAAAGTCCCTAATCATTTCCACGTAAACCACAACATAATTGATTGCCCACGAACTAGAAGTAGCATCCTCGCTCACAATGATGCAGTGAGGCTAGTTTGTCGTGTTTAGAGGCTCAAAAGACCATGAACATGCAATTCTAATTATGAAACGACAATAGATAGTTGTATACTTAACCCATTGCAAACCGTAGCATCGCATGATTATCTGGTTTTAACTCTATGTTGCTCCTAGAGTGCATTCAGAATATTTCGTTGACCAAATTTAGACTTAATTAAAAATCTCCCTAGAGAACTTCTATAACCAACATTTTCGGTATTTAAGATCACACTTTTAATGGATACATAGAGGAATGGGTCCAGTCCCTGTGGGTTTGACATTCCGATTCTTAAAAAGAGCCACTATATTACTTGCACGACCCATACACTTGCGGACGCGCGAATGAGGGCACGTCACCATTCCACCAACAGACTTCCCATAGATCATGGTACATATTGGTGGAACCTAGTTGGATAGAGTATCGAGAGCCATGAGCCTGCTCAACATCCGCTCTGTCAAGTCATCAATAGCTGGCACACATAATCGGCCCTGATATCGGAGTACATCATCTCCCTCTTTGGAGAAAACCTCCACCTTTTGAGTTCGGATAGATTCCTTTAGCTTCACTAGAATAGGACCCTCATCTTTCCTAGCTTTAACTTTCATTACCAAAGAAGATTCAGACCTATTCTGAACAATCACACCACTATCCGCTGACTCTCTAAGATGAACCCCTAAATGAGAAAGCCTATGAAAATCCTTTACCAACTTCTTCCTCCCATCCTCCACATGAGAGACATTCTCTATGGACAGCTTACTAAGAGCATCCACCACTATGTTGGCCTTACCTGGATGATAAAGGACACTTATGTCATAGTCCTTGAGAAACTCTAGCCATCTCCTTTGTTGTAAATTCAGGTCCTTGTGAGTGAACACATACTGAAGGCTTTTATGGTCCATAAACACATCCACATGCACCCCATACAAGTAGTGTCTCCAAATCTTCAAAGAAAATACCACGACTGCTAGCTCTAGGTCTTACATCGAATAATTCTTCTCATGAGTCATAAGATGTCTAGAGGAATACACAATGACCTTACCATGTTGCATCAATGCACAATCGAGACCAACCCTAGAGGTATCAAAATACGCAACACAACCATCCCTCTAGTAAGGTCTATACGGGGGATGAACTGATGTCACTCCCTGAGCTTACACCCTGGACGAGACATGATACTTGGAGTCACAAGTAACCCCAAGTCAACCCCTGGTCTATCATACACTGGCGTTCTGGGTAAACTTCAAATATGACTATATGTACGACAGAAACTTTAAAGCAAAAATATACACATTTGACAGAATAAAGCTAATTCATAATATTTGAAAATATTGGAACAAAACTACAAGTTTGAAAAATCAAATCTACGTCTGAAGGCCACAATAACTGATGAGTTGCTGGGACAAGCCCCCAGCTAACTCCAAATCTAAATAGAAGGAAAGAAAATATAACTGAATTAAATAATCTCCGTCCTCAAAGAATCACCAACTAGAATAGCTAAAGTCTTCGGTGAGTGATCGGCTAGCGAGACTGAGGCTAAGATCCTGCGGCTGTATCATAAAACGATACAGCATAAAAGTATGCGTTAATACTTTGAATGTACTGAGTAAGTGAGAGAAATCATACACAAGAAATGAAATAACTAGACTGGAAAGACATGCAATAACCCACTGAAGCTACCGAACTAAATAACTAAAATAACGAAAATGGTCTAAAAGACCCTTTCTGATGGTCAAAAACATGTTCTAAATCTAAAATACTCATTTAAACTGATCTAAAATTGAACTGAGCTGATTAGCGGGAGAGTCTATAATTGACATATAACAGCATGAGCTAGATGTAGAGTCTGATGTATACACCCCATCGGTAGGACCCAATATACCTTGCCAGGGTATAAAGGCATAAACTAGGTGATCACAAGAGTGTGGGGCCGTTATGACAATAAAGCTGTAACCTACTGTGGCAACATAGTTTTGGGAACCTGGGTGTAGTGAAACCCCGGTCTGCTCGGTGTTAAGTCCTACCCCCACTGGATAGTCCTAGATTGAATACTAAGATGATACCTCAAAATTAGGGCCCAAGAATAGTCAGGGATACATATCTGAAAGCACCCTGAGAGTCTTATCGGACCAGATTATGGAACTGGGTTCTAAGACCGGTCAGAGCTACTGATCTGAAAGCGTCGTAACCGTCTAAAGAACAAATTAAAATATGAAGCTGGGATCCTAAGGCTAGTCAGAGCTATTTATCTAAAGTGTCATGAATGCCTAGTGGACCACTAAAACTGAGTTTTGAATTTGATTATGATAACTGGGAGGTACTACTGACACCTCGGGAGTTTCTATAGTCAAACTGATCAGCTGATATTGTTGACTGACACAGAGAATTCTGACATTCTTACTAAAACTGAAATGACAATAAACTGATTGAATTTCAATTCTATAAACAACCTAGGAGTCCCCAACACTGATAAAAATCAAACAAAATTTCGATATTCAAACACTATTGTAAGATTCAAGATTTTCTTGTTCTAAAACTAGGGCTAAATTTCACGTCACAATTATAAACATCATTTCAGTCACAAACTGGTGAAATTATCTATAACCAACATGAAATAACATTCCATATAAATTAGACGAAGTATGACAAGAATTTGTTAACATTCAATAATTCCAGGGCTAGAACTGATAGAGAAAAGTAAGGAGGAATTTTGGGGACACAAGGGAAGAACTATTCCCTTGTTGAATTCCCACATGCCTGGTGAAATAACTCAAAGAATTTATTTGAGAAATCGAGGAGAAATGGATTGACCTAGTTGGTGCTGTGAAAAGCTCTGAGAGAAGTCCCACAATATTTTTCTGAGTATATGCATGGGGAATGAGGGGGAAACCGTTTAACCCCTTTAAATTCCCTTAAAAATAAACTAAAACGACGTATTTTAGAGTCTAGGAGGTTAGGAAATTATTGAAACACCCTTAGAAAATTCGCAGGAAAACTGACTGTCAAGGCCCCCATGAGGGACCTAAGGGGTCGTGCCCAGTGACCACGACTCGTGGTCACACTCGTAGGGTACACTGCCTAGAACCTCCTGTTGGCCACCACGAGGGAAGAATCATGGCGTCCAGTCATGAGGTGCACTGGAAGGTTTCTCCCCAAATCCAACAACTTGCCAATGACTAACCTCACGAGTCGTCAGGAGACCCGACGATTTGTGGTCAGCTCCCGTTAACCTCACTGTCCAAATATTAATCCCTCAAACTATCCTGAACCAAGGGTCGTGTCTTGGACCACGAATCGTGGCGACTAGTCGTTAGGTGCACTGTTCTAACTTTTCTCGATCTTAAATTTGTCCTTGACCACGGGTCATATCACGATTCGTGGTGTTGACCGTGACTCGTGATCACACCCCTGGTCACCCAAAATCCAAAAATTTCTAGTCAAGTCCCTATCCTCACCAAGAGTAACTTAATGACTTGTGGTCACTCCCCACGGGTCACAGAACAACTCATTCTATGACCTGGTGCAAATTTTCTAGTTTTCTCTAATTTAAGTTTCGGGTCTAGTCTTTGAGTTTCTAGGGCATTGCACTATCTCTCCTTTGGGAACATTCATCCTCAAATGTTGGAAAACACACAGAAAAGCAGAGAATGGAAATCTTTATACACAAATACTGATCATGAAAGATGAAAACTAGCGGAGTGACTACCTCTAAACTGAATCACAAGCCTGAACTGAATTCACTAACCATGCACATATTCATTTACATGAAAGAAACTGAAACATACGAACTAAAAAAGAAGTTTTGGGGAGGAAATTGATACGTTAAAATAAAACTGAGCTGGAAGGGAACAAATGGGGGTATATAGCCATCATATCTGCTTCGGCCTCCCATGTAGCTCCCTCAACCTGTTGGTTCCTCCACAAGTCTTTGACTGAAGCTACATCCTTGTTCCTCAGCTTACGAACATGATGATCAAGGATCTAAACTGGGACCTCCTTATATGAGAGACTATCTTTCACTACCACACTGTCCAATGGCATAATTGAAGTTGGATCACTGATGCATTTCTTCAATAGTGACACATGGAATATTGGGCGAACAGATGCCAACTCTGCAGGTAATTCCAGCTCATAAACTACCTTTCCAATTCTCCTTAGAATTCATTAGGGTCCCATATATCTCGGAAGGAACTTTCCCATCTTCCCAAATGTTATCAATCCTTTCATAGGTGAAATTTTCAAATAAACCCAGTCATCCACAACAAACTCCAATTCTCTTCTCCTCACATCCGCATAATATTTCTGACAGCTCTGAGCAATTCTCAATCCTTCTCTGATGAGTTGTACCTTCTTCATAGCTTCATGAACTGAGTCTAGCCCAATTAAAGTAGCTTCACCAACTTTAAACCATACACTAGGAGATCTTCACCTCCTACTATAAAATGCCTCAAATGGGGTGTGATATCCCGTAAGTTCCTAAGATTAGACCTAGGATTTAAAATTGGGAGTTGGTTAAAACTGGGAAAAATCCCACAGGACGAATGACCCAATGGATTGTTGGTCCAACCAAAGACCCATGGGAAGGAATAAGCCTGGTGATAGTGGAAACAACAAGCGAAGTAATGACTCATTGTTAGGTACAATGAGTCGTCATTTGGAGTCATGGTGGGTACTAGACCTCATCTTAAGGGAAGGTAATGGGTCATCCCATGACCCGACATGAGAAGTAACGGGTCGTGGTCACCAATCGTTGTATGGGATGTCAATATTTTCCAGTGGACCGAATGGAAGGTAACTACGACTTGTTCAAGGTTGTAATGAGTCATGGTGAGGCTCGTTGGAAGGAGAAGTATAGGACCTAAAGGAGGAAGCAATAGATGAAACAACGACCCGTTGTTTGATTGGATGACTCGTCCCGTTGAGTCATGGGATCGACTCTGAGATCATGGATTTTGGGCAGTGTAGACAACGGATGGATACCACATCGTGGTATCCTTCGACGACCCATTAGTACGCCCGTTAGTTCATCAGTTCAGATTTTTTCAAGGTTTTTCATTAAAGGTATTTTCATCATTCCTACACTCTAAGGTCCTAAAATACATCGTTTTAAGTTATTTTATGAATATCTTATGATAGGTTAGGCCCTTCTAGCCTATTCATTCTCATGCATGTAAGTTAGAAAATTTAGAAGGTGATCAAGCTTGTCCTCAAGGTTTTTCTTCATCAATTTCCATTGGGCTGTCAAGGAGGGGTGAGATTTGATTTTCCCCAGGTATGTAGGGTTATGAATGGGTGAGTCCTTTCACACCCACGCCCAATCTCTTTCGAATTCATGAAATTCCTACAAAAAATCTATGGGGCTTCTACCCAATGCTAAAATTCGATTTCTCTACATTGGTTTAATCTAATTGAGTTACTATTATTGAATTACGAATTATGGGCATGTTTTATGTTGTTTTCCATTAAAAATCATGTTTCAAGTTTTATAAATCAAATTGACCATTTATGAAAAGTTCATGAAGTCAAAGTTTATGATGAATGTTAAAGTATTATGATTTGATGATAATTAAAAACATGTTTTCAAGTTACCCATGCTTTAGAAATGTTTTTGAATGAATTAAGTATTGTAAAGCATGGAAAAGTATTGGACAATTTACACATGTTGAAGAATGATTTACGATTTATGGAATGGATCTTATAATTTATCAATTTATGATGGTGGCCGACTAAAGGGCATTTGATTCTTGGCTAATCATGTTTTAATGGGGATTAATGAATGATAAATGTTTATTTAGACATGAATCTTAATAAATGATATTATTGATTTATACATGAGCCTAATGTGCATATTTTTAGGAGCTATGTCTAGAACCGAGCAGCCCGGCGTTCAAAGGACTACGCCGGTGTCTCATAACCACGTGCCACTGTGGGTTTATAATGATACATTACAATGATAATAATTTTCTTTTTCATGATATAACATAAGGCACGTCCCTTGCCTGGCAAGCCAGGGGAGACTCTGCCCACTTGAGTGAGATAATTGGGGCATCATGTCAGCTCTACCATGATGGTGTCGGTTATGACGAGTCCTCCCATTGTTCCGCATGTTTTATGTATTGTTATATTATGTTATTGGCTCAAGTAATGATTTGATAAATTTTCTCTTATGGTTACGATAATGAATGGTTTATGAATGATTTGAAAACCTTGAGCCATATGTTATCTTATGATATTTATGATATGAGCATGATGTCTTTCTCTTATGATCATTTATAAGTTTTAATGTATTTTAAAATGTCTGTTTTACTTACCTTGAATACTCAGTACATTTCATGTACTGACCGCATACTCTATGCTGTATCGTTTTATGATACAAGCCCCGACCTTCAGATCCAGCATCATCATTAGCTTGTTACGGAGTTTCACATCCAGCTTGTTGGTGATTCATCATTCTTTGAGGACTATTTGATTCAAAAATTGATGTTTTCTTTTAGTTTCAGTTGTCGGGTTAGTTGGGGGCGTTGTTCCATGAACCCATCTATTATGATTAGAGGCTTTCAAACTATATGTAGTACTCCGCTGAGATGTATTTAGTCCATATCGATTATCATGCCATGCTATGTTATGTTCATGCTTCCAATATGTTGGTATGTCAAGTTTTACATATTGATGATATGAGGTTAGATGAGTGTTCATGCCATGGGTCGACTTGGAGTCTCTCGGGGCTCCTTGTCCTGTGTCGTGATCCAAGTCTACTTTCGGGTCGTGAAAAACTTAGTATCAAAGCATTCGCTTTTGAAGTGTCCTAGGGTGTCTGAAAGCCGCATTAAGTAGAGTCTTTTTCATGGGTGTGAAGTGCGCCACACTTATGAAGAAGAGGCTACGAGACGTTTAGGAAATGTTCCCTTCTTTCATGATTTATGTCGTGCGATGAAATGTCTCCCTATCCTTCTGATTCGTGCTATTTGTAATTGAAGAATCATGGCTCCCCAAAGAGTAAATAGTAGAAGGAATGGAAATGGAGACGGCCACAAGGATGGCAATGGAAACGAGCATCAGCAAGCCCCACCAGTTTAGGAGCCCCAGGCACCGGAGCTAGTTACCCATGCTATGTTTTGGGCTGCTATTCAGATGCTTGCGCAGGCCTTGATCGCTCAGGTTAATCAACAGGCTGTTGCTCATGTTTCACAAAATGGCAATGCAGCAGTGGCTCAAGTTAGGGACTTTTTAAGGATGAACCCACTAGAGTTCCTCGGTTCAAAAGTGGATGAAGACCCGCATGAGTTCATTGACAAGATTGTGAAGATCACCCTAGTTATGGGGGTGAATGGGGTTGAATGTGAAAAGTTGAATTTGTATCAGTTGAAAGGGGTCACACATATCTTATTCAGGCAATGGAGGGACGTAGGGCCGCCGGAGCAGGCTTAGTCACTTGGGAGGAGTTCCACATGATGTTTCTAGATTGGTTCTTCCCTCGGGAGATGAAGGCAGCAGAATTTGTGAATTTGAAGCAGGTGAGGATGATGGTATAGGAGTATGCTCTCAGGTTCACACGCTTTTCAAAATATGCTCTAGATTTAGTGGTTGATCAGAGGGCGCGGGTGAGCCGATTTGTTCATGGTGTGGTGGGCTATTTGGACAAAGATTGTAGGACTACCATGCTTCATTAGGATATGGACTTTCCTTGGATAGTGTTGTATGCCCATCAAATGGAGGTGGCTCATGCAAGGGAGAGGGAGAAAAAAAGGGTTCGAACAGATAGCCATGGGTTTACTCATCAGAGATCCGGCGGTGGTCACCGCCCTCAGTTTCAGTAGAGGTCACTAGCTCCAGCACCATCATAAGCTAGTATTCCATCCAGACCCAAGGGTGATCAGAGGAGCAGGGCTCTAAGATCGAGGGACCAGAGGGGCACACAGGTAGAGCGCAGCACTCCAGCCTGCAGAAAGTGTAGCAAGAGTCATGCCGGGGAGTGTTTGCTCGACTCAGATATTTTCTATGGGTGTGATAGGTCTGACCACATGCACCAAGCTTGTTCATTTGCTAGACAGGATGATGATAGAGGCCGTGCACAATCTACCAAGTCAGCAGCAGCTCCAGCACCTTAGCTCTACAGGGAGAATCTACTAGTGGTGGTGACATTCAGCGCCATAATAGATTCTATGCCCTCGCTACACATCAGGAGCAGGAGACTTTGCTGGATGTGGTTACTGGAATGTTACGAGTGTTCCACCTTTATTATTATGCTTTGTTAGATCCAGGGGCTACCCAGTTGATGTGCCGTGATTTTACGACACTTTCGACGCTTAAAACCAAGAAACTATGCACATTCCGGGTATGTTTATGTAGGTATGATGTGTTTTGTGTTTAATGTTGCAGGAAAATGGGTTCGGAAGTGAAATGGGAAAATTAATGCTTAAAATAACTGAACATAGGCTTCTAGGCACTTCACAAGTCATTGGCACTTAGCATGACTCGTTGCTGAAGTCGTGGAAAAATATTGAGTTTTGAAGATGCAGAAATAGTGTACTTGACGGGTTGAGGGAATGACTTGTCACATCTGGTATCGAGTCGTGAAGTCCAATCATGAAGACTGGGAGAGGAATAATTGAAGAATTATCCAGTGAAGTTGATGGACGACGTAACGAGTCATTGTCTGACCAAATGACTCGTTGGGAGACCACTGGAGCCACTCGTAGGGTGCACTAGAAATTTGAGGAGGTTGGACCACGAGAGGCCTAACGACTCGTGCCCAGGAACAATGAGTCGTTAGGTGACCCATTGCACAACTTGGTTTGATGCTGAGGATGGCTAATTTTAGCAAGGCACGACTCGTCAAAGTTCCTAACTAATCGTTACCAAGCCTGTGATCACTGACGACCTGGTTTCCAGTTTTAGTTAGGAAAAGATTTTCTTGGAACTATAAATACATTGTTTAGGTTTATTTTTGACAGACAGTTTATTATTACTACTTTTCACATATATTTTGGTGTTGTACTATTATTCTTGGTTCAAGAAACAAGGTTTACAATTTTGTTCTTGAATTTGAGGATCAAAAGCAACATTGGAACTTATTCATCAAGTTTGGAGTTTTATTCAATTTACTTAGTCTTCTTCTACGATAATTTGTAAGTTACAATTATGATTTATTCAATATTTTGTGATTGTGATTATTCAAACATGAGTAGCTAAACCCATAACTAGGGTTGTGGGAACCAAGATGAATTAACACACATAGGTGAAACACTTAGTGATTCTTGAACGGGGTTTAATGCATGTATTGTTTTTCCTTCCATTTTAATTGATTCTTGATGGTTGCAAATGTTAGGACTTGCCTTATTCTTACTTACCGGACCAAGGAGGTAGTGAATGGGAAAAAGGGATGTACAACAGAGATTTGAGGCTATCAACCCTCATCTAATAGCTTGAACTTGTCCGGGGATAGCTAATTCGATATTAAGGATAAGGGTTAATTAAGCATATACCCATATACGGATCAAGTTGCGTGGTGATAATCATCTAGATAGGGGACCAACCATTTAGGTGAACCTAACTTACTGATATTGTATGTTAAACACCGGAATAGATCACTAGTGTAAAAGCCTTGTGGTTATGAAGTCTTGGGGAACACAATCCTAGTCAAGTCATTAATTGAATACAAATCGAATTTGACTTAAGAATTTAGTAGGCTTTTTCCCATATTTAGTAGTTTATTCTTTCCCCCTTAGGAAATAAGTAACCCGATAGTAACAACTATTCACATTAATTCAAGTTGTTTTTATATTCCCTGTGGAATCGACCCTAACCTCTAGTTGGGTTCTACATTTGATATCGACCGCTTTATATCTCAATTGAGAGGTGTAATTTGGGCAACATCAAATTTTAGCACCGTTTTATGGGGAATACGGCTAAGGCTTTTGTTAATTGTGTTTTCTTTACTATTGGTTCTTATTTTCCTTTTTATTTTTCTTTTGTTGTTTTTGTTTTGCTTAACAAGTCTTAGGTTCGTGCATGCCCGATACTAGAAGCCAAGGAAAATCCCTGATTCTAATCGATCACGAACTTGAGCAGACGTTAAGAAACATGAGAAGAATGGACAACATCCAATTGCAGGAAACTGTGGACCAAGCTACCGAGAGAATGTTGACTGAAGAGCAAGCTCGGGCTCGAGATCGTGAGTTAGCTAGAGTTGCTGAAGAGCAACGTCTAGCTGCAGAAGCAGAGCGAGCTAGATGACACAAAGGTCTAGAACACCAGAAACACCGGTATTTTGATGATGATGATGAAGCTGATATATACGAAGCCGGTGCCACTGGAGCTATAGTCCCTCCTCCTTTGCCTGTTGGAGCAAAGTTTGATATTACCAATTCTACAATCCAACTGCTCAACATGAACGGAATATTTGCGGGTCATGCATCTGATGATACCCACGCTCACTTGACAAATTTCGTGGGTATATGTAAGGCATACAAACAACTGGGGGTGAGACAAGATGCAATCAGATTAAGGTTATTTCCCTTTTCATTAGAGAGTGAGGCAACGATGTGGTTGGCTGAGCTGCCAATGATTCTATCACTACTTGGGGGGAACTTAAGGGAGCTTTTCTTGAAAGATTCTTCTCAGCTTCCAAAGCGTTGCAGTTGAAAGATGAGATATATAACTTTAGGCAATTGAATTCAGAGGCACTTCAAGAGACATGGCTGTATCTCAACAAGAAGCTCAAAAGGGTGCTAAATCATAGGATTCCAGATGATACATTGTTGGAGATCTTTTATAGGTCTCTGAATGCTAACACCAAGGCGATGGCTGACACCATCCCCGGAGGAACCATTATGAGCCACACTTATGCAGAGGCTGCTGAGCTAGTTGACAGGATCATCAAAACCAACCGCACTTGGCACACTAGAGAGTCGGAGATTCCGACTGGTTCTTATGCAGTTGGTATGTCTGCGGAATAGAGAAGAAAGGATGAAGAGCGTGATCGAGATATTGCTGAGATTAAAACAACTATGGGATTGCTTGCTAAGCATCTGATGGGAGATGGAGCTGAGAAAGTTAATGATGTTGGTTCTAAGGGCAAGGCCCTGAGAAATGATGGATGTGAATTTGAGTCTGAGAAAGAAGCTAATTATTTAAATAATCAAAGGGCGGGTTTCCGGACTAACACCCTAGGGTCTAACCAGGAATCTTGGCTTCAAGGTCAAGGGAACCAAGGTCGGAACTTTTACAAGGATAACAATTACAACCGAGGCCAATACAGAGATAATGGAGACTGGAAGAAGCATGATGAGTACAAGAATGATAGAAGCGGTCTGTACATTCCTCCAAGGAACCATGAGCCCGAGACCAGTGGTTCGAGGGTTGAAGACATGTTGTGTAAAGTACTTAAGCATATGGAGACAACAGATAGCCATTTTAAGGAGCTCTGTGCTGATATTTCTAGGATGAATCAAAAGGTGGAATCACACGCCATGGCCATTAAGTAGATCGCGCAACAGCTAAGTCAGATGTCTGTTGTAATGAACTAGAGACAGAAAGGCACACTTCCCAGCAACACAATGCATAATCCTAAAAATGACAGTCATTGCATGGCGGACACTACTAGGAGTGGTAAGGCGACTGTTGATCCTCTGAGGCTAGTTGTGATTGATGACATAGAAGAGCCCGTATTGATTAATGATGATAGGATAGCAGATTCTGAGGATCCAACTTTGGTTGGAGATTCTATGGTAAAGATCGCTCCTAGTAATGCAAAGGAGCATGGATCTGGAAATGAGAAGGAGAAAGAGGTTCAGATAAAGTTCACACCGATCCCTAGACCTCCTCCTCCTTTTCCACAACGGTTGAAGAAAAAGGTCAAAGATGGGAAGTATCACAAGTTCATTTCCATGTTGAAGCAATTGTCCGTGAACATCCCATTAGTTGAGGCACTTGAGCAGATGCGCGGCTATGCCAAATTCATGAAGGACCTTGTCACTAGAAAGAGGATTGTGAGTTTCGAACCTGCATACAATTTGCACCATTGTAGTGCAATAGCATCCCATTCTCTTGTTCAAAAGAAGGAAGACCCTGGAGCATGTTCAACCCATCTGAATGAAATGCAGGAATATACCCTAGACAATGGAAGAAGTCTTGCACTGTGTGTTGTGTAATACCATGCACTATTGGGGCCTTTAATTTTGCTAAGGCATTATGTGATCTTGGTGCTAGTATTAATTTGATGCCATTAGCAGTTTTTAGACAGTTGGGTTTGGGAGCCCCCAAACCGACTATAATGCGGCTTTTGATGGCAGATCGTACGGTGAGGAATCCGGTGGGGATCTTATATAATGTACTAGTGAAGGTGGAGTCTGATCTTGGGCAGAATTATATGCCCAAGTGATACTCAAATGCTTCATTTCGTCTTGTTTATCCATTGATAATTGTACATTCTCATGTGATTTGTAGTAAAATGTGAATTTATACTAACCAACATGATTAGTGTTGTTTTGAAGGAAAAATGGAATTTTAGGAAGCTAAGATGCATGTTGGGAGAAATCGGGAATAGACTCAAAAGCGAGTAGTGGAAAAGGCCCAGGTTATGCAGCAAATAAGGGGCTCCGCGATGGAGCCGTGTCACGCTGCCATCGCGGATGCATTCTGCCCCGGATGATAAAAATAGGCCAAGTTCCAGTGAAGGTCCGCGTCGGGGCCGTGGCACGTTGGCCAAGCCCCGCTTTGCACGCCGTGGCACGTTGGGCATAATTACCTGGAGGACCGGATTCCAGTGCGGGTCCGCATTTATGGCATGTCATGGAGGCAGTGCTCCATGATGCACTCCGTGACACGTTGCTTGTTATTCCGGAAAAATTCCCACTAGTATAAATAGCATACTTAGGTTTACTTTTAATTATTCTGACTTGGTTGAGGAAGAACGTGGGTTATAGGTAGTTGAGGGGATGAAATTCTTAGGGTTCTTCTCTATATCTTTCTTCCTTATTTTAATTATTTGTATTATTTACACTCATTTAACGATGTTGAATCCATAAATAAGTGGCTAAATTCACTTCTTGCTGAGGTTAAGAACATTTGTAGTGGAATGTAATTATTGATCATCTTGGTTTTTTATCTTTTCTTCCATGGTTGTTCAATTAATTCTTGTTCTTACTATATTAATGTGTGGCCAATATTAATGTATATCTAAAAAATCCGGTTTGCGCTCGAAAGAGAAAGAAATTGGAAAGTTGTGAATTAATAGGATATGATATCTTCTTGGTTTGGGAAAATTGAGAATTGATTTACCTTCAGAATAGAAATATATCTGAAAGTCGTATTAGTCAATTCAGGAATCGGTTTCGTATGGCTAGAACATGAATTTCTTCTTATCATAGAAATGTAGGTGGAAGGTTCATGATTCTTAAGTTGGGTTAAATACGAGAGTTTTAATCCATAGGCAATAATTCTTGACTAGCAATCGAAGGAAAGATTAACCAATTTTTATCAATAAATTGCTTCCCTGCATGTTTGTTTTAGCCTCGGCATTCTTATTACTATAGTTTAGACTCAAATTGTACATTTGTTTTAGATTAGTATTAATTAGGAAACAAACTCCGAAAATCTTCTTGAAACTGTTGTCAGCATTATTAGAGTTAGAGTTTATTAATGCTTAATTCGATTATTACCTTGGTCCAGTCCCTGTGGGATCGATACTTGGCTTACTTTAGCCATTTTACTACTTGTTCGACCACGTGCACTTGCGTGTAGTTGTGAAAAACACCGAACAAGTTTTTGGCGCCGTTGCCGGGGAATGGCAATTGGTAAAATTGTTGTCTTAAGTGTTAGTTTACGATTTCTTATTAGTGTTGACAACTTGGTCTTAGCTTGTCTTTTGCAGATATTGAATTCTGTTGAACAATGGCAAGGGACAAGGAGCTAGTGGATTCACACTTAGAGCCGGAAAGACAATTCCATCATCAAAGGAGAGAAGCTCTAGAGAGAAAGCTGCAGTTGCTCAGACAGACAATCCTGGAGCAACAACAGAATCCACCCATTGTAAGGGCAGTGTTAGTGCCCGAAGAAATGGCAGCTAGGCCGCGAAGTGGCAACCCCACATGCTAACAACGTTACATCTAGCATTCGCAAACCTGAGCCAGGAGGGAGGTTCGAGCTTAAACAGAATATGGTGCAGTTGCTGCACACCAGTGGGCAATTCACAGGTCTCCCTCACGAGGATCCACAACAACATCTCCAAAACTTTTTGGAGATAAGTGACACTTACATACCCGCTGCAGTGTCACCCGATTATGTCAGGCTTACATTGTTCCCATTTTCACTTTTGGGAGAAGCAAAGAGATGGCTGAAAGCTGAGCCACCTAATTCCATCACTACTTGGGATGATCGTGCAAAGAAATTCTTGATACGGTTCTTTCCATCCGGTAAAACAGCAAGACTTAGAAGTCAAATTCTAAGTTTTAAACAGAGAGAGGGAGAGAATCTGTATCAAGCTTGGGAAAGATTCAAATCTATGTTGCGGGATTGTCCTCATCATCACCAATCCAATGATGTGCTGGTGCATACTTTCATAGAGGGTTTGGAACCCCACACAAAAATCTTGCTAGACTCAGCAGCTGTGGGACAAGCATTAGAAAAAACTTATGAGGAGCTTTATACTTTGTTGAACCGTATTTCGCAGGGAAATCCAGAGTGGAATGCGGACTCTTCTAGAGGAGGAACAAGGAAAGCAGAAAGAGTCTTGGAAGTGGATGGTTTTACAGCTATCTCTGCACAGATAGCTGCGTTACAGAATCAACTCAATACCCACTTCAGCAATATGAGCATGAATCATTATCAAGCCCCAGTGAATGTAGTGCAGCAGATTTGGTGTGAAGTGTGAGGCAGTAATGAACACTCAGCTGAGTGTTGTGGGGAGAATCCTGATTCAGTGAACTTTGTTGGTAATGTACAGAGAAATAATCACCAACAGTATGGCAACAACTACAACTCTAATTGGAGAAGTCATCCGAATTTCTCTTGGGGTAGTAACAGCCATCAAGGGTAGAGTTCGAGTCAGGGAGCACAGAGAAATCAAGGAGGGCAGCAACACTATCATTCGCAATACAGAAGCAACAATGCACCTCCTCCACCACCATCACCCAGTATCGAGGAAATGTTCAAAACGATGATAGCTAACCAAGCTCAATTGCAGGCTGACTATGTGAAATTGGCAGCCGATGTAAAGAACAATCAGTTAGCTACAAAGGCATTGGAGTACAAGTTTGGGCAACTAGCTGGAGCTCAGAACACCAGGCCGAGAGGAGGACTTCCAAGTGACACTGACCCCAATCCCAAGCAAGTGAATGCAGTGACTACAAGGAGTGGTTTGCAACTCAAGGAGGTGGAAACAGAAAGACCACCACAGCAGTCGGGAGCATTGGAGAAGGAGAGGGAACACAATGATGATAGGGTGAAGGAGAAGGAAGCTGAACCAGAAAGACCACCACCCCCGTTCCCTCAAAGATTAAAGAAACACAGGGAGGAAGCGTGTTTCAAAACGTTCATGGAGGTGCTTAAACAGGTACACATTAATTTACCTCTTGTTGATGTTTTGCAGGGAGTGCCGAAGTACGCAAAATATATTAAGGACATCGTGGCGAACAAAAGCAAGTTGACGGAGTACGCCACGGTGGCGCTTATGGAGGAGTGCACTTCCCAGATACAAAATAAGTCGCCCACAAAGCTCAAAGACCCTGGGAGCTTTACAATTCAACTTACAATCGGGCAGAGTATCTGAGCTCGTGGATTATATGATTTGGGAGCGAGCATTATCTTGATGCCGACATCGGTATTCAAGAAATTGGGGCTAGGCAGTCCTAGACCGACAACAGTGATCTTGCAACTAGTGGATCGTTCTTTGGCCAGACCAGATGGCATTTTGGAGGACGTGCTGGTGCAAGTGGGCTCCCTTATCTTCCCGGTTGTGCTGGATTTTGAGTTGAATGCGGAAGTCCCATTTATTTTGGGATGTCCTTTCTTGGCGACCGGGAAAGCACTAATTGATGTAGCTGCAGGGCAGCTAACCATGCGGGCACACGACAAGGTGGAGGTATTTGATGTATTTAAGGCCATGAAGCTGCCGGCCATACATAGGAGCTTTCAGAAATCAGTGTGCTTGATCAAGTAGAAATTCATCAGATTGTTGAATCTCGAGACCCATTGGAAAGAGTGTTGATGAACTCCGATCATTTCGGAGATAGAGATGCTTATGAGGTGGTACAAATGCTGAATGAGCCACAAAGGCATCCCAGGAAGCAAGAATTTCAGTCTCTAATGAGGTCTCTAGAACCATTGCCGAAACCATCTATTGAAGAAGCACCAAAGCTGGAATTGAAAGAATTGCCTCCCCATTTAAAATATGTCTTTTTAGGGGAAGATGATACTTTGCCAGTCATCATCTCTGCAGAATTGACGGAGGCACAGGAAAAGGAAGCATTGGGTGTCCTCAGAAAAAGGAAGAAAGCAATGGGCTGGCAAATGTCAGATATTCAGGGTATCAATCCAGCTTTTTGCACACACAAAATTTTCATGGAGACAGGAGCAAAGCCAACTATTCAGCCTCAGTGAAGGTTGAATCCGGCAATGAAGGATATGGTTAGGAAAGAAATAATTAAGTGGCTTGATATAGGTGTGGTTTATCCTATCTCGGACAGCGAATGGGTCAGCCCCGTTCAGTGCGTTCCAAAGAAAGGAGGGATGACCGTGGTCACCAATGAGAAAAATGAGCTGATCCCTACACGAACCGTCACAAGCTGGCGAATTTGCATGGACTATAGAAAGCTTAGTGAAGCCACAAGAAAAGATCACTATCCTATCCCGTTCATTGATCAGATACTGGACAGGTTGGCTGGACAAGAATATTATTGTTTCCTTGATGGGTACTCTGGTTATAACCAAATAGCCATAGCATCGGAGGATCAGGAGAAGACTACTTTCACCTGTCCTTATGGGATAAATACTTTTAGGCGGATGCCATTTGGGTTATGCAATGCACCTGCCACATTCCAGAGATGCATGATAGCTATCTTCCGTGACATGGTGGAGGATTTCGTTGAGGTATTTATGGATGATTTTTCTGTTTTCGGTAATTGGTTTGCTACTTGTTTGCAGAACCTTGATAGGGTGCTAGCTCGCTGCGAAGAATCCAACCTTGTACTCAACTGGGAGAAATGCCATTTCTTAGTCAATGAGGGTATTTTCCTTGGCCATAAAGTGTCTTGCAAGGGGTTGGAGGTTGATCGTGCTAAGATCGAAGTTATTGAGAAGCTACCACCACCTGTGTCGGTGAAGGGTGTTCACAGTTTTCTCGGGCATGCAGGGTTCTACAGACGGTTCATCAAAAACTTCTCCAAAATTTCTAGACCATTATGCAGATTGCTGGAAAAAGAGGTGAAGTTCGAGTTGGGTGATGAGTGTGTCAAAGCATTCGAGGAGTTGAAGCAGAAATTGATAGAAGCACCTATCCTTATTTCTCCGGATTGGGAACAACCATTTTAACTGATGTGTGATGGAAGCGATGTGGCTGTGGGAGCTGTATTGGGGCAACGGAGAAATAGAATCTTTCATTCTATTCATTATGCAAGCAAAACACTAAACACTGCCCAAAGTAATTATACAGTCACAGAGAAGGAGATGCTAGCATTGGTGTTTGCATTTGATAAATTCAGATCCTATTTGGTGGGTTCGAGAGTAGTGGTGTATACCGATCATGCAGCGATTCGGTATCTGTTTAACAAGAAGGATGCAAAGCCCAGGATGATCATATGGATTCTGTTGTTGCAAGAGTTCGATCTAGAAATTAAGGACAGAAAGGGGAGAGAAAATCAGGTGGCAGATCACCTATCGCGATTGGAAAGTCGGTCGCATGTGAAGAAAGGTGATAACATCAAAGAGGAGTTCCCGGATGAGAAGCTCTTGGCAATAGGGGAAGCTGAGGTTCCCTGGTATGCAGACATAGTGAACTTGCTAGTGAGTGGAGTCTATCCACCAGAGGCTACGGCTCAACAGAGGAAAAAATTGAGGCATGATTGCCGGTATTTTATTTGGGATGAGCCATACTTGTTTAAACAGGGACCGGATTAGGTGATGAGAAGATGCATCCCGGAGAGCCAGATTGCAGAGATTTTGAGGAGTTGTCACTCTTCATTGTATGGAGGGCACCACGGAGGCGAGCGGACATCACACAAGGTCCTACAGTCAGGCTTCTTTTGGCCTACACTACTCAGAGACTCTATGGCATACGTCAAAATGTGTGATAGATGTCAGCGGACAAGCACAATTGGTAGGAGGCAAGAGATGCCACTGCAGAATGTACTAGAAGTGGAGACCTTTGATGTATGAGGCATAGATTTCATGGGCCCGTTCCCACCGTCATTTGGTAATCGTTACATCTTGGTGGTCGTTGATTATGAATCAAAGTGGGTTGAAGCAATAGCTTGCCCCAGGAATGACAACAAGTTTGTAACAAAATTTGTGAAAAAGCACATTCTCACCAGGTTCGGGACACCTCGAGCCATTAACAGTGATGGAGGGGCTCATTTTGTAAATTCAAGTTTCAAGAAGCTACTATCTAAGTATGGGGTGCGTCACAAGGTGGCAACAACATATCATCCCCAAACTAGTGGGCAAGTGGAGGTGTCGAATAGAGAAGTGAAGCAGATTCTCCAGAAAACAGTGAATGCACAACGTAGTGATTGGTCAAGCAAACTCGATGATGCGTTGTGGGCTTACAGAACTGCTTACAAGACACCAATTGGAACTTCTCCATACCGATTGGTCTATGGTAAAGCGTGTCATCTGCCAGTGGAGCTAGAGCACCGAGCTTTCTCGGCCATGAGGAAATTGAATATGGACTTAGAGCTAGCGGGCAAGAAGAGGCTGATGCAACTCAACGAACTTGAAGAGTTTCATTGGCATGCTTATGAGAGTGCCAAGTACTACAAAGAAAAAACAAAGAGGTGGCATGACAAGCATGTGGTGCATCTTATTTTTGAGCTGGGGCAGAAAGTGTTGCTCTTCAATTCAAGATTGAAGCTTGCTCGCGCTCTGCTGCTCGGTATATATTATACACCGACACGCAAGTGTACGTGGTCAAACAAGTAATAAAGTGGCTAAGTAGCCAAGTATCGATCCAAGGAGGCTGCTCTAGATATGCAAAACTGCCCAGTTTACTATATCTCTATTCTATTTCTAACTATGTTAACAACAATCCAACCAAGATTTGAGTGAGTTTTGTTTCTAAACTAATTATCTACTAAAAGTAATAACTACTATTTACGTTGAGTTTAGACAATGGATATGCACATGCCAAGGTTAAGAACGAGTAATGAACTTGATAATCATGATAATTTGATCATCTTCTTCTTCATATTGCTAGCCAAGAACGTTGCCTAGAAATTAAAACTTCCGTATTTAATTTCACTTTAGATTCATAAACCATTCGTCTACATTTCTGTGATCAAATGCAATTTATGACCTAACACTACAATTCCGGTTCCTAAATTGACTAATACGGCTTTCAAGTATATTTCTATCAAGAAAGCACATCAAAACCCAATTTTCCCAAATCAAGTTAAGAACAATACCCTATTAATTCACAACTTTCCAATTTCATGCTCTCTCGAGTGAAATTGGACTTTTTAGATATACATTAATGGTGGCCAATCAAGAATGTAATAAGCACAAGAATTAATAGAACAACATGCAAGAAGAAGAAGAAACCATATCAATTATTACCAACATTCATTACACAAGTTCAAAACCTCAGCAAGAAAGGAATTAGCCACTCATTCTTGGATTAATCATCCTAGAATGAGTGTGAATCATGCATACAATTGAAGGAAAGAAGAAGGGAAGAGAAGAAAACTCTTATCTTTTCTATTCTTCAACTGCCACAAAACCACGTTCCTGCTCCCACTTCTGAACTCAGGCTAAAAAAAACTAAAACTAAAAAACCCTCCTTTAAAAATAACCTAAGTGTGCTATTTATACTAGTGGGAAATTTTTCCCGGAATAACAAGCAACGTGTCACAGAGGCCAACGCGGAGCACTGCCTCCGTGACACGGCGTGGACGCGGACAATCTCTGGAAATTGCAGGGTCCGGATAATTGGCCTCAACGTGGCACGGAGGCCATCGCGGAGGCCTATCTCCGTGCCACGGAGCTGACGCGCAGGCACACTAGAAATTGCCACTTTTATTTCTGCCTAGGCAGTGTGCTACCGCGATGGCAGCGTGGCACGGCTCCATCGCGGACCCACTGTAAAATGTGTCATCCGAGGTCTTTTCCACGCTCGCATCCAAGTCCAACTCCGACATAGTTCCAACACGCATTTTAGCTCTTAAAAATCACATTATCCTGCAAAACAAATGCTAATCATGTTGGTTAGTATAAATTCAAATTTTATTACCAAATACATGATATTATATACACATTGCACAACAAACAAGGTAAAAATGATACGTTTGAGTATCACTTGGGCATATAAATCTGCCCAAGATCACTTACCCCACACTTAAATCCTTGTTCGTCCTCGAACAACACATACACAAATCATGCACATCACATCTCAACCTTTGTCACTATGGTGCAACCATTTACGTTACGGTCATACCGATTATTCGATTTTTGCAAATCATCAAGAAAACATGCTTGGTCGTACAAGACAATGACCTTAATACATCGAGGCTTCCTAGACTTTTAAGAATTGATTCTTGATATCGGCAAACTCATGCAAATCAACTAATCAAGAAATCCGACACGAAAATCAATCTTTCATCAAGCATGTACCCTCACAACTCAAGAGAAACTTCCCCTTTTATGCTCGTGCAGCACACAAACATGCAAGTAGGGGCATATAAAAATTAATTTCACTCTCTCTCCCAAAAGAATTCACATGCATCATGTCATGACCCATAGGCTTACCCTTAGTGTATTACTCCACTAATATAAAGAAATGCAGTGTAGGATCAAATAGGACTTTTAATGGGTTGTAACTGGGCTATGGATCTAGTATATATATATTGGATTAGCCAATAATAGTCGCTAGCATCCTTAAGCGCCTTTTCAACTCATTCCCATCGACTCATGGACATTGTTCCTCTCTTTTCTCTTTTTCTCCCATTCATGCTGGTTTACTTTCATACAGCCCATATCATCAGGCACACTTGACCCCAAACGGAAGGTTTTCATGTACCCTCAATTTCATTTAATTACAACTAGTGCCTCTTCAACATCATCTTTTCTTTCCTCACTTTGCTTTTCTTTTCTTTTCACTCTTTTCACTCTTTAACACTGTGGGAAACAATTTTGTGTTCTTTGTAAGCGCTTAAGAGCTTCTTATAGACTTTAAGGCTAATGAAAAGAAGGAATAAAGCTTAGTTCATACAATTCTGGACAAAAGAAAGAAATCAGCTAAAGGCTCAACGGGCTAACTAGGGTATACAACATATAAAAAGGTGGAACTTGACAAGAAAACAATGGAAACTAACGGTTAAAACAAAGAAATGCCTACATCCTTTCCGACACTACACCTCCTTCATTTCGCTTTGTACACACGCCAGGCAAGTTCTAGACAATTCACAATGACATGGAATAGCAAAACCTCACTCACACTTCATGCACATGCTTGAATCAAGATGCATTCACAGACTCTTTAATTAGTCAATTACATGAATTCAAGATTAAGCCTCAATCATAATGAACCAAATTCTATAGCCTAGGTAACTCAACATATTTACACAATTACATGCTTTCAAACGAATCACTTTCACATTTCGAACATCAATTACACACGCAACAAAAATTTAGCAACCATAAGCAACTACAGTTTATTGATGCAATCCACCAAAGAAACTAAAAACAAAACATCTACTCCTATCGACTACATTTCCCTTAAGACGGTCGTCATCCATCCATCATAGGGAATGTTCACTAACTATGACATCGGTTCAATGGGACTATTCTCGGTAAAAGAACTGAAAACAAACTCCGAGAAACCCAAAAATAAAACTTCAAAATTTTTGCAACACATCGATCATTTCGATGAAAAAAAAATATTTACAAAATATGTTGATAAGTGCAACATCTTTTCGCAAAAATTTTGAAAAATATTGATCATATCGATAGAGAAAAGAAAAAAAAAATATTTACAAAATTTACAAAATATTTACAAAGGCAACCATAACTTTTTAAAAACACACATCATTAGCCACAAACAAATATATACACATCATTCACAAATCAGTTCACAACAACAGGGAAAGCACAAACATACATAAACGTCAAGGAAGAATATACAGCAGATTCAGAGCCTATGACCCAGCACCTAACTACTCCCCACCCCACACTTAAATCGAACACTGTCCCCAGTGTTTACAAAAATACAAAGCACAAAAATTTGGGTGGTGAAACTCCCTGCTCAGTCGAAATATTCGACTTCCTCATCCGGTGCTGCGGCCTCGTCGCCCATATCTGAATCAGCTCCCTCGCCGTCATCGGACTCCACATCAGAGTCCTCACGATGTGTCTCCTCATCAGTAGGGACGTCGTCGTCAGTCGGCTCCACAAAGGCTGGCCCCACCTTGCATAAAGCTCTGGCGTTCTCGCCAAAAGGGTAGTCCAGCTCCAGCTGCCATAATTCATCCTCGGTGGCTGGTCTCCCACCTATCCGTAGCTGCAGCATCTGCATACCGAACATACGGGCCATATACTAGTCGTCACGAGCATGTCGCTCGCCCAGAGTCAGCACAGGTCCGTGTGTAGTGTCGGGGGCCTTGGTCTTTGTCACATCAAGGGCCCTCCGCTCCAACTGCGGAATGTAATCCAAGGCTTCATCCTCAACGTCGAGGCCTCGGAGGAAGGTGGTGATGAGTCCCCCAAACCCGTATCTGTGGCCCTGGTGTAGTCTGGCTCTCTTCATGGCGGATATTATAACCGCCCCCACATTAATCTCAAGCCCTTTCATAAGGGCATACACCAGGCATACACGGTCCGGGTCACGTCTGTCATATATACTCCCGGGATCAAACACGAACATACAATTTTTAGCCAGATTCTGGCCTCCCTGTTCATCTGCGAATAAGGCAGAGTCTGGTGGTAACCCCTCTCTTTGTGTCTACTCCATCGGGCTGTGGATCGAGCCCCATACAACGTACGTCTGATGTCAGCGTACGGTGGGGTGATGTTGAGCTAGCGGAGAACGTGGGCGTCTGTGTCCCGCGCTCCAACGATGGCATTCAGCTGCTGGGGTTCCAGAGTGACAATCTGCCCTCTGATTTTAATAGTGTGGCTTCTGATGGCCGGGTTCCAGTTGGCATAAAATTCCCGGACCAAGTGAATGTTGCACTCCTTGGGCTCCTGAAAAATAAAGCTGAGCCCAGCTTCCTCAATCCTTTGTACGATGCGAGGGAACTCCTGTGCGAGTGGTTCCCTTGCAATATGTTCCTCCGGGAAGTACTTGTTCTCCTTATGCTTTGCGTACCATTTCTTCCCTTCATCGGTGACCCATCGTGTCCCGTATCGGCGGTGTTGACCGCGTGGAACAGCAGGTGCAGCTGGGACAGCAGTGCCCAGTCTCATTCTCTTTCTGCCGGTGCCTGAGGTTGTAGCACCCTTGCCTTTATCTTGTCGGCTGGCCATTGTACCTGTCAATTTACACAAACAAGCACAACGTTAAGCTAAAAACTTGCTAGCTTCGGCTAAGGTCGGGTTAAACAAAATTTACCCCACACTTAGTCTTTAACAATATTTACAACATGTTAGCAAGGATAGATCTATTTACACCCCAAGCACAATCACTATAAACATATTGCTTAGTGCGTTCACAAAAATTCGACAGCATAACGGCTAGCGAACTACTCAGACTTCATACAGCTAACCCAATCCTACTATCGACAGCTATTCACCCATAGCACTTAGCAACGATAACAACAACAAAATAGAAACAACAATACAAACATTTTATATACACTAATCTAAGCAATTCAACCAATTCACATATTACGCAATGTCCCACAAAAATTCGAGAATTAGTCGTCTTTCACCAATTATACAATATTTACCACGACTTATCTCAAATAATAAACACACCCCGGCATCAATTTCGTCAAACTATCAAGTTACCCAAGTTAAAATTCAACAACCCCAAGCCCTAGAACTCAATTCGACAATCAACATTGAATTATTCAATCAATCTATACGTTCACCCGTCAACTACAACAATCCGAGCACAATCAATCGCAAAATAATTCACGTCATGTTTAATTTCTACCTAGGATGATATATCTGACCTCACATGCTCAAAATCGACAAAAATCGCCAAAAATTTGAGATAGATGATGAAAAGATACCTTGGAATTGAAGAATCGATAAAGACTTGACGTTTTCCTTGCCTCTTAACGTGGCACGGAGCTTGGGGGTAGGGGAATGGGTGTTTGGTCGCGGAGGGTAGAGGGAATGGGGAAAAAATGGGCGAAAATCGGGGGTTTATTTAAAAGAAACACGCGGGTCACCCGGAAACCCGGTGTGACCCGGCACTGGGATAAGGGCAACGTGTCACGGAGGGTAACGCGGAGGCCCTCCTCCGTGACATGGAGCCAACGCGTTGGCTTACTGGAATTTTAAAAAATTCTAGATTTGCCTTCACCGTGTCACGGAGGTCAACGCGGAGCATTGCCTCCGTGACACGGCGCCAACACGCCGGTGCTCTGTTTCACTATCAAATTTTATTTTTCATACCTCGCCTCGTTTTCTCGATTCCACGTATTTTTCCTCCGGTATACCTGAAAATCACCTCACTAAACAAAAATTGGTTAAATGACTAGATTCCCTACTAAAAAAAATAAAAATTACTAATTAAAATGCACATCTAAACCTAGTCAAGAAAAAGAAAAGAAAATAAAATAAAAGAAAAACTTTACACTAAGGAAAAAGAAAGAAAAATATTTTTCACGGGTTGCCTCCCGTGCAGCGCCTGGTTTAACGTCGCGGCTCGACAGCCTTTACGCTCAATTTTCTACTAGGGAGATGGACGATTTGACCCGATCATGGTCATCTCCCCAGTAGTTCTCAACCTTGTCTGGTGGCCTACCTAGTAACTCTCGGGAATCACTCAATCCATTTGCATTCCCATGATCAATCACGTTGATCACCGAGAGTTCCTTATAGACAGTCGGGAGCTTAGGTGCCTTGTACACGTCGAACACCTCAACCTTGTCGTGTGCTCGCATCGTGAGTTGACCTGCAGCTACATCGATCAATGCCTTTCCGGTTGCCAAAAATGGTCGTCCCAAAATAAATGGGACTTCCGCATCTGGCTCAAAATCCAAAACAACGAAATCTACCGGAAAAATGAGGGAGCCTACCTGCACTAGCACATCCTCAACTATGCCATCCGGCTTAGCTAAAGACCTGTCTGCTAGCTGCAAGATCACTGTTGTAGGTCTAGGACTCCCTAGCCCTAACTTTCTGAATACCGAAGATGGCATCAGATTTATACTTGCCCCCAAGTCGCATAACCCACGAACTCGGATACTTTGCCCAATCGTCAGCTGGATAGTAAAACTTCCAGGATCCTTCAGTTTAGTAGGCAACCTGTTCTGAATACGGGATGTGCATTCCTCCGTTAAAGCCACCGTGGCATACTCGGTCAAGCGACTTTTGTTGGCCACGATGTCTTTGATATACTTTGCATATTTTGGCACACCCTGCAAGACATCAACAAGAGGTAAGTTAACATGTACCTGTTTAAGTACCTCCATGAATTTCTGGAAACACGCCTCCTCCTTGTGTTTCTTAAGTCGTTGAGGGAACGGGGGTGGAGGCCTTGTTGGTTCAGCTTCTTTGGTCTTCCCCGTATCTGAGGTTTGTTCTCCCTCAACATCTGCTGCTCCTGACTTCTGAGGCGGTCTTTCCGGTTCCACCTCCTTTAATTGTAAACCACTCCTCGTGGTCACTGCATTTACCTGCTTAGGATTGGGATCCGTGTCGCTAGGTAGTCCTCCCCTTGGTCTAGTATTTTGGGCACTAGCAAATTGCCCAAACTGATATTCAAGAGCCTTGGTTGCCAATTGATTGTTCTTTACTTCGGCCGCCAGTTTGACATAGTCAGCCTGCAATTGTGCCTGGTTGGCAATCATGGTCTTGAACATTTCCTCAATAGTCGGTGATGGTGGTGGAGGAGGGGCATTGTGATTTCTAAACTGATTCTGATAGCCTTGTTGCCCTCCTTGGTTTCTGTGCATACCCTGCCCTGAACCCTGGCCTTGTTGATTGTTGCTACCCCACGAAAAATTTGGATGATTCCTCCAATTCGAGTTGTAGCCACCGCCAAACTGCTGTTGATTCCTCTGTGCATTGCCCACAAAGTTGACAGAATCAGGATTTGCACCACAGCATTCAGCTGAATGCTCACTACTACCACACACTTCACACCACATCTGTTGGACTGCATTGACTGAGGCTGACGGCTGGTTCAAATTCATATTGCTGAAGTGAGTGTTTAACTGATTTTGCAAAGCAGCTATCTGAGCAGCGATAGCTGTGAATCCATCCACTTCAAGCACTCCCGCTGCTTTCCTTGCTCCACCTCTTGAAGAATCTGCATTCCATTCCGGATTGCCTTGTGAAATTCGGTTGAGCAAAGTATACAGCTCCTCATAAGTCTTCTCCAGCGCTTGCCCTCCAGCTGCTGAGTCTAACAAAATTTTAGTGTGGGGTTCCAAGCCCTCAATAAAAGTGTGGACCAACACCTCATTTGACTGATGATGATGAGGACAGTCCCGCAACATGGACTTGAATCTTTCCCAGGCTTGATAAAGATTTTCTCCTTCCCTCTGTTTAAAACTTAGAATCTGACTTCTAAGTTTAGCTGTTTTACCTGAAGGGAAAAATCTGATCAAGAACTTCTTTGCAAGATCATCCCACGTTGATATAGAGTTGGGTGGTTCAACTTTTAACCACCTCTTGGCTTCACCAAGTAAGGAAAATGGAAATAAGGTGAGCCGAACATAATCAGGTGACACTCCAGCGGGGATGTAAGTGTCACTTATCTCCAAAAAGTTCTGGAGATGTTGTTGTGGATCTTCGTGAGGGAGACCGATAAACTGCCCGCTAGTGTGCAAAAGTTGCACCATATTTTGCTTTAACTCAAATCTCCCCCCAGGCTCTAGTTTGCGAATGCTGGAATGTACATTATTAGCGTGTGGGATTGCCACCTCGCGAACGGGCCTGGCTGCTACTTCCTTGGGCACTAACACTGCCCGCACAACTGGTGGATTGGGTTGCTCCATCATAGACTGTTTGAGCAACTGCAACTTCTTCCGAAGAGCTTCTCTACGTTGACTGTGCAATTCACGTTCTGGCTCTAAGTAAGATTCCACCAGCTCCTTGTCCCTTGCCAGTGTTCACAGAAATAAAAATCTGCAAAATACAGGCTAAGACCAAGTTGTTAACACTTAAGAAAATAAAAATACAAATACAGTAAATTTACACTAAACAAAATTTTACAAATCGCCTAGCCTCCCCGGCAACGGCGCCAAAACTTGCTCGCGCTCTGGTGCTCGGTATATATTATACACCGACACGCAAGTGTACGTGGTCAAACAAGTAATAAAGTGGGTAAGTAGCCAAGTATCGATCCAAGGAGGCTGCTCTAGATATGCAAAACTGCCCAGTTTACTATATCTCTATTCTATTTCTAACTATGTTAACAACAATCCAACCAAGATTTGAGTGAGTTTTGTTTCTAAACTAATTATCTACTAAAAGTAATAACTACTATTTACGTTGAGTTTAGACAATGGATATGCACATGCCAAGGTTAAGAACGAGTAATGAACTTGATAATCATGATAATTTGGTCATCTTCTTCTTCATATTGCTAGCCAAGAACGTTGCCTAGAAATTAAAACTTCCGTATTTAATTTCACTTTAGATTCATAAACCATTCGTCTACATTTCTGTGATCAAATGCAATTTATGACCTAACACTACAATTCCGGTTCCTAAATTGACTAATACGGCTTTCAAGTATATTTCTATCAAGAAAGCACATCAAAACCCAATTTTCCCAAATCAAGTTAAGAACAATACCCTATTAATTCACAACTTTCCAATTTCATGCTCTCTCGAGTGAAATTGGACTTTTTAGATATACATTAATGGTGGCCAATCAAGAATGTAATAAGCACAAGAATTAATAGAACAACATGCAAGAAGAAGAAGAAACCATATCAATTATTACCAACATTCATTACACAAGTTCAAAACCTCAGCAAGAAAGGAATTAGCCACTCATTCTTGGATTAATCATCCTAGAATGGGTGTGAATCATGCATACAATTGAAGGAAAGAAGAAGGGAAGAGAAGAAAACTCTTATCTTTTCTATTCTTCAACTGCCACAAAACCACGTTCCTGCTCCCACTTCTGAACTCAGGCTAAAAAAAACTAAAACTAAAAAAACCTCCTTTAAAAATAACCTAAGTGTGCTATTTATACTAGTGGGAAATTTTTCCCGGAATAACAAGCAACGTGTCACGGAGGCCAACGCGGAGCACTGCCTCCGTGACACGGCGTGGACGCGGACCCTCTCTAGAAATTGCAGGGTCCGGATAATTGGCCTCAACGTGGCACGGAGGCCATCGCGGAGGCCTATCTCCGTGCCACGGAGCTGACGCGCAGGCACACTAGAAATTGCCACTTTTATTTCTGCCCAGGCAGTGTGCTACCGCGATGGCAGCGTGGCACGGCTCCATCGCGGAGCCACTGTAAAATGTGCCATCCGAGGTCTTTTCCACGCTCGCATCCAAGTCCAACTCCGACATAGTTCCAACACGCATTTTAGCTCTTAAAAATCACATTATCCTGCAAAACAAATGCTAATCATGTTGGTTAGTATAAATTCGCATTTTATTACCAAATACATGATATTATATACACATTTCACAACAAACAAGGTAAAAATGATACGTTTGAGTATCACTTGGGCATATAAATCTGCCCAAGATCAAAGCTGTTTCCAGGGAAGCTGTGGTCCAAATGGTCAGGGCCATTTGAGGTAGTGAGAATGACTCCGCATGAGGCAGTAGAATTGTGGCAACAAGATCGAAGTGCCACGTTCTTAGTCAATGGGTAGCGATGTAAGCATTACTGGGTTGAGGACGGTAGTCGTGAGAAGACATCTGTCACCCTAGAGGATGACTAAGCTTCAATAACGTCGAGCCACAATGGTAAACCAGGCGCTGCATGGGAGGCAACCCGTGAAATTGTTGTAATACTTGAGTAGATTTCGTAGAGAAAAGAAAAAAAGAAAGAAGAAAAAAAATAGAAAAAATTTAAAAAAATTAAAAAAAATTAAAAACAAAAATCGTATTTTATGTGAAACCTATGAATTCTAACCAATTTCTTGTTGTGAGATGAATTTCAGGTTGAACAGAGGGCAAAAAATGCAAAGGATCGCAAAGGAAAAATCGAGGTTAGAAAAATAATAAAAAGTGGCAAAACAGTGAGCCTGCGCGATGGCTCCGTGTCACGGAGGAGGGCCTCCGCGTCACGGAGGAGGGCCTCCGCGTCACCCTCCGTGACACGTTGAGGTTTAATCCTGGAATTTTTAAAATTCCAGAATACCTCCACGTTGGCTCCGTGTCACGGAGGGGGTGCTCCGCGTTACCCTCCGTGACATGTTGAGGCTTTAATCGCAATGGGTCACACCGGGTCGCCGGGTGACCCACGCGAAATTAACCCTTTTTAACCCCAAGTTCCCTCTATTTTCCCTCATTTTCACCCCCTCCGCGACAAAAACCCAAAAACTCCCCCTTCCCCAACGTGACACGGACTTAGGCACAAGTTTTCTTCGACTTTTCTTCGATTTCATCGACTAAAGGTATGTTCTCTACTTTCTTCTCAATTCTTGTCAAATTTGTCGAGTTTGAGCATGTAAAGTGAGTAAAACTTTCCCTAATTGTAAATTGAGCTTGAATTCCTTTAAGTTAGTGTTGATTGAAGTTTGTAGTATCATTTTGATTGTATGAACTCGATAAATACATGCTTGATCGAATTTTGGTGAAATATGTAGCTAGGGTTAGAATTTGATTGCGAAGAAATGAAATGTGATTGAAAATGTGGAAATTATGGGTTGGGCATGTTGGGTAAGGTGAATTATGTTGTGCTTGTGTGAATATGCTAGGTAAATGATGGATTTTCGGGAGAATGAAATTGTTGAATTGCATAGAACTTGGTAAATTGCATAGGTTGTGTTAAGAGAAGTTTTTTTGTTTTTGCTAAGTGCTATGTGATGAAATGGTATCGATGGTGATATTTGGATTAGCTGTACGAAGTCTGAGTAGTACGTAGAATTTATTCCATCGAATTCTCTGAATGCATGAGGCATGTTGTTGTTTTTTCTTGGAAATTGGAAAGTGAGAGTTGTCTTGCCGTAATGTCGTAATTGTGGCTAAAGACTAAGTGTGGGGTGGCCTAGCTTAACCCAACCTTAGTCGAAGCTAATTTTAATGTGAATAACATTGGGACTGTCTGTTTGATTTGACAGGAACAATGGCAAGCAGGCAAGACAAAGGAAAAGGCGCATCTACATCGGGCGCCGGAAGGAAAAGGATTTGATTGGGAATAGGAGTCCCAGCAGCACCAGCGGTTCCGCGCGGCCAACGCCGTCAATACGGAACCCGATGGGTGATAGAGGAAGGGAAGAAATGGTACACAAAGCATAAGGAAAGCAAATACTTCCCTGAGGAGCATATTGCAAGGGAGCCGTTGGCACAGGAGTTCCCCAGAATTGTACACTGGATTGACGCTGCCGGGCTGAACTTCATTTTTGAAGAGCCCAAGGAGTGCAATCTCCACCTGATTCGGGAATTCTACGCCAACTGGAACCCGACACTCCGAAGTCACATTGTCAAAATAAGGGGGCAGGTAGTCACTTTTGAGCCCCATCACCTTATTGTTATTTTGGGGGCGCGGGACACAGACGCCCATGTACTCCGGTAGCTGAACATCACTCCACCATATGTAGACATCAGACGCACTCTGTGTGGAGCCCGTTCTACAGCACGGTGGAGCAGGCATAAGGAGAGGGGCTACCATCAGACGCTGCCCTATTCTCAAATGAATAGGGAAGCCAGAATTTGGCTTAAGATCGTGTGTTCCTGCCTGATCCCCGGGGTGCACATGATAGATGTCACCCGGGATCGTGTGTGCTTGGTATTCGCCCTAATGATAGGGCTGGAGATTAATGTTGGGGCGGTGATCATCTCCGCCATGAAGAGAGCCCGTTTGCATCAAGGGCACAGGTACGGGTTTGGTGGCTTGTTGACCAGTTTCTTGAGGGTCCTAGATGTTGAGGAAGAGGCCCTTGACTACATCCCACAAATGGAGAGGCGTGCCTTGGACGTAACCAAAACTAAGGCACGCGACACCACTCACGGGCCAATTCTCACATTAGCCGAGCGACATGCTCGGGATGATCAGTATATGGCCCGCATGTTCGGGATGCAAATGCTACAGTTGCGCATAGGCGGGAGGCCAGCAATAGAAGATGAGCTATTGCAGCTAGAGTTGGACTACCCGTTCGGCGAAAATGCCAGGGCTCTATGCCGAGTGGGGCCAGCTTTTTTGGAGCTCGTTGATGATGATGTCCCTACAGACGAGGAGACACACCACGATAACTCAGATGTTGAGTCAGATGAGGATAGCGGGGGTGATTCGGATATGGGAGATGAGGCAACTGCACCTGACGAAGAAGTGGAATACTTTGATTGATCAGGGAGTTTCCACCACCTACTCTTGTGCTATGCTGAATTTTGTGAACACTGGGGATAGTGTTCGATTTAAGTTTAGGGTGGGAGTAGTTAGGTGCTGGTTGTTTTGTTGTTATTTATGTTTCTGTTTTGTTGTTGTGCCTGTGAAAAATTATGACCCTGTAATTTTGATGTTTATGTTTTGTATTGTAATTAATGAGAAGATGTTGTGTGCTGTATGGAGTTATTGTTAGCTAGTTGTGTAAATATTTTTGTTTATCAAAATTATCGATATTTTTAAAAAAATTTCGTGAAATCTTTTTTTTGATTGGGTTTCTCGGCGTTTGTTTTCGGTGCTTTTACCAAGAATAGTCCCATTAAACCAAAGTCGTAAATAGTGACCGTTCCCTATGATGGATGGATGACGACCGTCTTAAGGGAAATGTAGTCGATAGGAGTAGATTTCTTTTGTTCTTTTTAATTTTTTCCTTTGTTTGTTTGTATCCCAAACGTGTTGTTACTTTATGGTCTGAAATTCAGGTTGCGTGTTGTACATAATATTTAGAATGCAAAGGTGATTCGTATGAAAGAATGCAACTTTGTGAACATGTTGAGATACCTAGACTGTAGAGTTCGATTCGGTGTGATTGAGGCTTAATGTTTGAATTCTTGTAATTAGCTGATTGAAGAGCCTGTTAATATGTCTTGAGTTGAGCATGTGTTATGAGAGTGTGGTGAGGTTTTGATTCTTCCATGCTATTGTGAAGTGTCTAGAACTTGCCTGCTGTGTGTACGAAACGAAATGAAGGATGAGGATGGTAGGAAAGGATGTAGGCATTTCTTTGATTTAATCGAAAGTTTTTTTTTCATTATCGTACCTACCTTGAATGTACATCCTAGTTAGCCCATTGAGCCTTTAGCCTAATTTTTTTATTTTTCCGAAAAGGTACAAACCGAGCTTAACCCCTTCTTTTCATTATCCGTGAATTTGATCCAAAACTCTTTAGCGCTCAAGAAAAGAAATTTTCCCACAGTGTCAAGGAATGGTAATTGGGAAAAGAAAGGAAAAGGGGAAGTGGTGAAAGTAAAGAAAAGGTCAAAGGTGCACTTGCCGAATTTAATAAAATGAAGATATATAACTAATCTTTGTTATTAAGTTGAGTGTGCTTAAAGAAATGGGAACAAAAAAAAATAAAGAAAGGCTTCAAGAAAGGGGAGGATGAAGGAAGAACAATGCCCATAATGTGGTGGGATGTATGGAAAAGCGCTTAAGGGTGCTAGTTGTTATTATTGGTTAGCCCAGTATGTACTAGTTCCTTAGCTTATATTACAACCCATTAAGTCCTACGTGATATTACGTCACTCATCCTTATATTAGTGGAGTAATACACTAGAGGCAAGCTTATGGGTCATGACATGATGCATGTGAATTTTTTGGGAGAGAGAGCAAAGTTGTGTTCATATGCCCCTGCATATAATGTTTTTTAGATCATATGATTGTAAAGGGGGAAATTCTCTTGTGTTGTGAGAGCACATGTTTGACGAGAGATTTAATTTCGTGTCGGATGTCTTGATCAGCTGATTTGCATGAGTTTGCCGAGATCGAGAGTCGACTCGTGAGTCTAGGAGGTCTTAATGTGCTAAATGTCATTGTATTGATGAGACTATGCATGTTTTCTTGATGATTTGCTATGTAAATAATCGGTATAACCGTAGCTTGAATTGTCGAGCCAAAGTAGCTATGATTGGGTGTCAATTGCATGAGATGTGAGATTATTGTTCAAGAACAAACAAAGTTTTAAGTGTGGGGTAAGTGATCTTGGGCAGAATTATATGCCCAAGTGATACTCAAATGCTTCATTTCGTCTTGTTTATCCATTGATAATTGTACATTCTCATGTGATTTGTTGTAAAATGTGAATTTATACTAACCAACATTATTAGTGTTGTTTTGTAGGAAAAATGGAATTTTAGGAAGCTAAGATGCATGTTGGGAGAAATCGGGAATAGACTCGGAAGCGAGCAGTGGAAAAGGCCCAGGTTATGCAGCAAGTTAAGGGGCTCCGCGATGGAGCCGTGTCACGATGCCATCACAGATGCATTCTGCCCCGGATGATAAAAATAGGCCAAGTTCCAGTGAAGGTCCGCATCGGGGCCGTGGCACATTGGCCAAGCCCTACGTTGCATGCCGTGGCACGTTGGGCATAATTACCCGGAGGACCGAATTCCAGTGAGGGTCCGCGTTTGTGGCGTGTCATGGAGGCAGTGCTCCGCGATGCACTCCCTGACACGTTGCTTGTTATTCCGGAAAAAATTTCCACTAGTATAAATAGCACACTTAGGTTTATTTTTAATTATTCTGACTTGGTTGAGCAAGAACGTGGGTTACAGGCAGTTGAGGGGACGTAATTCTTAGGGTTCTTCTCTATCTCTTTCTTCCTTATTTCAATTATTTGTATGATTTACACTCATTTAACGATGTTGAGTCCACAAATGAGTGGCTAAATTCACTTCTTGCCGAGGTTAAGAACATTTGTAGTGGAATGTAATTATTGATCATCTTGGTTTTTCATCTTTTCTTCCATGGTTGTTCTATTAATTCTTGTTCTTACTGCATTAATGTGTGGCCAATATTAATGTATATCTAAAAAATCCGGTTTGCGCTCGAAAGAGAAAGAAATTGGAAAGTTGTGAATTAATAGGATATGATCTCTTTTTGGTTTGGGAAAATTGAGAATTGATTTACCTTCAGAATAGAAATATATCTGAAAGTCGTATTAGTCAATTCAGGAATCGGTTTCGTATGGCTAGAACATGAATTTCTTCTTATCACAGAAATGTAGGTGGAAGGTTCATGATTCTTAAGTTGGGTTAAATACGAGAGTTTTAATCCATAGGCAATAATTCTTGACTAGCAACCGAATGAAAGATTAACCAATTTGTATCAATAAATTGCTTCCCTGCATGTTTGTTTTAGCCTCAGCATGCTCATTACTATAGTTCAGACTCAAATTGTACATTTGTTTTAGATTAGTATAAATTAGGAAACAAACTCCCAAAATCTTCTTGAAACTGTTGTCTACATTATTAGAGTTAGAGTTTATTAACGCTTAATTCAATTATTACCTTGGTCCAGTCCCTGTAGGATCGATACTTGGCTTACTTTAGCCATTTTACTACTTGTTCGACCACGTGCACTTGCGTGTAGTTGTGAAAAACACCGAACAGAGTCCTTTATATTTCCGTCTGATTTTGTCATCCTAGACTGTGAATTTGACTTTGAGGTCCCCATTATCTTGGGGCGGCCATTCGTCGCCACCGGACGTGCTCTTGTAGATATGGAGATTGGGAAACTCAAATTCCGGTTGAACAATGAGGAAGTGACATTTAATATGTGAAGATCCATGAAGCATCCAAATGATATGAGGGTGGTCTCAGTTATTGATGTTCCGGAACCTGAGTTCCCAATTTTGCCGATGGAGGAGTTATTGATTCTTGATGACTTAGCAACCGTTTTGATGGATATTGGTGCTGAGGAGATTCATGGGGGTAAGGAGATTGTAAATGCACTTTCTAGCATGGGGTCATACACTTATGCTCCAAAGAAGATCGATCTTGACTTGAAGAATCGGGTGACCCCACCGGCCAAGCCATCTATTGAGGAGCCTCCTATATTGGAGCTCAAAGAACTCCCCTCTCATTTACAGTATGTATTTTTGGGAGCCGGTAACACTTTACCGGTCATTGTTGCACCTGACTTGGAGGAATGGCAAGTGGAGGCTTTGGTCTCTATCTTAAAGAGATACAAAAAAGCAATTGGGTGGAACATTGTAGATATTATTTGAATCCTAGTCGGTATTTACGTTCACAAGATCTAGCTAGATCCAGATTGTATTCTGAGTATTGAACATCAGCGTAGGTTGAATCAACCTATGCAAGAGGTGGTCAAGAAGGAAATCATAAAGTGGTTAGATGAAGGTGTGCTTTATCCTATTGCAGACAACAAATGGGTGAGCCCAGTCTAGTGTGTACCCAAAAAGGGAGGAATCTCGGTGTTCCCAATTTCTAAAAATGAGCTTAGTCCTCTAAGACCAGTCACCGGTTAGAGAGTATGCATGGATTACAGAATGCTGAATCGTTAGACGCAAAAAGATCACTTTCTGATGGCATTTATGGATCAGATGTTAGAAAGACTTATAGGTAGAGGATGGTATTGTGTCCTTGATGGTTATTCGGGGTACAATTAGATTTTTATAGCCCTTGAAGACCAAGAGAAGACCACGTTCACTTGTCCATATGGTACATTTTCTTTGAAAAGGATCTATTTCAGGTTATGTAATGCACCCTCCACTTTTCAGCGTTGCATGATGTCCATATTTTCTGACAAGGTGGAAAACATCATTGAAGTCTTTATGGATGATTTTCAGTGGTGGATGATTCATTCGAGGAGTGTTCTTCTCATTTGAGCAAGGTGCTTCAGAGATATGAAGAGACAAACTTGGTGCTTAACCGGGAAAAGTGCCATTTCATGGTCAAGGAAGGTATAGTGCTAGGCCACAAGATTTCTGGTATGGGTATTGAGGTAGACCGGGCCAAGATTGAGGTAATTTCTAGTATTCCACCTCCAATTTTCGTGAAAGGTGTTTGAAGCTTTTTGGGTCACGCAGGTTTTTATAGAAGATTCATCAAGGACTTCTACAAAATTTCAGATCTATTGTGTAAACTACTCGAGAAGGAGATGAAGATTTTTTGATGAGGCATGTCTGAAGGCGTTTGAATGTCTTAAAGAGAGATTGACCACTGCCCCCATTATAGTGGCACCTGACTAGTCTTTGCCTTTTGAGGTTATGTGTGATGCTAGCGGTGTGGCCCTAGGAGCTATGTTAGGTCAAAGGTGTGAAAATATTTTTCATCTGATTTATTATGCTAGATAGGCTCTAAATGCAGCTCAGAAAAATTATACCATGACAGAACAGGAGCAGTTGACTGTAGTTTTTGCATTTGAGAAGTTTCGGGCATACTTGCTTGGAACTAAGGTGATAGTCCACACATACCATGCAAATTTGATATATCTGATGGCAAAGAAGGATGCCAAGACACGGTTGATTCGATTGGTTCTGCTGCTACAAGAGTTCAAGTTCGAGGTAAAAGACCGAAAAGGGACAAGAAATCTAGATGATGCTTTATGGGCTTATCGGACCGCATTCAAGACTCCTATAGGTATGTCTCCGTATCAGCTTGTTTATGGAAAAGCATGTCATCTTCCGGTCAAACTTGAGCACAAAGAAATGTGGCGCTCAAGAAGCTGAATTTAAACTGGAACGAAGCTGCGAACTTGAGGCTGGATCAATTAAATGAGCTAGATGAATTTTGGTTGAAAGCCTATGAGAGTTCTGAAATTTACAAATTAAGGATGAAAATTCAGCATGATCGGAAGATTGAGAAAAGAGAGTTCAGTCCGAGTGATATGGTGTTACTGTTCAATTCTAGACTTTTTTTGTTTCCTGGTAAGTTGAAGTCTAAGTGGCTGGGACCTTTTAGAGTGGTCCAAGTATTCTCCCATGAGGCAATCGAACTAGAAAACCATGAAGGAAAGCGGTTCAAAGTGAATGGTGAGCGGGTGAAAGCTTAATTGGGGAGAAGTGAAGAACTCAAATTGATAGGCCTTTGGACCTTGAGTGAAGTCTAAGTAACTTGGGGGAATTGAGTCGTGCCGCAATGTTAAATGAGGCGCTGTATCGGAGGCAACTCATGGAGGTGTTTTGGTGAAGTATGAGTAGCCAAAACACCCACGTCGTGCCGCGACGCTAAATCAAGCGCTTCTTGGGAGGCAACCCAAGTTGTAATTGTAAGAAAAATATAGTGTTTACATTTGTTAATGGGTGCAGGTGATTAAGATGGAAAATTTGAAGTTGGAGCCAAAATCTAGAATTCAAGTTCTGGTGCAAAATAGCACAAAATGAGTCATCATTTGACCTGACGACTCGCTCAGTCCAATCGTGAAGATAATCACTGAAAATAGGGGAGCAATGGTTGACTTAACGAATCATGAGGTCTTCCGTCATGTACACTGGATCTAAGGCAGAATTAAATGGAGAAGGGTGATAACAACTCGCTCAATGAATCATTGGGAGACCAAACGAGTCGTTAAGTGACCCGTCATGCAGCTACAATAATTCAAGGACCACGACTCAGGCCATGACTCGTTGGGTGACACCACGAGTTGTTGCTTGACTCTTTAGGTCCCAGGTAAGTTTTTAAGATCAAATCAATGCACGAAGGGTCAAAATGAGTCATCTCGACACGTAATGACTCATTTGGTGGGTCGTCATGCATTTTAAAATAACTGACACTTGACCCAACCCATGCAAATAGTTAAGGAAATTTATTTCAATCAAATAAAACCCATCCTTCTTGCCCCCTAATTCTTCACCTAAGCTTAAACCCGCGATCAAAAACTTCAAACTTCCCTCTTCTGCTTCTTCTCTTCTCGTCACAACCTTTCACTCACTGAGAACCATTTGAAGAAGAATTTACAACTCATGACACCGAAAAACCCTCAAAATTGTACTCACAACAGTAACCACGCACACACGATCACACTCCCATCTCTGTGAAAGCATCTCGTGAGTACATTTTTCCCAGTTAATTGTGAGTTTCGTTGCATTTAAATAAGATTTTTTGTTGTTGACCCATATTTTCAATGTACTTGCAATTGTCTAAATTAATGTTGTATTTGTTTCGATCTTTGCCTCATGATGATAATGAACCCTAGGAAGATTAAACAAATAAATCGCGATTGAACTTATATGTGTTGATTTGAGAATTTAATGATTCTATGTTTGTGGAGTTAAACTATAGCAAGTAGATGAAGATGAATGTAGGATGGGTAAACTAAAACTCTTGAGCACGAGCTACATCACGAGTCCTTAGATCACCAAACGACTCGTTGTGTAGCTCGTCCTGAGTGGAAAATTACATCAAGAGAATAATGTACCTAACAACTGACCTAATGACTCGTTGCCTTTGGAAATGACTCATTGGGACTAGTCGTTAAGTACACCGGCCCAGCATGAATAAAGAATGATCTTGAGACAACGAGGGACCTCACGAGTCGTTGCCAATGGCAATGAATCATTTAGTCACTCATCAGGTCCATTGAGCAGTAGTTTAAAAGTGTTTTTGTGTCATCTCATCTGGTATACTAACAATGTTTCCACAGGTACAATGGCTCCAAGGGGTACACCGAAGAAAGGTCCGGCAAAGAAATGAGTGTCGGAAAGAAGTCAACCATCATACCATAGACTTCGGGATAAGTCATCCTCATCCAAAGAGTCAAGTCGCTCGAAGGAGAAATATGAAGTGTCTGAAGAGCAGTTAGTGAGGAGATAAACCAGGGCTAGGGCTCAACAAACTTCAAATCCGACAGCCCTGGTTGATGCTCCTATTCCACTGGCGAGGGATCCGCCCAGCCGCACTTGCTCCTGAGGGCCCCACAGCAGGGCAAAACACAGAGATAGCTAACGAGTCACATGCTCAGCAAGGGAACTCCGATGATGAATTGATTGAGACCTTGAACACATCAAATGATAAACCAAGGAACGTGCGGAGATGGTGTGTTCATAGTATGAGGGCTATATATAACATAGATATTTCTCCTAATAAAAAAGGAAATCCAAAGAGTTCCAAAGAGGAGTATATACGAGGAGCCGGGCTAGTCATTACGGGGCTGAAAGACCTTCTAGAGCTACAAGCCTTGTTTGAAAAATACAGGTTCAGGTGGTTGACCGAGCCACAGGAAGCTAGAACCCATGCTTAGTCAGAGAATTTTATACAGCCTACGCAACCACATTTCAGCGTTTGGCATTAAGGGGACAAGACTAGAAAAAGAGACCCTACCTTGACACAGATGTTGGTTCGAGAGAGTCCTGTAGACATATCTGAGAGGACAATCTCCAGGATTCTATATGGGCCAGATTATCATGCCCCAATGAACACGATCGAGTTTGACGATAGGGTATTCGAGCTAAAGAAAGCTAAGAAAAAAAGCTAAATAGTCAGGAGCACATCAGAAAATACACTGGTTATCTTGGGTCATTGGTACAAGAGGTCCACTAGTTGAATGGTTGCACGACATAGAGTCTCAGATCAAGAAGGCCACACTCAACTTCTAAACAAAATTTTGGTGGTCACTGGTGTGGCATAGGTTGGTACTAACCAGCATTGATAGCATTCTCACACTTGACAGAGCGACGTTGGTAGCTAGCATTATGGAGGAATACGCCATCAGTTTCCGTAGTACATTGCTGAAGAGATTATAGAGCGGGCATCAATGACGGTACTATGATTCCCTTCCCATGTTTGATTGATAGACTCTGTCAGGAGTCAAAAGTGTTGGAATTGCCATCAGTTGACCAGAGGATAGTGGTTCAGAAGATTAAGAATATTGGGTTGATCAGAGATGAGACAAACCTAGTCTCGAGGGCAAGAAGTCAGTCCGCCACCTCTGCTGGAGCGACCATACTAGCAGAGGCATTTGGCAGTGGTATGCAGACCGATGCTACACAGTTCACTAATTTGGCGGCTGATCCTATTGAGGGTAGAGAGATGGGTAGCCATCCTGAGGCTACAGATGCAGCAGAAACCTCCGCACCTTTTGATGTTCCCGAGTCATCATCCACCGCAACAGTTCCTAGACCACCAGTTGCTCCTCCAAGGCCACCACAGCTGGCCTAGTTACACTTTCTCAGGAATTTTTGGTTGATATGCCTAGGCGGCTAGCTAAGGCCAAAAAGCAGCAGGTGCACATGGCTTTACAGGTTAAAGTTTTGATGGAGCAGGTAAAGCCTTGGGTGTCTAAGGAGTTGGAGGCACTATCGATTTTTGTGCATAGTCAGTTGGATGCTTTTGAGAGATGAATGGATGAGCGCCTTGCATAGTTACAGGCACCTGATTTGGAAAAATGGTATGTAGAGTTGGGAGCACTAAGAGCTGAGGTGTGGGATTTGCCTCACGACAGGTAGCTGCAGTCCTCCACCGGTGCTTCCTGTGATCGATGATGAAAGTGAAGAAGAGCTACCACCAGTTATTGATTTCATTACCGAGGAGCCGATGGCACATGATAAAGGAAAAAGGCCTCATGAGGAGGCAAGCTTTGAAGATGATGCTTCTCTGCTCCGTTAGCAAAAATGAGAGCGGAGTGAGATAGAGAGAGCACTGGATGTATCGGGAGAGGAGGCTAGATAGGGAGCCAAGACTGAGGCAGCGAGAGCTCATGGAGAAGAGACGAGCTCCTTTGGATCTAAAAATGCACCAAGTCAAGACGGTAATGTTGGAGATAACTTGGAGGAGTATCTACACCCTCCACAGACCAGGTAGCTGACACCTAGGTTGCACAGGTATGTTCCCTATTTTCCTAGTTTTGTCTAATATATATGCGTCGAGGATGACTCAAGCTTTTCCTAATGGGGGTGGGGAGGAATACCTGTGGATTTATTTTGCTGGACATAACGTGAGGGATTTTCTTGCCGGATATCATTTCCCTCGGGTGTTCCTTATCTAGTAGAACTGGCACGTTTAGGGTTTTATGTTTTTTTTTGTGTTTGTTTGTGTCAGTTGGAAGAAACTTAGGTGAACTTAAGGTAGTTAAGAGCTTAAATTATTGATTTTAGTTTAATTGAGAATTTGATACATCTCCTAAATTTTTTTATGTGTATGCTAAAGTAGATAAGTATTACCTTTGTAAATCTTTGCATGGCATTGAAACTATGAACATGTTTACCATTGTATGGCTGTACCTGAACTAGCAGTTAGTAGAAGTGATGATGTTGACCTCTGCTATGTGTGAGTGAGGTTTAATAGCTAAATTCGATTGTGTGTGTCAATCTAGAACTTTCCTGGTCAATCGTACCGAGATAGAGGATAGGAAACTAGGAAAGGATCATAGACCGTTTTTGATTTATGATCCCACTTTAGCCTTAAAAGACCTACCAAAAGAGAATAAATAAACCTTGATCCAAATGTATGAGCTTAAATCGAACTTTCTTTTTGTTTACACCAATTCACCTTCCCGCTTTTGTTAAGAATGAACGTGTTTTGGCCCTGGTCCCTCCTTGGACATTGTGAACCTCAACTCAGGCAAATTGCCTAAGTTGAGGGTGGCTATTATAGGGGTGATTAAGAAGAGTAGAGTGGAATGAAAATTGGGTGATGAAAAAGGAAAGAGCAGATGTGCATACTGAAAAGAAAAGAAAGAAATAAAAATTGTTGTCAAAGAGCAAGAAAAGAAAAGAAAAGAAAAGAAAGATGTGACATCAATGAATGCTTGAATGAAGATAAACCACACCCGTAGTTGCAAATGCAAATAAATGAAGAAGCAAGTAAAGGAAAAAGGGGAGAAATTAGAAAAAAGGTTAAAAGTGGAGTCAAGAAGTGTGTAATGCCAAGGAGGGTTAAGATACTAATTCCATCTGTACCATACCCGAACCTGAGCCTACGTTACAATCCTAGAAAGTCCTATAGTGATCCTGGTTACTTGTCTGAAAATTGAGGTATTGAAAGTAAAGGCAAGCCTATGGTATTGCATGCACACAGTTAGAATTTTTTTGTGAGAGCGAGTGAATCTTACCTAGTCCCAATAGAAATATATTGAAATAATCATATATATATGTGTGAGTATGGGACTTCTTTGAGGTGAGAGGCCTAACGACTTGTGCCAATGCACAACGAGTCGTTAGCTGACCCGTTGCCACAACTGAATTTGATGGTGAGGATGGCTGATTTTAGCAAGGCACGACTCGTGTTCCTAACAAATCGTTACCAAGCCCGTGACCATTGACGATCTGGTTTCCAGTTTTAGTTAGGAAAAGGTTTTCTTAGAACTATAAATATATTGTTTAGGTTTATTTTCGACAGACAGTTTATTATTACTACTTTTTACATAGATTTTGGTGTTGTGCTATTATTCTTGGTTCGAGAAATAAGGTTTACAATTTTTTTCTTGAATTTGAGGATCAAAAGAAACATTGGAACTTATTCATCAAGTTTGGAGTTTTATTCAACTTACTTGGTTTTATTCTATGATAATTTATAAGTTACAATTATGATTTATTCAATATTTTGTGATTGTGATTATTCAAACATTAGTAGCTAAAACCATAACTAGGGTTGTGGGAACCAAGATGAATTAACACACATAGGTGAAACACTTAGTGATTCTTGAACGGGGTTTAATGCATGTACTATTTTTTCCTTCATTTTAATTGATTCTTGGCGGTTGCAAACGTTAGGACATGCCTTATTCTTACTTATCGGACTAGGGAGGTAGTGAATGGGAAAAAGGATTATCAACAGAGATTTAAGGCTCTCAACCCTCATCTAATAGCTTGAACTTGTTCGGGGATAGCTAATCAAATATTAAGGTTAAGAGTTAATTAAGCTTACACCCTTAGACAGATCAAGTTGCGTGGTGATAATCATCACGATAGGGGACCAACTATTTAGGTGAACCTAACTTACCGCTATTGCACGTTAAACACCAGAATAGATCACTAGTGCAAAATCCTTGTGGTTGTGAAGTCTTGGGGAACACAATCCTAGTCAAGTCATTAATTGAATACAAACCGAATTTGACTTAAGCATTTAGTAGTTTTTACTCATATTTAGAAGCTTATTTCTTTCCCCCTTAGGAAATAAGTAACCCAATAGTAATAGCTATTTGCATTAACTCAAGTTCTTTCCATATCCCCTGTGGGATCGACCCCAACCTCTAGTTGGGTTCTATATTTGACATCAACCGCTTTATATCTCAATTGCGAGGTGTAATTTGGGCTACATACCCTGTCTTTTGTGACATCTTATAGTACTAGTAGCTTTAGAGTTGGTCCCGAGACCCTGTCAGAACCATTTTCAGTTTCTACCCATGTTTGTGATTCAATTGTAGCTAGGCGGGTGTATAGAACATGTCCGACCACTATATCACCTCCGAAAACCTTGTAGAGTTAGCCATGACTGACTTTGATATTATTCTTGGCATAGATTGGTGGTATGCATGTTATGCTTCTGTTAATTGTAAAACTCGTGCGGTGGAGTTCTACTTTTCAAGTGAGCCGGTCTTGGAGTCGAAGGGTAGTTCGGTCGTGCTTGTAGGTTGTTTTATTTCCTATCTAAAGGCTAGGAAGATGATTTCCAATAGTTGTATGTACCATCTAGGAAGGTTAACGAGGTTTAGTCTAAGACCCCATCTATCCAGACAGTTCTGATAGTGCGTGAGTACACAAAAGTATTTTCGGATGATTTGCCAGGTGTTCCTCCCGAGAGGGAAATTGATTTTGGTATTGACCTTCTGCCCAACACACAGCCTATATCTATCCCTCCTTACAGGATGGCTCCAACCGAGCTAAAAGAGTTGAAGAATTAGTTGAATGACCTGTTAGATAAGGGTTTCATTAGACCGAGCAAGTCTCCATGGGGTGCAGCAGTCTTATTTATTCGCAAGAAGGATGGTTCCCTTCAGATGTGCATTGACTACTGATAATTGAACAAAGTCACTGTCAAGAACAAGTATCCTCTACCCAGATTGATGATTTGTTTGACCATCTTCAGGATGCCAAGTATTTCTCAAAAATAGATCTCAGATCCAGTTATCATTAACTCAGAGTTTGGGAGTGTGACATCCCGAAGACAACCTTTAGGAGAGTATGGTCATTATGAGTTTGTAGCTATGTCTTTTGGACTAACGAATGCTCCTGCAGCTTTTATGGACTTGATGAATAGGGTGTTCAAGCCATACTTGGATATGTTCGTGACTGTGTTCATTGATGATATCCTGATATACTCTCGGAGCAAGGAGGAACATGCCACTCATTTGGGAATAGTGCATCAAATTCTCAAGGATCGCCAATTATATGCCAAATTCAGCAAGTGTGAGTTTTGGTTGAACTCCGTAGCATTTTTGGGCAATGTGGTAACAAGTGAGGGTATAAGGGTGTATTCTCAGAAGATAGAAGCAGTGAAGAATTGGCCTAGACTGATGAATCCTTCATATATTCAGAGTTTCTTGGGTCTATCTGGCTACTAGCAGAGATTTATTGAAGTTTTCTCACCTTTTGTAGCGCCTTTGACCAAATTGACCGAGAAGAAGGTGAAATTCCAATGGTCGGAGGCTTCCGAGAAGAGCTTCAAAGAGTTGAAGACTCGACTTACTTCAGTACCAGTGTTAACTCTACTAGAGGGTACCGATGGGTTTGTGGTGTATTGTGATGCGTCAAGAATTGGACTTGGGTGTGTGCTGATGCAGCATGGAAAAGTGATAGCATACGCCTCTAGACAGCTGAAAGTCCATGAGAAGAATTACCCGACCCCATGATCTTGAATTGGCCGCGGTGGAGTTCACATTGAAGATATAGTGACATTACTTGTATGGGGTCCACGTGGATGTATTTACGGACCAAAAGAACTTACAATATGTGTTCACGCATAAAGATCTCAATCTTCGGCAAATGAGGTGGTTGGAGCTACTCAAGGACTACAATATGAGTGTTCTTTACTATCTGGGTAAGACTAATGTGGTAGCAGACGCACTTAGTAGGCTCTATATGGAGAGTGTATCTCATGTGGATGAGGGAGAAAAGGAGCTGGTGATAGATGTGCATTGACTCACAAGGTTGGGAGTTAGGTTAGTTGACTCAATCGATGGCGATATTAGAACGAGTCAGAATCGTCCTTGGTGACTGATGTGAAATCTAGACAAGATGGGGACCCAATTTTGGTAAAGTTGAAAGAAGCCATTCAAAATTAGAAGGTGGAGGTCTTCTCCAAAGGGGGAGATGGTGTGTTTCGATACCAGGGTCACCTATGTGTTCTGGATGTTGATGATTTGAGGAACCGAATGTTGCATGAGGCTCTTGGATCTAGGTATTCTATCCATCCAGGTGCCAACAAGATATACCATGACTTACGGGAAATCTATTGGTAGAATGGAATGAAAATGTATATTTCAGAATTCGTAGCCAAGTGCCCGAACTGTCAGCAAGGTTGAGCATCAAAGTCGGGTGACGTGATTCAGGATATCAGTATTCCTACTTGGAAGTGGGAAGAAATTAATATGAATTTCATCACGGGTTTACCTCGTACTCGCCGACAATATAACTCCATTTGGGTTGTGGTAGATAGGTTGACCAAGGCTTCTCATTTTCTATTGTCAAAACCACGGATCAAGAGGAGGATTATGGCAAACTATATATCCAGGAGCTAGTCCTGTTGCATGGAGTGCCCTTATCCATCATTTCAGATAGGGGTATTAAATTTACCTCTCAGTTTTGGAGGTCATTTAAAAAAGGACTGGGTACACAAGTTAAGCTCAGCACAACATTTCACCCGCAAACGGATGGTCAAGCAGAGCAGACAATTCAGACTCTCGAAGACATGTTGAGGGCATGCGTGATTGACTTCAAAGATAGTTGGGATGATCACTTGCCCCTGATCGAGTTTACCTACAATAAAAGCTATCATTCTAGTATTTAGATGGCGCCGTTCGAGGATCTTCATAGGCGTAGATGTAGATCACCCATCGAATGGTTTGAGGTTGGTGAGGCAGCTATGATAGGGCCAGATTAGGTTCATGAGGCTATGGAGAAGGTTCAATTGATAAGGGACAGGCTGAAAACCACTCAGAGTCGCTGAAAGTCCTATGCTAATGTGAGAATGAGAGAATTAGAGTTCGAGGTGGATGATTGGGTGTTTCTACAGGTATCTGCCATAAAGGGAGTGATGCAGTTTGGAAAGGAAGGAAAACTCAGCCCTCATTATGTTAGCCCTTACTGGATTGTGAGAAAAGTTGGCAAGGTGGTGTATGAATTGGAGTTTCCATCAGAGTTATCTTCCATGCATCCTGTGTTTCATGTATCGCTCTTGAAGAAGTATTTGGGTGACCCATCCCTAGTTGTTCCGGTGGATAGTGTTGGCATAAAAGACAATCTTAGCTATGGGGAGGTCCCCGTGGAAATATTGGATCATCAGGTTCGAAGGCTAAGGAACAAGGAAGTAGCTTCAATTAAAGTGTTATGGAGGAATCAACATGTGGAAGGAGCTACTTGGGAGGCTAAAGCAGATATGATGGCTAGATACCCACATTTGTTTTCTACCGGCTCAGTTCCAACTTGAGGTATTAGTTTTGCCCGAAAACTCTATTTAGTTTTCATGTTCAGTTCATGTGATCAAGTTTCTTTTACGTATATGGATGTGTATGTGAATCATGAAATCAGTTCAGCTATGTGGTTTGAATTGGAGATAGTCATCCCATTAGTTTTTGATTTAAATTATTAGTATTTGAGTGTAATGATTGCATGTCTCTGCTTCCTGTATGTTTCCAACATTCAAGGATGAATGTTCCCAAGGGGGAGATATTTTAATTCCTCGGAAGTGACTAAGATTAGACCTGGGATTTAAATTGAGAGTTGGGGAAAAATCCCACAGGATGGACGATCCAATGGGTCGTTGGTCCAACCAATGAATGACCCATAGGAAGCAGTCGTGGGAAGGAATGGTGATAGTGGAAACAATGAGCGAAGTAACAACTTATTGTTAGGTACAATGAGTCATCATTTGGAGTCATGGTGGGTACTGGACCTCAGCTTAAGGGAAGGTAACGGGTCATCCCACGACCCAACATGAGAAGTAACGGGTCGTGGTCACCAATCATTGTATGGGATTTCAATATTTTCCAGTGGACCTAACGGAAGGTAACACACGATCGTTGAAGGATGTAACGAGTCTTGGTGAGGCTCGTTAGAAGGAGCCTGGCTCGGCCACCATCTTTAGAGTGTATTTGGACAACCTGGTGAACTCCAGTCCATATTCTTCTACTGTCCGATTTGCCCGTCTCAAATTCATGAACTCAGCTACCTTTTCCTCCCTGAGCTCCCGAGGGAAGAATTTTTCTAGGAAGGCTGTAGTGAACTCCTTCCATTCCACCGGTCCTACTTCCGCTGGCCTTCCCTCCTTTCACTGTTCGTACTAGACATGGGCTACCCTTTTCAGTTGGTAGGCAGCCAAGTCGGCACTCTCTAAGGGACTGACACCCATAATTCAAGTGATCTTTTTAATCTCATCCACAAACCCTTGTGGATCCTCTCCCACCTTTGATCCACATCAGAGGGTTCATCCGAGTGAAGTCCCGCACTCGGGCAGCTGCTGCGGAACCATTGCTATTGATAGGAACCACCTGCTAGTTCACTTGGTTGGTAACAGTTTGAGCGAGCAGCTGAATAGTCGCCCTGAACTCTGCGGTAGACACCGAGTCGTCCTGAGGGGCTTCCGGGGTTGGTGGGGCAGGTCGGTGAGCATTACAGGCCCTTCTTTCATTACCATGTCGCGGAGGCATGATTTCCTGACATGAAATAGAGCACAAGTTAAGAGAATGATTCTGGAACTAAATTTCAACGCATGATAAGGAGTATGAAATAAAGGAAATTTTCCTAATAATATCTCGTAGCCTCCCCATCATAAGCGTGGCGCGCGTCACGTCCATAAAGAGGAATCTACTCGATGTGACTTTTAGAAGTCTGAGGATACTCTAAACCTAGTGCTCTGATACCAATTTTGTCATGCCCCGAGCTTACACCTGGACGGGACATGGTACTTGGAGTCACAAGTAACCCCAAGGCAACCCCTGGTCTATCATACACTGGCGTTCTGGGTAAACTTTAAATATGACTATATGTACAATAGAAACTTTAAAGCAAAAATATATACATTTGCAAGAATAAAGCTAATTCATAATATTTGAAAATATTAGAATAAAACTATAAGTCTGAAAAACCAAATCTATGTCTGAAAGCCACTATAACTGATGAGTTGCTAGGACAAGACCCCAGCTAACTCCAAATCTAAATAGAACAAAAGAAAAATATAACTGAATGAAATAATCCCCATCCTCGAAGAATGAGGACTCACCAACTAGAATAGCTGAAGTCTTCAGTGAGCGATCGACTAGTGAGGTTGAGATTGAGATCCTGCATTTTATCATAAAATGATACAACATAAAAGTATGTGTTAGTACTTTGAATGTACTGAGAAAGTCAGAGAAACCATACACAAGAAATGAATAACTGGACTGGAAAGACATGCAATGACCCACTGAAGCTACCGAACTAAATAACTAAAATAACTGAAACGGTCTAAAAGACCCTGTCTGATGGTCAAAAACATGTTCTATATCTGAAATACTGATGTAAACTAATCTGAAACTGGATTGAGATGACTAGTGGGAGAGTCATAACCAACATATAACCACATGAGCTAGACGTGGAGTCCGATGTATACACCCTATTAGTAGGACCCAATATACCTTACATGGTATAAAGGCATGACTGGGTGGTCACAAGAGTTTGGGGCAACCAGGCTAATAAAACTGTAATCTATGGTGGCAACGTAGTTCTGGGAACCTGGGTGCACTAGAATCCCGGTCCGCTCAGTGCTAAGTCCTACTCCCACTAGATAGTCCTCGACCGAATACTAAGCTGATAACTTAAAATTGGAGCACAAGACTAGTTAGAGATACATATCTGAAAGAACCTTGAGAGTCTTATTGGACCAGATTATGGAACTTGGTTCTAAGACCAGTCAGATCTGTTTATTTGGAAGCGTTGTAACTATCTAAAGAACAAATTGAAATATGAAGTTGAGGTCCTAAGGCTAGTCAGAGCTGCTTATCTAACGTTTCATGACCGCCTAGTGGACCACTAAAATAAAGTTCTGAATCTGATTATGATAATTGGGAGATACTACTGACACCTCGAGAATTTCTGTAGTCAAACTGATCAGCTAACATTTCTGGCTGACACTGAGAATTCTAACATTCTTACTAAAACTGAAATGACAATAACCTGGTTGAGTTTCAATGCTACTGACAACCTGGGAGTCCCCAAAACTGATAAAATCAAATAAAATTTCGATATTCAAACACTATTCCAAGATTCAGGATTTTCTAGTTCTATAACTAGGTCTAAATTTCAGTTCACAAGTATAAACATCATTTCAGTCACAACCTGGTGGAAAATATCTATAACCAACATGAAATAACATTCCATATGAATTAGACGAAGTATGACTAAAATTTCTTAACATTCGATAATTCCAGGGCTAGAACTAATAGAAAAAAGTAAGGAGGAATTTGGGACACAAGGGAAGAACTATTCCCTTGTTGAATTCCCACATATCTGGTGAAATAGCCCGAGAATTTCTTTGAGAAATCGAGGAGAAACGGACTTCCCTAGTTCTTGTTGTGAAAAGCTCTGAGAGAAGTCCTATGATGTTTTGCTGAGTATATGCATAGGGAATGAGGGCAAACCATTTATCCCCTCTAAATTCCCTTAAAAATACACTAAAACGATATAGTTCAGAGTCTAGGAGGTTAGAAAATTACTGAAACACCCTTAGGAAATTCGCAGGAAAACTGACTATTGGGGCCTCCACGAGGGACCTATCAGGTCATGCCCAGTGACCATGACTCGTGGGGTATACTGCCTAGAACCTCCTGTTGGCCACCATGAGGACCTAATAAGTCGTGAGGTGAGGGATGACTCGTGGGGTCCAGTCGTGAGGTGCACTTGAAGGTTTCTCCTCAAATCCAACAACTTGCCAACGACTAACCTCACGAGTTGTCAGGAGACCCGATGATTCGTGGTAAGCTCCTGTTAACCTCACTGTCCAAATCTTAATCCCTCAAACTATCCTGAACCACGGGTCACCTAACGAATTATGGCATGGACCATGACTCGTAGTGACTAGTCGTTAGGTGCACTGCCTAAACTTTTCGCGGCCTTAAATTTGTCCTTGAGCACGGGTCATATAACGACTCGCGGTCACCTAAGATCCATAAATGTCCATTCAAGTCCCAATCCTCACCAGGAGTCACTTAACGACTTGTGGTCACTCCCCACAGGTCACAGAATGACTCATTCTGTGACCTGATGCAGATTTTCCTATTTTCTCTGATTTAAGTCTTGGGTCTAGTCTTTGAGTTTCTGAGGTTATAAGTGAGTCGAGTCTTTAACTCCTGAAAACTCTTTTCACAAGCATCTGACCATTGAAATTTGACCTTCTTCTAGGATAACTTAGTCAACCGTACTGTAATGGATGAAAATTCCTCAATGAACCTCCTTTAGTAGCCAGCTAAATCGAAGAAGCTCCTGATATCTAAATGACTAAATGGTCTAGGCCAATTCTTCACCGCTTCTATCTTTTGATAGTCTACCTGCACACCCTCACAGGACATTACATGGCCCAAAAATGCCACTTAGTTCAGCCAAAACTCACACTTGCTGAATTTAGCAAACAATTGGCGATCCTTTACAGTCCGCAACACAATCTTCAAATGATCAGCATGCTCCTCCTCACTATGAGATATATGAGAATATCATCGATGAAGACAATCACGAACATATCCAAATACTTCTTAAACACCTTGTTCATCAAATCTATAAATACTACAGTGCATTCATTAGTCCAAAAGACATAACTACGAATCATTATGACCATACTGAGTCCTGAAGGTTGTCTTCGGAATGTCACTCTCCTTAACTCTGAGCTGATGATATCCAGATCTGAGGTCTATCTTTGAGGAGCACTTAGCATGCTGAAGCTAGTCAAATAGGTCATCAATCCTTGGGAGGGAATACGTATTCTTGATTGTGACCTTGTTCAACTGTCGATAGTCAATGCACATTCTAAGGGAACCATCCTTCTTTCGAACAAAGAGAACTAGAGCACCCATGGGTATTTATGATGAAACCCTTGTCTAGGAGATATTTCAACTGCTCTTTTTCAACTCCTTTAGCTTAGCTGGAGCCATTTTGTAAGGAGGAACGGATATAGGCTACGTATCAGGGTAAAGGTCAATACCAGAGTCAATATCCCTCTTGGGAGGGACTCCTGGTAGATCATCTAGAAATACCTCTAGATACTCAAATACTAATAGGAACTGACTAAAGAGTCGGGGTCTCGGACATGTCATCCTTAACTTGAACTAGATGGTACACACAACCCTTAAAGATCATTTTCCAGGCCTTGAGATAGGAAATAAAGAGACCTACAGGCATGCTAAACTACCATTCCACTCTAGAAATGGTTCACCCAGAAATTAGAACTCCACCGTACGTGTTCTACAATTGACCGAGGCATAACATGCATGTAACCATTCCATACCAAAAATGACATCAAAATTGGTCATATCTAACTCTACTAGGTCGGATGAGGTGACCTAAAGAATTTTGATAAGGCAATTTCTATATACCCGTCGAGCTAAAACTGACTTATCGATAGGAGTAGAGATTGAGAAGGGTTCTGACAGGATTTCGAGACTGACTCCAAAACTAACAGCAGCATAAGAAGTCAAAAAATATAAGGTAGCCCCTGGATCTAAGAATGCATACACATTAAGATGGAATACTCATAAAATACTCATAACCACAACGGATGAGAATTCCTATCGAGATGAAACTGTATAGAACCTATTCTGGCGCTAGTCGCACCTGTACTAGTGGATGCACCCTACTGAGTTAAATGTGTTGGTGGAGCTGTTGAACTGGTGGCTGGGTCACCACCTCTACCATGGCTCTTTCTAGCTGATGGGCAATTTCTGAGCATGTGTCCGACATCCCACACCTGAAGCACGCACCTAAACCTGCTAAACACTCTCCTATGTGCCTTTTACCACATCTCCCATAAAATGGAATGCTGGGCTCTCCTAACATGCTCCCTTGACCTGTAGAGCCTGATCCTCTACTCCTTTGATCACGTCTAGGCTCAGACTAGACACTGGTCGATGATGGTATTAGGGACAATGACCTCTTGTGAAACTGGGGATGCTGTCCACCACCCGATCTTTGCTAGGAATGCCTATAGCTACCTGTCCTAGCCCTCTTAGCCTCTCTCTCCTTCTCCTTCAACTGATCCGCCTCTATCATCTAGGCATATATGACTAATCGGGAGAAATCTAGGTCACTGTTCAACATAGCGGTCATGCACTCCTTGACCAATGAATCTGCTACTTCATTCACAAATTTTCTCATGTGATCCCTCTATTCCACAACCATCCCCGGTGCATATTTAGACAGTAGGAAAAACTCCAAGGCATACTCCTGAATAGTCCCGTGGTTCTGCTTCAAGTTGATGAACTCCGCCATTTTTTCCTCTCTAAGCTCCCTAGGGAAAAACCTATCTGGGAAGGCAGTCACAAACTCATTCCATCCCATGAGAACTGCTCCAACTCCCCTACTGTCCTTCCTCTAACACAACCAAATGTGAGCAACCCCCTTCAGTTGATAGGAGCTAAGTTCGCACTCTCTTCCCCTGTGACCCCCATAATCTGGGTGATCTTCTACACCTCCTCAAAGAACTCATGCTGATCCTCATCCACCTTCAACCCAAGAAACTCAGGTGGGTTCATCCCCAGAAAGTCTCACACTCTCGCTGTTGCTGCGTTCCCATTTTAGGGAATGTGGGCCACCGCTTGCTGGTTGACCTAAACGATTATGTCTTGTGTCAACATCTAAAATGCCGCTCTGAACTCAGCATGAGTGACATGCTCGGGCAAGAGATCTGCTAGTGCTGGTGGGGCTTGCTGATGCCCTCCATCGCCATTGCCATGGCTATTTCCATTACCATTTCTTCTATCATTTACTCTTCGTGAAGGAATATTTCTACAAATACGTATAGCACGAGTTAGAGGAATAGAGAGGTACTTCATCAAACAACATAGATCATGAAAGAAGGGTGTCATGCCTCGAGTTTACAACCTGGACGGGACACGGTACTTGAGGCCACAAGTAACCCCAAGTCAACCCCTAGTCTATCATACACTGCATTCTGAGTAACATAAAAATACATGAAGCAGAAATGTAAAGAAAAAATAATAATGCTTGAACAAGGTTACATATTTAATAAAATCACTCTGAGTCTGAAAACAACTTTACGTCTAAAAGCAAGTAGGTCTGATGAGCTGATGGGACAAACCCCCAACTAACTCCAGATCTAAATAAAATAAATGAAATCATAACTAAAGAAAATAATCTCCGTCCTCAAAGGATGAGGACTTGCCAACTGGGATAGCTGAGTTCTTCGGTAAACAATCGGCTAACGGGGCTGAGATTGTGATCCTGCAGCTGTATCATAAAACGATACAACATAAAAGTATTTATCAGTACTTTGAATGTACTAGTAAGTGAGAGGAACATAATACAATAAAATAAATAATAAAATAAGTGCTAAACTAAAAGACATGCAATGACAAACAAAAGCTACTGAGTTGAAAGACTGAAGTATTGAGGTGGTTTAAAAGACCCTGTCTGATGTCAAAGCATGTTCTATGTCTGGAATACTGATCTAAACTAAAGTGGACTGAGACTAGACTGCACTGACCAGTGGGAGAGTCTATAACCGACAGGTAACAACGTGATCTAGACGTGGAGTCCGATGTATACACCCCACCGGTAGGACCCAATATACCTTGCCAGGGTATATAGGCAAGAACTGGGTGACCACAAAAGTTTGGGGCCAATCAGGCCAATAAGTTCTGAAACCTACCCTGGCAACGTAGTTTTGGGAACCTGGGTGCACTGGAACCCCGGTCCATTCGGTGCTAAGTCCTACTCCCACTGGATAATCCTAAACTATATACTAAGTTGATAGCTCAAAACTAGGGCCCAAGAATATCAGGGATACATATCTGAAAGTACCCTGAGATCTTAACGGACCAAATTCTAAAACTAGTTCTAGACTGGTTAGAGCTGCTTATGTAGAAGCATCATAACCATCTAAGAACAAATTGTAATCTGAACTGGGATCCTAAGGCTAGTCAGAGCTATTATTCTAAAGTGTCATGACCGCTTAATGGATAAATAAACTGAATTTTAAATCTGATTCTTATAACTGGGAGAAAATACTGACACCTCAGGAAGTTCTGTAGTCAAACTGATCAGCTGACATTTTTGACTGACATTGAAAATTCTAACATTTTGTCTAAAACTGATCTGATAATAATCTGATTGAGTTTCAATGCTACTAAAAAACATTGGAATCTACAGAGAAGGCCCGATAGAGGGCCGTTGTTGAGGCAGGGAGAGCTTGTGGAGAAGGTATGAGCTCAGTAGGTTTTGAAAATGCGTCGGGTCAAGCCGGTGGTACAGGAGATGACATTGGAGGAGTATCTGCACCCTCCCCCGACCAGGTCATCGACGCCAAAGTCGCATAGGTATGTTCCCTGTTTCCATGGTTTTATTTTATATATATGCGTCGAAGATGACACATGCTTTTCTTGATGGGGGTGGGGAGGGATATCTATGTATTTTTGATGAACATAACCCGAGGTTTTTTTTTGTCGGATATCTTTTCCCTCGGGTGATCCCTATCTAGTAGAACAAACACGTTTAGGTTTTTATGTTTTTGTGTTTATTTATGTCAGACGAAAGAAAATTAGGTGAACTTAACGTAGTCAAGATCATGCATTTTTTAATTTAGTTGAACTAATAATATGATACCCCACCTAAAATTTTTTATGTGTTTGTTAAAATCGACAACTATAACCTTTGTGAATCTTTGCATGACATTAAAACTGTGAACATGTTTACCATTGTATGGTTGTACCTGAACTACCAGTTAGTAGAAATGATGATGTTGGCCTATGCTATGTATGAGTGATATATTAATTGTTAAATTCTGCTATGTGTGTCAATCTAGAACTTGCCTAGTCAGTTGTACCGAGATAGAGGATGGGAAACTAGGAAAGGATCATAGGTCATTTTTGATTAATGAGCCCACTTTAACCTTAAAATACCTACCAAAAGAAAATAAATATCCCTTGATCCAAATTTTGAGCTTAAATTAACCTTTATTTTTCTTTACACCAATTCACCTTCCTGCTTTGATTAAAATGGACCTGTTTTGGCCCTGGTCCCTCCTTGGACACTGTGAACCTCAACTCTAAATTGCCTAAGTTGAGGGTGGCTCTCATAGGGGTGATTAAGAAAAGTAGTGTGGAGTGAAATTGAGTAATGAACATGAAAGAGCGGTGCGGTTGTGCGTAATGAAATAAAAGAAAGAAAAAAACAAAAATGTTGTTAAAGAGAAAAAAGAGCAAGAAAAAAAAACAAAAACGTGAAAGTAATGAATACTTGAAAGAAGAAAAACCGTACTCATAGTTGCAAACAAAAATAAAAGAAGCAAGTAAAGGAAAAAGGGAGAAAATATGAAAGGAAGGTTAAAAGTGGAGTCAAGGCATGTGTATTGCCAAGGAGGGTTAAGCTACTAGTCCCATATGTACCATACCCAAACTAGAGTCTACGTTACAAGCTTAAAAAGTCCTATAGTGATCCTGGTCACCCATCTGAAGTTCGAGGTATTGAAAGTAACAACAAGCTTATGGTATTGTATGCACACAGTTAGAAATTCTTTGTGAGAGCGTGTGTGATATTACCTAGTCCCAAGAGAAATATATTGATTTGATCATATAAACATGAGTGAGTGTGGGACTTCTTTGAGGTGAGAGAATTTGGTCAACAAAATTGTCTGCAAACTGTCTGGGATAGTGTTATAGATTTATATGCAGAGTTGCAAGTGACTGTATTTTTCCATGTTTCGATTCCTCTATGTCATGGTTGAAAATTTTGCATATGCATTATGATTTGAGTTTGAATGATAAAGGAGGGGTTAGAAAATTTGATTAGAAGAAGAGTTGTGACTGTCATAAGTTTCCTAAATTTCTTTTAATTGAAGCGTCGAAGTAGTTTATTTTTTTTGTTTTTGCCTGAGGACATGCAAGACTTCTAAGTTGAGGGTGTTGATGTTCCATGATTTTACAACACTTTTGACGCTGAAAACCAAGAAACTATGCACATTCCAGGTATGTTTATATAGATATGATGCATTTGTGTTAAATGTTGCGGCAAAATAGGTCCAGAACAGGAAATAGGCGCAAAGTAAGGCAAAAATGGACAAATTTGTAAGCTGATACCCAGGCCACGAGTTCGTCATATCAATGAACGACTCGTTCCTGGAGTCGTAGGAAGAAATTGAGCTTGATGAATAAAATCCAGTACACCTGATAAGTTGAAGGCACGACTCGTTACATCTGGTAACGAGTCGTTATGACATTCATGGAGACTGGGAGGAGAAATTCTGAAGAAGTGCCCAGTGAAGACAATGAGTTATATAACAAGTCGTTAGGTGAAGTGACGACTTGTCATAAGACACTGTGGGCATCCGTCAAGTGCACTAGAAGATTTGGTGAGTCAGGGCCACCAGAGACCTAACGACTCGTGCCCAGGCCTAACGAGTCATTAGGTGACCCGTCACCAAGACTGGACAAATTGCATAGAACTACTCAAGATCATTGGCCACGGCTGATTAGGAGACCCAATGAGTCGTTACTTGGCCCGTTACCCCTACCGACCTGGAATCCAAGTTTAGTTAGGATAAGATTTGATTGGAACTGTAAAATAATATTGAGGTTTATTTTTTGAGTACAGTTTACTTTACCAGCTTTCACATGGATTTTAGTGTTGTTAATGATCCTTCTTAGTTCAAGAAACAGAGTCTGTAATTTTGTTCTTGATTTTGAGAATTAAACAACATTGGAGTTTTGTTCATCGGTTTTGGAGTTTTATTCAATTCACGTGGTTTTTTTCTATGAATTTTTGTAAGTTACAATTATATGCTTTCTTCTATATTTTGTGATTGTGATATTTCAACTATGAGTAGATAAACCTATAACTAGGGTTGTGGGAACCATGATGAATTAACACACATAGGTAAAACATTTAGTGATTCTTGAACGGGGTTTAATGCATGTATTGTTTTTCCCTTCGTTTTACTTATTTATTAACGGTTGCAAACATTAGAACTTGCCTTGTTCTTACTTACCAGATCAAGGGGGTAGTGAATGTTAAAAGGAATTAACAACGGAGATTTGAGGTTATCAACCCTCATCTAATAGCTTGAACTTGTTCGGGAATAACTAATCTGATATTAAGAGTAAGGGTCAATTAAGCATACACCCGTATATGGACCAAGTTGCGTGGTGATAATCATCTAGATAGGGGACCAACTATTAAGGTGAACTTAACTTTCCAATATTGCATGTTAAACACCGGAATAGATCACTAGTGTAAAAACCTTGTGGTTATGAAGTCTTGGGGAACACAATCCTAGTCAACTTGTCGATTGAATACAACCGAAATTGAGTTAAGAATTTACTAGCCTTTATTCTTGTTTATTTTTTTATTTTCAATTCTTTCCCCCCTAGAAAATAAGTAAGCCAATCGTAATAGCTAATCACTTTAACTCAAGTTCTTTTCATATTCTGTGTGGGATCGACCTCAACCTTTGTTGGGTTCTATATTTGATATTGACCTCTTTATATCTCAATTAACCTGCAGACAACGATTGACTTCACGAGTCGTGGCCAGTGGCAACGACTCATTAAATCACTCGTCCTGTCTGCAAAGACACAATTAAAACTTGATTTTGTTTCATCTCATTTTGCATACTAATCGTTATTCCACAGGTAAAATGGCTCTGAAAGGTTCACCAAGGAAGGGTTTGGCCAAGAAATATGTGTCAGAAAGGAGTCAGCCATCATATCGCAGACTTAGGGAGGAGCCCTCCTCCTCTGAAGAGTCGAGTAGCTCGGAGGAGGAATATAAAGTTTTAGAAGAGCAGCTGGTGAGGAGATCCACTAGGGCTAGGACACAACGATCTACAAATCTAACAGCCCTAGGTGATGCTCCTACTCCACTTGCAAGAGATCCACCAAGACGAGTAGAAGAGAATGTTGGGGCCACAGTCCCAATTGCTCCCGAGGGCACCACAGCTGTGGCAAACGCAAAAGTTGTTGATGAGTCACATGCTCAACAGGGGAGCACAGATGATGAGTTGACCGAGAATCCAAATACATCTAATGATCAACCAATGCAGGTGAGGCGATAGTGTGTTCACGACATGAGGGCCACTTACAACAAGGACATTGCCCTGAATGAAAAAGGCCATCCAAAAAGGAGTGTTCGGACTGTTTGGTATAACTACACGCAAGTGCACGTGGTCGAACAAGTAGTAAAGTGGCTCAAATAATCAAAGTATCGATCCCACAGGGACTGGACTAAGGTATCAATCTAATCAAGTGTTAATGAACTTTAACTCTAAACTGCAAACAACAGTGTGAAGAAGATTTTGATATTTTGTTCCTAATTTTATACTAAGTCAAAAACGAATATACAATTTGAGTCTGAACTATATGTATGAGCATGCTGAGGCAAAAACGAACATGTAGAGAAATAAATTATCGATACAATTTGATTAATCTTTCCTCCAATTACTAGTCAAGAATTATTTCCTATGGATTAAAACTCTCGTATTTAACCCAACTTAAGAATCATGAACCTTCCACCTACATCTCTGTGATAAAAAGAAATTCATGTTCTAGCCATGCAAAACCGATTCCTTAATTGACTAATACGACTTTCAGGTATATCTCTATCCTGAAGGTAAATCAATTCTCAATTTTCCCAAACTAAGAAAAGATCATATCCTATCAATTCACAACTTTCCAATTTCTTGCTCTCTCGAAAGAAACCAGACTTTTTAGATATACATTAACGTTAGCCACACATTAATCCAGTAAGAACAAGAATCAATAGAACAACCATGGAAGAAAAGATGAAAAACCAATTTATCAATAATCACATTTCAATACAAATGTTCTTAACCTCGGCAAGAAGGGAATTTAGCCACTCATTTGTGGATTAAACATCGTTAAATGAGTGTTAATCATACAAGAAATTGAAATAAAGAAGAAGGAGATAGAGAAAAACCCTAAGATTTTCGTCCCCTCAACTACCTGTAATCCACGTTCTTGCTCCACCAAGTCAGAATAATTAAAAATGAACCTAAGTGTTCTATTTATACTAGTGGGAATTTTTCCCGGAATAACAAGCAACGTGTCACGGAGTGCATCGCGGAGCACTGCCTCCGTGACACGCCACCAACGTGGACCCTCACTGGAATCTGGTCGTCCAAGTATTAAAACCCAACGTGGCACGGCATGCAACGCGGGGCTAGGCCAACGTGCCACGGCCCCAATGCGCACCTTCACTGGAATTTGGCATAATTTCAGCATCCAGGCAGAATGCATCCGCGATGGCAGCGTGACACGGCTCCATCGCGGAGCCCTTTAATTCGTGCTTTCCTTGTGCTTTTTTCCTTACTAGCTTCCGAGTCCAATCCCGATTTCTCCCAACATTCATCTTAGCTTCGTAAAATTATATTTTTCCTACAATCATGTTGGTTAGTATAAATTCACATTTTATTACAATTCACATGAGAATGTACAAACATCGATAGGTAAACAAGATAAAATGACACATTTGAGTATCGCTTGGGCATATAAATCTTCCCAAGATCACTTACTCCACACTTAAATCCTTGTTCATCCCCGAACAATAATCTTACACCTCATGCGATTGACACCCAATCCTGGCTACGTTGGCTCGACAATTCAAGCTACGGTTATACCGATTATTTAATATAACAAATCATCAAGAAAACATGCATAGTCTTATCAATACAATGACCTTCAACACATTAAGACCTCCTAGACTCAAGAATCGACTCTCGATATCGGCAAACTCATGCAAATCAACTGATCAAGATATCCGTCACAAACTTCAATCTCTCGTCGAGCATGTGCCCTCACAACACAAGAGAATTTTCCCCTTTTTAATCACATGAACTCTAAGACATTACATGCAGGGGCGTATAAACAAGATTTCACTCTCTCTCCCAAAAGAATTCACATGCATCATGTCATGAACCATAGGCTTGCCTTTGGTATATTACTCCACTAATATAAGGATGCGTGATGTAAGATCACGTAGGACTTAACGGGTTGTAGTGTAAGCTACGGAACTAGCAAATACTGGGCTAACCAATAATAACAACTAGCTTCCTTAAGCTCTTTTTCAATACATCCCATCAACCTTATGGGTATTGTTTCTTCCTTCATCCTCCCATTCTTGAAGTCTGTCTTTATTTTTTTTTGTTCCCATATCTTTAAGCACACTCGGCTTAATAACAAAGATTTGTTATACGTCTTCATTATATTTAATTTATAGCACGTGCACCTTTGACCTTTTCTTTCCTTTCATCACTCTGCTTTTTCTTTTCTTTTCACCATTCTCACTCCTTGACACTATGGGAAAATTATTTTTTTTTCTTGAGCACTTAAGCGTTTTGGATCAAATTCACGGATAATGAAAAGAAGGGGTTAAGCTCGGTTTACGCCTTTTTGACAAAAGAGAAAAAAATAGGCTAAAAGCTCAATGGGCTAACTAGGATGTACATTCAAGGTGGGTACGATAATGACAAAAAACTTTCGGTTAAAGCAAAGAAATGCCTACATCCTTTCCTACAATACACATCCTTCATTTCGTTTCGTACACACTCCAGGCAAGTTCTGGACACTTCACAATAGCATGGAAGATACGAAACCTCACCACACACTCATTGTACATGCTCAACTCAAGACATATTCACAGACTGTTCAATCAGCTAATTACAAGAATCCAAACATTAAGCCTCAATCACACCGAATCGAACTCTATGGCCTAGGTATCTCAACATATTTACAAAGTTGCATGCTTTCATATGAATCACCTTTGTATTTTAAATATCATGTACAACACGCAACCAGAATATCACAACCATAAAGTAACGACATGTTTGGGATACAAACAAACAAAAGAAACAAATTAAAAAGAACAAAAGAAATCTACTCCTATCGACTGCATTTCCCTTAAGACGGTCGTCATCCATCCATCATAGGGAACGGTCACTAATTACGACTTCGGTTCAGTGGGACTATTCTTGGTAAAAGAATCGAAAACAAACGCCGAGAAACCCAAAAATAAAAAATTTCACGAAAAATTTTAATCGATAATTTCAATAAAACAAAAATATTTACAAAACCAGGTAACAACATTCAACAACACACAACAGCTTCACATTAATTACAATACAGACATACACACAAAAATCACAGGGTCACAAGTTTTTCCAAGAACAACAACAGAACAGAGACATTAATAACAACAACAACCAGCACCTAACTACTCCCACCCCACACTTAAATCGAACACTGTCCCCAGTGTTCATAAAATTCAGCATAGCACAAAAGTGGGTGGTGAAACTCCCTGATCATCGAAGTATTCCACTTCTTCGTCAGGTGCCGCTGCCTCATCTCCCATGTCTTAATCTCCCTCATCGTCATCATCTGACTCAATATCGAAGTCGTCGTGATGTGTCTCCTCATCTGTGGGGACATCATCATCAGTGGGCTCCACAAAAGCTGGCCCCACTCGGCATAGAGCCCTGGCATTTTCGCCAAAAGGGTAGTCTAGCTCGAGCTGCCACAACTCATCTTCTGTTGCAGGGTTCCCGCCTATCACAGCTGGAGCATCTGCATCCCGAACATGCGAGCCATGTACTGATCATCCCGAGCATGTCGCTCGACTAATGTGAGAACTAGCCCGTGAGTGGAGTCGGGTGCCTTAGTTTTGGTGACATCTAAGGCCCGCCTCTCCATCTGCGGGATGTAGTCAAGGGCCTCTTCCTCAATATCCAGGCCCCTCAGGAACGTGGTCAATAAGCCACCAAACCCGTACCTGTGCCCTTGATGCAAACGGGCTCTCTTCATGGTGGAGATAATCACCGCCCCAACATTGATCTCCAGCCCTTTCATCAAGGCATAGACCAAGCACACACGATACCGGGTGACATCTGTCATATGCACCCCCAAGATCAGGCAGGAACAAACAATCTTAAGCCATATCCTGGCTTCCCTGTTCATTTGTGAGTAGGGCAATGTCTGATGGTAGCCCCTCTCCTTATGCCTGCTCCACCGTTCTGTAGACCGGGCTCGACACAGAGTGCGTCTGATGTCCGCATATGGTGGAGTGATAGTCAGCTGCCGGAGTACATGGGCGTCTGTGTCCCGCGCCCCCAAAATGGCATTAAGGTGATGGGGCTCAAAAGTGACTACCTGCTCCCTTATCTTTATAGTGTGACTTCTGAGTGTCGGGTTCCAGTTGGCGTAGAACTCTCGAATCAGGTGCAGATTGCACTCCTTGGGCTCTTCAAAGATGAAGTTCATCCCAGCTGCATCAATCCTGTGGACAATCCTGGGGAATTCCTGTGCCAATGGTTCCCTAGCAATGTGCTCCTTGGGGATGTATTTTCTTCCCTTATGCTTTGCATACCATTTCTTCCCTTCTTCTGTCATCCATCGGGTTCCGTATTGGCGACGTTGGCCGCGCAGAACCGTTGGTGCTGCTGGGACTGCTGTTCCCAGTCTGATTCTTTTCCTTCTGGCGCCCGATGTAGATGCGCCCTTCCCTTTATATTGCCTGCTTGCCATTGTTTCTGTTAAACCAAACAGACAGTTTCAATGTTATTCAAAGTAAAATTTGCTTCGACTAAGGTTGGGTTAAGCTAGGCCACCCCACACTTAGTCTTTAGCCACAATCACAACATTACAGCAAGACAAACCTCTTTTTCTAACTTTCAAAATAAAAAAATAATAACAAAAATGCCTCGTGCATTCAGAGGGTTCGATGGTATACATTCTATGTACTACTCAGACTTCGTACAGTTAATCCACTATTACCATCGATAACATTTCATCACATAGCACTTAACGAAAATTTCTATCCACAAAATCGATGCAATTCCCCAAATTTCTATGCAATTTCAAAAATTTCATTATCCCGACAATCCGTCGCGCCTTTAGCATCTTAACGTTAAGCACAACATCATTTACTTCACTCAACATGCACAAACCAAGAAGAATTTCACATTTCAACTCAATTTTAACTTCTTCATATTTGAATTCTAACCCTAGCTACAATTTCGCAAGAATTTCAATCATCCATGTATTTATAGAGTTCATATAATCACAACGATACTACGAACATCAATTAACAATAGCTTACATGAATTCAAGCTCAATTTACAATTAGGGCAAGTTTTCCTCACTTCCTAAGCTCAAAATCAGAAAAATTAGATAAGAAATGAGATGAAGTTAACGAACATACCTTCAATTCGATGATATCGAAGAAAAGTTGAAGACTTTTAGCTCCTAGGTCCGTGTCACGTTGGGGAAGGGGGGATTTTGGGTTGTTTGTCGCGGAGGGGAGTGAAAAATGGGAAAAATTGGGTGTTTTCGGGGTTAAAAGGGGGGTTTTTCGCGCGGTTCACCCGGCGACCGGGTGTGACCCGTCGCGAATAACACTTCAACGTGTCACGGAGGGTAATGCGGAGCATGCTCTCCGTGACACGGAGCCATCGCGCAGGTACTCTGGAAATTTTTTAAAATTCCAGATTACACTTCAATGTGTCACGGAGGGTAACGCAGAGCACTCCCTCCGTGACACAGAGCCATCGTGCAGGCTCACTGTTTTTCCACTTTTTATTATTTTTCTTACCTCGATTTTTCCTTTGCGATCCTTTGCATTTTTACCCTTCGTTCAACCTGAAATTCATCTCACAATAAGAAATTGGTTAGAATTTATAGGTTTCACATAAACTACAATTTTTTTTTGATTTTATTTTTATTTTTCTCATTTTTTCTTTTCTTTTTTTTTTCTTCTATGAAATCTATTCACATATTACAAAAATTTCACGGGTTGCCTCCCGTGGAGCGCCTGGTTTACCGTCGCGGCTCGACGTCATTAAGCTCAGTCATCCTCTAAGGTGACAGACGTCTTCTCTTGACTGCTGTCCTCACCCATGTCATGCTTACACTTCTCCGTTGGTTTCCCCAATGGCTCCCGTGACTCAACGCTCTGAGCACTATCCGCTCGATCGAGCACGTTGATCACTGAGAGTTCCTCATACACGGCCGGCAGCTTTGTAGCCTTGTACACCTCCAACACCTCCACCTTGTCATGGGCCCGCATAGTTAGCTGCCCTGCCGCTACATCAATAAGTGCTTTCCCGGTCGCCAAGAAAGGACATCCCAAAATAAATGGGACTTCTGCGTCTGGCTCAAAATCCAGCACGACGAAGTCTACCAGGAAGATAAGGGAGCCCACTTGCACCAGCACGTCTTCCACAAAGCCATCAGGTCTGGATAAGGAATGATCCGCCAGTTGCAAGATCACTGTTGTTGTTCTAGGACTCCCTAGCCCTAACTTCTTGAATACCGATGTCGGCATCAAGTTAATGCTCGCTCCCAAATCACATAATCCACGAGCTCGGATACTCTGCCCAATTGTAATTTGAATTGTAAAGCTCCTAGGGTCCTTGAGCTTTTTGGGCAACCTATTTTGTATCCGTGAAGTGCACTCCTCCGTAAGCACCACCGTGGCGTACTCAGTCAACCTGCTTTTGTTTGCCACGATGTCCTTGATATATTTCACGTACTTCGGCACTCCCGGTAAAACATCAACAAGAGGTAAATTAATGTGTACCTGCTTAAGCACCTCCATGAACTTTTTGAAACACGCTTCCTCCTTGTGTTTCCTTAGTCTTTGAGGGAACGGGGGCGGTGGTCTTTCTGGTTCAGCTTCCTTCTCCTTCCCCCTATCATCATTGTGCTCCCTCTCCTTTTCCACCGCTCCCGCCTGCTGTGGTGGTCTTTCTGGTTCCACCTCTTTGAGTTGCAAACCACTCCTTGTGGTCACTGCATTTACTTGCTTGGGGTTGGGGTCAGTGTCACTTGGAAGTCCTCCTCTCGGCCTGGTGTTTTGAGCTCCAGCAAATTGCCCAAACTGGTACTCCAGCGCCTTTGTAGCTAACTGATTGTTCTTTACATCGGCTGCCAATTTCACGTAATCAGCCTGCAATTGAGCTTGTTAGGTATCATTGTCTTGAACATTTCCTCAATTCTGGGTGATGGTGGTGGAGGAGGTGCATTGTTGCTTCTGTATTGTGACTGATAGTTCTGCTGCCCTCCTTGATTTCTCTGCGCCCCCTGACTCGAACTTTGCCCTTGATGGTTGTTGCTACCCCAAGAGAAATTCGGGTGATTCCTGCAGTTGGAATTGTAGCTGTTGCCATACTGTAGGTGGTTATTGCTCTATAAATTACCAACAAAGTTCACCGAATCAGGATTTTCCCCGCAACACTCAGCTGAGTGTTCATTACTCCCGCACACTTCACACCAAATCTGCTGCACTACATTCACTGGGGCTTGAGACTGGTTCATGCTCATGTTACTGAAGTGGGTGTTGAGTTGATTCTGTAACGTAGCTATCTGTGCAGAAATAACTGTAAAACCATCCACTTCTAGGACTCCTGCTGGTTTCCTTGTTCCTCCTCTTGACGAATCCGCATTCCACTTCGGATTCCCCTGTGAAATACGATTTAACAAGGTATACAGCTCCTCATAAGTCTTCTCTAATGCTTGTCCCTAGCTGCTGAGTCTAGCAAGATTTTTGTATGGGCTTCCAAACCCTCTATGAAAGTATGCACCAACACATCATTGGATTGGTGATGATGAGGACAATCACGCAACATAGATTTGAATCTCTCCCAGGCCTGATACAGATTCTCTCCCTCTCTCTGTTTAAAACATATAATTTGACTTCTAAGTATTGCTGTTTCACTGGATGGAAAGAACCGTATCAAGAATTTCTTTGCAAGATCATCCCATGTGGTGATGGAATTAGGTGGCTCTGCTTTCAACCACCTCTTAGCTTCTTCCAAAAGTGAAAATGGGAACAATGTAAGCCTGGTATAATCTGATGACACTCCAGCGGGGATGTACGTGTCACTTATCTCCAAAAATTTTTGGAGATGCTGCTGTGGATCCTCATGAGGGAGACCTGTGAATTGCCCGCTGGTGTGCAGCAATTGCACCATGTTTTGTTTAAGCTTGAACCTCCCTCCTGGCTCAGGTTTGCGGATGCTAGATGTGACATTGTTAGCATATGGGATTGCCACCTCGCGAACCGGTCTAGCTGCCATTTTCTCGGGCACTAACATTGCCCTTACAACTGGTGGATTCTGTTGTTGCTCCAGGATTATTTGTCTGAGCAACTGCAGCTTTTTCTCTAGAGCTTCTCTCCTTTGACGATGGAATTGTCTTTCCAGCTCTAAAGATGAGTCCACCAGCTCCTTGTCTCTTGCCAGTGTCAACAGAAATTAGTATCTGCAAAATACAGGCTAAGACCAAGTTGTAACACTAAGAAGAAATAGTAAACTAACTCTTAAGAAAATTTTACCAATTGCCAGTCCCCGGCAACGACGCCAAAAACTTGTTCGGTCCATTTGGTATAACTACACGCAAGTGCACGTGGTCGAACAAGTAGTAAAGTTGCTCAAGTAAGCAAAGTATCGATCCCACAGGGACTGGACTAAGGTATCAATCTAATCAAGTGTCAATAAACTTTAATTCTAAACTGCAGACAACAGTGTGAAGAAGATTTTGATATTTTGTTCCTAATTTTATACTAAGTCTAAAACGAATATACAATTTGAGTCTGAACTATAAGTGTGAGCATGCTGAGGCTAAAATGAACATGTAGAGAAATAAATTATCGATACAATTTGATTAATCTTTCCTCCAATTACTAGTCAAGAATTATTTCCTATGGATTAAAACTCTCGTATTTAACCCAACTTAAGAATCATGAACCTTCCACCTACATCTCTGTGATAAAAAGAAATTCATGTTCTAGCCATGCAAAACTGATTCCTTAATTTACTAATACGACTTTCAGGTATATCTCTATCCTGAAGGTAAATCAATTCTCAATTTTCCCAAACTAAGAAAAGATCATATCCTATCAATTCACAACTTTCCAATTTCATGCTCTCTCGAGTGAAACCGGACTTTTTAGATATACATTAATGTTGGCCACACATTAATGCAGTAAGAACAAGAATCAATAGAACAACCATGGAAGAAAAGATGAAAAACCAATTTATCAATAATCACATTTCAATACAAATGTTCTTAACCTCAGCAAGAAGGGAATTTAGCCACTCATTTGTGGATTAAACATCGTTAAATAGTGTTAATCATACAAGAAATTGAAATAAAGAAGAAGGAGATAGAGAAAAACCCTGAGATTTTCGTCCCCTCAACTACCTGTAATCCACGTTCTTGCTCCACCAAGTCAGAATAATTAAAAATGAACCTAAGTGTTCTATTTATACTAGTGGGAATTTTTCTCGGAATAACAAGCAACGTGTCACGGAGTGCATCGCGGAGCACTGCCTCCGTGACACGCCACTAACGCGGACCCTCACTGGAATCCGGTCGTCCAAGTATTAAAACCCAACGTGGCACGGCGTGCAACGCAGGGCTAGGCCAACGTGCCACGGCCCCAATGCGCACCTTCACTGGAATTTGGCATAATTTCAGCATCCAGGCAGAATGCATCCGCGATGGCAGCGTGACACGGCTCCATCGCGGAGCCCCTTTAATTCGTGCTTTCCTTGTGCTTTTTTCCTTGCTAGCTTCCGAGTACAATCCCGATTTCTCCCAACATTCATCTTAGCTTCGTAAAATTATATTTTTCCTACAACACCACGCTAATCATGTTGGTTAGTATAAATTCACATTTTATTACAATTCACATGAGAATGTACAAACATCGATAGATAAACAAGATAAAATGACACATTTGAGTATCGCTTGGGCATATAAATCTGCCCAAGATCACTTACTCCACACTTAAATCCTTGTTCGTCCCCGAACAATAATCTTACACCTCATGCGATTGACACCCAATCCTGGCTACTTTGGCTCGACAATTCAAGCTACGGTTATACCGATTATTTAATATAACAAATCATCAAGAAAACATGCATAGTCTTATCAATACAATGACCTTCAACACATTAAGACCTCCTAGACTCAAGAATCGACTTTCGATATCGGCAAACTCATGCAAATCAACTGATCAAGATATCCGTCACAAACTTCAATCTCTCGTCGAGCATGTGCCCTCACAACACAAGAGAATTTTCCCCTTTTTAATCACATGAACTCAAAGACATTACATGCAGGGGCGTATAAACAAGATTTCACTCTCTCTCCCAAAAGAATTCACATGCATCATGTCATGAACCATAGGCTTGCCTTTGGTGTATTACTCCACTAATATAAGGATGCGTGATGTAAGATCACGTAGGACTTAACGGGTTGTAGTGTAAGCTACGGAACTAGCAAATACTGGGCTAACCAATAATAACAACTAGCTTCCTTAAGCTCTTTTTCAATACATCCCATCAACCTTATGGGTATTGTTTCTTCCTTCATCCTCCCATTCTTGAAGTCTGTCTTTATTTTTTTTTGTTCCCATATCTTTAAGCACACTCGACTTAATAACAAAGATTTGTTATACGTCTTCATTATATTTAATTTATAGCACGTGCACCTTTGACCTTTTCTTTCCTTTCATCACTCTGCTTTTTCTTTTCTTTTCACCATCTCACTCCTTGACACTGTGGGAAAATTATTTTTTTTTCTTAAGCGCTTTAGAGTTTTGGATCAAATTCACGGATAATGAAAAGAAGGGGTTAAGCTCGGTTTACGCCTTTTTGACAAAAGAGAAAAAAATAGGCTAAAAGCTCAATGGGCTAACTAGGATGTACATTCAAGGTGGGTACGATAATGAAAAAAAACTTTCGGTTAAAGAAAAGAAATGCCTACATCCTTTCCTACAATACACATCCTTCATTTCGTTTCGTACACACTCCAGGCAAGTTCTGGACACTTCACAATAGCATGGAAGATATGAAACCTCACCACACACTCATTGTACATGCTCAACTCAAGACATATTTACAGACTCTTCAATCAGCTAATTACAAGAATCCAAACATTAAGCCTCAATCACACCGAATCGAACTCTATGGCCTAGGTATCTCAACATATTTACAAAGTTGCATGCTTTCATATGAATCACCTTTGTATTTTAAATATCATGCACAACACGCAACCAGAATTTCACAACCATAAAGTAACGACACGTTTGGGATACAAACAAACAAAAGAAACAAATTAAAAAGAACAAAAGAAATCTACTCCTATCGACTGCATTTCCCTTAAGACGGTCGTCATCCATCCATCATAGGGAACGGTCACTAATTACGACTTCGATTCAGTGGGACTATTCTTGGTAAAAGAACCGAAAACAAACGCCGAGAAACCCAAAAATAAAAAATTTCACGAAAAATTTTAATCGATAATTTCAATAAAACAAAAATATTTACAAAACCAGGTAACAACATTCAACAGCACACAACAGCTTCACATTAATTACAATACATACATACACACAAAAATCACAGGGTCACAAGTTTTTCCAAGCACAACAACAGAACAGAGACATTAATAACAACAACAACCAGCACCTAATGCTCGGTGCTTTGGGCTACGGGTAAAAACCGACACGCAAGTGCACGTGGTCAAACAAGTAATAAAGTGGCTAAGTAGCCAAGTATCGATCCAAGGAGGCTCAAGATATGTAAAATTGCCTAATTTACTATATTTCTATTTAACTTCTAATTATGCTAACAACAACGTAACCAAGGGTTAATTGAGTTTTTGTTTCTAAACTATATACTACAATTAATAACACTATTTACTTGTGAATTCAGACAATGGATATGAACATGCCAAGGTTAAGAACAAGTAATGAACTTGTTAATCATGATAATTTTGGTTAATTCTCTTCTTCAAGTTGCTAGCCAAGAACATTTGCCTAGAAATTAAAACTCTCGTATTTAATTTCACTTTAGAATCATAAACCATCCGTCTACATTTCTGTGATCAAATGCAATTTATGACCTAGCACTACAATTCAGGTTCCTAAATTGACTAATACGGCTTTCAAGTATATTTCTATCAGGAAAGCACATCAAAACCCAATTTTCCCAAATCAAGTTAAGAACAATACCCTATTAATTCACAACTTTCCACTTTCTTGCTCTTTCGAGTGAAATTGGACTTTTTAGATATACATTAATGCTGGCCAATCACTAATGCAGTAAAGAAAAAGAATTAATAGAACAACATTAAAGAAGAAGAATAAAATCATATCATTTACAATCAAAATTCATTACACATGTTCAAAACCTCAGCAAGAAAGAGAATTAGCCACTCATTCTTGGATTGATCATCCTAAAATGAGTGTAAATTATACTTACAATTGATAGAAAGAAGAAAAGAAGAGAAGAAATCCCTTAGCTTATCCAATCTTCAACTGCTACTAACCCACGTTCCTGCTCTCCACTTCTGAACTCAGTCTAAAAACTAAAAAACTAATTAAAATAAACCTAAGTGTGCTATTTATACTAGTGGGAAATTTTTCCCGGAATAACAAGCAACGTGTCACGGAGGCCAACGCGGAGCCTTGCCTCCGTGACACGGCGTGGACGCGGACCCTCACTGGAATTTCCAGGGTCCGGTAATTTAACCTCAACGTGGCACGGAGGCCATCGCGGAGGCCTATCTCCGTGCCACGGAGCTGACGCGCAGGTACACTGGAAATTGCCAAATTAATTCATGCTCAGGCAGTGTGCTACCGCGATGGTAGCGTGGCACGGAGCCATCGCGGAGCCCCTATAAATCCTGCATTCCAAGGTCTTTTCCACGCTCGCATCCAAGTCCAACTCCGACATAGTTCCAACATGCATTTTAGCTCCTAAAAATCACCTTTATCTGCAAAACAAATTCTAATCATGTTGGTTAGTATAAATTCGCATTTTATTACCAATTACATGATATTATATACACATTGCACAACAAACAAGGTAAAAATGATACGTTTGAGTATCACTTGGGCATATAAATCTGCCCAAGATCACTTACCCCACACTTAAATCCTTGTTCGTCCTCGAACAACACATACACAAATCATGCAAATTACATCCCAACCTTCATCACTATGGTGCAACAATTTACGCTACAGTCGTACCGATTATTCAATTTTTGTAAATCATCAAGAAAACATGCTTGGTCGTACAATACAATGACCTTTAATACATCAAGGCTGCCTAGACTTTTTAAGAATTGATTCTTGATATCGGCAAACTCATGCAAATCAACTAATCAAGAAATCCGACACGAAAATCAATCTTTCATCAAGCATGTGCCCTCACAACTCGAGAGAAACTTCCCCTTTATGTTCATGCAACACACGAACATGCAAGTAGGGGCCTATAAAAATTAATTTCACTCTCTCTCCCAAAAGAATTCACCTGCATCATGTCAAGACCCATAGGCTTGCCCTTAGTGTATTACTCCACTAATATAAAGAAATGCAATATAGGATCACGTAGGACTTAAATGGGTTGTAACGGGGCTATGGATCTAGTATGCATATATTGGATTAGCCAATAATAATCGCTAGCATCCTTAAGCGCCTTTTCAACTCATTCCCATCGACTCATGGACATTGTTCCTCTCTTTTCTCTTTTTCTCCCATTCATGCTGGTTTACTTTCACACAGCCCATTTCATCAACCACACTTGACACAAAGCAGAGGGTTTTCATGTACCCTCAATATCAATAAATTACAACAAGTGCCTCTTCAACGTCATCTTTTCTTTCCTCACTTTGCTTTTCTTTTTCTTTTCACTCTTTTCACTCTTTAACACTTTGGGAAACATTTTCTGTTCTATGTAAGCGCTTAAGAGCTTCTTAAAGACTTTAAGGCTAATGAAAAGAAGGAATAAAGCTTAGTTCATACAATTTTGGACAAAAGAAAGAAATCGGCTAAAGGCTCAATGGGCTGACTAGGGTATACAACATATAAAAAGGTAGAATTTGACAAGAAAAAAATGGAAACTATCGGTTAAAATAAAGAAATGCCTACATCCTTTCCAACACTACACCTCCTTCATTTCGCTTTGTATACACACCATGCAAGTTCTAGACAATTCACGATGACATAAAATAGCAAAACCTTACTTCACACTTCATGCACATGCTCGAATCCAGATGCATTCACAGACTCTTTAATTAATCAATTACATGAATTCAAGATTAAGCCTCAATCATAATGAACCAAATTCTATAGCCTAGGTAACTCAACATATTTACAGAATTGCATGCTTTCAAACGAATTATTTTCACAATTTGAACATCAATTACAACATGCAACGAAATTTTAGCAACCATAAGCAACTACAGTTTATTGATGCAATCCACCAAAGAAAACTAAAACAACAAATAAAAATCCTACTCCTACCGACTACATTTCCTTTAAGACGGTCGTCATCCATCCATCATAGGGAACGGTCACTAACTATGACATCGGTTCAATGGGACTATTCTCGGTAAAAGAACCGAAAACAAACTCCGAGAAACCCAAAAATCAAAATAGAAAATTTTTTTGCAACATATCGATCATTTCGATAGAAAGAAAATATTTACAAGTGCAAAGTATTTTCGCAAAAATTTTGAAAAATATCGATCATGTCGATAGAGAAAAAAAAATTATTTACAAAATTTACAAAATATTTACAATGGCAACCATACTTTCAAAAACACACATCCTTAACCACACAACAAATATATACACATACATCGCAAACAGTTCACAACAGGGAAAGCACAACATACATAAACAACAAGGAAAAATTATACAGCAATTTAGAGCCTTGACCTAGCACCTAACTACTCCCCACCCCACACTTAAATCGAACACTGTCCCCAGTGTTCACAAAAATACAAAGCGCAAAATATGGGTGATGGAACTCCCTGCTCAGTCGAAATATTCGACTTCCTCATCCGGTGCTGCGGCCTCGTCGCCCATATCTGAATCAGCTCCATCGTCGTCATCGGACTCCACATCAGAGTCCTCACGACGTGTCTCCTCATCAGTAGGGACATCGTCATCTGTAGGCTCCACAAAGGCTGGCCCCACCTTACATAAGGCTCTGGTGTTCTCGCCAAAGGGGTAGTCCAGCTCCAGCTGCCATAACTCCTCCTCGGTGGCTGGTCTCCCACCTATCCGTAGCTGCAGCATCTGCATGCCAAACATACGGGCCATGTATTGATCGTCACGAGCATGTCACTCGCCCAAGGTCAGCACAGGTCCGTGTGTAGTGTCGGGGGCCTTAGTCTTTGTCACGTCGAGGGCCCTCCGCTCCAGCTGTGGAATATAGTCCAAGGCTTCTTCCTCAATGTCGAGGCCTCGGAGGAAAGTGGTGATGAGTCCGCCAAACCCGTATTTGTGGCCCTGGTGCAGTCTGGCTCTCTTCATGGCGGATATTATGACCGCCCCAACATTAATCTCAAGCCCTTTCATAAGGGCATACACCAAGCAGACACGGTCCCGGGTCACGTCTATCATATGAACTCCCGGGATCAAGCACGAACATACAATTTTTAGCCAGATTCTGGCCTCCCTGTTCATCTGCGAGTAGGGCAGAGTCTGGTGGTACCCCCTCTCTTTGTGTCTACTCCATCGGGCTATGGATCGAGCCCCACACCACGTACGTCTGATGTCGGCGTACGGTGGGGTGATGTTTAGCTGGCGGAGAACGTGGGCGTCTGTGTCCCGCACTCCAACAATGGCATTCAGCTGCTGGGGTTCCAGAGTGACAATCTGCCCTCTGATTTTAATAGTGTGGCTCCTGATGGCCGGGTTCCAGTTGGCATAAAATTCCCGGACCAAGTGAAGGTTGCACTCCTTGGGCTCCTGAAAAATAAAGCTGAGCCCAGCTGCCTCAATCCTCTGTACTATGCGAGGGAACTCCTGTGCAAGTGGTTCCCTTGCAATATGTTCCTCCGGGAAGTACTTGTTTTCTTAGGTGGCTCAGCTTTCAACCACCTCTTAGCTTCTTCCAAAAGTGAAAATGGGAACAATGTAAGCCTGGTATAATCTGATGACACTCCAGCGGGGATGTACGTGTCACTTATCTCCAAAAAATTTTGGAGATGCTGCTGTGGATCCTCATGAGGGAGACCTGTGAATTGCCCGCTGGTGTGCAGCAATTGCACCATGTTTTGTTTAAGCTTGAACCTCCCTCCTGGCTCAGGTTTGCGGATGCTAGATGTGACATTGTTAGCATATGGGATTGCCACCTCGCGAACTGGCCTAGCTGCCATTTTCTCGGGCACTAACATTGCCCTTACAACTGGTGGATTCTATTGTTGCTCCAGGATTATTTGTCTAAGCAACTGCATCTTTTTCTCTAGAGCTTCTCTCCTTTGACGATGGAATTGTCTTTCCAGCTCTAAAGATGAGTCCACCAGCTCCTTGTCTCTTGCCAGTGTCAACAGAAATTAGTATCTGCAAAATACAGGCTAAGACCAAGTTGTAACACTAAGAAGAAATAGTAAACTAACACTTAAGAAAATTTTACCAATTGCCAGTCCCAGGCAACGACGCCAGAAACTTGTTCGGTCCATTTGGTATAACTACACGCAAGTGCACGTGGTCGAACAAGTAGTAAAGTGGCTCAAGTAAGCAAAGTATCGATCCCACAGGGACTGGACTAAGGTATCAATCTAATCAAGTATCAATAAACTTTAACTCTAAACTGCAGACAACAGTGTGAAGAAGATTTTGATATTTTGTTCCTAATTTTATACTAAGTCTAAAACGAATATACAATTTGAGTCTGAACTATAAGTGTGAGCATGCTGAGGCTAAAATGAACATGTAGAGAAATAAATTATTGATACAATTTGATTAATCTTTCCTCCAATTACTAGTCAAGAATTATTTCCTATGGATTAAAACTCTCGTATTTAACCCAACTTAAGAATCATGAACTTTCCACCTACATCTCTGTGATAAAAAGAAATTCATGTTCTAGCCATGCAAAACCGATTCCTTAATTGAATAATACGACTTTCAGGTATATCTCTATCCTGAAGGTAAATCAATTCTCAATTTTCCCAAACTAAGAAAAGATCATATCCTATCAATTCACAACTTTCCAATTTCTTGCTCTCTCGAGTGAAACCGGACTTTTTAGATATACATTAACGTTGGCCACACATTAATGCAGTAAGAACAAGAATCAATAGAACAACCATGGAAGAAAGATGAAAAACCAATTTATCAATAATCACATTTCAATACAAATGTTATTAACCTCAGCAAGAAGGGAATTTAGCCACTCATTTGTGGATTAAACATCGTTAAATAGTGTTAATCATACAAGAAATTGAAATAAAGAAGAAGGAGATAGAGAAAAACCCTGAGATTTTCGTCCCCTCAACTACCTGTAATCCACGTTCTTGCTCCACCAAGTCAGAATAATTAAAAATGAACCTAAGTGTTCTATTTATACTAGTGGGAATTTTTCTCGGAATAACAAGCAACGTGTCACGGAGTGCATCGTGGAGCATTGCCTCCGTGACACGCCACCAACGCGGACCCTCACTGGAATCCGGTCATCCAAGTATTAAAACCCAACGTGGCACGGCGTGCAACGCAGGGCTAGGCCAACGTGCCACGGCCCCAATGCGCACCTTCACTGGAATTTGGCATAATTTCAGCATCCAGGCAGAATGCATCCGCGATGGCAGCGTGACACGGCTCCATCGCGGAGCCCTTTTAATTTGTGCTTTCCTTGTGCTTTTTTCCTTGCTAGCTTCCGAGTCCAATCCCGATTTCTCCCAACATTCATCTTAGCTTCGTAAAATTATATTTTTCCTACAACACCACGCTAATCATGTTGGTTAGTATAAATTCACATTTTATTACAATTCACATGAGAATGTACAAACATCGATAGATAAACAATATAAAATGACACATTTCAGTATCGCTTGGGCATATAAATCTGCCCAAGATCAAGGAGCATCTACGAGGAGCCCAAACTGGTAACCACGAGGCTCAAGGACCTCCCTAAGCTATAGGCTTTGTTTGATAAATATAGGTTCAAGTGTTTAACTGAGCCATCAGGGAGCTAAATCCCTTGCCTGGTTAGAGTATTTTATACAGCCTACGCAGCCACGTTACAGCGTCTGGCATTGAAAGGTCAAGAACGGAAGAAGAGGCCCGCATTAACATATGTGTTGGTTCAAGAGACACCTGTAGACATCTCTGAGAGGACCATCTCCAGACTGCTTAATGGTCTAAACTATTATGCCCCGATGAATACAACCGAGTTTGATCACAGACTGTTTGAGCTCAAGAAAGTCAGAACCAAGAAGCTGAATAGTGTAGAATGAATCAGGCAGTACACTTGGCTATCACGAGTCATTGCCACAAGGGGTCCGTTGGTTGAGTGGTTGCATGGAACTGAGTCACTGATAAAAAAGGCCACACTAAACTACTAGGCTAAATTCTGGTGGTCATTGGTGTGACACAGGCTGATACCGACCAACAATGATAATGTTCTTTCACCTGACAAAGCTGCACTGGTAGCTAGCATCATGGAGGGGTACGCCATAAACTTCCCGCGGTATATTGCTGAAGAGACTCGAGAGCGGGCAATAAATGATAGCACTACCATTCCTTTTCCATGCCTCATTGATAGACTCTGTCAAAAGTCAAAGGTGCCATAATTTCCATCAGTTGATCAGCAATAGTGGTCCATAAGATAACCGATATCGGGTTGATAAGAGACGACACAAACCTAGTATCAAGAGCGAGGAGTCAGTCTTCCGTATCTACTGGAGTGACTATATTGGCAGAGGCATTGAGCAGCGTATGTAGAATGAGGCTGCATTATTTACTGAGATGGCGGCAGAGCCCATAGAGACCAGAGAGATGGGTAGCCAGCCTGAGGCTATAGAAGCAGCCGACATTCCCGCACCTGCTTAAATTCTAGAGTCATCATCCACAGCAGCTGCACCTCGACCATCTATTGCACCCTCAAGTGCTCCTTCAGTCGGTCTAGTCACTATTTCACAAGAATTCCTAACCGACATGGCTAGGCAGCTGGAAAAAGCTGAAAAATAATAAGCACATATGACTCTGCAAGTTAAGGTGCTAATGGAGCAAGTTAAGTCGTAGGTCACAAAGGAGTTGGAGGCGCTCTCTAGCTCAGTACATGGCCGGTTAGATGCCTTTGAGAGGCGTATGGTTGAGTGCCTTGCACAGTTACAGGAGCCCAAGCTAGCAAGGTGGTATGCGGAGGTAGCAGCACTCCGAGTGGAGGTGCAGGATTTGTTCGCACGCTAGGTAGCTACGATCCATCCACCCGTGCTTCCAGTGATTGAGGAAGATAGCAAAGAAAAGATACCACCAATATTTGACTTCATTACTGAGGATCCAGTGGCACAGGATAAGGGAGAGAGGCCTCATGAGGAGGTGAGTTTTGAGGAGGATGACTCTCTGCTCTGTGAGAAGAAGCGAGAACAGAGAGAGATGGAGATAGCGCTGCAGTTATCTAGAGAGAAGGCTCGACAGAGGGCCGCAGTTGAGGCAGCGAGAGCTCGTGGAAAGGTCGAGCTCAGTAAGTTTTGAAAATGCACCTAGTCAAGCTGGTGGTACAGGGGATGACACTGGAGGAGTATTTGTACCCTCCCTCAACCAGGTCATAGACGCCTAGGTCGCACAGGTATGTTCCCTATTTCCATGGTTTTGTTTTATATATGTGTCGAGGATGACGCATGCTTTTGTTGATGGGGGTGGGGAGGGATACCTATATATTTTTTTTAACATAACCTGAGCATTTCTCTTGCCAGATATCTTTTCCCTCGGGTGTTCCTTATTTAGTAGAACCGGCATATTTAGGTTTTTATGTTTTTGTGTTTGTTTGTGTCAGTCGAAAGAAAATTAGGTGAACTTAAGATCATCAAGAGCATGATTTTTTGAATTTAGTCGAACTAATAATGTGATGCCCCTCATAAAATTTTTTATGTGTGTGTTAAAATTGACAAGTATGACCTTTGTGAATCTTTGCATGGCATTAAAACTGTGAACATGTTTACCATTGTATGGCTTTACCTGAACTAGCAGTTAGTAGAAGTGATGATGTTGGCCTATGTGTGAGTGAGATTTAAAAGTTAAATTCTGCTGTGTCTATCAATCTAGAACTTGCCTGGTCAGTCATACCGAGATAGAGGATGGGAAACTAGGAAAGGATCATAGGTTATTTTTGATTAATGAACCCACTTTAGCCTTAAAAGACTTACCAAAAGAAAATAAATATCCCTTGACCCAAATTTTGAGCTTAAATTGACCTTTCTTTTTGTTTACACCAAAATTTTGAGCTTAAATTGAGCTTAAATATTCCAGCTTTGATTAAAATGAACCTGTTTTGGCCCTGGTCCCTCCTTGGACACTATGAACCTCAACTCTGGCAAATCGCCTAAGTTGAGAGTGGCTCTCATAGGGGTTATTAAGACAAGTAGGGTAGAGTGAAATTGAGTAATGAACATGAAAGAGCGGGTGCAGTGCGCGTAATAAAAGAAAAGAAAGAAAAAACAAAAATGTTGTTAAAGAGAAAAAGAGCAAGAAAAAAAAAAGAAAAATGTGAAAATAATGGATACTCGAAAGAAGAAAAACCGCACTCGTAGTTTCAAATGAAAATAAAAGAAGAAGCAAGTAAAGGAAAAAGGGAGAAAATATGAAAGGAAGGTTAAAAGTGGAGTCAAGGCGTGTTTAGTTCCAAGGAGGGTTAAGCTACTAGTCCCATATGTACCACACTCAAACCCGAGCCTATGTTACAAGCTTAAAAAGTCCTATAGTGATCCTGGTTACCCGTCTGAAATTCGAGGTATTGAAAGTAAAGGCAAGCTTATGGTATTACATGCACACAGTTAGAAATTCTTTGTGAGAGCGAGTGTGATCTTACCTAGTCCCAAGAGAAATACATTGATATGATCATATACACATGAGTGAGTGTTGGAATTCTTTGAGGTGAGAGCATTTGGTCAACAAAATCGTCTGCAAACTGTCTGGGTCAGTGTTGTAGATTTATGTGCAGGGTTGCAAGTGATAGTATTTTTCCATGTTTTGATTCCTCCGTGTCATGGTTGAAAATTTTTCATATGCGTTATGATTTGAGTTTGAATGATAAAGGAGGGGATAAAAAATTTGATTAGATGAAGAATTGTGACAACCAATAGTTTCGTAAAGTTCTTTTGGTTGAAGCACTAAAGTAGTTTATTTTATTTTGCTTTTGCTTGAGATATGCAAAAGTTCTAAGTTGAGGGTGTTGATGTGCCGTGATTTTACGACCTTTTGACGCTTAAAACCAAAAAACTATGCACATTCTAGATATGTTTATATAGATATGATATATTTGTGTTAAATGTTGAAGGAAAACAGGTCCGGAATGGGAAATAGGAAAAGTAAGGCAAAAATGGACAAATATGTAAGTTGATACCCAGGCCACGAGTTCATCATCTCAATGAACGACTCGTTCCTGGAGTCGTGGGAAGAAATTGAGCTTGATGAAGAAAATCCAGTATACCTAATGAGTTGAAGGCATGACTTGTTACATCTAGTAATGAGTCATTATAACAGTTGTGGAGACTGGGAGGAGAAATTCTAAAGAATTGCCCAGTGAAGACAATGAGTGACATAACGATTTGTTAGGTGAAGTGACGATGTCATCAGACACTTTGGGCATCCTTCAAGTGCACTGGAAGATGTGGTGCGTCAGGGCCACGAGAGACCTAACAACTTGTTCCTAGGCCATGCGAGTCGTTAGGTGACCCATCACCAAGATTGGATAAATTGCTGAGAACGAATCAAGATCACTATCCACGACTCGTTGGGAGACCCAACGAGTCGTTACTTGTCCTGTTACCCCTGCTAACCTGGAATCCAAGTTTAGTTAGGATAAGATTTGATTGAAACTGTAAATATAATATTTAGGTTTATTTTCTAATATAGTTTACTTTACCAACTTTCACGTGGATTTTAGTGTTGTTAACTATCCTTCTTAGTTCAAGAAACAAAGTTTGTAATTTTGTTCTTGATTTTGAGAATTAAACAACATTGGAGGTTTGTTCATCCATTTTGGAGTCTTATTCAATTCACGTGTTTTTCTTCTACGAATTATTGTAAGTTACAATTATGATTTCTTCTATATTTTGAGATTGTGATATTTCAACTATGAGTAGCTAAACCCATAACTAGGGTTGTGGGAACCATGATGAATTAACACATATTGGTAAAACACTTAGTGATTCTTGAACGGGGTTTACTACATGTATTGTTTTTCCCTTTGTTTTAATTATTTCTTAACGATTGCAAACATTGGAACTTTCCTTATTCTTACTTACCCGATCAGGGGGTAGTGAATGGGAAAAGGGATTAACAATGGAGATTTGAGGCTATCCACCCTCATCTAATAGCTTGAACTTGTCCAGAAATAGCTAATCCGATATTAAGGGTAAGGGTTAATTAAGCATACACCCGTATAGGACCAAGCTGCATGGTGATAATCATATAGATAGGAGACCAACCATTTAGGTGAACTTAACTTACCAATATTGCATGGTAAACACTGGAATAGATCACTAGTGTAAAAGCCTTATGGTTATGAAGTCTTGGGGAACACAATCCTAGTCAACTTGTTGATTGAATACAACCGTAATTGATTTAAGCATTTACTAGTCTTTATTCTTGTTTAATATTTTATTTTTCAATTCTTTTTCCCATAGGAAATAAGAAAGCCAATAGTAAAAGCTAATCACATTAACTCAAGTTCTTTCCATATTCCCTGTGGGATCGACCTCAACCTTTGTTGAATTTTATATTTGACATCAACCGCTTTATATCTCAATTACGAGGTATAATTTGCGCGACATCATTCATATGAGAGACTATCCTTTATTTCTACACTGTCCAATGGCACGATTGAAGTTGGATCGCCAAAGCAGTTCTTCAGTAGTGACACATGGAATACTGGGTGCACAGAAGCCAAAATCTGAAGATAATTCCAGCTTATAGGCTACCTTGCTAATTCGCCTCAGAACTCTGTAAGATCACACATATCTCAGACTGAGCTTTCCCTTTTTTCCAAACCTCGTGACCCCTTTCATGGGAAAATTTTTTAGATAGACTCAGTCATTCACACCAAACTCCAATTCTCTTCTCCTCACATCAGCATAGGATTTCTAACGGCTCTGAGCTATTTTCAACCTTTCTCTAAAGAGTTGTACCTTCTACATAGCTTCATGCATAGAGTATGGCTCGATTATTGAAGTTTCACTTTAATATCCCGGAAAGGCCTAAGAATAGACCTGGGAGTTAAAATTGAAAAATGCAAAAAACTAGCAAAAATATCACAGAACGGACGACCCTACTACTCTTGGTAGGATACCACGGGTCATCATATACATTATTGGTTTGGGAAGTTAGGGAAGTAGTGGTTACAAGTGGAAAGTGTAACGACTCATTGTCAGGTACAACGAGTCATTGTTACCAGTCGTTAGAAGGACTGAACTTAGGCTAAGGAAGAAGCTATGGGCCATCCCACGATTCGTGGTAAGAGACAATGACAAATTGTTTTAATTCGTCGCTTTATGGGTGAAGTATCCAGTACATTCAACGGATTGAGACGACAACTCCTTGGATTCCACCACGAGTCATGGTGAGGCTCGTGGAAAGAGAAGTCAGATTTGGTCAAAGGGCTGACGACGATCGATTCAACAACCCGTGGTTTGTTGTAATGACTCATACTGTTGAGTCGTGGGAAGGATCTGAGACATGTCATGAGGTAGTGGACCCTACGACTTGATACCACGAGTCGTGGTATGATTACATGATCCGTTGGGTTGGTCGTTGGTTTGTCTGGGCCATATTTCAGGGAAATTATTTTAAGGGTATTTTCGACCATTCCTCAGTTTTATCCCCTAAACTACATCGTTTTGATTATTTCCTGAGTGTAATAAGAGGATTTAAGTCCCTATTGCATGCCCATTCTCATGCAAGGATTCTATAGAGGTTTGGGGAGATTCAAGGCCTTCTTCCCCAAATTGTTTTCTTAAATCTTATGGGTGTTCAAGGAGCTTTAAGTTCATCCATTCCCAGGTATGTAGGGTTTTAAAATGGGTAGAATTCTTCCTCACCCATGCCCAATTTCGATTAAAGTCATGAATTCTTCTACTCAAATTCCATGGGGCTTTACCCAAAGCATGTCAATGCGGTTTCTCCTTATGGGTATGTTTAATTGAGTTTTTCTTATGGAAATATGCATGATGGGAAGGTTTTACTATTATTTTCTTTAATTCATGTTTCAATCTTTTTAAATCTAAATTGCCCATTTATGGAAGTTCATGGAAATTATGATTTATGATGAATATTCACTATTGTAAGTTTATTGATTATGGAAATGCATGAATCTAAGTTACCTATGTTTATGAGTATATTTTGTAAATAAATGAGTATGATGAAGTATTGGGCAATGCCCATATGATGACAAATGATTTATGATTTATGAAATGAATTTTATGATTTATCGATTTATGACGTTGGCCGATAAAAGGGGCCTTCATTCTTGGCTAAGCATGTTTTAATGATTTATGTATGAGCCTATTGCACGTTTTTGGGAGTCGTGTCTAGCACCGAACAGCCCGGCGTTCAAAGGACTACGTTGGTGTCTCATAACCATGTGCCACCGTGGGTTGTAAATGTTATGAAGTATTGATAATGATCCCCTCAAATGTCATATCACTCCTTATGCACGACCCTCGCTTGGCAAGCCAGGGTCGGCTCTGCCCACTTGAGCGAGACAGTGGGGGATCATGAAAGGGTCTACCATGATGGTGTCGGTTATGATGAGTCCTCCCATTGTTCCGCATGTTTTTATGAATTGTTATTTTTATGTTATTGTCTCAAGTTATATTATGATAAAATTATTTACGAATATGATAATGAATGATTATGAATAATTTCAAAGCCTTGACCCTTATGATTTTTATGAAGATTTCAATGTAAGCATGATGTCCTCTTCCTGTGTCTATTTATGAGTTTTACTTAAATTTTAAAATGTCCATTTTACTTATCTTGCATACTCAGTACATTCCACGTACTGACTGCATACTTTCTATGCTGTATCATTTCATGATACAGGGTCCGGATCTCAGGCTCAGCCTCATCCTTAGTCGTCTCAGTTTACACTTTCAGCTTATTGGTGAGTCCTCATGTTTGGAGGGCTGTTTTACAGAATTTTATTTTGTTTACATTCAGTTTTGGTCGGGTCAAATAGGGGTGTTGTCCCATCAACCCATCTTATGTATAGAGGCTTTCGGAAAAGTATGTAGTATTCAGTTGTGTAAACGTTTGGTATTTCTTGATGCTATGTTATGATTAAGTTTCCGCCATATCTTTATGATTATTGTTCCGCTTATCTGAATGGGATTAGTTGAAATCATGTGCCATGGGTTGACTCGGAGTCTCTCTCGGGGTTCCTTATCCCGTGTCTACGATTTGGGTGTACGTTCGGGTCTTGAAAACTTGGTATTAGAGCCATACATTTGAAGTGTCCTAGGGAGTCCGAAAGCCGCTTTAGGTAGAGTCTTTTTCATGGGTGTAAAGCGCGCCACACCTATGACGAAGGGGCTACTAAATGTTTTAGGAAATGTTTACTTCGATCATGTTCTATGTTGTGCGTTGAAAAGATTTTCCATCCTTCTAATTCATGCGATTCGCGATTGCAGAATTATGACTCCTAGAAGAATGAACAGAAGGAGAAATGGAAATTATGAAGGCCACGGAGATGGCAATGATCACCAGTTCTGGAGCCCCAGGCACCAAAGCCAGCTGCTCACGTCGAGTTTTGGGCAGCGATTCAGATGTTGGCACAGGACTTGACTGCTCAGGTCAATCAGCAGGCTATTGCACAGGTTCCACAGAATGACAATGCGGAGCCGGCCCAGATTAGAGACTTCTTGAGGATAAACCCTCCTGAGTTCACGGGATCGAAGGTGGATGAGGATCCACACGAGTTCATTAAAGGGATCCTGAAGGTCACTTAGGTTATGGGAGTGAAAAATGGGGAGTGTGTGGACTTGGCCTCTTATTAGCTAAAAGAGGTGGCTCATATTTGGTACAAGCAATGGAAGGACAGCAGGGCAGCGATGCGGGCCCTATTGGCTGGGATGAGTTCCACATGGCTTTTCTTGACAGATTCTTCCCTCGGGACATGAAAGAGTTGAAAGCATCTAAGTTTGTTAACCTCAATCAAGGAAAGATGACAGTGTTGGAGTATTCACTTGAGTTCACTCGCTTGTCGAGATATGTTACAGAGTCGGTGATAGATCAGAGGGCGCGGGTGAGTGGATTTGTTCATGGTGTGGCTGGTTATTTTGACAAGGATTGCAGGACTGTTGTGCTTCACCAGGACATGGACTTTTCTCGCATAGTGTTGTACGCCCAGCAGATGGAGGCAAATCATGCAAGGGAGAGGGAAGCAAAGAGGGCTCAAACAGATAGTCGTGGGTTTTCACATCAGAGGTCCGGCGGAGGCTACCATCCACAATTTCAGCAGAGGTCACTAGCCCCAGCACCATCATCAGCTAGTGTTCCATCCATACCCAAGGGTGATTAGAGGAGCAGGGCTTCAGGGTCGAGGTATCAGAGAGGCACCCAGTTAGGTTATACTTCTCTAGCCTTTGGAAAGTGCGACAAGAGTCACACCGGGGAGGGCCTGCTCGGTTTAGATATCTATTTTGGTTATGGTAGAACTGGACACATGCGCCAAGCGTGCCCATATGCTAGACAGGGTGATGATAGGGGTCATGCAGAGGCCACCAGGACAGCAGCAACTCCAGCTCGTTCAGCTCTGCATGGAGCATCTACTAGTGGGGAAGGCGGTCAGTACCAAAACCGATTTTATGCCCTTGCCTCACACCAGGAGCAGGAGGCTTCGCTAGACCTGGTCACTGGTATGTTGCTTGTCTTTCATATTGATGTTTATGCCTTGCTTGATCCGGAAACAACATTGTCTTTTGTGACTCCTTACATTGTTTGTATCCTTGGAGTTACTCCCAAGACCTTGACAGAACCATTTTCAGTTTCTACCCCCGTCGATGATTCAGTTGTAGCTAGACGAGTGTATAGAGGGTGCCCGGTCACTGTGTTGCATAAGGTTACCTCCACAGACTTAGTAGAATTGGTCATGACTGATTTTGACATCATTTTGGGTATGGATTGATTGTTTGCGTGTTATGCTTCGATTAATTATAGGACCCGTATGGTGGAGTTTCATTTTTCGGGTGAGTCAGTTGTGGAGTGTAAAGGTAGTTCAGCGGTGCTAGCAGGTCAGTTATTTCCTATCTTAAGGCTAGGAAGATGATCTCTAAGGGGTGTATGTACCACCTAGTTAGGGTGAAGGATGTGGAGTCCAAGACCCCGACTATTCAGTCAGTTCCGGTGGTGTGCGAATACCCGAAGCTGTTTCCTAAGGATTTGCCAAGTGTTCCTCCGGAAAGGGAAATTGATTTCGGTATTGATTTATTTCTAGATACGCAGCTTATTTTTATCCCTCCTTACAGGATGGCCCCAGCCGAGCTAAAGGAATTGAAGGATCAGTGAAAGGATCTGTTGGACAAGGGCTTCATCAGACCGAGCCAGTCTCCATGGGGTGCACCAGTTTTATTTGTTTGAAAGAAGGATGGTTCCCTTCACATGTGTATTGACTATTGACAGTTGAACTAGGTTACCGTTAAGATCAGGTACCCCTTACCTAGGATCGATGATTTGTTTGACCAGCTTCAGGGTGCCAAGTGCTTCTTCAAGATCGATATCAGGTCCAAGTATCATCAGCTTAGAGTTCGGGAGAGTGACATCCTGAAGACTGCTTTTATGACTCGGTATGGTCACTATGAATTTGTTTTTATGTCTTTTGGGATAACCAATGCTCCTGCAGCTTTTATGGACCTGATGAATAGGGTGTTCAAGCAATATTTCGATATGTTCATGATCGTGTTCATCGATGACATTCTTATATACTCTCAAAGCGATGAGGAGCATGCCACTCATTTGAGAATAGTACTTCAAACCCTCAAGGATCGTCAACTGTATGTAAAGTTTAGCAAGTGTGAATTTTGGCTAAACTCGGTAGCATTTCTGGGCCATGTGGTATCAAGCGAAGGCATAAGGGTAGATTCCCAAAAGATAGAGGCAGTGAAGAATTGGCCCAGACAGGTGAATCCTTCAGAAATCTAGAGTTTCTTGGGCCTAGCAAGTTATTACAGAAGGTTTTTGGAGGGTTTCTCATCTATTGCGGCACCTTTGATTAAGTTGACTCAGGAAAAGGTGAAATTCCAATGGTCGGATTCTTGTGAGTAAAGCTTCCAAGAGTTGAAGACCCGACTCACCTCAGCACCAGTGTTGACATTACCCGAGGGTACCGATGGCTTTGTTGTCTATTGTGATGCTTCAAGAGTCGAACTAGTATGTGTGATGATGTAGCATGGGAAGGTCATAGCATATGCCTCGAGACAGCTGAAGGTCCATGAAAAGAATTCCCCGACCCATGGTCTTGAGTTGGCTGCGGTGGTGTTTGCATTGAAGATATGGAGGCATTACTTGTATGGGGTCCACATGGATGTATTTACGGATCACAAGAGCTTGCAGTATGTGTTTACCCATAAGGATCTGAATCTTCGGCAAAGGAGGTGGTTGGAATTACTTAAGGACTATGACATGAGTGTCCTTTACCTCCGGGGCAAGGCTAACGTGGTTGCAGATGCACTTAGTAGACTCTCCATGGAAAGTGTGTCCTACGTGGATGAGGGAAAGGAGTTGGTAAGGGATGTACACTGACTAGCAAGGCTGGGAGTTAGATTGATCGATTCAACCGATGGAGGTGTTGTTGTGCATAATGGGTCAGAATCGTCCTTGGTAGTTGATGTTAAATCTAGATAAGATGAGGATCCCATATTGAGGAAGCTGAAGGAGGTGGTGTGGAATCAGAAGGTGGAGGTTTTCTCCCAAGGGGATATGGTGTGCTGCGATACCAGGGTCAATGATGTGTTTTGGACGTCGAGAATTTGAGAGTTCAAATACTACATGAGGCACATGGTACCATATATTCCATTCATCCAGGATCCACAAAAATGTATCAGGATTTGCAAGAGATCTATTGGTGGGATGGTGTGAAGAAAGATATTACGGAGTTCGTAGCAAAATGCCCAAACTGCCAGCAGGTGAAAGTCGAACATCAAAGGCCGGGAGGCGTACTTCGGAATATCAGCATCCCCACTTGGAAATGGGAGGAGATTAATATGGACTTTGTTACAGGACTACCTCATACTCGCTGCCACTATTACTCCATTTGGGTGGTGGTGGATGGACTAACTAAGGCGGCACACTTCCTACCGGTCAAGACCACGAATTCCGTGGAGGATTTTGTTAAATTGTATATTCGGGAGTTAGTTTGGCTTCATGGAGTGCCCTTGTCTATTATTTCAGACCGAGGCACTTAGTTTACTTCTCAATTCTGGCGTTCTTTTCAAAAGGTACTTGGGACGCGGGTTAAGCTTAGTACAACCTTCCATCCGCAAATAGAAGACCAGGAAGAATGAACCATTCAGACCTTTGAGGATATGTTGAGGGCATGTGTTATGGATTTTAAAGGTAGTTGGGATGATCATTTTCCCTTGATTGAGTTTACTTATAATAACAGTTGCCACTCCAGTATCCAGATTGCACCGTTCGAGGCTCTCTACGGGCAGAGGTGTAGATCTCCCATCAGATGGTTCGAGGTTGGTGAGGTAGTTATGATAGGCCTAGATTCGGTTCATGAGGCGATGGTGAAGGTTCAGTTGATAAGGGACCAGTTGAAAACCGCTCAAAGTCATCAAAAATCATATGCTGATGTGAGGAGAAGAGATTTTGAGTTTGATGTGGACGATTGGGTATTTCTAAAGGTATCTCCCATGAAGGAAGTCATGCGATTCTGAAAGAAAGGTAAACTTAGTCCCCGCTATGTTGGCCCCTACCGAGTTGTGAGAAGAGTTGGTAAGGTGGCATATGAGTTGGACTTGCCCTTGGAGCTAACTTCGGTTCATCCCGTCTTTCATATGTCACTTTTGAAGAAGTTCTTGGGTGATCCATCCTTGGTAGTTTCGGTAGATAGCATTAGAGTGAAGCACAACCTCAGTTATGAAGAAATTCGGGTGAAAATCTTAGATTGTCAAGTCTGTAAGGTAAGGAACAAAGAAGTAGCTTCAGTTAAAGTATTATGGAGGAACCAGCATGTTGAGGGGGCTACGTGAAAAGACAAAGCGGATATGATGGCTAAATACCCACATTTATTCTCTACCGGCTCAGTTCCAACTTGAGGTATCAATTTTACCCAATGACTCTATTTTAGTTTTCATGTTCAGTTCATGTGTGCAAGTTTCTTTTGTGTGTATGAATGCATATGTGAAGCAAGAAATCAGTTCAGCTATATGGTTTGATTCGGAGGTAGTTATTCCATGAAAAATTTTGGTTAAAATGATCAGTATATAGCTATGATAAATTGTACGTTTCTGTTTACTGCTTGTTTCCTACATTTGAGGACGAATGTTCCCAAGGGGGAGATATTATAATACCCCAGAAAGGCCTAAGAATAGACCTGGGAGTTAAAATTGAGAAGTGCAGAAAACTGGCAAAAATATCATCAAATAGACGACCCTACGACTCGTGGTAGGATACCATGGGTCATCATATACAGTCGTGGTTTGGGAAGTCAGGGAAGCAGTGGTGACAACGGACGGTGTAACGACTCATTTTCAGGAAAAATGAGTCATTGTTACCAGTCGTTAGAAGGACTAAACTTAGGCTGAGGAGGAAGAAACAGGCCATCCCATGATCCGTGGTGAGAGACAACGACCCGTTGTTTTAAGTCGTCATTTGATGGGTGAAGTTTCCAGTGCATTTAATGGATGGATACCACGACTCATTGGATTCCACCACGAGTCGTGGTGAGGCTCGTGGAAAGAGAAGTCAGATTTGGTCAAGGGGCTGACGATGGTCGATTCAACGACCCGTGGTTTGTTTTAACGACTCGTCTTGTTGAGTCGTGGGAAGGGTCTAAGACATTTCACGAGGAAGTAGACTCGACGACTCAATACCACTAGTCGTGGTATGATGACATGATCCGTTGGGTCGTTCGTTGGTTTGTCAGGGCCAGATTTCAGGGAATTATTTTAAGGGTATTTTCAACCTTTCCTCATTTTTAGCCCCTAAACTACCCCGTTTTGATTATTTCCTGAGTGTAATAAGAGGAGATAAGTCCCTATTGCATGTCCATTCTCATGCAAGGATTCTAGAGAGGTTTTGGGAGATTCAAGGCCTTCTTCTCCAAAAATTTTTCTTCAATTTCTTGTGGGTGTTCAAGGAGCTTTAAGTTCATCCATTCCCAAGTATGTAGGATTTTAAAATGGGTGAAATTCTTCCTCACCCATGCCCAATTTCAATTAAAGTCATGAATTCCTCTACTCAAATTCCATAGGGCTTTACCCAAAGCATGTCAATGTGATTTCACCTTATGGGTATGTTTAATTGAGCTTTTCTTATGGAAATATGCATGATGGGCAGGTTTTACTATTATTTTCTTTAATTCATGTTTCAATCTTTTTATATCTAAATCGCCCATTTATGGAAGTTCATGGAAATTATGATTTATGATGAATATTCACTATTGTAAGTTTATTGATTATGGAAATGCATGAATCTAAGTTACCTATGTTTATGAGTATATTTTGGAAAGAAATGAGTATGATGAAGTATTGGGCAATACCCATATGATGACGAATGATTTATTATTTATGAAATGAATTTTATGATTTATCGATTTATAATGTTGGCTAACAAAAAGGGCCTTGATTCTTGGCTAAGCATGTTTAAAGGGGATCAATAATTATAAATGCTATATCTTAGACAATGAATTTTTATGAATGATGTTAATGATTTATGTATGAGCCTATATACATGTTTTTGGGAGCCGTGTCTAGCACCGAGCAGCCCGGCGTTCAAAGGACTACGCCGGTGTCTCATAACCACGTGCCACCGTGGGTTGTAAATGTTATAACATATTGATAATGATCCCCTCAAATGTGATATCACTCCTTATGCACGATCCTCGCCTGGCAAGCCAGGGCCGGCTCTGCCCACTTGAGCAAGACAATGGGGGATCATGAAAGGCTCTACCATGAAGGTGTCAGTTATGACGAGTCCTCCTATTGTTCCGCATGTTTTTATGCATTGTTATGTTTAAGTTATAGGCTCAAGTTATATTATGATAAAGTTATTTATGAATATGATAATGAATGATTATGAATGATTTGAAAGCCTTGAGCCTTATGATTATTATGAAGATTTCGATGTAAGCATGATATCCTCCTCCTATGTCTATTTATGAGTTTTACTGAACTTTTAAAATATCCGTTTTACTTACCTTTCATGCTCAGTACATTCCACGTACTGACCGCATACTTTCTATATTGTATTGTTTCATGATACATGATCCGGATCTCAGGATCATCCTCATCCTTAGTCGTCTCAGCTTACGCTTTCAGCTTATTGGTGAATCCTCATGTTCCAAGGGATGTTTTACAGACTTTCATTTTGTTTACGTTCAGTTTTGGTCGGGTTAGTTGGGGGTGTTGTCCTATCAACCCATCTTATGTATAGAGGCTTTCGGACAAGTATGTAGTATTCAGCTGTGTAAATGTTTGGTATTTCTTGATGTTATGTTATGATTACATTTTCGCTATATCTTTATGATTATTGTTCCGCTTATCTGAATGGGATTTGTTGAATGCATGTGCCATGGGTTGACTCAGGGTCTCTCTCGGGGTCCATTTTCCCGTGTCTACGATCTGGGTGTACGTTCGGGTCATGACATTCACCAACCTCAAACCATCCAATAGGAGACCTGCACCGTCTACCATACAATGCCTCAAATAGGGCCATCTAGATGCTGGAATGATAACTATTGTTGTACGCAAACTGGATAAGAGGCAAGTGGTTATCCCAACTGCCCTTGAAATCGATTACACACGCTCCCAACATATCTTTTAAGGTCTGAATAGTCCACTTAGCTTGCCCATCTGTCTGCGGGTGAAAAGTTGTGCGGAGCTTGACCTGGGTGCCAAGTCCATTCTGAAAAGACTTCCAGAAATGTGAAGTGAACTGGGTACCTCTATCTGAGATAATGGATAATGGCACCCCATGAAGCCTGACCAACTTCCGGATATAAAGTCTAGCATAGTCCTCAGTTGAATCCGTCGTTTTAACTGGGAAGAAATGTGATGACTTAGTCATTCTGTCCACTATTACCCAGATAGAATCATGTTGCCGACGAGTTCAAGGTAGACCCATAATAAAGTCCATATTTATTTCTTCCCACTTCCACAAGGGTATGCTGATATCTTGGGTCATACCTCCAGGTCTTTCATGTTTTACCTTGACTTGCTGGCAGTTCGGGCACTTGACTACGAATTCGGTGATGTCTCTCTTCATGCCATTCCACTAGTAAATATCCCGCAAATCGCGGTACATTTTAGTAGCACCAGGGTGTATAAAGTATCTTGAGTTGTGTGCTTCAGCCAATATCTGCTGCCTCAAGTCACCAACGTCCGGTACACACAATCTGCCCTGATAACAGAGCACACCATCTCCCCATTTGGAGAAAGCCTCAACCTCCTTTCTGAGAACCGCTCCCTTGAGTTTAAGTAGGATGGGATCTTCATCCTGTTTGGAATTAAATGCAACAACCAAAGAGGAGTCTGACCCTCTTTTGCATCACCACTCCACCCTCAGCTGAGTCAACCAACTGCACCCCTAACCGAGCTAGTCTGTGAATGTCCTTCACCAATTCCTTTTTGTCTTCCTCCACATAGGCCAGCCACCCGTAGACACTCTGCTTAGGGCGTCAGCCACCACATGGCTTTGCCCGGGTGATACAGCATGCTCATGTCATATTCTTTAGGAGCTCTAACCACCTTCTCTGACGGAGATTCAGGTCCTTCTAATTGAATATATACTGAAGGCTATTGTGATCGGTGAAAAAATCAAAGTGAGACCCATATAGATAATGTCTCCATATTTTTAATGTAAACGCCACCGCTGCCAACTCCAAGTCATGATTTGGATAATTTTTCTCATGAACCTTGAGCTGGTTAAAGGCGTAGGCTATTACCCCGCCTTGCTGCATTAGAACGCAACCGAGTCCAACTCTAGAAGCGTCACAATATACGACAAATCCATCTGATCCTTCTGGTAGGGTCAATACTGGAGCATTTGTGATTCGTGTTTTTTAACTCCCAAAAACTTTTCTCACATGCATCTGACCACTGGAATTTCACCTTCTTCTAAGTCAGCCTAGTCAATGGAGATGCTATAGAACAAAAGCCTTCTAGAAAACATCGTTAATAACTGGCCAAACCCAAGAAACTTTTGATTTCGGCTGGGGAGGTGGGTCTGGGCCAATCTTTTATATTGATATCTTTTGAGGATCAACCTGAATGCCTTCACCTGAGACCACATGACCCAGGAAAGTCATGGACTTCAACAAGAATTCACACTTGCTAAACTTGGTGAACAACCGGCGGTTCCTGAGTGTCTGAAGCACTACCCTCAGGTGATTAGCATGCTCTTCCTCATTTATGGAATATACCAGAATGTCATCGATAAATACAATGACGAACATATCCAGATACTGCTTGAAGACTTTGTTCATCAGGTTCATAAAGGTTGTAGGGGCATTTGTTAGTCCAAAGGACATGACTACAAACTCGAAGTGTCACGACTCGAACGTAGGCTCGGGTTGTAACACGGGATAAGGAACCCTGAGAGGCCCCAAGTCGACCCATGGAAAAAGCATACATCTAACTTCATTCATTTTAAGCAAAAGACTGAACATAATACATAGCGGAAACACTGGACATATACATAAGTTGAGTACTACATGTTGTCTGAAAGCCTCTTTTGTATAAGATGGGCTGATAGGACAATAGCCCCAACTGACCCGGCCAAATAATGAAACATAGAATAACATAAATGTCTAGTCAAATGGCCCTCGGAACATGAGGACTCACCAACAAATGTTGATAATAGCCCCAAGATGGTCTAAGGATGAGGATGAGCCTGAGAGCCAGGTCCTGTATCATGAAACAATACAACATAGAAAGTATGCGGTCAATATGTGCAATGTACCCGAGAATGCAAGGTAAGTAAAACGGACATTTAAAATAGATAAAAACCCTCAAAACATCATAAGAGTAGGACATCATGCTCATATCATAAATATCGTAACACAACATAATATATGGCTCAAGGTTTTCGAAGCATTCATAATACATTTGTAATCATAAGCATGAGAGGAGAGCTATATTGAACATAACTTGAGCCAATATACGTAATCATAAGCATGCATAAATCATGAGGAACAGCGGGAGATTCTCTTAACTGACATACCCCATATGAGCACACATAAAGCCCGACTTGTAACCCTAGTCGGGAGGGTGTCCGTACCTTGCCAAGGATAGAACCATGAAAGTGTGATGTCACCATAAAAAGGGCCAATTGGACCAGGGACAGTCCAAAAGGAGGTCCCGACATACCTACGGTGGCACATAGTTTATGAGATCCGGGGCAGAACCTAGGCCCTGAACCTACTAGGTGTTTGATACTACTCCTAAAACATATATAGTGCTCATAGTATAACATGCATGAATTCATGGGCTAGTTAAATCATGATAATCTTAAACATACTTGTACATACATGAACTAGCCATGGCATAAGACCCGTGAGTCGGCCAAAAATATAATTCATGAATCATAGGTTCCATGCATACTTGTAGATCATACATATAACTTGTAAATCATTAAATCATGATGGGTAATTGAATAATTTAATATTTCAAGTCATAAACCATACTAGAATTGTAAACATCATCAATTGAAGAGAAGATCATAAATCGATTCATCATAGATCATGCATAATTAGGCTTAATTTGGTAGAAATCGAAATCAATATTTTGTAAGTAAAATAATTGTAAAACAAAATCAAAATCCATAAAATATGATGTAAATTACAAATCATAATAGCCCATTAACAAATCATTAGATTTTCACAAGAATTGAATTAAAATCCCATGAGATTTTGATAGATTTTCATAAATTAATAGAGAATGGGCATGCGTGTGAACGAAAACACCCATTCGTAACCCTACATACCTGGGTAAGATCAGATTTTAAAGTTCTTGAATGCCCAAGGAAGAATTGATAGGGAAGAGCTTGAAGCTATGCTTGATCTCTCTAAAAAAATTTTAACTTGCATGCATGGGAATGACTTATGCAAGAGGGACTTAACCTATCTTATATACCCAGAAAAATATATAAAATGACGTAGTTTAGGGCCTTAGAGTATATAAAGGTCGAAAATATCCTTAATGAAGTACCCAAAAAATTCTGCATAGATCGATCCAACGAGTGTACCAATGAGTCGTTGGAAGCCACCACGACTCGTGGTATGGCCTGTCATATGCACTGCCCAGGCCCTGATCCCCGATTCATACCACGGCTCGACAGGACAACTCGTCCTTTGATCAAAGGGATCGTTGGGTCGATCATCGCTCGTCCCCTTAAAAACCCTGAGCTTCTCCTTACAACGAGCCTCACCATGACTCGTTGTTCCCACCAACGAGTCGTGGTACCCATCCGTTAAGTCCACTGGAGATATGACCACCTAGACAACGATTGGTGACAACGGATTGTCATAGCTCACAATGAGTCGTTGAACGACTCGTTACCTCCCCCATGCCTAAGTCCAGTATTCACCCAAGATCACAAACAATGACTCGTTACAAGCAATGAGTTGTTACATCACCGTTGTATCCACTGCACCAGGACTCCCAAAACCACAACTGCTTACAATGACTCATGGTTTCCAACCATGAGTCATGACATCATCCGTCCTGTGACTTTTCTCGCAGTTTTTCAGCCAACTTCAAATTTTGATCCCGGATCTACTCTTAGGCATTTTTGGGGTATTACAATATCTCCCCCTTGGGAACATTCGTCCTCAAATGTTGAAACAAGCAGAAAAACAAAGACATGCAATCATTACACCCCAATACTAATCATTTAACCCAAAAATTAACGGAATGACTACCTTCGGTGCATATCATATAGCTGAACTAAATTCATGCTTCACATACACATCCATATACATAAAAGAAACTTGAACACATGATTTGAACATGAAAACTAAATAGAGCAAAACTAATACCTCAAGTTGGAACTAAGCCGGTAGCGAATAAGTGTGGGTATTTATCCATCATATCTGGTTTGGCTTCCCACATAGCTCCTTCAACATGCTAAGTTCTCCATAATACTTTAACTAAAGCTACTTCCTTGTTCCTTAGCTTCCAAACCTGACAATCTAATATTTCCACCAGAAACTCCTCATAGCTAAGGCTATCTTTTACACCAGCGCGTCCACTGGGACTACTAAAGCTGGGTCTCCCAAACATTTCTTCAAAAGCTATACATGAAACACAGGATGCATAGAAGACAAATCTGAGGGCAATTCCTACTCATACGCTACCTTACCAACTCTTCTCACGATCCGATAGGGACCAATGTAGCGGGGACTGAGCTTTCCTTTCTTCCAAACCGTATCACTCCCTTCATAGGAGATACCTTCAGAAACACCCAATCGTCCACCTCGAATTCCAATTCCCTCCTCCTCACATCCTCATAGGACTTTTGAACACTGTCAGCAATATTTAGCATGTCCCTTATCAACTGAAACTTCACCATAGCCTCATGAACCGAATCTGGCCTTATTATTGCTTCCTCACCCACCTCGAACCATCCAATGGGCTATCTATATTTCCGCCCATCAAAAGCCTCGAACGATACCATCTGAATGCTTGAGTGATAGCTGTTATTGTAATAGAACTCAATTAGGGGAAAGTGATCATCCTTACTACCTTTGAAGTCCATCACACATGCTCACAATATGTCCTCGAGAGTCTGGACTGTCCATTCTACTTGACCATCCGTTTGCAGATGAAATGTTGTGCTGAGCTAACCTGAGTCCCAAACCCTTTCTGAGAAGACCGCCAAAACTGGGAGGTAAATTGAGTACCTCGGTCGGAAATAACGGACAAGGGCACTCCATGCAATCAAACCAACTCCCGGATATATAGCTTAGCGTAATCCTCCATTGAATCCGTGGTTTTCACCGGTAGAAAATGTGCATCCTTGGTCAACCTGTCTACCACAACCCAAATGGAATCATATTGCCGGCGAGTAAAGGTAGCCCTGTTATGAAATCTATGTTAATTTCTTTCCACCTCCATGTAGAAATGCTGATATCCTGAAGTACTCCTCCTGGCCTTTGATGCTCAATCTTTACTTGCTGACAGTTTGGGCATTTGGCTATGAATTCTGCAATATCCTTCTTCATGCCATCCCAATAATAGATTTCTCGTAAATCAAGATACATATTGGTGGCACCCGAATGGATGGAGTACCTGGATCCATGGGCCTCATGCAATACATGACTCCTCAAATCATCAACATCTAGAACACATAGGTGACCCTAGTACCGAAGCACACCATCTCCCTCTTGGGAGAAGACCTCTACCTTATGACTTCGAACAGCTTCTTTTAAATTTATCAAAATTGGGTCCTCATCTTGTCTAGATTTCATATCAGTCACTAAGGATGATTCGGATCCACTTTGAACAACAACATCGCCATCGGTAGAGTCAATTAACCTAACTCCTAACCTTTCGAGATGATGCACCTCATTCACCAGCTCTTTCTTTCCTTTCTCGACATGGGATACACTTTCCATCGAGAGCCTACTAAGTGCGTCCGCCACCACATTAGCCTTACCCGGATGGTAAAGAACTCTCATATCATAGTCCTTGAGTAGCTCTAACCACCTCCTTTGTCGTAGATTGAGGTCCTTCTATGTGAACACATGTTGTAAGCTATTGTGGTCCCTAAACACATCCACATGGACCCCATACAAGTAATGTCTCCATACCTTCAATGTGAATACCACCGCGGCCAACTCTAGATCATGAGTCGGGTAATTTTTCTCATAGATCTTTAAATGTCTAGAAGAATATGCTATTACTTTCCCTTGTTGTATCAATACACACCCGAATACTATTCTCAAAGCATCACAATACACCACAAAACCATTCGTACCCTCGGGTAGGGTCAACACCTGTTATACCCCGGAAGCCCAAAGATCAGATCCGGCAGTTGAAACAGAGAAAAACTGAAATTCTGCACAAGACCTTGTTCGGACCAAACTACACGCAAGTGCACGAGGTCATACAAGTAGTAAAGTGACTTTATTTCAAGCCAAGTATCGATCCCACAGGGACTGAATTATGGTAGTAATTATCCTAATTGTTAGTGAACGATATCGCTATGAAAGTAGACAACCAAACAAATAATGTTTTATGAGTCAATATTAATAGTTAATAAGAACCTAAGTAAAGATTGTAAATTAAAGTCTGAACAATAGAAATGAACAAGCTGAGGTTAAGGAAAACATGTAGGGATGTAATTTATTAATTAGAATCAGTCAATCTTCTCTTCGGTTGTTAGTCAGGAATTAATAACCCATGAATTGGATCTTTCGACTCCTCTCCAATTAAAGAATCATGAGACTTACATTACACATTTCTGTGATGCAAAAACCTCATGCTCTAGCCATACATAACAAATTCCATAAATGACTAATATGACATTACATATATATTTCTATTTTGAACGTAAATCTTCTCTCAATTTTCTCAACTAAGAAAAGATCATATTCCACCAATTCACATCTATCCAATTAATTTCCCTTTCAGAATCAAAATTGGAATTCTAGGATATACATTAACTTTGGCCAAACATTAACGTAGTAAAAACAAGAATTGATAGAACAACCATTATAGAGAAGATGAAAACTAAAATAATTGTTAATTACATTCCTCTACAATTATCCTTAACCTCAGCAAGAGGTGAATTAGCCACTCATTTGTGGATTAAACATCTTCAAACAAGTATAATTCATACAAGCAATTGAAATTAAAGAGAAAAAGGAAGAGAAGTAACCCTAGAAATTCTTCCTCTCAACTGCCTGCTATCCACGTTCTTGCTCAAAATGTCAGATTATTTAAAATAAAACCTAAGTGTGCTATTTATACTAGTGAGAATTTTTCCTGGAATAACTGGCGACGTGGCACGGAGTGTATCGCGGAGCATCACCTCCATGCCACGGCCCTGTCGCAGACCTCCACTGGAACTCAGCTCCCAGGTAAATGCACTTCAGCGTGGCACGACGTGTATCGCGAAGCCTCACCTCCGTGCCACGGTGCCATCGCACACCTCTACTGGAATTTGACATAAAATTCCCCTCTAGGTAGACTGCCTCCGCGATGGTAGCGTGACACGGAGCCATCGGGGAGCCCCTATTTTGGCCAATTTTCCTTGTCAACTTCCGCTTCTTGCTTCCGAGTCCATTTCCACACTTCACCAACTTTTAGATTAGCTTCCAAAAATTCCTTCTAGTCTACAAAACAACACTAATCATGTTGGTTAGTATAAATCCACATTTACATACAAATAACACGAGAATGCACACATAAAAGTAGATAAACCAGTAGAAATAAAGTATTAGAGTATCACTTGGGCATGCAATTATGCCCAAGATAACCTACCCCACACTTAAAACCTTGTTCATCCTCGAACAATACTTTCACATTTCATGAAATTGAAACCCATGCATAGCTAATTTGGCGCGACCATTCAAGCTATGACTATAAGGATTATTTAAGATAGAAAATCCTCAAGAGAGTATGCATGGTTTCATCAATAAAATGAAGTACACCACATTAAGACCTCCTAACCTCAAGAATCGATTCTCGATCTTGGAAAACTCGTGCAAATCAACCGATCAAGACATCCGACACGAATGTTATCTCTCATTAAGCATGTGCCCTCACAACACAAGAGAATTACCCTATGTGCACTCATAAGATTTCAAAAGCACTACATGTAGGGGTATATGAATAAGATTACACTCGCTCTCCCAAAGAATTCACATACATCATGTCGTGAACCCTAAACTTGCACTTAGTGTTTTATTCCACTAATTTAAGGATGCATGATGTAAGATCACATAGGACTTAATGGGAACTAGTAAATACTGGGCTAACCAATAATAGTAACTAGCTTCCCTAAGCACTTTTAATACATCCCACCTTCATTCAGGACATTGCGTCTTCCTCAATCCTCTCACTCTTGAATTTTCTCTTTGTTTTTGTTCCCATTTCTTTAAGCACACTCGACTTACTAGCAAAGAGTATTTAAGCAACTTTTTTCATTCATTGATTTTCTTACTCTCTACTATTAATTAATCAATTCCAAACAAGTGCACCTTTGACCTTTTCTTTAACTTTCACAACTTTCGATTTCCCTTCTGTTTCAAACTTCTCACTCCTTCACTCCTGGGAAAATTGTTTTTTCTTAAGCGCTTACGAGTTTTGGATCAAATTCACGGCTAATGAAAAAAAGGGATTATGCTCGGTTTGTATCTATCAAACAATAGGGTAAAGGCTCAATGGAGCTAACTAGGATTTAACATTCAAGGTGGGTACGATAAGGGAGAAACTTTGGGTTCATTCAAAGAAATGCCTACATCCTTTCTTACAATCCACATCCTTCATTTCGTTTAGTATACACACTAGGCAAGTTTAGACACTTCACAATAGAATGGAATAGTCGACACCTCACACTGGCTGCACATGCTCAACTTAAGACATATTCACAGACTCTTCATTCAGTTAATTACAAGAATTCACTAATTAAGCCTCGATTACACCGAATCGAATTCTAGGGCCTAAGTATCTCAACATGTTTAACACATTTGCATGCTTCCATACGAATCACACTTGCATCTTACAATTATGTGTAACATGTAACAAGAATGTCGAACCATTAATTAGCTACACGTTTGGAAAACAAACGAAAGAAAGAAAAAGAAAACTCTAATCCTATCGACTAAATTTCCCTTAAGAAGGTCGTCATCCATCCATCATAGGGAACAGTCGCTATCTACGACGTCGGTTCAAGGGGACTATTCTCGGGAAAAGAACCAAAAACAAAAACTGAGAAACCGAGACAAAAAAATTTCGATAGAAAAAAATTAAATATAATCAAAAAATTTACACATCACAAGCAACAGCAGCTAAATATTTATTACAACACCAGCTACCACAATTTCATCAGTTGCATAACATGAAACACAGAGTCACAGGGTCACAATTAGAACAATCCACAAAAAAAAAACACAACCACAACCAGCTAGCACCTAACTACCCCACCCCACACTTAATCGGAACACTGTCCCCAATATTCACATTATTTCAATTTAAAAACAAAGTTTGGGTGGTGTACTCCATGAATAATCAAAATATTCAATCTCTTCATCAGGTGTCAGCGCCTCATCCCCAAGATCAGAATCGTCCCCGTAGTCCTCCTCCGACTCAACGTCTGAGTCCTCCCCGCGTGTTTCTTCATCAGTAGGGACGTCATCATCCACGGGCTCTACAAATGCGAGCCCCACTCGGTATAAAGCTCGGGCATGCTCATTGAATGGGTAATCCATGTCGAGCTGCCACAACTCATCCTCCGTCACAGGCCTTCAGCCAATGCACAACTGTAACATCTGCATCCCATACATTTGGACCATGTATTGATCATCCCGAGCATGTCGCTCGGCTAGTGTAAGCACAGTCCCATATGTAGTATCAGGTCCCTTGGTTTTAGTAACATCTGAAGCACGCCTGTTAAGCTGAGGGATGTAGTCCAGGGCCTCTTCCTCAATATCGTGGCCCCTGAGGAAAGTGGTGAAAAGACCACCAAACCCATACCGATACCCCTAATACAGTCAGGCTCTCTTCATGGTGGAGATGATCACCGCCCCAACATTAATTTCCAGCCCTTTCATTAGTGCATAAACCAGACAAACTCTATCTCGGGTGACATCAGTCATGTGCACACCCGGGATTAGACACGAGCAAACTATCTTCAACAATATCCAAAGCCTCTCTGTTCATCTGGGAATAGGGCAATGTCTGGTGGTAGCCCCTTTCCTTGTGCAGACCCCACCTGGCTATCGATCGAGCTCCACATAAGGTGCGTCTGATATCTGCGTATGGTGGAGTGATGTTGAGCTGGCGGAGGACATGAGCGTCTGTGTCCCGCGCCCCCAGGATTGCATTTAAATGGTGTGGTTCAAAGGTAACCACCTGCCCTCTGATCTTGATGGTGTGGCTGCGTAAAGTCAGGTTCCAGTTAGCATAGAATTCCCAGATAAGATGGAGATTGCACTCTCTAGGTTCTTCAAAAATGAAGTCTAGCCCAGCAGTGTCAACCCTATGTAGAATCAGTGGGAATTCCTATGCTAGTGGTTCCTGTTCTATCTGTTCCTCTGGGAAGTACTTGGTTTCCTTATGTTTGGAATACCATTTCTTCCCCTCATCTGTAACCCATCTAGTTCCATACTGTCGGCGTTTCCCTCGAGGAACAGCTGGTGCTGCTGGTACTGCTGCCCTGATTCTCTCTCTTTTTCTGTTGGCGCCAGATGTGGATGCGCCCTTGCCTTTGTCCTGCCTTCCTGACATTTGTCCTGTGCATTCAAAAACATACAGTTCAAATGTTATTTGAGGCATAATTGGCTACGACTAAGGCTTGGCTTAATTTGGCCACCCCACACTTAGTCGTTAGCCGCAGTCAACACAATTCGACAAGAACATTCATGTTTTTTTTCTGTTCTTAATTCCCAACATGCTCAGTGCATTCATACAAGTCGATGGAACAATGTCTTTGTACTACTCAGACTTCATACAATGAATTATGAAAATTCCTCCATTGATTCAATTATATAATCATGAGCACTTTGCAATTTGCGCACAACAACCTAGGATAATTCTTTATTTTCATCCCCCAAAAATCCATCTTCTACCATAGCATATCCACTTCAATCACAATATGTTTCAATTCAAACAACATGCACAACCCCAACATATCTACATTTTAACCCACTTCTTCTTCTTCCTATTTCAATTATCAACCCTAGTTATCAACATCGTAAGAATTTTAACAAATCGTATAACTATTGAGTTAATCTAATCACATCGATCATATGAACATCATTAATCGATAACTCAATTGATTACAAACTTATTAATCACTTAGGGAAAAGTTTCATCACAAAAACATGTTCAAGAATCGAAATATTTAGCAATAATGAGAAAAAAATTTGAGAACATACCTTTACTTTGATGAAATCTAAGAAGAATCGAAGAAATTTGCTCACTAGGTCCGTGGCACATTGAGGGAGAAGGGATTTTGGGGTGTTGGTCGCAGAGGATTTGAAGAAATGGGGGAAAACTAAGGGATTTGGGGTTGAAAAGGTGAATTTCACGCGGGTTTACCTGGTGACCCGATGTGGAATAAGCCTCAACGTGTCATGGAGGGTAACGCGGAGGCCATGCTCCGTGACACAGAGCCATCGCGGAGGCTCACTGGAATTTGTAAAAATTCCTGAATGCACCTCAACGTGTCACAGAGGCTAACGCGGAGGCCCTTCTCCGTGACACGGAGCCAACGCAAGGGCTCACTGGAAGTTTCCCCAAGTTTTATTTTCTTACCTTGATTTTTCCTTTGCGCGCTTTTGTATTTTGACCCTCCATTTCACCTGAAACTCATTCAACCACAAAAAAAATTTGTTAGAAATCATAGGTTGCCTCTCAACTATTGCCAGCTCTTTTCTTCCTTTTTTTTCTTTTTTTTTCTTTTTTTTCAATAATCCTAACTACTCTATTACATCACATTCACGAGTTGCCTCCCGTGCAGCGCCTGGTTTACCGTCGCGGCTCGACACTGTTCATCCTTAATCATCTACTAAAGTGATAGACGTCTTCTCTCGAATAACGTTTTCACCCCAGTAATGCTTACATCTCTGCCAGTTCACCAAAAATGTGGCACTTTTATCCTCTTACCACAATTCCACTACCCCGTGTGGGGTCATTCTCACAACTTCAAACTGCCCTGACCAGTTGGACAACAATTTCCCTGGGAAGAGTTTCAACCTCGAATTGAACAACAACACTTTTTGCCCTGGCTTAAAGATCCGATGCACCATGTGCCTGTCGTGCCACCTTTTAGTTTCTCCTTGTAGCATTTAGAAATTTCATAGGCGTGCCATCGAAACTCGTCTAATTCGCTCAGCTGCATCAACCTCTTCTTTCCTGCTAGCTCCGAATCCATATTTAGCTTTCTTACGGCCCAAAAAGCTTGATGTTCCAGCTCCACAGGTAGATGACATGCCTTTCCATAAACCAATCTGCACGGAGAAGTCCTAATAGGCGTCTTGTATGCAGTTCTGTAAGCCCACAACGCATCGTCAAGTTTGTTTGCCCAATCAATTTGTTGTGCATTCACTATTTTCTGTAGAATCTGCTTAATCTCCCTATTTGACACCTCCACTTGCCCGCTAGTTTGGGGATGACATGTTGTCGCCACCTTGTGTCGTACCCCATACTTAGCTAACAAGTTTTTGAAACCGGCATTCACAAAATGAGCCCCTCCGTCACTGATAATAGCTCGGGGCATACCGAACCTGGTGAAAATTTGCTTTTTCACAAATTTTGTCACCACCTTGTTGTCGTTCCTGGGACAAGCTACTTCCTCGACCCACTTAGACACGTAGTCAAGCGCTACCAAGATGTAACGATTACCAAATGACGGTGGAAATGAGCCCATAAAGTCTATTCCCCATACATCAAAAACCTCAACTTCTAATATCTGATGCAGTGGCATCTCCTATCTTCTATTGATTGTGCCTGTTCTTTGACATCTATAACACATTTTGACATAGGCTATAGCATCTCTGAACAGTGTAGGCCAAAAGAAACCTGACTGTAGCACCTTGTGAGCTGTCCGCTCTCCTCCATGGTGCCCTCCATACAGCGATGAGTGACAACTCCTCAGTACTTCTGCAATCTAGCTTTCTGGGATGCATCGTCTCATCACTTGATCCGGTCCCTGTTTAAACAGATACGGCTCATCCCACATGTAATACCTGGAATCATGTCTCAGCTTCTTTCTTTGCTGAGTCGTAGCCTCGAGTGGGTAGACTCCACTTACCAGCAAGTTCACAATATCTGCATACCAAGGGATTTCAACTTTCCTTATTGCCAAGAGTTGCTCATCGGGGAACTCTTCTCTGATGCTATCACCTTCCTTCACATGTAAACGGCTTTCCAATCGCGATAGGTAATCTGCAACTTGATTCTCGCTTCCCTTTCTGTCCCGAATCTCTAGATCAAACCTTATAGCAACAATATTCATCTGATTATCCTGGGCTTTGCATCCTTCTTGCCAAACAAATACCGAATTGCTGCATGATTAGTATATACCACCACTTTCGAACCCACCAGGTAGGATCTGAATTTGTTAAATGCAAACACCAAAGCCAGCATCTCCTTTTCTGTGACTGTATAATTGAATTGGGCGGCGTCAAGTGTTTTGCTTGCATAATAAATGGAATGAAAAAGTTTATTCCTCAACTGCCCCAATACAGCTCCTACAGCCACGTCACTTGCATCACACATCAATTCAAAAGGATGTTCCCAATTCGAAGAAATGAGAATAGGCGCTTCCACCAGCTTCTATTTTAGCTCCTTGAATGCTTCTACACAATCCTTATCAAATTCGAACTTCACCTCTTTTTCTAGCAGCTGGCATATCGGTCTTGAAATTTGTTTTGAGATGTTCTTGATGAACCGTCTGTAAAACCCCGCATGTCCGAGAAAACTGCGAACACCCTTCACTGACACTGGTGGTGATAGCTTTTCAATTACCTCAATCTTTGCATGATCAAATTCCAACCTTTGCATGACACCTTATGGCCAAGGAAGATACCCTCCTTGACTAAAAAGTGGCACTTCTCCCAGTTGAGCACCAGGTTTGAGTCTTCACATAGAGCTAACACCCTATCAAGATTCTGCAAACACGTAGCAAATGAATTACCGAAAAAAGAAAAGTCATCCATAAATACCTCGATAAAATCTTCCACCATATCATGGAAGATCGCCATCATGCATCGCTGGAATGTGGCTGGTGCATTGCATAGACCAAATGGCATTCGCCTGAAAGCATATGTCCCATAAGGACATGTAAAAGTGGTCTTCTCCTAATCCTCCGGTGCTATGGCTATTTGATTATAGCCAGAATATCCATCCAGAAAACAATAATACTCCTGACCTACCAACCTGTCCAAAATTTGATCAATAAATCAAATAGGATAATGATCTTTCCTCATGGCCTCATTGAGCTTCCTGTAATCCATGCAAATTCTCCAGCCTGTGACTGTGCGTGTGGGCCTCAGCTCATTCTTTCTGTTGGGGACCACGGTCATCTCTCCTTTCTTTGGAACACACTGAACTGGGCTAACCCATTCACTGTCTGAGATGGGATATACCACACCTGCATCAAGCCACTTGATCACTTCCTTTTTGACTACCTCTTTCATCACCGGGTTCAACCTCCACTGATGTTGCACTGTTGGCTTGGATCCTTCTTCAATGAATATCCTGTGTGTGCAGAAAGCCGGACTGATTCCCTTGATGTCCGACATTTGCCAACCCATTGCTCTCTTCCGCCTCTTAAGGACCACCAATGCATCTTTCACTTGTGCATTTGCCAGTTCTGCTGAAATGATGACTGGCAAGGTGTCATCTTCACCCAAAAATACATACTGCAGATGTGGAGGCAATGTCTTTAACTCCACTTTCGGTGCCTCTTCAATTGACGGCCTTGGCAAGGGTTCCAAAGACCTCTTCAATGGTTCAAAGTCCTTCTTCCTGAGAAACCATTTTGGTTCATTCAGAGTCTGCACCATCTTATATGTAGCACTGTCCCCAAAATGATCGGAGCCCACCAAGGCTCTCTCTAATGGGTCCTATGAGTCAACAATCTGAAGAGTCAATTCCTGATTTAGAACACTGATTGCTGATAGCTCCTCATAAATGGTCGATAGCTTCATGGCCTTGTACACATCAAAAACCTCTACTTTGTCATGCACTCGCATGGTTAGCTGCCCAGCAGCCACATCAATCAAGGCTTTCCCTGTTGCCAAGAAGGGACGTGCCAAAATAAATAGGAATTCCGCATCCGGCTCGAAATCCAAAATTATAAAATCCACTGGGAAAATGAGGGAGCCCACTTGCACTAGCACATCCTCCACAATACCATCAGGTCTGGCCAGTGAACGATCATCTAGCTGCAAGATCACAGTAGTTGGTCTAGGGCTGCCTAGCCCCAACTTCTTAAACACCGATGTTGGCATCAAGTTTATGCTTTCTCCAAAATCGCGCAATTCGTGAGCTCGAATAGATTTCCCAATTGTAATCTGAATAGTAAGCTCCCAGGATCCTTGAGCTTTGTCGGCAATCTATTCTGTATTCGGGTGGTACACTCTTCAGTAAGCGCTACTGTAGCATACTCTGTCAATCTGCTTTTGTTTTCTACAATGTCCTTGATGTACTTGGCATATTTCGGCACTCCCTGCATAACATCAACTAAAGGTAAATTAATATGTACCTATTTCAACACTTCCATGAATTTCTTGAAGCAAGCTTCCTCCTTGTGTTTTTTTAAACTCTGAGGAAACGGGGGTGGTGGTCTTTCTATCTCTTCTGCCTTTTCCTTCCCCCTCACATCATCATGTTCTTCATCCTTTTCTTCCACTCCAGATTGCTGAGGTGGCCTTTCTGGTTCCACCTCCTTGAGTTGAATTCCACTCCTGGTGGTAACTGCGTTGACCTGCTTGGGATTTGGGTCAGTATCGCTTGGTAATCCTCCCCTTGGTCTGGTGTTTTGAGCTCCAGCTAACTGTCCAAATTGATACTCCAATGCCTTTGTAGCTAACTACTGATTTTTCATGTCAGCCGCTAATTTCACATAATCAGCCTGCATCTGTGTTTGGTTAGCTATTATAGTTTTGAACATATCCTCGATGTTTCTAGGTGGTGGAGGAGGTGCATTGCTTCCTCTATATTGTGACTGAAAAATTTGATGCCCTCATTGATTTCTTTGTACGCCCTGATTTGAACTCTGTCCTTGATGACTAGTACTCCCCCAAGAAAAATTCGGATGATTCCTCCAATTTGGGTTGTAACTGTTGCCATACTGTTGATTATTGTTCCTCTGGACTTTTCCAACAAAATTCACCGAGTCTGGATTTGCACCACAACACTCAGTTGAGTGTTCACTATTTCCACATACTTCACACCATACCTGATGAACTGCATTGACTGGGGCTTGTGCCTAGCTCAAGCTCATACTGCTGAAGTGGGTGTTAAGTTGATTTTGCAAAGCAGCTATCTGTGCATCAATATCTGTAAAACCATCCACCTCAAAGACTCCTGCAGCTTTCCTTGCTCCTCCTCGCGTTGAATCCACATTCCATTTTGGATTTCCCTGTGAAATACGGTTTAATAAAGTGTAAAGCTCTTCATAGGTCTTCTCCAATGCCTGCCCACCTGCTGCTGAATCTAACAGAATCTTAATATGCGGTTCCAAACCCTCAATGAACATATGCACCAACACATCATTAGACTGGTGATGATGAGGACAATCCCTTAGCATTGACTTGAACCTCTCCCAAGCCTAATACAAATTCTCACCCTCTCTCTGTTTGAAACTTAGAATCTGACTTCTAAGTCTGGCTGTCTTCCCTGATGGAAAGAATCGTATCAAAAACTTTCTTGCGAGGTCATCCCAAGTAGTGATAGAACTTGGTGGTTCAGCTTTCAACCACCTCATTGCTTCCCCCAACAGTGAGAAGGAGAATAATGTAAGCCTCACATAGTCGGATGATACTCCAGCGGGGATATAGGTGTCACTTATCTCCAAAAAGTTTTGGAGATGTTGTTGTGGATCTTCATGAGGGAGACCTATAAATTGCCCGCTGGTGTGCAACAACTGCACCATATTCTGCTTGAGTTCGAATCTCCCTCCTGGCTCTTGTCTGCAAATGTTGGATGTTACATTATTTGCGTGTGGGATTGCCCCAGAGTTGGTAGCCGATCAGAGGATGCGGGTGAGTATATTTGTCCATGGAGTAACGGGCTATTTGGAGAATGATTGTAGGACCGCTATGCTCCATAAGGATATGGATTTCCAATGGATAGTGTTGTATGCCCAGAAGATAGAGGCGGTGCATTCGAGAGAGAGGGAGGCCAAGAGGGCCAGGACCGAGGACCACAAATTCTGTTAACAGAGGTCCTTTGGTGGGCACCGATAGCAGACCCACCAAAGATCATCAGCCCCAACATCTTCGGCATTAAGTGTGCCATCCAGGCCCAAACATGATCAGAGAGGATGGGCATTAGGCTCGAGAGGTCATAGGAGTAGACCTGCAGATTCTAGCATCCCAGCTTGTCGCAGGTGTGGTCGAGTGCACACAGGCCAGTGTTTGGCAAGTTCAGGTGCTTGTTTCGGCTGTGGGAAGCCCAGACACATGCTTAGAGATTGTCCAACTATGAATCAGGATCAGGTTGGGGGCCGAGGCCCAGCTTCTAGTTCAGCAGCCCCTTTCGCATGCACAGCACATTAAGGGGCATCTACTAGCACAGCTGGCGGTCAGAGCTAGAATAGATTCTATGCTTTAGCATCCCTTCAGGATCAGGAGGTCTCCCTGGATGTGGTCATTGGTATGTTGTGAGTTTTTCATATTGATGTTTATGCTTTTCTAGATCTGGGGGCTACCTTGTCTTTTGTGACACCTTATGTGGCCAGTAGCTTCGGAGTCAGTATCAAAGTCTTGTCAAAACCCTTCTCAGTTTCTACTCCAATAGGTGACTTAGTTATAGCTAGGCGGGTGTATAAAGGTTGCCCAGTCTTGGTCCTTCATAAGGTCACCTCAGCAAATTTGATAGAGTTAGCCATAATCGATTTTGATGTTATTCTCAGCATGGATTGGCAATTTGCATGTGATGCTTTAGTTAATTGTAGAACCGGGCATTTAGAGTTTAGATTTTCGGATAAGCTAGTCTTAGAATAGAAGGGTAGTTTAGTTGTGCCTGTAGGTCGTTTCATCTCCTACCTTAAGGCCAGGATGATGATTTCTAAGGGTTGCATGTACCATCTAGTTAAGGTTAAGGATGTCAAGTTCGAGACCCTAAATATCCATTTAGTTCCAGTAGTACGTGAGTATCTAGAGGTCTTTCCTGATGATTTGCCAAGTGTTTCTCCCGAGTGGGAGATTGATTTCGATATTGACCTTCTTCCCAACACATAGCCTATATATATTCCTCCCTACAAAATGGCTCCAGTCGAGCTAAAGGAGTTGAAAGAGAAGTTGAAGGACTTGTTAGATAAGGGTTTCATTAGACCGAGCAAGTCTCCATGGGGTGCACCAGTTTTGTTTGTTAGGAAGAAGGATGATTCTCTTCGTATGTGTATTAACTATTGACAATTGAACAAGGTCACCATTAAGAAAAGGTATCCTTTACCAAATATCAATGATTTGTTTGACCAGCTTTAGGGTGCCAAGTGTTTCTCGAAGATATATCTCAGATCCAGGTATCATTAGCTTAGAGTTCGGGAGAGTCATACCTTGAAGACAGCCTTTAGGATGCAGTATGGACTTATGAGTTTGTAGTTATGTCTTTTGGACTAACAAATGCTCCTACAGCTTTCATGGACTTGATGAACAGGGCATTCAAGCAATATCTAGACATGTTTGTGATCGTATTCATTGATGACATGCTTGTATACTCTCGGAGCGAGGAGGAGCATGCCGCTCACTTGAGAGTAGTACTCCAGACTCTCAAGGATCGCCAATTGTATGCCAAGTTTAGCAAGTGTGAGTTTTGGTTGGACTCCATGGCATTTTTGGGCCATGTGGTATCGAGTGAGGTCATAAAGGTAGGTTCTCAAAAAATTGAAGCAGTGAAGAATTGGCCCAGACCGGTAAATCCTTTGGATATTCAGAGTTTCTTGAGTTTAGCTAGCTACTATTGGAGGTTTGTTGAGGCTTTCTCATCTATTGCAGCATCTTTGACCAAGTTGACTCAGAATAAGGTAAAGTTCCAATGGTCGGAGACTTGTGAGAAAAGCTTCCAAGAGTTGAAGACTCGACTTACTTCAGCACCGGTGTTGACCCTACCCAAGGGTACCGATGGTTTTGTGGTGTATTGTAATGCTTCGAGAATTGGGCTCAGGTGTGTATTGATGCAGCAAGGGAAAGTGATAGCATATGCCTCTAGACAGTTGAAGATCCATGAGAAGAATTACCCGACCCATGATCTGGAATTGGCCACGGTGGAATTCACATTAAAGATATGGAAACATTATTTGTATGGAGTCCACGTGGATGTATTTACGGACCATAAGAGCTAACAATATGTTTTCACACAGAAATACCTCAATCTACAGCAAAGGAGGTGGTTAGAGCTACTCAAAGACTATGATATGAGTGTTCTTTACCATCCAGAGAAGGATAATGTGGTAGTAGAGGCACTTAGTAGGCTCTCTATGGAGAGTGTGTCCCCTGTGGATGAGGGAAATAAGGAGCTGGTGAAAACTGTCCATTGACTTGCAAGGTTGGGAGTTAGGTTGGTCGACTAGACTGATGGCGGTGTTGTTGTGCAAAATGGATCAAAATTGTCCTTGGTGACTGATATGAAAGCTAGACAAGATGAGGATCCAATGTTGGTAAAGCTGAAAGAATTTGTTCGAAGTCAGAAGGTGCTGCGGTACCGGGGTCGCCTATGTGTTCCGAATGTCGATGATTTGAAGAGTCAAACATTGCATGAGGCTCATGGATCCCGATACTCTATTCATCCAGGTTCCACCAAGATGTATCATTATTTGCGGAAAATATATTGGTGGAATGGCATGAAGAAGGATATTGCAGAATACATAGCCAAGTGCCCGAACTGCCAGCAAGTAAAGGTCGAGCATCAAAGGATGGGAGGCGTACTTCAGGATATTAGCATTCCCACTTGGAAGTGGGAAGAGATTAATATGTATTTCATCACAGGACTACCTCGTACTCGTCGACACTATGATTCTATTTGGTTTGTGGTACACAGGTTGACCAAGGCTGCACATTTTCTACCGGTCAAAACTACGGATTCAGCGGAGCATTATGCCAAACTGTATATCTGGGAGTTGGTTTGATTGCAGGGAGTGCTATTGTCTATCATTTTAGATCAAGGTACTCAATTTACCTCTCAGTTTTGGAGGTAGTTCCAAAAAGGGCTCGGTACATAAGTAAAACTGAGCATAGCATTTCATCTGCAAATGGATGTCAAGAGGAGAGGAAAATTCAAACCCTCGAGGACATGTTGAGGGCATGCGTGATTGACTTCGAAGGTGTTTAGGATGATTACTTTCCCCTGATCGAGTTTGCCTATAATAACAGCTATCACGCTAGTATTCAGATGGTGCCATTCGAGGTTCTCTACGGGCGGAGATGTAGGTCGCCCATCGGATGATTCGAGGTTGGTGAGGCAGCTACGATAGGGCCAAATTTGGTTCATGAGGCTATAGTGAAGGTTCAGTTGATAAGGAACAGGCTAAAAATAGCTTAGAGTCGTGAAAAATCATATGCTAATAGGAGGAGGATAGAGTTGGATTTCGAGGTGGACGATTGGGTATTTGTAAAGGTATCTCCCATGAAGGGAGTAATGCTGTTTGGGAAGAAAGGAAAACTTAGTCCCCGCTATGTTGGTCCCCACCGAATTTCGAGAAGAGTTGGTAAGGTGGCGTATGAGTTAGAACTTCCCTTAGAGTTATCTTCCGTGCATCCTGTGTTTTACATATCGCTTTTGAAGAAGTGTTTGGGTGATCCATCTTTAGTTATCCCGTGGATAGTATTGGTGTAAAATACAATCTTAGTTATAAGGAGGTTCCGGTGGAAATACTAGATCGACAGGTTCGAAGGCTAAGGAACAAAGAAGTAGCTTCAGTTAAAGTGTTATGGAGGAATCAGCATGTCGAAGGAGCTACATGGGAAGTCAAAGCGGATATGATGGCTAGATACCCATATTTATTCTCTACCAGCTCAATGTCAGCTTGAGGTATCAATTTTGATCTAAAGTTCTATTTAGTTTCATGTTCAGTTCATGTACACAAGTTTCTTTAATGTATGTGGATGTATGCATGATTCGAGAATTCAGTTCAGCTGTGTATTTTGAATCAGAGGTAGTCATTCCATCAGTTTTCGGTTTTAAATGATCATTATTTGATAATGATAATTGCATATCTCTGCTTTTCTGTTTGTTTTTCAACATTCAAGAATGAATGTTCCCAGGCAGAGATATTGTTATACCCCGGAAGCCCAAAGATCAGACTCGGGAGTTGAAACGGGAAAAAACTGAAATTCTGCACCAGACATCAGGACGGGTCATTAGGTGACTCATGAGGAGGAACCATGAGTCATAGGATGACCCGTAGTCAAGGATGAGGAGTGTGGTCTGGAGGGTCACCACGGTCATGACCACGAGTTGTGGTCAGGCCACACAACTCGTGGTGTCACTCATGGCCTGGACTGGAAGTGACAAGGAAATTTTGGACAGTGGGGATCACAAGTGGTGACCACTAGTCGTGGTCAGCCACCACGATTCATAGGGTCCCTCCTTGGGTCCCTTGATGGAAATTGGCAGTGAACATCACGAATTAGGCAACGAGTCGTGGCCAGTGAGGACAAGTCGTTAGGTCCCTCGTTGGGACCTCCTGGCAGTCTTTTCCAACGAAATTAGCAATGGCCTTTTCATAATTTCTAAGTTTCTAAATCCTAAACTACGTCGTTTTAGCCTATGAAATGTGGGCTTTAGATGGGATAACTATCCTAAAGTCTTTATTCATGCATGCAAGAGAATAGAAGAGTGATTGGGAGGTGATCAAAGGGTGATTTAAGGTTTTCTTCTTCAATTTCTTTCGATTCCTTTTTGGGCATTCAAGGGAGAGTAAGATTCAGTCTTTGTTTGATATGTAGGGTTATGAATGGGTGGTTTCTTCCACATCCATGCCCAGGCCCTCTCTACAAGTATGAAATTCCATGATTGATCTATGGGGTTTTTACCCAAATGCATGAATTGTCCATTTTTACTCATGAGTATGAATTGATTATGATTTTATTATCAAATTGTGAAGCATAGGCTAAGTTTAAAATGATTTCAATTAGAATTATGTTTCTAGCCTTATGAATGTTGAAGCCCATTGATGAGATGATCATGAAAAGTGAGATTTGCGAAGTATATGTGATAATGATGAGATATTATGATGAAAAGAATGATTTGAAGCTACCTATGTGTATAATTATGTTTTCGATGAGAATTGAGTATTTCTAAGTATGATAAAGCTTTGGGCAATGCCCACATGTTAAGTTTAAATGATGATTTTCCCAAACTAAGCTTACCACATTGTTTTGGAGCAAAGACTCCCAAATTTATATTCTAGCTTGTGGTATGTTTTGAGTTAAGTCCTCCTATGCATAGCTTACCACATGATTTTGGAGCAAAGACTCCCAAGTATGTTCTCAGCTTGTGGTATGTTTTGAACTAAAGCTTCTCATATGCATGATTTCGTATTTGAGATGTATTTGATTATTGAGCTTCGTCAATAGACGATGTTGAGCTTCGTTATATATGATGTAGAGCATATGCATGTTTCTGGTAGTATTGTCTAGCACTGAGTAGGCTATGGGTCGATCACCCTATGCCTCAGAACTACGCGCCAACATAGTTTGATACTATTATATGATTTGGGACCTCCCTTGTGAGCTTCCCTTGCCCAAATGGGACTTCAGCTTGATATCGCTATCATGGTAGCGTCCTTAGCCCTGGCAAGGTTTTGGACGGCTCTGCCCACTTGAGTGTAATAGTTGGGACCACGTAAGCCCTATGTGATGTGTCGGTTAAAAGACGAGTCTCTCATTGTTCCTCTTGATTTCAGATATGCATATTCATTACTTATGAGATTTATGTAAATGCATGTTCTAAAACAGGTTTGACTCAAAGTTCAGCTTTTACTTATAAATGTTAGAATTCAGCTTTGAGTCAATCGATTCAGTTATGATGTTATGAAGCAAGTTATACCATGCTATGAAGAGGTCATGATTTCAGCAAGAATGCATGCAAGTCCTACTCTCAACTTTCTAATGTTATGTTTTAATTAATGTATTGTCTTTAAATGATTTTTCTTACATTAGCGGTTTTACTTACCTTGCATACTTGGTACATTCCACGTGTTGACCGCATACTTCTATGCTGTATCATTTGATAATACAGGACCCGGCTCTTAGCTTCAGCCCCGCTCTTAGTCAGCTTATCGAAGTTAGTCCTCATCTTCCAATGACTAGACTATTCATCTTTTCTTTATGTATTTCAGTTTCAGCTTTTTGAGTTAGTTGGGGTCTTGTCCCATCAACTCGTCATGATTAGAGGCTATTCCGACATATGTATGTATTCAGCTTCGGATTTTATATTCTGATGTTATATTCAAGTTAGATTTCTGCTATAATTGTATTGATGGTTATTCAGTTCTTAATTAAGTTAGATGTATGCCTATTCCATGGGTCGACTTGGGGTCTCTCGGTGCTCCTTGTCCCATGTCGCGATCCGGGCCTCCGTTCGGGTCATGATAACACCGGTGTGGTAGTAAGTCTAGTCTTCAACTCTTGGAAGCTTTTCTCATAAGCCTCCGACCATTGGAACTTCACCTTCTTTTAAGTCAACTTGGTCAAAGGTGCTACAATTGATGAAAAACCCTCAACAAATCTCCGTTAGTAGCTAGTTAGGCCAACCAAACTCCGAATATCCGAAGGATTCACCAGTCTAGGCCAATTCTTCACCACCTCAATTTTTTGAGAGTCTACTTTTATGCGCTTGCTTGATACCACATGGCCCAAAATGCTACCGAGTTCGACCAAAACTCACACTTAGTTAACTTGGCATACAATTGGCGATCCTTGAGAGTCTAAAGCACTTCTCTCAAATAAGTGTCATGCTCCTTGCTCCAAGAGTATATAAGGATGTCATCAATGACGATCACAAACATGTCCAGGTACGGCTTGAACACCCTGTTCATCAGGTCCATAAAAGTTGCAGGAGCATTTGTTAGTCCAAAAGACATAACTATATCCTAATAATGACCATACTGCATCCTAAAGGCTGTCTTCGGAATATCACACTCTCGAACCCTGAGCTAGTGATATTCGGACCTAAGGTCTATCTTTGAGAAACACTTTGCACCCTGAAGTTGGTCAAACAAATCATCGTTCCTAGGTAAAGGATACCTATTCTTGATGGTAACCTTGTTCAATTGTCGATAGTCAATGCACATCCGAAGCGAACCATCCTTCTTCCGAACAAATAAGACTGGTGCACCCCATGGGGACTTGCTCAGTCTAATGAATCCCTTATCTAACAGGTCATTCAGCTGATCCTTCAACTCCTTTAGCTCGGTTGGAGCCATCCTGTAAGGAGGGATAGAGATAGGTTGCGTACCGGGTAGAAAATCAATACCAAAATCAATTTTCCTCTCGGGAGGAACACCTGGTAAATCATCCAGAAATACTTCTAGGTACTCGCGCACCACCAGAACTGACTAAATAGTCGGGGTCTCGGACTCAATATCCTTAATCCTAACTAGATGATACATGCAACCTTTAGAAATAATCCTTCTAGCTTTAAGATATGAAATAAATCGACCTGCCAGTACAGCCGAACTACCTTTCCACTCCAAGACTGATTCACCTGGAAAAATGAATTCCACCACACGGGTTCTACAATTCACAGAAGCATAACACGCATACAACCATTCCATTCCAAGAATAATATCAAAATCAGTCATGGACAACTCTACAAGGTCTGCAGAGATGGCTTTATGTAATACAGCGACCGGGCATCCTCTATACACTTGCCTAGCTACAACTGAATCACCAATAGGAGTAGAAACTGAAAATGGTTCTAACAGAGTCTCGGGACTAACTCCAAAGCTACTAGTAATGTAAGGAGTCACAAAGGACAAAGTAGCCCCCGGATTTAGCAAAGCATAAACATTAATATGAAAGATTCGTAACATACTAGTGACCACATCCGGGAAGACCTCCTGCTCCTGGCGGGATGCTAAAGCGTAGAACTTGTTTTGGTGCTAACCGCCGGCTGAACTAGTCAAGGCACCCTGCTAAGGGGGATGTGCTGCTAGAGCGGCAGAACTGACTGTTGGCATACGGGCTCCACCACCCCTTGATCTGGCTGAAGGGCAATCCCTGAGTCTGTTTCCAAGTTTTCCATACTGAAAACAAGCATCTGAGCCGACCAGGCACCTCCTGGGGTGATTCTTACCGCACTTCGCACAAGCTGAAAAAGTGCGCTATGTCTGCATGCTACCTTGGCCTCTCGATTTTGGAGCCATGCTCCTCCGATCCCCTCAGAATCTAGATGGTGTACTAGCCGATGATGGTGCTGGAGCGATAGACCTATGCTGAGACTGTTGACGCCCTGATCTGACCTGAGAAGTCCCGTAACTGTCGGTCCTAGCCCTCTTGGCCTCTCTTTGCCTCCGGTAGACGGACTTCATCTGTTGAGCATGCAATACAATGGGGGGAAAGTCTATATCGTGATACAACATGGCGATCCTACAATACTTATCTAGATAGTCCGCCACTCCATGTACAAAATGGCTCACTCGAGCCCTTTGGTCTGCCACCAACTCTAGCGCATAATTGGATAGACGGGTGAACTGCAATGTGTACTCCTGAACATAAATGTCACCCTACTTCAAGTTAACAAACTCAGCCACCTTAAGCTCCCTCATCTCTCGAGGGAAGAATTGGTCCAAGAATGTCACGTGGAACTCTTCCCAACCTATAAGGCCTGCACCCACTGCCCTAACATCTCTCCACTGCTTGAACAATATGTGTGCCACCCCCTTTAGCTGATAGGAGGCCAAATCAACACAATCTCCATTGGTCACCCCTATAACCTGGGTGATCTTTGAAATCTCCTCAATGAAATAGTGTGGATCCTCATCCACCTTAGACCCAAGGAGCTTCGGTGGGTTCATCCTCAAGAAATCTCTAATCTGGGCCACTACTGCACCGCCATTTTGTAGAGGCTATCTGAAAGACGCTACTGTATAAGATGGGTTAATGGGACAACACCCCCAGCTAACCCAGCCAAATACTAAAACATAGAATAACACAAATGTCTAGTCAAACGGCCCTCGAAACATGAGGACTCACCAAAAAATGCTGATAATAGCCCCAAGATGGTCTAAGGATAAGGATGAGCCTGAGAGCCCGGTCCTGTATCATGAAATGATACAACATAAAAAGTATGCGGTCAGTACATGGAATGTACCGAGTATGAAAGGTAAGTAAAATGGATATTTAAAATAGATAAAAAAACCCTCAAAGCATCATAAGAGTAGGACATCATGCTCATATCATAAATATCGTAATATAACATAACATAAGGCTCAAGGTTTTCGAAGCATTCATAATACATTCGTAATCATAAGCATAAGAGGAGAGCTATGTTGAACATAACTTGAGCCAACATATGTAATCATAAGCATCCATAAATCATGAGGAATAGTGGGAGATTCTCTTAACCGACATACCCCATATGAGCACACATGAAGCCCGACTTGTAACCCTAGTCGGGAGAGTGTTAGCACCTTGCCAAGGGTAGAACCATGAAAGTGTGATATAACTATGAAAAGGGCCAATTAGGCTAGGGACAGTCACAAAGGAGGTCCCGACATACCTATAGTGGCACGTAGTTTATGAGATCTGAGGCAGAACCTAGGCCCCGGACCTACTCGGTGTTCGATACTACTCCCAAAACATATAGAGTGCTCATAGTATAACATGCATGAATTCATGGGCTAGTTAAACCATGATAATCTTAAACATACTTGTACATACATGAACAAGCCATGACATAAGGCCCGTGAATTGACCAAAAACATAATTCATGAATCATAGGTTCCATGTATACTTGTAGATCATACATATAACTTGTAAATCATTAAATCATGATGGGTAATTGAATAATTTCATATTTCAAGTCATAAACCATACTGGAATTGTAAACAACATCAATTGAAGAGAAGATCATAAATCGATTCATTATAAATCATGCATAATTAGGCTTAATTTGGTAGAAATCGAAATCAATAATTTTATAAGTAAAATAATTATAAAATCTTATCAAAATCCATAAAATATGATGTAAATCACAAATCATAATTGCCCATTAACAAATCATTATATTTCCACAAGAATTGAATTAAAACCTCATGAGATTTTTGATATATTTTCATAAATTAATAGAGAATGGGCATAAGTGTAAACGGAAACACCCATTCGTAACCCTAGATACATGGGATACATGGGTAAGATTAGATTTCAAAGTTCTTGAATGCCCAAGGATGAATTGATAGGGAAGAGCTTGAAGCTATGCTTGATCTCTCTAAAATTTTCTTAACTTGCATGTATGGGAATGGCTTATGAAAAAGGGACCAACCTATCTTATTATACCTAAGAAAATACATAAAACGACATAGTTTAGGGCCTTAGAGCATAGAAAGGTTGAAAATATCCTTAATGAAGTGCCTAGAAAATTATGCACAGATTGATACAACAGGCATTCCAACGAGTCGTTGGAAGCCACCACGACTCGTGGTATGGCCTGTCATATGCACTGCCAGGCCTTGATCCCCAATTCATACCATGCTTCGACAGGACAACTCGTCCTTTGATCAAACGGATCATTGGGTCGATCGTCGCTTGTCCCCCTGAAAACCCTGAGCTTCTCCTTACAAAGAGCCTTACCACGACTCGTTGTTCCCACCAACAAGTTGTGGTACCCATCCGTTAAGTCCACTGGAGATCTGACCACCTAGACAACGATTGGTGAAAACAGATCATCGTAGCTCACAACGAGTCGTTGAATGACTTGTTACCTCCCCCATGCCTAAGTCCAGTATTCACCCACGATCACAAAGAACGACTCGTTCTTACAAGTAACGAGTCATTACATCACCCCTTGTATCCACTGCCACCAGGACTCCCAAAACCACAACTGCTTACAATGACTCGTGGTTTCCAACCACGAGTCGTGACATCATCCGTCCTGTGACTTTTTTCCCAGTTTTTCAGCCAACTTCAAAGTTTGATCCCAGGTATAATCTTAGGCATTTTTGCGGTATTACACGAAGTGACCATACCGATTCCTGAAAGTTGTGTTTGGTATGTCACACTCTCTAACCCTTAGCTGGTGATACCCCGACCTGAGATCTATTTTAGAGAAATAGTTAGCTCCCTGAAGTTGGTCGAATAGTTCATCAATTCTGGGTAGGGGATATCTATTCTTGATTGTGACCTTGTTCAACTGATGTAGTCGATGCACATCCCAAGGGTACCGTCTTTCTTTCGCACGAATAGCAATGGAGCACCCCAGCGAGAGATGTTGGGTCTGATAAAACCCTTATCAAGAAGATCTTTTAACTGCTCCTTCAACTCCTTAAGTTCAATTGGGGCCATTCTATAAGAAGGGATGGATATGGGCTAAGTATCTGGTATAAGGTCTATGCCGAAGTCAATTTCCCATTCAGGAGGAACTCTGGGAAGATGTTCAGGGGACACATCTGGAAACTCTCTGACAACAGGGACTGACTAGATAATTGGGGTCTCAGATCTTCGGGGAACACATCTGGCTTTGACTGATTCGCCAACTGGGGTGAAGACTGAGAAGGGTTTTGATAGTACTTCTGGACAGATATCAAACTAAACTGCTACGTAGGGAGTCACGAATGATAGTATGGCCCATGGATCAAGCAAGACATATACATCTATGTGGAAAAGTTGTAACATACCCGTGACTATATCTGGTGAGTTCTCCTTATCCTAATGAGATGATAATGCATAAAAATGGTTTTAGCGTTGATCGTCCTCCGTACCTGATGTTTTAGCCTGTTGAGCTGGTCATCCTGCCAGAGCTGCTGAGGTGGTGAATTGTGATTTCCCCCGTCCTGCTGATGGGCATTCCTTAAGTTGATGCCCAAGCTTTCCACTACCAAAATAGCCTTCTCGACCCTGAAGACACTCTCCTTAGTGGTTCTTGTCGCACTTGGGGCAAGCTAGATATCTATTCCCGGCACTATTGCTTTGAGATTGAGAGCCAGATGCTCCACCCCTCCAGTCCTGGTGGGACCGAAAGGTAGGGGCGCTAGATAAGCTGGGCATTGGAGCCCTCTGCTGCTACTGCTGCTGTGGGCGGTTGCTACCGCCATACCTCTAGTGGCTATAATCTAATTGGCCAGTCCTTGCCCGCTTATTGTTTCTCTCCATGTCCCTCAGTTTTTTAGCCTCAATCTACTGGGCGTAGACAATCATACTGGAGAGGTCGATATCTTTGATCAGCATCACTGTCCTGCACTTCTTGAGGACCAGATTCGACACCCCATTTACAAAATTTAGCATGCTAGCCCTTGGCTCGGCCACCATCTCCAGAGCATATTTGGACAACCTGGTGAATTCCAGAGCATACTCTTCTATGGTCCTGTTTCCCTGTCTCAGGTTCATGAACTCCGCTACCTTGGCCTCCCTGAGCTCCCCAGGGAAGAATCTGTCCAGGAAGGCTGTGTGAACTCCTCCCATTCCACCGGTCCTGCATTCACTGATCTCCCTCCTTCCACTGTTTGTACCAAACTTTAGCTACCCCTTTCAGCTGATAAGCAGTCAAGTCGCCACTCTATGAGGGATTGACACCCATGATTCGGGTGATCTTCCTAACCTCATCCAAAAATCCCTGTGGGTCCTATCCTACCTTAGATCCATGAAAGTTTGGAGGGTTCATCTGGGTGAAATCCCGCACTCGGGCAGCTGCTGTGGAACCGTTGTTATTGATTGGAACCACCTGTTGGTTCACCTGGTTGGTTATCATCTAGGCGAGAAGCTGAATGGCCGCCCTAAATTCTACGGTAGATACCGAGTCATCCTAAGGGGCTGTTGGGGCTGTTGGGGCTGTTGGGGCAGTTAGCTGGGTATTTTCGGCCCTCCTTCCATTACCGCATCACGGAGGCATAATTCACTGAAACGAATCAGAGCATGAGTTAGAAGAATGATTTTGGAACTGAATTTCAATGCACAATAAGGAGTATGAAATAAAGGAGAGTTTCTTAATGACATTTCATAGCCTCCCTGTCATAAGTGTGGCGCACTTCACACCCATTAAGAGGACTCTACTCGATGTGGATTTCACATCCGAGGATACTCTGAACCTAGTGCTCTAATACCAAGTTTGTCACCCCCGAGTTTACACCCTGGATAGGACACGGTACTTAAGGCCACAAGTGAACCCAAGTCAACCCCTAATCTATCATACACTGGCATTCTGAGTGACATAAAAATACATGCAGCGCAAATGTAAAGCAAAAATAATAATGCTTGAACAAGGTTACATATTTAATAAAATCACTTGGAGTCTAAAAGCAACTTTACGTCTGAAAGCTACTAGGTCTAATGTGTTGTTGGGACAAACCTCCAGCTAACTCCAAATCTAACATTGAGAATTCTAACATTTTGGCTAAAACTGAACTGACAATAATCTGATTGAGCTTCAATGCTACTAACAACATGGGAGTCCCCAACACTGATAAAGTCGAGCAAAATTTCGATATTCAAACACTATTGCAAGATTCAAGATTTTCTACGTTCAAGAACTTAGGGCTAAAGTTCACTTCACAAGTATAAACATCATTTCAGACACAAACTGGTGAAAAATATCTATAACCAACATGAAATAACATTCCACATGAATTAGACGAAGTATGACTAAAAATTTCTTAACATTTGAAAATCTGTAGGCTAGAATTCACTATTGTGGGAATAATATCAATTTACTCATAAACTGGTGGAAATCATATCTGAAATAATCATGGATATCATTCTATGTGAATTCAAAGAAAATTTACATATAATCTCTTTGCATTCGAAAGCTCAGGGCTAGGATTCATAGAGAAATTAGAGGAGAGTTTTGGGGGACACAAGGGAAGAACTATCCCCTTGTTGAATTCCCACATACCTAACTAAAATTCCCTAGAGATGGAATATTGAATTGTTGCAATGGATGAGGAACCCTAGACCTTGATTGAGATCTCTTGAGTGAGAACTTGCACTAATTTTTTCTGAAAATTTGAGAATGGAAATGAGGGGAAAATCGTTAAACCTCCACTATTGAATCTGAAATCATGACCAAAATGATATAGTTTAAAGTTTAGCAGGGTAGGAAATTACTTAAAGACCCTTGAAAATTTGTACGGAAAAACTGATTGTCAGTCCTCACGGTTGACCTAACGGGTCGTGGTCAGTGACCAAAACTCGTGGTCACACCCGTGAGGTACATTGCCTGAAACCCACTATTAGCCACCACGAGGGACTTAACAACTTGTTACCCTGGGCCATGGATCGTGGCATCATCTGCCAGGTTCACTACTTAGTAGTCGTATGGGGCTCATAACGGGAGACTCAACAATTTGTTACCTGGTGACCATGACTCGTGGTCACCACTCGTCAGGTACACTGCCTCAACTCCAAATAAATTTTTTATTTAGCTAACCATGATCCACCCCATGAATCGTGGTGACTGACCACGACTCATGGGGTCTCCCATCAAGTATACTGACTCCTTCCTTCCATTTCTCGATCACCCCCTTCCCACGACTAACCTAACGAGTCGTGGGGCCTGACCACGACTCGCGGTCATATCCGTGGGGAGTCAACATCCCAAAGCCCTTCCCACGACTCATCCAACGATCTGTTAGTTCCTATAAACGACTTGTTATATGAGTCATTCGGAGGAAAAAAATATTTGCAGGTTTTTCTGCTGAGCTCATTTCAAATTCCTAGTTTAAAGTTTGGGAACTTTTGGGGTGTTACAAAGGACAATTTCCTAAAACGTCTTGTAGACCCTTCCCCATAGGTGTGTCACGCATAACACTCATGGAAAAGACTCTACTTAATGTAGCTTTTAGATACCCTAGGACACACCTAAAACCTTTACTCTGATATCAAGTCTGTCATGACCCGAGCTGGGACCACGGATCGGGACGCGGGATTTAGAACCACGAATGGCACTAAGCTAACTCACGGTACATATATAGCATGACTTAATAACATAATCAATAAAAAAATAACATAAACATGAATAAGCAGAAGACTGAATAGCATAAAATATAAATCGAGCGAAAACATCATAATGCTGAATTTCAAAGTTGATCATACTAGTCTATGTCTGAAAAAGCCTCTACTAATTGACGAGTTTCTAGGACAAGCCCCAAGTTATCTCCAAGTTTGAAACAAACTGATATAAAAAAAATCTAAATTGATAGATATCCTCAGATGATGAGGACTTACCCAAAGCAGGGGCTGAACTGGATAGAAGAGGAAGCAAGCTATTACGAGACTGAGCTGGATCACCCGAACTTATATCATGAGATGATATAGCATAGAGTATGCGGTCAGTACTTGGAATGTACTGAGTATGTTAGGAAATTAAAACATGCTTAATTAGTCATTAAATTAAAACATGCATATAAATCAAAAGATCATAAGGGTAAATACTGCATGCTGAAAACTGTATCTGATACATACATAATAATAAGTTGGTTATCATAACTGAACATAGTTACCGAAGATTTAGAAATAGAAATCATATGACTTGTCATAGATGAAATCCTAAGTAAAATCTCATAAACTAATCATTAGGTCAAATCTACTGTAAACAAAATCTTATAAGTCATGAACATGAATAACTGAAATCATGAGGAACAATGGGAGACACGTCATAACGACATCATAACGATAGAGCTTATGTGATGATCCAATTATCACACTCAAGTGGGCGGAGCTGTCCAAAACCTTGTCAGGGCTAAGGACGCTAAACCATGATATCTAATCATGCTTGAAATCATGGATCATAAGCTTTACTTTTCATAAAACTTTCATAATAGGGCATAATTTCTAATAGCTTAAAATCATGAATTTATAATCAAATTTAGGATAAAATCTGCTCACTAGACTTAAAAGATACTTTAGAACATGAGGATATTAGACCCATAGACATAGCATAGGTAGTTTCATATAATTGGGTTAAAATCCTAGGAATCAATACACTTAATTAAGAACTTGAATTCATGAATTTGAGAAGAAGTTTGGGAATGAGGATGGTAGAAATCCCCCATTCATATCCCTATATACCTGGGGTAAACAAACTTTTGAACTAGCCTTAAAAGCCCAAGAGAATTGGGGAAGCAATTGGGGAGAATTCTAGCGTGATCTTAAAAGGGAATCCAAATACATTGCATGCATGGGAGCCTAACGACTTAGGATAGGATAAAACCTCTTAAAACATTCCTTTTAGGTCTTAAAATAATATCAATAGGAAGTTAGGAGCTCAGGAAATTATGAAACTAACCCCAGGAATTCGCATAAAAAAAACTATCTGTCGGCTACACCAACCACTCCAATAGGTCGTTGAATCATCTGTTGTATCTAAAGCATTTTCAATACTCTGGTGAAGTTCTAACCAAAGATAGATCAGAATGAGTCATCACATGAAAAAATGACTCATCACTGTATTCATTGCTTCTAGGGAAAATTATGTTACTCTTTCGGTTCTCCAACCAATGACCAATAGGACGAGTCATTATTTGGGAATGCGACTCATCATATCCTCTCATCGTCACCTTGGACACCCTATCATAGCTTTTGAAGTCCTTTCAACAAACTATTACCACGAGTTTTCACTCACCACCACGGGTCATTACACCCTTCGTTGTCACTGACTCAGATTTGAGCCTTTCTGAACTCCATTCGGTGACCACGCAGGACGATCTGTTACATGGAACAACCAGTCGTCACTTGGCTCATTGTTTGTTGGGAATCCTGACTAGGGACTTACTATGAGAGATATGATGGGTCGTTGTTCCCTACAATGACTTGTCCCTTGATTTGTCCTGTGACTCTGGTGAAATTTTCCTACTTTTTTTCTGGTTCAACCCTCGGGTCTCATCTTAGAAACTTTTGGGGTGTTACGGGTTGTGACACCTTGGGACTTACGAATGGATGGTATGAGTCATACCTGGATGCAGCGACCCGTACCATGAATCGTAGGTCAGAACTTCAGCACTTTGGCACTTTAGGGGAGTTCGTCACTATGGTAAGTACTACAACTTGTACCATAAAGGTACAATTCATAATGACCAACCGTAGTATGAACTTTTGCAGTGTATCAAGTCTTTGCTTTTCACCCCGGATAGGACTATGAGTGGTATAATCATGTCACGATCTGTACTGAGGCTTGTAGTCCAGACCTGTCCTGTATTTTTCACCCATCAGTTTTTGTTTCATCTGCACACTGAACAACCAATAGTCAAGATACTTGAGTTGCCTTCCAAGAAGCGCCTAATTTAATATCACGGCACAACGCAGGTGGCTCGGTTACTCAAACTTCACCAAACCACCTTATGGGTTACCTCCCAATAAGTTCCTGATTTGGCATAATGGCACGACGCATGTCTCTTAACTACTCGAAATTCGTCAAGAAACTCAGACTTATCTTCTATTGTTGAAACAACCCGGAACTCATTAGGTTGCTTCATTGACCTATAGATGTTGAAGGTGACCTCTTCTTTGTTTAGCCTGAACTTCAGTAAAACAAAAGAAAAATATAAACAAGGAAATAAAGAATAAAATTTAAACACAAGCAATTAATCTAATCCTAAGCCGTATTCCCCGTGCAACTACGCCATCTTTTATAATGCTCAAATCAAATCCCTGTAAAAGTATGACGCGAATGTTGTCAATAAAGGATCCAACTAGGTTGGGGTCGATCCCACAGGGAATATGGTTAGGATGTAGAATAACACTAGTATTTATGCTTTTAATTCAGTTATTTCCTAATTTGGGTTTAAAGAAATAATCAAGTAAGAAAGTGGTAAATTATTGTTGTGATCAAGTTTATGCAATTAACTAGGAAAATGTTCCCCATAGATTCATAATAACTTCGGGTTATTACACTAGCGATCTATCCCAATACTTATCATGCAGAACTGATTACAAAGGTTCATCCAAATGATTGATACATCCATATTGGATGACTATACTCAATTATTGGATTAGGTCTCTTGAATGATTTCACTTTAATTGTTATCTACTATTCCAAATTAACTATCCTGCAATCGCAGCTCAAGTTATTCAATGAAACTTGAAGTTCAAGGCTTTGTTGTTCTTTTCTTTTCCTAATCTCTACTTCTCTAGGTTCAAGCAAGTAGGGAATATGAGCAAGCCCTAACGTTGCGCACAGTTAAGAAACATTTATGATGAAGAGATGAACAATACAAGCATTCTTATTGGTTTAGAATCACCATATGTTAATCCTATTTAGTTATTCCATCATGGTTCCCACAATCCTAGCTGTGGAGGTTTTAGCTATCCATGATTGCAACAAAAGAATTTTAGATTTCATGGAAGAAAACATAATTAACAACTAACAACTATGATTGAAGAAAAACCCAATTGATTATTGCACAATAAAAGAATGACCAATTCAAGAAAAATGAAGAAAATCTCAAAGTAAGTCGTGTATTTGATCTCCAAGTAGTGTTGGAAAAATTAAAAGATCATGATTACAAACCAATGTATTGATCTCTCTAAAGAAAATAACCTAAAAATTATTTATACAAGTAATTGAAAACCTTTCCTAAATTAACAAGAAACTGCGACTAACATAACTTAAAAGTCGTAGCATGAAGCTATGAGTTATGGCTTCAACGTAGTATGCAATGCAGTCTTAAAATCGGTTAAGTCCTGGGAGTTGGTATGACTCATAAAATGATGCTACGAGTCATATGTTGCCTATAATCATCTGGTCTTGTGAAGTCTGGCATCCTCTGAAGTTTTCCGCAACTCCTTTGTACGAGTCGTATGTTGTCATCATGACCCGTGTCTTCCAGTCGTACCAAGAACTCAGGCAAGTGTACAGCTTCTAAACTTTTTCACGCCTCCTTGGTATGGCTTCTACCAAGATTGTATGGCAAGTACCAAGAGTCGCACTTTGCCCAACACTTGTGCATCTCCTATGTATTTTATCATAAATGCCACATTCGACTCGTACCACCAAGGTACGGCTCGTACTGAGGTCTCTTCTAGGCTCATTTTCTGCACTTTTTCCTCTCCTTTTCTACAATTCAACTCCAAATCCTGATCTTCCTAAAAATAAGGTAAAAGAACCTTATATCCGTATAAATATACCTAAGACCAAGCATTTTTTCTAAGTTTTAAGTGTCAAAAGTGCTGTAAACCTACAGTACATCACTTAGGGTCAGACATAACCTTTTTAGTTAATGGCCAAAGGGTGAAGCACTGCTATGGTAGAGAGTTTGATAGAAGGAAGACTTCGATTTACCTAAGAGGGGAATGAGAAGTCTTGCATCGTGTCGCAATGTTAAATCAGGCATTGCACGAGAGGCAACCCATGAATGTCGTTCCACGACTATAAATAAGGCTCTTGGTGGGAGGCAACCCATTTTTCTGATGTAGTTTTGTTTTACAAATATGAACAAGGAACTTGAGGAGGATCAGTTTGGAAAAGGGAAGCTGCAAACTCCAAAAAAAATTGTTTAGGTTGGCGTACTTTCTGGCGCACCGCACCAGGTGGAAAACTTCAAAAAACTCCAGGTCCCAAATGTTCGGAAAAAAAATTCAAAGTATTTGTCGTATTGGGGGGCGCGCGCCTACGGTATACAGGTCGAATTTTTTTTGGGGGGTCCAAAGGTCTACCCGACCCAAGGAGCCTAAATTAATTTAAAACCCTCTCCCCCTCCCATTATTTTTATTTCCCACTCATTCTCTCTATCTAAAAATAAGAGGAAAAAAAACACGTCACTCTCTCCCTCCCTGTTAAGCCGTAACTCCTATTCCTAAGTTCCCCCATTGTTGTTTTCTCCAAAGCTTAGTGAAGCAATATTCTCCACCTCAAATAAGTAAATCTCTTCTCTAGTTTAGTATTCTCTTCCTTGAAAGCATGCTCACCCGTTCCCTCTTCTTCCCCAACTAGACTGTCACGACCCGAGAGTAGACCCGGATTGTAAACACGGGACAAGGAACCCCGAGAGTCTCCAAGTCGGCCCATGGAATTATCATAGCATACACTTAGCATAAGGAACAACCAACAACATGAATAAGTGGAAGCTAACTACAATAATCTAACATAAATCATAAGGACAATCATAGCTACACTTGATACAACACTGAGTTTATCTTGACAAGTCTAAAAGCCTTCTACTAAACTAACGAGTTACTGGGACAAACCCCCAACTAACTCCTAAAATCTGAAAACTAAACATAACAAAAATGTAAACATAAATCACGCCCTCGGAAGATGAGGACTTACCACTAGTAGTTGAAAAGGGATGGAGCATATCTAAACATGAGGATGAGTTTAGAAACCTGAATCTATATCATGAGACGATATAGCACAAAAGGCGTGCAGTTAGTACTTGGAATGTACTAAGCATGCGGGATATCATAGATCAATAAATACACAAGTATACGATAAGGAAATAACCAAGTACATTAACATAACTGATTTAACATGCATCAATCCTTTTGAGAGCCACTTATACATACACATATATGAAACTTTCCTTTGGATCTCATTTCATGGAAACATCATTAAACTCATGCATAAAATTCATATACTGAACATCTACCGATAACTGAGACTACTTCCTACCACAACGAATTTGAACCGATAACATAAGCTGAGGGAGTCATTCTCTACTATGGAGAGTCCCTGGCGTGCTAAGGGGCACATTCTCAACTATGGAGTGTACCCATACACTCTAATTTCTTCTCAACATGCCTATTAATAGCACATTCAAGTTCTTAGAGATGATCATACAATCTTCACATAGTTTAAACATGGGTGCAAGTAATTACAATAATTGAGTGAACAATAATAAAGCCTTATTCAAAATTTCCATCCATTTATGAAGAAAATTCTATAACCCCAAATTCTTCCATCAGCCAACCCATAATTCAAGGTAACCCACTTATTCTACATCATAATCAACTCATAATCACATTAGGTCTTGGAATTTAGGGAATAATAGAAGAATTCACCATAAATTTAAAAACCCTAGGTCATGCTTTTCTAGAGTAATTGAAATTGGGCATTTTGATAAAATATTTTGGGGCACAAGGATGGAAGAATATCCTTGTTGAAAAACCCGCATACCTGCTTCAAAGAATCCCCCACTTGAGCTTGGTCTAGAAGCTTTGAGGAACACCTTGGTGATGTCCTTGAATCTTGAGAGGAGAGGAGGAAGAAGGGCTTTGAGAGGTATCTTGAGAGAATGAAAGTTTAGGCTAAAAGAACCCTTAAAAACGTCCCAAATAGCACTCAAAATGACAAGGTTTAGAAGTTAGAAACATAGGATTTTATGAAAATACCCCTAGGAAAACGCAGGAAAAAGTCACCCTGCCAGACCCCACGAGCCACCTCCGAGTTGTGGGGTTAGGTAACGACTCGTGGGGACCGAGCCGTCAAGTCTACTGCCCCAAGTTCACCAAATTCCCAACTCCACCGACAACCCACTTCACGAGTCATGCTCCCACACGACGACTCGTTGCCTGCACCCATCACCTCCACTGCCTGAGACCTTGTCCAAACACCTAGCCTACCCAACGACCAACCTGACGAGTCGTGGCCTGCCCAAATGACTCGTCAAGTCGCTCGTCACCACCTGCTCATCCTGCAAAATTTCCATGTTCTGCTTGACTTCTCCCTTAATCCTGGAATCTAATCTTAGAAACATTCGGGGTGTTACATAGACCCACACCACCATTATTGGGTAAAGTCGTGAATTTGACAAATTGGGTCTCCCATGACTTCAAACCCATATATTTATCATATATATTTTTGTTTGGATTGAAGTTATTGTTGATTTTTGAGTTATGGGTATGAAAAAAAAGTGGTAATGATTTTTCATGAAATTTTTAAGGTTGTACTATTGTTGTGGAAGAAGATGCTTCATAAATTATTTGTGATTGTCGAGAATGTTTGAAATTTGAAACTGCTAGAATTCATTGTGGAGGAATGTTGAAATATTTTATGTTGTATAATTGTGAAGATCCTCTACAAATGATTTATTGTGAATTGGTGAAGTTGTTGGGAGTAGTTAATTTAAAGTAGTCTTGTGAGCAGGAAGTTGAAAATTGTATAAAAATTTGTTGTGAGGTTCATGAATTTGACCAATGAATGTTTGTGAAAAATTGTGAATATGGTGGGTTGGTAACATTTGACATGAAAATGAGGGAAGGTTGAGTACTCTATTTGACAAACTTTCATCATCATGCTAGCAAACTAAATGTGGGATCGTCTTTCATCTCATACACTTAATTAGCTAGCCATAATATTTATGAGCTAATTTTGGTATGATGTGTATGTGGTTTATGATCACGGGCAAAAATATATGCCCGAGATACACTTTACGACATAAATTAGTCTTGTTTATCTAAGATTATTGTATACATTTTCATGTAATTTTAGATAAAGTAAAGATATGTGCTAACCAACATGATTAGCCTTTGTTTTGTAGGTTTTGATGACTTTTGAGCAACTAATCCATGAGTTGGTGAAGTAGAGGCTTGGAAAAGGAATCAACACGCGAACGTCGGCAAAGAGGAGGCACAAAACAGCCCACCGGCGCATCAACAAGGTGCCACGGCAGGCAGGCCGCTCACAACAGCCCACCTGCGCGTTGGCAACGTGCCACAGCAGGTGGCCTCCGTGACCAAGGGCTGCCAACGCGCTTCCCAAGCAGCGTGACACGCTGCCAACGCGGCAGGGGGCTGCCCGGGCCAATTGCGGGTGATTTTCAGAGGGCTTCCGCGTCCGTAGCGTGTCACGGAGGCCGGGCTCCGCGATGCACTCCGTGACACGTTGCTTGTTATTCCGGGAAAGAGTCCTACTACTATAAATAGCACACTTAGGTTTATTTTTCAAAAGGCAGACTTGGTGGAGCAAGGACGTGGGTTAGAGGCAGTTGAGGGACGAAAAAGCTAAGGGATTTTCTCTCTTTCTTTCTTCTTTCAATCAATTGTTTGTATGATTTACACTTATTTTAGGATGATTAATCCACAAATGAGTGGCTAATTCTCTTCCTTGCTGAGGTTGTGAACAATGGTGATGAATTTTGATTATTGAATTGTATGGTTTTTCATCTTCTTCTTCCATGTTGTTCTATTAATTCTTGTTTCTACTGCATTAGTGTGTGGCCGACATTAATGTACATCTAAAAAGTCCAATTTCACTCGAGAGAGCAAGAAATTAGAAAGTTGTGAATTAATAGGGTATTGTTCTTAACTTGATTTGGGAAAATTGGGTTTTGATGTGCTTTCCTGATAGAAATATACTTGAAAGCCGTATTAGTCAATTTAGTAACAGGAATTGTATTGCTAGGTCATAAATTGCATTTGATCACAGAAATGTAGACGAATGGTTTATGATTCTAAAGTGAGATTAAATACGAGAGTTTTAATCTCTAGGCTAATGTTCTTGGCTAGCAACAGGAAGAGAAGATTAACCAAATTATGATCGTAATCAAATTCATTACTTGTTCTTAACCTTGGCATGCTCATATCCATAGTTTCAATTCACAGTAAATATTTGTTAATAGTTTTAGTACATAATTTATAAACAAAAATTATTTAACTTTTGGTTACGTTGTTGTCAGCATATATAGAAGTAAGATAGAATATAGTATACTTGAGCAATTTTTACTTATCCAGAGTCTCCTTGGTTCGATACTTGGCTTACTTAGCCACTTTATTACTTGTTTGACCACGTGCACTTGCGTGTCGGTTTTTAACCCCCCTAGCAAACACCCGAACAGTTTACAGGTTCTATGGCTTCACATGTAAACAAAGGCAAGGAGGTAGCGACTTTAAGAAAAGGTTTCTAAAGGCGGAGAAAGGGAGTCGCACCTAGCTCATTAGCCCCAAAAGCACCCCCTGCTAAGAGGTTCAGAGCCTACGTTGTTGAGGAGCAAGGCCACAAATGGTTCAATGCATAAAAGGAGGTCAAATACTACCCTAGGAACTAGATTGATGAAGGCCGATTAGCAATTGAGTTCCTAGCCATCCGTGTCACTGTCCATAGATTGAGGTTGGGATATGTGTTTGCAGAGCCAGAAGAGTGCAATATTACACTGGTTGAGGATGCATAGATGTATTTCCAATTGCTTGAGAAGCCCCCTTATAAAGATATCCTCCATACATTGTGTGAAGAGCATTCATCAGCTAGGTTGAAAGGGAGTGAGGATGGTATTCATTCTACACTTTTGTTCTCTTATTTAACCAAAGAGGCCAGAGTATGGGTAAAGTTGGTTAGTGTCGTGCTCCTCCCAGATAAGCATATCACTAAGATAACTCGAGAAAGAGTAGTATTGCTCTAAATGTTAATGAAAGGGCTTCTAATTAACTTTGGATCAGTGCTTAGAGACAACATGTGGCAGTCCGGGGATAATTGCTGATGGAGATATTGTTATGATAGTCTATTGACCCAGTACTTGAGAGAGCATAGAGTTGAAGAAGAGGAAGCTGACCTCCGGCTACTACTAGCAGGGCACTTGACAGGAAAGTTGATAGATGTAACAAAAGTTAAGGATCCCAAGCACATGATCGGACCAGCTGTCACTCCAGTCGAGCACTACGCTCGAGATGATAGCTGGAGAAGCTGCATGTTTGGGATGTTTGACCTACAGCTGAGGATCGTGGGAAGACCTACAACTACTGAGGAGATGACTTACCCGGTTATCGAGAGTGCCATATTGATGTACAAAGTGGGACCAGCATTTGCCGAGCATTTGGATGATGATGAGCCTACAGTTCTGACAGATGTAGTTGTTGATGATGATGAGGAGGAGGATGCCACCACGGGGGCAATGATGATTGATAACATAGAGGATGCTAATGATCAGGATTTTAATCCTGACGATGATGATTATGCTTAGAGGCCCAGAAAGTTCTTCTCTCTCTCTCTCTATCTGTTATGACATATTTATTCACTGAGGACAGTGCTATGTTTAAGTGTGGGGAAGGAAAAATAGTACTCCTTGTAATCTATATTTGTTATATCTTTAGAGTCGAGCTGTAGATTCATTATCAAATACCTGTGTCATTAATTTTTGTTAAGAACTGAAGAATAAAAGTGCTAATGGGCTATAATAATTAGTAAGTGGATGGTTGTGGAGATTGTAGTGTGTTGTGTAATGTGTTTGTTCATTTTGTTTATTTTCTTTTATTTTCAAATAGAGTGGTTTTTTTCTTGTGAAGAGTCTGTCTTAGATGTAGTGACTGGTGTTGATGATGGATGGATGATGACCATCTTAAGGAAAAATTAGTCATGGATTTATGTTTTTAGGAGTAAAAACCACACTTGTGTGCTCTTGACATGTCAAGTAGGAGATAAGCTAGAAGGCGGGGATTGTTCATCTTAAATGCATGAGAAGTGAAAATTTTAGTAGAGATACATAGGCTCTTTAACTTGACTCAAGAGATATAAAAAAGGGCTTAATAATGAAGATTCATTCAATATGATTGTTGTGAATATGTGGTCATAGGAAATCGATTCAAGCCATGATGCCATGACAGGTGAGCTAGTGATTATTGTGTTTCATGCATAGGGTAACATCTAGAACTTGTCTGGCGTGTGTGTAGAATAACAATTGTCAAAGAGTAGGACTTGATCAACGCATTTCTTTAAATATCCTGTTTTGTTACTTATTGTTTGCACAACCTGTGAAATTATCCCTAGTCAACCTCATTGAGCTTATAAGCCTATTTCTTTGTCTAGCCACATGAGAAGCCTATCCCTTTTGTTTTGTAGCCTACATGATTTGATCAAAAAAAGCCCTTATGTACTTTGAGATCTAAAAAATGAAGATTCCACTGGAACAATAACAATAATGAGGAAGAAAGATAGAAATGTGGATGGGAAGAGGAAAAAAAAAGAAGGGAGCCCATGAAATAAAATGTTTACTTGATGTTAGAACAAAAAGAAAGAAAGAAAAACTCTTAACTATAAATTGTGTTGATTGATCTTAAAGTAGAGACTAGCAGTCAAGTAGTGAAAAAGGGGCATTATAGAGGAAAATAGATTAGTAAAGAAAGTGTAAATGTAAGCAGTAAGGATGATGGGTGGAAAATAAGAATAAAGTAAAAATGTTGTCTTAATGGGTACAAAAGAAGAATAAAGTGAAAATGTTGTCTTAAAATGCTTAGGATTGGTAGCCACTATTTCGCAAATAATTTCTACCCATCCCTTAGACAACATTACAAATATGAAATTCCTTTTATGATCTTACTCTTTTTGATTAATGGGTTAATTTAATAATACATGAAAGGCAAGCTTATAGTATGTTATATATGTCTGCAAATATCATTTGGGAGAGTAAGTGTGCCTTGTTGATATGTGTCTCAAGTGTTTTGCATGATAATATGAGAGAAAGAAAGGAGCACCACTAAATAAGTGAAGGCACAAGATGGATAGAATTTGAAGTACTATGTTTCACATTGTTTTTACTTAACCATGTTGGCCCTATTTTGATAAAGAAGAGTCAGTTATAGAGGGTAGCTAGTTTCGAATGAAAAGCTCTTCATTATGTATGTCTTATTGTTGCTTAAAAACTGATGAACTACTTGCTCTGATGTTATGTTCTATCTACCTTAGTGTGAATAGATAGAGGTGATAAGTGGTGTGAAATGGAGTTGTGTTGAATGAATGTAGGGAATTTTTTTAGGACGAACAACGGTTTAAATGTAGGGTGGTGATCTTAAGCGTATTTATACACCTGCTCGCCATATTTTACCCATATTTTATCGTGTTTCGAGAAGAATATCCTTATAATATATAATGTTTTCATCAAAGTGTAGTTGAAAAGAGCAAATGGATGTGTTTTGATGATGTTTTCAGGAAACAAATCAGCCTAGTGAGATGGCTAGCGTGGAATGCCAGACCATGAATTTCAGAGGAATTTTGCACAATATGGAGACATGCCTAGCGTGGCATGCCAGGGAAGGAAGTTGGCCAAAAAATTTTAACACCTAGGTGCAGTGGTTATCATGGCGTGCCAACCCTTAAACTTCAGAAAAGTGTTTCAGCGACTTGGCAAAATAGGTGGCGTGGCGCGGCATTCCTTGAACTTCAAAAAAGTATTTCACTGACTTGGGAAAATGGGAGGCATGGTGCGTTATCCCTTGAACTTCAAAGAATTTTGTTCAACACTTTGACAAAATGAGAGGCGTGGCGTGCCAAAACCAAAACTCCGGACGAGGTCCAAGCACAGGCTGGGGCTATGCCTGATGCAGCACGCCAAGGCTGTTTAGGAGGAAATTTTTCTAAGTTCAAAGGCTGAGTTACTTAAGGGAAAATGAAAATTATTCTTATTATTATAAATATATCACTAGGCATACGTAAAAAGATATCGACAGTTTTTGGGAAGAACACAGAGTCAAGATTTTATCTTCTTTCTATATTTTCTTCTTTTCTTTAATTTACATTTTTCTTGTATGAGAATGATGGTTATTGTGAATTTTCACTTGAATGAGTGTCTAATAAACTTAATCTAGGGTTTTGACCACAAGCATGATGGTTGTAGTTTGAAGCTCATTTGTGCTAGACATTTAAATCTCCTTTTAAAATTGTTTATACTTTCTTGTTTTAATAATTGTTCATTAGCCTGATCACCTTTTGAATATTACCTAATGACTCATTTGTTGAACTTGAAAGAGGGAACAATGAGAGTAAGAAAAGAATAGAGTAGGTTTTGATTCCTTGTCAAGAAAAAGGAATTGTATTCGTTGTTATAGATAGGGATATACCCTGCAATCCTACTTAGTTGAATCAGGCAGCTATAATCGGTGTTTCACTCTACTCCTACAACCATAGAAATATAGGTGCTAGGGTTAGTGAGATAGTTCTTGATGTATTTGGAAGGATATGTTGAGAAATGAGTTCATGACCTAAAACTAACAATATTGATGCTAAGTTTGGTGTAATTGAACTCCATAACTTAATCTGAAAGCGAAAGTACCAAGACCCTGAATTTTATCATCATTTGAAATACAATGTTTCTGAAAATGAGTTTCCAAAATATCTAATTTACATTGCAAATTTAGTATAATTTAATTTAACTCTTAAAAACCAATTTTCTTTTGCTTACGAATAGTGAAATAAGAATTCGAACTAAGATAATTAATCTGAAAAGTCATTGTGGGATGATATCTGGACCTTTGTCCTATATTATTTGACAGCCAAATAAACTAGCGTGTGTGCTTAGTCATATCATGTTTTATGTCAGTTGAGTTATGCTTATACACATTGTCTATATGTGGGGTAGCAGGTTACAAAGTTATCTCTTGTCTCTTCCTATTCTATCTTTTGAGTTATATCCAGTTGTAGTTTGTCATTGTTTGTATGGACAAGTTCCATAGTTTCAAGTTATTGTTATCTTCCCTTCTCTGGTTTAGTTATTTGTGGCATTATCCTTTTTACATCTTTTAGTCTTACATACTAGTATAATTTTTCATACTAACATTTCTTTTCCTGGGGACCCCTGCAATGGTGCTGCAGGTACAGATAGAGGTTCAGAGCATCTGTTGTAATAGGTGTTTCTCTTCAAGAGAGAGTTGGTATGCTCCCCTTCTATCAGGAGCCAAGGTCTTGTTGTCTTTTGAGTTATGTTGTACATTATGGGTAGGCCAGGTCCCTATCCCATGCTATCAATTTATCAATTTATATACTCTTTTAGAAGTTTTTATGGACAAGTTGTATAGTTATATAGTTTCAGTTCAGTATGTGGCCTTACTGGCCTTCCGCAGCTTATTTCAGTTTCTATTGTCGCCTTATCGAAATTTTATCTTATCTCTTATTGTTGCGTGTTGAGACCTAGTGTGTCACACCCCGAGCCTACACCCTGGGTGTAACACGGTACTTAAAGCCACAAGTAACCCCAAGTCAATCCTTGGTCTATTAGTTACTACCATTCTATGTAAACAAGCACAACGGAACTTTGAAATAATATCATAAAATATTTATGAGAGACAAGTCTGAAAACATAAAGTTCAAACAATTGAATAATACTGATAAATCTGAAAATAATGTCTGTCTGAAAGCCATCTAATAGAGGAGTTGCTGGGATAATCCCCCAGCTAACTCTAAGTCTAACGGAAACTAATACATGACTAAAAGAAGGAAAATAGTGCCCTCAGATGATGACGACTCACACTTCAACTGTTGCAATGGAGAATCTGAACTGCGGCAACTAACGATGCTGAGTCTGAGAACCTGCAGTCGTATCATGAAATGATACAGCATAAAAGTATGTGTCAGTACTTTGAATGTACGGAGTAAGTGGGAGAAACATAACTGAATATAAAGTCTGAACTGAAATAACACACAATGACCAACAAGTAAGCTGAACTTAACTACTAATATAATCTGAAGTGGTCAAGATGACCCTGTCTGATGGTCAAGGGCATGCCCTAAGTCTGAAGCACTGAATCTGAGGTACTGTACTGAACTGAGCTGCTTTGATACTAGACTAGACTAACTAGTGGGAGAGTCTATAACTGACATATAACCACGTGAGCTAGACGTGGAGTCTGAGGTATACACCCCACCGATAGGGCCCAATATACCTTGCTAGGGTATAAAGGCATGAAGTGAGTGATCACAAAAGTCTGGGGCCAATCAGGCCAAGAAATACTGTAGCCTACGCTGGCAACCTAGTTCTGGGAACATGGGTGCGCTGGAACCCTGACCTGCTCAGTGCTAAGTTCTACTCCTACTGGAAAACCTAAACTGAACTACTAAGTTGATAGCTCGAAACTGGGGTCCAAAGACTAGTCAGGGACGTATAACTGCATGTACCCTGAGAGTCTTATCGGATCAGATTCTGAAACGGGGTTCTAGACTGGTCAGAGTTGCTTATCTAGAAGTGTCGTGACCATCTAAGAACAAGCGGTAACTGAACTGGGGTCTTGGGGCTGGTCAGAGCTATATACTAGAATGTCATGACCGCCTAATGGACCAAAAACTATAAATTTGAGTCTGATTCTGATAACTGAGAGGCACCACTGACACCTCGAAATAAGACTGAAGTCAAACTAATCAGTTGACAGTTTTCTAAAAGATTCTGAAGAGACTCTACGTTCTAACTGGTCTGCACTACTAGCAGCTAATAGAGAACTCAACTTATCCCAACAACATGGGAACTTCGTAATGTAGAGCAATTTCGAGAATTTTAGGAATTTGATTCAACAAAGCTAAAGTCATTCTCATTAATGGAATATTTACTCAACATATATATATAGGAAATCTAGAAAGTTCATCCCAAAGCATTCTAAATTCACTAGAGGAAATTTAATAAGCACAATCATAAACTCGAAAGTTAGGGCTTAGATTCACTTTTGTATAAACACTGACAATTTGATAAGGAATTTATGGGGATCATATAAACAATATTCATGAACATCATTCTAAGTGAAATCAATGAAAATAAACATGAAACCTTTTCATACTCGAAAACTCAAGGCTTAAAATTGACAAAGAAAATTGAGGAGGATTTCGGGGACATAAGGGAAGGACAATCCCCTTTCTAAAACTCCACATACCTAACTAAAATTGACCCAATGAAGGGGACTTGAACTGTTGCGATAGATGAGAACCCTAAGCTTTCTTGAGAGTTTTCTTGAGGAACCCTTTGATAGATTTCTGAGAATGAGGGGAGGAACCATCCCAACACTAATAAGTCTGATTTTACGTTCAAAACGACGTGGTTTAGAGCTTAGGAGAATAGAAAATTACCTAATAGCCCTTAGAAATTCACTGGGAAAACCTGTCAGGTGCCCCTAACGGGTGAACTAACGAGTCTCGGTGACTGACCACGACTCGTGGTCACTCCCGTCAGGTACACTACATGGGATTCTTAGTAGGTCACCACAAGGGACCTAACGAGTCGTTATCTATGACCATGGCTCATGGTCACTAGTCATGGACCACACTATCTCATTCTGAAGATTTGAAGCTATGTCCCATAACAAGTCACTTAACAAGTCGTTGCCACATGTGACGACTCGTTTCACCCACTCGTCGAGTACACTGGTCAACTAAAATATCCCCAACTCAGGCCTGACCACAAGTGACTTAACTGATCGTGGTTAGTGACCATGACTCATGACGTCCCTCATTAGGTACACTGCCTCCCTCCTTTGCATTAACCAGCCTTCTCCTCATTGCTCACCTAACGAGTCGTGAGGTTACTTGACGACTTGTCAGGTAGGCCGTCCTGCAACATTTCTACAGTTTTCCATATTTTCTGATTTAAGTCCCATAATTAGATTCTGAGTTTCTAGAGCATTACAATATCTCCCCCTTGTAAACATTCATCCTCGAATGTTAGGAAAGACACAGGAAATAGAACAATAGCAATCAAAATTTCCAAATACTGCTCATTTGACTTCAAAACTGCCAAAATGACTACCTCCATTTCAAAATACACAACTAAACTAGATTTACTTATCATACATACATTTAAAAACATAAAAGAGACTTGAACATCTGAACTGAGTCATGAAAACTAAACTGAGTTCTAGGGTCATAGCTAATATCTCAAGTTGTGTTGGAGCTGGTAGAGAACAAATGTGGGTATTTGTCCATCATATTTTCTTCAGCCTCCCACGTAGCTCCCTCAACCTATTGATTTCTCCATAAGACTTTTACTGAAGCTATTTCCTTGTTCCTCAGCTTACGCACCTGACGGTCAAGGATCTGGACTAGTACTTCCTCATATGAGAGACTATCTTTTATTCCTACGCTGTCCAATGGCACAACCGAGGTTGGATCTCCGATGCACTTCTTCAAAAGTGACACATGGAAAACTAGGTGTACAGCTGCTATTTCTGAAGGTAACTCTAGCTCATAAGCCACATTGCTGATACGCCTCAAAATTTTATAAGGCCCCAAGTACCTCAGACGGAGCTTCCCCTTCTTTCCCAACCTCATCACCCTTTTCATGGGCGAAATTTTTAGGTATACCCAGTCATCAACTGCAAACTCTAATTCTCTCCTCATCACATCGGCATAAGATTTCTGATGGCTCTGAGCTATTTTCAACATTTCTAGGATGAGCTGAACTTTCTGCATTGCCTCATGAACCGAATCTGGCCTTATCAAGGTGGCTTCACCCACTTCAAACCACCCTATAGGAGATCTACACCTTCTACCATACAATGTTTCAAATGGGGCCATCTGGATGCTAGAATGGTAGTTGTTATTGTACGCAAAGTCGATAAGAGGCAGATGGTCATCCCAATTACCCTTAAAATCGATCATGCACGCTCTTAGCATATATTCTAGAGTCTGAATAGTCTGCTCAGCTTGCCCATCTGTCTGCGGGTGAAAAGTTGTACTGAGCTTGACCTGAGTGCCAAGTCCCTTCTGAAAAGACTTCCGGAAATGGGAGGTGAACTAGGTACCCCTGTCTGAAATAATGGCCAATGGCACCCCATGAAGTCTAACTAGCTCCCAAATATAAAGTTTAGCATAGTCCTCAGCTGAATCTGTGGTTTTGATTGGGAGGAAATGTGCTGACTTAGTCATTCGGTCTACTATTATCCAGATTAAGTCATGCTGTCAACGAGTCCGAGGTAGACCCATAATGAAGTCCATATTTACTTCTTCCCACTTCCATGTGTCTATGCTGATATCTTGGGTCATACCTCCTGGTCTCTAGTGTTCTACCTTGACTTGCTGGCAGTTCGGGCACTTAGCTACAAATTCAGCAATGTCTCTTTTCATGCCGTTCCACCAGTAAATATCTCGTAAATCACGGTACATTTTGGTAGCACCGAGGTGAATGGTGTATCTCGAGCTGTGTGCCTAAGCTAGTATTTTCTATCTCAACTCACCCACATCCGGTACACACAACCTTCCCTGGTAACGAAGAACCCTATCTCCCCCTTGGAAGAAAGCCTCAACCTCCTTTCTGAGTACTGCTTCTTTAAGTTTAAGTAGAACTGGATCTTCATCTTATCTGGACTTAACTTCAACTACCAAGGATGAATCTAACCTACTTTGCATTACCACGCCATCTTCAGCTGAATCCACCAATTGTACCCCTAACCGGGCTAGCCTGTGAACTTCTTTTGCTAGCTCTGTCTTGCCTTCCTCAATGTGAGCTACAATTCCCATAGACCGCCTGCTTAGGGTGTCATCCACCATATTGAACTTGCCCGGGTGATACAACACACTCATGTCATAATCCTTTAGCAGTTCCAACCACCATCTCTGACGCGGGTTTAGATCCTTCTGGCTGAACACATACTGAAGGCTCTTGTTGTCTGTGAACACATCCACGTGAGCCCCGTACAAGTAGTGTCTCCATATTTTCAATGCGAATACCACCTTTGCCAACTCCAAGTCATGAGTTGGATAATTCTTCTCATGAAGTTTGAGTTGTCTAGATGCGTAGGCTATCACCTTGACCCGCTGCATCAGCATGCAGCCGAGTCTAACTCTGGAGGCGTCACAATATACAACAAACTCATTTGTTCCTACTCCTGAAAACTCTTCTCACACTCATCCAACCACTGAAATTTCACCTTTTTCGAGGTTAACATGGTCAGAAGGGATGCTATATAAGAGAAACCTTCCATAAACCATCGGTAATAACCCGCTAAGCCCAGGAAACTCCTGATTTCAGTAGGAGAGGTAGGTCTGGGCCAATCTTTTACTTCTGCTATTTTGTGAGGGTCTACCCGTATTCCTTCACCCAGTACCACATGACCCAAGAATGTCACATGCTTCAACCGGAATTCACACTTGCTGAACTTGGCGAATAACTGGCAATCCCTGAGGGTCTGTAATGCTATCCTTGGGTGATTGGCATGCTCTTTCTCATTTCTGGAGTACACCAGAATGTCATCGATAAATACAATAACGAACATATCCAGGTATTACTTGAAAACCCTATTCATCAAATCCATGAAGGCTTCTAGGGAGTTCGTTAACCCAAAGACATCACCACAAACTCGTAGTGACCATACCGAGTTCTGAATGTTGTTTTCGGTACGTCACACTCTCTGACCCTTAATTGATGGTATCTTGACCTAAGATCGATCTTGGAGAAATAACTGGCTCCCTGAAGTTGGTCGAACAGGTCATCAATTCTAGGTAGGGGGTATTTGTTCTTAACTATGACCTTGTTCAGCTGACAGTAATCTATGCACATTCTAAGGGTGTTGTCTTTCTTACGCATGAATAGCACTGGAGCACCCCAGGAGAGATGCTGGGTCTGATAAAACCCTTGTCAAGAAGACCTTTTAGCTGCTCCTTCAACTCATTAAGCTCAATTGGAGCCATTCTATAAGGATGTATGGAGATGGGCTGAGTATCTGGGAGGAGATCAATTCCGAAGTCTATTTCCCGTTCAGGGGGAACTCCGGGAAGATCCTCAGGAAAAATATCTGGGAACTCACTGACTACTGGAACTGACTGGATGGTTGGGGTCTCAGAGTTGGAATCCTTGACTCGAACCAGATGATATATACATCCTTTGGAAATGAGTTTCTAGGCCTTAAGGTAGGAAATAAACTTACCCTTAGGCGCTGAACTGCTGCTGGACCATTCTAAAACTGGCTCATTAGGAAACTGGAATTTGACAACTTTATTTCTGCAATCAACTGAGGCATAGCAGGAGTGTAACCAATCCATTCCGAGAATAAGGCCAAAGTCGACCATGTCTAGCTCTATGAGATCAGCTGGAATTACTTTGTTCAGGACTGTGACTGGGCAATTTCTATACACCCGGCTTGCTCTAACTGACTCACCAACTAGGGTAGAGATTGAGAATGGTTCTAAGAGGACCTATAGACTTATACTGAACTGAACTTCTATATACAGAGTTATGAACGAAAGAGTAGCTCCTAGATCTAAGAGGGAATATACGTCTAGATGGAAGAGACATAACATACCAGTAACTACGTCAGGGGAGCTTTCCTGATCCTGACGAGAAGATAGAGCATAGAAACAATTTTTGGCGCTAACCACCACCTGTACCTAATGTGTTAGCCTGCTGGGTTGGTCGACCTGCTGGAGCTGATAATGTGGTAGATTGTGATCTCCCTCGCCCGGCTGATAAGCACTCCCTAAGCTTGTGTCCAAGCTGTCCACACCAAAAGTAGCCCTTTCATCCCTGAAGGCATTCCTGGGTGATTCCTATCACACTAGGGACAAGCTGGATACTTGTTCCCAATATTGTGAGCCTAAGACTGAGTGCCAGATGACCCACCCCTCCGATCCTTGTGGGACCGGAAGGCTGGGGCGCTGGCTGAACTAGGTGTTGGGGCTCTATGCTATTGTTGCTGCTAGGGTTGCTGCTGTGGGCGGCTACTACTGCTAGACCTCTGATGGTCGAAATCTGACTAGTCAGTCCTTGCTCGCTTGTTCTTACATTTCATATCTTTCAGCTTCTCAGCCTCAATCTGCTAGGCATACACAATTAATCTAGAGAGGTCCATATCCTTGATTAGCATTGTCGTCCTACACTCCTTGAGGACTAGATTCGAAACTCCATTTATGAACTTCAACATGTGAGCCCTTGGCTCAACTACCATCTCTGGAGCATACTTTGATAGTATGGTAAACTCTAGAACATATTCCTCCACTGTTCAATTGTCCTGAGGCAAATTCATAAATTCCGCCATCTTAGCCTCCCTCAGCTCCCGAGGGAAAAACCTATCCAGAAAAGCTGTGTGGAATTCTTCCCACTCCACTGGTCCTGATTCCGTTGGTCGTCCTTCCTTCTACTGGATGCCAGACTTGGGCTACTCCTTTTAGCTGGAAGGCAGCCAAATCAGCACTTTCAGAGGAACTATCACCCATAATTCAGGTGATTTTTCTAATCTCATCTACAAACCCTTGTGGGTCCTCTCCCACCTTCGTACCATGAAAATCTGGAGGGTTTATCTGGGTAAAATCCCACACCCGAGCAACAATTGCAGACCCATTTGTGGCTACTGGAACCACCTGCTGGTTCACCTGGTTGGTGACTGTTTGAGCTAGCAATTGAATGGCCGCCCTGAATTTGGCGGTGGATATGGATTTATCCTAAGGAGCTGTCAGGGCTGATGGGAAAGTTCTGTTGACATTAGCAGCCCTTCTTCCATTACTACGTCTGGGAGGCATGGTTCACTGAAATGAAACAAAGCACGAATTAGAAGGGAATTTTACTAATAACATCTCGTAGCCTCCTCGTCATAAGTGTGGCGCACTTCATACCCAAGAAGAGGACTCTACTCGATGCGGCTTTCAGACTTTCCGAGGATACCCTAAACCTAGGGCTCTAATACCAAAATTGTCATGCCCCGAGCCTACACCCTGGGTGTAACACGGTATTTGAAGCCACAAGTGACCTCAAGTCAACTCTTGGTCTATCAGTTACTAGCATTCTGAGTAAACAAGCAAGCGGAACTTTGAAATAAAATCATAAAATATTTATGAGAGACAAGTCTGAAAACATAAACTTCAAACAATTGAATAATACTGATAAATCTGAAAATCATGTCTGTCTGAAAGCCATCTAATAGAGGAGTTTCTGGGACAAGCCCCCAGCTAACTCTAAGTCTAACTGAAACTAATACATGACTAAAATAAGGAAAAGAGTTCCCTCGAATGATGAGGACTCACACTTCAACTGCCGCGGTGGAGAATCTAAATTGCGGTAACTAATGGTGTTGAGTCTGAGAACCTGCAGCTGTATCATTTCATGATACAGCATAAAAGTATGCGTCAGTACTTTGAATGTACTGAGTAAGTGTGAGAAACATAACTGAATATAAAGTCTGAACTGAAATAACACGCAATGACCAACAGGTAAGCTGAACTTAACTACTGATATAATCTGAAGTGGTCAAGATGACCTTGTCTGATTGTCAAAGACATGCCCTAAGTCTGAAACACTAAATCTCAGATACTGTACTGAACTGAGCTTTTTATTCTGATACTGGACTGGACTGACTAGTGGGAGAGTCTATAACCGACATATAACCACGTGAGCTAGACGTGGAGTCCGATGTATACACCCCATCGGTAGGACCCAATATACCTTGATAGGGTATAAAGGCATGAACTGAGTGATCATAAAAGTCTGGGGCCAATCAGGCCAAGTAATATTGTAACCTACGCTGGAAACGTAATTCTGGGAACTTGGGTGCACTGGAATCCCGACCCGCTCGGTTCTAAGTTCTACTCCCATTGGAAAACCTAAACTGAACTACTAAGATGATAGCTCGAAACTGGGGTCCAAGACTAGTCAAGGACGTATAACTGCATGTACCTTGAGAGTCTTATCGGACTAGATTCTGAAACTGGGTTCTAGACTGGTCAGAGCTACTTATCTGGAAGCATCGTGACCATCTAAGAACAAGTTGTAACTGAACTGGGGTCCTGGGGCTGGTCAGAGCTATATACTAGAATGTCATGACTGCCTAATGGACCAAAAACTATAAATCTGAGTCTGATTCTAATAACTGAGAGGCACTACTGACACCCCGAAATAAGATTGAAGTCAAACTGATCAGTTGATAATTTTCTGAAAGATTCTAAAGAGACTCCACGTTCTAACTAGTCTGAACTACTAGCAGCTAATAGAGAACTCTATCCCAACAACACAGGAACTTCATAATGTAGAGAAATTTCAAGAATTTTAGGAATTTCATTCAACAGATCTAAAGTCATTCTCATTAATGGAATATTTACTCAACATATATATATAGGAAATTCTAGAAAGTTCAGCCCAAAGCCTTCTTCATTCACCAGAGGAAATTTAATAAGCACAATCATAACTCGAAAGTTAGGGCTTAGATTTACTTTTGTATAAACACTGACAATTTGATAAGATATTTATGGGGATCATATCAAAAATATACATGAACATCATTCTAAGTGAAATCAACGAAAATAAACATGAAACCTTTTCATACTCGAAAACTCAGGGCTTAAAACTAACAAAGAAAATTGAGGAGGATTTTTGGGACAGAAGGGAAGGACAATCCCCTTGCTAAAATCCTACATACCTAACTAAAATTTAGCCAATGAAGGGGACTTGAACTGTTGCGATATATGAGAACCCTAAGCTTGCTTGAGAGTTTTCTAGAGGAACCCTTCGATAGATTTCTGAGAATAAGCGTGAGAATGAGGGGAGGAACCATTCCAACCCTCTAATAAGCCTGATTTTACGTTCAAACTGACGTGGTTTAGAGATTAGGAGAATAGGAAATTACTAAATAGCCCTTAGAAATTCGCTGAAAAAAATTGTCAAGTGCCCCTAACGGGTGAACTAACGAGTCGTGGTGACTGACCACGACTCGTTGTCACTCCCGTCAGGTACACTGCCTGAGATCCTTAGTAGGTCACCACGAGGGACCTAACGAGTTGTTATCTATTGCCACGGCTCATGGTCACCAGTCGTGGACCACATTGTCTCATTTTGGAGATTTGATGCTAAGTCCCATAACGAGCCACTTAATGAGTCGTTGCCACAGGTGACGACTTGTTTCACCCACTCGTCGAGTACACTGGTCAACTAAAATATCCCCAACTCAAGCCTGACCACAAGTGACTTAATGGGTCTTGGTCAGTGACCCTGACTCGTGAAGTCCCTCGTTAGGTACATTGCCTCCCTCCTTTGCATTAACCAGCCTTCTCCTCATGGCTCACCTAACGATTCATGAGGTTACTTGACTACTCGTCAGGTAGACCGTCCTGCAACATTTCTGCAGTTTTCTAATTTTTCTGATTTAAGTCCCGAAATTAAATTTTGAGTTTCCAGGTCATTACATAGTAGGTGCCTTTCTGAGTTATAGATAACTATGACAGGTGACCTGGTTGGCCTGAATGTTACAGTTACAGACGTTATATAGCTGGATTTCCAGTCAATCAAGTGTCGAAAGCTAGTCGTGTTCTCCCCTAGCTTTGGGCCATGACAATTATAACTCAACCTATGTGATTGAAAATCACATGAATTAGGTTCATATGGATAATAACAATTCATTAGTTGATCAAGTATGAACTATGAAATTATGTCCCTCCAATGATTTGTGAATATAGTGCAATGCTGCAAGAGCTAAGTTAAACTCTTAATACAATTCATATCTTTTACAGGTGGTGTATTGTTGTGCAGCATACACTTAATGATTAGATCTATATGAGTGTCGAATGGTGCCGACCTTATAAATTATGATAAATTTCTAGAGGACTCGTGAATATTAGGACACGTGCATGACCTGTTAGAGCAACACCGCGATAACGGTAAAGATTGTACTAGTATAATGTGATAGAATAAGACCATAAACTTACAAAAGAAATATTAATTTATAGAAGTTCTAAACTTTACTAATTATTTTATAAGTTTAATCTTATTTTATCTAAGACTGGTTCATAGTCTATATGCATCAAATTCGACGCATTGTACTCATATGTGAAAACCCAACAAAACTTCTTATTTAATTATATTCCTTAATATTATTTTTGAGATATGTAGGAAATTATTGAGAAATATTATTTAATATCTCAAACAGAATTATTATGTCTACAATTATAATTATAAGACAATTGGTCTCAAATTTCCTAAGAACTATTAATTGGTCATTATTATCAATTCAAGACTTTGAATTCCTATTCTCATTGCAACTTTTCACTTTGAATTATATTGAATAGCCTTAAATAACTTTTTATGTATGTACGAAAGGATACAATATCAACATCAACGTACTTCTCTTGTAAATTCTCTTTTTGATTCACCTTGAGGAGATAGATAAAAGACAAACTCCTTTTATATATCTGTACTCCTTTGATATAGAAACAAAACCACATCATAAAACACCTCAAATTTCGAAATTAAATATATTAGACTTGGGTAGGTTCAATTTTGATAGGTTGAACTATTTGAGCAAGTCATTTTTATTTAGGCCTTATCAGTTGTAGATTCCAAATTATGGGTTACACGATGACGTTCAACGGGAAAAGTTGAGTAGTAGCTTGATCTTAAGGTTAACTTACTAAACGACATTTCCCACCAAATCATTCATATTACATACTAGTGAATTTGTTCACGCTTCGTGCAATTAAAAAGATGATAAAATATCAATAATTTTATTAAATATACTATAAATAGAAGAGATATTCACAATATATATAACCAAATAAATGATAAACTTACAATAATCAGAAATTCATATAAATACAAAATAAAGAGAAATCATAGAGAACATTCAAAAAATAAATAATGCAACTTCATTCTTAAAACCTAAATTACTAAAAAAAAGTAAAAATACGAAATTAATGCTCAATATTCTAAACTCTTGTCAACATCTACTCCAACAAGCCGATCACTATTCAATAGAATTCATCTTATTTTTTAAGCCAAACTAAAGCATGAATTTGATGCGATTATTTCTATAAAGTCTTACAATATTTCTATTTATAGGAATATAATATGAAATAACAAATATTATCATGAATAAGAATATTAATTATTTTAAGGGTTATGATAATAAAAAATTACAGGAGTAATGAAAATAAAGACTATTATATTTTACATTAATGAAATTTTAAAAAATGACCTTTTAATTTCTTAGTATTTCATATTTCATATAATTAAGAGAGTTAAAAGAGTGATTTTTTATGCTTTTTTAATATAGCACATAAATGAGGAAAAAATAGAGAAAATTCTCTTTTTTATATATAAAAAAAGAAGATAATTGTGTTTCTTGCCCGAATATAGATGTCACATCACTTTTTCTAGTCATAACGTTATTATTATTCTTAGATATATATATATATATATATATAGAGAGAGAGAGAGAGAGAGAAACACTTAGAGAGGTGTCATATATATATGGATTATTAAGAATAGAAATTAAAGAGATATGAGTATGAGTAGTTACTCTTTATAAATATAACAAAATCAAAAAATACTTTAAATAAAATATGTCATATCATCTGAAATAGAGTGAATTGAATGAAAAAAAAAATAGTGAGAAGAGCCAAATAAAAAATAAATCATTGACCAAAAAGATCAATGTCACATTATCAAATATCCTTTAGACGTGAAAATATGATATCAAATCTATATTACTAAATTATTACCGACTTCATCATCCGCTCTATTACTTTTTTTTAATATTTACATTAAGATTTTGCGAAAAATAAAGTAAGCAAGAGATGGTAGCTAGGTTCGTTGTTTCAATTTGGTTCCTTGAGCATCTAATAAGCAGTAACATTACTTTAAATTTCCTCCATAGTAGTTGCATAAAAATTATGATATGAAATATCATATTATCCTAATATTGATCTATGTAGGGAATTAAAAATAAGTGCTAAAAAGAGTAGTTTGTTAGAATATAAGTCAAAGGTCATATTGAAATATTGTTTCAATCTTCTCTGCTACTTCCACTTGAAGAAGTCATGTCGCTTCCTTTGCATTCCATCATTTCCACCAACAGCTCAATGATGGAGATATCACCCAACACTTTTGTGTCACTTTCTTAAAATTTTGTGCCAATAAATATACATTAATTAAAAATATGTTTTCACGTATTAGGGAGGAAATAAGCTATTAGTTCAATATATATATATATATATATATATATATATATATATATATATATATATTCATAGAATATAAATTAACTTTTAACAACATTCATTGAATTATAAATACAATAGAATAAATAAGAGGAAGTTGGAAAAAACGATTTGGAGAGTTACTACTTTTTATTTTTTATTGAAGTGAGTAATTATCTTCCTCTTTAATTAAGTAATTATGCAGATATTTAACTTTTTAAAATTAAGATAAATAAAAACTAAAAAGGGAGAAATAAATATTTTCTATATTTACATTGACTTATTCACTATATTAAAAATAGACTTTCACTTTTACTTTTGTTATTTTTAATATATTAAGATAAAAATATATATTTTTTCACATATATAGAGAGATAAAAATCGATAGAGTGTAATGGGCTGATAAATGTCATTAATGAGACTTTAAGAGAAGAAAAATTATAGTTTATTGGGCTGGTAAATGTTATTAATGAGACTTTAAGATAAAAAATAGTAGAGTATTAATTTTGAGCCATTTAATATTGTTACATTGATGATTAAAAAATTAATAGAAAAAATGAAGAAAAACGCTCAAAAAATAAGAAAAAAGATAAATTGGAATGGTGGCTTTAGAAGCATGTCATATCAGCACCATCCAAAACCTTCCATATATATATATTTGATGAAATGTCCGAAGAAGTTTTTGAGGCTAAGTGTTTGTAAGGGCAAACAAGTACCTAGTTCTCCATGTTTGAAACTTAGATGTGAAATACAAAATGTTTATGAACTCTAGTTGTTAATGTTATTCTTACACGATCTCGGGAGTCACTTGTTTTGGCTTTGTGACATTGATATGACTGTGATTATGCCTTGTGTTGTACGTGAAACTTGTGAATCTATAATTATTCGCCCCTTTCTTGGAGCGTTTTCATTCAGATTCACGCATCAAATATGTTTTATATGTTGTTTATACCATTTATGAGTTATTGAGATGGTTTAGGATGAGAGACGAGGGGTTTAGATGAGTTCCATAAGACTTCTAGATATGACAAGTTGTTGTATTCTAGTGCCTTTAGATGAGTTCCATAAGACTTCTAAATATGACAAGTTGTTGTATTCTAGTGCCTAGACTTGTGCATCTCGATCACGAAAGTGGTATCACAAGAACGAAGAAGAAAAATGGATTGTCTGGTTAAAGAGAGTTAGTTTGCTATGCCGGACTGCCTCAAAGAATCATGTTCTTTTAGCAACTATGCAAGAAGAAAATCTACGGAATAATAAATCAACACAAATACTTTTACGTGGAAAACTTGTTGCTTAAGAGAGACATAACCCATAATCTATCTCACTATTTTCCTTAAAACGTTACCATCACATGAGTAATTTAAGGTTACAAATACTTTACACACCTAAGAAACTGTCTCCCTATAGTCCCTGCCTCTACTCTCAATAAATCTCTCTAATTGTTGGTTATTATCCAACTCCTTAATGATTCTACCCAGTTAATAAAGTCCCTTTATAATACAAAACAACACCTATTACAGTCAACTAAGAATATAATCAAGATCTTATTTTGCCACCACAAGAATCTAACTATTACAACTCAAGGAACAATATGAATATATCTTGATAGGAATAGGTTCTCTTATTGGAGAATTTGACTCTCTTTTTTAGAGACTCTCTTGTGTAGACTTTGCTCTAACCCTGTAGCCTCTCTTTGTGGATGGTCATCTTTATTCATCATTGTCAATGGGCTTTATATAGCTGTAAAATAACTGCTTGTAGTCATTCAATCCAACAAAAACTTGGTTCAAGAATTATCAAGAAATCAATTTTTGTTTGACTTGGATTTGACTTATGGGTACGACCTCTCATTCTCCTAATCTCAAGCTAATTGCATGTGTGTAGTTATGACAACTTTTCATGTCTTGAACTCCCGTTTCTTGTAGAATCAGATTAAGAATAATTAGAAATCTTTAATGTTTCTTTTCATATGTGTGAAATAGATTATCCTTTGTCAAACCAAAACATTCTCCAGTTCTCTGAGAGGAGCATGTTCTTTGATCAGTTCACTACAGGGTTTTCAGCTTTACCAATTTCTTTTGAAGATATGTTAAAGAAATGATGTTACGATCCATTCTTAAACTCGTTAAAAACATCTCATAACTCTGGCTCTCTTTGCAAGTGATACAGAGTCACCTCTAAAAACTAGAAAATCATTTTAAAAAGGCATTCTTGAAAATCATTAATTTAAACTTGAAAAAGGATAGCGATTTCGATGATTTTCAATAGGGGTTAGGCACCTCAGAAAATTCACAAATGTGATTGGCTGACAGATTTATATATTTTGTGGCTAAAAGAATGTATAAATTATTTGGAAAGTATAAATTTATAAGAGGTTTTGTTTATTTAGAACTTCAACTACTTCACCAGTTCAACGTGTGAATTGACGTACAATTTAAGCTAATTTTGTAAAAATTAATTAACCTCTAAACAAGCCACTTGTGATATCTTTAAAAATCATACTTTGAATTAAGTATATTAATCCAACTTCCAATTTATAGATATTAAAACAGTTTCACAAAAATTAGTTTGATAACTATAAATATATGAATTATCATTAAGTCATTTAAGCAAATTTTAGGTTGTTGTACCCTAATTAATTGTCACGCCCCAAAGCCCGGAGAGGTGTGGTCAATATCCAATGCCTCACTTGACCGAGTAAATTCTGCAATATCTAACAACACATTCAATATAAAACAAGACGAGCCAACGAGGTCCATCACCACAATCCAGCTCACAACTTAAGAAAGAAATCATCAGACCAATAAAGTCTATGTACAATAACCAGAACAAAAGCTAGTCCATAAACCTAAACATATATACACAACAGGTAGACAAGACCGAAATCTAGAAGTTATAGCTACACAATAGGGCCGACAAGACCTACACTAGACACTATAGACTATATCACAAGTCTACAAGTCTCTAAGAGTGCGACAATAATTATATGATTGAGACAGGGCCCCTATCTACCTATCAAAACCATATGTACACAAATAAAACCAATAGGTAACTCTGGAGGACATGGATCCTTCTACCAAGTTGAAACTCCAGTCAGCTAACAAGGATCATGAGTAACCTGCCAATCAACACCTGTAGACATGTGTGCATCACCCCCGAGCTCGAGATGTTAGTAAGAAAAATGTACTAAGAATAAAAGACAATATAAAAAAAGCAAAAATGAAAGATAGTCAACATATTAACCACAACTTGCATAATACAACGTCAGTTCAAACCATCTTACCTACACTTGCTTTGGGCGTCATAACGACAATAATAACCTTGGACGTAAATCACCTAAGATATCCAATATATAGTTGACCAAAATATAGAAATGATATGAATGTAATTGATGCAAAATAAAACACAACAATTCATCCACGCAAGAAACTCTCAAGGCCTTATAGCCTATCAAAATAGCAAGCTTAACCTTGCTGGAATTTCTCACGGCCTTACAGGTTGCCCAATATTCTTGGGCTTGACCCTACCGGAAGCTCTTACAAATTATAGGTTCTTGCGAAGCCCCGAAGGTGAAACAAATAATAAACATGGAAGAAACATATAAATATGCATATGCATAATACAATTCATCACAACGGGAATATAATTATATCACTCGGCTCCACAATACAATGCTAGAATAATACTCTCAATATGATCCACTGACACACCACCAATCACATATATCCATGCTCAACTTTGAGCTACCAACCAGCCATAATCCTTAATGTAATATTAAATAACAATACGATCAACAAGAGGATAGTATGAATACTATCGACAACCATATTAGCACGATATATTCGGTGAATCAAAAATTAAAGAAAAATATGCCGAAAAGGAAACAGATAAGTGTTAACAAACCTTATGCACAACCAAACAGATTTAAGATGAAACCTGCTCCCCTATCCACCAAGATACTACCGAATAAAACCACAACACCACACAAGTAAATCGATCATTAACCATAAGAAAAACATACAAACACGATATTGATAATATTTTCATGGAACTAACTTTCGAAAATCAAAATAAGAATCAAGAACTCGTACCTCCAATAATTTAATGAAAATTAAAGGGAAAAAGAGTAGCCCAAAATAGCCTCTCCAAGATGGCCACCAACAGAGGCAAAACGTTGGAAACAACATGTACTAGCCAAAAGATTAACGTAGCAAATCGATTAAGCTCATGCCTATGATTCCTTGGAATATCTTAGCATATATCTATCATATATATAATATTAAGAGAAGGGAGGTTGATATTCTAGAAATTTAAGAGATAAAATCAAAATGAACAAAGGGTTATATATATACATATACTCACCACCCTCGTGAAGCGAGCTCCAAAGGGACGTGTGACCTTGCTCCGAGCTTCACTTCATAAGCCCACATTGCTGCCAAAAAATTTGGACATTTTGTTCTTCTCTAGACGTTTTAGGCATGACTTCAGTTCTAGATGTCTTATTGTTAGAATTCATAAAGCAATAAACAAGACTCGAATGCTCATATCTTAATGATTAGATCGCTACTAAAAGTATGAGGGTGTTACATTCTTCTTCCCTTAGAAACATTAGACCTATAATATAGATTACACGTACGAGCAAGTCTAATAATCTATATACAACAACACTCAAGTTCTCAACCAGAATTTACGGGTCTACGAAATGACTCAAAATAAAATAACCCTGGACCTACCAAGGTACAAAAACAACACTAACTCAATAAAATAAAAGCATACACCTGAGGCATCACCCGCTGAAGGCTCTACATTCTAATGATCTAAAAGAGTAAAAACACAGTTCTTAACCCTTTATGTAGTAGCCTCTCTACCATTGCTTTGACCTCAACCCATAACAAACTTAGATTCAGGCTCAATTGGACCTACCGGTGTAGACGATCCTTCCATCAAACTAGTTGGTCGAGCCATACCACTCTATTCCCAAGTGGGACAATCTATGATCTTGTGACCCTCACTTCCATATGAATAACAGGTATCGGCCTCCCTCTACATCTACCAAAATGCCTTTTGGTATATATTTTGCAAAACGGCGAAGCTAGCTCTTTTATGCTATTGTATCCTAATACCTTGGCGGAGCTAGCCCTCCTTTTCTATTGATATCCTAATACCTTGGAACCCTTTCCTGGTCCGTACAGAGTGAAGTAATCAAATCTGTCACCCTATAATTGTGGTAAAGGTAGTCCAAGTAGTCTTTCTTGATATCGTGGCATAGGGAAACCCTAAGATCCTCCTTGAAAGTCTGTAGGTCTCAATCTTTTATGCTACTCCCTTTCAACCCTTTCATCCTGATGTCGCTGGCGCCTATACTTCTCTAGAGTCTGACTGATGGACTGAATTTGAGATACATCCATACTTTCCAACATCAAAGCTATGGTGCAAGACTCAATGTACTTTGGTGCTAAACCTACACCAAACCAATGTATCCTGGCCCGCATAGAAATGACAAAAGATGGAGTATACCTAGTGTTATGACCTGAGTCTACACCTTGAACGCAACAAGGTACTTATAGTAACAAGTGACCCCAAGATAACTCATGGCATAACATATTAGTGACATACTTAGGAATCTAAATAGAAAACTAAGAGGAAGCTATTGAATCATAAAATAGTCTTTATGAGAAAGGATAAAATATGGTAAATACTGAAGTTTTAAACAACACCGATCATAATAAACTGATATTGATACTACACTATCTGAAATCCTCTACTAACTGATGAGTTGTTGGGACAAGCCCTCAGCTAACTCTAAGTCTAGAAAACTGAACTAATACCACTAAGATAGTAAGAACAGCTCTGACACTCGAAAGATGAAGACTCGCCAATAGAACACTACTGAATATCGTTGGTGAAGCTAATTGCGATGTTGAGGCTCGGTACTTGAGCCTATATCATAAAATGATATAATATAGAAAGTATGTGTTAGTATTTGAAATGTACTGAGTATGCGAGATATTAGATAAAACATAAAATGTGCTGATAATACATAAAATGGACTGGTATGGTATACAATTATCATGCCTAAATCATAAGCATTGAAGAGTCCGAAAATATGAGAAAATATTAAAAGGACTGATAATCTGAAATTAAAGTCATAAGCATATCTAAAATCTTTAAGACTGGACTTTGAACCATGAATGTATTGTACTGTAGGAGTGCCTATTAACCGATATATAACCACCTGAGCTAGACATGAAGTTTAATATTTACTCCCCATCGATAATGCCCAACGTACCTTGCTAGGGTACAGTGAATAGACTATGTGATCACTAGTTGTAAAACCCCTTCGGGTTAAATCCTACAGCGGCACATAGTTCTAAAAATATGGGTGCACTGAATTCCGACCTGCTTGGTGCTAAGTACTACTCCAACTGATGACACAAGATAGATGTATATATATAAATACTGAGCTATATCGATAGCTTGAAATGGTATCCTAAGGCTAGGTCAAAACTACTTATCTGGAAATGTCCTGAGAGCCTAAAGGACCTGATAACTGAGGGTACTGAATATACTAATAAACTGATAATATTATTTTTATTTAATATATTGAAAATGATAGAGACACTACAAAGCAGTATTTCATAATTCCATGAGAAAATCAGGGCAAATTTAATATCATATGAAACATATTGTAGTAGTGAAGATATTAACATGAATATATAAATTTTCTAAACATGACAGTCTGACATCATAGAAAAGTAGGAAAATTCAACAATTAGAAAGAAAGCCCTAGGTCATAATTTCTAAAATTTCAAGGCTAGAGTTACTGAAATCTTGGGACACAAGGGTGAAAGGACACCCTTTTTGAAATCCCACATACCTGAAGGAGAATTCCCAAAGACAACACTTGAAATCCTGAGAAAAAGAGTTGAAGCCCTAGTTCTTGCCTTGAAATGCCTATCTGGGTTTTCATGGTGAAGTTCTGAGAGTGTGAGGGAAGAATGAGGGAGGAATGTCGGCTAATCCCTCTAAATTCCCCCTAGAATACCCCAATACAACGTATCGTAGGAATTAAAATAGTGGAAAGTTATGAAAATGCCCCTGGAGAAAATGTCTGGAAACTGCTGTCAGGATCCAATGGGTCACACAACGAGTCATTAGTTGTGACCACGACTCGTTGGGATCATTTGTTGTTCTTGGGTCTGAAAATCCAGTTTTTGGACTTCGACCAACAGATGGAAAGGATGGCTTGTTAGAGGCCATGACCAGTCGTCAAAGTCAGTCGTGGTTATTGGACAAATTTTGAACAATTCTAAACCATTCCCAACGGACAAACAAAATGATCAGTTAGAAGATACAACGGGTCATTATTTTCACCCGTGGTCACTAGAGGGATTTTGAACACTTTTTGGATTTCATCTAACGACTCATTAGGATGAGTCATTACTTCCTCCAATGACTCATCACTTGGCTCATTGGTTCAGGAAATAATTTAATAGGTTTCTGATCCTCTAGCCGCTAGCCAGTTGTAGTTCTTTGTATTACTAGCATTCTTTACATAAATTAATAAACATAAGTCTAGACCCAACTCCTACTACATCAGACTTACCACATGATTCCGATCAAGAAGAAAGGAGAAAAATCTTAAATGTCCTATAACCTCCTACCTATAAGTATACTGCACAATACACCCATAAACAAGGCTTTACTAGACATGGCTCACTGATTCCCTAGGATATAACCACTCTCTGATACCAAGTCTGTCAGGCCCTAATTCGGGGAGGTGCAACTGACACCTGGCGTGTCACTTAATTGAGTGAACCCTGATGAGTTGATAATTTACCAACTCATTAGGCTCTTAAGAATGAGCTTTAGCTTAGTTTTCAAGTCATCCAGATGAATTTTATGCTTTTTTTGTCTTTTTATGTGCAGGTATTTGAGTTGAAAAGAAAGAGCATGAATTGGAGTAAAAAGGATGAATTCAGGTGAAAATAAGCGCTCCACTGGAGGACACTGGCAAAACGCTGGTTAATTGCAAGCAACCACGGATTTAAGAAGAAAATGCAACTGACGGCCCGCAGATATCAACCAGCAACTCACCGGTTCCAGCGCTGATAGATGTTGGATCTTGCTAGACCAAAGAGGAAACTGATCGGTGAATCGCAAATGTAAACCGAAGAACCGCCGAAAGGTCCTATAATAGCACTGGATCACAGAAGAAAAGGAACGGTGGCTCGCGGATTGCAATCAGTGAACTGTCGGTTCCATTGTAAGTGAAAAAATGCCTAAACAGTGGCAACTACGTCTAGCATTGAAAAAGAGGAGATTGGTTGCCCTATTTTTGTATATAGTCTAGAAGAAAGTACTCTGTACATATCTTTTTATCTTTGAATATTCCTTTTGCTTTGGAAGAGAGAAATAAGAACCCAGTGGAGAAGAAATTTAAATATTGCTCTCTCCTATTTTCATCTGCTTCCTTAAAAATGTATAACCATTATTGCAGACATATTTTGTGTTTGATTTTGCTTGCTCTGAGTAATGAAATCATTGAGTTTATTAATGAATATGCTCTTTAGTTTCTTAATTATGAGTAGCTAAATCATTAGCTAGAGGTGTGTTATGATGGGTGTTTAATTAGATTGGGTATTGCTAGATTCATCTTAATATTATTTAATTAGTGTAAATTTGTTGAATTCTCTTCAAATTATAATTAATTGCCCATAGTTGCAAATATGGGTTTGATTTTCTTACTTGATTTGGGCTTGAAAAAAGAAGAACTAAGTATTGGAGGAGAATTTGATAGTGGAAATGGATGTGATTGTGTGGGTGTTGGGCTAGAAATAGCCAAAATCCGTATTCATAATCCTAACTGGTGGTTGATGGCTAGAAATAGCTCAGCTACTAACCCAAACTTTATTAGGCTAATTGAATTGTGTCTTGAGGTTCGAAAGGACTCGAGAAAAAGGAGTTCAAGAGGTTGAAAAACATCGGGTGCCATCTTGCCTAAAGTTATTTACACTTATTCGCAACAAGTTGATGATCTAGCAAATCCTTATCTGATTAACACCCTATCTACACCACACCTCTAGTCTTCACTCATGATTATCTCTCAATTTTGGTTATTTTGCTATTTTAACTAGCTGAGTTAGAATTCACCATATTGTTGAATCCATTTCCCCCCTCCCCCCAAAAAAACATTTTACTATTTTTTTTCTTTGATTTGGTGCAAATTAATTCAAGTTTCCTAAACAACACTTGTGCAAATAATTCACTAGTCTTTGTGGGATTCGACCCTGATATATGTCGGGAATATTTATTTTGAGCAATGATCGTTTACACTCTCTCGTCAAGAGGATGTAGTTCGGACGTTATCAAATACTGCAACACCTAATAGCACAACCAATATAAAACAAGCTTGAGCCAATGAGACCCGACACCAGAATCCAACTCATAACTTAAGAAAGAAAATCAACGAACTAATAGAGTCTATATACAACAACCAAAATGGAAGCTGGCCCACAAACCAAAACATGTATATGTAACAGGACAACAAGGCTAAAATCTAGAAATTACGATTACATAATAGGGTTGACAAGGCCTACACCAGACATTATAAACCACAACACAGGTCTACAAGCTTCTGAGACTGCAGGAACAATTATATGATTGGAAAAGGGCCTCAACCTACCCATAAAAACCATATGTACACAACAAAATAAATAGGTAACTCCAGAGGACATGGATCTTAGCACCATGTTGGAACTCCACTCAACTACCAAGGACTACAAGCAAACTGCCAATTAATACTTGTAGATATATATGCAGCACCCTAGACTTGGGATATTAGTATGAAGAATGTACTGAGTATGTAAGAAAATAGAATGAACAGAGACAATATAACAGAAGTGAAAACGAAAGATAACTAACATACTAACCACAACCTATACAATGTTAGTTCAAACCACCTTACTTGCACCTACTCTGGGCATCACAATAACAATAACCTGGGCCAAAAACTACCTTAGATATCCAATATACAACTGACCAGAATATGTAAATGATATGGATGCAATATGATACAAAATACAACACTACAATTCATCCATATCGAAACTCTCACGCCTTACAAGTTATCAGAATAACAAGCTTAACCTTGTCAGAACTTCTCACGGCCTTACAAGCTCTAGCATAGTGATGTGTCATGGTTTTACGACACTTTCTACTTTTAAAACATAGGAAATATGCTAATACTTAAGCATATTTATATGGATATGACGTATTTTTTCTAGTTTATTGGGAAAATAGGTTCTGGGAGTTAGGCTTTAGAAACAAATGAAAAAAGGCATGAAATGGAACTGACGAGCTATGGTATGAATCATACCAAGTTGGCATGAGTCGTCTTGAAGCCCCGTGGTGAGAAATAGAGAAGTAACAAAATGACACCTCTACGTCACGACCAGATACCATGAACCGTACTAGCAAAGGACGAGTCATATTGAAGAGTTGTTGTTTAAGGTTCAGAGAAAGTGAAATAAGGAAATGCATACGACGACCAAACGTCACGAGTCATGGTATCCTACCACAAGTCATCCTAAGCATCTGTACTTGTAGGGTCCAAAGTTGAGTCTAAAACCAAGACCACATCTTACGGGTCGTGCTATCCTGCCACGACTCTTTGTATCTCCCGGCTCTGTAATCCCTGCTAAATTAGGAAAGGTATTATTTTTATATAAATAATTCTTTTAGGTTTTATTTTGTATTATCCAGCATAGAACAATTTCATACACTTCTTATAAGGCTTATTACACCTTTTTGAGGCCGAGGAAACGAACAACTTCATTGTGTTCTCGGGTTTTGGAGATTAATATCAATTGCTATTTTGGATTTACTCTATTCAACTTGTAAGTTCATAATCATGTTTTCTCTTATGAACTCTCCTTGTGTTTTTACAAACATGCACAGCTAAATCCCATAACTAGGGTTGTTGGAATCGTAACGAATTAACAAAGTAGGATTATGTATATAGTTATTCTAAACTAATGTGTATGCTTGCATTATTATTCCTTCATTGTGAATGCTTTTTACGGTCACAATGTTAGAACTTGCCTGCAGTCTCTACTTTCTTGAACCTAGAGAAGTAGAGATTAAGAAAAGGAAATTAATAACAGAGGATTGAAACTATCAATTTTCAGTTAATAGCTTGAGTCGTCACGGGAAAGCTAATCTGGAATCAATAATAAGGGTTAGAATGCAAAACTCATGAGACCTGTTCCAGTAATTGAGGATAGTCATCTAATAGGGGCAAACTTGCCGTTTAGGTGAATTTAGCTTATTGATTCTGCATGCTAAACATTCGGGTAGATCACAAGTATGATAATCCTACGTAGTTATGAAGTCATGGGGAACACTTTTTTAGTAATTTATATCAATTGATAACAACACATTTTGACAATATCTCTACTTGTTCTTCTAAAACCTCCATCCGGAAATAACTTGACTAAAAGCTTAAATAACTGCATTAATTGGGATCTTAACTATATTCCTCATGGAATTGACTCCAACCCTAATTGGGTTCTTTATTTGATTAATGACTATTTTATAATTCGTCCTGAGGTGTAGTTTTGGCGTTATCACATAGTCCTAGGCTTGACCTTGCCGGAAGCTCCCATGATCTTACAAGTTCTCGCAAATCTCTGAAGGCAAAAAAAACAATAAACATGCAACAAACATATGAATATGCATATGGACAGTACAACTTAACACAACATACATACATACATACATACATACATACATACATATATATATTCACTACTTCACCACCCACTACAAAAACCTACTCAAAAAATGAGGGCCAATATCGACGAACAATGTAGGATTTTTGGGCAAAATCAATTTCCAACTGACGGACTGATAAGCCTCAAAATTTGGCTCATCGAAAATGACAAACTCACGAACAATATGGTTAATACTGATAGAGTCCCTCATTTTCTTAAAATTCAACTTGGTGGGTTTTTAAAATATCAGCGACGTGAAAAAATAAATTACTGACGGGCAACCTCAATTTTGTTTAATTAATTAATAAATTGTTTTTAGAAAATCTAATGTATCCAACTCTATCTGTTGGTGTGTTCTTCATATCCAAGAGCAAATAGATTAACATTATAAGTTTTCTGGATTCTGTATGTGGTTTTTTGCAAAAAAATTGAGGGACTAAAACTATGTTGTCCATTGATTTTCTGTAAAAAAATAATCAGATGTGAAAACCTACAATTCTATATTTCCTACCTGCTAAATTAAATTCAATCAACATCAGCTACAATCCAGCACTTGTTGTTACCAAATCAATTTTAAATCAACAACAACATAAATAACATACTAATTATCGAATAACAATACCAAATTCAATATAATTGTTACACCCCATAAGTTTCTATAATTTAACGGATGTGTTTGTATGTATGTCGAGAGTTTTGGAGTACGACGCATATGGAAAAGTGCTCACAGATGAACGCGTGAATGAGCAATTAAGCGATCAGGAGGAAAGAGACCGGAGGAAATAGAGTTGAAGTTATACTTAACCCTATTGAAAGATATTGTTATTCACTGATTCCTACTATTGAAGTACCCTTGTTTTCTCAACATAGAGACTGCAATCAAGTGGAATTATTGGCTTCAGGTTGGAAACTATCCGGGTGAATGAAATTCGGCATTCGAGGTATGTTAAGGCTTATCCCTTCGACAAGTTATTCTCGTCATATAATGATAAGACCTATGTTCTTGAACGGAGATAACAACCTTATATGTGGTAATTAGCTGCTGCTAGTAGATAAGGATCATGTATGTTGTGATTAGCTTCTGTCGGTATATTATGATTATATATGTTGCGGTTAGCTGCTAGAAGACATATTGAGAGTATATTGCAGTATCCCTCATCGGGAAAGAGTATGTTAAGTGTGGCACATGCTAGGAGCATCATACAAACTCCTCTATTCTTCTGTTCACTGTATTAATAGAATTCTGATGTTTTGTTGTCATGCAAAGGCCTTAGAAGTTTATGGTTAGCTGTTGGTCCTGATTTGGTAAGTTGAACAGCATCAGTCATAGTCGAGCGATATAACTTTTAGTTTGATGCTTGTATTGTCAGTGAAGCTCGCGTAGAGGCTGTTGGCGTACCTTAACGCCTCCAGGGCCAGAATTTGGATAGGATGGTCATCCCTTAGAGTCAGCGGCACCAGGGTTGCCTAGTGAACTGAGTGACAGACTGCCATCTAGTTAGCTACTACCAGTGACTGTTAGTCTCAGTCGACGTAGTGCTTGTCATACAGGTCACCTAGGAAGTCATCCTAGTTGTACAAGTTAGATAGACCCGTGGGTACCCTAAAGACGGAACCTTATCAGTAGTTGGATGTGGGGGCCATGCCCCAGCCTACTCTTATAGATACTCAGGTACAGGTTGTCGCGAGTGGCTAGGTCCAAATGAACCTGCCTACGAGGCTATGAATCGCTTGAAGAAGTTATATGAAATTTGAATAGACCAAGTTAATGTCTAAGGGACTAGAACCATAATAGTACAGTATTACCTTCAGGATAAGAATTATAGCAAGCTGCCTGTGGAAGGTCAGGGCTGACTGTTCAAGAGCATGTCCGATTAGTAGCAGCCCTACAGTTGTTCTATGCAAGGGAACTGAATGGTTGGTTGCCTTCAACCTTACCATTCGCTTATGAGCTATCATTATCCTAGCATGATATTCAAAGTATCATTTAGGCCACTCTAGACCTCGCCCTATTCTGTCTAGAGCATTAGAGATTATGATTACTGTTAGGACCCTCTAGTTAGGTGTAGGCACATGGGGTGTGCCTGCTGACAGCTACGTAGACTATTCTAGAGCTGTGTAGCGATCACGTTAGGCCTACAGGGATAGGTACGCCTTCTGAGTGGCTAGATTGAGACTTCAGTGTAGCATATCGGTTGGGATTGGCCCCACCTAAGATAGTTGTCCATTGACTAACTTCAGGGTTACTAACTGTGTCATCGCGTATGGGATATTGATCGCTCAGAGGAGTTATATGATGTTGCTTATAGGAGCTATGTGATGTCCCAAGGAACTATATTTAGGCCCAAGGGATATATTACAGTCCATCCACAAATGGGCTTCTACTTTTATGTCGTATCGTCATTACTAACCCTCCATTGAGTCTTGTGTGTCCAGGATCAGTTATAGAAGCCCAACGGCCTCAGACACAGTTACAAGAGTTCGACGAACTCAGATGCAAACCTAGAAGCCAGGTAGGTTGGCTATAGTATCAATAGAATCATAAGAACCTAAATAGGGGTATATAGATTAGATTGTACTTATTAGGGCTTATGGGGGCCCCGGTAGGTTATTACTATGTTGCTTGCACCTTTTAGGCTTATGGGGGCCAAGTTAGGTTCTTATTTGTATACTTGTTTGCTAGTTATAGCTTATAAATGTATAGTCGTACAACTTCAGCTCATATACATGTAGTAATTTACTAGATGCAGGTTACAGATAAGAAATCCTACAGGTTATGTTCTGCCCTTATTGCTATTTACTTTCAGTTCTTATCAGCTTCTATTCAACTTGATTTACTGCCTTACATATTTAGTATATATTTTATTAATGCCCAACTATAGGGCGCTGCATACTTGCCTGCAGGTTTAGACAGACAGGGTTCAAGAACTCCGTTAGAAGCTATTCAGAGTCAGCAGATTGGCTAGCTCCTTTCATTCAGAGTTTCCAGGTTGTAGAGCTTACCTGTCTTTAACTTGTCTAGCATTTGGGTAGGCTGGGGCCCTATCCCGATCAATATTTTCACTCTTAAAGGCTTGCAGACTACAAACTTCAGTTAGTTGGTTATTGTTAGCCGTGTGAGGCCTAGTTTAGCTAGTTAGTTAGCAGCCTTATCTGCTATAGTATGAATAAGAGTGCCTGTTTTCCTTCTGATATAACTAGACAACATGGTGGTCTTGTCAGCCCGCATAGGATTCCTTACTATTGTGTTGCTAGGTTAGTTGTTTACTTTTACAGGTGGCTATGAGGCTTTGTTGGCCCGAGGCTATGTTTAAAGCCAAGATATAGAAGTTTATCTTCTTGGTTTTGAGTCGCTGGTATGCACGAGAGGTGCATATGCTAGCCAAGTTAGCCCAGTTCCCAGTATGACATTAGGTGCCAGTCATGCCTCCCATGGTGGGGCGTGATAAAGTTTGTATCAGAGCAGGTCGTATCCTAGTGAGTCTGCAAGCCGTGTCAAGTAGAGTCTTGTCTATGGGTGTGTTGTGAACCACATTCTATAGGCAGGAGGCTACGAGGAAAATAGCGTGGTTACCCCTCCTTCTTCTCAGATCATGCTATAGAGCCGAGTTCTATAGGGTTGAGTCCCTAAGTTGTCATTGCTATGTCCGTCTAGAATAATGTTTGATATGAGATAGACCCCAGCTAGCCTCAAGTTAGCTACAGCTGTAGGAGAGGGTACCAGTAAGATGCCATAGTTGGAGGGCAGTCAGTTTGAGGGCAAAAGCAGATGTCTTTTAATCTCCCCATCACCCTCCTCGAATACCAGAAACCTCATAAGGTAATAGATATGTTAGTATAGTCCCTAGTTCTTTCTACAGCCTAAAAGTAGGAGGTCAGTAATATAGTATATGTATGATTTTGACTTAGTAGATATTTAGAACTAGACAGGGGCGACAGTTAATATTGGGTTACTTGAGATATGCGGAGGATTGTGCAAGGTTTGTACCTCTAGCTTTTAAAATGTGTTGAGTTTCATAACCTAATCTTGTTATAGAATGATAGGGTTATTGTCTCCCAGTCTTTTGTCAGCTTGATAGAGAGCGTAAGTATTAATGCGGTGTTGCCAAAAATAAATAGTAAAAGAGGGTTAGAACCGTTGATTCTGGGAAGGTGTTAGAAAGTGATTAAGTACCCTAGTGCTTAAATAAGTCACCTAGACCCTAACAACAGTAAATCAGGAGGGTAGGTAGGATTGTAGAAACACCCAAGTGAAGGTGAGAGTCCATAAGAAGTAGATTCCCAACAGTACCAAAGGTGTTCGGTGCTTTGGTTGGGGTTAAAAACCGACACGCAAGTGCACGTGGTCAAACAAGTAGTAAGTGGCTTAAGTAAGCCAAGTATCGATCCAAGGAGACTCTGGATAAGTAAAAATTGCTTAAGTATACTATATTATATCTCACTTCTAGATATGCTGACAACAACGTAACCAAAAAGTGAATAATTTTTTTTATGAATTTTATACTATAACTACTAACAATTATCTACTTTGAATTTAAACTATGGATATGAGCATGCCAAGGTTAAGAACATGTAATGAACTGATTATCATCATACATTGGTTAATCTTTTCTTCTAGTTACTAGCCAAGAACATTAGCCAAGAGATTAAAACTCTCGTATTTAATCTCACTTAAGAATCATAAACCATCCGTCTACATTTCTGTGATCAAATGCAATTCATGACCTAGCAATACAATTCCGGTTCCTAAATTGACTAATACGGCTTTCAAGTATATTTCTATCAGGCAAGCACATCAAAACTCAATTTTCCCAAATCAAGTAAAGAACAATATCCTATTAATTCACAACTTTCCAATTTCGTGCTCTCTCGAGTGACATCGAACTTTTTAGATGTACATTAATGTCGGCCACACACCAATGCAGTAGAAACAAGAATTAATAGAACAATATGGAAGAAGAAGATGAAAAACCATATAATTCAATAATCAAAATTCATCACCATTGTTCATAACCTCAGCAAGGTAGGGAATTAGCCACTCATTTGTGGATTAATCATCCTAAAACAAGTGTTAATCATACAAACAATTGAATTAGAGAAGAAAGAAAGAGAGAAAAAACCCTGAACTTTTCGTCCCTCAACTGCCTGTAACCCACGTCCTTGCTCCACCAAGTCTGAATTATGAAAAATGAGCCTAAGTGTTCTATTTATACTAGTGGGAATTTTTCCCGGAATAACAAGCAACGTGTCACGGAGTGCATCGCGGAGCATTGCCTCCGTGATACGCCGTGAACGCGGACCCTCTCTGGAAATTGGGGGTCCGGGAATAAAGCACCAATGTGGCACGGCGTGCAACGCGGAGGCTTGCCACCGTGCCACGGAGCTGTCGCGAGCCTCCTCTGGAAATTGAGGAATTTCTCACCCTCCAGGCAGAATGCCTCCGCGATGGCAGCGTGACACGGCTCCATCGCGGAGCCCCTTTAATTTGTGCAGTCCGGTGCCTTTTCCGTGCTTGCATCCAAGTCCAACTCCGATATTGTTCCAACATGCATTTTAGCTCCTCGAAATCACATTTTACCTACAAAACAATGCTAATCATGTTGGTTAGTATAAATTCACATTTTATTACCAATTACATGAAAATGTATACACATTGCTAGATAAACAAGGCGAAAATGATACTTTTGAGTATCACTTGGGCATATAAATCTGCCCAAGATCACTTACCCCACACTTAAATCCTTGTTCGTCCTCGAACAACAAACACACAATTCAAGCACTTTACATCCCAACCTTCACCACTATGGTGCGACAATTTAAGCTACGGTCATACCGATCATTCAATATTGCGAATCATCAAGAAAACATGCATGGTCTCAACAATGCAATGACCTTCAATACATTAAGACTTCCTAGACTTTAAGAATCGACTCTCGATATCAGCAAACTCATGCAAATCAACTAATCAAGATATCCGACACGAAAATCAATCTTTAATCAAGCATGTGCCCTCACAACTCAAGAGAATCTTCCCCTTCTTGCTCATGTGACACACAAACATTCAAGTAGGGGCATGTAAAAAATTAATTTCACTCTCTCTCCCAAAAGAATTCACATGCATCATGTCATGACCCATAAGCTTGCCCTTAGTGTATTACTCCACTAATATAAAGAAATGCAATGTAAGATCACGTAGGACTTTAATGGGTTGTAATGGAAGCTATGGAACTAGTATATATTGGATTAGCCAATAATAGCCACTAGCATCCTTAAGTGCCTTTGCAACACATTCCCATCAACTCATGGACATTGTTTCTCTCTTTTCTTTTTTTTTCTCATCATCCCATTCTTGATGATTTACCTTAGTACGGCCCATTTCATTCAGCACACTTGACACCATACAAAGGTTATTCATGTACCTTCATTAGCATTTGTTTATCGCAAGTGCACCTTCAACCTTTTCTTTTCTTTCCTCACTCTGCTTTTCTTTTTCTTTTCACCATTCTCACTCTTTGACACTTTGGGAAAATTATTTTCTTTTCTTAAGCGCTTAAGAGTTTTGTATAGACTTTACGGCTAATGAAAAGAAAGAATTAAGCTCAGTTTATACATTTTTGGACAAAAGAAAGAAATAATAGGCTAAAGGCTCAACGGGCTGACTAGGGTATACAATCAAGGTGAATACGACAAGAAAAAAATAGAAACTGTCGGTTAAACAAAGAAATGCCTACATCCTTTTCAACAATACACCTCCTTCATTTCATTTTGTACACACACCAGGCAAGTTCTAGACACTTCACAATAGCATGGACTAACAATACCTCACTTCACACTTTATGCACATGCTCGATTCAAGATGCATTCACAGACTTTTCAATCAGCTAATTACATGAATTCAAACATTAAGCCTCAATCACACCGAATCGAATTCTACAGCCTAGGTATCTCAACATATTTACAAAATTGCATGCTTTCATACGAATCACTTTTGCATTTTGAATATCAGTTACAACACGCAACCAACATTTCACAACCATATAGTAACTACAGGTTCCGTGATGCAATCCACCAAAGAAAAAAATTGAAAATAAATTAAAATCACTAATCCTACCGACTACATTTCCCTTAAGACGGTCGTCATCCATCCATCATAGGGAACAGTCACTAACTATGACGTCGGTACAATGGGACTATTCTCGGTAAAAGAACCGAAAACAAACGCCGAGAAACCCAAAAATAAAAAATTTGAAAAATTTTGCAACACATCGTTCATTTCGATGGAAAAATTATTTACAAAATATTTTAAATATGAACAAAATATTTTTGCAAAATTTTTAAAAATATCGATCATTTCGATAAGCAAAAATATTTACAAAACTTTTTACAGACTGAGCTGGCAACATCAACATTCCACAAAACACATTAATTCCACAAATATGTACAGGTACAGAACAATTTACAAATTCACAAACACAGGGAAACATATATACAAAAACAACAGAGGAGAACATACAAGCCAACCAGCCCAGCCCAGCACCTAACTACTCCCCACCCCACACTTAAACCGAACACTGTCCCCAGTGTTCACAAGAATTAAAATCACAAAATTGGGTGGTGGAACTCCCTGATCAGTCAAAGTATTCCACTTCTTCATCAGGTGCTGCTACCTCATCTCCCAAGTCCGAGTCGCCTCCATCGTTGTCATCGGACTCCACATCGGAGTCCTCCCGATGTGTCTCCTCGTCCGTGGGGACATCATCGTCTGTCGGCTCTACAAAGGCTGGCCCCACTCGGCATAGAGCCCTAGCGTTTTTGCCAAATGGGTAATCTAGCTCGAGCTGCCATAGCTCCTCCTCCGTGGCTGGTCTCCCACCGATCCTGAGCTGGAGCATTTGCATCCCAAACATCCACGCCATGTACTGGTCATCACGAGCATGTCGCTCGCCAAGTGTCATCACTGGCCCGTGGGTGGTGTCGGGGGCCTTAGTTTTGGTCACATCTAAGGCCCGCCGCTCCAACTGCGGGATGTAATCCAAAGCCTCCTCCTCGACGTCGAGGCCTCTGACAAAGGTGGTGAGTAGTCCACCGAAACCACACCTGTGGCCCTGGTGTAGTCGGGCTCTCTTCATGGCGGATATGATGACCGCCCCAACATTAATCTCCAGCCCTTTCATCAGGGCATACACCAGGCAAACACGATCCCGGGTCACATCAGTCATGTGTACCCCCGGGATTAGGCACGAGCAGACTATCTTCAGCCATATTCGGGCTTCCCTGTTCATTTGAGAATAAGGCAGAGTCTGGTGGTAGCCCCTTTCTTTATGTCTGCTCCATCTAGATGTGGCTCTAGCCCCACACAGTGTGCGTCTGATGTCGGCATACGGTGGGGTAATGTTCAGCTGACGGAGAACGTGGGCGTCTGTGTCCCGCGCTCCGATAATGGCATTTAGCTGTTGGGGTTCCAGAGTGACTATCTGCCCTCTGATCTTGATGGTGTGGCTTCTGATTGCTGGGTTCCAATTAGCGTAGAACTCCCGGACCAGGTGCAGGTTGCATTCTTTGGGCTCCTGAAATATGAAACTTAGCCCAGCAGCCTCGATCCGTTGAACTATTCGGGGGAACTCCTGTGCTAATGGTTCCCATGCTATATGCTCCTCGGGGAAGTATTTGTTCTCCTTGTGCTTGGCATACCACTTCTTCCCCTCATCAGTCACCCATCTCGTTCCATATTGGCGGTGCTGGCCGCGTGGAACTGCTGGTGCAGCTGGGACTGTTGTGCCCAGTCTAAGTCTTTTCCTCCCGGTGCCTGAAGTTGATGCACCCTTACCTTTATCTTGCCTGCTTGCCATTTTGTCTGTCAACACAAGTCAACAATCGCAATGTTAAGCTAAATAAATATTAACTTCGGCTAAGGTCGGGTTATGCTAAGTTTACCCCACACTTAGTCCTTAGCTACAGTTACGATACTACGGCAAGAATGACTTTATTTACACCAAAATAACCAGCTATAAATTTCATGCTTAGTGCGTTCAACAAGAAAATTCGACGGTATAACTTTTACGTACTACTCAGACTTCGTACAGCTAATTCCAATTACTACCATCGCTAGCATTTCAACCATCACACTTAGAATAGAAAAACAACAAAACAAAAACAACAACAAAAATTCTATACACATGAACCTATACAATCAACCCAATTTGAACACATTTCAACATTTTCCCAAAACCCGAGAATTCATCGTCTATTCATATTCAAACAATATTTACACGACTTATCTCATTCAACAAGCACACCCCGGCATAGACTTCACAAATTCAACACATTACCAATTTCAAATTCAACAACACAGCCCTAGAATTGATTTTCGCAAGCAAATTCGAATAATTCATGCAATCGACAAGTTCAAACGATCATTACAACATTCCTAACTTTTATCAATCAACAAATAACTCGAATTCATGCTAAATTTCGACTTAGGGTGATTTATCTCACCTCCCATGCTTAAATTCGAATAAAATCGCTAAAAACTTGAGAGATAATCGGAAAACATACCTCGTAGTTGAAGAACCGAAGAAAACTTGGTAATTCTTCGCCTTAGGCCGTGGCACGTTGGTGGGGAAGGGATTTTAGGAAGTTTGGTCGCGGAGGAAATTAAAAATGAGGGGAAAAGGGGCGAAATTGGGGGTTTAAAATGTAGAAAACACGCGGGTCACCCAGCAACCCGGTGTGACCCGTCACAATTTATATGTCAACGTGTCACAGAGTGCATCGCAGTGCACTGCCTCCGTTACATGGAGCCATCGCGATAGCCCTCTGGAAATTTTAAAATTTCCAGATTACACCTCAACGTGTCACGGAGTGTAACGCGGAGGTCCTCCTCCGTGACACGGAGCTATCGCCCCAGCTCACTGTCTTCAACATTTTATTAATTTTTTCATACCTCACCTTTTCCTTCACGATTCCGTGCACATTTTTCTCCGTTTGACCTGAAAATCACCTTACTAAACAAAATTGGTTAGAATAATAGGTTTCACCTAACTAAAATAAAAAATACTAACTAACACGAAAAATTTTGTACTAGATCAAGAAAAAGAAAAGTAAAATCTATTTACACTTTACAAAATGAGAAAAAAAAATATTTTTTCCACGGGTTGCCTCCCTTGCAGCGCCTGGTTTACCGTCGCGGCTCGACGTCATTTACGCTCAATTGTCCGCTAGGGTGATGGACGATTTCTCACGATCATTGTCCTCCCCCAAGTAGTGCTTACACCAATCCGGTGGTCTTCCCATCAACTCTCGGGAATCATTCATCTGCTTAGCATTACCATGATCAATTACATTGATCACCGAGAGTTCTTCATTCACCATCGGGAGCTTGGGTGCTTTGTACACATCGAACACCTCTACCTTTTCATGTGCTCGCATTGTAAGTTGACTCGCAGCTACATCGATTAATGCCTTCCCGGTTGCCAAGAAGGGTTGTCCCAAAATAAATGGGACTTCCGCGTCTGGTTCAAAATCCAGAACAATAAAATCTACCGAGAAAATTAGGGAGCCCACTTGCACTAGAACATCCTCAACAATGCCATCCGGCCTAACTAAGGATCGGTCTGCCAACTGCAAGATTACGGTTGTAGGTCTAGGACTCCCTAAACCCAACTTTCTGAATACCGAAGATGGCATCAGATTTATGCTCGCCCCCAAGTCACACAATCCATGAGCTCGGATACTCTGCCCAATAGTAAGCTAGATAGTAAAACTTCCAGGGTCTTTTAGCTTCGTGGGCAGTCTATTTTAGATCCGGGAAGTGCATTCCTCCGTCAAAGCCACCGTGGCATACTCAGTCAAACGACTTTTGTTGGCCACGATGTCTTTAATGTATTTGGCATATTTAGGCACTCCCTGCAAGACATCAACAAGAGGTAAGTTAACATGTACCTGTTTAAGCACCTCCATGAATTTCTTGAAACACGCCTCCTCCTTGTGTTTCTTGAGTCGTTGAGGGAACGGGGGTGGAGGTCTTTCTGTTTCAGCTTCTTTGGTTTTCCCCCTTTCCGAACTTTGCTCCCCCTCAACTTCTGCTGCTTCCGAATTTTGAGGTGATCTTTCTGGTTCCACCTCCTTCAGCTGCAAACCACTCCTTGTGGTCACTGCATTTACCTACTTCGGATTCGGATCCGTGTCGCTAGGCAGTCCTCCTCTGGGCCTTGTCTTCTGGGCACTAGCAAATTGCCCAAATTGATACTCAAGAGCCTTTGTCGCTAACTGGTTATTTTTCACTTCGGCTGCCAATTTAACATAGTCATCCTGCAATTGCGCTTGATTAGCGATCATGGTCTTGAACATCTCCTCAATGCTGGGTGATGGTGGTGGAGGAGGGGCATTGTTATTTCTGAATTGAGATTGGTAGTTCTGTTGCCCTCCTTGATTTCTTTGCATACCCTGACCCGAACTTTGGCCCTGATGGCTGTTGCTACCCCATGAAAAATTTGGATGGTTCCTCCAATTTGAATTGTAGCCACTACCATACCGCTGCTGATTTCTTTGTGCATTCCCCACAAAGTTAACCAAATCTGGGTTTGCTCCACAGCACTCAACCAAGTGCTCACTGCTACCACACACTTCACACCACATTTGCTGGACTGCATTAACTGGAGCTGAAGGCTGGTTCAAAGTCCTGTTGCTGAAGTGGTTGTTCAATTGATTCTGCAAGGCAGCTATCTGTGCAGCGATAGCCGTAAATCCATCCACTTTAAGAACTCCTACTGTTTTCCTTGCTCCACCTCGTGATGAATTAGCATTCCATTTTGGATTGCCCTGTGAAATCCGGTTTAGCAAAGTGTACAGCTCCTCATAAGTCTTTTATAGCGCTTGCCCTCCAGCTGCTGAATCTAGCAAAATTTTGGTATGGGGTTCCAAACCCTCAATAAATGTGTGTACCAACACCTCATTGGACTGATGATGATGAGGACAGTCCCGCAACATGGATTTAAATATTTCCCAGGCTTGATACAAATTTTCTCCCTCCCTCTGTTTGAAACTTAGAATTTGACTTCTAAGCCTTGCTGTTTTGCTAGAGGGAAAAAATCTTATCAAGAACTTTCGTGCAAGATCATCCCACGTTGAAATAGAATTTGGTGGTTCAGCTTTCAACCACCTCTTGGCTTCTCCGAGTAATGAGAACGGAAATAATGTAAGCCGAACATAATCAGGTGACACTCCAGTGGGTATATAAGTGTCACTTATCTCCAAAAAGTTTTAGAGATGCTGTTATGGGTCTTTATGAGGGAGACCGGTAAATTGCCCGCTTGTGTGCAATAATTGCACCATATTTTGCTTGAGTTCAAATCTCCCTCCAGGCTCTGGTTTGCGGATACTGGATGTAACATTGTTGGCATGTGGGATTGCCACCTCGCGAACCGGCCTTGCTGCTGCGTCTTCTGGCACTAACACTGCCCTCACAACCGGTGGATTTTGTTGCTCCATAATAGTCTGTCTGAGCAACTGCAGCTTCCTTTGTAGAGCTTCTCTCCGTTTACTATGAAATATACGTTCAGGCTCTATATAAGATTCCACCAGCTCTTTGTCTCTTACCAGTGTTCACAGCAATTAAGTCTGCAAAATACAGGCTAAGACCAAGTTGTCAACACTTAAGAAAATAAAATAAAAATACAGTAAATTTACACTTAACACAATTTCACCAATTGCCTAGTCTCCCCGCCAACGGCGCCAAAAACTTGTTCGGTGCTTTGGTTGGGGTTAAAAACCGACACGCAAGTGCACGTGGTCAAACAAGTAGTAAGTGGCTTAAGTAAGCCAAGTATCGATCCAAGGAGACTCTGGATAAGTGAAAATTGCTTAAGTATACTATATTATATCTCACTTCTAGATATGCTGACAACAACGTAACCAAAAAGTGAATAATTTGTTTTATGAATTTTATACTATAACTACTAACAATTATCTACTTTGAATTTAAACTATGGATATGAGCATGCCAAGGTTAAGAACATGTAATGAACTGATTATCATCATACATTGGTTAATCTTTTCTTCCAGTTGCTAGCCAAGAACATTAGCCAAGAGATTAAAACTCTCGTATTTAATCTCACTTAAGAATCATAAACCATCCGTCTATATTTCTGTGATCAAATGCAATTCATGACCTAGCAATACAATTCCAGTTCCTAAATTGACTAATACGGCTTTCAAGTATATTTCTATCAGGAAAGCACATCAAAACTCAATTTTCCCAAATCAAGTAAAGAACAATATCCTATTAATTCACAACTTTCCAATTTCGTGCTCTCTCGAGTGAAATCAGACTTTTTAGATATACATTAATGTCGGCCACACACCAATGCAGTAGAAACAAGAATTAATAGAACAACATGGAAGAAGAAGATGAAAAACCATATAATTCAATAATCAAAATTCATCACCATTGTTCATAACCTCAGCAAGGTAGGGAATTAGCCACTCATTTGTGGATTAATCATCCTAAAACAAGTGTTAATCATACAAACAATTGAATTAGAGAAGAAAGAAAGAGAGAAAAAACCCTGAACTTTTCGTCCCTCAACTGCCTGTAACCCACGTCCTTGCTCCACCAAGTCTGAATTATGAAAAATGAGCCTAAGTGTTCTATTTATACTAGTGGGAATTTTTCCCGGAATAACAAGCAACGTGTCACGGAGTGCATCGCGGAGCACTGACTCCGTGACACGCCGTGAACGCGGACCCTCTCTGGAAATTGGGGGTCCGGGAATAAAGCACCAATGTGGCACGGCGTGCAACCCGGAGGCTTGCCACCGTGCCACGGAGTTGTCGCGAGCCTCCTCTGGAAATTGAGGAATTTCTCACCCTCCAGGCAGAATTCCTCCGCGATGGCAGCGTGACATGGCTCCATCGCGGAGCCCCTTTAATTTGTGCAGTCCGGTGCCTTTTCCGTGCTCGCATCCAAGTCCAACTCCGATATTGTTCCAACATGCATTTTAGCTCCTCGAAATCACATTTTACCTACAAAACAATGCTAATCATGTTGGTTAGTATAAATTCATATTTTATTACCAATTACATGGAAATGTATAAACATTGCTAGATAAACAAGGCGAAAATGATACTTTTGAGTATCACTTGGGCATATAAATCTGCCCAAGATCAGTTAAGTCCGAAATAGAATAACCCCCATTACAGTGTGTGAATGGCGGTTAGGGATATGTGAAGAAAGCTGGTTGTGGCCCTAATTTGTTATGTTGAAAGACAGAGAGGTTATATGAGGGAAACCGGCTGAATGCGGGTCAGGATGATATAGGTTGATAGTCTTTGCCAGTAATCCTTGCTAGTACGGTGTCTCGGCCTATAAAAATAAGGGGAAGTCACAGGTATCTAGCTCTAGAAGAGAACAAAATCACCTCCAGACGGTAGCGGGTTGATAGATCTTGGAATTGCCACTAAATGTCGAGAAATACGCATCAGGCTAACATTTAAAGGATAGTGAGGTTGTAACCTAGAATACTACAATATCACTACTAGTTATGGAGTCAAAGGAGTGGAGGTGTGGAGACCCTAGCCTAGTATAACCAGAGATAAGGCCCAGCTGAAGGAGTCACCGGATAGTAGGGGACAAAGTCTTGAGATTTCTAGAGGTTGAATTTATGTTCTAAACGTGGCAGGGATTCGTCATTAGACTGTAGTATGGTATACCATGTTCGTTATCCCCTCCATTTGGGTTTGATGAAAATGCATCAGATTATAAAAAGAGACCTACGGATGGCATGGGAAGAAGGAAGGTATTGTCAAGTTGTGGCACAAAGCCCCAATGACCAGAAAGGGAAGGATGGACAGTAAAACCGGGCAGGCTAATCTAGGAGATAGCATGCCTGCACAAAACGGGAGGTAGTCAGTCTGAATACAGTTACAAGATTACTTCATTCCAAGCGTAAACATGACCTAGGGGGTCATTATTGGAAGTCTAATAAGGTTAACTTATTTCTTGCTAGTCAGGATGACGTTTCAGCTAAAGACCACGCTGAATTTAATATTAAAGAAACATTCTGGCAATATAGTGTCTCAGCTTCTATTAACTTCTGACATAGGGGCACAACTCACAGCTAGGTTTTGGAAAAGCGATCAGAAAAGATTGGGACGCATGTTAATTTAAGTACGGATTCTCGTCCTTAAACAAATAGCCAAGCAGAGCATATGATTCAGATGCCAAAGATCTATTATAGATGGAAATGCAGGTCCCCTCCATGATGACCTGAAGCAGGTAAATCAGGGGTTAGTTGAACCAGACATACTACATCAGTTAGATGGAAAAAGTTAAACCTATCAGAAAATACATGCCGGCAGCCCAGGGTTGTCGAAGGTCCTATTCTAACGCATGACGTAGGGAGTTAGAGATTGAAGCGATGATTGGGTATTCCTAAAATAATTTGCCAAAGAAGGGCATTTTGAGATCTAATAAGAAGGGCAAACTCAACCTTAGATTTACTAAGCGGTACTAGAATCTCCGAAAGATTGGCCAAGTAGTCTATGAGATAGAGTTGCCTTCGGTCATCAACATTACACAAGCACGTAGAAAACCTTTTATCAAGATTGACCTATTCATGATGCTCAAGGTACAGAAGTGTTGTTCCACGAAGAGACTCCAAAAGTTAAATTAGATTGTCAGGTTCATAGTAACTAATTTGAGAACTAAAGTTGTAGCTTACCAAAGTATCGTTGGGGAATAGAAATATAGCAGAAATGAATTGAAAAACTATGAATGATGTGGAGTTTGGATAGTTTCAGTTGTTCCAGGACATACGACGAAAGTACACAAACTTAGCCAATTTCAAGTTAAGGTATGATAGTTTCAGATGCTATATAGTTGACTTTGTTTCCATTGTTATCAATTGGTTACATACATGTAGGTACTGTGTTATTTAGCTGTAGATACCATCAGGTGAAGCGCCTGTGTTGAACTTTTCTGCGTTTCAGGTTTTCGGATAGTCCATATTACAGGGGAGACTCTGCCGGAATTTCTCTGGCAATAGTTAAAGGAGTTGAGTCTTTTAAGTCTAAAGGTCACATTCGAGGATGAATTTTCCTAAGGTGGGATGATGTTACACCCCATAAGCTTCTATAACCTAACAGATGTGTTTGTACATATATCGAGAGTTTTGGAGTACGACGCATATAGAAAAGGGCTTGGGGGATGAATGCATGAATGTGCGATTAAGCGAGCGAGAGGAAAGAGATCGGAGGCAGGTCGCAAGGGGCGACGCTTGCGGACCTCTCTCCTCCACAAGGGGTGGTGCATCATGCCCCTATTCTGGCGCGATGGGAGGCGCGTCGCATCCCCCTGCCACCGCCTCCTATATATAGGTTTTAAGTGTGTGAAGCCTTTGTCATTTAAAACATTTTCTCTGTTGAGAGAAGAGAGGGAATGACAATTTCTTCAATTTTTCGCTGATTTACGCCATTAAACTCTGTTCAAATGCAAATTCACCTTGGATAATGAGTTTTAGGCCTACGAGGCACATCTCTGCGGAGTTGTTCTTAAAGATTAGCTCGGTGTACCGGAACTCCACCGAGTAAGAGTTGTTGAAATTAATTCAAATTGAGTCCCAAGCAGCTAGAAGCGATAGGTAAGCATTTTTCCCTTCTAAACTCTCGAGAAATTGTAAGTTTTCGGTCGAATAAAATAGAGTTGAAGTTATAATTAACCCTATTGAAAGATATTGTTATTCACTAATTTCTACTATTGAAATAGCCTTGTTTTCTCAGCATAGAGACTGCAATCAAGTGGAATTATTGGATTCGGGTTGGAAACTGTCCGGGTGAACGAAGGTCGGCATTCGAGGTATGTTAAGGCTTATCCCTTCGGCAAGTTATTCTCGGCGTATAATGATACGACCTATGTTCTTGAACTGAGATAACAACCCTATATATGGTAATTAGCTACTGCTAGTAGATAAGGATCATGTATGTTGTGATTAGCTGTTGTCAGTATATTATGATTATATATATATATATATTGCGGTTAGCTGCTAGAAGACGTATTGAGAGTATATTGTAGTATCCCTCATCGAGAAGTGTGTCACACGCTAGGAGCGTCATAGAAACTCCTTTGTTCTTCTGTTCACTATATTAATAGAATTATGATGTTTTGTTGTCATGCTAAGGCCTTAGAAGTTTATGGTCAGCTATTGGGCCTGATTTGGTAAGTTAGACAGCATCAAGAGTAGTCGAGTGATATAACTTTTAGTTTGACGCTTGTATTGTCAGTGAAGCTCACCCAGAGGCTGTTGGCATACCTTAACGCCTCCAGGGCCAAAATTTGGATAAGATGGTCATACCATAGAGTTAGTGGCACTAGGGTTTCCTAGTGAACTGAGTGACAGCTTGCCATCTAGTTAACTACTGCCAGTGAATGTTAGTCTCAGTCGACATAGTGCTTGTCATACAAGTCACCTAGGAAGTCATCCTAGATGTACAAGTCAGATAGACCCGTGGGTACCCTAAGGAGGGAACCTTATTAGTAGTTGGATGTGGGGTCCACGCCCCAGCCTGCTCTTATAGATACTCAGGTACAGGTTTTTGCGGGTGGCTAGATCTAGATAAACCTGCCTACGTGGCTATGAATCGCCCGGAGAAGTCATATGAATTTGAATAGACCAAGTTAATGTCTAAAGGACTAGAACCATAGTAGTACAGTATTACCTTTAGGCTAAGAATTATAATAAGTTGCCTGTGGAAGGTTAGGGCTAACTGCGCAGGAGCATATCTGATTAGTAGAAGCCCTACAGTCATTCTAAGCGAGGGAACTGAATAGTTGGTTGTCTGCGACCTTACCATTTGCTTATGAGCTATCATTATCCTAGAATGACATTTAAAGTATCGTTTAGGCCACTCCAGAACTCGCCTTATTCTGTCCACACCATTAGAGATTATGATTACTGCTAGGACCTTTTGGTCAGGTGTAGGCACACGGGGTGTGCCTGTTAACAACTATGTAGACTAGTCTAGAGGTGTGTAGCGATCACGTTAGGCCTAGAGGGCCAAATACGCCTTTTGAGTAGCTAGATTGAGACTTCAGTGTGGCACATCGGTTGGGATTGCCCCCACCTAGGATAGTCGTCTGTTGACCAATTTCAGGGTTACTAACTGTGTCATTGCATACGGGGCTATTGATTGCTCAGATGAGCTATATGATATTGCTCAAAGGAGCTATGTGATGTCCCAAGGGACTATACTCAGGCCCAAGGGCCATATTACAGTCCATCCACGAATGGGCTTCTACTTTTATGTCGTATCGGCATCTCTGACCCTCCGTTGAGTCTTGTATGCCCAGGGTGCAGTTACAGGAGCCCAACGGGCTCAGACACAGTTACAGGAGTCCAGCGGTCTCAGATACGGACCCAGAAGCCAGGTAGGTTGGCTATAGTACCAATAGAATCATAAGAACCTAGATAGGGGTATATAGATTGGATTGAACTTGCCAAGGCTTATGAGGGCCCCGATAGGTTATTTCTGTGCTACTTGCACCTTCCAGGCTTATGGGGGCTAAGTTAGGTTCTTATTTGTATACTTTCTTACTAGTTATAGCTTATGAATGTATAGTCTACAACTTCAGCTCATATACATGTAGTGATTTACTAGATGTAGGTTACAAATAAGAAAGCCTACAGGTTACCTTCTGCCCTTATTGCTATTTACTTTCAGTTCTTATCAGCTTCTATTCAGCTTTATTTACTGCCTTACATATTCGGTACATACTGTACTGACGCTCAACTACAGGGCGCTGCATACTTGCATGCAGGTTTAGACAGACAGGGTTCAGGACCTCTGTTAGCAGCTATTCAGTCAGCAGATTGGCTAACTCCTTTTATTTGGAGTTTCCAGGTTATAGAGGTTACCTATATTTTACTTGTGTAGCATTTGGGTAGGACGGGGCCCTGTCCCGACTAATATTTTCACTCTTAGAGGCTTGCAGACTACAGTCTTCAGTTAGTTGATTGTTGTTAGCTGTGTGGGGCCTAGTTTAGCTAGTTAGTTAGCAGCCTTTTCGGCTATAGTATGAATAAGACTGCTTGTTTTTCTTCTGTTATAACTAGACAACATGGTGGTCTTGCCGGCTCTCATAGGATCCCTTTACTATTGTGTTGCTGGGTTAATTGTTTTCTTTTACAGGTGGCTATGGAGCCTTGTGTTTAAAGCCGAGATATAGCAGTTTGTCTTCTTGGTTTTGAGTCGCTGGTAGGCACCAGAGGTGCATATGCCCAGTCAGGTCAGCCCAAATCCTAGTATGACATTAGGTTCTAGTTATGCTTTCCAAGGTGGGGCATGACAATAGTAGATCCACCAAAAGGATCTACAATGTCAACCAAAATTTTAAAACTTCAATATTTACAAAGTTTCAACTTATTTTTAATGTTCAATAATAGAAATCCTAACAACTAGGTGTCTGTTCGACTCATCCTCATCATCACTAGAACTCTCATTTTCAACTGTGGTGGGAGGAGAAAGGGTACGTCTATGCACTCCACTAGCAAAAAGGCTATTCGCTTATGCCTTGAGAGCCTCGACGATATGGCACATGCTCTTACTTTCAGCAATGCGTCTTGCCTCGACATCTGTCAAGGCACGTGTAAGGTGTTCGATCTTCTGTGACGTAGCAGCGATTTGAGCACCATTTACTGCCTCGGCTTGGCTTGAAGAGCCAGCAGCTTCCAGTCTAGACTAGATCAGTCAAACGGGTTCCTAGAGCCTGAATCGTAGACTCTCCCCTTTTGTCTCTCCTCTGCCACTTTCTCAGTCCAGATTTCAGTGGGGATATCAGGTGGAGGTTGGGTCAGCTTGCCTTAGGCTTGCTAAGTCTGGCTATACTCAGACAAGTACCATTGATAATCCATCTGCATAAGTAAAAAGAAAAGTTAGTATAGGCTTGTTCAAACGTACATATTAATATTTGTATGTAACTTGAAGGGACTTACATAGGCTTGTTTAGCACTTTGCTTGACCCGTATGTCTAATTCTGACTCATTCTTCTTCTTCTTCTTTATGTGGTAGCCCAAAATAGCTCCTCCCGAGTCAGTTTGCGGCCTAATTTTTGGGATCGAAAATAAAATATAATTAAATTTAGTCAATATATAAAATTTAGTCAAATTTATATAAGTATATATATAAGTTACTTACCAATTCCCTAACTATCATCCCTTGATTCTTTGCACCCTAGTGTGCAACGAGCCACCTTTTCCTTCCCTCCGGGCCTTTTTCACCCATTCAGACTTGGCCAAAAATTCGGGCGATCTCCAATATACTTGAAGAGCCTCGTAAAGATGAGGAGGAGGTGGAATAGGGGTGAATGGGGGTTTGGTCGGGATGCGGTGGGGGTGGGAGTGGGGTGGGGATGGGCAAGTGGCTGGAGGGTACAACCAGGTTTGGAAGTCGGTGTGGGGATGGGGTTGTGAGGTGATAGGAGTTTGTTCTTATTATTAAGGAGTTTGATCTTCTAAAGAATTTATTTTTAAAAATTTTTGACCAAATGAACACAATAAAATATCATACCCAATACACCCTTAAAAGCACTATTTAAAAAAGTTAATCAAATACTAAAATTGCTACTCAAAAATATTGAAAATTTGAAAAGCACTTTTTAAAAATTACTTCTTAAAATATGCTCAAGTTATAAATTAACTTCGAAACAGCCAGCTTCTCTCTGTCAGAAAAAAGATGCGAGTTCTTACGAGCAGACTATTGCGAGCTTTCCGGCCAGCTGCTGCTGCTTCTTCTTCTTCAGCATGCGCTTACACAGAGATTTCAAGAGCTCTTTCCACTTGCACTCAATCCAAACAGTGGCTTCCCTCACCGTATCGCGAATCTCGGGATTCTCTCTTTGCTTCGCCGTGGTTCGCCACTCAACTCCGCGGTGTCAAATATCGTGGTGCCGATGTAAGTTATCCTCTGTATAACTTTGCTATTAATGTTTTATCTTTTGGTTATTTACCCAATTACCAGTAACGATTGTTCATAGTGTTATCAATTTCCATTTATGCTCCTTCTCGTACTAGTATAATACCTGTGCTGCTTGTATGAATTAGTTCATCCTATCAGTAACTTTACTGAGTAGGTAAAAACAAAAAAGTGGAATATGTAGGAATTCATATGCCGATCTCAACTAGATTGGGATTGACATGTATATTGATAAATGAAGGGCCCGTTTGGCCTTAAAAATTATTCACTTATTTTTTGAAATAATTTATCAATTTATTGAAAATTAGTGTTTCCTTCACAAGGTAGGTGTGTACACACACCACCCTTCCCAGTCCCCACTTGTGGGACTACACTAGTATATTGTTGTTGTATTTGAAAGAAATGTTTTGTCCGTGAAAATTCCAAAATCCAACTTGAAGTTGTATTTCAAACTTGGAAAACAGCTTATAACCTGTTTCAACTCCCTTTTCACTTTTGAAGTTGTATTTAAGTACATTTAAGTATGGACATTTTTCTAAATATTCTATGCAAAAAGTATTACCCAACACAACTCTATATATTCCAAAAAAGGTGAAAATAATTTGGAATCTATGGGCAAATGCCTACTAATTTATTTACTTTGTTCTTAGGCTTCATTTAAGCTCGAATGAAGCTAATATACGCGCTGGCTAGCATAAAAGTTTGGTAAGTTCTGTTTTTTCATTATTCAAGTGCTCACCTTCATATTATTTTGGTGTAGTTGAAGCCAGGAAACGTGATTGAGAAAAAAGGTTAGCTTGCCCACATTTCTGCTATATGGTTCTGTATATGTCTATGTATGGATAGACCAATAATGATGTGGTGTTCTGTTGGCTGTCGATTTCACCAGGAAGGATTTATCAGGTTAGTTTATGCATATAACTGCCTTTTCTCTCTCCTTTGTTTTATGCAATTTTTGCTTTCTTGTAGTGAAGTAAAGGAGAATTGTTTTCATGAAATTAAATATTGATTAGGTGGTAAAGGCTCAACACACAACCCAAGGAAGAGGAGGTGCTATTATACAGGTTGTTATTCAATCTTATGCAAATTATGTCGCTCTTCTTATTTTTGAGATTCTTTCTCTAATTTAATAGCTTCATTTTCTTATACTATTTTGTGAAATGCAATAACTTGAAATTACACCTTAAGATCACTAATCTTATGTGATTATGTGCTCCACATAATCACATATGATTTTTTTTTTTACAGGTATAGAATCTTAAGCAAATAATCACATAAGATTAGTTACTCATATACGTAAGTGTGCAAATATTATCAGATGAGCATTTGACATCCTTTATTATTTTAGCTTCTTCCCATTGTAAAGTACATACCTTCACCCATATTTACCTTTCACAACTGTGACTTGCTTGTTTTCGCTTCCATTTGATCCATTCATCTGGAAAACATTGATTGCAGTACGCAATCTATAGCTGAGTTTGAACCACAAGTTAATGTGGATATTGGACATTTTTTGTCAAGGTTAGAAGCAAACTCTACAGCTGATGTATCTAGGTTAGCACCTAGATTCATTTGTTGTTTCCAGTTTCCTGCTAAGCACCTAGCATTTGAAGGCAGCTTAGGCCAGCAGTGTATGGAAGACTTTCTTGTAGGCCACTTTTTATTTCCTAGAGTTGTCCAGTTTTGTGCTGTTCAGTGGCAACTTAGTTTTAATCGCATTCTGTTGGTTATGCTGTTTGAAGGCTATCTTGTGTTTACCTTTTTTGAAAATTAGGTTCATGGCACATGCAGTTTTTTGTTTTCAATCTCAATTCAATAGTTACTTTCCTTGTACTGGAGAAAAGAATTTATCACGGACTAATGTTTGACCCTGTGGTACTTTCTCAAAGTCTTCACAATATCTTCATTGTGATAGAAACTTATGATTCTGGTTTCTCGTAATATCATTTACGTATTATTGTTTGGAGAACTCCACTAGTCCAAAAAATGTAAACTAACAGTAATTGTGGATGAAACCTGTCTGGTCTCACATGTTGAATCTTTATGAATGATGTTGTAAAAACCTGAGTCAGCAGCATACCATCATCCCATGTAGCTAAGCATCTAATCCAAATCTATTGGATGTGGCTTGTTGACATTTCTTCAGCAGTAAGCTTCCAGTGTTCAGTGTTTACTGGTCTTCAGGATGGTAAATTTGCCTATCTGCTTGAGAATAATAACAGAAGTTTTAGTATTATCTATTATGCAATCAAATAACGAATCCATTGTAAAAGAAATATAAGTATTTCACTGACAATAATCTTAGAATCAGTTGTCAACAACAGCAAGAAGCTTAGTATCCTTACCTTATAAGAACAACAGCCAGTAGCTTAGTATTCTTTCCTTATAAAAGAGTGCCAGAAGCTCAGTATCCTCACCTTATAAAAAAACAGCCAGAAGCTTAGTCATTTCCTCTGTTTTGTAGTCAACCTCAAATATGAGATATGAATACTCTTGTTTGATAACAATATTTTGGTTCTGATTGTTGAAGACGTCAAAATCCTGATACAACTGTGGACTGATAAAATTATGATTCAGCTGCGGCTTATTCCTTGTTCTGTGTCGTTCTGAAACTTCATCTAAGTTGCTTACTTATGATTCTCAACTTCCTAACATTTGCTAATCATTGAAGACAATAGCTATTGTTATAATGTTTTATTCTCTTTCTTTCTCTTTTTTTCTTTGGACAAAATCTATTTATCATCTTATTATTTCCTTATCTTTGCTCTTTGCCATAACATTTTAGGTGGAGCTCCGTGATGTTGATAGTGGAAGCAAGTCCAATGAAAGATTTCGTACTGATGAAACAGTTGAAAGTATGCATTTCCTCATCTCTAGTCGCAGAAACTTGTCCATCATTTTGGTTGTGCAACTCATCTCGCCCAATATATTATGTATCTTTTTTGACAAGGGATTCATGTCTTTTGCATTTTATTGTGCGATCTTAGACTCAATGAAGGAAACAATTTGATCAATTTGAATCTTAAGCTTGCAATGTTTTTTGGGCTACAGAATTGGAGGGTTACCATGGTGTATGTTATTTATGGATGACATAATATTAATTGACGAGACACTCGATTGAATTAAAGATACATGGGAGGTTTGGCGCTTGACCCTAGTGTCTAAATGCTTCAAGCTGAGCAAGACTAAAACAAAGTACATGAACTGCTAGTGTCACAAAAGGCGGATGAGGAAGTGAGGATTGATACACAAGTCATCTCTAAGAGAGTAATAGCCTATTTGACCAAGCTTTTGGGAGACCAAAATGGCTTATTTTGAAAAAGTGAGGTGTTTGACCAAACTTTTAGGAGAAAATAAGTACTTTTGAAAGTAGTAGAAGTTGTTTCTCAGAACCAAAAGAACATTTTTGGAAAGCACTTTTGAGAAAATACACTAACACTTTTTAAAAGATTGGTCAAACTCTAATTGCTGCTCAAAAGTGCTTTTAAAATTAATTAACCAAACACAAATTGCTTCTCATTAAATGTTTTTTTTGAAAAGTACTTTTGAGAAAAACACATTTCAAAATAAACTGGCTTTAGAAGCTTGGCCGAAAAGGTTATAAGATGCAAATATTTGGGGTCTCTAATCCAAGATGGGGAGATCCACGAGGATGTCGCACTTCATATTGGAGTCGGACGGATGAAATGGTGACTCACATCCAATTTCCTATGTGACAAAAATGTGTCACCGAGATTTTAAGGTAAGTTCTGTAGAGTGATTGTTAGACCGACTATGTTGTATAGGATAAAGTGTTGGTCAGTCAAGAACTTTCACGTTTAGAAGATGAAGGGAGCAGAATGAGGATGTTTAGAAGGATGTGTGGGCATACTAGGAGAGATAAAATTAGGAACGAAGATATACGAGGTAATGTGGGAGTAGCCTCTGTGGAGGATGAAATGCGTGAAGGGAGGTCGAGATTGCTCGAACATGTGAAGAGGAGGGGCCCAGATGCCCAGTGAGGAGCTGCTAAAGGTTAGCAGCGATAGGTCTAAGGAGAGGTAGAGGTAGACCAAGGAAGAATTGGGGAGAGGTGATTAAACAGGATATGACACAACTCTAGCTCAGCAAGGACACGACTCTAGATAGGAAAACATGGAGGTCGAGGATTAGGATAGACAGTTAACAGGTAATGGAGTGAGTTATCTCTTTCCCGTGGTAAAGCAGGTACCTAGTCTGGAGCAACGATATGCTCCCTTACTAGTATTATTATTATTGTGCTAGCATCAATTTATTCTTCAATTTTATTATTTCGGTTGTTCCTATTTCTTTGGGTATAGTACTATTTCTACTGTCAATATTTTTCTTTCTTCAGCATTTCATCGTAGCTTTTTGCTCATGCTTTTTTTCGCAAATATGTTCTGAAACTTTCTTAGCTGAGGGTCTATCGGAAATAGTCTATCTACCCCACCACAGAAGGTAAGGGTAAGGTCTGGGTACATCCCTCTGCCCAAACCCACTTGTGGGATTATACTAGATATGTTGTTTTGTAGAATTGGAGGGTTACACATTTTCTTCCCTTGACAGGTTCACACTTGAAGTTTGGTGCTTTTGTAGTACATTAATTTGACAGTAATGTTTGACAACTTGTCTTTAACACATATAAATGAGGTTAACACGATTATGTCATTTCATACATTTGACTTTTTTTAGATTAAAAACATTTTCTCAAAAGTTTCATTATAGGACATTGTGAGAGCACATACGTATTGATTTGGAATGTAGGATAATAGGATCGATGCGGTACGTACTAACAGGTTTCTCCTCGCTACCAAGAAGTTAAGTCACTTAAAGGCTGGGACCAATCTTGTAAACCAAAAAAACTTCCTTGTAACATCATTCATCGAAGACAACAACTTGAGTTGCATGAGCCCACTTTTCTAATAGGTTATATGATCATCTAAACTACATCCAAGTCTTTGCTGTAGATGAGTGGTCTGTTTCTCTTGACATTATTGGTCTTGGATGTGCAGGAGTATTTGTTGCAGAAAAGAGTTTCACGTACCTTTATACAGATGATGAAACTGGAAACGTTGTGCTAATGGAGTGAGTTTAAGTGTACATAGACATGATCAGACACATGTATATCAGTAAAACTATATCTCAGTCCATTCTTCAAATTTTTCAATCCTATGCAGGCCTGAGACCTATGAGCAACTAGATGTACCAAAACACTTGTTTGGTGAATGTTATGTCTACCTTCAAGGTATTCTTATGTAGTACCATATACTTCATGATTTTATTTATTTCTTTTATACATTATTTCATATGCTTTAATATTACGTTATGCAATTACCTCTGTGCATATCCAAAACTTGTAAGATCCTTTCAAAAATTAAATCTTAGCATGAAAAAATGTTGATCAAGTCCCGTGTATTATTTAGTTAACGACGTGTATTTATTTAGTTAACGATAGAAGTCGTGAAAGCCTTTTAAAATATGGTTATCTGTCTGGGGAATCATAACGGAAGAAGGGGAATTAGCTTTTGAAATTTCGAATAGGGAATGCATATGTCACCTACATGAGATGCTTATCCGTTGTGCTACTTCTCACTTCAAAAATGTTACAATATAGAAAATTCATCCAGATTGCATGTGATTTTTACATAAAAACATCATATTTGTTGGGGATTGGAATCATTGAACTTCAAGTAGGTAATTATCAAGCTTGGACATATATAATGCGTCAATTGATTTTCTGAAAGCCCTATTTTTATGTTAAAGTAAATAGTTTATTGACTATGAGAAGGAGGAAAGAGAGGGAAGGATCTAAAAGGGCATAGAAAAGCCTGTATTTTGTCTGATAAGGTGAGGTAAAAGGACATAAGAAAATCTTGTTGTGCAAATGGTTATGGAGATGTGATTAATTTGATGGAGTTCTATGGACAGAAGTGCTGAAGGGGAGACATGGCGCTCAAAGAACAAATGGTGCATCTCCCATATAAACATGAAATATGGGTGGCTGTACGGCATCACATCAGAAGTTTGTGGGAGGAATTAGCAGAAAGAAATCAAGCTAAACTAGGGTTTGGCATGATGGCTGGTACACCTATCAAGAACCTGTTCCTAGTATAAATCTGAATACCGAGGTTCAGGTGGATCAGTACAAAACAGAGCAAGGCTGGGAGATCAATATTAGGAGGAGCTGTAATGATCAGGAAGCTGGACCACCATTCCAGACAAAGCTGAAGGGTTCACCACCACATCTTTTCCTTGTAGACTTGATGTTCTTCTAAGGAAGGTGGGGTGGAAAATCAGGATAATTACTACAACGTGGAGATTGTACAAATGGATTCCCCAGATTTCTTAAGTGGAAGCATTATAAAGTGGAGTTTAGCTTCTACAATAAGTTTCTGATTTCCACTGAGAATGTAACGCCCTATTGGCTCGGAGGGGGATTTGAAGAAGCAAAGACCATATAAAGTTTCTTGTTTTATCTGGATTGTCTTATGAAATTTCTGTCTCCCAAGACAACCTATAGTAGAGGGAAATGCTACTGTCATGTGAGCGGCTGAATCTGAGGATGTCAACCACCTACTCATCCAATCAAACCATGCCACTAGGCCGGGCAACAAGTCACGCCGGCTCATGAGCACAGCTCAACTCAACTTGGCTCGATTTCAATCAAACATTGGTTTGGCTCGGTTTTGGTTAAAGCTCGGGCTTGGTTGAGCTGGCTTGGCTCAGGTCAGTTTATTCGTTTTAGTCATGTAATAATTACTTTGAAACTAAAATTCATCCATTAAACTTATTTAATAGCTTGTTAGGCCAAGCTTTCAAATCTGCTTATTTTGAGAAGTGCTTTTCGAAAAAGTATGTGTCTGACTAATCAATCTCAAAAGCACTTTTGTCAACATTAAAGCAACAATTTATGCTTGTTCACATTTCCAAAAGTGCTTATGGGAAATATAATCACTTTTTTCAACAAAACACTTTTTTTTTCCCCTAAAAGCTTGGCCAAACACCTTAGCTTTCTAATATGAACTTTTTTAAAAAAATAAGCATTTTGATTTCCCACATGCTTGACCAAACAAGTTATAGGTGCTAATATGTCAATTCAATAATTATTAATTATCATAATAATTTTGTAATTTTATACTTCTTTAATTAATTTGATGGAATTAAATTTTTTATACAAATTGATACTTAAGACTACTTATGGATGGAGCAGAATGTATAAACATTTTAAATTTAAGAATTCAAAAATTTAAAAGGAAATGAATATTGTACAAGTTTCTTGAGTTTATTGTTACTTTATTCTTTATTTTTTCCCCAAAATTTCTATTATATGTTCAAATTAAGTTAACATCATTTTAACTTGAGTTCTAATTTAATCTAATAATGTATATAATTCAGTCATATTTGAATGCAGTTACCAATTTAAACTAGTAACGTACATGTTCCTTAATCAATTAACTTACCATGAATTTAATCTTTCTAGTAGCGTAACACTATGTGAAACTAAACATTAAGTAAATACCTGAAACCCCTGATCAGCTTGGCTCGAGCTCTTAATTATACTTTGGCAAATCATGGTTGAGATTGGCTCGACTCAATATTATAAAAAGCTCGTTTGAGCTTTGGCTCGGCCCAATGTGAGGCCTACCTGTCACGTTTGAGCTTGGCTCGGCTCAAGGCCCAGGCCTACCTGTCACATACAAAAAACCTGCTATTTAAGTGAAGAGTAACGGAGCAGGCTTATTGTCCAGAGTTTCGAACCGTATGTTGCTGGTTCTCTGGGATTTATCGTGTATCAAAAAATAAAAAAGAAACCACCTTTTCATACTTTGTCCCTTGGAATCACAGCTATGGAAGTTCTATATTAACCTTCTTTAGGTCAAGTGGACATTGCCAAGATCAGTTGAGGGGGTGATGTTAGTCTGGTCCATCTCAGGGCTGTGCAGGAGAAAAGAAAGATTTGGGACACGATTCCTGCATTAATTTGTGGATACTGTGGAAGGAGAGAATTTAATGATCTTTGAAGCAAAACTAAACATTTTTTTGATTGAAGTGCAGATGTCTCGTTTTTGGGCATTTTGGTGTGAAATGAGCAATGTGAACGATGTTTCCTCAAGACTCCTAAAGTGAAAGAGTTTGAGTTTCTTGTAACCCTGTTGTAAATGCTCATGCTGGGGTCTATCACCATAACTTTTCCTTTTAGCTATTACTCTAGCCTTCCTTTTGTGGAGAGAGGCCCCTTCCAATCTTTGTGCTCATCTTGCTTATCCAGACAAAAGAAAGAGAACATTCCCTGTACGAGATGTATACATATTAAGAAAAGTTATTCTTTATAAAAAGCACACAATTTTCTGTCCCCTAGCGTACAAAGAACACAAAAGTTTCACTAGTTAGTAGTACAAAGGACTCCTTGACTTGCCCATATGCTCTTATCTCTCGTTCATATGATCCAGAGAAGTGCTAAGGAACTACATCCCATACAGTACTTTCCTGTTGCTTCCTTTTGAACAGCCACCCTTACATTGTGTCATTAGCATGACTCTCATTACCTTATCAACTTTTCCATGTGTGGAACCTGAGGAAACCTTTTAGTATTGTATTGGTGGCCTTGTAGCATATATCTTAGTAGCTTCGATGTTACAATGCCCTGTGCTCAAAGAAATGAAAAGGTCTTGACAAAAAGCCTTCATCTTGAAATAAACACTATTTCTACTACTTTGATGTATATTTTCAGAAAGGGACTGATTGATTGTAGAGGAAGTATTTCCAATATCATGTTAGGCATGGGAAAAAAAATGTTAGGCAAGGTTAGGAGGGTAAGATTATAGACCTACTCGTTAATCTAAGTTTCTGAAGATTGCACAACTTACGCGGAGGGGTTTTGTGTCTCTGCACTTATACTTATTAGCGGTAAGCAATTGTTGGATTCATCTTATAGAATGAAAAATGAAGTAGAACTATTTTTCCTTTATCCTTGGGCTCTTCACTTACTTGGGATTGTCCTATTTGACAGTATTCTTTTCAACTCAAATCCTTATCAAGAGATACCAGCAGTGAAAATATTAGTCATCAAATATTAATTTCCCTTCTTGTGGTAGTATGTCTCTGCGTAGTGTGGTAGCTCCTATTGATGTTCTATGTGCAAGTGTGTCTTATTTCTCTTTCTTACAATTTTTTTGAGGGGTAGGGGGTATTGCTATGTTTCTTTATTTCCTTTTGCCTATCAACATGTTTTCTATGAAGTTAGTATGTTCTCTTCTTCAACATTCTTGCTGCAATAACTAAGTTAATAATCACTTGAAACAACAGCCCTTGCTCCATCAGCTAGAGCTTGACTAGCTGTCCATCTCTGATCACAATCTGTAATTTTTCTTTTTCATTGATCATCTTTGTTAATGTCTGAATTGTGCTAAAATATAAAAACTTATGTTCTTCATAGATGATATGAAAGTCAATGTACAGCTTTACGATGGAAGAGCAATGTCTGCATCAATTCCTACACGAGTAACATGTACTGTTGCTGAATCCGAAATTCCCATGAGGGCATCAGCTACTCCACAGTATGTCCATTTCTCTTTCTTATGATTATTTTGTCATATATAACTGAAAGACCTTTAATTTTGTCACATAATCCTGGGATTAACAGCACCAAATTTTGAGTTTTAATTGATAAGTCACATATGTGCAGATAAAGGTTTTGCTGTTTTCATTTGTTACCTGTGATAAATAGATTGAAAGCTTTCCTCTTGACAGGTATAAGAAGGTTTTGTTGGACAATGGTCTTACTGTGCAGGTAAATTTAGCTTTAAGTTGCCAACATTTTTATGGGTGCCTTTGATTTGTAGCTGAGTGTGTGTGTGTGTGTTGGCTATCCAAGGCAATAGCTTCCATAAGTTCCGCCGTCCCACCAGCCATTACATGAGAAAAACAGAAATGAAAGAACACAGATGTGATAGATCTTCTTTATTTTGGATGTGTCAGTCCTGTCTCTTCCACCTCTCTCTCTCTGACCTTTGAAAAAAGTACTGCCTAATATTTGGATCAGACTGAATAATTTGGTTTCCGCCGAATCAAGTATGTAGTCTTCATTATGCGAAATGTGAATTATGTATATTGAGCAATATCTATTAATTGGAGTTGAAGTAGATGTGCAAGTTCTTCACTTAATGCTCTACACCTTTCCCTTTTTTCAAGGTACCGAAACATATCTTAGACGGAGACAAGATTATCGTTAACACCACCGACCACTCTTACGTAAGCAGGTGAGTGCATGGTTGTCTTGTTCTTTGTCTATATCAGACATTTGTTACTTCCATCTCTTTCTATTGTTAATATGCTTTGCATACATTTTACTAAGTTCGTATCGACTCATCTCCTCTGTTTTACATCTCTCTTTAATCTCAGAGCTTAAGGAGTGGCATTTTATTGGATTTCTTCATTCTTCCGATTGAGAAGACCGGCGAACTGTTGACAAGCACGGGTTTGAGTTATATCTACTACTCTTTTGACAAGTAGTTGGAGTTTGTTAGAATCCAAATTATAGTACAGATTTTTAGCAGAGTATTACATGAGAAACATATCCTGAAAGCGTGTAGTTTTTCCTTAAAAGCCTTAGCTTATTGTGGAGGAGAGTATATTTATCCAATAAAGACCACTCCTCTTGATACTTTTGCTGGCTCCTGCTCTGTCTAAGCATCTTTGGTCCTATGGCTTATTGGGGAATGGATTTCCCGCCCAACGTAAGGCTAATTTTTTTTTTTCCTGGCGCTAGCATCCCGATCAACTTGCACACCTAACTAATTCCAACCCAAGCTCCAATAAACATCTGTCACCAGAATATTCGTTGCTGTAGAATTGATGCTATGTTGTATACTTTTTGGAGTTTTAGTATACGAAATTACATCTATATATAAATGTCGGTTTATTAAGAATACTCAAAAAAAAAGTATTTTGAATTATTGATTAATTGTTAAGATGACTTAGACCGAATAGTTTATTATTTAATGGATCTTAACTCAACATTTCTGGACAATTTGGACTTTTATTTTTTTGTTGTAATCCAAATTCGTTCGTTAGAATTAATTTATTCCAGAAAATAATCTTTGTAAAATAAATCGAAATATGCCCTTGTCAATCCGGTGGTTGCATATCCAATCAAAATCCCATTTTGTGTTACTTTCTATGGGAGGAAAATATATTTTGTTCTACACTGTCCCAAACTTTTGTCTATTTTGAACAAATTTAAGGGAGCTTAACTTTAATCAAATTGTTCATAAGAAATTAAATATTAGAAATATACTTTTTCCAAAATTTTGAAATTATAGATTACCAAAAATGATAGTGCTGCTCGTAAATTATGCTCTCCGACATTTAGGATAAAATTATTATTTATTTTAGCTCATATTTCAATTTATTATCTCTTTAGCCTAATTTTTCTCATTAATTTTATTTTTTGCTTCTTCGTTCTTTTTTAATTATTTTTTTCCTGCTTTTTCCTTTTTTTTTCCCTCCTGCTTCTTCGTTCTTTTTTTCTTTTTTCTATGGCTTTTTCTCCTTTTACTTCTTGTTTTCTTTCTTTCTTCCTCATTTTTTTCCGTTGCTTTTTTCTGTCGCTTTTTTTGGTTTGCCTTCTCTTTTCATGATTTTTATATTTAAATGTGTAGATATTATGCGTAAGTTTGATATTTTTTATTATTATAAAGTTAAACATTAATTGTTAGATGAATTAAATTAAAAAATTTAAAACTTTATTGTTGAAATTTTTAGAAGTTTGAAAATTCACAAATGAGTTTTGAATTCATTGAAAATTTTAATAATTGATGATTGTGATTCATTGATGGTGTTATTTCAAAGTTATGGTTAAAATTTGAAGCCATTTAAAAAATATTTGACCCATTTCAAATGAAGTTTTGTAGTAGAAGTTCGTAGGAGATCAAACACAATTTTTTATATAGGCTGTGTAATTTTATATACCTGTATAAAAGTGTGTATAAGCGTCCTCTATATACTATTATACAAAATTTATACATTATATATAATAAGTGTATAAGGTTGTATAAATACTATTGCGGAAATAAAAAATTATGCAAATGTAATATAAAACTATAAGCTATATAAATATAATATTTTATATTAGACCGTATATTTTTGTAAAAGTTCCGCTGTCTCGTTGTCATTTATAGTACTAGAATGAGTTTGAGAGATGTTTTAATTAAGAATGACTTTCAAGTTAAGATGAGTGACTTTAAGTTTTTTTAATAAATAGGGTAATTCCTTCAATATTAGTGTTAATGACACTAATCTTATAATATCTCAAATTTTGCTATTTGCACGGTCTCTGTCTCATCTCTTCCTCCGTCCCCACCTCCACCGCTACCATCACCTCCATCACCATCACTACCTCCTGTGCCACCTTCTCCACCTCTCCTTGTTAGAAATGGAAACACCTTTGTTTGTCACCTATATTTCCTCTGCCAAAGTTGGCAAAAACAGCTGAAGAAAACGAACCATTATCTATGACGAAAGAGATAAGAATAAGAGCAGTTGACATAAGAAATCATTTCCTTGTGTTTGTGACCAAGGATTACTATCAACATGTTTAGTTCTTCAAAATGCAATGCTAATGGTTTAACATCAGTGCAAAGTGCCTAGACATGATATTTTGATATGCCAAACGTGGGTTAATTTGTTTGCATGCAGCCGTGGGAGTACCAGTATGTGTTTATATCCTGCTTCTGAACATTTACCAAAGACGGTAAGTGAATGCGTTAACTAATGCTTTTAAGTTCTATGAACTGATGGGTGTAAGAAAGTATATACAAAATTAGATCAAGGAGAAAAGGCAGAAGTGGAGCACAGAGAATAAAGAGAAAAAGCTTCTGGATCAAGAAATGGGGCAGGGCAGGACCAACGCTTAGAGAAGCAATAAAGCAAAAGTGCAGATGCTCGGAAGAAGTTGAAGATGATCGGGGCTCAAAGGTGCAGTCCAGAGTGGATGAAGCTGGAAGTTAGACCCCGTCAGACAGTCTTTGAATCTTGGTAAATGAAAAAAAATATTAGGTAATTTCTTTTTATGTGCCTAAATTTTAATGGACTTCTGGTATATAGAATAGGCGTGTCTCGGGTGGATACAATTAGCCACCGTCATTTACAAATAAAGTGTTAAGACCATTGGAAGGATGAAGAGACCAAACAGGAAGAAAACGACGTGGAGGATCAACAAACTAAGATACCACTGATAAGTCTTATAACATCTTTAAAAAATTGCACCTTCAGTATAGTTCAAAATATATGTTATTTACCCGGTTTCCAGATTACTAGATCAACTTGGCTATAAACAATTACTGTATCTATTTTTGCAAGCCAACTTAAACTGATTAAAAAGTCTATGCACACAACATAAACTCAACATTTAGATTAGTGTCATCAAAGTAGTACGATTGGTTCTCATGGATAAGCCTCTACTTAAGGCAACAAGTGGGTAAATTAAGGCATAAGGCTTAAATTAGCATGATACAAGTAACTAAACTGCAAATGATCGACAATGTAATTCTCCTCTGTTAGTCTCAAGTTTAAATCAGCAGATGATATTTAGTGCCTGGTTTTCCTTTTGATTAAAGCAACTTCCTATGCTAATCGCGACCACTATTTCTCACTAAATTCCAGTTCCTGTGCTACAATCCAATGGACTCCTCGGCATCACGGATGGCTTCCAAAGTTACCCACATAATCTGCAGAATCATAATACATTTAAAGCCTGTGACAATTAACTTGACGAACTGTTAGGATCAACATAACTAGGTGTTACACAAACACTAACAAATCAAACCTCAAAAGACAATAAATCAAACAACAAGAGGCAATAATTTAACATGGTTCGGTTGCCTACGTCCATATGCAATCCACTGTAATAACCTCACAAAATTCACTCTGAAAAATAGAGGTTCACACAAGTGACAAGATAACACTTATCTCATAAATTCTCCTCCAAAACAATACTCTTAAAGTTTTTATGACTACATCGTGAATGTTACTAAGTCTGTGCCTCAAATTATAGAAATTCAAAACCTTTTCCTCCATTAACCAAATATGGAACATGTATATTTTCCTTGTATAGAAGAAAATCAATTATGATAAAAAATCAGGACAAACACCTTACACAAACAGGTCATTTGCCCAGCAGTTCAACAGGAAAAAGAAAACAGTTAGATTTCTCACATAACTGAACCAAAGAGAGTTTACCATGACACCAGGAGATCTAAAAATGGCGTGCCTTGCAAGCCGAGAGTAAAAATTAGATCCTCCGCCTGGCTTAAGAACCTTTAAGGCGTAGAATAGGAAACTACATGGGGATTGAACTCTCGGGGATTGAATATAACCAACAATTCCAGCTGCATAAGAAATAGGGAGATAGCAGGCTCCAGAACACAATCCTGAGAAGATTCCTGCACCTGAAATTCAAAGAAGCTAGTAGTAGTAGGATTTTCCTGAGCTACAAATTGATTTGGATACAAGAATTTTTTTCACTCCTGTTGCTACTTTGGCAAGAATCATGCATGTATATCGTTTATTGAAAAGGAATTTACATCAGTACAATAATTTCGTATTACAAAATGACTTTTTAAAGTTGATATATCATCCAACATAAGACACTACTAAAAATTACAATTTTCCTATTAAAATTTTCCACCGAAAAATATTAAGTGGCTATTCCACTGATATCGGTGGGAAAAGAAAAAATAATAGTGTTTTCACATGAAAAAATCATGAAGTTTTTCACTACTTTAGTGAGAATCTATTTCTCACCATGCATTTTCTCAGTGAACTGGTCCGGTGGAAAATGAGTGGGAGAATCATGTTTTATAACACAAATTTCTCATTGATGTACAGTGGAAAAAATATCTATTTCTACTAGTGAGATTTCAACTCATTTTGAAATTAAATTAGGTACTTAAAAGGAATGGAAAAAATCTAGAGAAGACTTGCAAATACAATAGAAGATACACTAAGTTTTCAGTTCAAAAAGTAACCACATTATAAGCAATGAGTTGATAATAACAATGAAAGATAGAGGGATACCTAAACGTGCATCCCCCTCCCTCACACCATATGTTTCTTTCAAATAAATCCGACATCGATCATATGATATTAACATTCCTGTATTGGACGCAATTGCTGCAGGAATGGCAGGCGAGGTTCCTTTCCATAATGCTAAAACCCCTTCATTTCTTACCACCTGTGTGATAGTGCTGAAAATGTGTCTGAAATAATAATACTTATCGGTTGCTGCATGAGAAATACCAGCGCCAGAAGGTCCTACCAGAGGATGGCAAATACAAGCTTGAATTGCTCCAGAGGCAAGCCCGCAACCAGCCTCTTGATAGAGGGTTAACGGGCTCCCTTTGTTTAAGGCTTCTACTTTTCTCGTCAAGAGTCTAGAAGAAAGGAACTTTTTCCATCTCATTAGCAATCGCCATAAAGGATTGTCGCCAAAATTGAATAAATAATGCAAGTAATTTTATAAGTTGAACATCAAAAACACATCCCATAACATCATTTTTTATCACCTATGTCTCTTTTCGCAAAACCAAAACGGTAATAGGCAATGAAACAACACTATACCTTTAGGAACTAAGTCAAATAAGAAAACCTTAGTAGTAGTGTGGATGACAACAAAGTAATGATCAGTTCTAATGCCTGAGTTCTCATGCTTAGTCCTTGGCAAACACAATATGAACACATATAAATATATTGTGTATAAACATCTATAAAGAGTTCTTTCTTTCCTTGATTTGGCAAACCCAACTCTTCAAAAACTCCTCCCAGGGACTGATTGTGGTTTTCCCACTTTTCCCTTTGGGTAACTCTAATTTCCAATCCGTCATTTGGAAGTGGAGTACTTTCACCACTTGAACCTCTACGCTTTTGCACAATTTCTATATTAGCTCAGAACAATATATTGCCCGATACATGCTTCTATTTGTTGTCGTATCAATAAGTGACATCAGACTAACTTCTACTTTACGGTTTTAACTCAATTAAAAAGTAACAAATAAATATTGTAACACCTACCAATAGTGATAATGAGCAGTTTCTTTTTCTCCCCCTCTAATAAAATATTGTAATATGTACCAATAGTGACAGTGAGCTAATGAAAATATTCACCTTTGAGAAAATGAGTTCAAGCTGACCTATAGAATTGCTTGGATTTGCAGTCGCAAATATCACGAATATTTGTCTTCTTCTAGTAGCCTATTATCGCTGGGTTTCTGGTTGCAAATATCAGGAATATTGTTGTTTATTCTTCTAAGTTAAAAGTTTCAGTTGTATGATTTTCCCATGTTATTAGCACACAAGAATATCTCAGAATTGTTTTAGATATCCGATACCTATTAAGCTGCCTCTTTTTATGAATAGCTGGATACTGTGGAAAGGCATCAGTAAACCATCAGCAACCAACTGATGCTTTTTAGTTATAAATTTAAACTTCAACACATTCAGGAGTTTGTTCACGTCTTGACCACTTATGAGAAACTGGTTGCTCGCCACGACATGTTCATATGACATGAGTGATGATACTGATGAGAATATATTGCTAAGTTTCTTATAATAACCATTGAACCACCTGCTGTTTGGACATCAGTAAGAATGGGAAGAGCCTTGCAAAGTTGCAGGCAATAGGGGCTACTTGAGGAAAAGACAATGGCTTAGAAGCGAGCTAGTTGTCTTTTCTTAAGCTTGCTCCTAAGCAGAGCTCTACGAATTCAAGGATTTCGGTTCTATTTGTAGAGCTCTTTTTAGGAGCAAGTTTAGACAAATTTGTCTAAAGAGAGCTCCAAAATTTGTCTAGTCTTAAACTTTAGACAAATATTAGGAAGGTTGGCTAAATACAACAAACTCAATCTTTGAGCATTCACCAAGAGAACAACATATCCAACATTTTGGGTACTAATACTACTAATGTACATGCAATATGTAGAATATTAAATAAGTATCAAATGAGGTTGTTGTATTCAGAACAATTTCTATGTTCTTTTCATTTGCAATCTTAAAAATCTTCAACAACTTTTTGCTGGTTCTATAGCAAAATCCTATATGCTATGTTTCCTATTGTTTTCTGCTTCTTTCAATAAGAGCCACATGTCTTTTATCTACAGTAAAATAAAGTACTCCCTCCGTCCCAATTTATGTGGCACTTTTCGGATTTAGAGAGTCAAAACAAGTTTTTCTTCGGTCTCGATTTTTTGTACGCCTTTTAAATATTTTGAATTGTTAATTATTGTGACTTACATAACTTCTTAAGTAGTTTTCAAATATGTAAATTTTATTTCAATTATTTTCGAATTCACAGTCAAAATTAAGAAATTTGGCTCTCGAAATCCTAACCATGCCACATAGATTGGGACCGAGGGAGTAGCATTCTTCTGTTTCAAGTAAACAAGAATACTTACTCATAGGATCCAAATAGTGTTGCATTGTTTACCCCTCCATGAAACAATAGGAATGGCATTCGCTGCGTGGTAAAGATCTCATTAGATAAACAAGAAGTTTTATATTATTGCGTGAAGATTTAAATACTCAGAGATAGCTTTGTGAAATTGGTCGCATCAATATAGTAGAATTTGGGTAATATAGAGGCCAGATTATTATTGAGTGCATTACATGAATGGAAATGCCCAGTCAATCACATGTAGTGTTACAAATATTAGTATATAACTAAGTTTTACACTGACAGTAGTGTATGGCTATAATGACAGGGAAGAAGGAAAGCACTATGGACATACCTGGAGGATGTGAGTATGAACTGTAAGGTCCTTGGTTGCTAATGGGAGACTTTAATTCAATTCAGAAAATGACTGACAGAATTGGTGGAACTCCAGTGTCAGTTGCTGAAGAACTGGATTTTAAAACATGTGTGGAGTCCTGTGAGCTGTTGGAGCTGCCTCCTAAGGGGAGCAGATATACATGGAATGATAAACAAGGGGAAAATAGGATTTATTCAAAAACTGATTGGGTCATGGTGAACAATGATTGGTTAAACCAGATGCCAAGCTATGTTGCAAATTTCCTTGCTGAAGGGATCAGTGATCATTGCCCTGTGAAGGTTGAATTGGTGGAAACCAAACCAAGAAATAGGAGACCATTCAAGTACTGCAATGTCTGGTCAAGCCATCCTAGCTTCATAGATAGAGTTCAGGAGATCTGGCAGAGACCAATAATGGGCTGTGGTATGTTACAAGTGGTGAGGAAGCTTAAACTTTTGAAGACAAGCCTGAAAGAGCTCAATAAACAGCATTTTAGGAATATTTTTAACTGAAGCAGAAGAGGATAGAGCAGCATTACACAGTTCAAAAAGCCCTACAAGACAGACTAGAGGACCAGAACCTTCAGCAGTTAGAGAAGGCACAACATCAGAAATTCAAAAGATCATCCTATTTGGCTGAAGTGTTCCTTCAGCAGAGGAGCAAAGCTGATTGGATCAAGCCGGGAGATGACAATACCAGGTACCTCTACTCTGTTATTAAACATAGAAAACTTCAACAAGCTGTAACAATGTAGAAGAATACAACGACGTGGCTCGGCATGATCTAGATGAGATTGCTAAGATTTTTGTAGAGTACTGTTAAGTTGTATGAGTCCACCACCGTACTCGGGACCAGGTCCTTTCACTGGGTAGCACAGAATAAGAATGCACGAACAGTAAACAGCAAGAAAAGTGACACACGATGTTTACGTGGAAACCTCCTTGCTCAAGGGAAGAAAAAACCACGACCTACCACGTAGGATTTTACACAACTTTACTAGATCTGAGCAACAGTGATTACAGACTCTTGTAATCCTAATAGATTAAACTCTTAATCTCCCACTTGCAACAACTCTATTACAAGACTTCAATGCAATGACTTCATTGCTATCTCTACCAGCTAACTCCAACTGGAAATACAAGGCTAACTCTTGCCGATTATCAACTAACTCTAGCTAATAACTTCAACAATACATTTGAAGAAAACAAGAAGAAAAAGCTTACACAACCTTCATGTTTTTCTAGCTATTACAACTCAACACATCACAACTCTAACAATAGCCCTAGGACAAGAGTACACGAGCACCAATCTTCCAATCTTCCCAGATAGTCACTGCTTCAAATGATGAGGAATATGCTTGAGGAGTGTGTGTATTTTTCTTCACTTCTTTTGAAAACATGCCTTTGATTTTCCAAAGAACTAAGATAAGTATTGGACACATCAAACAAGAAATCAATCCCATTGGTCTAGTACATTTGACCTGCTGGGACAAGGCTGCTGCTCTACTGCACTGTTGCCACTCACCAACTTTCTGCAGAAATGTACTTTTTACAGCTGTAAAAAGTTTCCCGCCCAACTCTAGCCAAAACAAACCCTTCAAGAGGATCGAAACGAGGGAACAGGTTCCGTATGATTTCGTCATCATCAAAACTAGCAATTATCCAGTTTTGGAGCAGTTCCGATGGATGTATCAATTGGCTTGGCATTATCCATTTGAAATCTTGTAAGAAGCTCCTTGACGTATTTCTGCTGGCAAATCATGTTGCCGGCTCTGTCCTGCTTCACTTGTAAACACAAGAAAAAGTTGAGTTCACCCATCATGCTCATCTCGAACTCATTCCCTATTAGCTTTGCAAAATCTTCACATAGAGAATTGAGAGTGGCTCCAAAAATAATATCATCTACATATACCTGAACAATGAGCAGGTTCCTTTCTCTGTACTTGAGAAAAAGAGTGTTATCAATTTTTCCTCTCTTGAACCCATTGTCCAGGAGAAACTTAGATAGTCTCTCATACCATGCTTGAGGGCTTGCTTTAACCCATACAACGCTTTGTCTAGTTTGTACACATGATGAGGTCGATCAATGTCTTCAAACCCTGGAGGCTGCTTCACAAAGACTTTTTCCTTTAGATATCCATTCAAAAAAGCACTTTTAACGTCCATTTGGAACAATTTGAATTCCATAAAGGAAGCAAAAGCAATCAGCATTCGAATAGCCTCCATTCGTGCCACAGGAGTGAAGATTTCATCATAATCAATTCCCTCCTCCTGATTATATCCCTGAACCACAAGTCTAGCTTTGTTTCTGGTAGTAACACCTTGTTCATTCAACTTGTTCCTAAAGACCCACTTGGTCCCTATAACAGTTCGATCGGTTGGCCTTGGAACCAGATGCCAAACCTTATTTCTTTCAAATTGATAAAGTTCCTCCTATATTGCATTAACCCATTCAACATCTTTAGGGCCTCCTTGATGTTTTTGGGTTTAATCTGTGAGATGAATGCTGAAGATGCAAACATGTTTCGAGACTTCGATCTGGTTTGCATGCTAGAGTCCAGAGGTGACAATAAGTTGTCCAGAGATGATCTGTGTTTCCAGTTGCATCTTCTTATAGAGGATTCTCCTCTTCTGCACTTGGTCCCTCTTCTGGGCTGTTGTCTGCATTTGCTTTCTCCTGTGAAACTTCTGTGTTAACATTCTCCATTGCATCATTTGGGGGAACATGATTTTCATTCTGCATTGGGTTTTTCACCAGTTGGTCCTCATTTTTCTCATCAGATACCACCGGCTCCTCAGGCAAGTCACAATCAATTGCATCATTTTGTGTTTGCCATAGTTCCTCAAGTTCATCATCATTGAACATGTTTGCATCTTTCAGCTTCCTGGTCTCATCGAATATAACATGGATGCTCTCTTCAACACATTGTGTCCTCTTATTGTAGACTCGATATGCCTTGCTATTTGAAGAGTAACCAAGGAAGATTCCCACATCACTCTTGGGGTCAAATTTTCCTAGATTATCCTTGCCATTGTTCAGCACAAGGCATTTGCACCCAAAGACTCTGAGATATTTCAACATTGGCTTCTTCTTGTTCAGCAGCTCGTAGGGATTTTTTCCTAGTAAGGACCGAATTAGACATCTGTTCACCACATGGAAAGCAATGTTGACTGCTTCTGCCCAAAAGGACATGGCTACACCTCCATCTATAAGTAGTGTTCTAGCAATATCCAGAAGGGTTCGATTTTTCCTCTCCACCACTCCATTCTGCTGCGGAGTTCTGGGAGCAGAGAAGTTGTGACTGATCCCCTTAGCAGCACAAAAAGCCTCAAATTTTGCATTTTCAAATTCAGTTCCATGGTCGGACCTGATCCCTGCAATGTTGCAGTTCAGCTTCACTTGAATTTGGTTTGCAAACGATTCAAAAACGGAGAATGTCTCATCCTTTGAGCGGAGAAACATTGTCCAAGTGTATCTTGAATAGTCATCAACAACAACAAAGATGAACTTCTTTCCTCCACAACTTGCAATTTTCACAGGTCCACACAAGTCCATGTGAAGTAACTCTAAAGGTCTAGAGGTACTCACCCCATCTTATTCTTGAATGATGACCTGGTATGTTTCCCTTTGACACAAGCATGACACAGTTGATTCTGAGAAAATTTCACCTTGGGAAGTCCTCTAACCAGGTCCTTCAATACTAACTTGTTGAGAAGTACAGAGCTCACATGCCCCAACCTTCTCTGCCACAGGGTAGCTTCATCTTCAACCACACTTAAACAAGTGAGGCCATCACCAGCTACGGAGTTGAGATCAACAACATACATACTCTTGCACCTATTAGCAGTCAGAACCGCCTTTCCTGATTGAAGGTCTGTCACCGTACATAGAGCTAAAAGAAACTTGACCTCATTTCCTTTGTCACAAATCTGAGACACGCTCAGAAGACTGTATTTCAACCCATTGACATAGAAGACATTTTCAATAGCATGATCAAGTGTCTTCCCAATCTTTCCAACACCAAGAATGTACTCCTTTTTTTCGTCTCCAAAAGACACGGAGCCTCCTTGACAAGCTTTGAGTGAGAGAAAATTCTCAATTTCTCCAATCATGTGCTTTGAGCAGCCACTATCCATATACCATTTTTGATAGCTCCCTCTCACTCCTTCCTGCAAAAATGAATCACGAATTAGACTTGGGAACCCATTTAAGCTTGAGTTCCCAAAATCGGGACAGAGGAAAGATCAGATTTCTTTTTGTCCATTCAGGCAGCCTGATTTGAGACACCTTAGGACCAGGTACCCTGTTGTTCATCAAGGTTTCTTGACCATTTATAGTCTTTCTTAAGGCAACTTGTCTAGACATGCAATCTGACTTGAGATGACCATTCCTTCCACAGTGAGTGCACAACAGATTGTTTGGATTATATACATACTTGCTATGAGGATTGTAGGGAGGACAGGTCTTTCTATATCCAATTCCTTTACCGGTGTTAGATCTCTGATTTGTCAACTTTTCCAAGACTTGAGAGGAGGCGGTCCATTTAAGAGACTTGTCTAGGTTAGTCTTGAGTTTGACCAATTTCTTCTCAAGTTCAGAATTTCTTTTCAACATAAGGGTGAGCTCCTCCTGAGAGTTTTTCAATTTGGCTTCTAGCTCATTTTGAGAATTTCCTACATCACTTCCTGTACCATTTTCAATAAGAGAGTTTCTTTCAGACACTAATTCCTAGCATTTTTCATCTAATTCAGCTAGGTTAGTGATCAACACAACTTTCTCCGATTCAAGGTTATCGACACTCTTATTCAGGGCTTCATTTTCTTTAGTGAGATCATAGAATGAATCAATTACACACTAACTAGGGATCTCAGCTCTTTCAAGTTATAATCCTTTAGATTTTTCTTAATGTCAAGAAAAGTTACCACCTCTTCTTCATCTGCATCTGAGTTGGCCATGAATGCAAACATCAAGTTGAATGGCGAATCATCATCTTCAACTTCCATCATTGAAGCATCCTCAGGTGCTTCATCATTTTCTGATTCTTCAGATGAATTTCCCCAGGCTGTTAAGGCTTGCTTGACCAGTTTATCAGCTGTTGTTCTTCTTTTGAATTTGTCTGGGACCCGATCCTTCTTTCAGGTTTTTATCAGCATTGGTTCTCAAGTACTCCTTGTAGTCAACCTTGTTCATAGACAGTCTTTAATGAAATGACCTGATTTCCCACATTTATGGCAAAGATCATTTGGACCAGGCCCCCTATTTGCATTTGACTTCTTCTGAAATCCACCACTTCGCCTGATCATCTTTTGAAATCTCCTTGTTAAGTATGCCATGTCTTCATCATCCTCACTCGAATCTGCCTGAGCACTTTTGAGAGCCAACCCCTTGTCTTTCCTCGGCTCACTTCTACTCTGATCTTGCTGCCTCTTGAGCTCATAGATTTTAAGATTTCCTATGAGTTCATCCATGGTAAGAGTGTCGAGATTTCGAGCTTCAGTAATGGCGTCCACCTTGATTTCACAAATGATACCAATTGTTAAGTTGTATGAGTCCACCACCGTACTCGGGACCAGGTCCTTTCACTGGGTAGCACAGAATAAGAATGCACGAATAGTAAACAACAAAAAAAGTGACACAAGATGTTTACGTGGAAACCTCCTTGCTCAAGGGAAGAAAAAACCACGACCTACCACGTAGGATTTCACACAACTCCACTAGATCTGAGCAACAGTGATTACAGACTCTTGTAATCCTAAGAGATTAAACTCTTAATCTCCCACTTGCAACAACTCTATTACAAGACTTCAATGCAATGACTCCATTGCTATTTCTACCAGCTAACTCCAACTGGAAATATAAGGCTAATTCTAGTCAATTATCAACTAACTCTAGCTAATAACTTCAACAATAAATTTGAAGAAAACAAGAAGAAAAAGCTTACACAACCTTCATGTTTTTCTAGCTATTACAACTCAACACATCACAACTCTTAACAATAGCCCTAAGACAAGAGTACACGAGCACCAATCTTTCAATCTTCCCAGATAGTCACTGCTTCAGATGATGAGGAATATGCTTGAGGAGTGTGTATTTTTCTTCACTTCTTTTGAAAACATGCCTTTGATTTTTCAAAGAACTAAGATAAGTATTGGACATATCAAACAAGAAATCAATCCCATTAGTCTAGTACATTGACCTGCTGGGACAAGGCTGCTGCTCTGCTGCAGTGCTGCCACTTACCAACTTTCTGCACAAATGTACTTCTTATAGCTGTAAAAAGTTTTCCGCCCAACTCTAGCCAAAACAAACCTTTCAGGAGGATCGAAATGAGGGAATAGGTCCCGTATGGTTTCTTCATCATCAAAACTAGCAATCTAACAAGTACTATAAGGATCTTCTAGGGAGGAAATGTAGAAGCAGATTAAGAATCAGTGGTGAATGTTATCAAGGCTGGCCATACCTTATTAGTAGAGCAGCAAATGGACCTGATCAGACCATATGCAACCAAGGAAGTCAAACAGGCAATGTTTTGATATAGATGGAAATAAAGAGTCTAGGGCTTGATGGATATGAGAGTGATTTTTATAAGAAAGCATGGACAGTAGTGGTTGAAGATGTCACAAACGTTGTGCTTGAATTTCTCACGGATGGTAAACTACTGAAGCAGATTAATGCAACAATGATTTCATTGATTCCTAAAATGCCTGTCCCACAAGTAGCTACCCAATTTCGGCCAATCTCATACTGCAATGTCATCTATAAGTGCATCCCCATAGTCATATGTGATAGATTGAAAAGGACCATTCTTTACATAGTAGCTGAAAACCAAGCTGCTTTTGCGGAAGGGAGAGGACTGATTCATAATGTTCTTATGTGTCATAACCTAATAAGACACTATAACAGGAAGATTTCTCCTAGATGTCTTATGAAGATTGACTTGAGGAAAATCTATGACATGGTCAGTCTAGAGTTTATTGAGGAGGCTTTATTTTTTGATAACTGTAACTTGTATTATATCTCCAAAACTGTACTTGGGTAGTATAGAAACCATATTTACAGGACACTCGACTATCCACTATTTCTAGTTAGAGCGTGTCTAAAACATCTATGATAAATACAGAGTCATTGGAATATATTTGATTACACCAAAAACAAAGCAATAGAATGAAGTTCAATTAAATCTTTTGAAGTTCATTTTCTATGCTTTCAAAACATCTAGAATATCTCTCCTTCCAAACTGTCCACCAAATGCTGCCTGGGATCATTCTCCATCTTCTTTTATCCCTTGCTTGTGCTCCAGCCTCTTCCCAACTTGTAAGTGCTTCTGAAACTTTCCTAGGCATGGTCCAGGAGATTCCTTTAAGATTAAGGATAATTCTCCAGAGTTTTCTTGTGAATTGACAGTGAAGAAATAAATGATTGACTGTTTCTGGTTCTTCCTTGCATAGAAAGCATCTAGAGCAGAGAGTGTGTCCCTTTTTCATCAGGTTATCTATTGCGAGTACTACCTCTTTAGCCAACAGCCACTTGAAACAAGCTATTTTCTATGGCACTTTGGCTTTCTAGATTTGCTTCCAAGGTAGCTGATTGGTTGTAGGGAATTTTGACACATCTGGTCGTATGCCAACTTGACCCTGAACTTCCCCTTGCTGTTTCCTTGCCACCAGAGACTATCTCCCCTTGTTGTGGTCCAGTGAACTTATTAATGGTGTTGAAAAAATTGGCCATTCTTTGCACTTCCCAATCATTGACCTACCTTCTGAAAATAATCTCCCAGCCTTGACCTGTTCATAGTTCAGCTATATTCTTGCTGTGATGTGCCACTAGCTCATCTATGTCAAGGAATGCCAATTCCAGTCTTCCAACTTCAAGCTAGCTATCCTTCCAGAAGACTGTCTTCCACCCATCCTTCACCACTATCTTGGTATGGGATTTCAATTCATTCCAAAGACCTCTGATGGACTTCCACAGACTTACCCCATAGGTTGTGTTAACTTCCTTAGTCATCCAGGCATCCTCTTGATCATATTTTGCTTTGATGACTCTTCCCCACAAGGACTGATGTTCACTGGAAAGTCTGAAAAACCATTTCATTCTTAATGTTTTACTTTGTACTTTTAGATTTTTAACTCTCAGACCACCATTTCTCTTCCCTGTGATGACTGTCTTCCATCTTACTAGGTTATAAGCCTTCTTGTCTTTATCCCCTTGCCAAGAAAACTGTCTCCTGATGCTATCCAACCTATTGATGACCCCTATTGGAATAGGGAATAAGGACATCATGTATGTTGGAAGAGCATCAAAGACTACTTGAATGAGTGTCACTCTACCACCTAAGGATAGATATTGTGCCTTCCATCTAGCAAGCTTTTTTTCACATTTCTCCACCACACTATTCTAAATATCTACTGATTTGGATTTGGCTCCCAGAGGCATCCCAAGGTAAATGGTAGGCAAGACTCCAATATTCCCTCCTACCACTGCTGCCAGTTGATTCATCTCTTGTACTTCATTGATAGTATATAAGAAACTTTTCCTCCAGTTTATATGAAGGCCTGACAGCCCCTCAAAAAGCACAAGAATGACCCTTTGGTATCTCAGTTGGTCCTTTTCTATATCACACAGGATGAGAGTATCATCTGCATATTGAAGGTGTGTCACCTCTAAGCTCTCATTCCCATTCTTTGCTACCTCAAAGCCCCTTATCCACCCATACTCATTTGTTGTTTTTATCATGTTATTGAGACCTTCTATCACTATTACAAAAAGAAACGGGGATAGGGGGTCCCTTTGTCTGATCCAGTTCACCCACTTTTGCCCGAAGCCCATTTTGTCCAGCATGCTTAGCAGGAAGTTCCACTTGACATGGTCATATGATTTTTCAATATCTAATTTGCACAACACCCCAAGTTTCTTGAGTTTTTTCCTTGAGTCTATTGCTTTAGTAGCTATCATCACTGCATCCATGATCTGTCTGCCTTTGATGAATGCCATTTGATGGGCATCCACTAACTTGGAGATAACATTCTTGAGTCTTTCTGTCAGGACCTTTGAGAGAATCTTATAGATGCTCCCAATTAGGCTGATAGGTCTATAATCTCTAAGTTCAATTGCACCTTTCTTCTTTGGGATGAGGGCTATGAAGGTTGCATTTAGACTCTTTCCGAACACTCCACGCTCATAGAAGTTGTGAAAGGCTTTCATGATGTCCATTTTCACAATATCCCAACATTTGATGAAGAAGCTCATAGTGAAGCCATTTGGACCTGGTCCTTTATCAGCATCACACATTTTCAAGCACCTCAGGACCTCTTCCTCTTCAAAGCTCCTCTGTAGGAAGTCTTTCTCCTCTACTGTTAAAATTGGGCCATTGACAAACTGATAGGTAGGCCTCCTATGATGTGTTTCTATGTAAAGCCTCTTATAAAACTCAGTAATCTCCTCCTCTATTCTGGTTGGAACCTCAGTAACTTCCCCATTGATTGACAGTTTGTCAATGTTATTGTATCTCTTGTGAGCATTAGGCATCTTGTGAAAGAACTTAGTATTCTTATCTCCTTCTTTTAGTCATAGGGCTCTTGACTTTTGTCTCCGTAAGATATTCTCATTTTTTGGGAAAGTTTCATATTCTAAGTTTAAAGATGCCTTCTTCTCCATTTCCTCTTCTGTTAAGTTTCTGGTTCCCATGACATGGTCAGATTTGCCAGTTGATTGAATAATTGTGTTTTCTGTGTCCCCAAATTTCCACTATGTTCTTTGCTCCACTCCTTTAGCTTAGACTTCAAGGCCTTCATTTTGCACACTAATACAAAGTCGGCAGACCTACAAAGTTGAAAGAATCCCACCAGTCTTTAATTCTCTCACAGAAACCAGGAGACTCTAACCACCAGTTCCCAAATTTGAAATAGCTTCTTCCTCTTTGCCAAGAACCCCCTTGTAATGACACTGGATTATGATCCAATGTCAATCGTTGTAGTGCCCATTGTTTAATGTTGCTGAAACATTCATCCCATTCTTTAGATATCAGGAATCTGTCTATTCTGGAAGTTGCATCTGAATTTACTCCTTTGAACCAGGTATAATCCTTATCTTGTAACTGAAGATCAATTAGGTTCATTCAATAAAATTCAAGAATTCTATCATCCCCTTAGTTCTTTTTCTGCAGTTTCTCATCTCTGAGATGTATCTAGCCACATTGAAGTCTCCATAGATTGCCCATGGCCCTTCCAATAAACCTTTAACTGCACTGATCTCAGCCCATACTTCCCTTCTTTCAATGTAGCAGTTTGGGGCGTAAACCCCTGTTATATGACATGAGAAATCTTGCAGTAGTGCCTCAAATTTACAAGTGAGCGTGTATTCTCCTGTTTCCAGAATTACTCCCTTCCATACTCTACTGTCCTATACACACAGAATGCCTCCTCTCGTACCACTGGCTTCCAAGCATGCATACTTCTTCCATCTACCTCCCCATGCTTGTTTGAAAATGTTTGTAATCCCTCCTTTTAATTTGGTTTCCTGTAAGCATATGATATCTGCCTTCCAGCCAACCACCATACTCTGTACAATTCTCCTTTTGTTCCTATCGTTGAGCCCCATAAGATTCCATGATACTCATTTGCAATGCATGATGTCCTATCATAATTTCTCCTCCCCTTATCCCTTTTTTTGCTGCCTTTGAATTTGATATCAAAGTTCACCAGATTTTTTAGTTCCTGCATCCCTTTCCCTTTACTCTTCCTTTCTATGCTTTCATCTTCCAATCTTCTGATTTGTCTGCAGCTATCAACTTGCATTAATAATTCTAGAGACTCTTCTTCATTCCCTTGGAAGTCGACTCCTAATAATTTGCTGATTTTAATCAAATTCTTCTGTACCCATATCGAAGTTCCCCTGTCGTCGATCTCCGAATCTGATTCTTGTCGGGTAGAAAGTGGGACTGCTTCCCCCATATCCCAGTTGACAATGGTAGTTATATTGTTGTGGATGTCCACCATTGTTAAAGTTGTGGTGCTCGGCTGCTCAGTATAACTGCTCCTTCTGTTCCCTTCCTTCTCCTGTGATCTCTGCTCTATAAACCCCCCATTCACTGCATCCTCCATATTAACTATTACTTTGTCCCACATACTTTTAGATTAGACCGCCTAACTTTTTGCATACTCCTATCCTTGTTGGAAAAGGGGTTCCAACACTTCTATCGGTATATTATTGTGAGTGTGAGAGGATTGGGCTTGTATATCATTAAATATAACCATTCCTGCAAAATCAGGCCCAAAATCCTTATTTTGGCCCATACACGCACCTTTACTTGACACCCCCATGCTCCTTTCACGTGCCTTCAAATTATCGAGGTTGCTAGCTGTCGTGGGACTAAATCCCACGTGTTCTCTAACCCTCGCATTCCTTTTCAATAGGGATTTTTGTACTTTCCTACAGTTGCAAATATCCTTTACCCCTTGGATATTTCTATTGTCCGGAATAAACCTTGGTCCCTCTTCTTTGGCTGGACTCTAGTTGTTTTCCGACATCAATTCGAATCTGGGATTACTTTCCTGCAATATAGGTATGTAAAACCTAACTCCATCTCTGACAATTGATACCTCTCTTGGTATATCTCTGCCATCGCTCCTCACCCTGATTCTCGCCCACTTGAGGTGATTTTTAAGCTCCGTCTCCTCTTCCATCGAGACTTATCCCCCACAAAGTTTTCCTATTTCTCGAAAAACTCTCTGCGACCACAGGTGGAGAGATATTCCGATGGCCTTGAACCATGACTCGTCGGTCTTGGTATCGTTAGGGATAGTACCCTGCAAAGGATGCCACCATTCCAATTGAATTTTTGTTTTCTTTCATACGCACTGTTCTTGTATGACTTGCTCCGCCATGTACCTGTTTGGGAATTCAAAGAGGAAGTTCTCTTTGTTCATTTCGTATATATTCACCCGAAAAGCCCTCTTCCATGTTGTAGATGCCCATCTCCTGATCTCATTGAGAGTGGTTTTTCCTGAGGTACCCCTTCAAAGTTACCAACTATGTACCTATTGAGTAGTTCACTCTCCTGTGTTTTATCTGCTTCATTGATCAGCACTTGTCCCTCATCTCTGTTTATCTCCGCTATCCGTAAGCTTTTGCTTTGCCATTTACTTTCCTGGACTTCCTTGGAGTATGAGTATTCCTGCTCTGCTAACCTTGGTGGCGCTGCTCCTTTCCTTACTTTTGTGCATTTAATGAAGCCTTCTATCTTTAATGTTATTTCCCCCCACCCTGCATTTAAGGCAAGTTCTGGAATGATTAAGAATGACCTTCCCCCACCATTTAATGAGATTATGCTTAAAAATCTCCCATATACATTCTGCTTCCTGTTACAAAAAGAGTTTCGTGTTCTTGTCTAAGAACCTCCATCTCCTATTTCCGGTGTCTTTGTCCTTTGAAGCTTCTTTAACGAACACGCAGATCCATTCCATGTCCCTTCGGCTGATTGTGGACCTACGCATCATCTTACGGCTCCTTTCCACCCATTCGAATCATTGTATATTGCTTGCTGACCATTTGGTGATGCTGTACGATTTGAAGCCTGCGTTGAAATATATTCTGTTTTCTCCCATATTCTATGACCAAAAGAGAAGGATCAGTGTCTGAGGCTGCTTGAAAGAAAGAAAAAAAAGTTGAGGTGTCTGTGGTATGGGATTTCCCGGCGGTGGATCTGCTGGAAAAGGATGGGATCCCCCTCCTAAGAAGTGGGAGAGAGAGATACCTTGGGAAGTTGTGCCTTTTGATTTCTTTGGTGCTTGAACCCTAGAAAGAATAGGTTCTTTCTTTTTTGAGTTTTTGAGAAAGATTTTGAGGAGGCCTTATTAGGCTATGGTTTTCCAGTTTCATTTACAAAGCTGATAATGACTTGTATTATCACTGCCAAGTTTTCAGTGAAAGTGGATGGAGAGGGCATGGATATTTTGAAGGGAGAAGGGGGTTGAGACAGGGTGAACCATTATCTCCACTCCTATTTGTACTGGATATGGAATATCTCACTAGAACTTGGAATCAACTGAGTGAACTCCCTGATTTTAGATTTCCGCCTATGTGTAAGTAACTCAAACTCGCTCATTTAATATTTGCAGATGACTTAATGATATTCTGTAAGGGAGATATTAAGTCAATAAGGAGAATTATGGAGGCACTAAATCACTTTAGTAGTGTCACAGGCTTGATAGCTAATGTGGACAAAACAAGCATATTCCTAGTAGGGATGGATGAAGATAAAAAAGAGGAACTCTCAACTTATACTGATTTTTCACTAGGGTATCTCCCCATTAGATACCTTGGCCTCCCACTATCCTCTAGGAAATGGAGCAAAATGGACTACCATGAGTTAGTAAGGAAGATCACTATCAGAATTACTACAGCATACTCCAAACAACTGTCTAATGCAGGGGGATAGCAAATTACTAATGCAGTTTTGTTCTCCATTTATAGTTTCTGTGGAACAGATTTTATTTTACCTCAGAGTGTTCTTAAGGAGACAGACAAGAAATGTAGAGACTGCATGTGGGGAGCTCAACAAAACAGAGAAAGGTGTCTTTGGTAGTATGGGATAGAGTCTATGTTCCAAAGAAGTATGGAGGTTTTGATATAAAAAGTTGTAGGAAATAAAACATTGCATCAGTTGGAAAGATATGGCAATTGGCTAGTAAACAGGACATACTGTGGATGGGTGCATGGTATATATATGAAACAGGAAGTGTCAATATGGGAGCATCATCCACCTTTGGACTACAGTTGGTATTGGAAAAAGCTTAATTCTGTAAAGTATTGCATGAGGTACTGGTATCAGGATGACAGATATATACTTACTGCTAAGGGAGATTACTCATAATGCCATGATAGGGGAACAGGTGACATTACAGGAGGCCAAACTAATGTGGGATAAAGTTATGATACCAAACCATAGGTTCATATGCTGGCTTGCAAACCAAAAAAGAATACTTACCAAAGCAAGGCTTCAGAAACTGCAGATTCCAGTTAAGGATGCTACATATTGTCTATGCGAAGAGGGGGTGACTCAGACCCAAGCTCATCTGTTTTCAGAATGCAGTTGGTTCAAGGAAGTAAACCTAAAGATAGCTATATGGTCAGGCCTTCATATCAGGCAGCAAGGAGTAAGACATGGGATAAGGTGGATTAACAGGCGCAGCTGGAGGCATGTGAAGAAAGAGATAGCCCCGGCAATCTTGGGTGGTGTAATCTACCATACATGGAAGGCAAGAAACTAGAAATTGTCTAGGAACATAACTGTAAATACAAATTTTTCTATAGAGAAGATATAGAAGGAATTGATATATGGGTTAGATTTGCTACGGAATACTAAGAAAGCCCATAGATGTCAAGCTTTGTTCGCAAGATAATGTAATTAGATATAGACAGTAAATTTTTCTCTGAGGCCTAGCTGACTGGTAAGAGGTCCTAGATGCTCTTTCTTCGTTCAGATATTTGGTTGTTAATGGTAACTTCAAAGTTATTACCAAAAAGTAGTTGAAATCAGAGAGAAACATGTATAAAATAAGGAGTATACCTAAAGTACCAATTTCACCGGTTAAAGAAAAATACAGGATGGAAACATTGGTAGAAGTATAATTTTATCAAATTACAAATGTCTTAGCACAATGTTATGGACGAAAGTAGAGCAAGATTAATTTTGGGGCGAAGCTAGAGACCAAGATACGAGTTCGGCCAGACTCAGTAACCTTGGTCTAAACATTGTATTTGTCTTCATAAATTTATTTAATATTTATAAGTTATTAATTTAGAACTCAATAACTTAACAGGGTTAAAATCCTGAATTCACAAGTTTCAAATTCTAACTCCGACTTAGATTATTATCATCACAATGCCATGCAATTTTCAGCCAGAGTGCTACACAGAAGTTTCATATGTAATAAGGAAATCAAGGTAGCATCACATAGGGGGTCTCTATCTTCTTGGAAATTGGGTTCATAAGAGAAAAAAATTAAACAAAAAAGGAGGCACATATTAAAAAGCCAAAAGACAAAAAACCCATCAAGTATAAAAGGCATCCATAAAACATTTTTCAAATGAAGAGAAACATACTGCTTCTGGCAGTGTTTTGTGCCTAAGGTTAGTTTAGAGCACTAAGTTCCCGCTTCGTACAAGGTCCGGGGAAGGGCCAGTGCACATTGATCTATAACTTTTTTCAGGAAACATAAATTAGATATAAAGAAAGTAAAGTAGAGAACAGAACTGAAATTACAAAATGGGCAATGAATTCCTGACCTATATGACAACTTTTCCAACTCCTTCTAGGTTTGTGTCTTTTTAGGATCTTCGTAAATTTCATTATTGAGACACGAACCTAATAAAGCTTCACCACTTTAGATTACCAGAGCAGTGAATGACTTTTTCCATCTCGAAATCAAACTATTGGCTACTCTTCGAATACAATCGAGCAATTTGTAGTGGTTACGGAGAAGTTGACCCTTCAAGAAAGCATTATCTCAATGACGTGTTAACTTATTCAATTGAGAAAAATTAAGTGCATTATTCTGTTAATATGAAGGAGTCAATGGACATATTTTGAGGGGAGTATCATGAGTTACCAAAAAAAAGGTGATATGGATGCAACTGATGGGTTTGTTGGAAAGTTCCACTATTACTGTTCTTCAAAACAATTGTAGAATATTGAGAACAAGGATAATTTTTAATCCATAAAACTATGTACGAGAAAGATATGGGTTAAACAAGTTTACTGGACTTCTTAATGCAGAAAAAGTTGAAAGGAATTTCTAAACATCTAGATGAATTTCTTAACGATTATTTTTTTATATAAACAATTCGCATTTGATTATGGTAAAGAAGTATAAATGAGTTTGTTGGGCATTGAAAACTTTGAAATGAAAGAGTTCATTCACTACTTCCATAGCTCATAGTGTACCCATGAAACTACATGTACTAAGCTCTTCCCTTTAGGTAAGGTGTTTGACTAAGCATGGAGTTTAAAATTTGTGGTTCAAAATATAATATATGACTATAATTAGAAGTTTTAAAGTAAAATTTGTATTGGTTAAAGAATATCTTGAGTACGTGGCAGGAATAGTTTATGTATGTGGCAAGATGCTGGGTGAACGTGTGGCACTTAAGACAAATAGAGAGTACTCGAGAGAGAATGCTTAAACTCAAAGATATGTTCCATAAGCTAGACTTTAGTTTGTTACCAGTGTCATGAAGTGATCATCCTCAAGAAAAAGGCAGAAACTCGTGGCCCGAGAGACAGAAGAGGACCTGTGTTTCGATGACGTAGCAAAAGGACAGATAAGTCAAATATATTCATACACTATCCTGCCAACAACAGGGGAATATTAGTTGGCCCAGCTAACGATATTTCCGCATGGAATGCAGTAATTGGGCATAGTACTTTAGGGCTCGAGTGGAACCTTTCTATTGATTAATGTATTACCTTTATTACCTATAAATAATAGTTTTAACACTTGTAAATGGTTGATTTTGAACAATAAGAAATATACTAATATTCTTGTGCTCGGAGCTTTCTATATTTCACTAAGTTTTTAATTTAATTTCTTGCATTTATATACTAAAAATGTCCCCGGATCTGAGACCAACAACACTAAAATGTTCCCGGATCAAGTGCAACCACATACATTGGAGCTTTACTGCTTCCTTTGACTCTTTTTATTTCCTCTACTATTTTCATTTACTTATTTAACAAACATATTGACGGCTAATAATCAAACTTAACGAGTTAAATCAAGACGTGTATCCTTGACTTTATTATAAATTCAACGGTATCATTTTTCTAATAAACAGTTTGGCGCCCATCGTGAGGGGGAGGAAGGTTCATATAAATGATAGGAATAAAGGAAGAGAAATCGAAGTTGTATGAACAAAACAACTAAATATACTCGGAGATGTGAAAAAGCAATAGAGACTACCGATGAAAGAAAACGGCTAAACATACTCGAAGATGCAAAAAAGCACTAGGCGCTGCAGCCGAAAGAGAGAGTAACAACTCTATATCACTTCGAACAAAGGACTAGGGACTGCACAAAAAATTCCGAAGATAGTGGCCGATGATTGGCCATTTGACATAATATGGGCAAAAAACCCCAGTTGTATTATTTTTATTTACACTTTTACATTGTAAAAGCTACCAATTGACCACTCAAGATGGCAATTCGAACATCGCTAAAAAAGTGTACTAAATAATATTATGAAAAATACCATTCATGTTTTTTATGTTTATGTCCAATGTGGAAGTTAATTAAATCAAGAAAAAAGGGTCAAAAATACCCCTGAACTATTTCAAATAGGTCAAATTTATCACTTATTATGTTTTTGGGTTAAAAATGCCTTTGTCATTACCAACTATCAAAATGGGCCAACAATATCCTTCCTTTAACTATCATTCCACAACAAGAAAAAATGAGTTAATTTTATCTTTAAACTATTTGAAATGGAATAAACTTGTCATCCATTTAAAGTTTTGGACAAGTACTCTTAATTTCTAAGATTTGAGTAAAAATTTATTTTAGAGATTATGAGATTAATTTAACTAATAAATAACAATTTTTATATAATGTCAATTTTATAAAATATAAAATTTAATTACAAAAGTAAATTTTTTTAATCTATAGTTTCTTCTTAAAATTATTATACTAGAGTTCGACTGAAATTTGGAATAACTTAAAGGTAAAATAAGTAATAGAGCCTATCAAGGTATAATTGAAATTTATTTTTTAATCATTTATTATTAGAGTTAGTACAAAAAGATACATGATATCATGTTCATAAATAATAACTCATAACTCATTATCAGAAAATAATAACTCATACCTAATATTCACGGAACTAGAAGAAACAAACAGTTATATCATTTTTTTTATTTTTTAAATGTGATGTGTTTATATTGATTTTCTTATTTTAATTATATTTTTCACATTCAGCCAAACTCCCCCCCCCCCTCCCCCTTCCCCACAAAAAAAATATTAAAAGAATAAGGGTAACAATATTCCATTTCAAATAGTTTAAAGATAAAATTAACCCATTTTTCTTGTTCTAAAGCAACCGTTAGTAAGAAGGGCATTTTTGATCTATTTTTATAGTTGGAGGTTATTGTTGAGCCAAAAAATGTCAAGACAAAGGTATTTTTGATCCAAAAATATAATGAGGGGTAAAATACCTATTTTAAATAGTTCAGGAGTCTTTTTGGCCCTTTTCCCTTAAATCAAACATCAGAGGATCTAATTTCCCTGCCATATCGTGCCAAAAATAAACAGGAGATGTCCAAACTCATGAGCATCATTTTTATAAAAGAGCCCTAACTTATAAAGTCATATAAAGAAGAATAAACTCTCAACCGGATAAGAGTAAAATCACCCCGAAATAAAAAAAAATGACTACAAAATAAGTGTCATAATTAAGAAAAATCGGTTGGCAACTATCTTTGGTCATTATTTAATTTTGGACAAGTTAACCTCCAGATCTTAAGACATATTATTTTACTAAGACATTCAGTGCCCAAGCTTCTTGAGATCCGTCAAAGAAACTTATCCTATAAGGTGCACAAACAATAAAGCGTGATGATAAAAAGTTTGAACACAAAAGAACGTAAACATGTCTAGTAAAGGGAGATAAGATACTGAATTCTAGAAAATAAATTCTCATTATAAAAAGAGCGTTGAAAAACCCGAAACAATTACAAAGAACCTGAAATATTTTACAATGACAAAATAAGTAAACAGGCTAGGGTTTAAGAAGTTTTAGACTCCGGAGTTGCCACATTCTGAAAGATGGGGGAGTAGAAGTTGAAGAAGAGGGGTTATCCCTGGGAGGATTTTCAGTATCTTCATTCTCCTCACTAAGGCCCCAGAACTCCCTTTCGAATGGAGAAAATAAGTTCTTTCAGGGTTAGTTTAGGGACACTCCCTCTGGCTTGGACAATTATCAACTGGACCACCACAATCTCATCATCGGTTCTTGAGGGATTGACCTTAATCCCCTCCAAAGTCTGTAGTTTCGTGTCCCACACCTTGAAGGTCTTTTGGGACTAAAAATGATGCTTGATGCGTGAACTTCTATTTCTCTTGGCCCCAAGCTTCAGACTCAACTCTGTATTTTGCTCTGTTAGAGTTCACCTTATTGGCAACAAACTGAACTTTGGCTAACTCTTTCTCTAGGGTATCAACCCTGAGCCCCCATACTTTTGCTTCCTCGGAATGTGTCCCCACAATGCCCTTTAAGGTGTGGATATCTTCGACCGCTTCTAACCCTTTCTGAGCAAGGGCTTTAAAGGCATCCACCCGAATCTTCAGACTCAACTCTGTATTTTGCTCGGTTAGAGTTCACCTTCTTGACAACAAACTAAACTTTGGCTAACTCTTTCTCTAGGGTATCGACCTTGAGCCCCCATACTTTTGCTTCCTCGGAATGTGTATCCACAATGCCCTTTAAGGTGTGGATATCTTCGACCGCTTCTAACCTTTTCTGAGAAAGGCCTTTAAAGGCATCTACCCGAATCTCCTCCTCATGTCGAAGCCTAGTCACCTAGGAGAGCATATATTCATTTTCATTAAGAGTAGCATCTCTTTCCTACTTGATCGGAACGATCCTGGCTTTGGCCTCTTTAAGTTCGAGCTTTGTGGCGTTGGTTTGATTCCAATTTTCGGATCACGGGGACATTTCCTCTTTCAGTCGGGCATGTTCCCACTATAACTCTTCATTCTCTTGTTTTAGCTGTAGGAGCCTTTCAGAAATCAGGATGTGGCTTTAGAAAAACACAAGTTTTGGAAGCCCAGAGGACGAAAAGGAAAGACAGAGAAAGCGAACGAATAGTATGCTTACTTGAGCACTGAAATGGGCGGCCTCGTTGAAAAGGCTTTTGATCGAATCATCATTTATTTTCTCCTGATCTCTTTTAGTAATCAGGGGCTTCAAATAGCTGGCAGTACCCACCAATTTTGAGAGCATGTTGAACTCATCAAATCCATTAGCTCAAAGATATGATTCTTTTTGGGATTCTGCACCAGAGCTGGAAAGGTTTTGCTCAAACCCAATTTTGAACCAAATGATTTATGCTCAGTAGGCTTATTTGAAGCCTTTAGGATATTTTTCGCTGATGAAGGCACATGGGAAACCTTATAGAAAGTTGAGGTTTTCTTTTTTACTTCAACCCTCTCAGCCCCACATTTAGTAACAATCGATATCGGTGGCTGTTAAGAAGCCTTGAGCACCTCAACCATGTCGGCCTACCCAAACAAAGGGTCAGGACTATATTCCCTGAGCTTGATAATTGGAACCCACTCCGAAAAAGGTTGATTATCAGAAGCAGTTTCTCCGGTTATTACCTGACTCAAAGGAGCGATATGTCTGCCAGCCTCTAGGGCCGGAAGAATCGATCCAGCACCCTACTCCGAAGATAGGGGTGATTAGATTTCTTCCTCTTCTAGAAAGGTAGGACGGGAGCATCAGAGTTTTCCTCAATAACATTGGTCGAGGATAACAGACTTTTCTTCCCACAAAATTGGGTGATTTGAAGTTTGGCTCCTTCCAAGCTCATGAAGCTTTTCTATTTTTTGGGCCTCGAAGCTATTTCTCGGAAGGCCTAAGACAAGAAGATGAGGATTCGAACAGTCATAAAAAACAAACAAACAAAAGAAGAAAGAGGGTTTGGGTACCATGGTGTTTTGCTTTCCAGTTTTGCCGAGGAGATGTTCTTCCATTTCCTCTCCTCAAACTTGGTGGAGTCTAGAATCTTTTGAACTCAATCTTTAATTAGAAGATGGCATCCAAGGTGAAGCTAAAAATCAGAAAGGAAATCATGTTAATAATAATACGAAGATGAAACGAAGATAGTATCACGAAGGAAAGGAAAAGGAATTACATGTGGGGTTCCATGTCTCCAGTATGGTGGCACCTAGAGTGATGCTCTCTGTAGGCACATATATGAACCTCTCTATCTAGCCTCGATCAAAATCATCATCAAGACTTGAGAAAATGAACTTCTTTCCCAAGCCCCTAATAGTAACTATCTTGTCTTTAACGACGCGAGGGGAGTGGAGAAGGACGAGGTGATTTATGGAGAAGTCATGATCGGTTTCTTCGGCCAAAACCTGGAGAACAGGTAGGCCATAACTCTCCAGACAATTGGACCAACCTATGCCAAACACATTCGGTAGATTTGGAAGAATTGACGGATTATTTCATTGATAGGGGGACCCCAGAAACTAATTGAGAACGGGTATGTGTAAACGCACAAGAAACTGATCTTGGGGTAGGTATGTTTTCACTAAGGAAAGGGAAGTGAATTGAGAACTCCTTTTTGAGCTATCCACAGTCGGCTCAGATAGTTTGAAGGTGCACCTCGCAGATTGAAGAAATATAGCTTGTAACTGATGTATCCCTTTCATTGGCCTATGCGCCAGTAGCTAGTACAATTTTGCAATCATTAGTAAACTTCACTTTCTTCGTTGGGTAAAAGGGGTCAACCATAGGCATTGTAGATTTCGCGTCATCTTCGATCTCTTTTGGAGCCCCACTAAAGATAGACTCTACCTGGGGCACTGGGAATGAGGAGTTTATAGGATTCTGGGAAGATGGAAGGGAGGACATTTTAGATTATGAAGATAAAAATGTTTAAAGATTTGATGATTAGAAGAATCCAAGGACAGAAAACAAGAGGATTTGAAGATGTAAAGGAAAAGAGAGAGTTTGTTGAAGAAATAAAGACGGAGTTTTTAGGGAAGGTATTTATAAGCGAATGAGGAAAAGATTCATGATTATAAGTTGATGCGGTGCCCCTGACTAATGATTGAACGATGCATGAGAAGAGCATTAAATGAGATAGGACGTGAGACCTTTCGTACGACATGAGACGTTTTCAATTGTTCTCCCGCCAAGAGATTTGAAAATTTTTTTCACTTTTTGATCACAATTGACATCATATCTGAAAAGCAGAGGGACCATCTGTATTTGGTAAAGAATAGCTTGATTACATGGCAAAAAGAATAATTTATGTACATGACAAGATGTTGGGTGAACGCGTGACCTTAAGACAAATGGAGAGTATTCGAGAGAGAATATTCAACTCAAAGATATGTTCGGTAAGCTAGACCCTGGTTTGTTACCAGGGTCACGAAGTGATCATCATCGGGAAAAAAAGGGGAATTTGTGGCCCGAGTGACAAAAGAGGACTCGTGACATGATGATGTAGCAAAAAGACAAAAGGACAGATACATCAGATATATTCATAAGTTATCCTGCCAAGGACGAAGGAATATTAGCTGGCACAACTAATGGTATTTCCACGTGGAGTGTAATTATTGGGCATAGTACTTTAGGATTCGAATGGAGACTTTCTGTCGGTTGATGTATTACCTTTGTTACCTATAAATAGTAGTTTTAATACACTTATAAAGGGTTGGATTCTGAATAATAGTAAAGCAATATTCTGAAATTCTTGTGCTCGAAATTTTCTATATTTCACTAACTTTACTTACTAGCATTTCTATACTTAAAATGTCTCTGTATCTAAGACGAACAACATTAAAATGTTTCCAGATGGAGTGTAACCACATATCATCGAAGCTCTACTCCTTCCTTTGACTCTCTTTATTTTCCCTATTGTTTTCATTTACCTATTTAACAAATATATTTGACTGCAAATAATTAAACTTAACGAGTTAAATTAAAATGCGTGTTCTTGATCTTATTATAAATTCAACTGCATTGTTTCTTCAACAAACAAAATATTACTAAATATAAAAATATATCTTTTATTTTGTAAAATTTACTTAGAAAGAAAGAGTATCACATAATTAGAACCGAGATAGCGACCGTAAAATATATGAAGATTATGAAAGATCCTAAAAGACCTCGATAATAAATCCGAAGGAGTTGAATGAGATACACTCCCTTTACATCCCTTCTTATTGGTTAATTCCCTTTTCATTTAATATGAAATTCTTTTAATTTTTAGTTTGTTCCAAAATATAAAATACATTTTTATATTAATAAATAAATTAGCCTTAAAATTTCATATTTTATATTAAAATTTCATATTTTATAGCCACATAAATATTACAACAGGTTAAATCACAAATTTCAAAATATCTTTATTTTTTAAAGCTTTACCGAGTCAATCCCTTCAAATAAAATAAAAGGGAGGGAGCAAGAGACACCGTCGTTTCTGACCTAGGTTGAGTGTAGTTCACTCATCACTATTCTCTTCTAGTTTCTTTTTTTTTCTAAATTAAATTTCGAAAGTGCTACGTCTTTTTTTTTTCTTTCCTATGGCACCCTGTATATATTCCAACTTTTATCAGTTACATTTTTATTTTTAGAAGTTCTAGAGCATTTAATACAGTATAATTCCATCATTAATGTTATCCTAAAGTGATTTCCAAGTTTTAATATTCATTCACTATTTAAAATTCAAATTTTAATGTAAATTAAATATCATAATTATTGTTTTATTATACTTCTTTCATTTCAAAATAAATAGTATTTTGGTTCTTTTATTTTATTTCAAAATAAATAGTGTTTTGGTTCTTTTATTTTATTTCAAAATAAATAGTGTTTTGGTTCTTTTATTTTATTTCAAAATAAATAGTGTTTTAATTTTTTTATTTATTTCAAAATATGTGGTGTTTTATATAATCAAAAAGACATTAATGATATTCTTCTAATTTTACTCTTATTTAAATGGAGAAAATTTTACATAATCAAAAAAATACTAAGGAATTACATTTTTTTAAAGATATTTATTAAGGGTAAGTGAGTAAAAATACTTTTACTTTCTAGAAATGAGTATTTTCTTAAGAGGTTTGTCTAAATTAAAAACACCACTTATTTTGAAATGAAGAGAGTATTTTTTTTACTAGCATTTAAAATGTGACCTAATAATCAATTAAATAAGTTGAATATATGATCTCTTGTTCAAATTTCAATAAAGACAAAAAAGCTAGTAATTTCATAAATAAAGTTAGGCCAAATACATACAAAGCTCTTCAAATTTGTCCTCATTTTTTATTTTGGCACTCCATCTCAACCTTATTACATTTTAATCCTTCAACTCTATCTTTTATGTTTCATTTAAGCACAAAAAATATTATTTGGTGTAAACTATTCAATGCATATTGATAAATATTTTTAAAAAGTATAAAATATTCAATTAAATAAAGTCACATATTTTTTATTCATATCATTGATCGAGGTCATATGGATTTAACTTAAATACCCATTTTCCAATTTTTAAATCGCTCCAATACGGGTAAAAGAACTCATAAATAAAAAAAACTCCGGTTCATTGCTAATAACACTAGTAAAACGCATTAAAATTCAACGGACTCTGTTGGGTTGTCAATGATTTTCTTTTTAAAAAGAAAAGTGACAGATTTTAAGAAAATCAACATACGTTCATCAATTATTTTTCCTGCAAAAATGCGCAAAAAATATAAAATAAAAATTATTTTTAAAAAAAATCGATGGACGTCCGTTGATTTTTTTTTTTACAAAAACTAACGGATATCCGTCGATTTTTAAAGTGTAAAATTGTAGTTAAAGAATATAAATAAAAATAATGAAAACATAAAAATAGTATTTTGTGCTTAAATAAAATATAAAAAATAGAGTTGGAAGGTTAAAATAGAACAAGAGTAAGATGGAGTGCTAAAATGAAAAATGAGAGCAAATTTAAATACTTGTATAAAATGAATTGAAAAAAAAATGGTAATGAGAGCATTTGTCCTATATGTACAAATCCAAATCGAGCAGATCTTTATCCGGAGTAGAGCATAAACCTAAAAAGATGATATAGACCCATTCAAGAACAAGAAAATACCATTGCGGTTTGAATTAAATCTCGATTAAAGAGTGTGTATTTGGCCATAAAGTTACTTGAAGTATTTAGTTGATAGGAGAGGACAGACACATAAAATTAACTGAGATATTCACAGGCTAACCAATTTTTTCCACCATCACTAATATGCTAAACAAGTCATATCAAGTATTGTGATAGGAATATAAGATTATATAATTAAAATGAATAAGAAAATACTCCACTAGTATTTATTTGGCCAAATGGAGAGAACCTGATGTAGATAGAGCATTCTTCGGGGAAGAAATTGCGGAGATGATTCAGCGGCGAGATAGAGTCTGTAGTGGAGGCAGAGCATAAAGTATGAACTCGTCGCTGGAAGCACCGCAGCAAGCCCTCCATTCACAAATGGCTTCACTGATGGCCATACACTACTCTTCCTCAAAGTGATGATGAAACTGCTCTCACCTGGAACTGAATCTTCCATCTTCTTTGATTAATTCAGTTTTGTGACGACCAACTACCTAGCTAGAGTTTTCTTCAGTTTTTCATTTCACTCCATCTACAAATTAATTATCAAGGGTGAAAAGGGCTTTCAGCAGTGTGTATACTGCTGCTTTCTTTCCTTTAGCTTGAATATCACCTTTTTGGTACGAGAAAGGTAGAAACAGTAACATCTGTTTTGGTAAGTTTGTCATTATTCCGCAGACCAAAAGGAAGCAGCTTCTTTCTTTCCTTGGGACAAATGCATGCCCCATCAAATATACGGCCTTATACATGGGTATTATTCCCCAATCCACTAAAGTGCACCGAGTCACAATTTAAATTTATCACTATATTATTTTTCTTTATACATTCAGCTAAGTAGCTGATTTAAATATTAGTTATGCAAATATAAAACTATATATAATTAATATTATATTTGATAGTTGATTAAGAGATAAGTTGTTCATGTCTTTGTCTATGTCCTCTCTTACCATCAAAATTATTAGTGTACATATAGTAGTTCTAGTCAGTTTAGGATTTGTTAGTTTAGCTTGAGTATATTTTGGTTTAGTATTTATATTTTTCTTTTATTATTTAATTAGGATTAGTCAATTGTCTTTAACTAGGAACTATCTTTTCATTATAACTCTATTTAAAGAATTGTTTATCATTATTAATAAACAAAGTTTTCATGGTATTAGAGCAGGACCTATCACACCCGATGTTGGGCCCCCGAATTAAAATTGCCCACGCACCAGATGTCTATCCCTGGGCGTGAGGTGGGGTGTTGAAGAATGAAAAAAGTCCCACATCGGCAGTTAAAGAGATCAGTGGACTCTTTATATGGACTTAGACAATCCTTCCCTCACAAGCTAGCTTTTGGGGTTAAGTTAGGCCCAAGATTCATTTCTTAACATGGTATCAGAGGTCTATACGCTCTAACATCATTATATTCTCACATTATTCAGTGTCAATAGCTAACAATCAAGCATTCCTTACTTGGTTCCGCCAAGATCAACTCATACAGAATGCTCTCGTGACCTCTGTCGAAGCCACTATTGCCCCCACCGTCGCAGCTGCCGCATCATCCAGCCTGGGACGCACTGCACACCATGTATGCAAACAAATCTCAAACCCGTATATTTAGCCTCCTTGAACAACTTGTTCGCGTCACTAATGACTCTCGCTCCATCACACACAATCTTCACACTATTCATACTCTCTCAGATGAGTTAGCCACCGATGGTGCGAGAGCTCATCGTCAAAATACGTAGTAGTCCGAGTCCTGAGTTTCGTGAGATCTTTGATACGCCAATCTCCTATGAGAAATTTCTTGAAAAACTGCTTGGTCATGAGCTCATTCTTCGTTGCGAAGATTCTAAGTAGCTGCCCAAGCCTCCTTTTGATCGAAATCTATTCAAGTTAGGCTTAGGTTTCTATGGCCTAACCTGAGGGGGCGTATTTGGTGTACATATAGCAGTTTTTGTCAGTTTAACATTTGTTAGTTTAGTTTGAGTATATTTTGGTTTATTATTAATATTTCTCTTTTATTATTTAATTAGAATTAGTTAATTGTCTTTAACTAGGAATCTATCTTTTCATTATAACTCTATTTAAAGAGTTGCTTATCATTATTAATAAACTAAGCTTTTCATGAATTCACTAATCGTTTATAAAAATAACCATGTCCCTCTTCATTCACTTTGACAGTGAATTAATTAAAAGTTACACAACACGTTACTAAGTGGATAAAAGGAATATAAAATTCACATACTTTCAGAACCTCCTCCGTAAACTCTCAATTAATCATATCATAAGTCCAAAACAAAAATTGCTTGATTCTCATCAACTAAGCCAAATGTAGCCTCTCAAAGCCTCTGACAAATGATTTTAGAAATGCACTTATAAATGACATTACACGTGATATAGCCCGGTATTGATCGGCAAACTGGGGGGCTTCTACTTTTGGAATTAACAGCAATGACAATAAAATTAAGCTCACATAGTGAAACACCAAATTTAAAATTACAATATTCACACTCTATTTTTAATTCTAAATTTAGAATTTAGAGTTGAAAATAGAGGTGGATTAGAGTAAAAAACTCTAACTCTAATCTCTAAATTTAGAGTTTAGAATTAAAAATAAAAATGAATTGGAGATGGTCTAAGTAATTGTCCATTCTCAAAAATCTCTATTATGACATTTGTCACCTCATCTCCTACAGGTTCAAGCAGCTTTACAAAATCACTATCATATTCATCTACTTCAAGATTTTTATTCTCCTACATTATATTCTTAATTTTCTGATGCTTTTAAATTCATTGTATTAATTTCACTTTCTATTCGCGGTATGCTTTTTATGATCTCGGCTTATGATTCAATTGCCATGTATTTAGCTATTGAGCCTCAAAATTTATGTTTTTATGTGATCGTTGTCAACAAAGTTAGGTAGAAAGAAGGAAACTTGTGGAAAGAATATAAAGTTAGTCAGACAAGGAAAAGGAAAAAAGGACAAATCTTGTCCAATTTGATCTCTACTTCACACCCTTCTACACGGTTTAGTTCTATTATAAATAGAACATTTTGCTTTCATTATTTTATATACACAAATCCACAAAAATTACAATCCAAAAGAGCAAGAACATAAAGAGAGTTATACACCAAGACAAATATTGTAGTCTTGAGTGTCCTCTTTAGTGAGTTATTTCTTTTACAAGTGTTTTCGCCTTGTAATTGAGAGTCGTGTACTCCCATATTTATATAGTGAATCCTTCTACCCCATGATTTTTTCCCTCTATTTATTTGAGGGTTTTCCATATAAAATATTGTGTCCAATGTATTTTCATTATTTATTATCATATCAAACTTTAGTTGTGATGCTTTCTCATCCCAACAATTGCAGCATCAAAAAGAAAGTCTGAATTTTCTACGGAAGCCGGCTCGGTTGTGTATCGTCTCAGAAGGTGCATCTGTTAGAGTTGTAGTTAATAATTAATACATGCCCATTTTATAGAAAGCTATTAAAAGCTTTTACTCTCTGCAGTTCTCCCCTCCTCAATAAATTTTGATACTACTTCACATTTTTATTCTTTTTACTAGGTGACTTGCTTATAATTTAAATTATGCTATATTTTATTATAAATTATGTTTTAAGCTTATTAAGATTAAATTAATAATTCTTTTATGAATTTTGTCACGATATATTTTGTGATTTTTATTTTAATATTATGTGCTTTTAATTGTATGTACGTACAATATTATGGTTTCTTAAATTCTATTTTCTCTCTTATTTTTAACTGTGTATATAATTTTTTTGAGTGATTTTTTATTGTATATATATATATATATATATATATATTGGGAAAAATGGTTTAAAGCATACTCTGACTTTGTTCGAAATTGCTGTACACACTTCAACTTTGCGGGGGTCCTATGACCCCTCTGAACTATTCTGAAGTGAAATGTATTCACCTTTTAAAAGTAATACCCAGATATATGTGGTAAAAAACACGCGCTGACATGTGTCATTTTTTATTTTTTTATTTTCTTTTCTCCTTTCTTCTTATTCTTTTTCATCTTCTTCTTCTTTTTTTTCAAATCTCTTTTCTCCTTCTTTGCTCTTACTTTTCCTTCATGTTCTTTTCCTTTCTTTCATGGCTTCTTTTTCTTTCTCTCTCTTTTATCTTTTAACTTTTATTTTTTAATTTTTTCTTATAAAGTCAAATAAGTAGAAATATTTTTGAGGTAATTAGGTAGAAAGAAAGAAGCATCAATAGTGGCCGAATTCTTTTTTCGGCAAAGGCTTTAATTTTTTATTGTAGCATCCGTTTTTAACAATTATTGTGGTTGAAGAAGTTATTTTTTTAATTGAGTTATTTACTTTACTAATTGGAGTATTTTTGGAGATTTTTATTACTATTTAGATTATTTTTTGGTAATAGGTTTTTGAAAATCCATGTCATGCCATAACTTTAATAGTGTAGGGGATGTTGAAAAATAGGTAAATTTCATGGTAATGACTAATGAATTGGATAGTAATAGATGTGCTAAAAAATAATGACTTTTGATGGTGGTAGGGAGGTGGTGGAAGAGGAGGTGTTGGTGGCTGTAAGGTGATGAGAGAGAGAAAGAGAGAGATAAAAGGAAAAAAGAAAAGAAAAGAAAAATAGAAAAGAAAATATTTTTTTTTAAAAGAAAAAGGTATATAATTCCTCACTCTCTCAAGAGAGTGCATTACACTTTCTCTGCTACATAAATATATAAGGGTGAATATATTCCATTTTAAAATAATTCAGGGAGGTCATAGGATCCCGCAAAGTTGAAGTGTGTAACAGCAATTTCAGGCAAAGTTAGAATGTGTTTTGAACCATTTTCCCTATATATTACGCATTAAGTATATATCTACAAAGTTTTCAATCTTTTTTATTCTCAATTATATAAATATATTTTTGTATTATAGTGAATCTCTATTAAAGGTATTTGTATGGTAGTGGATACATATGTTTATATTATAGTGAAAGTCTAGCTTTTGGAGAAAAGTTAGGAGGAATTATCCCTATAAATAGAGGGGTTCTCCTTTATTGTGTTTCATCCCATCAAGAGAAATAAGAACTTCTCTCATTCTCTCTTTCTCTACAATATTCTTGTTCTTTCTTTATTATTCCATAACATGTTATCAACACGAGTCTCTACCTTGAGCATTCACTTTGAAAAGATCTGAGGTAAGAAAAATCAAAGTTCTCTTGGAAAGATGAAGGTTATTATTTCTTGATATTTATGTCTTTACTAATAAGAATATCGATTTTGTTTATGGATTTGAGATAATTCACTTGGCAATTCATGCCTCATATTTGTTCTAGAAGAATAAACATTGTGGAAATATATTTGTTCCAATAGAACAATATTATAAATATTAATTAATGAGTAATAATGAGAATTTGCAAAAAAGAAAAATATGATCACTAGAAGTAATAATATATTTATAAGTTTGTTATAATTACAGTTGAAAATATGTTAGAGAAATTCTCTGAGTTATATGCATATCTCAATTTGCTCCCGAAGTAGCAATATCTTAAAAGAGGTTTTAAGCTATCATAATATTATGTGGTTAAGGCATATTCAGATGATCATGTTCCATTCCCGAAGAATGAGAAATTGAGAACTTTTGATAAATGTTACAAAATATAGATCTAATACAGATCTAGTCTCTAAAGTGAATGTGACAATACTTAATAAAATCTTGAAATTTACTCCCGAAGTGGTAAGAATTTAACAGCTACTCCTGAAGTAGTAAAATTCTGCAAAAGTAAACCTTGCAAATTACTCCTGAAGTAGTAAAGCTTGGAATCTACTCTCGAAGTGGTAAAAGTTTGAAATAATGAAGTTTAGAACTCAATATTTATTGTTTATTTCATGACACCAACAGTGTCTGAATTTTCTTTATGATACCAGAAGTATTTAAGCAATATTAGATAAGATAAATTAATGATCAAGGTCTGCAAATGAACCTGATTGTTTGTCAACAAGAATCATGACACCAGTAGTATCCAAATCATATTATGAAAAATAAATTGAAAGCTCTCGAAGAGTTTATTTATTATTATGTCATTCATCCTATATCGTACTACAAAGTTGTTATGATCAAAACACAAATTGTAGTAAACCTGAAGTTTACCAACAACAAAATGGTTATCATATTGAGACTACAAATGATTGGAAGATTAAATATCTCCAAACTATTATGGTTAAGAAATATGTATATGAAAGGTTATCCAATTTGTACTACAAATATACGCATGATGAAATTACATGCTGTAGTAAACTAGAAGTTTATTGATATGAAATTCATGACATAGTAAATCTGAAATTTACTAAAATAAATGACATATATCATGGTAAACTTGAAGTTTACTAGTACAGATTATTTTATCAGTTGACATGACCGTTTTGGTCATCTTGATATGATGTATTAATTGAGTATTCAAAATATATTGAGGAACTAGAATATTCTTCAAGAAATCTTTTGTGTTGCTTGTTCTCATGATAAGTTAATTGTACCAGCCAATATTGGGAATGAATCCCAAAATTCTGAAAAGTATAAAAGGTGAATATGGGCTCATGCACCTGCCATGTGATGTCATAAATTGATGCATCTATAAGATGGTCACATATGCATTTATTGTAGTTTGACATTCACAAAGATGTTTACTCAATATTAATTGAGTTAAAAGTATAATTTTCAGACTGTGTAATCAAGACAATTTATCTTGATAATGCTGGTTTATATCCAATGTGGTTTGACATTGAATGTTTCCGCTAAATAGTTGAACCATTACTTATGAGAACAAAGCTTAGTGTGTTGATCTATGATATGATATATTATATACAACAACAATTATATTCATTAGATTAAGAAATTATGATTAATTCCCCCTCTGCTCAATTGGTTCAGGGTTAGGAACCAAATATTTTTCATCTAATAACTTCTGATGTGAAGTATATGATTAATGAATCTATCACGATGCACACAGATAAATTTTTCAAAGATGATTAGGGATGCGTGTTAGTTCTACTAACATGAGAGGGAGAGAATAAGCAACTAAGAAATATACCTTGAATTATCATTAGTGTGATACTCATTTGAAATAATTCAAGTTAAATACCTGAAGTATTTATATTTTCATATTTGAGCTGCAAAAGCTCCTATTATATTATGTCCCTTAAGGACAGAGTCTACAGTATGCATGAAGCATTATAGATCAATCGGTTTCTTTTGCAATAATCTTTGAAAAAAGAATGGAGCAAATAATTATAATAAGGAGGCAATGTGCTCTTGAAGAGCCTACAACATAACACTTCATGAAATCTAATGAGAGGTTTAGATACCTAAGAAAACATTGAAAGTGATGAGATCTCAATGAGTTATGTCCAATTGCAAACTGATATAAATTGTATATCGTCGATGATATCTTTGATACAATATAGCGCGCAATATTGTAAAAGATTGTGAGGATCTGAATTCTATATTTATTAAAGCATGCTGATGTAGAAATAATTATCAAGTGAAATGATGCATCTTGATAAGCGTAAAGCTTATTGGACCTACAGTCCAGACACTAGAAAATGTCACACATGTAAATACTAATGAATGTTATCACTTGACAAAACTTATATGAAAATCTTGAAGGATTCAAAATGCCTGAAGCATTTATAAGTTTTTGCAAACTTGTTCATAATCCTTATATGAAGAAAATCAAATAAGAAAACAACATCAGAGTTTATTGTACTTGTTGTTTATGTTGATGATATAAACCTTATAAGAACTCCAACAGATCTTCAAAAGACAATTGATTATCTAAAGAAAGAATTTGAGATGAAAGATCTAGAAAAGATAAAATTTTATCTTGGTCTGCAAATTGAACATTTAGCAGACGATAACTTTAAATCAATCTGCCTATACTGAGAAAGTTTTGACAAGATTTTATATGGATGAAGCACATCCATTAAGTACTCTGATGGTTGTTCGATCACTTGATGTGAATAAGGATCCATTCCGACCTCAAGAAAACAATGAGAAAATTTTTGGTCCTGAAGTACCATATCTTAGTGCAATTGATGCACTAATGTATCTTGCTAACACTACAAGACCTGATATAGCCTTTTCGGTCAATTTTTTAGCAAGGTATAGTTCTGCTTCTACTAGGAGGCATTGGAATGAGATCAAACACATAATGTGGTATCTAAAAGGGACTACCGATATGGACTTATTTTATTCTAACAATTGCAGTCCCGATCTTGTTAGTTATGCCGATGCAGGGTGTTTATTTGACCCACATAAAGCTCGATCTCAAATTGGCTACATGTTCATATGTGGAGGTACTGCCATATCTTGGAGATCTACAAAGTAGTCTCTCGTAGCTACCTCATCAAATCATGCTGAGATAATAGCTATTCATGAAGCAAGCCGAGACTGTGTGTGGTTGAGGTCCATGATACATCTCATTAGAGAAAGATGTATAGATCCTGTTCATGGATTAATGAAAATGTGCAAAAGCTTTTTTTTTTTTATTTATCAATTTTTACTTACATAGACTTTTTTGTTTACATTATAGAAAAAGAAGGAGAGGGTATTTGCCTGCATTTATTCATGATTGAGTATTCTATTTTTATTTTGTATTTCTTTAAAATTATTGAAATAGAACTTGTTCCTCTTGTTGCTAATGTTACTATTTTATTTCATTTAAAAAAAAATCTAATTTTGACTTTATATATATTCTGATCTTTGAAATAATAAAGAAAAATGTGGTTTGAAATGTGACAAAGTACCCACAGTTTTATATGAAGATAATGCAGCATGCATAACACAACTAAAGGGAGGATTCATAAAAGGAGATAGAACAAAATACATCTCGTCAAAGTTCTTCTACACACATGAGCTCCAAAAGTATGGTGATATTAACGTGCAACAGATTCATTCAACTGACAATGCGACTGATTTATTCACCAAGTCTACAAACTGCAACTTTCAAGAAGATGGTGCACAATATCGGGATGCAAAGATTCAAGAATGTTCTAATTAGGGGGAGTTAATACGCGTTATACTCTTTTTTCCTTACGAGGTTTTGTCCCACTGGATTTTCCTTGTAAGGTTTTTAATGAGGCAGCCAAAATGCGTATTTTTAGATATGTGTACTCTTTTTCCTTCACTAGATTTTTTTCCACTGGGTTTTTTCTAGTAAATTTTTAACGAGACACATTATCTATCAAATATACATTGAAGGGGGAGTGTTATAAAAATATTTGTATTATATGGTAGTGGATACATGTGTTTATATTATAGTGAAAGTTTATCTTTTGGAGAAAAATTAGGAGGAATTATACCTATAAATAGAGGGGTTTTCCTTCATTGTGTTTCATCCCATCAAGAGAAATAAGAGCTTCTCTCCTTCTCTTTTTCTCTACAATATTCTTGTTCTTTCTTTATTATTTCATAACACAATTATATAAATGTATTTTTGCTCATTTAATCATGGTTCATGCCATTAATTTATGTGCTCGAATCCTATTTATCACTTTTTTATTCCAAAGATAAGATTTATTTTTTTCATAGGTAATTAAGTTGATAATATGAATTATTTTAAAAAATATATCATGACATTAAAAAGTAAAAAGAGAGAGAGATAAAGCATGCTAATTTAGAGGATAAAATAAGCACTAAAAAAGTTCGATTGAGATAGGAGAATAAAAATATCTATCGCTCAAAGTTGAAGAAAACTTTTGTTCTTAAAGCAAAGTCAGGGGTGCAAATATTTATCACCCAAGCTTTTATCATAATCAATTTATAATATACTAAAAATATGAAGATTCTTTAAAATATTAATTGTATTTTTTTCATTAAAATGAATTTTTTAATAGATAAAATTAATATTTAATTATTTTTTTAAATATTTAAGATATCTGACACGGATTAATGCAAAGAAAAATTTAAAGTTGAATATTATAAAATTAAATCACATAAAAAAGAAATATATGCATCCAAAAATATCAATGGGTGGAAGCCTACATTCTCGCGGTCTCTATCCAAGATAATACTATAGCATAATTTTTGTTTAATTATTTTTTAATATTTTAGAATTTAAAAATAAATTCTAATATTAAGAACTTTAAATTCAAATGAAATTTTATCTTTAATAGATTATATAAAATAATAATAATAATAATAATAATAATAATAATAATAATAATAATAATAATAATAATAATAATAGTCTATATTATATTAAAAGTGTGAAAACCTTTAGAAATGTTGATTGGACTTTTTACCCTTCATTAAAAGATATCGCAATAGATAAACTCGTCATTTGCTATTTTTCTTAAATTATTATTTTTAGTTATTATTTTACCATGTTAGGTTAGATTTTCTATTTTTCCTAAAATATTTCATCATTTTAAATTTTTTATTTATAGCATAACTCTATTTATAATAAAATAAAATAAAAAAAATTCCACCAAATTTTCACCAACCTAAAAAGTTTCCACGCCCACTGTAAAAAATTTCTAGGAATTTTTCTTTTTCCTTTTTGATAGTTACATTTTTTTTCCTTTTTGATATATTTTTTTCTTTGAATTTTTTTAAACCTTTTATGATAGTCACGTTCATTTTTTTAAAAAAATTTCGGTTGGAAGCTTTTTTTACCTGTTTTATAATTATTTTTTCCAAATTTTGTTTTCCTTTTTTGATATTCACATTTTTTTTCTTTTTTTTTGATAATTTTTTTCTTTGAATTTTTTTTTCTCTTTTTGGTGGTAGGGAACTTTTATGAAAGTTTTCTTTTCGTTTTTGATAGTAATATTTTACTTCTATAAAAGAATTTTTAATTGTATTATTTAATTCATCAACTCTTTTGCATCAACACATTTGATTCAATCTCCAACTTTGTTTGTTTTCATATTTTCTTGTCTTAAAATCTATCCTTTCTTTTCATGTTTTGATTTTTTTTTCATGTTGTAGATTTGAAGAAGACAATAGTAATTGTTATGCCAACTCAAGTTATTTATATTCAAAATAATTTTACTTAAATTGTCTTCTTTAGTTGAGTCTAATATTGATACTATGTTATCTTTTTTAATTGAGTCTGATGTTGATATTATGTGATTTAAAAATTTATTTTATTTGTAACCGATATTCTTAATCTGCTCATACAGTCGCAAGTTTCATCTATTCAAGTAGAGTAATCTCCTCATTTCATAAAATAATATTTTTATAAAATTAGAATTTGAAGAAGACAATAGTTTTTATTAAGCCAGCTCAAGTTGTTTATATTCAAAATAATTTAACTTAGATTGTCTCTTTTAGTGGAATCTAATATTAATACATGTTATCTCCTTTAATTGAGTCTAATATTGATATTATGTGATTTAAAATTTATATTATTTGTAACTGATACTCTTCATCTGCTCATATAGTCATAAGTATCATCTATTCAAGTAAAGTAATCTCCTGATCTCATAAAATAATTTTTTAAATAAAATTATATATTATTATAATTATAACACTTGTGCACAATTTGTTTTAGATAATTTTCTAATGAAATCTGAAAAGGATTTCGTGTAAAAAAGAAAAAGAAATTATAAAAAAAAGAAATTCAATATAGTTAGCAAATCTCTCCAATTTGAAAGTTATAATTTTCTTTCAAAATTCTTATATTGTCACACAAACATATATTTTAAATATTATTTATGTTATTTGTATAAATTTATTCTTATTAATATAAGGGACACGCGCGGGGTGTGTACATGTGAAGACCTTTAGAAATATTGATTGAACTTTTTCCCTTTCATTATAAAATTACGTAATAGATAAAATTGTCATTTACTATTTTTCTCATATTTTATTTATTTATTTATTTTTATAATATTTTTAATGACATAAAATTATAATTATGTGTAAACCCTAAAAATATTTCCTACCAAAATAAATTTCCTTTCGTGAATAACCCTAAAAATAGTCCCTGAAAATTTTTTCCTACCCTCAATGAGTACCCTAAAAAACTTTAAAAACTTTTCTTACGTGAATTATCCTATTTTTCTTGCATGAATCTTTTACTAGCGAACTGAATCTTTATTTCTTTTTAATAACGATGTCCTAATATTTTTAAATTTTTAATTTTTTTTAATGATAATAGTGTTTTATTAAATTCCTCCATTTCAATAAAAATTTATAATTGTATAATTTCACATATTCAAGTCTTCTTTATCAACATCTTTGTCTCAAAGCCTTAAGTCCATCTTATTTGTTTCATTTTATGGATTTGAAAAAGACAAAATCTATTTTTTTTCTTTCATATTGTGGATCTGAATAAAACATATTATCTATCTTTTTTAGTTCGTGTTATGAATTTGAAGAAGACAATAATAATTGTCATAGATAGATTATTTAAGCAAATGTTACATTTATTTTAACATCAATTGTTATTTTTTGATATTTTTATTTTTCTTATATATGTTAAATTTAATATATTGACGTGAAACACACATGCAACGCATGTACCTAAAGTATGAAGATCCTTAGAAATGTTGATTGAACTTTAGCCATTCATTAAAAGACTCTATAACAGACAAAATTGCCATTTACTATTATTCTTCAATAATTGTCATTTAATTATAGTCCTAATATTTAGAACTTTGAAATTAATTAAAGTTATACCTATTAAATTTTAATTTATTTGTAAAAAGTAAGAACTCCTAATATTTAGTATTTTAAAATTTTGCTTCTTAAATTTTTCTTATTTGAATTATATTAAGAGTCATTTAATACGTTAAAATTAATTACAATTTTATTAACTTATATCAATTATTTATTTATTTAATTAACTAATTATCCATCACAATTTTCAACTCTTGGTACGAGAAAATAAATTAAAGTGTGAAATTTTATTATTCATTTTTACGTTAAATTCCTCCTCCTCCTCCTCCTTCTTAAAAAATTATATAATAAAAAATAAGAAAAGAAAGTAGAAACACAAAATACTTTAAATAGTTTCAATTAATCGAGTGCTCTTGTTATTTACTCTCTTTAGTTAAATTTACACTATTTCTTCCGTTTTAATTTATATGAAGATTTTTTACTAGACACATAGATTAAGAGAGAGAAAAAAATTTGAGTTAAAATCATCTTATAAAGGGTAAATAAAAAGTTGTATTGCTAAATATTTAAAATATGAAGCCTCATAGCAAAATATCATTCACTTTTTTACCCTTTTCAAAAAAAGAATTCACACTTGACAAAATAGTTATTTAGTTATTTTTTTAATATATAGGATTTTAAATTAACTAAATTTTATGCGTTAAATTCTTTCTTATTTGAAATATATAAAGAAATATTAAAATTTAAAAATAATTAAGATTTTCTTTCTAAGAAATAATTATATGTTGAATAAAATTGTATTTATAATGTAAATCAATGTTATCAAGGTTATGTTTAGGACTTTTAAAAATACAATTTTAAGCATCCCGTGTTAATAGGGTTCGGAGAAGGGTTGCATCCCAATGAGTGTGATATAAACAGTCTACCCTAATGCAAGAGTTAGTGATTGATTTCACTAATTTTGATAATTTTTTTTTAGTTTGGACGACCAATTACAAATGAATAAATGAGTTTGTAATATGATATCAATTTATCAAAGCAAGCCAGTAATAACTCATAGTCAGAGGCGGATCGAAGATTTAAAATCTGTGGGTTTAATCTTTTAAAATTTAGGATTGAACTCATTATATTTTTAATGTTATGGGTTCATATCTATTATTTATTATAATTTTAATATATTTTTACACATAAATTTATACTCCGCATCAAAAGGTATGGGTTCAATTGAACCCATAACTTTTATGTTACATCCGCCTCTACTCATAGTATGATTTTGTAAGTGCTAATTGTTTAAACTAATAACCTATACTAAATGTTCTATTCTATTACACAACTTTGTATTACAACGCGTCATCGTAATGCTAATATTTATATTGAATGTTAATTTATTAATAGTCTAGTAATATATATTTTGTTTAGTTAACATGTAATATACATATAATGCATGCATTTAAGTGCTCATATAAAAATGAACGATTTTTTTACCTTTCAATCAAATGATAGTTCGATGACCTTTTTGTCATTGAAACAAGTATTCGAACACACTGGAAAAAGAATTATTGGATTAGATCAAACTCTTAATTAAATACAATTATTTATCAAATTGAAATTCATAATGTCTTTTCTAAATTCTTATATTGTTACACAAACACATATTTTAAATATTATTTAAAAATTTATTTTTATTAATATGAGGGATACGCGCGAGTCGTGTACACTTAAACAAGCAACAACAACAACAACAACAACAACAACAACTACAACATCATCTTACTTTTCCTAACAAAGTTATACAAAAAAAAATGATATAGAAACGTTCCAAATTCAACATATGATATGCGCAAAAAATTAGGAAGAAAACATATATTTTCAAACTCAAATTCATATTCACTTGTAGGGCTCTGGTCTAAACTAATATATTAAAACAAATCAAATAACAAAAGTGCAACTATCATAAACATGTAAAACTACACTTTTGCATACTTTTTCATATTTATTTTAATTAAATAAATTCACTTAAAATATGTATTATGTAAAGTTTTAATTAATTAATAATATTTAGAATATTAAAATCAATTAATTTTTCTTGTCTTAACATTTAAGACTTTAGAATTAATTAATATTTTACTTTTTATGAAAAAATATTCAAACATTGTATCATAGGTATAATATCTTTCATTTTATTTTTTTAATATAGGATTATGACACTATTTTTTTTTATTTTGTCTTTCTTTATTTGAGGATGAATTCTTGGTATTCTAGAATGAAGCCCCATTCTAAATATTGATCGACTTTTCTATCATTTAATAATAGATTTTATATTGATCAAAATTATATCTTAATATTATAAAATATGAGTAGTGTAGAATAATATTAAACAAGGTATATTGGACAATAAATATAGAAAGGAGGAGAAAACTTTTCTTCTATTGAGTGGATTCAAGGCTCTTCAAGTGTACTCTTTCCATGAACAAAAAATGCTCTATTTATGGTTACATATATACATCCTCAAAGCAAAGAATGAAGTTACATATTAAATCTATACATATGAATACAAGTGATACATGTATGTGATGTAAGGTTAAATGAACAATCACATCCATTATATTCATATTAAATGGACAACTACAATCCATTGTATTCATATTAAATGGATAACCACAATTCATTGTATTCAACACTACCCCTTGGATGTCCATAGATAATGTTCCTCATTAAAACCTTATTAGAGAAATATCCTATAAATTGAATCTCTGGTGAAGAAAAAATAGTACACACATCTTTAATACACCTTGAGTGCTGCCACATTAAAAATCTTACTAGAAAAACCCAATTAGGACAAAACCTCAGTTAAGGGGAAAAAATACAACGCATATTTCACTCTCCTTTATGAAAACTTTACTTGATATCTCGGAGACGACACATTTCAATCTTATATCTCAACTTCTCAAATGTTGATGTTGGCAACTGCCAGTGAATAAATCGACAAGATTATCACTCGAAAGGATCCGCTGAACATCTATCTCATCATTTTGTTGAAGACCACGTATGAAAAAGAATTTCTGTGAAATATGCTTTATTCGGTCTCCTTTGATGTATCCTCCCTTTAATTGAGCTATGCAAACAATACTATCTTCATACAATATAGTTTGAATCCTTGTTTTCAAAGAAAGACCACATAATTGCAGAATCTATTGAGTCATTGATCTCAACCATACACACTCCCGGTTGACTTCATAAATGACTATTATCTCAGCATGATTTGAAGATGTAACGACTATTGATCACCATGATATAGTTGTATCTCCACAGCTAACTAGATAGCCTATTTGAGATCGATCTTTATATGGATCAGATAAATAACCTGCATTTGCATAACCAATCGTTTGTGAATTGGAATCATTAGAATAAAGTAATCGCATATCAATAGTTCCTCGGAGGTATCTGAAAATATATTTAATACCGTTCCAGTGTCTTTTTATCGGTGAGAAACTACATCTTGATAACAAGCTCACTGCAAAAGCTATATCTGGTCTTGTATTATTAGAAAGATATATTATTTTCCCAATTGCACTAAGATATGGAGTTTCATCACCAAGGAGTTCTTCATCTTCCTCCTGAGGTCGAAAAGAATCTTTATTGATAACAGGTGATCTCACAATCATTAGAGTGCTCAATGAATGTGCTATATCCATATAAAATCACTTTAGTATCTTTTCAGTGTATGTAGACTGATGAAAAAATATTTCATCTCTTTCCCGTAGAAACATAACTTATTGAGATTTCTTTATTATTATCTTTTTCAGGAACTTGAAATTTTCTGATGAGGTCTTATCAGTTATATAACACCCCAGAAATCCTTGAGACTAGCCCCTAGATTTAAAACTTGATCATGTAGAAAATTAAAAAAAAATCCTTAGTACAAGTTACAGTATGACTCGTGCGGAGGTAGTACAAGTTATACTAGGAGTCGTGAGATAAGGTTTTAGAGAGGTAGTAGATGTTATGTAGTAAACCACGGGTGATTCATACGAGTCGTACTATGGCAACATGAGTTGTACCGCGATTCAGGATACAGGTTCAGGGAGTCTGACAAGAAGTGGCAAAGAAACCACGACTGCATGTCACAATTCGTACCACCATGATACAGATCGTACTAATCAGTCGTGAGATGAGCTTTAGAGAAGTGTTTAAGAAGTTTTGGAAAAATCATGAGTCATGGGATGACCTAGGGTATGTTTGTATGGACTGTGGTAGGCTCCCGTGGGATGAACTTCAAAGAATGATTTAGGGCAGGTCCCTAGCCACGAGTGATAGTATAGATCATATGATCCTGGTATGACTCGTAGGTTGGGTCGTACCATTAGACAGACAGATTTTTAAAACGGTTGCTTAGGGGCATTTTTGTAAAATCTTAAACTACATCATATATGGATATATTAGAGGGGGATTAAGAGGGGTTGTTAGTCTATATACTCCTCTCGTTCTCTCCTAACATTCAAAAAGTCACCGTAAGAACTCAGACAGGCATTTCAGGCAAAGACTAGGGCTTCAACCTTCTTCTCAGAATTTCAAGTGTTTTCTCTGAAAATTCTTCTATAGGTATGTGGGGATTTAGCAAGGGTATTTCTTCCACCCTTATGCCACAAAATAACCAGTGAACCTTAATTTTCAAGTTTCCTAGAAATCATGGACCAGGGCTTTCTTCTAGATGTTAAAATTCCCTATCTCCTTAATCTCTTAGTGTTTTCATGACTAGTACTATGCTGTAATTGGGATGTTAATATTAAATTGTAAAATGTCTATCCATATTTTTGGTTCTTGCATGATTTTGAGATTTTATTTCATGAACTAGTAATGTTTCGCAAATAGTTCAATCTCTCAGAGTATATGATTTTCTCATGATTTATGTAACCATGCTTTATGGTACTTGTAGCATTTTTAGTATACTTAGTAATTTCAGTAATGTCAGTAGTACAAACATTTAAGTATTTTTAGTCATTAGGTCTTTTAGGTTCTTAGGATACTTCCAAATAAGTAGTTTTGATTTAGCCTTAAGACACCAGTTCGAGCTAATCAATTCAGTTAGTTATACTTAAAAGTTCAGTGGGAGTAGTACTTAGCACTGAGCGGGCCAGGGTTCCAGTGCACCCAGGTTCTCTAAACTACGTGCCACTGTAGGTATTAGCCTGAATGGGCATCAGTTAGTGATCACACAACCATGCCTTTATACCCTGGCAAGGTATATTGGGTCCTATCGATGAGGCGTATATATCAAACTCCACATTTAGCTCATGTGGTTATAGGTCGTTTAACAAGCTCTCGCACAATATAGTCCAGTCTCAGATCACATAATATGCATATGATCCTTTAATCAGTTTTTACTAGCTTGATAATATTTTCAGATTTCAAGTTATTTATGACGTTTGTACCTTCATAAAAGGGTCATTTCATATTACTTCAACACCTTTAATAATAATGTTTTTATCAGTATGTCTATGTCTTAAATTGCATAGCTTCACATACTTAGTATATTTAAAGTACTGACATATACTTTCTATGCTATATCATTTTATGACATAAGCTCAAGTACCCAAACTCGATATTAGCTTCGCCGATGATATCCAGCAGTTGATAGTGGTGAGTCCTCATCTTTTCAGGATCGGAGGATTTATTTTCAGTTATCATCACTTCAAGTTTACAGACTTTAGAGTTAGCTAGGAGTTATCCCAGTAACTCATCAGTTAGTAGAGGTTTTCAGACAACGTAGTATCAGTTTCAATTTATTATTATCAGTGTTATTCAAAACTCCAGTATTTACCAGATTTTATCTTTTCTCATAAAAGATTGTTTTTACACTTCAATAGCTTCTGCTCAGTTTTTCATTTAAATTCTAGTGTGTCAGTAATATGCTATGTCATGGGTTTGCTTGGGGTTACTTATGACTCTAAGTGCCGTGTTGCATCCAGAGTGTGGACTCGGGTCATGACAAACTTGGTATCAGAGCCATAGGTTTAGAGTTTCCTAGGATGTCGAAAAGCCGCATCATGTAGAGTCTTCTTCATGAGAGTGAAGTGCGCCACACTTATGAGGGAGAGGCTACAAGGCATTTTAGGAACATTCCCTTTTCTTTATGATTCTTATCTTGCGTAGAGTATGAATCTCTAAAGTTTCCTTCTAACTCATGCTTTACCATTTTCAGTTGACATGCCTCCCAGAAGAGGAAACAGAAGGAGGATCGGTAATGCCAACCAACACACCCTACTAGCTCCAGCAGCCCCTTAGGATGTTCAGGTGACACCTGCTATGTTCAAGGCTGCTATTCAGATTCTAGCTCAGGCGGTGACCAACCAGGTCAACCAGCAGGCCGTCATGCCTACCAATACGAGTAGGCCCAAAGCTGCTGCCAGAGTCTAGGACTTTAATCGGATGAATCCCTCAAAATTTCATGGGTCTAAGGTAGATGAAGGCCCACAAGACTTTATTGATGAGGTTTAGAAGATCACCCAAATCATGGGTGTTACCTTCGTCGAAAGTGTAGAGTTGGCCACCTATCAGCTGAAAGGAGTGGCCCAAATATGGTATTAGTGGAAAAAGGGGGAGACAGGATGGTGCAGGCTCGGTGAAGTGGGATGAGTTCATGATCGTGTTTCTTGATAGATTCTTTCCCTGGGAATTAAGGGAAACAAAGGCTGTGGAGTTCATTAATTTGAAACAGAACAACATGACGGTACATGAGTACGCCTTAAAGTTCACCGAGCTGTAAAACTATGCTTCGGAAAGGGTCGAAAAGCCGAGGGCTTGCATGCTCAAATTTGTAAATGGGGTCTCAGACTTGGTAGTTAAGGAGTGCAGGATTTCCATGCTCATCAGCTTCATGGACATCTCCAGGCTTATAATCCATGCACAACATATAGAGGCGGAGAAATTGAAAGAGGTAGAAAGGAAAAGTAAGCGGGCAAGGACAGGTCAGTTTGAATATTCCCAACAGAGGTCAGGCGGTGGTAATCGCCTCCAGCAGCAGCAACAGAGACCTCTAGCACCCTCTTCAGCTGGTGCTCCTTCTTCCAGGCCCATAAGGATCGAAAAAGTGGAGCATTAGGCTCCTAGTCTCAGAGCCACGTCTCTAGTAGCTGCACTTTCCTAGTATGTCCTAATTGTGGTAAGAACCATCTAGGTGAATGCTGTCTTGGTAAGAGGGGTTGCTTTAGTTGTGGCCAGTTGGGTCAGAGATTGAGGGATTGCCCATCAATCGGATGGGGGAAGGCCTAATCCACTACATCAGCAGATCCATAGGGTTGCCTAGCTAAGTAGGGTACTACTTCAGGTATAGGTGGCGGTTAGCACCAAAATCTCTTCTATGCCCTATCCTCCCGCCAGGACCAACAAAACTCACTTGACCTAGTCACTAGTATGTTACGTCTCTTTTAGATAGATTTTTATGCTTTACTAGATCCAGGAGCCACACTATCTTTTGTGACTCCTTATATTTCCATCCAGTTTGATATTAGTCCAGAAATTCTCTTAGAGTCATTTTCTATCTCTACTCCGGTTGGTGAGTTAGTTAGATCCAGTCGGATATACATAAATTGCTCGATCATAGTGTTTACAAACAGTCACTACAATTGATCTAGTAAAGTTATATATGCTCGATTTTGACATCATTCTTGGTATGGACTAGTTACATTCTTGTTATACCTCAACCAGAGTCGTTAGATTTCAATTTCCTAATAAACTAGACTTAGAGTGGAAGAGTAGTACTTCAGCGCATAAGGGTTGGTTTATCTCTTACCTTAAGACTAGGAAAATGATTTCTATGGGATGCATCAATCATCTAGTTAGGGTTAAGGATTCTAGTTCTGAAATCCCAACTCTTTAGTTAGTTTTAGTCATAAATGAGTTCCTGAATGTGTTTCCAGAGGATCTTCCCAGAGTCCCTTTCGAATGAGAGACAGACTTCGGCATAGATCTTCTTCCAGATACCCAGCCTATCTTAATTCCTTCTTACAGAATGACTCCAGCTGAGCTTAAAGAGTTAAAAGAACAATTAAAGGACCTTTTAGGCAAGGGTTTCATCAAACCCAACATATCTCCATGGGGTGTCCTAGTCCTATTCGTGCGAAAGAAGGATGGTACACTTGGAATGTGTATCGACTACTATAAGCTGAATAAGGTCACGGTCAAGAACAAGTGTCCTCTATCTAGGAATGATGACTTGTTCGACCAACTCTAGGGAACTAGCTGTTTTCCAAGGTAGACCTCAGATCAGGATACCATCAGCTTAGGATCAGAGAATGTGTCATTCCAAAAATAGCTTTTAGAACTCGGTTTGGTCACTACAAATTCATAATTATGTCTTTTGGACTAATGAATGCTCCTGCAGCTTTTATGGACTTGATGAATAGGGTATTCAAGCAGTATCTGGACATGTTTGTTATTATCTTCATAGACGATATTCTAGTCTACTCCAGAATAGAGGAAGAGCATGTGGATCACTTAAGGATAGTTCTGTAGACTCTTATGGACCACTAGTTATTTTCTAAGTTTAGAAAGTGTGAATTCTAACTGAAATCAATGACATTCCTCGATTATGTTGTATCCAGTTAGGGTATTCAAGTAGATCCTCAAAAGATAGCGGCAGTCAAGGACTGGGCAAAACCCACTTCTCCGTCAGACAACAGGAGATTCTTTGGCCTAGTCGGTTACTATAGATGGTTCATAGAGGGATTCTCCTCCATTTCCTCTCCTTTGACTAGACTAACTCAAAAGAAGGTGAAATTTCAGTGGTCTAATGCATGTGGGAATAGTTTTTAGGAGTTGAAGACAACTCACTACAACCCGTGTTTTGGCTCTGCTAGAAGGTTCAAATGGGTTTGTGATCTATTGTGATGCCTCCAAAATTGTCCTTGGATATGTTCTAATTTAACATGAAAAGTGATAGCATATGCCTTTAGACAACTCAAAATTCATGAAAAAAACTATCCGACTCATTATCTTGAGCTAGCAGCGGTAGTATTTGCCTTAAAGATATAAATGTGTTCACTGATCATAAAAGCTTGTGGTATGTGTTCAGTCAGAAGGATTTGAATCTTCGTCAAAGGAGATGACTAGTATTGTTGAAAGATTATGATATGAGCGTGTTGTATCACTGGGGAAAAGCCAATATAGTGGTTGATTCCCTTAGCAGGTTGTCTATGGGGAGTGTTGCTCATATTAAGGATGATAAGAAGGAGCTTGCAGAAGATGTTCAAGGGCTAGCTCAACTAGGAGTCAGCTTGATAGTTTCAGAAGAGGGTAGAGTCATAGTACAAAATAGAGTAGAGTCCTCTTTGGTGGTAGAGGTTAAGTCAAAGCAAGATGAGGACCTAATGCTACTTAAGTTGAAGGAGGTAGTCCTCAAAAAGGAGGTAGAAGCATTCTCCAAAAGGGAGATGGTATGCTTCGTTACCAAGACAAATTATGCGTTCCAGATGTAGATAACTTGAGGCAATGAATACTAATGAAAGCTCACAGCTCCAAGTACTCTATCTATCTAGGTGCCACCAAGGTGTACCGTGATCTATGGGAAGTCTACTGGTGGAATGGCATAAAGAAGGACATCGCATAATTTGTGGCTAAGTGTCCAAACTGCCAACAAGTTAAGGTTGAGCTCAGTGTCCTAGGGGTATGACTCAGGATATCAACATTCCTACTTGGAAGTGGGAAGAAATGAACAGGGACTTTATTACAGGTCTACCTCATATGCGCCGACAGTATGACTTAATTTGGGTAGTGGTAGACCGGACGACTAAGTTAGCACATTTCTCACTGGTTAAGACCACGGATTCAGTAGAGGACTATGCTAGACTATACATCTGGGAGTTAGTCAGAATGCATGGAGTCCCCTTTTCCATCATTTCAGATAGAGGTACTCAGTTCACGTCGCATTTCTGAAAGTCCTTTCACAAGGGACTTGGTACCTAGGTTAAACTCAGGACAACTTTTCATCCTCAGAAAGATGGCCAAGTTAAGCGGACCATTCAAATTCTGAAGGATATGTTGAGGGCTTGCACGATTGATTTCAAGGATAGTTGGGATGATCACTTAGCTCTCATCGATTTTTCATACAACAACAACTACCAATCCAATATTCAGATGACCCCATTTGAGGCATTATATGGTAATGAGATGTAGATCTCCTATAGGGTAGTTTGAGGTTGGTGAAGCTACCTTAATAGGGCCTGATTTAGTACATGAGGCCATGCAGAAGGTTCAACTTATCAAGAAACGACTGAAAATAGCTCAAAGTTGACAAAAATTATATGTTGATGTGAGGAAAAGAGAGATGGAGTTTGCTGTGGATGATTGGGTATGTCTAAGAATTTCATCTATGAAAGGGGTGATGAGATTCGAGAAGAAAGGAAAACTCATTCCCCGCTATGTTGGTCCTTACAGAATTCTGAGGTGCATTGGCAATATGGCCTATGAGTTGGAATTTCCTGCGAAGTTAACATCAGTGCATTCAGTCTTTCATGTGTTTTTGTTGAAGGAATGCATCGCTGATCCAACCTAAATTGTGCCTTTATAGAGTGTGGGCATAAAGGATATCCTCTCTTACGAAGAGGTCCTCATTGAGATCCTTGATTATCAAGTTCGTAAGTTGAGGAATATAGAGGTCGCTTCAGTAAAAGTTTTATGGAGAAAGTTGCTAGTTGAAGGAGCTATATGGGAAGCCGAAGCAGATATAATGGCTAAGTACCCTCACTTTTTCCCTTCCATCTCAGTTTTAGTATCAGGTACTAAATTCCTCCTTAGTACTCTATTCAGTTTCATGTTAGTTACATGCTCATTAGTTCTATTCATGTCTTAGTGTGCACCCTTGTTGCAGGAATTAAGTTAGCATGTCTGTATCATTTCGGAGTCAGTCACTCCTTCAGTATTGGGTTTACAGTTCTCAATTTCGAGATTACAGTTCTTTCCCTGTCTTTCCAGCTTATTTAGTCTCCATTCGAGGACAAATGTCCCAATGGCAAGATATTTAACACCTCAGAAATACTTGGGACTAGCCCCTAGATTTAAAACTTGATCATGTAGAAAATTGGAAAAAAGTCCTCAGTACGAGTCACATTACAACTCATGAGGAGGTGGTATAAGTCGTACTAGGACTCGTGAGATGAGGTTTTAGAGGGGCAGCAGAAGTTGTGCAGTAAATCATGGGTGATTCATATGAGTCATACTAGGGCAGTAGGAGCCGTACTATTATTCGTGATACGGGTTCAGGGAGTCTGACAAGAAGTGGCAAGGAAACCATGACTACATATCATGATTCATACCACCATGGTACGGATCATACTAACTAGTCGCGAGATAAGATTCAGAGAAGTGTTTAGGAAATTTTGGGAAAATCACGAGTCATGGTATGACTCGTGGTATATTTGTACGGACCGTGGCAGGCTCCTATGGGATGAACTTCAGAGAATGGTTTGGGGTAGGGTCCCTAGCCATGAGTGATAGTACGGATCACATGATCCTGGTATGACTTGTAGGTTGGGTCATACCACTGGACGGGCAGATTTTTGAAATGGTTTCTTAAGGGCATTTTCATAAACTCCTAAGCTACTAACTCCAAAACTACATCGTTTGGGGATATTTTAGAGGGGGATTAAGAGGGGGTTTGTCGATATACTCCTCTCATTCTCTCCTAACATTCAAAAAGTCACCGTAAGAACTCGGACATGCATTTTAGGCAAGGGCTAGGGCTTCAACCTTATTCTCAGAATTTCAAGTGTTTTCACTGAAAATTCTTCTATAGGTACATGAGAATTTAGCAAGGGTATTCCTTCCACCCTTGTGCTCCAAAATAATCAGTGAACCCTAATTTTCAAGTTTCCTAGAAATCATGGCCTAGGGATTTCTTCTAGCTGTTGAAATTTCCTATCTCCTTAATCTCTTAGGGGTCGTTTGGTTAGAAAATAAGTTATCCCGGGATAACTAATCCTTGATTTAGTTATCCCACCTTCAATAAAGAATAACGAATAAATATAGGTTATCTCATGTTTGGTTGAGATAAAATCTCGAGATAACTTATTCCGAGATTAGTTATCCCGAGATTAGTTATCCCACATTGAGGGTGGATGAAAATAACACTATAATCCCTTGATAACTAATTTCGGAATAAATTATCTCGAGATTTTATCTCAACCAAACATGAAATAAACCCATATTTATTCCTTATTCTTTATTGAAGGTGGGATAATAATCCCAGGATAACTAAACCCGGAATTAGTTATCCTGGGATTACTTGTTTTTTAACCAAACAAACCCTTAGAGTTTTCATGACTAGTACCATACTGTAATTGGGATGTTAATATTAACTTGTAAAATGTCTATCCAGATTCTTGGTTCTTGCATGATTTTGAGATTTCATTTCATGAACTAGCAATGTCTCACAAATAGTATGATCTCTCAGAGAATATATGATTTTCTCATGATTTATGTAACCATGCTTTACGGTACTAGTAGCACATTCAGTATACTTAGTAATTTCAGTAATGTCAGTAGTACCATTATTTCAGAATTTTTTGTCATTAGGTCTTTCAGGCTCTCAAGACACTTCCAAATAAGTAATTTTGATTTAGCCTTAAGACACCAGTTCGAGCTAATCAGTTTAGTTAGTTATGATTAGGAATTCAGTTGGGAGAGCAGTACTTAGCACCGAGCCGGCCGGGGTTCCAACACACCCAGGTCCCCTAAACTACGTGCCACCGTAGGTCTTATCCCCAAGGGGCATCAGTTAGTATCATACAACCATTTCTTTATACCCTAGCAAGGTATATTGGGTCCTATTGATGGGGCGTATACATTGAACTCCATGTTTAGCTCACGTGGTTATAGATCGGTTAACAGGCTCTCCCACAGTATAGTCCAATCTCAGATCACATAATATGCAAATGATCCTTTAATAAGTTTTTACTAGCTTGACAATATTTTTAGATTTTAGGTTATTTATGACATTTGTACATTCATGTCATGACCCGAACATAGGAGCGGATCTAGGCACAGAACCTAGAACCATAAATGGTTCCAGTCGACCCATGACATGAATATGAAAACTGAAGCTCAACATGATAAAAGCGGAAATCTAACATGTAAATTAGCAGAAGTCTAAAAATTCGATAACATATGAATAACGGAATAGATAACACTAATCCGAAGTTGAATACATACTATGTCTGTTAAGCCTCTAAAATCTGACGAGTTGATGGAATAAGACCCCAACTAACTCACTAATAAACTGAAAATTAAAATAAACTGGTAAGAAGGTCCTCAAAGGATGAGGACTCACCAACAATTTGGAAAATGCTAACGCTGAGGATCTGGCTAGCGGCAGGACGGAACCTAAACGTCTGAGCTTGTATCATGAAACGATACAACATAGAGTATGTGGTCAGTATTTAGAATGTATTGAGTATGCAAGGTAAGTAAAAGCACTAAGTAAGTGAAATCAGAGATCATGTATAACATAAAATATTTCATCATAAGATTCTGAGAGTTAGGGTTGCATGCTATTATCTGAAAATATGATTTAAACATGACAGAATATCATAACTGATTCGAATGTCCTAAAGTTGAAACTAATAATCATAAGTAAAACTGAACATCGGGCCAAACTCGCTAAAAACATAATATCATGACCGATGAACATGCATAACTGAAATCATGAGAAATAATGGGAGACTCGTCATATAATCGACATTACCTTGATAGAGCTTACGTGATCCTGACTATTACACTCAAGTGGGTAGAGCTGTCCAAAGCCTTGCCAGGGTTAAGGGCGCTACCATGATATCAATATCAAGCTGAAGGCCCTCAGGGGAAGGGGAGGCTCACAAAAGAGGTCCTAAATAATCTGAACATACCTACGCTGGCACGTAGTTTTGAGCCACAGGGTTGACTAAACCCTTAGCCTACTCGGTGCTAGACACTACTCCCAAAAATATGCATATGCTCTCCATTATTTTCCAATGAAGCAAAACCATCGTCTTGTGATGAAGCTGAATCATAATAATACATGCATAATCTGAAAATATATCATGAGGAGCCTTGGCTCATCCATAGCACAAGCTGAAAAGTGGGAGTCTAGATTCCAAAATCATGTGGTAAGCTAATAACATGGAATTGAAGTAAATCATAAAACATACTTGATAATATGGGCTTTCCCAAACTTATACATGCTTTGAAATGGAATTGATAGTCAAAATCATGGATATAAACATGGGTACTTCGAAATCACACTTGCATCATAGACATTTCATCATACTTGAAAACATAGATCATAATCTCAACTCTTCATGAACTTTCATAACTGGGCATCATAATGGTAAAACTTTGAAATCATAAATTGTATTTTAAATCATTATAAAACATGTTCATGAATCTTAAAACAATATTAGAAACATGAAAATAATTTACCCATGATAGATACATAGAAAATTTCACAAATTGGGTTAAAACCCCATAGATTCATCAACCTTGAATTACATGAATTTAGAAGAGTATTTGGGCATGGAAGTTAAGGAACACTCCCATTCATAACCTACATACCTAGATAAATCTGATTTCACACCCTTTCTTGATTGCCCAAGAGATTTGGGAAAGAACCTAGGGAATTCTCAAGCTTGATCTCTAATTGTGCACTCTAATCTTGCATGCATGCATCGAATGGAAAGGATTATGATAGGTTAAGTACTCTTAAATACTCTTCTAACTGAGCTTAAAATGATATACTTTAGGACCTAGGGGCTTAGGAATTATGAAAATACCCTCACTAAAACGCAGGGAAAATTCATACCACCAATCACCATAAGGGACACCATAAATCATGGTGTACATAATGACTTGTGGTGACCCAGTCGTGATGAACACTACCCAAAAAATCAAACATCCAACCTTCTCCTGACCACGACCAACTTAACGAGTAATTTCCCTGACCACGACTCGTTGGTACTCTCTTGGTCACTCCTTGACCACGAGCTCCTGCCAACTCTCCCTTACTTCATAAGTCACTTAACGACTCGTGAAGTCTCCTCACGGGTTACTGGATCGTCTTATGACCTGGTGCAAAATTTGTTGTTTTCTCCATTTGAACCCTCGGGTCTAATCTTAGGGACTTTTGGGGTGTTATAATTCAGATAGGGTCATTTCATATTACTTCAACACCTTTAATTATAATGTTTTTTATCAGTATATTTATATCTTACATTGCATAGCTTCACATATTCAGTACATTTAAAGTATTGACACATACTTTCTATGCTATATTATTTCATGATATATGCTCAGGTACTCGAACTCAGCATTGCAGTTAGTTTCACCGATGATATTCAACAGTTGATAGTGGTGAGTGTTTATCTTTAGAGGACCAGAGTCTTTATTTTTAGTTATCATCACTTTCAGTTTATAGTCTTTAGAGTTAGCCGGGGCTTTTCCCAGCAACTCATCATTTAGTAGAGGCTTTCAGACAGCGTAGTATTAATTTCAGTTTGTTATTACTAGTATTGTTCAAAACTCCAATATTTTACCAGATTTTATCTTTTCTTGTAAAATATTATTTTTACACTTTAGTAGCTTCTGCTCAGTTTTCCATTTATATTCTAGTATGTCAGTAATACTATGCCATGGGTTTACTTGGGGTCTCTAGTGACTCTCTCACGTCGAGGGTGTAAACTCGGGTCATGACAAGTTATTATGCCTCGAGACTCTTCATGAGTAACTTTATCCCTCTGATCAGCTTGATCATTTGTTTCTTTCCTTTTTTGAGAAATTTTGCCTTTCTAACCGATAGGTCATCACACTTCATGCGTATTTTAAACTCATTTGCACAGTCAAATTGTCTTAGCGGTACATCAACTTACTTGGAGTATTTATAGCCAAGATATGTGATTTGGAAACCCTTGAAAGGTTAGTAAACTCATTGTTCAATTGATTTGCAGAATTTTACAAATAAATGATCTTCTGAACCTCTTATTCGCATTGATTTGTGCAAGGATTCAAATGAGACAATGATAACGCACTTCAGTTTATCTTCTTATTTTCTCCCCATAATGTTAGTTTAACTGATTCATCAAAGTGACAATAAACAAATCTGACCGTAAAGAATTCTCCTGTCATAAATTTCAGATATTTGATAACAGTAAAAAATTCATAACCAATATATATTCTCAACCTTGTTTAGGAACCCATCTTTATACGTTTAAGTGGAGCAATTGGAACATATATTGCACAGTCAAAAATTTAATGATGTAAAATATTTGGCTCTTCATCATGAGCCAATTATAATGGGGAGATTTTAGATAATTTGTTCTCCTTATACGTAAAAGCACAGCTGCATGCAAAATGGCATGTCCCCGTACTAAAAGTGAAAATTTGGTTTTCATAAGCAACACTCTAGCTATCAACTGGAGTCACTTAATGATTATGCTAGACCATTCTGAATATGAACATGAGCCAGGTGGCTCAACTCTGTTATCTCAGTTTCCATACAATAATCATTAAAAGCCTGAGATACAAACTCACCGACATTATCAGGATGAATTGTCTTAATTGTATAATCTGTAAATTATGCTCTTAATTTTATTATTTGGGCCAACTACCTCAAAAATGCCATATTACGAGTTGATAATAAGCACACATGTATTCACCTTATAGACGCATCTATCAAAATCATATAATCCTTGAATGGTCCACATGAAAGATGAATAGGCCTACATATATCATCCTGTATACCTTATAGAAATGTGGGGGGTTTATCCAAACTTTTGGCGTTGATGGTTTAATAACTGATTTTTCTTGGGAATAAGCAACACAAGAGAATTCCTTAAATAGATTCTTCAGTGTATGTCCATTATTTTGATCATTATATTAGAATCGACATGGTCCAACCGTCCATGCCAAATAATAAAATTATTAGGACCTGTACACGTCTTGATTACTATGGTATGTGATTCAACTACGCTAATATTTGTGTAGTATAGGCCACATGAAAAATGAGTAATCTTTCATATTCATATAGCTGACCATCCATTTATATGAGAAATATTTATTTCACAAAGAATGTCATTATCATTATAGTCATGGTCAAAATCATCATAAATAAGATCCTTATCTTGCTTGACTTTGTCATTTTGTAATTATTACTGAGGACTAAGATAATATTTTTTGGCATATGATAGGTACGCAATACAATGACATATTCATACGACCATACATGATATTCATTCTCTTTATTTCTGTCAAATCTCTCTTGGAGGTGGGTTGAGGTATTTATTCAATCATGAGCATGTCTGAGTTTATAAATTTTATTTCATATGGCCACATTAACTTCTGGAATGAATTATAATCATCTAGACATGCCTCGTGACTTTTTAGTATAAGCTTGTTATTTTATCCTAGCATTTATCATAATTATTCATATGAACCACCTCAACATCATTTTGAAAGGTCAAATGTGACCTCACTTTATTTTCTTTTCTTTTGCTGGAGGATTGATAAAGCTTGACAAAATATTCGGGCAAACGACAGTCACATGCCTAATACCCTTTCATACCACATTGATGGCATATCTTACCCTCACCTTTTGAAGGATTATTTATGAGAACTATGATGATTATTATTTTTTCTCTTTCCATACCCACATTCATTCATATGGCCCTAATAATTATTTAGTCTTCTTTCAGACTTTTGATCTATCGGTCCCACATTCTCTTCAGAGAATGGAGAAGCTCTAGTGGATTGAACTTTATAATAAGACATTATTTTACCTTAATCATCATTATATTATCAATATGGTGTATTGGGACACGACCCAAGTGTCTTATCCATATAAGTTGTGTTAGGCCACAATGTGTTGGGACTAGAATCATAATGTCTTATTATCATAGTGCACCAGGACTCAAACTCGATGTCTTACCCTTATGGTGTGTTGGGACTTGAACTCACCATCTTACCCTCATATAATATTTTTCATAAGTTGTCACATTCACTTCATGGAATGGACTATAATTTTGTATAGCCACAACTAGGCATAAAATAATTTCATAATATTTTTCAAATCTTCTTTCTATAAATGTTTCTCTAGGAGCACATTTGAAACCATAAAAAAAGAGAATGTTTTTTTCTTATACGTTCTTGTAATTGATCTCAAATCTATTAAAATCAATATTCATGTATCCTTAATCTTGTAGAATAATTGAATGTCATATATTAAAAGATAAAAAGATTGAAATATAACTTATCGCTTACCTGATGAGGGTTTTCAAAATTTATTCTTCCTTTGTGCAGTTATGAGCTACAACTTTTCACATTATTTGAAAACTTACAAATAATAATTTTCTTCGAGCAGTAGAACAGTTCATAACAAGCATTGTAAAGATTCACTTTTAGTAATCATAATAATCAACCATAATAAATAATATATTTAATGTATTATCACTTAATTTAATAGTTATAAAGTTAAATGAATATGCTTAGTCATAACAAACCTTTACGAAAGTATTTATTATCAATCTAATGATTATATATTTTTTACAATTCTGTATAGTTTATTGAAACGGTCATGTATATTATTATAATCTTTAAAACTTTAATGAAGATACATCTAATATTGATATCCACAAATAAATATGATCATCATCACTCTCTTAATATGAAAGACGGTCAAGATACAATTAATTGTGAACTACCACAATTTACTTGTGGAAAATATGGATAATCCAATAATATCAAATATGAACAATAATATTTTTTTCGTACCATAAATATTCAAACACATAATAGTGAAATGAGGTAAGATTATTTAGTAACAAACATGTTTGTAATTATAATAATGAATATAAAGGATATCTATCAAATTCTACAAATCTGAAGTAAAAATTCAAAACCATCATTCTCTTGAAATAAAGAGTTCCTTAATATTTGTGAACTTTTCTTTTATTAATTATGTTATTTTAAGTTCTACTTCATTTTTTATGTAACACCTCAAAAGTCCCTAAGATTAGACTCGAGGATTGAATCAGAGAAAATAGGAAAACCTGCACCACAGTCACATAATGACTCAAAGAATGAGTTGTTGTTGGAAACAACGACCCGTGGAGTGCCTCATTGTAAGCCTTCAGTCAAGACCCCCCAGGAACAACAATTCTAGCAATGACTTATTAGTTTATTCAACGGGTCATCCTAAGGAGTCGTTAAGTGGAGTTAAGAAAAGGGGTCAATGTCACAAACTAAGCTTGAACCCCGGATCGAAACACGAGACCTAGAACCACGAATAGCCTCAAATCAACCCATGACATGAACATAGCAACTAAAGAGCACACATCAAAGTAGAAACTGATAACTTAAATACGAATAAGTGAAAGGTTGAATAATATAACATATAACAATGATAAGAAATGGAGTCAACACACGATATAGCTGAAAGTCTACATAATGTCTAATAAGCCTCTAAACTGTCTGATAAGTTGATGGGACAACACCCCCAACTAGCTCGCTAAAGTCTGAAACTGAAATAACACAATCAAATACTAAACTAAATATCCTTGAAAGATGAGGACTCACCAATAACGGAAACTGAGTTGGACTGCAGGGGAGACCTAGACTAACGGTGAAATTGAGTCTGATCGACCAGACCTGTATCATAAAATGATACAACATAGAGTATGCATTCAGTACTTCGAACGTACTGAGTATGTAAAGTAAGTAAAACATGCTGAGTAAATGCTAACTGAAATCATGCATATCAATATAAATCATTAGATCACAGGAGTAAAGACTGCATGCTGAAAACTATATCTGAGACATACATAGTCATAAGCTGAGCATCATATCTGAACAGAATGACCCAAGGTTAAAAATAGAAATCATATGACTTGTCATAGCTAAAATCATAAGTAAAAGCTCATAAACTGATCATTGGGTCAAATCTGCTGTAAAATATAATATCATAAGTCATGAACATGAATAAATGAAATCATGAGGAACAATGGGAGACTCGCCATAACCGACACCATCACGATAAAGCTTACGTGATGCCCCAACTATCACACTCAAGTGAGTAGAGCAGCCCAAAATCTTTCCAGGGCTAAGGACAATGCCATGATATCAATATCAAGCTGAGGCCCCTTGGGGGCAGGGGAAAACTCTTTTGAGAGGTACCAAAAAAAATATATATACCTACGTTGGTGCGTAGTTATGAGATCAGGGAATCTTGGAACCCCAAGACTACTCGGTGCTAGACACTACTCCCAAAAGTATGCATAGTGCTCCCATCGTTTTTCAATGAAGCTGAAATCATAATTACATGCATAGTCTGAAATCTGAACATGGAGAGTCTTGACTCCAAAATATATCATAAGCTACATTGGGAGTGTTGACTCCAAAACATATGATAAGCTGATCTTATTACCTTGGCTAAATTATAAAAATGTACTTAACTTGTGTGGGCTTGCCTAAATCTTAAAATCATGCATACTTGAAGTAGACTTCATAAGTCAAAATTATAGATTCATGCATGGGTAATTTATAAACATTCATTGATGTTAGATATCTCATCATACTTGAAACAATGAATCATAAACTTGACCTATCATAAAACTTGCATAATTGTACACAATTTCTAATAACTTGAAATCATGAATATATAATCAATTGTGTATAAATTCCTCCCATAAATCTTAAAATATGCTTTGGAACATGAGGGAAATTAACCCATAGACATATCATAGAGAATTTCATAAAATTGGGTTAAAATCCTATAAAACTATATACTTGAATTCTAACTTGAATTCATGAACTTGAGGAGAATTTTGGGCATGAGAGTAAAAGGAATTTCTCCTTCATGGCTCTACATACCTGGGTAAATTGATTTTCAACTTTTCCTTAAAAGCCCAAGAGAATTGGGGAAGAATTGAGAGAATTCTAGATTGATCTTCCAAGAGAACTCAAAGATTTGCATGCATGGGGAGCCTAGTAACTTGATATAGGCTAAACCCTCACTCCTTTCAGGTCTTAAAATGACGTAGTTTAGGACTTAGGAGTTTGGGAGTTACGAAAATACCCTTAATGATTTCGCAGGAAAAAGGACACTGCCAGTTACAACGATCTATCTGACGAGTCATTGTAGGATACCATGACTCGTTGGATCGTCCATTGTTCCTTGGGACTTTTATAATACTCGGCTGATCCCTCACTAATGATTGACAGGATGGGTTGTTACTCTCTCCAATGGGTCATTGCACCTGCCCGTTGTATCTAAAGCACATCCAATATCATGCTGTGGTTCTAACCAATGATTACTCAGGATGGGTCGTCGTACGAAACAATGACCTGTTACTCAATCCATTGCTTCCAGAGAAATTTTTTATACTCTTTGAATTCTCTAACCGACAACTGGACAAGATGGGTCGTTCCTTGAAATAATGGCTCATCGTATCCTCTCGTCGTCACTGACTCAATTTTTGGGCATTTCCTAAACCCCATTCAACAGCCACCCAGGATGACCCGTTAGATCTTCCAACGAGTTGCTTTCTGGAAAGGTCTAACTGGGTACTTACCACGAGGGACACAATGGGTCGCTGTTCCCTACAACGACTCATTGTCGATCCCCGCCTTGGGTGGCATGAATGGCACCTGGTGCCCTACTAAGACCTGGACCACTGGACTACTGAGCCTAAGCACTTTTGGTGCCTGGCTGGCTCTAACTCTGGGTTCATGGAACCAACAGGCTATATAACGGTTGTAAATACAGCCTCCGGCCGACTAGGCCTATATCCACCTATAAGACAACAACAACTAGCCAGAACAACAGTAGTATAAAGGAACCTATGCGGGCCGACAAGGCCACCATGCTGACTAGTTTCACTAAAACGCTGAATAAAATGCTAAACTACTCTGTGACCGGCAAGGTCACTAACTATTAATCGAATAAGGCCCCACACGACCATCATAAACAAACTAAAACATAGACACGACCTCACACGACCGGTATAACTAATCACAAGGAATATACAATCTGCAAGCCTCTAAGAATACTGATAAGATGGCCAAGACAGGGCCCCGACCTACCCGTACTGTACAACAAAAGAAAAGGAATAAACCCCTAGCTGTCAAGCTTGTAGAACTGAAGCTTCATCTAAACGACAGACTCATCCCTATTAGATGACTCTACTCAATCACCCGATTAGGTCTCATAAGCGATTTTACTTTAACTTTTATCAATAGTTTCAAACTAATTATCCCGCGACCACAACTCAAGTTATTAAAAAAAACTCAACTTTAAGGCTTTGTTGTTCTTTTCTTTTCCTAATATCTACTTCTCTAGGCTCAAGAAAGAAGAGAATTCGGGCTAGTCCTAACATTACGCACCGTTAAGAAACATTAAACATAAAGAAAATAATAATACAAGCATTCATATTGGTCTAGAATCACTCTGTGTTAACCCTAGTTTGTTATTGCACAATGGTTCTCACAAACCTAATTGTGGAGGATTTAACTATTCATAATTGTAAGAATAAAATTAGATTTTATGGAAGAAACATAATTGAAGACTTACAATATTAATGAAAGAAGAACCCAAGAATCAATTGCACAATCACTTGTCAAAAATTCAGGAATAATATTGAACTTTATCAAAGTAATTGAGTATTTTCTCTCCAAGAATTTAGGAAACCCAAAAACTATGCTAAGAAGTAAAAATTATCGGCCCCCTAAAAGAAAATAACTTAAGAGTATTTATATAATAAATGAAATCCTTTGCTACTTTGACAGGGATTTTGCTGCCTAGTCATCCTACATCGTAGCATGATCTGTAGAAAGCTTCCATAACATGTCTGTGTCTTCCGTCTTCTCAGGTACAGGAGGAGGATACGACTCATACAATAATGCAACAAGTCATAGGGGCATGTCGTGGTATGAACTTCTGAAACTTGGCATCTCTGTTGTTCCTTATATGGGTCGTTATCACGATTCGTACCATGCTGGTGTGACTCGTATAATCCTTCCATGCCCTAAATCTACCAAGTATGCAATCCTATGATTCTCACCACAAGTGTTGTTGTTATGACACATGGCTTGCTCCAGTACAATGGACTCTACACATGCACATCTTCTGTATCTCATGTTACGGGCAATTAGTATGGCTCGTACTGTCAGTTGTATATTGCCTTTGCGCTTATGCATTTTCTCTGAAGTTCTTTCATGGGTACCAGGTAATGCTCACACCAAAGGATGGTGTCACTTGTACTGAGACCTGCAACATATCAATTCCTACTCTGTTTCAGCTTCTTTTCTACAATCCAACTCCTGGACCTGATTTCTTGTGACACCTTCAACTTTTGGGCTATGTTCTAAGCCGTCTAGGTATGTAGATAGACCCAAACCCAGCAAAAATATTTTGGAAACTAGGATTTAAGATAAATTCTTAACTTAGGGAAGCACATTGGATGCGAATTAAGGTCATAAGGAACCTCTAACATAGAGTTAAGTTGAGAGCTTTCCTACCGATTGAGTTTTCATGTAAGTTCTTACATGGATCAACTTTAAACAACCATAACTCCTAATTTATGAGGTATTTTTGAGTGATTCAACCCTTCAAATTGAATCCCTTTGAGTCTTCTTTCTAACACATCAAACCGTTCATCAATAGGAGTTCACAATAAAACTTTATGAGCATTTTACTAAGGCGTTATCAAGGTAGGCACATTGAGAGGCGCATCGCGCCCGACCCTAAACTTCAGAGAAACTTTTTATATAGGTATGGTGCATTGGGAGGCGCCTTGCACTCGTTACCAAACTTCAAACAAAAAATATCATCAAAGTGGCGCTATGGCAGGTGCGACGTGTTATAGGCCGAATTCTAGAATAATCAAGCTGGTGCTATAGCTGGTGCGATGCACCAGGCCCTGTCCTGACCCTACTTATATATATATATATATATATATATATATATATATATCTTATGTTCTGCCTAAATTTTAGGGTTTTGAAGTGGAATTAAGCTGTCCAAACATATCCAATCACAAGTTCCTCCAAGGTAAGTCTTCTCCTTCATTCCTATGGTTAAAATAACAATTTCCTAAACCTAAGATATGGGTTCCAATGCAATTCTTGATGCAAAGACCTAGGAATCATTGAGAACATTTCACCTCTCAAGATCAAGAGCAACCTTTGTCTTCCAAGACTTGAAAACTTGGGCACCCCTCCTTCCTCCAAGGTAAGTAACTCTACTAAAACATTAAATAAGTATCGTTTTATACTCCAGAGGGATGTTCTAAGGTCAGGACTCACGGAATGGTTCTAGAAAGCCAAGAGTTCATGTGACGACCTAGGGTTAGGGTTTATGGGACTGTTTTGGAGTTTAGGATAGATGTGGTTGTTTTGGTTGGACTCGTAATGGTTATGCTTGTTGCTAAGGGGTTGTATAAAGGGGTGGACATTAGGTGTAATACACCGAAAGCCCCTAAGATCAGACCCGAGGGTTCAAGCAGAGAAAATAGGAGAATTTTACTCAGGTCACAGGATGAGTCGTCCAGCGACCCATAAGGATACTGTACGAGTTGTGGAGTGACTCGTGATGTGAAGGCTGGTAGTGAATAGTCGTGGTCAGAGGGTGACCACGGCCTGTCATCACTAGTCGTGGAGTATCTCACGACTCATGAAGAAAGTCCTGGTCAAGGTGGTCAGAGATTGAAGGTTTGATCTTCTGGAGACGTCATGAGGGGATTCACGAGTCGTGCTATACCTTACGACTTGTAAAGTGTGTCATAATTTGGGCTTTGAAATTTGAGACAATATTTTCCAGTGTTGACAATGGATAGGACTTTATAACTTGTCCCGTACTACACGAATTGTGATCTCCCTCGTGAGTACTGGCAGGGTCAGTTTTCTAGCAATTTTAGTAAGGCTATTTTCATAATTCCTAAGCTCTTAGGTCCTAAACCACGTCATTTTAGGGTTATTTTCAGAGGGATTTAGCAAGTTAGTCGATATTTTTCTCTCATTTCTGTCATTCTCTTAAAGTTAGTACGTAAAAAAGCTCAGTCAAGAAGTACAGGGCAAGATGAAGGGTTTCAGTCTTCTTCTCAAATTACTCCAGGATTTTTCTCAGAGATTTCTACTCCAGGTTTGTGGGATTTCAATGAGGGAATTGCTCTTCCCTTGTGTCCAAAAAACCCCTACAGATATTCTATCAATTCTAGTCTCTTAAAGATCAAAACCAGGGTTATGCGTTAGTTAGTTTGTGACTTTCCTCCTTGTGATGATTCTTGTGAATCCTTGTAGGTTATTACTAGTTATAATTAATGTTGAAGTTTTTCCCATAAAATATGTGTTTTAGCCCGAATCCTTGTACGTGGTTTGTAGAGTCTTGCATAATTATTTAGATACAAATGTTGCTTGATTTTGATATGATATTTCTTTCAATCATTCTGATAGTACAATTAGATGAATAATAGTTGGCTTATTGCTTATTCAGTCTTAGTCAGTACTTAGCCCTTTTAGTATCTTATAGAAATGTCAGTTGATCTATTTGACTATATTCAGTCTCTCGAGGAGTTTAGTAAAACACTGTAGCCTCCCTTATCAGTTTTCCAGGTGTTCTTTAGATGGTTACGATGCTTTCAGCTAAAGCAGCTCTGAACAGACTTAGAACCCTTAGTTTTAGTTATCAGGTCCTTCAGACCCTCAGGTTACTTCTAAATAAGTATTCCTCACGTAAGTCTTGGAACATCAGGTTCGAGCTATCAGCCTAGTAAAATTTCCAATGGGAGTAAGACTTAGACCGAGCAAGTTGGGGTTCAACGCAGTCAGATTCCTAGAACTATGTTGCCACTGTAGGTTTTAGCCCGAATGGGCATTAGACAGTGGTCATCCAGTTCAGCTGCTATACCCTGGCAAGGTATAGTGGGCCTTCTCCAATAAAGGGTATACATTAGATTCCATGTTTAGATCACGTGGTTACATATCCGTTATAGTCTCTCCCACGGTGTCCTACAGTGTAGTTGAGTACCACCCAGTCCTGAATAGTCACAACTTTAAGTTTAGTTTAGCTTTTCAGATGTTAGTATGTGGTTATGATCCTCAGTCAGTACCTGCATTACAGTTATATTCAGTGTTATCAGTTCAGTTATGTATTTCTACTGTTCTTACTTACGTCTTGCATACTCAATGTATTTAAAGTACTTATGCATATTTTCTATGCTGTATCATATTATGATACAGGTGCAGGTTCTTAGTCACAGTATCGTTAATAGTTCCATTTGGATGATATCAACCGCTCTATTTTGGCGAGTCCTTATCTTTCGAGGATGGAGGATTTAGTTTATTTTAGTATCTTGTTTTAAGATCTTAGAGTTAGCTGGGGGCTTGTCCAAGAAACTCGTTCATTCTTAGATGGCTTTCAAACATAGTTTTGTTCAGTATTTATTAGACATGTATTCTCTTCTTTTGAAAAGTGTTATTCAGTTATGTTTTTCTCAGCTTCTGCTATGTTTATTCAGTATACCAGTGTGATGTTAAGCCATGGGTTAGCTTGGGGTCACTTGTTGCACCAAGTACTGTATTGCGCCCAGGGTGTAGACTCAGGTTGTGATAAACTTGGTATCAGAGCACTAGGTTTAGAGTATCCTAGGATGTTTGAAAGCCGCGTCGAGTAGAGTCCTTTTCATGGGTGTGAAGCATGCCACACTTATGAGGAGGAGGCTATTTAAGAAAATCCCCTTTTCTTCATACTCCTTATCGTGCATTGAGCTTAGTCCCAAAAATGTTCTCCTAACTCGTGCTCTATTCTTTTCAGTGATAACATGCCTCCAAAATGAGGAAACGGGAATGCAAACAAATCTACCCCACCAACTCCAGCAGCCTTTTAAGGCAATTAGGTGTCATATGCCGAGTTCAGGGATACGGTCTAGATGCTTGCCCAGGTTGTGACCAACCAAGTGAATCAGTAGGTGGTTCCGGTGAATGTGAACGGGTCTACAGCAGCTGCTAGAGTTTGGAATTTCACTCGAACGAACCCTCCAGCTTTTCATGGATCTAAATTAGAGAGGACCTGTAGGAGTTCATGGATGAGGTTCAGAAGATCACCCATATCATGGGTGTTACTTCTTTAGAGAGTGCTGATCTGTCTGCCTACCATTTGAGAGGGGTGGCTTAGATTTGGCACAAGAAATGGAAGGAGGGGAGGCTGATTGGAGCAATATCAGTAGAGTGGGATGAGATTGTTATGACATTTCTCGATAGATTCTTTCCTCGGGAATTGAGAGAGGCCAAGGTTGTCGAATTTATGACTTGAGGCAGAATAATAGGATAGTGGAGGAGTATGCATTGGAGTTCACTCGGCTGTCGAGGTATGCTTTAGAGATGGTCAATGAGTCGAGGGCTCATATGCTCAAATTTATAAATGGAGTTTCAGATATGGTACTTAAGGGGTGTAGAACTGCGATGCTTATCAAGGACATCGACCTCTCCAGCCTAATCATTCATGCACAACAAATTGAGGCAGATAAGTTGAAGGAGATTGAAAGGGAGAACAAATGGGCGAGAACATCCAGTTTGAATATAACCAGCAGAGGTCAGATGGCAGTAGTCACCTATAACAGTAGCAGTAGAGACCTCCAGCACCTACATCAGCCAGTGCTCCTTCTTTCGGGCCCCGTAAGGACTGAAGGGGTGAAACATCAGGCTCTCAATCTCAGAATCACATCTCTAGCAGCCGCTCATTTTCAGCATGTCCTAAATGTGGAAAGAATTATTCGAGTGAGTGCCACTTAGGCAGAGATGGTTGTTTTGGGTGTTGTTGTGCCAGTTGGGTAACAAATTGAGAGATTATCCGTTAGTAGGACGCGGAAAGGCTCAGTCAACTACCTCAGAAGCCCCAACAGGTCGCCCAAATTTGCAGGGTACTACTTTAGGTGCAGATGGCGGTCAGCGGCAAAACCATTTTTATGCCTAGTCTTCTCATCAGGACCAGAAGAACTCACTTAATGTGGTCACGACTACGTTACATATTTTCCATCTATATGTATATTCCCTGCTATATACAGGAGCTACACTTTCATTTGTAACTCCTTACATTGTTGTCAGTTTGATATCAGTCAAGAATTCCTCTCAGAACCATTCTCAATTTCTATTCCGGTTGGTGAGTTAGTTAGAGCCAGCCGCGTATATAGAAACTGCCCAATCTCAGTGTTGATTAAAGTCATCCCAGTTGATCTAGTAGAGATAGACATGGTCGACTTCAACCTTATTCTTGGTACGGACTGGTTATATTCTGATTATGCCTCAATCGATTACAGAACTAGAGTCGTCAAGTTTTAGTTCCCTAATGAGTTGGTCTTAGAATGGAAAGGTAGTTTTCAACGCCTAAGGGTCTATTTATTTCCTACCTTAAGGCCAGAAAAATGATCTTAAAGGGTTGCATCTATCACTTAGTTAGGGTCAGGGATTCCAGCTCCGAGACCCCGACTATTTATTTAGTTCTAGTTGTTAGTGATTTCCTAACATCTTTCCTAAAGATCTTTCTAGAGTTCTTCCCAAGCGGGAGGGAGACTTCGGCATAGACCTTCTTCCAAACACCCAACCCATCTCTATTCCTCCTTACAGAATGGCTCCAACTAAGCTAAAGGAGTTAAAGGAACAACTAAAAGACCTTATAGATAAGGGCTTCATCAGATCCAGTATTTTCCCGTGGGATGCTCCAGTGTTGTTCATGCGAAAGAAAGATGGTACACTTAGAAAGTGCATCGACTACTGTCAACTAAACAAATTCATAGTTAAGAGCAGATATCCCCTACCCAAGATTGACGACTTGTTCGATTAGCTTCAGGGAGCTAGTTGTTCTCCAAGGTAGATCTCATTTCGGGCTATCATCAGCTTAGACGCAGAGAATGTGACATACCGAAAATAGCCTTCAGAATGAGGTACGATCACTATGAATTTGTGGTTATGTCTTTTGGACTAACCAATGCTCCTGCAGCTTTTATGGACTTGATGAATAGAGTATTCAAGCCTTACCTGAACATGTTCGTCATTGTATGATATCTTGGTATACTCTAGAAATGTGGAGGATCATGTTAACCACGTGAGGATAGTGTTGCAAACTCTTAGAGACCACCAACTATTCGCTAAATCCAATAAGTGTGATTCTGGATAAAGTCAGTGGATTTCCTCGGTCATTTGGTCTTAAGTGAGTTCAAGTGGATCCTCAAAAGATAGCAGTGGTAAAAGATTGCCCAAGACCCACTTCAGACTCAGCCTCTCGATTAGACACGTTCCAGTTCCCAATCAGTGAATAGTTGGTAAGTCCTCATCATTTGAGGATTGGAGTTATGTCTATGTTATATGTCCTTAGTTTTATTTTCAGTTTCAGACATTTAGAGTTAGTTGGAGACTTGTCCCAGCAACTCATCAGTTAATAGAGGCTTTCAGATAGATAGTCAGTTAGTATGTCAGCTTTATGTTTTAGTGTCAGATTCCATATTTATTTACTTAACTCAGATTATTTCATCACTTAGAAATATTTGTTCCATAATTTCAGTCAGCTTCCGCTCAGTTTATTTAGAAATTCAGATCATAGTAGAGTTATGCCATGTCATGGGTTAACTTGAGGTCACTTATGGCTTTAAGCACTATGTCGCGTCTAAGGTATAGGCTCAGGTCATGATAAACTTGGTATCAGAGCATCAGGTTTAGAGTGTCCAAGGGTGTCTGCAAGCCGCATTAATTAAAGAGCACTAAAATGACCTACAATGATCATATTTCAAATCATGAATATTGTAAATAACATGAAAATCTGAAAATGCTGTCAAAGCTAGTAAAATTGGTGTTGGGTCATATACATATCTTGAAATCTGTGATTGATACTAGATTGAGGATTTTAATTGTACTGTGAGAGAGTTCTTTAATCGACATATAATCACGTGAGCTAGACGTGGAGTTCGATGTATACACCCCATCAATAGGACCCAATATACCTTGCAAGGGTATAAAGGCATGGCTGTGTGATCACTAAACTAATGCTTATTCAAGCTAAAGACCTACGGTGGCATGTAGTGCTGGGAACCTGGGTGTGCTGAACTATAACACCCCAAAACTTTTCAAGACCAAATTCAGACGTTGCATGAAAAACCATAGAAAAATCAGAAACTTTTTCTGTCTCAGATGACCCATACAACGGACCACTGTATAGGGTCGTGGGTTGCAATAGGCTTATTCAAGTGGGAAATAATGGGACATAGGATGACCCATTGAACGTAACAACGAGCCGTCGTGTCGTCCGGATGAATCCCGAGTTTAGAGGTCTACCGGACCCTTCCCTAAGACAACGGGAGGGAACAACAACACGTGGTAGCCTCTAACAAGCCATTGTGACCACCCGTCATTCAGTTCCAGAACCCAGAAGTGTGAACCACGAGAGGATACAATGGCCCATTGGTTCTACCAACGAGTCATTGTTATCACTCATTGTCCCCGTGCCCTATTTTCTTACCGGTTCCAATGGGAGGTATCAATGGCCCATTGTTACTTCCAATGGATTGTTGTACCTAACAGTGGGTCACCCTTGTAAATTTAGTTTCTGAACCCAGAAACCACGGCTGGATTCAACGGGATGTCTTTTTGACCAATGACCCATTCTGAGGCCCGTTGGTTCCTGTCGGCCAGATTTCAATTTTAACTCTCAGGGTTACTTTTGTAATTTTCCACCTTTTTAATCCCTAAGCAATGTCGTTTTAGGGTCACTTAGGAGGGAGAAAAAGGGGTAGAACAACATTCCCCCTTCAGTTTCACTCATCCCCTTAAAAACCAGAGCGTAGAAATAGTTAGGGAGTTCAGAGCATAAGCTAGGGAAAACGACAATCTTCTCAATTTTTTCTCAGAGATTTTCACCAAAGTTTCTTGTAAGGTATGTTTTGAATTCTTGAAAATTTGTTCTCCCCTTACGTCCCCCAAAGCTCTCCCTGTTCACTTTCAGTCATAGCCCTGAGATTGTGAATTCGAAATTATTGCTATTGTTCTTGAATTATTTCATGTGGAATCCAATCCTATGTTAATTGTTGTTATTTTCCACTAGCTAGTAATCGAAATGATGGTTGTTCCTTCAATTTAGAAATTTATCCCTAACTTTTGAAAAGTCAGAAATTAGAATCCTGCTTAAGTTTTGAATTCTTGAAAATTGCTTGCATCTCTCAGAGCTAGGGGCTTCTTTAATGATTGTATGTGTTGAAAACTCAGTTACATGTATGTTATTCAGATTCAATCAGAAAGTCTATATACTTTGTATTTCTCAGAATTGACAATTCAGTTTCAGTCAAAGTACTAGAATATTCAATGTTAGTCAGAAATGTCAGCTAATCAGTTTGACTCTAGTCTTTTCCCGAGATGTTAGTGGTGCCTCTCAATTATTAGAATCAGACTCAGAATTTATTTTATTTGATCTATAAGGCAGTCATGACATTCCAGTTATATAGCTCTGGCCAACCCCAGGAACCTAGTTCAGTTATCAGTTTGTTCTTTAGACGGTTATGACGCTTCCAAATAAGCAGCTTTGACCAGTCTTAGAACTCAATTTCCAAATTTGGTCCTATAAGACGCTCAGGGAACTCTCAGACAGTATCCTTGGGTCAGTTATAGTCTTGGACCCCAGTATCGAGCTATCCGCTAATCAGTAGTAGTAATAGGATTATCTAGTGTGATTAGGACTTAGCACCGAAACTACTAGGGTTCCAGCGCACCCAGGTTCCAGAACTACGTTGCCACCATAGGTTTTATTTACTTGGCCTAACACCCCCCTATGACAGTGATTCTCATAGTCCATTCCTTTATACCCTGGGAAGGTATATTGGGTCCTACCGGTGGGGTGTATACATAGGAATCCACGTCTAGCTCACGTGGTTTTATGTCGGTTATAGCCTCTCCCAATAGTTAGTTCAGTTTACTATCCAATTTCTCAGTTTAGATCAATTTAGTGTAGTATTTTAGATTCATTATTTCAGACATAGAACATGTTTATGACCATCAGCCAGGTTCACTTTTGACCATATTAGTTTTACACCAGTTGTATCAGTTTTCAGTATTTTAGTTGGTCATTTCATGTCGTATCAGTTCATTTATTAGTTCTATCATATTATTCATGTTTCTCTCACTTACTCAGTACATTCAAAGTACTAACGCATACTTTTATGCTGTATTATTTCATGATACAGCTGTAGGTTCTCAGACCCAGCACCGTTAGCTGATTACATTCGGGTCTCTCTATCAGCAACAGTGTGAGTCCTCGTATTTTGAGGGAACATTTTATTCATTTCAGTTTCTTTATTTTTTTCAGCTAGACTTAAAGTTAGTTTGGGGCTTGTCCCAGCATCTCCTCAGTTAGATGTCTTTCAGACTAGACTTGATTTTAGATATTTTTCTAGATATTTTAAATCTCTATGTTCAGTCTTTAAATTTTTTATAAATGTCATTATGTATTATTTAAAATTTCCGCTATGCATGTTTACCTAGTATACTAGTGAATGATAGACCAGGGGTTGACTTGAGGTCACTTGTGGCTTCAAGTACCGTGTTACGTCCAGGGTATAGGCTCGGGGCATGACAAACTTGGTAAGAGCACTAGGTTCAGAGTATCCTTGAAAAGTATGAAAGCCGCATCGTGTAGAGTCTTTTTCATGAGTGTAAATCTCGCCACACTTATGACGATGAGGCTGCAAGATGTTATTAGGAAAACTCTCTTTTGTTCACATTCCTTATCGTGCGTTAAAGTTCAATTTCAGAAATGACCTTCTAACTCGTTCTCTATTTCATTTCAGTGAACCATGCCTCCTAAACGTGGTAATGGAAGAAGGGCTACCAATGCCAACAGACCCGCCCCAGCAGCCCCTCAAGATGACACAGTGTCCACTGCAGAGTTCAGAGCGGCCATCCAGCTGCTAGCCCAAACAGTCACCAACCAGGTGAACCAGTAGGTGGTACCAATATACACTAATGGGTCTGCAGCAACTGCGAGGGTGAGGGATTTCACCTGGATGAACCCTCCATCATTCTAGGGGTCCAAAGTAGGGGAGGACCCCCAAGAGTCCGTGGACGAAATCAGGAAGATCACCCAAATCATGGGTGTCAGCTCCTCTGAATATGCTGATTTGGCTGCCTACCAACTAAAAGGAGTAGCCCAAGTTTGGCATGACCAGTGGAAGGAAGGACGACCAGCAGGAGCAGGACTAGTGGAGTGGGAAGAATTCCACACAACTTTCCTGGATAGGTTTTTCCTTCGGGAGCTGAGGGAGGCTAAGATGGCGGAGTTTATGAACTTGCAATAGGGAAACAAAACTGTGGAGAAGTATGCTCTGGAGTTTACTAGGCTGTCTAAGTATTCTCCAGAGATGGTAGCCGAGCCAAGGGCTCGCACGCTGAAGTTTGTTAACGGAGTGACAAACCTGGTCCTCAAGGAGTGCAAGACGGTGATGCTAATCAAGGATATGGACCTCTCTAGCTTAATTGTGTATGCCCAGAAAATTGAGGTAGAAAAGCTGAAAGATATGGAGCATAAGAACAAACAGGAAAGGACTGGCCAGTCAGATTTCAACCATCATAGGTCCGGCGGTAGTAGGCACCCACGCCTACAACAACCATAGCAGCAACAATAGCAGCAGAGAGCTCTAGCACCTAGTTCATCCAGTGCCCCAACCTTTTGGTCCCGCCAGGATCAGAGGGGTGGATCATCTGGCACTCAGTCTCAGGCTCACAGTACTGGGAATAGGTATCCAACTTGCCTCAAGTGTGGTAGGAATCACCTAGGGGAATGCCTTTAGGGGCGAGATGGCTGTTTTGGATGTGGACAACTTGGAAACAGGCTCAGGGAGTACCCGTCAGCAGGGTGAGGGAGATTACAATCTACCACATCATCAGCTCCAACAGGCCAACCAGCTTAGCAGGTTAATACATTAGGTTTGGATGGTGGTCAGCGCCAGAATCGTTTCTATGCTCTATCTTCTCGTCAGGATCAGGAAAGCTCACCTGACGTAGTTACTGGTATGTTACGTCTCATCCATCTAGACGTGTATGCCCTCCTAGATCCAGGAGCCACTCTTTTGTTCGTGACTCCATACATAGCAATCCAGTTCAACATCAGTCCAGAGGTCTTATCAGAACCCTTCTCAGTCTCCATCCCAGTTGGCGAGTCAGTTAGAGCCAGCCAGGTGTATAGAAACTGCCTAGTCTCTGTCCTGAATAAAGTCATTCTAGCTGATCTCGTAGAGCTATACATGGTGGACTTTGATCTTATTCTCGGCATGGATTGGTTACACTCTTGCTATGCCTCAGTTGACTACAGAACTAGAGTTGTCAAGTTTTAGTTTCTGAATGAACCAGTGTTAAAATGGTCGGGAAGCAGTTCAGCACCTAAGGGTAGGTTCATTTCCTACTTTAAGGCCCAGAAAAACATCTCCAAGGGATGTATATATCACCTAGTTTGGATCAAGGATTCCAACTCTTAGACCCCGACTATTCAGTCTGTTCTAGTGGTCCGCGAGTTCCCAGATGTTTTTCCTGAGGATCTTCCCTAAGTTCCCCCTGAACGGGAAATAGACTTCAGAATAGGTCTCCTCCCAGATACTCATCCCATCTCCATCCCTCCTTATAGAATGGCTCCAGCTGAGCTTAAGGAGCTGAAGGAGTAGTTAAAGGATCTTCTTGATAAGGTTTTATTAGACCCAACATCTCTCCTTGGGGTGCTCCAATAATATTCATGCGTAAGAAAGACTGTATCCTCAGAATGTGCACAGATTACTGTCAACTGAACAAGGTCATAGTTAAGAACAAGTACCCTCTACCCAGAATTGACGATCTGTCTAACCAACTTCAGGGAGCCAGTTGTTTCTCAAAAATTGATCTCAGGTCAAGGTACCATCAGTTAAGAGTTAGAGGGAGTGACATACCGAAAATAACATTCAAAACTCGGTATGGTCACTATGATTTTACGGTGATGTCCTTTGGGTTAACGAACACCCCAACATCCTTTATAGATTTGATGAAAAGGGTTTTCAAGCAGTACCTGGATATGTTCGTCATTGTATTTATCAACAACATTCTTGTGTACCCCAGAAATGAGGAAGAGCATGCCAATCACCTAAGGTTAGCATTATAGATTCTCAAAGATCACCATTTATTCACCAAGTTTAGCAAGTGTGAATTCTGGGTAAAGTTTGTGACTTTCTTGGGTCATGTGGTCACAGGTAAGAGGATACAAGTAGATTCTCATAAGATAGTAGCAGTGAAGGATTGGCCCAGACCTACCTCTCCTACTGAAATTAGGAGTTTTCTAGGCTTAGATGGATATTACCGGTGGTTTGTAGAAGGTTTCTCCTCTGTAGCATCTCTTCTAACCAAGTTAACCTAGAAGAAGGTAAAATTTTAGTGGTCCGACGAGTGTTAGAAGAGTTTCCAGGAGTTGAAGACTCGAGTCACTACTGCTCTAGTTCTGACCTTGCCAGAGGGAATGGATGGATTGCTGGTTTATTGTGATGCTTCCACAGTTGGACTCGGTTGCATTCTAATGCAGCGGGGCAAAGTGATAGCCTACGCCTCCAGACAATTCAAATTTCATGAGAAGAATTATCCAACTCAGGACTTGGAGTTGGCAACGGTGGTGTTTGCACTAAATATTTGGTGGTATTACTTATATGGAGCTCACGTAGATGTATTTACAGATCATAAGATTCTTTAGTACGTGCTGAGTCAGAAGGATCTAAATCTGTGTCAGAGAAGATGGTTGGAGTTGCTAAAAGACTATGACATGAGTATACTGTATCACCCAGGCAAAGTCAACATGGTGGCTGATGCCCTAAGCAGACGGTCGATTGGAAGTGTAGCTCACATTGAGGAAGGCAAGAAGGAGTTAGCGAAGGAAGTTCACAGACTCACCCGGTTAGGGGTGCAACTGATGGGTTCAACTGAAGGTCGCGTGATAGTGCAAAGTGGGTCGGATTCATCCTTGTTAGTTGACGTTAAGTCCAGACAAGATGAAGATCCAGTTCTCCTTAAGCTTAAGGAAGCAGTCCTTAGAAAAAAGATAGAAGCTTTCTCCCAAGGGGGAGATGGGGTGCTCCATTACCAGGGCAGGTTATATGTACCGGATGTTGGTAAGTTGAGACAGCAAATACTGGTCGAGGCACACAGCTCGAGATACTCTATTCACCCTGATGCAACAAGGATGTACCGTGATCTGAGATATTTACTAGTGGAACGACATGAAAAGAGACATTGCTAATTGCCAGCAAGTTAAGGTGGAACATCAGAGACCAGGAGGTATGACTTAGGATATTAGTATACCCATATGGAAGTGGGAAGATGTAAACATAGACTTCATTAAGGGTCTACCTCGGACCCATCGGCAACATCATTCAATCTGGGTGATCGTAGACCGGATGACTAAGTCAGCACATTTCCTTCCAGCCAAAACTACAGATTCAACTGACGACTATGCCAAACTTTACATCTGAGAGTTAATAAGACTCCATGGGGTGCCCTTTGCAATCATTTTAGACAGGGGAACATAGTTCACCTCACACTTTTTGAAGTCCTTTCAGAAGGGACTAGGCACTCAAGTCAAACTCAGCACTGCTTTTCATCCGCAGACCGATGGGAAAGTGAGCGGACCATTTAGACCCTAGAAGATATGCTAAGAGTGTGCGTGATTGATTTTAAGGGTAATTGGCATGACCATTTTCCTCTTATCGAGTTTGCGTACAACAACAACTACCATTCCAACATCCAGATGGCCCCATTTGAAGCATTGTATGGTAGAAGGTGTAGATCTCCTATAGGGTGGTTTGAAGTTGGTGAAGCTACCTTGATAGGGCTAGACTCAGTTCACAAGGAAATGCAGAAAGTTCAGCTTATACGAGAGAGGTTGAAAACAACTCAGAGTCGTAAAAAATCTTATGCTGATGTTCGGAGAAGAGAGTTGGAGTTTGTAGTTGATGACTGGGTATACCTAAAAATTTTGCCCATCAAAGGGGTAATGAGATTTGGGAAAAAAGGGATAGCTCAGTCCAAGATTTGTGGGACCCTATAGGATTCTAAGGCGGATTGGTAAGATAGCCTATGAGTTGGAGTTACCTTCAGAGTTAGCAGCCGTGCACCCAGTCTTCCATGTCTTACTACTGAAAAAGTGCATTGGTGATCCAACTTCAATGGTGCCATCGGACAGTGTGGAGATAAAGGATAGTCTCTCTTATGAAGAAGTTTCAGTTCAGATCCTTGACTGTCAGGTTCGTAAGCTGAGAAACAAAGAAATTGCTTCAGTGAAAGTTTTGTGGAGAAATCAGCTAGTTGAGGGAGCCACATGGGAAGAAAAAGCAGACATGATGGCTAAATATCCTCGCTTGTTCTCTCCCAGTTCAGTTCCAGAATCAGGTACTAAATCCCTTCTCAGTACTCTACTCGGTTCCGTACTTATCAGTTCTATTAAGATTTCCTATGAGCATCCAAGTTGCATCAGCTCTGTTAGTACGGTTAAGTTAGTTTGGAGTCAGTTGCTCCTTCAGAAAATAGTTCATAGTATCAATTTTTGAAATTATAGCTCTTTTCCTAGTTTTGGTCTTTATTCGAGGATGAATGATCCCAAGGGGGAGATATTAACACCCCAAAACTTTCCAAGACAAAATTTAGACCTTGCATGAAAAACCATAGACAAACCAGAAAATTTTTCTGTCTTAGATGACCCACACAACAGACCATTGGTGGAACCAACGGACCGTTGTATAGGGTCGTGGGTTGCAGCAGACTTCTTCAAGTGGGAAACAACGGGACATAGGATGACCCATTGAACCTAACAACGAGCTGCACTGTCATCCATTGAATCCCGAGTTTAGGTCTACTAGACCCTTCCTTGAGACAACAAGAGGGAACAACGACCCGTGGTAGCCTCCAACGAGCCATTGTTACCACCCATCGTTCAGTTCCAGAACCCAGCAGTGTGAACCAGGAGAGGATACAATGGCCCGTTGGTTCTACCAATGAGTCATTGTTATCACTCGTTATCCCCGTACCCTGTTTTCTTACCAGTTCCAATGGGAGGTATCAACGACCCGTTGTTACTTCCAATGGACTATTGTACCTAACCATGGGTCACCCTTGTAAATTTAGTTTCTAAACCCAGAAACCACGGATGGATTGAACAGGTCGTGTTTTTGACCAACGACCCATTCTGAGGCCCATTGGTTCCTGTCAGCCATATTTCAGTTTTAATTCCCAGGGTTACTTTTGTAATTTCCCACCTTTTTAATCCCTAAGCCATTTCGTTTTAGGGTCACTTAGGAGGGAGAAAAAGGGGTAGAACGACATTTCCCCTTCACTTTCACTCATCCCCTCAAAAACCAGAGTTAGAAAAAGTCAGGGAGTTCAGAGTAGAAGCTAGGGAAAAAGACAATCTTCTCAATTTTTCTCAGAGATTTTCACCAGAGTTTCTTCTATAGGTATGTGGGAATTCCGTAAGGAGATTTTTCCCCCTTGCATTCCCCAAAGCTCTCCCTGTTCACTTTCAGTCATAGCCCTGAGATTGTGAATTTGAAATTATTGTTATTGTTCTTGGATTATTTCATATGGAATCCCATCCTATGTTAATTGTAGTTATTTCCCACTAGCTTATAATCAAAATAATGCTTGTTCCTTTAATTTAGAAATTTAGCCCCAACTTTTGAAAATTCAGAAATTAGAATCCTGCTTATGTTTTGAATTCCTTGAAAATTGCTTGCATTTCTCAGAGTTAGGGGCTTCTATAATGATTGTTTGTGTTAAAAGCTCAGTTCATATATGTTATTCAGAATCAGTCAGAAAGTCTATATACTTTGAATTTCTCAGAATTGAAAGTTTAATTTTAATCAAAGTACTAGAATATTCAGTATTAGTCAGAAATGTCAGCTGATCAGTTTGACTCCAATCTTTTCCCGAGGCGTCAGTGATGCCTCTCAATTATCAGAATCTGACTTAGAATTTATTTTATTTGGTCAATTAGGCGGTCATGACATTCTAGTTATATAGATCTGGCGAGCCCCATGACCCCAGTTTAGTTATCAGTTTGTTCTTTAAACGGTTACGACGCTTCCAGATAAGCAGCTGTGACCAGTCTTAGAACTCAGTTTCCAAATCTGGTTCTATAAGATGCTGGAACTCTCAGATAGTATCCCTGGGTCAGTTATAGTCTCGGACCCTAGTACCGAGCTATCCACTTGTCAGTAGTAGTAATAGGATTATCCAGTGGGAGTAGGACAACATCGAAAGGGGCGGGGTTCCAGCACACCCAGGTTCCAAAACTACGTTGTCACCGTAGGTTTTATTTACTTAGCCCAACGGCCCCCTCTAATAGTGATTCTCACAGTACATGCCTTTATACCCTGGAAAGGTATATTGGGTCTTACCAGTGGGGTGTATACATCGAACTCCTCGTCTAGCTCATGTGGTTATATATCGGTTATAGCCTCTCCCACTAGTCAGTTTAGTTTACTATCTGATTTCTCAGTTCAAATCAATTTAGTGCTATATTTCAGATTCAGTATTTCAGGCTTAGGACATTTATGACCATCAGCCACGGTTACTTTTGACCATATCAGTTTTACACCAGTTGTATCAGTTTTCAGTATTTCAGTTGGTCATTTCATGTCGTATCAGTTCAGTTATTAGTTCTATCATATTATTAATGTTTCTCTCACTTACTTAGTACATTCAAAGTACTAAGGTATACTTTTATGCTGTATCATTTCATGATACAACCGCAGGTTCTTAGACCTAGCACTGTTAGCCAATTACGTTGGGGTCTCTCTAACAGCAGCTGCAGTGTGAGTCCTCATATTCCGAGGGCACATTTTATTCATTTTAGTTTCTTTATTATTTTCAGCTAGACTTAGAGTTAGCTAGGGGCTTGTCCCAGCAACTCCTCAGATAGATGGCTTTCAGACCAGACTTGATTTTAGATTTTTTTCAGATACTTTTAAATCTCTATGTTCATTCTTCAATTTTTCATTGCCATTATGTATTATTTTAAATTTCCGTGCGCATGTTATACTCAATATACTAGTGAATGATAGACTGGGGGTTGACTTGAGGTCACTTGTGGCTTCAAGTACCGTGTTACGTCCAGGATGACATTAACACTGGTCCACTCGGTGCTAAATACTACACCCAATTGAAGATCTAACTATATCTATCTGTACTGATAGCTCTAAACTATGTCCTAAGACTAAGTTAGAACTACTTATCTGGAAGTGTCTTGAGATTCTAAAGGACCTGATAAACTGAATAATACTGAAAATATGATAATTGATAATTTTTAACAACTCGAGCTGGGACCTCAAATCGAGACATGGGACCTAAAACCACGAATAGCTCCAAGTCGACCCATGGCATGAACATAACAACTAAAGAGCATACATAAAACAAAATCAAATAACTGAACATGAATAAGAGGAAGTCTGAATAGCATAACAATCATAAAATAGAGTCAACACTCGACCAAGCTGAAAATCTATGTCTTGTCTGATATGCCTCTAACATGTCTGATAAGCTAATGGGATGATGTACCCAACTAGCTCGCTAAAGTCTGGAACTGAATATAACATAACTCAACACTAAATTGAAGGTCCTCGGAAGATGAGGACTCACAAATGATGGGAAACTGAGCTAAGATGGGGAAATTTGGACTAATGGCGGAACTAAATCTAATCATCCAGACCTGTATCATGAAACAATACAACATAGAGTATGCGGTCATTACTTGGAATGTACTGAGTATGCAAGGTAAGTAAAACATGCTGAGTAACTATTAATTGAAATCATGCATGTAAACATAAATCACTAGATCATAAGAGTAAGGACTGCATGCTAAAATCTGATTCTGAAATTTGTATAATCATAAGCTGAATATTTTATCTAAATAAAATGACCCAAAGCTATAATACAAATCATATGACTTGTCATAGCTGAAATCATAACTAAAAAACTTGTAAACTGATCAGTGGGTTGAAGCTGCTATACAACATGATATCATAAGTCATGAACATGAATAACTGAAATGATGAGGAATAATGGGAGACTCGTCATAACTGACACCCCCACAATAGAGCTTACGTGATGCCCTAACTATCACACTCTAGTGGACAGAGCTGTCCAAAACCTTGCCAGGGCTAAGGACGCTACAATGATATCGATATCAAGTTGAAGGCCCCTTGTGGGGAGGGGAGGGGGAACTCTCTTGAGAGGCCCCAAATAGATATATATAAATCTTTGCTGATGCATAGTTTTGATACCCAGGAACCTTGGAACCCCAAGCCTATTCGGTGCTAGACACTAATCCCAAAAACATTTTCAATGCTCGCATCGTTTTTCAACGAAGCTGAAATCATAATCACGTGTATAGTCTGAAATCTGAACATCTGAAATCTTGAGTCCAAAATATATCATAAACTATAGTTGGAGCCTTGACTCCAAAACATATGATAAGTTGATCTTATTAGCCTTGGCTAAATCATGAAAACATACTTAACTTTTGTGGGCTTACTCAAATCTTAAAATCATGCATACTTGAAATAGACTTTATAAGTCAAAATCATAGATTCATACATGGGTAATTTGTAAACATTCATTCATGCTAGATATCTCATCATACTTGAAATTATGAATCATAATCAATTTATATATAAAATCTTCCCATGAATCTTAAAATATGCTTTGGAACATAAAGGGAATTGACCCATAAACAAATCATAGAGAATTTCATAAAATTGGGTTAAAATTCCATAAGATCATAAACCTGAATTAGGACTTGAATTCATGGACTTGAGGGGAAATTTGGGCATGAAAGTGAAAGAAAACTCTTATTCATAGCCCTACATACCTAGGTAAGTTGAATCTTAACTTGACTTTGAAAACCCTATAAAATTGGAGAAGAGTTTGATAAGATTCAAGTTTGATCTTCAAAAAGGAATTTCTAAACTTTGCATGCATTTGAGTTGAATGAATTAGAATAGGTTAAACTCCCTTAAAACACTCCTATCAGGTCTTAAAACAATGTAATTTAGGGCTTAGGATCTTAGATATTATGAAAATGCTCTTAATAAGTTTCCTGAAAAAGTGGCACTGTTAGTCACCACGAGGGACATAACGAGTCGTTAGGTCTTCTAAGGACTCATTATCTCCCCTCGTCACCACCACTGGAAATTTCCAATTTCCCAACTTTCTCACCCCATGACCAACTTAACGAGTCGTTAGGGACACGATGACTTGTTCCTTCGACCCATTACCAACACTGCAATATCATCCCTTACCCACATGACGGGTCATACAACGATTGGTGAGGAGTCACGACGACTCGTCGTCTCATCCATTGCCACTGTCTGAGAAATGGAACCTCTTAAAACTGGGCACAACTTAATGGTTCACTTGACGACCCATTAGGTCACACCACAAGTCATTAAGTGACTCGTTCTGTGACCTGGTGCAGATTTTTCTATTTCTTCTTATTCAAATCTCAGGTCTGATCTTAGAAACTTTTGGAGTATTACATAAATGATAAGTGATATTTCTGAAAATACTGAGCATACTTATAATATGAAAATATTTACTTTTATTTAAAGCATTTATGCTAAAATTCATACTCAAGTGATGGAATCATGATAATACAACATTTTTGACCGGATTCTAAATCGTACAAGTTTTATTCCAACATCATGCTAAAAATTAGGGCCAGGAAAGCATATTGTATAAATGAAACCAAGACATAAATTTCAAATAATAATAGTCATGGAAAACTGGAAAATTATTAAAATTAAGGAATTCATAAGCTGACTGAAAAAACCCTAATTTATAATCTCCTACAAGGTTGGAAATAATTAAGCTCTTCTGAAAATAATTTGGGACACAAGGGTGAAAGGATACCCTTGTTAAATCCCCACATACCTGTAGGAGAAATCCCTCAGAAGATGCTTGAATTTTGAGAAGAATATAGAACTCTAGTTCTTGACTTGAGAGAGTGCCAGATCTTCTGTATAATGATCTTGAGAGCCTAAGTGAGAAATGAGGGAGAAGAACAATTTATTTTCTCTATATCCCCTAATAATCACCCCAAAATGATGTAGTTTAGGAGTGGAAATCTAGGTAATTCTAAAAATACCCTTAAAAATCCATCTGAGAAAAATGTCCGACAGTCTTAACGAAACACCTAACAATTCGTTAGGCCAAGTAATGGCTCATTAGGAGCCATTCAATACCCCTTGAACAAAAACGAAATTCTTTGCTCTTCATTTAATGCCTCCTCTTAACAATTCATTATCACACTTAATAGATGTCACGACCCAAACGTACCCCAGATCGTAGACATGGTTCAAGGGACCCCGAGTCGACCCATGGTTCATGCATAAAACTAATCTCGTCGAAACAAGCAGAATGATAATCATAAAAACATAGAAGAAATGTAATTATAGCGTAACATCATGAAATAATGAACATATACACAACTGAACACTACATACGTGTCTAAAAGCCTCTAATACATAAGATGGGTTGATGGGACAACATCCCTAACTAACACGACCAATACTAAAACATAAACAACATGATAGTTTATCAAATGGCCCTCAGAACATGAGGACTTACCAAGAAGATGAAAGCGAAAGATGAAATGGACTAAGGATGAGACGAGTCTGAGATCCTGACCCTGTATCCTGAGATGATACAACATAGAAAGTATGCGGTTAGTACATGGAATTTACCTAGAATGCAAGATAAGTAAAATGGACATTTTAAAGTAAATAAAACTCATAAGTAACGTAGGAGAAGGACATCATGCATATACCATAAACTTCGTAAGAAAACATAAGACTCAAGGCTTTCAAATCATTCATAAAACGTTCATAATCATACTAGAAATGTAAAGAGTCACGAAAGACAAGGTAGTTCTGGGATTTAAAAAAGCATAGGCATCAATATGGAAGACATGCATAATACCAGTGACCACGTCTGGCGAAGTCTCCTACTCCTGGCCCAAGGTAAGGGCATAGAATCGATTTTGGTGCTGTCCGCCACCTCCACTAGTCGATGCTCCATGTGGAGTAGAACGGGATGGAGCTGCTGTTGTCCTGGAGATCTATGCACAACCCCTATCATTAGACTATCTAGCATATGGGTGCCCTCGGCGCATGTGTCCAGACCTACCACACCTATAGAAAATATCTGAATTGAGAAGGCACTCCCCGGTGTGACTCTTGCCGCACTTCCCGCAGGCTGGAGAGGTATACTCTAACTGGGTGGCTCATTGATCCCTCGATCCTGAAGCCCTGCTCCTCTGATCACCCTTGGGTCAGGATGGAACACTAGCTGATGATGGTGTTGGGGCTAGTGATTTCTGCTGAAACTGTGGACGGTAGCCACTGTTGGAGCTCTAATGCGAAAACCCACGGCTATCCGTCCGAGCCCTCTTTGCCTCCCTCTCCATCACATGAGCCACCTCCATCTGCTAGGCGTACAACACTATGAGAGGAAATTCCATATCCTAGTGAAGCATAGCAGTCCTACAATCCTTGTCTAGATAACCAGCCACACCATGAATGAATCGGCTCACCCGCACCCTCTAATCCATCACTAACTCTGGGACGTACTTTGACAAACGAGTGAACTCAAGCGATTACTCCAGCACTGTCATCTTTCCCTGCTTGAGGTTCACAAACTCAGCTGTTTTCAGCTTCCTCATCTCCCAAGGGAAGAACCTGTCGAGAAAGGCCATGTGGAACTCATCCCAGCTGATAGGGCCCACTCCCGCTGTCCTACTATCCTTCCATTGCTTGTACCAAATATGAGTGACCTTTTTTAGCTGATAAGAGGCCAAGTCCACACACTCCCCATTTGTCACCCCTATAACCTGAGTGACCTTCAAGATCCCTTTAATAAACTCGTGTGGATTATCGTCAACCTTTGATCTCATGAACTCAGGAGGGTTCATCCTCAAGAAGTCTATAATTCAAGCACCGCTGCATTGCCATTCTATGGGACCTGCACAATAGCCTTATGGTTGACCTGAGCGGTCAAGGCCTGTGCCAACATCTGACTAGCTGCTCGAAACTCAGTGTGGGCTGCTAGCTCTGGTGCTTGGGGCTACTGAACAGGTGGGGCTTACTGATGCCCATGGTCATTGCCATCTCCGCTGTCTTCATCATTTCCATTCCTCCTTCCATTCATTCTTATAGGAGCCATAGTTCTGCAATCGCGAATCGCACGAATTAGAAGGGTGGAAAGGCTTTTTATCGCACGACATAGATCATGAAAGAAGGGAACATTTCCTAAAACGTTTAGTAGCCTCTTCGTCATAAGTGTGGCGCGCTTCACACCCATGAAAAAGACTCTACCTAACGCGGCTTTCAGACTCCCTAGGACACATCTATACCTATTTCTCTGATATCAAGTTTGTCACGACCTGAACGTACCCCCAGATCGTAGACACGGTTCAAAGGACCCGGAGGGACCCCAAGTTGACCCATGGTTCATGCATACAACTAATCTCGTTCAAACAAGCAGAATGATAATCATAAAAACATAGCAGAAATGTAATTATAGTGTAACATCATGAAATAATGAACATATACACAACTGAACACTACATACTTGTCTAAAAGCTTCTAATACATAAGATGGGTTGATGGGACAACATCCCTAACTAACCCGACCAATACTGAAACATAAACAACATGAAAGTCTATCAAACAACCTTCAGAACATGAGGACTCACCAAGAAGCTGAAAGCGTAAGATGAGATGGACTAAGGATGAGGACGAGCCTGAGATCCGGACCCTGTATCATGAGATGATACAACATAGAAAGTGTGCGGTTAGTACATGGAATTTACCGAGTATGAAAGGTAAGTAAAATGGACATTTTAAAGTAAATAAAACTCATAAGTAACGTAGGAGAAGGACATCATGCGTATACCATAAACTTCGTAAGAAAACATAAGGCCTAAGGCTTTCAAATCATTCATAAAACGTTCATAATCATAATCGTAAGTAAACACTATCAAAACATAACTTGAGCCAATAACATAAATATAAAAATGCATAAGACATGCTGAATAATGGAAGGACTCGTCATAACTGACACCATTATAGTAGAGCCTTTCATGATGCCCCACTGTCTCGCTCAAGTGGGTAGAGCTGACCCTGGCTTGCCAGACGAGGGTCGTGCATAAGGCGTGATATCACATTTGAGGGGATCATTATCAATACATCATATCATTTACAAACCCACAGTGGCACATGGTTATGAGACACCAGCGTAGTCCTTTGAACGTTGGGCTGCTCGGTGCTAGACACGACTCCCAAAAACATTCATATAGGCTCATACATAAATCAATAACATCATCCATTAAGATTCATTAGCTAAAATATAACATTTATCATCATTGATCCCTTTTAAAACATGCTTAGCCAAGAATCAAGGCCCTTTTCATCGGCCAACATCATAAATCGGTAAATCATGTAATTCACTTCTTAAATTATAAATCATTCTTTAACATGTGGGTATTTCCCAATAATTCATAATATTTAATCCTTTCAAAATAGGCTTATAAATATGGGTAACTTGGAAATCATGCTTTTCCATCATCAATAAACTCAAACTATAGAGTAGTCATCATAAATCATAACTTTCATGAACTTTCATCAAATGGGCATTTTAGATTTAAAAGATTGAAACATGATTTTTGAAGAAAATAATATAAAACCAGCCCATCATTCGTAATTCAATAACTAAAACTCAATTAAATCGTACCCATTAAGATAAATCACATTTTCATGCATTTGAGAAAAATCCCATAGACTTGAATAGGAGGATTCATGATTTAAGTTGAAATTTGGGCATGGTTGGGGAGGAATTTCATCCATTCTAAAACCCTACATACCTGGAAATGAATTGACCTAAAGTTCCTTGAACACCCACAACAGAATTGATGAAAACTTGGGGAAGAAGACCTTGAATCTCCCAAAAATCTCTCTAAATTCTTGCATGAGAATAGGCATGCATAAAGGACTTAACTCATCTTATCACACTCAAAAAATACCAAAATGATGTAGTTTAGGGTCTAAAAGCATGGAGAAGTAAAAAATTCCCTTAAAATTATTTCCCAGAAAACTGTCCCGAAAGGACCAACGACTGACCCAACAGGTCATGGTAACATACCACGACTCGTGGTATCGAGTCGTTGGGTCCACTACCACATAAAACATCTCAGATCCTTCCCACGACTCATCAGGATGAGTCATTACATCAACCCATGAGTCATTTAATCGACCGTCGTCAACTCCTTCACCAACCTGACTTCCCTTTCCACGAGCCTCACCACGACTCGTGGTGCCTTCCAATGAGTCGTGGTCTCCATCCGTCGAATGCACTGGAAACCACAACCCACAAGCAATGACTTTAAACAACGGGTCATTCCTCCTCACCACGAATCATGGGATGTCCCATTGTTTCTCCCTCAGCCTAATCGAGTCCTTCCAATGACCGGTTTCAATGACTCGTTGTTCCTGACAATGAGTTGTTACACCGTCCACTGTCTTTACTACTCCCCTAAACTTCCCGAACCATGACTGCTTTTGACGACTCGTAGTATCCACCCATAAGTCGTTGAGTCGTCTGTTCTGTGATGTTTTGCCAGTTTTTCTGCACTTTTTAAATTCAACTTCCAGGTCTATTCTTAGGCCTACCCGGGGTATTACAATGGATAATTTCTCCAACCGTTAAGACTCTTAGAAACTTACCATTTACCACCTTCTCTCACTTAACAACACATTTAATGATCGTTAAGTTCCCTAACGGGTCACTTAACAACTCATTCTATGTGTTGGTGCAACTTTTGCTGTTTTTTTTATTTCATGCCTTGGGTCTAATCTTAGAGGCTTTTGTGGTGTTACAAGACTCATATAGTAATGAATGGGACCAAAAGATATAAGTTGAAGATAAGTCATTTTTTCCATGATAACTTTAATGATGAGGACATCATGACCTTGATGGGAAATTCTTATTCAGATAGCGATGAAGCTAAAGCTCAGGTACATATTCTTGATTTAAATGCAAATATTCATTCATACTCTAAAAATAAACTAGCATCTCTTTATTATTATCATTGATGAGTACTACTCTTTGGCTATTAAAAATGATCAACTTATGAGTACATATCTTTCCCTTACAATCAAGAGTTGGAGGAAGAGCGAGAAGAACTAGTTCAAAAAATTGAAGATTTCAATAACCATTCTAAGGATCATCTTGAGGGGGGAAACAATTAAAAAAATGAAACTTAATCTACAATATGTGCTAACAGAGAATCAAACTCTCAAGATGAACCTAGATAAAGTCAAACTGGATCTTGAATAAACCTTAAGGTGGACCAAGTTGTTTGAACTACCAATCTCACCGCATGAAAGTCACTCTAGTCGTAGACAAGGTTTAGGATATAAGAAGGAACCTCAAATACTGACAAAAGACTCAAGCTAGACCTTAAACTCTGTTCTTGTTATGGAATGATAGGTCATTAAAAGACCAATGCAAAATTAGGTTAAATGCAAATAAGAAAAGTTGAGTTTGTTTATTGTAGACCTGGTTCATATATTCAAACTGCAAAACATAAGAAAATTTTTGAGTCTATCAATCATATACTTGATTTCTATATTCAAACTGCAATAAGAAGAAAAGACTCCTCCTTACCACTGTAGGCTCAAATAAATCTAATTCATCCTTTCAATAATAAAAAGGACCCAAGTTATTCTGGATACCCAAAACTAATCTATGACATTTGTTTCAGGAGAAGGTGAGAGTGAATAAGTCAACCTGATACATGGATAGTGCATACTCCAAACACAAGACAGGCATGATAGAAAACATTCTTTCACTCTCAAAACACAAGGGCGGAATGTTTCCTTTGGAAATGGTAAGAAAGGAGAAATAGTTGGAATTAGAAAGTTTGGGAAGTCTATGTCTCAGGCTATCAAAAATGTATCCTATTGAGTATCTCTCGTATGTGTGATAAGGAAAATAATCTGTTATTCACATCAACTGATTGCAAGAGACTAGTATAGATTCAGGAAATCTAATTATCTGATGAACGAGACACAAAATCATCTACAAGATAAATATTTTTGATCCCAATGGTGAAGATTTCTCATGTCCAAGTGCAAAACCATAGACAACTCCCTTCTTTGGCACAAATGGATGGGACACACTAGTTCACTCATTTCAACAAACTTGTAGGAAAGGACTTGGTTCGTGGACTACCAAATACCAAGTTCAAGGAAAAGATGATTTGTGATGTCCATGTCAAAGAAAAACATGTCAAGTTATCATTCAAACCAAAGAATATGGTTAGCAGTTCTAAGTTCCTACAACTCATCTGTATGGATGCATGTGGCCAAACGTGAGTTCCTAGTAGAGGAGGAAAGAAGTATGTCTTTGTCATTTTTGAAGACTATACCAAGTTCACTTGGACCATGTTCTTGGGATCAAAAGATGAAACATTTGAAGTTTACATTATATTTACAAAGCAGGTCCAGAAAATACTCAAAACTGAACTAGTAAGTATTAGATCAGACCATGGGCCATAATTTGAAAACTCAAGATATTTTAAATACTGTGCAGAAGTATATCTTTGTCATTTTTGAAGACTATCCAGGTTCACTTGGACCATGTTCTTGGGATCAAAAGATAAAACATTTGAAGTTTTCATTATATTTGCAAAGTAAGTCTAGAAAAAAACTCAAAACTGAACTAGTAAGTATTAGATCAGACCATTGGACATAATTTGAAAACTCAAGATATTTGAAATACTGTGCAGCATCAGGGATAGATCATAACTTTTCAGCACCCAAAACTCTTTAACAAAATAGTGTTGTTAAAAGACAAAATAGAACACTAGCAGACATAGTAAGAACTATGTTGATAGCAGGTGATTATCGAAAGGTTATTAGACAGAAGTAGTGGACACAACTTGATATCTCATAAATAGGTGCATGATTATAGCACTATTGGAGAAAAAACCCCTATGAACTTTGAAAAAGAGGAAACCCAACCTCACTCATCTTAGAGAATTTGGCTATAACTGTTCATTCATAATAATGGTAAAGAAGGCCTACGAAAGTTTAATTATAAGAGTGATGAAGGAATATTCATGGGTTAATCCTTCAACAGTAAATCCTATAAAGTTTTGAACAAGCGAAAAAATTGTGTTGAGGAAGGTGTTCATGTAATATTCGACGAAAAAAACTCACTTGGTGCTCTGAACATTCAGGAAGACATTGAGGAAATTGGCTTGGCCCCTATCAGGAACATGGAGAAGGAACTAGGTCCATTTGATGAGAATTCTTAACATGAAACATAGATCAATTGAGATAACTATCACAAATGAACTGGAAACATGAGTAGAAATTTCCATCTAAGTGGAATAGAACAATGAGAGCCCATGCCTACCCAATCCATAACATCCATGCACTTGGTTCACCTACTAGATCAGAATCATTAGAAGAACGAGCGAGCAATTGAAAACACATAATCTCTCATCTTATACAAAACATGTTTACTCTATTACACTGGAATTCAGACTAGGTCAAAATTGAGAAACATGTGTGCCTTCTTAGCGTACTTATCAATGATTGAACCCAAAAGTATAAAGGAGGCACTATAAGACAATCATTCGATCAATGCAATGCAAGAGCAATTAAGTCAATTTGAACGTATCAGAGTATGAAATTTGGTTTTACATCCCAGAAACAAAATAGTAATTAGCACAAGGTGGATATTCTGAAATAAACTGGAAGATCAAGGAACAATAGTCAGAAAAAAATCTCTCCTAGTAATTCAAGGATACAATCAAAAAGAAGGTATTGACAATGATGAGACCTTTACCCCTATGGCAAGAATGGAAGCTTTTAGAATGCTAAATAGGCTTTGCAACATTTCAGGAAGAATCCTATGTCAAGAAACCACTTTGATTTTAACATCATGAACATTAATATCATGTCTATAAGTTGAACAAGACATTTTATGGTCTCAAATAGGCTCCTAGATCATGGTTTGATAGGTTATCAAGTTTTCTTCTGAATTATGGCTACAACAGGGGTAAAATTCATAATACTTTATTTTTTAAAAAAGGGAAACAACTTTCTAGTAGTTAAAGTGCATGTAGATGACACGGTATTTGGTTCCACTAATGAAGGACTATGTAGTGAATTTGAAAAATTGATGAGTGGTGAGTTTTAGATGAGCAGGATGGGAGAACTAAATTATTTTCTGGGGTTACGAATCAAGCAATTAAAGGATGGTACATCTATTCACCAATAAAAATATACCAATGAACTAATCAATAGATTTTAAATGGAGAACTCAAAGACAAATTATACATCAATAGCCACTACAATAAGATTGGGCATGGATGAACCAGGTCAAAAGATAGAAGAAACTAAATATAGGAGTATGATTGAATCTCCATTCTAGCTAATAGTCAGTCAACCTGATATTTCCTTTAGCATGGGTTGTGTGCTAGATTTCAATCAATTCAGAAGAATATCATGTGAACGTAGTTAAAAGAATTTTTAGGTATCTGAAGTGGATATTTGACCTAATTCTATGGTATCCTACCAGCGGCTCATTCAAGCTCATAGAATATGCAGATACAGACAATCCTGGATATCTAGTTGGCAGAAAAGTACATCTAGAATGGCTCATTTTTTGGGACCATGCTTGATTTTATGGGCTACTAAGAACAAAACACATTGGCTCTTTCAACTGTTGAGGTTGAATATATACCAACTACTTCTTGTTGTGCATAACTACTATGGGTTAAGCAGTAGTTGAAGGACTATGGAATATATATGTAGTGCATATCTTTCAAGTGTGACAACATCAATGGTTTGAATAGGGACAAGAAATCAGTTCACTATAAAAGAACCAAACACATCGATGTAGACCATCACTTCCTAAGAGATAATGTTGAAAAGGAAAATATCTCAGTGGTGTCTGACAAGAATGAGGATCAAGTGGCTGATATATTTATAAAAGCTTTTAGAGAGAGAACCTTATGAAAGATTCATGTGGATCTTGGCCTCTTCAAACTCCACTAATTCTATCACATATTGTTTCCCACTAATGACTAGACTAAGAATATTTATATGCTTACTCTGAGTCTCTACGGTAAAATTCACTAACTTAGTCTTGTATCTTTAATCAAGTACATACCTAGGGCATGCTTCATCTGGATCATAAAGGAACTAATGATATTACTCCTATTATGTAAATATTGCAATAATAAAGGACAACCATGGGAGAATCATAAGAGGAACTAGGGGTCTCCATGAGCTAACTTATATGCACTATCCCCTGCTCAACATATCCATTAAAATCTTTAAAAAACAATGACCATACACTAATGAACCTGGTCCATTATGACCCAAATCTCCTTTAAAATAGTCTTTGTTGATATTCCTATGATTATGCATATGCTAGAAGTGGATGTTCCACTTTTTAACGTCCCATCACCTAAAATCCATGTCATCATGCCAGTCAAATACCTGCAGTTACTCTTGAAAACTATCACAAAGCCACGTCTTCTCTGCCATAACTACTCAACCCTTTCACTTCCCTTCCTTGTCTATAAAGACATCTGGTACAACCATAGAACTCTATTAAATCTTCAAAAATCTCTCATTCCCAATGAAAATCACAGATCCATAACTATCTAAATATCCCTCCAAAAGTCACTTTTCTCCTCTCTAAGAACATGGATTCTTTAATTCCTAAACCCTCTTTAGCCGACTACTCAGATGAGGAAAACCTAAGTCCTAAAACTTCCTCAACTCAAACTTAGGGGGAAATCTCTATCCCCTTGTCATCTCTAATGAAAACTGAACCCACTAAATCTGTATTAGGTTCTTGTCCAACTGGATCTGATCCCACTCACAAAAATTTAGAAATTCCATCCACTTAACCAATCACTCCAACCTCCATATAGGTGGAAAGTGGACAAATTAATTGATGTGAAGAAAGAGAATATAAGCATTGAGATGGAAGGGAAAGTGGTCAGAAGAAAAAATTCAATCAACAAAGGAAAAGGTGAAATTTCAAGAAGGTGAAATAGTTCAAGAAAAGGGAGAAATAATGAGTTGAATGAAATTAAGGAGGAAGACGAGGATGATAATGTGTTATTGAGTTCGAGACTAGAAATTCTAAAAATTGTAATACCCCAAAAGTCCCTAAGACCATATCCTAAGGTTGAGTTAGAGAAAATAAAAAATTGCACCAGAGTCACGAAATGACTCAAGGAATGAGTCATTGCTGGAAACAACGACTCATTATGTTATTCATTGTAAGCTTCTTGTTAAGGCCTCCTAGAAAAAACGAGCCTGGCAATGACTCGTTGGTGCATTTAATGGGTTGTTCTAAGAAGTCGTTGAGTAGAGTTCAGTAAAGGGTCAAAGTTGGTTCAGCGACAACGGGTAGATACAACAACCTGTTGGGGTGAGTAACAACCCATTGTGTGGATTCGAGGTCGTGAGCTTGGAAGCAAGACAGGTGAGGAGTTGTGGTGTCAACAAGACGAGTTGTTATTTCCTATAAAGACTCATCATTTTTACTTGATAGTCAGAGGAAAAACACCTCAGGAAACAATGAATGGTCCAACAAGTCGTCAAATACTACAATGACTCGCTGGATCGTCATTGTAGCTAGTAGTCAGGTTTTTCCTGCATTTTTCCAGGGGTAGTTTTGTAGTTTTCCCAGCTCCTAACTTTTTAATGACGTTATTGAGCCTTGAAATGAGTGTTTTAAGAGCTTTTAGCCTACACTAAGTCATTAGGCTCCCATGCATGCATTGTATTGAATTTTTCTTTCAAGATCAAACTAGAATTCCTCTTCAATTTCTTTCTCAATTTTCTTAGACTTTCAAGATTTGTCTGAAAATTAGTTTACCCGGGTATGTAGGGCTATGAATGGGGGATTTATTCCACCCTCATGCCTGAATGCCCCCTCTCTAATTCAAGAATTCAAGTTTCTAATTAACTGTGTTGATTTATAGGGTTTAAACCCAATTCTATGAAATTATCTATGCTATGTTTATAGACCCAATCCCCCCATGTTCTAATGTATGAATTAAGTCTAATGAAAAGATTTCACACTTAATTTGATTATAAATTCATGATTTTACGTTATCAGAAATTATGCCCTATTATGCAAGTTTTATGAAAATTCAAGCCTATGATCCATGATTTCAAGCATGATGAGATATCTAGTATGTATGAATGTTATGAACTCTCAACTTATGATTCCATGATTATGACTTATGAAATCTATTTCAAACATGCAGGATTTTATGATTTCGGAAAACCCATCCAAGTTAAGTATGCTTGTTATGATTTTAGCCAAGGCTACCAAGATGAGTTTATGATATGATTTGGAGTCAGGATTCCCAATGCAACTTATGATATGATTTGGAGTCAAGACTCGCAATGTTCAAATTTAAGCTATGTTTTGAGAATATGATTATATGAGCAATATGCATGTTTTGGGAGTAGTTTCTAGCACCGTATAGGCCAGGAGTTTCGATGTTCCCCTGTCTCATAAAGTACGCGTCAACATTGGTATATATTTGGGACCTCTCAAGAGAGTGCTTCCTCGCCCCAGGGCACACTGTGATATCACACCTTATTCATCCTTTTCCCTGGCAAGGATTAGGATGGCTCTCCTCCATGTGGGCAAAATGTTGGATCATCATGCGCTCATACATGGTGGTTGTCGGTTCTGACGAGTCTCCCATTGTTCCTCATGATTTCAGTTACTCATGTTCATGACTTATGATATGATGTTTCATAGCATGTTTGACCCAATGATCAACTTATGAGCTTTTACTTATGATTTCAAGTATGACAAGTCATATGATTGCTATTTCTAAATCTTGAGTCATTATGTTTAGTTATGATAAATAGCTTATGATTATGTATATCTTAGATACATGGCTCTTAGCATGTAGTCCTTACTCTCGTGATCTATTTAATTTATATGCATGATTTTAGATATGTTTTACTAATCATGTTTTACTTACCTTACATACTCAGTACATTCGAAGTACTGATACATACTATATATTATATCATCTTATGATATAGGTATGGATGATTCCTCCCAGTCTCCTCACTAGCTCACATTCGCTCAGTTCAGCTCCATCCTTATTTAAGTGAGTCCTCGTCATCCGAGTACATCTATCAGTTTGGAATTTTTATGTTTTGTTTAGTTTTAGAATTGGAGTTAGTAGAGGACTTCTCCCATCATCTCATCAAATAGTAGAGGCTTTTTAGAAATAGACTAGTATGTTCAGCTTTGAGATTTAGCGTTGTGATGTTATCACAGACTTCTGATTATTCATGTTTATGTTGATTTCTACTTGATTATGCTCTTCAATCATGTTATGTATGTACCATGGGTTATATTGGAGCCATTCATGGTTCTAGGTTCCGTGTCTCTATCCAAGGTCTCAACTCTAATATGGTATGGGTTTATAACACTTTCGACGATTAAAAGTAAGGAAATAAGCATGGTCTTAGGTGTGTTTATATGGATATGATGCACTTTTACTTTATTTTAAGAAAAATTAGGTGTTGGAGTTGAAATCTAAAAAATAAGTGAAAAGAGTAAAGAAAAGGGCCAAGTACAGACCTCAGTACCACCCGTGCAATCATGGTACAAGCCGTATTGAATCATGGAAAAGTACAAAAGATAAGCTTAAGGAAAAGGTCAAGTTATGACTCATGGTACGAGCCATACCATTCTGTTATAAGTCGTACCAAGAAAGTCGTAGAAAACTTCAAAAGAAGTTGCACTGGGTTAGTCTCCTAGTACAACTAGCAGCCACAAATCGTGATACCTACCTATGATCCATATCAAGGAGCCGTGGAAAAGTTCAGAAGGATTGAGGAATGGTATATCTCAAGTCATGAGAGGTAGTCACGAGGAGTAAGAGAAAGGTATGAGTTGTACCAAGACACTCATGGAATTATTCAGAGAATGTCATAAATCTCAGATTCAGACTATGATAGGATTGTACAACTCGTAGGATCATTGTACGAATCATACCAATTTCCCATACTTATCCAAAATCAAAATTTGCCAGACATTGTACGTGCATAGGTACGAACCATAAAATCATGGTATGAGTCATAGGTGAAGGCAATTATAGTTTATCAGTTTCCCCGTTAATTTAAGAAAGATTTCTAATTATTTGTATAAATACTTTTCTAGGTTATTTTAGTTTGGAGTTCAATTCTTTTGACTAGTATCCGACTTTTGGAAATATTAAGAATAATTTTTGGAGAGTTTCTTGCATTGATTCTTTCATGGTTCTAAAATTCTTCTTCATTAATTTTGTGTAATCATCAAGTGGGTTTACTTTTCAATCATCATTGTAAGTTCTAAATTATGTTTTCTTCTATGAATGCTAATTGATTTCTTACAATCATGAGAGGCTAAAACCTCCACAACTAGGATTGTGGGAACCATGGTGAATTAACAAACTAGGGTTTGGACAAAGTGATTCTGAACAAATACTAATGCTTGTATTATATTCTCTTCATCTTAAATGTTTCTTAACAAAGCGCAACGTTAGGATTTCCCGAATTCTCTACTTTCTTTAATCTAGAGAGGTAGAGATTACGAAAAAATAATAACAATAAAGCCTTGAACTTTATGGTTCATTTTATAACTTGAGTTGCGGTTGCAGGATAGTTAATTTGGAAAAAATTGATAACAGTTAAAGTGAAATCACTCGAGTGACCTAATCCAATAATTAAGTATAGTCATCCAATAGGGACGAACTAGTCGTTTGGATGAACTTATGTTATCAATTCTACAAGTCAAGTATTGGGATAGATCACAAGTGTAAGACCCATAGTTATGAACCCATGGGAAATACATCCCTAGTTAACTGCATCATCTTGATAACAATTTCATTGTCAATACTGTCATGTGTTTACTTCTTTACTAAACCCCCTTTAGGAAATAACAGACTTAAAAGCTTAAATACTAACATTATTATCTTGACCATATTCCCTGTGGGATCAACCCCAACCTAGTTGAATTATTTATTGACTATGTCGACATCATACTTTTATAAGAGTGTGATTTGAGCGTTATCAAAAGTGGCACTGTTGCTGGGGAATACAGTTTAGGATTAGAGTAATTGCCTATTTTAACTTTTAGTTGTTATTTCCTCATTTATGTTTTCTTGTGTTTTTGACACCCACAGGTTGTCTCTCGGTGAATGCCATGTACTTGATAGAGTGGAAACCCTTTTATTCCATGTGATATTGAATTAGAGCGAACACTGCGTAGGATGAAAAACACTGAGTAGAGAGAGGCCCATTTAGCGGAAGAAGCTCGTCAAGCCGAGATAGCTCGACAAGTTGCACTTCAGGAAGCAGAGGATGCTTTTGATAAGGCAGTAAATGTTGGCTGCCATGGAAGGTGCAATAGAGGCCAAAGATATGCTTTTTAGTTCTATAATGATGATGACCCAAATATTGTGAAGCCGGGTCAACTGGAGCCATCGTACCACCACTATTGCCTCCTGGGGAAAAGTTTGATATCACTAGCACCATGATTCAGCTACTGAATATGAAAGGGGTGTTTAGTGGTAATGCATCTGACGATGTGAATCCGCACTTAATGAACTTTATTGGTATATGCAAGGTGTATAGATTACCAGGTGTCAAACAGAACTCTATAAGATTGAGACTCTTCCCATTCTCTCTATCTAGAGAACCACAGTTTGGTTTTCAGAGTTGCCATATGACTCCATAACCAACTGGAGGGATCTTAAATCGGCCTTCTTGGAAATATTCTTTCCACCCTCCAGGATGCTACTGATAATGCTCAAACTCACACTCCTGATAAAGTATGAAGTGGACATTGTCAATAAAGAACCCAACAAGGGTTGGGGTCTATCCCACAGGGAAAATGGTCAAGTTATATAATAATGTTAGTATTTAAACTTTTAAGTGTGTTATCTCCAAAAAAGGGGGTTTTATAAAAGCAATTATAAGACAATATTCGGACTTGATTGTTGTTTATTAATATTATGCAAATAACTAGGGTAAGCGTTCCCCATGGATTTATAACTACTTCGGGTTTTACACTTGTGATCTATCCCAATGCTTACTTGTAGAAATTGATAACTAGGGTTCATCCAAACGACTGATTTTTCCCTTTTGGATGAATATAATCAATAACAGGATGAGGTCTCATTAGCGATTTCACTTCAACCGTTATCAAATTTGCCCCAAATTAACTATCCTACGATAGTAGCTCAAGTAATACAATGACCCATAATGATCAAGGCTTTGATGTAATTTTCTTTTCCTAATCTCTAGTTCTCCAGGTTAAAGCCATAAATAATTCAGGCAAGTCCTAATGTTCCACTTCGTGAAGAAACATTAAAGACGAAGAGAATACAATACAAGTGTTTAACATTGGTTTAGAATCACTTCGTGCAACTGTAGTTTGTTAATTCACCATAGTTCTCACAACCCTAGTTGTGGAGGTTTTAGCCTCTCATAATTGTCAGCTAATTATCAGCATTCATAGACAAACACATATTTTAATAATTATAGAGATGATTAAAAGAAAAACTACTTGATTATTAGAAGAATTTATGAAGAATTATTCAAGCACAACGAAGAAAATCAAAGCAAGAAAATCTCCAAGACTTGAATAGAAAGCTAACAACAATTTTCCTCTCAATGTGTTTCATGGATTTTTCCCAACTTCTCCTACTAAAAATAACCTAAAAAGTATTTATACAAATATTTAGAACCTTTTCCCAAGTAAACAGGGAAACTGCTAAAACTACCGCTGACTTCACCTACGACTCGTAATAAGATTGTATGGGTCATACCTTGACTCGTACTTTGGCTAGCATTTGCTGAATCTGGCTTAGTGTTATGAAATGGTGCAACTCGTACCATGAACCTACGAGTCATACAATCAATCATGGTTTAATACTGACAATTCTGGCAATCTTCTGAACTTTATCACAAATGGTTTGGTATGACTTGTACCTCAGTTCTACGATTCGTGACTCTTTATCGTACCTTGGACCTGCTAGTCTTTACTTCTTCTGAACTTTTTCGCAGCTTCTTGATACAGGTCTTAGGTAGATCTCATGATTCATGGTTTCTACCCATACCAGGAGACTTAGCCTGTGTAACATCTTCTGAAGTTTCCTACGACTGCTATGGTATGACTCCTACCATAAACCGTAAGTTGTCTTTGCCTCAACATTTCCGACTTAGACTTTTCCACGAATCTCAGTACATCGCGTACCAGGATGGTATAGCTCATACTGAGATCCGTACTTAGCCACTTTTCTGCAATTTTCTCCATCTTTTAAACAATTCAACTCCAAGATCTATTTTCCCTAAAAATAAAGTAAAAGTGCCTCGTATCCATATAAACACACCTAAGTCAATGCTTATTCTCCTGTTTTAAGCGTCGAAAGTACTGTAAACTCACAGTACATCAACACCCTTAACTTAAGACTTTTTCATGTCCTCAGGAAAAGAAAAAAAATTAAAATGACGCTTAACTAGAAAGTAAACTTAGAATACCTATAATCAACACAACAAAATTTGTACTACAGATCACAATAAGCTATTGAACCCTTTTCCATTCAAACTAAGTCAACTATGCACACATATAACCACAATCGATGGCATATGGGGATCAAGATATGACATCCAACTATTAGCAGAGAATTGAGCTATTACCAATGCTATTCACATAAACAAGTAAAATACAACACAAACTAAGTACCCTCACAGCAAATGAAGTCCCCAGCACTCACAGCTATAAAAAATTATAAAACCTGGGACTAAACAAATGAGACTCTCACTCTCACAAAGAAGTTCCTAATACTAAACATCGGATACCATAGGCTTGCCCTTGTTTTCTCTACTTTGACTCTTCGGACAGTTAGACTAGGACCACTGTAGGACTTTGTTCGTCTTGTAATTTAGGCCCGGGATGAGTATGGTAGATATAGAATTTAGTAACTAAACCCTCCTTTGCACTACATACTCGCAGCTTCACTTTTCACTTTTTACCCCATTTTTCAATTTTTCAACTTTTCCTCCCTTTTCATTGTTTAAATAAAATATATGGGTTTGACGTGTTTTTCTCGTCTTTTTCATTTCATTTTCTCTTTTATTTATTTTCTTTTTATTTTTCTTTCTTAGCTCTTTTTCTTTCTTTTCTTTTCACACCACACCTCACCCTTCTTTAACTTTTTTTTCTTTTCTTTCTTTTCCACCTCCCCATAGTTTATGCACCCTTACTATAGCCACCCTCAACTTAGAGATTTTGTTTGAGTTGAGGTTCACATTTCCCAAGAAGAGATCAGGGCCAAAACATGTTCATAATAAACAATGGAAAACCTGAAGGGTTAATCATAGAAAAAGATTAATGTTAGGGTCAAAATCGGGATCAAGGGATTCATTTTTATTTGGTAGGGTCATTTAAGCTAAAGTGGCTAAAATAAAAAATGGCCTATGATCATTTCCTAACCATCTATCCTAAAACATATGTAAAGACCAATAGGGCAAGTTTTAGATCCTCAATGCAGTATTGAACTAAGTATGAATCCTCACTCACTCATGGTAGCGGTTTGCATTGAATATACCTATCTAATTCATGCATCGCTAACCTACAACTACACACGCTAATAATATAAATTCCATACAAAGATTTACAGTGGTCATTCAATTGCAATTAACTACACAACTAACATAAAAATTGTTTTGAACAAGGTCAATATTTTTCAAAAACATCAAACTAGTGCATTTATTGGCTACTTCTAAGCTACTTCTAATTAATTGAATAACAAAAACATCCTACACATGCCGGTTCTACTAGATAGTATGCCTGAGGGAAAAGAAACACAACAAGAAAAGCCCTCAGATGAACAAGATACCCAAAAACTACAAGTAAACCCCCTTTGAAAACATGCTTCGTCCCCGAAGATTCAACTATAAGAACAAGGGAAAGGGACAAACCTGTGGAGCACTAAGTGCTCCTATCATCCTGCGGAGTGGTACCTCCGCTACAATAGTGGCGCCAGTAGTGGCCTGCGCACTCAATGGGAAGTCAATTGGGGGATTGGTTACCCCCTCCATAGTAACAGTCACCTCAGTGACCTCGGTCTCTAATCTGGATGAATGTGGCTCCCCCAAAGGATCCTCGCCACCCGCAAGTACTCTCTAGGAGGTGGTGGATCTCTCTGCGCCTCTAGCTCGCTCCTGCAACTCTGACATATGTGTGTCATGAGTTTGCAGGCTATCCAATATCGCTCGCTTGCTCTCCTTCTTCTCCTTATTTTTCCTCTTTTTCAAGGGCTCGTCTCCAACCTCCTCCGATACTCTCTTCTTACTCTTTTATCTACTAGCCGCAGATGGAACCCGATATGCCTCCAAATCTAGCTCCTCATCAGCTCCACATCTAAGTTCGAAAGAGTGGGGGGCTCTAGAATCGCCGATTGTCTAGATGACCACTCTGTCACTTGGCTCTGAAGAAATCCCAACTCTTTCCTAAGGTTGCCTGTGTCCAACTTCTCAGCTAGGCAATCATTTAAGCGTCGCCATGAAGCTATCTGTACGGCCATGCAACACCCTCACGGCCGCATCAAGGATTTGCAGTCCTCTGCCTTACCACTCGGCCATGATGCCAAAATGCTACAAATACAAAATAGATGAAAACTTTCCCGAATTACTGAACTCTTCGCCTTCACCCAATGCTTGACATTCTCCATCATAGATTAAACCTTTCTCTTGGTCACTGATCTTGGGCATAATTGCATGCCCAAGTGTTACTTTAATACTTCATTTCTATTTGTTTATCCACTTTTATATGTGCATTCTCATGTGATTTGTAGGTAAATGTGGATTTATACTAACCAACATGATTAGTGTTGTTTTCCAGTATAGAAGGAATTTTTGGAAGCTAATCTACAAGTTGGTGAAGTATGGAAATGGACTCGGAAGCAAGAAGTGGAAGTCGACAAGGAAATTAGCCAAGTTTGGTGCTCCGTGATGGAGGCCGTGTCACACTACCATCGCGGAAGCAGTCTGCCTAGAAGTAATTTTTATATATTTATTTCCAGTGGAGGTGCGCGTTACCTCCGTGGCACGGAGCTGATGCTCCGCGATACACTCCGTGCCACGCTGAAGATAATTATCCGGAACCCCAAGTTCCAGTGGAGGTGCGCGATGGCACCGTGGCACGGAGCTAAGGCTCTGCGATACACTCCATGCCACGCTGAAGACAATTACCTGGAAACTGAGTTCCAGTGAAGGTCCGCGACAAGGCCGTGGCACGGAGCTGATGCTCCATGATACACTCCGTGCCACGTTGCCAGTTATTTCGGGAAAAATTTCTCACTTGTATAAATAACACTCTTAGGTTTTATTTTAAAGTATCTGACATTATTGAGCAAGAACGTGGATAGCAGGATGTTGAGAAGAAGAATTCCTAGGGATAATTCTCTTCCTTTTTCTCTTTAATTCCAATTGCTTGTATGATTTGTACTTGTTTGAAGATGTTTAATCCGCAAATGAGTGGCTAATTCACCTCTTGCTGAGGTTGAGGATAATTGTAGAGGAATGTAATTAATGATTATTTCAGTTTTTATCTTCTCTTTAACGTTGTTCTACCAATTCTTGTTTTTACTACGTTAATGTTTGGCCAATGTTAATGTAAATTCTAGAATTCCAATTTCGATTCTGAAAGGGAGACTAATTGGATAGATGTGAATTGGTGGAATATGTTCTTTCCTTGGTTGAGAAATTAAGGGAAGATTTACGTTCATAATAGAAATATATCTGCAATGTCATATTTGGTCATTTATGGAATGTGTTATGTATAGCTAGAGCATGGGGTTTTGCATCACAGAAATGTGTAATGTAAGTCTCGTGATTCTTTAATTGGTGAGGAGTCGAAAGATCCAATCCATGGGTTATTAATTCCTGACTAACAATCGAAGAGAAGATAGACTGATTTTAATTAATCAATTACATCCCTGCATGTTTGCCTTAACCTCACCTTGTTCATTGCTAATGTTCAGAATTTAATTTACAATATTTACTTAGGTTCACATTAACTATTAATCTCAACTCAAAAGAATTATTTGTTTGGTTGTCTAGCTGCATAACGAAATCGTTTACTAACAATTAGGAAAATTACTACCATATTACAGTCCCTGTGGGATCGATACTTGGCCTGAAATAAAGCCACTTTACTACTTGTACGACCACATGCACTTGTGTGTAGTTGGGTTCGAACAAGTTTTTGGCGCCATTGCCGGGGACTGGCAATTGGTTATTTAATTCTCTTAGTGTTAGTGTACACGTTAGATATAAGTGTTGACGACTTGATCTTAGCCTTTCTCTTGCAGGTACTGAATTTTTTTCTGAACGCTGGCAAGAGACAAGGAGTTGGTGGATTCATTTATAGAGCCAGAGAGACAATTTCATCGACAAAGAAGGGAAGCTCTAGAGAAGAAGCTGCAGTTATTAAGGCAGACAATTCTGGAGCAGCAACAGAATCCACCGATTGTAAGGGCAGTTTTAGTGCCCGAAGAGATGGCAGTAAGACCGGTTTGCAAAGTGGCAATCCCACACGCAAATAATGTAACATCCAACATTCATAGACCGGAGCCAAGAGGGAGATTCGAACTCAAGCAGAATATGGTATAGTTATTGCACACCAGCGGACAATTTACAGGCCTCCCTCATGAAGATCCACAACAACATCTCCAAAACGTTTTGGAGATAAGTGACACCTATATCCCCGCTGGAGTATCATCCGACTATGTGAGGCTTACATTATTCTCATTCTCACTGCTGGGAGAAGCAAAGAGGTGGTTGAAGGCTGAACCACCAAATTCTATCACTACTTGGGATGACCTCGCGAGGAAGTTTTTGATACGATTCTTTCTATCAGGGAAGACAACCAGACTTAGAAGTCAGATTCTAAGTTTAAAACAGAGAGAGGGTGAGAGTTTGTATCAGGATTGGGAGAGGTTCAAGTCAATGCTAAGGGATTGTCCTCATCATCACCAGTCTAATGATGTGTTGGTACATACGTTCATTGAGGGTTTGGAACCGCATACAAAGATTCTGTTAGATTCAGCAGCCGGTGGGAAGGTATTGGAGAAGACCTATGAAGAGCTTTACACACTATTTAACCGTATTTCACAGGGAAATCCAGAATGGAATGCGGATTCAACTCGAGGAGGAGCATAGAAAGCCGCAGGGGTCTTTGAGGTAGATGGTTTTATAGCTATCGCTGCATAGATAGCTGCTTTCCAAAATCAACTTAACACCCATTTCAGCAGTACGAGCTTGAGCCAGGCACAAGCCCCAGTCAATGCAGTTCATCAGGTATGGTTTGAAGTCTGTGGAAGTAGTGAACACTCAGCTGAGTGTTGTGGTGCCAATCCAGATTCGGTTAATTTTTTTTGGAAACGTCCAGAGGAACAGTAATCAACAATACGACAACAGTTACAACCCAAATTGGAGGAATCATCCGAATTTTTCATGGGGGAGTACTAGTCATCAGGGACAAAGTTCAAATCAGGGCGTGCAGAGAAACCAAGGGGGGCATCAAAATTTTCAGTCACAATATAGAGGAAACAATGCACCATCTCCACCCAGCAACATCGAGGATATGTTCAAAACCATAATAGCTAACCAAGCACAGATGCAGGCTGATTATGTAAAATTAGTTGCTGACATGAAAAATCAGCAGTTAGCTACAAAGGCATTGGAGTATCAATTTGGACAGTTAGCTGGAGCTCAAAACACCAGACCAAGGGGAGGATTACCAAGCGATACAGACCCAATTCCTAAGCAAGTCAATGTAGTTACTACCAGGATTGGAACTCAACTCAAGGAGGTGGAACCAGAAAGGCCACCTCAGTAATCTGGAGCGGTAGAAAAGGATGAAGGAAATGATGATGTGAGGGGGAAGGAAGAGGCAGCTGAGATAGAAAGACCACCGCCCTCGTTTCCTCCGAGATTGAAAAAGCACAAGGAGGAAGGTTGCTTCAAGAAATTCATGGAAGTGTTGAAATAGGTACATATTAATTTACCTTTAGTTGATGTTTTGTAGGGAGTGCCGAAATATGCCAAGTACATCAAGGACATTGTAGCAAACAAAAGAAGATTGACGGAGTACGCTACAGTGGCTCTTACTGAGGAGTGCACCTCTCGAATACAGAATAGATTGCCAACAAAGCTTAAGGATCCTGGGAAACTATTTAGATTACAGTTGGGCAGTCTATTCAAGCTCGCGGATTGTGTGATTTGGGAGCAAGCATAAACTTGATGCCAACATCAGTGTTTAAGAAGTTGGGGATGGGCAGCCCCAGACCCACTATTGTGATCTTGTAGCTAGCTAACCGTTCATTGGCCAGACCTGATGGTATTGTGGAGGATGTGCTAGTGCAAGTGGGCTCCCTCATTTTCCCGGTGGATTTTATAATTTTGGATTTTGAGCTAGATGCAGAAGTCCCATTTATTTTGGGACGTCCCTTCTTGGCAACCGGGCGAGCCTTAATCGATGTGGCTGCTGGGTAGCTAACCATGCAAGCGCATGACAAAGTAGAGGTTTTTGATGTGTACAAGGCCATGAAGCTACCGTCCATTTTTGAGGAGCTATCAGCAATCAGTGTTTTAAATCAAGAATCGACCCTTCAGATTGTTGACTCACAGGACCCATTGGGGAGAGCCTTGGTGGGCTATGATCATTTTGGGGACAGTGCTACATATGAGATGGTGCAGACTTTGAATGAGCCAAAATGGTTCTTCAGGAAGCAGGACTTTGAACTGTTGAAGAGATCCTTGGAACCCTCGCCAAGGCCATTAATTGAGGAGGCACCGAAGTTGGAGTTTAAGACATTGCCTCCACATCTGCAGTATGTATTTTTAGGTGAAGATGACACATTGCCAGTCATCATTTCAGCAGAACTGACATATGCACAAGTGAAAGATGCATTGGTGGTCCTTAAGAGGCGGAAGAGAGCAATGGGTTGGCAGATGTCAGACATCAAGGGAATTAGTCCAGATTTCTGCACACACAGGATATTCATGGAAGAAGGATCCAAGCCAACCGTGCAACATCAGCAGAGGTTGAACCCAGTGATGAAAGACGTAGTCAAAAAGGAAGTGATCAAGTGGCTTGATGCAGGTGTGGTATATCCTATCTCAGACAGTGAATGGGTTAGCCCAGTTCAGTGCGTTCAAAAGAAAGGAGGGATGACCGTGGTCACCAATGAAAAGAATGAGCTGATTCCCACAAGCACAGTCACAGGCTGGTGAATTTGCATGGATTATAGGAAGCTCAATGAGGCCACGAGGAAGAATCATTATCCTATTCCATTTATTGATCAGATTTTGGACAGGTTGGCAGGTTAGGAATACTATTGTTTTCTGGATGGTTATTCCGGCTATAATCAAATAGCCATATCACTGGAGGATCAGGAGAAGACCACTTTTACATGTCCTTATGGGACATATGCTTTCAGGCGATTGCCATTTAGTCTATGTAATGCACTAGCCACATTCCAGCGATGCATGATAGCGATCTTCCACGATATGGTGGAAGATTTTGTCGAGGTATTTATGGATGACTTTTCTGTTTTCGGTAATTCGTTTGCTATGTGTCTGCAGAACCATGACAGGGTGTTAGATCGATGTGAAGACTCAAACCTGGTGCTCAACTGGGAAAAGTGCCACTTTTTAGTCAAGGAGGGTATCGTTCTTGGCCATAAGGTGTCATGCAAAGGGTTAGAAGTCAATCGTGCAAAGATTGAGGTGATTGAAACGCTACTACCACCAGTGTCAGTGAAGGGTGTTCGCAGCTTTCTAGGACATGCTAGGTTTTACAGATGGTTCATCAAGAACTTCTCAAAAATTTCTAGACCAATATGTCGGTTTCTAGAAAAAGAGGTGAAGTTCGAATTTGACAAGGATTGTGTAGAAGCATTCGAGGAGCTAAACAAAAGCTGGTGGAAGCGCCTATTCTCATTTCTCCTAATCGGGAACATCCTTTTGAGTTGATGTGTGATGCAAGTGACGTGGCTTTAGGAGCTGTATTGGGGCAGCGTAGGAATAAAATTTTTCATTCCATTTATTATGCAAGCAAAACACTTGATGCTGCGCAAGTCAATTATACAGTCACGAAGAAGGAGGTGCTGGATTTAGTGTTTGTATTTTACAAGTTCAGATCCTATCTGGTGGGGTCAATAGTGGTGGTATATACTGATCATGCAACAATTCGGTATTTGTTTGGCAAGAAGGATGCGAAGCCCAGGATAATAAGGTGGATATTATTGCAGTAAGAGTTTGATCTGGAGATCTGAGACAGAAAGGGAAGCAGGAATCAGGTTGCAGATCACCTATCACGGCTAGAGAACCGTTTGAATGTGCAGAAAGGTGATAGCATCAGAGAAGAGTTCCCCGATGAACAACTCTTGGCAATAAGGGAAGCTGAAATCCCTTGGTATGCAGATTGTGAACTTGCTGGTAAGTGGAGTATACCCACCTGAGGCAACGACTCAGCAAAGGAAAAAGCTGAGGCATGATTCCCGGTACTACATATGGGATGATTCGTATCTGTTTAAGCAAGTACCGGATCAAGTGATGAGGCGATGCATTGTCAGATTGCAGAAGTGCTGAGGAGTTGTCATTCATTGCTGTATGGAGGTCATCATGGAGGAGAGCGAATAGCTCACAAGGTGCTGCAGTCAGGTTTCTTTTGGCCCACACTGTTCAGAGACACTACAACTTATGTCAAAATGTGTGATAGATGTCAAAGAACAGGAACAATTGGCAAGAGACAGGAGATGCCATTGCATCAGATATTAGAAGTTGAGGTTTTTGATGTATGGGGGATAAACATTATGGGCCCGTTTCCACTATCATTTGGTAATCGTTAAATCTTGGTAGCAGTGGACTACGTGTCTAAGTGGGTCAAGGCAGTAGCTTGTCCTAGGAACGACAACAAGGTGGTGACGAAATTTGTGAAGAAGCAGATTTTCACCAGGTTCGGTACTCCCTGAGCTATTATCAGTGATGGAGGGGCACATTTTATGAATGCAGGTTTTAGAAACTTGCTAGCTAAGTATGGGGTGCGGCACAAGGTGGCGACAGCGTATCATCCCCAAACTAGCAGGCAAGTAGAGGTGTCAAACAGGGAGATTAAGCAAATTCTGTAGAAAACAGTGAATGCACAACGAATTGATTGGGCAAGCAAACTTGACGATGCGTCGTGGGCTTACAGAACTACATACAAGACACCCATTGGGACTTCTCCGTACAGATTGGTTTATGGGAAGGCATGTCATCTACCTGTGGAGCTGGAACATCGAGCTTTTTAGGCCGTAAGAAAGCTAAACATGGATCCTGAGCTAGAAGGAAAGAAGAGGTTGATGCAACTGAGTGAGTTAGACGAGTTTTGATGGCACGCCTATGAAAGTGCTAAATGCTACAAGGAGAAAACTAAAAGGTGGCACGACAGGCACATGGTGCATCGGATATTTGAGCCAGGGTAAAAAGTGTTGCTGTTCAACTCGAGGTTGAAACTCTTCCCAGGGAAGTTGCGGTCCAAGTGGTCAGGGCCGTTTGAAGTTGTGAGAATGACCCCACACGGGGCAGTTGAATTGTGGCAAGAGGATAAAAGTGCCACATTTTTGGTGAACGGACAGAGATCTAAGCATTATTGGGGAGAAGACATTATTCGAGAGAAGACGTCTATCACTTTAGTAGATGAGTAAGGATGAAAAGCGTCGAGCCACAACGGTAAACCAGGCTCTGCATGGGAGGCAACCCGTGAATGTAATGTAATAGAGTAATTAGGATTATTGAAAAAAAAGGAAAAAAAAAGAGAAAAAGGATGACAATAGTTGAGAGGCAACCCATGATTTCTAACAAATTATCATCGTTGGATGATTTTCAGGTGAAATGGAGGGCCAAAATACAAAAGTGCAAAGGAAAAACAAAGGTAAGAAAATAAAACTTGGGGAAAACTCCAGAAAGCCCTCGCGTTGGCTCCGTATCACGGAGGTGGACCTCCGCGTTACCCTCCATGACACGTTGAGGCTCATTCTGGAATTTTTAACGAATTTCAATAAGCCCTTGCGATGTCTTCGTGACATGGAGCCTGGCCTCCGTGACACGTTGAGGCTAAATTCGCGACGGGTCACCTCGGGTCATCGGGTTGACCCGCGCGAAATCACCCTTTTTAACCCCAAATTCTTTAACTTTTCCCCATTTTCTCAAACCCTTCGCGACCAACACCCCAAAACCCCTTCTCCCTCAATGTGCCACGGCCCTAGTGAGAAAATTTCTTCGATTCTTCTTAGAATTCATCAAGTAAAGGAATGTTCTTGAATTTTTTCTCATTATTGTTGAATATTTCGATTCTTGAACATGTTTTCTTTGATGAAATTCTGCCCTAAGTGATTAATAAGTGTTGTAATCAATTGAGTTATGGGTGAATGAGGTTTATATGATCGTTGTGATTAGATTAACTCAATAATTACATAATTTATTAAAAATCTTACAATGTTGATAACTAGGGTTGAGAATTTAAATAGGAAGAAGAAGAAATGGGTAAGAATGGATATAGTTTGGGTTGTGCATGTTGTTTGAATTGAAACATATTGTGATTGAAGTGGATTATGTTATGGTAGAAGATGGATTTTTGGGGGATGAAAGTAGGGAATTCTCATAGGTTGTTGTGCACAAACTGCAAAGTGCTCATGATTATATAAATGAATCGATGGAGGAACTTTCATAATGCATTGTATGAAGTCTGAGTAGTACAAATAAATTGTTCCATCGACTTGTATGAATGCAATGAACATGTTGGGAATTAAGAACTGAAAAAATGTGAATGTTCTTGTCGAATTTTGTTGACTACGGCTAATGACTAAGTGTGGGGTGATCGAGTTAAGCCCAACATTAGTCGTAGCCAACTATGCCTTGAATAACATTTGAACTGTATGTTTTTGAATGCATAGGACAAACGTCTGGAAGGCAGGATAAAGGAAAGGGCGCATCCACATCTGGCGCCAGCAGAAAAAGAGTAAGAATTGGGGCAGCAGTACCAACAACACCATCTGTTCCTCGAGGGAAACGCAAACAATATGGAATAAGATGGGTGATAGATGAGGGAAAGAAATGGTATTCCAAAAACAAGTAAACCAAGTATTTCCTGGAGGAACAGATAGCACGGGAACCACTAGCACAAGAATTCCCAAGGATCCTACATAGGATTGACACTGCTGGGTTAAACTTCATTTTTGAGGAACCCAAAGAGTGCAATCTCCATCTTATCCGGGAATTCTATGCTAACTGGAACCCGACTTTGCGCAGCCACACCATCAAGATCAGAGGGCAGGTGGTTACCTTTGAACCACACCATCTAAATGCAATCCTAGGGGTGCGGGACACAGATGCTCATGTCCTCCGCCAGCTGAACATCACTCCACCATACGCAGATATCAGACGCACTTTATGTGGAGCTTGATCGACATCCAGGTGGAGTCGGCACAAGGAAAGGGGCTACCACCAGACATTGCCATATTCCCAGATGAACAGAGAAGCTTGGATATGGTTGAAGATAGTTTTCTCTTGTCTGATCCGGGGGTGCACATGACTGATGTCACCGGGATAGAGTTTGTCTGGTTTATGCACTGATGAAAGGGCTGGAAATTAATGTTGGAGCGGTGATCATCTCCGCATGAAGAGAGCCAGACTGCATCAGGGGAATCGGTACGGGTTCGGTGGTTTTCTCACCACTTTTCTTAGGGGCCATGGCATTGAAGAAGAAGCCCTGAACTACATTCCTCAGATTGATCGGCGTGCTTTGGATGTCACTAAAACCAAAGCACCTGATACTACATATGGTCCTGTGCTTACACTAGCCGAGCGACATGCTCGAGATGATCAATACATGGCCCAGATGTATGGGATGCAAATGTTGCAACTGCGCATTGGTGGAACGCCTGCGACGGAGGATGAATTGTGGCAGCTCGACATGGATTATCGATTCAATGAGAATGCCCGAGCTTTATGCTGAGTGGGGCCCGCGTTTGTAGATCCTGTGGATGATGATGTCCCTACTAATGAGGAAACACGCCGGGAGGTCAGAGGAGGACGACGGGGACAATTCTGATTGATGAGGCGCTGGCACCTGATGAAGAGATTGACTATTTTGACTGATCAGGGAGTTACACCACCCAAACTTTGTTTTTAATTGTAGCTATGTGAACACTGGGGACAGTGTTCCGATTAAGTGTGGGGTGGGAGTAGTAGGTGCTAGTGTAGAAAGGTTGTTTGTGTTTGAGTTTTTGTTGTGCTAATTGTTACTCTGTGACTTTGTGTTTCATGGTATGTGTGTAATAATTAGTAAGCTGTTGCTTGTGATGTGTAAATGTTTGATTATATATATATATATATTTTTTTTCTATTGATTTTTTGTTCGGTTTTCTCGATTTTTATTTTCGGTGCTTTTCCCGAGAATAGTCCCCTTGAACTGACGTCTTAGACAATGAATGTTCCCTATGATGGATGGATGACAACCGTCTTAAGGGAAATTTAGTCGATAGGTTTAGATTTTTTTTCTTTCGTTTGTTTTCCAAACGTGTAGCTAATTAATGGTTTGACATTCTTGGTATGTGCTACACATGATTGTAAGATGCAATTGTGATTCGTACGGAAGCATGCAAATGTCTTAAACATGTTGAGATACCTAGGCCCTAGAATTCGATTCAGTGTGATCAAGGCTTAATTAGTGAATTCCTGTAATTAACTGAATGAAGAGTCTGTAAATATGTCTTAAGTTGAGCATGTGCAGTGAGTGTGAGGTTTCGAATATTCCATGCTATTGTGAAGTTTCTAGAACTTGCCTGGTGTGTATATTAAACGAAATGAAGGATGTGGATTGTAGGAAAGGATGTAGGCATTTCTTTGAATGAACCAAAAGTTCTCCCTTATCGTACCCACCTTGAATGTTAAATTCTAGCTAGCTCCATTGAGCCTTTAGCCTATTCTTTGATAGATACAAACCAAGCTTAATCATTTTTTTTCATTAGTTGTGAATTTAATCCAAAACTCCTAAGAAAACAATTTTATGAAAGAGTGAAGGAGTGAGAAGCTTGAAACGGAAGGGAAAGTGGAAGTTGTGAAAGTAAAGAAAAGGACAAAGGTGCATTTATTTGGAGTGGTTAATTATTAGTAGAGAGTAGAAAAATCAATGAATGAAAAAGGTTGCTTAAATACTCTTTTCTAGTAAGTCGAGTGTGCCTGAAGAAATGGGAACAAAAACAAAGAGAAAATTCAAGAGTGAGAGGATTGAGGAAGAAGCAATGTCCGTAATGAATGTGGGATGTATTAAAAGCGCTTGGGGAAGCTAGTTACTATTATTGGTTAGCCCAGTATTTACTAGTTCCTTAGCTTACATTAAAAACCATTAAGTCCTACGTGATCTTACATCATCGATCCTCAAATTAATGGAGTAAAACACTAAGGGCAAGCTTATGGTTCATGACATGATGCATGTGAATTCTTTGGGAGAGCGAGCGTAATCTTATTCACATACCCCTACATGTAGTGCTTTGGAAATTTTATGAGTGAACATGGGGTAACTCTCTTGTGTTGTAAGGGAACATGCTTGATGAGAGATAAAATTTGTGTCGGATGTCTTGATCGGTTGTTTTGCACGAGTTTGCCAAGATCGAGAGTCGATTCTTGAGGTTAGGAGGTCTTAATGTGGTGTATTTCATTTCATTGATGAAACCGTGCATGCTCTCTTGATGATTTGCTATCTTAAATAATCCTTATAGTCGTAGTTTGAATGGTCTCGCCAAATTAGCTATGCGTGGGTTTCAATTGCATGATATGTGAAAGGATTGTTCGAGGACGAACAAGGTTTTAAGTGTGGGGTAGGTGATCTTGGGCAGAATTGCATACCCAAGTGATACTTTAATACTTCATTTCTACTTGTTTATCCACTTTTATGTGTGCATTCTCATGTGATTTGTATGTAAATGTGGATTTATATAACCAGCATGATTAGTGTTGTTTTGCAGTCTAGAACGAATTTTTGGAAGCTAATCTACAAGTTGGTGAAGTATGGAAATGGACTCGGAAGCAAGAAGAGGAAGTCGACAAGGAAATTGGCCAAGTTTGGTGCTTCGCGATGGAGGCCGTGTCACCTACCATCGCAGAAGCAGTCTACCTAGAAGTAATTTTTATATTAATTTCCAATGGAGGTCCGCATTACCTCCGTGGCACGGAGCTGATGCTCTGCGATACACTCCGTGCCACGCTGAAGATAATTATCCGGAACCCCAAGTTCCAGTAGAGGTGCACGATGGCACTGTGGCACGGAGTTGAGGCTCCGTGATACACTCTGTGCCACGCTGAAGACAATTACCTGGAAGCTGAGTTCCAGTGAAGGTCCACGACAGGGCCGTGGCACGGAGCTGATTCTCCACGATACACTCTGTGCCACGTTGCCAGTTATTTCGAGAAATATAAATAACACTCTTAGGTTTTATTTTAAAGTATCTGACATTATTGAGCAAGAACGTGGATAGCAAGTAGTTGAGAAAAAGAATTCCTAGGGTTAATTCTCTTCCTTTTTCTCTTTATTTCTAATTGCTTGTATGATTTGTACTTGTTTGAAGATGTTTAATCCGCAAATGAGTGGCTAATTCACCTCTTGCTGAGGTTGATGATAATTGTAGATGAATGTAATTAATGATTATTTCAGTTTTTATCTTCTCTATAACGGTTGTTATACCAATTCTTGTTTTTACTACGTTAATGTCTGGCCAATGTTAATGTATATTCTAGAATTCCAATTTCGATTCTGAAAGGGAGACTAATTGGATAGATGTGAATTGGTGGAATATGTTCTTTCCTTGGTTGAGAAATTAAGGGAGGATTTACATTCAGAATAGAAATATATCTGTAATGTCATATTTGGTCATTTATGGAATGTGTTATGTATAGCTAGAACATGGGGTTTTGCATCACAGAAATGTGTAATGTAGGTCTCGTGATTCTTTAATTGGTGAGGAGTCGAAAGATCCAATCCATGGGTTATTAATTCCCGACTAACAATCGAAGAGAAGATAGACTGATTTTAATTAATCAATTACATCCCTGCATGTTTGCCTTAACCTCATCTTGTTCATTGCTATTGTTCAGACTTTATTTTACAATATTTACTTAGGTTCACATTAACTATTAATCTTGACTCAAAAGCATAATTTGTTTGGTTGTCTAGCTGCATAACGAAATCGTTTACTAACAATTAGGAAAATTACTACCATATTACAGTCCCTGTGGGATCGATACTTAGCCTGAAATAAAACCACTTTACTGCTTGTACGACCAAGTGCAGTTGCATGTAGTTGGGTCCGAACAGTCACTGTCATCCTTTTAGCCATCTTCTAGAGGAACTCATGTGGGACCAATACATATCCAGCTAGGATTTGTCTCGGAAGTGCAAATGAAGTGATAGGATCTGCCTCTATGTGGCCGACCTCTATAGCCGGCATCTCATCCTGCTCCACTGAGGTGGAGGCATAAATATGCTCGCCCCCAAATACTCGTGGTGCTGAGACTATGATAGGAAGTTTAACCCGGCTCACCGGGTTTATCTCATCCCGAATCAAACCTATATCTGTCGTCCTTTGGCCTCTAATCATAGTATCAACCTCCATCTTCTCCTTAAGGATTGCCTCTATACATAATTTGAACATGAGACTCAGGAATGGGATGGTAGTGATCAATCCAAAAGCCCTATCTCGAATCTCCTCTATGATGTCCCTCGAATTAGTAATGGCGTATCTTGATATGATACATGCCACCAAAGCTATTCTATTTGCACTGAGGATATTGTCATTAACCTTCGGTGCCAATCAGTGGCGGACTAGTGTCTAGTAGGCCTTCTCTATGATGTTTAGCGAGGCTTTGGTGACCTACTTTCCACTAGCCACCCAGTCAACGTCCTCCTTGTCATCCGCTAGAACCCCAGCTAGCCATTTGATTTGTGTCTGCCTCTCCTCATAACCCAACTGCTTTACCTTTCTCAAGTGTGCAGACCACAGTATGAATCATAGGAAGGACTTACGAGTTGTATTGAGCGCCATGAGAAGTTGTAGAAGTCAAAATCAGCTATCATGTCTTGAGCTCAAAATTGTGGCCCATAGAGTACCCAGGAAATAGTGCACTCAAAGATATCAACTATGCGACCTCGCACTACCATGCTCTTAAGCTTGGGTTGTTCTTTCAATTTCTGCCCACCTTTTGCATTTTGCTCCATCATGGCCAAATAATTGGCGTAGAACTCTCGAACCATTACAGGACAGTACTTCTCCAGAGTTCTAGCCATCCAGTCAAATCTATAGAAGCTGAATATGCACTTCATTTCCTCTACCTCATTCAAGGCACTGGTGAGGATCCGTGGTTCTTCCTGTATACTCCACCTCAGACAGTTCTTGGAGGTGAGAGCAAGACCCTACTCATACATCTCCTAAGCAACGGGTACTCTCCACCTAATAGTACAGTTCTCTTGAGGTGGAGTTTGGTCACCTTCTTCCTATATGGCCTCATTTCCCTCATCTTTGGATTGGGCCTCCTTAGACCCTTCTTCCTTATTAGAGCAACTCGCAAACTCTTGAACATGTTCTTCAGCTCCCTCTTCAGACTGGGGAGTAGTGGCTGGAGCGGAAGAATTAGCTTTGACCTGTACCTTTTCTTGAGTCCTAGTGATCCGCGGCTCATCAGTGTCGGAAGTCTCAACTCAGTACTCTTCCACTGAACTACTAGGGCAGTTGCCTGCTTAATCAGAGTCAGAGGTCTCATCTCTCAATGCCCTCCTTGCAGCTATCTCAGCTCTAGCCCGCTTTTCTTAGGGCTTCTTCCTTGATATCCTTTTTAGCATCATTGTACCTATGGAGAAAAAGGTCAGTATGCATGATCTGAGAAAAAGAAAGCATGAAAAATACCCTCTGAAGTTTTCCATGAGTCTAAAATATGGGTCATACCACGGTGGTACAACTCGTACTAAGACTTGTATTTCATGATGATCTTGTCATGACTCCTAGTTCTGACTCGTACTATGATGGTACGGTTCGTACTAAGAGTCGTACTGAGGGGTTCCCTAAATCGTGTTATTTTGTATTTTCTACCACTCGTGTTATGGATCATGATTTGTTTTCATGAGTCATAGTAAGGATCGTACCATTTCTTTTGAACTTTGACCCTTCCAGATTTGTGGTACGGTTACATGGTACGACTCATAGTAGGATCCTACGGGTTGTGCCAGGTTTCATACCATCAGGTTCAGTCTCAAATGGCTTAGGAAAGTCCTAACGAGCCCTCCTATGAGTCATAGTACGAAACCATGAGCCATAAGAAGGCTTGTGAATCCTGTCCTAACCTTGGTTAATTCAGTTATTTAGACAAATTCTTTCTTTGATCTGGTTACTCAGACTCCCCATTTTATGCCACCAGTGTTCATTAATTATGCTTGCCTAGTGAACCCCCATCAGATAACACACCCCATAAATCATTTTTAGCAAACAATTTTAGTGTTTGGCATTTCACGGTCCTACCCATTCAATGGAATCACAAAACCTAATGATCATCTTCCTTAACCCATTTTCGGTGAATTTGAGGAATCACTGAGGTGTATCAGTTTGTACAGAGCAAAAGTTTTGTAATTTGAACATGTTTACTTACTTGAATTTTCTAGGATTTGCATGACTTCTTGCTTTTTTTAGTGATTAGGGTAGGAATTGCAACTGTGTAGGTGTAATCTTACGCAAATTCGTGCTTGAATTGCTTGGGATTTTGAGTTACGGGTGTGAGAATCATAGGTGAGAGTTGTGGGTTCGATGTGTATATTCCTGTGAGAGTTAAGTTCTGAAGGTTTTTGACTTAAATAGGTTAGGGTGGAATTTTGGGAATCCGAGTCGGGTCAAGATGCTTAATTGATCCTGTCATGACTCATACCACGAGTCATAGGTTGGACATACGACTCATCCCTAGGACTCATAGAAGAAGACTTAGGAAACTTACCTGGGGACCTACAAGTGCATGTTATGACTCGTACCACGAAGGTACAATTCATACATTGCCCTGTAAGTTAATATCCATGAAATGCTGCACTTTAGTGAGTACTACAACACGTACAATCAGGGAAGGAGTCATAATGACCAACCGTAACATGAATTTTTCGGCTTTTACTTTTTATCACGATTGGTACTACATCCCATACAAAGCTCTTATAAATCATAATGAGAACTGTCATACTGGTAGGGTCTACAATTTTTCTCTAACCAGTTTTTGTTTCATTTGCACAGTGAACACACCAAATGTTAAAATAATTGGGTTTCCTCCTAAGAATCACCTGATTTAATGTCGCGACATGACACAGGTGGTTTGGTTACTAAGACATCACTAAACCACCTCATGGGTTGCCTCCCAAGAAATATCTGATTTAAAGTTGCGACACGATGCAAGTCTCTTAACTACTGAGAATTCATCAATAAACTCGGAATCACCATCAATTGTTGTAACAACCCAAAATTTTTGTAGACAAGAACCCAAACCAAGCATGAAAAACCAGAAATTTTTTTTCTCAGAACGACCCAGACAATGAGTCATTGTCAGAAGTAATGGTCCATTATCTGAGTTATTGTCAGCCCTATCGATTCCCTTTCAAGGACCAATGAGTCATGGGATGAATTGTTGGAAGGATTAACGAGTCATCTTGCCACTCGTTGCATCCCAAGTATAGAAACCTGCCAGACCTTCCTAAGAACCAACAAGTGGACTAATGACTCGTGGTTCATTCCAACGAGTCATTGTTGCCACCCATTGCCAGAACAAGTAATCCTTTTTGGGAAGATTAGTGGTGATGATGAGCAATTACCACGACTCATTGGTTGTGCCAACGAGTCATTGGGTCGTCCGTTAGTAGGAGTTCCAACTCCTATTCAAAATCCCTCCAATGGAAATGAAAGGAACAAACAATCCGTTGGTTCATCCAACAAGTCATTGTCCCCTCCCATTTTCCAACTTCCTGTAAGCTTAGAATTCCAACCCAGGACCGACGACTGGTCCCAAAGAGTCCTGGTGTCAACCAACGACCAGTTGGATCCCGGCGGGCAGTTTTTCAGACATTCTTTCAGGGTCATTCTTTTAACTTCCCGCCTTTTTAACTCTTAAACTATGTCATTTGGGGTTATTTTCAGAGGGATTTAAGGGGGTTAGTTGACAGTTTTCTCTCATTCCTCTCATTCTCACAAAGTCAGAATGTAGAAAACTCAGTCAGGAAGCTCAAAGCAAGAACAAGGGTTCAGACTTCTTCTAAGATTTCTCCAAATTCCTCTTACGAATTCCACTCCAGTTATGTGGGAATTCAACAGGGGAATTACTTTGTGCCCTAAAGCCCTTCTGAAAATGTTTATCAGTTCTAGCCCTGAAGATCAAAGTTAGGGTTTGTTTGTTAGTTAGATTATGAAATTTCCTTTTTGCAATAATTTTCATGATTCTTGAGAGTTGTTGTTAGCTATACTCTACATTGACATCTCTTTCCATGAGACATATGTTTTTACCCCTAACCTGTAAAACTGTGATTTGAAGAGTCTTGCATAATTGTCCAGATACAGACACTACTTCATTCTGATAGTTCTTGTAATCAACATAGTATTACAATTCTATAACAAAAGATGAATTATTGATTATTTAGTATCAGTCAGTACTTAGCCTTTTCAGTATCTTTCAGAAATTTCATCTCATTAGTTTGATAATACTCAGTGTCCTAAGGAGTTCAGGAAACTCCATAGTCTCAATTACCAGTTGGCAGAGTGTTCTTTAGACGGTTACGATGCTTTTAGCTAAAGCAGGTCTGGCTAGTCTTAGAACCCTTAGTTCCAGTTATCAGGTCCTTTAGACTCTCAGGGTAGTTCCAGATAAGTACTCCTAACATAAGTCTTTGGACACCAATTTCGAGCTATCAGCCTAGCAGTCACAGTTAGGACTTCCAATTTGAGTAGGATTTAGCACCGAGCGGGCCGGGGTTCAGCACAACCAGGTTCTTAAAACTGCGTTGCCACCATAGGTTTTTAGTTCAAATGGGCAATAGACAGTGATCACCCAGTACAACTACTATACCCTGGCAAAGTATAGTGGGCCTTCTCCGATGAGGGATATATATCGAACTCCACGTTTAACTCACGTGGTTACATATCAGTTATAGTTTCTCCCACAGTATAGTACAGTACCTCTTGTAAATACAACTTATTCTCAATTTTAGTTCAGTTTAATTCTTCAGATTTCAGAATATGTTCATGACCATTGGTCAGTGCCTTTACTTACACTATTGCAGTTATATCACAATACTCATCAGTTTATATTTTGTCATTTCATGTCATCTTAGCTCAGTTATGTATTTTTATTATTCTACTTACGTCTCGCATACTCAGTACATTCGAAGTACTGATGCATATTTCCATATTGTATCGTATTATGATACAGGTGCAGGTTCTTAGTCACAACAGTGATATTAGTCCTCCTCAGATGATTTCAGCAGCTTTATCTTGATGAGTCCTTATTTTTTGAGGATGAGGCTTTAGTTCCATTTCAGTTCTTGCTTTCAGATTTTAGAGTTAGTTGGGGCTTGTCCCAGCAACTCGTCAGTTCTTAGTTGGCTTGCAGATATGATATTGTTCAACTTGTTTTACATTGCTTGCATAAGTTTTCAGTATTTTTATCAGATATTTCTTATTTTAGCAATCAGTTTATTCTGATAAGTTTCCAACTTCAGCTATGTTATTTCAGTTACTAGTGTGATGTTAAGCCATGGGTTAGCTTGGGGTCACTTGTGGCACCAAGTACCATGTCGCGTCCAGTGTGTAGACTCAGGGCGTGAAAAACTTGGTATCAGAGCACTAGGTTTAGAGTATCCTAGGATGTCTGAAAGCCGCGTCATGTAGAGTCCTTTTCATGGACGTGAAGCACGCCACACTTATGAGGGGGAGGCTAGAAGATGTTATTAGAAAATTTCCCTTTTGTTCATACTTCTTATCGTGCGTTGAGCTTAATTCCAAAAATGTCCTCCTATCTCGTGCTCTATTCATTTTAGTGATAACACGGCTCCTAAAAGAGGAAATGAGAGAAGGACTGGAAATGCTAACTGGCCAGCCCCACCAGCTCCAGCAGTCCCTCAGGACGATCAAGTGTCCTTTGCAGAATTTCTAGCGGCAATTCAGCTGTTGGCTTAGGCTGTGACCAACCAAGTGAACCAGTAGGTGGTCCTAGTAAATTTGAATAGGTCTGCAAAAATTGCTAGGGTTCGGGATTTCACCCGAATGAACCCTCCATCTTTCCATGGATCTAAAGTAGGAGAGGACCTTTGGGAGTTCATGGATGAGGTGCAGAAGATCACCCAAATCATGGGTGTTACTTCTGTAGAGAGCGCCGATCTAGCTGGCTATCAGTTGAAAGGGGTAGCTCAGATATGATACAAGCAATGGAAGGAAGGGAGGTCGATCGAAGTGGGATCAATAGTATGGGACAAGTTCGCTACAACATTTCTCGACAGGTTCTTTCCTTGAAAATTGAGGGATACCAAGGTTGCCAAATTTATGAATATAAGGCAGAACAACATGACTGTGGAAGAGTATGCACTAAAGTTTACTCAATTATCAAGGTATGCTCCAGAGATGATCCCTGAGCTGAGGGCTCGTATGCTCAAATTTGTAAATAGAGTTTCAGATTTGGTACTTAAGGAATGCAGAACTGCAATGCTAATCAAAGACGATGACCTCTCTAGGCTCATCATTCATACCCAATAGATAGAGGAAGAAAAGTTGAAGGATATAGAGAGGGAAAACAAGCGGGCCAAGACAAGTCAGTTTGAGTATGGCCAGCAGAGGTCAGGTAGGGGTAGTCGGTCACAATAGCAGCAGTAGAGACCTCCAGCACCCACATCAGCTAGTTCCCCTTCTTTCTGATCCCCCAAGGACCGAAATGATGGAGCATCAGGCTCCCAGTCCCAGAGTCACACCTCCAACAGCCGCTTGTTTCTAGGCTGCTCGAAGTGTGGCAAGAATCACCCAGAGGAGTGCCGTTTAGGCAAGGAGGGTTGTTTCGATTATCACTAGCTGGGCCATAAATTAAGAGATTATCTGTTAGTAGGATGGGAAAAGGCTCAGTCCACTACCTCAGTAGCCCCAATCGGTCACCCAACTTAGTAGGGTACTACATAAGGTACGGATGGTGGACAGTGCCAAAATTATTTTTATGCCCTGTCTTCTCGTCAGGATCAGGAAAGCTCACTTGACATGGTCATGGGTATGTTAAGTCTCTTCTATCTAGATGTATATGCCCTATTAGATCTAGGAGCCATACTTTCATTTGTAACTCCTTACATAACTGATCAGTTTGATATCAGTCCAGAAGTCCTCTCAGAACCATTCTTAGTATCTACTCCGATTGGTGAATCAGTTAGGGCCAGCTGGGTATATAGAAACTGCCCAATCTCAATGTTGAGTAAAGTCATACCGGTTGATCTAGTAGATCTTGACATGGTAAACTTCAACCTCATTCTTGGCATGGATTGGTTACATTCTGGTTATGCCTTAGTCGACTGCAGAACCAGAGCTGTCAAGTTTTCATTTCCCGACAAGCCAGTCTTAGAATGGATGGGTAGTGTTTCAGCGCTTAAGGGTCGGTTTAATTCCAACCTTAAGGAAAAGAAGATGATTATAATGGGTGCATCTATCACCTAGTTAGGGTCAGAGATTCTAGCTCCAAGACCTTGACTATTCAGTCAGTTCCAGTTGTCAGCAAATTCCCTGATGTCTTTCCCAAAGATCTTCCTAGAGTCCCTCTCGAGTGGTAAATAACTTTGGCATATACCTCCTTCCATACACGCAGCCCATCTCTATTCCTCTTTACAGAATGGCTCCAACTAAGCTTAAGGAGTTGAAGGAACAACTAAAAGACCTTCTAGATAAGGGTTTCATCAGACCTAGTATCTCTCCATGGGGTGCTCTAATGTTGTTCATGCAAAATAAAGATGGTACACTCAGAATGTGCATCGACTACCGACAACTGAACAAAGATACAGTCAAGAATAAGTATCCCCTACACAGGCTTGACGACTTTTTTGATAAAACAACCTTTATAACTCGATATGGCCACTATGAATTTGTGGTTATGTCTTTTGGATTAACCAATGCTTTTGCATATTTTATCGATCTGATGAGCAGGATATTCAAGCCATACCTGGACATGTTCATCATTGTGTTCATAGATGACATCTTGATATACTCTAGAAATAAAGAGGAACATGCTAATCACCCGAGGATAGTGTTGTAGACTCTTAGAGACCTCCAGTTCTTCGTTAAATTCAGTAAGTATGAATTCTGGATGAAGTCAGTAGCCTTCCTCGATCATGTGGTCTCAGCTGAGGGTATTCAGGTAGATCTTCAAAAGATATGAATAGTAAATGATTGGCAAAAACTCACTTCTCCAATAGATATCAGGAGTTTTTTGGTTTTAGCCGACTACTACTGACGATTTGTAGAGGGGTTTTCATTCATTACATCCCCTCTGACTAAACTGACTTAGAAAAAGGTGAAGTTCCAGTGGTCAGATTCATGTGAGAAGATTTTCCAAGAGTTGAAGACTCGGCTCACTACAACTCTGATTTTAACTTTGCCAGATGGAACAAATGGGATCGTAGTTTATTGGTGATGCTTCCCAAGTTGGCATCAGTTGCATCCTGATGTAGTGGGGTAAGGTGATAGCTTATGCCTCCAAATAGCTCAAGGTCCATTAGAAGAACTATCCGACTCATGATTTTGAATTGGTGCAGTGGTATTTGCATTGAATATATGGAGAAATTACCTTTCAGGGGTTCATGATAGCACTAAAACTCACACTTCCTGACAATGTATGAAGCAGACATTATCAATAAGAACCTAACAAAGGTTGGGGTCGATCCCACAGGGAATATGAAAGGATATTGAAGAACGCTAGTATTTAAGCTTTTAAGTCAATTATCTCCTAAATGGGAGAAATTATAAAAGTACCCAATAATATTGTTGATAGAAATTGAATGTTGATTCCAAATTAATGCAACTAACTAGGGTAAGTGTTCCCCAGGGGTTCATAACTACTTCGGGTTTTGCACTTGTGATCTATCCCAATACTTTACTTGTAGAACTGATAACATATGTTCATCCAAATGACTAATTTATCCTTATTGGATGACTATACCCAATCATCAGGTTAGGTCTCATGAGCGATTTCAATTTAACCATTATCAATTTGTCCCAAATTTAACTATCTTGTGACTACAGCTCAAGTTAATACAACAATCATAAAAACACAAGAATCTGTTGTACTTCTCTTTTCCTAATCTCTACCTCTCTAGGCTCAAGCAAGTAGAGAATTCAAGCAAGTCGTATTGTTGTGCATTGTTAAGAAACATTTACAGATGAAGAGAATACAATACAAGCATTTAGTATTGGTTTAGAATCACGTCATGCAAACCCTAGTTCGTTAATTCACCATGGTTCCCACAATCCTAGTTGTGGAGGTTTTAGCCTCTCATAATTATAAGTAAATTCATAGCATTCATAGAAAAAAACATAAATTAATACTTACAACAATGATTGAAAGAAACTCCACTTGATTATTGCAAAAATAAGGAAGAACAATTCAATAACAATTAGCTCAATGTATTTTTAACTCTCAATTCCAAATTGTAAGTTTTCTAAACTTCTCTCCTTATTACAAAAAAATAAAGGATATTTATAATAGTAGATTTATGTCTTCTTTGCTCCTTTATAGATTTGATTTGGGATTTTTAGCTCCTTTTCCTAGTTGAAATGGGATAGACTTGTTGGCATCCGGACAAGGCTGGCGCGCCGCACTGGTCATCGCATAGCACTGGTGTCGCCTTGTGTGGCTGGTTGCATAGGCAGGCAGGCGCATCGTGCCTCTCATCACCCAGTAGTGATGGCACCTTGCGCATCTTGTCGCACAGCAGGGCCTGCATACCTCGTTGCTGGTCGCGCAAGTGTGGCAGTGTAGTGCCAAATGCCATGATTTTTCTTTGTTCATTCCAACTTCTTCACCTTCATTCCAAAAGCCTCAAATACACCTAAATCTATCATTTTTAGCTATGAAAGCATCTAACCATGTGTGTTAGCTCTTTTCACAAATATATATCATAAAACACATGTAACACATACAATATGTTCTCAAAACATAGTATAGTATGGGTAAAGTATGGCTAAGAATTACGCAATACGCCCTTGATCAAAACCCCACACTTAAACTATTGTTCATCCTCGAACTATCTACTACTTCCTTTCTAAAATATAGGCACAAAATTCATCCTACGAGTAGGTCTACTAGCACTTAGGATCATGAGATAAATCAATAAAGCTTCAATAATTCATTCACATGCATATAGGATCAATATTGAAATGTTAAAGTAAGAAATCACTTAGCTTTTGAAAACTAACTCATCAAGACATATTTGGGCCAACATGAATCATAAGTAATTTAACAATCAAGATTTACCAAAGTCTTACCATTGTGCCCCTCACAATTTGGAGAGATGTCCTTTCTCACACAAGATATATATCAATATAAACTTGGACATAAATAAAATAATTTCCAGTTACTATCCCAAAGAACTCAACATGCATGCAAAAGACGACCCATAGGCTTGCCCTTAGTGTAATACTCCACTAATGTAGAATTTTGAATCAAGGATCAATCAGGACTTAATATGGTTGTAATGTAGGCTAAGGGATGGGTAGGGACTATATGGGCAAGATAGTGACTAATCTCCCTATGTACTTTAATACTTCACAACACTTTAATTTTTAGCACATTCTTCAATCTCCTATTTCTTTCTTTTTACCTCCTTTTATTTTTCTATTTTTCAACCTAGGTGACTAATGGGGATTTTTTCAACATTGAGCTCATTCACATATTTTTTTTATTGTTATTTTTTTCAAAGCTCTTTCTTCTTTTTATTTTCCCACTAATATCACCTCCTTTGTTTAGCAGTTTTCACCTTTTTCTTTTCTTCTAATTCACCACACTTTTAGCTTTTTCCTTTACTTCTCCACTTATGCTCCTTTCATACAAAACTTTTTTCAATTAAAGTGCTCTAGGAGTCATATGGATCAAATAAAGATTAATAGAACAAAAAGAGATTAAGCTTGCAATATGGTTATCAAAAGAATAGGCTAAAGCCCAAAATGGCTAACTAGGATAATTTACATCAAGGAAGGTAAAATAGGATAAAAACAAGGCTACCAAAGAAACACCTATATCTCTTCCTAAATTCATTATTCATATTTTTCTTTGCACACACACCAGACAAGTTCTTGATATCAATTTACAAGCATTTAGTATACCGAAAATTCCTCACATATTGACATAAAATGGTTTAACAATGGTAATCAAGATCACATAAACACATATATTCATATTGCATGCATAACATAATTAAGCCCACTTTTTGAAGTACAAGAGTCAAGTTCCAAAAGACTAAGTATTTCTACCATTTTCATGTATTTTTGAGTAAATTTCATAAAGTCTCAATGATACCTAGAGTGAAACGCCTAGCATTTATAAGGTCCAAGTTCTTATTCTTCCTAATGACTAATTTATCCTTAAGACGGTCGTCATCTATCCATCATCAGGCAAATTCATTACCCAATGACTAAAAATAAAAATAAAAATCTAGACTCTCTAGTCGGTTCTAAGGGACTATCCACTAGAAAAGTACTGAAAACAAAAATCAGAGGAACCAAAATAAATAAAACTACAAAAAAATTACTACAAACCAACAAGCATGCAATATAATTCATAAATCCTAAAAGAAAGTAGGCCTACCATGTGCAAATTTAGCAATTGAAGCATACATGGTAATATGAAGTTCACTTCTCTCACCCCACACTTAATTAGTAACACTGTCCCCAGCGCTATAACAATAAAGCATAAAGTAAAAAAGTGAAAGAAGAACTCCTTGGGCCTCTACTCCTCATCTTCTATGGGGGCAAGATCAGCTTCCCCCATCTCAGAGTCCTCCTTATTATCATCACTAGACTTTATGTACGAGTCTACTCTTTCCATCTCATCCTTTGTGGCCACATCATCATCAAGGGCTCCTTGAATCCAGGCCCAACTCTACAAAGGGCTCGCTAGTGTTCATTTAGAGGGTAATCCATGTTAATCTATTGTAGCTGCTCCTCAGTCACACCATTCATCCTCACATGGAGCATTTTCATACCGTACAAATGGCTCAACATGTTATCAATTCGGGCATTGCGCTCATTGATAGAAAGGACTGGACTATTTATACCTTTGGTTTCCTTAGTTTAAGTTAGATCAATCCCCCTAGGATCATAAGCAGGTCTATTATCTGCCTCTTCCTCCTCAATCATGCCCACGCAAAAATCGAGTCAAGAGACCCCTAAACCCAAAGTTTTGGCCCTTTTTCACACTTGCACTCTTCAATACATTTTTAATGATAACTCCCACATTAATTGGCATCCCAGTCATTAGCATATAGACAAGACACCCTATCTCCCTAGTCACATGGGTTACATGCTTTTAGGACACTAAACAAGAAAATATAAGTTTTAACCAAACACGTGCCTCTCTACTCATGTGAGCATACGACAACAAAACATGATACCCAAATTGTTAGTGGTGAGTCCACCTTGCAACAGAGTTAGAGCCACACAGAGTATGTCTAATGTCTCTATACGGGGGCTTCTTCATAATGTTTACAAAATGTTGTAGGTCAACATAAGGTGTCCCAAGTAATCTACTCAAAGCAATAGGTGAAAAATTGATAATTTGACACCTAATATTGACTTGGTTCGACCTCTCCTTTGGCATCCAATTAGTAAGGAATTCCCTCATCATATTCAAATTACAATCACCCGCATCATCAAACACAAAACTAAGACAAAGAGTATTTAGTTTATCTACCATGTGAGGAAAAACTAGTGAGAAATAATTTCTATCCATAAACATATCATGTGAGTATTTGGATTTTTTATTCTCTCTGAACCATTTTTTACCTTCTATCTTCGTGATCCAATGAAACCCATAACGCCTGAATGGTTGTGTCATCCTCACATCCTCATGCTCCTCTTCACTAGTTCTTCTTGCTCTTTTTGACCCATGTCTTGAAGAAGCCACTCCTTCCCCCTTGATTGCTTTTGGTTCCATTTATGGAGGTTTCACATGAAAAATGATATACTTTGTGATTTTGGTGAAAATAATTGGAGGAATTTGAAGAAAAGATGAAGTTTTGAGAGAGTTTTCTTGAGAATTCTAGGGTGTGCAGCACGGCTCTTATTCCAAATGAGCTGAAAATTTAGGTCTAGGATTTTAGAAATAACCACATGTGCTAGAATTTATGTTTTTAGCCTTAAATATTTTGCCTAAACACCCTTTCTGTGACACGACACTCAATGCACCTTCACTACTGCACATCGCGTAGCTCACTGCCTTGTCCAGTATACGTGTTGCACCTTTTGATGCGGTGGCTATCTTACACGTCGAGCTAGGTTGTGCGACGCTTGTGCCTACGTCTCGTGCCAAGCCTTGTGCTGCTTGGCTTGCATGATGCCATGCGCTCGTTCAGTTGTTTTGCACCTTATTTACAATGTTCATTCTCAAATTTGTTGAAAATTAAGATCTATCACCTGCACACTTGAAAAAACACATAAATTTAGGTTGCCTCCCAAGTAGAGCCTGATTTAATGTTGTAGCACAATGTAGGTATCTTGATTACTCAGACCTCATCAAGATACCTGTTGGGACCGTGGTCACATTTTGGCGTCTTATTTTATTACGCTAACCTGTGACATGTTAGAACAAGAAAATTGTAAAGTAGAAAATAATGACTAAAAGTTAAACACAAGCAATTAATCTAATCCTAAGCTGTATTCCCCGGCAACAACGCCACTTTTTGATAACGCTCAAACTCACACTTCCTGATAAAGTATGAAGCGTACGTTGTCAATAAAGAACCCAACAAAGGTTGGGGCCGATCCCACATGGAATATGAAAGGACATAGAAGAACACTAGTATTTAAGCTTTTAAATCAATTGTCTCCTAAAGGGGGAATTTGTAAAAATAACTAATAATATTGTTAAGAGAAATTGAATGTTGGTAAGTGTTCCCTGTGGGTTCACAACTACTTTGGGTTTCGCACTTATGATCTATCTCAATACTTTACTTGTAGAACTGATAACATATGTTCATCCAAATGATTAGTTCTTCCTTGTTGTATGACGATACTCAATCACCAGGTTAGGTCTCATGAGTGATTTCAATTTAACCGTTATTAATTTATCCCAAATTTAACTATCATGCGATAACAGCTCAAGTTCATACAATAATCATAAAAAATCAAGGATTTGTTGTACTTCTCTTTTCCTAATCTCTAACTCTCCATGCTCAGGAAAGTAGAGAATTCAAGAAAGTCCTATTGTTGTGCATTGTTAAGAAACATTTACAGATGAAGAGAATTAGTTTAGAATCATGTCATGCAAATCCTACTTTGTTAATTCACCATGGTTCCCGCAATCCTAGTTGTGGAGGTTTTAGCCTCTCATAATTATAAGTAAATTCATGCATTCAGAGACAAAAGCATAAATTAATACTTACAACAATGATTGGAAGAAATTTCACTTGATTATTACAAAAATAAGGAAGAATAATTCAACAACAATTAACTCAATGTATTTCTAACTCTCAATTCTAAATTGTAAGTTCTCTAAAAGTTCACTCCTCATTACATAAAAATAAAGAGTATTTATAATAGTAGATTTATGCTTTCTTTGATCCTTTATGGATTTGATTTGGGATTTGGGATTTGTAGCTCCTTTTCCTAGTTGAAGTGGGATAGACTTGTTGGCATCCAGACAAGGATGGCGCACCGCACTGGTGCCACATCGCGTGGCTGGTTTCATAGGAAGGCAGGCACCTCATGCCTCTCATCGAGCAGCAGTGCTGGTACCTCGCGCCTCTCATCGCGCAGCAGCGCTTGCGCGCCCGTTTGCTAATCGTGCGGGTGTGGTAGTGTAGTTCCAAAAGCCATCATTTTGCTTTGTTTATTCCAAATTCTTCACCTTTGTCCCAAAAGCCTCAAATACACCCAAATCTATCATTTTTAGCCTTGAAAGTATCTAATCACGCGGGCTAGCTCTTTCACAAATATATATATCATAAAACACATGCAACACAAAAAATTTATTCTCAAAACATAGTAAAGTATGGGAAAAATATGGCTAAGAATTGCGTAAATACACCCCTCATCAGTTCACGTGGATGTTTTCACTGACCACAAGAGCCTCCAATACGTGTTTAGTCAGAAAGACTTAAATTGTCCATTAGAGAAGGTGGTTGGAGTTATTAAAGGACTATGACATGGGTGTGCTATACCACTCGGGAAAGGCCAGTGTAGTGGCAGATGCCTTAAGTAGGATGACTATAGGAAGCATTGCTCATGTTGAAGAGGGCAGAAAGGAGCTGGCAAAAGATATACAAAGGTTAGCTAGACTGGGGGGTTAGTTAGTTGATTTAGGTGAGGGTGGAGTTGTAATCCAGAGTGGATCAGAATCCTCACAGGTTGTAGACGTCAAGTCAAGGTAGGATGAAGACCTTGTATTTCTCAAACTGAAAGAAGCAGTTCTAAGAAAAGAAGTTGAGGCTTTCTCCAAAAGGGAAGATGGTGTGCTTCATTACTAAGGCAGACTGTGTGTTCCAGACTTAGATGACTTGAGACAGTGAATACTGGCAGAAGCACAGAGCTCCAGATATTCTATTCACCTGGGTGCCACTAAAATGTATCGTGACCTATGGGAAACCTATTGGTGGAACAACATGAAGAGGGACTTTGCAGAATTTGTAGCTAAGTGTCCTAACTGCCAACAGGCTAAAGTTGAGCATTAAAGACCTAGGGGCATGACTCAAGATATAAGTATTCCTACTAGGAAGTGGGAAGAAGTGAATATGGACTTTACAGGCTTACCTCGTTCGCGCCGACAATATAATTCAATTTGGGTGATTGTAGATCGGATGAATAAGTCAGCCCATTTTCTACTGGTAAAGACTACAAACTCAACTGAGGATTATGCTAGACTTTACATTCGGGAGTTAGTAAGACTGCATGGGGTCCCCTTGTCCATTATTTCAGATAGAGGTACCCAGTTAACCTCGCACTTCTAAAAGTCATTTCAAAAAGGACTTGGCACTCAAGCCAGGCTCAGCACAACTTTTCACCCATAGATAGATAGACAAGCCAAGCAGACTATTTAGAACTTGGAAGAAATATTGAGAGCTTGTGTGATTGACTTCAAGGGAAGTTGGGATGATCATCTACCCCTCATCGATTTTTCATACAATAATAGCTACCACTCTAGTATTCAGATGGCCCTATTTGAGGTATTATATGGTAGGAGGTGTAGATCTCCTATAGGATGGTTTGAAGTTTGTGAAGCTACCATGGTAGGATCAGACTCAGATCATGAGGCTATACAAAAGGTTTATCTTATCAGAGAAAGGTTGAAAACAGCCTAGGGCCAATAGAAGTCATATGCAGATGTGAGGAGAAGAGAGCTACAGTTTGCTGTAGATGGTTGTGTTTATCTAAAGATTTCACCTATGAAAGGGGTGATGAGGTTTGGGAAGAAAGGAAAAATCAGTCCTAGATATGTGGGACGATACAAAATCCTGAGACGCATTGGCAAAGTGGCCTATGATTTAGAATTACCTACAGAGTTAGCATTAGTGCATCCAGTCTTCCATGTGTCCTTATTGAACAAATGCACCGGTGACCCGACCTTAATAGTGCCTCTAGAGAGTGTTTCTGTAAAGGAATACCTTTCTTACAAAGAAGTTTTAGTTGAAATCCTAGACCATCACGTTTGTAAGTTGAGAAACAAGGAGGTCGCTTCAGTAAAGGTTCTATGGAGGAATCAGCTAATTGAGGGAGCTACATGGGAAGAAGAAGAAGAGATGATGGATAAATATACTCATTTATTTCCTCCCAGTTCAGCTTCAGTGTTAGGTATTCAATCCCTCCTCAGTACTCTATTGATGTTTCAAATATGCATCCTAGTTGCATCAACTCAATTAGTACGCATATATCAGTTCGGAGTCAGACACTCCTTCAGAAATCAGTTTATAGCTTGTAGTTGGGAATTTACATCTCATTTCCTAGACTTTCAGCTTACTTATCCTTTATTCGAGGATGAATGATCCGAAGAGGGAGATATTGTAACACCCCAAAAGTTTTGTAGACCAGAACCCAGACCAAGCATGAAAAACCAGAAAGGACCAGAAATTTTTTATCTCAGAATGACCCAGACAATGAGTCATTATCAGAAGTAATAGTTCGTTGTCTGAGTCATTGTTATCCCTGTCGGTTCCCTTTAGGGGACCAAAGAGGCATGAGATAAACAGTTGGAAGGAGTAACGAGTCGTCTTGCCAGTCGTTGCATCCCAAGTACAAAAACCTTCCAAACCTTCCTCAGAACCAACGAGTGGGACTAACGACTCGTGGTTCATTCCTATGAGTCATTGTTGCCACCTATTTCTAGAACCAGTAATTCTTTAGGGAAGATTAATGGTGAAGACGAGAAGTTACCACGACTCATTGGTACTACCAATCGTCTGTTAGTAGGAGTTCCAACTCATGTTCAAAATCTCTCTAGTGGCTACGAGAGGAACCAATGACCCATTGGTTCATCCAACGAGTCGTTGTCCCCTCCCATTTCCCAACTTCCAGTATTCTTAGAATTCTTGCCCAGGAAAAACCACTAGTCCCAATAAGTTGTGGTGTCAACCAATGACCCGTTGGATCCCGACGGGCTGTTTTTCAGACTTTCTTTCAGGGGAATTCTTGTAACTTCCTACCTTTTCAAATCTTAAACTATGTCATTTGGGGTTATTTTATGAGGGATTTAAGGGTTTTAGTTGATACTTTTCTCTCATTCCTCTTATTCTCTCAAAGTTAGGACGTAGAAAATAGGAAGCTTAGAGCAAGAAAAAGGGTTTAGTCTTCTTGTCAAATTTTCCAGATTCTTCTCAGGAATTCTACTTCAGGTATGTGGGAATTCAATAGGGGAATTTCTCTTCCCTTGTGCCCCCAAAACCTTCTGAAAATCATTATCAATTCTAGCCCTAAAGATCAAAGTTAGGGTTTGTTTGTTAGTTAGATTATGAAATTTCTTTTCTGCTATAATTTTTATGATTCTTCAGAGTTGTTTTTAGCTATACTCCATGTTGACATCTATTTAAATGAGAAATATGTTTTTAGCCCTAACCTATAAAACTATGATTTGAAGAGTCTTGCATAATTGTTCAGATACAAACACTACTTGATTCTATTAGTTCTTGTAATCAACAGAGTAGTACAATTCTATAACAAAAGATAAGTTATTAATTATTCAGTCTTAGTCAGTACTTAGCCTTTTCAGTATCTTTCAGAAATGTCATCTGATCAGTTTGACAATACTTAGTCTCTTGAGGAGCTTAGAGAACTCCATAATCTCAGTTACCAGTTGTCAGGGTCTTCTTTAGATGATTACAATGCTTTCAGCTAAAGCAGCTCTTGCTAGTCTTAGAACCTTTAGTTCCAATTATCAGGTCCTTTAGACTCTCAGGGTACTTCCACTAAGTACTCCTAACATAAGTCTTAGCACACCTATTTTGAGTTATCCACCTAGCAGTCACATTTAGGACTTTCAGTGGGAGTAGGACTTAGCACCGAGCGGGCCGGGGTTCAGTGCACGCATGTTCCTAAAACTATGTTGCCACAGTAGATTTTTAACCCAAAAGGGCAACCAGACATTGATCACACAGTACAACTACTATACCCTAGAAAAGTATAACGGGCCTTCTCCAATGGGGGGTATACATCACACTTCACCTTTAGCTCATGTGGTTACATGTCGATTATAGTTTCTCCCAAAGTATAGTACAGTACCTCTTGTCAATACAACTCAGTCTCAATTTCAGCATAGTTCAGTTATTCAGATTCCAAGATATGTTCATGACCATTAGTCAGTGCCTGTAGTTACACTATTACAGTTATATCACAGTACTCATCAGTTTATAATTTTTCATTTCATGTCATCTCAGCTCAGTTATGTATTCTTATTATTCTACTTAAATCTCTCATACTCATTAGATTCAACAAACTGATGCATATTTTCATGTTCTATCATATTATGATACAGGTGCAGGTTCTCAATCACAACAGCGACATCAGTCCTCCTGAAGTGATTTCAGTAGCTTTATCTTGGTGAGTCATCATTTTTCAAGGACGAGGCTTTATTTCCATTTCAGTTTTTGCTTTCATATTTTAGAGTTAGTTGGGGGCTTATCCTAATAACTCATCAGTTCTTAGTCGGCTTTCAGACATAGTATTGTTCAGCTCTTTTTACATTACTTGCACAAGTTTTCAGTATTTTTATAGATGTTTCTTATTTTAGAAATCAGTTTATTTAGATATGTTTTCAGCTTCTGCTATGTTATTTCAGTTACCAGTATGATGTTAAGCCATATTTTAGCTTGGGGTCAGTTATGGCACCAAGTATCGTGTTGCGTCCAGGGTATAGTGTCACACCCCGCCTTGGGGGGTATGACTGGCACTTGGTGCCCTACTGGGACCTGAACTGCTAGACTACTGGGCCTGAGCATATCTGGTGCCTGGCTGGCTCTAACTCAGATTCAGGGAAACAGCGGGCTATATAACGGCTATAAATACAGCCTCCGACCGACTAGGCCTATAACCACCTGCCTGTACTAACAGCTGACCAGAAACATATCAATATAGGGGAGCCTATGCGGGTCGACAAGGCCACCATGCTGTCTAGTTATCTGTAACTCAACAATGAAATACTGGAAAGCTACGTGACCGGCAAGGTCACCACTACTGTCAAGTTCCGGCCCCTCACGGCCAACATAACAGAAACAAAGGTACTAACAGCTATACAACTGCACGGCCTCACACGACCGGCACATCTGACCACAGGGAAATATATACAGTCTGCAAGCCTCTAAGAATGCTGATAAGATGGTCGGGATAGGGCCCCGGCCTACCCATGCTGTACAACAAAAGAGATGGGATAAACCTCTAACTATCTAGTTCCGGATGACTGGAGCTGATGACTCTGTGAGATGGCTGGAATCACGAGGTATCGGCCCCTCATCTATGAGTACCTGCAGGCAAGTAATGCAGCGCCCCACCGGGCGTCAGTACCACTGATACTGAGTATGTAAAGCAATAACTGAAGAAATATCTGAGAATAACAATGCAACTGATGAAACTGAAATAGGAAGGAATAGATTAACTGTCTGAAAATGTAAAACCATGCCTACCCTTAACTAAACTGGAAGGAGTAGGAGTCATACCTGGAGATGTATCGTTCTACTGTCGATCTACTCATATCTCGTGTAACATGGCATAACATAACATAACATAACATAGCACACACAAACCTTACCCGGCCGCCATAAGCCGGGAGGTACAAACAGCACGCAATCTATACCCCTACCCCAGTCGTCCCATCTCCTATAATAACTATAAGCATCCTATCGGTTCCCTGGGTATGCACTTGGGCTCGCTGAGCCCCTGACTATAACTGTACCTAAGTCCGGAGGACTCCTAAATCAACACCCGGGCGTATCCGCTCGAAAGAGGTGTGTAAGGGCCGACCAAGGCACAATATGGGGAAAACTGGCATCCCATCTTCGTCCCCTATGGGACGGCATGCCACTCCGTAGAGCGACGTATCCTCGTCCTCTGGCGGACGAGTCGGTACAACTATTAACCCTGGAGCGGTCATGGATGCTAGGTAATCCAACCCAAAAACAATACAATGGTCTCAACTAGTAATACTATCTGCATATCCCACATACTGAAGCTAATAGTAGTGAAGTATCTGTACATACTGTGTGCTGAACTAGTGATGGCAATGTGTACATACTTAATTCATACTGAGGCTGATAATAGTATATATGTACAAATATAATCTTCTGCCATACTGTACTGAGTCTAGCACTGAACAAGATATAGTTTTTCTGCTGAAAACCATATTGTATACTGAGTTTCTATAGTAACATGATTCACTATCTCTAACATGCTCCCTAAACTTCATTTTAACCTATCATTCTACTTCTGAGATGTCTTACAGATATTACATTATTTTACTGGGTTTCAACTGAATACGATAATATCCTAACATTCTGTACTATATCACATACTGAGCATGCTGTGAAGTTCCTAACACTTGTATTAGAATCTATATCGTGCTAGCAAGTTTCATGCTAATTATAACCTGATGCTTCTAATATCGTACCAACATTTGTAATAAACATAATACATGACTTCTGAACATTCAACTGGCCTTTAAATTACTTTACTATACCGAGATTACTAACTTGCTGAGGAAACTAGCTTTACATACCTTCGCTTCTGATTTCCCGACTAACTGGCGTAGCTTGGTCAGTATTTCAGCTATTCCTCCCAACTACATTCATATATATATATATATCAATCATTACTAAATACAACCTTATTCTAAAGGACGACATCACTTTCGATATAATTATAGCCTAAACTTAGTCTTATCAGAATACGGTCGAAAACTCGCTATTTTTCAGAAGTCCAGAAGGGAGAAATATTCACTTTACAGCTAGAAACACATAGACACTAGTTTGAAGCAATTCCACTTACCTTAGTCCGGTAGCTCGACGATTCGTCGGCCGTATTTCGCGAAACTAAATCCGTAGGAATGCTCTCTGCTGCTAAATACCTCGGTATCTGAGGTTAATTTGAGTTTGGACAACGTTTGGCAGCTTAATCGAACGATTATATGTTAACCTCCTTCATCCCTCTCTATTTTCCTACGTTTTCTGGAAATTTTTGATGAGTTAAATGAAATCAAACCAAAGTGGGGCTTATATACTTGAGCCTGGACAGGGCCAACGTGTCACGGAGCCAACGCAGAGGCTCCACCTCCGTGACACGTTGCCATCGCGGAGGGGCTCTGCCTCAGCTCCTTCCGCGATGGTTCGACAGGCTATCCGTCAGATCCTTTTTCGGGCCTTTCTCTAGCACGTATGGCTTTCAAATATGCTCAACTACCATGCGAATAGGCCATCTAGGTGTCGGAAATCTTATTGGGTATAACATATAGACTCGGGTGGTAACAATTGCTGAGACAAACCTAAAATCATTGGGATACTTTTGCTGGGTGCTTTGGTAGGGGTTAAAAACCGACACGCAAGTGCATGTGGTCAAACAAGTAATAAAGTGGCTAAGTAAGCCAAGTATCGATCCAAGGAGACTCTGGATAAGTAAAATTGCTTAAGTATACTATATTCTAGTTTACTTCTAATTATGTTGACAACAATGTAACCAAAAGTTAAATAATTTTGTTTATAAACTATATACTAAAACTATTAACAAATATTTACTTGAATTGAAACTATGGATAAGAGCATGCCAAGGTTAAGAACAAGTAATGAATTCGATAGTAATCATAATTCGGTTATTCTTCTCTTCATGTTGCTAGCCAAGAACATTAGCCTTGAGATTAAAACTTTCGTATTTAATTTCACTTTAGAATCATAAACCATCCGTCTACATTTCTATGATCAAATGCAATTTATGACCTAGCACTACACTTCCGGTTCCTAAGTTGACTAATACGGCTTTCAAGTATATTTCGATCAAGAAAGCACATCAAAACCCAATTTTCCCAAATCAAGTTAAGAACAATACCCTATTAATTCACAACTTTCCAATTTCTTGCTCTCTCGAGTGAAATTGGACTTTTTAGATGTACATTAATGTTGGCCACACACTAATGCAGTAAGAACAAGAATTAATAGAACAACATGAAAGAAGAAGATGAAAAACCATATAATTCACAATCAAAATTCAATACACATGTTCAAAACCTTAGCAAGGAAGAGAATTAGCCACTCATTTGTGGATTGATCATCCTCAAATGAGTGTAAATCATACGTACAATTGATTGAAAGAAGAAAGAAAGAGAGAAAAACCCTTAGCTTTTTCGTCCCTCAACTGCTTCTAACACACGTCCTAGCTCCACCAAGTCTTCATTATGAAAAATAAACCTAAGTGTGCTATTTATATTAGTAGGAATCTTTCCCGGATTAACAAGCAACGTGTCACGGAGTGCATCGCGGAGCACGGCCTCCGTGACACGCTACGAACGCGGAGGCTCTCTGGAAAATCACCCGAAATCGTCCCAGGCAGCACCTTGCCGCGTTGGCAACGTGTCACGCTGCCTGGGCAGTGCGTTGTAGCCCCATGGTCGCGGAGTCCACCTGTCGTGGCACGTTGCCAACGCGCAGGTGGGCTGTTTTGAGCGGCCTGCCTGCCATGGCACCTTGTCGACGCGCCGGTGGGCTGTTTTGTGCCTCTTCCTTGCCGACGTTCGCGTGTTAATTCCGTTTCCAAGCTTCTACTTCACCAACTCATGGATTAGTTACTCAAACATCATCAAAACCTACAAAACAAAGGCTAATCATGTTGGTTAGCACATATCTCCACATTATATAAAATTACATGAAAATGTATACAATAACTTAGATAAACAAGACTAATTGAAGTAATAAAGAGTATCTCGGGCATATATTTTTGCCCGTTATCACAACCCCACACTTAAAGCCTTGTTCGTCCTCGAACAAACTTTTACATATCATGCAAATAGAGACTCCTACATAACTAATTTAGCAAGAGAATTCAAGTTACAGCTATAATGATTACGTAGGATACAAGCTAGAAATAGAGCATGCCTGATTTGATCATTGAAATGAAGTACAACCATGTTAAGACTTCTTAACCTCAAGAATCGACTCTCAATTTTTAGCAAACTCATGCAAATCATCTGATTTAGAAATCCCACATGAAATATATCCTTCTTTCAACAAGTGCCCCTCACAGAAAGAGAGTTACCCAATCACACGCAAAAACAATTTTTTACATCACAACATGTGTGGGTACATGAATAGAATTACGCTCACTCTCACAAAGAATTCACATGCATTATTTAATGACCCATAAGCTTTCCCTTAGTGTTTTATTCCACTAATATAAGGATGTGTGAATGTAAGATCAAGTAGGACTTTTTAGGTTGTAATGTAACTCAGGTGCGGGTAGGTACTATTATGATCAGTAATAGTGACTATCTTTCCTAAGCGCTTTTAATACATCACGCCTTCATTACAAACTTCCCTTCCCTCACTTCACCTTTTTTTTTCTCCTTTTAGTTTTCTTTTTCCTCTTTTGTTCCCCCATTTCTTTCGACACTTTTAGCTTATTAGTAAGGATTACTTAAGAAATATGTTTCATTCATTCCTTTTCTTACTCCCTACTAATAACCAACCATTTTCACACAAATGCACCTTTTTCCTTTTCTCAACTATTTACAACTTGCTATTTTTCCTTCTTTTCCATTCTTCTCACTCCTTTACCCTTTCGGATTTTTCCTTTAAGCGCTTCGGAGTTTTGGTTCAATTTCAAGGCTAATGAAAGAAAAAGGATTAAGCTTATGTTGCAGCTGTCAAAGAATAGGCTCAAGGCTCAATGGGGTTAACTAGGATTAATTTTTCAAGGTAGGTATAATGAGGGATAAAAGTTTGGTTCATTGAAAGAAATGCCTAAATCATCTCCTACAATTCACATCCTTCATTTCATTTTATATACACACCAGGCAAGTTCTAGACATTCCACAATAGCACAGAATACTCAAAAACCTTACAGTCATGACACATGCTCAAATCAAGACACAATCAGTAGACTCTTACTCAGCTAATCACAAGAATTCAGAATTAAGCTTCAAACATATTGAGTCAAATTCAAGAGCCTAAGTGTCTCAAACAAAGTTATACACTTGCATGCTTCATGCTGAACATACTTGCATCTTACAACCATGTATAGCACATAACAAGAACATCCAGCGCCAATTAGTTATGGTTTCAAAACCCAAAACCTATCGACTAATTTTCCTCAAGACGGTCGTCATCCATCCATCGTCGGAAACAGTCCCTAGCTATGACTAAAAAAACATTATATACAGACCAAGGAAAGAAAGAAAAAAGAAAAAAAATATTTATTCTTCGGTTCAAATACCCCCCATCGGAAAAGAACCGAAAAGAAAAACCAACGGGTGATGAAGTCATGCTTAATTCACAAAAAATTTTCAAATGTTTTCAAATTTTCAAATTTCTCACCAACTTTTGTACAAGCATTACATTCACCAAAAATCATTAAGCACAAAAATTTTGAAATTTCCTAGAAATTTCCCTCACCCCACACTTAAATCATGCTATGTCCGCATAGCATCAAACTAAAGGTTACAAAGGGTGAGAAATACTCCCTGAGGCCTTTAGGCCTAGCTGACAGCATGGTTTTCTTCAACTATGGACAAGTGGGTGTTCGACCCCACACTTTTTCTTTTCCATGCTTGTTAGATTCCTCCTCCACGGGTACTCAGACTTCCCCTCCAGCTGCGCTTAACTTTCCACCAAAACAACACAAGATGAAAATAAACAAAAATCAACTCAATTGCAAGAAATTAAAATGGTACCTATGGTACCCTTGGGTTGCCTCCCAAGCAGCGCCTAATTTTACGTCGCGGCACGACGTACCAAGTTTCACCACTTTTTCCTCCACCTTGAGGATATGAATCTCACCCCTAATTTCTTCTCTAATTTCCTCTTATGCTCCAGGGGTGGTGGTGAAAAATTGTAAGGACCAAACAGTAGATGTTGCCTTTTGCATTTATTGGTCCTTAAGTAAGAGAAGTCATTTTGTCTTTCTGAGTTAGAAAATTTCAAAATATATGGTGCTTGGTCCTCCTCTAGACATTTCTCTACAAACTTGGAAGACTCTATTTCTATGTTGTCAACCAAATTTAATGTTGAAAAATGCGTAGAGTGTGGTCCAATACACCTCAACTCTGAAACTGCATTTTGCTTGACCTCCTTACTTGTATATACCTTCTCAACATCGACATCTATCTCACCATTAAAGTCGACTGGGGGATACGCTAACTCTTCTTCCAAGAATGGATTTTCCATAAGTGTGAGCCCATCACGGGGACACTCAAGAGATTCGAATTGTTGGGCTTCATCCAAAAATTCACCCTTGTCGTCCTCTTGTAGTTCCTCTTGAATATCGGCTAAAACTGTTGTCTGTGATTTATCACACGCTTCAGCTTCAGCGATCATCTCTGTGAATTTGATGGTCATCCTTTCTAGAGCCTCTGCATTCTCTTCTTGCTGATTTCTCAATACTGCCATCGCCTCATTCATTGCTTCTGATTGCTCCAAGAGTTGTTTCAACATGTCTTCTATTCGAGCTTGGCATCCCAAGTCCTCATTTTCAGCATGCCTATATTCAGAAAAAACAACAGAAGGATCATAGTAGGGGCTTGGGAGAGGGGAATATGCCTTTGGACAATCACCCCAATGGCCATATTGACACCCACATATATTGTACGTATTACAGTTTTGCCACAAGTGGGGTCCTCCATAGTTCAGACAAGATTCACTAAAATATGAGTATCCACCATTGAAACCATTTATATTCCACGATGTCATGTCAATAAGGGTATACGAACAAGCAGAAAAATAAAATAAAATAAAGAAGAATTAAAACAAACACTAGACCAAGTTGTCAACACTTAAGAAGAATTTCACCAATTGCCAAGTCTCCCCGGCAACGGCGCCAAAAACTTGCTCGGTGCTTTGGTAGGGGTTAAAAACCGACACGCAAGTGCACGTGGTCAAACAAGTAATAAAGTGGCTAAGTAAGCCAAGTATCGATCCAAGGAGACTCTGGATAAGTAAAATTGCTTAAGTATACTATATTCTACTTTACTTCTAATTATGTTGACAACAATGTAACCAAAAGTTAAATAATTTTGTTTATAAATTATATACTAAAATTATTAACAAATATTTACTTGAATTGAAACTATGGATAAGAGCATGCCAAGGTTAAGAACAAGTAATGAATTTGATAGTAATCATAATTCGGTTATTCTTCTCTTCATGTTGCTAGCCAAGAACATTAGCCTTGAGATTAAAACTTTCGTATTTAATTTCACTTTAGAATCATAAACCATCCGTCTACATTTCTGTGATCAAATGCAATTTATGACCTAGCACTACAATTCCGGTTCCTAAGTTGACTAATACGGCTTTCAAGTATATTTCTATCAAGAAAGCACATCAAAACCCAATTTTCCCAAATCAAGTTAAGAACAATACCCTATTAATTCACAACTTTCCAATTTCTTGCTCTCTCGAGTGAAATTGGACTTTTTAGATGTACATTAATGTTGGCCACACACTAATGCAGTAAGAACAAGAATTAATAGAACAACATGAAAGAAGAAGATGAAAAACCATATAATTCACAATCAAAATTCAATACACATGTTCAAAACCTTAGCAAGGAAGAGAATTAGCCACTCATTTGTGGATTGATCATCCTCAAATGAGTGTAAATCATACGTACAATTGATTGAAAGAAGAAAGAAAGAGAGAAAAACCCTTAGCTTTTTCGTCCCTCAACTGCTGCTAACACACGTCCTAGCTCCACCAAGTCTTCATTATGAAAAATAAACCTAAGTGTGCTATTTATATTAGTAGGAATCTTTCCCGGATTAACAAGCAACGTGTCACGGAGTGCATCGCGGAGCACGGCCTCCGTGACACGCTACGAACGCGGAGGCTCTCTGGAAAATCACCCGAAATCGGCCCAGGCAGCACCTTGCCGCGTTGGTGGGCTGTTTTGTGCCTCTTCCTTGCCGACGTTCGCGTGTTAATTCCGTTTCCAAGCTTCTACTTCACCAACTCATGGATTAGTTACTCAAACATCATCAAAACCTACAAAACAAAGGCTAATCATGTTGGTTAGCACATATCTCCACATTATATAAAATTACATGAAAATGTATACAATAACTTAGATAAACAAGACTAATTGAAGTAATAAAGAGTATCTCGGGCATATATTTTTTCCCGTTATCAACTTTATTTACCGAAATACGTTAAAAATGACCTCCTCATTATTTAGCCTGAATTTTACTTAGCCAGCTTCAACATCTTGTAAGGCTCTCCTAGTGTCCAGGAATAGTCGCCCCAAGATAATGGGGACCTCAAAATCAACCTCGCATTCTAGGATTATGAAGTTCTCTAGAAGATGAAATGGTCCACCTTGACAAGCACATCCACTAAGATCCCCACAGGATCTTTGACTGTGTGGTCTGCCATCAATAGCGGCATTGACGTCGGTGTAGGGTCTCCCAAGCCCAGCTGTTTGAATACTGTTAATGGAATCAGGTTAATGCTTGCTCCTAAATCACATAGTGCCTTTGCAAACTCAAAATCACCAATCGTACACGGAATGGTGAAGGCACCTGGATCCTCTTTCTTTTGAGCAAGGACCCGTGAAGCTATGGAACTGCAATGATGCAAGTTACCTACCAGCTCATAGCTCATGGACCTCTTCTTAGTCAAAAGGTCCTTCATGAAATTGGCATATCAAGGCATCTGCTCCAATGCCTCGACCAATGGTACATTCACCGATAACTGTTTAAGCATAGGGAGAAATTTTTGGAACTTACCATCTTCCGCCTTTTTCTTCATCCTTTAAGGGAATGGTGGCGGTGGTCGAGGGATAGCCTTATAAATTTGCATTTTGATAATTACAAAATACACTCTTCATTACGAATGAGTGTAAATGGTCGTTGTATTAAAATAAATATCCCTATGGATGTCGGGGTCGAATCCCGCAGAGGCTAACAAGTGATATGCACAAGTGTTGTTTGGAAAATTGAAATTAGTTCGCACCACTTAAAAGAAAAAAAGTAGTAAATATTTTGGAGGAGAGTTGATGATAACGATATGGTATAGATTCTAACTCAGCTAATTAGAATAGCAAAATAACCAAAGTTGTAGACAATAGTGAGAAGGACTAGAGGTGTGGTGTAGATGATGTGCTAATTAAATAAGGCTATTGTAGATCATCTCATCATTTCAAATTGTGTAAATAACTCTGGATAGGGGGGCATTCTATATTTTTCAACCTCATAAATGCCTCTTTCTAGAGTTCTTTCAAACCACTAGACATTATTAACTCAGCCCAATCAAGTTTCGATTAATAGCTGCACCAATCTCTAGCTATTATATATTAATTAGGAATGAGAATATGGGTTTTGGCTATGTCTATCCCAACTACATAACACCACATCCATTTCCCCCATCAAATTCTCTCCAAATACTCAATTCTTCTTTTTCAAGCAGAAATCAAGTAAGAAAACTAGACCCATATCTGCAACTATGGATAATCAATTATAAATTGGAGAGAACTTAACATATTTACACTAATTAAGCAATATTGAGATTAATCTAGCAATACCAAATCTAATTAAGCACTCATCACCACACACCTCTTGTTGATGATTTAGCTAACTCGTGGTTAAGAAACTAAAGAGAATATTCAACATTAAACTCATTGATTTCAATAATAAGAGTAGCAAAATCAAATTAAAAAATATGTCTTCAGCAATGGTGATACCTTGATAGGAAAGAAGATGAAGAAAAGAAAATTAATATTTAACAATTTCCACCAATAGAATTCTACTTTCTTCCTCAGTAAAAAGAATGTTTTTAAAAAGCTAAAGTTAAGATCTTCTTTGTAAAGAGTACTTCCTTCTAGAATATATCTAAAGATAGGGCAACCAATCCCCTCTTTTTTAGTGTTGGACACATTTGCCCTTGCTCAGGCGTTTTGGCACCTGCGACAGCACCAGTAGTTCGTTAGTTACATTTCATGAACCACCTTCTATCATCTATTGCTCCTTCAGTGATTTCCAGAATCCTTTGGCGATTCGCCGGCCTCCAACCGCACTACGCTGATTTCTTTCTTTTTAATTCAGCAAGTTTAGGTGCTAGTAGGTGAGTTAACCAGCGAGTCACCGGTTGATGTTCGTGACAGCCAGTTGCTTTAGTTCCTCAAGGCAATGATGATCTACGTTTGGCCAGTGTTTCATCGGTGTTCTCCGGTGAAGCGCCGGTTTTCACTTGATTTCCTTCTTTTTACTCCACTTTTTCTATTTTTCTTCAAATTATATATCTACACATAAAAAAAATCAAAAGGGCATAAAATTCATCTAAATGACTTGAAAACTAAGCGAAAACTCAACTTAAGATCCTAATGAGTTGGTAAATTACCTACTCATCAAACCCCCAAACTTGAACCATTGCTTGTCCTTAAGTAATGCAGTTCTTATCAGTTGAGAAACATGCCACTCCACACGAGTTTGTACATCAATGACCACTTAATTCATGACAACTCAAAAATGCTCACCAACTCACTGAAAAAGAGAAGAAAATTTCCCCAAAAACAAATATGTGGAAAAGTTTCAAGAGGCCACCACCATTCAAAAACATGATTCACAAGAGCTTTCATTTTGAAAAATGAGGGTATAACTTATCCACGAAATACTCATAGAATCTCAATTCATAATTATTTCACATTCAGAGCATGCCTTAGAGCTTGCACTTCGCATACCTTATGCACACATTTACCTTAATGCAATTGTGTCCTCAAAAGAAATAATGCCACTCGCAGAAGAGAGAATCTCTATTCTTTATCGTGAAATCAATGCATACACACAAGGGATTGTAGAAAGAGATGATCATGCTCACTCTCCCAAAAGAAATCTTCATGCACATAACTTTACCATAGGCTTTCCATTCGTGTAATTCGCCACTAATGTAGAGCAACTGCACTCAAAATCACTTAGGACTTGTGGGTCTTAATGAAGGCTAGGGCTAAGGGTATGATACATGTTTTTCTTTAGTGACTAATGCCTCCCAAATGCCTTTATAAATGCTTGTAGTCTCCCAACATCTTGTTTAGACCACTTCACCTTATTTCTCCTTGTTCATCATCTTCATATTTTGTGTAACACGAGTCACCCTTATAACATCTATGAATTTCACATTTAGCCTTAACTTTGCAAGAGATAGAACCTATTAATTATTCTCTCTTTTAATGATTCGAGGATTTTCACCCCCATTGATTCACTCATCTCATCACAATTATGGTGCTACCTCAATTTTAGGCTTCTCATTTTCCCCTTACTCTTGCTAACCCCCAAACTTAGGCTTTTGCCTCATTTCACATTCATTCCCTTCTTGCTCCCCATTTATTGGGCTTCAAGCCCCATTTTTCATTGTTTCATCACTTAGCAATTGGGGGGGGGGGGGTGCTAAAGAGAAGGGTTAAAAATGGTCTTTAGTCTTATAATGTGTTTTCAAAGAAAGGGTCCAAGGCTCAAACGTTGGCTATCAATGGTTAACGTTCAAGGTGGTCATTTTGGGTGAAATGACTTAACAAAAGAGAGCCTAAGATCATGTTCTAAGTGAAGCTACGTCTAGGATTTTTCCTTGAGCCACACATAGCGAAAGTTCTATACAATAAGTTATGCATGAGATTCACAAAAATCCTTACCACACAAGGAATCACACCTAAAGAGTACATAAAATTCATTATCTACACAAGATCTTGATTCAAGTCATTAGAACATGCAAATTCATAAGCCAAACAAGGAATACACAATGTATGAAAAGAGTGCGACATTCTCATTTCAAATATCCATTCTTCCTTTCTCATTTTCATGCCACATTTCAAAATTTCATTTCAAAAATTTTTCTGGTGGTACCTCTCAAAACAGCTCCACAAAAGACTTAATAATGACATGACATTTTCCCTTAAGAGAGTCGGTAACATACTTATTGTATAGGGACTCAACCCTATACAAACTAAATTAGTCCCTAAACTGCTCTAATAACAAGTTTGTCACGCCCCACCTTGGGAGGCATGACTGGCACCTGGTGCCATACTGCAATCTGAACTGACTTGACTGGGCTCATGCACTTATGGTGCATACCTGCTCCTCAAATCAAGAAAATGATGAGCTATATCTCGGCTGTAAACACAACCTCTGACCGACAAGGCCGCATAGCCACCTGGAAAAAGAAAACAATTAACCCACAACAAGCGATAAAAAGGGATCCTATGCGGACCGACAAGACCACCATGCTATCTAGGTATATCATAATGAAAACATGCAACCAGAACTATAATAAAGCCAACAAGGCTGCTCACTAAAAGCTAAACTAGGCCCCACACAGCCATCATGCAAAATAAAACATACATAAAACATACATAAGCCCCACATGGCCAACAATAAAACTAACACAGGAAATCTATAGCCTGTAAGCCTCTAAGAGTGGAATAATGGTCAGGACAGGGCACCGACCTACCCATAAACTATACAAAAAAAGAACAAACCTTCTAACTAACAACTCTAGTGCAAAAGGAGCTGATTAGACTGCTGACTCGGCTGATGACTAGGGAGGTCCTGAACGGCGTCTAACTGTACCTATAGGAAAGTAACACAGTGACCCAAAGATGGGCGTCAGTATAACATGTACCGAATATGTAAGGCAGTAAATGAAAATGATTGAATGATACTAATAATGAAACTGAAAACCATTCGATAAGAGGGATAGAGATACAACCTCAATAGCTTTACAATCTGCTGTATAACTAGCAATAAGTAATTCAAACAAGAACCTTACCTGGCCCCCAAAAGCCCAGATGGTATAACCAGCACAGAATATCCTGCTCGGGGCCCCCATAAGCCCTGGCAAGTACACTTTAATCTATATACCCCTAACAAGGTCAAAATGAGTCAAGAGGTAACTACAGAAAACCTGCCTATCCCCTGGGTATACAACTAAACCCACTCGGCTCTTGTAGCTGTGTCTGAGTCCAATGGAATCCTGTAAATGCACCTTGGCCACCAGGCTCGACGAGAGTTAGTGATGCCGATACGACATAAAAATGATAGTCCAGCCATGGAATGGACTGTAGTATGGCCCTTGGGCCTCTATGTAGTCCCTTGGGACAACATCTAATTCCTTAGAGCGATCTTATAGCCTCGTACACAACTAATAACCCTGGGGTTGGACAACAGAAAGCTATATAGGGCAGGGTTAGTCCCAATCTAATAGAAAATGCTAGTCTCCAACTAATAACAGCAGTTAACTACAATAATCATGCTTTTGGCTTTCTTACAAGGATCTAGGTTATATTATAATACGAAAGGAATAACTTGCCTAAAGAATTCGCCTTAACATACCTCGAATGCTGATTTCTGATTAACTGGCGAGTTTCAACCTACAATCAGTGGTTCTTTCCAACTGTAACCTTTATATTGAGAGAATATAACTAATTTCAATACTAAATTCGGCAAATAATGATAACTTTCGATAATAATAGCTACTATAATTAAACTTCAAATAACTCGACCAAAAACCTATAATTTCCTGAGAGTTCAGAATGGAGAAGTGCTTACCTAATGCCTATGGCCGTTTAGGATTCAATTTGGAGTAATTCTGACAGCTTTTACATGGTGGAGTTCCAGTTTGCCGACTAAATTTTCAAGAAATAACTCCGTAGTAATGCTTTCAATAGGCCTAAAACTCATTATCCGAAGTTAATTTATGCTTAGACGACATTTGGTAGCATAATCAGGTGAAAGTTCAATAAAACTTGCGTGCGTCTTCTATTTTGGTCGTGGGTTCTATTGTAAATGAGTAGAAAATAGGCCAAAGGCCTATATATACATGTTTGACCAGTGGCATAGGGGTGCTTTGCACCAGCCAAAGCACCAACCCTATGCCGCGTCGCGCCTCCCAAAGCGCCAGAAATCTTGGCGTGCCTCGCTGGCCAGTGCACTGTCGGCTGACATGTCACACTAGCCCCTCACGGCATAGCCTTGCCCGGCCTTGCTTCCGAGGCTCTTTCCCCACACATCAAGCTCTCCTTACTCATCATAAATCCATGTGTACGCCTACTAACTGATAACATTTTACAGGGTGTAACATCCTCCTTCCCCCTTAAAAATATTCGTCCTTGAATGTCATCTTTAGGCTTACAGGAGTTAACTCTTTTAACCAACATTTAGAAAAATTTTGGTAGAGTCTCCTCTGTAATATGGACTTTTCGGATTCCTGAAACACAGAAATAGTCCAACATAGGCGCCTCATAGGACGCTATAAAACAGCTATTTCACAACAAAGAGGTAGACAACTAAATAGTACTGATAACATAAGTAGTAAAAGAACAACTAAACAACAACATCACCTTAACTGCATAATCTGGAACAAGTGAGGATATCTAGACCTCATGTCATCCTCAGTTTCCAGGTCATCTCTTCTTTATTCCTGTTCCTCCATAGTATTTTAACAGAGGCCACATCTTTAGTTCTTAACCTATGAACTTGTCGATCTAGTATAACAACTAGAACCTCTTCGTAGGATAAATCCTCGGTAACCTGAATGTCCTCAACTGGAACAACTTGGGACGGGTCTCCTATACACTTTCGCAACATAGACACGTGAAAGACTGGGTGAATAGACTCTAATTTTGGAGGCAACTCTAACTCATATGCCACTCGGCCTATCCTTCGGAGGATCCAATACGCCCCAATGGACCTCGAGCTAAGCTTTCCCTTCTTGAAAAATCTCATCACACCCTTCATGTAGATATTTTTACTGATCATAAGAGCCTTCAGTACAACTTCACACAGAAAGAGTTGAACTTAAGGCAGTGTCCTTGGCTAGAATTGCTGAAAGACTATGAAATAAACATTTTGTATCATCCAAGGAAGGTCAATATTGTAGCAGAAGCACTTAGCCATAGATCTATGGAAAGTTTGGCACATTTGAGACCAGAACAGTGGGAAATGGCTCGAGAACTGCACCGTTTAGCCAACTTAGTCGTCCAGATAGTAGACTTAGAGGGTAATGGGGATATGATTCAGAATATCGCACTATCATCCCTAGTTGTGGAGGTAAAAGAGCAGTAGTATGAGGATCCTAATCTGGTACAGCTCAGAGATAAGGTTCAGCAAGGTGAATTAATGGCCTTCGAATTAACAGAAGATGGGTCTTGAAATTTAGGGGTTACCTCTACGTTTTAGATGTGGCAGGACTTCACTAGTAGATTATGGTAGAGGTACATTATTATCGTACTCTCTTCATCCAAGTTCGATGAAGATGTATCATGACATAAAGGATATATTTCGGTGGCCTGGAATGAAAAAGGGTGTAGCGGAATTTGTAGCACAATGTCCTAACTGTCACCAGGTAAAGACTGAACATCAAAAACCCGACGGACTAACGCAGGAGATAGCGGTGCCTTTGTGGAAATGGGAAGCAAACAACATGGACTTTGTAACAGGATTACCTCGTACCAAGCGCAAATTCAATTCTATTTGGGTCATTGTCGATAGATTAATGAAGTCAGCTCATTCCTTACCAGTCAGGACTACCTTTTCGGTATGACTAGCACCTGGTGCCATATTGGGATATGAACTGACTTGATAGGGCTTATTCACTTCTGGTGCATACCTACTCCTCAAATCAATAAACAACGAGCTACATCTTGGCTGTAAACACAGCCTCCGGCCGACAAGGCCGCATAGCCACCTAGAGAAGGAAAACAACTAACCTACAACAAGCGATAAAAAGGATCCTATGCGGGCCGAAAATACCATCATGATTTCTAGTTATATATGAAAACAGGCAACCAGAACTCTACTAAAGCCGACAAGGCTGCTAACTAAAAGCTAAACTAGGACCCATACGGCCATCACTCAAAATAAACATACATAGGCCCCACACGGCCAATAGTAAAGCTAACACTAGAAATCTGTAGCTTGCAGGCCTCGAAGAGTGGAATAATGGTCGAACAAGGCCTCGACCTGCCCATATATTGTACAACAAAAGAACAAACCTTCTAACTAACAACTCCGTGGAAAAAAGAGTTGATTAGACTGCTGACTCAGCTGATGACTAAGGAGGTCCTAAACTGCATCTTGGTTTAATTCGCCACTAGGTGGAATCAGACCGTCAGCTCTCGATTGTTTCTTGATTACCTATGTCGATTAACCGTACTTGCAGGCAAGTAATGTTGCGCCGAAATATGGGCATCAGTATAACATGTACCGAATATCTAAGGCAGTAAATTGAAATGACTTAATGATACTAATAGTGAAACTGAAAATAATTTGATAAGAGGGATAGAGATATAACATGAATAGCTTTATAACCTGCTATATAACTAACAATAATTAATGCAAACGAGAACGTTACCTAGGCCCCATAAGCTCCAAAAGTACAACCAGTATAGAATATCCGGCCCGGGGCCGGCATAAGCCTTGGCGAGCACACTTCAGTATATATACCCCTAACAAGGTCTCAATGAGTCAACAGGTAATTATAGCCAACCTGCCTATCTCCTGGGTCTACAACTGAACTCGCTCGGCTCCTGTAGCTGTGTCTGAGTCCGATGGACTCCTGTAACTGCACCTTGGGCACCAGGCTCGATGAGGGCCAGTGATGCCGATACGACATAAAAATGATAGTCCAGCCATGGAATGGATTGTAATATAGCCCTTGGGCCTCTGCGTAGTCCCTTGGGACAACATCTAACTCCTTGGAATGATCTATACATCCCCGTAAACAACGACATAGCTAGTAATCCTAGGGTTGGACAACAGAAGGCTATATAGGGCAGCGTCAATCCCAATCTAATAGAAAATGCTAGTCTCCAACTAATAACAACAGTTCACTACAATAATCATGCTTCTAGCTTTCTTACAAGGATCTAGGTCGTATTATAATATGAAAGGATTAACTTGCCAAAAGAATTCGCCTTAACATAAAATGTTGATTTCTAATTAACTAGCGAATTTCAACTTGCAATCGGCGGTCCGTTCCAACTGTAACCTTTATGATGAAAGAATAGTACTAATTTCAATACTAAATTCGAAGAATAACGATAACTTTTGATAATAATAGAAACTATAATTCAACTTCGAATAACTCGACCGAAAACCTATAATTTCCCGAGAGTTCATAAGGGAGAAGTTCTTACCTAAGGCCCGTGGCCATTCAGGATACAATTTAGAGTAATTCTAACAACTTTTACTCGACAGAGTTTTGGTTTGCCGAGAAACTTTTCGAAAAAATAACTCTGTAGTAATGCTTCGCGGGAAAACCTAGAACTTAGTACCCGAAGTTAATTTGCATTTAGATGGAATTTGGAAGTGTAATCAGGCGAAAATTCAATAAAACTTCCGTGCTCCTTCTATTTTGGTCGTGGGTTCTATTGTAAATGAGTAGAAAATAAGCTAGAGGCCTATATATACATGTTTGGCTAGTGGCACCAGGGTGCTTCTCGCCACCGAAGCGCCAACCTTTTGCCGCGCCACGCCTCCCAAAGCACCAGCAGGCCTGGCATGCCGTGCTGGCCAATGTACTACCTGGTGGCGCGTCGTGGCCTATCCTCGCCCGACCCTGCTTCCGAGGTTCTTTCCCCACTCATCAAGCTTTCCATACTCATCACAAATCCACGCATACGCCTACTAACTGATAACATTTTACGGGGTGTAATATCCTCCCCTCCTTAGGAACATTCTTCCTCGAATGTCATCTTTAGGCTTACAGGAGTTAACTCTTTTTAAAAACATTTAGAAAAATTTTGGCAGAGTCTCCTCTGTAATATGGACTATCTGAAAACCTAAAATACAGAAAAAGTTCAACATAGGCGCCTCATAGGACGCTATAAACAACTATTTCACAACAAAGAGGTAGCCAATTAAATTGTACTGATAACATAAGCAGTAAAATAACAACTGAACAACAACATCACTTTAACTGCATATTGTAGATCAACCCTGGAACAAGTGAGGATATCTAGACTTCATGTTGTCCTCAGCTTCCCACGTCATCTCTTCCTTATTTCTATTCTTCCGTAGTATTTAATAGAGGCCACATCTTTAGTTCTTAACCAACGAACTGGTCGATCTAGTATAGCTACTAGAACCTCTTCGTAGGCTAACTCCTCAGTAACTTGAACGTCCTCAACTGGAACAACTTGGGATGGTTCCCCTATACACTTAAGCAACATAGACATGTGAAAGGCTGTATGAACAGACTCTAATTCTGGAGGCAACTCTAACTCATATGCCACTCAACTTATCCTTTAGAGGATCCGATATGGCCCAATGAACCTTGAGCTAAGCTTGCCCTTCTTGCAAAATCTCATCATGCCCTTCATCGGTGACACTTTATGGAATACCCAATCATCTATGTTAAATTACAAGTCTCTAAGCTGCACATCGAAGTAGGACTTCTGGCGACTCTAGGTTGTTAACAAGTGCTCTCTGATGAGTTTTACTTTTTCTTCTGACTGGTGAATAATGTCAGGTCCAACTAACTCTACGTTCCGTACCTCGAACCACCCGATGGGAGACCTATACTTTGGCCCATACAATACCTCATAAGGTGCCATCTAAATCATGGAGTGATAACTGTTATTGTATGCAAATTTGATAAGGGGTAAATGCTCATCCCAACTTTCTCTGAAATCTAGCACACACGCCCATAACATATCCTCGAGCATCTGAATCATGCGTTCTGCCTGACCGTTTGTCTGAGGATGGAATGCTATACTCAGATTAACCTGTGTCCCCAACCCTTTTTGAAAAGACTTCTAGAACCTAGTTGTAAATTGTGCTCCTCTATTAGAAATAATAGACGTGGGGACACCATGCAGTCGGACTGGCTCTTTAATATACAAACTTAGAGTAGTTGTATAGGCTAAGTTTGACCTTCTTGACCTAAGTCCCCTGTAGTTTACAGGGACGGACTGGGAAGAGGACCCTCAGGACTTCCTGGTTCAGTTACAGTGGATTTTTAGGGTGATGCAGTGTTATGGTACGAGAGCTGGGAAAGTTCTCGAGGCAGAGATGTTCCCCCCTCCGACTTGGTCTAGCTTCTCATAAGCCTTCCTAGATCACTACTTGCCGTAGGAAATTTGACAGGTCAGGGTAGATCAGTTTTTGCACCTGGAACAGGGCTCGATGAGTGTCCGGGCTATGAGATTTGATTCCTTGGCCAAATATGCACCAGCTTTTGTAGACACCATGCCAACCAAAGTACACCATTTTATTATGGGGCTTCTTCTAGAGTACGTGGAAACTTGTGTCATAGCTACTCTACGGGAGGACATGGCCATTGCCCGCATTCAGGCATTCACTTAGAATATTGAGGGGATCAGGCAGCGACAACGGGAATAGAAAGAACAAATCAAGAGTAGTGCCGTAGGGCTAGACCTAGTGACATGTGGGCAGACCCCCACCTTCTCAGCAGCAGTAGTGTAGTAGATCAAAATGTCGAGGGCAGTCAGGACCCGGTGAGAGCTCATGGGCATAAGACTCTCAGCAGCATAGGGAGCCAAATCAGAGCAGACCCACTATGCCACGTTGTGCTATTTGCAGTCGACGGCATTTTAGGGCATGCAAATATGGTTCTACTGCTTGTTACACCTATGGACAAGAGGGTCACATAATAAGGGATTGCCCAGCTAGAGGTAAGGGTGATTGGGACCAACAAGATAGATATTCAGCAAGGTCACATGCCCTAGCACCTTCAGCAGGGCACAGGCCCTCAGCTCCAGCTGCAGAGGCCGAGGCATGTCAGGGGCATCTAGTTCAGGCAGAAATTTGGATCGCATTTATGCTTTACCAAGGTGATAGGAGTCAGAGTCATCGCCGGATGTTGTGATAGGTACACTGGACATTTTCTCTCACTCAGTTTATGTTTTGATAGACCCATGTTCCACCCTTTCCTATGTTACCCCATTACTGGCCCAAAATTTCAGTATAACACTAGAATTACTTCAGCGACCCTTTTTGGTGTCTACGCCTGTCAGTGATTCTATTATAACTAAGAGGATTTACCAAGGTTGTACAGTAGAGGTTGTTGGTCACCAGACTTTTGCAAACTTACTGGAGTTAGAAATGATCGATTTTGATGCTATTATGGGTATGGATTGGCTAGCGCCATGTTATGCCAATGTAGAGTGTCGGGCCAAGACAGTCCGATTCCACTTTCTAGGGGAGGTAGTTTGAGAGTGGAAGGGCAGCACAGCTACGCCAAAATGTAGGTTCATATCCTATCTTTGGGTGAAAAATTTGAGAGCAAAGGGCTGTATTATCATATTGTCCGGGTTTAGGATATGCAAGAAGAATCCCCGACTTTACAGTCCATTCCAGTGGTTAATGAGTTTCCGGAAAAACTTCCTGGTATTCCCCTAGAACGGGAAATTGATTTCTCTATCGACTTGCTACTAAGTACTCATCCTATATCCATCCCTACAATCTATCATCGAGAAGTGCCAACCCGGTCCGACAACAAAGAGAAAGAAAAAGACAAGTGCTCCTTGGAAAAAACATTGTTATCAAGATAACCCTTGGACTTTGATTACTATTCTACTATTTACACAGGCGAACAAAAGACTTGGGTCATAAAGTAGTACTTAACAATTCAAAACAAGGACCCACATTTCATCACTAGCACACTAATATCCAAAAACTCATCCATTTCATTCAATCAAATTTTATCAACACAACTAGCCTGGCAAGGGAAATCATCAATAATACTAAAAATGAGCCCAACAAAGGCTAATTCTTCATCAAAAATAAAAACAAAAGCCTGACAAGACCTATATCAAACCATCACAAAATGAAACACAAATGACCCCCCCCCCCCCATAAAACACTCATCCCACCCCCAACTGAAAGATTACATTGCACCTGATCTTGGGCAGATTTATATGCCCAAGTGATACTCAAACGTATTATTTTCGCCTTGTTTGTGTGCAATATGTATATATTCTCATGTAATTGGTAATAAAATGTGAATTTATACTAACCAACATGATTAGCATTTGTTTTGTACGAAAATATGATTTTTAGGAGCTAAAATGCATGTTGGAACTATATCGGAGTTGGACTTGAATACGCGCGTGGAAAAGACATTGGAGTGCACAAATTATAGGGGCTCCGTGATGGAGCCGTGCCATGCTACCATCGCGGAGGCACACTGCCTGGAGAGGAAATTAAATGGCAAATTCCAGTGAGGCCTCGCGACAGCTCCATGGCACGGAGATAGGCCTCCGCGTTGGCCTCCGTGCCACGTTGAGGCTATTTTACCGGACCCTAGATTTCCAGTGAAGGTCCGCGTCCACGCCATGTCACGGAGGCAGTGCTCCGCGTTGACCTCCGTGACACGTTGCTTGTTATTCCGGGAAAAATTTCCCTCTAGTATAAATAGCACACTTAGGTTTATTTTAATTAGTTCAGACTTGGTGGAGTGGGTTAAGAGCAGTTGAGGGACGAAAAAGCTAAGGGATTTCTTCTCTTCCTTTCTTCTTTCAATCAATTGTATGTATGATTTACACTTGTTTTAGGATGATCAATCCACAAATGAGTGGCTAATTCTCTTCCTTGCTAAGGTTTTGAACATGTGTAGTGAATTTTGATTGTAAATGATATGGTTTTCTTCTTCTTCTTTCATGTTGTTCTATTAATTCTTGTTCTTACTGCATTAGTGCTTGGCCGACATTAATGTACATCTAAAAAGTCCAATTTCACTCGAGAGAGCAAGAAATTGGAAAGTTGTGAATTAATAGGGTATTGTTCTTAACTTGATTTGGGAAAATTGGGTTTTGATGTGCTTTCCTGATAGAAATATACTTGAAAGCCGTATTAGTCAATTTAGGAACCGGAATTGCATTTGATCACAGAAATGTGGACGAATGGTTTATGATTCTTAAGTTAAATTAAATACGAGAGTTTTAATTTCTAGGCTACTGTTCTTGGCTAGCAAAATGAAGAAGAGATTAACCGAATTATTATTATAATCGAATTCATCACTTGTTCTTAACCTTGGCATGCTCATATCCATAGTTTAAATTCACAGTAAATAATTGTTAATAGTTTTGGTATATATAGATTTTATAAACAAAAACTCATTTAACTGTTGGTTACGTTGTTGTTAGCATAATTAGAAGTAAGATAAGAATATAGTATACTTAGGCAATTTTTACATATCCTGAGCCTCCTTGGATCGATACTTGGCTTACTTAGCCACTTTATTACTTGTTTGACCACATGAACTTGCGTGTCGGTTTATAATATATAATACCAACCGAAACAGCCGGACAAGTTTTTGGCGCCGTTGCCGGGGAGGCTAGGCAAATTTGTGAAATTGTGTTTAGTGTAAATTTACTGTATTTTTATTTTTATTTTCTTAAGTGTTAACAACTTGGTCTTAGCCTGTATTTTGCAGACTTGATTTCTGTGAACACTGGCAAGGGACAAAGAGCTGGTGGAATCTTACTTAGAGCCTGAACGTGAATTTCATAGTCAACATAGAGAAGCTCTACAAAAGAAGCTGCAGTTGTTCCGACAATCTATTATGGAGCAACAAAATCCACCAGTTGTGAGGGCAGTGTTAGTGCCCGATGAAGCAGCAGCAAGGCCGGTTCGCGAGGTGGCAATCCCACACGCTAACAATGTACATTCTAGCATCTGCAAACCAGAGCCTGGAGGGAGGTTTGAATTAAAGCAGAATATGGTGCAACTCTTGCACACAAGCGGGCAATTTACCGGTCTCCCTCATGAAGATCCACAACAACATCTCCAAAACTTTTTGGAGATAAGTGACACTTATATACCCGCTGGAGTGTCACCTGATTATGTTCGGCTCACCTTATTTCCGTTTTCCTTACTTGGTGAAGCCAAGAGGTGGTTAAAAACTGAACCACCCAATTCTATATCAACGTGGGATGATCTTGCATGGAAGTTTTTGATTAGATTTTTCCCTTCTGGTAAAACAGCCAGACTTAGAAGTCAAATTCTAAGTTTTAAACAGAGGGAGGGAGAAAATCTATATCAAGCCTGGGAAAGATTTAAATCCATGTTGCGGGACTGTCCTCATCATCATCAGTCCAATGAGGTATTGGTACACACATTTATTGAAGGTTTGGAACCCCACACTAAAATTATGTTAGATTCAGCAGCTGGAGGGCAAGCGCTGGAAAAGACCTATGAGGAGCTGTACACTTTGCTCAACCGAATTTCACAGGGCAATCCAGAATGGAATGCAGATTCATCTAGAGGTGGAGCAAGGAAAGCAGCGGGAGTGCTTGAAGTGGATGGGTTTATAGCTATCACTGCACAGATAGCTGCCTTGCAAAATCAGTTAAACAATCACTTCAGCAATATGAACTTGAACCAGCCTTCAGCTTCAGTCAATGCGGTCCAACAGATGTGGTGTGAAGTGTGTGGTAGTAGTGAGCATTCAGCTGAATGTTGTGGTGCAAATCCTGATTCTGTTAACTTTGTGGGCAATGCATAGAGAAATCAGCAGCAGTTTGGTAGTGGCTACAACTCAAATTGGAGGAACCATCCAAATTTTTCGTGGGGTAGCAACAACCAACAAGGCCAAAGTTCTGGTCAGGGTATGCAGAGAAATCAAGGAGGGCAAAAAAACTTTCAAGCTCAATTCAGAAATCACAATGCCCCTCCTCCACCACCATCACCTACCATTGAGGAGATGTTCAAGACCATGATCGCTAATCAGGCACAATTGCAGGCTGACTATGTTAAATTGGCAGCCGAAGTGAAGAACAATCAGTTGGTGACCAAGGCTCTTGAATATCAATTTGGGCAATTTGCTAGTGCCCAAAATACAAGACCCAGAGGAGGACTACCTAGCGACACGGATCCTAATCCGAAGCAGGTAAATGCAGTGACCACGAGGAGTGGCTTACAGTTGAAGGAGGTGGAACCGGAAAGACCGCCTCAAAAGTCAGGAGCAGCAGATGTTGAGGAGGAACAAAGTTCTGATAGGGGGAAGACTAAAGAAGCAGAATCAAAAAGGCCTCCACCCCCATTCCCTCAACGACTTAAGAAACACAAGGAGGAGGCGTGTTTCAAGAAATTTATGGAGGTGCTTAAACAGGTACATGTTAATTTACCTCTTGTTGATGTCTTGCAGGGAGTGCCCAAATATGCAAAATATATTAAAGACATCGTGGCTAAAAAAAGTCGTTTGACTGAGTATGCCACGGTGGCTTTAACAGAGGAATGTACTTCCCGGATTCAGAATAGACTGCCCACGAAACTGAAAGACCCTGGGAGTTTTACTATCCAGCTGACTATTGGGCAAAGTATCCGAGCTCGTGGATTATGCGACTTGGGGGCAAGTATAAATCTGATGCCATCTTCGGTATTCAGAAAGTTAGGTCTAGGGAGTCCTAGACCTACAACGGTAATCTTGCAGCTAGCGGACAGGTCCTTAGCTAAGCCAGATGGCATTGTTGAGGATGTGTTAGTGCAAGTGGGCTCCCTCATTTTTCCGGTCGATTTTATTGTTCTGGACTTTGAACCAGATGCTGAAGTCCCATTTATTTTGGGACAACTCTTTTTGGCAAATGGAAAAGCATTAATTGATGTAGCTGCGGGTCAACTTACAATGTGGGCACATGACAAGATAGAAGTGTTTGACGTGTACAAAGCACTCAAGCTCCCGATTGTAAATGAGGAACTCTCGGTGATCAATGTGATTGTTCATGGGAATGCTAATATAAAGAATGATTCCCGAGAGTTAACAGGAAGGCCACCAGATGAGGTTGAGCACTACTGGGGGGAGGACAAGGATCGTGAAAAATCGTCCCTCACCCTAGTAGATAATTGAGTATAATGGACTTCGAGCCGCGACGGTAAACCAGGCGCTGCACGGGAGGCAACCCGTGAAAAATATTTTCTTTATTTTTTTAGTGTAAATAATTTTTATTTTTCTTTTTCTTTTCTTGATTAGGTTTAGATTCTTGTTTTAGTTAATATTTTTTTTTCATTTTAGTTAGGGAAATCTATTAATCTAACCAATTTCGTTTAGTGAAGTGATTTTCAGGTCAAACGGAGAAAAATATGCACGGAAGCGGGAAAAATAAGGAAAGGTATGAAAAAAAATAATTTTATTGAAGAAACAGTGCACTGGCGCGTTGGCGCCGTGTCACGGAGGAAGGGCTCCGCGTTACCCTTCGTGACACGTTGAAGGCAAAATTCAGATTTTTAAAATTTCCAGAGAGCCATCGCGTTGGCTCCGTGTCACGGAGGAGGGGCTCCGCGTTACCCTCCGTGACACGTTGCCTTATATTTGGTGCCGGGTCACACCGGGTTGCCGGGTGACCCGCGTGTTTTTCTTTAAATTAACCCCGATTTTGCCCAATTTTTCCCCATTTCTTCTACTCTCCGCGACCAAAACACCCAAATCCCCCTCCCCAACCAACGTGCCACGCTATTAGGCAAGGAATACGTCAAGTCTCTTCGGTTCTTCAACTCAAAGGTACGTTTTCCACGTTTCTCTCAATTTTTTTGGCGATTTTAGTCGAATTTGGGCATGTGAGGTGAGATATATCACCCCAAGTAGCAATTTAACATTATGTTGTGTTATTTGTGATTGATATATGTTCGGACTGTTGTAATTAGCAGTTGAACTTGTCGATTACGTGAATAATTCGGATTTGAGTGAAAAATTGCATTCTAGGGCTTGGGTTATTGAATTTGACTTGGGTGACTTGATAATTCGATAAATTAGATGCCGGGGTGTGTTTGTAAATTGAGATAAGTCGTTGTAAATATTGTATGAATGTTAAAAGACAACGAATTCTCGAAGTTTGGGAAAGTGCAAAAATTGTGTAAATTGGTTTGATTATTTGGATTCGTTTGTATATAGAATGTTTTTGTCGTTGTTTTTAGTTTTTGTTTTTATTTCTTGTGCGATGGTTGAATTGTTAGCGACAGTAGGATTGGGATTAGCTGTATGAAGTCTGAGTAGTACACTAACCGTTATACTGTCGAAATTTTTTTTTGTGAACGCACTAAGCATAAAGTGTATACTTGTTGTCTTTGGTGTAAATAGAGTTATCCTTGCCATAGTTTTGTAAAAGTAGCTAAGGCCTAAGTGTGGGGTAAACGTTGTGTAACCCGACCTTAGCCTAAGTTAACATCTTTATAGCTTAACTTTGTGCTTGTTAATTTATATTGACAGGTACAATGGCTAGTAGACAGGATAAGGGCAAGGGTGCTTCTACCTCAGGAACCGGCATAAAAAGAATGAGATTGGGCACCGCAGTCCCAGCTGCACCAGCTGTTCCGCGCGGCCAACGCCGCCAATACGGAACAAGGTGGGTAACCGAGGAAGGAAAGAAATGGTATGCTAAGCATAAGGAGAGCAAGTACTTCCCAGAGGAACATATTGCACGGGAACCACTAGCACAGGAGTTCCCCCGTATTGTGCAAAGGATTAAAACAGCTGGGCTCAGCTTTATCTTTCAGGAGCCCAAGGAGTGCAACCTTCATTTGGTCCGAGAGTTCTACGCAAATTGGAACCCGGCCATCAGAAGCCACACAATAAAAATCAGAGGGCAGATTGTCACTCTGGAACCCCAGCAATTTAATGCCATCGTTGGAGCGCGGGACATAGACGCCCACGTTCTCCGCCAGCTAAACATCACCCCACCATACGCCGACATCAGACGTACGTTGTGTGGGGCTCGATCCACAGCCCGATGGAGTAGACATAAGGAGAGGGGTTACCACCAGACTCTACCTTATTCGCAGATGAACAGGGAGGCCAGAATATGGCTAAAAATTGTATGTTTGTGCTTGATCCCGGGAGTTCATATGACGGATGTGACCCGGGACCGTGTCTACTTGGTGTATGCCCTTATGAAAGGGCTTGAAATTAATGTTGGGGCGGTCATTATATCCGCCATGAAGAGAGCCAGACTACACCAGGGCCATAGATAAGGGTTTGGCGGACTCATCACCACCTTCCTCCGAGGCCTCGATGTCGAGGAAGAAGCCTTGGATTACATTCCGCAGTTGGAGCGGAGGGCCCTCGATGTGACAAAAACTAAGGCCCCCGACACCACACACGGGCCAGTGCTGACTTTGGGTGAGCGACATGCTCGTGACGATCAGTACATGGCACGTATGTTCGGCATGCAGATGCTGCAGCTACGGATTGGTGGGAGACCAGCCACCGAGGAAGAATTATGGCAGCTAGAGCTGGATTACCCATTTGGCGAGAATGCCAGAGCCTTATGCCGAGTGGGACCAGCCTTCGTGGAGCCGACTGATGACGATGTCCCTACTGATGAGGAGACACGTCGGGAGGACTCCGATGTGGAGTCCGATGACGATGATGGAGCTGACTCAGACATGGGGGACGAGGCAGCAGCACCAGATGAAGGAGTCGAATATTTCGACTGATTAGGGAGTTCCACCACCCGAAATGTTGTTTTGTAATTTTTGTGAACACTGGGGACAGTGCTCGATTTAAGTGTGGGGTGGGGAGTAGCTAGGTGTTGGGACTTAGGCTCTAATCTACTGTATGCTTTTTCCTTGGTTTGTATGTATGTTTGTGTTTTCCCTATGGTGAACCGATTTGTGTTGTATGTGTATATATTTGTTTGTGTGGTTAATGATGTGTGTTATGAAAAGTTATGGTTGCTAGTGTAAATATTTTGTAAATATTTTTTTTTCTATCGAGATGATCGATATTTTTCAAAAATTTTCGCGAAAATATTTTGCACTTGTAAATATTTTCTTTCAATCGAAATGATCGATGTGTTGCAAAAAATTTTTTGGTTTTTATTTTGTTTGGGTTTCTCGGAGTTTGTTTTCGGTTCTTTTACCGAGAATAGTCCCATTGAACCGATGTCATAGTTAGTGACCGTTCCCTATGATGGATGGATGACGACCGTCTTAAGGGAAATGTAGTAGGTAGGAGTAGGATTTTAATTTGTTTTTAATTTTTCTTTGGTGGATTGCATCAATGAACTGTAGTTGCTTTATGGTTGCATAAATTTCGTTGCGTGTTGTAACTGATGTTCAAAATGTGAAAGTAATTCGTTCGAAAGCATGCAAGTTGGTAAATATGTTGAGTTACCTAGGCTATAGAATTTGATTCAGTATGATTGAGGCTTAATTTTGAATTCATGTGATTGGCTAATTAGAGAGTCTGTGAATGCATCTTGATTCGAGCATGTGCATGAAGTGTGAAGTGAGGTATTGTTATTCCATGCCATTGTGAATTGTCTAGAACTTGCCTGGTGTGTATACAAAATGAAATGAAGGAGGTGTAGTGTTGGAAAGGATGTAGGCATTTCTTTGTTTTAACCGATAGCTTCCATTTTTTTTTTCTTGTCAAAGTCTACCTTTTTATATGTTGTATACCCTAGTCAGCCCGTTGAGCCTTTAGCCGATTTCTTTCTTTCTTTTGTCCAAAATTGTATAAACCAAGCTTTATTCCTTCTTTTCATTAGCTGTAAAAGTCTATACAAAACTCTTAAGCACTTACAAAGAAAAGAAAATGTTCCCAAAGTGTTAAAGAGTGAAAAGAGTGAAAAGAAAAAGAAAAGCAAAGTGAGGAAAGAAAAGATGATGTTGAAGAGGCACTTGTTATAATTAAATGATATTGAGGGTACATGAAAACCCTTTGTTTTGTGTCAAGTGTGTTTGACGAAATGGGCAGTACGAAAGTAAACCAGCATGAATGGGAGAAAAAGAGAAAAGAGAGGAACAATGTCCATAAGTCGATGGGAATGTGTTGAAAAGGCGCTTAAGGATGCTAGCGACTATTATTGGCTAATCCAATATATATACTAGATACATAGCCCCGTTACAACCCATTAAAGTCCTACTTGATCCTACATTGCATTTCTTTATATTAGTGGAGTAATGCACTAAGGGCAAGCCTATGGGTCATGACATGATGCATGTGAATTCTTTTGGGAGAGAGAGTGAAATTAATTTTTATATGCCCCTACTTGAATGATTGTGTGTTGCATGAACAAAAAGGGGAAGATTCTCTTGAGTTGTGAGGGCACATGCTTGATGAAAGATTGATTTTCGTGTCGGATTTCTTGATTAGCTGATTTGCATGAGTTTGTCGATATCAAGAATCAATTCTTAAAGGCTAGGAAGTCTTGATGTATTAAAGGTCATTGTATTGTAAGACCAAGCATGTTTTCGTGATGATTTGCAAAAAATTGAATAATCGGTATGACCGTAGCGTAAATGGTCGCACCATAGTGATGAAGGTTGGGATGTAATTTGCATGAGTTGTGTATGTGTTGTTCGAGGACGAACAAGGATTTAAGTGTGGGGTAAGTGATCTTGGGCAGATTTATATGCCCAAGTGATACTCAAATGTATTATTTTCGCCTTGTTTGTGTGTAATATGTATATATTCTCATGTAATTGGTAATAAAATATGAATTCATACTAACCAACATGATTAGCATTTGTTTTGCAGGAAAATATGATTTTTAGGAGCTAAAATGCATGTTGGAACTATATCGGAGTTGGACTTGGATACGAGCGTGGAAAAGACATTGGAGTGCACAAATTATAGGGGCTCCGCGATGGAGCCGTGCCACGCTACCATCGCGGAGGCACACTGCCTGGAGAGGAAATTAAATGGCAAATTCCAGTGAGGCCTTGCGACAGCTCCGTGGCACGAAGATAGGCCTCCGCGTTGGCCTCCGTGCCACGTTGAGGCTATTTTACCGGACCCTGGATTTCCAGTGAAGGTCCACGTCCACGCCGTTTCACGGAGGCAGTGCTCCGCGTTGACCTCCGTGACACGTTGCTTGTTATTCCGGAAAAAATTTCCCTCTAGTATAAATAGCACACTTAGGTTTATTTTAATTAGTTCAGACTTGGTGGAGCTAGGACGTGGGTTAGCAGTAGTTGAGGGACGAAAAAGCTAAGGGATTTCTTCTCTTCCTTTCTTCTTTCAATCAATTGTATGTATGATTTACACTTGTTTTAGGATGATCAATCCACAAATGAGTGGCTAATTCTCTTCCTTGCTAAGGTTTTGAACATGTGTAGTGAATTTTGATTGTAAATGATATGGTTTTCTTCTTCTTCTTTCATGTTGTTCTATTAATTCTTGCTCTTACTGCATTAGTGCTTGGCCGACATTAATGTACATCTAAAAAGTCCAATTTCACTCGAGAGAGCAAGAAATTGGAAAGTTGTGAATTAATAGGGTATTGTTCTTAACTTGATTTGGGAAAATTGAGTTTTGATGTGCTTTCCTGATAGAAATATACTTGAAAGCCGTATTAGTCAATTTAGGAACCGGAATTGTATTGCTAGGTCGTAAATTGCATTTGATCACAGAAATGTAGACGAATGGTTTATGATTCTTAAGTGAAATTAAATACGAGAGTTTTAATTTCTAGGCTACTGTTCTTGACTAGCAACATGAAGAAGAGATTAACCGAATTATTATTATAATCGAATTCATTACTTGTTCTTAACCTTGGCATGCTCATATCCATAGTTTAAATTCACAGTAAATAATTGTTAATAGTTTTGGTATATATAGATTTTATAAACAAAAACTCATTTAACTGTTGGTTACGTTGTTGTTAGCATAATTAGAAGTAAGATAAGAATATAGTATACTTAGGCAATTTTTACATATCCTGAGCCTCCTTGGATCGATACTTGGCTTACTTAGCCACTTTATTACTTGTTTCACCACGTGCACTTGCGTGGCGGTTTATAATATATAATACCAACCGAAACAGCCGGACAGCACCCCAATGTATGCATGCAAAATAAAAAGAGGCTACAGACTCCCTAAGTGGGTCACTCCTCATCATAGTCAATAGCGACTGTACATGCACCTATTTTTCCATCAAAGCCTACCTCTCCTATATATTTGGTTTCATCTCCCAAGCCCTCAAACAAATCATCAATGGGGCCTCAAATTGTGGAAGGGGAAACCATTACGGCATCAAGAGCACTCATGTAAGGCACCTCCACGGATGTCTGACTTTTCCACCCCCTCACTTCAGTCCAAAGAGAGGTGACAACCCCCTCCACTGCATCCACCCATTTGCACAATGTTGTAAGAATCTCATACATAGACTTCAGCTCCCTTTTTATTATTTGAGCGAAGAGTGTAGGGGGCTCCTAGCTAAATTTTAAAGTTGACTCTCATGAGAGTTGGTCATTTCCATGAGTTTGTGGAGACCACTCGGTCAGGAAGATGTTGGAGGGGATGATGCTCTTCAAAGAGGTATGTCACCGGAGGTTTGGCCGAAGCTTCTTGGTGAGACATGTTCAAATCTGGAGCATGTGGCGACTGCTCCGACCCATGGGATAGTGAAACCTTTGCGAAACCAAAAGCTTGCATTTGCTTCTTCTTAACTATGGGTGCCTCAGCATCTCTTTTCCTTTCTAATGTGATCACTCCCGAGGCAGGAACAGGGGTCTCATTAGGGAACAATGACACTTCTGCTTGCAAGTACAGTTGAGAAATGAGCACGACATATGGCATAGAGGTGCTGACCTGTCTTGTTTTTCGCTTCATTTGCTGGGTTACAATCTCCCCAAAGTTAAGGGGGACTCCAAACATGATGCAGGCTATAAGAATAGCCATCTCTAAGCTGACCCGCTGTTCATTTTTAGAAGGAATAATGTGGCAACAGATGAAATCCATCCATAATTTGGCCTCAAACTTCATATCATGGCGAGAAATTTTTCCACCCATGGAAGCACAAAGTGGTGTGTCAGCCGTAATGATAGGGGCTATCCATGTGAATTGGTTCTTCATGTAAGTAATCCTGGGCATGTACTCTGAGCTAACGTCAGTCTCATCCTCCCAGAATAGATAGTTGATAGCTATCGGAGTTATGTCCACCTCTACCCCTAGTACCATGACTGAAGGTAGGTAGGGGAAGTTGTCGACTTTTCCTCTATGGTTCATGTTGTCCTGCCTTGCCTGGTAGGAAGCGTAGAACTCCAGCGCCAAGCTTGGATAATTGTCTGGGAGAGGGTTGGTGAAAGTGTGCCATTGCCTATCCGTGAATTGAACGGTGATGCTGGGAAGGTCACCGCGCACCCCACCAAGTCAAACCTCTTTTCGACTGTGATTGATCGGCCCTTGCATATGGCGTAGTTACCCTTCATGTTGGGCACACAAAACATAATGTCCTCCCTAGAATTGTCGTGTGTTGTGGAGACCTTGCCTTTACCTTTGCCTTTGGTGGTTGATGAGGCTGGGGCCTTGCCCTCACCGGTGTTCCTGGATGAAGACATTATCTGCAAATAGATGTTAGTAGCAGCCGCAATACATTGAAATGAAATAACTAATACTATTTTAAAATTTAAATGAGAAGCTAAGATGAAAAATTATCATTCAAAGAACTGGCAGCACCAGCAAGCTGTAGGATGGTATCTGCATATCGCTGCTGAACTGCCGGTGAGAAACAGTAACTTGGATAGCAAATATTCCACTGGCGATAGAGCATCAAGAAGTTGGTCTCAATTTGCAAACTGTAGATGTAACGCGGGACCAATGCAATGGCCAGCGGCCAACATTAGCTTGAACCAGCGTTCCATTGGTATTTCGCCGGACCCGACCGGCGAATAGCCGATAATCATTGTCCCCAATGCATCACCATGAACTCCATTGTCACCCTTTCACATACATTTACTCACATCATATCAAATCACTACCTCTACCCATGGAAAGGACCAAAATGACGATTTACCCTTAAGAATGGTATCACCCAATCTATCATAGGAAAAACATGTCTTTTTAATCCCTTTGGGGTTACTCAAACTTCACCCATTGACCTCTACACAAGAATAGAAACTTCCCATACACCCATTTCAGTAATTAGCTTCTATCATCCCACAAATCTCATATAACCTTAAATAGAGCAGCAATCATGAAGATATTGGAGAGAATGGCAGTAAAAATGAGGGAAATGTATGGCATAGCCATATGTATATGCAACTAGAGTACCATTAAAGAAAAAAATAAGAAAGTTAGAGGTACATTACCACTCTTGAGAGAATATTTAGCATTGACTAACTGATGTTGTGGGAGCTTGGTGATACTTAACAATGGCAAACTCTTGATAATTATTTAGTGGAGAGGAAGATTGTGAGTGTAGTGAAACTTTTATGGAAAGGGTGAGGACTTTATAGGTGAGCAGGTGAGAGTGTGGTTGGTTGAGGAGGAGGTGGAGGGTTAATGGTGAGTTAACTGTATGCGAAGTGGAAGAGAGGGAGTTCTGGGAATATGGAAAGGTGGGGTGTTGGGTAAATAAAAAGGAGGATGGGAAAGTGGTAAAAAGAGGAAAAAGGGAAGTCTAAGGGGTATTATTTTCAGATTAGGGCAGCTCAAGAAAATTTTGGGTCAGGTGGGTCCACGTTTGGTTAAATATTTAAAATACAACTCGTACCTTTACCGGCGCTACACAAGCAATCCCCATTTTGATCTGGCAATTTGCTGCCTTACCATCTCGTGCTTTAATTTGTCCCCAATTTATTATCTTGCAACCGGCAATTGACCGATGATTTGCAAACTAGGTTCAGCGTTCCGCTAGTGTATCGCTTCTTGGGAACCCATTGCACAGGTATTCTAGGTTGCACTGGGGATAAAGCAGCGGTATGCGATTTTGCATCGGCATTTCGCCGGCTCATCCACCGGTCTAACAGTCGTGTGCCCTTGTTTTTGCTTACATGCTTAAGGGCGCGGTGGTTCATGCATCTGGATCGGCGATTCGCCGGTCCATTGCATTGCCTGCCTTATTTTTGTGCTTCCTCTCCTTGCTTCTCACCTCATTAGTCCTACAAAATTAAAAAAACAATGCCATGAAAATATTCCAAATAAGACACTTGGGTTGCCTCCCAAGAAGCACCTTAGTTAATGTCATGGCACGATGTATCACTCATTTAGCATACATTCTTCGAAGGATCATCCTCCGACTTAGACTCCCTCATCTCCACTCTCCTATACTTGCTCTCTTGATGCAATACTCCAATCACTTTGCACTCATCTAGGGGTTCAGCGGATTGGCACACCTTAAAGTTGACCGTTTCACTTCCAACCCGGAACTTGAGCTCACCTAGCTTCACATCTACTAAAGCTCTACCCATGGCGAGCAATGATCTCCCTAGAATGATTGGAACTTCAAAATCCATTTCACAATCAAGAACCATGAAATCAGCTGGTAGAATAAATTTATCCACCCTCACCAATAAATCCTCTAGCACACCCACGGGTTTCTTTATGGAGCGATAAACCATTAACAACCTCATTGATGTGGATTTGGTGTTCCCAAGCCCCAATTTCTTGAAGATGATAAGGGGCATCGAATTTATACTTGCATCAAGATCACAAAGAGCTTTCTTAAACAGACATAACCCGATAGTGCAAGGAATCGTGAAGGCTCCCGAATCTTCTCGCTTGAGGGAAAGATTGCTCATTGTCATCGCACTACAGTGATATGTTGTCTCTCCGGTGCCCACTTCTACAATCTTCTTTTTTAATAGCTGCTTCATGAACTTGGCATATCCGGGCATTCGAAATAGGGAATCCACCAATGGTATATTAATGGACAATTTACTAAACATGTCGCTAAATTTATTGAACTGATCATCCTTCCTTTTCTTAGCTAACCGCTATGGATAAGGGGGTGGAGCTCTTGGTTCTTGTTCTTTATCATTTGAGGCCTTCATGCCTGCCTCTCATTCATCAACATATTAGGGAACTTTATCCGCCTCTCTCTCATCTTCTTCTTTAGCATTTTCACCACCACTTGGTGCTTTTGGCACCACTTCAAATTCATTTTCATCATTTTTTTAGGAGCAACAACCCCCTTAGGCTTCATACCTGCATCTCCAACCATTTTACCACTCCTCGTGATGATGGTCGTTCATTAACTGTCTTTCTTCGGGTTTGGAATTATATCACTTAGGAGTGTTCCTTTCATTCGGGGGTTCATTTGATAGGACAAGTGATTCATTTGAGCTTCCAAATGCTTAATGGAGGTTGAATGGGAACTCACAATTTGGGCAAGGTTAGACACCTCCCCTTTCAATTCTTTGACCCCACTGTCGGTTGATTCCACTTTCTTGAGGACTCTAGCTAACATCTCTTCAATTTTTGAGTTACCTACATCGCTCACACCTGGCTAATTTTGGGTGTTCTCAGCTTTAGGAGGGGGAACATATGGGTTTGAAATTCGATGATAACGATCTCCCTCTCAATTTTGCTCTCTAGTACCCCATCTTTCATTTCTATAGGGCCATCCTTTTGCATTGCGATTTGTCCAACCTTGGTTCTCTTCCCATGGGTGCCAAGGGCCCTGATTAGTCCCTTGAAACCTGGGTCGATAACCCCCCCCCCCTCAATTCAATTTTCCATGTTTTGGCACTCCTCATTGTATCTCGATTGCGACGATTCTCCTTCAAAGTGCAATGGACCCTAAAGTTCATGATATGATCCCTCAACTACAACATATTTGATGGAGATAAGAAACGATGCAAAAATGCTTCAGTCAATTCTTGCCACAATGTAATACAACTAGGAGGGAGTTCCTCCAACAACATAGTCGCCACTCCCGTTAGGGAGAATGGAAAGAACCTTAACCTGATAGACTCTTGACTCATATTTGTTATGTTGAAGGGCTAGTAGATCTCCAAGAAATTCCTCAAGTGGCGATTGCGTCCTCGCTCAGTTCACCCCCAAAGAGCCCTTTCATCTGTAGCAAATGTAGCATTGTACTTGTGACATGGAACACGACATTCCCTACCATGGGCGGTAGGTGAATGGCTCCTGTAATTTTGGGCATCACCGGATTATCTTCCTCGTGCTCTATGTTACTCTCAACTGAGCTATCCCCTGCTTGTGAGTGATGACACATATGAATTTACCCTAATAATCACAAAAAGATCAACGACAACAACTAAGATGCAAGACAAATTCAAATTAACATTCAACACAAGAATATTAATACTAGTCCCTATCAATGGCGCCATTTTTGATAATGTCCATAATACACTTTTCGTTATGAATGAGTGTAACCGGTCATTGTATCAAAATAAATATCCCGACAGATGTCGGGGTCGAATCCAACAGAGACTAACAAGTGATATGAGCAAGTGTTGTTTGGAAAATTGAAATTAGTTTGCACCACTCAAAACAAAACAAAGCAGTAAATATTTTGGGGGAGACTTGATGCTAACAATATGGTATAGGTTCCAACTCAACTAACTAGAATTGCCAAATAACCAAATTTGTAGACAATAATGAGAAGAACTAGAGGTATGGTGTATATGATGTGCTAATTAAAAAAGGCTATGCTAGATCATCTCAACATTTCAAATTGTGTAAGTAACTCTGGACAGGTGAGCATTCTATATATTTCAACCTCATAAATGCCTCTTTCTAGAGTTCTTTCAAACCGCTAGACACAATTAAATCAACCCAATAAAATTTGGATTAATAGTTGCACTACTATCTAGCTATAAGCTATTAATTAGGAATGAGAATATGAGTTTTGGCTATGTCTAGTCCAACTCCCCAACATCACATCCATTTCCCCCATCAAATTCTCTCCCAAACATCAATTCTTCTCTTTCAAGTAGAAATCAAGTAAGAAAAGTAGACCTATATCTGCAACTATGGATCATCAATTATAAATTGGAGAGAACTTAACAAATTTACAATAATTAAGCAATATTGAGATGAATCCAGTGATACCCAATCTAATAAAGCACTCATCACCACACACCTCTAGTTGATGATTTAGCTACTCATGGTTAAGAAACTAAAGAGCATATTCAACAATAAACTCATTGATTTCAATAATAAGAGCAGAAAAATCAAATTCAAAAATATGTCTTCAACAATGGTGGTACCTTTCTAAAAAAGAAGATGAAGAAAAGAAAAATGATATTTAACAATTTCCACCAATAGAATATTACTTTCTTCTTCAGCAAAAGGAATGATTTTAAAAAGCTAAAGTTAAGATCTGCTATGTACAAAGTACTTTCTTATAGAATATATCTAAAGATAGGGCAACCAATCCCCTCTTTCTCAGTATTGGACGCATTTTCCCCTGCTCAGGCATTTTGGCACTTGTGACAGTACCGGCAGTTTGTTGGTTACATTCTGAGAGTTGTCATCTCTCATTTATTACTCCTTCAGTGATTTCTATGATCCTTCGGCATGACCTTTGGCGATTTGCTGGACTCCAACCGCGCTACACTGATTTATTTCTTTTTAATCCAGCAAGTTCATGTGCCAGTAGGCGAGTTAACCAGTGAGTTGCCGGTTGATGTCTGCAGCCGCCGGTTGCTTTAGTTCCTCAAGGCAGTGATCATCTATGTTATGTCCTCATTTCGCTGGTGTTCTCTGATGAAGCACCGGTTTTTACCAGATTTCCTTCTTTTTACTCCACTTCTTGCTCTGTTTCTTCAAATTAGATATCTTCACATAAAAAGGCAAAAAAGGCATAAAATTCATCTAAATAACTTGAAAACTAAGCTAAAGCTCATGCATAAGAGCCTAATGAGTTGGTAAATTACCAACTCATCAGTGACCCCTTGCTTCTTACCATTATAAGCTTCTGACTTCTTTGCATCAACTGGAGTCTCTGTCAACTCAGCTTCACCTGTGAGCTAAAGCTTAGCAACCTAATCTTCCTTACCAAGCTCAATCTCCTTTCGTCTTTTCATCTAAACTACAATTGGCAGAGGGGGATCAAATGTGGTCTTTCCACTTCTAGTCATGTAATGCCCTGGAAACTCAAAATTTAATTTTGGGACTTAATTCAGAAAATCTGGAAAAAAGATGCAGAAAAGCTACAGAACAACTCACCTAACGAGTCGTTAAATGACTCCCACGACTCGTTAGGTGAGCAGTGAAAAGAAGGTTTGATAATTTTTAAGAAGGGAGACAGTGTACCCAACGAGGGACTTCACGAGTCTTGGTCACTGACCACTACCCATTGAGTCACTCGTGGTCAGGTCTGGGTTGAGGATATTACCAGTGGAGTAGTGTACTTGATGGGTGGGGACAACGAGTCCTGGTCCCTATTAATGACTCATTATGTCCCCTGTTACCAGCCCTAGTGAGTTTTTAGCCAGTGTACCTGACGAGTGTCACAATGAGTCGTCACCTGTGGCAACGACTCGTTAGGTGACCCGTTACCAAACTTAGCATTTAATCTTCAGAAGTGAGATAGTGTGGTCCACGACTGGTGACCTCGTTAGGACCCCCGTTAGGGTCACCTAAGAAGTTTTCCCAGCGATTTTCTAAGGGCTATTTACTAGTTTCCTATTCTCCTAAGCTTTAAACCACATCATTTTGGACGTAAAATTAGACTTATAAGAGGGTGTGGACGGTTCCTCCCCTCATTCTCACGTTTATTCTCAGAAAACTTATCGAAACTTCTCCCCAGAAACTCTTTAGCAGGCTTAGCTTTTTCTCTCATCGCAGCAGTTCAGGTCTTCTTCTTCAGGGAATTTTCATCAATGTATGTGGGAAGTCAACAAGGGAATTGTCCTTCCCTTGTGCCCCCAATATCCTCCCATAATTTCCCAATTAGTTTAGCTCTGAGATTTTCGAATATGAAGAGATTTTCATGTTGGTTTTCATTAATTTCAATTGGCTTATTATCCATTTTTAATACTCATATGATCTTCATCAGTTTCTAAGTAAATTGTTTTTGTTCTTGCCAAAGTGATTTACAGCCCAAAATTCTCAAGTAAAGATTATTGCGTATTAAATTCCATCTAGTTTGTGAAGTATGTTTTGGGCTAAATTTCCTAGTAATTCTTATTATAAATATATGTTTAGTAATTATTGCATTGATGAGAACTACTTTAGCCTTGTTGGATGAGATTCCTTTAAATTCTTGAAATTTCGCTATATTATGAAATTCCCGTGTTGTTGGAATGAGTTGAGTTCTCTTTTGCTGCTTAGTAGTTTAGTTTAGATAGGATGTAGGACCTCTTCAGAACTATTCAGAAAGTGTCAACTGATCAGTTTGACTTCAATCTTTTCCCCAAGGTGTCAGTGGTGCCTCCCGGTTATCAGAATCAGACTCAGAATCCAGTTTATTGGTCCATTAGGCAATCATGACATTTTAGATACATAGCTATGACTAGCCCCAGGACCCCAGTTCAATTTACATCTTTTTCTTAGACGATTACGACGCTTTCAGATAAGCAGCTCTGACCAGTCTAGGACCCAGTTTCAGAATTTGGTCCAATAAAACTCTCAGGGTACTTTTAGTTATATGTCCCTGACTAGTTTTGGACCCCAGTTTTGAGCTATCAACTTAGTAGTTCAGTTTAGGTTTTCCAGTGGGAGTAGGACTTAGCATTGAGCAGGCCTGGGTTCCAGCGCACCCAGGTTCCCAGAACTACGTTGCCAGCATAGGTTTTAGTATTACTTATCCTGATTGGCCCCAAACTTTTGTGATCACCTAGTTCATGTCTTTATACCCTGGCAAGGTATATTGGGTCCTACCGGTGGGGTGTATACATCGGACTATACATCTACTCATGTGGTTATATGTCGGTTAGAGACTCTCCCACTAGTCAGTCTAGTTCAGTTCAAAATAAGTAGCTTAGTTCGTTTCCAATTCTATCAGTTTAACTCAGTGCAGTATAGTATTTTAGACTCAGAACTCTCAAACTTAGGGCATGTCTCTGACCATCAGACACGGTCATCTTGACCATTTCAGTTTACATCAGTAGTTCAGTTTAGCTTACCTGTTGGTCATTGCGTGTCATTTCAGTTCAGACTTTATATTCAGTTATGTTTTCTCCCACTTACTCAGTACATTCAAAGTATAGATACATACTTTTATGTTGTATCGTTTCATGATACAGTTGCAGGTTCTCAGAGTCAGCACCGTTAGTCGCCGTGGTTCAGATCTTTTTCCCCATCAGTTGAAGTGTGAGTCCTCATCATTCGATGGCCTTATTTTACTTCTTTTAGTTAGTTCAATATTTTTAGCTAGATTTAGAGTTAGCTGGGGGCTTGTCCCAGCAACTCTTCAGTTAGAAGGCTTGCAGACACAAAATTAATTCTAGACTTCAGATGTTCTTAAACTTTATATTTTCAGTTTTATCTTCATAAATGCTTTTATGTCATTATTTCAAAGCTTTCTCTATATTTGCTTTACTCAAAATACTAGTATATGATAGACCAGGGGTTGACTTGGGTCACTTGTGGCTTCAAGTATCGTGTCCCGTCCAGGGTATAGACTCGGGGCATGACAAATTTGGTATCAGAGCACTAGGTTTAGAGTATCCTCAGAAATTTTGAAAGCCGCATCGAGTAGAGTCCTTTTCATTGGTGTGAAGCATGCCACACTTATGATGAAGAGGCTACGAGATATTATTAGGAAAACACTCTTTTGTTCATACTCTTTATCATGCGTTAAAGTTTAATTCCAGAAATGCCCTTATAACTCGTGATCTATTTCGTTTCAGTGAACCATGCCTCCCAGACATGATAATGGATGAAGGGCTAGTAATGCCAACAGACCTGCCCTACCAGCCACGACAGCTCCTCAAGATGATTTGGTGTCTACTACAGAATTTAGGGTGGCCATTCAACTGCTGGCCCAAACAGTCACCAACCAGGTGAACTAGCAGGTGGTGCCGATGAACACCAAAGGATCAGCAACAGCTTCAAGGGTGTGGGACTTCACCCTAGGAACCCTCCATCTTTTCACGGATCCAAGGTAGGGGAGGATCCCTAGGAGTTCGTGGATAAGATTAGGAAGATTACCCACATTATGGGTGTCAGCTCCTTGGAGAGTGCTGATCTGGCTGCCTACCAGCTCGAAAGGGTAGCTCAGGTCTGGCATGACCAGTGGAAAGAGGGGCGGCCAGCCGGAGCAGGACCAGTGGAGTGGGATGAATTCCACACAGCTTTCTTGGACAGATTTTTCCCTCGGGAGCTGAGGGAGGCAAAGATGGTAGATTTTTTGAATTTGGGACAGGGCAACAAGGCCATGGAGGAGTATGCTCTGGAGTTTACTAGGCTTTCTAAGTATGCTCTAGAGATGGTAGCCGAGCCAAGGGCTCGTATGTTGAAGTTTGTGAACAGAGTGTCGAATCTGGTCCTCAAGGAGTGCAGGACGGCTATGTTTATTAAAGATATGGACCTCTCCAGCTTAATTGTCTATGCCCAGCAGATTGAGGATGAAAAGTTGAAGGATATGGAGCAAAAGAAGAAACGGACAAGGACTGGCAAGTCAAATTTCGGCCATCAGTAGCCGCGCACTACAGCAACAACAGTAGTAGCAGAGAGCCCCAACACCCAATTCAACTAGTGCTCCAACCTTTTGGTCCTGCCAGGATCGGAGCAAGGGTCATCTGGCACTCAGTCTCAGGCCCACATTACTGGGAACAAGTATCCAGCTAGTCCCAAATGTGGTAGGAACCACTCGGGAGAGTGCCTTTAGGGTCGAGAGGGCTGTTTTGGTTATGGGCAACTTGGACATCGGCTTATGGAGTGCATGTCAGTAGGGCGAGGGAGATCACAATCTACCATATCATCAGCTTCAGCAAGCCGACCAGCTCAGCAGGCCAGCGCATCAGGTACAGATGGCGGTCAGCATCGAAATCGTTTCTATGCTTTGTCTTCCCGTTAGGATCAGGAGAGTGCACCTGACGTAGTCACAGGTATGTTACATCTCTTCCATCTAGATGTTTATGCCCTCCTAGATCGAGGAGCCACTCTTTAATTTGTGACTCCCTACATAGCAGTCCAGTTTAATATCAGTCCATAGGTCCTCTCAGAACCATTCTTAGTCTCCACCCGAGTTGGCGAGTCAGTTAGAGCCAGCCGGGTGTATAGAAAATGCCCAGTCTTTGTCCTGAATAAAGTCATCCCAGCTAACCTCGTAGAGTTAGACATGATCTATTTTGACCTTATCCTAGGCATGGATTGGTTACACTCCTGCTATGCCTTAGTTGATTGCAGAACAAGAGTTTTCAAGTTTCAGTTTCCAAGAGAACCAGTGTTAGAATGGATGGCAGCAGTTCAACGCCTAAGGGTAGGTTTATTTCCTAACATAAGTCCCTGAAACTCATCTCCAAGGGATGTATTTATCATCTAGTTCGGGTCAAGGATTCCAACTCTAAGACCCAAACTATCCAATCAAATCCAGTGGTCAGCGAGTTCCTAGATGTTTTTCCTGAGGATCTTCCCAGAGTTCCCCTTTGAGCGGGAAATTGATTTCAGGATAGATCTTCTTCCAGATACTCAACCCATCTCCATCCCTCCTTATAGAATGGATACAGCTGATCTTAAGGAGTTGAAGGAGAAACTGAAAGATCTTCTAGAAAAGGGTTTTATCAGACCCAACATCTCTCCCTGGGGTGCTCCAGTACTATTCATGCGTTAGAAAGACGGTACCCTCAGAATGTGCATAGATTACCGCCAGCTAAAAAAAGTCGTAGTCAAGAACAGGTATCCCCTACCCAGAATTGACGACCTTTTTGACCAACTTCAAGGAGAAAGTTGTTTCTCCAAGATCTATCTCAGGTCAGGGTACCATCAGTTAAGAGTTAGAGAGTGTGACATACCGAAAACAACATTCAGAACTTGGAATGGTCACTACGAGTTTGTGGTGATGTCCTTTGGGTTAACAAACGCCCCAGCAGCCTTCATGGATTTTGTAAATAGGGTCTTCAAGCAGTACCTGGATATGTTTGTCATTGTATTTATCGATGACATTCTGGTGTAATATAGAAATGAAGAAGAGCATGCCAATCACCTAAGGATATCATTACAAACACTTAGGGACCGATAGTTGTTCACCAAGTTCAACAAGTGCGAGTTCTGGTTAAAGTCTGTGACCTTCTTAGGTCATGTAGTCTCAGGTGGAGGAATACAAGTATACACTCACAAGATAGCAGCTGTGAAAGATTGGCCCAAACCTACCTCTCCTACTGAAATGAGGATTTCCAAGGTTTGGCATGTTATTACCGATGGTTTGTGGAAGCTTTCTCCTCTATAGAATCTCCTATGACTAAGTTAACTCAAAAGAAAGTGAAGTTTCAGTGGTCGGATGAGTGTGAGAAGAGTTTTCAGGAGTTGAAGACTCGACTCACTATCGCTACAGTTTTAACCTTGTCAGAAGGAACAAATGGATTGGTTATTTATTGTGATGCTTCTAGAGTTGGACTCTGATGCATTCTAATGCAGTGGGGCAAAGTGATAGCCTACACCTCCAGACAGCTCAAAGTTCATAAGAAGAACTATCCAACTCTTGACTTGGAGTTGACAGTAGTGGTGTTTGCATTAAAAATGTGGAGCCATTACTTATATGGAGCTCATGCATATATGTTTACAGATCATAAGGGTCTTCAGTATGTGCTGAGTCAGAAGGATCTAAATCTGCGTCAGAGAAGGTGGTTGGAGTTGCTAAAGGACTATGACATAAGCGGGCTGTATCACACGAGTAAAGACAATGTGGTGGCTGACGTCCTAAGCAGATAGTCTATGAGGAGGTGGCTCACATTGAGAAAGGCAAGAATGATTAGTGAAGGATGTTGACAGACTAGACTGATTAGGGGTGCAGTTGCTGGATTCAGCCGAAGGTGGTGTTGTAATGCAAAGCGGGTCAGATTCATCCTTGGTAGTTGAAGTCAAGTCCAGACAGGATGAGGATCCTATCTTACTTAAGCTTAAGGGAGCAGTTCTCAGAAAAGAAATAGAAGCTTTCTCCTAAGGGGGAGATGGGGTGCTCCGTTAATAGGGTAGGTTGTGTGTACCAGATGTTGGTGAGTTGAGATAGAAGATATTGGCTGAAGCGCATAGTTCTAGATATTACATTCACCCTAGTTCTACTAAGATGTATCATGATTTATGAGATGTTTACTAGTGGAACGACATGAAAAGAGATATCACTAAAGTTTTAGCTAAGTGCCCAAAGTGTCAGCAAGTCAAGGTAGAACACTAGAGACCGGCAGGTATGACCCAGGATATTAGCATACCCACATGGAAGTGGGAAGAAGTAAATATGGACTTCATTAGGGGTCTACCTCGGACTCGTTGACAGCGTGACTTAATCTGGGTAGTAGTAGACCGAATGACTAAGTCAACACATTCCCTCCCAGTCAAAACCATAGATTCAGCTGAGGACTATGCTAAAATTTATGTCCGAGAGGTGGTTAGACTTCATGGGGTGCCATTGGCCATTATTTCAGACAGGGGTACCTAGTTCACCTCCCATTTCTGAAAGTCTTTTCAGAAGGGACTTGGCACTCAGGTCAAGATCAATACAGCTTTTCACCTGCAGACAGATGGGCAAGCTGAGCGGACTATCCAGACTCTAGAAGTTATGCTAAGAGCGTGCGCAACTAATTTCAAGGGTAGTTGGGATGGCCATTTTCCTCTTATCGAGTTTGTGTACAATAATAGCTACAATTCCAGCATTCAGTTGGCCCCATTTGAAGCATTATATAGGAGAAGGTGTAAATCTCCTATAGGGTGGTTTGAGGTTGTTGAAGCTACTTTGATAGGGCCAGACTCAGTTCATTAGGCAATGCAGAAAGTTCATCTTATTTGAGAAAGGTTGAAAACAGCTCAGAGCCATTAGAAATCTTATGCCGATGTGCAGAGAAGAGAGATGGAGTTTGCAGTTGATGACTGGGTATACCTGAAAATTTCTCTCATGAAAGGGGTGATGAGTTTTAGAAAGAAGGGGAAACTCAATCTGAGGTATGTGGGACTTTACATAATTTTGAGGTGTATCAACAATATAGCCTATGATCTAAAGTTACCTTCAGAACTAGCAGCTGTACACCCAATTTTCCATGTGTCACTTCTGAAGAAGTGCATCGGAGATCCAACCTTAGTTGTACCATTGGATAGCGTGGGAATAAAGGATAGTGTCTCATATGAGGAGGTACCAGTCCAGATCCTTGATCGTCAGGTTCATAAGATGAGGAATAAGGAGATAGCTTCAGTCAAGGTCCTATGGAGAAATCAGTAGGTTGAGAGAGCTACGTGGGAGGCCGAAGCAGATATGATGGTCAAATACCCGCACTTGTTCTCTACCGACACTGTTGTAGCTTGTAATGTTAGTTTTGCCTTAGGACCTGATCTAGTTGTTGAATTCAATTCACATGTATAAGTTTCTTTTACGACTTTGGATGTATGTATGAAAAGTAAATTCAGTTCAGTTATGTTTTTTGAACTGGAGGTAGTCATTCCGACAGTTTTGGAGTTAAATGAGTAGTATTTGGAAATTTTGATTGTTATTTTGTGCTTTCCTGTGTGTATTATAACATTCAAGGATGAATGTTTACAAGGGAGAGATATTGTAATGCCCCGAAAACTCAAAATCTAATTCCGGGACATAAATCAAGAAATCTAGAAAAAAGCTGCAGAAAAGCTACAGGATGACTAGCCTAACGAGTCGTTAAGTGACCCCCATGACTCGTTAGGTGAGCCGTAGAAGGAGATTTGATAATTTTTAAGTAGGGAGAAAGTGTACCCAACGAGGGACTTGACGAGTCGTGGTCACTAACCACGACCCGTTGAGTCACTCATGGCCAGGTCTAGGTTGAGGATATTAGTAGTGGAGCAGTGTACTTGACGGGTGGGGGCAACGAGTCTTGGTCCTTAGTAACGACTCGTTATGTCCCCGTTACCAGCCCTAGTGAGTTTTTGCCAGTGTACCTGACGAGTGTCACAATGAGTCGTAATCTGTGGCAATGACTCGTTAGGTGACCTGTGACCAAACTTAGCATTTAATCTTCATATGTGAGACAGTGTGGTCCACGACTGGTGACCATGAGTCGTGGTTAGTGACCACGACTCGTTAGGTCCCCATTTAGGGTTACCTGGTAATTTTTCCCAGCCATTTTCTAAGGGTTATTTAGTAATTTTCTATTCTCCTAAGCTTTAAACCATGTCGTTTCAGACGTAAAATAAGACTTATTAGAGGGTTTGGATGGTTCCTTCCCTCATTATCACGTTTATTCTCAGAAAACTTATCGAAAGTTCTCTCAAGAAACTCTCTAGCAGGCTTAGGTTTTTCTCTCATCGCAGCAGTTCAGGTCTTTTTCTTCGGGGAATTTTCAGCCAAGTATGTGGGAATTCAACAAGGGAATTGTCCTTCCCTTGTGTCTCCCAATAACCTCCCATAATTTTCTTATCAATTTAGTCCTAAGATTTTTGAATATGAAGAGATTTTCATGTTGGTTTTTGATTAATTTCAATTGGGTTATTATCCATGTTTAATACTTATATGATCTTTATCAGTTCCTAAGTAAATTTTTGTTGTTCTTGCCAAAGTGATTTATAGCCCAAAATTCTCGAGTAAAGATTATTGCGTATTAAATTCCGTCTAGTTTGTGAAGAATGTTTTGGGCTGAATTTCCTAGTAATTCTTATTATAAATATATGTTGAGTAATTATTCCATTGATGAGAACTATTTTAGCCTTGTTGGATGAGATTCCTTTAAATTCTTGAAATTTCGCTATATTATGAAATTCCCGTGTTGTTGGAATGAGTTGAGTTCTCTTTTGCTGCTTAGTAGTTTAGTTTAGATAGGATGTAGGACCTGTTCAGAACTATTCAGAAAGTGTCAACTGATCAGTTTGACTTCAATCTTTTTCCCGAGGTGTCAGTGGTGCCTCCCAGCTATCAGAATCAGACTCAGAATCCAGTTTATTGGTCCATTAGGCAATCATGACATTTTAGATACATAGCTCTGACTAGCCCCAGGACCCCAGTTCAATTTACATCTTTTTCTTAGACGATTACGACGCTTTCAGATAAGCAGCTCTGACCAGTCTAGGACCCAGTTTCAGAATCTGGTCCAATAAAACTCTCAGGGTACTTTGAGTTATATGTCCCTGACTAGTTTTTGTCACGACCTGAGCGGAGGCTCGGATCGTAGACACGGGACAAGGGACCCCGAGGGACCCCAAGTCGACCCATGGCTCATGCACACAACTAACTTCATTCAGATAAGTAGAAAGATAATCATAAAAATATAGCGGAAACATAACCATAGCATAACCTCACGGAATACAGAACGTGTACAAGAGTTGAGTACTACATACTAGTCTGAAAGCCTCTACTACATACGATGGGTTGATGGGATAACATCCCCAACTAACCCGAACAATACTGAAACTCAAGGTAACATAAAAGTCTATCAACAGCCTTTTTAACATGAGGACTCACCAATGAGCTGATAGCACAAGCTGAGATGGACTAGGGATGAGGATAAGCCTGAGATCCGGACCCTGTATCATGAAACAATACAATATAGAAAGTTTGCGGTCAGTACGTGGAATGTACCGGTATGCAAGGTAAGTAAAACCACTATGATAAGTAAAATCATTCGAACATATCATTTCATAACATACACTTTTAGGAAATTGAGAGGGCTCACATGCGTTCTTTCGAAATCATAATCCCTCCATGATGTGACAATGCATAAGATTATAACACTAACTAACTTGAATGATTCAAAGCTGAGATGCAACAATTATGGGAAAGCTGAACATTGAGACAAACTTTACTGTTAGAACATGCATGCATACATAATAATCATGAGTAGTGAATATAAAAATCTAAATCATACAGACAATGGGAGACTTGTCACTTAACCGACATACCACGATAGAGCTTACGTGGTCCCGACTATTACACTCAAGTGGGTAGAGCCGTCCAAAACCTTTCCAGGGTTAAGGACGCTACCATGATATCGATATCAAGATGAAGGGCCAATCTGTCTGGGATAGCTCACAAGGGAGGTTCCAAAAATATAATAGAAGCAACCTAGGTTGGTGCGTAGTTCTGGGGTATAGGGTGATTGACCCTTAACCTGCTCGGTGCTAGACTCTTATCCCAAAACATGCAGTGCTCTACATCGTACATAACGAGCTCAACATCGTCTAATGATGAAGCTCAATATGAATCATGCATAAATTAACATCGTATGGGACAAAGATCAACATTGTCTATTGACAAAGCTCATAATAACATCATGCATAGACTCAACATCATAAGTAAATGAAGGTTAACATTGTATATTGACAAAGCTCATAGTGACACACCACCCCAAATTACGATTTCATGCATATATGAGGCTTTATTTCAAAACATACGACAAGCTAGAATTTATAATAAGAGTTGAGGAAAATTTCACTTCAAACCATGTGGTAAGCTTATGTTGGGGAAAATCATTACTTTAAAACGTCATGTGGGTATCACCCAAAACTCTATCATGCTTGGGTTTATTCAATTCACTTTGAAAGCATCAATACAATCATGGGTAGGGTTAGAAACATGCTTTCGTTATTCACTTCATCATCATCACACACGTATCACAATCACCTCTTCTATGAACTATTCGCCCATACGCGTTTTAGATTAAATTTTTTAGAAAAAAGCAATTTTTATAAGAGAAAACAAGTTAGAATCCGCCCAAGCTTTGTAAATCACCAATATTAACTCAATCTAATCATACCAATGAATGAAGATAGAAGAATCATGTAATTGATCAAAACCGCATACTTGACCATTTATAGTTTTAACACAATTTGATAGGAATTTGGGCATGGGTATGGAAGGGAGACACCCATTAAAACCCTACATACCTGGAAATGAGGAATTCTTTAACCCTTCAATTGCCCAAGATCAGATTCCAAAGGAAACCTTGAATTTTGGCCTTTACTTACCTCCTTCAAGCCTTCAACCTTGCATGCATGGGGTGTTTGCACTTAGAATAGGTCTTCCCCTACTAAAACCCTTCAAAAAGATCCCTAAATGACATAGTATAAAGCCTTAGGACTAGAAAATGACAGAAATGCCCTTACTAAAATCGACGAAAAACCTACATTGGATGATCCCATGATTGAACCAACGGACCGTGGGAAGGTACCACGACCCGTGGTATATGCCCGTGGTCTAGGCTGCCAAACTTCCCGGTTTCTGATTTAAACCCACGTCTCGACAGGACGAGTCGTCTTTCCAAATAACGGACCGTGGTTTCAAACCATCTTAGCCTCTGCCCAGATTCCCTTCCTTCCCACGACCACTAACAATGGCCCGTGCCTTCTCACAACAAGTTGTTGTGACGCCCGTGGTCCACCCTACCACCAGGCCTGGCTTCAAACCACGACCACATACAACGGCTCGTGCTTTTCTACCACGAGTCATTCTATGGCTCATCCTGCAACATTTTTCCCAGATTTATGCACTTTGAATTTTAAGTCCCCAGGTTTATTCCTAAGATCTTCCAAGGTATCACAATATCTTCCCCTTGGGAACATTCGTCCTCGAATGTAGGAAACAATCATAAAACAGAATCATGCAATTATCGTAATCAAATACTGATCATCTGAGCCAAAAACTAGAGGAATGACTACCTTCATTTCGAACTATATAGCTGAACTGGATTCACCAATCATACACACATCTACATACAAAAAAGAAACTTGCGCACATAGTTCAAACATGAAAACTAATTAGAGTCTGAGTGCAGAACTGATATCTCAAGATGAAACTGAACCGTAGAGAATAAATTGGGTATTTAGACATATTCTCTTTGATTTCCCACGTAGCTCCCTCATCATGATGATTTCTCCACAATACTTTAACTGAAGCTACTTCTTTGTTCCTCAACTTCCGAACTTGACGATCCAGGATTTCAACAGGAATTTCCTCATAACTAAGGCTAACTTTTACCCCAATGCTGTCTACCGGGACGACCAAGTTGGGTCCTCGAAACACTTCTTCAAAAGAGACACATGGAAGACGAGATGAACTGAAGATAACTCTGATGGCAAGTCCAACTCATATGCCACCTTACCAACTCTCCACAGAACCCGATAGGGACCAATATAGCGGGGATTGAGTTTCCCATTCTTTCCGAACTGCATTACTCCCTTCATGGGAGATACCTTTAGAAATACCTAATCGTCCACCTCAAACTCCAAATCTCTTCTCCTCACATCAAGATATGATTTCTGATGACTTTGAGCAGTCTTCAGCCTATCTATTATCAACCGAACTTTTACCATGGTGTTCATGAACCAAATCAGGCCCTATCATGGCTACCTTACCAAATTCAAACCACCAGATGAGCGATCTACACCTCCACCCATAAAGAGCCTCGAACGGTGCCATTTGGATACTGGAGTGATAGTTGTTATTGTAAGCAAACTTAATCAAGGGCAAGTGATCACCTTAACTACCTTTAAAGTCCATCACACAAGCTCTCAACATGTCCTCGAGATTTCGAATTGTCCACTCCACCGGGCCACCCGTTTGCGGATGCAATGTTGTGCTGAGCTTAACCTGAGTCCCAAGCCCTTTTTGGAAAGACCGCCAAAACTGAGAGGCAAACTGAGTACCTCGGTCTGAAATAATAGATAAGGGCACTCCTTGAAGCCGAACCAACTCCCAAATATACAACTTAGTATAGCCATCCACTGAATCTGTGGTCTTGACCGGTAGAAAGTGTGCAACCTTGGTTAATCTGTCGACCATCACCCAAATGGAATCATAAAGTCATCGAGTGCGAGGTAGCCCTGTAATGAAATCCATATTAATATCTTCCCACTTCCAAGTGGGAATGCTGATATCCTGAAGCACGCCTCCTGGCCTTTGATGCTCAACCTTCACTTGCTGACAGTTTGAACATTTGGCTACGAACTCTGTGATATCCGTTTTCATACCATCCCACTAATAGATTTCTTGCAAGTCCCAATACATCTTCATGGATCCTGGATGAACAAAATATCTTGTACCATGTGCCTCATGCAATATCTGAATTCTCAAATCTCAACATCTAGGACATATAGACGACCCTGATATCGTAACACACCATCTCCCCCTTGGGAGAAAACCTCCACCTTTTGACTCTACACCGCCTCCTTCAGATTCCTCGAAATTGGATCCTCATCTTGCTTAGACTTGATGTCAACCACCAAGGACGATTCTATCCCATTCTGCACAACAACGCCGTCGTCGGTCGAGTTGATCAATCTAACCCCCAGTCTTGTAAGTTGGTGGACATCCTTCACCAACTCCTTCCTTCTCTTATCCAAGTAGGACATACTTTCCATAGAGAGCCTACTAAGTGTATCTACAATGACATTAGCCTTGCCTTGGTGGTAGAGGACACTTATGTCATAGTCCTTTAGTAACTCCAACCACCTCAGTTGCCGAAGATATAGATCTTTCTGGGTGAACACATATTGCAAGCTCTTGTGATCCATAAATACATCCATGTGGACCCCATACAAGTAATGCTACCATATCTTCAATGCAAACATCACCGCGGCCAACTCAAGATCATGAGTTGGGTAATTCTTTTCATGAACTTTTAGCTATCTTGAGGCATATGCTATTACCTTCCCATGCTGCATCAACACACATCCCAATCTGAATCTCGAAGCATCACAATAGACAATAAAGCCATCAGTACCCTCGGGTAGGGTCAATACTGGTGTTGTAGTGAGTCGAGTCTTCAACTCTTGGCAGCTTTTGTCAAAAGCATCCAACCATTAGAACTTCACCTTCTTCTGAGTCAACTTGGTCAATGGTGTGGCAATAGATGAAAAACCCTCCACGAATCTCCAATAGTAACCTGCTAAGCCCAAAAAGCTCCTGATATCTAATGGGTTCACCGGTCTGGGCCAGTTCTTTACCGCCTCGATCTTCTAAGAGTCTACTTTTATGCCCTCGCTTGATACCACATGGCCTAGAAATTCCACTAAGCCCAACCAAAACTCACATTTGCTGAACTTTGCATACAATTGATGATCCTTGAGGGTCTGAAGCACTATCCTCAAGTGAGCGGCATGCTCCTCCTCACTTCGTGAGTATATAAGGATGTCATCAATGAACACAATCACAAACATGTCCAAATATGCCTTGAACACCCTGTTCATTAGATCCATAAAAGCTGCAGGAGCATTCGTTAGTCCAAAAGACATAATTACAAACTCGTAATGACCACACCGTGTTTTGAATGCCGTCTTCGGGATATCACTCTCGCGAACTCTGAGCTGATGATACGCAGATCTGAGATCTATCTTCGAGAAACACTTAGCACCCTAAAGCTGATCAAACAAATCATCAATCCTTGGTAAGGGGTACCTTTTCTTGACAGTGACTTTGTTCAACTGTTGATAATCAATGCAAATACGAAAGGAACCATCTTTCTTCCGAACAAATAAAACTAGTGCACCCCATGGAGACTGGCTCGGTCTAATGAAGCCATTATCTAGTAAATCCTTTAACTAATCCTTCAACTCTTTTAACTCGACTGGAGCCATCCTGTAGGGAGGAGTAGATATAGGTTGCATATCGGGATGGAGGTCAATACCGAAGTCAATCTCCCTCTCGGGAGGAATACCTCGCAAATCATTAGGAAAGATCTTTAGATACTCACGTACTACTGGAACTGATTGTATAGTTGGGGTCTCGGACTCAACATCCTTGACCCTAACCAAATGAAACATGCAACCTTTAGAAATCATATTCCTGGCCTTGAGGTAGGAACGACCTACAGGCACAACTGAACTACCCTTCCATTCTAAGACTGATTCACCCGGAAATCTGAACTCCATTGACTGGGTCCTGCAATTAATGGAAGCATAACAAGCATACAACCAATCCATGCCGAGAATAACATCGAAATCGGTCATGGCTATCTCTATCAGATCTGCTGAAGTGACCTTATTGAGGACCAAGAATGGGCAATCTCTATACACCCGTCTAGCGGTAACTAAGTCACCTACAAGAGTAGAAACAGAAAAGGATTCTGACAAGACATCGGGACTGACTCCGAAGCTACTAGCTACATAAGGTGTCACAAAGGACAAGGTGGCCCCTAGATCTAACAGAGCATAAAAATCAATATGGAAGACTGGTAACATACCAGTAACCACGTCCGGGGAGATCTCCTGCTCCTAACAGGATGCTGGGGCATAGAATCTGTTATGGCGCTGACCGCCAACTGTACTGGTAGATGCCCCCTGAAATGTTGAGCGAGGGGTTGGGCTACTGAGCTAGAAGCTGGGCCATGGCCCCCAACCTGATCCTGTCTCTATTTTAGACAATCTCTGAGCATGTGTTTGGGTTTCCCGCACCAGTAACATGCACTCGAACCTGCTAAGTACTGGCCTGTATGCCCTCGGCCACATCTGCGGCAAGCTGGAACACCTGAATCTCTGGGTCTGCTGCTCTGACCCCTCGAGCCTGATGCTCGCCCTATCTGATCATGCCTAGGCTGAGATGGCACACCCAGAGCTAATGAAGCTGGGGCGGATGATCTCTAGTGGGTCTACTGATGGTGCCTACCTCCTAACCTAGGCTGAGGAAATCTGTGATCATCAGTCCTGGCCCTCTTGGCCTCTCTCTCTATCGAATGTGCTGCCTCCCTCTATTGGGCGTACAACACCATACGAGGAAAGTCCATGTCATGATGGAGCATAACAATCCTGTATTCCTTATCCAAGTAACCTGCTATCCCATGCACAAACCTGCTCACTCGTGCCCTCTGGTTAGCCACTAATTCAAGAGCATACTTCGATAGACGGGTGAACTCAAGGGAATACTCTAGTACTGTCATCCTCCCTTGCTTCAGATTTACAAAATTGGTTTCTTTCAGCTCCCTCATCTCCCGGGGGAAAAATCGATCCAAGAATGCAACATGGAACTCTTCCCAAGTGACCGGAAAAGCTCCAGCAACCCTGCTATCCATCCATTGACGGAACCAGATATGCGCAACCCCCTTCAACTGGTAGGAGGCCAACTCTGCGCACTCAACGGTACTCACCCCCATGACCTGGGTGATCTTGATAACCTCATCCACAAACTCATGTGGGTCCTCATCTACCTTGAACCCAAAAAACTCCGGCTAGTTCATCTTCAAGAAGTCCCTGACTCAAGACGCCACTGCACTGCCATTTTGCGGAACATGCGCAACAGCCGACTGATTGACCTGAGCAGTCAAGGCCTGTGCAAGCATCTAGATTGCGGCCCGAAACTTAGGGTGGGCGGCTGGCTCTGGTGCCTGAGGCTCCTAAACTGGTGGGGATGGCTGATGCTTATGACTGTTTCAATCCTCGTGGCCCTCACTACCACCTTCCTCCTTCCATTCATTCTTCGAGGAGCCATGATTCTGCAATCGCGAATAGCAGGAATTAGAAAGATAGAAAGGCTTTTTCATCGCACGACATAGATCATGAACGAAGGGAACATTTCCTAAAACATTTAGTAGTCTCTTTGTCATAAGTGTGGCGCGCTTCACACCCATGAAAAGACTCTACCTAATGAGGCTTTCAGACTCCCTACGACACATCAACCTATGGCTCTGATATCAAGTTTTTCACGACTCGAGCGGAGGCCCGGATCATAGACACGGGAAAAGGGACCCCGAAGGACCCTAAGGCGACCCATGGCTCATGCACACAACTAACCTCATTCAGATAAGCAGAAAGATAATCATAAAAACATAGCGGAAACAAAACCATAGCATAACCTCATGGAATATAGAATGTATACAAGAGCTGAGTACTACATACTAGTTTGAAAACCTCTACTACATACGATGGGTTGATGGGACAACATCCCCAACTAACACGAACAATATTGAAACTCAAGATAACATAAAAGTCTGTAAACAACCCTCGGAACATGAGGACTCACCATGAGCTGATAGCACAAGCTGAGATGGACTAAGGATGAGGACGAGCCTGAAACCCGAACCCTATATCATGAAACAATACAACATAGAAAGTATGTGGTCAGTATGTGGAATGTACCGAGTATGCAATGTAAGTAAAACTGCTATGATAAGTAAAATCATTCGAACATATCATTTCGTAACATAAACTTTTAGAAAACTGAAAGGGCTCACATGAGTTCTTTCAAAATCAAAATCCCTCCATGATGTTACAATGCATAATTGTCACACCCCGAGCCTACACCCTAGGCATAACACGGTACTTGAAGCCAAAAGTGACCCCAAGTCAACCCCTGGTCTATCAGTAACTAGCATGCTAAGAAAACATGCACAGCGGAACTTTGAAATAATATCACGAAATATTCATGAGAGGAAAGTCTGAAAACATAAAGTTTGAACAATACAATAATACTGATAAATCTGAAAATCATGTCTGTCTGAAAGCCACTAATAGAGAAGTTGCTGGGACAAGCCCCCTGCAAACTTTAAGTCTAACTTAAACTAATACATGACTAAAAGAGGAAAATAGTGCCCTCAGATGATGAGGACTCACACTTCAACTTCTTAAACGGAGAATCTGAACTACGGCAACTAACGGTGCTGGGTATGAGAACCTGCAACTGTTTTGAATGTACTGAGTAAGTGGGAGAAACATTGAAAATAAAGTCTAAGTTGAAATGACATGCAATGACCAACAGGTAAGCTGAACTAAACTACTGATATAATCTGAAATGGTCAAGATGACCCTGTCGGATGGTCAAGGACGTGTCGTAAGTCTAAAACACTGAGGCTTAGATACTGTACTGAACTGAGTTAAATAATGGACTTGAATTGAACTGAGTTGCTTATTATAAACTGGACTGGACTGACTAGTGGGAGAGTCTATAACCAACATATAATCACGTGAGCTAGACGTAGAGTCGGATGTATACACCCCACCGGTATGACCCAATATACCTTGCCAAGATATAAAGGCTTTAACTGGGTGATATCAAAAGTTTGGGGCCAATCAGGCCAAGTAATACTGTAACCTACGCTGGCAACATAGTTTTGGGAACCTGGGTGCGCTGGAACCCTAGCCCTCTTGCTGCTAAGTTCTACTCCCACTAGAAAATCTAAACTGAACTACTAAGTTGATAGCTCGAAATTGGGGTCCAAGACTAGTTAGGGACGTATAACTGCATGTACCCATAGAGTCTTATCGGACCAGATTCTGAAACTGGATTCTAGACTGGTGAGAGCTGCTTATCTGAAAGCGTCGTGACCGTCTAAGAACAAGTTGTAACTGAACTGAGGTCATAGGGCTGGTCATAGCTATTTACTAGAATTTCATGACCACCTAATGGACCAGAAACTATAATCTAGGTCTAATTTTGATAACTAAGAGGCACCATTGACACCTCGAAATAAGACTGAAGTCAAATTGATCAGTTGACAATTTTCTGAATAACACTGAGGATTTTAGCAATCTAGCTGAGACTAAACTGATATGATTCTGTAGAAATTCTAGTTCTAACTGGTCTAGACTACTAATAGCTAATAGAGAATTCAACTTATCCCAATAGTAAGGGAATTTCATAATATAGAGAAATTTCAAGAATTATAGGAATTTCATTCAACAAACCAAAGTCATTCTGATTCATGAGATATTTACCCAACATATAGGTATAGCAAGAAATTCTAAGAATTCAGCTCAAAGCATTCTTCATTCACTAGAGGGAATTTAACAAGCAAAATTATTACTCAAAAAATTAGGGCTTAAATTCACTTTTTGTATGAACACTAACAATTTGATAAGGAATTTATGGGGATCATATCAACAATATACATGAACATCGTTCTAAGTGAAATCAACGAATTTAAACATGAATACTCTTCTTATTCAAAAGCTCAGGGCTTAAAACTGATAGAAGAAATTGAGGAGGATTTTGGGGACACAAGGGAAGAACAATCCCCTTGCTGAAACCCCACATACCTGGTGGAGAAACCTGGAGAATTTTATTAAGAATCGAAGAGAAAAGTTCAGCCCTATCCCTTGCTCTGAAATACTCTGAGAGAGAATTGTATGATGTTTCTCTAAGGGTTAACATGATAATGAGGGGAGGAACCGTCCAAACCCTCTAATAAGTCTAAAATTAGGTTCAAAACGACGTGGTTTAGAGCTTAGGAGAGTAGGAAATTACTAAATAGCCCTTAAAAGTTTGCTAGAAAAAACTGTCAGGTGCCCCTAACGGGCGACCTAAGGAGTCATGGTTATTAACCATGACTCGTGGTCACTCCCATCAGGTACACTGCCTGGGATCCTTAGTAGGTCACCACGAGGGACCCAACGAGTCATTATCTACGACCACAACTCGTGGTCACCAGTCGTGGACCATACTGCCTCATTCTAGAGATTTTATTCTAAGTCCCATAACGAGTCACTTAACGAGTCGTTGCCACAGGTGACGACTCATTTCACCCACTCATCGAGTACACTGGTCAACTTAAACATTCCCAACTCAGGCCTGATCACGAGTGACTTAACGGGTTGTGGTCAGTGACCACGACTCTTAACGTCCCTCGTTAGGTACACTGCTTGCCTCCTTTACATTAACCATCCTTCTCCTCACGGCTCACCTAATGAGTTGTTAGGTTACTTGATGAATCATCAGGTGGGCCGTCCTGCAACATTTCTGCAGTTTTCCAAATATCCTGATTTATGCGCCGGATCGGACTTTGAGTTTCTGGGGTGTTACAATATCTCCCCCTTGTAAACATTCATCCTTGAATGTTAAAAAACACACAGGAAACGGAAAATAACAATCAAAACCTTCAAATACTGCTCATTTAACTCCAAAACTGTCAGAATTACTATCTCCGTTTCAAAAGACATATTTAAACTGAGTTTACTTATCATACATTTATTCAAAAACATAAAAGAGACTTGAACATCTAAACTAAATCATGAGAACTAAACTTAGTTCTAGGGTCATAGCTAATATGTCAAGTTGCACTAGAGCCGATAGGGAACAAGTGCGGGAATTTGGCCAACATATCTGCTTCGGCCTCCCATGTAGCTCCCTCAACCTGCTGATTTTTCCATAAGACTTTGACTGAAACTCTTTCCTTGTTCCTCAGCTTACGCACCTGACTATCAAGGATCTGGGCTGGTACTTCCTCATATGAGAGACTATCTTTTATCCCCACGCTGTCTAATGGCACAACTGAGGTTGGATCTCTGATGCACTTCTTCAAAAGTGACACATGGAAAATGTTCGGTTGGTTTTGTGGGTTATAAAACCGACACGCAAGTGCACGTGGTCGAACAAGTAGTAAGTGGCTTTAGTAAGCCAAGTATCGATCCCACAGAGACTTGGATTAAGTGCAATTTGCTCAAGTATACTATATTTTACTTCTAAATATGCCGACAACAACGTAACCAAAAAGTTAATAAGTTGTTTTATAAATTTTTATACTAAAACTAAGAACAATTATCTACTTTGAATCTGAACTATGGATGAAAGCATGCTGAGGTTAAACGAACGTGTAATGAAACTGATTATCATCATAAATTGGTTAATCTTTTCTTCCTGTTGCTAGCCAAGAACAATTGCCAAGAGATTAAAACTCTCGTATTTAATCTCACTTAAGAATCATGAACCATCCGTCTATATTTCTGTGATCAAATGCAATTCATGTCCTAGCCACACGATTCCGGTTCCTAAATTGACTAATACGACTTTCAGGTATATTTCTATCCTGAAAGCAAATCAAGACCCAATTTTCCCAAATCAAGTAAAGAACATATCCTATTAATTCACAACTTTCCAATTTCGTGCTCTCTCGAGTGAAACCGGACTTTTTAGATGTACATTAATGTAGGCCACACACCAATGCAGTAAGAACAAGAATTAATAGAACAACATGGAAGAAAAGATGAAAAACCAGATAATCAATAATCAAATTTCATCACAATTGTTCATAACCTCAGCAAGGAGAGGAATTAGCCACTCATTTGTGGATTAATCATCATAAAACGAGTGTTAATCATACAAACAATTGAATTAAAGAAGAAAGAAAGAGAGAAAAAACCCTGGACTTTTCGTCCCTCAATTGCCTGTAACCCACGTCCTTGCTCCACCAAGTCTGAATTATGAAAAATGAACTTAAGTGTTCTATTTATACTACTGAGAATTTTTCACAGAATAATGAGCAACGTGTCACGGAGTGCATTGCAGAGCACTGCCTCCGTGACACGCCATGAACGCGGACCCTCAATGGAACTGGGGGTATGGGAATTCAAGCTCAACGTGGCACGACGTGCATCGCGGAGCACTGGCTCCGTGCCACGGAGCAAACATGGACCTCCATTGGAAATTGGGTGAATTTTCCCATCCAGGCAGAATGCCTCCGCGATGGCAGCGTGACACGGCTCCATCGCGGAGCCCCTTTAATTCATGTTGTCCAATGCCTTTTCCCTTGCTCGCATCTAAGTCCAACTCCGATATCATCCAACATGCATTTTAGCTTCTCGAAATCACATTTTACCTGCAAAACAATGTTAATCATGTTGGTTAGTATAAATTCACATTTTATTACCAATTACATGAAAATGTATACACATTGCACGATAAACAAGGCGAAAATGATACGTTTGAGTATCACTTGGGCATATAAATCTGCCCAAGATCACTTACCCCACACTTAAATCCTTGTTCGTCCTCGAACAACAAACACACAATTCATGCAAATTTACATCCCAACCTTTGCCACTATGGTGCGACAATTTAAGCTACGGTCATACCGATCATTCAATATTGCGAATCATCAAGAAAACATGCATGGTCTTAACAATGCAATGACCTTCAATACATTAAGACTTCCTAGACTTTAAGAATCGACTCTCGATATCGGCAAACTCATGCGAATCAGCTAATCAAGATATCCGACACGAAATTCAATCTTTTATCAAGCATGTGCCCTCACAACTCAAGAGAATCTTCCTCTTTTTGCTCATGTGACACACAAACATTCAAGTAGGGGCATGTAAAAATTAATTTCACTCTCTCTCCCAAAAGAATTCACATGCATCATGTCATGACCCATAAGCTTTCCCTTAGTGTATTACTCCACTAATATAAAAAAGTGCGATGTAAGATCACGTAGGACTTTAATGGGTTGTAATGGAATCTATGGAACTAGTAAATATTGGATTAGCCAATAATAGCCACTAGCATCCTTAAGCGCCTTTTCAACACATCCCATCAACTCATGGACATTGTTTCTCTCCTTTTTTTTTCATCATCCCATTCTTGATGATTTTCTTTAGTATGGCCCATTTCATTAAGCACACTTGACACAACAACAAAGATTATTCATGCACCTTCATTATCATTTATTTATAACCAGTGCACCTTCAACCTTTTCTTTTCCTTTCCTCATTCTGCTTTTCTTTTTCTTTTCACCTTTCTCACTCTTTGACACTTTGGGAAAATGATTTTCTCTTCTTAAGCGCTTAAGAGTTTTGTATAGACTTTACGGCTAATGAAAAGAAGGAACTAAGCTCGGTTTACACTTTTTGGACAAAAGAAAGAAATAATAGGCTAAAGGCTCAAAGGGCTGACTAGGGTATACAATCACAGAAAGGGGGGTATGCCAAGAAAAAATAGAAACTCTCGGTTAAAACAAAGAAATGCCTACATCCTTTCCTACAATACACCTCCTTCATTTCGTTTTGTACACACACCAGGAAAGTTCTAGACACTTCACAATAGCATGGAATGTCAACACCTCACTTCACACTTTATGCACATGCTCGATTCAAGATGTATTCACAGACTCTTCAATCAGCTAATTACATGAATTCAAACATTAAGCCTCAATCACAATGAATCAAACTCTACAGCCTAGGTATCTCAACATATTTACAAATTTGCATGCTTTCATACGAATCACCTTTGCATTTTGATTATCATGTACAACACGCAACCAAAATTTCACAACCATATAGTAACTACAGGTTCCGGGATGCAATCCACCAAAGAAAAACTAAAAGAAAATAATTGAGAAAAATACTACTCCTAACGACTACATTTCCCTTAAGACGGTCGTCATCCATCCATCATAGGGAACGGTCACTACTTAAGACGTCGGTTCAATGTGACCATTCTCGGTAAAAGAACCGAAAACAAACGCCGAGAAACCCAAAATAAAAAATGTCAAAAATATCGATCATTTCGATAGAAAAATTATTTACAAGATATTTTATAATTTTAAAATTTTCAAAAAAAAAATCGATCATTTCGATAACAAAATAACAAAAATATGTACAGAATCAGAATCAGCTAACAACCATTCAGCAACACACATCAATTTCACAAATATTTACAAACACAGAACAATTTGAAACAGAACAATTTGAAAATTCACAAACACAGGGACACACAACATACATGCTAACAGAAGAGAGCATACAACAAAACAGAGCCCAGCCCAGCACCTAACTACTCCCACCCCATACTTAGTCCGAACACTATCCCCAGTGTTCAAAAAAAGTCAAAATAGCACAAATTCGGGTGGTGGAACTCCCTGATCAGTCAAAGTATTCCACTTCTTCGTCGGGTGCTGCTGCTTCATCTCCCATATCCGAGTCGCCTCCGTCGTCATCATCAGACTCCACATCGGAGTCCTCCCGATACGTCTCCTCGTCCGTGGGGACGTCATCATCTGTGGGCTCTACAAATGCTGGCCCTACTCGGCATAGAGCCCTGGCGTTCTCGCCAAAAGGGTAGTCTAGCTTGAGCTACCATAGCTCCTCCTCTGTCGCCGGCCTCCCACCTATCCTTAGCTGGAGCATCTGCATCCCATACATCTGTGCCATGACTGGTCATCATGACCGTGTCGCTCGCCAAGTGTAAGCACTGGCCCGTGGGTGGTGTCGGGAGCCTTAGTTTTAGTAACGTCTAAGGCCCGCCGCTCCAACTGCGGGATATAATCGAGGGCCTCCTCCTCAACATTGAGGCCCCTGAGAAAGGTGGTCAGTAGTCCCCCAAAACCATACCTGTGCCCCTGGTGCAACCGGGCTCTCTCCATGGCGGATATAATAACCGCCCCTACATTGATCTCCAGCCCGTTCATCAGGGCGTACACCAGGAAAACACGACCCGGTACATCAGTCATATGTACCACTGGGATGAGGCATGAGCAGACTATCTTCAGCCAGATTTGGGCTTCCCTGTTCATCTGTGAATAGGGCAACGTCTGGTGGTAGCCCCTCTCTTTGTGTCTGCTCCATCTAGCTGTTGATCGGGTCCCACACAGTGTGCGTCTGATGTCCGCATACGGTGGGGTAATGTTCAGCTGTCGGAGGACGTGGGCGTCTGTGTCCCGCGCTCCTATGATGGCATTGAGGTGGTGGGGCTCCAGAGTGACTATTTGCCCTCTGATCTTGATGGTGTGACTCTTGATCGTCGGGTTCCAATTGGCATAGAACTCCTGAACCAAGTGCAGATTGCATTCTTTGGGCTCCTCAAAGATGAACTTGAGCCCAGCTGCCTCGATCCAGTGAACCATTCTGGGGAACTCCTGTGCCAATGGTTCCCGTGCTATATGCTCCTCGGGGAAATATTTATTTTCCTTATGCTTCGCGTACAACTTTTTCCCCTCATCGGTCACCCATCTCGTTCCGTACTGGTGGCGTTGGCTACGTGGAACTGCTGGTGTAGCTGGGACTGCTGTGCCTAGTCTGATCCGTTTCCTTCCGGCGCTTGAAGTTGACGCGCCTTTTCCTTTATCTTGCCGGCTTGCCATTTCACCTGTCAACCCAAGTAAACAAGATCAATGTTAAGCTAACGGATATTAACTTCGGCTAAGGTCGGGTTACGCTAGGTTACCCCACACTTAGTCCTTAGCTACGGTTACAACAATACGGCAAGAATATCTTTATTTACACAAAACAACCAACTATACAATCATGCTTAGTGCATTCGAAAAATTCGACGGTATAACTTCTGTGTACTACTCAGACTTCGTACAGCTAATCACAATCACTACCATCGCTAACATTTTAACCATCGCACTTAGCCAAGAAAAACAAAGAAACAAAAATAACAACAAAAACTTATATACATAAACCTATCCAACCAACCAAATTCGAACAAATTTCAACATTTCCCCCAAACACGAGAATCCGTCGTCTATTAACATCCTAACAATTTGTACATCGACTCATCTCATTCAACACATACACCCCGGCATAAAATTCATGATTTGAACACATTTCCAACTTCAAATTCAACAGCAAGCCCTAGAATTGATTTTATCAATCAAATTCGAATAATTTATGCAATCGACAAGTTCAAATAATCCTAACGACATTCCAAACATTTATCAACAACAAATAACTCAAATTCATGCTTAATTACTACATAGGGCGATTTAGCTCACCTCCCATGCTTAATTTCGAAGAAAATCGACAAGAATTTTAGAGGGAATTGGGAAACATACCTTGAAGTTGAAGAATCGAAGAAAACTCGGTGAATTTGTTGCCTTACGCCGTGGCACATTGATGGGGGATGGTTTTGGGGGGGTTTGGTCGCGGAGGGAGTAGAAAATGCGGGAAATAGGGAGGGTTTTGGGGTTAAAGAGGAAGAAAATCGCGCGGGTCACCCGGCAACCCGGTGTGACCCGTCACGATATACATGGCAACGTGTCACGGAGTGCATCGCAGTGCACTGCCTCCGTGACACGGAGCCATCGCGAGGCTGTTATGGAAATTTTAAAATTTTCGGGTTATACCTCAATGTGTCACGGAGGGTAACGCGGAGGTCCTCCTCCGTGACACGGAGCTATCGCCCCAGCTCACTGTTTTCCACTTTTTATTAATTTTTCAACCTTGACTTTTCCTTCTCGATTCCGTGCACATTTTCCTCTGTTTGACCTGAAATTCAACTCACTATACAAAATTGGTTAGAATTATAGGTTTCACCTAACTAAAAATAAAAAAACTAACTAAAACAAAAAAATTTGTAGTCAATCACGAAAAAGAAAATTCTATTTACACTTTACAAAATGAAAGAAAATTTTTTTTTCACGGGTTGCCTCCCGTGCAGCGCCTGGTTTACCGTCGCGGCTCGACGTCATTTAAGCTTAATTGTCCGCAAGGGTGATGGACGATTTCTGTCGATCATCGTCCTCCCCCCAGTAGTGCTTACACCTTTCCGGTGGTTTTCCCATTAACTCTCGGGAATCCTTCATCTGCTTGTCATCACCATGATCAATCACATTGATCACCAAGAGTTCTTCATGCACCGTCGGGAGCTTGGGTGCTTTATACACATCGAACACCTCTACCTTGTCATGTGCTCGCATTGTGAGTTTCCCCGCAGCTACGTCGATTAGTGCTTTCCCGGTTGCCAAGAAGGGACGTCCCAAACTAAATGGGACTTCTGCGTCTGGTTCAAAATCCAGCACGACAAAATCTACCGGGAAAATTAGGGAGCCAACTTGCACCACAACATCCTCAACAATGCCATCCGGTCTGGCTAAGGATCGATCCGCCAACTGCAAGATTACCGTTGTGGGTCTAGGACTCCCTAGACCCAACTTTCTGAATACCGAAGACGACATCAGATTTATGCTCGCTCCCAAGTCACACAATCCATGAGCTCGGATGCTCTGCCCAATAGTAAGCTGGATAGTAAAACTCCCAGGGTCTTTTAGCTTTGTGGGCAGTCTATTTTGGATCTGGGAAGTGCACTCCTCCGTTAGAGCCACCGTAGCATACTCAGTCAACCGACTTTTGTTGGCCACGATGTCCTTTATGTACTTGGCATATTTAGGCACTCCCTGCAAGACATCAACAAGAGGTAAGTTAACATGTACCTATTTAAGCACCTCCATGAATTTCTTGAAACACGCCTCCTCCTTGTGTTTCTTGAGTCGTTGAGGGAACGGGGGTGGAGGTCTTTCTGATTCAGCTTCTTTGGTTTTCCCCCTTTCAGAACTTTGCTCCCTCTCAACTTCTGCTGCTCCCGAATGTTGAGGTGGTCTTTCTGGTTCCACCTCTTTCAGGTGCAAACCACTCCTTGTGGTCACTGCATTTACCTACTTGGGATTGGGATCCGTGTCGCTCGGCAGTCCTCCTCTAGGCCTTGTATTTTGGGCACTAGCAAATTGCCCCAATTGATATTCAAGTGCCTTGGTAGCTAACTGATTGTTTTTCACTTCGGCTACCAATTTCACATAGTCAGCCTGCAATTGAGCTTGGTTAGCTATCATGGTCTTGAACATTTCCTTAATGCTGGGTGATGGTGGTGGAGGAGGTGCATTGTTGTTTCTGAATTGAGCTTGGTAGTTCTGTTGCCCTCCTTCATTCCTTTGCACACCCTGACCCGAACTTTGGCCTTGATGGTTGTTGCTACCCCATGAGAAATTAGGGTGATTCCTCCAATTGGAGTTGTAGCTACTACCATACTGCTGGTGGTTCCTTTGTGCATTACCCACAAAGTTTACCGAGTCAGGATTTGCTCCACAACACTCAGCTGAGTGCTCACTGCTTCCACACACTTCACACCACATCTGCTGGACTGCATTAACTGGGGCTGAAGGCTGGTTCAATGTCATGTTGCTGAAGTGGTTGTTCAATTGATTTTGCAAGGTAGCTATCTGTGCAGCGATAGCTGTGAATCCATCCACTTCAAGCACTCCTGCTGCTTTCCTTGTCCCACCTCTTGATGAATCAGCATTCCATTCTGGATTGCCCTGTGAAATCCGGTTCAACAAGGTATACAGCTCCTTATAAGTCTTTTCCAGCGCTTGCCCTCCACTTGCTGAGTCTAGCAATATTTTGGTGTGGGGTTCCAAACCCTCAATAAATGTGTGCACCAGCACATCATTGGACTGATGATGACGAGGATAGTCCCGCAACATGGATTTAAATCTCTCCCAGACTTGATATAAATTTTCTCCCTCTCTCTGTTTGAAACTTAGAATTTGACTTCTAAGTCTTGCTGTTTTACCAGAGGGAAAAAGCCTTATCAAAAATTTCCGTGCAAGATCATCCCACGTAAAAATAGAATTTGGTGGCTCAGCTTTCAACCACCTCTTGGCTTCTCCTAGTAATGAGAATGGAAATAATGTAAGCCGGATATAGTCTGGTGACAATCCAGCGGGTATGTAAGTGTCACTTATCTCCAAAAAGTTTTGGAGATGCTGTTGTGGATCTTCATGAGGGAGACCAGTAAATTGCCCGCTTGTGTGCAACAACTGCACCATATTTTGTTTAAGTTCAAATCCCCTCCAGGCTCTGCTTTGCACATACTTGATGTAACATTATTGGCATGTGGGATTGCCACCTCGCGAACCGGCCGTGCTGTTGCTTCTTCGGGCACTAATACTGCCCTTACTACCGGTAGATTCTGCGGTTTCTCCATGATCGTCTGTCTGAGCAACTGCAGCTTTCTTTGTAGAGCTTCTCTTCTCTTACTATGAAATATTCTTTCAGGCTCTATATAAGATTCCACCAGCTCTTTGTCTCTTGCCAGTGTTCACAGCAATTAAGTCTGCAAAATACAGGCTAAGACCAAGTTGTCAACACTAAGAAAAATAAAAATACAGTAATTTACACTTAAAACAAATTCACCAATTGCCAAGTCCCCGGCAAAGGCGCCAAAAACTTGTTCGGTTGGTTTTGTGGGTTATAAAACCGACACGCAAGTGCACGTGGTCGAACAGGTAGTAAGTGGCTTTAGTAAGCCAAGTATCGATCCCACAGGGACTTGGATTAAGTGCAATTTGCTCAAGTATACTATATTTTACTTCTAAATATGCCGACACCAACGTAACCACAAAGTTAATAAGTTGTTTTATAAATTTTTATACTAAAACTAAGAACAATTATCTACTTTGAATCTGAACTATGGATGAAAGCATGCTGAGATTAAACGAACATGTAATGTAACTGATTATCATCATAAATTGGTTAATCTTTTCTTCCTGTTGCTGGCCAAGAACAATTGCCAAGAGATTAAAACTTTCGTATTTAATCTCACTTAAGAATCATGAATCATCTGTCTACATTTCTGTGATCAAATGCAATTCATGTCCTAGCCATACGATTCCGGTTCCTAAATTGACTAATACGACTTTTAGGTATATTTCTATCCTGAAAGCAAATCAAGACCCAATTTTCTCAAATCAAGTAAAGAACATATCCTATTAATTCACAACTTTCCAATTTCGTGCTCTCTCGAGTGAAACCAGACTTTTTAGATGTACATTAATGTAGGCCACACACCAATGCAGTAAGAACAAGAATTAATAGAACAACATGGAAGAAAAGATGAAAAACCAGATAATCAATAATCAAATTTCATCACAATTGTTCATAACCTCAGCAAGGAGAGAAATTATCCACTCATTTGTGGATTAATCATCACAAAACGAGTGTTAATCATACAAGCAATTGAATTAAAGAAGAAAGAAAGAGAGAAAAAACCCTGAACTTTTCATCCCTCAACTGCCTCTAACCCACGTCCTTGCTCCACCAAGTCTGAATTATGAAAAATGAACTTAAGTGTTCTATTTATACTACTGAGAATTTTTCACAGAATAATGAGCAACGTGTCACGGAGTGCATCGCAGAGCACTGCCTCCGTGACACGCCATGAACGCGGACCCTCACTGGAACTGGGGGTATGGGAATTCAAGCTCAACGTGGCACGACGTGCATCGCGGAGCACTGGCTCCGCGCCACGGAGCAAACATGGACCTCCACTGGAAATTGGGTGAATTTTCCCATCCAGGCAGAATGCCTCCACGATGGCAGCGTGACACGGCTCCATCGCGGAGCCCCTTTAATTCATGTTGTCCAATGCCTTTTCCCTTACTCGCATCCAAGTCCAACTCCGATATCATCCAACATGCATTTTAGCTTCTCGAAATCACATTTTACCTGCAAAACAATGCTAATCATGTTGGTTAGTATAAATTCACATTTTATTATCAATTACATAAAAATGTATACACATTGCTAGATAAACAAGGCGAAAATGATACTTTTGAGTATCACTTGGGCATATAAATCTGCCAAAGATCACAAAACTGGATGCACAGCTGCTAGTTTAAAAGGTAACTCTATTTCATAGGCTACCTTGTCGATACACCTCAAAATTCTATAAGGTCTTACATACCTTGGACTGAGCTTCCTCTTCTTTCCAAACCTCATCACCCCTTTCATGGGTGAAATTTTCAGGTACACCCAATCATCAACTGGAAACTCCAACTCTCTTCTCTGCACATCGGCATAAGATTTCTGGCGGCTCTAAACTGTTTTCAACCTTTCTCGGATGAGCTGAACTTTATGCATTGCTTAATGAACCGAGTCTAGAACTATCAAGGTGGATTCACCAACTTCAAACCACCCTATAGGAGATATATATCTTCTACCATACAATTATTCAAATGGGGCCATCCAGATGCTAGAATGGTAGTTGTTGTTGTACGCAAACTCTATAAGAGGAAGATGGTCATCCCAATTACCCTTAAAATCGATTGTGCACGCTCTTAGCATATCTCTAGAGTCTAAACAGTCCGCTCAGCTTGCCCATCTATCTGTGGGTGAAAAGTTGTGTTGAGCTTGACCTGAGTGCCAAGTTCCTTTTGAAAAGACTTCTAGAAATGGGAGGTGAACTGGGTACCCCTGTTTGAAATAATAGCCAATGGCACCCCATGAAGTCTAACCAGCTCTCGAATATAAAGTTTAGCATAATCCTCAGTTGAATTTGTGGTTTAGACTGGGAGGGAAATGTGCGGACTTAGTCATTCAGTCTACTATTACCCATATTGAGTCATGTTGTCGACGAGTTCGAGGTAGACCCGCATTGAAGTCCATATTTACTTCTTCCTATATACAGGTGGGTATGCTGATATCCTGGGTCATAGCTCATGGTCTCTGGTGTTCTACCTTGACCTGCTGGCAGTTCCGGCACTTAGCTACAAATTCAGTAATGTCTCTCTTCATACCATTCCACCAGTAAATATCCCGCAAATCACAGTACATTTTGGTAGCACTAGGGTAAATGGTGTATCTCGAGCTGTGTACCTCAGCCAGTATCTTCTATCTCAACTCACCGACATCCGACATGCACAATCTGCCCTAGTAACGAAGCACCCCATCTCTCCCTTGTGATAAAGCCTCAATCTCCTTTCTGAGGACTACTTCTTTAAGTTTAAGTAGAACTGGATCTTCATCTTGTCTGGATTTAACCTCTACTACCAAAGATGAATCCGACCCACTTTGCATTACCACGCCACCTTCAGCTGAATCCACCAACTGCACCCCTAACTGGGCTAGCCTGTGAACTTCTTTCGCTAGCTCCCCCTTGCCTTCCTCAATGTGAGCTACACTTCTCATAGACCGCCTGCTTAGGGCGTCAGCCACCACATTGACCTTACCTGGGTGATATAGCACACTCATGTCATAATCCTTTAGCAGTTCCAACCACCATCTCTGACGCAGGTTTAAGTCTTTCTGGCTGAACACATACTAAAGGGTCTTGTGATCGGTGAACACATCCACATGAGCCCCGTACAAGTAGTGTATCCATATTTTTAGCACAAATATCACCGCTGCCAACTCCAATTCATGAGTTGGTTAATTCTTTCCATGGACTTTGAGATATCTGGAGGCATAGGCTATCACTTTGCCCCGCTGTATCAAAACCCAACCAAGTCCAACTCTGGAGGCATCATAATAAACAACTAACCTATCTGATCCTTTCGGTAAGTTTAACACTAGAGCGGTAGTGAGTCGAGTCTTCAACTCCTGGAAACTGTTCTCACACTCGTCTGACCACTGGAATTTCACCTTCTTCTGAGTTAACTTGGTCAGAGGAAAGGCTATGGAGGAGAAACCTTCCACAAACTGTAGGTAATAACCTGCTAAGCCCAAAAAACTCCTGATTTCAGTAGGAGAGGTAGTTCTGGGCCAATCCTTCGCTGCTGCTATCTTATGAGGATCTACTTGTATCCCTTCGCCTAAGACCACATGACCCAAGAAAGTCACAGACTTCAACTAGAATTTATACTTACTGAACTTGGCGAACAACTAGCGATCTCTGAGATGCTGTAATGCTAACCTTAGGTGATTGGCATGTTCTTCTTCATTTCTGGAGTACACTAGAATGTCGTCGATAAATACAATGAAGAACATATCCAGGTACTGCATGAAGACCCTATTCATTAAATCCATGAAGGCTGCTGGGGCATTCTTTAACTCAAAGGACATCAGCACAAACTCGTAGTGACCATACTAAGTTCTTAATGTTGTTTTTAGTACGTCACACTCTCTGACCCTTAACCGATGGTATCCTGACCTGAGATCAATCTTGGAGAAACAACTGGCTCCTTGAATTTGGTTGAATAGGTCATCAATTCTAGGTAGGGATATCTGTTCTTGACTATGACTTTGTTCAGCTGATGGTAATCTATGAACATTCTGAGGGCCGTCTTTCTTACGCACAAATAGCACAGGAGCACCCCAGGGAGAGATGATGGGTCTGATAAAACCCTTATCAAGAAGATCTTTTAGCTACTCCTTCAACTCCTTAAGCTTAGTTGGAGCCATTTTGTAAAGAGGGATGGAGATGGGATGAGTATCTGGGAGGAGATCTATTCCGAAGTCTATTTCCCGTTTAGGGGGAACTCCGGGAAGATCCTCAGGAAATACATCTGGGAACTCGCTGACAACTGGAAGTGACTGAATGGTTGGAGTCTCAGAGTTGCAATCCTTGACCCAAACCAGATGATATAGACATCCTTTGAAAATGAGTTTTTGGGCCTTAAGGTAGGAAATAAACCTACCATTAGGCGTTGAACTACTGCCCGACCATTCTAGAACTGGCTCATTAGGAAACTAGAATTTCAAAACTCTAGTTCTGCAAGCAACTGTGGCATAGCAGGAGTGTAACCAGTCCATGTCGAGGATGAGGTCAAAATTGAACATGTATAACTCTACTAGGTCCTCTGGAATGACTTCGCTCAGGATGGAAACTGGCCAATTTTTATACACCCGGCTGGCTCTAATGACTCGCCAACTGGGGTAGAGACTGAGAATGGTTCTGAGAGAACCTCTGGACTTATACTAAGCTAAACTGCTTTCAGAGTTACAAACGAAACAGTAGATCCTGCATCTAAGAGGGCATATACATCTAGTGGAAGAGACGTAACATACCAGTAACTAAGTCAGGTGAGCTTTCCTAATCCTAACGAGAAGATAGAGCATAGAAATGATTTTGGCACTGACCGCCATCTGTACCTGCTATGTTAGCCTGTTGGGCTGTTCGACCTCCTGAAGCTGATGATGTGTTAGATTATGATCTACCTCACCCCGCTGAAGGGCACTCCCTAAGCCTGTGTCCAAGATGTCCACACCCAAAGCAGCCCTCTCTTCCTTGAAGGCATTCTCCTGGGTGATTCCTACCACACTTGGGACAAGCTGGATATTTGTTGCTGGCACTGAAACTCTGTAACTGAGAGCCAGATGCTCCGCCCCTTCGATCTTGGCGGGGCCAAAAGGTTGGGGCATTGGTTGAGTTGTGTGCTAGGGCTCTCTATTTTTACTACTACTGCTGTTGCTGTTGTGGGCAGCTACTACTGCCAGATTTCTAATGGCCATAATCTAAATGACCAATTCTTGCCCTCTTGTTCTTACGCTCCATATCTTTCAGCTTCTCTGCCTCAATCTGCTAGGCATAAATAATTAGGCTAGAGAGGTCCATGTCCTTGATCAGCATCGCGGTCCTGCATTCGTTGAGGACCAGATTAGATACTCCGTTAATGAATTTCAGCATACGAGCCCTTGGCTCGGCCACCATCTCTGTAGCATACTTTGATAGTCTAGTAAACTCCAGAGCATACTCCTCTACTATCCGGTTGCCCTGCCTTAGGTTCATAAACTTTGCCATCTTAGCCTCCCTCAGCTCCCGAGGGAAAAACCTATCCGGGAAAGCTGCATGGAACTCCTCCCACTCCACCGATCCTGCTCCCGTTGGCCGCCCCTCCTTCCACTTCTCATACCAATCTTGGGCTACCCCTTCAAGCTGATAAGCGGTCAGGTCAACACTTTCAGAGGAGCTGACACCTATAATACGGGTATTCTTTCTAATCTCATGTATAAACCCTTATGGATCCTCTCCTACCTTCGCTTCATGAAAATTTGGAGGGTTCATCCGGGAAAATTCCCGCACCTGAGCAGCAGCTACAAACCCATTTGTGGCTACTAGAACCATCTGCTTGTTCACTTGGTTGGTGACTGTTTAAGCTAGCAATTGAATGGCTGCCTTGAATTTGGCGGTAGATATGGATTCATCCTGAGGTGCTTCCAGAGCTGATGAGGAAGGTCTGTTGACATTCGCATCCCTTCTTCCATTACCATGTCTATGAGGCATGGTTCACTAAACAAAACAAAGCACGAATTAGAAGGGCATTTCTGGAATTTGGACTTTAATGCACGATAAAGAATATGAACAAAACGAAACTTTTCTAAGAACATCTCGTAGCCTCCTCATCATAAGTGCGGCGTGCTTCACACCCATGAAAAGGACTCCAATTGATGCGGCTTTCAGACGTTCCGAGGATACTCTAAAACTAGGGCTCTAATACCAAGTTTTTCCCGCCCCGAGCCTACACCCTGGGCGTTACACGATACTAGAAGCCACAAGTGACCCCAAGTCAACCCCTGGTCTATCAGTTACTAGCATTCTGAGTAAACATGCACAACGAAACTTTGAAAAATATCATAAAATATTCATGAGCGGCAAGTCTGAAAACATAAAGTTCAAACAATAGAATAATACTAATAAATCTGAAAATCATGTCTGTCTGAAATCCATATAATAGAGGAGTTGCTGGGACAAGCCCCCAGCTAGCTCTAAGTCTAACTGAAACTAATACATGACTGAAAGAGGAAAATAGTGCACTCGAATGATGAGGACTCACACTTTAACTGCTGCAATGGAGAATCTGAACTGCGACAACCAACGATGCTGGGTCTGAGAACCTACAACTGTTCTTGAAACAATACAGCATAAAAGGATGCGTCAGTACTTTGAATGTACTGAGTAAGTGGGAGAAACGTAACTGAAGATAAAGTCTGAGATGAAATGAAACACAATGACCAACAGGTAAGCTGAATTGAACTACTGATATAATCTAAAATGGTCAAGATGACCCTTTTTGATGGTCAAGGACGTGCCCTAAGTCTTAAACACTAAGGCTGAGATACTGTACTGAACTGAGTAAACTGTGGACTGGAACTGAACTGAGCTGCTTATTCTGAAACTGGACTGGACTGACTAGTGGGAGAGTCTATAACCGATATATAACCACGTGAGCTAGATGTGGAGTCCGATGTATACACCCCACCGGTAGGACCCAATATACCTTGTCAAGGTATAAAGGCATGAACTGGGTGATCACAAAAATCTGGGGCCAATCAGGCCAAGTAATACTATAACCTACGCTGGCAATGTAATTTTGGGAACCTGGGTACGCTGAAACCCCAGCCCGCTCGGTACGAAGTTCTACTCCCACTAGAAAACCTAAACTGAACTACTAAGTTGATTGCTCAAAACTGGGGTCCAAGACTAGCTAGGGATGTATAACTGCATGTACCCAGAGAGTCTTATCGGACCAGATTCTGAAACTGGATTGTAGACTGGTCAGAGCTTCTTATTTGGAAGCGTCGTGACCTTCTAAGAACAAGTTGTAACTAAACTGAGGTCATGGGGCTGGTCAGAGCTATATACTAGAATTTCATGGCTGCCTAATGGACTAGAAACTGTAATCTCGGTCTGATTCTGATAACTGAGAGGCACCACTGACACCTCGAAATAAGACTGAAGTCAAACTGATCAGTTGACAATTTTCTAAATAACACTGAGGATTTTAGCAATCTGGCTAAGACTAAAATGATATGATTCTGGAGAAATTCTAGTTCTAAATTAGGGCTTAAATTCACTTTTTGTATGAACACTGACAATTTGATAAGGGATTTATGGGGATCATATCAACAATATACATGAACATCGTTCTAAGTGAAATCAACGAATATAAACATGAATACTCTTCCTATTCAAAAGCTCAGGGCTTAAAACTGATAGAAGAAATTGAGGAGGATTTTAGGGACACAAGGGAAGAACTATCCCCTTTATAAAACCCCACATACCTGGTGGAGAAACCTGGAGAATTTTCTTGAGAATCGAAGAGAAAAGTTCAGCCCTATCCCTTGATCTGAAATACTCTAAGAGAGAATTCTATGATGTTTCTCTGAGGGTTAATGTGAGAATGAGGGGAGAAACCGTCCAAACCCTCTAATAAGTTTAAAATTAAAATTAGATTCAAAACGGCGTGGCTTAGAGCTTAGGTGAGTAGGGAATTACTAAATAGCCCTTAGAAGTCGCAGGGAAAAACTGTGAGGTGCCCCTACAGGTGACCTAACGAGTCGTGGTGATTGACCCGACTCATGGTCACTCCCGTCAGGTACATTGCCTAGGATCCTTAGTAGGTCACCACGAGGGACCCAAGGAGTCCTTATTTATGACCACAACTTGTGGTCACCAATCATGGAGCACACTGCCTCATTCTGGAGATTTTATGCTAAGTCCCATAATGAGTCACTTAACAAGTCGTTGCCATAGGTGACGACTTGTTTCACCCACTCGTCGAGTACACTGGCCAACTAAAACATTCCCAACTTTGGCCTGACCACGAGTGACTTAACGGGTCATGGTCTGTGACCACGACTCATGACGTCCCTCGTTAGGTACACTTCCTGCCTCCTTTATATTAACTAGCCTTCTCCTTATGGCTCACCTAACAAGTCGTTAGGTTACTTGACGACTCCTTAGGTGGGCCATCCTGCAACATATCTGTAGTTTTCCAGATTTCCTTCTTTATGCCCCAGAATTGGATTTTGAGTTTCCGGGGTGTTACAATAACTTTATAACACCAACTAACTCGAATGACTCAAAATTGAGATGCAAAAATTATGGGAAAGCTGAGCATTGAGTAAAACCTTATTGTTATAACATGCATGCATACATAATAATCATGAGTAGTGAATATGAAAATCTAAATCATATAGACAATGGGAGACTCGTCACTTAACCGAGATACCACGATAGAGCTTACATGGTCCTAACTATTACACTCAAGTGGGAAGAGCCATCCAAAACCTTTCCAGGACTAAGGATGCTACCATGATATCGATATCAAGCTGAAGGGCCAATCGGTCGGGGATAGCTCACAATGGAGGTCCCAATAATATAATAGCAACAACCTATGTTGGCCCGTAGTTCTAGGGTATAGGGTAATGACCCTTAACCCGCTCGGTGCTAGACTCTTCTCCCAAAACATGCAGTGCTCTACATCATATATAATGAAGCTAAACATCATCAATTGACGAAGCTTAACATCGTCTAATGATGAAGCTCAATATGAATCATGCATAACTTAACATCGTATGGGACAAAGATCAACATTGTGTATTGACAAATCTCATAATAACATCATGCATAGACTCAACATCATATGTAAATGAAGGTTAACATTGTCTATCGACAAAGCTCATAGTGACACCACCCCAAATTACGATTTCATGCATACATGAGGCTTTATTTCAAAACATACTACAAGCTAGAATTTATAATAATAGTTGAGGAAATTTTCACTTCAAACCACGTGGTAAGCTTATGTTGGGGAAAATCATTACTTTAAAACATCATGTTGGTATCACCCAAAATGCTATCATGCTTGGGTTCATCCAATTCACTTTGAAAGCATCAATACAATCATGGGTAGGGTTAGAAACATGCTTTCGTTATTCATTTCATCATCATCACACACATATCACAATCACCTCTTCTATAAACTATTCACCCATGGGCGTTTTAGATTCAAATTTTTAGAAAAAAACAATTGTTATAAGAGAAAACAAGTTAGAATCCGCCCAAGCTTTGTAAATCATCAATATCAACTCAATCTACTCATACCTATGAATGGAGATATAAGAATCATGCAACTGATCAAAACCCCATACTTGATCATTTATAGTTCTAACACAATTTGATAAAAATTTTGGCATGGGTGTGGAAGGGAGACACCTATTAAAACCCTACATACCTGGAAATGAGGAATTTTATCACCCTTCAATTTCTCAAGATCAGGTTCCAAAGGAAACCTTGAATTTTGGCCTTGAATTACCTCCTTCAAGCCTTCAACCTTGCATGCATGGGGTGTTTACACTTAGAATAGGTCTTCCCCTACTAAAATCCTTCAAAACGAGCCTAAACGACGTAGTACAGAGCCTTAGGACTAGAAAATGACAAAAATACCTTTACTAAAATCGCAGTAAAACCTACACTAGACGATCCCACGATTGAACCAACGGGCCTTGGGAAGGTAACACGACCCGTGGTATATGCCCGTGGTCTAGACTGTCAAACTTCCCAATTTCTGATTTAAACCCGCGGCTCAACGGACGAGTCATCCTTCCAAACAACGGACCATAGTTTCAAACCGTCTTAGCCTCTACCTAGATCCACTTCCTTCTCACGACCACTAACAATGGCCCGTGCCTTCTCACAACGGGTTGTTTTGACGCCCGTGGTCCACCCTACCACCAAGCCTGGCTTCACAATACGACCACATACAACGGCTCGTGGTTTGCTACCACAAGTCATTCTGCGGCTCGTCCTACAACATTTTTCCCACATTTTTACACTTTGAATTGTAACTCCCCAAGTTTATTCCTAAGTACTTTCGGGGTATTATAGTCTTGGACCCCAGTTCCGAGTTATTAGCCTAGTAGTTTAGTTTAGGTTTTCTAGCAGGAGTAGGACTTAGCATCGAGCGGGTCGGGGTTCATGCGCACTCAAGTTTCCAGAACTACGTTGCCAGCGTAAGTTACAGTATTACTTGGCCTAATTGGCCCCAGACTTTTGTGATCACCCAGTTCATGCCTTTATACCCTGGCAAGGTATATTGGGTCCTACAGGTGGGGTGTAAACATTGGACTCCACGTCTAGCTCACGTGGTTATATGTCGCTTAGAGACTCTCCCACTAGTCAGTCCAGTTCAGTTCAGAATAAGTAGCTTACTTCAGTTCTAGTTCTATCAGTATAACTCAGTGCAGTACAATATTTCAGACTCAAAACTTTTAGACTTAGGGCATGTCCCTGACCATCAGACAGGGTCATCTTGACCATTTCAGTTTACATTGGCAGTTCAGTTCATCTTACCTGTTGGTCATTGCGTGTCATTTCAGTTCAGACTTTATATTCAGTTATGTTTTCTCCCACTTACTCAGTACATTCAAAGTACCGGCGTATACTTTTATGTTGTATCGTTTCATGATACAGTTGCAGGTTCTCCGACTCAGCACCGTTAGCCTTGTGGTTTAGATCCTTCTCCTCAACAGTTGAAGTGTGAGTCCTCATAATTCGAGGGCCTTATTTTACTTCTTTCAGTTAGTTCATTTATTTTAGCAAGATTTAGAGTTAGCTGGGGGCTTGTCCCAGCAACTCATTAGTTAGAAGGCTTTCAAACACAGAATTAATTCCATACATTAGATGTTCTTAAACTTTATATTTTTAGTTTTATTTTCATAAATGCTTTTATGTCATTATTTCAAAGCTTCCGCTATATTTGCTTTACTTAGAATACCAGTGTATGATAGACTAGGGGTTGACTTGGGGTCACTTGTGGCTTCAAGTTTCGTGTCCTGTCCAGGGTGTAGACTCGGGGCGTGACAAGTCATCATAGTATTAAAGTGACTATCATTATTAGATTCGGCATTGTGTTCCTAGGAAGTGTTCCCTTTTGCCTTTGGGTTAGGCAGGCCAACATCTGACCAAACTGCTGCTCAATCTGTTTGATCGTTGTGGCATACAATTCAACTTTCTGGTTCATACCTAATATATCCCCCCAAATCTCCCTCAACTGATCATTGGTAGACTTTACCTTCTTGAGCATTTCATCCATCATGGTCTCCAATGTTGAGGTTCCACTCTCACCCTCACGTACATTAGGAGGAACATACAAACCTATGCGATCGTTGCGATATCCATCGTTCTTTCTCCATTCTCCTTCTCGCTCACAACCTCGGCTCCTATCCCTATACCCATTTCAGTTGTAGTTGTCCCAATACTAGTTTCGGCCTTGATTTTTAGAACCTTGGCACCAAGTGTCCTGTCCAGAACCTTGGGCGTTGGCTCAAAAATCCACCATCTGGTTGTCCAAGAAGTTTGCCTCCTTCTCAAAATCTGAATGCTCCTACCCTAGTTCCTGACCTTGAGCTCCCACTACATTTACTTTTCTAGCACCAGCACCTATAATATTCTTCATGAGCAGGTCTAATGATATTCTCACATGAGCTACTTCCTGATCATGCTCCTCTTCCTTTCTGCGTTGATCCGCAAACATACCAACAACATTTGTACCTGCAGCTGCTTCCACTTCCCTTGTGTGTCAGGCCCTATTCATCTTAGTTACTCTGTCCAAAATAATAGCATCTTGCTCCCATGTATGACTCATCAACATTCCTCCCGCCACTGTATCTGCTACAACTTTTGTGTTGTTATTCAAGGACTTGTGAAAAATTTCCAACAAACCATCATCTAAAATTTTTTGATTCAGGAACTTGGTCAGCTTCTTCCTGAATCTCAACTATGTCTCATGTAGTGCCTCAGTCTTCAATTGTAGAAAGTTATAAATTTCATCAACATCTTGGAGGGAGGGAAGAGCCTTTCTAGGAAAGCCTGTTTAAGCTCCCTCAATTGGTGATGGAGTCATTGGGAAACTCCGATAACCATAAAGTGGCCTATCCAGAGAGGGAGAATGGGAAGAGTCTCAACTTGATTTCATCCTGGCTTACACCAGGTAACATATACGCCTTGCATATCCCCACAAAATTCATCAAGTGCATGTTAGCATCATCAGCTGCAAGACCACTAAACAGCCTTTTCATATTTAACAGTTGTATCATGGTGCTAGTGATATCAAACTTCTCCCAGCAGGCAAAGGTGGTGGTATGATGGCTCCAGTTGACCCGATGTTCATCAATATCCAGGTCATCCTTATTATAGAACTGAGGAGCATGTCTATGGTCTCTATTGCCCCTTCCATGGTGGATATCATTCACGACTTCCTCCCTGCATCCTCGACTTCCTGAAGTGCAGCTTGCCGAGCTTCTTCAGTAATATGGGCCTCTCTCTGCTCAGGGTTCTCTATTCTCTGAAGAGTTCACTCTAGTTCAAGATCAAGAGGAATCAGGGGGTTTCCGCTCTGTTGAGTACTTGGCATTCACCAAAAGACAACCTATGGGTGTCAAAAACAAAAAGAAAACATAAATGAGGAAATAACAACTAAAAGTTAAACACAACAATTACTCTAATCCTAAGTTGTATTCCCCGGCAACGGCACCACTTTTTGATAATGCTAAAACTCATACTCCTGATAAAGTATGAAGAGGACTTGTCAATAAAAATCCCAACAAAGATTAGGGTTGATCCCACAGGTAATATGGTCAAGATATAGAATAATACTAGTATTTAAATTTTTAAGTGTGTTATCTCCAAGAAAAAGGGGTTTTATAAAATCAATTATAATACAAGATTGAGAACTAAAATTGTTGTTTATCAATATTATGCAATTAAATAGGGTAACTGTTCCCCATGGATTCATAACTACTTCGGATTTAACACTTGTGATCTATCCCAGTGCTTACTTGTAGAACTTGACTAGGGTTCATCCAAATGATTGATTTGTCCCTATTGGATGATTGTACTCAATCACTGGGTGAGGTATCATGAGCGATTTCACTTCAACCCTTATCAAATTTGCCCAAATTATATCCTGCGATCGCAACTCAAGTTATACAATGACCCATAAAGATCAACGCTTTATTGTAATTCTCTTTTCCTAATCTCTACTTCTCTAGGTTCAAGAAAGTAAGAATTCGAGCAAGTCCTAATATTGCGAATCATTAAGAAACATTAAAGATGAAGGGAATACAATCCAAGTGTTTAGCATTGGTTTAGAATCACTTCGTGCAATCCTAGTTTGTTAATTCATCATGGTTCCCACAACCCTAGTTGTGGAGGTTTTAGCCTCTCATAATTGTAAGATAATTATCAACATTCATAGACAAACACATAATTTAATACTTATAGAGATGATTAGAAGAAAATACACTTGATAATTGCAAGAATTTATGAAGAATTATTCAAGAACAATGAAGAAAATCTCCAAGACCTGAATAGAAAGCCAATAACAATTTTCCTCTCAATGTCTTTCGTGTATTTTTCCCAACTTCTCCGAGTGAAAATAACCTAAAAAGTCTCTATACAAATATTTAGAAAATTTTCCTAAGTAAACAGGGAAACTGCAAAAAATGTCGCCTATTTCACCTAGATCAGTAACAAGATTGTACGGGTCATACCTTGACTCGTACTTTAGCTAGCATCTGCTGAATCTACCCAAGTGTTATGAACTGGTATGACTCATACCATGAACCTACGAGTCTTACAACCAATTGTGGTTTGATACTAACAATTCTGGAAATCTTCTGATCTTTATCACGGATGGCTTGGTACGACTTGTACCTCGATTCTATGACCAGTGACTCCTTCTCGTACCTTGAGACTTGCCTGTCTTCACTTCTTTTGAACTTTCTCATGGCTACTTAATATAGGTCTTGGGTTCATGGTTGCTAGCCATACTAAGAGACTTCGCTTGTGCAACATCTTTTAAGGTTTTCTATGACTGCTATGGTACAACTCGTAACAAGAGCCGTAAGTTGCATTTGTCTCAACACTTTTGTTGTGGACTTTTTCCATGACTCTCAGTACGGCTCGCACCAGGATGGTACGACTCATACTAAGGTCCATATTTATCCACTTTTCTATAATTTTCTCCATCTTTTACACAATTCAACTCCAATATCTATTTTTTCGAAAAACAAAGTAAAAGTGCCTCATATCCATATAAAAACACCTAAGTCCACGCTTATTTCCCAATTTTAAGTGTTGAAAGTGTTGTAAACTCACAGCACACCAGTTATAGTTAAAGGAAAAGATCTATAATTTTCTCCAACATAAGATGGAGGCACTTCATGAGACATGGCTGAGATTTAAAAAAAGCTGACTAAGTGCCCGAATCATAAAATTCCCGATGACAGTTTGTTGGAAATCTTTTACAGGTCTCTAAACAACAAAACTGAGGCTGTGGTAGATACAGTGGCAGAAGGAGAATTGATGGGTCATTCATGGGAGCAAGAGATTGTTATACTTGATCAGGTTACCAAGATGAACAGGGCCTAGCACACCAGGAAAGAAGAAGCAGCTGCGGGTACATATACTATTGGTATGACTGCGGAGCAGCAAAAGAGGAGGACTGATCATGAGATTTCTCATATGAGGACATCCTTGGACCTACTCATGAAGCATATTATAGGCTCTGGTCCAAAAAAGGTAAGTGCAGTTGGGGCTCTAGGTCAGGAGTTGGGGTTTGAGTGGTCAAATTCTGAGGAGGAGGCAAACCTCTTGGACAACTAGGTGGAGAATTTTGGGGCCAACGCTCAAGGGTCTAGACAGGACACTTGGCGCCAAGGTTCCAAAAATCAAGGTCAGAACCAATATTGAGAAAACTACAAAAGGAATGGATATAGGGACATGAGAAGGGGCCGTGAGCGAGAAAGAGAATAGAGAAAGAATGATGGCTACCGCAAAGACCGTACAGGTTTAATGTTCCTCCAAATGCTTGTGAGGGTGAGGTTGGACCCTCAAAATTGTAGAACATGATGGCAGAGCTGCTCAAGAGGGCTAAATCAACTAATGATCAGATGGATATTCAGGGTGATATATCTGGCATAGGCCAAAAATTTGAATCCTATGCTACAGCGATCAAGCATATAAAGCAACAGCTAGGGAAGATGTCAACTTTCTTGAACCAAAGGCATAAGGGTACACTTCCTAGCAACACAGTCCAGAACCCAAAGAACGATAATCACTATATGGCTATGATGACTAGGAGTGGAAAGACCACTATTGATCCTCTCCTACTAGGTGTAGTTGAAATGGAAAGACGAAAGGAGATCGAGCTTAATGAGGATGATGAAGTTGCTGACCATGATCTTACAGGTGAGGCTGAGTTGATTGAGACTCCAGTTGGTGCCAAGGCGTCTGGAGTAGATAAAGGGAAGGAACAAGGGACCACTCAGGTGTATAGGGCCATTCCTTGACCAATGCCACCATTCCCCTAGAGGATGAAGAAGGTGGAAGATGGTAAGTTTCAAAAATTCCTCTCTAAGCTAAAACATTTATCTGTGAACATACCATTGGTCGAGGCATTAGAGAAGATGCCCGGATGTGCCAAGTTTATGAAGGACCTTGTGACTTGGAAGAGGCCCGTGAGCTATGAACCGGTGGGTAACTTGCATCATTGTTTTTCCATAGCCTTATGGATTTTTTCCCAAAAGAAGGAGGATCCAGGTGCCTTCACCATTCCTTGTACGATTTGTGACTTTGAGTTCGCGAATGCACTGTGAAACTTAGGAGCTAGCATCAACTTGATGTCGTTATCTGTGTTCAGGCAGTTGGGCTTGGGGATCCTTATTGATGTGTTAGTTAAGGTGGATCAGTTTATCTTCCCAGTGGACTTCATGATCTTAGATTGCAAGGTTGATTTTGAGGTCCCCATTATTTTGGGGCGACCATTCCTCGCAACTAAGAGAGCTCTGCTAGATATTAAGGCTAGCCAGCTGAAATTCAGATTGAACAAGGAAGAGGTCACCTTTAATGTCTACCGATCAATAAAGTAGCCCAATGAGTTTAGGGTTGCGTCAGTAATCAAGGATGATTCTGAGTCTCTTGACAAATTCTGAGTAGTCAAGAGGCTTGTGTCATGCCGCGAAATTAAATCAGGCGCTCTTGGGAGGCAACCCAAGCATCTTAACTTATGTGTGTTCAGTGTACAGTTGAAAACAAAAACTGGTGGGAGAAAAATTGCAGACTAGACCTATACTACGAGCTTCAGTACACCTCATGTAACGATAGTACGGCTTGTAGTACTTTCCATAGTGAAAAGAAAAAACTTGGTCTGATGCATGAGTTCATGTTACAGTTTGTCATTATGAATCATACCTGCATTGTATGAGGCATAGTACTCTCTGTGAGGATGAACTAGGCTAAGTTTGGATGTGCAGAAAATAATGACCTACGAGCCATAGTACGATACGTACGGTGCACTCATAGGTCCCAAGGTACATTTTCTTAGTTTCTTGCTTCGAGTCTCGATGACGAGTCGTAGGTATGACCTATGACTCGTGGTATAAGTCGTGACGGACAAAATTAAGTAAATCGACCTGACTTGACCCGAATTTTTCAATTCTCCCCAAACCTATTTAAAATCAAAGTTGTTGGACCTAAACTCCCACACAAAAAAAGCATGACCCACGAGCACCTCCATTCTATCTTCCATTACCCGTAACTCAAGCAAGAAATTATTGAGCTCAAATCTCTGCAAATAAATTTGCACAAGTCACTTGAAATTCCTAACCCAAAAGCTAAAGCAAGAAAGAAATCGTGCAAGAACTTAAAATCTCAAGTAAGTGATTATTTCCTCTATTGAAATTTCTTGCTAAGAGATGGCCGAAATTGAAATGTGATTCCTCAAGCTCTTGTAAAAGAGGATGATGAATGTGATTAGGGCCTAAATGTGCATCATTATAAATGGGTTTAGGAATCAAAATGTTCAAAATAAAAAGTGATTATAGATAATGAGTTAGGGGGTGTGAAGCATGTTTGGGGGTTAATTGGGTAGATAAAATTAATGAAAGTACATAGCTTGGATGGGGAATTCTGAGTACCTATTCAAAAACATGTTTACCTACATAGCTGAACCTAAATAAGGTAAGGACAGGCTTTACAAGCCCTCCGACGACTCGTGATTTCTTACTACGACTCGTAGGATGGCTTGTTGGGACTGTCCTAAGCCATCTTAATAGAAAGCTCATGGTACGGAAACTAGTATGACCCGTGATATCTCACTACAAGTCATACCTAATGTCCATACTAAGAAGTAGGGAGGGTCAAGTTGAAAAATTTATAGTACGATCCTTAATACGACTCATGGAATCCAATTACGATCCATAACACAAGTCATACAAAAATTACTGAGAACCATAGTTTTAGGGAATTCCTCATACGACCCTTAGTACAACCGTACCAACCTAGTACGGGTCATACTAAGGAGTCATGACAGTGTCATAGTATACTACGAGTCTTAGTGTGGATTGTCCCATTATGGTACAACTCCTACTGATGACACATGAAAAATTACTAAGGATGATATTTTTTCTTTCTTTTTCTCAGATCTTACATATTAACTTTTTTCTCCATAGGTACAATGAAATTCAAAAGGAAATCAAAAAACAAGGCCCAAGATAAGAGGGACAAGGCTGAAACTGCTGCTCAAAGAGCATTGAGAGATGAGCCCTCAGAATTCGACCAAGTAGGCAACACCCCTAGTAGTTCGATGGAGGAATACCAAGTGGATACAACTGACGCTGACGAGCCATGGACCACTAGTGCACAGGCCAAGGTTCACAGCGAAGCTGCTTCCACTACTCCAAGTCTATGAAGGGAGTAGGTAATCAGGCTCAGGAGTCCAGTAGTGGCTCACATGCTGAGGAGGGTTCTGAGGAGGCCTAGTTTGGAGAGGGTGATGATGAGTCCGGTCCTAAGGAAGAGGCCTCTAAGGATGAAGCTGAACAGAGTTTGCCCCGAGAGAGTCAGCCTATGAGGTAGCATGTGCTCAGGAGATCTATGAGCAGGTTCTCACTCTTACCTCCAAGAAGAATTCCATACAGAGTATGTAGGAAAGAACTGCGGATCCTGACTAGTGCACTAAATGAGGTTGAGGAGGTGAAGAAGATTTTCAGCTTCTATGGGTTTGATTGGATGGCTAAAACTCCTCAAAAGTATAGTGTCAAGATAGTCCGAGAGTTCTATGCCAACTTTTGAAAATGATGGAGCAGAAAGCAAAAGTTGGGCAGAAATTGAAGGAACAGCCTAAACTCGATAATGTCATGGTCCGGGGATGCATGGTTGACATCATCAAGCGGACTATTTCTAGGATGTTATATGGGCTATAATTCAGAGCTCCAAATGCCACAGTTGAGTTCAACTATTGAGTATATGCCCTAAAAAGGGTAAATCAGCTGAGTTTGGAGGAGAGAAAGAACCTAGTCAAATTTCCAGCTAGGGTTATAACTAATGATAAGGAGGAGGTAGAATGGGTGACCAATAGTTAGTAGGTCACAAAAGCCTTGGTGAACTTTATAGCAAAGCCTGCTGGACACTGGTTCGCCACAAGTTGGCGCCAGCGGTCAATGACAACACCCTCAGTGCAGACAGAATAGCCTTGGTGGCATGTATTATGTCGAGATACACCATTAACATTCCAAGGGTGATAGCAGAGGAGATCCGAGATCGGGTTATGGGGTTGAGCACTACCATCCTATTCCTGAGTCTCATGTATAAATTATGCATGGAGGAAGGTGTTAGGGTGATCTAGGGATAGATCAGTAGATCGAAGGCCACAAGACTACAGATATAGGCCTTATATGGGATGACATAAACCTGGTTAGCCGGGTTAGACTACCTACTACAGTCCCACAACCACAGTCATCTGGGGGAGAGCATATTGATGCCCCCACTTCAGTGGAGCATGGAAAGATGTTGGCTACAGAGGCCGGCCACATAGATGCAGCTCCTAGGACTTTCTTTGCACCTCTATTAGGCATACTGAGCCAGACCCTAGTGGGTTATATTTTGGTCCCACAGGAGTCCTTCCAAAAGATAGACAAGATGTTGACACTGGCCAAGAGGAAGGTCAACATGATAATGGAGAATATCTATCCTTAGGTGAAGGCTGAGATAGAGGAGGCTGCCAAAGGTATGCACAGTTGGTTGAACAGCTTTAAGCCACGCTTTAATGAGCTATTATCTGAATATCCGAATATTCGAATACGGACAGTTTGAGGCATGAGTTGGGGGCTTTGCGGAGCCAAGTAGCCGAGTTATCGTCTAGGCAACTGGCAATACTAGTAGCCCCCGTCATTCTAAAGTAATATGTTGAGCTCGATAAGGAGCTAGATTTGGAGGCATATTGAGCTCTGATAGTGGCCAGTGGAGAAAAAGGGGAAAAGAGGGTCTCAGAGGTAGTTGAAAATGAGCCCTCAAAGAAGAAGAGGAAGAGAAAGGAGAAAAGAGAGTGTGGGCGGGTGGCAGTGGATAGCCTGCAAACTCATGACGAGCATATGTCAGAGTTATATGAGAGAGCCAGAGGAGCAGGGAGCTCCGCCACTATCCCGAGCAAGCTTACAGGTGGAAAGAACCCTTCGGGTGAGCCACAGTTAGCTAGAGTTGATGTTGAGGTCACTAAGGAGACTACCATAGTTAAGGGGGTGACCACTTCCCCGAGTGATGTTCCACTAAGTGTGCTAGCCACCGTTAGCGTAACGACTGCAGCGGAAGGGAGTGTGCTTGCACACCCACCTGCGCATGCTGACAAGAGAGCTTGGAGCACTATAGGTATGTCCCTTTCCCATTTCTTACATTTTATGCTCTAGGGACAAAGCATGTTTTTTTTAAAAAAGAGGGGGTGTACTTGTGTTTTTAGGTTTGACTTTTGTCCGAGGGTTTTGTTGCCAGATTTCTTTTCCCTCGGATATGGTATCTAGTAGAACCGGCATGTTTAGGATTTTGTGTTTTGTGTTTCATTTAGCTAGAAGTAGTTTAGGAGTACTTTACAGTCAATAAATGCACATGTTTTGAAATGTTGAAAAAATGACCCTATTTGAAAATTTTTGGGTTTAGCTGTGTATGTTGACTACAAAGTATGACTCCTATGGATATTTTTATGGAATTTAGTATATTAGTATGTGTAATTGTAGCTTAGCTGTGCATGAACTGGATAGGTATAATAAATGCAAATTTGTACCGTGACTGAGGATGCTTACCTAGTTCAATACTGCATAAAGGATCTAGAATTGCTCGGTTGGTCTTCACATAGATTGTAGGATAGTTGGCTAGGAAAGTATCATAGGTTATTTTTGTTTTAGCTCACTTTAGCTTAAATACCCAACCAAATAAAAATGAATCCCCCGATTTCGACTTTGAGCCTAAACGTTGACTATTTTTCTGTGATTACCCATTCACCTTTTCCATATTTACAATGAACCTGTTTGGCCCTAGTCCCTCCTTGGACATTGTGAACCTCAAGTCAGGAAAAATGCCTAAGTTGAGGGTGGCTATAGTAGGGATGTATAGACTGTGAGGAGGTGAAAAGAAAGAAAAATTCAAAGAAAAGTGAGGTGTGGTGTAAAAAGAAAAAGTGAAAACAAATGAGCGGAATTGTTAAAAGTAAAGAAAAAGAATTGAAAAAGATGAGAAAAAAATACACCACGCTCACACATTGCATTTGAATGTTGAAAAAAGGAGGAAAAAGCTGAAAGGAGAAGAAAGGGGTAATAAAAAGTGAAGCCATGTTGTGTGGTGCCAAAAAGGGTTAGTCACTAATATCCGTATCTACCATCCCTAACCTGAAACCTATATTACAAGACGAAAAAAGTCTTGTAATGATGCTAGCCTAACTGTTGGAAAAATCAAAGTAGAGAAAATAAGGGCAAGCCTATGGTATTTGATATGCAGTATTTAGAATTTCGTTGTGAGAATGAGAGTCTTACTTGGTTAGTCCCATGTTTCATATTTTTATATATCTATGAGTCTCGGGGACTTCATTTATTGTGAGGGTACATGATTTTATTGCATTCTGCTAGTTGTCTGTGAATAGTGTTAGTGATAGCTTAGTTCTCTGCTAATAGTTTGATGCCATATCTTTATCCCTGAATGTCATGAGTTGTAGTTGCATGTGCGCATAGCTGACTTGGTTTGAAAGAAAAAGGGGTCAAAATCTGATAATGATTTTTTTTGTGCAAATTTGGTTGGTTGTAGGTCTTCTTCTTTACTTTCTAGTTAAGCATCATCTTATAGTTTAGTTTAGTTTGCCTGAGGACATGCAAAAGTCTTAAGTTGAGGGTGTTGATGTGTTGTGGCTTTACAACACTTTCGACGCTTAAAACTAAGAAAAGAAGCATGGTCTTAGATGTGTTTATACGGATATGATGCACTTTTACTTTGTTTTTAGGGAAATTAGGTGTTGGAGTTGAAATCTACAAAAGAAGTGAAAAGAGTGCAGAAAAATGCCAAGTACAGACCTTAGTATGAGTCGTTCAATTGGGTACAAGCCATACTGAGAGTTGTGGGAAAATCTAGAAGATGAGCTTAAGGCAAAGGCCAAGTTACGACTCGTGGTATGAGCCGTGACAAGGTAGTTGTAGAAAACTTCAGAAGAAGTTACACTGGGTTAGTCTCCTAGTACAGGTAGTAAGCACGTCGTGATACCTACCTATGACTTGTACCAAGGAGTTGTGGTAAAGTTCAGAAGGATTGAGGAATGGCAGATCTCAAGGTACGAGAGGTGGTCACGAGGCGTAGGAGGAAGATACGAGTTGTACCAAGACACTCGTGGAATTATTCAACGGATGTACGAAATCTCATGTTCAGACCACGACAAGTTTGTATGACTCCTAGGATCATTTTATGAGTTGTACCAATTTCCAACAGTTAGCCAAAATCAGAAGTTGTCAGACATTATACGCACAGAAGTACGACTCGTACAATCATGGTACAATTTGTAGGTGAAGGCAGCGACAGTTTATTAGTTTCCCTATTAATTTAGGGAAGGTTTCTAATTATTTGTATAAATAGTATTCTAGGTTATTTTAGTTAGGAGTTCGATTCTTTTGACTAGTATCCTAATTTTGGAAATATTGAGAACAACTTTTGGAAAGTTTCTTGCATTGATTCTTTCATTTTTCTTTAATTGTTCTTCATTAATTTTGTGCAATCATCAAGTAGGTTTACTTTCAATCATCATTTTAAGTTCTAAATTATTTTTTTCGTCTATGAATGCTAATTGTTTTTTTACAATTATGAGAGACCAAAACCTCCACAACTAGGATTGTGGGAACCATGTTGAATTAATAAACTAGGATTTGCACAAAGTAATTCTAAATCAATACTAATTCTTTTATTCTATTATCTTCATATTAAATATTTCTTAACTGTCGCGCCCCATTTTTCTCGCTAAAAGCAGAACTCGACATGTGAAAACTCTTTTAGGATTAATTAAAAAGGAAGAGTCGCCACCTAATGAATTATGATGCATTATGGCACCGGACTAAACTAATTATAAGGGAAAACATATTCAACTAGTATAAGTCACCAGAATTGGGTAAGGGTTCAAGTTACCTCGAAAGGAAAGTGTTAAACACCTTTTGAGGTCCACAACTATAGGTCCCCACTGAATTTAAACTATGTAGGATAAAATGATAAAGCATAGAATTGATTGATTAATTAATATAAAACAACATAAGTGATTAAGCACGTAAAAAAATTATTAAAAAAATATTTAGTACAAAAATATTTATTCAACCACAGATAAAGAGAAGAGTACATATTCGCTTCCAATAAAACATTTAAAGTAATCAAATAATATAAATAAATAAGAAAAACTAAGATAGAAAATTACAAGAGTAAAGATAAAAGAACAAACCTGATTGCTTCCAAACAAAATACTAAAATAAATTAAATAATAAATTAACAATACATAAATCTAAGGTTAAAAGAGTGGGATCAGGGTATGACAAGGCAAGAAACGGACTCAATGCGATATTTCTCTCATCTATTCTATTTTTGGTATGATCGACCCTCTTAAACGCCTTAAAACAAGACGAAAATAATTTTTTTTTAAATGTACAAGAGTACTAAATAAAATATTTAAGAATTTGAAAAGTCGTGTGTACTAAAATACACACACACACACACACACACACACACACATATATATATATATATGGTTATTGTCAACTCTTTGAGACTTTTAAAAGGATGACATATAAAATTAGAAATGATGGGAGTAACCAATTGTTTTATTTTCTTAAAGATATATATGTTTCATAAGAAGTCAGTTATAGTTTGCCTATTTCATCATTTCTCAAAATGTACCTAGTTCCCCGCTTGAGATGACAATTCCCTTTAAGCACTTCTTTGCATATTGCCTCCTCCAATAACCGTGGTTGAACTCCAAGAGACGTTATTTCATTGTGATGTACATGTAAAAAGAAAAAATATTCAAGGGGTGAGAGTATGTCTACTCTTAATGTCTAACTAATTGAAAGAAGAAAAAATTTAAATACTAAAATAATAAAGATTGTTAATCAAAGTAAACAGATATAAAGGACAAGTTTAGAAGAGAGTTTTAAATTCTTTTACCGGACAACAAAGTTTAAAATAAATTTGTATCCCATCCTCACTTTCTCACATGTAATGAACAATTAATTGGCCTTAAACAATGGTATAGCCCCCAAAGCGTTCTAGTTTTGCTTACATCATTTAGGCAAAATAGCTCAATTCATTAATAGTCCTCGTCCTCTTTAGAGAAGGATTACACAACGAGTATATGCATGAAATAAATCTCAACCAAAACATAATAGCTATATGGAATTCAGGTAATTAAAAAGCCAAAACTTCTTTTAAATATTAAAGCACTTGCAAATTAAATCCAATCATATGGATATTTTGTTTTCCTTCAAATTAAAATAGGCTCAACCAAAAAAATCCAAACATAAGAGAACTAATACCCAATAAACAAGCACCTCAATTTCAATTACCCATCCACGTTCAACTTTAGCAGGTTGACATGTAAAATCCAACTCAACACATTAGTCCCTTCAAACAAATAAACTAATTTAGGGAAATCAATTAAAGTATAATTTTGACATAATAATGAGAATAGGGACACACCTTTATGCAACTGAAAAAATATTTTAGATTAGAATCTCTCGGCTACAAATACGCTATAGGAGGCTAGAAATAAATAACTATTTTTTAATATATTAAAACATTAATTACTCTCTGGATAATCAAACAACATGTTTAATCACAATACTCCAAAATTGAAAACATAACAGTCCAGCGAAGTGTAATAAAGTAAACTTGACATCATTTGATAAGTATGCTTTGACAAAAATCAAAACAAAAAATAAAATAAAATAAAAATGAGACATTACCGAAAAAGAGTGGACCTTTAATATATAAATCTTCTCACAATTTATTAAATAACCCTTAGTTGTCTAGCAGATAGAATACAACTAAGTAACCATATTGAACCAACAAATGAGTTAATTGCAATTTTTGAAGGGACGTGTGGACTTGAAAATACCTATTTCTCATTGGCTAAAATATAGTATTTGTTCGAATCAATATTATAAGATAGGAAACGAAGTCAAATGATAGCTTAATATGAATAACGAGATAGAAGCAATAAAAAATACTAAGCGGATAAACAATATAAGCCAAATGATGAAGAGATCACCAATGAAGAAAAATTCCAACTAAAGAGAATCCATAGGAATATACCACAACATGAAATAGTGAGTGCCACATTGTAACAATAGCGTAAAAGAACTTTTATCACGCAGTAATCAAAAGAGAGACACGAGGCAGAGTAAAGAAAGATAGAACCCGGATAAAATTTCAGCAAGACGACATCAAAGGAACTAAGCTCCATCAAATAAAAATGTTTTGCGACTTCGATCATCGCCTGAATGGCCTGGGAAAGGTCTCTTAACAAAGCTCCAACTCATTATCAAAGACTATCATCTACACGGTTGTTTTGCTCCTTTCTCTTCTTGGATGGTTCTCCATCACCCTGCTTCCTTAGCATGATTCTAGAAGATGATTTGTGATACCGAAGTCAAACTGTCTCCTTCTCGACCTAGCAAAATTAAAAAGCTCCAATAAATAATCTAGTCTCTCTTCAGATTTATCCTAGGTGGAAATATATATAATATAAAATAATAGTGAAGATCTAATATAGCGGACGAGGAGCTGTGAAAAATCCCCTAAAAAAGTATCTACCTCCTCTTGCTTTTCTTCTTTTCTAAAAGATATGAGGGATTCCCCTCCTTGGTGTCTTGGAGCCAAGATTTTTTTAATCTTAAAATAATGGACTAGGAAAAAAATAAATCAAGAATCTTCTAAATAAGGAAAGAAGAGATTGAATTAATTAGGGGTGATAAAAAGAGATACTAGATTATGAACAAAAATGGAAGAAAATTATACACAATGACGAAAATTAGAGAAAATAAGTTATTCAAAGGTCTTTACCTTAGTCTCAAGGGCATAGGCTTCTATATCATGCTAAAGTACAAAATTTAATGTAGTAATAAATTATATAAATATAAGATAACTTAATGGATTAAATGTTTCACAAGTGTGAAAATTATTTCATATATGGTGCATTATTTAAAGTAGTAAGATTATTATTTTTTAAAAATAATAATGAGAATAGAGATATATAATAGTAATAGATATAAACAATAATAGTAACAGATACAAATGAGACACTAGTTAGTTAATAAATTGTTATATAAATAGATTTAAAAAAATACGAATAAGATTATTGCAGTATAATTAGAACAATATTATGACGTGAAAATTTAACTTGTTTGGTTAATTGAGTAAGAAAAAGAATAAATGCTGAGTGAAATGACATTTTTTATCAATAATAATAATAATAATAGTAAACAATTACGTAATATATAAAAGAATAGTTTGTACATATAAATATAACAAAAAATAATAATGACATTTGTAGTTAACTAAACATAATATTAAAATGATAACATCGCTACGTAAATAATCAAAAAAAATAAATAAATAATTGTCACTATGTGAAAAATGTTTAGAATATTTACAAGTAATATAGCAGCCTAAATAAGGTATAGTGAGGTCAAAATTGGGTGTCAACAACTGCCCCTTCTTTGCTCGCGAATGAAGGATAAATTGTCGAGCAAAGAATATTGACTTAGTAGCCAATTTTGTCCGACTGAGAGAAAGACATTCAGTGGGACCAGATGAAAGGAAATGAAACTATGAAGGTGTTGTGTGAATGTTGTGGCAGAGACTTCGGTTTCAAGTCGTCTACATATCTCGGATTTTACGAGAATTAGGAAATGTGTAGTTCTAGATTAAGGGACGAACAAAATCCCTAAGTGAAATTAATGATACGAGACTCGAATAAGGATGGAGGTAGCACAAATTGACATGCTTTAGAATGGATTGCAGAATGAGTAGAATGAAAGGTGAAATACGATTTGGATTGAGTTGCAATAAGATAGGGATAGATTAGAAAATAGGGCGAGAAGGGTTACCATTCATACCTTATTTTGCTTTGGTACCTACATCTTCTAATAAACTATGTAAAATGGTTAAAGCATAGGTGTTAAATATCCAATAAAATAAATTGACATGAAATTTAAACATGATGCAAATTCCCTTTAAACAATGAGATTTTACTTCGAGACAGTAATGATGATGTCTTTAAGCTATGGTGTCTTGGGTTATGATACGCAAAATAAATTTCCTAGGCCGTAAAATGATGTCCTCGGGCCAGGAAAAGATGATGCCTTTAGACTATAACACCTTAGGAGCATGATAAGCAAAAATTAAATCCAATAGGCCATGAAATAATGTCCACACGCCATAAAAAGATGATGTCTTTAGACTATGATTCCTTAGGAACATGATAAACGGAAAGTAAATCTGTAGTCCATGACATAATGTCTGCAGGCTATGAAACAATGCCTTTAGACCATGATACCTTCGGATGAATAAAAGAATGATAATTTAAAGAAAATGAACTATTTGAGTGGCTAAGTAGCTCGATTGATATCTCTGTGGTTTATTCAGGCTCAATACAGATAAATCATAGGGCTCACTATGCAATAACGGGCTCAAATGCAATTATAGGATTCAAAATATAAACCTCTGGCTTAAATGCATATCGCGGGCTCAAAATTCAAATCACGGGCTCAATGCAAATCACAAGCTCAAAAATATAAATTATAGGGCTTACTATGCATAATGGGCTCAAATGCATATCACGGGCTCAAAATGCAAATAACGGGCTCAATGCAAATCACGGGCTCAAAAATATAAATTAGGACTGAAAATGCAATAACAGGCTCAAAATGCAAATAACGGTCTCAAAATACAATAACGAGTTCAAATGCATCCCTGGCTCAAAATGCAATCACAAGCTCAAATGCAATCACAGGCTCGAATGTAATATAGGGATCTAATGTAAATCATGAGCTCAAATGCAAATTACGGGCTCAAATATATAAATCACGGGCTCAAATGTAAATAACGAGCTTAAAATGTAAATATAGGGATCAAATGTAATTACGGGCTCAAATGCAATTATAGGGCTCAAAATGCAAAATTGTTGGCTCAAATGCAAATAGCAGGCTCAAAATATAAATATAGGGCTCAAATGCAATTATAAGGCTCAAAATGTAAACCACGGGCTCAAATATAAATCACGGACTCAAATGCAATCATGAGCTCGAATGTAAATATAAGGCTCGAATAATGGATCGAATATAAATCATGGGCTTAAATGCGATTATAGGGCTCGAATGTGATTCGAGGGCTCAAATGTAAATCACGGGCTCGAATGCAGTTATAGGGCTCAAGATATAAATAACGGTCTCAAGTTTTAATTTACGAGCTCAACATATAAATAACGATCTCAAGATTCAATTTACGGGATCAAATACAAATATCATGCTCAAAATATAAAAATCGAGCCCAAAAATGTAAAATTCAAGCTCAAGATACAATTAGCAGGCTCAAATTACAGTAGAGGACTCAAAATATAAATACGGGCTCAAGAATGTAATTAGGGAGCTGAAATACAAATACAATTAAAGGGATTGTAACACCCCAAAATTTTCCTTGACCAAATTTAGACATTGCATGAAAAACCATAGGAAAACCAGAAATTTTTTTTGTCTCAGACTACCCCCACAATGGACCATCGTGGAACCAACGAACAGTTGTAACTGGTTGTGGGTTACAGCAGGATTCCTCTAGGGGGAACAATGATTCATAGGACGACCCATTGAAATTAACAACGGGTCATCCTTTCGTCCATTGAATCTCGAGTTCAGAGGTCTATCGGACCCTTCCTTGAGACAACGAGAGGGAACAATGGCTGTAGCCTCCAACGAGCCATTGCTACCACCCATCATCTGCTTTCAGGCCCCATAAGTGTAGACCACGAGTCTATACAACGACCAGTTGGTCCTACCAATGAGTCGTTGTGTTGACTGTTGTTTCAAGGCCCTGTTTTCCCACTAGTACCAACAGAAGGTATCAACGACCCGTTGTTCCATCCAACGGATCATTGTACCCTATCGTGGAATAGTTCCAGTGAACCGAGTTTCCCAGAAACCACGACCAGATTCAACGGGCCGTCTTTTCTACCAACGACCAGTTCTGAGGCCTGTTGGTTCCTGTCGGTCAGATTTCAGTTTAGTTCCCAGGGTTACTTTTGTAATTTCCCACCCTTTTTAATCCCTAAACCATGTCGTTTTGGGTTCGTACAAGAGAAAGTTAAAGGGTTAGAATGACCTTTTTATTCATTCCTCTCAATTTTCCTCAAGAATAGTGCATAGAAACTCTGACAGAAAGCACAGAGCAGGAGCAAGGGTTTGATTTTCTTCTCAGTTCTTCTTAAAGATTTTTACCAGGGTTTCTTCTACAGGTATGTGGGAATTCAGTAAAGAGATTGTTCCCCCCTTGCGTCCCCTAAAACTCTCTCTCTTTTCACTATCATTTCTAGCCTTGAGTTTACGAATTTGAAGATATTGTCATTGTTCTTTGATTAATTCATGTGGAATCCTATCCTATGTTAATTGTAGCTATTTTCCATCCGGTTGTAACTAAAATGATTCTTGTTCTAGTGAATTAGAAATTTATCCCTAACTCTTGAAAAAGTCATAAACTAGAATCCTGCATAAGTATTGAATTCTCGAAAATTTCTTGTATCTTTCAAGGCGAGGGGCACCTATAATAATTGTATGTGTTAGAAATTCAGTTATATGTATGATAGTCAGATTTTTCAGTCAGAAAGTCTATATACTCTGTATTACTCAGGATCGTCGGTCTAGCCTCAGTTAGATTTTAGCAAACCTCCGGGTTAACCAGCATAATGTTAGCTGATCAGTTTAACTATAGAATTTCTCGAGGCTCCAGTATACCTCCTAAATATCAGAATTAGAATTCAGTTATTGGTCCATTGCGTAGTCATGACATTTCAGATATATAGCTCTGACTTGCCCCGGGACCCCAATTCAGATGTCAGTTTGTTCTTAGATGGTTACGACTCTTCTAGATAAGCTGCTCTGACCAGTCTAGGACCCAGTTTCTGAATCTGGTATGATAAGACTCTGAGGGTACTTGCAGTTATATTTCCCTGACTAGTCTTGGACCCTAGTTTCGAGTTATCAGCCTAGCAGTTCAGTATAGGTTTTCTAGTGGGAGTAGGACTTAGCACTGGCAGACTGGGGTTCTAGCGCACCCAGGTTCCTAGAACTAAGTTGCCAGCGTAGGTTACAGTTATAGATTATTGGCCTGAATGGCCCCAGACTTTTGTGATCACCCAGTTCATGCCTTTATATCTTGGAAAGGTATATTGGATCCTACCGGTAGGGTGTATACATCGGACTCCACGTCTAGCTCACGTGGTTATATGTCGGTACAGACTCACCCACTAATCAGTCCAGTCCAGTTTCAGAATAAGAATCTTAGTTCAGTTTCAAATCTATCAGTTTAACTCAGTTTAGTATAGTATCTTAGACTCAGAACTTTCAAATTTAAGGCATGTCCTTGACCACCAGACAGGGTCATTTTGACCATCTCAGTTACTTCAGATTATTTCAGTGTAGATAATTAGTTTGTCATTGCATGTCTTTCCAGTTTAGTCACTTAAATCTATCAGTATATTCCTCTCACATATTCAGTACATTCAAAGTACTAACACATACTTTTATGTTTTCATGATACAGCTGCAGGTTCTCAGCTTCACAACCGCTAGCCGCTGCAGTTCAGATTCTCCACCTCTATAGTTGAAGTGTGAGTCCTCATCATCCGAGGGCATTATTTCTTTCTTTCAGTCATTTATTAGTTTTAGTTAGACTTAGAGTTAGCTGGGGGCTTGTCCCAGCAACTCTTCAGTTAGATGGCTTTCAGACATAAATGATTTTCAGATTTATTAGTATTATTCAAATGTTTTGAACTTTATGTTTTTAGACTTGGCTTTCATAAATGCTTTATGATATTGTTTCAAAGTCCCGCTATGCATTTTTACTCAAAATACCAATGTATGATAGATCACGGGTTGACTTGGGGTTACTTGTGACTCCAAGTGCCGTGTTCCGTCTATGGTGTAGACTCGGGGCGTGACAAACTTGGTATCAAAGCACTAGGTTTAGAGTATCCTCGGAATTTTTGAAAGCCGCATCGAGTAGAGTCCTTTTCATGGGTGTGAACAGCGCCACACTTATGACGAGGAGGCTACGAGATGTTATTAGGAAACCTCTCTTTTGTTCATACTCTTTACCATGCATTAAAATTCAATTCCAGAAACGTTCTTCTAACTCATGCTCTGTTTCATTTCAATGAATCATGTCTCCCAGACGCGGTAACGGACGAAGGGTCGGTAACGCCAACAGACCTTCCCCACTAGCCCGACAGCTCCTCAAGATGACTTGGTTTCTACCACAGAGTTTAGAGCGGCCACATAGTTACTGGCCCAAATCGTGACCAATCAGGTGAATCAGCAGGTCGTGCCGGTGAACATGAACGGGTTTGTAGCAGCTGCGAGGGTGCGGAACTTCACCCGTATGAACCCTCCATTATTTCAGGGATCTAAAGTGGGGCAGGACCCCCCAAGAGTTTGTAGATGAGGTAAGGAAGATTACTCGTATTATGAGTGCCAGCTCCTCCGAGAGTGTTGACCTAGCTGCCTACCATCTTAAAGGGGTAGCCTAGGTTTGGTATGAGCAGTGGAAGGAGGGGCGGCCAGCGAGAGCAGGACCAGTGGAGTGGGAAGAATTCCACATAGCTTTCTTGGACAAGTTTTTCCCTTAGGAGCTAAGGGAGGCAAAGATGGCAGAGTTTATGAACTTGAAACAGGGCAACAGAACTGTGGAGGAGTATGCTCTGGAGTTTACTAGGTTGTCTAAGTACTCTCCAGAGATTGTAGCTGAGCCAAGGGCTAGCATGCTGAAGTTTGTAAATGGAGTGTCAAATCTGGTTCTCAAGGAATGCAGGACAGTGATGCTAATTAAGGATATGGACTTTCTAGCTTGATTGTCTATGCCTAGCAGATTGAAGCCGAAAAGTTGAGGGATATGGAGCATAAGAACAAACAAGCAATGACTTGCCAGTCAGATTATGGCCATCAGAGGTCTGGCTGTGGTAGCCGCCCACAGCAGCTGCAGCAGTAGAGGGCCCCAACACCTAGTTCAGCCAGTGCCCCTACCTTTCGGTCCCACCAGGACCGGAGGAGTGGAGCATCTAGCTCTCAGCCTCAGAGCTTCAGTGCTGGGAACAGGTACCCAGTTTTCCCCAAGTGCAGCAAGAATCATCCTGGAGAGTGTCTACAAGGCAGGGAGAGTTGTTTTGATTGTGGACAGCTCGGGCATTGAATTAAAGAATGTCTGTTAGCAGGACAGGGAAGATCACAATCCACTACCTCAGTAGCTCCAGCAGGCCAACCCATCAGGTACGGATGGCGGTCAGCACCAAAACTGTTTATGTGCTCTATCTTCCCGTCAGGATCAGGAGAGCTTACCTGGCGTAGTAACGGATACGTTATGTCTCTTTCATCTAGACGTGTACGCCCTCCTAGATCCAGGAGCCACTCTTTCATTCGTAACTCCCTACGTAGCAGTTCAGTTCGATGTCAGTCCAAAAATTCTCTCAGAGCTGTTCTTAGCCTCCACCACAGTTGGCGAGTCAGTTAGAGCTAGTCGGGTGTGTAGAAACTGTCCAATCTCAGTCATGAATAAAGTCATTCCAGCTGATCTTATCGAGCTTGATATGATTGACTTCAAACTTATTCTCGGCATGGATTGGTTACACTCCTGCTATGCCTCAGTTGATTGCAGAACTAGAGTTGTCAAGTTCCAGTTTCCAAATGAACCACTGTTAGAACGAAGGGGCAGCAGTTAAACGCCTAAGGGTAGGTTTATTTCCTACCTTAAGGCCCAGAAACTCATTTCCAAGGGATGTAGTTATCATCTAGTTCGGGTCTAGGATTCCAACCCTAAGCCCCTAACTATTCAGTCAGTTCCAGTGGTCAACGAGTTCCCGGATGTATTTCCTGAGGATCTTCTCGGAGTTCCCCCTGAACGGGAAATAGACTTCGGAATAGACCTCCTCCCAGATACTCATCCCATCTCCATCCCTCCTTACAGAATGGCTCCAGCTGAGCTTAAGGAGTTAAAGGAGTAGCTAAAATATATTCTTGACAAGGGTTTTATCAAACCCAGCATCTCTCCCTGGGGTGCTCCAGTTCTATTCGTGCGAAAGAAAGATGGTACCCTCAGAATCTGCATAGATTACAACCAGCTGAACAAGTTCACAGTTAAGAACAGATATCCCCTACCTAGAATTGATGACCTGTTCGTCCAACTTCAGGGAGCCAATTGTTTCTCAAAGATCGATCTCAGGTTAGGATACCATCAGTTAAGGGTCAGAGAGTGTGGCATATCGAAAATAGCATTCAAAACTCGATATGGTCACTACAAGTTTGTGGTGATGTCCTTTGGACTCATAAACACCCCTGCAACCTTTATGGACTTGATGAGCAGAGTCTTCAAGCAGTATCTGGATATCTTCGTCATTGTATTTACAAACGACATTCTGGTATACTCCAGAAATGAGGAAGAGAATGCAGATCACCTGAGGATAGTGCTTCAAACACTCAGAGACCGCCAGTTGTTTGCCAAAGTCAGTAAGTGCGAATTTTGGTTGAAGTCCATGACTTTCTTGGGTCACGTGGTCTCAGGTGAAGGAATACAGGTAGATCCTCATAAAATAACAGCAGTGAAGGATTCGCCCAGACCTACCTCTCCCACTGAAATTAGGAGTTTCCTAGGCTTAGCTGGTTATTACCGACGGTTTGTGGAAGGTTTCTCTTCTATAGCATCTCCTCTAACTAAGCTAACTCAAAAAAAGGTGAAATTTCAGTGGTCGGATGAGTGTGAGAAGAGTTTCCAGGAGTTGAAGACTCGACTCACTACCGCTCCAATTTTGACCCTGCCAGAAGGAACAGATGGGTTGGTTGTTTATTGTGATGCTTCCAGAGTTGGACTCGATTGCGTTCTGATGTAGCGAGGTAAAGTGATAACCTACACCTCCAGACAGCTCAAAGTTCATGAGAAGAATTATCCAACTTATGACTTGGAGTTGGTAGCGGTGGTTTTTTCGCTAAAAATATGTAGGCACTACTTATATGGAGCTCACATAGATGTATTTATAGATCATAAGAGTCTGCAGCATGTGTTCAGTCAGATGGACCTAAATCTTTGTTAGAGAAGGTGGTTAGAACTACTGAAAAACTATGACATGAGCATGTTATATCACCCGGGAAAGGCCAATGTGGTGGTTGATGCCCTAAGTAGAGTGTCTATGGGCAGCGCGGCTCATGTAGAAGAAGGCAAAAAGGAGCTAGCTAAAGATATTCACAGGCTAGCCCGGTTAGGAGTACAGTTGGTGGATTCGACTGAGGGTGGTGTAGTAATGCAGAGCGGGTGTCAGATTCCTCTTTAGTTGTGGAGGTTAAGTCCAAACAGGATGAAGATCCCATCTTACTTAGGATGAAGGAAGCAATTCTAAGAAAATTAATAGAAGCTTTCTCTAAAGGGGGAGATAGTGTGCTCCGTTACCAGGATAGATTATGTGTACTGAACGTCGGTGAGTTCAGACAGTAGATATTGGTTGAAGTGCACAATTCTAGATATTTCATTCACCCTAGTGCTACTAAGATGTACTATGATTTATGGGATATTTACTGGTGGAACGGCATGAAAAGAGATATTGCTAAATTTGTAGCTAAGTGCCCGAACTGCCAGCAAGTAAAGGTGGAACACCAGAGACCGGGAGGTAGACTCAGGATATCAGTATACCCACATGGAAGTGGGAAGAAATAAAAATGGACTTCATTATGGGTCTACCTCGGACTCGTCGGCAACATGACTCTATCTAGGTAGTAGTGGACCAGATGACTAAGTTAGCACATTTCTTCCCAGTTAAAAACACAGATTCAGCTGACGACTATGCTAGACTTTATATTCGAGAGCTAATCAGGCTCCATGGGGTGCCCTTGTCCATTATTTCAGACAGAGGTACCCAATCAGCTCTATTAGTACGGTTAAGTTCAGAGTCAGTTACTCCTTTAGAAATCATTCATAGCCTCAAATTTAGAAATCTCAGCTCTTTTCCTAGTTTTGGTCTTCATTCAAGGATGAATGATCCCAAGGGGGAGATATTGTAACACCCCAAAATTTTTCAAGACCAAATTCAGACATTGCATGAAAAACCATAGGAAAACCAGAAAGTTTTCTGTCTCAGACGACCACCACAACGGACCAGTGGTGGAACCAACGGACAGTTGTAACTGATCATGGGTTACAGCGGGATTCCTCCAGGGGGAACAATGAGTCATAGGATGAACCCTTGAAATTAACAACGGTCTTCCTATCGTCCATTGAATCCTGAGTTCAGAGGTCTACCGGACCCTTCCCTGAGACAACGAGAGGGAACAATGGCCAGTGATAGCCTCCAATGAGCCATTGCTACCACCTATCATCTGTTTCCAGGCTCCAGCAGTGTATACCACATGTCTATAAAACGGTCAGTTGGTCCTACCAACGAGTCATAGTGTTGACCATTGTTTCAAGGCCCTGTTTTCCCACCAGTACCAACGGAAGATATCAACGACCCATTGTTCCTTCCAATGGATCATTGTACCCTACCGTGGAATAGTTCTAGTGAACCTAGTTTCCCAGAAACCATGGCTAGATTCAACAGGATGTCTTTTCTACCAACAACCCATTCTGAGGCCCGTTGGTTCCTGTCGGTCAGATTTCAGTTTTAGTTCCCAGGGTTACTTTTGTAATTTTTCACCCTTTTTAATCCCTAAACCATGTCGTTTTGGGTTAATATAGGAGGAAGTTAAAGGATTAGAATGACCTTTTTATTCATTCCTCTCTATTTCCCTCAAGAACGGTGCATAAAAACTCTGACAAAAAGCACAGAGCAGGAGCAAGGGTTTGATTTTCTTCTCAGTTCTTCTCAGGGATTTTCACCAGGGTTTCTTCTACATGTATATAGGAATTCAGCAAACAGATTGTTCTCCCCTTGCATCTCCTAAAACTCTCTCTTTGTTCACTATCAGTTCTTGCCCCGAGTTTACAAATTTGAAGATATTTTCGTTATTCTTTGATTAATTCATGTGGAATCCTATCCTATGTTAATTGTAGCTATTTTCATATATATAGCTCTGACTTTCTCCAGGACCCTAGTTCAAATTTTAGTTTGTTCTTAGATGGTTACAATGCTTCTAGATAAGCAGCTCTGACCAGTCTAGAACTCAGTTTAAGAATCTGGTCCGATAAAACTCTCAGGGTACTTGCAGTTATATGTCCTTGACTAGTCTTGGACCCCAGTTTTGAGCTATCAGCCTAATAGTTCAGTATAAGTTTTCCAGTGGGAGTAGGACTTAGCACCGAGCGGATCGGGGTTCCAGTGCACCCAGGTTCCCATAACTACATCGCCAGCGTAGTTTACAGTTATAAATTATTGGCCTGAATGGCCCCAGAATTTTGTGATCACCCAGTTCATGCCTTTATACCCTGGCAAGGTATATTGGGTCCTACCAGTGGGGTGTATACATCAGACTCCACGTCTAGCTCACGTGGTTATATGTCGGTTACAGACTCTCCCACTAGTCAGTCTAGTCCAGTTTCAGAATAAGAATATCAGTTTAGTTTCAGATCTATCAGTTTAACTCAGTTCAGTACAGTATCTCAGATTCAGAACTTTCAGATTTAGGCATGTCCTTGACCACCAGATAGGGTCATTTTGATCATCTCAGTTACTTTAGATTATTTCAATTCAGATAATTAGTTGGTCATTGCATGTCTTTCCAGTTCAGTCACTTACATCTATCAGTATATTGCTCTCACATATTCAGTACATTCAAAGTACTAACACATACTTTTATGTTGTATTGTTTCATGATACAGTTGCAGGTTCTCAGACTCAGCACCACTAGCCGCTGCAGTTCAGATTCTCCACCTCAGTTGTTGAAGTTTGAGTCCTCATCATCCGAGGGCATTATTTCTTTCTTTCAGTAATTTATTAGTTTTAGTTAGACTTAGAGTTAGTTGGGGGCTTGTCCTAGAAACTCCTCAGTTAGATGGCTTTCAGACAGACATGATTTTCAGATTTATCAGTATTATTCAAATGTTTTGAACTTTACATTTTCAGACTTGTCTTTTATAAATGCTTTATGATATTGTTTCAAAGTCCCGTTGTGCATGTTTACTCAGAATACCAGTGTATGATAGACCAAGGGTTGACTTGCGGTTACTTGTGACTCCAAGTACCGTGTTTCGTCTAGAGTGTAGACTGGGGGCCTGACAGGGATAGGGTAGCTTAGCTCTAAGTCGCTTTTGCAAATAGAAAGTCTTTCACTATTGATTTTCTTTACCGGCTATTGAATAACTTGTTGGAGATTTTCTCTTGCATTGTCCATAGCTATGATGAAATTTTTGAGGACCTCCCCAAAAATTTTCTTCCCTAGTTTGTAACTTGTTAACTGATATCGCAGTAGAAAACGTGATCCGATAGAATTTTTTAGATCCTCTCAAATATTCTACCCTAGTTCCAAACTCAATAAAAGGGGAAAAAGATATTTTATTAAGATATATACTGAGTCTCACAGGGACGTCTTCGTATCCCTCTTAAACGGGAATCAGTTCCAACGTAGTTTAGAATCTGAGATTTAAAGAAATTCGGATGGTGATGGAAAATGATAGAGTTCAAGCGAAAGAGTACAATCATAGTACTTGGATGGTATTGAATAAGTTATAAAGGTCACATAAGATTAGAGAATTGTATACGTTAAGAAAAGGAAGGAATATCAAGAAATGATAGTATTTATTTCATATTCTTGAGGCGAGATATGAGTATAGGATAAGATAGGAGAACAAAATTTATTTGATAAATTATGCCCATGCAAGAAAGTGCAGGAGGAACTCAAATATGATGAGTAAATGTGATTATATTCAATAGAAAGATGTTGATTTTTTAAAAATTAATACTTCAAAGAAAATGATGACTGTTTGATTAGGCCTTAAGAGTTGTATGATTTAGGCCTAAAGGAGTTAAGGTGAACAAAACTATGAAGTTATTAGCATTAAGCTCGAAGATTTTGGAAATATTAAGACTTGATATTCTAAGGAAGATGGGTTAGTCCAGATAAGAAATAAATAATCAAATAGGTAAGATATATACGTAGTAATTAACACATCAAATAAAATTGTGCGTAAGGTCAACTATTAGTCTTAATGCACTATGGGCGTCGAGATGGCTTATGTATAATGCATGCATGACTTAGCCTAAACTTCTAAGAATTGGGTGGACACGAAATCAAGATTTCTTATGCATGAAGGCACGTGATCACATGGTATTAAAACTATCCATTCACCCCTTGTATATGCCGACTCTCTAAATGGGTGCTTAAAAGAAATTCGGAGAAGTGCAAAGCACCACTCGCATGTACAGTGTGTGATAGTGAAAAATTTTCAAGTGGGGAAATATGAGCGAAATGAAAATTATAAAAATAGTAGCAATTAGCAAGTAATTAAAAATGATAATAAAATAGGCAATTAAGAAAGCGGTAACAAAACACTTAATAAGAGTAAATAAAGCAGTAAATACTAAATAGGTAAATAAGATAAGAAGGAAACTCGTTAGTTTTTGCAATAGTAAAAGATAAGATAAATAATTTATGGAATGAAAGGACACGAATTTGGCCATGAGAAGAGAAATAATGGTAATGCATAAAGGGAATAAGGAGAGGAATCAAGCATGGAAAGCAAAATAACTTAAATCTAACAAGAAATAAAAAAATAGGGAAAAGGATCAAACAGGGAGAATAAAATAATTAAATATGACGACAAATAAAAAAATAAGGAAGGGGATCACACATGAAAAATAAATAATCTAAATATGGTACAAAAAAGAAAATAAGGAGGGGGATCACACATGAAAATAAATAATTCTTATATGGTACAAATAAAGAAAATAAGGAGGGGGATCACACATGAAAAATAAATAATTTCAAATGTGGTACAAATAAAGAAAATAAGGAAGGGGATCACATATGGAAAACATGATTCAAATATGATATAGATAAAGGGAATAAAGAAGAAGATTAAACATTAAAAAAAATAATTTATATATAGCAACAAATAAAGGAACAAGGAAAGGATCAAGCATGGAAAGCAAATAATTCAAATATTGTACAAATAAAGAGAAGAAGGAAAGAGATTTACATAGGAGTAAACAAATTAAACTTAAGGGAATGGTAAACATTCATCTAGACATATTTATCTCTCAAAATGTACATAAATTATGCAGGTATCCCTATCAGGATTAAAAATCCCTTGAGACTCAAGGTAAGATTTACCTATTCATCTTGACACGTCATGGGCGTCGAATATCATAGGTTTAACAAGATGTGTAATTCTTAGTAAAGTCACGTGGTCAAGATCTAAAGAGCATGGAATAGGTATAGATGCGGTTTCCTCAAGCAGACAACTTGAGAGTGGGAAAGCTCATGGCCGTCGATGCATCTCAGATCGACCAATTCATGAGACATTTTCCGACATGGATAGTTTTCGTAATGAACATCTGTGTGATCACGCAACCGTTCTAAAAGAAAGAAAAGAGGTTTCAAATTGAGGAAAATATAAACGAGAATGATAGTTTATAATAAAGAGGTAACACATAGTAAATAAAAGAAAGTGAGAACAAATACGCAATCAGTTAAGAAAATAATAAAGAGATGTAAATGCATCAAATAAAGGATAGGGGAACAAAAAAAATCGAAGAACAAACTTATTAGTCATAAAATGCTAAAATTATAATATTTTAATAAGAATAAACACAAAAATAGTGATCAAGAATATTTATGGATAGTGTACAAATAAACAAGGAAATAAAGGAAAAACACGTACATGAGAAATTAATAATATCAATAGGTCCTTTTTTTTTTTAAATGAAAAGTTAAAAAAGTATTCAACAACGAAAGAAGATACACTAATTAAGAAAATAAATAAAAAGAAAAAGGAAAGGGATAGATTAAACATTGAAGCAAACTAATTAATTAAGAAAACAAATAAAGGAAATAAAAAAAAGGGGTCACTTTTTTTTTTATTTTGATATTGTTTTTCGATTACATGGATTATATCTATATGCCTATGTTAAATATGAAAGAAAATCTATATATCTATATAAAGGAGGGACTTAGGCCCGCCTACATGTCATACCTCACAATCTAGGAATCTCATTTATCTTTTTTTCTATATTTTCTCCTCTCTTTTTTTCAGTCTGTTCATTAAAATTTAAAAAAAAAAAGCAAAAAAAAAACTCAACAGTCACGCTTATTCATCCTGATAATTGACGTCTCTTCCCCTAATAACTTCTGTCAAAGGTACTCGCTTCCTCTCCCTCTTCATTTTCCTCCCTCTCTGCATCTTCTTTTGGGCCTTTCCCTCTCTCATCTTAAAAAGAGTGAGAGATAAGTTTATATATCAAATTTTTGGGGATTGTTGTAAAATTTTCTTTCAATCCCTTTTACATCAATGGAGTAATATTAGTGCAGTAGAAAGAAGTTAAAACAAACTTGGTTGTAACATTGAGTTTATTTTAGAGATTACTACCTCAACAGAGGATAAGGGACAAGGATTATTCTTCTCTATTAGGGATTCTGTCCAAATTTACTCCTCCCCACCGAGGTAAATATTCTCTTTTATCATTTTGCGATTTTTAGCTTTTCTTACATGTTTAGTTGATGTTTCATGTATCTTCTTCCAATTCTTTTATATCAATGGATGAATATATAGTACAGTAGAAAGAAGTTGAAACGAAACTTGGTTGTAATATTGAATTTATTTTAGGAATTACTACCTCAACAAAGGATAAGGGATAATGATTATTCTTCTCGATTAGAGATTCTACCTAAATTTACTCCTCGTCACCAAGGTAAATCTTCTCTTTTCTCTTTTTACATTTTTTAGTTTTTTTAAAAATGTTAGTTGATGTTCCATGTATCTTTAAATTTATATTCTCGAATTCCTAATTGATTTGGGTTTATGACATACTAAAATAATGCATCTTTTGGTTAATTTGTTGCCTATTTATGATATTAATTTAATCTTTAAAAAAATATCCAAAAATGACATTCTTACACTTGAAGGATTTTAGTAACACCTCTTATGTTCGAATTTTAGGAAAATAAGATGCGAAGATTTGACATACAAAAGTTTTAGGTTCTTCTACCCTTTTGTTTCTGGTAGACTACAACCGCACAATGAGTTGGAGTCCTTTAGGAGTTTGGACAGTCCTAACAATAATTGTGTATTTAAGAACGAGAAAGAGTGTTTCTTTTGTGTTTTTTCAAGGTACTTAGAATTAGAATAATTAGATGCTTAAAACAGTTTCATAATAAGTTCTACACTTTTTTATAAGGATAAGAACATGAGTCTCCCTTAAAAATTAATGAGATATTGTATATTGGTCAATACTTACCAACCACTTTCATAATAAATATAATAATTATTTATTGTCTATTATCGAAAAGACAGTCAGACTTGGTTATCAATCTTATTCTATGAAATGAAACTTGGCTGTAAAATTAAATTTATTTTAGAAATTATTACCTCAATAGAGGATAAAAGACAAGGATTATTCTTCTCGATTAGGGATTCTTCCTATATTTACTCCTCGCTACCAAGGTAAATAGTCTCATTTCTCTTTTTGCGATTTTAAGTTTGTTTTGATTAATTTGTTGTCGATTTATGAGATTATTTTAATCATTAATAAAATATACAAAAATTACATTCTTACACTTGAAGGATTTTAGTAACACCTCTTCTGTTGAAATTTTAGAAAAATAAGATGCAAAGTTTTGACATACAAATGTTTCAGGTTCTTCCACCCTTCTGTTTCTGCTAGACTGCAACCACACAATGAGTTGATGTCCTTTAGGAGTTTGGACAGTCCTAACAATAATTATGTATTTAAGAATAAGGAGTGCTTCTTTTGAGTTTTGTCAAGGTACTTAGAATTAGAATAATTAGATACTTAAAACAGTTTCATGATAAGTTCTACAATTTTTTATAAGGATAAGAACATGAGTCTCTCCCTTGAAAATTAATGAGATATTGCATACTGGTCAATGCTTACCAACCACTTTCATAATAAATATAATAATTTTTTTATTGTCTATAATCGGGAAGACAATTAGACTTGGTTATTAATCTTATTCCATGAAATGAAACTTGGCTGTAAAATTAAATTTATTTTAGAAATTATTACCTCAATAGAGGATAAAAGACAAGGATTATTCTTCTCAATTAGGGATTCTTCCCATATTTACTCCTCGCCACCAAGGTAAATATTCTTTTTTCTCTTTTTGCGATTTTAAGTTTCTTTTTTAAATATTTATTTGATGTTTCATGTATCTTTAAATTTATATTGTTGAATTCCTGCTACATTTAAGTTTATTACATAACTAAAAAATGCATCTTTTGGTTAATTTTCTGCCTATTTATGAGACTCATTTAATCTTTCATGAAATATACAAAAAATACATTCTTACACTTGAAGGATTTTAGTAACACATTTTCTTTTGGAATTTTTGGAAAATAAGATGCGAAGTTTTGTCATACAAAAGTTTCACGTTCTTTCGCCCTTCTGTTTGTGCTAGACTGCAACCACACAATGAATTGCAGTCCTTTAATAGTTTGGACAGTCCTAGCAATAATTATGTATTTAAGAATAAGAAGGAGTTTTTTTTTTAGTTTTATCAACGTACTTAGAATTAGAATAATTAAATGCTTAAAATAGTTTCAGGATAAGTTCTACACTTTCTTTTAAAGGTAAGAACATGAGTCTCTTCTCCCAGAAACTAATAAGATATTGCATACCTATCACTACTTACCAATCACTTTTATAATAAATATAATAATTATTTTTATTGTCTATCATTAAAAGGACAAACAGACTTGGTTATCAATCTTATTTCATATAATATTTGTTGGTAATTATATAACATGTAATCTTTGGTTTAACCTTGAAAAGAACAGGTCAGTGCATTGAGAACCCGCTATGAGTGTGTTCGGAGGAAGGATCAGATCAAATTGGGTCTTATTTATGCAATATTACTTTACATTATTGCAAGAGTCTGTTTTGTAACTTGAACCGGTAACCTGGTCATACGATGACAACTTTTATAGTTACCCCAAGACTCACCCAATGTTGGCTTAAATTTGAAAACCAAAATAAAATTTTGAATTTAGAAAACACCAATAATTTATATATTAGCAAGTAAATCTTTTAGTTACAACTTTGAGCCGCCTTTATTTTCAAAAATGAATAAAAAAGATTAAGAACAGAAAATTTTACGGTTTTATCCCATTTTGATACATTAATGGGATGATAAAAATTCATAACATTCTCTGCACTTGCATCTCTTCTTTTCTTGATCAGCTGCAGAAAATGGAATGAACTGTGAAATCAAATACTTATGGTATTATATTGGACCTATCACTCATCATTATACGAGAGAATTCTTTTCCTCCTCTTATTAAAAAAGCAACAAAAATAAGTTAAGTCATTTTCTTTCCCGACTGTTCTATTTTAAAAAAATCATAAACCACTTTTACTAATCCTAAAAATTGCGTGTCTTCCTCTAATTTCTCGAAAACTTATTGATCTAAAAATACTAAATACTCTATGTAACTCTCTATGTGTTTGTGTACTTGGTCTTCAATTGCACTTACCAAAGAAGGAAAAGAATAATAATTTTGTGTAAACTTTGTCACCACAGTTATTTTAATGTGAGATGTCATGTCCTTAAACTTTGATGTTGAAAAACACACACATACAACAGAGAAGTTTTAATCTTGCTTTTTAAAGAGTCACGTGAACTACACGTGCTAATACTTTTATTGAAAATATCATTTGGAGTGAACTCTTGATATTTTCTTATATTATTAGTTACCAAGGTCCTCTTACACATTTGCATTAAATTCTTACTAGCAGTTCAATTTTGATTTTCTCCTTGATGTGTGGATTCAAGATAACTTGATGCTGACATTTGTGTTGGAAAAATGATTTACATATATCAATAAGATGTTTTACCCTTAAAATGAACATGACACCAAATTGTTATGTTGCTTCTCTTTTCAAGAGCATCTGAATGACCAACCAAAATTAGTATTCCTCATTGAAGTTGTTCCCTTGAGTTATGGCTAATAGCACTTACTAATTCATTAGCTTAAACTTGAGTAAATCTTGGATTTTCTATAGTTTTTTCAAATGGAGAAGCTATAAAGTTTTTCTTTTAATCTTTTAGAAAATTGAAAATTGCATGTGGCATACTTTCTGTGTCGTTTTTTCTCCCTCTAAGAAAATATATGCTGTTAGTATAATTAAGTTCTTGGAGATGAGATCTCCGTTGTATTTCTATACTTCAACCTACTTAAGTTGTGTCAATGCTATATTTGTATAAGTTGCTGGTATTCTTAATATTTGTAGAGTAAAACTAATTTTTTAAACCAAAAAATCAAGTATCTTTTGATTGAATTTTCATATTGTATGAAATTTTACAGATCTTACCAGTGACCAAGTTACAGTTAGCATTCATGAGGGCCACAGAGCTATTCAGCAAATTTTACATTTAAAAGTATAAGAAAAATCTTATTGTTTCATTATTTCACCAAGGTATTGAAATATGGTAATAACAGGTATTGAAATTTGTTAATAATCTTTCTTCATTTTATTTAATCTTACTTTATACCTCTTATAAATTGAGTTAATTTAGTTTGTAAAAGTTAAAGCAATAATCTCCAATCTAAGACTATAGAGGGGCAAAAAGATTAGAGAAGATCTTATAAAGTACAAGAGAAAAAGGAAGAAGAAGAAAGCTATGATGACTTTCAAAGATTTTATCGGGGTTTAATTTTCTTCTCCCTTTTGGCTTCTACAACCGATTTATAAAATTTCTATGTCCTTTATCCATCTATTTTGGCAATTTTCTGAAAAATTATCCTTTTTTGTGTATTGAGCTGATTTTTTGAACCTTCAGTTGTTGAGTTAGTGAGTTTGATAAATTTTTAATTTTTTTAGATCTGACCTCTATATATAGTTTCTTTTTTTTGAGTTTTATTTTTTGGAAAAGACTGACCTAATTTTGTTTAAAGATTAGATATTTTTAATCATCTATATGACTTCACTACTGCAGTCTCTAGGAGTCACATTTTTATTACTGTAGCTAGCAATTATTTACATCAGCTTTTGAATGATAAGAAGCCTATTAAAGGTATAATAAGAGATTGTGTCTATTTCTTAAACTTTTTTACCCCGGATATAAATATAGAAGAAAATGTTCCTCATTAAATAGGATTACATAAAATATAGATAGCTAAGTTTCATCCATAAAAATCACAATGGAATGATTTTTCCTTCTTATTTTGGAATAGTGAGCGTTCCTGCTCTAATTCTATATATACTTGTATTGTTGCATGCATTTGTCTACAATTTTTGGGTTATCTAATTTTTTTCTATAATGATTTATATTTTTTTTGGTGTAATGGTGGTAGGATATACATTGAAGTTCAATGTCATTTATTAGACCTATGAATTGATATCTGAAGTATATGCTAATTGAGCATTTGCGCTGAGTTTTCGCTACTAAAATTGCGAAAGGTACAATCAGAATTTTCTTTAAAGATCTATATTGATATCTCTTCAAGATAAATTCAAATTTGGTATGCCTATGGTAAAAACGTAAAGACCTTAAAACACCTTATCAGCCTATGGTATGCTCAATGAACCATGACAAGAAGACGAGAAGTAACAAAATTTTGACATGGCTTCAAGGATATTGTGTCGAACGACCCATTTATGAACATGACTGGAGTGAAACTTCTGTAGTCCCAAGACGTCCCAAGCCATAAAAATACAACATAATTAAATTCAGGTATAGTATATAGTAAACTCTAGCTATGCACGTAATCTAGAAAAGGGTAAACCACATTACGTCTTAGAGTAAAATATTCATTTCAAGTTGTTGAGACGAATACTCATATTGTAGTTCTTGTTTTATTGGTTAAAACATTTATGCATTTGAAATTTTCAACTTGTAAGTGTCATTTGACATGTCATAAATGGAACTTAGTATGAATTAATGGTTCGGTTGTTCGCCCATTTCATTTGCACACAAATTTGATTTTGATTTACTATATAATAAATTATTTGCTCACATTTAGTATAGAAGTGTGGATAGATTTTCAAGTTAAACTGCAAGTTGTAAATGCTTCTTAAAGTAATAGATGTGTATTTATGGACTAACATTGGAATAAAACTATAGTTTTAAATTGAACCCTATCAATTTGATATCCTGATTTATTATAAAGCAACTAAGGAACTGATTAATTTATTGAAATATTTTTTCCCTTCAAGTATATATAATTAGTTTATTTTTTGTGCAATCATGTCATATACTTTTGTTTTTTATTTTAATTATTTCTTTTGGGTCATTTATATGGGGGAACGTTTAAATGATATATGTAATGCAAAAAGGAGGGGTGGACTTTCTACAAGGAAATATTAAGTTAAAGTTAGAATATCTATTCACCTTTTTTTCCACCTTTCTATTGTTCCTTTTATCAATAATTATTTATTTATTAAAAAAATTTAATATTTCACGTTGACATTTGTTTGATTCTTCTAAAATTTGAAATATTAACACTTCCAAAAAGTAAAAGGCTAAATAATAAAATAAAATCAAAGATGATTGATTTAAGGATGAATGATAATATATTACTATCATTTTCTTTTTCTCAATTAACGTTTGTTACTATGTAATTTCATATGTAAGGTATATATATTGTAGTTCTAAAGGCTAATAGATTTTCTTCATATTGTATATATCATATTTTTATGGCTTGATACTATAAAAAGAAAAAGTGTTAGTGTTAATTGAATGAAATAAATTTATATTTGTAATTTATTTAATTTATAAAGTTATTATTCACGCATATTTATTGTTTAATCTATTTATTTTACTTTGATTAAATCTATAAAAGTATTATTTCATAAAGTCAGTTGTTTCGAATGACCACGCGAAGCACAGATACTTTTACTAGTTATTTAATTAAGTTAACGAATAAGGGGTAAAGAAAAAAAAATATGCAAACAAAATGCAAATCCCACATAGCCTAAACCTGTAATCGTTAGAATATAAAAATATCTCCAGCAGAGTCGTCATGCCGCCACGCCCTATTTTTCTCGCGAAAAGAAGAAATCGGCATGTGACAACTCAAATTAATTAAAAAGGAAGAGTCACCACCTAATGAATTATGGTGCAATAGGGAACTGGACTAAACTAATTACAAGGAAAAACTTGTTCAACTAGTCTAAGTTACCAGAGTCAGGTAAGGGGTCAAGTTACCTTGAAAGGAAGGTTTTAATTATCTTTCGAGGTCCACAATTGTGGGTCCCGATTGAATTTAATACTATGTGGGATAAAATGATAAAACATAGAATTAATTGATTAATTGATATAAAACAACTTAAGTGATTAAGCACGTAAAAGAATTTATTAAAAAAGTCACTTAGTCAAAAAATATTTATTCAACTACAGATAAAGAAAAGACATACATATTTGCTTCAAATAAAGAATTTAAAGTAATCAAATAATACAAATAAATAAGAAAAACTAAGATAGAAAATTATAAGAGTAAAGATAAAAGAACTAACTTGGTTTCTTTCAAACGAAATACTAAAATAAATTAAATAATAAATTAATAATACATAAATCTAAGGTTAAGAGAGTGGGATCAGGATATGACAAGACAAAAAAAGGACCCAATGCGATGTTGCTCCCATATATTTTATTTTTTGTATGATCGACCCTCTTTCCTTAAAACAAGAAGAAAATATATATATTTTTAAAAATGTACAAGAGTACTAAATAAAATATTTAAGCATTTGGAAAGTCGTGTGTACTAAAATACATACATACATATATATATATATATATATATATATATATATATATATATATATATATTATGGTTAGGTTGTATGAAAGTATGTCTACAAGTTAGCGTAATAGCAAAAGTTGTCAAGTCTTGAGACTTAAGGATGACATATAAAATTAGAAACGCTAGGAGTAACCGATTGCTTTATTTTCTTCAAGATATATATGCGCTTCATACAAGACGTCAGTTATAGCCTGCCTGTTTCATTATTTGCCAAAATTTACTTGGTTCCCTGCGGGGGGTGATAATTCCATTTAAGCTCTGGTTTGCGCGTTAACTCCTCCAATCACCGTGGTTGAAATCAAAGGAGTGAGAGTATGTCTGCTCTTAATGTTTAAGTAATTGAAAGAAGAAAAATTTAAATACTAAAATAATAAAGATTCTTAATAAAAGTAAGCACATATGAAGGAAACAAGTTTACAAGAGAGTTTTAAATTTTTTTACCGGACAACAAAGTTTAAAATAAATTTGTATCCCATTCTCACATATAATTAACAATTAATATGGCCTTAAATAATGGTATAGTCCCCAAAGCATTCTAGTTTTGTTTATATCATTTAGGCCAAATAGCTCAATTCATTAATAGTCCTCGTCCTCTTTAGAGAAGGATTATATAACGAGTATATACATGAAATAAATCTCAACCAAAACATAATAGCTATATGAAATTGAGATAATTAAAAAGCCCAAACTTCTTTTAAATATCAAAGAACTTGCAAATTAAATCCAATTATATGGATATTTCGTTTTCCTTCAAACTAAAATAGGCTTAACCAAAAAAATTCAAACATAAGAGAACTAATACCCTATAAGCAAGCACCTCAATTTCAATTACCCATCCACGTTCAACTTTAGCAGGTTGGCATGAAAAATCCAACTCAACAAATTAGTCCCCTCAAACAAATAAACTAATTTAGGAAAATCAATTAAAGTATAATTTTGACATAATAATGAGAATAGGGACACACCTTTGTGCAACTGAAAAAATATTTTAGATTGAGAATCTTTCGGCTACAAATGCGCTATCAAAAGCCAGAAATAAATAATAATTGTATATATTAAAATATTAATTACTCTCTGGATAATCAAACAACATGTTTAACCATAATACTCCAAAATTGGAAATATAACAATCCAGTGAAGTGTAATAAAGTAAACTTGACATCATTTGATAAGTATGCTTTGACAAAAATGTAAACAAAAAATAAAATAAAATAAAATAAAGACATTACCGAGAAAAGAGCGGATCTTTAATATAGAAATCTTCTCGCAATTTATTAAATAATGCTTAGTTGCCTAGAAAGATAGAATACAACCAAGTAACCATATTGAATCAACAAATGAGTTAATTGCAATTTTTGAAAGAATATGTGTGGACTTGAAAATATCTATTTCTCATTGGCTAAAATATAGTATTTGTCCAAATCAAATTATAGGATAGGAAATGTAATCAAACGATAGCTTAATATGAATTAGGGATAGAAGCAATAAAAGAAGCGGATTAACAATATAACCCAAATGATTAAGAGATCAGCAATGAAGAAAAATTTCAACTAAAGAAAATCCATAGAAATATACCACAACATGCAATAGTGAATGCCACATTGTAACAATAGCGTAAAAGAATTTTTGTTGCGCGGTAATCAAAAGAGCCCCATGAGGCAGAGTAAAGAAAGATAGTACCTGGATAAAATTTCAGCGAGACAACATCAATGGAACTAAGTTCCATCAAACAGAAATGCTTTGAGACTTTGATCATCACCTAAATGGCCTGGGAAGGTCTGTTATCAAAGCTCCATCCAACTCATTATCGAAGACTGCGATCTACGCGGTTGTTTTGCTTCTTTCTCTTCTTGGATAGTTCTTCATCACCCCGCTTCCTTAGCATGACTCTAGAAGATGAGTTGCGATACCGAAGCTAAATTGTCTCCTTCTCGACCTAGCAAAACTAGAAAGTTTCAAGAAATAATCTAGTCTCCCTTCAGATTTATCCTAGATGGAGATATATATATAATGTAAAATAATGGTGAAGATCTAATATGGCACACGAGGGGCTGTGAAAAATCCCCTAAAAGTATCCTCCTCCTCTTTGCTTTTCTTCTTTTCTAAAAGATATGAGGGATTCCCCTCCTTGTGTCTTGGAGACAATATTTTTTTAATATTAAAATAATAGACTAGGAAAAAGATAAACTAAGAATTTTTTAAAGAAGGAAAGAAGAGATTGAATTAATTAGGGGTGATAAAAAAGAAACTAGATTAAGAATAAGAATGAAAGAAATTTATACAAAATGACAAAAATTAGAAAAAATAAGTTATTCAAAGGTCTTTACCTTAGGCTCAACGACGTAAGCTTCTATAGCATGCTAAAATACAAAATTTAATGTAGTAAGAAATTATATAAATATAAGATAACTTAATGAATTAAATGTTCTACAAGTGTGAAAAATATTTTATATATGGTGCTTTATTTGAAGTAGTAAGATGAAATAACTTTTTTTTTAAAATAATAATGAGAATAGAGATATATAATAGTAATAGATATAAACAATAATAGTAACAGATACAAATGAGACACTAGGTAGTTAATAAATTGTTATATAGATAGATAAAAAATAAGACGAATAAGATTATTGCAGTATAATTAAAACAATATTATGACATGAAAATTTAACTTGTTTAGTTAGAGAATAAATGTCGAGTGAAATGACATTTTTTATCAATAATAATAATAATAATAATAATAATAGTAGTAGTAGTAGTAAACAATGACGTAATATATAAAAGAATAGTTTGTACATGTAAATGTAATAAAAATAATACTGACATTTGCAATTAACTAAACGTAATATTAAAATAGTAACATTGCTACATAAATAATCAGAAAAAATATTTAAAATATTTACAAATTAAATAGCTACCTAAATAAGGTATAGGGAGGTCAAAAGTGGGTGTCAACATTAACGAAGCGCAATGTTAGAACTTGTCTGAATTCTCTACTTGCTTGAATCTAGAGAGGTAAAGATTACGAAAAGAGAATAACAACAAAGCCTTGAAAATTATAGCTCATTGTATAACTTGAGCTGCAGTTGCAGGATAGTTAATTCTGAACAGATTGATAATGGTTAAAGTGAAATCATTCGAGAGGCCTAACAAATAATTGAGTATAGTTATCCAGTAGGGATGAACCAATCATTTGGATGAACTTATGTTATCATTTATACAAGTCAAGTATTGGGATAGCTCACAAGTATAAGACCCAAAATAGTTATGAACCCATGGGGAACACATCCCTAGGTAATTGCAGCATCTTGATAACAATTTAATTGTCAATACTATCACATGTTTACTTCCTTACAAAACCCCCTTTAGGAAATAATAGACTTAAAATCTTAAATACCAACGTTATTCTATATCTTGACCATATTTCCTGTGGGATCGACCTCACCTAGTTGGGTTCTTTATTGACAACGTCTGCATCATACTTTTACAAGAGCATGATTTGAGTGTTATTAGCTCGAGTCATGACAAAAACTCAAAACAACACAAAGAACCAGGAAAACGTTGTTGTAAAGATCTCATCTATCAAGAAACCACATACCAGAAGTTCCAAAAGGAAGGAACTGGAGGAGGCTGCTGATCACGGGCAAAAATATATGCCCGAGATATGCTTTATGACTTAAATTAGTCTTGTCTATCTAAGTTATCGTATACATTTTCATGTAATTTTATATGAAGTGAAGATATGTGCTAACCAACATGATTAGCCTTTGTTTTGTAGGTTTTGATGACTTTTGAGTAACTAATCCATGAGTTGGTGAAGTAGAGGCTTGGAAACGGAATTAACACGCGAACATCGGCGAAGAGGAGGCACAAAACAGCCCACCTGCGCGTCGACAAGGTGCCACGGCAGGCAGGCCGCTCACAACAGCCCACCTGTGCGTTGGCAACGTGCCACGGCAGGTGGCCTCCGCGACCAAGGGCTGCCAACGCGCTGCCCAAGCAGCGTGACACGCTGCCAACGCTGCAGGGGGCTGCCCGGGACAATTTCGGGTGATTTCCAGAGGGCTTCCGAGTCCGTAGCGTGTCATGGAGGCCGTGCTCTGCGATGCACTCCGTGACACATTGCTTGTTATTTCGGGAAAGAGTCCTACTACTATAAATAACACACTTAGGTTTATTTTTCATAATTGAGACTTGGTGGAGCAAGGACGTGGGTTACAGGCAGTTGAGGGATGAAAAGTTCAGGGTTTTTTCTCTCCTTCTTTCTTCTTTCACTCAATTGTTTGTATGATTAACACTTGTTTTAGGATGATTAATCCACAAATGAGTGGCTAATTCCCTTCCTTGCTGAGGTTATGAACATTTGTGATGAATTTTGATTATTGAATTATATGGTTTCTCATCTTCTTCTTCCATGTTGTTCTATTAATTCTTGTTTCTACTGCATTGGTGTGTGGCCGACATTAATGTACATCTAGAAAGTCCGATTTCACTCGAGAGAGCACGAAATTGGAAAGTTGTGAATTAATAGGGTATTGTTCTTAACTTGATTTGGGAAAATTGAGTTTTGATGTGCTTTCCTGATAGAAATATACTTGAAAGCCGTATTAGCCAATTTAGGAACCGGAATTGTATTGCTAGGTCATGAATTGCATTTGATCACAGAAATGTAGACGGATGGTTTATGATTCTTAAGTGACATTAAATACGAGAGTTTTAATCTCTTGGCTAATGTTCTTGGCTAGCAATTGGAAGAGAAAGATTAACCAATTTATGATTATAATCAAGTTCATTACATGTTCTTAACCTTGGCATGCTCATAACCATAGTTTAAAATTCAAAGTAGATAATTGTTAGTAGTTTTAGTACATAATTTATAAAACAAACTTTTCAATTGTTGGTTACGTTGTTGTCAGCATATATAGAAGTGAGATAGAATATAGTATACTTAAGCAATTTTTACTTATTCAGAGTCTCCTTGGATCGATACTTGGCTTACTTAAGCCACTTACTACTTGTTTGACCACGTGCACTTGCGTGTCGGTTTTTAACCCCTACCAAAGCACCGAGCAAGTTTTTGGCGCCGTTTCCGGGGAGACTTGGCAATAGGTGAATTTGTTTTAAGTGTAATTTACTGTATTTTTATTTTTCTTAAGTGCTGACAACTTGGTATTAGTGTTTGTTTTAATTCTTTTTCATTTTATTTTTTTCTTTTTCGTATACCCTTATTGACATGACATCGTGGAATACAAATGGTTTCAATGGTGGATACTCATATTTTAGTGAATCTTGTCTGAATTGCGGAGGACACCACTTGTGGCAACAATGTAACACGTGTAATATATGTAGTGGTCAAGATGGCCATTGGGATGGTTGTCCGAATGCATATTCCCCTCCCCCAAACCCCTACTATGATCCTTCTATTGTTTTTTCTGAATATAGGCATGCTGAAAATGAGGACTTGGGACGCCAAGCTCGAATAGAAGACATGCTGAAACAACTCTTGGAGCAATCAAAAGTAATGAAGGAGGCGATGGCAGTATTGAAAATTCAGCAAGAAGAGAATGCAGAGGCTCTAGAAAGGATGAGCGTCAAACTCACGGAGATGATTGCTGAGGCTGAAGCGTGTGATAAATCGCAGGCAACAGTTTTAGCCGAGATTCAAGAGGAACTACAAAAGGAAGAAAAGGGTGAATTCTTGGATGAAGCCCAACAATTAGAATCTCTTGAGTTTCCCCGTGACGGGCTCACACTTATGGAAAATCCATTCATGGAAGACGAGATAGAGTATCCCCCATTTGACATTAATGAAGAGATAGATGTTGATGCTGAGAAGGAGTATACAAGTAAGGAGGTCAAGCAAAATGCAGTTTCAGAGTTGAGGTGTAGTGGACCACACTCTACGCATTTTTCGACGTTAAATTTGGTTGACAACATAGAAAGAGAGTCTTCCAAGCTTATAGAGAAATGTCTAGAGGAGGACCAAGCACCATATATTTTGAAATTTGCCAATGCGGAGAGACAAAATGACTTCGCTTACTTGGGGGCCAATAAGTTAAAAAGGCAACACCTACTGTTTGGTCCTTACAATTTTTCACCACCACCACTGGAGCATAAGAGGAAATTAGAAAAGAAATTAGGGGTGAGATTCATATCCTCAAGGTGGAGGAAAAAGTGATGAAACTTGGTACGTCGTGCCGCGACGTAAAATTAGGCGCTGCTTGGGAGGCAACCCAAGGGTACCACAGGTACCATTTTAATTTCTTGCAATTGAGTTAATTTTTGTTTATTTTCATCTTGTGTTGTTTCGTGGAAAGTTAAGCGCAGATGGAGGGGAAGTCTGAGTACCCGTGGAGGAGGAAGCTAACAAGCATGGAAGAGAAAAAGTGTGGGGTTGAACACCCACTTGTGCAAAGTCGAAGAAACACATGCTGTTAGCTAAGCCTAAAGGCCTCAGGGAGTATTTCTCACCCTTTGTAAATTTTAATTTGATGCTATGAGGACATAGCATGATTTAAGTGTGGGGTGAGGGAAATTTCAAGGGAAATTTCAAAATTTTCTGTGCTTAACGATTTTGGTGAATGTAATGCTTGTGCAAAAGTTGGTGAGAAATTTGAAAAATTTGAAAAATTTTTGTGAATTAAGCATGACTTCATCACCCGTTGGTTTTTCTTTTCGGTTCTTTTTCGACGGGGGGTCTTTGAACCGAAGAATAAAATTTTTCTTTTTCTTTCCTTGGTCTGTATATAAAGTTTTTAGTCATAGCTAGGGACTGTTTCCGACGATGGATGGATGACGACCGTCTTGAGGAAAATTAGTCAGTAGGATGGTTTTTGAACCCGTAGCTAATTGATGGCTTGATATTCTTGTTGTGTGCTATAAATGTTTGTAAGAGGCAAGTATGTTCAGTGTGAAGCATGCAAGTGTATAACTTTGTTTGAGACACTTAGGCTCTTGAATTTGACTCAATATGATGGAAGCTTAATTCTGAATTCTTGTGATTAGCTGAGTAAGAGTCTACTGAATGTGTCTTGATTTGAGCATGTGCCATGAGTGTAAGGTTTTTGAGTATTCTGTGCTATTATGAAATTTCTAGAACTTGCCTGGTGTGTATATAAAACGAAACGAAGGATGTGAATTGTAGGAGATGATTTAGGCATTTCTTTGAATGAACCTAATGTTATCCCTCATTATACCTACCTTGAAAAATTAATCCTAGTTAACCCCATTGAGCCTTGAGCCTATTCTTTGACAGCTGCAACATAAGCTTAATCCTTTTTCTTTCATTAGCCTTGAAATTGAACCAAAACTCCTAAGCGCTTAAATGAAAAATCCGAAAGAGTAAAGGAGTGATAAGAATGAAAAGAAAGGAAAAGTAGCAAGTTGGAGAAGTGAGAAAAGGACAAAGGTGCACTTGTTTGAATATGGGTGAGTATTAGTAGGGAGTAAGAAAATAAATAAATGAAAAGTTACTTATAGAACTCCTTACTAATAAGCTAAAAGTGCCTAAAGAAAGGGGGGAACAAAAGAGGAAAAAGAAAGATGAAAAGAGAAAAAGGTGAAGTGAGGGAAGGGAAGTTTGTAATGAAGGCGTGATGTATTAAAAGCGCTTAGGAAAGATAGTCACTGTTACTGATCATAATAGTACTTACCCGCACCTGAGTTACATTACAACCTAAAAAGTCCTACTTGATCTTACATTCATACATCCTTAAATTAGTGGAATAAAACACTAAGGGCAAGCTTATGGGTCATTACATGATGCATGTGAATTCTTTGTGAGAGTGAGTGCAATTCTATGCATGTACCCACACATGTTGTGATATAAAAATTGTTTTTGCGTGTGAAATTGGGTAACTCTCTTTCCGTGAGGGGCACATGTTGAATGAAGGATATAATTCATGTGAGATTTCTTAATTAGTTGATTTGCATGAGTTTGCTAAGATTGAGAGTCGATTCTTGAGGTTAAGAAGTCTTAACATAGTTGTACTTCATTTTAATGATCAAATCAGGCATGCTCTATTTTTAGCTTGTATCTTACATAATCATTATAGCCGTAACTTGAATTCTCTTGCTAAATTAGTTATGTGGAAGTCTTCATATGCATGATATGTAAAAGGTTGTTCGAGGACGAACAAGGCTCTAAGTGTGGGGTTGTGATCACGGGCAAAAATATATGCCCGAGATACGCTTTATGACTTAAATTAGTCTTGTTTATCTAAGTTATAGTATACATTTTCATGTAATTTTATATGAAGTGAAGATATGTGCTAACCAACATGATTAGCCTTTGTTTTGTAGGTTTTGATGACTTTTGAGTAACTAATCCATGAGTTGGTGAAGTAGAGGCTTGGAAACAGAATTAACACGCGAACGTCGACGAAGAGGAGGCACAAAACAGCCCACTTGCGCGTCGACAAGGTGCCACGGCAGGCAGGCCACTCACAACAGCCCACCTGCGCGTTGGCAATGTGCCACGGCAGGTGGCCTCCGCGACCAAGGGCTGCCAACGCGCTGCCCAAGCAGCGTGACACGCTGCCAACGCGGCAGGGGGCTACCCGGGCCAATTTCGGGTGATTTCCAGAGGGCTTCCGCGTCCGTAGCGTGTCACGGAGGCCGTGCTCCGCGATGCACTCCGTGACACGTTGCTTGTTATTCCGGGAAAGAGTCCTACTACTATAAATAACACACTTAGGTTTATTTTTCATAATTGAGACTTGGTGGAGCAAGGACGTGGGTTACAGGCAGTTGAGGGATGAAAAGTTCAGGGTTTTTTCTCTCCTTCTTTCTTCTTTCACTCAATTGTTTGTATGATTAACACTTGTTTTAGGATGATTAATCCACAAATGAGTGGCTAATTCCCTTCCTTGCTGAGGTTATGAACATTTGTGATGAATTTTGATTATTAAATTATATGATTTTTCATCTTCTTCTTCCATGTTGTTCTATTAATTCTTGTTTCTACTGCATTGGTGTGTGGCCGACATCAATGTACATCTAAAAAGTCCGATTTCACTCGAGAGAGCACGAAATTGGAAAGTTGTGAATTAATAGGGTATTTTTCTTAACTTGATTTGGGAAAATTGGGTTTTGATGTGCTTTCCTGATAGAAATATACTTGAAAGCCGTATTAGCCAATTTAGGAACCGGAATTGTATTGCTAGGTCATGAATTGCATTTGATCACAGAAATGTAGACGGATGGTTTATGATTCTTAAGTGAGATTAAATACGAGAGTTTTAATCTCTTGGCTAATGTTCTTGGCTAGCAATTGGAAGAGAAAGATTAACCAATTTATGATTATAATCAAGTTCATTACATGTTCTTAACCTTGGCATGCTCATAACCATAGTTTAAAATTCAAAGTAGATAATTGTTAGTAGTTTTAGTACATAATTTATAAAACAAACTTTTCAATTGTTGGTTACGTTGTTGTCAGCATATATAGAAGTGAGATAGAATATAGTATACTTAAGCAATTTTTACTTATTCAGAGTCTCCTTGGATCGATACTTGACTTACTTAAGCCACTTACTACTTGTTTGACCACGTGCACTTGCGTGTCGGTTTTTAAGCCCTACCAAACCACCGAGCATCTGCAAAGACAAGAAAATGAAGGTGTCAAGAAAAGGGAAAAGATACTACTCAAGAATAGTCACAGACCTCCATTCAACTAGATGAGAGTAGTGAAGAGGACCATATGCCAACTTAGGAGGTTCTTGAAATAGACTCCCTAGTATCACCAAAAAGAAAAAAGTCACACACCTCAAATATATTAGGTTCTGCCTCCTCAATTAAAGCTGCTCCCAAGGTTAACAATAATGTCAAAAAGTTTTTGGCTCTGGGAAAGAAGAGAAGCTCTGAGAAGGTACTACAATGTAGTGTTATGGATGTATCTACCCTCACTAAACCAGGTATGACCCAACCAGTTGACAAATTGTTCTTTCAAGGGTGGGATTACTTGTTTGTTTGCCCATTACCTATGGAAATTCTTGAAGAAGGGAAGATCAGTTCATCAGTTCTTGGGGTTCCTATTATTGAATGAATTCGTGTCCCTTTCGAAGCATATATAGAATATGACTTAGAGAAATAGATGACTGCTCTATCACCACTATGTTCACTAAAGATTGAGTTATATTTTGTTCAAGAAGAGTTTTAAAGGGACAAATGATGTCGTCCCAAAAGCTTTTATTTGGGTTAGTTAATAAGTGTCTGCTCTCTCGGATAGAAAGAAGACATGACGAAACATATCATGAGTTGGTGTAACACCCCGAAAGTTTCTGTGATCAGATTCCTAACTTAAAGAAAGAATTCAGAGGCGGTGAAAATTTTTCCACAGAACGAGTCGTGGTCAGACCCGTGAGGAGCAGTCAAAGAGGTGCAACATGGTTCAGTGACCACGGATGACCCAACCAGTCGTTAGGTAGACAATGACTCGTTAAGTCGGCCGTTGGGTGGATGTTGGTGAATAAAGGTGGGGTCCCGAGGCAGTGGAGACCACGAAAGAAGGGATGAGTCATCGTGCACCAGACGTCTCATCAAGTGACCTGTAGGGAGAGAAGAGCAGAAAAAGGAAATTCATGCAGTGCACTCCACGACATGGCCCCATGAGTCGTTGCCAACCCCACGACTCGTGGAGTGCCTCGTGGGGACTAATAGGGTGGATTTTCCTGCATTTTTCCAGGGATGTTATCGTAAAATCCTATGCTTGTAACTCCTAAACTGCATCGTTTTGAGTATGGTATGGGACGTTTTTAAGGGATTAACTAGCCTAAACCCTCATTCTATCAAAAATCGCTCTCAAACTCTTCTTCCTCCTCCTCTCTCTCTCAAGACTCAAGGATTCAACAAGAGTTTCCTCAAGGCTTCAAGGTGCAAGTTCAAGTGAAATTTCTCTTAATCAGGTATGTGGAATTTTCAACAAGGATATCCTTCCATCCTTGTGCCCCAAATTATTTTACTAAAACCCCAATTCCATAGATTTCTAGAAAGGCATGTTCTAGGGTTCCAATTTATGAATGATTTCTTCTATGTCCGTTATGAATTCTAAGACCCATTATGATTGATAGTCATGTATGCTTATGGGAGTACTTTTAATATCTCAAGTTATGTTGTTGATATGAGTAATGCGTGATTATAGAATTTTTATCATGAGATAGCCTAGAACTCTGAATGGGACTCTGTTGATTGTATATATGCCCTTATCATGAACTAGAATCCATGTCTAAAGAATATGAAGATTGTATGAATTCTCTTAAATCTAGAACATATAGTTGTAAGGTATGTGTTGAAGCATGAATAGAACTTATAGGCTTTGATGAATGTGAAGTATGTACATGTTTTCATTACGATTCGGGTAGGTGTTAAAGTATGAATTTGACATACGAATTCTACATGAATCTAAGATATACATCATATTCTATGAACTCAAGATTTAAATGTTGGGGATGTGCTTAAAGTATGATCTACTCCTATAGTTTCTTTCATGAATGTAGAATGCATAATTTAGAGAATGATTCAGGACTATAATGATATTATTTAGAATGATTAAAGTATAAGAATGATCCTTCAGACTTTCGGGCTTGTTGTTAGTAGAAAATATCCTTAATCAACTCCAAATGAATGCAGTATGATGAAATCAGTAAATGCTCATGTCCCTGATTAGCTATGGAAGTTTAGACCAGATGAACAATGTTAGATCAATATTCTTCATGTTATAGCAAGTCAGGGACTCTCCACAGCTCAGAATGTTTCCCTTAGTTCAGATGGGACTCTCCATAGCTGAGAATGTTTCCCTTAGTTTAAATGGGACTCTCCATAGATGAGAATATTTTTCTTAATTCAGGTGGGACTCTCCATAGCTGAGAATATTTCCCTTAGTTCATATCGGACTCTCTATAGCTAAGAATGTTTCCCTTAGTTCAGATGGGACTCTCTATAGTTGAGAATGTTTCCCTTAGTTTAGATGGGACTCTCCATAGCTGAGAGTATTTCCCTTAGTTAGTCAGGGACTCTCCATAGCAGAGAATGACTCCCTTAGTTCATGTTATTAGTTTGTCTCAGTTCTGTATAGTTCAGACTTTAGTTTAAATCAGATATAACAGAATGCAATCTCAATTATTAGCAGATAGCCAGTACAGTGTATGATATCAGTTTTAGCTTCAGCTTTAGTATATGTTCAGTACATGACTCTTATGCATGAGTTTGATGATGCTTCAGTAAATGAGTTCAAATAAAATCTTCATGTATATATATGTATCTCAGATAGAGTTGTTGCATTCCAGTTCAGTTATATGTCGATGCACTCAGTTTGCTTAATTCCTGTATGCTTGCATGTTTTGGTTTATTTATGTTTCCTGCTTGCTCAGTATATTCCAAGTACTGACCCATACTTTATGTGCTATATATTTTCATGATATAGATTCAGGTTTCTAGACTCAACCACGTAGTTAGATACGCTCCTTTCCCATCTCAACTGCTTGTGGTGAGTTCTCATCTTTCGAGGACGCAATTTATGTTTATATTTTCATTATGTTTCAGTTTTTAGACTTTAGGAGTTATCTGGGGGATTTTCCCAGCAATTCATCAGCTTAGTAGAAGCTTTCAGACTTGTACAGACAGATTCATCTTATATCGGAGTTTTATGAGATTCATTATCTTGGGTTTTAAATTTTACTCTTTCGGTTAGCTTTTGCGCAGTTATGTTTCTGTTAGCTGTTTCTATTGTTAAGCATTGTGATATGATTATGCCATGGGCCGTCTTGGTGCCTCTCGGGGTTCCTTGTTTCGTGTTACGGCTAGGGTGTAAACTCGGGTCGTGACACTTAGGGTTGATGGAAATGTTGGATGCATATCGTAAAATCAATCTCCCTTTGCTAATGATCAAGCTTATAATATGAGTGATAAATCCAGAAAGGGGATATCATGGACTTGTGTATGGGTTCTTGTTCACAAGGATCTTTAGGGCACACCAATTCACTAACTGGTGGCAAGGTTGGATCAAAAAAGAAATTGTTTAATAGAATGACTTTGAAGGGATGTGACTTCTACAAATTGACCTAGTACAAAAGGCAAAAGATTAGTTACTAAATTGATCTTGGATCTACATATTTGAAATGCTCATTTTGCCTTATTAGAAGGTGAGAATTTCCAGCTCAATCTTGAGTTAATGTGTGCCCAAAATGAAATTTCTTAACTAAAGGAGAAATTGCTTCAGGAACAGCTAGTCCATAATAGTAGAATTGACAAAGTCCTTTCACTATTGAGGAGAACACCTCCTCTTCTTATACTCTTTCTTAAAGTCCCTCCGAAAATTCCCCTCTTATCCTAACCTGTAACGACTCATCCGATCGTTATATCACCTTGACAATATAAACGTGGAAAATTTTAAAATTTTTGCGAGTTTGGGTTATGTCCTTAGATTATGTGATTAGGTGACTGACAAATTTAGAATGGGCTAATTCAAAATCAGGTGGACCTCTGTTCTAACGGGACTGGGACCGCTGCACCGGGCGATACAAACTAGACACTGTAATTCTATCCAGAATTGGATTTAAAAAACTTATTTCCATAAGGTCTGGTGAATAAAAAATACCCAAAAATAAAAATTAGGATTTCTAACAAGGAAAGGAATTGAGGAGGCTAAATAGGGCAAGGACTTCACCATCCGCTATGACAATTCCCTACAAGAACCCAAAACTCAAGACAAGCATGCAGCTCGTGGCAGACTTTGATTAAAGATTCGTATATGTGTGTATAATTGATGTGTTGTTGATAAGTAAAACAAAAGTTATCATAGTTCATTTGCGATGGTCTATGTGTCTATAATTCTTGTGTTACATGTTGAATTGATTGTTGCTCCATATGAAAGAAAGGTAAATTGACAATAGGGTTTGGTTAATATGCAATCGTTGAGTAGGTAAGCTGGCAGTGAAAACTGCTATAAGGGATATCTAAGGGAAAAGTATTGGTTGAAGTACTACTTACGCAGTACCGCTGCAGTGGTACTATATCTTCCATAGCAAGATCGTCACTGTGTAGCCCCATCACAGCGAGGCTTAATCCAATGAGCAGGCTAGTTTACTGCATGCTCTGAAATAATCTGGGAATAGGGTGACGTAATGAATAATTGTTTTTTTGAACTAGTCTACAGATAATGTGTTAGGATTTGTACTGATTAATTCTTGTTGTTCTGTGTATTCCGTTAAGTGAATTGAACTGTGATTTACCTTTTTTGCACTATGGGTGGAGCCTATGGTAACCGATTAAGGGAATGAGGAAACATTTTGAGACATCCTCTTTTGAGATGAGAGGCTCGTGTCCAAGGTAAGCATCCGAACGAGCAAATTAGTATGATTGAGCATATGTGTGAGCACTTGGATACGAGTGGCTCGTGCCCCAGGTGAGCATCCGGGCGAGCAGTATGGAATGAGTACACAAACAGGTATGACTCATGTTCATATGCCTGGGTATAAAGACATAACTACACAGACAGGTATAATGAGTTGTTCATACAGTTGGGTGTACAATACAAGGTTTACCACCCGAAAATTGGGTTAGGGCGTGACTGGCTCTCAACTCCAAAGTGATCGAGAAACCAGTTATACAACGTATGAACTATAACCCTTAGGCCAATAGGGCCACCAGTCATAATTAGTCATAGAATAGAATTAGACCGACCAGGTCTTAACAAACATAACAAATATAGTGTGTCGATAAGGCCATGATAGAAATTGAAATATACTTAGCATCAACATTCGCTACTTTAGCACTCGGTAACTTGTCAATGACTTAAGGAATAGGAGTTATGGAATTTATATATATATATATATATATATATATAAAGGTAGGTAACCATTGATCTTGGACAGAATTACATGCCCAAGTGATACTCAAACACTTCATTTAGTCTTGTTTATTGATTGTTATGTGTACATTTTCATGTGATTTTTAGTAAAAATGTAAATTTATACTAACCAACATGATTAGTGCGCTTTGCAGGTAAAAGGAAATTTTGGAAGCTAATATACATGTTGGTGAAGATCGGGAATGAACTTGGAAACAAGGAGTGGAAAATGACAAGGGAGAGCAGCAAAAATAGAGGCTCCGCGATGGAGCCGTGTCACGTTGCCATTGCGGAGGCACTCTACATCGGATGAAATAATTTTGGCAATTTCCAGTGAAGGTGCGCGATAGCACCGTGGAACGTTGGCCAGGCTCCCCGATGCAAGTCGTGCCACGTTGAGGTGCAATTGCCCGGGGAGCCGACTTCCAATGAGGGTCCGCGATACCTCCGTGGCACGGAGGGAGTGCTCCGCGATACACTTCATGCCACGTTGCTTGTAATTTCGGTAAAAATTCTCAAGAGTATAAATAGCACACTTAGGTTTTGTTTTAAACATTCTGACTAGGTTGAGCAAGAACGTGGGTTACAGGCAGTTGAGGGGACGAAAATTCTAGGGTTCTTCTCTATCCCTTTCTCTTTTATCTCAATTGTTTGTATGAATTCTACTTATTTTGATGATGTTTAAACCACAAATGAGTGGCTAATTCACTTCTCGCTGAGGTTAAGAACAATTGTAGTGGAATATAATTATTAATCATTTCAATTTTCATCTTTTCTTCAATGGTTGTTCTATCAATTCTTGTTTTTACTGCATTAATGTTTGGCCAATGTTAATGTATATCTAAAAATCCAATTTTGATTTTGAAAAGGAAATAAATTGGAAAGATGTGAATTGGTAGGATATGATCTCTTCTTAGTTTAGAAAATTGAGAATTGATTTATAGCTAGAATAGAAAAATATCTGAAAGTCTTATTAGTCAATTAAGGAATCGGGTATGTATGGATAGAGCATGAAATTCTTTTATCACAGAAATGTAGATTAAGGTTCATGATTCTTAAATTGGAAAGGATTCGAAAGATCCAATCCATGGCAATAATTCTTGACTAGCAACCGAAGAAAATATTAGCTGAATTGAATTGATAAATTGCTTCCCTGCATGTTCGTTTTAACCTCAGCTTGCTCATTACTATTGTTCAGACTCAAATTATAATCTTAACTTAGGTTTTTATTACTTAGTAAACTTAACTCTCAAAATATTATTTATTTGGTTGTCTGCATTCATAAGACATAGTTCACTTACGCTTAAGTTAATTAGTACCATAGTTCAGTCCCTGTGGGATCTATACTTGGCTTTAATTAAGCCACTTTACTACTTGTTCGACCACGTGCACTTGCGTGTAGTCACACCAACAAGCCGAACAAGTTTTTGGCGTCGTTGCCGGGGAATGACAATTGGTAAAATTATTTTCTTAGTTTTAGTTTACAAATTCTATATAAGTGCTGACAACTTGATCTTAGCCTTTATCTTGCAGATATTGAATTCTTCTGAACACTGGCAAGAGACAAGGAGTTGGTGGATTCATATATATAGCTGGAAAGACAATTTCATCATCAAAGAAGGGAAGCTCTAGAGAAGAAGCTATAGTTGCTAAGAGAGGCAATTATGGAGCAACAACAGAATCCACCACTTGTGAGTGCAGTTTTAGTGCCCGAGGAAATGGCAGCAAGGCCGGTTCGCGAAGTGGCAATCCCACATGCTAACAATGTTACATCTAGTATTCGCAGACCAGAGCCAGGAGGGAGGTTTGAGCTTAAACAGAACATGGTGCAATTGTTGCACACCAGCGGGAAATTCAAAGGTCTCCCTCATGAAGATCCACAACAACATCTCCAAAACGTTTTGGAGATATGCGATACTTACATTCCCGCTGGAGTATCATCCGACTACGTGAGGCTTACATTATTCCCATTTTCATTATTGGGGGAAGAAAAGAGGTGGTTGAAAGTTGAACCACCTAACTCTATCACCACTTGGGATGATCTTGCAAGAAAGTTTTTGATAAGATTCTTTCCATCCGGGAAAACAGCAAGACTTAGAAGTCAGATTCTATGTTTTAAACAAAGAGAGGGGGAGAATCTGTATCAAGATTGGGAAAGGTTCAAATCATTGTTAAGGGATTGTCCTCACCATCACCAGTCCAATGATGTATTGGTGCATACTTTCATAGAGGATTTGGAGCCACAAACAAAAAATTTTCTAGACTCAGCAGCTGGGGGACAGGCATTAGAAAAGACTTATGAGGAGCTTTATACTTTGTTAAATCGTATTTCACAGGGAAATCCAGAGTGTAATGCGGACTCATCATGAGGAGGAACAAGGAAAGCGGAAGGAGTCTTTGAGGTGGATGGTTTTATAGCTATCGCTGCACAGATAGCTGCATTGCAAAATCAACTCAACACCCACTTCAGCAATATGAGCTTGAATCAAGCACAAGCCCCAGTCAATGTAGTGCAGCAGGTTTGGTGTGAAGTATGTGGGAGTAATGAACACTCAGCTGAGTGTTATGGTGCAAATCCAGATTCAGTGAACTTTGTTGGGAACGTCCAGAGAAATAATAATCAACAGTATGGAAACAATTACAACTCAAATTGGAGGAATCATCCGAATTTCTCTTGGGGTAGTAACAGTCATCAAGGGCAGAGTTCGAATCAGGGTGTGCAGAGAAATCAACGGGGGCATCAGAATTATCAGTCTCAATACAGAGGAAACAATGCACCTCCTCCACCAACCAACAACATTGAGGAAATGTTCAAAACAATGATAGCTAACCAAGTGCAAATGCAGGCTGACTATGTGAAATTAGCGACAGACATTAAAAATCAGCAGTTAGCTACTAAGGCGTTGGAGTACCAGTTTGGACAACTAGCTGGAGCTCAAAACACCAGGCCTAGAGGAGGACTACCGAGTTACACTAACCCGAATCGCAAGCAGGTCAATGCAGTGACCACAAGGAGTGGATTACAACTCAAGGAGGTGGAACCAGAAAGACCACCTCAGCAATCAGGAGCAGTGGAAAAAGATAGGGAACATGATGATGAGAGGGGGAAGGAGAAGGCAGTTGAGGCAGAAAGACCACCACCCCCCTTCCCTTAGAGATTAAAGAAACACAAGGAGGAAGCTTGCTTTAAAACGTTCATAGAGGTGCTGAAACAGGTACACATTAATTTACCTTTGGTTGATGTTTTGCAGGGAGTGCCGAAATATGCAAAGTATATCAAGGACATCATAGCTAAAAAAAGCATATTGACGGAGTATGCTACGGTGGCGCTTACTGAAGAGTGCACTTTCCGGATACAGAACAGGTTGCCAACAAAGCTCAAGAACCCTGGGAGCTTTACAATTCAAATCACAATCAGTCAAAGTATCCGAGCTCGCGGACTATGTGATTTGGGAGCGAGCATAAACTTGATGCCGACATCGATGTTCAAGAAGTTGGGGCTGGGCAGTCCTAGACCAACTACAGTGATCTTGCAGCTAGCAGACCGTTCTTTGGCCAGACCTAATGGAATTGTGGAGGACGTGCTAGTGCAAGTGGGCTCCCTCATCTTCCTAGTAGATTTTATTATTTTGGATTTTGAGCCGGATGTGGAAGTCCCATTTATTTTGGGACGTCCTTTCTTGGCAACTGGGAGAGCTTTGATTGATGTAGTTGTGGGGCAATTAACCATGCGAGCACATGAGAAAGTGGAGGTATTTGATGTGTATAAGTCCATGAAGCTTCCGGCCATTTATGAGGAGCTATCAGCAATCACTGTGCTAAACCAGGAAGAAATTCTTCAGATTGTTGATTCTCAAGATCCATTGGAAAGAGCTTTGAGGGGCTCCGATCATTTCGGAGATAGAGATACTTATGAGATGGTGCAAATGTTGAACGAATCAAAATGGTATCTGAGGAAGCAAGGCTTTCAGCCATTGATGAGGTCCCTGGAACCATTGCCAAAACCATCTATTGAGGAAGAACCAAAACTAGAGTTGAAGACATTGCCTCCACATTTGAAATATGTATTTTTGGGGGAAGATGACACCTTGCCAGACATCATCTCCGCAGAACTGACGGAGACACAGGTAAAGGATGCACTGGTGGTTCTTAAGAGGAGGAAGAAAGCAATGGGCTAGCAAATGTCAGATATTAGGGGAATCAATCCAGCTTTTTGCACACATAGAATTTTTATGGAGGAAGGAGCAAAGCCAACTGTACAACATCAGCGGAGGTTGAATCCGGTGATGCAGGATGTGGTTAGGAAGGAAGTGATTAAGTGGCTTGATGCAGGTGTGGTCTATCCCATTTAAGACAGCGAATAGGTTAGTCCTATTTAGTGTGTCCCAAAGAAAGGAGAGATGACCGTGGTCACCAACGAGAAGAATGAGCTGATCCCTACACGCACAGTCACAGGCTGGCAAATTTGCATGGACTACAGAAAGTTCAATGAGGCCATAAGGAAAGATCATTATTCTATCCCATTTATTGATCAGATATTGGACAGGTTGGCTGGTCAAGAATATTATTGTTTCCTTGATGGATATTCTGGCTATAACCAAATAGCCATAGCACCGGAGGATCAGGAGAAGACCACTTTCACATGTCCTTATGGGACATATGCTTTCAGGCGGATGCCATTTGGCCTATGCAATGCACCCGCCACATTCCAGAGATGCATGATAGTGATCTTTCACAATATGGTGGAAGATTTCGTCGAGGTATTTATGGATGATTTTTCTGTTTTCGGTAATTTATTTGCTACTTGTTTGCAGAATTTTGACAGGGTGCTAGCTCATTGTGAAGACTCCAACCTTGTACTCAACTAGGAGAAATGTCATTTTTTAGTCAAAGAGGGTATCGTCCTTGGCCATAAGGTGTCTTTCAAGGGGTTGGAAGTCGATCGTGTAAAGATCGAAGTGATTGAAAAGCTACCACCACCTATGTCAGTGAAGGGTGTTCGCAGTTTTCTCGGACATGCAGGGTTCTAAAGACGGTTCATCAAGAACTTCTCTAAAATTTCTAGCCTAATATGCAGGTTGCTAGAAAAAGAGGTGAAGTTCGAGTTTGATGAGGATTGTGTTAAAGCATCCGAGGAGTTGAAATAGAAGTTGATAGAAGCACCTATTCTCATTTCTCCGGATTGGGAGAAACCGTTTGAATTAATGTGTGATGCAAGCGATGTGGCTGTAGGAGCTGTATTGGAGCAGCGGCGGAATAGAATTTTTCATTCCATTCATTATGCAATCAAAACACTTGATGCAGCCCAAATCAATTATACTGTCACTGAAAAGGAGATGCTAGCATTGGTGTTCGCGTATGATAAATTCAGGTCCTACTTGGTGGGTTCTAGAGTAGTGGTGTATACTAATCATGCAGCGATTCAGTATCTGTTTAACAAGAAGGATGCAAAGCCCAGGCTGATTAGATGGATCTTGTTGTTACAAGAGTTCGACCTAGAGATTCGGGACAGAAAGGGGAGCGAGAATCAAGTGGCAGATCACCTATCGCGATTGGAAAGCCGGTTGCATGTGAAGGAATGTGACAACATCAAAGAGGAGTTCCCGGATGAGCAGCTCTTAGCAATAAGGGAAGTTGAAATCCCTTGGTATGCAGACATTGTGAATTTGCTGGTAAGTGGAGTTTATCCACCGGAGGCTATGGCTCAGCAGAGAAAGAAGTTGAGACATGATTGCAGGTATTACATTTGGGATGAGCCGTACTTGTTTAAGAAGGGACCGGATCAGGTGATGAGAAGATGCATTCCAGAGAGCCAGATTGCAGAAGTATTGAGGAGTTGTCACTCATCATTGTATGGAGGGCACCACGGAGGTGAGCGGACATCGCACAAGGTGCTACAGTCAGGTTTCTTTTAGCCTACACTGTTTAGAGACTCTATGGCATACGTAAAAATGTGTGATAGATTTCAAAGAACAGGCACAATTGGTAGAAGGCAGGAGATGCCGCTGCAGCAGATATTAGAAGTGGAGATCTTTGATGTATGGGGTATAGATTTCATGGGCCCGTTCACACCGTCATTTGGTAATCGTTACATCTTGGTAGCCATTGATTATGTATCAAAGTGGGTCGAAGCAATAGCTTGCCCCAGGAATGACAACAAGGTGGTAACAAAATTTGTGAAAAAGCATATTTTCACCAGGTTCGGGACACCTCGAGCCATTATCAGTGATGGAGGGGCTCATTTTGTAAATGAAAGTTTCAAGAATTTGCTAGCTAAGTATGGGGTGCGCCACAAGGTAGTAACAACATATCATCCCCAAACTAGTGGGCTGGTGGAGGTGTCGAACAGAGAAATAAAGCAGATTCTATAGAAGACAGTGAATACACAACGAGCTGATTGGTCAAGCAAACTCGGCGATGCGTTGTGGGCTTATAGATTTGCGTACAAGACACCAATTGGGACTTCTCCGTACAGATTGTTCTATGGAAAGGCGTGTCATCTGCCTGTGGAGCTAGAACACCGAGCTTTTTGGGCCGTGAGAAAATTGAACATACATCCAGAGCTAGCTGGGAAGAAGAGGCTGATGCAACTCAGCGAACTTGATGAGTTTCGTTGGCATGCTTATGAAAGTGCCAAGTGCTACAAAGAGAAAATGAAGAGGTGGCACGATAGGCATATGGTGCATCGGATCTTTGAGCCGGGGCATAAAGTATTTCTATTTAATTCAAGATTGAGGCTTTTTCCCGGCAAATTGCAATCCAAATGGTTAGGGCCGTTTGAGGTGGTGAGAATGACCCCACACGGGGCAGTGGAGTTGTGGCAGGAAGATAGAAGTGCCACGTTCTTAGTAAATGGGCAGCGATGTAAGCATTATTGGGGTAAGGACGTTATTCGAGAGAAGATGTCCATCACTCTAGAGGATGATTGAACGTGAATGACGTCGAGCCGCGACGGTAAATCAGGCGCTGCGCGGGAGGCAACCCGTGAAATTGTTGTAATAGATGAGTAGAACTATTTGAAAAAAAAAAGAAAAAGAGAAAAAAGAATTTTTGTTTGTGTTGAAACCTATGAATTCTAACCAATTTATTGTGGCGAAGTGATTTTCAGGTGGAACGGAGGGCAAAAATGCAAAGCAACGTAAAGAAAAAAAATCGAGGTGAGAAAAATAAAAATTGACACATTACAGTGAGCCTACGCGATGGCTCCATGTCACGGAGGAGGTGCTCCGCTTTACCCTCCGTGACACGTTGAAGAGTGTTCCGGATTTTTTTAAAAATCCAGAACACTGGCGCGATGGCTCCGTGTCACGGAGGGGGTGCTCCGCGTTACCCTCCGTGACACGTTGAGTGTTATTTCGCGTCGGGTCACACCGGATCACCGGGTAACCCGCGCGAAAAATCACTTTAAAACCCCAATTTTCCTTATTTATTTCCTATTTTTCATTTCCCTCCGCGACACAAACCCCAAATTCCCTTCTCCCCCAACGTGCCACGGACCTAGGCATCAATTTTCTTCGACTTTTTTTGAATTCATCAAATCAAAGGTATGTTCTTGAATTTTTCCTTGTTTTTGCTCAAATTTTCAATTCTTGAACATGTGTGGTGATTAAACCTTGCCCTAAGTAAGAATTAAGCTTGAACTCACTTGAGTTAAGCTTAATTGATGTTCATAGTATCGTTTTGAGTATATGAACTCGATGATTGCATGTTTGATTGAATTCTTGCGAAATTGATAGCTAGGGTTGAAAATTGCATAGGAAGAATATTAAATTCTTTGAAATGTTGAAATAAATTGGGTTGTGCATGTTGGGTGAAGTGAAATATATTTTGATTGATGTTGAATATGTTAAGATAGAAGAAGGAATTTTCGGGAGAATGAAATTGGAGAATTGCATAGGTTGTTGAAAAAATAAATTTTTTTGCTAAGTGCTATGATGTTGAAATTGAATTGATGGAGAAATTTGTAGTTTGTGTATGAAGTCTGAGTAGTACATAGTAATTGTTTCATCAACTCATATGAATGCACTAAGCATGTTAAATGTTCAGAATTGGAAAAACATGAATGTCTTGTCGAATTGTTGGGATTGTGGCTTAAGACTAAGTGTGGGGTGACCCAATTAAACCCAACCTTAGTTGAAGCTAATTATGACTTGAATAACATTGGGACTATCTGTTTGATTATACAAGAACAATGTCAGGCAGGCAAGACAAGGGAAAGGGCGCATCCACATCGGGCGCCGGCAGGAAAAGAATATGATTGGGAACAACAGTTCCAGCAGCACCAGCGGTTCCGTGAGGCCAACACCGACAATATGGAACCTGATGGGTGACTGATGAGGGGAAGAAGTGGTATGCAAAACACAAAGAAACCAAATACTTTCCGGAAGAGCACATACCACGGGAACCGCTGGCACAGGAATTCCCGTGGATTGTATACCGGATTGACACCGCTGGGATTAACTTCATTTTCGAAGAGCCCAGGGAGTGCAATGTCCATCTCATCCGGGAGTTCTAAGACAATTGGAACCCGACTCTACGCAGTCACACTATCAAGACCAAGAGGCAGGTTGTCACTTTTGAGCCCCATCACTTCAATGCTATCTTGGGGGCGCGGGACACAGACACCCACGTCCTCCGGTAGTTGAACATCACTCCACCCTATGCGGACATCAGACGCACTCTATGTAGAGCCGATCGACAACACAGTGGGGTAGGCACAAGGAGAGGGGCTACCATCAGACATTGCCCTACTCTCAGATGAACAGGGAAGCCAGGATTTGGCTGAAATTGTGTGCTCATGCTTGATCCCGGGGGTACACATGACATATGTCACCCGGGATAGAGTGTGCTTGGTGTATGCCCTGATGAAAGGGCTTGAAATTAATGTTGGGGCGGTGATCATCTCCGCCATGAAGAGAGCCTGACTGCATCAGGGGCATAGATACGGGTTCGGTGGTTTGCTTACCACGTTCCTGAGGAGCCACGATATTGAGGAGGAGGCCCTGGATTACATCCCACAAATTGACAGGCATGCCTTGGATGTCACCAAAATTAAGGCACGTGACACTACTCATGGGCCGGTGCTCACACTAGCCAAGCGACATGCTCGGGATGACCAGTATATGGCCCACATGTACGGAATGCAGATGTTGTAGCTGCACATTGGTGGGAGGCCGGCAACGGAGGATGAGTTGTGGCAGCTCAAGCTGGATTACCCATTCGGCGAGGATGCCTGAGCTCTATGCAGAGTGGGGCCCGCATTTGTGGAGCCTGTAGATGATGATGTCCCCACCGATGAGGAGACATGCCGAGAGAACTCAGATGTTGAGTCAGATGAGGACAGCGGGGGCGATTTTGATATGGGAGACGAAGCAACGACACCTGATGAAGAAGTTGAATACTTCGACTGATCAGGGAGTTTCACCACCTACCTTTGTGATATGTTGAAATTTTATGAACACTGGGGACAATGTTGGGTTTAAGTGTGGGGTGGGAGTAGTTAGGTGCCAGCTTCTTTGTTTTTGTTTATGTTTATGTTTATGTTTTGTTGTTGTGCCTGTGAAAAATGTGACCTTGTGACTCTGTGTTATGTGTTCTGTAATTAAATTGGTGTTGTAACGAATGTTGAAGCTGCTGTGTGTTGTGTTGAGCTGTTGTTGGTTGTGTTGTGTGGTGTAAATGTTGTTCAAATTAAAATTTTTATCTTTTTCTATCTAAATTTTTTTCGAATTTTTTCAAATTTTTTTTATTGGGTTTCTCGGCCTTTGTTTTCGGTGCTTTTACCGAGAATAGTTCCATTGAACCGAAGTCGTAGATAGTGATCGTTCCCTATGATTGATGGATGATGACCATCTTAAGGGAAATGTAGTCGATAGGAGTAGTTTTTTCTTTCTTTTCTTTCTTTTGTTTGTGTCCCAAATGTGTCGTTACTTCATGGTTCGGAATTCTTGTTACGTGTTGTACATGATATTAAGATGCAAAAGTAATTCGTATGAAAGTATGCAAATGTGTAAACATGTTGAGATACCTAGGCCATAGAGTTCGATTCGGTGTGATCGAGGCTTAATAGTGAATTCTTATAATTAGCTGATTGAAGAGTCTGTGAATATGTCTTGAGTTGAGCATGTGCAATGAGTGTGAGGTGAGGTTTCGATTATTCCATGATATTGTGAAGTATCTAGAACTTGCCTGGTGGGTGTACTAAACGAAATGAAGGATGTGTATTGTAGGAAAAGATGTAGGCATTTCTTTGAATAAACTGAAAGTTTCTCCATTATCATACCTACCTTGAATGTGCATCCTAGTTAGCCCTATTGAGCCTTTAGCCTATTTTTTTCTTTCTTTGAAGAGGTACAAACCAAGCTTAATCCTTTCTTTTCATTAGCCGTGAATTTGATCCAAAACTCTTAAGCGCTCAAGAAAAGCAATTTTCCCACAGTGTAAAGGAGTACGAAGTGTGAAATGGAAGGAAAAGCGGAAGTTGTGAAAGTTAAAGAAAGGTCAAAGGTGCACTTGATGAAATTAAATAAAATAAAGATGTATAACTAATCTTTGCTAGTAAGTCGAGTGTGCTTAAAGAAATGGGAATAAGAACAAAGAAATTTTTTTTTCAAGAATGGGAGGATGAAGGAAGAAAAAAATGGTCGTAATGATAGTGGGATGAATTGAAAAGCGCTTAAGGAAGCTAGTTGCTATTATTGGTTAGCCCAGTATTTACTAGTTCCTCAACCTACATTACAACTCGTAAGTCCTACGTGATCTTACATCGCGCGTCCTTATATTAGTGGAGTAATACACTAGAGGCAAGCCTATGGTTATGACATGATGCATGTGAATTCTTTGGGAGAGAGAGTGAAATCGTATTCATATACCCCTACATTTAGTGCTTTGGAAATCATATGATGGCAATGGGGTAATTCTCTTGTGTTGTGAGGGCACATGCTTGACGAGAGATTAATTTCGTGTCGGATGTCTTGATCAGTTAATTTGCACGAGTTTGCCAAGATCGAGAATCAATTCTTAAGCTTAGGAGGTCTTAATGTGGTGTACTTCATTGTATTGATGAGACCATGCATGTTTTCTTCATGATTTGCTATATTAAATAATCGATATAGCCGTAGCTTGAATTGGCGAGCCAAAGTAGCTATGTGTGACTGTCAATTGCATGAGATGTGAGAGTATTGTTCGAGGACGAACAAGAGTTTAAGTGTGGGGTAAGTGATCTTGAGAAGAATTGCATGCCTAAGTGATACTCAAATGCTTCATTTCGTCTTATTTATCGATTGTTATGTGTACATTTTCATGTGATTTTTAGTAAAAATGTGAATTTATACTAACCAACATGATTAGTGTGTTTTGCAGGTAAAAGGAAATTTTGGAAGCTAATATACATGTTGGTGAAGATTAGGAATGAACTTGGAAACAAGGAGTGGAAAATGACAAGGGAGAGCAGCAAAAATAGAGGCTCCGCGATGGAGCCATGTCACGTTTCCATCGCGGAGGCACTCTGCCTCAGATGAAATAATTTTGGCAATTTCCAGTGAAGGTGCGCGATAGCACCGTGGCACGTTGGCCAGACTCCGCGATGCAAGCCGTGCCACATTGAAGTGCAATTACCTGGGGAGCGGACTTCCAGTGAGGGTCCGCGAAACCTCCATGGCACGGAGGGAGTGCTCTGCGATACACTTCGTGCCACGTTGCTTGTTATTCCGGGAAAAATTCTCAAGAGTATAAATAGCACACTTAGGTTTTATTTTAAACATTCTAACTAGGTTGATCAAGAACGTGGGTTACAGGCAGTTGAGGGGACGAAAATTCTAGGGTTCTATATCCCTTTCTCTTTTATCTCAATTGTTTGTATGAATTCTACTTATTTGATGATGTTTAACCCACAAATGAGTGGCTAATTCACTTCTTGTTGAGGTTAAGAACAATTGTAGTGGAATGTAATTATTAATCATTTCAGTTTTCATCTTTTCTTCAATGGTTGTTCTATCAATTCTTGTTTTTACTGCAGTAATGTTTGGCCAATGTTAATGTATATCTAAAAATCCAATTTTGATTTTGAAAAGGAAAGAAATTGGAAAGATGTGAATTGGTAGGATATGATCTCTTCTTAGTTTAGAAATTGAGAATTGATTTACATTCAGAATAGAAATATATCTGAAAGTCTTATTAGTCAATTAAGGAATCAGGTATGTATGGCTAGAGTATGAAATTCTTTTATCACAAAAATGTAGATTAAGGTTCATGATTCTTAAATTGGATAGGAGTCGAAAGATCCAATCCATGGGCAATAATTCTTGACTAGCAACCGAAGAAAATATTAGCTTAATTGAATTAATAAATTGCATCCTTGCATGTTCGTTTTAACCTCAGCTTGCTCACTACTATTGTTCAGACTCAAATTATAATCTTAACTTAGGTTTTTATTACTTAGTAAACTTAACTCTCAAAATATTGTTTATTTGGTTGTCTGCATTCATAAGACATAGTTCACTGACACTTAAGTTAATTAGTATCGTAGTTTAGTCCCTGTGGGATCGATACTTGGCTTTAGTTAAGCCACTTTACTACTTGTTCAACCACATGCACTTGTGTGTAGTCACACCAACAAGCCGAACGACCATATAAAGGAATCATTGTGTTGGTACCTCATTTACCACTAGCTTGACATTCGTTCTTAGCGTACATGATTCTTATGTCATTGTCTTAGCATTACATTTATAATTTCATATGGTGTCTAGAACCTTATACATGATCAATATAACTTATATAACATAATGTAAATGTACCAGCTAACAATTCCCATGCTGAGGGGCCTCCTACTTGATATACAACTACGACAATAACTCAACACAATATTACACTTTAAGAGCCTCTTTGCGTTAGACATAATCTCAACACTTAACTTTAATAAAATATGGGAATTAAATCATAAGTATAGCTTGATATACTGCCTCAACACACATGAGAAGTTTTCTGTCTCATTAAACTCACAACGCATGAATCGTGCTCTAATGAACGATGGACGGGCGCCTTACATATCTTTTTCTGACGAACTTTCGTTAGCCATTTTCCTACTTCAATGAGAAGCCTTTAACCTTCTTAATATCTTTAATTCATATGTCAACAGCAAGCTTAATTTGTATCACAAAATGCAGCCAAAATAATTCACCAAATGGCAGTTACAACAACAATAACTCACGACAACACCAATAACTATAGCCATTTTCTTTACTTCTTTTCACAAGTTTTTGAGGGATAAAATAAGAAGGGAAAATTAACTAACTTCTTTTGTAATCATTCCCCTAATAGGAGAAGTATACTTCTAACCAAAGAAACTGCCAAAAATCGTAGAAAAATCAAGCAAGAACACATCTCAAAAAAGTCCAACGACAGCTCACTTAGCTACCAGATTCCAGCCTTATTGCTTGTAATTTTTAATACCCCAAAAGTTTTTATGGCTAGACTCTTAGAAATATGATTAGTAGAAAAAGGGGGAAAGTTTTCACATGAAGACTCATTGCACGAGTCGTGGTGAGAAGTAACGAGTTGTAGGATCAGTTGTCGCCAGCATATGCTAAAAGAAGCCCAGTAACAAGAAGTCATGGATAGACCCATGGATCTCTATAATGAGTAATGGATTTAAGTCATAATGTGAGTTTGTGTTGCAAGGATGGATTGAACAAGATTCGCTTTAGGGGACGATGAGTCGTGGTTAGTATCCGTGAGAAAGTGTAGTGGAGGTTTGAAGCAGTAATGACGGATGGGTCCAATGATTCATCATTGAAAGGTACGAGTCATTGTTTGACCCATCGGAAATTTTAGAAGTCAGTGTGAAACAGTAGCAACAATGAAAGCCAACCACAAGTCATAGTATTGAGATACAACTCGTGGTGTGAGTCGTTACTTCTAGAAGTGAGTTATTTTCTGCGAAATTAGTAAGGGTGTCTTTGTAATGTCTAAGCCATAAACTACATTGTTTTAAGCCCTGAAAAAAGTGTACTAAGGGAGTTTAACCTATTCTAATTCATTCAACTCCCATGCACGCAGGTTTAGAGGTTTTCCAAATCTCTTGAGCTTTCAAAGAAAAGTGTAGATTCAGCTCACCCAGGTATGTAGGGCTTCGAATGAGAATTTTCTTTCACTCTGATGCCCATATCTCTCCTCAATCTCATAAATTCAAGTCTTAATGCATGTTGATGATCCTATGGGTTTTAACCTAATTTTATGAAATTCTCTAGGATTTATTTATGGGTCAATTATCTTCATGTTTCAAAGAATGTATTCATATTTATGACCAGATTTTATACTCAATTTGATTTTAAATTCATGATTTCAATTTGTTAGAAATTATGCCCTATTATGCAAGTTTTATTAAAAGTCAAGTTTATGATTCATAATTTCAAGTATGATGAGATACCTAGTATGAATTTATAAATTACCCATGTATGAATCCATGATTTTGACTTATGAAGTCTATTTCAAGTATGCAGGAATGTAATATTTGGGCAAGTCCACACAAGTTAAGTATACTTTCATGATTTCGTCAATGCTAATAAGATCATCTTATCATATATTGTAGAGTTAAGACTCCCACTACAACTTATGATATGTTTTGGAGTCAACACTCCCCATGTTCAGATTTTAGACTATGCTTGTAATTATGATTTAAGCTTCATTGAAAAACATGGGAGCTCCTTGGGTCAAGAGTGGATGAAGACCCGTATGAGTTTCTTGAGGAGATACAGAAGATCACCCAGATTATGGGGGTGAGCGAGAGAAAAGAGTGGAGATTTAGCCTCCTACCAAATGAAGGGGGTTACTTACATTTGGTACTGTTAGTCGAAGGATGGTAGAGTAGTGGGTGCATTCTCGTGAGTTAGAATGAGTTTATGATGGCCTTCTTAGACAGATTCTTCCCTAGGGAGTTGAGGGAGGCAAAAGCAACGGAGTTTGTCAACTTGAGGCAGAACCATAAGACTGTCCAAGAGTATGCCTTGGAGTTCACCAGGCTATCCAAGTATGCACCAAAGATGGTTGCAGATCAGAGAGATCGTATGAACAGATTTGTGTATGGAGTGTCAGATTCATTGATCAAGGAGTGTAGGACCGCAATGCTGAATAATGATCTAGATTTCTCTCGATTGCTTATATACAACTAGCAGATAAAGATGGATCAAGTGAAGGAAAGGGAGAGAGAGGCCAAGAGGGCTAGGGCAGGCAGCTTTGGGTTCTCCCAATAGAGGTCCAGTGGCGGACATCATCAATAGTTCCACCAGAGATCATCAGCCCCAACACATTCATCAGCTAGTGTGCTATCTAGATTTAGGCGTGATCAGAGGGGAAGACATCAGGCTCCTGAGGACAGGGGAGCATATCAATAGAGCCCAACATTCCAGTTTGTGGTAGGTGTGGTATGAGACACTATAGAGAGTGCTTAGCAGGTTCAGGTGTGTGTTTTGGGTGCGGGAATCCTGGACACATGCTCAGAGATTGCCCTTCGACTATACAGGGCCATGGTAGAGGCCGTGACCCAGTCACCAGTTCAGCATCTCCACCATCACACTCGGCTCAGTAGGGTGCACCACTAGTGCAGGTGGTGGTCAGTGTCAGAACAAATTTTATGTCCTCTCATCTCGTCAGGAGCAGAAGATCTCTCCAGATGTGGTCACTGGTATGTTATGAGTATCTCATCTTGATGTATATGCATTTTTAGATCTAGGGGCTACTTTAACTTTTGTGACTTCTTATATTGCCATTAGTTTTAGAGGCAGTCTTGAAATCCTATTGGAACCTTTCTCAGTCTCTACTCCAATCAGTGACTCAGTTATAACTCGATGGGTATATAGGAATTGCCCTAGCACCGTCCTTCATAAATTCACCTCAGCCAATTTAGTAGAGTTAGGCATGACTGATTTCGATGTTATCTTTGATATAGATTGGTTGCATGCATGTTATGCCTCAGCGAATTGTAGAACCCGTACAGTAGAGTTTCAGTTTACGGGTGAGCTAGTTTTAGAATGGAAGGGTAGTTCAGTTGTGCCTGTAGATCACTTTGTTTCCTACCTTAAGGCTAGAAAGATGATTTACAAGGGTTGCATGTACCATCTAGTTCATGTCAAGGATGCTACATCTGAGACCCTGACTCTTCGATCTATCCCTATTGTATATGAGTATCCGAAGGTTTTCCCAGATGATCTACCAGGAGTCCCTCTCGAGTGGGAGATTGACTTTGGCATTGACCTTATTCTCAATACACAACCTATATCTATTCCTCCTTATAGAATGGCTCCAGCTGAGCTAAAGGAGTTGAAAGAGAAGTTGAAGGATCTTCTAGATAAAGGCTTTATCAAACCTAGCAAGTCCCCGTGGGGTACACCTTTTCTCTTTGTTTGAAAGAAGGATGGGTTTATTCGTATGTGCATTAACTATCGGTGCTTGAACAAGGCCACAATCAAGAACAAATATCGCCTCCCTAGAATTGATGACTTGTTTGACCAACTTTAGGGTGCTAAGTGTTTCTCAAAGATGGACCTCAAAACCGGTTATCACCAGCTTAGAGTTAGGGAGAGTGACATTTCGAAGACAGCTTTTTGGACTCGGTATGGTAACTATGAGTTTGTAGTTATATCTTTTGGGCTAACGAATGCTCCTACAACTTTCATGAACTTGATGAATAGGGTTTTCAAGAAGTATTTAGACATGTTCGTGATTGTGTTCATAGATGACATTCTCATATACTCTCAAAGTGAGGAGGAGCATGCCGCTCATTTGAGGATTGTGCTATAGACTTTCAATGATTGCCAAGTGTTTGCTAAATTCAGCAAGTGTGAGTTTTGGTTAGACTTAGTCGCATTTTTAGGTCATGTGGTATCAAGCGAGGGTGTGTAGTTGGACTCTGAAAAGATAGAAGCGGTGAAGAATTGGCCTAGGCTGGTTTATCCTTCAGATATCAGGAGTTTCTTGGTTTTAGATGGCTATTACAGGAGGTTTGTTGAAGAATTTTCATCCATTGTAGCACTGTTGACTAAGTTGACCATAAGAAAGTCAAATTTGAGTAGTCAGATGCCTTTGAGAAGAGTTTTCAAGAGTTAAAGACTCGACTCACTTCAACCCTTATATTGACCCTACCTGAGAGTACATATGGGTTCGTTGTGCATTGTGATGTCTCTAGGGTTGATCTTGGATGTGTGTTGATGAAGCATGGTAAGGTCATTCTGTATGCCTCTAGACAGCTTAAGACTCATGAGAAGAATTATCTGACACATGACCTAGAATTGGCAGTGGTGGTGTTTTCATTAAAGATTTAGAGACACTACGTGTATGGGGTGCATTTGGATATGTTCACGGACCACAAGAGCCTTTAGTATGTGTTCACTCAAAAGGACCTAAATTTTCCATAAAGGAGGTGGTTAGAGCTTTTTAAAGATTATGATATGAGTGCCCTTTATCATGCGGCAATGCTAATGCAGTGGCAGATGCCCTTAGTAGGTTGTACATGGAGAGTGTGTCTCATGTGGAAAGTGAAAGGAAAGAGGTGGTGAAGGATGTGTATCGACTTGCACGGTTAGGGATTCACCTTATGGATTCAACAAATGGTTGTGTCATTGTTCAGAAAGGGTAAGAATCTTCCTTGGTGACCGAGGTCAAGGCTAAGCAAGACGAAGTTCCTATCTTAGTGAAGCTAAAGGAAGCGGTTCAAAATTAGAAGATGGAGGTCTTCTCCCAAGGGGTAGATGGTGTGCTTCGATATCAGGATCATTTATGTGTTTCGGGTATCGATGATTTGAGAGAATGGATGTTGCATGCGCTCATGGTTCCCAATATTCTATACATCCAGGTGCCACCAAGATGTACCGTGACCTACAGGAAGTCTATTGGTGGAATGGTATGAAGAGATACATAGAAAAGTTTGTGGCTAAGTGTCTGAATTGTCAAAAGGTGAAAGTTGAGCATCAAAGACCTGGAGGTGTGCCACAAGACATTATTAACCCCACTTGGAAGTGGGAAGAGATCAATATGGACTTCATCACAAGGTTTCCTCGCACTGGCTGACAGTATGACTCTATACGGGTGGTGGTAGACAGGTTGACTATAGAAGCTCATTTCTTATTGGATAAACCTACCGATTCAGTGGAGGACTATGCTAGATTATATATTTGAGAGTTAGTTTAGTTGCGTGGAGTTCCCTTGTCCATATTTTTAGATAGAGGTACTTAGTTTACCTTGCAGTTTTGGAGATCGTTCCAGAAAGGACTTGGTACTGCTTTTCACTTGCAGAAGGATAGTCGGGCCGAATGGACCATTTAGACTCTTTAAAATATGATGATAGAATGTGTGATTTACTTCAAAGGCAATTGGGATGATCATTTACCTCTCATCAAGTTTGCTTACAATAACAGTTACCACTCCAGCATTCAGATGGATCCGTTTGAGGCTCTTTATGGGTGGAGGTGTAGATCATCTATCGGTTGGTTCAAAGTAGGTGAAGCAACATTGATAGTGCCAGATTCAGTTCATAAGGCCATGGAGAAAGATTATCTCATTAGGGAAAGGCTGAAAATATCTCAGAGTCACCAGAAGTCGTATGCGGATGTTAGGAGAAGAGAAGTTGAGTTTGAAGTGATGATTGGGTGTTCTTGAAGGTGTCTCCCATGAAGGAAGTGATGAGGTTAAGAAAGAAAGAGAAGCTTACTCCCTGATATGTTGGCCTATACATGATTATGAGATATGTTGGCAAGGTGGCCTATGAGTTGGAGCTATCATCGGAGTTAGCCTCAGTGCATTTAGTTTTCCATGTATCATTGTTGAAGAAGTGCATTGGTGACTCGGCTTCGGTTGTTTCAGTGGAGAGAATAGGTGTGAAGGATAGCTTTACCTTTTAGGAGGTACCCATTGAGATCCTTGATTGTCAGTTTGGAGGTTGAGGAACAAGGAAGTAGCTTCAGTAAAAGTCTTATAGAGGAATCAGCTCATTGAGGGAGCTATGTGGGAAGCCGAAGAAGATATGATGGCTAAATACCCATATTTATTCCCTTACAGCTTCATTCCAGCATGGCGTATCAGTTCCCTCTTTAATACTCTATTCAGTTTCATGCCAAGTTCATGTCTCTCAGTTCCATTCATGTCCTAGCATGTATTTATGATTCATGAATTCAATTCAGTTATGTGTATCAGTCCGGAGTCAGTCACTCCGTTAGATTTCAGCTTCAGATGTTCAATATTTGGGGTTGCAATTCCTTTCCCCAGCTTTTCAGTATGTTTAACCCACATTCAAGGATGAATGTTCCCAAGGGGGAGATATTGTAATACCCCAAAAGTTCCTAAGACTAGATGCAGGATAAGAAATGTGATCAATAGAAGAAGGGGGAAATTTTTCATAGGATAACTCGTTGTACGAGTCATGGTGAGAAGTAATGAGTCGTAGGATCAGTCGTGGTTAGTATTTTCTAAAAGAAGCCTAGTAACAATGAGTCATGGAATGACCCATGGATCTATGTAACGAGTCGTAGGTTGGAGTCGTCATTTGGGTCTGTGTTATCAGGATAGATTGTACGAGTTATGGTATGACTCATTGTAGGGAACAACAAGTCATGGTTAGTATCTATGAGAAGTTGTAGTGGAGGTTGGAAGTAGTGATGACGGATAGGTCCAAGGACTCGTCATTGGAAGGTACAATTCGTTATTTGACCTGTGGAAAATTTTAGAAGTCAGGATGAAATAGTAGCAACAGCGAGAGCCAACTATAAGTCATGGTATTGAGGTACGACTCGTGGTGTGACTCTTACTTCCGGCAGTGAGTTATTTTCTGTGATATTAGTAAGGGTGTTTTCATAATTCCTAAGCTCCTAAGTCCTAAACTACGTCATTTTAAGCCCTGGAAGAAGTGTATTAAGGGAGTTTAGCCTATTATAAATTCATTCAACTCCCATGCATGCAAGTTTAGAGGTTTTCTATTGAAGATCAAGATTAAGTCCTTTAATTTCTTCTCCAAATCTCTTGGAATTTCAAAGACAAGTGTAGATTCAGCTCATCCAGGTATGTAGGGATTCAAACGAGAGTTTCCTTTCACTCTCATGCCCATATCTCTCCTCAATCTCATGAATTCAATTCTTAATACAAGTTGATGTTCCTATGGGGTTCTAAACCAATTTTATGAAATTCTCTATGATTTATTCATGGGTCAATTTCCATCATGTTCCAAAGCATGTATTAAGATTTATGAGCAAATTTTATACACAATTTGATTTTAAATTCATGATTTCAAGTTATTAGAAATTATGCCCTATTATGCAAGTTTTATGAAAAGTCAAGTTTGTGATTCATGATTTCAAGTATGATAAGATACCTAGTATGAATAAATGTTTACAAATTACCCATGTATGAATTCATGATTTTGGCTTATGAATTCTATTTCAAGTATGCATGATTTTAAGATTTGAGCAAGCCTACACAATTTAAGTACGTTTTCATGATTTAGCCAAGGCTAATAAGATCAACTTATCATATGTTTTGGAGTCAAGACTCCTACTATAACTTATGATACATTTTGGAGTAAAGACTCCGCATGTTCAAATTTCAAACTATACATGTAATTATGATTTCAGCTTTATTGAAAAACGATGGGAGAACTATGCATATTTTTGGGAGTAATATCTAGCATCGAGTAAAAGTGGGATTCCAAGGTTCCCCGGTCTCAAAACTGTGCGCTAAAGTAGGTTTATATATTTACATTGGGACCTCCCTTGTGAGCGTCCCCTGCACTCAAAGGGGCCTTCAGCTTGATATCAATATTATGATAGTGTCCTTAGACCTAGCAAGGTTTTGGATAGCTCTGGCCACTTGAGTGTGATAGTTGGGGCATCATGTAAGCTCTATCATGATGGTGTCGGTTAAGACGAGTCCTCCATTGTTCCTCATGATTTCAATTATACATTTTATGACTTATGGTATTATGTTTTAAGAAGGTATGACCCAATGATCAGTTTACAAGCTTTTACTTATGATTTTAGCTATTTCAAGCCATATGATTCTATTTCAGCTTTGGGTCATTATATTCATATATGAAATGCAAATTATGACTATACATGTTTTCAAATATCACCAAGCAGTCCTTACTCTCATGATCTTATGATCTATGTTTATTTGCATGATTTCAGTTTGTAAGTTCTCAATATGTTTTACTTACCTTGCATACTCAGTACATTCCAAGTATTTACTACATACTCTATGTTGTATCATTTCATGATACATCTATAGATGACCTAATTCAGTTCCGCCATTAGCCAGTCACCGCAGCTTAGTTCAGTTTCTCTTTTTTGTGAGTCCTCATCCTTTGAGGACCTTCAGTTGGTTGAGTTATGTTACTTTCAGTTCTCAGAATTTAGTGAGCTAGTTAGGGGTATTGTCTCATCAGCTTTTCATACATGTTAGAGGCTTATCAAACAATATATTGAATTTCAGCTTTGTAAGTGTTAACTCCATATAGTTGATATGTATTCATACTTCTGATTATTCATGTTCTCAATTATCATCTTGATCTTGATGTATGTGCTTTAGTTAGCATGTTCATGTCATGGGTCGACTTGGAGCTATTCGTGGTTCTAGGTTCCATGTCTCGGTCTGGACCTATATTCGGGTTGTGACATAATTTAAAGGGCTTAAAGAGGGTAAAATTCTTATATATCTTCTTGGCTTTAATCCTTATTCAAAGGTGGAAATATAGTCAATATAAAACATCTTCAAAACATATCAAATCTCCTCCAATTCATTCCCAAAACGAACTCCAAAACAGTCACCAAAACGGCATCCCACAAGGTTTCCACCGCCTAACTTTGGCGAGGATTTTATACAAGTTCAGTAGTTAGAATCACTTACCCTTTTACTTGAAGTAGTTCTTCACTAAAAGCGGGGGATTCTCCTTCAATTTTCATCCAGAAAATGCAGCACCTTGGCTGTCCAAAATGCAGCAAAACAGCCTACAAACACACCACCTTCACCTTGCAATAGAACTCTTAACTTGTCTTGTGATTTGATGGAATTTAACTTGACTTTTCCTCTTCACTTTACCTTGGTTATGATCATGGGCAAAATGGCATGCCCAAGGGATACTTTACAACTTAATTTTGTCTTGTTTAGCTACTTATTTATATACATTCTCATGTAGATTTATGTAAATGTGAATATATATACTAACCAACATGATTAGTTCTTGTTTTTGTAGGTTTAAAATGAATTTGAGGAACTAATCCATGAGTTGGTGAAGTGGAGGCATGGATTCGGAAGTAAAACGCGAATCTCGGAAAGGAGGATGTGCGAAACAGCCCACCTGTATGTTGGCAACGTGCCACGGCAGGCAGGCTGCGCGACAATGGCGTGTCACGGCCCCTAACATGCTGCACAAGCAGCGTGCCATGCTGCCATCGCGGCAAGGGGCTTCCTGGCATGTATTTTATGCAAATTTCCAGTGTGCCTATGCGATGCCTCCGTGTCATGGAGGCAAATTGGCGCGATAACCTCCGTGACACGGAGCTATTTCATGTCGGGAATAATTTTATACACTTCACATTTACTATAAATAAGTCCCTTAGCTCCTAAAAACATTTTGTCACATAATATTTCTGAAAAACTACCAAGGAGTGAAGGGAGAAGTGGGAGAACTCACCTAGGGTTCTTAAATTTCATCTTCTCTTCTCCCAATTCTTGTAAGTATGTTAATTTAATTATGTTTTCTTGTAATTATACGAACTTGAGTGGCTAGAACCCTTCCTCTAGGGTTGAAACCACATGGTATGATTGTGAATACATGATTTTGTTTTGGTTTTAAGTTATTGATTGTTGTTTTGTCTTACATTCTTAATTATGGTTGTTTTTATGATTGATCACCATGAAAACACCCACGTTACACCTAGGTAAAAGCTTGAGAAAGTAAACCTAGGAAAGAATAAAGAATGTAGGGAGCAAGTACATATCTTTCAATATGATTCACGGTTAGGATAAGAAATTATACCTAATTTGCTTGTCTTGGTTACTAAAATGGGATGAGCTAGACACCAACTTAGAATTATCACATCACCACTCATAGAAGTAGTTGTGAAGCTAAGTTGAGTTAAATGATTAGAGGTACGAAAGTCCCTAATCAAGAGCATAAACCCCGTAAACCACATCCATGTAATTGAATTGCCCACGAACTAGAATGTCACATCCCCGCTCAACGATGTAGTTGTGAGGCTAGTTTGTTGTGTTTAGAGGCTCGAAAGACTATGAACATGCAATTGTAATTATGTGAGACGATAATTGATAATTCCATACTTAAACCATTACAAAGCATAGTATCGCATGATTATCCGGCGTTAGCTCTAGGCTTCTTGAATGTTTTTAGAGTATTTCTGTGACCGCCCCTAGACTTAATTAAACTTTATCAAAAAATTCTAAATTAAAACTTGTGAAAGTTAATATCACACTTGAACTTGATAATGAACTGAATTGGTCCAGTCCCTGTGGGTTCGACATCCGGGTCTTAAAAAGAGCCACTGTATTACTTGTAAGACCACGTACACTTGTGTGTGCGCTTGGGCGCAGTCGTCAACAAGTTTTTAGTGTTGTTGCCGGGGACTCAGCGAAGTTTAGTAAATTTTTCTATTTTAGTGTGACTTTAAATTTCCTTAAGTGTTGAAAAAAAATTATTACTTTTAAATTTGTTTTATTTTTAGTTTTTAGTCTGATACCCTTCTTGACATGACATCATGGAACACAAATGGGTTGAATGGTGGATACTCATATTTTGGTGAGTCCTGTCTGAATTATGGAGAACCCCACTTATTGCAAAACTGTAACACTTGCAATATATGTGGTGGTCAAGATGACCATTGGAATGTCTGTTCGAATGCATACTCCCCTCCCCGAAGCCCCTACTATGATCCTTCTGTTGTTTTTGATGAGTACATGAATGATGAAAATGAGGACTTGGAACACCAAGCTCAAATAGAAAACATGTTGAAACAGTTCCTTGAGCAGACAAAATCAATGAGGGAGCAGATGGAAGTATTAGGAATTCAGACTAAGGAAAATGGAGAGGCCTTAGAAATGATAAGCGCCAAGATCACAGAGATGATGGTTGAGGATGAAGCTTGCGCTGATGTGCAAGTAACGATTTTATGCAATACTCAAGAGGGATTACAAGGAGAAGAAAAGGGTGAGTTCTTGGAAGAAGCTCAACAATTAGAAGCTCTTGAGAGTCCCCGTGATGGTGTCACACATATGGAAAATCCATTCATGGAAGAAGAGATAGAGTATCCCCCATTTGACATTAATGGAGAGATAAATGTTGATGCGGAGAAGGTGTATACAAGTAAGGAGGCCAAGAACAATGTAGTTTCAGAGTTGAGGTGTATTGTACCCCACTCGAAGCATTTTTTGACATTAAGTTTGGTTGACAACCTAGAAATAGAGTCTTCCAAGCTTATAGAGGAATGTCTAGAGGAGGAACAAGCCCCGTATATTCTGAAATTTGTTGACTCGGAGAGAAAAAATGACTTCTCTTACTTAAGGGCCAATTAGTGCAAAAGGCGACATTTACTGCTTGGTCCTTTCATTTTTTCACCACCATCCCTGGAGCATAAGAGGAAACTAGAGAAGAAATTAGGGGTGAGATTAATATCCTCAAGGTGGAGGAAAAAGGGTGAAACTCGATACGTCGTGCCGCGACGTAAAACCAGGCGCTACTTGGGAGGCAACCCAAGGGTACCATGGGTACCATTTTAATTTCTTGCATTTGTGTTGATTTTATTTATTTTTCATCTTTTGTTGTTTTGGGTGGAAAGTTAAGCACAGATGGAGGGGAAGTCTGAGTACCCTTGGAGGAGGAAGCTAAAAATCATGGAAGAGAAAAAGTGTGGGGTCGAATACCCACTTGTGCAAATTTGAAGAAAAGCATGCTATTAGCTAGGCATAGAGGCCAGGGAGTATTTCTCACCCTTTTGAATTTTAATTAGATGCTTTGGGGACATAGCATGATTCAAGTGTGGGGTGAGAGAAATTTCAAAAATGTTGTGCTTAATGATTTTGGTGAATGTAGTGCTTGATACATATTGAAATTTTTTTTTAATTAAGCATGACTTCATCACCCGTTAGTTTTTTCTTTCGGTTCTTTTCTGACGGGGGGTCTTTGAACCAAAGAATAAAAAATTTTCTTTGTCTGTATATAGTGTTTTTAGTCATAGTTAGGGACTGTTTCCGACAATGGATGGATGACGACCGTCTTGAGGAAAATTAGTCAATAGGTTTTGGTTTTTGAACCTGTAGCTAATTGATGGCTTGATGTTCTTGTTATGTGCTATACATTATTGTAAGATACAAGTGAGGTTAGTGTTGAAGCATGTAAGAAGTGTATAACTTTGTTGGAGACACTTAGGCTCTTCAATTTGACTCGATTTGATTGAAGCTTAATTCTGAATTCTTGTGATTAGCTGAGTAAGAGTCTGCTGAATGTGTCTTGAATTGAGCATGTGCAATGAGTGTAAATTTTTCGAATGAATGTCTAGAACTTTCCTGGTGTGTATATTAAACGAAATGAAGGATGTGGATTGTAGAAGATGATTTAGGCATTTCTTTGAATGAACCTAATTTTTATCCCTAACTTTACCTACCTTGAATGTTGATTCCTAGTGAGCCCCATTAAGCCTTAATCCTATTCTTTTATAGCTACAACATAAGGTTAATCCTTTTTCTTTCATTAGCTTTGAATTTGATCCAAAACTCCTAAGCGCTCAAGTGAAAAATCCGAAAGAGTGAAGGAGTGAGAAGCATGAAAAAGAAGGAAAAGTAGCAGTTGTAAAAGTTGAGAAAGGTCAAAGGTGCACTTGTTTGAAAATGCCTGAGTATTGGTAGGGAGTAAGAAATAAATGAATGAAAAAGTTGCTTAAGTACCCCTTACTAATAATCTAAGTGTGCTTAAAGAAATGGAAACAAGACGAGAAAATTCAAGAGTGAAAAGAATGAGGAGGAAGTAAGAAAAGAAATGTCCTTAATGAATGTTGGATGTATTAAAAGCGCCTAGGGAAGATAGCCACTGTTACTATCCATAATATTACCTACCCGTCCCTTGGCTTGCATTACAACCCGATAAGTCCTACTAGATCTTACATTCATACATCCTTAAATTAGTGGAGTAAAACACTAAGGGCAAGCTTATGGGTCACTACATGATACATGTGAATTCCTTAAGAGAGTGAGCGTAATTCTATTCATATACCCATACATGTTGTGATTTGAAAATTTGTGAGTAAAAATGGGTAACTCTCTTGTAGTGAGGGCACATGTTTAATGAGAGATAACATTCATGTCGAATTTCTTGATCGGTTGATTTGCAGGAGTTTGCTAAGATTGAGAGTCGATTCTTGAGGTTAGGAAGTCTTAACATAGTTGTATTTCATTTCAATGATTAAATCGTGCATGCTCTATTTTTAACTTGCTATCTTAGATAATCATTATAGCCATAACTTGAATTATCTTGTTAAATTAACTATGTGTTAGTCTTCATTTACATGAGATGTAAAAGGGTTGTTCGAGGATGAACAAGGCTTTAAGTGTGGGGTAGGTGATCTTGGGCAAAATGGCATGCCCAAGGGATACTTTACAACATACTTTTGTCTTATTTAGCTACTTATTTATATACATTCTCATGTAGATTTATGTAAATGTGAATATATATACTACCCAACATGATTAGTTTTTATTTTTGTAGGTTTAAAATGAATTTGAGAAACTAATCCATGAGTTGGTGAAGTGGAAGCATGGAATCGGAAGTAATATGCGAACGTCGGCAAGGAGGATGCGCGAAACAGCCCACCTGCGTATTGGAAACGTGCCACGGCAGGCAGGCTGCGCGACAAGGGCGTGTCACGGCCCCTAACGCACTGCACAAGCAGCGTGCCACGCTGCCATCGCGGCAAGGGGCTTCCTGGCGTGTATTTTATGCAAATTTCCAGTGTGCCTACGCGATGCCTCTGTGTCACGGAGGCAAATTGGCGATATAACCTCCGTGACATGGAGCTATTTCATACTGGGAATAATTTTATACACCTCACATTTACTATAAATAGGTCCCTTAGCTCCTAAAAACATTTTGTCACGTAATATTTCTGAAAAACTACCAAGGAGTGAAGGGAGAAGTGGGAGAACTCACCTAGGGTTCTTAAATTTCATCTTCTCTTCTACCAATTCTTGTAAGTATGTTAATTTAATTATGTTTTCTTGTAATTATACGAACTTGAGTGGCTAGAACCCTTCCTCTAGGGTTGAAACCACATGGTATGATTGTGAATACATGATTTTGTTTTGGTTTTAAGTTATTGATTATTGTTTTGTCTTACATTCTTAATTATGGTTATTTTTATGATTGATCACCATGAAAATACACACGTTACACCTAGGTAAAAGCTTGAGAAAGTAAACCTAGGAAAGAACAAAGAATGTAGGGAGAAAGTTCATATCTTTCGATACGATTCGCGGTTAGGATAAGAAATTATACCTAATTTGCCTTGCTTGGTTACTAAAACGGGATGAGCTAGACACCAACTTAGAATTATGACATCACCACTTGTAGAAGTAGTTGTGAAGATAAGTTGAGTTAAATGATTAGAGGTACGAAAGTCCCTAATCAAGAGCATAAACCATGTAAACCACATCCATGTAATTGAATTGCCCACGAACTAGAATGTCACATCCCCGCTCAATGATGTAGTTGTGAGGCTAGTTTGTCGTGTTTAGAGGCTCGAAAGACCATGAACATGCAATTGTAATTATGTGAGACGACAATTGATAATTCCATACTTAAACCATTACAAAGCATAGTATCGCATGATCATCCGGCATTAGCTCTAAGTTTCTTGAATGTTTTCAGAGTATTTCTGTGACCACCCCTAGACTTAATTAAACTTTATCGAAAAAGTCTAAATCAACACTTGCGAAAGTTAATATCACACTTGAACAGGTTATTTGCAGGAAATTGAGAGAATATAAGGGTAGAAACAAAAAACTCAATTTTGGAAAAGATGAAAGTGATTTCATAATACAAAACTCAAAATATAAAGGTGTTTGGGCAGTAGCCGTTTTTTTGCAGCGGTGGCCACGTCACTACTCGATAATGCCACCTTAAAATGCCTATAAATTTTTTATTTCAAACTCTGATTGATGAGCGGTTTGATATTCTGAATGTAGGATAGTTAGTTCTTAGGGAGTTAGGATATGATCAAGGTGTTTCTTTGAAAAAGCCATGTTTTTCCCATGTTTGTTTTACCTTTCTAAACATCATCCCTAGTTAACCCCCTTTGAGCCACAAGCCATATTCTTTCTTAGCCACGAAAGTATTTTAATCCCTTTTTTGTAAGACCTCAGGCTTATTGATCCAAAGTAGTGTTAGGAACTTTGAGACTTGAAAGCAAAGGTCCACCTGAAGTATAATGTTAAGGGAAAAATAAAAAATTATGGTAAGAGGAGACAAAATGAAAAAAAGGGGTGTCCACAAAATTGTGTTGGTTACTTGCTTCTAGGACAATGGAAGACAGTGTTAATTGAAAAATCCTTATTGATTCTATAATCAAAGACTAGCAGTTAAGTAGTGAAAAAGGGGCATGAGAAGAAAAGAAAAAGGATGAGTTAAGTGAAGGGTGAACAAAAAGGAGAAGGTAGTGGACAAGAAAAATGAAAAATGTCTTAAAAGTGCTTAGGGTGGTGATGTGCCATGATTTTATGGTACTTTTGAGCTTAAAACCAAGAAAATATGCACATTCCAGGTATGTTTATGTAGATATGATGTATTTGTGTTAAGTGTTGCAGGAAAACAGGTCCGAAACGGGAAATGGGCAAAGTAAGAAAAAAATGGACAAAAATGCGGCCTGCTACCCAGGTCACAAGTCGTTGTCCCAATGCACGACTCGTGCCTGGAGTCAAGGGAAGAGATTGAGTTTGATGAAACATAACCAGTGCACCTCACGATTTGAAGGAACGACTTGTTACATCTGGTAATGAGTCAATGTGATAGTCATAGAGACTGGGAGGAAAATTTCTGAAGAATGTCCAGTGAAGACAACGAGAGACATAAAAAGTCATCAGCTGAAGTGATGAATCGTCATCAGATACTGTGGGCATCCGTCAAGTGCACTGGAGGATTTGAAGATCCATGTCCACGAGGGACCTAACAACTCATGCCCAAGCATAACGAGTCATTAGGTGACCCGTCACCAAGATAGAATAATTGCTTAGGACGAGTCAAATTTATTGGCCACGACTCGTTGGGAGACCAAACGAGTCATTACTTGGCCCAATACCACTGCCAACCTGGAGCCCTTTTTAGTTACAAAAAGATTTGTTTGGGACTATAAATACAATATTTAGGTTTATTTTTCGAGTCCAGGTTTTTTTACCACTTTCCACGTAAATTTTAGTGTTGTTAACGATCATTCTTGGTTCAAGAAACAAAGTTTGTAATTTTTTTCTTGATTTTGAGAATTAAACAACATTGAAGTTTTGTTCATCGATTTTTGTGTTTTATTCAATTCACGTGGTTTTCTTCTACGAATTTTTGTAAGTTACAATTATGATTTATTCCTTATTTTGTGATTGCGATCATTCAAATATGAGTAGCTAAACCCATAACTAGGGTTGTGGGAACCCTGATGAATTAACACACATAGGTAAAAAATACTTAGTGATTCTTGAATGGGGTTTATGCATGTATTGTTTTTCCCTTCGTTTTAATTGTTTCTTAACGGTTGCTAGTTGGAATTTGCCTTATTCTTACTTACCTGATCAAGGGGGTAGTGAATGGGAAAAGGGATTAACAATAGAGATTTGAGGCTATCAGCCCTTATCTAATAGCTTGACCTTGTTCGAGAATAGCTACTCATATATTAAGGGTAAGGGTTAATTAAGCATACACCCATATATGGATCAAGTTGTGTGGTGAGAATCATATGTATAGGGGACCAGCCATTTAGGTGAATTTAACTTACCAATATTGCATGCTAAACACCAGAACAGATCACTAGTGTAAAATCCTTGTGGTTATGAAGTCATGGGGAACACAATCCTAGTCACTTTATTGATTGAAAACAACCGAAATTGATTTAAACATTTTCTAGTCTTTACTCTTGTTTATTATTTTGTGTTTAGAATCTTTCCCCCCTAGGAAATAAGCAAACCAATAGAATTAGCTAAACGCATTAACTCAAGTTCTCATCATATTCCTTGTGGGATTCGACCCCAACCCTAGTTGGGTTCTATATTTGACATCGACCACTTTATATCTCATTCACGAGGTGTAATTTGGGTGACATCAAATTTTGGCACCGTTGCCGGGGAACACGGCTAAGGCTTTTGTTAATTGTGTTTGCTTTACTGTTCGTCGTTATTTCCTTTTTATTTTTCTTTTGTTGTTTTTGTTCTTAACAGGTCTTAGGTTCGTGCATGCCCAGTACTAGGAGCCAAGGAAATTCCCTGGTTCAAATTGATCACGAACTTGAACAAACACTGATAAATCTTAGGAGAATGGCTAACGTAAAGAGCAAGGGACAGTGGACCAAGCAACAGCCAGAATGTTGACTGAGGAGCAAGCTCGGACAAGAGATCGAGAGTTAGCAAAGGTTGTTGAAGAGCAACGCCTAGCTGCCGAAGCAGAGCGAACTAGAACGAACAGAGGTCTAGATCAGCAGAGGCATAGGTAATTTGATGAGGGCGATGATGGTGATATTAACGAAGCCGGTGCCATTGGAGCTATTGTCCCTCCCCCTTTTCCTATTGGGGAAAAGTTTGATATTACCAGTTCTATGATCCAACTACTCAACATGAAAGGAATATATGCGAGTCATACAACTGATGATGCACATACTCACTTGACTAATTTCGTGGGCATCTGCAAAGCATACAAACAACTGGGAGTGAGTCAGGATGCGATACGGCTGAGGTTATTTTCCTTTTCATTAGGGAGTGAGGCAATGCTCTAGTTGGCAGCACTGCCCAATGATTCTATCACTACATGGAAGTAGTTGAAAAGAGCTTTTCTTGAACGATTTTTCCCACCTTCCAGAGCTTTACAGCTGAAAGATGAGATATACAACTTCAGGCGGTTAAATTTTGAGGAACTTCAAGAGACATGGCTGAGGTTCAACAAGAAGCTCAAAAGGGTGCCCAACCACAGGATCCCAGATGATACATTGATGGAAATTTTCTATAGGTCTCTAAATGCTAACACCAAGGCGGTGGCTGATACCGTGTCTAGCTTCACATTCATGAGTCACACTTATGCTGAAGCTATTGAGCTACTTGACAGAATCACTAAAACCAACCACGCATGGAACACAAGAGATTCGGAGGCTTCGGCTGGTTCTTATGCGGTAGGTGTGACTGCAAAACAGAGAAGGAAGGATGAAGAGAGAGATTTGGATATTGCTGAAATAAAGACCATAATGGGGCTGCTTACTAAGAATTTGATGGGAACCGGGGATGAAAAGGTGAATGTTACGTGTTCTCAAGGCAAGGCCCCGAGAAATGATGGAGGTAAATCAGAATCTAAGGAGGAAGCTAATTATATAAATGATCAAGGGTCGGGTTTCCAGACTAACCCCCAAGGGCTACCCAAGACTCTTGGTGTCAAGGTCAAGGGAACCAAGGTCGGAACTACTATAGAGATAATAATTATAACTGAGGTCAATACAGAGACAATGGAGATTGGAAAAAGCGTGAGGAGTATAAGAATGACAGAAGCGGTCTATATGTTCCTCCAAGGAACCATGAGCCAGAGTCTAGTGGTTTAAGGGTGGAAGCCATGTTGTTTGAGGTACTTAATCAGATAGAGACAACAGATGGCCATTTCAAGGACCTCCACTCTGATATTTCTGGTATGAATCAGAAGGTGGAATCACATGATGTGGCCATTAAGTAGATTGAGCAACAGCTTAGTCAGATGTTTGTTGCGATGAACCAGAGGCAACAAGGCATGCTTCCCAGCAATATAGTTATAAATCCAAAAAATGACAGTCATTGCATGGAAGTCACTACTAGGAGTGGGAAGATGACAAGTAATCCTCCAAGGGAGGTTGTGGTTGATGAGATAGCAGAGCCCTTAGTGATTGATGATGATAGTATGGCAGATTTTGAGGATCATAATTTTTTTGATGATTCAGGGGAGAAGAATACTCCTAGTAATGCAAAGGAGCATGGATCTAGCAAAGAGAAGGAGAAGGAGGTACCGCAAAAGATCGCACCTATTCCTAGACCTTCTCCCCCTTTTCCACAGAGGTTGAATAAAAAGGTCGAAGATAGGGAAGTATCACAAGTTCATTTCTATGTTGAAAAAATTATCTTTGAACATCCCATTAGTCGAGGCACTTGAGTAGATGCCCAGCTATGCTAAATTCATGAAGGACCTTGTCAATAGAAAAAGGTTCGTAAGATTCGAACCTGCAGATAATTTGTACCACTATAGTGCAATAGTATCCCGTTCTCTTGTTTAGAAAAAGGAAGACCCTAGAGCGTTCACCATACCGTGCACTATTTGAGCTTTTAATTTTGCTAAGGTTGGGTGCTATTATTAACTTGATGCCGCTAGCAGTTTTCAGACAGTTGGTCTTGGGAGCCCCCAAACCGACTACAATGCAGCTTTTGATGGCAGATCGTCTGGTGAAAATCTGGTGAAATTATCTATGATGTTCTAGTAAAGGTGGAGTCCTTTATATTTCTGGCCGATTTTGTCATTCTAGACTGTGAGGTTGATTTTGAGGTCCCCACTATCTTGGGGCGACATTCCTTTCCACCGGATGTGCTGTTGTAGATATGAAAACTGGATAGCTGAAATTTCGATTAAACAATGAGGAGGTGGCATTCAATGTATGCCGATCCATGAAGCCAGCCAAATGACATGAGGGTGGTCTCAGTAATTGATGTTCTGGAACCTGAGTTTCCAATCATGCCCATAGAAGAGTTAGTTATTCTTGATGACTTAGCGGCAGTTTTGATGAATGTTGGTGCTGAGGAGATCCATGGGGGTGAGGAGATAGTTAATGCACTTCTTGGTATGGGTTCATACACTTATGCTCCACAGAAGATTGATATTGACCTGAAGAATTGGGTGACCCTATCGGCCAAGGCATCTATTGAGGAGCCTCTGGTATTGGAGCTCAAAGCACTCCCGTCTCACTTGCAGTATGTATTTCTGGGAAGTAGTAACACTTTATCACTCATTGTTGCAACTGACCTGGAGGAATGGCAAGTGGAGGCTTTGGTCTCCATTTTGAAGAGATATACAAAAGCCATCAGATGGACCATTGCAGACATTATTGGAATCTCAGCCGGCAGGTTGAATCCACCTATGCAAGAGGTGGTCAAGAAGAAAATCATCAAGTGGTTGGATGCAGGTGTGGTTTACCCTATTGCTGACAGCAAATGGGTGAGCCCAATTCAGTGTGTATCGAAGAAGGGAGGAATCACGGTGATCTCAAATGCTAACAATGAGCTCGTTCCACTAAGACCAGTCACCTATTGGAGAGTATGCATGGACTATAGGAGGTTGAACCGTTGGACTCAGAAAGATCACTTTCCTATTCCATTCATGGATCAAATGTTAGACCGACTTGCAGGCAGAGGATGGTACTATTTTCTTGATGGTTATTCGGGGTATAATCAAATATATATAACCCCCGAAGACCAAGAGAAAACCACTTTCACCTGTCCATATGGTACATTTTCTTTCAAGAGGATGTCGTTCGGGTTATATAATGCGCCCGCCACTTTTCAGAGTTGCATGACGTCCATATTTTCTGACATGGTGGAGAACATCATTGAAGTCTTTATGGATGACTTTTTGGTGATGGGTGATTCATTCGAAGACTATTTGGTTCATTTGAGCAAGGTGCTGCAGCAATGTGAAGAGACCAACTTGGTGATTAACTGGGAAATGTGTCATTTCATGGTCAAAGAAGGCATAGTGCTAGGCTATAAGATTTCTGGTAAGGGTATTGAGGTGGATCGGGCCTAGATCGAAGTAATTGCTAGTCTACCACCTCCAATTTCTATGAAAGGTGTTCAAAGCTTTTTGGGTCATACAGGGTTTTATAGGAGATTCATCAAGTACTTCTCAAAGATTGCACATCCTTTGTGTAAATTTCTTGAGAAAGAGGTGAAGTTTGTTTTCGATGAGGCATGTTTAAAGGCATTTGAATGCCTAAAAGAGAGATTGACCACTGCCTTGATTATAGTGGCACCTAACTGGTCTTTATCATTCGAGGTTATATGTGATGCTAGTGGAGTGGCCCTGGCAGCCCAGAAAAATTACATTGTGATAGAATAGGAGTTGTTGGCTGTAGTTTTTGCATTCGAGAAGTTTCGGGCGTACTTTCTTGGAACTAAGCTAACAGTTCATACAGACCATGCAGCTTTGAGATATCTGATGGCAAAGAAGGATGTCAAGCCACGATTGATTCGATGGGTTCTACTGCTGCAAGAGTTTGAGTTTGAGGTAAAAGACCAAAAAGGGACCGAAAACCAGGTGGCGGATCATTTATCAAGATTGGAACCAGATGCAGCACTTTGTGATGAGCTTGACATAGATGATGCATTCCCCAACGAGCAGGTTTTAGCTGCCTCACAGGATCTCATCCCATGGTTTGCAGACTTCACAAATAATCTGGTGAGTGATGTTTGTACCGGAGCACTTATCTTTTCTCTAGTGGAAGTTCATGTCTGAGGTGCGGAAATTTTTCTGGGATGAGCCTTACTTATTTCGCATATATGCTGATGGGTGATTCAGAGATGCATGCCATAGGTGGAGATGTTGAGCATATTGGAGGCCTGCCACTTATCCCCTTTTGGGGGTCACCACAACGGGATTCGTACAGCCTACAAGATTCTACAATGTGGGTACTATTGGCCAACCATTCACCAGAATGCGCATGATTTTGCAAAGGCATGTGATGCATGCTAAAGGAAATGAGGCATATCACGGAAGCATGAGCTTCCTCTTACTCTCATCCTTGTCATTGAGTTGTTTGATGTGTGGGGCATTGATTTCATGGGCCCATTCGTGAGATCGAACGGGATGAAGTACATATTTGTTATTGTGGACTGTATTTCAAAATGGGTGGAGGCAGTTGCGCTTTCAAATAATGAAGGGAAGAGTGTCACAACATTCTTGAAGCAGAATATTTTTGCCAAATTTGGAACTCCCAGAGCTATTATTAGTGATGGGGGCTCGCACTTCTGCAACCGTTTGTTTCGTACTTCATTGGGAAATATGGGGTGAAACACAGGGTGGCAACACCCTATCATCCACTGTCTAGTGGGCAAGTTGAAGTCACAAACCGGGAGATAAGGACCATTTTAGCAAAGACTGTGAATGCTAACCGGACAGATTGGTCTAGGAGGCTAGATGATGCTTTATGGGCTTATCGGACAACATTCAAAACTCCTATAGGTATGCCTCCGTATCAGCTTGTATATGGAAAAGCATTTCATCTTCCGGTTGAACTTGAGCACAAAGCTATGTGGGCGCTCAAGAAGCTGAATTTGAACTAGAGCGAATATGCTGATCTTGGGCAGATTTATATGCCCAAGTGATACTCAAACGTATTATTTTCGCCTTGTTTGTGTGCAATATGTATATATTCTCATGTAATTGGTAATAAAATGTGAATTTATACTAACCAACATGATTAGCATTTGTTTTGCAGGAAAATATGATTTTTAGGAGCTAAAATGCATGTTGGAACTATATCGAAGTTGGACTTGGATACGAGCGTGGAAAAGACATTGGAGTGCACAAATTATAGGGGCTCCATGATGGAGCCGTGCCACGCTACCATCGCGGAGGCACACTGCTTGGAGAGGAAATTAAATGGCAAATTCCAGTGAGGCCTCGCGATAGCTCCGTGGCACGGAGATAGGCCTCCGCGTTGGCCTCCGTGCCACGTTGAGGCTATTTTACCGGACCCTGGATTTCCAGTGAAGGTCCGCGTCCACGCCGTGTCACGGAGGCAGTGCTCCGCATTGACCTCCGTGACACGTTGCTTGTTATTCCGGGAAAAATTTCCCTCTAGTATAAATAACACACTTAGGTTTATTTTAATTAGTTCAGACTTGGTGGAGCTAGGACGTGGGTTAGCAGCAGTTGAGGGACGAAAAAGCTAAGGGATATCTTCTCTTCCTTTCTTCTTTCAATCAATTGTATGTATGATTTACACTTGTTTTAGGATGATCAATCCACAAATGAGTGGCTAATTCTCTTCCTTGCTAAGGTTTTGAACATGTGTAGTGAATTTTGATTGTAAATGATATGGTTTTCTTCTTCTTCTTTCATGTTGTTCTATTAATTCTTGTTCTTACTGCATTAGTGCTTGGACGACATTAATGTACATCTAAAAAGTCCAATTTCACTCGAGAGAGCAAGAAATTGGAAAGTTGTGAATTAATAGGGTATTGTTCTTAACTTGATTTGGGAAAATTGGGTTTTGATGTGCTTTCCTGATAGAAATATACTTGAAAGCCGTATTAGTCAATTTAGGAACCGGAATTGTATTGGTAGGTTGTAAATTGCATTTGATCACAGAAATGTAGACGGATGGTTTATGATTCTTAAGTGAAATTAAATACGAGAGTTTTAATTTCTAGGCTACTGTTCTTGCTAGCAACATGAAGAAGAGATTAACTGAATTATTATTATAATCGAATTCATTACTTATTCTTAACCTTGGCATGCTCATATCCATAGTTTAAATTCACAGTAAATAATTGTTAATAGTTTTGGTATATATAGATTTTATAAACAAAAACTCATTTAACTGTTGGTTACGTTGTTGTTAGCATAATTAGAAGTAAGATAAGAATATAGTATACTTAGGCAATTTTTACATATCCTGAGCCTCCTTGGATCGATACTTGGCTTACTTAGCCACTTTATTACTTGTTTGACCATGTGCACTTGCGTGTCGGTTTATAATATATAATACCAACCGAAACAGCTGGACAGATGCGAACTTGAGGCTTGATCAGTTGAATGATCTAGATGAATTTCGTTTGAAAGCCTATGAGAGTTCTTAAATTTATAAACTAAGGATGAAAATTCAGCATGACCGGAAGATTGAGAAGAGAGAGTTCAGCTCGGGTGATATAGTGTTACTATTCAATTCTAGGCTTCGCTTGTTTCCTGGAAAGTTGAAGTCCAAATGGTTGGGGCCATTTCAAGTGGTTCAAGTATTCTCCTATGGGGAAATTGAATTGGAAAACCATGAAGGAAAGCGATTTAAAGTCAATGGTCAACGGGTGAAAGCATATCTAGCTAGGGAAAAGCGAAGAAATAAAGCTGGTGGATCTCGGGGCTCTGGGTGAAATCTGAGTAACCCGGGGAGTTGCATCATCCCGCGACGTTAAATCAGGCGTTGCATGGGAGACAACCCATGGAGTGTATTTTGGTGAAGTCTGAGTAGTCAAAATATCTGCATCATGTTGTGACGTTAAATCAGACACTTCTTGGGAGGCAACCCAAGATGTAATTGTAAGAAAAATATAGTCTTCATGTGTGTTGATGTGTCTAGGTGATTAAGATGGGAAATTTGAAGCTGAAACCAAAAATCTGAACTTAAGTTGCTGGTGTCAAAAAGCATAGAACGAGTCGTCATCAGGCCTAACGACGCGTTAAGTGGATCATGGTCACTGCCACATAAAACAGTGTAGACAATGGTTAACCAAACAAGTAGTTGCCAGTGACAATGAATCTTGGGGTCTTCCGTCAAGTCTACTGGATTAAAGAGGGATTCGAGTTGTATAAAGAAGCAACGAGGGACTTAATGAATCGTGGGTACACCCAACGATTCGTTAAGTGACCCATCATGAAGCCACTGTAATGCCATAAGAGTTCAGGACCTACGACTCATTACACGACTTGTTCGATACCACCATGAGTCATTTAATGAGTCATTAGGTCCTAGTTAAGATTTTGAAATATGTAATTGAACGAAAGGCCCACACGCATTGTGGCCACGACTAACGACCCGTTACGTGGGACTTGGCTTACTGTAATTTAAATGTTCCACCCGACCTGACCCATGTACAAATAGGGTAATTTAATTTCAAATCGTATAAAAACACTCCAATTTTGCCCACTCAAACCCCTTAAAAAATCAAAACTCAACACTCTCAAGCAAGTTTCTCACCTCCTATTCTCCTAAAACATCACTCACAATAAATCATTCAAAATTGCACTCAAGTTCATACAGGCACGATTACTCTGATCAACATTCACAGCTTACTCTTCATCTTCATCCTCAAACATTGTGAGTATGTAAATGCTTAGAGTATACTTATTGCCTGACCTATGCATCTCTACAGACATCATACTGTTTGATCTATGATTCATCCCAGTAGAAAATCTTAAGTTGCTTTGATTTTTGTTACTCATGATTAAAATCTAAATCAATGTTATATGAAATGTGGTTGTTGTGCTGTTGGGATTGAAAAATCTAAGTGATGATGAACATGGTGTGAGTTATTTTAAACCACTAGAAGTAAACTCTTGAGTACAAGCCATGTAACGAGTCATGATATCACCTCACGACTCATTGTGTAGCTCGTCCTGAGTGGGAAATGGGAGATGCAGACCAGTGTACCTCGCGACTGGTCTAACGAGTCTTTGCCACAAGTAACGAATCATTATGACCGGTTGTTAAGTCCATCGGTCCAACAAAGAAAAAAATGACCTGCAGACAACGAGTGACCTCACGAGCTGTGGCTAGTGGCAACGACTCGTTGAGTCCCTCATCATATCTGCAGGGACACAATTATAAGCTAGTTTTATTTCATCTCACCTTGAAAAATAATTGTCATCCCGCAGGTACAATGGCTTTGATGGGTACACCAAAGAAGGGTCCGGCCAAGAAACAGGTGCCAGAGAGGAGTCAACCATCATATCGCAAACTTAGGGACGTGTCCTCCTCCTCCAAAGAGTTGAGTAGCTTGGATGAGGAATACGAAGTTTTAAAAGAGCAGCTTCAGAGGAGATCCACCAAGGTTAGGACACAATGCCCTACAAATCTGACAGCCCTGTTTGATGCTCCTACTCCACTTGCAAGAAACCCACTAAGCCGAGCATAAGAGAATGTTGGGGCCACAGTCACGATAGCTCTCGAGGGCACCATAGCTGTGGAAAATGCAGAGGGTGCTGATGAGTCACTGCCCAATAGGGGAGCACAGATGATGAGTTGACAGAGACTTCAAATACATGTAATGATCAACCATGACAGGTGAGGCAATGGTGTGTTCGCAATATGCAGGCCATTTACAATAGGTACATTACTTCAAATGAAAAAGGCCATCTAAAGAGGAGCATCTACAAGGAGCCCAGACTGGTCACCATGGGGCTCAATGACTTCCCTGAGCTGCAGGCATTATTTGATAGATATAGGTTCGGGTGGTTAACTAAGCCATCAGGGAGCTACAACCCTTGCCTGGTTAGATAGTTTTATGTTGCCTACGCAGCCACGTTACAGCGTCTGGCTTTAGGAGGCTAAGACTGGAAGAAGAGGTCCGCACTGACGTAGGTGTTGGTTCGGGAGACGCCTGTAGACATCTCTAAGAGGACCATCTCTAGACTGCTCTATGGTCCAGACTATTATGCCCCGATGAATACAGCTGAGTTCGATCAGAGACTTTTCGAGCTCAAGTCAAAATCAAGAAGCTGAACAGTGTAGAATGAATAAAGAAGTACTCTTGGCTATCACACATCATTGCCACAAGGGGTCCGCTAGTTGAGTGGTTGCATGGCACCAAGTCACAGATAATAAAGGCCACATTGAACTTCCAAGCTAAATTTTGGTGGTCATTGGTTCATCACAGGCTGGTACCGACCAGCAATGACAATGTGCTTTCACTTGACAGAGCTGCACTGGTAGCTAGCATCATGGAGGGGTACACTATAAACTTCCCACGATACATTGGTGAAGAGATTCGAGAGTGGGCGATAGTAGACAGCACTACCATTCCCTTTCCATGCCTCGTATGATAGACTCTGTCAAGAGTCAAAGGTGCCAGAATTATCGTCGATTGATCAGCGAGTGGTGGTCCATAAGATCATCGATATCGGGTTGATAAGAGATGAAACAAACCCGATATCGAGAGAAAGCAGTCAATCTGCCACATCCGTTGGAGTGACTTTATTGGAAGAGGCATTGAGCAGCAGTATGCAGACTGACGTTGCATTGTTTACTAAGATTGTGGTAGAGCCCACAGAGGCCAGAGAGATTGGTAGCCAGCCTGAGGCTACAGATACAGCCGACATTTCTGCACCTACTGAGGTTCCAGAGTCCTCATCCAAGATAGTAGCACCTCGACCACCTGTTGCACCCTCACATGCTTCTCCAGCTGGCCTAGTAACTATTTCCCAATAATTCCTGATCGACATGGCTAGGCGGTTGGCTAAAGCTGAAAAACAACAAGCACACATAGCTCTTCAAGTTGGGGTACTAATGGAGCAAGTTAAGCCATAGGATACAAAGGAGTTGGAGGTGCTCTCTAGCTCAGTACATGGCCGGTTAGATGGAGGTGTATGGATGAGTGCTTTTCACAATTATAGGCACCCGAGCTAGCAAGGTTGTATGCGGAGGTAGCAGCACTCTGAGCGGAGGTGCGGGAGTTGTTCGCACGATAAGAAGCTTCGATCCCTCCAATCGTGCTTCCAGTGATTGATGACGAGAGCGAGGAAGAGCTACCACCAATATTTGACTTTATCATTGAGGATCCGGTGGCACAGGATAAGGGCAAGAGGCCTCGTGAGAAGGCAAGTTTTAATGAGGATGATTCTCTGCTACATGAGCATAAGCGAGATTGGAGAGAGATGGAGGCAGCGCTGTAGTTATCTAGAGATGAGGCTCGACAAGGGCTGCAGTTGAGGCACCGAGAGCTCATAGAGAAGGTACAAGGTTAGTAGGTTCTAAAAACGCACCGGGTCAAGCCGGAGGTACAGGAGATGACACTGGAGGAGTATCTGCACCCTCTACCGACCAGGTCACAGACACCTAGGTCACATAGGTATGTTCCCTATTTCCATGGTTTTGTTTTTATATATGCGTTGAGGATGACACATGCTCTTCTTCATGGGGTTGGGGAGGGATACCTTGTATTTTTGCTGACATAACCCGAGAGTTTTTCTTACAGAATATCTTTTCCCTCGGGTGTTCATTAACTAGTAGAACTGGCACGGTTAGGTTTTTATGTGTTTGTGTTTGTTTGTGTCAGTCAAAAGAATATTAAGTAAACTTAAGGCAGTCAGTAGCATGAATTTTTGAATTTAATTGAACTGATAATGTGATACCCCTCCTAAAAAAAATTTATGTATGTGTTAAAATCGACAAGTATGACCTTTGTGAATCTTTGCATGGCATTAAAACTGTGAACATGTTTACCATTGTATGACTATACCTGAACTAGCAGTGAGTAGAAGTGATGATGTTGTCCTGTGCAATGTGTGAGTGAGATTTAATAGTTAATTTCTGATGTGTGTGTCAATCTAGAACTTTCCTAGTCAGTCATCCGAGGTAGAGGATGGGAAACTAGGAAAGGATCATAGGCCATTTTTGATTAATGAGTCCACTTTAGGCTTAAAAGACCTACCAAATGGAAATAAATATCCCTTGATCCAAATTTTGAGCTTAAATGGACCTTTCTTTTTGCTAACACTAATTCACCTTCCTGCTTTAATTAAAATGAATCTGTTTTGGCCCTGGTCCCTTCTTGGACACTGTGAATCGCAACTCAGTTAAATCACCTAAGTTGAGAGTGGCTATTATAGGGGTGATTAAGAAGATTAGGGTGGAATGAAATTGAATAATGAAAATGAAAGAGCGTGTGCGGTGTGGATAATGAAAGAACAGAATTTTTTTTTGTTAAAGATAAAAAGAGCAAAAAAAAAGTGAAAGTAATGAATACTTGAAAGAAGGAACACTGCACTCGTAGTTGAAAACGAAAGTAAAAGAAGAAGAAAGCAAAGGAAAAAGGGAGAAAATAGGGAAAGAAGGTTAAAAGTGGAGCCAATGAGTGTGTAGTACGAAGGAGGGTTAAGCTACTAGTCCCATATGTACCATACCCAAACCCGAGCCTACGTTACAAGCTTAAAAGTCCTATAGTGATCCTGGTTACCCGTCTAAAATTTGAGGTATTGAAAGTAAAGGCAAGCTTATTGTATTGCATGCTCACAGTTAGAAATTCTTTGTGAGAGCGACTGTGATCTTACCTAGTCCCAAGAGAAATACATTTATATGATCATATACACATGAGTGAGTGTGGGGCTTCTTTGTAGTGAGAGCATTTGGTCAACAAAATCGTTTGCAAATTGTCTGGATCAGTGTTATAGATTTATGTGCATGGTTGCAAGTGACAGTATTTTGTCATGTTTCAATTCCTCTGTGTCATGGTAGAAAATCTTACATATGCATTATGATTTTATTTTGTATGATAAAGGAGGGGTAGAAAATTTGATTAGATGAAGAGTTGTGACTGCCGTAAGTTTCCTAAAGTTCTTTTGATTGAAGCGTTGTGTTAGTTTTATTTTATTTTATTTTTGCCTGAGGACATGCAAAAGTTCTAAGTTGAGGGTGTTGACGTGCCGTGATTTTACGACACTTTCAACACTTAAACCAAGAAAAAATATGCACATTCCAAGTATGTTTATGTACATATGATGTGTTTGTGTTAAGTGTTGCAGGAAAATAGGTCCGGAATGAGAAATGGGCAAAGTAAGGAGAAAATGGACAAAAATGCAGGCTGCTACCCGGGACGAGTCATTGTCCCAATGCACAACTCGTGCCTAGAGTCGTGGGAAGAGATTAATTTTGATGAAAAATAACCAGTGCACCTCATGAGTTGAAGGCACAACTCGTTGCATCTGGTAACGAGTCGTTGTGACAGTCATGGAGACTGGAAGAAAATTTTCTGAAGAATGTCCAGTGAAGACAACGAGAGACATAACGAGTCATCAGGTGAAGTGACGTCATCAGATACTGTGGGCATCCATCAAGTGCACTGGAAGATTGAAGATCCATGGCCACGAGTGACCTAATGACTCGTGCCAAGGCATAACGAATCATTAGGTGACCCATAACCAAGACTGGACAATTGTCGAGGATGAGTCAAATTTACTGGCCACGACTCATTGGGAGACCCAACGAGTCATTACTTGGCCCGTTACCACTGCCAACCTAGAGTCTGTTTTTAGTTAGGAAAAGATTTGTTTGGGAGTATAAGTATAATATTTAGGTTTATTTTTAGAGTACAGATTTTTTACCACTTTCCATATAAATTTTAGTGTTGTTAACAATTATTCTTGCTTCAAGAAACAAAGTTTGTAATTTTGTTCTTGATTTTGAGAATTAAACAACATTGAAGTTTTGTTCATCGATTTTGGTGTTTTATTCAATTCACGTGGTTTTCTTCTACAAATCTTTGTAAGTTACAACTATGATTTATTCTTTATTTTGTGATTGTGATCATTCAGATATGAGTAGATAAACCCATAACTAGGGTTGTGGGAACCATGATGAATTAACACATATAGGTAAAAATACTTACTGATTCTTGAACGGGGTTTATGCATGTAATATTTAGAATTGCTGACAGACTATGATGTTAGCATTCTGTACCATCCTGGCAAAGCTAATGTTGTGGCTGATGTATTAAGCCGCAAGTCTATGGGCGGCTTAAGTGATATAGAAGCTGAAAAGTTGAAATAGTGAAGACTATGCAGCAATTAGCTAATCTACATATTTGGTTGATAGATAATGAAGATAGAGATGTAGTAGTTTAGAACACTGCAGAATCCTCCCTGGTGTCAAAAGTTAAGCAGCGACAATATAAGGATCTAGAATTGGTAGTGCTAAGAGATAGCATTCCACAGCAGAAGCGCACCTTGTTTGAGTGTGGGCTAGATAGAGTTCTCAGATACCAGAGTCATTTATGTGTACCGAATGTAGGTAAGCTACGTGGGTAAATTATGAGTGAAGCTAATTACTCTCTATACTCAGTACATCCAGGTTCCATGAAGATATAACGTGACCTGAAACAACTGTATTGGTGGAATGACATGAAGAAGGACATCACAGGTCTTGTGGTTTAGTGTCCTAATTGCTATTTGGTGAAGGTCGAGCACCAGAGACCAGGAGGCTTGACTCAAAATATGGAGATTCTATCCTGGAAGTGGGAAGTGATTAATATGGATTTTCTTACTAGGTTGTCACAGACAAGCAGGAAGTGTGACTCCATTTGGATAATAGCAGACAGATTGACTAAATCAGCTCACTTTCTGCCGGTCAGGATGACATATGCCGCGGAGGATTATGCCAAGTTGTATATCCATGAGATAGTTCACCTACATGGTGTTCCTTTGTCCATTATTTCAAATAGAGGAACACGGTTTATAGAAAACTTTTGGAAGACCTTGCAAAAAGGCCTGGGCACTTAGGTGAATCGTAGCACTACATTTCATCCCCATACAGATGGATAGGCTGAACGCACCATTCAGATGCTTGAAGATTGATGTCGCCCAAGTGCATGAAAGCACACATGGTCGTCAAGTAATATAGGATTGGAAACCCCGATTATCGATCCCTCAGAGACTTGTCAGTTCAATCGTTTAAGGTTGTTTCTTTATTTCGCTATTCTAAAAAATAGTTGAAATGGGGAATGGTTTGGAAAATTAATTACTAAAAACTTTAAATATAAAATTAACTAAATATTGTTGCAAACTTGGCCTTCCTTCAAATGATGATGAAAATGTAGGGAAATGGCACTTTTAATTTCAGGTTGATTTTTCAAGATATGATTATACTAGAACATTTCTTCCTATGGTTGCTAGTTTCCTATCCCATTCCTTTCCACTCTCCCGAGCATCCAAGAATTATCTCATGAACCCTAAAGTCTATATCCCTATGGTTGCAAGAGAAATATGAAATGATGGTTATGCCTACTTATATCTCAACTAAACAAGGTTGAAGGGTATATATTTATCCTCAACAACAACTTCTATCCTCTCACCCATGGGGTTCAAGGGTCATTGAATTCCTATTTTAATTTACCTTTACCCTTTCGGTTCCCTTTCTCAAGTTCAACCGAAAGCCAACAGGTTTACTCATACGTTGATCAGGCTAGTGAATAAGAAATTAAAATAAGTAAATATAAACAACAATTAATGAAGAATCAAAACTAGTATAAATCATTCTATCAAACATCAATCATCTACCATGGCCAAAACCCTAGTGTATGAGTTTAGCCACTCATAGACAAGTGGAGAAACAAAGACTTAATCTTCATCACAAAGCAAAATGATAAAGAAAAAAAGAAACCTAGTGTAGAACTTATTTCCTCTTCCAAACAGCTTACAACCTCCACAAAATGATATACGTAATATAAAAGTGATTAAACGATGCTTAACAAATGACCTAGAAGCTATATATATATATATATATATATATATATATATATATATATATATATATATATAGGTGAGCCATCAAATGACATTTTTTCCCTCCAATACTTAGCTTTAAAATCAAAATTTCTTCTCCGGAATAGGCCTGGTGTGCCACCCTCTCCATAGTGCCAAGTTGGGCTCAAGTTTCCTCTGATGTTTAGCATAAGGTGCCTAACCCCATCCGTAGCACCAAGGAGTTAGCTAAATTTCTGTTCTTCTAGATCATCCGGGCACCCCGTGCCACCTATAGCCTAGAGTATTAGTCAAAATTCTTGGCTCTAGAACCAACCTGGCGCCCAACCCCATCCATAGCACCAGAATTTTGGGAAATTTCTGTAAGTCTGCGATGCTTCTGGGGCTTTACGCCATCCATCTCGTCAAGGTGTTGAGTGAATTATTCTCTGAAGTCTGGGACTTGGTGCTTGGCACCAGCCATATCCCCAGATATGGTGCATATTCTTCTAATGTTTAGGACCTGGTGCCCAGCGCCAGCTATAGCCCCAGGTCCTTCTTCTCAGTTTCTCAAATCTTCACACCTTGGGCTAATTTGGGTCATTTTTCCTTGGTTTCCTGCTCAAAACATCTCAAATTATTTGTCAGCATACAAAACACACAAACTCATGAATTCATGCATTTCATAAGGATTATGAACTCAAAATAAGATAAAAGATGGGCAAAAAAAAAGGCAAATGGGCATAGGAATATGCCCAACATCACCATCCCACACTTAAATCATTGTTCTTCCTTGATCATTCCTTAATATGGACATAAACTCATCTTTTACCACCATACTTGGTATCCCAATCAATTCACAATCAACCAACTAGCATAGAGAATAGATCAAGTGGTTGATCAACATACAACAATTCTCGTCAAGCACATATAAAGGTTTCACAATCAAGACCACACAACCTCTATAATTGACTCATCCTTTCAAAACATAGGGCCAACATGATTAAATGTGACTCATACAACAAATAGTATACTGACTTATACATCTTGTGCCCCTCACTTTAATTGATATTACTCTCTCATATTATTAGTGCAAACACATAGAACATAGAAATGAAGGCACCCTCACGGTCACAAACGTTGTAATGCACATATGTCACATACCATAAGCTTGCCCTTCATGTACATTTAGACTACTTGGTTTTCTCAAGAGATTTAGATCACAAGGACTTTCCTTGGTTGCAATGTCGGCTAAGAGACGGGTAAGAATGATATTTCTTTTATAGTCCACCTTCGCTATCGTAAATTCAACTCCTTCTATTGGAATAGGTACTGAAGGCTCTTATGATCTGTAAAAATTTAAACATGTATCCATACAGGTAATGACGCCAAATATTTAGCGTGAACACCACCACTACCAACTCTAGATCATGAGTAGGGTAATTCTGCTCGTGCTTCCTCGGCTGCCTCAAAGCATAGGCAATAACTTTGTCGTGTTGCATCAAAACACAGCCTAAGCCAATCCTGGGAGCATCATAATAAACCATGTAGCCCTCGGTACCTTCTGGAAGAGTCAAGACAGGTGTTGTAGTCAACTTATCTTTCAATTCTTGAAAACTACGCTCGTACGCCTCTGACCATTTTAACTTAACTGATTTATAAGTCAACTTTGTCAATGGTGTGGAGATAGTAGAAATAGCTTCTACAAATCTACGATAGTAACTTGCCATACCTAAAAAGCTACAAACCTTTATTGGAGTCAAGGGTTTGGGCCAACTCCTTACTGCTTCTACTTTTTGACTATCCACTTTTATACCTTTAGTTATATTTACATGATCAACGAAAGCCATAGATGTTAGCCAAAACTCACACTTGGCATACAACCTATGCTCCTGGAGAGTCTGTAACATAGATCTCGAGTAATCTACATGCTCGGCCTCTGGTCGTGGATAAATTAGGATGTCACCAATAAAGAAAATCACAAATACGTCAAGGAAAGGCCTAAACATCCTATTCATCAAATCCATAAAAGTTGTTGGGCATTAGTAAGCCCAAATGACATAACTAAGAACTCATAATGGTCGTATTTGGTTTTGAAGGAAGTTTTAGGGATATCAACTTCCCTAACCCATAACTGGTAGTACCCAGACCTCAAGTCAATCTTTAAAAAGTATCTGACACCGTGTAACTGATCAAATAAGTCATCAATCCTGGGAAGTGGATACTTATTCTTAATCGTAATTTTATTCAACTGCCTGTAGTCAATACACATCCTTAATGACCCATCTTTCTTTCTTATAAAGAGCACTACTGCACCCCAAGGTGATATACTAGATCGAATGAATCTTTTGTCCAACAGATCTCTTAGCTTCTCTTTCAAATCCTTTAACTCTGCTAGAGCCATCCTCTAAGGAGGGAGTGATATGGGCTGAGTACCTGCAAGTATATCAATGGAAAAGTCTATCTCCCTCTTAGGAGGAACTCCAGGTAAGTCCTCTAGTAAGACTGTTGAAAACTCATTTACCATTAGGACTAACTGGAAAGTCAGTGGCTCACTAGTCATTCTTTACTCAAACTAAGTGAAAAATGCAGCCCTTGGACACCATCTCTTGGGCCTTACGGTAGAAAATAGACTTACCATTTGGAGTAGCGGCATTACCCTTTTATTCTAGGACTAGCTCGTTCGGAAATTCAAATTTGACAATCTTTGCACGGAAATTGACATTAGCATATCTTACGGTTAACCAATACATGCCCCTAATAACATTAAAGTCAACCATTTCAAGCTCGACTAGATCAGCTAATGTAGATCTATGATATACTCAAACCATACAACCATGGTACCCTCTTTTAGTTAACACGGATTCGCCAATGGGGCATAAATACAAAAATGACTTAGCCAAAAATTCAAGAGCTATCTTAAATGGACTTGTTATCAGAAGAGTAACATACAAAAAAGTAGAGCCTAAATCAATCGATGCATAAACAGTATAGGAGAATATAATCAAAGTACATGTAACAACATCAGGCGGTGACTCCTGCTCCTGGTGACCACCTAGAGCATAAAAGTGATTCAGCATTGTCCTTGAACTAGAAGCTTCTCCCTTCTTACCCTTACCATGTCCGACTGCAAGCTGAGAACTAGGCCTAGGAGGTCGAACTGAGGGTGATGATGATGTTGTTGAACCTTTTGGATGTGCAATATCACCCCTATCCTCATCGGACACTATCGCATATAGTGGATATGATAACATACTTCCTGACCCAAAAGACACTGCCTTAGATAACTCGTATCGCATTGAGAACATAGGGGTATCGGAGGTCTCTGCTAATGTTGGAAACTAGATGGAGCTAAACTCGAGTCTTTCCTCGATCCTCGTAGCTGAGGTGGAGCACTCTCTGTAGGTCAAGCTGGCTGTCTAGGCAACTGAACCTTAGAGTCTCCTCTTGACTCTCTATAAGTGCTCGTTGTGCTAGCCCTCTTTCTTTACTCCTGTCCCCAACGAGTATCACTAATCATGTGGACCAAATCCTCATCCCTTTGAGCAAAGGCTTGTGTTCATGCAATGTCCATATGCTTTTGGGTAGATACTCCCAAACAATCACAAGATAGTTCGATCCCTAACCCTCGCATGAACTGATAAACCTTATCCTCCATTGTTTGAATTAGGTGCGGAGCATACCTGGACAAAGAATTAAACCGAAGGCAATACTCCCACAAACTCATACTACCCTTCTCTAAGCACAAAAACTGCTCATCTCAAGCCTATTAAAACTCTAGGGAAGATACTGGTGCATAAAAGCCTCAGAGAACTCCTCCCACTCTACTGGCTATACATTGACTCCTCTAGATAAAGCCTAAGCCTCATACCATAAAATAGCCATCATGTAGTCTGAAAGCTGCCAAGTCTACCCCTTCTGTTCCTGTCACTCGTATGACACTTAATACCTTATATGTATGATCAAGGAAGTCCCCAGGGTCCTCACTCGCAGCTGATCTAATTAACATTGGAGGGATCAATGCAAAGAACTCAGGGCCCTAAAACTCTCAGCTTCCTGACCTTTATGTCCCTCTATCGGCTCCAACTATCGGTCCTATCCAGCAGCAATACGAGCCATCAACTAATGACTCCCTTAAGACTTTGTCCTTCTTAAGCAATTGGAGGTTCCACAGGTGTGGGAAGGTCTGCCATTTTAGCACCATCAGGTACTGCTGGTACAGGAAGAGTAGGAGGTCTACTTGCCGCTACTCTAACTGGGGCTGGAGGAACTATAGCACCTAGGGCAGGGGACTCACTTTGATACTCTGACCTATTTCGTTGAACCTCTGGAGGGCGACTAGTACCCTCTCCTACGATTGTGCCAATCAACCGCGTAGTCGTCTTCCTCGTCATAGGCATACTCTAAAATAATAACATGACTTAGATATCACAATACTTATGACCTCACTCTATCTCACGAACTATTAGTAAAAGAAGTGAAACAACTCCTAAATTTCCTGTAGCCTCTTGATTATAAGTATGGTGCACAACATACCCAGAAGAAAGACTCTACTAGACACGGCTTTGTGGACTTCTTGGGAAACGACTTTGCTTTGCTACCAAGTTTGTTAGACCTCTAAATTGCGGTAGGACGTGACTGGTTGTCGACTCCAAAGTGATTGAGAAACCGGCTATATAGCGTCTGAACTGTAATCCTTAGGCAAACAGGGCCACCTGTCACAGTCAGTTATAGCATAGAAATGGACCGATCATGTCTCAACAAACATAACAAAGATAGTGTGATAACAAGGCTACAAAACAAACTTAAATAAACTGCGGAAGACTTAAACTCAATTATGGATACTTGGCATCAACGTTTGCTGCTTTAGCATCCGGTAACTCGATAACTTATCAATAACTTTAAGAATAGGATTTATAGAATTTTTTTATGCCTTAAGAACTTTAAAACATATATATATAAAGGTAGGTGACCATATCAAGGAATCTCTGCGTTGATGCCCTCATTTACCCTTAATAGCTTGACTTTCATTCTTAGCGTATGTGATTCTTACGTCGCCGTCTTAGCTTCATATTTCTAATTTCATAAGGTGTCCAGAACCTCATACATGATAAACATAACATATATAACATAATTTAAAGTCCAACTAACAAATCCCACGCTGAGGGGTCTCCAACTCGATGTACAACTACTACAACAAGTTGACACAACATTACAATTTAAGAGCCTCTTTGGGCTACACATAATCTCAGCATTTAGCTTCAATAAAACATGGTACTTAAAGATTAAATATAGCTTGAAATACTACTTCAACACACATGAGAAGTTTTCTGTCTCATTAAACTCTCAATGCGTGAATCGTGCTTAAAAGAACGATGGGCTGGCGCCTTACATACCTTTTTCCAATGAACTTTCCTTATCCGATTTCCAACTTCAATGACCAGGATTTAACCTTCTTAATCTCTTTAATTCTTATTTCAACAAAAAGCTTAATCTATATCACCAAATGCATCCAAAATAATTCACCAAAGGGCAGTCACAACAACAACAATAACTCACGGCAACACCAACAACTATAGCCATTTTGTTTACTTATTTTCACAAGCTTTTGAGGGAGAAAATAATAAGGTAAATTACCTAAATTCTTCTATAATCCTTCTACTCAAAGGGAAGTATATTTCTATCCAAAGAAACTGCCAAAAATCCTAGAAAAATCGAGCAAGAACTCAGCTCAAAAACAATCCAACCAGCTCACTTAGCTAGCAAATTCCAGCCTTGTTGCTTGTAATTTAAGGGGCTTAAAGAGGGTAAAATTCTTACCTTTATTCTTTTATTTAATCCTTATTCAAAGGTGGACATATAGGCAGTATAAACCATCTTCAAAACTCAGTAAGTCTCCTGCCAAAACGAGCTCCAAAACAGTTACCAAAATGGCAGCCCACAAAGCTTCCGCCCCCTAGTTTTGGCTAGGATTCCATACAAGTTTAGTAGCTAGAATTGCTTATCCTTTTACTTGAAATAGTTCTTGGATAAAATAGGAGGGTTCTCCTTCAAATTTTCTTCCAGAAAACGCAGCACCTTGGCTATCCAAAATGCAGCAAGACAGCCTACAAACACATAATCTTTACCATGCAAAAGAACTCTTAACTTGTCTAGTGATTTGATGAAATTTAACTTGGTATTTTCCCTTCACTTTGCCTTGGTTATTTGATGGAAATTGAGAGAATACAAGGGTAGAAACAAGCAGCCCAATTCTGGAAAAGATAAAAGTGATTTCATAATATAAAACTCAAAAAATAAAAGGGTTTGGGCAGTAGCCCTTTTTTTTTGGGGGGGGGGGGGGGGGGGGGGGCGGTGGCAACATCACTGCTCAATAATGCCACCTTAAAATGTCTATAACTTTTTATTTCAAACTCTGATTGATGAGTGGTTTGATGTTTAGAAAACTAAACTCAAATACCTTTAATTTAATACATCTTGTGGGTCCTAACTCATTAAAGATTGGGAGATATGGTCATTTAAAGTTGAACCTTACTTATGAACTTCACATACTCTTCGTTTTTCTCTTCGTACATGTTTTCCACCTCACCTATGGCCAATATACAACCCTTACTTCCCTTAGGATAGCATAAAAATATCAAATAAATTGTTAAAAATTTTCTAGAGTGTAATATGATTTATATAATCTCCTGCAGGTAAGGACTGGAAGGGCAGAAATAAGACCCTCTGGCATGTATGTACAGGTATATATATGAGTGACATACTACAGATATACAGACATGATACATGATATACCAATGTGATTCGTGCAGGATGTGAGAGACACAAAGGTGAGATATTTTATGATGATATGTTATAGGTATAGCACTGCATGCTACAGAAATTGGTATTGAATTGTACTGTGTGCAATTGGGGAGGTGTAGGCATATGCTTGTGCCTGTACTTTGGAGAACGTAAATCTAGTTGTATGGCTTTATATTTTCCTTGTTGAGTACTTAACTTTATTATTTGACGTTTTGTGATTAAATGCTTATTTAACATGGTCAATGTGAGTTGTGAGGGAAGCCTGATTGGGCAAGGTCCAAAATAGATTAGTTGAGCTACTTATGGGTTATTAGTGCGAGTATAGGGTTGTTCCGCTAAGGAATATAGAGTTAGGTAACATGAATGCTTAAATGATGGTAGTGACTAACTATGAGATTGTCAATATAGTTAAATATCGAGAAGGGTTAAATGAGTAGGAAAAGAATTAAAAAGGGTTAGTTAATTATGTTGAGTCAATAAATGAGCCTTAGATGAATAGAACAGGCTTAGTTAATAGTAATTGGCATAGAAATGAATAAGGTGTTCTCATACGATTTAAATGGTGGGTCAAAAAAGGGAATGGCGAGTGAAACTGAGCTACTTCCGAAATAGCGCATCACTGCAGCAAACTAAATTCCATTACCGCGAGACTGTTGTAGCGGGCAAGTGTCCACTACAGCAAGATAAGAAAGCAGAATAGGGTTCTGTAATTGATGGCTAGGGACTTAAGGGAAAGGAGATGAATATTGTTGAATTATATGAATTAGTGAACTAATTGATGAACTTTGCAGTATATAATTATAAGTCAAAATTGTTGTTAGAATTGTTTAATCGATTGCAGGTTGATTATATACTATTTTATGAACTAATCCAAGTCAGCTGATGATGCCTACTAGTATGGTGGTGTATTGATGCTACCTTGATACACCCTTTTTATTGTAAATTGTGGCAGGTTTAAAGTTTTATGATTGGCAAGGCGATACTCAACATCAACTCCCACATCTCATTCACTGGCAAAGCTATGTCTTTTATTTGTTAGTATTCCATATAGAGCTCTTATACCTGTCTAGACAAGATCTTGGGAGAGTAAAGATTTTTGAGAAGCACTTTTATTAACATTTCAAAAATAATGTTGATTTGTGCAAGTTAATGAGAAATGTAAATATTTAATTCATTGTTTTAAGAAGGGGTTCTTCTATCGAGTTAGAGTCGACATAGGTTCCCGCATGGCTCATCCATTTGGGTTGTGTCAAGTTTGTATCAGAGCTTTTAGGTTATCAGTCACACAACTACAAGAGCAATGCCGAATACAGTCTTGTGGATTGGTGTGTAGACGTTCACATCTAATCTTTAGAGAGCTATAAGGCATCTAAGAAGTATTCACTTTATTATTTTCTATTGTGTCGTCCGAGCGTGTTGAGCTCCTTGGTCAAGTCCAATTAGTATCTGGAGGATACCAATTGGTACCTGGACAAGCTTAATTGGTATCTGGAAATGAATTGCGGAGGACATAAGATAAACTGGTGGGTGGAATTAACTTAAGTTGACAAGAGGGACAAAAGCCCCTATAGGTAATCTGTTTAGCGAGGTTTGCTACAACAAGGTGTATCTCACTGCAGCGAACTCGCTATCGCGAGAGGTAGACCATTGCAGTGGTTCCACTGCAGCAGAAGGACAATTGCTACAGCGAACGGCTGCCAGACAGATTCTAGAAACTCCTATCTTAGAAGGCAACAACAGATATATTGGTTACAATACAAACAAGCAATGCGAATACAAGAAAACAATGATAGAATATAATAGAAAAGGGCCAAATAGGGCCATTTTCATTCAGATACCAAAGGAGCACCCGTAAAACAAACAGGAATTGAAAAGAGCATCCAAAACTAGGAAAGTGAAAGTGAAACTGTTTTGCAAACCCCAAAGGGGGGCCACCTAAATCTATTAATAAGCAGGGAAGTAGGAGAGGGGGAAACACTGCGGCCAAGGCTAACTAGAGACCTTATTGCTGTCATCATTAAGATCATTGGTCAGCTCGTCCTCAAACTGGCAGAGGAAGGAGAATTCTAGCAAGTCTACGTTGGTCACCTGGGTGTGTAGGATTCGGGGAGAGGGTCTTCAGGATCTTTTTGATCCCCTTCCACATGTATGAAGAGCTTGTCTCAGGAGTGCCGCTTCTTCTTCTCCTTCTCTAGATCCTCCTTGAGCTCTACATAAGCCTGAGCCAAGGCAGCAATCACCCCCTGTATTCCCCTCGGGTTCACAGCAGCTGTGCTGGATGGCCTGCTACTAGATGGAGGTCTAGGCAACCCTCCCAACAGCTCATGCATGCCAGCCATCTCTGACTTAATCTGCTTAAAGGGACCCACCGACCTAGAAATGTTGGCCCTACCATCTCCATCGCTGGAAGCAGTCTTTCTCTTTTTTCTACCCCTCCCAACTGCATCCTTTACCCTTAAAGGACCGAAAGGTATGTCACAGGCCACAATGACATCCATGGCCTCTGGTGTACCTTGGCCTATTTGCACAGCAGGATAATGAGAGAGGGAAAAGGAAGGCTAGTAATAGCCTAGGATGCAAAGTACCTCCACTCCTCCAAAATCTGCGACCCCACATTCACCTGCACCCTGCTCAAAATACAAGCCACTACTAGTGCACAGTCATAGGTCATATCGGTGACATTGGTGGACGGGCAAATCATTTGAGAAACTAAAGTTAGCCACCTCCTGGATTCCACCATAAAGTGAGTACCCTAAATGCTAGTCCGAGTGGTGCCCCAATTAATCGAGGCCCTGTGCTCCTTCACTACCAATGTGTCCACAAGCCACTGCCCATTCCCATCCATGTACCGAGCCCTCTACTCATCCTAAGAAGGGTTTGGCAATCCCAAAGCCTCATTAATAGAAACTGCAGTCAATAGAATTTGCCTCCCTCGAACATAGGCAATTGGCTCCGAGCGATTCCATACCATGGTGGGGAGGTTGCCGTAGAACTCCCTTACCGAAGCCTCGTTGACTTTGCAAGGCTCCTTAACTAGAGGACCACACCCCCAACTCCTAAAAGAGAGCATAAAACTCTGGCACCTTATCTGCCACATCCTGCATAATAAAATCTTGCTCGTGTATCAGACCTTTGGCTGCTGCTCATTATGACGAAATTGGCATTGGTTAGTCACATACCGGATATAGTCAGAAGTATGTTTGATATCGCTGCTCGAAGAGATAGTGATAAGACCTCTAGGAAAAAAGTGCATTAGGAAGTGATCAAAATAAATAAGAGAAGGAATCTTGGAAGTAGAAATAGAAAATTGGGAAGGGCTCACTGCCTGATAGGACCGTTGCAGCATACCAAGTCCTGTTGTAGTGAGTCTGCAAAAGCAAAATGGAAACACTATAATGATTCTACTACAGTGGGCCTTGAACGCTGCAGCGGACATCGTCTTCCCCAACAGACCTCTGACCCCAATAATGGAGGTCGGGATCCTAACCTCCACTTTTCTCCAATTTAAGCATAGATCAGGTAAGGGGTAGACCTACCCACTCCCTAACAACTATTTTCCACCCGATAGAGTCCAGATTCAAGCCCAAAATGCTCAAATATAAATCATTAGATCATGAGAGTAAGGACTGCATGCTGAAAACTGAGTGTGAGACATACATAGTCATAAGCTGATTATAATAACTAAATATAGTGACCCAAGATTTAGAATTAGAAACCATATGACTTGTCATAGCTGAAATCGTAAGTAAAAGCTCATAAACTGATCATTGGGTCAAATCTACTGTAAAACATAGTATTACAAATGGATATGAATAACTCAAATCATGAGGAACAATGGGAGACTTGACATAACCAACACCATCATGATAGAGCTCACGTGATGCCCCAACTATCACACTCAAGTGGGCAGAGTCGTCCAAAACTGCCAGGGTTAAGGACGATACATGAAATCGATATCAAGTTGAGGCCCCTTGGGTCAGGGGAAAATGCTCTTGAGAGCTCTCATATATATATATATATATATATATATATATATATATATATATATATATATACACACACACACACACACACACACACCCCTACGTTGGCATGTAGTTCTGAGATCAGAGAACCTTGGAACCCCAAACCTGCTCGATGCTAGACACTACTTCCAAAAACATATATAGTGCTCCAATTATTTTTCAATGAAGCTGAAATCATAATTACATACATAATCTGAAATATGAACATTGGGAGACTTGACTCCAAAACATATCATAAGCTGCATTGGGAGTCTTCACTCCAAAACATATGATAAGCTGATTTTATTAGCTTTAGCTAAATCAAGAAAACATACTTAACTTGTGTGGGCTTGCCCAAGTCATGAAATTATGCATACTTGAAATAGACTCCATGAGTTAAAATCATAGGTTCATACATGGTAAATTCATAAACATTCATTCATGCTAGGTATCTCATCATACTTGAAATTTTGAATCATAAGCTTGACTTTTTATAAAGCTTACATAATAGAGCATAATTCCTAATAACTTGAAATCATAAATTTATAATCAAATTGTGTATAAAATCTGTCCATTAGACTTAAAACATGATTTAGAACATAAGGAGATTTGACCCATAAACATATTATAAAGAAATTCATAAAATTGGGTTACAACCTTATAAATCCATGTACTTGAATTCAGGAACTTGAAGAGAAATTTGGGCATGAGAGTAAAAGAAAACTCTCATTCATAGCCTACATACCTGGGTAAACTGATTTTCAAACCATCCTTGAAATCCCAAGAGAATTGGAGAAGAATTGAGAGAACTTTAGCTTGATCTTGAAGAGAGTTCTCAATAGCTTGTATGCATGGGAGCCTAATGGCTTAGAATAGGTTAAACACTCTTAAAAAACTCCTTTTAGGACTTAAAATGACATCATTAGGGAGTTAGAAACTTAAGAATTATGAAAACACCCTTAGTAATTCGGCAGGAAATTGCACACTGGCAGCCCCAACGAGGGACCTAACGAGTCATTGGGTCCACTGACAACTCTTGGGGTCCACTGATGACCCATGGGATCCACTGATGACTTGTGGTCCTCACCCATTCCCACCAGTAGAAATTTCCATTTTTCTAATCCTCCTCACCCTACGAACAACTTGACAAGTCGTTAGGGGCACAACGACTCGTCCCCTCGATCCGTTATCAGCACTGACAAATGATCTAGTCTTCACCCCCTACACACTTAACGGGTCATGCAATGACTCGTGGGGAGTCACAATGAATTGTTGTCTCATCTGTTACCACTGTCTAAAAAATGACATCTCCTCAAACTAGGAACCACTTAACGACCCATTAGGTCACACCACAAGTCACTAAATGACTCGTTCTGTGACCTAGTGCAAATTTTTCTATTTTCGCTAGTTCAACCCTTGGGTCCGATCCTAGGGAATTTTGAGGTGTTATAGACGCATAGGCCATGAGTAAATGCCACAATCCATAAAAGAAAATTTTGAAAGACTTGAGGTTAGGTGGATCGAGCCAACATGGAGGTAGCAAGTAGGGGTGGAAGTGCGTGGAAATTTCTTCCAGCAATAATATATGGGGAAGCAGAATGGAGAAAAATATTTTTACACCATGTGATATGCCTTAGGACCTCGAAATAATGGTCTAGTGGAAATATCAGTCTAAAAACTAGAAGCAATACCTATGAGACCGCAGTATCGATTGGAAGCATCGGAACTATGATATGGTGTCAAGGTAAACATAGGATAACTGAAAACCCCAGCCTATTTTGTGGGGCCATTCAGAGACAAATAGATTTTTAATTAGTATCTGATGTAACGACCAATCTAATCGTTATAGCACCTTGATGACATAAACGTGGGGAATTTAAAATTTTTTAGAGTCTGGGTTATGTCATTGGATTAAGTGATTAGGTGACTGATAAATTTAGAATGGGCTAAGTTAAAATATGATGAGCCCAGGCGTAGGGCCTCCACGGCGAACTGACTCCATTGTAATGGGACTACTGCAGCCGAAAACCCCTCGCTACAGGGAGCGACGCGGCAGAACCCTGTAATTCTGTCTAGAATTAGTTTTAGAAAATCTATTTCCATTAGGTTTGGTAAATAAAAAATACTCAAAGACAAAAATTAGGATTTCTAACAAGGAAAGGAAGTAAGGAGGCTAGAGAGGGCAAGGACTTCACCAGCCGCTACAACAATTCCCTACAAGAACCAAGAACTCGAGGAAAGCATGCAACCTGTGATTTTTTTTCCAATAGTTTGGCGTCTAGATAGGATATGGCTTACCTTCGTGTTAGACTTTGATTAGCGATTAGTATATGTGTGTATGATTGATGTGTCATTGATAAGTAAAACAAAAGTTATCATGCTAATAACAACTAGTCAGATATATAGTAGTAGTTAGTAAGAGAGGGAAGCAACCAGGAAAAAGATAGAAGGAAGAGATGGAGTTATTGTATTATGTAATCACGTGGGGTGAGAATAGGCTTGAATCTAGATTATTAGATTTCTGTTTTAGGTGGAAGGTCTTAAGGACTACTTCTAAGATATGCTCCCGAATAAGGTAATTAAAGTATGGTCATGGCTGTAGGCATTCGGATGGTTCATGTGTTCATGTTGGTTGATGAGTTAATAGTTCACTTGCGATGGTTTATATGTCTATAATTCTTGTGTTACGTGTTTAAATGATTGTTTCTCCATGTGAAAGAAGGGTAAATTAACAATAGAGTTTGGTTAATATGCAATTACTGTGTAGGTAAGCTGACTGTGGAAACCGCTATAAGGGGAAATCTAATGGAGAAAGCTTGGTCGAAGTACTGCTTACACAGTACCGTTGTAGATGTACTACACCCACCATAGTGAGACTGTTGCCGTAGTAGTAACCCCACCCCAACGAGGCCTAATCCAGCGAGCAGGCCAGCTTACACTGCATTCTATATAAATCTGGGAATAGGGTGACACAATGAATAGTTGTTTTTATGAACTGGTCTCCGGATAATGATTGTGTTAGAATTTTCATAGATTAATTCTTGTTGTTGAGTATATTCTGTTAAGTGAATTGAACTGTGATTTACCATTCCTAAACTATGGGTGGAGCCTGGGGTAACTGATTAAGGGAATGAAGAAACATGTTGAGACAGAAGAATGAGACATCCTTATTCTAAGATGAAAGGCTCGTGTCTGAGGTGAGCATCCGAATGAGTGGATTAGTATGATTGAGCATGTGTGTGAGCACTTATATATGAGTGGCTCATGCCCGAGGTGAGCATTCAGGCGAGCAGTATGGAACGAGTATACAGATAGATATGGCTCATGTTCATATGGTCGGGTGTATGGACATGAGTGCACACACAGGTATGATGAGATGTTAATATGACTGGGTGTACAGTATATGGGTTTCTAGAGTCCCTTGTAGGTCATGACTAGAAGGGCAGAAATAAGACCCTCTGGCATGTGTGTACAAGTATGTATATGAGTGATAGACTACATAGATGTGAGAGACACAAAGGTGAGATATTATATGATGATATGTTACAGGTATAGCACTGCATGATGCAGAAATTGGTATTGAATTGTACAATGTGAAATTGAGTAGGTGAAGGTATATGTTTGTGTCCATACTTTGGAGAACATAACTCCATTGGTATGGCTTGATTTTTTATGTTGTTAAGTACTTAAGTTTATTATTTGACATTTTGTGAATGAATGCTTATTTAACGTGGTCACCGTGAGTTGTGAGGGAAAGCCCAATATTGCAGGGTCTAAAAAAATCAGTTGAGCTACTTATGGGTTATTAGTGTCGGGTATAGGATGGTTCCTTTAAGGAATATAGAGTTAGGAGTTGTAAACAGTAACATGACTGCTTAAATGATGGTAGTGACTAACTATGAGATAGTCGATGCAGGTAAATATCAAGGAAGGGTTAAATGAGTAGGGAAAGAATTGAAAAGGGTTAGTTAATTATGTTGAGTCAATAAATGAGCATTGGATGACTAGAACGGACTTAGTTAACTAGTAATTGGTATAGGAATGAATAAGATGTTTTCATAGGGTTTAAATGGTGGGTTGAAAGAGGGAATTTCTAGTGAAACCGAGCTACTGCCTAGATAGGGTATTGCTACAGCGAACTAAATTCCTTTGACGTGGGATCGCTATAGCAGGCAAGTTTTCGCTACAGCGAGATAAGAAAGTAGAATAGAGGTTTGTGATTGATGTCTAGGGTCTTGACGGAAAGAGATATGAATATTGTTGAGTTATATGAATTAGTGAATTGATTGATGAACTTGGTAGGATATAATTATAAGTCAGAATTGTTGGTAGAATTAGTTAATTGATTGCATATTGAATCTAATATTGTGTGAACTAATCTTAATTGGTAGATGATGCCTACTAGTACGTGCGGTATACTGACACTACCTTGCTACACCTTTTTGGGTGTAGGTTGCCGCAGGTTTGAAGTTTTATGATTGGCGAGGTGAGGTGATACTCAAAATTAGCTTCCGCATCTCATTCGCCGGCAAGGTTGCGCCTTTTATTTGTCAGTATTCCATATAGAACTCTTGTATATCTGGACTAGATCTTGGGAGAGTCAAAGTTTTTGGGAAACATTTTTTATGAAATTTCAAAAACAATGTTGATTTGTGTAAGTTAATGAGAACTGTAAATATTTAATTCATTATTTTAAAAAGGGGTTCTTCTATCGAGTTAGAGCCGATATAGGTGCCGGTATGACTCACCCATTTGGATCGTGTTATAACCATTCCTATTTCTTATTTTCTAATCTAGTGCTTCATCAGTGTAGTTGTGCTTTTTGAATTGTATAATGAAATGTTATGTCATTGCTTTAGGACCTGAGGGTTTATATTGGTGTCAATCTAGCTTATCTTGTTCTTTCAAAGTGTTTAAACTATGCAAATATTAGATGGATAATATCCGTAGTTTAATTTGTGATATACAGCTTATTGATATGTTCTTATCAGTGTAGCCCCAGTGACCATGAGTTAGTTTATTATTGCACTCTGTTAGAGGACTTAGTTTTTTCTTTGTGTATTTTTTTAAATGATGTCAAAAAAAAAGAAAAATAGATATCGAGTGTGATGGTGTGCTACGTGCATGAACTATGTTTGTTTTTCATCATCGAAAAGAGAAAATTTGCTAGAAATTTGATATTGCACTATCATAGTTTTGATGGTTGATAAAGTAAACTAGATTTACTATATAATTATGTTTTCACTTACATAGGTAAACTAGGTTCATGTAGATAAATAATGAAGACAGTTTCCAAACATTTAAGAAATCATATCAGGATAGAGAGTACTGCCAACTCAAAAGAATTCATGTCCAACTAGAAGTCAAATATACAGTAGTCCAAAAGCAAACAATATACAGTTTCCATGTGGGACTCAAAAACCCAGCTAGAGATAGCTAGGGTAATCGAGATTGAAGTGGACTAGAAAAACAAAAACCTACCCTATAAATAAATCATAAAGTGAAAGAGAAGGGTTGACGATTATAAGCCAAACTTCGTATATCCTTGGAGAGCAATATTGATTCTGTAGTGTTAAAAGATTGAGTATACACTTTGTCTTTAACTTGGTGTTCAAAGCAAAGCACGATTGTGATCGTGCTTGTGAGATAGTCTAGACTAGAAGTAGAGTTTGTATAGTGTACATTGATTGGAGTAAATCAATGTGTGTGAGGTACTAGAATCTCTTTGACTATTGAGTTGTAATATAAAATTACTCTTTTGGAGTTTAGTAAAATTGATTGAAAATTCTATTCTACAGGTCACGATTTTTACTCCTTGAGCAAGGAGGCCTTCCAGAATAAATCTGTGTCTCTACTATTTTACCTCTGTAATAGATGACTTAACTTGGTTCAGTATGTTAGAATATAACTGGTGCTGATTATTTCATACCTATTATACATAAGTGCCCGGAAGAAAATTAGAATGTTAAAGTATCAACAATCAAAGTTAGATATAAGGGTAGCTACAGGACCCTCTCGCGTGCGTAGGGAGAGAGGGCGATTCTAGTAAAAAGAAAAAAGGAAAAAGAAAATAAAAAAAAAAAACAGAGAGAAACATAAAAGTTAGGCAAATCACGTTCCCACCATAAGAAAAAGAGATATACCAATCTGGTGAGCTCACAATATATGGACTTTTTTAGCTTGGAAAGGTAAAAGTTGTTCAAGACCGAAGAACAGAAAAGTTTGTGTAAAAATTTACCCACATAGTTGTATACACTCAATATAATTAATTTAATTATAAAAAGATAAATTAATATTTATTATGAGACTTAATTTAAGTGTATAATAGTTAACTATAGTTAAATATGAATAATTGTAGTTTTAAAATTGATACATGCCATTTTTTTATTAATTGCGTGTATACACTCAGTGTTGGTAAGAAATTGTATACCTATACAAGGGTTTAAGTTTTGATCAATACTTGCGGAGTTGATTATCCCTCTCGAAAATAAGGATTTGAAGTGGCCGGTCTATAATTTACTGAGTATTCGATATAACTCATGCATTTATGTACAAATTAGTGCAAACGACGTAACACAAATATCTCCGGTAGTCAATCTATTTGCACTAGCCGGCCGGTGGGAGATCCAATTTATATGATTCTTTTTTTTTTCCGTTATGATTTATAAGATGATTTTTCTTTTTTAGTTAGTTCTAAAAAAATTTATATCTTTCTATATTTAGTAACAATTTAACTTTAAACTTTTTATTTTATTTTTAATAAGATAATTTATAACCACATAAATATCTATTATTTATTTTGAAACACAAATTTCAAAAATATGTTTTTCATTCTTAAATTTTATGGTCAATCAAACATCTTATGTGAATTAGGATTCAAGGATTAATAATTTGAGAAAATAGTACTAGTCAAACTTTTCATATTAAGAATTAATCAGATGAATTAAATGGAAGAAGAGAAATTAATAGTCATCATATCACTTTTTTTTGGTGCTACATTATCTGAAATAAGAAACACAATTATTGTTCTAATTGTAGTAATAGGGATATTGTAAATATTGTATCATCTGTAAAATAAATAAAAAATAAAGTTACTGAATATAACATATTTCTCTTTATATTTAGGAAAAATTATATTGTATATCATTTAGTATAATAGTATTATTAAATTTAACTCAATTTCTTATTAATTTAGCTTAATATCTATATAAATTAAAATTTATTTTTTATTTTTTAGCCCAACAATTCAAAATATTAATCTGTTCCTCCAATTTCATATTTCATCCCCCAATTTCTGTTTGCTTTTAAAAAAAAAATAAAAGAAATTCCTGCTTCTTCGTTGTTCTTTTTCCCCACTTTTTCATTCTTCTTTCTTATTTTTTCTTTTTCTTTTTTTTCCCTCCTTCTGCTTCTTCTTCGTTGTTCTTTTTTCCTGCTTTTTCATTCTTCTTTCTTTTTTACTTTTTCTTCTTCTTCTTCTTTTATATTTTTTAAATTTTATTTTATTTTTTTCTTTTGCTTCTTCTTCTTTCACAATTTTTGTATCTAATGTATTTGATGTGATTATAAATTTTATATTTTGATACTTAAAATTTTATTGAGAGTGATACTCATATTTATCATTATAAATTTAAATATTATTTGTTAGGTGAATTAAATTGAAAATTTTAAAACTCCATTGTTGGAGTTTTTAAAAGCTAAAAATTTACAAATGAGTTTTAAATTTGTTGAAAGTTTTATTAAAGATTGTGATTCGTTGGTGGTGTAATTTCAAAGTTGTGGTTAAAATTTGATGAAGAATTAAGTATTGCTTCTTTAATTTTTTGATCCTTTTATTTTGTTGATTTGAAATTGTATTGCATAAAAAGGTATAAACTAGTTATTCATAGTGGATTAATTGATAATATATCAATTCTGTATGAGTTTGTATAATTTTATATAATCATGTAAAAGTGTGTACAAAAACTTTTTATACACTATTATATTATTTTGTATATTTTTATATCGAGTTTTTAAACGTTATTGTAAAAGAAAAAAAATAAAGTTTTTATATAATATTATACCTATGTATATTATTGTATACCGAATTTATTTTGGACTATAGAATTGCAAAATAAATTTTGGGGTATATATTTGCAATGTAAATTTGATAATCGTATATTTCTATAATTTTCCCTTATATTTAAGGGTGTAATATCGTGGAATAAATAATGCTTTATACTCATGACCAGAAAGACTCCCAACTTGTTTCACCAAGATTGCAATTATCATCATATGGCAAAAGGGTTGAATCCTGAAATGGATAATGGTCCTCTGATGATGAATGTTCTTTGGGGATTAAACTCATCAAATTGGCATTCTGGCATTGTAAAATGGAGATCTCAGCTTGTGCCAAAGCAACATCTTCTTGGAGCTTAGTCATTTGCTCCTGAAGATTGGTAATTACACCAGCACTCCCATAAATTGGATCTCTCATCCTTGCATTCGCTTCATAAACCAGGCTGCTAACTGCATCTGCTCGTTGCGTGGCCGGAAGTTGCTGAAAACATGTGTTTTGTTAAACATAAGGTATGCATGAATTAAGTTGAATTTTAACTTTCCTTTGAAGTAACAACATGAAGATATCCATGATATATACTTCCTCCCTCTTAATTTATGAGGCACTTTTCACTTTTCAAGAGTTAATTCGACTAATCTTTTTTAAAAATATAGTGATAAAATATATTTTAAAATGTTTGTCAATGTCAGAGCCGGATCCAAAATTTAAACTTTATAGGTTCAATTTTAAGATTATTAGTGTTGAACCCATAATATTTTTAAAATTATAAATTTATATCTACTATTTAATTTAATATTTTTTTACATATAAATATATACTTCTTGTAAAAAATTATGAATTCAATTGGTATATAGTGCTAAATACGCCTATGATCAAAGTTTACCTAGTATAAATTTCGAAAAGAGAAAAGTGACATATTGAGGAAGTACATATGAAGTGATCTCTATTTTTCTTTTTCTGTTTTCGCGTATGTGTGTGTGTGTGAGAGAGGGGGTGACCCTCTTTGCTAAAGAACACATGCATGATTCCTCTTAATTATTGCTAGTTAGTATCAATGTATTTTTATTTTTTTCAGATTTTTCCATCTTTTTCAATATTTATGTTTAGGTTTTCTAAATAATTTCGGAGGGAGTTTGAAAAAAGACTTGGATTCTTGTAAATTTATGATTCGCAGTGTTGAATATATACTAGCATTATAATTTATATATACATACCTGCAGCAACTTGATGATGTTGCTGGCTCCAAAGATTTTATGAACGACGGCGAACTTCAATGGCTCAGTTGGCGGAAAGTAAGGCTTTAACAGGCAATTCTCGAGGCATCGGCGGCGGAGAAATTTGCATGCAGCACAAGGGGAAAAGTGAGCTGAAGAAGAGTAACTTAGCGAATTATGATCTGCCATCCTCGCCTGGCGATCCTAGGTTTAATTCCCTTATTAAAATGTAGAGAACTTTGAATTTTTCACTTTTCTTTTTTTCCTATTTTTTATTTCCTTTCCTGGAATATATATGAGCATTTGGCATGTCTTATATATACGTAATAATGTTGCAGTGACTATCAACATGTTTCACATCTCGTCGTGTCCTAAATTCTTTAACTAAGTAAGGTCAAAGTTGTAATTGTGTATGGCACGATTATAACGCAGTATTAAAGTACTATTACCACTTAAGGAAATGTGTTAAATATTGTGTGGAGAACGTGACTTAAATATTTTCAAGAACAAAGACGCGTTAAATTTCATCCTGCGAAAGTGCAAAGCAGATGCAGATGAGACTTTTTACTTCAAAGGCAACTTGATCACGGCCAGGCCCAACTATGACTAGTAATTTTTATCTAGCTATACTATATTAGTACTTAAAAATATTAATTGAATTTTTTGTCATTTAAAAAATTTTGCAATAAATAAATTTATTATTTATTATTTTTTTAAATAATTATAATTTAATTATTATTCTAATATTTAGAACTTTAAAATTAATTATAGTTATATCTATTATATCTTTACTTATTTGTACAAGATAAAAACTCCTAATATTTAATATTTTAAAATTGACTAATATTTTACTTCTTAAATCTTTTCTTATTTGGACTATATTAAAAGTCCTAACATTTAAAGCTTTAAAATCAATTACGATTCTATTAAATTATATCAACACTTTATTTATTAAACTAACTTATTATCCATTGTAATTTTTAAACTCATAATACGAGAAAATAAATTAAGAAGTGTAATTTTATTATGCATCAATACGTTGAATTTTTTCTTTTATATATATACACACAACATACTTTAACTTGTTTCAATTACTCAAATATTCTTGTTATTTACTCTCTTTAGTTAAATCTACATCATTTTTTTCGTTTTAGTTTATGTGAAGGTATTTGACTAGACACATAAATTAATAGAGAAAAAGAAAATTGAGCTAAAATCATCTCATAAACTAAGGTATTACTAAATATTTATGGTATGAAGCCTCATAAAATATCATTCACATTTTTACCCTATTAAAAATAGAGTTCACATTTGACCAAATAGTTATTTAATAATTTTTTTAAAATATTTATAATTTAAAAATTAACTAAATTTTATATATTAAACTCTTCCTTATTTGAAATATATATAAAAAATTAATATTTAGAAATTTAAAAGAGATTAAGATTTTATCTTTTAGGAAATAATTACACGTTGAATAAAATTCTACTTTTAATGCAAATCAATCTTATGTTTAGGACTTTTGAAAATATAATTTGAAAAAATAACAAACCGATGCACAAAGCATCCTGCTTTACCTGAGAAGGATCGCACCCCAAGTAGTATGATATAGACAATCTATTCTAATGCAAGTATTAGTAGTTATTTTCACTAATTTTGATGAGTCTTTCTTAGTTTGGACGACTAATTACAAATAAATAAATTCATTTTTGATATGATATCAATTTATTAGTGTCAAAATAAGTCAGTAATAACTCACAATATGATTGTAAGTGCTAATTGTTTAAACTAATAACTTATACTATATGTTCTATTCTACTATATAACTTTGTTTAACAATGCATCTTCATAATGCTAATATTTATATCAAATGTTAATATATTAATAGTGTAATCATATAATTTTTTTAATAATTAACATGAAATATACTTTAATATATGCATTTAAGTGCTTGTGTAAAAGCAAATAATTTTTTATCTTTCAATCAAACATTATTTCTGATGTTTTTATTCATTGAAACAATCACTAAAACAAACTGAAAAAAGAACTACTGGAATGAATCAAACTCTTAACATAATCATTTATCAATTAGAAATTCATAATTTCTTTCTAATTTTCATATTGTTACACAAATATATCTTTTAAATATTATTTGTACTATTTTTATTAATATGAGGGACACGCGCGAGGCGTGTATGCTAAGAATAATATTATATTAAAAGCATGGAGGTCCTTAGAAATATTGATTGAACTTTCTATCCTTCATTAAAAGACACTACAATAGATAAAATTGTCATTTTTTTTAAAATATCATTTAATTATTATCATAATATTTAGGACTTTAAAATTAAATATAGTTATAGCTATTAAACTTTAACTTCTTTATAGCTATTAAATATTTCCTTATTTATAAAAGGTAAGAATTACTGATATTTAGTATTTTAAAATTGACTAAAATTTTGCTTATTAAATTATTCCTTATTTGAACTATTTTAGAAGTACTCCTCACATTTAACACTTTAAAACCAATTATAATTCTATTAACTTATATTAATCATTTATTTATCAAACCAACTAATTATCCATCACAAATTTTCAACTCACTATACGAGAAAATAAATTAAAAAGTGTAATTTTATTATGCATTAATTCATCGAATTCCTTCTTCTTCTTTTTCTTTTTTAAATTATATAATAAAAAAAAAATAGAAACACAACACACGTTAAGTTATTTCAATTAATGAAATGCTCTTGTTATTCACTCACTTTAGTTAAATCTGCACAATTTCTTCTATTTTAATTTGTGTGAAAGTGTTTGACTAGACAAATAGATTGAGAGGGAGAGAGAGAGAGAAATTAAACTGAAATCATTTCATAAAGGGTAAAATGAAATGTTTCAAATTAAGTTATTACTAAATATTTAAAGTACGAAGCTTCATAGCAAAATACTATTCACCTTTTTACCCTTTTAAAATTGAGTTCACACTTGACAAAATAGTTATTTAATAATTTTTAAAAATATTTAGAATTTTAAGATTAACTAATTTTCGTATTAAATCCTTCCTTATTTGAAATATATACAAAAAATTAATATTTTAGAAATTTAAAAGTGATTAAAATTTTATCTTTTAAGAATTAATTACACGTTGAATAAAATTATACTTGTAATGCAAATCAACTTATTGTTAGGATTTTTAACAGCAATTTGAAAAAAAGATAGTCCGCTGCACAAAGTATCCTGCATTAATCGGATTCGGAGAAGGATTGCACCCCAAGGAATGTGATATACACAATCAGCCTTAATGCAAACATTATTAGTTGTTTTCACTAATTTCGATGAGTCTTTCTTAGTTTTGATGATCAATTATAAATAAATAAATGTGTTTGTGATACGATATCAATTTATTAGAGTCCAAACAAGCCAGTACTAACTCACAATACGATTTCATAAGTCTTGATTGTTTAAACTAATATATTATACTATATGTTTTATTCTACTATGCATCTTTGTAATGCTAATATTTATATTAAATATTAATATGCTAAGTGTAGTAATACAAATTTTACAATAATCAACATGAAATATAAATATAATATATGCATTTTAAATGTGCTCATGTAAAAACGAACGATATTTTTTACCTTTCAATCAAACATTATTTCTATGATGTTTTTATTCATTAAAAAAGTATTAGAACAAACTCAAGAAAGAATTAGTTGATTGGATCAAACTGTTAAATATAATCATTTATCAATTTGAAATTCATAATTTTCTTTCTAAATTCTTATGTTGTTATATAAGCACATCTTTAAATATTATTTATGCTATTTTTCAAAATTTATTCTTATTAATATCAGGGACATGTGCAAAGTATGTAGGCTAAAACTAGTAATATATTAAAAGCATGAAAAACATTAGGAATGTCGATTGAACTTTTTACCTTCATTAAAAGACTCTATAATAGATAAAATTGTCATTTATTACTTTCCTCAAATAATTATCCTTTAATTATTTTTCTAATATTTAGGACTTTTAAATTAATTAAAATTATAGCTATTAGATCTTTGCTTATTTATAAAAGGTAATAACTCATAATATTTATTATTTTATAATTGACTCAAATTCTGTTTCTTAAAATTTTTCTTATTTGAACTATATTAAAAATTCAAATATTTAAAACTTTAAAATCAACTAAAATTGTGTTAACTTATATTAATCATTTATTTATTAAACTAACTAATTATGGTAATGACCCAAACATCGTTACGGGATGGTTAAGGGAATAGAACACATAAATTTGGCTAAGGATTAGATAGGGAGGTTGTGAAATAAATTAGGTATAGAACTATGCAATTTTGGGTAGCTATTGGTCCGAGGGACCGCTGTAGTGGTGGAATTTCCGCTGCAGCAAGGTCGTGGTAGAGGTCGGAGTCCCGCTGGTGAGGGAGTAACCGTTGGGACTGCCGCAGTGACCCAATGGGCACTGTAGCGGGTCCGCTGCAGCGGAAGTACGACCGTTGTAGCGGACGATGGAAATCAGAAAGTGAGTTTTAAGTAGGAATAACGGGGTTTTACCCATTATTCTCAAATCACGATTAAAAGGTCTAAACAACAGGGAAACCCTCCAGAGAAGTGAAACCCTTCACCAAGGTAAGATTTTTCGATTGTTTATCGCTACATGAGTAATGTTAATCTTAGAATCCTTATAGACTTTTAATGGTGAAATTTTGGGAGGGAGAAGACCCTAGATAGTTAGATTAGGGCTAAAATATGGGAAGGTTATGGTGGGTTTAGACTTGATAATTAGGATTAATGATCACTCCCCTAAGATTATTATTGAGAACAAGGATTATGCGAGTATTGGGACCTAGAACTTAGTAGAATTGGGGTTCACTTTTGAAAGTGCCATGAAGGAGAGAGCTTGATTTTCTAAAACCCTTATTTCGAAGAGTGAGTAATGAATTACTCTTTGTTTTGTTGTAGATTTATGAGCAATCCGAAACTTTGAGAAAAGGGCAAGTCTCCAGTGGAGTGATTGACTCTTCGTTTCTGAATTCGAGGTAGGTTATGGTCATTCAGTTAGACCCTGCATAGTGGTTTATATGTTTATGTAATGACAATATTTGATTGATCTTCAGACATTCCTTGTTATGAGCGTTTTTATGTGAATAAATAAAAATTATCATGTTGATATGAGATGAATATAATCTGTTGTTGAGATTATGTGGAAGTGTGTAATGAACTTTGTTTTATGAATCTATCATGTGAACTTGTTTTATATTTGAACAAGTGAGGTAGTGGAGCATAAACTCCGATGAATTGATAGGTATATATATAGTTTCGAATATGTAATGAACCTTGTTGCAATTAAAGGATGAGAATGATTTAATTACTAACTATTTCTTAAAATGAGGGGCTCGAACCTGAGGGGAGTATCTGGCTGAGCGAATATTATTATTGAGTGGCTCGTGTTTGAGGGAAGCATCCAAATGAGCATATGAGTGGGTGCGGGTACCACATCGATATGGTACATGAATTTATAGAGTCCCCTGCAAGTCATGACTAGAAGGGAAGAAATAAGACCCTCTGGCATGTGTGTACACTGATAGTGTGATTGAATATTTATGATGAGGTGGCGGAGGCGTGTGCCCGTCATGTCATCTTTGGTTTTCATGTTATGCATGTTACTTATGTGGTATTGTCCTTATATGCAAACGAAGTGTATAAAAAATGTGTTGAGAGTTTCTGTCAATTACAGTTATGTTATGTGATTTTGAATATTGACGAACATGTCTCTAGCTCTAAGTGTGACTTGTCACAATATCGGAAATGATAAGCGGTTTCTGTTGTATTTCCTATTGAACTCGTGAGTGATTCTTGACAGTGTTAATTGTTGTTCTTAGTGTGTGCTTATCTTAGAGATATTGGTGGATTATGTGAATAATGAACCTATTAAACTAAAGAACTGGAAAAGTGCAACATAGTCGAGCTACTGCTTAAGGAAGTACCACTGCAGTGGAAACTTCTCCGCTGCGGCAAGACCGCTATAGCGGTCTAGTGACCGATGCATCGAATGGCCCAATCCATTGAGCAAGTTGGATCTTTTCCTAAGTGGAGCTTTTGTGTAGGAAATGTTCTGTAGGTTCTTTTTATGTTGAAGATTCTTCTTGTATTTTTATTACTATGCATATTTGTTATTATTTAGGGTCTGCCGATGATGCCTACCGGTACCGTGTTTTGTACTGACCCTACCCCTGCACTTCTTTTTTGAGTGCAGAATTTGATCTAGGAAGTTCCTCTCATCCCCACCTTTAGTTGCAGCAGTTTATTCGAAAGGTGAGCTGTGCAAGCTGAGTTAATTCACTTCCCTCCAGAAGATGTCCTTCATCCAGACATTGCGACTTTATTTTATGTTGTCTTTCGTTAAATATTCTAGAACTGTAGTTAGATGTTGAGGTGCAATTATAATCAGGTCTTAGGAGTATTTTTTGTTTGTTTTAGTAAGAATATATTCATTTGACGATTCATTCGTTTTATTATACGTTTTACTTCTTTATAATTATTTCATTTTGTGCTAATTTTTTAGAATCGTTGGTTCGCCCACCGGGGGGATTAGTGTGGATGCCAATTACGGCCATATAGGTCATGACAAAGTTGGTATCAGAGCTCTAGGTTCGTTGATCTCATTGCACTAAGACGGGTCTAGTAGAGTCTCGCGGATCATATAGAGATGTCCATAACATATCTTCGAGAGGCTGCAGAACTTTAGGAGAACGCTCTCCTTCTTTTCTTTTGTGTGATTACTTGATTCCAATTGGTATCTGGTGATCCAAATTGTATCCAACAACTTTTCTTCTTTTCTTCTCAGATAGTGAGAACACGTGCAAACGGTGACAGAGACGCAACACTTGAGCCAGCAGTGGCGGCCCTAGTTTGCAGTAGAGGAAGGGGCAGAGGTCATGGCCGGAGACCCGCTGCAGCTAGAGGAGGGTCCCGTGCTCCTGCTCCAACCCCGGAGAGTTCTGCATCTCCCGTGCCACCAGCAAGGCAGGAGCGGGTGGCAGTTGAGATCGAGGTCCTGACGCAAGGAGAATCTCCTGCCGTGCCAACATCCTCAAAGGTTCTAGCTCATGTCCTCAACCTTTTGAGTAGCCTTGTGGACATCGGGGCAGCGCCAACAACTTCAGCGGGACAACAGTTAGGAATTCAGCATGCAGCTGCTGTGGCCCCATAGATTGATGATATATCAAAGGTGGTGATGTTTTCGAGGCTGGTGGCAGGACCGGTAATGACAGGGGAAGAGCATGACTTATTTTGGAGGTTCACCAAGATGAAGCCTCTCACCTTCTATGGCATAGAGGCGGAGGATGCCTATGAAGTTATAATTGATTTCCATGAAAGGCTCCATAAGATGAGCAGTGGAGAAGTATGGTGTTGAGTTCGTTACCTTTCAGCTGATGGGTGATGCAAAGCTCTGGTGGAGGGCTTTCATGGAATGCATCCCAATAGGGCCACCACCATTGTCATGGACCCAATTCTACTCCACATTCTTGGAGAAATATGTTCCCCGCACTCTGAGGGATAGGAGGTGGGATGAGTTCACTACCATTGAGCAAGGGAGCTCATCAGTTGCTGCATACGAGGCCCGATTTCACTCCTTGTCTAGATATAGTCTACCCTTACTACCTACCGAGGAAGAGAGGATTAGGCGATTTGTTAAAGGCCTGAATATAGGTCTCCAGGTACTAGCTCTACAGATGGTCTCTTCGGGTAAGAACTTTCAGGAGGTGGTGGAGTACTGAAGTCGGTTGAAGGGGTGAGGCAGGAGGGTTATGCTAGAAATGCCGATAAGAGGGCTCGAAAAGTTGGCTCCTTCAGTGGTTCTTATGTGAAGGCTCCAACACCATAGGGTTTCTTTAGGCGCCCTATTCAGTCTTCCATGCAGGTGTCGGCTGGAGGTTCACTAGGGATAGCTCCATGACCGTCAGGTGTAATTATGGGTACCCAAATGGTTTGTTCTAATTTTGGGGCTCGCGTTATTTCTTTTGTTCCAGCTAAGAGACCAGTTACTGAGAAGGTTTGTTATGAGTGTGGTGAGTATGGCCACTCCGTAGATAGTGACCCAGGTTTAGACAGGGGGTAGGTTGTTCCTCACCTAGCTCCTCGAGTTCTGGCTCCAGCCGGGAGGGGAGGCAGTGCTTTCAGTTCAGATCGTCCGCAGCTGGGACGAAGTGGTTAGCCAGCTGGTAAAGGTGGTGTTCAGTAGGGTAGAGGACGTGCTCAGGTAGGTAGGGATGGCACCCAGGCAGGTAGAGGGGTGGCACGGCCCAACCGGGGCAGTTTTCAGGCTGGTAACCAGGCTCATTTCTATGCTTTTCCTAGTAGACCGAAGATAGAGGCTTCAGACACCGTTATCACAGGTATGATTTTCGTGGATGATAGAATGGCTATTGCATTGTTTGACCTGAGATCTACATTTTCATATGTGTCTACTTATTCTACTTTGGGTCGTGATCTTGTGTGTGATGTGCTTAATACTCCTATCCATATGTCCACTCATGTTGGGGATTTTGTGTTAGTGGATAGGGTTGTTCGTGACTGCATTGTTGAATTCATGGGTTTTGACACCCTAGCGGACCTAGTGATCTTAGACATGGTTGATTTTCATATAATCTTGGGAAAGAGTTGGTTGTCTCCTTACCATGCCATTTTGGATTGTTATGCTAAAACTGTCACTATATCGGATCCAGATTTGTCTAGGATGGAGTTGAAAGGAAATTGTAGCCCTACTCCTAAGAAAATTATTTTTAGTATTCGTGTTAGTAATTTGATAGAGCGGGGTTGTTCAGCGTACTTGGCGCATGTTCGGGACACTAGTTCAGAGAGCCCTTCCATAGAGTCGGTACCGGTTGTTTGTGAATTCTTAGAGGTGTTCCCTGTAGATTTGCCCGGTATGCAACCGGACTGTGACTTAAATTTTTGTATAGACTTGGAATTAGGAACCCGACCCATTTTTATTCCTCCATAGTGAATAGCACTTGCCGAACTGAGAGGCTCAAAGAGCAGTTGCAGGAGTTGCTCAGTAAAGGATTTATTAGACTGAGTGTATTGTAGTGGGGTGCCTCAATTCTGTTTGTAAAGAAAAAGGATGATAGAATGCGGATGTGCATTGATTACCTCCAGTTGAACAAGGTAACTATTTAGAATAAGTACCCTCTTCCTTGGATAGATGACCTGTTTGACCATTTACAGGGAGCGACTGTATTTTCAAAGATCGATTTGAGGTTAGGTTATCACCACTTGAAAATTTGGGCTGAAAATATTCCTAAGACAACCTTTTGGACCAAGTATGGGCATTATGAGTTTCTGGTCATATCTTTCGAACTCCCTAATGCCCCGGCCGCGTTCATGAGCCTGATGAATGATATTTTCAAACCCTACCTGGATTTCTTTATTATTATGTTTATTGATGACATTTTGGTGTATTTTAAGACCAAGTAGGAGTATGAAATTATTTAAGGATTGTGCTGGGATTGCTGAAGGAAAAACAGTTATAGCCAACTTTACCAAGTGTGAGTTTTGGTTGGAATCAGTGTCCTTTTTGGGGCATGTGGTTTCCAAAGAGGGAATCCGAGTTGATCCATAGAAGGTGGAGGCAGTAAGAAACTGGGCAAGGATAACCAATGTGATAGAAATTTGGAGTTTTGTGGGGCTGGCCAGTTACTACTGTCAGTTCATAAAAGGGTTCTCCTCGATTACTTCGGCATTGACCAGGTTGACACAAAAGGATGTGCCCTTCCAGTGGTCTGAGGATTGCGAGGCGAGCTTTCAGAAACTCAAGACTTTGCTAACCACAACACCTATTCTAGTGTTACCCGTGGAAGGTAAGGATTTTGTTGTGTATTGTGATGCCTCGCAATCTGGATTGGGTGCTGTGTTGATGCAGGAAGGTCAGGTTATTGCATATGCCTTGAGACAACTGAAGGTGCATGAAAATAACTACCCCGCGCATGATATGGAGTTAGCAGCGGTGGTGTTCGCACTAAAAATTTGGAGGCAGTATATGTATGGAGCTCGATGTGAGGTGTTCATGGATCATCGCAACTACATTATGTATTCTCCTAAAAAGATCTCAATTTGAGGAAGAGGAGGTGGATGGAGTTGCTCAGGATTACGAAATCACCATCTTATATCACCTAGGGAAGGCTAATATGGTAGCAGACGCCTTGAGAAGAAAGATGGTGAGGATGGGCAACCTGACTTGCTCGGAGGTTACTTAATGGCCGATGGCCAAGGAATTCCAAACTTTGGCAAACAACTTAGTAAGATTATTGCTGACCGAAACCGATGAAGTGTTAGCAAACTTGGAGGCTAAATCCTTATTGTTGGAGGAAATTAAGACCAAACAATTTGAAGATGAAAAGCTAGGCAAAATCAGATATAAAGTCCTACTGGGAGAGGCCAAGGAAACAGTGTTACATGATGAAGGAGTCTTGATATTAAAGGGGCGGGTGTGTGTTCCCCGAGTTGGTGAGCTAATAAAAACTCTCTTGGAAAAAGCTCACGATTTGAGGTACTCTAGCCACCCCGAAGTCACGAAGATGTACTATGATCTAAAACAACATTTTTGGTGGGGTAGGATGAAGTGAGACATTGTGGACTACGTGGCTCAGTGTTTAAATTGTCAACAGGTGAAATACGAGCACCAAAAGCCTGAAGGAATTCTTTAGCGAATGCCCATCCCTAAGGGGAAATGGGAGAGGATAGCTATGGACTTTATGGTTGTTCTTCCCAAAACTTTGGAAAAGTTTGACTCAATTTGGGTCATAGCGGATAGGTTGACCAAGTCTGCTCATTTCTTGCCGGTCCAGGTGACTTACAATACGGAGAAACTAGCCAAGATGTATGTGAAGGAGATTATTTGGTTATATAGGGTGCCTGTTTCCATTGTATCGTAAAAGGGCACTCAGTTCACTTTCCATTTTTGGAGGACTTTGCAGGCTGAGTTGGGTACAAGGTTGGACTTGAGCACAATCTTTATCCTCAGACAGACGGGCAATTAGAGTGCACTATTCAAGTTCTGGAGGACATACTCCGGTGTGTGTGATAGACTTTGGAGGTTATTGGGACAAGTTCTTACCTTTGGTAGAGTTCTCCTATAACAATAGCTTCCACTCGAGCATTGGTATGAAACCTTTTGAAGCCTTGTATGGGAGAAAGTGTAGGTCTCCAATTGGGTGGTTTGATGCGTTTAAGGTGAGACCTTGGGGGATGGATTTGTTAAAGGAGTCCTTGGAAAAGGTTCGAATCATTCAGGACCATCTGGTTGCTGCTCAGAGTAGGCAGAAGCAATATGCAGACAAGAAAGTTAGGGACATGGAGTTCATGGAAGGGGAGCTAGTACTACTCAAGGTGTCCCCCATAAAGGGGGTGATGAGATTCGAAAAGTGGGGCAAGCCCAACCCGAGGTATATAGGGCCATTTGAAATACTCTGACATGTAGGGGAATTGGCTTATGAGCTGGCATTGCCACCAGGTCTATTTGGAGTGCATCCGACATTCCATGTGTCTATGCTAAAAAAGTACCATGGGGATGGGACGTATATCATCAAGTGGGACTCGGTGCTGCTAGATGAGAATCTGTCATATGAGGAGGAACCTATAGCAATATTGGCCAGAGAAGTTTGGAACCTGAGGTCCAAGGAGATTCCGACAATAAAAGTCTAGTGGAAGGACCGTTTGGTGGAAAAAGCCACTTGGGAGATCGAGGCTCATATGCGGGTTAAATATCCCCAGTTATTCATAGAATTTGGTATATTTCCTTCCTACTTTTGTATACACCGTTTGGAGATGAAAGATATTTTAATTGACATCTGATGTAATGACCCGATCATTGTTACAGAATGGTTAAGGGCATAGAACACAGAAATCTGGTTAAGGATGAGATAGGGACGTTTTGAAATAAACTAAGTATAGAACTATGCAATTTTGGGTAGCTACTGGTCCAGGGGACCACTGTAGTGATGGGATTTCTGCTGCATCGAGACCGTGGAAGCGGTCGGAGTCCCGTCGGAGCGAAATAAGGGAGTAACCACTAGGACTGCTGCAGCGACCCGATGGTCACTATAGCGGAAGTGTGACCGCTGCAGCGGACAACGGGAATCAAAAAGTAGATTTTAAATGGAATTTACGGGGTTTTACCCTATCATTCTCAAATCACGATCAAAAGGTCTAAATAATGGGAAAACTCTCCGGAGCAGTGAAACCCTTCACCAAAGTAAGATTTTTAATTGTTTATCTCTACATGAGTAATGTTAATCTTAGAATCCTTATAAACCTTTAATGGAGCAATTTTGGGAGGGAGAAGACCCTAGATAGTTAGACTAGGGTTGAAATATGAGAAGGTTATGGTGGGTTTAAACTTGATTATTAGGAGTATTTATCACTCCCCTAAGATTATTGTTGAAAACAAGGATTATGCGAGAATTGGGACCTAGAACTTAGTAGAATTGGGGTTCATTTTCGAAAGTGCCCTGAAGGGGAGGGTTTGATATTCTAAAACCCATATTTTGAAGAGTGAGTAATGAATTACTCTTTGTTTTGTTGTAGATTACGAGCAATCTGAAGCTGTGAGAAAGGGAAAGGCTCTGGTGGAGTGATTGACTTTTCGTGTTCGAATTCAAGGTAGGTTATGATTATAGGGTTAGACCCAGTGTAGTGGCTTGTATGCTTATGTAATGACTATATTTGATTGATCTTCGGACATTCCTTGTTATGAGTGTTTTTATGTGAATAAATGGAAATTATCATGTTGATATGAGATGAATATAATCTATTATTGAGATCATGTGGAAGTGTGTAATGAACTCGTTTTATGAATCTATCATGTGAACTTGTGTTGTATTTGAACAAGTGAGGGAGTGGAGTGTAGACTCCGATAAATTGATAGGTATATATATGGTTTTGATTATGTAATGCACCTTTTTGAGAGGCTCAAGCTCGAAGGGAGTATTCGGGAGAGTAAATATTATTATTGAGTGGCTCGTATCTGAGAGGAGCATAGGGACGAGCATATGAGTGGGAGCGGATACCACGACGGTGCAGTACATGAATTTCTAGAGTCCCCTATAGGTCATGACTGGAAGGGAAGAAATAAGACCCTCTGGCATGTGTATATACTGATCGTGTGATTGAGTGTTTATGATGAGGTGGCGGAGGTGTGTGTCGGTCATGTCATCTTTGATTTTCATATTATGCACGTTACTTATGTGGTGTTGTCCTTATATGCAAATGAAGTATATGAAAAATGTGTTTAGAGTTTGTGTAAATTACAGTTATGTTATGTGATTTTTAATATTGATGAACATGTCTCTAGTTCTAAGTGTGACCTTTCACAATGTCGGAACTGATGATTGGTTTCTGCTGTATTTCCTGTTGAACTCGTGAGTGATTCTTGACAGTGTTAGTTATTGTTCTTAATGTGTGCTTATCTGAGAGATATTGGTGGATTATGTGAATAATAGACCTATTAAGCTGAAGAACTGGGAAAGTGCAGCATAGTCGAGGTACTGCCTAAGGCAGTACCACTGCAGCAGAAACCTCTCCGCTGCAGTTAGACCGCTTCACCGATGACCCAATCCGATGAGCAGGCCGTCTGTTTCCGTGAATGGAGATTTTGTGTAGGAAATATTCTGTAGGTTCTTTTTATATTGAAAGCTGATCTCGTATTGTTATTACTGTGCATATTTTTTATTATTTAGGGTCGACCGATGATGCCTACTAGTACGTGTTTTGTACTGATCCTAACCCTGAACTTCTTTTCTGAGTGTAGAATTCGATGTATAAAGCTCCTCTCATCCCCACCTTTAGTTGCAACAGTTTATTCGAAAGGTGAGCAGTGCAAGCTAAGCTGATTCACTTCCCTCCAGAAGATGTCCTTCATCCGAACATTGCGGCTTTCTTTTATGTTGTCTTTGGTTAAACATTTTAAAACTGTAGTTAGATGTTGAGGTGCAATGACAATCAGGTCTTGGGAGTATCGTTTTGTTTGTTTTAGGAAGAATGTATTCGTTTGATGATTCATTTGATTTATTATACATTTTACTTCTTTATGATTATTCCATTTTGGGCCAATATTTGGGAATCATTGGTTCGCCCACCGGGGGAATTAGTATGGATTCCAATCATGGTCATATGGGTCGTGACAATTATCCATCAAAAATTTTCAACTCATGGTATGAGAAAATTAATCAAATAGTGTAATTTTACTCTGCATTAATACTTCTACTATACAACTTTTTATTAGAATTCATTTTCATAATACTAATATTTATGTTAAATATTAATTTTTTAATAGTAAAGTAAAATAAATTTTATAATATTTAACTTGAAATGTATATATAGGGAAAAATCTCAAATATGCCATCGAACTTTAGGAAAAGGCTCATCCATGCCATCCATTAAAAGTTGGGCTCATTTATGCCACTGCTGTTACTCAAATGAGTCATCTATGCCATTATTCTATAACAGATCTAGTATCTGATTTTTTAATTGGACACATGTCCAATTTTTATTCGGCTACGTCAATAAAAAATCACCAAATAAAATACCCATCCAACCTACCCATGACCCACTCCCTCATTAAACCAACCCACGACCCATTCTCTAATATCAATTAAAACCCAATTTCCACCCTCACTGCCCATATGTACTCCAAAACCTAAAGCCTCGTCATCTTCTTCTTCCTTTCCTTTCAAGATTATCAAGATAAAAAGGAAAAATATATCAAGATTAGTGTTATACGTAGTTGAAGAACACAAGTACAACGCCATGGTTTATACGGCTTTAGAGATCAATGACGCGAGAAAGACTTTGAATGTGATTCAACAAGAAGTCCCCTTGCTTGATAGTTGCCAGATAAAGAGCATTCTTTGCATCAGGACGATTAGTTTCCAATACTCCCGCTACTTTATCAATCTTGCAATGCAACTTCCCTGCTGCAATGAACCAAGATAGTTCCCTGGATTGAAGTGAAAAACTTCAATTATATTACAGATTTTAATAATTTATAGAGAATGTAGAGTCTAGTACACAACTAAACATGAAATAGCACTTACAAATCTATTAAAAAAGGAACTTTCTTCAGTTTTCTATTAATATAGATTTGTTTTGAAGTTTGGTTGTTGATTCATGGTGGAAGTTGGAAAGCAGATTGGTGGGAAACATAATTTGCATCATAAATGCTAGGCGCAGAATATTAACCACGATCGCGAATTGTGCAACGTTTCATTTCAGAAATTGTGGGATTTGGACTGTGTATTCGCGTCGTAAACACTAGACGCGGAATATTAACTGCGATCGTGAACGTTTTCAGATTTCTTTTTTAAATACTAAGTTTTTGTTATTTCTTATTTCTTCCCACGCTTAGTATTATGCGGACACCCACTCTTATTTCTTCCCTTTCTTTTTTGATTTTCTCTCAACAGTTATTGAAGAGGACATAATATTTTTTTTGAAGATTTATCAACAAAAAGGCCAAGATAAGCATCAACAAAAAAATCAACTCAAACGTCAATTTTGAAGAAGCATCAACAAAGCGTCTGAAAGGAAAGGAAGAAGATAATGGAGCTTTAGATTTTGGAGTATATACGGGCAGTGGGGATGGGAATTGGATTTTAATTGATATTAGGAAATGGGTCTTGGGTCGGGTTAATGAGGGAGTGGGTCATGGGTAGGTTCGATGGGTACTTTATTAGGTGATTTTTTTTAATTGACGTGGCTGAGTAAATATAAGACACGTGTCCAATATGGTTTTGAAAAATCAGATATTGGAATAATGGCATAGATGGCCCATTTGAGTAACGGTAGTGGCATAAATGAGCCCAGCTTTTAACGGATGGCATGGATGAGTCTTTTTCTAAAGTTCGATGGCATATTTGAGATTTTCCATATATATATATATATATGTTATAAACATATTTGTATTATAGTGAATGTCTATAAAGGTACATGTGTTTATATTATAGTGAAAGTCTATCTTTTGGAGAAAAGTTAGGAGAAATTATCCCTATAAATAGAGGGGTTCTCCTTCATTGTATTTCATCCCATCAAGAGAAATAAGAATTTCTCTCCTTCTCTCTTCTCTATAATATTCTTGTTTTTTCTTTATTATTTCATAACACGTTATCAGCATGAGTCTCTACCTTGAGCACTCACTTTGATAGATCTGAGGTATGAAAGATTAAAATTTCTTTTTCGAAAGATGTATTACTTAACCACAGGAATGATATTCCTTTGGTGATATTGTTGCTCTACGACTCTACCGTCTCAAAATTTGAAGGCCGAGGTATTATTTTTTTTCTTTCTTTTAATATGGCTAACCTTACGAAAGTTGATTTTGTTGTCCTTCAAAGTTTGGGGAACTACCTTTCATGGGTGTTGGATGCTGAAATCCATTTGGATCCAACGGGTCTTGGAGACACCATTAAAAGTGAAAATAAAACATCAAATCAAGATCGTGCTAAGGCTATGATATTCTTGGGTCATTATATTGACGAAATTCTGAAAATTGAATATCTCACGATTACGGATCCACTTATTTTGTGGAATAGCCTAAAAGTTCACCCAAAGACACGATATGATTGGATCCATCAAGACTATACGTCTTTTCATGAGTATAACTCATCAACATTCAAAATTGTTTTTAAGTTGAAACTATGTGGAGAAACTATTAATGATGTTGATATAATTGAATATGTGGTAGTACACAAAATTAATTGAGAGCTCCGGAAGAGCTAATGTATTACTACTTGAAGGAATGAAATTATTGTAGTAAGTCTCAAAAGGAAACTTATAAGTTTCAAGGACATTGAAAAAAAAATTGAGACTATAAATTATGGGAAGATCTAATATCTTCATGCTACTACAATTGAAGCGGGTTATAAATATTTATGTAAAAGATTACTCGCCGGTTTTTTTATTTGTAGTACGTAAATATGGGTATGATGATGAAATCACATACGAAAGTAAACTAGAAGTTTACAGAAATAAGTTGGCATAACCGGTTCAAATGTGATGCAAAAATAATTGAGAATTCAAGTGGCTATATGTTGAAGAAATAAAAGATTCTTCAAGAATTCTCTTGTGTTGCTCATTCTCGTGATAAAATGATCTTGATCAGCTAAGATTGGTATTATATTCCCTAAAATTTTGGAACTTATAAAAGGGTGAATATGGGCCCATTCACCTATCATGTGAACCATTTGCTAATAGATGCATCTATGGAATGGTCACATGTGTTTTGATATCAACTTGCAATTGATTTTTGTAAGGTTGTTGCTCGAATTATTAAATTAAGAGCGTAGTTCCAAATTATAAAATCATGTTGATAATGCTGATTCATATCTATGTTGGTTTAGCAAAAATTGTATGCCTCCAATTATAGCTAAATCATTGGTTATGAGAATAAAACTCTCAAATAAAATTTGGTATGAGATATGTTTATTTAACATATAGCAACACTTGAATGCATCAAGCCAACAAGGTTCCCCTATCACAATTGGTTCAGGGTCAGGAACCAAATAATTCCATCTAAAAATTTGAATGTGAGATATATGATTCATTGCTCCACCACAACGCACAAAGATGGGTCCCCAAATAAGCTTGGGGGGTAAATGTTAGTTTATATAATATTAGGGGGAGTTAATACGCGCTGTACTCTTTTTCCCTTATGAGGTTTTGTCCCACTGGGTTTTTCTTGTATGGTTTTTAATAAGGCACCCAAAATGCGTACTATTAGATATGTGTACTCTTTTTCCTTCACTAGATTTTTTCCCACTGGGTTTTTCTAGTAAGGTTTTAACGAGGCACATTATCTATCAAATAGACATTCAAGGGGGAGTGTTATAAATATATTTGTATTATAGTGAAAGTGTATAAAGGTATTTATATTGTAGTGGGTACATGTGTTTATATTATAGTGAAAATTTATCTTTTGGAGAAAAGTTAGGAGAAATTATCCTTATAAATAGAGGGGTTCTCCTTCATTGTATTTGATCCTATCAAGAGAAATAAGAACTTCTCTCCTTCTCTCTTTCTCTATAATATTCTTGTTCTTTCTTTATTATTTCATAACACGTTATCAGCACAAGTCTCTGCCTTGAGCACTCACTTGAGGTAAGAAATATCAAAGTTTACTTAGAAAGATGAAAGTTAGTATTTCTTGATATTTATGTCTTTACTAATAAGAATATCGATTTTGTTTATGGATCTGAGAACGATTTATTGATTCACTTGGCAATTCATGCCTCATAATTGTTCCAGAAGAACAAACATTGTGAAAATATATTTCTTCCAGCAGAACAATATTTTTTGAATATTAATTAATGAGTAATAATGAGAATTTGCAATATATATATATATATATGATCACTAGAAGTGATAATATTTTCATAAGTTTATTATAATTATAGGTGAAAATATGTTAGAAAAATTCTCTATGTTATATGCATGTCTCAATTTGCTCTCGAAGTAGCAATATCTTAAAAGAGGTTTTAAGCTATCATACCTTATGTGGTTAAGGTATATTTAGATGATCATGTTCCATTTATGAAGAATGAGAAATTGAGAACTTTTGATAAATGTTACAAATATAAATCTAATACAGATCTAGTCCCTGAAGTGAATGTGACAATACTTAATAAAATCTTGAAATTTACTCCCGAAGTAGTAAATCTAAAATTTACTTCCAAAGTAGTAAATATGAAATTTACTCCTGAAGTAGTAAGAATTTAACAGCTACTCCTGAAATAGTAAGACTCTTCAAAAGTAAATCTTGCAATTTACTCATGTCTTACAATTTACTTCTGAAGTAGTAAAACCTGCAATCTACTCTCGAAGCAGTAAAAGTTTGAAATAATGAAGTTTTTAAACTCAATATTTACTGTTTATTTCTTGACACCTGCAGTTTCTGAATTTGCTTTCATGATACTAGAAGTATTTAAGTAATATTAGATAGTGTAAATTAATGATCAAGGTCTGCAAAAGAACCTGATTGTTTGTCAACAAGAATCATGACACCAGTAGTGTCCAAATAATATTATGAAAAATAAATTGAAAGCTCCTGAAGAGTTCATTTATTATTATGTCATTCATCCCATATTGTAGTACAAATTTGTTATGATTAAAACACAAATTGTAGTAAACCTGAAGTTTACCAACAATAAAAATGGTTATCATATTGAGACTACAAATGATTGAAAGATTAAATATCTCCAAAGTACCATGGAAAGGTTATCCGATTTGTACTACAAATATACGCATGATGAAATTACATGCTATAGTAAACCAGAAGTTTATTGATGTGAAATTCATGACATAGTAAATCTGAAATTTACTAAAATAAATAACACATGTTATGGTAAGCCTGAAGTTTACTAGTACGGATTATTATCAGTTGACATGACCATTTTGATCATCCTGATGTGATGTGTTAATTGAGTATTGAAATATATATTGAAGAACTAGAAGATTCTTCAAGAAATATTTTGTGTTGTTTGTTCTCATGACAAGTTGATTATACCAGCTAATGTTGGGACTGAATCCCTAAATTCAGAAAAGTGTAAATGGTGAATATGGGCCCATTCACCTGCCATGTGATGTCTTAAATTGATGCATCTATAAGATGGTCACAAGTGTGTTTATTGTCAACCTGTAGTTTGACATTCAGAAAGATACTTACTCAATATTAATTGAGTTAAAAGTATAATTTTCAGAATGTGTAATCAAGATAATTCATCTTGATAATGTTGGTTTATATCCATGGTGGTTTGACATTGAATGTCTCCGCTAAATAGTTGAAGCATCACTTATGAGAACAAAACTTAGTGAGTTGGTCTATCATATGATATATTACATACAATAACACTTGTATGCTGACCAATAAATTATGATTAATCCTCCTTCCACTCGATTGGTTCTAGGTCAGGAACTAAATATTTTCATCTAATAACTTTTGATGTGTAATATATGATTAATGAATCTATCATGATACACATAGATGAATTTCCCAAAGAAGATCGGGATGCATGTTAGTTTTTCTAACATGAGGGGGAGAAAATAAGCAGCTAAGACATATATTGTGAATTATTATCAGTATGATTCTCATTCAAAATAATTCAAGTCAAATGCTTGAAGCATTTATTGACCTAAAACTAGTTTCATACTTCAGCTGCAAAAGCTCTTATTAAATTTATGTCCCTGAAGGATAGAGTCTACAGTATGCATGAAGCATTGTAGATCAATCAATTTCTTTTGCAATAATCATTGAAAAAAAGAATGGAGCAAATAATCATAATAAGGAGACAATGTGCTCTTGAAGAGCTTACGACATAACACTTCATGAAACCTTATGAGAGGTTTAGGTACCTAATAAAACATTGAAAGTGATGAGATCTCAATGGGTTATGTCCAATTGAAAATCGATACAAATGATATACCGTCGACAATATCTTTGATACGATATAGCATGCAATATTGTAAAAGATTGTGAGGATCTGAATTCTACGTCTATTAAACCATGTTGATGTAGAAATAATCATCAAGTGAAATGATGCGTATTGATAAGCGTAAAGCTTATTGGACCTGTAGTCTAGACACTAGAAGATGTCACGCATTTAAATACTAATGAGTGTTATCACTTGATAAAATTTATATGAAAATCATGAAGGATTCAAAATGCCTGAAGCATTTACAAGTTTTTGCAAACTTCTTCATAATTCTTATATGAGGAAAAGCAAATAAGAAAACAACATTGGAGTTTGTTGTACTTGTTATTTATGCTAATAACATAAACTTCATTGCAACTCCAACAAAGCTTCAAAAGGCAATTGATTATATAAGGAAAGAATTTGAGATGAAAGATTTGGGAAAGACAATTTAGTCTTGGTCTGCAAATTGAACATTTAGCAGATGATATCTTTATACAACAATCTGCCTATACTAAGAAGGTTGCCAAACGATTTTATATGGATGAATCACATTCATTAAATACTTCGATAGTTATTCAATCACTTGATGTGAATGATAATTTGTTTGATCTCAAGAAAAGAATGAGGAAATCCTTGGTCCTGAAGTACCATATCTTAGTGTGATTGATGCACTAATATATCTTGCTAATACTACAAGGCATAACATTTTGTTAATTTATTAGCAAGACGATCTTGTTGGTTATGCTGATGTTGGGTATTTATCTGACCCACACAAAGCTCGATCTCAAACTGGCTACGTGTTTATACGTTGAAGTACTGCAATATCTTGGAGATCTACAAAGCAGTCTCTCGTAGCTACTTCATCAAATCATGCTGAGATAATAGCTATTCATGAAGCAAGCCGAGAATGTGTGTGGTTGATGTCCATGATACATTTCATTAGAGAAAAATGTGGTTTGAACTGTGACAAAATACCCACAATTTTGTATGAAGATAATGTTGCATGCATAGCACAACTAAAGGGAGGATTCATAAAAGGAGATAGAACGAAGCACATCTTGCCAAAGTTTTTCTACACACATGAGCTCCAAAAGAATGGTGATATTAATGTGCAACAGATTCGTTCATGTGACAATGTGGCTGATTTATTCACCAACTCTCTACCAACTGCAACTTTCAAGAAGATGGTGCAGCAGATCGGGATGAAAAGATTCAAGGATGTTCTCATTAGGGGGAGTTAATACGCGTTGTACTCTTTTTTCCTTACGAGGTTTTGTCCCACTGGGTTTTCCTTGTAAGGTTTTCAATGAGGCAGCCATAACGCGTATTATTAGATATGTGTACTCTTTTTCCTTCACTAGATTTTTTTCCACTGGGTTTTTTCTAGTAAGTTTTTAACGAGGCACATTATCTATCAAATAGACATTCAAGGGGGAGTGTTATAAACATATTTGTATTATAGTGAATGTCTATAAAGGTATTTGTATTGTAGTAGATACATGCGTTTATATTATAGTGAAAGTCTATCTTTCGGAGAAAAGTTAGAAGAAATTATCCCAATAAATAGAGGGGTTCTCCTTCATTGTATTTCATCCCATTAAAATAAGAATTTCTCTCCTTCTCTCTTTCTCTATAATATTCTTATTTTTTCTTTATTATTTCATAACAATATATATATAATTCATGCATTTAACTGCCCATGTAAAAATAACCTTTCAATCAAATGATATTTTACTATATTTTTATTTATTGAAACAAGTATTAGAACAAACTGAAAAAAAATTATTGATTTGATCAAACTCTTAAACATAATCAATTATCAATTCGAAATTTATAATTTTCTTTCTAAACTCTTATATTTTTACACAAACACATCCTTTAAATATTATTTATTCTATTTTTAAAAATTTATTCTGATTAATATGAGCGATACGCGGGAGGCGTATACGCTAGAATTAGTTATATTAAAAGCGTGAAGACCCTTAGAAATATTGATTTAAAATTTCGCCCTTCATTAAAAGACATCACAATAGACAAAATTTTCATTTACTATTTTTACATAATTTGTCACACCCCGCCTTGGGGGGTATGACTGGCACCTGGTGCCCTACTAGGACCTGAACTGCTAGACTGCTGAGCCTGGGTATATCTGGTGCCTGGCTGGCTCTAACTCACATTTCTGGAAACAAAGGGCTATATAACGGTTGTAAACACAGCCCCCGGCCGACTAGGCCTATAGCCACCTGTACCTGCTGACAGCTAACTTAAAACATATCAATATAGGGAAACCTATGCGGGCCGACAAGGCCACCATGCTGTCTAGTTATCTGAACTCAACAATGAAATGCTGGAAAGCTACGTGACCGGCAAGGTCACCACTACTGTCAAACTATGGCCCCACACGGCCAACATAAAAGAGGTAAAAGTACTAACAGCTATACAACTGCATGGCCTCACACGACCGGCTCATCTAACCACAGGGAAATATATACAGACTGCAAGCCTCTAGGAATAGCAATAGAAATGATCGGGACAGGGCCCCGACCTACCCATACTGTACAACAAAAGAAAACGAAATACACCTCTGAGATTCAGTCTCCGGATGACGAGAGCTGAATACTCAATCGCTGACCGGAATCACGGCGGATCGCCTGCTCGTCTATGAGTACCTGCAGGCAAGTAATGTAGCGCCCCACTGGGGGTCAGTACTGCTGGTATTGAGTATGTAAAGAAATAACTGAAAGAAATATCTGAAAGCAACAATACAACTGATGAAATTGAAGTAGAAAAGGATAGATTAACTGTCTGATAATGTAAATCATACCTTCTCTTAATTATACTGGAAGGAGTAGGAGTCATACCTTGAGATGTATCGTTCTACTGCCGATCTATTCGTGTCTAATGTAACATGGCATAACATAACATAACATAATATAGCACACACAAACCTTACCCGGCCCCCATAAGCCGGGAGGTACAACCAGCACAGAATCTATACCCCTACCCCGGTCATCCCATCTCCTATAATCGCTGTAAGCATCCTGCCGGTCCCCTGGGTATGCACTTGGGCTCGTAGAGCCCCTGACTATTACTGCATCTGATTCCGGAGGACTCCTGAATCAACACCCGGGCGTATCCGCTCGACAGGGGTGTGTAAGGGCCGACCAAGGCACAATATGGGGAAAACTGGCATCCCATCTTCATCCCCTGTGGGACGGCATGCCACTCCGTAGAGCGACGTATCCTCGTCCTCTGGCGGACGAGTCGATACAGCTATCAACCCTGGGGCGGTCAGGGATGCTAGGTAATCCAACCCCAAACAATACAGTGGTCTCAACTAGTAATACTATCTGCATATACCACATACTGAAGCTAAGGATAATAATGTATTTGTATATATTGTATGCTGAACCAGCGATAGTGATATGTATGTATTTAATATATCCTGAGACTGATAATAGTATATATATGTTTAAATATAATCTTCTGCCATACTGTACTGAGTTTTGAGTCTAGTATTGAACAAGATATAGTTTTTCTGCTGGAAATCATACTGTATAACTGAGTCTCTATAGTAACATGATTCACTATTTCTAACATGTTTCCTAAACTTCATTTTAACCTATCATGCTACTTTTGAGACACCTTACAGGTAATTACATTGCTTTACTGGGTTTCAACTGAATACGATAATATCCTGACATTTTGTACTACATCATATACTAAGCATACTGTGCAGTTCCTAACACTTGTATTAGAATCTATATCGTGCTAACAAGTTTCGTACTAATTATAACCTGATGCTTCTAATATCGTACCAACATTCGTAATAAACACAACACATGACTTCTGAACATTCTACTGGCCTTTAAATTACTTTACTATACCGAGCTTACTAACTTGCCGAGGAAACTAGCTTTACATACCTTCGTTTGTGATTTCCCGACTAACTGACGTAGCTTGGTCGGTGTTTCAGCTGTTCCTCCCAACTGCGTTCATATATATATCATTCATACCAAATATAACTTTATTTTAAATGATCAACGTCACTTCGATGTAATTTGTAGCCTAAACTTAGGCTTATCGAAAGACGGTCGAAAACCCGCTATTTTTCAGAAGTCCAGAAGGGAGAAATGTTCACTTCACAGCTAGGAACACATAGACACTAATTTGGAGCAATTCTACTTACCTTAGCTCGGTAGCTCGACGATTCGTCGGCCGTATTTCACGAAACTAAATCCGTAGGAATGCTCTCTACTGCTAAATACCTCAGTATCTGAGGTTAATTTGAGTTTGGACAACGTTTAGCAGCGTAATCGGATGAAAATTATATTACCCCTTCGTCCTTTTCTCTTCTCTGCTGTTTCCTCTCTATTTCACTGGAAATTATAAGTTTTAATGAATTTAAAACTGAAGTGGGGCTTTATATACTTGGGCCTGGACAAGGTCAACGTGTCACGGAGGCAACGCGGAGGCTTCACCTCCGTGACACACTGCCATCGCGGAGGGGCTCTGCCTCGGCTCCTTCCGTGATGGTTCGACAGGTTTCTCGTCCGATCTTTTCCTGGGCCTTTCTCTAGCATGTATGGCCTTCAAATATGCTTAACCAACATGCGAATAGGTCATCTAAGTGCCGAGAATCCTACGGGGTATAACATTCTTCCCCCCCTTAAGAACATTCGTCCTCGAATGTATACTGCTATCTAGGGGACTACTTAACTTACTTGTTTAGAAACATTTTGCCAGAGTCTCCCCTGTAATATGGACTATACCAAAAACCTGAAATGCAGAAAAGTCCAATACAGGTACTATACACAATACTTTAGAATTCACTGGATGGCTAAGTATCAATCTTTCTCACTTATACATATACAACCATAGGATACTACATAAGCAATAATACGGACATACCTGTCGCCTGACTAGGCCTGGAATAGGTGAGGGTATCTAGCTTTCATATCTTCTTCAGCTTCCCATGTCATTTCCTCACGGTTCCTGTTACGCCATAATACTTTGACAGACGCAACATCTTTAGACCTCAACCTGCGAATCTGTCTGTCTAAAATAGCTACTGGAACCTCTTCATATACTAACTCTTCTGTGACCTGGACATCCTGAACGGGAACTACTGTAGAAGGGTCCCCTACGAACTTTCTCAACATAGAGACATGGAATACTGGGTGAACATATGCTAACTCCGGAGGCAAGTTCAATTTGTATGCAACTCGGCCTTTTCTTCGCCGAATCTGATATGGCCCAATGAATCTCGGGCTAAGCTTGCCTGTCTTGCCAAATCTCATCACCCCTTTCATCGGAGACACTTTCAGATATACCCAGTCATTTACCGCAAATTCTAGATTTCTGCGCCGCATATCTGCATAAGACTTCTGGCGGCTCTGAGCATTCAGTAAACGTTCGCGAATAAGGTTTATCTTTTCCTCTGACTGCCAAACAATGTCTGGGCCAACCAATGTTGATTCCCCCACATCAAACCAGCCCACCGACGATCTACATTTTCGCCCATATAATGCTTCAAAGGGCGCCATCTGGATAGCTGAATGATAACTATTATTATAAGAAAATTCAATCAACGAAAGATGCTCATCCCAGCTACCCCCAAAATCTAGCACACACGCTCGTAGCATATCTTCGAGCGTTTGGATAGTCCGCTCACCTTGCTCGTCTGTCTGGGGTGGAATGCTGTGCTCAAATTGATCTGCGTTCCCAAACCCCTCTGGAACGACTGCCAGAATCTAGCTGTAAACTGCGCTCCCCTATCTAAAATGATGGATACCGGCACTTCATGCAATCTAACTATTTCTCTGATATATAACTAGGCATAATCCTCAGCCTAGAAGGTAGCCTTCACCGGCAGGAAATGAGCTAATTTTGTCAGCCTGTCAACTATTACCTAGATGGAATCATTTCTGCGTCTGGTACCGGGTAACCCTGTTACAAAATCCATGTTTATCGTTTCCCATTTCCACGTAGGCACCGTTATATCTTGCGTCAAACCGCCCGGCTTCTGGTGCTCCGCTTTCACCTGCTGACAGTTAGAACATCTAGATACAAATTCAGCTATCTCAGCTTTCATACCTGGCCACCAGTAGATGTCTCTGATGTCGTGGTACATTTTCGTCGCTCCTGGATGGAGGGAATAGCGAGCGTAATGTACCTCATGCATGATCCGCCCCCGAAGCCCTGAAACATTCGGGACACAGAGGCGGCCCTTACAGCGTAGCACATCATCCTCAGTCATTTGGAAATTTGACTCCTTACCTTTCTGAATTCTATCTCTGAGCTGGACTAAATCAGGGTCCTCGTACTGCCGTTCTTTTACCTCTGTAGCTAATGATGACACAGCAGAATTCTGAATTACTGCTCTATTATTTTCTGTTTCCATTACTCGAATGGCTAAACCTGCTAACTGATGAATTTCTTTAGCTAACTCCCGCTTCTCAGGCCGCAAATACGCCAAACTCCCCATTGACTTACGACTCAGGGCATCTGCCACTACATTAGCTTTTCCGGAGTGATAGAGAATATTTACATCATAATCTTTCAACAATTCTAACCAGCGGCGTTGCCGTAGATTCAACTCCCTCTGAGTGAAGATGTACTGTAGGCTCTTGTGATCTGTGTAAATATCAACATGGACGCCGTACAGGTAATGCCTCCACATTTTCAAGGCGTGGATCACTGCGGCTAGTTCCAGGTCGTGGGTAGTTTCCTCAGCTGTCTGGAAGCATATGCAATCACTTTACCATGCTGCATCAACACACAACCTAACCCGACGCCTGATGCGTCGTAGTACACCGAATAACCTTCTGTCCCTTCCGGCAACGCTAACACTGGGGCGGAGGTTAATCTGTCTTTCAGTTCTTGGAAGCTCTGCTCGCATGCCTCTGTCCAGTGAAACTTTGCTGCTTTCTGTGTCAATTTGGTTAGAGGTGCCGCAATGGTCGAGAACCCTTCAATGAACCTCCTGTAATATCTTGCCAACCCCAGAAAACTACGAACTTCAGTCGGAGTGGTAGGCCTAGGCCATGACTTAACTGCTTCTATTTTCTGCTTGTCTACCTGTATACCAGCATCCGACACGATATGCCCTAAAAAGGCCACTGAGTTAAGCCAAAATTCACACTTAGAAAATTTAGCATACAACTGGCGGTCCCTGAGGATCTGGAGCACTGTCTGCAAATGAGTCCGGTGATCTGCTTCAGAGCGAGAATACACCAGAATGACATCAATGAATACTATCACGAACAAATCCAGGAAAGGTCTAAAAATACTGTTCATCAGGTCCATGAAGACTGCCGGGGCATTTGTTAACCCGAAGGACATGACTGGAAATTCAAAATGTCCATATCGGGTCCTGAACGCTGTCTTAGGAATATCTCTCTCACGTACTCGAACCTGGTGATATCCGGACCGCAAGTCAATCTTAGAAAAGTATCTGGCTCCCTGCAACTGATCAAATAAGTCATCAATTCTGGGAAGTGGGTACTTGTTCTTTACTGTAACTTTGTTTAATTGCCGATAATCTATGCACATTCAGAGCGAGCCATCTTTCTTTCTCACAAATAGAACTGGCGCACCCCACGGTGAAGTACTCGGCCTGATAAAACCTTTATCTAATAAATCTTTCAACTGCTCCTTTAATTCTCTGAGTTCTGCAGGAGCCATACGATAGGGAGGAATTGATATCGGCTGAGTGCCTGGTAACAAGTCAATAGCAAAATCTATCTCCCTTTCTGGGGGAATACCAGGTAACTCATCAGGAAACACATCAGGGAATTCATTCACTACCGGAACAGACTGGAGTGTCGGAGATCCCGCTTGGACATCCTGAACTCTGACCAGATGGTAAATACATCCCTTAGATATCAACTTTCTCGCCTGAAGGTAGGAAATAAACCTACCTTTTGGCGTAGCGGTGCTGCCGTTCCACTCTCGCACTGCTTCTCCTAGGAAGTGGAATCGGACCGTCTTGGTCCAACATTCAACATTGGCAAAACACGGTACTAGCCAATCCATACCCATTATGGCATCGAAGTCTATCATTTCTAACTCGACCAGATCTACTGTGGTCTGACGGCCAGCAACCTCTACTATACACCCTCGGTAAATTTTGCTAGCCACAATAGAGTCACCGACGGGCGTGGATACTAAAAAGGGCTGCTGCAATAATTCTGGTGAAATACTAAACTTTCGTGCCACAAATGGAGTAATGTAGGACAAAGTAGACCCTGGATCAATTAATACATAAGCAGGGTGTGAGCAGATAGTTAGCATACCTGTCACAACATCAGGTGACGCTTCTGAATCTTGCCTCCCTGGTAAGGCATATGTGCGGCTTGGACCCGCACCTGTACTGGAGGCCTCTGATCTGCCCCGACCCCTGCCTATTGAAACTGAGGGCCTGCGCCCTATCGAGGATGTTGTGGCTCGTGACCCTGCAGATGCCCTATCCTGTCTATCTCGGTCCTCTCGACCTCTAGCTGGGCAATCTTTCATCAAATGTCCTTCTTGGACACAATTATAACATGCGGTGGAGCTATATCTGCATGCTCCAAGATGGCGTCGACTGCATATAGGGCAGAGCGGTAGAGTATACCTACTCTGTTCTGCCCTCCTCTGTAATGGTGAATCTGCCATCTGCGAGCCTCTACCAGTCTCTGACTGCCCTCTGCGGCTGAATCTACCCCCCTGCGGCTGTGGCGGAGGCGGGGGCCTGGGCGGCCTATCTAGCAATCGTGGCTTGGGTCCTCCCCGAGCCTCCCTCTGTAACTCAACTGGCCTGTCCTGGCGACGCTGTTCCTGATTGGCCCTCCTGATCTCTCGATGTCGCTATCTGATGCCCTCAATATTCTGGGCGAATGCCTGAACTCGAGCAATGTCCATGTCCTCTCGCAGTGTAGCCGTAATGCAAGTCTCAACATATTCTGGATTCAACCCCATGATAAAGCGGTGTACTCTGGATGCCATAGTATCAACAAAGGCCGGTGCATACCGAGCCAAGGAATCAAACCGTAAGGAATATTCTCGAACACTCATGGCCCTCTGCTCCAGATGTAGGAACTGGTCTACCCGAGCCTGTCGAATCTCTCGAGGCAAATAGTGATCCAGAAAAGCTCCTGAGAAGCTGGACCAGGTTGGAGGGGAAACATCTCTCCCTCGGGACCTTTCCCAGGTTTCATACCACAATACGATGATGTCCCGTAACCAGAATGCTGCCAACTCAACTGATTCTGTAGGCGTGGCATGCATAACCCTGAAAATTCTCTGCATTTGATCCAGAAAATCCTGAGGGTCCTCTGTCCGGTCCGTACCTGTGAACTGTGGGGGATTCAAAGCCAAGAACTCTCGGACCCTCGAACTACCGGGCCCTTCTGACGACTCCACAATTGTAGACGGCATCAGCTGACGCTGAGCAGCCATCATCTGTGCTAACATAACTACCGCACTCCTAACCTCCTGATCGGAAGGTGTCGGTATAGGGACTGCTGGAGGTAGTGTCGCCCCTAGTGGCTCCTGATGTGATGGAGACTGCTGAGAAGGCTGGGACGATGCCTCTGTAGTGCCCTCTGATCGGGCTGTTTCTAAACGAGGGTGAGGCATCCTGCTGGTGCCTTCCCCTGTTGCAATATCTAAGCTCCGGCCTGTGATAGGATGTCGCTGGTCTGACATTATCTGTAACCAAAGAATATAGTAAGCTTTTAAGGACTCAACCCTATATTGTACCGCTCTACAGCACGACTGAATAAGAATAAAAGAATACCATCCTATCTTGCCTTGCAGCCCCCTACCCATAGTATGTGGTGCACAACACATCCATGGGCAAGACTCTACTTAGCACGGCTTGCAGACTCCCTAGGATACGACCTGCTCTGATACCAAGTTTGTCACACCCGGCCTTGGGGGGTATGACTGGCACCTGGTGCCCTAATAGGACCTGAACTGCTAGACTGCTGAGCCTGGGCATATCTGGTGCCTGGCTGGCTCTAACTCACATTTCTGGAAATAAAGGGCTATATAACGGCTGTAAACACAGCCCCCGGCCGACTAGGCCTATAGCCACCTGTACCTGCTGACAGCTAACCAGAAACATATCAATATAGGGAAACCTATGCGGGCCGACAAGGCCACCATGCTGTCTAGTTATCTGGAACTCAACAATGAAATATTGGAAAGCTACGTGACCGGCAAGGTCACCACTACTGGCAAGCTATGGCCCCACATGGCCAACATAAAAAAGACAGAAGTACTAACAGCTATACAACTGCACGGCCTCACACAACTGGCTCATCTGACCACAGGGAAATATACACAGACTGCAAGCCTCTAAGAATACTGATAAGATGGTCGGGACAGGGCCCCGGCCTACCCATGCTGTACAACATAAGAAAAGGGATTAACCTCTAGCTATCTAGCTCCGGATGACTGGAGCTGATGACCCTGTGAGCTGGCTAGAATCATGAGGTATCGGCCCCTCGTCTATGAGTACCTGCAGGCAAGTAATGCAGCGCCCCACTAGGCATCAGTACCACCTATAAGAAAACAACAGCTATCCAGAACAATTGAATTAATAGGGAACCTATGCAGGCCGACAAGGCCACCATGCTGTCTAGTTATCTGAACTCAACAATGAAATGCTGGAAAGCTATGTGACCGGCAAGGTCACCACTACTGTCAAACTATGGCCCCACACGGCCAACATAAAAGAGGTAAAAGTACTAACAGCTATACAACTGCACGGCCTCAGACGACCGGCTCATCTAACCACACGGAAATATATACAGACTGCAAGCCTCTAGGAATAGCAATAGAAATGATCGGGACAGGGCCTCGACCTACCCATACTGTACAACAAAAGAAAACGAAATACACCTCTGAGATTCAGTCTCCGGATAACGGGAGCTGAATACTCAACCGCTGATCGGAATCACGGCGGATCGCCTGCTCGTCTATGAGTACTTACAGGCATGTAATGCAGCGCCCCACTGGGCGTCAGTACCGCTGGTACTGAGTATGTAAAGCAATAACTGAAAGAAATATCTGAAAGCAACAATACAACCGATGAAACTGAAGTAGAAAAGGATATATTAACTGTCTGATAATGTAAATCATACCTTCTCTTAATTATACTGGAAGGAGTAGGAGTCATACCTGGAGACGTATCGTTCTACTGCCGATCTACTCGTGTCTAATGTAACATGGCATAACATAACATAACATAATATAGCACACACAAACCTTACCCGGCCCCCATGAGTCGGGAGGTACAACCAGCACAGAATCTATACCCCTACCCCGGTCATCCCATCTCCTATAATCGCTGTAATCATCCTGCCGGTCCCCTGGGTATGCACTTGGGCTCGCTGAGCCCCTGACTATTACTGCATCTGATTCCGGAGGACTCCTGAATCAACACCCGGGCGTATCCGCTCGACAGGGGTGTGTAAGGGCCGACCAAGGCACAATATGGGGAAAACTGGCATCCCATATTCATCCCCTGTAGGATGGCATGCCACTCCATAGAGCGACGTATCCTCATCCTCTGGCGGACGAGTCGATACAGCTATCAACCCTGGGGCGGTCAGGGATGCTAGGTAATCCAACCCCAAAATAATACAGTGGTCTCAACTAGTAATACTATCTGCATATACTACATACTGAAGCTAAGGATAATAATGTATTTGTATATATTGTATGCTGAACCAGCGATAGTGATATGTATGTATTTAATATATGCTGAGACTGATAATAGTATATATATGTTTAAATATAATCTACTGCCATACTGTACTGAGTTTTGAGTCTAGTATTGAACAAGATATAGTTTTTCTGCTGGAAATCATGTTGTATAACTGAGTCTCTATAGTAACATGATTCACTATTTCTAACATGTTTCCTAAACTTCATTTTAACCTATCATGCTACTTCTGAGACACCTTACAGGTAATTACATTGCTTTACTGGGTTTCAACTGAATACGATAATATCCTGACATTTTGTACTACATCATATACTAAGCATGCTGTGCAGTTCCTAACACTTGTATTAGAATCTATATCGTGCTAACAAGTTTCGTACTAATTATAACTTGATGCTTCTAATATCGTACCAACATTCGTAATAAACACAACACATGACTTCTGAACATTCTACTGGCCTTTAAATTACTTTACTATACCGAGCTCACCAACTTGCCGAGGAAACTAGCTTTACATACCTTCGTTTGTGATTTCCCGACTAACTGACGTAGCTTGGTCGGTGTTTCAGCTGTTCCTCCCAACTGCATTCATATATATATCAATTAATACCAAATATAACTTTATTTTAAATGATCAACGTCACTTCGATGTAATTTGTAGCCTAAACTTTGGCTTATCGAAAGTCGGTCGAAAACCCGCTATTTTTCAGAAGTCCAGAAGGGAGAAATGTTCACTTCACAGCTAGGAACACATAGACACTAATTTGGAGCAATTCTACTTACCTTAGCTCGGTAGCTCGACGATTCGTCGGTCGTATTTCACGAAACTAAATCCGTAGGAATGCTCTCTGCTGCTAAATACCTCAATATCTGGGGTTAATTTGAGTTTGGACAAGGTTTAGCAGCGTAATCGGATGAAAATTATATGACCCCCTTCGTCCTTTTCTCTTCTCTACTGTTTCCTCTCTGTTTCACTGGAAATTATAAGTTTTAATGAATTTAAAACCGAAGTGGGGCTTTATATACTTGGGCCTGGACAAGGTCAACGTGTCACGGAGCCAACGCGGAGGCTTCACCTCTTTGACACGCTGCCATCGCGGAGGGGCTCTGCCTCGGCTCCTTCCGCGATGGTTCGACAGGTTTCTCGTCCGATCTTTTCCCGGGCCTTTCTCTAGCACGTATGGCCTTCAAATATGCTTAACCAACGTGCGAATAGGTAATCTAAGTGCCGGGAATCCTACGGGGTATAACATAATTATTATTAAAAATTATTATTTTTAATTATTCTATCATCTTATTTTATCATATTAGATTTTTTATTTGTGGTATAACTTTATTTATGGTATAAATCTAAAATTAAAAAGATTCCACCTTTTTTTTAATACTAACAAAAGTTTTTTTTCCTTCTTCGACAGTAGCTAATTTTTATAGAAGTTTTTTTATATAGTCACGAAAAGTTTCTTTTTGCTATTTAATAGTCACAATTTTTTTTCCTTTTTGATAGTCACAAATTTTTATATGTAATGTCTTGATATTCTTACACTTTTAAATTATTTTTTGTTTATAACTTTATCTATTCTTATAAAAAAAATTATAATTGTATAATTTAATTCATCAACTCTTCTACATCAACATCTTTAATTCAATCTCCAACTTTGTATATTTTCATATTAATCTATCTTCTTTTTTTCATGTTGTGAATTTGAAAAAGACAATAGTAAATGTTATGCCAGTTCAAGTTGTTTATATTTAAAAAAAATTAACTTAGATTGTCTCCTTTATTGAGTCTAATATTGATACTATGTTATCTCCTTTAATTAAGTCTTATATTGATATTATGTGATTTAAAATTTTTGTTATTTGTAACTAACATTCCTCATCCACTCATACATTCACAAGTTTCATCTATTCAAGTAAAGTAATCTCCTCATCTCATAAAATATATTTTTAATAAAATTATAAGTATTATTATAGTTATAACTCTTATGCGTTATTTGTTTTATATAATCTTGCAATGGAATCTGAACAGAATTTTGTGAACAAAATTATGTAAATTAACAACTTAAGGTGATATGATTCTCATTGGATAATAAAAGTATTAGTTATTGGAGCTGGATTAATAAAGAGTATAAAAATGAAAAAAAAAAAAGAAGGCACTCGAATGACTATAACATTAGTTGATGAAGAGGTAATAATTCTTTTTCATATTATATTCTATATTTATATTTTATATTTTTACATATATTTTTGAGTTCTTATGTTCATGTCAATTAACAACTTAAGGCAATATGATTCTCATTGGATAATAAAATGTCACGCCTCGCCTTGGGAGGCATGACTGGCACCTGGTGCCCTGCTAGGACCTGGATTGCTGGACTAGCTGCACTTCTGGTGCCAAGCTGGCTCTAGCTCTGGATTCAAGAAAACAACGGTCTATATAACGGCTGTAAATATAGCTTTCGGCCGACTAGGCCTATAGTCAACTATAAGAAAACAACAGCTATCCAGAACAACTGAATCAATAGGGAACCTATGCGGGCCTACAAGACCACCATGCTGTCTAGTTATTTCTAAATCAAGAAAACAAGTGCTAAACTGCTATGTGATCAACAAGATCACCACTACCAACTGAATAAGGCCCCACATGGCCATCATACCCCACACGACTGGTACAGCTAACCACAGGGAATATACAATCTGCAAGCCTCTAAGAATACTGATAAGATAGTCGGGACAGGGCCCTGGCCTACCCATACTGTACACCAAAAGAAAAGGAATAAACTTCTAGCTGTCTAGCTCCGGATGACAGGAGCTGATGACTCTGTGTGATGACTAGAATTACGAGGGATCGGCTCCTCGTCTATGAGTACCTGCAGGCAAGTAATGCAGCGCCCAAAAACGGGCGTCAATACCGCTAGTGCTGAGTATGCAAAGCAACAACTGGAAAATAACTGAAGACAAGCAATATAACTGATAGAACTGAAATAGAAAGAAATAGATTGTAACTGACTAAAAGTATGAGTTTAAGACTGTCCTCAACTATTTTGAAAGGAGTAGGAGTCATACCAGGTAACGTGGCATTCTACTGTAGATCTATTCATAACTAACATAACATGGCATAATATAGCATAACATACATAACATAGCACAGATAAACCTTACCTGGCCCCCATAAGCCGGAAGGTACAACCAACACGCAATCTACACCCCTACCTTAGTCATCTCATCTTCCCTGGAAACTATAAGCATCTTGCTGGTCCCCTAGGTATGCACTTGGGCCCACTAAGCCCCTGACTATAACTGTACCTGAGTCCGGAGGACTCCTGAATCAACACTCCGGGCGTACCCGCTCGACGGGGGTGTATAAAAGCCGACCAAGGAAAAATATGGGGAAACTAGCATCCCATCTTTGTCCCCTTGGGGAAGGCATGCCACTCCGTAGAGCGACGTATCCTCGCCCTATAGCGGACGAGTCGAGACAGCTATTAACCCTGGGGCGGTCATGGATTCTAGGTAATCCAACCCAAAACAATACAGTCAAGTCTCAACTGATAATACTAACTGCATACGATACATGCTGAAACTAATGATAATAATCTGTATATATACAATACATGCTGAAACTGATAATGGTATATATATAATTTCTGTCATACTGTGTTGAATATGATACTGAAACAAGATATAATATTTCTACTGAGAATCATGCTGTATAACTAAGTTTCATGGTAAATATGATTTACTATTTCTAACATGCTTTCTAAAATTTATATTAAACTACTATTCTATTTATGAAATACTTTACGGGAACTTATATTGCTTTACTAAGTTTCGGATAAACACGATAATATCCTGACGTACTTTACTAAATTACATACTGGGCATGCTGTACTATTTCTGAAACTTTCTACTAGAATTTATACTGATTTGCTCTACTGGAATTACTAACTTTCCGAAAGAAACTAGCTTCACATACCTTATTCGTTAACGTTTTGAGTATCTGGTGTAACTCGACTAATTTTAAGCTATTTCTTCAAACTACATTCATATTCATAGAAATTAGAACTAAATTCATCAATATTCCGAAAGAAAATGCTACTTTGAATTTATATATAGCCCAAACTTTGACTTATCGAAAAACAGCCGAAAACTCACTTTTTCTCGGAAGTCCAAAAGGGAGAAATACTCACTTTAGGGCTAGGAGTATATTGACACTAATTTGGAGCAATTTCACTTACCTTATCTCGGTAGAACGACGGTTCGCCGACCTAATTTCACGGAACTAACTCCGTAGGAATGTTCTCTGCAGCTTTATACTTCGGTATCCGAGGTTAATTTGAGTTTGGACTGCGTTTGACGGCGTAATCAGACGAATATTTATCAAAACCCTTCGTCCCTTACTGTTTTCCTTCGTTTCTACTGGAAATTATATAATGAAATAAATTAAAAATGAAGTGGAGGCTTTATATAGTTGAGGCCTGGACCTCACCTCCGTGGCACATTGGCCATCGCAGAGGTGAGCCCTCCGTGACACGTTGGCCATCGCGGAGGGGGTCTGCCCTGCCTCCTCTTGCGATGGTTTGACGTGGCACTTGTCCGGTCTTTCCCCGGACCTTTTTCTAGCATGTATGGCATTCTAAAACTCTTAACCAACATACGAATAGGCCATCTAAATGTCAAGAATTTACGTGGTGTAACATCCTCCCCCCCTAAGAACATTCGTCCTCGAATGTAAACTTCTATTTGCAAGAATTTCAACTTACTTGACTTATTCTAGAAATATTTTGGCAGAGTCTCACCTATAGTATGGACTTTCTCAAAAATCCTGAAACGCAGAAAGCCCAATACAGGTACTCCACACAATACTAGTATTTATCACGCAATAGACTAAAGCTAACTATTTCATTCATACACATAATATAAGGCAATTCATAAAACAAAAATACTAACGTACCTCTGGCTGATTAAGTCTGAAACAGCTGAGGATATCTGACTTTCATATCTTCCTCTGCTTCCCAAGTCATTTCCTCTCGGTTACTGTTACGCCGTAACACCTTGACAGAAGCAACATTTTTAGTTCTTAATGTCACACCCCGCCTTGGGGGGTATGACTGGCACCCGGTGCCCTACTAGGACCTGAACTACTAGACTGCTGAGCCTGGGCACATCTGGTGCCTGGCTGGCTCTAACTCGAATTTCTGGAAACAAAGGGCTATATAACGGCTGTAAACACAACCCCCGACCCATTGGCCTATAGCCTCTTGTACCCGTAATAACAGCTAACCAGAAACAAGCAACTATAAGGAAACCTATGCGGGCCGACAAGGCCACCATGCTGTATAGTTATCTATAACTCAACCCTGAAGTACTGGATAGCTACGTGACCAGCAAGGTCACCACTACTGTCGAACTATGGCCCCACACAGCCAACATAAAGGAAACAAAAGTACTAACAGCTATATAACTGCACGGCCTCACACGACCGGCTCATCTGACCACAGGGTAATATACATACAGACTGTAAGCCTCTAGGAATAGCAATTGAAATGATTGGGACAGGACCCCGACCTACCCGTACTGTACAACAAAAGAAAACGGAATACACCTCTGGGATTTAGTCTCCGGATGACAGGAGCTGAATGCTCGATCGCTGACAGGAATCACGTGGTATCGCCTGCTCGTCTATGAGTACCTGCAGGCAAGTAATGCAACGCCCCACCGGGCGTCAGTACTGCTGGTACTGAGTATGTAAAGCAATAACTAAAAGAAATATTTGAAAATAACAATACAACTGATGAAACTGAAGTAGAAAGGAATGGATTAACTATCTGATAATGTAAATCATACCTTCTTTTAATTATACTGGAAGGAGTAGGAGTCATACCTGGAGATTTATCGTCCTACTGTCAATCTACGCGTATCTACTGTACATGGCATAACATATCATAACAGCACATAGCACACACAAACCTTACCCGACTGCCATAAGCCGGGGGGTACAACCAGCACAGAATCTATACCCCTACCCCGGTCATCCCATCTCCTGTAATAACTATAAGCATCCCGCCGGTCCCCTGGGTAGGCACTTGGGCTCGCTGAGCCCCTGACTATAACTGCATCTGAGTCTGGAGGACTCCTGAATCAACACCCGGGCGTATGCGCTCGACAGGGGTGTATAAGGGCCGACCAAGGCACAATATGGGGAAAACTGGCATCCCATCTTCGTCCCCTGTGGGACGGCATGCCACTCCGTAGAGCGACGTATCCTCATCCTCTGGCGGACGAGTCGATACAACTATTAACCCTGGGGCAGTCATGGATGCTAGGTAATCCAACCCCAAGACAATACAATGGTCTCAACTAGTAATACTATCTGCATATATCACATGCTGAAGCTAATAATTATAATGTATTTGTGTCTACTGTGTGCTGAACTAGTAATGGTAATGTGTACGTACTTAATACATGCTGAGACTGATAATAGTATATATGTATAAATATAATCTTCTGCCATGCTGTACTGAGTCTAACACTGAACAAGATATAGTTTTTCTACTGAAAACCATGTTGTATACCGAGTTTCTATAGTAACATGATTTACTATCTCTAACATGCTTCCTAAACTTCATTTTAACCTATCATTCTACTTCTGAGATGCCTTACAGATATTACATTGTTTTACTGGGTTTCAGCTGAATACGGTAATATCCTAACATTCTGTACTACATCACGTACTGAGCATGCTGTGCTGTTCCTAACACGTGTATTAGAATCTATATCGTGCTATCAAGTTTCGTGCTATTCATAACCTGATGCTTCTAATATCGTACCAACATTTGTAACAAACATAATACATGACTTCTGAACATTCTACTGGCCTTTAAATTACTTTACTATACCGAGATTACTAACTTGCCGAGGAAAACTAACTTTACATACCTTATCCTCGAACTATCCGTCTGTCGGACGAGGCTCGGCCGGTACTTCAACTATTTTCTCCCAACTGCATTCATAAACATGTCAATTAATACTAAATACAGCTTTATTTTAAAGAGCAACGTCACTTTCGATATAGTTTATAGCCTAAACTTAGGCTTATCGAAAGACGGTCGAAAACTCGCTATTTTTCAGAGGTCCAGAAGGGAGAACTATTCACTTCTCAGCTAGGAACACATAGACACTAGTTTGGAGCAATTCAACTTACCTTAGCTCGGTGGCTCGACGATTCGTCGGCCGTATTTCACGAAACTAAATCCGTAGGAATGCTCTCTGCTGCTAAATACCTCAGTATCTGGGGTTAATTTGAGTTTGGACAACGTTTAGCAGCGTAATCGGACGAAAATTATATTACTTCTTCGTTCTCTCCCTGTTCTCCTGCGTTTTCTGGAAATTTTAAGAGGTTTTAATGAAATTAAACCGAAGTGGGGCTTTATATACTTGGGCCTGGACAAGGCCAACGTGTCACGGAGCCAACGCGGAGGCCTCACCTCCGTGACACGCTGCCATCGCGGAGGGGCTCTGCCTCGGCTCCTTCCGCGATGGTTCGACAGGTTTCTCGTCTGATCTTTACCCGGGCCTTTCTCTAGCACGTATGGCCTTCAAATATGCTTAACCAACGTGCGAATAGGTCATCTAGGTGCCGGGAATCCTATGGGGTATAACATTCTCCCCCCCTTAAGAACATTCGTCCTCGAATGTATACTGCCATCTAGAGGACTACTTAACTTACTTGTTTAGAAAAATTTCGGCAGAGTTTCCCCTGTAATATGGACTATACCAAAAACCTGAAATGCAGAAAAGTCCAATACAGGTACTGTACACAATACTGTAGGATTCACTGGATGGCTACGTATCAATTTTCCTCACTTATACATATACAACCATAAGATACTACATAAGCAATAATACGGACATACCTGTCGCCTGACTAGGCCTGGAATAGGTGAGGATATCTGGTCCTCATATCTTCCTCCGCTTCCCAAGTCATCTCCTCTCGGTTCTTGTTACGCCTCAATACCTTGATAGACGTAATATCTTTAGTCCTCAATCTGCGAATCTGTCTGTTTAAGATAGTTATTGGAACCTCTTCATAGGCCAGCTTTTTCGTAACCTGGATATTCTGGACTAGGACTGCTCTGGACGGGTCTCCTATGCATTTCCTCAGCATAGATACATGAAAGACCGGATGAACAGATTCTAATTCTGGAGGCAAATTCAACTCATATGCTACTCGGCCTGTCCTTCGACGAATTGGATAAGGCCCAACAAACCTCGGGCTGAGCTTACCTTTCTTGCCGGACCTCATTACCTCTTTCATTGGGGATACTTCAGAAATACCCAGTCATACACATCAAACTCTAATTTTCTGCGCCGCACATCTGCATATGATTTCTGGCGGCTCTGTGCAGTCAGTAAGCATTCTTCGGATAAGCTTTACCTTTTCCTTTGACTGCTGAACAATGTCTGCGCCAACCAACACTGACTCTCCGATTTCAAACCAACTATTCGGCGATCTGCATTTTCGCTCGTATAATGCCTCAAAAGGCGCCATCTGGATGGCTGAATGATAGCTATTATTGTAGGCAAATTCAATTAACGGTAAATGCTCACTTTGGCTACTACCGAAATCTAGCACACACGCTCGCAACATGTCTTCGAACGTCTGAATTGTGCGCTCAGCCTGCTCATCTGTCTGAGGATAGAATGCTGTGCTTAAATTAATCTGCGTTTCCAGACCCCTCTGGAACGACTGCCAGAATCTAGCTGTAAACTATGCTCCCCTATCTGAAATAATGGATGCCGGCACTCCACGCAATCTAACTATTTCTCTGATATATAATTCGGCATAATCCTCAGCCGAGAAGGTAGCCCTCACTGGCAGGAAATGAGCTGATTTTGTCAGCCTGTCAACTATTACCCAAATGGAGTCATATCCATGTTTAGTACGGGGTGATCCTGCCACAAAATCCATATTTACTACTTCCCATTTTCAGAGAGGTATAGTTATGTCCTGAATCACCGCCTGGTTTCTGATGTTCTGCTTTCATCCGCTGGCAGTTAGGATACTGGGCTACAAACTCAGCAATTTCCCTTTTCATACTTGGCCACCAGTAGTTTTCTTTGATGTCATGGTACATTTTTGTCGTACCGGGGTGAAGAGAATAACGGGCGTAATGTACCTCATTCAGAATCTACTGGTGGGGCCCTGAAACATCTGGAACATATAGACGGCCTTTACAACGCAGCACTCCACCCTGTGTTACCTGAAAACCTGGCGTTTTCCCCTGCTAACCAGGTCAGGATTCTTATACTACCGTTCTTTTTATTTTCACAACTGATGACGACACGGTGGTGTTCTCGATTACAGCTCTGCTGTCCTTCATTTCTATTACACGAATGGCTAAATTGACCAATTGATGTATCTTTCTGACCAACTCCCGTTGCTCAGGCTGCCCATACACCACACTTCTAATAGATCTATAACTAAGAGCGGTTGTTGCTCCATTACCTCTTCTTGGCTGATGTAACATTTTCATACTTAGAGAGCTCGGCATATAATTGACGGTTATACTGACTTGTCTTGCCGAAGAGATCGACAGGTAGTTTACAAGCGTAACTAAAGCTTATCTGGCCCTCCAGCCACATGCTAAGGCTACTTGTTGCTGGGATAACCTGAACGACCATCTGCACACCTTGTGCCTTTTTTTGATCAGAGGGTCCTGATATCGACCATGACCTCCAATGATCTGGCTGCATAACCTTAAATAACAGAATAGTCGGGTTGAATGACCCGAATGTGGCAGTAGTCTAACAATGCTCTATTATTTTGCTTAAACCACTGTAAGGCTGGGCTTAATCAAACTTACTCCCAGGCGATCAATCTCTGGATCTTCACGGGGAGTCTACTGATCCCCTGGTCTTAATAAACACTGTGCTAGCAGGGTACTATCAATTTCTTACGCCTTGTGTGTATCCACTTGGATTTATACTGCTATTCTGGGGAATTCTCGATCTTATGAGCTATTCTGTAAATACTGGCCTTCTGCTAGGGCTCTGTATCTGAATATCTTACGAAAACTAGCTGAAGTACTAGTCTGTCGCTGACTACTGATGTGGACCCTTACTTGGGGTACCCATGGGTATTCTGACTGGGACGGCCGGCTGACTTATGGGGTGTTCCACATAATAACTGCTAGGTTGGCTAAGGCCGACTCTCACCTACAAGGCTGGGAAAATGACGTACGACCACTTAACATACTAGAACAATTCTGGTATTGCTAATCTATGAAATTTGCCTATTCGGCCTCTAATCCTGGTTCTAGCACATGCACTACTGTTACCGATCTTCATGGATGCCTCCCTGCTAATGCAGGCGCCAGCTGGTCGGTAGACCGTCTAACTGCGCCCTTATCATCTAGCCATCTGTTTTAGGCCATTAACTTTGCTAAGCTCCTAGAGCCTAGATCTGACAACAACACATAAGTCTATTAACCTAATAACTGAAAACTGAGATTGTTTCTATGACTTCATACGTAATTCACACTTAATCCGCCCTTTCTCTTCTCTTTTCCCTTTCTCCTTTCTTCTCTCCTTTTCTTTCTTTCTTCTCCCCCCTTTTTTTTTGGCAAGGGGGGGGGGTCCTGCAATGCAATCTGTACATGCTTTCTATTACTAATCAGCATCTGTGATTGCACCCCTTATAGGTAGCTACTCACAGCATATCTATTATCTATATATATATATATATATATATATATCAATAGCTACGTACAATATGTACTGAATTCTGCGGTAATACATAATCTCTGACATGCTCTGCTGAGTCTCATACCGTACATGATACACCACTTCTACGGCCTAATAATATCTCCTGCCCTGACTTATCATTTCATTGCATTGTCACCCCATTCTGAAAGTAACAAACATAAACACTTTAGTTATCGTCTGCTGTTTGAAATTCCGCCACTCTTGTGATGTGGGGTCGACGTTCGAATCTTGTAGCCTTACTAGGCATATATTGAGAGCCCATGACTGTCTGCTGGGCCTTATCTCTAGGCTACACTAGATTAGAATTGCTGTATCGGTAACTTCTTAACTTTTCCATAGCGGACATACTGCGGTATTCTGAACCGCAATCTTACTGTCAGCCCGAGGCTTAATCCTTAATACGATATTTTATCAATCCGGGGGTAATTCTAATTTCCCCATAAGATCTGACATTCCTGCTTCTTTCCATCATCTTACTTAAGGTGAACTCTGGGGTTCAAGGTACCTGCTCTTCATTGTTAACAAGATTGTTGGTCCTATATCACTTCATACTTCCCTTGACTTGCAGTCAGACCTATCTGATTCACATGACCCCTCACCCTTTTGATATCACAACTGGATCATAACCACAATCTTACAGGTATGTCTTGCTATCTGTTAGCATATGTGGCGGACTTGGCCTTTTTCTGACTCGAACTTGACTATTACCCGACATTCATCACTAACAGGTCTTTTACCCCTGCTTCGAGTAAGCTAACAGTCTTACTTCCTCTACTGGCTTATTATCATAAGGGTCTACACAACTTACGGAATCAAAGGGGCTCTTTATACTTTCCAATACTTACTAGGATCAATCAGCCCATCTTTACTTACTGCTTGATTTGACAGCCCCATCTCAAGTCTTATGCCCCTTTACTATACTGGCATCAAAATCAAGAGGTAGGAATAGCCCTTTTCTTATTGCATCAAGTAAAAGCATTTAACTGTACTATATCCAAAAGATGTATTTGGGATTCCTGCATTTCCCTCTCTTTCTTATACTTACCTGGTGGTCTGACCTTGTCTGTAATCTTAATCAGATCTTATATAGCTAATAAATAAATCAACTCATATGCATATTACACTCCTGACTTCCTATTCTGACGTTATCAACGTATACTGGGGATAGTACCGATAAAGGTATCATGCTGGGAGGTCTCGGGTACCTCCTCCTGCTACCGTAGTTATCATGTAACTGGCTGATGCCTTCTTCTGTTGCTATATCTGATCTTCTGCCTGTAATAGGGTAATGCTGATCTCCCGTTGTATCTGTAATCAAAGAATACGGTAAGTTTTTAGAGACTCCACCCTGTACTGTACCGCTCTAAAGCACGACTTACTGAGAAGGAAGGGTAACCATCCTATCATGCCTCGCAGCCTCCTGCCTATAATATGTGGTGCACAACACATCCATAGACAAGACTCTACTTAGCACGGCTTGCAGAATCCCTAGGACACGACCTGCTCTGATACCAAGTTTGTCACACCCCACCTTGGGGGGTATGAATGGCACCTGGTGCCCTACTAGGACCTGAACTACTAGACTACTGAGCCTGGGCACATCTGGTGCCTGGCTGGCTCTAACTCACATTTCTGGAAACAAAGGGCTATATAACGGCTGTAAACACAGCCTATTGGCCTATAGCCTCCTGTACCCGTAATAACAGCTAACCAGAAACAAACAACTATAAGGAAACCTATGCGGGCCGACAAGGCCACCATGCTATCTAGTTATCTATAACTCAACCCTGAAGTACTGGATAGCTACGTGACCGGCAAGGTCACCACTACTGTCGAACTATGGCCCCACACAGCCAACATAAAGGAAACAAAAGTACTAACAGCTATACAACTGCACGGCCTCACACGACCAGCTCATCTGACCACAGGGTAATATACATACAGACTGCAAGCCTCTAGGAATAGCAATCGAAATGATCGGGACAGGACCCCGACCTACCCGTACTGTACAACAAAAGAAAACGGAATACACCTCTGGGATTCAATCTCCGGATGACAGGAGCTGAATGCTCGATCGCTGACAGGAATCACGTGGTATCGCCTGCTCGTCTATGAGTACCTGCAGGCAAGTAATGCAGCGCCCCATCGGGCGTCAGTACCGCTAGTACTGAGTATGTAAAGCAATAACTGAAAGAAATATTTGAAAATAACAATACAACAGATGAAACTGAAGTAGAAAGGAATGGATTAACTATCTGATAATGTAAATCATACCTTCTTTTAATTATACTAGAAGGAGTAGGAGTCATACCTGGAGATTTATCGTCCTACTGTCGATCTACTCGTATCTACTGTACATGGCATAACATATCATAACATCACATAGCACACACAAACCTTACCCGACTCCCATAAGTCGGGGGGTACAACCAGCACAGAATCTATACCCCTACCCCGGTCATCCCATCTCCTGTAATAACTATAAGCATCCCGCCGGTCCCCTGGGTATGCACTTGGGCTCGCCGAGCCCCTGACTATAACTACATCTGAGTCTGGAGGACTCCTGAATCAACACCCGGGCGTATCCGCTCGACAGGGGTGTATAAGGGCCGACCAAGGCACAATATGGGGAAAACTGGCATCCCATCTTCGTCCCCTGTGGGATGGCATGCCACTCCGTAGAGCGACGTATCCTCATCCTCTGGCGGACGAGTCGATACAGCTATTAACCCTGGGGCGGTCATGCATGCTAGGTAATCCAACCCCAAGACAATACAATGGTCTCAACTAGTAATACTATCTGCATATATCACATGCTGAAGCTAATAATTATAATGTATCTGTGTCTACTGTGTGCTGAACTAGTAATGGTAATGTGTACGTACTTAATACATGTTGAGATTGATAATAGTATATATGTATAAATATAATCTTCTGCCATGCTGTACTAAGTCTAACACTGAACAAGATATAGTTTTTCTACTGAAAACCATGTTGTATACCGAGTTTCTATAGTAACATGATTTACTATCTCTAACATGCTTCCTAAACTTCATTTTAACCTATCATTCTACTTCTGAGATGCCTTACAGATATTACATTGTTTTACTTGGTTTCTGCTGAATACGGTAATATCCTAACATTCTATACTACATCACATACTGAGCATGCTGTGCAGTTCCTAACACGTGTATTAGAATCTATATCGTGCTATCAAGTTTCGTGCTAATCATAACCTGATGCTTCTAATATCGTACCAACATTTGTAACAAACATAATACATGACTTCTGAACATTCTACTGGCCTTTAAATTACTTTACTATACCGAGATTACTAACTTGCCGAGGAAAACTAACTTTACATACCTTATCCTCGAACTATCCGTCTGTCGGACGAGGCTCGGCCGGTACTTCAACTATTTTCTCCCAACTGCATTCATAAACATGTCAATTAATACTAAATACAACTTTATTTTAAAGAGCAACGTCACTTTCGATATAGTTTATAGCCTAAACTTAGGCTTATCGAAAGACGGTCGAAAACTTGCTATTTTTCAGAGGTCCAGAAGGGAGAACTATTCACTTCTCAGCTAGGAACACATAGACACTAGTTTGGAGCAATTCAACTTACCTTAGCTCGGTGGCTCAACGATTCGTCGGCCGTATTTCACGAAACTAAATCCGTAGGAATGCTCTCTGCTGCTAAATACCTCAGTATCTAGGGTTAATTTGAGTTTGGACAACGTTTAGCAGCGTAATCGGACGAAAATTATATTACTTCTTCGTTCTCTCCCTGTTCTCCTATGTTTTCTGGAAATTATAAGAGGTTTTAATGAAATTAAACCGAAGTGGGGCTTTATATACTTGGGCCTGGACAAGGCCAACGTGTCACGGAGCCAACGCGGAGGCCTCACCTCCGTGACACGCTGCCATCGCGGAGGGGCTCTGCCTCGGCTCCTTCCGCGATGGTTCGACAGGTTTCTTGTACGATCTTTTCCCGGGCCTTTCTCTAGCACGTTTGGCCTTCAAATATGCTTAACCAACGTGTGAATAGGTCATCTAAGTGCCGGGAATCCTACGGGGTATAACACTTAATCTGCGAATCTGCCGGTCTAGTATGGCTACTGGAACCTCTTCATAAGCCAGCTCCTCCGTAACCTGTACATCTTGAAATGGGAGAACTCTGGAGGGGTCTCCTATATACTTCCTCAGCATGGACACGTGGAAAACTGGGTGAACAAACTCTAATTATGGAGGTAAGTTCAACTCGTATGCCACTTGGCCTATTCTTCAGCGAATCTGATAAGGCCTAATCAAATCTCGGGCTGAGCTTACCTTTCTTGCTGAATCTCATCACCCCTTTCATAGGAGAAACTTTCAAAAACACCCATTCATTCACATTAAATTCCAAGTTTCTGCGCCGCACGTCAGCATACGATTTCTGGCGACTCTGAGCAATCAGTAGGCGTTCTCTAATAAGCTTTACCTTTTCCTCTGACTGATGAATAATATCTAGCCCAATCAGCGCTGACTCTCCCACTTCAAACCAGCCAACTGGCGATCTACACTTTCGCCCATACAATGCCTCATAAGGCGCCATCTGGATAGCTGAATGGTAACTGTTATTACGGGCAAACTCAATAAGTGGTAAGTGCTCATTCCAGCTACCTCCAAAGTCTAACACACACGCTCGCAGCATATCCTCGAGCATCTGAATAGTGTGTTCTGCCTGCCCATCTGTCTGAGGGTGAAAAGTTGTGCTCAGGTTAATCTGTGTCCCCAGGCCTCCCTGAAATGATTGCCAAAATTTAGCTGTGAATTGCGCCCATCTGTCAGATATAATGGACACTGGAACACCGTGCAGCCTGACTATTTCTCTGATATACAACTAAGCATAATCTTCGGCGGAGAAAGTAGCCCTTACTGGCAGGAAATGGGATTATTTTGTCAGTCTGTCAATAATTACCCAAATTGAGTCATTTCTATGTCTGGCACGGGGTAATCCTGCTACAAAATCCATATTTACTGCTTTCCACTTCCAAAGAGGCACAACTATGTCTTGAGTCAATCCGCCTGGTTTCTGGTGTTCTGCTTTTACTTGCTGGCAGTTAGGACACTAGGCTACGAATTCTGCTATTTCCCTTTTCATAACTGGCCACCAGTAGATTTATTTAATATCGTGGTACATTTTTGTCACGCCTAGGTGGAGAGAATAGCGAGCGTAATGTACCTCGCTCATAATCTGCTGGCGAAGCCCTGAAACATCTGGAACACAAAGGCGGCCTTTACATCGCAACACTTCATCCTCAGTTACCTAAAAATCCGGCGCTTTTCCTTGTTAAACTCTGTCTTTAAGCTGAACCAAGTCAGGATCTTCATACTGCCGTTCCTTTACCTCCACAACTAATGACGACACTGCAGTGTTCTGAATTACTGCTCTGTTGTCCTCTGTTTCTGCTACACAAACGGCTAAACTGGCTAACTAGTGTATTTCTCGAGCCAATTCCCGCTGTTCGGGATGCAAGTATGCCAAACTAGACTTATGGCTAAGGGCATCTGCTACTACGTTGGCCCTGCCTGGGTGATACCGAATATTTACATCATAATCTTTCAACAATTCCAACCAGTGACGCTGCTATAAGTTCAACTCTCTCTGGGTGAAGATATACTATAGGCCCTTATGATCAGTGAAAATATCCATATGAATGCCATACAAGTAATGTCTCCATATCATTAGGGCGTGGATCATTGCGGCTAGTTTCAGGTCATGGGAAGGATAATTCTTTTCGTGTTTCCTCAGCTGTTTGGAAGCATAAGCAATTACTTTACCACATCTAGACTTAATTAAATTTCTCGAAAAAGTCTATAATCAACACTTGCGGAATTTAATATCACACTTGAACTTGATAATTAGTTGAATTGGTCTAGTCCCTATGGGTTCGACATCCAGCTCTTAGAAAGGGCCACTATATTACTTGTACCACCGCGTACACTTGCGTGTGCGCTGGAGCGCATCAAGTTTTTGATGCCGTTGCTGGGAACTCGGCGAAGTTTAGTGAATTTATCTATTTTTGTATGATTTTTAAAATTCCTTAAGTGTTGAGAAACTTGGTCTTAGTCTGACTTATTGCAGGTGATAGGTTGTCTTGCCGAGCTGGCTAGGAATAGAGAGCTTGTGGAACCGTTGCTTGAACCTGAACGTCAAATCCATTTGAAAAGGAGAGTAGCTCTTGAGAAAAAGCTGAAACGACTTCAAGAAAAGGTACAACAACAACCACCCGCAGGACAAGCACAATTGTCACTGGAAGCAATGGCAGTAAGACCAGTTCGCGAAGTGGCAATCCCACAAGCGACTAATGTGAACTCTAGTATCCATAAACCGGAGCCTGGAGGGAACTTTGAATTGAAGTAGAATATGGTGCAGCTGTTACATTCTAGTGGTCAATTCACTGGGATGGCACATGAGGACCCGCAGTAGCACTTACAGAAATTTCTTGAGATTAGTGACACTTTCGTCCCCACCAGAGTGTCCACAGACTATGTCTGACTTACCCTCTTCCCATTTTCATTGTTGGGAGAGGAAAAGAAGTGGTTGAAAGCTGAGCCACCGAACTCCATAACTTCGTGGAATGATTTGGCAAGGAAGTTCCTTATCAGATTCTTCCCTTCAGGCAAGACTGCAAAATTAAGAAGTGAAATACTGAGTTTCAAGCAGAGGCTTGATGATAACTTATATTTGGCTTGGGAAAGATTCAAGTCATTATTGAGAGACTGTCCCCATCACCAGCAATCAAATGAAGTGCTGGCTCATACCTTTGTAGAAAGTCTATACCCACACACGAAAATTTTACTAGACTCTGCATCGGGTGGGCAAGCCTTAGAGAAGACTTATGATGAGTTGTACACACTATTGAATAGAATTGCACAGGGAAATCCAGAGTGGCACAACGAATCATCAAGAGGAGCAGGAAAGAGAGCAGGGTTGATAGAGGTAGAGGGTAAGAATGCCTTGGCGGCACAGTTAGCTTTGTTCTAGCATCAGATGATGACTCAGTTCAATAAACTGAGTATGAACCAACAACAGGGCCAGGTTAATGCAGTTCAGCAAGCTCCGAGTTGGTGTAAAATTTGTGGAAATAATGGGCACAATGCAAAATCTTGTGGAGCCAATCCGGAATCAGTCAATTTTGTTGGGAATGTTCAAAGGAACAATCAGAATTTTGGGAACAATTACAACAAGAATTGGCAGGGCCACCTAAATTTTTCTTGGGGTGGAAATCAAAAGCAAAGTTATCAGCAACCTCAATAGTAGCAGTATCAGCAGAATAGGCAGAATGATGGCCAGTTGAGCAGCAACATTGAGGAAACGCTGCAGAAAATCCTGGAGACCCAGACTCGGTTAGCAGAAAATCAGGCGAGGATGGCATCAGACTTGAAGAATCAACAGTTGGCCACCTGTAATCTAGAGAAGCAGATGGGTCAGATAGCAGCTGCTCAAAACATGAGACCGCAGGGAGGACTACCAAGTGACACATATCCTAACCCCCGGCAGGTCAACGCCATCAGTCTGAGAAGCGGCAAGCAATTAGCTGATGCAGTGCCTAAAGAGGAGAATTGAGGTGTAGCTGGAGTTAGGTAGACCAGGACCATCCACTGATAAGGGCGAGAATCATAGTGCGGTGCAAAAAAATGCACAATCTTCATTGCAGCCAGCACAAATACAACCACCACCATTCCCTCAGAGATTTAGAAAGAGCAAGAAGGAGGAATGCTTCAAAAAGTTCTTTGAGATTTTCAAAGAACTTCACATAAATTTTCCTCTTATTGATGTTTTGAGGGAATGCCCAAGTATGCTGAATACTTGAAATATGTGATGGCGAACAAAGTCAGATTGGTGGATGTCCATACGGTAGCACTGACTGAGGAGTGCAGTCAGAGGGTATTGAGAAAAATTCCAAAAAAGCTCAAAGACCCAGGGAGTTTTACCCTCCCCATACAAATTGGTAAAGCTGAGGTGCTACGAGCTTTGTGTGATCTAGGGGAAGCAGTTAGTCTAATGCCCCTATCTTTATTTAACACCCTGAGGTTAGCAAAACCGAGGCAAACAAGGTTGATGTTGCAGCTAGCGGATAAGTCGCGAGTGGCACCTGATGGAATAATAGAGGACCTTCTCATCAAAGTGGGTAAGCTTATTATACCTGCTAATTTTATTATCTTAGATTTTCATGTTGATGACCAGGTACCCTCAATCTTGGGACGACCATTCTTTGCCAAGAAATGAATGAACCCACCCACACACTACAGAAACCTTTGTAAGGTTAGTGTGTTGTCACAGGATAAGTGTGGGGTGGGGGATTCCATAGGTCCACGACCAAAGGTAATGACAAGTGTTCAGCCCGAGTCAGATAAAGGGCTTCAGAGTGTGAAGAAGTTGGAGGAAGAGAGGAACAGAGTGGAGGCTGTTTCCTCTAAAAGTCAAAAGAAAAGGAGATGGTTCTCGAAAGGGAACCCAGGTATGAGGATGTCCTGAAAAGGATAGTCCACGTCGTGCCGCGACGTAAAATAAGGTGTTGCTTGGGAGGCAACCCAGGGGTACCATAGGTACAATTTGTGATTTTTGTTTGTGTTGATTTTGTTTATTTTCATCGTGTTTGTGTTTTTGGTGGAAATTTAAGAACAGATGGAGAGGAAGTCTGAGTACCCGTGGAGGAGGAAGCTAAGAAGCATGGACGATAAAAAGTGTGGGGTCAAATACCCACTTTTTCAAAGGAAGAAAAGTGTTCACTCCCAACTACACGCAAGTGTACGTGTTCGTACAAGTAATAAAGTGGCTTTATTTCAAACTAGGTATCGAACCCACAGGGACGGTAATGTTACAATAATTTTTCGTTAAGTGTTTACTATACACAATTTTATACAAGCAGAAAAACAGAAAAAATGGTGATTTTTCAAAACTATTAGTTAATGTAACTTTAAGTAAGAAGATTGTAAATTATAATCTGAAAAATAGCACGAACAAGCTAAGGTTCAGGCAAAACATGCAGATATGTAATTTACTGATTAAATTTTAGTCAACACTTCTCTTCGGTTATTGGTAAGGAATTAATAACCAATGGATTGGGTCTTTCGAACTCCTCTCCAATTAAAGAATCATGAGAATTACATTACACATTTCTGTGATGCAAACACTTCATATTCTAGCAATACACAACAAATTCCATAGATGACCAAATATGACATTACAAATATATTTCTATTCTGAATGTTAATCTTCTCTTAATTTCTCAACCAAGACAAGAACATATCCTACCAATTCACATCTATCCAATTAATATTCATTTCAGAAATAAAACTGGAATTCTAGGATTTACATTAACAATGGCCAAGCAATAATGTAGTAAAAATAGGAATTAGTAGAACAACCATTGTAGAGAAGATAAAAACTAAAATAACATCAATTACATACTACTGCAATCATCCTCAACCTCAGCCAAAGGTGAATTCGCCACTCATTAGATGATTAAACATCTTCAAACAAGTAGAAATCATACAAGCAATTGAAATCTAAGAGAAAAAGGAAAATTGGCCCAAGAACTTCTTCAGCTCAACTGCCTGATATCCACGTTCTAGTTTGAAATGACAGATCTATTAAAATAAAATCTAAGTGTGCTATTTATACAAGTGAGAAATTTTCCCAGAATAAACTGGCAACATGGCACGGAGGGTATCGCGGAGCACCAGCTCCATGCCACGGCCCTGTCGCGAAGCTTCACTGGAATCTGGGATGCTGGACTATTATCCTTAGAGTGGCACATAGGCTATCGCAGAGCCTCAGCTCCGTGCCACGGACGTAAAGCGCTCCTTCACTGTAATCCAGGTGTGCAGCTAAGTCCTCCAACTATGTCACTGAAGTGAATGCGGAGCATGGGCTCCGTGACACGGTGCCATCATGCACCTTCACTGGAATTCCACCCAAATTCTGCTCTAGGAAGAATGCCTCCGTGATGGTGGCGTGACACGACCCTGTCACGATACATCAAGTTTTAGCATTTTCTTGCCGACTTCCGAGTTTTGCTTCCGAGTCCATTCCTCCACTTCACCAACTTGTAGATTAGTTCCCAAAATGCATTCTAACTGCAAAAACAATAACTAATCATGTTGGTTAGTATAAATCCACATTTACATAAAAATCACATGAGAATGTACACATAAAAGTAGATAAACAAGTCAAAATTAAGTAATAAAGTATCACTTGGGCATGCAATTATGCCCAAGATCACCTACCCCGCACTTAGTTGGAACACTGTCCTCAGTGTTCGCATATCTGCAATTAAAAACAAGGTTTGGGTGGTGTAACTCCCTGATCAATCAAAATGTTCAATGTCTTCATCAGGTGCCAGTGCCTCATCTCCAAGATTAGAATCTTCTCCGCCGTCCTCCTCGGACTCAATGTCTGAATCATCCCAGTGCGTTTCCTCATCAGTAGGGACATCTTCATCAATTGGTTCTACAAATGCCGACCCAACTCTGCATAAAGCTCGGGCATGCTCATTAATTGGAAAATCCATGTCGAGCTGCCACAATTCATCCTCTGTAGCAGGCCTTCCACCAATCCGCAGTTGCAGCATCTGCATCCCATACATTCGGGGCATGTATTGGTCATCCCGAGCATGTCGCTCGGCTAGTGTAAGCACAAGCCCAAATGTAGTATCAGGTGCTTTGGTCTTAGTGACATCCAAAGCATGCCGGTCAAGTTGAGGAATGTAGTCCAGGGCCTCTTCTTCAATACCATGGCCCCTGATCAAAGCTGTGAGAAGACCACCTAAACCATACCGATGCTCTTGATGAAGTCTGGCTTTCTTCATGGCGGAAATAACCACCGCTCCAACATTTATCTCCAGTCCTTTCATCAATGCATACACCAAACAAACTCTGTCCCAAGTGACATCAGTCATGTGCACCCCCGGGATCAGGCTAGTACACACTATCTTCAACCAGATCCTCGCTTCTCTGTTCATTTGGGAGTACATCAATGTCTGATGATATCCTCTTTCCTTATGACGGCTCCACCTAGCTGTTGATATTGCTCCACATAATGTGTGTCTGATATCTGCATATAGTGGAGTGATATTTAGCTGGCGGAGGACATGCGCGTCTGTGTCCCCCATCCCCAAGATGGCATTATGATGTTGTGGTTCAAAAGTAACCACCTGTCCTCTGATCTTAACTGTGTGGCTGGGCATAGTGGGATTCCAATTAGCGTAGAATTCCCTTATGAGACGGAGATTGCACTCTTTGGGTTCTTCAAAGATGAAGTTTAACCCAACAGTGTTTATCCTGTGTAGGATTCTCGGGAATTCTTGAGCTAGTGGTTCCTTTGCTATTTGTTCCTCTGGGAAATACTTGGTTTCGTTGTGTTTGGCATACCATTTCTTTCCCTCATCTGTAACCCATCGTGTTCCATATCATCTATGTTGCCCCCTTGGAACAGGTGGTGCCGCTGGCACTGCTGCCCCAATTCTCAATCTTTTTCTGCTGGCGCCAGATGTGGATGCACCTTTTCTTTTGTCTTGTCTTCCAGACATTTTTCCTGTCCATCAAAAGCATAAATTTCAAATGTCATTCATGGTATAGCTGGCTACTACTAAGGCTGGGCTTAAATTGATCACCCCACACTTAGTCGTTAGCCGTAGTCAATACAATTCGATAAGAACAACCACATAATTTCAGTTCTTATTTCCCAGAATGTTCAGTGCATTCATAAAAGTCGATGGAACAATTTCATTGTACTATGAAGACTTCATACAATGCATTATGAAAGTTCATCCATCGATTCATTTATATAATCATGAGCACTTCGCAATTTGTGCACAGCAACCTATGGGAATTTCCTACTTTCATCCCCAAAAATCCATCTTCTACCATAACATAATCTAACTTTAATCACACATTTTTCAACTCAAACAACAATCACAACCCACAATGTCTCCACTTTTTACCCTTTTCATCTTCTTCCCAACTCAATTCTCAACCCTAGTTATCAACAATAGAGGACTTTCAACACAATTCATGTAATTATTGCGTTCAAAACACAACATTAGCACAAAATCAACATTCATCCATGACCCAATCAATTACACATCTTATTAATAACTTAGGGCAGAATTTCATCAAAGAAAACATGTTCAAGAATCAAAATATGCAGCAATAATTAGAAAAAAATCAAGAACATACCTTTACTTGAAGGATTTTAAGAAGAATTGAAGAAATTTCCTCGCTAGGGCCGTGGCACATTGAGGGAGAAGGGGTTTTGGGGGTTTGGTCATGGAGGGTTCAGCAAAATGTGGGAAAAATAAGGATTTTTGGGGTTAAAAAGAGTGATTTCGCGCGGGTCAACCCGTTGCCCCGAACTGACCCGTCGCGAAAATAGCCTCAACGTATCACAGAGGGTAACACGGATGCCCAGCTCTGTGACACGGAGCTGACGCGGAGGCTCACTGGAGTTTTGATCATACCTGAAATTGGCCTCAACATGTCACGGAGGGTAACGCGGAGGTCAGCCTCCGTGACATGGAGGTAACGCGTACCCTCACTGTTTCTTGACCCAATTTTCACTTTTTACCTTTATTTTTCCACTTGCGATTTTTTTGTATTTTTGCCCTCCATATTTCCTGCAAATCATCAAACAACAACAATTTGTTAGAAAATCATAGGTTGCCTCCCACCTAGTGCCAGTTTTTTTTTCTAACTAGTCTAGTACATTACATCCACGGGTTGCCTCCTGTGCAGCGCCTGGTTTACCGTCGCGGCTCGACACTTGACATCCTCATTCATCTACGAAGGTGATAAACGTCTTCTCTCAATTAACGTCTTCACCCCCGTAGTTCTTACACCTATGCCCGTTCACCAAAAATGTGGCACGTTTATCCTCTTGCCACAATTCAACCGTCCCGTGTGGGGTCATCCTTGCTACTTCAAACGGCTCTAACCACTTGGAGAGCAATTTCCCTAGGAAGAGTTTTAACCTAGAGTTGAATAGCAACATTTTTTGGCCCGGCTCAAAGATTCGATGCACCATGTGCCTATTGTGCCACCTTTTCGTTTTTTCTTTGTAGCATTTTGCACTTTCATATGCGTGCCATCGAAACTCGTCCAACTCACTCAGCTGCATCAATCTCCTCTTTCCTGCAGTCTTAGGATCCATGTTCAGCTTCCGCACAACCCAAAAAGCTCGATGTTCCATCTCCACGGGTAGATGACATGCCTTCCCATAAACCAATCTGTACGGTGAAGTCCCAATGGGTGTATTATATGTCGTTCGATAAGCCCACAACGCATCATCCAATTTGCTTGCCCAATCCAAGCGTTGTGCGTTCACCATTTTCTGCAAAATCTGTTTAATTTCCCTGTTTGACACCTCCACTTGCCTGCTAGTTTGGGGATGATAAGCTGTAGCCACTTTATGCCGAACCCCATATCTCGCTAGCAAATTCCTGAAACCTGCATTCACAAAGTGTGCCCCTCCATCACTAATAATTGCTTGTGGTGTACCAAACCTTGTGAAAATCTGCTTCTTCACAAATCTAGTCACCACCTTGTTGTCATTCCTGGGACAAGCTACTGCCTCAGCCCACTTGGACACGTAGTCCACCGCCACCAAGATGTATCGATTGCCAAACGATGGTGGAAACGGGCCCATGAAATCTATCCCCCACACATCAAACACCTCAACTTCCAATATCTGATGCAATGGCATTTCCTGTCTTCTGCAGATTGTTCCTGTTCTTTGACATCGATTGCATACTTTGGCATAAGCTGCAGCATCTTTGAACAGAGTGGGCAAAAAGAACCCTGATTGCAGCACTTTGTGAGCAGTACACTCTCCTCCATGATGACCTCCGTACATCGATGAATGACAACTCCTTAGTACCTCTGTCATTTGGCTTTCTGGAATGCATCGCCTCATCACTTGATCTGGTCCTTGCTTAAATAGATACGGCTCATCCCACATGTAGTACCGGGAATCATTCCTCAGCTTCTTCCTTTGCTGAGCTGTTGCCTCAGGTGGGTATACTCCACTTACCAACAAGTTCACAATATCTGCATACCAAGGGAGTTCAGCTACCTTTATTTCCAAGAGTTGTTCATCGGGGAACTCTTCTCTGATGCTATCACCTTCCTTCACATGTGAACGGTTTTCTAGCCGCGATAGGTGATCTGCAACCTGATTCTCACTTCCCTTTCTGTCTCGGATCTCCAGATCAAACTCTTGCAGCAATAATATCCACTTGATTAGCCTGGGCTTTGCATCCTTCTTTCCAAATAGGTACCGAATTGCCACATGATCAGTGTGGACCACCACTTTAGAACCCACCAGATAAGATCTAAACTTGTCAAATTCAAACACTAAAGCCATCATCTCCTTCTCAGTGACTGTATAATTAACTTGTGCAGCATCAAGTGTTTTGCTTGCATAATAGCTGGAATGAAAAATCTTATTCCTTCGCTGCCCCAATACCAGTCCTACAGCCACATCACTTGCATCACACATTAACTCAAAAGGATATTCCCAATCAGGAGCAATGAGAATAGGAGCTTCCACCAGCTTCTTTTTCAGCTCCTCAAATGCTTCTACACATCCCTTATCAAATTCAAACTTCACTTCTTTTTTTAGCAACCGGCATAACGGTCTCAAAATTTTAGAGAAGTCTTGAATAAACCGTTTAGAAACCCAGCATGTCCTAGAAAGCTGCGGACTCCCTTAACTGATACCGGTGGTGGTAGCTTTTAAATCACCTCTATCTTTGCCCGATCGACCTCCAAACCTCTGCATGACACCTTATGGCCAAGAACAATACCCTCCTTGACTAAAAAGTGACACTTTTCCCAGTTGAGCACCAGGTTTGAGTCTTCACATCTAGCTAACACCCTGTCAAGATTCTGCAAACACATGGCAAACGAGTTACCAAAAATAGAAAAGTCATCCATAAATACCTCGTCATAGTCTTCCACCATATCGTGGAGTATCGCCATCATGCATCGCTGGAATGTGGTTGGTGCATTGCATAGACCAAAGGGCATCCGCCTGAAAGCATATGTCCCATAAGGACATGTAAACATGGTCTTCTCCTGATCTTTTGGTGCTATGGCTATTTGATTGTAGCCAGAGTAACCATCCAAAAAGCAATAATATTGCTGCCCTGCCAGCCTGTCCAACATCTGATCAATGAATGGAATAGGATAATGATCTTTCCGAGTGGCCTCATTGAGGTTTCTATAATCCATGCGAATTCGCCAACCCGTGACTGTGCATGTGGGAATCAATTCATTCTTCTCATTTGTGACCACTGTCATTCCCCCTTTCTTGGGAACGCATTGAACTGGGCTAACCCATTCACTGTCTGAGATGGGATATACCACTCTTGCATCCAACCACTTGATCAATTCCTTTCTGACTACATCCTTCATCACCGGATTCAATCTCTGCTTATGTTGCACGGTTGGCTTGGATCCCTCTTCCATAAATATCTTGTGCATGCAGAAAGCTGGACTAATCCCTTTAATGTCTGACATTTGCCATCCCATTGCTCTCTTTCGCCTCTTAAGGACCACCAATGCCTCTTTCACTTGTGCATCTGTCAGTTCTGCTGAAATGATGACTGGTAAGGTGTCATCTTCACCCAAGAATACATACTGCAGATGTGGAGTTAATGTATTTAACTCCAATTTAGGTTCCTCCTCTATTGATGGCTTTGGGGATGGTTCCAAAGACCTATGCAACGGTTCAAAATCTTGCTTCCTGAAAAACCATTTTGGCTCATTCAAAGTCTGCACCATCTCATATGACGCACTATCCCCAAAATGATCACGTCCCACCGAGGCTCTCTCCAAGGGATCCTATGAGTCAATAATCTGAAGGGCCGACTCCTGATTCAAAACACTGATTGCTGATAACTCTTCATAAATGGCCAATAGTTTCATGGCCTTGTAGACATCAAAGACCTCTACCTTATCATGAGCTCTCATGGTTAGCTGCCCAGCAGCTGCATCAATTAAGGCTCGCCCGGTTGCTAAAAAGGGACGTCCCAAAATAAATGGGACTTCCGCATCTGGCTCAAAATCAAGTATTATAAAATCCACCGGGAAAATGAGGGAGCCTACTTGCACTAGCACATCCTCCAAAATTCCATCAGGTCTGGCTAATGAACGGTCAGCTAGCTGCAAGATCACAGTAGTGGGTCTAGGACTGCCCAGCCCCAGCTTCTTGAATACTGATGTTGACATCAAATTTATACTTGCTCCCAAATCACACAAACCACGAGCTCAAATAGACTGCCCAATTGTAATCTGAATAGTGAAGCTTCCAGGATCCTTGAGCTTTATCGGCAATCGATTCTGAATACGGGAGGTGCACTCCTCAGTAAGTGCAATTGTAGCATACTCTGTCAGTCTGCTCTTATTTGCTACAATGCCTTTGATGTACTTGGCATATTTTGGCACTCCCTGCAACACATCAACTAAAGGAAGATTAATATGTACCTGCTTTAACACTTCCATGAATTTCTTGAAGCATGCTTCCTCCTTGTGCTTTTTCAATCTTTGAGGAAACGGGGGCGGTGGTCTTTCCATCGCTGCTGCCTTTTCATTCCCCCTCACATCATCGTTTCCTTCATCCTTTTCTGTTGCTCCAGATTACTGAGGTGGCCTTTCGAGTTCCACCTCCCCGAGTTGCTTTCTACTCTTGGTAGAAACTACATTCACCTGCTTAGGATTTGGGTCTGTATCACTTGGTAATCCTCCCCTCGGTCTAGTATTTTGGGCTCCAGCTAACTGTCCCAACTGATACTCTAATGCCTTTGTAGCTAACTGCTGATTTTTCATATCAGCTGTCAATTTTACCTGATCAGCCTGCATCTGCGCCTGGTTAGCTATTATAGTTTTAAGCATATCCTCAATGTCACTGGAATGAGGAGGTGCATTATTTCCTCTGAACTGCGGCTGAAAATTGTGATGACCCCCTTGATTTCTGTGAACGCCCTAATTTGAACTCTGTCCCTGATGACTATTACTCCCCCATGAAAAATTCGGATGATTCCTCCAATTTGGGTTGTAATTGTTTTCATACTGCTGATTACTGCTCCTCTAGGCGTTTCCAACAAAATTTATCGAATCTGGATTGGCACCACAACACTCAGTTGAATGTTCACTACTTCCACAAACTTCACACCATACCTGATGAACTGCATTGACTGGGGCTTGTGCCTGGCTCAAGCTCATACTGCTGAAATGAGTGTTAAGTTGATTTTGCAAAGCAGCTATCTGTGCAGCGATAGCTGTGAATCCATCCACCTCAAAGACCCCTGCGACTTTCTTTTCTCCCCCTCGAGTTGCATTCGCATTCCATTCTGGATTACCTTGTGAAATGCGGTTCAACAAGGTGTAAAGCTCTTCGTAGGTCTTTTCCAATGCCTTCCCCTAAGCTGTTGAATCTAACAAAATCTTTGTATGCGGTTTCAAGCCCTCAATGAATGTATGCACCAACACATCATTAGATTGGTGATGGTGAGGACATTCTCTTAGCATTGACTTGAACCTCTCCAAAGCCTGATACAAATTCTCACCCTCTCTCTGTTTGAAGCTTAGAATCTGACTTCTAAGCTGACTGTCTTCCCTGATGGAAAGAATCATATCAAAAACTTCCTCGCTAAGTCATCCCAAGTAGTAATAGAATTTGGCGGTTCCGCCTTCAGCCATCTCTTGGCTTCCCCCAACAGTGAGAATGGGAATAGTGTAAGCCTCACATAATCAGATGATACTCCAGCGGGTATATATGTGTCACTTATCTCCGAGAAGTTTTGGAGATGCTGTTGTGGATCTTCATGAGGGAGACTTGTAAATTGCCCGCTGGTGTGCAATAATTGCACCATATTCTGCTTAAGTTCAAACCTCCCTCCTGGTTCCGGCCTACGAATGCTGGATGTTACATTATTCACATATGGGATTGCCACCTCAGAGACCGGTCTTGCTGCCATCTCTTCGGGCACTAAAACTGCCCTTACAATTGGTGGTTGCTGTTGTTGCTCCAGAATTTCTCTCCTTAATAACTGCAACTTCTTTTCTAGAGCTTCCTTTTTCTGTAGATGAAATTGTCTCTCTGACTCTAACAACGGATCCACCAACTCTTTATCCCTTGCCAGCGTTCAGAAACAATTTAGTACCTGCAAGAGAAAGGCTAAGATCAAGTATCAACACTTGTATCGAACTTGTAAACTAACACTAAGAAAATTAAATAACCAATTTCCAATCCCCGCAAACTGTGCCAAAAACTTGTTCACAACTACACACAAGTGCACGTGGTCGTACAAGTAATAAAGTGGCTTTATTTCAAACTAGGTATCGAACCCATAGGGATTGTAATGTTATAATAATTTTTCGTTAAGTGTTTAGTATACACAATTTTATACAAGAAGACAAACAGAACAAATGGTGATTTTTCAAGCATATTAGTTAATGTAACTTTAAGTAAGAAGATTGTAAATTATAATCTGAAAAATAGCACGTACAAGCTAAGGCTAAGGCAAAACATGCAGATATGTAATTTACTGATTAAATTTCAGTCAACACTTCTCTTCGGTTGTTGGTCAGGAATTAATAACCAATGGATTGGGTCTTTCGAACTCCTCCCCAATTAAAGAATCATGAGAATTACATTACACATTTCTGTGATGCAATCACTTCATATTCTAGCAATACACAACAAATTCCATAGATGACCAAATATGACGTTACAGATATATTTCTATTCTGAATGTTAATCTTCTCTTAATTTCTCAACCAAGACAAGAACATATCCTACCAATTCACATCTATCCAATTAATCTTCATTTCAGAAATAAAACTAGAATTCTAGGATTTACATTAGCAATGGCCAAGCATTAATGTAGTAAAAACAAGAATTAGTTGAACAACCATTGTTGAGAAGATAAAAACTAAACTAACATCAATTACATACTACTGCAATCATCCTCAACCTTGGCCAAAGGTGAATTCGCCACTCATTAGATGATTAAACATCTTCAAACAAGTAGAAATCATACAAGCAATTGAAATCTAAGAGAAAAATGAAGAAAATTAACCCAAGAACTTCGTCAGCTAAACTGCCTAATACCCACGTTCTAGCGTGAAATGACAGATATATTAAAATAAAACCTAAGTGTGCTATTTATACAAGTGAGAAATTTTCCCAGAATAAACTGGCAACGTGGCACGGAGGGTATCGCGGAGCACCAGCTCCGTGCCACGGCCCTGTCGCGGAGCTTCACTGGAATTCGGGATGCTAGATTATTATCCTTAGAGTGGCACGGAGGCTATCGCGGAGCCTCAACTCTGTGCCACGGACGTAACGCGCTCCTTCACTGTAATCCAGGTGTGCAGCTAAGTCCTCCCACCGTGTCACTGAAGTGAACGCGGAGCATGGGCTCCGTGACACGGTGCCATCACGCACCTTCACTGGAATTCCACCTAAATTCCACTCTAGGAAGAATGCCTCCGCGATGGTGGCGTGACACGGCCCTGTCGCGGTGCATCAAGTTTTAGCATTTTCTTGCCGACTTCTGAGTTTTTCTTTCGAGTCCATTCCTCTATTTCACCAACTTGTAGATTAGTTGCCAAAATGCATTCTAACTGCAAAAACAATAACTAATAATGTTGGTTAGTATAATCCACATTTACATAAAAATCACATGAGAATGTACACATAAAAGTAGATAAACAAGTCAAAATTAAGTAATAAAGTATCACTTGGGCATGCAATTATGCCCAAGATCAAAAAGCATGCTATTAGCTAGGCCTAGAGGTCTCAGGGAGTATTTCTCACCCTCTTTAAATTTTAATTTGATGCTATAAGTACAGAGTATGATTCAAGTGTGGGGTGAGGGAAATTTTAAGGGAAATTTCAAAATTTTGTGCTTAATGATTTTGGGTGAATTTAGTGCTTGATAAGTATTAGTTAAAGGAACTTTTTCGATTTGAGCATGATTCACCCACCCGTGGATTTTTCTTTTCGGTTCTTTTTCGATGGGGGGTCTTTGAACCGAAGAAGAATAAAATTTTTCTTTGTCTGTATATAGTGTTTTTAGTCATAGTTAGGGACTATTTCCGATGATGGATGGATGACGACCGTCTTGAGGAAAAATTAGTCAATAGGTTTTGGTTTTTGAACCCGTAGCTAATTGATGGCTTGATGTTCTTGTTATGTGCTATACATGATTGTAAGATGCAAGTGTGGTTAGTGTTGAAGCATGTAAGAAGTGTATAACTTTGTTTGATACACTTAGACTCTTGAATTTGACTCAATGTGATTGAAGCTTAATTTTGAATTCTTGTGATTAGATGAATAAGAGTCTGCTGAATGTGTCTTGAATTGAGCATGTGCTGTGAGTGTAAGTTTTTCGAATATTCTGTGCTATTGTGGAGTGTTTAACTTTCCCGGTGTGTATATAAAATAAAATGAAGGATGTATAGTGTAGGAAATGATTTAGGCATTTCTTTGAATGAGCCAAATATTTAATCCTTGCCTTACCTACCTTGAATATTGAATCCTTGTTATCCCCATTGAGCCTTAAGCCTATTCTTTGATAGCTACAACATAAGCTTAATCCTTTTCTTTCATTAGCTTTGAATTTGATCCAAAACTCCGAAGCGCTTAAGTGAAAAATTCCAAAGAGTGAAGGAGTGAGAAGCGTGAAAAAGAAGGAAAAGTAGAAGTTGTGAAAGTTGAGAAAAGGACAAAGGTGCACTTGTGTGAAAATGGTTGATTATTAGTAGGGAGTAAGAAAATAAGTGAATGAAAATTTTGTTTAAGTACTCCTTATTGATAAGCTGAGTGTGCTTAAAGAAATGGGAACAAGAAGAGAAAATTCAAGAGTGAAAAGAATGAGGGGGAAGTAAGAAAAGAGATGTCCTTAATGAAGGTTGAAGTTATTAAAAGCGCTTGGGGAAGATAGCCTCTATTACTGGCCAGAATAGTACCTACCCGTCCCTTAGCTTACATTACAAACCATTAAGTCCTAATTAATCTTACGTTCATACATCCTTAAAATAGTGGAGTAAAACACTAAGGGCAAGATTATGGTTCACTACATGATGCATGTGAATTCTTTGAGAGAGTGAGCATAATTTTATTCATATTCCCATACCTGTTGTGTTTTAAAAAAACTTTCGAGTAAAAATGGGTAACTCTCTTGTTGTGAGGGCACATGTTTAATGAGAGATAACATTCATGTAGGATTTCTTGATTGGTTGATTTGCATGAGTTGCTAAGATTGTGAGTCAATTCTTGAGGTTAGGAAGTCTTAACATAGTTGTATTTCATTTTAATGACTACATCGTGTATGCTTTATTTTTAACTTGTTATCTCAAATAATCATTATAGCCGTAACGTGAATTATCTTGTTAAATTAGTTATGTGTGAGTCTTTATATACATGAGATGTAAAAGGGTTGTTCGAGGACGAACAAGGCTTTAAGTGTGGGGTAGGAGCATCCAACACGATGTGTCCCAAGAAAGCTACTGAATTCAACCAAAATTCACATTTAGAGAACTTGGCATACAGTTGACGGTCCCTGAGAATCGGAGAACTGTCCGTAAATGAGCCCGGTGGTCTGCCTCTGAGTGAGAATACACCATAATATCATCAATAAAAACTACCACGAACAGGTCCAGGTATGGTCTGAAGATGCTGTTCATCAGGTCCATAAATACTGCTGGGGTATTCGTCAGCCCAAAGGACATGACTAGGAATTCAAAATGGCCGTATCTAGTCCTAAAGGCAGTCTTTGGGATGTCCCTTTCACGAACTCGAACCTGATGGTATCCGGACCGTAAGTCAATTTTAGAGAAATATCTGGCCCCCTGTACTGATCAAACAAATCATCTATTCTAGAAAGCAGATACTTATTCTTGACTGTAACCTTATTCAACTGTCAGTAGTCTATACACATGCGGAGTGAGCAGTCCTTCTTTCTCACAAACATAACTGGCGCACCCCAAGGTGAAGTACTCTGCCTAATAAAGCCTTTATCTAACAGATCCTTCAGCTACTCCTTTAGTTCTCTGAGTTCAGCATGAGCCATACGATACAGAGGAATTGATATGGGCTGAGTTCCTGGTAACAAATCAATTGCAAAATCTATTTCCCTTTCTGGGGGAATATCAGGTAACTCATCTGGAAATACGTCTGGGAATTCATTAACCACTGGAACAGACTAGAGAGTCAGAGTCTCTACTGGAACATCCTGGACTCTGACAATATGGAAAATACACCCCTTGGCTATCAACTTTCTCTCCTGAAGATAGGAAATAAAGCTACCTTTAGGCGTGATTATACTGCCCTTCCACTCTCGTACTGCCTCCCCTGGAAAGTGGAATCAGACTGTCTTGGTCCAGCATTCTACATTTGCATAGCACGGAGCCAGCCAATCCATACCCATAATGGCGTCGAAATCAACCATCTATAATTCTACCAGATCTACTGTGGTCTGACGATCAGCAACCTCTACTGTACACCCTTGATAGACCCTTCTTGCTATGATGGAGTCACCGATGGGTGTGGATACTGAAAAGGGTTGCTGAAGCAAGTCTGGTGCAACACAAACCTTTCAAGCCACGAATGGGGTAATGTAGGACTAAGTAGATCCTGGATCAATCAATACATAAGAGGGGTATGAGCATATAGTCATCATACCTTTCACAACATCAGGTGACGCTCCTGAATCCTGCCTCCCTGGTAAGGCATATGTGCGGCTTGGACCCGCACCTACACTGAAGGCCTCTGATCTGCCCCGGCCTCTGCCTGCTGAAACTGAGGGCCTGCGCCTTGCCGAGGATGCTGAAGCTCGTGACCTTGCAGATGCCCTGCCCTGTCTATCCCGGTCATCCTGACCTCTGGCTGGACAATCTCTCATCAGATGACCCTCTTGGCCACAAATATAACATCCGGTGGAGTCGTATCTGCATGCTCTAGAATGGCGTCGACTGCATTAGGGCAAGGTGGTAGGGTATACCTACTCTGCTCCGCCCTCCTCTGTAGTGGTGAGTCTGTGATCTGTGAGCCTCTACCGGTCTCTGACTGCCCCTTGCGACTAAATATTCCCCTCTGCAGCTGTGGTGGAGGCGGGGGTATGGGCGGCCCATCTGACAATCGTGGCCTGGGCCTTCCCCGGACCTCCCTCTGTAACTTGACTGGCCTATCCCTGCGGCGCTATTCCTGACTGGTCCTCCTGATCTCCCGCTGCCGCTTTCGCTGCCTGATGCCCTCAATATTCTGAGCAAATGCCTGAACTCGGGCAATATCCATGTCCTCTCGTAGAGTAGCCGTAATACAAGTCTCAACATACTATGTATTCAACCCCATGATGAAGCGGTGTACTCTGGACGCCATGGTATCAACAAAGGATGGTGCATACCGGGCAAAAGAATCAAACCGCAAGGCATATTCTTGAACACTCATGGCCCCCTGTTCCAAATGTAAAAACTGATCCACCCAGGCCTGTCGAATCTGCCATGGTAAATTGTGATCCAGAAAAGCTCCTGGGAAGCTGGACCAGGTCGGAGGGGAAACATCTCTCCTTTGGGACCTTTCCCAGCTTTCATACCACAACACGACGATGTCCCGTAATCAAAATGTTGCCAATTCAACTGATTCTGTAGGTGTGGCATGCATAACCCTAAAAATTCTCTACATCTAGTCTAGAAAATCCTGAGGGTCCTCTGTCCGGTCCGTGCCTGTAAACTGTGGGGGATTCAGAGAAAAAAATTCCCGGACCCTCGAACTACCGGGCCCTCTTGACGACTCTGCAACTGTAGATGGTACAACTGACGCTGAGCAGCCATCATTTGTGCTAACATGACTACTGCACTCCTGACCTCCTGGTCAGAAGGTATCGGTATAGGGACTGCTGGAGGTGGTGTCACCCCAAGTGGCTCCTGATGTGGTTGACACTGCTGAGAAGGTTGGGATAACGCCTCTGTAGCGCCCTCTAATCGGGCTAATTCTAAACGAGGATGAGGCATCCTGCTGGTGCCTTCCCTACTGCGGTGTCTAATCTTCGGCCTGTGATAGGATGTCACTGGTCTAACATTTTATCTGTAACCAAAGAATATAGCAAGCTCTAGGGACTCAATCCTATACTGTACCGCTCTACAACACGATTGAATAAGAATAAAAAGCAACCATCCAATTATGCCTTGCAGCCTCCTGCCTATAGTATGTGGTGCACAACACATCCATAGGCAAGACTCTACTTAGCACGGCTTGCAGACTCCCTGGGATACGACCTGCTCTGGTACCAAGTTTGTCACGCCCCACCTTGGAAGGCATGACTGGCACCTGGTGCCCTGCTAGGACCTAGATTGCTGGACTAGCTGAGCCTAAGCACTTTTGGTGCCAGGCTGGCTCTAGCTCTGGATTCAAGAAAACAACGGGCTATATAACGACTGTAAATACAGCTTCTGGCCGAGTAGGCCTATAGCCACCTATAAGAAAACAACAGCTATCCAGAATAATTGAATTAATATGTAACCTATGCGGGCCGACAAGGCCACCATGCTGTCTAGTTATTTCTGAATCAAGAAAACAAGTGCTAAACTGCTACGTGATCAACAAGATCACCACTACCAACTAAATAAGGCCCCACATGGCCATCATACCCCACACGACCGGTACAACTAACCACATGGAATATACAATCTGCAAGCCTCTAAGAATACTGATAAGATGGTCGGGACAGGGCCCTGGCCTACCCATACTGTACAACAAAAGAAAAGTAATAAACCTCTAGCTGTCTAGCTCCGGATGACAGGAGCTGATGACTCTGTGTGTTGACTAGAATTACGAGGGATCGGCTCCTCGTCTATGAGTACCTGCAGGCAAGTAATGCAGCACCCCAAAATGAGCATCAGTACCGCTGGTACTGAGTATGCAAAGCAACAACTGGAAAATAACTGAAGAAAAGCAATATAACTGATAGAACTGAAATAGAAAGAAATAGACTGTAACTGACTGAAAGTATGAGTTTAAGACTGTCCTCAACTATGTTGAAAGGAGTAGGAGTCGTACCATGTAACGTGGCATTCTACTGTCGATATATTCATAACTAACATAACATGGCATAATATAGCATAACATACATAACATAGCACACATAAACCTTACCTGGCCCCCATAAGCCGAAAGATACAACCAACACGCAATCTATACCCCTACCCCGGTCATCCCATCTCCCCTAGAAACTATAAGCATCCTGTCGGCCCCCTGGGTATGCACTTGGGGCCACTAAGCCCCTGACTATAACTGTACCTGAGTCCGGAGGACTCCTAAATCAACACCCCGGGCGTACCCGCTCGACGGGGGTGTATAAAAGCCGACCAATGCAAAATATGGAGAAACTGGCATCCCATCTTTGACCCCTTGGGGATGGCATGCCACTCCGTAGAGCGACGTATCCTCGCCCTATGGCGGACGAGTTGATACAGCTATTAACCCTGGGGCGGTCATGGATGCTAGGTAATCCAACCCAAAACAATACAGTCAAGTCTCAACTAATAATAATAACTGCATATGATACATGCTGAAACTAATGATAGTAATGTGTATATATATAATACATGCTGAAACTAATAATGGTATATATATAATTTCTGTCATACTGTGCTGAATCTGATACTGAAACAAGATATAATATTTCTGCTGAGAATCATGTTGTATAACTAAGTTTCATGGTATACGTGATTTACTATTTCTAACATGCTTTCTAAAATTCATATTAAGCTACTATTCTATTTCTGAAATACTTTACGGGAATTTATATTGCTTTACTAAGTTTCAGCTAAACACGATAATATCCTGACGTACTTTACTAAATTACATACTGGGCATGTTGTACTGTTTCTTAAACTTTGTACTAGAATTTATACTGGTTTGCTCTACTGGAATTACTAACTTGCCGAAAGAAACTAGCTTCACATACCTTGTCTGTTAACTTTCTGAGTATCTAGCGTAACTCCGCTAATTTTTAGCTATTTCTTCCAACTGCATTCATATTCATAGCAATTAGAACTAAATTCATCAATATTCCGGAAGAAAATGCTACTTTGAATATATATATATAGCCCAAACTTTGACTTATCGGAAAACAGCCGAAAACTCGCTATTTCTCGAAAGTCCAGAAGGGAGAAATACTCACTTTAGGGCTAGGAGTATATTGACACTAATTTGGAGCAATTCCACTTACCTTAGCTCGGTAGAACGATGGTTCGCCGACCGAATTTCACGAAACTAACTCTGTAGGAATGTTCTCTGCAGCTTTATACTTCGGTATCCGAGGTTAATTTGAGTTTGGACTGCATCTGACAACGTAATCGGATGAATATTTATCAAAACCCTTCGTCCCTTACTGTTTTCCTTCATTTCTACTGGAAATTATACAATGAAATAAATTATAAATGAAGTGGAGGTTTTATATAGTTGAGGCCTGGACCTCACCTCCGTGGCACGTTGGTCATCGCAGAGGTGAGCCCTCCGTGACACGTTGGCGATCGCGGAGGGGGTCTGCCCTGCCTCCTCTTGCAATGGTTCGACGTGGCACTTGTCCGGTCTTTCCCCGGGCCTTTTTCTAGTATGTATGGCATTCTAAAACTCTTAACCAACATGCGAATAGGCCATCTAAATGTCAAGAATTTACGGGGTGTAACATAAAAGTATTGGTAATTGGAGCTGGATTGATAAAAAGTATAAAAATAAAAAATATAAGGCACTCGAATGACTATAACATTAGTTGATGAAGAGGTAATAATTCTTTTTTGTTTTATATTCTACATTTATGTTTTATATTTATATATATATGTTTGAGTTCTTATCATTAATCCTAATTTTGTATCAGTAAATAAGGATATTGAGGTTGGATTTAATGATAACACTATAGTTCATGAATGCAACAGTCACTTTTGTACTGTTACTTTTTCAAGAAATTTTGTTTTGTTTCAAGATGCAATACAATCTTCCAATAGAACAATCTTTGATATTTCTTTAGATTTCATCAACTAAACTAACATTTAATATATGTATAATATTTTACTCCTATTTACATAATAAAATATTTTTATAGATATATTTGGCATCTTTGTGAGTTCTAAGATCTTCATGGGAGGAAAAAATAAAAGGAAGAGAGATAATACTTCTAATGAGAAGTAAGTTGAATTTGCCTTTAATACTTTTTTTCATGAATAATCGAATATGTATCAAGCTTTCAAGTTTTCGCAGTAAAAAAATGACAAAAAATAAAAGTTTAGTTCAAAATCAAAGGAAGCGACTTGTCACCCTTGAAGCCCCTCAAAACAGTTAGAAGGAATATTCCAAGGATAATTCCCTTCTCTAGCTATTCTTTCCTTCATCCTTCTTCTTCTCCTTCTTCTTCTTTTTCTTCTGATGATGATATTCCACCGTTCCTTATCATTTCGATACAATTCAATTTTATTCTTCCACACAATTCAATTTCCTCCATTAGAGACTAAAGTTGACACGGAAAAAGAGTACAAAATTCGTCTCTAAGAACAGAGAGCCCTTTAATCTATCCGTTCGAGTGAACTTTGATACATGAATATGTATGACTCTTTTCCCCCTTTTTATTTTCATAAATATGAGTTTAAGATTCATTTTAATTTTATATATTTAATTGTAAAATTCAAACGTGATCGAAACTTTTTAACTTGATAAAGAGATCATAAATAAGGATGAATCACTAGAAAAGTTAATTACTGAAAAACCTATTATAGCATTCTTTGATGTTAGGAGTACAATATTCCAAGGTACTATATTAAACATTGTGTTTATGATAAATTTTTATCATGATCCCAAATAGACGGATCATGCAGGCAGCTGCATTGACTCTACTCGATAGGAGAACCCTTTCGAAACATCACATAAAATACCCAAGTTCCTCATTAATTTGCACTTAATCGACAATAATTCAAAATAATAACACAAGCTTTCCAAAATTCATGACCCTCTCAACATCTAGTCTAGGGAGGTATAAGAGCTCTAAATAGAATATCGATAAGATAAAATGACATAGCTTCGTCTACGAAAAAAACACCAAAGTTGATGCTGAATACTTCATGTCATGCAAGAAACCTCCAACCTGCCACAACCTATACCAAAAAGGCGTGACAAGTTAGTATCAGTACACCACACGTACCGGTAGGCATCATCGGCAGACTAAGGTTAGTTAACATAACAACAAATAATTAATATACAATCAACGTTACTAAATTTGATGACTACAGCATTCATGCAACATCCCACTAAATTTACTTACTACATTATCGTCTCTTATGGCTTATCAAGGTTCATGCAATTACCTTACAATCCTAGCGTTATTTAATCTACTAATCTACCTCTCTCTATTTCCATTGCAGCGAATACTTGGTCCGTTACGGCGGTCCCGCAACCGCGGCGATGTGTTCGCTGCAGCGCCATCCCAAACAGATAGTAACAAATTTCTCCTAATCCAGTTTTGTTCTATTCCACCATATAACTTTTATATCATGACTACCTCTCTTACAATTTCACTAGCATTGCCCAAGCCCGTTTCTACCACTTATTGACCTATTTCATTATTTATTGGATTTTTTTGACCCTCCCTAATTTTAGTATATTAGGTAATAAAGTCAAAAACTCTATTCCACGGTGATTCATTACCTTTTAATTAAATACTTTATATTACCTTCTATGACACACCAATGATCACTTCGATCAAACATTCATTCATAAATATGAAATAAATAATTCAATTATACACAAGGAATCATCAAAACACATTGAGGGAGTTGGATTCCTCAAAATTAAAATACATGCATATACTTATCTCCATACCATAAATATGCCATATAATATCATACCTATACCAAATCATCATATACTGTGTTCCAACCATATTTCGAACCTCAAACCGAACTATGCCGGTATATCTTGTATCATACTTGTATACCTGTACCTTTTTGTCACTGCAGCTGTAAGTATATCAAACCATGCCCGCACAATCTCTGTCTTAGAATCATACCATTGGAGATATACCGGGCACACGCCTCGTCATATCACTCTACACATGCCAGAGGGTCTTATGCTTGCCCTTCCAATCATGACCTGTAGGGGACTTTAGAACTCTATATATTGTACACCTAACCGTATGAAACCTTCATCATACCTATCTATATACTCATATTCGTATACCCATCTGCATGGTCTTTTAGCCATACCTATTTGTGTATTCCCTCATACTGCTCGCCCTGATGCTCACATTGAGTACGAGCCACTCATATCTCCAATCCTCATTCCGAGTCTAATCAAACTAGTCTGCACATCCAAGTTTTCTCCCTTTGTCCCTAGGCTGCACCATCAATGATTTACCTTTCCATATTATACCATATCCCATGCACACAATCGATCAATACAGACTTTCCCCTTAATCCCAAGACACACATCATAGCACAACAAATAATAAATCACACCCGATAAGAGTTATATATATATATATATCAACAATTATAAGCAAATGCATATTTCTGAACCCCGGTTCATACCCAAACATTCATAATACCATTTACATCCATAACATCACAAGGAAATGCAATCTGGCCTGCTCGCTAGATTGGGCTCCGTTGCAGTGACATTATTGCCGCCATAATAGAACCACTGCAATGGTACTATCTGACAGTACTTCGACCAGTTCTTCCTCTAGTTTCCTCACAGATCGTTATTCACAATTTCATACTCTGCACTAATTCGTCTGCCACTTTGGGGCAGCACCATAACAAGTTCATTTAACAATTAATTATTAACAGGACAATCACTATCACAGATAATATCTACAGACCCAAACATTATATCACCTCCCTCGGAACATGAAGGGTATTAAGTAAAATATAACTGTTTTAATTCACGAGTTTTACATTGCGTTCGTTAATAATTGTAGCCCACCCTTAAAACATTCAGTTACAACATTCTATAACCATGATTTATATAACTATCTGTTCAAGATTATAATTCAGGAAGAATGACTATATAACTCTATATACATATGAATACATTCAGCTACAGCGCCCAAAAATCATTCTACCTATAATCAATTCGCTCTCACATACTCCCCTATGTATTGACTATATTTATTACAATCATAACTTACGGGTTTTTCGCATTATTGGAATATCATCGCCCCCCCCCTTTCCTAGTCCTTTCATCCTCGGACTCTTATCAATTTAAATATTCAATAATAATTCATTCAAGTTTCGATCCTACCCATCAAAAGCACATCAACTATAAGCACATATATATTTAGCTAATCAAAGTTTAACACAAAAGTGAGTAAACCATAGACTATCTGGACGCTAAGCTATCATCAAGACATTCCCAATTACATACCTGCACCGATTCCTGAATTCTTGCAGAAAAATTCTATCCATGGAGGATGAACCTCTACTCCTTGCTCCTCTTCTTGTTCCAAAAGTCTATTTCCTATTTTTGGGACTTTTTATTAAACCCTTTTCGAGAGAATAGGTTTTTACAATCCTTACTGGAACATGATTACGGAATTTTGGTCCGCGTCACCCATAGTAGCGAGACCAACTACTGCTGTAGCGGTTCCACTATGAAGGAGAGAATTCCAGCTCGGTGGACGCGCAACTGGGTTCACCGATTGACTTATCTCAGTCGATCTTATTCGTCTTACGCCTTTTATTTTTTGAGGGCTTCATTCCCATTTTTCAAAAATATTAAATTTGCCCGCTCTTAGGTGGTCAGGGTGCTATAAAGGTCGGGTGGATCGTTATAATTTTATATCATTTAATTATAGAAATTTTTTTGTTTTGTAACAAAAATTGGGATATCTATTTCTTCTATCACTATAATGTAGATAAATTTCATTTTTGAAAAAGCAATAGCTCTTCAAAAATGATAAATATATGTTCTAATATTCAAATTAAGAAATTGTAATAAAATATAGTTACTATAATTTAAATAATTAAATAATATGCATGTATGATAGCAGAAAGACACAATACGAAGATATAAATCTAATGTCAAGTTTAGAAACAAGAAAGGATACATAAGTGAAAGTTGGAGATATCATACATGGTTCATTTGATGATAAAGAGGTACACATTTTTTAACTACTTCAAGTAAAATTTATATCTTTTAAAAATGTATCAATCTTAATCTATACTTTATTTTTATTTGTAGGATAAATATTGCAATTTTAATGCAATAATCAAAGATATATTAAATAAAGATGACCAATGGTATTCATCTTGCAAACAGTGTGAAAGTCACCAACAGTAAACTCAATACAACTGAACCTGGTTCAATTGAATAGCAAATAATAAAAGACCAAATATATGAACACATAGCAATTCCGTGAATAACCTTCTTACTCAAGGGAGTAAAAAAATGCGACATATCCAATAGGCTTTTATTAGCTTTCGCAAGCAGGTTTTTAGATTACAACTCTATAATCCAAGGGACTAACTCTAGTAACTCAATTTCACTAATTACCTCTAATTGGTGACACGTTTCTCTACTCAGAGTCAGAAACTCACACAACACTCTCAGCAAAGTATCAAAACTCACACAATTAACTCTCTCTTTCTCACAACATTTTCTTTAAAAAGTACTCAATGTATTTCTCTCTGGCAATCATCAAGCCCGTTTCTTCTTATTCGTGGATCATATATAGATTGTCAAACTCCTTGAGTAATCTGTGTCCTTCTTTAATTCAATAGCTTTTGTGTTATATGACGTATTCCTTGTCTAACTCTAACTCAACTTGATGCTTTAAGTGTCCTAAAATAAAACTATCTTCCCTCTTATACTCATATCCCATTGCACATAGAATGTTCAGTACATGTAAAACTTCTCCCTTCCTTATATGAGTCTGAGTCGGTGTCTTTACCTTCATGTACTTGCACAGTAAGAGAATGTATCCTTCTGGGTAGGAACCTATTTTATTTTTTCAGTTATCAAAAGTTTTATCAACTTTATCAGTCATCAAAAGTTTATCAACACTGATAAATTCTCCCTTTTGATGATAACAAATAATGCACATATGACCTTCCCACACTTAATGTTCCCCCTTTTGACATCATTAAAAAGTTTTTAAACAAAGAATCCATCAAATTTCAAGCATGTGTAATGATAAACTAATCCATAGCCATTGGGCAACACTTATCAGAAGACACTTTAAACAACTAGGACTGCTTGGATAAATTGATGATATTATCCATCTAGCAAGCACACAGAGTTAGACATATTATGAAGAACTAAATAAGTCAGTGATACATCAACACCAAAATATAGCATTCAATATGTAATCATACTACAACCACATAGATGATCTGACAGAATGGACTGGACACATAAGAATAAAACATGACAATAGAATAGTAGTATGACTGTGAAGAATGAAAAGGGACTAGGAAGGATACTTAGGATAGAGGTGTGGTGTTCTTATCCACCAAAGAAATAAGCTTATCAATTTTGTTGTTATGAATAATTTGTTCCTGAAGCATTCTTTCTTTGATCTTAGGGATCTCTGTATCAACATTAGTTAGATCCACTTTGGACTGTGCATTTTCTCCTTTTAAGACTACCACACGTGCATTTGCATTTTGTAGGTCAAGAGGATATTAGTCACAAGACTTTTTCCTTTTGAACCTAGTACATTCTACAGAAAATTGCATTCCTCCAAGGTCTTTCTATCTAGTAACTCCATCTTTGAGCCCAACTTCCTCTCAGAGACAGAAACTTTTCCCCAAAGATTTTGGTTAAGAAAAACCCATATGCCAAATCATGTGACCCACTCTCTAGGTTTATAACTCGTGCCATATGCCAGATCATTAAGAGGAAAGGATTCACCTTCTGATTGACATCAATTATTTCCATCAACCCTAGGTCGCAATGCGAAGCTTCGTGATGCCTTTTTTTTCTTGGAAGAAGACATTTGTTCACCAATTCATAGAGTAACTTATGATTGATGAGGTGGTAATTTACCAACTCATCTAGCTCTTAAGCATGAGCTATTGCTTTGTTTTAATGAAATTTAGAAAGGTTTTATGCCTTTTCTTCTCTTTTGTGCAAATATTTAGTTGAAACAAAGATGATGAAGGATTTGAAATTAAAGCAATCTACTGGAGGAAAAATAGGTGACATGTGTGTCACAAGTCTGCACCTGTGTTTAGCAGGTGCCATGCAGGAGGATTTGGAAGTTGCTGGAACCAGACCTGCATGCTGCAAGCTGGTATTTTAGGACCGCAAGTGCTATATAGGAGGCCTTGATGGAATACTAACTGGACCTATTAATGGACCTGCATGCCGCAAGTCCACATCTACAGAATACAAGGCCAACGTAAGTGGGTCGCGTTTTCTTCGAAGGAAAAAATCATTCAATAAGGCAAGAACGTACTTGAGAAGCTTCCAGGGGCATTTTGGGGATTCGTGCAAGGAATATATAGAGATTGTTTTACCCCATTTGTATACATATTACATTACATCAAAGAGAATATTAAAGAGGAGAGGCAGTGATAGAAAGAGTATAATTTCATACTTTCTTCTTCATCTTCCTTGTGAGAAAATACCATCATTGAAGATTTTAGCTGGAAGTGATCTTAATTTCTTAATATGAATGATTTTGAGAAATTCTCTGTTGGTATAATTTCTCTTTCCTTAATTTAAGTAGCTAATTTATCTTCTAGGAGTGTGTGTGAATGATGGGAGTTTAGATTTGATTGGGTATTCACTAATTGATCTTAAATTTGATTAGAATGCATGGATCTATTGATTTTATCAAGTTATAATCTGAAAATTAATGATTGCAAATATTAATTAAGCTCTCTAACTTTGCTTTTACTTGAGAAAGGAAAGTGAAGTTAGGTAAGGCTTCAATAGAGAGGATTCAAGTTTTGATCTGTGGATTGGAGCTAGAGATAGTCTACACCCAATTCAAATTTCATTAAAGGGTTAGAGCTAGAAATAGTCTAAACCTCTCCTCAAGCATTGCTTGATTGTTTTGTAGATTTTGGCTTTGGGTTTGAGAAAATTCAAAGTAGACACACTCTTTTGGTTGATAAATTTAGAGTGTAGCCAAAGCCAAAGCCATCCATGCACTAATTCAGTCTAAGGATCTTAGTTAATACCTATCAAGTCGATGTCTTATCAAATGCATACCCTTAGTCTCTCATCTTTCTAGCAACAGTCATTTTTCCCTGCTTTGATTTTACATTTTCATTTGATACTAGTTCAAACCAATCCCCAAAAAATTTACTTTATGTTTAGACATGATGCATGCTTGTGTGAAATAATTTATAATATTTGGTGAATCTAGCCTCCAATACTTATGGGATTCGATCTGACTCTTGTTGGATACTTGTTTTGCAAATGACCGTTGCCACCTCCCTTATATGGAGAGTGGTTTTGGATGTTATCAAAAATGGCGGTGTTGTCAGGAATTGAAAATTGATTGTCATTTGTTGATTGTTGATTCATATTTGTATTACGTCTTATTTTTCTTTTACATTGTGTTGTTGTTCTTATTGGATGAACATGATAAAGGATGAAGCACAGGAGTTATAACGATAGTTTTGAAAGATTCATGGATATTGAGGATGAGGCAGTAGCTCGTGGTGTGGCTAGTGCAATTCACCTACCTCCAACGGTGGAGAATGCAGTGTTTTATGTTAATAGCACCACGCTACACCTCATCCAAATAAATGGATTGTTTGGTGTTCTTGCGAATGAAGATGCAAACTAGCATATAAGGAGTTTTGTTGAAATATGCTAGGCATTCAATAACACGAACATCAGCCAAGAGTCTATTCAGCTAAAGTTGTTCCCATTCTCTCTCATGGAGATGCTACAACTTGGTTGGAGGATCTACCTCTCGAATCTATAACTTAATGGAGTGAGCTAATCGAGGCATTCCTGGATCGATTCTTTCCACCCTATAGAATATTGTGATTGAGTGATGAGATGAGATCACAAACTTTTAACAACTTTCGGGAGAATCATTACATGAGGTGTGGTTGAGATTCAAGAAGAAGGTGGTCATGTTTCCTAATCATGGGTTATCTAATGGAGTGTGCTTGCAAAGCTTCTACCGATCACTTGACTTCATTAACAAGTCTGTGGCAAATGATCTAGCTGGTTCAATTATGGATCAAACTTTTAGACTTGTAAAGGCTCTCTTTGATAGTATGACCAAAATGAACAGAGCTCGACATATTAGGGAAATCGAGGCATCCAAAGTATTACCTCAAATCTAATGATGAGTGAGATGAGGAGGAATGGAGTTGTTAGCTAAGCACATGATGGGCTCCAGAGTCAAGACTGTGAATACTATTAGAGCTTAAGGAAACAACTCTCTTGAGGGTGATTCTCCATATGCTATGTTTAATGAAGATTGTCAATACATGTCGAACCAAGTGGTGGGTTCTCGTCTGGAGTACCAAGGTGCTAATCAAGGCTCTTGGCATCCTCGAGATAGGAATTAAGGTTGGAGAGACCGTGAAGGTCAATAGAGAGATAGAGATGGCCAATGGAGAGACTGTGATCGTGAAAGAGAAGGTGATCAATACCATCACCAAAGCTCAAATCCATACATATCTCCTTTTAAGGCTGATGTGGCTCCAATTCAAGCGAGTCTTAGTGATCCCGCTAGCTCAAAGATTGAGGACATGTTGGCCCGGGTATTAAAAAGGGTTGAATCGATCGATAATGGGGTTAAAGAGTTGAAGGGTAAGGTATCTAACCTTGATCAAACTGTGAGTTCCCATTTGAAATCGATCAAACATCTTAAGGCCCAAATGAACCACCTGTTCACTCAAGTGAATCATCGGATGAAAGGTACACTTTCTAGTGATACTCTTCCAAATTTAAAGAATGATGGCCATTGTATGGCAATTTTCACTAGAAGTGGGAGAATACTTGAGGATGTGTGTAATAAGCCTAATAAGTTGTTGGTGAAAAGAAGAGTGATGAAAAGTTGAAGGATGGGTGCTAAGTGCACCCATAGTAGTTGATGATGAGAAGATAGTGGAGGACGAAGAGGTTGATACTGCTCCTCAAGTTGTGATAGATGATGCGAAAGTCAAGGAGGACCAAATTGCTAAAGGCTTCGTGCCTAAGTGTCCAGTTCCTTATGCCCAATGGCTAATAAAGAAAAAGGAGGATAATCAATTCAATAAGTTCACTGATTTACTTAGTAAATTGTCCGTGAATATCCTATTGGTGGATGCGCTATTGCAAATATCGAGATATGCTAATTCATGAAGGAGTTGCTGAAGAAGAAGAAGGTTGTCAATGTGGACACGATTCAGGTGTCACATCATTGTAGTGCCATCATGGCAAGTAATATAGCTTTGAAGAGAGAATATCCAGGGGCTTTCACCATTCCATGCACCACTAGGGTGTATCTGTTTAACAACGCCTTATGTGACCTAGGGGCAAGCATCAACTTGATGTCCCTTGAGATACTTAAGATGTTAGGTTTGGTAGAACCTAAGCCTACTCCAATGAGATTGCTCATGGAGGATAGATCAATCAAATTCCCGGTTGAGATGCTCTTTGATTCATTGGTTAAAGTTGACAAATTCATCCTTCCAGTGAATTTTGTTGTGTTGGATTATGACGTAGAGCACAAGGTGCCTATCATCTTAGGGCAGCAATTCTTAGCCACTGACCAAGCATTAGTAGATGTTGAGTTGGGAGAACTCAAGTTCCGGGTTGGCAGTGATAAGGTCAATTTCAATGTGTAGAAACCAATGAAGCCCCCAGATGAATCCCGAGTTGTAGCAGTGATTGACACAAGGAATGAGTTGGTTGAGGTCCCTTATGAGAGGTGAAACCCCTGGATCCTTCTTGATCTTTGAGGTAACATCGTCAAGCCGCGACATTAAATCAAGCGCTTCTTCGGAGGCAACCCAAGTGTTTTTCAATTTCTTTTTACTTTAATTATTTGTTGTTTTTGGTTGTTTCAAGAATGTAAGAAGTTGAAATGTCACAAAAAATTTGAAGATTCCAAAAAGAGGCACGTGCACTAGACTTGCAAAATGCAGGTGCCACTCTGCAGCACACAGGTGTAACGCATGCCTCAGCCAGAACACCTAGAAGAAAAATGTTCAAAATTGTGTACTTGCGCATCATCTGCGAGATGTAGACACAGACCTACAACACACATGTGCAACACAGGTCCAAAGTAGAGCACTTACACCATATACCTTCCCACACTTCACAAATCAACTCTCATATTTTCCTCTCACTACCACACCAACGGACCACCGTGACAGAGCCATTGTTGGAGACCAAAACTTGCCCAAGTTTGAATTTTCACTTACCCATTTCTCCACACTCACTTGTGGTATGTTACTTTACTTAAATCATCCTATGTATGTGTCCTAGGAGTATTGTGGTTCAAGAATGATAGTTGTAATTTCCCTATTTTCCCATTTGTGCTCCATATATTTTCTTTGAAATTTAATTTTGGGGTGCTTTGGGTCGATTTGAAATTGAAAACTTAGAGGGGATTATTGATTCGTATGATCTTGTGTGTTAATGTGTTATATATTGCCATGATATTTTAGTAGGAGAGGGGGTGAAATCTAAGTAATTCACTCTTTAGTGATGCATGAATTGGCCCTATGATGGATTGGTGACATCATTCTTAAGGGAAAATTGTCATTACTTTGAGTTTGTAATTATAGTGTGTTGTTGGATTTCAATTGGTGTTCCATTGTGCTTTCAGTTTCTGATGAGTAGTTTAAAAAATGCTCAGTGAGAAATTTGATTGAATGTGAGTAACAATTATTCTTGTGGTAGTCGTATGAGTGGTAGCTCGAGGTTTTCGGATGATAGATGAGGTAACGCCCTTATTAAGAAAAATCATTGAGTAATTGTTTATTGGTCACTTGGTAATATTGCACTTGTTGATGTGTCTTTAATTTCATGGAAGTCGGAGTACCCATTAAACTTTGAATGTATTGAAATGGCTTAAGTTTGGGTTGAAAATCTATGAAATATAAGTTGAGTCACTGCCAAATATATGTGTGTCGCAGATGCTACTTTGTGGAACATAGGTCCAACACAAGTGAAGGTCGGGAGTTACATTGTAATACCCCGAAAGTTTCTAAGACTAGACTCGAAATTTGAGATTGTGATCAACAGAAAATGGTTGAAAAATGACTCAGAATGACTCGTGGTACGAGTCGTAAGAAGAAGTAATGATTCATGGTACCACTCATTGGGTGATGTAACGAGTCATGGTTTGAAGTCGTTGTTTGTCCTGAGGTACCAGGGTTCGATGGTATGAGTCATGGTATGACTCATTGTAAGGAACAACGAGTCGCGGTAAGTACTTGTGAGGAGGTATAGTAAAAGTTGGCGCGACGATAACGGATGGGACCAATGACTCGTGGTTTGGTGGTACGATTTATTGGTTGACTCGTGGTGGAAATTCTAGAATCTCTACTTGTGGAGTCAGTGGTGATGAGAGGACACGACAGGTTGTTATGTTGAGTAATGACTCATCCTGTAGAGTCGTCGTTCGAAGGCATGAGAACTAACAAAATTTGGAAGGAAGTAACGGATGGTAACCACTAGTTGTGGTCCCTGGCAGTGTTCAATATTTAGATTTTTTATTAAGGGTATTTTTCATAAATTTTAAGCTCAAAGGTCCTAAACTATGTCATTTTAAGCTCAGTTAGGGATGTTTTAAGAGAGTTTAATCTACTCTAACCCATTCCCTCCCATGCATGCAAGAGTAGAGGTCTCTCTTTGAAAATCAAGCCCGGAACTCTCCAATTCCTTTGGTCTTTCAAGGAAGAGTGTAACATCAGATTACCCAGGTATGTAGGGTTGTGAATGAGAGTCCCTCTTCACTCTCATGCCCCAATTTTCCTCCATGTTCAAGAATTCAATTGTTAAAGTAAATTTGATGATCTTATGGGGTTTTAACTACAAATTCATGGGATTCTCTTTGATTTGATTATGGGTCAATTCCCTTTATGTTCTAAATGTTGTTTTAAGACCTATGGGAATATTTTATACTTAAATTGATTATAAATTTTATGATGTTAAATCTTATTCAATCTATGCCCAATTATGCAAAGTTTCATGAAAGGTCAAGTTATGATTCTATTATGATTTTGATCTTCATAAGCCTAAATCATGATTTATGTTTTATGATATGATTTCTCTTCAAGTACTCTTCATGGATTAATAAATATCAAGTACATGAATTTTCACAAATATGCATGGTCTTCATGATTTATGAATTTATGACTTGTGGCCGACTCATAGGCCCTTATTCATGGCTAATCATGTATCTTAAGTGTGATCAACATGTTATGATTTATTGGCCATGAACTTTATGAATGATTCTATGATTACTATATGAGCCCTCATGTGCATGTTTTTGGGAGCAGTGTCTAACACCGAGTAGACCTGGCGTTCAGGTAAACTCTGTGGTTTCAGAACTATGCGCCACTGTAGGTATATGTATTCATGGACCCCTCTTGTGATATCACATCATGCACGTTCCTTTCCTGGTAAGCCTGGGACGACTCTGCCCACTTGAGCAAGATAGTTGGGACATCATGTAAGCTCTATCATGATGGTGTTGGTTAAGACGAGTTCTCCCATTGTTCCTCATGATTTATATATTGTCATGTTTATGTTACTTTGGATCAAGTTATATTTTTATAAGATTATCTTATGATTACGACTATGACTAAATTATGAATGGATTGAAAACCTTGAGCCCTTATGTTTATATTATGATATTCACTCATGATTAGACTGTCCTACTCTTATGAACTCTTATGTATTTTATTAACTGTCCATTTTTCTTACCTTACGTACTCAGTACATTCCAAGTACTGACCGCATACTCTATGCTGTATCATTTTATGATACAGGCTTGGACGTTTAGGTTCAGTCCTGCCATTAGCCAGGTCATCAGAGTTAGCATTTCCCAGCTTGTTGGTGAGTCCTCATCCTTTGAGGACCTTCTTAACAGTTCATTTTCAATTTCAGTTTAGTAGTGCGTTAGTTGGGGTATTGTCCCATCAACTCGTCAGATGTTAGAGGCTTTTCAGACAATATGTAGAATATCAGCTTGTCAGTGTTGACTCTGTTCTAGATTGATATGTATGAAGAATTTTGCTTAAGAATATTTTATTATGTTAGTTTCTGTTTGATGCATGCTCTCAGCCGCTATGTTCATGTCATGGATCATCTTGAAGCCTCTTAGGGTTCTTTATCCCGTGTCTTTATCAGGGCCTATGTTCGGGTCGTGACATACATACCCACTGCCTTCCACATGTGTTTAACCTACGTGCCGCAGGTCTCCATTTGCGAAAGCATGTGCAACAATAGATGGCTAAAGTTGTTGCTAGTATTCTACTCTGCACATGTGTCCCACCTGTGTGATGTAGGTCTCCACCTGCGAAATGCAGGTGCCTCGCTGGTGCAGGTAGATAGCTTCCTATTGTTTTTCCTTTTGTATTCCATTTCTTTTTCTATTTGTAGCTTTTTGTAGATGATTTATTTTGCTTACTAGTGAAAAATTACAAAAGATTCTGGTTCTATTTCCTTGGCACTCATCCAGACGACAAACTAAAGGGCAGGCTCCAATGGTGGTGGACACACCCCATAAGTCTACCCTAGATGAGGGATAGAGGATAGCACAACTCCATTTTGGCTTGGAAGAGATGGAGACATATTATCTCTCCTTCCGGGAGAAGTAGCCAATTACAAAAGAGGCCTAGTTTGATGTAGATTCCTTCAAGGCTGACTTCCCCAACATAGTAAAGCAATTTCAAATATGGGACTGGGCCCCATTCACATACAATCCACATCAAGCATACACAAAAGTTTTCATATTCGAAACTACATAACCTCTATAAACGACTCATCTTTTCAAAACAGGGCCAACATGATGAAGTGCGAAAAATGAAACACATATACACCAACTCTAACCATCTTATGCCCTCACTTATTTAATTGTTACACCCCGTGAGTTTCTAATGTTAGACGGCCTATTCATATGTTGGTTAAGAGTTTTAGAATAGAAAACATACGAGAAAGGGGCCTAGGGAAAGGTCGGACGAGCATGGAGTCGGGACCGCGCGGGAGAAGGCTGGACCAGCTACCCAAAGGGGCAACGTGGCACGACCCCTCCCTGGCGTATTGGGTCCGTGGCATGGCCCAGAATTGGCGCGACACGATCCGTGCCATGGACCCCTATCCATTGTCTTAAGTATATATATATCAGTCCTTTTGATTTCATTATATAAAATATATATATATATATATATATATATATATAATTGGGCAGAGGAGAGAGCAAACGAAGGAAACCGACATTTTTCATCTGTTTACGCTATGAAATGCCATCCAGTTCCAAATTAACTTCGGGTATCGAAGTATAAGGATACAAGGAGTATTACTGCAGAGTTAGTTTCAAAAATTTGCCCGGCGAATCGTAACCCCGCCAAGCTAAAGTTGTTGGAATTTCTCCAAACTAGTGTTAATATGATCGCAGGCTTAAAGTAAGCATTTCTCCCTTCTAGATTCTCGAGAAATTATGAGTTTTTGACCGTGTTCCATCAAGTTAAAATATAGTTAATATTTCTAAATAAAGTTATCATTTTTATAAAATTTAGTACTGAAATTAGCCTTATTCTTCCAATAATACGATTTCAGTTGAGAAGAGCAGTTGAATACGAGATGAAACTCGCTAGTTAATCAGTAAACAACGAACAAGGTATGTTAAGGTAGTTTCCTTCGACAAGATTAGTTTTCTTAGCATTATAACTCAGTCGAGTCCTAGTAAGAGCACCAAAAGTATGCCTATTATGATTGGTTGTTGTTATTAGCTGAAACTCGTATTCAATGTTTAGTTTGGGATGGATTATGCCTGTATAGCCTTCATGACCGACCCCAGGGTTATTAGTTGTGTCGACGCCTACCAGGGGCGAGATAACACCGCTCTACGGAGCGGTATGCCGTACTCCAGGGATGAAGATGGGGTTCCAGATCCTCATATGCCATGGTTGGCCTTATATACAACCCCGTCCAGCTTGGTGCCTTGGGTGCATATATCAGAAGTCCATCAGACTCAGACATAGTTGTAGTCAGGGGCCCGAGTGGGCTCAGTTGCAGACCCAGGGGATTGGTAGGATGGCCATAGCTATTAATTGACCAGTGTGACCTTGGATAGGGCTATCTAGACTGAGGTGTACTCACCAGGGCTTATAGAGGCCCCAGGTGGGTTACTCTGTGCTGGTTGTACCTTCCGGCTTATGGGGGTCAGGTAAGGTTTATGTTTGCTTTAGTTAATGGTAGTTAGACAGTAAGACGTACTATTACATAGGTATGATCTCTATTCCTTCATTTCAGTTACTTTCAGTTCTACTTATTTATCCCAGTCATTTACAGTTATCGCTTTACATATTCAGTACGTATTGTACTGACGCCCTTTCTAGGGCACGACATTACTTGCTTGCATGTACAGATAGAAGAGGAGCAGGTCCCTCATAGTTTTCAGCCAGCATCACCAGGACAGTAGCTCCTTTCTTCCAGAGTTTGTAGATAGAAGATTTACTTCTTTTTCATTTTATAGTTCATGGGTAGGCCGGGGCCCTGTCCCGACCGTCATATTACTCCTAGAGGCTTGCAGATTATTTTTATTTCCCTGTGGTTAGCTTTTGTTAGCTGTGTGGGACCCATGTGTGTTTTAGTTTACATGTTGGCCGTGTAGGGCCTTATTTAGCTGACGGATTAGTGGCCTTATCGGCCATAGCTTAGCACTGATTTCATTTATCAGTTATAATTAGACATCCTAGTGTTCTATCGTCCCGCGTAGGATTCCCTGTTATTGCCTATTTCTGGTTAGCTGTTTTTATTTACAGGTGTCTATAAGGCCTTGTCAGCCGAGGGTTATGTTTATAGCCAAGATATAACCCATTGTTTTCTTGATTTAAGAGTTAGTGTTAGCCCTGCACCAGAGGTGCTTAGGCTCAGTCAGTTCAGATCCTAGTAGGGCTCCAGGTGCCAGTCATGCCTCCCAAGGTGGGGCATGACATACTTGGTATCAGAGTAGGTCGTATCCCAGGGAGTCTGCAAGATGTACTAAGTAGAATCTTGTCTATGGATGTTTTGTCTACCACATTCTATAGGCAAAGGATGTGAGGCATGATAGGATGGTTACTCTTTCTTCTTATCCAGTCATGCTATAGAGTTGTACAATATAGGGTTGAGTCCCTAAGCTTACCATATTCTTTTATCTATAGAGAAATAGCAGACCCGCGACACCCCACGACTGGTAGGAAATTGGATGTTGCAGTAGGAAGAGGCACTAGCAAGGTACCACAGTCAGAGTCAGCCCGATGTGAGGGCGACAGGGAGGATTCATTTCGGTCTCCCCAGCACTCTCCACTACGTCAGGAGCCGCTCGGAGCGGCAAATGCGACGAAACCACCTCCAGCAGTCTCTATTCCGGTGATTAGGAGGTTAGGAGTGATGTTGTTATGTTAACTCAGATGATGGCTGCACAACATTATCCAGTGACGCCCATGGTTGTAGAGTCCTCAGGAGGACCTGCTAGTTCGAGGGTCCGGGAGTTTCTCGCACTGAGTCACCCTTAATTCACAAGGATGGACCGGGAGGAGGACCCTCAGTATTTCTTGGATTAGATACAGCAGATTTTCAGGGTAATGCATGCTACACCTGTGGAGTCGGTGGAGTTAGCAGTATTCCGGCTACGGGACATCGTAGTACTGTGGTAGGAGAGTTGGGAGAGGTCCCGAGGGAGAGGTGTTTCCCCTCCGACTTGGCCCAACTTCTCAGAGGCTTTCCTGGATCACTACCTACCACGGGAAATTCGACAGGCCTAGGTTGATCAGTTTCTACATCTAGAGAAGGGATCGATGAGTGTCCGGGAGTATGCTAGGTTCGACTCCTTGGCCTGATATGCACCAACTTTTGTATATACCATGCCGGCTAGGGTGCACCAATTTATTATGGGGTTGAATCCAGAATATGTGGAGACTTGTATCACAACCACTTTGCGAGAGGACATAGATATTGCCCATGTTCAGGCTTTTGCTCATAACATTGAAAGGATCAGACAGCGACAACAAGAGATAAGAAGGGTAGATCAGGAGCAGCGCCACAGGGCCAGACCTAGTGACATGCAGATAGAGTCCCAGGGTGGACCCAGACAACGATTTTTAGGCAGACCACCAAGACCCCCGCCGCCACAACAGCAGCAGGGGAGTGGATCTGGTCGTCGGGGGCAGTCAAGGCCTGGTGAGAGCTCAAGATCAGTAGGTTCACAGCAGCAGAGGAGTAGAGTAGAGTAGATTCACCATGCCGCTTTTCCCTATTTGCAGTCGACGTCACTCCGGGGCATGCAGGTATGGTTCTATAATATGTTATACCTGTGGACAAGAGGGTCATCAAATGAGGGATTGTCCAGCCAGGGGTCAGAGTGATCAAGACTGACAGGATAGATCCTTAGTAGGATCATGTGCCCCAACATCTTTAGTAGGGCGTAGGCCCTCAGTTCCAGCCGGTAGAGGCCGAGGCAGACCAGGGGCATCTAGCTCAGGTGCCAGTCCAGATCACACTTATGCTTTACCGAGACGGCAAGAGTCAGAGTCATCGCTAGATGTGGTGACAAATATGCTGGACATTTGCTCTCATTCTATTTATGTACTGATAGATCCAGGATCCACCTTGTTTTATGTTACATAGTTAGTGGCTCAAAAGTTTGGTATTACATCGAAATTACTTTGGCAACCCTTTTCAGTGTCAACACTCATCGGTGATTCCATCATAGCTAAGAGGGTCTATTTAGGGTGCACAGTAGAAGTTGCTGGTCGTCAAACTTTAGCAGATTTGATAGAACTAGAAATGATTGATTTTGATGCAATTATGGGTGTGGATTGGCTGGCGCCATGCTATGCCAATGTTGAATTATGGACCAAGACTGTCCGATTCCACTTTCCAGGGGAGGTTGTATGGGAGTGGAAAGGTAGTGCAGCTACGCCAAAAGGTAGGTTTATTTCCTATCTTTGGGCGAGGAAATTGATAGCAAAAAGGTGTATTTATCATATTGTCAGAGTTCAGGATGTCCACGCAGAATCTCCAACTCTTCAGTCCATTCCAGTAGTCAATGAATTTTCAGATGTATTCCCGGATGAGCTACCTGGCATTCCCCTAGAATGGGAAATCGACTTTGAAATTGATTTATTACCAGGTACTCAGCCCATATCTATTCCTCCATACCGAATGGCTCCTGCTGAGCTCAGAGAATTGAAGAAATAGTTGAAAGATATGTTAGATAAGGGCTTCATTAGGCTGAGTACTTCACTATGGGGAGCACCAGTTCTGTTTGTGAGCAAGAAGGATGGCTCCCTCTGTATGTGTATAGATTACCGGCAGTTGAATAAAGTCACTATCAAGAATGAGTACCCACTTCCCAAAATAGATGACTTGTTTGACCAGTTGCAGGGGGCAAAGTATTTCTCAAAAATTAACTTAAGGTCAAGTTACCATCAGGTTCGGGTTCGTGAGAGGGATATTTCGAAAACCACTTTTAGGATCAGGTATGTCCACTTTGAATTTCTAATCATGTCCTTTGGACTGATGAATGCTCCAGCAGTGTTCATGGACTTGATGAACAACATCTTCAGGTCGTACTGGACCTGTTTGTGATAGTTTTTATTGATGATATTCTGGTATATTCCCGCTCAGAGGTAGATCACTGGGATCACCTATGAACAATGCTCCAGTCACTCCGGAATCGCCAGCTGTATGCAAAGTTTTCTAAATGTGAATTTTGGCTGAATTCAGTAGCCTTTTTGGGAAAATTTGAATTTTGGATGAATTCAGTAGTCATTTTGGGCCACATTGTGTCAGATGCTGGCATTCAATTAGACTTGCATAAAATTGAAGTAGTAAAAACATGGCCTAGTCCTACCACTCTGACCGAGGTACGGAGTTTCCTGGGGTTAGCTGGGTATTACAGGAGGTTCATGGAAGGATTTTCTACCTTAGCAGCACCTTTGACCAAGTTAACTCAGAAAACAATTAAATTTCACTGGACTGAAGCATGTGAACAGAGATTTTAGGAGTTGAAAAACAGACTGACATCAGCACCAGTATTAGCCTTGCCGGAAGGATCAGAGGATTATGCAGTATACTGCGACGCTTCAGGCGTCAGTTAGGATGTATTCTGATGCAACATGGTAAGGTCATTACTTACGCTTCCAGGAAGCTGAGGAAACATGAAAAAAACTATCCCACACATGACCTAGAATTAGCCGCGGTGGTTCATGCCTTGAAAATATGGAGGCACTATATGTACGGCGTTCATGTAGATATTTTCACTGATCATAAGAGTCTCCAATATATTTTCACACAGAAAGAGTTGAATCTACGGTAGCATCTCTAGTTAGAGTTGTTGAAAGACTATGATATGAATATTTTGTATCACCTAGGGAAAGCCAATGTTGTAGCAGATACCCTTAGCTGTAAATCCACGGGGAGTTTAGTACACCTGAAGCCAGTACAATGGGAACTGGCCCGAGAATGCATGAGTTAGTCAGTTTAGCCATCTGTATAGTAGATTCGGGAGACAGTGTAGCAGTAATTCAGAATACGGCAATATTGTCATTGGTTGTGGAAGTTAAAGAACGGTAGTACGAAGACCCTAACTTGGTTCAGTTCAGAGGTAAGGTTCAGCGAGGGGAAGTTATAGATTTCCAGGTAACTGAAGCCGGAGTTTTGAGATATAGGGATCGCCTCTGTGTTCCAAACACAGCAGGACTTCGCCAGCAAATTATGGGTGAGGTGCATTATTCCCGTTACTCTCTCCATCCCGGTTTATCAAAGATGTATCACGATATAAAAGAGATTTACTGGTGGCCGGGAATGAAAAAGGAGATAGCAAAATTTGTAGCTCAATGTCCTAATTGCCAGCAAGTGAAGACCGAACATCAAAAACCCGGCGGACTGACACAGGAGATAGCAGTGCCTATGTGGAAATGGGAGGCAATTAATATGGATTTTGTGACAGGTTTACCTCTTACCAGGCGTAAATTTGATTCCATCTGGTGATTGTTGACAGGTTGACAAAATCAACTCATTTTCTGCCAGTAAGGGATACTTTTTTAGCTAAAGATTATGCTAAACTATATATCAGAGAGATAGTCTGATTGCATGGTGTTTCATTATCGATTATTTACGATGGAGGAGCTTAATTGACAACTAAATTTTGGCAGTCCTTTCAGAAGGGCCTTGGGATGCAGGTTAATCTGAGTATGACCTTCCATCCTCAGATAGACGAATAGGCAGAACGTACAATTCAAATGCTTAAGGACATGTTATGAGCGTGTGTGTTGGATTTTGGAGGTAGCTGGGATGAACACTTACCGCTTATTGAATTTTCTTACAATAACAGTTATCACTCGATAATCCAGATGGCACCTTATGAGGCCTTATATGGGCGGAAATGCAGGCCCCCAGTTGGTTGGTTCGAGGTTGGAGAATCAGGGTTAATTGGGCCAGATATAATTCATCAGTCAGAGGAGAAAATGAAGCTTATCAAAGAATGTCTGCTGACAGCTCAGAGCCACCAGAAATCTTATGCTGATGTACGACGTAGGAATTTGGAGTTCAATGTAAACGACTGGGTGTTTCTGAAAGTCTCACTGATGAAGGGTGTAATAAGATTTGGCAAAAAGGGTAATCTCAGCCTGAGATTTATTGGACTGTATCGAATACTCCGGAGAATAGGCCAGGTGGCCTACAAACTAGATTTGCCTTCATAATTGAAATCCGCTCATTCGGTCTTTCATGTATTGATGCTACGAAAGTGAATAGGGGATCCCTCCCAAATTGTGCCAGTTGAGGATGTCCAGGTTATCGAGGGATTAGCCTATGAAGAGATTCCAGTAGCTATATTAGATCGGCAGATCCGTAGGTTGAGGACTAAAGATGTTGCCTCTGTTAAAGTATCATGGAAAAAAAAGAAACCGAGAGGAAATGACTTGGGAAGCTGAGGAAGAAATGAAATCCAGATATCCTCATTTGTTCCAGACTTAGCCAGGCTATGCAGTTAAGGTACATTTATGATTTAGTTTGTTTTGTGATGTATGTTATGTATGCTGCTCAGCTAAATGCAATGTTGTTGAGAAATAGTTGTGATAGTATTATATGAAGTGCATGTACTGGATTTTTCTGTGTTTCAGGATTTTCAGATAGTCCATATTACAGGGAAAACACTACCGAAAATTTTTCCAGAATAAGTAGTTACTTAAGATGCCTATAAGCTGAAGTTAAAATTCAAGGATGAATGTTCCTAAGGGGGGAGGATGTTAGACCCTGTGAGTTTCTAATGTTAGACGGCCTATTTGTACGTTGGTTAAGAGTTTTAGAATATAAAACATACGAGAAAGGGGCCCAGGGAAAGGTTAGACGAGCGCGAAGTTGGGACCGCGCGGGAGAAGGCTGGACCAGCTGCGTGTTCGGGTTGTTCTGCTCGTTGGTAATTTATATTATAAACCGACACGCAAGTGCACGTGGTCAAACAAGTAATAAAGTGGCTAAGTATCCAAGTATCGATCCAAGGAGGCTCAAGATACGTAAAATTGCCTAGTTTACTATATTCCTATTTCACTTCTAATTCTGCTAACAACAATGTAACCAAGAGTTACTTTGAGTTTTTGTTTCTAAACTATATATACTACAATTAATAACAACTATTTACTAGTGAATTTAGACAATGGATATGAACATGCCAAGGTTAAGAACAAGTAATGAACTTGATAATCATGATAATTTGGTTAATCTCTTCTTCATGTTGCTAGCCAAGAACATTCGCCTAGAAATTAAAACTCTCGTATTTAATTTCACTTTAGAATCATAAACCATCCATCTACATTTCTGTGATCAAATGCAATTTATGACCTAGCACTATGATTCCGGTTCCTAAATTGACTAATACGGCTTTCAAGTATATTTCTATCAGGAAAGCACATCAAAACCCAATTTTCCCAAATCAAGTTAAGAACAATACCCTATTAATTCACAACTTTCCAATTTCTTGCTCTTTCGAGTGAAATTGGACTTTTTAGATATACATTAATGTTGGCCATTCACTAATGCAGTAAAAACAAGAATTAATAGAACAACATTAAAGAAGAAGAAGAAACCGTATCAATTATAATCAGAATTCATTACACCTCAGCAAGGAAGAGAATTAGCCACTCATTCTTCGATTGATCATCCTAAAATGAGTGTAAATCATACGTACAATTGATAGAAAGAAGAAAGGAAGAGAAGAAATCCCTTAGCTTTTTCGTTCTTCAACTGCTACTAACCTGCGTTCCTGCTCTCCACTTCTGAACTCAGTCTAAAAACTAAAAACTAATTAAAATAAACCTAAGTGTGCTATTTATACTAGTGGGAAATTTTTCCCGGAATAACAAGCAACGTGTCACGGAGGCCAACGCGGAGCACTGCCTCCGTGACACGGCGTGGATGCGAACCTTCACTGGAATTTCCAGGGTCCGGTAAATTAACCTCAACATGGCACGGAGGCCAACGCGGAGGCCTCTCTCTGTTCCACGGAGCTGACGCGCAGGCACACTGGAATTTGCCATTTTAATTCCTGTTCAGGCAGTGTGCTACCGCGATGGTAGCGTGGCACGGCTCCATCGCGGAGCCCCTATAAAATGTGCATTCCAAGGTCTTTTCCACGCTCGCATCCAAGTCCAACTCCGACATAATTCCAACATGTATTTTAGCTCCTAAAAATCACATTTACCTGCAAAACAAATGCTAATCATGTTGGTTAGTATAAATTCGCATTTTATTACTAATTACATGATATTATATACACATTGTACAACAAACAAGGTAAAAATGATACGTTTGAGTATCACTTGGGCATATAAATCTGCCCAAGATCACTTACCCCACACTTAAATCCTTGTTCGTCCTCGAACAACACATACACAAATCATGCAAATTACATCCCAACCTTCGTCACTATAGTGCAACAATTTACGCTACGGTCATACCGATTATTCAAATTTTTGCAAATCATCAAGAAAACATGCTTGGTCGTACAATACAATGACCTTTAATACATCAAGGCTTCCTAGACTTTAAAAATTGATTCTTGATATCGGCAAACTCATGCAATTCAGCTAATCAAGAAATCCGACACGAAAATCAATCTTTCATCAAGCATGTGCCCTCACAACTCGAGAGAAACTCCCCCTTTATGTTCATGCAGCACACAAACATGCAAGTAGGGGCATATAAAAATTAATTTCACTCTCTCTCCCAAAAGAATTCACATGCATCATGTCATGACCCATAGGCTTGCCCTTAGTGTATTACTCCACTAATATAAAGAAATGCAATATAGGATCACGTAGGACTTTAATGGGTTGTAACGGGGTTATGGATCTAGTATATATATATTGGATTAGCCAATAATAGTCGCTAGCATCCTTAAGTCGCTAGCATCGCGGAGGCCTCTCTCCGTGCCACGGAGCTGACGCGCAGGCACACTGGAATTTGCCATTTTAATTCCTGTTCAGGCAGTGTGCTACCGCGATGGTAGCATGGCACGGCTCCATCGCGGAGCCCCTATAAAATGTGCATTCCAAGGTCTTTTCCACGCTCGCATCCAAGTCCAACTCCGACATAATTCCAACATGCATTTTAGCTCCTAAAAATCACATTTACATGCAAAACAAATGCTAATCATGTTGGTTAGTATAAATTCGCATTTTATTACTAATTACATGATATTATATACACATTGCACAACAAACAAGGTAAAAATGATACGTTTGAGTATCACTTGGGCATATAAATCTGCCCAAGATCACTGCCCAAAGGGGCAACGTGGCACGGCCCCTCCCTGGCGCGTTGGGCTCCATGGCACGGCCCAGAATTGGCGCGACAAGGTCCGTGCCACGGACCCTTGTCCACCACCTCAAGAATATATATATCACTCCTTTTGTTTTAATTATAACATATATATATATATATATAATCGGGCAGAGGAGAGAACAAATGAAGGAAACTGACATTTTTCGTCCGTTTACACTACGGAACGCCATTTAGATTTGAATTAACTTTGGGTATCGAAGTATAAGGCTGCAAAGAGCTTTACTGCGGAGTTAGTTCCACAAATTTTCCCAGTGAATCATAATCCTGCCGAGCTAAAGTTGTTGGAATTGCTCCAAACTAGTCTTAATAAGATCGCAAGTTTAACGTAAGAATTTCTCCTTTCTAGATTCTTGAGAAATTATGAGTTTTCGATCGTGTTCTGTCAAGTTGAAATATATTTAATATTTCTAAATAAAGCTATCATTTTTATCGAATTTAGTACTGAAATTAACCTCATTCTTCCAATAATATGATTGAAGTTGAGAAGAGCAGTTTAACATTAGTTAAAACTCGCCAGTTAATCAGTAAATAGCGAACGAGGTATGTTAAGGCAGTTTCCTTCGGCAAGATTAGTTTTCTTAGCATTATAACTCAGTTGAGTCCCAGTAAGAACACCAAAAGCATGCCTATTATGAATTGTTGTTGTTATTAGCTGAAACTCATATTCCATGTTTAGTTTGGGATGGATTATTCCTGTATAGCCTTCATGACCGACGCTAGGGTTATTAGCTGTGTCAACGCCCGCTAGGGGCGAGATGACATCGCTCTATGGAGCGGTATTCCATTCGCCAGGGATGAAGATGGGGTTCTAGATCCTCATATGTCGTGGTTGGCCTTATATACACCCCCGTCGAGCTTGGTGCCCAGGGTGCAGATATCAGGAGTCCACTGGACTCAGACACAATTACAGTCAGGGGCCGAGTGGGCTCAGTTGCAGACCCAGGGGATTGGTAGGACGGCTAGCTATTAGTTGACCAGTGTGACCTTGGATAGGCCTATATAGACTGAGGTGTACTCACCAGGGCTTATGGGGGCCCCAGGTGGGTTATTCTGTGCTAGTTGTACCTTCCGGCTTATGGGGGCCAGGTAAGGTTTATGTTTGCATTAGTTATTGATAGTTAGACAATAAGACGTACTATTACTCAAGTATGATCTCTATTTCTTCATTTCAGTTACTTTCAGTTCTACTTCTTTATTCCAGTCATTACAGTTATCACCTTACATATTCAATATGTATTGTACTGATGCCCTTTTTTGGGCACTACATTACTTGCCTGCAGGTACAGATAGACGAGGAGCAGGTCCCTCGTAGCTTTCAGCCAGCATCACCAGGGCAGTAGCTCCTTTCTTCCGGAGCTTGTAGATAGAAGGTTTACTTCTTTTTGATTTTATAGTTTATGGGTAGGCCGGGGCCCTGTCCCGACCGTCATATTACTCTTAGAGGCTTGCAGATTGTTTTTATTTCCCTGTGGTTAGCTGTTGTTGGCCCTATGGGGCCCATATGTATTTTAGTTTACATGTCAACCCTGTGGGGCCTTGTTTAGCTGATGGATTAGTGGCCTTGTCATCCATAGCTTAGCTTAGAACTGATTTCACTTCACAGTTATATTTAGACATCATGGTGGTCTTTTCGGCCCGCATACGATTCCCTGTTATTGCCTGTTTTTGGTTAGCTGTTTTCCTTTACAGGTGGCTATAAGGCCTTATCGGCTGGGGGCTGTGTTTACGATCGAGATATAGCTCGTTGTTTTCTTGATTTAAAAGTTAGTTTTAGCCCTACACCAGAGGTGCTTAGGCTCAGTCAGTTCAGACCCTAGTAGGGCACCAGGTGCCAGTCATGCCTCCTAAGGTGGGGTGTGACATTAATGATGTTCCTTCCCTCATATTGTCAATTCAAAACTTAGAACATAATAAGTAAGACACAACTCACTCTCACAAATGATGTATCATACACATGCAACATACCATAGGATTGCCCCTGTATAATTAGACTACTTAATCACTTCAAAGGAAGTAAGATCATAAGGACTCTTTTTCATTGTATTGTCTGCTAAGCAAAAGGTAGAAATGATTTTCTTTAGTAGTGGATACTAGTCCTAGACACTTCAAAACATTCTCTCATCTTTCCAGTCCACTTTTTTTCTTAACTACTCATCCTTTCCTTCACTAATCCTCTTTTTCTTTTCTTTTCTCATTCCCCTCTTTATACTACTTGACTCCTAGTTTCTGCTTATAAGTTCAACAAGAATAATCAACCATTAAAGATCTTTCATTTATATTCTAGCAGCAAGTAGACATGTTATTTTGTGCAGGCACCCCTCTTTTTAGGATCTCCTTTTGCCATCACTATATTTTTCTGTGTTTCATTTCTCTTAACTCTTTCTACATCGGAGTTCTTTCATTCTTACATCTCAAAGTGTTTAAGACTATATTTGGATCAAAATTCTGAAGGTCTCATGACAAAAGGGGCTAAGCTTCTTTTTTGGCTAAGAAGAAAATTACGGCTTATGGCTCAAAGGGATTTAACTAGGGATAGCGTTAAGGAAGGTACAAAAATAATGGACAAAATGGATTTTCAAAAGATGCCTTAATCATATCTCACCTCTTTAGTTACTAGCTATCCTATACACACTTAGGAAAGTTCTAGATATTACATTATGTGTTGTACCCACAACAAATCAAGCTCACCTCTCATGGCATCATGATCTTAGTTGACTACGCCTCTAATGCCGCACAAGCGCACGTGGTCGTACAAGTAATACAGTGACTCTTTAAGATCCGAATGTCAAACCCACAGGGAGTAGATTATAGTGAATTAACAAGTTCAAGTATCAATTCAAAAATTCAAAAGTTCTAATTTCCAAGAAATGAATGTTTTTTTATATAAAATCTAAAGATGATCAAAAATTTAATTGAAACGTAGTAATGAGAAGAATCTAGGGTTAAGGCCAAACATTCATGTATAACTACGGTTCACATCGGTTCAAGTATTAACTTCATTTGTTGTATCACAAGATAAATTCCATGTTTATGTCTTTTGAGCCTCTAAAAATAATCGAGTTAGCCTCAAAACTACATCGTTGAGTAGGGATGTGACAACCTAATTCATATGCAATTATCTATGCGGAGTAGTTTATGAGGTTAATTCCCTTGATTATGGACTCTATAACCTGTAACAAATTAACCAAAACATTAACTTAACAACTACATCAAAGAGCGGTGATGTGACAACTCATACTTAAATATCTAGTTATCTTCCTATTTTATAACCAAGCGAGGCAAATTAGGTATATTTCTATCCTAACTGCGAATCAGCCCTAAAGGCTTGAACTCACTTCTTGCATTCCTAGTTCTATCCTAGGTTTTCTCTTTCTAGTTTGCCTATGATTAGCAATTGTATTTCAATGGGTGATCAAGCATTAAAATGAATAATAACAATAATGCAAGAACTAACAACAATGAAAACTTGAACCAAATAGAATTTAAGCAAATACAATTATGTCAGGTGGCCTCAACCCTAGAAGAAGGGTTTTAGCCACTCATGTTAATACAATAATTCATTATAATGTTTGAATTCATGAAATACAAGAGTGAGAAAAGAAAGAAAGAAAAGAACCCTAGAGTGAAGTTCGTAATGCTGCACCTCTTGCTTCCCATTTGTTTTCCAAAAGTAATATGTGATAAAATAATAAAATAACAAAGTGTTCAATTTATAGATGTGAGATTTTAGCCTGTGGTGGACTGCCACCTTGACACACAACTGGTCACACTAACTAGGCAGCGTGGCACGGTCACGGATGCTAACTAGTTTGGCGCACTTGGCAATGCATTGGCATGCTGGATGGGCGTGGCACGGAGCCTATTGCTCAACATGCCCAGTGTAGCATGCTTCCAGTGCGCACAACTTCTTCCTAGGATGCCATCTCGCGCGCACACGCCAGGTGTGACATAGTCATGGTCGCGGCACATGGCCAACGTGACATGCTTCTTGGCGCGCACATCTACCGGCGTGGCACGCTGGTGGCATGAGCAGACCACTTCTCAAAACTCCTTTCGAACTTCCTTCTTGCTCATGAATCATCATATTAAGCCTATCCTTATCATATTCTATGTTATACCCCGGAAGCTCAAAGATTGAACCCGAAAGTTAAAATGGAAAGTTAGAAAATGATGTTGCAGGCACAGGACGAGTCCTGAGACGACTCGTGAGGAGACCCCATGAGTCGTCAGGTGACTCGTGGGGAGGCCTTGGAAAGTGAATGAGTGAGGTCCGGACAAGCGAGGGAACGACTCGTGGTCAGCCACCACGAGTTGTCATGTCAATCGTGGGGTGGAGTTGGACTTTCTTTAGGAGGATGACCAGTGTATCTAACAGATGGGACCCCACAAGTCATGGTCTGTCCCAACGACTCATGAGGTGAGTCGTGATCAAGCAAGATGGTTTTTAATGAATGTTAAGGCAATGTACATGATGAAAGGTGACCACGAGTCGTAGTCTCGAGGCACGAGCTGTTACGTCTGATCTTTGGCATATTTATATTCCTAAGTGATACTCAAAAGTATCATTTTCGCCTTGTTTATCTATCAATGTGTATACATTCTCATGTAATTGGTAATAAAATGTGAATTTATACTAACCAACATGATTAGCATTGTTTTGCAGGTAAAATGTGATTTCGAGAAGCTAAAATGCATATTGGATGATATCGGAGTTGGACTTGGATGCGAGCAAGGGAAAAGGCATTGGACAGCATGAATTAAAGGGGCTCCGCGATGGAGCCGTGTCCCGCTGCCATCGCGGAGGCATTCTGCCTGGATGGGGAAAATTCACCCAATTTCCAGTGGAGGTCCGCGTTTGCTCCATGGCACAGAGCCAGTGCTCCGCGATGCACGCCGTGCCACGTTGAGCTTGAATTCCCAGACCCCTAGTTCCAGTGAGGGTCTGCGTTCATGACGTGTCACGGAGGCAGTGCTCCGCGATGCACTCCGTGACACGTTGCTCATTATTCCGGGAAAAATTCCCAGTAGTATAAATAGAACACTTAAGTTCATTTTTCATAATTCTGACTTGGTAGAGCAAGGACGTGGGTTACAGGCAGTTGAGGGACGAAATGTTCAGGGTTTTTTCTCTCTTTCTTTCTTCTTTAATTCAATTGCTTGTATGATTAACACTCATTTTATGATGATTAATCCACAAATGAGTGGCTAATTCCTCTCCTTGCTGAGGTTTTGAACAATTGTGATGAAATTTGATCATTGATTCTATGGTTTTTCATCTTTTCTTCCATGTTGTTCTATTAATTCTTGTTCTTACTGCATTGGTGTGTGGCCTACATTAATGTACATCTAAAAAGTACGGTTTCACTCGAGAGAGCACGAAATTGGAAAGGTGTGAATTAATAGGATATGTTCTTTACTTGGTTTGGGAAAATTGAGTTTTGATTAGCTTTCAGGATAGAAATATACCTGAAAGTCGTATTAGTCAATGTAGGAACCAGAATTGTATGGCTAGAACATGAATTGCATTTGATCACAGAAATGTAGACGGATGGTTCATGATTCTTAAGTGAGGTTAAATACGAGAGTTTTAATCTCTTGGCAAATGTTCTTGGTTAGCAACAGGAAGAAAAGACTAACCAATTTATGATGATAATCAATTTCATTACATGTTCGTTTAACCTCAGCATGCTCTTATTCATAGTTCAGATTCAAAGTAGATAATTGTTCTTAGTTTTAGTATAAAAATTTATAAAACAAACTATCAACTTTTTGGTTACATTATTGTCTGCATTTTCAGAAGTAAAGTATAGTATACTTGAGCAAATTGCACTTAATCCAAGTCTCTGTGGGATCGATACTTGGCTTACTAAAGCCACTTACTACTTGTTCGACCACGTGCACTTGCGTGTTGTTTTGTATACCCACAAACAGAACCAAACAAGTTTTTGGCGCCGTTGCGGGGACTTGGCAACTTGGTCTTAGCCTGTATTTTGCAGACTTAATTGCTGTGAACACTGGCAAGAGACAAAGAGCTGGTGGAATCTAATATAGAGCCTGAAAGAATATTTCATAGTAAGAGAAGAGAAGCTCTACAAAGAAAGCTGCAGTTGCTCAGACAGACGATCATGGAGCAACAACAGAATCCACCGGTAGTAAGGGCAGTGTTAGTGCCCGAAGAAGCAGCAGCACGGCCGGTTCGCGAGGTGGAAATCCCACATGCCAATAATGTTACATCAAGTATCCGCAAACCAGAGCCTGGAGGGAGATTTGAACTCAAACAAAATATGGTGCAGTTGTTGCACACAAGCGGGCAATTTACCGGTCTCCCTCATGAAGATCCTCAGCAGCATCTCCAAAATATTTTGGAGATAAGTGACACTTACATACCCGCTGGAGTGTCACCAGACTATGTCCGGCTTACATTATTTCCATTCTCATTACTAGGAGAAGCCAAGAGGTGGTTGAAAGCTGAGCCACCAAATTCTATTTCTACGTGGGATGATCTTGCACGGAAATTTTTGATAAGGTTTTTTCCCTCTGGTAAAATAGCAAGACTTAGAAGTCAAATTCTAAGTTTCAAACAGAGAGAGGGAGAAAATTTATATCAAGCCTGGGAGAGATTTAAATCCATATTGCCGGACTGTCCTCATCATCATCAGTCCAATGATGTGCTGGTGCACACATTTATTGAGGGTTTGGAACCCCACACCAAAATATTGCTAGACTCAGCAGCTGGAGGGCAAGCGCTGGAGAAGACTTATGAGGAGCTGTATACCTTGTTGAACCGGATTTCACAGGACAATCCAGAATGGAATGCTGATTCATCAAGAGGTGGGACAAGGAAAGCAGCAGGAGTGCTTGAAGTGGATGGATTCACAGCTATCGCTGCACAGATAGCTACCTTGCAAAATCAATTGAACAACCACTTCAGCAACATGACATTGAACCAGCCTCCAGCTCCAGTTAATGCAGTACAGCAGATGTGGTGTGAAGTGTGTGGAAGCAGTGAGCACTCAGCTGAGTGTTGTGGAGCCAATCCTGACTCGGTAAACTTTGTGGGTAATGCACAAAGAAATCACCAGCAGTATGGTAGTAGCTACAATTCAAATTGGAGGAATCATCCTAATTTCTCATGGGGTAGCAACAACCATCAAGGCCAAAGTTCGGGTTAGGGTGTGCAAAGGAACCAAGGAGGGCAACAGAACTACCAAGCTCAATTTAGAAACAACAATGCACCTCCTCCACCACCATCACCCAGCATTGAGGAGATGTTCAAGACCATGATAGCTAACCAAGCTCAATTGCAGGCTGACTATGTGAAATTGGCAGCTGAAGTGAAAAACAATCAGTTAGCTACCAAGGCACTTGAGTATCAATTTGGGCAATTTGCTAGTGCCCAAAATACAAGGCCTAGAGGAGGACTGCTGAGCGACACGGATCCCAATCCCAAGCAGGTAAATGCAGTGACCACAAGGAGTGGTTTACAGCTGAAAGAGGGGGAACCAGAAAGACCACCTCAACATTCGGGAGCAGCAGAAATTGAGAGGGAGCAAAGTTCTAAAAGGGGGAAAACCAAAGAAGCTGAATCAGAAAGACCTCCACCCCCGTTCCCTCAACGACTCAAGAAACACAAGGAGGAGGCGTGTTTCAAGAAATTCATGGAGGTGCTTAAACAGGTACATGTTAACTTACCTCTTGTTGATGTCTTACAGGGAGTGCCGAAATATGCGAAGTATATAAAGGACATCGTGGCCAACAAAAATCGGTTGACTGAGTATGCTACGGTGGCTCTAACGGAGGAGTGCACTTCCCGGATCTAAAATAGACTGCCCACGAAGCTAAAAGACCCTGGGAGTTTTACTATCCAGCTTACTATTGGGCAGAGCATCCGAGCTCGTGGATTGTGTGACTTGGGAGCGAGCATAAATTTGATGCCTTCATCGGTATTCAGAAAGACGGTAATCTTGCAATTGGCTGATCGATCCTTAGCCAGACCGGATGGCATTGTTGAGGACGTTTTGGTGCAAGTTGGCTCCCTAATTTTCCCGGTAGATTTTGTTGTGCTGGATTTTGAACCAGACGTGAAAGTCCCATTTATTTTGGGACGTCCCTTCTTGGCAACCGAGAAAGCACTAATCGACGTAGCTGCGGGGCAACTCAAAATGCGAGCACATGAAAAGGTAGAGGTATTCGATGTGTACAAGGAACCCAAGCTCCTGACGGTGCATGAAGAACTCTCGGTGATCAATGTGATTGATCATGGTGATGACAAGCGGATGAAGGATTCCCGAGAGTTAATGGGAAAACCACCGGAAAGGTGTAAGCACTACTGGGGGGAGGACGGTGATCAAGAGAAATCGTCCATCACCCTAGCGGACAATTGAGCTTAAATGACATCGAGCCACGACGGTAAACCAGGCGCTGCACAGGAGGCAACCCGTGAAAATTTTTTCTTTCTTTCTTTTTGTCAAGTGTAAATAGATTTTTCTTTTTCTTTTTTCTTGATTGATTACAAAAAAAAAATCGTTTTAGTTAGTGTTTTTATTTTTAGTTAGGTGAAACCTATAATTCTAACCAATTTTGTATAGTGAGCTGAATTTCAGGTCAAACGGAGGAACACCACCGAATCGCGAAGGAAAAGTTGAGGTATGAAAAATTAAGAAAAAGTGGAAAACAGTGAGCTGGGGCGATAGCTCCGTGTCACGGAGGAGGACCTCCGCGTTACCCTCCGTGACACGTTGAGGTATAACCCAGAAATTTTAAAATTTCTAGAACAGCCTCGCGATGGCTCCGTGTCACGGAGGCAGTGCACCGCCGATGCACTCCGTGACACGTTTCCATGTATATCGCGACGGGTCACACCGGGTCGCCGGGTGACCCGCGTATTTTTCTACCTTTTTAACCCCGAAAACCTCCCTTTTCCCCTCATTTTCCAATCCCTCCGCGACCAAACCCCCCAAAAACCCATCCCCCATCAACATGACACAGCGTAAGGCAAGAAATTCACCGACTTTTCTTTGATTCTTCAACTTCAAGGTATGATTTCCGATTCCCTCTCAATTTCTTATTGATTTTCTTCGAAATTAAGCATGGGAGGTAAGCTAAATTGCCCTATGTAGTAATTAAGCATGAATTCGAGTTATTTGTTGTTGATAAATATTCGGAATGTCGTTATGATTATTTGAACTTGTCGATTGCATAAATTATTCAAATTTGATTGATAAAATCAATTCTAGGGCTTGTTGTTGAATTTGAAGTTGGAAATGTGTTGAAATCGTGAATTTTATGCCAGGGTGTATGTGTTGAATGAGATGAGTCGATGTACAAATTGTTAGGATGTTAATAGACGACGGATTCTCGGGTTTGGGGGAAATGTTGAAATTTGTTCGAAATTGGTTGATTGGATAGGTTCATGTATATAAGTTTTTGTTGATGTTTTTGTTTCTTTGTTTTTCTTTGCTAAGTGCGACAGTTAAAATGCTAGCGATGGTAGTGATTGTGATTAGCTGTACGAAGTCTGAGTAGTACGCAGAAGTTATACCGTCGAATTTTTTGAACGCACTAAGCATGATTGTATAGTTGGTTGTTTTGTGTAAATAAAGATATTCTTGCCGTATTGTTGTAACTGTAGCTAAGGACTAAGTGTGGGGTAACCTAGCGTAACCTGACCTTAGCCGAAGTTAATATCTATAAGCTTAACATTGATCTTGTTTACTTGGGTTGACAGGTGAAATGGCAAGCCGGCAAGAGAAAGGAAAAGGCACGTCAACTTCAGGCGCCGAAAGGAAACGAATCAGACTGGGCACAGCAGTCCCAGCTGCACCAGCAGTTCCACGCGGCCAACGCCGCCAATATGGAACAAGATGGGTGACCGACGAGGGGAAAAAGTGGTACGCCAAGCACAAAGAAAGCAAATATTTCCCCGAGGAGAACATAGCACGGGAACCATTGGCACAGGAGTTCCCCAGAATGGTTCACCGGATCGAGGCAGCGGGGCTCAAGTTCATCTTTGAAGAGCCCAAAGAATGCAATTTGCACTTGGTTCGGGAGTTCTATGCCAATTGGAACCCGACGATCAGGAGTCACACCATCAAGATCAGAGGGCAAATAGTCACTCTGGAGCCCCACCATCTCAATGCCATCATAGGAGCGCGGGACACAGACGCTCACGTCCTCCGATAGCTGAACATTACCCCACTGTATGCGGACATCAGACGCACATTGTGTGGGACCCGATCGACAGCTAGATGGAGCAGACACAAAGAGAGGGGCTACCATCAGACTCTGCCCTATTCACAGATGAACAGGGAAGCCCAAATCTGGCTAAAGATAGTCTGCTCATGCCTCATCCCGGGGGTACATATGACTGATGTAACCCGGGACCGTGTTTGCCTGGTGTACGCCCTGATGAAAGGGCTGGAGATCAATGTAGGGGCGGTTATTATATCCGCCATGAAGAGAGCCCAGTTGCACCTGGGGCACAGGTATGGTTTTGGTGGACTACTGACCACCTTTCTCGGGGGCCTCGATGTTGAAGAGGAGGCCCTCGATTATATCCCGCAGTTGGAGCGGCGGGCCTTAGACGTTACTAAAACTAAGTCTCCCGACACCACCCACGGGCCAGTGCTTACACTTGGCGAGCGACATGCTCTTGATGACCAGTACATGGCTCGGATGTATGGGATGCAGATGCTCCAGCTAAGGATAGGTGGGAGGCCGGCGATGGAGGAGGAGCTATGGTAGCTCGAGCTAGACTACCCCTTTGGCGAAAACGCCAGGGCTCTATGCCGAGTGGGGACAGCATTTGTAGAGCTCACGGATGATGACGTCCCCACAGATGAGGAGACGCATCGGGAGGACTCCGATGTGGAGTCCGATGATGACGACGGAGGCGACTCGGATATGGGAGATGAAGCAGCAACACCCGACGAAGAAGTGGAATACTTTGACTGATCAGGGAGTTCCACCACCCGAATTTGTGCTATTTTGACTTTTTGTGAACACTGGGGACAGTGTTCGGACTAAGTGTGGGGTGGGAGTAGTTAGGTGCTGGGCTGGGCTATTTTGTTGTATGCTCTCTTCTGTTAGCATGTATGTTGTGTGTCCCTGTGTTTGTGAATTTTCAAATTGTTCTGTATTTGTAAATATTTGTGAAATTGATGTGTGTTGCTGAATGGTTGCTAGCTGATTATGATTCTGTACATATTTTTGTGATTTTGTTATCGAAATGATCGATTTTTTTAAAATTTTTAAAATAGTTTGTAAATAATTTTCCCTATCGAAATGATTGATATTTTCGACATTTTTTTATTTTGGGTTTCTCGGCGTTTGTTTTCGGTTCTTTTACCGAGAATGGTCCCATTGAACCGACGTCTTAAGTAGTGACTGTTCCCTATGATGGATGGATGATGACCGTCTTAAGGGAAATGTAGTCATTAGGAGTAGATTTTTTTCAATTATTTTTCGTTTTTCTTTGATGGATTGCATCCCAGAACCTGTAGTTACTATATGGCTGCGAAATTTTGGTTGCGTGTTGTACATGATATTCAAAATGCAAAGGTGATTCGTATGAAAGCATGCAAATTTGTAAATATGTTGAGATACCTAGGCTGTAGAGTTCGATTCAGTGTGATTGAGGCTTAATGTTGAATTCATGTAATTAGCTGATTGGAGAGTCTGTGAATACATCATGAATCGAGCATGTGCATAAAGTGTGAAGTGAGGTGTTGACATTCCATGCTATTGTGAAGTGTCTAGAACTTGCCTGGTGTGTGTACAAAACGAAATGAAGGAGGTGTATTGTAGGAAAGGATGTAGGCATTTCTTTGTTTTAACCGAGAGTTTCTATTTTTTTCTTGTCATATCCCCCTTTCTATGATTGTATACCCTAGTCAGCCCTTTGAGCCTTTAGCCGATAGTTTTCTTTCTTTTGTCCAAAAAGTGTAAACCGAGCTTCTTTCCTTCTTTTCATTAGCCGTAAAGTCTATACAAAACTCTTAAGCGCTTAAGAAGAGAAAATCATTTTCCCAAAGTGTTAAAGAGTGAGAAAGGTGAAAAGAAAAAGAAACGCAGAGTGAGGGAAGAAAAAAAAAGGTTGAAGGTGCACTTGTTATAAATAAATGATAATGAAGGTGCATGAATAATCTTTGTTGTTGTTTCAAGTGTGCTTAATGAAATGGGCCATACTAAAGAAAATCATCAAGAATGGGATGATGAAAAAAAAAAGAGAAAAAATGTCCATGAGTTGATGGGATGTGTTGAAAAGGCGCTTAAGGATTCTAGTGGCTATTATTGGCTAATCCAATATTTACTAGTTCCATAGCTTCCATTACAACCCATTAAAGTCCTACGTGATCTTACATCGCATTTCTTTATATTAGTGGAGTAATACACTAAGGGCAAGCTTACGGGTCATGACATGATGCATGTGAATTCTTTTGGGAGAGAGAGTGAAATTGTGTGTACATGCCCCTGCTTGAATGATTGTGTGTCACATGAGCAAAAAGGGGAAGAGTCTCTTGAGTTGTGAGGGCACATGCTTGATGAAAGATTGATTTTCGTTTCGGATATCTTGATTAGCTGATTTGCATGAGTTTGCCGATATCGAGAGTTGATTCTTAAAGTCTAGGAGGTCTTAATGTATTGAAGGTCATTGCATTAATAAGACCATGCATGTTTTCTTGATGATTTGCTGTATTGAGTAATCGGTATGACCGTAGCTTAAATTGTCGTACCATAGTAGCGAGGTTGGGATGTAAATTGCATGAATTTTATGTTTGTTGTTCGAGGACGAACAAGGATTTAAGTGTGGGGTAAGTGATCTTGGGCAGATTTATATGCTCAAGTGATACTCAAAAGTATCATTTTCGCCTTGTTTATCTATCAATGTGTATACATTCTCATGTAATTGGTAATAAAATGTGAATTTATACTAACCAACATGATTAGCATTGTTTTGCAGGTAAAATGTGATTTCGAGAAGCTAAAATGCATGTTGGATGATATCGGAGTTGGACTTGGATGCGAGCAAGGGAAAAGGCATTGGACAGCATGAATTAAAGGGGCTCCGCAATGGAGCCGTGTCACGCTGCCATCGCGGAGGCATTCTGCCTGGATGGGGAAAATTCACCCAATTTCCAGTGGAGGTCCGTGTTTGCTCCGTGGCACGGAACCAGTGCTCCGCGATGCACGACGTGCCACGTTGAGCTTGAATTCCCGGACCCCTAGTTCCAGTGAGGGTCCACGTTCATGGCATGTCACGGAGGCAGTGCTCCGCGATGCACTCCGTGACACGTTGCTCATTATTCCGGAAAAAATTCCCAGCAGTATAAATAGAACACTTAAGTTCATTTTTCATAATTCTGACTTGGTGGAGCAAGGACGTGGGTTACAGGCAGTTGAGGGACGAAAAGTTCAGGGTTTTTTCTCTCTTTCTTTCTTCTTTAATTCAATTGCTTGTATGATTAACACTCATTTTATGATGATTAATCCACAAATGAGTGGCTAATTCCTCTCCTTGCTGAGGTTTTGAACAATTGTGATGAAATTTGATTATTGATTCTATGGTTTTTCATTATTTCTTCCATGTTGTTCTATTAATTCTTGTTCTTACTGCATTGGTGTGTGGCCTACATTAATGTACATCTAAAAAGTCCGGTTTCACTCGAGAGAGCACGAAATTGGAAAGTTATGAATTAATAGGATATGTTCTTTACTTGGTTTGGGAAAATTGAGTTTTGATTAGCTTTCAGGATAGAAATATACCTGAAAGTCATATTAGTCAATTTAGGAACGGAATTGTATGGCTAGAACATGAATTGCATTTGATCACAGAAATGTAGACGGATGGTTCATGATTCTTAAGTGAGGTTAAATACGAGAGTTTTAATCTCTTGGCAAAAGTTCTTGGCTAGCAACAGGAAGAAAAGACTAACCAATTTATGATGATAATCAATTTCATTACATGTTCGTTTAACCTCAGCATGCTCTTATTCATAGTTCAGATTCAAAGTAGATAATTGTTCTTAGTTTTAGTATAAAAATTTATAAAACAAACTATCAACTTTTTGGTTACATTGTTGTCTACATTTTCAGAAGTAAAGTATAGTATACTTGAGCAAATTGCACTTAATCCAAGTCTCTGTGGGATCGATACTTGGCTTACTAAAGCCACTTACTACTTGTTCGACCACGTGCACTTGCGTGTTGTTTTGTATACCCACAAACAGATTCGAACAACGTCCCCTGTTACGAGCCCCAGTAGATCAGTTGACCAGTGTACTTGATAGGCGACACGACGAGTCATTGCTCATCCTGGCGAATCATCAGGTCACCCGTTAGGGTCACCTGGCAGTTATTTTCTGCAAAATAGTAAGGGCTTTCTCTTAATTTCCTAAATTCCTAAGACCTATACTACATCGTTTAAGACTCGTTTTAGTGGGTTTTAAGCAGGGTAAAACCTATTCTAAGTCATTACCCTCATGCATGCAAGTTTGAAGGTTTGACGGGAAGGTTCAAGGTGAAATCTCAAGGTTTCTAATTGGAATCTCAGCTGGGCAATTAGAGGGTGTTAGAATTCACCATTTTCAGGTATGTAAGTCTATGAGTGGGTGTATTCTTCCACACCCATGCCCAATCCCTATCAAAATGTGATAAATTATCTATGATCAAGTATGGGGTTTTACCCAATTGCATGATTCTTCAATCTCTACACATGGGTATGATTAGATTATATTTATATTGATGATTTATGAAGCTTGGGTAGACTCTAAATAGTTTTTCCTTATAAATATTGTTTTCCAAAATTTAAATATAAAATGTCCATGGTGAAGAGTTCATAAAAGAGGTGATTTATGATAAATGTATGATAATGATGAAGTTGATGCTGAAAAGCATGTTTCTAAAGCTACCCATGATTATGGTGTTGTTTTAAAAATAAGAATGTGTAGATCCTAGTATGATAAAGCTTTGGGCAATGCCCACATGACAATTTAAAGTGATGATCTCCTCGATATAAGCTTACCATATTGTTTAAAGTGAATTTTCCCCAATTTTATTATGAATTCTAGTTTATGGTATGTTGAGTAAATATTTTCACATGTAGTTTACCACATGATTTGGAGTAAATGCTCCCACCTATGATTGAGCTTGTGGTATGTTTCAAAATAAAGCTTCTCATATGCATGAATTTATAATTGAGATGTATGGCAATATTGAGCTTTGTCGAAGGACAATGTTGAGCTTTATTTTCATATGATGTCAAGTCTATGCATGATTTCATTAATGAGCCTTGTCAATAGACAATGTTGAGCTTCGTTCATATGATGTTGAGTCATGCATGATTTCATGTTGAGCTTCGTCAATAGACGATGTTGAGCTTCATTATATACGATATAGAACATTGCATTTTTTTGGGAGAAGAATCTAGCACCAAGCGGGTTAAGAGTTGATTACCCTATGCCACAGAACTACGCGACAACGTAGGTTGATACTATTATATTATTAGGACTCCCTTGTGAGATATCCCCGTCTCGATTGGCTCTTCAGCTTAATATCGATATCATGGCATCATCCATCGCCCTGGAAAGGTTATCGATGGCTCTACCCACTTGAGTGTGATAGTTGGGGCCACATAAGCTCTATCGTGGTATGTCAGTTAAGTGACGAGTCTCTCACTATCTATATCATTCAGAATTGCATATTCATTACTCATGATGATTACTTATGCATGCATGTTCATAAAGTAAGGTTTGACTCAAAGTTCAAATTTTGATATAAATGTTATGTTCAGCTTTGAGTCATTCGAGTCAGTCATGACATTGTAAAGTTAAGCATGGTCATGTCAGGATAAGATTTCGATTCCGGAATGAATGCATATAGCCTTCTACTTACACTTAAAAGCTTATGATATATTGTGTAATGTTTATCTAACTTATTCTAATTAGCGATTTTACTTACCTTGCATACTCGGTACATTCCACGTACTGACTGCATACTTTTTATGTTGCATCGTTTCATGATGCAGGATTCAGTTCTCAGGTTCAGTCCCATTCGTAGTCGCTGATTAGAGTTAACACCTTCTTATCTGGTGAGTCCTCATCTTTCGAGGACTAGATCTTCAGTTGTTTAGATGCCCTTTCAGTTTCAGTTTTGTTGAGCTAGTTGGGGGTGTTGTCCCATAAGCTCATCCAGATTAGAGCAATATCAAACTTAGATGTGTATTCAACTTTAGATATTTATTCTATTGTTATATTAAGTTTGACTTCCGTGGAGTTTGTAATTATGTTTTCCTCATATTTATGGAATGAGTTAGTTGAATGCTTATGCCATGGGTCGACTTGGGGTCTCTCGAGGTCCCTTGTCCCCTGTGTATGATCCGGGCCTCAGTTCAGGTCGTGAAAAACTTGGTATTAGAGCCATAAGTTTGATGTGCCCTAGGGAGTCTGAAAGCCACGTTAAGTAGAGTCTTTTTCATGGGTGTGAAGCGCGCCACACTTATGACGAAGAAGCTACTAGACGTTTTAGGAAATGTTCCCTTCTTTCATGATCTATGTCATGCGATAAAAAGACTTTCTATTCTCCTAATTCGTGCTATCCGCGAATGCAGAATCATGGCTCCTCAAAGGATGAATGGAAGGAGGAATGGATGTAGTGAGGTCCATGAGGATGGAAACAGTCGTGAGCATCAGCCAGTCCCACCAGTTCAGGAGCCACAGGCACCAGAGCCAGCCGCTCATGCCGAGTTTTGAGCTGCCATTCAGATACTTGCGCAGGCCTTGATAGCTCAGGTCAATCAGCAGGTCATAGCGCATGTCCCTCAAAATGGTAATACAGCGGCTGCCAGAGTTCAAGACTTCTTGAGGATGAACCCACCAGAGTTTTTGGGGTCCAAGGTAGATGAGGACCTGCACGATTTTATTGATGAGATTGTCAAGATCACCCAGGTTATAGGGTGAGAAGTGTTGAGTGCGCAGAGTTAGCCTCCTACCAGTTGAAAGGAGTTGCGCATATTTTGGTTTCGCCAGTGGAAGGACAGCAGGGTCGCTGGAGCAGGTCCGGTCACATGGGAGGAATTTCAGGTTGCATTCCTCGATTGGTTCTTCCCTCAAGAGATGAGGGAGTTGAAGGCAGTTGAATTTGTGAATTTGAAGCAAGGAAGGATGACTGTTCAAGAGTACGCCCTTGAGTTCACCCGACTATTAAGTATGCCTCGGAGTTAGTGGTCGACCAGCGGGCGTTGGTGAGCAGATTCGTGCATGGTATAGTAGGTTTGCAGGAAAGCTATGCTCCATTTGGACATGGACTTCCCTCGCATTGTGTTGTACACTCAGCAAATGGAGGCAGCATATTCGAGGGAGAGGGAGGCCAAGTGGGCTAGGACTGAGGACCACAGATTCTCTCAATAGAGGTCCAGTGGCGGGCACCTACAACAGACCCACCAGAGATCATCATCCCCAGCATCTTCAGCACTGAGTGAGCCATCTTGGCCCAGACATGATCAGAGAGGGCGAGCATCAGGCTCGAGGGGTCATAGCAGTAGGCCCATAGAGTCTAGCATTCTAGCTTGTCGTAGGTGCGGCCGAGGGCACACAGGCCAATGTTTAGTAGGGTTAGGAGCTTGTTTTGGATGTGGGCAGCCTGGACATATGCTCAGAGATTGTCCCGCTGCGAGACAAGATCAGGTTGGGGGTCGAGGCCTAACTTCCAGTTTAGCGGCCCCTCCCCTATGCACAGCACATCAGGGGGCATCTACTAGCACAGCTGGCGGGCAATGCCAGAACAGGTTCTATGCCTTAGCCACTCATCAGGAGCAGGAGGCCTCACTAGACGTAGTCACCGGTATGTTGAGAGTCTTTCATGTTGATGTATATGCATTGCTAGATCCGGGGGCTACCCTATCTGTTGTGACACCATATGTAACCATTATCTTTGGAGTCAATCCCGATGTCTTATCAGAGCCCTTCTCAGTTTCTACTCAAGTAGGTGGCTCAATTATAGCTAGACGGGTGTATAGAGATTGCCCGGTATCAGTTCTTCATAAGATCACCTCAGTAGACTTGATAGATTTAGCCATGACTGATTTTGATGTTATTCTCGGCATGGACTGGCTATTTGCATGTTATGCTTCAGCTAATTGTAGGACCCAATCAGTAGAGTTTAGATTTCTGGGTGAGCTTGTCTTAGAATGGGAAGGTAGTTCAATTGTGCCTGTAGGTCAATTTATTTCCTACCTTAAGGCCAGGAAGATGATTTCTAAGGGTTGTTTGTACCATCTAGTTAGGGTTAAGGACGTGGAGTTCGATACCCCGACTATCCAGTCCATACCAGTAGTACGTGAGTATCCAAAGGTCTTTCCTGATGATTTGTCAGGTGTCCGTCCAGAGTGGAGATTGATTTTTGTATAGATCTCCTTCCCAACATGCAGCCTATATCTATTCCACCCTACAGGATGGCTCTGTTCGGCTGTTCGGTTGGGGTTATATATTATAAATCGACACGCAAGTGCACGTGGTCAAACAAGTAATAAAGTGGCTAAGTAAGCCAAGTATCGATCCAAGGAGGCTCAGGATATGTGAAATCTCCCTAAGTATACTATATTCTTATCTTACTTCTAATTATGCTAACAACAACGTAACCAACAGTTAAATGAGTTTTTGTTTATAAAATATACACTAAAACTATTAACAATTATTTACTGTGAATTTAAACTATGGATATGAGCATTCCAAGGTTAAGAACAAGTAATGAATTCGATTATAATAATAATTCGGTTAATCTCTTCTTCATGTTGCTAGCCAAGAACAGTAGCCTAGAAATTAAAACTCTCGTATTTAATTTCACTTAAGAATCATAAACCATTCGTCTACATTTCTGTGATCAAATGCAATTTACGACCTAGCAATACAATTTCGGTTCCTAAATTGACTAATACGGCTTTCAAGTATATTTCTATCAGGAAAGCACATCAAAACTCAATTTTCCCAAATCAAGTTAAGAACAATACCCTATTAATTCACAACTTTCCAATTTCTTGCTCTCTCGAGTGAAATTGGACTTTTTAGATGTACATTAATGTCGGCCAAGCACTAATGCAGTAAGAACAAGAATTAATAGAACAACATGAAAGAAGAAGAAGAAAACCATATCATTTACAATCAAAATTCACTACGCATGTTCAAAACCTTAGCAAGGAAGAGAATTAGCCACTCATTTGTGTATTGATCATCCTAAAACAAGTGTAAATCATACATACAATTGATTGAAAGAAGAAAGGAAGAGAAGAAATCTCTTAGCTTTTTCGTCCCTCAACTGCTGCTAACCCACGTCCTAGCTCCACCAAGTCTGAACTAATTAAAATAAACCTAAGTGTGCTATTTATACTAGAGGGAAATTTTTCCCGGAATAACAAGTAACGTGTCACGGAGGTCAACACGGAGCACTGCCTCCGTGACACGGCGTAGACGCGGACCTTCACTGGAAATCCAGGGTCCGGTAAATTAGCCTCAACGTGGCACGGAGGCCAACGCGGAGGCCTATCTCCGTGCCATGGAGCTGTCGCGAGGCCTCACTGGAAATTGCCATTTAATTTTCTCTCCAGGCAGTGTGCCTCCACGATGGTAGCGTGGCACGGCTCCATCGCGAAGCCCCTATAATTTGTGCATTCCAATGTCTTTTCCATGCTCGTATCCAAGTCCAACTCCGATATAGTTCCAACATGCATTTTAGCTCCTAAAAATCATATTTTCCTGCAAAACAAATGCTAATCATGTTGGTTAGTATAAATTCACATTTTATTACCAATTACATGAGAATATATACATATTGCACACAAACAAGGCGAAAATAATACTTTTGAGTATCACTTGGGCATATAAATCTGCCCAAGATCACTTACCCCACACTTAAATCCTTGTTCGTCCTCGAACAACACATACACAACTCATGCAAATTACATCCTAACCTTCGTCACTATGGTGCGACCATTTACGCTACGGTCATACCGATTATTCAATTTTTGCAAATCATCACGAAAACATGCTTGGTCTTACAATACAATGACCTTTAATACATCAAGACTTCCTAGACTTTAAGAATTGATTCTTGATATCGGCAAACTCATGCAAATCAGCTAATCAAGAAATCCGACACGAAAATCAATCTTTCATCAAGCATGTGCCCTCACAACTCAAGAGAGTCTTCCCCTTTTTGTTCATGCAACACACAAACATTCAAGTATGGGCATATAAAAATTAATTTCACTCACTCTCCCAAAAGAATTCACATGCATCATGTCGTGACCCATAGGCTTGCCCTTAGTGTATCACTCCACTAATATAAAGAAATGCAATGTAGGATCAAGTAGGACTTTAATGGGTTGTAACGGGGCTATGGATCTAGTATATATATTGGATTAGCCAATAATAGTCATTAGCATCCTTAAGCGCCTTTTCAACACATTCCCATCAACTCATGGATATTGTTCTTCTTTTTCTCTTTTTCATCATCCCACTCATGCTTGTTTACTTTTGTATGGCCCATTTTCTCAAACACACGGGACACAACAACAAAGGGTTTTCATGCACCTTTATTATCATTTCATTATACCACGTGCCTCTTCAACCTCTTCTTTTCTTTCTTCACTCTGCTTTTCTTTTCTTTCCACTCTTCTCACTCTTTGACACTTCGGGAAAATTTTCTTTTCTTCTTAAGCGCTTAAGAGTTTTGTATAGACTTTTACAGCTAATGAAAAGAAGGAATAAAGCTTGGTTTATACAATTTTGGACAAAAGAAAGAAAGAAATCGGCTAAAGGCTCAACGGGCTGACTAGGGTATACAACATATAAAAAGGTAGAATTTGACAAGAAAAAAATGGAAACTATCGGTTAAACAAAGAAATGCCTACATCCTTTCCAACACTACACTTCTTTCATTTCGTTTTGTATACACACCAGGCAAGTTCTAGACAATTCACAATGGCATGGAATAACAATACCTCACTTCACACTTCATGCACATGCTCGAATCAAGATGCATTCACAGACTCTCTAATTAGCCAATTGCATGAATTCAAAATTAAGCCTCAATCACACTGAATCAAATTCTATAGCCTAGGTAACTCAACATATTTACCAAAATTGCATGCTTTCAAACGAATCATTTTCACATTTTGAACATCAGTAACACACGCAACGAAATTTTAGCAACCATAAAGCAACTACAGTTCATTGATGCAATCCACCAAAGAAAAATTAAAAACAAATTAAAATCCTACTCCTACCAACTACATTTCCCTTAAGACGGTCGTCATCCATCCATCATAGGGAACGGTCACTAACTATGACATCGGTTCAATGGGACTATTCTCGGTAAAAGAACTGAAAACAAACTCCGAGAAACCCAAACAAAATAAAAACCGAAAATTTTTACAACACATCGATCATTTCGATATAAAGAAAATATTTACAAGTGCAAAATATTTTCGCGAAAATTGTTTGAAAAATATCGATCATCTCAATAGAGAAAAAAATATTTACAAAATATTTACACTGGCAACCATAACTTTTCATAACACACATCATTAACCACACAAACAAATATATACACATACAAATCAGTTCACCACAGGGAAAACACAAACATACATACAAACCAAGGAAAAAGCATACAGCAGAATAGAGCCTAAGTCTCAGCACCTAGCTACTCCCCACCCCACACTTAAATCGAACACTGTCCCCAGTGTTCACAAAAAGTACAAAACAAAATTTCGGGTGGTGGAACTCCCTGATCAGTCGAAATATTCGACTTCTTCATCTGGTGTTGCTGCCTCGTCCCCCATGTCTGAGTCAGCTCCATCATCGTCATTGGACTCCACATCGGAGTCCTCCCGACGCGTCTCCTCATCAGTAGGGACATCGTCATCAGTCGGCTCCACGAAGGCTGGTCCCACTCGGCATAAGGCTCTGGCATTCTCGCCAAATGGGTAATCCAGCTCCAACTGCCATAATTCTTCCTCGGTGGCTGGTCTCCCACCAATCCGTAGCTGAAGCATCTGCATGCCGAACATACGTTCCATGTACTGATCGTCACGAGCATGTCGCTCGCCCAAAGTCAGCACTGGCCCGTGTGTGGTGTCGGGGGCCTTAGTTTTTGTCACATCGAGGGCCCTCCGCTCCAACTGCGGAATATAGTCCAAAGCCTCTTCCTCAATGTCGAGGCCTCGGAGGAAGGTGGTGATGAGTCCGCCAAACCCGTATTTGTGGCCCTGGTGCAGTCTGGCTCTCTTCATGGTGGATATAATGACCGCCCCAACATTAATCTCAAGCCCTTTCATAAGGGCATACACCAAGCAGACACGGTCCCGGGTCACATCCGTCATGTGAACTCCCGGGATCAAGCACGAACACACAATTTTCAGCCATATTCTGGCCTCCCTGTTCATCTGCGAATAAGGCAGAGTCTGGTGGTAACCCCTCTCCTTATGTCTACTCCATCGGGCTGTGGATCGAGCCCCACACAACGTACGTCTGATGTCGGCGTACAGTGGGGTGATGTTTAGCTGGCGGAGAACGTGAGCGTCTGTGTCCCGCGCTCCAACGATGGCATTAAATTGCTGGGGTTCCAGAGTGACAATCTGCCCTCTGATTTTGATTGTGTGGCTTCTGATGGCCGGGTTTCAATTTGCGTAGAACTCTCGGACCAAATGAAGGTTGCACTCCTTGGGCTCCTGGAAGATAAAGCTGAGCCCAGCTGCCTCGATTCTCTGCACAATACGTGGGAACTCCTGTGCAAGTGGTTCCCGTGCAATATGTTCCTCGGGGAAGTACTTATTTTCTTTATGTTTCGCGTACCACTTCTTCCCTTCATCGGTTACCCATCTTGTTCCGTATTGGCGGTGTTGACCGCGCGGAACAGCTGGTGCAGCTGGGACTGCAGTGCCCAACCTCAATCTTTTCCGTCCGGTGCCTGAGGTAGAAGCACCCTTGCCCTTGTCCTGTGGACTTGCCATTGTACCTGTCAATATACATAAACAAGCACAAAGTTAAGCTAAATACAAGTTAACTTAGGCTAAGGTCGGGTTAAACTAAGTTTACTCCACACTTAGTCCTTAACTATATTTACAATACTTCGGAAAGGATTACTCTATTTACAACCCCAAACACAAGCAACTATAAGGTATATTGCTTAGTGCGTTCACGAAAAATTTCGACAGCATAACGGTTAGCGTACTACTCAGACTTCATACAGCTACTCCCAATCCTACTATCGATAGCAATCCAATCATCGCACTTAGCAACAAAACAAAAAACAAAAACAACAACGAAAATTCTATTTACATACAAATCTAAACAATCAAACCAATTTACAAAATTTCTACATTTTCCCCAACAATTTGAGAATTCGTCTTCTCTTAACATTCATACAATATTTACATCGACTTATCTCAATTTGCAACCACACCCCGGCATCTAATTCATCAAACTATCAAGTTCTCCAATTCAATTTCAATAACTCAAGCCCTAGAATGCAATATTTCAATCAAATTCGAATTATTCACATAATCGACAAGTTTAAACGCTAATTACAACAATCCGAACATAATCAATCACAAAATAATTCAACATCATGTTTAATTGCTACTTGGGGTGATATATTTCACCTCACATGCTCAAATTCGACTAAAATCGCCAAAAACTTGAGAGAAACGATGAAAACATACCTTTTAGTTGAAGAACCGAAGAAATTTGACATATTCCTTGCATAATAGTGTGGCACGTTGGTTGGGGAGGGGGATTTGGGTGTTTTGGTCGCGGAGGAGGAGAGAAATGGGGAGAAAAGGGGCAAAACTTAGGTTAATTTAAAGAAAAACACGCGGGTCACCCGGCAACCCGGTGTGACCCGGCACTGAATAAAGGTCAACGTGTTACGGAGGGTAACGCGGAGCCCTTCCTCCATGACACGGAGCCAACGCGTTGGCTCTCTGGAAATTTTTAAAATATCTGATTTGCCTTCAACGTGTCACGGAGGGTAACGCGGAGCCACTCCTCCGTGACACGGAGCCAACGCCCCAGTGCACTATTTTCTTCAATAAAAATTATTTTCATACCTTGCCTTATTTTTCCCGCTTCCACGCATATTTTTCTCCGTTAGACCTGAAAATCACCTCACTAAACGAAATTGGTTAGATTAATATATTTTCCTAACTACCATGAAAAAATACTAACTAAAACGAAAAATTTGTACGAAATCAAGAAAAAGAAAAATAAAATAAAAATACAAATTAATTACACTCTACTAAAAGAAGAAAAATAGAATATTTTTCTTTTCACGGGTTGCCTCCCATGTAGCGCCTGGTTTACCATCGCGGCTCGACGTCCATTATGCTCAATTATCTACTAGGGTGAGGGACGATTTTTCACGATCCTTGTCCTCCCCCCAGTAGTGCTCAACCTCATCTGGTGGCCTTCCTGTTAACTCTCGGGAATCATTCATTATATCAGCATTCCCATGATCAATCACATTGATCACCGAGAGTTCCTCATTTACAATCGGGAGCTTGGGTGCTTTGTACACGTCAAACACTTCTATCTTGTCGTGTGCTCGCATTGTAAGTTGACCCGCAGCTACATCAATTAATGCTTTTCCGGTTGCCAAAAAGGGTCGTCCCAAAATAAATGGGACTTCAGCATCTGGTTCAAAGTCCAGAACAATAAAATCGACCGGAAAAATGAGGGAGCCCACTTGCACTAACACATCCTCAACAATGCCATCTGGCTTAGCTAAGGACCTGTCCGCTAGCTGCAAGATTACCGTTGTAGGTCTAGGACTCCCTACACCTAACTTTCTGAATACCGAAGATGGCATCAGATTTATACTTGCCCCCAAGTCGAATAATCCACGAGCTCGGATACTTTGCCCAATAGTCAGCTGGATAGTAAAACTTCCAGGGTCTTTCAGTTTCGTGGGCAATCTATTCTGAATCCGGGAAGTGCATTCCTCCGTTAAAGCCACCGTGGCATACTCAGTCAGACGACTTTTGTTGGCCACGATGTCTTTAATATATTTTGCATATTTGGGCACTCCCTGCAAGACATCAACAAGAGGTAAATTAACATGTACCTGTTTAAGCACCTCCATGAATTTCTTGAAACACGCCTCCTCCTTGTGCTTCTTAAGTCGTTGAGGGAACGGGGGTGGAGGCCTTTCTGATTCTGCTTCTTTAGTCTTCCCCCTATCAGAACTTTGTTCCTCCTCAACATCTGCTGCTCTTGACTTTTGAGGCGGTCTTTCCGGTTCAACCTCCTTCAACTGTAAGCCACTCCTTGTGGTCACCGCATTAACCTGCTTCGGATTAGGATCCGTGTCGCTAGGTAGTCCTCCTATGGGTCTTGTATTTTGGGCACTAGCAAATTTCCCAAACTGATATTCAAGAGCCTTGGTCGCCAACTGATTGTTCTTCACTTTGGCTGCCAATTTAAGATAGTCAGCCTGCAATTGTGCCTGATTAGTGATCATGGTCTTGAACATCTCCTCAATGGTAGGTGATGGTGGTGGAGGAGGGGCATTGTGATTTATAAATTGAGCTTGATAGTTTTGTTGCCCTCCTTGATTTCTCTGCATACCCTGACCAGAACCTTGTCCTTGTTGGTTGTTGCTACCCCACGAAAAATTTGGATGGTTCCTCCAATTTGAGTTGTAGCCACTACCAAACTGCTGTTGATTTCTCTGTGAATTGCCCACAAAGTTAACAGAATCAGGATTTGCACCACAGCACTCGGCTGAATGCTCACTACTACCACACACTTCACACCACATCTGTTGGACCGCATTGACTGAAGCTGAAGGCTGGTTCAAGTTCATATTGCTGAAGTGATTATTTAACTGATTTTGCAAGGCAGCTATCTGTGCAGCGATAGCTGTAAATCCATCCACTTCAAGCATTCCCGCTGCTTTCCTTGCTCCACCTCGAGATGAATCTGCATTCCATTCTGGATTGCCTTGTGAAATTCGGTTGAGCAAAGTGTACAGCTCCTCGTAAGTCTTTTCCAGCGCTTGCCCTCCAGCTACTGAATCTAACAGAATTTTAGTGTGGGGTTCCAAACCCTCAATAAATGTGTGTACCAATACCTTATTGGACTGATGATGATGAGGACAGTCCCGCAACATGGATTTAAATCTTTCCCAGGCTTGATATAGATTTTCTCCCTCCCTCTATTTAAAACTTAGAATTTGACTTCTAAGTCCGGCTGTTTTACCAGAAGGGAAAAATCTAATCAAAAACTTCCGTGCAAGATCATCCCACGATGATATAGAATTGGGTGGTTCAGCTTTTAACCACCTCTTGGCTTCACCAAGTAAGGAAAATGGAAATAAGGTGAGCCGAACATAATCAGGTGACACTCCAGCGGGTATATAAGTGTCACTTATCTCCAAAAAGTTTTGGAGATGTTGTTGTGGATCTTCATGAGGGAGACCGGTAAATTACCCGCTTGTGTGCAAGAGTTGCACCATATTCTGCTTTAATTCAAACCTCCCTCCAGGCTCTGGTTTGTGGATGCTAGAATGTACATTGTTAGCGTGTGGGATTGCCACCTCGCGAACCGGCCTTGCTGCTGCTTCATCGGGCACTAACACTGCCCTCACAACTGGTGGATTTTGTTGCTCCATAATAGACTGTCTGAGCAACTGTAGCTTCTTTTGTAGAGCTTCTCTACGTTGACTATGAAATTCACGTTCAGGCTCTAAATAAGATTCCACCAGCTCTTTGTCCCTTGCCAGTGTTCACAGAAATCAAGTCTGCAAAATACAGGCTAAGACCAAGTTGTTAACACTTAAGAAAATAAAAATAAAAATACAGTAAATTTACACTAAACACAATTTCACAAATTTGCCTAGCCTCCCCGGCAACGGCGCCAAAAACTTGTTCGGCTGTTCGGTTGGGGTTATATATTATAAACCGACACGCAAGTGCACGTGGTCAAACAAGTAATAAAGTGGCTAAGTAAGCCAAGTATCGATCCAAGGAGGCTCAAGATATGTAAAATCTTCCTAAGTATACTATATTCTTATCTTACTTCTAATTATGCTAACAACAACGTAACCAACAGTTAAATGAGTTTTTGTTTATAAAATATACACTAAAACTATTAACAATTATTTACTGTGAATTTAAACTATGGATATGAGCATGCCAAGGTTAAGAACAAGTAATGAATTCAATTATAATAATAATTCGGTTAATCTCTTCTTCATGTTGCTAGCCAAGAACAGTAGCCTAGAAATTAAAACTCTCGTATTTAATTTCACTTAAGAATCATAAACCATTCGTCTACATTTCTGTGATCAAATGCAATTTACGACCTAGCAATACAATTCCGGTTCCTAAATTGACTAATACGGCTTTCAAGTATATTTCTATCAGGAAAGCACATCAAAACTCAATTTTCCCAAATCAAGTTAAGAACAACACCCTATTAATTCACAACTTTCCAATTTCTTTCTCTCTCGAGTGAAATTGGACTTTTTAGATGTACATTAATGTCGGCCAAGCACTAATGCAGTAAGAACAAGAATTAATAGAACAACATGAAAGAAGAAGAAGAAAACCATATCATTTACAATCTAAATTCACTACGCATGTTCAAAACCTTAGCAAGGAAGAGAATTAGCCACTCATTTGTGTATTGATCATCCTAAAACAAGTGTAAATCATACATACAATTGAATGAAAGAAGAAAGGAAGAGAAGAAATCTCTTAGCTTTTTCGTCCCTCAACTGCTGCTAACCCACGTCCTAGCTCCACCAAGTCTGAACTAATTAAAATAAACCTAAGTGTGCTATTTATACTAGAGGGAAATTTTTCCCGGAATAACAAGCAATGTGTTACGGAGGTCAACGCGGAGCACTGCCTCCGTGACACGGCGTGGACGCGGACCTTCACTGGAAATCCAGGGTCCGGTAAATTAGCCTCAACATGGCACGGAGGCCAACGCGGAGGCCTATCTCCGTGCCACGGAGCTGTCGCGAGGCCTCACTGGAAATTGCCATTTAATTTTCCTCCAGGCAGTGTGCCTCCACGATGGTAGCGTGGCACGGCTCCATCGCGGAGCCCCTATAATTTGTGCATTCCAATGTCTTTTCCACGCTCGTATCCAAGTCCAACTCCGATATAGTTCCAACATGCATTTTAGCTCCTAAAAATCATATTTTCCTGCAAAACAAATGCTAATCATGTTGGTTAGTATAAATTCACATTTTATTACCAATTACATGAGAATATATACATATTGCACACAAACAAGGCGAAAATAATACTTTTGAGTATCACTTGGGCATATAAATCTGCCCAAGATCAGGCTCCAGCCGAGCTAAAAGAGTTGAAGGATCAGTTGAAGGACCTGTTAGATAAGGGCTTTATTAGGCCGAGTAAGTCTCCATGGGGTGCACCACTGTTGTTTCTCTGGAAGAAGGATGGTTTGCTTCGGATATGAATTGACTATCGGTAGTTGAACAAGGTTACCGTTAAGAATAGGTATCCTTTACCCAAGATCGATGATTTGTTTGACCAGCTTCATGGTGCCAAGTGTTTCTCCAAGTTGATCTCAGATCCGGGTATCACCAGCTCAGGGTCCGTGAGAGTGACATCCCAAAAACTACTTGCAGAACTCGATATGATAACCATGAATTTGTTGTTATGTCTTTTGGACTAACCAATGCCCCTGCAGCTTTTATGGATATAATGAAATGGGTGTTCAAGGCATAGTTGGATATGTTTGTGATTGTGTGCATTGATGACATCCTTATATCCTCTCAGAGCGAGGAGGTGCATGCCGCTCACTTGAGAATGGTGCTTCAGACTCTCATGGATTGCCAGTTGTATGTGAAGTTCAGCAAATGTGAGTTTTGGTTGGAATCGGTGGCATTTCTAGGCCATGTGGTATCAGGATAGGGCATAAAAGTAGACTCTCAAAATATCGACGCGGTAAAGAACTGGCCAGACCGGTGAACCCATAAGATATCAAGAGCTTCTTGGGCTTAGCGGGCTACTATCAGAGAATCATGGAGGGATTTTCATCTATTGCCACACCATTGCCTAAACTGACTCAGAAGAAAGTAAAATTTCAATAGTCGGAGGCTTGTGAGAAAAGCTTCCAAGAGTTGAAGACCCGACTCACTTTAGCACCAGTGTTGACCCTACCTGAGGGTAACGATGGTTTTGTGGTGTATTGTGATGCTTCGTGAGTCTGACTCGAATGTGTGTTGATGCAGCATGGTAAGTGATAGCATATACCTCAAAACAGTTGAAAGTTCATGAAAAGAATTACCCGACCCATGATCTTGAATTGGCTGCGGTGGTGTTTGCATTGAAGATATGGTAGCATTACTTGTATGGAGTTCATGTGGATGTATTCGCGGATCACAAGAGCTTGCAATATGTCTTCACATAGAAAGATATCAACCTTCGACAAAGGAGGTGGCTGGAGTTACTAAAGGACTACGACATGAGTGTTCTTCACCACCAAGGCAAGGCTAATGTGGTTGCGGATGCACTTAGTAGACTCTCTATGGAGAGTGTGTCCCACTTGGATGAGGGAAAGAAAGAGTTGGTGAAGGATGTTCATCGACATGCGAGGTTGGGAGTTAGATTGGTCAACTTAACCAATGGCGGCGTTGTTGTGCAAAACAGATCAAAATCATCCTTGGTGGTTGATGTCAAGTCTAGGTAGGATGAGGATCCGACTATAGTAAAGATAAAGGAAGCTGTTCGAAGTCAAAAGGTGGAGGTCTTCTCCCAAGGGGGAGATGGTATACTGCGGTACCAGGGTCATCTATGTGTTCTAGATGTCGATAATTTGAGGGACCAGATATTGCATAAGGCACATGGATCCAGATATTCTATCCATCTGGGTACCACCAAGATGTATCATGACTTGCGGGAAATATATTGGTGGAACGGCATGAAGAAGGATATTGCAGAATTCGTAGCCAAGTGCCCGAACTGTCAGCAAGTGAAGGTTGAGCACCAAAAGCCGAGAGGCGTATTTTAGGATATTAACATTCCTACTTGGAATTGGAAAGAGATCAACATGGACTTCATTACCAGCCTACCTCGTACTCATCGACAATATGACTCCATTTGGGTAGTGGTCGACAGGTTGACAAAGGCTACAGACTTCCTACCTGTCAAAACCACAGATTCGGCGGATGACTACGCCAGACTGTACATTCGGGAGTTGGTTCGACTTCATGAGGTTACATTGTCTATTATCTCAGACCGAGGTACTCAGTTTACCTCTCGATTTTGGCGGTCTTTCAAAGAAGGGCTTGGGACTCAAGTTAAGCTCAGCATAGCATTTCATCCGCAAACGGATGGCTAGGCGGAACAGACAATTCAAACTCTAGAGGATATATTGAGAGCATGTGTGATGGATTTTAAAGGTAGTTGGGATGACCACTTGCCTTTGATCGAGTTCGCTTACAATAATAGCTATCACTCCAGTATCCAAATAGCACCGTTCGAGGCTCTTTACGGGCGAAGGTGTAGATCGCCCATCAGATGGTTTGAGGTTGGTGAGGCAGCTATGATAGGGCCAAACTCGGTTCACGAGGCTATGGTAAAGTTTCAGTTGATAAGAGACCGGTTGAAAACTTCTTAGAGTCATCAAAATCATATGTGGATGTGAGGAGAAGAGATTTGGAGTTTGAGGTTGATGATTGGGTATTTCTTAAGATATCTCCCATGAAGGGAGTCTTGCAGCTCGGAAAAAAAGGAAAACTCAGTCCCCACTATATTGGTCCCTACCGGGTTATGAGAAGAGGTGGTAAGGTAGCGCATGAGTTGGACTTTCCATCAGAGTTATCTTCAGTTCATCCCGTCTTCCATGTATCGCTCTTGAAAAAGTGCTTGGGTGATCTAGCTTTAGTAGTCCCGGTGGAAAGTGTTGGTGTGGGAGATAACCTCAGTTATGAGGAAATCCCTGTTGCAATCTTGGATCGTCAAGTTCGGAGGCTGAGGAACAAAGAAGTAGCTCCGGTGAAGGTGTTGTGGAGAAACCAACACGCTGTTAGAGCTATGTAGGAAGCCGAAGCGGCTATGAGGGCTAAATACCCCCACCTGTTCCCTACCGGCTCAGTTTCAGTTGAGGTATAAGTTTTTGCCCTAATTCTCTAATCAGATTCCATATTCAGTTCATGTATGCAAGTTTCTTTTATGTGTATGTGATGCCTGAATTCAGTTCAGTTATGTGGCTCTTTTCGGAGGTTGTCATTCCATGAAACTTTTGATTAAAATAATCAGTATTGGAGTATGATAATTGCTTGTTTCTGTTTTGTGCTTGTTTTTAACATTTGGGGATGAAAGTTCCAAAGGGGGAGATATTGTTATACCCCAAAAGCTCAAAGATTAGACCCGGGAGTTAAAACGGGAAAGTTGGAAAATTGATGTTGCAGGCACAGGACGAGTCGTCAGGTGACTCGTGGGGAGGCCTGAGAAAGTGAATGAGTGAGGTCCCCACGAGCGAGGGAATGACTCATGTTCAACCACCACGAGTTGCAATGTCAATCATGTGGTGGAGTTAGACTTTATTCAGGAGGATGACCAGCGTATCTAATGGATGGGACCCCACGAGTCGTGGTCTATCCCAATGACTCGTGAGGTGAGTCGTGATCAAGCAAGATGGTTTTTCATGAATGTTAAGGCAGTGTGCATGACAGAAGGTGACCGTGAGTTATGGTATTGAGGCACGAGTCGTTATGTCCCCTGTTATGAGCCCCAGCAGATCAGTTGACCAGTGTACTTGACGAGCGACCCAACGAGTTGTTGCTCATCTTGACGAATCGTCAGGTCACCCGTTAGGGTCACCTGGCAGTTATTTTATGTGAAATGGTAAGGGCTTTCTCATAATTTTCTAAGTTCCTAAGACCTATACTACGTCGTTTAAGACTCGTTTTAGTGGGTTTTAAATAGGGTAAAACCTATTCTAAGACATTACACTCATGCATGCAAATTTGAAGGTTTGAAGGGAAGGTTCAAGGTGAAATCTCAAGGTTTCCAATTGGAATCTCAGCTGGGCAATTATAGGGTTTTAGAATTCACCATTTCCAAGTATGTAAGGCTATGAGTAGGTGTTTTCTTCTACACCCATGCCCAATCCCTATCAAAATGTGACAAATTATCTATGATCAAGTATGGGGTTTTACCCAATTTCATGATTCTTCAATCTCTACACATGGGTATGATTAGATTATATTTATATTGATGATTTATGAAACTTGGCCGGACTCTAAATTGTTTTTTCTTATAAATATTGTTTTCCAAAATTTGAATCTAAAACGCCCAAGGGTGAAAAGTTCATAAAAGAGGTGAGTTTTTGGTAAATGTATGGTAATGATGAAGTTGATGATGAAAAGCATGTTTCTAAAGCTACCCATTATTATGATGTTGTTTTCAAAATAAGAATGTGTAGATCCTAGTATGATGAAGCTTTGGGAAATACCCACATGACGATTTAAAGTGATGATCTCCTCGACATAAGCTTACCACATTGTTTAAAGTGAAATTTCCAATATTTTATTATGAATTCTAGCTTGTGATATGTTGAGTAAATATTTTTACATGTAGCTTACCACATGATTTCGAGTAAATGCTCCCATCTATGATTGAGTTTGTGGTATGTTTCGAAATAAAGCTTCTCATATGCATGAATTTATAATTGAGATATATGGCATTATTGAGCTTTGTCGAAGGACAATGTTGAGCTTCATTTACTTATGATGTCAAGTTTATGCATGATTGCATTAATGAGCCTTGTCAATAGACAATGTTGAGCTTCATTTCATACGATGTTGATTCATGCATGATTTCATGTTGAGCTTCGTCAATAGATGATGTTGAGCTTCGTTATATACGATGTAGATCATTGCATATTTTTGGGAGAAGAGTCTAACACCAAGCAGGTTAAAGGTCGATTACCCTATGTCCCAGAACTACGCGCCAACATAGGTTGATACTATTATATTATCAGGACTCCCTTGTGAGCTATCCCCGTCTCAATTAGCCATTTAGCCTTATATCGATATCATGGTATCGTCCATCACCGTGGAAAGGTTATGGATGGCTCTACCCACCTGAGTATGATAGTTGGGACCACGTAAGTTCTATCGTAGTATGTCGGTTAGTGACGAGTCTCCCACTCTCTATATCATTCAGAATTGCATATTCGTTACACATGATGATTACTTATGGATGCATATTCATAAAGTAAGGTTTGACTCAATGTTCAGTTTTTGATATAAATGTTATGTTCAACTTTGAGTCATTCGAGTCAGTCATGATGTTGTAAAGTTAAGAATGGTCATGTCAGGATAAGATTACGATTTCGGAATGAATGCATGTAGCCTTCTACTTACACCTAAAAGTTTATGATATATTGTGTAATTTTTAAATGACTTATTCAAATCAGCGATTTTACTTACCTTGCATACTCGGTACATTCCACGTACTAACCGCATACTTTCTATGTTGCATCTTTCATGATGCAGGATCCGATTCTCAAGTTCAGTCCCGTTCGTAGTCGCTGATCAGAGTTAGCACCTGCTTATTTGGCGAGTCCTCATCTTTCGAGGACTAGATCTTTAGTTGTTTAGATGTCCTTTCAGTTTCAGTATTGTTGAGCTAGTTGGGGGTGTTGTCCCATCAGCTCATCCAGATTAGAGGCTTATCAGATTTATACGTGTATTCATCTTCAGATATTTATTCTGTTGTTATATTAAGTTTGACTTCTGTTGAGTTTCTAATTATGTTTTCTTCATGTTTATGGAATGAGTTACTTGAATGCTTATGCCATGGGTCGACTTGGGGTCTCTCGGGGTTCCTTGTCCCGTGTTTACGATCCGGGCCTCCATTTGGATCGTGACATTCTACATACAAACATGGGCTAATCATATTGGTTAGTTCATGCACATAAATATACACAAAACTCATGAGATTATACTTAATTTAATTGACAAACATGACTAAAACTAAGATATAAAATAGCACTTGGGCATGTAAATACGCCCAAGATCATTAGTCGATTTCCTATGGCTACATATCCACACCATCAAGTTGAATAAATTCTTTCATTATTAAGACTTAAAAAAATTTGAGTCAAGTTAAAGAACCTTTGTGTCTCTTATGGAATTCTCACTTCTTATGCGTTCAAGATGACCACTTCATTACTTCTAGCTTAACTTCTATGTGGGATATCAAGAGCGCACAAGCGTGGTTCTTCGACTCCATCCTAAAAAATAAAAAAATTGACTAATTTTTCTTAAGGCGGTCGACATCCATCTATCATTGGGAAATGTCACTACCTCTACGACAACACTAAAACAAAAAAAATTGACCCTCAATTGACAACACAAACTAAATTAGAGACAAACAATCACATAACTTCACATATATAGCATCATTGGTCACAGCTATCCACAATACTAACTATTACAGACCAAAGTTTAATCGATCACATGCTAGCCACTAACACTAAGAATGGCAACAATTGTTACAGCCCCTCTACAAATTTAGCAACGAAAGTATAACAGGAAATCTATTTCCTCCACTCCACACTTAAACAATGCATTATCCTTAGTGCACAAACAAATATATCAAGTAGGAAGAGAAAAAGAACTTCCTGGGCCTCTAAGCATAGTTGTCATCATCCGGATTATACTCTTGATCATCATCATCATCATTTGTGTCATCACCCTATATAGCACCTATGGTGGCATTATCCTCATCATCATCATCCATATCATCAATACCACCAGTCAACACTGTGGCCTTATCGTCCTCTAAAGGCTCCTTAAAAGTCGATCTCACCTTGCATATTAGCATTGCACTCTCAGTGAGTAGGTACTAATCCTCCAATGTTGATAATTCCTCATTAGTGGCAGGTCTATCTCCAGTCTTCAACTACATCTCTATCATCTAAAACATGCGGTCTCTCCAAATGTCATCCCAAGCATAGAGCTTGGTGGGAGTGAGAAGTGAAGCTAAAGAGGTGGTTGGCTCCTTGACCTTTGTGATATCAATCATTTTGCCTGTCAAGTGTCCTACTAGAGGTAGATGAAGATCAACCATTTCTTCCTCAATTCCAACCTCTCTTAAGAACTAAGTCAATAAACTGCCTTAGCAATACTTCCAGTGGCAGTTGCCTCTGGACCTCCTCATGTTTTCTCTGAGTACTATCCAAAGTTTATTGGAAACCACTTTATCAGTATATATACCAACACAACTCTCTCTAGTAATATCTGTGGTGTGTTTCCCAGGCAAGAGCACAGCACATACAAGCTTGACCCAAACTCTAGCTTTCTTAGTCAAGTAGGAGAATAAGACTGTAAAATAGGTGCCATTATGATCCCTTGCCCAATGGGAAGATGAATTCTTTCCACATAGTGTATGACGAATATTATGGTATGGGGGATTTTCTAACAATATGAAGTACATCGACAGGTCCACCACAAGCGTGCAAAGGAAAACATTGAATAACCTAGCACTGAAGCGAACTACTTGACCTTGTATCTTAAGTTTAGCGCTCTCTTCAAAGGAAGTATCCCAGTTAGCATAGAATTTTCTTACCAATGTGAGGTTGCATTCCTCAGGATCGGCAAACACATATCCCAATCCTAACTCACGGACAGTTTCGCGGATGGTAGGGAACTCAAGTGCAATACAACCCTCATCAATCCAATTTTCTGGAGCATACTTTGCTTCTTTCTGAGTATTAAACCACTTAAGCCCATGCTCCTCCATGGATTTTTCTATGAACCTCCTCACAGGGGGTGCTTTGGTAGCCAATGATTTTGACCCTTTTGTTCCCTTCCTGAGCTGCTTGAGACCTTTGTCAGCGACTACCACTTCTTTTCATTTATCTGCATGGAATGCCATAGTACCTGCCAAACAACAACAATACTTTTACAAAATTAGTTTGTGAACAACAATGCTAGCTAATGAGGTGTAAGAGGTGCAAAATAATCCCACATTTAATTCGCTGGCAACTTGTGAGAAATTGTCAAATAGGGTACTCAGACTTCCCCCATTATCATGCCAAATCTCACCAACCCAAATTAGTCACCAACTTAAAATTTTCAAGTCATCTTCATGATTTTCCTCACACCTCTCTTAATTTTTATTTTCAAGAGTGTTTCAATTTAGTCACTCTCTTCACTTTCTCCATTCTTAATTCTCAATTTACACAACCCAAATGTGAAGTACTCACACTACAATCAAACAAAAATTAACATGACTTTTACTACTTTTCACAATGAATTAACATGAATTTTTCAAAAACCCAATATTTTCACCATTCAAGAATCACACAAACTAAGCAATTTCTCTCTCTACAAAAGTTGCTCCAACTACACTATTTCATGAAATCCTTCAATAACCTATTCATTACCCTCTTCACACCCACACCTTAGAATCACAAAATTCCACCAAAAATAAGCAACCAAACAAGTATATAGAAATATTATGGAAGAACATATGAGATTAAAGTTATGAAAACCCACATTATGAAGTTCAAGATTTTCATCCAACAATGGTGATTTTGGGTCTTTCAACTTGGGGAAGAAGGGTAATGAGAGATACTTAAAACATTACTACCAAGGAGAGAAGAAAATTACTCATTTGAGTTGAGGAAGCTAGCCTCACCAAGCTTCTTGGAGAAGACAACAAATGAGGGAGAGGGAAGGGAGAGTTAGAACCTAAGAGAGAAGAGAGAGAAATTTTGTCTTTTTTTCTTTTGACTTTTTAGAGAAAGAGGATGAATGGGGATTTAAAAAGATATGGGTCATGGGTTTTTATTAATTTTAGGGTCCTTGATGGACCCAAAATTTTTTTGCCCATCTAACACTTGGCACGGCTCGCCACACACTTAGAAAAACACTTTCTTGGCAAGTTGGGCGACTGCGCAGCGTGCTATCCATAGCACCAACCTGAATTTTTTCCTTCTGAAGTTTAACACCTGGCGCCCCACGCTAGGTATCTCGCCCCAGACATAGAATTTTTCCAGCTTTTTTTTCCCGCTTTTTGCCTAAATAATCCCTGTTCGTCTACAAAATAAAAAATGTTAGAAAGATGCGTTTCCTCCCATCAAGTGTCTTAGTTATAGTCGTGGCATGATATACATGGGCTGCCTCAGGTGTAGCGCCTGATTTAACGTCGCGTCACGATGCAAGACTTCTCACTCCTTCACTCGAGTAAGATGATTTGTACCCTGACTGACTGCTGAATTAACTTGAAACACTTACTGTTCAACTGCATGCTTATACCCTCTAGGATCCATCTTTGTGCTCATCTTAAAGTCCTCATAGTGAGGTAGCAACCTTTCTGTCCTGAACACATTAAAAATTTCCTCTTCGCCATCCATCATCACTGATATCTTACCCAACTTCACCTTTATCACTGCATTTGCAGTGGCTAAGAATCCTCTTCCCAAAATGAGGGGAACTGCTACATCAGTTTTGTAATCCAGGATTATGAAGTTCACTGGCAAGATGAATGGTCCCACTTTGACCAACACATCCTCAATGATGCCATCATAATAAGCAAGGGACCTATTGGCTAGCTGCAATATCACTGTGGTGGGACGTGGTTAACCTAATACTAAAGTTCTAAATAATAATGTAGGCATCAAGTTGATACTTGCACCCAAATCACATAATGCTGAACAAACTTCTCTGCTCCCAATGAGCACTGAAAGAGTGAAGCTCCTAGGATCTTTCAACTTTTTGGAATCTTGTTCTGCACCTAGGAACTACACTCCTCCATAAAAGAAATAGTCTCAAATTCAGTGAGCCTTCTCTTGTTTGCCACAATATTTTTTAAATACCTAGCGTATTTCAGAACCTCCTGTAACAGCTCTACAAATGGTAGATTCACATGTATCTGCTTCAACACATCAAGAAACTTCTTATAGGCTACGTCCTCCTTCTTCTTCTTTTTGAATCTCTGTGGGAATGGAGGAGGTGGTCTAGCTTCCACCACTTTCTATTGTGAGTTACTTGGCTCACCAACATCGCACTTAGACTTCACAACCTGCTCTGCCTCTTCTTTGTTATCTCTGGGTATAACTTCACCCAGCTGCTTTCCACTACATAATAAAATCACACTGACATTCTCCTTGGGGTTCTTCTCAGTATTGCTTGGAAATTCCCCTTGCGGTCTTTTAGTCTGTTGAAGGGCAAATTGCCCCATTTTCCTTTCCAACTCGTGGATGTACTTCTTCATCTTATTAACCACCTGAGTCTACTGAACCATCCACTACATCATAGTCTCCTTTAAAGAACTGCCATGATGTTAGCCCTGAGGTTTCTGGAAGTCGTTTGGGGGTCTATGAAAGTTTTTATTTCCTCCCCAATCGGGATTTGCTGCATTCTTGCACCTTTAGTTGTAACCATTTCCTGTAAAACCTCCACCACGACTTTGTTGACCTAAAAAATAAATAGACTCTGGGTTTAGTAGATAACCTGGGTATGCAGGGCCTTCTCCACATGCCTCACATGATGGCGGTGGAGTTTGAACTTGCTAAGCCTGATGAACTTGGTTGTGGTCACTAGCTTGCTGATTACATTCACCAACTGACTAATGCATACCCTGGTTGCTGCTACACCATCAACCTCAAGCTTTTCCAGGACCTTAGATGTTGTAAATCCTCTGCCCGAATCTTGATAATCTTGGCTCCCAGTTGACATGAGATTCAATAGAGCCTCTATCCCATCATAGCTTTTGGACAAAATTTTCTCCTGTGTTATAGCATCTGGTAAGATCTTAGACTCTGGCTTCATCCCCTCTATGAAGTTGTGCAGAATAATCTCCTTTGGTTGTATATGGTGTGGTTGATCTCTTAAGTATCCCTTGTATCTTTCCTAAGATTAAGCTAGGGTCTTACCATCTCTTTGCATGAATCCTGATATCTTTCCTCTCAACTCCTTCATTCTCCTTGATGAGAAAAATTTAATCATAAATTTGTTAGAAAGAACCTCCCATGAAGTATGGACCAAGCTGGTGTTCGGTGCTTTGGTAGGGATTAAAAACCGACACGCAAGTGCACGTGGTCAAACAAGTAGTAAGTGGCTTAAGTAAGCCAAGTATCGATCCAAGGAGACTCTGGATAAGTAAAAATTTCTTAAGTATACTATATTCTATCTCACTTCTATATATGCTGACAACAACGTAACCAACAATTGAAAAGTTTGTTTTATAAATTATGTACTAAAACTACTAACAATTATCTACTTTGAATTTAAACTATGGTTATGAGCATGCCAAGGTTAAGAACATGTAATGAACTTGATTATAATCATAAATTGGTTAATCTTTCTCTTCCAGTTGCTAGCCAACAACATTAGCCAAGAGATTAAAACTCTCGTATTTAATCTCACTTAAGAATCATAAACCATCCGTCTACATTTCTGTGATCAAATGCAATTCATGACCTAGCAATACAATTCCGGTTCCTAAATTGACTAATACAGCTTTCAAGTATATTTCTATCAGGAAAGCACATCAAAACCCAATTTTCCCAAATCAAGTTAAGAACAATACCCTATTAATTCACAACTTTGCAATTTCGTGCTCTCTCGAGTGAAATCGGACTTTTTAGATGTACATTAATGTTGGCCACACACCAATGCAGTAGAAACAAGAATTAATAGAACAACATGGAAGAAGAAGATGAAAAACCATATAATTCAATAATCAAAATTCATCACAAATGTTCATAACCTCAGCAAGGAAGGGAATTAGCCACTCATTTGTGGATTAATCATCCTAAAACAAGTGTTAATCATACAAACAATTGAGTGAAAGAAGAAAGAAGGAGAGAAAAAACCCTGAACTTTTCATCCCTCAACTGCCTGTAACCCACGTCCTTGCTCCACCAAGTCTGAATTCTATTAAAAATAAGCCTAAGTGTTCTATTTATACTATTGGGAATTTTTCCCGGAATAACAAGCAACGTGTCACGGAGGCCAACGCGGAGCACTGCCTCCGTGACGCGGACCCTCACTGGAAATTTGGGGTCCGGGAATAAATCCTCAACGTGGCACGGCATGCAACGCGGAGGCTTGCCTCCGTGCCACGGAGCTGTCGTGAGGCTTCACTGGAAATTGACAAATTAATCACCCTCCAGGCAATGTGCCTCCGCGATGGTAGCGTGGCACGGCTCCATCGCGGAGCCCCTTTACATTGTGCAGTCCAATGTCTTTTTCGTGCTCGCATCCAAGTCCAACTCCGATATTGTTCCAACATGCATTTTAGCTCCTCAAAATCATGTTTTACCTACAAAACAATGCTAATCATGTTGGTTAGTATAAATTCACATTTTATTACAAATTACATGAAAATGTATACACATTGCACAATAAACAAGGCGAAAATGATACGTTTGAGTATCACTTGGGCATATAAATCTGCCCAAGATCACTTACCCCACACTTAAATCCTTGTTCATCCTCGAACAACAAATACACAATTCATGCAAATTACATCCCAACCTTCGCCACTATGGTGCGACAATTTACGCTACGGTCATACCGATCATTCAATATTGTAAATCATCAAGAAAACATGCATGGTCTTAACAATGCAATGACCTTTAATACATTAAGACTTCCTAGACTTTAAGAATCGACCCTCGATATCGGCAAACTCATGCAAATCAGCTAATCAAGATATCCGACACGAAAATCAATCTTTCATCAAGCATGTGCCCTCACAACTCAAGAGAATCTTCCCCTTTTTGTTCATGTGACACGCAAACATTCAAGCAGGGTCATGTAGAAATTAATTTCACTCTCTCTCCCAAAAGAATTCACATGCCTCATGTCATGACCCATAGGCTTGCCCTTAGTGTATTACTCCACTAATATAAGGAAATGCAATGTAAGATCACGTAGGACTTTAATGGGTTGTAATGGAAGCTATGGAACTAGTACATATTGGATTAGCCAATAATAGCCACTAGTATCATTAAGCGCCTTTTCAACACATTCCCATCAACTCATGGACATTGTTTCTCTCTTTTCTTTTTTCATCATCCCATTCATGCTGGTTTACTTTCGTCTGGCCCATTTCATCAAACACACTTGACACAACAACAAAGGTTTTTCATGCACCTTCATTATCATTTAATTATAACAAGTGCCTCTTCAACCTTTTCTTTTCTTTCCTCACTCTGCTTTTCTTTTTCTTTTCACCCTTCTCACTCTTTGACACTTTGGGAAAAATCTTTTTTTTGTTCTTCTTAAGCGCTTAAGAGTTTTGTATAGACTTTACGGCTAATGAAAAGAAAGAATTAAGCTCAGTTTATACAATTTTGGACAAAAGAAAGAAATAATCGGCTAAAGGCTCAACGGGCTGACTAGGGTATACAATCACATAAAAAGGTAGTGTATGACAAGAAAAAAAAAATAGAAACTCGCGGTTAAGACAAAGAAATGCCTACATCCTTTCCAACACTACACCTCCTTCATTTCGTTTTGTACACACACCAGGCAAGTTCTAGACACTTCACAATAGCATGCAATAACAATACCTCACTTCACACTTTATGCACATGCTCGATTTAAGATGCATTCACAGACTCTTTAATTAACCAATTACATGCATTCAATATTAAGCCTCAATCACACCGAATCGAATTCTACAGCCTAGGTATCTCAACATATTTACAAAATTGCATGCTTTCATACGAATTACTTTTGCATTTTGAATATCAGTTACAACACGCAACCAAAATTTCACAACCATATAGTAACTATAGGTTCCGTGATGCAATCCACCAAAGAAAAAAAACTGAAAACAAATTGAAATCACTACTCCTACCGGCTACATTTCCCTTAAGACGGTCGTCATCCATCCATCATAGGGAACGGTCACTAACTATGACTTCGGTTCAATGGGACTATTCTCGGTAAAAGAACCGAAAACAAACTCCAAGAAACCCAAAAATAAAAATCGAAGAAATTTTGCAACACATCGATCATTTCGATTGAAATATATTTACAAAGTATTTTAATATGTACAAAATATTTTCGCAAAATTTTAAAAATATCGATCATTTCGATAGAGAAAAAAAACCTAAGAAAATATTTACAAAAATTTTTACAAACTTAGCTGGCAAACCACAACATTTCACAACACACATCATCAATTACCACAAATATATACAGATACAAACCAGTTTGCACTTCACAAACAAAGGGAAACATAAACATACAAAACAAAACAAAACAGAGGAAAGAACATACAAGCAAACCAGCCCAGCCCCAGCACCTAACTACTCCCCACCCCAAACTTAAATCGAACACTGTCCCCAGTGTTCACAAAAATTAAAAATCACAAAATTGGGTGGTGGCACTCCCTGATCAGTCGAAATATTCGACTTCTTCATCCGGTGCTGCTACCTCATCGCCCATGTCCGAGTCACCTCCGTCGTCGTCATCGTACTCCACATCGGAGTCCTCCCGACGTGTCTCCTCGTCCGTGGGGACATCATCGTCAGTGGGCTCTACAAAGGCTGGCCCCACTCGGCATAAAGCCCTGGCGTTTTCGCCAAATGGGTAATCCAGCTCCAGCTGCCATAGCTCCTCCTCCGTGGCTGGTCTCCCACCAATCCGAAGCTGAAGCATTTGCATACCAAACATCCGTGCCATGTACTGGTCGTCGCGAGCATGTCGCTCGCCAAGTGTCAGCACTGGCCCGTGTGTGGTGTCGGGGGCCTTAGTTTGGGTCACATCAAGGGCCCTCCGCTCCAACTACGGGATATAGTCCAAAGCCTCTTCCTCGACGTCGAGGCCCCGGAGGAAGGTGGTGATAAGTCCTCCGAACCCATACATGTGGCCCTGGTGTAATCGGGATCTCTTCATGGCGGATATGATGACCGCCTCAACATTAATCTCTAGCCCTTTCATCAAGGCATACACCAGGCAGACACGGTCTCGGGTCACATCAGTCATGTGCACCCCTGGGATCAGGCACGAACAGACTATCTTCAGCCATATTCTGGCCTCCCTGTTCATTTGAGAATACAGCAGAGTCTGGTGGTAACCCCTCTCCTTATGTCTGATCCATCTGGCTGTGGATCGAACCCCACACAATGTGCGTCTGATATCGGCATATGGTGGGGTGATGTTCAGCTGGCGGAGAACGTGGGCGTCTGTGTCCCGCGCTCCAATGATGGCATTTGATTGTTGGGGTTCCAGAGTGACAATCTGCCCTCTGATCTTTATTGTGTGGCTTCTGATTGCCGGGTTCCAATTTGCATAGAACTCCTGGACTAGATGTAAGTTGCACTCCTTGGGCTCCTGAAATATGAAGCTGAGCCCAGCTGCCTCGATCCTTTGCACTATGCGGGGGAACTCCTGTGCTAGTGGTTCCCGTGCAATATGCTCCTCAGGGAAGTATTTGTTTTCCTTGTGTTTAGCGTACCACTTCTTCCCTTCATCGGTTACCCACTTCATTCCGTATTGGCGGCGTTGGCCGCGTGGAACAGCTGGTGCAGCTAGGACTGCTGTGCCCAGTCTAAGTCGTTTTCTCCCGGTGCCTGAAGTAGATGCACCTTTACCCTTATCCTGCCTACTTGCCATTGTACCTGTCAATACAAATAAACAAGCACAAAGTCAAGCTAAATGCATATTAGCTTCGGCTAAGGTCGGGTTAAGCTAAGTTTACCCCACACTTAGTCCTTAGCTACGGTTACGATACAACGGCAAGGATCACTTTATTTACACCAAAAACAAACAACTATACAATTTATGCTTAGTGCGTTCGCAAAGAAAATGTCGATAGTATAACTTTAGCGTACTACTCAGACTTCATACAGCTAATCCCAATCCTACCATCGCTAGCAATTCAACCATCGCACTTAGCAAAGAAAACAACAAACAAAAACAACAACAAAAATTCTATATACCTATGAACCTATATAATCAACCCAATTCGAACAATTTTCACATTTTTCCCAAAATCCCGAGAATTCATCGTCTATTACATTCAAATAATATTTACGACGACTTATCTCAATTCACCAGCACACCCCGGCATATAATTCACAAATTTACCAAGTTACCCATTTCGATTTCAACAACCCAAGCCCTAGAATTGAATTTCGCAATCAAATTCGAATCATTCACGCAATAGACAAGTTCAAATGCTCATTACAACATTCCGAACATTTATCAATCAAGGTATAACTCAATTTCATGCTAAATTTCGACTTAGGGTGATTTATCTCACCTCCCATGCTCAAATTCGACTAAAATCGACAAAAAAATTGAGAGAGAAGATGAAAACATACCTTTAAGTTGAATAATCGAAGAAAACTCGCTAATTTCTTTGCTTTATGCCGTGGCACGTTGATGGGAGAGGGAAATTTGGGTGTTTGGTCGCAGAGAGGTGAGAAAATGAGGGAAAAGGGAATAAAATCGAGGTTTAAAATGAAGGGAATACGCAGGTCACCCGGCAACCCGGTGTGACCCGTCACAAAATATAGGGCAACGTGTCACGGAGTGCATCGCGGTGCACTGCCTCCGTGACACGGAGCCATCGCGACAGTCCTCTAAAATTTTTAAAAATTCCAGATTAAACCTCAACGTGTCACGGAGGGTAACACGGAGGTCCTCCTCCGTGACACGGAGCCATCGCCCCAGCTCACTGTCTCTTCATTTTATTCATTTTTTCATACCTTGCCATTTTCTTCACGATTCCGTGCACATTTTTCTCCGTTTGACCTGAAAATCACCTCACTAAACAAAATTGGTTAGGTTAATAGATTTCAAAAACTAAAATAAAATAATATTAACTAAAACAAAAATTTTGTACTAAATCAAGAAAAAGAAAAAGAAAATAAAATCTATTTACACTTTACAAAATAAAACAAAAAAAATATTTTTCACGGGTTGCCTCCCGTGCAGCGCCTAGTTTACCGTCGCGGCTCAACGTCCTTTATGCTCAATTGTCCACTAGGGTGATGGACGATTTCTCACGATCATTGTCCTCCCCCCAGTAGTGGTCACCCTTATCTGGTGGTCTTCCCATCAACTCTCGGGACTCATTCATTTGTTTAGCATTCCCATGATCAATTACACTGATCACCGAGAGTTCTTCATTCACCATCGGGAGCTTGGGTGCTTTGTACACATCGAACACCTCTACCTTGTCATGTGCTCGCATTGTAAGTTGACCCGCAGCCACGTCGATTAATGCTTTCCCGGTTGCCAAAAAGGGTCGTCCCAAAATAAATGGGACTTCAGCATCTGGTTCAAAATCCAGAACAATAAAATCTACCGGAAAAATGAGGGAGCCCACTTGCACTAGAACATCCTCTACAATGCCATCCGGCCTAGCTAAGGATCTGTCTGCTAACTGCAAGATTACGGTTGTAGGTCTAGGACTCCCCAGACCTAACTTTCTGAATACCGAGGATGGCATCAGATTTATGCTCGCCCCCAAGTCACACAATCCACGAGCTCGGATACTCTGCCCAATAGTAAGCTGGATAGTAAAACTTCCAGGGTCTTTTAGCTTCGTAGGTAGTCTATTTTGAATTCGGAAAGTGCATTCCTCCGTCAAAGCTATCGTGGCATACTCAGTCAAACGACTTTTGTTGGCCACGATGTCTTTAATATATTTGGCATATTTTGGCACTCCCTGCAAGACATCAATAAGAGGTAAGTTAACATGTACCTGTTTAAGCACCTCCATAAATTTCTTGAAACACGCCTCCTCCTTGTGTTTCTTGAGTCGTTGAGGGAACGGGGGTGGAGGTCTTTCTGATTCTGCTTCTTTGGTCTTCCCCCTATCCGAACTTTGTTCTTCCTCAACATCTGCTGCTCCTAACTTTTGAGGTGGTCTTTCCGGTTCCACCTCCTTTAGCTGCAAACCACTCCGTGTGGTCACTGCATTTACCTGCTTCGGATTTGGATCCGTGTCGCTAGGCAGTCCTCCTCTGGGCCTTGTGTTTTGGGCACTAGCAAATTGCCCAAATTGATACTCAAGAGCCTTGGTCGCTAATTGATTATTCTTCACTTCGGCTGCCAATTTAATATAGTCAGCCTGCAATTGCGCCTGATTAGCGATCATGGTCTTGAACATCTCCTCAATGGTAGGTGATGGTGGTGGAGGAGGGGCATTGTGATTTCTGAATTGAGATTGGTAGTTCTGTTGCCCTCCTTGATTCCTGTGCATACCCTGACCCGAACTTTGGCCTTGTTGGTTGTTGTTACCCCACGAAAAATTTGGATGGTTCCTCCAATTTGAGTTGTAGCCGCTACCAAACTGCTGCTGATTTCTTTGTGCATTGCCCACAAAGTTAACCGAATCTGGGTTTGCTCCACAGCACTCAGCTGAGTGCTCACTGCTTCCACACACTTCACACCACATTTGCTGGACCGCATTGACTGAAGCTGAAGGCTTGTTCAAATTCATGTTGCTGAAGTGGTTGTTCAACTGATTCTGCAAGGCAGCTATCTGTGCAGCGATAGCTGTAAATCCATCCACTTCAAGCACTCCTGCTGCTTTCCTTGCTCCACCTCGAGATGAATCAGCATTCCATTCTGGATTGCCCTGTGAGATCCAGTTGAGCAAAGTGTACAGCTCCTCATAAGTCTTTTCCAGTGATTGCCCTCCAGCTGTTGAGTCTAACAAAATTTTAGTATGGGGTTCCAAACCCTCAATAAATGTGTGTACCAACAGTAAAAGGCAAACACTATTAATAAATAGTAAAAGTCATATTACTGTGTAAATAGTAGAAGTCGGTTACTGTTCATGAATAGTAAAGGTCATTTGTAAAGAATTCTTTTGTTTATAAATAGAGAAGCCAGACGGAGGCAACAACCAGGAAAGCACATCAAAACCCAATTTTCCCAAATCAAGTTAAGAACAATACCCTATTAATTCACAACTTTCCAATTTCGTGCTCTCTCGAGTGAAATCAGACTTTTTAGATGTACATTAATGTTGGCGACACACCAATGCAGTAGAAACAAGAATTAATAGAACAACATGGAAGAAGAAGATGAAAAACCATATAATTCAATAATCAAAATTCATCACAAATGTTCATAACCTCAGCAAGGAAGGGAATTAGCCACTCATTTGTGGATTAATCATCCTAAAACAAGTGTTAATCATACAAACAATTGAGTGAAAGAAGAAAGAAGGAGAGAAAAAACCCTGAACTTTTCATCCCTCAACTGCCTGTAACCCACGTCCTTGCTCCACCAAGTCTGAATTCTATTAAAAATAAGCCTAAGTGTTCTATTTATACTATTGGGAATTTTTCCTGGAATAACAAGCAATGTGTCACGGAGGCCAACGCGGAGCACTACCTCCGTGACACGGCGTGGACGCGGACCCTCACTGGAAATTTGGGGTCCGGGAATAAAGCCTCAACGTGGCACGGCATGCAACGCGGAGGCTTGCCTCCGTGCCACGGAGCTGTCGCGAGGCTTCACTGGAAATTGACAAATTAATCACCCTCCAGGCAGTGTGCCTCCGCGATGGTAGCGTGGCACGGCTCCATCGCGGAGCCCCTTTACATTGTGCAGTCCAATGTCTTTTTCGTGCTCGCATCCAAGTCCAACTCCGATATTGTTCCAACATGCATTTTAGCTCCTCAAAATCATGTTTTACCTACAAAACAATGCTAATCATGTTGGTTAGTATAAATTCACATTTTATTACCAATTACATGAAAATGTATACACATTGCACAATAAATAAGGCGAAAATGATACGTTTGAGTATCACTTGGGCATATAAATCTGCCCAAGATCACTCCTTCTGAAGTCACGCCTTTCCTTCACCAATTAATGAAAACGAGAACAAAGTGAGTTTCACATATTAATCTAATACATTTTGATAGTGAAAGATCTCACCAAGTTCCACGAACATCATCAAATGTTTGTGCAGATCCTCGTGCGGATTGCCTTGATATTGACAAGTATTTTGAACCAACCGCATGGTCCCCTCCTTTAACTTTAAATTTGCAGTGATGGCTGGCTTAATGATCGCTTTAGAAGCGTTCACCAAGTTTCCAAGCAGAATTGAGCACTGGAATCTTATCCTGGTTGTTGTCATGTGCTTTGTCATGATATTTTTCCATAGTTAACCTGCAAAAAGTTCTCTCAGTTTTCAGATCAAATTGAGCCAAGGGTGCTCCCTGACTTTTAGTAGCTGGCATACACTAAACAATCACCACTTGAGATTCTCAACAACCACAAACAGACCTAAAATGCAAATAGAAAAATAAAAATCCTAACCTACAAATAATTAATCACTCTTCAAGTTTCCGTCAATGGTGCCAAAAACTTGATGTTGCCAAGCACACGCAAGCGCATGTGGCCATCAAGTAATATAGGATGGTGAAGTCCTGATATCGATCCCTCAGAGACTTGTCAGATCAATTGTTCAAGGTTAACATTTTATTTCACTATTCAAATAAACAGAAGTAAAATGGAAAAATGGTTTTGGAGATTATTCTACTACATTGAAATATAAATTAAACTAATGAACAAAAATCATTTTACAAGTGTTTGTAACTGAATGATGACGGAAATTTAGGGTCTTGACACTTTCACTTTCAGGTTGAGTTTTAGGACTCGATAGCACCAGACTAAACTCTTCTAAGATTGCTAGTTGCAAGTTACGATCTCATTTTTTGTTATTCTCTCGAATATCCAAGAACTATCTCATGAACTCTAACACCTATATCCTTATAGTTGCAGGAGAAATATGAGATGAAGGCTGAAGATACTTGTATTTAGCTGAACAGGGTTGAAGGGTATGTCCCTATCCTCGACAATAAAATTAACTCTTGAACTAATTTGAACAAGATTATTGAAACCTATTATATGTTTGCTTTTAACCCTGTTAGTTCCCTCTCCCGAGTTCAACCAAGATTCAACAGATAATATTCGGAAGGTGATCAGGTAACAAATAATCAATTAAAGCAAATAAGTACAAACAATCTTGAATGAAGAATTAAAGTCTAGCATATAAGAGTATTCAAACTTCAACCATCAGTTATGGCCAAAACCCTAGAAAAAGAGTTTAGCCGCTCATGTACAAGTGGAAATCTAAATCAACTATCATTCGAACTAACAAAAGCATAAAGCAAGGATAATCTAGAAGAAAAATGAACTTCTGTCTCTTCCCCCAAAGACAGCGTACAAAATTCATCGAAGACTGATCAATCTCCTAACAAAATTCCCTAGATGTTATATTTATAAGCAAGGTATCAAATGACTATTTTTCCCTTGAAAAGTTTAGCTTTAGACTTGAAATTCTGCCCCGGATAGCCCCTGGCGGGCCGCACTATCCAACGCACCAAACTGTGGCTTGCATTTCCTCTAAAGTTCAGCCTTTGGCACACCTCACTCGCTACTTCACCAAGGTATTAGTCAAATTCTACACTTCTAGGGTCTGGCGCACCACACCACTCACTGCACCAGAGTGTTAGAAAATTTTACAAATCCAGAATGCCTCTGGCGTGCCACACTACTCATCTCGCGAAGGTGTTGATAAAAATTCTTCTGAAGTTGGGGCTCTGGCGTGCCGCGCCAGCATGAGTGAAATTTTCTCTGATGTTCAGAGACTGGCGTGCTGCACCAGCTATCTCACCAGGCCGACTTTTCTCAAATTCTTCTTTCTTCACACCTTGGGCTATTTTTGAGTCCTTTTCCATTGATTACCTACTAAAATCATTTAAAAATACTTGTTAGCTCATTCAACACATATCATCATAAATTCATGTATTCATAAGAATAATGAACTCAAAACAAGGTAAAATATGGATAAAAGTATGAAAAATGGGCATAATAATATGTCCAACATCATTCTTCCTTTCAAAATCACTATCCTATTTGGGAGTTCTTGGTACTGAGAAGTTGTGATCAATTCCTGTTGCTGCACAATATTTCAAAATTTTTGAGTTCTCAAACTCAGTTCCATGATCTGATCTAATGCTTACCAGTTCACTGTTCAATTTTTTCTACACCTCTTTTATAAATATGGAGAACACCTTAAATGTTTCATCTTTAGATTCTAAGAATAGAGTCTAGGTGAATCTGGTGTAATCGTCAACTGTAAAAAAACATATTTATTTCCTCCTCTACTTGGGACTCTCATAGGTCCACATAGATCCATGTGAATAAGTTGTAGACATCTGGTAGTACTGACCATCTTCTTAGATTTAAAGGGGGACCTGACATATTTCCCTTTTTGCACATGTATCACATATTAAGTTGTCTCTGAACTTGATTTTTGGTAGCCCATGAACTAGTTCCTTTCCTATAAGTTTGTTAAGATATGAAAGTCGGTATTTCCCATATGCTTGTGCCAAAGAAGCAAGTTATCCATAATTGCACTTAAGCGGGAGAGTTCCTCTCCAATAGGATATAGAGTATTATCATTATGTATGTTTTTGTATCTCTGTCCTCTCAAAACTAGTTTTTCTGATTTTAAGTTAGTTATCTTGCAGTCTGCTGAAGTGAACCGAACTAAGTTCCCTTTGTCACACATTTGGGAGATGCTCAGAAGATTATGTTTCAATCACTTCAAATAGTACACATTTTTAATATCTTGGGATAGATCGTCCAACCTTACCAATTCCAGGTATTTTGTTGTCTTTATCATTTTCAAAGGCAATATTCTCGCCTTTATGATTGGTGAATGAGAGAAATTTTTTTATCATTCCTATCATATGCCTAGAGCAAGCACTGTACATTTACAAGGTTCCCTTCTTTTCTCACATTTACCTTCACAAGTAGTCAGAGTTTAGTTTTGGATACTCAAACTAGCTTGGGTCCCTTTATATTTTTAAATGGGTGAATCAAATTTCTTTTGGTCTAGGAAGGTAAATCATATCTCTTTTTATTTTTAGGTGTCCACATCTAGCATTTGCAATTACAAACTTGGTCCTGAATTTTGAGCTTTGTATGTAAGTCTAGATCTGTGATTTCCAAATTCAAAATTTTTCTTTGTTTCTCTTTTCTTAGTTATGCATTCTTCTTGATAATGACCAGTTAGTCCATAGTTAGAGCAAAGAATGTGATTTACCTTAGGATCAAACTCAATTTTGTATGTGCCGTTCTTGTAGTCTAAACCTTGTCTTTTGTTGGAATGGCTTTCACGCATTGACACTAAAAGTTTCAAGGACTTGATCCATTTCAGAGTTCTTTCCAAGTTGATTTAGCCTTTTCTAGATTTTTCTAAATGTTTAGATTCTTCGTTAACAGTGCCTTTGACTCAAGGGTCAGTTTCCTTATTATTTTTCCCCTTCAAGATGATCTCTATGGAGTTTTTCTAGCTCTTCAACCCTTTTTATTAATTCCTTTCACTCCTCATTGAGTTTTCTATTGTCATATTTAAGAGAGGCAAAATCATTCACGATTTGTTCCTTTTCATTAGATAGAGTATTGTATTCATTACTAAGGACAATGGAAAGAGAGGTTAGTTTCTTTAAGAGTAAGTTTTAATTTTTTATTTGAGTTCAAGAAAGCTTACCTCAGCTTTTCTTCTTACTGTCTAAGTCAGAGTTTGCTATGTATGTTTTCATTGTCAGAGTCATCAATGGCCATAAATGATCGATCATCATGTTCAGTGCCTTCTTTAAATTCATCACTGGATAAGGCTCTCATGACTGTCAAGGCCCGTCTTACCATGCTATCTGCGTCTTTAGTGGTGAGTCTTTTTTTAGGAATTTGAATTTGATCCTTCTTCCCTTCCTTAGACCTTTTAGCCAGGTTTGTTGATGTTCTAATTCCCACTAAGGGCATTCCTCCATGAAGTTTCCTGGTTCATACACTTGTGACAAGCTAACTCACGAGGACTTTTCTCAATGAATTTTGAATCATTCTTATTTTAAGTTTCCCTCTTTATGATGCTCTGAAATATTTGAGTGAGTAAAGTCATATTATCATCCTCAACTGTGGTTGCTTTGAGCACCAGGTTCTTGTCTTTGTGAGAGCTGGTTATCTCCCGTTCTTGTGACTTATTGAGTTTGTATGTCTTGAGATTGCTAATTAGATCATCCATTGTCAAGGTGTCAAGATCTCTTGCTTCAGAGATGACTTCCACTTTTCTTTCCCAAGATTCAGGTAGTATACTCAGAAGTTTCCTTACATCCTTGCTAGTAGGGATAGTTTCTCCTAATGAATACATCTTAATCTCCCAATGAGTACATATTATTCACAATAAAAGAGAACCTTGTCTGCATGTTGTGAATAGATTCTTCATCCTTCATCTTGAATAGTTATTGTCGATTGAGCATGTCGATCTTGGATTATTTTACCTGATTTTTTTCTTCATGGGCTATCTGAATAGCATCCCAGATATGTTTTGCACTCGTATAGGAGGATACCTTATTGTACTCGTCAGGTACAATTCTACAAACTAGAATATTCTTTGCCTTATCATTAATTTCTACAATAAGTTTTTCTTCCTTGGTGTACTCCAGTCTTCCTTTTGGTAATTGTGTTTTTCCATACTTTGCTAGATTTATTGATATGGTAGGTCCATTCAGTATGACGTTCCACAGATTGTGATCTTCTCCTATGAGAAAGTCTATCATTTTATTCTTCCACCATCCATAATAGTGATCATTGAAAAGCAAAGGCTTGGTTGTTGATTGTTCTTCTTGAGCTGTGGTGGTGCAGCCATTATCAATTTTTCAAGATGTTAGCCTTTTGTTGAGAAACCTCGCTCTGGTACCAATTGAAAAATCACCAGCAATAAACTTAAAACAATTGAACCTATTTCAGTTGAATAGCAAATAATAAAAGATCAAATAAATGAACATACAACAATTCCATGAAAAACATCCTTGCTCAAGGAAGTGAAAAAAACACGACCTATCCAATAGGCTTTTGTTGACTTTCACGAGCACATTTTAGATTACAACTCTATAATCCTAGGGACTAACTCTAGTACTTCAATCTCACTAATTATCTCTAACTAGTGACATGTTTCTTTACTTACAGCCAGAGTCAAGAACTAATACAACACTCTAAAAAATGTATCAAAACTTACATAGCTAACTCTCTGTTTCTCACAATAATTGCTTTAAGAAGTATTTAGTGTATTTCTCTCTGACAATCATCAAGTCTTCTTCTTCTTATCTGTGGATCATATATAGGTCTTTCAGCTCCTTGAATAATCCGTGTCCTCCTCTGATTCAACAATTTTTGTGTTACATGACATGGTCCTTGTCCAATTTTAACTCAATTTGATGCTTTAAGTGTCCTGAAAGGAAACTATCTTCCCTCTTGTCCTCTTATCCCATTCTGCGTAGAATAGACCTGTCCAGTATGCGTAAAACTTCTCCTTTACTTATTTGAGTCTGAGTCAGTGTCTTTACCTTCATGTAAGCACAACAAGAGAATGTATCCATCTGGGTTGTTAGTTATCAAAAATTTTATCAACTTTGTCAGTCATCAAAACTTTATCAACACTAAGATAGTGCTACAAGAAAGTGGACTTTTTAAATAATATTATAAAATATTGTTGTTGTCATACGAAAAAAATTGATTATGAGAGAAGGTAATACACATGAAAAGTTATTAAAAAAACTCAACAATTTCATATATAAAAAAATGGTCTAATTATTTAATTTTTTTTAATGATTTTGCAGATATCTTATAAAGCTCGAGGTATTTGAGAAGAAAGGACATTGTTATATTACATTGTTTAAAGTTACAAGATATTTACTTGGTTGCGACGTTACAATATATACATAATCAATTGGTCAAAAGGTCATGTTACATTCTCATTTAACATTTATCATGTATTTAAATAATATAATTTTTTTTATTTAGATAGATTATCTTTTACTTACTAACACATTTTTTAATACAAAAAGAATAATCTTCATTTTATCATAAATTGGTGTTAAACAAAGAGAAAGAATGCACATCTCTTATCAAAATTGATGCAAGAAACGGAGGAGATCGAATTGGAAAACACTTCATTGGAGAGGAAATACAAGAAGTTGAAAAGGCTTTTGCAATTAACATAGAAGATGATGAAACAAAATCAGAAATAGCAATCAGGAAGACCAAGAAAAATCAAAGATGACACTAATGACACAATAACTCATAGAAGAGTCAAAGTTGAAAAGAATTAGTAATGTTTTTTTCTCTAACAAGTATAGGATCAAAATTTTTATAGTCTAGATAATCATAGATTGTTTAGATTTTCATTCATTTAAATAATAATAATGTTTTGTTCTCTAATAAGTTGAGTCAAATATTTTTATAATCTAGATATTTATTAATTGTTTAGATTTTTATTCTTAAAATAATAAGCAACTTTTGTTGGCATAGTATATATAAATAATTGTTTAGATTTTTATTTTTAAAATAATAAGCAACTTTTGCTGGCATAGCATATATAATTAGTCATTCACTCTTATTAAATATACGCTTCAAATTTGATCATATTATACAATATTTGTTTTTATTTAATTACAATAATATTAATAATTTATTGTATATCACAGGATATTATTCATTAAACAGATATGACAAGAGAAGATATATAAAATAATTAATATATAATATTTTAACCTACTATTTTCCACTTTAATAAATAATTTAATTATTTTCTCTATAAAATCAAGCTAAAATTCCTTACGCACTTTGAAAGTTTAACAAATATATTACAATAAATGCAACAAGTTCAATGCTGAAAACAACAAATTACATAATGAAGAAAATTCAGGTAAAGTCTGTAATCCTAAACTCAATCTACATTTTTTTACTGTCTAAAGCTACATATCAATGAATTCTGCATGATTTCACATTTTAGATTTGATTTAACTATTTAAGTAGTCGTATCTTTTCTCTAAAAAAACAAAAATTAAAACATTCTTCTATATGGAGACAGGTCTGAGGTCTTTGAGGCGTTGGGAACAAGTCCAAAGAAACTTGTGTTTAATGATCTGAACACAAAGGGGCAGGGGTTGATAGATGACTTAAAGTCAATAGTCCAATACAAGAAACTTCTATTCCCTCCGTGTTTTATATATATTCCCTCCATTTTATTTTATTTGCTAGATAAATTAAAAATAATTATTTCAAAATACTTGTTAGTTTCAAAATTTAAGATATAATTGACCACATTTTTATAATTCTATCTTTAGTACTTAAAGTCATTCTACAATTGAAAAAAATTATTATTATACGTTTTCAAAAAATTAATAGGATTATATTAGTCAAATTACCTTTCCTATTAATTATTTCTTAATAAATATGCAAATTTTATCCTAACAATTAAAATGAAACAAAATAGAAAAAGAATATTATTTTCATGATAATAAGTTTACTTTTTCGAGTCCCCAGTTTACCGGGGAAGTACCTTTCAAGAGTATAATGTCCTTCATTCTCAAGTCAAGGCTTAAATTGACCAAAAAAAAAAAAGGATTGCTGAAATTAGATTTCTCTTGGGGAATTTAGTATTACAAAAACACCTTAACGTGTGTCTCTTTTGTTTTGTTTTCAATTTTAATGGCCACATGAGATATTTTTGTGGTTATGATTATCCTGAAGAAATCACCCAAGAGTTACAACGGTAACACAATTACATTTTATTTTATAGAGTTATACGTTATTTAGAATTTACGAAAAAATAAAAATTAGACGACGTAGAATTTGTGAATTAAATCACAGGCAAGGAGAAGATGTGCAGAAAATTAAAGAAAGAAAAAATTTATGACAATTGTTTTATTTACACATATACTTTTTAAAATCCTAATAGATATTTGTATATTAAGTAAGCTTTGTTAAGAGTTAATTTATAATATGGTCACTCAATTAATAATGATTCACTCAGAAAGTCATCTTTCTTTACTTATAACTCAAAAGTCACTCAACTATAGGTATTTCACTCACAAAGTCACTAAACAATTCAAATAATTTTTTATTTAATTTTTTCTGCTATAGTATTTTTATTTACCGTAAATTTATAAATAAAAAAAAAACTATCTATTTTAATCCAAGTAGATAATTAATAGTTGATCGATATTTACGCATCAAAATCAGAAGTAGTATTTACTTATAACTCTATCTCTATTCTATTTTATCAAAATTAAATATTAAAATTAATTAGTAGTCGGTCTCTGTTTAAGTACCAAAATCACAAGTAGTACTTCCTTTTGGGTTAATGAATATTTATTTCCTTTTAAAATTTTCTTTATTAAAATAAGACTTTTAGTCAATTTAAAATTATTTTATATGATTAATTTAATTTTATTTGGTGTAAATATCGATAAGTTTTTATCCTTCTCACAGTAATTACTATTGCTAAGCATAATTATATTTATCCATTAAAAAATTATTTCACTATAAATTTTTTTACCATACATACCTTACTGAAATGAAGACTAGCCCTGATTGTGAAATTTGCATAATCTTCGTATGATATAAGTGTTTAGTTTTTAAGACAGTGAAGCTCAACTGCTCAAGTGAAAGAGAGATGTAAGGGGCAAGTAGGTGTGTTTGAGATATTTGATAATGGGTGAAAATTGTTTTCACCCCTCAATTTTGGTTTAAAAATTAAATTCTTTTCTCAATTTTGAATAATAAATATTTCCCTTCTTTTATTCTAATTGACTTTTTAAAATATCTGTTTTACACTTGTTATTTTTAATCTATCATTTATGTAATATCTTTTTATATTATATATAATATTTTTTAATCTAGATATTTATAGTTTCTTATTTAAATTCATTTAATATTATAAGTAGAACAATACTTTTATGAATTTGTCTCAAAATCTAATGCTAGTTAATAGTTTTTATTATTTTTATCAAAATATTATATGAATTAAGTGTGTGTGTGCGCGCGCGCATACATGTGTATATGTATTTATGTTTCTCCTATTTCTTATCCTTTGTTTATATAAATAAATAAAATTTAATTAGAAAATTTCATAAATTATAATTTAAAATTAATTTATATTATAAATTAATATTTAAATTTAATTTATTTTATTAATTTTTATATTTTATTCATTGAAATATATTTATAAAATTACTATTATTTTTTATTTTCACTTATATAAATAAATATTAAAGTTTTGATTATTATTATAAATTTTTTTATTCTATTAATTTAATTTATTATTGAACATCATTAACTTATATACTCAATTAGTATTTTTATTTTATTTTATTTCAAAATTTAATTTTTTTAGTTATTAAATATATTGTTACATAGATTTTTAAAATATATATTATGTTTTTAAAGAAGTAAAAGAAAAAGTAAATAATGTAAAAATAGGATAAATATTTTTATAAGTCAATTAAAAAATAATCTATTATTTAAAATTTTTAAAAAAAATTAATTTTTAAAGAAAAGTCGAGAGTTGAAACGATTCACCTTTGATAATTGATAGAATGAGAAAACAAACTTATGAGGGTGTCGGCCCTGTTTTAATTGGAAGGACAGTATTTTTCTCCATTCTTCTATAGTCTTGGTCCATATAAGACAAAAAGAATTGGAACTTTAAGTTTGACCGAACGGAATTTAAAAATTATAAAAGTTATCATGATTACTCAAAATTATAAAAGAATTTATCTATGAATTATAAAATTATGAATATTACAAATTAAATATTAATCGATATTATATCATATTGATTTAAAGCCTTTAACTATTGAACGATTCTAAATTACAATTTTAGTTGACATAATATATATATATATTTTTTGAAAATTCGCTTGTTATTATAAAAAAAAATATTAAGATATTAAATATTGATACATTTTTGAAATATCGATCAACTTTTATACACTTTAAAAAGCAAATCGCCTCTTCGTCTCATTGATTTATGCTATTATGGCCTTAGGCAATATATTAAAATAATAAATATATATAAATAGAAAATAATGAGAACATCTTTCTATCTTTTTATTTTTTTCTTTGTTTTAAGTCTAGACACTAAGACAAATAGTGTTTGTTTCTTTGTAATGTTAGCAAAAGGATTCAATCAACAGAAGATATTGATATTGAAGAAAGAAGATCAATAAAATAACGCAAAGCAGATTCGTTCCTGAAAGCTCTATTAAAACAATGTGAAATTGAAGGTAATGCAATACTAATTTATCAATTAGAATTACTTGCATTCTATTTGTGGTTGATTTATTATTTATTAAGATTTTTTACATTTGACTAAATAAATTTAGGTGAAATTTTCTACAGACCATCAATATCATGTATTCTGAAGTTGAAAAATATTCCTGAATGCATACATTATCATGCTATGATGTTTTACCATGAAATTCCAACATTTTATTGCGATGGCGGATCAATCAAATTGGCAAATACTGAAGTTCCAACTCAATTATATGAGCTATTTGTTACCGAATCAGAAGTAGCAAAAAAATTTCACAGATACATTAGAACGTATAATAACATATTTGCATTTACACCTTTTGGTGTTACACTTGATAAATATTTGGCATCTTCATAGAAAGGAGTTTATATCTTTAAAGAACAAGGTCAAATTTATCATGATCTTCCATTATTACTCTCACATAATGATAATTCATATTTTTTTAGTTATACTTTTTTGACACTGATAATGAGTTATGCAATAGAATTTCAGAAGTCCAAAAAGCAAATTTATCCGAGAAATTGTGAAAAAAAATAAGACATATAATGGATGTCAATCCTTAGGCACAATTCTCTCGTCAGCTAAAGGATCATTCAAACTTTCAAAATTTACAGATTCGAATTACTTTCAATACTAAACTAGATCAATGTGTCTACAACAAATCATCCATACATTAAGTTGCTGCTATTTGGATAGATAAAAACAACCCAATAAATCATTTGATCAAGAGATTACTTTTTATGAGCATTCAGGCAATACACATAGGGTTAAACATTATTATGGTTGTTATGACGCATTTCAATATTCACTTGCTTTTTTTAAAAGGTGAAGAAGGTTGGGACCAAGGAATATGAAAATAACAAAAATTTTAAAAAAAGGTTCAAGCATTGAAGTTTCAAACCTCAACTGGAATATCACAACATTTGCATATGTTAACGAGGTGTTTGACAATGAGGACCAAGGCAAAACTTTTGAAATAAAATTACACACCTTAAGTTTGAATTATTAAAACTCTCTCATATCAATTCATATTTTTTTGTAGGTGTACGTCGTGAAGCTAAATATTGCGTTTCTTGTAGATAATACTGCTGCTATAAGCTACAAATACATGAAGGAGAAAATACAATACTATTATTCTAAGGATGATTGCTTCAACAATTTGTGATTGACATATACTAAACTGAAAATAACAGGCTTGAATATTTTAGACTGGATCAATCAAATCTTAGAAGAAAAATATTGCAAGGAATAGTTGATAGTATCATGGCCGGAGAAAGTAGAGGATCTAAAGTTGCTCAGAGAATAATAATTCATGCAATATTCGTCGGAGTCCCTAGGGATATGCATCATAGATATATGGATGCAATGACTTTAGTACAATATTTTGAAAAGATAGATCTATTTATCACAATGATATATAAGACTAATTGGGTGGAGATCCAAGAAAATTTGATAGGAGGACAACTTCACTCAAGACAGGCCTGACTTAGTGACTAGAGTATTTAGAGCAAATTTACAAGACTAAAAAAGAATCAGATATTTAAGAAAAAATATTTGGTCCTATTGCAGCACATTTTTTATGATTGAGTTCCATAAAAGAGGTCTACCATACATACACATTTTATTAATACTTGAACAAGGATGCAAGATAAAATCAGTAGACGATTATGACAAGTTTATTTTTGCTGAACTTTCTGATAAAAAAAGAATTTTTACTCTTGCATAATTTGGCTGTCAAGCATATGATGCATGGTCCATGTGAAAAAAATCATCCAAAAAATTCACTCATGAAGGATGGTCAGTGCAAAATTCGTTATCTTCGGTCATTTTGTAATAAATAAATACAAGAAAAGGATGGATATCCTATTTATAAGAGAAGAAATTATGGAAAATACTAAAAAGACTCGTGGCATGAGAATGAATAATCAGTGGGTTGTTCCATATAATTCTTACTTACTAATTAGATTCAATTGTCACATTAATATTGAGTCTTGCTCTGGAGTAAAAGCAATAAAGTATCTCTACAAGTATATATATAAAATACATGATAGGTACACCCTTTATATTGAATCATATAATTGGAAAGGTCATTGATTAAATTCAAAACATTCGAGATGCACGTTGGATGACTGCGCTAGAAGCAGTATGGAGAATTTATGAATTTAATCTCAATAAAATACAACCTCCAGTCATTAATCCTCAACTACATCTGCCAAATAAACAATCAGGTAAACTATTTATATACAAAATATTTGTTAATTTAAACTTTTAACTGCATTTTTTATGATTTTTTTTACTTTAAGAATTTAATTGAATATTATTAATAATTGATATAAAATTATGTCATTTGATATATAGTGTGCTATTAGTGCAATAAAAATTTGTAAAATGTTATTGCATGAAAATATGCCTCACTAACCATGCTCACTAAGTTTTTCTGGATATGTTCAATAGATAGTGAAGCACCAAATATACTTATATAACAAATTTTCAGAGTATTATGTATAAAACCCTCACGGTAAGAAATGGACAAATCAAAAAACAAAATTTGTTATTTGATGAATTGCTATTGGTAAAGCATCCAATACGAAAACTATTAATATTTGTATACTTTTTAAATTTATTCTTTGTCACGACTCGAGTTTACACCCTGAATGTGACACGGTACTTAGGATTACAAGTGACCCCAAGAAAACACATAGCATGGCATAACACTGCTATGGTCCGAGTTTCTAAATAAACTGAGCGGAAACATAACTGAAATAACGAAACAACTGGTGCTGAGTAATAGAATAATCCAAGTTAAGTAAATACATATGAAATCTAAAACTAAAACATCAATCGGACTTACTAACTGACTATATGTCTGAAAGCCTTTACTAAAAGATGAGTTGCTGGGACAAGCCCCCAGCTAACTCAAATGTCTGAAAAGATGGAAAATCAACAGCTGACATCAAATCTCTGACCCTCGAAATATGAGGACTCACCACTGTCGAATGCTGAAAATTGCTGGGAGGAACTAACTGCGGTGCTGAGGCTAGATACCTGAACCTATATTATAAAATGATATAGCACATGAAAATATGATATCAGTACTTTAAATGTATTGTGTATACGAGATGAAAATAAAATATAAATATAGTAGTAATTCATAAATTGATCTAAAATGACATGTAAAGGCCCTATCTGAAATCATAAATACAGCAAAGAGTCTGACATACACGAAAAATACTATAAGAACTGATAAACTGAGTTAAAGTCATAAGCATATCCTGAAATCTGATAGACTGGAATGGTTTGAGGACTCTGACTGTATTGTACTGTGACGGAGCCTATAACCTACATATAACCACATGAGATAGACGTGAAGTTTGATATACACCCCATCGAAGAGAGCCTATTGTACCTTGCCAGGGTATAGTGTCTGAGTTGTGTGATCACTATCTGAGCCCATTTGGGCTAATAACCTATGATGACACATAGTTCTGAAAATCTGGGTGTGTTGAACCCCGATCCACTCGGTGCTAAGTACTACTCCCAACTGAAATTCTAGTTATATCTAACTAGATTGATTAGCTCAAAACTAATGTTCTAAGGCTAAGACAGAACAACTTATCTGAAAATATCCTAAGAGCCTAAGACCTAATAACTGAAGATACTAATTCTAATAATAGAGTGATAAAAAGGCCAAACTGATTAGCTGACAATTTTAAAGAATAATAAGTATACCTGAAATCTGAAAATACAAATTTTAACTTGAAATATTCATACTAAAAATTAGTAGTAAGATAATAGCCCCATAAAAATAATAATTTAAAAGTAGAAGCAATGCTCAACCCAAAAGAAGTTATACAAAAACTAGGGCTAGTAGTCATACTATAAAGTTCAGATCAAGAATATGAAGATCACACACTAGAATTATAGAAACTTGCCAAAAATATACCAGATTAACTAAAAATGCATGACTTGGGCACGTAAATATGCTCAAGATCACTACCCCACACTTAAAAGCCTTGTTTGTCCTCGAACAAATGCTTTACATCTCAAGCACAAGAAGGACTCACAAATCACTGGTTGATGCAAGATGACTCAAGTTAAGGCTACAATGACTAACTCAGATGGTAGGTTCAAAATAGAGCATGTTATATATTACACAATTAAAATAACAGCTAAGTTAAAACCTCCTAGCCTCAAAAATCAACTCTTCAACCACAGAAAACTCATGCACATTAACCAATCAAGAAGTGCGATATGAATTTCCTCTTTCCTCAAACATGTGCCCTCATAATAAGAGAGATACCCATTCTTATTCACAAATGTACAAGTTATAACGCTTATGGGTATATGAATAACAATTATGCTCCTCTCACAAAGAATTCACATGCAACATGCAACGACCTATATGCTTTCCCTTAGTTTATTGCTCCACTAATCCAGGAACGTCTAAAAATAAGATCAAGTAGGACTTCATGGGTTGTAATGTAGGCTAAGAGATGCGTAGGTACTATTCTGGCCAGTAATAGTGAATATCTTCCCTAAGCGCTTTTAATACATCACTTTCTAACTAAACACATCCTCTTCTTTTACTTCACCCCTTGCTTTTTCCTCTATCACTTTCCTTTTTATTTCCCTAGTTCTTTAAGTACACTTATGTTTTTGGTAGGGAGTAATCACATATTAGACACTTTTTCATTCTTTTGTTTTTTCTATTCACTACTAACACTATGTATTTTAAACATTGCACCCCTCATCTTTTCTTCACTTCCACAACCAACTATTATCTTTCTTTTCAAGATTCTCACTCCTTTAAATTTTTTGCATTTTCACTTAAGCGCTTAGGAGTTTTGGATCAAATTCAGGTCTATTGAAAGAAAAGAATTAAACTTTTACGGTGGCTAACAAAGAATAGCTAAAGGCTCAATTAGGCTAACTAGGATTATGCATCAAAGAAGGTAAAGAAAAGGATGAAAATAGGCTTATTCAAAGAAATTCCTAAATCATCTTCTACAATTAGCATTTCTCATTTTGTTTTGCAAACACATCAAGCTAGTTGTAGACATTACATGACAACATAAATTATACAAGACATTATACTCACTGCACATGTTTAATTCAAGACAAACCCATACGATTCTCAACCTAGCTAATCACATGAATTCAAAAATTAAGCATAAAGCATATAAAGTCATATCCAAGATCCTAGGTGTCTCAATCAAATTCATACAGTTCGCTCAACATGCTTCAAATTAAAAATCTACTCGCCTGTTACAGTCATGTACAAGACTCAACAAGAGTATCAAGAAATCAATCAGTTAAGGGTTCAAAAAAAATCCTATTGACTAATTTTTCCTCAAGACGATCGTCATCTTTCCATCGTCGAGAAAAGTCCTTAACTATGAATAAAAGAACTATTTACAGATACAAAAAAAAATTTCTCAGTTCAAAGTTTTCCCCTTCAGAAAAGAATCAAAAAGAAAAATCAAAGGGTGGGTGAACTATGCTCAACTTAGACTTTCAAATCAACCAATTTTAGACCAAGCACATCATCCACCCTTATCAACATCCAAAAATTTTAAAATTTCCCTCACCCCACACTTAAAAATATGCTATGTCCCCAAAGCATAAATTGAAATTAAAATAAGGGTTAGGGATACTTCCTGAGGCCTCTAGGCCTAGCTAGCAACATGTTTTCATCCTTTTTTATCTCAAGGGTTCATGAACCCACACTTGTATTTTTCTGTGCTCCTCAGCTTCCACTTATAAGAGTACTCAGACTTCTCCTTTCTTTGTGCTTACTCAACCAAAACAAAAATAAAAGTGAAAATGAACAAAATAAAAAAAACTAAAAAGGAAAAATTGTGCCTGTAATATACTTGATTGCCTCCCAAGTAGTGCCTGATTTTACAGCACAACATGACATGAATCATCCTTCTTAGGATGTTCTCAAACAATTCTTCTCTTTTGGGAACCATCTTCTTTTTTTCTTAACTTTAGAGGGAAAAACCTCCACACTTTCCCTCTTTACCTCCATCACATCCTTCAACAAATTCCTTCTTGGAATATGACTAACAGCAGACTCGGGCTCTCTTGTTAAAATATTCTTCAGAAATGGACCTTTGGAATCCCCTACCCCATATTCATCCTCTGTTAACACATTGATATTACAAAGATCCTTGTAATGTGTTGGGGTGTTTATTTCCTGGTACACTCTAAACATCTCTTCCTCATCATTCACCCCCATTTTTAGGGTGCCAACTCTCACATCAATACAGCTCCTCTACGGTCAGGAATAGCTGTCCCAGGATGAGGAGTACCTTGTCATCAACCTCAAAGTCAAGAATTATAAAATATGAAGGTATGATGAACTTACCAACTTTGATAAGAAGATCCTCAATAATCCCCTCTGGGGACACCTTTGACTTATCAGCCAACTGCAACATCACTCTAATGGGCCTTGATTTTCCCAAATCAAGTGTATTAAACAATGATAGGGGCATCAAGTTCACTACCCCCAGATCACATAAGTCCCTCATCACATCTTTTCCACCTGTTTGTAATGGGAGGGTGAAACTCCATAGGTCTTTGATCTTTTTGGGCATCTTGCTCATCACCCTGAAGTTTCACTTCTCAGTGAGTGCTACAGTCTAAGCATCCACCAGCCCCATTTTGTTGGCCACCACATCCTTCAACTACTTAGAATACTTGGAATTCTATGCAAAAGGTTAGTAAGAGGCAAATTTATGTGAAGGTTTTTGAAAATATCAAAGAAGTTCTGGAAACAAGCATCCTCCTTACTCTTCTTGAATTGTTGTAGGAATGGCGGGGTGATCTTTGGATTGGCTGCACTGCTGATTGTGAATGATTAACTGAAGCTTTCTGATTATCTCCTTTCTCAGCTGATGGACCTGGTCTGACCAACTTTGGCTGCACCTCAGTCTTCTTCTCTTTTGTTGGTACATCAACCAACTGTTTGCCACTCCTCAGATTAATGGACATGACCTGCCTCAGGTTTGTATCTGTATCACCAGGTAAACCCCCCGACGGTCCATTATATTGAGTAGCTTATAACTGACCCATCTGCTTCTCCAAATTGCAAGTGGGTAGCTGCTAATTTTTAAGCTCAGCTGCCATCTGAGTCTGGTTCTCCATGATTTTCTACAACATCTCCTCAATGTTGCTAGATTTCCCACTAGTGTGCCTGCGTTGCTGCTGGTACTGTAGCTGAGGCTGCTAATAACTTTGACTTTGCCCTTGATTACCACCCGAAGATAAATTCAGGTGATTCTGCCAGTTGCAATTATAGGTTTTCCCATAGTTATGATTACCTCTCGACTCATTACCCACAAAGTTCACTGACTCTGAATTTGCTCCGCAAGAGTTTGCACCATGCCCACTATTGCCACATATCTCACAGTAGCTTAGAGCTGGTTGCACTGCGTTTACATGTGCCTGCGGCTGTTCCATACTCAGCTTGTTGAACTGAGTGATCATCTGCTACTAAAAGGATGCTAGTTGGGCTGCCAATGTATTCACACTGTCAACTTTAATGACCCCAACTGCTCTTATTCCTGCCCCTTTAGATGAGTCACTATGCCACTCTGGATTTCCCTGTGAAATTCTGTTCAACAGAGTGTACAACTCATCGTATGTCTTCTCTAGTGCTTGCCCACCCGATGCAGAGTCTAGCAAAATTTTTGTATGTGGGTCTAGACTCTTCACAAAAGTATGGGCTAGCACTTCATTTGACTGTTGATGATGAGGGAATTCTCTGAACAATGACTTGAACCTCTCCCAAGCAAAATATAGATTCTCCTCAGGCCTCTGCTTGAAACTCAGGATCTCACTTTGCAGCTTTGCAGTCTTGCCTAATGGGAAAAATCTGATGAGGAACTTCCTTGAAAGGTCATTCTAAGTTGTGATGGAGTTCAGTGGCTCTGCCTTCAGCCAGCTCTTCGCTTCTTCCAAGATTTAAATAGGAAAAGGGTGAGCCTTACATAATCAGTTGACCCTCCAGCGGGGATGAAGGTGTCACTGATTTCTAAGAATTTCTGCAGATGCTGTTGTGGGTCCTCATGTGTCATTCCAGTGAACTGTCCACTCGAGTACAACAACTGCACCATGTTCTATTTAAGCTCAAAATTACCTCCAGGTTTCAGTTTGTGGATGCTACAGGTAACATTTGTCGCAAGTGGGATTGCCACTTCGTGCACAAGTATCGCTGCCATCTGTGCCAGTACAACCTCGCCCTGTTGGACTTGTTGGATGGGATACAGAGTGGAACCTTCCCTTTTTAGTTTTTGCAACCTTCTTTCAGGTTTGGGATATTATCCAACAAGCTCTCTATCCCTTGCTAGCTTGCTGCATGGACAAACCTATTACCTACAAATAAGATGAACAACACAAAGTTTTTTAACACTTACAAAAATATAAAATAATACAAAAATAAGAAATTCACCAAATGCTACCTGTCCCTAGCAACAGCACCAAAAGTGGCTGCAGTGTGAAAAGCAAAAGAAAAAGAATATAAAAATATATAAAATGTTACACCCCATAAGTTTCCATTGGTTAGTAAATGAGTGTGTGGGCTTGTGATAGTGTCAGGAGCGCGCCACATGCCAAAAAAGGCTCGAGGAGGGGAGCACACGAGTGCATCATCGAGCGGGCAGGTGGTCTGGGCCAAAGGCAGGACGCCTCAGGCGCCGAGTCGCACTCCTCCTACGGCGTAATGGATGGTGCATCGCGCCCCTCCCTTGGCACGATGGGAGGTGTGCCACATCCCTGCCACCACCTCAATAACTATATAAAGCTCCTTCATGTTAGATTAATTCATTTTAACATTTCCCCTCGGCAGAAGAGTTACCTTAAGTGATGATTTCATACATTTTTCATCAAATTACACCGCAAAACTCCTTCCAAACGCAAATTTGTCTTGTATAACAAGTTACAGGCCTACAAGGAACATCTCCATGGAGTTATTTCTTGGAAATTCGCTCGGAGTACCAGAAACCCACCGAGTAAAAGTTGTTGGAATCACTTCTAATCAAGTCTTAAGTGACTGCAAGTGATAGGTAAGAATTTCTTCCTTCTAAACTCTCAAAAATTTGTAAGTTTTCGGCTGAATTGGATAGAGTTTGAAGTGTAGTTATTGTCTTTGAAAGATAGTGACATTTGCCGATTCCTAGCATTGAAAAAGCCATATTATCTTAGCGTAAAGGCTTCAATTGAGTGGAATTACTGGCTTCAGATTGGAAACTGTTTGTGTGAACGAAATTCGGCATTCGAGGCATGTTAAGGCTTATCTCTTCAGTAAGTTATTCTCGTCGTATAGTGATATGACCTATGCCTCGGAAAGAAGATAATGATATTATATATTGTAATTAGCTGCTGTAGGTAGATAATAATTATGTATGTTGTGGTTAGCTGCTATAAAACGTATTGAGATTATACCATAGTATCCCTTGTCGGAAAAGGGTAGACTAACGTTGGGTGCACCATAAAGAGTTTCCTGTTCACCTGTTTACCATTTAGAGGTATTATGATGTTTTTATATCGTTCTAAGGCCTTAGAAGTTTATGGTTAGCTATTGGGCCTAGCTTGGTAAGTTAAAAAGTATAGCGCATAGTCGGTTGATGTAACTTTCAGTTTAACGATTGTATTGTCAGTAAAGCTTGCCTAGAGGACGTTGGCATTCCTTGACGCCTCTAGGGACAAAATATGGATAGGATGGTTGTCTCGTCAATTTTATGAAACTAGGGTTGCCTAATGAACTAAGCGAAAGCTTGCCATATGATTGGCTACTGTCAGTGATTGTTAGCTTCAGCCAACCTAGGGCTTGTCGTATAGATCGCTCAGGAACGACATCCCAGTTGTTACAAGTATGATAGATAATTCGATACCCTAAGGAGGCAACCTTATTAATAGTTATATGTGAGGCCAATGTCCCAGGCTACCCTTATAGATGCCCAGGTACAAGTAGCTGCGAAGGACTAGGCCTGATATACCTGCCTACGAGGCTGTGAATCGCCCAGAGAAGCCATATTAAATTTGAACAAACTAAGTTAAGGTCTAAGGGACTAGAACCATAGTATCAAAATGTTACGTCCAGGCTAAGAGTTATAGTAAGCTGCCTGTGGAGAGTTAGGGCTGACTGCTTAGGAGCATGTCCAATTAGTAGCAGCCTCACAGTTGTTCTAAGTGGAGAAACTAAATAGTTGGTCGTCTACGCCCTTACTGTTCTCTTATGAGCTTTCATTGTCCTAGCATGATCTTCAGGCTATCGCTTAGGTCACTCGGACCTCATCCTTTTCCGTCTAAGTCGACGGGGGTTGTAATCACTGCCAGGACCCCTTTGTCAGGTATAGGCACACAACCTGTACCTGTTGGCAGCTACATAGACTATTCTAGGGGTGAATAGCGGTTGTCTTAGGCCTAAGGGGATAGATACGTCTTGTAAATGACTAGATTTGTAGATTGTAACATGGTGTCCCTAGTTGGGGTAGATCGTATTTCGTACTGCCTCTCGCCATGAATAGCTAAGAGGCTGCTACATGTATGAACTACTTTTGGAGCTATAAACTTCTTAGAGAGCTATGATGCTGCTGATGCTTATGGAGCTATACATTGCTTATGGAGCTATGATGCTGTATCGCTTACGGAGCTACTAAATCACTTACAGAGCTGTATATTGTCTGAAAGGAATAAAGTGAAGCATAGGGGGACATATTATAGTCTACTCATTTATGGACTTCTTCTATGCCATAGCAACATACAGACCCTTTGTAGAGCCTCATGCGCTTGTGGTGCAATTACAGGGGCGAACAGGCCCAAACTCATTTACAGGAACTAGAAGGCTCCGGTACAGTCTTAAAAGACCAGGTATGTTCAATTACAGTTACTTGCAGGACCTTAAGGGTACCAATAGGGGTATATAGACTGATTGGCGCTTGCGGGGGCTTATAGGAGCCTAGCTAGGTTATCTCTATATTGATTGTACCTTCCAGGCTTATGGAGGCCAAGTTAGGTTCTTTTTTGTATACTTTTTTTCTAGATATATCTTATGAATGTATAGTCGTGGTATTGGAGGAGCCTCCAATTGGAGCTCAAAGCACTCCCGTCTCACTTACAGTATGTATTTCTAGGAACCGGTAACACTTTACCAGTCATTGTTGCAGCTGACTTAGAGGAATGGCAAGTGGAGGCTTTGGTCTCCATTTTGAAGAGATATAAAAAAGCCATCGGGTGGACCATTGCAGACATTATTGGAATCCCAGCCGGTATTTACACTCATAAGATCCAGCTAGGTCCAGATTGTATTCTGAGTATTAAGCATCAACATAGGTTAAATCCATCTATGCAAGAGGTGGTCAAGAAGGAAATCATCAAGTGGATGGATGCGGGTGTGGTTTACCCTATTGCTGACAGCAAATGGGTGAGTCTAGTTCAGTGTGTACCAAAGAAGGGAGGAATCATGGTGGTCCCAAATTCTAACAATGAGCTCATTCCACTAAGTCCAGTCACTGGTTGGAGAGTATGTATGGACTACAAAAAGTTGAACCATTGGACTTAGAAAGATCACTTTCCTATGCCATTCATAGATCAAATGCTAGACCGACTTGCAAGAAGAGGATGGTACTATTTTCTGGATGGTTATTCGTGGTACAATCAGCTTTCTATAGCCCCCAAAGACCGAGAGAAAACTACTTTCACTTGTCCATATGGTATATTTGCATTTGAGAGAATGTCGTTTGGGTTATGTAATGCGCCCGCCACTTTTCAGCATTGCATGATGTCCATCTTTCTGACATGGTAGAAGACATCATTGAAGTCTTTATGAAGAGACCAAGTTGGTGCTTAACTGGGAAAAGTTCCATTTCATGGTCAAGGAAGGTATAGTTCTAGGCCATAAGATTTCTAGTAAGGGTATTGAGGTGGACCGAGCCAAGATTGAGGTAATTGCTAGTCTACTACCTCCAATTTCTGTGAATGGTGTTCGAAGCCTTTTGGTTCATGCATGATTTTACAGAAGATTCATCAAGGACTTCTTCAAAATTGCACATCCTTTGTGTAAACTGCTTGAGAAAGATGTGAAGTTTGTTTTTGATAAGGCATGTCTGAAGGCGTTTGAATGCCTAAAAGAGAGATTGACCACTGCACCAATTATAGTAGCACCAGACTAGTCTTTACCATTCGAGGTTATGTGTGATGCTAGCGGAGTATCCTTGGGAGTTGTCTTGGGTTAGAGGCGGGAAAAGATTTTCCATCCTATTTACTATGCGAGCAAGGCACTTAATGCACCTTAGAAAAATTACACTATGATAGAACAAGAGTTGTTGGCTGTAGTTTTTGCATTCGAGAAGTTTCCGGCATACTTGATTGGAACTAAAGTGATAGTCCATACAAACCATGCAGCTTTGAGATATTTGATGGCAAAGAAGGATCCACGGTTGATTCGATGGGTTCTGCTACTACAAGAGGTCGAGTTCGAGGTTATAGACTAGAAAAGGTACCTAAAACCAGGTGGTGGATCACTTATCAAGATTGGAACCTGATGCAACACTTTGAGATGAGCGTGACATAGATGATGCATTCCCCGACGAGCAGGTTTTAGCTGCTTCATAGGATCTCATCCCATGGTTTGCACACTTCGCTAATTATTTGGTGAGTGATGTTGTATCGGAGCACTTATCTTTTCACCAATGGAAGAAGTTCATGTCTTATGTGAGGAAGTTTTTCTGGGATGAGCCCTACTTATTTTGCACATGTGCTGATGGGGTTATTCGGAGATGCGTGCCCAAGGTAGAGATGTTGAGCATACTAGAGGCCTGCCACTCATCTCCTATTGGAGGTCACCACAATGGGATTCGCACAGCCCACAAGATTCTACAATGTGGGTATTATTGTCCAACCATTCACCATGATGTGCATGATTTTGCAAAGTCATGTGATGCATGCCAAAGGTAAGGAGGCATATCAAGAAGGCATGAGCTTCCTCTCACTCCCATCCTTGTCATTGAGCTATTTGATATTTGGGGCATAGATTTCATGGGCCCATTTATGATCTCAAATGGAATGAAGTACATACTTGTCACTGTTGACTATGTTTAGAAATGGGTGGAGGAAGTTGCACTTCCAAATAATAAAGGGAAGAGTGCCACAGCATTTTTGAAGCGGAATATATTTGCCAGATTTGGGACTCCTAGAGCCATCATTAGTGATAGGGGTTCACACTTTTGTAATCAGTTGTTTTGTACTTTAATGGAAAAATATGGGGTAAAACACAGGGTGGCAAAACCCTATCATCCACAGTCTAGTGGGCGGGTTGAAGTCACAAACCGGGAGATAAAGACCATCTTGGCGAAGACTGTGAATGCCAACTGGACAAACTGGGCTAGGAAGCTAGATGATGCTTTATAGGCTTATCGGAACACATTGAAGACTCCTATAGGTATGTCTTTGTATCAGCTTGTCTATGGAAAAGCATGTTATCTTCTGTTTGAACTTGAGCACAAAGCTATATGGGCGCTCAAGAAGCTGAATTTGAACTGGAGCAAAGTTGCTAACTTGAGGCTTGATCGGTTGAATGAGCTAGATGAATTTCTTTTGAAATCCTATGAGAGTTTTGAAATTTATAAACTAAGGATGAAAATTCAGCATGATCGGAAGATTGAGAAAAAAGAGTTCAACCCGAGTGATATGGTATTACTATTCAATTCTAGACTTTGCTTATTTCCTGGCAAGTTGAAGTCCAAATGGTTGGGGCCTTTTCAAGTGGTTCAAGTATTCTCCCATGGGGAAATTGAACTGGAAAACCATGAAGGAAAGTTCTTTAAATTCAATGGTCAATAGGTTAAAGCATATCTGGAGAGAAGCGAAGAAATAAAGCTGGTGGATCTCTGGGCTCTGGGTGAAATCTGAGTAACCCGGGGACTTGCTTAGTGTCGTGACATTAAATCAAGCGCTACACGGGAGGCAACCCATGGAGGTGTTTTAGTGAAGTCTGAGTAGTCAAAATACTTGTTTCGGGCTGCGACGTTAAATCAGGTGCTTCTTGGGAGGCAATCCAAGTGTAATTGTAAGAAAAATATAGTATTTATGTGTGTTGATGTGTGCAGGTGATTAAGATGGGAAATTTGAAGAGAAAATTAAAAAAAATCTGAACTTGAGTTTTTGGTGCCTAAAAGCACAGAACGAGTCGTCATCAGATCAAACGACTAGTTAAGAGGATCGTCGTCACTGCTACATAAAACAGTGTAGACATTGGTTGACCAAATGAGTCGCTGCCAGTGACAAGGAATCGTGGGATCTTCCGTCAAGTCTACTGGACCAAAGATGGAATTAGAATGAAAAAGAAGCCAATGAATGACTTAACGAATCGTTGGGAGACCCAAAAATTCATCAAGTGGCCCGTTAGGAAGCTACTGCAATTCAGGGCCTATGGCTAAGGCCACGACTCGTTGGGTAACACCACGAGTCATTAGGTCCCATGTAAGACTCGACACCCAGTTAATTGAATGAACAACCAAATGAGTCGTTGCTCTTATAATGAATGATTGCATGGGTCATGGTATGTTTTTAATTAACTTACACCTGACCCGACCCACATACCAATTAGGGTAAAAAAAATTTTAAAGGCATATAAACCACCTGATTTTTCCCTCCAATACTCTCACCTAAAATTAAACTAAATTCCTAACTCACAATTTCCCACCTTCATCATCCCATGATCACTTCTCACTCGAAAAGCACTCACACACACACGATCCCACTCAGTTATGCTCAAGTGCCACATTCTATCAAAATTTTAAGTTAAAATATCTCTTCTGCTCAATCGCAATTTCTGTGAGTATTCAATTATTTTGTGCTTTACTCTACTTGTTTTCTTGCGTAATACCATGAGTTTTTATGGAACCCTAGTCCATGAAATTATATGTGAATTTGAACATGGGACCTTTAATGAATCTGATGATCTGTGCTTGTGAAAATTTTAACTTAGTTGAGATGGAACATGGATAATGTTATTTTTCATAGACTCTTGAGCACGAGCCACATAATGAGTCGTGGTATCACCCAACGATTCATTGTGTAGCTCATCCTGAGTGGTGAATTGGGCTAAGTAACTAGTGTACTTCACGACTGGTCTAACAAGTCATTGCCTCAGGTAACGACTCATTGTGACTAGTCGTTAAGTCCACGGGTCCAACAAAGAAAAACACAACCTGGAGATAAAGATTGACCTCACGAGTCGTGGCCAGTGGCAATGACTCGTTAAGTCACTCATCTTGTCTGTAGAGACACAATTAAAAGTTGATTTTGTTTCATCTCATTTTGCATACTAATTGCTATTCCACAGGTACAATGGCTCCGAATGGTACACCAAAGAAAGGTTCGGCCAAGAAACAGGTGCCGGAGAGGAGTCAGCCATCATATCGCTGACTTAGGAACGCGCCCTCCTCCTACGAAGAGTCGAGTAGCTCGGAGGAAGAATATGAAATTTCAGAAGAGCATCTTTTGAGGAGATCCACCAGGGTAAGAACCCAATGACCTACAAATCCGCCAGCACTGGTTGATGCTCCTACTCCACTTGCAAGAGACCCACCAAGCCGAGCAGAAAAGAATGCTGGGGCCACAGTCCCGATTGCTCCCGAGGGCACCACAATTGCAGCAAATGTAGAGGGTGTGGATGAGTCATGTGCCCAACAGGAAAGCACAAATGATGAGTTAACAAAGACGTCTGATGTGTCATGATTTTACGGTACTTTCGACGCTTAAAACCAAAAAATTATGCATATTTCAGGTATGTTTATATGGGTATAAGGTATTTTGTGCTTAATGTGCAGGAAAACAGGTCTGGAAGTGAATTTGGTCGAATTAATGATAAAAACAACTGAAAGCTGACTATCAGGCACTCAACGAGTCATTTACAGGAGGAACGACCCGTCGCTTGAGGCGTGGGAAAAAAGCTGATGTTTTGAAGAAGTGAAACAGTGCATTTGATGAGTTGGAGGAATGACTTGTTACACCTAAAAACGAGTCGTCAGGTCAACCGTAAGGCTTTGAAGAGAAAAGTTCAACCAAGTGCCCAGTGAAGTTGACGAGAGACATCACGAGTCGTCACATGAAGGAACGACCCGTTGGCAGGCCACTGGAATCATCCGTGAAGTGCATTGGACTTTCTGAGGAATTAGACCACGAGGGAACCTAACGACTCGTGCTAAGGCACGACGAGTCGTTAGGTGACCCGTTGCCAAGCCTGGGTACGTTGCTGAGGACGAATGATTTAAGCAAGGAATAAGTCGTCAGAAGGCCTAAAGATCCGTCACCCAGCTCATTGCCACTGCCGACCTGGTTTCCAGATTTATTTAGGAAAATGATTTCTTTGAATTATAAATACCCAGTTTTTGGTTTATTTTGGGAAGATGATTTCTATAAGGAGTTTTAGCCCGATTTTGAGAGAGGATCTTGAACGATATTGTGAGGATATTCTTGAGAGAATTTTCATACTATTGTTCTTGATTCAAGAAATGAAAGCACCATTGGAATTTTATTCAATCTACTTGGTTTTAATTTTACAATAGCTTGTAAGTTGCAATTATGATTTCTTCTATATTTTGTGATTGTAACACAAACATGAGTAGCTAAACCCATAAACTAGGTTTGTGGGAACCAATATGAATTAACACACATAGGTAAAAATACTTAGTGATTCTTGAACGGGGTTTTATGCATGTATTGTTTCCCTTCGTTTTGATTGATTCTTGATGGTTGCAAACGTTAGGAATTGCCTTATTCTTATTTACTGGATCAAGGAAGTAAAAAATGGGAAAAGGGATTAACAACAGATATTTGAGGCTACCAACCCTCATCTAATAGCTTGAACTTGTCCGGGGATAGCTAATCCGATATTAAGGGTAAGGGTCAACTAAAGTACACCCATATACAGAACAAGTTGCGTGGTGAAAATCATCTAGATAGGGGATCAACCATTTAGGTGAACCTAACTTACCAATATTGCATGTTAAGCACCGGAATAGATCACTAGTATATAAGCCTTGTGGTTATGAAATATTGGGGAACACAATCCTACTCTAATCGTAAATTGAATACAAACCAAACTTGATATAAGTATTCATTAAATTTAATTTTGTCATTATTCTATATTTTTCCTCCTTTGGAAATAAGTAAATCAATAGTAATAGTTATTCGCATTAACCTAAGTTCTTACCATATTCCCTATGGGATCGACCTCAACCTTTGTAGGGTTCTATATTTGACAATCGACCACTTATATCTCAATTGTGAGGTGTAATTTGGGCGACATCAAATTTTGGTGTTGTTGCCGGGGAATACGGCTAAGGCTTTTGTTAGTTGTGTTAACTTTACTATTTGTTCTTATTTCTTTGTTTTATTTTTCTTTTGTTGTTTTGGTTGCTTAATAGGTCTTAGGTGTATGCATGCCCAACATTAAGAGTCAAGGAAATCCCTTGATACTAATTGATCACAAACTTGAGCTAACGTTAAGAAACCTGAGGAGAATGGACAACATACATGAGCAAGAAACCGTGGAGCAAGCTACAACAAGGATGTTGGCCGAAGAGAAAGCTCGGGCTAGAGATCATGAGTTAGCCAGGGTTTCTGAAGAGCAGCATCTAGCTGTAGAAGCTGAACGAGCTAAATGACCTAGAGGTCTAGAGCACCAGCGACACCGATACTTTGATGAGGAAGATGATGCGAACATAGATGAAGTTGGTTCCACTGGAGCGATAGTCCCTCCTCCTTTGCCTGCTAAGGCAAAGTTTGATATTACAAGTGTAATGATTCAACTTCTGAATATGAAGGGAATATTTGCAGGTCATGCATCCAATGACGCCCACGCTCACTTGACAAATTTCGTGGATATATGCAAGGCATACAAGCAGCCAGGGGTTAGCCAGGACGCAATCAGATTGAGGCTATTTCCATTCTCTCTTGGGAGTGAGGCAATGATGTTGTTGGTTGAGATGCTGAATGACTCCATCACTACTTGGGAAGAGCTCAAGAAAGCTTTTCTTGAAAGGTTCTTCCCACCATCCAAGGAATTACAGCTAAAGGATGAAATATATAACTTCAGGCAGCTAAATTCTGAGGCACTCCATGAGACCTAGCTGCGGTTCAAGAAAAAGCTCAAGAAAGTGCCAAACCACAGGATTTCGGATGATACATTATTGGAAATCTTTTACCAGTCCATGAATGCCAACACCAAGGCGGTTGTTGATACTGTCTCAGGAGGATACTTTATGAGTCATACTTATGCGGAGGCTGTGGAGTTACTGGACAGGATCACTAAAACCAAACGAGCTTAGCACACTAGTGAGTCGGAGGTTCCGGATGGTTCTTATATGGTTGGTATGTCTGCTGAATAATGAGAAGAGATGAGGAGCGTGAACAGGAAATTGCAGAGATTAAGACCACCATGGGGTTTCTTTACAAGCACTTAATGCGAATGGGATCCAAAAAGGTGAACGCTATAGGTTCCCAGGGCAAGGCCCCGAGAAATGATGGTTGCGAGTCTGAGTCTGAAGAAGATGTCAATTATTTGAATGATCAGAGGATGGGTTTCTGGACCAACACCTAAGGGTCTAACCAAGATCTTGGTGTCAAGGTCAAGGGAACCATGGTCGAAACTTCTACAAGGATAATAATTTCAACCGGGGCCAGTACCGAGACAATGGGGACTGAAAGAAGCAAGAGGAGTTCAAAAATGATAGGAGCGGTCTGTATGTTCCTCCACGAAACTGAGAAATAGAGTCAAGCGGTTCAAGGGTCGACGATATGCTTTCCAAAGTGCTCAAGCAGATGGAGGCAATAGATAACCACTTTAAGGAGCTCCGCGCTGATATTTCTGGCTTAAACCAAAAAGTGGAGTCACATGTTGTGGAAATCAGGCAAATTGAGCAGCAGATGAGTCATATGACTGTTGCAGTGAATCAAAGGCAGAAAGGCACACTTCCCAACAATACTGTTCAAAATCCAAAAAATGATGGTCACTACATGGCGGTCACTACTAGGAGCGGGAAGGCCACAGTTGACCCACCAAGGCCAGTTGTAGTTAAAGAGTCAAAAGGGCCTGGGTTGATAAATGATGATGATGAAGAGGATGTTGAAAACCCAACTTTGGTTGGGAACTTAGATGTGCAAAATGGTCCGAGTAATGCAAAGGAGCAAGGAGATACCCATGGGAAGGAGAAGGAGGCACAACAGAAACTCATAAAAATTCCTACACCTCCTCCTCCTTACCCCCAGCGCTTGAAGAAGAAAGCTAAAGATGGAAAATATCAAAAGTTTATCTCTATGCTCAAGCAGCTGCCGGTAAATATCCCATTGGTGGAGGCACTTGAGCAAATGCCCAGATATGCCAAATTTATGAAGGACCTCGTCACCAAGAAAAGAACTATAAGTTTGAAACCTGCAGATAATCTGCACCACTGTGGCGCCATCACTACACGGGTCCTGGCACAGAAGAAGGAAGACCCAGGTGCGTTTACTATGCCTTGCACCATTGGGGAGGTTAAGTTTGCAATGGCGCTTTGTGACTTGGGAGCTAGCATAAATTTGATATCGCTAGTAGTATTTAAAAAGTTAGGCTTGGGAACCCCCACACCGACTTCGATGCAACTACTGATGGCTGACCAAACAGTTAAAAAGCCGGTGGGGATTTTGTTTGATGTGCTAGTCAAAGTGGAAAAATTCATATTCCGAGCAGATTTCGTGATTCTGGACCGCGAAGTCGATTCAGAGGTCCCCATTATTTTAGGGCGACCATTCCTTGCAACAGGTAGGGCCCTAGTTGATGTGGAAGCAGGGCAGCTGAAATTTCGGTTAAACAAAGAAGAGGTTACCTTCAACATTAGCCAAACCATGAAACAACCCAAGGAATTCAGCTTAATTTCAGCATTGGAGGACGGAGAAGAGTTACCTGACGAATTTTGAGTAGTCAAGTGACTTGCATCGTGTCGTGACGTTAAATCAGATGCTGCATGGCAGGCAACCCATAGAGGTGCCTTGGTGAAGTATGAGTAGCCAAAACACCCAAGTCGTTCCGCGACGTTAAATCAAGTGCTTCTTGGGAGGCAACCCAAGTTGTAAATGTAATAAAAAGTTAGTGTTAATATTTATTGATGGGTGCAGGTGAATAAGATGGAAAATCTGAAGTTGGAACCAAAAACTGGAACTTCAGTTCTGGTGCAGAAAAATCACAGAACGAGTCATCGTCTGACTTGACAACTCGCTTAGCCAGTCGTGAAGAGAACTGCAGAAAACAGGGGAGCAACGGGTGACTTCACGAGTCATTTCTGTAAGGAACGAATCATTTAGTCCCCTATCAAGTACACTATATCAAAGTTTAAACTTAAAGAAAATGGGTGATAACGGTTCACTCAACGAATCGTTGGGAAACCAAATGACTCATTAAGTGACTCATCCTGAAGCTACAGCAATCCAAGGACAACGAATCAGGAAATGACTCATGGGGAAACACCACGATTCGTTACGTGAGTCGTTAGGTCCCAGGTAAGTTAACTTAACCCGACCCACGAATGAAATTGAAAAAACAATTTAAAAATTAAAATCTAAGAACCTAATTTCATTCAATACTCCCCGTTAAACTCACACACATCCAAAGCTTTGAAATTCCCTCTTCTCTTCTCCTTCTTCCTCACTCGACCTCATCAAGAACCCCATTGATAAATCACCACTGCACGCACAGTCATTGGAGCACATTCACAACTGATATTTCACTCCATCTCTAATAACTCACAATTGTAAGTGATCTTCCCCACACAAAAACTTTGAATATTTTTTGCATTCCATCAAGAAATTTCGAAGACCCATGTATGAGTTAGCTTGAATATTCTTCGATTTACATTGTGTTTATATGTGCCTTGTGATGTAGATAAACCCTAGGAAGTGTAAAACATTGATTTTCGATCATGTAGTCACCTGGGTTGATTTTTAAATTGAGTTTTGTGTTTGTAGAATGGAAAATTGAAAAGAAGATAAAGATGAACAGGAACTCTTGAGCACGAGCCATATCACGAGTCGTTGGGTCACCAAATGACTCGTCATATCGCTCATGCTGAGTGGGATAAGTAAACTACTAAGGCAGTGTACTTAACAAGTGACCTAACGACTCGTTGCCTCTGGTAACAACTCGTTGGGATCAATCGTTAAGTACACTGCCTGTTTGAAAAATGTCCAACCTAGGGTAACAAGTGACTTCACGAATCGTTGCCAGAGGTAACAACTTGTTTAATCACCCGTCAGGACCACTAACACCAGCTAAAAAATATTTTCCGTTTCATCTTCTCTTGTGTACTAACATTGTTTCCACAGGTACAATGGCTCCACGAGGTACACCAAAGAAGGGTCAAACCAAAAAGCAGGTACCTGAGTGCAGTCAACCATCATATCAGAGACTGCGAGATGATCCATCCTCCTCTGAAGAGTCGAGTAGTTCTAAAAAGGAATATGAAGTATCGGAGGAGCAGCTGGTGAGGAGGACGACCAGGGCTAGGTCTCAACAAGTTTCAAATCTGATAGCCCTGGTCGATACTCCCACTCCACTAGCAAGAGATCCGGCCAGCCGCACTAATGAAAGCGCTAGGGCTGCTGCTGCACTTATCCCTGAGGCTCCCCCAGTTGGCCATAATACAGAGAGAGTTGATGAGTTACATGCTCAGCAAGGGGACTCAGACAATGAGCTGATTGAGACATCGGGCACATCAAATGAGCATCCGAGAATGTGAGGGGATGGTGTGTCCATGGCATGCGAGCAATATACAACTGAGATATTGCTCCCAATGACTAAGGAAATCCAAAGTGGAGCATTTATGAGGAGCAAAGGTTGGTAACTACAGGGCTTAAGTACCTGCCAAAGCTACAGGCGGTATTTGAAAATATAGGTTCAGTTGGTTGACCGAGACATTCGGTAGTTACAGTCCATGCTTAGTCCGAGAGTTTTATGCGACATATGCAGCCACGTTGCAGCGGTTGGCACTAGGAGGCTAGGATTGGAAGAAGCGGCCTGTATTGAATCAAGTGATGGTGCACAAGACTTTAGTTGATATATCTGAGGAGACGATCTTCAGGATGCTGTACGGGCCAGATTATCGAGCTTCCATGAACACGACAAGTTTGATCACAGGTTATCCGAGTTGCGGAAAGTCAAAACAAAGAAGTTGAATAGCATGGAGCGGATACAACAGTACACTTGGCTTTCCCGCATCATTGCCACAAAGGGGCCGTTAGTTGAATGGTTGCATGGTACTGAGTCACAGATAAAGAAGGCCACATTGAACTTTCAAGAGAAATTTTGGTGGTCACTGGTGAGGCACAGGCTGGTACCAACAAGCAATGACAATATACTCTCACCCGACAGAGCAGCACTGGTAGCCAGCATAATGGAGGGGTACACAATGAATTTCCCGCGGTTCATTGTTGAGGAGATTCGAGAGCGGGCTATAAATGATGGTACGATGATTCCTTTCCCATGCTTGATTGATAGACTATATCGGGAGTCTCGAGTGCAAGAATTGGCATCAGTTGATCAGAGAGTGGTGGTTTAGAAGATTACCAATATTGGGCTGATTCGAGATGATACAAACCCAGTATCCAGGGCGAGGACTTAGGAATCTGCATGTGATGGAGAGACCATAATAGCATAGGCATTTGGCAGTGGAATGCAAAATGATGCAGCACAGTTCACCGAGTTAATGACTGAGCCTATTGAGGGCAAAGAGATAGGTAGCTAGGCTGAGGTTACAGATACAGCCAATGCCTCTACACCTACCGACATTCCCGAGTCATCATCTACGATAGCAACATACAGACCATCAGTCACACCTCCAAGATCCACCACAGCTAGCCTAGTCACAGTATCACAGGAGTTCTTGGTTGACATGGATAGGCAGCTAGCTAAAGCAGAAAAGCAGCAGGCACACACGGCTCTACAGGTTAAAGTCTTGATGGAGCAGGTTAAGCCGTGGGTGTCAAAGGAGTTAGAGACATTGTCCAGTTCAATACATGGGCGACCGGATGTTTCTGAGAGAAGGATGGATGAGCGCCTTGCATAGTTATAGGCGCTAGAGTTATCTCGATGGTACGCAGAGCTGGGTTCACTATGATAAGAGGTGCAGGACTTGGCCACACGACAGAAAATTGCGGTACCTCCACCGGTACTTCCCGTGATTGATGATGAGTTTGAAGAGGAGATACCATTAATTTTTGATTTCATCATGGAGGAGCCGGTGACACATGCCAAGGGGAAGAGGCCTCGTGAGGAGGCGAGTGTTGATGATGATGCATCTCTGCTCCGTCAGCAAAAATAGGAGCGAAGTGAGATGGAGAGAGCGCTGCACGAATCAAGAGAGGAGGCTCGACTGAGAGAAAAGACTGAGGCAGCGAGAGCTCGTGGAGAAGGAAAGAGCTCAGTTGGATCTGAGAATGTGCCGGGTCAAGACGACAATATTGGAGTTGATGTTGGAGGCGTATCTACACCCTCCACCGACCAGGTAGCTGACACTTAGGTCACACAGGTATGTTTCCTATTCCCTTAGTTTTTTTTCTAGTATATATATGCTAAGAAGGGTTGAGCTACTAAAATCCATATGTACCATATCCAAGACCGAGCCTATGTTACAAGCCGAGAAAGTCCTATAGTGATCCTAGCTACTTGTCTGAAAATTGAGGTATTGAAAGTAAAGACAAGCCTATGGTATTGTATGCTCACAATTCAAATTTCTTTGTGAGAATGAATGGATCTTACCTAGTCCCAAGAGAAATATATTTAATTAATCATATAGACATGTTTGCATGTGGGACTTCTTTGAGGTTAGAGCACTTGGTTAACAAAATCGTCTGCAAATTGTCTGGGGCAGTGTTATAGATTTATGTGCGTGGTTGTAGGTGACAGTATTTTGCCATGTTTCGATTCCTTTGTGTTATGGTTGGAAATTTTGCATCTGCATAGTGTTTTGAGTTGATACGATGAGGGACGGGTTAGAAAATTTGATTATGAGGTATAAAAATGACTGTTGTAAGTTTCTTAAAGTTTTTCCAATTGAAGCGTCGAAGTAGATTGTTTTGTTTTGTTTTGTTTTGTTTTGTTTTGTTTTGTTTTGTTTTTGCCTGAGGATATGCAAAAGTTCTAAGTTGAGGGAGTTAATGTGTTGTGATTTTACGGCACTTTCAACACTGCAAACCAAGAAATTGTGCATATTCCAGGTATGTTTATATGGGTATAAGGTATTTTGTGCTTAATGTGCAGGAAAACAGGTCTAGAAGTGAATTTGGTTGAATTAATGATAAAAACAACTGAAAGTTGACTGTCAGGCACTCAACGAGTCATTTGCAGGAGGAATGACCCGTCGCTTGAGGTGTGGAGAAAAAGATGAAGTTTTGAAGAAGTGAAACAGTGCATTTGATGAGTTGGAGGAATGACTCGTTACACCTGAAAACGAGTCGTCAGGTCAACCGTTAGGCTTTGAAGAGAAAAGTTAAACCAAGTGCCTAGTGAAGTTGACAAGAGACATCACGAGTCATCACATGAAGGAACGACCCGTTGGCAGGCCACTGGAATCATTCGTGAAGTGCATTGGACTTTCTGAGGAATTAGACCACGAGGGACCTAACGACTCGTACTAAGGCACGACGAGTCGTTAGGTGACCCGTTGCCAAGCCTGGGTACGTTGCTGAGGATGACTGATTTAAGCAAGGAATGTCGTCAGAAGGCCTAAAGATCCGTCACCCAGCTCATTGCCACTGCCGACCTGGTTTCCAGATTTATTTAGGAAAAGGATTTCTTTGAATTATAAATACCCAGTTTTAGGTTTATTTTGGAGAGACGATTTCTGGAAGGAGTTTTAGCCCGATTTTGAGAGAGGATCTTGAACGATATTGTGAGGATATTCTTGAGAGAATTTTCATACTATTGTTCTTGATTCAAGAAATGAAAGCACCATTGGAATTTTATTCAATCTACTTGGTTTTAATTCTACAATAGCTTGTAAGTTGCAATTATGATTTCTTCTATATTTTGTGATTGAAATAACACAAATATGAGTAGATAAACCCATAAACTAGGTTTATTGGAACTGAGATAAATTAACAAACATAGGTAGAAATACTTAGTGATTCTTGAATGGAGTTTTATGCATTTATTGTTTTTCCCTTCATTTTCATTGATTCTTGATAGTTGCAAATGTTAGGACTTGCCTTATTCTTACTTACCGGATCAAGGAAGTAAAGAATGGGAAAAGGGATTAACAATGGAGATTTGAGGCTACCAACCCTCATCGAATAGCTTGAACTTGTTCAGGGATAGCTAATTCGATATTAAGGGTAAGGGTCAGCTAAAGTACACCGTATACAGACCAAGTTGCATGGTGAAAATAATCTAGATAGGGGATCAACCATTTAGGTGAATCTAACTTACCAATATTGCATGTTAAACACCGAAATAGATCACTAGTATATAAGCCTTGTAGTTATGAAATCTCGGGGAACACAATCCTAGTCTAGTCGTAAATTGAATACAAACCAAACTTGATACAAGCATTCATTAATTTTACTTTTGTCATTATTCTATATATTTCCTCCTTTGGAAATAAGTAAATCAATAGTAATAGTTATTCGCATTAACCTAAGTTCTTACCATATTCTCGGTAGAATCGACCTCAACCTTTATTGGGTCCTATATTTGATAATCGACCACTTATATCTCAATTGCGAGGTGTAATTTGGGTGACATCGACGTCCAATACATCTAATGATCAACCACGGCAGGTACAGCGATGGTGTGTTCGCGGTATGAGGTTCATTTACAAAAGGGACATTGCTTCGAATGAAAAAGGCCATCCAAAAAGGAGCATCTACGAGGAGCCCAAATTGGTCACCACAGGGCTCAAGGACCTCCCAAAGCTGCATGATTTGTTTAATAGATACAGGTTCGGGTGGTTAACTGAGCCATCGGGGAGCTACAACCCTTGCCTGGTTAGAGAGTTCTATGCAGTGTACGCAACCATGTTACAGTGTCTGGGATTGGGAGGCCAAGAGTGTTAGAAGAGACCCGCATTGACACAGGTGTAGGTTCGGGAGACTCTTGTAGATATCTCTGAGGAGGACCATCTCCAGACTTCTCTATAGTCCAGACTATCATGCCCCGATGAATACAAACCGAGTTTGATCACAGAATGTCAGAGCTCAAGAAAGTCAAAACCAAGAAGCTGAACAGAGTAGAACAAATCAGACAGTACACTTGGCTATCATGAGTCATTGCCACAAGGGGTCTACTGGTTGAGTGGTTGCATGGCACTGAGTCCCAGATAAAGAAGGCCACATTGAACTTCCATGATAAATTCTGGTGGTAAGTGGTTCAGCATAGGCTGGTATCGACCAACAATGATAATGTTCTTTCACCTGACAAAGCTGCACTGGTAGCTAGCATCATGGAGGGGTACGCCATCAATTTCCCATGGTGTATTGCTGATGAGATTTGAGAGCAGGTGATAAATAATAGCACTACCATTCCATTTCCATGCCTCGTTGATAGAATCTATCAGGAGTCAAAGGTGCCAGAGTTGCTGTTGGTTGATCAGAGAGTGGTGGTCCATAAGATCACCGATATCGGGTTGATAAGAGATGACACAAACTCGGTATCGAGAGTGAGGAGTCAGTTTGCCACTTCTGTTGGAGCAACAATATTGGCAGAGGAATTGAGTAGTGGTATGAAGAATAAGGTTGTGTTGTTTACTGAGATTGCGGCAGAGCCCACAGAGGCGAGAGAGATTGGTAGCCGGCCTGAGGCTATAGATGCAGCCAACCTCCCTGCACCTGCTGAGGCTCCAAAGTCCTCATCCTCAATAGAAGCACCTTGTCCACCTGTTGCACCCTCATGTGCTCCTTCAGCCAGTCTAGTCACTATTTCCCAAGAATTCCTGACCGACATGGCTAGACAGCTAGCGAAAGCCAAAAAACAGCAGGCACACACGACTCTTCAAGTTAAAGTACTAATGGTCCCAGTTAAGTCGTGGGTTACAAAGGAGTTGGAGGTGCTCTCTAGCTCAGTGAATTTCCGATTAGATGCCTTCGAGAGGCATATGGATGAGTGCCTTGCACAGTTATAGGCGCCCGAGCTGGCAAGGTGGTATGCAGAGGTAGCAGCACTCCAAGCGGAGGTGCGGGAGTTGTCCACATGGCAGGTAGCTGCGATCCATCCACACATGCTTCCAGTGATTGAGGACGAGAGCCAATAAAGGCTACCGCCTATTTTTGACTTTATCACTGAGGAGCCGATGTGAGGAGGCAAGCTTTGAGGAGGATAATTATCTGCTCCATGAGCAGAAGTGAGAGTGGAGAGAGATGGAGATAGGGCTGCAGTTATTCAGAGAGGAGGCTCGACAGAGGGTCGCATTTGAGGTAGTGAGAGCTCGTGGAGAAAGGATACGAGCTCAGTTGGTTCTGAAAATGTACCGGGTCAAGCCGGTGTTACAAGAGATGACACTAGAGGAGTATCTGCACCCTCCACCGACCAGGTCGTAGATGCCTAGGTCGCACGAGTATGTTCCCTATTTCCATGATTTTGTTTTTATATATATGCGTCGAGGACGACTCATGCTTTTCTTGATAGGGGAGGGAAGGGATACCTGTATATTTTTGTTGAACATACCCGAGGATTTTGCTTTGCCGGATATCTTTTCCCTCAGGTGTTCCTTATCTCGTAGAACTGGCATGTTTAGGTTTTTATGCTTTTGTGTTTGTTTGCGTCAGTCGAAAGAAAATTAGGTGAACTTAAGGCAGTCAAGAGCATGAATTTTTGAATTTAGTTGAACTGATAATGTGATACCCCTCCTAAAATTTTTTATGTGTGTGTTAAAATTGACAAGTATGACCTTTGTGAATCTTTGTATGGAATTCAAAACTATGAACATGTTTATTATTGTATGGCTATACCCGAACTAGCAGTTAGTCGAAGTGATGATGTTAACCATGATATGTGTGAGCGAGATTTAATAGTTAAATTCTGTTGTGTGTGTCAATCTATAACTTGTCTGGTCAGTCATACCGAGATAGAGTATGGTAAACTAGGAAAGGATCATAGACCATTTTTGATTAATGAGCCCACTTTAGCCTTAAAAGACCTACCAAAAGAAAATAAATATCCCTTGATCCAAATTTTTTAGCTTAAATTGACTTTCTTTTTTGTTTACACCAATTCACCTTCCTGCTTTGATTAAAATGAACCTGTTTTGGCCCTAGTTGCTCCTTGGACACTGTGAACCTCAACTAAATAAAATCTCCTAAGTTGAGGGTGGCTATCATAGGGGTGATTAAGAAGAGTAGGGTGGAGTGAAATTGAGTAATGAACATGAAAGAGCGGGTGCGGTGAGCGTAATGAAAGAAAAGAGAAAAAAAGTAAAAAGGTTGTTAAAGAGAAAAAGAGAAAGAAAAAAAAAGAAAATGTGAATGAACGTGATGAATACATGAAAGAAGAAACACTGCACTCGTAGTTGCAAACGAAAACAAAAGAAGAAGAAAGTAAAGGAAAAGGGTAGAAAATATGAAAAGAAGGTTAAAAGTGGAGTCAACGTGTGTGTAGTTCCAAAGAGGGTTAAGCTACTAGTCCCATATGTACCATACCCAGACCCGAGCCTATGTTACAAGATTAACAAGTACTATAGTGATCCTAGTTACCCGTCTGAAGTTTGAGGTATTGAAAGTAAAGGCAAGCCTATGGTATTGCATGCACACAGTTAGAAATTCTTTGTGAGGATGAAAATTGCATTTCTACTCTTCTCTAGATGAGGCTTCACTTTGGATACATATCAAATGAACAAGGTGCTATATATATACTCTTTGGGCAGTGGACAGGGGGTCTGTTTCACGGACCCCATCGCTCCATATTACGGGCATGTCACGGAGCCCATCGTGGAGTGAGAGGGTCCGTGACACGGCCCCGATTGCAACTGGTCTCGCCTTCTTCCTTACTATTTTGATTCCGTGCTCGTTTGACCTCTCCTCGAGCCCTTTCTCATATGCGTCGTACTCTAAAATTCTTGACTTACGTACGAATATGCCGACTAAACAATAGAAACTTATGGGGTGTAACATCTTTATACCCTCTTTATATCAATTAATCTTTTTTATTAGCCATTAATCTTTGTAATCTATGATACATTATGAGAACTAATTTATCATTAATATTCTTTGACCATATTATTCAAGCTATTCTTCTCATATATATATAGATATATGATAGTCTTATTTATTGAGATATACAAGAAAGAGACAAAGAAAGTTTTCTTCCTACTTTCTGAGTTGCTGAGTTTCTATCAATCTAAAATTTTTGTTAGATTCTGGCTCCTAGTTTTATACTGGAAGAACTTGTTGAATCATGAGGGATACACCTACATCGGGTGAAATATACCTAAGAACAATGTCTTTGACACACCTCAAACTATGAGAATTTTCATGCTTTATAACATTTTCTCAACAGTTGATACTTCTACATGCTAATTTCATAACTGGTCCATCTGTGAAGGACAAATTTCACCATATACAATTAATACTAAGGTGAATGAATTAAGGGTGAAAAAAAGTTTCAAAAATAAGAAAAAGTGATACAAGTCTTAATTATTGAATAGCGCTGACAATTTTAAGATTACTGTTAATGACACTTATGTGTTGTGGATTTACAGCACTATTGATTCTCAAAACTAAGAAAATAGCATGGGCTTAGGTGTATTTATGTGGATATGAGGCACTTTTCCTTTTATTAAAGGATAAATGAGTGTTGGAACAATAAAATGCAAAAGAAAGCTAAAAGTGTGCAAAAAAAAGGGCAAAAAGTGCAGTCCACAGTACGATCTGTAGGATGGACCTACGAGTCGTACTGAGGGTTTTGATAAGAAGCTGAAAGTTTAACCTGGAAGACTGATCCCATGAGACTTGTCATAGATCGTACTACGATGGTACAAGTCGTGGTAAGCTAGTCGTGATGAAATCCAGAAGAATTACATAGGAGGCTGATTCTCAGTACAAGAGTACCCTAGGACCCATGAGATGAAGGTACGAGTCGTACCATACCGGTGGTGGTGAAGTTTAGACAAAGTTCAAAATATCAGGATCAAGCCACGGGTTCAATGCACGAGTCGTATGATGTAGGTACGAATCGTATCTTTGCCCAATACTTAGCCAAAGTTCAGCCAACACTTCAAGCCACAAGTCGATGCCACGTACGTGAGAAGCTCCTATGAGTCGTTGGAGGACCTATGACGAGCTCGGCGACAGATATGGAAAGCAGTCCTGTTAGTTTAGGAAAAGGATTCTTGTGTCTCTATAAACATGTTTTATGTTTTATTTGTCAAAGAGGATGACTAATAGACTTAATTTTAGTAAGGAAAACATTGTAGTAAGCAATTTTACATCATTGAAAGTGAGAATTGAGTTGGTTCAACCTTGTGATCAACCTTTTCTTGAACTCATATTGTTCTTTCTACTTGTTATTCAAGATTTCATGGATTAATTGATGGAATCATTTTTTTCAATCATCTTTGTAAGTATTGTTTTATGTCTCCAATCATGAACATAATTCACAACCTTGCAACTATGAGAGGCTAAAACCTCCATAGCTAGGGTTGTGGGAACCATGGTGGATTAACAAGTTAGAGTTGCACAAGGTGATTTTAAAGCCAATACTAATTACTTATATTGTAGTCTCTTCATCTTTAATGATTTTTAGCGGTGCGCAATGTTACAAAGTGCCTAAATTCTTTACTTGCTTTGGTCGAAGAGGTAGAGATTAGGAAAAGAGAATTACAACAGAGCCTTGATCTTGATGATCATTGTATTAACTTGAGTTGTGGTCGCAGGATAGTTATATCTGGAACTTAGTGATAACGGTTACTTTGCAAAACTCATGAGACTTGGTCGAGTAATTGAGGATAGTCATTCAATAGGGATTGGTCAATCGTTTGAATGAACCTAAGTTATCAGTTCTGTAAGTAAGTATTGGTAAAGATCACGAGTGTATACCCAAAGCCATTATGAACCCATGGGGAACACAAACCCTAGTTATCCTTTAATTATTGATTTGCAAATATAATCTTGACTACTATTTATTTTAGATTTTTATTAGAATCCCCCCATTGTGAAGTAATTACCATACGAGTTCATCTACCGGCTGTAATCTAGATCTTTCATATTTCCTGTGGGATTGACCCCAACCTCTAAGTTGGATTCTTTATTGACAACGTCCGCTTCGTACTTCAGTTTGAAGTGTCGTTTGAGAGTTATCAGAAAGTGGTGTCGTTGCCGGGGAATACGGCTAAGACTAGGTTATTAGCTTGTATTTGAATTGTTGGTAGTTACTTTACTCTTGACGTTTTCTTTTTCCTGTGTTTTTCTTTTGTGACATCCTGAGGTTTTCACCTAGGGATAAACCCTCCACTCAGACACCCAAAGATGGAACATGATCAGCTGCCCACCTTAGTAGAAGGAATTGTGACTAATGATACTTTGGCAGCTGTGATAATGAATTATAGAGATAATGGGAGCCCATAATACACAGAGACGGTTGATGCCTTAAATGGGATAGAGTCATATAGCTTCAGCCCAAAAAAGCTAGAACTGGATTTAAAGAACCGTTCAACACCACCGGTCAAACCATCTGTGGAGGTATCACCTATCCTTAAGCTGAAAGCACTACCTCCACATCTCAATTATGCATTCCTTGGAGAAAACAACACCTTTCCAGTTATAGTTGCAACAACCTTATCCGGTGAGAAGGTGGAAGCTGTGGTCAACATATTGAAAAGATACAAGAAGGCAATCAGATGGACCATAGCTGATATCATCGGGATCCTACCATGCATATGCACCCACAAAATCCAGCTGGAACCAAATTCTAAGCCAAGCATAAAGCATCAGCGCCGCCTGAACCCGCCCATGTAAGAAGTGGTAAAAAAAGAGATTATCAAGTGGATGGACATTGGGGTAATATATCCCATAGATGAAAGTCAATGGGTAAGTCCTCTTCAATTCGTACTAAAGAAGGGAGGGATTACGGCGGTTCCCAGTGCAAAGAATGAGTTGATACCAACACGACCAGTCACAAGATGGCGTGTATGCATGGACTACAGGAAACTCAACCACTGCACTCAGAAGGATCACTTTCCAATGCCATTCCTAGATCAGATACTTGATAAACTGGCAGGTAGAGGATGGTACTACTTCCTTGACAGATATTCAGGTTACAATCAGATCACTATCACTCCAGAAGATCAAGAGAAGACAACCTTTACTTGTCCATATGGGACCTTTGCTTTCAAGAGAATGCCCTTCGGATTGTGTAACACTCCAGCCACCTTTCAGCGTTGTATGATGTCCATATTTTCATACATGGTAGAAAACACCACCGAAGTATTTCTGGATGATTTCTCTATTGTAGGTAAGTCATTCGACTCCTGCCTTGAGCATCTGGGCAAAGTGCTAAAAAGATGTGAGGAAACCAATCTGGTCCTAAACTGGTGAAAATGTCATTTCATGGTTAAAGAGGGCATAGTGTTGGGCCATAAAACCTCGGGAAAGGGGATCGAGGTGGAAAAGGTGAAAATTGAAGTTATCTCAGGATTGCCACCCCCTATTTCCATCAAAGGTGTCAAAAGCTTTTTAGGACATGCAGGATTCTACCGACGCTTTATCAAGGATTTTTCCAAAATAGAATAGCCATAGTGCAAACTATTGGAGAAAGAGGTAAAGTTCGTATTTGATGAGGCATGTTTAAAGGCTTTTGAGTGCCTAAAAGAAAATCTCACCACTGCTCCTAATCATCATAGCTCCAGATTGGTTTCTCCCCTTTGAGGTAACGTGTGACGGTAGTGGTGTTGCTATTGGTGCTGTTTTAGGTCAAAGGAGAGCAAAAATCTTTCATCCAATCTATTACGCTAGCAAGACACTCAATACAACCCAAAATAATTATTCAGTCACGAAGAAGGAACTATTGGCAATGGTATTTGCATTTGAAAATTTTCGAGCATACTTGCTCAGAACCAAGGTGATCATTCACGCAGACCACACTGCATTGAGGTGCCTAATGCCTAAAAAAGATGTCAAACCTAGATTAATTCGATGGGTACTCTTGCTCCAAGAATTTGAATTTGAAGTAAAAGATAGAAAGAGAATAGAGAACCAGGTGGCAGATCATTTATCCAGACTTGAGGCTGAAGCAAACGAGCAGCTGGAGGTTGAGATCAATGATGCATTCTAAGACGAGAAGGTATTAGCTACATCACAGGACTTGATCCCTTGGTTTGCTGAGATAGCTAACTACTTGGTTAGCGACATAATACAAGCAGACATGACCCCTCACCAGAAGAAGAAGTTCTTATTTGATGTCTGACAGTATTACTGGGATGAACCATATTTATTCCACATTTGCGCAGATGGGATCATTCGTAAGTGTGTCCCAGAAGTGGATATGCTGAGCATTATGGAGGAATTTCATTCATCTGCTATAGGGGGGCATAATAGTGGCACCAGAATAACACATAAAATTTTGCAATGCAGGTATTACTGGCCAACTATTCATCAAGATGCATACGACCTTGTCAAGTCATGCGATCAGTGTCAAAGGCAAGGCAATATTACCCGTAAGCATGAGTTTCCATTAACCCCAATTTTAGAGGTAGAACTATTTAATGTGTAGGGCATTGACTTCATGGGCCCATTCATTAGCTCATATGGGATGAAGTACATTCTGGTGGCTGTGGATTATGTATCAAAATAGGTGGAGGTTGTTGCATTGCCAAACAATGAAGGCAAGAGTGTTAAAACATTCCTTAAAAAGCATATCTTTTTCGGGTTTGGCACTTCCAGAGCTATAATCAGCGATGGTGGATCGCATTTCTGCAATCACCTCTTCAAAACTTTACTGTAGAAGTACGGTGTCAAGCACAAGGTAGCCACACCTTACCACCCTTAGTTGAGTGGGCAGGTATAAGTTACTAATAGGGAAATCAAGACCATTCTAGCCAAGACAGTAAATACGAACCGGACAGATTGGGTCAGGAAGCTCGATGATACATTGTGGGCTTATCGGACAGCATATAAAACTCCCATTGGCTCATCACCTTACCAACAGGTTTATGGTAAATCATGCCACTTAGTTGAATTAGAGCATAAGGCATTATGGGCATTAAAAAAGCTAAATATGAATTGGAATGATGCTGCCAAGCTAAGATTGAACCAGCTCAATGAATTGGATGAATTTTGACTTAAGGCGTATGAGAGTGTAGCCATTTATAAAGAACGAATGAAGATCTATCATGACAAAAAGATCAGAAGAAGGGAGTTTAGACCAGGTGACTTGGTATTTTTGTTTAACTCAAGACTCCAGCTGCACCCTGGGAAGTTGAAATCTAGATGGATTGGACCTTACAGAGTGGTTCAAGTGTCTCCATACGGTGCAGTGGAACTTGATAATAAAGAAGGGAAAAGGTTCAAAGTAAATGGGCAAAGAATAAAAGTGTATCCGGGAGATGAAGATGAATTGAAAAGAGTGGAGGAAATATACCTTGATGATACCTGAGAAGTCACAGAAGTAACGTCGTGTCGCGAGGTTAAATTAGGCGTTGCATGGGAGGCAACCCATGAGAGGTGAAGTCTGAGTAGCCATAGGTATGTCCTTCTCCCTACATGCTTATATTTTATGCTTCGGGGATGAAGCTCATTTTTTTTAAAAAGGGAGGGGCGTACTTATATTTTTGGGATTTTTTGTTCATCTGAGGGTTTTTCTTATCGTGTTTCTTTTCCCTCAGGCATGCTATCTAGTAGAATCGGCATGCTATCTAGGGTTTTTAGTCATGATTTTTGTTTGATTAGAAAGTAACTTATGAATACTCAGCCAATGGATATGCACTAGTTTTGTTGTTTTTGAAAAAATTGACCTTGCTTAAAAAAAATTCTATGTATTTGTGACAACAATGCATGATTTCTGTGGATCGTTTTATGTCATTTAGTTATTAATAGTGCTAATCTTGTTAATCCATGTATGAACCAGACAGGTAAAGTAAAAATAGTTCATGTACCATGTGTGAGTGAGGTCTTAGTATTTATTGCGATATGTTGTTGAAGATCTAGAACTTGTCTGGTTGGTCTTTGCAGATAGGAGGTCATTTTTGTTTTAGCTCACTTGTAGCCTATATTGCCCTACCAAAGTTTCATGAATCCCTTGATCCTAAGTTTGAGCCTTACTAGACCATATTTCTTTGATTTACCTGTTAACCATACCCATTTATTTATAATGAACTTGTTTGGTCCTGGTCCTTCCTTAGATATTGTGAACCTCAACATAAGAAAAAATACTTAAGTTGAGGGTGGCTAGAGTAGGGGTGCATATGGTGGGAGCGGGAGAAAAGGAAAGAAAAAAAAAGAAGAGAAAAAATGGTGAAAAATAAGGTGTGGTGAGGTGAAAAAATAAAAAGCTGAAAATTTGAGAATATTGAAAAATAAAAATTCAAAAGAGCTTGAAATTATTGAAAAATGCGAAAAATCACCTCACCCGTGAAAGTATTCTTTAAATGGAAAAAAGGAAAGAAAAGAAGACAAAAAGAATGAAGGGTGAAATAGGAAAATGGTGTACCCAATGGATGTAGTGCCAAGGAAGGGATAGTCACTCATAAAATCTTTCATCTTTATCATGTCCAGTCCTAAGCCTACATTACAAGCATATCAAGTCCTATAGTGATCTAAATTGACCATCTAACAGACCAAAGCAGAGAAAATAAGGGCAACCCTATGGTATCTGATACATAATACTTGCATTTCTTTGAGAGAGTGAGTGCTTTATTTGCCTAGTCCCATGTTTCATTTGATACTTCATACTAGAGTGGGGACTTCATTTTTTGTGAGGGTACATGGATTACGTTTGCTTTTACCATTGGTCTGTGTGAAATACATAGGTGATGACTTGATTGCTTGTTGATAGTTAGATGACATGTCTTGATCCCTAAATATGATGTTTTGATGTTGTTTGCAATACATTAGCTGATGATGTTTCAGGAGGAAGGGTCAATAGAGTTTGTATATAGAGTGCACAAATTTGTTTGAGTTTTGGCTATAGTATCTTAAGTTTATTTTCTAGTTAAGCATCATGTTTAGTTTTTCTTTTTCTTTGCATGAGGACATGCAAAAGTCTTAAGTTGAGGGTGTTGATGTGTTGTGGATTTACAGCACTATTGACGCTCAAAACTAGGAAAATAGCGTGGACTTAGGTGTATTTATGTGGATATGAGGCACTTTTCCTTTGATTATAGGATAAATGGGTGTTAGAATAATAAATTGCAAAAGAAAGCTAAAAGTGTGCAAAAAAAGGGCAAAAAGTGCAGTCCACAGTATGATCCGTAGGATGGATCTACGAGTCGTACTGAGGGCCTTCTAAAGAAGCTGAAAGTTTAACCTGGAAGACTGATCCCATGAGACTTGTCACAGATCGTACTATGATGGTACGAGTCGTGGTAAGCCAGTCATGATGAAAACCAGAAGAATTACATAGGAGGCTGATTCTCAGTACGAGAGTACCCTAGGACCCGTGAGATAAAGGTACGAGTCGTACCATACCGGTCGTGGTGAAGTTCAGACAAAGTTCAAAGTATCAGGATCAAGCCACGGGTGCAATGTACGAGTCGTATGATGTAGGTACGAATCGTATCTTTGCCCAATACTTAGCCAAAATTCAGCCAACACTTTAAGCCACAAGTCGATGCCACGTACATGAGAAGCTCCTACGAGTCGTAGGAGGACCTATGACGAGCTCGGCGACAGATATGGAAAGCAGTCCTGTTAGTTTAGTAAAAGGATTCTTGTGTCTCTATAAATATGTTTTATGTTTTATTTGTCATAGAGGACGACTAATAGACTTAATTTTAGTAGGAAAACATTGTATTAAGTAATTTTACATCACTGAAAGTGAGAATTGAGTTGGTTCAACCTAGTGATCAACCTTTTCTTGAACTCATATTGTTCTTGCTACTTGTTATTCAAGATTTCATGGATTAATTGAAGGAATCGTTTTTTTCAATCATCTTTGTAAGTATTGTTTTATGTCTCCAATCATGAACATAATTCACAACCTTGCAACTATGAGAGGCTAAAACCTCCATAGCTAGGGTTGTGGGAACCATGGTAGATTAACAAGTTAGAGTTGCACAAGGTGATTCTAAAGTCAATACTAATTACTTATATTGTAGTCTCTTCATCTTTAATGATTTTTAGTGGTGCGCAACGTTAGGAAGTGCCTGAATTCTTTACTTACTTTGGTCGAAAAGGTAGAGATTAGGAAAAGAGAATTACAACAGAGCCTTGATCTTGATGATCATTGTACTAACTTGAGCTGTGGTCGCAGGATAGTTATATCTGGAACTTAGTGATAACGGTTAGTTTGCAAAACTCATGAGACTTGGTCGAGTAATTGAGGATAGTCATTCAATAGGGATTGGTCGATCGTTTGAATGAACCTAAGTTTTCAGTTCTGTAAGTAAGTATTGGTAAAGATCACGAGTGTATACCCAAATCCATTATGAACCCATGGGGAATACAAACCCTAGTTATCCTTTAATTATTGAATTGCAAATATAATCTTGACTGTTGTTTATTTCTAGATTTTTATTAGAATCCCCCCATCGTGAAGTAATTATCATACGAGTTTATCTACCGGATGTAATCTAGATCTTCCATATTCCCTATGGGATCGACCCCAACCTCTAAGTTGGGTTCTTTATTGACAACGCCTACTTCATACTTCAGTTGGAAGTGTGATTTGAGCGTTATCTGACACTAATTTAAAATCCTCAAGTTTTGTTATTTACACAAAATATCTATCTCCTATTACCTCTATTCACCCCCTTCCTCCCATGCCACCCCACTCCCTTCCTGCCTCATCCTCCCCCTACCCCCTTCCCCATTGTCATCACTTCCCCACCTCCTCCGTTGTCACTTTCTTCGCCACCATCACTATCCCCTCTACCGCCGCCACCGCCACCATCACTATCCCCTCTACCGTCGCCATCGCCACCATCGCTACCTTCTCTTCTGCCATAATTATCACCACCGTCTTTATCATTATTACCACCCCTTCATTCTTTATTACCACATACCACCATTTTCTCCTCCACTTTATTTTTCTAACTTTTTATCCTTTCACCTTCTACCAGAAAATCAAATAACTATTGAAGTTGCTGCAACAACTTTAATAATTGTTTGAGTTGTTGCAATAACTAAATGTGAGTTATTGCAGCAACGTTAATAATTATTTGAGTTGTTGCAACAATTATGTTGAAGTTATTGCTACAACTTCGACAGTTGCTGCAATAACTTCAATAATTGTTGCAACAATTTCAATAATTGTTTGAGTTGTTGCAATAGATCAAACAATTGTTGAGATTATTGCAACAATTACAATAGTTGTTGCAACAGATCAAACAACTGTTGAAGTTGTTGTAATAATCTCAACATAGTTATTGCAACAACTTCATAGTTTAGTTTTCTATAGAATTTTTTCAATGACTTGAAAAAGATATATATTCTCAAACACACGACTAGAGAAAAAAGATATCGTAAAAATAAGAGGAAAAAATAAGAAGAATAATTCAATAAAAAAAAATAACACAACAGCAGCAACAGTGATGGTGGCAACAGCTACGATGGCAATGATGGTGGCGACAATGGAGACATAGATGGAGGGGGAGGAAGAAGGAGGAGGAGGATAAGGAGAAAAAGAAGAAGAAGAAGAAGAAGAAGAAGAAGAAGAAGAAGAAGAAGAAGAAGAAGAAGAAGAGGAGGAGGAGGAGGAGGAGGAGGAGGAGGAGGAGGAGGAGGAGGAGAAATCTGGAGAGAGGAGAAAGAAGAATAAAAATATGATATGAAAAGATAAAAAGGAGAGGAAAAGTTTAAATTTTAAAATTGAAAATTTAGGAGGGAAGTTTTTCGAAAAAGTTATTAAAATTTTAGTTTACACCCTAAAGTTTTTAATCACTCTAATCAGATTCACTTTTTAGTTAATGATAGTTAACCAAGTCAACGCCATCTTTTTTTAATTTCAAAACTTAATTGTCATCTCCCACTCAATTTTCTATTAATACTATACATACTGAAATAACGTGTGAAGTTGTCAATGGAGGGCTAGGTAGCTTGTTTCCATTAAATATTATTAAGAGAAATTTACATAGATGACATATTTTTGACCGAAAATAAGTTTTTATAGCTAATATTTTTATTATTTATAATTTATGGCCAATATGGGATGTATCCATTTGAAAAGTTAAGGTATTTTATGTTTGAATATAAGTATACTAATTAATATGTTGAATTAAATATAGAATACTATCTTTTTAAAATGACAAATTATCAAAAATCATGTTAGAATTAATACATGATTTTCCATATATATATATATATCCCTCTCTTTCTCTCTCTCTCCTCTCTCTTTGCCCTTTCTCGCTTCTCTCTCCCTCTTTCTTTTTCTTCTCTCTCTCTCCCCCTCTCTCCCTCTTTATATACTGTATTCTCACCTCTCTGTATTTATATTTTCGCTCTTTTCTATTTGTACTTTTATATTTTTGAGGTATTAGACAACTGTATTTATTGTATTCATACATGCATTTAGGTTGTATCTCTATCTCTTTGTATGATTATTTTACTTTTCTCTTTGTATTTTTATATTTTTTGAGATGTTAGACGACTGTATTTGTTGTATTAGTACGTGCATTAGGTTTTATCCATTTGCTCTAATTTAGCTTGTATTCATTCACTCATGTATCACATGTATTTATTTGCTCTTATATCAATTGTATCATTAGTAATACAAAAAATATAGAAAAAAATAACACAGAAGAGAGAGATGGAGAGAGAGAGAAAGAGAAAACGAGGGAGAGAGAGGGGTAGAGGAGAAAGAGAGAGAATGATAGAAATAACACAAAATGAGAGAGGGGAGACAGAGGCAACAAGAGAAAGATAAAAGAGAGAGGTGAGGGAGAAAGGGAGGAGAGAGACGATAAATAGGAAGGAAAAATCGTTGGGTCCAAAAGTCATCCATGTTGGGATCGAAATAATCAGAACATCATTCGAAAGCTAATAATTACAAATCTTGATGGCGATAAATCAGACGACAAATAAAACTATTAAAAATAAGCATAAAGTTTAATATGATTTGGTCAAGTGACCTACATATTGAAAAACTAATATAAAAACATAAAATCATTGATAGAATAAACTCCCCCTAAACAAGACTCTTTAAATAGTACATTATGAATGCTATTGTGTTTTGTATGAGAAGAAAAGTTCTTCAATTTATGAAAATATGGATCTTCTTCTCCAAGAAAATGATAGCTTTACAAGAGTTCTTTTCTACGAAGAAAACCTTGTGTCAATAAAAGCTTTTCGAAGTAAAACACAATAATGGTAGAATCCAATAAGGTAGAAAATTTAGGACAAATCCTAACAAATCTCCCCTTAGCCTGAATTTTCTGGTAAAATAATTTTTATCTTCATTCTTCACATAATCTTCATTACTACTGCTTGCCATGGTTAAAATTTTGAAATGGGTTAAAAATTAGAGTCTTGTGCGTTAAAAATAAGCATGGATTGAAATTGAAGCCCTGTACATTAACAGTGAGCAGGGGTTGAGAGTGGAGCTCGTGTAATAAAAGTAAGCACGAGTTGAAATTGGAGACCAAGCGTTAAAAGTTAGCAAGGGGTTGAAATTTGGATCCCATGCGTTAAAGTAAGCATGGGTTGAAAATTAATTTTGGTTTTTTAAAGATGGAGCAGCAAGATTGGTGAAAATATAATTGAAACATTATTTCCACATGTAGACTTCAGACCTTTTTTTCTTGATAAAATTTTTTATTATCGTGAAATTGGTTGCAACTTATTTGAACCTGTCTTCAACCTCGATGAACCGTTGGTTGAACATTGGCGAAATCATTAGCTCTGATATCACTTGTTGGGATCGAAATAATTAGGGAGTCATGCGAAAGCTAATAATTACAAACCTTGATGGCAATAAGTCAGACGATAAACAAAACTATACAAAAAAAGCATAATGTTTAATATGATTTGGTCAAGTGACCTACATATTGAAAAACTAATACAAAAAAAATAAAATTATTGAGAAAATAATCTCCCCCCCTAAACATGACTCTTTAAAGACTACATTGTGAATGTTATTGTGTTTTGTATGAGAAAAAGAAATCTTCTATTTATAGAAATGTGGATCTTTATCTCCAAAAAAAGGATAGGTTTAGAAGAGTTCTTTTCTACCAAGAAAACCTTTTGTGTCAATAAAATCTTTTTAAAGTAAAACACAATTATGATAGAATCTAGATAAGATAGAAAATTTTGGATAAATCCTAATAGTCCATCCTAAATGCCTCCATCGAAGATAGTTTACTATTCCTCAGGTTCTCCCTCTCTCCACGGGAAAAACTTCTTTCAACTGAATTGTCAACTTTACTTTCCTCTTGTTTCCACAAATATGGCTACAAGCTGTATCTTCCACAAATATTACTTTTTTGAGCTGCATTTACATTTGTTCTATGTTTTTATTATGTGCTTCCTATTTTTGTTTTATCTTGCCCTCCTAGATTAATTATTTCACTTTTATTTATTATTTTTCTCCTGTATAAATACTGAGTAATTTCATCTACTATAATATATAGTGTTTCTGATTCCATTTGAGCTTTTTTCCTAAAATGAAATTAAATCCATTAAATTAATTTTTTAAATATTATAATCAAATCAAAATAACTAAAGTCAATTTTTTATTGATTCGGTTATTATCATTATTTTGCCAATTTTTTTGTTTTTTTAATTTTTTTGTTGATTTTATTTTATAAATATATGATATACTGTAACAAACTCATATTTCAAATATAATACTGCTATATCAATTATTCTTTAAAAAAAAAAAAGCTGACATTTGTGAAGATACTAGTTTTTGCATACGCGCCTTACGCATGTCCCTCGTATTAATAAGAATACATTTTTTAAAAAAAATATAAATAATATATAAAAGATATGTTTGTGTAACTATATAAGAATTTAGAAAAAAATTATGAATTTTGAATTGGTAAATAATTTTGTCTAAGAGTTTGATCCAATCTAGTAGTTACTTATTCAATTTGTTCTAATACTTGTTTCAATGAACAAAAATATTGCAAATACAACATTTGATTGAAAGGTAAAAAAATCATTCGCTTTTATATGAGCACTTAAATACATGCATTTATATATATTTCATGTTAATTATTACAAAATTTATATTACTACACTATTAACATATTATTTAATATAAATATAAAAATTACAAAGATGCATTGTGATACATAGTTGTAGAGTAGAATGGAACATGTAACATAATTATTAGTTTAAACAATTAGCATTTACAAAATTGTATTATGAGTTATTATTGTCTTGTTTTGGCACTAATAAATTGATATCACATTATAGTCGCATTTATTTATTTATAATTGATCATTTAAAATAAGAAAGACTCGTCAAAATTAGTGAAAGCAGTCACTACTGCTTGCATTAGAGTAGACTGTCTATATCATACTCCTTGGGGTGCGATCTTTCTCTAGATCTTGTTAACACGGGATGCTTTGTGCACTGGACTGCCCTTTTCAAATTGTATTTTCAAAGTTCTAAAATAAGATTGATTTGTATTATAAACATAATTTTGTTCAACGTATAATTATCTCTTAAAAAGATACTCCCTCTGTTTCGAAATAATTGGTGTTTTAGCTCATGCACACCCCTTAAGAAACTACTCATTCCTATAAAAAAATATTTTTACCCACTTACCCTTAATAAATATCTTGAAAAAGATGTAACTCTTTAATATTTTCTTAATTATATAAAACTCTTTTCATTTAAATAAGGGTAAAATTGAAAGAACATCATTAATGTATTCTTGATTAAGTAAAACATCACTTATTTTGAAACAAAATCAAAAGGTTAAAACACCACTTATTTTAAAATGGAGGGAGTAAAATCTTAATCACTTTTAAATTTCTAAAGATCAATATTTTTTATATATTTCAAATAAGGAAAGATTTAATACATAAAATTTAGTTATTTTTAAAATTATAAATATTTAAAAAAATCGTTAAGTAACTACTTTGTCAAGTGTGAACTCTATATTTAAAAGGGTAAAAAGTTGAAAGATATTTTACTCTGAGGCTTCATACTTTAAATATTTAGTAATAACTTAATTTTAAAGTTTTTATTTTACCCTTTATGAGATTATTTTAACTCAATTTTTTCCCTCTCTCTTAATCTATATGTCTAGTCAAACACCTTCACATAAATTGAAACTAAAGAGATAATGTAGATTTATGTCAAGACCCCAAATAGGTGAGTCATGCAAGCACCTACGTTGACTTCAGCTCGATAGGAGAACCCCTTTCCAACTCAATGTATAAGATAACTCAAATACTCATAAATTTGGATAATACAAAATGTTTCAAAAATTATAATAAAACTTTCCTTTCGAACCATGACTCCCCAAGATCTAATCTAGATAGGCACAAGAGCCCTAACAGAATACTTGACAATATAAAATGACACTGCTTCGTCTGCAGAGAAGAATGAGGAAACTGATGTTGAGTACTCTATATTAATCATGATACTTCAAACCTACTACAACCTACACCAAAAAGGTATAGCAAAATAGTATTAGTACACCACACGTAACAGTAGGCATCATCGGCCGACCAAGATTAGTTCACATAACAGCATACAATTTTAATATACAATCAAGTTATATCATAACCCAACAAGTTCCCTAACCACTTCATTAATTCTTATAACTTGTTAATGATCATGCATCTATCCTACCACCTTAGCCCTTATTTCAATTCCTAATCTGTTTCTCTCACCCGCTGCAAGGGTACTTTGATCGCTACCGCGGTCTCACGACAACGACATTTTACCCGCTTCAGCGCCACCCTATTTATGCAGTCGCTCGATTCCACTAACCCTTACCTCTTTTATTCTGCCATATAACATTACTAACACATCTATTTCATTTACCCTTCTATTATCACTAATCAAGCCCGTATCTATTATTTATTGACCTATTTATTTACTCGCAGGGTTAACTAACCCTCATTAATTTCATACATAAACATAAAGTTAAACTAGAGATCTCCCCGTAATTTGCTACCATTGTTAATCCTGTCAATCTATCACCCACAAGGACCACTTTGATCTAACATTCAATCACATTACAAATAAATAACTTAAGTAAACACAAAGAAACAACAAATCATACTAATGGAGTAAAGTCCTCTACAATCAAAGTACATGTACATACCTGTCTCTCCTGAATTCCACATCACATCTCTACACCATAATCACGTCATGAAGTACCATACCTGTATTGTATTATCATATATTACATTCCAACTATGCCTCTCGCACTATACCCCAATCATGTTGGTATATCTCATATCATACTTGTATATCTGTACATCTTTGTCATTGCAGTCGTATGTATATCATGTCATACCTGCAAAATCTCTGTCTCATAATTATATCATTAGTAACATACCGGGTACACGTCTCTGTCACATCACTATACACACATGCTAGAGTGTCTTATGCTTGCCCTACCAGTCATGACCTGTAGGGGACTCTAGAAATTCATGTACTATATACCTAGCCGTATGAAACCTTCATCATACCTATCTGTGTACTCATGTACTTACACCCAGTCGTATAAACATTTAGTCATACATGTCTGTGTACTCACTCATACCGCTCGTCCGGATGCTTACCTCGGGCATGAGCCACTCCTATTTCAGTGTTCACTCACCAGTTTGATCATACCAACTTGATCGTTCGGATTCTCACTTCGGGCACAAGCCTCCCGTATCTCACATGTAGATGATTTAATACTCTCTTCCACTTACCCCTTCTTTTACTTAGTTGTTTATCACAGATTCCACCCGTCATTTTTCGAACAGTATGTCACAATTCAATTTACTAGAAAGATCACGTATTTAACAAGAATTATGCATTACAAGTTATGATACAATCATGACCTGAGGTCATTTCAAAATCATTCAGTTAATACATCATTTATACCCCAAAGTTCAATCAATGGAGAGCGAACTGGCCAAGCTCGTGAAATTGGGCTTCGCTGCAGCGGCATTGCTGCCGCCATCGCGGTCTCGCTACAGCAGTTCCAAGGCCACTTGCAGCGGTATTGTTCAGCCAGTACTCCAGCCAGTCATCCTCCTGGCTTCCCCTCGAATTGTTTCTTCACAATCTCACACCTATTATGCATAACTTCATCGATCCATCTCTATAGTCACTTTATCTTCTTCCTCAAGCAATGATAATCAAATTTACACAAACCAAACAAGCATAGTACACAACATAAATAAAGAGAACTTACTAGTCCCTTAACTCGCTTTCTCACATAATTCATGAGCTACGATTTAAGCCATATAAATGAATATAATCCACCACCAACATTTAATTTTTGCATTATATAATTAATGATTCATGGCTAATGATTCAATGATAGAATTCAAAAAAAAGGCTAATCAACAAGCAATCTCCGAAGATCAATACGCATAAAATCATCTTACTCCTATGTACACCATTATCTAAATTTATTCCTTTTAAACTATAACCTACGAAATTTCACATCATGAAAATTTCACCACCTTTTCGCTCTTCCCTTTCCCCCCCCCCCCCCCTACACTTTCTAATTATAATCTATTCAATGATAACTAACTCAAAATTTCTCCCTACTCATCAACGGCACATCAAGTATACGCATATATATTTTTTACTAATCAAAGTCTAACACGAAGGTGAGTAAGCCATAGCCTATTTGGGCGCCAAGCTATCGTCGAAAAATTTCCCGTTGCAAGCTTGCCTCAAGTTCCGAGTTTTTGCGAAAAATTATCATGACAGAGGGTGAAGTCTTGCCTTCTCTAGCCTCCATGTTTCTCTTCTTGTTTCAAAATCCTACTTTTTATTTTCTGGGCATTTTTATTTAGCATCCCTTATGAAAATAGGTTTTTAAATCCTAACTGGGATAGAATTGCTGAACTTTTGTCTGCATCACCCGTTGCAGCGAGGGTACTTCTGATGCAGCAATGTTGCTATAGTGAAAACAGTCCACCGCAGCGATCCTGCACCTGGGCCCACCCGATTTTAACTTAGCTTATTATAAATCATTCATCGCATAATCTTTTAATTCTGGAGACTTCACCCAGGCTTGCAAAAATTTTAAATTCACTCGTGCTTAGGTCATCAGGGTGCTATGACAACCGATCAGGTCATTATAATTTAACTAAAAAGGGTGAATAACAAGAGCATTCGATTAATTGAAACAACTTAAATTATGTTGTGTTTCTATATTTTCTTTTCTTTTTTCTTTGATTACATAATTTATTTTCAAAAAAAGATGAAGAAAAAGGAATTCAACATATTAATATATAATAAAATTACACTCTTTAATTTATTTTCGCGTATAATGAGTTAAAAAGTTGTGATGGATAATTAGTAAATTTAATAAATAAAGGATTGATATAAGCTAACAGAATTATAATTAATTTTAAAATCTTAATAAATGTTAGAACTTTTAATATAGTTCAAATAAGAAAAGATTTAAGAAGCAAAATTTTAGTCAATTTTAAAATACTAAATATTAAGAGTTCTTACCTTTTACAAATAAGTAAAATTTTAATAGTTATAATATTAATTAATTTCAAAGTCCTAAATATTAGGATAATAATTAAAATAATAATTATTTAAAAAAATAGTAAATAACAATTTTGTCTACTGTAAAGTCTTTTAATGAAAGGAACAAGGTTCAACCAACATTTTTAAGGATCTTCATGCTTTTAATATAATTAGTCTTAGCATATGCGCCTCACATGTGTCCCTCATATTAATAAGAACAATTTTTTAAAAATAGCTAAAATAATATTTAAAAGATATTTGTGTAACAATGTAATAATTTAGAAATAAAATTACGAATTTCAAATTGATAAATGATTAATGTTTAAGAGTTTGATCCAATCCAGTAGTTATTTCTTCACTTTGTTCTAATACTTATTTCGATAAACAAAAACATCGTAGAAATAGCGTTTGATTTTTTTCAACAAACTACTTTACTATATTAATGCATAAACAACTGCAATAGTTAAATGATGCAACTGCATTATTTACAATCCAACTAGGAAAATCATAAAACCAAACAATCTTATGTAATAACGACATAGAAAACTTAGCTAAATTGTGTGCTAGTGTATTCCAAGGTCTAGGAATATGGACAACATGTATGTCATCAAAGGACCTCATAAGTACCCAAATATCTTCACAAGTAGCCTCCTCTATCTTCCATGAAACTTCACTTTTACACGAGCATTTAAATGTATGCATTATATGTATATTTCATTTTAATTATTACAAATTTGTATTACTACACTAATAATATATTAACTTTTTAATATAAATATTAGCATTACGAAAACGCATTGTAATACAGAGTTGTATAGTAGAATGCAACACATAGTATAAGTTATTAATTTAAATGATTAGCACTTATGAAATCATATTGTGAGTTATTATTGACTTTTTTTGGCACTAATAAATTGATATCATATCATAAACGCATTTATTTATTGTAATTGGTCGTTCAAACTAAGACAGAACAATTAAAATTAGTGAAAATAACCATTAATGTTTGCATTAGGGTAGATTATTTAGATCACGCTTGTAATTAATTTTAAAGTCTTAAATGTTAGAACTTTTAATATAGTTCTAATAAAGAAAGTTTTAAGAAGAAAAATTTTAGTCAATTTTAAGATATTAAATATTAGGAGTTGTTACCTTTTATAAATAAGTAAAGATTTAATAGCTCTTCAAAGTCCTAAATACTAGGATAATAATAATTAAATAAAAATTATTTAAGAAAAATAATTTGTCTATTATAAAGTCTTTTAATGAAAGGCAAAAAGTTCAATCAATATTTTTAAGGATCTTCATGCTTTTAATATAGTATAGATTATTGAAAAGCTTATCATGAACTTTTGTGCCAGTAAAAGGTTAAACTTTAATGGCCAAAACATACACACACACAAATATATAGAACTCAAACATATATGTAAAAATATAGAATATAATAAGTAAAGATTTAATAGCTCTTCAAAGTCCTAAATATTAGGATAATAATAATTAAATGAAAATTATTTAAGAAAAATAGTATTACCTATTATAAAGTCTTTTAATGAAGGGCAAAAAGTTCAATCAATATTTTTAATGGTCTTCATGCTTTTAATATAGTATAGATTATTGAAAAGCATATCATGAACTTTTATGCCGGTAAAAGGTTAAACTTTAATGGTTAAAACACACATAGACACACATATATAGAACTCAAACATATATGTAAAAATATAAAATATAGAATATAGAATATGATATAAAAATAAAATATTAGATCTTCGTTAACTAATGTTATAGTCATTCAAGTGGCTTCCTTTGTTCTCTTTTTTATACTCTTTTACTAATCCAACTCCAATTACTAAGACTTTTACTATCCAGTGAGAACCATATTGTCTTAAGTTGTAATTGGCACAATTTCAGTTGGAAATTTTTTTTAAAATTCCATTGCAAGATTATCTAAAATAAATTGTGCACAAGAGTTATAATTACAATAATTTATAATTTAACAAAAATATTATTTTATGAGATGAGGAGATTACTTTACCTGAATAAATGAAACTTGTGAATGTATGAGTAGATGAACAATGCCAATTACAAATAACATAAATTTTAAATCACATAATATTAATATAATACTCAATTAAAGAACATAACATAGTATCAATATTAGAATCAATTAAATTAAAGGACACATTTGAGTCAAATTATTTTGAATATAAATAATTTGAACTGCCACAACAATTACTATTTTTTTTCAAATCCACGACAAAAAAAGATCCACAACATGAAAAAAAGAAAAGAAAAAGAAGATAGATTAACGCGAAAATATACAAGGTTAAAAATTGAATCAAAGGTGTTGATGCAGAAGAGTTGATGAATTAAATTATATAAATTATAAATTCTTTTATACAAGCGGAAGAATTTATTAATCAAAAAACAATTTGAAAATACAAAAATACTAGGACACTACTATCAAAAACGGAAAAAAAATATCAATTGTAAAAACTCTCTAGCATCAAAAAGGAAAAAGAAATTCTAAATTAAAAAGGAAAAAAAAAACTTTGGTGAAAGATTTTTTTTTAAAAGATTAGCACTACAAATAGAGTTATGACACAAGTAAAAAATTTAATATAACAAAATAAGGTAAAAGAAATTTGTTACTATCAAAAAGGAAAGAAATTCGGTGGAATTTTTTTGGTGGAATCCTTTTTTTTTAGGTTTATACTACAAATAAAAAATCTAATATAATAAAATAAAGTGATGAAACAATTAAAAATAATAATTTTAAATAATAAATATGTTAAAATAGTAAATAATAATTTTATTATTGAGATATATTTTAATGAAAAATAAAAAGTTCAATCAATATTTATAAAAATATTCGCATTTTTAATATAGTATATAAACACATAGATTATGATCATAACTTGAATTAAATAATGACGAATAACTTAAGGACTCAATTAAAAACAAGTTAGTTCTGACCTGAAATAAATTTTTGAATTTATCAAAATAAAAATTATAAATCAAACTAAAATATAAAGGAGATAACTAAACTATTATAAAGGCAAAAAATTAGACTAGAGAACCAAAGCGTAAAAATTACCTTAAAATTTAAATATTTATATGAAAATATAAACGAAAATATATATATATAATAAACGTAAATAACTATCTCCTCAATAACTTAAATTAAAAGTAGTCGTTGAATGAATAATATTTTTATAATTTTCATATATAATATGTGTATTATTGTACAAAATTAATATATAATATATGTATATCAATTAGAAAAAATAAACAGTAACTTTCATCAACTATTTGCGTAAAGATTCAATAAAAATATGTGTAATTATAATTTTTAAATAAATATTCATATAATTAATTTTATTGTTTTAAAAAAAATCAAAATCAAAATCATTAAACATACGGTTTTTTCCCATTGATTGCATGTGAGACTTGAGTGCAGGACCTTAGACAACATGTTCTTTGTGTGATTATATCTTGCTTTAGAACGACACCATGGGGAAATTTGACAAAACTATATTTCCATCCTCATTCCAATGCTGTACTTTTTTGACGAAGAATTGGTATTTTTCAAGTGCACAGGCCATTTCATTCATATTTTCTCTCATCCCAACTGTATTAATTTCACAAACTTTTCTGGCGTTGTGATTGAATTTCTCGTTAAAACGTAATCAGAGGGAGATGAACTGTGAGCCTTTTTTTAATTAAACATAATTGATGTAATGATATTTATATTTCATGCTATTATATTTTCATATCTTAGTGAGTTTTTCTAAAATTTAATAAATAAAGAAACTCTCATAGAAAATGACATTGTCATAGATAGTTTTTTAGATGGTTATGCGTAAAATTGATAGGATAGAGAGTTCATAGCATTTTGTTCTTGAAACAACATTTTTTATATTTTAGCATTGTTCTTACATTATTTATTTTTCTCCTTTAAAAAAATATATAAACAATAATCAGTGTAAATATTAATTGAGAGTGGAAGGACTAGTAAAATGGGGAAATCGATGATGATTTTATTTTAATGATTATCTGGGTTATATCATTTTTTGTGTTGTTACTTTTCTCAAATAAGTATTATAATTTTTTTATATTATTGGTGATTTATTTAAATTTATTTTTAAAATTATTAAAAATATTGTGTTTACTTCTTTTCTTAGTAATAAAATTATAAAATTGAACATACATGAGATATACATCCCCTAGATTCATGGAACTTATTTTTCATATTTCGAGGCTTACACCTCTCCCCATGCTGCATAAAGCTTCTCGTCTTGCGAAACACTATCTTAAACTATGCGAAATTGAATAAAATTGTTCTTTATTAATAATTTGACTCAAAAATATCTTTGTCATTAATAGTCTGATCCAAGTATGCCCTTATTATTACTTTTGGGTCAACATACCATTTTTCTAATAAAAGTATTTTTTTTCTAACATATTCTTTTTCCAATAATATTATTTTAAAGAACCATTTTCTTATTTCTTCCTTTAAAAATTTCTTTAACTAATAAAAAAATAAAAAATAATATTTTTTCTTCTTAATCTACTTTTATCAATTAAAATAGAATAACCCAATGTATTTTTAAATTGATAATATAGGTCATATATATAAGATCATAGTAGTCTCATCATTAATTTTTACGCAGATAATGATAAAATTCTTTTTTTCTAATAAAAAAGAAAATATCTTTATTTCTTATTCTTTCCGAATTGAAATAGGATAAAATTTTGCTAATATATTTTTTCATTTTAAAGTTGAAATGAGAAAAAGGTCAATAATATCTTCATCGACGATATTTTAAAGATATTTTGTGATTTGAAATAATATAGTAAATTTTCATGTTTTATGGTGTTGGATCTTAATTTCAAAATCGACGAATATATTAGCAAATGTGAATCATTCGATGAATATATTAACAAATTTGAATCATTCTTTAATTCGTAGAAGATTAAAAAATTAAAATATTTTTTATTTTGTTAGAAAAAGAAATTAATTATTTTGTAGATGAGAATTAATGATGAGTTACTATAATCTCTTTTGTGTGTGTGTGTATGTATGTATCAACATTTTCATAGCGAAGATATAAAATAGATATTGAAACATTTTAAAAAAATATTTCGTATATTGATTTAACAAAAAATACATTTTAAATCTATTGGACTTAGTGAAAATATATTGAAAATATTTAGCACAATTAATATATCATATATTAGAAATAAATTCTGAATGAAATTGAATAGATATATCTAAGTGTGTGCGGGTGTGTGTATGAGTATGAAAATTAATGATAAATATAATATTCTTATTAGAAAAACAATGTGTTTAAAACAAAAAGAAACAATATATTTATTAGGGTAAGGGCATTATTTATCCAAAAGGTTGATTAGAAAATTATACTACCTCACTGTTTTTTGAATTAAATTTTTTTCTTCTTCACATTTGATTGATCAAAATTTTAAAAATAGATTTTTCTGGATAAATAAGTGTCACACCCCGCCTTGGGAGGGGGGGGGTATGACTGGCACCTGGTGCCCTACTAGGACCTGAACTGCTAGACTGCTAAGCCTGGGCACATCTGGTGTCTGGCTGGCTCTAACTCACATTTCTGGAAACAAAGGGCTATATAACGGCTGTAAACGCAGCCCCCGGCCCATTGGCCTATAGCCTCCTATACCTGTACTAACAACTGGCCAGAAACATATCAATATAGGGAAACCTATGCGGGCCGACAAGGCCACCATGCTGTCTAGTTATCTATAACTTAACCATGAAGTACTGGATAGCTACGTGACCGGCAAGGTCACCACTACTGTCGAATTATGGCCCCACACGGCCAACATAAAGAAAACACAAGTACTAACAGCTATGCAACTGCACGGCCTCACACGACCGGCTCATCTGACCACAGGGAAATATATACAGACTGCAAGCCTCTAGGAATAACTATAAAAATGATCGGGACAGGGCCCCGACCTACCCGTACTATACAACGGAAGAAAATGAAATACACCTCTGGAATTCAGTCTCCGGATGACAGGAGCTGAATACTCGATCGCTGACAGGAATCACGATGGATCGCCTGCTCATCTAAGAATACCTGCAGGCAAGTAATGCAGCACCCCACTGGGCGTCAGTACCGCTGGTACTGAGTATGTAAAGCAATAACTGAAAGAAATATCTGAAAACAACAATATAACTGATGAAACTGAAGTAGGAAGGAATAGATTAACTGTCTGATAATGTAAATCATACCTTCTCTTAATTATACTGGAAGGAGTAGGAGTCATACCTGAGGGTTTATCGCTCTACTGTCGATCTACTCGTATCTACTGTAACACGGTATAACATATCATAACATAACATAACACACACAAACCTTACTCGGCCCCCATAAGCCGGGGGGTACAACCAGCACAGAATCTATACCCCTACCCCGGTCATCCCATCTCCTATAATAGCTGTAAGCATCCTGTCGGTCCCCTGGGTATGCACTTGGGCTCGCTGAGCCCCTGACTATAACTGCATTTGAGTCCGGAGGACTCCTGAATCAACACCCGGGCGTATCCGCTCGACAGGGGTGTATAAGGGCCGATCAAGGCACAAATATGGAGAAAGCTGGCATCCCATCTTCGTCCCCTGTGGGACGGCATGCCACTCCGTAGAGCGACGTATCCTCGTCCTCTGGAGGACGAGTCGATACAGCTATCAACCCTGGGGCGGTCATGGATGCTAGGTAGTCCAACCCCAAACAATACAACGGTCTCAACTAGTAATACTATCTGCATGTCCCACATACTGAAGCTAATAGTGGTAAAGTATCTGTATATACTATATACTGAGCTAGTGATAGTAATATGTACGTACTTAATACATGCTGAGGCTGGTACTAGTATATATGTATAAATATAGTCTTCTGCCAGACTGTACAGGGGCTAATGCTGAACAAGATATATTGTTTCTGCTGAGAACTATGTTGTATACTGAGTTTCTATAGTAACATGATTTATTATTCCTAACATGCTTTCTAACTTCATTTTAACTTATCATTCTATTTCTGAGATGTCTTACAGATATTACATCGCTTTACTGGGTTTCAACTGAATACAATGATATCCTAACATTCTGTGTCACTTCACGTACTGAGCATGCTGTGCAGTTTCTAACACTTGTATTAGAATCTATATCGTGCTAGCAAATTTCACGCAAGTTATAACTCGATGCTTCTAATATCGTACCAACATTCGTAATAAACATAACACATGACTTCTGAACACTCTACTGGCCTTTAAATTACTGCACTGTACCGAGATTACTTAACTTGCCGAGGAAACTAGCTTTACATACCTTATCCTCAAACTATTCGTCTGTCGGACGAGGCTCGGCCGGTACTTCAACTATTTTCTCCCAACTGCATACATAAATATGTCAATTAATACTAAATACAGCTTTATTTTAAAGAGCAACGTCACTTTCGATATAGTTTATAGCCTAAACTTAGGCTTATCGAAAGAAGGTCGAAAACTCGCTATTTTTCAGAGGTCCAGAAGGGAGAACTATTCACTTCTCAGCTAGGAACACATAGACACTAGTTTGGAGCAATTCTACTTACCTTAGCTCGGTAGCTCGACGATTCGTCGGCCGTATTTCACGAAACTAAATCCGTAGGTATGCTCTCTGCTGCTAAATACCTCGGTATCTGAGGTTAATTTGAGTTTGGACAACGTTTAGCAGCGTAATTGGATGAAAATTATCTTACCTCCTTCGTTCTTATCTCTCCTCTGTTGATCCCTCTCTATTTCACTGGAAATTATAAGTGTTTAATGATTTAAAACCGAAGTGGGGCTTTATATACTTGGGCCTGGACAAGGCCAACGTGTCACGGAGCCAACGCGGAGGCCTCACCTCCGTGACACGCTGCCATCGTGGAGGGGCTCTGCCTCGGCTCCTTCCGCGATGGTTCGACAGGTTTCTCGTCCGATCTTTTCCCGGGCCTTTCTCTAGCACGTATGACCTTCAAATATGCTTAACCAACGTGCGAATAGGTCATCTAGGTGCCGGGAATCCTACGGGGTATAACATTCTCCCCCCCCCCCTTAAGAACATTTGTCCTCGAATGTATACTGCTATCTAGAGGACTACTTAACTTACTTGTTTAAAAACATTTCGCCAGAGTCTCCCCTGTAATATGGACTATACCAAAAAAAAACCTGAAATGCAGAAAAGTCCAATACAGGTACTGTACACAATACTGTAGGATTCACTGGATGGCTACGTATCAATTTTCCTCACTTATACATATACAACCATAAGATACTACATAAGCAATGATACGGACATACCTGTCGCCTAACTAGGCCTGGAATAGGTGAGGGTACCTAGCTCTCATATCTTCTTCAGCTCCCCACGTCATTTCCTCACGATTCCTGTTACGCCACAATACATTAACAGGCGCAACATCTTTAGTCCTCAACCTGCGAATCTGTCTGTCTAAAATAGCTACTGGAACTTCTTCATATGCTAACTCCGGAGGCAAGTTCAATTCGTATGCAACTCGGCCTATTCTTCGCCGAATCTGATATGGCCCAATGAATCTCGGGCTAAGCTTGCCTTTCTTGCCAAATCTCATCACCCCTTTCATCGGAGACACTTTCAGATATACCCAGTCATTTACCGCAAATTCTAGATCTCTGCGTCGTACATCTGCATATGATTTCTGGCGACTCTGTGCGGTCAATAGGCGTTCTCTGATAAGATCTACTTTCTCTTCTGACTGCTGAACAAGGTCTGGCCTAATCATCGCTGATTCTCCTACTTCAAACCAGCCAACCGGCGATCTGCACTTTCGCCCGTATAAAGCCTCAAAAGGTGCCATCTGAATAGCCGAGTGATAGCTATTACTATAAGCAAGTTCTATCAGCGGCAAATGCTCATCCCAGCTACCATCATAGTCTAGCACATACGCTCGCAGCATATCCTCGAGCGTCTGAATAGTGCGCTCAGCCTGTCTGTCTGTCTGAGGGTGGGAAGCTATGCTTAGAATCTGCGTCCCCAGCCCCTTCTGGAACGATTTCCAAAACCTAGCCGTGAACTGCGCTCCTCTGTCTGAAATAACGGATACTGGCACTCCATGCAATCTGACTATCTCTCAAATATACAACTCCGCATAATCTCCAGCCGAGAAAGTAGTTCTAACTGGCAGGAAATGAACTGATTTAGTCAATCTGTCAACTATTACCCATATAGAGTCATGTCTGTGTCTGGTACGGGGTAATCCTGCCACAAAATCCATATTCACTGCTTCCAATTTTCAGAGAGGCACAACTATGTCCTGAGTTAACCCGCCTGGTTTCTGATGTTCTGCTTTCACCTGTTGGCAGTTAGGACACTGGGCTACAAATTCAACAATTTCTCTTTTCATACCTGGCCACCAGTAGTTCTCTTTGATGTCATGGTACATTTTTGTCACACCCGGGGTGTAGAGAATAACGGGCGTAATGTACCTCGTTCATAATCTGCTGGCGGAGCCTTGAAACATCTGAAACATATAGACGGCCTTTACAACGCAGCACTCCATCCTCTGTTACCTGGAAATCTGGCGTTTTCCCCTGCTAACCAGGTCAGGATTCTTATACTACCGTTCCTTTATTTTCACAACTGATGACGACACAACGGTGTTCTAGATTACCGCTCTGTTGTCCTTCATTTCTATTACACGAACGACTAAATTGACCAGTTGATGTATCTCTCTGACCAACCCCCGTTGCTCGGGTTGCACATACACCACACTCCTAATAGATCTATAGCTAAGAGCGATTGCTGCTCCATTACTTCTTCTTGACTGATATAACATTTTCATACTTAGAGAGCTCGGCATATAATTGACGGTTATACTGGCTTGTCTTGCCAAAGAGATCGACAGGTAGTTTACCGGCGTAACTAGAGCTTATTTGGCCCTCCGGCCACATGCTAAGGCTACTTGTTGTTGGGATAACCTGAATGACCGTCTGCGCACTTTGCGCCTTTATCTGATCAGAGGATCCTGATATTGGCCATGACCTCTAATGATCTGGCTGCATAACCTTAAATAACTGAATAGTCGGGTTGAATGACCCGAATGTGGCAGTAGTCTAACAATGCTCTAACTGTTCTACTTGAGTACTTATAGTTCATGCATAACCGCAGACTTGTGGGCATCTAATTGCTTCGTTATTTGCTTGAACCACTGTAAGGCTGGGCTTAATCAAACTTACTCCCAGGCGATCAATCTCTGGATCTTCACCGGGAGTCTACTGATCCCCTGGTCCTAATAAACACTGTGCTAGCAGGGTACTATCAATTTCTTACGCCTTGTGTGTATCCACTTGGATTTATACTGCTATTCTGGGGAATTCTCGGTCTTATGAGCTATTCTGTAAATACTGGCCTTCTGCTAGGGCTCTGTATCTGAATATCTTACGAGAACCAGCTGAAGTACTAGTCTGTCGCTGACTACTGATGTGGACCCTTCCTTGGGGTACCCACGGGTATTGTGACTGGGACGGCCGGCTGACTTATGGGGCGTTCCACCTAATAACTTCTAGGTTGGCTAAGGCCGACTCTCACCTACAAGGCTGGGAAAATGACGTACGACCACTTAACATACTAGAACAATTCTGGTATTGCTAATCTCTGAAATTTGCCTATTCGGCCTCTAATCCTGGTTCTAGCATATGCACTACTATTACCGATCTTCAGGGATGCCTCCCTGCTAATGCAGGCGCCAGCTGGTCGGTAGACCGTCTAACTGCGCCCTTATCATCTAGCCATCTGTTTTAGACCATTAACTTTGGTAAGCTCCTAGAGCCTAGATCTGACAACAACACATAAGTCTATTAACCTAATAACTGAGAACTGAGATAGTTTCTATGACTTCATACGTAATTCACACTTAATCTGCCCTTTCTCTTCTCCTTTCCCTTTCTCCTTTCTTCTCTCCTTTTCTTTCTTTCTTCTCCCCCCCTTTTTTTTGGCAAGGGAGGGGGGGTCCTGCAATGCAATCTGTACATGCTTTCTATTACTAATCAGCATCTGTGATTGTAACCTCTATAGGCAGCTACTCACAGCATATCTTTTATCTGTATATATATATATATATATATATATATATATATATATATATATATATATATATAAATAAATACGTACAATACATACTGAATTCTGTAATGGTACGTAATCTCTGACACACTTTACTAAATTTCATATTGTACATGATATACTGCTTCTATGGTCTAATAATACCTCCTGCTTTCTCTTAACATTTCATTGTATTGTCACCCCATTCTGAAAGTAACAAACATAAACACTTTAGTTATTGTCTGCTATTTGAAATTCCGCCACTCTTGCGATGTGGGGTCAACGTTCGAATCTTGTGGTCTTACTAGGCATATATTGAGAGCCCATGACTGTCTGTTGGGCCTTATCTCTAGGCCACACTAGATTAAATTTGCTGTGTCGGCAATTTCTCAACTTCCCCATAAGCGAACATACTGCAGTATTTTGGACTGCAATCTTACTGTCAGCCCGAGGCTTAATCCTTAATACGATATTCTATCAATCTGGGGGTAATCCTAATTTCCCCACAACATCTGACACTCCTGCTTCTTCCCCTCATCTTGCTTAAACTGAACTCTGGGGTTCAAGTTACCTGTTTTTCATTGTTAATAAGATTATGGTCAAGTATCAGCTCATATTTCCCCTGACTTACAATCAGACCTATCTGATTCACATGACCTCTCACCCTTTCGATACCATAACTGAATCGTATCTATAATCTTGCAGGTATATCTTACTGTCTATTAGCATGTATGGCGGACTTAGCCTTTTTCTGACTCAAATTTGACTATTACTAAGCATTCATTACTAACAGGTCTTTTACCCCTGCTTCGGGTAAGCTAACAGTCTTACTTTCTTTACTGACTTGTTATCATAATGGTCTGCACAACTCACGTAATCATAGGGACTCCTTATACTTTCTAATACTTACTAGGATCAATCAGCCCATCTTTACTTACTGCTTGACTTGGCAACCTCATCTCAAGTCTTATGCCCCTTTGCTGTACTAGAATCAAAGTCAAGAGGTAGGAATAGCCCTTTTCTTGTTGCAACAGATAGAACATATAACTGTACCACATCTGAAAAGATGTGTTTGGGATTCCTGCATTTCCCTCTCTTTCTCATACTTATCTGATAGTCCGACTTTGTCTGTAATCTTAATCAGATCTCATCTAGCTAATAAATAAATCAACTCGTATGCACATTACACTCCTGACTTCCTATTCTAACGTTATCAACGTATACTGGGGATAGTACCGATAAAGGTATCATGCTGGGAGGTCTCGGGTACCTCTTCCTGCTGCTGTAGTTATCATGTAACTGGCTGATGCCTTCTTCTGTTGCTATATCTGATCTTCTGCCTGTAATAGGATGTTGATCTCCCTTTGTATCTGTAATCAAAGAATACGGTAAGTTTTTAGAGACTCCACCCTATACTGTACCGCTCTAAAGCACGACTGACTGAGAAGGAAGGGTAACCATCCTATCATGCCTTGCAGCCTCCTGCCTATAATATGTGGTGCACAACACATCCATATACAAGACTCTACTTAGCACGGCTTGCAGACTCCCTGGGACACGAACTGCTCTGATACCAAGTTTGTCACACCCCGCCTTGGGGGGGGGGTATGACTGGCACCTGGTGCCCTACTAGGACCTGAACTGCTAGACTGCTAAGCCTGGGCACATCTGGTGCCTGGCTGGCTCTAACTCACATTTCTGGAAACAAAGGGCTATATAACGGCTGTAAACGCAGCCCCCGGCCCATTGGCCTATAGCCTCCTATACCTGTACTAACAACTGGCCAGAAACATATCAATATAGGGAAACCTATGCGGGCCGACAAGGCCACCATGCTGTCTAGTTATCTATAACTTAACCATGAAGTACTGGATAGCTACGTGACCGGCAAGGTCACCACTACTGTCGAATTATGGCCCCACACGGCCAACATAAAGGAAACACAAGTACTAACAGCTATGCAACTGCACGACCTCACACGACCGGCTCATCTGACCACATAGAAATATATATAGACTGCAAGCCTCTAGGAATAACTATAAAAATGATCGGGACAGGGCCCCGACCTACCCGTACTATACAACGGAAGAAAATGAAATACACCTCTGGAATTCAGTCTCCGGATGACAGGAGCTGAATACTCGATCGCTGACAGGAATCACGACAGATCGCCTGCTTATCTAAGAATACCCGTAGGCAAGTAATGCAGCGCCCCACCGGGCATCAGTACCGCTGGTACTGAGTATGTAAAGCAATAACTGAAAGAAATATCTGAAAACAACAATATAACTGATGAAACTGAAGTAGGAAGGAATAGATTAACTGTCTGATAATGTAAATCATACCTTCTCTTAATTATACTGGAAGGAGTAGGAGTCATACATGAGGGTTTATCGCTCTACTGTCGATCTACTCGTATCTACTGTAACACGGCATAACATATCATAACATAACATAGCACACACAAACCTTACCCGGCCCCCATAAGCCGGGGGGTACAACTAGCACAGAATCTATACTCCTACCTCAGTCATCCCATCTCCTATAATAGCTGTAAGCATCCTGCCGGTCCCCTAAGTATGCACTTGGGCTCGCTGAGCCCCTGACTATAACTGCATCTGAGTCCGGAGGACTTTTGAATCAACATCCAGGCGTATCCGCTCGACAGGGGTGTGTAAGGGCCGATCAAGGCACAAATATGGGGAAAGCTGGCATCCCATCTTCGTCCCCTGTGGGACGGAATGTCACTCCGTAGAGCGACGTATCCTCGTCCTCTGGAGGACGAGTCGATACAGCTATCAACCCTGGGGCGGTCATGGATGCTAGGTAGTCCAACCCCAAACAATACAACGGTCTCAACTAGTAATACTATCTGCATGTCCCACATACTGAAGCTAATAGTGGTAAAGTATCTGTATATACTATATGCTGAGCTAGTGATAGTAATATGTACCTACTTAATACATGCTGAGGCTGGTACTAGTATATATGTATAAATATAGTCTTCTGCCAGACTGTACAGGGGCTAATTCTGAACAAGATATATTGTTTCTGCTGAAAACTATGTTGTATACTGAGTTTCTATAGTAACATGATTTACTATTCCTAACATGCTTTATAACTTCACTTTTAACTTATCATTCTATTTCTGAGATGTCTTACAGATGTTATATCGCTTTACTAGGTTTCAACTGAATATAATGATATCCTAACATTCTGTGTCACTTCACGTACTGAGCATGTTGTGCAGTTTCTAACACTTGTATTAGAATCTATATCGTGCTAGCAAGTTTCACGCAAGTTATAACTCGATGCTTCTAATATCGTACCAACATTCGTAATAAACATAACACATGACTTCTGAACACTCTACTGGCCTTTAAATTACTTCACTGTACCGAGATTACTTAACTTGCCGAGGAAACTAGCTTTACATACCTTATCCTCGAACTATCCGTCTGTCGGACGAGGCTCGGCCGGTACTTCAACTATTTTCTCCCAACTGCATACATAAATATGTCAATTAATACTAAATACAGCTTTATTTTAAAGAGCAACATCACTTTCGATATAGTTTATAGCCTAAACTTAGGCTTATCGAAAGACAGTCGAAAACTCGCTATTTTTCAGAGGTCCAGAAGGGAGAACTATTCACTTCTCAGCTAGGAACACATAGACACTAGTTTGGAGCAATTCTACTTACCTTAGCTCGGTAGCTCGACGATTCGTCGGCCGTATTTTACGAAACTAAATCCGTAGGAATGCTCTCTGCTGCTAAATACCTCGGTATCTGAGGTTAATTTGAGTTTGGACAACGTTTAGCAGCGTAATCGGATGAAAATTATCTTACCTCCTTCGTTCTTATCTCTCCTCTGCTGATCCCTCTCTGTTTCACTGGAAATTATAAGTGTTTAATGATTTAAAACCGAAGTGGGGCTTTATATACTTGGGCCTGGACAAGGCCAACGTGTCACGGAGCCAACGCGGAGGCCTCACCTCCGTGACACGCTGCCATCGCGGAGGGGCTCTGCCTCGGCTCCTTCCGCAATGGTTCGACAGGTTTCTCGTCCGATCTTTTCCCGGGCCTTTCTCTAGCACGTATGGCCTTCAAATATGCTTAACCAACGTGCGAATAGGTCATCTAGGTGTCGGGAATCCTACGGGGTATAACAATAAGTTATCTTAAAATGTAGAAATAGTTTTCCTGATACAAGTAGAAAAATCAAGTAGCACAAGTGAAGTCCCGTGTTGGTTATCTCCTTGCCACCTTTCAACACACATCCGTACCTCATTTTCAACTCTCATAACATGAGCACCATCTATAACACAGAGTCTGGCGCCAAAATAGTACATTTCAAAGTCATTAGATCAAAATGAATTGCCATAAAAAACATGTATCAAAAAGAGTTGTTAGTTGCTTTTCATGTGAACTCCAATATTATTTAAGCATCTCCACATATTTGTTTGCTGTCAATTTTTTTAAAATAATAAATGATTAAAACGGTTCGAATTCGGCGTCAAATCAACAACTTAATGGGCAAAATATATCAAAATAGTATACGAAAAAATTAATGTACTAAAACGGCAAATTTTCTCTATTTTGGGCGAACTGAGTACTCTTCATTTATTCTCCGTTAGTCACTTTTACTTGGTTAATTAAAATACATAAATAAATAAATATACTCACAGTTCGTCAGAAATTGGGCGAAATGGATAATTCGAATTGGGCGAACTGTGAGTATATTTAATTTTTTTTAATGGTTTCTATGTGGAAAGTTCGTCATATTGTGGAAAGTGCTTGAAGTGGGGATATATTAGTGAGAAGATTAAGAAATAAATAGGAGAGAATAAAGGAACTTGGGCTGGGGACGGGGGGAAAAAGAGAGCGAAATAAAAGGTGATTATAAAGAGAGAAAAATTGGGGGAATTTGGCGTAATTAATTAAATCAAACAAGGTGGGGTCGGAGCGGAGCTAGGATAGTGCTGTTTTATTAAAAAACTATACTATATATATGATTAAAATTATTTTTTAATTTATATATATAGTATAATAGATGTTGAATTCCTTTGATTTCTTCGTATGTTTATTTTTTCATATTTTAAATTCTCTTAATGAAAATTCCGATTCCGCCGTTGAATACGGTATATTGTATCTTTTAACCTTCTTGATTATACATGTTTCTATGTGAAGATGAAATATTATTGGCTAGATTTGATTGTGAAGATAAAAAATTGTTGCTGGCTATGTTTTACTACGAAGATAAGATAGATTTTTCAATTGAGTTCAGTGATATTTATAAGCGTAAAATGTAGAACTATTTTTTTTTAAAAAGAAAAAATTACATAAATTTTAGAAAATTTAATTAGCTATTTACATTCATTAGCAAACCTATTAAAAATTATTAAACATAGTAAAATAATTACCGAAATAGCAAATTACTAATTTTTTAACAATTACTATTGTTTCAAATTTTTTATATTCTCTTTCCAACTTACTACATTCTCTCTCCAATTTAATCCCTTTATTCTCTCATTGTAACTCCAAAAATTTCTCTCCCAAATCTCCCAAAAAATTCATCCGATTTCTCTCATCACTCCTTTTTTCCTCTTTCAAAATTCTCATTTCTTCTGTCGATCTCTCCTCCCCCTCTCTCTCAGCCATGACGATCTGGATGCAGATAATTGCAGATCTATGGAGAAAATAAAAAAGAATTCAAAATTTTTGGTGAAGAAGCTGTAGAGAATTGTAGTTCCTCATTGGTCTACCGGATCTATTCTCTTATCTATACCGGGTCGATGGGTGGGTGCTCCTTATTTCTCCTTTAACTACTCCGGAGATACTATTTTCAGAGAAATCGAAACTCCAAATTTGATTAGCAATCTTTCTGATGGAGAAGCCTTTGCTTCACCAATGTCGAAGAAATCGAAGTAGAAGATTTTATGAGCAATCTATTATTGCTGGATTTCTCAAGTTTTTGTCTTTGTGTATCAATGAATGATTGATACACTACAATTTTTTCAAGCTTTTGTCTTTGTATATTAATGCGAAATTGATACGTGTATCAGTATCATATTTCTGATAATTTTAGAATTGTTATGTTTCAATATATTGCTTTGTATGTATCAATATAGTACCAATTTGTTATTAGTATGTATCAATATTTTCAGTGATAATGGAATATAAAATACCCATATTACTTTGTGTATCCATTTAGAAAAGTTTTGCCAATTATTTGATTTATTGCCCATATATCAGTATTATCTTGAATAAAATACAAATTAAAAATTATCATTCATGTTCATCAATGTATGATAATTATATCATTTGTTTATAAAACATTTAATGTTATAGAATTCTGCATATTATAAATTTTTTGATTGTGTGTCTGTTTTATTTTTTTAATTTTGACTATTGAAACTGATGATACTGTTTTAATGTATTATATTTGCATATGTATCAAATTTTTTGATGCTTATTAGTATGTATCAATATTTCTAGTAAAATACATAACTTCCATTTAAATTGATGAATTTTTGATACATGTATCAGTATAAATTTGAAAAACTTTTCCAAATCTGCAACGATGATATATTCAAAGAAAAAAAAATTCTCCAAAATCTGTAATTTCAGTTTTAGAAATTACACGGATGTGGAATTTTGGTTTAAAATTTTAGATATGGAAAAAAACGTCCAAGATCATAAAAAGAGTTATTTACTCTCATTAATTACACAACTTCCCTTAAAAAATAAAAACACCAATTAAAGAGGAATTACAGGCTTTGAAATTTAGATACAGTCATAATGATTACAGTAAATTGTATCAGAAAATAAAAAAATATGTTATTTTCTGTAATTTTAATAAATCATGCTAATTTATAAAATTATTTTAATTATATAGTGTTATTTATGAAAATTGCTAAAAAAAAAAAAACTAACACGATGGGCGAACCAAGAATTGCTCTCCCCCTTTTTTTAATGCATGTTGTTTTTTCTGTTTTAAAAATGTGTTCCTTAATTTTTTTTTAAAAAATTTTAGCACCATAGAAACGTGGAACTATTTTAAAAAAATAATAATAAATACATAGTTAGCCCAAATTTTGACCAACTAACTATTATTCTCCATTTTTTTGTGCCTGATTCTTTTTTTATGTATCTGATATTTTTTTTAAAAAAGTTTAGCAGCATAGAAAGCATTAAAAAAAATTAAATATACTCACAGTTTGCTCTGGGTGAACTGCCAAATTCGATTTGTGCAGTTCACTCAATTTCAAGCGAACTATGAGTATATTTAATTTTTTTTAATTAATCAAGCAAAAGTGACTAACGAAAAATAAATAAAAAGTACACAATTCGCCCAAGATAGGATGAGTTTGCCGTTTTGATACATTAATTTTCGTATTTTTGACATATTAAATTGTTGATTTGGCGCTGAACTCAAAACGGTTCACATGACTTACTGCGAGTCCCGATATATTTAATCATTTCAAACGAACAGTGTTGGGGTTCGCAGCAACTCATGCGAACCATTTTAATCATCTTCTTTTTTAAAAAGTTTTTGGCAACAAACACACGTGGAAAAAAATTGGCAACAAACAGACGTGTTGAGACGTCCATTAAATAATTTTAAAATTTGCACTAAAAGCAGCGGACAAGCCCCTTTGATACAAGTTTTTTGAGGCAGTCCCTTATGAACTTTTTTTTAATTAATCAACAGATTTTATTAGTCAAAATTTAGCATTACAAAATCATGTAGAAGCAGACCAATTACCTCTCAAAAATTTTTAAAACTAGTAGCCTCTACTAAGACTAAAATCTACTCCCAATTATCATCTATTACATCCATCATATAAGAGAGTAAAGTACTAAAACAATGAAAAGCAATTTAAATTGTGCAGTGTGCTCTGCCGTTTAGTTATACTCTTGCCTTTTATGTGAATGTTTTAGAAATTGCGACAAATCCTTGCAGCATCTATATTACTCCCCTGGAATCTAACTGCATTCATTTCTCGCCAAATGCAGTATAACATCATGGAAAAAATGTTGCAACTAGTCCATTCTTCCTCTTAGCCAATGTGCATATTGAGTCAAGCTCTTATTGCCAGGTACCAAAAGCTCTATTTTGTCCAAGCCAGTGCAGTAATCTATATCAAATGGGGCAACTTAAAAACATATAAATAAATAGATGTTCAAAAGTCTCAAATCCCCTAGCACAGAACACACAAGTCATTGACACTTGGATGCCAAACTTCTGCAATTGATCAACAATAGATAATATGTATTGGACTACCAGTCATAAATTGAACTTGAATTTGGGGTGAATTGGTGGTTGCATAGTGATACTCTTCCAAGGAACTCTAGGATATTGAGGCAGTAGGTTGGCATAAGCTTGTTCAATTTGGAACTTACCACCTTGTACCATAGCATTTAGCTTCTGTTGAAGTGAGCCCTGAATGGATGCATTTGCAATAGAGTCTTGTTGTTGTCTATGATCTTCCTCATTAACCAAGCTGCATTCTTGGGTGTGATCATGTCTTCTATGCTTCTATTCTTTATGTAGTAGTAGTGTATTCATCTAAGTCAAAGAGAGCCTTTTTTCATTGAAATGGCCCACAGTTATTTCAATATGGCAGCCCTATTCTAGAAACAAATGGCATTAATCACATTTAGTCCTTCTGCTGCTTGTCATTGACAGATTTTATCCCAAGAAACTAATGCCTTTTTTGAAGTTACTCCAGTCCCAGTCCACAAGAAGGTTTGACATACAGCTTCAATCATTTTAATGACTTTCTTTGGTAGAATGAATATTTTTTATCGGTAGGTTTGCATGCCTAACAATACAGATTTGATTAGTTGAAGTCTTCCAGAATATGACAGCATCCTTGTTGACCAGCAACTGACCCTACCTATGATTTTTTTACACTAAAGGCAGACACTGACTTGTAATCAGTTTCTTTGTTGATAATGGCAAACCTAGATATTTGAATGGAAGAGTGCCTTCATCTATCCCCAACAATTGGACAATATCAGCTTTTGTTGTGGTCCCAAGGCCTGCTATATATATATTGAACTTTTATCAGCATTAGCCTGCAGTCCAGAGGCATGAGAGACTTAATAAATGCCACCTACATCAATGTAACGGATGTGATATCAACCCTGCAAAACATAAGCAAATCATCAGCAAAACATATGTGCACCACCCCAAGTCTTTTACACCTTAGATGGAGCTTAAAGTCTTTGTTCCTTGACAGTTGGTTTATCTCCTTTATAAGTACTCCATTGTTATAACAAAGAGGCAAGGGCACATGGGGTCCCTTTGTCTATGCCTTCTTCTAGCTTGGAAAGGCTTAGCTAATCCACCATTCAAGATAAGAGAGTAGGAAACTATAGAAACACACTCCATTATCTAGGAAGTAAATCTGTGTGGGAATCCCAAGTCACTCAACATAGTCTTCAAGAAGTGTCAATCTAAAGTGTCATGTGCTTTCTTGAGGTCCACTTTTAGGATACATCTAAGTGAGATTCATTTCCTAGTGTATCCTTTAAATAGTTTGTGGCTAAGTAGTATATTATCAGTGATGCTCCTCCCTCTATGAAAGCAGATTGAGAGCTCCCAATTATATCATGAATAACATACTTGATTCTCTTAGTTAGCACCTTTGCAATAATCTTATGTAGAGCATCAAGCCATAGGTCTAAAGTCCTTAACCTGAGTAGGTGCAGGAACCTTAAGAATCAAAGTGACAGCAGTACAATTTCATGATCTCAGTATCTTCCCTGTAGTAAAGAACTGTTTAACAGCAACATGCACATCCTCTTTAACCATCTCCCATTGCTTAGTAAAGAACTGAACAGGATATCCATCCACTCTAAGAGCTTTATCTACTGGCATTTGTTTGATGGCCTGGTCTATTTCTTCATTTATAACTTCTTGCACTAACTATATTTGTTGGTCTCTAGTGAGACATGGACCACTCTTAGTAACCAACATATTTGGGCTAGCCATTTCAGCATTATAATCCTGCATAAGCTTAGTAAAGAACTCTATGAATTTAGCTTCCACAGCCACAGTATCAGTGATTTTAGTGCCCCTTTTATTATATATAAAATAAATAGTATTTTAGCTGGATCTGATTTTCAGTTGAGCATGAAAGTATTTGGATTTAGAATCTCCATTGTCAATTCAGTAGGCCCTAGATCTGTCTGAGCATTTTCTCTTCTACATCACTCTATTTCTCAATCTCCATGATGAGTGCCTTCTCCTGATCAAATAAAGATTGGTGGAAGGGTTGAATAACTATGTTAGCTTGGAAATTTCCTAAGCTTTTTCTGGTTAGATTCAGTTTCTGAGTATATGAGGCCATAAAGGTATTGAGTTCCTTAAAGATCACATTCAGTTGCTTGAGTTTTTGCCAAATACCTGTCATAGCATCTCCATCATAGGCAACTTGCCAAACTTTCTAGACCAATTCCTTAAAATTGTGATGGTCTAAAACGATACTGTATAATCTAAAAGGTTTAGGGTGGAGACTGACCCTCTACTTACAGTGAATAAGTGCAGGGAAGTAACCTGATACTTCTGGTGTGAGAAAGTCCGCCTCAACATGACCAAATTGTTGCATCCACATAAAGTTGCCAAATATCCAGTCAATTTTGCTTTATACTTTACTACTAGCATGTTGCTTATTACACCAAGTTAAAAAACAACTCTTTGATCTAATAGGTGTTACCTGGAAATTATCTACAATATCCTTAAAACCTTCTATTTAAACTTGTGTGACTGGTTGGCCTATCCTACCATCAGCTGATAGCACATTGTTAAAGTCCCCACTAATAAGCCAAGCATGTTGTAGGTTAGCTCCCAAAATCTGCAAGTCCTTCCATAGGATATCCCTCTATTGTTGCTCATTCTTGGCATATATTACAGTTATCAAAGCATTAAAGTACTCTGCTAGACTGCCCACGAAGCAGTGAATGACTTGTTAATGTACTTGAACAATCTGGACATTAAGATGTTTCCTCCATACCAACCATATTCTATCATTATCTCCATGTGGATAATTCCAAAAGTATTCCTAGTCTCTAACCATCTTATTTAATATCTTTTTAGCCGTATTTTCTTTTACTCTAGTTTTAATACATCCAATGAAGTTAATTGTCTTATTTAGAAAGGGTGTCAACTCTTTTTATTTGAAGGCCTGATTAAGCCCTCTCATATTCCAAGTACATACTATTATGGGGGTTGGAATTGAGAGTCAGCCTCTGAGTCCTGATCCCTGGTATGCTAGATATGGTGGCAGTTAGAGGGGCATATCTTTTAGTTATATGCTCATCTTCTCCATGTAAAGAAGTGACTCATGTACTTTTTGAACTTGAGAGTTCAAAGCATTCGGATCATTGTCCTTAGAAATATCAAGTATCCCAGCATTCTGCATTACAGGGTCTGTTGTCTCCCTTTTTGTCTCCTCTACATGTGTCTTCGCCTTCCATGTCTGAACTTTCTTCTTCCTTCGGCCCCTTTTCCTTATTCTAGGAGGTACCTTGAATTTCTTCCTTGCTGCATTTTATCCTTCTTCCTCCAACAATTATCAGTTGTATGCCCAAATCTAATACAATCAATGCAGAATTTAGGCTTCCAATCATACTTTACATCTGTTGAATAGTTTCAGAGGGAATGTCAATATCCACATTCCCCACAAGAGGATTTGAAATATCCACCTCGACCAAGATTTGTGCATAGGAGATCTTATTCATTTCAATTGTGTATTTATCAATGTATAAAGGTCTGCCTATGGCACTAGCCACCTTGCTCAGAGCCTTCACAAACCAATATCCAATTGGCAAACTAGGAAAGCTCACCCACAGTGAATTCATGGTAATGCTATCAGGGTCAAAACAGAAATCAAACTCCCAATTTTTAAGAATGAATGGCTCATTACCATAAGTGTATGGCCATGTCTGCATAATCAGATGGAGTTAAATCGAAACATATAATACCCATTATTAGCATTGTATAGAATTGGGGGTTTTCCCACAAATTTTCATACCGAGGTGACATAATTGTCCATCGCTTTTTCATAAGGAACATTACCCAAGACATAACCTATGAGCCCGATGGTCCAGTGATCTCCAGTATTCTTCAAATCATTCGCAACTAATTTCACAAGCAGCTTAGCATCTCTGTGTGTAAGGAACACATGCCAGATGCATGCCCATTTGCAAACTATGACTGTTGTGATCGATTCTGTTCCTATTGCGTCGGAGAGGGTTTCTGTGCATTAGCTACTGATTCGCATGCTTTTTCTGATCGTACTGGTAAAGTTAGGGAGCCACTGACATCTGAGAACTGGAGTCGGCGAGGAAAAGTCATTGTTATAATCTCCGCCAGTTTCCGTTTTCAAGCAATTTCCTTTACGTTTGTCTCGTCGTTCATCAATTCCATCTTTACCGGAGCACGAAACCCAATATGGCTAAGCATGCGCAGCTGAGAGGTCAGAGAGCATCTAGCCCTAATATGACGACTTTGAAACATGCTTTTTTAGCACCAAACTCTATGTTATAGTATCGTGTTCATACTAGGGGAGTTGGAAGTGAGGCAGGGATAGGTGTTGAAAGGTGGCAACGGAATTTTGATATTTGATATTTGATATTTATTTAAAAAGTTATTTTTCTGCATTTTAAAGAAATTTATTTATTAAGGAAAAATTTATTTATTAAAATTTTTAAAAAATTTAAAATTTAGCTTTTAAGAACTCCAATAATAGAGTTATGAATTTTACAATTTAATTCACCTAACAATTAATGTTTAAATTTATAATAATAAATATGAGTATCACTCTCGATAGGTTTTTAAGTATCAAAATATGATATTCATGATTACATCAAATACAATAGATATCAACAATATAATATTAATGTTACGCCAACACATTTTTTGTAGTGACGTATCTACGAAGATCTACACATATCCTTTTACAAAAAATTAAATTTACACATAATCTCAACAAAATTGATTAAACAAATTATGCAAGAAGAAGAAAAAAAGTAGCTGCAGAAAAAAGGAAAACAAAGTAGCAGAAAAACTAAGAAAAAAGAATGAAAAAGCAGCAACAAAAAAAAATAGAAGAAGAAGAAGAGTGAAGAAGCAGAAGAAAGAGGAAAGAATAAGAATAAAGAAGCAGAGAGAAAGAAGAAAGAAGATGCAGCAGCAAAAAAAAAAAGAGCAACAGAAAGAGAAAAAAGAACGAAGAGCAAGCAAATATAATTTGCTAAAAAAGTTAATGAAAATAAAATTAGAGATAAACTAAAGATGTAATAAATTAAATATAGACTAAAGTGGGTAATTATTTTACTATAATTGTCATATAATTATTTTACTATAATTGTCATAAAATGTAATTTTCCCAAGAATTAATAAGGTGGTTAATATATCATGTTTTGTCCATTCTCAGGTGCCTTCAAAGCCAATAACTACAATTATATATGAGGTGACAGATAAAATACATAGTCTCACACAGATATATCACCATAGGACGAAACCATCTTGAGGACATAAACGGGATCTCCCACTTTGATAGTCTTTCTCTTCTCTTGTGTAAGGGAATCTACCCACACTAAATTCTGACCAAAGTAAATCTGCATCCAATGAAAAATTAGCAAATAACTGAATATGTCATCAAGCTAAGTGAATGACGAACAGCAGAACCTATTTGCTTACTCGTCCTTGCGGTTTCTTATTCGTCTTTAGGGCTTTATCTGAACGGAACTTCATGAGCGTTTCACTTGGCTCGGGACCTGCTTCTGCAGTTTCTTGATTGATTGTGGGTACCTGAAAGCCACATGTTAAAAGTTAAACAAAGAAACTAAGCATTTAAATATATGATATTAGGATTTCTCTCTTCTACGAAAGGCAAGTTTAATATCATTGGAGCTTCATAAGAAACAAGAGTTGCATAACATAAAAACCTACAAGGGGCAAAAGAAGTGGAGCTTCATGCTTCCTATATATAGAACCTAGATTTCATTACCTCAAGAAGTTGAGATAGCAAAGGCCTTTCTTTTGACCCAGCTATAAGTTTGCAGCTTCTTTTCCTTCACTGTTTTTCTTTGTTAGTATATCTTTCCAACAATGTGTCTGCATATTTTTTCTTATTCGCATGCACACTTAATATATTGCATCTCTGTATGTGGATACATAGTTTCATACACTCAGACAAAAGTGCTACACGGCATTCCTTGAATCTTCAACAAAGGAAAATCCCCAAAATAATGCCAATCATCAAGATTTAAAGAAAGGATAGCCTTTACCTTGCAGCGATAGCATAATTCTGTGCTACGGAATGTATTTTCACCTATTTTGATATCCTTCCACAAATCTTCACAAAATGGACCAGATCCGTCAACGAGGATACTGTGCGCATGTTTCCAACAGTTGAAGGTTATGATTGATGCAAAAACAGAATATCATTTATGTTAACAACCAAGAAAAAGCTAATGATCAATTATGGGATTTTCAGCAAAAGACATAGGTTCAACATAAAGATTCATACAATCAGAGGAGTATTTGTGTCAAAGAAGTCAATATAATCATCCTAACAAGTCCATCATGTAGAGGGGTCATGTTGAAGCAATTATTAAGTTCTTTATGAGCGCTACCTCAACAACTCTAAGGAAATAGACTCACATTCCATTTCATAGATAACGATGAAAGAATTAAGCTACTGGATTGTCCTGTTTACTACAAAAATAAAAGTTCCTTTGGTATATATAATCACTCTATATAGAGGATTTAATTTCTCCCTCTAAAAGATTGAATAAGGGTGAGAAGCTACTTCGGTCTGAAGCGGTTGATTGACACAGGCTCCTTGAGTTGTTCGTTTAATACGTCCAGTGATTTCTGCCAAAAAAAAAAAGAAAAAGAAAACAGGCTTAGAAAAAAAATTGAGAGTTAAAATTTCATCTTCAGAAAGAATGATAATTTAATGCTAACTTGTCTAACCTGGGATATAAGGAGGAAGGGATATGCATCATTAAATTTTATTTTGTACCCAGGAGCATAATTAGGGTCAGTAGGTCTACACTGTGATACTGCATAAGAAAGAAAAAAAAAGAGTGAAATGACTACAGCTGAGCACGTCCCTTATTTTACAGATGCGCACATCTTTAACTACAAAATCCATTTCAATTTTTATGAGCACAGTTTGATTGGGTACAAACTATAACAAAGAAACAAAAACTTTTGGTACTTGTGGTCTTAGGCGTGGAACCACAGTAGTGGTGACCAGTTTGACAGAACCCAGTAGCTTTAGCTAAAACCCTATATTTATGTTTAAAAATTCTTTTAATATTTACAAGAAATTCATTCAGAGCCCAGTAAACAAAAAAGATTCTAGTTAAGAACCCATAAACTAAAAATCCTGGCTCCGCCTTTGGTAGTCTTAAATATGCCACGAGATTTTTGCGCTATAAAAGCATGTCATTAATAGTAAATTGGAAGCTTAAACTTATTATACTATTTTCAAATATAGATAAGTGTCATTACTTTGTGGAGACTAATAAGGATATAGTGATACATAAAATGTGACACAAGAGACTATGATTTTTTTTGATAACTGTGGTGTTCGGGCCAGGTTACGCGCACCTCGACTAATTCCACGGGATACCTACTACCTCCCACCAGCAACAGGTACCAGGTAACTCTATCTACCAAGGCTAGAATAGATAGGAAAAAATCACCTAGTGTTTTTTGTTTCTGCTGAGGTTTGAACCTGAGACCTCATGGTTCTCACCCAGTTCATCGACCACTAGGCCACACCCTTGGGTGCCACAGAGAGTGTATGATTGACTGTTCAAGAACAAGCTTTAAATAAGATATGACTAGACTATGGAGTCAATGACAGTTAAGTCGTCCAGAGATCATTAGTATTTTTGAGATTGCTATATTCTAGACTAAAAACCGGCTACCCAAGACATCAACATCTAAACTGTATGATTCTCTTTTTTGGGATTCCTTTAGCCGGCTTTCTGTTAAACCCCCTTCCCCCTCTATACCCAGGAGGAAGGGAAGTATAGATAGTTGCGGAAAGGTTGAATCCAAGTATTAGAAGAGAAAGCTGTCCAGTGTTTAAACAAAGAGATATCGTTGAAATTATTTCATTTATATTTTGATTTTTTAGTCTTTAACCCATTATAAGAGGGTGTTTGGTCCTTTTTTAACTTTTTGTAGTGTTTGTTTTTATCAAAAAAGTACTTAAAAAAAGTTGAAAAGTGCTTTTAAAAAAGCCAAAAGCCAAAAGTTGGTAGATACCAACTTTTTATTTTTTGGCTTATCAGCCATTTAAGCTTTTTAACCAAACTATTTACCTTTTTATCCCATAATATTTTCCTAATTTCAATAATATCCTCACTCAAATCTTTGACAATTTTTTTTTTTACATTTTAGAAAAAAAAATTAAAAATCTGAAAAGAAAAAAAAGAGGAAAAAATTTGAAAGTGTATTAATTTATTTAGATTATTTTATTCAATTATACAAATAAAAAATAGAACTATACTCCTAATAAAAAGTAAAGCGGAGATTTGCCTAATTTTATTCAAATAATATATATGTTAAAAATTAAAAATAACTTTGATAATGAGTTTATATTAAAAATAAAAAATAATAAATTATTTTAAAAATAAAAATATTATAGTAATTCACTTTTTATAGTGTTAACAATTTTAACAACATATCAGTGTTAAACACTTATGTAGCAAACACATCAACAACTTTTTTTTAGCTTCAACACTTTTATCCAAACACATAACTGCTAATTTATAAAATAAGTTTCAACACTTAAAAAATGCTTTAAGCACTTATATTTAAAAGCCATTTTTTTTCAGCTAAACCAAAACGGACTCTAAGTCAAATTGTCCAACTTGATATAGAAACTGTACATGTTGCTAAATTTTAGCGAACGGATTTAGATCATAAAAACTAGCTAATCTGCACAAACAAATTTAGCAATGAAATGCAGTTGCATGACCATGTTGGCAGAGAATGTTCTTCATATGCGGATTTGTAATTACTCATTTAGTCACCATTAACTCCCAGATTACAGTGCCACAGGCATCTAGAAAGTGAAAATACACAGGTAGAGATAATACAAGTCATTAACGTGCCAAAGGAACAGTGTTAAAAGAGGTTCAACCCACACTCTCCAAGCCCTTACATGTCTAGGTTGAAGCTTCTAACGTCAAGTATTCTAAAGCATTTCAAGGTTAAATGCGATATAATAAAGTTACAAATTATCTGATGATTTTGGTGGATTACAAAGGGAACATAGGAGATATACCTTCATTGAAACGTATGAGACGACTAGGTTTCCCCAGATATTTGGAGAACCACTTTGATGCTTCATCTCCTTCATCCAAAGCAGAGCCAGACCATTCCCACACTGAAACACCATTTGCTACTTCAGATGGTTCAAGCAGTGGGACTTTAAGCACATTCATACCAGGAGCTCTTATTACTGTCAGAATATGTGAAGTCGATATTAGTGAGGTCACATTTTTTTGTGATCATAATTGCCTTATTTTGGAATTTACGTAATGCCTCAATTTGAGGCCCTTAAAAGATATGATGAAGCTTAGGAAATGCAATTTTTTGTTTGATAATTATCAAGAGATGGTTTAACCAGTGAGAACTTTAAGTTCACCATAACAGGGGCCCTTCCACCATCAGAAAGGTAAACTATTGACACCAGTGAAATTTTACATTTTTTGCTATTATAATTACCTTAGTATAGAATGCCTCAAAAGATATGTTGCTTTTTTTTCTGAAAAGTATCAAGGAGTGTGCAAAGTAATTGAAGTAACCAGTTAATGGGGTTCAACATAAAAGATGCAAACAATATAAGAAACTTCCCTTGTCATTTCATTTCCTGCATTCAGAACATATTATTTTCATTTTAGGGGATATAATGTCAGAACTTTCTATTTCCTGTGTCCACAACTTCTAGTTCAATAGAGGACCTTCAGAACTCATGAAAGACTGAGTAAAGAAGTGTTATGCCATGGTTGAATCAACAGATTATCAATCAGAACCCATTTCATTATTACTTAAGAAAGTACGAACTAACTATGATATTGATGGCAAAATGACTTAACATATACTCAATTGACATTCTTTCCATTCAACAAACTAGACTAAAAAGGATACTGTATGAATGGCTAAACACAACAAGTTGTCATGAAAAAAGGAAAGTTGAGGAATCAGGGGCACCTCCGATTCTGCTTTTACTAAAGAATTTCTGCGTTCTTCCTTCATACCTTTTTTGCTGCTCTCCTACTTGACAATATTTTGGCTTGCTCCTTCTAATGGTATTGAGATTTGAAAGGAAGAAATGATATTTTCCAGTAACTAACAATTTCTCCAACTTGGCAATAAATTTCCTCATAATCACACAGAGAAACGAGAAAATGGAAGAGAAAACAAGGATCATAAAACATATTCTCGCACTAACCTAAATATGAGCTTGGATTTGGTTTCCACCCCTCCAATAATGCCTCATTTGGCAGTTCGACCTCAACCAGAGCAAGCGATGGCTCTACTCTTTGAGTAAATGCTCTGCCTTTGGAATTCACAACCATCCACTGCCGATCCCATCGAAATCCTGAGTAAAAAAAAACACAAGAATTGATTGTTGGGTCCAAGAAATTAATATGAAATTTCTGCGTACTATTTTATTTGAAGCATTGGGTTATATTATCTCACTAAGATTTTCTTCTAAAGTTCAATTTTTGCAAAATTTGTTATAATACAGACATGCTACCAAATATATGAAGTAATTCACTACATACCAGGCTATATCATCTATGATTTTGCGTCATTAGCCTCCATGCTAATGGAAAATGTTATAATACAAAACAATGCAGTCTCTACATGATAATACTTTTATTTTTCTTCTATTAGTAACTACAGGCAAGGGCAATAGTTTAACTAAATGGTCTATCAGTTTGATGATTACTAGGCTTTGGTGATTCAAACCAAATTATGAGACAATTTGGCCAAATTCAGAATTCAAAACTTGATATGCTTAAGTAGAAATGAATGATTTACAGAAAATTGAGGAAGTCTCCGTTAGAGACCTCCAAGTGGTTTGCAGTTGCTGTTTTTTGTCCAAAGTTTACAGTTGCCCGTTAATTATCAAAATATTTGTCGATGGGATTTGACTTCTTAATGTAGCTTTTTATCCTTTTTTTTGAACATTTTAATATTAATAGCTGACAGGGGCACCATAGTATGGCTTTATCTTCAACAATTTACAAACCCATATCTGGTCGATAGACAACTGAACTACAATATGAGAATTCTGTGGAGCCAAGATATCGTATATATTCTATTAGTGTGTAAAGCACAGTTTCTTATGGGTTTCAAATTAACACAGGCAGAGGATTGATATCCTGAGTATCAAGCAAGAATAGGAGGCAGCTAAAATTTCCAGCATTTCACATGGGAGAAAAGGCTGCAATGCATAGAAAATATGCTATTTCAGCATGCTAAAAAGCTTATAGCATTAGTTCTACTAGCAACAACCAAACATAGAAGATTCTGCAAATTGAACTATTTATAGAGAAAACAACTATTTTGCAGCCAAAGAGAAAGAATGTAAAAGTTGGGGTGTTAGGTTCCTCTTGTTCATATTTAGCCCCAAGAATGATGCAAGTCGAGCGTCATCAAGATTTTGCACACCAAGACGAGCTAAGAAGTTTGTAGACTTTCACCGAGTCCTTACTTTGGAGGCTTGGAGGGTGCGTGGAATGAAGGCATGAAGCTCAAGATCCACTTGGAAGTGTCACTTGGAGTAGTGATGAAAGGGCTATGTATGCAAAGAGGCTGTTCTTAAAACATAAGCTCTTATGCCAAAGAAGACAGTTATTTCATTAAGAGTATTTTTGTAATAACTAGCTTAGACTATAAATAGTGGAGAAGAGCTCCTTCAGACTCGGATTATCTTGATATGTTGTGAATTGAAAGAGTGAAACTCTTCTGAGGGTGTGGCTATGGCCTTGGTTGTTAAGCAATGTGGATGGAATTGCTTGCTTGAGGATTCATTCCTCTTGAGGGTCATCTTAGTGATAGACTTCGCGGTTGAGGAATCGTTCTTCTTGTGTGTGTCTTCATAAGTTAGGTGCTTGTTTTTGGATTCTCAATTTAAGGTTATGGTTTTCATATAACCATTATTGTCAATTACTTCCTTACTTGTGTCTATCTTATATCTTTTTATCTTTATTGTTGTTCTCAGGTTTAGGGTTTCAATTTCAGTGTATTCGATATTGTATCAAAGAAAGTGTGAGTTACATACAAAGAAAGAAAGTATTTTCCTTATAAGCTATGTATGTAGGGAGCTAATAAAAATACCAAAATTTCTAATCATTTACAATATTCAGCCTATACCAAAGAGACAAGAAATGAAGGCTGTCATACTTTAGCTCATGCAAAGATATCCTACATCCTTAAAAATGTAGATTGATCCCTCTCTCCAAAATACTTATGATGCATAAAGGAATCAGGCATTGTATTCCAAATTTTCCATTCATCTCTCGAGATTCTCCTTCTCTACCAACTGCAAAAAGATTGCTTCAAGGTTTTAGGCATTACCCATTTGACTTAAGCAACGTTAAAATATATACTCCAAAATTCTGCTGCTATTGCCCAATGCAGAAAATACATGGTCCATATCTTCCAACTTCATTTTACACATAAAACATCCACTAAAGATGTGAACCCCCTTCTCATCAAATTATAAAGTGTAAGGCAGGCTTCATGTACCACAATCCACCCCAAACATGCAACACTAGGAAGGAAATCATTTGCCATCGCCAATCCTTACTGTTGCATCGGATAGTTTGTTGCAACTTAGCAGTGGCCTCTAACCTGATTTAACTGTATATCAACTTCTGCTATTCTTTGACCTCTAAAGAAATCAGCCACTTCCGCTGATGATTAACTTGTTAGGTTACACTCTTTTAGCCCATTTTAGAGTAGAACTTTGACGAATCATTTTGGATTCACCCCATTATGACACTCACATAATTAAATCAATCACCTAGCTAACCTATCATACTTTGAGCAGGTCAAAGGGGGTATATTAATTTGGGCTGATTTTGTGTTGTGGTTTGGCAGTGAAGAACTACGCAGAAATGATAGAGAAGGAGAGAAAGCTAAGCTAAGAAATTCTAGAGCTAATTTAGGATAAAATCATCATAGTATTCCAGAAGGACAAACATACAATTATAAGAGCAGAGAATAGGAAATTGTTGTGCCAAGGATAACTGGAACCACTGACGCAGTAACTTTGTCAAGGAGGGAGTATGCTTCACCAAGCAAATACCTGGGGTCTTAATTACAATAAACAAACTTCTAGTTAAAACATAAGGTTCCTAAAGGACATTAAAATAACTAATAACATATTCTAACTCCAATGGCTGAGTATCACTCCAATAGCTCTAAGTTCAATCAGTTGATGCATCTGCAACATTTCTTTCCCCTTAAGAAGATTCCTTGTCCTCAAGGAAGAATTGAGGAAACCTCATCTTCAAGGTATGGCAATCTTCCCATGTATGATGGTCAGAGGGCATATGTTCTCATTGAATAAGGACTTGAGGTATGATCTTATTCCCTCTTTTGATCATTCTCCTTTTCATAATGGCCTTAGGAGTGGGACAGTGGGGATTGCATAGATCTAAGACAGGAGGATAATGAATGTTTTCTGGCACTTTGGAGCAGGGTTTAAGTAAGGAAACATAGAAGGTAGAATGTACAGTGATGTGGGATGGTAAGGACAATTTATAGGCTACTAGACCAATCTTCTGTAAGATTCGATATGGGCCATAATACTTGGCTGCTAGCTTGGAAAATGGGGAGGTAGATAAGGCATATTGCCTGTAAGGTTGGATTTTTAGGTAGACCCAGTCCCCTTTCTCAATTACCCTGTCAGTTCTGTGTCTATTGGCATAGGCTGTCATCCTTTGTTGGGCTCTTGTTGAAAGGAACTTGATCAGTTGTAATTTAAGCTCCCTTACTTCCAAGCTTCTGTCTACTTGTTCATTTACAGCATATCCAGAAATGTAAGGCAAGTGTATTGGTGGTGGTTGACCATAGAGGGCTTTAAATGGAGTGGTTTGTATAGCTGAATGATGGGTAGTGTTGTACCAACACCTCAGCCAATGGAAGGTAAAGAAACCAATCTTTTGGTGCATTAGAACAATAGCATCACAGGAAGGTTTCCAAGCGTTTGTTTAACACTTTTTTCTGTCCATTAGATTGGGGGTGATAAGTAGTTGAGGTGCTTCATGTGACCCCATGAGCAGAGAAAAGTTCTTGCCACACCTTGCTTACAAACACTGGGTCTCTGTCACTCACAACGTATTCAGGTATGCCATGTAGTTTACAGATATTGTCCAAGAATAATTGCACAATGTCAGCAGCTACATAAGGATGAGAAATTCCCACACAGTGTGCATACTTAGTCAATCTGTCTACTACTACCCGAATGACTGACTTCCATTTAGATTTAGGCAATCCCTCCACAAAATCCATACTAATGCTCGACCAAGCTGTATTAGGGATCTCCAGGGGCTGTAGTAGACCAGGGTAAGGTGCATTATCATATTTGCTTTACTGACAAATGTCACATTGTTTCACATACTGACTTACATCATCTCTCATTCCCTTCCAAAAGAACAATGATGCTATCCTCTTGTAAGTGCTATTGATCCTAGAATGCCCTCCTACTGGTTGGTCATGCCAATTCTTAATCACCATTTCCTTTAGCTGAGACTTGTCATCACCAACTTCCCATTCTTCCTGAGTTGTTGATTTTTTTTTTTTTTTTTTGAGAATGGTAACATTTTCATATTTGATACAAATATAAGAATGGTCCACTTGAAACTGTGGAGCCACCCATAATTACAAAAGTGAGAGCCTAAAAAGACACTCCAGACCCTTTTCTTCTTACAAGTAATCTAGGACACCAAAATTGGAGACATAATCCTCAACATACATCCCTTTACACCAGAAGTAAAAAAGAGCTAAACACTTCATCTTCAGCTCCTGTAAACTGCTGGACTTGTCCGCAAAACACCTCTGATTCCTTTCTCCCCATACTGTCCACCAAATACAAGTTGGGAAAACATTCCATCTCTCTTTCTGGTTTGCTAGATGGCCTTCAATGCTCCAGCTGGGTAGTACTTCCAGAACTCCTCTTGGCATGACCCATTGGATTCCTCTCACACCTGTGACTATTCTCCATAACTGTGAAGTCCATTTGCAATGTAAAAAGAGATGATTAATTGTCCCTGCCTCCCCTCCACACAGAAAACATCTAGAGCATAGTTGATACCCTCTCTTACATAGATTATCTTGTGTCAAAGCAGCCCCTTTTGCCAGTAACCATGTGAAACATGCCACTTTGAGTGGAATTTTCACCTTCCAAATCATCTTCCATGGCCACAATCCGATCATATTGTTTGTAGAGGTGTACTCCTTGTAAGCTGACTCCACAGTGAACTTCCCTTCTTTATTCCCCTGCCAGACCATTTGATCTTTACGATTGTTTGTCCCTTTGAACTGTTCCAAAGTGTTAAAGAACTCTATTACTCTCCCAATTTCCCAGTCAAAAAACATTCTTCTGAAAGTGAGATTCCATCCTTGGTTGTTCCACAGATCCTCTATTGTTGCCTCCTACTGCTGATTTATGTTGTGGATGTCTGGAAAGAGTGTTTTTAAAGATTCAATGTGTAGCCAGTTATCCTCCCAGAAGGATATCCTCCTACCATTGCCTACCCTATATTGAGTTTTTGTTGTGTATTTTGACCATAGGTTTCTTATGGACTTCCATAAGCTAACCCCATAAGTGCCCCTTCCTGTCTTGGCCATCCACATACCTTCCATGCCATATTTAGTTCTCACATCCTCTTTCCATAATGTTTGTTCATCAGAAGTAAACCTCCATAACCATTTCATCATTAAGCTTTGGTTATGTAGTTGTAGGTTCTTGATCCCCCAAACCCCCTTCCTTCTTGCTAACAACAGTTCTTCCCATTTGACTAAATGAATTTTCTTCTTCTCATTATTTCCTTCCCACAGAAAATATCTTCTTAGAGCATCAATCCTATCTACCACATTCACATGTATGGGAAATAGAGCCATCATATATGGCATGGCATCCAAAACGGAATTGATAAGAACTAGCCTTCCTCCCATTGATAGATATTGACTCTTCCAATTGGAAAGTTTCTTCTCGCATTTCTCCACCACCCCACTCCATATCCCCTTTGACTTACTTTTTGCCCCCAGAGGCATTCCGAGATACTCAGTAGGTAATTCTCCTATCCTTCCACCCATGATGTTTGAAATAGTCAGAAAGTCGTGGACCTCATTAACTGGATATACAAAGCTTTTGCTCCAGTTAATATTTAAACCAGAAATAGCTTCAAAATGGATTAAGATTACCCTCAACGTTAACAATTGCTCTCTATCAGCTTCACAGAGAACAAGAGTATCATCTGCATATTGGAGATGGGAGATTTTCACAACACAATCAGCATGAACAATTGATTGATAAAAGTGTATCCCTTGTATTCCCCATCATGGTCTTTTTACCAATTTGATAATATTCTATAATCCTTGGTCCTCATCCCATCCTTTGCAAACTTTCTGAAATAGTGTGGCCCCTGCAGTACTCACAAAGAGCATGGAAAGTTCACCTACTGAGAGTGGTAACCTTGACAAGGAGTCCGCAGCTGTATTTTCCCTTCCTTTCTTGTATTCAATTGAGAAATCAAATTGCATGATCTTAGCAATCCACTTCATCTGGGAACCTGTGTGCAATTTCTGTTTCAGAAGGAATTTGAAAGCTTTCTGATCTGTTCTAACCAAGAAGTGCCTCCCTCTCAAGTATTGAGACCACTTGCTAATAGCTAACACCAAAGCCAATAGCTCCTTGTCATAGACAGACAAAGTTTGGTGTTTAGGAGATAAGTCTTTACTGATGCAGGCAACTGGATGACCCTGCTGCATGAGAACTGCCCCAATTCCCAGTTCACAGGCATATGTCTCAACTATAAATGTGGAGAGCTGTCAGGCAAGGCCAACACAGGTGCTGAAGTAAGGGCCATTTTGAGCTCTTCAAAAGCTATAGTAGCCTTTTCTGTCCAATGGAAACCCTCCTTCTTGAGTAAATCAGTTAGTGGTCTACTAATGAGGCTATACTTTTTTATGAATCTCCTGTAATATCCAGCTAACCCCAAGGATCCTCTAACTTGCTTGGCAATAGTTGGCCGAGGACAGTCTTGTATTGCTGAAATCTTTTTTGGATCAGTGGCCACTCCTTGAGCTGAAATAAAATGGGCAAGGTATTCAATCCATTTGTCCCAAAAAGAGCACTTAGATTTTTTGACAAACAATTGGTGGGACTTCAAGATTTCAAATGTAATCTTGAGATGCTTCAGATGACCAGGATATCATCAACGGACACTACAATAAACTTCCTGGGGTGTTCTTAAATATGTGGTTCATGAGACTTTGAAAGCAGGAAGGTGCATTAGTAAGTCCAAAAGGCATCACCAAGTATTCATAGTGACTAGAATGAGTTCTGAAAGCTGTTTGGCCACATCCATAGAATCAACCCTTTTTTGGTGATAACCAGATCTAAGATCCAGCTTGGTATAAACCTGTGAACCTCCCAACTCATCCAACAACTTTCTATGACAGGTATAGGGAACTTGTCCTTAATGGTAAACTTATTCAGAGCCCTGTAGTCAACACACAGTCTCCAAGAACCATCCTTCTTACAAACCAACACTATAGGACTAGCATAAGGACTAGGACTAGGTTGCACAATGCCCTGCTCCAGCATCTCCTCAATAAGTCCTTCAATTATATCCTTATGGTTAGAGGAGTACCTGTATTGGTCTAAGGTTTATTGGGTCACTACTAGCCTTGAGAGGAATTTTGTGATCAAAGGGACCTCTAAAGGGTGGAAGACTAGTAGGTTCAAAGAACAATAACTCATACTCAGTCAACAGGTGATGGATCCCCTAGTTCAACACTTGGATTTCCTCAGTCCCTTCACTAGGAAATACCCTGATCATGAACAATTGTGCATCACACTTGACCATTTTGTTAAGGGATCTTGCATCCACTGTTTTCAACTTGGTAGTCTCACCCTTCAACAAATGATCTTTTCCCCATACTTGAATTGCATGGTTAGCTTGCTGAAATTCATAATGATATCACCAGTAGTGGAGCGCCACTGTATTTCCAAGACAACATCATAGGACCCCAAAGGTAGCAGCAACATATCAAAAGTAAAAGTAGTTCCACCCAAAAGCCATTTGAATTTAACGCACACTTGATTAGTAGCTACAGTACTTCCATCAACTATCCTAACTGACTAAGAGTTTTAAAGTCTATAAGGAGAAGTCCATCTCTCCATAATTCTGGAATCAATGAAATCGTCGGTGCTAGCAAAGTCAATGAGTACACTGACTGGCATTTGTTCTGTGTAACCAATTACCCTCAAAGTCTGATAGCCAGCCACTCTATTTAGAGCATTTAAAGAGATAGCACAAGGTTCATGAGTTATCAATTCAACTGTATTGACTACCACCTTTCTTGCTTCTGCCTATGGAAATGTTTTACCACCCTCCACCTCAACCATACACAACTATTCGGGGTCCTCCATATTCTCATAAGCCTCTTTCCCTTATTTCTGCTAAACTAACTAGAGGGTGTTGGTGAGGGTTTAAAATTTGTTGTTTGACGGTTGGTTTGGAAGGGTTATTTGTGGAGTTGTGAGTTGGTTTAGGAGAAAATGACTAGTTATGGAAGTGATGAGGTTTTGAGGATTTCCGTTGAGCAGTATAGGTTGAATCATGAAGCCTTGCTAGCTGGTAGGCATGGAGTAAAGAATAGGGTTTGTGGGTTTTAACAACGTCTCTGATTTCTGGTTTAAGACCAGTGATAAAATAGCTAATAGCATGCTGATTAGACAAGGATAATCTTGCCATGGCTCTATCAAACTTGTTCTAATAATCTAAAATCTCACCAGTTTGGTTAAGAAGTTTCATTTAATCCATAGGATCTTCGTATTCAACACCAAATCTATCAATAACAACATACAAATATTCATCCCAACTAGGGAGAGGCATTGGTCCTCTGCTCTTAAGATAGGCTTGATGCCATTCAATCACAAGTCCATCAAAGTGAATAGAAACAATTTTAATGCATAGGGAGGGGTGGGTGTTATCCATAGAGAAAAAATTGCTCGATCTTATAGGGCCAAGACCTGAGGCCAGTGCCATCAAACATGGAAAATCCAACTTACCTACTTCTGATAGTAAGTTCTGAGAAAATACTATGAATTTATTTTGGTTGATACAGGGTCCATTGACGTTGAACACATCCTCAAGGATGATGCAGATCCGAGTAGCATCGCCTACTCAAAATTTACAATCAAAAATATTCTCTCACCTTTTGATTGGCAGGTATCTCACCTTCACACGCCAATCAACCTTTCAAGGCCCTTCAGGCCCCAGACATACAACTGGTTTGACTACAGGGACGCGTGGTTTAACTTCCTGTTCCTAAGGCCAGCCAACCACACATGGTTCGTTAAATACGGACCTGAAATCAGCAATAAGACCATCCCTAGATAGTTTTATGATTGGTGGAGTGCTTTCGGAGGAAACCAAGAAGTCCTCCCTAGAAACTTCGTCGAAAGATTTAGTCAATTTCAAATTGATCTAGATATCTCTACGTTACCTGAGCATATTAAATTATGCAAATATTTTATTATTAAAAAGATATCTTTCATTATTTCTTGGACTTTTGCAGTTCATGAGTCGGACAGGATCAAATACTTGTCCAAAGAAATCTTCGCAAAAGGATGGACACCAGCCATCAAAAAGGATGATCCTAAGCAACCTCCCAAGAAGAAGGTAGCACAAAAATCCAAGTCCAAGGAAGAGCTTAAGAAAAAGCTCCAAAAGGCTCTTTCAGAGCTGGATGAAAATTCAGATGAAGAATCAGCATCTCAACTTCTTGAAGAAGTAAGCTCATCCCAAAGCGGTAAAAATGGGGATATGCTAGACCCAAAAGGTATAGCACAGTCCTATTTAAGTCTTTACTCGGATTGAAATCCCAATTGAGGATATTAAAATCCGGAATAATTGGCTTTCTTGGTAGAGATTTCACAGAAATCGGAATTACCAAAGAAAGGGTGATAGAGGACCAAAGGTCCGGAATTATCACTGATTAAAGTCCTAAAAAGACAAAATAGCAGCTGGCATAAAAGCTACTGGCCGACACAACTTTACCAAAAGGTAAAAGCAAAGCATCCACTTTGAGGAAAGCAAGTTTCCACTAACCGGATGGGACCACACTTTACGGAAAGCAGGTCTCCACTCAAAAAAGAATCCCACTCAAACCAGATGGGGACCAGATAAAGATAATGCAATCCAAGTGCTCCAATAGAAAGGAAGACACCTAGATTACGTTATCTCTTCTCTGTCTATATAAGGCAGAAGTTTTAGGTTTAGAAGCATTCGAAATTTTAGACAACAAATACTCTCTCTGTAATAGTTGCTATTTTCAATGCTTCCGCTGTACTTCCTCTTTATTTAATAAACAAGTAAGTTTATTAATCTTCCTTCTTTTTAATTTTATGCTATATGTTTAGATCCTGTATAAATAATTTGTTTTTTGAGCTTCAAGTCTGTGCAGAGCTCAAGAGCGACAACGTTGATGAGACTGATAATGTCTCCATATGCAAGCTCTGCATATGGAATCTTACCATCACAGCGATCCCTTATCTTGGATCTAACCTTTTCTGCAAAATGGGTAGGAAGGCCACTGATGAACCTTTCTTTCCAGTATTCATTGTTGCAGTCTGGGCCTGATGAGTACCTTATTCAGGAACATATCTTTATACCATCTGAAGTCTGTGAGCTTCTTGCAGTATAGATTGTTAAGGATTTCCAGGCTTCTGTCCTGAAATAACTTTGGTTCGCCTACGAAATGTTTAGCGATGCTGTACAATAAAGTTGTAGTGGCATCCTCTTGGTTTTCATGGCTGATGAGTTCTTGACCTGCCTCAATTTTGACAATTGTCTTTAGTGCTGTGGCACTAAGGATTTCTTGCCTGTTTTGTTCGGTAAGGTAGTTATCCCACCAATTTTTTAACATACCGGTAAAACCTGCAATGATCAAACCGCAAGCTTCTTTGTCAGAAGAGTTCTTCATTTTATAGGCAGTTATGTTCATGCCTATTTCTTGGAGCTTGGCATAGATCTGTCCTTCAGCCATGCCATCAATGTTCCATTCGGTGATGCTGGTTCCGTCAGCAGTACCTTGTGGATAGAAGTTGTTTTCCTCAAACTGCATGTCTGGGAATGAAGGCCTCTTGTAGAAGTTCCTGTTGTTATGATGCCTCTTGCTGGAGCTTTCTGCAATAGCCCCAATCTTTTGACCATTGCTTTCTCCTTTGTTGAGGTTAAGTTTGGTCAGTTCTTCACTGATTTTCTCAAGAAGGTTTTGGCCTTTAAGGTATTTTGGAAAATCCTTTTTGGAGAATTCGTTCACCTTGAAAGGAGGTTCACTGATAGAAGTGTGAACGGATTTGGAAGGACTCTGTTTGGAGCTGAAAAGATTAGTACTTGAAGTACTAGGAAAATTTTTGGTTTCTTCTATTTGTTGGGAAACAACATGAAGAATTTGGTTTGTATAGTTATTCTGCTCATAGACTTTGTTCAAATCTTCGGCAGTGACTGGAGCAGTAGGTTGGCTACTAGGTTTTTTGAAGGGAGAGGCTTTTATAGTCTCATTTCTGTAAGGTATTAAGATACCTTCGAGTGGAGGAGTGACAGAGTTCACCGTTTTCTCCTTAGTATGCCATTGTCTGACAATCATTTTGAGAGAGGAGCTGCTGTCTCCAAGCTGACCAGTGACTTCAAACCACTTAAAAAATTCAAGTTCTGTCTTGAACTTCTTCATGTCCTTGTACCATTTATCTCTGAAAATGGTTCTTTCTTCTATGGTATAATTTGCCTTATACCATTCCTTTTTAACCTTATGTTTAGGAAGGTTCCACCATTCAGTTATCTTCTTCTTGTTGATCTCGTAATCATCGTCTGATGAGAGAACACCCAAAGAATCTTTTCTTCTCTGCTCAGGTCTCATTTCACTGGCAGTGGGACTGGTAGGCATATCACCTGTAGGTTCTTCATAGAAAACTTTAGGAATGGTGTGAGAATAATCCACGCCGTGAACTTTCCCTTTTTCACCATTATCAGAAGAAGAGTTACTATTATCCTCCCGGGGACAAAAAGAAGAAGGTCTGGCCGAAGACATTCTTCTACTTGAAGACGCTTGGCTGTAAGAGTTGGATCTCAAAAATTTAAGATTTATGGATCCATCTGGAAATTGGATAACCCTGTCGATCTGAGACCGTTCGGGTTGAAGAGGAGTAGGGTTGGTAATGGAATCGAATTTCCATTCTTCATCAGATAGGATGTCAGTCCATCTGAGAAGTCTAGGGACAAAGGTAGTACAGTGCTCTTGGTTTGCTTCCATGAGCATGGTAACCCCTTTGACACTAGCATTAATAGCCTTTGGGGCTATCGTGGTCTTCATAAGCTTATAATATACCCTGTATATTATAGCTATTTCACGGGTGTCAACCTTGCTATTCATGTTCTTGGTCTTGACATTAAGTGTCAAGGTATCCAGGATATTGGGGTCCTGAATGTCGACCGAGAAATTAGGATAGCAATTAAAGTATACCGGGCCATTGGCGAGGTTACTTTCTAAAACTCCTAACAGGGAATCATCAAAATTCAATAATCTATCATCACGTAATAGAAGACATAAAGGGATGTTTAAACCTTTTCTAAACAGAGGTTTAACAGCAATTTGAACTAAGCCAATATGCAAGAATTTAAATTCATTTTTAAATTTCTGTATATCAGCAGATACAAGAAGCTTTATGCATTCTAAGTGATTATTAATAGAGACAGTTGATTCACATGTCTTGATATGCAATTTTTTAAGGAATGAAAAGTTTCCTGTTTGATAAACCTTTTCAATCGGTTCTCTAGGAATCGACCAATTTTGCAAATCATTTTCAATTTTAGAAATTGAAACATTTATGCTATTCATGTCATAAACATGTTGGTTCATGATAATACAAACTATCACCTTTGAGGTAAGATAATCAAGTTTATACTATGTATAACTTATAATCAATAGGGCAGAACAATCAAGTCAAACAATTATCTAAAATAATTGGCCAGGATTAGTTATCGATATCCGGACGAGTCTACTTGATTGGATGACGCTGTTCAAATAGTTATATGAATAGTAGTAAAATTCTCTGGATTTTTAAATATTTAAATGTTTGATGAGTAAGTCTAAGATATAACATGAAGAATTCATATGGATATTACAATAGTTCTTTGGGAATAGACACTACGAGGCCAAGGATCAAGCCTAACGCCTCCCCTCGGCTAAGCGGCAATTACGATCCCTTCAGGCTGGTCTATACTTAAGAACCATTCACCGAATTCTTCAATACTCAGACTAATATTCAAACAAGAAAATATTCTAGAATCCTAAGAATAATACTATACATCATATAAACAATTGTACAGGAATCATCTTCCTCAAATCTGCCGGAACCCCACCTGGTTCAACCATTCTAATAATATATTGACATATTGTTCTAAGCTATTAATCAAAGTAACATAGTCTAACTTAAGTATCTACCTCAGGCGATAAAAAACTTAGCCTAGTATGGCTAACATGGCTCTGATACCATTTATACAGGATCTAAACATATAGCATAAAGCAAGTAATGGAAAAATTCAACTCGGAAAAGAGTAAAGAACCTTCAATAAGTGATCTCAGAAAAGAGATTAATCTCTTAAAGGATGAAGTAAGAGATATCAAAACAAGACTTAGCAACATTGAGGCAGAAAAGCTGGCTAAAAAGTTGCTAAAAGAAATAAAAGAAGAACAGAAAGCTTCTGACTCTGAAGAAGAACCAGACTCTCCAAGAAGATACACAGATATATCCTTATGGTTAGAGGAGTACCTGTATTGGTCTAAGGTTTATTGGGTCACTACTAGCCTTGAGAGGAATTTTGTGATCAAAGGGACCTCTAAAGGGTGGAAGACTAGTAGGTTCAAAGAACAATAACTCATACTCAGTCAACAGGTGATGGATCCCCTAGTTCAACACTTGGATTTCCTCAGTCCCTTCACTAGGAAATACCCTGATCATGAACAATTGTGCATCACACTTGACCATTTTGTTAAGGGATCTTGCATCCACTGTTTTCAACTTGGTAGTCTCACCCTTCAACAAATGATCTTTTCCCCATACTTGAATTGCATGGTTAGCTTGCTGAAATTCATAATGATATCACCAGTAGTGGAGCGCCACTGTATTTCCAAGACAACATCATAGGACCCCAAAGGTAGCAGCAACATATCAAAAGTAAAAGTAGTTCCACCCAAAAGCCATTTGAATTTAACGCACACTTGATTAGTAGCTACAGTACTTCCATCAACTATCCTAACTGACTAAGAGTTTTAAAGTCTATAAGGAGAAGTCCATCTCTCCATAATTCTGGAATCAATGAAATCGTCGGTGCTAGCAAAGTCAATGAGTACACTGACTGGCATTTGTTCTGTGTAACCAATTACCCTCAAAGTCTGATAGCCAGCCACTCTATTTAGAGCATTTAAAGAGATAGCACAAGGTTCATGAGTTATCAATTCAACTGTATTGACTACCACCTTTCTTGCTTCTGCCTATGGAAATGTTTTACCACCCTCCACCTCAACCATACACAACTATTCGGGGTCCTCCATATTCTCATAAGCCTCTTTCCCTTATTTCTGCTAAACTAACTAGAGGGTGTTGGTGAGGGTTTAAAATTTGTTGTTTGACGGTTGGTTTGGAAGGGTTATTTGTGGAGTTGTGAGTTGGTTTAGGAGAAAATGACTAGTTATGGAAGTGATGAGGTTTTGAGGATTTCCGTTGAGCAGTATAGGTTGAATCATGAAGCCTTGCTAGCTGGTAGGCATGGAGTAAAGAATAGGGTTTGTGGGTTTTAACAACGTCTCTGATTTCTGGTTTAAGACCAGTGATAAAATAGCTAATAGCATGCTGATTAGACAAGGATAATCTTGCCATGGCTCTATCAAACTTGTTCTAATAATCTAAAATCTCACCAGTTTGGTTAAGAAGTTTCATTTAATCCATAGGATCTTCGTATTCAACACCAAATCTATCAATAACAACATACAAATATTCATCCCAACTAGGGAGAGGCATTGGTCCTCTGCTCTTAAGATAGGCTTGATGCCATTCAATCACAAGTCCATCAAAGTGAATAGAAACAATTTTAATGCATAGGGAGGGGTGGGTGTTATCCATAGAGAAAAAATTGCTCGATCTTATAGGGCCAAGACCTGAGGCCAGTGCCATCAAACATGGAAAATCCAACTTACCTACTTCTGATAGTAAGTTCTGAGAAGTAAGACCAGCTCCTATTTGATTACCACCTGCTCATGGTGGTCCAGGTGTGTTTCCGGTAGGAATGCCCCCATGACCTGATGTCCTGGAATGTTACTAGTGAATCCAAATGGACCCATTGTAGGGAGTAATCACCGCCAGTCTCAATATTAGCAATATTCCTATCCTTATCATTTCGTCTCTAGCTTGTCATGAGAGCTTCTCTCCGCTCACCCATAGCCTCGTCCCTGGCTTCCTCCATTTGATCCTGTCTCATCGCGAGATTGGCCAAGTCCAGCGAAATTCGAGCCAGAGCATCAGCTACAGTCTAGAAGTCAAAAGCCATAACTCAAGGTGCAAGAATCACAAACTCTGATACCAAATGTTGTGGTTTGGCAGTTAAGAACTATGCAGAAATGATAGAGAAGGAGAGAAAACTCTGATACCAAATGTTGTGGTTTGGCAGTTAAGAACTATGCAGAAATGATAGAGAAGGAGAGAAAACTAAGCTAACAAATTCTAAAGCTGATTTAGGATAAAATCATCATAGTATTCTAGAAGGACAGACGTATAATTATAAGAGCAGGGAATAGGAAATTGTTGTGTTGTGCCAAGGACAACTGGGACCACTGACGCATTAACTAACTTGTCAGGAAGGAAATATGCTTCTCTAAGCAAATGCCTGGGGTCTTAATTACAATAACCAAACTTCTAGTTAAAACATAAGGTCCCTAAAGGACATTTAAATAACTACTAACAGATTCTAACTCCAATGGCTAAGTATGACTCCAATAGCTTTAAGTTCAATCAGTTGATGTATCTATAACATTTTGACAGAAAAAGAGAAATTTAAAGTTAAGTAATGATAGCGAGTAATCATCTTTGCTGAGGGTTCAAGTTGGATGAGTTCTTATGCTCTCAATTTGTTAAGAATTAGCTCTTGAATTCCAAGAGGTGAAATAAGAGGGCTGATTCTAACAAAAAGCAGTCAATTGGTTAGGAATCAGCTCCCGAGTTCAGTTGACCAACTAGATAGAAAAGTAGATAACTCTTCTACTCCCTCGGGACCATATTAAGTGGTGTTTTACTAACTTATCCTTGAATAGTAGTATCTGTTCAATATGGTTGCTTAATTGTGTAGAAATCCACTTATATAAACAGCTCTAAATTTGGCAAAAGCAATTAAGGGTTGTTTGGTCGCTGGTTAGGAATGAAGTTATTCATGCATTAAGTTGACTATACATGTACTAATCATATACTTCGTTTGGCTTCTAGTCAGGATAAAAGTTATTCATGTATTAATTTTATACATTGTTTGGTTGTTAGGCATAAAAGTTTGGATAACTATTACGATGTTTGGTTGTGTTTTAGCAATTCTATATAACTAATATTTGCATAACTTATGAGGAAATTTATATATAATTTTATGTGGGATAGAAGGTGGAATATGTTATGCAAGGATTAGTTATACATGGATTAAAATAGAAAATGACACAATTACCCTTATTAATTCATTTTAATGGTGTTTAAATTGTGTTTCTTCCTCGTAACTTTATTAACCCAAATAAATGCGATGGATTAAGACAAGTTAAAATGTAAATTTAACTAAAAAAGGTTAAGGTTATAATTATAAACAATATTTAATTTTCAAAAACTATACAATATATATTAATTTTTAATACAACAAATCAAATATTTCACTAAGAAATAATCCATGTATTGTAATTAATGCAAAATTATAACTGCATAACTAATAGTTGCATAACTAATTCATACATACCAAATACCCGCATAACTAATACTTGTATAACTCTAGCCAACAACAACCAACGACCCCTTAATACTTTTTTGATTGATTATGTGAAATATACCATTTTTTAATCAAAATAAAAGAATAAAAGATTGATGAACCGGAGGGAATAATTACTCTCACCAGCATCAATATCCCCACAGGTCTAAGAATCTCTAAGAGACCCAACTTGAACAAAAAGTTACTAATCCCTCCGTTGATTTTTTCCTGGCACACCTTTTTTTTCTTTTTTACTCTGTCCCAGAAGAAAAAAAAGACACTTTTCTCTTTTTTTAAAAACTATTGCTCTTAATATTCTCATTTTATCCCTAATAATTAGTTATTGGACCCAGTTGATATAAAGCTTCAGTCTTTTACAAAGAGAATGAAAAAACATGTGAAATCCTGGCCGCCACTCATTCAAAAGGATAAGCTATGTACTTTGCGAATATTTGAATTTTATGTTTAAAGTTTTGCTTAATCTATCTTAAACACCGATGCCAGTCAAACAACTTCATACAATACAAAACTGAGGATGTATTACACGCAGTTACTACAATCGTAAAGGATGTTTCAGTAAATCAAATATCAAACAAGAAGCCCTGTGACTTGCAAGAGATCAGGAGCAAATTCAAAATGGGGTTTTTATTATTTTTCTCTTTTTATGAAGGTGAAGCTTTTACTGATGTAAAAATAATGAGAGATTCACATAAAAAGCGGAGAGTCCTATGCGAATTGAAGTAATTCATACCAGTAGAAGAAAGGGCTGCTTCAGAAACTGAAGTACCACGGCATGATTTCAGTGGGTATATGAAAATTGATTCAACTTGTGCAGCTCCTACTTCTTTGCCATCTGCCATAGCAACAAAGGAAATACTTCTCTCTTCCGTATCTCTTCACTTGTCAAATGAACTTTAGTTTCTCTTCCCCGACTTATATAGACCTTTTCAGCCATAATTATTTGGCTAATAAATTTTAAAATTATTTTTTTTTAAAAAGTTATCTTTTTTATCTTTTAAAAATTAACTTTTTCTACTTGATATTTATTTTCTAACAAAAGTTAAATAAAATATTTTTTTTAATATAATTATTTTTTGAAAGAAAATAATAATTTTTACCTCTCAAAAGTTTAACGAAAGAGGTTATTAGTGGGTTTGGGTCATCAAAATAAAAAGTTATTTATAATTTGAAATTTTTTATAGTTAAAATTAAAATTGTATTTGATCACATTTTTATAAAGAATATTTAAAATTTAAATATATATTTTTAAAAATATTTTACACCCTTTAATTTTTAAAACTGATAAATTCATCTAATTTGATTAGTTTACCTGAAATATACAATCTAATATATTCTAAAAGAGTAATATCTCAAAATAGAAAATTACATAATGTCATATATTAAATCTCATATATAATCTAAAAATATAATTTTTTTACTTTATTTAAAAATTTTAAATTAAAATGGTAGATTAAATTGTGTTTGATTATAATTTTTGTAAATAATATTTAATTATTTGAATTTACTTATTTTTTAAAAATATATATATATAATATAAATGAGGTCATTTTTATAAAAATAAAAAATTAGAGAAAAAATTGAAAAAGAAATAGTAAAAATAAATAAAATAAAATATTTAAAATTTTTATGATCAAACAATAACTTTTAAATAAAATAAAAAAAATTCTGAAAAAGACAAATAATGCTGGTGGACAAACGGGTCTTTTAAGTTGTTCAAGAAAACGTGAAATAAAAAGCTTGATCAACTTATCAGATCTCTATGACCATTTTCAGCTGATTCGGCTCCTTTGGCTTCATTCATTTCTTCTCACCTAAGGTTTTTTTTTTCCTCTTCTAAATCAGGTAAGTTGGAATCTCTAATTAGTAGCCATTTGGACAATATTTGAGTTTGAAGTTGAAAAAAAAATTACTTGTAGTGAAATTAGGGGGAAAAAGTCTGTTAAAGTTGTATTTTAAAAAGTAAAATTCAAAAAAATATTTAAAAATTATGAGTAGAAATTAAAGATTTGAAATTTATTTCTTCAAAAACACTTATAAATGATTATTATAATATTTTAGTAGAAGTTTTAATGTTAAAATTCAATATTTTCAAATATTTAAATCAATTAAATATTTATAAATATTAATGTTTGAGACTCAGATAATCTTAAATAAAAATTTAATGGCCTAAAGAAAAAATTATTTCAAATATTTAAATCAATTAAATATTTATAAATATTAATGTTTGAGACTCAGATAATCTTAAATAAAAATTTAATGGCCTAAAGAAAAAATTATAAATAACAAAAAAGGGTCAAATATATATTTTGACTATCTCAAAATATCTAAATATACCCTTCATTTACCTAGTTTGCTAAAAATAACTCTTAGCTCACTTTTTGACCTTACTTTTTCCTTATAACTAACAGACCTCCTTTTAAATTATTTTAATCTTTTTTGTTTTTGTTTCTCTTTTTCATTTTAGAGTGACAATTGAGACTCAAATTTGTCTTATGTCCACATATAATATTTTTTTAGTTATTATTTATTATGTGTCATATTTTTGTTGGACGAAATGGAATTTTTTTTAATTAAAACGTTCCTGCTCAACATACTCAATTTTGTCATAGAACATACAATTTATTTTATTTGTTCACCAAAAAATTAACAAAAAAATTAATATGAACCAATCAACAACCTTAATTTTATTTTTTGTTGTTTCCGACCCTAACAAATTAATTTGTTTTTTGTTGTTTTTTGTGTGAATAACTAAAATAATTATACGTTATATGAAAAGATTGGGTATATTGGTTTTTAATTTTGTCCAAAAGAAATATGACAGATAATAAGTAATAATTAAAAAATTGCACCTAAGCATAAGATATATTTAAGCCTCAATTGTAACTTTAAAAATAAAAAGAGAAAAAATTTACAAAAATTTTAAAAGAATTAATTAATAAATAAGAGGTCTATTAGTTTTTAGGATAAAAGTGAGTCAGAAGGGTGGGTGGAGGAGTATTTTTAGTAAAATATGTGGATGAAGAATATATTTAGACCTTTTGAGATAGTTCAGGGGCATTTTTAGTCGTTTTCTGTAAAAACAAAATCATCTTGAAAATAGATTCGTAACAACTTCTTGTAAAGTAGTGAGAGTAAAATAGGAGAAGACAAGGTGTTACAAAAAAAATTTGGAGGAAAGAGGTGCCTTTCAAGATAGCTTTGTGCCTATGGAGAATATGGAATGACAGGGTTCCTATAGATGATATTGTAGCTAGGAGTGGATGTGCTATGGTTTCTAGATGCAAATGCTATGGATTTTCACAACAAGAAACTTTGGAGAACTTGTTCTTATCTGGGGACATGGAAAAAATGGCTTGGCAAAGATATGCTTCAGTAGCAGGCTTACAGGGCCCATTTGCACAGCTGAAGCGAGTTATCTCTAGGTGGTGGAAGGTAGAGGGAGACAAGAGGGCAAAGCATTTAACACAGGCTATTCTTGCAATTATGATATGGCACATATGAAAGTGGAGAAATGTAATAATATACGGAGGGACTATGTCAAGGAGCAAAGTGATGTATGAAATAGATATGAACCTCCACTACCTAATAGTTAAAAGATTTCCTAGAGCTACAAATATATCATTTCACTGGCCACAGTTAATACAATTCATGGAGGAACAATCTAGGCAGATTACTTATAGTATCATAACTTGGAGATTGCCTCCTCAAATGGTGTACAAATGCAACATAAATAGTGCTGCAAGAGGAAATCCTAGACCTGGATCTTGGGCCTTTTGTGTAAGGAACTGCAAGGGGGAGCACATTCATGCTAGGGCTAATACTATCCCTGTAACCTCCAGTTTGATAGCAGAAGCTATAACAATATAGCACGGGATTGAATTCTGTAGTAAGCAGTAGTTGCTACCTCTAATAATAGAGACTGACTCCATGATAATGAAGAAGGTTTTGAAGGAGGAATGAAAGATTCCATGGTGCATTAATATGCATGCGAGGAAAATCAAGAATCGGATGAAGAGGTCAAATATTCAAATTGCATACATGATGAGAGAAGGCAACCAACTTGCAGATTTTTTAGCTAATTATGTTTTCTTTTTTGTAGGCACAATTCAATTTCAAAACTTCCTAGAACTACCAAAGGAGTGAAAAAGCTACTCAATATTGATAACTAACAGATTCCATCACTAAGAATCCAAAATAATAAAAAAAGTAACAGAGCAAGTATAACTACAACATCAATGAGCCACAAACAAAGATGAACATGATTATTTATCATAAACATACTGTTGATGTACATGCACTGAAAAAGTAGACAAGATAATGTTTGAATGAAGCTACTAACATTTTCCTATCCAAATATATGGTATCAATCTCAAAGGAGATTGAATCTGTTGGAAGGAAATATTAGAAGATTTGATTTAAACATAACGTTTGAAGTGCCTACGCAAAAAATAGAATAGAAAAATCTACAGTTAACCTAGTTAATAGTTGAATACATCCAGATCTAAAATCCCTAAATCAGAACTATTCTGGTGGATAAATGGCTCAATAACTCAGTGAGAGTTTAGGATTGCTTGAATAGAACTAACCTAAGATTTAAGAATTTTTAGAGTAGATTGCTTCAATAAAAAACAAGGGTGGCTTAGATGCTCTTACAGGTTTACAAGATAAACATGCAAGATTGTGGCTTTTAACCTCCTTTGATAGAGACACTTGGTTGGATCGATGATTGAATTTGAAGGAGCTATACTCACGAGTACCATCATCTGAGAAACTTTATCGACACCAAGGAAGAGGACCAAGCTCAGTCATTGATGGATAAGAAGGGCACTAGAAACTTCTAGGTACACTTTCTGACTTTGTAAATACTACTTGTTTGGTGTCTTTTCTTTTTCTAGGTTAGTTACTTTTTCTGTTTTTAGACTATTTTGGACTCTTGGATTATCCTTTGTTGGGCTGTCTGTTTTGAGTTTTGTTTGTTGGACCTTTATTTTATTTATAAAATGAGACTGTTGTCTCAATTTAATTTTTTTAAATAAAGAAGTAATGTTTGCGCCCCAGCGCATGCGCAATACGTGGTTTTACAAGTAATACAGTGGCCCTTTTTAAGAGCCGGATGTCGAATCCACAGGGACTAGACCAATTCAGAGAACTATCAAGTTCAAGTGTTAAAATTAACTTTACAAGTGTTGATTATAGAAATTTTTGGTAAATTCTAATTATGTCTTGGGGTGATCACAAAATACTCGGGAAACAATAATAGAAGCAACTAGAATTAAGGCCTAATAATCATGCAATGCTTATAATTCTAAATGGTTCGAGTATAAAACTTACAATTATTGTCTCACATAATTAAAATGCTATGTTCATGGTCTTTCGAGCCTCTAAACACGACAAACTAGTCTCACACCTACATCGTTGAGCAGGGATGTGGCGTCCTAATTCATGCGCAATTTAATTACATGGACGTAGTTTACAGAGTTTGTGCCCTTGATTATGGACTTTCGTACCTCTAATTATTTTCCTGGACTTATCTTCACAACTACTTCTACGAGTGGTGATGTGATAATTCTAAGTAGGTGTCTAACTCATCCCGTTTTAATAACTAAGCAAGAAAAATTAGGTATAATTTCTATCCTAATCGCGAATCCTATCGTGAAGGTAAGAACTTACTCCCTGCATTCTCATGTTCTAGCTTAGGGTTACTCTTTTGAGCCTTTACCTAAGTTTAACACGTTTGTTTTCATGGTTATCAAGCATAAAAACATTAATAATAAAGAATGTAAGACAAAACAACAACTAAAACTCAAACCAACGAAGAATTCATGCAATTACAATCATATTACGTAGCCTCAACCCTAGAGGAAGGATTTTAGCCACTCATGTTTGTATAAATACTCAAAAACATGATTAGAGTAACGTACTTACAAGAATAATTAAAAGAGAAGGCAAAAAAATGAACCCTAGGTAGAGTTCTTCACTTCTCCCTTCGCTCCTTTACGGTTTTCCAAATATATTTCATGATAAATGATTTTTAGAGATAAGGTTTTAATTTATACTAAATGAATTACACTTTTTGGCCAGCCATGGACTACTTCCATGTCATGGAGTTGGTCGCGCCAATTTGCCTACATGACATGGAGCAAACGCGCAACAACACTGGTTTGGCGCTGGCATGGGCAGGCTATGCGCGTTGCCTGCAATGGCACGCTACTCATCGCGGGGCTGCTTAGTCGTGGCACGGGCCTGTCGCGCGGCTTCACTAGAATGGCATGCCTGGCGAGCGCAGATACCTTCCATGACACGCTGCTGGACGCGCAGCTTCCCTGCCGTGGCACGTTGCTCAGTGCTCTGCCCGTGCTGCGTGGCACGCTGTGTGGCTCGGCATGTGCATACCTTAGTACGACATCGTGCGACTCTTTTGCAATTTGTTTCGAGATTCCTCCTTAAGCCTTAACCATCATATTTAGTCTCTCCTAAGCATTTTACACCTACAAAACAATGACTAATCATGTTGGTTAGTTTATGCACATAAATATTAAAAATCACATGAGAATATAATTAATTAAATTGACAAACTTGATAAAGTAAGTTATAAAATAGCACTTGGGCACGTAATTATGCCCAAGATCACTACCCCACACTTAAAGCCTTGTTCGTCCTCGAACAACTCTTTTACATCTCATGCACATGAAGACTCACACATAGCTAATTGAAGAAAAACAATTCAAGCTAAAGCTACAACGATTGTTTTAGATGGCAAGTTAACAATAGAGCATGTAAGATTTAACCATTAAAAGCAAATATAACTATGTAAAGACTTCCTAGCCTCAAAAATCGACTCTCAATCTCAACACACTCATGCAAATTAACTGATCAAAAAATCCGACATGAATTTTATTCTTCCTCAAACATGTGCCCTCACAACAAGAGAGTTACCTATTTCTCACTCCCGATTCTTCAAATTGGTAACATGTATGGGTCTACGCATAAGAGATAAGCTCACTCTCACAAAGGATTCACATGCTACGTGTATTGACCCATAAGCTTGCCCTTAGTGTTTTACTCCACTAATTTAAGAATGTTCAAAAGTAAGATTAAGTAGGACTTAATGGGTTGTAATGTAAGCTAAGGGCGGGTAGGTACTATTATGGCTAGTAATAGTGACTATCTTCCCTAAGCGCTTTAATACATCACACTTTCCTTAAGAATTTCCATCTTCTCACTTCACCTTTATTCTTTTCACTCCCATTTTCCTCTTTTGTTTACCCATTTCATTAGGCACACTTAAGCTGTTAGTAAGGAGTACTTGAGCAATTTTCTTTTTCGCTCTTTTCTTCTTTTACCTCCTACTAACACTTATTCATTTTTTTAAACAAGTGCACCTCTAGCCTTTTCTTTAACTCCTGCAACTACTCTTTTCTTTCTTCTTCCAACTCCTCACTCCTTAACTCTCTTTTGCATTTTCACTTAAGCGCTTAGGAGTTTTGGATAAAATTCAAGGCTAATAAAAAGAAAAGATTAAGCTCATTTTGTGGCTAGCAAAGATTAGGCTAAAGGCTCAATAGGGCTAACTAGGATCAGACATTCAAGGTAGGTAAAGTAAGGGATAAAAATTAGGCTCATTCAAAGAAATGCTTACATCATCTCCTATAATCTACATCCCTTATTTCTCTTTGTATATATACTAGGCAGGTTCTAGACACTACACAATAGCATGAAATATTCAAAAACCTTACACTCTCAGCACATGCTCATTTCAAGACAAATTCAGTAGACTCTTAACTCAGCTAATCATAAGAATGCAAAATTCAGCTTTAAGCACATCGAGTCACATTCAAGAGCCTAGGTGTCTCAAACAAAGTTATACAACTACTCACATGCTTCAAAATTTACAACACTTGCATATCACAATCATGTATAACACATAACAAGAACATCAAGCCATCAATCAGCTAAGGGTTCAAAAACAAAAACCTATTGACTAATTTTTCCTCAAGACGGTCGTCATCCATCCATCGTCGGGAAAAGTCCTTGACTATGACTAGAAACAGCTATATACAGACACGGAAGAATTTTATTTCTCGGTTCAAAATTTCCCCCGTCAGAAAAGAACCGAAAAGAAAATCAACGGGTGGGTGAATCATGCTCAACTCAACTTTTTCATCCAACAATACCATACAAAACACTAATCCCACCCAAAATCATTAAGCAAAAATTTAGAAATTTCCCTCACCCCACACTTAAAATATTCTATGTCCCCAAAGCATCAAATTAAAATACAAAAAAGGTGAGAAATACTCCCTGAGACCTCTAGGCCTAGGTAACAACATGTTTTCTTTTGTTTTTGCACAAGTGGGTCACCTACCCCACACTCATCTTCTTCCATGATCCTTAGCTTCCTCTCCCAAGGGTACTCAGACTTCCCCTCAATCTGTGCTTAATTCACCACAAAAAATAACAACAAAGTGAAAATACACAAAATAAAACAGAAAGGAAAACAAAATTGTACCTGTGGTACCCTTGGGTTGCCTCCCAAGAAGCGCCTGATTTTATGTCGCGGCAGAACGTGGACTATCCTTCTCAGGACATCCTCAAACCAGTATTCCCTTTCGAGAACCATCTTCTTCTCTTTTTATTTTTTGAGGGAACAGCCTCCACTTTGTTCCTCTCTTGTTCCAACTTCTTTTCTAACTTAAGCCCTTCATCAGACTTGGGCTGAAATGTGATCACCTCCTGCCACCATGGACCTATGGAATCTGCCACCCCACACTTAGCCTCTAACAACACACTGACCTTACAAAGGTCTCTGTAGTGTGTGGGTGGGTTGATCTCTTGGTAAACTTGGAAGATCTCTTCTTTATCATCGTCCCTCATTTTAAGGGTCCCTGCTCTTACATTTATAATTGCTCCTCCAGTGGCCAAGAATGGCCATCCCAAGATCAGGGGTACCTTATCATCAACTTTAAAATCAAGAATGATGAAATCAGTGGGTATAATAAACTTACCCACTTTGATGAGAAGGTCTTCAATTATTCCATCTGGTGCCACTTGAGACTTGTCTGCCAACTGCTGCATCACTCGTGTTGGTCTCGGCTGACCCAACCCCAAGGTGTTAAACTAAGATAGGAGCATTAGATTTACTGCTGCCCCTAAGTCACATAGAGCTCTTATCACTTCAGCTTTACCAATTTATATGGGGAGGGTAAAACTCCCTGGGTCTTTGAGCTTTTTCGATATCTTGCTCATTACCCTGTAGCTGTACTCCTTAGTTAGTGCCACCATTTGAAGATCCACCAATCTGACTTTTTTGGCCACCACATCTTTTAAGTACTTAGCATACTTTGGCATTCCCTGCAAAACATCAAGTAAGGGAAAATTTATTTGAAGTTCTTTGAAAATATCAAAGAACTTTTTAAAGCATTCCACCTCCTTGCTCTTCTTGAATCTTTACGGGAATGGTGGGGGTGGTCTCTATGTTGGCTACAATGATGATTGTGTATTGTGTAGCACAACACTCTAAGTATCTCCCTTGTCAGTAGATGGATCCTGTCTGACTAGCTCAGGCTGCACCTTATTTCTCTTTTCCTTTGGTGCTGCATCAGCCAATTGCCTGCCACTCCTCAGACTGATGGCATTGACTTGTCGGGAGTTTGTATCTGTGCCACTGGGTAACCCTCCCTGAGGTCTAGTGTGCTGAGCAGCTACTATTTGACCCATCTACTTCTCTAAATTGCGGGTAGCCAACTGTTGATTTTTCAATCTGATGCCATCCTCGCCCGATTCTCTACCAATTAGGTCTGCGTATCCATAATTTTCTGCAACATCTCCTCAATGTTGCTGCTGCTTGACTGACCACCATTCTTCCTTTTTTGTTGTTGATACTACTGCTGCTGAGGTTGCTGGTAGCTTTGACTCTGATTTCCACCCCAAGAAAAATTTGGGTAGCTCTGCCAATTCTTGTTGTAGTTGTTCCCAAATTTCTAATTGTTTCTCTGAACACTCCCAAAAAAATTGACCGATTCAGGATTGGCCCCACAAGATTCTGCATTGTGCCTATTATTGCTATAGATTTCACACCAACTAGGAGCCTGCTGAATTGTATTCACCTGTCCCTGCGGTTGGTTCATACTCAGCTTATTGAACTGAGTCATCATCTGATGCTGAAATGAAGCTAGCTGTGCTGCTAAGGCATTTACACCATCCATTTCTATCAGCCCTGCTCTCTTTCCTGCCTCTCTTGATGATTCACTGTGCCTCTCCATATTTTCCTGACCAATCCTGTTCAATAGAGTGTACAACTCATCATAAGTCTTCTCCAATGCTTGCCCACCCGATGCAGAATCTAGTAAGGTTTTTGTATGTGGGTCCAGATTCTCCACAAAGGTATGGGCTAGCACCTCATTGGACTGTTGGTGATGGGGGTAGTCTCTCAATAATGACTTGAAATCTCTCCCAAGACAAATACAAGTTCTCCTCCGCCTCTGCTTAAAACTTAATATTTCACTCCTGAGTTTGGCAGTCTTGCCTGAAGGGAAGAATCTGATGAGGAACTTCTTTGCTAAGTCATCCCAAGAAGTAATGGAATTAGGTGGCTCAGCCTTCAGCCACCTCTTTGCCTCTCCCAATAATGAAAATGGGAAGAGTGTGAGTCGGACATAATCAGTTGACACTCCGGTGGGGACGAAAGTGTCACTAATCTCCAAGAAGTTCTATAAGTGCTGTTGTGGGTCCTCGTAAGTCATCCCAGTAAACTAGCCACTCTAATGTAACAGCTGCACCATGTTCTGCTTCAATTCAAAGTCCCTCCCGGCTCAGGTTTGCGGATACTAGAGGTCATATTCGTCGCTAGTGGGATTGCCACTTCGCGAACTAGTCGGGCTGCCATTTGATCAGATAACAACTCTGCTTGCCTAAATGGTAGATGTTGTTGCAACTGCTCTTGTAATCTTTTCAACTTTCTCTCTAGAGCTTCCTTCCTGAGTAAATGCAGTTGGCGTTTAGGTTCTAACAATGGTTCCACCAGCTCTTTATTCCTTGTCAACTCTGCAAGGAGAACCTGTTACCTGCAATGTAGAAGACTAAGACCAAGTTTCTCAATACTTAAGGGAATTAAAAATCACACAAAAACAGAAAAATTCACTAAACTTCGTCAGTCCCCGTCAACAGCGCCAACAACTTGTTTGCCCCCCAGCGCACGCGCAAACGTACACGGTTGTACAAGTAATACAGTGTCCCTTTTTAAGATCCAGATGTTGAACCCACAGGGACTAGACTAATTCAGTGAATTATCAAGTTCAAGTATTAAAATTAACTTTACAAGTGTGGATTATAGAAATTTTCAGTAAATTCTAATTAAGTCTAGGGGTGATCACAAAATACTCAGAAAACAATAATAGAAGCAACTAGAGTTAAGGCCTAATAATCATGCAATGCTTATAATTCTCAATGGTTCGAGTAGGCAAACTTCAATTGTTGTCTCACATAATTAAAATGCTATGTTCATGGTCTTTCGAGCTTCTAAACACGACAAACTAGTCTAACACCTACATCGTTGAGCGAGCATGTGACGTCCTAATTCGTGAGTAGTTTAATTACATGGACGTGGTTTATGGAGTTTGTACCCTTGATTATGGAATTTTGTACCTCTAATCATTTACCTGGACTTAGCTTCACAACTACTTCTACGAGTGGTGATGTGATAACTCTAAGTAGGTGTCTAGCTCTTCCCATTTTAATAACCAAGCAAGGCAAATTAGGTATAATTTCTATCCTAATCGCGAATCCTATCGTAAAGGTAAGAACTTGCTCCCTACATTCTCATGTTCTAGCCTAGGGTTACTCTTTTGAGCCTTTACCTAAGTTTAACGCATTTGTTTTCATGGCGATCAAGCATAAAAATATTAATTATAAAGAATGTAAGACAAAACAACAACTAAAACTCAAACCAACGAAGAATTCATGCAATTACAATCATATTATGTAGCCTCAACCCTAGAGGAAGGGTTTTATCCACTAATGTTCGTACAAATACTCAAAAACATGATTAGAGTAATGTACTTACAAGAATAATTAAAAGAGAAGGCAAAACAATGAACCCTAGGTAGAGTTATTCACTTCTCCCTTCGCTCCTTTATGGTTTCCCAAAGATATTTCGTGATAAATAATTTTTGGAGCTAAGATTTTATTTTGTACTAAATGAAAAATTGCACTTTTTGGCCGGCCATGGACTGCCTCCGTGTCATGGAGCTGGTCGCGCCAATTTGCCTACGTGACACGAAGCAAACGCGCAACAACACTAGTTTGGCGCTGGCATGGGCAGGCTGTGCGCGTTTCCTGCCGTGGCACACTGCTCATCGTGGGGATGCTTGGCCATGGCACGGGCCTGTCGTGTAGCTTCACTGGAATGGCATTCCTGGCGCGCACAAATGCCTACCATGACACGCTACTGGACGCGCAGCTTCCTTGCCGTGGCACGTTGCTCAGTGCGCTGCCTGTGCTGCGTGGCACGCTGTGTGGCTCGACATCTGCATACCCTAGTGCGACATCGTGCGACTCTTTTACAATTTGTTCCGAGCTTCCTCCTTAAGCCTTAACCATCATATTTAGTCTCTCCTAAGTATTTTACACTTATAAAATAACAACTAATCATATTGGTTAGTTTATGTACATAAATATTAAAAATCACATGAGAATATAATTAATTAAATTGACAAACTTGACTAAAGTCAGTTATAAAATAGCACTTGGGCACGTAATTATGCCCAAGATAAAGTAACAACTTCTTGTACTAATATCTTTAATCAAAACTATCTTGAGAATAGACCCATGACAACTTCTTGTACTAACATCCTAATAGTATAAATAAGTCAACTTAAAAATTAGACCCATAATATCTTGTTGTACATGTATCCTAAGGGTATAAACAAAGTCATCTTTGTTGAGTTGTTTTGATCTGAATATCAATTTAAGATCTTATGAAGTTTGATGATTGACAAATAATGTACAAATTGACAATCAATGCATAAGAATAATGAACAAAGATGTATAAAAATCTAGTTCTTAATAGATCTCTAAAAGAATCTGGTAAAGTTGGCAACACAGATGATGAATTTTTGAGAGAACTAGGTCCTTCAAACAAGAATTGGGATTATTTGATCTATGCAGAAGACGTTGTTCCATGTGCACAAAAGGAAACTCTTGAGAATTGGTATTAAAATTTAATCTAACTACTGGGAATACAAGTTCAAGACATATAAATAGTACCGTAATTGAACACATGCAATTAGGTTGTAATAAGGAGAAGTTTGATCGTACGCAAACCAAGTCAAACAAGGATTGATTTCTTGAAAAGTCTTGAACCACGTCTTGGTAGGATTTGGAGAAATACAAACGACTATTCTACTTCTATATAAAATATTACATTGATATTTTATGAGGTAACCACAATAGAAAAGAAAGACTACACATATAAAGAGAGATCTATTAGGGAGTCATGAAGAAGAAGAGTCAACTAGTACAATAAGAAGAACTTGTTCCTATCAAGAGTTAGTCATACTGTTCTTGAGTTGTAATAGTTAGATTTGTGTGGTACCTAACTGTACACTTATTACATTCATAGTGATTTGTATTAAGTGTTGGTTTTGTGTTGTAAAGATACTTCACAGACTGGGTAGAATCTTTGAAGGAGTTAGAGAAGGTACTAATGGTAGTCTACAAATACGAATTTTTAGCTATTCTTTGCAAATTATTTATTACACAATAATTGAGTTTGAACTAATATATGATGAATTTATACTCATTACACATGTTTTGTTGTGTAAAACATGTTTCTAAACTAACAAATGGATTTAGAGCTAAAAAAAAGTGATTTGAGGCTTTGAAGTCTGAGTCGAAGCCCAAGAAAATGAGTCGAGATCAAGTCTGAGGTTCGAGGATCAAATGCACACACGAAAATGGACCTAAGAGAGAAAATTAGTTTGGCGCTATGCATCACTCATCACGTTAGCACAAAAATCTCAATCTGCAAGGAAAAAAAATTATTGAAAATTGGTGCCCCTTGCAACACTACAACGCGACGCTTAGTGTCAGTCCAAATTTTGGCAGATTTTTTAGTTCTAGATTTCAAGGGTAATTGCCAGGACCCGAGTTTGCTCCTGGACGAGACACGGTACTTGAAATCACAAGTGACCCCAAGCGAATCCATGGTCTAACATCGCACTGGTATACTGAGTTAAATGTAAGCAGAAGCTGTGTGAAAGTAGTTATTCAAGCAATACTGTTTTGAAAAAAGTAAACACAACTAAATAAACTTTTCAAAAATAGACATGTCTGATAAGATACTGAAATCATGCAACAACTACAAAACAACACTGTGTCTGAAAGCCATCTAAAGAACTGACGAGGTGTTGGGACAAATATCCAGCTAACTCTACGGTCTAACTCCCAAGAAACTAAACAGAACAAAGTAACTCTCATCCTCGGAAGATGAGGACTCACCAATAAAGCTACTGCTGAAATCGTTGGAGGGAATTAATGACGATGCTGAGACTGAGAACCTGCGCCTGTATCATAAGATGATACATCATAGAAAGTATGCATCAGTACTTTGAATGTACTGAGTAAGTGAGAAATACATAAGGCAGGAAAATAAGCAACTGAATTGAAATAATATGAAATGACCAACTGATACTGAGTACTGCTAAAAGCTGAGCTATAACTGTGGTAAGGTCAATAAATACCCTGACTGACGGTCATAAACATGTTCTTGGACTGAGTGACTGAACTAAGATAAACTAAGATTGAGCTGAACTGAACTGTACTGAAAAGTGGAAGAGTCTATAACCGACATATAACCACATGAGCTAGACGTGGAGTCCGATGTATACACCCCATCGGTGAGAGCCAACAGTACCTTGCTAGGGTATAGTGGCTGAGCTGGGTGATCACAAGCCCTTTTGGGCTAATGACCTACGGTGGAAATGTAGTTCTGGGAACCTGGGTGTGCTGGAACCCCGACCTACTTGGTGCTAAGTCCTACTCTCACTGGATAGTCATAACTTAACTACTAAACTGATAGCTCGAAACTGATGCCCTAGACTAAGTCAGGAATACTTATCTGGAAGTACCATGAGAGTCTGTAGGACCTGACAAATGAAAGCTAGTGTTCTAAGACTGTCCAGAGCTTCTTATCTGGAAGCGTCATAAACGTCTAAGAACAATCTAACAATCTGAACTAGAGAGTATTACTGAACTCCTCAAGAACTGACTATCGTCAAACCGATCAGCTAACTTACTGAAAGATACTAAAAAGGCTAATTACTAATTGAAACTTAACTAGCATCAAACTGACTGTGAACCCATATGATAGTAACAACAAGGAAATTCAAGAACTAACAGAGTCAAGCAACATTTGTATCTAGACAATCATGTAAGACCTACTTTACTGTATTCATAGAACTAGGGATAAAATAATATTTCGTGAAGATAATAACAACATGTTTAATAAGTAGTGAAAACATAGCAAGAATTCATAAGAACTACAATCCACAAGAAATATTCAGAATTTTGAATGAAAATTTAGCCTATTTTTAATCTTCAGGGCTAGAACTGATAAGGAAATTACAGAAGGATTTTGGGGTACAAGGGAAAAGCAATTCCCTTATTGAATTCCCACATACCCAGAGTAGAATTCCTGAGAAAGATCTGGAGGAATCTGAAAGAACTTGGAGCCCTTGTTCTTGCTCGGGGAGAACTTGTCAGAGGTTGCAACACACTAACTTGAGTGAATGAAGGGAATGATTGAAAACTATTGACTAACTCCCTAAATCCTTTTGAAACTAACCCCAAAACGACTTAGTTTAAGCCTAGGGGCTTAGAGATTACGGAAATAACCCTACTAAAAATGTAGGAATTTGGACCCTGCCAGTCCTCAGAGGGACATCACAACTCGCGAGGTACTGGATAAGTCGTGGGGTCCCAACTGTTGCCAACACTGGAAATCTCTCTAGGCCAGGCCACGAGACACTCCATGAGTTCTTAAGTGACATCACGACTCATGTTGTCAAGCGTGACCTGAGGTGGAAAAATATCCTTCCAGTCACGACGAGGGACATCATGAGTCATTACTCCAATCAACAACTAGTTGTCACCTCCCATCATCAACACTATAAAAACACACCTCGACTTCACTTGGCTGGACCAAGATAGTCTTCACGAGTCGTTAGGTGACTTCATGACTTGTGGCAGCCACTTTTCGTCACCCCTTGACCACAATCTTCAAAACATGGCAGACTCCACTTTAAGAGTTACTCCACGACTCGTGGAGTACATCACGGGTCACTGGATGAGTTGTCCTATGACTTGGTGCATGTTTTTCTGTTTTCTCAATTTAATAAGTCCTTACTCCACTCAATGGCTAGTTGTCACCTCCCATCGTCAACACTGGAAAAACCCACCTCGACTTCACTTGGCTGGATGATGTCGCCCAAATTACACCTCACAATTGAGATATAAAGCGGTCGGTGTCAACTATAGAACCCAATGAAGGTTGAGGTCAACCCCATAGGGAATATGGAAAGAACTTGAGTTAGTATGAATGGCTATTACTGTCGGATTACTTATTTCCTATGAGGGAAAGAAATAAAATACTAAACAAGAAAAAAAACTACTAAATGCTTAAGTCAAATTCAGTTTGTATTCAATCAACAAATTGACTAGGATTGTGTTCCCCAAGACTTCATAACCACAAGAATTTTACACTAGTGATCCATTCCGGTGTTTAACATGCAATATTGGTAAGTTAGGTTCACCTAAATGGTTGGTCCCCTATCTAGATGATTATCACCACGCAACTTGGTCCGTATACGGGTGTATGCTTAATTAACCCTTACCCTTAATATTGGATTAGCTATCCCCAAACAAGTTCAAGCTATTAGATGAGGGTTGATAGCCTCAAATATCTATTGTTAATCCCTTTTCCCATTCAATACCCCTTTGATCCGATAAGTAAGATAAAGAAAGTTCCAATGTTTGCAACCGTTAAGAAATAAGTAAAATGAAGGGAAGAAAAATACATGCATTAAACCCCGTTCAAAAATCACTAAGTGTGTCACGTATATGTGTTAATTCATCATGGTTCCCACAACCCTAGTTATGGGTTTAGCTACTCATGTTTGAATAATCACAATCACAAAATATTGGATAAATCATAATTGCAACTTACAAAAATTCATAGAAGAAAACCAAGTAAATTGCATATAACTCCAAACTTGATGAACAAAACTCCAATGTTGATTAATTCCCAAAATCAAGAGGAAAATTGTAAACTTTGTTTCCTGACCCAAGAATGATTGTTTACAACACTAGAATTCACGTGAAACTTGGTGAAAATAACTGCCTTCGAAAAATAAACCTAAAAATTGAAGTTATAGTTCGAAACAAATCTTCTCCTAACTAAATTTGGATTCCAGGTCAGCAGGGGTAACGGTCCAAGTAACGACTCATTGGGTCTCCCAATGAGTCATGGACAGTGTAAATAATTCGTCCTCAGTAATAGGCCCAGTCGTGGTAGCGAGTCACCTAACGACTCGTCACGGTTGAGCACGAGTTGTTAGGCCTCTCGTGGTCTTGATTCACCAAACTTCTAGTGCACCTGGCGATTCATCCTAGTGCTCTCCTGACAAGTCGTCTCAACACTTGACGACTCGTTAGACTTGTCGTGGATTTTTCTCAGAATTTCTCTTCACAGTCTTCACGACTGGCTTAGTGACTCGTTACCTGACATAACGAGTCGTGCCTTCAATCTGTTGAGTGCACTATTTCCTTCTTCATCTATATTTAATTTCTTCCCATGACTCCAGGCACGAGTCATTCCTTGGGAAGACAACTTGTGACGTTCTTGGCAACCTTTAGTTCAGTCCTTTTCTGCCTTACTTAGCCTATTTCCTATTCCGGACCTGTTTTCCTGAAATATTCAACACAAACGCATCATATCTACATAAACATACCGGAATAGTTTCTTGATTTTAAGCGTTAAATGTGCTGTAAAATCATGGCGTATCAATACCCTCAACTTAGAACTTTTGCATGTCCTCAGACAATAACAAAATGAAATAAAATAAACTAAAATACTTTGACGCTTCAATCAAAAAAACTCTAGAAAACTTACGGCAGTCACAATTATTCATCAAATCAAATTTTCTAACCCCTCCTTTATCATACCAACTCAAATCACAATGCATATTGTTACACCCCGTAAATTCTTGACGTTTAGATGGCCTACTCGCATGTTGGTTAAGAGTGTTTGAATGCCATACATGCTGGTGAAGGGCCCGGGGAAAGAACGGATAAGCGTCACGTTGAACCATCGCAAGAGGAGGCTGGCAGACCTCCTCCGCGATGGCCAACGTGGCACGGAGGTGAGGTGCAGCCCCAAGTATAAAAGCACCAACTTCGGTTTTAATCATTTTAATTTCATAATTTCCAAAGAATACACAGAGAACACAACTAAGGACAGAGGGCACAAAAGTTTCTTTAAAAATTCCTTCCGATTACGTCGTTATACACGGTCCAAACTCGATATAACCTTGGGTAGTGAGGTATTAAGCAGCAAGGAGCATTCCTATGGGTTTAGTTTCGTGAAATTCGGCCGGCGAAACGTCGTGCTACCGAGCTAAGGTAAGTGAAATTGCTCCAAATTAGTGTTAATATACTCCTAGCCCTAAAGTGAGTATTTCTCCCTTCTGGACTTTCGAGAAATAGCGAGTTTTCGGTCGTTTTCCGAAAAGTCAAAGTTTGGGCTATATATATATTAAAAGTGATATTTTCTTTCAGAATATTAATGTATTTAGTCCTAATTGATATATATATGGATGCAGTTGGGAGAAATAGCGGAATATTGACCGAATTACTCCAATTAGCTGCGAAATCAGAAACGGAGGTATGTAAAGCCAGTTTCTTTGGCAAGCTAGTAGTTCTGGTATAGTAACATAGCTCAAGTGCCAGTAGAATGTTACAGAAGTCTCATATTATGCTTAGTATAAATTTTAGTACGATGTTGGAAGCATCATGTCATGTATAGCGTGAAACTTACTAGCACGATATAAATTCTAGTAGAAAGTGTCAGAAACAATACAACATGCCCAGTATGTGATTTAGTAAAGTATGTTAGGATATTATCGTGTTCAGTTGAAACTTAGTAAAGCAATATAAGTTCCCGTAGAGTATTTCAGAAATAGAATAGTAACCTAAAATGAAGTTTAGAAAGCATGTTAAAAGTAGTAAATCTTGTTTATTATGAAACTCAGTTATACAACGTGATTCTCAGCAGAACAATTATATCTTGTTCAGTATTAGACTCAGCACAGTATGACTGAAGGTTATATATATACCATTATCAGTCTCAGCTTGTATTAAATACATACATAACACCGTCATTAGTTTCAGCATGTAGTATATACATACATATTATTATCTCTAGTTTCAGCATGTGGTATACGTAGTTAGTATTACTAGTTGAGACCTGACTGTATTGTTTTGGGGTTGGATTACCTAGCATTCATGACCGCCCCAGGGTTAATAGTTGTATCAACTCGTCCGCCAGAGGGCAAGGATACGTCTCTCTACGGAGTGGCATGCCGTCCCCCAGGGGACGAAGATGGGATGCCGGTTTCCCCATATTTTTCCTTGGTCGGCTTTTATACACCCCCGTCGAGCGGGTACGACCGGGGTGTTGATTCAGGAGTCCTTCGGACTCAGGTATAGTTATAGTCATGGGCTCAGCGAGCCAAAGTGCATACCCAGGGGACTGACAAGATGCTTATAGTTACTATGGGATATGGGATGACCGGGGTAGGGGTATAGATTGCGTGTTGGTTGTACCTCCCGGCTTATGGGGGCCGGGTAAGGTTTATGTGTGCTATGCTATGTTATGTTATATTATATTATGCCATGTTACACTGGATATGAATAGATATACAATAGAGCGTTACATTTCCAGGTATGACTTCAGTATAGTTGCGGACAGTCTTGAACTCATACTTTCAGTCAGTTACAGTCTATTTCCTTCTACTTCAGTTCTATTAGTTATATTGCTTGTCTTCAGTTATTTTCCAGTTGTTGCTTTACATACTCAGTACCAATGGTACTGATGCCCATTTGGGGCGCTGCATTACTTGCCTGCAGGTATTCATAGATGAGGAGCCGATCCCTCGTGATTCCAGCCAGCACACAGAGTCATCAACTCCAGTCATCCGGAGATAGATAGCTATAGGTTTATCCATTTTCTTTTGTTGGACAGTATGGGTAGGCTGGGGCCCTGTCCTGACCATATTATCAGTATTCTTAGAGGCTTGCAGATTGTATATTCCCTGTGGTTAGCTGTACCGGTCGTGTGAGGTCGTGTGTATGTCTTAGTTGTTTATGACGGCCGTGTGAGGCCTCGTTCAGTTGGTAGTGGCGACCTTGTCGATCACGTAGCAGTTTAGCACCTGTTTTCTTGATTCAGAAGTAACTAGACAGCATGGTGGCCTTGTTGGCCTGCATAGGTTCCTTCATACTACTGTTGTTCTGGTTAGCTGTTACTTACTTATAGGTGGCTATAGGCCTAGTCAGCTGGAGGATGTATTTACAGCCGTTATATAGCCTGTCATTTTCTATAATCCAGAATTAGAGCCAGCCAGGCACCAGAAGTGCTTAGGCTCAGCAGTCTAGCAGTTCAGGTCCTAGTAGGGCACCAGGTGCAGTCATGCCCCCCAAGGTGGGGCGTGACACACTTGGTATTAGAGAAGGTCGTATCCTAGGGAGTCTGCAAGCCGTGCTAAGTAGAGTCTTGCCTATGGGTGTGTTGTGCACCACATACTATAGGTAGGAGGCTGCAAGGCATGATAGGATGGTTGCTTTTTATTCTTATTCAGTCGTGTTATAGAGCGGTACAGTATAGGGTTGAGTCCCTAGAGCTTACTATATTCTTTGGTTACAGATAATATCAGACCAGCGACATCCTATCACAGGCCAGAGCTTGGATATTGCAGCAGGGGAAGGCACCAGCAGGATGCCTCACCCTCGTTTAGAAACAGCCCGATCAGAGGGCAATATAGAGGTATCGTCCTAACCTTCTCAGTAGTCTCCACCACATCAGCAGCCACTAGGGGCGACACCACCTCCAGCAGTCCCTATACTGATACCTTCCGACCAGGAGGTCAGGAGTGCGGTAGTCATGTTGGCACAGATGATGGCTGGTCAGCGTCAGCCGATGCCGTCTACAATTGCAGAGTCGTCAGGAGGGCCTGGTAGTTCGAGGGTCTAAGAGTTCTTGGCTCTGAATCCCCCGCAGTTTATAGGTACGGACCGGACAGAGGACCCTCAGGATTTTCTAGATCAAATGCAGAGAATTTTCAGGGTTATGCATGCCACGCCTACAGAATCAGTTGAGTTGGCAGCATTCCGGTTACGGGACATTGCCGTGTTGTGGTATGAAAGCTGGGAAAGGTCCCGAGGGAGAGATGTTTCCCCTATGACCTGGTCCAGCTTCTCAGGAGCTTTTCTGGATCACTATTTGCCACGGGAGATTCGACAGGCCTGGGTGGACCAGTTTTTACATTTAGAGTAGGGGGCCATGAGTGTTCGGGAATACGCCTTGCGGTTTGATTCTTTGGCCCTGTATGCACCGGTCTTTGTTGATACCATCGCATCCAGAGTACACCGCTTCATCATGGGGTTGAATCCAGAATATGTTGAGACTTGTATTACGGCTACACTGCGAGAGGATATGGATATTGCCAGAGTTTCAGGCATTTGCCCAGAATATTGAGGGCATCATGCAGCGGCAGCGGGAGATTAGGAGGACCAGTCAGGAACAGCGCTGCAGGGATAGGCTAGTTGAGTTACAGAGGGAGGTTCGGGGAGGACCTAGGCCACGATTGTTAGATAGGCCGCCCAGACCCCCGCCTCCACCACAGCCGCATAGGGGCATATTTAGTTGCAAGGGGAAGTCAGAGACCGGCAGAGCCTCACAGACTACAGATTCACCATTACAGAGGAGGGCGGAGCAGAGTAGGTATACCCTACCACTTTGCCCTATATGCAGTCGACGCCATTCTGGAGCATGCAGGTATGGCTCCACTGGATGTTATATTTGTGGCCAAGAGGGCCATCTGATGATAGATTGCCTAGCCAGAGGTCAAGAGGACCGGGATAGACAGGATAGGGCATCCGCAGGGTCACAAGCTTCAGTATCCTCATCAGGGCGCAGGCCCTCAGTTTCAACAAGCAGGGGCCGGGGCAGATCAGGGGCCTCCAGTGTAGGTGCGGGTCCAAGATGTACATATGCCTTACCAGGGAGGCAGGATTCAGAAGTGTCACCTGATGTTATGATAGGTATGATTATCTGCTCATACCCTATTTATGTATTGATTGATCCAGGATCTACTTTGTCCTACTTACTCCATTTGTGGCTCGGAAGTTTAGTGTTGCACCAGAGTTGCTTCAGCAACCCTTTTTAGTATCCAGCCCCGTCGGTGACTCCATTATAGCCAGAAGGGTCTATCACGGGTGTACAGTAGAGGCTGCTGATCGTCAGACCACAATAGACCTGGTAGAATTAGAAATGGTCAATTTCGATGCCATTATGGGTATGGACTGGTTGGCTCCATGCTATGCAAATGTAGAATGCTGGACCAAGACAGTCCGATTCCACTTTCTAGGGGAGGCAGTACGAGAGTGGAAGGGCAGTACAATTACGCGAAAAGGTAGGTTTATTTCCTATCTTCAGGCGAGGAAGTTGATAGCTAAGGGGTGAATTTACCACCTTGTCAGAGTTCAGGATGTTCGAGTAGAACCTCCGACTCTCTAGTCTGTTCCAGTGGTGAATGAATTCCCTGACGTATTTCTAGATGAGCTACCTGGTATTCCTCCAGAAAGGGAAATAGATTTCGCAATTGATTTATTACCATGAACTAAGCCCATATCAATTCCTCCGTATCGTATGGCTCCTGCTGAACTCAGAGAATTAAAGGAGCAGCTGAAAGATCTGTTGGATAAGGGCTTCATCAGGCCGGGTACTTCACCTTGGGGTGTGCCAGTTCTATTTGTGAGAAAGAAGGATGGCTCGCTCCGCATGTGTATAGACTACCGATAGCTGAATAAGGTTACAGTTAAGAATAAGTATCCGCTTCCCAGAATAGATGATTTGTTTGATCAGTTACAGGGGGCCATATATTTCTCCAAGATTGATTTGAGGTCCAGATATCATCAGGTTCGAGTTTGTGAAAGGGATATTCCAAAGACTGCCTTTAGGATCAGATACGACCATTTTGAATTCCTAGTCATGTCCTTTGGGTTGACGAATGCCCCAACAGTATTTATGGACCTGATGAACAACATCTTCAGCCCGTACCTGGACCTTTTCATGATAGTGTTTATCGACAATATTCTGGTGTATTCTCGTTCAGAGGCAGACCACCAGGCTCATTTACGGACAGTGCTCCTGATTCTCAGGGACCGTCAGTTGTATGCCAAGTTCTCCAAATGTGAATTCTGGCTGAACTCAGTAGCTTTCTTGGGGCATATTGTGTCGGATGCTGGTATATAGGTAGACACGCAAAAAATAGAAGCAGTAAAAACGTGGCCCAGACCTACCACTCCGACCGAAGTCTGCAGTTTTCTGGGGTTTAGCAGGGTACTATAGGAGATTTGTTGAGGGATTCTCCACCATAGCAGCACCTCTTACTAAGCTGACGCAGAAAGCAACAAAGTTTCAGTGTATAGAGGCATGTGAGCGGAGTTTCCAAGAATTGAAAGACAGGTTGACCTCCGCCCCAGTATTAGCATTGCCAGAAGGTACAAAGGGTTATGCAGTGTATTGCGACGCATCGGGCATTGGGTTGGGATGTGTGTTGATGCAGCACGGTAAGGTGATTGCTTATGCTTCCAGACAGTTGAGGAAACACGAAAAGAATTATCCTACCCATGACCTGGAACTAGCCGCAGTGATCCACGCCCTAAAGATATGGAGACATTACTTGTACGGCGTTCATGTGGATATATTTGCACCGACCATAAGAGCCTGCAGTATATCTTCACCCAAAGAGAGTTAAACTTACGGCAGCGTCGCTGGTTGGAATTGTTGAAAGATTATGATGTAAATATTCTGTATCACCCAGGCAGAGCTAACGTAGTAGCAGATGCCCTCAGCCGCAAATCTATGGGGAGTTTGGCATACTTGCAGCCCGAGCAGCGGGAGTTGGCCAGAGAAATACACCAATTAGCTAGTTTAGCCGTTCGTGTAGCAGAAACAGAGGACAACAGAGTGGTAATTCAGAACACCGTAGTGTCGTCATTAGTTGCGGAGGTAAAGGAACGACAGTATGAAGATCCTGACCTGGTTCAGCTTAAGGATAGAATTCAACAAGGGAAAGCGCCAGATTTTCAGGTAACTGAGGATGAAGTGTTGCGATGTAAAGGCCGCATTTGTGTTCCAGATATTTCAGGACTTCGCCAGTAGATTATGAGTGAGGCGCATTACGCCCGCTATTCTCTCCACCCAGGCGCGATGAAAATGTACCATGATATCGAAGAAACCTACTGGTGGCTAGGTATGAAGAGGGAAATATCAAAATTTGCAGCCCGGTGTCCTAACTGCCAGCAAGTAAAAGCGGAACACCAGAAACCAGGTTGATTGACTTAGGACATAGCTGTGCCTCTTTGGAAGTGGGAAGCAGTAAACATGGAATTTGTTGCAGGATTACCCCGTACCAGGCATCGACATGACTCAATTTGGGTAATTGTTGATAGAATGACGAAATCAGCCCATTTCCTGCCAGTAAAAGCTACTCTCTCTACCATAGATTACGCCGAATTGTATCTCAGAGAAGTAGTTAGATTACACGGTGTTCCAGTATCTATTATCTCTGACAGAGGAGCACAATTTACAGCTAGATTTTGGCAGTCGTTTCAGAGAGGTCTGAGAACGCAGATTAATTTGAGCACAACATTCCACCCTCAAACAGATGGACAGGTGGAACACACTATTCATACGCTCGAGGATATGCTACGGGCGTGTGTGTTTGGACTTTGGAGGTAGTTGGGATGAACATTTACCGCTGATTGAGTTTGCTTATAACAATAGTTACCACTCAGCTATCCAGATGGTGCCCTTTGAGGCATTGTATGGACGAAAATGTAGATCGCTAGTTGGCTGGTTTGAAGTAGGAGAGTCAGCGCTGATTGGGCCAGATATTATTCATCAGTTAGAGGAGAAGGTAAATCTTATCAGAGAACGCCTACTGATTGCTCAGAGCCGCCAGAAATCGTATGCTGATGTGCGGTGCAGAAACCTGAAATTTAATGTGAATGACTGGGTATTTTTGAAAGTATCTCAAATGAAAGGGGTGATGAGATTCGGCAAGAAAGGTAAGCTCAGTCCGAGATTCGTTGGGCCTTACCAGATTCAGCGGAGAGTAGGCCAAGTGGCATATGAGTTGAGCTTGCCCCCATAATTAGAGTCTGTTCATCCAGTTTTCCACGTGTCTATGCTGAGGAAGTATATAGGGGACCCCTCCAGAGTTGTCTCAGTCCAGGATGTCCAGGTTACGGAAGAGCTGGCTTATGAAGAGGTTCCAGTGGCCATACTAGATAGACAGATTCGTATATTGAGAACTAAAGATGTTGCTTCTGTCAAGGTACTATGGCGTAATAAGAACTGAGAGGAGATGACTTGGGAAGCAGAGGAAGACATGAAAGTCAGATATCCCCAGCTATTCCAGACTTATATGCTAGTATTGTTGTTTTATAAATTGCCTTATATTACGTGTATAATGAGACAGATTGGCTTTAGCCTATTGTATGATGACTATTAGTATTGTGTGGAGTAACTGTATTGGACTTTTCTGAGTTTTAGGATTTTTGAGATAGTCCATATTACAGAGGAGACTCTATCGAAATTTTTCTAGAATAAGTCAAGTAAGTTGAACTTCTTGCAAGTAGAAGTTTACATTCGAGGACGAATGTTCTTAAGGGGGGGGGGGGGAGGATGTTACACCCCGTAAATTCTTGATGTTAGATGACCTACTCACATGTTGGTTAAGAGTTTTTGAATGCCATACAGGCTGGTGAAGGGCCCGGGGAAAGACCGAATAAGCGACACGTCGAACCATCGCAAGAGGAGACTAGCAGACCTCCTCCGCGATGGCCAGAGTGTCACGGAGGCTCACCTCCGCGATGGCCAGCATGTCACGGAGGCTCACCTCTGCGACGGCCAACGTGCCATGGAGGTGAGGTGCAGCCCCAAGTATAAAAGCACCAACTTCGATTTTAATCATTTTAATTTCAAAATTTCCAGAGAATACACAGAGAACACAGCTAAGGACAGAGGGCACGAAGGTTTCTTTAAAAATTCCTTCCGATTACGCCATTATACGCGGTCCAAACTCGGTATAACCTTAGGTAGTGAGGTATTAAGTAGCATGGAGGATTCCTACGGGTTTAGTTTCGTGAAATTCGACCGGCGAACCATTGTGCTACCGAGCTAAGGTAAGTGAAATTGCTCCAAATTAGTGTGAATATACTCCTAGCCCTAAAGTGAGTATTTCTCCCTTCTGGACTTTCGAGAAATAGCGAGTTTTCGGTCATTTTCCGATAAGTCAAAGTTTGGGCTATATATATATATTAAAAGTGATATTTTCTTTCAGAATATTAATGTATTTAGTCCTAATTGATATATATATGGATGCAGTTGGGAGAAATAGCGGAATATTGACCGAATTACGCCAATTAGCTAGGAAATCAGAAACGGAGGTATGTAAAGCCAGTTTCTTCGGCAAGCTAGTAGTTCCGGTATAGTAACATAGCTCAAGTGCCAGTAGAATGTTACAAAAGTCGCATATTATGCTTAGTATAAATTTTAGTACGATGTTGGAAGCATCATGTCATGTATAGCGTGAAACTTACTAGCACGATATAAATTCTAGTAGAAAGTGTCAAAAACAGTACAACATGCCTAGTATGTGATTTAGTAAAGTATGTTAGGATATTATCGTGTTCAGTTGAAACTTATTAAAGCAATATAAGTTCCCGTAGAGTATTTCATAAATAGAATAGTAACCTAAAATAAAGTTTAGAAAGCATGTTAAAAGTAGTAAATCATGTTTATTATGAAACTCAGTTATACAACGTGATTCTCAGCAGAACAATTATATCTTGTTCAGTATTAGACTCAGCACAGTATGACCAAAGGTTATATATATACCATTATCAGTCTCAGCTTGTATTAAATACATACATAACACTGTCGCTAGTTTTAGCATGTAGTATATACATACATATTATTATCTCTAGTTTCAGCATGTGGTATACGCAGTTAGTATTACTAGTTGAGACCTGACTGTATTGTTTTGGGGTTGGATTACCTAGCATTCATGACCGCCCCAGGGTTAATAGCTGTATCGACTCATCCGCCAGAGGGCGAGGATACGTCACTCTACGAAGTGGCATGCCATCCCCTAGGAGACGAAGATGGGATGCCGGTTTCCCCATATTTTGCCTTGGTCGGCTTTTATACACCCCCGTCGAGCGGGTACGCCCCGGGTGTTGATTCAGGAGTCCTCCGGACTCAGGTACAGTTATAGTCAGGGGCTCAGCGAGCCCAAGTGCATACCCAGGGGACCGACAGGATGCTTATAGTTACTATGGGAGATGGGATGACCGGGGTAGGGGGATAGATTGCGTGTTGGTTGTACCTCTCGGCTTATGGGGGTCGGGTAAGATTTACGTGTGCTATGCTATGTTATGTTATATTATATTATGCCATGTTACGCTGGATATGAATAGATCTACAGTAGAGCGTTACATTTCCAGGTATGACTCCTACTCCTTTCAGTATGGTTGCGGACAGTCTTGAACTCATACTTTCAGTTAGTTACTGTCTATTTCCTTCTACTTCAGTTCTATTAGTTATATTGCTTGTCTTCAGTTATTTTTCAGTTGTTTCTTTACATACTCAGTACCAACGGTACTGACACCCGTTTGGGGCGCTGCATTACTTGCCTACTCATAGACGAGGAGCCGATCCCTCGTGATTCCAGCCAGAACATAGAGCTATCAGCTCCAGTCATCCGGAGCTACATAGCTAGAGGTTTATTCCTTTTCTTTTGTTGGATAGTATGGGTAGGCCGGGGCCCTGTCCCGACCATATTATCAGTATTATTAGAGGCTTGCAGATTGTATATTCCCTATGGTTAGCTGTACCGGTTGTGGGAGGCCGTGTGTATGTATTTGTTGTTTATGACGGCCGTGTGAGGCCTCGTTCAGTTGGTAGTGGCGACCTTGTCGGTCACGTAGCAGTTTAGCACCTATTTTCTTGATTCAAAAGTAACTAGACAGCATGGTGGCCTTGTCGGCCCGCATAGGTTCCTTCATACTACTGTTGTTCTGGTTAACTGTTGCTTACTTACAGGTGGCTATAGGCCTAGTCGGCCGGAGGATGTATTTACAGCCGTTATATAGCCCGTCGTTTTCTATAATCCAGAATTAGAGCCAGCCAGGCACCAGAAGTGCTTAGGCTCAGCTTCTAGCAATTATAGGTCCTAGTAGGGCACCAGGTGCCAGTCATGCCCCCCAAGGCGGGGCGTGACACATATGCAAAATTTTCAACCATGACACAGAGGAATCAAAACATGGAAAAACACCATCACTTGTAACCATGCACATAAATTTTTAACACTTACCCAGATAATTTGTAGATGATTTTGTTGACCAAATGCTCTCACCTCAAAGAAGTCCTATACTCACTCATGTGTATATGATTATTTCACTGTATTTCTCTTGGGACTAGGTAAGATCACACTCACTCTCACAAAGAAATTCTAGCTATGTGCATGCAATGCCATAGGCTTGCCTTTACTTTCAATACCTCGATTTTCAGACAGGTAACTAGGATCACTATAGGAGTTTTCAATCTTGTAACATAGGCTCAGGTTCGGGTATGGTACATATAGGATTAGTAGCTTAACCCTCCTTGACACTATATACGTCTTGACTCCACTTTTAACCTTTTTTCATATTTTCTCCCCTTTTCCCTTTACTTGTGTCTTCTTTTATTTTTGTTTGTAACTATGAGTGCGGTTCCTCTTCTTTCAAGCATTCATTGATTTCACATATTTCTTTTCTTTTCTTTTCTTGCTCTTCGACAACATTTTTATTTCTTTCTTTTGTTTCATTACGCACCCGCTCTTTCATTTTCACCCAAGTAGTAAAGTGGCGCAAGTAAGCCAAGTATCGATCCCACAGGGATTGGTCTAGAGTAACAATCTACTCAAGTGTCAATAAACTTTAATTCTAAATTGCAGACAACAATGTGAAGAAAAGGTTGATATTTTGTTTCCTAATTTTATACTAAGTCTAAAACGAATATCTAATTTGAGTCTGAACTATAAGTATGAGCATGCTGAGGTTAAATGAACATGTAGAGAAATAAATTATCGATACAATTTGGTGAATCTTTTCCTCCGGTTGCTAGTCAAGAATTATTGCCTATGGATTAAAACTCTCGTATTTAACCCAACTTAAGAATCATGAACCTTCCACCTACATTTCTGTGATAAAACAAAATTCATGTTCTAGCCATACAAAACCGATTCTTTAATTGACTAATACGACTTTCAGGTATATTTCTATCTTGAAGGTAAATCAATTCTCAATTTTCCCAAACTAGGCTAATTGCAAGAATTCAAACATTAAGCCTCAATCACACTGAGTCGAGCTCTATGGCCTAGGTATCTCAACATATTTACAAAGTTGCATGCTTTCATACAAATCACCTTTGCATTTCAAATATCATGTACAACACGCAACCAGAATTTCACAACCATATAGTAATGACAGGTTTTGGGATACAACAAACAAAAGAAAGAACTACGAAAAAAATTGAACAAAAGAAATCTACTCCTAACGACTACATATCCCTTAAGACGGTCGTCATCCATCCATCATAGGGAACAGTCACTAACTACGACTTCGGTTCAATGGAACTATCCTTGGTAAAAGAACCGAAAACAAACGCCGAGAAACCCAAAAATTTAAAAATTCATGAAAAAATGTTAAAAATATCGATCATTTTGATAAGACAAAAATATGTACAAAACCAGCTAACAACATTCAACAGCACACAACAGCTTCACCTTAATTACACTACAGACATACACAAAAATCACAGGGTCACAAGTTTATCCAAGCACAACAACAGAACAGAGACATTAATAATAACAACAACAACCGACACCTAACTACTCCCACCCCACACTTAAATCGAACACTGTCCCCAGTGTTCACAAAATTCAGCATAGTACGAAAGTAGGTGGTGAAACTCCCTGATCAATCAAAGTATTCCACTTCTTCGTCAGGTGCCGCTGCCTTGTCTCCCATGTCTGAATCACCCCTGTCGTCATCATCTGACTCCACATCGGAGTCATCATGACGTGTCTCCTCATCTGTGGGGACATCATCATCAGTGGGTTCCACAAAAGCTGGCCCCACTCGGCATAGAGCCCTGGCATTTTTGCCAAAAGGGTAGTCTAGCTTGAGCTGCCATAACTTATCTTCTGTTGCCGGCCTCCCGCCTAAACGCAGCTGGAGCATCTGCATCCCGAACATGCGAGCCATGTACTGATCATCCCGAGCATGTCGCTCGGCTAATGTGAGAACTGGCCCGTGAGTGGTGTCGGGTGCCTTAGTTTTGGTGACATCTAAGGCCCGCCTCTCCCTCTGCGGGATGTAGTCAAGGGCCTCCTCGTCAATATCCAGGCCCCTCAGGAATGTGGTCAGTAAGCCACCAAACCCGTACCTGTGACCTTGATGCAAACGGGCTCTCTTCATGGCGGAGATAATCACCGCCCCAACGTTGATCTCCAGCCCCTTCATCAGGGCGTATACCAAGCACACACGATCCCGGGTGACATCTATCATATGCACCCCCGGGATCAGGCAGGAACAAACAATCTTAAGCCATATCCGGGCTTCCCTGTTCATCTGTGAGTAGGGCAAAGTCTGATAGTAGCCCTCTCCTTATGCCTGCTCCACCGGGCTGTAGACCGGGCTCCACACAAAGTGCGTTTGATATCCGCATATGGTGGAGTGATATTCAGCTGCCGAAGCACATGGGCGTCTGTGTCCCGCGCCCCCAAGATGGCATTAAGGTGATGAGGCTCAAAAGTGACTATCTGCACCTTTATCTTGATGGTGTGACTTCTGAGTGTCGGGTTCCAGTTGGCATAGAGTTCCCGAATCAGGTGCAGGTTACACTCCTTGGGCTTTTCAAAGATGAAGTTTAGCCCGGCTGCCTCAATCCTGTGGACAATCCTGGGAAATTCCTGAGCCAATGGTTCCCTAGCAATGTGTTCTTCGGGGAAGTATTTTCTTTCCTTATGCTTCGCGTACCATTTCTTCCCCTCGTCTGTCACCCATCTGGTTCCATATTGACGGCGTTGGCCACGTGGAACCGCTGGTGCTTCTGGGACTACTGTTCCCAGTCTAATTCTTTTCCTTCCGACGCTTGATATTGATGCGCCCTTCCCTTTTTCTTGCCTGCTTGCCGTCGTTCCTGTCAAACCAAAAAGACAGTCCCAATGTTATTCCAATTAAAATTATCTTCGACTAAGGTTGGGTTAGGCTAGGCCACCCCACACTTAGTCTTTAGCCACAATCACAACATTACGGCAAGATCATACTTATTTCCAATAATAAAAAAAAAACAAAACACAACAAATATGCCTCGTGCATTCAAGGAATTCGACGGTATAAATTCTTTTGTACTACTCGTACTTCGTACAACTAACCACAACATTACCATCGATCACATTTCATCACATAACACTTAGCAAGGAGAAACAAAGAAAAAATTTATCTACATGAACCTATACAATTCACCCATTTCTTGCATCTCACAATTTCGTTACCCCGAAAATCCGTCGGTCTTTTAGCATATTACAATTAGCCCAACCAACTCATCTCACCCAACATACACAACCCAACAAGAATTTCAAATGTCAACTAAATTTTCCCTTTTCAAATTCAAATTCAAGCCCTAGCTAAGATTTTACAAAAAATTCGATCAAGCTATGTAATTATCGAGTTCAGGCAATCACAATGATACTACGAACGTCAATCAACAATAAGTCAATTGAATTTAAGCTTAATTTCTACTTAGGACAAGTTTTGCTCACATCACATGTTCAACATCAAAAAATTTGATAAGAATTGAGATAGAGTTGAAGAACATACCTTGAATTCGATGAAATGAAGAAAACTTGATGAAAATGTGTGCCTAGGTCCATGTCACGTTGAGGGAGAAGGGGTTTTTGGGATGTTTGTTGCGGAGGGGATGAAAAATGAGGAAAAATGAGGGAAATTCGGAGTTAAAAAGTGAAGATTTCGCGCGGGTCACCCGGCGAACCGGTGTGACTCGTCGCGAAATACACTTCAATGTGTCACGGAGGGTAACGCGGAGCATGCCCTCCGTGACACGGAGCCATCGCACAGGTGTTCTGGAATTTGTAAAAATTCCAGAATTACCTTCAACGTGTCACGGAGGGTAACGCGGAGGCCCTCCTCCGTGACACGGAGCCATCGCGTGGGCTCACTGTTTTGCCACTTTTTATTATTTTTCATACCTCGATTTTTCCTTGGCGATCCTTTGCACATTTATCCTCTGTTCAACCTGAAATTCATTTCACAACAAGAAATTGGTTAGAATTTATAGGTTTCAGATAAAATACATATTTTGTTTTTAATTTTTTTTTATTTTTCTCATTTTTTTCTTTTCTTTTTTTCCTACGAAATCTAATAAAATATTACAAAAATCTTCACGGGTTGCCTCCCGTGCAGTGCCTGGTTTACCGTCACGGCTCGACGTCATTAAGCTCAATCGTCCTCTGGGGTGACGGACGTTTTCTCTTGACCACCATCCTCACCCCAGTAATGCTTACATCGCTCCGGTGGTTTCTCAAACAACTCCCGTGACTTAACGCTCTGGACAATATCAGCTCGATTAATCACGTTGATCACCGAGAGTTCCTCGTACACAGCCGGGAGCTTGGTGGCCTTGTACACATCAAATACCTCCACATTATCGTGTGCTAGCATGGTTAGCTGCCCTGTAGCTACATCAATAAGTGCTTTCCCGGTAGCCAAGAAAGGACGTCCCAAAATAAATGGGACTTCCGCGTCTGGCTCAAAATCCAGCACGACGAAATCTACTGGGAAGATAGGGGAGCCCACTTGCACCAGCGAGTCCTCCACAATGCCATCAGGTCTGGCTAAGGAGCGATCCGCTAGTTGCAATATCACTGTTGTTGGTCTAGGACTCCCTAGCCCCAACTTCTTGAATACCGATGTCGGCATCAAGTTAATGCTAGCTCCCAAATCACATAATCCGCGAGCTCGGATACTCTGCCCAATTGTAATTTGTATTGTAAAACTCCCAGGGTCCTTGAGCTTTGTGGGCAACCTGTTTTGTATCCGGGAAGTGCACTCCTCTGTAAGAGCCCCCGTAGCGTACTCAGTCAACATGCTTTTGTTCGCCACGATGTCCTTAATATACTTTGCGTACTTCGACACTCCCTGCAAAACATCAACAAGAGGTAAGTTAATGTGTACCTGTTTAAGCACCTCCATGAACTTTTTGAAACACGCCTCCTCCTTGTGTTTCTTTAATTGTTGAGGGAACGGGGGTGGTGGTCTTTCTGGTTCAGCCTCCTTTTTCTTCCCCCTCTCATCACTTTGCTCCCTCTCAGTTTCTACTGCTCCCGACTGTTGAGGTGGTCTTTCTGGTTCCACCTCTTTAAGCTGCAAACCACTCCTTGTGGTCACTGCATTCACTTGCTTGGGGTTGGGATCCGTGTCACTCGGAATTCCTCCTCTAGGCATGGTGTTTTGCGCTCCAGCAAATTGCCCAAACTGGTACTCCAGCACCTTTGTAGCTAACTGATTGTTCTTTACCTCGGCTGCCAATTTCACGTAGTCAGCGTGCAATTGAGCTTGGTTAGCTATCATTGACTTGAACATCTCCTCAATGCTGGGTGATGGTGTCGTAGGAGGTGCATTGTTGCTTCTATATTGTGCCTGATAATTCTGCTGCCCTCCTTGAGTTCTCTGCGCCCCCTGATTCGAACCTTGCCCTTGATGGTTATTGCTACCCCAAGAGAAATTCGGGTGATTCCTCCAGTTGGAGTTATAGCTGTTGCCATACTGTAGGTGGTGGTTTCTCTGTACATTTCCAACAAAGTTTACCGAATCAGGATTTGCTCCACAACACTCAGCTGAGTGTTCACTACTCCCGCATACTTCACACCAAATCTGCTGCACTACGTTCACTGGGGTTTGAGACGGGTTCATGCTCATGTTACTGAAGTGGGTGTTGAGTTGATTCTGTAATGCAGCTATCTGTGCAGCGATAGTTGTAAAACCATCCACTTCTAGGACTCCTGCTGCTTTCCTTGTTCCTCCTCTTGATGAATCTGCATTCCACTCCGGAAATGCGATTCAACAGGGTATACAGCTCCTCATAAGTTTTCTCCAATGCTTGTCCCCCAGCTGCTGAATCTAGCAAGATTTTTGTGTGGGGTTCCAAACCCTCTATGAAAGTATGCACCAACACATCATTGGATTGGTGATGATGAGGACAATCCCGCAACATAGACTTGAATCTCTCCCAGGCTTGATACAGATTCTCTCCCTCTCTCTGTTTAAAACTTAGAATTTGACTTCTAAGTCTTGCTGTTTTACCGGATGGGAAGAACCGAATCAAGAATTTCCTTGCAAGATCATCCCACGTGGTGATGGAATTAGGTGGCTCAGCTTTCACCACCTCTTGGTTTCTCCCAAAAGTGAAAATGGGAACAATGTAAGCCGGACATAATCTGATGACACTCCAGCAGGGATGTAAGTGTCACTTATCTCCAAGAAATTTTGAAGATGTTGCTGTGGATCCTCATGAGGGAGACCTGTGAACTGCCCGTTGGTGTGCAGCAATTGCACCATGTTTTGTTTAAGCTCGAACCTCCCTCCTGGCTCAGGTTTGCGAATGCTAGATGTGACATTGTTAGCATGTGGGATTGCCACCTCGCGAACCAGCCTAGCTGCCATGTCCTCGGGCACTAACATTGCCCTTACAACTGGTGGATTATGTTGTTTCTCCAGGATTGTTTGTTTGAGCAACTGCAGCTTTTTCTCTAGAGCTTCTCTCCTTTGACGATGAAATCGTCTTTCCGGCTCTATATATGAGTCCACCAGCTCCTTGTCTCTTGCCAGTATTCAACAGAAATTAGTATCTGCAAAATACAGGCTAAGACCAAGTTGTCAACACTAAGAAGAAATAGTAAACTAACACTTAAGAAAAATTTACCAATTGCTAGTCCCCGGCAACGGCGCCAAAAACTTGTTCGGGCTGTCTGGTATAACTACACGCAAGTGCACGTGGTCGAACAAGTAGTAAAGTGGCTCAAGTAAGCCAAGTATCGATCCCACAGGGACTGGTCTAAAGTAACAATCTACTCAAGTGTCAATAAACTTTAATTCTAAATTGCAGACAACAATGTGAAGAAAAGGTTGATATTTTGTTTCCTAATTTTATACTAAGTCTAAAACGAATATCTAATTTGAGTCTGAACTATAAGTATGAGCATGCTGAGGTGAAATGAACATGTAGAGAAATAAATTATCGATACAATTTGGTGAATCTTTTCCTCCGGTTGCTGGTCAAGAATTATTTCCTATGGATTAAAACTCTCGTATTTAACCCAACTTAAGAATCATGAACCTTCCACCTACATTTCTGTGATAAAATGAAATTCATGTTCTAGCCATACAAAACCGATTCTTTAATTGACTAATACGACTTTCAGGTATATTTCTATCCTGAAGGTAAATCAATTCTCAATTTTCCCAAACTAAGAAAAGATCATATCCTATCAATTCACAACTTTCCAATTTCTTGCTCTCTCGAGTGAAACCGGACTTTTTAGATATACATTAACATCGGCTACACATTAATGCAGTAAGAACAAGAATCAATAGAACAACCATGAAAGAAATATGAAAAAACCAATTTATCAATAATCACATTTCAATACAATTGTTCTTAACCTCAGCAAAGAGGGAATTAGCCACTCATTTGTGGATTAAACATCGTTAAATGAGTGTTAATCATACAAGCAATTGAAATAAAGAAGAAGGAGATAGAGAAAAACCCTGAGATTTTCGTCCCCTCAACTACCTGTAACCCACGTTCTTGCTCCACCAAGTCAGAATCATTACAAATGAACCTAAGTGTTCTATTTATACTAGTGGGAATTTTTTCCGGAATAACAAGCAACGTGTCACGAAATGCATCGCGGAGCACTACCTCCGTGACATGCCACCAACGCGGACCCTTACTGGAATCCAGACATCCAGGTATTAAGGCCCAACCTGGCACGGCGTGCAACGCGGGGCTAGGCCACGTGCCACGGCCCCAACACGCACCTTCACTGGAATTTAGCAAAAATTCCGTATCCAGGCAGAATGCATCCGCGATGGCAGCGTGACACGGCTCCATCACGGAGCCCCTTTAATTCGTGCTCTCCTTGTGCTTTTTCCCTTGCTCGCTTCCGAGTCCAATTCCGATTTCTCCCAACATGCATCTTAGCTTCGTACAATTACATTTTTCCTGCAAAATCACACTAATCATGTTGGTTAGTATAAATTCACATTTTATTACAATTCACATGATAATGTATAAACATCGATAGATAAACAAGGCAAAATAACACATTTGAGTATCACTTGGGCATATAAATTTGCCCAAGATCACCTACTTGTTGATTTTAACACACACATAAATTTTTTTACTTAAGTTCAAATTATCAGTTCAACAAAAATCAACAATTCAAGCTCTTGATTGCCTTAAGTTCACCTAACTTTCTTTCGACTGACACAAACAAACACAAAAACATAAAACTCTAAACGTGTCGGTTCTACTAGATAAGGAACACCCAAGGGAAAAGATATCCAGTAAGAAAAACCATCGGGTTATGTTCAGCAAAAATACACAGGTATCCCTACCCACATCTTTCTTTGCTAATTTTGAATCCTACAAACACAAAACAACATAGTTCGCATATCACTCTATTTAAGTTAAATCAAAATTTCGATATTGCCTGCCACTTAGGGTTTACTATCAAATTGATGTAGTCATCAAGAATTGTACAACATCAATCAGGCATTTACAAGTTAAATCAAGGCATTGGTCAACAATAATATATTCTAAAAGTAGAGATACTCACAATTAACTTTGGAAAAGTAAACACTGAATGTTTGAGTAGAGAGTAGTGCCCGTGTAAGTGTGAGTGCAGGTAAGTCCAAGTCGAAGAATTTGCAGTGAGTGGATGGTTGGGAGAAGAAGACGATGGAAATTTTTTATAAGTTGGAGTGGTAATAGGTTTTAATAGGTGATGGGTTTAAGTGGGAAATTTGGTGTTTTGTCCGTGTAGTATTAAATATGTGCCCTATTTGAATGTGGGTCGAGTCGGGTAGAAGCTAATTAAAAATAAGTTATGACCCACGTAATGATTCATTATGTGGTTAAACGAGTCATTTAGACCTTTGTGCAGTGACTTGAGCTTGAGAACTTACCTGGGACCTAACGACTCATGTAATGACTCGTGGTGTTACCCAATGAGTCATGCCCTAAGTCGTGGTCCTTTAATTGTGGCAGCTTCATGATGGGTCACTTAACGAATCATTTGGTTGCCCAACGATTCGTTAAGTCAGTCATTTTCACCTTTCTCAGTTTGATTTCACTTGTGATCCAGTAGACTTGATGGAGGACCTCATGACTCATTACCACTGGAAACAACTCATTTGGTCAATCATTGTCTATACTATTTTATGCAGCTGTGATAACGGTTCAGTTAACGAGTCGTATGTTCTGATGACGACTCATTTTGTGCTTTTTGGCGCCAGCAACTCAACTTCAGATTTTTGGTTTTAACTTCAAATTTCCCATCTTAATCACCTGCATACATCAACACACGTAAACACTATATTTTTATTACAATTACAACTTGGGTTGCCTCCCAAGTAGCGCTTGATTTAACGTCGCGGCACGACGCGGGTATTTTGGCTACTCAGAATTCACCAAAACACCTCTATGGGTTGCCTCCCATGCAGCGCCTGATTTAACGTCGTGGCACGACGCAAGTCCCCGAGTTACTCAGATTTCACCCAGAGCCCAGAGATCCACCAGCTTTAATTCTTCACTTCTCCCCAGATATGCTTTTACCCATTGACCATTAACTTTAAAGTGCTTTCCTTCATGATTTTCCAGTTCAATTGCCCCATGGGAGAATACTTGAACCACTCAAAAAGGTCCCAGCTATTTAGACTTCAACTTGCCAGGAAACAAACGAAGTCTAGAATTGAATAGTAGCACCATGTCACCCAGAATGAATTCTCTCTTCTCAATCTTCTGGTCATGCTGAATTTTCATCCTTAGTTTGTAAATTTTAGAACTCTCATAGGCTTTCAACCGAAATTCATGAAGCTCATTTGACTGATCAAGCCTTAAGTTCACAGCTTCGTTCCAGTTCAAATTCAGTTTCTTGAGCACCCACATAGCTTTGTGCTCAAGTTCAACCGGAAGATGACATGCTTTTCCGTACACAAGCTGATTCAGAGACATACCTATAGGAGTATTGAATGCAGTTCGATAATCCCATAAAGCATCATCTAGCTTTCTTGCCCAATATGTCTGGTTTGCATTCACAGTCTTCGCCAAGATAGTCTTTATCTCCCGGTTTATGACTTCAACCTGCCCACTAGACTGCGGATGATAGGGTGTTGCCACCTTGTGTTTTACCCCATATTTCTCCAATAAAGAGCAAAGCAACCGGTTATAGAAGTGTGAACTCCCATCACTAGATGGCTCTGGGAGTCCCAAATCTAGCAAATATATTCTGCTTCAAGAATGCTGTGATACTCTTCCCTTCATTATTTGGAAGTGCAACTTCTTCCATCCATTATGAAACATAGTCAACACAACAAGTATATACTTCATCCCATTTGAGCTTACAAATGGGCCCATGAAATCAATGCCCCATACATCAAATAACTCAATGACCAGGATGGGAGTAAGAGGAAGCTCATGCCTCCGTGATATGCCTCCTTGCCTTTGACATGCATCACATGCCTTTGTGAAATCATGCGCATCCTGGTGAATGGTTGGCCAATAATACCCACATTGCAGAATCTTGTGCGCTGTGCGAATCCCTCTGTGGTGACCCCCAACAGTGGATGAGTTGTAGGCCTCCAATATACTCAACATCTCTACCTCGGGCACACATCTTCGAATAAACCCATCAGCACATATGCGAAATAAGTAGGGATCATCCCAGAAAAACTTCTGCACATTAGACATAAACTTCTTCCTCTGGTGAAAAGATAAGTGCTCCGGTACAACATCACTCACCAGATAATTAGCAAAGTCTGCAAACCATGGGATGAGATCCTGTGAGGCTGCTAAAACCTTCTCGTCTGGGAATGCATCATCAATGTCGTGCTCATCTCAAAGTGCTGCATCAGGTTCTAATCTTGATAAGTGATCCGCTACCTCATTTTCAGTCCCTTTCCAGTCTTTTACTTCAAACTTGAACTCTTGTAATAGCAGAACCCATCGAATCAACCGTGGATTGGCATCCTTCTTTGCCATTAGATATCTCAAAGATGCATGGTATGTATGGAATATCACCTTAGTTCTAAGCAAGTATGCCCGAAACTTCTCAAATGCAAAAACTACAGCCAACAGCTCCTGTTCTGTCACGGTATAATTTTTCTAAGCTGCATTTAAGGCCTTGCTAGAATAATAAATCAAATGGAAAATCTTTTCACGCCTTTGACCCAATACAACTCCTAGGGCCACTCCGCTAGCATCACACATAATCTCGAATAGTAAAGACCAGTCAGGTGCCACTATAATGGGGGCAGTGGTCAATCTCTCTTTCAGGCATTCAAACGCCTTCAGACATGCCTCATCAAAAACAAACTTCACCTCCTTCTCAAGCAGTTTACACAATGGATGTGCAATTTTAGACGTCATGCAATGCTGAAAAGTGGAAGGTGCATTACATAACCCGAACGACATCCTCTTAAAAGAAAATGTACCATAAGGGAAAGTGAACGTGGTCTTCTCTTAGTCTTTGGGGGTTATAGAAATCTGATTGTACCCCGAATAACCGTACAAGAAAATAGTACCATCCTCTGCCTGCAAGTCTGTCTAACATCTGGTCCATGAATGGCATCGGAAAGTGATCTTTTTGCGTCCAACGGTTCAACTTCCTGTAATCCATGTATACTCTCCAAATGGTGACTGGTCCTAGAGGAATGAGCTCATTGTTAGCATTTGGGACCACCATGATTCCTCCCTTTTTTGATACAAACTGGACTGGCTTACCCATTTGCTATCTGCGATATGATAAACTACACCCGCATCCAACCACTTGATGATCTCCTTCTTGACCACCTCTTGCATAGGTGGATTCAAACTACGCTGATGTTCAATACTCAGAATATAATCTGACTCTATCTGGATCTTGTGAGTGCAAATATCGGCTGGGATTCCAATAATATCTGCAATGGTCCACCTGATAGCTTTTTTATATCTCTTCAAAATGGAGACCAAAGCCTCCACTTTCCATTCCTCCAAGTCAACTGCAACAATAACCAGTAAAGTGTTATCGGCTCCCAAAAATACATACTGTAAATGAGACGGGAGTGCTTTGAGCTCCAATACCGGAGGCTTATCAATAGATGGCTTGGCTGGTGGGGTCACCCGATTCTTCAAGTCTAGATTAATCTTCTTTGAAGCATAAGTGTATGGCCCCATGCCAGTAAGTGCATTAACAATCTCCTCACTCCCATGGATCTCCTCAGCACCAACATCCATCCTAACTACTGCTAAGTCATCAAGAATCAAAAACTCCTCAATGGGTATAATTGGGAACTGGTTCCACAACATCAATTAGTAAGACCACCCTCATATCATTTGGTTGTTTCATGGATCTACATAGATTGAACGTCACATCCTCATTGTTAAATCGGAATTTGAGCTGTCCCATCTCCATATCTACAAGAGCACGTTCGGTGGCAAGAAATGGTCACCCCAAGATAATGGGGACCTCAAAATCAAACTCACAGTCCAGAATGACAAAATCGACTGGAAACATAAAGGACTCTACCTTCACTAGAACATCCTAGAGGATTCCCACCGGATTTTTCACTGTACAATCTGCTATCAAAAACCGCATTGTAGTTGGTTGGGGGGCTCCCAAACCCAACTTTCTGAAAGCTGCTAATGACATCAAATTAATACTAGCACCAAGATCACATAGTGCCATAGCAAAATTAAAGGCTCCAATAGTTAATGGTATGGTGAATGCCCCAGGGTCCTTCTTTTTCTGAACAAGAGACTGAGATGCTATTGCACTACAATGGTGCAAATTATCTGCAGGTTCGAAACTCACAGTCCTCTTTCTAGTGACAAGGTCCTTCATGAATTTGGCATAGCCTGACATATTCTCAAGTGCCTTGACTAATGGGATTTTCACAAACAATTGTTTTAACATTGAGATGAACTTGTGATACTTCCCATCTCCAGTCTTTTTCTTTAACCTCTTTGGAAAAGGGGGAGGAGGTCTAGGAATAGGTGTGATCTTTTGTTGTACCTCCTTCTCCTTTTCTTTGCCAGACCCATGCTCCTTTGCATTACTAGGAGCGGTCTTCTCAACTGATTCATTGGCCAAAATCCGATCCTTGGAATCTGCCATCCTATCATCATTAATCTCTAAGGGCTCATCTGTATCATCAATCACAACCTGCCTTGGTGGATCAACTGTCGCTTTCCCGCTCCTAGTAGTGACGGCTATGCAATGACTATCATTTTTCGGATTTTGAACATTGTTACTAGGAAGCGTGCTTTTCTGCCTCTGGTTCATTGCAACAGATATCTGACTCAGCTGCTGCTCAATCTGCTTTATGGCAACGACATGTGATTCCACCTTTTGGTTCATCCCAGAAATATCAGTGCGGAGTTCTTTAGAATGGCCATTTGTCGCCTCCATATGCTTAAGCACCTTGGATAACATATCTTCTACCCGTGAACCACTAGACTCTATCTCGCGGTTCCTTGGAGGAACATATAAACCGCTTCTGTCATTCTTGTACTCATCACGCTTCTTCCAGTCACCATTATCTCTGTATTGGCCTTGGTTATAATTGTTATCTCTGTAAAAGTTTTGACCTTGGTTCCCTTGACATTGATACCAAGAGTCTTGGTTAGACCCTTGTGCATTGGTCCGAAACCCACCCCTTGACCGTTTAGATAATTAGCTTCCTCTTCAGATTTAGATTTGCCTTTATCATTCCTCAGGACCTTGCCTTGAGAACCCACAACATTCACTTTTTCAGTTTCGGCTCCCATCAAATGCTTAGCAAGCAGCCATAATGTGGTCTTTATCTCAGCAATGTCTTGATCTCTTTCTTCATCCTTTCTTCTCTGTTCTGCAGACATACCTACTGCATAAGAACCATCCGAAATCTCCGACTCTCTTGTGTGCCATGCGCGGTTGGTTTTGGTGATTCTCTTAAGTAACTCAGCAGCTTCTGCATAAGTGTGACTCATAAAGGTTCCGCTAGAGACGATATCAGCCACCGCCTTGGTGTTATCATTCAGAGACCTATAGAAGATCTCCAATAATGTATCATCTAGAATCCTGTGGTTGGGCACCCTTTTGAGCTTCTTGTTGAAACGCAGCCATGTTTCGTGAAGTGCCTCTAAATTCAATTGCCTGTAGTTATATATCTTATTTTTCAGCTGCAACGCTTTGGAAGGTAGGAAGAATCTTTCAAGAAACGCTCTCTTAAGCTCCCCCCAAGTAGTGATAGAATCATTTGGCAACTCAGCCGACCACATTGTTGCCTCACTCCCTAATGAAAAGGGAAATAACCTCAGTTTGCTTGCATCCTGGCTCACTCCTAGTTGTTTGTATGCCTTGCAGATACCCACGAAATTTGTCAAGTGAGTATGGACATCATTAGTTGCATGACCCGCAAATATTCCCTTCATGTTGAGCAGTTGGATCATAGCACTGGTAATATCAAACTTTGCCCCAACAAGCAAAGGGGGAGGGACAATAGCTCCAGTGGCACCAACTTCGTCTATATCAGCATCATCATCCTCATCGAAATATCGGTGTCTCTGCTGTTCTAGACCTCTGTGCCTTCTAGCTCGCTCTGCTTCGGCAGCTAGTCATTGCTCTTCAGAATCCCTAGCTAACTCACGATCTCTAGTCCGCGCTTCATCCAACATTCTTGCTTTGGCTTGGTCCACTGTCTCCTGTTCTTGTATGTTGGCCATTCTTCTTAGATTCCTTAGTGTTTGCTCAAGTTCGTGATCGATTTGAACCAGGGATTTTCCTTGGCTCCTAGTACTGGGCATACACGAACCTAAGACCTTTTAAAAATAAGAACAACAAAAGAAAAATAAAAAGTAAATAAGAACCAACAGTAAAGAAAACACAATTTACAAAAGCCTTAGCCGTATCCCCCAACAACGGCCCCAAAATTTGATGTCACCAAAATTACACCTCGCAATTGAGATATAAAGCGGTCGATGTCAAATATAGAAATCAACGAAGGTTGAGGTCGATCCCACAGGGAATATTGAAAGAACTTGAGTTAATGTGAATGGATATTACTTTCGGATTACTTATTTCCTATGGGGGAAAGAAATAAAATACTAAACAAGAGTAAAAACTACTAAATGCTTAAGTCAAATTCAGTTTGTATTCAATCAAAAATTTGACTAGGATTGTGTTCCCCAAGACTTCATAACCACAAGGCTTTTACACTAGTAATCTATTCCGATGTTTAACATGCAATATTCGTAAGTTAAGTTCACCTAAATGGTTGGTCCCCTATCTAGATGATTATCACCATGCAACTTGGTCCATATACGGGTGTATGCTTAATTAACCTTTACCCTTAATATCGAATTAGCTTTCCCTGAACAAGTTCAAGCTATTAGATGAGGGTTGATAGCCTCAAATATCTGTTATTAATCCCTTTTCCCATTTAATACCCCTTGATCCGATAAGTAAGAATAAAGAAAGTTCCAATGTTTGCAACTATTAAGAAATAATTAAAACGAAGGGAAGAAAAATACATGCATTAAACCCCGTTCAAGAATCACTAAGTGTGTCACCTATATGTGTTCATTCATCATGGTTCCCACAACCCTAGTTATGGGTTTAGCTACTCATGTTTGAATAATCACAATCATAAAATATTGGATAAATCATAATTGCAACTTACAAAAATTCATAGAAGAAAACCAAGTAAATTGCATATAACTCCAAACTTGATGAACAAAACTCCAATGTTGATTAATTCCCAAAATCAAGAGAAAAATTGTAAACTTTGTTTCTTGACCCAAGAACGATTGTTTACAACACTAGAATTCACGTGAAAGTTGGTAAAAATAACTGCATCTGAAAAATAAACCTAAAAATTGTATTTATATTTTGAAACAAATCCTCTCCTAACTAAATTTGGATTCCAGGTCTATAGGGGTAACGGTCCATGCAACGAATCATTGGGTCTTCCAACGAGTCATGGCCAGTGCAAATAATCCGTCCTCAATAATAGGCCCAGTCATGATAATGGGTCACCTAGCGACTCGTCGTGGCTGAGCACTTGTCGTTAGGCCTCTCGTGGTCTTGATTCACCAAAATTCTAGTGCACCTGACGATTCGTCCTAGTGCTCTCCTGATGAGTCATCTCAACACCTGATGACTAGTTAGACCTGTCGTTGCCTTCATTGGATTTTTATCAGAATTTCTCTTCTCAGTCTTCAAGACTAGCTTAACGACTCGTTACGAGACGTAACGAGTCGTGCCTTCAATCCGGTGAGTGCACTATTTTCTTCTTCATCTATATTTAATTTCTTCCCATGACTCCAGGAATGAGTCGTTCCTTGGGACGACGACTCGTGACGTGCCTGGCAACCTTTGGTTTAGTCCTTTTCTGCCTTACTTAGCCCATTTCTCATTTTGGACCTGTTTTCCTGCAATATTCAACACAAACGCATCATATCTACATAAACATACCCAGAATGTGCATAATTTCTTAGTTTTAGGCGTCAAAAGTGTCGTAAAATCATGGCACATCACTAGACCACGATGGGCTTCACGAGTCATTAGGTGACTTCACGACTCGTGGTATCCACTCGTCGTCACCCCTTGACCACGATCTTCCACATGGCAGACTCCACTTCATGAGTTACTCCAAAACTCGTGGAGTACATCATGGGTCACTGGACGAGTCGTCCTGTGACCTAGTGCATGTTTTTCTAGTTTCTCAGTTTCAACCCCCGGTTTGATCGTAGGAACTTTTGGGGTGTTACAATATCTCCCCCTTGGAAAAATTCATCCATGAATAGAGGCAAAGTAAGCTGAAGGACTGGGAAAAGAGCTGTAATTCCCAAACTAAAAACTATAAACTGATTTCTGAAGGAGTGACTAACTCTGAACTGAACAGTCTTACCAATTGAGTTGACACAAGTAGAGTGCACAAGAAAACATGTATGGAGCTAATGAGTACGGAACTGAATAGACTACTGAGGCGGAATTTAATACCTGATGCTGAAACTGAACTAGAGGGGAATAAATGGGTATATTTAGCCATCATGTTTGCTTCTGCTGGCCATGTCGCCCCCTCAACTAGCTGGTTCCTCCACAAGACTTTAACTGAAGTGACCTCCTTGTTTATCAGCTTCCGAACCTGATGATCTAGGATCTGGACTGGGAATTCTTCCTAAGAAAGACTATCCTTCACTCCCATACAATCTAGTGGCACAACTAAGGTCGGATCACTGATGCACTTCTTCAACAGTGACACATGGAAGACTGGGTGCACAGATGCTAACTCTGAAGGTAATTCTAATTCATAGGCCACATTGCCAATTGGCTTAAGAATCCTGTAGGGTCCTACATACCTTGGACTGTGTTTCTGTTTCTTTCCAAACCTCATCTCTCCATTTGCAGAAGGCCTCCACCTCCTTTCTTAACACTGCTTCTTTCAGCTTGAGTAGTATGGGATTCATCCTACTTTGACTTAACCTCAACAATTAACGAAGATTCTGACCCACTCTGTAGTACTACTCCGCACTCTGTTGAATCCACAAACTGTACTCCCAACCAAGCTAACCTGTGACTATCTTTTTCTAGCTCTTTTCTGCCCTCCTCAACATGAGCAACGCTCCCCATAGACATCTTGCTTAAGTCATCCACCACCACATTTGCTTTGCCCGGATGGTATAGTACACTCCTGTCATAATCTTTCAATAACTCTGGCTGGCTTCTCTGATAAAGGTTCAAATCCTTCTAACTGTACACGTATTGAAGGCTCTTATGGTCGGTGAAAACATCCACGTGAATCCCATAATGTTAATGCTTCTATATTCTCAAAACAAACACCACTGCCACCTATTCAAGATCATGAGTTGGATAGTTCTTCTTATGAACATCGAGCTATCTGGAGGCATAAGCTACCACCTTACCCTACTGCATCAGAACACAATCGAGGCCAACTCGAGAAGCTTCATAATAGACTACGAACCCATTTGTTCCTTCTAGTAAGGTTAAAACTGGAGCTGTAGTGAGTCGAGTCTTCAACTCTTGGAAACTCTTCTCACAAGCATCTGACCACTGAAACTTCACCTTCTTTTGAGTTAGTTTAGTCATAGGAGATACAATAGAAGAAAACCCCTCTATAAACCATTGGTAATAACCTGCCAAACCCAAGAAACTCCTAATATCTGTTGGGGAAGTGGGTCTTAGCTAGTCTTTCACCGCTGCTATCTTCTGAGGATCTACTTGCATACCCTCACCTGAAACCACATGACCGAGGGAGGCTACTGACTTTATCCAGAACTCACATTTACTGAATTTAGCGAATAATCGACAGTCTCTGAGAGTCTACAACACTATCCTCAGATGGTTAGCATGATCCTCCTAATTTCTAGAGTATACCAAAATCTCATCTATGAACATAATGACAAACATGTCCAGATACTAATTGAATACCTTGTTTATGAGGTTCACAAAAGCTGCAGGGGCATTGGTTAGTCCAAAGGACATAACCACAAATTCATAGTGTCCATGCCGAGTTCTGAAGGCTATTTTCGGTATGTCACATTCCCTGACCCTAAGCTGATGATATCCCGACCTGAGATCTACCTTGGTAAAATAATTGGCTCCCTGAAATTGATCGAACAAGTCATCAATTATAGGTAGGGGATACCTGTTCTTAATTGTAACTTTATTCAATTGACGGTAGCCGATACACATTCTGAGAGTACCGTCTTTCTTTTGCACGAACAACACTGGAGAACCCCATAGAGAAATGTTGGGCCTGATGAAACCCTTATTTAGAAGGTCTTTTACTTGTGCCTTCAACTCCTTAAGCTCAGATGGAGCCATTCTATAAGGAGGAATAGAGATGGGTTGACTGTCTCGAAGAAGGTCTATGCCAAAGTCTATTTTTTGCTCGAGAGGGACTCCGGGGAGATCTTCGAGAAACACATTAAGGAATTCGCTGACAACAGTAATTGACTGAATAGTTAGGGTCCCGGAGCTTGAATCTTTGAACCGAACTAGGTGATAGGTGCACCCTTTCGAAATCATATTCTTTGCCTTAAGGTAGGAAATATATTGACCCTTTAGGCATTGAAACACTACCCATCCATTCTAAGACTGGATCATTGGGAAACTAAAACCTGACGACTCTAGTTCTGTAGTCGAATGAGGCATAACTGGAATTTAACCAATCCATGCCAAGAATGAGGTCAAAATCAACCATGTATAGCTCTATTAGATCAGTTGGAATAACTTTACTCAATACTGAGACTGGGCAGTTTCTATATACCTAGCTGACTCTAACTGACTCACCAACTGGGATAGAGCTAGAGAATGATTCTGAGAGGACTTCTGGGCTGATATCAAACTGAATAGCCATATAAGGAGTCACGAATGATAATGTGGCTCCTGATTCTAGTAGGGCATATACATCTAGATGAAAAAGATGTGACATACCCGTGACTATGTCAGGTGAGCTCTCTTGATCCTGACGAGAGGACAAAACATTAAAGCGGTTTTGGCACTAACCATCATCCGTACCTGAAGTAGTACCCTGCCGAGCTGGATGACCTGTTGGGGCTACTGAAGTAGTAGACTGAGTTTTCCCCCGTCTTACTAATGGACACTCCTTTAGCTTGTGACCTAACTGCCCACATCCAAAATAACCCTCATTTCCCATGCGGAACTCCCTCAGATGGTTCTTGCCACATTTAGGACAAGTTGGGTAGCGGTGGCTAGAAACGTGACCTTGAGATTGGGAACCTTATACTCTGCCTCTTCGATCCTTGCAGGATTGGAAAGAAGGTGCATTGGCTGATGTGGGTGCTGTAGGTCTCTGCTGCAGCTGCTGTGGGAGACTATTATCGCCGAACCTCTATTGGCGATAATCAGATTGGCCTGTTCTAGCCCGCTTATTCTCCCACTCAATATCCTTTAACTTCTCTGCCTCAATCTACTGTGCATGAATGATGAGGCCTGAAAGGTTGATGTCCTTGATGAGCATTGCAATTCTGCACTCCTTAACTACCAAATCTGACACTCCATTGACGAATTTGAGCGCACGAGCTCTTGACTCAGCAACCATCTTTGGAGCATACCTCGACAGTCGAGTGAACTCCAACGCATACTCTTCCACTATTCTATTACCCTTTCTCAAATTCATGAATTCAGCAACCTTGGCTTCCCTCAATTCTAAGGAAAGAATCAGTCTAGAAACGCCGTACTGAACTCATCCCACTCTACTAATCCTTCTTTAGCTGGCCTCCCTTCCTTCCACTGGTTGCACCAAATCTGGGCCACCCCTTTCAACTGGTAGGTAACTAGATCAGCACTCTCTATGGAACTAACACCCATAATCCCTGTGATTTTCCATACCTCATCCACAAACTCCTGTGGTTCCTCTCCCACCTTGGATCCATGAAAAGCTAGAGGGTTCATTCGGTACTGCAGATCTATTCACATTCACTGGAACCACTTGCTGGTTCACTTGGTTGGTCACAACCTGAGCCAACAGTTGAATCGCCACTTGAAATTCTGTAGAGGAAACATGATTGTCTTGATGTGCTGCTGGAGCTGGCGGGGGAGGTCGGTTGGCATTGCTTGCCCTCTTTGCATTTCCTCATTTTGGAGGCATATTTTCACTGAGACGAATAGAGCATGAGTTAGGAGGATGTTTTTAGGATTAAACTTCAATGCACGATAAGGAGCAAGAACAAAAGGGAGTTTTCCTAATAACGTCTTATAGCCTCCCTGTCATAAGTGTGGCGCGCTTCACATCCATGAAAAGAACTCTATTTGACTCAGCATTCAGACATCCTAGGATACTCTAAACCTAGTACTCTAATATCAAGTTTTCCACGACTCGTGTCTATACCCTGGACAAGACACGGTACTTGGAATCACAAGTGACCCCAAGTGAACCCATGGTCTAGCATCACACTGATATACTGAGTTAAACATAAGTAGAAACTATGTGAAAATAATTATTCAAGAAATACTATTTTGAAAAGAGTAAACATAACTAAATAAACTTTTCAAAAAGAGACATGTCTGATAAGATACTAAAAGCATGCAATAACTGCAAAACAAACTAAACAACACTGTGTCTGAAAGCCATCTAAAGAACTGATGAGCTGCTAGGACAAACCCCTAGCTAACTCTACGGTCTAATTCCTAAGAAGCTGAACTAAATAAAGTAACTCTCGACCTCGGAAGATGAGGACTCACCAATAACACTGCCGCTGTAATCGTCAGAGGGAACTACTGACGATGCTGAGACTAAGAACTTGCGCCTGTATCATAAAATGATACAACATAGAAAATATGCAGTACTTTGAATGTACTACGTAAGTGAGAAATACATAACGCAGGAATAGGCAACTGAACTGAAATAACATGTAATGACCAACTGATACTGAGTACTGCTAAAAGCTGAGCTATAACTGTGGTAAGGTCAATAAAGACCCTGATTGATGGTCATAAACATGTTCTGGGACTAAGTGACTGAACTGAGCTAAGCTGAGTCTAAGCTGAACTGAACTATATTGACAAGTGGGAGAGTTTATACCTGACATATAACCACGTGAGCTAGACGTGGAGTCCGATGTATACACCCCATTCTTGCGAGGCCACAGTACCTTGCCAGGGTATAGTGGTTGAGCTGGGTGATCACAAGTCTGAGGCCCGTTTGGGCTAATGACCTACGGTGGAAACGTAGTTCTAGGAACCTGGGTGTGCTGGAACCCCAGCCCACTCGGTGCTAGGTCCTACTCCCACTTGATAGTCCTAACTTGACTACTAAACTGATAGCTCGAAACTGATGCCCTAGACTAAGTCGAGAATACTTATTTGGAAGTACCTTGAGAGTCTGTAGGACCTGATAACTGAAAGCTAGTGTTCTAAGACTGGGCAGACTGCTTATCTAAAAGCGTCGTAACCGTCTAAGAACCATCTGATAATTGAAACTAGAGAGTATTACTAAACTCCTCAAGAACTAACTATCGTCAAACTGATCAGCTGACTTACTGAAAGATACTGAAAAGGCTAATTACTACTGAGACTTAACTAGCATGCAAATTGATTGTGAACCCACATGATGATAACAACATGGAAATTCAAGAACTAACAAAGTCAAGCAACATTTGCATCTAGACAATCATGTAAGACTTAGTTTACTGTATTTATAGAACAAGGGCTAAAACAACATTTCGTGAAGAGAATAACAACATGTTTAGTAAGTAGTGAAAACATAGAAAGAATTCATAAGAACTACAATCCACAAGAAATATTTAGAATTTTGAACGAAAATTTACCCTATTTCTGATCTTCAGGGCTAGAACTGATAAGGAAATTACAGAAGGGTTTTGGGGCTCAAGGGAAGAGCAATGCCCTTGTTGAATTCCCACATACCTGGAGTAGAATTCTTGAGAAAGATCTGGAGGAATCTGAAAGAACTTGGAACCCTTGTTCTTGCTCTGGGAGAACTTGTTTGAGGTTGCTATGCACTAACTTGAGAGAATGAAGAGAGTGAGAGAAAACTATTGACTAACTCCCTAAATCCTTCTGAAACTAACCCCAAAATGACGTAGTTTAGCGCCTAGAAGCTTAAGAATTATGGAAATGCCCCCTACTAAAAATGCAGGAATTCAGAACCTACCATTCCTCACGAGGGACATCACGACTCATGAGGTACTGGATGAGTTGTGGGGTCCCAATCATTGAGAACACTAGAAATTTCTCTAGGCTAGGCCACGAACACTCCATAAGTCGTTAAATGACATCACGACTCGTGGCTGTCAGTCATGATTTGAGATGGAAAAGTATCCTGCCAATCACGACAAGGGACATCACGAGTCATTACGCCACTTAACGGCTAATTGTCACCACCTGTCATCAACACTGGAAAAAGCCACCTCAATTTCACTTGGATGGACCACAATAGGCTTTACAAGTTGTTAGGTGACTTCACGACTCGTGGTAGTCACTCTTCGTCACCTCTTGATCATGATCTTCCATACGACAAACTCCACTTCACGAGTTACTCCACGACTTGCGGAGTATATCACGGGTCACTGGAGGAGTCGTCCTGTGACCTGGTGCATGTTTCCTTGTTTTCTCAGTTTCAACCCCCGGTCTGATCTTAGGAACTTTTGGAGTGCTACAATATCTCCCTCTTGGGAACATTCGTCCTCAAATGAAGGTTCAGTAAGCTAAAGACTAGGAAAAGAGCGGTGATTCCCAAATTGAAAACTATAAACTGATTTATGAAGGAGTGACTGACTCTGAACTGAACAGACATACTAACAGGGTTGGCACAATTAGAGTGCACAAGAAAACATGAATGGAGCTAATGAGTATGGAACTGAATAGAGTACTGAGAAGGAATTTAATACCTGATGCTGTAACTGAACTGGAGTGGAATAAATAGGGATATTTAGCCATCATGTCTTCTTTTTCTTCCTATGTCGCGCCCTCAACTAGCTGGTTCCTCCATAAGACTTTTACTGAAGCAACCTCCTTGTTTCTCAACTTACGAACCTAACGGTCTAGGATTTGAACTGGGACTTCTTCGTAAGAGACTATCCTTCACTCCTACACTGTCTAGTGGCACAACTGAGGTCAGATCACCGATGCACTTCTTCAACAGTGACACATGGAAGACTGGGTGCACGAATGCTAATTTTGAAGGTAATTCTAATTCATAGGCCACATTGCCAATTTGCCTTAGAATCCTGTAGGGTCCTACATATCTTGGACTGAGTTTCCTTTTCTTTCCAAACCTTATCACCCTTTCATAGGTGAAATTTTCAGATAAACCCAATCATCTATAGCAAATTCTAGTTCTCTTCTCCTCACATATGCATATGATTTCTCGCGACTCTGAGTTGTTATCAACCTTTCTTTGATAAGCTGCTCTTTATGCATAGTCTCGTGAACTGAATCTGGTCCTATCAAAGTGGATTCACTAACCTCAAACCATCCTATAGGAGACCTACATCTCTTACCATATAATGCCTCAAACAGGGCCATATGAATACTAGACTGGTAGCTGTTGTTATATGCAAACTTGATGAGAGGTAGGTGATCATTCCAACTACCCTTAAAGTCAATCACACAAGCTCTCAACATGTCTTCTAAGGTCTGAATAGTCTGATCAGCTTGTCCAACATATGAGGGTGAAAAGTTATGCTGAGCTTGACCTGAGTACCAAGTCCTTTCTGGAATGACTTTTGAAAATGTGAGGTGAACTGTGTATCTCTATCTGAATGATGGACAAGGAAACCCCATCCAGTCTGACTAACTCCCGGATGTACAACCTAGCATAATTCTCAGCTGAGTCTGTAGTTGTAACCGGGAGGAAATATTCTAACTTGGTCATCTGATCTACTATCACCCAAATTGAATCATGATGCCGACGAGTATGAGGTAGACCTCTAATGAAGTCCATATTCACTTTTTTCTACTTCCACGTGGGTATGCTGATATCCTGAGTCATACCCCCAGGTCTCTGATGTTCAACTTTAACTTGCTGGCAGTTCGGGAAATATCCCTCGTCATGCCATTCCACCAATAAATTTTCTGTAGGTCACGGTACATCTTAGTGGCACCTAGGAGGATAGAATGTCTGGAGCTATGTGCTTCTTCTAGTATTTGCTGCCTCAAGTTGACTATGTCTGGAACACAAGTCTGTCTTGGTAGCGAAGTACACCATCTCCCCCTTTGGAGATGGCCTCCACCTCCTTTCTTAACACTACTTCTTTCATCTTGAGCAGTATGGGATCTTCATTCTGCTTTGAATTAACCTCAATAACTTACAAAGATTCTGACCACTCTATAGTACTACTCTGCCCTCCGCTGAATCCACCAACTGTACTCGCAACTGAGCTAACCCGTGAATATCTTTTGCCAGCTCTTTTTTGCCGTCCTCAACATGAACAAAATTCTCTCCATGGACATCCCGCTTAAGGCATCCACCACCACATTTTCTTTGCGCCGGTGGTATAACACACTCATGTCATAATCTTTCAATAACTCCGGCCACCTTCTCTGACGAATGTTCAAATCCTTCTAACTGAACACATATTGAAGGCTCTTGTGGTTAGTGAAAATATCCACGTGAACCCCATAAAGGTAATGCCTCTATATTTTCAAAGAAAACACCACTGCCGCCCATCTAAGATCATGAGTCGGATAGTTCTTCTCATGAACTTTGAGCTGTCTGGAGGCATAAGCTATCACCTTACCTTTCTGCATCAGAACGCAACCGAGGCCAACTTAGGAAGCATCAGAATAGACTACGAACCCATCTGTTCCTTCTGGTAAGGTCGAAACTTTAACTCTTGGAAACTTTTCTTACATGCATCTGACCATTGAAACTTCACCTTTTTCTGAGTTAGTTTAGTCAGAGGAGATGCGATAGAAGAAAACCTCTCTAAAAACTATCTGTAATAACCAGCCAAACCCAAGAAACTCCTGATATCAATTGGGGAAGTGGATCTTCTTTCACCGATGCTATCTTCTGAGGATATACCTAAATACCCTCACCTGAAACCACATGACCGAGGAAGGCTACTAACTTTAGCCAGAGCTCACATATACTGAATTTAGTAAACAACTGCTAGTCTTTGAGAGTCTGTAGTATTATCCTCAGATGGTTAGCATGATCCTCCTTATTTTTAGAGTATACCAAAATATCGTCTATGAACATAATGACGAACATGTACAAATACTATTTGAATACCTATTCATCAGGTTCATAAAAGCTGCAGGGGCATCGGTTAGTCCAAAGGACATAAACACAAATTCATAGTGACCATACCGAGTTTTGAAGGCTGTTTTCGATATGTCACATTCCCTGACCCTAAGCTGATGATATCTCGACCTAGGATCTACCTTGGAAAAACAACTGGCTCCTTGAAAATGATCAAACAAGTTGTCAATCCTGTGTAGGGGATAGCTATTCTTAACTGTAACTTTGTTTAGTTGACGGTAGTCGATACACATTCTGAGAGTATTGTCTTTCTTTCGCATGAACAAGCCTGGAGCATCCGCTAAGAAATGCTGGGCCTGATGAAACCCTTATCTAGAATGTCCTTTAGTTGTTCCTTAAACTCCTTAAGCTTAGCTGGAGCCATTCTATAAGAAGGAATAGAGATGGGTTAAGTGTTTGGAAGAAGGTATATGCCAAAGTGTATTTTTCGCTCGGGAGGGAATCCGGAGAGATCTTCGAGAAACATATTAGGGAATTGGCTGACAACTATAACTAACTGAATAGTTGGAGTCTCGGAACTAGAATCTTTGAACCAAACTAGGTGATAAATGCACCCTTTCGAAATCATCTTCTTTTCCTTAAGGTAGGAAATATATCGACCCTTAGGCACTGAAACACTACCCATCCATTCGAAGATTGGCTTATTGGGAAACTGAAACCTGATGACTCTAGTTCTGCAGTCGACTGAGGCATAACCGGAATGTAACTAATCCATGCCAAGAATGAGGTCAAAATCGACCATGTCTAGCTCTATTAGATCAGTTGGAATAACTTTACTTAATACTGAGACTAGGCAGTTTCTATATACCCGACTGGCTCTAACTGACTCACCAACTGGGGTAGAGACTGAGAATGATTCTGAGAGGACTTTTGGGCTGATATTGAACTGCATAGCTATGTAAGGAACTACGAATGATAGTGTGGCTTGTTCGGTGCGTTGTTGGGGTTATAGAACCGACACGCAAGTGCACGTGGTCAAACAAGTAATAAAGTGGCTAAGTAAGCCAAGTATCGATCCAAGGAGGCTCAGGGTATGTAAAAATTGCCTAAGTATACTATATTCTTATTTTACTTCTAACTATGCTAACAACAACGTAACCAACAGTTAATTGAGTTTTTGTTTATAAAATATATACTAAAACTATTAACAATTATTTACTATGAATTTAAACTATGGATATGAGCATGCCAAGGTTAAGAACAAGTAATGAATTCGATTGTAATAATAATTCGGTTAATCTCTTCTTCATGTTGCTAGCCAAGAACATTAGCCTAGAAATTAAAACTCTCGTATTTAATTTCACTTAAGAATCATAAACCATTCGTCTACATTTCGGTGATCAAATGCAATTTACGACCTAGCAATACAACTCCGGTTCCTCAATTGACTAATACGGCTTTCAAGTATATTTCTATCAGGAAAGCACATCAAAACCCAATTTTCCCAAATCAAGTTAAGAACAATACCCTATTAATTCACAACTTTCCAATTTCTTGCTCTCTCGAGTGAAATTGGACTTTTTAGATGTACATTAATGTTAGCCAAGCACTAATGCAGTAAGAACAAGAATTAATAGAACAACATGAAAGAAGAAGAAGAAAACCATATCATTTACAATCAAAATTCACTACACATGTTCAAAACCTTAGCAAGGAAGAGAATTAGCCACTCATTTGTGGATTGATCATCCTAAAACAAGTGTAAATCATACATATAATTGATTGAAAGAAGAAAGGAAGAGAAAAAATCTCTTAGCTTTTTCGTCCCTCAACTGCTGCTAACCCACGTCCTAGCTCCACCAAGTATGAACTAAAATTGAACTAAAACTGAACTAATTAAAATAAACCTAAGTGTGCTATTTATACTAGAGGGAAATTTTTCCCGGAATAACAAGCAACGTGTCACGGAGGTCAACGCGGAGCACTGCCTCCGTGACACGGCGTGGACGCGGACCTTCACTGGAAATCCAGGGTCCGGTAAATTAGCCTCAATGTGGCACGGAGGCCAACGCGGAGGCCTATCTCCGTGCCACGGAGCTGTCGCGAGGCCCCACTGGAATTTGCCATTTAATTCCCTCTCCAGGCAGTGTGCCTCCGCGATGGTAGCGTGGCATGGCTCCATCGCGGAGCCCCTATAATTTGTGCATTCCAATGTCTTTTCCATGCTCGTATCCAAGTCCAACTCCGATATAGTTCCAACATGCATTTTAGCTCCTAAAAATCATATTTACCTGCAAAACAAATGCTAATCATGTTGGTTAGTATAAATTCACGTTTTATTACCAATTACATGAGAATATATACACATTGCACACAAACAAGGCGAAAATAATACGTTTGAGTATCACTTGGGCATATAAATCTGCCCAAGATCACTTACCCCACACTTAAATCCTTGTTCGTCCTCGAACAACATATACACAACTCATGCAAATTACATCCCAACCTTCGTCACTATGGTGCGACCATTTACGCTACGGTCATACCGATTATTCAATTTTTGCAAATCATCACGAAAACATGCTTGGTCTTACAATACAATGACCTTTAATACATCAAGACTTCCTAGACTTTAAGAATTGATTCTTGATATTGGCAAACTCATGCAAATCAACTAATCAAGAAATCCGACCCGAAAATCAATCTTTCATCAAGCATGTGCCCTCACAACTCAAGAGAATCTTCCCCTTTTTGTTCATGCAACACACAAACATTCAAGTAGGGGCATATAAAAATTAATTTCACTCACTCTCCCAAAAGAATTCACATGCATCATGTCATGACCCATAGGCTTGCCCTTAGTGTATTACTCCACTAATATAAAGACATGCAATGTAAGATCACGTAGGACTTTAATGGGTTGTAACGGGGCTATGGATCTAGTATATATATTGGATTAGCCAATAATAGTCGCTAGCATCCTTAAGCGCCTTTTCGACATATTTCCATCGACTCATGGACATTGTTCCTCTCTTTTCTCTTTTTCTCCCATTCCTGCTGGTTTACTTTCGTACTGCCCATTTCATCAAACACACTTGACACAAAACAAAGGGTTTTCATGTATCCTCAATATCATTTAATTACAACAAGTGCCTCTTCAACATCATCTTTTCTTTCTTCACTTTAACACTTTGGGAAACATTTTCTTTTCTTTGTAAGCGCTTAAGAGCTTCGTATAGACTTTAAGGCTAATGAAAAGAAGGAATAAAGCTTAGTTTATACAATTTTGGACAAAAGAAAGAAAGAAATCGGCTAAAGGCTCAACGGGCTAACTAGGGTATACAACATATAAAAAAAAAGGTAGAATTTGACAAGGAAAAAAAAATGGAAACTATCGGTTAAAAACAAAGAAATGCCTACATCCTTTCCAACACTACACCTCCTTCATTTCGTTTTGTAAACACACCAGGCAAGTTCTAGACAATTCACAATGGCATGGAATAACAATACCTCACTTCACACTTCATGCACAAGCTCGAATCAAGATGCATTCACAGACTCTCTAATTAGCCAACCACATGAATTCAAAATTAAGCCTCAATCATACTGAATCAAATTCTATAGCCTATGTAACTCAACATATTTACCAAATTGCATGCTTTCAAACGAATCATTTTCACATTTTGAACATTAGTTACACACGCAATGAAATTTTTTGCAACCATAAAGCAACTACAGTTCATTGATGCAATCCACCAAAGAAAAATTAAAAACAAATTAAAATCCTACTCCTACCGACTACATTTCCCTTAAGACGGTCGTCATCCATCCACCATAGGGAACGATCACTAACTATGACATTCGGTTCAATGGGACTATTCTTGGTAAAAGAACCGAAAACAAACTCCGGGAAACCCAAAAAAAAAACCAAAATTTTTTGCAACACATCGATCATTTCGATAGAAAGAAAATATTTACAAGTGCAAAATATTCTCAAAAATTTTTGAAAAAAAATATCGATCATCTCGATAGAAAAAATTAAAAAAATATTTACAAAATATTTACACTGGCAACCATAACTTTTCATACCACACATCATTAACCACACAAACAAATATATACACATACACCACAAATCAGTTCATAACAGGGAAAGCACAAACATACATACAAACCAAGGAAAAACATACAGCAAATTAGAGCCCAAGTCCCAGCACCTAGCTACTCCCCACCCCACACTTAAATCGAACACTATCCCCAGTGTCACAAAAATTACAAAACTAAATTTTGGGTGGTGGAACTCCCTGATCAGTCGAAATATTCGACTTCTTCATCTGGTGCTGCTGCCTCGTCGCCCATATCTGAGTCAGCTCCATCGTCGTCATCGGACTCCACATCGGAGTCCTCATGACGTGTCTCCTCATCAGTAGGGACATTGTCATCCGTCGGCTTCACAAAGGCTGGTTCCACTCGGCATAAGGCTCTGGCATTCTCGCCAAATGGGTAATCCAGCTTCAGCTGCCATAATTCTTCCTCGGTGGCTGGTCTCCCACCAATCCGTAGCTGCAGCATCTGCATGCCGAACATACGTGCCATGTACTGATCGTCACGAGCATGTCGCTCGCCCAAATTCAGCACTGGCCCGTGTGTGGTGTCGGGGGCCTTAGTTTTTGTCACATCGAGGGCCCTCCGCTCCAACTGCGGAATATAGTCCAAAGCCTCTTCCTCAATGTCGAGGCCTCGGAGGAAGGTGGTGATGAGTCCGCCAAACCCGTATCTGTGCCCTGGTGCATTCTGGCTCTCTTCATGGCGGATATAATGACCGCCCCAACATTAATCTCAAGCCCTTTCGTAAGGGCATACACCAAGCAGACACGGTCCCGGGTCACATCCGTCATGTGAACTCCCGGGATCAAGCACGAACTCACAATCTTCAGCCATATTCTGGCCTCCCTGTTCATCTGCAAATAAGGCAAAGTCTGGTGGTAACCCCTCTCCTTATGTCTACTCCATCGGGATGTGGATCGAGCCCCACACAATGTACGTCTGATGTCGGCGTACGGTGGGGTGATGTTTAGCTGGCAAAGAACGTGGGCGTCTGTGTCCCGCGCTCCAACGATGGCATTAAATTGGTGGGGTTCCAGAGTGACAATCTGCCCTTTGATTTTTATTGTGTGGCTTCTGATGGCCGGGTTCCAGTTTGCATAGAATTCCTGGACCAAATGTAGGTTGCACTCCTTGGGCTCCTGAAAGATAAAGCTGAGCCCAGCTTCCTCGATTCTCTGCACAATACGTGGGAACTCCTGTGCAAGTGGTTCCCGTGCAATATGCTCCTCAGGGAAGTACTTGTTTTCTTTATGTTTCGCGTACCACTTCTTCCCTTCATCGGTTACCCATCTTGTTCCGTATTGGCGGCGTTGGCCGCGCGGAACAGCTGGTGCAACTAGGACTGCAGTGCCCAACCTCAATCTTTTCCATCCGGTGCCTGAGGTAGAAGCACCCTTGCCCTTGTCCTGTCGACTTGCCATTGTACCTGTCAATATACATAAACAAGCACAAAGTTAAGCTAAATACAAGTTAACTTAGGCTAAGGTCGGGTTAAACTAAGTTTACCCCACACTTAGTCCCTAACTATATTTACAATACTTCGGCAAGGATTACTCTATTTACAACCTCAAACACAAACAACTATAAGGTATATTGTTGAGTGCGTTCACGAAAAATTTTGACAGCATAACGGTTAGCGTACTACTCAGACTTCATACAGCTACTCCCAATCCTACTATTGATAGCAATCCAATCATCGCACTTAGCAACAAAACAAAAAAAAACAAAAACAACAACGAAAATTCTATGTACATACAAATCTAAATAATCAAACCAATTTACAAAATTTTCGCATTTTCCCCAACAATTCGAGAATTCATCTTCTCTTAACATTCATACAATATTTACATCGACTTATCTCAATTTACAACCACACCCCGGCATCTAATTCATCAAACTATCAAGTTCCCCAATTCAATTTCAATAACTCAAGCCCTAGAATGCAATATTTCAATCAAATTCGAATTATTCACATAATCGACAAGTTCAAACGCTAATTACAACAATACGAACATAATCAGTCACAAAATAATTCAACATCATGTTTAATTGCTACTTGGGGTGATATATTTCACCTCACATGCTCAAATTCGACTAAATTTGCCAAAAACTTGAGATAAACGATGAAAACATACCTTTTAGTTGAAGAACCGAAGAAATTTGACGTTTTCCTTGCCTATTAGCGTGGCACGTTGGTTGGGGAGGGGGAATTGGGTGTTTTGGTCGCGGAGGAGGAGAGAAATGGGGATAAAAGAGGCAAAATCGGGGTTAATTTAAAGAAAAACACGCGGGTCACCCGGCAACCCGGTGTGACCCGGCACTGAATAAAAGGCAACGTGTCACGGAGGGTAACGCGGAGCCCCTCCTCCGTGACACGGAGCCAACACGTTGGCTCTCTGGAAATTTTTAAAAAAATTTGATTTTGCCTTCAACGTGTCACGGAGGGTAACGCGGAGCCCCTCCTCCATGACACGGAGCCAACGCGCCAGTGCACTGTTTCTTCAATTAAATTATTTTTTCATACCTTGCCTTTTCCTTCCCGATTCCATGTATATTTTTCTCCGTTAGACCTGAAAATCACCTCACTAAACAAACTTGGTTAGATTCATAGATTTCCCTAACTAAAATGAAAAAATATTAACTAAAACAAAAATCTAAACCTAATCAAGAAAAGAAAAATAAAAATAAAAATTATTTACACTAAAAAGAAAGAAAGAAAATATTTTTCACGGGTTGCCTCCCGTGCAGCGCCTGGTTTACCGTCGCGGCTCGACGTACCAAGTTTCACCGCTTTTTCCTCCGCCTTGAGGATATGAATTTCACCCCTAATTTCTTCTCTAATTTCCTCTTATGCTCCTGGGGTGGTGGTGAAAAATTGTAAGGACCAGGCAGTAGATGTTTTCTTTTGAACTTATTGGCCCTTGAGTAAGTGAAGTCATTTCGTTGCTTCGAGTTAGCAAATTTCAGAATATACGGGGCTTGGTCCTCCTCTAGACATTTCTCTATAATCTTGGAAGACTCTATTTCTATGTTGTCGACCAAACTTAATGTCGAAAAATGCTTCGAGTGTGGTCCAATCAACCTCAACTCTGAAATTGCATTGTGCTTGACTTCCTTACTTGTGTACACCTTTTCAACATCGACATCTATTTCTCCATTAAGGTCAAATGGGAGATATTCTTTCTCTTCTTCCATTAATGGCTTTTCTATAGGTATGAGCCGATCATGGGGACACTCAAGAGATTCTAATTGTTGGGCTTCATCCAAAAATTCACCCTTGTATTCCTCTTGTAGTTCCTCTTGAATATCGGCTAAAACTGTCACCTGCAAATTATCACAAGCTTCAGCCTCAGCACACATCTCTGTGAGTTTGACGCTCATCCTGCTTACAGCCTCGGCATTCTCCTTTTGCTGAATTATCAATTCTGCCACCGACTCCTTCATTGCTTCTGATTGCTCCAGGAGTTGTTTCATCATGTCCTCTATTTGAACTTGGCATCCCAAGTCCTCATTTTCAACATGCCTATATTCAGCAAAAACAACAGAATGATCATAGCGGGGGCGTGGGGAAGGGGAATATGCCTTTGGACAATCACCCCAATGGCCATATTGACACCCACATATATTGCACATGTTATAGTTTTGCCACAAGTGGGGTCCTCCGCAATTCATGCAAGATTCGCCGAAATATGCGTATCCACCATTTATATTCCAAGATGTCATGTCAATGAGGGTATCCGAAAGAGAGAAAAATTAAAATGAACAAAGAATTAAAACAAATACTAAGACCAAGTTGTCAACACTTAAGAAAATAAAACAAAAATACAGTAAATTTACACTTAACACAATTTCACCAATTGCCAAGCCTCCCCGGCAACGGCGCCAGAAACTTGTTCGGTGCGTTGTTGGGGTTATAAAACCGACACGCAAGTGCACGTGGTCAAACAAGTAATAAAGTGGCTAAGTAAGCCAAGTATCGATCCAAGGAGGCTCAGGGTATGTAAAAATTGCCTATGTATACTATATTCTTATTTTACTTCTAACTATGCTAACAACAACGTAACCAACAGTTAATTGAGTTTTTGTTTATAAAATATATACTAAAACTATTAACAATTATTTACTATGAATTTGAACTATGGATATGAGCATGCCAAGGTTAAGAACAAGTAATGAATTCGATTGTAATAATAATTCGGTTAATCTCTTCTTCATGTTGCTAGCCAAGAACATTAGCCTAGAAATTAAAACTCTCGTATTTAATTTCACTTAAGAATCATAAACCATTCGTCTACATTTCGGCGATCAAATGCAATTTACGACCTAGCAATACAACTCCGGTTCCTCAATTGACTAATACGGCTTTCAAGTATATTTCTATCAGGAAAGCACATCAAAACCCAATTTTTCCAAATCAAGTTAAGAACAATACCCTATTAATTCACAACTTTCCAATTTCTTGCTCTCTCGAGTGAAATTGGACTTTTTAGATGTACATTAATGTTGGCCAAGCACTAATGCAGTAAGAACAAGAATTAATAGAACAACATGAAAGAAGAAGAAGAAAACCATATCATTTACAATCAAAATTCACTACACATGTTCAAAACCTTAGCAAGGAAGAGAATTATCCACTCATTTGTTGATTGATCATCCTAAAACAAGTGTAAATCATATATATAATTGATTGAAAGAAGAAAGGAAGAGAAGAAATCTCTTAGCTTTTTCGTCCCTCAACTGCTGCTAACCCACGTCCTAGCTCCACCAAGTCTGAACTAAAACTGAACTAAAACTGAACTAATTAAAATAAACCTAAGTGTGCTATTTATACTAGAGGGAAATTTTTCCCGGAATAACAAGCAACGTGTCACGGAGGTCAACGCGGAGCACTGCCTCCGTGACACGGCGTGGACGCGGACCTTCACTAGAAATCCAGGGTCCGGTAAATTAGCCTCAACGTGGCACGGAGGCCAACGCGGAGGCCTATCTCCGTGCCACGGAGCTGTCGCGAGGCCACACTTGAATTTGCCATTTAATTCCCTCTCCAGGCAGTGTGCCTCCGCGATGGTAGCGTGGCACAGCTCCATCGCGGAGCCCCTATAATTTGTGCATTCCAATGTCTTTTCCACGCTCGTATCCAAGTCCAACTCCGATATAGTTCCAACATGCATTTTAGCTCCTAAAAATCATATTTACCTGCAAAACAAATGCTAATCATGTTGGTTAGTATAAATTCACATTTTATTACCAATTACATGAGAATATATACACATTGCACACAAACAAGGCGAAAATAATACATTTGAGTATCACTTGGGCATATAAATCTGCCCAAAATCATGGCTCTTGATTCTAGTAGGGCATATACATCTAGATGAAAAAGATGTGACATACCCATGACTACGTCAGATGAGCTCTCTTGATCTTGATGAGAGGATGTTCGGGTGCATTTGTTGGGGTTATCTAAACTGACACGCAAGTGCACGTGGTCAAACAAGTAGTAAGTGGCTTTAGTAAGCCAAGTATCGATCCACGGAGACTCTGGATAAGTGAAATTTGCTCAAGTATACTATATTTTTACTTCTAAGTATGCTGACAACTAAACAACCAAAAAGTGAATAATTTGTTTTATAAACTTTATACTAAAACTACAAACAATTATCTACTTTGAATTTGGACTATGGATATAAGCATGCTGAGGTTAAAGAACATGTAATGAAACTGATTATCATCATAAATTGGTTAATATTTTCTTCCAGTTGCTAGCCAAGAACATTAGCCAAGAGATTAAAACTCTCGTATTTAATCTCACTTAAGAATCATAAACCATCCGTCTACATTTCTGCGATCAAATGCAATTCATGACCTAGCAATACAATTCCGGTTCCTAAATTGACTAATACGGCTTTCAAGTATATTTCTATCAGGAAAGCACATCAAAACTCAATTTTCCCAAATCAAGTAAAGAACAATATCCTATTAATTCATAACTTTCCAATTTTGTGCTCTCTCGAGTGAAATCGGACTTTTTAGATGTACATTAATGTAGGCCACACACCAATGTAGTAAGAACAAGAATTAATAGTACAACATGGAAGAAAAAGATGAAAAATCATATAATCAATATTCAAAATTCATTATAAGTGTTCATAACCTCAGCAAGGAAGGGAATTAGCCGCTCATTTGTGGATTAATCATCCTAAAACAAGTGTTAACCATACAAACAATTGAATTAGAGAAGAAAGAAAGAGAGAAAAAACCCTGAACTTTTCGTCCCTCAACTGCCTGTAACCCACGTCCTTGCTCCACTAAGTCTGAATTATGAAAAATACACTTAAGTGTTCTATTTATACTAGTGGGAATTTTTCCTGGATTAATGAGCAACGTGTCACGGAGTGCATCACGGATCACTGCCTCCGTGACACACCGTGAACGCGGACCCTTACTGGAACTGGGGTTCGGGAAATAAAATACCAACGTGGCACGGTGTGCAACGTGGAGGCTAGCCACCGTGCCACGGAGCAGTCGCGACCCTCCACTGAAAATTGATGAATTTTCACCCTCCAGGTAGAGTGCCTCTGCGATGGCAGCGTGACACGGCTCCATCGCAGAGCCCCTTTAATTTGTGTAGTCCAATGCCTTTTCTCATGCTCGTATCCAAGTCCAACTCCGATATCCTACAACATGCATTTTAGCTTCCCGAAATCACATTTTACCTACAAAACAATGCTAATCATGTTGGTTAGTATAAATTCACCTTTTATTACCAATTACATGAAAATGTATACATATTGCTAGATAAACAAGGCGAAAATGATACTTTTGAGTATCACTTGGGCATATAAATCTGCCCAAGATCAGAGGACAAAGCATAAAAATAGTTTTGGAGCTGTCCACCATCCATACCTGAAGTATTACCCTACTGAGTTGGATGACCTGCTGGGGCTGCTGAAGTAGTAGACTGAGTTTTCGCCCATCTTGCTGACAAACACTCCTTTAGCCTGTGACCCAATTGGCCACATCAGAAACAACCCTTCTTTCCCATGTGGCACTCTCCCAAATGGTTCTTTCCATATTTAGGAGAAGGTAGGTAGCAGTTGCTCGAAACATGACCTTGGGACTGGGAACTGCTCCACCCCTTCCATTCTTGCGGGATTGGAAAAAAGGAGCACTTGCTGATGTGGATGCTAGAGGCCTCTGCTGCTGCTGCTGTGGGCTGCTACTACCGTCAGACCTCTGTTGGCCATAATCATACTGGCCTGTTCTACCTCGCTTGTTCTCCTTCTCAATATCCTTCAACTTCTTTACCTCAATCTACTGTGCATGAATAATGAGGCTGGAGAGGTCGATGTCCTTGATGAGCATTGCAGTTCTTCACTCCTTAAGTACCAAATCTAACACTCCATTGATGAATTTGAGCATGCAAGCTCTTGGCTTGACAACCATCTCCGGAGCATACCTCGACAGCCGAGTGAACTCCAACGCATACTCTTCCACTATTATGTTGCCTTGCCTCAAATTCATGAACTCAGCGACCTTGGCCTCCCTCAATTCTGAGGAAATAGTCTATCTCGAAATGCTGTAGCGAACTCATCCTACTCTACTGATCCTGCTTCATCTGGCCTCCCTTCCTTCCACTGGTTGTACCAAATCTGAGCCACCCCTTTAAACTGGTAGGAGCCATATCATCACTCTCTATGGAACTAACATCCATAATCCGGGTGATTTTCTGTACCTCATCCACAAAATCCTATGGGTCCTCTCCCACCTTGGATCCATGAAAATCTAGAGGGGTCATTCGGGTGAAATCCCGAACCCTAGAAGCTACTGCAGATCCATTCACATTCACTGGAATCACCTGCTGGTTCACTTGGCTGGTCACAGTTTGAGCCAATAGTTGAATCGCCACTCAAAATTCTGCAGAGGACGCTTGATCGTCTTGAGGGGCTGCTAGAGCTGGTAGGGCAGGTCGGTTGGCATTGCCATCCATCATTCTATTTCCTCATTTTGGAGGCATATTTTCACTGAGATGAATAGAGCACGATTTAGGAGGACATTCTTGGGATTAACTTCAACGTGATAAGGAGTATGAACAAAAGAGAATTTTCCTAATAACGTCTTGTAGCCTCCCTGTAATAAGTGCAGCATGTTTCACACCCATGAAAAGGACTCAGCTTGACTCGGCTTTTAGACATCCTAGGATACTCTAAACCTAGTGCTCTAATACACCCTAGACGAGACACATTAGTTGGAATCACATGTGACCCAAAGCGAACCCATGGTCTAACATCGCACTAGTATACTGAGTTAAATGTAAACAAAAGCTGTGTAAAAAAATTATTTAAGAAATACTGTTTGAAAAGAGTAAACATAAATAAATAAACTTTTCAAAAAGAGACATGTATGATAAGATACTGAAAACATGCAACAACTGCAAAATAAATTGAACAATACTTTGTCTAAAAGCCATATAAAGAACTGACGAGCTGTTGGGACAAACCCCCAGCTAACTCTATGGTATAAATCCCAAGAAACCAAACTGAATAAAGTAACTCTCATCCTCAAAAGATGAGGAGTCACCAATAATGCTGGTGCGGAAATCGTCGGAGGAAACTACTGACGATGCTGAGACTGAGAACTTGCGCCTGTATCATAAAATGATACAACATAGAAAGTATGTGCCAGTACTTTGAATATACTATGTAAGTGGGCAATACATAAGACAGGAAAATAAGCAACTGAACTAAAATAACATGAAATGAACAACTGATACTGAGTACTACTAGAAGTTGAGCTATAACTGTGGTAAGGTCAATAAAGACCCTGACTGACGGTCATAAACATGTTCTGGGACTGAATGACTGAACTGAGCTAAACTAAGACTGAGCTGAACTAAACTGTACTGACAAGTGGGAGAGTTTATAACTGACATATAACCACATGAGCTAGACGTGGAGTCTAATATATACACCCCATCGGTGAGAGCCCGATGTACTTTGCCAGGGTATAGTGGCTAAGCTGACTCCTATACTGCCTGATGTTGATTCGGCAATTTTCTAGCGCCCATTTGGGCTAATTTCCTATGGTGGTAATGTAGTTCTGGGAACCTGGGTGCGCTGGAACCCCTGCCCACTCGGTGCTAAGTCCTACTCCCACTTGATAGTCCTAACTTGACTATTAAATTGATAGCTTGAAACTGATGCCCTAGACTAAGTCAGGAATACTTATCTGGAAGTACTATGAGAGTCTGTAGAACCTGCTAATTGAAAGCTAGTGTTCCAACACTGGCCAGAGCTGCTTATTTGGAAGCGTCGTAACTGTCTAAGAACAATATGATAAACGGAACTAGAGAGTATTACTGTACTCCTCAAGAACTGACTATTGTCAAACTGATCAGCCGACTTACTGAAAGATACTGAAAAGGCTAATTACTAACTAAGACTTAACTAGCAAACTGATTGTGAACCCACATGATGGTAACAACATGGAAATTCAAGAACTAACAAAGTCAAGCAGCATTTATATATAGACAATCATGCAAGACCCAGTTTACTGTATTTATAGAACTAGGGCTAAAACAACATTTTGTGAAGAGAATAACAACATGTTTAGGAAGTAGTGAAAACATAACAAGAATTCATAAGAACTACAATCCACAAGAAATATTCAAAATTTTGAACAAAAATTTATCCCATTTTTATCTTCATGGATAGAACTGATAAGGAAATTACAGAAGGGTTTTGGGGCATAAGGGAAGAGCAATTCCCTTGTTGAATTCCCACATACCTGGATTAGAATTTCTGAGAAAGATCTGGAGGAATCTGAAAGAACTTGGAGCCCTTGTTCTTGCTCTAGGAGAACTTGTCTGAGGTTATCACACACTAATTTGAGAGAATGAAGGGAATAGGAGAAAACTATCGACTAACTCCCTAAATCGTTCTGAAACTAACCCCAAAATGATGTAGTTTAGGGCCTAGGAGCTTAGGAATTATGAAAACAATCCTACTAAAAATGCAGGAATTTGGACCCTGCCAGTCCTCACGAGGGACATCATGACTCATGAGGTACTGGACGAATCATGGGGTCCCAACCGTTTCCAACACTGGAAATTTCTTTGGGCCAAGCCATGAGACAATCCATGAGTCGTTAAGTGACATCACGACTCAAGGCTGTCAGTTATGACCTGAGCTGGAAAAATATACTACTAGTCACGATGAGGGACATCACGAGTTGTTACTTCACTCAACCTCTTGTTGTCACCTCCCATCATAAATACTATAAAAATCAACCTTGACTTCACTTGGATGGACCACGCTGGGCTTCACGAGTCGTTAGGTGACTTCACGACTTGTGGTAGCCACTCATCATCACTCCTTAACCACGATCTTCCACACGGCAGACTCCACTTCACAATTTACTCCATGACTTGTGGAGTACATCATGGGTCACTGAAAAAGTCGTCCTGTGACCTGGTGCATGTTTTCCTGTTTTCTCAGTTTCAACCCCCCGTCTGAGCTTTGGAACTTTTGAGGTGTTACAGTAATTTTATCCGGAGACTTTTGAGACACTCTATAAATACCTACAAAACACCTTTTGAGGAGACTTTTTGACCTATAGAGCTATGGGGGAGCATAGAAGAGTTCAAAGCATGAAATTCATTACTTTCTTCACAATTCGATTCAATACGAAAGTTTGAATCAATTGTTGTTTGTAATATTTTTTTTTCCTTATTCTTCAATATTATTTACTCTATTATAGAGTAGTTTATCATAGGATTTATTCAAACATGGTGTACCCATGATTAATCATGGATTTTAATTCTTATTTTCATGCTTGAATTCATTTATAGAGTTTGAATTAATTTTTGAGTTGTTCACTATTTTATTTAAACAAAAGAGAAATAATTTAGTGAATATCATCGGCATAACCTTTATTGGTTTGAATAAATATCTCTTCTAAGCAATCGAAAGAGCTTTTAGAATTTATTAGTTGAACCAAGAGGAAAAATATTCGATAAAAGTTTTTCCCTATGACTAAAACATAAATGTGTTCTTGCATATATGCTCGCTGGACTATCATTAGTTTATTTTATTAAGTCTAGATTTAATTAGAAGATAAATCTAAACCGTATGATTAAACTAATTAACTATTGAATTCGTGAGAATCAATAGGACTTTAGATACTAATCTAGAATAAAATCATATCCCGATTATTGTCTTGCACTTTTCTTGTCCGGTATCCTTACTTCTCATATTGATAGTAATGATTTCTCTCATGATCAATTGGCTTATGCATTACTAATAATAAATCGTGGTTTCTAACCATAATAAATTTAAGTTTTATTTACCTGAATAAAGTTAGAAGTTTTATTTGATTTATCTATTGTATCAATCCCTATGGATACGATCTTAATACTATACTATCGAAGACTAGCAAAGCGATTAATTTATGGTGTGATTTGTACTTGTCAAATTTTGGCGTTGTTGCCAGATTGGCGATAAATAGTCATCAAACAAAATCTTGTGTATCAATTCAGGTGTTTATTCTTTTATTTTTTTTCTTTCGTGTAAATTATAATAATAAAAAAATCAATAGTTATTTTTTAGACTTAATTTTCATTTATTTTAAAAAATTTTAATTTAATTTGTCTTAAAGAATTCTTTTGTGGTACTTGAGAAGTGCTAAGGAGGAAATGTAACACCCCAAAACTTTTCTAGACCAAGCTCAGACCTTGCATGAAAAATCCAGAAGAACCAGAAAAAATTTTCTTAGAACGACCCAGAAAATGAGTCATAGTTAGCCGTAACGAATCGTTGTTTGAGTCGTGGTCAGGATTGCAGGAAGTCCCTTCGAAAACAATGAGCCTAGTAACGTGTCGTGGAAGAGACCAACGACCCATCCTGTTGAGTCGTGGGAGATGGTAAGAAATCCATTCCAGCGGAAACGAGGGAAAATAACAACCCATTGTCCCATACAATGAGTCGTTGTTTCCATCTGTGAGCCAAGCCCAAGAAATTCCAGTAGCCAGGACGAGAGAAGATGACGACTCCTTGGATCAACCAACGAGTTGTGGTGTCACCTGTTAGAGAAGGGTGCCTAGTGTTTTGTTCAAGACCCTGCCAGTGGCCATGGGATGTACCAATGACCTGTTGGTTCTTCCAATGAGTCATGGTCCCTACCCATTGCCAGTTCCAGTAAGCCCTAGGTTTAATCCCAGGACGGACGACTGGTCCTAGCGAGTCATGGTGTCGACCAATGACTCATTATGTGACCCTTTGGTCCTTATCAGATAGTTTTCCAGATTTTCTTTCTGGGGCATTTTTGTAACTTCTAACCTTTTTACTCTCTAAACTACTTCTTTTTGAGTTACATTCAAGGGATTTAGAGGGGTAATCGACGTTCACACCTCATTCCTCTCATTCCCTCAAGAGTCAGAACATAGAATCATAGTCAAGAAGCATAGAGCAGGCCAAGGGTTTCGACTTCTTCTTCTCAAAATTTCTCAAGGATTTCTTTAGGAATCCTTCACCAGGTATATAGGAATTTAGCAAGGAAATTGTCCTTCCCTTGTGCCCCAAAATCCATCTAAATTTTCTTATTAGTTCTTGGCCCTGAGTTTTCGAATGTGAGTAAATTATCTGTCAGATTCCGTCAATTCATGTGGAATGTTTTACATGTTAATTGTTGCTATTTTTCCAATACCTAGTGATCATGTAGATACTTGTTCCTATAAAGATGGTTTTAGCACTAGCTCTTGAATATAGTAATTAGAGCCTTACATAATTGATTGTTATTCATGTTGCTTGATTTTATCGTTGGAATTCCCATATTATTAATATCAGTTGAATTCTCAGTCAGTTGCATTCTAGTCCAGTTTCAGTCAAAATGTTGGTATCTTCAGTATTTTTAGAAATGTCAGCTGATCAGTTTGACTATATTATTTATTGAGGTGTTAGTAATACCTCCTAGATATCATTTATCAAAATCAGTTATCAGTTATCAATTTGTTCTTTAGACTGTTACAATGCTTCCAGATAAGCAGCGTTGACCAGTCTTAGAACACCAGTTACAATATTCGGATGAGACTCTCAAGATACTTCCATATAAGTGTCCCTGACTTAGTTTTGGGCCCCAGCTTCGAGCTATTAGCTTGGTAGCAGTAGTCATGTTAGGAATATCCAATAGGAGTAGGACTTAGCACCGAGAGAGACAGGGTTCCAGCGCACCTAGGTTTCCAGAACTACGTTGCAACTGTAGGTTATTTTTCCCTAATGGGCCTAGATTTGTGATCACCCAGTTCATGCCTTTTTACCCTAGCAAGGTATATTGGGTCCCATCGATTGGGCATATACATCGAACTCCACGTTTTGCTAACGTGGTTATATGTCTGTTATAGACTCTCCCACTAATCAGTATAGTGTCAGTTTAGCTTAGTTCAATTCAGTTCAGTTTAGCTCAGTTTAGTATCTAAGATCTAGGACATGTCCATGACCATCAGCTAGGGTCATTATTGACCATATCAGTTATGTTTCAGTTGTATCAGTTTTAAGTATTTCAGTTGGTCATTTCATGTCATTTCAATTCAGTTACTTATTTTTTCATGCATATTATATCTCTCGCTTACTTAGTACATTCAAAGTACTGACGCATACCTTCTATGATGTATCGTATTATGATACAGGTGCAGATCCTCAGTCCCAACATCATCAGTAGTTTCCCTCAGACTGTATCAACAACAACATTTGGTGAATCCTTATCTTTGAAGGATGATGTTTATTTTCAGTTAGTTACTTTCAATTAGATTTTAAAGTTATCCGGGGGCTTGTCCCAGCAACTCATCATTGAGTAGATGGCTTTCAGACGTACTCATAGATATTCAGTATTATTTTTCAGATGTATGAACTCTTGTCAAATCAGTTTTTTAAATGACTTTATTTATTTAAAGCTTCCTCTTATGTTTACTCAGTTAACAAGTGTTATGATAGACCACGGGTTGGCTTGGGGTTACTTGTGACTCCAAGTACTTTATCTCGTCCAGGGTATAGACTTGGGTTGAGACAAACTTGGTATCAGAGTACTAGGTTTAGAGTATACTAGGATGTATAAAAGCCGCATCAAGTAGAGTCCTTTCATGGGTGTGGAGCGCTCCACACTTATGATGGGGAGGCTACGAGACATTATTATGAAAACTCCCTTTTTTTTTGTTCTTACTCCTTATCGTGTGTTGAAGTTCAATTCCAAAAATGTTATCCTAACTTGTGCTCTACTTCGTTTCAGCGAAATATGCCTCTAAAGCAAAGAAATAGAAGAAGGGTTGGCAATGATAACTGACCCGCCCCACCAGCCCCTCAGGATGATCAAGTGTCCTCATTAGAATTCAGAGCATCAATCCAGCTGCAAGCTCAGAAAGTGACTAATCAAGTGAACCAGCAAGTGGTTCTGGTGAAGATAAATAGGTCCGCAATAGCTGCTAGGGTTTGGGAATTCACCCGAATGAACCCTCTAACTTTTCGTGGATCCAAGGTGGGAGAGCACCCGTAGGATTTTGTAGACGAGGTGCAGAATATCACCTGGATTATGGATGGTAGTTTTGCGGAGAATGCTGATCTGACTGCCTACCAATTGAAAGGGGTGGCTCAAATTTGGTACAATCAGTGGAAGGAAGGGACACCAGCAGGAGCGGAACCGATAGAGTGGGAAGAGGTTCACCATAGCATTCCTAGACAGATTCTTCCCTCGAGAGTTGAGAGAGGCTAAGGTCGCAGAGTTCATGAACTTATAATAGGGTATTAGGATCATGAAGGAATATGCATTGGAGTTCACACAATTGTCAAGGTATGCTCCAGAGATGGTAGCTGAGCCAAGGGATCACATGCTTAAATTTATCAACAGGGTATCCAACTTGTTACTTAAGGAGTGTAGCACCACCATGCTCATAAAGGATATTGACCTCTCCAGCCTCATCGTTCATGCCCAGCAGATTGAAGCATAGAAGTTGAAAGATATGGAATGGGAGAACAAGAAAGCTAGAGCTAGTCAATCAGATTATGGCCACTAGAGGTCCGACGGTAGTAGCTGCCCACAACAGCAACAGTAGAGGACTCCAACTCCCACATCAGCCAGTGCCCCTTTTTTCGGTCCCGCAAGGACTAGAAGGGTGGAGCATCTGACTCTCAGTCCCAGAGTCACAGCGCCAACAGCCACTGCCCAACTTCTCCTAAGTGTGGCAAAAACCATCTAGGTGAATGCCTCAAGGGAAAAGAGTGTTTCTTTGGGTGTGGACAGCTAGGTCATCAACTAAATGAATGTCCATCAACAAGACGGAGGAGATCACAGTCTACCACTTCAGTAGGCCATCCAGCTCAGCAGGGTAACACTTTAGGTAAGGATGGAAGTCAGCGCCAAAACCGCTTTTATGCTTTGTCCTCTCGTCAGGATCAGGAGAGCTTACCTAATGTGGTCACGGGTATGTTATGTCACTTCCATCTAGATGTGTATGCCCTACTAGATCTAGGAGCCACACTATCATTCATGACTCCCTATGTAGCTGTCCATTTTGAAATCAATCCAGAAGTCCTCTCAGAACCATTCTCAGTCTCTGCTCTAGTTGGTGAGTCATTACAGCTAGCTGGGTGTATAGAAACTGCCCAGTCTCAATATTGAGTAAAGTCATTCCAGCTGATCTAGTAGAGTTAGACATGGTCGGTCTCGATCTCATTCTTGTCATGGATTGGCTACACACCGATTATGCCTCAGTCGACTGCAGAACTAGAGTGTCATAGTTCAGTTCCTAAATGAGCCAGTTCTAGAGTGGATGGGTAGTAGTTATGCGCCCAAGGGTCGGTTTATTTCCTACCTTAAGGCAAGGAAGCTCATTTATAAAGGGTGCATTTATCACCTCGTTCGGGTCAAAGAATTCAGCTTCGAGACCCCAACGATTCAATCAGTTTTAGTTGTCAATGAGTTCCCTGGCGTGTTTCCCTAATATCTTTCCGGATTCCCTCAACGGGAAATAGACTTCGGCATAGACCTTCTTCCATACACTCAACCCATCTCCAATCCTCCTTACAGAATGGCTCTAGCTGAGCTTAAGGAGTTGAAGGAATAGATAAAGGACCTTCTTGATAAGGGTTTCATCAGGTCCAACATCTATCCATAGGGTGCTCCAGTGTTGTTCGTGCGAAAGAAAGACGGTACTCTCATAATATGTATCGACTACCGTCAACTGAACAAAGTTACAGTTAAGAACAGGTATACCCTACCCAGGATTGACGACTTGTTCGATCAGCTTCAAGGAGCCAGTTGTTTTTTCAAGGTAGATCTCAGGCCGGGGTATCATCAGCGTAGAGTCAGAGAATGTGACATACCAAAAATAGCCTTCAGAACTCGGTAAGGTCACTATGAATTCGTGGTTATGTCCTTTGGACTAACTAATGCCCCTGTAGATTTCAAGGACTTAACGAATAGGGTTTTCAAGAAGTATCTACACATGTTCGTCATTGTATTCATTGATGACATTCTGGTATACTCCAAAAATGAGGAAGAATATGCTAACCATCTGAGGATAGTGCTACCGATGCTTAGAGACCGCCAGTTGTTTGCTAAATTCAGAAAATGTGAATTCTGGTTGAAGTCTGTGACTTTTCTTAGTCACATGGTTTCGGGTGAGGGTATTCAGGTAGATCCTCAAAAGATAGCAGCTGAAAGATTGGCTAAGACCTACTTCCCCAACCAATATAAGAAGTTTCCTGGGTCTAGCCGGTTATTACCGATGATTTATAGATGGATTTTACTCCATTGCGTCTCCTCTGACCAAGCTAACTCGGAAAAAGGTGAAGTTTCAGTGGTCAGATGCGTGTAAGAAGAGTTTCTAGGAGTTGAAGACTCGACTCACTACCGCTCTAGTTTTAACCTCAACAGAAGGAACAAATGGGTTCGTAGTATATTGTGACACTTCCAGAGTTGGACTCGGTTGTGTTCTGATGCAGTGGGATAAGGTGATAGCTTATGCCTCAAGACAACTTAAGGTTCATGAGAAGAACTATCTAACTCATGTTCTCGAGTTGTCAGCAGTTGTGTTTGCTTTAAAGATATGGAGGCATTATCTTTATGAGGCTCATGTAGATGTTTTCACTGATCACAAGAACCATCAGTTTGTGTTCAGTCAGAAAGACTTAAATCTTCATCACAGAAGGTGGTTTGAGCTATTAAAGGATTACGACATGAGTGTGCTATACCACTCGGGCAAGGCCAATCTGGTGGCAGATTCCCTAAGCAGAATGTCCATGGGGACCGTTGCTCATGTTGAAGAGAGCAGAAAAGAACTGGCAAAGGATATTCACAGGTTAGCTCGATTGGGAGTTTAGTTGATTGACTCAGCCGAGGGCAGAGTAGTACTTCAGAGTGGGTCACCATCTTTGTTAGTTGTTGAAGTTAAGTCAAAGAAGGATGAAGATCCCATACTGCTTATGCTAAACGAAGAAGTTCTCAGAAAAGAAGTGGAGGGTTTCTCCGAAGGGGGAGATGGTGTTCTTCGTTACCAGGGTAGACTATGTGTACTGGATGTAGGTGACTTGAGACAAAAAATACTGGTAGAAGCATACAGTTCCAGATATTCTATCCGCCCAGGTGCCACAAAGATGTACCGTGACCTAAGGGATATCTACTCGTGGAATGGCATGAAAAGAAATATTGCAGAATTTGTAGCTAAGTGACCGAAATTCCAGCAGGTCAAGGTGGAACATCAGATACTTGGGGGTATGACTCAGGATATCAGCATACCCACATGGAAGTGGGTATTAGTGAAATTGGACTTTATTATAGGTCTACCCTGTACTCGCCGTCAACATGACTCAATTTGGGTGATAATGGATCGAATGACCAGGTCAGCATATTTCTTCCCAGTTAAAACTACAGACTCAGCTGAGGATTATGCTAGGCTGTACATTTGGGAGTTAGTCAGACTATATGGGATGCCCTTTTCCATTATTTCAGATAGAGGTACCCAGTTCATCATGCATTTCTGGAAGTTATTTTAGAAAGGACTCGGTACTCAGGTCAAGCTCAACATAGCTTTTCACCCTCAGACCTATGGACAAGTTGAGCGGACTATTCAGACCTTAGAAGATATGCTAAGAGCTTGTGTGATTGACTTCAAGGGAAGTTGGGATGATCACCTACCTCTCATCGAGTTTGCATACAACAACAGCTACCTCTCTAGCATTTAGATGGCCCCGTTTGAGGCATTATATGGTAGGAGGTGTAGGTCTCCTATAGGGTGGTTTGAAGTTGGTGAATCTACCTTGATAGGACAGACTCAATCCATGAAGCTATGTAGAAAATACAACTTATCAGGGAAAGGTTGAAAACAACTCAAAGTCGATATAAATCTTATGCTGATGTAAGGAGGAGAGAGTTAGAATTTGCTATGGATGACTAGTTTATCTTAAAATTTCTCCCATCAAAGGGGTGACGAGGTTTGAAAAGAAAGGGAAGCTCAGTCCGAGATATGTAGGACCTTGCACGGTTTATGAGGTGAATTGGCATTGTGGCATATGAGTTAGAATTACCTCTAGAGTTAGCATCTGTGCACCCAGTCTTCCATATGTCACTATTGAAGAAGTGCATCGGTGATCTGACTTTAGTGGTGCCACTTGACAGTGTGGGAGTGAAGGATAGTTTCTCTTACAAAGAGGTCCCAATTCAGATCCTAGACCGTCAGGTCCATAAGTTGAGGAACAAGGAAATATCTTCAGTGAAAGTCTTGTGGAACAACTAAGTTAAGGGAGCCACATGGGAGGCAGAAGCAGATGTGATGGCTAAATACCCTCATTTATTCCCTTCCTGTTCAGTTTCAGCAATAGGTATTAAATTTCTCCTCGATACTCTATTCAGTTCTGTACTCATCAGCTCTATTCAGATTTTCAATATGCATCCTAGTTGCATCAACTCTGTCAGCATGGTTAAATCTATTGGGAGTCAGTCATTCCCTTAGAATTCAGTTCATAGTCTCAGTCTGGGAATTGCAACTCTTTTCCCAGTTTTCCAACAGTTTTAGCCTTCATTCAAGGATGAATGATCCCAAGGGGGAGATATTGTAACACCCCTAAACTTTTCCAGATCAAACTTAGATCTTACATGAAAAACCTAGAAAAACTAAAAAGAAATTTCTCAGAACGACCCAGATAATGAGTTGTGGTCAGCTGTAACGACCCATTGTCTGAGTCATCTTCAGGCCTGCGAAAATTCCATTCGGAACCAATGAGCCCAGTAATGAGTCATGGAAGAGACCAACGACTCGTCCTGTTGAGCAGTGGGAGAAGGTAAGAAAGTCATTCTAGTGGCAACGAGGGAAAAAAATGACCCGTTGTCCCATACAACGAGTCGTTGTTTCCATCTGTGAGCCAAGCCTAAGAAATTCCAGTAGCCAGGACGAGAGCAGATGATGACTCGTTGGATGATCCAACAAGTCGTGGTGTCACCCGTTAGAGGAGGGGCCCAGTGTTTTGTTCAAGACCCTGCCAGTGGCCACGAGAGATACCAATGACCCGTTAGTTCTTCCAATGAGTCGTGGTCCCCACCTGTTGCCAGTTCCAGTAAGCCCTAGGTTTAAGCCCAGGACCGACGACTGGTCCCAACGAGTCATGGTGTCGACCAACATCTCGTTGTGTGACCCGTTGGTCCTTATCGGATAGTTTTCTAGATTTTCTTTTAGGGGCATTTTTATAACTTTCCACCTTTTTACTCCCTAAACTATGTCATTTTAGGTTATATTTTGGGAATTTAGAGGGGTAATCGACGTTCACACCTCATTCCTCTCATTCCGTCAAGAGTCAGAGCATAGAATCACAATCAGGAAGCACAGAGCAGGACAAGGGTTTTGACTTCTTCTTCTCAGAATTTCTCAAGGATTTCTTTAGGAATCTTTCACCAGTTATGTGAGAATTTAGCAGGGAAATTGTCCTTCCCTTGTGCCCCAAAATTCATCTAAATTTTCTTATCAGTTCTTGGCCCTGAGTTTTTGAATGTGAGTAAATTATCAGTCAAATTCCATCTATTTCATGTGGAATGTTGTTCATGTTAATTGTTGCTATTTTTACAGTACCTAGTGATCATGTTGATACTTGTTCTTGTAAAGATGATTTTAGCTCTAACTCTTGAATACAGTAATTAGAGTCTTGCATAATTGATTAGTTATTCATATGGATTGATTCTATCAGTGTTGGAATTCCCATATTATTAATATCAGTTTAATTCTCAGTCAGTTACATTCTAGTCCAGTTTCAGTCAAAATGTTAGTATCTTCAGTATTTTCATAAACGTCAGCTGATCAGTTTGACTATAGTCTTTTCTTGAGGTGTCAGTAATGCTTCCTAGATATCAGTTATCAGTTATCAGTTTATTTTTTAGACGGTTACGACGCTTTCAGATAAGTAGCTCTAACCAGTCATAGAACACAAGTTACAATATTCGGTCCGGCAAGACTCTCAAGGTCCTTCTAGATAAGTGTCCCTGACTTAGTCTTGGGCCCCAGCTTCGAGCTATCAGCTTGGTAGTAGTATACATGTTAGTACTATTTAGTGAGAGTAGGACTTAGCACCGAGAGGGATGGGGTTCTAGTGCACCCAGGTTCCTAGAACTATGTTGCCATCGTAGGTTATTTTTCCCTAATGGGCCCATATTTGCGATCACCAAGTTCACCCCTTTATATTCTGGCAAGGTATATTGGGTCCTATCGATGGGGCGTATACATCGAACTCCACGTTTAGCTCACGTGGTTATATATCGGTTATAGACTCTCCCAATAGTAAGTGCAGTTTCAGTTTAGCTCAATTCAATTCAGTTTAGTTTAGCTCAATTCAGTATCTCAGATCTAGGACATGTCTATGACCATCAGCTAGGTTCATTATTGAACATATCAGTTATGTTTCAATTGTATTAGATTTCAGTATTTCAGTTGGTCTTCATGTCATTTTAGTTCAGTTACTTGTTCTTTCATGCATATTATATCTCTCACTTACTTAGTTCATTCAAAGTACTGATGCATACCTTCTATGCTGTATCATATTATGATACAGGTGAGGTCCTTAGTCCTAGCATCGTCAGTAGTTTCCCTCAGACGGTATCAGCAACAACATTTGGTGAGTCCTCATCTTTCGAGGACGATGTTTATTTTCAGTTAGTTACTTTCAATTAGATTTTAGAGTTAGATGGGGATTTGTCCGAACAACTCATCATTGAGTAGATGGCTTTTAGACGTAGTCGTAGATATTCAGTATTATTTTTCAGATGTATGGACTCTTGTCAAATCAGTTTTTTTAAATGATTTTATTTTTTTAAAGATTTCTCTTATGTTTACGCAGTTAACCAATGTTATGATAGAACATGGGTTAGCTTGGGGTTACTTGTGACTCCAAGTACCGTGTCTCGTCTAGGATATAGACTCGAGTCGTGACAGAAAATCTTGAAGAAAAAAATTCTTGAGGATGAACTAACTCGAAGTACTTAAAGATGGAGTGCAACTAGCCAAGAAAAATAATTGCAGAGTTAACAGTTGAATCGTATCAAAATTCTGCTATCTGTTCTAAATGTAGTGGAAATCATTAGTGATTTGACTGTCGAGTAGGTAACTATTCTTCTTATGATTTATCTTTTGAAAAGTATCACTTTATTTTTAACTAGGGAACATTCGTGCGATGCATTAATTTTGTTAAAACAAATATGAAAAAACTTTCTATGTATATGCATAAAAGCACTAATTATAAATATTCATGAAAATGCACTTGTAAAATTTCAATATTAGAATGAGAGGTTAGATGAATTGTATCTTTTATTATTATATCATCTTCATACACACACACACACACACACACATATATATATAAAGGTTTTTAACTTTTCAATATAATGTGTGTCTATGTTTTAATAGTATTAAATTTCTAACATTAGATAGTATATAATTTTTGTTTTCAAAAAATTTCATTACAGACAATTAAAATTTTGAGAAGTTACTTCACCAAGTAACTACAAAAAATACCATATTCATCATTAGCGCTGATTTAACACTAATGTAGGAAATAATTTCTTCTTCCTAGGGATAACTAAAAAGGGAAAATGTCCATGGACCAAACATGAGAGGAGTACATCTAATACTACAATGCTAATGTAATGATCGAGCCAATCAATAGATTATCATTTTAATTTATTTTTCTCTATGTACTCTCTATCTCTAATAAGCATATAAGAAAGTGACTAATAGAAGAAAGAGGGTCTAAAAGGGAGAAGATTGAAAATAATTAACAGGAAACACATGTAATGAGATTGGTCCTGTTTATACTGGACAATTAAAGAGGGGTCGTAATTAAAATTCTGAAATAATATCATTTCTCTTTCCTTAATTTAAATTTTGAAATGATGTGAAATAAATCTTATTCATAATAATCATCTCTTTTCTCTTTTTATGTATTCTCATACGATCAGAATTAATGATGTCCTTATTTGTGCTTATTTATTATGGAGCTGCAATTTAATTTTTATTTTGCAAAACAATGTCTTTTTCTTTCCTCATTATTGTGTAGATAAAATTAAAAATTAATTTATCTTTTGAATATGTAGTAATAGAGTATATATATTATATTTTATAATTAAAGTGACAAAGAAAATTAAATAAATAATAATCCTGTTAGAGAGTGTAACATTACTTGTTCAAACTCTAGCTTTATTAGATATATAGATATAAATTGAGTCCCTCTTTATTTTATTTTTCTAAAATTATAATTTTCAGGGTAAATTCTAATAAATATTGTAAAAACATTCGATCTTAAAGCACTATGGTCAATAGGAATTTCAATCGTGAAACACCATAAGGCAACCTATATGCTCCTAATTTATTATTATGCACTATATCGATACAACAGATAAATAAAGTTCAATAAAATGAGCAGTCAAATACTAAGAAAATATAACTTCATGCACAATAAAATTTCTTCTTGTATATCTGGGGGTGGAGCGAGGCTTTTGATTACGTGTTCGATTGAATTCAATAACTTTGATTCAAATCTTGTATTTATCTTAAGAAATCAGTTGAATATATACAAAGCATTGATTAACTAGAATCCAATAACATAAACAATTAAAATTTCAAGCTCATAAATTTTAAATCCTTACTCCACTCCTATGTGCATCAGAAGACGATATACATACTTGCAAATGCGGAATACCCATAAGATATCATAAGAAAGAAATACTCTATTCAATTGTATGGAGCATACTATTGCAAATGGAAAAAGAAAAAAAGATAAAGAAATTATATATGCACATAAAAGTGTTTATGCATTCCATTTTAATCAACTAATTTTTCTTCCATAAAAGACAAAACCTTAAGTTTTTCTAGAAGCCTAGAACATAATCCTAGTTGTATGTTATTCTTCAGATTCTGAAAAGCTAGAACAAAAGCCTTAAATTATGTTCCTGATAGGCCTGAACTTCTTGGGCTCATCTTTGAGTAAGGTGAAACGTGAATGACAATGTAAGTAGACTCATAGATAGATTTTTTGGGGGGGAGGGAAACTTGACCATCAACTTAATTTTTCTTTTGTATTTAATGTTGGTTGAGACACTCTTTGACACAATTTATATGTAGGTAAGAGTTAAGACTATCCTTTTCCTTCATTAATTATAAAAAATGTACAATTAAGAAAATTAAAGTTTTTTCATTTAATTGAGTAATTATTTAAGTAGTTTCAGATTTGTTTTCAAAATAAAATTAACAAAATTCAAAAATAAATAGAAGAAAAATCCAAAAAAAGGAGAAAAAAGATAAATGGTCTTCTAGACCGTAGAGAGGTTCCACATCACTTTATGCTTTATATATATATATATATTGATTCATCACGTCTGTTTTCCTTTTTCATTTCTTTCTTTCAATTGTCAGGAAAAAAGAAAGATGTCAAAACAAAACTTTGAATCATGAAGTACTGTGGTAGTGGGGAACTTATGTTATTTCTACTTTATTGGGATCTAAAATAAATCGAAAGTGACACTATGTAAGCTCCAAATCCTTATTTTCTGCATGCCTTTATTATCATCTTTAATTTCTTATTAAGTGTTCTCTCCAATGCTCGAGTAATGACTAAATTGTATAATTGTTATTAGGGAAAGTTGGAAAGGTTGTTTCAAGGGATAGGTATATGAGATAAAATTAAATGATAATAATTAAATAAATGGGTATAAAAAATAATTTAAAATGGATAAAAATACTAAAAAATAGGAAAAAAGATAAATATGAATGGAGCACTTAGAGGCATGCCACATTAGCATGCCTATAAGCTTCCTTTATATATATATATATATATATATATATATATATTGATTGATTGATTGATTGATGGATGGTTACAGAAAAGATATTTTGTATAATTACAATTCTAACTCTAAATGAAATGAATACCGTGGATGATGGGAATGAAAGTGAATGGAGACAACCATCCCAAGAGAAAAAAATCTGATTTGAAAGATCTTATGTATAAGTTCATGAAAAATACTGAAGAGAGAATTCTACAAAGTGATGTAGTTATTAAGAGCCTAACTTTGCAAGTGAGTCAACTAGTAAGCATAATTGCAAAATACTCATTTTATTATGATGGTGAATATTTGAAAAAGATACCATGTGAGAATGAGCAAATTTAAAAAGATGAGCATCTACAAAGAGAAGGTGACACTATACAAGTGAAATTTGATTCAATTGAGACAGCTGAAGGTAAAATTTTGGTTGATTGTGCATCAATGGAAGAAGAGTTCATACCCCTCCTCATCCTTCTACAATTACAACATATACCAAAAGAGAATAAGGACCAATTGATCTTGGACGTACCAGAAGAATATCCTCATGAACTTTATTATTTGCATTTTTATTCTAACCTTAACATTGTGGATTTTGTTGTTGGAGATTTCAGGAAGAAGCATGGGTTGATCCCGTGAAAGAAGAAAATAATAAGTTAAGGATCATCTTGTAAGAACAATACACCGCTCAAAATGGGGCCAAAAAATAAAAGAAAGAGCGGATCTTACATATGTCTTTAGAAGCATTTGCCCTAATGAACTCTATAAAGAACCCCAAGGAGCAAAAACAAGGAATAAGTTCAAAATTAGGGGTTGAGTTCATACTCTTAGAGAAGAATGGGATGATGATACTTTACCGTGATTTTGTTGACGACGCGACAATCGACACACATCCTCCAAGTGCCATATTTCTTTGGCACCAAGATCACTAAAACTGCACACGATCTCATTCTTTCTCTCACCACCCCTTTTTTGAAAGAGGGCATCCACTTGCTTTTGAAGTTCTTTAGTGTCCACAGGATTGGACCGATAAGCCGGTTTGTTTGGAAATTGTGACCCTGGGATAAAGTCAATTTGATGCTCAATACCCCTCAAGGGAGGAAATCCCTTTGGGAGGTCCAATGGAAACACATCATCATAAATTGTAAAAGAGAAGAAATAGGACTAGGTAAAGAAGGAGTTAGTTTATTAGTGAGCAATGAATAGTCCCTATGCATGAGAAGGGCAACCGGTTGCCTCTCCTCACACTCTTCCCTAATTTCCTTGATAATTTCCAAAAGGGATACCTTTGCTTTCTCCATAGGATTCACCTTAATTTCACTCTCCTTTCCAGCACCAACTCTGCTACTACCCATAACTCCCTTGCATTTCTCCTTCAAGTCCTTCATTTTCATGTACATGTCACTCACTTGTAATAGAGTCAAGGGGTAGAGAACATGTTTGCACCCCTCATGTACAAAGGAATATCAATTGGTTCTACAATCATGATGAGTAGCTCTATCATATTGCCAAGGTCGCCCAAGTAGCATATGGAAAGCTTGCATAGGCACCACATCACAAAGAATCTTATCTTAGTATGTACCAATCTTGAATTTGATCACAACTTGATAATGGACCCTAAATTACCCACACTCACTCAACCATTGAAGTTTGTAAGCAAAAGAGTGTTTGGTGGTAGGAAGGTGAAGAAAGTCTACCAAAGAAGAACTTGCTACATTGGTACAACTACCACCATCAACAACCAAGGAGCACACATTACCTTTAATAAGACATTTAGAATGGATAGATTTTCCCATTGACTATGGTGTAATACCCTGAAAATGCTTAAGAATAGACTCGGGATTTGAAATTAAAAGCAATAGAGAAACTAGAAATTTCCCTCAGAACGACTTGGGGTATGAGTCGTTGGAAAGTCTGATGAATCGTGGGAAGCAGTCGTGGTTAGATTCTGCTGTGAGGAGTTATGTGACAACGGGTCTAAGGATGACCTATTGGTTGATATAATGGGTCACTGAAAGGGAGTCATTGTGGGGTTGGTCATGATCAAGGAGGCAGCCATGAGTCATGGAATGACTCGTTAGTTCGAGCCACGGGTCGTGGTATGCTCCCGTTGGAAGGTTTCTGAAAAATAGGCAGTGGCGACAACGGATGGTTACCACCAGTTGTGGGAGCTGGGTATGACTTGTGGTACCTGTCGTGGTAGCAGGTCTGGGACTAGAAAATGGGCTGAAGCAATGAGGGAAGTAATGACCCGTGGGAGCAAGTAACGACCCATTGTACCAGTCGTTGCCACTAGCAGTGCAGATTTTTCAGGTTTTTCATTAAGGGTATTTTCATTATTCCTAAGTCCTAAGGTCCTAAACTACATCGTTTTAAGCTCAGTTAGTAGGGTTTTAAGGGTTTTAAACTATTCTAAGTATCTCCACTCCATGCATGCAACTTATAGCCTTTCCTTGAAGATCAAGTTTGAAGAATCTCTCCAACTTCTCTTATTCATGGCTAATCATGTATTTTCAAGTGGAATCCATTATGTTATTATTTATTTGGCCATGGAATTCATGGATGATTTCATGGTTACTATATGAGCCTTAATGTGCATGTTTTTGGGAGCAGTGTTTAGCACCGCGTAGCCCGGCGTTCAAAGGACTATGCCGCTGTCTCAGAACTACATGCCACTATAGCTTTTTATATATATCCAAATGTTAGTGGATCCCTTCTCTTGTGATATCACACACTGCATGTCCCTTACCTGACAAGTCTAGGACGGCTCTGGCCACTTGAGTGAGATAGTTGGGGCATCATGTAAGGCTCTATCATGATGGTTTCAGTTATGAAGAGTCCTCCCATTTATCCTCATGATTTATGCATGGTTATGTTTATGTTACTTGATTTACGTTTAACAAGTTTTTCTCTTATGATTATGATTATGACTGTTTTACAAATGTTTCGAAAAACTTGGGCCCTTATGTTTATATTATGATATTTATTTTATGATCATACTGTCCTACTCTTATGTATTTTAACTATCTGTTTTACTTACCTTGAATACTCAGTACATTCCATGTACTGACCAAATACTCTATACTATATCGTCTCATGATACAGGTTCGAGGGTTCAGTCTCAGCCGCATCTCTAGTCTTGCTTATCCCTCAGACCTGTTTAGCAAGCAGTTGGTAAGTCCTTATCTTCCAAGGGCCCTTTATCAGTTGTGTTTAGTATTTTTAGTTTCAGACTATAGTGAGTTAGTTGGGGTCTTGTCCCATCAATTCGTCCGTAGTAGAGGCTTTTTAGACATAGCATGTATTCAGTTTCATCCTTGTGCTATGTATTCAGATGTTATGTTATTTTTAGACTTCCGCTTTATTGTATATGTTAGACTTCCACTTCATTATGTTGATTTTTGATATCATGTTCATGCCATGGGTCGACTTGGAGCCTCTCGGGGTTTTTTGTCCCGTGTCTCGATCTTGGCCTATGTTTGAGTCGTGACAAATTTGGTATCAGAGCATTAGGTTTTGAAGTTTCCTAGGGTATCTAAAAGCTGCGTTAAGTAGAGTCTTTTTTATGGGTGTGAAGCTCGCCACACTTTTCACGAAGAGGCTCCAAAATGTTTTATGAAATATTTCCTTCTTTCATGATTTATGTCGTGCAATGAAATATCTCTCTATCCTTCTAACTCGTGCTATACGCGTTAGAAGAATCCTTCCTCCTTGCCACGTCAACAGAAGAAGAAATGGAAATGGAAGTGGCCATGAGAATGGCAATGGGGATGGGCACCAGCAGGCCCCACCAGCCAATGAGGATCATGTATCCAAGTAGGTGGCCCACCTAGAGTTTAGGGCTTCCATTTAGATGTTGGCTCAGGCTTTGACCGCCCAAGTCAATCAATAGGCGGTAGCGTATGTCCCTTAGAATGGGAATGCAGTGGCGGCAAAAGTTATCGATTTCTTGAGGATGAACCCTCCAGAGTTTCTTGAGTCAAAGGTGGACAAGGATCCACATGAGTTTATTGATGAGGTCCTAAAGATCACTTAGATCATGGGGGTGACTGGGGAGGAGTGCGCAGAGTTAGCCTCATATAAGTTGAAAGGGGTTTCACACATTTGGTTCAGGTAATGGAAGGATAGAAGGACAGTTGGAGCAAACCCCATTAATTGGGATGAGTTTCATGCCGCATTTATGGATTGATTCTTCCCTCGTGAGATGAGGGAGATAAAAGCAACCGAATTTGTGAATCTGAAGCAAGGAAAGATGACAGTTCAGGAGTATGCCTTGGAGTTCACTCGCTTGTCCAAGTATGCCCCAGAGATGGTGGCTGATTAGAGAGCTCGGGTGAGCTGGTTTGTGCACGGAGTAGCAGACTACCTGGTCAAGGATTGTAGGACTGCTATGCTTCACCAGGACATTGAATTTCCTCAATTGGTTCTGTACGCCTAGCAAATAGAGGTGTTGCATCTGAGAGAGAGAGGCCAAGAGGGCCAAGACAGATAGTTATGGGTTCTCACAGCAGAGATTAGGAGGCGGGCATCGCCAACAGTCTCATCAGAGGTCTTTAGCTCCAGTGTTATCATCGGTCGGTGCTCCATCTAGGTTGTGAGGTGATCAGAGAAGCAAAGCCTCAGGTTCGAGGGACCATAGGAGCATGCATACAAAGCATACCTTTTCGGCCTGCGAAAAGTGTGGCAAGAGTCATATGGAGGAGTACTTGATTGGATCAGATATCTATTTTAGGTGTGGTAGATATGAACACATGCGTGGGGAGTGTCCCTTGGATATACTGGGTGATGGTAGAGGTCGTACTCAGGCTACTGGTTTAGCAGCAGCACCAACACGCACAGCCCAACAGGGTGCATCCACCAATGCAGGTGGTGGCCAGAGCCAAAATAGGTTTTATTCCCTTGCATCTTGATAGGAGTAAGAAACTTCACCAGACGTGGTCACTAGTATGTTATGAGTATTCCACCTTGATGTATATGCATTGCTAGATTCGAGGGCTAATTTATCTTTTGTGATTCCCTATATTGCTAGAGTTTTGGAGTCAGTCCAAAAATTCTATCAGAACCCTTCTCAGTATCTACTCCCGTTAGTGATTCAGTTATAGCTCGACAGGTATATAGGAATTTCCCTATCAAAGTCCTTCTGAAAGTCACCTCAGCAGATTTGGTAGAGCTAGCCATGATGGATTTTGATGTTATATTCGACATGGATTGGCAACATGCATGTTATGCCTTAGTAAATTGTAGAACATGGGCGGTAGAGTTCCAATTTCTGGGCAAGCCAGTCCTACAGTGGAAGGGTCATGCAGCTATGCCTGTAGGTCATTTCATCTCCTACTTTAATGTTACACCCCATAAAAGCTAGTGATTAGTAAGCGTACACTTAGATTAGTGACAAATAAAGAGAGCTTGACGTGTGTAGGAAAAGTCTTAGAAGCAGGGTTGGATGGGACCAGCGCGACGCGCCAGCCAGTATGGGGTGCTAGGCCTATGGCGCTTTGAGAGGTGCGGGGCGCTGGGCCTGTAGCGCTTTGAGAGTCGTGGGGTGCCAGGTCTGTGGCGCTTTGAGAGGGGTGAGGCGTCAGGCCCTGTGGCGCTTTATGAGGCGCGGGGCGCCTCCCAGTCACCATCCTAATAAGTATATATATATATCCCTCCCCTTCAATTTCAATTCATTTCCCATCTTTCATTTCGGTCAGAAGGAGTATATTTCCAAGAAATTTATCATTTTTCGTCCGATTGCGCTGCCAAACACCATCCAAATTTAAATTAACTTCGAGTATCGAGTTCTAAACCCACAAAGAGCATTACTACGAAGTTATTTTCTTGAAATTCGCCCAACAATCATAGCCCTGCCGAGCAAAATTTATCAGAATTGCTCCAAACTGATTTCTATGCGATCACAGGCTTCAAGTAAGCATTTCTTCCTTCTGAACTCTCGGGAAATTATATGTTTTCGGCCGTATTTTGTTAAGTTGAAGTATAGTTAATGTTAGTATTAAAAGTTATCATTTTCATCCGAATTGAGTATTAAACTAGTCTCATTCTCCCAGTAATACAATTACACCTGGAAAGAGCTGTCGAATATGAATTGAAACTCGCCAAATTAATCAGAAATCGAAAATCCAAGTATGCTAAGGCAAATTCGTTGTCACGCCCCACCTTGGGAGGCATGGCTGGCACTTGGTGCCCTACTGGGACCTGAGCTACTGAGCTGACTGATCCTAAGCACCTTTGGTGAAGGGCTGGCTCTAACTCTAGAATCAATAAAACAACGGGTTATATAGCGGCTGTAAATACAACCCCCGACCGACAAGGCCTATAGCCACCTGCGAAAATAAATAGCTAACCAGAGACAAGCAAACATAGGGTGTCCTATGCGGGCTGACAAGGCCTCCATGATATCTACTTATAACTGTAGGGTAAAATCAGATACGAAATTGAGCTATGACCGACAAAGCCATCAATCAACAGCAACACAAGGCCCCACACGACCGATATCAACTAACCACAGGGAAATAATACAATCTGCAAGACTCTAGGAGTTATAAGATGGTCGGGATAGGGCCCCCGCCTACCCATACTGTACAACCAAGAAAAGTAAACCTCTATCACACAAGCTCCGAAAGAAAGGAGTTGATGGCTCTGTGCGCTGACTGAAACTACGAGGGATCTTCTCCTCATCTATGCGTACCTGCAGGCAAGTAATGTAGTGCCCCAAAAGAGGGTGTCAGTACCACAGGTACTGAGTATGTAAAGCAATAACTTTAAATGACTGAAAGTAATAAATAGAACTGACAATAGCCGAAGTAGGGAAAACAGAGTGAAGCTGACTGAAGTAGTGAAATTAGGACTAAAAGTAACTGTAATAAGGAGGGTAGGGGTCATACCTGACAATGAGGTGTCCTACTGTCTAACTATCAGTAACTAAAGCAACATAAACCTTACCTGGCCCCCATAAGCCAGAAGGTACAATCAACACAGAACAACCCACCTGGGCCCCCATTAGCCCTAGTGAATACACATCAATCTATATACCCCTATCCAGGTCATACTGAGTCAAAGAATAGCTATAAGCATCCTGCCAATCCCCTAGGTCTGCAGCTGGGCCCGCTCGGCCACTGACTATAGTTGTGCCTGAGTCCGGAGGACTCCTAATATCTACACCCCGGGCGTAAGCGCTCTGCGGGGGTGTGTATAAGGCCAACCACGAAAAATATGAGGATTTGGATCCCCACCTTCATCCCTTGTGGACGGCATGCCGCTCCGTAGAGCTACGTATCCTCACCCCTGGCGGATGAGTTGACACAGCTATTAACCCTTGGGTAGTCACGGAAGCTATACAGGTAATCCAGCCCAAAGCAATACAATTACAAGTCTCAACTGATAACAACAACTACACATGATAACCTACTCCTGATATGCTTTACTGAGATTCATACTAGATTACTATGCTGAAGAAACTAACTTGCCGAAAGAGAATGCCTTAACATACCTCGTTCGCTATTTACCGATTAACTGGCGAGGTTTGGCTGGTATTCAACTGCCCTTCTTAACTGAAATCGAGTTACTGGAAAGATAAGATTAGTCTAAACACTAAATTCAGTAAAAAGGAAAACTTTATAATAAATATTAACTATATTTCTAATTAACACGATCGAAACCTCGTTATTTCTTGGAAGTCCAGAAGGGAGAATTGCTTACTTTAAGCCTGGGATCGTGTTGACACTAGTTTGGAACAATTCCAACAACTTTAGCTCGGTGGAACGACGATTCGCCGAGCGAATTTCACGAAACAAACTTTGTAGAAATGCTCCCTGCAACCTTATACTTCGATATCCGAAGATAATTTGAATTTGGACGGCGTTTAGCGGTGTAATTGGTTGAAATTTAAATGTTTTCCTTCGTCTCTATCCTTTTTTGGTCGAGATATATTTGAGTAATATCATGAATTCTAAGGGTGAGGCCTATATATACTTGAAGCAGGATACAAGGCAACGTGGCATGTTAGCCAACACGCGTTTTAGCTCTGTGCCACGTTGGCTAATGCGGAGGACCAGGCTCCGTGCCACTCTCCCCTCTTGTAGCTTGGTTCGGCCTCCTCTCGCAAAATCCCAACTTGGCACTCGTTTGGCCTTTCCCCGGGCCCTTTCCTCGCACATATGGAATTCTAAAACTTTCAACCAACATGCAAATAGGCCGACTAAACATTAAAAACTTATGGAGTGTAACATCCTTCCCCCTTAGGATCATTCGTCCTCGAATGTTAACTTCTACTTGCAAGAACCTTAACCTTGCAATTACTTATTCTGGAAAAATTTTGGTAGAGTCTCTCCGGTAATATGGACTATCCAAAAAAACCCTCAAATGCAGAAAAGTCCAATATAGGTACTCCACACAATACTATGGCATTCATTTCACAATAGACTGAAGTCAACTACTCCACATATACATGTATGTAATGCAACTTATGAAACAACAATAACAACATACCTCTGGCTGCACAATCTGATTAAGTCTGAAATAACTGAGGATATCTGGTTTTTATATCATTTTCTGCCTCCCAGTTCATCTCCTCTCGGTTCTTATTTCGCCATAACACTTTAACGGAAGCAACATCTTTAGTTCTCAGTCTGCAGACCTGCCGATCTAATATGGATACTAGAGCTTCTTCATAAGATAACTCCTCAGTGATTTGGACGTCTTTGACTAGGACAATCCGGGAGGGATCTCCTATGCACTTCCTCAGCATTGATACATGAAAAACTGGGTGAACGAATTCTACAACTGGGGGTAAATTCAATTCATAAGCCACCTGGCCTATCCTTCAGCGAATCTGATAAGGCCCAATAAACCTCGGGCTGAGCTTACCTTTCTTACCAATCTCATCACACCCTTCATCGGTGAAACCTTCAGGAATACCCAGTCACCCACATTAAATTCTAGGTTCTTTCGCCACACATCAGCATAAGATTTTTCGCAGCTCTGAGCTGTCAGCAGACGTTCCCTGATAAGCTTTACTTTCTCTTCTGACTGATGAATAATATTTGGCCCAATCAATGCTGATTCTCCTACCTCAAACCAACCAAGCCGGAGACCTACACTTCTGCCCATATAACGCTTCATAAGGCGGCATCTGAATTGCTGAATGATAACTGTTATTATAGGAAAATTCAATAAGCGGTAGGTGTTCATCCCAGCTGCCTCCAAAACCTAGCACACACGCCCGTAACATATCCTCGAGCGTCTGGATTGTACGTTCTACCTGCCCATTTATCTGAGGATGGAAGGCTATGCTCAGGTTAACCTGCGTCCCTAGGCCCCTCTGAAAAGATTGCCAAAACTTAGCTATAGACTGCGCCCCTCTGTTAGAGATAATTGACAGCGGAACACCATGCAATCGGACTATTTCTCTAATATACAGCTCAACATAATCTTCGCTGAAAAGGTAGCCCTTACTGGCATAAAATTAGCTGATTTTGCCAACCTGTCAATAATTACCCATATAGAATCATATTTATGCCTGGTACGAGGTAACCCTACTACGAAATCCATATTAACTTCCTCCCATTTCCATAAATGCACCTCTATATTCTGTGTCATTCTGCCTGGTTTCTGATGTTCAGCTTTCACCTATTGGCAATTGGGACATTGAGCTACGAATTCTTCTATCCCCTTTTTCATTCCCGGCCACCAGTAAATCTCTTTTACGTCATGGTACATCTTTGTCGAACCTGGATGGAGAGAGTAACAGGCATAGTGTACCTCGCCCATAATTTGCTGGCAAAGCCCTGCCACGTCTGGATGCAGAGGCGATCTCTATATCTCAAAAATCCGTCCTCAGTTACTTGGAAATCGGTCACTTCCCCTCGCTGGACCCTATTTCTGAACTGAACCAGGATAGCATCTTCATACTTCCGTTCTTTCACTTCCACCACCAATTATGACACTGCGGTATCCTGGATTACAGCTCCATTGTCTCCTGATTCTACTATACGAACAGCTAAACTGACTAGCTGATGCAATTCTCGGGCCCTTCTTGCCGCTCGGGCTGTAAATATGCCAGGCTTCCCATGGATTTGCGGCTAAGGGCATCTCCTACAATATTGGCCCTTACTAGGTGATATAAAATATTCACGTCATAATCCTTTAACAGCTCCAACCAGCGATGCTGCCGCAGATTCAACTCTTTCTGGGTGAAAATATACTACAGGCTTTTATGATCAATGAAAATATCTACGTGGACGCCATACAAGTAGTGTCTCCATATTTTCAGAGCATAAATCACTGCGGCTAACTCGAGTTCATGGGTAGGGTAGTTCTTCTCATGCTTCCTCAGCTGCCTGGAGGCATAGACAATCACCTTACCATGCTGCATCAAAACACATCCTAACCCAACACCCGAAGCGTCACAATAGACTGCATAACCCTCAATTCCTTCTGGCAATGCTAGCACCGGTGCCGATGTCAATTTGTCGTTCAGTTCCTGAAAGCTCTCTCACATACCTCAGTCCAATGGAATTTTGTTGCCTTCTGCGTCAGTTTGGTTAAAGGTGCTGCTAAAGTGGAAAATCCTTCCACGAACCTTCTTTAATACCCGGCTAACCCCAGGAAACTACATACCTTGGTCGGAGTGGTAGGTCTAGGCCATGTTTTCACTCCCTCTATCTTCTATGTATCTACCTGTATACCAGCATATGACACAATATGGCCCAAGAAGGCTACAGAATTCAGCCAAAAGTCACATTTAGAAAATTTCGCAGATAGCTGGCGGTCTTTGAGAATCTGGAGCACTGTCTGTAGATGATCCTGGTGATCTATATCTGAGCGAGAATACACCAGAATATCATCGATAAATACTATCACGAACAAGTCCAGGTATGGTCTGAAAATGTTATTCATCAGGTCCATGAACACTACTGGGGAATTTGTCAGTCCGAAGGACATGACTAGAAATTCAAAGTGGCCATATCTGGTCTTGAAGGCAGTCTTTGGAATATTTCTTTCACGAACCCGAACCTGATGATATCCTGATCTTAAGTCAATCTTTGAAAAATACTTCGCTCCCTGTAACTGATCAAACAAATCATCTATTCTGGGAAGCGGGTACTTATTCTTGATAGTGACTTTATTCAGTTGCCGATAATCTATACACATATGGAGAGAGTCGTCCTTCTTCCTCACAAACAGAATTGGCGCACCCCATGGTGAGGTACTCGGTCTGATAAAGCCCTTGTCTAGCAAATCCTTCAATTGTTCCTTTAGTTCTCTGAGTTCAGCAGGAGCCATCCGATATGGAGGAATAGATAAAGGCTGAGTGTCTGGTAAAAGATCGATTGCAAAATCAATTTCCCTTTCTGGGGGAATAATAGGAAGCTCATCTAGAAATACGTCGGGAAATTTATTAACCACTAGAATAGACTGAAGGGTCAGAGGCTCTGCCCGAACATCCTGAACTCCGAAAATATGATAAATGCACCCTTTTGCTATCAATTTTCTTGCCTGAAGATAGGAAATAAACCTATCTTTTGGCGTGGCTGTTCTACCTTTCCATTCATGTATTTCCTCCCCTGGAATTTGGAATCGGACAATCTTAGTCCATCATTTGACATTGGCATAGCATGGAGCTAGCTAATCCATACCCATAATAACATCAAAATCAACCAAGTTCTATCAAGTTTGTCATAGTCTGACGACTGGCAACCTCTACTGTACACCCCCGATAGACCCTTCTGGCTATTATAGAGTCACCAATAGGTGTAGACACTGAGAAAGGCCGCCGAAGCAATTCCAGCATAATACTAAACTTCCGAGCCACCAACGGTGTAATATAGGACAAAGTGGATCCGGGATCTATCAACACATAAGAAGGATGAGAGCACATGTTCAGCATACCTGTCACAACATCTGGTGAAGACTCTGACTCCTGTCGCCCCGATAATGCATAAGTACGGTCTGGGCCGGCACCTGAACTGGAGGCCCTTGATCTTCCTCGGCCTCTGCCAGCTAAAACTGAGGGCCTACGCCCTGCCAGGGATACTGGAGCTCGTGATCCTGCCGAGGACCTATCCTGTCGATCCCAGTCACCCTGACCCCTAGCTGGACAATTCCTCATCTGATGACCCTCCTGTCCATACATGTAGCATGCTGTGGAACCATACCTGCATGCTCCATAGTGGCGTCGACTGCAAATAGGTCAAAGTGGTATTATGATCCCACTCTGCTCCACTCCCCGCTACTGCTGTGAACCTACTGCTCGCGAACCTTCGCCGGGCTCTGGCTACCCTCAGCAACTAGACCTACTCCTCTACCGTTGTGATGGAAGCGGGGATTTAGGCGGTCTATCTGATAACCGTGGCCTAGGTCCTCCCCGGGACTCCTCCTGTAATTCATCCGGTCTGTCCCTGTGGCGCTGCTCTTGACTTGTTCTCCTAATCTCCCGTTGCCGCTGTCTGATACCCTCAATATTCTAAGCAAAAGCCTGCACACGGGCGATATCCATATCCTCTCACAGTGTGGCTGTGATGCAGGTCTCAACATATTCTGGTTTCAGCCCCATAATAAAGTAGTGTACCCTGGTAAGCATTGTATCCACAAAGGCTGGCGCATATCGAGCCAAGGAGTCAAATAGCATAGCATATTCCCGAACACTCAGCGACCCCTGCTCCAAGTGTAGGAATTGATCAACCCGGGCCTGTTGAATTTCCTGCGGTAGATAATGATCCAAGAAAGCCTTTGAGAAGTTGGGCCAGTTCGGAGGGGAAACATCTCTCCCTCGGGACCTCTCCCAACTCTCATACCACAGTACAACGATGTCCTGTAGTCGGAATACCACCAACGCAATTGAATCTGTGGGTGTAGCACGCATCACCCTGAAAATCCTCTGCATCTGGTCTAAGAAGTCCTAAGGGTCCTCGCTCCGATCTGTCCCTGTGAATTGAGGGGGACTTAGTGCTAGGAACTCCCGGACCATCGAGCTACCAAGCCTTCCTAAGGATTCAGCAACTGTAGGTGGCACTGGCTAGCGCTGAGTAGCCATTATCCGTGCTAGCATAACCACCGCACTCCTGACTTCCTGGTCGGATGGTACGGTTATAGAAACTGCCGGAGGCGTCGTCGTCACACCAGCCGTCCCAAGCAGCTCCTGACGTTGTGGAGACTACTGGGGAGGTCAAGATGATACCTACATATCATCCTCAGATCGGGCCGATTACGATCGAGGCTGAGGCACCCTGCTGGTGCCCTCTCCTGCTGCTATATCTAACCTCCTGCCCGTCGTGGGGTGTCACTGGTCTGACATTTCTCTGTAAAAAGAATATAATGAGCTTAGGGACTCAACCCTATACTGTAGCGCTCTATAGCACGACTGAATAAGAAGAAAGAGTGACCATCCTATCATGCCTTGCAGCCTCCTTCCTATAGTGTGTGGTGCACAACATATCTATAGACAAGACTCTACTTAGTACGACTTGCAGACTCCCTGGGATACGACTTGCTCTGATACCAAGTTTGTCATGCCCCACCTTGGGAGGCATCACTGACACTTGGTGCCCTCTGGGACCTGAGCTACTGAGCTAACTGAGCCTAAGCATCTCTGGTGCAGGGCTGACTCTAACTCTAAATCAAGAAAGCAACGGGCTATATAGCGGCTGTAAATACAACACCCGGCTGACAAGGCCTATAGCCACCTGTGAAAATAAACAGCTAACCAGAGACAAGAAAACATAGGGTGTCCTATGCGGGCCGATAAGGCCTCCATGATATCTAGTTATAACTGTAGGGTAAAATCAGATACTAAACTGAGCTACGACCGACAAGGCCATCTATGAACAATAACAAAAGGCCCCACACGACCGATATCAACTAACCACAGGGAAATAATACAATCTGCAAGCCTCTAGGAGTTATAAGATAGTCGGGACAAGGCCCCCGCCTACCCATACTATACAACCAAAAAGAAGTAAACCACTATCACACAAGCTCCAGAAGAAAGGAGTTGATGGCTCTATGCGGCTGATTGAAACTACGAGGGATCTGCTCCTCGTCTATGCGTACCTACAGGCAAGTAATGCAGCGCCCCAAAAGAGGGCGTCAGTACCACAGGTACTGAGTATGTAAAGCAATAACTTTAAATGACTGTGAGTAATAAATAGAACTGACAATAGCTGAAGTAGGGAAAACGGACTGAAGCTGACTGAAGTAGTGAAATTAGGACTAAAAATAACTGTAACAAGGAGGGCAGGGGTCATACCTGACAATGAGGCGTCCTACTGTCTAACTATCAGTAACTAAAGCAATATAAACCTTACCTGGCCCCCATAAGCCGGAAGGTACAATCAGCACAGAACAACCCACCTGGGCCCCCATTAGCCCTAGTGAGTAGACCTCAATCTATATACCCCTATCCAGCTCATACTGAGTCAACTAATAGCTATAAGCGTCCTGCTAATCCCCTGGGTATACAGCTGGGCCTACTCGGCCCCTGACTATAGCTGTGCCTGAGTCCGGAGGACTCCTGATATCTACACCCTGGGCAAAAGCGCTCGGCGGGGGTGTGTATAAGGCCAACTATGGCAAATATGAGGATCTGGATCCCTATCTCCATCTCTTGCGGACGACATGCCGCTCCATAGAGAGATGTATCCTCGCCCCTGGCGAACAAGTCGACACAGCTATTAACCCTGGGACGGTCACGGAATCTATACAAGTAATCCAGCCCAAAACAATACAATTACAAGTCTCAACTGATAACATCAACTACACATGATAACCTACTCCTGACATGCTTTACTAAGATTCATACTGGATTACTATGCTGAAGAAACTAACTTGCTGAAAGAGAATGCCTTAACATACCTCATTCGCTATTTACCAATTAACTGGCAAGGTTCGGCTGATATTCAACTGCCCTTCTCAACTGAAATGGAGTTACTGGAAAGATAAGACTAGTTTAAACACTAAATTCAGCAAAAAGGAAAACTTTATAATAAATATTAACTATATTTCTGATTAACAGAACACGGTTGAAACCTCGTTATTTGTCGAAAGTCTAGAAGGTAGAATTGCTTACTTTAAGCCTGGGATCATGTTGACACTAGTTTGGAACAATTCCAACAACTTTGGCTCAGCGGGACGATGATTTGCCGAGCGAATTTCATGAAACTAACTTCGTATAAATGCTCCCTGCAGCCTTATACTTTGATACCCGAAGTTAATTTGAATTTGGACGGTGTTTAGCGGCGTAATTGGTTGAAATTTAAATGTTTTCCTTCGTCTCTATCCTTTGTTGGTAGGGATATATTTGAGAAATATCATGAATTCTAAGGGTAATGCCTATATATACTTGAAGCAGGATACAAGGCAATGTGGCACATTGGCCAACGCGCCATTTCAGCTCCATGCCACTTTTCCCCTCTAGCAGCTTGGTTCGGTCTCCTCTCGCGAAATCCCAACTTGACACTCGTTCGGCCTTTCCCCGGGCTCTTTCCTCGCACGTATGGCATTCTAAAATCTCAACCAACATGCGAATAGGCCGACTAATCATTAAAATCTTACGGGGTGTAACATTCATTCAACAAGTTAGTTTCTTTAGTATTATAACTCAGTTTGAATCCCAGTAATAGGACTAGAAGTATATCTATTGTGATTAGCTATTGCTATTAGCTGAGACCTGTATTATGTGCCTAGTTTGGGATTAACTTTGCCCTGCATAGACTTCCATAACCAACCCTACGGTTACTAGCTGTGTTGACGCTTGCCAGGGGTGAGAGAACGTCGCTCCAAGGAGCGGTATGTCATCTGCGAGGGACGAATATGGGGCCCTAGGTACTCATACAATCCATTCCATGGCTGGACTATTATATGTCGTATCGACACCACACCCCCGTCAAGCCTAGTACCCAGGGTGCAGATATTAGGAGCCCACCGAACGCAGACACAACTACAGTTCAGAGGCCGAGCGGGCTCAGTTGCAAACCCAGGGGACTGGTAGGACGACTATAGTTACTAGTTGACGCAGTGTGGCCTTGTAGGGGTATGAAGATTGAATTGTACTCGCCAGGGCTGATGGGGGCCTTGGATGGGTTATTCTGTGCTGGTTGTACCTTTCGGCTTATGGGGGCCAAGTAAGGTTCTTGTTCGCATTAGTTACTGATAGATTAGACAACGGGAAGTTCAACTATTCAGATAGTAACTCTATTCCTTTCTTTTCATTACTTTCAGTTTTCTTTTAGTTTGTTCAGTTATTTACAGTTGCTTCCTTACATATTCGGTACATATTGTACTGACGCCCTTCTGGGGCGCTGCATTACTTGCCTGTAGGTGCCGATAGTTGTGGACCAGGATCTTCTTAGCTTTCAGCAAGAGTTAGTAGAGCAGTTAACTCCATTCCTCCATTGCTAATAGCTATAAGGTCTACTCTTTTTGTTTGTACAGTACGGGTAGGTCGGGGCCCTGTCCCGACCACTATATCACTCCTAGAGGCCTGCAGATTGTTTCAGATTTCTTGTGGTTAGTTTTGTTGGCTGTGTGGGGCCTGTGTATGCTTTATTTTACATGTTAGCTGTGTGGGGCCTTGTTTAGCTGTTAGTTAGCGTCCTTGTCATCCATAACTTATCTTAGTGCTGGATTTACTTTACAGTTATAACTAGAAATCATGGTGGTCTTATTGTCCCACATAGGATTCCCCGTTATTAACTGTTTCTGGTTAGCTATTTTCTTTTAAGGTGGCTATAAGGCCTTGTCAGCCGGGGGCTGTGTTTACAATCGAGATATAGCCTATTGTTTTCTTGATTTGAAGATTAGGCATGCAACAGAGGTGCATAAGTTCAGTCATGACAGTTCAAATCCTAGTAGGACACCAAGTGCCAGCCATGCCTCCCAAGGTGGGGCATGACAAACTTAATATTAGAGTAGGTCGTACCCCAGGGAGTCTGCAAGCTATGCTAAGTAGAGTCTTTTCTCTGAATGTGAGTTGCATCACATTCTATAGGCAGGAGGCTGTGAGGCAAGATAGGGTGGTTACTCTTCTTTCTCTTCTAGTCGTTCTATAGAGCTGTACAGTATAGGGTTGAGTCCCTAAGCTTACCATATTCTATTTGTCTACAGAGAAATGTCGAACAGGCGGCAGCCCACGACTGGAAGGAAATTGGACGTCGCAGCAGGAGAGGGTACTTGTAGGGTGCCTCAGTCAGATTCAACCCGATCTGAGGGCGATAGGGAGACTTTATCTCGGTCTCCCCAGCAGCCTCCACCCCGTCAGGAGCTGCCCAGAGCGATAGATGTGTCGGCACCACCTCCAGCGTTTCTATACCAACACTATCAGACCAGGAGGTCAGGAGTGTTGCTGTTATGTTAGCTTAGAAGATGGCTGCGCAGCGTCAGCCTGTGGCATCTGTGGTTGCCGAATCTTTAAGAGGACCAGGTAGTTCCAAGGTCCAACAGTTTCTTTCACTGAGTCCCCTGCAGTTCACAGGGACGGATCGGGATAAGGACCCTCAGGACTTTTTAGACCAGTTGCAGTGGGTCTTCAGGGTAATGTATGCCACGCCTGTGGAGTCAGTTGAGTTAGAGGTATTCCGACTACGGCACATAGCAGTGTTATGGTACGAGAGCTGGGAGAGGTCCCGAGGTAGAGATGTTCCCCCTCCGACTTGGTCTAGTTTTCCAGAGGCCTTCCTAGACCACTATCCTCCATGAGAAATTCGACAGGCCCGGGTAGATCAGTTTCTGCATCTGGAGTAGGGTTCAATGAGTTTCCGGTAATATGCTATGAGGTTTGACTCTTTAGCCCGATATGCACCAGCTTTTGTAGATACCATGCCAGCTAGGGTTCACAGATTTATTATGAGGTTACTTCCAGAGTATGTAGAGACTTGTATTGCCGCTACTCTACGAGAGGACATGGACATTGCCCGTGTTCAGGCATTTGCCCAAAATATTAATGGGATCAGACAGCGGCAGTGGGAGATGTTCGGGTGGTTTTGCGTTATAAAACCGACACGCAAGTGCACGTGGTCGAACAAGTAGTAAGTGGCTTTAGTAAGCCAAGTATCGATCCCACAGAGACTTGGATGAAGTGCAAATTGCTCAAGTGTACTATATTTTACTTCTAAAAATGCAGACAACAGCGTAACCAAAAAGTTGATAGTTTGTTTTATAAATTTTATACTAAAACTAAGAACAATTATCTACTTTGAATCTGAACTATGAATGAAAGCATGCTGAGGTTAAACGAACATGTAATGAAACTAATTATCATCATACTTTGGTTAATCTTTTCCTCCTGTTGCTAGCCAAGAACATTTGCCAAGAGATTAAAACTCTCGTATTTAATCTCACTTAAGAATCATGAACCATCCGTCTACATTTCTGTGATCAAATGCAATTCATGTCCTAGCTATACAATTCCGGTTCCTAAATTGACTAATACGACTTTCAGGTATATTTCTATCCTGAAAGAAAATCAAGACTCAATTTTCCCAAATCAAGTAAAGAACATATCCTATTAATTCACAACATTCCAATTTCGTGCTCTCTCGAGTGAAACCGGACTTTTTAGATGTACACTAATGTAGGCCACACACTAATGCAGTAAGAACAAGAATTAATAGAACAACATGGAAGAAAAGATGGAAAACCAAAGAATCAATGATCAAATTTCATTACAATTGTTCATAACCTCAGCAAGGAGAGGAATTAGCCACTCATTTGTGGATTAAACATCATAAAATGAGTGTTAATCATACAAGCAATTGAATTAAAGAAGAAAGAAAGAGACAAAAAACCCTAAACTTTTCGTCCCTCAACTGCCTGTAACCCACGTCCTTGCTCCACCAAGTCAGAATATAAAAAAATGAACCTAAGTGTTCTATTTATACTGCTGGAAATTTTTCCCGGAATAACGAGCAACGTGTCACGGAGTGCATCGTGGAGCACTGCCTCCGTGACACGCCACGAACGCGGACCCTCACTGGAACTGGGGGTCCGGGAATTTAGGCTCAACGTGGCACGGCGTGCATCGCGGAGCACTGGCTCTGTGCCACGGAGCAAACGCGAACCTCCACTAGAATTTGGGTGAATTTTCCCCATCCAGGCAGAATGCCTCCGCGATGGCAGCGTGACACGGCTCCATCGCGGAGCCCCTTTAATTCATGCTGTCCAATGTCTTTTCCCCTGCTCGCATCCAAGTCTAACTCCGATGTCATCCAACATGCATTTTAGCTTCCCGAAATCACATTTTACCTGCAAAACAATGCTAATTATGTTGGTTAGTATAAATTCACATTTTATTACCAATTACATGAGAATGTATACATATTGATAGATAAACAAGGCGAAAATGGTACTTTTGAGTATCACTTGGGCATATAAATTTGCCCAAGATCACTTACCCCACACTTAAATCCTTGTTCGTCCTCGAACAACAAACATACAATTCATGCAATTTACATCCCAACCTCGCTACTTCGGTTCGACAATTTAAGCTACGGTTATACCGATTATTCAATACAGCAAATCATCATGAAAACATGCATGGTCTTATCAATGCAATGACCTTCAATACATTAAGACCTCCTAGACTTTAAGAATCGACTCTCGATATCGGCAAACTCATACAAATCAGCTGATCAAGATATCCGACACGAAAATTAATCTTTCATCAAGCATGTGCCCTCACAACACAAGAGAGTCTTCCCCTTTTTGGTCATATGACTCACAAACATTCAAACAGGGGCATGTACACACAATTTCACTCTCTCTCCCAAAAGAATTCACATGCATCATGTCGTAACCCATAAGCTTGCCCTTAGTGTGTTACTCCACTAATATAAAGAAGTGCGATGTAAGATCACGTAGGACTTTAATGGGTTGTAATGGAAGCTATGGAACTAGTAAATATTGGATTAGCCAATAATAGCCACTAGCATCCTTAAGCGCCTTTTCAACACATCCCATCAACTCATGGACATTGTTTCCCTTTTTTTTTCATCATCCCATTCTTGATGATTTTATTTAGTATGGCCCATTTCATTAAGCACACTTGACACAACAACAAAGGTTATTCATGCACCTTCATTATCGTTTATTTATAATAAGTGCACCTTCAACCTTTTCTTTTCTTCCCTCACTCTGCTTTTCTTTTTCTTTTCACCATTCTCACTCTTTGACACTTTGGGAAAATGATTTTTTCTTCTTAAGCGCTTAAGAGTTTTGTATGGACTTTACGGTTAATGAAAAGAAGGAATTAAGCTCGGTTTACACTTTTTGGACAAAAGAAATAAATAATAGGCTAAAGGCTCAAAGGGCTGACTAGGGTATACAATCACAGAAAGGGGGGTATGACAAGGAAAAAAATAGAAACTCTCGGTTAAAACAAAGAAATGCCTACATCCTTTCCTGCAATACACGTCCTTCATTTCGTTTTGTACACACACCAGGCAAGTTCTAGACATTTCAAAATAGCATGGAATGTCAACAGCATGGAATGTCAACACCTCACTTCGCACTTTATGCACATGCTCAATTCAAGATGTATTCACAGACTCTTCAATCAGCTAATTACATGAATTCAAACATTAAGCCTCAATCATACTGAATCGAACTCTACAGCCTAGGTATCTCAACATATTTACAAATTTGCATGCTTTCATACGAATCACCTTTGCATTTTGAATATCATGTACAATACGCAACCAGAATTTCACAACCATAGAGTAACTACAGGTTTCGAGATGCAATCCACCAAAGAAAAACTGAAAAAATAATTGAGAAAAAAAAACTACTCCTAACGACTACATTTACCTTAAGACGGTCGTCATCCATCCATCATAGAGAACGGTCACTACTTAAGACGTCGGTTCAATGGGACCAATCTCGGTAAAAGAACCGAAAACAAACGCTGAGAAACCCAAAATTAAAAAATATCGAAAATATCGATCATTTCGATAGAAAAATTATTTACAAAATATTTTAAATATGTACAAAATATTTTAGAAATTTTAAAAATATCAATAATTTCGATAACAAAAATATGTACAGAATCAGAATCAGCTAGCAACATTCAACAACACACATCAATTCAACAAATATTTACAAATACAAAACAACTTGAAAATTCACACTCACATGGACACACAACATACATGATAACAGAAGAGAGCATACATACAAACCAGCCCAGCCCAGCACCTAACTACTCCCACCCCACACTTAGCTCGAACACTGTCCCCAGTGTTCACAAAAATTCAAATAGCACAAATTCGGGTGGTGGAACTCCCTGATCAGTCAAAGTATTCCACTTCTTTGTCGGGTGCTGCTGCTTTATCTCCCATATCTGAGTCTCCTCCGTCGTCATCATCAGACTCCACATCGGAGTCCTCCCGACGTGTCTCCTCGTCTGTGGGGACATCATCATCTGTGGGCTCTACAAATGCTGGCCCCACTCGGCATAGAGCCCTGGCGTTTTCTCCAAACGGGTAGTCTAGCTCGAGCTACCATAGCTCCTCCTCTGTTGTCGGCCTCCCACCTATCCTTAGCTGGAGCATTTGCATCCCATACATCCAAGCCATATACTGGTCATTACGAGCATGTCGCTCGCCAAGTGTAAGCACTGGCCCGTGGGTGGTGTCGGGAGCCTTAGTTTTAGTAACGTCTAAGGCCCGCCGTTCCAACTGCGGGATATAGTCAAGGGCCTCTTCCTCAACATCGAGGCCCTTGAGGAAGGTGGTCAGTAGTCCACCAAAACCATACCTGTGCCCCTGGTGCAACCGGGCTCTCTTCATGGCGGATATAATAACCGCCCCGACATTGATCTCCAGCCCTTTCATCAGGGCGTACACCAAGCATACACGATCCCAGGTTACATCAGTCATATGTACCCCGGGGATGAGGCATGAGCAGACTATCTTCAGCCAGATTCGGGCTTCCCTGTTCATCTGTGAATAGGGCAACGTCTGGTGGTAGCCCCTCTCTTTGTGTCTGCTCCATCTAGCTGTCGATCGGATCCCACACAATGTGCGTCTGATGTTCGCATACGGTGGGGTAATGTTCAGCTGTCGAAGGACATGGGCGTCTGTGTCCCGCGCTCCTATGATGGCATTGAGGTGGTGGGGCTCCAGAGTCACTATTTGCCCTCTGATCTTGATTGTGTGACTCCTGATTGTCGGGTTCCAATTGGCATAGAACTCCCGAACCAAGTGCATATTGCATTCCTTGGGCTCTTCAAAGATGAACTTGAGCCCAACTGCCTCAATCTGGTGGACCATCCTGGGGAACTCCTGTGCCAATGGCTCCCGTGCTATGTGCTCCTCGGGGAAATATTTGCTTTCTTTGTGCTTGGCGTACCACTTTTTCCCCTCATCGGTCACCCATCTTGTTCCGTATTGGCGGCGCTGGCCGCGTGGAACTGCTGGTGCAGCTGGGACTGCTGTGCCCAGTCTGATTCGTTTCCTTCCGGCGCCTGAAGTTGACGCGCCTTTCCCTTTATCTTGCCGGCTAGCCATTTTACCTGTCAACCCAAGTAAACAAGATCAATGTTAAGCTCACGGAAATTAACTTCGGCAAAGGTCGGGTTACGCTAGGTTACCCCACACTTAGTCCTTAGCTACAGTGACAACACTATGGCAAGAATATCTTTATTTACACAAAACAAACAACTATACAATCATGCTTAGTGCGTTCGAAAAATTCGACGGTATAACTTTTGCGTACTACTCAGACTTCATACAGCTAATCACAATCACTACCATCGCTAACATTTTACCCATCACACTTAGCAAAGAAAAACAAAGAAACAAAACAACAACAAAAATATATCTATACACAAACCTATCCAACCAACCAATTCTTACAAATTTCAACATTTCCCCCAACCCGAGAATCCGTCGTTCTATTAACATCCTAACAATTTGTACATCGACTCATCTCATTCAACACATCCATCCCGGCATAAAATTCACAATTTCAATACATTTTCAACTTCAAATTCAACAAACAAGCCCTAGAATTGAGATTATCAATCAAATTCGATGAATTTATGCAATCGATGAGTTCAAGCAATCATACGACATTCCGAACATTCATCAATCAACAATGAAATCAAATTCATGATTAATTGCGACTTAGGGCAATTTAGCTCACCTCCCATGCTAAAAATCGAAGAAAATCGACAAGAATTTGAGAGGGAATCAAAGAACATACCTTGTTTTTGAAGAATCGAAGAAAACTTGGTGAATTTCTTGCCTTAATCCGTGTCACGTTGATGGGGGATGGGTTTTGGGGGGTTTGGTCGTGGAGGGATTTGAAAATGAAGGAAAAATGGAGGGTTTCGAGGTTAAAAAGGTAGAAAATCGCGCGGGTCACCCGGTGACCCGGTGTGACCCGTCGCGATATACAAGGCAACGTGTCACGGAGTGCATCGCGGTGCATTGCCTCCGTGACACGGAGCTATCGCGAGGCTGTTCTGGAAATTTTTAAAATTTTTGGGTTATACCTCAACGTGTCACGGAGGGTAACGCGGAGGTCCTCCTCCGTGACATGGAGCTATCGCCCCAGCTCATTGTTTTCCACTTTTTATTAATTTTTCATACCTCGACTTTTCCTTCACGATTCCGTGCGTATTTTTCTCCGTTTGACCTGCAAATCATCTCACTATACAAAATTGGTTAGAATTATAGGTTTCACTCTAAATACAAATAAAACAAAGACTAAAACGAAAAAATTATGTTGTAAATCAAGAAAAAGAAAAAGAAAAATCTATTTACACTTTACAAAATGAAAGAAAAAAATATTTCACGGGTTGCCTCCCGTGCAGCGCCTGGTTTACCGTCGCGGCTCGACGTCATTTAAGCTCAATTGTCCGCTAGGGTGATGGACGATTTCTCTCGATCACCGTCCTCCCCCCAGTAGTGCTTACACCTTTGGCCATTTACTAACAACGTGGTGCTCCGATCGTCTTTCCACAATTCTACCGCCCCGTGCGAGGTCATTCTTACCACTTCAAATGGTCCCAACCATTTAGACCTCAGCTTTCCTGGAAAAAACTTCAATCTTGAATTGAAGAGCAAAACTTTCTGTCCCGGCTCGAAAATGCGATGCACCACATGCTTATCATGCCATCTTTTAGTTATTTCCTTGTAGTATTTGGCACTCTCATAGGCATGCCAGCGGAACTCGTCAAGTTCACTGAGCTGCATTAGTCTCTTTTTGCCCGCCAGCTCTAAGTCCATATTTAGCTTCTTGACAGCCCAGAAGGCTCGGTGCTCTAATTCCACCGGAAGATGACATGCCTTGCCATAGACCAGTAGGTATGGTGTGGTTCCAATCGGTGTCTTGTAAGCAGTTCTGTACGCCCACAATGCATCATCAAGTTTGCTTGACCAATCATTTCGTTGTGTATTTACCGTTTTCTAGAGAATCTGCTTCACTTCTCTATTTGACACCTCTACTTGCCCACTAGTTTGGGGGTGGTATGCTGTCGCCACTTTATGGCGCACCCCATACTTGGCTAGTAATTTCTTGAAACTTGCATTGACAAAATGAGCCCCTCCATCGCTGATAATGGCTCGGGGTGTCCCGAACCTGGTGAGGATGTGTTTTTTCACAAACTTCGTTACTACCTTGTTGTCATTCCTGGGACAAGCTATTGCTTCCACCCATTTTGATACATAATCTACGACCACCAAGATGTAATGATTACCAAATGACGGTGGGAATAGGCCCATGAAATCAATGCCCCATACATCAAAGGGCTCAACTTCCAGTATATTCTACAGCGGCATCTCTTGTCTTTTGCCAATTGATCCTGTACGCTGACATCTATCATACATTTTGACATATGCCATAGAGTCTCTGAACAGTGTCGGCCAAAAGAAACCTGACTGTAGAACCTTGTGTGTTGTTCTCTCGCCTCCGTGATGACCCCCATACAATGAAGAATGACAGCCCCTCAACACCTCTGCAATCCGACTCTCTGGGATGCATCTTCTCATTACCTGATCTGGTCCTTGTTTGAATAAGTATGGTTCATCCCAAACAAAGTTCCGGCTATCATGCCTCAATTTCCTTCTTTGCTGGTCTGTTGCCTCAGGTGGGTAGACTCCGCTCACTAGCAAGTTGACTATGTCTGCATACCAGGGAAATTTAGCTTCCCCAACTGCCAAGAGTTGCTCATCTGGGAACTCTTCATTTATGTTATCACTTTCCATCACATGCGACCGGCTTTCCAATCGTGATAGGTGATCTGCTACCTGATTCTCACTCCCCTTTCTGTCCTTGATCTCAAGGTCGAACTCCTGTAACAACAAGATCCATCTGATCAACCTAGGCTTAGCATCCTTCTTGTTGAATAGGTATCGAATCGCTGCATGGCCTGTGTACACCACCACTTTCGAACCCACCAAATAGGACCTGAATTTGTCAAATGCAAACACCAAGGCTAGCATTTCTTTCTCTGTGACTGTGTAATTGCTTTGGGCCGTATTCAACATTTTGCTTACATAATGAATATAATGAAAGATTCTATTTTTTCTTTGCCCCAATATGGCTCCCACAGCCACATCACTGGCATCACACATCAGCTCAAATGGTTGTTCCCAGTCCGGAGAAGTGAGGATAGGTGCTTCTATCAATTTCTGCTTCAACTCTTCGAATGCTTTAACACACTCATCATTCAACTCAAACTTCACCTCTTTTTCTAGCAATCTGCATAGTGGTCTAGAAATTTTGGAAAAGTTTTTGATGAATCGTCTGTAGAATCCAGCATGCCCCAGAAAACTGCGCACACCTTTCACTGACACAGGTGGTGGGAAATTTTTGATAACCTCGATCTTAGCACGATTGACTTCCAACCCCTTTCGAGATACTTTGTGGCCAAGGAAAATACCCTCCTTCACTAAGAAGTGGCATTTCTCCCAGTTTAATACAAGGTTGGATTCCTCACAGCGAGCCAGCACCCTGTCAAGATTCAGCAAACAAGTAGCAAATGAATTACCGAAAATAGAAAAATCATCCATAAATACCTCAACAAAATCCTCCACCATGTCATGGAAAACAACCATCATGCATCTCTGGAATGTGGCGGGTGCATTGCATAACCCAAACGACATTCGCCGGAAAGCATATGTCCCATAAAGACAGGTAAAAGTAGTCTTCTCTTGATCCTCCGGAGCTATGTCTATTTTGTTATAACCAGAGTACCCATCAAGGAAGCAATAATATTCCTGTCCTGCCAACCTATCCAATATTTGATCAATAAACGGGATGGGGTAATGATCTTTCCTCGTGGCTTCATTCAGCTTTCTGTAATCCAAGCAAATCCGCCAGCCTGTGACGGTTCGGGTAGGGATCAACTCATTTTTCTCGTTGGTAATTACAGTCATCCCCCCTTTCTTTGGAACACACTGAACGGGGCTGACCCATTCACTGTCTGAAATTGGGTAGACCATACCTGCATCAAGCCACTTGATTATTTCTTTCCTCACCACATCCTTCATTGCTGGATTAAGTCTCCGTTGCGGCTGAACAGTTGGTTTGGCTCCTGTCTCCATGAATATCCTGTGTGTAAAGAAAGCTGGATTGATACCCTGAATGTCTGACATCTGCCAACCCATTGCTTTCTTCCTCTTTCTGAGGACACCCAATGCTGCCTTCTCTTGTGCCTCCGTCAAGTCTGTAGAGATGATAACTGGTAACGTCTCACCCTCCCCCAAAAAGATATATTTTAAATGGGGCGGCAATTCTTTCAGCTCCAGCTTCGGTGCCTCCTCAACGGATGGTTTCGGCAAAGGCTCTAGAGATCTCATCAATGATTGAAATTCCTGTCTCCTAGGATGATTCTGTACTCCATTCAACATTTGGACCATTCCACATGCCTCTCTATCTCCAAAATGATCGGAGTGCGTCAAAGCTCTTTCCAATGGGTCTTGAGATTCAACAATCTGACGAATTTCTTCATGTTCAACCACATTGATTGCTGAAAGCTCCTCATGTATCGCTGGCAGCTTCATGGCTTTTAACACATCAAATACCTCTATTTTGTCGTGTGCTTGCATTGTTAGCTGCCCCGCAGCTACGTCGATTAGTGCTTTCCCGGTTGCCAAGAAGGGACGTCCCAAAATAAATGGGACTTCCGCGTCTGGTTCAAAGTCCAGAACGACAAAATCTACCGGGAAAATTAGGGAGCCAACTTGCACCAGAAAATCCTCAACAATGCCATCCGGCCTAGCTAAGGATCGATCAGCCAACTGCAAGATTACCGTTGTGGGTCTAGGACTCCCTAGACCCAACTTTCTGAATACCGATGAAGGCATCAAATTTATGCTCGCTCCCAAGTCACACAATCCACGAACTCGGATGCTCTGCCCAATAGGAAGCTGGATAGTAAAACTCCCAGGGTCTTTTAGCTTTGTGGGCAGTCTATTTTGGATCCGAGAAGTGCACTCCTCAGTTAGATCCACTGTAGTATACTCAGTCAACCGACTTTTGTTTGCCACGATGTCCTTTATATACTTCGCATATTTCGGCACTCCCTGCAAGACATCAACAAGAGGTAAGTTAACATGTACCTGTTTCAGCACCTCCATGAATTTCTTGAAACACGCCTCCTCTTTGTGTTTCTTTAGTCGTTGAGGGAACGGGGGTGGAGGTCTTTCTGATTCAGCTTCCTTGGTTTTCCCCCTCTCAGAACTGTGCTCCCTCTCAACTTCTGCCACTCCCGACTGTTGAGGTGGTCTTTCTGGTTCCACCTCTTTCAGCTGCAAACCACTCCTTGTGGTCACTACATTTACCTGCTTGGGATTGGGATCCGTGTCGCTGGGCAGTCCTCCTCTAGGCCTTGTGTTTTGGGCACTAGCAAATTGCCCAAATTGATATTCAAGTGCCTTGGTAGCTAACTGGTTGTTTTTCACTTCGGCTGCCAATTTCACATAGTCAGCCTGCAATTAAGCTTGGTTAGCTATCATGGTCTTGAACATCTCCTCAATGCTGGGTGATGGTGGTGAAGGAGGTGCATTGTTGTTTCTGAATTGAGCTTGATAGTTCTGCTGCCCTCCTTGATTCCTTTGCACACCCTGACCCGAACTTTGGCCCTGATGGTTGTTGCTACCCCATGAGAAATTAGGATGATTCCTCCAATTGGAGTTGTAGCTACTACCGTACTGCTGGTGGTTCCTTTGTGCATTACCCACAAAGTTTACCGAGTCAGGGTTGGCTCCACAACACTCAGCTGAGTGCTCACTGCTTCCACACACTTCACACCACATCTGCTGGACTGCATTAACTGGGTCTTGAGGCTGGCTCAATGTCATGTTGCTGAAGTGATTGTTCAGTTGATTTTGCAATGCAGCTATCTGTGCAGCGATAGCTGTAAACCCATCCACTTCAAGCACTCCTGCTGCTTTCCTTGTCCCACCTCGTGATGAATCAGCATTCCATTCTGGATTGCCCTGTGAAATCCGGTTCAACAAGGTATACAGCTCCTTATAAGTCTTCTCCAGCGCTTGCCCTCCAGCTGCTGAATCTAGCAATATTTTGGTGTGGGGTTCCAAACCCTCAATAAATGTGTGCACCAACACATCATTGGACTGATGATGATGAGGACAATCCCGCAACATGGATTTAAATTTCTCCCAGGCCTGATATAAATTTTCTCCCTCTCTCTGTTTGAAACTTAGAATCTGACTTCTAAGTCTTGCTGTTTTACCAGAGGGAAAAAACCTTATCAAGAACTTCCGTGCAAGATCATCCCACGTAGAGATAGAATTCGGTGGCTCAGCTTTCAACCACCTCTTGGCTTCTCCTAGCAATGAGAATGGAAATAATGTAAGTCGGACATAGTCTGGTGACACTCCAGCGGGTATGTAAGTGTCACTTATCTCCAAAAAATTTTGGAGATGCTGTTGTGGATCTTCATGAGGGAGACCGGTAAATTGCCCGCTAGTGTGCAACAACTGCACCATATTCTGCTTGAGTTCAAATCTCCCTCCCGGCTATGGTTTGCGGATACTCGATGTAACATTATTGGCATGTGGGATTGCCACCTCGCGAAACGGCCGAGCTGCTGCTTCTTCGGGCACTAACACTGCCCGTACTACCGGTGGATTCTGTTGTTGCTCCATGATCGTCTGTCTGAGCAACTGCAGCTTTCTTTGTAGAGCTTCTCTTCGCTTACTATGAAATATTCTTTCTGGCTCTATATACGATTCCACCAGCTCCTTGTCTCTTGCCAGTGTTCAACAGCGATTAAGTCTTCAAAATACAGGCTAAGACCAAGTTGTCAACACTAAGAAAATAAAAATACAGTAAATTCACACTTAAAACAAATTCACCAATTGCCAAGTCCCCGGCAGCAGCGCCAAAAAAACTTGTTCGGGTGGTTTTGGGTTATAAAACTGACACGCAAGTGCACGTGGTCGAACAAGTAGTAAGTGGCTTTAGTAAGCCAAGTATCGATCCCACAGAGACTTGGATGAAGTGCAAATTGCTCAAGTGTACTATATTTTACTTCTAAAAATGCAGACAACAACGTAACCAAAAAGTTGATAGTTTGTTTTATAAATTTTATACTAAAACTAAGAACAATTATCTACTTTGAATCGGAACTATGAATGAAAGCATGCTGAGGTTAAACGAACATGTAATGAAACTAATTATCATCATACTTTGGTTAATCTTTTCCTCTTGTTGCTAGCCAAGAACATTTGCCAAGAGATTAAAACTCTCGTATTTAATCTCACTTAAGAATCATGAACCATCCGTCTACATTTCTGTGATCAAATGCAATTCATGTCCTAGCTATACAATTCCGGTTCCTAAATTGACTAATACGACTTTCAGGTATATTTCTATCCTGAAAGCAAATCAAGACTCAATTTTCCCAAATCAAGTAAAGAACATATCCTATTAATTCACAACTTTCCAATTTCGTACTCTCTCGAGTGAAACCGGACTTTTTAGATGTACACTAATGTAGGCCACACACTAATGCAGTAAGAACAAGAATTAATAGAACAACATGGAAGAAAAGATGGAAAACCAAAGAATCAATGATCAAATTTCATTACAATTGTTCATAACCTCAGCAAGGAGAGGAATTAGCCACTCATTTGTGGATTAAACATCATAAAATGAGTGTTAATCATACAAGCAATTGAATTAAAGAAGAAAGAAAGAGAGAAAAAACCCTGAACTTTTCGTCCCTCAACTGCCTGTAACCCACGTCCTTGCTCCACCAAGTCAGAATATTAAAAAATGAACCTAAGTGTTCTATTTATACTGCTGGGAATTTTTCCCGAAATAACGAGCAACGTGTCACGGACTGCATCGCGGAGCACTTCCTCCATGACACGCCACGAACGTGGACCCTCACTGGAACTAGGGGTCTGAGAATTTAGGCTCAACGTGGCACGATGTGCATCGCGGAGCACTGGCTCCGTGCCACGGAGCAAACGCGGACCTCCACTGGAATTTGGGTGAATTTTCCCCATCCAGGCAGAATGCCTCCGCGATGGCAGCGTGACACGGCTCCATCGCGGAGCCCCTTTAATTCATGCTGTCCAATGCCTTTTCCCCTGCTCGCATCCAAGTTCAACTCCGATGTCATCCAACATGCATTTTAGCTTCCCGAAATCACATTTTACCTGCAAAACAATGCTAATTATGTTGGTTAGTATAAATTCACATTTTATTACCAATTACATGAGAATGTATACACATTGATAGATAAACAAGGCGAAAATGGTACTTTTGAGTATCACTTGGGCATATAAATTTGCCCAAGATCAGGAGATAGAGAGGGAAAATCCGGAGCAGTGCCGCAGGGCTAGACCGAGTGACACTTAGGCGGAGTTTTAGGGTAGACCTAGGCCACAACTATCAGGCAGACCACCCAGACCCCCACCTCTAAACCAGCAACAGGGTGGTAGACCAGGCTGTCGGGGGAAGTTAGGGCCCGACGAGAGCTCACGGCTATCGGGTTCGTAGTAGTAGAAAGGGTCAGAGTAGAGTAGATTCACAGTGCCACTTTTCCCTATCTGTAGTTGATGTCATTCTAGGGCATGCAGGTATGGTTCAATGGCGTGTTACACCTGTGGACAAGAAGGTCACCTGATGAGAGACTGTCCAACCAGGGGTCAAAATGATCGGGACTGACAGGATAGATCTTTAGTAGGGTCACGTGCCCCAGCATCTACAGTAGGGCGTAGGTCCTCAGATCCAGCCGGCAGAGGCCGAGGTAGGTCAGGGTCATCTAGTTCAACTACCGATCCAGATCACACTTATGCTTTACCAGGGCGACAAGAGTCAGAGTCATCACCAGTTGTGGTGACAGGTTTGCTGGACATTTGCTCTCATTCTGTTTATGTTTTGATAGACACAGGTTCCACTCTGTCTTATGTTACACCACTAGTAGCTCTAAAATTTGGCATTGCTTCAGTGACCTTTTTCAGTGTCTATACCTGTCGGTGATTCTATTATAGCTAAAAAGATCTACCGGGGTTCCACAGTAGAGGTTGTTGGTCGCCAGACTTTAGCATATTTGGTAAAATTAGAAATGATCGACTTTGATGTAATTATGGGTATGGATTGGCAAGCACCATGTTATGCCAATGTAGGATCTTGGACCAAGACTGTCCGATTTCACTTTCCAAGGGAGGTAGTACGAGAGTGGAAAGGCAATGCATCCAAGCCAAAAGGTAGGTTTATAACCTATCATCGGGTGAGAAAGTTGATAGCAAAGGGTTGCATCTATCATATCGTCAAGGTTCAGGATGTCCAAGCAGAATCCCTGACTCTTCAGTCCATTCCAGTAGTCAATGAATTTCCAGATGTATTCTGTGATGAATTTCCTGGTATTCCCCCAGAACGGGAAATCTATTTTTACATTGACCTATTACCAAGTACCCAGCCTATATCCATCCCTCCGTATCGAATGACTCTTTCCCACTTGAGAATTGAAGGAATATCTAAAAATATCTATTAGATAAGGGTTTTATTAGGCCGAGTACTTCACCGTAGGGTGCGCCAATTCTTTTTGTAAGAAAGAAGGATGGCTCCCTGTCACGCCCCGCCTTGGGAGGCATGACTGGAACCTGGTGCCCTACTAGGACCTGGACTGCTGGACTAATGAGCCTAAGCACTTCTAATGCCAGGCTACCTCTAATTCTGGATTCAACAAAACGACGGGCTATATAACGGCTGTAAATACAGCCTCTGGCCGACTAGGCCTATAGCCACCTGTAAGACAACAACTACTAACCAAAACAACAGAAGTTTAAAGGAACCTATGTGGGCCAACAAGGCCACCATTCTGTCTAGTTACTCTGAATCAAGAAAACAGGTGCTAAACTGCTACGTGACCGACAAGGTCACCACTACCAACTGAATGAGGCCCCACACGAACATCATAAATAAACTAAAACATACACATGGCCTCACACGACCGGTACAGCTAACCACAGGGAATATACAATCTCCAAGCCTCTAAGAATACTGATAATAGGGTCGTGACAGGGCCCCGGCCTACCCATATTGTACAACAAAAGAAAAGAAATAAACCCCTAGATGTCCAGCTCCGGATGACAGGAGCTGATGACTCTACGCGCTGGTTGGAATCACGAGGGATCGGCTCCTCGTCTATGAGCACCTGCAGGCAAGTAATGCAGCGCCCCCAAATAGGCGTCAATACCACTGGTACCGAGTATGAAAAGCAAACCAAACATATCTGAAGATAAGCAATAATACTGATAGTTACTGAAATGACAGAGGATAGCTAAAACTGTCTAGAATAGCAGAATCTGTACTGAGCTTAACTGTACTGGAAAGAAGATAAGAATCATACATGTCGATGCGGCGTCCTGCTATCTGTCAATTTAATAGGTGACATATATATATATATATATATTTAATAAGTAACATATATATATATATAGCATACAAGAACCTATACCAGCCCCCATAAGCCGGAAGGTGCCAATCAACACGCAATCTATATACCCCTACCCGGGTCAAACCATCCAAAAATAAATTCACTCCACTCACCTAATAACTACGAGCATCCCGCCGGCCCCCTGGGTATGCAGCTTGGGCTCTCTGGGCCCCTGAATATAACTGTATCTGAGTCTGAAGGACTCCTGTAACTATAATCTGAGTCTATAACTATAATTTGTGCCCTGGGCTCAAGCGCTTGACAGAGTATACTGTAATGCTGATCAGCCTGCTATGGGGAATGATGCATCCCATCTTCGTCCTACTCCGGACGGCATGCCACTCCTTGGAGTGACGTATCCTCACCCTCTGGCGGGCGAGTCGACACAACTATTAACCCTGGGGTGGCAAGGAAGCTCTAAGGGTGCCCACATAACACAATTAGGTCTCAACAAACAACAATAATCACATATAACATGTATAATAGATCTGATAATATTGTTCATGCTTTGATATTCTATGATGATTCTTTGGCTGGATTAAATTGAATCTAGTACTGAGTCTGAAGTAATATCTCGTTGTTTAATACTGATTTACTGACTTCTATTCTGAATATGACATAAAACTCAAACATACTTAATACCCAGCTTCTGAAACTTCCTTCTGGAATTTATTCTATTTTACTATGCTAGAATTGCTAACTTGTCGAAGAAACTAGCTTTACATACCTCAGTTTTCGGCTTTCCGGCTAACTGGCGTAACTCGGCCAATATTCATCTATTTCTTCCAATTGTATTCACATTCATAGCAATTAGAACTAAATTCATCAATATTATGGAAGAAATTACTACTTTGAATATTTATATAGCCCAAACTTTGACTTATCGAAAAACAGCCAAAAACTCGTTATTTCTCGGATGTCCACAAGGGAGAAATACTCACTTTAGGGCTAGGAGTATGTTGACACTAATTTGGAGCAATTCCACTTACCTTAGCTTGGTAGGACGATGATTCGCCGGCCGAATTTTACGAAACTAACTCCGCAGGAATGCTCCCGGCAGCTTAATACTTCACTACCCAAGATTAATTCAAGTTTGGACCGCGTTTAATAGCGTAAATGGAAGGAATTTTATTGAATTCTCTCATGCCGTCTACTTTCTGGTTTGTTTCTAGAAAATTATGATAATTATCAATAAAAACCGAAGTGGAGGGGTTTATATACTTGGGCCTGAACCCCCCCCCCCTCCATGGCACTCTGGCCATCACGGAGGGGAAGCCTCCGTGACACGCTGCCTGTCGCGGAGGGGCTTTGCCCGACTTCCTATTTAAGTTGCAATTGTCGAATGCGATTTATAAGTCGCATTTTGTCGAATGCGATTTATAAGTCGCATTTGCCTTGCGATGCTCCGACTTGACGCTTGTCCGGTCTTCCCCCGAGCCTTTTCCTAGCATGTATGGCATTCTAAAGCTCTTAACCAACATGCAAATAGGCCATCTAAATGTCAAGAATTTACGGGGTGTAACACTCCCTCCACATGTGTATAGACTACCGACAGCTAAATAAAGTCACTATTAAGAATAAGTACCCACTTCCCAGAATAGATGACTTGTTTTATTAGTTACAGTGGGAAAAGTATTTCTCAAAAATTGATTTAAGGTTTGGGTACCATTAGGTTCGTGTTCAAGAGAGGGAAATTCCAAAAACCGCATTCAGGACCAGGTATGGCCATTTTGAATTCTTAGTCATGTCCTTCGAGTTGACAAATGGTCCTGCAGTGTTCATGGATCTGATGAACAACATCTTTAGGCCGTATCTGGATTTTTTTGTGATAGTACTCATTGATTATATTTTGGTGTATTCTTGTTCAGAAGTAGAATATCGAGATCATCTACTCACAATGCTCCAGATTCTCAGAGATCACCAGTTGTATGCAAAATTTTCTAAGTGCGAGTTTTGGCTGAACTCTATAGCCTTTTTGGGCCATGTTGTGTCAGAGGCTAGTATTCAGTTAGATTCACAAAAGATCGAGGAAGTAAAGACATGGCCTAGACCTACAACTCCGACTAAGGTACATAGATTCCTAGGGTTAGCGGGGTATTACAGAAGATTTGTAGAAGGATTTTCTACCTTATCAGCGCCTTTGACCAAGTTAACTTAGAAAGCAGCTAAATTTCACTAGACCGAAGCATGTGAAAGAGTTTCCAAGAACTGAAAAACAGATTGACATCAACCCCAGTACTAGCATTTCCAGAAGGATCAGAAGGTTATACTGTGTATTGTGATGCTTCAGGTGTTGGGTTAGGATGTGCCCTGATGCAGCATGGTAAGGTGATTGCTTATGCTTCGAGGCAGTTGAGAAAACATGAAAAGAACTATCCCACTCACAACCTAGAGTTAGCGGCAGTAGTCCACACCCTAAAGATCTGGAGACATTACCTGTATGGGGTGCACGTGGACATTTTTATTGATCATAAGAGCCTCCAGTACATTTTCACTCAGAAAGAGTTGAATCTACGGCAGCTCGCTGGTTAGAATTGCTGAAAGACTATGACGTGAATATTTTGTATCATCCAGGGAAGGCCAACATTATAGCCGATGCCCTCAGCCATAGATCCATGGGGAATTTAGCATATTTGAAACCCGAACAGCGGGAGTTGGCCCGAGAACTGCATCAGTTAGCCGGCCTAGCTGTCTGAATAGTAGATTCGGGAGACAACGGGGTAGTGATTCAAAATATTGCAGTATCATCCCTAGTTGTAGCAGTAAAAGAGCGGCAGTATGAAGATGCTAACTTGGTACAACTCAAAGATAAGGTACAATAGGGAGAAGTATCAGCTTTTGGGGTAACTGAGGATGGGGTTTTGAGATGTAGGGGTCACCTCTATGTTCCAAATTTGGCAAGATTTTGCCAGCAGATCATGGAAAAGGTACATTACTCCCGTTATTCTCTTCACCCAGGCTCAACAAAGATATATCATGACATAAAAAAGGTTTACTGGTAGCCGAGAATAAAAACGGGAGTAGCAGAATTTGTGGCACAATGCCCTAATTGCCAGCAGGTAAAGGCGGAACATTAAGAATTCAACGGATTGAAACAGGAAATAACAGTGCCTATGTGGGAATGGGAGGCAATTAATATGGATTTTGTGACAGGATTACCCCATACCAGGCGCAAATTTGATTTTATCTGGGTGATTGTTGATAGATTGACGAAGTCAGCTCATTTTCTGCCAGTCAGGACCACCTTCTCAGCCGAGGACTATGTTGAATTATATATTAGGGAAGTAGTTTGATTGCATGGTGTCCCAGTATCTATCATTTCTGAGGGAGGAGCACAATTCACAACTAGGTTCTGGCAGTCTTTTCAGAGAGGCTTGGGAACACAAGTTAATTTGAGTACGACATTTCATCCTCAGACAGATGGACAAGCATAATGTACAATCCAACCGCTCGAGGATATGTTATGGGCGTGCGTGCTAGACTTTGGGGGCAGCTGGGATGAATATTTACCCCTTATTGAATTTTCTTACAATAACAGTTACCACTCCGCAATTCAAATGGCACCGTACGAGGCCTAATATGGGCAAAAGTGCAGGTCCCCAATTGGTTGGTTCGAGGTAGGAGAATCAAAGTTAATTGGACTAGGTATAGTTCATCAGTCAGAGGAGAAGTTAAAACTTATCAGAGAGCACTTGCTGATAGCTCAAAGCCACCAGAAATCTTACGCTGATGTACAACATAGAAACTTGGAATTCAATGTAGACGACTGGGTATTTCTGAAAGTTTCACCAATGAAGGGCGTGATGAGGTTCGGTAAAAATGGTAAGCTTATCCTGAGGTTTATTGGGACGTATCGAATTCTCTAGAGAGTAGGCCAGGTGGCATACGAGCTAGATTTTCCTTCAGAGTTAGAATCTGTCCACCGGGTCTTTCATGTATCGATGCTACGGAAGTGCATAGGGGATCCATCCTGAGTTGTGCCAGTTGAGGACGTCCAGGTCACAGAGGAGTTAGCCTATGAAGAAGTCCTGGTGGCCATATTAGATCGGCAGGTTCGTAGGTTGAGAACCAAAAATGTCACCTCTGTTAAGGTACTGTGGAGAAACAAGAATAGAGAAGAGATAACCTGGGAAACCGAGGACGAGATGAGATCCATATATTCTCATTTGTTCCAAGCTTAATTCAGACTATACAGTTAAGGTAAAGTTGTTGATATTGTTGTTGTTTTATGATTTATGTTATATATATTGCTCGGTTGACTACAATCTCATTGTGAAAGAGTTGTTATAGTATCATGTGAGATATCTGTATTGGACTTTTCTACATTTCATGATTTTCGGATAGTCCATGTTACAGGGGAGACTCTGCCGAAATTTTTCCAGAATAATAGTTAAAAGAGTTAAACTCCTATGAATTATAGTTGACATTCGAGGATGAATGTTCCTAAAGGGGGAGGATGTTACAACCTGTAAAAGCTAGTGATTAGTAAGCGTACGTGTGGATTTGTGATGAATAAAGAGAGCTTGATGCGTGTAAGAAAAAGTCTCGGTAGCGGGGTCGGATGGGACTAGCGCGACACACTAGCCAGCAGTGCACTGGCCAGCGCGGGACGCTAGGCCTATGGCGCTTTGAGAGGCACGGGGCGCCAGGCCTGTGGCGCTTTGAGAGGCGCGGGGCTCTAGGCTTGTGGCGCTTTGAGAGGCGCGAGGCGCCGAGCCCTATGGCACTTTGAGAGGCACGGGGCGCCCCCTTGTCACCACCCTAATAAGTATATATAGCCCTCCCCTTTAATTTCAATTCATTTCCCATCTTTCATTTCAACCAGAAGGAGTATATTTTGAAGAAATTAATTGTTTTTCTTTCGATTATGCTGCCAAACGCCATCCAAATTCAAATTAACTTTGGGTATCGAGGTTTAAGCCCGCAAGGAGCATTACTACGGAGTTATTTTCTTGAAGTTTGCTCGGCAAATCGTAGCCCCACTGAGCAAAAGTTATTAGAATTGCTCCAAACTGATTTCTATACGATCACAGGCTTCAAGTAAGCATATCTTCCTTCTGAACTCTTGGGAAATTATACATTTTCGATCGTATTTCATTAAGTTGAAGTATAGTTAATATAGTATTAAAATTTATCATTTTCAACTGAATTGAGTATTAAACTAGTCTCATTCTCCCAGCAATACAATTACAGCTGGAAAGAGCTGTCGAATACGAATTGAAACTCGCTAGTTAATTAGAAATCGGCAATCCAGGTATGTTAAGGAAAATTCATTTGACAAGTTAGTTTCTTCAGTATTATAACTCAGTTTGAATCCCAGTAATAGGACCACGAGTATATCTACTGTGATTAGATGTTGCTATTAGTTGAGACTAGTATTTTGTGCCTAGTTTGGGATTGACTTTGCCCTATATAGCCCTCCATGACCAAACCCAGGGTTACTAGTTGTGACGGCGCCCGCCATGGGCGAGATGACGTCGCTCCAAGGAGCAGTATGCCATCCGCGAGCGACGAAGATGGGGTCCCAGGTCCTCATCCAGTCCATTCCATGGCTGGACTATTGTATGTTGTATTGGCACCACACCCCCGTCGAGCCTGGTGCCCGGGGTGCAGATATTAGGAGTCCATTGGACTCAAACACAACTACAGTTCAGGGTTCGAGTGGGCTCAGTAATATACCTAGGGACTGGTAGGACAACTATAGTTACTAGTTGACTCAGTGTGACCTTGTAGGGGTATGTAGATCGAATTGTACTCGTCAGGGCTTATGGGGGCCCCGGGTGGGTTATTCTGTGCTAGTTGTACCTTCCGGCTTATGGGGGCCAGGTATGGTTCTTATGTGCATTAGTTACTGATAGATTAGAAAACGAGAAGTTCAGCTATTCAAGTAGTAACTCTATTCCTTTCTTTTCGTTACTTTTAGTTTTCTTTTAGTTCATTCAGTTATTTACAGTTACTGCCTTACATATTCGATACATATTGTACTGACGCCCTTCTAGGGCACTGTATTACTTGCCTACAGGTGCCGATAGATGTGGACCAGGATCTTCTTAGCTTTCATCCAGAGTTAGCAGAGCACTCAACTCCATTGCTCTAGAGCTAATAGCTAGAAGGTCTACTCTTTTTGTTTGTACAGTTTACAGGTAGGTCGAGGCCCTGTCCTGACCACTATATCACTCCTAGAGGCCTGTAAATTGTTTTAGATTTCCTGTGGTTAGTTTTGTTGGTCGTGTGGGGCCCGTGTATGCTTTATTTCATGTGTTGGCCATATGGGGCCTTGTTTAGCTGTTAGTTAGCGGCCTTATCGGCCATAGCTTAGCTTAGTGCTGACTAGACATCATGGTATTCTTGTTGGCTCGCATAGGATTCCCCATTATTATCTATTTCTGGTTAGCTGTTTTCTTTTAGAGATGGCTATAAGGCCTTGTCGGCCGGGGATTGTGTTTACAGCCGAGATATTGCCCATTGTTTTCTTGATTTGAAGATTAGGCATGCAACAGAGGTGCATAAGCTCAGTCAGGCTAGTTCAGATCCTAGTAGGGAACTAGGTGCCAGCCATGCTGCCTAAGGTGGGGCGTGACACTTAAGGCTTGAAAGATGATTTCTAAGGGTTTCGTGTACCATTTAGTTAGGGTTAAGGACGCTACATCTGAAACCCCAGCTATCCATCCAGTTCCTATAGTGTGCGAATATCCAAAAGTATTTTTGGATGATTTACCGGGAATTCCTCTCGAGCGGGAGATTGGTTTTGGTATTGACCTCCTTCCTGATACACAACCTATATCTATTCCTCCTTACAGAATGGCTCCAGCTGAGCTAAAGGATTTAAAGGAGCCTTTAAAGGTCCTTCTAGATAAGGGTTTCATCAAACCTAGCAAATCCCCATGGGGTGCACCAGTTCTCTTTGTCCAAAAGAAATATGGTTCCCTTCGAATGTGCATTGATTATCGAAAATTGAACAAAGTTACTATCAAGAACAGGTATCTCTCCCCAGGATTGATGATTCATTTGACCACCTTCAGGGCACTAAGTGCTTTTCAAAGATAGACCTCAGATCCGGGTACCATCAACTCAGGGTTCGAGAGGGTGACATTCCGCACACAGCCTTTAGGACTCGATATGGTCATTATGAGTTTGTAGTTATATCTTTTGGACTGATGAATGCTCTTGCGACTTTTATGGATTTGATGAATAAGGTGTTCAATCCATATTTGAATATGTTTATGATCGTGTTCATAGATGACATCCTTATATACTTTCGGAGCGAGGAGAAGCATGTCGCTTATTTGAGGGTGATGCTATAGACCTTGATAGTTCGCTAGTTGTATTCTAAATTTAGCAAATGTGAGTTTTGGTTGAACTCAGTGGCATTTTTGGGTCATGTGGTGTTAAGTGATGGTGTATAGGTGGACTCTCAAAAGATAGAATCGGTGAAGAATTGACCTAGAATAGTGAGTCCTTCGGATGTCAGGCGTTTCTTGGGTTTAGCTGGTTACTATCGAAGGTTTGCTGAAAGGTTTTCATCCATTTCAACATCGTTAACTAAATTGACCCAGAAGAAAGTGACGTTTCAATGGTCGGAGACTTGTGAAAAGAGCTTCTAAGAGTTGAAGACTCGACTCACCTCAGCACCAATGTTGACCCTACTTTAGGTTACCAATAGGTTTGTGGTATATTATGACACCTCAAGGATCACCCTTGGTTGTGTGCTAATGTAGCATGATAAGGTTATAGCCTATGTTTCCAAGTAGCTGAAGGTCCATGAAAAGAACTATCCGACTCATGATCTCAAATTGACAGCGATAGTATTTTCCTTGAATATTTTGAGACACTATCTGTACGGGGTCAATGTGAATGTGTTTACGAACCACAAAAGCCTATAGTACGTGTTCACCCAGAAGGATCTAAATCTACGTACGAAAAGGTGGTTGGAACTTCTTAAGAATTATGATATGAGTGTCCTTTATCATCCGGGCAAAGCAAATGTGGTGGAAAACGCTCTTAGCAGGCTTTCTATGGAGAGTGTATCTCATATAGATGAGGAAAGGAAAGAGTTAGTAAAGGATGTGCATCGACTTGCATGACTAGGAGTTTGTTTTGTTGACTCGACAGATGGTAGTGTCATTGTCCATAATGGATCAAAATCATCTTTAGTGATCGATGTTAAGGCTATGCAAGATGAGGATCCTATTTTGGTAAAGTTGAAGGACGCTATTCGAAATCAGAAGGTGGAGGTTTTCTCCCTAGGGGGAGATGGTGTCCTCCAATATCAGGATCATTTATATGTACCAGATGCTGGTAATTTAAGGGAGTGGATGTTGCATGAAGCTCATGGTTCCAGATGTTCTATTCATTCGGGCGCCACCAAGATGTACCGTGACCTACGGGAAGTCTATTGGTGGAATGGCATGAAGAAGAACATAGTAGAGTTTGTGGCTAAGTGTCCGAATTGTCAACAGGTGTAGGTTGAGCATCAGAGACCGGGAGGTGTTCTTCAGAATGTTTGCGTTCCTACTTGGAAGTGGGAGGAAATCAATATGGACTTCATTATAGGATTGCCTTGTACATGCCGACAATATGACTCTATTTGGGTGGTTGTGGACAGGTTGACTAAGTCAACTTATTTCCTATCAGTAAAAACTACTGATTCAGTGAAGGATTATGCTAAGTTATACATTCAGGAGTTAGTTTAGTTGCATGGAGTGCCCTTTTCCATCATATCGGATAGAGGTAGTCAGTTTACCTCCCAATTTTGGAGATCGTTTTAGAAGGGACTTGGTACTCAGGTTAAGCTCAACACAGTATTCCACCTGCAAATAGATGGTCAGGCATAGCGGACAATTCAGACTTTTGAGGATATGTTGATAGCATGTGTGATTGATTTCAAGGATAGTTGGGATGATCATTTGCCTCTCATTGAGTTTGCATATAACAAAAGTTATCATTCCAACATTTATATGGCTCCATTTGAGGCTCTCTATAGGCGAAGATGTAGATCACCTATTGGTTGGTTCGAAGTCGGTGAAGCTGCGTTGATAGAAACAGATTCAGTCCATGAGGCCATGGATAAATTTCATCTTATAAGAGGCGGGTTGAAAATAGCTCAGAGTCGCCAAAAGTCCTACGCGAATGTGAGGAGGAGGGAGCTTGATTTTGGAGTTGATGATTGGGTGTTTCTGAAGATATCTCCCATGAAGGGATTGATGAGGTTTGGAAAGAAAGGGAAACTCAGTCCCTGTTATGTTGGTTCGTACCGGATTATGAGGTGTATTGTTAAGGTGGCTTATGAGTTGGAGTTTCCCTCAGAATTGGCTTCAGTACATCTGGTGTTCCATGTGTCGCTCTTAAAGAAGTGCATGGGTTTCGACTTTCGTTGTTCCTATAGAGAGTATAGGTTTGAAGGACAGCCTTAGTTATGAGGAGGTTCCAGTGGAAATACTTGATCGTCAGGTTCAGAAGCTAAGAAATAAGGAAGTGGCCTCAGTCAAGATTTTGTGGAAGAATCAGCATGTTCAGGGAGCTATGTGGGAAGTCGAAGCAGATATGAAGGCTAGATACCCGCACCTATTCCCTTTCAGCTCAATTTCAGCTTGAGGTATCAGTTTTCCTCTTTAGTATTCTATTCAGTTTCATGTTTAGTTTATGTGTCCCTATTTTTCTCATGTCAACGCATGTATGAGTGTTTCATGAATTTAGTTCATCCACGTATCCGAGTTTGGAGTCAGTCACTTCATTCGTTTTCAGCATAAATGTTCAGTATTTGGCATGGTAGTTGCATTTCTCAGCTCTTTAATATGTTTAACCACATTCGAGGATGAATGTTCCCAAGGGGGACAAATATTAATACCTTGGAAGTGCTTAAGATTAAAATCGGGACCTAAAATGAAAAGTAACAAAGAAACCAGAAATTTCCCTCAGAACGACTCATGGTACGAGTCGTTGGATGGTCCGACAAATCGTAGGAAGCAATCGTAGTTGGGTTCTGTTGTGAGGAGTTCTGTGACAACGGGTCTAAGAACAACCCATTGTTTCATATAACAGTTCATTTAAAGGGACTCGTTGTGGGGTTGGTCATTATCAAGGAGGCAGTCACGAGTCATGGAACGACTAGTTAGTTTGAGCCACGGGTCGTGGTATGCTCCCGTTGAAAGGTTTTCGGAAAATGGGCAGTGGAAAAAATTGATGGTTACCAAAAGTCATGGGATCTGGGTACAACTCATGGTATCTGTCATGGTAGTAGGTCTGGGACTGGAAATGGGCTGAAGCAACGAGGGAAGTAACGACCCATGGGAGCCAGTAATGACCCGTTGTACTAGTCGTTGCCACTGACAGTGTAGATTTTTCAGGTTTTTCATTAAGGGTATTTTCATCATTCCCAAGTCCTAAGGTCCTAAACTATGTCATATTAAGCTCAGTTAGTAGGGTTTTAAGGGTGTTAAACCTATTCTACGTATCTCCACTCCATGAATGCAACTTAGAGCCTATCTTTGAAGATCAAGTTTGAAGAATCTCTCCAAATTCTCTTCAATTTCCTTTGGGCTTTCAAGGGGGAGTGTTGATCAGATTTATCTAGGTATGTAAGGCTATGAACGAGAGTTCCTTTAACTCTCATGCTCTAAATTCTTTCCAATTCCATGGATTTCAATTCTAAATTCAAGTTTCATGATCTTATGGGGTTTATTACAATTCTTGTGAAATTCTCTGTGATCTATCTATGGGTCAATTTCCTTCATCTATCAAATCATATTTTATGATCTATGGGCAGATTTTATACTTATTTTGCTTATAAAATCATAGATTCTAATTTTAATTAAATTACGCCCAATTATGTAAGTTTTCATGAAAAGTCAAGTTATGATTCTATTATGATTTTGATCTTATCAGGTCTAAATTATGATTTATGATTTATGTTATGATTTTCTTCAAGTACTCTTCATGGATTTATGAACATCAAGTATATAAATGTTTTACAAGTATGCATAGTTTTCATGATTTATGAATTTATGACTCGTGGCCAATTCATGGGCCCTTATTCGTGGCTAATCATGTATTTTCAAGTGGGATCCATTATGTTATTATTTATTTTGCCATGGACTTCATGAATGATTTCACGGTTAATATATGAGCCTTAATGTGTATGTTTTTGAGAGCAGTGTCTAGCACCGAGTAGCTCGGCGTTCAAAGGACTACGCCGGTGTCTCAAAACTACGTGCCACTGTAGGTTTATATATATATATATATATATATATATGTATATATATATCAAAATGTTAATGGATCCCCTCTCTCGTGATATCACATACTGCATGTCCCTTGCTTGGCAAGCCTGGGATGGCTCTGCACACTTGAATGAGATAGTTGGGGTATCAAGTAAGGCTCTATCATGATGGTGTCGGTTATGACGAGTCCTCCCATTGTTCCTCATGATTTATGCATGGTTATGTTTATGTTACTTTGGCTTGTGTTATGGTTAATAAGTTTTTCTCTTATGATTATGATTATGACTGTTTTATGAATGTTTTGAAAACCTTGAGCCCTTATGTTTACATTATAATATTTATTTATGATCATGTTGTTCTACTCTTATGAACTCTTATGTATTTTAACTGTCTGTTTTACTTACCATGCATATTCAGTATATTCTAAGTACTTGCCGCATACTCTATGCTGTATCATCTGATGATACAGGTTCGAGGATTCAATCTCAGACGCATCTCTAGTCTTGCTTATCCCTCAGACCTGTTTAGTGAGCAGTTGGTAAGTCCTCATCTTTCGAGGGCCCTTTATCAGTTGTATTTAGTATTTTCAGTTTTAGACTACAGTGAGTTAGTTGGGGTCCTGTCCCATCAACTCATCAGTAGTAGAGGCTTTTCAGACATAGCATGTATTCAGTTTCAGCCTTGTGTTATGTATTCAGATGCTATATTATTTTCAGACTTCCACTTTATTATATATGTTATACTTTCACTTGATTATGTTAATTTTGATATCATGTTCATGCCATGAATCAACTTGGAGCCTCTCAAGGTTCTTTGTTCCGTGTCTCAATCCGGACCTATGTTCAGGTCGTAGAAAGGTGAAGAAAGTCTACCCAAGAAGAATTTGCTACATTGGTACAACTACCACCATCAACAACCAAGGAGCATACATTACCTTAAATGAGACATTTAGAATGGAATAGATTTTCCCATTGACTAGGGTCATCCATAGCCTTACTTATCATGGCACGACGCACTACGTAAGTTGGAACGATGAGCTCTCCTTCTTGAGGCATATCATTGAATACCAAGGTCCTCTTGGATACTCCACAAGGAACACCAACATCATCACCATCCCTAGACTCCTCATCAACTACAACATAACCTTGCACTTGGGGTTCATCAATGTCAACCCCCTCAACAACATCAATATCATCATAACAATAAAGACCATCGGCCAACACAACAAATGCCCTCCAATTGGGGCACTCACTCATCTTATGAATAAAACCTTTACATTTGTGACATTTAAGAGGGCGAAAAGTGTTACCTCCTTTTTTGGGGGAAGATTGGGAGTGGGATGCTCTACTTGATTGCTTTTGACAAAGGGCTTCTTTATATCCTGCATGGTTCCCTTGTCTCTTTTCCAATTGGAAAGAAGAAGTTCCTCCAACTTTTTTGTAGTTCCAAGTATCTTTGAAACCCCTTGATTTGTCAAACTTCTCATCTTGGAGCCCCACATCTATCTCAATAACCGCCTCAAGAGTTTCATCGATATCACGATAGTGGTGGAGTCTCATGCGGGAAGCAATCTCTTATTTAACCCGGCTCTAAATCGAGTCATAACATTCAAAGGATATTCATCAAAATCAATCCGCATCTTCAAGAGTTGGAACTCATCATAGTATTGCTCTACACTTTTGGTGTCTTATTGTAAAGTGTAGATCTTCTTGAGTTGCTCTTGGAAGTACCTCTCGGAAACATACTTCCGCCTCAAAGTTGCTTTCAACTCTTCCTAAGATGGGGTTCTGAGCGAGTCTCTGGGATCTCCTGTAAACCCCTATGATGTGGTAAAGGGAGGATATTAGGGGAAGCAGTTTGGGAGACAAACCATGCATATGTTAGGCCTTCACTTGAGTTTCCCACCATGTGGAACCAAAGCCCTCAAATTGAGCAATGGCATAAGATGCATTTCGGACATTGAACATCTCATTTGTCAAAAAGATCCTATCACATTGCATCACCCAATCAAGAAAGACATCGGGGTTGCTTTCACCCTTGAATGAAGGAAGAGTTACTTTGATGGAGTTGAGACTCATGTCCCGACCTCCATTGTTTCCATTGAACTCATGAACCCCATAAGGATCCTCAACATAGAACTTATCATGGTAGCACCTACCACATTGACCATCTCTTCGATTATCACCTCCATTTCTACCCATGTGATGGATAGGACCATGTTGACCTCCTCTTACACGGTGAGGACCTTGAAAATTTATTTGCGGCCCTCTCATATGGTTTTGGTAATCATTGGGAACATCATCAAACTCCTCTTGGAACTCCTCATGGACGGACATTTCAAATTAGAAGATGGGTATTTGGTGGAGGAAGAGTCATATGTGGATGTGGTGGAGGAGCATATGGTGGTGGTGGAGGAACATATGATTATGGTGGAGGAACATATGGTAGGGTAGTATTAGGTAATGAGATGGTAGAAGATGGTAGGGGAGCGGTGGAGGTGGGGTAGAATATTGTTCGGTGTTTGTTATATGGGTATATAACTACACGCAAGTGCACGTGGTCGAACAAGTAGTAAAGTGGCTTAAATAAGCCAAGTATCGATCCCACAGGGACTGGGATGAGGTAACAAATTTACTTAAGTGTTAATATATTGATTCTAAAAATGAAGACAACAGTGCAACGAAGAGTTTGATATATTTTGATTTCTAATTTTATCCTAAGTCTACAAAGATTATATAATTTGAGTTTGAACTATGAATGTGAGCATGCTTATGTTAAACGAACATGTAAGGAAATAAATTATTGATATAATTTGGTTAACTTTTCCTCCGGTTGCTAGTCAAGAACTATTGCCAATGGATTAAAACTCTCGTATTTAACCCAACTTAAGAATCATGAACCGTCCACCTACATTTCTGTGATTAAACGAAATTCATGTTCTAGCCCTACAAAACCGGTTCCTTAATTGACTAATACGACCTTCAAGTATATTTCTATCCTGAAGGTAAAACAATTCTCAATTTTCCCAAACCAAGAAAAGATCATATCCTATTGATTCAGAACTTTCCAATTTCTTGCTCTCTCGAGTGAAACCGTACTTTTTAGATGTACATTAATATAGGCCACACATTAATGCAGTTAGAACAAGAATCAATAGAACAACCATGGAAGAAAAAATGAAAAACCAAATTGATCAACAATCACATTTCAATACAATTGTTCTTAACCTCAACAAGAAGAGGAATTAGCCACTCATTTGTGGATTTAACATCGTTAAATGAGTGTTAAACATACAAGCATGTCACGACCCGCCTTGGGGGGTATGAGTGGCACCTGGTGCCCTAGTAGGACCTGAACTGCTAGACTACTGAGCCTGAGCACATCTGGTGCCTGGCTGGCTCTAACTCAGATTTAAGGAATCAACGGGCTATGTAACGACTGTAAATACAGCCTCCGACCGACTAGGCCTATAGCCACCTGTACCATAACGACAGCTAGCCAGAATCATGTCAATATAAGGGAGCCTATGCAGGCCGACAAGGCCACCATGTTGTCTAGTTAACTCTAAATCAATATAACAAATGCTGAACAGCTACGTGACCGACAAGGTCACCACAACTGACTGGATAAGGCCTCACACGGCCAACATAAACAACTAAACATACGCACGGCCCCACACGACCGGCACTGCTAACCACAGGGAAATATATATACAGACTGCAAGCCTCTAAGAATACTGGTAAGATGGTCGGGACAGGGCCCAGGCCTACCCATGCTGTACAAAAAAAGAAAAGGGATAAACCTCTAGCTATCTAGCTCCGGATGACTGGAGCTGATGACCCTGTGAGCTGGCTGAAATCACGAGGTATCGGCCCCTCGTCTATGAGTACCTGCAGGCAAGTAATGCAGCGCCCCCAAGGGCGTCAGTACCGCTGGTACTGAGTATGTAAAACAACAACTGAAAGATATCTGAAAACAACAATACAACTGATAGAACTGAAATAGAAAGGAATAGGCTAAACTGACGGAAAATGTAAAGCTAAGCCTACTCTCAACTATGCTGGACGGAGTAGGAGTCATACCTGGAGATGCATTGTTCTATTGTCGATCTACTCGTATCTAGTATAACATGGCATAACATAACATAACATAGCACACACAAACCTTACCCGGCCCGCATAGCCGAGAGGTACAATCAACACGCAATCTATTCCTCTACCCCGGTCGTCCCATCTCCTATAATAACTATAAGCATCCTGCCAATCCCCTGGGTATGCACTTGGGCTCACTGAGCCCCTGACTATAACTGTACCTGACTCCGGAGGACTCCTGAATCAACACCCCGGGTGTACCCGCTCGACGGGGGTGTATAAAGGTCGACCAAGGCACAATATGGGGAAACTGGCATCCCATCTTCGTCCCCTGTGGGACGGCATGCCACTCCGTAGAGTGACGTATCCTCGCCCTCTGGCAGACGAGTTGATACAGCTATTAACCCTGGGGCGGTCATGAATGCTAGGTAATCCAACCCCAAGACAATACAGTGGTCTCAACTAGTAATACTAACTACGTATATCACATGATGAAGCTAGTGCTGATAATGTATCTATACATACTATATATATTTACTGCATGCTGAGACTGATAATGGTATATGCATATCATCTTCTGATATACTGTGTTGAGTCTAGTGTTGAACAAGATATAGTTTTTCTGCTGGGGATCATGCTGCATAATTGAGTTTCATAATAACATGATTTACTATTTCTAGCATGCTTCCTAAACTTCATTTTAATCTACCATTCTGCTTCTGAGATACCTTATAGATACTTATATTGCTTTACTAAGCTCCAACTAAATACGATAAGATCCTAACTTACTTTACTACCTCACATACTGGCATACTGTACAGGTCCTAACAATTTGTATTAGAATTATATCATGCTAGCAAGTTGCACGCTATATACAATGTGATGCTTCCAATATCGTACTAATATTTATACTAAACATAGCACATGATCTTGGGCAGATTTATATGCCCAAGTGATACTCAAACGTATCATTTTCGCCTTGTTTATCTAGCAATGTGTATACATTTTCATGTAATTGGTAATAAAATGTGAATTTATACTAACCAACATGATTAGCATTGTTTTGTAGGAAAAATGTGATTTTGAGGAGCTAAAAAGCATGTTGGAACAATATCGGAGTTGGACTTGGATTCGAGCACGAAAAAGGCATTGGACTGCACCAATTAAAGGGGCTCCGCGATGGAGCCGCGTCACGCTACCATCGCAGAGGCATTCTGCCTGGAGGATGACTAATTAGTCAAATTCCAGTGGAGCCTTGCGACAGCTCCATGGCACAGAGGCAAGCCTCCGCGTTGCACGTCGTGCCACGTTGAAGCTTTATTCCCGGACCCTAAATTTCCAGAAAGGGTCCGCGTCCACGCCGTGTCACGGAGGCAGTGCTCCGCGATGCACTCCGTGACACGTTGCTTGTTATTCCGGGAAAAATTCCCACTAGTATAAATAGAACACTTAGGCTTATTTTTAATTAATTCAGACTTGGTGGAGCAAGGACGTGGGTTACAGGCAGTTGAGGGAAGAAAAAGCTCAGGGTTTTTCTCTCTTTCTTTCTTCTTTCAATCAATTGTTTGTATGATTAACACTTGTTTTAGGATGATTACTCCACAAATGAGTGGCTAATTCCCTTCCTTGCTGAGGTTATGAACATTAGTGATGAATTTTGATTATTGAATTATATGGTTTTTCATCTTCTTCTTCTATGTTGTTCTATTAATTCTTGTTTCTACTGCATTGGTGTGTGGCCGACATTAATGTACATCTAAAAAGTCCGATTTCACTCGAGAGAGCACGAAATTGGAAAGTTGTGAATTAATAGGGTATTGTTCTTAACTTGATTTGGGAAAATTGAGTTTTGATGTGCTTTCCTGATAGAAATATACTTGAAAGCCGTATTAGTCAATTTAGGAACCGGAATTGTATTGCTAGGTCATAAATTGCATTTGATCACAGAAATGTAGACGGATGGTTTATGATTCTTAAGTGAGATTAAATACGAGAGTTTTAATCTCTAGGCTAATGTTCTTGGCTAGCAACAGGAAGAGAAGATTAACCAAATTATGATTATAATCAAATTCATTACTTGTTCTTAACCTTGGCATGCTCATAACCAAAGTTTAAATTCAAAGTAGATAATTGTTAGTAGTTTTAGTATATAATTTATAAAACAAACTTTACAATTGTTAGTTACGTTGTTGTCAGCATATATAGAAGAGAGATAGAATATACTATACTTAAGCAATTTTTACTTATCCAGAGTCTCCTTGGATCGATACTTGGCTTATTTAAGCCACTTACTACTTGTTTGACCACGTGCACTTGCGTGTCGGTTTTATATAACCCATATAGAAAACACCCGAACAAGTTTTTGGCGTCGTTGTCGGGGAGACTAGGCAATTGGTGAAATTGTATTAAGTGTAAATTTACTGTATTTTTATTTTATTTTCTTAAGTGTTGACAACTTGGTCTTAGCCTGTATTTTGCAGACTTGATTTCTGTGAACACTGGCAAGAGACAAAGAGCTGGTGGAATCTTATATCGAGCCTGAACGTATATTTCATAGTAAACGCAGAGAAGCTCTACAAAAGAAGCTGCAGTTGCTCAGACAGACTATTATGGAGCAACAAAATCCACCGGTTGTGAGGGCAGTGTTAGTGCCCGAAGAAGCAGCAGCAAGGCCGGTTCGCGAGGTGGCAATCCCACATGCCAACAATGTACATTCAAGTATCCGCAAACTAGAGCCTGGAGGGAGATTTGAACTCAAGCAGAACATGGTGCAACTGTTGCACACAAGCGAGCAATTTACCGGTCTCCCTCATGAAGACCCACAACAGCATCTCCAAAACTTTTTGGAGATAAGTGACACTTATATACCCGCTGGAGTGTCACCTGATTATGCTCGGCTCACACTATTTCCGTTCGCATTACTTGGTGAAGCCAAGAGGTGGTTAAAAGCTGAGCCACCAAATTCTATCTCAACGTGGGATGATCTAGCACGAAAGTTCTTGATAAGATTTTTCCCCTCTGGTAAAACAGCCAGACTTAGAAGTCAAATTCAAAGTTTCAAACAGAGGGAGGGGGAAAATTTGTATCAAGCCTGGGAAAGATTTAAATCCATGTTGCGGGACTGTCCTCATCATCATCAGTCCAATGAGGTGTTGGTGCACACATTTATTGAGGGTTTGGAACCCCATACTAAAATTTTGCTAGATTCAGCAGCTGGAGGGCAAGCGCTGGAAAAGACTTATGAGGAGCTGTACACTTTGCTCAACCGGATTTCACAGGGCAATCCAGAATGGAATGCTGATTCATCACGAGGTGGAGCAAGGAAAGCAGCAAGAGTGCTTGAAGTGGATGGATTTATGGCTATCGCTGCACAGATAGCTGCCTTGCAGAATCAATTGAACAACCACTTCAGCAACATGAATTTGAACCAGCCTTCAGCTTCAGTCAATGCGGTCCAGCAAATGTGGTGTGAAGTGTGTGGCAGCAGTGAGCACTCAGCTGAGTGCTGTGGAGCAAACCCAGATTCTGTTAACTTTGTGGGCAATGCACAAAGAAATCAGCAGCAGTTTGGTGGCGGCTACAACTCAAATTGGAGGAACCATCCAAATTTTTCATGGGGTAGCAACAACCAACAAGGCCAAAGTTCAGGTCAGGGTATGCAAAAAATTCAAGGAGGGCAACAGAACTACCAATCTCAACTCAGAAATCACAATGCCCCTCCTCCACCACCATCACCTAGCATTGAGGAAATGTTCAATACCATGATCACTAACCATGCGCAATTGTAGGCTGACTCTGTTAAATTGGCAGCCGAAGTGAAAAATAATCAGTTAGCGACCAAGGCTCTTGAGTATCAATTTGGGCAATTTGCTAGTGCTCAACATACAAGGCCCAGAGGAGGACTGCCTAGCGACACGGATCCTAATCCGAAGCAGGTCAATGCAGTGACCACAAGGAGTGGTTTGCAGCTAAAGGAGGTGGAACCAGAGAGACCACCTCAAAAGTCAGGAGCAGCAGAAGTTGAGGGGGAACAAAGTTCAGAGAGGGGGAAAGCCAAAGAAGCTGAATCAAAAAGACCTCCACCCCCGTTCCCTCAACGACTCAAGAAACACAAAGAGGAGGCGTGTTTCAAGAAGTTCATGGAGGTTCTTAAACAGGTACATGTTAATTTACCTCTTGTTGATGTCTTGCAGGGAGTGCCTAAATATGCCAAATACATTAAAGACATCGGGGCCAACAAAAGTCGTTTGACTGAGTATGCCACGGTGGCTTTGACGGAGGAATGCACTTCCCGGATCCAAAATAGACTGCCCACGAAGCTAAAAGACCCTGGAAGTTTTACTATCCAGCTTACTATTGGGCAGAGCATCCGAGCTCGTGGATTGTGTGACTTGGGGGCGAGCATAAATCTGATGCCATCGTCGGTATTCAGAAAGTTAGGTCTAAGGAGTCCTAGACCTACAACCGTAATCTTGCAGTTGGTAGACAGATCCTTAGCTAGGCCGGATGGCATTGTTGAGGATGTGCTTGTGCAAGTGGGATCCCTCATTTTCCTGGTAGATTTTATTGTTCTGGATTTTGAACCAGACGCGGAAGTCCCATTTATTTTGGGATGACCCTTCTTGGCAACCGGAAAAGCATTAATCGACATGGCAGCGGGTCAACTTACAATGTGAGCACATGACAAGGTAGAGTTGTTCGATGTGTACAAAGCACCCAAGCTCCCGATGGTGAATGAAGAACTCTCGGTGATCAATGTAATTGATCATGGGAATGCTAAACAAATGAATGATTCCCGAGAGTTGATGGGAAGACCACCAGATAAGGGTGAGCACTACTGAGGGGAGGACAATGATCGTGAGAAATCATCCATCACCCTAGCGGACAATTGAGCATAAAGGACGTCGAGCCGCGACGGTAAACCAGGCGCTGCACGTGAGGCAACCCGTGAAAAAATATATATTTTTTCTTTTATTTTGTAAAGTGTAAATAGATTTTATTTTCTTTTTCTTTTTCTTGATTTAGTACAAAATTTTTGTTTTAGTTAGTATTATTTTATTTTAGTTTGTGAAATCTATTAATCTAACCAAGTTTGTTTAGTGAAATGGTTTTCAGGTGAAACGGAGAAAAATGTGCACGGAATCGTGAAGGAAAAGGTGAGGTATGAAAAAAAATTAATAAAATGCAGAGACAGTGAGCTGGGGCGATAGCTCCGTGTCACGAAGGAGGACCTCCGCGTTACCCTCCGTGACATGTTGAAGTGTAAACTGGAATTTTCAAAAATTCCAGAGGGCTATCGCGATGGCTCCGTGTCACGGAGGCAGTGCACCGCGATGCACTCCGTGACACGTTGCCATATAAATGGTGACGGGTCACACCGGGTTGCCGGGTGACCCCCGTGTTTTCTTCATTTTAAACCCCCGATTTCTCCCTTTTCCCCTCATTTTTTATACTTCTCCGCGACAAAACACCCAAAACTCCCTTGCCCATCAACGTGCCACGGTATAAAGCAAAGAATTATCAAGTTTTCTTCGGTTATTCAACTAAGAGGTATGTTTTCCGATTATCTCTCAAGTTTTTGTTGATTTCATTCGAATTTAAGCATGGGAGGTGAACTAAATCACCCCAAGTCGAAATTTAGCATGAAATTGAGTTATTCCTTGATTGATAAATGTTCGGAATGTTGTAATGAGCGTTTTAACTTGTCGATTGTGTGAATGATTCGAATTTGCTTGTGAAATTCAATTCTAGGGCTTGGTTGTTGAAATCGAAATGGGTAACTTGTTAAATTTGTGACATATATGCCGGGTTGTATGTATTGAATGAGATAAGTCGTTGTAGAATATTGTTTGAATGTAATAGACGACGAATTCTCGGGGTTTTGGGAAAATGTTGAAAATTGGTCAAATTGGGTTGATTATGTAGGTTCGTGTGTATATAGAATTTTTGTTGTTGTTTTTGTTTCGTTGTTTTTCTTTGCTAAGTGCGATGGTTGAATTGCTAAAGATGGTAGTGATTGGGATTAGCTGTATGAAGTCTGAGTAGTACGCTAAAGTTATACCGTCAAATTTATCTTTGCGAACGCACTAAGCATGAATTGTATAGTTGTTAGTTTTTGGTGTAAATAAAGTTATTCTTGCCGTAGTATCGTAACCGTAACTAAGGACTAAGTGTGGGGTAAACTTAGTTAACCCGACCTTAGCCGAAGTTAATATTCATTTAGCTTGACATTGCGCTTGTTTACTTGTGTTGACAGGTACAATGGCATGTAGGCAAGATAAGGGTAAGGGTGCATCTACTTCAGGCACCGGGAGAAAAAGACTTAGACTGGGCACAGCAGTCCCAGCTGCACCAGCAGTTCCACGCGGCCAGCGCCGCCAATATGGAACGAGGTGGGTAACCAATGAAGGGAAGAAGTGGTATGCCAAACACAAGGAGAAAAAATACTTCCCCGAGGAGCATATTGCACGGGAACCACTAGCACAGGAGTTCCCCCGCATAGTGCAAAGGATCGAGGCAGCTGGGCTCAGCTTCATATTTCAGGAGCCCAAGGAATGCAACCTACATCTAGTCCGGGAGTTCTATGCAAATTGGAACCCGGCAATCAGAAGCCACACAATCAAGATCAGAGGGAAGATAGTTACTCTGGAACCCCAGCAATTAAATGCCATCATCGGAGCGCGGGACACAGACGCCCACGTTCTCCGCCAGCTGAACATCACCCCACCATATGCCGATATCCGATGCACACTGTGTGGGGCTCGATCCATAGCCAGATGGAGCAGACATAAGGAGAGGGGTTACCACCAGACTCTGCCGTATTCTCAAATGAACAGGGAGGCCAAAATCTGGCTGAAGATAGTTTGCTCGTGCCTAATCCCAGGGGTGCACATGACTGATGTGACCCGGGACGGTGTTCGCCTGGTGTACGCCCTGATGAAAGGGCTGGAGATTAATGTTGGGGCAGTCATCATATCCGCCATGAAGAGAGCCCGACTACACCAGGGCCACAGGTATGGGTTCGGGGGACTAATTACCACCTTTCTCCGGGGCTTCGACGTTGAGGAAGAGGCTTTGGATTACATCCCGCAGTTGGAGCGGAGGGCCCTTGACGTGACCAAAACTAAGGCCCCTGACACCACACACGGGCCAGTGCTGACGCTTGGTGAGCGACATGCTCGTGACGACCAGTACATGGCACGGATGTTTGGAATGCAAATGCTCCAGCTTCAGATCGGTGGGAGACCAGCCACGGAGGAGGAGTTATGGCAGCTCGAGCTGGATTACCCATTTGGCGAAAACGCCAGGGCTCTATGCCGAGTGGGGCCAGCCTTTGTAGAGCCCACTGATGATGATGTCCCTATGGACGAGGAGACACGTCGGGAGGACTCCGATGTGGAGTCCGATGACGACGATGGAGGTGACTCGGACATGGGTGATGAGGCAGCAGCACCTGATGAAGAAGTTGAATATTTTGACTGATCAGGGACCACCCAATTTTGTTATTTTAATCTTTGTGAACACTGGGGACAGTGTTCGATTTAAGTGTGGGGTGGGGAGTAGTTAGGTGCTGGGGCTGGGCTGGTTTGCTTGTATGTTTTTCCTCTGTTTGTTTTGTATGTTTATGTTGCCCTGTGTTTGTGAAGTGCAAAGTGCAAACTGCTTTGTATCTGTACATAATTGTGGTAATTGATGTGTGTTGTGAAATGTTGTGGTTGCCAGCTAAGTCTGTAAAAATTTTTGTAAATATTTTCTTCATTTAATTTTTTTTTTCTCTATCGAAATGATCGATATTTTTAAAATTTTGCGAAAATATTTTGTACATATTAAAATACTTTGTAAATATTTTTCCATCGAAATGATCGATGTTTTGCAAAATTTTTTAAATTTTATTTTTGGGTTTCTCGGAGTTTGTTTTTGGTTCTTTTACCGAGAATAGTCCCATTGAACCGACGTCATAGTTAGTGACCGTTCCCTATGATGGATGGATGACGACCGTCTTAAGGGAAATGTAGTCGGTAGGAGTAGTGATTTTAATTTGTTTTCAGTTTTTTTCTTTGGTGGATTGCATCACGGAACCTGTAGTTACTATATGGTCGTGAAATGTTGGTTGCGTGTTGTAACTGATATTCAAAAATGCAAAAGTGATTCGTATGAAAGCATGCAGTTTTGTAAATATGTTGGAGATACCTAGGCTGTAGAGTTCGATTCGGTGTGATTGAGGCTTAATTATTGAATTCATATAATTGGCTAATTAAAGAGTCTGTGAATGTATCTTGAATCGAGCATGTGCATAAAGTGTGAAGTGAGGTATTGTTATTCCATGCTATTATGAAGTGTCTAGAACTTGCCTGGTGTGTGTACAAAACGAAATGAAGGAGGTGTAGTGTTGGAAAGGATGTAGGCATTTCTTTGTTATTTACCGAGAGTTTCTATTTTTTTCTTGTCATACTCTCCTTTTTATGTGATTGTATACCCTAGTCAGCCCGTTGAGCCTTTAGCCTATTATTTCTTTCTTTTGCCCAAAAATTGTATAAACTGAGCTTAATTCTTTCTTTTCATTAGCCGTAAAGTCTATACAAAACTCTTAAGCGCTTAAGAAGAACAAAAATTTTCCCAAAGTGTCAAAGAGTGAGAATGGTGAAAAGAAAAAGAAAAGCAGAGTGAGGAAAGAAAAGAGAAGGGTGAAGGTGCACTTGCTATAATTAAATGATACTGAAGGTGCATGAAAAACCTTTGTTTTTGTGTCAAGTGTGCGTGATGAAATGGGCCAGACGAAAGTAAATCATCATGAATGGGATGATGAAAAAAAAGAAGAGAGAAACAATGTCCATATGTTGATGGGAATGTGTTGAAAAGGCGCTTAATGATGCTAGTGGCTATTATTGGCTAATCCAATATGTACTAGTTCCATAGCTTCCATTACAACCCATTAAAGTCCTACGTGATCTTACATTGCATTTCTTTATATTAGTGGAGTGATACACTAAGGGAAAGCTTATGGGTCATGACATGATGCATGTGAATTCTTTTGGGAGAGAGTGAAATTAATTTTTACATGCCCCTACTTGAATGTTTGTGTGTCACATGAACATAAAGGGGAAAATTCTCTTGAGTTGTGAGGGCACATGCTTGATGAAAGATTGATTTTCGTGTCGGATATCTTGATTAGCTGATTTACATGAGTTTGCCGATATCGAGGGTCGATTCTTAAAGTCTAGGAAGTCTTAATGTATTAAAGGTCATTGCATTGTAAGACCATGCATGTTTTCTTGATGATTTACAATATTGAATGATCGGTATGACCGTAGCGTAAATTGTCGCACCATAGTGGCGAAGGTTGGGATGTAATTTGCATGAATTGTGTATTTGTTGTTCGAGGACGAACAAGGATTTAAGTGTGGGGTAAGTGATCTTGGGCAGATTTATATGCCCAAGTGATACTCAAACGTATCATTTTCGCCTTGTTTATCTAGCAATGTGTATACATTTTCATGTAATTGGTAATAAAATGTGAATTTATACTAACCAACATGATTAGCATTGTTTTGTAGGAAAAATGTGATTTTGAGGAGCTAAAAAGCATGTTGGAACAATATCGGAGTTGGACTTGGATTCGAGCACGAAAAAGGCATTGGACTGCACCAATTAAAGGGGCTCCGCGATGGAGCCGTGTCACGCTACCATCGCAGAGGCATTCTGCCTGGAGGATGACTAATTAGTCAAATTCCAGTGGAGCCTCGCGACAGCTCCGTGGCACAGAGGCAAGCCTCCGCGTTGCATGTCGTGCCACGTTGAAGCTTTATTCCCGGACCCTAAATTTCCAGAAAGGGTCCGCGTCCACGCCGTGTCACGGAGGCAGTGCTCCGCGATGCACTCCGTGACACGTTGCTTGTTATTCCGGAAAAAATTCCCACTAGTATAAATAGAACACTTAGGCTTATTTTTAATTAATTCAGACTTGGTGGAGCAAGGACGTGGGTTACAGGCAGTTGAGGGACGAAAAAGCTTAGGGTTTTTCTCTCTTTCTTTCTTCTTTCAATCAATTGTTTGTATGATTAACACTTGTTTTAGGATGATTACTCCACAAATGAGTGGCTAATTCCCTTCCTTGCTGAGGTTATGAACATTTGTGATGAATTTTGATTATTGAATTATATGGTTTTTCATCTTCTTCTTCTATGTTGTTCTATTAATTCTTGTTTCTACTGCATTGGTGTGTGGCCGACATTAATGTACATCTAAAAAGTCCGATTTCACTCGAGAGAGCACGAAATTGGAAAGTTGTGAATTAATAGGGTATTGTTCTTAACTTGATTTGGGAAAATTGAGTTTTGATGTGCTTTCCTGATAGAAATATACTTGAAAGCCGTATTAGTCAATTTAGGAACCAGAATTGTATTGCTAGGTCATAAATTGCATTTGATCACAGAAATGTAGACGGATGGTTTATGATTCTTAAGTGAGATTAAATACGAGAGTTTTAATCTCTAGGCTAATGTTCTTGGCTAGCAACAGGAAGAGAAGATTAACCAAATTATGATTATAATCAAATTCATTACTTGTTCTTAACCTTGGCATGCTCATAACCATAGTTTAAATTCAAAGTAGATAATTGTTAGTAGTTTTAGTATATAATTTATAAAACAAACTTTACAATTGTTAGTTACGTTGTTGTTAGCATATATAGAAGAGAGATAGAATATAGTATACTTAAGCAATTTTTACTTATCCAGAGTCTCCTTGGATCGATACTTGGCTTACTTAAGCCACTTACTACTTGTTTGACCACGTGCACTTGCGTGTCGGTTTTATATAACCCATATAGCAAACACCCGAACAACACACGACTTCTGAAACATTCTACTGGCCTTTGAACTATCTTACTATTGCGAAACTACTAACTTGCCGAGGAAACTAGCTTCACATACCTTAACCTCGAGTTATCCGACTGTCGGACGAGGCTCGGTCAGTACTCCAGCTATTTCTCCCAACTGCATTCATATATACGTCAATTAATACTAAATATAACTTTATTCTGAAGAACAACGTCACTTTCGATATAATTATAGCCTAAACTTAGGCTTATCGAAAGACGGTCGAAAACTCGCTATTTTTCAGAAGTCCAGAAGGGAGAAGTATTCACTTCACAGCTAGGAGCATATAGACACTAGTTTGGAGCAATTCTACTTACCTTAGTCCGGTAGCTCGACGATTCGTCGGCCGTATTTCGCGAAACTAAATCCGTAGGAATGCTCTCTGCTGCTAAATACCTCAGTACCTGAGGTTAATTTGAGTTTGGACTACGTTTGGCAGCGTAATCGAACGATAATATCTTAATCCTCTTCGTCCCTCTTTCCTCTCTGTGTTTTATGGAATTTATCATATGATTTAAATGAATTAAAACCGAAGTGGGGCTTTATATACTTGATCCTGGACAGGGCTTTATATACGTGTCACGGAGCCAACGCGTCACGGAGCCAACGCGGAGGCTCCACCTCCGTGACACGTTGCCATCGCGGAGGGGCTCTGTCCCAGCTCCTTCCGCGATGGTTCGACAGTTTCTTTTCCGGTCTTTTTCCGGGCCTTTCTCTAGCACGTATGGCTCTCAAATATGCTTAACCAATGCACGAATAGGCCATCTAGGTGCCGGGAATCTTACGGGGTATAACAAAGCAATTGAATTAAAGAAAAAGGAGATAGAGAAAAACCCTGACAATTTCGTCCCTTCAACTGCCTGTAACCCACGTTCTTGCTCCACCAAGTCAGAATTTTGAAAAATGAACCTAAGTGTTCTATTTATACTAGTGGGAATTTTTCCCGAAATAACAAGCAACGTGTCACGGAGTGCATCGCGGAGAACTGCCTCCGTGACACGCCATAGACGCGGAGCCTCACTGGAAATAGACTGTCCAGGTAATAAAGCCCAACGTGGCACGGCATGCAACGCGGGGCTAGGCCAACGTGCCACGGCCCCAACGCACACCCACACTGGAATTTGGCCAAAAATTCCCTAGCCAGGCAGAAGGCCTCCGCGATGGCAGCGTGACACGGCTCCATCACGGAGCCCCTTTAATTCTTGTCGTCCAATGCTTTGTCCTTTGCTAATCTTTCAAGTCCATCCCCAATCTTCCCCAACACGCATTTTAGCTTCCCAAAATTACATTTCACCTGCAAAATAACGCTAATCATATTGGTTAGTATAAATTCACATTTTATTATAAATCACATGAGAATGTATAATCATTGATAGATAAACAAGGTTAAAATGACACATTTGAGTATCACTTGGGCATATAAATTTGCCCAAGATCACTTAACCCACACTTAAATCCTTGTTCGTCCCCGAACAACAATCTTACACCTCATGCAATTTACACCCCATCCTGGCTAACTTTGGTTCAACAATTCAGGCTACGCTCATACCGATTTTTTTCAATACAGCAAATCATCAAGAAAACACGCATGGTCCTATCAATGCAATGACCTTCAACACATCAAGACCTCCTAGACTTAAGAATCGACTCTCGATATCGGCAAACTCATGCAAATCAGCTGATCAAGATATCCGACACGAAAATTAATCTCTCTTCAAGCATGTGCCGTCACAATGCAAGAGAATTTTCCCTTTTTAATCACATGAACTCTAACGGTTACATGCAGGGGCATATAAACACAATGACACTCTCTCTCCCAAAAGAATTCGCATGCATCATGTCATGAACCATAGGCTTTCCCTTAGTGTATTACTCCACTAATATAAGGAAATGTGATGTAGGATCGTGTAGGACTTTAACGGGTTGTAATGTAAGCTACGGAACTAGTAAATATTGGGCTAGCCAATAATAGCCACTAGCATCCTTAAGCGCCTTTTCAATACATCCCATCAAACTCATGGGCATTATTTCTTCCTTCATCCTCCCATTCTTGAAGTCTGTCTTTATTTTGACCCATCTCTTTAAGCACACTTGACTCGATAACAAAGATTATTCAGACACCTTCATTATATTTTATTTATAACAAGTGCACCTTCAACATTTTTTTTCCTTTCATCACTCTGCTTTTCTTTTCTTTTCACCATTCTCACTCTTTGACACTTTCGGAAAATTATTTTCTCTTCTTAAGCGCTTAAGAGTTTTTGGATCAATTTACGGCTAATGAAAAGAAGGGGTAAAGCTCGGTTTACACATTTTTGACAAAAGAAACAAATGATAGGCTAACGGCTCAACAGGCTAACTAGGGTGTACAATCAAGGTGGGTACAATAATGAAAAAGAGAAACTTTAAGTTAACACAAAGAAATGCCTACATTCTTTCCTACAATACACCTCCTTCATTTCGTTTAGTACACACACCAGGCAAGTTCTAGACACTTCACAATAGCATGGAATAAACAAAACCTCACTTCACACTTATTACACATGCTCAATTCAAGACGTATTCACAGACTCTTCAATCAGCTAATTACAAGAATTCGAACATTAAGCCTCAATTACACTGAATCGACTCTATGGCCTAGGTATCTCAACATATTTATGAAGTTGCATTCTTTCATACGAATCACCTTTGCATTTCAAATATCATGTACGACACGCAACCAGAATTCCATAACCATACAGTAACTATAGGTTTTGGGATGCAACCCACAAAAGAAAACAACTGAAAAATAAATTAAGAAAATCTACTCCTAACGACTACATTTCCCTTAAGACGGTCGTCATCCATCCATCATAGGGAACGGTCACTAACTAAGACTTCAGTTCAATGAGACCATTCTCGGTAAAAGAACCGAAAACAAACGCCGAGAAATCCAAGAATTTAAAAAATTAATTTAAAAATATCAATCATTTCGATAAAAACAAAAATATGTACAAAATCAGCTAGCAAAATATTCAACAGCATATAACAGTTTCACATTTAATTACAATATAGAACAACAACATCACAATCACAAATCACAGGCACAACAGAACAGAACATACACAACAACACAACCAGCACCTAACTACTCCCACCCCACACTTATCTCGAACACTGTCCCCAGTGTTCACAAAAATTCACATAGCACAAAAATTGGGTGGTGGAACTCCCTGATAAATCAAAATACTCCACTTCTTCATCAGGTGCTGTTGCCTCGTCTCCCATGTCTGAATCACCCCCATCGTCATCATCGGACTCCACATCGGAGTCCTCACGACGTGTCTCCTCATCTGTGGGGACATCATCATTCGTGAGCTCTACAAAAGCTGGCCCCACTCGGCATAGAGCCCTGGCATTTTTGCCAAACGGGTAGTCTAGCTCGAGCTGCCATAGCTCCTCCTCTGTTGCCGGCCTCCCACCTATCCATAGTTGGAGCATCTGCATCCCGTACATGCGATCCATGTACTGATCATCCCGAGCATGTCGCTCGGCTAGTGTAAGCACTGGCCCGTGGGTGGTGTAGGGAGCCTTAGTTTTGGTGACATCTAAGGCCCGCCGCTCCATCTGCGGGATATAGTCAAGGGCCTCTTCCTCAATGTCCAGGCCCCTCAGGAATGTGGTGAGTAATCCACCAAATCCGTATCTGTGCCCCTGATGCAATCGGGCTCTCTTTATGGCGGAAATAATCACCGCCCCCACATTGATCTCCAGTCCTCTTATCAGGGCGTACACCAAGCATACACAATCCCGGGTTACATCCATCATATGCACCCCCGGGATTAGGCAGGAACACACGATCTTAAGCCATATCCTGGCTTCCCTGTTCATCTGTGAGTAGGGCAACGTCTGATGGTAGCCCCTCTCCTTATGTCTGCTCCACCTAGCCGTCGATCGGGTTCCACACAAAGTGCGTCTGATGTCCGCATATGGTGGAGTGATATTCAGCTGTCGAAGCACGTGGGCGTCTGTGTCCCGTGCTCCTAAGATAGCATTGAGGTGGTGGGGCTCAAAAGTGACTATTTGCCCCCATATTTTGATGGTGTGACTTCTGAGAGTCGGGTTCCAGTTGGCATAGAATTCCCGAATCAAGTGCAAATTGCATTCTTTGGGCTCTTCAAAAATGAAGTTCAGCCCAGTTGCCTCGATCCTCTGGACAATCCTGGGGAACTCCTGTGCCAACGGTTCCCTTGCTATGTGTTCCTCGGGGAAGTACTTGCTCTCCTTGTGCTTTGCGTACCACTTCTTCCCCTCCTCAGTCACCCACCTGGTTCCATCTTAACGGCGTTGGCCGCGTGGAACCGCTGGTGCTGCTGGGACCGCTGTGCCCAGTCTGATTCTTTTTCTGCCGGCGCCAGATGTTGATGCGCCTTTTCCCTTGTCCTGTCTGCTTGCCATTTTTCCTGTCAACCCAAATAGACAAGATCAATGTTAAGCCAACTAAAATTTGCTTCGACTAAGTTGGATTAAGCTAGGCTACCCCACACTTAGTCCTTAGCCAAAATTACAACATTAAGGCAAGATCATGCTTATTTACACAAACAACCAACAAAACATAACAAATATGCTTAGTGCATTTGGAGAATTCGACGGTATATATTCTGTGTACTACACAGACTTCGTACAACTAACCACAATCATTACCATCGATAACATTTTATCCCATCACACTTAGCAAGGAGAAACAAAGAAACGAAAACAAAAAGAATTTATCTACATGAACCTATACAATTCACCCAATTCTTGCAAATTCCAATATTTCCTTCACCCGAGAATCTGTCGGTCTTTTAGCATAGTAACAGTTAGCACATCGACTCATCTCACTCAACATGTACAACCCAGTATGAATTTCACTAGTTCAACTAATTTTTCCCGTTTTCAAATTCAAAGGCAAGCCCTAGCTATGATTTTATCAAAAATTCGATTAAACTATATAATTAACGAGTTCAAGCAATCACAATGATACTCCGAACATCAATCAACAATAATTCAATTGAATTTAAGCTCAATTTCTACTTAGGGAAAGTTTAGATCATATCACATGTTCAATCTCGAAGAAAATTGACAAGAAATGAGATAGAATTGAAGAACATACCTTGAATTCGAAGAATTGAAGAAAACTCGATGAAATTCTTGGCCTAAGTCTGTGTCACGTTGAGGGGGAGGGGTTTTAGGGAGGTTGGTCGTGGAGTGTGTGAGAAATAAGGAAAATTAAGGGGGAATCGGGGTTTAACAGTGGGAAATTCGCGCGGGTCACCCGGCGACCCAGTGTGACCCGTCACGATATACACTGCAACGTGCCACAGAGGGTAACGCGGAGCACTCCCTCCGTGACATGGAGCTGTCGCGAGGGTGTTCTGGAATTTTTTGAAATTCCAGATTTACACCTCAACGTGTCACGGAGGGTAACGCGGAGGCCTCCTCCGTGACACGGATCCATCGCCCTAACTCACTGTTTTGCCATTTTTTATTATTTTTCATACCTCGAATTTTCCTTTGCGATCACTTGCACATTTATCCTCCGTTCAACCTGAAATTCATCTTACGGCACGAAATTGTTTAGAATTATAGGTTTCACTCAAAATAAAAATAAAAACAAAAATAAAAACTAAAAATTTTGTTGTTAATCAAGAAAAAGAAAAAGAAATCTATTTATAATTTACAAAGAAAAATTTCACGGGTTGCCTCCCGTGCAGCGCCTGATTTACCATCGCGGCTCGACGTTATTCAGCTCAGTCATCTTCTAGGGTGACAGACGTTTTCTCTCGACCACCGTCCTCACCCCAATAGTGCTTACATCTCTCCGGTGGTTTTCCCATTAACTCTCGTGATTCAACTATCTGAGCATCATCACCTCGATCAATCACGTTGATCACCGAGAGTTCCTCGTACACAGTAGGGAGCTTGGGGGCCTTATATACATCGAACACTTCCACCTTGTCGTGTGCCCACATGGTTTGCTTCCCTGCAGCCACATCAATCAGCGCTTTCCCGGTCGCCAAGAAAGGACGTCCCAAAATAAATGGGACTTCCGCATCTGGCTCAAAATCCAGCACGACGAAATCTACCGGGAAAATAAGGGAGCCCACTTGCACCAACACATCCTCCACAATGCCATCAGGTCTGGCTAAGGATCGATCCGCTAGTTGCAAGATCACTGTCGTTGGTCTAGGACGCCCTAAACCCAACTTCTTGAATATCGATGACGGCATCAAATTAATGCTCGCTCCCAAATCACATAATCCGTGAGCTCGGATACTCTGCCTAATTGTAATTTGTATAGTAAAGCTCCCAGGATCTTTGAGCTTTGTGGGAAGTCGGTTTTGTATCCGGGAAGTGCACTCCTCCGTGAGAGCTACCGTAGCATACTCAGTCAACCGACTTTTGTTTGCCACGATGTCCTTTATGTACTTTGCATATTTCGGCACTCCCTGCAAAACATCAACAAGAGGTAAGTTAATATGTACCTGTTTCAGCACCTCCATGAATTTCTTGAAACACGCCTCCTCCTTGTGTTTCTTTAATCTTTGAGGGAACGGGGGTGGTGGTCTTTCTGATTCAGCTTCCTTTTTCTTCCCCCTCTCATCACTTTGCTCCCTCTCAACTTCTGTTGCTCCCAATTGTTGAGGTGGTTTTTCTGGTTCCACCTCTTTCAGCTGCAAACCACTCCTTGTGGTCACCGCATTCACCTGCTTGGGATTGGGATCTGTGTCGCTCGGAAGTCCTCCTCTAGGCCTGGTATTTTGGGCTCCAGCAAATTGCCCAAATTGATATTCAAGTGCCTTAGTAGCTAACTGGTTGTTCTTCACCTCGGCTGCCAATTTCACATAGTCAGCCTGCAATTGAGCTTGGTTAGCTATCATCGTCTTGAACATCTCCTCAATGCTGGGTGATGGTGGTGGAGGAGGTGCATTGTTGTTTCTATATTGTGCCTGATAGTTCTGATGCCCTCCTTGATTCCTCTACGCCCCCTGACTCGAACTCTGCCCTTGATGGTTGTTGCTACCCCAACAGAAATTCGGATGATTCCTCTAGTTGGAATTGTTGCTGTTGCCATATTGTTGGTGGTTATTCCTCTGTACATTTCCCACAAAGTTCACCAAGTCAGGATTTGCTCCACAACACTCAGCTGAGTGCTCACTGCTCCCGCACACTTCAAACCAAATCTGCTGCACTGCATTCACTGGGGCTTGAGGCTGGTTCATTGTCATGTTACTGAAGTGGGTGTTGAGTTGATTCTGTAAGGCAGCTATCTGTGCAGCAATAGCTGTAAAACCATTCACTTCTAGAACTCCTGCTGCTTTCCTTGTTCCTCTTCTTGATGAATCAGCATTCCACTCCGGATTGCCCTGCGAAATACGGTTTAACAAGGTATACAGCTCCTCATAAGTTTTCTCCAATGCTTGTCCCCCAGCTGCTAAGTCTAGCAAGATTTTTGTGTGGGGTTCCAAACCCTCTATAAAAGTGTGCACCAGCACATCATTGGATTGATGATGATGTGGAGAATCCCGCAACATGGACTTAAATCTCTCCCAAGCTTGATATAGATTCTCTCCCTCTCTCTGTTTAAAACTTAGAATTTGACTTCTAAGTCTTGCTATTTTACCGGATGGAAAATATCGTATCAAGAATTTCCTTGCAAGATCATCCCACGTGGTAATAGAATTTGGTGGCTCAGCTTTCAACCACCTCTTGGCTTCTCCTAATAGTGAAAAAGGGAACAATGTAAGCCTGACATAATCTGATGACACTCCAGTGGGGATATAAGTGTCACTTATCTCCAAACAATTTTGGAGATGCTGCTGTGGATCCTCATGAGGGAGACCTGTGAACTGCCCGCTGGTGTGCAACAATTGCACCATGTTTTGTTTGAGCTCGAACCTACCTCCTGGCTCAGGTTTGCGGATGCTAGATGTGACATTGTTAGTATGTGGGATTGCCACCTCGCGAACCGGCCTAGCTGCTACTTCCTCGGGCACTAACATTGCCCGTACTACTGGTGGATTCTGTTGTTGCTCCATGATTGTTTGTTTGAGCAACTGCAGTTTTTTCTCTAGAGCTTCTCTACGCTGATGATGAAATAGTCTTTCAGGCTCTAAATATGAGTCCACCAGCTCCTTGTCTCTTGCCAGTGTTCAACAGGGATTATATCTACAAAATACAGGCTAAGACCAAGTTGTCAACACTAAGAAAAAAATATAGTAAATTAACACTTAAGAAAAATTCGCCAATTGCCAGTCCCCGGCAACGGCGCCAAAAACTTGTTCGGTGTTTGTTATATGGGTGTATAACTACATGAAAGTGCACGTGGTCAAACAAGTAGTAAAGTGGCTTAAATAAGCCAAGTATCGATCCCACAGGGACTGGGATGAGGTAACAAATTTACTTAAGTGTTACTATATTGATTCGAAAAATGAAGACAACAGTGCAACGAAGAGTTTGATATATTTTGATTTCTAATTTTATCCTAAGTCTACAAAGATTATATAATTTGAGTCTGAACTATGAATGTGAGCATGCTGAGGTTAAATGAACATGTAAGGAAATAAATTATCGATATAATTTGGTTAACTTTTCCTCCGGTTGCTAGTCAAGAACTATTGCCAATGGATTAAAACTCTCGTATTTAACCCAACTTAAGAATCATGAACCGTCCACCTACATTTCTGTGATTAAACGAAATTCATGTTCTAGCCATACAAAACCGGTTCCTTAATTGACTAATACGACCTTCAGGTATATTTCTATCCTGAAGGTAAATCGATTCTCAATTTTCCCAAACCAAGAAAAGATCATATCCTATTGATTCACAACTTTCCAATTTCTTGCTCTCTCGAGTGAAACTGGACTTTTTAGATGTACATTAATATAGGCCACAGAACAAGAATCAATAGAACAACCATGGAAGAAAAGATGAAAAACCAAATTGAGCAACAATCACATTTCAATACAATTGTTCTTAACCTCAGCAAGAAGAGGAATTAGCCACTCATTTGTGGATTTAACTTCGTTAAATGAGTGTTAAACATACAAGAAATTGAATGAAAGAAGAAGGAGATAGAGAAAAACCCTGACAATTTCGTCCCCTCAACTGCCTGTAACCCACGTTCTTGCTCCACCAAGTCAGAATATTGAAAAATGAACCTAAGTGTTCTATTTATACTAGTGGGAATTTTTCCTGGAATAACAAGCAACATGTCACGGAGTGCATCGCGGAGCACTGCCTCTGTGACACGCCACAGACGCGGAGCCTCACTGGAAATAGACTATCAAGGTAATAAAGCCCAACGTGGCACGGCGTGCAACGCGGGGCTAGGCCAACGTGCCACGGCCCCAACGCGCACCCACACTGGAATTTGGCCAAAAATTCCCTAGCCAGGCAGAAGGCCTCCGCGATGGCAGCGTGACACGGCTCCATCGCGGAGCCCCTTTAATTCTTGCCATCCAATGCTTTGTCCTTTGCTAATCATCCAGTCCATCTCCGATCTTCCCCAACACGCATTTTAGCTTCCCAAAATTACATTTCACCTGCAAAATAACGCTAATCATGTTGGTTAGTATAAATTCACATTTTATTATAAATCACATGAGAATGTATAATCATTGATAGATAAACAAGGTTAAAATGACACATTTGAGTATCACTTGGGCATATAAATTTGCCCAAGATCAAATATTCTATGAAAAGTCTGTGGTGAAATTGGGGAAGAGAAGTCATGACGAATTACACTTGTTTTTCCATGGCGATAGAAAGGAGTAGAGTCTCTATGCCTTGATTCAAGTTCCAAAAAATGATTTTCCAAGTTATCCATCCTCCCTTCTATACGGGAAGATAAAGCGGTTATCATGTTCACCACATCATGCAAAGTGGGTTTCCCTGATGGGCACTGTATTCACCTCATCTTGATTGACCATCGTACCTATGGAAAACACAAAGAAAAGCAAGCAAACTCATTATGTTAGTGAAAAAATTCACACTCGCCCAGGAAATGCTCACCTTAGATGCCTCACAATTGCCACGGCCAAAGATTGTAGCTTGTGTAATTCGTTGAGTTTCAAGTGGCTAAGCTCAACTTGAGGTCTAGAATGGATACTTGTTGACTCAATGAAGAAAGGCACAAGCTGACATGATGAAATCAACAAAATTAAAGGAGAATAAAGGGAAAAAAGATAGAAAAACAAGCACGAAAAAAATCATACACGAAAAAAACTAAGTAACAAAAAGTAGGTGAAGTACTTGATGTTAGTAGTTTTTGGGAATTAAATGATAAAAAAATGAAGAACTAATTAAACAACCAATTAAATATGCTAATTAGATGTTAATTAGTATAGACATCAAAAGAAAAATGAGCTTGGAAGAAGAACCGTGATGTTTGGATACTTTAAAAAAAAATTGGGTTGGAAAAAGTCCCAACACTTAGAAAATTTTGGCTAAAAAACCAAAAACATGAAGGTCCACTCTTTGAAGTTATAGTCACGCGCCAGGTGGCGTGACTGGGGAAGGGTGGATGCACGGAAGCTGTGCTGGCACTGATGTGACAGGCTGCTGATGTGGCATTCACGTGGAAATTGTAATTATTTTTTTCTCAATTTTGTTTTCAATTTTTTTTTCAAATTCAATTTTTTTCAATTTTTTTAAACTAATAATATCCACAAATAGACCCACTAACACAATTTCACAATATTAAAGGGATGAAATGGATCAAAAGTACCTTTGAGTCTTCTTTTTCACCTTGAAGATATGAAGATCTCTAGGAACACCAAGAACATGAAGAATAAAACCCTTGATCAAAACTTCTCCAAATGAGCTCAAAATTTAGGACCTTCTTCCCCTTGATGTAGAGAACAAAACCCAAGTAAAATTAAGCTCCAAATCAACCCCAATCAACAAGACCTAATTTCAATTTGCATAAAGTCTTCAAACTTCAAGGTCTTCAATGGTAGATTGATATCCAAAACTCAAATTTCAAGAAGAACCTAAGATCTAGACACAAAAAATACTAGGGAACAAGAATATAGTGTCAAAACAACAAATTAAACAAAAAAAATTCAATTTTTTTTTAATTTTTGACTTTTTTTTATTTAATACCTAAATTCCAATATTAGTATTGTAAGAACAATACTAATTCTAGATCTACATACCAAATGATACAAAAGATTAAAGAAAGATAACTAACTAAAAATAAAGTGATTAGAATTAACAACCCTTGTGAAAAGGCACAAGGACCTCCAATTCTCAAATCAAGAAACACCTAGTTCTTAAGAAGACCTCAAGGGAGATGATTCCCTTGCAACCCTCTTCTCTGCACAATTAACAATCAAAAGCTTGACAAAAGCTTAGCAATCTACTGCACTCAAAATATTATTTGTTCAAAGTCATGAAAATTAAAAGAGCCCCTATTTATACTAAGTAGGGAAAAAGAGAGACTATTACAAATATGCCCTTAATGAGTAAGGGCCTTGTTTGGATGGTCTTCCTTTTTCTTGAAATTCAAGATTAGCTAATTTCACTTCTAGCCACTTTCTTCACTCCTTTTGCCATCTTGTGTTCCTTCTTCTTCCCAAGTTATGATCCAAAGATGGAATCCATTAGACATCTCCCATATGCACTCAAGTGTCTCCTTTTTCATGAAGAGGCCTTGTAGATCTTGGAGCTCTCTTGCTTGACTCCTTGTGAATGATCTTGAAAGAACATTGATTGCATTGATTTCTAAGAATAGTCTCTGTGTTGAGAAAGAAGGTATAAGGTACGGAGATGCTAGACCATGTATAAAGGTTTTATCCATGATAAATAAGAGAGTAATATTTCCTCCCATTAAAAGCCCATGAAGGGGGACTATGGGGTACATAAACGAATTAAAGAATCACACTTCCAGGTGATGCCCTTTTCTTTCTTTTCCACCTCATCAACCCCAAATTTTAGTTTTGCATATTTTAGTCACATTTCATAGTGTCAAGAAGGACAGACTCAAAAGAAGATCAAACTTGAGAATTAGCTTCGATTTCACTATGGTTGATCAGGAAAAAGGGTCATAGGCTCAAAATGTGAGACTAGAAATACATACATCATTCGGTAGGCTCATTTAGAAAAAAATTATAGCTCTTGAAACACAAAGAAGGCCTAAGTTCTTATCTACAACCCAAAGTCAATCCTAAGCTAAAGCATGAGTCGCCAGGAAAGTTCTACAATGTAACCACGACAAGTGAACAAACAAAATTTTCCTCACCACATAATAACACATGGATATCAAATGGAGTAAACAACTCTCTCAACAAGGTAATCATTGCCACAATCAACACAATAAGATGTCAAAAATAGAGGTAAGCATGTGATGAAAGGCGAATTTATGCACTTCATAGACATATTTTTGCCCATACTTTACTATGTTTTGAGAACAAATTTAAGTGTGTTTGCATGTGATTATGTTATATATTTGTGAAATGCATCTAACGCATGTGATTAGATGTTTTCAGGCTAAACATGATGGATTTGAATGTATTTGAGGCCTTTGGGTTACATGTAAAGAAGTTGGAATGAAAGATGCAAAGATCAAAGCTTGAAGCGACCAACCGCACGAGGATGGCACACAGTCGCGTGAGGCACCAGGCCGTTGGCACTACAGATTGTGCAGCGCGGTAGCAAGGTAGGCTCACTGCCTGGCGCAAGGCGCCGGCCTCCTAGCGCTATGACACGCACGAAGCAGCCCTATGCCTTCGCAATGGGGTTTGCTATGCGGCACTAGGGGAACCGTTTTGGAAGGTGCAACGCGGCAAGGTGGGTCCAACGGCTAAAAGTTGTTTCCTACTTCAACTAGGAAAAGGAAAATTAAATCCCAAGTCAAATTCATCAAGTAACAAGGAAAACATAAATCTACTACTATAAATACCCTTTTATAATGAAGTTTTAAGTTGGAATGTTTTCCAGTTGAAATTTCACAACAAGTTTCTACAGTAAATTTTAAGACGTGTTAGAAGACATATTTGAGATACGATTGTAATGTTGTTCTTTCGAATTTTGCATTAATCAAGTGAGTTCTTTCTATCATCATTGTAAGTATTAATTATTGCTTTTATTTATGAATTCTATTAATTTATTTATAAACATGATAGGCTAAAACCACCATAATTAGGGTTGTGGGAACCATGACAAATTAACATACATAGGTAAAATACTTAGTGATTCTTGAACGGAGTTTATGCATGTATTGTTTCTTCCTTCGTTTTAATTGATTTTTAACGGTTGCAAACGTTAGAACTTTCCTTATTCTTACTTACCGGACCAAGGAGGTAGTGAATGGGAAAAGGGATTAACAACGGAGATTTGAGGCAATCAACCCTCATCTAATAGCTTGACCTTGTCTGGGAATAGCTAATTCGATATTAAGGGTAAGGGTTAGTAAAGCATACACCCATAGATGGATCAAGTTGCGTGGTCATAATCATCTAAATAGGGGACCAACCATTTAGGTGAAATTAACTTACTGATATTGCATGCTAAGCATCGGAATAGATCACTAGTATAAAATGCCTTGTGGTTATGAAGTCATGGGGAACACTTACCCTAGTTAGTTGCATTAATTTGGAAACAACAAACAATTTCTCAACCTTGTTATTTATTACTTTTATAAATTTTCCCCTCTTAGGAGATAATCGACTTAAAAGCTTTAATACTGGCGTTCTTCTACATCCTTCTATATTCCCTGTGGGATCGACCCCATCTCTAGTTGGGTTCTTTATTGACAATGTCCGCTTCATACTTCTGAAGGAAGTGTGGTTTGAGCGTTATGAACATGTCAATACACAATATTTGTGGCAAAAATGGGCATTTTTCCAAGAAATTTTAAATCATGCTATAATCTCATATGCCATTACCAACTAAGTCAAAAAACACTTTATTCTACTAAGAACAACCCAAACTATAGGTCGGTACCCTTATGAATGTTGCCTAACAATCTATCAATGGGCTCATATACTACGACACTTAACTACATTTATTTTTGCCAGATTTAATAGAAATAAAACCTCTCGAGAAAGTACCATGGCTTAAAAAATCAAGGATGACTCTACACTACAAAAGCAATAGAACTCTATACTAGGAAAATGAATAAATGGACACAGATCACACACCATCATTAGACTCACAAAAAAATCAATTTTTCAATAAAAAACCAAAGAGTCAAATCTAACAGCATCAATACATGGAAAATATGCACAAGGGACAAAAATATGCAAATACCCACTCGCAACTTAAATATTGTGCAATGTCCCAATGCACATAAAAAGTAAAGCATAGAAATGAGAGGCTCCCTGCGATGCTCAAAGCGCAATACTCTCGATCATTTGGTACATGGGTTGGGATGATTGCTGGAACACCAAGCTAGAGTATAGATGAAGTGTTGGCCTCACTATCTCTATAAGGTATGATCCATGCGAATTCTAATGACTCCACCTTTGCATCTTTTATTGCTGCAGCCTTTATGGGATCATCCTCCTCCTAGAGGTGTCCCCCATCCGGGTCATCATCATCCTTCGATAACGGCATTTTCTTTACAGCTCGCGGAGGAATAGGACCTCTGGATGGTAATGGACTGCGTGATCAAGCTCACATAGGTGTGGCTCTAGTAGGTGTAGCTTTGGGAGGTGAGGCTCCGGGAGGTGAAATGTCATGTGGAGACAATCGGGCCTGTGAAGCCTCAACCGGTGATGCTGATTATGAAGCCTCTCTAGCTAGGGGAGGTGAAGAACCCCGTAGAGATAGTTTGGCAGGTGAAGCTTGAGGTGGTGCATCCTTTGGGATCAATGCTATCAAGCTAGAAATGGCCTAGTACAATCAACAAAATGCATAGAAATCTCAATTGCCTCAACTCAAGGCTCTTTAGTCTACATCTCTAGCACGACTACCCTCATTTTCTCAAGTCTGTATAGAGGTATGTAATATATGGATGTGTGGTTCCTTGCTCAAACTACAATATCCTAGCCTCAATGGTCCCTAGTCTAGCACTGAATGCCTAATGGGAAACCCTTACTGAATCCTACAGTGGCTGCAATGCTCGCTCACTAATCTTGGCCACAAAGGTCGGTATCTCCTCTATCAGGAGGGCCTACTGCCTCTCATGTCTATCAAGTCAAGAATCCATACTTTCTAATGAATCTCTAGAAATCTGAACAGCCCTAGGAGTGACAACGGAAGCTAGAGCAGGTGTAGCAGCAAAAGAACTAGCTCCTCGAGGAGCGGAACCTGTGGGAATTGAAGTTGGAGATGCTAATGGCTATAAGGTGAAAACTCTGTTGGGATCCTCACACTAGATACCCTTACTCTTAGATATGCCCCTAACTGGTAAAGTTGTTCTAATGCATCAAGAGGTTGTGATCAATGAGTCATCCCTCATCTTGGTGATATCAGTCACTTGTCGAGCCTCGGTATAAATGTCCCCTCTCTGTAAAACTAAGACCCCTACTCTCTGGCATAATGCAGTCACCAGAAATGGAAATAAGAGAGAGGTAGTTGCTTGTAATACTCACTCCTTGAGCTCCATACACAACATCTGCCCGATGTTAATTCTCTTGCGATTCAAGATCGTCGCTATGACCAATGCATAGCCATGTGTGAGCCTATTGTTGCTCTTAGTAGGGTAGATACGACTACATATTATGTTCCACCAAAACTTGTCCTGAAGCTGCAAATCTCTCATGAAAATCTAGGTTATATCAAGAGTGGCCCATATGGGTGTAGCTCGAGCTATGATCCCAACCATACATACACCCAGCCCACATTCCCCTTTGAAACACTACATCATATTCCTATGTGTCTATGGCCTCATAACCATCACCGAGGTAGTACCAGTTGATTTCTTTCGGGCTGATATTGACCGATACTCCACAGATCATAACTTACATTTGAGGCTCCACCTGAGACCTCAGACCTAGCTTGGTCAACTGAAGAAGGGAACCATAGACTATATAGAACTCCCTCATAAGAGTCTGGATGTACTCGCCCGAAGGATGGAGGAGGAAATCCTAATGCTGAAACTAGATTTGCTCCATGATATCCGAGTATTGGTCCAACCTGATAGTACTCACAACTTTTTCCTCAGTGATGCCCCCAGTAAGGCTTTCTTAAATGAAGGTTCCACCCCTTAAGATATCTATCATGGGCACCTTGTACTTCCCACCTAATCTTGAACATGTCCTCTGAAGTGCTATGAGTTTACAACACTTTCAATGCTTAAAACTAAGAAAATAGGATGGACTTAGGTGTGTTTATATTGATATAACACTGGTACAAGTTGTAGCATTGAGTCGTGGAAATATTTAGAACAATTGCACAAGAGGCTAACTCCTGACATGAATAGACAGTACGAGTTGTGGTGGCAAGGTACGAGTCGTGGCGGCAAGGTACGAGTCGTACCATCACACTCGTGACAAACTTCAAAAAAATTGAGAGTTCTAAGAATCAAGCCACAAAAGAACAGTACAACACGTAAGAAGCATGTACGACTCATACCAAGGCCCAACACTTAGCCAAATTTGAGCAAGCCAAGGACATACGGATAGCAGGTACGACCCGTACAATCCTACTACAGGTCGTAGGATCTGTTGTGGCCAGGCGGCACCAGTTATGGAAATTTACTCTGTTAGCTTAGGAAAAGGATTCTTATGTCTGTATAAATACTTTTTATGTTTTATTTTCAGTAGAGAACATCTAGACAACATAGAGAGAAATACTGGAAGTAATTAGAGAAGGTTAGGAAGTGAGGAAAAACAGAGAATTGAGTTGATTGTCTTATGATCAACCTTTTCTTGATTTCTTTCTTGATATTTGTGAATTGTTCTTGAGTTATTTTGGAGATAATCAAAGAAATCTTTTTTCTCATCTACAATTGTAAATATTGAATTATGTGTTTAATTATTGAATGCATATCACAACCTTGAAACTATGAGAGGCTAAAACCTCATAGCTAGGGTTGTGGGAACCGTTGTGGATTAATGAGCTAGGGTTACACAAAAGTGATTCAAAATCAATGCAGAATGCTTGTATTGTATTCTATTCATGCTTAAACATTTTTTAACGGAGTACAACATTAGGACTTGCCTGAATTCTTTACTCGCTTGAGCCTAGAGAGATAGAGATTAGGAAAAGAAAATTATAACAAAGCCTTGATCTCAATGATCATTGTATTAACTTGCGTTGTGATCTCAAGATAGTTAAATTTGAAACAAATTGATAACAGTTACATTGAAATCACTCATGAGACCTGACCCAGTGATTGAGTATAGTCATCCAATAAGGACAAACCAGTCGTTTGGATGAACCCTAGTTATCAGTTCTACAAGTAAGTATTAATATTGATCACGTGTGTATACCCGAAGTAGTTATGAACTCATGGTGAACATAAACCCTAGTTAGTCTTGACTCTTGATTTTACATCACAATTTCAATCATTCTTTTATTTATTATTTTTCTTGAAACCCCCAAATTGGAGTAACTAACCAACAAGTTCACTTACCCATATTAGTCTAGATCTTCCATATTCCTTTGTTGGGTTCTTTATTGACGACGTTCGCTTCATACTTCAGTAGGAGGTGTGAGTTTGAGCGTTATCAAAAAGTGGCGCCGTTGTAGGGGAATACGGCTAAGACTAGATTAATTGCTTGTATTTGACTTTTGGTAGTTATTTCCTTAATTACGTTTTCTTTTTATTTGTGATACCCACAGGTTGTTTTCCGGTGGATGCCAATCACTCGGAGTAGTAGAAATCTCCTAATTTCGTTGAACCACAAAATTGAACGAATGTTGCGCAGAATGGAATACCAGGAGTAGAGATGCCCGTATAGCTGAAATAGCTAGGCAAGCTGAGATAGCTCGGCATGCTGTACTTTAGGATGCGGAAGATGCCAGAGAAGAGGTTGTTAATGCCGGATGACATTGGCGGGGCAACAGAGGCCATAGATTTGCCCCTCAGTTCTTCGATGATAAGGACCCAAACATTGATCAAGTTGGGTCAACTAGAGCAATTATACCACCACCACTACCCGCTGGGGCCAAATTTGACATCACGAGCACCATGATTCAACTGTTAAACATGAAAGGGATGTTCAGTGGTCACACAGTGGATGATGCCAGCCTACACCTAATAAACTTCGTCGGAATATGTAATGCGTATAGGTTGTGTAGAGTTAGCCAAGATGCCATCAGACTCAGACTTTTCCCCTTCTCTCTGTCAGGGGAAGCCACGTTATGGTTATCGGAGTTGCCCAACGAGTCCATAACCAACTAGAGGGAACTCAAGCAAGCCTTCTTGGAGAGATTCTTTCTCCCCTCCAGAATGTTGCAGCTTAAGGATGAGATTTATAATTTTCAACAGCTCAAAACTGAGGTACTTCATGAAACCTGACTGAGGTTCAAGAAGAAGTTGACAAAGTGCCCAAATAAAAAGTTTCATATGATAGTTTGTTGAAAAATTTTTATAGGTCTATAAACAATAGCACAAAATCTGTAGCAGACACAGTGGAAGAAGGAGCATTGATGAGTTATACCTGGGAGCAAGAAGCTATTATCCTTGACAGGGTGACTAAAACAAACAGGGCATGGCATACCCGGGAGGCAGATGTAGCGGCCGATACATATGTTGTTGGTTTGACTGTAGACCAACGTAGGAAGGAAGAAGAACGCAACTAGGAGTTGGCTCATATGTGCACATTGTTGGATCTGCTTACAAAGCACATTATGGGAGCTGGAGCCAAAAAGGTAAATGCAGTGGGGACACAAGGACTGGATCCAGGGGCAGACCACTATAATTCCAAGGAGAAGGCAAATTTCCTGGACAGCCAAGTGGCGGATTTTCGAGCCAACGCTTGAGCTTCTGGACAAGACAATTGGCACCAAGGTTCTGGAAACCAAGGTCGGAACCAATACATAGATAACAACAATCAAAACGGGTACAGAGATAGGAGCCCTGGTCGTGAGCGCGAAGGAGAATGGAGAAGGAATGACCGCTATTGCAACGACCGAGCTGGAATATACGTGCCTCCCAATGCATGAGAGGGGGAGGCTGGATAGTCAAGGCTAGAAAGCATGATGGCTGAGATGCTAAAAAAGGTGAGGTCCGCTGATGATCAGCTGAAGGAAATCTGAGGTGATATATCAAGCATGGGCCAGAGAGTGGAATCTCATGCAACAGCCATCAAGCATATTGAACAGCAGCTAGGGCAACTATCGACATCACTGAACCCTAGATAGAAGGGTACACTACCTAGCAACACCATCCAGAAACCAAAGAATGATGGTCATTAAATGGCGTTGATGACTAGAAGTGGTAAGACCGCAATTGATCCCCCTCTACCGGTTGTACTTGAATAGAAGAAAGAGAGTGTAATTGAAGAATATGAAAATGATGCTGAGATAAAAGGTGCTGACAATACTGAGTTGCCCGAGGCCACAACTGGTAAAAAAGGGTTTGAAGAGGAACAAAGTGCAACATAGATTTACAAGGCAATCCCGAGACCATGACCACCGTTTCCCCAAAGAATGAAGAAGAAGGCGGAGAATGGTAAGTTCCAGAAATTCTTATCAATGCTCAAACAATCATCTGTGAAAGTACCATTGGTTGAGGCTTTGGAACAAATATCAGGATATGCTAAGTTCATGAAGGACCTGGTGACAAAGAAGAGGTCCGTGAGTTATGAGCCTGTAGATAATGTGCACCACTGTAGTTCCATATCTACATGAGTCCTGGCCCAGAAAAGGGAAGATCCATTGGCGCTTTCACCATCCCTTGCACTATTGGCAATGTCGAGTTTGCAAAGGCACTTTGTAATCTGGGAGCAAGCATCAATCTGATGCCATTGGCTATGTTCAAGCAGTTGGGCTTGGGAGCCCCTACACCGACTACCATGCAGCTACTGATGGCCGATAGGACTGTGAAAAAGCTAGTGGGGATCCTGTTTGATGTGATTGTAAAAGTTGACAAATTCGTATTCCCATTAGACTTCATGATCCTGGATTGCAAGGTCGATTAAGAGGTCCGCATTTTCTTGGGGCGACCATTCCTTGCTACCGAAATGGCCTTAGTTTGTGGAAGTCGGCCAATTGAAGTTCAGGATAAATAAAGAAGAGGTCACTTTCAACATTTGGCGTGCAATGCAGCAATCGAAGGAATACACCCTAGTCTCAGCAATAGAGGATGAATCTGAGTGTCTTGGCGAAGTCTGAGTAGTCAAGAGACTTGCATCATGCCGCGATTTTAAATCAGGAGCTTCTTTGGAGGCAACCCAAGTGGTGGCTTGGTGAATTATGAGTAACCGGACCACCTGTGTCGTGCCGCAATGTTAAATCAAGCACTTCTTGGGAGGCAACCCAAGTGATTTAACTAATGTGTGTTCTGTATGTAGGGAAAAAACAAAAATCGGTGGCAAAAAAATTTCTGAAAAACAGGTGTTATGACTCTCAGTACAACTCTTGAGAAAGTTGTACGAGTCGTAGCATGAGTTTTGGTGAGAATAAGAGGTGCTTCAGTGAAGGAGTTCAGGGTACAATTGGTCCTACAACTCGTAACTCAAGTGTACGGGTCGTAGTACTTACTGTGCCTGTGAACCATGCAAGCTATGCAAGGCAAAGACCTATGAGTCATCATACGGACCGTACTCATATGGTACGAGTCATAGGAAGCTCTCGTAGGCCCCAGGTAAGTTTTCAACTCTCTGAAATACGGGTCTGAGGGATGAGTCATGGGGTCTTCCTACGACTCATGGTACAAGTTGTGATGGATCAAAATCATTGAAATAACCCGACTCGGCCCAAGTTTTTAAATCTGCCTCCTCACTTATTTGAAATTCAAACCCAAGCATACTCCTCTCCCACGCGATCAAAATCAAACCCACAAAATATACTCACGACTCCCTCACATCTGCAACTCAAAAACAAAGAACAATCGAGCATTTCTTGCTCAAGAAAGTTCATCTCGACCCTAAATTTAGACTCCCATTCAAAGTAAGCAGCAACAAGTAAGTGTATTGCTTTGAATATTGAGAAAACTTATGTTCTTGATGTAATGATGCTAAAACCCCTGTGAGTTATCATTTTTGCTTGAATGATTTGAAAGAGACAATTACTATGGGCGTTATAGGACTATGTGCGAATGGAAAAAAATCTTAAAGTTGATGAACTTGTGCATTGAAGAATTTAAAATTGAGTTATCTGTAGTGGCTAAAAAGGGGAGGGATGAGTAGTGTAAAATGGATTGAATTTCATGCCTAGACTTGGGGAATTTTGAGTACCCAAAACATGATAAAGACTCCCTGTAAACTGGACAAAAATTGAGGTAGGGACAGGCTTCACAAGCCTTCCTAAGACTCGTGGTTTGATACTACGACTCGTAGGATGGCTCGTTGGGGCTGTCCTAAGATAAAACTAGAAAAGACATGAAGTATGATCTATGGTACGGTTCATGGTTTGCTACTATGAGTCATACCAAGGATTTGTACCAAGATCTGGAAAGGGTCAAGTCCATAAGAGGCAGTACGATCCTTCCTACGACTCATGGAATCGACCTACTGGTCGTACCATGAGTCGTGGAAAAATATAGAGAAATTGTTAGTGAAGGGACATCCTCATACGACTCAAGGTACGAATTGTACCTTCGTGGTACAAGTCGTACCTGGGAGTCGTAATATGCAACAAAGACTTCATGGGACTTCATACAAGTCATATCTCCATTGTACAACCCGTATTGTTGACCCGTGGTTAGATACAAAGAATTTTACTTCTTGCTTTTCTTTCTCAGATATGGAATTCTAACTCTCTTCTCTATAGGTAAAATGATAGTCAAGCGTAAAGAATCTAAAGCAACTGCTCGGAGAACATTACATGATGATACCACTAAATTCGAGAAATCAGGCAGTTCCCCTAGTGGTTCAGTTGAGAAATACAAGATCGATACATCAGACATTGATGGGACCTGAACCACTAGGTTCCCAAGTCGTCACAACTACTGACACATCTGCCGAAGCTCCCCAATCTGAGGAGGGGGCTAAGGAAGGTAATCAGGAGTCAGGAAGCGGCTCAAATGTAGAAGAAGGGTCTGAGGAGACCCAATCCGGAGAGGCAAGTGGCAGTTTTGAGTTAGAGGAGGAGGCTCTCAATGCTAAGCAACAGCAGATCCCACCTAGGGAGAGTCGCACCATTCGATGGAGAGTGCCAAGAGCACAGGAAATCTATGAACAAGGCATTGATATCACCGCTAAAAACAAAACCTAGCGAAGCATCCAAGAAGAGTCGCGGATCCTCACCAACACATTGAATGAAGTAGAGGAGATGAAGTGGATATTCAGCTTCTATGGGCTTGAATGGATGTCTAGGACTCCAGACCAGTACACCTCAGAGATAGTCCGTGAGTTCTATGCCAACTACTTGGCGACCATGGAGGAAAAGGCAAAAAAGGAGAAGAAAGTGAAAGACCAGCCCAGATTGGAGAGTGTCATGGTCAGAGGAACAGAGGTCAACATCTCCGAGCGCACTATCTCTCAAATCCTATATGGGTCGCAGTTCATATCTCCACATGCCACGTCGGAATATGAGTATCAAGTGGAGGCACTGAAGCAAATTAGGCAGTTGGGATTTGAAGTGAGACAGAGGCAGCTACAGTGGTTGGCGGGTGTTATAGTTGAGGACAAAGAGGAAGCAGAGTGGGTTTCAGGTGGAAAGCATGTTACCAAAAACTCACTCAACTTCATAGCAAAAGCCTGTTGGACATTAGTGAGCCACCGATTAGCATCAACAGTCAATGAAAACACTTTGAGTGTAGACAGAGCAGCTCTGGTGGCATGCCTCATGTCCAGATACCCCATCAACATCCTGAGGATCATCGCAGAGGAAATATGATATCGGGCTGCGGGATTGAGCACTACCATCCCATTCCCGAGCCTCATTTTCAGATTATGCAAAGAGGCAGGAGTGCCGGTGTGACAGGGTGAGGAGCGCTTGATTGGAGGGCAGATGTCACAACCCGAGAGTACACCCGGATCATAGACACGGGACAAGGAACCCCGATAGGCTCCAAGTCTACCCATGGCATAATCATCACATACACTTAACATAATAAACGTCAAACATCATGAACAAGCGAAAGAACTTACTAGAGACTGATATAAATCAAAATGACTACTTAATAACATTTAAATACAACACTGATCTTGTCTAACAAGTCTGAAAGCCTTCTAATAAACTGATGAGTTGCTAGGACAAGCCTCTAGATAACTCCAAAGGTCTGAAAACTAAAACAAGAGAAAATGAGAATATAAACCACGTCCTCGGAAGATGAGAACTCACAGTGAGCAGCTGGAAGAGAGAGAAGCGTATCTAGTCACGCGGCTAAACCTGGATACCTAAATCTATATCATAAAATGATATAGCACAAAAGGTGTGCGGTGTACTGAGTATGCAGGAATGTAAACAAATAGCTCATAAGCATCAATATACAAATAGGGAGTACTATAAATCACCGGATTAGTAGCATAACTGGAAAGAGATACAGCAATCTATATGATATCCATATATTCATATAATCTTAATCACATGATAAGGACATGCATTATTGCAAGTTCAACTAGAGTACAAAAGTATTGATCTTATGACACAAGAGTGCAAAGTCATGACTGATATATATACGGTCCCCGACTGTCCAAGGGAAACATTCTTACTTGTGAACATCCCTAACCGTCGAAGGAAGGGAAAACTTTGATATGAGAAGTCACTAACTAACTAGGTATGTATGAAATACTCTTGATAACGAGAACTCCCGACTGACTAGGGAAATATTCATGCTAACGAGAAATCCCGATCGACTAGGAAAATACTCTTGCTAATGAGAAATCCATACCGACTAGGAAAATACTCTTGCTAACAAGAAATCCCGACTGACTAGGGAAATACTCTTTCTAGCGAGAAATTTTGACTTACTAGGGAAATACTCTTGCTAACGAGAAATCCCGACTGACTAGGGCTAATCCAAATCGCAATAGCTAATCAGAGACAAAAGGACAGTTATTGATTTTCATCATACAACATTCTTATCAATAGGGTGGGCTACTTTTTAATAACATCAACCCAACAGTTGCAATATCATTCTCATGCGTTATCATCATGGAATCCAATTTATAGCTATCTCAAGCATCTTTTGCTAACGAGCATTCTACAAGGGCACACTATGTATATACTATCATGACACTCCAAACCCCAAGTTTATCTCATTCACATGTAATACGAGATCATGCATGGTTATAGATACAACTCATACTCTAGAAAGATATATGACTTCACTCATTTAAGTCTACAACATTCCACACACTTGTCACAATCACTCCTTTGTGAACCCTTTAGCCATAGGCGTTTTAGATTCCAAGGTTTTTATAAAACAATTTAAATGAGGAAAACAATATAGAATTCTCCCAGGCTTCGTAGTTCAATAACGGAGGTGAAATCTTCTTATGCCAAATCAACTAAATCTAAAGCAGGGTAAGGACACCCAACTTATTTCAATTACTCAAGCCTATAACTTCTACTCAATTCCATATGATCATCAATGTCATACTCAAGTCATTAGAGTTAATTATGCAATATTTTCACACTTCCATCATGTTTATGAGTTTCTACGATAATCATGAAAGGAATATACCATTCCCAATCAATACTAGGATCAATTTAGGGAGAATATACTACATGCATACATACTCACCTAATCTTCACAATTGCATCATATTCATGCATGACTACGACAATCAAGTGAACAATAAGCAGAACCCATTTGTTACTCAAGTCCATTCATGAAGAACATGCTACCATCATACAATCCCAACATATAACCCTAATCCAAAGTGACCCATTAATTAACATTCCAATTCATTCCATAATCACAGTAAATATTAGCATTTAAGAAAAGGATGAGGAAGAAATTACCCATTATTCATGAACCCTAGATCATGATATTTTAAATAATTTAAATTGGGTTCTTATTGAAAACATTTGGGGCACAAGGATGAAAAGATATCCTTCTTGAAGTCCCACATAATTGGTAGATGAAGACCCCGCTTGATTATCTTCCTTGAAGCTTGAAGAACACCTTGGGAAAATTACTAAAATCATTGGAGAAGAGAGGAGGAAGAAGGAGATTGAGAGAATGAGGTTTTACGATTAGGAAAACCCTTAAAAACGTCCCCAAACATACCTAAATGACATCACTTTAAATCTGGGAGCATGGGATTTTATCAACCTGCCCCTGAGAAAATCTAAAAAAAATTCCCCGAACTGATGCCACGACTCACCTGACGGGTCGTTGCCACACCCGATGACTCATTAGGTGTACTCATCAAGTTTACTGGAAATTCTCAACCTCTAGGACACGACCAATGTGACAATTCGTCACTAGTCTCGATGACTCGTCATTCCTTTTCGTTAAGTTCACTAGAAATTTCCTTAGAACCAAAACTTCCCCCTCCTAACGACTGACTAGATGAGTCGTTGCCACTCCTAACGACTCGTCAGGTCATCTATCGCCACTGCTTCCTGACCTCCACCCCACGATTGTACACGACGACTGTGGCATCCTACCATGAGTTGTTAAGTCTCCCATCCTGAGATATTTTTGCCAATTTTTCTGCACTTTTCCAATTTTACTTCCCGTGTCTATTCTTAGTCCCTTCCGGGGTATTACAGCATAGGATAGTAGACATTGTCTTAATCTTGGATAAAATGAACTTGGTGAGTCGAGCCCGACTTCCCACCGCAGTTTCACAGACCCAGCTAGTAGGGGTCGTCAGATGAATGCCCCCACCTCACAGGAGCAGAGTTAGACACGGGCTACAGATGGAGGATATTTAGAGGTAGCTCCCAGTACTTCTGCTACACCACTTCCTAGCCTTCCAACTCAAACTCCAACATGGCATGTCTTAGTTCTCCAGGATTTTCTCCAGAAATTGGCCAAGAGGTTGACCATGGCCGAAAGAAAGATTCAAGCAATGATGGAGAATGTGAAGCCCTAGGTAAAAGCAGAGATTGACACAGCCGCATAGGCTTTACATGCTCGCCTTGACCAATTGGAGAGCTGATTCAACATGCGTATGGTAGAGCAGATAGATTCGACAGTTTTCGTGAGGAGTTGGGGGCTCTTCAGAGCCAAGTAATCGAGTTTTCATCTTGATAACCGGCAATCATATCAGCCTCCACTCTTTCGGACCTTGATGAAGAGCCAGATGAGGAGATTGACTTGGCAGCTTATTGGGAGCCAATGGCAGCGGCAAAGGAAAAAGGAAAGAAAAGAGTCTCCGAGGATGTTGGAGAAGAAAGTTTGAGGAAGAAGAGGAAGAAAGAAAGAAGAGAACGCAAGAGGGCACGAGCAGAGAGCTTGCAGACTCATGACTCACATATGTCAGAGCTACAGGAGTGAGCTAGAAGAGCAAGTAGCTCTACCATGGCTTAGCCCGAGCTTGCTAGTGGCAAGGACCCCTCAAGCAAGCCACATTCAGCTCTGATCACCACAGAGGCCGTAGAGACGGCCAAGATTATTGAGGGGGTAACCACTCCCCCTATTGAAACGCCACCACTAGCGCCATGATTGCAGCGGAGGTACCTCCTCCATAGGATGACAGGAGCACCTAGAGCGCACAAGTATGTTCCCTTCCCTCTGTTCTTGTAGTTCATGCTTCGGAGATGAAGCACAATTTTCAAAAAGGGGAGGGGGTGTACTTGTAAACTTTGAAATTTTTGGATTCATCTGAGGATTTTTCTTTTCATGTTTCTTTCCCTCAGACATGCTTCTAGTAGAATCGGCATGTTTAGGGTTTTATTTTCTTATTTTCTGATATTTTTTAATTAGAAAAATCTAGGAGTACTCAGTCAATTAAAGTGCACTAGTTTTGGATTCCTAAAAAAATTGACCCTGTATTAAAAATTTTTGATGCATTAGCTATGTACTTGTGACTGCATGCATGATTTTTGTGGATCTTTTGATGTCATTTAGTGTATTAGCATGAGTAGTATTTTTAATCCATGTATAAACTAGATAGGTAAAGTTAATATAAATCATGTGCCATGAGTGAGCGAGGTTTGATACTTAGTTCAGTACTGTGTTGAGGATCTAGAACTTGCCTGGTTGGTCTTTGCATAGGCTAAGGATGGTTGGTTAGGATATAATCATAGGCCCTTTTAATTAATCTCACTTTTAGCCTAAATGACCCTACCAAAATCATATGATTCCCTTGATCCAAATTTTTTAGGCTTTAATAGACCATTTTTCTTTGATTAGCCGATGAACCGTACCCTTTTTTTTTATAATGAACCTATTTTGGCCCTGGTCCTTCCTTGGACATTGTGAACCTCAACATAGGCAAAACACCTAAGTTGAGGTTGGCTAAAGTAGGGGTGCATAAATGGTGGGAACGAGGAAAAGGGAAAGAAAAGAGAAAAGGTGAAAAATGAGGTGCGGTGTGACAAATGAAAAAGAGACATCAAAAAGTTGAAAATCTTGAAAAAATAAAATTCAAAAGAAAAAAATAATGCTTGAAAAGGTTGAAAATACACCACACTCATACAAATGCATACAAAAAGAGGTGAAAAGGGAGGAAAAGGAATGAAAAGAAAAAGAGGGTGAGATAGGTGAACGGTGAAGCCAATGTATGTAGTGCCAAGGAAGGGTTAGTCACTTAAAAGTATCTCACATTTATCATGTCCATCCCTAAAGCCTACTTTACTAGCCGCAGCAAGTCCTATAGTGATCCTGATCTAACCATCTGACAGACCGAAGAAGAGAAAATAAGGGCAACCCTATGGTATCCGATATGCAGTACTTGAAACTTCTTTCTGAGAGTGAGAGTCTTGCTTGTTCAGTCCCATGCAATATCTAACACTATATCCGTGAGTGGGTACTTCATTTACTATGAGGATACATAGGTTATGTTTATTTTACCATTAGTCTGTGTGATAAGCATCGGTGATGATTTGATTGCCTATTGATACCTAGATGACATGTCTTGATCCCTGATTAGCATGTTTTGTGGTTGCTTGTAGTACATTAGTTGATGTTGGTTCATGGAAGAAGGGTCAAAAGTCATTGAATGTATAGTGCAAATTTTGTTTGGTATTGGCTGCAGTATCCTAGGTTTATTTTCTAGTTGAGCACCGTGTTTAGTTTTTTTTTCTTTGCCTAAGGACATGCAAAAGTCTTAAGTTGAGGATGTTGATGTGCTGTGAGTTTACAACACTTTTGACACTCAAATCAAAGAAAATAGCATGGACTTAGGTGTGTTTATATGGATATAAGGCACTTTTTCTTTGATTACAGGACAAATAAGTGTTGGAGCAAGAATGTGCAAAAGATAGCCTGAAAGTGCAGAAAATGGGCTAAAGTCACAGTCTCAGTACGAGCCGTAAGTTGATGGTACGAGCCGTACTGAAGATCATGAAAAGTTTCAGATGGTTGAATTGTGAATGGTGCAACCTATGACTCTCAGTACGAGCCATAAAATTAAGTCGTGGAAATATTCAGAACAATTGCACAAGAGGCTGACTCCTAACACAGATAGACAGTATGAGTCATGCCGGTAAGGTATGAGTCATACCATCACACTCGTGACAAACTTCAGAAAAATTGAGAGTTCTCAGAGTCAAGCCATGAAAGAACAGTACGACTCGTAGGAAGCATGTATGAGTCGTACCAAGGTCCAACACTTAGCCAAATTTCAGCAAGCCAAGGACATACGGATAGCAGGTATGACCCATACAATCCTACTACGGGTCGTAGGATCTATCATGGCTCAGGCGGCACCAGTTATGGAAATTTACCCTGTTAGCTTAGGAAAAGGATTCTAATGTCTATATAAATACTTTTTATGTTTTATTTTCAGTAGAGAACATCTAGAAAATATAGAGAGAAATGTTGGAAGTAATTAGAGAAGGTTAGGAAGTGAGAAAAAACATAGAATTGAGTTGATTGGCTTGTGATCAACCTTTTCTTGATTTCTTTCTTGATATTTGTGAATTGTTCTTGAGTTATTTTGGAGATAATCAAAGAAATCTTTTTTCTCATCTACATTTGTAAGTATTGAATTATGTGTTTAATTATGAATGCATATCACAACCTTGCAACTATGAGAAGCTAAAACCTCCATAGCTAGGGTTGTGGGAACCGTGGTGGAGAATTAGGGGCCGACCGCTCAAAAGCATGCTCGATCGGTAATAGCCCTACAGCTTTACAGTCGTTCTAAGCAAAGGAACTAAGTAATTAGTCATCCGTGACCCCACAGTTGTTTATGAGTTATAGTTGTTCGGGAAATAACTCATCAGTTAGTAGAGGCTTTCAGACATGGTAGTAGTATTTTAAGCTTTATGACTTAGTGGTATTTACCAGTTTATTCCCTTGTTCCTAAGTAAATGTTTTACAATCTGGTTCGCTTCCACTCACTTCTTTATAATTTTATATCATGTTTTAGAAATATGTCATGCTATGGCTTAGCTTAGAGTCACTTGTGGCTCTAGGCACCATGTCGCATCCAGCGTATAGACTCAAGTCACAGCAAACTAGGCATCAGAGCATTAGGTTTGGGAGTGTCCAAAAGTGTCTGGAAGCCATGTTAAGTAGAGTTTTTTTTTCATGGGTGTGAAACGCACCACACTTATATGAAAGAGGCTATGAGATGTTTTAAGAAACTTCTCTACTTTCATGATTCTTATCGTGTGATATAGTGTGAAACTCTAAAATATCCTTATAACTCGTGCTCTACACATTTTAACGAGGAATGAAAATGGAAACAAACAATCCCCACTAGCTCTAGCAGACTCCCTGAACGAGAAGGTGACTCATGTTGAATTCAAGACTGCATTTCAAATGCTTCCCAGGCTATGACCAACTAGGTCAATCAGTAGGCCATTGCACCTACTAATGTTAATGGGAATGCAACTACTGCTAGAGTCTAGGACTTCACGCGGATGAATCCTCCAGAGTTCCATAGTTCTAAGGTGGATGAGTACCCAAAAGACTTTATTAACGAAATTTAAAAGATCACCTGGATCATGAGCGTTACTTCGGTTGAGAGTGGAGACTTGATCTCATATCAATTGGTACAGGCAGTGGAAAGAGAGTAGGCGGGTTGGCACAAGCTTAGTGGAGTGGGATGAGTTTGTAACAGTATTTCTAGATAGATTCTTCCCACGTGAGTTGAGGGAATCAAAGGTGGAGGAGTTCATCAACTTGAAGTAGAACTCTATGATAGCCCAAGTGTATGCCCTGAAGTTCACTCAGCTGTCCAAATACGCTCCAAAGGTTATTGCTGAACCTAAAGCTTGGATGAGCAAGTTTGTTTCAGGTGTTTTAGATTTAATGGTCAACGGATGCAGGACCGCTATGCTCATCAATGACATGGACATCTCCGAACTTATGATCCATGCACAGCAGATTGAGGAGGAGATTCTGAAGGAAAAGGAAAGGGAGAACAAAAGGGCCAAAATAGGACATTTTGACTAGTCTCATAAGAGGTTGAGCGGTGGAAGTCGCTCACAGCATCATCAGAAATCTTTAGCTTCAACACCGTCTTCAGCTAGTGCTCCTTCTTCCAAGCTCCATGCTGATTAGAAAGATAAGGCATCTGGCTCAAAGACTCAGGACAATGTTTCTAAAAGGCGTGCTTCTCAGCATGTCCTAAGTGTGGTAAGAATCATCCCAATGAGTGTTGTCTTGGTAAGAAGGGTTGTCAGGAATGTGGTCAGTTGGGCCATGGGTTGAAAGATGGCCCTTCAATCGGGCATGGAAAGACTTAGTCCACTACCTTAGCAGCCCCTTTAGGTCGCCTAGCTCAGCAAGGTACTACTTTTGGCACACGTGGTGTTCAGTGTTAGAATAGCTTCTATGCCCTATCATTTTGTCAAGAACATGAGAACTCACCTGACGTAGTCATTAGTATTTTATAACTCTTCTAGGTTGATTTTTATGCATTACTATATCTAGGAGCCATACTTTCTTTTATGGCTCTTTATATCGTAGTACAATTTGATGTTAGTCTAGAGATTCTCTCAAAACCCTTTACAATCTCTACTCCTGTTGGTAAGTCAGTTATAACAAGTCGGGTTTACAAAAAATTCCTAGTTACAATTTACAGAAAGTCACCTCAATCGATCTAGTAGAGTTAGATATGGTTGATTTTGATATCATTTTTGTCTTGGATTGGTTACACTTTTGTTATGCCTTAGTCGACTTCAAAACTAGGATCGTTAGGTTTTAGTTTCCTAATCAACCAGTCCTAGAATGGAAGGGTAGTATCTCAGTGCTTAAGGGTCGATTTGTCTCTTTTCTTAAGGCTAGGAAAACGATTTTCAAGGGTTGTATCTATCACCTAGTTTGAGTTAAGGATTATCAGTCCAAAACCCAAACTCTTCAATCAGATCCAGTCGTAATGAGTTCCCAGAAGTGTTTCCAAAAGATCTTCCCCAAGTCCCTCTGGAGTGGAAAATTAACTTCAGAATAGACATTCTTCCAGATGCCCAACCTATCTCAATTCCTCCATTCAAAATGGCTCCGACTGAGCTTAAAGAGTTGAAAGATTAGTTTAAAAACCCCTTAGATAAAGACTTTATCAGACTCAGCATCTCTCCATGGGGTGCTCCAGTTTTGTTTGTGTGTAAAACATATGGTTCCCTCAAGATGTGCATTGATTACCGTTAGCTGAATAAAGTTACAGTCAAGAATAAGTATTCCATTCCCAAGATTGATGACTTGTTCAATCAGCTCCATGGTACTAGCTATTTTTCAATGATAGACCTCAGATCCGGTATCATCAGCTTAGAGTCAGAAAATATGACATCTCAAAAATGGCCTTCAAGACTCAATATGGTCACTATGAATTTATTGTTTTATCTTTTGGACTCATGAATGCTCCTGTAACTTTTATAGACCTAATGAACAGGGTGTTCAAATAGTATTTGGACATTTTTTTCATCATCTTTATAGATGACATCCTTATCTATTCCCGGAGTGAATATGAACATGTAGACCATTGAGGATAGTCTTGCAGACTCTCAAGGACCGACATCTATTTGCAACGTTCAGCAAGTGTGGATTCTGGTTAAAATTGATAATATTTCTAGGTCATGTCATCTCCAAAAAGGGTATTTAGGTTGTTTCTCAAAAGATCGAAGCAATTAAGAATTGGCCGAGACCCACTTCTCCATCAGACATTAGGAGTTTCCTAGGTCTAGTTGGTTACTATAAACAGTTTGTGGAAGGATTTTCCTCTATTGCTTCTCTTATGTCCAGATTGACTCAGAAGAAAGTCAAATTTCAGCAGTCCGGTGCTTGCAAGAAGAGTTTTTAGGAGTTGAAGACTCAAATCACTTCTTCCCCAGTTTTGACTCTACCAGAAGGTCCAGATGGGTTTATGATTTATTGCGAGACATCTAGAATTGGCCTTGGTTGTATGTTGATGCAACATGGTGAAGTTGTAGACTATGCTCCCAGAAAACTCAAGGCTCATGAGAAAAATTACCTGACCCACAATCTTGAGCTAGCAGTGATGGTTTTTTCCTTAAATATTTGGAGATACTATCTTTATGGCATTCATGTGGATGTATTTACAGATTACAAAATCCTCCAGTATGTGTTCAATCAAAAGGATTTGAATCTTCATCGAAGGAGATGGCTTGAGTTGTTGAAGGACTATGATATGAGTGTCTTGTACCATCCAGGAAGGCCAATGTAGTGGCTGATGCTCTTAGTAGGTTGTCTATAGGGAGTGTGACTCATGTGGAGGATGGAAAGAAGGAGTTGGCTAAAGATGTCATAGGCTTGCGCGCTTAGGGGTTTGCCATATGGACTCAGCAGATGGTAGTGTCATTGTTAAAAGTGGTTCAGAATCTTCGTTGGTGATTGAAGTTAAGGCGAAACAAGTTGAGAATCCCATCTTGATTAAGCTGAAGGAAGCAGTCTAGAATCAGAAGTGGAGGTTTTCTCCCAAGGGGAAGATAGTGTACTCAAATATCAGGGTCGGCTATGTGTTCCGAATGTGGATGACTTGAGAGAGTGGATGTTGAGAGAGGCTCACATATCTTGATATTCAATGCATCCAGGTGCGACCAAAATGTAATGTAATATACGGGAAGTGTATTGGTTGAATGGCATAAAGAAGGATATTGCAGAATTTGTGGCTAAGTATCCAAATTGCCAACAAGTTAAGGTTGAGCACCAGAGGCTAGGAGGTATGATTCAAGATATCAATATTCCTACTTAAAAGTGGGAATATATAAACATAGGTTTCATTACAGGCTTGCCTCGTACGCGCCGACAACATGATTCTATATGGATGATTACAGACCAGATGATTAAGTTAGCATATTTCCTGCCAGTTAAGACCACAGATTCAATTGAGGATTATGCTAGACTCTATATTTGGAGTTAGTCAGGTTACATGGAGTCCCATTGTCCATCATTTCTTATAGGGGTACTCAATTCACTTTCCAAGTTTGGAAGTCATTCTAGAAGGGCCTTGGTACTCAAGTTAATCTTAGCACAACTTTTCACCCACAAAAAGATGGTCAGGCTGAGCGGACTATTCAGAACATAGAGGACATATTGAGAGATTTCGTGATTGATTTCAAAGGTAATTGGGATGATCATTTACCTCTCATTGAGTGTGCCTACAACAACAATTACCACTCCAATATTTAAATGGCTCCGTTTGAAGCTCTTTATGGGCGGAGATGTAGATCACCTATTGGATGGTTTGAGGTAGGAGAGGCCATATTGATACGGCCATATTTAGTTCATGAGACTATGAAGAAGGTTCAACTCATTAGAGGAAGGCTAAAAATAGCTCAAAGTTGTCATAAATCTATGTGAATGTGAGGAGAAGAGAGCTTGAGTTCGCAGTCGATGATTGGATTTTCTGAAGGTGTCACTCATGAAGGGAGTGATAAGATTCAGAAAGAAAGAAAAGCTTAGTCCCCGATGTGTTGGTCCTTACAAGATTCTGAGGCGTGTTGGCAATATGGCTTATGAGTCGGAGTTGCTCGTAGAGTTAGAATCAGTGCATCCAGTCTTCCATGTGTCCTTGTTGAAGAAGTGCATTGGCGATCCAGCTCTAGTTGTTCCTGTAGAGAGAATTGGGGTGAAGGATAGCCTCACTCAGGAGGAAGTTTTGGTTGAGATCCTTAACTATCAGGATCGTAAGTTCAGGAACAAGGAAGTTGCTTCAGTAAAAGTCCTATGGAGGAATCAGTTTGTAAAGGGAGCTACTTGGGAAGCCGAAACAGATATTATGTCTAAGTACCCTCACCTCTTCCCTTCCAGTTCAGCTTCAGCATGAGGTACTAGTTTCTTCCTTAATACTCTACTCAGATTCATGTTAGTTTTATGTCCTTCAATTTCCTCTCAAGTTTCAGTATGCATGCATGTTTCATGAATCCAGTTCAGTATATGTATCTTAGTTCAGAGTCAATCACTCCATTACTATTTAGTTTATAGCTTTCAGTATTGGGATTGCAGCTCTTTCCCTTTCTTTTCAGCTATATTAGTCTTCATTCAAGAAAGAATGTTCCCAAGGGGGAGATAATGTAACAACCCAAAAGTACCTAAGATTAGACCTCGACTTGGAGTAGAAACCAGCAGGAAAACTAAAATTTTCCCTCAGTAAGAGTCTCAGTACGACTCGCGGTAGGGAGGTACGAGTTGTACCACCACTCATAGAATGAAGTTTGGAGGAGCAACCGAAGATAGTCTCGGTAACCATAAGAGGAACCTACAGACCATACTATGTAGGTAATTGGTACTATGTGGCCATGGTGAAGGGGTTCAGAGTAGTGTTCAGGTGTCACGATCCGAACATAGGTCCGGATCAATACACGGTATAAAAAACCCCGAGAGGCTCCAAGTCGACCTAATGGTATGAACATACATCTAAATCATTCATAGATAAGCGAAAGATCATTATAGATAGTATAGCGGAAGTCTAAAAAAACATAACATCTGATTACATGCATGGAGCAAAAGCTGAAGTACAAACTATGTCCAAAAAAGCCTCTAACATTGACAAATTGATAGGACAAGACCCCAACTAACTCAGTATAGTCTGAAAACTAAAAAGATGAAATACAACTGATGAGAAGGGCCCTCGCAAGATGAGGACTCACCAACTAAGGCTGAGGAAAGCTAACTCCTGGAAATCTGACTACCGGGGGGACTGAGCCTGGATATCGGAGCCTATATCATAAAACGATACAGCATAGAGTATGTTGTCAGTACGTGGAATGTACCGAGTATATAAGGTAAGTAAAACCATTAAGTAAGTAAAATAATTAAATCATGCATAGTATGAAACATAATCAAGAATAGATTCTAAGAGTAGGGCTTGCATGCTATTTTCTTAAATCATGATCTGAACATAACTGAACAACACAACTGAATCGAATGACCCAAAGCTGAAAACATAAGATCATGGCTGATGTACATGCATAACTGAAATAATAACATGAGGAGCCTTGGCTCAAACCATACCACAAGCTGAAAATAATGGGAGTCTTGACTCCAAAACCATACGGTAAGCTAACTCATGAAAATATAAAACATACTTGATCATATGGACTTTCCCAATACTTAAACATACTCGAAATCAACTTGATTCTCTTTAAAAACATGAATATAAACATGGGTATTTCAAAATCATTTTCTTCATAGACATCTCATCATACTTAAACACATACTTCATAGATCTGAACTTTCATGAACATTCATGGATGGGCATCATGGTTTAGAAAACTTGAAAACATAATTTATAATTTAAAACATTGTAAAATCTACCCATTAATCATAAGTCATCATTCAAAACATGCTTAGATCATACCCATGATTAAAAATTAGGAATGCATGCATTGGGTAAAAATCCCATGGAATCTTCAACTAGAACATCATGAATTGAGAGGGAATTGGGCATGGGTGTGGACAATTGTACCCATTCATAGCCTTATATACCTGAAATGATCTGATTTTCACACTTCCTTGATAGCTCAAAGAGAATTAAGGAAGAACTTTGAAGAACAATCCTTGATCACCTCTCAAACTTCTAAACTTGCAAGCATGAATTAGGATAGGCTTAGAATGACTTAACCCTTCTTTAAACACTCCATTCTGACCTTAAAACGACGTAGTTTAGGCCTTAGAAATATAGAAATTATGAAAAAACCCTTAATAAACTCATAGGGAAAAACAGACTGCCAGGCCTAGCAAGGGACTGAACAAATCGTCGTCCCTGGCCACGACTCGTGGTCTGGATTAGTCATGAACACTACCAAAAATCTGTTGAAGGTTACCACTAGGCACACCACAACTTGTAGTGTACTCGACGAGCCATGGTGACCAATCCGTTAGGTCTACTGCCGATAATCCTTGACCCGCCAATCTCTTTTGACCACGGATGACTTAATGGGTCGTAGTGCTGACCACGACTCGTGGTCATCTCCCGTGGTCACTTTGAACATAAAATTTCAACCAAGTCCTAGCCTCTCCCTGCGAGTCACTTAATGACTCGTGGGGTTCCTGATGGGTCATTGGATGACTCGTCCTGTGACCTAGTGCAGAAAATCTCATTTTCTCCATTCAACTCCCGGGTCTGATCTTAGGGCTTTCAGGGTATAACAATATCTCCCCCTTAGGAACATTCATCCTCAATTGTTGAAAATCATACTGAAAAGCAGAGAAATGCAATCATCACACTAAAATACTGATCATAAAAGCTGAAAACTGACGGAACAACTGCCTCCGAACTGAACTACATGACTGAACTGAATTCCCGAACCATACCTACATCCATTCACGTGAAAGAAACTGAGGTACATGAGCTGAACATGAAACTGAATAGAGTATTAAGGAGGAAATGGATACCTCAAGCTGAAATTGAGCCATAAGGGAATAGATGTGGGTATCTAGCCATCATATCTGCTTCAGCTTTCCATGTAGCTCCCTCAACATGCTGATTCCTCCATAAAACTTTGACTGAAGCTACTTCTTTGTTTATTAGCTTACGAACCTGATGATCCAATATCTCCATCGGAACCTCTTCATAACTAAGGCTGTCTTTCACACCGATACTATCCACCAGAACAACTAAAGTTGGATCACCCAAACACTTCTTTAAGAGCGATACATGGAAAACTGGACGGACTGAAGCAAATGTTGAGGGCAACTCCAATTCATATGCTACCTTGCCAACCCATTTCACAATCCGGTATGGGCCAACATAATTGGGACTGAGTTTCCCTTTCTTTCTAAACCTCATCACTCCCTTCATGGGAGATACCTTCAGAAACACTCAATCATCGACTTCAAATTCAAGTTCCCTCCTCATCATATCCGCATAGGACTTTTGGCAACCCTGAGCTATTTTCAACCTGTCCCTTATAAGCTGAACTTTCTCCATAGCCTCATAGACTGAATCTGGTCATATCATCGCAGCTTCACCAACTTCAAACCAACCAATAGGTGATCTATATCTCCGCCCATAGAGAGCCTCGAATGGAGCCATCTGAATGATTAAATGGTAGCTGTTGTTATACGCAAACTCAATTAGAGGAAAATGGTCATCCCAACTACCCTTGAAGTAAATCACACACACTCTAACATGTCATCGAGAGTCTAAAAAGTCCGCTCCGCCTAACCATCTATTTACGAGTGAAACACTTTGTTAAGCTTGATCTACGTACCAAGTCCCTTTTGAAATGATCTCCAAAATTAGGAGGTAAACTGAGTACCTCTATCTGATATGATGGAATGGCACTCCATGCAACCGAACTAGCTCCTAAATGTAAAACTTAGCATAATCCTCTGCTGAATTAGTAGTTCTGATTGGTAGAAAATGAGCTGCTTTGGTCAACCTATCCACGACCACCCAAATGGAGTCATATTGTCGACGAGTGTGAGGCAACCCTGTGATAAAGTCCATATTGATTTCCTCTTATTTTCAAGTTGGAACGTTGATGTCTTGAAGTACATCTCCTGGTCTCTGGTGCTCAACCGTCACTTCCTGACAATTTGGACACTTAGCTACAAATTCTGCTATGTCCTTCTTCGTGCCATTCCACCAATAGACTTCCCGCAGGTCACAGTACATCTTGGTGGCACCTATATGTATATAATATCTAGAACCATGAGCCTCGTGCAACATCCGATCTCTAAAATCAGCAACATCCGGAACACACAAACGACCCTGATATCGGAGCACACCATCTCCCCCTTTGAGGAAGACCTCTACCTTCTGATTTTGAACGGCTTCCTTCAACTTCACCAAGATAGGATCCTCGTCTTATCCAACTTTTACATCAGTCACCAAGGATTCTAAACAATGACACCACCATCGATCGAGTCAACCAAATGAACTCCCAACCGTGCAAACCGATGCACATCTTTCACAAGACCTTTCTCACCTCATCTACATGGGACACACTCTCCACAGAAATCCTACTAAGAACTTCTGCTACCACATTAGCCTTTCCCGGATGGTAAACGACACTCATATCATAATCCTTGAGTAGCTCCAATCACCTTCTTTGACATAGATTCAGATCCTTATGGGTAAACACGTATTCCAGGCTTTTGTGGTCCGTAAACACATCTACATGGACCTCGTACAAATAGTGTCTCCAAATCTTCAAGGAAAATACCACCGCCACCAATTCAAGATCATGAGTCGAGTAATTCTTTTCATGAACCTTCAGCTGCCCGGAAGCATATGTTGTAACCTTACCATGCTGCATCAATACACAACCAAGGCCAATCCTCGAAGCATCACAATATACCACAAACCCATCAGATCCCTCAGGTAGGGTTAACCCTGGTGCTGAGGTGAGTCGACTCTTCAACTCTTGGAAGCTCTTCTCACAAGCCTCCAACCATTGGAACTTCACCTTCTTCAGGGTCAATTTGGTCAACGGTGTTGCAATAGATGAAAACCCCTTAACAAATCTTCGATAATAACTAGCTAAACCAAGAAACTCCTGATATTCGAAGGATTCACCGGTCTAGGCCAATTCTTCACCACTTCTATCTTTTGAGAGTCTACTTATATACCCTCACTTGACATCACATGACCAAAAAATGCCACCAAGTTCAACCAAAACTCACATTTACTAAATTTAGCATATAGTTGACAATCCTTCAAGGTCTGTAGCACCACCCTCAAATGAGTAGCATGCTCCTCCTTGCTCCAATAGTATATAAGGATATCATCTATGAACACAATCATGAACATGTTCAGATATGGCTTGAACACCCTGTTCATCAAATCCATAAAAGTTGCAGGAGTATTTGTTAGTCCAAAAGACATAACTACAAGCTCGTAATGACCATACCGAGTCCTGAAGGCTGTCTTCGGGATGTCACTCTCCCAAACCCTGAGCTGATGATATCCGGATCTAAGGTCTATCTTTGAAAAGCACTTAGCACCCTGAAGCTGGTCAAACAAATAATTAGTCCTGGGAAAAGGATACTTGTTCTTGATGGTGACCTTGTTCAATTGCCGATAATCAATTCACATACGAAAAGAACCATCTTTCTTTCGGACAAAGAGAACTGTGCACCCCATGGGGATTTTCTAGGTCTAATGAATTCCTTATTTAAAAGATCTTCCAACTGCTCCTTCAACTCCTTTAGCTCGGTTGGGGGCCATTTTGTAAGGAGGAATAGATATAGGCTACGTATTGGGAAGAAGGTCAATACCAAAATCAATCTCCCGCTCAAGAGAAATTCCTGGTAGATCATCTAGGAAGACTTCTGGATATTCATATACTACTGAAACTGACTAGATAGTCAGGGTTTTTGGATGTAGCATCCTTAACCCTAACTAGATGGTATGCGCAACCCTCAGAAATCATCTTTCTGGCCTTATGGTAGGAAATGAAACGACTTACAAGCACAATTGAACTACCCTTTTACTCTAGGACTGGCTCACCCAGAAATTTGAACTCTATTGCACGGGTTCTACAATTCACTGAGGCATAGTATACAAATAGCCAATCCATGCCGAGGATAACATAAATATCGGTCATGGATAACTCTACTAAATCTGCTAAGGTTACTTTCTGAAGGACTGTGACAACGAAATTTCTATACACCTGTCTAACTATAACTGAATCACCAGCTGGAGTAGAGACTGAGAAGGGTTCTGATAAGATTTCGAGACTGACTCTGAAACTACTAGCGACATAGGCATAAGAAAAAATAAGGTACCCCGTGGATCTAACAATGCATAAATATCAAGGTGGAATACTCTTAACATACCAGTGACTAGATCTGGGGAGATCTCTTGCTCCTGGCGGGACGTTAGGGCATAGAATCTGTTTTGGCGCTATCGGCCACTTGTACTAGCAGATGTCCCCTGCTATGTTGGGCGTGCTGGAGGAGCTTCTAAACTAGAATCTGGGCCTCGGCCCCTATCATGGCCCTGTCTAGCTGTTGGGCAATCTTAAGCATATGTTCGGGCTTCCCACACCAGAAACAAGCACCTGTTCCTGCGAAATACTGACCCGTGTGTCTCCGGCCACATCTGCTACACTCTGGAGGGCTGGTCTCTATGGGTCTGCTACTCTGACCTCTCAAGCCTGATACTCATCTCCTCTGATCGTGCTTGGACCTGGATGGCACACTCATAGCCGAAGGCGCTGGGGCTGAAGATCTCTGGTGGGACTGTTGACAGTGCCCACTAAGTTTCTGCTGGAAGAATTTGATGCTATCAGTCCTGGACCTTTTGGCCTCTCTCTCCCGCTCACTCACTTGCACTGCCTCCATCCACTGGGCGTATAGGACTATCCGAGAAAAGTCAATATCCTAAAGGAGCATCGCGGTCCCGCAATCTCTAACCAAGTAGTCTACTATTCTGTGTACAAACCTACTCACACGGGCTCTCTGATCCACCACCATCTCAGGTGCATACTTGGATAGACGAGTGAACTCCAAGGCATACTCCTGCACCATTATCTTTCCTTGCTTTAGATTCACAAACTCATTTGAATCTCCCTCATCTCCCAAGAAAAGAACCTATCTAGAAAAGAGGCATAGATTTCATCCCAATTGATAGGGCCTTCTCCAACTGCCCTACTATCCTTCTATTGCTTGAACCAAATGTGTGCATCCCCCTTCAACTAATATGAGGCCAAATCAGTACACTCCTTCCCTGTCACCCTCATGATCTAGGTGATCTTCAGAATCTCCTCAACAAACTCATATGGATCCTCATCTACCTTCGACCCAAGGAACTCGGGAGGGTTCATCCTCAGAAAGTCTCTAACTCTTGCTGTCGCGGCATTCCCGTTCTGAGGGATATGAGTCACCGCCTGTTGATTGACCTGGGCGGCGAAGGCTTGGGCTAACATCTGAATGGCTACCCTGAACTTTGCATGGGCAACCAGCTCAGGTACGTGCTCCGTATGGGCTGGTGGGGCCTATTGGTGCCCATCTCCATTGCCATTCTCATGTCCATTTCCTTTTCTGTTTCTCTTTCCATTAACTCTGCAGGGAGGCATGATTCTGCAAACGCGTATAACACGAGTTAGAAGGATAGAGAAATACTTCACTGCACAACATAGATCATGAAAGAAGGGAATATTTCCTAAACGTCTCATAGCCTCTTTGTCATAAGTGTGGTGCACTTCACATACATGAAAAAGACTCTACTTAACACGGCTTTCGAACACCCTAGGACACTTCAAAACCTAATACTTGGATACCAAGTTTGTCACGACCCAAACATAGGCTCGGATCAAGACACGGGAAAAGAAACCCTGAGAGACTCCAAGTTGATCGATGGTACGAATATACATCTAACTCATTCATCGATAAGCGGAAAATCATCATAGATAGCATAGCGGAAGTCTTAACAAACATAACATCTGATTACATGCATGAAGCAAATATTAAAGTACAAACTATGTCCGAAAAAGCCTCTAACACTGACAAGTTGATGGGACAAGACCCCAACTAACTCACTATAGTCTAAAAAATAAAAAAGATGAAATACAACTGATGAGAAGGGCCCTCGCAAGATGAGGACTCACCAACTAAGGCTGAGGAAAGCTAACTCCTGGAAATCTGACTAGCGGCGGGACTGAGCCTAGATATTAGAGCCCGTATCATAAAATGATACAACATAGAGTATGCGGTCAGTACGAGGAATGTACCAAGTATGTAAGGTAAGTAAAACCACTAAGTAAGTAAAATCATTAAATCATGCATAGTATAAAACTTAATCAAGAATAAATTCTGAGAGTAAGGCTTGCATACTATTTTCTAAAATCATGATCTAAACATAACTGAACATCATAACTGAATCGGATGACCCGAAGCTGAAAACTAATAATCATAAGTAAAACTAAATAGTGGGTCAAACCTACTGAAAACATAATATCATGGTTGATGTACATGCATAACTGAAATCATAACATGAGGAGCCTTGGCTCAAACTATACCACAAGATAAAAATAATGGGAGTCTTGACTCCAAAATCATGTGGTAAGCTAATTCATGAAAACATAAAACATACTTGATCATATGGGCTTGCCCAATACTTAAACATATTTGAAATCAACTTGATTCACTTTGAAAACATGAACATGAACATGGGTATTTTGAAATTATACTTTCTTCATAGACATCTCATCATACTTGAACACATACTTCATAGATCTCAGCTTTCATGAACATTCATGGATACGCACATGGTTTAGAAAACTTGAAAACATAATTTATAATTTAAAACATTGTAAAATCTTCCTATTAATCATAATTTATCATTCAAAACATGCTTAGATCTTACCCATGATTAAAAATTAGGAATGCATGCATTGGGTAAAAATCTCATGGAATCATCAACTAGAACATCATGAATTGAGAGGAAATTGGGCATGAGTGTGGACAATTGCACCCATTTATATCCTTATATACCTGAAGGGATCTGATTTTCACACTTCCTTCATAGCCCAAAGAGAATTGAGGAAGAACTTTGAAGAACTAGCCTTGATCACCTCTCAAACTTCTAAACTTGCATGTATGAATTAGGATAGGCTTAGAATGACTTAATCCTTCTTAAAACACTCTATTCTAACCTTAAAATGACATAGTTTAGGCCTTAGGAACATATGAATTACAGAAAATCTCTTAATAAACTCGCAGGGAAAAATAGACTGCCAGTCCCAATGAGGGACTAGACGAGTCGTCATCCCTGACCACAACTCCTGGTATGGATTCGTCATGAACACTACAAAAAATCTGCTATATATTACCAAGAGGGACACCATGACTTGTGGTGCACTCGACGAGTCGTGGTGGCCAATCCGTTAGGTCTACTGCCGATAATCCTTGACCCACCAATCTCTCTTGACCAGGGATGACTTAACGGGTCATGGTGCTGACCACGACTCGTGGTCACCTCCCATGGTCACTCTAAACATAAAATTTCAATCAAGTCCTGACCTCTCCCCACGAGTCACTTAACGACTCTTAGGGTTTCTGACAGATCATTGGACGACTCGTCCTGTGATCTGGTGCAGAAAATTCTGTTTTCTCCGTTCAACTGGTCTGATCTTAGGGCTTTTGGGGTATAACATCAGGATTGTTTTAGTGACCACGAGTCTTAGTACGACCAGTGGTGAGGTGGTATGACCCGTCGTAGCCATCGGTGCTTAAAGATTAGAGAATATCCAATTTGGCTTCAGGAGGTACGAGTACCAAGTCATGACTCATGAGATCATGATACAGGTCGTACTACCTTTCTGTGAGAAGAGACCCAGAGACTGACCAATATGGCTCCAGTGACAATGAGGGGTCACCATGAGCTGTGGTTGGGTACCACGAGTCGTGGTAAGACTCGTAGCACTGGACGAGCAGTTTTCCCTATATGATTTTAAGGGTATTTTCGTAGTTTTCCACTTTTTTAACTCCTAAAATACATCATTTTGAGATGTTTTGGAAGGGAATTAAAGGGATTAGTCAACCTTCCACTTTCACTCTCTCCTACATTCCAAAACTATGCGGTAGAAACATCAAGGATTCTCTCAAGCCAAGGTTAGGATTATTCTCCAAAACTCTAAGATTCAAACTCTAACAAGGAAGTCTTCTTCTCCAGGTATGTGAGACTTCAACAAGGGTTTCTTTTTACCTTTGTATCCCAATTATTTTCAAAAACCCTAGCAAGTTAAATTCTCTAGAAACCATGTCCTAGGATTTTCATTCAATGCATGATTCCTTACCTTCTCAGTGCTTCAAGATTTCCCATGATTATTAGTTAAGATGTTCATGATTTTACTCTCAAATTGTACAATGTATTCCCATGACCTTGATGTTAGCATGTTTTCCAATACTTAGCTTAATGAGTTAGCATTGTTTTCAAATAACATGGTCTTACAAGTACATATTACTTTCTCATGATTTCAATATATATGTGCTTAACAGTATTATCAGTATTATTAGAATTTATCAGTTTTATTAGGTCTTATAGACTCTCAGGTCACTTTCAAATAAAGTAGTTCTGACTAAGTCTTAGGACATCAGTTTTTGAGCTATCAATATACTATCAATAAACAGTCAGTAGATATTTAGTTGGGAGTAGCACTTAGCACCGAGTAGGCCGGGTTTCAGCACACTCAGGTCTCAGAACTATGTGTCACTATATGTTATTAGCCCGAACGGGCCTCAGCTAGTGATCACATAGTCGTGCCTCTATACCTTGGCAAGGTATATTGGGGTCTATCTATTTGGCGTATACATCAAACTTCACATTTAGCTCACATAGTTATATGTCGATTAATAGACCCTCTAACAGTTCAATTCTAGTCTTTAGTTACAGTCTCAACTTCAGTTTTCAATGCATGTACATGACCCTAAATCAATTTTACTTGTACTTTCAGCATTTACAAATGATTTCAGCACTTTCAATATTTGTGTATTTCAAATATGGTCATTGTACATCAGTCACTTATACTCTTCAAATTTTACTAGCATGCTTTATACTTCAGCTGCATATCTCACATAGTCAGTACATTCAATGTACTGGTTGCATACTCTTTGTGTTATATATTTTATGATATAGATTCAGATACTCAGGCGCAACACCGTAGTTAGGCTCTTTCCGGTGTTCACCAATAACTATCAATGGTGAATCCTCATCTTTCGAGGACTGAAGTTATCTTCTATTTCAGTGTCTTATTCATGTTTTTAGTTTCAGTCTTTGGAGTTAGTTGGGGATTGTCCTAGCAGCTCATCAGTTAGTATGGGCTCTCGGACATGGTAGTAGTATTTTCAGCTTTATGACACAGTGGTATTTACCAGCTTATTCCCTTGTTCATAAATGATGTTTTATAATTCAGTTTGCTTCCGCTTAATTCTTTATAATTTTATATCATGTTAGAAATACGTCATGCCATGGGTTAGCTTGGCATTACTTGTGGCTCTAGGCACCATGTTACATCCAGGATATAGCTTGGATCATGACAGTAAGTCCCATGAATCTAGCGGCATATACCTCATGCATCTTCATTTTATAATTTGATTACTAAGAAATAAACAAAAAATACCTTTTTTAATAATTTTGCAAATAAATCAAATATGTCACCAACAATATAGAAAACAATATTATAACTATTATTTGAGTAATGACACAAAAATGATAATTACTAAGATAATATTTAAAATGAAATAATCTTCACTTCATCACCGATCTCCACATCTACTGGTGCTTCCCAACCTCAGCTAATATTTGCACTGATTGTTATTTATATATTTCAATGAAAGAGAATGATAAATAGTATAAAAGCAATGCCAATATATAAATAAAATTATTTCAAAAATATAGTGTTATGAAATTTTTATCCTATCAATTTTAAGTATAATCATTTAAAAAATTATCTATGATAACGTCATTTTCTATGAGTTGCTTTCTTTATTAAAATATTTTAAGAAAAATCATTACAATATGAAAACATGAAAGCATAAAGTATAACTACCATTACACCGATAATTTTAAAAAGTAATTTATAACAAAAATACCTTTAAAATGATAAAAATTAAATTTAACGCTTGAATCATATGCTTTTACATCCAAAACTTATGCTTTTACGCATGTAGCTTACACTACAAATTCTAAAACTTACGGTTTATGAATCTACCTTTTTATTTACGCCCCAAAATATTTTTGATATATCTTGGCCTAAGACTTGCTCCAAAACTCGTCCGAAAATATTTTTGAAAACACTGCCTAATTAAAATGCCAAAAAAAATAGTTTTTGCCACGTAAATATAGTGGGCCCATAGTTCCACGAAATATGCAAAACCTTTTCCAATCACTGTGCGGATTTCAACCATCTTAAAAACTAGGGCTAATATTCTGTTCCGAAGAACAATAGGAGTTTACTTTCACTCAGCTCCCCCTTTTCACTTCGTTTACTTCTTTTATTTATTGTCCTTTTCTCATTACTTTTTACCTTACAAAATCCTTCTCAGTTTTGATCATGGAGACCGACGTCGACATGTATGAGGGAAGCGACGTGGAGTCCGGCGGAGATGACTTCTACGGCGACGGCCTCATCACCTGTGGAGACAGTGACGCGGAGTCCTCCGGCGATGACATCATCGATAATGGTTCCGATGATCTTCCCCGTGACAGAAACTATGTCGTTTTGTCTGAAGATGATATTCGTCGTCTCATGGACGATGATATCTCTAAAGTTTCCTCTGTTCTCTCAGTTTCCAAAACTGAGGCATCCGCTTTACTCCGTCGGTATAACTGGAGCGTGAATAAAGTTCACGAAGAATGGTTTGCCGATGAATCCAATGTTCGAGAAGCTGTTGGCTTGAAAATACAGGAAAAAGTTGTTCAATTTCCGGAATCAATGGAGGTAACTTGTGGAATTTGCTTTGAGGATTATTCTTTTGATGGAATTTTGGCGTCTGCTTGTGGTCATCCTTTCTGTGTTGAATGTTGGCAAGGGTATATTAGCAATTCAATAGCTGATGGTCCTGGATGTTTGAATTTGCGATGTCCAGAACCATCTTGTAAAGTTGCTGTCGCACAGGATATGATCGATCAGTTAATGTTCAATGATGATAAAAAAAAGTATTATGGATTTCTTTTTCGTTCTTATGTTGAGGAAAACAGGAAGATTAAGTGGTGCCCTGCTCCGGGATGCAATTTAGCGGTTCAATTTGATATAGGGAGTGATAGTTGTGAAGTTATATGTGGCTGTTCCAATTATTTTTGTTGGAATTGTACGGAGGAAGCTCATCGTCCAGTTGATTGTGATATGGTGGTTAAGTGGATGGAGAAAAATAATGCAGAATCGGAGAACACGAATTGGATTCTGGCTTACACAAAGGCTTGCCCTAAATGCAAGAGGCCCATTGAAAAGAATGAAGGGTGTATGCGAATGACTTGTCGAGACCCTTGCAAGTATCAGTTTTGTTGGCTGTGCCTTAATTCTTGGACAATTCACGGGTATAATCCATGTAACAAGTACAAGCCAGGGAATGAAGATGAGCAAAAGAAAGAAATGGCCAAGCAATCTATTGAGAAATACACACATTATTATGAGAGATGGGCTGCTAATGAGAAGTCCAGGAGAAAAGCTGTAGAAGATTTGAGGAGAATGGCGGAAGTGAATGTTAAGGAGCTGAGTGAATTGCAGTGCATGCCAGAGACACAATTGAAGTTCATCTTAGAAGCCTGGAAGCAGATTGTTGAGTGTAGGAGAGTGTTGAAGTGGACTTATGCTTATGGGTTTTACTTGCCTGATGAGGAGCACACGAAGAGGCAGTTTTTTGAGTACTTGCAAGGAGAGGCAGAGGCTGGTCTGGAGAGGCTTCACCTTTGTGCAGAAAAGGAACTGGAGATTTACCTGAATGTTGAAGAAGGTAATTCCAAAACATTTGATGATTTCCGTATAAAGCTTACTGGTCTGACTAGTGTGACTAAGAATTACTTTGAGAATTTAGTTAGAGCACTTGAGAATGGTCTTGAAGATGTAGATTCTCAAGGGGCTCTTGGAAACATAGCAACGAGCTCTAAAAATGCTGCTGTGAGCAGCAGCAAACGGACGAACTCGAAAAATTTAGTACTAGGTGGGAACAGAATGCCTGTCAAGACAAGAGCTGATAAAATTATGACCCTCATGAGAATTAGAAACGCAAAACTACCTAGCACTAACACTGCAAGCTCGAAACATGTCTTAGTTGCTGGTGGAGGAAATAGGAATAGCTCCAAGAATCCTGTTATAAGTGGAGACAACACTGGGGGCAGCAAATTTATGGGATCAAAAGATGTACCTGTAGCAGCAAGAAGTTACACCATGGGCTCACAATTTTTACAACTAGCTGGGATGAGCAGCACAACCAGCTCGAGTAATTTACAGCTAGCTGGGGGCAGCAAGGTCATGAACATTGGAGGAGGCAGTGTGAAAAACTTGGCAAATGCACATGTGGCTGGAAGCAACAACCTCACTGTGTACAAAACTCCACATGTAGCTGGGAGCAGCAGCAGCAGATTAGGTGGTGGGAAAAAACGCAGGACAACAAATGCTGGGGCATCCGTAATCATAAAGTTGGATGATGACAATTTAGGAGAGGCAACTTCTGCAACAGGAGCATCATTAACACAAAAGTCGATTGATGATTTGGAAGGTTGGGCATGCGATTCGTGCACATTTCTGAATGCTGGCTCTACCACAACATGCCTAATGTGCAGTGAAGATGCTTCTGGCAGTTGGGAATGTGAAAAGTGTACATTTCACAATAAGAAGCATGCTTCCACATGCCAAATGTGTGAGCATCGTAGGTGAAGTCCTTGCACCTAAAAATAAATGGCTGTCCAGATGATACTCTTGGCCACAAGTTAGTTTTTGCATTATTCTACCTTATTGTTTATCAGTCTTATGTTCTGCTTTTTGGTCAATAGCTACCTAAAAGTTTCTTATTGCATCAGTTGGATGCATAGGCTTTGGGAGTAGGATAGTTATACGTATATATGAGGTTCCTGGTAATTGTAGTGATACACTTTCTCCAGGTACATAATAGCTTGAGCTTTGTGTTATTACTTACTAGTAAATGCCAGACTTTATTCCCTTCATTGTGAAGCCTTGAAGCTGGTACTTTGGATTGCGTCTTTATGCTGATACCAATGTGGCTTTGGAAGCATTGCTGGAATCTATAATTTTGTTTGTTGTCTTCTATGTCTTTAGCACTTCTAATAATTAGAAGGAGCTAAAAGAAAATTCCATTTTAGCTGCAGAAGGATATTCCCATGTATCATAATGTGCAAGTACTAAATTAAACTATGAATCCCTGAACATGGGAGACAAGCATGATAATATGCTTTCGATCAAACATCTCAGGAACTTGTGTAATTAACACTAAACTATCTATTCTGAAGCATGTCAGTGAACCTGAAGATGTAGAAAATTTGAAAGGAAGATATGCTTGGCATAAATTTGAGGGTGACTAGTATGCACAACCTTTATTTGGTGGACACAGCAAATATTTCTCAAAACTTTGTTATGATCCTTGTGTGCATTTTTATTGGGTGCTCCATAAATTTTGTTTTCCAATGAAGAGTGGCTTTACCACGATCCTGTTCTTATTCCACATCAAGACCTCATCTATCATTATTTGTGCAGCCAAGTGTTTATTGCAGAAGGCCTCTTTCTACCAGAACCATATGCGCTTTCTGGGTATTATACCTTTTGCATAACATCGAAACCTTTCTCTACTTGATCTATATCCTTTTTCCTTTTGCGAACACAAGTGCTTCATCTAGATGATGTTAGTCAATGCCTAATTGATAGGTAACACAAACTTTGACAAAATTATTGCAGCCTGTTCCAAAAAGCCATATTGATTCGGTTATGACTTAAGAAATTAATTGTAGCACATCTCTTTAGCTAATTTTACCCCTCGTGTGCCTACAGAACTCATAATGGTAATGCAGCTGAAATTATCCAACATCTAATGATACTAAAGATTTCAAGTTTTTTATCGAAATCCAACCCCTTGGAATTGGATTTACGTGTACCTACGCAACAAGCACATATAAGCACTCTGTAAACGGAGAACTCAATGATAAGCTTGGATGCAGTATATTACTTTTATTGATCCCAAGATTCTTCAGTATTTTCATACCCAAAAAACCAAAACAATTTATGATACAAAGTTGTGCCAGGCCTATCACTTGAACAATAACGAGGGCAAAAGAAATAGAGAAGACAAACAAATCACGGTTAATTTGCAGTAAAGATGCTTCTGGCAGTTGGAAATGTGAAAATATTCATTTGTCAATAAGAAGCATGCTGCCACATGCCAAATTTGTGAGCTCCCACAATGAAAAATCTGCAGCCGAGCGCTCAGACGAGGAAGTGTCTGGTAAAAGGCATAACTTTTTGTATAGAGCTCGGATTGATAAATGGTTTGTGACATTAGTAACTGTAGACTCAAAGGGCTTTAATGTGATATATAGTATCATAATTCTTTATAGACTGAGAGTTATGTTTATTTAAAATTGGGGCTTGTGTGTACTCATTTGAAATTTTAGTATGTTGTGTGACTTCCAACTTGACTTGAAATTTTCAAATTTGATACTTGAAATTGAGGTTAACCAAATAGGATACCTCGTTCAAAGTTGAATGAGGTGTTAAACTTTGTTAATGACCGTTTGTGAAAATTTGAAAAGAAATATATAAATAGGTGGATCTCGTTTGGCTTCCAACAAGGTCCTATTATGTTTTAAAAAAAATATTCTTTTTGACCTTGTTGATCTTTCGATGAGGTTTGAAGTTTTTAATTTATTTTTTAAAAATGTGTGTTGGACATAGTTGGACCATGTTCAACTATAAATGAGGTTCTTTAGAATATATCTCTGTTGAACGAGTTCCTACCTTGGATTCCTGACTTTGGATTAAATCACTCAAAGACTTGAGATTCCTGACTTGATAAGCTTCCCGCTTTAGAGATTCCTGACTTTGAATTTATTAAAACTCGTTCACTCTTTAATGAGGTCTAATCAAAAACCATATATTTATCTAGTGTCTTCGATCAATAATTATATCTCCATTTTGTGTCATCTAGAATTTGAGAATAAATGCTCTTTGCTTCTTCTCGTTTCTTTCGTTGTTAATCAAAATGCTTGAACACTATATAAGAGTTAATTTATAGTGGGGCAGTCAAATTGTCTTTGAAGTTGATTCGATGACATACAATCGATGTCATGAAGTAGATGTAAATGTTCCCATTAACTCTCAAATATAAGCGTCTCGAATGCATTTTAGGAGTAAAATGGCCATAAGTGATCCTGAATTATATGTGGTTATTAGTGGATGGTGCCCAATGTCCTTTACAGCAAATGGGTTTTCAATTTATGGTAAGACTCATATTTTTAATTTATGGGGAAACCCATATTTGCGATGATGATTCTTTGGCGGCATTTTTTGAAAGTCCTGACATTTTTAGTAGTCACATTAGCATAGCTATGCTTGACATGTATGCATCAATACAAAGTCATAATATCGTTCCAGAATCCTTTGATGATGAGTATGATCTTTGAGGATGCACATGCCTAACAAATTTAAATATTAGTGTTCATGGTGATTCAATCACACAAGAAACAATAATTGAATTTTATGTATAGCCAAATGCTATCTGTAATTTAGGTACATAATATGATGGTATGATTGTGATAATGCTCAATACACCTCTCACTTTTAAAGGTTGTGGCAGCGATGGTTATCAAAAATAAATTTTACAATGGATGTCGGGGTCGAATCCCATAGAGATTGAGAACGGGTAATCAAAGTTGTATATTAACTCAAATTAGCTAGTGTCATGTCTAAACAACATAATGTAAATATTGGAAAAAAGGAAAATAATAATCAAGTTCAAAATCATAAACTAAGGCAAGGGTAAATCACTTGTTGCAATCAATTAGAGAGAACTAGGGATGTGCAAGTGATGGGGTTTCAACTAGATTAGGGTTGATTGAAATGCCTTAAACTCAATTAAAGCATGGATAGTAATAGATAAAGCTACACCCTCTTATTTTTCAACCGCAAGGATGTATTTTCTTTGGGTTTTCTCAAACCCCAAAACTATAATTACAAATCAGCCACAAAGCTTGAGGAAGGGTTAAACTATCTCTAGCATCAATCCTTTAATGGAGTTTGGATACGGGTTTTTACTATTTCTAGCTCAAACTCACACATCTAGACGTCCAAATCTTTACTATTAATTCCTCACTTAAATCTCACTTCTCTTTCTCAAGCAAAAGCAAGATAAGAAAACTAAATCAATGTTTGCAACAATTAATTTTTTAATTAAAACTTAGAGGAAACAATAGATTCATGCATATTAATCAAATTAAGAATAAATCATCAACACCCAGTCAAGTTTAAACAGCCATCATGCACACACCCCTAGCTAATAATTAAACTACTCATGAATAAGGAAAGAGAAATTATACCCGTAAGAAATTCTTGTAACTTTATCATATTAAGTACTAAAATTAAGCTCAAAATCTGCAACAATGGAGGTTCTAGTTGCAAGTTACTATCTCATTTCTTGCCACTGTCCCGAGCATCCAAGAACTATCTCATGAATCCTAATGCCTATATCCCTATGGTCGCAGGAGAAACATGAAACGACGGATATGCCTCTTGTATTTCAACTAAACAGGGCTGAAGGGTATATCCCTATCCTCAACAACAACTTCTAACCTCCAACCAATGGGCCAAAGGATCTTTGAATTCCTGTTCTATATTTACTTTTAACCCTTTTGGTTCCCTTTTTCAAGTTCAACCAAAAACCAACAGATTTACTCACAAGTTGATCAGTCTAGTGAATAAGCAATTAAAACAAGTAAATATAAGCAACTTTTATGAAAGAATCAAAACTAGCAATCAACAGTCTTTCAAACTTCAACCATCAACTATGCCCAAAAACCTAGAATGAGTGGTTTACCACTCATGGACAAGCGAGAAAAACATAGAAATCATCATCATTCTTAGTAAAACAAGAAAGAAAAGTAGAAATCTAAGTAGAACTTGTCTCTCTTCCCAAAGCTGTGTTTACAACCTTCGAAATAATGAACGATATGATAATCGATGTGCTAAAAACGCCCTAGATGTTATATATATAGGTGATCCTTTGCCCTTATGTATTTGACTTAAAAATTAGCAAAATCTCGTCCAGCAAGGTGTTATACCCCGAGAACGCAAAGATCGGACTCGGGAGTTGAAATGGGAAAAAACTGAAAATTTGGATTGGGGTGCAGAAAGAGTCGTTGGACGACTCGTGACGAAAGCCCACGAGTCGTCAGGTGACTCGTGGGAAGGCCTAGGAGAGTTGAAAAATATTTAAGGAAAAGGAGTCCCAACGGGCGTAGGAATGACTCGTGGTCAGACACCACGAGTCGTTAAGTCAACCGTGGGGAGAAGGTGTATAAAAATAGAAAAGGGCAAGGTAGTGTACTTCACGGAAGGAGACCACGACTCGTCATGTCAGGCAATGAATCGTGGTATGATTCGTTGAGTGAAATATACATAAATTGGTATAAGGGGGACAATGTACTCAACGAACCAAGTAATTAGTCATTTGGGCACGTAAAGAGTCATCAGGTCACCTGTTAGGTCACCTGGCAATTATTTTTCTGCGAGTTAGCAAGGGCTTTTACGTAAATTTCTAAGATCCTAAGGCCTAAACTACGACGTTTTGGGTTATGAATAGGAAAAATTTAAAGGGGTTAAGTTCAGTTTTCACCACATTCATTCAGGCATGCAAGGTAGGGGAATTGGGGGAGTGATTCAAGCCTAGAACTCATCAATTCTGTCACACCCCACCTTGGGGGGTATGACGGGCACCTGGTGCCTGCTAGACTCTGGCTCTATTTCAAGAAACGAACCGACTATATAGCGGCTGTAAATACAGCCCCCGGCTGATTAGGCCTATAGCCACCTGCAAAGCACAACAGCTAACTAGAACAATGACACTATAAACTGAAGCAACTACTATTCACATTTGTGACCGACAAGGGTCACTAACTATAACCAAAAGAAGGCCCCACACGGCCAACATCAACAACTAAACACATATATACATGCACGGCCCCGCACGATCGGCTCCACCACCACAGGAAACATCAGACTGCAAGCCTTTAGAAAGTAATAATAAAATGGTCGGGACAGGGCCCCGACCTACCCGTACTATACAACAAAAGAAAATTAAATACACCTCTGAATATCAAGCTCCGGATGACAGGAGTTGATAACTTTGCGCTGGCTAGGATCACGAGGGATCGACTCCTCGTCTGTGAGTACCTGCAGGCAAGCAATGCAGCACCCCACGGGCGTCAGTACCACAGGTACTGAGCATGTAAAGCAAACTGAAATATACAACTGAAATGGATAGCAACAATAACATGACATATAAGAAGGAAGTAGCTGAGTCTATCTGGCTGAGGCTAACTGGGGAGAGTTTACCTATTCTAAAACTAAAATGGGCGTACCTAACGACATGTCATCCTATTGTCTATCAGTATCTAACAGCACATATAGATATACATATAAATACACACAATACCTGACCGACCCCCATAAGCCGGCAGGTGCCAACCAACAGAACAATCTATTTACCCCTACTCGGGTCTAAACCAACCAAAAATAAGTCACTCCACTCATCTTATAACTGTGAGCTTCTGCTACCGACCCCCTTGGGTATGTAGCTCAGGCCTTGGCCTCTGACAATAAACTGTGTCTGAGTCCGAAGACTCCTGCCTCTGGGCGCAAGTGCGCAACGGGGTAATCTGCTGCTGTATCTGTGACTGAAACTGCCCCTGGGTGCAAGCACGCAATAGGGTAATTTTATAAAAATCTGTATCTGAAACTGCCCCCAGCCACAAGCACACACAAAGTAATCTGCCCCTGTAAATAGGGTAATCTGGCTCTACGCAGAGCGAACTGAACTGCCCTTGCAAGCAGGGTAATCTGGACCGTATTATCATGGTGGTCGGCCATCATCGTCCTCTAGACGGATGGCATCGCCCAGCTGGTAGCGGTATCTGAATCTGGTATCGACACAGCTATAACCTAGGGGCAGCGGGGATGCTAAAGGGTGCCCACATGCCATAACAAGTCTCAACATGCAAAACACATACACAGCAAGCATGCTCAAATGAAAAACACTAATCATATTCTCTTCTGTTATTTCAAGGCCAGTCCGTACTAAACAACTGATGCTATATTCTGTTTTACACTGTTTCTGATTGCTGGGCTAACTGCTACCTAGCCTTTATCGGTTTATCTAATTATTGTTATCCGTGATCTGAAGCTATATCAATTTCTAGAGCCATATCTGTTTCTGGAGCTATATCGATATCTGGAGCTATTTCTATATCTGATTACTGATCTGATTATATGTGGATATAACTCAATAACATAGAACATGCCATCTATAACTGGATATAGCTCAATAGTATAAAATGTGCCATCTATTACCGGATACAGTCTCAACAAAATGTAATACATACTATCTGAAATCATCTGACTATCCGTTATTCTGATTATCGCATGATACGTAATGATATACTAGCATGCTTGCTGGAAATTGTACTGAAATCGTTCCTGTACGCTGGGTATCTGTTAATAGCCTTTATTCTATTTATTTTCTAAACTGTACTTCCTGGCTTGCCGAAAGAATAACTTTACATACCTGGTTTCTAAGTACCCGACTGACCGATGTGATTTCCATCGGTACTTCTGCTGTTTCTCCCAACTACATTCATATACATGTCAATTAGAACTAAATACATTAATATCCGGGAGAAATTATCACTTTTGATATATATTTATCCCAAACTTCAACCTTTCGGAAAACGGTCGAAAACTCATTATTTCTCGATAGTCCAGAAGGGATAAATGCTCACTGCAAGGCTAGGAACACATTGGTACTAATTTAAAGCAATTCTATTTACTTTACCTCGGTAGCACGACGTTTTGCCGGCCAAATTTCACGAAACCAACTCCGTAGGATTGCTCTCTGCAGCTTTATACCTCGGTATTTGAGCCGAAATGGAGTTTAGACCGCGTTTCGTAGCGTAATCGGAAGGAAATTATATATAATTGTCATGGGTTCCTCCTTCTTCCTATATTCCCCTGTTTTTTTTCTGGAAATTCATTGATATCAATGAAAAACCGACCTTATTTATTTATTTATTTTCTTGCTTGCCTTCTAAATCCCTTAACCAACATGCCATTAGGATATTTATTCATTTAAAATTTACGGGGTGTAACATCCTCCCCCCCTTAAGAACATTCGTCCTCGAATGACATTCTGTTTAGAGGACTTCTCAACTAACTCAACTTGTTTCTAGAAAAATTTCGGCAGAGTTTCCCCTGTATTATGGACTATCTCAAAATTCTTGAAAAGCAGAAAAGCCCAATACAGGTACTCCACACGATATAATAACATTCATGTATAACTGTCTATGATCAATCGCCTGCTTTCATATATGAAGTATAAGCATTCATAAGGAAAAACAGTTCTAACATACCTCCCATTTGCCTATGCCTAGAATAAGTGGGGATTTCTGGCTTTCATGTCCTCCTCGGCTTCCCAGGTCATTTCTTCTCGGTTCCTGTTACGCTACAATACTTTGACAGACGCAATATCTTTAGTTCTCAGTCTACGGATCTATCTGTCTAAGATAGCTACTGGAACCTCTTCATATGCTAAATCTTCTGTGACCTGGACATCCTGAACTAGAACAACTGTAGAAGGGTCTCCTACAAACTTCCTCAACATAGATACATGGAATACTGGGTGAATAGACGCTAACTCTGGAGGCAAGTTCAATTCGTATGCAACTCGGCCTATTCTCCGCCGAATCTAATATGGCCTAATGAACCTCGGGCTAAGCTTGCCTTTCTTGCCAAATCTAATCACCCCTTTCATCGGAGACACTTTCAGATATACCCAGTCATCTACTGCAAATTCTAGATTTCTGCGCCACATATCTGCATAAGACTTCTGGTGGCTCTGAGCAGTCAGTAGGCGTTCTCTGATAAGCTTCACCGCCTCTTCTGACTGACGAATAACATCCGGCCCAATCAGCGCTGTCTCCCTCGCTTCAAACCAGCCAACGGGTGATCTACATTTCCGCCTGTATAATGCTGCAAAGGGCGCCATATGGATAGATGAATGATAACTGTTATTATAGGCAAATTCAATTAACACCAGATGTTCATCCCAGCTACCCCCAAAATCTAGTACACACGCTCGTAGCATATCTTTGAGCGTTTGGATAGTTCGTTCTGCTTGCCCGTCTGTCTGAGGATGAAAGGCTGTACTCAAGTTAATCTGTGTCCCCAAGCCTCTCTGGAACGACTGCCAGAATCTCGCTGTAAATTGTGCTCCTTTGTCTGAAATAATAGATACCGGCACTCCATGTAATCTAACTATTTCTCTGATATATAATTCGACATAATCCTCGGTCGAGAAGGTAGCTTTCACTGGCAGGAAATGAGCTAATTTTGTCAGCCTGTCAACTATTACCCAAATGGAATCATTTCTGCGTCTGGTACGGGGTAACCCTGTTACGAAATCCATATTTATCGCTTCCCATTTCCATAAAGGCACAGCTATATCCTATGTCAGACCACCCGGTTTCTGGTGTTCTGCTTTCACCTGCTGGCAATTAGGACATCTAGATACAAATTCAGCTATTTCAGCTTTCATACCTGGCCACCAGTAGATGTCTCTGATGTCGTGGTACATTTTCATTGCTCCTGGATGGAGGGAATAGCGAGTGTAATGTACCTCATGCATGATCTGGCGAAGCCCTAAAATATTCGGAACACATAGGCGGCCCTTACAATGCAGCACTTCATCCTCAGTCACTTGGAAATCTGGCTCCTTACCTTTTTGAACTCTATCTCTGAGCTGGACTAAGTCAGGGTCCTCGTACTGCCGTTCTTTTACCTCTGTAACTAACGATGACACAGCAGAGTTCTGAATCACCGCTCTGTTATTTTCTGTTTCTACTACTCGAACGGCTAAACCAGCTAGCTGATGAATTTCCTTGGCTAACTCCCGCTTCTCGGGTCGCAAATACGCTAAACTCCCCATTAACTTACGACTGAGGGCATCGGCTACTACATTAGCTCTCCCTGGGTGGTAGAGAATATTTACGTCATAATCTTTCAACAATTCTAACAAGTGATGCTGCCGCAAATTTAACTCCCTCTGTGTAAAAATGTACTGCAGGCTTTTATGATCTGTAAAAATGTCTACATGAACGCCATACAGATAATGCCTCCAGACTTTTAGAGCGTGGATCACTGCGGCCAGTTCCAGGTCATGAGTCGGATAGTTCTTTTCGTGCTTCCTCAGCTGTCTTGAAGCATAAGCAATTACCTTTCCATGCTGCATCAGCACACAACCCAGTCCAAAGCCTGAAGCGTCATAATAAACCGCATACCAATCTGTTCCCTCTGGCAATGCTAGTACTGGGGCGGAGGTCAATCTGTCTTTCAATTCTTGAAAACTCTGCTCACATGCCTCCGTCCACTAAAATTTCGCTGCTTTCTGTGTCAGCTTTGTCAGAGGTGCTGCTATAGTGGCGAATCCTTCAACAAATCTCCGGTAATACCCTGCTAAACCCAAGAAACTATGGACCTCGGTCGGAGTGGTAGGTCTGGGCCATGTCTTGACCGCCTCTATTTTTTGTGTGTCCACCTGTATCCCAGCATCCGACACGATATGCCCTAAAAAGGCAACTGAGTTCAGCCAGAACTCACACTTAGAAAACTTGGCGTACAGCTGACGGTCTCTAAGGACCTGGAGTACTGTTCGTAAATGGTTCTGGTGATCTGTCTCTGAACGAGAATATACCAGAATATCATCGATAAATACTATCACGAACATATCCAAATACGGTCTGAATATGCTGTTCATCAGGTCCATAAACACAGCGGGAGCATTCGTCAGCCCAAAAGACATAACTAGAAATTCAAAGTGACCATACCTGGTCCTGAAAGCAGTCTTTGGAATGTCTCTCTCACGAACCCGAACCTGGTGGTATCCGGACCTCAAATCTATCTTAGAGAAACATCTGGCCCCTTGCAACTGGTCAAACAAATCATCTATTCTAGGGAGCGGGTATTTGTTTTTAACCGTTACCTTATTCAGTTACCGATAGTCTATACACATACAGAGTGAGCCATCTTTCTTTCTTACAAACAAAACTTGCGCACCCCACGGGGAAGTACTAGGCCTGATAAAGCCTTTGTCGAGCAAATCTTTTAACTGCTCTTTCAACTCTCTAAGCTCAGCTGGTGCCATGCAATACGGGGGAATGGATATAGGTTGAGTCCCTGGCAACAAGTCAATTGCAAAATCTATCTCCCTTTCGGGAGGGATACCAGGCAACTCATCTGAAAATACGTCAGGGAATTCATTGACCACTGGAACAGACTGAAGAGTCGGAGATTCCACCCGAACGTCCTGGACTCTAACTAGGTGGTAAATACATCCCTTTGCTATTAATTTTCTCGCCTGAAGGTAGGAAATAAACCTACCTTTTGGCGTAGTTGTGCTCTCTTTCCACTCTCGCACTGCTTCCCTCGGAAAGTGAAATCGGACCGTCTTGGTCCAGCATTCTAAGTTTGCATAGCATGGCACTAACCAGTCCATACCTATAATGGAATCGAAGTCGACCATCTCAAGTTCTATTAAGTCTACTGTGGTCTGGCGATCAGCAACCTCTACCGTACACCCTCGGTAAACTTTTTTAGCTGTAATCGAGTTACCGATCGGTGTAAGCACTGAAAAGGGCTGCTGAAGCAATTCTGGTTCTATACCCAACTTTCGGGCTACAAATGGTGTAATATATGACAAGGTAGACCCTGGATCAATCAATACATAAATAGGGTATGAGCAGATAATCAATATACCTGTGACCACGTCGGAAGATGCCTCTAAATCCTGCCTCCCTGGTAATGCATAGGTACGACTGGGGCCTGCACCTGAGCCAAAGGCTCTTGATCTACCTCGGCCCCTATTTGTTGAACCTGAGGGTCTGCGCCCTGCTGAGGCTGCTGGAGCTCGTGGTCCCGCTGATGCTCTATCCAGACTATCTCGGCTACCATGTCCTCTGGCCGGACAATCTCTCATTAATTGCCCTTCCTGTCCGTAGTGATAGCACCTTGAGAAGCCTTGCCTGCAGGCTCCAGAATGGGGTCGGTGGCATATAGGAAAAGGGGTAGGTGCAAATCTACTCTGTTCTGCCCTCCGCTGCTGAGGTGATGCTACTATCCATAAACTGCTACCGAACTCTGACTAACTCCGGCGAAAAAATCTGCCTCTCTGCTGCTATACCGGAGGTAAAGATCTGGGTGGCCTATATGAAAATCGTGGTCTCGGCCCCCTAGGGGTTTCCCCCTGAATCTCAGCGGGTCTATTTCTACGGCGCTGCTCTGAAGTCGCCTGCCTGTCGCCCTGCTGCCGCTGTCTCAAGCCCTCAATTGTCTATACGAAGACCTGTACCCTGGTTATGTCCATGTCCTCTGTCAAAGTAGCCATCATGCACGTCTCTATGTAATCTGAATTCAGGCCCATAATAAAGCGGTGGACTCTGGACGACATGGTGTCCACAAATGCTGGAGCATAGCGGGCTAAGGAGTCGAACTGTAAAGAATACTCACGGACGCTCCTGGCCCCCTACTCTAAGTGTAAGAACTGGTACATCCGGGCCTGTCTGACCTCCCGGGGTAAGTAGTGGTCCAGGAAGGCCTCTGAGAAGTTGGACCAAGTAGGAGGGGCTGCATCCCTTCCCCGAGATCTCTCCAAACTTTCGTACCACAACACAACAATATCCCTCAACCGGAACACGGCTAATTCCACTGATTCTGCTGAGGTTACGTGCATGACTCTAAAAATTCTCTGTATCTGGTCCAGAAAGTCCTGAGGGTCCACCGCTTGATCTGACCCAGTAAACTGAGGGGGTCCCAATGCCAAGAATTCTCTAACCCTGAAACTACCTGGCCCACCTAGAGATTCTGCTGCTGTAGGTGGTACTGGCTGACGCTGAGTAGCTAGCATCTGGGTTAACATAACCACCGCACTACGTAGCTCCTGATCAGATGAAGTGGGTGCAGGAGCTGTGGGAGGCGGTGCTGCCTCAAATGGTGTCTGGCGAGGCGGAGACTGCTGGGAGGGTCGAGATGACACCTCCGTATTGCTCTCAGATCGGGCTGAATCTGGCTGTAAGTGAGGCATCCTACTGGTGCCTTCCCCCGCCGCTGTATCCAATCTCCTGCCTGTAGCTGGGTGCCACTGGTCTGCCATAGTATCTGTAAACAAAGAGGGTGGTAAGTTTCAAAAGAACCAACCCTATACTGTATTGTGCTAGGCACGACTGAGTATGAAAGAAGGGTAACTATCCTAATATGCCTCGCAGCCTCCTGCCTATAGTATGTGGTGCACAACACATCCATAGACAAGACTCTACTTAGCACGGCTTGCAGACTCCCTGGGACACGAATTGCTCTGATACCAAGTTTGTCACACCCCACCTTGGGGGGTATGACGGGCACCTGGTGCCTGCTAGACTCTAGCTCTATTTCAAGAAACGAACCGACTATATAGCGGCTGTAAATATAGCCCCCGACCGATTAGGCCTATAGCCACCTGCAAAGCACAACAGCTAACCAGAACAATGACACTATAATCTGAAGCAACTACTATTCACATTTGTGACCGACAAGGTCACTAACTATAACTAGAAGAAGGCCCCACACGGCCAACATCAACAACTAAACACATATATACATGCACGGCCCCATACGACCGGCTCCACCACCACAAGAAACATCAGACTGCAAGCCTCTAGGAAGTAATAATAGAATGGTCGGGACAGGGCCCCGACCTACCGGTACTATACAACAAAAGAAAATGAAATACACCTCTGAATATCAAGCTCCGGATGACAGGAGTCGATAACTCTACGCTGGCTAGGATCACGAGGGATCGGCTCCTCGTCTGTGAGTACCTGTAGGCAAACAATGCAGCACCCCACGGGCGTCAGTACCACAGGTACTGAGCATGTAAAGCAAACTGAAATATACAACTAAAATGGATAACAACAATAACATGACATATAAGAAGGAAGTAGCTGAGTCTATCTGGCTGAGGCTAACTGGGAGAGTTTACCTATTCTAAAACTAAATTGGGCGTACCTGACGACGTGTCGTCCTATTGTCTATCAGTATCTAACAGCACATACAGATATACATATAAATACACACAATACTTGACCGACCCCCATAAGCCGAAAGGTGCCAACCAACAGAACAATCTATTTACTGCTACTCGGGTCTAAACCAACCAAAAATAAGTCACTCCACTCATCTCATAACTGTGAGCTTCTCCTACCGGCCCCCTTGGGTATGTAGCTTAGGCCTTGGCCTTTGACAATAAACTGTGTCTGAGTCCGAAGACTCCTGCCTCTGGGTGCAAGTGCGCAACGGGGTAATCTGCTGCTATATCTGTGACTGAAACTGCCCCTGGGTGCAAGCACGCAACAGGGTAATTTTATAAAAATCTGTATCTGAAACTGCCTCCGACCACAAGCGCACACAGAGTAATCTGCCACTGTAAATAGGGTAATCTGGCTCTGCGCAGAGCGAACTGAACTGCCCCTGCAAGCAGGGTAATCTGGACCGTATTACCATGGTGGTCGGCCATCATCGTCCTCTAGGCGGACGGCATCGCCCAGCTGGTGGCGGTATCTGAATTTGGTATCGACACAGCTATAACCTAGGGGCAGCGGGGATGCTAAAGGGTGCCCACATGCCATAACAAGTCTCAACATGCAAAACACATACACAGCAAGCATGCTCAAATGAAAAATACTAATCATATTCTCTTATGTTATTTCAAGGCCAGTTCGTACTAAACAACTGATGCTATATTCTGTTTTACACTGTTTCTGATTGCTGGGCTAACTGCTACCTGGCCTTTATCGGTTTATCTAATTATTGTTATCCGTGATCTGAAGCTATATCAATTTCTAGAGCCATATCTATTTTTGGAGCTATATCGGTATCTGGAGCTATTTCTATATCTGATTACTGATCTGATTATATGTGGATATAACTCAATAACATAGAACATGCCATCTATAACTGGATATAGCTCAATAGTATAAAATATGCCATCTATTACCGGATACAGTCTCAACAAAATGTAATACATACTATCTGAAATCATCTGACTATCCGTTATTCTGATTATCGCATGATACGTAATGATATACTAGCATGCTTGCTGGAAATTGTACTGAAATCGTTCCTGTACGCTGGGTATCTGTTAATAGCCTTTATTCTATTTATTTTCTAAACTGTACTTCCTGGCTTGCCGAAAGAATAACTTTACATACCTGGTTTCTGAGTACCCGACTGACCGATGTGATTTCCGTCGGTACTTCTGCTGTTTCTCCCAACTACATTCATATACATGTCAATTAGAACTAAATACATTAATATCCGGGAGAAATTATCACTTTTGATATATATTTATCCCAAACTTCAACCTTTCAGAAAACGGTCGAAAACTCATTATTTCTCGATAGTCCAGAAGGGGTAAATGCTCACTGCAAGGCTAGGAATACATTGGTACTAATTTAAAGCAATTCTATTTACTTTACCTCGGTAGCACGACGTTTCACCGGCCAAATTTCACGAAACCAACTCTGTAGGATTGCTCTCTGCAGCTTTATACCTCGGTATCTAAGCCGAAACGGAGTTTAGACAGTGTTTCGTAGTGTAATCGGAAGGAAATTATATATAATTGTCGTGGGTTCCTCCTTCCTATATTCCCCTGTTTTTTTTTTTGGAAATTCATTGATATCAATGAAAAATCAACCTTATTTATTTATTTATTTATTTTGCTTGCCTTCTAAATCCCTTAACCAACATGCCATTAGGATATTTATTCATTTAAAATTTATGGGGTGTAACAAATTCATTGAAATTTCTTCTTGGGTTATCAAGAGAGGTTAAGGACTAGTAATCCCTGGTATGTAAGGCTATCAATGGGTGATTTCTTCCACATCCATGCCCATCCTCTATGATTTTTACTAAAATTTCAATAAAAACTCATGGGGTTTTGAATTTGATTTAATTAAAATTCTAATGATTTAATAATGGGCTTTATGATTTTTGAATCCAATTATAATCTATGGGTTTTGATCAAATTTTATAGCTTAAACTAATTATGATATTATTGATTTGGATTTCCATGTATTTAAGCCTAATTATGCATGACCCATGATGAATCGATTTATGATATTTTCTTCAAATGATGATATTTACGAACCCAACATGATTTACGATTTGAATTACGGATTTATGATATTACCCATCATGATTTTATGAATTTCAAGCTATATGCATGATTTACAAGTATGTATGAACCTTATGAATTATGAATTATGTTTTGGCCGACTCACGGGCCTCGTTTCATGGCTAGCTCACGTATGTACGAGTATATTTATGATTATCACGATTTAACTAGCCCATAAATTCATGTATGTTATACTATGAGCACTATATATGTTTTGGGAGTAGTATCGAACACCGAGTAGGTTCGGGGTCTATGTTCTGCCCCGGATCTCATAAACTACGTGCCACCACAGGTATACTGTCCCCGACTCAAATGGCCCTTTTCATGGCGATATCACACTTTCATGGTCCTACCCTTGGCAAGGTACAAACACCCTCCCGACTAGGGTTACAAGCCGGGCTTCATGTGTACTCATATGGGGCATGTCGGTTAAGAGAATCTCCCACTGTTCCTCATGATTTATGCATGTTTATGATTATGTATATGGGCTCAAGTCATGTTAAATAAGTCTATTCTTTTATGATTATTATTAACATTGTATTATGAGTTCTTTAAAAACCTTGAGCCTTATGTTATGGTACGATATTTATGATATGAGCATGATGTTCCACTCTTATGATCATTTATGAGATTTCTATATTTTAAATGTCCGTTTTACTTACTTTGCATACTTGGTACATTTCAAGTACTGACCACATACTTTCTATGATATATCGTTTCATGATACAGGACCCGACTCTCAGGCTCACTCTCCTCAGTAGCTCCTCAGAGTTCTCTAACAGCTTATTTGGTGAGTCCTCATATTCCGAGAGCCATATATTCAAACACTATGCTTTTAGTTCAGTTTCTAAATTGTTGGGTTAGTTGGGGAAGTTGTCCCATCAGTCCGTCTTTTATGATTAGTAGCTTTTCAGACTATAAGTTGTATTCAGCCGTCATGTACGGATTGTGTGTTTTCCTTTCTCCGTATTTATGACATGTTTACGTTTTCTTATGTTAAGTCTTCCGCTTATGTGATTGAATTAGATGTACGCTTATGTCATGGGTTGACTTGGGGTGTCTCGGGGCTCCTTGTCCCGTGTCTACGATCCGGGTGTACATTTGGAACGTGACACAAGGTCTGGTGCACCACCCCATGTATAGCACCACAGAGTTAGTTAAATTTCCTCTGAAGATTGGCTCTGGGTGCCCCACCATCACCATAGCACTAAGGACGTAGCCAATTTTTTGCACTTCTGACACTTCTGGTTCCCCACTCTCACCATAGCACCAGAATGTTAGTCAAATTCTTGAGCTTGAAGACCCTTCTGGTGCCCCACACTCACCATAGCACTAGAATGTTAGGAAAATTTCTTAAGTCTGGAATGCTTCTAGGGCTCCATGCCATCCATCTCGCCAAGGTGTTAGTCAAATTCTCATCTCTGAAGCTAGTAACCTGGCACCCCACACCATCCATAACACCAATTTTGGTGCATTTTCTTTGAAACACAAGTGTTGGGCATGCCACACCAGCCATAGCCCTATGCTGACTTTTGCAAACTCTTCTTCTTCACACCTTGAGTGATTTTTGGGTCCTTTTTTCCTTGGTTTCCTGCTCAAAACATCTAGAAACATTCATTATCTCACAAAACACATGAAAACATAAATTCATACATGGGATAGAGATTATGAACTCAAAACAAGGCAAAATATGGATAAACACATGGCAAATGGGCATAAGAATATGCCTAACATCAGTATGCCTTCATTCCTTCCACACAGAACCGGATGACATCTTCATTGTTTTCCAGGATTTAAGGTTCCTTGGCTTTTCCCTTTCCTTTTCTTTTGGAGGAGGCTAGGGCCTTCCCCTTGTCTTGTCGCCTAGATGAAGGCATTTTCCTACAAGACAATGTGAGTGCCACAACAAAAATCAAATTCTTTTTGTATTTCTGTATTAAGGAGAATAAGAGAAACAACTATGCTAGGATAAGGAAAAAAAAGAAAAGAAATCAAATTGCAAATAAAATGAAGCAACAAATATTCAACTGCTAGCAACTGCGCTTCACCTAAGTTTCGCAAGTGTGAACCTGCGACTCGCAGTTGAGTTGAAGGGCCAGACAAAATCACCAGAATCTAGCACTAGCACTTGCATTGCATCTGTGTTTCGCAGATGGGGATATGCAGCATGCAGGTGGAACACAGTGAGCCTAAAGCCCACTACCCAATCTTGCATTCCGCAGAGAAAGATCTGTGGAATGCAATTACTCAATTGTGTCTAAAATTAAACCTACATGCTTTCATTCAAATTTTCAAGAAAGTATGAATAATATAATTATCTAATGGGTACTTAGATTTTCCTGAAAGATCTACCAACAATACTTAGATTTTCCTGAAAGATCTACCAACAATATGAACAACAATTTTGACCATTACAACTACTTGACAACTTTCTTAAGAAGGATGTCACCCCATCTATCATTGGGAAACGTCAAGTGATCAATACTATCAACATTCATCAAGTCAATTTCAACAACCCACAATGCTCATAAGCATTATCCTATTTTTTTCATCTACATTATCAGGCAAACAAGAAGAAATTATGATTTTTCCTTAACAAAGACGTCAGCCAATCCATCATTGGGAAAAATCATTCATCCCAAACATATGGATTAATCAAGCTTCACCTCTAACTAAAATTTCAAGGAAATATAGCACACACAACATATAAAATCTCATGAAATAAGAATATCTACCCCCTTTGACAATTTGATGCCCCCCTCAAATACCCACAAGAATCGCATTCACAATGGACATGAAGATCACACAATGGGGAAATGGCGAAAAGACGGATAGTAAAAATATGAGAAATATCATGCGTTTTTGTGCTACACATATAATTAAGATCAAAGAAACAAAGATGAAAACTAAGAGACATACCAAATAGAGTGAGGAGGAAAAGAGAAATTGAAAATTTTTAAAGCTTTTTCCACACACAATGGCAGACCTAGCTCTTGTTGAGTTTGGTGTTTTGAAGGATTGTGATGGTAGAAAATGGAAGGAATGGTGGAATTTATAGAAGGGAAGAAGATGAAGTTGTTGGGTGGAATTGATGGTGAGTTAATGGAGGGTTGTGGGAAATGAAGATGGTAGTTGAGGGGTGAAGAAAATGGTGTAGTGGTGCAGAAAATTAGGGGTTTTGGGAAATGAAAAAGAGGTTTAAAAGACATCCGTCAGACTTGGGTCGGTTTGTTCAAACAGGCAGTCAACTTTTTAAAAGTACCTCATAGCTCCATCTGCGCTGGACCTGTGGCCGCAAATTTGGATCTGCAAGCTACAAGTCAAACGCAGGTGGACCTCAAATTTCCTAGTGCATTGTCTCTGATCTATGCTAAACCTGTTTCTCATAGATTTGTGTCTGTGTTTCATAGGTGAGACGCAGATCTCATGTTCTTGAATGATTTTTGCCCAGGTATTCTACTTCTAACCTGTGCTGCACCTGCGTTCCACAAGTCCTTGACTGCAGTTTGCAGGTGAGGCACAGGTGTTCATCTTTTTCTCATGTATTCTGGATCAAATGTGTGCTTGACCTGTGCTTTGCAGTTGCTACCTGCATTTCGCAGGTCTAACACAGATGCCTGGACTGAGTTTTCTTCCACTTTGTCCATAATCCAGTCATCCTACAACAACAAAAACAACAAAAAGTAAAGTGAAAAGGTAATTAAAGATACTTGGGTTGCCTCCGAAGAAGCGCTTGATTTAGCATCTGTGGCACGATGGTTTCACCTAACAATTTGTCAATCATCTAGATGTTTGACCTCCTCATCAAGCTCATCCCCTTGCTCATCTCCATCATCGATCAAGGCTACCACCTTGCACTCATCTGATGGTTCCATTGGTTGGCACACACTGAATGTCACCTAATCAACACCCATTCAAAATTTGAGCTCACCTAGCTCCACATCAACTAAAGTGCACCCTGTGGCCAAGAATGGTTGCCCTAAGATAATGGGTACTTCAAGGTCCATATTATAGTCCAACATAACAAATTCTGCTGGAAGGATAAGCCTCTCCATTTTCACTAGCACATGAACAAGTATCCTAATAAGACGCTTTATGGATCGATCTGCCATGAGCAACCTCATAGTAGTGGGTTTGGGAATTTCCAATCCTAACCTTCTAAAGATCACGAGGGGCATCAAGTTGATGCTTGCCCCCAGGTTGTAAAGGGCCTTGTTGAACAAGTACACCCCGATGGTCCATGGAATGGTAAATGCTCCAGAATCATCTCTCTTTGGAGTAAGGTTTCTAGCCATAATCAAACTATAATTATGTGACACCTTAATTGTGCCCACATCAACAACTTTCTTCTTTTTCAAAAGATCCTTCATAAACTTGACATATCCGGGCATTTGGAGTAAAGTATCAACCAGAGGAATATTCACAGACAACTTGCTGAACATATTAGTGAACTTTTTGAATTGGTTGTCCTCTTTATTCTTGATCAACCGCTGGGGGTAAGGAGGTGGATATTTAGGACTTGGTCTTTAGAACTTGAGGTCTCCTCGCCTTCTTCATCAATGTTAGCACTTTGAGGATGAGTATCAACCTCTTCCTCCTCAACCAATTTGTCATTATCAACCACAATATGTGCACTCAACACCTCATCAATTGGCTTTAAACCCACCTTAACCTTGGGTTTATCACTGTAATACATTGAATGTCCCTAAGATCAGTCCCGAGGGTTCAACCGAAGAAATCAAGAAAATATAGCCTGGGCCACAAGACGAGTCGTCCAATGACTCGTGGTATGAGTATGATATTGAACGTTTTCAAGTATGATGAAATGTCTATGGTAAGAGTATGATATTGAATTTCCCATGTATATATTCATGATTTTGTTTATCAAGTCTATTTCAAAGCATGTTTAAGTTTGGACAAGACCATATGATCAAGTATGTTTCATGATTTACTTCAATTTCATGATTATAGCTTGCCACATGGTTTTGGAGTCTAGACTCCCACTTTTCAGCTTGTGGTATAGTTTGAGCCAAGGCTCCTCATGTTATGTTTTCAGATAATGCATGTATTAGTATGATTCAACTTCATTTAAAGATGATGGTTTAGCATTCTTGAAAAATGATGGAGAGCATATGCATATTTTTTAGAGTACCAAGTAGGCTAAGGGTTAAGTTAACTCGGTGCCTTAGAACTACATGGAAACATATTCAGATTCTTTAGGACATCCTTGTGAGCTTCCACTAAACCCAAGGGTCCTTCAGCTTGATATCGATATCATGGTAGCGCCCTTAGCCCTGGAAAGGCTTTGGACGACTCTTCCCACTTGAGTGTAATAGTCGGGACCACATAAGCTCTATAGTGGTAATTTCGGTTATATGACGAGTCTCCCATTGTTCCTCATGATTTTAGTTATACATGTTCATCAGTCATGATATTATGTTCAGTAGGTTTGACTCAATGTTACGTTTTTCTTATGACTATCAGTTTCAGCTTTGCATTCGATTCAGTTATGATATTCAGTTACGTTTAAATCATTTTTTTAGATAATGGCATACACCTTACTCTCAGAATCTTATGTTGAAATGTTTTATGATATGCATGATATCATTTTTGATTACCTTGCATACTCGGTACATTTCAAATACTAACCGCATACTCTATGTTGTATCATTTTATGATACAGGCTCAGACATTCATGTTCAGTCCCGTCGCTAGTCAGTTCTCAGAGTTAGCATATCCAACTTGTTGGTGAGTCCTCATCCTCCGAGGACTTCTTTATCAGTTTTTTATCAGTTTCTTTTAGTTTTAATTTATTAGTGAGGTAGTTGGGGTTTTGTCCCATCAGCTCGTTAGGATGTTAGAGGCTTATTAGACATAGTATGTATTCAGTTTTGGATCAGTGTTGTTTATTCCATTGTATCAAATGTTTTAAATATTTAGACTTCCGCTATATCAGATGTTAGATTTCTGCAATTATTTATGTTGAGCTTTAGTTATCATGTTCATGGGTGTCTGAAAGCCGCGTGAAGTATAGTCTTTTTCACGGGTGTGAAGTGCGTCACACTTATGACGAAGAGGCTATGAAACATTTTAGGAAATTTTCCTTTTTTCATGATCTATGTCATGCGATGAAATGTCTCTCTATCCTTATAACTCATGCTATACATGTTTGCAGAATCATGCCTCCTCACCGAGTTAATGGAAAAAGAAATAAAAATGAAATTGGCCATGAGAATGGCAACGGAGATGGGCACCAGCAGGCCCCACCAACCCCCGAGGATTAGGTGCCCGAGTAGGTTGCCCATGCTGAGTTTAGGGTAGCCATCCTGATGTTAGCATATGCTTTGACCACCCAGGTCAACTAGCAGGCGGTGGCCCATGTTCCCCAAAATGAGAACGTGGTAGCGGTAAGAGTCAGGGACTTCCTCAGGATGAGTCCCCCTGAGTTCCTTGGATTGAAGGTGCATGAGGATCTACACGAGTTTATTGATAAGATTCAGAAGATCACCCAGATTATGGGGTGATGGGAGAGGAGTGTGAGGATTTAGCCTCTTATTAGCTGAATGGGTTACTCACATTTGGTTCTAGAAGTGGAAGGATGGTCGGGGAGTCGACGCGGGTCCCATTTGTTGTGATGAGTTTCTTACCGCATTTTTGGATCTATTCTTTCCCCAGAGATGAGGGAGATCAAGGTAGCTGAGTTTGTGAACCTGAGGCAGAACAACATGATAATCCAGGAGTATGCTTTGGAGTTCACCCGCTTGTCCAAATATGCACCTGAGATGGTGGCTAACCAGAAGGCTCGAGCGAGCAGGTTCGTGCATGGGATAGCGGACTATTTGGTATTGGATTGCTAGACCGCGATGCTTCATTAGAAAATTGACTTTTCTTGGTTGGTACTATTGGAGGCGATGTGGGTGAGTGAGATAGAGAGAGTCCAAGAGGGTTAGGACCAACAGTTTCAGGTTCTTCTAATTGAGGCTTGGTGGTGGGTATCGTCAGTAGTCCCACCAGAGGTCATCAACCCCAATGCTATCATCAGCGAGTGTACCATCCAGGTCTAGGCACGATTAGAGGGGAAGGGCATCAGGCTCCCGAGGTCAAGGGAGCAGACCTATAGGGCCCAACATTCCAGGTTGTGATAGGTGTGGTAGGAGGCATACTGGTCAGTGCTTAGCATGTACAGGTGCTTGTTTCGGGTGTGGGAAGTCCAGACATATGCTCAGAGATTGTCCAATGGCTAGATAGGGACAAGATAGAGGCTGAGACCCAGCCACTAGTTTAGCAGCCCTACCAACATGTTCATATCAGCAGGGTGCCTCCACTAGTGCAGGTGGAGTTTAGCGTCAGAACAGGTTTTAAGCCCTCGCATCTCGTCAGGAGCAGGATGCCCCTCTAGATGTAGTCATTGGTATGTTACGAGTATTTCACCATGATGCTTTTGCATTGTTAGATTCATGGGCTACTTTATCTTTTGTGACGCCCTATCTTGGTAGTAATTTTTGAGTCAGTCCCAAAATCCTGTCAGAACCCTTCCAGTCTCTACTTTGGTTGGTGATTCAGTTATAGCTCGACGGGAATATAGAAATTATCCTATCACCGCCTTTCAGAAAGTCACCTCAACAGATTTAGTAGAGTTAGCCATGACAGATTTTGATGTTATCTTTGGCATGGATTGGCTACATGCATGTTATGCCTCAGTAAATTATAGAATCCATGCGATAGAGTTTCGATTTCTAGGTGAGCCAATCCTAGAGTGGAAGAGTAGTTCAGTTGTGCCTATAAGTCGCTTTATTTCCTACCTTAAGGCCAAAAATATGATCTCTAAGCGTTGCGTATGCTATCTAGTTAGGGTTAAGGATGCTACGTCCGAGACCCCAACTATCCAGTCAGTCCAATAGTATGTGAGTATCCAGAGGTGTTTCCAAATGATCTACCAGGAATCCCTCTCGAGAGGGAGATCGACTTTGGTATTGACCTTCTTCTTGATATGTAGCCTATATCTATTCCTCTATACAGAATGGCTCCAGTTGAGCTAAATGAGTTGAAGAAGCAGTTGAAGGACCTCTTAGACAAGGGTTTTATCAGACCTAGAAAATCCCCGTGGGGTGCACCAGTTCTCTTTATCCAAAAGAATAATGGTTCTTCTCGGATGTGCATCGATTATTGGCAATTGAACAAGGTCACAACCAAGAACAGGTATCCCCTCCCCATGATCAATGACTTGTTTGATCAGCTTCAGGGTGCTAAGTGTTTTTCAAAGATATACCTTAGATCTAGATATCATCATCTCAGAGTTAGAGAGAGTTACATCTCGAAGACAGCTTTTAGGACTCGGTATGATCACTATAGTTTGTAGTTAAGTCTTTTGGACTAACGAATAGTCCTGTAGATTTTATGGATTTGTTTAATAGGGTGTTCAAGACATATTTGGACATGTTCGTGATCGTGTTCATAGATGACATTCTCATATACTCTCAGAGTGAGGAGGAGCATGCCACTCATTTGAAGGTGGTGCTACAAATTCTTAAGGATCACCAATTGTATGCTAAATTTAGTAAGTGTGAGTTTTGGTTGAACTCAATAGCATTTTTAGGTCATATGGTGTCAAGTGAGGGTGTACTGGTGGACTCTCAAAAGATAGAAGTTGTGAAGAATTGGCCCAGATCAGTTAGTCCTTTAGATATCAGGAGTTTCTTGGGTTTGGCTGGCTTCTATAGGAGGTTTGTTGAAGGATTTTCATCCATTGCAGCACCATTGACTAAGTTAACCTAGAATAAAGTGAAGTTTCAATGGTCGGAGTCTTGTGAGAAGAGCTTTCAAGAGTTGAAGACTCGACTCACCTCAGCATGGGTGTTAACCCTACCAGAGGGTACCAACAGATTTGTGGTATATTGTGACACCTTGAGGATCGGCCTTGGTTTTGTATTAATGCATCACAGTGAGGTTATAACTTATGCTTCTAGGCAGCTTAAGGTCCATGAGAAGAACTACTCGACTCATGACCTCGAGTTAGCAGTGATAGTATTTGCCTTGAAGATTTGGTGACACTATCTGTACAAGGTCCATCTAGATGTGTTTACGGACTACAAGAGTCTACAACATGTGTTTACCTAGAAGGATTTGAATCTACATCAAAGAAGGTGGTTGGAGCTTCTTAAAATTTATGATATGAGTGTCCTTTATCATCTGGGTAAGTCCAATATGGTGGCAGATGCCCTTAGTAGACTTTCTATGGAGAGTGTGTCTCATGTTGATGAAGGGAGAAAGGAGTTGATGAAGGATGTACATCGGCTTGCACGACTAGGGGTTTGTCTTGTGGATTCTACAGATGGTGGTGTCATTTGTCATAATAGTTGAGAATCCTCTTTGATGACCTAAGTCAAGGTTAGGCAAGACGAGGATCCGATTTTAGTAAAGTTGAAGGAAGCAGTTCAGAATCTAAAGGTTGAGGTCTTCGCCCAAGGGGGAGATGGTGTACTTCGATATTAGGGTCGTTTGTGTGTTTGGGGTGTTAATGACCCGAGAGATCAGATGTTGCATAAGGCTCATGATTCCTGATATTCGATACATCCAGGAACCACCAAGATATACTGTGACCTAAGAGAAGTCTATTGGTGGAGTGGCATGAAGAAGGACATAGCAGAGTTTATGGCTAAGTGTTTGAATTGTTAACAAGTGAAACTAGAGCATCAAAGACCTGGCGGTGTGCTTCAAGACATCAGTATCCCTACATGGAAGTGAGAGGAAATCAATATGGACTTCATTACAGGGTTGCCTCATACTCATCGACAGTATGACTCTATTTGAGTTGTTGTGGATAGGTTGACTAAAGCAACTCATTTTCTACCGGTCAAAACTATCGACTTGGCGGAGGATTATGCTAAATTGTATATCCGGGAGTTAGTTCGGTTGCATGGAGTGCCCTTGTCCATCATATCAGATAGAGGTACTCAATTTACCTCCCAGTTTTGGAGGTCATTTCAGAAGGGACTCGGTACACAGGTCAAGCTTAGCACAACTTTTCACCCGCAAACAGATGGTTAGGTGGAGTGGATCATTCAAACTCTTGAGGACATGTTGAGAGCATGTGTGATTGACTTCAAGGGTAGTTGGGATGATCACTTACTTATCATTGAGTTTGCCTATAACAACAGCTACCATTCCAGCATTTAGATGGCTTTGTTTGAGACTCTTTATGGGCAGAGGTATAGATCACCTATTGGTTGGTTTGAAGTCGGTGAAGCTACATTGATAGGACCATATTCGGTTCATGAGGCTATGGAGAAAGTCCAGCTTAGAAGAAAAAGGTTAAAAACAGCTCAGAGTCGTCAAAAGTCCTATGCGGATGTGAGGAGGAGAGAACTTGAATTCGAAGTTGATGATTGGGTATTTCTAAAGGTGTCTTCCACGAAGGGAGTGATGAGATTTGGAAAGAAGAGGAAACTTAGTACCTGCTATGTTGGCCCATACAGAATTGTGAGACATGTTGGCAAGGTGGATTATGAGTTGGAGTTGCCCTTAGAATTAGCTTCAGTACATCTAGTTTTCCATGTATCTCTTTTGAAGAAGTGCTTGGGTGACCCGACATTGGTTGTTTCGGTGGAGAGCGTAGGTGTGAAGGATAGCCTTAGTTATGAGGAGATTCTGATCGAGATATTTGTTCATCAGGTTTGGAAGTTGAGGAACAAAGAGATAGATTTGGTAAAGGTTTTGTGGAGAAATCAGTATGTTGAGGGAGCTACATGGGAAGCCAAAGCAGATATGATGACTAAATACCCGCATCTTTTCCCTTCCAGCCCAGTTCCAGCTTGAGGTATCAGTTTCCTCCTTAGTACTCCATTCAGTTTCATGTTCAGTACATGTGTTCTAGTTTCTTTCATGTCAGTGCATGTATATGTGATTCATGAATTTAGTTTAGTGATGTATTTCAGTTTGGAGTCAGTCACTCCGTCAGTTTCCAACTTTAGATGTTCAGTATTTGGGATGACAGTTATATTCCCTAGCTTTTCAGTATGTTTATTCACATTCGAGGATGAATGTTCCTAAAGGGGAGATATTTTAATTCTCCGAAAGTCCCTAAGATCAGGCCCGAGGGTTCAAGAGAAGAAATCAGGAAAATGTAGCCTGGGCCACAGGACGAGTTGTCCAGTAACCCATGGGCGGACTTCCGAGTCGTTAAGTGAATTGTGAAGTAAAGGGAGGATTGGCATCAATTCGTTGTCTGAGAGTGACCACGAGAGCGCAGCCACGAGTCGTCAGGTGGCTCCACGACTCGTGGAGTTGGTCATGGTCAGGAGCAGGGTTGGCGTTTAATGTTAGAGCAGTGTACTTCACCACTTGGTCATCAAGAGTCGTGGTGTCCTTCGTGGTGACTGGCAGTGAGTAATTTCTCTGCATTTCAGTAAGGGTATTTTCATAATTTCTAGGCCCCTAGGTCCTAAACTACGTTGTTATAAGCTCAGTTAGGAGGGTTTTAAGAGTGCTTAACCTATTATAAGCCTTCTCATTCCATGCATGCAAAATTAAGGAGTTCATTGGAGTTCAAGCTTGAGGATTCCTTAGGTTCTTCCTCAATTCACTTGGGTTTTCAAGGGAGATTGTGAAATCAAAGTACCCAGGTATGTAGGGTTATGAATGGGAGTATTCCTTCACTCTCATGCCCAAATCCTCTTCTAAATTTATGAAATTCAAGGTTGATGATTCCATGGGGTTCTAACCCAATTTGTGAAAATTCTCTATGTATCTATCATGGGTAGATTCTATTCATATTTCTAATATTGTTTTAAGATTCATGGGCATGTTTTATAATGATTTCAATTACAAATTATAATTTCAAAGTTTTAAAAATAAGATGCCCAAATATGTAAGTTAATGAAGAGTTTAGATTATGATCCATGTTATCAAGTATGATGAAATGTCTATGGTAAGAGTATGATTTCGAATTACCCATGTCTATATCCATGATTTTGTTTACCAAGTCTATTTCAAAGAATGTTTAAGTTTGGACAAGCCCATATAATCGAGTATGTTTCATGATTTACTTCAATTTCATGATTAGAGCTTACCACATGGTTTTGGAGTCTAGACTCCCATTTTTCATCTTGTGGTATGATTTGAGCCAAGGCTCCTCATATTATGTTTTCAGATAATGCATGTACTATTATGATTCAGCTTCATCAAAAGACAATGGTTCATCTTTGTTGAAAAATGATAGAGAGCATATGCATATTTTTGGGAGTAGTGTCTAGCACCAAGTAGGCTAAGGGTTCAGTTAACCCTATGCCTTAGAACTACGTACCAACGTAGGTATGATCAGATTCTTTAGGACCTCCCTTGTGAGCTTCCCCTGCCCCAAGGGGCCTTCATCTTGATATCAATATCATAGTAGCTCCCTTAACCCTGATAAGTCTTTTGACAGCTCTACCCACTTGAGTTTAATAGTCGGGACCATGTGAGCTCTATCGTGGTAATGTCGGTTATTTGACGAGTCTCCCATTGTTCCTTATGATTTCAGTTATGCATGTTCATCAGCAATGATATTATATTTCAACAGGTTTGGCCCGATGTTCAGTTTTTCTTATGACTATCAGTTTCAACTTTGGGTCGTTCGATTTACTTATGATATTTAGTCATGTTTAAAACATATTTTCAGATAATAGCATGAAACCTTACTTAGCAGTTTTAATTACCTTGCATACTCGGTGCATTCCAAATACTGACCGCATATTCTATGCTGTATCTTTTCATGATACAGGCTCGGACATTCAATTTCAGTCCCACAGCTAGTCAGTTATCAGAGTAGGAATATCCAGCTTGTTCCTCATCCTCTGAGGACCTCTTTATCAGTTTGTTATCAGTTTTAGTTCATTAGTGAGCTAGTTGGGGTCTTGTCCCATCAGCTCGTTAGGATGTTAGAGGCTTATCAAACATAGTATGTATTCAGCTTCTGATCAGTGTTGTGTATTCTGTTGTATCAAATGTTTTAAATTTCAAACTTTCGCTATATCAGATGTTAGATATCCGTAATTATTTATGTTGAGCTTTAGTTTTCATGTTCATGTCATGGGTCGACTTGGAGCTATTTGTGGTTCTAGATTCCATATCTCGATCTGGGCCTATGTTCGGATCGTGACAATCACCTGCATTGGTAACAATTTTCTCGCTCCTCGTGACAATTTCCATACAGTGGCCATCTTTTTTCCAATTTGGCATAGTGTCACTAGGAAGAGTGCCCTTCATCCTAGGATTCATTTGCGTGATAACTGTTTCATTTAGGCTGCCAAGTGTTTGATTGAAGTTGAGTGAGGGCTCATTGTTCGGACAAGATTGGACACCTCCCCTTTGAGTTTCTTCACTACGCTATTGGTTGACTCCACTTTCTTCAACACTCTAGCAAACATTTCTTCGATCTTTGAATTTCCCACATCACTCACACTTGGTTGGATTGAGGCTACATCATCTTTAGGGGGAGGAATGAATGGATTGGAACTGTAGTGGTTGTACCTATCCTCTTCTCTTTTAGGCTCACAATTACTCCACGGTTATTCCTTTCTCTCCAGCCTTGGTCATCTCTATCTCTCCAACCTTGCTTCCCATCACGAGGACGCCATGGGCCTTGCTGGCACATTGGTATCCTTGATGAGAACCCATCATTTGGCCCGTTATTAATTGGCATTCTTCATCATATCTTACTTGAGAGACCTCCTCAAATGAGTTGCGTCCTTGGGCTTCAATAGCATTGCCACTTTTGTTTTTGGACCCCATGATATGCTTCGCAAGCAACTGTACCTGAGTCATCATTTTGGCCAATTTTTCTTCTCTTTCTTCATCTCTTTTTCTCAATTCAGCTGCCAGTTGATTTGTGGACGCACCATTGGGGGACACCTCAGTGTCTCTAATGTGCCAAGCGCGGTTAGCTTTCGTCATTCTATCCAACAAGGCTTGTGCAAGTTTAAATGCCTGGTCCATAAGCAAACCACCACTAAGATTATTGGCAAAAAACTTGTTTATCGAGTCAAGAGACTGGTAGAAGCTTTGGAGAAGTACCTCGTCCGACAGTCCATGGTTTTGGCAAATGGCAACTTTCTTCTTAAACCTCAACCACACTTCATGAATAGGTTCTACCAGGAGTTGGTAGAAGTTTGTGATCTCATCACGAAGTTGAAGCATCTGAGAGGGTGGAAAGAATCTATCAAGAAACGCTTTAGTCAACTCATTCCAAGATGTGATGGATCTAGGAGGCAGCTCCTCCAACCATGTCGTAGCCTCTCCCATTAAAGAAAACGGAATATTCTCAAGTGGATTGACTCTGGGATAATGTTGGAGATGTTGAATGGTTGACAAATTTCAATGAAGTTCTGAAGATGCCAATTAGTATCCACACTAGTTTGTCCTCCAAACAACCCCTTCATTTGCAAGAGATGTAACATAGTGCTTGCTACATGAAATACAACATTCCCCACCGTGGGTGGTAGGCTAATGGAACCAACCACCTCATTAGAAACATGATCATCATCTCCATCCATAAATCTATCCACACTACCTGCATTACTAATGTGACTCATCTTAGCACTCCTAAACAATCAGCAAAAACACAAAACAAAGTAAAAGAAACATAAGACGCAAAACAAATTTGAATTAATAAACAAGAAATGGATATCACATCTCAATCCTCGGCAGCGACGCTATTTTTTTATAACACTCAATACACCTCTCCCTTTTAAAGGGGGTGGTAGTGATCATTGTGAAAAATAAAATTTTCAACGGTTGTCGGGGTCAAAAACCACAGAGATTAAGAATGGATAATTCAAAAGTTGCAAATCAACTCAAACTAGCTTGCAATCATGTCTAAATAATATAATGTAAATATTGAGGAAAAAGGAAAGCAATAATCAAGTTCAAAATTATAAACTAAGGCAAGGGAAAATCACTTGTTGCAATCAATGAGAGGGAACTATGGATGTGCAAGTGATGGGGTGTCAATTATATTAGGGTTGATTGAAATGCCTTAAACTAAATTAAAGCATGAATATCAATGGATAAAGCTACATACTCTTGTTTTTCAACCACAAGGATTTATTTACTTTGGGTTTTCTCAAACCCCAAAACTATAATCACAAATCAGCCACAAAGCTTAAGGAAGGGTTAAGCTATCTCTAACCTCAACCCTTTAATGGAGTTTGGATATGGATTTTGACTATCTCTAGCTCAAATCCACATATCTACACTCCAAATTCTCACTATTGATTCCTCACCTAAATCTCACTTCTCTTTCTCAAGCAAAAGCAAGATAAGGAAAAAAACTAAATAAATGTTTGCAACCATTAACTTTTCAATTAAAACTTAGAGGAAATAATAGATCCATGCTTATTAATCAAATTTAAGAATAAATCATCAACAACCAATCAAGTTTAAACACTCATCATGCACACACCCCTAGCTAATAATTTAGCTACTCATGAATAAGGAAAGAGAAATTGTACCCATAAGGAATTGCTCTAACTTCATCATATTAAGTACTAAAACTAATCTCAAAATCTGCAACAATGGATGTTCTTGCCCAATGGGAATTGATGAAGATGAAGTAAGTGTACTATAATCTCTATCTCTAAAACTTCTCTCTACGATATTCGATGTATGACATAATGAATTGTGTATAATTGGGGTAAAAATCTGCAAATTCCCTTTGCACAACTTTTCAAAATTTCCCTTGAAATCTTCTTAGGTACATTTGAGTCATAACTGGACGATTTTGCACTTGTCAGCATCCGTTTCACTTGCATGGCACCTGCGATGCGGCTCACAGCTGCTTCGCAGGTTGAGACAGTGTTTCCTGGAGCCATCTGCGTTGGCACCTGCATTTTGTAGGTGCCAACCTATGCTTCGCAGGTTCATCTTAGCTCTTCCTCCAGTGCCATCTGCGTGGCACCTGAATTTTATACGTGCCAATATGCGACACATATGTCCTTTTTGCCTCCAGCAGAGTGTTTTTAATTCAATTCCTTCATTTATCTTGTCTAAGTTAAATACCTACACAAACAAAGAGAAACGACATAAAACCTTCCTAATTTGTGTGGAAAGGCAATAGTTCATGCTTAAAAGTCAAATGAGTTGGTAATTTACCAACTCATCAGGTTAAAATACATAATCATAATTTTGGATGGAATATGCAGAATCATGAAATCAGAGGACCTAGTAATCCACCAATGCAGTTGTAGAATTTGGATTTGAGTGGTGGATATCCAACAGTTTGTAACCTGATTGAGTTCCGGGATAGGGACATTTAATGTAGTTTATATGCATTAACTTTATTATCCGTTAGAATTTAATTTTTTGAATTTTGGTATTTCATAGGGGTAATGATTTTGAAGGATAATTGACTCAACTAACACAAATTGTGAGGAAAAATGATGGAGCTATTGATCGAATGGATGAGGTAGATAACGACTGACCATTAAATGAGAAATCAACTGATGGTGATCAATCATCTGATGATGATGGTGATGTTGATAGAGAAACTGCAGCAATTGAAGATGGTAACATCAATTATCATTCTACTGTTATTTCATATTTGGATTATACTGAAGAAAGCCAAGAAGACTTTATCTACATGAGAGATATTGATTTTGTCAAAACAACACTTTGGAATGTCAATAAACCTTCATATCCCAAGTCAGGTTAGATTGTTGTCCTTGTGTTTCTTAATATATCATTTCTATATGTAGGTCCAATTACATATTCTTGTTTCTATTATTAATATTAGGTAGTTGATATATTTCTTTAAATATGAAATTAGGTATGCTCTTCCAAAACCAGAATGAAATAGAAACTATTTTTGGAACATACAATATTACAATTAGGATGGAGTTCATTTATAATCGATCCAAAAATAAGAGTTGGAGGGTTATTTACCAGCATTATTTGTTGGGGTGTAGTTGGATGATTCTCTTCAGAAAGATTTCAGGAGGTATGTGGAAGGCAGGCAAAATAATTGAGTCACACTTGTCAAACAGATGATTACAAGAAGAATCATTTTAACTTGTGCAGCAATATGATTGCTAATTTATTGATACCGTACATTATGGATAATCTAGACATAAATATTAAGTCTGTAAAAAATAATTTAAAGTTGGTGCACAAGTATACCCCAAGTTATAAAAAACCCAAACAAGATCGAGAAAAGCTTTCGGAATGATTTTTGGTGATTTTGAAGGTTCTATCAAGGCACTATCTCGATATATGACTGTCATAAAATTTTTCAATCCAAGCACTATTATTGAGTAGGAGCTCCATGGTACATCAATATAGGGTGATCAAATAATCAAATTCTTTTTTAGGGCTTTAAACCGAACATCGATGGATTCAAAAGTTATAGTCCCGTTATCTCAATAGACATCACTCATATTTACGGTTTGTATGAAATGAAGTTATTAACTCTCATGTACGTCATAGTTGTACGTGAGAATTAAGTCTTGGTTATGGTTTCTAAATTTACTCTAGAGATATGTTGTCAGTGATAGACAAAAATTGGCCTAATATCTGACTATCATCAAGGAATCTTGCAATGTGTCTAATCTTATGAGTTATGTGTGATTGAACCCCCCTTCCACGTATTATAGGTATTGTGTTCATTACTTGAAAGATCATTTTAATAAATAGTTTCTCAATAGTGAACTTGAGAAACTTATGTGGTTGGTTGCTATAGAACACCAGAAAAAAATTCAAAAAGAGGATGCAATAAATCAAAACATTGTCCCCTGAAGCTCATACATGGTTAGCTAATCATCCATTGGATTAGTGGACAATGTATAAGGACGATGGCCGTCTATGGGGATCTATGATAATAAATATATCCGAGTCGTACAATGGTTTGTTGAAAAAAGCTTGGGGGCTCCCAATCAATTTCATGATTCGTCTGACTTTTAAAACTTTGGCTGATCGTTTTGTTAAAAGAAACACCCTTGCAATGGCTTTGATTGAAAATAATAAATCCTGGCCGCTTGCAATTGAAAAGAAACTTTACACTTATTGGGAAAGAGCCTAGATGCATACTGACATGATGAATTATAATACTAAAAAAGACCTATTTGAGATCCGTACATTTTCACGTCAAGGAGAGGTGGAAATGTCCATAGAGTTAGTGTAGAAGGAAAGAAATACACATATGAAAAATGGAGAAACTATCACATGCCATGTTCACATTTCATTAAATTCTATGAAATATATGACATCCAGTCTAAGAGCTATGTAAGCAAGTATTACAACACGAAGTTGTACAAACGAATGTATAAAGGAATAATTTATCCCCTAGGTGACAAGATGAATTGGCTACCAGCTCCATTTTGTTTAATTATAAACACTGAATATAAGTGAATTCATGGAGTGCAAGGAAGAAGTTGAATTAGGAATGATATGGACATTGCTCCTACGTGCAGGCTATAGAATGCATTATTTGAAAAGAAATAGCTCTCACAAGGACCCGTTGTCCTAAATGGCCTCGGTAGTGTTGTTTGCTAAAGTTATTACGTTGTTGTCTTATATACCAATATGAGTATTCTTATTTTATTAAATAAATATTGTGCCATTATATTGTTACCATGTTACATATAGTTTATTATAATACCCCAAAAGTTCTAAGATCAGACCAGAGGGTTGAAATAAAGAAAATAGAAAAATCTGCACCAAGTCACAAAGTGAATAATTCAGTGACTCATCAAGTGACCTGACGGGTCATTATATGACTCATAGGTATGCAAGGGTAGGCCAAGAGGTTTGTTGCAAGAGACCTGACAGATGACATAACGAGTCATTAAGTAACCTCCACGATTCATTTAGTCAATCGCTAAGTGTGCAGTGGTGGAGAAGTTATGGATTTCCAGTGTACTTCAAGAATTGAAGAATGAGTTGTTGTGTCCCACCACGACCCATTAAGTGACTCGTTAAGTTGGAAAAATCAGAGGATGAGTTTTTGGTTTCAGTGGCAATGGGTCAGACCACGACTCGTTACTTGACCTAATGAGTCGTCAATTGAGTCATTGGGTCTAGCAGGGTCATTTTTCCAGTCGGTTAATTAAGAGTGTTTTCATAATTTCTAAGTCCTTAACTCCTAAACTAGAGTTCTTTCGTAATTCCTAAGTCCTTAAATCCTAAACTACATAGTTTTAAGCCTCCTAAGAGTGTATTAAGACTTTTATTTATCCTAAGCTCGCATTCTACTCCTAACACTCTCATTAGAAGACCAAATCCTCTTCCAAGATCAAGCTAGGGTTCCTCAACAAGTTCTCTCTCAATCCTTTTGGGCTTTCAGGACCAACTTAGAAATCCATTTACCTAGGTATGTAGGGTCATGAATGAGAGATTTCTTCTACCCTCATGCCCAATTACTTCTATAATTCATAAATTCAAGTCTCCAATTAAGGGTATTGAAATTCTAGGGTTTTAACCCAACTCCATGTAAATACCCATACTATGTTTCTGGGTCCAAACCCCTCATGTTTCAATAAATGATTTAAGACTAATGGCGCATATTTTAGCTTAAATTTAATTATAAATTCATAATTTCAAGTTATTAGAATCTATTCCCTATTATGCATGTTTATGAAATTCAAGCCTATAATTCCATGATTTTAAGCATGATGAGTTATCTAGTATGCATGAACGTTTGTGAATTCTCAATTTATGATTCCATGATTTTGAATTATGAAGTCTATTTAAAGTATGTATGATTTCATGACTTGGAAAAGCCCATGCAAAGTTAAGTATGCTTATCATAATTTTAGCCAAGGCTTACAAGATTAGTTTATGAAATGTTTTGGAGTTAAGACTCCCAATATTCATATTAAGCTTATGTTTTGAGAATATGATTATATGAGCAATATGCATGTTTTTGGAGTAGTGTCTTGCACCGAGTGGGCCAAGAATTTCGAGGATCCCGGTCTCTAAACTATGCACCAACGTAGGATATATTCTTATTGGGACCTCTCAAGAGAGTGTTTCTGTCATGCCCCACCTTTGGAGGCATGACTGGCACCTAGTCCCATACTGGAATCTGACTGACCTAGCTAGGCTTATGCATGTCTGGTGCAAGCCTACAACTCATCTCAAGAAAACAACGAGCTATATCTTGGTTGTAAGCACAACCTCTGGCTGACAAGGCCTTATAGCCACCTGTAATGAAAATAGCTAACCAACAACAGACAAATAAAGGAAATCCTATGCAGGCCGACAAGACCACCATGATGTCTAGTTATAACTAAAATGTAAATCAGGAACTAAACTATGCTAAGGCCAACAAGGCCACTAACTAACAACTAAACAAGGCCCCACACGATCAATAACAAACTAATCACAGGAACAATGTAAAATCTGCAAGACTCTAAGAGTGGAATAATGATCGAGACAGGGCCCCGACCTACACATAAACTGTACAATGAAAAAGAGTAAACCTTCTAACTGTTAGCTTCGGAGGAAAGGAGCTGACTTCACTGCTAACTCTGGATGAAAGCTAGAAGGTCCTTATACGCATATATCCCTACCTGCAGGCAAGTAATGTAGCACCCGAGGGTGGGTATCAGTACAATATGTACCGAATATGTAAGGCAGTAACTGAAAATAACTGAATAAACTTGAAATGGAACTGAAAGTAATTGAATGAAAGGGATAGAGGTATAACCTGAATAACTTAACTTTCAGTTGTCTAATCTATCAGTAAATAGTGCAAAAAGGAACCTTACTTAGCCCCCACAAGCCGGAAGGTGCAACCAGCACAGAATAACCCGCTCGAGGCCTCCATAAGCCTTGGCAAGCACACTTTAATATATATACCCTTAACAAGGTCAAAATGAGTTAACTAATAACTATAGCTGTCCTACTAGTCCCCTAGTTCTACAACTGAGCCCGCTCAGCCCTTGAACTGTAGCTGTGTCTGAGTCCAGTGGACTCTTGAAATCTGCACCCCGAGCACCAGGCTCGATGGGGGTGTGGTGCCGATACGATATAAAAATAGTCCAACCATGGAATGGACTATATAAGTTCCTTGGGGCTCATCTTCGTCCCTTGCGGACGGCATACCGCTCCTTGGAGCGACGTCATATAGCCCCTGGCAGGCAACAACACAGCTAGTAACCCTGGGTTGGTCATGGAAGGCTATATGGGGCAAAGTCAATCCCAACTAAACATAATTAATGGTCTCAGCTAACAACAACAACTAATCACAATAACAAAACTTCTGGCTCTTTTACTAGGATTCAAACTGTATTACAGTGCTATAGATATTAACATGCCAAAGGAATTCGCCTTAACATACCTTGATCGCTCATTCCTGATTAACTGGAAAGTTTCAATTTGTATTTAACAGCTCTTTCCAATCGTAATCGCATTATTGGAAGCAAGGGACTAATTTCAATACCATATTCGGCCAAAATGATAACTTTTGATATTAATAGCAACTATAATTCAACTACTTAAAATACGGTCGAAGAACTATAATTTCCTGAGAGTTCAGAAGGGAGAAATGCTTACCTAAAGCCTGTGATCATTTAGAAATCAGTTTGGAGCAATTCTGACAACTTCTATGCAGCGGGTTCTGGTTTTCTGGGCATATTTTGAGAAAATAACTCCGTATTAATGCTCCCTGTAGGCTTAGAACTCGATACCAGAAGTTAATTTGAATTTGGACGGCGTTTGATAGAATAATCGGACGAAAATCAATTGAAATCTTTGTATCTTCTCACTTCTAGCTGAGGAACTATTTTGGAAATGAATCACAATTGAACTAAGGGGCTATATATATATTAGGGCGGTGGAAGGGGGCGCCCCATGCTGCCCAAGGCGCCAGAATAGCCCCATGTCATGCCGCTCATTGCGCCAGTGGGCTGGCGCGCCTCACTGACTGGTGCCCTGCAAGCTAGCGCATCGCATTGGCTCTTCGTGACCTAACTTTGCCCGATCCTGCTTCTGAGGCTTTTCTACACGTGTCGTACTCTCTTTATTCATCATGGATCCATGTGTATGCTTACTAATCGATAACTTTTATAGGGTGTAACAGTTTCCGCTGCCCGAGGACACACCCGTGATGTCACACCTCACTCATCTTTTGCCCTGGAAAGTCCTAGGATGTCTCTCCTCCACGTGGGAAAGATGTAGGATCATCATGTGCTCATATATGGTGGTTGTCGGTTATGACGAGTCTCCCATTGCTCCTAATGTTTTTAGTTACTCATATTTAGGTCTTATGATATTATGTCTTATAACATATTTGACCCATTGATCAATTTATGAGTTATCAGTTATGTTTTCAAGAATGGCTTACTATGTCATTTCCATTTCTAAACTTTGAGTCATTATGTTAAGGTTATGATGAATAGCTTATAATTATGTATATCTCAGATATATGGCCTTTAGCATGTGGTTCTTACTCTCATGATCTACCTTGATTTATAGTCATGATTTCAAACTAACATTTTACTAGCATATTTTAGTTATCTTGCATACTTAGTACATTCAAAGTACTTACCACATGCTATGTGCTATACTGTCTCATGATATAGGTTCGGGTGATCCATCTCAATCTCGTCGCTAGCTCGCACCCTCTCAGTTTAGCTCCATCCCGCTTTTGGTTAGTCCTGATCATCTGAGGACGTCTATCAGTTTGTGATTGTTATACTTTGTTTTAGTTTCAGACTTGAAGTTAGCCGGGGGCTTGTCCCAGCATCTCATCAGTTAGTAAGAGGCTCTCAGACATATAGTTAGTATGTTCAGTGTTGTTGAGTTGTGATTATGCTTTTATGCTTATGATATGCAGACTTCTGTGAATAATCATGTTCATGCTTTATTTCTATTTAGTAAGGCTTTTATCATGCTATGTATGTATCATAGGTTAACTTTGAGTCATTCGTGATTCTAGGTCCCGTGTCTTGGTACGGGGTCTCAGCTCGAGTCATGACAAACTTGGTATCATAGCAAAGGTTTAGGTATGTCAGGGTGTTTGAAAGCCACGTTAAGTAGAGTCTTTTCCATGGGTGTGAAGCGTGCCACACTTATGGGGAAGAGGCTACCAGATTTTTTAGAAAATCTTCCTTCTTTCATAAACTATGTCGTGCGATGAACTACCTCTCTATTCCTCTAACTCATGCTAAAAGCATTTGCAGAAATATTCCTCCAAGCCAAGCCAATGGAAGGAGAACTGGCAATAAAAATGCCATGGCAATGGCAATGGAGATGGGCATCAGCTAGCCCCAGTAACTCCAGTAGATCCCTTGCCCAAGCAGGTCACTTATGCCGAGTTTAGGATGGCATTTAAGATGTTGGCACAGGCCATGACAGCTAAGGCCAACCAACAGGCAATGGGTCATGTTTCCCAAAATGGGAATGCAGCAGCAGTGAGAGTGCGAGACTTTCTCAGAATGAATCCTCCTGAGTTTCTTGGATCAAAGGTGGATGAGGACCCACATGAGTTCATTGAGGAGGTGTAAAAGATTACCCAAATTACGGGGGTGACTGGAGAGGAGAGTGTGGACTTCGCCTCCTATCAGCTAAAGGGGGTTGCTCATGTATAGTTCCGTCAGTGGAATGATAGCAGGGAGTTGGAGCAGTTCCTGTGGGTTGGGATGAGTTTGTGACTGCTTTCTTACATATGTTCTTTCCTAGGGAGTTAAGAGAGGCAAAGGCAGTTGAGTTTGTCAATCCGAAGAAAAACAACATGACTGTTTAGGAGTATGCCTTGGAGTTTACCCGATTATCCAAGTATGCACTGGAGATGGTTGCTGATCCGAGGGCTTATATGAGAAAGTTTGTGAACGGAGTAGCAGATTCACTGGTTAAGGAGTGCAGGACCGCCATGTTGATCAATGATATAGATTTCTCCCGATTGATCATATATGCCCAATAGATAGAGGCAGTATAAATGAAGGAGAAGGAGAGAGAGGCCAAGAGGGCCAGAACAGGGAGCTTTGGGAACTTCCAATAGACATCCAATGGTGTACATCGCCCTCAGTCCCACCAGAGGTCATTAGCCCCAGCTTCCTCATCAGCTAGTGTTCCATCCAGACCTCGAGGAGATCATAGAGGCAGAGTGTCAAGCTCTAAGGGACAGGGGAGCATGTCAGAGGCTTGTAGGAAGTGTCGCAGGAAGCACCTTGGCGAATGCTTGGTTGGTACTGATGGTTGTTTTGGGTGTGGGAAGCCCAAATATATGCTCAGGGATTGTCCTTTTTCTAGGTAGGGCGATAGTAGAGGTCGTACCCCAGCTACCACTTCAGCAGCTTGCCTATCTCAACAGCGGGCATCTTTAAGTGCAGGTGGCGTCCAACACCCAAACAGGTGCTATGCACTATCATTTTGTTAGAAGCAAGAAGTCTCTCCCTGATGTGGTCATTGGTATGTTGCAAGTATTTCATCTTGATGTGTATTCATTGTTAGATCTAGGAGCCACATTGTCTTTTGTGACTCTTTACCTTGTTGTTAGTTTCAGTGTTAGTCTCGAAATTCTATTAGAAACCTTCTTAGTCTCTACTCTTATCGATGAGTCAGTTTTAGTTCAATGGGTATACAAAGTTTATCCTATCACGATTCTTCAAAAAGTCACCTCAGCCAATTTAGTGGAGCTAGATATAACCAATTTCGATGTTATATTTGGTATGGATTGGTTACATGCTTGTTATGTCTCAGTCAATTATAGAACTTGTATGGTAGAGTTTCGATTTTCGGGTGAGCCAGTCCTAGATTGGAAAGGTAGTTTAGTTGTGCCTGTAGGTCACTTTGTTTCTTATCTCAAAGCTAGGATGATGATCTTTAAGGTTTGTGTATATCATCTAGTTCGAGTTAAGGATTCTACATCCAAAACCCTAACTCTTCAGTCTATTCCTGTTGTATGTGAGTATCCGGAGGTGTTCCAAGAAGATTTATCAGGAGTACCTCCCGAGCGAGAGATCAACTTTTGTATTGAACTTCTCCCTGATATGTAGCCTATATCTATTACTCCTTACAAAATTTATCCAGCCGAGCTAAAGGAGTTGAAAGAGCAATTGAAGGATCTCCTAGATAAGGGTTTCACCAGACCTAGCAAATCCCCATGGGGTGCTCCAATCCTCTTTGTTTGGAAGAGGATGGTTCCCTTAGAATGTGTATTGATTATCGACAATTGAACATGGTCACAATCAAGAAGAAGTATCCCCTCCCCAGGATTGATAACCTATTTGACCAGCTTCAGGGTGCCAAGTGGTTTTTAAAAAAGGACTTCAGATCCTGCTATCATTAGCTTAGAGTTAGGGAGAGAGACATTCTGAAGACAACCTTCAACAATTGGTATAGTCACTATGAGTTCGTAGTTATATCTTTTGGAGTAACGAATGCTCCTGCAGTTTTTATGGACTTGATGAACAGGGTGCTCAAGTAGTATTTGGATATGTTCATGATTGTCTTCATAGATGATATTCTCATATACTCTCAAAACGAGGAGGAGGATATTGCTTATTTGAAGATTATGTTGCAGACTCTCAAGGATCACCAACTATTTGCTAAATTCAACAAGTATGAGTTTTGGCTAAACTCAGTAGCATTTTTGGGCCATGTAGTGTCTAGTGAGGGTGTACAGGCGGACTCTCAAAGGATAGAAGTGGTGAATAATTGGCCTAGACCCTTCATTCCTATAGATATTAGGAGCTTTTTGGGTTTAGCTGGCTACTACAGGAGGTTCGTAGAGATATTTTCATCCACTGCAGCACTGTTGACTAAGTTGACCCAAAAGAAGGTCAAATTTTAGTGGTTGGATACTTGTGAGAAGAGTTTTTAGGAGTTAAAGATTCGACTCATTTCATCCCCAGTATTGACACTACTAAAGTGTAATACCCCAAAGTCCCTAATACTAGACTCGAGATTCGAAATGTGACCGAAAGGAAAAAAGGGAAAATTTATCACAAGATGACTTATTGTGCGAGTCGTGGTGAAAAGTGACAAGTCATAGGATCAATCGTGGTCAGCGTCTGCTAGAGGAAGTCCAATAACAATGAGTCATGGAACTACTGGTGGATCCCTATAACGAGTCATGGGTAAGAGTCATCATTTGGGTCTGTGTTATCAGGGTGGATTGTACGAGTCATGGTATGACTCGTTGTAGGGAACATCGAGTCGTGGTTAGTATCTGTGAGAAGGTGTAGTGAAGGTTGGTGCAGTGGCAACGGATGGGTCCAAAGATTTGTGGTTTGTTGGTACTATTCGTTGTTTGACCCGTGGTAGAAGTTCCAAAAGCTTTATTTATGGAGTCAGAAGTGACGATGAGAGGACACAACGAGTCATTGTGTCGAGTAATGACCCATCTTGTCGAGTCATCATTTGAAGGCCTGAGAACTAACTTAGGAAAAGTTGGGAGGAAGTAACGGGCGATACCACGAGTTGTGGTATCGAGGTACGACTCGTGGTGTGAGTTGTTACTCCTAGCAGTGAGTGTTTTCTGCAAAATTAGTAAGGGAATTTTTGTAATTTCTAAGCTCCTAAGCCCTAAACTACGTCAGTTTAATCTCTAAAAGAAGTGTATTAAGGGAGTATAACCTATTCTAATTCGTTCAACTCCCATGCATGCAAGTTTAGAGGTTTTCCCTTGAAGATCAAGCTTGAAATTCCTCAATTCCTCCCCAAATCTCTTAGGCTTTCAAAGTTAAGTTTAGATTTAGCTTACCCAGGTATGTAGGGCTTCGAATGAGAGTTTCCTTTCACTCTCATGCCTAAATTTCTCCTCAAGTTCATGATTCAAGTTTATGATCTTATAGGATTTTAGCCCAATTTCATGAAATTCTCTATGATTTGTTCATGGGTCAATTCCCTTCATGTATCAAAGTATGTTTTAAGATTCAAGGGCAGATTTTATACCTATCTTATTATAAGTTCATGATTTCAAGTATTAGAAATTTATGCCCAACTATGCAAGCTTCATGAAAAGTCAAATTTATGATTTATGATTTATGATTTCAAGTATAAAGAGATATCTAGTATAAATGAATGTTTACAAACTACCCATGTATGAATTTATGATTTTGACTAATGAAATCTATTTCAAGTATGCATGATTTTAAGATTTTGGGTACACCTACACAAGTTAAGCATGTTTTCATGATTCAGCTCAGTTCTATAGAACCAGCTTACCATATGGTTTTGGAGTCTATACTCCCATTTTCAGCTTATAGTATATCTTCAACTTTGTTGAAAAATGATGGTGAGCATCTTGCATATTTTTTGGAATAGTGTCTAGTACCGAGCAGTCCAGGGGCTCAGGTAAATCTCGGGTCTCAGAATTAATTGCCAATGTAGGTTTATACATACACACACATTAGGATCTCCTTTGTAAGCTTCCCCTGCTCCCACAGAGGCCTTTAGCTTGATATTGATATCATAGTAGCGTCCTTAGCCGTTGCAAGATTTTGGACGTCTCTGCCTACTTGAGTGTAACAGTTGGGGCATCACGTAAGCTCTATCGTGATAGTGTCGGTTGTGATGAATCTTCCATTGTTCCTCATATTTTCAGTTATGCATGTTTATGACTTATGATATTATGTTTTTAACAGGTTGGCCCAATGATCAGTTTATAAGATTTTACTTATGATTTCAATTATGGAAAGCCATATGATTCTATTTTCAGCTTTAGGTCATTCTATCCAGATATGATATTCAACTTATGATTATACATGATTTAGATTTAGATTTCAACATGCGGTCCATACTCTCATGATCTTATGATTTATGTTTATAGGCATGATTTCAGTTTATATTTACTTAGCATATTTTAATTACCTTGCATACCCATACATTCCAAGTATTGATTGCATACTCTCATGATTTCGTTTCATGATACATGTTCAGATGATTATACTCAGTTCCACTGTTAGCCCAGTCTCCCACAGCTTAGTCTAGTTCAGCTTTCGTTGTGGTGAGTCCTCATTTTCTGGGAACCTTCATCTTAGTACTTGATGTTGTTATTTTAGTTTTCATACTTTAGCGAGCTAGTTGGGGATGTTGTCCCATCAGCTCTTCAGACATGGTAGAGTCTTATCAGACAATATGTAGAATTTTAGCTTTGTCAATGTTGACTTTGTTATGATCGATATGTATTCAGACTTTCCGCTTATTCATATTTTAGTTATCAGATCCCGCTTGATATATGTTCTTTAGTTGCTATGTTCAAGCCATAGCTCGACTTGGAGCCATTCGTGGTTCTAGGTCCGATATCTTGGTCCGGGTCTATGTTCAGGTCATGATATAGAGGGAACAGATGGGTTTGTTATGTATTGTGATGCCTCTAGGGTTGGTCTTGGTTGTGTATTTAAGCAGCATGGTAAGGTCATTGCGTATGCCTCTAGACAGCTTAAGACTCATGAGAAGAATCATCTAATGCACGACCTATAGTTGGCAGTTGTGGTGTTTGCTTTGAAGATTTGGAGGCACTATTGATATGGTCCATGTCTTTACTGCCTCAATCTTCTGTGAATCTACCTGAATGCCATCTTCTGACACAATGTAACCCAAAAAGGCCACTGAATTAAGCCAAAACTCACATTTAGAAAATTTCGCTACAACTGATGATCCCTAAGAATCTGGAGCACTATCCGCAGATGATCCCGATGTTCTACTTCTGACCAGATATTACCAGAATATCATCAATAAACACTATCACAAACAAGTCCAGATACGGCCTGAAGATTTTGTTCATCAAATCCATGAACACTACAGGAGCATTTGTCAGTCCGAAGGATGTGACTAGGAATTCAAAATGGCCAACCTGGTCATGAAAGCGGTCTTTGGAATGTCTCTTTCTTAGACTCAAACCTGATGATACCAAGATCTTAAGTCAATTTTTTGAGAAATACTTCGCCCCCTGTAACTGGTCAAACAAATCATTTATTCGGGGAAGTAGGTATTTGTTCTTGATTATGACTTTATTTAGCTGCCAGTAGTCTATACACACGTAGAGGGAGCCATCCTTCTTTCTTACAAACAGAACTGGCGCACCCCACGGTGAAGTACTCGGCCTGATAAAACCCTTGTCTAACAGATCTTTCAACTGTTCTTTCAATTCTCTAACCTCAGCAAGAGCCATTCGGTACAGAGGAATATATATAGGTTGAGTACCTGGTAATAAATCAATTGCAAAATTGACCTCGTGTTCTAGGGAAATACTAGGAAGTTCATCTAGGATTACATCTGGAAATTCATTGACTACTGGAATGGACTGAAGAGTCGAAGATTCTGTTCGAACAACCTGAACTCTGACAATATGATAAATACATCCCTTCGCTATTAGTTTTCTTGCCTGAAGATAGGAAATAAACCTACCTTTTGGTGTGGTTGCACTACCTTTCCACTCTCGTACAACCTCCCCTAGAAAGTGAAATCGGACAGTCTTGGTCCAACATTCTACATTGGCATAACATGGCGCTAGCCAATCCAAACCCATAATTGTATCAAAGTCAATCATCTCTAATTCTACCAAATCTGCCAAAGTATGGAAACCAACGACCTCTATTGTGCACCCTCGGTAGACTCTCTTAGCTATAATGGAATCACCGACGGGTGTGGACACTGAAAAAGTTTGTCGAAGCAATTTTGATGTGATACCGAACTTTCGAGCCACTAATGGCATCACATAAGACAAAGTGGATCCTGGGTCTATCAAAACATACACGAAATGAGTGTAGATGTCCAACATACCTGTCACAACATCCGGCGACGACTCTGACTCCTGTTGCCCCAGTAAAGCATATGTACGATCTGGACCGGTACCTGAACTGGATGCCCCTGATCTACCTCGGCCCCTTCTGGCTGGAGCTGAGGGCCTGCGCCCTGCTTTAGGGGCTGGGGCACATGACCCCACTGAAGATCTATTTTGTCAATCCTAATCGCTCTGACCTTTGGTTAGATAGTCCCTCATCTGATGACCCTCCTGTCCACATGCATAACATGCCGTAGAACCATACCTGCATGCCCCAGAATGATGTTGGTTGCAAATAGGGCAAAGTGGTACAGTAAATCTACTCTTCTCTGACCCTCTATGCTGCTGCGAACCTGCTAACCAAGAGCTCTTGTCGGGCCCTGACTATCCCGGCGATCAGATCTACTCCCCTGCTGCTGCTGTGGAGGTGGGGGTCTAGGTGGCCTGTCTGATAGTCGTGGTCTGGGTCCACCCTGGAACTCTATCTGCATATCACTAGGTCTGGCCCTGCGGTGCTGCTCCTGATTTGCTCTCCTTATCTCCCCCTGCCGTTGTCTGATCCCCTCAATATTCTGGGCAAATTCCTGGACGCGGGCAATATCCATGTCCTCTCGCATAGTAGTTGTGATACAGGTCTCCACATATTCTGGATTCAGCCCCATGATAAACCGTGCACCCTGGCTAGCATGGTATCTTAAAAAGCCAGTGCATATCGGGCCAGGGAGTCCAATCTCATAGCATACTCCCGAATGCTCATCGAATCCTGCTCTAAATGTAAAAACTTATCTACCCGGGCCTGTCAAATTTGTCGTGGCAGATAGTGGTCTAGGAAGGCCCCTGAAAAGCTAGACCAAGTCGGTGGGGGAACATCTCTACCTTGGGACCTCTCCTAACTTTTGTACCATAACATTGCTATATCTCATAGTTGGAATACCGCTAACTCAACCGACTCTGCAGGTGTGACATGTATTACCCTGAAAATTCACTACAACTGGTCCAGAAATTCCTGAGGGTCCTCATCCCGATCTATCCCTGTAAATTGCAGGGGACTCAATGCGAGAAACTCTCGGACCCTCGATCTACCAGGCCCTCCTAAAGACTCTGCAATCACCGGTGCCACTGGCTGACGCTGTGCAACCTTCATCTAAGCTATCATAAAGACGGCACTCCTAACTTCCTGTTCTGAGGGTGTCAGTATGGAAATTGCTGGAAGTGGTGCAGACACATCTGCCGCTCCGGGAAGCTCCTGGAGTGGCAGAAAGCGCTAGGGAGACCGAGATGAAGTCTGCATGTTGCCCTCAGACTGGGCTGACTCTGACTGAGGCACCCTGCTAGTGCCCTCCCCTACTGGGACATCCAACTTTCTGCCAGTCGTGGTCTGTCATATGTCCGACATTTCTCTGTAGAAAAATAGAATATGATAAGTTTAGGGACTCAACCCTATACTATACAGCTCTATAGCACGACTGGAAGAGAAAGAAGAGTAACCACCCTGACATGTCTCACAGCCTCATGCCTATAGAATGTGGTGCACAACACATCCATAGACAAGACTCTACTTAGCACGGCTTATAGACTCCCTGGTATACGGCCTAGCTCTGATACCAAGTTTGTCACGCCCCACTATAGGAGATATGACTAACACCTGGTGCCCTACTGGGATCTGACTGAGCTAACTGAGCTTACACACTTCTGGTGCAGGGCTAGTTCTAACTCTCAAATCAAGAAAACAACGGGCTATATCTGGCTATAAAAACAGCCCCTGGCCGAAAGGCCTTATAGCCACCTGTAAAACAAAACAGCTAACCAGAAACAGATAATAGCGAGGAACCCTATGCGGGCCGACAAGGCCACCATGATATCTAGTTATGACTGAAAAGTAAATCCGGTACTAAACTAAGCTATAGCCGACAAGGCCACTAACTAACAACTAAACATGATCCCACACGGCCAACACACAAGATAAAACACATATGGGCTCCACATGGCCATCAACAGCTAACCACAAGGAATCTAAAATAGTCTGCAAGCCTCTAAGAGTAATATGATGGTTGTGATAGGGTCTTGACCTACCCATAAACTGTACAATCAAAAGGAGTAATCCTTCTATCTACAAGCTCCGGAGGAATGGAGCTGACTGCCCTACTAACTCTGGTTCAGAGCTCAGAAGATCCTGGTCCACATCTATCGGCACCTGTAGGAAAGTAATGCAGCGCCCCCAGGAGGGCATTAGTACAATACGTACCGAATATATAAGGCAGTAACTGTAAATAAATGAATGAACTGAAACGAAACTGAAAGTAACTGGAAAGAAGGGATAGAAATACTACCTAAATAGCTAAACTTGCTGCTATCTGATCTATCAGTAACTACTGCAAACAAGAACCTTACCTGGCCCCCCTAAGCTGGAAGGTACAACCAGCACAAAATAACCCACCCGAGGCCCCCATAATCCCTGGGGAGTGCACTTCAATCTATACACCCCTAACAAGGTCAAAAAAGGTCAACTAGTGGCTATAGCCATCCTACTAGTCCCCCGGTCTACAACTGAGCCTGCTCGGCCCCTGAACTGTAGCTGCGTCTGAGTCTGGTGGACTCCTGATATCTGCACCCCAGGCACCAGGCTCGACATAGGGTGTGGTGCCTATATGGAATATAATAGTCCAGCCATGGAATGGATTTTATGAGGAACTTGGACCCCATCTTCGTCCCTTGCGGATGGCATACCGCTCCGTGGAGCAACGTCATCTCGCCCCTGGCGGGCGTCGATATAGCTAGTAATCCTAAGGTTGGTCCTGAAGGGCTATACAGGACAAGTCAATCCCAAACTAAACAGAGAATACTGGTCTCAACTAATAATAACAACTAACATGATCAATATACTTTTGATTCGCTTACTGTAATTTAAACTGAGTTATAATACTAAAGAAACTAACTTGCCAAAGGAAATTCGCCTTAACATACCTCGATCGCAGATTCCTGATTAACTGGCAAGTTTCGATTCGTATTTAACAGCTCCTTTCAACTGAAATTGTATTACTGGGAGAAAGAGCCTAGTTTCAATACTAAATTAGGGAAAAACGAAAACTTTTAATGCTAATATTAACTATACTTCAATTTATCAAAACACGGTAAAAAATGTACAATTTCTTGAGAGTTCAGGAGGGAGAAATACTTACTTGAAGCCTGTGATGGTATAGAAATTAGTTTGGAGCAATTCCGACAACCTTTGCTCGGCTAGGCTATGATTTTTTGAGCAAATTTTTGAGAAACTAACTCCATAGTAATGCTTCCTACAGGCTTATAATTTGATACCTGAAGTTAATTTGAATTTGGACAGCGTTTGGCAGCGTAAATGAAAGAAATTAACTTTAAAATGTCTCATCCTCTACTTTCGGGATGAATGTCTGATATATATGAAATGTTTCAATAATAAAGGGACCTTATATATATATATATATACTTGGGCGGTGGAAAGGGGGTCCGTGGCATGAACCCTGTCGCACCAATTTACGAGCGTGCCACGGTGCCCAATGCGGAGGGAGGGGGTTCGTGACACGCCGCCCCTGTCGCGGCCTGCTCTAGCCTTCTCCTGCACGGTCTTGATTCCACACTCGTTCGACCTTCTCTCGGGCCCTTTCTTGTACATGTTACACTCTAAAACTCTTAACCAATATACAAATAGGTTGACTAAACGTTAGGAACTTACGAGGTGTAACAATTTGAGAGAGCGGATGTTGAGCTTGGCTTATGACTCTCGGTACGCTATCCATCCAGGTGCTACCAAGATGTATCGCGATCTAAGGAAAGTCTATTGTTGGAATGACATGAAGAAGGACATAGTAGAGTTTGTGGATAAGTGTCTGAATTGCCACAGGTGAAGGTTAAGCATTAGAGACTTGGAGGTACGCTTCAGGACATTAGCATTCCCACATGGAAGTGGAAAGAGATTAGTATGGACTTCATTATGGGGTTGCCTCGTACACGCCGACGGTATGACTCCATATGGGTAATTATGGATAGGTTGACCAAGTCTGCCATTTTCTACTAGTCAAAACTACCAATTCAGATGAGAATTAGGCTAATTGTACATTTGGGAGTTAGTTTGGCTGCATAGAGTTCCTTTGTCCATCATCTCAGATAGGGGTACTGAGTTCACCTCTCAGTTTTGGAGGTCATTTAAGAGGGGCTTTGGTACTCAGGTGAAGCTTAACATAACTTTTCATCTATAGAGAGATGATTAGGATGAATGGACAATTCAGACTCTTGAGGACACGGTGAGAGCATGTGTAATTGCTTTTAAGGGTAGTAGGGATGACACTTGCCTCTCATCGAGTTTACCTACTGTAATGCCCCAAAAACTCAAAGATTAAACCTGAGACTCAAAAAGGGAAAATTTGTAGAAAACTGAAAAATCTGGCACCAATCAAAGAATGGGTCGTTAAGTGACCCGTTGGAGGTTCCCACGAGTCGTGAGGTGACTCGTGGGGAGGCCAGGTGAGGAAGTTTTAAGTTTTGGAAAAAGGATACCCCACGGATGACCTAACGAGTCATGGTCAGTTCCCACGATTCTTTAGGTCATTCATGGGGAGTGGCAAGCAAAAGTATATAGAGGTGGAGGCAGTGTACTTGACGAAAGGACCCCACGACTCGGGGTGAGTCGTGATCAACTAGGGGAGAATTTTCTGAGAGTGAGGAAGTGAACCTAATGAATGGTGGCCACGACTCGTGGTCACCAGTAACGAGTCATGAAGTCATTCGTTATCATCCCTAGACGACCGATAAATAGTGTACTTAACGAACGATGCCACGAGTCATGGTCCAAGGTAACGAGTCGTTATGTCCCTCATTAGGACCATCTGACAGTTTTTCCCTGCAATTTTTCCAAGGGTTGTTTAGTAATTTTATACTCTCCTAAACTTTAAATTACATCATTTTAGACATAATTTCAGACCTATTAGTGGGAATGAACGACCTCTACCCTCATTCCCCACGTACATTCTCATAAAACATTGAAGAGTTCTCTCAAGAACTTTCAGAGTAAGGTCCAGGGTTCTTCATCCATCTCAAAAATTCAAGTTTCCTCCTCAAGGGAATTCTTAGCCAGGTATGTGAAAATTCAACAAGGGGATTGTTCTTCCCTTGTATCCTTTAAAACTCTTCCTCAGCTCACTATCAGTTCTAGCCCTGAGTTTTCGATTGTGAAGATATTGCTATCAAACCTTGTTTATTTCTTGAGGAATATTATTCTATGCTAATTTTTTATGTTTTCCACCAAATTCTAATTAGAATGCTATTTGTAACGTTGAATGTGAATTTTATCCCTAACTATTGAAATCAGAAACTAGAATCCCACTTAAGTATTAAATTCTCGAAAATTTGCTTGAATCTTTCAAAGTTAGGGGCTCCTATGATATTTGTATGTGTTAGAAACTCAATCACATGTATGTTAGTTAGTTTCAATGAGAAAGTTTATATACTATGTATTACTCAAAATGTCAGCCTAGTCTCAGTCAGATTTTAGCAACCTCCGGGTTGACCAAAACAATGTCAGCTGATCAGTTTGAATACAGGAATTTCCGGGGTGTCAGTATCACCTCTCAGTTATCATAATCAATTCAGAATTCAGTGTATTAGTCCACGAGGTGGTCATCACACTTAGACAGAAAGCTCTGACTAGCCCTAGGACCCCAGTTAGATTACAGTTTGTTCTTAGGCGGTTACGACGCTTCTAGATAAGAATCTCTAACCAGTCTAGAACCCAGTCTCAGAATCTAATCCGATAAGACTCTCAGGGTGCTTCAAAATAAGTATCCCTGACTTATTCTTGGACCCCAGTTTTGAGCTATCAGCTTAGTATTCAGTTCAGGTATTCCAATGGGAGCAGGACTTAGCAACGAGCGAATCGGGTTCCAGCGCACTCGGGTTCCTAGAACTACGTCGCCAGCGTTACAGTATTTATTGGCCTTATTGGCACTAGACTTTTTTGATCACCCTATTCATGACTCGATACCTTGGCAAGGTATATTGGGTCCTACCGATAGGGCGTATACAATGGACTCCATGTCTAGCTCACATGGTTACATGTCGGTTATAAACTCTCCCACTAGTCAGCTTAGTTCAGTTCAGTATGGTATCTCAGACTCAGTATTTCAAACTTAGTGCATGTCTTTGACCATCAGAAAGGGTCATCTTGACCATCTTAACTTACTTTAGTTGTTTCAGTTCAGTATATTAGTTGGTCATTGCGTGTCATTTCAGTTTAATCATTTATATCAAGTATCGTGTTTTCTCTCACTTACTCAGTACATTCAAAGTACTGACGCATACTTTTATAATGTATCGTTTCATGATACAGCCGCAGGTGCTCAAACTCAGCGTCGTTAGTCGGTGCAGTTCGGATCCTCCTCAGTAGTAGAAGTGTGAGTCCTCATCTTTCGATGGCGTTATTTCATTCCTTTCAGTCATTTCATTACTTTTAGATAGACTCAAAGTTAGCTGGGGGCTTGTCCCAGCAACTCATAAGCTAGATGGCCTTTAGACACATACTTGATTTTAGTCTTTCAGATCGTTCATATGTTTTAAACTTTATGTTCAGTTTTATTGTCATAAATGTGTCATGTTATTATTTCAAAGCTTCCGCTATACATGTTTTACTCAAAACACCAGTGTATGATAGACCAGGGCTTGACTTGGGGTTACTTGTGACCCCAAGTACCGTGTTTCATCCAGGGTGTAGACTCGTGGCGTGACAAACTTGGTATCAGAACACTAGGTTTAGAGTATCCTCAGAATGTCTGAAAGCCGCATCGAGTAGAATCCTTTTCATGGGTGTGAAGCGCGCCACACTTATGACGAGGAGGCTACAAGATGTTATTAGAAAAACTCTCTTTTGTTCATATTCCTTATCATGCGTTAAAGTTCAATTCAAGAAATGTCCTTCTAACTCGTTCTCTATTTTGTTTAAGTGAAATATGCCTCCATGATGCGGAAACGGAAGGAGGGACAGAAATGCCCAACAGACTACTCCACTAGCCTCGGAGGCCCCACAAGGTGATTCGGTGTCAACCGCTGAATTCAGGGCGTCCGTTCAGTTGCTTGCCCAAACTGTCACTTATCAGTTGAACCAACAAGTAGTACCAGTTAACAACAATGGATCCGCAGCTGCTGCTAGGGTGCATGGACTTCACCCGTATGAACCCTCCATCTTTTTAGGGATCCAAAATGAGGGAGGACCCCTAAGAGTTCATAGACGAGATTCGAAAGATTACCCATATTATGGGTGTCAGCTCCTCTGAGAGAGCTGATATGGCTGCCTACCTACTAAAAGGGGTAGCCCAGGTCTGGTACGAACAGTGGAAAGAAGGGCGACGAGCGGGAGAAAGACCGGTGGAATGGGAGGAGTTCGATACAGCCTTTCTGGACAGATTTTTCTCTCGGGACCTGAGGGAGGAAAAGTGGCTGAGTTTATGAACTTGAGACAGCGCAACAGGACCATAGAAGAATATGCATTGGAGTTTACCGGGCTGTCTAAGTACGTTCCAGAGATGGTAGCAGAGCCAAGGGCTTGCATGTTGAAGTTTGTGAACAGAGTGTCGAACCTGGTCCTCAAAGAGTGTACGACAGCGATGCTGATTAGGGATAAGGACCTCTCCAGCCTGATTGTCTATGCCCAACAGATTGAGGCCGAAAAACTGAAGGATATGGAGCGAAGAGTAAACTAGCAAGAACTGGCCAATCAGATTACGGCCATCAGAGGTCTAGCGGTAGTAGTCGCCCGTAGCAGCAGCAACAACAGCAACAGAGAGCCCCAGCACCCAGCTCATCAAGCACCCCAACCTTCTGATCCCTCCAGGATTGGAGGGGTGGAGCATCTGGCTCTCAGTCTCAGAGCTACAGTACCGGGAATAGATATCCAGCTTGCCCCAAGTGTGGTAACAACCACCTGAGAGAGTGTCTTCAGGGTCGAGAGGGCTTCTTTGGTTGTGGAAAACTTGGTCATCGACTTAAAGATTACCTATCAGTAGGACAAGGGAGAGCAAAATCCACCACATCATCAGCTCCAACAAGCCAACTAGCTCAGCAGCCAGCATCTCAGGTATGGATGGCGGTCAGCACCAAAACTATTTTTATGCATTGTCTTCCTGTAAGGATTAGGAGAGTTCACCTGACGTAGTCACGGGTATGTTATACCCTTTTCTTCTGGAGGTGTATGCCCTCCTAGATCCAGGAGCCACCCTTTAATTCGTGACTCCCTATGTAGTGTCCAGTTCAGTATCAGTCCAGAGGTTCTCTCAGAACCATTCTCAGTCTCCACCCCTATTAGTGAGTCAGTTAGAGCCAACCGGGTGTATAGAAACTGCCCAGTCTCAGTCCTAAATAAAGTCATCCCAGCTGATCTCATAGAGTTAGACATGGTCAATTTTGACTTTATCCTCGACATGGATTGGTTACACTCCATTATGCCTCAGTTAACTGCAGAACTAGAGTTGTTAAGTTTCAGTTTCTAAATGAACCGGTGTTAGAATGGACGGACAGTAGTTCAATGCCTGAGGGTCAATTTATTTCCTACCTTAAGGCCCAGAAGCTCATTTCCAAGTAATGTATTTATCATCTGGTTTGAGTAAAAGATTTCAACTCTAAGACCCCAACCATCCGTCAGTTCCAGTGGTCTAAGAGTTTCCAAATGTATTTATTGAGGATCTTCCCGGAGTTCCCCCTGAGCGAGAAATAGACGTCAGAATAGACCTCCTCCTAGATACTCAGCCCATCTCTATCCCTCCTTACATAATCGCTTCAGCTGAGCTTAAGGAGTTGAAGGAGAAATTAAAAGATCTTCTTGAAAAGGGTTTTATCAGACCCAGCATCTCTCCCTAGGGTGCTCCAATACTATTCGTGCGTAAGAAAGACGGCACCCTCAGAATGTGCATAGATTACCGTCAGCTGAACAAAGTCACAGTCAAAAACAGGTATCCCCAACCCAGAATTGATGACCTATTTGACCAACTTCAGGGAGCCAGTTGTTTCTCGAAGATAGATCTCAGGTTGGGGTACCATCAGCTAAGGGTCAGAGAGTGTGACAAACCGAAAATAGAATTCAAGACTCCATATGGTCACTACGAGTTTGTGGTGACGTCCTTTGAGCTAACAAATGGCCCCGCAACCTTTATGGACTTGATGAATAGAGTCTTCAAGCAGTATCTGGATATGTTCATCATTGTATTTATCAATGACATTCTGGTATAGTCTAGAAATGAAGAAGAGCATGCTAATCACCTCAGGATAGTGTTTCAGACGCTCAGAGACCACCAGTTGTTCACCAAGTTTGGCAAGTGTGAATTCTGGTTGAAGTCCGTGACTTTCCTGGGTCACGTGGTCCCTGGCGAAGGTATTTAGGTTGATCCTCAAAATATAGCAGCAGTGAAATATTAGCCCAGACCTATCTCTCTGATGGAAATCAGGAGCTGTCTAGGCTTAACTGGTTATTACCGACGTTTTGTGGAAGACTTCTCCTCTATAGCATCTCCTCTAACTAAGTTAACTCAGAAGAAAGTGAAATTCCAGTGGTCAGATGCGTGTGAGAAGAGTTTCCACGAGTTGAAGACTCGACTCACCGCTCCAGTTTTGACCTTGCCAGAAGGAATAGATGGGTTGGTTGTCTATTGTGACGCTTTCAGAGTTGGACTCGGTTACGTTCTGATGCAGTGGCGTAAGGTATAGCCTACGCCTCCGGACAACTCAAAGTTCATGAGAAGAACTATCCAACTCATGACTTGGAGTTGGTAGTGGTGGAGTTTGCGCTAAAAATATGGAGACATTATTTGTATGGGGCTCACGTGGATGTGTTCATAGATCACAAGAGCCTTCAATATGTGTTCAGTCAGAAGGACCTAAATCTTCATCAGAGAAGGTGGTTGGAGCTACTGAAAGACTAGGACATGAGCGTGTTGTATCACCCGGGCAAAGCCAATGTAGTGGCTGATGCAGTAAGCAGGTTGTCTATGGCAAGCGTAGCTCATGTTGAAGAGGGAAAAAAGGAAATAGTAAAGGATATTCACAGGCTAGCTCGATTGGGTGTATAGTTGGTGGATTCAGCCAAGGGTGGAGTGGTAATGCAAAGTGGGTCAGATTCCTCCTTGGTAGTTGAAGTGAAGTCCAGACAGGACGAAGATCCCATCTTACTCAAGCTTAAGGAAGCAGTTCTCAGAAAAGAAATAGAAGTTTTCTCCAAAAGGGGAGATGGGGTGCTCCGTTACCAGGGCATATTGTGTGTACCTGATGTTGGGGAGTTAAGACATCAGATACTGGTTGAAGCACACAGTTCTAGATATTCCATTCACCCTAGTGCTACCAAGATGTACCGTGATTTACGGGATATCTACTGGTGGAACGACATGAAAAGAGATATTGTTGAATTTGTAGCCAAGTGTCCGAATTGCAAACAAGTTAAAGTAGAACACCAAAGACCAAGAGGTATGACTCAGGATATCAGTATTCCTATAGGGAAGTGGGAAGAAGTAAACATGGACTTCATTAGGGGTCTCCTCAGACTCGTCAGCAGCATGACTCAATCTGGGTAGTAATAGACCAGATGACTAAGTCAGCACACTTCCTCCCAGTCAGAACCACAGATTTAGCTGAGGACTATGATAGGTTTTATATCCGGGAGTTAGTTAGACTTCATGGGGTGCCCTTATCCATCATTTCAGACAGAGGTACTCAATTCACCTCTCACTTCTAGAAGTCTTTTCAAAAAGGACTAGGTACCCAAGTCAAGCTCAGCACAACCTTTCACCTGCAAACAGATAGACAAGCTGAGCAGACTATTCTGACCCTAAAAGATATGTTGAGGGCATGCGTGATCGATTTCAAGGGCAGTTGGATGATCACTTATCTCTCATCGAGTTCGCGTACAACAACAACTACCACTCCAGTATCAAAATGGCTCTATTTGAAGCATTGTATGGTAGGAGATGTTGGGTGGTTTGATGTGGGTGAAGCTGCTATAATTGGGCCAGACTCAGTTTATGAAGCTATGCAGAAGGTACAACTCATTAGAGAAAGACTAAAAACAGCTCAAAGCCATCAGAAATCTTATACTGATGTGAGGAGAAGAGAATTGGAGTTTGTTGTGGATGACTGGTCTATCTGAAAATCTCACCCATGAAAGGGGTGATGAGGTTTGTGAAGAAGAGAAAGCTCAGTCTGAGATATATGGGACCCTACAGAATTCTGAGGCAAATTGGCAAGGTAGCTTATGAGATGGAGTTACCTTTAGAGTTGGCATCCTTACACCCCGTATTTCATGTGTCACTTTTGAAGAAGTGCATTGGAGATCCAAAGTTAGTTGTTCCATTGGACAGTGTAGAAATAAAGGATAGCCTCTCATATGAGGAGGTCCCAGTCCAGATCCTTGACCATCAAATTTGTAAGCTAAGGGACTAGGAAATAGCTTCAGTCAAGGTTTTGTGGAGAAATCAGCAGGTTTAAGAAGCTACATGGGAGGCTGAAGCAGATATGATGGCCAAATATCCACACTTGTTCTCTATCGACTCTGTTACAGCTTAAAATATTAGTTTTACCTTAGAAACCAATTTAGTTGTTGGGTTTAATTCATGTGTTTAAGTTTCCTTTATCATTTTGAATGTATGAAAAGTGAATTCAGTTATGTTATGTATTTTGAAGCGGAGGTAGTCATTCTGTCAGTTTTGGAGTTAAATGAACAGTATTTGAAAATTTATGATTGTTGTTCTCTGCTTTCCTATGTGGTTTGCAACATTCAAGAACGAATGTTCCCAAGGAGGAGATATTGTAATACCCCGAAAACTCAAAGATTAGACCCGGGACTCAAAAAGGGGAAAAATTGTAGAAAATTGGAAAATCTGGCACCAGTCACAGAGCGGGCCGTTAAGTGACTTGGAGGTGCCCAAGAGTCGTGAGGTGACTCGTGGGGAGGCCAGGTGAGAAAGTTTTAAGTTTTAGGAAAAGGATACCCCATGGATGACCTAATGAGTCGTGGTCAGTCCCCACGATTCATCAGGTCAGTCATGGGGAGTGGAAAGCAAAAGTATAAAGAGGTGGAGGCAGTGTACTTGACGAAATGACCCCACGATTCATAGTCAGACACCATGAGTGGTGGGGTGAGTCGTGATCAACTAGGGGAGAATTTTCTGAGAGTGAGGCAGTGAACCTAATGAATGGTGACCACGACTCGTGGTGACCAGCAAGGAGTCGTGAAATCATTCGTTACCATCCCCAGATGACTGATAGACAGTGTACTTAACGGACGATTCCACAAGTTGTGGTCTAGGGTAACGAGTCGTTATGTCCCTCGTTAGGACCATTTGACAGTTTTTCCCTACAATTTTTCTAAGGGTTGTTTAGTAATTTCCTACTCTTCTAAACTTTAAACTACGTCATTTTAGACGTAATTTCAGACCTATTAGTGGGAATGAATGGCCTCTCCCCTCATTCCCCACGTACATTCTCATAAAACATCGAAGAGTTCTCTCAAGAACTTTCAGAGTAAGGTCCAGGGTTCTTCATCCATCTCAGAAATTCAAGTTTCCTCCTCAAGGAAATTCTTAGCTAGTTATGTGGGAATTAAACAAGGGGATTGTTCTTCCCTTGTATCCCCTAAAACTCTTCCTCAGTTCACTATCAGTTCTAGCCCTGAGTTTTCGATTGTGAAGATATTGCTATCAAACCTTGTTTATTTCTTGAGGAATATTATTCTATGCTAATTTTTGACGTTTTCCACCAAATTGTAATTAGAATGCTGTCTATTATGTTGAATGTGAATTTTAGCCCTAACTCTTGAAAATCAGAAACTAGAATCCCGCTTAAGTATTAAATTCTCAAAAACTTTCTTGAATCTTTCAGAGTTAGGGGTTCCTATGATATTTTTATGTGTTAGAAACTCATTCACATGTATTTTAGTCAGTTTTAGTCAAAAAGTTCATGTACTTGCATTACTCAAAATGTCAGCCTAGTCTCAGTCAGATTTTAGCAACCTCTGGGTTGACTAGAACAATGTCAGCTGATCAGTTTGACTACAGAAATTCCAGGGGTGTCAGTATCACCTCCCAATTATCAGAATCAAATTCAGAATTCAGTGTATTGGTCCACAAGGTGGTCATGACACTTAGACTGATAGCTCTAACTAGCCCTAGGACCCCAGTCAGATTACAGTTTGTTCTTAGACGGTTACGACGCTTCTAGATAAGCAGCTCTGACCAGTACAGAACCCAGTTTTAGAATCTGGTCCGATAAGACTCTCAAGATGCTTCCAGATAAGTATCCCTGACTTAGTCTTGGACCCCACTTTCGAGCTATCAGCTTAGTATTCAGTTCAGGTATTCCAGTGGGAGCAGGACTTAGCACCAAGCGGACCGGGGTTCCAGCGCACCCAAGTACCTAGAACTACGTTGCCAGCGTAGGTTACAGTATTTATTGGCCTGATTGGCCCCAGACTTTTTTGATCACCCAGTTCATGCCTCTATACACAAGAAAGGTATATTGGGTCCTATCGGTGGGGTGTATACATCGGACTCCACGTCTAGCTCATGTGGTTACATGTCGATTATAGACTCTCCCACTAGTCAGCTCAGTTCCGTCTCAGATTAGTCATTCAGTGTGGTATCTCAGACTCAGTATTTCAGACTTAGGGCATGTCTTTGACCATCAGACAGGGCCATCTTGACCATCTCCGCTTACTTTAGTTGTTTCAGTTCAGTATATTAGTTGGTCATTTATATCCAGTATCATGTTTTCTCTCACTTACTCAGTATATTCAAAGTACTGACGCATACTTTTATGTTGTATCGTTTCATGATACAGTCGCAGGTGCTCAGACTCACGTCGTTAGTCGCCGCAGTTCAGATCCTCCTCAGCAGCAGAAGTGTGAGTCCTCATCTTTTGAGGGAGTGATTTCATTCCTTTCAGTTAGACTCAAAGTTAGCTGGGGGCTTGTCCCAACAACTTATCAGCTAGATGGCTTTCAGACACAGACTTGATTTCTATCTTTCAAATCGTTCTGATGTTTTAAACTTTATATTCAGTTTTAGCTGTCATAAATATGTTATGTTATTATTTCAAAGCTTCCGCTATACATGTTTTACTCAGAATACCAGTGTATTATAGACCAGGCTTTGAATTGGGGTTACTTGTGACCCCAAGTACCATGTTTCGTCTAGAGTGTAGACTCGGGCTGTGACACCTACAATAATAGTTACCACTCCAGCATTCAGATGGCTCTATTTGGGGCTCTTTACGAGAAGAGGTGTAGATCACCTATTGGATGGTTTGAGGTAGGTGAGGATACATTGATAGGGCCAGATTCATTTCATGAGGACGTGGAGAAAGTTCAGCTCATTAAGGAGAGGCTGAAAACAGCTCAGAGTCGTTAGAAATCTTATGCGAATGTTCGACGGAGAGAGCTTGAGTTTGAGGTTGATGATTGGGTGTTTCTGAAGGTGTCTCCCATGAAGGGAGTCATTAGATTTGATAAGAAAGGGAAGCTTAGTTCCTGATATGTTGGTCCTTATAGGCTTCTGATACAAGTTGGCAAGGTGGCATATGAGTTGGAGCTACCATCGGAGCTAACTTCGGTGCATCCAATTTTCCATGTATCTCTGTTGAAGAAGTGCATCGGTGACCCAGCCCTAGTTGTTCTGGTGGAGAGCATTGACATGAAGGATAGCCTTACTTATTAGGAGGTTATGGTTGAGATTCTTGATTTTCATGTTTGAAAGTTGAGGAACAATAAAGTAGCTTCAGTAAAGGTTTTGTGGAAAAATTAGCTTGTTATGGAAGCTACTTGGGAAGCCGAAATAGATATGATGGCTAGATACCCGCATCTTTTCCCTTTTAGCTTAGTTCCAACATGAGGTATTAGTTTCCTCCTTAGTACGCTATTCAGTTTCATTTCAAGTTCATGTCTCTAAGTTTCTTTCATGTCATAGCGTGCATGTATGTTTCATGAATTTAGTTCAGTCACATACATCAGTGTGGAGTTAGTCACTCCATCAGTTTTCAACTATAGTTGTTCAATTTTGGGATTGCAGTTCTTTCCCCAGCCTTCCAGGATTCTTAATCTACATTCGAGGACAAATGTTTCCAAGGGGAAGACCCTAAAAGTCCCTAAGATCAGACCCGAGGGTTGAAATAGATAAAATAGGAAAATCTGCATAAGATCACAGAATGAGTCATTCAGTGACTTGTCAAGACCTGATGGGTTATTATATGACTCGTTAGGTGTGCAAGGGTGGACAAGAGGTTTATTTCAAGAGACCTGATGGATGACACAATGAGTCGTTAGGTAACCCCCACGATTCGTTTAGTCAACCGATCGTGTGCAGCAGTGGAGAAATTGTATATTTTTAGTGTACTTCATGAATTGAGGAACGAATCATCGTATCCCTCAATGACCTGTTAAGTGACTCGTTGAGTTAGGAAAATCAGAGGATGAGTTTTTGGTTTAAGTGGAAACAGGTCAGACCACGACTCTTACTTGACTTGAAGGGTCGTCAAGTGTGTCGTTGGGTCTAGCAGGGTCATTTTTTCAGTCGGTTAATTAAGGGTGTTTTTGTAATTTCTAAGCCTTAACTCCTAAACTACTTCGTTTTAATCATCCTAAAGATTTTATTAAGGGTTTTATTCATCCTAAGCTCTCATTTTACTCCTAACACTCTTATTAGAAGATCAAATCCTCTTCCAAGATCAAGCTAGAATTCCTCAACAAATTCTCTCTCAATCTTTTTGGGCTTTCAAGACTAGCTTAGAAACCTATTTACCCAGGTATGTAGGGCCATGAATGGGGGATTTATTCCACCCTCATGCCCAATTACTTCTTTAATTCATGAATTTAATTCTCCAATTAGAGGTATTAAAATTCTAGAATTCTAATCCAATTCCATGCAAATATCCATTCTATGTTTATGAGTCCAATCCCCTCATGTTTAAATGAATGATTTAAGACAATTGGGGCAGATTTTTATTAATTATAAATTCATGATTTCAAGTTATTAGAATTTATGCCCTATTATGCATATTTTTTAAATTCAAGCCTATGATTCCATGATTTCAAGCATGATGAGTTATCAGTATGCATAAATGTTTATGAATTCTTAACTTATGATTTCATGATTTTAAATTATAAAATTTATTTCAAGTATGTATGATTTCATGACTTGGTCAAGCCCGTGTAGAGTTAAGTATGCTTATCATGATTTTAGCTAAGGCTTACAAGATCAGTTTATGAAATATTTCAGAATCAAAACTCCCAATATTCGGATTTAAGCTATGTTTTGAGAATATGCATATTTTAGGAGTAGTGTCTAGCACCGAGTAGGCCAGGGATTTCGAGGACCCCGATCTCTGAACTACGCACCAATGTAGGATATATTCTTATTGGGACTTCTCAAGAGAGTGTTTCTCCCGCTCGAGGGCACACCCGTGATATCACACCTTATTCGTATTTTGCCCTGACAAGGCTTAGCATGTCTCTCCTCCATGTGGGCACGACGTGGGATCATCATGCACTCATACATGGTGATTGTCGATTATGACTAGTCTCCTATTGTTCCTCATGTTTTCAGTTACTCATGTTCAGGTCTTATGATATTATGTCTTATAACATATTTGAACCATTGATCAGTTTATGAGTTTTCAGTTATTTTTTTAAGTATGGCACACTATGTGATTTCCGTTTATGAACTTTGGGTCATTATGTTCAACTTATGACGAATAGATTATGATTATGTATATCTCAGATATATGGCCTTTAGCATGTTGTCCTTACTCTCATGATCCATCTTGATTTATATGTATGATTTCAAACTAATGTTTTACTAGCATATTTTATTTACCTTGCATACTTAGTATATTCAAAGTACTGACCGCATACTCTATACTATAATGTCTCATGATATAGGTTCGGGTGATCCACCTCAGTCTTTTCGCTAGCTCACTCCCACTCAGTTTAGCTTCACGCTGCTTTTGGTGAGTCCTCATCATCCAAGGATATCTATCAGTTTATGCCATTTATGCTTTGTTTTAGTTTCAGATATGGAGTTAGCTGGGGGCTTGTCCCAGCATCTCATTAGTTAGTAAAGGCTCTCAAACATAGATTTAGTATTTTTAGCATTGTTGAGTTGTGTTTATGCGTTTATCCTTATGATATGCAGACTTCCAATTATAATCATGTTCATGCTTTTATTTCTATTTAGTAAGGTTTATCATGCTATGTATGTACCATGGGTTAGTTTGGAGTCATTCTTCATTCTAGATCCCGTATTTTGATCCAAGATCTCAGCTCGAGTCACAAATATAAATAATAGTTGTACGTTACAATTAATGAAAATAACACTTTATAATAGGAAAAACATAAACATATAATTGTATGAAAAAACAAGTTGTACTAGTAGCGTCCGTTAGGCATCTCATCCTTCGATTGATAGAGTTCATGTGTTAAAACACTTGTCCTTTCACTCGCGGTCAATAGGTGATTTGTTATTGAGCTTGTTCTTTGGCAAGCTTAAGAATATAGTATCTGCAATGTCTTACCAACATCCTATTATTCTCCTTTCAAATTTATTCGACAACTACCTTATAGTCTTCTTTGTCATGTCACTCCATACACATAGAAAATGATTTGGTATCGGTGCTCCCAAGTCCTCAATTTCACGATCTAGGAGATAAGGCTCATCGTACCTATAAAACTATTCACGTTAGGGTCGCAATAGTACTCATGAGAATTTAATTTTTGCAACATCCGAAAATCGTCTTCATGTTCCACATGAATGTGTAGTTTGTATATGTCCATATCAAAATCATATGGATCCCATTATCCCCCGTCAGTGATCCTGAATTAGAATTTTCATTTTTATTTTCAGAAAAGGAAAAAAGAAGCAAAAGATGATTTATTTTGTGTTCGACATGAGAAAGAGGAGCTTTTGTCATTGTTATCATTATTGCTCGACATTGTTTTGATGTAATTTTAATTAGTTTAGGATTTCATATATATAGAGTATTGAATGTTAGGGCTTATTAGGTGACCAATGAGTTGCATCTCGCTGGAAAGCCAATGAGCTGCATCTCGTTTGGCTGCAACTAGAAGCATCTTGTTGGAAAACATGTCTTTGTAAAAGGAGGCTCCTGCATATTCTCCTAAAAAGGAGATTCTTGCATAATTCAAATAATTCACAGTGAGTATTATGCGATAAAGTAAAAAAAGGAGATACAAAGATTCTCTATATATTTCAGCGAATAATTTCACGGGGGAATATTAAGAAAATATTGAAAATAACTTTATAGTGAAAATAGACATTTCAATTTAAAAATTCCTGTGTTTCAATAAATTATTTCAGGAAATAATTCAAATGATTCATGGGAAATTACTTGTTCTACAACAATAATGTTATGAAAAATCATCTTCATTTGACATATCACAGTCGGAACACCAATCATGAGTGACATGTAATTTCATTTTTTTCCCTGCAGATGCAACCAACACGAACATATCCTATTATTTTCCTTGCGAATATGATTTAGAGCAACACAAACTTCCTACAATGAGGTGCATGACATTTCAATCACATGGCATTTTAGACGAGGTAGGCTACGTTTCCTCAAATCAATCTCAAAATTATGAGTTTCAGCAAGACGGTAGTTCCACTCTCTTCTCATGATCCTGTTGTATTCTCTAATGTATCGGTTGCTCAGATTGAGAGTAGCTAAATTCAAGTTCTAAGATCCAACCCATTAACGTAAAAATATTATCGGGGTAGAAAGTTATCAGACCGGATTGCTAGAAGAAGGGATTCCAACATGATATTTCAGTGAGAGTTACTTATCAGTGTTATGTTCATTTTATGAGCATGCACGACATTCATGTTGCACTTATTTATAGGCAAAATATTCATTTGAAAAGTGTTGCACGACTAATTTAATTTATTTTAATATTTTATTATCCTTGCATTTATATATTGTCTCTCTCTCAATGTCTGTATCCTATGATTTTTTTTTAATTTTTAAAAATATATTTTCTTATAGTATGTATTTAAATATTGATTTTTTTTAAATCTAAGATTCAAAAAAGTGGTCAGTCTATACTATTTGTTTTAATAGTTAACGTAGTAATGGTGATGAAGAGATCACAATAAATAGTTAACTTTATTTATTTTCTTTCTTTTTCTATGAAAAATATATTATTGACTTGTTTATGGTGGTAATTACATGAAATTAAAGTAAATAATTTGCCAGTAACAGATTAAGCAAATTAAAAATGCAAAGTTATTTTTATCAGTATATATAAATTAGTGAAAAGAAAAAATAATTTGAAATAATTTAAATCAAATACAGTATGAGTTAGATACAACTCTTAAAGTACTAATAAAAAATATGCACATAAATTAATGAATGATAAAGATATTTTTTCTATTTTAATCATCTTTGATGAACATGTCTACAATGTCCATCCATGCCACACCTGGTTGGTCTGCATGGTTTGCTCGATCTTTGAAGACCATGTTCTTCTTATTCTTCTTTACTTTCACTATCCTGAATATCAGCAAAATTTAACCTACTAACAAATGGAGAATTATGTATGTAAAATCCAGGTGTGCTGCTTTGAATTGCTCCTCCAAAGCACTCTGGCCTCCAAGATTGAGAATCGTTGAATTGCATAAAATCAAATATCGCTACAAATAAAGTGACAAACCTGTGGTATGGTATTAGGGAATATTGGGAGGAATCATCGATATTCATCAAAATTAAATATTGGGTAATATGGTTCAATAGGGTAACTGTCGATATGCCAGTAATATCAAGTGTTGGGTTAACTTCATTAACCAAACTGTGATTTGCACGACGTATACACTGACGTTGACTAGTCTCTCTCTACTAAAACGTGCACCATCCCTAGAAATAAATTGTCACGAACGATGTTGAGTAGACACTTCCAGCGATTACGAATATTCTTCTAGTGATGCATACTCTGGAGCGAAGCTCGATCTAGTTTCCAAAAGGAAAGCAGTCATATATTCCATCAAAATTGCATTAAACTACTCTTCTATTCGCTTCACCTCATCATATGTGCTTGTATTCTCTTTTGTGCTGCTTTTCATCTGCACAAACCTACAAAAATAAATTCTATGTCTTTAAAAAATTATTGATATGTATAAAAATATAAAAAATAATATAGAACTGGGCACCCACCAATGCCTCATATTTGCCTGTCAATTGTTGATATCCTCTATCATCTGCATGCTTGAATTTTCAATTAACATGTGTGGGTGATGCCTATACCAGCAAAACTACTCTTCAGGATCAGCCACAACATGAGGATGAATTATGTAATTTAACCATTGAATAAAGTTGAGTTTGCTCAAAGAATTGTTCGTCTTGTCAAGTTATTTTATGATGCTTATCACGCTTGTAATGAAGTTGGTGAAATAAAATATAAGGTCCAAATATATGCTAAATATAACTGAATTGTCTAATAACCCAGTCCACCATATGTTATTCCCAGTAGATTCCACAAATAAGTGGGACTTGTGACATCCAAACTTGCATACCCCTTGTACACCATTCGAGCAACTCAATTATGACAACCTCTAAATAAGGCTCCCAAACACAAGCTACTTTAAAAAAACTTATTATTCACAAATGATTAAAGGTTTAGTTTTTCAACATAATATCAGACAAAAATTATTATTGTATAATACGCTAACCACATAATATTTTTTAAAAGTCACAGTTCAATAAATTAAGTAAAAGTTGCAAAATCACAATTTTAAAAAATAACAAATAAAAATATATTTTACCTGCGCATCAGTTAAGTTGTCTAGTTATCCCAGATTATGCCAAACTATGTTACGGGCCTCATTTTGGTGAAACTGATGACGAGTCCACTTACGTATAAATGTTGTGCGTGGAATATCAAGGCCATGTTGGTTGTCAGTTGCAGGGCGAGTTGAAGGTTGCAGTTGAATAAGACGCTCCCAAGCCCATATCTATATTAAAGAAAATTAAATGTCACATAAATACAAGTAGGAGAGACAAATAAAAGCTCAAATAATTAATAATCACATACCTGAAACAAAGAAAGAAATCCACAAATATCACTAGATATAGTCAAAGATACACGACATAGCGCATTGTGCAAGCATGACAAAGCAACTGCTCCCCAAGTATGTGTAGACATGGCATATAGATCTTACATGCTTATTAAATAATCTAGTAAAAGGAATGCGCCGGATTTATCCGTAAATAGTGTCCCATCACACAGCCACAACATATACAACCTAACCCTATGCTGCATTTCAAGTTCAATTGAATTATTTGTTATTGTAGGTAAATTATTAATGTGGTTAGCTAAACTAGTTATACTAATTCTTCTAACACCATCAAAATCTCGTGGCGTGATTTTCTAGCCAGTTAATCCATAAGCATCTAGTGTCACCCCGATATAGATATAATTCTCACACCGACATTAATTATGGGACTGCCATCCACAACCATCCCAAACAAAATCTCCACATCCTGCAAGGTGATTGTCGTCTCACCTATACACTTGTGAAAGGTATGGGTCTTAGGCTTCTACTACTCGATCAGTGCAATAATGACCCCAAAATCATATGGAACAAATCCAACCTCTAAAAGTCACCTGAATCCATACAGTCCTAAGTAATTGTGAACATGTTCATATAATGGATTATTCTTTAAATATTGTCAGAAATCACTATCTGCACGACATGAATATAGGCATGCCCCTTATCCACTCAAAGTACCATTCCACACAGTTTGAGTTTTATGTTTTTCCTGCATTGTTAGTACATCATGCACTTCTGGACCAGGATGAAAACTAACTTATTGAGGATTCATGCTTATAAAGAAAAAAAACTAAGTACTTAATTTCACATTCTAATTAACGTAGAATATTTTAAAAATTCAATAATACATTTGCTAGATTTTTTACATGTTACGTCAAAAAAAATTAATTATAAATCTTTATTCGGTATACATAAATTTTAAACATGGAATTTTACGATGGATATATTTACATGTATAATGATATAATAATTTTATACATTTTTCAATTAAAATAAATATCATTGCCAAAAAAATGTAAAAGTAGAGAAAACTGACTGTAAATAAATTAACCAAAAGAATTTAATAAACAAAATTAATCACTGTCAAAGAGAGAGATTAATAATATCCAAAATTTGGTGAAGTTTGCTGTGAAGGATGAATGAATTTACAGGAGAGATCGTCCCATGTAAGACGAGTCTCAATTTATTATAAACACCTTACTATGAAAAACTAACATCAATGATCAAATATTTGATATTTGTAATTAAATATTTAGAAATATATTTTGAGAAAACAATAAAAAATTAAATATTGAAGAATATATTATTGAAAAATACAAATTCTTGACCTTGCTGAACAAGGAGGCACCTCGTCCAACATTCAACGAGGACTAGCCATGATAGAGGTGGCCTTGTGGACTGTCACCTTCCTCTTCCCCTTTCACGTGAATGAATGTAGAGTGATTCTTGACTTTGATTTTTAAATTTGCGTGAATGAATTGTTATTCATTCAGATTCCTGATATTTATTCACGAGAATGAAATGTTATATTCACAGATTCTTTACTCAAATTATTGAAAATATTTCTGACTCAAATTTTTGAACATATATACTTACTTAGATTGTGAAGTACCTCATTTATAGCTGAACGAGGTCCAACAAATTAAAAAACGTCCAACAAAAATTTAAAAAATAAAAAATTCAAATCTCTTTCAAAGATCAACGAGGTTAAAAAAGATATATATTTTTTAAAAATAATCAGGACCTTAATTTGCTTCAAACGAGGTCTAACAAAAAAATTTTAAAAAAATTGAAAACTTCAAACCTCATTGAAAGATCAACAAGGTAAAAAAAATATTTTATAAAAAAAATAAAAGGACCACTTTGGAAGCCAACTAGGTCCACCTATATATATATATATATATATATATATATATATATATATATATATATATAACAATTGTTAACAGATTCTAACACTTTCTTTAACTTTGAACAAAATATTCTATTTGATTAACCTCAATTTCAAGTGTTCGATTTAAAATTTTAATATAATTTTATTGCCCATTTGGTGCCTTCTTCCTTGAGGGCTTTCCTTAGATCTATATCACTTCAAATACACCTCTTAAAACTTATAATCATACTTAACTGATTCTATAATCACATTTAATTAATTTTATATTAGTCCGTAGCCTATTTCAACATGCAAAAAAAAAAAAAAAAATACTTCCATCCTTATAGCACAATTTAGGTATCAAACTTAAGTTTGATATTTTCCGAGGGTTGCAACTTCTGGAAGTGATTTCATCGATTTATAAAATATTAATCGTAAAGAAAACTTTTTATATGTCTTTTCTCTTGGCGTGACATGCAAAAGCACAGTTGAAAATATTGATCAAACAAAAATTATCTAACAGAATTATATTTCAATTTGACCTAAGGCAAACACATACTCTCATAAACTATTTTTCTTAAAATTCATTTTGACATAAAATATTTCTCAAAATAAATAAATTTCAAAAGTTCGAATAATTGAACATTTAACATTATTTTGAGAATCTAATAGTTGATTACTTTTTCTTTTTAGTCCAAAACTACTATCAGCTAGTAGTTAAATAATAAAGAAAAATGTACTTATACATAGATAAATAGAATTCAATATTATAAAATATATTAAGAGTTTTTATTTTACGAAATATAACATTAATTTTTTACAATAAATTTGCTAAAGGCTTAAAAATTTTGTGTATGAAATCAGAATAAATATATATAACAATATAAAATTTGTATAAAGTTCATATTATGTCTTTGGAAATTTAATACACCTACAACAAAAATTATATACAACTTTTATACAAATTTAATAGGACTACAACAACATAAACTTAAATTCATATAAATTTAATTCAATTTTATTAAAAACCACATCAAATATACACTAAATCATTTTAAATTTGAGATATGAACTCCCTAAGATGTTCTCAAACTTTTAAAACCACGTCCAATTCAAAATTATTAATTTTAAAATTAAATTTCAACTTTGAAGCTTCAAAATTTCATCAATGATGGAATTTAAGATTTTAATTTATAAAAAAAAATTAATAAATTGAAAAATTAAAGAAGAAGAAGAAGGCGGTTGAGTAAAGGAGAGGGGAAGGGGGCTTGATGGTAAAAGAGAAGTAGAAGGAGTTGACAATGAAAAAATAGTTATTTTTTTTCAAATATATTATATTTATAATATATTTATTTATAAAAAATTTATTATTATGTTTAATAAATTTAGAGTCTTAATTAAGTGTGAGACGTAAATTTGTCAATAATAAAATCAAGCAAGAGTCTTCGAAAGAAAATCACATAAACAAAAAAAAAATACAAGAAAAGAGAAGAGAAAATAGCTAAAAACACATTTTCATTTTGCCTAAAAATTTTGTTACACAGTTAAACTTTAGTGAGTTATATGACTCTCTTTGAATTATTTTGAAGTGGAATTATTATCTCTCTAGATATTTGAAGTGGCAAAGAGATTGTATTTCACTCTCTTCAAGAGAGTGAGAGAAGAAAAAAAATATTTAAGATTTATTCACACGTAATTATTATAGAATATCTATTTTTTCTTTTTTTTTAATTTTTTTCTTTTCATTATGTTTCTCTTCATCCCCTTTGCTGGATTTCTCAACCGCCATTTGAAGCCATTACCACTCTTTGAGATGTTTGATTTTAATGTGAAAATCTGTATGTAATGAAGATCTAAATTGAAATGTTGGGTGTTAATGGTGGAAAAACGGAATAGAAAGAGTAGAAAAATAAAGAAGAAATAGAAAAAGATTTTAAGAAAAAAAAGGATTTAAATGGTAAATATTGTGTCCTGAAAGTGTATTCCATCCCTGGAGATAAATTTAATTTTGACTTTCGAGATAATTATTCTACTTCAAAATAGTTCAGAAAATCATGGGACCTTCAAAAAATTTGAGTGTGCTACTGTAATTTTGAGCAAACTTAACGTGTGTTTTAAACTATTTTTCCAAAAGATAACAACTTGAGAACAACTCCAACTTGTTGCAAAAGAACATGAAAAAGAACACAGAAGTAATATAACAAGCTAAAATTGGTTACGACACAGGTGATCCAGCTCTCTTCGTTTTATGCCATCTATGAATAGCTCCAGAGCTTTCACCGAGTTCTATGGAATCAAAACCAGTTGAATATTTTTCAGGCAAAGAAAGACAATCCTGTATTTTACCAATTTTATTTTTTATGCCTTGAAATGGCAGTAGTTTGATCCAACTTAAAGATTAAACTAATGTATGGACTTTTTTTTTTAATTTTACTATTCGTTCCCTTCCAATAGAATGAACACACAGGATATTAATACGAAATATTGAAAAAGATCTAATAATGAGTTTGACAAGCCATGTTCTGTTTCATAATCTGAGTTTGTTGACTCTACTATGTACTCTTTATGCAAAATATTTCTGCATACTATTGTTGCTGATGATCTTGATCTTCAATATCACTCCCTTCTTCTAATAGTTCCTTATCTGATGTAGAGAATTTTAGCTTTGCCCAGATTTAGGATCTTCTTTTCTTTAGAAAGTAGTTCTTGATATATAGTAAAATAAAAAGTACATAAAAAATCAAAAGTTAAGTTAGTAAAAAATCTACCAGGATGTTTTCTTCTCTCAGCACCTGGACTATTTGTATTGTCCTGTCTTTTCTTTTCTCAAAGTGTTGATAATCTTAACCTCCATAACCACATTCCAAAGCATCTTCTAGGTCCCCTCCAGTATGCTCTTCATAGTTAAGGAGCCTCTTTTCATGACTACATATAATAGCTAATTAACAATATAATATTCCAAGCCCTCAGTAGTAGTAGCTTCAGTAACTATATTGGTAGAATCAAGTATTCTTCTCCCCTAGCACTGATCAAGTCACTTTCAGAGCTCCTAATAGAAAAGGCTCTAAAGCTAGCACCTGAATTTCCTCTAGATACATCATTAGATTTGCGTTTAAACCATCCTATGGGAGAATTATTACAACGAATACCAACTTGCATCCAATCATAGGTTTATATTCTTTCAAATACTGAACCAACTGAGGCCAAGCAATTAGAATATTCTTTATCCATGAATATCTTGACTTTATAAAGAGATGAATTGCACTATTAATTTCATGAATAATTCTATTGTAAGTATATGAGCCTCCATACATGATTGTATTCCTCCTCTTCCATATATTACCATAATATTACTGCAGGAACATGCACAAAAGGCCCCTATAGTCCTGCTGCAATAGTAAAATGTTTCCACAGCTTTGTTGCAAAGTTTTTTTTAATTAAATTTGAATTTTTGGGACATTTTGTGTATAACTAACTAAATAAATTGTCCAACAAAACAAATTAAAAAAGAAAAAAAGAAAAAGCCAAAGGGCCGACCCAAAAGTAATCGACCCAAAATGCAATCCGCATACTACACATATCACAGTTATTTCTATATCCTCTTTAACCTCTATAGAGTATTCAATCATGTTTGCCGGTCTACGCTTTGTTGTGAGAGTTTTCTCCCTATCTCTCTAGGGTTTCTGCACTGATGTTCTCTGTTTCCCTTCTCTAGTGACCACCATCCCTGGATTTTCTAGCTGAGCTTCTAGTTGTCAAATGATGACATCTTCTCTGATGCTTCTGTATCTTGTTATTTCTTCATTTCTATTGGTATTTCTCTTATGTGCTTCATTCTTCTGATGTATGTTTTTGCAGTGTATTTGTGGTCTCCCTCTTCCTGGATCTGATTATTCTTTTATAGATACGTGGTCATCTGAATTTGTAAGCTTTGTGTAAAAGGTAAGCTCCCCTATCTCGCTGTCTTTTTTTACTATATATTATCTCTTTTATGTTTTACAAATGCCCTCTTTTGTTAGATGGTGATGTGTAATTGTGTATTTTTTTCAAGTTTGTATGGACTACTTTTAGAGATCTCCATTCCATAATAGAAGCGGATTGCTTTCTCTTAGTTGGTTTGATTTATTTCCTTTTCTATTTAAGTTTTTCTGCTTTTCTCCCATTTGTAATTAAGTGCTTCATCTATCCGCTTCCTTGCATGCATTCTTCTACTTTTGATCTTATGATATCTGAGATATGAATTTTTATTTTTCTCTATGTTGTAGTTATGATTCTAATGTATGGACAGAGAAGTTTGTCCCCATTTAGTATCTTTCTTTCGCGACAGAAATGACCATGATTGACATCCATACTAATCCCCGATGGGCGAACCAATCAATCCCAACTATTACCCCCCAAAATCCCAACATTCTACTGAGAATAACACTTTTGAAAATAAAGGGACAAATCATTAATATAACTGCAAAGAATCAAACAAAACCAACTCCTACAAAGTATTTGCCAGAACCTGATTGTCATTATACTTTAGACGTGTATTCACATGCCTATGATTAATTTAAACTAAAATAAATAAAACTGCAAATATTTGGTCGAGAGACATCTTTGGAGGAGGAGTAGAACAGTATATCCTGCATCGCTCACCTTTTAAATAGCCTGCTGCTGCTAAAGGTGAGATCGAGATGAACTTCTAGGATCAGATTCTGCATTCCGAAAAGAAATGCAGGAGTAGCGTCTGTACGAAACACAATACTAGTAGGCATCATCGGTCGATCCTAAATAATAACGCGCGCGCACACACACATATATATAAAACAAGAACACGTGATTAGTCAGAACACCATTTCAACAGACAGTACTCATTCAAAAATTAAATCTGCTCAGGATGCTGACCGGCCTGCTCACTGGATTGGACCTCGCTGCAGCGGTCACTTGATTGTTGCCACGGTCTCGCCGCATCGGAATAGGTTCCAATGTAGCGGTACTGCCTTGGCAGTAGCTCGATGTAGCTGCACATTCAACTTTCGCTAACTTTCCACAATCTATACATCAATATAATCATCCAAGCATTTCATGGTCATCAGCAACGACAGATGTCATGTAACCACATAAGATATAGAATAAATTATTTTCATAGATTTCATAACTCAATCACAATTCCTCTTTTAACCATTTTCAAATCCAGTCATTGCAGAGCCTCAATTATTCAGACTGCACACACATGATCATAACCTCAGTCAACTAGCTACAAAGATCTCACCATGTTAAAATAAATCAAATAATACAATAAATGGTGACATGCCAGGCACACGCCTCCGTCACATCAATATGACCACTCAGTCACTAAACATCAATTTACACATATGCCAGAGGGTCTTATTTCTGCTCTTTCAGTCATGACCTGCAGAGGACTCTAGAAATCCATGTACTGTACCGGTGTGATACCCGCTCCCACTCATATACTCTTCCAGATGCTCCATTCAACACGAGCTACTCAATCAATCTTGCTCGTCCGAATGCTCCCGGTCATGAGCCACTCATCTCAAGATATTCTACTATCCACTTTCAATCTCATAGTAAATATACTATCAATAAGTCTATTGTTAGGACCTTTAGGAGATCTCATATTACCTTACTTAACTTGATTATCTAACCATTCATCATTCACTCGTATGACAATTCGAAAGAACACAAACAACATCATAAACATCAATTATACATCTCATCAGTAACAACATCATATCAAATTCACTTCAAGGATTGAATTAATAGGGAAATTATCACAACAACTAATGTCTGGGGTCCAATCCAACATATTATCATTCCACATACATACATGAAATTATATATAGAGTCTAACTCCTTATAAACCATAACCTACCTCGATTGCAGATGGAAATCTCAAGTTACTCCGCTAGAGCCTTGCCTTTTGATCAATCCCAAATTACATCTCGCAATTGAAGTATAAAGCGCCCGCTGTCAAATATAGTAACTTAATAAAGGTTAGGGTCAATCCCACAGTAAATTGGCATAAATAATATGTTAACGGTAAATAAACTAACTTGTAATCAATAGTTTGAAAGGAAGGTTTGAAAATAAAAATAAAAAGAAAATAATGCTAACAGTTGTTGAGTTGTTTACCAAATTACTAAGACTAATTTGTGTTCCCTATGATTTCATAACTTAGTAGGCTTTTACTAGTGATCTATCCTGGTGAATTTTTTGCAAGACTTATGTTTAGTTCATCTAATGTTTCTCGAGTTACGAACTACACTTATCTCCTCTCGGTCTCAAAATGCATGCGTTACATGCGCTAATAGACATTAGATGCTTTCCACCCATCTCCTCTCGGTCTCAAAAGTGTGTATATTCTAGCTTTACAATAAGTCTTGAATTTAACTATCCTCGGTTAGAGCTCAAGTTAATTAGATCAGAATTATTAATCTCAAATTGTCATTGTTACTTTCTCTTCCTAACTTCAACCTCCTTGGTTAGGAAAGTTGAAGATATGGACACGCTTTAACATTTGCAACTGCTAAAACTTAAGCAAAATGAAGAGAATAACAATCCACTTAATTCACCATTCAAGAATCACTATTTTATTATGCTTACATTCGTTAATCAATCATGGTTCCCACAACCCTAGCCTAAGATTTAGCCGATCATGTTTCAGAGAAAACAAATAGAAGATGTAGAAGAAATCATAATGAAATACTTACTTCAATAAATACTTGTTCAACAAAATCTCCAAACTAAAAAGTTCCACAAGAACTTGATGAATTTTCAACAAGAACTCAACTAAACTATTACACAAGTATAAATTGTGCAACAATTGTATTTTAAATTGTAAAGTATGTTGGAATAGAAATTGACACTATGATATTTCCTAACAAGCCTAAGACATAGAAATAAAGGGAGTTTATAATGGTACATGAAACTTTCGTTGTTCCTTCCTGGATTTGAATAAGGTTTTGCCGCTTCAGTTTCTAGTTGAATAAGGATTGCAAAGTCTGGACGGCTGGACAGTGTAGTGCGCTGCGCCTGGCATCGCGCAAGTAAGGCGCGGTGTCGCGCCTGGAAGTGCAAGTAAGGCGCTGCATCGCGCCTCTTGGCGCACACTTTGGCTGTGCATCATGCAGGCCTTGCCCATATCGTGCTGGTGCAGTGCCAAGTGTTATCAACTCAATCCGTCAACTCTATTTTGCCATTTTTAAACTTTTAAGCTACATTTAAGCCCATACATCTTTTAAGCATTGAAAATATCTAATCATGTGTGTTAGCTCTTTTTTACAAATATATCATAAAACACATGAAAACACATACAATTTATTCTCAAAATATAGTAAAGTATGAGCAAAATATGGCTAAGAAACGCGTAAATACGCCGTTCATCACAGCCCCACATTTAAACTATTGTTCGTCCTTGAACAATATACTATTTCTCTTCTCACATTCAAGCACAAAGTTCACCCTACAAATAGGTCCACTTACACTTAGGATTATTAGACAAACCAATAAAGCTCAGCCATTTCACTCATATGCATATAGGATCAACATTAAAATGCCAATATTTGAAATCACTTAACTTTTAGAACTAACTCAACAAGATATATTTGGGCCAACATGAATCATATGTAATTTAGCAATCAAGATACATCAAAGCCTAATCATTGTGCCCCTCACTGTTTGGAGAGATGCCCTTTTACACTCAAAATATATAACAATTGTTACTTGGGCATAAACAATTTCGCTCACTCTTCCAAAGAACTTAACATGCATGAAAAAGATGACCCATAGACTTGTCCTTAGTGTAAATACTCCACTAATATAGAACATCGAATTCAGGATCAATTAGGACTTAACTTAGTTGTAATGTAGGCTAAGGGACGGGTAGGAACTATTTGATCAAGATAGTGATTAAGCTCCCTAAGCACTTTAATACTTCACAACACTTTGATTTTTTTGTAGCACTTCCTCTAATCTCCTATTTTTTTCCTCATACATCCTTTTATTATTCAATTTTTCAACTTTAGGTGACTAGTTGAGATTTTTCAGTATTAAGCTCATTCACAATTTTTTTTTCAAAGCTCTTTCTTTTTTTTTTCTTTCTCACTAATATCACTTTCCTTGTTTAGCAATCTTCACCCTCTTCTTTTCTTCTACTTTTCACACTTTTAGCTTTTCCCTTCATTTCTCCACTTATGCTTCTTTTGTGCGAAAATTATCAATTAAAGTGCCTTTGGAGTCGTTTGGATCAAATAAAAGTTAATAGAACAAAAATGAATTAAGCTTGTAATATGGCTATCAAAAGAATAGGCTAAGGCTCAAAATGGATAACTAGGACAATTACATAAAGGTAGGTAAAAATTAAATATAAATAGGCTATCAAAGAAACACCTATATCACTTTCCAGATTCAACATTCTTATTTCACTTTGCACACACACCGGGCAAGTTCTAGACATCAATTTGCAAACATGAAATATATAAAAAATACTTCACTCACACAACAACATAAATGGTTTAACAATGGCAATCAAGATAACATAAACACTTATATTCATATTTCATGCATAACATAATTAAGCCCATTTTTTCAAGTACAAGAGTCAAGTTCCAAAAGACTAAGTGTTTTTACCTTTTTCATGCATTTTTGAGTGAATTTCACAAAGTTTTAATGATAGCTAAAGTGAAGCACCTAGTATTTGTAAGGTCTCAAGTTCTTGTTCTTCCTAATGGCTAATTTTTCCTCAAGACGGTCTTCATCCATCCATCATCGGGAAAAGTCATGACTCTATGACTAACTTAAACAAAATATAGACTCACTAATCGATTCTAAGGGACTATCCACCAGAAAAGTACCAAAAATAAAAATTGATAAAACCCAATATAAAATTATATATATATATAAACTACTACAAACAACCCTAGTATGCAAGATATGTCATGATCACAAAAAACAAAACTAGGCTTACCATGTATAGATTTGGCAATTAAAGCATGCATGGTAATAAAGTTTACTTTTTCCACCCCACTTAATCAGTAGCACTGACCCCGGTGCTAAAATAATAAAGTATAAAGTAAAAGAGGGAAAGAAGAACTCCCTGGGCCTCTAATCCTTATCATCAGTGGGGCAATCACTTTTTAGTACTTTTTTAGGATTGTGTTCCCCATAATTTCATAACTTAGTAGGCTTTTACTAGTGATCTATCCTGGTGAATTTGGTGTAAGACTTATGTTTAGTACATCTAATGTTTCTCGACTTAAGAACTACACTTATCTCCTCTCAGTTTCAAAGTGCACGCGTTATGTGCGCCAATAACTATTAGATGCTTTCCACCCATCTCCTCTCAGTCTCAAAAGTATGTATATTCTAGATTTGCAATAAGGCTTGACTTTAACTATCCTCGTTTAGAGCTCAAGTTAATTAGATGAGAGTTAATAATCTCGAATTGTCTATGTTACTCACTTTTTCTAACTTCAACCTACTTGGTTGGGCATGTTGAAGATACGAACACGTTTTAACATTTGCAACTGCTAAAACTTAAGCAAAACAAAGAGAATAACAATCCATTTAAGTCACCATTCAAGAATCACTATTTTGTTATGCCTACATTTGTTAATCCACATGGTTCCCACAACCCTAGCCTATGAGATTTCGCCGCTCAAGTTTACGAGAAAATAAATAGAAGATATAAAAGTAATCATAATGAAATACTTACTTCAATAAATACTTGTTCAATAAAATCTCCAAGATAAAAGATTCTACAAGAACTTGATGAATTTCCAATAAGAACTCAACTAAACTATTACAAAAAGTATAAATTGTGCAACAATCAAATTCTAAATTCTAAAGTATGTTGGACTAAAAATTGACACTATGATATTATCTAACACGCATAATACATAGAAATAAAGGGTGTTTATAATAGTAGATGAATCCTTCATTGTTTCTTCTTGGATTTGAATTGGATTTTGCAGCTTCAGTTCCTAATTGAATTGGGATTGCAAAGTCTGGACGGCTGGACAGTGTGGCGCACCACTCCTAGCATCGCATAGGTAAGGCATTGTGTCGTGCCACTTGGTGTATAGCTTTGGTTGTGCGTCACGCTGCCTGGTGCACTGGTGTGGCCTATGCATCACGTAGGACATACGCACAGCGTGCTGGTGCGGTGCCAAGTGTTATCAACTCAATCCGTCAACCCCATTTTTTCCATTCTTACACTTTTGAGATACAATTAAGCCCAAAATACATCTTTTAAGATCTGAAAGCATCTAATCATATGTGTTAGGTATTTTTCACAAATATATCATAAAACACATGAAAACACACGCAATTTATTCTCAAAATATAGTAAAGTATGACAAAATATGGCTAAGAAATGCAAATACGCCGTTCATCACCTTTCTTCAACACTTTCGAACATTCAAAATCTAGAACAACGATTAACAAGGAATCAACCAACTATTTTGTGAAACAAGGGTTTGGAAATTCAACCCGATTCTAATCCCACCACAATGAGTCACCCGGTTCATAGGGTTTCAATCCCCCAAACCCTATTTCAAATAGGTTTACCACTATATTCTCCACTTCTACCACTCTGTAGGTCTCCAATTCTAGGAATGATGGACTAGCACCATCCCGTTCATCCCAGGGAACAACAATTACATGCTTACAAACCTAGGAATCAATCAACTCTTAATACCCAATCAATTTCCCTTATTCTCATCGTTCTAGGGTTTTTCACCCTAGAGTTTTCACCATAACAGGTTCCTTTATCGATTCTACAGGGTTAGGGCATCAAAATAAAGAAGATAAACCAATATTTTTATCTTAGAGAAGGGACAACTGCTCTATACTTAGGGAATTCTCTCTGAGTTCTCACAGTTCATTTTTGAAACAATAGGGTAAATCCCCTGGAATTTCACTTAAAACCCATTTTCTGGTTCCCGTCGTTTGCTACATCGGTCACTCTTAGACTGCAGCAGACCCGCTACGGCGTTTAAGACACCCTACGACGGATTCTCTAGGTCCATTACAGCGGAACTCCGACCATCATAATGATCTCGCTGCAGTGGAAATCCTACCGCTGTAGCAGTCCCCCGTAACCAGTAGCTCCCAATCCTGCTCTCAACCCACTCCCCAATATCAAAATTTTCACTATCTCCCTGCAAAACACCTCTCTATCCATCACCTAGGCCATTGAGGGTGTTGTAAGCTTATTCCCCTCGTAATGACATACGGGTCGTTACATCAGATATCAATTAAAGTATCATTCATCCTTGAACAACCTAAAAAAGCAAGGAAAAGAGCTTACAAGATTCCTTAAATAATTGAGGATATTCAATCCGCATATCGTCCTTGGTCTCCCAAGTGGCTTCCTCTATGGGACTATTTGTCACGCCCCGCCTTGGGGGGGTATGACTGGCACCTAGTGCCCTAGTAGGACCTAGACTGCTAGCTAGTGAGCCTAAGCACATCTGGTGCCTGGCTGGCTCTAACTCAGATTCATGAAATGATCGGGCTATATAATGGCTATAAATATAGCCTCCGGCCGACTAGGCCTATAGCCATCTGTAAGAAACTTCAGCTAACCAGAAACATACTTACAAGGGGGAAACCTATGCGGGCCAACAAGGCCACCATGCTGTCTAGTTACCTGTAACTCAACAATAGAATACTAAATAACTACGTGACCGGCAAGGTCACCACTATTATCAAACTAAGGGATCACACGGCCAACATAAACTGAAATGCTAAACAGCTATAACAAACTACACGGCCTCACACGACCGGCTCAACTGACCATAGGGAAATATATACAGACTGCAAGCCTCTAGGAATACTGATAAGATGGTTGGGACAGGGCCCCGACCTACCCGTACTATACAACAATAGAAAATGAAATACACCTCCGAATATCAAGCTCCAAATGACAGGAGCTGATGACTCTACGCTGGCTAGGATCACGAGGGATTGCCTCCTCGTCTATGAGTACCTGCAGGCAAGAAATGCAGTGCCCCACCGGGCGTCAGTACCGCTGGTACTGAGTATGCAAAGCAACTGAAATAATATAACTGAATACAATAACATATCTAGCAATTCTGAATAGCAGGGGAAAACTGAATCTGTAAAACTGATATGAACTGAGTCAGACTTCCTGTGCTGTGATAGGGCAGGAGCGTACCTGTAAACGCGGTGGCCTGCTGTCTATTAACTAACATATAACACATAAATACATATATATATATATATATATATATATATATATATATATATATATATATATATATATATATATCGCAACCAAGAGCCGATACCAACCCCCATAAGCTGGACGACGCCAAACAAGCAAACAATCTATATACCCCTACCCGGGTCAAAACCAGCCAAAAATAAGTCACTCCACTCATCTGCTCACTCGGAGCTCCTCTACCGGCCCCCTGGATCTCTGGCTTGGGCCTTGGCCTCCAATATAAGTAACCGTGTCTGAGTCCGGGGGACTCCTGTACTGCATCTGTAACAGATAGGGTCTATTTCCCTGGACACAACTCAACAGGGCTATCTGAAACAGGAACTGTATCTACTCCCTGGACACAACTCAACAGGGAATATCTGTACTGGACAGTACCCTGGACACTGCTCAACAGGGTTGTCTGTACTGTAATGCTGATCAGACTGATATGGGGAAAGCTTCATTCCATCTTCGTCCAAACTGGGGACGGCATGCCACTCCTTGGAGCGACGTAAACCCACTCGCTCAGTGGGCGACACAATCACCAACCCAGGGGCGGCGAGGACGCTCAATAAGGTGCCCTCACGCTACATCAAGTCTCAACAAACAAATAGCACATATAAATAGCAAGCATGTATAACTGAAAAGACTATCCGAAATTTGATTTCTTATTCTAATCTATTCCTGTATTATACTGATTCTTTACTGATTATACTGACTTTGAAATCTTTATTTAACTATTTGGCTAATCTGTAGCCGGGATACTCTCTGTCTGAATGGCTAATCTGTAGCCATAAAACTGTCTGTCTATCTGATTTTACTTTACTAACTTTATTCTGAAAATCTGTATCTTTTTATTCTACAACATGCTTGCTAATCATACAATAGGCAATACTGAATCTGGAATGCTAACTCGCCCTTTGGCGCATGATTTACTAACTTTCGGACTGAATACGATATGACAACATAATTCAGAATCTATTAGACTTACTTGATTCTCAACATTCAACTCCGAGAGTTACAAATATGGAGTTTACTGTGATTTACCAAGCTAAGGCTTACTAACTTGCCGAAGAATAACCACACATACCTTAACCTCGAGTTATCCGACTGTCGGACGAGGCTCGGTCAGTACTCCAGCTATTTCTCCCAACTGCATTCATATATACGTCAATTAATACTAAATACAACTTTATTCTGAAGAACAACGTCACTTTCGATAAAATTATAGCCCAAACTTAGGCTTATCGAAAGACGGTCAAAAACTTGCTATTTTTCAGAAGTCCAGAAGGGAGAAGTATTCACTTCACAGCTAGGAGCACATAGACACTAGTTTGGAGCAATTCCACTTACCTTAGTCCGGTAGCTCGATGATTCGTCAGCCATATTTCGCGAAACTAAATCCGTAGGAATGCTCCCTGCTGCTAAATACCTCGGTACCTGAGGTTAATTTGAGTTTGGACTACATTTGGTAGCGTAATCGGAAGGAAATTATCAAGGAACCTTCGTCCCTTTCTCCTCTCTGGTTTTTCTCTCTGTTTTCACTGGAAATTATAAGAATTATTTCATTTAAAACCAAAGTGGAGGGCTTATATAGTTGGGCCTGGACAGGGCCAACGTGTCACGGAGCCAACGCGGAGGCTCCACCTCCGTGACACGTTGCCATCGTGGAGGGGCTCTGCCCCGGCTCCTTCCGTGATGGTTCGACAGGTTTCTTGTCCGGTCTTTTCCCGGGCCTTTTTCTAGCATGTATAGCTTTCAAATATGCTTAACCAACACACGAATAGGCCATCTAGGTGTCGGGAATCTTACGGGGTATAACACTCTCCCCCCCTTAAGAACATTTGTCCTCGAATGTAAACTTCTATCTAGAGGACTATTCAATTAACTCAGCTTGTTTCTAAGAAAATTTCGGCAGAGTTTCTCCTGTAATATGGACTATCGCAAAAACCTGAAACGCAGAAAAGTCCAATACAGGCACTGCACACAATACTTTAAGATTCACTTGATAGCTAAACATCAATCTTTCTCATTTCATACATACATAACTATAAGGTGCTGCATAAATATTAATACAGACATACCTTTCGCCTGACTAGGCCTGGAATAAGTGAGGATATCTAATCTTCATATCTTTCTCTGCCTCCCACGTCATCTCCTCTCGGTTCCTGTTATGCCACAATACTTTGACAGACGCAATATCTTTAGTCCTCAATCTGCGAATCTGTCTATCTAGGATAGCTACTGGAACCTCTTCATAGGCCAGTTCTTCCGTAACCTGAATATCCTGGTCTGGGACTGCTCTGGATGGGTCTCCTATGCATTTCCTCATCATAGATACATGAAAGATCGGATGAACGGATTCTAGCTCTGGAGGCAAGTTCAACTCGTATGCCACTTGGCCTATTCTTCGACGAATCTGATAAGGTCCAACAAACCTCGGACTGAGCTTACCTTTCTTGCCGAATCTTATCACCCCTTTCATCGGAGATACTTTCAGAAATACCCAGTCATTCACATCAAATTCCAAGTCTCTGCGCCGCACATCAACATATGATTTCTAGCGGCTCTGTGCAGTCAGTAGGCGTTCTCTAATAAGCTTTACCTTCTCCTCTGACTGTTGAATGATGTCTGGCCCAATCAATGCTGATTCCCCTTATTTCAAACCAGGCAACCGGCGATCTGCACTTTCGTCTGTATAAAGACTCAAAAGGCGCCATCTGAATAGCCGAGTGATAGCTATTATTATAAGCAAACTCAATTAACGGCAAATGCTCGTCCCAGCTACCTCCAAAATCTAACACACACGCTCGCAGCATGTCCTCGAGCATCTGAATAGTGCGCTCAGCCTGTCCATTTGTCTGAGGGTGGAATGCTATGCTCAAATTAATCTGCGTTCCCAGACCCTTCTGGAATGATTGCCAAAATCTAGCCATAAACTGTGCTGCCCTATCTGAAATAATGGATACTGGTACTCCATGCAACCTGACTATTTCTCTTATATATAATTCGGCATAGTCCTCGACCGAGAAGGTAGCTTTCACTAGCAGGAAATGAGCTGATTGTGTCAATCTGTCAACTATCACCCATATAGAGTCATGTATGTGTCTGGTACGGGGTAATCCTGCCATAAAATCCATATTCACGGCTTCCCATTTCCAGAGAGGCACAGCTATGTCCTGAGTTAACCCGCCTGGTTTCTGATGTTCTGCTTTCACCTGTTGGCAGTTAGGACACTGGGCTACAAATTCAGCAATTTCCCTTTTCATACCTGGCCACCAGTAGTTTTCCTTGATATCATGGTACATTTTCATCGCGCCGGGGTGTAGAGAATAACGGGCGTAATGTACCTCGTTCATAATCTGCTGGCGGAGCCCTGAAATATCTGGAACACAGAGGCGGCCTTTACATAACAACACTTCTTCCTCAGTTATATGAAAATCTGGAGCTTTTCCTTGCTGAATTCTATCCTTAAGCTGGACCAGGTCAGGATCTTCATATTGCTGTTCTTTTACCTCCATAACTAATGACGACATAGCAGTGTTCTGAATTACCGCTCTGTTGTTCTCTGTGTCTGCTATACAAACGGCTAGGCTGGCTAATTGATGTATCTCCCTGACCAACTCCTACTGCTCGGGCTACAAATATGCCAAAATCCCCATGGATTTATGACTAAGAGCATCAGCTACTACGTTGGCTTTTCCCGAATGATACAGAATGTCCATGTCATAATCTTTCAATAACTCCAACCAGCGACGCTGTCGCAAATTCAACTCCCTCTGAGTGAAGATATACTGTAGGCTCTTATGATCTGTGAAAATATCCACATGGACGCCATACGAGTAATGTCTCCATATATTTAAGGCGTGGATCACTGCGGCTAACTCCAGGTCATGGGTAGGGTAATTCTTTTCGTGTTTTCTCAGCTGTCTAGAAGCATACGCAATCACCTTATCATGCTGCATCAACACACAACCCAACCCAATGCCTGATGCGTCGCAATACACTGAATAACCTTCTGTACCTTCTGGCAATGCTAACACTAGGGCGGAGGTTAATTTGTCTTTTAACTCCTGGAAACTCTGCTCACATGCCTCTGTCCACTGAAACTTCACTGCTTTCTGCGTCAGTTTGGTCAGAGGTGCCGCTATAGTAGAGAATCCCTCAACAAATCTTCTGTAATATCCCTCTAACCCCAGAAAACTGCGAACTTCAGTCGGAGTGGTAGGCCTAGGCCAGGTTTTAACTGCTGCTATCTTCTGCGTGTCAGCCTGTATACCAGCATCCGACACAATGTGCCCTAAGAAGGCTACCGAATTAAGCCAGAATTCACACTTGGAGAACTTAGCATATAACTGGCGGTCCCTGAGAATCTGGAGTACTGTCCATAAATGAGCCTGGTGATCTGCTTCAGAGCGAGAATACACCAGAATATCATCAATAAACACTATCACGAATAGGTCCAGGTATGGTCTGAAAATACTATTCAACAGGTCCATGAATACTGCTGGGGCATTCGTTAACCCAAAGGACATAACTAGAAATTCAAAGTGTCCATATCGGGTCCTGAACGCCGTTTTGGGAATATCTCTTTCACGAACTCGAACCTGGTGATATCCGGACCGCAAGTCAATCTTGGAAAAGTATCTGGCCCCTTGTAGCTGATCAAACAAATCATCTATTCTAGGAAGCGGATACTTATTCTTTACTATAACTTTGTTCAACTGCCGATAATCTATGCACATACGGAGCGAGCCATCTTTCTTTCTCACAAATAGAACTGGTGCACCCCATGGTGAAGTACTCGGCCTGATGAAACCTTTATCTAGCAAATCTTTTAACTGCTCCTTCAACTCTCTGAGTTCTGCAGGAGCCATACGATAAGGAGGAATTGATAAAGGCTGAGTGCCTGGTAATAAATCAATAGTGAAATCTATTTCCCATTCTGGGGGAATACCAGGTAACTCATCTGGAAACACATCAGGGAACTCGTTCACCACCGGAATAGACTGGAGTGTCGGAGATTCTGCTCGGACATCCTGAACCCTGACTAGGTGGTAGATACATCCCTTAGTTATCAATTTCCTCGCCTAAAGGTAGGAAATAAACCTACCTTTTGGAGTAGCTGTGCTGCCTTTCCACTCTCGCACTACCTCTCCTGGAAAGTGGAATCGGACCGTCTTGGTCCAACACTCTACATTGGCGTAGCATGGCACTAGCCAATCCATACCCATAATGGCATTGAAATCAATCATTCTAACTCTACCAGATCCACTGTAGTCTGGCGGTCAGCAACCTCCACTGTACACCCTCGGTAAATTCTGCTAGCTATAATAGAGTCACCGACGGGCATGGATACTGCAAAGGGCTGCTGTAATAATTCTGGTGCAATATTGAACTTTCGTGCCACAAATGGGGTAATATATGACAGAGTGGATTCTGGATCAATCAATACGTAAGCAGGGCATGAACAGATAGTCATCGTACCTGTTACTACATCTGGAGACGCCTCTGAGTCCTGTCTCCCTGGTAATGCATAAGTACGGCTTGAGCCCATACCTGAACTGGAGTCTCCCGATCTACCTCAGCCTCTGCCTACAGAACCTGAAGGCCCACGCCCCACTGAGGCTGCTGGGGATCGTGGCCCTGCGGATCCCCTGTCCTGACTGTCTCTACTCCCCTGACCTCTAGTCGGACAATCTCTCATCTGATGCCCCTCCTGTCCGCAAATATAACACCCAGTGGAGCCATATTTACAAGCTCCAGAGTGTGGTCGATTACAATAGGGGCAGGGTGAGGGTGCAAATCTGCTCTGCTCTCCCCTTCTCTGCAGCGGGGAACCTACTGTTTTGGAACTACCACTAGGCTCTGACTGCCCTCGTCGCACATATCTACCTCGCTGCTGCTACTGCTATGGTGGAGGTGGGGGTCTAGGGGGTCTATCTGATAGTCGAGGCCTGGGTCCTCTCTAAACTTCCCTTTGCATCCCGTCCGATCTATCTCTGCGGCACTGTTCCTGACTGGTCTGTCTACTACTCTATTGCTGCTGTCTAAGACCCTCAATGGTCTGAGCAAAGGCCTGTACTCGGGCAATATCCATATCTTCTCGTAATGTAGCCGTCATGCAAGCTTCAATGTATTCCGAGTTCGGACCCATAATGAACCGGTGGACTCTGGATAGCATAGTGTCCACAAAGGCTGGAGCATAGCGGGCTAGGGAGTCAAACTGTAGGGCTTATATAGTTGGGCCTGGACAGGGCCAACGCAGAGGCTCCACCTCCGTGACACGTTGCCATCGCGGAGGGGCTCTACCCCGGCTCCTTCTATGATGGTTCGACAGGTTTCTTGTCCGGTCTTTTCCCGCGGCTTTTTCTAGCATGTATAACTTTCAAATATGCCTAACCAACATGCGAATAGGCCATCTAGGTGTCGGGAATCTTACGGGGTATAACACTATTCTTCCACTGGACCTTTACCATTGTAATCTCCTTCGATCTTAGCTTCTGAACCTCTCTATCTATTATCATCACTAGCTCTTCCTCATAAGACAAATTCTCATCCAGCAACACTGAGTCCCATTTGATTATGTATGACTCATCTCTATGGTATTTCTTCAACATGGAAATATGGAAGGTGGAATATATTCCGGACAGTCCTGGCAGCAATGCTAATCCATAAGCCGCTTCCCCATACATCGAAAAATCTCAAATGGCCCAATGTATCTCGGGTTGAGCTTGCCTCGCTTACCAGACCACATTATTCCCTTCATGGGGGATACCTTGAGCAACACTTTCTCCCCCTCTTTGAACTTCATATCTCTCACTTTCCTGTCTGCATACTGCTTCTACCTGCTTTGAGCACCTACCAGATGCTCTTGAATTACCTGAACCTTTTTCCAGGGACTATCTAAGCAAATCAGTGCCCTAAGTTCTTACCTCAAATGCGTAGAACCATCCAATTGGAGACTTGCATTTCCTCCCATGCAGAGCTTCAAATGGCGCCATGCCAATGCTCGAATGATAACTATTTTTTTAAGCAAACTCCACCAGGGGTAAAAGTTTATCCCAATGGACGCCAAAATCTATCACACAGGATCGGAGCATGTCCTCTAATACCTGAATGGTCCTTTCCGACTGCCATCTATCTGCGGATAGAATGCTATATTCAAATCTAGTCTGGTACCTAATTCTGCTTGCAAATTTCTCCATAAATGGGAGGTGAACTGAGTATCCTATGCAACCGAATCACCTCATTCATAAACAACTTTCTTAGCATTGTAAGTTACTTGGATATGCAGGAAGTGGGCAGACTTGGTCAGTTTGCCAATAGTGACCCAAATGGAGTCAAACTTCCCTAATATTTTTGGAAGACCAACCACGAAGTCTATTGCCATCCTCTCCTATTTCCAATATAGGATGGGCATTCAATGAAGTACTCCATCAGGTTTCTGATGCTCATACTTCACCTATTGACAATTCAAACATTTGGAGACATAATCAACAATGTCCATCTTCATCCTGCACCACGAATAATGTCGCTTCAAGTCATGGTACCTTTTTGTAACCCTAGGATGGATGGAGTACCTCGAGTTATGAGCTTCTACCAAGATGGTTTTAATTAGCATATCAACCCGGGGAACACACACACATCCCTTTATCCTTCGGACCCCTTTGTCACCTAGAACTGCTTCCTTAGCCTCCCCCCGCAGAACCTTGTCTCTATTCTTGCTCAACTACTCATCCTCAAACTATCTGACTTTTATCTCTTCTAGCAGTAATGACTCGGCCTTCATGTTGGCTAGGATTCCACCTGTTTCTGTTAGTGAAAGTATCATCAAGCTGTTTGCTAGTATCTGGACTTCTCTGGCCATCGGCCACTGAGTAGCTTCCAAACAAGCTAAGCTACCCATACTCACTGCCTTCCGGCTCAAGGCATCGACCATCACGTTTGCCTTTCTTGGGTGATACAGGATTATCACATCATAATCTTTAGGAAGATCCATCACTCTCCTCTGTCTCAAGTTGAGATCTTTCTGGGAGAACACATATTGCAGGTTGCAATGGTCTATAAATACCTCACAATGGGCCCTGTATAGGTAATGCCTCCAGATTTTCAAGGAGAACACCACCACTGCCAACTCCCTGTCATGCGTGGGGTAATTCTTCTCATGAACCTTCAACTACCTCGATGCATAAGCAATAACCTATCCTTCCTGCATTAACACAGCACCCAACCTAGACCGTGAGGCATCATAATAAACTACAAAATCTTTACCTTCCACCGATAGGGCCAGGATTGGGGTAGTGGTTAGCAAGGTTTTGATCTTTTGAAAGCTCTCTTCACATTACTCAGACCATTGGAAGGGCATTTCCTTCTAAGTCAACCAGGTGAATACCGAGGAAATGGATGCAAATCCCTTCACAAACTGATGGTAGTAATCGTCTAGCCCCATACAACTCCAAATCCAAGTCACCATAGTAGGTCTATCCATGTTTCCGACCGCCTCCACCTTTTGTGGATCCACTTTGATCCCCTCCTTGGAGACTACATGCCCTAGAAAAGATACCGACTCCAGCCAAAATCCACATTTCGTGAACTTGGCATACAATTGTTTCTCCTTCAGCAACTCCAGAATAATCCTTCGATGATTCTCATGCTCCTGCTTAGTCTTAGACTATACCAAGATATCATCAATGAATACAATTACGAATGAATCTAGATAAGGTTTGAAGACACCATTCATCAAGCTCATGAATTCTGTGGAACATTAGTGAGTCCGAAGGAGATGACTAGGAACTCTTAATGTCCATACCTAGTCCGAAAAGCCGTCTTGGGAATATCCTCAACGTGAATCTTCAATGGATGATAGCCCAACCTCAGGTCAATCTTGGAGATCACCTCTGCTCCTTGTAACTAATCAAACAAGTCATCTACTTGAGGGAGAGGATATTTATTTTGGATGGTTACCTAATTCAACTAGCAGTAATCAATGCACATCCGCATACTACCGTCTTCTTTTTCACAGACAAGACTGGGGCACCCCACGGAGAGACACTCGACCTTACAAACTTTAACACCCCAAAATTTTTCTAGACCAAATTTAGACGTTGCATGAAAAACCACAGGAAACCAAAAAATTTTCTGTCTCAGACGACCCATTGAATCCCAACTCAAGGGTCTACTGGACCCTTCTCCGAAACAACGGGAGCAAACAACGGCCTGTTGTAGCCTCTAATGAGCCATTGTGACGACTCGTCATTCAGTTCCAGAACCCAGTAGGGTGAACCACGAGGGGGTACAACAGCCCGTTGTTAGAGTCAATGAGTCGTTGTTATCACTCGTTGTTCCCGTACCTATTTTCTTACTAGTTCCAACGGGAGGTATCAATGGCCCATTGTAGCTTCCAATGGACCGTTGTACCTAACCATGGGTCACCTTGTGAACCCAGTTTCTAAACCCAGAAACCACGGCCAAATGCAACGGGCCGTCATTTCAACCAACGACCCATTTTGAGGCCCGTTGGTTCCTGTCGGATAAATTTCAGTTCCCATTCCCAGGGTTACTTTTGTAATTTACCACCTTTTTAATCCCTAAACCATGTTGTTTTAAGGTCACTTAGGAGGGAGAAAAAGGGATAGAATGACATTCCCCCTTCACTTTCACTTCCTCTCAAAAAATCGGAGCGTAGAAATAGTCAGGGAGTTCAGAGCAGAAGCTAGGGCAAACGTCAATATTCTCAATTTTCTCAGAGATTATCACCAAAGTTTCTTCTACAGGTATGTGGAATTCATCAAGGAGATTTTTCTCCCCTTCTGTCCCCTAAAACTCTTTCCTTGTTCATTATCAGTTCTATCCCTGAGTTTATCAAAAGTGAAGATATTGTTGTCATACCTTGAATAATTCAAGTGGAACTCCAATTTATGTTTGTTGTAGCTAATCTCCACTAGTTTGTGATCAAAATTATGCTTGTTCCATCAATTTAGAAATTTAGCCCTAACTTTTGAAAAAGTCAGAAATTAGAATCTTGCTTAAGCTTTGAATTCTTGAGAATTGTTTGCATCTTTCTGAGTTAGGGGCTTCTATAATGCTTGTATGTGTTAAAAACTCAGCTAGTGGTATGACATTCAGATTCAGTCAGAAAACCTATATACTTTATATTTTCTCAAAATTGTTAGTTCAACTTCAGTCAAAGTGCTAGGATATTCAATGTTAGTCAGAAATGTCAGTCTAATCTCAGTCAGATTTTAGCAACCTCCACGTTGACCAGAATAATGTCAGCTAATCAGTTTGACTATTGAATTTCCGAGGTGCCCATAGTACTTCCTAGATATTAGAATCAGAATTCAGTTAATGGTCCACTAGGCAGTCATGACATTTCAGATATGTAGCTCTGACTTGACCCAGGACCCCAGTTCAAATTTCAATTTGTTTTTAGATGGTTACGATGCTTCTAGATAAGCAGGTCTGACCAGTCTAGAACCCAATTTCAGAATTTGGTCCGATAAGACTTTCAGGGTACTTACAGTTATATGTCCCTGACTAGTCTTGGACCCCAGTTTTGAGCTATCAGCCTAGTAGTTCAGTATAGGTTTTTCAGTGGGAGTAGAACTTAGCACCAAATGGACTGGGGTTCCAATGCACCCAGGTTTCCAAACTACGTTGCCAGCGTAGGTTACAGTTACAGATTATTGTCCTTAATGGCCCCAGGCTTTTGTGATCACCCAGTTCATGCCTTTATGCCCTGGCAAGGTATATTGGGTCCTATCGGTGGAGTGTATACATCAGACTCCACGTCTAGCTCACGTGGTTATATGTCGGTTAGAGACTCTCCCACTAGTCGGTACAGTTTACTCTCATATTCTTCAGTTAGGATCAGTTCATTGCAGTATTTTAGACTCAGTATCTCAGGCTCAGGACATGTTTATGACCATCAGCAAGGGTTATTTTTGACCATATTAGTTTTACACTAGTTGTATCAATTTTCTGCATATCAATTGGTCATTTTGTGTCGTATCAGTTCAGTTACTAGTTCTATCATATTATTCATGTTACTCTCACTTACTCAGTACATTCAAAGTACTAACGCATACTTTTATGATGCATCGTATCATGATACAGCTGCAGGTTCTCAGACTCAGCACCGCTAGCCTCCGCAGTCAGATTCTCCACCTCAGCAGTTGAAGTGTGAGTCCTCATCATCCGAGGGCATTATTTCTTTCTTTCAGTCATTTATTAGTCTTAGTTAGACTTTGAGTTAGCTGGGGGTTTTTCCCAGCATCTCCTCAGTTAGATGGCTTTCAGATCAGACTTGGTTTCAGATTTGTTTTCATATATTTTAACTCGCTAATTTCAGTCTTTAAATTTTCTTAAAAATGCTTTGATTTTATTATTTTAAATTTCCGTTGTGCATGTTTACTCAGAATGCTAGTGAATGATAGACCAGGGGTTGACTTGGGGCCACTTATGGCTTCAAGTACCGTGTTACGTCCAGGGCATAGGCTCGAGGCATGACAAACTTAGTATCAGAGCCCTAGGTTTAGAGTATACTCATAAAGTCTGCATCGAGTAGAGTACTTTTCATGGGTGTGAAGCGCGCCATACTTATGAAGAGGAGGCTATGAGATGTTAGTAGGAAAATCCCCATTTGTTCATATTCTTTATCATGCGTTAAAGTTTAATTCCAGAAATTCCCTTCTAATTTGTGCTCTGTTTCATTTCAGTGATCCAGGCCTCCCAAACACGGTAACGGAAGAAGGCCAGTAATGCCAACAGACCTGCCCCACCAGCCCCGACAGCTCCTCAAGATGATTCGGTTTCTACCGCAGAATTTAGAGTGGCCATTCAGTTACTGGATCAAACTGTGATGAATCAGGTGAATCAGCAGGTTATGCTGGTGAACATGAACGGGTTTGAAGAAGCTGCAAGGGTGTGAGACTTCACCCGTATGAACCCTCCATCGTTTCAGGGATCTAAAGTGGGGGAGGACCCCCAAGAGTTTGTAGATGAGGTCAGGAAGATTACCCATATTATAGGTGTCAGCTCCTCCGAGAGTGCTGACCTGGATGCCTACCAGCTTAAAGGGGTAGCCCAGGTTTGGTATGAGCAGTGGAAGGAGGGGCGGCTAGCGAAAGCAAAACCGGTGGAGTGGGAGGAGTTCCACACAGCTTTCTGGATAGGTTTTTCCCTCGGGAATTGAGAGAGGCTAAGATGGAAGAGTTTATGAACTTGCGATATGGCAACAGGACAGTAGAAGAGTATGCTGTGGAGTTTACCAGGTTATCAAAGTATGCTCCAGAGATGGTAGCTGAGCAAAGGGCTCGCATGCTGAAGTTCATTAATGGGGTATCTAATCTGGTCCTCAAGGAGTGCAGGACCGCGATGCTGATCAAGGACATGGACCTTTCTATCTTGATTGTTTATGCCCAACAAATTAAGGCTGAAAAGATAAAGGATATGGAGAGAAAGAACAAGCGGGCAAGAACTGGCCATTCAAATTTTGGCCATCAGAGATCTAGCTGTGGTAACCGCGCGCAGCAGCAACAGTAGAGAGCCCCAGCACCTAGTTCAGCTAGCGCCCCAACCTTTCGGTCCCGCTAGGATTGGAGGGGTGGGTCATTTGGCACTTAGTCTTAGGCTCATAATGCAGGGAGAAGGTATCTAGTTTGCCTCAAGTGCGGCAAGAATCATCCTGGAGGGTGTCTATAGGGCAGGGAGGGTTGTTTTGGTTGTGGACAGCTAGGGCATTGGATTAAAGAATATTCATCAGCAGGACGGGGAAATCACAATCCACTACCACAACAACTCCAGCAGGCCGACTAGCTCAGCAGGCCAACTCATCAGGTACAAATGGCGGCCAATGCCAGAACCGTTTTTATGCTCCGTCTTTTTGTCAAGATCAGGAGAGCTCCCCTGACGTAGCTACTGGTATGTTACGTCTCTTCCATCTAGACATATATGGCCTCTTATATCCAGGAGCTACTCTTTCGTTCATGACTCCATATATAGTGGTTCAGTTCAATATAAGTCTAGAGGTCCTCTCAGAACCCTTCTCAATCTCCACCCTAGTTGGCGAGTCAGTTAGAGCCAGTCGGGTGTATAGGAACTGCCCAATCTCAGTCCTGAATAAAGTAATTCCAGTTGATCTCGTAGAGCTAGACATGGTCGGCTTCGACCTTATTCTCGGCATGGATCGGTTGCACTCTTGCTATGCCTCAGTTGATTATGGAACTAGAGTTGTTAAGTTTCAGTTTCCAAATGAGTCAGTATTAGAATGAACAGGCAGCAGTTCAGCGCCTAAGGGTAGGTTTATTTCCTACCTTAAGGCCCAGAAACTCATTTCCAAAGGATGTCTATATCATCTGGTTTGGGTCAAGGATTCCAACTCTAAGACCCCAACCATTCAATCAGTTCCAGTTGTCAGTGAGTTCCCAGTTGTATTTCTTGAAGATCTTCCCAGAGTTCCCCCTGAACGGGAAATAAACTTTGGAATAGATCTCCTCCCAGAGACTTAGCCCATCTCCATCCCACCTTAAAGAATGGCTCCAACTGATCTTAAGGCGATGAAGGAGTAGTTAAAGGACCTTCTTGATAAGGGTTTTATCAGACCCAACATCTCTCCCTGGGGTGCTCCATTGCTATTCGTGCATAAGAAAGACGGTACTCTCAGAATGTGAATAGATTACCGTCAACTGAACAAGGTCACCGTTAAGAAAAAGTACCCTCTACCCAGGATTGATGATCTGTTTGACCAACTTCAGGGAGCCAGTTGTTTCTCAAAAATTGATCTTAGGTTAGGGTACCATCAGTTAAGAGTTAGAGAGAGTGACATACGGAAAATAACATTTAGAACTCGGTATGGTCACTACGAGTTTGTAGTGATGTCCTTTGGGTTAATGAACGCCCCAACAACCTTCATGGATTTGATGAATAGGGTCTTCAAACAGTACCTGGATATGTTCATCATTGTATTTATCGATGACATTTTGGTGTACTCCAGAAATAAGGAAGAGCATGCCAATCACCTAAGGCTAGCATTACAGACCCTTAGAGATCGCAGTTATTCGCCAAGTTCAGCAAGTGTGAATTCTGGTTGAAGTCCGTGACTTTCTTGGGTCATGTGGTCTTAGGTGAAGGGATACAGGTAGATCCTTACAAGATTGCAACAGTGAATGATTGGCCCAGACCTACCTCTCCCACTAAAATCAGGAGCTTCCTAGGCTTAGCGGGTTATTACCGATGGTTTGTGGAAGGTTTCTCCTTCATAGAATCTCCCCTGACCAAGTTAACCCAGAAGAAGGTGAAATTTCGATGGTTGGACGAGTGTGAGAGGAGTTTTCAAGAGTTGAAGACTCGACTCACTACCGCTCCAGTGTTAACCTTGCCGGAAGGACCAGATGGGTTGGTTGTCTATTGTAACGCCTCCATAGTTGGACTCGATTGCGTTCTGATGCAGCAGGGCAAAATGATAGCCTATGCCTCCAGACAGCTCAAAATTCATGAGAAGAATTATCTAACTTATGACTTTTAGTTGGTAGCGGTGGTATTCGTGTTAAAAATATGGAGGCATTACTTGTATGGGCTCACGTGTATGTGTTCACGGATCACAAGAGCCTTCAGTATGTGTTCAGTCAGAAGGACCTAAACCTGCTTCAGAGACGGTGGTTGGAGCTGCTAAAGGATTATGACATGAGTGTGCTGTATCACCCGGGTAAGGCCAATGTGGTGGCTGACGCCCTAAGCAGATGGTCTACGGGAAGTGTAGTTCACATTGAGGAAGACAAGAGAGAGCTAGCGAAAGAAGTTCACAGGCTAGCTCGGTTAGGGGTGCAGTTGGTGGATTCAATTGAAGGTGGCATGGTAATGCAAAGCGGGTTAGATTCATCCTTGGTAGTTGAAGTCAAATCCAGACAGGATAAGGATCCTATTTTACTTAAACTTAAAGAAGCAGTCATCAGGAAAGAGATAGAAGCTTTCTCCCAAGGGGGAGACGGGGTGCTCCATTACCAGGACAAGTTGTGTGTACCGGATGTTGGTAAGTTGAGATAGCAAATACTGGTCGAGGCATATAGCTCGAGATACTCTATTCACCCTGGTGCAACTAAAATGTACCGCAACCTGCGGGATATTTACTGGTGGAACGACATGAAAAGGGATATCGCTGAATTTGTAGCACAGTTCCCGAACTTCCAGCAAGTCAAGGGAGAGCACCAGAGGCATGACTCAAGATATTAGTATACCCACTTTGAAGTGGGAAGAAGTAAATATGGATTTCATTACAGGTCTACCCGGACTCGACGACAACATGACTTAATCTGGGTGGTAGTAGATCGGATGACTAAATTAGCTCACTTCCTCCCAGTCAAAACCATAGACTCCACTGAGGATTATGCCAAACTTTACATCTGAGAGATAGTCAGACTCCATGGGGTGCCCTTGGCAATCATTTCAGACAGGGGAACATAGTTCACCTCACACTTTTGGAAGTCCTTTCAGAAAAGACTAGGCACTCAGGTCAAACTCAACACTTCTTTTCATCCGCAGACCGATGGGCAAGCTAAGAGGACCATTCAAACCCTAGAATATCTAAGAGCATTCACAATTGATTTTAAGGTTAATTGGGATGACCATTTGCCTCTTATCGTGTTTGCGTACAACAACAGCTATCACTCTAGAATTCAGATGGCCCCATTTGAGGCATTATATGGTAGGAGGTGTATATCCCCTATAGGGTGGTTTGAGGTTGGTGAAGCTACCTTGATAGGGCTAGACTCAGTACATGAGGCAATGCAGAAAGTTCAGCTCATTCGAGAAAGGTTGAAAACAGCTCAGAGCTGTCAAAAATCTTATGCTGATGTGAGGAGAAGAGAGTTGGGGTTTGCAGTTTATGACTGGGTATACCTGAAGATTTCACCTAGGAAAGGGATGAAGGTTTGGGAAAAAGGGAAAGCTCAGTCCATGATATGTGGGACCCTATAAGATTCTGAGGCGGATTGGTAAGGTGGCCTATGAGCTATAGTTACCTTCAGAACTAGCAGCAATACACCCAGTTTTCCATGTGTCACTTCTGAAGAAGTGCATTAGTGATCCAACTTTAGTAGTGCCATTGGACAGTGTGGAGATAAAAGATAGTATCACACATGAGGAGGTACCATTCCAGATCCTTGACCGTCAGGTTCGTAAGATGAGGAATAAGGAGATAGCTTCAGTCAAGGTGTTATGGAGAAATCAGTAAGTTGAGGGAGCCACATGGGAAGCAGAAGCAGACATGATGGCCAGATACCCTCACTTGTTCCCTTCCAATTCAAACCTAGAATCAGGTACTAAATTCCTTCTCAGTACTCTACTTAGTTTCATACTCATCAGCCTTATTTAGATTTTCTGTGTGCATTCTAGTTGCATCAGCTCAGGTAGTACAGTTAAGTCAGTTCGGAGTCAGTTACTCCTTTAGAAATCAGTCATAGCCTCAATTTTAGAAATCTCAGCTCTTTTCCTGGTTTTGGTCTTCATTAGAGGATGAATGATCCCAAGTGGGAGATATTGTAATACCCTAAAACTTTCCTAGACCAAATTCAGATGTTGCATGAAAAACCACAGGAAACCAAGAATTTTTCTGTCTCAGACGACCCCCACAACGGACCGTTGGTTGAACCAACGGACTATTGTAAGTGGTCGTGGTTAGAAGCAGCCTTTCTTCGAGTGGAAACAATGAGTCATAGCACGACACATTTATTCTAACAACAGGCCATCCTGTCATCCGTTGAATCCCAACTCAGGGGTCTATTGGACCCTTCCCTGAAACAACGGGAGTGAACAACGACCCATGGTAGCTCCAACGAACCATTGTGACCACCCTTCATTCAGTTCCAGAACCCAACAGGGTGAACCACGAGGGGATACAACAGCCCATTGTTAGAGTCAACGAGTCGTTGTTATCACTCGTTGTTCCTATACCTATTTCCTTACCAGTTCCAACAGGAGGTATCAACGGCTCGTTGTAACTTCCAACGCACCATTGTGCATAACCATGGGTCACCCTTGTGAACCTAGTTTCTGAACCCAGAAACCACGGCCAAATGCAACGGGCCGTTGTTTGAACCAACGACCCATTCTGAGGCCCGCCGGTTCTTGTCGGCCAGATTTCAATTCCAGTTCCTAGGGTTACTTTTGTAATTTCCCAACTTTTTAATCCCTAAACCATGTCATTTTAGGGTCACTTAGGAGGGAGAAAAAGGGATAAAATGACATTCCCCATTAAACTTTCACTCATCCTCTCAAAAATCAGAGCATAGAAATAGTCAGGGAGTTCATAGCAGAAGCTAGGGAAAATATCAACCTTGTCAGTTTTCTCAGAGATTATCACCAGAGTTTCTTCTATAGGTATGTGGGAATTCAACAAGGAGATTGTTCTCCCCTTGTGTCCCCTAAAACTCTTTCCCTGTTCACTATCAATTCTATCCCTGAGTTTATCGAAAGTGAAGATATTATTGTCATACCTTGAATAATTCATGTGGAACTCTATTTTATGTTCATTGTAGCTAATTTCCACCAGCTTGTGATCAAAATGATGCTTGTTCCATCAATATAGAAATTTAGCCCAAACTTTTGAAAAAGTCAGAAATTAGAATCCTGCTTAAGCTTTGAATTCTTGAGAACTGTTTGCATCTTTTAGAGTTAGGGGCTTCTATAATGTTTGTATGTGTTAAAAACTCAATTACTGGTATGATATTCAAATTCAGTCAAAAAACCTATATACGTTGTATTTTCTCAGAATTGTTAGTTCAACTTCAGTCAAAGTGCTAGGATATTCAGTGTTAGTTAGAAACGTCAGTCTAATCTCGGTCAGATTTTAGCAACCTCCAGGTTGACCAGAATAATGTCAGCTGATCAGTTTGACTATTGAATTTCTCGAGGTGCCAGTAGTACTGCCTAGATATTAGAATCAGAATTTCATTATTGGTCCACTAGGCAGTCATGACATTTCAGATATATAGCTCTGACTTGCCCCAAGACCCCAGTTCAGATTTTAATTTGTTTTTAGATGGTTACGACACTTCTAGATAAGAAGCTCTGACCAGTCTAGAACCTAATTTCAGAATTTGGTCCGATAAGACTTTTAGGGTACTTATAGTTATATGTCCCTAACTAGTCTCGGACCCCAGTTTCGAACTATCAGCCTAGTAGTTCAATATAGGTTTTCCAGTGGGAGTAGAACTTAACACCGAGCGAACTGGGGTTCCAGCGCACCCAGGTTGCCAGAACTACGTTGCCATCGTAGGTTACAGTTACAGATTATTGTCCTAAATGGCCCCAGACTTTTGTGATCACCCAGTTCATGCCTTTATACCCTGGTAAGGTATATTGGGTCCTACCGGTGGGGTGTATACATCGGACTCCACGTCTAGCTCACGTGATTATATGTCGGTTAGAGACTCTTCCACTAGTTGGTACAGTTTACTCTCAGGTTCTTCAGTCCATATCAATTCAGTGCAGTATTTTAGACTTAGTATCTCAGACTTAGGACATGTTTATGACCATCAGCCAAGGTTATTTTTGGCCATATTAGTTTTACACTAGTTGTATCAATTTTCAGCATATCAGTTGGTCATTTCATGTCGTTTAGTTCAGTTACTAGTTCTATCATATTATTCAAGTTCCTCTCACTTACTCAGTACATTCAAAGTAGTGACACATACTTTTATGCTATATCGTATCATGATACAGCTGTAGGTTCTCAGACTCAGCACCACTAACCTCTGCAGTCAGATTCTCCACCTCAGCAGTTGAAGTGTGAGTCCTCATCATCCGAAGGCATTATTTCTTTTTTCAGTCATTTATTAGTTTCAATTAAACTTAGAGTTAGCTGGGGGTTTGTCCCAGCAACTCCTCAGTTAGATGGCTTTCAGACCAGACTTGGTTTCAGATTTGTTTTCAGATATTTTAACTTGCTAATTTTAGTCGTTAAATTTTCTTAAAAATGCTTTGATGTTATTATTTTAAATTTCCGCTGTGCATGTTTACCTAGAATTCTAGTGAATGATAGACCAGGGATTGACTTGGGGACACTTGTGGCTTCAAGTACCGTGTTACATCCAGGGCGTAGGCTCGAGGCTTGACATAAACCCCTTACTAAGTAATTCTTGCAACTGCTCCTTGAGTTCTCTCAACTCAGCTGGTGCCACTTCGTATGGTGGAATAGAAATGGGTCGAGTCCCTAACTCTAAATCTAAATAGAAATCAATATCGTGGTCCGGTGGCATGCCAGTCAGATCCACAAAAAATACCTCTAAAAATTCACAAACTATTGGGAACAACTCTATGGAAGGACCCTCGGAATTGGTATCCCAAATATGAGCTTGATATGTTGAACAGCTCCACTATATCAATTTATAGGCATGAATATAAGAGATGAATTTCTTATGAGTAGGGCTACAATTCCCTTTCCACTCCATCTTGGACGACCCTAGGCCTGATATAGTGACGATCTTAGCATGACAATCCAGGATGGCATGGTAAGGAGATAACCAACTCATCCAAGAATCACATCAAAATCTACCATGTCTAAGATCACTAAATCTACCAGAGTATCAAACCCCATAAAGTTAACGATGCAATCACGACAGATCCTATCCACCACCACAAAATCCTCAATAGGCGTAGACACATGGATAGGAGTATCAAGTATATCACAAGAAAGATCAAATCCCAAAGAAAAATAAGCAAACATATAGGAGAAAACCAAATAAAATAAATCTAGCCATTTTGTCGGACACAAAAATCATACCTATGATAACAATGTCGGAAGCCTTTACCTTGGGCTTATCCAGAAATGCATAGAAGTGAGCCTAATTACCCGCCTAAGAGCCACCCCTGTTAGGCGGTGTAACCCCTCTACCGGACTGAATACCACTCCTTTTGGTTTGAGCACCTCTTCTACCAGTATGGGTGCCACCTCTAACCAGTGGCTGATTGCCCCTCCCTGACTGGGCGTGATCCTGGCTGAACGCACTCCCTCCCTCCCTGCAACGGACGGAGCTTGAGGATATAGGTGCGGAACAATCTCCCACCCTGTCCAAATCTGGGACACCATATGTGGATGTTGCCATACTCTCCACACTCAGGACACACCTTCTCAATCACTAGTCTTTAAATTGGAATCAAAGAAATAGGACTAGCCCTGAAGTTGGAGCGAATCATCTGGTTACCTGATGTCACCCAAATTACACCTCTTAATGAGTATAAAGCGGTCGATTTTCAAATATAGAACCCAACAAGGGTTTGGGTCAAATCCCACGAGAAATATGGTGAGGACCTCGGTTAATGCATTTACTATTATTATCAATCTACTTATTTCCTATGGAGGAGGTTTGTAACAAGAAATAATTTAAAACAGTATGTAGCAGTGAATAAAATTCTTGGTTAAAATTGATTGTATTCAATAAGTGATGTGACTAGGATTGTGTTCCCCATGATTTCATAACTATGCATACATAATTATACTAGTGATCTATTCTGGTGTTTAGCATGCAATATCGGTAACTTAATTTCACCTAAATGGTTGGTCCCCTAGTTAGATGATTATCACTATGCAACTTGATCCACATGCAGATGTTCACTTGACTTACCCTTACCTTAGCTATCGAATTAGCTATTTTCGGACAAGGTCAAGCTATTAGAGGAGGGTCGATAGCCTTAAATCTCCATTATTACTCCTTTTTCCCATTCATTACCTCCTTGGTCCACTGAGTTAGAATAAGGCGATTTCTAATGTTCGTGACAGTTAATAAGAAATTAAAATGAAGGGAAGAATAACACATGCATAAACCCCATTCAAGAATCACTAAGTATTTTTCCTACATTTGTTAATTTATCATGGTTCCCACAACCCTAGTTATGAGATTTAGCTACGCATACTTGAAGATTATCATTAATAATTGTAGTAGAAATCATATTTATGAACTTACAAGTAATTGTAGAAGAAACCACACTCCTTGAATTAACCAACAAGAACCTAAGATTAATAATCAAAAGTTATTGGAATATCAAAAACCCAAGAACCAAATTATGAAAATTGTTTCTTGAATCTTCAATATTGAACACAAACTCCAAATTATTGTAAAAAGTCATAAATTATAAAAACAAAACTAAATAAAGTATTTATAGATATAAAATAAATTCTTTCCTAACCAAACAAGGAAGTTAGGTCGGCAGTGACAATGACTCGTTAGATGACCTAACGAGTTGTTGAGTGCAGTAATGACTCGTTCTCAATAAATCTTCCCTCTTGAAGATGGCTCACCCAATGGCTTATTAAGCAAAACGACGAGTCGTTAGGCCATCCGTTACTTCTCGGACATGAATTTCTAGTGTTTTACATGATTGACCCTAGCTGCTCATGATGAGTCATTGAGTCTCGTAACGACTCGTAGGTCCTTCCGTCACCATTCTTAGTACTTGGCTCAGATTTTTGGATTCCTACTAATAGTTAAACACAAGGAGCTGTTAAGTCATGTGACCACTCGTTGCTCCTCCCGTCAAGTCACTCAATTGTTTTGATCAATTTTTGCTTCCAGTTCCAATGCCTTACCTAACGAGTCATTGTCAGACTTGACGAGTTGTTGCGTCAACTCGTTGTAACTACTGTTTTCAGCCTATGTATTGAACTTCAAGGCCTTCTTCTCCTAACGGATCAAGGGACGAGTCATCAAGTGACATGATGGTTTAGTCTAGCCTTAGCCCATTTTTGGCTTATTTTGCCCATTTCACTTTCCAAACCTATTTCCCTGTAACACTTAATACCAACATATTATAGCGATATAAACATACCCGGGATTAGAATATTTTCTTAGTTTAAGCGTCGAAAGTTCCGTAAAACTACAGCATATCAACACTCTCAACTTAGAACTTTTGCATGTCCTCAGGCAAAAACAAAAACAAAAACTAACCCCACGCTTCAACTAAAAGAAACCTAGGGAACCTATGGCAGTCACAAACTCATGGCATAATCAAATCAAACTTTCTAACCTCTCCTTTATCATTAGATGAAAAATCACAGTGCTTATGAAAGCTTTCTACCATGACACGAAGGGATCGAGGAATGATATTATACTATCAACCTGCAACCATGCAAAAAATCCTATGACACTGACCCAAACAATTAGCATGTAATCATGTTGCCCATATGCCCTCACTGCAAAGAAGTCTTAATCACTCACAGATATGCATCAATACAATTCAAAACAAGGATTGTGTCAAATGCACTCACTCTCACAAAGAAGATCATACATTGCGTATACAAAATCATAATCTTTCCCTTACTTTCTATACCTCAGCTGGTCAGAAGATTGGATTAGGATCACCATAGGACTTTCTTAGGCTTGTAATGTAGGCCCGGGAACGGGTATGGTAGATATGGAAATAGTGACTCAACCCTCTTTGGCACTATACTAACTTTGGCTCCACTTAACCTCTTTCCACTTTTCACCCTTTTTCCTTCTTTTTCTTCATCTTTTAAGACTATGGGTGCGTGTTTTATCCTTTTATTTTTTTGAATTTATCATCAAATATTTCATTTTTGTCTCTCTTTTCGTTCGATTTTTTTAATAAGCACACTGCACCCGCCTTTCTTTTTTCATTTCTCAACCATTTTCTACCCCACTTTTCTTGTTCACCCCAATAATAGCCACCCTCAACTTAGGCAATTTGCCTAAGTTGAGATCCACAATGTCCAAGGAGGGACCAGGGTCCAAACAGGTTCATCATAATTAAAGAGGAAAGACGAATTGGCTAATTAACAAAAAGGGTTAATTTAGGCTCAAAATCGAGATCAAACGATATTCATATTCTCATGGTAAGTCATTTAAGCTAAAGTGGACTAATTTGAAAAACGACCTATGATCATTTCCTATCCAACTATCTTACAACCTTGGTATGACTAACCGGGTAAGTTCTAGATTGTACACACAACTATTGAACTAAAGATAAACACCTCACACACAATGCACAGGACAACACCATCACTATCAATCGCTAGTTCATGCACAGTCACACATTGGTTATCATATTTACAGTATTAATACCATGTAAAGATCCACAAAGGTCATGACATATACACTTAGCACACACAAACAAAATTATTTTAGGAGGGGTATCATTCAATGAGTTTAACATGTCAATCTTGCAAAAATTCCATTCCATTTTATTCGATGCCCTAAGTTCTCTTATTTTTCTTTCAATTAACATAATAAATAAAAACAAAAAAATAAAAACCTACACATGCTGGTTCTACTAGATAAGGAACACCCGACGAAAAAGACATCCGACAAGAAAAACCCTATGGTTATGTTCAACAAAAGGCAGGTACCACCCTACCCCTATCAAAAGAATCATGCAGTGTCCTTGACGCATATCAAAAGTAAAACATAGGAATAGGGAACATACCTGAGAGACCTAAACGCCTTTGGTCTGGTCGGTGGAGGTGCAGATGCATCCCCATCCTCCTCTCCTATGGCACTGGTGGCAACTGACGCACTCTTTGAACCAATAGAGCTCGTACCCTCTCCACGAGCTCTAGCAACATGAAACTCTGCCCTCTCTTGGGACTCATCTTTAGATAGCCTGAGTGCTACCTCCACATCCTGCTGCTCTCTCTTCTACTCTCACAGCAGATCACCGCTATCATCTCTATTTGCCTCATCTTGAGGCCTTTTTCCTTTGTTAGCTGCCACAGGCTGCTCAATGATGAAATCTACAATGGGAGGCAACTACTCCTTACTATCTTCCTCAGCCACTGGAATCACCGGTGGTGGCATAACAGAGATCTGTCGTGCTGATACCTCTCTCAGCTCTGCTCTAAGGGCAACAACCTCAACATACCACCGCGTAAGCTCAGGTACCTGTAGCTATGCGAGGCACTCATCCATCCGCCTATCAAATGCATCTAGCCGACCATTCCATATCCTTGATAAGACCTCTAACTCTTTGGTCACCCATGATTTTACCTGCTCCATTAGCACTTTCACCTGAAGTATTTTATGGGCCTACTGTTGTTCTATCTTAGCCAGCCGCCTAGCTATATCAGTGATAAACTCCTATGAGATCATGACTAGGCCGACTGGTGAGGACCGTGGAGTTGAAACTGGTGGTCTAGCTACTAGTGTAGTGGAGGACGATGCTGGGGCATCGATGGTCATGGGAACATTTGCTGCAGTGGTGATATTAGGCTGACCACCTACCTCATGGGACACTGAATGCTCTGTTTCTAACTCGATGAACCCTAGAGTCTCAATTTGAGGACCCCTACGTAATTCCTCAACCAACAATGTAGCCTCAGTAGCTACCGCAACTTGACTCTTAGCCTTGGATACTGGATGCAAATCATCCCTAATCAGCCTGATATCTGTAATTTTCACTAAAATAAAATGAGTCTGTAGCTATGAAATTTAAGTTATGAATTTAAAAATCATAGCTATTACTTAGTAATAGCTATAAAAATTTAAATTTTGCGGCTATTTATGAATTTATAAAATTTCTTAGCCATGAAAATCTAACTAACAAAGCTAATTTCTCTTTTTTTTCTATAAGTACTAACAATCATAACAATAATTTCCTAAATAGCTACAAATTTAGTACTACAATAAAATTTTGTAGCTGATCATAAGTTTTTGTCACGTGATAAAAGTTATTGTAGCAATAGCAATTTTTTTGTAATGACCCGCCTGACCTTTATAGCATTCCAACCACCTAAAAATGGGAGAATTTAAAATTTTAGAAAATTTGAGATAAATCCCCGAGAGACGAAGGGCACACGGAGAGTAAATTCGAATGAGCGTAGTCGCAATCGGGTGGACCCAAGCAGGTGTCCGCCACGGTGAAAAGTCTTCTGCCATAGCAAAATCACTGCAACAGATGATGTGGACCTAAAATTCACAGTCCCATTCTGATTGGTATTTGAAAACCTAGTCTTTAATGATGTCACGCCCTGAGTCTACACCCTGGATGGGACACAGTATTTGGAGTCACAAGTAACCCCAAGTCAACCCATGATCTATCATAACACTGGCATTCTGAGTAAACATATGTATATATATATATATATATATATATATATATATATATCGGAAGCTTTAAAGTAAAATATAAAACATTTATGAGAATGAAGATGAATCATAAAGTTTAAAACATCTGAAAAAAACTACAAATCTGAAAACCAAGTCTGTGTCTGAAAGCCACTACAACTGATGAGTTGCTGGGACAAGCCCCCAATGTAATACCTCAGAAGGGGCCTAAGAATGGACCCCGGAGTTGAAGTTGAAAACTTCAAAAAAACCTAAAATTTTGCACCAGGATGACTCGAGGTACGAATTGTGGTAAGGACCTACGAATCGTGACTCGAGTCATGATGAATTTTGGGAGCCTAAGGTCATCTCACGGGTGGTCCTACGAATCGTGATGCATAGGTACAACTCGTGGTTAGGATTCATAGTGAAATTCTCAGTGGTGCTAGAGTGAGTCATCACGGGTCATGGTACGATTTGTAAGATGTAAAAATGAGTCGTGTGAGGAGTCGTGGTTAAGTCGTATTTTGGTATGGGTGGATGATACCACGACTGACAGTACGACCCATAGGATGGTACTACGATTCGTGGTATGTGAGTCGTGGCCAGATTCAGAAGATTGAAAAGTGGTGAGGTGACCACGAGTCGTGACTTCGTGGTATGACTCGTGGTATGAGTCATGGTCGGGGCCAGATCTGTTTTTCAGGAAAACTTCATTAAGGGCAAATGCAACTTTTCTACACTTTTGGACCTTAAACCACATCGTTTTGAGGTTGGAACAGGGTCTTTTAAGGAGGAAAAACTCATGCTAAGTCTCATTTGGCATTTGCAAGAACTAGAGAAGGGAGTAGGAGGAGATTCAAGGGTTCTTCTTCAATTCTTCAAGTTTCCACCTAGGGTTTTTCAAGGGAGTTAAGAAGCAAGTAATTTCAGGTATGTGGGGTTTTGAATGGGTAGTTTAGTCCCTACCCATGCCCAAATTTATCCCTAATTCTATGTTTTAAGTTACCAAAACTTTATGGATCTTTATCAAATTGCATGATTCTTTAGAAAAAATTGGAATGAGCCTATTGTAGTATGCCTAACTTATGAATTTCGAATTATTTGGGCTGATTTCACTTGTCTATTCAATATTTCATGATCTCACCTCTAGAAGTATAGATGCCCAATCATGAGAAATTTTTAGTAAAGTTCATGGTCATGATGATTTCGCAAGCGTAATACGAGATTTTGAATTTTAAGCATGTCTTCAACTACTCATGTTATTATGATCATGTTCCTATGAATTTAAGCATTTCAAGCATGATTGAAATTATGGGAAATGCCCACATGTCACTTATGATTTATGAACTATGATTTTCACCGATTCACGGGTGGCCTAATTCCATGGATAGTATTACGAATTTTCAAGCATGATATGACTCTCACGATTTAACTAGCCATGCATGTCATGTATGAATTTCTATAAGCACGTTGCATGTTTTGGGAGTAGTACTTACACCGTGTAGGTTCGGGGTCTAGGTTACGCCCCGAATCTCAGAACTATGTGCCACTATAGGTTATATTTGGGACCTCCCTTGTGACTGTCCCCTTTGCCCTACGGGGTCTTCACGAGTGATATCACACCCTTCATGGTTCTCCCCTTGGCAAGGTATGAACGGCCTCCCGACTAGGTGTACAGGTCGGGCTCCATGTGTGCTCATTTGGGGTATGTCGGTTATAGAAATCTCCCACTGTTCTTCATTATTTTTGTGCATGTTATGATTATGTTTTCTTTGGCTCAAGTCATGTTTTATGAAATTTTTTCTCTCATGTTATGACTATGATAGGTTTACAAATATTTTGGAAATCTTAAGCCTTACGATATACTTATGATTTCAGTCTTATGATCATGATGTCCCCATTCCTATAACTTCTATGTTTTTAAGTATTTTTTTTGCATACCCTATATACTCAGTACCTTCCAAGTACTGACCCACATATTTTCAGTATCCAGTTCGCAGTTTCAGCATTGTTCCTAGCTTGCTCTCAATTTTGCTCTCAGCTTTCAGTGGTGAGTCCTCATGATTTGAGGACTTCATGTTTGGATTGTGTCTATCTTTTGTTTTCAGAATGTTGGGGTTAGTTGGGGTCTTGTACCTTCAACCCGTCTATTATGATTAGAGGCTTTCATACTTAATTGTAGTATTATGCTATTTATGCTGGGATTATGTATTACCGTTTCTTATATTTCCTATCATGTTTTCATTTAAATTCATGACTTTTAAGCTAAGTCTTCCGACTTATATGTATGAATTAGACATATGCTCACGCCATGGGTTGACTTGGGGTCTTTCAGGGCTCCTTGTCCCGTGTCTACGATCCAGGTGCACTTTTGGGTCATGACGAACTTGGTATCAGAGAAATAGGTTTAGATGTGTCCTAGGGAGTCTGAAAGCCGCGTTAGGTAGAGTCTTTTTCATGGGTGTGAAGCGCACCACACCTATGACGAAGAGGCTACTAAACGTTTTAGGAAATGTTCCCTTCTTTCATGATATATGTCATGCGGTGAAAATCTCTCCATCCTTCTAATTCATGCTATTCGTGATTGCAGAAAATTTTGGCTTCCAAAAGGATAAATGGAAGAAGGAACAAAAATGATGAAGGCCACGAGGGTGGCCATGATAATGGGCGTCAGCAAGCCCCACTTGTTCAGGAGCCCCAGACACCAAAGCCAGCTGCCCACGCCGAGTTTCAGGAGGCTATTCAAATGTTGGCACAAGCTTTGACCGCTCAGGTCAACCACCAGGCTATTGTGCATGTTCCACAGAATGGCAATGTAGTGGCAGCCCGAATCAAGGACTTTTTAAGGATGAACCCTCCCGAGTTCACAGGGGCAAAGGTGGACGAGGATCCACATGAGTTCATTGAATAGATCTTGAAGCTCACTTAGGTAATGGGGGTGACAAATGAGGAGTGTGTTGACTTGTCCTCTTATCAGCTGAAGGAGGTCGCTTATATTTGGTTCAAGCAATGAAAGGAAAGCAGGGCAGAGGGAGCGGCCCTATCTGCTGGGATGAGTTTTTCATGGCCTTTATCAATAGGTTCTTCCCTCGGGAGATGAGGAAATTGAAAGCAGCCGAGTTTGTTAACCTCAAACAGGGAAAGATGACAGTGCTAGAATATTCACTTGAGTTCACTCAACTGTCAAAGTATGCCCTAGAGTTAGTGATGGACCAAAGGGCACTGGTGAGCAGATTCGTTTAGGGAGTAGCTGAGTATCTGGACATGGACTGTAGAACAACCATGCTTTATCAGGATATGGACTACCCACAGATAGTCCTCTATGCCCAGCAGATGGAGGAAGCTTATATGAGGCAGAGGGAGGCTAAGAGGGCTAGAACTGATGGCCACAGGTTCTCCCAACCGAGGCAAGCGGGTGGGCCTCACCAGCAGTCCCAGTATAGGTCCATTACATCAGCGCCATCTTCAGCCAGTACCCCATCCAGGCCTCGAGACGATCAGAGGAGCATGGCCTCAGGTTCGAGGGGTCAGAATAGCATGCGCACAGAGCGCACTTTTCCATCTTGTGCTAACTGTGGAAAGAATCACCTAGGGAAATGTTTGGTGGGCTCAGATGCTTGTTTCGGGTGTGGAAAACCTGGACACAGACTCGGGATTGCCCCACAGCTAGGTCAGGGGGTGGTGGAGCCCGCACTTCAGCAACTAGTTTAGCAGTTCTAGTGGCACGTCAGAATCAGCAGGGTGCTTCGACTGGTTCAGCTGGCGGCCAGCGCCAGAACCGATTTTATGCACTTGGCTCTCGACCGGAGCAGGAAACTTCTCCTGATGTGGTTACGGGTATGTTGCGAGTCTTCCATATTTATGCTTATGCTTTGTTAGATCCGGGAGCCACACTTTCTTTTTTGTCACCTTATATTACTAGTTACTTTGGAGTTAGTCTTGGAATTTTACCAAAACCATTTTCTGTATCTACTCCGATTGGTGATTCAGTCATAGCGAGACGGGTATATAAAAGTTTTCCCATTACATTATTGCATAAGGTTACCTCCGCAGACTTAGTAGAATTGGATATGACTGATTTTGACATCATCTTAGGCCTGGATTGGTTGTTTGCATGTTATGCTTCTGTTAACTGTAGAACTTGAGTGGTGGAGTTTCAATTTCCAGGTGAACCGGTTTTAGAATGGAGGGGTGGTTCAGCGGTACCTGTAGATTTCTTTATCTCCTATCTCAAGGCCAGGAAAATGATTTCTAAAGGTTGTATTTACCATTTGGTTAGGGTTAAGGATGTCATGTCTGAGACCTCAACCATTCAGTCAGTCCCTGTGGTATGTGAATATCCCGAGGTATTTCCAGATGACCTACCCGATGTTCCTCCCGAGAGGGAGATTGATTTTGAGATTGATCTTTTACCCGACACACAACTCATATCAATTCCTCCCTGCCAAATGGCCCTAACTAAGCTAAAAGAGTTAAAGGAGCAGTTGAAGGATTTTTTGGATAAGGGTTTCATTAGACCGAGTAAGTCCCCATGGGGTACCCCGGTGTTGTTCGTTCAAAAGAAGGACGGTTCTCTTCGGATGTGTATTGACTATAGGCAGTTGAACAAGGTCACCATTAAGAATAGATACCCTTTACCCAGGATTGATGACCTATTCGATCAGCTTCAGGGTGCCAAATATTTCTCCAAGATAGATCTCAGGTCCGGGTATCACCAGCTCAGGGTTCGGGAGAGCGACATCCCAAAGACTGCTTTCAGAACCCAGTATGGCCATTATGAATTTGTTGTTATGGTTTTTGGACTAACCAATGCCCCTGAAACTTTTATGGATTTGAGGCATATCTAGACATGTTCGTGATAGTGTTCATTGACGACATATTAATATACTCCAAGAGCGAGGAGGAGCATGTCGCACACCTGAGGGTAGCACTTTAGACCCTCAAGGATAACCTGCTATACACCAAGTTCAGCAAATGTGAGTTCTGGCTGAAATCAGTTGCATTCTTGAGACATGTAGTGTCAAGCAAAGGTATAAAGGCAGACTTCCAAAAAATAGAGGCGGTAAAGAACTGGCCCAGAACGGTAAACCCTTCTGAGATCAGGAGCTTTTTGGGCTTAGCGGGTTACTATCAGAGGTTCGCGGAAGGTTTCTCATCCATTTCATCCCCACTGACTATATTGACTCAGAAAAAGGTGAAGTTCCCATGGTTGGAGGCTTGTGAGAAGAGCTTCCAAGAATTGAAGGCCAGACTCACTTCAGCACCGGTGTTGACTTTACCGGAGGGTACAGATTGCTTTGTGGTATATTGTGATGCTTCGAGAGTCGGACTGGGGTGTGTATTGATGCAGCATGGGAAAGTCATAGCATATTCTTACGGACAGCTAAAAATTTACGAGAAAAATTACCCAACCCATGATCTTGAGCTGGCTGCGGTGGTATTTTCTTTGAAGGTATGGAGACACTGCTTGTATTGGGTTCATGTAGATGTATTCACGGACCACAAGAACTTACAATATGTGTTCACATAGAAGGAACTAAATCTTCGACAACGGAGGTAGTTAGAGCTACTTAAGGACTACGACATGAGTGTCCTTTACCACCCGGGTAAGGCCAACGTGGTAGCAGATTCTCTTATTAGACTTTCTATGGAAAGTGTGTCACATGTGAGTGAAGACAAGAAGGAGTTGGTAAAGGAGGTACATCGACTTGCACAGTTGGGAGTTAGATTAGTTGGTTCGACCGATGGTGGGGTAGTAGTTCAGAACGGGTTAGAGTCGTCCTTGGTAACGGAGGTGAAGGCTAAACAAGATAAAGATCCAATATTGGTAAAGTTGAAAGAAGTTGTTCAAAGTCAGAAGGTAGAAATCTTCTCCAAAGGGAGAGATGGTGTGCTTCGGTACCAGGGTCGCTTATGTGTTCCGAACGTGGGGGATTTGAGAAGTTAGATGTTGCATGAGGCTGATGGATCCAGATATTCTATCCATTTAGGTGCCACCAAAATATATCATGTCTTGCGGTAAATCTACTGGTGGAATGGCATGAAGAGGGATATTGCAGAATTCGTAGCCAAGTGCCCAAATTGACAACAAGTGAAATTCAAGCATCAGAGACCTGGGGGTGTACTCCAAGATATCAGCATTCCTACTTGGAAGTGGGAAGAAATCAATATGGACTTTGTAACAGGTTTACCTCGCACTCATAGACAGTATGACTCCATTTGGGTTGTGGTGGATAGGTTGACCAAGGCTGCTCATTTCCTACCGATTAAAGCCACCGATTCAACAGAAGATTATGCTAAGTTATATATCCAAGATTTTTTTAGATTGCATGGAGTGCCCTTGTCCATTATATCAGATAGAGGTACTCAGTTCACCTCTCAGTTCTGGAGATCTTTTCTAAAGGGACTTGGCACCCAGGTCAAGCTTAGCACGACATTTCATCCGCAAATAGATGGTCAGGCGGAGCGAACTATCCAGACTCTTGAGGACATATTGAGATCTTGTGTTATTGACTTCAAAGGTAGTTGGGATGAGAATTTGCGTCTTATTGAGTTTTCCTACAACGACTTCTATCACTCCAGCATTCATATGGCACCGTTCGAGGCTCTTTACGGGTGAAAGTGTAGATCGCCCATTAGGTGGTTTGAAGTCGGTGGGGCTTCGTTAGTATGTCCAGATTCAGTCCATGAGGCTATGTAGAAAGTTCAGTTAATAAGAGAAAGGCTGAAAACGGCTCAAAGTCACCAAAACTCTTATGCGGATGCGAGGAGAAGGGAGCTTGAGTTCGAGGTTGACGATTGGGTGTTTCGAAGGTATCTCCCATGAAGGGAGTAATGAGATTTGGAAAGAAAGGGAAACTCAGCCCCCGCTATATTGGCCCATACCGGATTGTGAGACGAGTGGGTAAGGTAGCTTATGAGTTAGATTTACCTTCAGATTTGGCTTCAGTTCATCCCGTATTTCATGTATCTCTCTTGAAAAAGTGCATGGGTGATCCGACCTTGGCGGTTCCGGTGGAAAGTGTTGGCGTGAAGGATAGCCTCATAATTCCGGCCTTGGTGGTTCCGATGGAAAGTGTTAGCGTGAAGGATAGCCTCAATTATGAAGAAATTCCTATTGCAATCTTGGATCGTCAGGTTCGAAGGATAAGGAACAAGGAAGTAGCTTCAGTAAAGGTGTTATGGAGAAATCAGCATGTTGAGGGAGCTACGTGGGAAGTTGAAGCGGATATGATGGCTAAATATCCCCACCTATTCCCTACTGGCCCAGTTTTAGTTCGAGGTATTAGTTTTTTCCCTAAACCTCTAATCAATTTTTCATGTTCCGTTCATGCGTGCAAGTTTGTTTTATGATATGATATATGTATGTGATGTCTGAATTCAGTCCAGCTATGTAGTTCTTTTCGAGGGTAGTCATTCCGTCAGTTTTCGACTTAAATCATTAGTATTTGCATATGGTAATTGTATGTTTTTGGTTGCTGATTGTTTCCTACATTCAGGGACGAATGTTTCCAAGGGAGAGATATTGTAATACCCTGAAAAGGGCCTGAGAATAGACCCGGGAGTTGAAGTTAGAAACTGTAGAAAAACTTGGAATTTTGCACCAGGCCAACTCGAGGTACGAATCATGGTAAGGACCTACGACTCGTGACTCAACTCGTGATGAATTTCGGGAGCCTAAGGTCATATCACGAGTGGTACTACGAATCATGACGCATAGGTACGACTCGTGGTGAAATTCTCAGTGGTGCTAGAGTGAGTCGTCAAGGGTCATGGTACGACTCATAGGATGTAGCAACGACTCGTGATGAGGAGTCGTGGTTAAGTCATATTTTGGTATGGGTGGATGGTACCAAGAATGACAGTACGACCCGTAGGATGGTACTATGAGTCGTGGCCAGATTCAGAAGATTGAAAAGTGGTGAGGTGACCACGAGAGATGACCACGAGTCGTGACTTCGTGGTACAAATCGTGGTTGGGGCCAGATCTGTTTTTCAGGAAAACTTCATTAAGGGCAAATTCAACTTTTCTATGTTTTTGGACCTTAAACCACATTGTTTTGAGGTTGGGACAGGGTCTTTTATGGAGGAAAAACTCATGCTAAGTCTCATTTGGCAATTGCACGAACTAGAGAAGGGAGTAGGAGGAGATTCAAGGGTTCTTCTTCAATTCTTCAAGTTTCCACCTAGGGTTTTTCAAGGGAGTTAAGAAGCAAGTAATTCCAGGTATGTGGGATTTTGAATGGGTAGTTTAGTCCCTACCCATTCCCAATTTCTCCCTAATTCTATGTTTAAAGTTACCAAAACTTTATGGGTCTTTATCAAATTGCATGATTTTAAAAAAAATTGGAATAAGCTTGTTGTAGTATGCCTAAATTATGAATTTCAAATTATTTGGGCTGATTTCACTTGTTTATTCAATATTTCATGATCTAATCTCTAAAAGTATAGATGCCCAATCAGGAGAAATTTTTAGTAAAGTTCATGGTCATGATGATTTCACAAGCGTAATACGATATTTTGAATTTTAAGCATGTCTTCAACTACTCATGTTATTATGATCATGTTCCTATGAATTTAAGCATTTCAAGTATGATTTAAATTATGGTCAATGCCCACATGTCACTTATAATTTATGAACTATGATTTTGGCCGATTCACGGGTCCAATTCCATGGCTAGTATTACGAATTCTCAAGCATGATATGACTCTCACGATTTAACTAGCCATGCAGTCATGTATGAATTTCTATGAGCACGTTGCATGTTTTGGGAGTAGTACTTAACACCGATAGGTTCGAGGCCTAGGTTACGCACCGAATCTCAAAACTATGTGCCACCGTAGGTTATATTTGGGACCTACCTTGTGACTGTCCCTTTTTTCCCTACGGGGTCTTCATGAGTGATATCACGCCCTTTATGGTTCTACCCTTGGCAAGGTACAAACGGCCTCCCGACTAGGTGTACAGGTCGGGCTCCATATGTGCTCATATGGAGTATGTCAGTTATAGAAATCTCCCACTATTCCTCATTGTTTTCATGCATGTTAGGATTATATTTTCTTTGGCTCAAGTCATGTTTTATGAAATGTTTTCTCTCGTGTTACGGCTATGACAGGTTTACGAATATTTTGTATACTTACGATTTCAGTATTATGATCATGATGTCCCCACTCCTATAAATTTTATGTTTTTAAGTATTGTTTTGCATACCCTACATACTCAGTACCTTCCAAGTACTAACCCACATATTTTCAGGATCCGATTCACAGTTTCAGCATCATTCCTAGCTTGCTCTCAGTTTTGCTCTCAACTTTCAGTGGTGAGTCCTCATGATTCGAGGACTTCGTGTTTGGATCATGTTTATCTTTTGCTTTAAGAATGTTGGGGTTAGTTGGGCTCTTGTCCCTTCAACCCATCTATTATGATTAGAGGCTTTCAGACTTAATTGTAGTATTCTGCTATTTATGCTGGGATTATGTATTACCGTTTCTCATATTTCCTGTCACATTTTCATTTAAATTCATGACTTTTAAGCTAAGTATTCCGCCTTATGTGTATGAATTAGACATATGCTCACACCATGGGTTGACTTGGGGTCTTTCGGGGCTCTTTGTCCAGTGTCTATGATTCGGGTGCACTCTTGGGTCGTGACACCCAGCTAACTCCAAGTCTAAATAAAAGAAAATAGAACTGAATGAAATGATCTTCATCCTCGAAGGATGAGGACTCACAAATAGTGCAACTAGAATCTTCTGAGAGTGATTTGCTAACAAGGTTGTGACTGAGATCCTGCAGCTGTATCATAAAATGATACAACAGAAAAGGTATGCTTCAATATTTTGAATGTATTGAGTAAGTGAGAGAAACCACACACGAGGAATAAAAATGTTGAACTGAAGAGACATGCAATGACCAATTGAAACTATTAAACTGAATAATTGTAATAACTTAGATGGTCTACATGACCCTGTCTGATGGCTAAGGACATGCCCTAAATCTGAGATACTAAAATAAAATACTGCACTAAACTAATCTTAATTGACTAATCTGAGACTGAGTTGATCTGACTAGTGGGAGACTCTAAAACCAACATATAACCACGTGAGCTAGATGTAGAGTTCGATGTATACACCACATCAGTAGGATCTAATATACCTTGCTAGGGTATAAAGGCATGAACTGGGTGATCATAAGTCTGGGGCCAAGAGGCCAATAAAATATAACCTACGGCGGAAATGTAGTTCTGGGAAACTAGGTGCGCTGGAACCCCGGTCTGCTTGGTGCTAAGTCCTACTCTCACTGAATAGTCCTAGACTGACTGCTAAGCTGATAGCTCGATTGAGGCCTAAGACTAGTCAGGAATACCTATCTGGAATCACCCTAAGAGTCTTATCGGACCGAATTCTATAACTGGGTTCTAAGACTAGTCAGAGTTGCTTATCTGGAAGAGTCGTAACCGTCTAAAGAACAAACTGTAATATGAAGCTGGGTCTTAAGGCTGGTCAGAACTTCTTATTTGAAAGTGTTATGACCGCCTAAAGAACCACTAAAACTGATACTGAGTCTAATTCTGATACTGGGAGGCACTACTAACACCTCGAGAATTTCTATAGTCAAACTGATCAGCTGACATTTCTGACTAACACTGGGTATTCTAACATTTTGACTAAAACTAGACCAACATAAATCTGACTAAGATTTCAGTACAAACTAACAATATGGGAACCCCCATCACTAATAGAATCAAGCAATTTTGATAATTGAATAATTATGCAAGACTCTAGTTTTCTCTGCATTCAAGAGCTAGGTCTAGAATTCACTTTATAGGAAAGAGCAACAACATAGTCACAAACTGGTGGAAAAACGTCAACAATTAGCATAAATGATATTCCAAATGATTTAAACGAGGCCTGAAAGATAATTTCATCACATTCGAAAGTCTCAGGCTAGAACTGATAGAGAAGGTAAAGAAGAATTTTGGGGACACAAGGGAAGGACTATTCCCTTGTTGAATTCCCACATACCTAGTGATGGAAGTCCCTAAGAGAATCTCTTGAAATTCTGAGGAGAGTTTGATTGCCCTAGCTTTTGCCCTGAGTCTTTCTGAGAGAGATTCTGCATTCTAAATTTCTGAGGGGATGCGTGAAATGAAATAAGCCGATGGTTACCCCTCTAAAACCCCTGACTAAGACCCAAACGACGTAGTTTCGAGTCTAGGAGGTTAACAAATTATGTAAAAATCCTTAATAAACTCATAGGTAAAAATTGCCTGCCAGTCCCAACGAGGGAATTGACGAGTCATACCCGGTGACCATGACTCGTGGTCACACTCTTCGAGTACACTGCCAAAAATTCCACTTAGATTCACCGCGGGGAACACCACGACTCGTGGTGCACCCGAAGAGTCATGGTGACCCATCCATTAAGTCCTTTGCCTGTTTTCCCCAACTTTAGCCCAACCCTTGACCACGACCCACATGACGACTTGTGGTGTTGACCACGACTCGTGGTCACTCAAGTTTTTTCCAAATTTTCAATCAAGTTCGAACCCTACCCCACGAGTCACTGCATGACTCGTGGCCTACCCCACGAGTCACAGGATGACTTGTTTTGTAACCTGGTGCAGAAAATTTTATTTTCTCCGTTTCAACTCTCGAATTTGGTCTTAGGGTTTCCGGGATATTTCAAATGATGACTTATTAAAAACATCTAGAAATAGAAAATAGATTTTTGGGGAAAAATAAGAAGGTCCAAGAGGTGCATATTCAACCTCCATAGCTAGAAACTCTCGCAAAAAAAATCAAGAAACCGATGCAGCCGTACAGTTGAGAACATCTGGACAATAGCTTGGAACCCTGGTAGGCTATGGTTTATTCTCTCTTGAATTAGACTTTGGTTAGCTAAACATATACATGTGTATGGTTTATATGCTTTCGATAAGTAGAATTGTACTTCTAGCCATGTTATTGTCTGTTAATCGGAATCAACGAGAATCTAAGAATGAGCGGAGCAGAAGACGGTTGGTGATGTCCCATAATGAGAAAAATCCCTAGGGGACATATTTCCAATAATAAATGGGTTCATGTTTGGTGAGTAGATTAACTTTTGGGTGTCGCTGTCACAATATTTTCGGGTATAAATTATGGAATTCTTCTTTTTGAATCTAAATCTTAGACGGGTAATCACGTAGACCCTGTATATGATATGCAAATAATGGACTGATTAATAAATTATAACTGTGTTATAGAGCGAGTTGAAGTGAGTGATGTAGGATAGTTGATCTTGGGCAGATTTATATGCCCAAGTGATACTCAAACGTATCATTTTTACCTTGTTTATTGTGCAATGTGTATATAATATCATGTATTTGGTAATAAAATGTGAATTTATACTAACCAACATGATTAGCATTTGTTTTGCAGGATAATGTGATTTTGAGGAGCTAAAATGCGTGTTGGAACTATGTCGGAGTTGGACTGGTTTGCGAGCGTGGAAAAGGCCTTGGATGGCACATTTTACAGTGGCTCCGCGATGGAGCCGTGCCACGCTGCCATCGCGGTAGCACACTGCCTGGGCAGAAATAAAATTGGCAATTTCCAGTGTGCCTGCGCATCAGCTCCGTGGCACGGAGATAGACCTCCGCGATGGCCTCCGTGCCACGTTGAGGCCAATTATCCGGACCCTGCAATTTCCAGAGAGGGTCCGCGTCCACGCCGTGTCACGGAGGCAGTGCTCCGTGTTGGCCTCCGTGACACGTTGCTTGTTATTCCGAGAAAAATTTCCCACTAGTATAAATAGCACACTTAGGTTATTTTTAAAGGGGAGTTTTTTAGTTTTAGTTTTTTTAGCCTGAGTTCAGAAGTGGAGAGCAGGAACGTGGTTTTTTGGCAGTTGAAGAATAGAAAAGATAAGAGTTTTCTTCTCTTCCCTTCTTCTTTCCTTCAATTGTATGCATGATTAATACTCATTCTAGGATGATTAATCCAAGAATGAGTGGCTAATTCCTTTCTTGCTGAGGTTTTGAACTTGTGTAATGAATGTTGGTAATAATTGATATGGTTTCTTCTTCTTCTTGCATGTTGTTCTATTAATTCTTGTATTTATTACATTATTGATTGGCCACCATTAATGTATATCTAAAAAGTCCAATTTCACTCGAGAGAGCATGAAATTGGAAAGTTGTGAATTAATAGGGTATTGTTCTTAACTTGATTTGGGAAAATTGGGTTTTGATGTGCTTTCTTGATAGAAATATACTTGAAAGCCGTATTAGTCAATTTAGGAACCGGAATTGGAGTGTTAGGTCATAAATTGCATTTGATCACAGAAATGTAGACGGATGGTTTATGATTCTAAAGTGAAATTAAATACGGAAGTTTTAATTTCTAGGCAAACGTTCTTGGCTAGCAATATGAAGAAGAGGATGACCAAATTATCATGATTATCAAGTTCATTACTCATTCTTAACCTTGGCATGTGCATATCCATTGTCTAAATTCAACGTAAATAGTAGTTATTAATTTTAGTATATAATTAGTTTAGAAACAAAACTCACTCAAATCTTGGTTGGATTGTTGTTAACATAGTTAGAAATAGAATAGAGATATAGTAAACTAGGCAGTTTTGCATATCTAGAGCAGCCTCCTTGGATCGATACTTGACTACTTAGCCACTTTATTACTTGTTTGACCACGTACACTTGCGTGTCGGTTTTTAATCTATACCGAGCAGCGATACGCGCGCAACAAGTTTTTGGCGCCGTTGCCGAGGAGGCTAGGCGATATGTAAAATTGTGTTTAGTGTAAATTTACTGTATTTGTATTTTTATTTTCTTAAGTGTTAACAACTTGGTCTTAGCCTATATTTTGCAGATTTTTATTTCTGTGAAAACTGGCAAGGGACAAGGAGCTGGTGGAATCTTACTTAGAGCCAGAACGTGAATTGCACAGTCAACGTAGAGAAGCTCTTCGGAAGAAGCTGCAGTTTCTTAAACAGTCTATGATGGAGCAACCAAATCCACCAGTTGTGCGGGCAGTGTTAGTGCCCGAGGAAGTAGCAGCCAGGCCGGTTCGCGAGGTGGCAATCCCACACGCTAATAATGTACATTCCAGCATCCGCAAACCAGAGCCTGGGGGGAGATTTGAGTTAAAGCAAAATATGGTGCAACTTTTGCACACTAGCGGGCAGTTTACCGGTCTCCCTCATGAAGATCCGCAACAACATCTCCAGAACTTCTTGGAGATAAGTGACACTTACATCCCCGCTGGAGTGTCACCTGATTATGTTCGGCTCACCTTATTTCCATTTTCCTTACTGGGTGAAGCCAAGAGGTGGTTAAAAGCTGAGCCACCCAACTCTATATCAACGTGGGATGATCTTGCAAGGAAGTTTTTGATCAGATTTTTCCCTTCAGGTAAAACAGCTAAATATAGAAGTCAGATTCTAAGTTTTAAACAGAGGGAAGGAGAAAATCTTTATCAAGCCTGGGAAAGATTCAAGTCCATGTTGCGAGACTGTCCTCATCATCATCAGTCAAACGAGGTGTTGGTACACACTTTTATTGAGGGTTTGGAACCCCACACTAAAATTTTGTTAGACTCAGCAGCTGGAGGGCAAGCGCTGGAGAAGACTTATGAGGAGCTGTACACTTTGCTCAACCGAATTTCACAAGGCAATCCGGAATGGAATGCAGATTCTTCAAGAGGTGGAGCAAGGAAAGCAGCGGGAGTGTTTGAAGTGGATGGATTCACAGCTATCGCTGCACAGATAGCTGCTTTGCAAAATCAGTTAAACACTCACTTCAGCAATATGAATTTGAACCAGCCTTCAGCCTCAGTCAATGCAGTCCAACAGATGTGGTGTGAAGTGTGTGGTAGTAGTGAGCATTCAGCTGAATGCTGTGGTGCAAATCCTGATTCTGTCAACTTTGCGGGCAATGCACAGAGGAATCAACAGCAGTTTGGTGGTGGCTACAACTTGAACTGGAGGAATCATCCAAATTTTTCGTGGGGTAGCAACAATCAACAAGGCCAGGGTTCAGGGCAGGGTATGCACAGAAACCAAGGAGGGCAACAAGGCTATCAGAATCAGTTCAGAAATCACAATGTCCCTCCTCCACCACCATCACCGACTATTGAGGAAATGTTCAAGACCATGATTGCCAACCAGGCACAATTGCAGGCTGACTATGTCAAATTGGCAGCCGAAGTAAAGAACAATCAATTGGCAACCAAGGTTCTTGAATATCAGTTTGGGCAATTTGCTAGTGCCCAAAATACTAGACCAAGGGGAGGACTACCTAGCGACACGAATCCCAATCCTAAGCAGGTAAATGCAGTGACCACGAGGAGTGGTTTACAATTAAAGGAGGTGGAACCGGAAAGACCGCCTCAGAAGTCAGGAGCAGTAGATGTTGAGGGAGAACAAACCTCAGATACGGGGAAGACCAAAGAAGCTGAACCAGCAAGGCCTCCACCCCCGTTCCCTCAACGACTTAAGAAACACAAGGAGGAGGCGTGTTTCCAGAAATTCATGGAGGTACTTAAATAGGTACATGTTAACTTACCTCTTGTTGATGTCTTGCAGGGTGTGCCAAAATATGCAAAGTATATCAAAGACATCGTGGCCAACAAAAGTCGCTTGACTGAGTATGCCACGGTGGCTTTAACAGAGGAATGCACATCCCGTATTCAGAACAGGTTACCCACTAAACTGAAGGATCCTGGAAGTTTTACTATCCAGCTGACGATTGGGCAAAGTATCCGAGCTCGTGGGTTATGCGACTTGGGGGCAAGTATAAATCTGATGCCATCTTCGGTATTCAGGAAGTTAGGGCTAGGGAGTCCTAGACCTACAACAGTGATCTTGCAGCTAGCAGACAGGTCTTTAGCTAAGCCGGATGGCATTGTTGAGGATGTGCTAGTGCAGGTAGGCTCCCTCATTTTTCCGGTAGATTTCATTGTTCTGGATTTTGAACCAGATGCGGAAGTCCCATTTATTTTGGGACGACCCTTTTTGGATACCGAAAAGGCATTGATCGATGTAGCTGCGGGTCAACTCACAATGCGAGCACACGACAAGGTTGAGGTGTTCGACGTGTACAAGGCACCTAAGCTCCCGACTGTCTATAAAGAACTCTCGGTGATCAACGTGATTGATCATGGGAATGCAAATGGATTGAGTGATTCCCGAGAGTTACTAGGTAGGCCACCAGACAAGGTTGAGAACTACTGGGGAGATGACCATGATCGGGACAAATCGTCCATCTCCCTAGTAGACACTTGAGCATAAAGGCTGTCGAGCCGCGACGTTAAACCAGGCGCTGCACGGGAGGCAACCCGTGAAAAATATTTTTTTTCTTTCCTTAGTGTAAAGTTTTTCTTTTATTCTATTTTCTTTTCTTTTTCTTGACTAGGCTTAGATTTGCGTTTTATTTAGTAAATTTTTTTTTATTTAGTAATTTAGTAAATTTTTTATTTTTTAGTAGGGAATCTATTAATTTAACCAATTTTTCTTTAGTGAGGTGATTTTCAGGTATACTGGAGGAAAAATACTTGGAATCGAGGAAACGAGGCGAGGTATGAAAAATAAAATTTGATGGTGAAACAGAGCACTGGCGCGTTGGCGCCGTGTCACGGAGGCAATGCTCCGTGTTACCCTTCGTGACACGTTGAAGGCAAATCTGGAATTTTTTAAAATTCCAGTAAGCCAACGCGTTGGCTCCGTGTCATGGAGGAGGGGCTCCGCGTTACCCTCCGTGACACGTTGCCCTTATCCCAGTGCCGGGTCACACCGGGTTTCCGGGTGACCCGCGTGTTTCCTTTAAATAAACCCCCGATTTTCGCCCATTTTCCCTCATTCCCTCTACCCTCCGCGACAAAAACACCCATTCCCCTACCCCCAAGCAACGTGCCACGTTAATAGGCAAGGAAAACGTAAAGTTTTCGTCGATTCTTCAGTTCCAAGGTATGTTTTCATCGTCTAACTCAATTTTTTGGCGATTTTTGTCAATTTTGGGCATGTAAGGTGAAACATACCACCTTAGGTAGAAATTAAACATGATGGTGAATTATGTTGTGATTGATTATGTTCGGATTGTTGTATTTGGCATTTGAACTTGTCGATTATGTAAATAATTCGAAATTGATTGTTGAACTCTACCTAGGGCTTGGGTTGTTGAATTTGACTCGGGCAACTTGATTGTTTGGTGAATTAAATGCCGGGGGGTGTTTATTATTTGAGATAAGTCATGGTAAATAGTGTGTAAATGTTCAAAGACGACTAATTCTCGAATTTTTGTGGGAAATTGCATAATGTGTGAATTGGTTAGATTGTTTAGATTAGCTTGTATACGAAATATTTTTCTAGTTGTTTTTAGTTTGTGGTTGTTTTGTTGCTTGTGCGATGGTGGAATTGCTGTCGATAGTAGGATTGGGTTAGCTGTATGAAGTCTGAGTAGTTCGCTAGCCGTTATGCTGTCGAATTTTTGTGAACGCATTAAGCAACATGTTTATAGTTGATTGTGTTTGGGGTGTAAATAGAGCTATCCTTGCTAAAATGTTGTAAATATTGTTAAAGACTAAGTGTGGGGTAAATTTTTTTTAACCCGACCTTAGCCGAAGCTAGCAAGTTTTTAGCTTAACGTGTGCTTGTTTGTGTAAATTGACAGGTACAATGGCCAGCCGACAAGATAAAGGCAAGGGTGCTTCAACCTCAGGCACCGGCAGAAAGAGAATGAGACTGGGCACTGCTGTCCCAGCTGCACCTGCTGTTCCACGCGGTCAACACCGCTGATACGGGACACGATGGGTCACCGATGAAGGGAAGAAATGGTACGCAAAGCATAAGGAGAACAAGTACTTCCCGGAGGAACATATTGCAAGGGAACCACTTGCACAGGAGTTCCCTCGCATTGTACAGAGGATTGAGGCAGCTGGGCTCAGCTTTATTTTTCAGGAGCCCAAGGAGTGCAACCTTCACTTGGTCCGGGAATTCTACGCCAACTGGAACCCGGCCATCAGGAGCCATACTATTAAAATCAGAGGGCAGATTGTCACTCTGGAACCTCAGCAGCTGAATGCCATCATTGGAGCGCGGGACACAGACGCCCACGTTCTCCGCCAGCTCAACATCACCCCACCGTACGCCGACATCAGATGTAAGTTGTGTGGGGCTCGATCCACAGCCCGATGGAGCAGACACAAAGAGAGGGGTTACCATCAGACTCTGCCTTATTCGCAGATGAACAGGGAGGCAAGAATCTGGCTTAAAATTGTATGTTCGTGTTTGATCCCGGGAGTGCATATGACAGACGTGACCCGGGACCGTGTCTGCCTGGTGTATGCCCTTATGAAAGGGCTTGAGATTAATATGGGGGCGGTCATAATATCCGCCATGAAGAGAGCCAGACTACACCAGGGCCACAGATACGGGTTTGGCGGACTCATCACCACCTTCCTCCGAGGCCTCGACATTGAGGAAGAAGCCTTGGATTACATTCCGCAGTTGGAGCGGAGGGCCCTTGATGTGACAAAGACCAAGGCCCCCGACAATACACATGGACCGGTGCTGACTCTGGGCGAGCGACATGCTCGTGACGACCAGTATATGGCCCGTATGTTCGGCATGCAGATGCTGCAGCTACGGATAAGTGGGAGACCAGCCACCGAGGATGAGTTATGGCAGCTGGAGCTGGACTACCCCTTTGGCGAGAACGCCAGAGCTTTATGCAAGGTGGGGCCAGCCTTTGTGCAGCCGACTGATGATGACGTCCCTACTGATGAGGAGACACGTCGTGAGGACTCTGATGTAGAGTCCGATGACGACGATGGAGCCGATTCGGATATGGGCGACGAGGCCGCAGCACCGGATGAGGAAGTTGAATATTTCGACTGAGCAGGGAGTTCCACCACCCATATGTTGTGCTTTGTATTATTGTGAACACTGAGGACAGTGTTCGATTTAAGTGTGGGGTGGGGAGTAGTTAGGTGCTGGGTCATAGGCTCTAAACTTGCTGTATAATTTTTCCTTGATGTTTATGTATGTCTGTGCTTTCCCTGTTGTTGTGAACTGATTTTGTGATCTATGTGTATATATTTGTGTTGTGGCTGATGATGTGTGTTTTGAAAGTTATGGTTGCCTTTGTAAATATTTTGTAAATTTTTTTTCCTATCGATATGATCGATATTTTTCAAAATTTTTGCGAAAAGATTTTGCATTTATCAACATAGTTTGCAAATATTTTCTATCGAAATGATCGATGTGTTGCAAAAATTTTGAAGTTTTATTTTTGGGTTTCTCGGAGTTTGTTTTCGGTTCTTTTACCGAGAATAGTCCCATTGAACCGATGTCATAGTTAGTGACCGTTCCCTATGATGGATGGATGACGACCGTCTTAAGGGAAATGTAGTCGATAGGAGCAGATGTTTTGTTTTTAATTTCTTTGGTGGATTGCATCAATAAACTGTAGTTGCTTATGGTTGCTAAAATTTCGTTACGTGTTGTAATTGATGTTCGAAATGTGAAAATGATTCGGTTGAAAGCATGTAATTGTGTAAATATGTTGAGTTACCTAGGCTATAGAATTTGGTTCATTATGATTGAGGCTTAATCTTGAATTCATGTAATTGACTAATTAAAGAGTCTGTGAATGCATCTTGATTCGAGCATGTGCATGAAGTGTGAGTGAGGTTTTGCTATTCCATGTCATTGTGAATTGTCTAGAACTTGCCTGGTGTGTATACAAAACGAAATGAAGGAGGTGTAGTGTTGGAAAGGATGTAGGCATTTCTTTGTTTTAACCGTTAGTTTCCATTTTTTTTCTTGTCAAATTCTACCTTTTTATATGTTGTATACCCTAGTCAGCCCGTTGAGCCTTTAGCCGATTTCTTTCTTTTGTCCAGAATTGTATAAACTAAGCTTTATTCCTTCTTTTCATTAGCCTTAAAGTCTTTAAGAAGCTCTTAAGCGCTCATAAAGAACAGAAAATGTTTCCCAAAGTGTTAAAGAGTTAAAAGAGTGAAAAGAGAAGAAAAGCAAAGTGAGGAAAGAAAAGATGATGTTGAAGAGGCACCCGTTGTAATTAAATGAAATTGAGGGTACATGAAAACCTTCTATTTTGTGTCAAGTGTGCCTGATGAAATGGGCTGTATGAAAGTAAACCAGCATGAATGGGAAAAAGAGAAAAGAGAGGAACAATGTCCATGCGTCGATGGGAATGAGTTAAAAAGGCGCTTAAGGATGCTAGCGACTATTATTGGCTAATCCAATATATATATACTAGATCCATAGCCCAGTTACAACCCATTAAAAGTCCTATTTGATCACATTGCATTTCTTTATATTAGTGGAGTAATACACTAAGGGCAAGCCTATGGGTCATGACATGATGCATGTGAATTCTTTTGGGACAGAGAGTGAAATTAATTTTTATATGCCCCTACTTACATGTTTGTGTGCTGCATGAACATAAAGAGGGGAAGTTTCTCTCGAGTTGTGAGGGTACATGCTTGATGAAAGATTGATTTTCGTGTCGGATTTCTTGATTAGTTGATTTGCATGAGTTTGCCGATATCAAGAATCAATTCTTAAAAGTCTAGGAAGCCTCGATGTATTAAGGTCATTGTCTTGTACGACCAAGCATGTTTTCTTGATGATTTGCAAAAATCGAATAATCGGTATGACCGTAATGTAAATGGCTGCACCATAGTGACAAAGGTTGAGATGTGATGTGCATGATTTGTGTATGTATTGTTCGAGGACGAACAAGGATTTAAGTGTGGGGTAAGTGATCTTGGGCAGATTTATATGCCCAAGTGATACTCAAATGTATCATTTTTACCTTGTTTGTTGTGCAATGTGTATATAATATCATGTATTTGGTAATAAAATGCGAATTTATACTAACCAACATGATTAGCATTTGTTTTGCAGGATAATGTGATTTTGAGGAGCTAAAATGCGTGTTGGAACTATGTCGGAGTTGGACTGGGATGCGAGCGTGGAAAAGGCCTTGGATGGCACATTTTACAGTGGCTCCGCGATGGAGCCGTGCCACGCTGCCATCGCGGTAGCACACTGCCTGGGCAGAAATAAAATTGGCAATTTCCAGTGTGCCTGCGCGTCAGCTCCGTGGCACGGAGATAGACCTCCGCGATGGCCTCCGTGCCACGTTGAGGCCAATTATCCGGACCCTGCAATTTCCAGAGAGGGTCCGCGTCCACGCCGTGTCACGGAGGCAGTGCTCCGTGTTGGCCTCCGTGACACGTTGCTTGTTATTCCGAGAAAAATTTCCCACTAGTATAAATAGCACACTTAGGTTATTTTTAAAGGGGAGTTTTTTAGTTTTAGTTTTTTTAGCCTGAGTTCAGAAGTGGAGAGCAGGAACGTGGTTTTGTGGCAGTTGAAGAATAGAAAAGATAAGAGTTTTCTTCTCTTCCCTTCTTCTTTCCTTCAATTGTATGCATGATTAACACTCATTCTAGGATGATTAATCCAAGAATGAGTGGCTAATTCCTTTCTTGCTGAGGTTTTGAACTTGTGTAATGAATGTTGGTAATAATTGATATGGTTTCTTCTTCTTCTTGCATGTTGTTCTATTAATTCTTGTATTTATTACATTATTGATTGGCCACCATTAATGTATATCTAAAAAGTCCAATTTCACTCGAGAGAGCATGAAATTGGAAAGTTGTGAATTAATAGGGTATTGTTCTTAACTTGATTTGGGAAAATTGGGTTTTGATGTGCTTTCTTGATAGAAATATACTTGAAAGCCGTATTAGTCAATTTAGGAACCGGAATTGGAGTGTTAGGTCATAAATTGCATTTGATCACAGAAATGTAGATGGATGGTTTATGATTCTAAAGTGAAATTAAATACGGAAGTTTTAATTTCTAGGCAAACGTTCTTGGCTAGCAATATGAAGAAGAGGATGACCAAATTATCATGATTATCAAGTTCATTACTCGTTCTTAACCTTGGCATGTGCATATCCATTGTCTAAATTCAACGTAAATAGTAGTTATTAATTTTAGTATATAATTAGTTTAGAAACAAAACTCACTCAAATCTTGGTTGGATTGTTGTTAACATAGTTAGAAATAGAATAGAGATATAGTAAACTAGGCAGTTTTGCATATCTAGAGCAGCCTCCTTGGATCGATACTTGGCTACTTAGCCACTTTATTACTTGTTTGACCACGTACACTTGCGTGTCGGTTTTTAATCTATACAGAGCAGCGATACGCGCGCAACAATAGTAATCCCTTACGTAATGACTTGAATGTGTTGTGGTTGGTATCGTATTGTCGCGGTTGGTATCGTATTATCTCATTGTATTGTCTGTATTGATGATTGTTGTTTGCATTAATAGTGACACTATGGCAAGTTAATTGTTGAAGTAAGCTTGATATGAAGTTGCTTTCATTGTGGTGGGTATAAAGAAACAAAATGCGGAAGTAAATGGAATAATGACTAGTCGCAGTACGGCCAGGAGTACCGCTGCGGCGTGCGCTGCAGCGATACCGCTATAATGGCAGCGACGCCACTGCAGCGGAGCCCAAACCAGTGAGCGGACCAAGTCGTAAGTCTTGTAATGTGCTAAAAAACGGTTATTAATTATTATTACTATGTGGATATGAGTTTTGATTTAAAATCATTCATGTGATCGTACTTGTTGAGGTGATTATGTAACTCTTGTCATGTGAAGATTTATTACTTTTGGGTTACAATGTGCATCCCGAGATTGGGGGTGAATCAATATCGAATGAATATGTGACTGAGATGGCAGATAAATATGAATGGAAAGTCATTGATGTGATGGTAAATGAGAGGCCTAGGGCCAGATATGATACTTTATGGCATTTTTGTGGTACGAAGACAGGTATGTGCATGTTAATATTTGAAAAATTAATTCTCTTAGCAAATGTTAATGATTTCTTGTGTGTTCTTGAATCTGTTAATCTATATTTATGAATTGTATGTTGTTGTAAATAGTTTAGTGGGTTACAGAAGATGGTATGACGGGTTTAAATAAAGATAGTGAGTTATCGGGGATAGTAAGTAGATTTATTTATCTTATGTACCTCACTAGGAAGAGTTGAAAATCCAATGCACAATTAAGTAAGTAATAAATGATAACGGACAGACTTAGTCGACCATAGGGAAGTGGTAAAGGAGGTAAATGTGTCACAAAATTGTATGGTGGAATAGAACAGAACTGGACTAGAAAAATTGACTACTGACTGTACGGAATAGTGCTGGCACGGACATATTGCTGCTGCAAAGGGAACACTGTAGTGGTCGGAGCCTGCGCTGTAGCAGAAACAGAGGGAGGTAGACTGAAGGATTTTAATAATGAATAGGTTCATAAGATAATTGCATAAAAATGAGGCTAAAGAACGAGAATGTAGTAGTTACACCTGGTGTGAGTTTTGGGAGGAAGTAATCGTTAATTTTATGACATTGATTGTATGTTGATTATTATGTTGTTGTGTTAACTAACCCTAGTCGGCCGATGATGCTTACCGGTATATGTAGTGTACTGATAGTACCTTGCTACACCTTTTTGGTGTAGGTTGTGGCATGTTTGGAGTTTCTTGAATGGCGTGGAGTACTCAACACCAGCTTTCGTGTTGTCTTTCTCAGACGAAGCTGGGTCATTTTGTCTTGTCAAGTATTCAAATAGGGTACTTGTACCTGTCTAGACTAGATCTTGGGAGAGTCATGTTTGGGGAATCTTGTAATTTTATATTGTTTGAGATTTTTATCAATTAATGAGAAGTAATGAAAATGTTGAGACTAATTTCTTGTATATTAATAGTAATTGTTGTATGGATTTTTCTATCGAGTAGAGTCGATGTAGGTGCCTACACGACTTGTCCATTGGGCCGTGATATTTTTAGCCACAATAAACTATTTGAAACAAAATATTGTAGCTACATAATTTTTTTTTTGCTTCAAGTTATAAAACTTATGGCAGTAGTTAAATGATATAGCATATTTTGTTTACAATACTTAATTTCGTAGCTAATTATTAATTTTTACCACGGGTTAAAGCTTATTATTGTAATAGTAACCTTTTAGCCATAATAAATTATTCAAGATAAAATATTGTGGCTAAATAAATACTTTTTCTTAAGGTTACAAAAAATATTGCTATAGTTAAATGATATAGCCATGAATTTTTTGCTACAGTAAAATTTCGTAGCTAATTGTCAATTTTTATAACATATTAAAAGTTGTTGTAGCAATACTGACCTTTTATCTATGAAAAAGATTATCTAAAATAAAATATTATAACTAAATAAATATTTTTGCTTTGAGAACTAAAAAATCGTGACAATAGTTTACTTAATAATAACTATAATCATTTGTAATGACGAAATAACTAAGCCACAAATTTTATTGTGATAAAATTTCATAGCTAATAATTATTTTTTATCATGAACTAAAATTTATCGTATAAATACTAATCTAATATTAATTAGAGGTGTTAATCATTCAATTCTATTTAATACAACATGTCTACTTGCAGATTTCATAATTTCAATAAATAAATTATGATATCTAATTTATTTTAGTTAACTAATTATATCGAACATAAATATAACTTTACTAAGACTCACTGAAGTTTCATCTTGGTCAAGTGCTTTCAGAATTGTCATTTAACTCAAACCTGTTTCATCAAAATAATATCTTTATAATCTTATGTGATTGAAGGTGCTAATCGTTTGATTTAATTCAATTTTACAGCTTGTAAATTTTAATTATAACTTAAATAAATACTTGATTTCATATATATATATAAATTTTAATAAGTCTTCTTCAAATTTTATCCTGATCAAATATATTTAGAATTGTTATTTGGTTTGGACATACTTTTTTGAGACAATACCTTTATCAACGCAGTATAATTTTAATTGTTCATCATTCTACTCGATTCAATTTTATTTGATCTTATTTATAAATTTCAAATTTCAAATAATGAAGTTAAAATGCAAAAAAAAAAAAAAAAAAAAAAAAGAAGAAGAAGAAGAAGAAGACGCGGATAATCTTCAACCAAGGATAGTTTATATACATTCTAATAACCTTAAACTTATCAACTAACTTCTTAAACTTATCAATTTCATATTTTATCTTATCGAAACATGTTATTTTTGGATGTTAATTGTACTTTTAAAAAAATATATAATTAATTTTTTTTATTGAAAGTAGTAAAGATATTTATGTATGTTTGGTGCTTAATTTTTTTTTATATGTAAGCACTTTATCTTAAAGATATTCATAGAATTTTTAATAGTTGCAGAGATATTATGTATATTAATATTTATATTTATTCAATGTATGAATATTATTAGAAAATTCTAATAATTACAAATTGTTATATGACCTATTTTTGAGCATATCAAATTATATTTATTTATTTATTTATTTTAAAAAATTAATTTGAATTATAATATCTTTACATTATTTATCTTACTCTTTATAATTTTTTTGACATTTTAATTCATTTTAAATTCATATAATTTTTTATATTTTCAATTCAAACTAAAATTAGTAATTCAAAATTTATATCCTTATTTAAATTCAAATTGAAAAATTGAATGTTTTGAAAAAAAATGATTCCACCATAACAAGACACTTTAATATGAATTTAAATTTATATAGTGGGTATTTAAAAAAATAGAATTGAAATTTTTTTTTGGAATTTTTATATTAAAATAGTTTTCAAATTTGAGTTTTATGGTAATTAATACTTGTCATTACAATATTGTTTTGCTTATCTAATTCTATGTAGATAGATTAGATAAATTTTTTGATATTGATAGTTTTATTTTATTTTAAATTTGATATTCTAATTCATATAAATTATTTTAAAATCATATAATATTTATATTTTTAATTCAAACTAAAATATAGTAATTCAAAATTAAGAATAGTAAAAAATTTGACTAATCACTACATATTGAATTTTTATTAAAATAGGAAAGTATATAACAAAACTAACAATATCATAAAAGACCAAAACAGTTGAAAAGGAATATATATTTTAGAACAATATTATTTCATATAATTAATTTACTTTTTCTATTAACTTATATATACATATATATATTTTATCTCATATAATTAATTTACTTTTTCTATTAACTTGAAATAATAATAATAATAATAATAATAGGATCGCTTCGGCAGAACCGCAGGAACTTTTACAGACAATAAGGTACCTTTACAAGCCGTTGTAACTCAGACCATGATGTAACCTAAACCATCCCCTTAACGCCCTTACAAGCGCCTCCACATGGCTAAAACGGGCTGAGCAGGGGTATCCGTGCGAATGCACAGGTCATATTACGGTCAGAGCTACAGTAACTCAACCTTAAAGTCCTGACCTCGGAACAACCGGAACAGTATTTTCTTTAATGATTCATTACCAATTTACTCATGTTCTAGTGTGTTCTTAGTCCAACATAAAGATTTAGCCTTTCATTTAGGCTAACCTATTCAACAAATAATATAAAATTAAAAGATATAAAATCAAAACTAGGAATTCGTACCTTAATGGCGGATTTCAGACGCCAGGAAATTTGTATGAACAGGGGTTTTTATTAATAAGAAAGGAAATTTTTACAAAGGGGCTTACAGAAATTTTTAAAGTACAATCGCAGGTTGGCTAATGCCTCTTTCTCCTTTTTGAGCTCAGTATATAAACTGTCAATTTTTTCGTGTAAAGAGAGAATATGTTCTCCCAAAATATTAACATACACATTGACATAATTATTCTGCTTAATCAAAGTTTGGATATGCTTTGGAGTGATTAAAGCAATATCACTTTCTATTAAATCTGCAAAAGCTGTAAAATAAACAACTTTATTATCTTTTTCAATTTGAAAAGATTGCTGTGGAGGTAGAATAGATTTACAAATTGTACCATTAGAAAGTTTAAAATCATGTTCTAACATTTCCACATAATTATAGACATATTTAGCCATAAACCAAGGAACAAAAGCTATGGCTTTATTTATCCTGGACAAATCATTATAAAATTCATCTTGAAAATATGTTCTTTGAGTTTTATCAAAACTCTTAAAAAACCAATTTTGGAAAGGTTCCCATTTGGGTTGAAAAAATTCTTGACGGATATTTTTTCTCATTAAAGATCCTGGTGAAAAATCAATTTTAGTCTCTTGATCCATATAAACCAGTTGGAAAATCCATATCAGACGGAGTAGGATCCATCTCAGGTGTAACAATATGGTTTTCAATTTTGATATTATCAATATGATCATTTTTCTGAAAGTCAGATCTAGAAGTATCTTCTTCTCTGATTTGAGAAGTTGATGCTCTAATCGGTATATCAACAATGTAATCAATTGGAGAAGTATAAAAAGAGTTAGATCTAGGCATATAAGAACTAGATCTCAGCATTCTAGAAGAATTTCCCAAATTATTATTTTTAAAACTAATTTTAACAGTTCCATCTAGAGTTTGTTCAATTTCAGAAATTTCAGAAGAAATATTATTTCTTGGAGGAGCTGCTTCTTCAATAATCCATTCTTTAAGAAAATCAATCTCATCCCACTTTATAGGTCTTCTGGTTATAACCTTTGACCTACTAAAGTTGGTTTCGATTAAGATGGTTTCATTTTTAAAATCCATCATTTTACACATAGGATTCAAAGTATGTAAAGGTTTATAATAAATACGGTAGCAAATACATATAACTTCCGTACCAGGCATATAGTCATAACCATGCAATTTGATACTTAATGTTAAAGTATCCAAAGAATTCTCATCATTCAAAGAAATTTTCAAATTAGGATAAGCATTAAAATAAACAGGGCCATAGGCCAGACTGGTTTGAACAGTCCCTATAAGAGACTTTTTCCAGTTTTTATTTCTACCATCTCTAAGAGCTGCTATGAAGCTCTCCGGCAACCCTCTTAAAGTAAGGGGCTTAAAAGCAACTTGTATTAAACCAATATGCATAAATCTATAATTTTCCCTGTAAGGGGAAAAATCACTTTCATTTAATAAACGAAAGGTTCCATGATCAGAATCAACAGTAATAGTTTCTTCGGTTGTTTTAACAATTTGTTTAAAACCGAGTTTTTCAAAAGTACCCATTTGATATATTAATCTGGGTTGGACTTTAGGAATAGTCCATTTATTAAGAAGATCTAGGTTTTGAGGTATATCATATTCATCTTTTCTACTGTTTTTAACAGTAGATTGCTTCCTAATGATATTCATTAGAAGATTGCTGGACCAACAACACCTATGAACATTAAGTATCATGGCTCTGATACCATTTCAGAAAGGATCGCTTCGGCAGAACCGCAGGAACTTTTACAGACAATAAGGTACCTTTACAAGCCGCTGTAACTCAGACCATGATATAACCTAAACCATCCCATATAAAATCAATTCTTACTTTTTTCTTTTCAAAAGTTCCTGTTATTCCTGTCTCATCCCATCTGGTGATTGGGTAAATATGCCAGAAAAAAGGCATACCCAAAATTACCTCATTTGAGATGTTTTTTACTAATACAAAAGATTCAGGAATACAGACATTATTTGTACAAATATAAGCTCTGGGTAATTTATAATTAATACCCATTTTTTTGCCACTGGCATCTCTAAGACTATGAGTGGTTTTATGAAAATATTTTGAAGGTATTAATCCTTCTTGAATACAATTTAAATCTGCTCCACTGTCTATTAAAGCAGTAAATTCTTTTTTCAGATTATAATCGATAGAAAGGGTTACTTTTGCAATAGGTTTATGAGCTGTAATTAGTTCAATAGTTTCCAAAAAAGAATCTTTTTCTTCAAAAGAAATTTTTTGAAAATCATTTTGGAGATCATTAGGAATAATGGGAAGGTTTTCAGTTAAAATTTGTTTTTCAGGACGTTTATGAACTTCTTGTGCTTCTATTAAAGCAATTCTTTCATCAAGAGACAAATTTTGGCTTTTAAGAGAGGATATTTCTTTTTTGAGATTATTAATCTCTTCTTCCAGGTCTTGGATAGTAGTAGGTATATTAACCTTCTGAGATTTTTCTTTCAACTGTCGGATTACTTCTCTCATGGTATAACCTTTTTGAGAGGTACTTTCTTTAGGGGTAAAAGATTGGATATTACCAATCTTATCGATGATCTGAGATCTTAAATTAGGATCATCAATTTCTTTTAGAATTTCAATCCATTTGTTATTTGACAGGAGTATTGAATTTGCATCAAAATTTCCTGACGAAATCACTGATAAAACTCAGCTTCAAAGATTTCTTGGAAGCTTAAATTATATTTCACCTTTTATAAAGGATTTATCCAAAGAAACGGCGATATTATATGATCATCTGAAGAAAAATCCAAAAGCTTGGACTGCTGATCATACTCAAGCAGTAAGAAGAATTAAAAGTAAGGTTAATACGCCAAAAGAGGTTACTATACCTAAAGCTACTCCTAGAATTCAACCCCCTCCAGAGGTAAAAGACTTCAGATTTGGTAATATGGCTGAATTAGAAACCCTTCTGGAAAAGAAGTTTAAAGGACTAAACCTCCAGCCTTTGAATATAGAAGAAGGACCTTCTACTCCAAAGGATGAGATTAATAAAATCTCAGAAAGACATGCTAGGAAGCCAGTACAAAGGATGTACTACTATCCTAGACCGACTCCTCAAGACGTGTTATTAGAAGAACAAGAATCATATATCTCTAACAGTTATAGTGGAAATGAGATATATGAATGGAATATTGATGGTTATACTGACAGACAGATTTATACCCTAATGCATAGAATTTTGATGTTTAGCACTGTCTGTAAAGCCAATGGTAATACTGAGGCAAAAACTGCTAACATGATTATAGCAGGATTTACAGGACAACTTAAAGGTTGGTGGGACAATTATCTTACCGAAACCCAAAGGATGACAATTTTAAATGCTGTCAAAAGAGAGGGAGATACAACAGAACCCAACATAGTATACTCCCTAATCCTTACAATTATAGAACATTTTTCTGGAAGATGGTCGGACAATAGTGAGACCATTAGGACCATGCTCCAAAACCTTAGGTGTAAAACCCTAACATCTTTCAGATGGTATAAAGATGTATTCTTGTCAAGAGTAATGGAACTCCCTGAGTGTAATAGTCCTCACTGGAAATCCAAATTTATAGATGGACTCCCAACTCTATTTGCAGAAAGAATTAAAAGAGCTCTTAGAGGAGATTCAGAAAGGATCGCTTCGGCAGAACCGCAGGAACTTTTACAGACAATAAGGTACCTTTACAAGCCGCTGTTACTCAGACCATGATATAACCTAAACCATCCCCTTAACGCCCTTACAAGCGCCTCCACATGGCTAAAACGGGCTGAGCAGGGGTATCCGTGCGAATGCACAGGTCATATTACGGTCAGAGCTACAGTAACTCAACCTTAAAGTCCTGACCTCGGAACAACCGGAACAGTATTTTCTTTAATGATTCATTACCAATTTACTCATGTTCTAGTGTGTTCTTAGTCCAACATAAAGATTTAGCCTTTCATTTAGGCAAACCTATTCAACAAATAATATAAAATTAAAAGATATAAAATCAAAACTAGGAATTCGTACCTTAATGGCGGATTTCAGACGCCGGGAAATTTGTATGAACAGGGGTTTTTATTAATAAGAAAGGAAATTTTTACAAAGGGGCTTACAGAAATTTTTAAAGTACAATCGCAGGTTGGCTAATGCCTGCCTCCTACAAAAACTAAATGATCCTTATATAGACGGATCAAAATAAAACAGATAAAATTATTTACGTCACTGCTTACCTAATACATAAATAATTTCCCGACATGGGGTCTCTTTACTTTATTAAAGCTTGTCTATTATTTTGTCTGATTTTTCAACTTTATTAAAGTTGATTGTTCCACCACTACTTTTGGTTTTGTCTTTATGCTTTTTTCTTGTTTGCTTATGAGGATTCCTCTTGTGGTTTGTATTGTTGTAGGAGAGCTTCTAAATCCATCTCATCTGTGCTATTAACACTCTGAGATTCTCCATCCAATACTTGGTCTTCTTCATTGGAGGTGGCAATGGACATATCATCATAATCCATACCCAGATTTCTGGCCAAGTCCTTTTTTACCTCCTGCATGTATGATGCAATTAATTCTGATTTGGAAACAGCTCCTTTCTTCATTTTCAATTTTCTTGAAATTTGCTTGAAGGGGCTTGATTCTTCCATTTCATTCATGATTTCTGCATGCTTTTTACCATTATCAATGCCTTCCTTTATGGACTTGATGATTTCTTTGGAGGGGATATTTCTCTCTGCATCTTGATGTAACAATTTATTCCAGAATTTTGTATAAAAGATTCTTTTTAAGCAAGAAAATCCTTCATCGGTATTTTGGACTTCAATGGACCATTTCATGATCCATGGAATAGAAAATTCAATAAAAAAATACATCGAGGATATTCCCTCAAAATAAACATCTTCCTTTTGTAATTTCAATAGTCTGGGTGAGACATCAACCCATTCAGCAAAAAGAGTTTTAAACTCGTCTGGTAAAATATTAACACTGGGACCATATAGAGTCCACCATTTTTCGAACCAATTTGGAACGGGGTTTTTGAAATTGTTTGAACAAATTTTCATAAACCAAGAATGTTTTTTGTTTGCATTTTCGTATAAAAGAGCTTTATTAAAGCCCTCCACATAATCCCAATAATTGAACTTGATCTTGATTTGTTGTTCGGGCTGGGTATATTCTCTATCCCTCATGGGGCTCATTCCCCATTCCTCTGGTGAAATAATTTTCTTGATGATAAATTTGGAGAAGTTATAAACTTTATTTGTGTTAGCTGGGAAATAATGTTGAAATTCAACTGAGCCCATGGTTGAGAGAATGTTCTCAAAATGCATGCAGTATTTATAAGTTTGCATGGCGTATGACGCCGTATCGCAATACCTTTGCATGATTTGCCATGGTTCATCTTTCCATTGGAGATCCCTTGGCTCAATTAGGAATATTACCTCAGTTTTTGTGTTTTTATCATATACATCAGTAGATTCACTGATGTCTTCATTAGTAATAGCAGCGTAGGATGGTTGAGTATTCTGCTGCTGTTGGGATTGTATAAAATCCATGAATTGCCTGTATAGTTCACTGTTCGTACCTACTCCTGATATACCAGTTGAGGTACTGGGCCTTTCTGAGGCAATGTTAGCTGAAATAAGCCTTTGATTTCCTATTTGGGCTAGAATATTATCTCTGCCCATTTGGTTGTTTGTTGCTCCTCTTGCTCGTCCTCTTCCTCGATTGGAGGGAGGGAACCCTCCTTGGGGTCGCATATCCTGCAAAATTAAACTTTTATTAATTAACATATTCCCTTGTTAGAAAATCAGGTAGACTATTATCTGATCCTTTTTTGTACTGGATTTCAAAATCAAAAGGGGCTAGCAAAGCTTGCCACCTTGCAAACATTTGTTTTGAAACATTATGTTTAAAATCTTTATTAAAGATAAACTTTGCGGCTTGGCAGTCAGTTTTTATGAAAAACTTTTGATTATATAAGTCGCTCTGAAATTTTAAGACACATTTAACTATGGCTAAAACTTCTTTTGCTACAGTTGCATAGTTCTTTTGACTAGTATTCCATTTTCCCGAATAAAACTGAACAAGATATTCTTGTTTATTGTCTGGGGAAATTTGTTTCAATATTCCTCCATAACCTATATCTGAGGCATCTGTTTCAACTATTTTTTCCCAACTAGGATTTGCCAAAGTGAGGCAGGGAAGGTTATTAACCTTACTTTTAAGTCTTCTTACTGCTTGAGTATGATCAGCAGTCCAAGCTTTTGGATTTTTCTTCAGACGATCATATAATATCGCCGTTTCTTTGGATAAATCCTTTATAAAAGGTGAAATATAATTTAAGCTTCCAAGAAATCTTTGAAGCTGAGTTTTATCAGTGATTTCATCAGGAAATTTAGATGCAAATTCAATACTCCTGTGAATAGGAATAATTTTTCCTTTTTCTATGATATGACCTAAAAATCTGACACTTGTTTGAAAAATATGCATCTTTGGTTTAGATATTACTAAACCATTTTGAATAATAATTTTTTTAAATAAATCAAGATGTTTAAAATGCATTTCTAGAGTTTTGGAAAATACAAGAATATCATCTATATAAACGATGATAATATTATTAAAAGGATTAAAAATATCATTCATAATTTTTTGAAATTCTGATGGAGCATTTTTCAATCCGAATGGCATAACATTCCACTCGTATTGTCCCATCGGAACATTAAAAGCTGTTTTATATCTGTCTTTCTCAGCTATTTGAATTTTCCAGTATCCTGATTTTAAATCAAATTTTGAAAATATGATGGCATCATGCAGTCTATCCAATAATTCCTTTTTATTGGGTATTGGATATCTGATTCATTTTAAAACTTTGTTTAGGGGTTTGTAATTTATTACCAGTCTTGGTACCCCTCTTTCCTGTTCTGCTTGTTTATTAACATAGAATGCAGTACAGGACCACTGAGATTTCGAGGGTCTTATTAAACCCTTTTGTAACAGGCTTTCAATTTGATTTTTGCATAAATTCAGATATTCTGAATTCATTTGGCATGGCCTAGCTTTTGTTGGAATATTATCCTCAATAAAGTTACCTTCGTATGGAAGATTTACAACATGTTTTTTCCTTTCCCAAAATATGTTCGGGTGATCTCCACAAATCTGTAAAGAAAACTGGTTTTTCAAAAATTCTATTTTTTCTTTTAATTTAGGATTTTGGAGATTTTCTTCAATAGTAATAGTGCAAATTTCATTTTTTAAAAAATCAATTTGTTTTATTTTTGAAGAAATCATATCTTTGATATTATTAATATATTTCGAAAAAGGTTGGGATATAAAATCAATTCTTACTTTTTTCTTTTCAAAAGTTCCTGTTATTCCTGTCTCATCCCATCTGGTGATTGGGTAAATATGCCAGAAAAAAGGCATACCCAAAATTACCTCATTTGAACAAATTTTCATAAACCAAGAATGTTTTTTGTTTGCATTTTCGTATAAAAGAGCTTTATTAAAGCCCTCCACATAGAGATGCCAGTGGCAAAAAAATGGATATTAATTATAAATTACCCAGAGCTTATATTTGTACAAATAATGTATGTATTCCTGAATCTTTTGTATTAGTAAAAAACATCTCAAATGAGGTAATTTTGGGTATGCCTTTTTTCTGGCATATTTACCCAATCACCAGATGGGATGAGACAGGAATAACAGGAACTTTTGAAAAGAAAAAAGTAAGAATTGATTTTATATCCCAACCTTTTTCGAAATATATTAATAATATCAAAGATATGATTTCTTCAAAAATAAAACAAATGGATTTTTTAAAAAATGAAATTTGCACTATTACTATTGAAGAAAATCTCCAAAATCCTAAATTAAAAGAAAAAATAGAATTTTTGTAAAACCAGTTTTCTTTACAATTTTGTGGAGATCACCCGAACATATTTTGGGAAAGGAAAAAACATGTTGTAAATATTCCATACGAAGGTAACTTTATTGAGGATAATATTCCAACAAAAGCTAGGCCATGCCAAATGAATTCAGAATATCTGAATTTATGCAAAAATCAAATTGAAAGCCTGTTACAAAAGGGTTTAATAAGACCCTCGAAATCTCAGTGGTCCTGTACTGCAATCTATGTTAATAAACAAGCAGAACAGGAAAGAGGGGTACCAAGACTGGTAATAAATTACAAACCCCTAAACAAAGTTTTAAAATGGATCAGATATCCAATACCCAATAAAAAGGATTTATTGGATAGACTGCATGATGCCATCATATTTTCAAAATTTGATTTAAAATCAGGATACTGGCAAATTCAAATAGCTGAGAAAGACAGATATAAAACAGCTTTTAATGTTCCGATGGGACAATACGAGTGGAATGTTATGCCATTCGGATTGAAAAATGCTCCATCAGAATTTCAAAAAATTATGAATGATATTTTTAATCCTTTTAATAATTTTATCATCGTTTATATAGATGATATTCTTGTATTTTCCAAAACTCTAGAAATGCATTTTAAACATCTTGATTTATTTTAAAAAATCATTATTCAAAATGGTTTAGTAATATCTAAACCAAAGATGCATATTTTTCAAACAAGTGTCAGATTTTTAGGTCATATCATAGAAAAAGGAAAAATTATTCCTATTCACAGGAGTATTGAATTTGCATCTAAATTTCCTGACGAAATCACTGATAAAACTCAGCTTCAAAGATTTCTTGGAAGCTTAAATTATATTTCACCTTTTATAAAGGATTTATCCAAAGAAACGGCGATATTATATGATCGTCTGAAGAAAAATCCAAAAGCTTGGACTGCTGATCATACTCAAGCAGTAAGAAGAATTAAAAGTAAGGTTAATAACCTTCCCTGCCTCACTTTGGCAAATCCTAGTTGGGAAAAAATAGTTGAAACAGATGCCTCAGATATAGGTTATGGAGGAATATTGAAACAAATTTCCCCAGACAATAAACAAGAATATCTTGTTCAGTTTTATTCGGGAAAATGGAATACTAGTCAAAAGAACTATGCAACTGTAGCAAAAGAAGTTTTAGCCATAGTTAAATGTGTCTTAAAATTTCAGAGCGACTTATATAATCAAAAGTTTTTCATAAAAACTGACTGCCAAGCCGCAAAGTTTATCTTTAATAAAGATTTTAAACATAATGTTTCAAAACAAATGTTTGCAAGGTGGCAAGCTTTGCTAGCCCCTTTTGATTTTGAAATCCAGTACAAAAAAGGATCAGATAATAGTCTACCTGATTTTCTAACAAGGGAATATGTTAATTAATAAAAGTTTAATTTTGCAGGATATGCGACCCCAAGGAGGGTTCCCTCCCTCAAATCGAGGAAGAGGACGAGCAAGAGGAGCAACAAACAACCAAATGGGCAGAGATAATATTCTAGCCCAAATAGGAAATCAAAGGCTTATTTCAGCTAACATTGCCTCAGAAAGGCCCAGTACCTCAACTGGTATATCAGGAGTAGGTACGAACAGTGAACTATACAGGCAATTCATGGATTTTATACAATCCCAACAGCAGCAGAATACTCAACCATCCTACGCTGCTATTACTAATGAAGACATCAGTGAATCTACTGATGTATATGATAAAAACACAAAAACTGAGGTAATATTCCTAATTGAGCCAAGGGATCTCCAATGGAAAGATGAACCATGGCAAATCATGCAAAGGTATTGCGATACGGCGTCATACGCCATGCAAACTTATAAATACCGCATGCATTTTGAAAACATTCTCTCAACCATGGGCTCAGTTGAATTTCAACATTATTGCCCAGCTAACACAAATAAAGTTTATAACTTCTCCAAATTTATCATCAAGAAAATTATTTCACCAGAGGAATGGGGAATGAGCCCCATGAGGGATAGAGAATATACCCAGCCCGAACAACAAATCAAGATCAAGTTCAATTATTGGGATTATGTGGAGGGCTTTAATAAAGCTCTTTTATACGAAAATGCAAACAAAAAACATTCTTGGTTTATGAAAATTTGTTCAAATGAGGTAATTTTGGGTATGCCTTTTTTCTGTCATATTTACCCAATCACCAGATGGGATGAGACAGGAATAACAGGAACTTTTGAAAAGAAAAAAGTAAGAATTGATTTTATATCCCAACCTTTTTCGAAATATATTAATAATATCAAAGATATGATTTCTTCAAAAATAAAACAAATTGATTTTTTAAAAAATGAAATTTGCACTATTACTATTGAAGAAAATCTCCAAAATCCTAAATTAAAAGAAAAAATAGAATTTTTGAAAAACCAGTTTTCTTTACAGATTTGTGGAGATCACCCGAACATATTTTGGGAAAGGAAAAAACATGTTGTAAATCTTCCATACGAAGGTAACTTTATTGAGGATAATATTCCAACAAAAGCTAGGCCATGCCAAATGAATTCAGAATATCTGAATTTATGCAAAAATCAAATTGAAAGCCTGTTACAAAAGGGTTTAATAAGACCCTCGAAATCTCAGTGGTCCTGTACTGCATTCTATGTTAATAAACAAGCAGAACAGGAAAGAGGGGTACCAAGACTGGTAATAAATTACAAACCCCTAAACAAAGTTTTAAAATGGATCAGATATCCAATACCCAATAAAAAGGATTTATTGGATAGACTGCATGATGCCATCATATTTTCAAAATTTGATTTAAAATCAGGATACTGGAAAATTCAAATAGCTGAGAAAGACAGATATAAAACAGCTTTTAATGTTCCGATGGGACAATACGAGTGGAATGTTATGCCATTCGGATTGAAAAATGCTCCATCAGAATTTCAAAAAATTATGAATGATATTTTTAATCCTTTTAATAATTTTATCATCGTTTATATAGATGATATTCTTGTATTTTCCAAAACTCTAGAAATGCATTTTAAACATCTTGATTTATTTAAAAAAATTATTATTCAAAATGGTTTAGTAATATCTAAACCAAAGATGCATATTTTTCAAACAAGTGTCAGATTTTTAGGTCATATCATAGAAAAAGGAAAAATTATTCCTATTCACAGGAGTATTGAATTTGCATCTAAATTTCCTGACGAAATCACTGATAAAACTCAGCTTCAAAGATTTCTTGGAAGCTTAAATTATATTTCACCTTTTATAAAGGATTTATCCAAAGAAACGGCGATATTATATGATCGTCTGAAGAAAAATCCAAAAGCTTGGACTGCTGATCATACTCAAGCAGTAAGAAGAATTAAAAGTAAGGTTAATAACCTTCCCTGCCTCACTTTGGCAAATCCTAGTTGGGAAAAAATAGTTGAAACAGATGCCTCAGATATAGGTTATGGAGGAATATTGAAACAAATTTCCCCAGACAATAAACAAGAATATCTTGTTCAGTTTTATTCGGGAAAATGGAATACTAGTCAAAAGAACTATGCAACTGTAGCAAAAGAAGTTTTAGCCATAGTTAAATGTGTCTTAAAATTTCAGAGCGACTTATATAATCAAAAGTTTTTCATAAAAACTGACTGCCAAGCCGCAAAGTTTATCTTTAATAAAGATTTTAAACATAATGTTTCAAACCAAATGTTTGCAAGGTGGCAAGCTTTGCTAGCCCCTTTTGATTTTGAAATCCAGTACAAAAAAGGATCAGATAATAGTCTACCTGATTTTCTAACAAGGGAATATGTTAATTAATAAAAGTTTAATTTTGCAGGATATGCGACCCCAAGGAGGGTTCCCTCCCTCAAATCGAGGAAGAGGACGAGCAAGAGGAGCAACAAACAACCAAATGGGCAGAGATAATATTCTAGCCCAAATAGGAAATCAAAGGCTTATTTCAGCTAACATTGCCTCAGAAAGGCCCAGTACCTCAACTGGTATATCAGAAGTAGGTACGAACAGTGAACTATACAGGCAATTCATGGATTTTATACAATCCCAACAGCAGCAGAATACTCAACCATCCTACGCTGCTATTACTAATGAAGACATCAGTGAATCTACTGATGTATATGATAAAAACACAAAAACTGAGGTAATATTCCTAATTGAGCCAAGGGATCTCCAATGGAAAGATGAACCATGGCAAATCATGCAAAGGTATTGCGATACGGCGTCATACGCCATGCAAACTTATAAATACCGCATGCATTTTGAAAACATTCTCTCAACCATGGGCTCAGTTGAATTTCAACATTATTGCCCAGCTAACACAAATAAAGTTTATAACTTCTCCAAATTTATCATCAAGAAAATTATTTCACCAGAGGAATGGGGAATGAGCCCCATGAGGGATAGAGAATATACCCAGCCCGAACAACAAATCAAGATCAAGTTCAATTATTGGGATTATGTGGAGGGCTTTAATAAAGCTCTTTTATACGAAAATGCAAACAAAAAACATTCTTGGTTTATGAAAATTTGTTCAAACAATTTCAAAAACCCCGTTCCAAATTGGTTCGGAAAATGGTGGACTCTATATGGTCCCAGTGTTAATATTTTACCAGACGAGTTTAAAACTCTTTTTGCTGAATGGGTTGATGTCTCATCCAGACTATTGAAATTACAAAAGGAAGATGTTTATTTTGAGGGAATATCCTCGATGTATTTTTTTATTGAATTTTCTATTCCATGGATCATGAAATGGTCCATTGAAGTCCAAAATACCGATGAAGGATTTCCTTGCTTAAAAAGAATCTTTTATACAAAATTCTGGAATAAATTGTTACATCAAGATGCAGAGGGAAATATCCCCTCCAAAGAAATCATCAAGTCCATAAAGGAAGGCATTGATAATGTAAAAAGCAGGCAGAAATCATGAATGAAATGGAAGAATCAAGCCCCTTCAAGCAAATTTCAAGAAAATTGAAAATGAAGAAAGGAGCTGTTTCCAAATTAGAATTAATTGCATCATACATGCAGGAGGTAAAAAAGGACTTGGCCAGAAATCTGGGTATGGATTATGATGATATGTCCATTGCCACCTCCAATGAAGAAGACCAAGTATTGGCTGGAGAATCTCAGAGTGTTAATAGCACAGATGAGATGGATTTAGAAGCTCTCCTACAACAATACAAACCACAAGAGGAATCCTCATCAGCAAACAAGAAAAAAGCATAAAGACAAAACCAAAAGTAGTGGTGGAACAATCAACTTTAATAAAGTTGAAAAATCAGACAAAATAATAGACAAGCTTTAATAAAGTAAAGAGACCCCATGTCGGGCAATTATTTATGTATTAGGTAAGCAGTGACGTAAATAATTTTGTTTGTTTTATTTTGATCCGTCTATATAAGGATCATTTAGTTTTTGTAGGAGGCAGGCATTAGCCAACCTGCGATTGTACTTTAAAAATTTCTGTAAGCCCCTTTGTAAAAATTTCCTTTCTTATTAATAAAAACCCCTGTTCATACAAATTTCCCGGCGTCTGAAATCCGCCATTAAGGTACGAATTTCTAGTTTTGATTTTATATCTTTGGATTTTATATTATTTGTTGAATAGGTTAGCCTAAATGAAAGGCTAAATCTTTATGTTGGACTAAGAACACACTAGAACATGAGTAAATTGGTAATGAATCATTAAAGAAAATACTGTTCCGGTTGTTCCGAGGTCAGGACTTTAAGGTTGAGTTACTGTAGCTCTGACCGTAATATGACCTGTGCATTCGCACGGATACCCCTGCTCAGCCCGTTTTAGCCATGTGGAGGCGCTTGTAAGGGCGTTAAGGGGATGGTTTAGGTTATATCATGGTCTGAGTTACAGCGGCTTGTAAAGGTACCTTATTGTCTGTAAAAGTTCCTGCGGTTCTGCCGAAGCGATCCTTTCTGAAATGATTATCAATATGATCATTTTTCTGAAAGTCAGATCTAGAAGTATCTTCTTCTCTGATTTGAGAAGTTGATGCTCTAGATGGTATATCAACAATGTAATCAATTGGAGAAGTATAAAAAGAGTTAGATCTAGGCATATAAGAACTAGATCTCAGCATTCTAGAAGAATTTCCCAAATTATTATTTTTAAAACTAATTTTAACAGTTCCATCCAGAGTTTGTTCAATTTCAGAAATTTCAGAAGAAATATTATTTCTTGGAGGAGCTGCTTCTTCAATAATCCATTCTTTAGGAAAATCAATCTCATCCCACTTTATAGGTCTTCTGGTTATAACCTTTGACCTACTAAAGTTGGTTTCAATTAAGATGGTTTCATTTTTAAAATCCATCATTTTACACATAGGATTCAAAGTATGTAAAGGTTTATAATAAATACAGTAGCAAATACATATAACTTCCGTACCAGGCATATAGTCATAACCATGCAATTTGATACTTAATATTAAAGTATCCAAAGAATTCTCATCATTCAAAGAAATTTGCAAATTAGGATAAGCATTAAAATAAACAGGGCCATAGGCCAGACTGGTTTGAACAGTCCCTATAAGAGACTTTTTCCAGTTTTTATTTCTACCATCTCTAAGAGCTGCTATGAAGCTCTCCGGCAACCCTCTTAAAGTAAGGGGCTTAAAAGCAACTTGTATTAAACCAATATGCATAAATCTATAATTTTCCCTGTAAGGGGCAAAATCACTTTCATTTAATAAACGAAAGGTTCCATGATCAGAATCAACAGTAATAGTTTCTTCGGTTGTTTTAACAATTTGTTTAAAACCGAGTTTTTCAAAAGTACCCATTTGATATATTAATCTGGGTTGGACTTTAGGAATAGTCCATTTATTAAGAAGATCTAGGTTTTGAGGTATATCATATTCATCTTTTCTATTGTTTTTAACAGTAGATTGCTTCCTAATGATATTCATTAGAAGATTGTTGGACCAACAACACCTATGAACATTAAGTATCATGGCTCTGATACCATTTCAGAAAGGATCGCTTCGGCAGAACCGCAGGAACTTTTACAGACAATAAGGTACCTTTACAAGCCGCTGTAACTAAGACCATGATATAACCTAAATCATCCCCTTAACGCCCTTACAAGCGCCTCCACATGGCTAAAACGGGCTGAGCAGGGGTATCCGTGCGAATGCACAGGTCATATTACGGTCAGAGCTACAGTAACTCAACCTTAAAGTTGAAAAATCATACAAGATAATAGACAAGCTTTAATAAAGTAAAGAGACCCCATGTCGGGCAATTATTTATGTATTAGGTAAGCAATGACGTAAATAATTTTGTTTGTTTTATTTTGATCCGTCTATATAAGGATCATTTAGTTTTTGTAGGAGGCAGCGATTAGCCAACCTGCGATTGTACTTTAAAAATTTCTGTAAGCCCCTTTGTAAAAATTTCCTTTCTTATTAATAAAAACCCCTGTTCATACAAATTTCCCGGCGTCTGAAATCCGCCATTAAGGTACGAATTTCTAGTTTTGATTTTATATCTTTTGATTTTATATTATTTGTTGAATAGGTTAGCCTAAATGAAAGGCTAAATATTTATGTTGGACTAAGAACACACTAGAACATGAGTAAATTGGTAATGAATCATTAAAGAAAATACTGTTCCGGTTGTTCCGAGGTCAGGACTTTAAGGTTGAGTTACTGTAGCTCTGACCGTAATATGACCTGTGCATTCGCACGGATACCCCTGCTCAGCCCGTTTTAGCCATGTGGAGGCGCTTGTAAGGGCGTTAAGATGATGGTTTAGGTTATATCATGGTCTGAGTTACAGCGGCTTGTAAAGGTACCTTATTGTCTGTAAAAGTTCCTGCGGTTCTGCCGAAGCGATCCTTTCTGAAATGGTATCAGAGCCATGATACTTAATGTTCATAGGTGTTGTTGGTCCAACAATCTTCTAATGAATATCATTAGGAAGCAATCTACTGTTAAAAACAGTAGAAAAGATGAATATGATATACCTCAAAACCTAGATCTTCTTAATAAATGGACTATTCCTAAAGTCCAACCCAGATTAATATATCAAATGGGTACTTTTGAAAAACTCGGTTTTAAATAAATTGTTAAAACAACCGAAGAAACTATTACTGTTGATTCTGATCATGGAACCTTTCGTTTATTAAATGAAAGTGATTTTGCCCCTTACAGGGAAAATTATAGATTTATGCATATTGGTTTAATACAAGTTGCTTTTAAGCCCCTTAATTTAAGAGGGTTGCCGGAGAGCTTCATAGCAGCTCTTAGAGATGGTAGAAATAAAAACTGGAAAAAGTCTCTTATAGGGACTGTTCAAACCAGTCTGGCCTATGGCCCTGTTTATTTTAATGCTTATCCTAATTTGCAAATTTCTTTGAATGATGAGAATTCTTTGGATACTTTAATATTAAGTATCAAATTGCATGGTTATGACTATATGCCTGGTACGGAAGTTATATGTATTTGCTACCGTATTTATTATAAACCTTTACATACTTTGAATCCTATGTGTAAAATGATGGATTTTAAAAATGAAACCATCTTAATCGAAACCAACTTTAGTAGGTCAAAGGTTATAACCAGAAGACCTATAAAGTGGGATGAGATTGATTTTCCTAAAGAATGGATTATTGAAGAAGCAGCTCCTCCAAGAAATAATATTTCTTCTGAAATTTCTGAAATTGAACAAACTCTGGATGGAACTGTTAAAATTAGTTTTAAAAATAATAATTTGGGAAATTCTTCTAGAATGCTGAGATCTAGTTCTTATATGCCTAGATCTAACTCTTTTTATACTTCTCCAATTAATTACATTGTTGATATACCGTCTAGAGCATCAACTTCTCAAATCAGAGAAGAAGATACTTCTAGATCTGACTTTCAAAAAAATGATCTTATTGATAATATAAAAATTGAAAACCATATTGTTACACCTGAGATGGATCCTACTCCGTCTGATATGGATTTTCCAACTGGTTTATATGGATCAAGAGACTAAAATTGATTTTTCACCGGGATCTTTAATGAGAAAAAAGATCCGTCAAGAATTTTTTCAACCCAAATGGGAACCTTTCCAAAATTGGTTTTTTAAGAGTTTTGATAAAACTCAAAGAACATATTTTCAAGATGAATTTTATAATGATTTGTCCAGGATAAATAAAGCCATAGCTTTTGTTCCTTGGTTTATGGCTAAATATGTCTATAATTATGTGGAAATGTTAGAACATGATTTTAAACTTTCTAATGGTACAATTTGTAAATCTATTCTACCTCCACAGCAATCTTTTCAAATTGAAAAAGATAATAAAGTTGTTTATTTTACAGCTTTTGCAGATTTAATAGAAAGTGATATTGCTTTAATCACTGCAAAGCATATCCAAACTTTGATTAAGCAGAATAATTATGTCAATGTGTATGTTAATATTTTGGGAGAACATATTCTCTCTTTACACGAAAAAATTGACAGTTTATATACTGAGCTCAAAAAGGAGAAAGAGGTTAATACGCCAAAAGAGGTTAATATACCTAAAGCTACTCCTATTATTCAACCCCCTCCAGAGGTAAAAGACTTCAGATTTGGTAATATGGCTGAATTAGAAACCCTTCTGGAAAAGAAGTTTAAAGGACTAAACCTCCAGCCTTTGAATATAGAAGAAGGACCTTCTACTACAAAGGATGAGATTAATAAAATCTCAGAAAAATATGCTAGGAAGCCAGTACAAAGGATGTACTACTATCCTAGGCCAACTCCTCAAGACGTGTTATTAGAAGAACAAGAATCATATATCTCTAACAGTTATAGTGGAAATGAGATATATGAATGGAATATTGATGGTTATACCGACAGACAGATTTATACCCTAATGCATAGAATTTTAATGTTTAGCACTGTCTGTAAAGCCAATGGTAATACTGAGGCAAAAACGGCTAACATGATTATAGCAGGATTTACAGGACAACTTAAAGGTTGGTGGGACAATTATCTTACCCAAACCCAAAGGATGACAATTTTAAATGCTGTCAAAAGAGAGGGAGATACAACAGAACCCAACATAGTATACTCCCTAATCCTTACAATTATAGAACATTTTTCTGGAAGATGGTCGGACAATAGTGAGACCATTAGGACCATGTTCCAAAACCTTAGGTGTAAAACCCTAACATCTTTCAGATGGTATAAAGATGTATTCTTGTCAAGAGTAATGGAACTCCCTGAGTGTAATAGTCCTCACTGGAAATCCAAATTTATAGATGGACTCCCAACTCTATTTGCAGAAAGAATTAAAAGAGCTCTTAGAGGAGATGGGACAAGCATAAATTATGATGCTTTTACTTATGGAAAATTGATAAGTGTATGTACACAAGAAGGATTATCTCTTTGCAATGAGATAAAACTGAACCAACAGATAAAGAGATATCATCTGAATGAGAAACGTCAGTTAGGTGAATTTTGTGAGCAATTTGCAATTGATATGCCAGGAACCTCCAAAAAGTCTCATAAACAAAAAAGAAAGGAGGAAAAAGAAGAGAAGTACAAAAGAAGGTCTTATAGACCGGGAAGAAAAGAAAAAAGATTGGAAAAGAGAGAAAGGAGAAAAAAGAATTATAAGGAATCAAACTTCTGGAAAAATAGAAAACCAGATGTTTGTTATAAATGCGGAAGATTTGGACACTATGCAAAAGATTGCAAGGTCAAAGACAAGATTAAGAGCCTTGACCTAGAAGAAAAGGTGAAAGACTCATTGTGTAAGATTTTATTAAATTCTTCACCGGACAATTCTGAAGAAGAAAATTCAGGAAATGAGTCAGTAACAAGTGAAGATTTAAAAGCCCTTCATGATGAAAGTTATATCAGTTCATCAGAAGAAGATTGTGTACCTTGTCAAATTGGACAACCTTGTGACAAGGATAACCAAGAAGATGAATTTTATCAGTTATATTCACAGTTTAAGGAATTGAATATCAATGTTCTGTCAAATAACAAATGGATTGAAATTCTAAAAGAAATTGATGATCCTAATTTAAGATCTCAGATCATCGATAAGATTGGTAATATCCAATCTTTTACCCCTAAAGAAAGTACCTCTCAAAGAAGGCATTGATAATGGTAAAAAGCAGGCAGAAATCATGAATGAAATGGAAGAATCAAGCCCCTTCAAGCAAATTTCAAGAAAATTGAAAATGAAGAAAGGAGCTGTTTCCAAATCAGAATTAATTGCATCATACATGCAGGAGGTAAAAAAGGACTTGGCCAGAAATCTGGGTATGGATTATGATGATATGTCCATTGCCACCTCCAATGAAGAAGACCAAGTATTGGCTGGAGAATCTCAGAGTGTTAATAGCACAGATGAGATGGATTTAGAAGCTCTCCTACAACAATACAAACCACAAGAGGAATCCTCATCAGCAAACAAGAAAAAAGCATAAAGACAAAACCAAAAGTAGTGGTGGAACAATCAACTTTAATAAAGTTGAAAAATCAGACAAAATAATAGACAAGCTTTAATAAAGTAAAGAGACCCCATGTCGGGCAATTATTTATGTATTAGGTAAGCAGTGACATAAATAATTTTGTCTGTTTTATTTTGATCCGTCTATATAAGGATCATTTAGTTTTTGTAGGAGGCAGGCATTAGCCAACCTGCGATTGTACTTTAAAAATTTCTGTAAGCCCCTTTGTAAAAATTTCCTTTCTTATTAATAAAAACCCCTGTTCATACAAATTTCCCGGCGTCTGAAATCCGCCATTAAGGTACGAATTCCTAGTTTTGATTTTATATCTTTTAATTTTATATTATTTGTTGAATAGGTTAGCCTAAATGAAAGGCTAAATCTTTATGTTGGACTAAGAACACACTAGAACATGAGTAAATTGGTAATGAATCATTAAAGAAAATACTGTTCCGGTTGTTCCGAGGTCAGGACTTTAAGGTTGAGTTACTGTAGCTCTGACCGTAATATGACCTGTGCATTCGCACGGATACCCCTGCTCAGCCCGTTTTAGCCATGTGGAGGCGCTTGTAAGGGCGTTAAGGGGATGGTTTAGGTTATATCATGGTCTGAGTTACAGCGGCTTGTAAAGGTACCTTATTGTCTGTAAAAGTTCCTGCGGTTCTGCCGAAGCGATCCTTTCTGAAATGGTTTAGGTTATATCATGGTCTGAGTTACAGCGGCTTGTAAAGGTACCTTATTGTCTGTAAAAGTTCCTGCAGTTCTGCCGAAGCGATCCTTTCTGAAATGTCGAAGCGATCCTTTCTGAAATGGTATCAGAGCCATGATACTTAATGTTCATAGGTGTTGTTGGTCCAACAATCTTCTAATGAATATCATTAGGAAGCAATCTACTGTTAAAAACAGTAGAAAAGATGAATATGATATACCTCAAAACCTAGATATTCTTAATAAATGGACTATTCCTAAAGTCCAACCCAGATTAATATATCAAATGGGTACTTTTGAAAAACTCGGTTTTAAACAAATTGTTAAAACAACCGAAGAAACTATTACTGTTGATTCTGATCATGGAACCTTTCGTTTATTAAATGAAAGTGATTTTGCCCCTTACAGGGAAAATTATAGATTTATGCATATTGGTTTAATACAAGTTGCTTTTAAGCCCCTTACTATAAGAGGGTTGCCGGAGAGCTTCATAGCAGCTCTTAGAGATGGTAGAAATAAAAACTGGAAAAAGTCTCTTATAGGGACTGTTCAAACCAGTCTGGCCTATGGCCCTGTTTATTTTAATGCTTATCCTAATTTGCAAATTTCTTTGAATGATGAGAATTCTTTGGATACTTTAATATTAAGTATCAAATTGCATGGTTATGACTATATGCCTGGTACGGAAGTTATATGTATTTGCTACCGTATTTATTATAAACCTTTACATACTTTGAATCCTATGTGTAAAATGATGGATTTTAAAAATGAAACCATCTTAATCGAAACCAACTTTAGTAGGTCAAAGGTTATAACCAGAAGACCTATAAAGTGGGATGAGATTGATTTTCCTAAAGAATGGATTATTGAAGAAGCAGCTCCTCCAAGAAATAATATTTCTTCTGAAATTTCTGAAATTGAACAAACTCTGGATGGAACTGTTAAAATTAGTTTTAAAAATAATAATTTGGGAAATTCTTCTAGAATGCTGAGATCTAGTTCTTATATGCCTAGATCTAACTCTTTTTATACTTCTCCAATTGATTACATTGTTGATATACCGTCTAGAGCATCAACTTCTCAAATCAGAGAAGAAGATACTTCTAGATCTGACTTTCAAAAAAATGATCATATTGATAATATCAAAATTGAAAACCATATTGTTACACCTGAGATGGATCCTACTCCGTCTGATATGGATTTTCCAACTGGTTTATATGGATCAAGAGACTAAAATTGATTTTTCACCAGGATCTTTAATGAGAAAAAAGATCCGTCAAGAATTTTTTCAACCCAAATGGGAACCTTTCCAAAATTGGTTTTTTAAGAGTTTTGATAAAACTCAAAGAACATATTTTCAAGATGAATTTTATAATGATTTGTCCAGGATAAATAAAGCCATAGCTTTTGTTCCTTGGTTTATGGCTAAATATGTCTATAATTATGTGGAAATGTTAGAACATGATTTTAAACTTTCTAATGGTACAATTTGTAAATCTATTCTACCTCCACAGCAATCTTTTCAAATTGAAAAAGATAATAAAGTTGTTTATTTTACAGCTTTTGCAGATTTAATAGAAAGTGATATTGCTTTAATCACTGCAAAGCATATCCAAACTTTGATTAAGCAGAATAATTATGTTAATGTATATGTTAGTATTTTGGGAGAACATATTCTCTCTTTACACGAAAAAATTGACAGTTTATATACTGAGCTCAAAAAGGAGAAAGAGGTTAATACGCCAAAAGAGGTTAATATACCTAAAGCTACTCCTAGTATTCAACCCCCTCCAGAGGTAAAAGACTTCAGATTTGGTAATATGGCTGAATTAGAAACCCTTCTGGAAAAGAAGTTTAAAGGACTAAACCTCCAGCCTTTGAATATAGAAGAAGGACCTTCTACTACAAAGGATGAGATTAATAAAATCTCAGAAAAACATGCTAGGAAGCCAGTACAAAGGATGTACTACTATCCTAGGCCAACTCCTCAAGACGTGTTATTAGAAGAACAAGAATCATATATCTCTAACAGTTATAGTGGAAATGAGATATATGAATGGAATATTGATGGTTATACCGACAGACAGATTTATACCCTAATGCATAGAATTTTAATGTTTAGCACTGTCTGTAAAGCCAATGGTAATACTGAGGCAAAAACTGCTAACATGATTATAGCAGGATTTACAGGACAACTTAAAGATTGGTGGGACAATTATCTTACCGAAACTCAAAGGATGACAATTTTAAATGCTGTCAAAAGAGAGGGAGATACAACAGAACCCAACATAGTGTACTCCCTAATCCTTACAATTATAGAACATTTTTCTGGAAGATGGTCAGACAATAGTGAGACCATTAGGACCATGCTCCAAAACCTTAGGTGTAAAACCTTAACATCTTTCAGATGGTATAAAGATGTATTCTTGTCAAGAGTAATGGAACTCCCTGAGTGTAATAGTCCTCACTGGAAATCCAAATTTATAGATGGACTCCCAACTCTATTTGCAGAAAGAATTAAAAGAGCTCTTAGAGGAGACGGGACAAGCATAAATTATGATGCTTTTACTTATGGAAAATTGATAAGTGTATGTACACAAGAAGGATTATCTCTTTGCAATGAGATAAAACTGAACCAACAGATAAAGAGATATCATCTGAATGAGAAACGTCAGTTAGGAGAATTTTGTGAGCAATTTGCAATTGATATGCCAGGAACCTCCAAAAAGTCTCATAAACAAAAAAGAAAGGAGGAAAAAGAAGAGAAGTACAAAAGAAGGTCTTATAGACCGGGAAGAAAAGAAAAAAGATTGGAAAAGAGAGAAAGGAGAAAAAAGAATTACAAGGAATCAAACTTCTGGAAAAATTGAAAACCAGATGTTTGTTATAAATGCGGAAGATTTGGACACTATGCAAAAGATTGCAAGGTCAAAGACAAGATTAAGAGCCTTGACCTAGAAGAAAAGGTGAAAGACTCATTGTGTAAGATTTTATTAAATTCTTCACCGGACAATTCTGAAGAAGAAAATTCAGGAAATGAGTCAGTAACAAGTGAAGATTTAAAAGCCCTTCATGATGAAAGTTATATCAGTTCATCAGAAGAAGATTGTGTACCTTGTCAAATTGGACAGCCTTGTGACAAGGATAACCAAGATGATGAATTTTATCAGTTATATTCACAGTTTAAGGAATTGAATATCAATGTTCTGTCAGATGACAAATGGATTGAAATTCTAAAAGAAATTGATGATCCTAATTTAAGATCTCAGATCATCGATAAGATTGGTAATATCCAATCTTTTACCCCTAAAGATAGTACCTCTCAAAAAGGTTATACCATGAGAGAGGTAATCCGACAGTTAAAAGAAAAATCTCAGAAGGTTAATATACCTACTACTATCCAAGACCTGGAAGAAGAGATTAATAATCTCAAAAAAGAGATATCCTCTCTTAAAAGCCAAAATCTGTCTCTTGATGAAAGAATTGCTTTAATAGAAGCACAAGAAGTTCATAAACGTCCTGAAAAACAAATTTTAACTGAAAACCTTCCCATTATTCCTAATGATCTTCAAAATGATTTTCAAAAAATTTCTTTTGAAGAAAAAGATTCTTTTTTGGAAACTATTGAACTAATTACAGCTCATAAACCTATTGCAAAAGTAACCCTTTCTATCGATTATAATCTGAAAAAAGAATTTACTGCTTTAATAGACAGTGGAGCAGATTTAAATTGTATTCAAGAAGGATTAATACCTTCAAAATATTTTCATAAAACCACTCATAGTCTTAAAGATGCCGGTGGCAAAAAAATGGGTATTAATTATAAATTACCCAGAGCTTATATTTGTACAAATAATGTCTGTATTCCTGAATCTTTTGTATTAGTAAAAAATATCTCAAATGAGGTAATTTTGGGTATGCCTTTTTTCTGGCATATTTACCCAATCACCAGATGGGATGAGACAGGAATAACAGGAACTTTTGAAAAGAAAAAAGTAAGAATTGATTTTATATCCCAACCTTTTTCGAAATATATTAATAATATCAAAGATATGATTTCTTCAAAAATAAAACAAATTGATTTTTTAAAAAATGAAATTTGCACTATTACTATTGAAGAAAATCTCCAAAATCCTAAATTAAAAGAAAAAATAGAATTTTTGAAAAACCAGTTTTCTTTACAGATTTGTGGAGATCACCCGAACATATTTTGGGAAAGGAAAAAACATGTTGTAAATCTTCCATACGAAGGTAACTTTATTGAGGATAATATTCCAACAAAAGCTAGGCCATGCCAAATGAATTCAGAATATCTGAATTTATGCAAAAATGAAATTGAAAGCCTGTTACAAAAGGGTTTAATAAGACCCTCGAAATCTCAGTGGTCCTGTACTGCATTCTATGTTAATAAACAAGCAGAACAGGAAAGAGGGGTACCAAGACTGGTAATAAATTACAAACCCCTAAACAAAGTTTTAAAATGGATCAGATATCCAATACCCAATAAAAAGGATTTATTGGATAGACTGCATGATGCCATCATATTTTCAAAATTTGATTTAAAATCAGGATACTGGCAAATTCAAATAGCTGAGAAAGACAGATATAAAACAGCTTTTAATGTTCCGATGGGACAATACGAGTGGAATGTTATGCCATTCGGATTGAAAAATGCTCCATCAGAATTTCAAAAAATTATGAATGATATTTTTAATCCTTTTAATAATTTTATCATCGTTTATATAGATGATATTCTTGTATTTTCCAAAACTCTAGAAATGCATTTTAAACATCTTGATTTATTTAAAAAAATCATTATTCAAAATGGTTTAGTAATATCTAAACCAAAGATGCATATTTTTCAAACAAGTGTCAGATTTTTAGGTCATATCATAGAAAAAGGAAAAATTATTCCTATTCACAGGAGTATTGAATTTGCATCAAAATTTCCTGACGAAATCACTGATAAAACTCAGCTTCAAAGATTTCTTGGAAGCTTAAATTATATTTCACCTTTTATAAAGGATTTATCCAAAGAAACGGCGATATTATATGATCGTCTGAAGAAAAATCCAAAAGCTTGGACTGCTGATCATACTCAAGCAGTAAGAAGAATTAAAAGTAAGGTTAATAACCTTCCCTGCCTCACTTTGGCAAATCCTAGTTGGGAAAAAATAGTTGAAACAGATGCCTCAGATATAGGTTATGGAGGAATATTGAAACAAATTTCCCCAGACAATAAACAAGAATATCTTGTTCAGTTTTATTCGGGAAAATGGAATACTAGTCAAAAGAACTATGCAACTGTAGCAAAAGAAGTTTTAGCCATAGTTAAATGTGTCTTAAAATTTCAGAGCGACTTATATAATCAAAAGTTTTTCATAAAAACTGACTGCCAAGCCGCAAAGTTTATCTTTAATAAAGATTTTAAACATAATGTTTCAAACCAAATGTTTGCAAGGTGGCAAGCTTTGCTAGCCCCTTTTGATTTTGAAATCCAGTACAAAAAAGGATCAGATAATAGTCTACCTGATTTTCTAACAAGGGAATATGTTAATTAATAAAAGTTTAATTTTGCAGGATATGCGACCCCAAGGAGGGTTCCCTCCCTCAAATCGAGGAAGAGGACGAGCAAGAGGAGCAACAAACAACCAAATGGGCAGAGATAATATTCTAGCCCAAATAGGAAATCAAAGGCTTATTTCAGCTAACATTGCCTCAGAAAGGCCCAGTACCTCAACTGGTATATCAGAAGTAGGTACGAACAGTGAACTATACAGGCAATTCATGGATTTTATACAATCCCAACAGCAGCAGAATACTCAACCATCCTACGCTGCTATTACTAATGAAGACATCAGTGAATCTACTGATGTATATGATAAAAACACAAAAACTGAGGTAATATTCCTAATTGAGCCAAGGGATCTCCAATGGAAAGATGAACCATGGCAAATCATGCAAAGGTATTGCGATACGGCGTCATACGCCATGCAAACTTATAAATACCGCATGCATTTTGAAAACATTCTCTCAACCATGGGCTCAGTTGAATTTCAACATTATTGCCCAGCTAACACAAATAAAGTTTATAACTTCTCCAAATTTATCATCAAGAAAATTATTTCACCAGATGAATGGGGAATGAGCCCCATGAGGGATAGAGAATATACCCAGCCCGAACAACAAATCAAGATCAAGTTCAATTATTGGGATTATGTGGAGGGCTTTAATAAAGCTCTTTTATACGAAAATGCAAACAAAAAACATTCTTGGTTTATGAAAATTTGTTCAAACAATTTCAAAAACCCTGTTCCAAATTGGTTCGGAAAATGGTGGACTCTATATGGTCCCAGTGTTAATATTTTACCAGACGAGTTTAAAACTCTTTTTGCTGAATGGGTTGATGTCTCACCCAGACTATTGAAATTACAAAAGGAAGATGTTTATTTTGAGGGAATATCCTCGATGTATTTTTTTATTGAATTTTCTATTCCATGGATCATGAAATGGTCCATTGAAGTCCAAAATACCGATGAAGGATTTCCTTGCTTAAAAAGAATCTTTTATACAAAATTCTGGAATAAATTGTTACATCAAGATGTAGAGGGAAATATCCCCTCCAAAGAAATCATCAAGTCCATAAAGGAAAGCATTGATAATGGTAAAAAGCAGGCAGAAATCATGAATGAAATGGAAGAATCAAGCCCCTTCAAGCAAATTTCAAGAAAATTGAAAATGAAGAAAGGAGCTGTTTCCAAATCAGAATTAATTGCATCATACATGCAGGAGGTAAAAAAGGACTTGGCCAGAAATCTGGGTATGGATTATGATGATATGTCCATTGCCACCTCCAATGAAGAAGACCAAGTATTGGCTGGAGAATCTCAGAGTGTTAATAGCACAGATGAGATGGATTTAGAAGCTCTCCTACAACAATACAAACCACAAGAGGAATCCTCATCAGCAAACAAGAAAAAAACATAAAGACAAAACCAAAAGTAGTGGTGGAACAATCAACTTTAATAAAGTTGAAAAATCAGACAAGATAATAGACAAGCTTTAATAAAGTAAAGAGACCCCATGTCGGGCAATTATTTATGTATTAGGTAAGCAGTGACGTAAATAATTTTGTCTGTTTTATTTTGATCCGTCTATATAAGGATCATTTAGTTTTTGTAGGAGGCAGGCATTAGCCAACCTGCGATTGTACTTTAAAAATTTCTGTAAGCCCCTTTGTAAAAATTTCCTCTCTTATTAATAAAAACCCCTGTTCATACAAATTTCCCGGCGTCTGAAATCCGCCATTAAGGTACGAATTCCTAGTTTTGATTTTATATCTTTTGATTTTATATTATTTGTTGAATAGGTTAGCCTAAATGAAAGGCTAAATCTTTATGTTGGACTAAGAACACACTAGAACATGAGTAAATTGGCAATGAATCATTAAAGAAAATACTGTTCCGGCTGTTCCGAGGTCAGGACTTTAAGGTTGAGTTACTGTAGCTCTGACCGTAATATGACCTGTGCATTCGCACGGATACCCCTGCTCAGCCCGTTTTAGCCATGTGGAGGCGCTTGTAAGGGCGTTAAGGGGATGGTTTAGGTTATATCATGGTCTGAGTTACAGCGGCTTGTAAAGGTACCTTATTGTCTGTAAAAGTTCCTGCGGTTCTGCCGAAGCGATCCTTTCAATAATTTTATTTGTTATATTTGTTTATTTGTATAGCAATTACGTTAGTATACAAAGAAAGCACAAAATATACCTATAATAATAGGTAAAGAAAACACAAAGGCTAAATTGGCCAAATAAAATATTTCTCAATATATATATCCTTTTCAGCCACCACACCTTCCTCATGTAGATTCAAACTCCAAAATTCTCTCCTCCCTCCCAAAAAAAAAAGAATTAAAATTGAAAAAGACCAAAATTTCTCTCAAAAAATTTAAAAACCTAAACCAAATAATCTACCCCCTCATTTAGATCCCATTTCTTTCCTGCCTCCTCCCCTCCCCCTTCGTCCCTCACCTTCTTTATCTCATTTTTTTAATTTAAATTGAAATTTTTATGTGTGATATTTTGCTAATTTTTTTTTGTAGGTTTTATAATTTGAAATTCTTCAAGCAGACGAGATAAGTTTTTACAATATGTATATTGTATTGGATTGTGTATATTTTTATTGTAAAAGTAATTTTTGTTCATGTGGATTTTAGAATTGATACTGAAATTTGAGATGTATATCTATAAGTTTTAAGAAGTTTAAGATGTCTACATGTTTGTTTACTTCTTCGACTGCTTTATATTTTTTCTTATTTTTGTATGTTAAAATTTTTAGTGCAAGAATTAAAGACATATTTTTTTCTTCTTCTTGAAATTTTATATATACACGCACATACATATATAATCAGTTGTTCTTGATTGATTTTAAGATAAAAAATCTTATCATTATTGACAGATATATTAGTGGCATTAGAGCATATAAATGACAAATTAAAACAGATGTTGATCAAACTAAGGTGCAGTTGAAGATGGTGGAAGAAGAGATATGGAAAGACTATGCTGCATTGAACTCAAAACAAGATGGTGTCATGAAATAATTATATATTGTGCCTATTTTCAAAATTGTAAAATGTTATTATACATAACTTCACAATTATTTTTGAATCTAAAAAATGAATCCGTAGTAACTACATTGTGCAACTTTTGTCACTAACAAAGCTTGGGTAGAATTCTTTTATTTGTAATGGAATTGAAATCTATTTTAAAATTTAATATTTTTTCTTATCTTAGCTATATTATAGAAATTCTTGTGATTAATAATGCTTATGGAAGTATTCTTCAATATGTAGTAATGAATTTTTGTCGTTGTGTGTAATTGCTCGGACGTCGTTATGGGGTGGTTAAGGGCATAGAACACATAAATCTGGCTAAGGATGAGATACGAAGGTTTTGAAAATAAACATGAGATACGAAGGTTTTGAAAATAAACTAAGTATAGAACTATACTTTTTGGGGTAGCTACTGCTCCGGGGACCACTGCAGTGGTGGAATTCCCACTGCAGCGAGATCGTGGCAGCGGCCGGAGTTTCGCCATGGTGGAAATTGAGGAATAACCGTCTAGACCGCCGTAACAGCTCTATGACCGCTGTAGCGGATGACGGAAGTCAGAAAGTGGGTTTAAGTGAGAATTACAAGGTTTTCACCCTATTATTTCCCAAAACGTGACAGGAGGTCTAGAGGACAAAAAAACCATCAAGAGAAGTAATCCTTTCACCCAAGGTAAGATTTTCGATTCTCTATCTCTAAAGTAAGTGATTTTGATCCTAGAATCCTTGTAGACCTTTAATGGTGGAAGTTTGTAGAGGAAGAACCCTAGGTAGTTAAACTAGAGCTAATGGTGGGGTGATTTGGGTGATTTTGAATTGTGTTGATCATTCCCTTAGAATTACATGTCGGGAACGAGGGTTACGCGGGAATTATAGGCCTAGAACCTAGAAAAATTGGGATTTTACTCTTGAAATCACCTTGAATGAGAGGGTTTGATCTGTTAGGCTATAAATTGAAGGGTAACTAACAAATTACTCTTGTGTTGTAGATTTCGCACATTCCGAAGCGTTGAGGAAGGAAAGGCTCCTGCGGAGTAATTGAATTGTTATCTCCAGATCGAGGTAGGTTACGATTTATAGGGATAGACCTATATAATGGCATGTATAGTGTGCAATGTGATATATGATTGGTCTTCGAACGTTTATGTGCTATACGAGCCTATTGTTGTTAATCTATCTTAAGAATGTGACTAAGATATGATATTGAATTGTGACTACTTGTTAAATAATGGTGTATATATGTTAATGTAACTACCTGTGGTGAATGATTAGTAAAATGATCATACTCCGCAATGAGAGGATGGTTAATTGACAATGCATTACTTGAGAAATAGATTGTAACTTTATGTATAATGCAATGATGCACTTGGCATTTTTTATGAGGATGATGAATGAAAAGATTTTAACATCTTCATGTTGAGTGGCTCGTGCCCAAAGAGAATATCCGGGCGAGCAAATAAAAATATTTGAGTGGCTCATGTCCGAGGGGAGAATCTGGACGAACATATTAGTGAGAGAGGGTGCCACGCTGATACAGTACATGGATTTCTAGAGTACCCTATAGGTCATGATTGGTTGGGGATAAATAATACCCACTAGTATGTGTGTACACGATTCTTATGGTTGAGTGTTAAGGGGAGATGGTGGAGGCGTGTGCCCGTTATGTTACCCTTGGTTGTGTTATTTGCTTATTATTTGTGATTTCATTTATGTTCATGAGGTGGATGTGAAATATATTACAAGATTGTGCTAACTTATTATGGATATGATGCAAATTGATAACAATGAACGTGGCGTTAATGCTAAGCGCGACTTTGTCACTATGTGTGGTTGTTGAGTAGTTATCGCTGAGAATAACTGAGGATTTGTGATTCTTAATAGCTATTGTGCTTGTTGTTATTATGGTCATTGATGGATTCATGGAGTTATGTGAAATGTAACTGTTGATTTTATTGAATTGTGTGATGGATGAGCTGTGAAGGGAGTAGCCTATCGAGCTACTTCCTAAGCAGTGCCGCTGTAGCGGGACCATTTTCGCTGCGGCAAGACCGCTACGGCAGACAAGTGACCGCTACAACGAGAGGCCTAATCCAGTGAGCAGGCAGGTTGATTTCTGAGTAGAACTAGTGTTCATGAAATGTCTTGTAATTCTGCTTAAAGTTGACGACCCTTTTTATATCTCTACTGTTGTACTTATATGTTATTATGTAAGGTCGACCGATGATGCCTACCAGTATTTTGTCACGTACTGACCCTACCCCTGCATTCTTTTCTAAGTGCAGAGTTTGAGCCCGTAGTTCTTCACGCCCTCACTTGTGAACCAGCAGCTTTTGTGGATCAAGAAGGAAAGCAGATAAAGATGCAAATAACTCATTCCTTGTAGATATCCTTCTTTTGTACATTCGAATATTTTATTTCAGTTTTGATTTTTGATCCTTATCTTATAATAAAATAGGTGTCTCATGCAATGATAATCAGGTTCTGCAAAAGTGCTTATTTGGTTTTAGTATGCGCAGTGCAATGAAATGAAATTGTTCTTTTCATAATAGTTGATTTCTTTTTCATGAATGTTTTGATTATGGGGGTAGTATGGGGATTTGTTGGTTCGCCCACCAGAGGGTTATTATGGGTGCCAATCATGGCCATTTGGGTCATGAAAAAGTTGGTATCAGAGACCTAGGTTCATTGATCTTGTTGCACTAAGACGGGTCTAGTAGAGTCTCGCGGATCACTGCGGAGACGTCCGTAACTTATCTTCGAGAGGCTGCAGGACTTTAGGAAAACTCCCTCCTTCATTCCTTTCGTGCGATTTCTTGATTCCAATTGATATCTGGGGATCCAAATTGGTATCTAAAAACTTTTCTTCTTTCCTTCTCAAATGGAGAGAACACGTGCAAGTGGTGACAAAGACGCAACACCTTAGCTAGCAGTGGTAGCCCTAGTACGTAGTAGAGGAAGGGGCTGAAGTCATGGTCGTAGACCCAATGTGGCTAGAGGAGGGGCCCATGCTCCTGCTCCAATCTGGGAAAGGTTTGTATCTCTCGTGCAACAAGTAGCGCAGGAGCGGGTGGTAGTTGAGGAAAAGGTCCCGACGCAGGGAGAAGCTACTGCCGCTAGCGTCCTCAGAGGTCCTAGCTCCGGTCCTCAACCTTCTGAGCAGCCTTGTGGGTGCTGGGGCAGCACCAGCAACTCCAGCGGGAAAGTAGTCAGGAATTTAGCATGAAGCTGCTGTAGCCCTACGGATTGATGATATATTGGAGGCTGTGATGTTTCTGAGGCCGTTGGCAGGACCGGTGATGATAGGGGGAGAACACGACTTGTTCTGGAGGTTCACCAAGATGAAGCCTCTCACCTTCTATGGTATAGAGGTAGAGGACACCTATGAGTTCATCATAGATTGTCATGAACAACTTCATAAGATGGGAGCGGTAGAGAAGTATGATGTTGAGTTTTTCACCTTCCAGCTGATGGGTGATGGAAAGCTTTGGTAGAGGGCTTTCGTGAAGTGAAGACCAACAGGATCCCCACCGTTGACATGGACCCAATTCTACTCCATATTCCTGGAGAAATATGTTCCCTGCACTCTGAGGGATAGGAGATAGGATGAGTTCACTTCCATTGAGCAAGGGAGCTCATCAGTTGTTGCATATGAGGCTCCGTTTCACTCCTTGTCCAGATATGCTCTACCCTTACTTCCCACCGTGGAAGAGAGGATCAGGTGGTTTGTTAAAGGCCTGAATATGGGTCTCAGGTACCAGCTCTGTAGATGGTCTCTTCGGGTAAGAATTTTCAGGAGGTGGTAGAGTACGTAAAGTCAGTTGAAGGGGTGAGGCAGGAGGGGTATGCTAGAAATGCCGAGAAGAAGGGTCAAAGGGTTGGCTCTTTCAACAGTTTTTATGTGAAGGATTTAGCACCACAGGGTTTCTACAGGTGCCCTATTGAGTTTTCAATACAGGTGTTAGCTGGAGGTCCACTAGGGGAAGCTTCGCGACCGTCAGGTATAGTTGGGGGTGCTCAGATGATTCGTTTTGATTTTGGGGCTCGTCCTATTTCTTCTGTTCCTGTTCAGAGACCTATTATTGAGAAGGTTTTCCATGAGTATGGTGTGTATGGCCACATCCACAAATGGTTCTCCAGGTTCAGACAAGGCAGGCGAATTATTCCTCACCTAACTCCTCGAGCTCAGGCCCCAGCCGAGAGGGGAGGTAGTGCATTCAATCCAGATCATCCCAGTTGGTGCGAGGTGGTCAAAATAGGTATATTCTAGAGTTAGCGACACCAGGGTTCTCTAGTGTATTGAGTGATCGCCTGCCATCCCTTTAGCCTTATTAGTGATTGCCAGTCTTAGTCGACCTAACAATTATCATGTAGGACACCCAGCAAGCCAACCCAGTCGTCCGAGTCAGATAAACCCATGGGTACCCCAAGGAGGGGTCCACATCAGTAGTCAGTGATGGGCCATCCCCCTAGCTGGTTCTTGTAAGATATTCAGGTATAGAGTGCCAGGAGAGGGCCAGTCTATATAGAATTGCCTATAAGACTGAGAATTTCCCAGAACAATAATATAGATCCGAGTGGATTCAGAAAAGGCCTAAGGAGTCAGTAGTACTCTGCTAGTACAGTGTTTACCACAAGTTAAGGATATCAGTAAGCTCCCTATGAAGGACCTGGGTGCCGATCGCGTAGAAGCAAGTTCGACCGAGCCCATATAGTTGTTTAATTAGAAGAATAAAGTAGTTAGCTATCCGCAACCCCACAGTTATTCATGAGTTATATATGTCCGAGTAGGACATTCAGAGTATTGTTAGGCCACTTCAGACCTCGCTCTATTCATCCCAGACTATTAGAGATCATGATCACTATCAGGATCCTCTGATCAATTACGGGCACATGGCGTGCCTGTAGATATCCATACAGATTATCCCAGAAGTGAGTAGCATTAGCATTAGGCCCAAAAGGCCAGAGATGCTCTCTTTATACAGATAGATTGATGTGTCAGTATAGCACCTGGGTTGGGGTTTCCCTCAGTTAGATGCCTCCATGACCGCCCATACTGTTTAACCAACTGATTCAGGCCAATAACTCTTACAACCTCCTGAAATCTAGGCCTGGCAACAAACATACAAGTCTACCATCACAATAAACTAAGAACTAAAAGAGTTTCTATAGGGTTCATAACGCGAATCACATTTAACCTACTCCTTTTTAGCGAGGGGTCCAGTAGTACAATCGGTATACGTTTTCTAGCAGCTAACCAGAATTTATGTAACTATAATCCCTATTACTAGCTACTCACAACATATCTGATATTTATATATGTATATCAATAATAGTTAATTACAACATATCGAATTACAATCTAATGGTAGAAACCGTTTGCAGCATCTGAGATCGTTATTTCTATTCGAGAACATCAGTCGTAACACTGTACGACAAGGATACTTGTCGAGAGTTAAGCCTTACATACCTCGTTCATCGTTTGCTGACTAACTGATGAGTATCAGCTCGTATTCAACTGCCCTTCTCAGCTATAATCATATTAATAGAAAAATAGGGCCAACTTCGTTACTGAATTCGAAGAAAACAATAACTTATATATATACTGACCATACTTGAACTTATCAAAGGACGATCAAAAACTCATAATTTCTCGAGAGTCTAGAAGGGAGAAATACTTACTTTAAGCCTATGATCATATTGACACTAGTTTGAAGCAATTCCACCAACTCTGGCTTAGCGGGACGACGATTTATCGGGCATATTTTAAAAAAATAACTCCGCAGCGATGCTTTCTGCAGCCTTATACTTCGATACCGAAAGTTAATTTGGACTTGGACAGTGTTTAACGACGTAATCGCATGAAAATTAAATGTTTCCCTTCATTCTCACCTCTGTTGGTCATGATTATATGAATTATGATCTCATTTCTAAGTGTGAGACCTTTATATACTTGAGGCAGCAGACAAGGCAATGTGGCACGCTGCCCAACGCGCTAATTTTGCTCCATGCCACGTTTGCTAACGTGGAGGAGCAGCTCCATGCCACTTTGCCCCTCTGGAAAGCTTGGTTCGGCCTCCTCCCGCGAAATTCCAACTTGGTACTCGTTCGGCCTTTCCCCGGGCCCTTTCCTCGTACGTATGACACTCTAAAACTCTCAACCAACATATTAATAGGCTGACTAAATGTTAAAAACTTAGAGGGTGTAACAAGTTAAGGGTTGATGTCACCCAAATTACACACCTCAATTGAGATATAAAGCCGTCAATATCAAATATAGAACCAGACAAAGGTTGAGGTCGATCCCACAGGGAATATGGAAAGAACTTGAGTTAATGTGATTAGCTATCACTATCGGATATGTTATTTCCTAGGGGGTAAGAGTTGAAAAATAAAATAATAAATAATATTAAAGACTAGTAAATGTTTAAATCAATTTTGGTTTGTATTCAATCAACAAGTGACTAGGATTGTTTTCCCCACGACTTCATAACCACACGGCTTTTACTCTAGTGATCTATTCCGGTGTTTAGCATGCAATATTGGTAAATTAGGTTCACCTAAATGGTTGGTCCCCTATCTAGATGATTATCACCACGCAACTTGGTCCATATATGGGTGTATGCTTAATTAACCCTTACCTTTATTATCGAATTAGCTATCCCCAGACAATTTCAAGCTATTAGATGAGGGTTGATAGCCTCAAATCTCTATTGTTAATCCCTTTTCCCATTCAATACCCCCTTGGTCCGGTGAGTAAGAATAAGACAAGTTCCAACATTTGCAACTGTTAAGAAATAATTAAAACGAAGGGAAAACATACATGCATTAAACCCCATTCAAGAATCACTAAGTGTTTTACCTATGTGTGTTAATTCAACATGATTCCCACAACCCTAGTTATGGGTTTAGCTATTCATTCTTGAATAATCACAATCATGAAATATAGAATAAAACATAATTCTAACTTACAAAAACTTGTATAAGAAAACCACGTGAATTGAATGAAATTTCAAAACTGATAAACAAAACTTCAATGTCATTTGATTCCCAAAATCAAGAACAAAATTATATACTTTTTTTCTTGAACTAAGAAAGATCATTAACAACACTAAAATCCACGTGAAAGTAGTAAAAATAAACTGTACCCCAAAAATAAACCTAAATATTCTATTTATAGTTCCAAACTAATCTTATCCTAACTAAAATTGAATTCCAGGTTGGCAGGGGTAACGGGCCAAGTAACAACTCCTTAGGTCTCCTAACGAGTCATGATTAGTGAAAATCAGTCGTCCTCGACAGTAGGCCCAGTCGTGGTGATAAGTCACCTAACGACTTATCATGTTAGGGCACGAGTTGTTAGGCTTTTCGTGGTCTTGGTTCTCTAGAATTCCAGTGAACATGACGGTTCATACCAGTGCTCTCATGACGAGTCGTCCAATCATCTGACGACTCATTACTTCTTCAATTGCCTTCACTGGGTATTTTTCAGAAATCATCCTCCCAGTCTTCACGACTGGCTTAACGACTCATTACCGGATGTAATGAGTCGTGCCTTCAACCCGTTAAGTGCAATGTTTCTCAGCATTAAAACATGATCTTCTCCCCATGATTCCAGGAATGAGTCATCCACTTGGACAACGACTCGTGACTTGACTAGCAGCCTGTATTTCAATCCATTTATGTCTTACTTTGCCTATTTCTCATTCCGGACCTGTTTTCCTACAACATTCAACACAAAGCATCATATCTACATAAACATACCCCAAATGTGCATAGTTTCTTGGTTTTAAATGTCGAAAGTACCGTAAAATCACGGCACATCAACACCATCAACTTAGAACTTTTGCATGTCCTGAAGCAAAATAAAATAAAATAAACTACCTCGACGCTTCAATCAAAAGAACTTTAGCAAACTTAAGGCAGTCACAACTCTTCATCAAGTCAAATTTTCTAACCCCTCCTTTATCGTACAAAATCAAATCATAATGCATATGCAAAATTTTCAAACATGACACAGACAAATCGAAACATGAAAAAATATTGTCACTTGCAACCATGCACATAAATTTATATCACTGACCCAGACAGTTTGTAGACGATTTTGCTGACCAAATGCTCTCACCTCAAAGAAGTCCCACACTCACTCATGTGTATATGATCATATCAATGCATTTATCTTGGGACTAGGTAAGATCACACTCACTCTCACAAAGAATTTCTAACTGTGTGCATGCAATACCATAGGCTGCCTTTACTTTCAATACCTCGAATTTCTAACAGATAACCAGGATCACTATAGGACTTTTTAAGCTTGTAAGGTAGGCTCAGGTTAGGGTACGGTACATATGGGACTAGTAGCTTAACCCTCTCTGGCACTACACACACCTTGACTCCACTTTTAACCTTCTTTTCATATTTTCTCCCCTTTTTCCTTTACTTTCTTCTTCTTTTATTTTCGTTTGCAACTACGAGTGCGGTGTTTCTTCTTTTAAGTATTCATTACATTGACATTTTTCTTTTTTTTCTTTTTTTTCTTTTCTTGCTCTGTCTCCTTAACCACAATTTTTCTTTTCTTTTCATTACGCAAACCGCATCCGCTCTTTCATTTTCATTACTCAATTTCATTCCACCCTACTCTTCTTAATCACCCCTATGATAGTCACCCTCAACTTAGGCGATTTTCCTGAGTTGAGGTTCACAGTGTCCAAGAAGGGACCAGGGCTAAAACAGGTTGATTTTAATCAAAGAATGAAGGTGAATTGGTGTAAACAAAATGAAAAGTCAATTTAAGCTCACAAATTTGGATCAAGGGATATTTATTTCCTTTTGGTAGGTCTTTTAAGGCTAAAGTGGACTCATTAATCAAAAATGGCCTATGATCCTTTCCTAGTTTCCCATCCTCTATCTCGGTACAATTGACCAGGCAAGTTCTAGATTCACACACACAACAGAATTTAACTATTAGATCTCACTCACACATAGCATAAGCCAACATCATCACTTCTATTAACTGCTAGTTCAGGTACAGCCAAGCAATGGTAAACATGTTCACAGTTCTAATTCCATGCAAAGATTCACAAAGGTCATACTTGTCGATTTTAACATATATAAAAAATTTTAGGAGGGGTATCACATTATCAGTTCAACTAAATTCAAAAATTCAAGCTCTTGACTGCCTTAAGTTCACCTAATTTTCTTTCGACTGACACAAACAAACACAAAAACATAAAAACCTAAACATGTCAATTCTACTAGATAAGGAACACCTGAGGGAAAAGATATCCAGCAAGAAAAACCCTCGAGTTATGTTTGGCAAAAATACATAGGTATCCCTTCCCACCCCCATCAAGAAAAGCATGCGTCGTCCTCGGCGCATATATATATATAAACAAAATTGTGGAAATAGGGAACATACCTGTGTGACCTAGGCATCTACGACCTGGTTGGTGGAGGGTGTAGATACTCTTCCAATGTCATCTCTTATACCACCAGCTTGATCCGGTGCATTTTCAGAACCAACTGAGCTCGTACCCTCTCCATGAGCGCTCGCTACCTCAACTGCGGCCCTTTGTTGAGCCTCCTCTCTGGATAATTGCAGTGCTGTCTCCATCTCTCTTCGCTCTTGCTTCTGCTCATGGAGCATAGAATCATCCTCCTCAAAGCTTGCCTCCTCACGAGGCCTCTTGCTCTTATCCTGCGCCACCGACTCCTAACTGATGAAGTCAAAAATAGGTGGTAGCTCTTCTTCTCTCTCGTCCTCAATCATTGGAAGCACGAGTGGAGGGATCATAGCTACTTTTCATGAGGACAACTCCCGCACCTCCTCTTAGAGAGCTGCTACCTCCACATACCACCTTGCCAGCTCGGGCGCTTGTAACTGTGCAAGGCACTCATCCATACGCCTCTCTATGCATCTAACCAACCATGCACTGAGATACAGAGTGCCTCCAACTCCTTTGTAACCCATGGATTAACTTGCTCCGTTAGTACTTTAACTTGAAGAGCCATGTGTGCCTGCTATTTTACGGCTTTCGCCAGCAGTCTAGCCATATCGGTCAGGAATTCTTAGGAAATAGTGACTAGACCGGATGAAGGAGCACTTGAGGGTGCAACAGGTGGCCGAGATGCTGCTACTGAGAATGAGGACTCTGGAACCTCAACAGGTGCGGGGAGGTCGGCTGCATCTGTAGCCTCAGACTGGCTATCAATCTCTCTCGCCTCTGTGGGCTCTGCCGCAATCTCAGTAAATAATGCAGCCTCAGTTTGCATACCGCTACTCAATGCCTCTGCCAATATAGTCGCTCTAGCAGATGTGGCAGACTGACCCATCGCTCTTGATACCGCATTTGTGTCCTCTCTTATCAACCCAATATCAGTGATCTTATGGACCACCACTCGCTGATCAACTGACAGCAACTCTGGCACCTTTGACTCCTGACAGAGTCTACCAACGAGGCATGGAAAGGGAATGGTAGTGCTATCATTTATCGCCCGCTCTCGAATCTCTTCAGTAATATACCACGGGAAATTTGTGGCGTACCCCTCCATGATGCTAGCTACTAGTGCAGCTCTGTCAGGTGAAAGAACATTATCATTGTTGGTCGGTACTAGCCTGTGCCGAACCAATGACTACCAGAATTTAGCTTGGAAGTTCAATGTGGCCTTCTTTATCTGGGACTCGGTGCCCCTTGTGGCAATGACTCATGACAGCCAAGTGTACTGCCTGATTCATTCTACACTATTCAGCATCTTGGTTTTGACTTTCTTGAGCTCTGATAGTCTGTGATCGAACTCGGTTGTATTCATCGAGGCATGATAGTCTGGACCATAAAGCAGTCTGGAGATGGTCCTCTTAGAGATATCTACAGGCGTCTCCCGAACCAACACCTGTGTCAATGCGGGTCTCTTCTTCCAGTCTTGGCCTCCCAATGCCAGACGATGTAACATGGCTGCATACACTGCATAGAACTCTCTGACCAGGCAAGGGCTGTAGCTCCCCGATGGCTCAGTTAACCACCTGAACCTGTATATATTAAACAAATCCTACAGCTCAGGGAGTTCTTTAAGCCCCGTGGTGACCAGTCTGGGCTCCTCATAGATACTCCTCTTTGGATGGCCTTTTTCATTGGGAGCAATTTCCTTGTTGTAAATGACCCTCATACCGCGAACACACCATCGTCGCACCTGCCATGGTTGATCATTAGATGTATTGGACGTATCTGTCAACTCATCATCAATATTTCCCTATTGGGCACGTGACTTATTCGCACCCTCTACATTTACTGCAGTTGTGGTTCCCTCGGGAGCAATTAGGACTATGGCCCCAACATTGTCTTCTGCTCGGCTTAGTGGGTCTCTTGCAAGTGGCATAAGAGCATCAACTAGGGCTGTCGGATTTGTAGGTAGTTGGGTCCTAGCGCTGGTGGATCTCCTCACAAGCTACTTTTCTAAAACTTTGTATTCCTCCTTTGAGCAACTTGACTCTTCGGAGGAGGAGGGCGCATCCCTAAGTTTGCGATATGATGGCTGACTCCTCTCTGGCACTTGTTTCTTGGTCGGACCTTTCTTTGGTGTACCCTTCAAAGCCATTGTACCTGTGGAATAGCGATTAGTATGCAAAATGAGATGAAACAAAATCAAATTTTAATTATGTCTCTGCAGACAGGACGACTGACTTAATGGGTCGTTGCAACTAGCCATGACTCGTGAGGTCAATAGTTATCTCCAGGATGTGTTTTTATTTGTTGGACCAGTGAACTTAATGACTGGTCACAATGAGTCATTACTTGAGATAGTGACTCGTTATACCAATTGTGAAGTACACTGGTTACTTAGCCCAATTCACTACTCAGGACGAGTTACACAACGAGTCGTTAGGTGATACCACAACTCGTTATGTGGCTCATGCTCAAGAGTCTATGAAAAATAACATTATCCATGTTCCATCTCAACTAAGTTAAAATTTTCACAAGCACAGATCATCAAATTCATTAAGGGTCCCATCTTCAAATTCACATTCAATGTCATGCCACTAGGGTTCCATAAAAACTCATGGTTTTGTTCGAATTCACAATTATTACGCAAGAAGACAAGTAGAGTAAAGCACAAAATGATCGAATACTCACAGAAATTTCGATTGAGCAAAAGAGAGATTTTAACTTGAAATTGCAATTGAGTGTGGCAACTGAGCACAATTGAGTGCGATCATGTGTGTGTGAGTGCTTTGCGAGTGTGGTGTGATCTTGGAATGGTGAAGAAGTGGGGAATTTTGAAGTTAAATTTTTAGCTTTAAATTCTGGTGAGAATTTGGAGGGAAAATTTGGGTTGGTTATATGTTAAAAAGAACAAATTAACCTAATTTGTGTATGGGTCGGATCGGGTGGAAGTTAATTAAAAACATACCACAACCCACGTAATGGTTCATTAGGAAGAGCAACGAGTCATTTGTATGTTCGCTCAATTGACTGTGTGTCGAGTCTTACCTGGGACCTAATGACTCGTGTAACGACTCTGGAGCTACCCAACGAGTCGTGGCATGAGTCATAGGCCCTGAACTGCTGTAGCTTCCTGACAGGTAACTTGACGAATTGTTGGGCCTCTAAACGATTCCTTAAGTCATTCATTGGCACCTTTTTCAATTTAATTCCATCTTTGACCCAGTAGACTTGATGGAAGACCCCACAATTTGTTGTCACTGGCAATGACTCGTTTCGTCAACCATTGTCTACACTATTTGCTATGGCAATGACCACGATCCACTTAATGAGTCATTTGGTCTGATGACGACTCGTTCTGTGATTTTTGGCACTAGCAACTCAAGTTCAGATTTTTGGTTTTTGCTTCAAATTTCCCATCTTAATCACCTTCACACGTCAACACACGTAAACACTATATTTTTCTTACAATTACAACTTGGGTTGCCTCCCAAGAAGTTCCTGATTTAATGCCGCGGCACGACGCGGGTATTTTGAATACTCAGACTTCACCAAAACACCTCCATGGGTTGCCTCCCATGCAGTGCCTGATTTAACATTGCGGCACGACGCAGGTCCCCGGGTTACTCAGATTTCAACCAGAGCCCAAAAATCCACCAGCTTTATTTCTTCGCTTCTCCCCGGATATGCTTTCACCCGTTGACCATTGACTTTAAAGCACCTTCCTTCATGGTTATCCAGTTTAATTTCCCCATAGGAGAATACTTGAACCACTCAAAAAGGCCCCAACCATCTGGACTTCAACTTGTCAAGAAACAAGTGAAGCCTAGAATTATATAGTAACACCATATCACCGGGGCTAAACTCTCCCTTCTCAATCTTTCGATCAAGCTGAATTTTCATTTTTAATTTATAGATTTCAGAACTCTCATAGGCTTTCAAACAAAATTCATCTAGCTCATTCAACTGATCAAGCCTCAAGTTCCTAGCTTCGTTCCAATTCAAATTCAGCTTCTTGAGCGCCCACATAGCTTTGTGCTCAAGTTCAACCAGAAGATGACATGCTTTCCCACATACAAGTTGAGAAGGAGACATACCTATAGGAGTCTTGAATGTGGTACGATAAGCCCATAAAGTATCATCTAGCTTCCTAGACCAATCTTTTTGGTTAGCATTCACATTCTTCGCCAGGATAGTCTTTATCTCTCGGTTTGTGACTTCAACCTGCCCACTAGACTGCGGATGATAGGGTGTTGCCACCCTGTATTTTACCCCATATTTTTCCAATAAAGTATGAAACAACTGGTTACAGAAGTGCGAACCCCCATCACTAATGATGGCTCTGGGAGTCCCAAATCTAGCAAATATATTCCGCTTCAAGAATGCTATGACACTCTTCCCTACATTATTTGGAAGCAAAACTGCCTCCACCCATTTCGAAACATAGTCCACAGTAATAAGTATGTACTTTATCCCGTTTGAGCTCACAAATGGGCCCATGAAATCAATGCCCCACACATCAAATAGCTCAATGACCAGGATGGGAGTAAGAGGAAGCTCATGCCTCCATGATATGCCTCCTTGCCTTTGGCATGCATCAAATGCCTTTTCAAAATCATGCGCATCCTGGTGAATGATTGGCCAATAGTACCCACATTGCAGAATCTTGTAGGTTGTGAACATCCCGCTGTGTTGACCCCCAATAGGGGATGAGTGGCAAGCCTCTAGTATGCTCAACATCTCTATCTAGGGCATGCATATCCAAATAACCCCATCAGCACATATGCAAAATAAGTAGGGCTCATCCCAGAAAAACTTCCACACATCATACATGAACTTCTTCTGCTGGTGAAAAGATAAGTTCTCCGGTACAACATTACTCACCAGATAATATGCAAAGTTTGCAAACCATGGGATAAGATCCTGTGAGGCTGCTAAAACCTACTCGTTGGGGAATGCATCATCTATGTCATGCTCATCTTGAAGTGCTGCATCAGGTTCCGATCTTGATAAGTGATCTGCCACCTGGTTTTCGATACCTTTTCTAGTCTATTACCTCCATCTCAAACTCATGTAGTAGCAAAACACATTGAATCAACCATGGCTTGGCATCCTTCTTTGCCATCAGATATCTCAAAGCTGCATGGTCTGTATGGACTATCACTTTAGTTCCAATCAAGTATGCCCGAAACTTCTCGAATGCAAGAACTACAGCCAACAACTCTTGTTCTATCACAGTGTAATTTTTCTGAGGTGCATTAAAAGCCTTGCTAACATAGTAAATAGGATGGAATCTTTTCCCGCCTCTGACCCAACACAGCTCCCAAGGCTACTCTGCTAGCATCACACATAACCTCGAATGGTAAAGACCAGTCTAGTGCTACTATAATCGGGGCAGTGGTCAATCTCTCTTTTAGGCATTCAAATGCCTTCAAACATGCCTTATAAAAAACAAACTTCACATCTTTCTCAAGCAGTTTACACAAAGCATGTGCAATTTTGGAGAAGTCCTTAATGAATCTTTTATAGAACCCTGTATGACCCAAAAAGCTTCAAACACCTTTCACAGAAATTGGAGGTGATAGACTAGCAATTACTTTGATCTTGGCCCTGTCCACCTCAATACCCTTACCAGAAATCTTGTTCCCTAGCACTATACCTTCTTTGACCATGAAAAGACACTTTTCCCAGTTAAGCACCAAGTTGGTCTCTTCAAATAGCTGTAGAACTTTTCTCAAATGAGCCAAACAATCTTCGAATGAATTACCCACCACCAAAAAGTCATCCATAAAGACTTTAATGATGTCCTCCACCATGTCAGAAAATGTGAACATTATGCAATGCTGAAAAGTGGCGGGTGCATTACATAAATCGAACGGCATCTTCGTAAACGCAAATGAACCATATGGACAAGTGAACATAGTTTTCTCTTGGTCTTCGGGGGCTATAGAAATCTGATTGTACCCCGAATAACCATCAAGGAAACAATACCATCCTCTGCCTGCAAGTCGGTCTAGCATCTAGTATATGAATGGCATAGGAAAGTGATCTTTTTGAGTCCAACTGTTTAACTTCCTGTAATCCATGCATACTCTCCAACTGATGACTGACCTTAGTGGAATGAGCTCATTGTTAGCGTTTGGGACCACCATGATTCCTCCCTTCTTCAGTACACATTGAACTGGGCTCACCCATTTGCTGTCAGCAATAAGGTAAACCACACCCGCACACAACCACTTGATGATCTCATTCTTGACCACCTCTTTCACAGGTAGATTCAACCTACGCTGATGCTCAATGCTCGGAATATAATTGGCTCTAGTTGGATCTTATGAGGGAAAATACCGACTGGGATTCCAATAATATCTGCAATGGTCCACCCGATGGCTTTTTTATATCTCTTCAAAATGGAGACCAAAGCCTCCACTTGCCATTCCTCTAGGTCAGCTACAAACAATGACCGGTAAAGTGTTACTGGTTCCCAGAAATACATACCACAAGTGAGACGGGAGTGCTTTAAGCTCCAATATCGGAGGCTCCTCAATAGATGGCTTGGCTGGTGGGGTCACCTGATTCTTCAGGTCATGATCAATCTTCTTTGGAGCATAAGTGTATGATCCTATACCAAAAAGTGTATTAACTATCTCCTCATCCCCATGGATCTCCTCAGCACCAACATTCATCAAAACTGCTACTAAGTCATCAAGAATCAATAACTACTCTATAGGCATAATTGGAAACTCAGGTTCCACAACATCAATTACTGAGACCACCCTCATGTCATTTGATTGCTTCATGGACCAGCATACATTGAAATTCACCTCCTCATTGTTCAATCGGAATTTCAATTGTCCAGTTTCCATATCTATAAGAGCGTGTCCGGTAGTGAGGAATGGTCGCCCCAAGATAATAGGGACCTCAAAATCAACTTCATAGTCCAGGATGACAAAATCAGTCGAAAATATAAAGGACTCCACCTTCGCTAGAACATCATAGAGAATTCCCACAGGATTCTTCATTGTACGATTTGCCATCAAAAGTCACATTGTAGTCGATTTGGGGGCTCCCAAGCCCAACTTTCTGAACACTGCTAGCGGCATCAAATTAATACTAGCACCTAGATCACATAGTGCCTTAGCAAAATTAAAGGCTCCAATAGTGCACGGTATGGTGAATGCTCCAGGGTCTTCCTTTTTCTGAATAAGAGAACGGGATGCTATTACACTACAGTGGTTCAAATTATCTGCAGGTTCGAAGCTTACAGTTCTTTTTCTAGTGACAAGGTCTTTCAAGAATTTAGCATAGTCGGGCATCTACACAAGTGCCTCGACTAATGGTATGTTCACAAATAATTGTTTCAACATGGATATGAATTTGTGATACTTCCATCTTCGACCCTTTTCTTCAACAGTTGTGAAAAATGGGGAGGAGGTCTAGGGATCAATATGAACTCTTGCAGTGCCTCCTTCTCCTTCTCATTGCTAGATCCATGCTCCTCTGCATTACTAGGAGCAGTCTTTACCACTGATTCACTAAACAAAGTTTGATCTTTAGAATCTGACATCCTATCATCATCAACCAATACGGGCTCTACTAACTCATCAATCACAACCGGCCTCGAAGAATCAGCTATCACTTTCCCACTCCTAGTAGTGACCGCCATGCAATGACTGTCATCATTTGGATTCTGCACTATATTGCTGGGAAGTGTGCCTTTCTACCTCTGGTTCATCGTAACAGACATCTGACTCAACTGCTTCTCAATCTACTTAATGGCCACAACATGTGATTCCACCTTTTAATTCATACCATAAATATCAGCGTGGAGCTCTTTGAAATGGCCATCTGTTGCCTCCATCTGCTTAAGTACCTTGAACAACATGTCTTCCACCCTTGAACCACTAGAATCTGACTCACGGTTCCTCGGAGGAACATATAGACCGCTTTTGTCATTCTTGTACTCCTCACGCTTTTTCCAGTCTCCATTGTCTCTATATTGGCCTCGATTGTAATTATTATCCCTGTAATAGTTTTGACCTTGGTTCCCCTGGCCTTGACGCCAAGATTCTTGGTTAGACCCTTAGGTTTTATCTAGAAACCCTCCCCTTGATCATTCAGATAATTAACTTCCTCCTCACATTCTGATTCACCTCCATCATTTCTCGGGGCTTTACCTTAAAAACCTACAGCATTCACCTTTTCATCCCCGGCTCCCATCAAATTCTTAGAAAGCAGCTCCATTGTGGTCTTTATTTTAGCAATATCCTAATCTCGCTCTTCATCCTTGATTCTCTACTCCGCAAATATTCCTACCGCATAAGTACCAGCCGAAGTCTCCGACTCTCTTTTGTGCCATGCGCGGTTGGTTTTAGTGATTCTGTCTAGTAGCTCAGTAGCTTCAGCATAAGTGTGACTCATAAATGTTCTGCCAGACACGATATCAGCCACCACCTTGGTGTTAGCATTTAGAGACCTATAGAAAATTTCCAGCAATGTATCATCTGGGATCCTGTGGTTAGGCACCATTTTGAGCTTCTTCTTGAACCTCAGCCATGTCTCATGATGTGCCTCAGAACTTAACTGCCTGAAGTTGTATATCTCATCTTTCAGTTGCAAAGCTCTGGAAGGTGGGAAAAACCTTTCAAGAAAAGCTCTTTTCAACTCCCTTCATATAGTGATTGAATCATTGGGCAGTTCTGCCAACCAGAGCATCACTCCCTAATGAAAAGGGAAATAACCTCAGCCGTATCACATCCTGACTCACTCTCAATTTCTTATATGCTTTGCAGATACCCATGAAATTAGTCAAGTGAGTATGTGCATCATCGATTGCATGACCCGCAAATATCCCCTTCATGTTGAGCAGTTAGATCATAGCACTGATAATATCAAACTTTGCCCCAGCAGGCAAAGAGGGAGGGACAATAGCTCCAGTAGCACCGGCTTCGTCAAATATTAGCATCATCATCCTCATCAAAATACCGGTGCCTCTGCTCATCTGTACCTCTATTCCTTCTAGCTCGCGCTACTTCAGCAGCTAGGTGTTGCTCATAAGCAACCCTTGCTAACTCTCTATCTCCTACCCAAGCTTGTTCCTCGGCCAACATTCTAGCTGTAGCTTGGTCCACTGTCTCTTGCTCTTGTACGTTGGCCATTCTTCTCAGATTTCTCAGTGTTTGTTCAAGTTCATGATGGATTTGAACCAAAAGGTGAGGTCCACTGATGAGCAATTAAAGGAGATCCACAGTGACATATCAAGTATGGGTCAGAGAATGGAGTCTCGTGCAACCACCATCAAGTAGATTGAGCAGCACTTGGGCAACTGTCAGCATCACTAAACCATAGACAAAAGGGTACACTGCCTAGCAACACCGTTCCAAAATCCAAAGAATGATGGCCACTGCATGGCAGTGATGACTAGGAGTGGTAAGACCACAATTGACCCCCCTTTTTCGGTTGTGGTTGAACAAAAGAAATAGAGCGTTATTGAGGAAAGTGATAAGGGTGCCGAGATGGAAAGTGTTGAGTTGCCAGAGGACCCGATAGAGGAGAAAGCATCTGACATTCATAAAGGAGCAACTCAAGTGCACAGAGCTATCTCGCGACAACTACCACTATTCCCTCAAAGAATGAAGAAAAAGGCGGAAAATGGTAAGTTCCAGAAATTCCTTTCGATGCTTAAACAACTATTTGTGAACATACCATTGGTAGAGGCATTGGAATAAATATCAGGATATGCTAAGTTTATGAAGGACTTGGTGACAAAGAAGAGGTCCGTAAGCTAAGAGCCAGTAGACAATGTACATCACAGTAGTGCCATAGCCACACGGGTCCTGACTCAAAAGAAGGAAGACCCAAGTGCATTCACTATACCGTGCACCATTGGCAATGTCGAGTTTGCAAGGGCACTCTGTGATCTGGGAGCAAGCATCAACCTGATGCCCTTGGCAGTCTTCAAGAGATTGGGCTTAGGAGCCGCCACATCGACCACTATGCATCTACTAATGGCCGGCAGAACAGTGAAGAAACTAGTGGGGATCCTGTTTGATGTACTGTTCAAGGTGGACAAATTCATATTCCCAGTTGACTTCATGATTTTGGATTGCGAGGTTGATTATGAGGTCCCCATCATTTTGGGGCAACCATTCCTTGTGACTGGGAGGGCCTTAGTAGATGTGGAGGCTGGCCAGTTGAACTTCAAACTAAACAAAGAAGAGATCACTTTCAACATCTGTCGGACAATGCAGCAACCCAAGGAGTACAGTATAATCTCAACACTAGAGGATGAGTATGAGTCACTTGACGAATTCAGAGTAGTCTAGAGACTTGCGTCGTGTCGCGACTTAAATCAGGCGCTTCTTGGGAGGCAACCCAAGTGGCGGCTTGGTGAAATCTAAGTAATCGGGCCACCTACATCGTGCCGCAACGTTAAATCAAGCGCTTATTGGGAGGCAACCCAAGTTATTGAATTAATGTGTGCTCAATATGCAGGGAAAACAAAAACAAGAGGCAGAAAAACTGCTGAAAAACAGCTGCTATGGCTTTCAGTATGATCGTGATAGCATCCTACGAGTCGTAGCAGGAGATGTAATTCAAAGCAATGACCTACGAGTCATCACATGAACCATACCTACCTTGTACGAGTCGTAGGAGGTACTCGTAGGTCCCCAGGTAAGTGTTCAAAACTCTAACTCATGGGTCCAAGGGACGAGTCATACATCCTTCATACTACTCGTGGTACGAGTCATGACAGGTCAAAATTTTAAAAATCCCCTGACTCGACCCAGGTTTTCACACCTACCTTTTTACCTATTTTAAATCAAACACCTCACACCACCCCTTTTCCCACGTAAATGAAACCAACCTACGAACCCTACCTTCAAACCTCTCATACCTGTAACTCAAAATCTAGGAGTTTTCGAATAATTTCATGCTCAAATTAAGCGCGACTCTACCCACATTTGTGATTACCAGTCGAAGAAAGAAGCAACAAGTAAGTAATGCATTGAATATCAAAAAATCTTAACTTGCTTGAAGCTTTCACTATTAAAACCCCTGTGAGTATTGACTTGGCTCGAATAATTTCAAAAATACAATGATTAGGGATGTTATCAAACCATGAATGACCGGAAAACATTATCTTTTTTCTTGGGTTAAACTTGTGAATTGAAGTTTTCAAAATTTGAGTTATGGGTAGTAATTAAAAAGGGGAGGGAATTATATGCCTAGACCCGGGGAAATCTGAGTACCCAAATTGTGAAAAAGAACCCCTACAAATTGAACAAAATTGAATAAGTCAATAAAGTGGTATGAAACACAATACAGGTCGTAGTTTGTCACTACGAGTTGTACTGAGAATTCATACCAAAGAACTGAACAGGGATAAATAGAAGAGTCCTTCCTACGACTCTTGGAGTCGACCTACGGGTCGTACCACGAGTCGTGGAAATATACAGAGGAAATAGTATTGTTGGGGCTTCATTAGACGACTCAAGGTATGGGTCGTGCCTTCATGGTACGAGTCGTACCTGTGAGTTGTAACATGCATATAGAGTTTCTGGGCCTTCATACGAGTCATGCCTTCAGGGTACGACCCGTACTGTCGACCCGTGTTAAGAATCTGAAAGTGTTCTCTTCTTGTTCTTTTCTCTCAAATATGGAATTCTAACTTTCTTCTCTATAAGAACAATGACAATGAAGCAAAAAGCATCAAAAGCAAAAACCTGGAGAATATTAATCGATGAAACATCTGAGTCCGAGGCTGGGCAAGCAGGAAACTCCCCTAGTGGTTCGGTTGAGGATTACCAGGTAGATACTTCAGACACTAATGGAACTAGAACCACTAGGGCAAGAGCAAGAGCACAAACTGAAGCAGCTACTGCCACATCTTCCCAAGCTCCCCAGTCTAAGGAGGGAGATAGAGAAGGTAATCAGGAGTCGGGAAATGACTCAAATGCAGAGGAAGGGTCTAAGGAGACCCAATTAGGTGAAGCATGTGGCAGCGATGAATCAGAGGAGGAGGCTCCAAATGTTGCACGTGTACAGACCCCACCTAGAGAAAACCGCACAGTTCGGTGGAGAATGCTGGGAGCCAAAGAGATTTATGAGCAAGGAATTTCTCTCATCGCCAAGAAAAAGCCAAGGCAGAGCATCCAGGAAGAACCGCGTATCCTCATAAATACTCTGAATGAAGTTGAGGAGATGAAGTGGATATTTAGCTTCTATGGTTTCAAGTGGATGGCCAAGACTCCAGCCCAGTATACAGCAGAATTGGTCTGGGAGTTCTATGCCAATTATTTGGCCACCATGGAGCAAAAGGCAAAGGAGGGGTAGAAAATAAAAGACCAACCCCACTAAAGAGTATGATGGTCCGAGGACGAGAGGTAGACATATCAGAGCAGACCATCTCTCGAGTTCTTTATGGACCACAGTTCGTGCCTACACGGATGATGCTTGAGTATGACTACAGGGTGGAGGCAATGAAGCAGATCAGGAATTTGGGCTTGCAGGAAAGGCAGAGGCAGCTGCAATGGTTGGCAGGTGTGATTGCTGAGAATAAGGAAGAAGCTGAATGGGTTACTGGTGGAAAGCAGGTGATAAAGAACTCGCTCAACTTCATAGCAAATGCCTGTTGGACACTAGTACGCCACCGGTTAGCACCCACAGTCAACGACAACACATTGAGTGCTGACAGAGCATCTTTGGTGGCATGCCTCATGTCCCGTTATCCTATCTACATCCCGAGGATCATTTTAGAGAAGATACGAGATCTAGCGGTGGGAGTGAGCACTACCATCCCATTCCCGAGTCCTGTATTCAGGATATGCACTAAGGCAGGGGTGCCAATACGACGGGGTGAGAGTGGCTGATCGGAGGCCAGAGGATTGCAAATATTGGCCTTATCCGGGAGGAGATAAACCCAGTAAGCTGAGCCAGAATACCACCGCAATTCCATCAGTCCATCAAGCAGGGGACGCACAGGTGAATGTCCCCACTATACAAGAGCAAAGCGAGACACCGGCTATAGATGTCGGTCATTCAGAGTCAGCTCCTAGCACTTCATCTGCACCACAGCCTAGCCTGCAAACTTAGACTCTAGCAGGGCATATTTTGGTGCCTCATGACTTCCTCTAGAAACTGGCTAAACGGTTGACCATGGCCGAATGAAAGATTCAAGCTATGATGGAAAATGTAAATCCATGGGCCAAAGTGGAGATAGATACAACAGCTCAGGCTCTACATGCTCACTTGGATGAATTTGAGAGCCGATTCAATGTGCGGATGGCAAAGCAGACCGACACCAGCAGTCTCCGTGAGGAGTTGGGGGCTCTTCGGAGCCAAGTAGCGGAGTTGTCATCATGACAACCGACAGTCATAGCAGCCCCCACTCTTCCATACCTAGATGCAGAGCTTGATGAGGAGATTGACTTGGCGTCCTATTGGGAGTTGATGAAAGCTGTTGGAGATAAGGGAAAGAAAAAAGCTTCTTAGGAGGTTCTAGAGGAGAGTCTAAGAAAGAAGAGGAAGAAGGAAAGGAAAGAACGCAAGACGGCCAAATCAGAGAGCCTGCAGACTCATGACGCATATATACCATAGCTACATGAGCGAGCTAGAGGAGCAAGCAGCTCCACCCTTCAGATGAGCCACATTCAGCCCATATAGACACTGAGGCCGTAGAAGCAGCCAAAACTACTGAGGAGGTAACCACTCCCCCAGTGGATACTTCATTGATTGCGCCAGTCACCACTAGCGCCACAATTATAGCGGAGGTGCCTCCTCCGCAGGACGACAGAAGGGCCTAGAGCGCCACAGGTATATTCTCTTCCCTATGATCTCATAGTTCATGCTTCGGGGATGAAGCTTCATTTATCAAAAAGGGGAGGTTGTACTTGTAATTTTTGAGATGATTCGTCCGAGGGTTTTTCTTGCCGTGATTCTTTTCCCTCGAACATGTTATGTAGTAGAACCGACATGTTTAGGATTTTTATTTTTTATTTTGTGATTTTTATTTAATTAAGAAATAACTTAGGAGTACTCAGTCAATTAAAATGCACTAGTTTTGATTTTTTAAAAAAAATTGACCCTGCTTAAAAAATTTTGATGCATTAGTTATGTATTTGTAACTGCATGCATGATTTCTGTGGATCTTTTGGTGTCATTTAGTTTATTAGCATGAAGAGTATTGTTAAGCCATATATAAACCAGACAGGTGAGGTGAATATAAGTCATATACCATGAGTGAGTGAGGTGTAGTACTTAGTTCGGTATTGTATTAAAGATCTTGAACTTGCCTGGTTGGTCTTTGCATAGGCTAAGGATGGTTGGTTAGGATATTATCATAAGAAGTTTTTGTTTAAGCTCACTTTTAGCCTACATAACCCTACCAAAATCATATGATTCTCTTGATCCCAATTTTGAGCCTTTAATAGACCATTTTTTTTATTCACTGATTAACCATACCCATTTCTTTATAATGAACCTGTTTTCGCCCGGTCCTTCATTGGATATTGTAAACCTTAACATACGCAAAATTCCTAAGTTGAGGGTTGATGTCGCCCAAATTACACCTCGCAATTGAGATATAAAGCCGTCGATGTCAAATATAAAACCCAACAAAGGTTGAGGTCTATCCCACAGGAAATATGGAAAGAACTTGAGTTAATGTGATTATCTATCACTATAGGATTTCTTATTTCCTATGGGGAAAATAATTGAAAAATAATATAATAAACAAGAGTAAATACTAGTAAATTTTTAAATCAATTTCGGTTTGTATTCAATCAACAAGTTACTAGGATTGTGTTACCCATGACTTCATAACCACAAGGCTTTTATACTAGTGATCTATTCCGATGTTTAGCATGCAATATTGGTAAGTTAGTTTCACCTAAATGGTTGGTCCCCTATCTAGATGATTATCACCACGCAACTTGGTCCATATATGGGTGTATGCTTAATTAACCCTTACCTTTAATATCGGATTAGCTATCTCGGACAAGTTCAAGCTATTAGATGAGGGTTGTTAGCCTCAAATCTCCAGTGTTAATCCTTTTTCCCATTCAATAACCCCTTGGTCCGGTAAGTAAGAATAAGGCAAGTTCCAACATTTGCAACCGTTAAGAAATAATTAAAATGAAGGGAAAAAAATACATGCATTAAACCCCATTCAAGAATCACTAAGTATTTTACCTATGTGTGTTAATTCATCATGGTTCCCACAAACCTAGTTATGGGTTTAGCTACTCATGCTTCAATAATCACAATCACAAAATATAGAATAAATCATAATTGTAACTTACAAAAATTCGTAGAAGAAAACCACGTGAATTGAATAAAACTCCAAAACCGAAGAACAAAACTTCAATATCGTTTGATTCACAAAATCAAGAACAAAATTACAAACTTTGTTTCTTGAACTAAGAAAGATCGTTAACAACACTAAATTCCACGTGAAAGTAGTAAAAATAAACTGTACCCAAAAATTAAACCTAGATATTGTATTTATAATTCCAAACTAATCTTATCATAACTAAAATTGAATTCCAGGTCGGCAGGGGTAACGGTCCAAGTAAAGACTCATTAGGTCTCCTAACGAGTTGTGATCAATGAAAATCAGTCGTCCTTGGCAGTAGGCCCAATTATGGTAACGAGTCACCTAACGACTCGTCGTGTCAAGGAATAAGTCGTTAGGCCTTTCATGGTCTTTGTTCTCCAGAGTTCTAGTGCACACAACAGTTCATACCGGTGCTCTCATGATGAGTCATCCAATCATCCGACGACTCATTACGTCTTTCGTTGCCTTCACTAGGTATTTTTCAGAAATCATCTTCCCAATCTTCAGGACTGGCTTAACAACTCGTTACAAGATGTAACGAGTCATGCCTTCAACCTATTAGGTGCACTGTTTCTTAGCATTAAAACTTGATCTTCTCCCCACAATTCCAGGAATGAGTCATCCACCCGGACGACGACTCGTGACTTGACTAGCAACCTGCATTTCAGTCCATTTATGCCTTACTTTGCCTATTTCCCATTCCGGACCTGTTTTCCTGCAGTATTCAACACAAACACATCATATCTACATAAACATACCCGTAATGTGCATAGTTTCTTTGTTTTAAGTGTTGAAAGTGTTGTAAAATCACGGCACATCAAGGGTGGCTAGAGTAGGGGTGCATAAGTGATGGGAACGAAAAAAAGGGAGAGAAAAGAGAAAAGGTTAAAAATGAGGTATGGTGTGAAGAGAACAAAATAAAGAGAAAAAAAAGGTTTGAGAATCTTGAAAAAAGAAAATTCAAAAGAAAAAAATGTTTGAAAAAGTTGAAAATACACCACAACCATAGAAATTTCCATAAAAGAGGTGAAACGAGAAGAAAAGGAATAAAAAGCATAAGGGTGAAATAGGTGAAGGGTGAAGCCAATGTATGTAGTGCCAAGGAAGGGATAGTCATTTATAAAATCTTTCATATTTATCATGTCCAGTCCTAAAGCCTACATTACAAGTCACAACAAGTCCTATAGTGATCCTACGCCGACCATCTGATAAACCGAAGCAGAGAAAATAAGGGCAAGCCTATGGTATCCGATACATAATACTTGAAACTTCTTTGTGAGAGTGAGCGCCTTGCTTGTTTAGTCCCATGCAATATTTGACACTATATATGTGAGTGGGGACTTCATATGTTGTGAGGGTACATGAATTATGTTTACTTTTACCATTGGTCTGTGTGAAAAACATTGGTGATGACTTAATTGCCTGTTGATAGCTAGATGACATGTCTTAATTCCTGTTTATCATGTTTTGTGGTTGCTTATGGTACATTAGCTGATGTTGGTTCACGGAAAAGGTTCAGAAAATTGTTAAATTTATAGTGCAAGTTTTGTTGAGTATTGGCTGTAGGATCCTAGGTTTATTTCCTAGTTGAGAATTGTATTTAGTTTTTCTTTTTCTTTGTCTGAGGACATGCAAAAGTCTTAAGTTGAGGGTGTTGATATGTTGTGAGTTTACAGCACTTTGGATGCTCAAAACTAAGAAAATAACATGGACTTAGGTATATTTATATGGATATAAGGCACTTTTTCCTTTAGTTACAGGATAAATTGGTGTTGGAGCAAAACTGTGCAAAAGATAGCCTGAAAGTGTACAAAATAGGCTTAACTCACAGTCCTCAGTACGAGCCGTAGGAAGGTGCTACGAGTCGTACTGCTGGCTGTGAGGAGTTTTAGAAGGCTAAGGATGAAGAGATGTATCCTACGACTCTCAGTACGAGTCGTACAAAGCTTGTATGGGCTGTAGTGAAGAATTCATGGGAAGATTCAGAAGATTTGCACAAGAGGCTGACTCCTTCTACGGATTGACAGTACAAGTAGTGGCAGCAAGGTACGAGTCGTACCAAAGAACTCGTGATGAACTTCAGAAAAATTTCAAAGTATCAGAGTCAAGCCACGGAAGCTCAGTACGACTCGTAGCACCTTCCTACGGCTCATATTGAGGACTATTACTTAAGCCTATTTTTGTACATTTTCAGGCTATCTTTTGCACAAAATTTTTGCTCCAACACCAATTTATCCTATAACCCAAGGAAAAAGTGTCTTATATCCATATAAATATACCTAAGTCCATGCTATTTACTTAGTTTTTAGCGTCGAAAGTGCTGTAAACTCACAGCACATCACTAACTCAATCAAGTAAAGCGAAAGATTGAACATAACAAACATGGCAGAAATCCGAGGATAGAATAACAATCTGAATATACAACCCAAGTCTAAAGTTAAATACACTCTTTTGTCTTAAAAGCCTCTAATTCTAATGAATTGATGGGACAAGACCCCAACTAACTCTCTAAGTCTGAAACTGAAAATACGTAAACATAACTAAATGGAAGAGGGGCCCTTGACAGATGAGGACTTACCAGTAGAGACTGGATGCTAACTCTAGAAGTTGGCTAATGACGGGGCTGAGTCTGGAGATCGGAGCCTGTATCATAAAACGATACAGCATAGAGTGTGTGGTCAGTATGTGAAATGTACTAAGTATGCAAGGTAAGTAAAACCGCTTAAATAATTAAAATTATTTAAAACATGCATAGTATAAAACAACATCAAAATAAGAATCTGAGAGCAGGGCTTGCATGCTATTTTCTGAAATCATGATCTAAACATCATAACTGAATCGAATAACCTAAAGCTGGAATCTGATAATCATAAGTAAAACTGAACATTGGGTCAAACCTGCTTTAGAATATATATGCATATATCATGAATGATAACATGCATAACTGAATCATGGGGGACAATGAGACATTCGTCTTATAACCGACATTATCATGATAGAGCTTACATGGTCTCGACTATCACACTCAAGTGGGTAGAGCCGTCGAAAGCCTTGCCAGGGATAAAGACACTACCATGATATCGATATCAAGCTTAAGGCCCCTTGGGGTAGGGGAAAGCTCACATAGGAGGTCCCAAGATAATCTAATCATACCTACATTAGCGCGTAGTTCTGAGGCATAGGATTTACTGACCCTTAGCTTACTCGGTGCTAGACACTACTCCCAAAAATATGCATATGCTCTCCATCATTTTTCAATGAAGCTGAATAATTCATCTATGGCTCGTCACGGGGGACCTCACGGGTCATTACTGGTTACCACGACTCGTGGTCCTCACTTCCCAAAAATCATCAACTCTTAGCCAATCTAGACCACGATTGACTCAACGAGTCATTGGGTCTAACCATGACTTGTGGACATGCCCGTGGTGACCCCAAATTACAAATTTCCAAACTCAAGTCCAGCACCACACCACGAGTTACTTCACGACTCGTGGTCTACCCCACGGGTCACAAAACGACTCGTTCTGTGACTTGGTGCAGAATTTCCAGTTTTCTCCATTTCAACTCCCGGGTCTAATCTTAGAATTTTTGGGACATTACAGCTAGGAGTCACGACCGACACCACAAGTCATACCTAGATATCACAACTCATGGTTGGCTCTCTTCGTCACCACTATTTTTTCCCTGACTTCTGAAGTTTCCCAAAGGTCAGACCACGACTCATACCATCAAATTACAAGTTGTTGGATCTACCATGGTCACTACTTCCAAGATCCTCAGTTCCTTGACACGGGTGAAGGACAGGACTTATTGTTTCCTATAACGAGTCATACCATGACTTGTCCCTTCCAAACTTGATACACCAGAAACCTATTACGATCATTGACCACGAGTTGTACCATCAACCTACGACTCATGGTTTGCTCTCGTGTTTCACTTATCCAATTCCTCTATCCTTCTAACAATTCGAACAATGACCCATGGTTTCCCATGATCGTACAATGACTCATACCTTCTAACCAAGGTTGCTCAGTCCTCAAACAACGATTCATCCTACGACTCGCTGGTCCTTCCCACGACTCATAAGACAAGTCATCCTGAGATATTTTCCGACTTTTTTTGCTTATCACATTTCTAATTCCAAGGTCAACCTTAGAAACTTTCAGGGTATTACACTTTGTTTTCAGGGAAACCATATTTTGGAGGTGAATTCTGGTAGAGAAGAGGAAAAAGTGCAGAAAATTGGTCAAGTGTAGTCCTCAGTACGAGCTGTACCTTGGTGGCATGAGTTGTACCTTGTAGTTGTGATGAAAACCAGAGGATATGCACAAGTGTTAGGGCTAAGTACGACTCTTGGTACGAGTCGTACAATCATGGTATAAGTCGTATACCAAGGACTCGTGGAAAGAGTCAGAAGCTTGCACTTGCCTGAGTTCCTAGTACGAATGTAATGCACGAGTCGTGACAACATCATATGACTCATACTAAGGAGCCGTGTTGAATTCTAGTAGTATGTCAAGTTGGTAGGTCCCAAAATACGAATAGAGACCATGAGTCGTAACAACAAAGTACGAACAGTAACATGGACTCGTGACAAACTCCAGAGGATGCCAGACTTCACAAGATTAGACCACGACAAGAAACATATGTCTCATAGTGTCATTGTACAAGTTATACCTTCTCCCAAGACTTAACTAATTTTCAAGACTACAGTGCATGTTACGAATGGATACCACGACTTGTAGCTTCATATTATGTATCATAGCTTAGGTTGGTGGCAGATCCCTGTTAATTTAGGAAATATTTTCAATTATTAGTATAAATACTTTTTAGGTTATTTTCTTTATAGAACCGGTTCATTATTATTGTACGTGATTTTTGGTTTTCCTAATACTACTTGCATGTTAAACCCCGTAGGTTTCTAACAATTAGTCAGCCTATTCATATGTTGGTTGAGAGTTTTAGAGTGTCATACGTATGAGGAAAGGGCCTGGGAAGAAGGCCGAACGAGTGCAAAGTCAGGATTTCACGGGAGGAGGCCGAACCAAGTTTCCGAGAGGAGCAAAGTGGCACGGAGCAGCCCCCTCCGCGTTACCCAGAGTGGCATGGAGCAGAATCAGCGCGATGGGCAGAGTGCCACGTTGCCTTGTCTGCTGCCTCAAGTATATAAAGGCCTCACACTTATAAGTTAGATCATTATTTACAAATCACGGCCAGAATAGAGGGAAACCGAGGAAAACATTTGGAAATCATCCGATTACGCCGCTAAACACCGTCCAAATCCAAATTAACTCCATGTATTGAAGTATAAAGTTGTAGGGAGCATCGCTACGGAGTTATTTTCGTAAAATACGCGCGACAAATTGTTGTCCCACCGACCTTAAGTTGATGGAATTGTTCCAAACTAGTGTCAATACAATCACGTGCCTAAAGTAAGTATTTCTCCCTTCTAGATTCCCGAGAAATTATGAGTTTTTGATTGTCTTTCGATAAGTTGAACTATAGTCAGTATATATATATATATAAGCTATTGTTTTCTTCAAATATAGTAATAAAGTAGCCCTATTCTTCCATTAATATGATTACAGTTGAGAAGGGCAGTTGAACACGAGCCGAAACTCGCAAGTTAATTGGTAAACAACGAACGAGGTATGTTAAGGCTCAAAGATTCAGGGAGTTTTACCCTCCCCATACAAATTGGTAAAGCTGAGGTGATAAGAGCTCTGTGTGATTTAGGGGCAGCAGTTAATCTAATGCCCTTATCTTTGTTTAACACCTTGGGGTTGGGTCAACCGAGACCAACAAGATTGATGTTGCAGCTGGCAGACAGGTCACATGTGGCACCAGAGGGAATAATTGAGGACCTTCTCATCAAAGTGGGTAAGTTCATTATACCCGCTGATTTCATCATATTGAATTTTCAAGTTGATGACAAGGTACCCCTGATCTTGGGACGGCCATTCTTGGCCACTGGAGGAGCGATTATTAATGTAAGAGTAGGGACCCTAAAAATGAGGGTCAACGATGAAGAAGAACTCTTTCGGGTATACCAATAGATTAATCCACCCACACATTACAGAGACCTTTGTAAGGTCAGTGTGTTAGCAAAAGCTAAGTGTGGTGTGGCAGATTCCACAGGTCCATAGACACAAGAGATGATTGCTTTTCAGCCCGAATCTGATGAAGGGCTTCTATTAGAGAAGGAGTTAGAGGAAGAGAGGGACAGAGTGGTGTATGTTCCCTCGAAAAATAAAAATAAAAGAAGATGGTTCTCGAAAGGGAACATGGGTGTGAGGATATCCTGAAAAGGATAGTCCACGTCGTGCCGCGATGTAAAATAAGGCGCTGCTTGGGAGGCAACCCAAGGGTACCACGGGTACAAATTTTGTTTAATTTTAATTTGTGTTGATTTTGTTTATTTTCATCTTTTTGTTGTTTCTGGTGGAGAATTAAGCAACAGATGGAAGGGAAGTTTGAGTACCTTGCGAGGAGAAAGCTAAGAAGCATGAAAGAGGAAAAGTGTGGGGTCGAATACCCACTTGTTCAAAGGAAGAAAAACATGTTGTTAGCTAGGCCTAGAGGCCCTGGGAGTATTTCTCACCTTTTTTTGCATTTTAATTAGATGTTATGGGGACATAGCATGATTCAAGTATGGGGTGAGGGAAATTTCAAAAATTTTGTGCTTAATGACTTTGGGTGAATGTGGTGCTTAATATATTTGTTGAGGAAAAGTTTAAACTTTTTGATTTGAACTTGATTCACTCACCCGTTGGTTTTTGTTCTCGGTTCTTTTCCGACGGGGGGCTCTTTGAACCGAAGAATAAAAATTTTATGTGTCTGTACATAGTTGTTATTAGTCATAGTTAAGGACTATTCCCAATGATGGATGGATGATGATCGTCTTGAGGGAAAATTAGTCAATAGGTTTTGGTTTTTGAACCCATAGTTAATTGATGGCTTGATATTCTTGTTATGTGTTATACATGATTGTGAGATACAAGTGTGGTTGGTGTTGAAGAATGTGAGAAGTTGTATAACTATGTTTTAGACACCTAGGCTCTTGAATGTGACTCTATGTGCTTAAACCATAATTTTGAAATCTTGTGATTAGTTGAGTTAAGAGTCTGCTGAATTTGTCTTGAATTGAGCATGTGTTGTGAGTGTAAGGTATTTGAATAGTCCATGCTATTGTGTAGTGTCTAGAACTTGCCCGGTGTGTATACAAAACGAAATGAGGGATGTCGATTGTAGGAGATGATTTAGACATTTCATTGAATAAAACTAATTTTTATCCCTCGCTTTACCTACCTTGAATGTCTGATCCTAGTTAGCCCCATTGAGCCTTAAGCCTATTCTTTGATAGCTGCAACGTAAGCTTAATCCTTTTCTTTCAATAGCCTTGAAGTTTCTCAAAAACTCCTAAACGCTTAAGTGAAAAATCTAAAAGAGTAAAGGAGTAAGAATTGCGAAAAAGAAGGAAAAATACTGGTTGTGGGATGTGAGGAAAGGATTAGAGGTGCACGTGTTTGAAAATGTTGGAGTGTTAGTAGGGAGTAAGAGAACAAATAAATGAAAAAGTTGCTTAAGTGCTCCTTACTAATAAGCTAAGTGTGCTTAAAGAAATGGAAAACAAAAGAGGAAAGTTAAGATTGAAAAGGAGGGAGAAGTAAGAGAAGAGATGCCCGTAATAAATGTATAATGTATTAAAAGCGCTTTGGGAAGATAGTCACTATTACTGGGCAGAATAGTACCTACCCATCCATTAACTTACATTATGACCCGATAAGTCCTACTTGATATTACGTCCAAACATCCTTAAATTAGTGAAGTAATACACTAAGGGCAAGCTTATGGGTCAATACACTTGGCATGTGAATTCTTTATGAGAGTGAGCTAAATTCTTATTTATATACCCATACACAGTATGATTTGAAAATGTGTGAGTAAAAATGGGTAACTCTCTTATTGTGAGGGCACATGTTTAATGAAGGATAAAATTCATGTTGGATTTCTTGGTCGGTTGATTTGCATGAGTTTGTTGAGATTAAGAGTCAATTCTTGAGGTTAGGAAGTCTTCACATAGTTATATTTTATTTTAAGGGTTAAATCTTGCATGCTCTACTTTAACTTGCTATTGATAAACAATCGTTGTAGCCGTAGCTTCAATTGTCTTGCTCAATTGGCTATGTGTGAGTCTTCATGTGCATGAGATATAAAAGGTTTGTTCGAGGACGAACAAGGCTTTAAGTGTGGGGTAGTGATCTTGGGCATTATTTCTTGCCCAAGTGCTATTTTATAACTTGATTTAGTCATGTTTGTCTATTTATACACTTACATTATCATGTGATTTTATGTAAATTTTGATGTGTACTAACCAACATGATTAGTCCTTCTTTTATAGGTGAAAAATGCATGTGAGGGACTAACTAATGGTGGGTGAAGTGGAGGAATGGATTCGGAAGCAAATTGCAAAAGTCGGCAAAGAAGCATGCCATGACAAGGCTGGCCGCGCCAGGCAGCGTGCCACGCTGTGCATGTGCCGCGCCCAGCACCGTGCCACACCAATGCCAAGCGCAAGAAGAATGCAGCAAAACAGGTCGCCTGCACGCCAGAGCCGTGCCACGCTAGGCACATCTGCGAGCCAGTGGCCATGTCACGCAGGCCATCGCGCAGCCTGGGCGCCGTGCCACGGTGCCATCGCGGCATGCCTCAGTCGAAGGTCATTTTTTAGGCTAGTTTCAGTGTGCATTCGCGATACCTCTGTGTCACGGAGGAAAATTGGCGCGTCCACCTCCGTTCCACGGAGCCATTCCATGACAAGCGAAATTGGCACATTCCCTATTTACTATAAATTAAACCCTTAGCTTCCAAAAATCAAATGTCACAAAATATTTTCTGAAAACCGTAGAGGAGCGAAGGGAGAAGTGAAGAACTCACCTAGGGTTCACTAATTTTACATTCTCTTTTACCTATTATTGTAAGTACACTATTTTAATGATGTTTTTGAGTTATTGTACGAACATGAGTGGCTAAAACCCTTCCTCTAGGGTTGAGGCCACGTGATATGATTGTAATTGCATCGATTTGTTTTGGTTTGAGTTGTTAATTGTTGTTTTGTCTTACATTCTTCATAATTGTTGTTTTTATGCTTGATCACCATGAAAACAAATGTGTTAAACTTAGGTAAAAGCTTGAAAGAGTAACCCTAGGCAAGTACATAGGAATGTAGGGAGCAAGTTCTTATCTTTAGATATGATTCGCGGTTAGGATAGAAAATATACCTAATTTGCCTTGCTTGGTTGCTAAAACGGGATGAGAGCAAGACACCGGGTTAGAATTATCAGTCCACCACTCGTAGAAGTGGTTGTGAAGCTAAGTTGGATCAAACGATTAGAGGTATGAAAGTCCCTAATCAAGAGCATAAACCTCGTAAACCACATCCATGTAGTTGAATTGCCCACGAACTAGGTTATCACATCCCCGCTCAACGATGTAATTGTGAGGCTAGTTTGTCATGTTTAGAGGCTCGACAGACCATGAACATCGCATTTTCAACTATGTGAGACAACAATTGATAATATCATACTTGAACCATTATGAAATGTAGCATTGCATGATTATTCGGCCTTAGCTCTAGTTGCTTCTTATATTATTTTCAGATTATTTTGTGACCACCATGAAATTTAATTATAATTTACCGAAAACTTCTATAATCAACACTTGTGAAGGTTAATCTCACACTTGAACTTCATAATTTGCTGAATTGCTCCAGTCCCTGTGGGTTCAACATTCGGCTCTTGAAAAGGGCCACTATATTACTTGTACGACCGCGTAGGCTTGCGAGTGCACTGGAGCGCAACAAGTTTTTGGTGCCATTGCCAAGGACTGGCGAAGTTTAGTAAATTTTTCTGTTTTTGTGTGATTTTTAATTTCCTTAAGTGTTGAGAAACTTGGTCTTAGTCTGATATATTGCAGGTGACAGGTTGTCCTTGCGAAGCTGGCAAAGAATAGAGAGCTAGTGGAACCGTTGCTTGAGGCTGAACGTCAACTTCATTTGCACAGGAGGGAAGCTTTAGAGCAAAAGCTAAAGAGACTTCAGGAGAGGTTACAACAACAACCACCATCAGGACAAGCAAAGTTGTTACCGGATATCATGGCAGCCCGACCAGTTCGCGAAGTGGCTATCCCACTAGCGACAAATGTGACCTCTAGTATCCACAAACCAGAACCTGGAGGAAACTTTGAATTGAAACAGAATATGGTGCAGCAGTTAATTCTAGTGGACAGTTCACTGGGATTACTCATGAAGACCCACAGCAGCATTTACAGACTTTCTTAAGATCAGTGACACGTTCGTCCCCACCAGAATGTCCACAGATTATGTCCGACTTACCCTCTTCCCATTCTCGTTGTTAGGAGAGGCAAAGAGGTGGTTTAAATCTGAGCCACCGAATTCCATAACTTCTTGGGATGATTTGGCAAAGAAGTTCCTCATCAGATTCTTCTTTTCAGGCAAGACTGCCAAACTCAGGAGTGAAATATTAAGCTTCAAGCAGAGGCCAGAGGAGAACTTGTATTTGTCTTGGAAGAGATTCAAGTCGTTATTGAGAGACTGTCCCCATCATCAGCAGTCCAATGAAGTGCTAGCACATACCTTTGTAGAGAGTCTAGACCCACACGCAAAAATTTTACTAGACTCTACATCGGGTGGCAAGCCTTAGAGAAGACTTATAATGAGTTGTACACTTTGTTGAATAGGATTGCTCAGGGAGATCCAGAGTGGCACAGCGAGTCATCGAGAGGGGCAGGAAAGAGAACAGCAGGGCTGATAGAGATAGATGGTATAAATGCCTTGGCGGCACAGCTAGCATCATTTCAGCATCAGATGATGACTCAGTTCAATAAACTGAGTATGAATCAACAGCAGGGTCAGGTAAATGCAGTTCAGCAAGCTCCGAGTTGGTGTGAAATATGCGGTAATAATGGGCATAATGCAGAATCATGCGGGGCAAATCCTGAATCGGTCAATTTTGTTGGGAATGTTCAGAGGAACAATCAGAATTTTGGGAACAGTTACAACAAGAATTGGCAGAGCCACCCGAATTTTTCTTGGGGTGGAAATAAAAGGCAAAGCTACCAACAACCTCAGCAACAGCAGTATCAGTAGCAGAATAGGTAGAATGATGGCTAGTTGAGCAGAAACATTGAGGAGATGTTGCAGAAGATCATGGAGACATAGACCCAATTAGCAGAGAATCAGTCGAGGATGACATCAGACTTGAAAAATCAGCAGTTGGGCACCCGCAATCTAGAGAAGAAGATGGGTCAAATAGAAGCTGCTCACCATACTAGACCGTAGGGAGGACTACCCAGTGACACAGACACAAACCCCCGATAGGTCAATGCCATCAGTCTGAGGAGTGGCAAGCAATTGGCTGATGCAACACCGAAAGAGAGGAGAAAAGAGGTGCAGCCGGAGTTGGTTAGAACGGGACCATCCACTGAAGAAGAAGAAAAGAATCAGAGTGTTGGGAAACAAAATGCAAAATCATCATCGCAGCCAGCACAGAGACCACCACCACCATTTCCGCAAAGATTCAAAAAGAGCAAGGAGGAGGAATGCTTTAGAAAGTTCTTTGATATTTTTAAAGAACTTCACATAAATTTGCCTTTGCTTGATGTTTTGCAGGGAATGCCCTAGTATGCTAAATACTTGAAAGATGTGGTGGCCAACAAAGTCAGATTGGTGGATGTTCAAATAGTAGCACTGGCTGAGGAGTGCAGCCACAAGGTAATGAGCAAAATACCTAGAAAGCTAAAAGACCCAGGGAGTTTTACCCTCCCCATACAAATTGGTAAAGCTGAGGTGATAAGAGCTCTGTGTGATTTAGGGGCAGTAGTTAATCTAATGCCCTAATCTTTATTTAACACCTTGGGGTTGGGTCAACCGAGACCAACAAGATTGATGTTGCAGCGGGCAGACAGGTCGGATGTGGCACCAGAGGGAATAATTGAGGACCTTCTCATCAAAGTGGGTAAGTTCATTACACCCGCTGATTTCGTCATATTGGATTTTCAAGTTGATGACAAGGTACCCCTAATCTTGGGACGGCCATTCTTGGCCACTGGAGGAGCGATTATTAATGTAAGAGCAGGGACCCTAATAATGAGGGTCAACAATGAAGAAGAACTCTTTCGGGTCTACCAAGAGATTAATCCACCCACACATTACAGAAACCTTTGTAAGGTCAGTGTGTTACCAGAGGCTAAGTGTTGGGTGGCAGATTCCACAGGTCCATAGACACAGGAGATGATTGTTTTTCAGCTTGAATCTGATAAAGGGCTTCTATTAGAGAAGGAGTTAGAGGAAGAGAGGGACAGAGTGGTGTATGTTCCCTCAAAAAATAAAAAGAGAAGAAAATGGTTCTCGAAAGGGAACATGGGTATGAGGATATCCTGAAAAGGATAGTCCACGTCGTGCTGCGATGTAAAATAAGGCACTGCTTGGGAGGCAACCCAAGGGTACCACAGGTACAAATTTTGTTTAATTTTAAATTGTGTTGATTTTGTTTATTTTCATCTTGTTGTTGTTTCTGGTGGAGAATTAAGCAGCAGATGGAAGGGAAGTTTGAGTACCTTGCGAGGAGGAAGCTAAGAAGCATGAAAGAGGAAAAGTGTGGGGTTGAATATCCACTTGTTCAAAGGAAGAAAAACATGTTGTTAGCTAGGCCTAAAGGCCCAGGGAGTATTTCTCACCTTTTTTTTTTTGCATTTTAATTAGATTCTATGGGGACATAGCATGATTCAAGTGTGGGGTAAGGGAAATTTCGAAAATTTTGTGCTTAATGACTTTGGGTGAATGTGGTGCTTAATATATTTGTTGAGGAAAAGTTTAAACTTTTTGATTTGAGCATGATTCACTCACCCGTTGGTTTTTGTTTTCGGTTCTTTTCCGACGGGGGCCACTTTAAATTGAAGAATAAAAATTTTATTTGTCTGTACATAGTTGTTATTAGTCATAGTTAAGGACTATTCCCAACGATAGATGGAGGACGACCTTCTTTAGGGAAAATTAGTCAATAGGTTTTGGTTTTTGAACCTATAGTTAATTGATGGCTTGATATTCTTGTTATGTGTTATACATGATTGTGAGATGCAAGTGTGGTTGGTGTTGAAGCATGTGAGAAGTTGTATAACTATGTTTTAGACACCTAGGCTCTTTAATGTGACTCTATGTGCTTAAACAATAATTTTGAAATCTTGTGATTAGCTGAGTTAAGAGTCTGCTGAATTTGTCTTGAATTGAGCATGTGCTGTGAGTGTAAGGTATTTGAATATTCCATGCTATTGTGTAGTGTATAGAACTTTCCCGGTGTGTATACAAAACGAAATGAGGGATGTCGATTGTAGGAGATGATTTAGGCATTTCTATGAATGAACCTAATTTTTATCCCTCGCTTTACCTACCTTGAATGTCTGATCCGAGTTAGCCCCATTGAGCCTTAAGCCTATTCTTTGATAGCTGCAACATAAGTTTAATCCTTTTCTTTCAATAGCCTTGAAGTTGCTCCAAAACTCCTAAGCGCTTAAGTGAAAAATCTAAAATAGTAAAGGAGTAAGAATTGCGAAAAAGAAGTAAAAATACTGGTTGTGGGATGTGAGGAAAGGATTGGAGGTGCACGTGTTTGAAAATACTGGAGTGTTAGTAGGGAGTAAGAGAACAAATAAATGAAAAAGTTGTTTAAGTACTCCTTACTAATAAGCTAAGTGTGCTCAAAGAAATGGGAAACAGATTAGGAAAGTTAAGATTGAAAAGAAGGAGGGAGAAGTAAGAGAAGAGATGCCCGTAATAAATGTATGATGTATTAAAAGTGCTTAGGGAAGATAGTCACTATCACTGGGCAGAATAGTACCTACACTGTTACAACCCGTAAATTTTAAATGAATAAATAGCCTAATTGTATGTTGGTTAAGGGATTTTGGAAAAAAAAAGGGGAAAGTCGGGTTTTTTTCAAATATAACAATAATTTCCAGAAAACAGAGGGTATAGCCAAGTTAAGGCAAAACCCACAACATTTATATATATTTCCTTCCAATTACGCTACGAAACATTGTCTAAACTTCGTTCCAGCTTAGATACTGAGGTATAAAGCTGTAAAGAGAAATCCTACGGAGTTGGTTTCGTGAAATTTGGCCGGCGAAACGTCGTGCTACCGAGGTAAAGTAAATAGAATTGCTTTAAATTAGTACCAATGTGTTCCTAGCCTTGCAGTGAGCATTTATCCCTTCTGGACTATCGAGAAATAACGAGTTTTCGACCGTTTTCCGATAAGTCGAAGTTTGGGATAAATATATATCAAAAGTGATAATTTCTCCCAGATATTAATGTATTTAGTTCTAATTGACATATATGTAAATGCAGTTGGGAGAAATGGCTGGAGTACTGACCGAGCTTCGTCCGTTAGTCGGATAAACCGAAGTTAAGGTATGTAAAGCCAGTTTCTTCGGCAAGTTAGTAGTCTTAGCCTTGTATAGCACAGTAAATTCCGTAGTAGAATTCCCGGAGTTGAATGTTGAGTATTGTGCAAGTTCAGTAAATCTGGTTTGCGTTGTTATACCGTATTCAGTCCGAAAGTTAGTAAAGCATGCGCCAAAATGGCAAGTTAGCATTCCAGACTCAGTATAGCCCAATATGTGAATTTAGCAAGCATGTTTCTAGAATAATATGACAGATATTCAGAATAAGAGTTAGTAAAGTAAAATCAGACAGTCAGATAGTATCTTGGCTACAGATTAGAGATAAAGATCACAGATTCAGTATAAAGCAGTATGAGAATCAATATAATACAGAAAGAGATCAAAATAAGAAATCAGAATTCAGCTGGTATTTTTCAGTTTAAACATGCTTGCTATATATATATATATATATGTGTGTGTGTGTATGTGTGTGTGTGTGTGTGTGTGTGTGTGTGTGCTTATTGTTTGTTGAGACTTGGTTGTGTCGTGAGGGCACCCTTTTGAGCGTCCTCACCACCCCTGGGTTGGTAACTGTGTCGCCCACTGAGCGGGTGGGTTTACGTCACTCCAAGGAGTGGCATGTCGTCCCTAGTTTGGACGAAGATGGGATGAAACTTTCCCCATATCAGGCTGATCAGCATTACAGTACAGATAGCCCTGTTGTGCGCAAGTGCCCAGGGAACAGATTCAGATACAGTTACAGTTACAGATACAGTATAGGAGTCCTCCGGACTCAGACACAGTTATTTATATCAGAGGCCATAGCCCGAGCTGGAGACCCAGGGGGCCGACAGAGGTGCTCGTAGTTAGCAGATGAGTTGAGTGACTTATTTTTGGCTGGTTTTGACTCGGGTAGGGGTATATAGATTGTTTTCTTGCTTGGCGCCATCCAGCTTATGGAGGTTGGTATTGGCTCTTGTTTGCTATATATATATGTATTTATGTGCTATATATTAGTTAATAGACAGCAAGCCGCCGCGTCTACAGGTACGCTCCTGCCCTATCACAGTACAAAAAGTCTTATTCAGTTCATATCAGTTCTTACAGATTCAGTTATCTCCTGCTATTCAGAATTGCTAGTTATGTTATTTGTATTCAGTTTGCTTTGCATACTCGGTACCAGTGGTACTGACGCCCGTGGGGGCGCTGCATTGCTTGCCAGCAGGTACACATAGACGAGGAGTCGATCCCTTGTGATCCAGTCAGCAGAGTTATCAGCTCCTATCCTCCAGAGCTAGACAGTCGGAGGTTGTTCCTATTTCCTTTTTTATTACAATTTGGGTAGGTTGGGGCCCTGTCCCGACCATTTTATTATTACTTCCTAGAGGCTTGCAGTCTGATGTTTCCCTGTGGTGGTGGAGCCGATCGTGTGGGGCCGTGCATCTATATATGTGTTTAGTTGTTGATGATGGCCGCGTGGGGCCTTCTTCTGGTTATAGTTAGCGACCTTGTCAGTCACAAATGTGAATAGCAGTTGCTTTAGATTAGAGTGTCATCGTTCTGGTTAGCTGTTGTGCATTGCAGGTGGCTATAGGCCTAATCGGCCGGGGGCTGTATTTACAGCCGCTATATAGCCGGTTCGTTTCTTGAAATAGAGCTAGAGTCTAGTAGGCACCAGGTGCCGGTCATACCCCCCAAGGTGGGGTGTGACAAACTTGGTATCAGAGCAGTTCGTGTCCCAGGGAGTCTGCAAGCTGTGCTAAGTAGAGTCTTGTCTATGGATGTGTTGTGCACCACATACTATAGGCAGGAGGCTGCGAGGCATAATAGGATGGTTACCCTTCTTTCATACTCAGTCGTGCCATAGCATAGTATAGTATAGGGTTGGTTCTTTTGAAACTTACCACCCTCTTTGTCTACAGATACTATGGCAGATCAGTGGCACCCTGCTACAGACAGGAAATTAGATACAGTGGCAGGCGAGGGCACCAGCAGGATGCCTAACTTACAGCCAGACTCAGCCCAGTCTGAGGGCGATACAGAGGTGTCATCTCGACCCTCCCAGCAGTCTCCGCCTCGTCAGTCACCATTTGAGGCAGCACCGCCTCCCATAGCTTCTGCACCCACTTCATCTGATCAGGAGCTATGTAGTGCGGTGGTTATGTTAACCCAGATGCTAGCTACTTAGCGTCAGCCAGTACCACCTGCAGTAGCAGAATCTCTAGGTGGGCCAGGTAGTTCCAGGGTTAGAGAATTCTTGGCATTGGGACCCCCGCAGTTCACTGGGTCAAATCAAGCAGAGGACCCCCAGGATTTCCTAGATCAGATGCAGAGAATTTTTCAGGTTATTCATGTGACCCCTACAGAATCAGTTGAGCTGGCAGTGTTTCGGTTGCGGGACATAGCTGTATTATGGTACGAGAGTTGGAAAAGGTCTCGAGGGAGAGATGTTGCCCCTCCAACCTGGTCCAGCTTCTTAGAGGCCTTCCTGGACCGTTACTTGCCACGGGAGACCCCGCAGGCCCGGATGGATCAGTTTTTGAATTTGGAACAGGGGGTGAGGAGCGTACGAGAATATGCTTTACAGTTTGACTCCTTAGCCCGCTATGCTCCAGCCTTTGTGGACACTATGCCGTCCAGAGTTCACAGGTTTATTATGGGTCTGAACCCAGAATACATTGAAGCATGCATGACGGCTACGTTACGAGAAGATATGGATATTGCTCGTGTACAGGCCTTTGCCCAGACCATTGAGGGCCTTAGACAGCGGCAATAGGGCAGTAGACAAACAAATCAGGAACAGCACCGCAGAGACAGATCAGATGATATACAGAGGGAGGTTCAGAGAGGACCCAGGCCCCGGTTGTCAGACAGACCCCCTTGACCCCCACCTCCACCACAGCAGCAGCGAGGTAGATTTGTTCGTCGAGGACAGTCAGAGTTTGGTGGCAGTTCTGGAACAGTAGATTGCCCGCAGCAGAGGAGGGGAGAGCAGAGCAGATTCACACCCTCACCCTACCCTAATTGCAGCCGACCTCACGCAGGAGCTTGTAGATACGGCTCCTCAGGATGTTATATTTGCGGGTAGGAGGGGCACCGGATGAGAGATTGTCCGGCCAGGGGGCAAGAGAGCTGAGATAGTCAGGACAGGGGATCCGCAGGGCCACAAGCTCCAGCAGCCTCAGTAGGGCGTAGGCCCTCAGGTTCAGCAGGTAGAGGCCGAGGTAGATTAGGAGCCTCCAGTTCAGGTACGGGCTCAAGCCGTACCTATGCACTACCAGGGAGACAGGACTCAGAGGCGTCTCCAGATGTGGTAACAGGTACGATGACTATCTGCTCATGCCCTGCTTATGTACTGATTGATCCAGGGTCCACTCTGTCATATATTACCCCATCTGTGGCTCAAAAGTTTAATGTCGCGCCAGAGTTATTACAACAGCCCTTTTCAGTATCCACACCCGTCGGTGACTCTATTATAGCTAGTAGAATTTATCGAGGGTGTACAGTAGAGGTTGTTGATCGTCAGACTACCGTAGATCTGGTAGAGCTAGAAATGATTATTTTGATGCCATTATGGGTATGGATTGGTTAGTACCGTGCTATGCCAATGTAGAATGTTGGACCAAGACGGTCCGATTCCACTTTCCAGGAGAGGCAGTGAGAGAGTGGAAAGGCAGCACAGCTACTCCAAAAGGTAGGTTTATTTCCTACCTTCAGGCGAGGAAATTGATAACTAAGGGATGTATCTACTACCTAGTCAGGGTTCAGGATTTTCGGGTAGAATCTCCGACACTTCAGTGTGTTCTGGTGGTGAATGAATTCCCTGATGTATTTCCAGACGAGTTACCTGGTATTCCCCCCAGAAAGGGAGATAGATTTTGCAATTGACTTGCTACCAGGCACTCAGCCTATATCAATTCCTCTGTATCGCATGGCTCCTGCTGAACTCAGAGAATTAAAGGAGCAGTTGAAGGACCTTCTAGATAAGGATTTTATCAGGCCGAGTACTTCACTGTGGGGTGCGCCAGTTCTATTTGTGAGGAAGAAGGATGGCTCGCTCCGCATGTGTATAGATTACCGGCAGCTGAATAAAGTTACAGTAAAGAATAAGTATCCGCTTCCCAAAATAGATGATTTGTTTGATCAATTACAGGGGGCCAGATATTTCTCCAAGATTGACTTGCGGTCCGGATATCATCAGGTTCGAGTTCGTGAAAGAGACATTCCCAAAACGGCTTTCAGGACCCGATATGGACACTTTGAATTCCTAGTTATTCCTTTGGGTTGACGAATGCCCCAGCACCCGATATGGACTGATGAATAGCATTTTCAGACCATACCTGGACTTGTTCGTGATAGTGTTTATTGATGATATTCTGGTGTATTCTTGCTCTAAAGCAGATCACCAGGCTCATTTACGGACAGTGCTCCAGATTCTCAAGGACCGTCAATTATATGCTAAGTTCTCCAAGTGTGAATTCTGGCTGAACCCAGTAGCCTTCTTGGGGCATATTGTGTCGGATGCTGGTATACAGGTTGACACGTAGAAGATAGCAGCAGTTAAAACCTGGCCTAGGCCTACCACTCTGACCAAAGTTTGCAGTTTTCTGGGGTTAGCGGGATATTACAGGAGATTTGTTGAGGGATTCTCTACTATAGCGGCACCTCTGACCAAACTGACGCAGAAAGCAGCAAAGTTTCAGTGGATAGAGGCATGTGAGTAGAGCTTCTAGGAGTTAAAAGACAGATTAACCTCCGCCCCAGTGTTAGCATTGCCGGAAGGTACAGAAGGTTATTCAGTGTATTGCGACACATCAGGAATTGGGTTGGGTTGTGTGTTGATGCAGCATGGTAAGGTGATTGCGTATGCTTCCAGACAGTTGAGGAAACATGAAAAGAATTACCCTACCCACAACCTGGAGTTAGCCGTAGTGATCCACGCTCTGAAAATCTGGAGGCATTATCTGTATGGCGTTCATGTAGACATTTTTACAAATCATAAAAGCCTGCAGTACATTTTCACACAGAGGGAGTTAAATCTGCGGCAGCGTCGCTGGTTAGAATTGCTGAAAGATTATGATGTAAATATTCTCTACCACCCAGGGAGAGCTAATGTAGTAGCAAATGCCATCAGCCATAAGTCAATGGGGAGTTTAGCATATTTGCGACCCGAGAAGTGGGAGTTAGCCAAGGAAATTCATCAGCTAGCTGGTTTAGCTGTTCGAGTAGTAGAAACAGAAAATAACAGAGCGGTGATTCAGAACTCTGCTGTGTCATCGTTAGTTACAGAGGTAAAAGAACGGCAGTACGAGGACCCTGACTTAGTCCAGCTCAGAGATAGAGTTCAGAAAGGTAAGGAGCCAGATTTCCAAGTGAATGAAGATGAAGTGCTGCGTTGTAAGGGCCGCCTATGTGTCCCGAATGTTTCAGGGCTTCGCCAGCAGATCATGCATGAGGTACATTACGCTCGCTATTCCCTCCATCCAGGAGCAACGAAAATGTACCACGACATCAGAGACATCTACTGGTGGCCAGGTATGAAAGCTGAAATAGCTGAATTTGTATATAGATGTCCTAACTGCCAGTAGGTGAAAGCAGAACACCAGAAACCGGGCGGTCTGATGTAGGATAAGTTGTGCCTTTGTGGAAATGGGAAGCGATAAATATGGATTTTGTAACAGGGTTACCCTGTACCAGACGCAAAAACGATTCTATTTGGGTAATCGTTGATAGATTAACAAAATCAGCCCATTTCCTACCAGTACGAACTACATTCTCTGCTGAGGATTATGCTGAACTGTATATCATAGAGATAGTCAGATTGCACGGTGTTCCGGTGTCTATTATCTCAGATAGAGGAGCACAATTTACAGCGAGATTCTGGCAATCGTTCTAGAGAGACCTAGGGACACAATTAACTTAAGTACAGCCTTTCATCCTCAGACAGACGGGCAAGCAGAACGAACTATCCAGACGCTCGAAGATATGCTACGAGCGTGTGTACTAGATTTTGGGGGTAGCTGGGATGAGCATCTGCCATTGATTGAATTTGCCTATAATAACAGTTCTCATTCAGCTATCCAGATGGCGCCCTTTGCAGCATTATACGGGCGGAAATATAGATCACCCGTTGGCTGGTTTGAAGCGGGGGAGACAGCGTTGATTGGGCCGAATATTATTCGTCAATCAGAAGAGGCGGTGAAGCTTATCAGAGAACACCTACTGACTGCTCAGAGCCACCAGAAGTCTTATGCAGATATGCGGCGCAGAAATTTAGAATTTGCAGTGGATGACTGGGTATATTTGAAAGTATCTCCGATGAAAGGGGTGATGAGATTTAGCAAGAAAGGCAAGCTTAGCCCGAGGTTCATTGGGCCATATCAGATTCGGCGAAGAATTGGCCAAGTAGCATACGAATTGAACTTGCCCCCAGAATTAGAGTTTGTTCACCCAGTATTCCATGTATCTATGTTGAGGAAGTTCGTAGAAGACCCTTCCACAGTTGTTCCAGTTCAAGATGTCGAGGTCACAGAAGAGTTAGCATATGAAGAGGTTCCAGTAGCTATCTTAGATAGACGGATTCGTAGATTGAGAACTAAAGATATTGCATTTTTCAAGGTATTGTGGCATAACAGGAACCGAGAAGAGATGGCCTGGGAAGTCGAGGAGGACATAAAAGCCAGATGTCCCCACTTATTCCAGGCATAGGCAAACAGGAGGTATGTTAGAACTATTTTTCCTTATGAATGCTTATATTTCATATATGAAAGAAGGCGATTGATTATAGACAGTTATATATGAATATTATTATATCGTGTGGAGTACCTGTATTGGGCTTTTCTGCTTTTCAGGAATTTTGAGATAGTCCATAATACAGGGGAAACTCTACCGAAATTTTTCCAAGGATAAGTCAGCCAGTTAAGATTTCTATAAGTCAGAATGTCATTCGAGGACGAATGTTCTTAAGGGGGAAGGATGTTACACCCCGTAAATTTTAAATGAATAAATAGCCTAATGGCATGTTGGTTAAGGGATTTAGGAAAAAAAAGGGGAAAGTCGGGTTTTTTTCAAATATAACAATAATTTCCAGAAAACAGAGGGTATAGCCAAGTTAAGGAAAAACCCACAACATTTATATATATTTCCTTCCAATTACGCTACGAAACGCGGTCTAAACTTCGTTCCGGCTTAGATACTGAGGTATAAAGCTGTAGAGAGAAATCCTACGAAGTTGGTTCCGTGAAATTTGGCCGGCGAGACATCGTACTACCGAGGTAAAGTAAATAGAATTGCTTTAAATTAGTACCAATGTGTTCCTAGCCTTGCAGTGAGCATTTATCCCTTCTGGACTATTGAGAAATAATGAGTTTTCGACCGTTTTCCGATAAGTCAAAGTTTGGGATAAATATATATCAAAAGTGATAATTTCTCCCGAATATTAATGTATTTAGTTCTAATTGACATATATGTCAATGCAGTTGGGAGAAATAGCTGGAGTACTGACCAAGCTTCGTCCATTAGTCAGATAAACCAAAGTTAAGGTATGTAAAGCCAGTTTCTTCGGCAAGTTAGTAGTCTTAGCCTTGTATAGCACAGTAAACTCCGTAGTAGAATTCCCGGAGTTGAATGTTGAGTATTGTGCAAGTTCAGTAAATCTGGTTTGCGTTGTTATATCGTATTCAGTCCGAAAGTTAGTAAAGCATGCGCCAAAATGGCAAGTTAGCATTCCAGACTCAGTATAGCCCAGTATGTGATTAGCAAGCATGTTTCTAGAATAATATGACAGATATTCAGAATAAGAGTTAGTAAAGTAAAATCAGACAGTCAGATAGTATCTTGGCTACAGATTAGAGATAAAGATCACAAATTCAGTATAAAGTAGTATGAGAATCAGTATAATACAGAAAGAGATCAGAATAACAAATTAGAATTCAACTAGTATTTTTCAGTTTAAACATGCTTGCTATATATATATATATATATATATATATATATATATATATATATATATATATATGTGCTTATTGTTTGTTGAGACTTGGTTGTATCGTGAGGGCACCCTTTTGAGCGTCCTCGCCGCCCCTGGGTTGGTAACTGTGTCGCCCACTGAGCGGGTGGGTTTACGTCACTCCAAGGAGTGGCATGCCGTCCCTAGTTTGGACGAAGATGGGATGAAACTTTCCCCATATCAGGCTGATCAGCATTACAGTACAGATAGCCCTGTTGTGCGCAAGCGCCCAGGGAACAGATTCAGATACAGTTACAATTACAGATACAGTATAGGAGTTCTCCGGACTCAGACACAGTTATTTATATCAGAGTCCAAGCCCGAGCTGGAGACCCAGGGGGCCATAAGAGGTGCTCGTAGTTAGCAGATGAGTGGAGTGACTTATTTTTGGCTGGTTTTGACTCGAGTAGGGGTATATAGATTGTTTGCTTACTTGGCGCCATCCAGCTTATGGGGGTTGGTATTAGCTCTTGTTTGCTATATATATATATATATATATGTATTTATGTGCTATATATTAGTTAATAGACAGCAGGCTGCCGCATCTACAGGTACGCTCCTGCCCTATCACAGTACAGAAAGTCTGATTCAGTTCATACCAGTTCTTACAGATTCAGTTATCTCCTGCTATTTAGAATTGCTAGTTATGTTATTTGTATTCAGTTGTATTCAGTTTGCTTTGCATACTCGGTACCAGTGGTACTGACGCCTGTGGGGGCGCTGCATTGCTTGCCTGCAGGCACACATAGACGAGTAGTCGATCCCTCGTGATCTAGTTAGCAGAGTTATCAGCTCCTATCCTCCGGAGCTAGACAGTCGAAGGTTGTTCCTATTTCCTTTTTTATTATAGTTTGGGTAGGTCGGGGCCCTGTCCCGACCATTTTATTATTACTTCCTAGAGGCTTGCAGTCTGATGTTTTCCTGTGGTGGTGGAGCCGGTCGTGTGGGGCCGTACATGTATATATGTGTTTAGTTGTTGATGATGGCCGCGTGGGGCCTTCTTCTGGTTATAGTTAGTGACCTTGTCGGTCACAAATGTGAATAGCAGTTGCTTCAGATTATAGTGTCATCATTCTGGTTAGCTGTTGTGCTTTGCAAGTGGCTATAGACCTAATCGGCCGGGGGCTATATTTACAGCCGCTATATAGCCGGTTTGTTTCTTGAAATAGAGCCAGAGTATAGTAGGCACCAGGTGCCCGTCATACCCCCCAAGGTGGGGTGTGACATACCCGTCCCTTAACTTATATTACGACCCGATAAATCCTACTTGATCTTATGATCAAACATCCTTAAATTAGTGAAGTAATACACTAAGCACAAGTTTATGGGTCAATACACTTGGCATGTGAATTCTTTGTGAGAGTGAGCTTAATTCTTATTTATATACCCATACGCAGTATGATTTGAAAATGTGTGAGTAAAAATGGGTAAATCTCTTGTTGTGAGGGCACATGATTAATGAAGGATAAAATTCATGTTGGATTTCTTGGTCGGTTGATTTGCATGAGTTTGTTGAGATTAAGAGTCAATTCTTGAGGTTAGGAAGTATTCACATAGTTATATTTTATTTAAAGGGTTAAATCTTGCATGCTCTATTTTAACTTGCTATCAATAAACAATCGTTGTAGCCGTAGCTTGAATTATCTTGCTCAATTGGCTATGTGTGAGTCTTCATGTGCATGAGATGTAAAAGGTTTGTTCGAGGAAGAACAAGGCTTTAAGTGTGGGGCAGTGATCTTGGGCATTATTTCTTGCCCAAGTGCTATTTTATAACTTGATTTAGTCATGTTTGTCTATTTATACACTTACATTATCATGTGATTTTATGTAAATTTTGACGTGTACTAACCAACATGATTAGTCCTTGTTTTGTAGGTGAAAAATGCATGTGAGGGACTAAATAATGGTGTGCGAAGTGGAGGAATGCATTTGAAAGAAAATTGCAAAAGTCGGCAAGGAAGCATGCCATTGCAAGGCTGGCCGCGCAAGGCAGCGTGTCACGCTATGCGTGTGCCGCGCCCAGCACCGTGCCATGCCAATGCCAGGCGCAAGAAGAATGCAGCAAAACAGGTCGCCTGCACGCCAAAGCCGTGCCACGCTAGGCACATCTGCGCGCCAGTGGCCATGTCACGCAGGCCATCGCGCAGCCTGGGCGCCGTGCCACGGTGCCATCGCGGCATGCCTCGGCCAAAGGTCATTTTTTAGGCTAGTTTCAGTGTGCATTCGCGATACCTCCGTGTCTTGGAGGGAAATTAGCGCGTCCACCTCTGTGCCACGAAGCCATTCCACGACAGGCAAAAATTGGCACATTCCCTATTTACTATAAATTAAACCCTTAGCTTCCAAAATCAAATGTCACGAAATATTTTCTGAAAACCGTAGAGGAGCGAAGGAAGAAGTGAAGAACTCACCTAGGGTTCACTAATTTTACATTCTCTTTTACCTATTCTTGTTAGTACACTATTTTAATGATGTTCTTGAGTTATTGTACGAACATGAGTGGCTAAAACCCTTCTTCTAGGGTTGAGGCCACGTGATATGATTGTAATTGCATCGATTTGTTTTGGTTTGAGTTGTTAATTGTTGTTTTGTCATACATTCTTTATAATTGTTGTTTTTATGCTTGATCACCATGAAAACAAATGCGTTTAGCTTAGGTAAAAGCTTGAAAGAGTAACCCTAGGCAAGAACATAGGAATGTAGGGAGCAAGTTCTTATCTTTAGATATGATTCGCGGTTAGGATAGAAAATATACCTAATTTGCCTTGCTTGGTTGCTAAAACGGGATGAGAGCAAGACACCGGGTTAGAATTATCAGTCCACCACTCGTAGAAGTGGTTGTGAAGCTAAGTTGGATCAAATGATTAGAGGTATGAAAGTCCCTAATCAAGAGCATAAACCCCGTAAACCACATCCACGTAGTTGAATTGCCCACGAACTAGGTTATCACGTCCCCGCTCAATGATGTAGTTGTGAGGCTATTTTGTCGTGTTTAGAGGCTCGAGAAACCATGAAAATCGCATTTTCAACTATGTTAGACAACAATTGATAATATCATACTTGAACCATTACAAAATGTAGCATTGCATGATTATTCGGCCTTAGCTCTAGTTGCTTCTTATATTATTTTCAGATTATTTTGTGACCACCCTTAAATTTAATTATAATTTGCCAAAAACTTCTATAATCAACACTTGTGAAGGTTAATGTCACACTTGAACTTCATAATTTGCTGAATTGGTTCAGTCCCTGTGGGTTTGACATCCGACTCTTGAAAAAGGCCACTGAATTATTTGTACTACCGCGTACGCTTGCGAGTGCGCTGGGGCGCAACAAGTTTTTGGCACTAGATATGGCCACTTTGAATTTCTAGTCATGTCCTTCAGAATGAAAAATGCCCCAGCAGTGTTCATGGACCTGATGTACAACATTTTCAGACCATACTTGGACTTGTTCGTGATAGTATTCATCGATGATATTCTAGTGTATTCCCACTCAGAGGCAGATCACCAGGATCATCTACGGACAGTGCTCCAGATTCTCAGAGATCGCCAGCTATATGCAAAATTTTCTAAATGTAAATTTTGGCTTAATTCAGTAGCCTTCTTAGGCCATATTATGTCAGATGTCGGTATACGGGTAGATACGCAGAAGATAGAGGCAATGAAAACATGGCCTAGACCTACCACTCCGACCGAGGTACGTAGTTTCCTGGAATTAGCCGGGTATTACAAAAGGTTCGTGGAAGTATTTTCCACTTTAGCAGCACCTTTAACCAAATTGACGCAGAAGGCAGCAAAATTCCAGTTTGGACTGAGGCATGTGAGCAGAGCTTTCAGGAACTGAAAGACAGATTGACATCAGCATCGGTGCTAGCGTTGCCAAAAAGAACAGAGGGTTATGCATTCTTTTGTGACTCTTCGGGTGTTGGGTTAGGATGTGTTTTGATGCAGCATGTTAAGGTGATTGCCTATGCTTCCAGGCAGCTGAGGAAGCATGAGAAGAACTACCCTACCCATGACCTAGAATTATCCACAGTGATTCATGCCTTGAAAATATGGAGGCACTACCTGTATGGTGTCCACCTAGATATTTTCACTAATCACAAAAGCCTACAGTATATTTTCACCCAAAAAGAGTTGAATCTGCGGCAGCGTCGCTGGTTGGAGCTATTAAAGGACTATGATGTGAATTTTTATATCACCCAGGAAGGGGCAATGTTGTAGAAGATGCCCTTAGCCGCAAATCCATGGGAAGCCTGGCATATTTACAGCCCGAGCGGCAGGAATTAGCCCAAGAATTGCATCAGCTAGCCAGTTTAGTCGTCTATATAGTAGATTCAGGAGACAATGGGGTAGTAATTCAGAATACGGCAGTATCATCATTGGTCGTGGAAGTGAAAGAATGACAATATGAAGATACTAGCCTGGTTTAGCTCAGAAATAGGGTCCAGTGAGGGGAAGTGACAGATTTTCAACTAACCGAGGATGGAGTTTGGAGATATAGGGATCGCCTCTGCGTTCCAGACGTGGCAGAGCTTCGCCAGCAAATTATGGCCGAGGTACACTATGCCCGTTACTCTGTCTATCCAGGTTCGACAAAAATGTACCATGATGTAAAAGAGATTTACTGGTGGCCGGGAATGAAAAAGGGGATAGCAAAATTTGTAGCTCAATGTCCCAATTTCCAACAGGTGAAAGTTGAACATCAGAAACCAGGCGGACTTACACAGGATATAGTCGTGCCTTTATGGAAATGGGAGGCAATTAACATGGATTTCGTTGTAGGGTTACCTCGTACCAGGCGTAAATATGATTCTATTTGGGTAATTTTGACAGGTTGACAAAATCAGCTCATTTTCTGTCAGTAAGGGCTACCTTTTCAGCCGAAGATTATGCTGAGTTGTATATTAGAGAAATAGTCTGATTGCATGGGGTTCCATTGTCAATTATCTCTGATAGAGGGGCGCAGTTTACAGTTAAATTTTGGCAGTCCTTTCAGAGGGGTCTGGGGACGTAGGTTAACCTAAGCACAACCTTCTATCCTCAGACAGACGGGGCAGGTAGAATGTACAATCCAGACTCTCGAGGATATGTTACGGGCATGTGTGCTAGATTTTGGAGGCAGCTGGGATGAACATCTACCGCTTATTAAATTTTCCTATAATAACAGTTATCATTCAGCAATTCAAATGGCGCCTTATGAAACGTTATATGGGCGGAAGTGTAGGTCTCCAGCTGGTTGGTTTGAGGCAGGAGAATCAGCATTGATTGGGCCAGATATTATTCATCAGTCAGAAGAGAAAGTAAAGCTTATCAGGGAACGTCTGTTGATGGCTCAAAGCCGCCAGAAATCATATGCTGATGTGCAGCGGAGAAACCTAGAATTTAATGAGGGTGACTGGGTATTCCTAAAGGTTTCACCAATGAAGGGTGTGACGAGATTTGGTAAGAAAGGCAAGCTCAGCCCGAGGTTTATTGGGCCTTGTCAGATTCGCCGAAGGATAGGCCAGGTGGCTTATGAATTGGATTTACCTCCAGAATTAGAATTCGTTCACCCAGTTTTTCATGTATCAATGCTGAGAAAGTGTATAGGAGATCCCTCCCGGATTGTCCCAGTCAAAGACATCCAAATCACTGAGGAGTTAGCTTATGAAGAAGTCCAGTAGCCATACTAGATCGGCAGATCCGCAGACTAAGAACTAAAGATGTTTCTTTCGTTAAAGTGTAGTGGCGAAATAAGAACCGAGAGGAGATGACCTGGAAGGCAGAAGACGATATGAAAACCAGATATCCTCAGTTATTTCATCTTAGTCAGATTGTGCAGCTAGAGGTATGTTGTTGTTGTTGTTTCATAAGTTGCATTATATACATGTATATGTGAGATAATTGATTTCAGTCTATTGTGAAGTGAATGCCATAGTATTTGTGGAGTACCTATATTGGACTTTTCTGCGTTTCAGGGTTTTTGGATAGTCCATGTTACAGGGGAGACTCTGCCAAAATTTTTCCAGAATAAGTAATTGCAAAGTTAAGGTTCTTGCAAGTAGAAATTAACATTCGAGGATGAATGTTCTTAAGGGGGGAGGATTTTACACCCCGTAAGTTTCTAACGTTTAGTCGGCCTATTCATATGTTGGTTGAGAGTTTTAAAGTGCCATACGTACGAGGAAAGGGCCCAGGGAGAAGGCTGAACGAGTGCGAAGTCGGGATTTCACAGGAGGAGGCCGAACCAAGTTTTGCAGAGGGGTAAAGTGGCATGGAGCAGCCCCCTCCGCGTTACCCAGAGTGGCACGAAGCAGAACCAGTGTGATGGGCAGAGTGCCACGTCGCCTTGTCTGCTGCCTCATGTATATAAAGGCCTCACACATATAAGTTAAATCATTATTTACAAATCACGGCCCGAATAGAGGGAAACCGGGGAAAACATTTGGAAATCATCCTATTACGCCGCTAAACGCAATCCAAATCCAAATTAACTCCGGGTATTAAAGAATAAAGTTGTAGGGAGCATTGCTACGGAGTTATTATCATCCCACCGAGCTTAAGTTGATGGAATTGTTTCAAACTAGTGTCAATATAATCACGTGCCTAAAGTAATTATTTCTCCCTTCTAGATTCCCGAGAAATTACGGGTTTTTGATAATCTTTCGATAAGTTGAAGTATAGTCAGTATATATATATATATATATATATATAAAAGTTATTATTTTCTTCAAATATAGTACTAAAGTATCCCTATTCTTCCGTTAATATGATTACAGTTGGAAGGGCAGTTGAACACAAGCCGAAACTCGCAAGTTAATCGGTAAACAGCGAACGAGGTATGTTAAGGCATTTTCTTTCGGCAAGTTAGTTTCTTCAGCCTAGTAGTCCAGTATGAATCCCAGTAAAGCATGTTAGGAGTTTGTCATCATGTCTAGTTGTTGTTGTCAGTCGAGACTCGTAATTTGTATTGTTTTGGACTGGATTACACCTGTATAGCTTCCGTGACCACCTCAGAATTAATAGCTGTGTCGCCGCCCGCCAGGGGCGAGGATACGTCACTCTACAGAGCGGCATGCCATCCGCAAGGGACGAAGATGGGGATCTAGATCCTCATATGCCATGGTTGGCCTTACACACACCCTCGCCGAGCGTTTACGCTCGGGGTGTAGATATCAGGAGTCCTCCGGACTCAGACACAGCTACAGTCAGGGGTCGAGCGGGCCTAGTTGCAGACCCAAGGGATTAGCAGGACACTTATAGCTGGTAGTTGACTCGGTATGACCTGGATAGGGGTATATAGATTGAGTTGTACTCACTAGGGCTAATGGGGGCCCAGGTGGGTTATTCTGTGTTGATTGTACCTTCCGGCTTATGGGGGACAGGTAAGGTTTATGTTTGCTTTATTTATTGATAGTTAGATAATAAGACGCCTCGCTTGTTAGGTATGACCCCTACCCTCCTTATTATAGTTATGTTTAGCCCTAATTTCACTACTTCAGTCATCTTTAGTCCGTTTTCTTTACTTCACTCATTGTTAGTTCTATTTCTTACTTTCAATCATTTAAAGTTACCGCCTTACATATTCAGTACCTGTGGTACTGACTCCCTCTTTTAGGACGTTGCATTACTTGCCTACAGGTGCAGATAGACGAGGAGCAGGTCCCTTGTAGTTTCAGTCAGTCGTACAGAACCGTCATCTCCCTTCTTCCGGATCTTGTGTGATAGAGGTTTACTTCTTTTGTTTGTACAGTATGGTTAGGTCGAGGCCCTGTCCCGACCATCTTATTACTCCTAAAGGCTTGCAGATTGTGTTACTTCCCTATGGTTAGATGATATCGGTCGTGTGGGACCCGTATGTGTTTTAGATTATGTGTGTTGGCCGTGTGGGGCCCTATTTAGCTATTGATTGGTGGCCTTGTCGGTCATAGTTCAGTTTAGAATCTGATTTTACTTTCCAGTTATAACTAGATATCATGGTGGCCCTGTCGGCCTGCATAGGACTCCCTATGATTGTTCGTCTTTGGTTAGCTGTTTACTTTCATAGGTGGCTATCGGCCTTGTCGGCTAGGGGTTGTATTTACAGCCGCTATATAGCCCGTTGTTTTCTTGATTCTAGAGTTAGAGTCAGCCCGGCACCAGAGGTGCTTAGGCTCAGTCAGCTCAGCAGTTCAGGTCCTAGTAGGGCACCAGGTGCCAGTCATGCCTCCCAAGGCGGGGCGTGACATTGGAGATCAAATACATGAATTGCTTTGAGATTTCATTCCTTGTTCTTAACTTTTTCATACTATGATTGTGCAATAATCAATTGGATTTTTCTTCAATCATCGTTGTAAGTTGTTAATTATATTTTCTTCCATGAAATCTAATTCTTTTCTTGCAATCATGAATAGCTAAAACCTCCACAACTAGGGTTTTGGGAACCATGGTGAATTAACTAACTAGGGTTAACATAAAGTGATTCTAAACTAATACACATGCTTGTATTGTTCATCTCTTCATCATAAATGTTTCTTAATGATGCGCAACGTTAAGACTTGCCCGCATTCCCAACTTACTTGAATCTAGAGAAGTAGAGATTAGAAAAAAAGAAGAACAGAAAAGCTTTGAACTTTAAGTTTCATTGAATAACTTGAGTTGCAGTCGTAGGATAGTTAATTTGGAATAGTTAATAACGGTTAAAGTGAAAATACTCAAGAGACCTAATTTGGTGATTGAGTATAGTCATTCAATATGGACAAATCGATTTTTTGGATGAATCTATGTTATCAGTTCTGTAGGATAAGTATTAGGACAGATCACTAGTTTAATAACCCAAAGTTGTTATGAATCCATGGGAAACACTTCCCTAGTTAATTGCATAAACTTGATCATAGCAATAATTTTCTATTTTCTTACTTGATTCTTCTTTAAAAACCCTCATTAGGAAATAACTGTACTAAAAGCATAAATACTAGCATTATTCTATATCCTGACTATATTCTCTGTGGGATCAACCCCAACCTAATTGGGTTCTTTATTGACAACATCCGCGTCATACTTTTATAGGGGCATGATTTGAGTGTTAATCAATCTACTCTTTGTTTTTGTTTCCGAAAGTCCAACCAAACCAACATTTTGTTCATTATAGAGGACTTTAGATTCTCCCACTTAAAGGAATGTTCCGCAGCAAATTGGCATGCTTGTTTAAAGGCAAAGACATCCATATTTTCTACTTGTTTAACATAAAAAAGAACACAACAGTCACAAAACATCAATATTTTCTACATCACTAAGTGAAACTTAATAATTGATTCTCATATAATAATCTCTATTTCTTCCCTATTTTTGTGATAGGAGAATCTCTCTCTTCTTTTTGTTTTTTATTTTTCTCCTTTTCTTGGTAGGATTACCCATGGTAAAACTAATACAATCTTCTAATATAATCTAACATTGTTATAATCGCAATCAAGGAATATATAGGTAAATATAACACATGCATCTACATACCAAGACAATCATCCTAGGTCTCATAGTCTCATAGATGTGTGTCATGCTCGAGTATGCAACAGATGCAAAATCCTTAGAACCAAGGCACCAAAAGCAAGGTCTTTATAGGTAAGGACAAGGTACAATATCTATAAACCCACAAGATAAGGCACATCCTTAAAATATCCAAGTAAACAAAAATCATCCTTATTGTCTTCCAAAATTAACAACTTTCACCTTTCCATTAAAGGAAGATATAAAAATTAACAGAACTCAAAATATACGTTAGTTGCACGTGGCATTAGATCCCCCTTCAATTCTCAAAACTTCTTTTGTTATTCTATTAACCAATCCTCATCTAATTCAACAACTGGATGTTCGTATTTTGAGCTTCCTTCTTGCTTTTGTTTCTTGCTCTTGTGTGCTTTCCAATACGTAAGGCGTAAGTTATGATGTGTTGATCTCGATCTGTGAAGTTTTTCTAAGGAAATATAGTAATAAAGAAGGTTCTTTCAACATCCTAATCGAGAAATAAACTGCTTTTTCCTTCGTCTGGAGAAATAAACTGTTTTGTCCTGAGTATATACGTAAGTTGATTCAAACTTCAAAGTGCAAATCACTAATTTAGGAAGAAACATTCGAACCTAGGAAGAAGTGGAAGAAAGACTATAAAGATGTTAGGTATCCATCTTCAAAGGTGTATATATGCTATAAGAGCAGATACATACATGTTAAATTTGGAGCAAGGAGTTATAGCTTAAGCACTAGAAGTTAGTTAAGCATATCCAAAATAAAATAGGACTTTACCATTGCGTCCGACACGAATTCTAAGACAGAATCAATCAGGGAAGGGATTAATCTTTTTCCATAAGCTTCCTAGCTGAGGAATATGACTCTTTCGTTTGAGATAAGTTGAGAAACAAGTTGGTCAAATGAGGAGAGAAGCATTGAGACAGAGTGATGGGTAATTTGCACAATTCTCATTAAACTTGGTAGCTCTATCAAGTTGCCTTTCTAATTCTAACAGTATATGATATCTGAAAAGTTATAATACCTTCTAGGAGAATCAAATACATAGACTAACTAATGACATTTGAATCTTTTCTATATTAGGTACTTCGGAAGAAAGGAAGGTACGTGGGCTCACATTACTAAAAGATATTTAGAAGTTGCCTCCAAGAAAGACAGTTGTTGTCTCGTTCAATAGTCCTAATCAAACCATTGGAAAAGATGCTCGCATGCTTGCAAGCTTTCTAGGAATTATCGCTAGAACTTCAGAACTGGAGTTGTTACACATAAATGGTTGAAGAAGCTTTGACAAAGATGAAAAAATAAAATTGGTAGAGTTTTCGAGGGTATGGAGTTATTATTATCTTATAATACATGAATCTTTTAAGATGTTATTTTTATTTTACATGGTATTATCTTATAAGTATTTGTTTTTGTTTATTCAGAAGAAGTTTTTTATCCCAAAACGTGGAGAAGAGTTTGTCATAAAGTCATTAGTAAAGAAATGAAAAGATTATAAATGTGACTTAAAAAGTATTTATATGAAAATTTTAAGACCAAAGATGTGTTGCTGAAGAATAAACCGAATCGTATACCAAGAGATAAGTGGACTGGTCTGATGTCCTATTGGTTTTCAAAAAAAGCTAAGGTACCATTAATTTTAAAAGTCTTAAGAACCCATACTACCAAGCAAAGGATATCTTTATGTATAAACTATAAGATGTTTTTTATGTTTCAATGACAATGACATAGCCAAACAAACAGAAACGATAGGTCCAAGCAAATGATGCCACACACGGGAGGATCGAAAAGTATTGCCACCTTGATGGGTGAGAAGGTATTTATTTATACATTAAAACTTATAATATTTTATAACTCTTTTTGTCACGCTTATTCAACATCAACTAATGTATAGGCTGAAACTGTGATTGAGCCTACACGAGCACAAGTTTTATATTAACTCATAAACCACGTAAGGATGGTAGGCCACTAGATGAAGAATATGCAAAGACAATTGTAAGATTTTTCTTCATTATTTTTTAATAAAGTAGGATAAAATTTATTTCATACTTAGGATTCTATTCCTAATATGATGTAACACATTCATATCAGTATCCACTTGAGATAGAGTTGATTTAAATTCTTCAATGTCATTAAGGACTTCCTAAAATTCTTTGACTATAAGTATTCCAGATTTATCATTGTCTGCTTCATGAAATATAGCAGCAATATCTTCCTGAACAATAAGAAATTTAGAGAAACAAAGATTAGTATTTTTACAATTTAATATCTAATATCAATTCAAAGTCCAAACAAGTTTTACTTTGTTGAAAGCTGACTATTCCCTATGTTAATTAACCAAAGAGTACTGGTAATATCTGGACTAACAAATATCCTAAAAATCATTTCCTACTCTATACCAATTTTTAAAAAAATTAAGTAAAGTGAACAACATTCCTGTATGGACTGTATATATTTCCTAGCTAAGCTTCACGGTATTTCCATCAAAGAAAAAAAGAAGATGATTGATGACTTTACTCTATTTCAACCTTATACCAAAGTTCTATTACCCATATAAACATGTCATTACTTGTTAATTTTTTGAAGTATATAACTGTGAAGTAGCCTAATCTACTTTACCCTCCTCCAGATATAAGAAAAAAAGAGAAGAAGAATAGAAGTAAATGATTTTCCATTTAGCTCATTCTGAAAATTATGATCAATAAATCCAACACTGTTAAACAAAGGAGTAGCGACTAAAGTAGCCTTTGCTTGGTGTGTCTTTCAACCGCATAATGTCTTGTGTATAGGTATTACATCCTAATGACGAGGGAAGAAAATATGATCTATTGCCGCAAGAAGTGTTATCTTCACCGAATTAGTCGTAAACTAGTATATTTTCTTTAACAAAAGAGTGAATAAAGATTGATGTTTAAACATATTGTAGATATATTAAACATATTTCAATAGTATATTTTTGTTTTGTTGTTCATCACTTCTTTAGTCAAATGCATCTATGTTCCACTTGAATTCACTTTTCGAGTTTTGCCAATTCATTCGAAAATTTAATTTTTTAAAATAATTTTCTTGAAGTAAGTTTTAGCAGCAAAACATCTTGTTCTACAATTTGTCATTAATTTTCAATTATCAATCATCACTAATCTTATTTTTCGATTACATCTTTGATCATTTTTTTCATTATTATTAACTTATATTTGGTTAATTGAACAGGACATAATCAATAAAAAGTTGAGTAATAGTGAGGGATCAAACAAGCAAAATCCTCGCTTTGTTGCTTGGAAAGGATATGTGTATTTCCAAGTGTTAGAAAATTAAAAAAAAAAAATTGGTTATGTTCGTGGTTTAGGACTTGGTCCAACTCCTTCTGTACTATGGGGTAGTAGATCTTCTTTTGGAAATATTGTTGAAGAGGATTCGTCTAGTGAGATTGTAGAAAAGTTAGAAGAAGAGATAATAAAGTTAAAAGTTAAATTGAAAACAAAATGAAGAAAAGAATTTGGTGAAACAAAATCAAGAGAAGTTGTTATCTGAATTAGCATGGATGAGTAAAGCAATGAGTAGAAATGCTCCAAATGAGTTATCTATAAATCAGAATATTAATGGAGTTTCAGATGGCCAGGTAACTTAATTTTAAGTGTTTGAGACATTTATTGAAATTTTAATCTTACAAAAATAATTTTATCTACTTTTTAGGTTTTCACTGCGAACAGTGGCCATGAACGAGTACAACAATTACCACAAATATTATTTAAAGGACATAGTATTGCTGAAAATACTCCATCTTCTTATAGTATTGTTCATTTATCTGAATATGTTAACATAGTACTCCTTATATGAATTCACAATATGTTGGTGTTGGTGTTGTTGACTCTAAATATTTGATTCGAACAACTATTCTATAAAGAGTATGTATTGTTCTTCTTAATAGTGAGTGAATTATTATGACTTGAATTATTCTATCCATTCGAATTATTATGACTTGAAGGATATGGGTGACGAATTGAGTGAGAGATTGTTGAATTATGTAACTTTATCTTAAGCATTGTTATAAATTGAAGGATATGGGTAACTTTGGATGTACTCCATCTATTGTCTGTTTCTTGAGCTTCCTCTTTTGAGATGTTAGATATTGGGATGTGCTTTTAAGATAGAATTATCTTTGTAAATAGGTTTAAAATTTGGTACTCTTATTTATAGGGAAGATTCTGGTGAAATTATAAAAAATTTGAAGAGTTAGTAAAACCTGATGTGATGCATCATCAAGATTGTGCACTCACTCCAAAAATAAATTCCTTATTTTTTTTAAAAATAAACTTAAGGTGATCTGATTCACTTTTGATATCAGAGAATATTGTGTAGATGAAGTTGTTAATTAATATTATATTAGAGATATCGGATGTTGGGATGTGTTTTCAATATAGAATTGCTTTTGTAAATAGGTTGAAAATTTGGTAGTCCTATTTGCAGGGGAGACTCTGCCAAAATTCTTAAGAATTTAAAGAGTAAATAAAATTTGATAAAATTTTGAGTCTGACTAATTTCACAATATATTAGATTTATAAATGCTACTCTTTTTAACATTAGATTCCACCTTTTGACATTCATTCATTTTATTATTTCAGGTCATACAATATGACGTTCTAATATCACGTGGAAGATTTTAATATTATAAAGATCAATTGCAAATTTGTTTGAGGACTATGTATTTAGAAATTTTTTATTGATAAGAACAACTACAATGACATTAGCTATTGTTTAAACACAAAATATTATCTTTTAGTTCGCTAATTGCATTAGTATTATGAATTAGTACTTGTTTTTTTATCTTGAGTTAATGAAATATATTGTATTTTTATGAATTATAATAGCGTGTTTTATTAGTACTTGCTATTATAATTATTGATATAACCATTTCAGAAATATGTTTAGCAGCCATTATAATTGTGGTTACATAATAGCTGTTAACATATGTAATTTTTACCTGTAATTTATTTAGATTTAGTGGCAATGAAAATAGATACCAAAAGTATTTGTGGAGCCATTTTGGATTAACTTTAGTGGCCATTATAATTGACGCTAACAATAAAGGGATATAGGAAAAGTTTAGCAACAATTTAATTGAATTTAGTAGCAATATAAATAGACAGCAAAAATATTACGCAACCATCTGGGGAATAGATTTATCGGCTGTTATAATTGCCTCTACTCAATAGCCATTAAAAGTGCCCTTTTCGCGGCCATTATAATTGACACTAAAAGGTGGAGTAGGTCATTTTCGAAATGTATTTAGCAGTCATTATAAGTGTCGCTAACAATTTTCATTAAAGCATATGACATTTAGTGGTAATTAAACCACATTTATCGACACTTTTTATATGGTCGCTAAAACCTTCAGCGACCCCATGTATAGCAGAAAAAGCCTAATTGCTAATATATCTTATAGCATAAATTATTATTATCACGAAAGGCATTTTTAGTTGCAGCTAAAGGCCCTTTTTCTAGTAGTGCATATTGGTGTGGCTCGGATGAAATGGAAGCTTGCCTCCGGAGTCTTATATGATTAAAAAAGTACCACTAAAACTTAAAGATAAGTTCTAAAGAGTGGTGGTTAGACTGACTTTGTTGGATGAGGTGGAGTATTGACCAATCAAGAACTCTTATGTTTAGAAGATGCAAGTTGCAGAACTAAGGATGTTGAGATAGATGTGTGATCATACCATAAGCGATAAGATTAGGAATGAAGATATTCGGGACAAGATGGGAGTTGCCTTTGTAGTGAATTAGATAAGGAAAGGGAGAATGACATAATTAGACATATGAATAGAAGATGTGTAGATGCCCCAGCGAGGAGGTGTGAGAGGTTGTATATAGTGGGTACCAAGAGAGGTAGAGGTATGTTGAAGAAGTATTGGGGAGAAGTGATTAGATAGGACATAGCGTAACTTCAGCTTATCGAATACATAATCTTAGAAAGAGGATATGAAGGTCATAAATTAAGGTAGAAAGTTAATAGGTAATTGAGCATTTTCTTGCTTTCAACGAGATTAGGCTTGGTGATAGTATGGAGCACCGTGTCTATTGTAGTAATAACCTTACTCATGTAGTTTCTTGCTTTTCTTATTTGTTATCATATGTTGTTCATTATATTTAGATGATCACACTATTTTGTTAATGTTGTTGTGTAATGCCCCGAACACTCAAAGACTAGATCCGAGACTTAAATCAGAAAATCCAAAAAAAAAACTACAGAAAATGTCTCAAGACGACCCACCTGACGAGTCGTTGTGAGACCTAATGACTCATTAGGTCGATCGTGGGACGGAATAAATTGGAACTGTGAAGTAGGAAGTAGTGTACTTGAAGGATGGTGACCACAAATCGTGGTCACCTGTAATGAATCGTCATATCCCCCGTTATTAGCTCTAGTCAGTTGTTAGGCAGTGCACCTAACGAGTTTCACCACGAGTCTTCATCAGTGGCAATTACTCGTTAGGTGACTCATGGTCAAGCCTAGTGTAGAACTTCAAAAGTGAGGTAGTAAGGTCCACGACTGGTGACCACGAGTCGTGGTCAGTGATCACGACTCGTTAGGTACCTCGTGGTGACCTACAAGGGAATCTAGGCAGTGTACTGGATGGGTGTGACCACGAGTTGTGGTCAGTCACCACGACTTGTTAGGTCACCCGTTAGGGTCACCTGATAGTTTTTTCAGCAATTTTCTAAGGGATATTTAGTAATTTTCTATTCTCCTAAGCTTTAAACCACATCGTTTGGACGAAAAATCAGACTTGTTAAAGGGTTTGGACGGTTCCTTCCCTCATTCCCACGTTTATTCTCAGAAAAGCATCAAAAGTTCTCTCAAGAAACTCTCAAGCAGGCTTAGGGTTTTCCTCCATTGCAGCAGTCCAAGCTTACTCCTTCAAGAAATTTCAACTCAGGTATGTGGGAATTCAACAAGGTAATTATCCTTCCCTTGTGTCCCCCAAAAATCTTCCCATAATTTCCCTATCAATTTTAGCCCCGAGTTTTCGAATACGAATGAATTTCATGCTATTTTTCATTAATTTCGTCTGGAATAATAACCATGCGGATTTTCCACATTATCTTTATCAGTTCCTAATTAAATTGTCAGTGTTCGTATAAAAGTGAATTTAAGCCCTAACTCTCGAGTAATGATTTTGCCTATTAAATTCCATCTAGTGAATGAAGAATGTTTTGGGCTGAAATTCCTAGTAATTCCTATTGTTTATATATATATATATATATATATATATATATATATATATATATATGTTGAGCAAATAGTTCATTGAGGAGAATGATTTTACCCTTGTGAGATAAAACCCCTTTAAATTCTTGAAATTTTGCTATATTATGGAATTCCCGTGTTGTTGGAATAAGATGAGATCTCTATTAGCTACTTAATAGTTCAGATTAGTAAGAACATAGAACCTCTTTAGAACTATTCAGAACTTGTCGACTGATTAGTTTGACTTTAGTCTTCTTCCGAAGTGTCAGTGGTGCCTCTCAGCTATCAGAATCAGACTCAAACTCAGATTATAGTTATTTGGTCCATTAGGTCATCATGATATTCTCGTTATGTAGCTCTGACCAGCCCCAGGACCCTAGTTCAGTTATAGATTATTGACGGTTACGATGCTTCCAGATAAGCAGCTCTGACCAGTCTAGAACCCAGTTTCAGAATCTGATCCGATAAGACTCTCAGAGTACTTTCAGTTATATGTCCCTGTCTAGTCTTGGGCCCCAGTTTCGAGCTATCAGCTTAGCAGTTAAGTATAGGTTTCCAGTGGGAGTAGGAATTAGCACCAAGCGGGTCAGGGTTCCAGCGCACTCAGGCTCCCAAAACTACGTTGCCAACGTAGGTTACAGTATTATTTGGCCTGATTGGCCCCAGACTTTTGTGATCACACAGTTCATGCCTTTATACCTTGGCAAGGTATATTGGGTCCTACCGGTGGGGTGTATACATCAGACTCCACGTCTAGCTCACGTGGTTAAATGTCGGTTATAGACTCTCCCACTAGTCAGTTAGTCCACTCTCAGATTTCTCAGTTCAGATCAGTTAAGTGTAGTATCTCAGACTCAGCCTTTTAGACTTAGGACATGTTTATGACCAGCAGTCAGGGTCGTTTTTGACCATATCAGTTCTACACCAGTTGTATCAGTTTTAGTATTTCAGCTGGTCATTTCATGTCGTATCATTTCAGTTACTAGTTCTATTATATTATTCATGTTTCTCTCACTTAGTCAGTACATTCAAATTACTGACGCATACTTTTATGCTACATTATTTCATGATACAGCTGCAGGTTCCCAAACTCAACATCGTAAGCCGCTGTGATTCAGATCCTCCTCCGCTGCAGCCGAAGTGTGAGTCCTCATCATTCGAGGGCCTTGCTTTACTTTCTTTTAAAGTTATTATTTTCAGTTAGACTTAGAGTTAGCTGGGGGCTGTCCCAGCAACTCATCAGTTAGAAGGCTTTCAGACTGTAGATGTTCAGATTTCAAGTTTTAAGTTTTATCTTAAATTTCATAGAAACACTTTTATGTTATTATTTCAAAACTCCGTTGTGCATGTTTTACTTAGAATACCAGTGTATGATAGATCAGGGGTTGACTTGGGGTTACTTGCGACTTCAAGTACCGTGTTATGTCAAGGGTGTACTCTCGGGGCGTGACAAACTTGGTATCAGAGCGCTAGGTTTAGAGTATCCTCGGAATGTCTGAGAGCCGCATCAAGTAGATTCCTTTTCATGAGTATGAAACACGCCACACTTATGACGAGGAGGCTACGAGATGTTATTAGGAAAACTCTCCCTTGTTCACACTCTTTATCGTGCATTAAAGTTCAATTCCAGAAATTCCCTTCTAATTCGTGCTTTGTTTCATATTAGTGAATGCCTCCCAAACGCGGTAATAGAAGAAGGGCCGGTAATGTCAACAGAACTGCCCCACTAGCCTCGATAGCTCCTCAAGATGATTCGGTGTCTACTGCTAAATTCAGGTCGGCCATTCAACTGCTAGCCCAAATAGTCACCAACCAGGTGAACCTGCAAGTGGTGCCAATGAACACCAACGGGTCTGCAGCAACTGTGAGGGTGCAAGACTTCACCCAGATGAACCCTCCATATTTTTATGGAATAAAGGTGGGCGAGGACCCACAAGGATTTGTATAGACGAGATTAGGAAGATTAGTCGTATTATGGGTGTCATCTCCTCCGAGAGTGCCGACTAGCACAAGTTTGGTATGAGCAGTGGAAAGAATAGGTATCCAGCTTTCCCCAAGTGTGGTAGGAACCCCCAGGAGAATGCCTTCAGGGATGAGAGGGTTGTTTTGGGTGTGGATAGCTTGGACACCAGATTAAGGAGTGCCCGTCAGTAGGGCAATCACAATCTACCACATCATCATCACCAGCAGGCTGACCAGCTCAGCAAGACAACACATCATGTACAGATGGCAGTCAGCGCCAAAGTCGTTTCTATGCTCTATCTTCCCATCAGGATCAAAAAAGTTCACCTTACGTAGTTACGGGTATGTTACGTCTCTTTCACCTAGACATGTATGCCCTTCTAGATCCAGGAGCCACTCTTTCCTTCATGACTCCCTATATAGCAGTCCAGGTCAACATCAGTCCTGAGGTCCTCTCAGAACCATTCTCACTCTCCACCCTAGTTGGTGAGTCAGTTAGAGCCAGCCGAGTATATAAAAACTATCCAGTCTTAGTCCTTAGTAAAGTTATGCTAGCTGATCTTGTAGAGTTAGACATGGATGACTTTGACCTTATTCTCGGCATGGACTGGTTATACTCCTACTATGCCTTAGTCGGTTGCAGAACTAGAATTGTCAAGTTTCAGTTTCTAAATGAACCAGTGTTAGAATGGTCGAGTAGCAGTTCAACGCCTTAGTAGGTTTATTTCCTACCTTAAGGCCCAAAAACTCATTTCCGAAAGATGTCTATATCATCTGGTTCGGGTTAAGGATTCCAACTCTGAGACACCAACCATCCAGTCAGTTCCAGTAGTCAGTGAGTTCCTAGATGTTTTTCCTGAGGATCTTCCCGAAGTTCCCCCTGAATAGGAAATAGACTTCGGAATAGATCTCCTCCCAGATACTCAGCATATCTCCATCCCTCCTTACAGAATGGCTCCAGCTGAGCTTAAAGAGTTGAAGGAGCAACTAAAAGACATTCTTGACAAGGGTTTTATCAGACCCAGCATCTCTCCCTGGGGTGCTCCAGTTCTATTCGTGCCAAAGAAAGATGGTACCCTCAAAATATGCATAGATTACAGACAGTTGAACAAAGTCATAGTCAAGAACAGATATCCCCAACCTACAATTGATGAACTATTCGGCCAACTTCACAGAGCCAGTTGTTTCTCCAAGATCGATCTCAGGTCAGGATACCATCAGTTATGGGTCAGAGAGTGTGACATACCGAAAACAGCATTCAGAACTCGGTATGGTCACTACGAGTTTGTGGTTATGTCCTTTGCACTCACAAATGCCCCAGCAGCCTTCATAGATTTGATGAATAGGGTCTTCAAGCAGTACCTAGATATGTTCGTCATTGTATTTATCAACGATATTCTAGTGCACTCCAGGAATAAGGAAGAGCATGCCAATCACCTGAGGTTAGCATTACAGATCCTTAGAGATCGCCAGTTATTCCGCAAGTTCAGAAAGTGTGAATTCTAGTTGAAGTGCGTGACTTTCTTAGGTCATGTGATCTCAGGTGAGGAGATACAGGTAGATCCTCACAAGATTGCAGTAGTGAAATATTGGCCCAGTCTACCTCTCCCACTGAAATTAGGAGCTTCCTGGGCTTAGAGGGTTATTACCGATGGTTTGTGGAAGATTTCTCCTCTGTAGCATATCCTCTGACCAAGTTAACCTAGAAGAAGGTGAAACTCCAATGTTCAGACGAGTGTGAGAAGAGTTTCCAGGAGTTGAAGACTCGAATCACTACCGCTCCAGTGTTAACCTTGCCAGAAGGATCAGATGGGTTAGTTGTTTGTTGTGATGCTTCCAAAGTTGGACTCAGTTGCGTTGTGATGCAGCAAGGCAAAGTGATAGCCTATGCCACCAAACAGCTCAAAGTTCATGAGAAGAATTATCCAACTCATGACTTGGAGTTGGCAGCAGTGGTATTTGTGTTAAAAATATGGAGAAACTACTTGTACGGGGCTCACGTGGATGTGTTCACGGATCACAAAAGCCTTCAGTACGTGTTCAACCAGAAGGACCTAAACCTGCATCAGAGACGGTGGTTGAAGCTGCTAAAGGATTATGACATGAGTGTGTTGTATCACCCGGGAAGGGCCAATGTGGTGGCTGACGCCCTAAGCAGACGGTCTATGGGAAGTGTAGCTCACATTGAGGAGGACAAGAGTGAGCTAGCGAAAGAAGTTCTCAGGCTAGCCCGGTTAGGGGTGCAGTTGGTGAATTTAGTTGAAGGTGGCATGATAATGCAAAGTGAGTCGGATTCATCCTTGGTAGTTGAAGTTAAGTCCAGACAATATGAAGATCCATTTCTACTTAAATTAAAGGAAGCAGTTCTCAGAAAGGAGGTCAAGGCTTTCTCAAAAGAGGGAGATGGTGTTCTCCGTTACCAGGAAAGGTTGTGTGTACCGAATATGGTGAGTTGAGACAACAGATACTGGCTGAGGCACACAGCTTGAGATACTCCATTCACCCTGGGGCTACAAAAATGTACCACGATATATGGGATATTTACTAGTGGAACGGCATGAAAAGAGACATTGTTGAATTTGTAGCTAAGTGCCCGAACTGCCAACAAGTCCAGGTAGAGCACTAGAGACCAGGAGGTATGACCCAGGAGATCAACATACCCACATGGAAGTGGGAAGAAGTAAACATAGACTTCAATACGGGTCTACCTCGAACTCATCGGCAGCATGACTTAATCTGGGTAGTAGTAGACCGGATGACTAAGTCAGTACATTTCCTCCCAGTCAAAACCATAGATTCAGCTAAGGACTATGCTAAACTTTATATCCGGGAGTTAGTCAGACTCCATGGGGTGCCTTTGGCTATCATTTCAGACAGGGGAACACAGTTCACATCACACTTTTGGAAGTCCTTTCAGAAGGGACTAAGTACTCAGGTCAAACTCAGCATTGCTTTTCATCCGTAGACCTATGGGCAAGCTGAGTGGACCATTTAGGCCCTAGAAGATATTCTAAGAGCATGCACGATCGATTTTAAGGGTAATTGGGATGACCACTTGCCTCATATCGAGTTTGCGTACAACAACAGCTACCATTCTAGCATCCAGATGGCCCCATTTGAAGCATTGTATGGTAGAAGGTGTAGATCTCCTATAGGGTGGTTTGAAGTTGGTGAAGCTACCTTGATAGGGCCAAATTCGGTTCACGAGGCAATGCAGAAAGTTCAGCTCATCCGAGAAAGGTTGAAAACAGCTCAGAGCCGCCAGAAATCTGATGGCGATGTACGGAGAAGAGAGTTGGAGTTTGCAGTTGATGACTGGGTATACCTGAAAATTTCACCCATGAAAGGGGTAATGAGGTTTGGCAAGAAAGGAAAGCTCAACCCGAGATATGTGGGACCTTATGAAATTTTTCGGCGTATCGGCAATGTAGCCCTAGGAGCTAGAGTTACCTTCAGAACTAGCAGTTGTACACCCGGTTTTCCATGTGTCACTTTTGAAGAAGTGTATTGGAGATCCAACCTCAGTTGTGCTATTGGACAGTGTAGGAATAAAAGATAGTCTCTCAAATGAGGAAGTACCAGTCTAGATCCTTGACCATCAGGTTTGTAAGCTGAGGAACAAGGAAATAGCTTCAGTCAAAGTCTCATGGAGGAATCAGCAGGTTGAGGGTGCTACATAGGAGGCCGAAGCAGATATGATGGCCAAATACCGGCACTTGTTCCCTACCGACTCTATCACAGTTTGAGATATTAGTTTGACCCTAGAACTCAATTTAGTTTTCATGAGTCAGTGTAGGTGTTCAAGTATCTTTTATGTTTTGAATGTATGTGTGAAAAGAGAATTCAGTTCAGTTATGTATTTTGAAATGGAGGTAATCGTTCCGTCAGTTTTGGAGTTAAATGAATAGTATCTGGAACTTTGATTGTTATTCTCTACTTTCTTGTGTGTTTTCAAATATTTGAGAACGAATGTTTCCAAAGGGGAGATATTGTAATGCCTCGAAAACTCAAAGACTAGATCCAGGACTTAAATCAGAAAATTCAGAAAAAATCTGCAGAAAATGTCTTAGGATGACCCACCTGACGAGTCATTGTGAGACCTAATGACTCGTTAGGTCAGTTTTGGGAAGGAAGGAATTGGATGTGTGAAGTGGGAAGCAGTGTATTTGACGGATGGTGACCACAAGTCATGGTCACCTGTATCGACTTGTCATGTCCCTTGTTATTAGCTCTAGTCAGTTGTTAGGCAGTGTACCTAACGAGTGTCACCACGAGTTGTCATCAGTGGCAACGAGTCGTTAGGTGACTTGTGGTCAAGCCTAGTGTAGAACTTCATAAGTGAGGCAGTAAGGTCCACAACTGGTGACCACGAGTCGTGGTAAGTGACCACGACTGGTGATCACGAGTCGTGGTCGTAGTAAGTCACCACGACTCGTTAGGTCACCCGTTAGGATCACCTTACAGTTTTTCCCAGTGATATTCTAAGTGCTATTTAGTAATTTTCTATTCTCCTAAGCTTTAAACCACGTCATTTTGATCAAAAAATCAGACTTATTAGAGGGTTTGGACGGTTCCTTCCCTTATTCCCGCGTTTATTCTAAGACAAGCATCGAAAGTTCTCTCAAGCAGGCTTAGGATTTTCCTCCATTGCAGCAGTCCAAGCTTACTCCTTCAAGAAATTTAAACTCAGGTATGTGGGAATTCAACAAGGGAATTGTCCTTCCCTTGGGTCCCCCAAAAATCTTCCCATAATTTCCCTATCAGTTTTAGCCTTGAGATTTTGTATACGAATGAATTTCATGCTATTTTTCATTAATTTCGTCTGGAATAATATCCATGCTGATTGTCCACATTATCTTTATCAGTTCCTAATTAAATTGTTAGTGTTCGTACAAAAGTGAATTTAAGCCCTACTCTCGAGTAATGATTTTGCTTATTAAACTCCATCTAGTGAATGAAGAATGTTTTGGGCTAAAATTCCTAGTAATTCCTATTATATATATATATATATATATAATATATATATATGTTGAGCAAATATTCCATTGAGGAGAATGATTTTACCCTTGTGAGATGAAACCCCTTTAAATTCTTGAAATTTTGCTATATTATGGAATTCCCATTTTGTTGGAATGAGTTGAGTTCTCTATTAGCTGCTTAATAGTTCAGATTAGTCAGAACATAGAACCTCTTCAGAACTATTCAGAACTTGTCGACTGATTAGTTTGACTTCAGTCTTTTTTAGAGGCGTCAGTGGTGCCTCTCAGTTATCAGAATCAAACTCAGATTATAGTTATTTGGTCCATTAGGCGGTCATGACATTCTAGTTATATAGCTCTGACCATCCCCAGGACCCCAGTTCAGTTACAGATTGTTCTTAAACGGTTATGACGCTTCCAGATAAGTAGCTCTAACCAGTCTAGAACCTAGTTTCAGAATCTAGTCCGATAAGACTCTCAAGGTACTTTCAGTTATATGTCCCTAACTAGTCTTGGGCCCCAGTTTCAAGTTATCAGCTTAGTAGATCAGTATAGGTTTCCAGTGGGAGTAGGACTTAGCACCGAGCGGGTCGGGGTTCCAGCGCACCCAGGTTCCCAAAACTACATTGCCAACGTAGGTTATAGTATTACTTGGCCTGATTGGCCCCAAACTTTTGTGATCACCCAGTTCATGCCTTTATACTCTGGCAAGGTATATTGGGTCCTACCGGTGGGGTGTATACATCGGACTCCATGTCTAGCTCATGTGGTTAAATGTCGGTTATAGACTCTCTCACTAGTCAGTTAGTCCACTCTCAGATTTCTCAGTTTAGATCAGTTCAGCGTAGTATCTCACACTCAGTCTTTCAAACTTAGGACATGTTTATGACCAGTAGTCAGGGTCGTTTTTCACCATATCAGTTCGACACCAATTGTATTAGTTTCAATATTTCAGTCGGTCATTTCATGTCGTATAAGTTCAGATACTAGTTCTGTTATATTATTCGTGTTTTTCTCACTTACTCGGTGCTAAGTTCTACTACCACTGGAAAACCTAAACTAAACTACTAAGCTGATAGCCTGGAACTGCGGTCTAAGACTAGTGAGGGACGTATGACTGCATGTACCCTGAGGGTCTTATCGGATCAGATTCTAAAATTGGGTTCTAGACTGGTAAGAGCTACTTGTCTGGAAGAGTCGCAACCATCTAAGAGCAAGTTGTAACTGAACTGGGGTCCCGGGGCTGGTCAGAGCTATATGCTAAAATGTCATGACCGCCTAATGGACCAAAACCTATAATCTGAGTCTGATTCTGATAACATGAGAGACACCACTAACATCTCGAAATAAGAATGAAGTCAAACTGATCAGCTAACATTTCTGACTAACACTGAATATTCTAGTACTTTGACTAAAGCTGAACTGACAATTCTGAGAAAATATTTATAGTATTTAGACTTTTTGACTGAATGTGAATATCATGCAAGCAACTGAGTTTCTTTAACACATACAAGTAATATAGAAACCCTTAACTCTGAAAGATACAACTAATTTTCAAGAATTCAAAGCTTAAGCATGATCCTAATAACTGACTTTTCAACAGTTAGGGTTGAATTTCTAAATTGATGGAACAAGCATCATTTTAATTACAAGCTGGTGGAAAATAGCTACAATTATCATAGGATAGGATTCCACATGAAATAATCAAAGAACGATAGTGATATTTTCAATTTGCAAACTCAAGGCTAGAGCTGAAAGTTAACACAGAGAGAGTTTTGGGGAACGCAAGGGGAGAACAACCTCCTTGCTGAATTCTCACATACCTGACGAAAAACTCGAAGAATTTCCTTAAGGAACTTAGAAGAAAAGGCTGCCCTTGTTGTTTCTCTAAAATGCTCTGATAGGAACTCTGCGTACCTTTTTCTTGGAAGTCTGAGTGGGGAATGAGGAGAAAAACCATTACCCCCACTAAAACTTCTAAAACTGAAGCTAAAATAATGTGGTTTAGGGGCCAAAAGCGTAGAAAAGTAAAATTTGCCCTTAATGAAATTTCTCTGAAAAACAGTTCTAGCCCCAACCACGACTCGTGCCACGAGTCATACCACAAAGTCACGATTCGTGGTCACCTCACCACTTTTTTTTCAATCTTCTGAATCTGGCTACAACTCGCATACCACGACTCGTAATACAATCCTACGGGTCGTACTGTCAATCGTGGTATCATCCACCCATACCAACTACGACTTACCCACGACTCCTCATCACGACTTGTTGCTACATCCTACGAGTCATACCATGACACGTGACGACTCACTTTTGCACCACTGAGAATTTCACCACGAGTCATACCTATGCGCCACGATTTGTAGGATCACCCGTGATATGACCTTAAGCTCCCGAATTCATCACGACTCGAGTCATGACTCGTAGGTCCTCACCACGATTCGTACCTCGAGTCATTCTGGTGCAAAATTCCAAGTTTTTCTGTAGTTTCTAACTTCAACTCCTAGGTCTATTCTTAGGCCCTTCCGGGGTATTGCAATATCTCCCCCTTAGAAATATTCGTCCTTGAATGTAGGAAACAAGCAGTAACCAAAAACATATAATTACCATATGCAAATACTGACCATCAAAGTCGAAAACTAACGGAATGACTACCCCCGAAAAGAACTACATAGCTGAACTAAATTCAGACATCACACACATATATCGTATCATAAAACAAACTTACACATGTGAATGGAACATGAAAAACTAATTAGAGGTCTGGGGCAAAAGCTGATACCTCAAACTCAAACTGAGCCAGTAGGGAACAAGTGGGGGTGTTTAGCCATCATATCCACTCAGCTTCCCACGTAGCTCCCTCAACATGTTGATTTCTCCATAGCACCTTTACTGAAGCTACTTCCTTGTTCCTCAATTTATGAACCTGACGGTCAAGGATCTGGACTGGTACCTCCTCATAGGTGAGACTATCCTTGATTGCCACACTATCCAATGGCACCACAGAGGTTGGATCTCCAATACACTTTTTCAAAAGTGCTATATGGAAAACTGGGTGTACAACTGCTAGTTCTGAAGGCAACTCTAGCTCATACGCCACCTTATCGATATGCCGCAAAATTCTATATGGTCCCATATACCTAGGACTAAGTTTCCCCTTCTTTCCGAACCTCACTACCCCTTTCATGGGCGATATTTTCAGGTATACCTAGTCATCAACTACAAACTCCAATTCTCTTCTGCGCACATCGGCATAAGATTTCTAATGGCTCTAGGCTGTTTTCAGCATGTCTCGGATGAGCTGAACTTTCTGCATTGCCTCGTGAACTGAGCCTAGCTCTATCAAAGTAGCTTCACCGACTTCAAACCACCCTATGGGAGATCTACACCTTCTACCATACAATGCTTCAAACAAGGCCATCTGAATGCTGGAATGGTAGCTGTTGTTGTACACAAACTCAATCAGAGGCAAATGGTCATCCCAATTACCCTTAAAATCAATTGTGCATGCTCTTAACATATCCTCCAGGGTCTGAATGGTTTGCTCAGCTTGCCCATCGGTCTGTGGATGAAAAGTCGTGCTAAGCTTGACCTGGGTGCCTAGTCCCTTCTGAAAGGACCTCCAGAAGTGCAAGGTGAACTATGCTCCCCTATCTGAAATGATGGACAAGGGCACCCCATGAAGTCTGACTAACTCCCAGATATAAAGTTTGGCATAGTCCTCTGTGAGTCTGTGGTTTTGACAGTGAGCTGACTTGGTCATTCGATCTACTACCACCCAGATTAAGTCATGCTGCCGACGAGTCCAAGGTATACCTGTAATGAAGTCCATATTTACTTCTTCCTATTTCCACGTGGGTATACTGATGTGTTGGGTCATGCCTCCTGGCCTTTGATGCTCCACTATGACTTGCTAGCAATTCGGGCACTTAGCTGCGAGTTCGACAATGTCCCTTTTCATATCGTTCCACCAGTAAATGTCCCTCAAGTCACGGTACATTTTAGTAGCACTAGGGTGAATGGAGTACCTCGAGATGTGTGCTTCAGCCAATATTTTCTGTCTCAACTCACCAACATCTGGCACACACAACCTTCCCTGGTAACGAAGCACTCCATCTCCCTCTTGGGAGAAAGCCTCAACCTCCTTTTTGAGAACCGCTTCCTTGAGTTTAAATAGAACTGGATCTTCATATTTTTTGGATTTAACTTTAACCACTAGGGACGAATCTAACCCGCTTTGCATTACTACCCCACCTTCGGCTGAGTCTACTAGTTGCACCCCTAATCGGGCAAGTTTGTGAACTTCTTTCACTAGTTCCCTCTTGTCCTCCTCAATGTGAGCTACACTTTCCATAGACCATCTGCTTAGGGAGTCAGCCACTACATTGTCCTTACCTGGGTGATACAGCACACTCATGTCATAATCCTTTAATAGTTCCAACCACCATCTCTGACGCGGGTTTAGGTCCTTCTGGCTGAACATGTACTGAAGGCTCTTATGATCTGTGAACACATCCGCGTGAGATCTGTACAAGTAGTGTCTCCATATTTCTAACGCGAATACTACACCTGCCAGCTCCAAGTCATGAGTTGGATAATTCTTCTCATGAAGTTTGAGCTGTCTGGAGGCATAGGCTATCACTTTGCCCCGCTGCATCAGAACGAAACCAAGTCCAACTCTAGAGGTGTCACAATATATCACAAACCCATCTGTTCCTTCTGGCAGGGTCAAAACTGGAGGGGACGTGAGTTGAGTTTTTAACTCCTTAAAACTCTTCTCACACTCATCTAACCACTGAAATTTCACCTTCTTCTGGGTTAACTTGGTCACAGGGGATGCTATGGAGGAGAAACCATCAACAAATCGTCGGTAATAACCCGCTAAGCCCAGGAAACTCCTGATTTCGGTAGGGGAGGTAGGTCTGGGCCAATCTTTCACTGCATCAATCTTGTGAGGATCTACCTGTATCCCCTCACCTGAGACCACATGACCCAAGAATGTCATAGACTTCGACCAGAATTCACACTTTCTGAACTTGGCGAATAACTGGCGATCCCTGAGGGCCTGTAATGCTATCCTTAGGTGATTAGCATTCTCTTCCTCATTTCTGGAGTACACCAGAATATCATCGATATATACAATGACGAACATATATAAGTACTGCTTGAAAACCTTGTTCATCAAATCCATGAAGGCTGCTGGGGCATTCATTAACCTAAAGGACATCACCACAAATTCGTAGTGACCATACCAAGTTCTGAATGCTATTTTCGGTATGTCACTCTCTCTAACCCTTATCTAATGGTACCCTAACCTAAGGTCGATCTTTGAGAAACAACTAGCTCCCTAAAGTTGGTCGAACAGATCGTCAATTCTGGGTAGAGGGTACTTGTTCTTAACTGTGACCTTTTTCAGCTGACGGTAATCTATGCACATTCTGAGGGTACCGTCTTTCTTACGTACGAATAGCACTGGATCACCCTAGGGAGAGATGCTAGGTCTGATAAAACCCTTATCAAGGAGATGTTCAGCTCCTTAAGCTCAGCTGGAGCAATTCTGTAAGGGGGATGTAGATGGGCTGAGTGTTTGGGAGGAGATCTATTTCGATCTTTTAACTGCTCCTTCAGCTCCTTAAGCTCAGCTGGAGCCATTCTGTAAGGGGGCTGTAGATGGGCTGAGTGTTTGGGAGGAGATCTATTTCCCATTCAGGGGAACTTCGGTAAGATCCTCAGGAAACACATCTGGGAACTCGCTGACAACTGTCTTGCACTCTTTGAGGACAGGTTAGATACTCCATTGACGAACTTCAGCATGCGAGCCCTTGGTTCAGCTACCATCTCTGGAGCATACTTCTTTAACACCCGGTAAACTCCAGAGCATACTCCTCCATTACTCTGTTGCCCTGTCGTAGGTTCATAAATTCTGCCATCTTCGCCTCCCTTAGCTCTTCGGGGGAAAATCTATCCAAAAAAGCCATGTGGAATTCTTCCCACTCCACCGGTCTTATTCCCGCTGGTCGCACCTCCTTCCACTGCTCGTATCAAACCTGAGCTACCCCTTTAAGCTGGTAGGCAGCCAAGTCAGCACTCTCGGAGGAGCTAACACCCATGATATAGGTAATCTTCCTAACTTCATCAACAAACTCTTGTGGGTCCTCTCCCACCTTCGTTCCGTGGAATTTCGGAGGATTCATCGGGGTAAAATCTCGTACCCGAGCAGCATTTGTAGACCCATTTGTGGCTACTAGAACCATCTGCTGATTTACATGGTTGGTGACGGTCTGGTCAAGCAATTGAATGGCCGCCCTGAATTCTGCGGTAGATACGGAATCGTCCTGAGGAGCTGCCAGAGTTGATAGGGCGGGCCTGTTGGTGTTTCTGGCCCTGCGTCCATTTCCACACCGGTTAGGCATTGATGAAATAGAGCACAATTTAGAAGGACATTTCTGGAATTGAATTATAACGCACGATAAAGAATATGAATAAAAGGGGATTTTTCCTAATAACATCTCGTAGCCTCCTCATCATAAGTGTGGCACACTTCATACCCATGAAAAGGACTCTACTCGATGCGGCTTTCAGACATTCCAAGGATACTCTAAACCTAGGGCTCTAATACCAAGTTTGTCACACCCCAAGCCTACACCCTGGGTGTAACACGGTACTTGAAGCCACAAGTGACCCCAAGTCAAGCCCTGGTCTATCAGTCACTAGCATTCTGAGAAAACATGCACAGCGGAACTTTAAAATAACATCATAAAATATTTATGAAAGACAAGTCTGAAAATATAAAGTTCAAAACATTGGAATGATATAGATAAGTCTGAAAATCATGTTTGTCTGAAAGCCATCTAACTGAGGAGTTTCTGGGACAAGCCCCCAGCTAACTCAAAGTCTAACTGAAATAATAACTCAATTGAAAGAAAGTAAAACAACGCCCTCGAATGATGAAGACTCACACTTCGGCTGCAGTAGAGGAGTATCTGGATCGCAATGGCTAATGATGCAGAGTCTGGGAACCTGCAGTTGTATCATGAAATGATACAACATAAAAGTATGCGTCAGTACTTTGAATGTACTGAGTATGCGAGAGAAACATGAATGACAAGAAAGAACTAGTAACTGAACTGGTATGATGCTCGGTGCTTTGGGGTACGGGTAAAAACCGACACGCAAGTGCACGTGGTCAAACAAGTAATAAAGTGGCTAAGTAGCCAAGTATCGATCCAAGGAGGCTCAAGATATGTAAAATTGCCTAATTTACTATATTTCTATTTAACTTCTAATTATGCTAACAACAACGTACCCAAGAGTAATTGAATTTTTGTTTCTAAACTATATACTACAATTAATACAAACTATTTACTTTTGAATTCAGACAATGGATATGAACATGCCAAGGTTAAGAACAAGTAATGAACTTGATAATCATGATAATTTTGGTTAATTCTCTTCTTCATGTTGCTAGCCAAGAACATTTGCCTAGAAATTAAACCTCTCGTATTTAATTTCACTTTAGAATCATAAACCATCTGTCTACATTTCTGTGATCAAATGCAATTTATGACCTAGCACTACAATTCCGGTTCCTAATTTGACTAATACGGCTTCCAAGTATATTTCTATCAGGAAAGCACATCAAAACCCAATTTTCCCAAATCAAGTTAAGAACAATACCCTATTAATTCACAACTTTCCAATTTCTTGCTCTCTCGAGTGAAATTGGACTTTTTAGATATACATTAATGTTGGCCAATCACTAATGCAGTAAAGAACAAGAATTAATAGAACAACATTAAAGAAGAAGAATAAACCATATCAATGAAAATCAGAATTCATTACACATGTTCAAAACCTCAGCAAGAAAGAGAATTAGCCACTCATTCTTGGATTGATCATCCTAAAATGAGTGTAAATCATACGTACAATTGATAGAAAGAAGAAAGGAAGAGAAGAAATCCCTTAGCTTTTCCAATCTTCAACTGCTACCAACCCACGTTCCTGCTCTCCACTTCTGAACTCAGTCTCAAAACTGAAAACTACTTAAAATAAACCTAAGTGTGCTATTTATACTAGTGGGAAATTTTTCCCGGAATAACAAGCAACGTGTCACGGAGGCCAACGCGGAGCAATGCCTCCGTGACACGGCATGGACGCGGACCCTCACTGGAATTTCCAGGGACCAGTAATTTAACCTCAACGTGGCACGGAGGCCATCGCGGAGGCCTATCTCCGTGCCACGGAGCTGACGCGCAGGCACACTGGAAATTGCAAATTTAATTCCTGCTCAGGCAGTGTGCTACCGCGATGGTAGCGTGGCACGGAGCCATCGCGGAGCCCCTATAAATCCTGCATTCCCCGGTCTTTTCCACGCTCGCATCCAAGTCCAACTCCGACATAGTTCCAACATGCATTTTAGCTCCTAAAAATCACATTTTCCTGCAAAACAAATGCTAATCATGTTGGTTAGTATAAATTCGCATTTTATTACCAATTACATGATATTATATACACATTGCACAACAAACAAGGTAAAAATGATACGTTTGAGTATCACTTGGGCATATAAATCTGCCCAAGATCACTTACCCCACACTTAAATCCTTGTTCGTCCTCGAACAACACATACACAACTCATGCAAATTACATCCCAACTTTCGTCACTATGGTGCAACAATTTACGCTACGGTCATACCGATTATTCAATTTTTGCAAATCATCAAGAAAACATGCTTGGTCGTACAAGACAATGACCTTAATACATCAAGGCTTCCTAGACTTTTAAGAATTGATTCTTGATATCGGCAAACTCATGCAAATCAACTAATCAAGAAATCCAACACGAAAATCAATCTTTCATCAAGCATGTGCCCTCACAACTGGAGAGAAACTTCCCCTTTATGTTCATGCAACACACAAACATGCAAGTAGGGGCATATAAAAATTAATTTCACTCTCTCTCCCAAAAGAATTCACATGCATCATGTCATGACCCATAGGCTTGCCCTTAGTGTATTACTCCACTAATATAAAGAAATGCAATGTAGGATCAAATAGGACTTTTAATGGGTTGTAACGGGGCTATGGATCTAGTATGCATATATTGGATTAGCCAATAATAATCGCTAGCATCCTTAAGCGCCTTTTCAACTCATTCCCATCGACTCATGGACATTGTTCCTCTCTTTTCTCTTTTTCTCCCATTCATGCTGGTTTACTTTCATACAGCCCATTTCATCAACCACACTTGACACAAAACAGAGGGTTTTCATGTACCCTCAATATCAATTAATTACAACAAGTGCCTCTTCAACGTCATCTTTTCTTTCCTCACTTTGCTTTTCTTTTTCTTTTCACTCTTTTCACTCTTTAACACTTTGGGAAACATTTTCTGTTCTTTGTAAGCGCTTAAGAGCTTCTTAAAGACTTTAAGGCTAATGAAAAGAAGGAATAAAGCTTAGTTCATACAATTTTGGACAAAAGAAAGAAATCGGCTAAAGGTTCAACGGGCTGACTAGGGTCTACAACATATAAAAAGGTAGAATTTGACAAGAAAAAAAAATGGAAACTATCGGTTAAAACAAAGAAATGCCCACATCCTTTCCAACACTACACCTCCTTCATTTCGCTTCGTATACACACCAGGCAAGTTCTAGACAATTCACAATGACATGGAATAGCAAATCCTCACTTCACACTTCATGCACATGCTCGAATCAAGATGCATTCACAGACTCTTTAATTAGTCAATTACATGAATTCAAGATTAAGCCTCAACCATAATGAACCAAATTCTATAGCCTAGGTAACTCAACATATTTACAGAATTTCATGCTTTCAAACGAATCATTTTCACAATTTGAACATCAATTACAACACGCAACGAAATTTTAGCAACCATAAGCAACTACAGTTCATTGATGCAATCCACCAAAGAAAACTAAAACAACAATTAAAAATCCTACTCCTACAGACTACATTTCCCTTAAGACGGTCGTCATCCATCCATCATAGGGAATGGTCACTAACTACGACATCGGTTCAATGGGACTATTCTCGGTAAAAGAACCGAAAACAAACTCCGAGAAACCCAAAAAAATAAAAATCAAAAAAATTTTTGCAACACATCGATCATTTTGATAGAAAGAAAATATTTACAAGTGCAATATATTTTCGCTAAAATTTTGAAAAATATCGATCATGTCGATAGAGAAAAAAAATTATTTACAAAATTTACAAAATATTTACCATTGCAACCATAACTTTCAAAAACACACATCATTAGCCACAAAACAAATATATACATACATTACAAATTAGTTCACAACAGGGAAGGCACAACATACATAAACAGCAAGGAAAAATTATACAACAATTAAGAGCCTTGACCTAGCACCTAACTACTCCCCACCCCACACTTAAATCGAACACTGTCCCCAGTGTTCACAAAAATACAAAGCACAAAATTTGGGTGGTGGAACTCCCTGCTCAGTCAAAATATTCGACTTCCTCATCCGGTGCTGCAGCCTCGTCGCCCATATCTGAATCAGCTCCATCGTCGTCATCGGACTCCACATCAGAGTCCTCACGACGTGTCTCCTCATCAGTAGGGACATCATCGTCTGTCGGCTCCACAAAGGCTGGCCCCATCTTACATAAGGCTCTGGCATTCTCGCCAAAGGGGTAGTCCAGCTCCAGCTGCCATAACTCCTCCTCGGTGGCTGGTCTCCCACCTATCCGTAGCTGCAGCATCTGCATGCCGAACATACGGGCCATGTACTGATCGTCACGAGCATGTCGCTCGCCCAAAGTTAGCACGAGTCCGTGTGTAGTGTCGGGGGCCTTAGTCTTTGTCACATCAAGGGCCCTCCGCTCCAGCTGCGGAATGTAATCCAAGGCTTCTTCCTCAATGTCGAGGCCTCGGAGGAAGGTGGTGATGAGTCCGCCAAACCCGTATCTATGACCCTGATGCAGTCTGGCTCTCTTCATGGCAGATATTATGACCGCCCCAACATTAATCTCAAGCCCTTTCATAAGGGCATACACCAAGCAGACACGGTCCCGGGTCACGTCTGTCATATGAACTCCCGGGATCAAGCACGAACACACAATTTTTAGCCAGATTCTGGCCTCCCTGTTCATCTGCGAATAGGGCAGAGTCTGGTGGTAACCCCTCTCCTTGTGTCTACTCCATCGGGCTGTGGATCGAGCCCCACACAACGTACGTCTGATGTCGGCGTACGGTGGGGTGATGTTTAGCTGGCGGAGAACGTGGGCGTCTGTGTCCCGCGCTCCAACGATGGCATTCAGCTGCTGGGGTTCCAGAGTGACAATCTGCCCTCTGATTTTAATAGTGTGGCTTCTGATGGCCGGGTTCCAGTTGGCATAAAATTCCCGGACCAAATGAAGGTTGCACTCCTTGGGCTCCTGAAAAATAAAGCTGAGCCCAGCTGCCTCAATCCTCTGTACAATGCGAGGGAACTCCTGTGCAAGTGGTTCCCTAGCAATATGTTCCTCGGGGAAGTACTTGTTCTCCTTATGCTTTGCGTACCCTTTCTTCCCTTCATCGGTGACCCATCGTGTTCCGTATCGGTGGTGTTGGCCGCGCGGAACAGCGGGTGCAGCTGGGACTGCAGTGCCCAGTCTCATCTGTTTCCTTCCGGTGCCTGAGGTAGAAGCACCCTTGCCTTTGTCTTGCCTGCTAGCCATTGTACCTGTCAATTTACACAAACAAGCACAACGTTAAGCTAAATAGTTGTTAGCTTCGGCTAAGGTTGGGTTACACAAAATTTACCCCACACTTAGTCCTTAACAATATTTATAAAATTTCAGCAAGGATAGCTCTATTTACAACCCCAAACACAAACAACTATACACATATTGCTTAGTGCGTTCATAACAAAATTTCGACAGCATAACGGTTAGCGTACTACTCAGACTTCATACAGCGAATTCCCAATTCTACTATCGCTAGCAATTCAACCATCGCACAAGCAACAAAACAACCACAAACTAAAAACAACTAGAAAAATATTTTATATACAAGCTAATCTAACAATCTAACGAATTCACACATTATGCATTTTCCCACAAAAATTCGAGAATTAGTCGTCTTTTAACAGTTATACAAGATTTACCACGACTTATCTCAAATAATAAACACACCCCGGCATCAATTTCACCAAACTATCAAGTTGCCCAAGTCGAATTCAACAACCCAAGCCCTAAAATACAATTCGACAATCAATTTCGAATTATTTACATAATCGACAAGTTCAAACGCCAAATACAACAATCCGAACAAAAATCAATCACAAAATAATTCAATATCATGTTCAATTTCTACCTAGGGTGATATTTCTCACCTTATATGCCCAAATTTGACAAAAATTGCCAAAAAAAATTGAGTTAGACGATGAAAACATACCTTAGAATTGAAGAATCGAAGAAACTTGACGTTTTTCTTTGCCTATCAACGTGGCACGTTGCTTGGGGAGGGGGAAATGGGTGTTTGGTCGCGGAGGGAAGAGGGAATGGGGGAATTTGGGGCGAAATCGGGGTTATTATTTAAAGGAAACACGCGGGTCACCCGGAAACCCGGTGTGACCCGGCACTGGATAAAGGGCAACGTGTCACGGAGGGTAACGCGGAGCCCCTCCTCCGTGACACGGAGCCAACGCGTTGGCTTACTAGAATTTTGAAAAATCCAGATTTGCCTTCAACGTGTCACGGAGGCCAACGCGGAGCATTGCCTCCGTGACACGGCGCCAACGCGCCAGTGCTCTGTTTCACCAATAAATTTAATTTTCATACCTCGCCTCATTTTCTTGATTCCATGTATATTTCCTCCGTTATACCTGGAAATCACCTCACTAAACAAAAATTGGTTAAATTAATAGATTTCCCTAACTAAAAATAAAAGATACTAACTAAAATGCAAATCTAAACCTAGTCAAGAAAAAGAAAAGAAAAGTAAAAATTATTTACACTAAAAAGAAAGAAAGAAAATATTTTTCACGGGTTGCCTCCCGTGCAGCGCCTGGTTTACCGTCGCGGCTCGACGTCTTTTAAGCTCATTTATCTACTAGGGAGATGGACGATTTGTCCCGATCATGATCATCCCCCCAGTAGTGCTTGCATCTCTGCCCATTTACCAAGAACGTAGCACTCCTATCTTCTTGCCACAGTTCTACCGCCCCTTGAGGGGTCATTCTCACCACTTCAAACGGTCCAGACCATTTAGACCTCAGCTTACCAGGAAACAATTTCAATCTTGAATTAAAAAGCAAAACTTTCTGTCCTGGTTCGAAAATGCGATGCACCACATGCTTGTCGTGCCATCTTTTGGTTCTTTCCTTGTTGTACTTCGCACTCTCATAGGCATGCCAGCGAAATTCATCAAGTTCGCTGAGCTGCATCAATCTCTTTTTACCCGCCAGCTCTAAGTCCATATTTAGCTTTCTGACAGCCCAGAAAGCTCGATGCTCAAGTTCAACCGGGAGATGACATGCTTTGCCATAGACCAATCGGTATGGTGACGTTCCAATCGGTGTCTTATAAGCAGTTCGGTAGGCCCACAACGCATCATCAAGTTTACCAGACCAATCATTCTGTTGTGTGTTCACCGTTTTCTGAAGAATCTGTTTTACCTCCCTATTTGACACCTCTACTTACCCACTAGTTTGTGGGTGGTATGCTGTGGCCACTTTATGGCGCACCCCATACTTAGCCAATAATTTCTTGAAGCTTGCATTGACAAAATGAGCTCCTCCGTCACTGATAATTGCTCGAGGTGTCCCAAACCTTGTGAGAATGTGTTTCTTCACAAACTTCGTTACTACCTTGTTATCATTCCTGGGGCAAGCTATTGCTTCCACCCATTTTGATACATAATCTACAGCTACCAAGATGTAACGATTTCCAAATGACGGTGGGAATGGACCCATGAAATCAATGCCCCAAACATGAAAGGGCTCAACTTCCAGTATGTTCTGCAAAGGCATCTCTTGTCTTCTGCCAATTGTTCCTGTCCGCTGACATCTATCACACATTTTGACATACTCCATAGAATCTCTGAACAGGGTCGGCCAAAAGAAACCTGACTGAAGAACCTTGTGTGATGTTCTCTCACCTCCGTGATGCCCCCCATACAACGAAGAATGGCAGCCTCTTAGCACCTCTGCTATCTGACTCTCTGGGATGCATCTTCTCATCACCTGGTCTGGTCCCTGCTTGAACAAATATGGCTCGTCCCATACATAATATCGGCTGTCATGCCTCAATTTTCTTCTTTGCTGGTCTGTTGCTTTAGGTGGGTAAACTCCGCTCACTAGCAAGTTGACAATGTCAGCATACCAGGGAACTTCTGCTTCTCCCACTGCCAATAGTTGCTCATTTGGGAAGTCCTCATTAATATCATCACTTTCCATCACATGCGACCGACTCTCCAGTCGTGATAGGTGATCTGCTACCTGATTTTCACTCCCCTTTATGTCTCTAATCTCAAGGTCGAACTCCTGTAGCAATAAGATCCATCTGATCAATCTGGGCTTAGCATCTTTCTTGTTGAATAGGTATCGAATAGCTGCATGATCAGTGTACACCACCACTTTCGAACCCACCAAATAAGACCGGAACTTGTCAAATGCAAACACCAGAGCTAGCATTTCCTTTTCTGTGACTGTGTAATTGCTCTAAGCCGTATTCAGCGTCTTGCTTGCATAATAAATAGAATGAAAAACTCTATTCTTCCTTTGTCCCAATACAGCTCCCACAGCCACATCACTGGCATCACACATCAGCTCAAATGGTTGTTCCCAATCAGGAGAGGTAAGTATGGGTGCTTCTATCAATTTCTGCTTCAACTTTTCAAATGCTACAACACACTCATCGTTTAATTCAAACTTGACCTCCTTTTCTAGCAGCCTGCATAGCGGTCTAGAAATGTTGGAAAAGTTTTTAATGAATCGTCTATAGAATCCTGCATGTCCCAGAAAACTGCGTACACCTTTCACAGATACTGGTGGTGGCAATTTCTCAATAACCTCAATTTTAGCACGATCGACTTCCAACCCCTTTTTAGACACTTTGTGGCCCAGGACAATCCCCTCCTTCACTAAGAAGTGGCATTTCTCCCAGTTTAACACAAGGTTGGATTCTTCACATCGAGGCAGCACCCTGTCAAGATTCTGCAAACAAGTAGCAAACGAATTACCAAAAACAGAAAAATCATCCATAAATACCTCAACAAAATCTTCAACCATGTCATGGAAAATAGCCATCATGCATCTCTGGAATGTGGCGGGTGCGTTGCATAACCCAAACGGCATCCGCCTGAAAGCATATGTCCCATAAGGACAGGTGAAAGTCGTCTTCTCTTGATCCTCAGGAGCGATGGCTATTTGGTTATAGCCGGAGTACCCATGAAGGAAGCAATAATATTCCTGCCCTGCCAACCTATCAAGTATTTGGTCAATAAAAGGAATGGGGTAATGGTCTTTCCTCGTGGCTTCATTTAGTTTTCGGTAGTCCATACAAATTCGCCAGCCTGTGACGGTTCGTGTAGGGATTAACTCATTTTTCTCATTAGTGATTACAGTCATCCCCCCTTTCTTAGGAACACATTGAACGGGACTGACCCACTCACTGTCTGAAATTGGGTAGACTACACCTGCATCAAGCCACTTGATTATTTCCTTCCTTACCACATCTTTCATTGCTGGATTAAGTCTCCTCTGCGGCTGAACAGTTGGCTTGGCTCCTGTCTCCATGAATATCCTGTGCGTGCAGAAAGCTGGATTTATACCCTGAATGTCAGACATTTGCCAACCCATTGCTTTCTTCCTCTTCCTTAAGACCCCCAAAGCTGCCTTTTCCTGTTCCTCTGTCAAGTCTGCAGAGATAATAACTGGTAACGTCTCTCCCTCCCCCAAAAAGATATATTTTAAATGGGGAGGCAATTCTTTCAGCTCCAATTTCGGTGCCTCCTCAACAGACGGTTTCGGCAACGGCTCTAGTGATCTCATCAAGGACTGAAATTCCTGTCTTCTCGGATGATTAGGTGCTCCATCCAACAATTGAACCATTCCACAAGCTTCTCCATCCCCAAAATGATCAGAATGCGTCAGCGCTCTCTCCAATGGGTCTTGAGATTCAACAGCCTGCTTACTTTCTCCATGTTCAACCACGCTGATTTCCGAAAGCTCCTCATGTATAGCCGGCAGCTTCATGGCTTTTAACACATCAAATACCTCTACCTTGTCATGTGCTTGCATTGTAAGTTTACCCGCAGCTACATCAATCAATGCCTTTCCGGTTGCCAAAAAGGGTCGTCCCAAAATAAATGGGACTTCAGCATCTGGTTCAAAGTCCAGAACAATAAAATCGACCGGAAAAATGAGGGAGCCTACTTGCACCAACACATCCTCAACAATGCCATCCGGCTTAGCCAAAGACCTGTCTGCTGGCTGCAAGATTACCGTTGTAGGTCTACGACTCCCTAGACCTAACTTTCTAAATACCGAAGAAGGCATCAGATTTATACTTGCCCCCAAGTTGCATAATCCACGCGCTCGGATACTTTGCCCAATAGTCAGCTGGATAGTGAAACTTCCAGGGTCTTTCAGTTTTGTGGGCAACCTATTCTGAATACGGGAAGTGCATTCCTCCGTTAAAGCTACCGTGGCATACTCAGTCAAACGACTTTTGTTAGCCACGATGTCTTTAATATACTTCACATATTTTGGCACTCCCTGCAAGACATCAACAAGAGGTAAGTTAACATGTACCTGTTTAAGTACCTCCATGAATTTCTGGAAACACGCCTCCTCCTTGTGTTTCTTAAGTCATTGAGGGAACGGGGGTGGAGGCCTTTCTGGTTCAGCTTCTTTACTCTTCCCCTTATCAGAACTTTGCTCTCCCTCAACATCTGCTGCTCCTGACTTTTGAGGCGGTCTTTCCGGTTCCACCTCCTTTAATTGTAAACCACTCCTCGTGGTCACTGCATTAACCTGCTTCAAATTTGGATCCGTGTCGCTAGGTAGTCCTCCTCTGGGTCTAGTATTTTGGGCACTAGCAAACTGCCCAAACTAATATTCAAGAGCCTTGGTCGCCAATTGATTGTTCTTCACTTCGGCTGCCAATTTGACATAGTCAGCCTGCAATTGTGCCTGATTAGCGATCATGGTTTTGAACATCTCCTCAATAGTCGGTGATGGTGGTGGAGGAGGGGCATTGTGATTTCTGAATTGAGCTTGATAATTTTGTTGCCCTCCTTGGTTTCTGTGCATACCCTGCCTTGAACTCTGACCTTGTTGATTGTTGCTACCCCACGAAAAATTCGGATGGTTCCTCCAATTTGAGTTGTAGCCACCACCAAACTGCTGTTGATTTCTCTGTGCATTGCCCACAAAGTTAACAAAATCAGGATTTGCACCACAGCATTCAGCTGAATGCTCACTATTACCACACACTTCACACCACATCTGTTGAACTGCATTGACTGAAGCTGAAGGCTGGTTCAAATTGATATTGCTGAAGTGAGTGTTTAACTGATTTTGCAAAGCAGCAATCTGTGCAGCGATAGCTGTGAATCCATCCACTTCAAGCACTCCCGCTGCTTTCCTTGCTCCACCTCTTGAAGAATCTGCATTCCATTCTGGATTGCCTTGTGAAATTCTGTTGAGCAAAGTGTACAGCTCCTCATAAGTCTTCTCCAGCGCTTGCCCTCCAGCTGCTGAATCTAACAGAATTTTAGTGTGGGGTTCCAAACCCTCAATAAACGTGTGTACCAACACCTTGTTGGACTGATGATGGTGAGGACAGTCCCGCAACATGGATTTGAATCTTTCCCAGGCTTGATATAGATTTTCCCCTTCCCTCTGTTTAAAACTTAGGATTTGACTCCTAAGCCTGGCTGTTTTACCAGAAGGGAAAAATCTAATAAGAAACTTTCGTGCAAGATCATCCCACGTTGATATAGAGTTGGGTGGTTCAGCTTTTAACCACCTCTTGGCTTCACCAAGTAAGGAAAATGGAAATAAAGTGAGCCGAACATAATCGGGTGACACTCCAGCGGGTATATAAGTGTCACTTATCTCCAAAAAGTTCTGGAGATGTTGTTGTGGATCTTCGTGAGGGAGACCGGTAAATTGCCCGCTTGTGTGCAAAAGTTGCACCATATTCTGCTTTAATTCAAACCTCCCTCCAGGCTCTAGTTTGCGGATGCTAGAATGGACATTATTAGCGTGTGGGATTGCCACCTCGCGAACCGGCCTTGCTGCTGCTTCATCGGGCACTAAAACTGCCCTAACAACTGATGGATTTGGTTGCTCCATCATAGTCTGTTGAAGCAACTGCAGCTTCTTTCGAAGAGCTTCTCTACGTTGACTATGAAATTCACGCTCGGGCTCTAAGTAAGATTCCACCAGATTTTTGTCCCTTGCCAGTGTTCACAGAAACAAAATCTGCAAAATACAGGCTAAGACCAAGTTGTTAACACTTAAGAAAATAAAAATACAAATACAGTAAATTTACACTAAACACAATTTTACAAATCGCCTAGCCTCCCCGGCAACGGCGCCAAAAACTTGCTCGGTGCTTTGGGGTACGTGTAAAAACTGACACGCAAGTGCACATGGTCAAACAAGTAATAAAGTGGCTAAGTAGCCAAGTATCGATCCAAGGAGGCTCAAGATATGTAAAATTGCCTAATTTACTATATTTCTATTTAACTTCTAATTATGCTAACAACAACGTACCCAAGAGTAATTGAATTTTTGTTTCTAAACTATATACTACAATTAATACAAACTATTTACTTTTGAATTCAGACAATGGATATGAACATGCCAAGGTTAAGAACAAGTAATGAACTTGATAATCATGATAATTTTGGTTAATTCTCTTCTTCATGTTGCTAGCCGAGAACATTTGCCTAGAAATTAAAACTCTCGTATTTAATTTCACTTTAGAATCATAAACCATCCGTCTACATTTCTGTGATCAAATGCAATTTATGACCTAGCACTACAATTCCGGTTCCTAATTTGACTAATACGGCTTCCAAGTATATTTCTATCCGAAAAGCACATCAAAACCCAATTTTCCCAAATCAAGTTAAGAACAATACCCTATTAATTCACAACTTTCCAATTTCTTGCTCTCTCGAGTGAAATTGGACTTTTTAGATATACATTAATGTTGGCCAATCACTAATGCAGTAAAGAACAAGAATTAATAGAACAACATTAAAGAAGAAGAATAAACCATATCAATGAAAATCAGAATTCATTACACATGTTCAAAACCTCAGCAAGAAAGAGAATTAGCCACTCATTCTTGGATTGATCATCCTAAAATGAGTGTAAATCATACGTACAATTGATAGAAAGAAGAAAGGAAGAGAAGAAATCCCTTAGCTTTTCCAATCCTCAACTGCTACCAACCCACGTTCCTGCTCTCCACTTCTGAACTCAGTCTCAAAACTGAAAACTACTTAAAATAAACCTAAGTGTGCTATTTATACTAGTGGGAAATTTTTCCCGGAATAACAAGCAACGTGTCACGGAGGCCAATGCGGAGCAATGCCTCTGTGACACGGCGTGGACGCGGACCCTCACTGGAATTTCCAGGGTCCAGTAATTTAACCTCAACGTGGCACGGAGGCCATCGCGGAGGCCTATCTCCGTGCCACGGAGCTGACGCGCAGGCACACTGGAAATTGCAAATTTAATTCCTGCTCAGGCAGTGTGCTACCGCGATGGTAGCGTGGCACGGAGCCATCGCGGAGCCCCTATAAATCCTGCATTCCCGGATCTTTTCCACGCTCGCATCCAAGTCCAACTCCGACATAGTTCCAACATGCATTTTAGCTCCTAAAAATCACATTTTCCTGCAAAACAAATGCTAATCATGTTGGTTAGTATAAATTCGCATTTTATTACCAATTACATGATATTATATACACATTGCACAACAAACAAGGTAAAAATGATACGTTTGAGTATCACTTGGGCATATAAATCTGCCCAAGATCATATGACATGAAATGACCAACTGAAATGCTGAAAACAGAATCAACTAATATAAAACTAATATGGTCAAAAATGACCCTAGCTGATAGTGTTACACCTCGTAAGTTTCTAGCATGTAGTTGGCCTATTCGCATGTTGGTGGGAAGTTTTATAATGTCATACATGCGAGCAAAGAGCCCGAGGAAAGGCCGAACGAGTGCCAAGTTGGAATTTCACAAGAGGAGGCAGAACCGCGCTGCCCAGAGGGGCAAAGTGGCACGGAGTTGGGACCTCCGCGTTATCCAACGTGGCACGGAGCCAAAATGGTGCATTGGCTATCGTGCCATGTTGCCATGTATTTTGCTGCAAGTATAAATAGCCCTTACCCTTAGACTTTATATCATTTTCCTTATATACTCACGACCAGAACAGAGATAAGGACGAAGAGAATATATAATTTTCTTCTGATTACGCCGTCAAACGTCGTCCAAATCCAAATTAACTTCAGGTATCAAAGTATAAAGCTGCAGGGAGCATTTCTACAGAGTTAGTTTCATGAAATTCACCCGGCGAATCGTCGTCTCGCCGAGCCAAAGTGATTGGAATTGCTCCAAACTAGTGTTAATACAATCCCAGGCTTAAAGTAAGTATTTCTTCCTTCTAGGTTCCCGAGAAATTATGAGTTTTCAGTCATTCTTCGATAAGCTAAAGAATAGTCTATATATATATATAAAAAATTGTTTTCTTCCAGCATAATAATAAAGTTAGTTCTATTCTTCGATGAATGTGATTACAGTTGGGAAGAACAGCTGAATACTAGTCGAACCTCGCCAGTTAATCGGTAAACCGGCAGTTGAGGTATGTAAAAGCAGTTTCTTTCGGCAAGTGAGTTTCTCCAGTATAGTAAACCAATATGAATCCCAGTAAAGTATTTTAGGAACATTATATCATGTTCAGTATGTTATTTTGTATAGTTGTTGTTATTAGTTGAGACCTGTATTTGTGTTGTTTTGGGTTGGATTACCTGTATAGCTTCCGTGACCGCCCCAGGGTTAATAGTTGTATCGACTCGTTCGCCAGAGGGCGAGGATACATCGCTCTACGGAGCGGCATGCTGTCCACAAGGGACGAAGATGGGGAGCCAACTCCTCATATTTTGTCGTGGTTGGCCTATACACACCCCCACCGAGCGCTTGCGCCCAAGGTGTAGATTTTAAGAGTCCTCCGTACTCAGACACAGCTATAGTCAGGGGCCCAGCGGGCCCAAGTTGCATACCCAGGGGACCGGCAGATTGCTTATAGCTACTAGCTGATGTGGTATGACCTGCATAGGGGTATATAGATTGAGATGTACTCACTAGGGCTAATGGGGGCTCAAGTGAGTTGTGTTGTGCTGATGATACCTTCCGGCCTATGGGGGCTAGGTAAGGTATGTACATTGCATTAGTTACTGATAGTTAGACAGTAGGAGGCCTCGTTGTTAGGTATGACTGCTACTCTTCTTTATAGTTATGTCTAGTTCTGATTCCACTATTTCAGTCAGTTTCAGTCCATTCTCTTTACTTCAGATATTGTCAGCTCTATTACTTACTTTTAGTAATTACAGTTATTACCTTACATACTCAGTACCTGTGGTACTGACGCACTCTTTTGGGGTGCTGCATTACTTTCCTGCAGGTACTTACAGACGAGGAGCGGATCCCTCCTAGTCCCAGTCAGCGGTATAGAGCCTTCAGCTCCTATCTTCTGGAGCTTGAGTGTTTGACGTTTACTTTCTTTTGTTGTACAGTATTAGTAGGCTGGGCCCCTGTCCCGACCATCTTATTACTCCTAGAGGCTTGCAGATTGTATTATTCCTTATGGTTAGTTGATATCGGTCGTGTGGGGATATATGTGCTTTAGATTATGTGTGTTGGTCGTGTGGGGCCTTGTCAGTTGTTGGTTGACGACCTTGTCGGTCATGTTTCAGTTTAGTACTCGATTTCCTTTTTCAGCTGTAACTAGAAATCATAGTGGCCTTGTCAGCCCGCATAGGACTCCCCATATTTTCTTGTCTCTAGTTAGTTGTTTACTTTCCACAGGAGGCTATAGGGCTTGTCCGCCGGGGGTTGTATTTACAGTCGCTATATAGCACGTCGTTTTCTTGATTCCAGAGTTAGAGTCAGCCTTGCACCAGAGGTGCTTGGGCTCAGTCGGCTCGGTAGTTTAGATCCTAGTAGGGCACCAGGTACTAGTCATGCCTCCCAAGGCGGGGCGTGACAAACTTGGTATCAAAGCAGGTCATATCCCATGGAGTCTGCAAGCCGTGCTAAATAGAGTCTTGTCTATGGATGTGTTGTGCACCAAATACTATAGGCAGGAGGCTGCAAGGCATGATAGGATGGTTACTCTTTCTTCTTATTTAGTCATGCTATAGAGCGGTACAGTATAGGGTTGAGTCCCTAAACTTATTATATTCTTTTGTCTACAGAGAAATGTCAGATCAGCGATATCCTACGACAGGCAGGAGGTTGGACATAGCAGCAGGAGAGGGCACCAGCAGGATGCCTCAGCCTCGAATAGAATCAGCCCGATCTGAGGGCGAAACGAAAGCGTCATCTCGACCTTCCCAGCAGTCTCCATCACGTCAGGAGCCGTTGGGGATGGCCGGTGTGACGCAACACCTCCGACAGTTTCTATACCCATATTATCATACCAGGAGGTCAAAAGCGCGGCGGTCATGCTAGCACAGATGATGGCTACTCAGCGCCAGTCAATGCTACCAACAGCTGCAGAATCTTTAGGAGGGCCTGGTAGTTCGAGGATCTGAGAGTTCTTGGCACTATGTCCCCCGCAATTCATAGGGACAGATCGGACAAAGGACCCCCAGGACTTCTTAGACCAGATGCAGAGGATTTTTAGAGTGATGCATGCTACACCCACAGAGTCAGTTGAGTTGGCAGTATTCCAGCTACAAGACATCATTGTACTGTGGTGTGAGAATTGGGAGAGGTCCCGAGGGAGAGATGCTTCCCCTCCGACCAAGTCCAGCTTTTCAGGGGCTTTTCTGGATCATTATCTACCGCGGGAAATTCGACAGGCCCGGGTTGATCAGTTCCTACACCTAGAGCATGGGTCGATGAGTGTTCGAGAATATTCCATGTGGTTTGATTCCTTGGCCCGATATGCGCCAGCCTTTGTGGATACAATGTCATCCAGGATACACCGCTTTATTATGGGGTTGAACCCAGAATATGTTAAGACCTGCATCACAGCTACACTATGAGAGGATATGGATATTGCCCGGGTACAGGCTTTTGCTCAGAATATTGAGGGTATCAGGCAGAGGCAATGGGAGATTAGGAGAACAAGTCAGGAGTAGCGCCGCAGGGATAGACCGGATGAATTACCGGAGGAGTCCCGGGGAGGACATAGGCCACGATTATCAGGTAGACCGCCTAGACCCCCGCCTCCACCACAGCAGAGGAGCAGGTTCAGTCGCTGAGGGCGGTCAGAGCCCGGCGAAGGTTCGCAGGCAGTAAGTTCACAGCAGTAGAGGAGGGCAGAGAAGAGTGGGTTTACAATACCACTTTGCCCTATTTACAGTCGACGCCACTCTGGAGCGTGCAGATATGGCTCCACCGGATGTTACATTTGTGGACAGGAGGGTCATCAGATGAGGAGTTGTCCAGCTAGGGGTCAAGGTGATCGGGATCGACAGGATAGGTCCTCAGCAGGATCACGAGCTCCAGTACGCCCGGCAGGGATTAGGCCCTCAATTTCAGTAGGTAGAGGCCGAGGCAGATCAGGGGCCTCCAGTTCAGGTATAGGCCCAGACTATACTTATGCATTACCGGGGCAACAGGACTCAGAGTCATCCCCAGATGTTGTGACAGGTATGCTGAATATTTGCTCTCATCCTACTTGTGTGTTGATAGATCCAGGGTCCACTTTATCCTATGTTACACCGCTAGTGGCTCGGAAGTTTAGTATTATACCGGAATTACTTCGGCGACCTTTCTCAGTGTCTACACCTGTTGGTGACTCTATTATAGCCAGAAGGGCCTATCGGGGGTGTACAGTAGAGGTTGCCAATCATCATACTACAGCAGACTTGATCGAACTAGAGATGGTTGATTTTGATGCCATTATGGGTATGGATTGGTTAGCTCCTTGTTACGCCAATGTCGAATGTTGGACCAAGATTGTCCGATTCCACTTTCCAGGGGAGGCAGTACGGGAGTGGAAAGGTAGTATAGCCACGTCAAAAGGTAGGTTTATTTCCTATCTTCGGGCGAGGACATTGATAGCAAAAGGATGTATTTATCATATTGTCAGAGTTCAGGATGTTCGGGCAGAGCCTCCAACCCTTCAGTCTATTCCAGTGGTTAATGAATTTCCTGATGTATTCCCTAATGAGCTTCCTGGTATTCCCCCAGAAAGGGAAATTGATTTTGTAATTGATCTCTTACCAAGCACTCCGCCTATATCTATTCCCCTTATCGGATGGCTCCTGCTTAACTCAGAGAATTAAAGGAACAATTGAAGGATTTGCTAGATAAGGGCTTTATCAGGCCGAGTACCTCACCATGGGGTGCGGCAGTCCTGTTTGTGAGAAAGAAGGATGGCTCCCTCCGTATGTGTATGACTATCAGCAACTGAATAAAGTCACCATCAAGAATAAGTACCCGCTTCCCAGAATAGACGATTTGTTTGATCAGCTACAGGGAGCGAGGTATTTTTCAAAAATTGACTTAAGGTCCGGATATCATCAGGTTCAGGTTCGTGAACGAGATATTCCAAAGACTGCCTTCAGGACCAGATATGGGCACTTCGAATTCCTAATCATATCCTTCGGATTGACCAATGCCCCAGCAGTGTTTATGGATCTGATGAACAATATTTTCAGACCATACCAGGACCTGTTCGTGATAGTATTTATTGATGATATTCTGGTGTATTCCCGCTCAAAGGAAGACCACCAGGATCATCTACGGACAGTGCTCCAGATTCTCAGAGACCGCCAGCTATATGCAAAATTTTCTAAATATGAATTTTGGCTGAATTCAGTAGCCTTCTTGGGTCATATTGTGTCAGATGCTGGTATACAGGTGGATACGCTGAAAATAGAGGCAGTGAAAACATGTCCTACACCTACCACTCCGACTGAGGTACATAGTTTCCTGGGGTTAGCCAGGTACTACAGAAGGTTCATGGAAGGATTTTTCACCTTAGCAGCACCTTTAACAAAACTGACGCAGAAGGCAGCAAAATTCCAGTGGACTGAGGCATATTAAGCTTCCAGGAACTGAAAGACAGATTGACATCGACACTGGTGTTAGCATTGCCAGAAGGAATAGAGGGTTATGTAGTTTATTGTGCTACTTCGGGTGTTGGGATAGGATGTGTATTAATGCAACATGGTAAGGTGATTGCTTATGCTTCCAGGCAGCTGAGGAAGCATGAGAAGAACAATCCTACCCATGACTTGGAATTAGTCGCGGTAATTCATGCCTTGAAAATACGGAGACACTACTTGTACAGCGTCCACATGGATATTTTCACTGATCACAAAAGCCTGCAGTATATCTTCACCCAGAAAGAGTTAAACTTGCGACAGCTTCGCTGGTTGGAGCTGTTGAAGGATTATGATGTGAATATTTTATATCACCCAGGAAGGGCCAATGTTGTAGCAGATGCTCTTAGCCGTAAATCTATGGGAAGTCTGGCATACTTACAGCCCGAGCAGCAGGAATTGGCCTGAGAATTGCATCAGCTAGCCAGTTTAGTCATTTGCATAGTAGAATTAGGAGACAATGGAGCAATAATCCAGAATACCGCAGTGTCATCATTGGTTGTGGAAGTGAAGGAACGGCAGTATGAAGATCCTAGTCTGGTTCAACTCAGAAATAGGGTCCAGTGAGGAGAAGTGACCGATTTCCAAGTAACCGAGGATGGAGTTTTGAGATATAGGAATCGCCTCTGTGTTCCAGACGTTGCAGGGCTTCGCCAGCAAATTATGGGCGAGGTACACTATGCCCATTACTCTCTCCATCTAGGTTCGACAAAGATGTACCATGATGTAAAAGAGGTTTACTGGTGGCCGGGAATGAAAAAGGGGATAGCAGAATTCGTAGCTCAGTGTCCCAATTGCCTACAGGTGAAAGCTAAACATCAGTGGACTGACACAGGATATAGTCGTTCCTTTATAGAAATGGGAAGAAGTTAACATGGATTTTGTAGTAGGGTTACCTCGTACTAGGCGTAAATATGATTCTATCTAGGTAATTGTTGACAGGTTGACAAAATCAGCTCACTTTCTGCTAGTAAGAGCTACCTTTTCAGCCGAAGATTATGTTGAGCTGTATATCAGATAAATAGACAGATTGCATGGTATTCGCATGTCAATTATCTCTGACAAAGGGGCGCAGCTTACAGCTAAGTTTTGGTAATCTTTTCAGAGGGGCCTGGGGACGCAGGTTAACCTGAGCACATCCTTCCATCCTCAGACAGACGGGCAGGCAGAACGTACTATCCAGATGCTCGAGGATATGTTACAGGCGTGTGTGTTGGATTTTGGAGGTAGCTGGGATGAACATCTACCGCTTATTGAATTTGCCTATAATAACAGTTATCATTCAGCAATTCAGATGGCGCCTTATGAAGCGCTATATGGGCGGAAGTGCAGATCGCCAGCTGGTTAGTTTGAGGTAGGAGAATCAGCATTAATTGGGCCAGATATTATTCATCAGTTAGAAGAGAAAGTAAAGCTTATCAGGGAACGTCTGCTGACTGCTTAGAGCCGCCAGAAATCTTATGCTGACGTGCGGTGAAGGAACATAGAATTTAATGTGGGTGAGTAGGCATTCTTGAAGCTTTCACCGATGAAAGGAGTGATGAGATTTGGTAAAAAGGGCAAGCTCAGACCGAGGTTTATTGGGCCTTATCAGATCCGCCAAAGGATAGGCTAGGTGGCTTATGAGTTGGATTTACCCCAAGAATTAGAATCCGTTCACCCAATTTTCCATGTATCAATGCTGAGGAAGTGTATAGGAGATTCCTCCCAGATTATTCCAGTCCAAGATGTAAAAGTCACTGAGGAGTTAGCTTATGAAGAAGCTCCAGTAACCATGCTAGACCGGTAGATCCGTAGACTGAGCACTAAAGATGTTGCTTCTGTCAAGGTATTATGGCGAAATAAGAACCCAGAGGAGATGACTTGGGAGGCATAAAATGATATGAAAACTAGATATCCTCAGTTATTTCGGACATAATCATATTGGAGGTATGTCGTTATTGTTGTTTCATATTGCATTATATACATGTATATGTGGAGTAGTTGACTTCAGTTTATTGTGAAATGAATGCCATAGTATCGTGTGGAGTACTTGTATTGGACTTTTCTACATTTAAGGATTTTTGAATAGTCCATATTACAGGGGAGACTCTGCCGAAATTTTTTCCAGAATAGGTAATTACGAGTTAAAGTTCTTGCAAGCAGACGTTAACATTCGAGGACGAATGTTCTTAAGGGTGGGAGGATGTTACACCCCTTAAGTTTCTAGCATGTAGTTGGCCTATTCATGGTGGGAAGTTTTAGAATGCCATACGTGCGATGAAAGGGCCTGGGGAAAGGCCGAACGAGTGCCAAGTTGGAATTTCGCAAGAGGAGGCCGAATCGCGCTGCCTAGAGGGGAAAAGTGGCACAGAGCTGGGACCTCCGCGTTAGCCAACGTGGCACGGAGCCAAAACGGCGCGTTAGCCAACGTGCCACTTTGCCATGTATTTTGCTGCAAGTATAAATAAGACTCACCCTTAGACTTTATATCATTTTCCTTATATACTCACGACCAGAACAGAGATAAGGACGAAGAGAATACATAATTTTCTTCCGATTATGCCGTCAAACGCCGTCCAAATCAAAATTAACTTCGGGTATCGAAGTATAAAGCTGCAGGGAGCATTTCTACGGAGTTAGTTTCGTGAAATTCGCCCGGCGAATCGTCGTCCCACCGAGCCAAAGTGATTGGAATTGCTCCAAACTAGTGTTAATACAATCCCAAGCTTAAAGTAAGTATTTCTTCCTTCTAGGTCCCCGAGAAATTATGAGTTTTCGATCGTTCTTCGATAAGCTGAAGAATAGTCTGTATATATACATATAAAGTATTGTTTTCTTCCAGCATAATAATGAAGTTAGTTCTATTCTTCTGTGAATGTGATTACAGTTGGGAAGAACATCTGAATACTAGTCGAACCTCGCCAGTTAATCGGTAAACCGGCAGTTGAGGTATGTAAAAGCAGTTTCTTTCGGCAAGTGAGTTTCTCCAGTATAGTAAACCAATATGAATCCCAGTAAAGTATTTCAGGAACATTATATCATGTTCAGTATGTTATTTTGTATAGTTGTTGTTATTAGTTGAGACCTGTATTTGTGTTGTTTTGGGTTGGATTACCTGTATAGCTTCCGTGACCGCCCCAGGGTTAATAGCTGTGTCGACTCGTTCGACAGAGGGCGAGGATACATCACTCTACGGAGCGGCATGCTGTCTACAAGGGACGAAGATGGGGAGCCAACTCCTCATATTTTGTCGTGGTTGGCCTATACACACCCCTGCCGAGCGCTTGCGCCCGGGGTGTAGATTTTAGGAGTCCTCCGGACTCAAGCACAACTATAGTCAGGGTCCCAGTGGGCCCAAGTTGCATACCCAGGGGACCGGCAGGATGCTTATAGCTACTAGGTGATGTGGTATGACCTGGATAGGGGTATATAGATTGAGATGTACTCACTAGGACTAATAGGGGCCCAAGTGAGTTGTGTTGTGCTAATGATACCTTCCGGCTTATGGGGGTCAGGTAAGGTATGTACGTTGCATTAGTTACTGATAGTTAGACAGTAGGACGCCTCGTTGTCAAGTATGACTCCTACTCTTCTTTATAGTTATGTCTAGTTCTGATTCCATTATTTCAGTCAGTTTCAGTCCGTTCTCTTTACTTTAGATATTGTTAGCTCTATTACTTACTTTCGATAATTACAGTTATTGCTTTACATACTCAATACTTGTGGTACTGACGCCCTCTTTTGGGGTGCTGCATTACTTGCCTGCAGGTACTTACAGATGAGGAGCAGATCCCTCGTAGTCCTAGTCAGCGGTACAGAGCCTTCAGCTCCTATCTTTCGGAGCTTGAGTGTTTGAGGTTTACTTTCTTTTGTTGTACAGTATGGGTAGGTCGGGGCCATGTTCTGACCATCTTATTACTCCTAGAGGATTGTAGATTGTATTATTCCCTATGGTTAGTTGATATCAGCCGTGTGGGCCATATGTGCTTTAGATTATGTGTGTTGGCCGTATGGGGCCTTGTTAATTGTTGGTTGACGCCTTGTCAGTCATGTTTCAGTTTAGTACTCGATTTCTTTTTTCAACTGTAACTAGAAATCATGGTGGCCTTGTCGGCCTGAGTAGGACTCCCCATATTTGCTTGTCTCTGGTTAGCTGTTTACTTTCCACAGGTGGCTCTAGGGCTTATTGGCCGGGGGTTGTATTTACAGCCGCTATATAGCCCGTCGTTTTCTTGATTCCAGAGTTAGAGTCAGCCCTGCACCAGAGGTGTTTGGGCTCAGTCGGCTCGGTAGTTCAGATCCTAGTAGGGCACCAGGTGTCAGTCATGCCTCCCAAGGCAGGGCGTGACAGATGGTCATAAACATGCCCTATGTCTGAAATACTGAGTCTGAGATACTGCATTGAACTGATCTGGACTAAAGAATCTAAGAGTAAGTTGTGCTGACTAGTGGGAGGGTATTTAACCGACATATAACCACATGAGCTAGACGTGAAGTCCGATGTATACACCCCATCGGTAGGACCCAATATACCTTGCCAGGGTATAAAGGCATGAATTGGGTGATCACAAAAGTCTGGGACCAATCAGGCCAAGTAATACTGTAACCTACGCTGGTAATGTAGTTCTGGGAACCTGAGTGCGCTGGAACCCCAGCCCGCTCGGTGCTAAGTTCTACTCCCACTAGAAAACCTAAACTAAACTACGAAGCTGATAGCTCAGAACTGAGGTCCAAGACTAGTCAGGGACGTATCACTGCATGTACCCTGAGGGTCTTATCGGACCAGATTCTAAAACTGGGTTCTAGACTGGTCAAAGTTGCTTGTCTGGAAGCGTCATAACCATCTAAGAACAAGCTGTAACTGAACTGGGTCCTAGGGCTAGTCAGAGCTATATGCTAAAATGTCATGACCGCCTAATGGACCAAAAACTATAATCTGAGTCTGATTTTGATAACATGAGAGACACCACTGACATCTTGAAATAAAACTGAAGTCAAACTGATCAGCTGACATTTTTGACTAACACTGAATATTCTAGTACTTTGACTAAAGCTGAACTGACAATTCTGAGAAAATATTTATAGTATTTAGACTTTTGACTGAATGCGAATATCATGCAAGTAACTGAGTTTCTTTAACATATACAAGTAATATAGAAACCCTTAACTCTGAAAGATACAACCATTTTTCAAGATTCAAAGCTTAAGTAGGATCCTAATTCCTGACTTTTCAACAGTTAGGGCTGAATTTCTAAATTGATGGAACAAGCATCATTTTAATTACAAGCTGGTGGAAAATAGCTACAATTATCATAGGATAGGATTCCACATGAAATAATCAAAGAACGATAGCGATATTTTGAAATTTGCAAACTCAAGGCTAGGGCTGAAAGTTAACAGAGAGAAAGTTTTGGGGAACGCAAGGGGAGAATAATCTCCTTGCTAAATTCCCACATATCTAACGAAAAATTCGAAGAATTTTCTTGAGGAACTGAGAAGAAAAGGCTGCACTAGCTATTGCTCTGAAATGCTCTGAGAGGAACTCTGCGTGCTTTGTTCTTGGAAGTCTGAGTGGGGAATGAGGGAAAGAACCCATTACCCCCACTAAAACATCCGAAACTGAAGCTAAAACAATGTGGTTTAGGGTCTAAAAGTATAGAAAAGTCGAATTTGCCCTTAATGAAATTTCCCTGAAAAACAGTTTTGGCCCCGACCACGACTTGTACCACGAGTTGTACAATGAAGTCATGACTCGTGGTCACCTCACCACTTTTTTTTCAATCTTCTAAATCTGGATACAACTCGCATACCACGACTCGTAGTACCATCCTACAGGTCATACTGTCAGTCGTGGTATCATCCACCCATACCAACTATGACTTACCCACGACTCCTCATCACGACTCGTTGCTATATCCTACGAGTCATACCATGACCCATAATGACTCACTCTGGCACCACTAAGAATTTCACCACGACTCCTAACCATGAGTCATACCTACGTGCCACGATTCGTAGGACCACCGGTGATATGACCTCAGGCTCCCGAATTCATCACGACTCGAGTCACGAGTCGTAGGTCCTCACCACGATTCGTACCTCGAGTCGTCTTGGCGCAAAATTTCAGGTTTTTCTACAGTTTCCCACTTCAACTCCTGGATCTATTCTTAGGCCCTTCTTGGGTATTACTCCCAGACTCAACATCGTTAGCCGCTGTGATTCAGATCCTCCTCTGCTACAGTTGAAGTGTGAGTCCTCATCATTTGAGTGTCGTGCTTTACTTTCTTTCAGTTAAGTTATTATTTTCAGTTAGACTTAGAGTTAGCTGGGGGTTTGTCCCAACAACTCATCAATTAGAAGGCTTTCAGACTGCAGATGTTCAGATTTCATGTTTTAAGTTTTATCTTAAATTTCATAGAAACGCTTTTATGTTATTATTTCAAAACTCTGTTGTGCATGTTTTACTTAGAATACCAGTGTATTATAGACCAGGGGTTGATTTCGGCTCACTTGTGACTTCAAGTACCGTGTTACGTCGAGGGTGTAGTCTCGGGGCGTGACATGTTGTCCTTGCTTGTATGCTCTACACTGCTTTCCTATTAGTTTCCATGTTTTTTCTCTACGTTTTTCCTTTTTATTACCACTTTATTTTGTTTCACCTGAGCCTCATCTCTTGAAAACAGTCTCTCTACCTCCATCAGGTAGAGGTAAGATCGGTGTACACTCTACCCTCCCCAAACTTCACTTTGTGAAATTTTACTGGGTATGTTATTATTGTTGTTCCGAAAAATAACTTCTGCTACTACTCTAAAACACTTATTTTTTTTCCTGAAAAGCTTTTCAAAACACCTCAACTCTCTCAAATAAACACTTTTGACTTCACAAAAATTTAACTCAACATGCTATAAATTTCGAAATTCAAAATTTAAAAATCCTATCGTTCCCTTCTACCCACAAGTATTTTGTTAACACAAACTCTATATCCCAAAATTTGAAATTCATAATCCGCAATCAAATTTGAAAATTTTGAATAGTAAACTCAAAATCCTATCCATAATTTGAAAATTCAAAATATTAGGATTTCGATTCTAATTTGCTAAACTATTCCCATCTTTAAATAAAAAAATGTTCATAACTCGCATGATTTAAGTTGGAGAAGAAACTCCATTTCTTTAAATGGAGTAATTTTACTATCAATCTAATTCTTTTTGTTTACTGATGTGATAGAAAAAAACAAACTAAATAACAAAAACGTTCATAAGCCATGTTGAGTGAAGTTTTGATGGTGATAAATAAAATATGATTGTTGTACAGTCAAAACAAAATGAGAAAAATAATGGTAGGTAATTATAAATTAAAGAATATCTAGCAGGGTATAATTATTTCTAATTGTTCTTTTAGAAGTGTATATTGCTAAATGTGTTATAAGCTACAGGAAAATAATAAAAGACAAAGTTGAAGTCAACAAGGAAACAACAAGATTCAACTTGGATAAGGAAAGGAATCTTAGTTGATATCTATTAGGTTTCCTTAATTCATTTAGACTCAAAGGAAGCAACGTACATATATTCTATAAAAGGAGGGTATGCATGCTGGAAAAGATTTATTCATTCACAAAGTATTCTCAGCACTTGTAGTTTACTGTAATACCCCAAAAATTTCTAAGACTAGATGAGAGAAACGGAAATGAATTCAGCAGAAAAATCTATATTTTTGCATTAGATACGACTCAACCTACAAGTCGTAGGTAAGTAGTATGGGTTATAGGAAGACCCGTGGATTAGGTTAGAGATTTTATTCCCCAGACCACGAGTCCCCACTACAAGTCGTAGTATGTGGGTACGGCCCATGATCAGGAGTTGTAGCAAGTCTTCGGAGTTATCCAGTGATTGATGGTATGGGTGATGGTACGACTCATAGGATGGTGTTACGCATCGTACTATTCATGGAAATATTCAGAGGGTTGGATATTCTGGACTTGGTTGGCACGGAAGGATACCATGAGTCTTAAGAGGATTGTACGACTCATAGTACGAATCATGATAGCTCACAGAACAGTTTTCCTACAAATTCATTAAGGGTATTTTCATAAATCCTAAGCTCCTAAGTCCTAAACTACATTGTTTTAAGACATGAAAGAAGTGTATTAGGTGAGTTTAACCTATTCTAATTCATTCAACTCCTATGCATGCAAGGTTAGAGGGTTCTATTAAAGATCAACCTAGAATTCCTCCAATTCTCCTCCAAATCTCTTGTTACACCCTGTAAAATATTAACGGTTAGTAAGCATACGCGTGTACTTGTGGCGAGTAGGAAGAGCTTGACGCATGTGGAAAAGCCTCGGAAGCGGGGTAGGGCAAGGTTAGGTCGCGAAGGGCCAGCGCGACGCGCCAGCCAATAGGGCACCGGCCAGCGCGGCGCGCCAGGCCACTGGCGCTAGGAGGGGCAGGACGTAGGGGAGTAGTTGGGGCTTTGAGCAGAGTGGGGCGGCCCCCATGCCACCGCCCTTAACTATAAGTAAACCCTCCCTCTCATTTAAATCATTTTATCAAGAGAACCATGGCCAGGGAATTAGAGGTACGCATATTTTCAATAGTTTTCGTCTGATTTCGCTACCAAACACCGTCCAAATGCAAATTAACTTCGGGTAACGAGTTTTAGGCCTATAGGGAGAAATACTACGGAGTTATTTTCTCAAATTTTGCTCGGAAAATCAAAACTCCGCCGAGTAGAAATTGTCAAAATTATTTCAAACTGATTCCTAAATGGCCACAAACATTAGATAAGCACTTCTTCCTTCTAAACTCTCGAGAAATGATGGGTTTTCGGCCGAGTAATTTGAAGTTGAATTATAGTTGATTCTATTATTGGAAGTTATTGTAAATTGCCGAATTTAATATTGAAATTCGTCTCTTTCTCCCAGTATAACGGTTACAGCTGAAAAGAGCTGATGAATATAAGTTGAAACTCATTGGTTATTCGGGAAACGACAATCGAGGTATGTAAGGCTTAATCCTCGACAAGTTATTCTCGTCGTATAGTGCTATGACTTATGTTCTTGAATGGAAATAACAGTCCCATACGCTACAGATAATTGCTACATGTAGATTGTGATTAGACATGTTATAATTAGCTGTCACTGATATATAAAGATCAGATATGTTGTGATTAGCTGCTATTAGTAGATTACGGTTATATTTGTTGTGGTTAGCTGCTAGAAAACGTATATATATTATATCACAGTATCCCTCGTCGGGAAAGAACACGTTAAGTGTGATATGCGCTAGAAGTGTCATAGAAACTCTTTTATTCTCCAGTTCATTGTATTAGTAGAATTGTATGTTTTATTATCAGGCCTAGATCTTAGAATCTCGTGAATAGTTATCGGGCCTGAGTTAGTAAGTTGACAGCATAGGCGCATCTAGGTGATTTAACTATCAGTTTAGCGCCTGTATTGTCAAGAAAGCACGCCTAGAGGCTATTGGCGTACTCGCACGCCCCAGGGCCAGAAATTTAGATAGGAAGGCCATACTATAGAGTCAGCAACCTAGGGTTGTCTAGTGAATAGAGTGACAGTCTGCCATCTAATTAGCTATTACCAGTGATTGTCAGTCCCAGTTGACTTAGCATTCGTCATACAGGTCACCTGATCTTGGGCAAATTTATATGCCCAAGTGATACTCAAAAGTACCATTTTAGCCTTGTTTATCTATCAATGTGTATACATTCTCATTTAATTGGTAATAAAATGTGAATTTATACTAACCAACATGATTAGCATTGTTTTGCAGGTAAAATGTGATTTCGGGAGGCTAAAATGCATGTTGGATGACATCGGAGTTGGACTTGGATGCGAGCAAGGGAAAAGGCTTTGGACAGCATGAAATAAAGGGGCTCCGCGATGGAGCCGTGTCACGCTGCCATCACGGAGGCATTCTGCCTGGATAGGGAAAATTCGTCCAAATTCCAGAGAGGGTCCGCGTCCGCTCCGTGGCACGGTGGCTTGGCTCCGCGTTGCACGCCGTGCCACGTTGAGCCTTAATTCCTGGACCCTCAGTTCCAGTGAAGGTCCGCGTCCGTAGCGTGTCACGGAGGCAGTGCTCCACGATGCACTCCGTGACACGTTGCTCGTTATGTCGGGAAAAATTCCCAGCAGTATAAATAGAACACTTAGGTTCATTTTTCAATATTCTAACTTGGTGGAGCAAGGACGTGGGTTACAGGCAGTTGAGGGACGAAAATATCAGGGTTTTTTCTCTCTTTCTTTCTTCTTTAATTCAATTGCTTGTATGATTAACACTCATTTTAAGATGTTTAATCCACAAATGAGTGGCTAATTCCTCTCCTTCTAAGGTTATGAACAATTGTGATGAAATTTGATCATTGATTATTTGGTTTTTCATCTTTTCCATTAATTCTTGTTCTTACTGCATTAGTGTGTGGCCTACGTTAATGTACATCTAAAAAGTCCGGTTTCACTCGAGAGAGCAAGAAATTGAAAAGTTGTGAATTAATAGGATATGTTCTTTACTTGGTTTGGGAAAATTGAGTTTTGATTTGCTTTCATGATAGAAATATACCTGAAAGTCGTATTAGTCAATTTAGGAACCGGAATTATATGGCTAGAACATGAATTGCATTTGATCACAGAAATGTAGACGGATGATTCATGATTCTTAAGTGAGGTTAAATACGAGAGTTTTAATCTCTTGGCAAATGTTCTTGGCTAGCAACTGGAGGAAAAGATTAACCAAAGTATGATGACAATTAATTTCATTACATGTTCGTTTAACCTCAGCATGCTCTCATTCATAGTTCAGACTCAAAATTAGATAATTGTTTTTAGCTTTAGTATAAAAATTATAAAACAAACTGTCAACTTTTTGGTTACACTGTTGTCTGCATATTTTAGAAGTAAAATATAGTACACTTGAGCAAATTGCACTGCACCCAAGTCTCTGTGGGATCGATACTTGGCTTACTAAAGCCACTTACTACTTGTTCGACCACGTGCACTTGCGTGTCGTTTTATACCCCACAATTCACGCGAACAAGTTTTTGGCGCCGCTGCCGGGGACTTGGCAATTGGTGAATTTGTTTTAAGTGTTAATTTACTGTATTTTTATTTTCTTAGTGTTGACAACTTGGTCTTAGCCTGTATTTTGCAGACTTAATTGCTGTTGAACACTGGCAAGAGACAAGGAGCTGGTGGAATCGTATATAGAGCCAGAAAGGATATTTCACAGTAAACGGAGAGAAGCTCTACAAAGAAAGCTGCAGTTGCTCAGACAGACGATCATGGAGCAACAACAGAATCCACTGGTAGTACGGGCAGTGTTAGTGCCTAAAGAAGCAGCAGCTCGGCCGGTTCGCGAGGTGGCAATCCCACATGCCAATAATGTTACATCTAGTATCCGCAAACCTGAGCCGGGAGGGAGATTTGAACTTAAATAGAATATGGTGTAGTTGTTGCACACTAGTGGGCAATTTACCGGTCTCCCTCATGAAGATCCACAGCAGCATCTCCAAAATTTTTTGGAGATAAGTGACACTTACATACCCGTTGGAGTGTCATCAGACTATGTCCGGCTTACATTGTTCCCATTCTCATTATTGGGAGAAGCCAAGAGGTGGTTGAAAGCTGAGCCACCGAATTCTATTTCTACATGGGATGATCTTGCACGGAAGTTTTTGATACGGTTTTTTTCCTCTGGTAAAACAGCAAAACTTAGAAGTCAAATTCTAAGTTTCAAACAGAGAGAGGGAGAAAATTTATATCAGGCCTGGGAGAGATTTAAATCCATATTGCGGGACTGTCCTCATCATCATCAGTCCAATGATGTGCTGGTGCACACATTTATAGAGGGTTTGGAACCCCACACCAAAATATTGCTAGACTCAGCAGCTGGAGGGCAAGCGCTGGAGAAAACATATGAGGAGCTGTACACCTTGTTGAACCGTATTTCGCAGGGCAATCCAGAATGGAATGCTGATTCATCAAGAGGTGGGACAAGGAAGGCAGCAGGAGTGCTAGAAGTGGATGGGTTTACAGCTATCGCTGCACAGATAGCTGCATTGCAAAATCAACTTAACACCCACTTCAGCAACATGACATTGAACCAGCCTCAAGCCCTAGTTAATGCAGTACAACAATTGTGGTGTGAAGTGTGTGGAAGCAGTGAGCACTCAGCTGAGTGTTGTGGAGCCAATCCTGACTCAGTAAACTTTGTGGGTAATGCGCAAAGGAACCACCAGCAGTATGGTAGTAGCTACAACTCCAATTGGAGGAATCACCCTAATTTCTCATGGGGTAGCAACAACCATCAGGGCCAAAGTTCGGGTCAGGGTGTGCAAAGGAACCAAGGAGGGCAGCAGAATTATCAAGCACAATTCAGAAACAACAATGCACCTCCTCCACCACCATCACCCAGCATTGAGGAAATGTTCAAGACCATGATAGCTAACCAAGCTCAATTGCAGGCTGACTATGTGAAATTGGCAGCCGAAGTAAAAAACAACCAGTTAGCTACCAAGGCACTTGAATATCAGTTTGGGCAATTTGCTAGTGCCCAAAACACAAGGCCTAGAAGAGGACTGCCGAGCGACACGGATCCCAATCCCAAGCAGGTAAATGCAGTGACCACAAGGAGTGATTTGCAGCTGAAAGAGGTGGAACCAGAAAGACCACCTCAACAGTCGGGAGCAACTGAAGTTGAGAGGGAGCACAATACTGAAAGGGGGAAGACTAAGGAAGCTGAATCGGAAAGACCTCCACCCCCGTTCCCTCAGCGACTAAAGAAACACAAGGAGGAGGCGTGTTTCAAGAAATTCATGGAGGTGCTGAAACAGGTACATGTTAACTTACCTCTTGTTGATGTCTTGCAGGGAGTGCCGAAATATGCTAAGTATATAAAGGACATCATAGCAAACAAAAGTCGGTTGACTGAGTATGCTACGGTGGCTTTAACGGAGGAGTGCACTTCCCCGATTCAAAATAGACTGCCCACAAAGCTAAAAGACCCTGGGAGTTTTACTATCCAGATTACTATTGGGCAGAGCATCCGTGCTCGTGGATTGTGTGACTTGGGAGCAAGCATAAATTTGATGCCTTCATCGGTATTCAGAAAGTTGGGTCTAGGGAGTCCTAGACCCACAACTGTAATCTTGCAATTGGCGGATCGATCCTTAGCCAGACCTGATGGCATTGTAGAGGACGTTTTGGTGCAAGTTGGCTCACTAATTTTTCCAGTAGATTTTGTCGTGCTGGATTTTGAACCAGATGCGGAAGTCCCATTTATTTTGGGACGTCCTTTCTTGGCAACCGGGAAAGCACTAATTGACGTAGCTGCGGGGCAGCTGACAATGCAAGCACATGACAAGGTGGAGGTGTTCGATGTGTACAAGGCACCCAAGCTCCCAACGGTGCATGAAGAACTCTCGGTGATCAATGTGATTGATCAAGGTGATGATAAGCGGATGAAGGATTCCCGAGAGTTAATGGGAAAACCACCGGAAAGGTGTAAGCACTACTGGGGGGAGGACGGTGATCGAGAGAAATCGTCCATCACCCTAGCGGACAATTGAGCTTAATGGCGTCGAGCCGCGACGGAAACTAGGCGCTGCACGGGAGGCAACCCGTGAAAAATTTTTCTTTCATTTTGTAAAGTGTAAATATATTTTTCTTTTTCTTTTTCTTTTTCTTGATGTACTACAAAAAATTTTCGTTTCAGTTTTTGTTTTTATTTTTTTTAGTTGAGTGAAACCTATAATTCTAACAAATTTTGTATAGTGAGATGAATTTCAGGTCAAACGGAGAAGAATATGCACGAGATCGCGAAGGAAAAGTCGAGGTATGTAAAATTAATAAAAAGTGGCACACAGTGAGCTGAGGCGACAGCTCCGTGTCACGGAGGTGGACCTCCGCGTTACCTCTGTGACACGTTGAGGTACAATCTGGAATTTTAAAAAAATTTCCAGAACAGTCTCGCGATGGCTCCGTGTCACGGAGGCAGTGCACCGCAATGCACTCCGTGACACATTGCCCTGTATATCGCGACGGGTCACACCGGGTCGCCGCGTGACCCGTGCGATTTTATTACTTTTTAACCCCGAAAACCCTCCCTTTTCCCTCATTTTTTAATCCCTCCGTGACCAAACCCCCCAAAACCCAACCCCCATCACCGTGACACAGAGTAAGGCAAGAAATTCAACGATTTTTCTTCAATTCTTCAAAGACAAGGTATGTTTTTCGATTCCCTCTCAAATTCTTGTCGATTTTCTTCGATATTGAGCATGGGAGGTGAGCTAAATTGCCCTACGTAGTAATTAATCATGAATTCGAGTTAATTGTTGTTGATGAATGTTCGGAATGTCGTTATGATTGCTTGAACTTGTCGATTGCATAACTTAATCGAACTTGATTGATAATATCAATTTTAGGGCTTGTATGTTGAATTTGAAGTTGAAAATGTATTGAAATTGTGAATTTCATGCCGGGATGGATGCGTTGAATGAGATGAGTCGACGTACAAATTGTTAGGATGTTAATAGAACGACTGATTCTCGGGTTAAGGGAATGTTGAAATTTGTAAGAATTTGGTTAGTTGTATAGGTTCGTGTAGATAAATTTTTGTTGTTGTTTTTGTTTCTTTGTTTTTCTTTGCTAAGTATGATGGGTAAAATGTATCGATGGTAGTGATTGTGATTGGCTGTACGAAGTCTGAGTAGTACGCAGAAGATATACCGTCGAATTTTTCGAACGTACTAAGCATGATTGTATAGTTGTTTATTGTGTGTAAATAAAGATAATCTTGCCGTAGTGTTGTAACTGTAGCTAAGGACTAAGTGTGGGGTAGCCTAGCGTAACCCGACCTTAGCCGAAGTTAATATCTGTTAGCTTAACATTGATCTTGTTTACTTGGGTTGACAGGTAAAATGGCAAGCCGGCAAGATAAAGGAAAAGGCGCATCAACTTCGGGCGCCGGAAGGAAGCGAATCAGACTGGGCATAGCAGTCCCAGCTGCACCAGCAGTTCCACGCGGCCAACGACGCTAATACGGAACAAGATGGGTGACTGATGAGGGGAAAAAGTGGTACGCCAAGCACAAAGAAAACAAATATTTCCCTGAGGAGCACATAGCACGGGAACCATTGGCACAGGAGTTCCCTAGGATGGTCCACCGGATCGAGGCAGCTGGGCTCAATTTCATATTTGAGGAGCCCAAGGAATGTAATTTGCACCTGGTTCGGGAGTTTTATACCAATTGGAACCCGACAATTAGAAGTCACACCATCAAGATCAGAGGGAAAATAGTCACTTTCGAGCCCCACCACCGCAATGCCATCATAGGAGCGCGGGACACAGACGCCCACGTACTCCGACAGCTGAACATTATCCCACCATATGCGGACATCAGACGCACATTGTGTGGGACCCGATCGACAGCTAGATAGAGCAGACACAAAGAGAGGGGCTACCACCAGACTCTGCCATATTCACAAATGAACAGGGAAGCCCGAATCTGGCTGAAGATAGTCTGCTCATGCCTAATCCTGGGGGTACATATGACAGATGTAACTCGAGATCGTGTATGCCTGGTGTACGCCCTGATGAAAGGGCTGGAGATCAACGTGGGGGCGGTAATCATCTCCGCCATGAAGAGAGCCCGGGTGCACCAGGGGCACAGGTATGGCTTTGGTGGACTAATCACCACCTTCCTCAGGGGCCTAGATGTTGAGGAGGAGGCCCTGGACTATATCCCGCAGATGGAGCGGCGGGCCTTGGATGTTACAAAAACTAAGGCTCCCGACACCACCCACGGGCCAGTGCTTACACTTGGCGAGCGACATGCTCGTGATGACCAGTATATGGCTCGGATGTATGGGATGCAGATGCTCCAGCTGAGGATAGGAGGGAGGCCAGCGATAGAGGAGGAGTTATGGCAGCTCGAGCTAGACTACCCTTTCGGCAAAAACGCCAGGGCTCTATGCCAAGTGGGGCCAACATTTGTAGAGCCCACAGATGATGATGTCCCCACAGACGAGGAGACACATCGGGAGGACTCCGATGTGGAGTCTGATGATGACGACGGAGGCGACTCGGACATGGGAGATGAAGCAGCAGCACCCGACGAAGAAGTGGAATACTTTGACTGATCAGGGAGTTCCACCACCCGATTTTGTGTTATTTTAATTTTTGTGAACACTGGGGACAGTGTTCGAACTAAGTGTGGGGTGGGAATAGTTAGGTGTTGGGCTGGGCTGTTTTGTATGTATGCTCTCTTCTGTTGTCGTGTATATTGTTTGTCCCTGTGAGTGTGAATTGTTAAGTTGTTCTGTATTTGTAAATGTTTGTGGAATTGATGTGTGTTGCTGAATGTTGCTAGCTGATTTTGATTCTGTACATATTTTTGTTATCGAAATGATCGATATTTTTAAAATTTTAAAATATTTTGTACATATTTTTTCTATCGAAATAATTGATATTTTCAACATTTTTTTCACTTCTTGGGTTTCTCGGCGTTTGTTTCCGGTTCTTTTACTGAGAATGGTCCCATTGAACCGAAGTCATAGTTAGTGACCATTCCCTATGATGGATGGATGACGACCGTCTTAAGGGAAATGTAGTCGTTAGGAGTAGATTTTTTTCAATTATTTTTCAATCTTTTTCTTTGGTGGATTGCATCCCAAAACCTGTAGTTTCTCTATGGTTGCGAAATTCTGGTTGCGTGTTGTACATGATATTCAAAATGCAAAGGCGATTCGTATGAAAGCATGCAACTTTGTAAATATGTTGAGATACCTAGGCCGTAGAGTCGATTCAGTGTGATTGAGGCTTAATGTTTGAATTCATGTAATTAGCTGATTGAAGAGTCTGTGAATACATCTTGAATTGAGCATGTGCAACAAGTGTGAAGTGAGGTGTTGTTATTCCATGCTATTGTGAAGTGTCTAGAACTTGCCTGGTGTGTGTACAAAACGAAATGAAGGAGGTGTATTGTAGGAAAGGATGTAGGCATTTCTTTGTTTTAACCGAGATTTTCTATTTTTCCTTGTTGTACCACCCTTGATTGTATACCCTAGTCAGCCCGTTGAGCCTTTAGCCTATTATTTTTTCTTTTGTCATAAAGTGTAAACTGAGCTTAATTCCTTCTTTTCATTAGCCGTAAAGTCTATACAAAACTCTTAAGCGCTTAAGAAGAAAAAAATCATTTTCCCGAAGTGTCAAAGAGTGAGAATGATGAAAAGAAAAAGAAAAGCAAAGTGATAGAAGAAAAGAAAAGGTTGAAGGTGCACTTGCTATTAATAAACGATAATGAAGGTGCATGAATAATCTTTGTTGTTGTGTCAAGTGTGCTTAATGCAATGGGCCATACTAAAGAAAAGAATCAAGAATGGGATGATGATGAAAAAAAGAAACAATGTCCATGAGTTGATGGGATATGTTGAAAAGGCGCTTAAGGATACTAGTGGCTATTATTGGCTAATCCAATATTTACTAGTTCCGTAGCTTCCATTACAACCAGTTCAAGTCCTACGTGATCTTACATCGCACTTCTTTATATTAGTGGAGTAATACACTAAGGGCAAGCTTATGGGTCATGACATGATGCATGTGAATTCTCTTGGGAGAGAGAGCGAAATTGTTTTTACATGCCCCTGCTTGAATGTTTGAGAGTCATGTGAGCAAAAAGGGGAAGATTCTCTTGTGTTGTGAGGGCACATGCTTGATGAAAGATTAATTTTCGTGTCGGATATCTTGATCAGTTGATTTGCATGAGTTTGCCAATATCGAGAGTCGATTCTTAAAGTCTAGGAGGTCTTAATATATTGAAGGTCATTGCATTGCTAAGACCATGCATGTTTTCTTGATGATTTGCTGTATTGAATAATCGGTATGACCATAGCCTAAATTGTCGAACCAAAGTAGCGAGGTTGGGATGTAAATTGCATGAAGTGTAGGATTGTTGTTCGAGGACGAACAAGGATTTAAGTGTGGGTTAAGTGATCTTGGGCAAATTTATATGCCCAAGTGATACTCAAAAGTACCATTTTAGCCTTGTTTATCTATCAATGTGTATACATTCTAATGTAATTGGTAATAAAATGTGAATTTATACTAACCAACATGATTAGCATTGCTTTGCAGGTAAAATGTGATTTCGGGAGGCTAAAATGCATGTTGGATGACATCGGAGTTAGACTTGGATGCGAGCAAGGGAAAAGGCTTTGGACAACATGAAATAAAGGGGCTCCGCGATGGAGCCGTGTCACGCTGCCATCGTGGAGGCATTCTGCCTGGATAGGGAAAATTCGCCCAAATTCCAGAGAGGGTCCGCGTCCGCTCCGTGGCACGGTGGCTTGGCTCCGCGTTGCACGTCGTGCCACATTGAGCCTTAATTCCTGGACCCCCAGTTCCAGTGAGGGTCCGCGTCCGTAGCGTGTCACGGAGGCAGTGCTCCGCGATGCACTCCGTGACACGTTGCTCGTTATTCCGGAAAAAATTTCCAGCAGTATAAATAGAACACTTAGGTTCATTTTTCAATATTCTGACTTGGTGGAGCAAGGACGTGGGTTACAGGCAGTTGAGGGACGAAAATATCAGGGTTTTTTCTCTCTTTCTTTCTTCTTTAATTCAATTGCTTGTATGATTAACACTCATTTTAAGATGTTTAATCCACAAATGAGTGGCTAATTCCTCTCCTTGCTAAGGTTATGAACAATTGTGATGAAATTTGATCATTGATTATTTGGTTTTTCATCTTTTCTTCCATGTTGTTCTATTAATTCTTGTTCTTACTGCATTAATGTGTGGCCTACGTTAATGTACATCTAAAAAGTTCGATTTCACTCGAGAGAGCAAGAAATTGGAAAGTTGTGAATTAATAGGATATGTTCTTTACTTGGTTTGGGAAAATTGAGTTTTGATTTGCTTTCATGATAGAAATATACCTGAAAGTCGTATTAGTCAATTTAGGAACCGGAATTATATGGCTAGAACATGAATTGCATTTGATCACAGAAATGTAGACGGATGATTCATGATTCTTAAGTGAGGTTAAATACGAGAGTTTTAATCTCTTGGCAAATGTTCTTGGCTAGCAACTGGAGGAAAAGATTAACCAAAGTATGATGACAATTAATTTCATTACATGTTCGTTTAACCTCAGCATGCTCTCATTCATAGTTCAGACTCAAAATTAGATAATTGTTTTTAGCTTTAGTATAAAAATTATAAAACAAACTATCAACTTTTTGGTTACACTGTTGTCTGCATATTTTAGAAGTAAAATATAGTACACTTGAGCAAATTGCACTGCACCCAAGTCTCTGTGGGATCGATACTTGGCTTACTAAAGCCACTTACTACTTGTTCGACCACGTGCACTTGCGTGTCGTTTTATACCCCACAATTCACGCGAACATCGCCCAGGAAGCCAGCCCAGTCGTCCATGTCAAATGGGCTCGTGGATACCTTAAGGAAGGGGACCTTATCAGTGTTAGAGGCAGGGCCAGCACCCCAACCGGTTCTTATAAAATGCTCAGGTACGGATTGACGAAAGTGGCTAAGTTTATATAAACTTGTCTATAAGGTTAGAAATCGCCCAGAAAAGTCATATAAGATTTTAGCAAACCTAGATGAGGCCTAAAGGACTAGTACCATGTTAGTACAGTACTACCCACAGGCTAAGAATGTTAGTAAGCTGCCTCTGGAGGACTAGGGGACGATCGCTCAAAAGTATGTTCAGTCAGTAACAGTCCTACAGTCGTCCTAAGCAGAGGAACTAAGTAATTAGTCATCTGCGACCCCGCAGTTGTTTATGAGTTATAGTTGTCTGGGCAAGACATTTAGAGTTATATTAGGCCACTCCTAATCTCGCCCTATCTAGTCTAAACCATTAGAAATCATGATCGCTACCAGGATCCTCTGATCAGATACAGGTATATGGGGGTGTCTGCTAGCAGCCTTACAAACTATTCTAGGAGGCGAGCAGCGGTAGCGTTAGGCCAAGAAGGCTGGATACGCCTTTTGAGTGGCTAGATTGAGACTTCAGTATAGCACCTCGGGTGGAGTTGCCCTCACTCAGGAGCCTTCCGTGACCACCCCAAGGTTACTAGCTGTGTCGTCGCCCGTGAGGGGCTATATAACGTCACTCCAAGGAGTGGTATGCCGTCTGCAAGGGACGAAGATGAGGTCCGAGGACCTTATACAGTCCATTCCATGGCTGGACTATTTTTATGCTGTATTAGCACCACACCCCCGTCGAGACTGGTGCCCGGGGTATAGACAGCAGGAGTCCGCTAGACTCAGATACAACTATAGTTCAAGAGTCAAGCGGGCTCAGTTGCAGACCTAGGGGGACAAATAGTTTGGCTATAGCACCAGTAGAGTCATAGAAACATGGATAGGGGTATATAGATTGAGGTGTACTTGCCAGGGGTTATAGGGGTCCCGCTAAGTTATTTCTGTGTTACTTGTACCTTCCAGGCTTAGGGGGCCAAGTTAGGTTCTTGTTTTTATTCTTGTCTGCTAGCTATAGCTTATGAATATATGTTTGTATAGTCATAGCTCACATACGTGTAGTGCTTTGCTAGATGCAGATTACGAATAAGCTAGCTTACAGGTTAATCCTTCTGCCCCTTCTCTTTATTTACTTTCAGTATTTAACAACTTATTTATTGCCTTACATATTCGGTACATATTATACTGACGCCTATTTTCGGGCGCTACATTACTTGCCTGCAGGTTTAGACAGACAGAGTTCAGGCTTTTCAGTAGCAATTGTTCAGAGTCAGAAGTTTGGTCAGCTCCCCTCCTTTGGAGTTGCCAGGTTGTAGAGGTTATAATCTTTCATTTGTATAGCATTTGGGGTAGGCCGAGGCCCCGTCCCGACTATTATTTGTATTCTTAAAGGCTTGCGGACTACAGTTGTCAGTTAGTTGGTTGTTGTTGGCCGTGTGAGGCCTAAATTAGCTATGTTTCGTGTGGTGGCCGTGTGGTGCCTAATATAGTAGCTTATTCTCATTTCTGTTACAAGTGGATAACATGGTGGTCTTGTCGGCCCGCATAGGATCCCTTTTGTTTCCTGTTGTTGGTTAGTTATTTTATTTACAAGTGGCTATACGGCCTTGTCAGTCGGAGGCTGTGTTTATAGCCGAGATATAGCTCGTTGTTTTTTTGAATTGTATTGCAAGCATGCACTAGATGTGCATAAGCCCAGCCAGGTCAGTCAGATCCCAGTGTGGCATAAGGTGCCAGTCATGCCTCCCAAGGTGGGGCGTGACATCTCTTGGACTTTTTAAGTCAAGTTAAGAATCAGGTTATCCAGGTATGTAGGGCCATGAATGAGAGTTTTCTTTCACTCTCATGCCCAAATTTCTCATCAAGTTCATGAATTCAAGTGTTGATTCAAGTGTATGATCCTATGGGGTTTTGTCTCAATTTCATAAAATTTCCCTATGATTTATTTATGGGTCAATTTTCTTCATATTTCAAATCATATTTTAAGATCTATGGGCAGATTGTATACTTATTTTTTATTATTAATTTATGATTGCAAATTTTAGAAAGAAATTATGCCTAATTATGCAAGTTTCATGAAAGATTAAATTTATGATTCTATTATGATGTTGATTCTCCTAAGCCTAAATTTATGATTATATGATTTCCTTCAAGTACTCTTCATGAATTTATGAATTTCAAGTATGGTGATCTTCTCAAGCATTTATGTTCTTCATAATTTATGAGTTTATGATTTTGGCCGACTCACAGAGCCTTATTTCATGGCTAATCATGTATTTCAAGTATGATCAAGTATGTTATGATTTAACTAGCCATGAACTTCATTTATGACTTCACGATTATTATATGAGCTCTTATGTGCATTTTTTTGGGAGCAGTTTTTAGCACTGAGTAGGCCCGACATTCCGGTAAACTCCATAGTCTCAGAACTATGCGCCAACTTAGGTTTATATTCATGAATTCTAGGTGGGTCTCTATTAGCGATATCACGTCATTTACGTCCCTTACCTTGCAAGCCTAGGACGGCTCCGCCCACTTGAGCGAGATAGTTGGGGCATCATGTAAGCTCTATCATGATGGTGTCAGTTAAGACAAGTCCTCCCATTGTTCCTTATATTTTATGCATGATCATGATTACAATGGTTTGGCTCAAGTTATGTTTTACAAGGTTTCTCCTATGATTACAATTATGGCTAGTTTATGAATGGTTTTGAAAACCTTGAGCCCTCATGTTTATGTTATGATTATCACTTCATGTTTTGAAATGTCCTACTCTCATGAACTCTTATGTATTTTATTAGTCCATTTTACTTTCCTTATATACTCAGTACATTCAATGTACTGACCGCATGCTCCATGCTGTATTATTTCATGATACAAGTTCGAGAGATCAGATTCAGCCACGCCATTAGTCCCGCTTCTGTATCAGTTCAGTTTAGCCAGTGTTGGTCCTGCTTCCGTATCAGTTCAGTTTAGCCAGTGTTGTTGAGTCCTCATCTTCTGAGGATATTCAACTTAGTTTGTTATTTTGTTATTTCAGTTACAGACTTTGTCAAGCTAGTTGGGGATGCTGTTTCATCAGCTCATCAGTTATGTTAGAGGCTTTTCAGAAAATATGTAGAAATTCATCTTGTTAGTGTTGACTCGGTTTATGGCTATTATGTGTGTAGATTTCCGCTTATTCATATTCAGTTTATCAGTTTTTCACTAGTTTATGTTCTTTAGCCGCTATGTTCATGCCATGGGTTGACTTGGAGCCATTCGCGGTTCTAGGTTATGTGTCTCGATCCGGTGTCTCAGTCAGGTCGTGACATTTACTGAGCATCAAGAAAGCAAGTTTGAAATACGAAGGAGAGTTGAAAGTGCACAAGTATATTCCTTGGTCTATTCTGAAATCAGTTATAGATTCTCTCAAACGTCAACTCTAGTGAAAGTATTAGGTTAAGTTTGTAATTTTTATCTTCTTTTGTAGAAGCAGTCTATCAAGGTCACAAATATTATTTTAAGTCTGTTGTTTATGTTTTTCAAGCTAAGGGCAATTTGAAGGAATAACAACGTGTTAGGAACTTCGTAAAGGGATTAGGGGTAGATCCTTAGATTACGGGGATTAATCCAAATTTAGCTTAGTGTTATTTTAGTGAAATTTAATTGAAATCCTACAAGGGTGTAGGTTGTGGCTTTTACATCCATTTGATCTTGAATGATTTTTCACATATAAATCCTATGTTCAATTGTTACTTAGTCGTTTATTTACTTTTTAGTTACCTAACAGGGAAGGTTTAGAGGAACAATATCTATCAGTGTTCCCTCACATAGTCAAAAGTTTGAGTAGATCACACATTAATTTATCTTCTGTAAGACATATCTACTCATGATTTTGTTGGCGTTAGATTAAATCAACTCAAGTTGTTTGATTTTCGCTCAGTTTTAAAATAACTGGTGCTTTTAGCTTGGGCATACTCTGGAATAAAACTATTCATTCCTAAAAGAAAATACTTTTACCCACTTATCCTAATAAATGTCTTGAAAAAAATATTACTCATTAATATTTTTTTAATTATGTAAATTTTTTTTTATTTAAATAAAAATAAAATTGAAAGAACATTATTAAATTTATATTGATTAGGTAAAATACAGTTATTATGAAACGAAGGGAGTATTACACTTTATTTTTCCTTTTCCTTTTTATTTAATGAATAAAAAATTCAAAAACCCAAAACCCTCCCAATTCCCACTCTCTCTATTTTCGCGAAGACGAAGGATTGCGCCAGTGTGTATTTCACGCCTCTATATATTCATAGCGACACACGGTTCCCTGTGTGAGAGAGAAACCCCAATTTCACAAAACACAGCACACCGCCACCTTCTCCACAGCCATATCCACACATCCACCTCTCTCACTCATTCGCCATGGCTGCCGAGCAAGCTCAACTGGCTGCAATCCTCGGACCCGATTCAGCACCATTCGAAACCCTAATTTCCCATCTCATGTCAGCTTCCAACGAGCAACGATCTCAGGCCGAGTCAATCTTCAATCTCATCAAGCAAAACGATCCCAACTCACTTGCTCTCAAGCTCGCCAATCTCCTCACCTCTTCCCCTCACCATGAAGCCCGTGCCATGTCCGCAATCCTCCTCCGAAAGTTGCTTACCAGAGATGACTCGTTCATCTGGCCGCGCCTCAATGAGTCGACTCAGTCCGGTATAAAAACAGTCCTTCTCACATGTATCCAACGCGAAGAATCAAAATCCATCATCAAGAAGCTTTGCGACACCGTTTCCGAACTTGCTTCTTCAATTCTCCCCGAAAACAAATGGCCTGAGTTGTTACCATTTATGTTTCAATGTGTTACTTCGGATTTACCTAAATTACAGGAATCTGCGTTCTTGATCTTTGCTTTATTAGCTCAATATGTTGGGGAGATGTTAGTTCCCTATATTAAGGATTTGCATTCAGTGTTTATGCAGACGTTGAATAACTCGCCCAATCCTGATGTGAGGATTGCGGGATTAAGTGCTGTGATTAATTTTATTCAGTGTTTATCGAGCTCAAGTGATAGGGATAGGTTTCAGGATCTATTGCCTGCAATGATGAAGACCTTGACCGAGGCTTTGAATAGTGGACAAGAAGCGACTGCACAAGAAGCTTTGGAATTGTTGATTGAATTGGCGGGTACCGAGCCTAGGTTTTTGAGGAGGCAGCTTGTTGATGTGGTTGGTTCAATGTTGCAAATAGCTGAGGCCGAGAGTTTAGAAGAGGGGACGAGGCATTTGGCTATTGAGTTTGTTATTACATTGGCCGAGGCTAGGGAAAGGGCCCCCGGGATGATGAGGAAATTGCCACAGTTTATTAGTAGGCTGTTTGCCATTTTGATGAAGATGTTGCTTGATATTGATGATGAACCTGTTTGGCATAGTGCTGAAGTTGAGCACGAGGATGCAGGGGAAACAAGTAATTACAGTGTTGGTCAGGAGTGTTTGGATCGTTTGGCCATTGCATTGGGTGGTAGTACTATTGTTCCTGTTGCATCAGAGCAGTTGCCTCCGTACTTGGCTGCTCCCGAATGGCAAAAGCACCATGCTGCGCTCATTGCACTTGCTCAGATTGCTGAAGGTTGCACAAAGGTACTAATGAAATTTCCTTTTTTTGGTCTTTGTACTCTCTCCATTCAAGGTTATGTGAGAGTTTAGCTTGTTATGAAATATAAATTTTTTTAACTGGATTCTGCAAATAAGCTAATCGAGAAAATGGAACTCCCCACTTTGGAATAGAACATGTTGAGGTAAATATTAATCTGATAGTGTCAAAGTTAAATTTTGAGTAGGAATGTATTGTTAAAATTGTAAAAGTTGTATAAAAGTGGAATTCTGTCAAATGTTTTGGGATGGTTCTATAAAGGGTAGATTTGGCGTAGAATAGGATGGAAGGAGCATTTATTAGGAGTGAATTTATTAAACATCGTACCAAAGATTTGGTGCTTATTGCTGGTTCATTTACTTGTTTCTATTATCACTGCTGAATGGTTACTTATCTCATTTAATAGTTCTGCTCATTGACCATTTTGGCTAATTTTACAAGAGTCAACTAGCTGGGTTATTGGACTAGTGTTGTCTTGTCAGCTGCTCATTGGTGCCAATCATGCAAGTATTTATGTAGAAGTTGAAGATACTTCACTTAGCCATCTGTCCAGATTCTGTCTGTTTGTCAATTTAAGTCTTGTTTTTTTTTTGCTTTATTTGTTGATTTTAATTCCGCGGGTTTTCTTTTTTCGCTGTAATAGGTAATGATTAAGAATTTGGAGCAAGTTGTAAACATGGTTTTGAGCTGTTTCCAAGATCCTCATCCTCGAGTAAGATGGGCAGCTATTAATGCAATTGGCCAGTTGTCTACTGACTTGGGGCCAGATTTGCAAGTACAGTACCACAGCAGAGTACTGCCGGCATTGGCAACAGCTATGGATGATTTCCAAAATCCACGAGTTCAGGTGTGTCCTAGTGGTTTGTGAACCCATTATAGATGCTGTATCTTTGTCAAATGTCTCTCCTGAACAGCAGTGTAAGATAATGCTTAATAATGAGAACAAAAAGTGTATTAACTTTTTACGCTATTGCTTTCGTACCTGTTGGATTATTTATTATTAATAATTGCCTTCTAAAGAACGAGCACAATGGGAACAAAGGATCTATATAGATGACACCAACTAGCTGAGATTATGGTATAAGCTGTTTTTACTTGTTACACTGGTACTCAGTAAAAAGTTCTCTTTAAATTTCTTATTAGCCACTTTTTTGTCCTTGTATGGGTAGAGTGATTCTTAAAGGCACCTCTAGTTTCTGGAGAACCCTTAATTTGCCTAAAGGACAAGTTATCCAGTGATGAAATGAAGCAGGTGTGAATGGAGCGGAGCAGGCACTTAGGTTGAAACCACCATAATTTGGATTGAGGTGCAACTGATTGTTATCACTTGTAGAAAGAATGATAAATTGCTTTATTATTTATGTGTGACTATAGTTGATCAATCATTGGTGAAACTGAATGTTTTTAGTACCTGATTAATCATTGGTGATGGTGAATTTTCTTAACTACAGAAGTTTTCTTCTGCTTTTTCTGGGAACTCGTCTACACTTACTTAACATATCATTATGCATTACTGTTGGTTAGGGTGCTTATGCATGTGATTGCTTGGTTTTGTTGTCAATGCAGTTAAATTATGGTTTTGCCTTTTTCTTTTCCTTAATTCACAGGCACATGCTGCATCAGCTGTCCTCAACTTCAGTGAGAACTGCACACCAGAAATTTTGACACCTTATTTAGATGGAATAGTTAGCAAACTACTTGTACTTCTACAGGTAATCCACACGAGATTATGTGGTGTCATATCATTTACTACTGGCAAATGACGCTCATGATTTCTTTCTGCTCTTTGCTATTGTCTGAAATGCAGAATGGAAAACAAATGGTGCAAGAAGGAGCATTAACTGCTTTGGCTTCGGTGGCTGATTCATCCCAGGTATTAACTTGTTACAGTTTTTCTGATTCCAAATATTTCAGATTTCCATTTTGGACACCAATTGCTAATAAACTCATGCAACAGGAGCACTTCCAGAAGTATTACGATGCTGTAATGCCATATTTGAAAACCATCTTGGTAAGTGCGAATGATAAATCTAATCGTATGCTTCGAGCCAAAGCCATGGAGTGCATAAGCTTGGTTGGAATGGCTGTCGGCAAAGACAAATTCAGAGATGACGCTAAGCAGGTCAGCATGACAACGCAGAACAATGTTGCCCAGTTTTAATGAATAAGATTTTAATTTTACATTGTTGGATGAATCTATTAATGCCGTTAAGAATAGCGGGCCCTCATTCATATATTCCACGCTGATCTGTTCAATTTTTAGGACATTGCTTATACTTGAAACTTTTTTGAAGTAAAGTTAATTGATGTATGCCAGCTAAAAGCTGAAAAAGAGTACACCTAGAAGGAGTATGCTGACACTTAATTTATGCTTACACTTGAAACTTTAATGACCTTACAGGTTATGGAAGTTCTTATGTCGCTACAAGGATCACAAATGGAGACAGATGACCCTACTACTAGTTATATGTTGCAGGTATGGGTGCATTCCTTGATTCCACAGACGACAGAATTTATTTCTCAACATTGTCATCACTATATTCTTGATATCATTGTAGGCCTGGGCAAGGCTTTGCAAGTGCTTGGGACAGGATTTCCTGCCTTACATGAGTGTAGTCATGCCTCCTTTACTTCAATCTGCTCAACTAAAGCCTGATGTGACCATATCATCTGCAGATTCAGACAATGAACTTGATGACTCAGATGATGATAGGTAAGATTTTCTCAATGAAGTTTCCCTTAATACCTTTAATTATGAAGTTCCTTGCTGATTGAGTTCCTCTCAGCTGGCGTTACTTGTCAGTTTGAATTTTATGTTCTATAGAAAATTTTGGGTAAAAATTATAAAATTGGTGAAATATTTGCCACAGCTTTCGAAAAGAGAAAAACATACTATTGTTTTTCCATGCCAGTTAAATAATTGGCCAAATACATAGCTAGCCACTTAAACTGGCATGAAATGTCATTTAGACACCTTAACTTTAGTTGTGACCAGTTGAACACTTTTACATGACAAAAGTGTCTCATAAACCCCTCAGTCAACAAAACCAAGTGCATGATTTGTACACACTGATAATGTGTCAATGGACTCAAATAAAGGCACATGTCATATAAAAAAACACGTATCTGAAAGAAGTACTTCTCCAGTCCCTCATCCCCATTCTCTCCACCTTCATCTCAAAAATAGAATCCTTGCTTTTAGTTGTCTACCCTTTAGAGAATAGCAGCAACTTGGTGTCACAAGTTTCGGGTCATTACCAACAGTACCACCAAGAAAAAATATTCAAGGTAACAACTACACATGCACTTCTTCTTTGCTTGAATCCCAAATTTTTTAACATTGCAACACCAAATTGTCAAGCCCCTATCACCAAAGGGTACTCCTTTTTCTCGTCCGACATAGAAATTTAAAAGAAACCAAGAAATGTTTGCTCTAATCCAGCTGATCAAGAAACATGGACGAATTGGGAAAGCTGAAAATGACATCATCATTGGGCGAACGATGGACAAGGAGGAGCCAAAATGGGCAACATGGTAAGCACGAAAATGAAAGAAATTCTGCAAGGTCCAAACCCGTATAATCCAAATCAAGGCAACAAATTGCAGATGAGTTTCTTCTTAATTCTCCACCATGTTACATTTATTTAGTAAGAACAAATATTTTGAGTGGCTGGTTCTACCCCTTTTACGCTCTTTCAAACTACTCCCTCTATTCCATTTTAATTGCTAGAATAAGATCTGCACATTCATTAAGAATAGGGATGGTAATTTGACTATATAACCCTATTAATTTCTTGGAAACATACAACAATAATTCTTTTCACATTTTAGAATGACTTTAAGTACTAAGGGGGCAGAATTGGAAAAAATATGGTCAATTGTCTCTTGAATTTTGAAACTTGCAATTATTTTGAAATACTTATTTTTAGTATACCTAGCAATTAAAATGAAACAGAGGGAGTATTAATTACTCAATAAGGACAAATTATCAGTACTGCGATAAAAATGAAGAGGTTAAAATCAGAAAAAAAAAAGAGAAGAAGAGGAGAAGATACTTGAAAAAGCATTGCTGAAGGCTCAATAAGACTCAGAGTTGGATATTGTTATTGATGGGCCAAAAGCAGCAGATAATGTCCGAGTGTTGGAAAAAAAATTTCATTTTCTTAAGAGGAGAATGAGAGATTTAGCCGAAAAAGATGTGTGAAGCTATGTCATGCATCAGCATTTTGTACCCAAGAGACACATTTCTGTCAACTAAAGTTCAGTTGGTCGTGACTGAAGATAAGGTGTCTAAATGATATTCATGTCAAGTTTGAATGGCTGTCTATGTATTTGGCCTAATTAGTATGCATGTAGATTTTGTCCACATGGTCAGCTCCATGGTTAGTGTGGTTTGTGTTGTGTCTATTCATGTTTGTTTGTGGAAAACAAAGGTCACATGCTGAACTGACAACATGCTTATGTTGCATTTTTGGATCAAACCATCAATGTTTGTTGATACAATTTTGATAAGAAGATAACTTCTTTCTTACATTCAGAAGTTATGACATTTAACAACTTTAAATGTATATTGTAAATGTCTATGACTTAATCCTTTTTTTTCCTTCTTATGGTATGAAGTGTATTGGCAACATATTTGTGGTTACTCTATTGGAGTTATATCATATCTTATTTAAGATTCATGTCTTGCAGTATGGAGACCATAACTCTTGGGGACAAAAGGATAGGCATCAAAACAAGCGTCTTAGAGGAGAAGGCTACAGCTTGTAATATGCTATGCTGCTATGCTGATGAGCTGAAGGAAGGTTTCTACCCATGGATTGATCAGGTTGGCATCAACAATCACTTACATATTCTTTCATACATGCTATTGAGTTAAATTGCATTTATCAAGGGACATTAATGCATTAAATAGGTTGCTCCGACGTTAGTTCCACTTCTCAAATTCTATTTCCATGAGGAGGTCAGGAAAGCGGCAGTGTCTGGTGAGATTTCTTATTTTTCTATACCTTTCTTTAGGTTTCTTGAGTTCTCCAATTATTGATTTTTTTTAGGGAGAAGACACTGATATTTTATTTTGTATTGGCTTATAGCAATGCCAGAGCTGTTACGTTCTGCTAAACTGGCTGTAGAGAAAGGGATTGCTCAGGGACGAAATGAGACCTATGTCAAGCAATTATCAGACTACATCATTCCAGCTTTGGTTGAAGCACTGCATAAGGTTGACCTTGCTAGTTATTTGTTGTCATGGTGTTCTTTCTTCGGTAGAAAGTGATTATTGTACATGTGTTAGGGTTGAAAGTTTTCTGACATTTCGGTTGCTATCTCTTGCAGGAACCTGATACAGAAATCTGTGCAAGTATGTTAGATGCATTGAATGAGTGTGTGCAGGTTGGTTAATCATTCAAGATTGTTGTTTTCTTTTTGATGCGTTAACCATTATAAGCTTGTGTTTTCAAAACTATTTTTCTTCTTAAGTGATCAGTATGATGAGAGTCAGCCTCTGTAGCCATTCGTTCTCTTGTGGTTGTTATATGGCCATTTATGTTTACTGTTTTTTTACTCATTTAAATTTTTCTGTTGGCTTGATTACATGTACCTAATGTATAACGGCTCTCACATTGGAAATTAGAGATTTGTCTGTAAGCGATAGTGCTGCAACATGCCTGATCAATTATCTTGTTAAATACCTTTTGTGCATGGACTGGTGCACATTCTAATTCTACAGAAGTCTTTGATAGAAAACTTAGTGCAACAAGCAAATGTGACTCACAGTTTATTCAACTTGATGTTAGATTCAAGGAAAAAGAGGCTTTATATCATAGAGCCCCTCTGCCCTCAGCCCCAATGTCCCAGCCCAAATAAAAAGCAAATCTAGACAGCCCACTGGCCAGTTGAGGCTGTGGTGTTTGAATGTTTCATTAGGTTTAATTTATTGAATAATGTTGTCACATTAGTTTAGTCAAAGCTACAAGCGGGATTATTGAGGTGCATGCAAGCTGGCCTGGACATCAACAACAACTACTACTATGCCATAGTCCCAATCAAGTTGGGGTTGGCTGTATGAAACCCCTCTTCTTCATTCAAGCTCATTTCATATCATCACACTAAGTAAGTGTGAAATAAGTTGGATATCATCATATTAATGGTGGCCCAGACACCACCATTTAAGAAACAGCTAGAAGCGGGAGTAGTAGCTCTGTAGCTTGACAATTTGTCAGAGAAGTATTAATGTGCTTGTAAAATTCATTATCTATTGAAGAAAAGTGGATTGCAGGCGAGAAAGGCATGAGAACTAGGAGACCCAGAGCATGACTTCTAGAAGTAATGACTAGAAACCTGTGAAATGATTTTTGAACTTGCACAGGGCCTTAAATCTAAATGCATCCTGAAATATATGATTCTGTCAGTATTCCACGTGGGGTATAAGATGTTTAATCTTATTAAGAATCCTTCTCTGCTGTTTTTTCTAGATCTCTGGACCACTCCTGGATGAAGGTCAGGTACGAAGCATTGTGGAAGAGATAAAACAAGTTATCACAGCCAGTTCAAGTAGAAAACGAGAACGTGCAGAGAGGGCCAAAGCTGAAGACTTTGATGCTGAGGAAAGTGAGTTGCTCAGGGAGGAAAATGAGCAAGAAGAAGAAGTTTTTGACCAAGTATGTTTAACATAAGATTGAAGTTCATAGATAAGTTAAACTGGTGTATCTTGATAAAAATCTCAAACGTTGGAATCTATTATATGTCTGACTAATCGAATTTCATTGTCTCTTTTGATCAGGTTGGTGAAATATTGGGCACACTGATCAAGACGTTCAAGGCAGCCTTCTTGCCTTTATTTGACGAACTGTCATCATATCTAATGCCTATGTGGGTAAGGACCACCTCATGTTATTTGATACAACTCTCATCTTGTATGCTGTTTGCATTTCGTTATATAACTCTTTTTTTCCTTGACCCTTTTCCCACATCCGTTAAGGGCAAGGATAAAACAGCTGAAGAAAGGAGAATTGCAATTTGTATTTTTGATGACATTGCAGAGCAGTGCCGTGAAGCAGCTCTAAAGTAAGTCTATGTATATGGTTCTATCTTAGGGCCTGTTAGGCCATGCGAGATGAAATCATGATTTGAAATCATATGAGATGAAATTGAAGTTTTGTTTGGACATGTAATTTGGAATTTTAAGTTGCATTTTTTTCTCATGAACATAAACCCACAGAAGTTGCGAATTTTTTCAATTCTTATATAATCTTACCAAATAAGTAAAAGTTCATAACAAAGTATAACTTAGTGTGTCAGAAACTATTCTAAAAAAATACAACATTTATTGATTAAACTTTAGTCCAATAAAAAGTCAAATTGAACATGAGTTGTAGTGTGTTACTCCTCCTCCCACATAGTTGAAAAACTTATATCCGATATAAATGGTTAGCAAAGGTTGGTAAGAGTAATAATATCAATAACAAATTTTATTTACATTTAGAAATAAATGGTTGGTAAATATAAAATGGTGGATTTTTTTTTTTATAAAATATAAATTTGTGGGTCAAATTCTATATTTTGAAAAAGTCAATCTCATGATTTGAAATCCCAAATCAAGTTTTTTTGAGAATTTATGATTTCATCTCATGATTTCAAATCACGAGATGAAATCGCATGTCCAAGCGCCTACTTAATTGAGCTGCTAGTATTCCAAGTATTAGATTTGACTGTTCTTCCTGTGCAAAATAGGTACTATGACACATATCTGCCTTTCCTTTTGGAAGCATGCAATGATGAAAGCCCGGACGTCCGACAGGTTTGTATATGTTTACTGGTTGTAGCATTTTTCAGACAAGTTGCACATCCTATTAGATTTATCTGAAATCAGAACAATGGTTTGTTCAGGCTGCTGTTTATGGACTTGGGGTATGTGCAGAATATGGGGGTTCTGTTTTCAAACCTCTTGTCGGAGGTATAATATTGTTGACCATGGTGTTCAAAACTGTTCCTTTCTACTTACTATTTGCTCAGATTTTTCAATGGGGGTGCCGTGTTCTTATCTTGATTTCATTTTTGACCTTATTAATTCAGAGGCTCTTTCAAGGCTCAACATAGTTATAAGGCATCCCAATGCTCTTCAACCCGAAAATGTAATGGCATATGATAATGCTGTTTCAGCACTTGGGAAGATATGTCAGTTTCATCGTGACAGTATTGACTCAGCCCAGGTATATTCTTCCGAAATCCCAAGCTTCTTTTTTGTTAGATATGTTTGTATGTTCATCACTACAATATGCCTGAGATAGAGTACTCAACTTTCAGTGCTTGCATCAAATTCTGAAGACCATAATCATTGCTTTTGTGATTTTCTCAAGTGCTTGTAACTCGTACAATTTCGCTACCTGATGTCTTTGGTGCGGGCACTAGTTGTTATTATATGTTGTCTTCTGTGCTGTTATTACGTTGTTTCTCTTAAAACCGAGGGTCTTCCGGAAACAGCCTCTCTATCCTCTAAGGTAGTGGTAAGGTCAACGTACAATCTACCCTCCCCAGACCCCACTTGATAGGATATTACTGGGTGGTTGTTGTTGTTGTTGTTGCTTGTAACTCGTGCAATTATTTATAATCATACAGACATGTAGAGTTACTTTCAAGACTAAAAACTATTGGACTGGCTGTGAAACATTTTCAATAAATAACTCGTATTGTTGCCCTTTTTTATTTGAGTTGCGGAGGCAAAATCTATCGATCATCAGTTTGTCTTTGAATGTCGTCGTTCTTTTGCTTCTGAAAAAAGATAGATTTATACTGTCCTGAGTATAAGTGCGCTTGCTTTAAGTCTGTCCTCAATTGTGCATGTGCTCACATGTCAAAATTTATCTTAGCTAAACCTCTATAGCTTTTGCACGTAGAAAATTCATTTTTCTCTACTACCTGATACCCTGTTATATTTGTTCAAATTTCTTATTTTATGACTTTTGGCAGGTTGTTCCTGCTTGGTTGAATTGCCTGCCTATAAAAGGTGACCTGATCGAGGCAAAGGTTGTTCATGACCAACTTTGTTCAATGGTTGAAAGGTATTATATGAGTTTTCTTTATCCTTTGGCCTTTTCTCTTACCTTAGAAATGGTGGAAGCATCTGGATATGGATCAACCTCTGTATTTCAAATTTTTATGAACAGGCCATGCATTTTCCAGTTGTTGTTTTGGGTCTGTCCAAATTATATGTTGTCCAACTTATTTTCAGCAATTTTCTGTTGCTCCAAATGCCTTACATCCATATCATTAATATTGTTAGTTGCATGTTGCAAATAAATTGCACTGTAGATATCTGAAAAAAATAAGCTACTTTTGACTGAGCTAAATATTTGAAGTAGCATTTCAAAATCCTTACTTAGGAGGTTTTTGGAGTCCCCAATGGAGCTACATGATACAGTTTGGTTGATCATATCTTTGACTAAGTTTGATGCATGCAACGACAACAACTGCAGCTTAATCCCAAGCTAGATGGATTCAGTTACGTGAATCCTCTATCCCTTGCTCCATTAGGACCTCTATTTCATTCAATATTTAGAAAGAGTTGATATATCCCTTGCAATAAAGCGTGATTTTTGTCATTAACCCAGTTTATGTAACAGCTTTTTGATCTATGGGTGGTTGATCTGAGTCATCTTGAAATGTTTTGACATTCACCGACCTGCATTGGTTCAAACTTGCCTACATGTCATATGATGTTCTAATGTCTATGTAGTCTTTATATTTTACCATATTTTCCTGCTTGCAGGTCAGATGGAGAACTTCTGGGTCTTAACAATCAGTACCTTCCAAAAATTGTTTCGGTTTTTGCTGAGGTGTGTTATTAAAGCTTCTTGTATAGGTTGCAATGGTTTGCTTTTTAGTTTTCTTTGATGGGTCCCGCTCCCTTTTCTCTTTATTTTAGGGACTCCGGTGTAACTCTTTTCTTCTCTTCTTTTTCTTGGGATTTGTTTTCCCCCTCTTTGCATCCATAGATGGTTTGATTGATCAGCCAAGCTAACATGATTGTCCTATTGCATTTCACTTCATCGTATTGATTTTCATGTAGCCACTGCCATTGTGTAAATGCATATATGCTTCTTCTGTAGGTTCTATGTACCGGTAAGGACCTTGCTACTGAGCAAACCGCCAGTCGAATGATTAATCTGCTGAGGCAGCTTCAGCAAACATTACCACCAGCCACCCTGGCCTCAACATGGTCTTCCTTGCAGCCTCAGCAGCAGATAGCATTGCAATCTATTCTATCATCGTAGTGTTGTGGAGGATGACAACTGTTTTGCAATGCGATGGAAGCTGCTAGGCTGTAGCTTCGTGTGTATCAAATATTTGATTATCAATTCTTTCTCATAAACATAATTCATTTGGGCTTGAGGTCATGCATCATCAGTCTGTTGTCATTTTGGTTGAAAGAGTGGGCGAAGGCGGGAAACCCTTCTCTTTTTGTAGAATGTGTATATTAGAGGTGTTGCATTTGAGTCCTCCTTCAGTAAGGATAGGACGGTTGGTGATTATGGTTTGCTGAGAGTTTTTCTTCATCAAATGAGTTTTAAGCTCAAGGGTTGTCATGGAGACGCTCTTGTCACAGTTTTGGTCCAGTCATATTGGAATTCTTTACATTGTGGGATGGTACAAGAATTAAATTATAAATGGTGATTATTTGTTGCTCTGATTGTGATCTTTTCGTGCCTTAGGTCGTGGAATTTTATTTGCGATTACTGTTGAATTTGCAAGTCTGATTCAATTCGGATAATTTACCAGTTGCAGCGTCCCCTAGTTAAGGAAAAAAGCGGGAGTGGGTGTTAAGCATTTGAGGGGTAAGGCGGATTTAAATCTTTTAAGCAAAACCTAAAAGGCTAAAGTCGCTCAAATCTGTTATGTGTACTTCAGTCGAAGTGAATCTCTTCTTTTCTTGGCTTGGCCCTGTTTTTATTATAGCCAAAATTGCTGTAGGGTTGTATTCAGTTCATTGATAGATGGATTGGCTCTTTTCTTGATGTTGTTGAAACTGTTGCTAAATATTGTCCTTTAGTCGCATATCAGTAGCTTTCTCCCATTCACTCGTAACTGGTTCCACCCATTCTTCTCATAGTAAAATCTGGAGGAAGAGACCTAAATAGTTCCTTAAATATGGTATAGAAGTAATTTGGTCTTTGGTATATACTTTCAAACATACAGCCTTTATTTATTTTTTTTTGGAAAAAGTGGACAAATTTGGTCTTGAGCTCCTAAAACTCTAACAGAAAGAGTCAAAGCTTGGTTAAAAGTAACGGCAATACTCTGCCATTGGCCATAACGCCCTCCAAAAGGCATCCTCCTATTCAAAAATCAATGCTACGATAAAATTCTGCCAGTAAAATTGGTTTATATTATTTTTCGTTGATCATTGATTTAGAATTTTTAGCGTTTTCTTTTTCACTTTTTTTCTTTCGGTATGGCACTTGTTTGCAAATTAAAGAATCAAATATCTTAACTAAACAATGAAGATAAAAAAGAATGAGAAAAGAAGGTTGAAACGGAGAATGCGGGAGTAAGTAACTTAACAAAGAAAGATGAAAAGTAAATGACTACTAGTCATAGTTCAATTTCTTTTTGGTATCAAATGATTTATGTTGATGAGCTAACACAAATCAGAAGCCTCTCATGTAAATCTAATGAATTTGGCATTGTTTGAGTGCAATTAAGAAGACCAAACGTTAAAGATGGCAAAAAGTAGACAAATTATAGGAAAAAAATGCAGATCGCTAATACTGTGTTATTTCTAATCAAAGTTACGACTCTTTTTATTTGTATAGAATTCTGTTACAATGGAGACCAAATATGTCCATTTTTGTAAAGATAAAGGATATTTTATGTTCGTTTAGGTCCTTTTCTCATGAAATCTACTGCAAGGTTCTAGTCTTTTAGTTGCAACTTAATATTCTTTCCGATCTCTCTCTCTTTATATATATATATATATATATATGTATATATATTAAAGTTAGCCATAACTATACAAGCTGATGTGACAACTCTCTATAGCCTAGAGACTATGTATTCTTTTTCTCCTTCTTTTGACATTCTTTCTATTTTTTCCTCATTTATGTGTCATGTTAAACTCAAAAGTCACTCTTTTAACTCTATTAATTATTTTAAAAACACTATTAAAATTGTATAGAGAGTGTCAAATGTGGCACATTGAATATAATTAAGAGAAAAAAAATGTAACTAAGAGGTATTAAGATAGTTAAAAGAATATTTTTTTAAATTTTTTTCTAATATAACACATCTAAAGAGAGGTGCTATATCACCATTCTTTTACACATATACACACATACACACACATAGACATATATATATATATATATATATATATATATATATAGAGAGAGAGAGAGAGAGAGAGCACGCTCTCTAAGAAATGTAATAATCTTTTTCTTACTTTTTTCATTTATGTGTTATATTAAAAAAAAAGCTTAGTACATAAATAGACACTCAAACTTGGCCCCAACTAACAATTAAGTACTCGAATTTTGAGAGTGCACGTCTAGGCACCTCAACTTGGTCTCAATTGACAACTAGACACTCCAACTAATCCCCAGTATATCTCATATACACCTGATGCTGACATGCCACATGAATTTTGAAAGTGTATAGATGATCATATTGTAAGTTGGACTGCTCAACTGACACAGTGAATACGAGTTAAGGTGCCTAGATGTGCACTCTCAAAGTTTGGGTTCTTAATTACCAGATAAGGCCAAGTTTGAATGTCTATTTGTGTATTTTGTCAAAAAAATTATTCTTTTGACTCTCTTTATTAACTCTTAATTATGTTAAATTGTGCTACATTTAATATTCTCTATACATTTAGATTTACCTTCTTGTTAGTTTTTTTGGCTTTTTGTATAACTCTTTTTCTTTTGATAACAGATTTAATTATCTTTTTAAGGTTATAATAGATTTATTATTCATTAATTCTAAGTATAATTTTTATTTTTCAACCTACCTTTCCTATTCCGTAATTTGGAGGCACAAGAATCTCTACAATAATCGAATATATATGTATATACACACATGCCCCCCCCCCCCACCCCCACACACACACACACACTAATAATGATATGCAATAATGCAAAAGGTGAATTGATTCAAATTTTTGATATACCTATCTTTTGCTTTGTTGGTCAACGTTGATCAAAGTACGAAAGTACTAAATTTTTATGCTTTTAAAAATAAATTAATATTACTCTCTTATCATAGATATTGAAGTAGCACTTGAAAAGATTTAGAAGTTTGACGAATTGATAGTTGTTGAAGCAAGCAAACGCGGACGAGGAGCAAAATTGAATATGTATATATTTCTTTGTAATTATTTTTGTAGCCCATACAACTACATTTGCAAAGTTTAAGAGGAAAATTAGTAGTTGTTACCTATTGTATGTGTTCGAATTTGTAACGTTGATTCACATATGAACATCAACTTAATTTCTTCCCTTTTCAGGTCATAACTTTTTTCTCAATTCTTCATTATGATCACTTTTATTCTTCACCAAAAATCCTTTTTATAATTTTTTTCTCTATTTCTTTTTTTAAAATATATTAGTATTTTTGCCACAATTATTAATTTTATATATCATTTTGGTGCATAATTTTTATTTTATTAATAAATGGGAGCGGATGACATGTTATCTTATTTGTGTGATGTATTCGTCAAATCAAATTTGACGAATATGCTATCATTATCAAAATATTTGATATATATATTTTATATTTTACAAGCTTGTGTATAGTTATAATGTGAATTCAAATGTAATAATTTTACCTTTTGGAGGGTAAGCATATCTTATTTTACGTTTTAGGAATAATTACATTAATTTCATATTGAATTTTGATTACTTTTTTTCATTGTTTATGAATATTATTTACATGCTCTCAAGATAAATAACAATCTTAGATATTATACTTATTTATCTTATCTCAAAATGATTGTTATGATTGTTTGCTTTTTCTTTGTTAAATTTCAAAAATTTTGAAAATGCAAATTTTAAAAGATATTTACTGTATAAACCTTAAGAAGATAATTGAGGAGGATCAAAACTAAATGTATGTTTGGAATTGTTTCTTTTTAATTAAAAGATGTATAGTATTTCAAGAAAATGAAAAAGACTAAGAATATTCTTTATTTAATCATTTATTAGATACAAGATGATTTTTTTAAAAAATATGACAGACATCAATAATAGTGGTTTATTATTTAAGAAAGAATTGATTCTTTTTATATTTCATTGGACACTAAAAACACCAAATCAATCTAAGAGTCTCGGTCCGAGTCTAGTGATTGAGAGACTCATATTCAGGCTTTAGAAAAAAAATCATATTATTAATCTCACTGCGCAAAGCGCGATTTTTAATTTTCTTGCCATGGATCTAGAAATACTTCATTATGCACTATGTCATTCAAATCCTTCAAATACCCCAACGAGAATCTTAAGAATAGATACTGAGATTCAAGACTTACGAGAATCTTAAGAATAAATACTGATATTCAAGACTTAAAAAGAATTACATTCTATGAAAAATATTTTAAGATAAAATAATATTTATATTGACATAAATAAATAACAATTACTAGAGAACAACGTTAAATTGAAAGTTGTATGCTTGAAAGGAACATAAAAAGAAAAATGAGACTTGAATATTTTAGGAAGAGCCACCAACCAAGGAAATTTTAGTAAAAAATTTTATCTGTGGAATTTTTCAGTTTGATACATATAAATGGAAGTGTGTATTAAATATTTTTATTTCTTTTATCTCGATTAAATTTATAAAAACATATATATTCATCTATTTGCTAATATCTTTATGAAATCTTTATGACCGCGTGAAACGCGGATATGTTCGCTAGTTCAAAATAATTAATGTTTTAGGCTTGGGCATATTGATTAAGAAATTCACCGACTCCTAAAAATTAAGAGGGATATTGATTAAAATACCCTTAATTATGATCTTCTTTTCTTTTAAGTTGACATAATTATCATCAAATTTATACATTGTATTAGGAATATATGAAGGGCCAATTTGGAAAAGAATATTAATATTACTATTATAAGTCAATAATAATGTTATCTTGCTAAGTTTCAGGAATCCCAATGACTTGAAATAAAGATGCAACAATCACAGAAATCTACCGAAAAGTGATGACATACGAGCCACAAAATCAATCTGTGTTCGTCTAATAAACTGCGGATCAACTTCAGAGAGATTTCAAGTTTGAGTGCAACATAAGAAGCTAGTTATGAGCTATAGATGCTATTTACGGATTGTAAATGGTCACCATAGAGTGAGAATTAGAGATGCAACTTGGGGCTCAACATATGGAAGTAGATACTGACTGTAGATTCAAAATATGAACATTAAATGGCTCCGTAGGTTAAAGATTAGAGAGTAGCATTCTGAAGTTTCAAACAACGAAGAGAAAATGTGGATCGTAAATTGAAAGTACGGACCACAAATTGATTTACGATCACCGACAAATCACAGGAGAAATTCATTTTGCAGAGCAACCTACGGACAGTTAATTAAAAGTATAGTCCGCAAGTTGTATTTGGACCGTCCAAAATTATTTTGTGTTTGAAATTTTGACCTTAGTATAAGCATTTTTGTCGGAGGTTTGAACATTATTACTTAGAATTAGATTTGGGAGATAACCCATTGCTTTGTAAGCCATTTTTGAAGATCAACTTCTTGGGTTTTGAATCCAGCTTTCTCTCATCTTTTTGTAAATGAATCATGTTTAATTCAATATTTTCTTTCTCTTAATTATTTTATCACGAGAAGCTAAATTCTTTGCTAAGGTTGTGAACCCAATAGGGTTGTGAAATCTAGATATCTCAATTATGATCAATTGATAATAGACTTAAATATATTTGATTTATCCTTGATTTTCAAGTTATGGTTGGTGGTTGTAAACACCGATCCATGCCACTATGCTCACATTATTCTTGAAAGAGCTTATTAGGGTTTGGTAGGCTTAATCAACAAGATCTCAAGGCATAACCCTTGTTTAATGAATTCACTTAGAAATAAGTTGAATCTACTTGGTAGGATATAATCGATTTGTATTGAATTATTATTGATTTGAATAATATAGACAAACACTTCTTAATTATTCAGAGACACTAAGTGATTACTTGATGATTATTTGCATTTGAATATAAGGACGCTATCGATGAATTTGATTGAGTGATTTAGGTGGATCAACACTAGACGGGGACACAACCTTAGTTCCATCTCTTAGTGATTTTTAAACCTCTTGCAACTATATTTCAATTTAATTTTACTTCTCTCTTTTCAGATTAACCAGAATAGTATCTTAAGGCAACAAATCATTTATTTACTCACGATAGTAGTTAATTCAATACTAAATCCTTGTGGAATTCGGCCCAACTTATATTTAGGTAATTATATTGCATATGACTGAATTCACTTTTTTTTTTCCAAATTGAGAAGTGAATTTGAACGTCATCATCTTTCACTTACGACATGACCCATGACTCGTAGAACTCATCTCTGATTCTTAAGTCATTTTTGGTGCCAGCATAATGATTTTTCTGCAACTTTCACATTTTCGTTAATTAAACTTCCGACACGTAGTTTAAGGCTTGACACACCTTAGATACTCCATATAAAAAATGACGTACTAAGGTGGGAAATTCCTTCTGAAGATACAAGGTGTGAATATCTCCTTGTTGAAATTATTCATCCTCAAATGATTGACTCTGGGTACTAGCAAACTATATTAATTAAGAAATATTTGGATCCAAAAAGTTGGCTGTAATTGGCACGGCGCCGCAGTGAAAATTGAATTCGCTAAAGTTGAATCTGCTCACGTTCAACGCCAATTATAATTTCTCTTTACTATTTCCTTTGCAATTCAAATATATTGCATGTAATCATGTAATTATTGCCTCATCATGAGGCAATCATTGCAGGTTCATTCTTGTCTTCGTTCATTATTTTTGTCCTGTTTTTTATTTAATTTTGAGCCAAAAATTTTCAATTTTGCAATTCGTTATTCTTATACAGTAAAATAAAATATTTTACACAAAGTAATATTATATATACTCAAAAAACTATAAAAATATTAAAATATAAGATAAATAATAACTAAAATATATGTATTTTTAACAAATATTAATGTCCATCATGGTTGTTGATTTTTGGATCGTGCCAACGTGCTTCAATCAATTGTAAGGTGATATCCATTAGTTTACAAAATGTGTTATCCAATTCTTGAAATTCAAATAGAATAATTATTGTGTGTAGTAGAAATTCATTATGACAAATTGTGTGTTTCAATTCGCGCTTTGAAGAGATGTTCTTTTAATTTGTGTATTATAGATGTATAGAACCATCGAGTATGGACTTTGTAAATTTAGATTATAACATAATTAGGTTTTAGTTATTCATATAAATGGAAAAAAATGAATTGGGGTGTTTGATAATATCAAATTTAATCTATGAATGCGTAACTTGTCCAAACTTTAATGGATTGAGTCAATGATAGTTTTTTGGCGGACCAATTTGGATTGAAACCCAAGCTGACCTATCGTTTAGGCCGATAAAAATTTCATGGGGATCGCTATTAATTAATTTATATTTATTTTTAAAAAATATTTAATTGATTCCCAATATGTGGAAGCTTCAGACAAAATGCTACATGTTTCTTTCTCCTAAGATTTGAGATTAGCAGATAATTTTTGTTCATTGATCCCGTGTTGGAATTAATTTTATTTCAGTATGCATGACAGAATAAGTTCATGATAGTTGAAAAGCTTGAAAATAAATAGATGTTGTAGGAGAAGTTTGGAAATAATGATAAACCACCATTGTTGTAAAGTAGTTTCCTTAGATTTGTTATTATTTTTGAAAAACTGATGATTAGTGTTTATTCTTTATGATATATAAAAGTTATGTTTCAAATTTGAGCTTATTTGAGGTAGATTTGAATATTGAATGATGTATTTGATTGTTAAAATTCAAAAAACAAGTCACTGATTATAGTCAAAAATTTATTCACTTAAACTTCATATGAAAATGCCTAAAATTTAGCCAAATAAATATCCTAACCTCATGCAAAAATTTTTAAAGTTGAGTTTCGCCTAGATCTCAACTTCAATAAGAAATATCTAAAATTAGATGTTGCCAAGATCACAACTTCAGACAATCTTTTCTAAAGTTGGCCTTGATAATTTAAATGTTTATATATTCAAAATTCACACATGTATTGCCATGACCAAAATGGTCATGATACACCTACACTCTCCCTCCTTCCCCTGATAGGTAAGTCAAATCACCAATCAAATAATTTTTAAAATAAAGTATTTAAATGCAAAAATAAGGCAACTATAAGTTAAATACATCGGAATCTTATATATACTAGAGTGCCAAAAAGTAACAAAATACAACCTCTAAAACCTGATGTCATGCATGCTAGAGCATCTACGAGTACATAAAACTGTCTAACATAAAAACACTATATGAAATAATAAAAAAATAAATAAAGGATAAGGTCTATCGCTGCAGATCAATGTAGATCATCGATATATTTGCATAATAAAGCCTCACACTGTAGAACTCAACACGAAAGGTGTCTGAAATGCAATCTACACAAAATAGTGCGACAAGAGTTGTATGGTAGGGAAACACTTGTACTCAGTAGGTAGATTGACAATCCTAAGTGCGATAACTATAATCATATTAAGAATGAATTTACCACCACAGATCACTTGAGCACATATATATACATATATAGAAACACACAGTTTAAGTAAGGAAGTAAAAAAGAAATCACGTATTTTGGCATATTCAAATTGACAGTTCATATCAAATCAAGCGGATGAGATGTTATGCAGTACAATGCAATGGCTAATAATTATCCAGTATACACATGAGCTTTCACCGATGGATTTTTCAAGATAGGTGATCTATAGAGGACTCATGAGGTTCATATACCGCCTGAAATACTTTTCTATCTGAAATTTTACTGGTATTTTATCTCATTTTACCACTTGCCAGAATCATTTCTCATCGGCATGCATGATATCTACTCATCGAAATAATTTTCTGTTGGCATAACACCACCAAAACTATTTTTTATCAGCATCACAAGAATAGATAAAAGCTTTTCCAAATGAATATTAATTTCATAAATCAAGCTAATTAGCATACTAGCCAATAAATATCATGCGTAAAAAATAATTGTATGAATATTTATAAAACAAGTACATAATACAAAGTTCATCATTTAACTATTTAAGTTACTCCATTTCAATGTGATATAATCAATTTCTCAAGTTTTAAATCGACTATTAAGTTAAGACTCATCTAGCCACAATGAAATAAGTCAAAATGATTCATATAATGACTATCAGCTAATTCCTAACTTAGATTTCAAAATAAAATGTCATCCCTTTAATAATTGCAATAATAAAGTACTCTCCATGATACACCAGTGCCCATATACGAATAATCACAAATAGAGTATGACACTCCCAAAATGCCCTAATCTATCATAATTAGTACACAATAATCATCACCCAAGCAGAGTCTAGAAGGTAAGCATAGCCTAACTCAAATGTTGGGCAATGGGCCACGAATCCTCAAAATATCAGCTTCCCCTTTCAAATAACCTCGAAAATCTCCCAATCTCTTTTTGAAAATGAGAAGATTTCTTCAAAAATTACCTAAATTCGAGATCCAAACACCAAAGTAGTGAAATGGGCTCAAATCCCAAAACCCCACTATTTTAAGTCATTGAAAATTAATTAGTACGATCGTGATCGATATGGCACAATCACGGAACCACAATATGATAGAGCTGCCAAGACTTGCTCGCCTTTAGCACGAACACGCATCCCTAGCGCGAAGTCATTGCCTCGTCTGCCAACCCTCTAGTGCGAACGTGCCATTCCTCCATGATAGCGTTTCCCTGCAACCCTTTTCTTGTGCACGATCACGTGCCTTGTGTGCCGGTAGCGCCAATCAACATGTTGTCTCATTCCTTCATGCGATTATGCACACACCAGATACTAGAAATTTCATCTAAGCCTCAAACATAGCTCTCAACACCTGAAACTCATTCGGCACCCTTAGACATAAATCAGTAGTGCAAATCAACCATAAAACACGTTATATACATGTTGAAATTATTAAATCACCTATTTGAGGTCTTCTTTACCAGTTATTGACCATAGTTAACTTAAAGTTTTCAAATTCACATGAATGTAAGCAATGACTCAAAACATTCTTGGTTACCTCAAAATTATGCAAATCATCCAACTAAATTATAAATTACCGTACAAACCTATTGGAGCTATTAAGACTCGAATCCGATCTTGTTAAGCTCAATGTTGACTCTGGTCAAACTTTTCAACTTTAAAACTCTAGAAATAGAAAATACTCCAAAAATCACATCCAATCCCTTCGGGAATTGCGTCACTCATCTTTGCAAGTCATAAATAGCTAAAGAAAGCTATGGGGATGGTCAAATTGAGGAAAAGAGGCCAAAATCACAAAAAGACCATGGGGATCATTACATCATCCATTACTAAAACATATGTTCATCCTCAAACATAAAGAGAAAGAAAGTATCTGAACAATTAAAAAATTGGTGATATTTGCTCTGCATGTCCAACTCAGTCTCCTAAGTGGCTTCCTCCACTAGGGGATGACTCCACAGATGTTATCTCCTTGAATCTCAACTTCTAAATCTGCTTATCCAAAATAGATATAGGCTCCTCTTCAAGAGTTTGATTCTTTCGGTATCAATGTTTGAGATGCCTAGTTGTGCCAATTTTTCTAGTTGGCAATATGACTTTTATGCCTGTTGGAAAATCGAATCTTATGTTATGTAGATGCACAACTTATTTTGTTTAGTAAATGATGCACCTACTTGGCCCTTTGAACACCTCTTTTGGGCCTTAAATTATTCCTCTTTTGGACCTTAACTTGTAGCTCCTTTCAGCCTTAACCTAAAAAGAAATACACCAGAAGAAAATCTTGCATTGCCCTACTTTTGCTTCAAAAAATGTCCCACCCCTTTAAAATTCGTGTAAGAGTTATATTTGTATAGCATGCGAAGGCTTAGACTTTTAAAAATCAAATTTAAATTGGATCAAAAAAGCTGAGTGCTCGTACCACCCTTGCTACGCAAGAGGTGATGCAATAGGTAAAAAAAGTTATGTCAGCCTGTTTACTTGTGCCACCCACTCTATGGAAACTGTTGGTGGCGCAACTGCTAGTCTAGTTCAGCCTTTTCTATTTTTTTATGATGCTTTGCGATGTAGATTCTTTCTTGATCATTTGTTTACTTGTTTATAATCCAAGTCTCTCTAAACATACACATAAAAATATAGCAATAAAAGCATAATCTATATAATTAATACTCAAAGAGACGATAAAAGTACTAAAAGGCGAGGTAAATAACGACTAAATATATGTACTTAAACCTCATATTAACATCCCACACTTAGACTCTTACTCATCCTCGAGCAAGCAATTAACTTTATACCTTATCTGTAGCTAGACTACACCAATTGAACATGTCTCCTCTGGCTAAGACTACTAGACCATATTGAAATAGCAAGTTTCCATCACAACACGCATCAACTATCAAAATACAACTCACGAGCAACCCCTTTAAGACGAACTAGCCTCAAGAACTGACTCAAAATATGTGAATATCAGCCAGCAAATCTATATCACCTAATTAACAAATCAAACACTTCACCTGTTTTTTATCATCCATATGTCCTTACTAAACAAGAGACTTGCTCACATTCACTCACAAAATACAAAATAATCATATATATGGACATATAAATTAAGTAATTCAAGCTCACTCTCATAAAGAATTTCTCGTGTAACATATGATGAACCATAGACTTGCCTTTAGTGTAAATATTTAACTAATATAAGAATGCCAAATTTAGGATGAAATAGGACTTAAAGGGTTATAATGTAGATTAAGGGACGTGTAGGAGTTATTTGACCAGGATAGTGACTATCTTCCCTAAATACTTTAATACATCACATATTTTTGTATATTATTAAGACAACCTTCTACTTCTACTCTTCTTTCTACTCTTCTCAACCCCTGCTAATCTTTATTTTTCCATTTCTTTAAGCACTATATGTTAATAGAAAGCAGAGATCAAAATTTTTTATATATTTTTTCCCTTTCTTCATTTTCTTCTCCCTACCAATAACATATATTTTTTCTACACTTGCACTCTTAATTTTTTTTCTTTAGACTTACATCTTCAACTTCCCTATCTTTTCCACTTATACCCCTTTTCAACGCTCATTATTTCTTTTAAAGTGCTTTAGGAGTTTAGGGTCAAATAAAAGATCAATTAGAACATTTAGCTTCGATTGTGGTTACCAAAAGAATACGCTAAAATCTCAACAGGGCTTACTAAGAATATCACATGTGAGTAGGTAAATAGAAGGATAAAGTATGGCTAATCAAAGAAATGCATATATCATCTCCTACACTCGACACTCTTTATTTCGCTTAGTACACATACCGAGCAAGTTCTAGACATAATATGAAAGCATGAAATATCATAAAATTTTACACATACATGAAACATGTTCAACTCAATATGGATTCATATAGACCCTCAATTAATAAAACAACAAGAACTAAATATTAAGACAACACAATCACACAAGGGTCTAGAGATAAGCCTAAGTGTGTTAAGAGAGGTCATTCATTTTTTTTTCAGAACATCTTTTCAAATTTAAAACCAATACTTGCATTATTTAGTCAAATTAGTACCTAACCCGAGCACCTAGAAATCAAATGGCCCTAAAACTTAAGTTACTACCTACTTCCTAATGACTAACTTCCCTTAAGATGATTGTCAACCATCCATCGTTGGAAAAAGTCACTTCTTCTCCTAAAAAAATTATTGCTAAACATAAATGAAAATTTTACCCAGTTCAAAAGCCCCCCTTCCCACCCCCCGCCCTCCAGAAAAGAACCAAAGCGTTAAGAAAAACCAAGAGGTGGATGAGAGATGTCATTTACTAAAACAAAAACTAAAATAGGATAACCCTTTTTTTCAAAAATATCTGGTGGCATGCTCATCCTTGACCTCCATATATCAAAACTCATCCTTGACCTCCAAATATCGGAAGATATCTTAACCCACACTTAAGCCTAATTAGCAGCATGTTTACTCAATCTCCATCAAGAGTCGCATGACCTTATACTTAAGATCAAACCTCCAAATATCGGAAGATATCTTAACCCACACTTAAGCCTAATTAGCAGCATGTTTACTCAATCTCCATCAAGAGTCGCATGACCTTATACTTAAGCTCAAACATGCTCCTTAGCTTTAATTTTGAGTACTCAGACTTCCCCTAATTTGAAAAACAAAAACACACAAAATGTGATAGTATAAAAAATAAGAAGCTACACTATTACAAATTGGGTTGTCTCCTAACAAGTGTCTGATTTAATGTTGCGGCACAACGCGTGTCTTAAATCAAGATTCTCCCATGCGCTTCCTCCTCCTATGATTCAATTTTTGTTTCTTCTTCATACCCGAAGGTTCATCAGTTTTAGCTCTTATGCAATTTCTTTCTATTTTACTATATCTTGGTTCATGCTCAGACCACTCATCCAATTGCTCATGCTTTTTGGGAACTTTGAACAACTTTTCCTTTTGCCCCTTAGGCAATACAATGGTAATAGATCTTGCGGGTTCACTCTCTTCCACCCACACTTAATTTGGATAACTTCTGTGACCATACATAAATCTTTATAGCTCAAGAGGGTGAAGAGTACTTTGTACACATAAAATGTGATCTCCTCATCATGCACCCGCATCTGCAGCTTACCTTTTTTGACATCAATGATGGCTCCAACAGTGACTAAAAATAGGTAATCCAATATGGATGGTACTGATAACGCTCAAATCATACTCCTGTAAAAGTATGACGCAGACTTGTCAATATATAACCCAACAAAGATTGAGGTTGATCCCACAGGGAATATAGTCAACATATAAAATAACGCTAGTATTTAAGCTTTTAAGTGTGTTATCTCCACAAAGGGAATTTTGTAAAAGCAATTATATGACAATGTTGAGAATTAATTATTGTTTATCAAGATTATGCGAATAACTAGGATAAGTGTTCCCCGTAGATTTATAACCACTTCAGATTTTACACTTGTGATCTATCCCAATACTTGCTTGTAGAACTAATAACTAGGGTTCATCCAAATAACTGGTTTGTCCCTATTGGATGACTATACTCAATCACCGGGTTAGGTATCATGAGTAATTTCACTTCAACCATTATCAATTTTCCCAAATTAACTATCTTGTGACCACAACTCAAGTTATACAATAACCCTGTAAAGATCAAGGCTTTGTTGTAATTCTCTTTTTCTAGTCTCTACATCTCTAGGTACAAACAAGTAAAGAATTCGATCAAGTCCAAACGTTGCACTCCGTTAAGAAATATTAAAGATGAAGAGAATAAAATACAAGTGATTAGCATTGGTTTAGAATCACTTTATGCAACCCTAGTTTGTCAATTCACCATAGTTCCCACAATGCTAGTTGTGGAGGTTTTAGCCTCTCATGATTGTAATAGAATTGTAAGTATTCATAGACAAACACATAATTTAGAACTTACAAAGATGATTGGAAGAAAACCCACTTGATTATTGCAAGAATTAATGACGAACAAGTCAAGAACAATGGAAGAATCAACTCAAGAAAATCCCAAAGGTTGTTCTCCAATACTCAAAACTCTCTACAATCGGTCTCTTTAATCGTCTCTCTCCAATTCACCATAGTTCCCACAATGCTAGTTGTGGAGGTTTTAGTCTCTCATGATTGTAATAGAATTATAAGTATTTATAGACAAACACATAATTTAGAACTTACAAAGATGATTGAAAGAAAACCCACTTGATTATTGCAAGAATTAATGACGAACAAGTCAAGAACAATGGAAGAATCAACTCAAGAAAATCCCAAAGGTTGTTCTCCAATACTCAAAACTATCTACAATCGGTCTCTCTAATCGTCTCTCTCCAAATCTGACTCTCCTTAACAAACACTACAATAAAATGCATATATAGCTACATGATATGTTGTAGCTAAATATGAAATTTTTTGTAGCTAAACGCTTTATCCACAAAATTTTTTTTCATATCATTCGTAGCAAGATGTAGTGTAACTAAAAGTTAGCTACAGACTTTATATGGTCCATGACAAGGACTAATACTTATAGCTACGAGATATTTTTATTGTAGCTATGATGGTAAAATATTCTAGCCACAAAAATATACTTATAGCAAGTGATTTTATTCTTTTGCCACGATGAATAATATTGATAGCTATCTTCATATTGTAGCCACAAGGTATTGTATTATAGCAAAAAATATATATTTATTTTCCATGTAAATTTAAATGTTATAGCTAATTCTATAGCTTAGTCTTGTGGCAATAATGCTCGTATTCAGTTACAAATAAAAAAAATTCATATCTACACAATTGAATTATTTGCGACAAACATATTCATATTGTAGCTAAATATCCATACCTTAGCCATGAAATATATAGAAGTGCAAAAGAATTTTTTTCATTTGCTATGAAAAGTGAAATTTATAGTCATGTTCTTGATACGTGAAAATAAAGGGTTTATGTTTAGCTTCAATTTAAAATTCATAGCTAAAATCTCATACTTTTTTGTCAAGAAAAATAAAATTTGTAACAATTTTTTTTTCATTTGCCATGAGGAATAAAAATGTGTAGCCATATCTTTATTATGTAGTGATATTATATATATATATATATATAATTGTGTGTATTTAGCTACCGATTCAAAAGTTCTATAGTTATTAATTAAAATTTTTACAAATATAGTATAGCCACTTTAATACATATAATATGGATGAAAGTTTATTTTTGACATGAAATTTATAGAAAATTATAGCTAAAAATATATTTTTCAATTGTATAATAAATGAAAAATATTTAAAAAAAGGCTTAATAAAGGCAACAATGTCATTCAAAATAACGAAATATGATTTTATTCAAACATATCAGTATGCTTTTATAAAAGAAAAAAATAATTATTTGTGTCGTCATCGATTTTTCGATGCTTTCATCACTCTTCCACAAGCTACAATGACCGTTGATCTTGAGTTGTAGACATCATTCAAAACTTTTCTTCCCATTTGACTACAAATTTTTATATAAAAAAAAATAAATGTGAGTAAAACAATTCAATTAGAAGAATGATACATAAGAATATATTTTTTAAAAAAGAAGATAAACTACAATAATTAAAATCAGTATAGTCAACTAAAAAATGGTCCGTAAAACATAATATATAATATCATATGAACTTCACATAGAAAAAGATATATTTTATTCTTCCAACATATCAATAATGTGGAGAAAGATTTTTTGAAAGTAAAGTTATACATTTTTTAGACCCACAAAAAAATCATTGAAAAAATTCACTTTATAATCAAAATTAAATAATAAAGATGACATATTAAAGTTGAAAAAATAATATACATCGATAATCCAAGAATAAATAAAGTGAAAGACAATTGAGTCCGATAATTTTTTAAAGAAAAAATCCATCGCCATCAAAACCTAATCCCTATCGCTGACGAACCTACTATCCCTATTGTGGTGGCCATGGCCACCATCTCGCCAGGGCAGCCTCCACCTGAGTATGCGTATCCAATGAATAATCCAACACTGAATTATGCATCAAAGTTACGTCCCGTTCCCATCGTTACAAAACATGTCCCAATGAAGTCTGTGACCTACCTACATGGAGAGTCCAGAGTGATCTGAAAAGAGGAAGAAGTTACACAAATGATTTACAAGGAGAATCTTCAATATTTTGTGATAGAAAACTTTTCATATGGGTGGTTGGATATCCAAGATTTGAGAAAGATGATCCCTAAACAATGTGAGCTGAAGGGGGAATGTAACATTGGGCTATTGAACAACAGACATGTCTTAATAAGAGCTTCTACAATGGAGGATTATGTTAATGTTTTATCAAAGCCTGCTTTTTTATCTCTCATACAAACAGTGGACTTTTCTTATGAGAACCTTGAAGTGGAATTCACTTTTTGATCTGGAGGAGAAAACTACTACTGTAATTGCCCGGATATCTTTCCCCTCATTACCTCTTAATTTCTTTATGAAAGAGGCAATGTTTTCATTAGCTTCAGCCGTGGGCAAGCCTCTCCAAGTTGACTTGGAGACAAAAAATCAAACTAGAACTAGCTGTGCAAGGGTTAAGGTGGAAGTGGATTTATTAGGAGAGTTTCCGAAGAGAATCAATATTGGGGTGAGGAAGCAATATGGAGAAGTAGTGGAAAAATGGATAAGAGTAAAATGTGACTATGTACCTAAATATTGTAGGAATTGCAAGCTTCAGGGACATGATGAGCAGGAATGTTTTATCCTACACCCAAAATTATTTCATAAAAGAGGAAGAATCATAGAAGGGAGAGAAGACTCAGGAATATAGTAAGAAGGAATTAAAGCCAATGGAGAACAAAGCAGATAAAGCAAAGAAGGTGGAACTAGGTGAATAAGTAGCAAAGAAATATGACTTATTTCAAGTTCAAGGAAATAAGAAACAAGGAAAGCGCAGGACACTTAAAGAGGGGAAGAAGGAGCAAAAATGGAGTAAAAAATAAACACAGAAAGACTTGTCACAAAAGAACCACTTTGAGGTGTTACAAGATCAGGATGATGAGCACATTAATGCACATAATTCAGAGAAGGAAATGCAGAATTATGAGAGAGAAAAAGAAGAGGATAATGATCAACATACACCTCGGGCAGGCAAAGAGAAAATGGAAACCTCAGGCACAGCCTCACAAGGATCAGTAACAGGTGTCAAGCCAAGGAGTAGAACAACAAAGTAACAGAAGGGACATGAAACAATGCTATGGTAATTTGGAAATCATCAGAAGAGCATAGACAGGATGTAGCAGGACAAGAAGAAGAAATGGAGGGTAAATCAGTTTCCCTCAAATAGGCAAATGCTAGACTTAGAAGAAAGTAAAGGTGGAGATGAATACATACTGGGTCAGCAGCCTACTGTGCATCACAGGAATCACAAACAAGATCTCACTGAGGAGGAGGATTTGCAGGAGAATGTTAATACTATCAGTCAACAACGTGATCTATCTCCAAGGAAAATAGAGGAGTTGAGGAATGGAACTAAAAAAGGTAAATTAGGGCAAGATGCCGTACCTTTACAGGTTCAGACAAGGAGTAGTAAGGAAAGACAATCCAAAATGATCAATGATTGACAAACTATTATTTTAAAATATAAAGTCCATTAACACTCAAAATGCATTTGAAAGACTTATAGATCTTAATAGGAGACATCATTATTCTTTCATAGCTTTGATGGAACCTTTTCAAGGTCCAACAGAGTTAGATCACCTTAAAAGCAGGCTAGGATTTGAACATGCTGTAGCAAACACCTCATGAAAGATGTGAGTTTTTTGGAGAGATGATTGAGAGGGCCAGGTCTCTCTTGACACTTGGAAACAATTAACTATATCTTTTAGAGGGAACAATATTAATTTCAAGATAACATTAGTGTATGTTAGATGCAGTGCCTTGGAGAGACTTGAATTGTGGGAGAATCTAAAGTGTTGGTAGAAGGCTTTCAAGGACCTTGGATTGTAGGAGGAGACTTTAATATTTCTCTTAATTAGGAAAAAAAGGGGGGGGGGTTGCCTTTTTCTCATAATGAGGCTGTTGACATGGCACAATGTATCAACAACTGTACTTTAGTGGAACTAAAATATTCTGGTAGTAATTTCACATGGTGAAATGGGAGATTGGAGGAGGAATATATTTTTAAAAGGATGGATAGGGTTTTGGTGAATCAAGAATTTATTGACATCCTTCTTTCAAGTGAGGTACATCACTTAATCAGACAAGGCTCTGATCATGCCCCTTTGCATGTTATTTGCAATTCTACTGAGGAACTTGTCATCAGACCTTTTAAGTTTCTCAATTTTTGGGTAAATCATAAGCAATTTAAGGGGGGGTAAAGGACAATTGGAAGGCAGACTTTGTGGGCAATCCTTTCTTTAAATTCAGAGTCAAGGTGAAGTCTGTAAAAAAAAGCCTTGTCAGAATAGAGTAAAAAGACATTTGGCAATATCTTTCAATAGATTGTGACCCTAGAGGATACCATAAAAGTTAAGGAAATCCAGTTGGAATTGAAACCTTCATAAGTCAACAGAATGAATTTGAGCAAGGCAGAGGCAGACTTGAAAAGATTTAGGCATATAAAGAAGGAGTTTTGGAAGAAAAAAGTAGGAATGAAGTGGTTTGCAGAAGGAGATAGGAATAACGGGTTTTTTCCACTCTTATGTCAAGGGGAGAAGAAGGAAGCTCTAGATTAAAGAAATTCAGACTGCAGAGGGTAATACTGTAGTGACGTCAGCAGACATTGTTGCAGCAGACATTGACTCTGAGAATTCTCAATTTTGCTGAAGTTTGTCACGAGTGTGATGGTACGACTCGTACCTTGATGCCATGACTCGTATTGTCTATCTGTGTCAGGAGTTAGCCTCTTGTGCAATTTTTCTGAATATTTCCACGACTCAATGCTACGGCTCGTACAAGTGTTGTACGACTTGTACTGAGAGTCATAGGATGCACTCTTTATTGCTCAGCCATCTGAAACTTTTCACGGTCTTCAGTACGGCTCATAGCATCAACCTATGGCTCGTACTGAGACTTGTCACTTTATCCCATTTTCTGCACTTTTAGGCTATCTTTTGTACATTCTTGCTCCAACACCTATTTGTCCTATAACCAAAGAAAAAGTGTCTTATATCCATATAAACACACCAAAATCCATGCTATTTTCTTAGTTTTGAGCGTCGAAAGTACTGTAAACTAACAACACATCAACACCTTCAACTTAAGACTTTTGCATGTCCTCAGGCAAAGAAAAGAAAAAAACTAAACACGACGCTCAACTAGAAAATAAACCTAGGATACTACAGCCAATACCAAACAAAACTTGCACTATACATTCAACAACTTTTGGCCCTTTTTCTATGAATAAATATTAGCTAATATACTACAAACAACCGCAAAACATGATAAGCAGGGATCAAGATATGTCATCTAGCTATCAAAAGGCAATAAGTTATCATTGATGCTTTTTGCACAAACCAATGGTAAAAGTAAACATAAACCATGTACCCTCACAAGAAATGAAGTCCCCACTCACAAATATAGTGTCAGATATTGCATGAGACTAAACAAGAGAGACTCTCACTCTCACAAAGAAGTTTCATGTACCGTGTATCAGATACCATAGGCTTGCCCTTATTTTCTCTGCTCGATCTGTCAGATGGTCAGATTAGGATCACTATAGGGCTTGTTGTGGCTTGTAATATAGGCTTTAGGGCTGGACATGATAAATATGAGAGATTTTTTGAGTGACTATCCCTTCCTTGGCACTACATACATTGGCTTCATCGTTCACCTATTTCACCCTCTTTTCTTTTCATTCCTTTTCCTTCCCTTTTCACCTCTTTTTTGTGCATTTGTATGGGTGTGGTGTATTTTCAACCTTTTCAAGCATTTATTTATTTTTCTTTTGAATTTTCTTTTTCAAGATTTTTAACTTTTTCATCTCTTTTTTTCTGCCATATCACACCTTATTTTTAACCTTTTCTCTTTTCTTCTCCTTTTTCTCGTTCCCACCATTTATGCACCCCTACTCTAGACACTCTCAACTTTAGGCATTTTAGCTATGTTGAGGTTCACAATGTCCAAGGAAGGACCGGGGCCAAAATAGGTTCATTATAAAAATGGGTACGATTCTTCGGTTAGTCAAAGAAAAATAGTCTATTAAAGGCTCGAAATTGGGATCAAGGAAATCATATGATTTTGGTAGGGTTATTTAGGCCAAAAGTGATCTTAACAAAATACGGCCTATGATCATATTCTAACCAACCATCCTTGGCATATGCAAAGATCAACCAGGCAAGTTCTAGATCTTCAACATAGTATGGAACTAAGTATCCAACCTCACTCGCTCATGGCACATGACTTATATTCACTTTACCCGTTTGGTTTACATATGGATTAAAAAGACTCCTCATGCTAATAAAATAAATGACATCAAAAGATCCACAAAAATCATGTATGCAGTCATAAATACATAGCTAATGCATCAAAAATTTTAAACAGGGTCATTTTTTTTAAAAAAATTCAAAACTAGTGCAGTTTCATTGGCTGAGTACTCCTAAGTTATTTTCTAATTTAACAAAAATTACAAAATAAGAAAATAAAATTCTAAACATGTCGGTTCTGCTATATAGCATGCCCAAGAGAAAAGAAACACGGCAAGAAAAACCCAGGGACGAATTCAAAAATCCCAAATATAACAAGTACATCCCCTTCCCTTTTTGAAAATTGAGCTTCATCCCCGAAGCATGAACTACAAGAACAGAGGGAAGGGAACATACCTTTGGTGCTCTAGGCGCTCATGTCATCCTGTGGAGGAGGTACCTCCACTGCAATCGTGGCACTAGTAGTGGATGACGCACTCAATGGTGTATCAATAGGGGGAGTGGTTACCCCATCAATAGTCTCGGCAACCTCTATGGCCTCTGTGGTTATCGGGGCTGAATGTGGCTCGCCAAGGGTATTTGACACTAGCAAGCTCAGGCTGAGCCATGGTAGAGCTTCCTGCTCCTCTAGCTCGCTCCTGTAACTCTGACATATGCGAGCCATGAGTCTACAGGATCTCTGCTCGTGCCGCTTGCATTCTCTTCTTTTTTTCTTCCTTTTTTTCCTAAAACTTTCTTCTCCAACATCCTCGGAGACTCTTTTCTTCCCTTTTTCTCTAGCAGCTGTCATCGGCTTCCAATAAGCCGCCAAGTCAATCTCTTTATCAAGCTCTTTATCAAGGTCTGAAAGAGTGGGGGATGATATGACTGCCGGTTGCCATGATGACAACTCGACTACTTGGCTCCGAAGAGGCCGCAACTCCTCACGGAGACTTCTGGTATCCATATGCTCCCGCATATGCATGTTGAACCGACTCTCAAATATGTCCTTGCAAGCATGTAAGGCCTGTGCTGCTATGTCAATCACTTCTTTGACCCATGGCTTCACATTCTCCATCATAGCCTAAATTTTTCTTTTGGCCATGGTCAACCTCTTAGCCAATTTCTAGAGAAAATCATGGGGCATTAGGATGTATCCTGCTGGAGTCTGAGTCGGCAGGATAGGCAGTGGTGTAGCAGAAGTACTAGGAGCTACCTCTAAATGACCGGCATCTGTAGCCGATGTCTCGCTCTGCTCCTGTGAGGTGAGGGAATTCACCTGTGTGCCCCCTACTTGCTGAGTCTGTGGAACTGCTGTGGGAAGTCAGGCTCTACTCACCGGGTTCATTTCATCCCAGATTAAGCTAATGTCTTCTATCCTCTGCCTCTAATCAAGCGCTCCTTACCCCGTCGCATTGGTACTCCTGCCTCTTTGCATAATTTGAAAAGGAGGATCCAAAAGGGGATGGTAGCGCTCAATCCCACAGCTCGATCTCGTATTTCCTCTGTAATAATCCTCGGGATGTTGATGGGGTATCTGCACATAAGGCATGCTACCAGAGCTGCTCTGTCTACACTCAAAGTGTTCTCATTAATCGTAGGTGCTAATCAGTGGCGCACTAGTTTCCAGCAGGCTCTAGCTATAAAGTTGAACGAGTTTTTGGTAACCTGCTTTCCACCTGAGACCCATTCTGCTTCCTCTTTGTCCTTAGCTATAACACTCACCAACCATTGTACGTGCCTCTGTCTCTTCTCAAATCCCAGCTACCTAAGTTGCTTCACTTTCTCCACTCGAAACTCATAATCTGGCATGGAATGTGGAGGTATGAACTGGGGCCCATATAGGATCTGAGAGATAGTCCGCTCAGAGATGTCTATCTCTCATCCTCAGACCATGATGCTCTCCAATCTGGGTTGGTCTTTCACCTTATTCCCCTTCTTTGCCTTTTCCTCCATGGTCACCAAGTTGTTTTCGTAGAACTCTCGAACTATCTCTGAACTGTACTGGTCTGGAGTCCTAGCCATCCATTCGAGCCCATAAAAGCGGAATATCTGCTTCATCTCCTCTACTTCATTCAATGTGTTGGTAAGGATCCACGATTTTTCTTGGATGCTCCGCCTAGGTTTGTTTTTGGTAGTGAGAGCAATGCCTTGTTCATAAATTGCTTGTGCTCCTGACACTCTCCACTGGATGGTATGACTCTCCTTAGGCGGGATCTACTGCTGCTCAGTATTGGGAGCCTCCTCCTCAGACTCAGAACTGCCACTTGCCGCTCCAGATTGGGTCTCCTCAGATCCTTCTTCTGCATTTAAGCCGCTTCTCGACTCCTGATTACCTCTTTTAGCTCCCTCCTCAGACTGGGAAGCTTTAGAAGATGTGGCAGTAGTTGTGATGGCTTGTGCTTTGGCCTTCGCCCTAGTGGTTCGGGTTCCGTCGGTGTCTAATGTATCAACCTGGTCCTCCTCAACTGAACCACTAGGGGAGTGGGCTGCTTGCTAAGGATCAGACTTAGATGTTTCATCATGTAATATCCTCTGAGAAGTTGCTTTTGATGCTTTGTGCTTCATCATCATTGTACCTATAGAGAAGAGAGTTAGAATTCTATATTTGAGAAAGAAAAACAGGAAGAGAAATTCTCAGTAACTAACCATGGTTCAACTGTACGGGTCATACCTTGGAGGTATGACTCGTATGAAGTCCCAAAAATCCTATGTGCACATTTCTACTCACAGGTACGACTTGTACCACGAAGGTATGACTCGTACCTTGAGTCGTCTAAGGATGCCCCTCCACTGCAAATTTCTCTGTATATTTCCACGACTCATGGTATGGCGCATAGGTCGATTCCACAAGTCTTAGGAAGGACCATACTACCTCATTTGGACTTGGTCCTATTCAGGTCTTTGGTATGAATGCACAGTACGACTCGTATTGGCAAACCACGAACCGTACTAGGTTTCGTACCTCTGGTCTTGTCTTATTTTATCTTGGGACAGTCCCAACGAGCCATCTTACGAGTCGTAGGAAGGCTTGTGAAGCCTGTCCTTGTGTAGATTTTGTTCCAGTGTTTAGGGAGTCTTATTTATGTTTTGGGTACTCAGAATTCCCCAGGTCTAGGCATGTAGTTCAATTCATTTAATACTACTCATCCCTCCCCTTTTTAGTCACTACCCATAACTCAATGTTAAATGCTTCAATACACAAGTTCATCAACTCTTAAAAATGTTAGTCGCACATAGTCCTATAACACCCCTGGTCATTGTCTCCTTCAAATTTTTTGAGCAAAAAAAAAAACAACGAAGGCTCATAGGGGTTTTATCATATTTACATCAAGAACATAGTTGTCTCAACATTCAAAGCAATACACTTACTTGTTGTTGCTTTCTTTAAATGGTAGTATGAAATTAGGATTGAGATAAACTTGCTTGAGCAAGAAATTGCTCGATTGTTCTTTGTTTTTGAGTTACGGGTGCAAGGGAGTCATGAGTATGCTTCGTGGGTTCAATTTTGATCGCATGGGAGAGGGGTATGCGTAGGTTTGAAGTTTAAATATGTGAGGGGGAAGATTTGAAAATCTGGGCTAAGTCGGGTTATTTCAAAGATTTTGACCCGTCACGACTCGTACCACGAGTCGTAGGAAGGCCCCACGACTTGTCCCTCAGACCCGTACTTCAGAGAGTTGAAAACTTACCCGGGGACCTATGAGAGCCTCTTATGACTCGTACCATGTAGGGACGGTCCGTATGATGACTCATAGGTCTTTACTTGCATACCTTGCATGGTTCACAGGCACAGTAAGTACTACAACCCGTATAGTTAAGTTACGAGTCATAAGACCAACCGTACCCTGAACTCCTTTACTGAAACACCTCTCTGATTCTCACCAAAACTCATGCTATGACTCGTACAACCCTCTCACGAGTCGTACTGAGAGTCATAGCACCTGCTTTTCAGCAATTTCTCTGCCACTAGTTTTTATTTTTCCCTGCACACTAAACACACATTAGTTAATCATTTGGGTTTCCTCCCAAAAAGCGCTTGATTTAACATTGCGGCACGACGCAGGTGGACCGATTACTCAGAATTCACCAAGGCACCACTTGGGTTTCCTCCCACGAAGTGCCTGATTCAATGTCGCGGCGTGAAGCAAGTCTCTTGACTACTCAGAATTCATCAAATGACTTGGATTCATCATCAAGTTCTGAGACTACACTGAATTCCTTCGCTGCTGCATTGACCGATAGATGTTGAAGGTGACCTCTTCTTTGTTCATTCTGAACATTAATTGGCCCATCTCCACATCTACTAAGGCATTCCCAGTTGCAAGGAATGGTTGCCCCAAAATGATGGGGACCTCATAATCAACCTCGCAATCCAAAATCACGAAGTCTGCTGGGAATATGAATCTATCTACCTTAACAAGCACATAGAATAAGATCTCCACTGGCTTTTTCACATTTCTGTCTTCCATCAATAACCGCATAGCAGTTGGTGTGGGGGCTCCTAATCCTCATTGCTTGAACACTGCCAAGGGCATCAGGTTGATGCTCACTCCCATTTCACAAGTGCCCTTGCAAACTTGACATTGCCAATGATGCAAGGTATTGTGAAAGCACTCGGATCTTCCTTCTTTTGAGCCAGGACTCATGTAGCTATAGAACTATAGTGATGTACATTATCTACAGGCTCATAGCTTATGGACCTCTTCTTTATCACCAAGTCCTTCATAAACTTAACATATCCCGGCATTTGTTCCAATGCCTCAACCAATGGTATGTTCACATATAATTGTTTAAGCATTGACAGGAATTTTTGGAACTTACCATTTTTCGTCTTTTTTTCATTCTTTGGGGGAATAATGGCGGTGGTCACGAGATAGCTCTATACATTTGAGTCTCTCCTTGATCAATGTCAGGTTCTTTCTCACCTATTGGGGCCTCTGGCAACTTGGCATTCTCCATATCAACACTCTTCTCATGCTCCTCAGTTATGCTCTCTTTCTTCCATTCAACCACAATCAAAAAAGGGGGGTCAACTATGGTCTTACCACTCCTAGTCATCACCGCTATGCAGTGGCCATCATCCTTTGGGTTCTGGACGGTGTTGCTAGGTAGTGCACCCTTTTGTCTAGGGTTTAGTGATGCTGACAGTAGCCCAAAATGCTGTTCCATTTGCTTGATGGCTGTCACATGAGATTATACTCTCTGACCCATACTTGATATGTCACTGCGGATTTCCTTTAATTGATCATCAGTGGACCTCACCTTTTTCAACATCTCGGCCATCATGATCTCTAACTTTGACTGCCCAGCCTCTCCAACTCGTGCATTGGGAGGAACATATATTCCAGCTAGGTCGTTGCGGTAGCCGTCATTCCTTCTCCATTCTCCATTGCGCTCACGACCTCGGATCCTGTCTCTGTACCCATTTTGGTTGTAGTTATCTCTGTATTGGTTATGACCTTGGTTTCCAGAACCTTGGCGCCAATATTATCCAGTAGCTTGGGCATTGGCTCGGAAACCCGCCACCTAGTTGTCCAGGAAATTTGCCTCCTCCTCGGAATCAGAGTGATCTGCCCCGAATCCAGTCCTTGTGTCCCCACTGCATTTACCTTTTTGTCTCCTTCTCCCATAATGTGCTTTGTAATAAAATCCAATGATGTGACATTCTTCTTCCTTCATACGTTGGTCTATAGTCAAACCAACAACATATGTACCGGCCGCTGCATCTGCCTCCCTGGTATGCCATGCCCTATTTGTTTTAGTCACCCTGTCAAGGATAGTAGTAGTTTGCTCCCAAGTTTGACTCATCAATTCTCATCCTGCCACCGTGCCTGCCACCGTGTCTGCTATTATTTAAAGACCTCTAAAATATTTTCGACAAACTGTCATCTGGAATCTTATGGTTTGGGAACTTTGTCAACTTCTTCTTGAACCTCATCTAGGTTTCATGAAGTGCCTTGGTTTTGAGCTGCAACGTTCTATGGGGGGTGGGGGGTGGGGGGGGGGGAAGAATATCTCCAAGAAGGCTTGCTTGAGTTCCCTCCAGTTGGTTATAGAGTCATTGGGCAACTCTGATAACCATAAGGTGGCTTCTCCTGATAGAGAAAAGGGGAACAGTCTGAGCCTGATGGCATCTTGGCTAACTCCAGGCAACCTGTATGCCTTGCATATTCAAATGAAGTTCATCATGTGCAGGTTAGCTTCATCCGCTGTGTGACCACTGAACACCCTTTTCATGTTTAACAGTTGAATCATGGTGCTCGTGATGTCAAATTTGGCCCTAGCGGGAGTGGTGGTGGTACAATTGCTCCAGTTGACCCAACTTCATCTATGTTTGGGTCCTCATCATCGAAGAACTGAGGGGCAATTCTATGACCTCTGCTGCCCCGACCATGTCATCTGGTATTAACAACCTCTTCTCGAGCATCTTCGCATCTCGAAGTGCAGCTTTCCGAGCTACCTAACTTGCCTAGCTTCTTCAGCTATATGGGCATCTCTCTGTTCCTGAATTTATATTCTGCGCAGTGTCCGTTCAATTTCAGGATTCAACGAAATCAGGGGATTTTCACTACTCCGAGTGTTTGGCATCTATCGGAAAACAACTTGTGGGTATCACAAACAAAAAGAAAATGTAATTAAGGAAATAACTAACAAAAGTCAAACACAAACAAGTCTTAGCCATATTCCCCGACGCCGGCGCCACTTTTTAATATCGCTCAAACCACACCTCCTACTGAAGTATGAAGCGGACGTTGTCAATAAAGAACCCAACTAGAGGTTGAGGTTGAACCCACAGGGAATATGAAAGATCTAGACTAATGCTAGTAAGTGAACTTGATGGTTAGTTACTCCAATTGGAGGGTTTAATAAAAATAATAATTAAAAACAATGATTGAAATTGTGATGTAAAATCAAGAGTTAAGACTAACTAGGGTTTGTGTTCCCCATGGGTTGATAACTGCATCGGGTATACACACATGATCAATACCAATGCTTACTTGTAGAACTAACAACTAGGGTTCATCCAAATGACTGGTTCATCCCTATTGGATGACTATACTCAATCACTAGGTCAGGTCTCAGGAGCAATTTCAAAATAACCATTATCAATTTGTTCCAAATATAACTATCTTTCGACCAAAGCTCAAGTTAATACAATGATCATCAAGATCAAGGCTTTTTTGTAATTCTCTTTTCCTAATCTCTACCTCTCTAGGCTCAAGCAAGTAAAGAATTCAGACAAGTCCTAATATTGTACACCATTAAGAAACGTTTAAGCATGAAGAAAATACAATACAAACATTTTGCATTGATTTTGAATCGCTTTTGTGCAACCCTAGCTCATTAATCCATCATGGTTCCCACAATCCTAGATATGGAGGTTTTAACCTCTCATAGTTGCAAGGTTGTGATTTTCATTCATAATTAAATACATAAATCAATACTTACAATGGTAGATGAGAGAAAAACTTCTTTGATTATATCCAAAATAACTCAAGAACAATTCACAACGATTAAGAAGAAATCACGAAAATGTTGATCACAAGCCAATCAACTTAATTCTATCTTCTCTCGATGTTCTCTGAAGTTCTCTTACTTCCTCTTACATCCTTTATTGAAAATAAAGCATAAAAAGTATTTATACAGATATAAGAATCCTTTTCCTAAGCTAAAAGGGTAAATTCCCATAACTAGTTCTACTTGAGCCACGACAGATCCTACGGCCCGTAGTAGGATTTTACAGGTCGTACCTGCTATCCGTATGTCCCTGGCTTGCTGAAATTTGGCTAATTGTTGGGCCTTGGTACAACTCCTACGTGCTTCCTACAAGTCGTACTGTTCTTCCGTGGCTTGACTGTGAGAATTCTCAATTTTGCTGAAGTTTGTCATGAGTGTGATGGTACAAATCGTACATTGACGTCATGACTCGTACTTTCTATCCGTGTCAGGAGTCAGCCTCTTATGCAATTCTTCTAAATATTTCCACGACTCAATGCTATGACTCGTACAAGCATTGTACGACTCATAATGAGAGTCGTAGGATGCACTCTTCATAACTCAGCAATCTAAAACTTTTCACGGTCTTCAGTATGGGTCGTAGAATCAACCTACAGCTCGTTCTGAGATTTGTGACTTTAGCCCATTTTCTGCACTTTTAGGTTATCTTTTGCACATTCTTGCTCCAACACCTATTTGTCATGTAACCAAAGAAAAAATGCCTTATATCCATATAAACACACCTAAGTCCATGCTATTTTCTTAGTTTTGAGTGTCGAAAGTGCTGTAAACTCACAACACATCAATGGGTATGAGATTCTAAAATTCATTACTCACACAAACCTAGTCCTTATCCCTAAGAAAGAAAGGATTACTTGTTTTGGTGACCTTAGACCTATAAGTTTGAGTTCTTTTGCCAATAAGATTTTGTCTAGAATGTTGCAAGATAGAGTGACAAAGTGTTTACCTCATATTATCTCTAAGAATCAGGCTATTTTTGTTAAAGGGAGAAGTATACCAGAGAATGTATTGCTTGCTCAAGAAATCATCAGGGATATCAATAGAAGGAACCAATGGCACAATGTGGTGGTGAAATTTGATATGACAAAGGCATATGATAGAGTGTCCTGAATTTTTCTCACTAAAGTTCTTAGAAGATTTGGTTTCTCTAAAATCATAATAGATATGGTATGGAGATTGGTTTCAAACAACTGGTACTCATTTTTGGTCAATGGTTAGAGTTTTGGCTTCTTTGAATCATAAAGAGGTCTAAAGCAGGGAGATCCTCTATCTCCTTTGCTTTTCATTATCACAACAGAGGTGTTATCAAGAAACTTAAACATGTTACATTGGAGCCCTGAGATTAACTACTTTGCTTATGCTGATGATACAATTCTATTTAGTTCTGGGGATAAGAAATCAGTGAAGAAAATGGTTAAAATCTTGGCAGACTATGAAAGAGTTTCAGGTCAAATGATTAACAAAAACAAGAGCTTTTTCTACATTCATGAGAAAGACCCCTAGAAGGGTAGGGCATAACTTGAAAAGGTGAACTGGTATACAACAAGGGGTGTTTCCTTTTATATATCTAGGTTGTCCCATTTACTATGGAAGGAAGAAGAAAGTTTACTTTGAGCACCTACTGGGAAAAATCTCAAAAATAATAATGATGTGGTAGAATACATTTCTTTCATTTGGAGGAAGATTTATCTTAATTTCTCATGTTCTGCAGTCTATGCCTGTATATTTAATTCAGTAATGAAGCCTCCTAAAGGTACTGTTGATCAGATTCACAAAGTTTTTGCTAAATTATTTTGGAGTAAACCTGGGTTTAATCAAGGGAAGAACTGGGTTGCTTGGGAGGCATGTGTTACCCAAGAGAGGAAGGTGGTGTAGGACTCAAATTACTTTTGGATGTTTCTAAGGCTTTATTTGGTAAATTGTGGAGGAATTTCAGGGTATTCATTGGCTCCCTATGGGGTTCATATATGTTGAATAAGTACTGTAAAAAGCTACATTTTGTCTTAATTAATGGTAGGGGCACATCACACACTTGGAGGAAAATATTGGAAATTGGAGATGGAATTGATCAAGATATATGGTGGCAAGTGAAAGAAGGTGCTGCTATCTTCTAGTTTGACAACTGTACATAGAAAGGAGCCTTATATAAAATTAAAGAGGAAACTGATGAGGAGGAGGAAGTGGAAGTAAGGGATTTCATAGTCAATGGGATCTGGAATAGGAACAAATCAAAGGAAAGTATCTCTGAAGAGATGACTAATTATATCATTGAGAATATCTCCCCAAGGTTATCTGGAGATAGAGACAGATCTTGGTGGTTGGAGAACTATAAAGGAGTGTTTTTCAGTATAGTCAGCCTTTCAGATGATGAGGAAAAGGAGGAGAAAATTGAATGGCTGTCCAACATTTGGTACTGCCTTCCGAAATTTGTTTCTTCATGTGGAGGGTGTGGAAGAGGAGGTGGAGGGTGTGGAAGAGGAGGATTCCAATTGATGATAATCTAAGGAGATTGAGGTTGCAAATTGTTTCTAGATGTCATTGCTGTGACATTTATCACTAGGAGACTATGTCACATCTTTTTCTAACAGCTTCCATGGCAAAAAGGTTATGGAAGTAGTTTGCTTCAGGTATCAGCATAGAAGGAACCTCATTGCCACAAACTTTTAACACATGGTGGGATTTTCCATCCCCAACAAAGTTGAAGACAGTTTATAAAGCTATTCCAGTCATCATTCTTTAGGAATTATGGAAGAGGAGAAATGCTAGAAGGCATGAGAAGGATGTGAATATCCATAGGATAGTTATCATATGCTAGCTAACTGTTCATCAACTGATAAGGCTCAAATATCCTTGGATTAAAATTCCACCTACATGGGAAGAAGTAGTTGCTTATCTACATAGATATAAGCGAAGACTGCACTATAGGATTATTAGATGGATTTTCCCTAAGGAGCAATGACTTAAATGTAACACTGATGGGGCTAGCAGGGGTAATCCAGGAGAAAGTGCCTATGATTTTTGTGTTAGAAATGCTGGGTGAGATCTAATATATGCTGAGGCTCAAAGAATAGACATCAACACAAATATGCAGCCAGAGGTGAAAGCTTTTTGGCATGCTCTAAATTTTGTATCAATCTAAGAAACAATGTCATTTTTTGAGATAAACTCACTCAGCCTCAAGAAGTTCTTGAGAAAGGAATGGAATATTCCTTGGGAGATAGCAGGTTTAATGGATTACATTTACAGCAACATGAATCAGATCAGGATGGAAGTTAAGCACACATTTAGGGAGGCAAATCACCTAGCGGATGAGTTAGCTAATCATGCTTTCAATAACATTGAGAGGTGCGTTTTTCAAACATTCAGTCAGCTTCCAAGGAAATGCAAACAGATTCTAAAAACAGAGAAGATATATATTCCATACATAAGGATCAAAACAAGGCGAATCAACAACATAGAAGATTAACAACATAGTATCACAACGGAGCAGAGACTTAAACAAACTAATTACAAAAGTACTGGTGAGACTTAATGACCTAGCCTAAGCTATGGCAACCATCAAAAAGGTTTGTCAATAAAAGCAGATCCAACAAAATCAGGTACCATCAGTTAAATCTAGTGAACTGACACCGATGAAAGCTGAAGTAACATGATCTTCCTCTACCCTAAGTCAGTTACCAACTTGTTCACTGAGAAGACGGCGAAGAGTACCATCAATCGGTCATGACCACCAGAGAACTCCTGAGAGCACAAGGCGGAGGTTAGATGGAATAAAGAGGAAAGAGGAAAGAAGGAAGAAGGTTTTTACCTCTTTGAGCTGCTTTAAGCTGCATTGATTTCAATAGCACAGGCGGACGGTTGATGACCCACAAGAGAAGGGCGACGACCTGGCGATTGAAGAAGAAAGGCGCCATGGAAAACCCTAACAATGAGGAGGACATTTGGGGTTCTGGTAATGCACTGGTCGGAACAACCAGAGAAAAAACAATTATATCTGACCCTCTTTTGGGTCAGATTAGTTTTGCAATAGTTTATTTTGTTTGGGCTTTATTGATGAAATAAAAAGGGTCTAACCCAAAATTTTATTGAAAAAACAATAAAGTGAAAGAAATTTGTAATTAGATCTTTAAAGAAGAAGAAGGAGGAGGAGGAGGATAGGTTCGGTGATCGAGACTAGGGAAGAAAACATACCTTTCTTATGGGAATGATTTTTGACTTTGTTTTGAAAGTTTAGGATTTTTTGTTCTTTAATATCTCTAATTCTTTTCGTAAATTTTATTTTTGCTCTCTAATATCTCTAATAGGAAAAGAAGGCTTTAATTTAGGCACAAAAAATTAGAGGGAAATAGTTTGAGGGAATTTTAAGCTTTTTTTAGTTAATCTTTTTTCAAGCTTTTCAATTTTTAATTCATTTTTCCTCCTAATAATCATGAAAGATGATTTGATTTTTAAAAAAATCATATGTAATATAGTGTCATTCCATGCATTGTTATTAGATTTACTCATTTTATTTATAACTTATTATCATTGAATATTATTTAAAATTCTTATGTATTAGATAAATTATAGTATAGATACACTTCTATATTAACTATATTCAATTATTAATCCTTAGCTCAGCTAATTATAATTATATTTTCAATAATTGTTAATTAATTCAAATTAATAGTAGATCATAAAGGTATTGTTCAGATATTAGGTCTGAGTAAAATAATAATTCTCGAAACACTTGACCGGGATAACACTTGAGTGACTTAGAGCTCCTTTGGTTTAGCTGAAAAAAGTGGCTTTTAAACATAAGTGCTTAAAACACTTTTTAAGTGTCGAAACTTATTTTATAAATAAGCAGTTATGTGTTTGGATAAAAGTGCTGAAACTGAAAAAAAGTTAATTGATATGTTTGGTACATATGTGCTGTTAAGCACTTATTTTGGGTCAAATGACTGAAATGCCCTAAATACTGTTAACACTATAAAAAGTGAATTACTATGATATTTTTATTTCTAAAATAATCAAAATTTAAATTAATTTATATTTTTATTTTTTTAATATAAACTAATTATTTAAGTTATTTTTAATTTTTAAAATATATAATTTAAATAAAATTAGGCAAATCTCTCTTTTACTTTTTATTAGGAGTATATTTCTGTTTTTTATTTGTAAAATGGAATATAATAATTTAAATGAATTGATACTACCTTAATTTTTTTCTCTCTTTTTTTTCATACTTTTAATTAATTTTTTCTAATATGCACAAAAAAATAAAATTTTGTCAAAGATTTGAGTGAGAGTATTATTGAAATTAGAAAAATATTATGGGATAAAAAGATAAACAGTTTGGTCAAACTTAAATGACTTATAATCCAAAAAATAAAAAAATTGATATCTATCAACTTTTGACTTTTGGCCTTTTTAAAGAACTTTTTGATAAAATCTAATACTACAAAAAGTTAAAATATGCTTATAAGCTGGTCAAACTAGCTTATAAGCTAAACAAAACACTCTCTTAGTGAAGTTTTGTTAAATTCGATATAATTATTTAATTAAAAGAAATTATATATAGTCACCTATTTATTTAAATTATATTTGAAATTTAGATATAATTACCTATTATTTAAATTTTATTTAAATTTACAAGTAAGATCCTGTAAAATTAAATTGAGTTAAATGATGAACACGTCTAATTATACTAGATCGATATAAATTTTATCCCAATAGATCATATTAGAGTCAAATAACATGAATTCTCGAAACACTTGATCATATAAAGCTTAACTGAGACTTTGTAAAATTTTGTTAAAATTTGATATAATTGGTTAATCAAAAGTAATTAGATATAATCACTTATATATTTAAATTATATTTTAATTATACAATTAATATCCTATAGTATTGAATCAAGTCAAATAGTGAACACATCTAATTAATTACACTAAATTGATAATGCATTGTCCTAATAGATCATATTTGAGTTAAATAACTATTTTAAAAATATTTGATCACAATAAAACTTGAGTGAGACTTATTGAAGTTTTATTAAAATTTGATATAATTAGTTAATTAAAATTAATATAATCACTTATTAATTATTTAAATTATATTCAAAATTTATAAGATGTAAAATTAAATTGAATTGAATGATTAACACCTTATATTACACTAGATTAATAAAGATATTATTCTGATAAAATAAGTTTGAGAAAATAACAATTGTAAAAGCACTTGGTCAAGATGATGCTTCGGTGAGACTTAGTGAAATTATATTTAAGTTCGATATAATTAGTTAATCAAATTTAATTAGATATAATAACTTTTTATTGAAGTTTACAAGTATGTCTGTAAAACTGAATCGAATGATTAACACCTCTAATTGCACTAGATTAGTATTGGTACGATAAATTTTAATTCATGGTAAAAGTTAATTATTAACTACAAAATTTTATCACAATAATAAATTTGTGGCTACATCATTTTATCTGACAAATAACTATAGATATTAAATCAACTATTACCATGACTTTTTAATATTCAAAGCAAAAATATTTATTTAACTATAATATTTTATTTTTAAAAATTTTTTGTAGCTAAAAAGTTACTATTACTATAATAAGTTTCAACACGTGGCAAAAATTAATAATTTGCTACAAAAAATTATTTTTGTAAAAAAACTATGACTATGTCATTTAAATATTTCCACTAGTTTGTATAAAATGAAGTAAAAATATTTATTTAACTATAATATTTTATTTTAAATAATTTATTGTGGCTAAAAGGTTATTATTGCTACAATAAGTTTTACCCCATGATAAAAATTAATAATTAGCTACGAATTATTATTATACCAAAAGGTTAGTGGCTATTGCATTTAATTGTTGCTACAACTTTTTATAGCCTGAAACAAAAATATTTATTTAGCTACAATATTTTATTTTAAATAGTTTATTATGGTAAAAAATATTATTATTTCTATAATAACTTTTATCACGTGGCAAAAAACTTATGATCATCTACAAAACTTTATATAGCAATAAAGTTGTAGCATTTAGGCAATTATTGCCACGATTGTTGGTAATTATAGCAAAAATGAGAAATTAACTTTGTTAATTTGATTTTCGAAACTAAGAAATTTTACAAATTTATAGACAGCTATGGAATTTAAAATATTTGTTTCTATTACTAGATAATAGCTATAAATTTTAAATTCATAGCTTAAATTTCGTAACTATAAATACATTGTGTTGTAGTGAAAAATAACCTAGAAAAGAATTTATACAAATAATTAGAATTTTTTTTAAATTAACAGGGAAACTACTAAAACTGTCACCGACTTCACCTACAACCCGTAACATGATTGTATGGGTCATACCTTCACTTGTACATTGGCTGGCTTCTTTTGATTTTGGCTAAGTGTTGAAATTTGGTATGACTCATAACATGAACCTATGAGTCGTACAATTTAGTCGTGGTTTGAACTTGCAACTTCGGGCATTCTCTGTTTATTTTCACGAGTGGCTTGGTACGACTCGTACCTTCATCCTACGACTCGTAACTTCCAATCGTACATTGAGATCTTCCATTCTTCACTTATTCTGGAGTTCATCACGACTCCGTGGTACGGGTCTTAGGTAGATATCACAATCCGTGGTTACTACCTGTACCTGGAGACTTGTCCTATACTGCACCTTCTGGTCTTTATCACGACTGCTATGGTACGACTCTTACAATAAGTCATACTGTGCCTTTTGCTTCACACACCTGGTCTGGACTTTTTCACGACTCTCAGTATGGCTCGTACTGAGATGCGTACTTTAGCCCTTTTTCTTCCTTTTGCCCTTCTTTTGCCCATTTCAACTCCAACACCTAGTTTCCTTGAAAACAAAGTAAAAGTGCATCATATCCATATAAACATACCTAAGTCCATGCTTATTTCCTCAGTTTTAAGCGCTGTAAACCCACAACACATCAACGCCCTCAACTTAAGACTATTGCATGTACTCAGGCCAAAAAAAATAAATAAAAAAAGACGCTTAACTAGAAAGTAAACTTAGAATACCTACAGTCAACAGAACAAAATTTGCACTATGAACCACAATTAGCTATTGACCCTTTTTTCATTTAAACCAAGTCAACCATGCACAAATGTAACTACAATCTATGACATACATAGATCAAGATATGACATCTAACTATTAACAGAGAATTGAGCTATCACCGATATCATTCACACAGACAATTGGCAGAACACAACACAAACCATGTACCTTCACTGCAAATGAAGTCCCAACACTCACATATATATATATATGAAACTTGGGCAACAAGTAAGACTCTCACCCTCACAAAGAAGTTTCAAATACTGCACATCAGATACCATAGGGTTGCCCTTATTTTCTCTATTTTGGATTTTGGATAATTGAGCTAGGATCACTAAAGGACTTTTTTAGGCTTGTAATGTAGACATCGGACTGGGTATGATAGATATGAATTTTAGTGACTAATCCTTCTTGGCACTATACAACTTTTCTTAAATTTTCGCTTTTTACCCTATTTTTCATCTTTCAACTTTGTCCTCCCCTTTTCTTTGTTTAAATGCAAAGTGTAGGTGTGGTGTGTTTTTATCATCCTTTTTAGCTTTTTTTTTTCTTTTTTTTTTTGCTTTTTCAGTTCTTTTTCTTTTCTTTTCACACCACACCTCACTTTTCTTTGACTTTATTTCCTTTTTCTTCTCCACCCTCACACAGTTTATGCACCCCTGCTATAGCCACCCTTAGTTAGGCATTTTTCCTGAGTTGAGGTTCACATGTCCAAGGAGGGACTAGTGCCAAACAGGTTCATTATAAACTTAGTCAAGGTGAATAGGTAATCAAAGAAAGTAGGTCAACTTTTATGCTCAATTACTGGATTAAGGGAATCATTTCATTTGGTAGGAAAATTTAAGCTAGAGTGGGCTATGATAAAAATGGCCTATGATCCTTTCCTAATCAACTATCCTAAGACCTGTGTAAAGATCAACCAAAAAAGTTTTAGATCCTCAATGTAGTATTTAACTAAGTATGAATCCTCACTCGCTCATGGTACATGTTTGCGTTGATTCTAGCTATCCAGTTCATGCACGGCTAAACTATAACTACACACGCTAATAATATAAATGCCATACAAAGATCCATAAAATTCATACTTTGCAATCAACCTACATAGCTAACATCAAAAAAATTTCAGATAGGGTTATTTTTTTCCAAAAACATCAAATCCAATGCGTTTATTGGCTGTAAAGTAATCCTAAGCTACTTCTTATTATACAAATAAATAAAAAAAATATAAACATGCCAGTTCTACTAGATAGCATGTTTGAAGAAAAAGAAACATGGCAAAAAAAACCTTTGGACGAATAAACCCCCCCCCCCCCCCCCCCAAAAAAAAAATACAAGTACATCCCCCTTTTAAAAACAACTGTAAGAATAAGGGAAAGGGACATGCCTGTGGCTACTCAGACTTCACCTTCCATGGGTTGCCTCCCATGCAGCGCCTGATTTATTGTCGCGGTAGGACGCAACTTCCTTGATCATTCAGGAATCATTAAGGTACATCGACTCAATTCCTCTAGGGCATTTAACAACTCTATGTACCCCGGTACTTCATCTCACTCATAATTCATCAGGACGACTGCTAGTGTATCAATACTCATCATCTCTCCCATGGACACTAGCAACCTCTTATCTTCCATCTGGGTGTTCACACATATGGTTCTTGAGATGAAGCTTACATGCTGTAGCCTGAATGAATCACAAACCAAAAAGAAAAATGTAAATGAGAAAATAACAACTGAAAGTTAAACACACAATTACTCTAATCCTAAGTCGTATTTCCCGAAAACAGCATCACTTTTGATAACGCTCAAATCAAACTCCTGTATAAGTATGATGCGGACGTTGTCAATATATAACCCAACAAAGACTGGGGTTTATCCCACATAAAATATTGCCAAAATATAAAATAACGCTAGTATTTAAGCTTTTAAGTTGTGTTATCTCAAAAAGGGGGTTTTGTAAGCAATTATATGACAACGTTGAGAATTGATTGTTGTTTATCAAGATTATGCAAATAACTAGGGTAAGTGTTCCTCATGGATTCACGATGAGTTGGTAATTTACCAACTCAGTAGGCTCTTAAGCATGAGTTTTTGCCTAGTTTTTTAGTCATTTATGTGGATTTTATGGCCTTTCTCTTTAATTCTTTGTAGGTACTTCATGTGAATAGAGAAAACATGAAATTGAGAAAAAAACATGAAGTTTGAGATGAAATTTGATGAATTAGCATATGAAGGAGAGAAGCCAAATATAATGGAAGATTTGAGCTCAAAAAGAGGTGTAAGGACATGCTTTGAATCAGCTAAACGCAGATTCGGAAGGGCAAAACGCGGGCGAACCGCCGAAGTCACTGCCCAGACCGGCTGACCAACCACGGTTGGTGGTTTGGAAGCGGCTAAACTCTAGTTGAACCACCGATGGCCACTGTTTTGTGTCACTTTTGGGAGGCGGACTGCTGGTGCTCCGCGGATTGGAACTGGCTAAATGCCGGTTCTTCACAGGTGAGGCCATCTAATGAAGGCTAAAAGGGTCCAAAAAAGTCTCCAAAGCATCTAGAAGCTTCAAGATAATTTGGGAAAAGTTATACACAAGAAAATACAAACATTTAGATATCTTTCATTGTACACCACTTATTCATTGAACAATTCATTCGTCTAGACTTCATCTTTTTTCATAGAGTTTTGGTAGAATCTTTTCACCATAGAATTGTAGAGTTAGATAGTACTTTTCTTCTTCTTTTCCTTTAACCAAATTGGGGAATTCAGCCATTGTTGTAAGAGCTTGTGAAGCAAATTTGTGAATCTAATGTAATGAATGTGAGAAAAATCCTCTTGGTATCTTCTCTCTACCTTTAAATATGCTTTACTAATTTTCTAGCTAGAGGTAAATTCATGGTGGGCTTATTAATTTGATTGGGTTTTGATAAATTTCTTTTGGATTCCTATTGTAATTATAGATCTATAATCTTCGCCCAAGTTATAATTGCTAAAATTGATAGTTTGCAAACATAAATTGTGCTTTACTTTTCTTGCTTTTGCTTGAGAGATAAAGGTGAGAATTGAGTGAGAAGATAATAGTGAGGAATTGGCGTGTTTGTATGTGTGATTAATCTAGAGATAGTTAAGACCCACATTTTTACTCCATTAAAGGTTAAGGCTCGAAATAGCTAGTCCTTCCTCAAGCTTGTGTGGTTGATTACTTCAATTAGCTTTGGGGTTTGAAAGAACCCAAGGCCTAAGCATTCTTATGGTTGAAAAATAAGAGAATGTGAATTATTCACTACTATCTATGCTAATTATAGGTCTAAGACATTAAAGAAATTTTCTGATTTATTTGAGATCTCATCTATATAATGCCCCTAGCTATATCACTTGTGATTGCTTCAATTGGAATCCCCCCCAATTAGTCTTAGTTTAGAATTAGATAGTTATTCCCCTTTAATTTCCCTTAATTTTAGTTTTCAAATGTTGAACAATCATGCGTTCTAGTTTTAATTAGTTTATAACTCTTGAATTATTGACTCAATTCTCTGTGGGATTCGACCCCGACATCTGTCGGGATATTTATTTTGATACAACGACCGATTATGCTATTTTGTAATGAAGAGTATATTTTGGATGTTATCAATTCATAACCACTTCAGGTTTTACACTTGTGATCTATCCCAGTACTTACTTGTAGAATTGATAACCAGGGTTCATCCAAATGACTGGTTCATCCCTATTGAATGACTATACTCAATCACTGTGTTAAGTCTCATGAGTGATTTTACTTCAACCATTATCAATTTGTCCCATATTAACTATCCTACGACCACAACTCAAGTCATACAATGACCCCGTAAAGATCAAGGGTTTTTTGTAATTCTCTTTTCCTAATCTCTACTTCTCTAGGTTCAAGCAAGTAAGAATTCGGGCAAGTCCTAACGCTGCGCTTCGTTAAGAAACATTAAAGATGAATAGAATACAATACAAGTATTTAGCATTGGTTTAGAATCACTTTGTGCAACCTTAGTTTGTCAATTCACCATGGTTCCCACAATCCTAGTTGTGGAGGTTTTAGCCTCTCATGATTGTAAGAGAATTATAAGTATTCATAGACAAACACATAAGTTAGAACTTACAATGATGATTGGAAGAAAACCCACTTTATTATTGCAAGAATTAATGAAGAACAAGTCAAGAACAATGGAAGAATCAACTCAAGAAAATTCTAAAAGTTGTTCTCCAATACTCAAAACTCTCTATAATCGGTCTCTCTAATCGTCTCTCTCCAAATCTGACTCTTCTTAACAAAAATAACCTAAAAAATTATTTATAGAAATAATTAGAAACTTTTTTTAAATTAACAAAGAAACTACTAAAACTACTGCTGACTTCACCTACAACTCGTAACATGATTGCACGGGTCGTACCTTACTCATACATTGACTAGCTTCTTCTGATTTTGGCTAAGTGTTGGAATTTGGTAAGACTCGTACCATGAACCTACAAGTCGTACAATCTGATCGTGGTTTGAACTTGCAACTTTTGGCATCCTCTGTTTACTTTCATGAGTGTCTTTGTACGACTCGTACCTTCATCCTACGACTTGTGACTTCTAATCGTACATTGAGATATATCATTCTTCACTTATTCTGGAGTTCACCACAACTCCTTGGTATGGGTCTTAGGTAGATATCACAATCCGTGGTTACTACCCGTACCTGGATACTTGCCCTGTACTGCACCTTTTGGTCTTTATCACGATTTCTATGGTACGGCTCGTACAATAAGTCATACTGTGCCTTTTGCCTCAAACACCTGGTCTGGACTTCTCCACGACTCTCAGTACGACTCATGCCAGGAAGGTACAACTCGTACTGAGATCCATACTTAGCCCTTTTTCTGTCTTTTGCCCTTCTTTTGCACATTTCAAATCCAGCACCTAGTTTTCGTGAAAACAAAGTAAAAGTGCATCATATCCATATAAACACACCTAAGTCCATGCTTATTTCCTCAGTTTTAAGAGTTGAAAGTGCTGTAAACCGATAATATATTAGGTACCCTTTCATTTACTTCAAAAATCGAGAATATAAATTAGAAGGAATCACAAACTTACCCACCCTGTTGAGAACATCCTCAATGACTTCGACTGGAGTGATACGAGATCAATCAGTTAGCTATAAAGTGATAGTGTTGGCCTGCAGTTCTCCCAAATGTAGTTTGTGTTAAATTGATACTTACTCTAAATCACATAGAACATGCCTAATATCACTTTCACCAATCTGTATGGGCTGGGTTAAACTCCCAAGGTATTTAAGCTTTTGAGGGAACTTATTTAGTTCCCTTGAATTGCACTCTTCAATGAGTGCAACTATCTCAAACTCTGTTAACCACCACTTACATGCCACTACATATTTGAGATATTTAGCATACATAGACATCTCTTTTAAGGAGTAAATCAAGGGAATGTTTATATGCAGTTCCTTGAAGATATCAAGGAACTTCCTGAAATTGGCATTGGTATAGCCCAAATCCACCTCTCTTGAGAGTGTACACGTTATTGCAATTATTCACCCAATAAAGAGCCAGGATTGTATCCACAAGGACTTAGTAGTGGTAAAATCAACTAAGTAAGCAAATATATGATTGGGTGCTTTAAGATGCTACTCAAATTAATTGATGAACAGAATTAGACTAAAAATCTAGATCTAAATGCAAAAGGATAAGTCAATAATAAGTAGAGCTAGGGATATGTTGATCTACGTAGATCACTCAATTAAGTTTATCAATAATGGGTAATATGTAAATAATCACTAAGTAATCGCTTGGTTCCTTTCAACAACCAAGCAATATTTATCTCAATCAATTTTTTCAAATTGACAAGAATTCAAAACAAACCAATTGTAAATTGCCAAATAGATTTAACAAATTTATAAGAGAATCTATTAAGCAAGGTTTATGCCTTGGGTTATTGTTGATTGAGGCTACCCAAATTCTAATTGGCTCTTTCAAGCGCAGTTGGAGCAATTTGACATGAATTAGTATTTGCAACCACCAATTTTAACGTATTAACCAAATATTAATTAAATATTTGAAAGCCCAATATCAATTTATCCTAATTGAGATCATTAGGGTTCACAACCTAGATAAGAATTTAGATGCTTATGAGTAGAGAAGAAGGAGAAAGCATATAATTAACATAATCAATTTACAATTGAATAGATGAGAGAGAATTTCAAAGTATGAAACTATATCTTCAAAAATAGCTTCAATTACAATGGGTGTGTAACAGCCTAGGCCACCGCTTGTAGAAATTGTCTGCTTTGGAGCTTTCATCCCTCACGGTTTTAAAATGCATCTACAGGGGAAAGGTATACAAGCACTTATAAAGCACTCTTCGTTCTCCTCCCCAACTGATGTGGGATTAACATAAGGCAAGTCTTACACTCACCCCCCCTTGGGACTCAGCGTCCTCGCTAAGGTTTGCCCACCACCGGCCTAGCACTGGCTCTGATACCAACTGTAACAGCCTAGGCCACCGCTTTTAGAAATTATCCGCTTTGGAGCCTTCGTCCCTCATGGATTTAAAATGATTCTACAAGGGAAAGGTATCCAAGAAATTATAAAGCACTCTTTGTTCTCCTCCCCAACCGATGTGGAATTCACCTAAACCGATGTGGGATTCACCTAAACCAATGTGGGATTCTCCAAAGACAAGTCTTACACTAAAAAATAATGTTCTCATGGGGGTTCGAACTCGGATTCATAGAGCTGAAACACTTCAAATGCTCAACTAAACCCTGGCACCCGCGTGGGGACATCCGATAAAACTGGAATGATACAGAGAAAATTAGCATGGCCCCTGCGCAAGGATGACACACACAAATCGAGAAATGGTCCAATTTTTTTACTGTAAAAGCCCAGACCACCACTTGTAGAAATTGTCCTCATTGGAGCCTTCGTCCCTCAAGATTTTAAAATGCGTCTACAAGGAAAAGGTATCCAAGCACTTATAAAGTGTTCTTCGTTCTCCTCCCTAACCGATGTGGGATTCGCCTAAGGTAAGTCTTACACTAACCCCCCTTGGGACTCATCGTCCTCGTTGAGGTTTGCCCACTGTTGACACCCAATTTTGACCTCCCTATGCCCCGTCTAAACTGCTTATTTATATATATACATATTTTAAAATTACCTTTTTAACTAAATTATTTAAATTCACATTTGTAATATTCTAGTATTAATTGACATACATATTTGAAATTTGCATTTTAAATTATAAAATATTTTATTACATTAATTTAAGTAGTTATATATAATTACCTTATATATAATATATTGCATAATAATTTACATATATTTTTTTTTAATTAAACAAGGATAAAACTAACACTTTATGATGCAGGTGTTGAGCACAATTGACATCGTGTAAGCCAAGAAGAGACCGAAGATGGAAGAGCATTTCCATTTAGGCTGTAATTTTACTTTTTATAATCTTTATTTTCTTATAATATCTCATTATGTAAATAAAACAATAATTTATGCATTTGGGATTTTAGTGGAGCAAATGGAATGACACATTATGGACTATTCTGACTCTCAAAATGTGCTAGGCCTACCTCTGGCACAAAAGAGGCCCCAAATTAGGAAAACGTATTAATGTGTTTAATGTTTCATTTACAACATGAAGTGTGTTTATATACTTTAATCCTTTATCTACAACATGTTATTTCTTTACTGATTTTATTTTTCTGTTTATTGTCTATCTTAATTATCCCCTTCCTAAGGTTGATTTGTGCACAATTGCCCACCATCCCTTCCTCTTAGTCGGTCCACAGAAGTAAAAAGACAATGAATGATAGTGATAGTTCAGCAGTTAGAATTGATACGGTCGCTCCAAGAGATTCCGCTGAAAGTTCAGAGAGGAAGTATCCACCTGAGTAATGACATGATAATAAGGATGGAGCAAAAGATTTTAGAACATCAAGGTAAATTATCTCGAGTTCGTAATACAACCAATCTGCCGATCCCTCTAGAAACTTTAGTGGAACGACAAACCGAGGTCCACGCCCCTACCAAGCCTCACATTACTTTTACAAGTCTTCCTTTGTCATCCTATCAAGCCTCATATCCTCAAAACAACTCTAGTCATGCCTACTCGCTTCCTCAAAATCATATACAATATCCGCATAACGCATACCCAACTTCATCAAATGTATATGAAAACCAAGCTGTCCCACAAAGACCACCAACTATATCTCATTACCTACCTCCTCCGTCCACATCTAACATGTCTTACGCCCATGCTCCGAGAGAGATCATACCCTAAACACCATTAATATCGAGACTGCTACGGTCACTCATCACTTAGGAGAATCTGGACTCTTTGAGAAAGACAGCTTGATACAATCTATGGCTGAGGAACTCAAGAAGATGAACAACCGATTACAAAATATTGAAGGGGTCAAGGGGGTAGAAGGCCTAAATTATGAAGACCTATGTATACATCCTGATATCAAGCTGCTGGTGGGTTACAAACCTCCAAATTCGAAATGTTCACTGGAACTGGTGATCCGAAAGCCCACTTAGGAATGTATTGCGACAAGTTGATTGGAATAGGAAGAGATGAAAAAATTTGAATGAAGTTGTTCATGAGAAGTTTGTCTGGAGATGCCCTCAATTGGTACTAGAGCAAAATCCAAGAAAATAGATTAATTGGACTGATATGGCTGCAGCTTTTGTAGAGCAGTTCAGTTTCAATACAGAGAATGCACCGAATTTGCACTACATTCAGAACTTGAAAATAAAGCCTATAGAGACATTCAGGGAATATGCAACCGTTGGAGGTCCAAGGCCACTAGAGTGTGACCTCTAATGGAGGAAGTTCAAATGAAGGATATCTTCATGCGGAATCTAGACTCGCAAGTATATGATAGGTTGATGTTGGTAAGTGAGAAGAGCTTCGCCGAAATCATTAAATTAGGAGAAAAGATTGAGGAAGATATCAAGAATGGTACCATTATCGATTGGGGAGCACTACAAGCGGCTAGAAAGATTTCACAGTCTGGAAGGACCACTGAGAACAGGAGCGTGAAAGAGGTGATGCCGTGTCTCCTATAGAAGGGCCGAAAACTCCTTGGGGCTACCAAACACCTCCACTCCCATATCAAGTGCCTCCATTTCAAGTTCCTACACCAACATACAATCACCCAATGTCGTTTTACCACCCTGCGACTTATCCTGTCCATAATGCAAAACCTGCACATTTTCAGTTCCTTCCACCTGCAGTTCAAAGGCCCCCAGCTTATCAAAATCCATCGATTCAACAATTTCGCCAGCATGTGATATCCCTAGCAAATTCATCTAAGCAATATACTCCTTTGGTTAAGTTTATAACTCAATTGTATGAGAGATTAAAGGTTGCCGGCTATATCACTCCAATTCCTGCAATAGTGATGGATACACATGCGAAATGGCTCGATCATACTAAGATTTGCGACTATCATTCAGGGATGAGAGGACACACCACAGAAGAGTGTCGAGCTTTGAAAGACAAAATTCAAGCATTGATCGATGCCAAGGTAGTACACCCGAAGTGAAAGCTGATGCCTGCTACTTTCAGTTTGATTTGCTCCTTTATTTGAAAGCTTTTTACTACTTGTACTCTTAATTACGTTGGACCTGATTTCTGTTTAAGAGGGATACGTAGGTGGCCTTATGGGGTTCAGTCTATATCTTAATAAAAATTTTCTTTTCCTTTTCTGAGCACCAACCGGGGTAGAATTTTTGAGAGGACGCCAAAAATTCAATAGATCGAGCATTCTATGTAACTAGGGCACAATTTTTGAGAGGACCTCAAAAATTCACAACTTTGCGTCATTTGCAAAAGGAGACTATGTTATGTTCTACACTGGGGCAGAAATTTTGAGAAGGATCTTAAAATTTATCAAGAGTCAAACCAAGGAATTGATACCCAAAAAGGACATCTATAGAAAGACGTGACATCCAGTTTGATCATCAAGCTCATGAGATCGGGATAGCAACAGACAAATAAAGGCACAAATCAGCCTTACCCCTTTTAATCTTATGATTTTTTTCTCTGAGCACAGGAGCAACATGTACCAAATTTGCAATCATTCTATATATCATCTGGATTTATGAAGGTATTCATTATCAACTGCAAAGCTAAACTACTTGAAGTTTGTCCATGAATGGGGTTAAGCGCTACTTTCTTAGTAAGTTACTCAAAGCTGAACGCTGTTTATTTGAAGCTAAGTATTAATACTTTGATTTCTAAATGGGTTAAGCACTACCTTAAATATTTTAAGGGCTAATCATTGTCCTACGGGTTAAGCATTACCCTAAATATTCCTTTAAAGACTAAGCATTGTCCTACGGGTTAAGCACTACCCTAAATATTTCTTTAAGGACTAAGCATTGTCCTATGGGTTAAGCACTACCCTCAAATCTTTTAAGGGCTAAGCATTGTCCTACGGGTTAAGCACTACCCTAAATATTCCTTTAAGGACTAAGCATTGTCCTATGGGTTAAGCATTACCCTCCAATCTTTTAAGGGCTAAGCATTGTCCTAAGGGTTAAGCACTACCCTAAATATTCCTTTAAGGACTAAGAATTGTCCTACAGGTTAAGCACTACCATAAATATTCCTTTAAGGGCTAAGCATTGTCCTATGGGTTAAGCACTACCATAAATATGTCTTTAAGGACTAAGCATTGTCCTACGGATTAAGCACTACCCTAATTGTTTCTTTAAAGACTAAACATTGTTTTATGGGTTACGCACTACCCTCTGATTTTTAAAGGCTAAGCATTGCCTCCTAAATTTTGATCAAATTAAGCACTTTCGTTTCAAATTTATCCGAGCTAATCGTTAATTCTGTAAAATATTATCTCATGCTTATTGACTAATTGCTTTTATCCAGTATTTTAAAGTTGCAGGCTACTCAAGTTACTCCCGTGATATCGAATCAGGCTATTGTCATGCTCTTATGCCGTTTTACCACTCTTATGTTAGTCTCAAACTTTCAAACTACTTTCGAGTTATTTTCCTTCAAACTACTGTTTTACTACTTTTGAGCTACTATTATCGTGCTATTTTCATTCTTTGATTTCTGGATGGGTTAATCACCACCCTCCAATCTTTTAAGGTCTAAGCATTGTTTTATGGGTTAAGCACTACCCTCAATTTTAAAGTGAAGCACTACCTTTTAATTTTGATCGGGTTAAGCACTACTCTCTCAAATTTATTCGAGCTAGTCGTTACTTTTGCGAAATGTTATCTTATGCTTATTGACTAATCATTTTTATCCAGTATTTTTAAAAGTTTGCAGTCTACTATTGCGTTTTTCTCGCGATATTGAATCAAGTCATTATCATGCCACTTTCAAGCTCTGTTATGCTATTTTCAAACTTTCAAGCTACTTTCAAGATATTATTGTGTTTGTTCAAGACCCTATTTGCTACTCTTAACATATTATCGTTATATTACCATCATCATCCTTTTAAATGGGTTAAGTGTTAGTAACAGATTTTAAGGACTAAGCTTGGTCCTACTATTTCTGGCGTTGTTCGGGTTAAGTACTATCCACCTTTAAAGTTATCTGAGTTATGCTTTATTTTTGAATTTATATGTTATTTTAATTATCTATGCCCGTCATTATTTATTCGTTTGTTTATTTACCTTTAAGATCTACCACTTTTTATCGCATATTACTTAGAAGCGACTTTCAGTTTCCTATCGCTTTTCAATCTTTTGCCTTCCAAGACTAGCCTTCATTCTAATATTTTTGCATTTTTTGACACGAACTAACAATGTCATCTATCTCTTTCACCTCTCTAATCTTATCATTTGATGCTTCTTTCATTCTTTAATCAAGCCTCATATTATGATTTTCTTTAGGGATCTCATTCTTCCCTAAATCTAAAACTACACATGGCCTGATTCTCGTGAAACCCGAGATATGTAGGCGACTTGAAACTAAAGTCTCGGCCGTGATATCTTCATCACTCCATTTTCTTTCATCTGGCCCTACCGGAAATTTTTCATTCGGTTGGACAAAATTGGCTACTAAGTCGACTTTCTTTGCTCATCAATTCATCCTTCATTACTGAGCAAAGAAGGGGCAGTCGTTTACACCCAATTTTGACTTCCTATGCCCCATCTAAGCTGCTTATTTATATATATACATATTTTAAAATTACCTTTTTAACGAAATTATTTAAATTCACATTCATAATATTCTAGCATTAATTGACATACATATTTGAATTTTGCATAATTATTTTAAATTATAAAATATTTTATTACATTAATTTAAAGTATTGTATATAATTACGTTATATATAATATATTGCATAATAATATACATACATTGTTTTTAATTAAAAAAGGTTTTTTTTTTACAAAATATAATTTACTTAGCTTTATAAATTATTTATATGTAACTTCATAATAATAATATTTATATTATTTTATCGTAAATTAAATTATTATGTTACTTATTTATTAAATTATTTGCAAGTGTAGTGTTTTGTTAATTTAATAGCAGCTAATTTCAATTTTAGCTAATTCATAAAAAATCTAGCCACTTTCTATTGAATTTATGTCAATTTTAATCATTTTTAGCAAAATCTGCCACATTGTAAACTCCAATTCTATTTCAATTAAATCCCTACCCATTAACCCATTTTTGACCCGTTTGACTTTTGATCCGACCCATGACCTAAAAATTTAATCTCAGTCGTTCATTCATTTTAATCTGACCATCTAAATTAAACCCTACCCATTCTCCTTTAATATTTTCATTCACCCTAAACCCTAATCTCATTACCTTCATTTTCCTCTCTACCAAACGACCGCCCCTACTCCCTCTATTCTCTCTCACCCTCATCATTCATCCTCACCATCGCCTACTGAGCAACAACCGCAACTCCATAATTTCCGGCAAGCATCCGCCGTATAGATGCCAGACCTCTCATCTTTTTCCCTCTCTCTTCATCTCCCTTTTTCACCAGAAAAAGGCCGCCGCCCATTCCCTTCTCTTCACTGCCCTCTCCTCCTCTGCGGCCAGCCAAACTCTGGCCCTCGCTCCTCTCTTTGCATTCACTCCCTTTTTTCCTCCCCAGCCGCCGCACCTCTTCTTCCACACAACTTCTGCCGCAAACCCTCGCCCCTATACGTCTTCCCCTCTCTTCCTCTCCTCCTCTACTCCCATATCTAGACCCACCATTAATGCCGGTCAGACGCCCTCGTCTCACACCTCTATTAATTCTGGCAGCCCTCCTCACTCCTCCCACAACTCTCGTCCTCTTCTCTTCTTCTCCAGACTTCCACCGTTGGATCACCAAACCCCACCGTCTCTAGTAGACGGACGACAAACAAAACAACCAGACCTCCACTAACACCACTACCCTAGCCGCCTCACTCTTTTTTTAGTTCCGGTCGCTGTTGGCCGGAAAACATTACCAGGCCCCTCTCTGTTTCTTCTCCCCTTTTGTCTGCTCTGGCAGACCACCAAATGCTACCGCACAGCCGCACAACCTACTCTATTAACACTACCGCACAGCCGAACAACCTACTCTATTAACACTACTGCTTCTATTAGACGAAGCAGACCCGATTTATGATATTCGAACATATTTTGATTTCTGAACAGATCCTTGCAGATCTATTTGTGGTATTTTGCTTTGATATTTGACGCCTCTTTTCTCCTTTCAGTTTGTTCTTGCCTCCTTAAGTTAGATCTAAATTAATTATTATGCTCGTCTGAAAGTTAGATTACTATTCGTGTTTGCCCTTAAAATATCACCTAGAAACATCTAATTATTTGTGTGATGTCGTCTGTGTTGTGCTAATTTGACCTGATATTCTTATGGAAAGCATTATTTTTCTTCCATATGTTTAGGCATATATCATTTCTTGTTTTTAAAACTATGTTACTTGTCCGATATTAGTCGGTTAGGTACATGTCTATATACATCTATATATATATATATGTATACATATAATCTCTGTTTGGTTGATTCTCTACTACCCGCTGTTTAATATTTCATAAGGAATACATTATGAGTCCTAATTCTTGATCTTGTGACGTTTTGTACCTAATATATGATCACTGAATACTTGAATATTTGGTCAGATTTTGATTATGCAAAACTTTGTGTGATTTATGTTTCCTTTTAAATCCTATTTGTAATTGATTATGTACAGTTGTGTTACATTCTAAGCCAATTAATTTCCTATCCCTCCCGTCATTAAGATATGTGACATCTTGGGTCCTAATTTATTTATGGTATATTTGAATGCAATCTTGTTTAGAAGAATTTTATTTTTCTATTGATTGACTCCCTGAATGGTTATATATTTATTTACCATCACCTTTCCTTATATTAATTTACAACAGTGGTGTTACTTGTGTATTTTTTTTGGTAAATCATCATTTAATTGATTTTGTTCGTTTTTTTAAGAATTTTTCCTTTAATTAATCATGCTGAATATTTTCCTTTACTTTGTAAGTCCTCATTCTCTACTATTTAAACAACTCTTCTTCTCCTTTTATTTTCATGGGAACAATTGTAAAAGAAAAAAATTACTTGCTCCGCTCTTGTTCTATTAATTTTATAACTCCTTTACTCCGCCTCAACACAAACACTGCTCGGAATCCTTGATATTCCCGTGATCTTGATGTGTTGAGGTTTGGATGAATTCTATTGGCTTGTTGTTTTCCTATTAAATTAAATTATTTGACTGGTTAGTATATCTAACTTTGCAAGATGTCAATTACTGATATGATAAACCTTACTATTTAATCTTTTTAATTGCTATCTCATCATGACTATGTGTTTAATATATTCTTTAACATCATTTATTAAGCTCGCCTAAAATAGGTGAATCACGATCATGAATATAAGGTTACTACGATGTGTCTATTATTGATTTAACCTTTAAGCAGGTATCCTTTAAATTTATCCCTGATACATTGAAGAAGTTGCTGGGCAAAAGTGGCTTTTGGGAGTTTAGTTAATTTAGCATTATATATTTTCACATTGTGTTGTTTATTTATTTATTTCTCTTTTTATATTATCAGTTGTAATAATTGTAATAAACATTTGATAATAGTGAAAAGGGATTTATAGGGGGTGGGGGTTATGTGTTTTCTTTACTGTTTTCTTGAATGCTAGCTTCACTTAGAAAGCATGTCCATAGGATTAAATAACATATACACTGACAGAAATCATGTCCGTAGGAGTTTAATTTGTTCGATAACATATATAACGATAGATATCATGCCTATAGGATTTATATTTAATTTCATTGGAAAATGTGCTTATGGAAAATGCATATAGGTATCTTTATCAAGAATCTTTTTAGAGATCATATTTATAGGATGACCGTCTGAATGACAAAATCGGTATATATAAATGTGAGTTATTATTAGTTTGTCACTAATTTTTTTTCTATGTGTTTTATGTCAATAATCATCGTGCTAAGGGATTGCTTTATAATAATATGTGATATCATCTCAAACCTGACTGTGGTTAGTCTATGTTTAGGAGTCAATCTATTTAGATGAGTTCTTAACTTTAGATATGCTGTCTACAAGATTTAATTATAAGATGAATAACAACATGTTCAAATTAAGCGCTCTAATTGATCATTGAAATCATGCTTGTAGGGTCTATTTGCGCATATTTAGAACTCAAGCCTATAGGATCATGCAATGACTTGTTTAAATCATGCATCATCTCTTACAGTGTTGCATTGTGTGCTGAAGATTCAGATATGGTAATTATGCATTAGCAATCACGATCATAGGATTTACAATACATCTATTCATTTTTAGATATCATGCTTATAGGATTTGATGCTATGTGAACCTTTTCTGCTATCTACTGTTATGTTTTTATTTATCTTGTTTGACGTTTGATCACCTTTAAAAGTCCTAAGAATTTTAGATCCCAACTCCAAAATAGTAGTCCAAACACTTCTTGGACATAAAGATTGGGATGGGTAGGCACATACTAGGACGTTAGTTTTCTTCACCTAGAAGCGCTATAGGATTAACAATTAATTAATTAGGTGGGTAGTGGAAAATGATAGTCTGTGCCCGCTGAATAATATGAGCAACCTAAACGGGTTGCGAATTATTATTTAAGTTGCACGGAGTGATCCCGTTAGGTTAAAATAACCTCCTTTTTAATGGTAGAACTACGTTTGACCTAATTTCCTTTTAGGATACGTAGGCGCCTCTTTGAGGTTCGGTCCGATCATCAAAACCTTTATTTATTTGTTTTGTTTCTTCTAATTTAGTGTTCATTCGTTATTTGCCTTTGCTTGCCAATGATTATTTGATTAAATTATATTCCTTGCATTATATCTTTCTCGTTTTTTTAATTACGATGCTGTTTGAACACTTTATTTTGATCACATAGTTTATCTAACTTGTTTTACATAAAAAGAAGAGGTTAAAATTAATTTTATTTTCTCAATTAGTGAATACCCAACATAAATTAACGGATCTGGATGGGACCTATATTTGTGACCTCGAAAGGTGCCTAACACCTTTCTTTTGAGGTGACTTGAACCCTTACCCGACTCTGGTGACCTAGGCTAGTATAACAGAACCTTAGGTTAGTACGGTGCCCTAACGCACCTCAATCATTAGGTGGCGACTTTTCTCTTTAAATAACCCTTAAGTGTTGTCATATGTTGAATCCCGCTTCTGCGAGGAAAATGGGGCGCGACACCCACCATTGGGTTTGCCCCACCACCGGCCCAACACTGGCTCTGATACCAACTGTAAAAGCCTAGGCCACCGCTTGTAGAAATTGTTCGCTTTGGATCCTTCGTCCCTTACGGTTTTAAAATGTGTCTACAAGGGAATGGTATCCAAGCACTTATAAAATACTCTTCATTCTCCTCCCCAACCAATCTGGGATTCTCCTAAACCAATGTGGGATTCGCTTAAGGAAAGTCTTACACTATATTGTAACACCCAAAAGTTTCTTAGATCAGACCCAAGGCTTACAACAGAAAACAGAAGGAAAATAGTACCAGAACCTTACAACAAACCGATTTTAATGCCCCAAAAATTCAAACACAAGATTCGGGACATAAATCAGAAAATCTGATAATCTGCAGGAAATGCCTCAGAAGGACCGACCTAACAAGTCGTTATAGGACCTAACGACCCGCTAGGTCATTCGTGGGTAGGGTGATTGAGTAATGGAAGGGAGAGTCAGCGTACCCAACGAAAGACCTCACGAGTCGTGGTCAGGCACCATGACCCGTTAAGTACCTCATGGGCAAACCCAGGTCAAATGTTTAGGTGTGAGGCAGTGTACCCCACGAGTCCTCACCACGACTCGTTATGTATGACCACGAGTCGTGATGTCATCCGTGGGGATCTTTAGGGCTTTTGGGTAGTGTGGTCCACGACAGGTGACCACGAGTCGTGGTCACTCACCTCGACTCGTTAAGTCCCTCGTGGTTGCCTTCAGGTATTTCTAGGCAGTGTACTCAATGAGTGTGACCACCAGTCGTGGTAACTAATCACGACCCGTTAGGACCACCTGACAGTTTTTTTCCCTGCGATTTTCTAAGGGTTGTTTAGTAATTTTCTACTCTCCTAAACTTTATACTAAGTTGTTTTAGATGTAATTTCAGACCTATTAGTGGGAATGAATGGCCTATACCCTCATTCCCCAAGTTCAATCTCAGAAAAATCATCGAAGAGTCTCTCTAGAACTTCCAAGCGAGCTTAGGATTTTCCTCCATTGCAGCAGTTCGAGTTTTCTTCTTCGAGGAAATTTTCAGCCAGGTATGTGGGAATTCAACAAGGGAATAATTCTTCCCTTGTGTCCCCCAAGACCTTTCCTAGTTTTCTCCATTATTTCTAGCCTTGAGTTATCGACTGTGGAATTATTTGTTAGCTAGATATGTTCTAATTCATATGTGATATTATTCTTGTAAAAAGTGGATATATTTCCACCAGGTTATAGCTGTATTAATGGTGTCTCTGTAAAGTAAATTATAGCCCTAAGATTTCGAATTTCTGAAAAGGTTTTCAGACATATTTCATTGTGGATTCAAAGGGGATATTTCTCATGATTTTATATTTTTTAGTTATTCCTTATTTCTTGAAATTTTGAAAGATTTCAGCTAGTAGCATAATTCAGCCCTAGTCACAGATCAGTAGAAATCAGGAACTTTTGGGTTAAACTAGTTTTCCCTGTGGCGTGATTCTATTAGTGTTGAGATGTTTGTGTATTTAAATTTTTGTTAAAGTCTCAGTCAGAATTATACCAATATAGTCTCAGTTAGAATCATGTCAGTCTAGTTTCTGTCATATTTTTAGCAACCTCAGTATTGTCCAGAAAAATGTCAGTTGATCAGTTTGACTACAGTAAATTCTTGAGGTGTCAGAGGTGCCTCCCAGTTATCAGTATTTATATTCAGACATTAGATATCAGTTTTTAGTTGGTTCTTCAGACGGTTATGACACCTCCAGATAGGCAGCTCTAACCAGTCTTAGAACACCAGTTACTCAATCTGGTCCGATAAGACTCTCAAGGTGCTTTCAGATAAGTATCCCTGACTTAGTCTTAAGCACCAGTTTTGAGATATCAACTTGGTAGTAGTAGTCAAGTTAGGACCATCCAGTGGGAGTAGGACTTAGCACCGAGAGGGGCCGAGGTTCCAGAACACCCAGGTTCCTAGAACTAAGTTGCCACCGTAGGTTATTTTTATTGGCCTCATGGCCCTACACAGTGATTTTCATAGTTCATGCCTTTATGCCTTGACAAGGTATATTGGGTCCTACCAATGGGGTGTATACATCGGACTCCACGTCTAGCTCACGTGGTTATATGTCAATTATAGACCCTCCAACTAGTTAGTCCAGTTAAGTTTCAGGTTAGTCAGTTCAGATCAGTTTAGTATAGTATTTCAGACTTAGGGCATGTCTTTGACCATCAGACAGGGTCATCTTGACCATCTCAGTATATTTCAGTTATTTCAGTTAGGTATTTCAGTTGGTCATTGCATGACATTTTAGTTCAGTTATTTATATCCAGTGTATGTTCTCTTCTGCCTACTCAGTACATTCAAAGTACTGAAATAACCAACCCAATAAGCCTTTTTGTTTGCGTAATTATAGTATTGTATCGTTTCATAATACAATCGCATGTTCTCAGTCTCAACGCCATTAGTAGTTTCCTTCGGGTGATATCAGCATCAAAAGTGGTGGGTCTTCATCTTTTGAGGACGACATTTTATTTACTTTAGTTAATTTTATTTCTTTCAGTTAAACTTAGAGTTAGCTGGGGGCTTGTCCCAGTAACTCATCGGTTAGATGGCTTTCAGACATAGACATGGTTTCATACTTTCGAATTATTTTAGATGTTTTAAACTTTATAATTCAGTTTTACCCTCATAAATGATTCATATTAGTATTTTAAAGCTTCCGCTATGTATGACTACTCAAAATGCTAGTGTATGATAGACCAAGGGTTGACTTTGGGTTACTTGTGTCTCCAAGTACCGTGTTCCATCCAGGGTGTATACTTGAGGCGCAACACACTTGGTATCATAGCAGTAGGTTTAGAGTGTCCTAGGATAGGATGTTTGAAAGTCGCATCAAGTAGAGTTCTTTTCATGGGTGTGAAGCGCACCATACTTATGAGGAGAAGGCCAAGGCATTTTTTAAGGAAAATTCCCTTCTTTCATTATTCTTATCGTGTGATAGAGTGTAAACTCTACAGTTTCTCTTATAACTCATGCTTTACGCATTCACAGATAATGCCTCCCAGAAGAGATAGTGAAAGAGGGAAATTAACGGGTATCCACCATCCCCACCAACTCCAGTAGGCCCCTTTAGTGGGCAAGTGACAGATGCGGAGCTCGGGGCTACCCTCAGAGTGTTAATATGGGCCACAACTACTCATCTTAACTAGGAGGTAGACGCACCTGGGAACCCTACCAAAGAGACGATAGCTACTAGGGTTCAGAACGTCACAAAAAGGAGTCCACTTGAGTTTCACGGTCTGAAAATGGATGGAAAGTTCAAAGGAAGAGCAAAGGGGAGAAAAAGAGCAAGGACAGGGGACTCGGGGTATTCCCAACAGAGGATGGATAGTGGACCTCGTTTCTAGTCCCATCAAAGATCATCAGCCTCAGCTCCACCAATAGTCAGTGCTCCAACCAAACCCAGAGTAAGGGAGATGACATACCTAACTTGCCAGAATTATGGGAAGATCCATTTTGGAGAATGCATGGCTAGTTCAAGTGGTTGTTTTTTGTGCAGCAAGTTGGGCCATAAACACAGAGATTGCCCAGCAGCCAAGCGAGGCAAAGGTAGAGCCCCGGCTACCTCTTTTGGAGCCTTGTCAGGTCACCCAACTTGTGAGAAATGTGGAAGGAGCCACCCCGGTAACTATTTACTTGGTAAGAAAGGATTCTTTAGATGTGGTCGATTAGTCCATGGAATAAAGAATTGCCCTTTTGTTGGACGTGGGAAGACTCAGCCAACCATTCCAGCAGCTCTAGTAGCTCGCGCAACTCAGGGGAGCCCAACATTTAATGCAGATGGCAGACAGCTCCAGATTTAGTTGCAGGTATGTTATGAACCTTTTTTTGTTTCCTTGCATGTTGTTAGGCCCAGGAGCCACAATAAAAGGTATGATATGCCTTTTAGAATGTTAGTATGAGAATTATTCCGGGGCCAGTATGAAATGGTTACAACTATGAAGTCTTCATTGATAGCTTTCGGGGCGAATGAGGAGTCAAGAGTTAGTGATGTTAACCTAGACTTAAGAAAGGATCTAAGAGCCTGAGAATGATGACTTTAAATTAAGGGGGAGATGGTAAGTTAAAAAGGCCAAGTCCAGTCCTAAGTGTTCTAGTAGAAGGGCTCCAAAAATAGTAGCTATAGGATGTCAATCCTTCCCATTCAGGTGTTATCTCTTGTGTTTTAGTTAATAATACATTCTACTCATGCTTATGTTCAGACTCCTAGAATGATAGATAACCGCTTCAGAAAGCAATCCCAATCTTACTCCATGATTTCGAAAATCTCAACTTAATGTCATGAAACTCATTATGTACAGAATCATGTCTCACAATATTCTTAGCTTCGTGAACCTAGTCCTTCAGATTCTCCTTAATGATTCGGTAGATCATGCTACGTCATGTGTAGGCTCAGACTATGTTCCTTGAATGATTTGTGCTTGCGATTTCCTTACTCTAAGCCAGGTGTATGTTCACCCATAACATGTATGATTGTTGTAACAAATGTATTCATAATGAATTTCTATTTAGACCCTAGATGCTCAGTATGTAGAAGTTCATTGGATACAGTTGTTAGTCCTGCTAAGGAGACAGGGAAATTCTTGGATGGTATATGCTGCAGAGGAGTCGTAAGATGATTTTAGTGATAGGTTGGAATGATGTGGTGATATTCAGAAAAGTTAGTGCAGTTGGCAAGGTGTCTCTATAGATTTCACCCTAGAAGGGTTGATGAGGTGTTGGTGAGAATGAAAGTCTCTTTTAAAATAAGATTCCAGTCGAGATTTTGACCGTCAAGATCGTACATTGGGGGAGATTGGGAAGTTGTTTCAGTGAAGGTTAAAATGGACAACCAACTAGTTGAGGGAGCCACATGTGAAACGGAGGCAAACATAATGGCCAGGTACCCTACCCATTCTCTTCCAATTCAATTCCAACATTGCATACTAAATCCCTCCTCAGTATTTTGTTCAGTTCCGTACTCATGAGCTCTATTTCAATTTTCGATGTGCATTCTAGTTGCATCAGCTCTATCGGTACGGTTAAGTAAGTTTGGAGTCAGTTACTCCTCTAGAAACCATCTCATAGTCTCAGTTTAGAAATCTAGCTTTTTTCATTGTTTTCTAGCAGTTTTAGTCTTCATTCGAGGACGAATGTTCCCAAGAGGGAGATATTGTAACACCCCAAAAGTTTCTTAGATCAGACCTAAGGTTTACAACAAAAAACAGAAGGAAAATAGTACCAGAACCTTACAACGAACCGATTGTAATGCCCTGGAAACTCAAAGATTAGATCCAAGACTTAAATAAGAAAATATGAAAATTTGCAGGAAATGCCTCAGAACGACTCACCTAACGAGTCGTTATAGGACCTAACGTCCCATTAGGTCAGTCGTGGATAGGGTTATTGAGTAACGGAAGGGAGAGTCAGTGTGCCCAACGGAAGGCCTCACAAGTCGTGGTCAGGCACCACGACCCGTTAGGTACCTCATGGTCAAACATGGGTCAAATGTTTAGGTGTGAGGAAGTGTACCCCACGGTTCCTCACCATGACTCATTATGTGTGACCACGAGTCATAGTGTCACCCGTGGGGATCTTTAGGGCTTTAGGGAAGTGTGGTCCATGATAGGTGACCACGAGTCGTGGTTACTTACCACGACTCGTTAGGTCCCTCATGGTGGCCTTCAGGGATTTCCAGACAGTGTTTTCAATGAGTGTGACCACGTGTCATGGTCACTGATCACGACCTGTTAAGATCACCTGACAGTTTTTTTCCCTGCAATTTTCTAAGGGCTATTTAGTAATGTTCTACTCTCTTAAACTTTATACTATGTCATTTTAGATGTAATTTCAGACCTATTAGTGGGAATGAACGGCCTCTCCCCTCTTTCCCCAAGTTCATTCTCGAAAAGATCATCGAAGAGTCTCTCTAGAACTTTCAAGCGAGCTTAGGGTTTTCCTACATTGCAGCAGTTCGAGTTTTCTTCTTTGGGGAAATTTTCAGCCAAGTATGTGGGAATTCAACAAGGGAATAATTCTTCCCTTGTGTTCCCCAAGACCTTTTCTAGTTTTCTCCATTAGTTCTAGCCTTGAGTTATCAACTGTGGAATTATTTGTCATCTATATATCTTATAATTCATGTGTGATATTATTCTTGTAAATAGTGGATATATTTCCATCAGGTTATAGCTATATTGATGTTGTCTCTGCAAAGTAAATTCTATTCCTAAGCTTTCGAATTTATGGAGAAGTTTTCAAACAGGTTTCATTATGGATTTAAAGGGGATATTTCTCATGATTTTATATTTCTTAGTTATTCCTTATTTCTTGAAATTTTGAAAGACTTCAGCTAGTAGCATAATTCAGCCCTAGTCACAGCTTAGTAGAAATTAGGAACTTGTAGGTTAAACTAGTTTTCCCTGTGGCGTGATTCTATTAGTGTTGAGATATTTGTGTATTTAAATTTTTGTTAAAGTCTCATTCAGAATTATATCAGTCTAGTCTTAGTCAGAATCATGTTAGTCTAGTTTCTGTCATATTTTTGGCAACCTCAGTATTGTCCAAAAAAATGTTAGCTGATCAGTTTGACTACAGTAAATTCTTGAGGTGTCAGAGGTGCCTCCCAGTCATCAGTATTTATATTCAGACATCAGATATCAGTTCTTAGTTGGTTCTTTAGATGATTACGACGCCTCCATATAAGTAGCTCTGACCAGTTTTAGAACACCAGTTACTAAATCCGGTCCGATAAGACTCTTAGGGTGCTTCCAGATAAGTATCCCTGACTTAGTCTTGGGCCCCAGTTTCAAGCTATCAGCTTGTAGTAGTATTCAAGTTAGGACCATCCAGTGGGAGTAGGAGTTAACACCAAGAGGGGTTGGGGTTCCAGCGCACCCAGGTTCCTAGAACTATGTTGCCACCATAGGATATTTTATTTGGCCTCATGGCCCTACATAGTGATTTTCACAGTTCATGCCTTTATGCCCTGGAAAGGTATATTGGGTCCTATCGATGGGGTGTATACATCGGACTCCACGTCTAGCTCACGTGGTTAAATGTCGGTTATAGACCCTCCCGCTAGTTAGTCCAGTTTAGTTTTAGGTTAGTCAGTTTAGTAAAGTATTTCAGACTTCGGGCATGTCTTTGACCATCAGACAAGGTCATCTTGACCATCTCAGTATATTTCAGTTAGGTATTTCAGTTGTTCATTGCATGACATTTTAGTTCAGTTGTTTATATCCAGTGTATGTTCTCTCCTGCTTACTCAGTACATTCAAAGTATTGACGCATACCTTTTATGCTATATAATTTCATGATACAGTCGCAGGTTCTCAATCTCAGCGCCGTTAGTAGTTTCCTTTGAGTGATATCAGCAGCAGAAGTGGTGAATCCTCGTCTTTTGAGGACGATATTTTATTTACTTCAGTTATATTTTATTTCTTGCCGTTAAACTTAGAGTTAGCTGGGGGCTTGTCCCAGTAACTCATCCGTTAGATGGCTTTCAAACATAGACATGGTTTCAGGATTTCAGATTTGTTCAGACGTTTTAAACTTTATGATTCAGTTTTACCCTCATAAATGATTCATATTAGTATTTTAAAGCTTCCGCTATGTATGACTACTCAAAATGCTAGGGTATGATAGACTAGGGGTTGACTTGGGGTTACTTGTGACTCCATGTACCGTATTCCGTTCAGGGTGTAGACTCGGGGCATGACAGGGTGTTCTCTAGATACTCTATTATCTACCAAAATGTTCAAACTCTCTAGAAAAAAAATACTAAAGAAAGGCTATTTATAGCCTATTTGGCCAAGCTTCTCAAATCTGCTTATTTTGAGAAGTGCTTTTTTCAAAAATGCTTATCAAAAAAGTACTTTTGGTGAAAAGCAGTTTGTGTTTGGTCAATAAATTTAAAAAGCACTTTTGATCAACAATTAGTGTTTGGCCAAGCTTTTGAAAAGTGCTTATAAGTGTATTTTTCACAAAAGTGTTTTTCAAATAAGTGCTTTCGGAGAGAAGCTACTTTTTTTAGCTTATGAAAAATAACTTTTGTTGCTCCCTAAAAGCACTTATTTTCTCTTAAAAGCTTGGCCAAACACCTCATTTTTTAAAAAAATAAGTGCTTTTTAGAAAAATAAGCACTTTTTCCCTCTCAGAAGCTTGGCCAAACAGGCTATTAGACTAAGGTCAAAACCCCAAGTCCAACTCAATTTTGGCAGGCCCACTTCACAATTACAGACTATATATTGGATTTATGGTCTGTGTGTTATACCGCAAGTTCCATGTTCTCTAGGATTTTTCAGCTATCATACATCAATCTACGGACTGTATATTGAATTTACGGTAGGTATTTTCTCCTCGTGGATTCAATCTCCAGAATTCAAACACTTTGAACTTTGAATCACGATTTCATTTAAGGCCCTTATTTTGTATTTACGGACCATATCTGTCCTAGTAGATTGGAGTTTCAAGTTACAAACTCTCTGGATTTCATTCTACAATGCCATTTACAGTCCGTGAATTAAATCTACAGATTGTACCTGGCTTCGTACTTTGCTTATAGACAAGCAACTCTATGAATTGTTTCCACGATTGAATCTACAAGCCGCACTTCATCTATTCCATCTTTATGGCAGAAGTCCTTGGAATGATGCCTCTTTACTCAAATTCACTAGTATTCCTAAAACTTAGCAAAATAACATCAGTATTTACTTAAATTAGTACCTAAAGACATGCAAAACTCTATGAAAAGAGTATAAATGTGTCTTGAAACCCCAACATATCAATACCACAAACTTAAAGCCTTTTCTTGTCCTCAAGAAACTAAGATAAGAAAAAATCTAACCTAGATACATGTTCCGATTTCATAAAGTGCAATATCTATGATAGTTTTGGCAAGTAGCTACAAGCATTCATCTTTCAAATAAGCCACCCCTTCCATCATATAAAAACAAACTTTCTCATAACCATTAAGACTAAGCATGTCATCTCTACTTATGACATCATATCAAAATACAAGACACTCTAATTGAGAAACAACTTATGTTAGCCATTTTCATCCACATGTCCTTACATTAGATAAAGAAAGTTGTCTATTTAGCAATAAGAATCACACTTAATATGAAGATAAAAGATCAAAAGAGAAGATAAGGACACTCAACTAATACAAAGATGTTCACAAGTCAAGTCACAACTACCATATGCTTGCCTTTTATTATCAAATGCCTCTACTTTTGAGAATTTGGGTTGAGATCACATAAAGGCTTTCCTAAGCTTGTAATGTTGGTCCAAAGGTCAGTAGGATACATATATAAAATTTTAGTAACTCGGCACCATCCTTGAGCACTACATCATTTTTCCGTTTCCTTTTTCCTTTTGCTCCCCTCTTTTTTTCTTCCTTTTCTTTCTTTAGCATTTTTCACAATCCAAAGTACCTTTTGTGAGATTATTCTCTTTTTATTTTTTTCTTTTCTTTTCTTTTTTTCCATTTATTTTTTAATATACCTTGAGAAATGGTCTAACTACTCATTTTTACCTTTTCACCCAAACTCATACCTTTATAGATCATCACTTCATTTTATAGTGTCAAGGAGAATGATTTCAAAAGAGGATCAACTAAGATTTGGCTCGATTTCATTGTGGTTGATTAATAAAAAGGGTCATAGGCTCAAAAGGGGAGACTAGGGATACATTTATCATTTGGTAGTCTCATATAGGCAACAGGGCTTTTGAAACACAAAGAAGACTTAAGTTCGTTTCTACAACCCAATCAACCCTAAGCTAATGTATGAGTAACTAGGCACGTTCTAGAGTGTGACAACTACAAGTGAATAAAACTAAAATCCTCACCACACATTGGATATCAAACTGACTAATCATTTGTTACTCCCAACTAGGTAATTTATTCTACAATTAGCTCAGTCAAATGTCACAAATAGAGGTAAGCATGTCAATACAAAAGAGTTGTGGCAAAAAATTTGAGGGGAGGGGGCAATTTTTCAAAAGTAATTACACATGTATGCTTCAAGCTAATTTGTCACCACCACCTAAGTTGAAAACAATTTATTCAACCAAAAATGATATGGACATCGACTGGTACCTTTAATAAGGCCGCATAATAATCTATCAACGGGATCAATCACTATGACACTTAGACAATATTATTATGCCAGATTTAACAGAAATTAAGCCTCTCGAGAAAGAACCGTGACTAAGAATATCCAGGAGGACTCTAAGATCCTACAAAAAGAAAAACAACCACTGCATCTATACTAACTACAAAAGCAAGAAATAACTACATACAACACATCATAATTATTAAAAATATCATGCATCACAAGCAAAATCCTCACACCCAACTTGAAACTATACAGTGTCCTCAGTGCATGCCAAAAGTAAAAACAAGGGTGAAAACTCCCTAAGGTACACTTGGTGCACTAGTTAGATGAATGTGGAATGATTGCATAAATTCTAGAGTGAGTGCAATGATAGAGCATGTGTGTAGCATTGCATGGTTGCCTCCCAATAAATGCCTAATTTAACATCACGACGTGATGCAAATCCTAGAATATTATCATGCTGGAGTTTAGTAGTCGTTAAGATGGAATTTATCAACCAGCTTATCCTCGTATGTAATGCCCAAATAATGCTTCATTCTTTGGCCATTGACCTTGAAAGTCTGGGTCTCATATTCCGATTTCAAACTCCACTACACTATATGGGGTGATGTTCACCACCTTGAAAATCCCTGACCACCTGGTCTTTAGCTTCCCTGGAAATAGTTTGAGTCTAGAATTGACTAGTAGCACTTGATCACCTGGACTGAGGTCATGCTAGTGGATCCTCTTTGTTCATTCTTTCTTTATGCATGTATGCACTCTCAAAGGCATGAAATCTAAACTCATCCATTTCATTCAGTTTATTCATCCTCAATTTTGCTGCCTCCCTCCACTCTATATTTAGCTTCTTCAAAGCCCACATAGCCTAATACTAAAGTTCTATTGAGAGGTGGCATACCTTGCCAAACACTAACTGGAATGAAGATGCTCCGATTGGATTCTTATAGGTGGTCCATATGCCCATGGAGCATCATCTATCTTACGAAATCAGTCGGTCCGATTTGCATTCACTATTTTGGCCAGAGTGTTCTAAATTCTTTGTTGGACACTTTCACTTGGCAACTTGTTGGAGGTTGATAAGGAGTTGCTACTTTGTGCTTAACTCCATATTTCAGGAGCAAACCATCAAATGCCCTATTACAAAAATGAGAGCCACCATTACTGATAATTCATCTAATAGTGCCGAACCTGGTGGGAATATTTTTTAGAAAAGTAGTCACACTCCTTGCTTCATTATTTGGCAATATCGTGGCTTTAACCCATCTGGACATATAGCCAACTGCAACTAGGGTATAATTCACTCCATAGGAACTCACAAATGATCTCATGAAATCTATAACTCAAACATCAAAGAGCTCGACTTCAGCATAAAATTCAAAGGCATCTCTTGCCTCTTAGATATGGACCCTGTCATTGGCATCGATCACATGACTTAGACAATATATTAGAAGCATGATAGATCGAATAACCAATTTATTATCATTATTCTCAATAATCATGCACGATAACTAGTAGATACAAGACAAGTCAATTATGTTATTATCATAGCTAATCCAATGTGATCACTCAAACACCCTGATTCATGCCAACTCACGAGAAAATCAAATATGTCAAGTCAAATCAAGGGTAAATCAAAGTTTAGTGTGTCATACTTTAAGGCGAATAAAGATCCATAATGCCAATTTTTAGGCCGAAACAACGGCTCCAGGAGCAATTCCTCGGGGCTACCAAACCTCAAAGATTATTCTTCCTCCAAAAATAGCAAGACTACTCTAGGAGAAATTCATCGATGTTATCAATTCAACCCTCGAATACTATTCTTCCTCTCAAATAGCTAGGATGCCTAAACAAGCATAAACATACACAATTTCAGTCATGGAACTTCAGCTGAATCATTAATCATAGCATAGTTAGTTGAATCATTCTTTTTACAATATTCTCATTAGTAGAGGTACCTCAAATCATTCTTAATATTAGAAATTATGTTTAAAGTCATTCAATAATGTTTCAAGTCAATAGCTCGTTCAGAGAGCAAAAAGCATATTGCAAGTCATTACTTTAAATTCAACTCAACAAATCCCGTTCAAAGGTATATACATGTTTCACACATATATCATAATCTGAGCAAAATATAAAGACTCCATTCGAGCCTGTCCAACACACGCATAAAGCCTTATTCAAACCCTCTCTGTAGTTAAAATTATGTTAAAAAAGAGGCATTGCTCAAGTCCTTCTAAAACTCCCTAAATGTATTCAAGAATGCTCAACAATGGCTCTACAATTAGTTTTGATAATAAAGTTTAGAACTTTGATCAAATTTCATGAATTTTCACCCTTTTCAAAAACTAGTGATTTGGAATAAAATTTATGTTTAATGATAAATTCAAGAATCATCCATTGTTAATAACATCTTTCAACAGGATAAACAAACCCAATTAACCAACTAATTGTTCTAATCAACCAAGGGGCTTACTTCTCAAACATTTTTCAAGAATTCCTCCTTCAATGATCCTGAATTGGTTTCTAGAAATTTAGAGATTAGAATGTTAAATCACATATTAATCCATGTTAATTTCATATGTAATCATGAGAATTGATTAGGAACTCACTTATGTGATTTTGAGAAGTCCTAGGATGTTTTCTCTCTTAAAAGATCGCCCAAAACAAAGTAGGATTAAAATCTCAAACATTTATCATCACTACATGTTTGTAGGTGGACTCAATATGCTAAATGATATGCTACTGCATATTGGGATCTGCGGCATATTGAAATAGAATTCCTGAAATTTTGGGGCAAACTACGGCTAATATGTGGTCGTATATTGCATTTAGCAAAAGGGATTTGAATCTGCAGACTGCTCCTCGACCTTTCAGCAAAACTATCATATCTTCTGGTAGAGAAGTCCAAATGACAAATGGTTTAATATGTTAGAAAATAGACTTGAAGATATTTATTTGGATAGATAATGCATCACCTAGATCATTGTACCTAGGGAGGTACTCTTGTTTGAAGTTGAATCTTGTACGAGCTTGTATGAAGTTTAGGTTTGTTGCTTAGCTTTCAACTTGGTTTGGTGCTAAGACAATCCTTAGATTCTATATCACTCCTAATACAGATCCTACACTTATTATCATGTTCACATGATAAGGTACTAGTGCATAGCCTCTTTTTGGCACACAAAGGAGTATTTCTAGTCATTGCTACAGATTTATTATCGAACATGATTTGTTTTTGATATATGGACCACATATCACCATTTATGGTTAGAAATTCACCGGTAAATAAAACAAAATACCTGAGACTTTGACAGGATTTTGGGACTTGATATGTGGCTATTATGTGGACCACATATTGCATTCTGTAGCAGCACCGCATATTGGTCCACATATGGGCTCTTGAGTTCTTCTCAATTTTTTCCAGTTTTCAATTCTTTGTACACTCTATACATGCTTAGATGTTAATTTTAAATGCATATTCGCACATGATTTATCAAAGTTCAGATCAAATCTCAAGAAATATAACGATTCAAATCTAACTCGACTTTTTGAATTATTACACCTGCAACCCTTTCCTTGTGCACTGATAGCGTAACCAATGTGTCATGTTCATTCCTTTAGCGTGATTGTGCTCACACCAGATATCAAAAATTTCATCTAAGCTTCAACTTGATTTTCAACACCTAAAACTCATCTGAAATCCTCCAAATATAAATCATTAGTGTAAACCCATCATAAAATACTTTTGGGATCTGTTGGAATTACTAAGTTACTGATCTAAAGTCATCTCTATCAATTGTTTAACATATTCAACTCAAAATTTTGAAATTTGGCAATGCTCTCGGTGCATGTTAGCTTCTAACATACGTTGATCGTGAAATAGACATGGCCGGATGGAAAAGTAAAGGGAGAGATGAGGTAGACCTAGAATGATTCGACTAGAAGACTCTACTGGTAAGGAAAATAGGGGTAACAAAAAAAGCCCAATTTCGGAAGTCAATAGAACAGTGTCACCAGTGAACATTAAGGTGCAAATTACTAGATCTGAGGGTTGCAATAATTTAGATATTAGGGTGAAACAAGTAACTCCAAGGAGTGAGGCTCCTGCTTGCACAATAGGGAATGTGCTTGAATAGGCCAATGGAACATTAGTAGAGGAGGAGAAAACAACAAAGTCTGCAGAACCTGGTTGGACAAGCCTTTTTGCCTTTTTGTCAGCAATAGAATAGCTAGTAATGATTGCAATTAGGTTATGTACCACCAGAGTTTGTCGATGGTAATGCGGTGGTACATCTTGATAAAACTAAGATTGAATAAGAGGTGGAAAAATGGAAATGCTCTATTGTTGTTTATGCAGATGGAGAAATTACAGGGATATAACTATATGAAGCGGTGTATTGCACAACAATGGGCTCATGTGGCAAGCCCTAGTTTATTCTTCCACAATGAGGGTTATTATGTTGTGAAATTTCAATCCATGGAAGATATGCAGGAGATTTCATATGCTGGACCATATACAGTTAATAACAGACCTCTCATTATTATAATGTGGAATCCAAATTTTGACTTCAATTCTGAGTTTCTTATTGAGGTGCCTATTTGGGTTAAATTACCCAAGTTTCCTGTTAGCTGTTGGAGTGGAGATTCGCTCAGTTGTATTGCTAGTGTTGTTGGTTTTCTTTTGTTTGCAGATGAATGCATAACAAAATAGACTAGGATCTCCTATGCTAGGATCTTAATTGAAGTAAATGTGACTAAGACCCTACCTGAGGTGATTACTGTAAAGGCCCCATAAGGAGGAGAGTTTCAACAACCTGTGATTTATGAATGGGTTCCTGAGCATTGTGGAAAATGTCTCAAAGTGGGACATGATTGTATGAAGAAGCCCACGCACAGGCAGAAACAAATGAAATAGAAGGCTATAAAGAAATGGGTTCCTAAGGAGAGAAATGGGAATGAAACTAATGACAATCAAAGGGAAGTAGTAAAGGCCCCTGTTCCTCCAATTAATACGAAGGAAGAGGGATGGAGTTTGGTCACCAGAGCTACTAGAGGGAAGCAGAATGATCATATATTGCCTATACAAAGCCCTTTGTTGGACCTAGTGAAATTTCCTGAATTATCTATTGCTAACATACGTGGGTCTGGAGGAACTGTGAGAAGAGAGATACCTGCTGGACTCTCACCACCTATGAGAAAAGGTGGTACCCCTCCTTTATTACATTTATGATGAATTGGGTGGTATGGAATTTGAGAGGACTTAATAAGAGATATCAGCAAAAAGAGATGAGAACTTACTTGAAGGCTAATAATATAAGTTTTGCTGGTCTGTTGGAAAGAAGAGTCAAGCAACATAATAAGGAGGATATTTTAAAGAATGTGGCCCCTAATTGGAAGGGTGGTAAAAACTACCAATATGCTGCAAATGGTAGAATTTGGGTAATTTGCATTGATTATCTATATAATTGGATATCCAAGATGGTGATGCACAACTTCTTCATTATAGAGTAAGGTGTAGAAAGGATGATTTATGTTGTTCTCTGACTGTTATATATGGCTATAATACTATTGAATTGAGAAAAACCTTATGGAGTAAGCTTCAGTCTATTGAGGCTACTATTAGTTGTCCATGGCTGGTTATAGGGGATTTGAATGTCGTGCTTCATCCCCAAGATAGATTATATGGAAATCCCATCACTCATGCTAAAATTAAAGATTCTCAAATTGTGTATATGGGTTGCACCTATCTGAAATCTCTTGGAAAGGTGAATATTATACTTGGACTAATCAACAGCAAGGAAGTGATAGAATTTGCAGTAGATTGGACAAAGCTTTTGGGAATGATTTGTGGATGCAAAAATGGGGTCATATCTCTATAGAGTATGGACTTCCTCTATTCTCTGATCACTTTCCAATGAAGTTAGCAATGAGACAAGCAACATGGAATATAAAGACTCCTTTTAGATTCTTAAATATATGGTCTGCACATAAGGAATTTCATAATGTGGTGGAGGAATGCTGGCAGGAGCATCAACATAATAATCCTAAGCAAATCATTTGGAGGAAACTTAAGCATTGAGGTTAAGATTGAAGCAATTGAATAATGAGGAATTTAGATCTATAGCTCAGAAAGTTGAAATGGCCAGGAATGAGCTGAAAGAGATCCAGTTTCAAATTCAACACCAGTTTGATGATAATCTTGGAAATTTGGAAAAGGAAGCTCTAATCAAGTTGGAGAAATGGTCTTTACTTGAAGAAAGTATTATTAAGAAGAAATCTCGAGTTACATGGCTCAAGTTAGAAGACTCAAACAACAAGTATTTCTCTATTGTATGCAAGGAGAGATTCCATCAGAAGCAAATGACTGAATTGACCAGTGTTGATGGGCAAAGACTACATGATCAAGATTCTATTAAGGAGGAAGTAATAAATTTTTATAAGTCTTTAATGGGTACTGCTTCACAGACTATTCCAGGGATAAACAGGTTGGTAATGAGAAGGGGACCAAAACTATATCATAGACAACAACTCATGTTATGTGCATATGTGACTGAACATGATGTTCATGAGGCATTATGGAGTATAACTGAGGATAAGGCTCCGGGAATAGATGATTATAATGCTCATTTTTTCAAGCAAGCCTGGCCTGTTATCAAGTATGAGGTAATTGATGTTGTACTGAATTTCTTTACTACTGGTCACTTATGTAGAGTGAACTGCACTACAGTTACTCTAATTCCTAAGATTGCATGCCCAGTGACTATCAAGACTTTAGGCCCATAGCCTTCTGCACAGTTATGTACAAAATTATTTATAAGATTTTTGCTGCTAGAATGCAACAGATTATGGCTCATATTATCTGTGGAGCACAAGCTGACTTCATCCCTGGTAGGCAAATTACATATCATTTTGGCTCATGAATTAGGCAAGTCTTATGGCAGGAAACACCTATCACCTAGGTGTATGATCAAGATAGATTTAATGAAGGCATATGATTCTGTGGAATGGATCTATTTACAACAAATACTTGAGGAACTAGCTTTCCCTCAAAGATTCATAGGATGGATTTTGTAATGTGTTCAAACTGTGAATTATAATATTTTGGTGCATGGAGAACCCACAGCCCCTTTTAATGCTGCTAAAGGACTAAGGCAAGGGGATCCTCTATCCCCCTTTTTATTTACCATCTCTATGGAGTACTTTAGTAGATTATTTAGTGGGTTTGCAGAGAATACAAGGTTTAAGTTCCATCCAAGATGTGCAAAGCTAGGCATAACTCATTTAAGTTTTGTAGATGACCTTCTTTTATTTGCTCATGGTGATCTTCAGTCTATGAAAGCTATGCAACAATGTTTCAAAATGTTTTATAATGCTTCTAGACTCCAGTATAATTTGGAAAATAGTTCAGTTTATTTTGGGGGAGTTAGTGAAAATGATCAGAACATCATATTGCAGCAGCTTGGTTTCTCTTTGGAGGAGTTACCTTTTAAGTACCTAGGTATTCCTTTATCTACCAAGAAACTTACTCTTCTCCAATGTAAACCTCTTATTGATAAAATTGTGGCTAGAATCTTCTCTTGGACCTTAAGAAGGTTGTCATATGCTGGTCATTTACAGTTGGTCCAAACTGTTCTATTTGGTATTCAGTCCTACTGGTCACAAGTTTTTATGATACCAATCAAAGTTATGAAGTCTGTTGAAGCATATTACAGGAGTTATATTTGATCAGGTACTTCTTCAATTACTAAGAGAGCTCTTATCTCATGGGAGAAGATGTGTATGCCAAGATCTTCAAGGGGTGGAACATTGTCAATTTGATAAAATGGAACAAAGCTGCTATTGTCAAATCTTTTTGGGACCTCTCACACAAACAAGATAAATTGTGGATAAGATGGATACATAGTTACTATGTAAAACATCAATCAGTAAGTCAATTGATGGTGCCTAAGCTGGCTTGTTGGATGATCGGGAAGATAATAGAAGCAAGACATACTTTGGACCAGCTACATCAACCTCTAAATAGTGGAAAGAGTATGATTATACAAATATACCTCCAATTCTTGATCCTACTCCCAGGGTAACATGGAGATGTTTGGTGCTAGGGAATGATACTAGACCAAAAGCTGTGTTTATCATGTGGCTGCATATTCAGGATAGATTACTTACTATGGATAGACTGCACAAATAGGGAGTTGAAGTTCAACCTCTTTGTGCTCTATGTCAAAGCTGCCCAGAGACTCGAGATCACTTATTCTTTCAGTGTGATGGAAGAAAGGAATTGTGGAATAGGATATTAAAATGGTTGCAACATCGTCCTTTCACCTATCTTACATGGAGTGAGTATATGCAGTGGACTACTCAGCAGGCTAAAGGGAAATCACAGGTTGCTTTGCTATTTAAATTAGCCTATGTTGAATTCATATATGCTATATGGACTGAAAGAAATCAAAGGGTATTTGAGAAGAAGACTCGTGATTGGGAAGCTGTTGTAAGAGAAGTTGTGTGTATATGCAACTTTCAGGCATCCAAGAAGCTACTTGGAAGAATGCAACAATTATATTTTTAAGGAATTGAGAGTAGTAAATGGCAGACCTAACAATTCTTTTATACGTTTTAGATGGCTTCTTGTATGTGTTTAGGAGTGATAACAGACTAGAATAGCAGTTTTGGTGGGTTACCAACTGTTAATTGTTTTGTAAAATTAGCCTATGTTGAAGTCATATATGCTATATGGATTGAAAGAAATCAAAGGGTATTTGAGAAGAAGACTCGTGATTGGGAAGCTATTGTAAGAGAAGTTGTGTGCATGTGCAACTTTTGGGCATCAAGGAAGCTACTTGGAAGAATGGCAGACCTAACAATTCTTTTATATGTTTTAGATGGATGCTTGTTTGTGTTTAGGAGTGATAGGAGACTAGAATAGCAGTTTTGGTGGGTTACCAACTGTTAATTATTTTGTAAGGATCTTATCTTATTTTTGGTGATAAATAAAATTTGATTACCAAAAAAAAGTTTCAAAATTCACAAGAAAGCAACCACTGACTAAAGCATTCTTTATTACTTCAAGATCCGTGTAAATCACCCAACTAAGTCATAAATCATATTCTAAACCTAACAGAGTTTTCAAAACTCAGATCTGATCTCGTTAGCCCCAAATATTAATTTTGGTCAAGATTTTCAAATTCAAAACTCTAGAAATAAAAAATGCTTCCCAAATCACATCTGATCACCTCATAAATCATATCACCCATTCCCACAAATCATAAACACCTAGAGAAAGCTATGAGGAGAATCAAATAGGGGAAAAGAGGCAAAATCACAAAACAACCATGAAAGTCGTTGCATTTACTTTCACCACCAATCAAATAACACTGAACCCCCTAATTCCTTGCATAAAAAATCACTATTTTCAATATCTTAATTTATAGTTTATTGTTAATTAATTTTGTAGCTTTTTCTAATTGAAAACATTATGCATGTCAATTATACCAACTGCCACACACTCTTACAACTCTTAGGTTCAAATTTAGTAAACAAATGTTGTCAAGTTCATAATTTTAGTTTTAAAAAAATTAAGTTGGCCTTTGCAAGTCTTACCAAACTTCTCAAAAATATTCAATGTTTGGTCTTTACTAGGTAATACTTTAGACAATTATTTGAAATCATATGCGAATTTTGAACTTCGGTCGCGTACATTCTTGAATTTTTAATTTGAAGTGGATATTCTTGCATAAAATTATTCAAATTTGAGTATAAGTTAAATATAGATCAGTGGATATTTATGCACTTCGCCCTTCAAGCGGGTCAATTTGTAACAACCCGTCTGTCATTACAGGGGGGGTGGGTAAGATCGAATACCCCTCTCTAGCATAAGTGTTGGTGGGAAGGTGTTGAGTAGATGTTGGTGGGATTTTGAAGTTGAAAAATGGACTTTGTGCATGAAATGGGAGCTATTTGTTATAGGGGACCGCTACAGTAGAGGGATAATCGCTGTAGCGAGATCGTTACCACAGTCAGACTTCCATTATAATAGACCGAGGAATATACCATTGGATCCGTTGTGACGGTGTTTAGAGTGTCGTAGCGTATCTGCTGTAGTTGTAATTCAACCGCTGTAGTTGTAATTCAACCGCTCTAGCGGACAACGGAAATCAATAAGTGGGTGTTAAGTGGGATTTCAGGGGGTTTACCCCATATTTCAAAAATGAACTTCGAGAACTCAGAGCGAATTCCCAAGCGTAGAGAAGTTTTCCCTTCTCCAAAGGTAAGAATCTTAATTTATTCTCTTTATTTTGATGACCTGAACCCGTAGAAAAGATATGGGGACCTATTATGGTGGAAATTCTAGATTAAAAAGCCCTAGAATGATAAGAGTAAGGGAAATTGATTGGGTATTGGGGGTTGATTGATTCCTAGGTCTATAATCATGTAATTTTTGTACCCTAGGGTGATTGGGATGGTGCTAATCCATCATTCCTAGAATTGGAGACCTAGAGAGTGGTAGAAGTGAAGAATTTAGCATTAAAACAGCTTGAAAGAGGGTTTGAGGAATAGAAACCCCATGAACCGGGTTGAATGATCATAGTGGGATTAGAGTGGGATGAATTATTCATGGGTAATGATTAGAACCCCATGAAGCGGGTAGAATGGGGGCGGGGTTGAATTTCCAAACCCTTGTTTTCTGAAGTAGTTGGTTGACTATTTGTTAATCTTTTGTTCTAGATTTTAAATATTTTGAAGCGTTGAGGAAAAGGCAAGGCATCAGCGGAGTAACTTGAGATTTCCATTTTCAATCGATGTAGGTTATGGTTTAACAGGAGTTAGACTTTGGATAATAGCGTATATTTATGTGGAATGATTTTGTATAAATTGGTCTCCAGATAGTGCATGTTGATGTAGTCTTTTGTTGAATTCTATTATTGAACAAGTAGCTACAAAATCATTATTTATGTAATGTGGGAGTTGGATGTTAAGAGGTTGGTTATATTCATTTGTATTGTTTGAATGTGATTCATAAATGGTTTGAGAAATCGAGTTAAAAAAGGTAAGATGAGGCCTTCCTAGGGTCAATAAATCGATTGAGTGGTGAAATACTGAGATGTGTGAATGAAAGTGGATAATATGAATGTCCTAAGATGAGTGGCTCATGCCTGAGGGGATCATCTTGGCGAGCAATGATAGTTGAGTGGCTCGTGCCCGAGGGTAGCATCTGGATGAGCAGATGAGTGGAAGCGAATACTATGCCGGTATAATACATGGATTTCTAGAGTCCCCTGCAGGTCATGACTGGAAGGGCAGAAATAAGTCCCTCTAACATGTGTGTACATTGATGTTTAGTGATTAAGTATTCATGGTAATGTGACGGAGGTGTGTGGCCGGCTCATCACCTTTAGTTGTATTATTTGACTGAATATAAGAAGTAAGACCGGATTGAGAATGTGCGGACCTAATTGAACTGACTTATGGTCATGCATTTTGTGCATTTTAATTGTTGGTGTGTTTGTAATGATTTTATGATTAGGTGAAGTTAAATGAGGACTCGTGATGAGTTGTGAACCCTTTCGTGAATGATTCATTTTATATTTCTTGAGGTTATGATGTGTCAATTGGTTATTGATGATTATGAATACCGTGGATAATCATAAGGACTAGTATGTTGAAAAAAGTTAATAGAATGATAGGTGTGCAACTAAGTCGAGCTACTGCCAAGGCAGTACCACTACAGTGGAATTTATTTCACTATAGCTAGACCATGGCAGCAGTCAAGTGACCGCTGCAACGAGGCCCAATCTAGTAAGCAGGCCGGCTAGCACCCTGAGCAGGTTTAATTTCAGAATGATTATTTTCTATTGAAACGGTGTTCTGAGGTATTCACATATTTTTGTTTTATATATATATGTATGTTATTATTTAAGGTCGGCCAATGATGCCTACCAGTATTGTGTTTTATACTGACATTACTCGTGCACTTTGTTTTAGTGCAGAATTTGATCCTGGTAGCTCATCTCGCCCTCATCTTTAAAGTAGTAGCGAAGTTGTAGAAAGGTGAGCGGCTCAAGGCATACTGACCGACTCTTCCACAGCTGATGTCTCTATTTCAGAGTCTTATTGATTTCCTATCGTTTTATTTCTTTTTTTGGATTACTCTTAGATAAAGATAGGTAGATGTCCTCGTGTACAATGACTATCAATTTTTTGAAGTGTTTTTATAGAGGATTTTTTTTTATTCCTTTATTTATGTTGATGTTCCATTATTTAATTCCGTAATATGTTTTATTCCTTCTGATGTCGATGGTTTTGGGGTAATGAGTTGGGAAACATTGGTTCGCCCACCGGGGGGTTAGTGTGGGTGCCAATCACGGCCATTTGGATTGTTACAAAGTTGGTATCAGAGCCCTAGGTTCATTGATCTCATTTCACTTGGATGAGTCTAGTAGAGTCTCGCGGATCGGTGCAGAGATATCCGTAACTTATCTTCGAGAGGCTGCAAGACTCTAGAAACACTCCCTTCTTTCTTTCCTTTTCATGCGGTTACTTGATTCTAATTAGTGTACGGTGATCCAAATTGGTATATAACAATTCTTCTCTATTTTCCTCACAGATAGTGAGAACATGTACAGGCAAAAATAGAGAAGAAGCACCCGAGCCAGCAGCATAAGCCACAGTTCGTGGTAGAGGATAGGCCAGAGGTTGTGGGCAGAGGCTTGCTACTGCTAGATGAGGGGCCCGCGCTCCTGCTTCGATTTGGGAGAGATCAGAATCTCCCGTATCACCAACTGTGCAAGAGAGGGTGGCTGTGGAGGTGGAGGTTCCTACTTAGGGAGAGGTGATAATGCCCAAATTCATTCCTCTTGACGAGAGAGTGTAAACGGTTGTTGATAAAATAAATATACCTGACGGGTGTCTCGGTTGAATTCCACAGGGAATGTGAGTCAATCACATAAGAGTTGTCTATTAAATTGAAGTAATTCTCCTCAATGTTTCAAAAGCAATGAAGTAAAAATTGGGGGAAATGCAATTTGTTAATTAAGAGAGGATTTCTATCATGAAAACAGTGATAAAGCATACAAAACACCAAAGGAGAAACAACTAGGGGTGTGATATTAATAGTGGGTATATGATAATGGGTTTTGGCTATGTCTAGCCCAACCCCATATGATCAACACCTAATTACCCATTAGTATTTTCTCACCCATACTTCAAATTCCTTTTTCAAGCAAAATTGAAGTAAGTAAATGCAACCCACATTTGCAACTATGAGTATTAAGATTAAAATTCAGAGGAAATACAAAAATTATACTAATAGAATAAATCTAAGATAAAATACACAATACCCAATTCAAATCAACCGCAATCATTCACACACCCCTAGCAAGAAATTTAGCTTAGATTCTCAATGGGTATATGATAATGGGTTTTGGCTATGTCTAGCCCAACCCCATATGATCAACACCTAATTACCCATTAGTATTTTCTCACCCATACTTCAAATTCCTTTTTCAAGCAAAATTGAAGTAAGTAAATGCAACCCACATTTGCAACTATGAGTATTAAGATTAAAATTCAGAGGAAATACAAAAATTATACTAATAGAATAAATCTAAGATAAAATACACAATACCCAATTCAAATCAACCGCAATCATTCACACACCCCTAGCAAGAAATTTAGCTACGCATGAAAGTAGGAAAAGACATTGCATTCAAAAAAAAGTCAATATCCATTCACAACTTGAGTAAGAAAATTTTTGTAAGAGTTTGAGCTCCAATGGAGTTTTTACCTTGTAGAAGAAGAAGAAGATTATTTCTCTCTCTACCTCTCTCTACTTCAATACAATGCTCATAGAATAATGAAAACTTTATATGGAATAATGGAATGTTCAGTTCCTTTTGAGATGTACAAAAATAGGTTACAGATCTGCTCCTTTTTTTTGTTCTTGATGTTTTTACCCCTTTTTGGGGGGCATCACTTGAGATTTACTGGTAGTTTGCCGGTGCTTGTCCGCGGGCCGCTGGTCAGTCACAACTGAAGGACAGTGAGATCATGAGTGCTCCGGCATTGGCACCGGTAGTTTGTCGGTGCTGATCCGTAGTTCGCCAGACTCCATCCTTCCTCAGCACAATAGACAATTGCAATCAACTGGCGTTTCGCCAGTGTCCTCTAGTGGACTGGCGGTCCTTAACTCTATTTTCCATGATTTTTGCTCAATTTCATGTTTTTCCTATTCAAGTTAGGTACCTGCAAAGATCAAGGAAAAATGGCATAAAATCTACCTAAATGACCTGAAAACTAAACAAAAACTCATATTTAAGAGCCTAGTGAGCTGGTAAAATACCAACTCATTAAACCCCCAAACGTGAACCATTGCTTGTCCTCAAGTAATGCAATTCTTGTTATTTTGAGCAAGTGAAATAGCATGTCATCTATGAATCTATGCACTAAGGACCAATGAGCCTAAAACAACCCGAAAATGCTCACCAACTCAAGAAAAAAGAGAAACCACTCCCCCCAAAATGTGAGAAAGTTTCACGAGGTAACCACAATGAATAAGCATGATTCACAACTGCTTTCATTTTTCAAAAAAAGGGCATGATTTTTCACCACAAGCACACATCGTATCTCAAATCATTAAAAATTCATATTCAAAGCTTGCCTTAAAGCTCACAACACTAATGTACGAATAACTTCTTTGCACCAATGCAAGTATGTTCTCAAAAGAGGTGATGCCACTCACGAGAAGAGAGAATCCCATTTTGTTTTATCATCAAACAATGCACACAAAAGGGATTATGGAATAATACAATAACGCTCACTCTCCCAAAGGGATTCTCCATGCACACACTCGACCCATAGACTTGACCTTCGTGTGACTCTCCACTAATGTAGAGCTGCTACACTTAGAATCAATTAGAACTTGGGGGTCATAATGAAGGCTAGGGGTAAGGGTACGACAATTATTTAGCTCTAGTGACTAGAACCTCCCTAATGGCCCTTTTTGAGCACTTTTAACATTCCATCATACTCTTTAGATCACTCTACCTTATCTCTCCATTTTCTTCATCTTCATCTTTTGTTAATCAAGAGTCACCCTTATAACTCCTATGGTTTTCATATTTAGCCTCATCTAAGCAAGGGGTAACACCTTTCACTATTTTCTCTCTTTTGATGATTCTAGCTTTCTCAGCCCATCATTTCATTCATTTTGATCACAATTTGGTGCTACCTCCCATTAATGTTCACCACATTTCTCCCCTTCTTGCAAACCTCTAAACTTAGGTTTTTTGTCTTGTTTCCATTGATTTCCTTATCTCTCCCCATTTTTTGGGATTCGATCCCCCATTTTAATTCATTCATAAGAAAAAGAAGCAATTAGGGAGGATGGGTGCCAAAAGATAGGATTACAAGGGGACATTGGTTTGTAATATGATTTCCAATTAAAAAATCAAAGGCTCAACATTGACTAAAAAGGGAAGATATTTAGGGAGGTCATTTTGGGTAAAGTGACTAGCAATAGAAAGTCTAAAATCATATTCTAAGTGCAACTACCTCTAGGGTTTTTCCTTGAATCACACTTGGGGAAAGTTCTAGACAAGCGTATATGCATGAGAATAATTCATCAGCCTCACCACAAAAGGAATCACACTCCAAGGAGTTCACACAATCCATCGCAATAGCTAGATTACGATTTTATGACAGTTAAGCATGTGAATCAACAAACCAAATAAGGTATGTCCAATATATGATAAGAGAGTGCTACATTTTTCATTTCAAATGCCCAATTTCTTCAAAACGCATTTTTTATGCCACAAAATTGTTTTGGTGGTATCCTTCAAAAACAATTTCACAAGACTCAAAGACATGACATTTTCCCTTAAGAAATTCACCTTACAATCTATCATTGAGAAATGTTATCTGATTCAACACTAGAAAAAGAAAGGAAAAAGAAATTACTCCTCCAAAAAGAATCTTGGTATAAAGAAAACCCTTAGAGTTTATTCACTACCTACTATTTACAAAGGCGATAATCAGATTTGCACTTAAAATTCAAGATAATTTTTTTCATTGCATTTCATCCATTCCGAGCCTGACAAAGGCTCAACAACCATTCAATCAAATATTAATTGAAAAGAAGATGAGAGACACACTCACCCCCCATCCCCAGCTGAAATAATACATTGCCCTCAATGTAAAAGGGAAGAGTAAAAAGTTCAAAAGGACTCCTTGAAGGATCTAGTGGTTGGGGAGAGGAATCCATGAGTATATGGCTTCATCAAAGTGCCATGAACCAGTTTCAACTATAGAAGTCATCAATGGGTCAGGTGGGAGGCCAAGTGGTTTTACTAGTCTGAGAACAACTCACTGATTTGGGAGAGTTCTAAGCTCATGATAAGAAGTGGTGCCCACCCCACCGGGTCTCCTTGATGGATCTATTTTTTTCACAGTGCATATTCTATGGGGTGGTGGAGACTGTGGTATATCTCTTCATTAGACACAATTTCCAAAGGACTCTCATACCCCACGTACCAATAATCTAGTGGGCTCTTGTGATCCTCAGGCTGGCCAGCAGGTGTTGTTGGTTCATTCAGACCACTCTTGCTTAATGACAGAAGTTCTGTGTGCCTCACCAATTCACCCCTTATGGTAGTTACTTCATTTTCCAAAACCTCAACCTTAGCACAGAGGCATCCCAACTTTTCCACTACTGGTTGTACAGCCTTTTTGATGGCTTGCTGGATCATGAAAGGTATTGCTTTGGCCAATTTTTCAATATTTGGTCATTATAAACCCAGGCCATTTGTGCTAAATTCAATAGATCTGTTGGTGGGGAGGAGTTGATTCTGGATAGTTGAGAAGACCCTTGGGTTGTGTTGGTGAACATAGAAGATGGGGGACTAGTTCGGTCCACTGTCACTTTGGGTCGCTTTGAAGCAAGAGCATCCTTATCAGTTTAAGTGGCTAGTGTAATTTCTCCACTGGCCCTCACAGTTCTATCCAATGGTCAGAATAGAGGGCATGAAGCCCACAGGCATAACATACTCATGAGGCTAGGATAAGGAAAAGAAGTTACCTTTCGCTTCGCTTTCCTTTTGAATTGTTCTGCAATGATTTCCCCCACATTGATGTGTGTCTGATCCATGATGCAAGCCACAAGGATTGTGACCTCAATGGGGACGTGTGTTGTATTCTTGGAAAGAATAATCTGAGAACATACTAAGCCCATCCACATGCGAGCTTCAAACTTCAGATCATGGCGGTGAATTATTCCTTTGGTAGCAGCCCATTGTGGCTAATCTTGAGCAATTATTTCAGCTACCCACTTAATCTAATTCTCTTTATCTTCCACCTTCCTTTTGAACTCTGAACATGACCAGACTGGGTCAGCTCAACAGATGGAATTGATTACCTCTAGGGTGATGGGCACTTTTTGACCCCACACTAGCACAAATGGAAGGCAAGGTATTACGTCTACTCGGCCTATATCTATTCCTCCTTATAGAATGGCTCTAGCTGAGCTAAAGGAGTTGAAGGAGCAGTTGAAGGATCTTTTAGAGAAAGGTTTCATCAGACCTAGCAAATCCCTATGGGTGCACTAGTACTCTTTGTCCGAAAGAAGGATGGTTCCCATCGGATGTGCATTAATTATCGACAGTTGAACAAGGTCACCGTCAAGAATAGGTATCCCATCCCCAGAATTGATGACTTGTTTAACCAAATTTAGGGTGCCAAGTATTTTTCAAAGATACACCTCAGATTCAGATATCATCAACTCTGGGTTAGAGAGAGTGACATCCCAAAGATAGCCTTCAGGACTCGGTATGGTCATTATGAGTTTGTAGTTATGTCGTTTGGACTAATGAATGCTCCTGCAGCTTTTATGGATTTGATGAACCAGGTGTTCAAGCGTATTTGGACATATTCATGATTATGTTCATAGATGATATTCTCATATACTCTCGGAGCAAAGAGGATCATGTCGCTCATATGAGGGTGGTACTATAGACTCTTAAGGATCGCCAATTATATGCTAAGTTCAGTAAGTGCGAGTTTTGTTTAAACTTGGTAGCATTTTGGGTCATGTGGTTTCAAGTGAGGGTGTACAGATAGGCTCTCAAAAGATAGAAGCTATGAAGAATTGGCCTAGACCAGCGAGTCCTTCGGATATCAGGAGTTTCTTAGGCCTAGCTGGTTACTATTAGAGGTTTGTGGAAGGATTTGCATCCATCCCAGCACCTTTGACTAAGTTGACCCAGAAGAAAGTAAAGTTTCAATGGTCCGAGGCCTATGAGAAGAACTTCCAAGAGTTGAAGACTCGACTCACCTCAACACCAGTGTTGACTCTACCTGAGGGCCCCGATGGAATTTGTGGTATATTTTGACACCTCAAGGATCAGCCTTGGTTGTGTATTAATGTAGCACGGTAAGGTTATAGTCTATGATTCCAAGCAGCTGAAAGTCCTGAGAAAAACTATCTGACTCACGACCTCTAGTTAGCAGCGGTAGTGTTTGCCTTGAAGATTTGGAGACATTATCTGTACGGGGTCCATATGGATGTTTTTAAGGACCACAAAAGCCTACAGTACATGTTTACCTAGAAGGATCTAAATCTACATCAAAGAAGGTGGTTGGAGCTTCTTAGGAATTACGATATGAGTGTTCTATATCATCCGAACAAGGCTAATGTAGTGGAAGATGCTCTTAGCAGTCTTTCCATGGAGAGTGTGTCCTATATATGTGAGGATAGGAAGGAGTTAGTGAAGGATATGCATCGACTTATACGATTAGAAGTTCATCTTATTGACTCGACAAATGGTGGAATCATTGTTCAGAATGGATCAAAATCTTCCTTAGTGACTGAAGTCAAGGCTAGACAAGGCGAGGATCCTATTTTGGTAAAATTGAAGGAAGCTTTTTAGAATCAGAAGGTGGAGGTTTTCTCCCAAGGGGGAGATGTTGTACTTTGATATCAGGGTTGTTTGTATATACCGGGTGTTGATGACTTGAGGGAGAAGATGTTGCATGAGGCTCATGTTTCCAGATATTCTATACATCCAGGTTCCACCAAGATATACCTTGACCTATGGGAAGTTTACTGGTGGAAATGGCATGAAGAAGGATAAAGCAAAGTTTGTGGTAAGGTTTCCGAATTGTCAATAGGTAAAGGTTGAGCATCAAAGACCTGGAGGTGTGCTTCAAGACATTAGTATCCCTACTTGAAAGTGGGAGAAAATCAATATGGACTTCATTATAGGGTTGCCTTGTACCCGTCGATAATATGATTCTATTTGGGTGGTTGTAGGCAAGTTGACTAAAGAAGCTCATTTTTTACCAGTCAAAACTACCGATTCAGCAAAGGATTATGCTAAGTTGTATATTCGGGAGCTAGTTTGATTGCATGGATTGTCCTTGTCCATCATATCAGACAAAGGTACTTAGTTTACCTCCTAGTTTTAGAGATCGTTTCAGAAGGGACTTGGTACTCAGGTCAACCTTAGCACAACTTTCCACCCACAAACAGACGGTCAAGCTAAATGAATCATTCAAACTCTTGAGGATATGTTAAGAGCGTGTGTAATTGATTTCAAGGATAGTTGGGATGATCATTTACCTCTTATCGAGTTTGCATATAACAACAATTATCCTTCCAACATTCAGATGGCTCCATTTGAAGCTCTTTATGGGTAGAGATGTAGATCACCTATTGGTTGGTTCGAAGTCGATGAAGCTATGTTGATAGGACCATATTCAGTTCATGAGGCTATGGAGAAAGTTCAGCTTATAAAGGAAAGGTTGAGAACAGCTCAGAGTCTCCAAAACTCCTATGCGGATGTGAGGAGGAGGAGCTTGAGTTCAAAGTTGATGATTGGGTTTTTTTAAAGGTGTCTCCCATGAAGGGGGTGATGAGGTTTAGAAAGAAGGGGAAACTAAGTCCCCTTTGTATTAGCTCGTACCGGATTGTGAGACGTGTTGGGAAGGTGGCCTATGAGTTGGAGTTGCCCTCATAATTGGTTTCAGTACATTCAGTTTTCCATGTATCGCTCTTGAAGAAGTGTATGGGTGATCTGACTTTGGTTGTTCCAGTGGAGAGCATAGGTGTGAAGGATAGCCTTAGCTACGAAGAGGTTCTAATTGAAATACTTGATCGTAAGGTTCAAAAGCTAAGAAATAAGGAATTAGTGTTAGTAAAGGTTTTTTTGGAGAAATCAGCATGTTAAGGAGCTACGTGGGACGCCGAAGCAGATATGATGGCTAAATACCCACATCTATTCCTTTCTGGTTCAGTTCCAGCTTGAGGTATTAGTTTCCCCCTTAGTACTTCATTCAGTTTCATGTTCAGTTCATGTTTTCTAGTTTCTTTCATGTCAATGCATGTATTTGTCATTCATTAATTCAGTTCAGTCATGTATTTCAGTCTGGAGTCAGTCACTCTGTTAGTTTTTAGCTTAAGATGTTTAGTATTTGAGATGTCAATTCTATTCCCCAGCTTTTCAGTATGTTCATTCATATTCGAGGACGAATGTCCCAAGGGGGAGATATTGTAATACCCCTAAAGCCTAAAGATCAGACCCGAGGATTCAAACGAAGAAAGAAGGATTTTCTGCACCAGTTCACAGTTGAGTCATCCAGTGACACGTGAGGAGACTTCACGAGTCGTGAAGTGACTATGAAGTGAAGGGGGAGTTGGCAGCGATTGGTGGTCTGGGGGTGACCACGAAGGGAGTAACGAGTCATGGTGTGGCCAACGATTTGTTATGTTAGCCGTGGTTAAGAGGGTCAAGGATTCAAGGTTTATTTTTCCAGAGATAGCACGAGAGGCAGCCACGAGTCATGAAGTGACTCCACAACTCGTGGAGTTGGTCATGGTCAGGTGCAGGATGGACGTTTAAATTTGGGGCAATGTACTTCATGACTGGGTCACCACGAGTCGTGGTGTCCCTCGTGGTGACTGGCAGTGTATATTTTTCCTGCGTTTAAGTAAGGGTGTATTAATTATTCCTAAGCTCCTAAACCCTAAACTATGTCATTTAAAGCTCAATTATAAGGGTTTTAGGGGTTCTTAACCTATTCTAAACCTTCCCATTCCATGAATGCAAGATCAAGGAGTCCATTGAAGATCAAACTAGAGGATTCTTTAGCTTCTTCCTCAATTCACTTGGATTCGCAAGAGAGGTTGTGAAATTCAAAGTACCCAAGTATGTAGGGTTATGAATGGGAGTATTTCTTCACTCCCATGCCTAAATCCTCTTCTAAATTCATGTAATTCAAGGTTGATGAGTCTGTGGGGGTTTTAACCCAATTTGTGAAATTCTCTAAGTATCTATCATGGGTAACATCTATTCAAATTTCTAATGTGTTTCAAGATTCATGGGCATGTTTTATAATGTTTTCAATTACAAACCATGATTTCAAAGTCTTACAATTATAATGCCCAATTATGAAAGTTCATGAAGAGTTGAGATTATGATCTATGTTTTCAAGTATGATGAGATGTTTATGATGAAAGTACTATTTTGAATTACCCATGTTTATATCCATGATTTTGACTATCTCAAAGCATGTGTAAGTTTGGGTAAGCCCATATGATCAAGTATGTTTCATGATTTACTTGAATTTTATGTTATTAGCTTACCACATGAGTTTGGAGTCTAGACTCCCGCTTTTTAGCTTGTGGTATGCTTTGAGCCAAGGCTCCTCATATTATGTTTTTAGATTATATATATTATGTTACTATTTAGATTCGTCGCAAGATGATGGTTCAGCTTCTTTGAAAAATGATGGAGAGCATATGCATGTTTTTGGGAGTAGTATCTAGCACCGAGTAGGCTAAGGATTCAGACAACCCTGTGCCTCAGAACTACATGCCGACGTAGGTATGTTCAGATTATTTGGCACCTCCCTTATGAGCATTCCCTACCCCAAGGGGCCTTCATTTTGATATCAATATCATGGTAGTGCCCTTAGCCCTAGCAAGGCTTTGGACGGCTCTACTCACTTAAGTGTAATAGTCGGGACGACATAAGCTCTATCGTGGTAATGTCGGTTATATGACTAGTCTCCCACTGTTCCTTATGATTTTTAGTTATGCATGTTCATCAGTTATGATATTATGTTTTCAACAGGTTTGACCTAATGTTCAGTTTTACTTATGATTATCAGTTTCAACTTTGGGTTATTCAAATCAGTTATGATACTCAGTCATGTTAAATCATGTTTTCAGATAATAGCATGTAAGCCTTACTCTAAGAATCTTATCTTGAAATGTTTTATGATATGCATGATTTTAGTTTTACATTACTTGGTAGTTTTACTTACCTTGCATACTCAGTACCTTCCAAGTACTGACCGCATACTCTATGTGTATAGTTTCATGATATAGGCTCGGACGTTCAGGTTTAGTCTCGTCGCTAGCCAGATTCTTAGAGTTCTAGCATACTCAGCCTGTTGGTAAGTCCTCATCCTTTAAGGACCTTTTTATCATCTCATTTCAGTATTTTTAGTTTCACTTTAGTAGTGAGTTAGTTGGGGTCTTGTCTAATCAACTCGTTAGGTTATAGAGGCTTATCAGACATAGCATGTATTCAGCTTCAGATCAGTATTATATTTTCCATTATTCAGATGTTATTGGATTTTCAGACTTCCACTTTTTCAAATGTTGTACTCTATGCATTTATTATGTTGATACTATTTATCATGTTCATGCCATGGGTCGACTTGGAGCCTCTCAGGTTCTTTATCCCGTGTCTCGATCCGGGCCTATGTTCGGGTCCTGACATGTAAATGTCCAGGAAGTCATCCTTAAAATATGCCCCCTCAAATTGAGCTTCTGCGGTAATGTACCTGTTCTCTTTGAAGGATAAATAGTAAGCCTTCATCTGGTCCCACCCAAAGCGAAATTGCAAAATTCGCTGGGCTTTCTCAGGATCTAATTCATGAGGGGCGGTATTGGTCATTGGGGATTTTCCTGTGCTTTGCCATATGGGGATGGACACGATGTTTGAAGACAATGTTAGTGCCATACAAAGATTTGAAAAGAAGGAAACAAGTAAACATAATTAAAGAATGAAATTCAAAGGACCGGATGATAGCTAGATTGAAGAAGCGAATTGCTAGTGCAGGTAACACCGATGGAACACCAGCGAGACACAAATGACGATCCGTAAAGTGTTGGTGAGCCGCCAACATTTGGAAAAAACTGGGCAGATGTGTTTTTACTGGCGCCACACCGGTGAAGCACCAGTCTCGACCCGCAAAACTCCAGTGGAACACGGGTCTATGGTAGTGGCCTGTTGCCTTGCACCTATACCTGCATTCCAGTCGGCGTCTCGCCGGGCATGACCACCGTTAAACAAAGGAACACCATCATCCAACTAACAAATATCCCTTAAAAATCACAATTCACTCATTCACTTCTCATCACTATTATTTACACAATCATCCCAACCAAAATAACATTTGATGATTTTCCCTTAAGAAAGACGTCACCTTATCTATCATTAGGAAAATCATGCCTTTGGAGCGCATCGAGCTACTCGGACTTCACCCCTAATTAGAATCTCAAGCATACAAGTCATGAAGCACGCTTACTATAGAATACACCCACATTAACATTAAACAATGAATCACCACCTCCCACACCCACAATATGAAAAATATTCACACAAGGAAAAGAAGAGAATGGGAGATGGGGGCATGAGCATGACCAATATCCATTCTAGCATGCTTGAATTCAAATGCATTTTCTCAATTTAAACATATCCAAGCTAGGAGTGACATAAAAATTGGGAAGTGAGAATCAGTAAGAAGATGAGAACCTTGTAATTTTTCCCAAATATGGTATCTTCGAAGTGATAGTTAATGGGGTGAGATGAGAGGGATAATGGAGGAGAAGTTTTATGTCACACCCCACCTTGAAAGGAATGACTGGCCCCTAGTGTCAAACTGGGACCTGGACTGACCTGGCAGGCATAGGCACCTCTAGTGCTTGCCAGCAACTCAAAATCAAGAAAACAACGAACTATATCTCAGCTATAAACACAGTATCGGGCCGACAAGGCCACGCAAACCTATAAAGGAAAACAACTAACCCAACAACAAGGAGAAAAAAAGAATTCTATACGAGCTGACAAGACCACCATGCTGTCTAATTATAGAAGAATGAAAAATAGGTAATCATACTCATACTATGGCTAACAAGGCCGCTAACTAACCAACTATAATAGGCCCCACACAGCCACCACACAAAACATAATATACATAGGCCCCACACGGCCAACAACAACTAACAACTGATAAATTGTAGCCTACAAGCCTCTAGGAGTGGAATAATGTTCTGAACAGGGCCCCGACCTACCCAAAAGCTATACAACAAAAGAAAAAACCTTCTTTAACTATCAACTCCATAGAAGAGGAGCTGACTGAACTGTGGACTCTGGCTAGCAGTTAGGAAGGTCCTGGACCACGTCTATCCTCACCTGCAGGCAAGTAATGCAGCATCCCAAAGATGGGTATCAGTACAATATGTACCGAATATGTAAGGCAGTAATGAAAGCTAAATAAAGCTAATAGAAGAAATGAAAGTAATCAATAAGGAGGATAGGAATTTAACCTGAATAACCTCACAATCTGAAATACAACTAGAAAGTATATGTACAAACAAGAAGCTAACAGGCCTCCATAAGCCTGGAAGGTACAATTAACATACAATAACCTACCTGGGCCCCCATTAGCCCCGGCAAGTACAAGCAATGCACACCCCTCTTATCTGGACTATTATAGGTTCATAGGCATGTTATAACTCAGGAATACTCGTCCTATAAAGTTGTATGCGAACCTAGTAGGCTTCTACGTTCGGGTTGAGTCGTCTGGGCTCCTATAGCTGTGTCTGAGCCATCTGGGCTCCTGTAATTGTATTTGAGCCGTCTGGGCTCCTGTAACTATCTCTGAGCCGTCTTGGCTCCTGTAACTATATTTGAGCCATCTGGGCTCTTATAACTATAGCTGAGCCGTCTTGGCTCCTGTAACTATATTTGAGCCATCAGGGCTCCTATAACTGTACCTGAGCTGTCTGGGATCCTGTAACTGTATCAGAGCCGTCTAGGCTCCTGTAACTATCTCTGAGCTGAACTATAGGTTGTGTTATCAACTATAACTATGCCTAGTGCTTCTTAGTTTAGTAATAAAGGCTAGCAGCCACCCTCAAGCCTCTTTGGCCTTGAGGTGGTAATAAGAGGCCTACTAATCCTCCTAATCGGTAAACAACTGAACTAGAAGATCCCACGTCGCCTCTAGTGATAGCCAAAACTGGATTTAAACCTTCCACCGAGGAATACTATACTATGCCCTCGTCTCGTTCCGCGATAGCTAAGAACAACACTTATCGAGATAGGCTATTACAAGGTATTGACTGTATCAGCTAAACAACATGAGTAACCTGCTGAGAGGAATAGCCTTAACATACCTTAATCAATGATTTCTATGTACTCGAGAAATTCCAACCCGAAGTCAGTAATTCCACCAATTTGCAGCCCTCACACTAAGAAAATGAGGCTATTTCAATACTAATAATCGGCAAATAACAAAATCTTTCAACAGAATTGACTATAACTTTAGCTTCCATTAATTCAGCCAAAAACTTTCTAATTATCGAGAATTTAGAAGGTAGAAATGCTTACTATTGCTTATAGCCGCGTAAGACTCAAATTAAAGTAGTTTTGGCAACCTTTACTAGGCGGGGTTTCGATGCACCGAGCGAATTTTCAAGAAATAACTCCACAGAGATGATCCTCGCAGCCCTAGAACTCGATACCCAAGATGAATTTGCATTTGGATGGAGTTTGACGGCGTAATTTGATGAAAATCGGATGAAATTCGTGCTTGTTCTCTATTTTGGGCCGAGGGAAATTTTGTATAATGAAACAATGTGACCAAAAGGGACTTATACACAGGTTGGGCGGTGGCAGCGGTATGCAGTGCGCCTCCTATCGTGCAGCACTAGGGGGCGCGACACGCCAGCCCATGAGCAGGGGGAGGCTATGCAACACGGCGCCCAGCGTGCCTAGCCTCCTGTCCGTTCGACGACGCGCTCATGTGTTCAGCCCCCGAGCATTCTCCTTAGTGTGTTATAGGCTAAAATTCAATATACATGAGCACACAATGGTCATACTATGGAAATTTGCGGGGTATAACATCATCCCCCCTTAGGAACATTCATCTTTGAATGTTGTCTTTAGACTTAAAAGACTCAATTCCTTTAACTATTGCCAGAAAAATTTTGACAGAGTCCCCTCTGTAATATGGACTATCTGAAATCCTAAAACGCAGAAAAGTCCAACATAGGCATCTCACAGGACGCTATGAACAATTACTCCACAACACAAAAATGAATAACTAGGCAGTACTAGTAATATAAGCAATAGAATAGCATCTGAACAACAATCTCACCTCTACTATATAATCTGGATCAATTCTGGAATAAGTAAGGATATCTAGCCCTCATATCATCCTCAGCTTCCCAAGTCATTTATTCTACATTTCTATTCCTCCATAAGACTTTAACAGAGGCTACATCTTTAGTTTTCAGTCTCTGGACCTGTCGATCTAGTATAGCAACTGGAGTCTCTTCGTAGGCTAACTCTTCAGTAACTTGAACATCTTCGACTGGAATAACCCGAGATGGGTCCCCTATGCATTTCCAGAGCAGTGACACATAAAAGACTGCGTGAACCAATTCTAGCTCTGAAGGAATTTCTAACTCATATGTCACTCGGCCTATTCTTTGGAGGATCCGTTACGGGCCAATGAATTTAGGGCTAAGCCTGCCCTTCTTGCCAAATCTCATCATGCCCTTCATCGGCAAAACTTTGAGAAATACCCAATAATCAACATTGAATTCCAAGTCTCTATGTCGCACATCAGAATAGGACTTCTAACGACTCTGGGCTGTTAGCAAGCGTTCTCAGATAAGTTTCACTTTTTCTTCTAACTGGTGGATCATATCAGGTACGATCAACCCGGCCTCACCTACTTCAAACCAGCCTATGGGGGACCTGCATTTTCATCTGTATAGAGCCTCATAAGGCGTCATCTGAATAGAAAAATGATAACTGTTATTGTATGAAAATTCAATAAGGGGTAGATGTTCATCCTAACTTCCCCCAAAGTATAGCACACGCACCTGCAACATGTCCTCGAGTGTCTGAATGGTGTGTTCTGCCTAACCGTCTATTTGGGGATGGAAAGTTGTACTCAAATTAACCTGTGTCTCCAAACCTTTCTGAAATGATTGCCCAAATCTAGCTATAAACTGTGCCCCTTTTTCAGAAATAATAGATGCTGGGACACCATGCAGTCGGACTATCTCTTTAATATATAACTCGACGTAATCTTTAGCTGAGAATGTAGTCCAGACGGGTAGGAAGTGAGCTGATTTTGTCAACCTATTGACAATAACCCAAATAGAGTCAAATTTGTGTCTGTTACGGGGTAATCCTATCACAAAGTCCATATTGATTGCCTCCTATTTCCACATAGGTACAACTATCTCCTGAGTTAGTCTGCCAGGTTTTTGATGTTCAGCTTTTACCTGCTGACAATTAGGACACTGTGCTACGAATTCGGCTACACCTTTCTTCATTCTAGGACACCAGTATATCTCCTTTATGTCATGGTACATCTTCGTCGAACCTAGATGAAGAGATTAATGAGAATAATGTACCTCTACCATGATCTGCTGGTAGAGCCCTGCTACATCTGGAACATAGAGTCGACCTTTGAATCTCAAAGCCCTGTCTTCCGTTAACTCGAAGGCTGATAATTCACCTGCTGAACCTTGTTTGTGAGTTGTACTTGATTAGGATTCTCATACCTCCACTCCTTTACTTCTATAACCAGGGATGATACTATCGTATTTTGAATCACAACCCCATTATCCTCTGAATTTACTACCTGGACTGCTAGACTGGCTAATCGGTGAAGCTCTCGGGCCATTTCTCATTGTTCTGGCCTTAGATATATGCTATACTACCCATGGATCTACGGCTAAGGGCATCGGCTACAATATTAGCCTTCCCTGGATGATACAAGATGTTCATGTCATAGTCTTTCAGCAATTCTAACCAACGACGCTACCATAAATTCAACTCTTTATGCGTGAAATGTACTGGAGAATTTTATGATCAGTAAAAATATCCATGTGCGTATATAAATAATGCCTCCATAATTTTTAAGGCATGTACCACTGCAACTAATTCTAAATCATGGGTAGGGTAGTTCTTTTCATGTTTCCTTAACTGCCTCAAAGTATAAGCAATCACCTTGTCGTGTTGCATCAGAACACACCCTAACCCAACGCCTGAAGCGTCACAATATACAACATAGCCTCTAAATCCTCTGGTGAGGCCAATACTGGTGTGGATGTCAACCTATTTTTCAGCTCCTGGAAACTCTGCTCACAGGCCTCGGTCTAGTGGAATTTGGCTGGTTTTCTGAGTAAATCTGGTTAATGGCACTGATAGGGTAGAAAATCCTTCCACAAACCTTCTATAATACCTGACTAACCCTAGGAAGCTACGAACCTCCAAGAGTTGTAGGTTTAGTACATGTATTAACTGCCTCGATTTTCTAGAGTCAACCTGGATGCTTGCATTCGATATAATATGGCCCAAGAAAGCTAAGGAATTAAGCCAAAACTCACATTTCGAGAATTTTGCTTATAACTATTGATCTCTGAGGATCTGAAGTACTGTTCGCAAGTGATTTCTATGTTTGGCCTCTAAGAGGGAATATACCAGAATATCATCAATAAATACTATCACAAGAAGATCTAAATATGGCCTGAAGATACTGTCCATTAGATCCATGAACACTGTTGGTGCATTCGTCAACCCGAAGTACATGACTAAGAATTCAAAATGACCATATCTAGTCCTGAAAGTTGTATTTGGGATATCTTTCCCTCGAACCCACACTTGATGATACCCAGACCTTAAATCAATTTTGGAGAAATATTTCGCCCCTTGCGACTGGTCAAACAAATCATCTATCCTTGGAAGAGGGTATTTATTCTTAATGGTAACTTTATTCAACTGCCGATAATCTATACACATGCGTAGGGAGCCATCTTTCTTCCTCACAAACAGGACAGGTGCACCCTATGGTGAAGTACTAGGACTAATGAAACCCTTATCTAACAAGTCTTTCAACTATTCTTTTAGCTCTTTCAACTCAGCGGGAGCCATGCGATATGGAGGGATGGATATAGGTTATGTACCTGGAAGCAAGTTGATTGAAAAATCGATCTCACGCTCTGGAGGAATACCAGGAAGCTCATCTAGGAACACATCTAGAAACTCACTAACCACTGGGATAGACTGAAAGTCGGGGATTCTGCTTGCATATCCCAAACCCTAACAATATGGTAAATACAGCCCTTCGCTATCAACTTTCTTGCCCAAAGATAGGATATGAACCTACCTTTTGGCGTAGCTGCATTGCCTTTCCATTCTCACATTACCTCCCTTGGAAGGTAAAATCGAACAGTTTTGTCCAACACTCTACATTGGCGTAACATGGTGATAGCCAATCTATACCCTTAATTATATCAAAATCAACCATTTCCAGCTCCACTAAATCTGCTAGGGTCTAGAGATCAACAATCTCTACTGTACAATCCTAGTAAATTATCCTAGCAACAATAGAGATACCGATGGGTGTAGACACTAAGAAGGGTCGCTGGAGTAATTCTGGTGCTATACCAAACTTCTGGGACACTAACGGAGTAACATAAGATAGAGTGGAACCTAGATCGATTAGATCATAAATTGAGTGAGAACAAACATCCAACATACCTGTCACAACATCTGGTGACAACTCTGACTCCTATCATCCCATTAGTGCATAAGTGCGATCCTGACCACTGCCTAAACTGGATGCCCCTGATCTACCCCAGCCTCTACCGCTTGGAGCTAGGGCCTGCGCCCTGCAGAAGGTGTTGGAGCATGTGAACCTGTGGAGGACCTATTCTGCTGGTCCCGATCACCCTGGTATCTAGTCGGACAATCTCTCATCATGTGCCCATCTTGTCCATAGGAATAGCAGGCGGTGGAACCGTATCTGCATCTCCCCAGATATCTCCTATTATGGGTACTGCAACATGGTATAGTTGGCCTCATCTGATCTGGACCCCACTGCTGCTACGAGCCTAACACTCGTGAACTTTCGCGGGGACTTGATTGCCCACGAGGATCTGATCTGCTGCTATTGAAATGGGGTCCTAGGGGTCCTACCTGATAAATGAGGCCTAGGCTCACCCTAAAAATCTGCCTCAAAGTCTGCAGGTCTAGCCCTCCGACGCTACTTCTGACCTGCACTATCAATCGCGTACTGACGCTGTTTGATTTTCTCTATGTTCTGAGCAAAGGCCTGAATTTGTGAGGTATCCATATCCTCTCGTAGTATGACTGTGATATAAGATTCCACATATTCTGGCACAAGTCCCAAACTGATGTACCCTGGCTGGCATAGTATCAACAAACATTGGCACATATCTGGCCAAGGAATCAAACCTCAATTACTCTCTGACACTCATTCTGCCCTGCTCCAGATGTAAAAGCTACTCTACACTGGCCTGCTAGATCTCTCAGGGAAATAGTGGTCTATGAAAGCTTCAGAGAAGCTAGGCCATGTAGGTGTGGGTGTATCTCTACCTCGGGACATTTCTCAGCTCTCGTACCATAAAACTGCTATCTCTCGCAATTGAAACATTGCTAACTCAACTGATTCTATGGACGAGGCATGCATGACCCTAAATATCCTTTATAGCTGGTCTATGAAGTTCTGAGGGTCCTCTCTACTGTCTGTTCCTGTAAACTGCGAAGGACTCAAGGCAAGGACCTCACGGACTCTCAAATTCCCGGGCCCTTCAGTAGGCTTGACAATGGCCTGATTTGATGTAACTGGGATTGCTAATCCCCTGATTTGATGTAACTGGGATTGCTGGGGCTGGTATCGGTATTAATACTCCCTGGAGGGATCCTGGAATGGCGGTGACTACTGGGAAGATCGAGGTGATGTCTCCCTATCGCCCCCAGATCGGGCCGACTCTGACTGGGGCCCCTAACTAGTGCCCTCTCCTACCGCTACATCCAGCTTCCAACCAGTCGTGGTCTAATTTGCGTCAGACATTTCTTTGCAAATAAGTAGAATAATGTAAGTTTAGGGAGTTACCCTATACAATACAGCTCTATAGCACGACTGGAGGAGAAAGGAGGGTAACCACATTATTATGCCTCGTAGCCTCCTGTCTATAAAATATGGTGCATAACACACCCATAGATAAGACTCTACTTGACATGGATTGCATACTCCCGGGGATATGACCTTCTTTGACACCAAGCTTATCACGCCCCACCTTAGGAGGCATGACTGGCACTTAGTGACAAATTGGGACCTGGACTGACCTGGCCAGGCATAGGCACCTTTGGTGCTTGCCAACAACTCAAAATCAAGAAAACGACGAGCTATATCTCGGCTGTAAACATAGCCTTGAGCCGACAAGGCCACACAACACCTGTAAAGCAAAATAGCTAACCCAACAATAAGGCAATAAAAGGGATCCTATGCGGGCCGATAAGACCATAATGCTGTCTAGTTATAGCAGAATGGAAAATAGGTAATCATACTCATACTATGGCCGACAAGGCTGCTAACTAACCAACTACACTAGGCCCCACACGGAAAACAACAACTAACAACTGAGAAACTGTAGCCTGCAAGCCTCTAGGAGTGTAATAATAGTTGGAACAGGGCCTTGACCTACCCAAAAGCTATACAACAAAAGAACAAACCTTCTCTAACTATCAATTCCAGAGAAGAGGAGCTGACTGAACTGTGGACTCTAGCTGGCAGCTAGGAAGGTCATGGACCACGTCTATCCACACCTGCAGGCAAGTAATCCAGTGGCCCAAAGATGGGCATCAGTACAATATATACCAAATATGTAAGGCAATAATGAAAGTTGAGTAAAGCTAATAGAAAGACTGAAAGTAATCAATAAGGAGGATAGGAATTTAACCTGAATAACCTCACAATTTGAAATACAACTAGCAAGTATATGTACAAACAAGAACCTAACTGGGCCCCCATAATCCTGGAAGGTATAATCAACATAGAATAACCTACCTGGGCCCCATAAGCCCTGACAAGTACAAACAATGCACACCCCTCTTATCTGGACTATTATAGGTTCATAGGCATGCTATAACTCAGGAATACTCGTCTTCTGAAGCTGTATCCGAGCCTAGTAGGCTCCTGCATCTGGTTGAGGTGTCTGGGCTCCTGTAGCTGTGTTTGAGCCATTTGGACTCCTGCAACTATATCTGAGCCGTTTGGGCTCCTGTAACTGTCTCTGAGCCGTCTGGGCTCTTGCAACTGTATATGAGCCGTCTGGGCTCCTATAACTATAGCTGAGTCATATAGGCTCCTATAATTGTAGCTGAGCCGTTTGGGTTCCTATAACTGTATCTGAGTCGTCTGGGATCTTGTAACTGTCTTTGAGTTGAACTATATGTTGTGTTATCAACTATAACTACGTTTTGTGCTACTTAGTTTAGTAATATAGGCTAGCAGCCACCCTCAGGCCGTCGTGGCCTTAAGGTGGTAACAAGACACCTACTAATCCTCCTAATCGGTAAACAACTGAACAGAAGCTCCCATGTCGCCTCTGGCAATAGCGGAAACTAGATTTAAACCTTTCACTGAAGAATACTATACTATACCCTCGTTTCATTTCGCGATAGCTAACCATAATACTGATAGGCACAGGCTATTACAAGGTGTTGATTGTATCAGCTAAACAACAGGATTAACTTGCCGAGAGGAATAGCCTTAACATACCTTAATCGATGATTTTTATGTACTCGAGCAATTCCAACTCGAAGTTAGTAATTCCACCAATTTGAAGCCCTCACTCTGAGAAAATGAGGCTATTTCAATACTAATAATCGGCAAATAAAAATATCTTTCAATAGAATTGACTATAACTTTATCTTCGGTTAATTCAGCCAAAAACTTGCCAATTCTCAAGAATTTAGAAGGTAGAATTGCTTACCTATTGCCTGTAGCCGCGTAGGACTCAATTTAAAGTAATTTTGGCAACTTTTAATCAGCAGGGTTTCGGTGCATCGAGCGAATTTTCAAGAAATAACTCTGTAGAGATGATCCTCGAAGGCCTAGAACTCGATGCCCAAGATGAATTTGCATTTGGACAGAGTTTGACGGCGTAATTTGATGAAAGTTGGATGAAATTCGTGCTTGTTCTTTATTTTGGGCTGAGGGAAATTTTTTATAATGAAACAATGTGATCAAGAGGGACTTATATATAGGTAGGGCGGTGGCAGGGGGTGTGCGGCTCGCCCCCCATTGTCCAGCACTAGGGGCGCAACGCGCCATCCCGCGCATAGGGGAGGCTGTGCTGTGCGGCGCCCATTGCGGCCGGCCTTCTGATCCCGGCCTCCCATCCGTTCGACAACGTGCTGATGTGTTCACCCTTTGAACCTTCTCTCGGGTGTGTTATATACTAAAATTCTCAACATACATGAGCACATGATGGTCGTACTATGAAAATTTGCAGAGTGTAACATTTTAAAGGCTAAAAAGGGGGAGGTAATTGGGCAAGAATAAGGTGGGTATTAATGGTGTTAGGTTGGGAAGGTGGGTTTTGGGATGGTAAAGAGTGGTGGGAGTTTTGAGAAGAAGATGGAGAAAAGGGTTTTTATTAGTAGTTAGAAGGGTTTGACTAGAAATCCTTGGGTCGAGTTAGTCAATAGGTCGGTCAACGGGTCTGTCAACACTTTAAATGAAGTTCGTACCTTGACTTGTGCTTAATCGGTAATCACCGATGACCATCATCCTTTCAGTTCACTGTCCTGCAAACCGACATTTGACCGATGATTCGCAGTTTGGCACCGGCATTTTATCGGTTGGGTAGCCGATTCTACCTCAACTACCAGGTGTACTGGTTTGAACTGGTGCCCGTTCGACGATTTGCACAATGTCATCAGCATTACGCCAGTGAGCCACCGGCTTACTCTTATTTTCTCCACTTTCTGCTTTCTACCGGTGACAAGGCGGCGCCTCGCGCTTGTGCACCGGTGTTTCACTTGTCCACCGCAATTCCTACCATGTTCTTTTCTGCCTTGTTTAACATCCATCCCACCTACAAAACAAAAAAAAAACAAAAACATAGAAGTGCTCAAAGTAAAATACTTGGGTTGCCTCCCAAGAAGCGCCTTAGTTAACATCATGGCTCGACGGATGCATTTTGTTGCTATGGTTTGTCCAGGTACATGACCTCCACTTGGTCAACCTCCTCCAATGCCCCCAAATACTTCTTCACCCTTTGCCCATTCACCTTGAATTTTGACCTGCTTTCTCCCTCAAGTTCAATAGCACCGTTCCCAAAAACTTGGGACACCTTAACTGGAACTGACTATTTAGATGTGAGCTTTTTTGGGAATAACCTTAGTTTTGAGTTAAACACAACACCCTTTCTCCCAGGGAAAAATTTCGATGTAGGATTTTCTGATCATGTTAATGCTTCATGAGGGCCTTATATATGGCAGCGTTCTCATATGCCGTCATTCTAAATTCGTCTAACTCATGTAGAATTTCTACTCGCCTTTGGATGGATTTCCCCAATCAAGGTTCAAACTTCTCAGTTCCACAGGGCTTTATGCTCTAGCTCAATGGGAAGGTGACAACCTTTGCAAAAACAAGCTAGTAGGGTTACATTCCAATTGGTGTTTTATAGGCAGTCTAATATGCTCGTAAGGCGTCATCTAGTTTTTGAGCACAATCTGTTCTGTTCACATTTACTATTTTAGTCAGAGTGGACATGATTTCCCAATTAGAGACTTCTTCTTGGCCACTGGTTTGAGGATGATAAGGGGTAGCCACTTTGTGCTTAACACCGTACTTGGTTAGCAAAGCACTGAACAAATGATTACAAAAATGTGATCCCCCATCACTTATGATAGCCCTAGGGATGCCAGATCATGAGAAAATGTGCTTTTTCAAAAAGGGCATTACGCTCTTCCCCTCATTATTGGGCAACGCCACAACTTTCACCCATTTAGAGACATAATCAATAGTCACCAATATGTATGTGTTTCCATAAGATCTCACAAAAGGACCCATAAAATCGATTCCCCATACATCAAACACTTGCACCTCTATGATTGGTATCAAAGAAATCTCATTTCGACTCGAAATACTTCCTGTTCGTTGACATTTATCACATTGCTTAACAAAGTCATGGACATCTTAATGAAGGGTAGGCCAATAAAATCCACATTGTATCACTTTTGATGCTGTCCTAACACTCCCATAATGGCCCCCAACAAGTGACGAATGACAAGCCTCGAGGATTGGCACCATTTCAACCTTTGGAATACACCTATGAATTATACCATTAGCACAACAATGGAAAAGGTACGGATGTCCCAATAGAACTTCTGAACATCATGCATGAATTTCCTTTTTTGAGGGAAAGTTAACCCTACAAGAGTGATATTGCTTGACAAGTAGTTAGCAAAATCAGCAAACCACGGATTTAAGTCATGGGTTGCACCCAAAATCCGTTTGTCAGGAAAGTCATCATTAATCTTCTCATGTGCCCTTGCCTTACCTTTTTTTCCAAGCGAGATAGATGGTCAGCCACTTGATTTTCACATACTTTTCAATCTTTTACTTCAAAATCAAATTCTTGTAACAAAAGGACCCACCTAATAAGCCCGGGTTTAGCATCCTTCTTGGTCATTAAATATCTGAGTGCTGCATTGACCGTGTGCACCACAACCTTTGTCCCTAGCAAGTATACCCAAAATTTTTCAAATGCAAAAACTAAGGCGAGCAGCTCTTGTTCTGTCACTATGCAGTTTTCTTGTGCATCAGTCAGGGATTTGCTGGCATAGTAGATGGGGTGAAAAATCTTTTCCTTCCTCTGACGAAGCACTTCTCCTAACGCTACGCCACTAGCATCACACATTAGTTCAAAGGGCTTTGACCAATCTGGTGCAGTAATGATTGGAGCGGATACAAGCTTCTCTTTCAATTCTAGAAAAGCCCTCATGCAGTCCTCATCAAAATTGAACTTTGCCTCTTTTTCTAACAATCGGAACAACGGATATGCTATCTTAGAGAAGTCTTTGATAAAACAATGATAAAATCCTGCATGTCCCAAAAAACTCCTAATACCCTTCATAATCTTTGGTGCAGGTAACTGCTCAATGGAACTAATCTTCACTTGGTCTACCTCAATCCCTTTCTCAGAAATCTTGTGTCCTAAAACTATTCCTTCTTTTACCATGAAGTGACACTTCTCCCAATTAAATACCAAGTTTGTCTTTTCGCATCTCTTCAACACCTCTTCTAGGTGACCAAATAGTCTTCAAATGAATTTCCCATAACTAAGAAGTCGTCCATGAAGACTTCCATAGTATCCTCTACCATATTTGAAAATATTGACATCATACACCCCTGTAAGGTGGTTGGGGCATTGCAAAGCCCGAAGTGCATCCTCTTGAATGCAAAAGTGCTATAAGGACATGTAAATGTTGTTTTTTCTTGATCCTCGGGAGCGATAGAAATCTGATTGTAACCATAGTATCCATCCAAGAAATAATAGTATTCTTTCCCAGCCAAGCTATCTAGCATTTGGTCAATAAAGGAAACTAGAAAGTGATCCTTCTTAGTCCATGAGTTCAACTTGCGGTAATCCATGCACACCCTCCATCCGATGACTAGACGCATTGGAATTATCTCATTCTTTTTGTTCGGTACCACTGTAATATCTCCTTTATTCGGAACACATTGGACAGGGCTTATCCGACTGCTATCAACTATAGGATACACAACTCCTGCATCTAACCATTTGATAATTTCTTTCTTAACTACACTTGCATCAGTGGATTCAGGCATCTCTGATGCTCAACTTGTGGGCAACAATTTTCTTGAAGGTTGATCTTGCGAGTGCAAACACCTGGTCGTATACCAATGATATCAACTATAGACCATCCCTGCCCATTGCTAGGATATGCCTCCTCAGTACAGCTCGAAATACTTCTACTTGTTGGTTGTCGAGCTTAGCTGAAATAATCACCGGGAGTGTCATTCTTTCCCAAATATACATATCATAGGGGGGAAAGTAATGGTTTGAGCTCTAATACTGGTGGTGAAATGATTAACGGTTGTGATGGTGGGGTTGTCTGATTCTTGAGGTCAAGATAAAGCTTCTTTGGTTGAAAAGAATAGGTGTCCAACTCTTTACTCACATGACACACCTTTTCCAATCCTCCACTGGTCAAGAGAATACTTTCAAATGTTTCTTTCAAAATCTTTTCTTCCATTCCCCATTTCACAGCTTCTTCTTCCACCATGTTTGGTGGTGCTGAGCTCTTTTCTTTCCTTATCATCTGTTAGGTTGCCAACTGAGATGCTAACAAATTCATTCTGTCCTCTAACTGTTTGATAGACACTTCATGGTCCTTCACCTTTTAAGTGAGGTCCAAGAGGTCACTTATCAGCTCCCAAATTCCTAAATCAGTCGAAACGACCTGCTCAAGCACAACCTCGAGCATGCTTTCAATGCGGGATGAGGAGGACTTGTCACTTTCCTAGCTACTCATTTCAGCTATATATACAAAGTTTCGACCTTGATTTTTATTATAAGGATACCAATAGACCTGGTTGGCTTGTTGGTACCTCATACTAAAACATGTCATACAATTCGCTAACAGCTTTATTTGCTTCATCATCACCATTAACACCGCATCTTTTCTTTCTTCTCTCCTCAATATCTCATCCATCAATTGGAGGGTTTCAAAATAAGATGCCCCATTGGGATTCTTCGGTAGCCTTTCAAAGGGACTCATTAGCATACAAACAACAATTCAACAAGGTGAGAACAACACCGGAGATGCTAAATTAATTCAACCCAATAATCAACTAAAGGCTATCAAACTACATTCCCCAGCAACAACGCCATTTTTGATAACGTCTAAATTCACTCCTCTTAACGAGAGAGAATAAATGGTCATTGACAAAACAAATATACCCGATGGGTTTCGGCTAGAATCCCACAGGAATGTGAGTCGATCATACAAGAGTTGTCTATTAAATTGAAGTAATTCGCATCACTATTTCAAAAGCAATGAAGTAAAAGTTGGGGGAAATGCAATTTGTTAATTAAGAGAGAATTTCTATCACGAAAACAAAGGTACAGCGTAGAAAACATCAAAGGAGAAACGACTAAGGGTGTGATATTGATAGGGGCGTCATTGAATTGGGATTGCTAAAAGCTCCTAGCATTATTAAATAGTATAATTAGATATCGTCAAGGTAGTATCCTAAGTTTCTCAACCAATTAAATGCATTAACCTCGGGTTTTTACAAACCTCAAAGTTCTTTTCACAACAACCACATCAGTTTGGGTGAGAATTATCTATTTCTAGCCTAGATTCTTAGTGGGTATATGATAATAGGTTTTGGCTATATCTAGCCTAACCCCACATGATCAACACTCAATTACCCATTATTATTTCCTCACCCATACTTCAAATTCCCTTTTCAAGCAAAATTAAAGTAAGTAAATTCAACCCACATTTGCAACTATTAGTATTAAGATTAAAACTCAGAGGAAATACTAAAATTATACTAGTAGAGTAAATCTAAGATCAAATACACAATACCCAATTCAAACAAACCCCAATCATTCACACACCCCTAGCAAGAAATTTAGCTACTCATGAAAGTAGAAAAATACATTGCATTCAATAAAAATTTAATATCCATTCACAACTTGAGTAAGAAAATTTCAGCAAGAGTTTATGCTCCAATAGAGTTTCTACCTTGTAGAAGAAGAAGAAGATTGTTTCTCTCTCTACCTCTCTCTACTTCAATACAATGCTCATAGAATAATGAAAACCTGATATGGAATAATGGAATGTTCAGTTCCTTTTTGAGATATACAAAAAGAAGGTATAGATCTGCTCCTCTTTTTTCATTCTTGACATTTTAACCTCTTTCTAGCGAGCTTCACTTGCGATTCACTTGTGGTTAGCCGATGCATATCCATGGGCCGTCAATTAGTCATAGTTGAAGAATAGTGAGCTCGTGAGTGCTTTGGCGTTGGCACAGGCGGTTCGTCGGTGCTGATTTGTGAACTGCGAGTCTGTCACGGCTGATGGCTAGAAAGTTTTTGATCACTTCAGCATTGGCACCGGCTGTTTGCCGGTGTTGATACACAGTTCATAGGTCTCCATCCTTCCTCAGCATAGTAGAAAACTGTAATCAACCAGTGTTTCGCTGGTGTCCTTTTGTGGAGCACCGGTCCTCCACTCTATTTTTCATGTTTTTTGCTCAATTTCATACTTTTCCTATTCATGTTAGGTACCTGCAAAGATTAAGAAAAAGGGTATAAAATCCACCTAAATGACTTGAAAACTAAGAAAAAATTCATTTTTAAGAGCATAGTGAGTTGGTAAATTACCAACTCTTCAAGAGGCAGTAGCCACTCCAGCATCCTCTGTGGTCCTGGCTCAGGTCCTTAACCTTCTAAGAAGCCTCGTGGGAAATAGGGTAGCGCCAACTACTCCCGCAGGGGAGCAGTTGGGAATACAAAATACAGCTATTGTGGCTCCCTGCATTGATGATATTCTTAAGGCGGTGATATTTTCGAGGTCGGTAGCTGGATTAGTAATGACTGGAGAGGAGCATGACTTATTCTGGAGGTTCACCAAGATGAAACCTCCCACCTTCTAAGGTACTTAGGTAGAGGATGCATACGCGTTTATCATTGACTATCACGAGAGGCTCCATAAAAAGGAAGCAGTGGAGAAGTATAGGATAGAGTTTGTCACCTTCCAGCTGATAGGTGATGCTAAGCTCTGTTGGAGGGCTTTTGTGGAGTGCAGACCAGCGGGGTCACCACCATTGAGTTGGACCCAATTCTACTCCACTTATTTGGAGAAGCACGTACCACGTACCCTGAGAGATCGACAACGAGATGAGTTCACCACCATTGAGAAGGGGACCTCTTTAGTTGTAGCATACCAGGCCTGATTCCACTCACTGTCCAGGTATGGTCCGCCCTTATTGTCCATAGAGGAGGAGAGGATCAGGCGATTTATTAAAGGCCTGAATGTGTGTCTCCAACTGTCAGCCCTTCAGATGGTTTCTGCAGGTAAGACCTTTCAGGAGGTAGTTGAGTTTGTGAAAAATATGGAAAGGGTGAAATAGGATGGTTATGCGAAAGAATGCTGAGAAGATGGCTCAGAAGGTGGGTTCTTATAGCGGCTCTTTTGCTAGGACTCCGGTACCCCAGGGCTACTCGGGACACCCTATTCAGTCATCCATGTAGGTGTCAGCTGGGGGTCCGCCAAGGACTACTCCGCGACCAGAGCACTTAGATAGTTTTCTCAGATTTTGGGGCTCACCCTATTTTTCCTATTTTGACTTAGAGACTAGTGATTGAGAAGGTGTGTCATGAATGCAGGGAGTATGCCCATATCCGCAGATGGTGTCCCAGGTTTGGTCAGGGTGGGCAAATTATTCCATACATAGCACCTCGAGCTCTGGCCCAAGCTGGAAGAGGAGGGAGTATGTTCAGCAGGGATCACTCACAGCTAGGGAGGGGCAATCAACCAGTGGTTAGAGGTGGCGCCCAGTCAGGTAGAGGATGCGCCTAGGTCGGAAGGGGTGGCAATCCGTTTGATAGAGGGGTTGCATAGCCCAACAAGGGTGGTTCTCAAACAGGTAATCAGGCCACTACTACGCGTTTCCGAGTAGGCCCAAGGAATAGGCTTCCAATGTTGTTATCACAGGTACAATTTTTGTATGCGACAAAATGGCTACTGGTTTGTTTGATCCTGGTTCTACTTTTTTCTGTGTGTCTGCTTATTTTTCTTTAGGATTGGATCTTGCTTGTGATTTACTTGATACTGTTATCCATGTGTCTACTCCTGTTGCGGATCTTGAGGTGGTGGATAGGGTCTGTCATGCTTGAATTATTAACTTCATGGTTTGTGATACTCGGGTAGATTTGGTGATCTTAGACATGGTTGATTTTGATGTGATTCTGGGAATGAGTTGGTTGTCTCTGTACCATGCCATTCTGGATTGCCATGCTAAGACAGTTACCATATCGCACCCAGGGTCATCTAGGTTGGAGTAAAAAGGAAATTGTGGCCCTGCTCCTAAGAAAACTCATCTCCTACATTCATGCTCTAAAATTGATAGGGCGAGGGTGTTCAAAATATTTAGCTTATATCGGGATACCTGCTCAAAGGGTACTTCCATAGAGTCGATCCTAGTAGTTTGTGAATTCTTAGAGTTATTTCTCACGGATTTGCCTAGAATGCCGCTGGACCGCGATATTGACTTTTACATAGATCTAGAGCCAGGGACCTGACTTATTTCTATACCTCCATATAGAATGGCACCAGCTTAGTTGAGGGAGCTCAAGGAATAGTTGCAAGAATTGCTTAGTAAGAGTCTTATTAGGCTGAGTGTCTCTTCATGAGGTGCCCCAGTCTTATTTATGAAAAAGAAGGACGATAGTATGCGAATGTGTATTGATTACCATCAGCTGAATAAGGTAACCATTCAGAATAAATAACTTTTTCCTCGAATAGATAACCTATTTGATCAGTTACAGGGGCAACAGTGTTCTCCAAGATTGACCTGAGATTAGGCTATCATCAGCTAAAGATTCGTGTTGAGGATATTCCCAGACAACTTTTTGGATCAGGTATGGACATTATGAGTTCCTAGTCATGTTCTTCAAACTCACTGATGCTCCAGTAGTGTTCATGAGCTTGATGAATGATATTTTCAAACCTTATCTAGATTCATTTGTAATCATGTTCATTGATGATATCTTGATATACTCTAAGACTAGGCAGGAACATGAGAATCATCTGAAGATTGTGATGGGGTTGCTGAAGGAGAAACAACTATACGCCAAGTTCACCAAATGTGAATTTTGCCTTGAGTCAATATCTTTTCTGGGACATGTAGTCTTCAAGGAGTGGATTAAGGTGAATCCACAGAAGGTGGGTGTGGTTCGAAACTGGGCTAGGCCTACTATAGTGAATGAGATTCAGAGTTTTGTGGGGCTGTCCAGTTATTACCGTCGATTTGTGAAGGGATTTGCATCTACTGTCTCGGCCTTGACAAGGTTGACTCAGAAAGATGTGTCTTTCCAATGTTCCGAGGAATGTGAAGAGAGTTTTTAGAATCTCAAAACCTTGCTAACCACAACACTTATCCTAGCACTACCGGTGGAAGGTAAAGATTTCATTGTTTATTGTGATTCCTCATGGTCTGGGTTGGGTGTTGTGTTAATGTAGGAAGTACAGGTCATTTCTTATTCTTCAAGATAGTTGAAGTTGCATGAGAAGAATTACTCTACACATGAATTGGAGTTGGCGGTGGTGGTGTCTGCCTTGAAAATCTGAAGGCATTACTTGTATGGGGCTCATTGTGAGGTATTCATAGATCATCACAACTTGCAATATGTGTTCTCCCAGAAAGATCTTAATCTAAACAATGAAGATGGATGGAAGCTTAAGGATTATGATGTTATAATCCTATATCACCCAGGGAAGGTAAACATTGTGGCAGATGCCTTGAGCCAAAAAGCAGTGAGTATAGACAGTCTAGCTTTCTTAGAAGCTACTCGGCGGCTGATTGTCAGAGAAGTCCAGACACTGACGAACAACTTGATGAGACTTTTATTGACAGGAATAGGTGAGATACTAGCCAGTGTGGAGGCTAAGGCATCACAGTTAGAAGAGGTAAAAGCCAGGCAATTTGAGGATGCAAAATTGAGTAAGATTTGGGATAAGGTCTTACAAGGGGAAGCTAAGGAAGTCGTGCTAGATGATTTGAGAATAAAGGGGCGTGTGTGTGTTCCCCGGGCTGATGAGCTGATTAAAATCATCCTGTCAGAAGCTCACAACTTGAGGTACTCCATCCATACTAGGGTTACTAAAATGTATCATGACCTAAATCGGTGGGGAAAGATAAAGAGAGGCATTGTTGATCATGTCGCCCAATGTTTGAACTGTCAGCAGGTAAAGTACGAGCATCAAAATCCTGGGGGAGTACTTAAGAGAATGCCCACCCTAGAGTGAAAATGGGAGCGAATAGTGATGGACTTCGTGGTTGATCTTCCAAAGACATTGGAAAAGTTTAACTCTGTTTGGGTCATTATTGACAAATTGACTAAGTCTTCCCACTTCTTACCTATTTAGGTGACTTACAATGCTAAGAGACAGGCCAAGCTGTATGTGAAAGAGGTGATTCAGTTGCATGGGGTGCCAATTTCTATCATGTCAGATAGGGGTACACAGTTCACCTCCCATTTCTAGAGGACTTTGCAGGCAGAGCTAGGTACCAGGTTGGAATTGGGCATATCGTTTCATCTACAAACAGCGGGCAGTCAAAAAGGATAATTCAGGTGTTAGAGGACATACTTCGAGCCTGTGATTGATTTTGGTGTCCATTGGGATAAATTTTTACCTTTGGCAGAGTTTGCTTACAATAACAGTTATCATTCGAGTATTGGCATGGCGCCATTTGAAGCTCTGTATGGGAGGAAATACAGGTTTTCAATCGGATGGTTCGATGCATTTGAGGTGAGTTCTTGGGGTACTGACTTGCTTAAGGAGTCCTTGAAAAAAATTTGGGTGATTCAAGAATGACTAGTAACTACTCAAAGCAGGCAAAAGCAATATGCAGATAAAAAGGTGAAGGACATAGAGTTCATGGTGGGAGAGAAAGTGTTTCTCAAGGTCTCCCCCATGAAGGGGATGATGCAGTTTGGGAAGCGGGGGAAGCTTAGCCCAAGATACATTGGGCTATTCAAGATCCTTCGGACTGTTAGGGAAGTAGCTTATGAATTATCCTTGCCTCCAGGACTGTAAGGAATACATCCAACCTTCCATGTCTCCATGTTGAAAAAATACCATGGGGATGGATCGTATATAATCAAATGAGACTCAGTGTTGCTGGGTGAGAACTTGTTCTAGGAAGAGGAGTAGGTATCTATAGTAGATAGAGAGCTATGCAAGTTGAGATCAAAGGAGATTGAAATGGTAAAGGTCCAGTAGAAGAATCGTCCCGTAGAGAAAGCCACTTGGGAGACCGAGGCCGGCACACGGAACAAATATCCACAACTGTTTGTAGAATCTAGTATGTCCTCTTTCCTACTTTTGTAGGCCATTCGGGGATGAATAATATTTTAATTAATATATGATGTAACGACCCATCTGTCATTACGGGGGGACAAATAAGACCGAACACCCCTCTCTAGCCTAAATTTTGGTGGGAAGGTGTTGAGTAGATGTTGGTGGGATTTTGAAGCTTAGAAATGGTCTTTGTGCAATAAATGAGAGCTACTGGTTACAGGGGATCACTACAGTGGAGAGATAACCACTGCAGCGAGACCATTACCATGGTCGGAGTTCTGCTGTAATAGATCAGGAAATATATCACTGGATCTGTTGTGACAGTGTTTGGGGAACCGTAGCGGATCCGTTACAGCAGATTACGTAAACTAGTAAGTGGGTTTTAAGTGAAATTTCAAGGGGTTTACCCATTATTCCAAAAATAAACTGCGAGAACTCAGAGAGAACTCCCCAAGTGCAGAGCAGTTTTCCCTTCTCAAAGGTAAGAATCTTAGTCTATTCTCTTTATTTTGATGCCCTAACCCCATAGAATCAATAGGGGGACCTGTTATGGTGGAAATTCTAGGTTGAAAAGCCCTAGAATGATAAGAGTAAGGGAAATAGCTTGGGTATTAGGGGTTGATTGATTTTAGGTCTGTAGGCATGTAATTATTATTCCCTAGGGTGAATGGGATGGTGCTAGTTTATCATTCCTAGAATTGGAGACCTAGAGAGTGGTAGAAGTGGAGAATTTAGCGTTAAAATTGCTTGAAAGAAGGTTTGGGGAATAGAAACCCCATGAATTAGGTTGAATGATCATGGTGGGATTATAGTGGTATGAATCAATCGCAGGTAATGATTAAAACCCCATGAAGCGGGTAGAATGAGGGCAGGGTTGAATTTCCAAACCGTTATTTCCCCAAGTAGTTGGTTGATATTTTTTTAATCTTTTGTTCTATATTTTGAACATTCGGAAGCGCTGAGGAAAGGTAAGGCTCCAATGGAGTAACTTGAGATTCCAATATGAAAACAAGGTAGGTTATGATTTAACAGGAGTTAGACATTGGATAATAGTATATATGTGTATGGAATGATTTTGTGTGAATTAATCTCCGAACATTGCTTGTTGATGTAGTCTTGTGCTGAATTCTATTATTGAACAAGTAGCTATGAAATCATTAGTTATGTAATGTGGAAGTTGGATGCTAAGAGGTTAGTTATATTCGTTTGTATTATTTGAATATGATTCATGAATGGTTTGAGAAATCGAGTTAAGGGAGGTAAGATGAGGCCTTTCCAGGGTCAATAAACTGACTAAGTAGTAAAACATTGAGATGTGTGAATGAAAGTGGAAAATGTGAATGTCCTAAGATGAGTGTCTCGTACCCAAGAGGAGCATCTAGACAAGAAATGATAGTTGAGTGGCTCGTGTTCGAAGGGAGAATCGGAACGAGCAGATGAGTGGGAGGGGTACCACGCTGGTACAGTACATAGATTTCTAGAGTCCCCTGCAGGTCATGATTGGAATGGCAGAAATAAGACCCTGTGACATGTGTGTACATTGATGTTCAGTGATTGAGTGTTCATGGTAATGTGATGGAGGCGTGTGCCCGAATCATCACCATTCGTTGGATTATTTGACTGAATGTAAGAAGTAAGACCGGACTGAGAATGTGAGGACCTGATTGAACTGAACATATGGTAATGCATTTTGCACATTTGGATTATTGATATGTTTGTAATGATTTTATGGTTAGGTGAAGTTAAATGAGGACTCGTGACGAGTTGTGAACCCTTTCGTGAATGATTCCTTCAGTATTTCTTGAGTTCATGATGTGTCGATTGTTTATTGATGACTATGAATAGCGTGGATGATCATAAGGACTAGTATGTTGAAAAGAGTTAATAGAATGATGGGTTTGCAGCTAAGTCGAGCTACTACCAAGGCAGTACCGCTACAATGGAACTTATTTCACTGAAGTGAGATCGTGGCGGCGGTCAAATGACTGTTGCAATGAGACCCAATCCAGTGAGCAGGCCTGCTAGCACCCTGAGCGGGTTTAATTTCTGAAAGATTATTGTTTATTGAAATGGTATTATGAGGTATACGCATATTGTTGTTTCATATATATGTATGATATTATTTAATATTAGCCGATGATGCCTACTAGTACTGTGTTTTATACTGACGCTACTTCTGCACTTTTTTTATGAATATAGAATTCGATCCCAACAGCTCATCTCACCATCATCTTTAAAGTAGCAACGAAGTTATAGAAAGGTGAGTGGCTCAATGAATACTGACTGACTCTTCCGTGTCTGATGTCTCTAGTTCAGACTCTTATTGCTTTTCTGTCTTTTTTTTTTTTTTTTGGAGGGGGGGGGGGGGATTACTCTTAGACAAAGATAGATAGATATCCTCGTGTACAATGACTATCAGGTTTTGGGAGTGTTTTTATAGCAGATTTTTTTGGTTCCTTTATCTATATTGATGTTCCGTTAATTAATTTCATAATATGTTTTATTCCTTTTGAATGTCATGGTTTTGGGTTAAAGAGTTGGAAAATATTGGTTCGCCTACCGCGAGGTTAGTGTGGGTATTAATCATGATCATTTTGGTCGTGACACAGTTTGAGCCGTTAAATGGACAACTAATCAACCGATGAAGTAGCAACGTCAAAATTTCACAAGGCACCTTATTTGAATTAATCGATACCAAAAAAAAAAGGACAACCCGGTGATCTAAGCTCCTGTTTATGTGTGGGGTCTGAGGAAGTGTTGGACCACAAGGGTCTATTGTAAGCAACCTTACCCTGCGTTTCTACAAGAGGCTGTTTTGACGGTTCGAACCCGTGACCTTCTGATCATATTGCAACAACTTTGCCTCTGTGTGTGTGTGTGTGTATTGAATTTATAGTATTGAAAATATAATGTTTTGAAGATATTTCAAATATAAAAATGAGTATCAATTAAATTAGTCTTGAAAAAAATGGTAAATAGCCCTTATTGCAAAGAGATCTCTTTTAGATTTATTATTTTTCTAACAAATTGATGATCGGAGTTTGTTTTTTATGATTATGAAACTTATGTCAAAGTTGAGCTTATTTGAAATAGATTTTGGTATTGAATTGTGAGTTGGATTGTTGAAATTTGAAGATAAATTTTCATTCTGGCATGCATGACTAAACATTTAGCCAACTTTTATGACTGAAGTGCAATTATACATGAAAAATTAAAACAGTGCTAAATAAAATTTTGAGATTTGTTGTTGTTATGACAAATTGATGGTTGAGGTTTATTCTTTATGATATATAAAATTTATGTTTTAGATTTAAATCTACTTGAAATAAACTTGTCTGTTGAATCGTATGTTAGTCTGTTGAAATTCAAAGAACGGAAAAATAAAAATTCAAACACATATTATTGAAATTTTAGTCAATTTTTACATGACTTAGGTCCTGTATGATTCAAATACAAACATATACACATGAAAAACTCAATCACACATCATTAAAATTTTAATCAATTTTTACATCCACTTCAACCAAAATTTCTACGCCCTTTTTCTTAATTTTCAAAAAAACCAAAGGCGATAAACTTTTGAAAGCTCCCTTTTTATTTTCTTTCAAATGAGAATCTAGTTTTGTATGTGTTTTTAGAAAACAGATATGTTGGACTCAAAATCAAAGTAAATGGACTCTTTTTAAAAACTATAAACAAACTAAAGGTAAGATTCTCTAAAAAGCTAACACAATTATTCTCCAAAAACTCATTCTGAAGAACCAATCGCTTCAAAATTATTTTTAGTACTTTTCTTTTTGCACAAACTATATTTTCTATAAATTAAATTAGTAAGAAACTAAGCATAGAGTACAGCCGAGATATTAAGTCATGTTGGACGGATTGAATTATAACTTGAAATCAAGTATTTTTACTTGGGAACACTGGCTAAAATCTTCACGGATAAGATACTTGATCTGCAAATTTTCCTGCTAGTTCTGTTCATCTTTTTCAGAAAAGGAAGATAGTGAAGATGAGATGAATGATTATCCTATTGTTTCCGTTTGTAGCTATCATTTTTGTTTCCAAAATCTCTTTTGTAATTCCCATCTACTGTTGTTCCTACCATAAGTATCAGCTTGTTACTTCAGTCATGATTGCTCAATATTGCTACGCTTGTTTAATTTCCCCCATTACTATGGTTAGACTTTAAAACATTTTATTCATGATGGTTTAAAATTTGTTTACACAATTAGATCACTAATAAAATTATTATACTTTCTTACATAAATACAACTTTTAAAAATGACAATTATAAAAGTTACAACTACTTTAAAAAAATTACATAAATACAAATTATTTATAATTTTATCTTTTTAATTACATTATATATAACTTTTATTTTTCTAAAATATCTATGCTAATTAAATACATAAATAAAAGATTATATACCTGATATAAGAATTCAAATACACAAAATCCCATAAAACACTCTATCTTCTCCATTTTTCTCTAGAAATTTCAAAAATCCTATATTCTCCATATTTGATCTTTCAAAAATACCAAAGAATCTCTCTTTCTTCTCCATATATATTTTTTCAAAAATCTCAAGACTCCTTCCCTCTTCTCCATTTTTATTTTTTCAAAAATTCTTCTCTCTTCTCCATATTTATTTTTTCAAAAATTTCAAGAATGCTTCCCTCTTCTCCATTTTTATTTATTTTTTTCTCAAGAATCCTTCTCTTCTCTATTTTTGTTTTTTAAAAAATCTCAAGATTCTCTCTGCCATCACTATCGTATATTTTTACAAACTCAATGTAAATTTAAAATTTGATATATAGTATACAATATATAAATAATATATGTATAATGTATTTATTTCTTCAATATATCTAATATATGAATACGATAATGTATGCTCAAATATAAATATATATATAAATAACAAATAATACTTGTTATATTTATATTATGTTAAAAGTGTGAAGGCCTTTTGAAATGTTGATTGTACTTTTTTTCCTTCATTAAAAGACTTCACAATAGACAAAATTGTCATTTACTATTTTTACACACTTATTATTTAAAATTATTATTTTATAATTATTTTCATCACCTTAATTTATCATATTAGATTTTTTATTTGTGGCATAATTCTATTTATAGTGTAAATCTAAAAAATAAAAAATTTCCATCTTTTTTTCCTTTTTGAGTCACGGATTTTTTCTACCTTATTTTGTTATATTCGATTTTCTATTTATAGCATAACTCTATTTATAGTGTAAACCTTAAAAAAATTAATAGTAAATAAATAAATAAAATAAATAAATAAAGTTAACAACTTCCATTTCCTTTTTAATTCGAAAACGTTTTTTTTTTGTTTTCACCTTTTGATGGTAAGAAGTTTTGTTCCTTTTTGTTTTTCCTTTTTTTATAGTTATGATTTTGTTGTGTTTTTGATATTTTTTTAAAATAATAATGTCTTAATATTTTTATATTTTTAAATTTTTTTTAATTCTATAAAAAGATTTATGTTTTCGTGTTAATCTATCTTTATTTTTTTTGTTATAAATTTTTTTATGTTGGAGATTTGAAAAGGACAATAACAATTATTATTTCAACTCAAATTGTTTATATTCAAAATAGTTCAACTTAGATTTTCTCCTTTAGTTGAGTCTAATATTGATACTATGTTATCTCCTTTAGTTGAGTCTTATATTGATATGACGTGATCTAAATTTTGTATTATTTGTGACATTCTTCATCTACTCATACATTCACAAGTTTCATTTATTTAGGTAAAGCAATCTCTTCATCTCATAAAATAATTCTTTTTATAAAATTATAAATTATTATAATTATAACTCTTTTGCATAATTTATTTTAGATAAGCTTGCAATGGAATCTGAAAAGGATTTCGTGAACAAATTGTGCCAATTTACAATTGACGAAGAGATAATAATTCTTTTTCGTATTATATTATGTATTTATATTTTATATTTTTACATATATGTTTGAGTTCTTATATATTTTTATTATATTTTAAATGTATATTTTTTTACCATTAAAGTTTAATTTTTTGCAAGGCACAAAAGTTTATACTATACTTTTCAATAATTATATTGAAAAGTGAAACATTCTTTTTACAAAAAGACAAGATCTGTTACATCATAAACAGACACGATAATAGTGTTAATCCTAATTTTGTATCAGCAAACAAGGATATTGAAATTGAATTCAATGACAACACTATAGTTCAGGAATGCAACAGTCATTTTTCTACTGTTACTTTTTCAAATAATTTTATTTTATTTAAAGATGCAATATAATCTTTCGATGAAATAATCTTTGATAATTAACAAATTAAAGAGTATAATTTTATTATGTATTAATACGTTAATTCCTCCTTCTCCTTCTTCCTTTTTTAAAATAATTGTATAATTGAAAAAAATATATATAGAAACACAACATACTTTAAGTTGTTTCAATTAATCGAGTGTTCTTGTTATTCACTCTCTTTAGTTATGTCTACACTATTTTTTCCGATTCAATTTATGTGAAGTGTTTGATTAAAAACATAAATTAAGAGAGAGAGAGAGAAAAAAAAAGTAATTATCTCATAAAGGGTAAAATTAGAAGTTTAAAATTAAGTTATTACTAAATACTTAAAGTGTGAAGCCTCTTAATAAAATATCATTTACATTTTTATCCTTTTAAAAATAGAGTTCACACTAGACAAAATAATTATTTTTAATTTTTCTAGTGTCACACCCCGCCTCGTGGGGTATGACTGGCACCTGGTGCCCTACTAGGACCTGAACTACTGGACTGCTAAGCCTAGGCACATCTGGTGCCTGGCTGGCTCTGACTCACATTTCTGGAAATAAAGGGCCATATAACGGCTATAAACACAGCCCCCGGCCCAGTGGCCTATAGCCCCCTGTACCTGTAGTAACAGCTGACCAGAACATGCAACTATAGGGAACCTATGCGGGCCGACAAGGCCACCATGCTGTCTAGTTATCTGCAACTCAACAATAAAATACTAGAAGGCTACGTGACCGGCAAGGTTACCACTACTGTCAAACTTATGGCCCCACACGACCAACATAAAAGAAGCAAAAGTACTAACAGCTAACAACTGCACGGCCTCACACGACCGGCTCATTTGACCACAGGGAGACATATATCGACTGCAAGCCTCTAGGAATAGCAATAGAAATGATCGGGACAGGGCCCCGACCTACCTGTACTATACAACAAAAGAACTGAAATACACCTCTGGAATTCAGTCTCCGGATGACAGGAGCTGAATACTCGATCGCTAACAGGAATCACGTAGTGTCACCTGCTCGTCTATGAGTACCTGCAGGCAAGTAATGCAGTGCCCCACCGGGCGTCAGTACCGTTGGTACTGAGTATGTAAAGCAATAACTGAAAGAAACATTTGAAAACAATAATATAACTGATGAAACTGAAGTAGAAGGAATAGCTTAACTGTCTGATAATGTAAGTCATACCTTCTCTTAATCATACTGGAAGGAGTAGGAGTCATACCTGAGGACTAATCGTTCTACTGTCGATCTACTCGTATCTACTGTAACACAGTATAACATATCATAACATACATAGCATACACAAACCTTACCCGGCCCCCCATAAGCCGGGAGGTACAACCAGCACAGAATCTACACCCCTACCCCGGTCATCCCATCTCCTATAATGGCTGTAAGCATCCCGTCGGTCCCCTAGGTATGCACTTGGGCTCGCTGAGCCCCTGACTATAACTGTACCTGAGTCCGAAGGACTCCTGATTCAACACCCGGGCGTATCCGCTCGATGGGGGTGTATAAAAGCCGACCAAGGCAAAATATGGGGAAACTGGCATCCCATCTTCGTCCCCTGTGGGACGGCATGCCACTCCGTAGAGCGACGTATCCTCGTCCTCTGGCGGACGAGTCGATACAGCTATTAACCCTGGGGCGGTCATGGATGCTAGGTAGTCCAACCCCAAACAATACAACGGTCTCAACTAGTAATACTGTCTGCATATCTAACATGCTGAGGCTAATAGGGGTAAAGTATCGTATACATTACATGCTGAACTAATGATAGTAATCTGTACGTATTTAATACGTGCTGAGACTGGTAAATATACATATATATAAATATAGTCTCCTGCCAAACTGTACTGGGGCAAATGCTATACAAGATAGTATTTCTGCTGAAATCTATGCTATGTACTGAGTTTCTGTATTAACGTAATTTACTATTCCTAACATGCATTCTAAACTTTATTTTAGCCTGCCATTCTATTTCTGAAGTGCTTTACGGATTTTGCATCGCTTTACGGGGTTTCAACTAAATACAATAATATCTTAACATTTCATATTACATCACATACTGAGCATGCTGAGCAGTTTCTAACACTTGTGTTAGAATCTATGTCGTACTAGTAAGTTTCACGCAAGTTACAACTTGATGCTTCTAATACTGTATCAACATTCACAATAAACGTAACACTTGACTTCTGAACATTCTACTGGTCGGTAAATTACTATACTGCACTGATATTACTTAACTTGCCGAGGGAACTAGCTTTACATACCTTATTCTTGAACTATTCGTCCGTCGGACGAGCCTCGGCCGGTACTTCAACTGTTTTCTCCCAACTGCATTCATAAATACGTCAATTAATACTAAATACAACTTTATTGTAAAGAGCAACGTTACTTTCGATATAGTTTATAGCCTAAACTTAGGCTTATCGAAAGACGGTCGAAAGCTCGCTATTTTTCAGCGGTCCAGAAGGGAGAAATATTTACTTCTCAGCTAGGAACACATAGACATTAATTTAGAGCAATTCTACTTACCTTAGTTCGGTGGCTCGCCGATTCGTCGGCCGTATTTCACGAAACTAAATCCGTAGGAATGCTCTCTGCTGCTAAATACCTCAGTATCTGGAGTTAATTTGAATTTGGGCAGCGTTTAGCAGCGTAATCAGACGAAAATTATATAATTTCCTTCGTTCTTCCTCTTTCTCTGATTTCTCTCTCTGTTTTCCTGGAAATTTCTAAGTATATACTGATTTAAAATCGAAGTGGGCTTTATATACTTGGGCCTGGACAAGGCCAACGTGTCACGGAGCCAACGCGGAGGCTCTTCCTCCGTGAGACGCTGCCATCGCGGAGGGGCTCTGCCTCGGCTCCTTCCGCGATGGTTCGACAGGTTTCTCGTCCGATCTTTTCCCGGCCATTTCTCTAGCACGTACGGCCTTCAAATATGCTTAACCAACGTGCGAATAGGTCGTCTAGGTGCTGGTAATTCTACGAGGTATAACATCTAGCATTTAGGATTTTAGGATTAACTAAATTTTATGTGCTAAATTCTTCTTTATTTGAAATTTATCAAAAATATTAATATTTAATATACATATGATGCATGCATTTAAGTGCTTATGTAAAAGCGAGCAAATTTTTTACCTTTAAATCAAATGTTATTTCATTTGATCAAACTCTTAAACACAATCATTTATTAATTTAAAATTCATAATTTTCTTTCTAAATTCGTATATTATTACAAAAACACATCTTTTAAATATTATTTATGTTATTTCTATAATTTTTTTTATTAATATGAGGGATACACGCAAGGCGTGTACGCTTAGACTAGTAATATACATAAGAATAATATTATATATAGTATATAATAGCTAATATATAATACATACTATTATATAAGGTATATATTGTACATTATGAATATAAATATATATAATAATAGATAATACTTGTGTATAATATACATAAGAATAATATTATATAATGCATATATTAGTTTATATATAACAAGTAATATCATATAAGGTATATATTGTACATTAATGGAATATTTGCAGGATTTGGTATTAATGTTTGCTTATTAAAAGGTAAAAATAAGTAATTAATAGGAAATAATTTTATTATATATCAAATATATTTCATATTTAGCCTACTTAAATTATGGAAGAAATAATGAGTTATCTTATTTATAAAAACAATATCATATTTAAAATATTTATTCCTTTACTCATTTATAAGGTATATATTGTATATTATGTAATTTAGAAAATAGTTATAACTTTTGTGATCACCATTTAAAAAAATTGTATTTATGTAACCTCCCAAATTATAATAAGTAAATTTCTACAACAATAAATATCTATTCATCAATTACATTCAAATTTACGTTCAGATATATAAATCCTCATATAACATGTCACTCTACATAAATTTATCAATCCAATATTACAGAAATTATAAATAAAAAAAAATATTAAAGATTCTCTCTATATTTTCTACTAGTAATTAGATCTCTAAGATGATTATAAGGTGAGTAAAGACTCCTAGAAAACATATGACCTTTGTACACATAATAACATGATTACCGCATAATCCCAACTGATAGGAAATGCCTATATCACATTGATATGATGGATGAATCAGCAGGAAAAGAAAGGAAAGAAAACATAGATGCATGTGCTTAATTACTGGTAGACCCTTTTGTTCACTTCCCGACACAAACATAGATGCATGTGCTTAATTACTATTCCTAACATGCATTCTAAACTTTATTTTAGCCTGCCATTCTATTTCTGAAGTGCTTTACGGATTTTGCATCGCTTTACGGGGTTTCAACTAAATACAATAATATCTTAACATTTCATATTACATCACATACTGAGCATGCTGAGCAGTTTCTAACACTTGTGTTAGAATCTATGTCGTACTAGTAAGTTTCACGCAAGTTACAACTTGATGCTTCTAATACTGTATCAACATTCACAATAAACGTAACACTTGACTTCTGAACATTCTACTGGTCGGTAAATTACTATACTGCACTGATATTACTTAACTTGCCGAGGGAACTAGCTTTACATACCTTATTCTTGAACTATTCGTCCGTCGGACGAGGCTCGGCCGGTACTTCAACTATTTTCTCCCAACTGCATTCATAAATACGTCAATTAATACTAAATACAGTTTTATTGTAAAGAGCAACGTTACTTTCGATATAGTTTATAGCCTAAACTTAGGCTTATCGAAAGACGGTCGAAAACTCGCTATTTTTCAGCGGTCCAGAAGGGAGAAATATTTACTTCTCAGCTAGGAACACATAGACATTAATTTAGAGCAATTCTACTTACTTTAGTTCGGTGGCTCGCCGATTCGTCGGTCGTATTTCACGAAACTAAATCCGTAGGAATGCTCTCTGCTGCTAAATACCTCAGTATCTGGAGTTAATTTGAATTTGGGCAGCGTTTAGCTGCGTAATCGGACGAAAATTATATAATTTCCTTCGTTCTTCCTCTTTCTCTGATTTCTCTCTCTGTTTTCCTGGAAATTTCTAAGTATATACTGATTTAAAATCAAAGTGGGCTTAATATACTTGGGCCTGGACAAGGCCAACGTGTCAAGGAGCCAACGCGGAGGCTCTTCCTCCGTGACACGCTGCCATCGCGGAGGGGCTCTGCCTCGGCTCCTTCCGCGATGGTTCGACAGGTTTATCGTCCGATCTTTTCCCAGCCCTTTCTCTAGCACGTACGGCCTTCAAATATGCTTAACCAATGTGCGAATAGGTCGTCTAGGTGCCGGGAATTCTACGGGGTATAACATTCTCCCCCCCCCCCTTAAGAACATTCGTCCTCGAATGTATACTGCCATCTAGAGGACTACTTAACTTACTTGTTTAGAAAAATTTCGGCAGAGTTTCCCCTGTAATATGGACTATACCAAAAACCTGAAATGCAGAAAAGTCCAATACAGGTACTGTACACAATACTGTAGGATTCACTGCATGGTTACGTATCAATTTTTCTCATTTATACATATACAACCATAAGATTCCACATAAGCAATAATACGGATGCACCTGTCGCCCGACTAGGCTTGAAATAGGTGAGGATATCTGGTCCTCTTCCTCCGCTTCCCAAGTCATCTCCTCTCGGTTCTTGTTACGCCTCAATACCTTGATAGACGTAATATCTTTAGTCCTCAATCTGCGAATCTGTCTGTCTAAGATAGCTGCGGGAACTTCCTCATATGCTAACTCTTCTGTGACCTGGACATCCTGAACTGGAACTACTGTAGAAGGGTTTCCTATGAATTTCCTCAACATAGAGACATAAAATACTGGGTGAACAGATGCTAACTCTGGAGGCAAGTTCAATTCATACGCAACTCGGCCTATTCTTCGCCGAATCTGATATGGCCCAATAAATCTCGAGCTAAGCTTGTCTTTCTTGCCAAATCTCATTACCCCTTTCATCGGGGACACTTTCAGATATACCCAGTCGTTTACCGCAAATTCTAGACTTCTGCGTCGCATGTCTGCATAAGACTTCTGGCGGCTCTGAGCAGTCAGTACACGTTCTCGGATAAGCTTTATCTTTTCCTCTGACTGCCGAACAATATCTGGGCCAACCAATGCTGATTCTCTGATTTCAAACACCGTTCGGCGATCTGCATTTCCGCTCGTGTAATGCCTCAAAAGGCGCCATCTGGATGGCTGAATGATAGCTATTATTGTAGAAAAATTCAATTACGGTAAATGCTCACTTTGGCTACTACCGAAATCTAGCACACACGCTCGCAACATGTCTTCGAGCGTCTGAATTGTGCGCTCAGCCTGCTCATCTGTCTGAGGATGGAATGCTGTGCTCAAGTTAATCTGCGTTCCCAAACCTTTCTGAAATGACTGCCAGAATCTAGCTGTGAACTGTGCTCCCCTATCTGAAATGATAAATACCGGCACTCCATGTAATCTAACTATTTTTCTGATAGATAATTCGGCATAATCCTCAGCCGGGAAGGTAGTTTTCACTGGCAGGAAATGAGCTGATTTCGTCAGTCTGCCAACTATTACCCAAATAGAATCATTTCCGTGTCTGATACGGGGTAATCCTGCCACAAAATCCATATTCACTGCTTCTCATTTCCAGAGAGGCACAGCTATGTTCTAAGTTAACCCGCCTGGTTTCTGATGTTCTGCCTTCACCTGTTGGCAGTCAGGGCACTGGGCTACAAATTCAGCAATTTCTCTTTTCATACCTGGCCACCAGTAGTTTTCTTTGATATCATGGCACATTTTCGTCGCGCCTGGGTGGAGAGAATAGCGGGCGTAATGCGCCTCGCTTATAAGCTGCTGGCGATGCCCCCAAAATCTCTGGAAAACAATGTGGCCTTTATATCGTAACACTTCATCCTCGGTTATCTGAAAATATGTCACCTCTCCTTACTGAACCTTATGTTCAAATTGGACCTGTCTAGGGTTTCTATACTGTCGTTCCTTTACTTCCACCACTAACGACAATACTGCGACATTCTGTATTATCGCTCTGTTATCTTTTATTTCTGCTATGTGACCGGCTAAACCGGCTAACTAGTGAAATTCTCGGGTCTATTCTCGCTGTTCAGGCGGCAAGTATGCCAACTCCCCATAGATTTACGGCTAAGGGTGTCTGCTACCATATTAGCCCTTCCTGGGTGATACAAAATTTTCACTCTTTAAGGCATAAGCTACTGCAGCTAACTCCAGGTCGTGGGTAAGATAATTCTCTTCACGTTTCTTCAACTGCCTGAAAGCATAAGCTATTACCTTACCACACTGCATCAACCCTCTATACCTCCTGGCGATACTAACACTGGAGCTGATGTTAACCTGGCTTTTAACTCTTGAAAGTTCTGCTCACACGCCTCAGTCTACTAGAACTTTGCTGCCTTCTGTGTCAATTTAGTCAAAGGTGCTGCTAAGGTGGAAAATCCTTCCACAAACCCTCTGCAGTACCCGGCTAACCGCAGGGACTGCGTATTTTGATCGGAGTAGTAGGTCTAGGCTATGTCTTCACTACTTTGATTTTCTGTATATCTATCTGTACACCAGCCTCCGACACAATGTGACCAAAAAGGCTACTAAACTCAACCAAAATTCACATTTACAAAATTTGACATATAACTGACGGTCATACTGGTTTATTATACCGGAGAATCTGACAAGTAATCTACCGGTATAGCTAGAGCTTTATCTGGCCTTCTGACCGCATGCTAAGGCCACTTGTTGCTAAGGTAACCTTGAACGACTATCTGCACACCATGTGCCCGTATCTGATCAGGGGGACCTGATATTGTCCATGACCTCTAATGATCTGGCTGCATAACCTTAAGTAACTGAATAGTCGGGTTGAATGACCCGAATGTGACAGTAGTCTAACAATGCTCTAACCATTCTACTTGAGTGCTTATAGTTCATGCATAACCGCAGACTCGTGGGCATCTAATTGCTCTGTTATTTTGCTTAAACCACTGTAAGGCTGGGCTTAATCACACTTACTCCCAGGCGATCAATCTCTGGATCATCACGGGGAGTCTACTGATCTCCTGGTGTTAATAAACACTGTGCTAGCAGGGTACTATCAATTTCTTATGCCTTGTGTGTATCCACTTGGATTTATACTGCTATTCTGGGGAATTCTCGGTCTTATGGGCTATTCTGTAAATACTGGCCTTCTGCTAGGGCTCTGTATCTGAATATCTTATGAAACCTAGCTGAAGTACTAGTCTGTCACTGACTACTGATGGGGACCCTTCCTTGGGGTACCCACGGGTATTCTGACTGGGACAGCCAGCTGACTTATGGGGCGTTCCACCTAATAACTGCTAGATTGGCTAAGGCCGACTCTCACCTACAAGGCTGGGAAAATGACGTACGATCACTTAACATACTAGAACAATTTTGGTATTGCTAGTCTCTAAAATTTGCCTATTCGGCCTCTAATCCTGATTCTAGCACATACACTACTGTTACCGATCTTCAGGGATGCCTCCCTGCTAATGCAGGCTCCAGCTGGTCGGTAGACCGTCTAACTGCGCCCTTATCATCTAGCCATCTGTTTTAGGCCATTAACTCTGGTAAGCTCCTAGAGCCTAGATCTGACAACAACACATAAGTTTATTAACTTAATAACTGAGAACTGAGATAGTTTCTATGACTTCATACACAATTCACACTTAATCTGCCCCTTTCCCTTCTCCTCTTCTTTCTTTCTTCTCCCTCTTTCTTTTTTTTTTTTTTTGGAAAGGGGGGTGTCCCGCAATGCAATTTGTACATGCTTTCTATTACTAATCAACATCTGTGATGGTAGCCCTTATAGGCAGCCACTCACAGCATATCTATTATCTGTATATATATAATTCAATAGCTACATACAATGTGTACTGAGTTCTGCGGTAATACATAATCTCTGACATGCTCTGCTGAATCTCACATCGTATATGATACATTGCTTCTACGGCCTAATAATATCTCCTGCCCTGACTTATCATTTCATTGCATTGTCACCCCATTCTGAAAGTAACAAACATAAACATTTTAGTTATCGTCTGCTGTTTGAAATTCGCCACTCTTGCGATGTGGGGTCGACGTTCGAATCCTGTAGCCTTACTAGGCATATATTGAGAGCCCATGACTATCTGCTGGGCCTTATCTCTAGGCTACACTAGATTAGAATTGTTGTATCGATAACTTCTTAACTTTTCCATAGCGGACATACTGTGGTATTCTGAACCGCAATCCTACTGTCAGCCCGAAGCTTAATCCTTAATATGATACTTTATCAATCCGGGGTAGTTCTAATTTCCCCACAAAATCTGGCATTCCTGCTTCTTCCTCTCATCTTGCTTAAGTTGAACTCTGGGATTCAAGGTACCTGCCTTTCGTTGCTAATGAGATTACTGATCAAGCCTCGGCCTATACTTCTTCTGGCGTATATTCAAGCCCATCTGATTCACATGACCTCTGTATCTTTCGATATCACAACTAGATCATAACTATAATCTTACAGGTATGTCTTGCTATCTGTTAGCATATATGGCGGACTTGGCCTTTTTCTGACTCGACTTGACTATTACTAAGCATTTATTACTAACAGATCTTTTACCCCTGCTTCGGGTGAGCTAAATAATCTTACTTTCTTTACTGGCTTGTTATCATAAGGGTCTGCACAGCTTACGTAATCATAGGAGCTCTTTATATTTTCTAATACTTACTAGGATCAATCAGCCCATCTTTACTTACTGCATGATTTGGCAACCCCCTCTCAAGTCTTATGCTTCTTTTCTATACTGGTATCGAAATCAAGAGGTAGGAATAGCCCTTTTCTTATTGCAACAAATAAAAGCATTTAATTGTATCATATCCAAAAAGATGTATTTGGGATTCCTGCATTTCCCTCTCTTTCTTATACTTACCTGATGGTCTGACCTTATCTGTAATCATAATCAGATCTCATATAGCTAATAAATAAATCAACTCATATATACATTATACTTCTGACTTCCTATTCTAACGTTATCAACGTATACTGGGAATAGTACCGACAAAGGTATCATGCTGGGAGGCCTCGGGTACCTCCTGCTGCTGCTGTAGTTATCACGTAACTGGCTAATACCCTCTTCTGTTGTTATATCTGACCTTCTGCCTGTAGTAGGGTAATGCCGATCTGCTTTTATATCTGTAATCAAAGAAAACGGTAAGTTCTTAGAGACTCAACCCTATACTGTACCGCTCTAAAGCACGACTGACTGAGAAGGAAGGGTAACCATCCTATCATGCCTCGCAGCCTCCTGCCTATAGTATGTGGTGCACAACACATTCATAGACAAGACTCTACTCAGCACGGCTTGCAGACTCCCCGGGATACGACCTGCTCTGATACCAAGTTTGTCACACCCCGCCTCGAGGGGTATGACTGGCACCTGGTGCCCTACTAGGACCTGAACTACTGGACTGCTAAGCCTAGGCACATCTGGTGCCTGGCTGGCTCTGACTCACATTTCTGGAAACAAAGGGCTATATAACGACTGTAAACACAGCCCCCGGCCCAGTGGCCTATAGCCCCCTGTACCTGTAGTAACAGCTGACCAGAACATGCAACTATAGGGAACCTATGCGGGCCGACAAGGCCACCACGCTGTCTAGTTATCTGCAACTCAGCAATAAAATACTAGAAGGCTACGTGACCGGCAAGGTCACCACTACTGTCAAACTTATGGCCCCACACGACCAACATAAAAGAAGCAAAAGTACTAACAGCTAACAACTGCACGACCTCACACGACCGGCTCATCTGACCACAGGGAGACATATACTGACTACAAGCCTCAAGGAATAGCAATAGAAATGATCGGGACAGGGCCCCGACCTACCCGTACTATACAACAAAAGAACTGAAATACACCTCTGGAATTCAGTCTCCGGATGACAGGAGCTGAATACTCGATCGCTAACAGGAATCACGTAGTGTCACCTGCTCGTCTATGAGTACCTGCAGGCAAGTAATGCAGCGCCCCACCGGGCGTCAGTACCGTTGGTACTGAGTATGTAAAGCAATAACTGAAAGAAACATCTGAAAACGATAATATAACTGATGAAACTGAAGTAGAAGGAATAACTTAACTATCTGATAATGTAAGTCATACCTTCTCTTAATCATACTGAAGGAGTAGGAGTCATACCTGAGGACTGATCGTTCTACTGTCGATCTACTCGTATCTACTGTAACACAGTATAACATATCATAACATACATAGCATACACAAACCTTACCCGGCCCCCCATAAGCCGGGAGGTACAACCAGCACAGAATCTACACCCCTACCCCGGTCATCCCATCTCCTATAATGGCTGTAAGCATCCCGCCGGTCCCCTGGGTATGCACTTGGGCTCGCTGAGCCCCTGACTATAACTGTACCTGAGTCCGAAGGACTCCTGAATCAACACCCGGGCGTATCCGCTCGACGGGGGTGTATAAAAGCCGACCAAGGCAAAATATGGGGAAACTGGCATCCCATCTTCGTCCCCTGTGGGACGGCATGCCACTCCGTAGAGCGACTTATCCTCGTCCTCTGGCGGACGAGTCGATACAGCTATTAACCCTGGGGCGGTCATGGCTGCTAGGTAGTCCAACCCCAAACAATACAACAGTCTCAACTAGTAATACTGTCTGCATATCTAACATGCTAAGGCTAATAGGGGTAAAGTATCGTATACATTACATGCTGAACTAATGATAGTAATCTGTACGTATTTAATACGTGCTGAGACTGGTAAATATACATATATATAAATATAGTCTCCTGCCAAACTGTAATGGGGCAAATGCTATACAAGATAGTATTTCTGCTGAAATCTATGCTATGTACTGAGTTTCTGTATTAACGTAATTTACTATTCCTAACATGCATTCTAAACTTTATTTTAGCCTGCCATTCTATTTCTGAAGTGCTTTACGGATTTTGCATCGCTTTACGGGGTTTCAACTAAATACAATAATATCTTAACATTTCATATTACATCACATACTGAGCATGCTGAGCAGTTTCTAACACTTGTGTTAGAATCTATGTCGTACTAGTAAGTTTCACGCAAGTTACAACTTGATGCTTCTAATACTGTATCAACATTCACAATAAACGTAACACTTGACTTCTGAACATTCTACTGGTCGGTAAATTACTATACTGCACTGATATTACTTAACTTGCCGAGGGAACTAGCTTTACATACCTTATTCTTGAACTATTCGTCCGTCGGACGAGCCTCGGCCGGTACTTCAACTGTTTTCTCCCAACTGCATTCATAAATACGTCAATTAATACTAAATACAACTTTATTGTAAAGAGCAACGTTACTTTCGATATAGTTTATAGCCTAAACTTAGGCTTATCGAAAGACGGTCGAAAGCTCGCTATTTTTCAGCGGTCCAGAAGGGAGAAATATTTACTTCTCAGCTAGGAACACATAGACATTAATTTAGAGCAATTCTACTTACCTTAGTTCGGTGGCTCGCCGATTCGTCGGCCGTATTTCACGAAACTAAATCCGTAGGAATGCTCTCTGCTGCTAAATACCTCAGTATCTGGAGTTAATTTGAATTTGGGCAGCGTTTAGCAGCGTAATCGGACGAAAATTATATAATTTCCTTCGTTCTTCCTCTTTCTCTGATTTCTCTCTCTGTTTTCCTGGAAATTTCTAAGTATATACTGATTTAAAATCGAAGTGGGCTTTATATACTTGGGCCTGGACAAGGCCAACGTGTCACGGAGCCAACGCGGAGGCTCTTCCTCCGTGAGACGCTGCCATCGCGGAGGGGCTCTGCCTCGGCTCCTTCCGCGATGGTTCGATAGGTTTCTCGTCCGATCTTTTCCCGGCCATTTCTCTAGCACGTACGACCTTCAAATATGCTTAACCAACGTGCGAATAGGTCGTCTAGGTGCCGGGAATTCTACGGGGTATAACATCTAGCATTTAGGATTTTAGGATTAACTAAATTTTATGTGCTAAATTCTTCTTTATTTGAAATTTATCAAAAATATTAATATTTAATATACATATGATGCATGCATTTAAGTGCTTATGTAAAAGCGAGCAAATTTTTTACCTTTAAATCAAATGTTATTTCATTTGATCAAACTCTTAAACACAATCATTTATTAATTTAAAATTCATAATTTTCTTTCTAAATTCGTATATTATTACAAAAACACATCTTTTAAATATTATTTATGTTATTTCTATAATTTTTTTTATTAATATGAGGGATACACGCAAGGCGTGTACGCTTAGACTAGTAATATACATAAGAATAATATTATATATAGTATATAATAGCTAATATATAATACATACTATTATATAAGGTATATATTGTACATTATGAATATAAATATATATAATAATAGATAATACTTGTGTATAATATACATAAGAATAATATTATATAATGCATATATTAGTTTATATATAACAAGTAATATCATATAAGGTATATATTGTACATTAATGGAATATTTGCAGGATTTGGTATTAATGTTTGCTTATTAAAAGGTAAAAATAAGTAATTAATAGGAAATAATTTTATTATATATCAAATATATTTCATATTTAGCCTACTTAAATTATGGAAGAAATAATGAGTTATCTTATTTATAAAAACAATATCATATTTAAAATATTTATTCCTTTACTCATTTATAAGGTATATATTGTATATTATGTAATTTAGAAAATAGTTATAACTTTTGTGATCACCATTTAAAAAAATTGTATTTATGTAACCTCCCAAATTATAATAAGTAAATTTCTACAACAATAAATATCTATTCATCAATTACATTCAAATTTACGTTCAGATATATAAATCCTCATATAACATGTCACTCTACATAAATTTATCAATCCAATATTACAGAAATTATAAATAAAAAAAAAATATTAAAGATTCTCTCTATATTTTCTACTAGTAATTAGATCTCTAAGATGATTATAAGGTGAGTAAAGACTCCTAGAAAACATATGACCTTTGTACACATTAACATGATTACCGCATAATCCCAACTGATAGGAAATGCCTATATCACATTGATATGATGGATGAATCAGCAGGAAAAGAAAGGAAAGAAAACATAGATGCATGTGCTTAATTACTGGTAGACCCTTTTGTTCACTTCCCGACACAACCAAGATCACAAGCCATGGGGCTCTCAGCCATACTCATGGCTTGTCAATTCATCAACCATCCAATATCAACAATGAAACTGACAGTCTCATCAAACACAGAGGAACACTGGCATTCACAAACTCAAGGACAAACAAGATTAGACTTTAATAAAATGTAATTTCTGCTTTCCGTTGGATGCTCTTAATGAAATCCTCTTACTTCATAAAAAAATTTAGACTTCAATAATATGAGAAGAAATATATGTTTGCTATACCATGAATCAGAATAACTACACTAGTAAATACAAGAATGCACTCTCATTTGCATCTCCGGAGGTAAAGGGAAGTTCAAATAGATGCCAAACAGAGAATACCATGGCAATATCTTTTAAATTCCTACAGCATGCAATTAAAAGCAAAACAACTGCCAACTCCTGGCAGGAAAATAAAAGAAAATTGCAAACACCATCAATGCTCGAAACCCAGGACAGCAACAATGCAATTAAAGAAACCAAACTGTAAACAACCGAGAGATGTCAACAGACTAGATGAGGAAGAGAAAACAAAGGCAAACCCCTAACATCAAATCTAGGGCGATAAGAATGAACCAACCACATAAAGTTGACAAAGAATGTCAACAAACCAGAAGAACAAAAGAAGGTGAAAGGCAAACCACTAATATCAAATCTACAGTGAATTAATGATGAGCATCACGGCAATGAAGATAAGCTTTTGAAAAGTATCATAAATCAGCTTCTCATGTGAGCATACAAAACCTCATCTCATTTATACATGAAATAAGAAGATCTAACAAATATTAGTTACATCCTAATCTTTTGCCCCTTAGAGCTTGAAATATCAAGAATCATATGTCTACCTCTGAATAGTACACAAGTTCTACTTTGAATTGTAGGTGCATTGCAGATATTTCAAGCAAAAGTAGAAAGACAACAGGGAGTGAACTCTTGGAAGCTACAGTAAGACATCTATCATCAACCATCTGTTTAAAAAGTTGATGAATGCTATATAACAATATCCTATTATATCAGGAATCTAATATAATAACTTCCTTATCTTCCATGGAGCTGTAAGTTTCTTCCATCAAATTGCTACTCCTTGCTCCTGTACCAGCAATTGTATGTTCATCCCTGCTTCCTTCGGGATCCATGCATTCAATTTCTTCTATATCTAGTATCACTTTAAGATGTTCTCCAGGCATAGCTGCTGGATCCAACTCCCGAAAACCCTTCGGAGCATTTGGGCCTTCCTTTCCCGTGAGCAAGCACGACGAAATCTCATGAGAAAATCGAAACATTTCTTCCCTAGGAATTTTTCTTATTTCCCTGGGGTTTAAATGCTTGTGGAACACTGACTTGAAGCCAGCAACTTTGATGAGAGGAGTAACTACCACACCTTCCTCATTAAAATCTTCAAGCACTTCAATCAAATCATATTTGTGTATTACATCATCCTCTGTGAACTCATTCCATTCTGAAGACCAGTTACTATATAATGCCCAAATGTCCCCCTTTTTGGGAAATATTTGAATTGTATCACCAGGACCTTTTGTCCATCTGACCTTGTGGGAGAAGCAGTTAACAGAGGTTCTAATTTCATGCCTGCCTCTTCTGAAATATCCACATGTTTGTGGAGCACCAGAATTAACACAGTTTAGTGAACCTGTTCCACTGTTATTTGAATTTAACCAACAAATTCTGGCCTTGAAAGGATTTACAGAAATCACCTTGAGAATCACGGCATAATATCGAGGCAACCCATCACTGTCATCATAGGCAGCCCAGACCTGGTTAGGTCCAAAACAATTTTCTAAGCGATCACTATCAAAATTGTGGAAATCTGAATCTGGAACATCTATCGACATACAACCAGAAGGTTCATTATCTACATAGTTGTCAAAAGTTTCAGAACTAGACCTATTTGCAACGACTTTGGTTTCAGTTGTAACTTGTTCACGAGCTGCATCATGATCTTCTTTGACATCAAATTCAGAGACATGATTTTCTTCATTTTTACTCTCCTTAGCTTCCTTGGTTAAACTTACCTCCCTTGAAGACATAGATGTAGTCAAAGTAGCTGAGCCCCGTTCACTTAGCTTTTTCAATATTTCCTTCTTGGCCTTCTCCATCAGCAAATGTTTGACATCATTGCAGGATACCTCCTTTTCATTATGCAACTCCATAGTGACATTCAGCCTAACCCTTTCACTATTACCCCGTTCAACTTCAGCTGGACTTGCTGTGCTGCCTCCAGCAGATTCCCAGCTATGCCTGAGCCTACTTGTACTGGGGTCATTTATGCCTTTTTTCCTCTTGAAATCATTAAACTGTCCAGCTGATATAGCTGCACTTGGTCGTTTGGACAAATGATTTTTCCTTTTTAATGCCTCCTCTCTTTTTGTCGCTGTCTGTGCTTCTTGACGCTCTCGTTTTACTTTCTGATACGCTTGTTGTACCATATTAGCTGCTTGCACGGCAGATGCATGACCAGCAGTTTTAGAAAATGGGCTCCAGTGGAAGTCATTGCGATCAGCTGAATCAGTGTTATTGAACACAGAAGATCCAAAATTTGGAGAGCTTGAACTGTTTCTTCCTGTAGTTGGTGCACCCATTTTCATCCCTTGGTGGTACATGTTTTCTTGCTGCTGAGAATAATCCCACTCGGTAGATTTCTTTGAGCCATTCGATGGTGGCGTTGTTTCGACAGCAAAGAAGGCTTCATGACAATTGGGACACAGAAGATTATGGTTAAGGTACATCCGCATATACTCATACTGCATCTTGCACCGATAGCAAACAGTCCAAAAGGTACCACGCTCCTTCATTCCAGACGAAGAACTCTTTTTATTGGTACTACTCTTTGGAGGCCTCGCTCGTGAAGCAGCATTCTTTGCAAATTTTTGAAAACCATTTTGTGTAGATTGTTGAGAAGAATCTACATTTTCAGCCCGAACTCTCTGCTGCAAGGCATTCACATTTTTAGTGTCATACACTGTTTTCTTGTTCTTATCAGACAACAAGCTCCATGCTTCTGAAACATGCTTAAACGCAGCTTCGGCCCCTATGGACTTGTTCTTATCAGGATGAAGCATGAGGGCAAGTTTCCTATACTGTTTCCTTATAGCCTCATCATCAGCTTTGGGACTAACACCAAGGATTCCATAAAAATTTCCTTCACCATTAACTTTGCTCTCAGCAGCAATATGAACGCCAAGTGTTGCCAACATTTGACTAATGCCTTCAAGTCCAGGATTCAGATTCTGGGCCTTTAAAGCAAACTTTTTCGCCCCCAAAAAGTCCTTAGCTAAGAATTTTCTCTCTGCAATTTCTTTAGCCCTCAAAGCATCATCTTTGTTGCACTCCATCTACCATACCCTCTCTTTTACCCCTTCTTATCATGTACCATTTCACCATAAAACAACAACAGGAGCAACCATCAGCCATTCAACTAACCTGTTCCACAATGACCATGCCCTAAGATTACTTAGAAAATTGGAAGAATATTTTTCGAATCTTCAATAGAAAAAATGAAATGCACAAAAAAATCAATTGTTTGAATACAATTCCTAGTGGACTATCTACCATAAATACACAAAGACCAAATCAAAGATAAAGTAAATTAAGGAAAAAATAAAAATAGATACTTTGGTACACAAGGAAATCAATCATCTAGTCTTTAATGTGGCTAATCAAAATAATTATATGATAAACTATAGAAGTAACACATTAAAAAAACAGTTAATACAATTAAGGATAAACGAAACGAAGATTAACCAACGATATTTTAGATTATTTTATTGTTTTCCATTTATACCATGGTTGGGAGGAGATCTGACCACAGCCGATTGATTAGAGCACGAAAAGGCAGGGAACTTTTCGCGTGAATTCCTCCGGCGACCGGCGAAGACTCTTCTACTTCCTCCGGGAAAGACGTGTTACAATGCTAGGCTTTTGATTGGAGAATGTTTCATATGCTCCATTGTTTTATGTGCTCATAGATATCTGAAATATTGGGCCTGGGCCTGATCTTGGGCCTGAGAGCTGTGCACAGAAAAAAATGTAAAAATTTTATGGGACCCATTTTGTAGGAATTTATGTTCAAGTTTTTGTACGGATTGCTTTCATTTTAGGGTGATTTTTTAATTTTTGCTTATCAAATTGATGGTCTTTAATTGTTTTATTTAATATTTTGAGTAATAAAAAAGGAACATAAATACTCCTAATATTTTTTTAAAAAAATTCACAAAGCATAAGTTAGTCTTAGAAGACATAAGTTCATGCTACTGAACTTTTGCCTAAGACATCAGTTCAGTCGGCAAAAATTCAATTTCATGAACTTTTGCATATAGGCACAAGTTCCTTAATGAACTTATGCCTTGTAGGCATAATTTCATGTTATTGAACTTGTGTCTATAAGGCAGAATTTCATGTCATTTAGGCACAACTTCAATTGCATGAACTTCTGTCCTTTAGGCACAAGTACATGTCACTTAATTTATGTCTAGTAGGCATAATTTCATACTATTAAACTTGTGCAATGGGGCAGAATTTCATGCAATTGAAATTATGCCCCGTAGGCATAATTTCTATTGCGTGAACTTCTGCCCTTTAGGCACAAGTACATGTTATTTAATTTATGTTTGGTAGGCATAATTTCATATTATTGAACTTGTGTCTGTAGGCAGAAGTAGGCGCAAGTTCAATAACATGAATTTATGCCTATCAGACACAAGTCATGTTACTTAACTTAAGCCTACTGTAACACCCCAAAAGTCCTTAAAATTAAACCCGAGGGCTAAAACAGAGAAAATCGAAAAATCTACACCAGGTCACAACTAGTGACCAGATGGGTCGTCAAGTGACCCATTGGTTGTGCAGTGTTGGAGAAAAATGTTGATTCTTGAATAATTCACGGATTGAGGGACGAGTCATGATATCACCTAACGATCCATTAGGTGACTTGTTAAGTGGGATAAGTGGGTAAAAGCTTGTGATTCAGAGAGTCTTAATGAGTGGTGAAATGATCTGTTAAGTGTCATGACGAATCATTAATTGGAGGCATTAAAAAAAGATCAGAAAGTTGGAAATTTTCCTATGGCAACGAGTCAGGAAACGATCTGTGGTGAGACATGACGGATCGTCAAGTCAATCATTGGGTCTGCCAGAGTTATTTATTCAGTCGGATTTTTAACGGTGTCTTCATAATTTCTAAGTTCCTAACTCCTAAACTAAGTTATTTTAATCCTCTTAAAGGGTGTTTGTAAGGGTTTAATCATCTTAAACCCTCATTCTATTCCTAACACTCCAAGTTGAAGATCAAAACCCTCTCAAGCCTAAAGCATCAAGGTCCTCCTTCTTCCTCAAATCCTCTTGGGCATCAAACCCTAGCAGGAATTCCATCAAGCTCAGGTATGTAGGGTTATGAATTGGGAAAATCTTTCCACCCTCATGCCCTTTTTAAGCTAGATTTCATGATCTCTACTTCTCAAGTTATAAATTATGATATTCTAGAGTTTAACCCAATTCCATACAATTATCCATGATATCTTTATGGGTTCAATTATCTTATGTTCTATTTGATGAAATATGGTTATTAGAGCATATTTAACTCTCAAATTCCTCATGAATTGATGATTTCAAGTTTATGATGATTTTTCCCTATTATGCATGATTTATGAATTTCAAGCTTATGAGCTCATACTTCCTAATATGATGAATTATCAAAGTATGCATAAATATTTATGAATTCTTAAACTTATGATTTCATGATTTTAAATTATGAAGCATTGTTCAAGTATGTATGAGATTTCATGATTTGGGCAAGCCCATATAAAGTCAAGCATGTTTTCCCATGATTTTTACCTAAGGCTTACAAGATCAGTTTTACAGAGATATTTTGGAGTCAAAACTCCTAAGAAACAGATTTAAGCTATGTTTTAAGAATATGCTTTTGAGAGATATGTATGTTTTGGGAATAGTATCTAGCACTGAGTAGACTCAAGATTTCTGAAGAACCATGTAACACCTCGAGTATGGAAATAGCTCCTTGAAGGAAAAAGAACTGAAGTTGCAGATCTAGTGTAGGAGGTGCGGAGGAGCCGACGACCCGTCAGCCTAGTGATGGACCATCACTGTGGAGTCATGGATCTGATGGAGGGAATGAAGACTGTCAAACTGGAGACAGACCATCACATGTACCGTCATGTCTTGGCCTCAGTGTCCTTAAATGACGGATGACCTGATGGACCATCTAGGGAGTGATGGCCCGTCACGGCTATTGTCGTTAAGGGCTAGTCAAGACCCTCCTCGGGTTAAGGTTTGATGGTGAGGGTGACGGACTGTCGGGTGAGTGATGGCCCGTCATGGCCACAGTCGAGATGCTCAGCTGTTAAATTCAACCCGATTTCCAGGGTAATTTTGTAATTTCTTAAGCTTCTAATCCCTAAGTAACATCGTTTTGGGATTCTTAAAGAGTATATTAAGAGGTTTAACCTAGACTAAGCCCTCATTCTTCCAAAATAATAGTGAATTGAAGATCATCTTTCAAGATCAAGGCTAGGGTTCTTCCTCAAATTCTCTTCCAATCTTCTTGGATTTTCAAGGCAAGTTTATGAATCAATTTACCCAGGTATGTAGGGTCAATGATAGGGGAATTCTTCCACCCTCATTCCCAATTTCATTCGTAATTTATGATTTTAAGATTCCAATTATGTTATGTTGAAATTCTAGGATTTTATCCAATTTCATGAAATCTTCCATGCTATCTCTATGGGTTCAACTCTCTCATTTTCAATTGATGATTTATGACTAATAGGGAAAATTTGACTCTCAATTTACTCACTTTTTCATGATTTCAAGTATGAGGAACTATCTAGTATGTATGAACAATTATGAACTCCTAAACATATGATTCCATGATTTTGAAATTCAAGCATATATTATTTTTATGAAATTCAAGTTTAAGTATCATGGCCAATTTTATGGCACCCTTTCACAAATATTTCACGCATATCAAGTATGATTATGATTTCATGTTTCGGCTAGCCTGTCACGACCCGAACATGAGCCTGGAGCGAGACACGGGACAAGGAGCCTCGAGAGACTCCAAGTCGGCCCATGGCATGAACATACATCTAACTCAATCAAGTAAAACGGAGGACTGAACATAATAAACATGGCGGAAATCCGAACATAGTATAACAATCTGAATATGTAACCCAAGTCTGAAGTTGAATACAATCTATTGTCTGAGTAACCTCTAATTCTGATGATATGATGGGACAAGACCTCAACTAACTCTCTAAGTCTGAAACTGAATATACGAGAATAACTGATAACAAATGGTCTTTGAGAGATGAGGACTCACCAATAGATGCTGGATACTAACTCCGAAAGCTAACTAGTGACGGGGCTGAGTCTGAAGATCAGAGCATGTATCATGAAATGATACAACATAGAGTATACGATCAGTACGTGGAATGTACCGAGTACGCAAGGTAAGTAAACCGCTTAAATAAGTAAAATCATTTAAAACATGCATAATATAAAACAACATCAAGATAAGAATATTAGAGTAGGGCTTGCATGCTATTTTCTGAAATCATGATCTGAACATAACTGAACATCATATTGAATCGAATGACCCCAAACTGAAATATGATAATCATAAGCAAAACTATACATTGGGTCAAACCTTCTATAGAACATATATATATATATATATATAAGTAACAAACTACAAGAACAAGACGATAACATAAGCAAAAGGCTAGATCTTTTAGAAGAAAATCAGACAAAACTAATAAAAATAATAGAAAAATTAGAATATAACTTAGATTTTATTAAAGAACAAGGAACTGAAACTATTACAAGACTAAAAACCAGACCCTTCCTTTACTTTTTCCCATCTATAAATACCCCTTTCTTTAGCCCTTCAGAAGAAAAGTTAACAAGAAAAAAAAAACAACTTATATATATATATATATATATATATCATGAATGATAATATGCATAACTAAAATCATGAGAAACAGTGAGAGACTCGTTATATAATCGACATTACCACGATAAAGCTTATGTGGTCCCGACTATCACACTCAAGTGGGCAGAGCCGTCCAAAACCTTGCCAGCGTTAAGGACCCTACCATGATATCGATATCAAGCTCAAGGTCCCTTGGGGAATGGGAAAGCTCATATAGGAGGTCCCAAAATAATCTGATCATACCTACGTTGGTGCGTAGTTCTGAGGCAAGGGTTGACTGACCTTCAGCTTACTCGGTGCTAGACACTACTACCAAAAACATGCATATGCTCTCTATCATTTTGCAATAAAGCTGACCATCGTCTACCGTCAAAGCTGAATAATCATGAATATATATAAATCTGAATCATACATGAGGAATCTTGGCTCAACCATACCACAAGCTGAACATAATTGGGAGTCTTGACAAAACCATGTGGTAAGCTAATTAACTTGAAATCATACATCACACTTGAACATATGGTCTTGCCCAATACTTATACATTCTTGAAAATACTCGATTCACTTGAAAACATAACCATAGATATGGGTAACTTGAAAACACGTTTTTCATCAATAACATCTCATCATACTTGAACATTTATCATAAATCTCAACTTTCATGAACTTCTCATGGATGGCACTTTAATTTATAAAGCTTGAAAACATAATTATAATTGAAAATTAATGTAAAACTTGCCTATGAATCATAATAATAAAAACATGCTTAGATCATACCCATGGTAGAAACTTAGGAAATTCATGCATTGGGTTAAAACCCCATAGGATCAATCATAGTTTTTCATGAATTAGAAAGGGGATTGGGCATAGGTGTGAACAGATTCACCCATTCATAATCCTATATAGCTGATATGGACTGATTTCACCACTCCCTTGATTGCCCAATGAAGAATTAAATAAAAACTTGAAGGGATTAAGCTTGATCAACTCTCTAGCTCTCTACGTTTGCATGCATGAGTAGGAATAGTCTAGAATGAACTTGACCCTCTTAATACTCACTATTCATAGCTTAAAACGAAATAGTTTAGGCTTTAGGATCATAGGAATTACGGAAAAGCCCTTACTAAATTCGCAGAAAATAACGGTCTGGACGAGTCGTTACCAAGGACTACGACTCGTGGTCTCCAGTCATCGTGTACACTGCCGCTTTTCCTCGAGGGATTCCCACGAGGGACCTAATGACCACTCATTGCTTCCACTGCCAAAACCTTAAATCATTAGCAACCTGATGACCATGACTCTCCTAACGAATCATGGTGACTGACCACGACTCGTTGTGTCCAATCGTGGGGTATACTGCCATTCATCCTTCATCTTCCAATTGCCCTTGACCACAGGTGACCTGATGACTTGTAGGGCTGACCACGACTCATGGTCACACCCATGGTCACCCAAACTCTGAATTTTCCAGGTAAGTCAACACCCCTCACCATGAGTCACTTAATGACTCGTGGTCAACTTAATGGGTCATATGATGACCCGTTCTGTGATCTGGTGCAGAAAATCCTATTTTCTTTATTTCAACTCTCGGGTCTGATCTTAGGGCTTCCGGGGTATAACAATATCTCCCCTTTGGAAACATTTGTCCTCGAATGTTGAAAATCACACAAAAAAGAAGAGAAATGCAATCATCATATTCAAATACTAATCATATAAGCCGAAAACTAACGGAATGACTAACTCCGATTTAAGCTACATGACTGAACTGAATTCATGAATCATACATACATCCATATACATGAAAGAAACTGGGCACATGAACTGAACATGAAACTGAATAGAGTTTTGGGGTAAAATTGATACCTCAAGTTGGAGCTTAGCTGGTAGAGAATAAATGTGGGTATCTAGTCATCATATCTGCTTCGGTTTCCCACATAGCTCCCTCAACATGTTGATTCCTCCATAAAACTTTAACTGAAGCTACTTCCTTATTCCTTAGCTTGCCAACTTGCCAATCTAGTATTTCCACCAGAACCTCCTCATAACTAAGACTGTCTTTCATACCTACACTCTCCATCAGAACAACTAGAGTTGGATCTCCCAAATACTTCTTTAAGAGAGATACATGAAAAATAGGATGCACGAAAGCTAATTCTGAGGGCAACTCCAATTCATATGCCACCTTGCCAACCCGCTTCACAATCCGGTAGGGGCCAACATAACGAGGACTGAGTTTTCCCTTCTTTCCAAACCTCATCACTCCCTTCATCGGATACACCTTTAGAAACACTCAATAATCCACTTCGAACTCAAGTTCTCTCCTTCTCACATCAGCATAGGCCTTTTGGCGACTTTGAGCCATTTTCGACCTATCTCGTATGAGCTGAATCTTCTTCATGGCCTCATGGACTGAATTTGATCCTATCGTTGCAGCTTCACCAACTTCAAACCAATCAATAGGCGATCTATACCTCCTCCCATAGAGAGCCTCAAACGGAGCAATTTGAATGCTGGAATGGTAGCTGTTATTGTATGCAAACTCAATAAGAGGAAAATGGTCATCCCAACTACCCTTGAAGTCAATCGCACATGCTCTCAATATGTCCTCGAGAGTCTGAATTGTCCAATCCTCTTGACCATCCGTTTGCGGGTGAAATGATGTACTGAGCTTGACCTTAGTACCAATTCCTTTCTGAAACAATCTCCAGAACTGAGAGGTAAACTGAGTACCTCTGTTTGATAAGATGGACAAGGGCACTCCATGCAATCGAACCAGCTTTTGGATGTATAGTTTGGCATATTCCTCAACTGAATTAGTGGTTTTGACCAGTAGAAAATGAGCGGCTTTGGTCAACCTATCCACGACAACCTAAATGGAGTCATACTATCAACGAGTGCGAGGCAACCCTATTATGAAATCCATATTAATTTCTTCCCACTTCTAAGTAGGGATGCTGATATCCTGAAGTACACCTCCCGGCCTATGGTGCTCAACCTTCTTACTGACAGTTTGGACACTTAGCTCAAATTCTACGATGTCCTTCTTTATGCCATTCCACCAATAGACTTCTCGTAGGTCACGGTACATCTTGGTGGTACCTGGGTGAATTGAATATCTAGAATCATGAGCCTCATGCAACATTCAATTTCTTAAATCATCAACATCCAGGACACACAAACGCCCCTGATATCAAAGCACCCCATCTCCCCCTTTAGAGAAGACCTCTACCTTCTGATTCTGAATGACTTCCTTTAACTTTACCAAAATAGGGTCCTCGTCTTGCCTAGATTTTACATCAGTCACCAAGGATGATTATGATTCATTCTGAACATTAACACCGCCATCGATCGAGTCAATCAAATGAACTCCCAACCTTTCAAATCGATGCACATCCTTCACCGGCCCTTTCTCCCCTCATCCACATAGGACATACTCTCCATAGAGAGTCTACTAAGTATGTCTGCTACAATATTAGCCTTCGCCGGATGGTAAAGGATACTCATGTCATAATCTTTGAGTATCTCCAACCACCTTCTTTGCCTCAGATTTAGGTCCTTCTGGGTAAACACATATTGTAAACTCTTGTGGTCCGTAAACACATCCACATGGACCCCATACAAATAGTGTCTCCAAATCTTCAATGTAAATACCACTGCCACCAATTCAAGATCATGGGTCGGGTAATTCTTCTCATGAACTTTAGCTGTTTGGAAGTGTATGCTATCACTTTACCATGCTGCATCAATACACACCCAAGGCTGATCCTAGAAGCATCGCAATACACCACAAATCCATCAGTACCCTCCTGTAGGGTTAACACCGGTGCTGAGGTAAGTCGAGTCTTCAACTCCTGAAAGCTCCTCTCACAAGCATCCGACCATTGGAATTTCACTTTCTTTTGGGTCAATTTGGTTAATGGTGCTACAATAGATGAATATCCCTAAAAGGATCTTCAATAGTAGCCAGCTAAGCCCAAAAAGCTCCTGATATCTGAAGGATTCACCGGTCTAGGTCCATTCTGCACTTCTTCTATCTTCTGAGAGTCCATCTTTATATCATCACCTGACACCACATGACCCAAAAAGGCCACTGAGTTTAACCAAAACTCACATTTACTGAATTTAGCATATAGTTGGTGCTCCTTGATAGTCTGTAGTACCACCCTCAAATGAGCGACATGCTTCTGCTCGCTCCAAGAGTATATCAGGATGTCATTAATAAACAAGATCATGAACATGTCCAAGTATGGCTTGAACACCCTGTTCATCAAATCCATAAAATCTGCAGGAGCATTCGTTAGTCCAAAAGACATAACTATAAACTCATAATGACCATACCTCGTTCGGAAGACTGTTTTTGGGATATCATCCTCCTGAACCTGAGCTGATGATATCCAGATTTGAGATCTATCTTTGAAAAGCACTTAGCACCCTGAAGCTGGTCAAACAAATCATCAATCCTAGGAAGAGGATACCTTTCTTTATGGTTACCTTGTTCAATTGCCGATAATCAATACACATACGAAGTGAACCATTTTTCTTTCGGACAAAAAGAACTGGTGCACTCGATGAAGGTTTGCTCGGTCTAATGAAGCCCTTGTCTAACAGGTCCTTCAACTTCTCCTTCAACTTTTTTAACTCGAATGAAGTCATTCTATAAGGAGGAATAGATATAGGTTGCATATCGAGAAGAAGGTCAATACCAAAATCAATCTCCTGCTCGAGAGGGATTCCGGTAGATCATCTGGGAGGACTTCTGGATACTCGCATACTACTGGGACTGACTGGATAGTCAGAGTCACAGATGTAGCATCCTTAACCCTAACTAGATGATATACACAACCTTTGGAAATCATCTTTCTGGCCTTAAGGTAGGAAATAAAGCGACCTACAGGCACAACTGAACTACCCTTCCATTCTAGGACTGGCTCACCCGAAAATCTGAACTCTACTGCCCGGGTTCTACATGTAACTGAGGCATAACATGCGAATAGCCAATCCATGCATAGGATAACATCAAAATCAATCATGGCTAACTCTACTAAATTGCTGAGGTGACTTTCTAAAGGACTGTGATCGGGCAACTTATATATACTCGTCTAGCTACAACTGAATCACCCAATGGAGTAGAGACTGAGAAGGGTTCTAACAAGATTTTGGAACTAATTCTGTAACTACTAGCCACATAAGGAGTCACAAAAGATTAGGTAGCCCCTGGGCTTAACAAAGCATATGCATTGAGATGGAAGACTCATAACATACCAATGACTACATCCGGGGAGACCTCCTGCTCCTGGCGGGATGCTAGGGCATAGAATCTATTTTGGTCCTGAGCACTACCTGTGCTAGTAGATGTGCCCTGCTGAGATGGGCGGGCTGGTGGAGCTGCTGAATTGGAAGCTGGGCCTCGACCCCTATCATGGCCCTGCCTAGCTGTTGGCAATCTATGAGCATATCTCCAAGCTTCCTGCACCTGAAGCAAGCACCTGTACCCACCAAACACTAACCCGTGTGACTCCGACCATACCTATCGCAAACTGGGATACTGGAATCTGCAGGCCTGCTGCTTTGACACCTAGAGCCTGATGCTCATCCTTTCTGGTCATGCCTAGGTTTGGATGGAACACTCATCGCTAAAGATGCTGGGGCTGAAGATCTCTGGTGGGACTTTTGTCGGTGCCTACTACCTGACCTAGGGTGAGAGAACCTATAGTTGTCGGTCCTGGCCCTCTTGGACTCTCTCTCTCTCAGATGCACTGCCTCCATCTATTGGGCGTACAAAACTATCTGAGGGAAATCCATATCCTGATAGAGTATGGTGGTTCTGCAATCCTTTTCTAGATAGTCCGCCACCCCATTAACAAACTTGCTTACTCGCTCCCTCTAATCAACCACTACCTTTGGGGCGTACTTTGATAGTCGAGTGAACTCTAGTGCATATTCCTGCACTATCATCTTCCCCTATTTTAGATTCACAAACTCAGCTACCTTCAACTCCTTCATTTCCTGAGGAAAGAACCGATCTAGGAACGCGACATGAAGATCATCCCAACTAATAGGGCCCACTCCGACTACCCTACAATCCTTCCACTATTTAAACCAAATGTGTGCGACCCCCTTCAACTGGTATGAGGCCAAATCAGCATACTGTTCTCCACCACCCCATGACCTGGGTGATCTTCAGAATCTGGTTAATAAACTCATATGGATCCTCCTCCACCTTTTACCCAAGAAACTATGGTGGGATCATCCTTAGGAAATCTTTGGCTCATGCTGCCGCCGCATTCCCGTTCTGCGGGACATGCGCTATTGCCTGCTATGACCTGTGCGGTCAAGGCTTGCACTAGCATCTGAATGGCTACCCTGAATTCAGCGTGGGCAACTGGCTCCGGTGCATGGTGCTCATGGGTTGGTGGGGCTTGTTGGTTCTCATCCCGTTTTCCATCTTCATGGCCATTTACATTTCCATTTCTTCTGCCGCTAACTCTATGGGGAGGCATGACTCTACAATCATGAATAACATGAGTTAGAAGGAGAGATATTTCACCACACGACATAAATCATGAAAGAAGGGAACATTTCCTAAATATCTCATAGCCTCTTCATCAAAAGCGTGGCACGCTTCATGATCTTGGGCAAAATAGCATGCCAAAGTGATGCTTTATAACTTAGTTTTGTCTCGTTTATCGACTTAATTATATATATTCTCATGTAATTTTATGTAAATGTAAATATATATACTAACCAACATGATTAGTTCTCGTTTTGTAGGTTTAAAATGAATTTTAGAAACTAATCTACGAGTTGGTGAAGTGGAGGCATGGAATCGAAAGTAAAACGCGAACGTTGGCAAGGAGGATGCGTGAAACAGCCTACCTGCTCGTTGGCAATGTGCCACGGCAGACAGGCTACTCGATCAGTGGCATGTCACGGCCCCTAACGCGCTGCTGCCATCGCGGCAAGGGGCTGTTTGGCGACTGTTTTGTATTTCCAGATTGCTTCCGCGATTCTCCGTGTCACGGAGGCAAATTGGCATGATAACCTCCGTACCACAGAGCTATTTCATGCCGGGCATAATTTTATACACCTCTCATTTACTATAAATAGGTCCCTTAGCTCCTAAAAATATTTTGTCACATAATATTTCTGAAAAACTACCAAGGAGTGAAGGGAGAAGTGGGAGAACTCACCTAGGGTTCTTAAATTTCATCTGCTCTTCTACCAATTCTTGTAAGTATGTTACTTTAATTATGTTTTCTTGTAATTATATGAACTTGAGTGGCTAGAACCCTTCCTCTAGGGTTGAAGCCACAAGGTATGATTGTGACTATGTGAATTTGTTTTGGTTTTAAGTTATTAATTGTTGTTTTGTCTTACATTCTTAATTATGGTTGTTTTTATGATTGATCACCATGAAAACACACACATTACACCTAGGTAAAAGCTTGAGAAAGTAAACTTAGGCAAGAACAAAGAATGTAGGGAGCAAGTTTGTATCTTACGATATAATTCGCGGTTAGGATAAGAAATTATACCTAATTTTCCTTGCTTGGATTACTAAAACTGGATGAGCTAGACACCAACTTAGAATTATCACATCACCACTCGCAGAAGTAGTTGTGAAGCTAAGTTCAGTTAAATGATTAGAGGTACGAAAGTCCCTAATCAAGAGCATAAACCCCGTAAACCACATCCACGTAATTAAATTGCCCACGAACTAGAATGTCACATCCCCGCTCAATGATGTAGTTGTGAGGCTAGTTTGTCGTGTTTAGAGGCTCAAAAGACCATGAACATGCAATTGTAATTATGTGAGACGACAATTGATAATTCCATACTTAAACCATTACAAAGCGTAGTATCGCATGATTATCTGGCGTTAGCCCTAGTTGCTTCTTGAATGTTTTCAGAGTATTTATGTGACCACCCCTAGACTTAATTAAACTCTATCAAAAAAATCTAAATCAACAATTGTGAAAGTTAATATCACACTTGAACTTGATAATTAGCTGAATTGGTCCAGTCCCTGTGGGTTCGACATCCGACTCTTAAAAAGGGCCACTGTATTCCTTTTAAGACCACGTACACTTGCGTGTATGCCTGGGAACAGTCGTCAACAAGTTTTTTTGGCGCTGTGTAGTCTCAATAAGTTTTTGGCGCCGTTGCCGGGGATCAACAAGTTTTTGGCGCCGTTTCTAGGGACTCGGCGAAGTTTAGTAAATTTTTCTGTCTTTGTGTGATTTTAAAATTTCCTTAATTGTTGAGAAACTTGGTCTTAGTCTGACTTATTGCAGGTGACAGGTTGTCTTGCCGAGCTGGCTAGGAATAGAGAGCTTGTGGAACTGTTGCTTGAACCAGAACGTCAAATTCATTTGCGAAGGAGAGTAGCTCTTGAGCAAACACTGAAAAGACTTCAATAAAAGGTACAAAAACAACCACCCGCAGGACAAGAAAATTTATCACCGAAAGCAATGGCTGCTAGAACAGTTCGCGAAGTGGTAATCCCACAAGCGACGAATGTGAACTCTAGTATCCGTAAACCGGAACCTGGAGGGAACTTTGAATTGGAACAGAACATGGTGCAGCTATTACATTCTAGTGTTCAATTCACTGGGATGGCACATGAGGACCTTCAGCAGCATTTACAGAACTTTTTAGAGATTAGTGACACTTTCATCCCCACCGGAGTGTCCACAGATTATGTCCGACTTACCCTCTTCCCATTCTCATTGTTGGGAGAGGCAAAGAGGTGGTTGAAGTCTGAGCCACCGAACTCCATAACTTCTTAGGATGATAAAGGGCTTCAGTTTGATAAGAAGTTGGAGGAAGAGAGGAACAGAGTGGAGGCTGTTTCCTCTAAAAATCAAAAGAAAATAAGATGGTTCTCGAAAGGGAACCCAGGTATGAGGATGTCCTGAAAAGGATAGTCCACGTCATGCTGCGACGTAAAATAAGGCGTTGCTTGGGAGGCAACCCAAGGGTACCACAGGTAGAATTTGCAATTTTTGTGTGTGTGTTTTTGTTTATTTTCAACTTGTGTTGTTTTTTGTGGAAAGTTAGGCACAGAAAGAGGGAAATATGAGTACCCGTGGAGGAGAAAGCTAACAAGCATGGAAGAGAAAAAGTGTGGGGTCAAACACCCACTTGTGCAAATTTGAAGAAAAGTATGCTATTAGCTAGGTCTAGAGGCCTCAGGGAGTATTTCTCATCCTGTTTAATTTTAATCTGATGCTATGGGGACATAGCATGATTCAAGTGTGGGGTGAGGAAAAGTTAAATTTGTGCTTAATGATTTTTGGTGAATTAGTGCTTGGGAGAAATATTGGAATAAAATTTTTGAATTAAGCATGACTTCATCACCTGTTGGTTTTTCTTTTCGGTTCTTTTCCGATGGGGGGGTCTTTGGACCGAAGAATAATAAAAAAAATTTTCGTTGTCTATATATAATGTTTTTAGTCATAGTTAGAGACTATTTCCGATGATAGATGGATGACGACCGTCTTGAGAAAAATTAGTCAATAGGTTTTGGTTTTTGAACCCGTAGCTAATTGATGGCTTGATGTTCTTGCTATGTGCTATACATGATGGTAAGATGCAAGTGTGGTTAGTGTTGAAGCATGTAAGAAGTGTATAACTTTGGTTGAGACACTTAGGCTCTTGAATTTGACTCAATGTGATTGAAGCTTAATTTTGAATTCTTGTGATTAGCTGAGTAAGAGTCTGCTGAATGTGTCTTGAATTGAGCATGTGCAGTGAGTGTAAGTTTTTCGAATATTCCGTGCTATTGTGGAATGTCTAGAACTTGCTTGGTGTGTATATATTACGGAATGAAGGATGTGGACTGTAGGAGATGATTTAGGCATTTCTTTGAATGAACCTAATTTTTATCCGTCGCTTTACCTACCTTGAATGTTGAATCCTAGTTAGCCCCATTGAGCCTTAAGCCTATTCTTTGATAGCTACAACATAAGCTTAATCCTTTCTTTCATTAGCCTTGAATTTGATCCAAAACTCCTAAGCTCTTAAGGGAAAATTCCAAAAGAGTGAAGGAGTGAGAAGCATGAAAAAGAAGGAAAAGTAGCAGTTGTAAAAGTTGAGAAAGGTCAAGGGTGCACTTGTTTGAAAATGCCTGAGTATTGGTAGGGGTAAGAAATAAATGAATGAAAAAGTTGCATAAGTACCCCTTACTAATAAGCTGAGTGTGCTTAAAGAAATGGGAATAAGAAGAGAAAATTCAAGAGTGAAAAGAATGAGGAGGAAGTAAGAAAAGTGATGTCCTTAATGAAGGTTGAAGTTATTAGAAGCGCTTGGGGGAGATAGCCACTGTTATTATCCATAATATTACCTGCCCGTCCCTTGGCTTACATTACAACCAATTAAGTCCTACTTGATCTTACGTTCATACATCCTTAAATTAGTGGAGTAAAGCACTAAGGGCAAGCTTATAGGTCACTACATGATGCATGTGAATTCTTTGAGAGAGCGAGCGTAATTCTATTCATATACCCATACATATTGTGATTTGAAATTTTGTGAGTAAAAATGGGTAACTCTCTTGTTGTGAGGGCACATGTTTAATGAGAGATAACATTCATGTCGGATTTCTTGATCGGTTGATTTGCATGAGTTTGCTAAAATTGAGAGTCGATTCTTGAGGTTAGGAAGTCTTAACATAGTTGTATTTCATTTCAATGACTACATCGTGCATGCTCTATTGTTAACTTGCTATCTTAAACAATCATTGTAGCCGTAGATTGAATTGTCTTGCTAAATTAGTTATATGTGAGTCTTCATTTACATGAGATGTAAAAGGGTTGTTCGAGGACGAACAAGGCTTTAAGTGTGGGGTAGGTGATCTTGGGCAAAATAGCATGCCAAAGTGATTCTTTATAACTTAGTTTTGTCTTGTTTATCGGCTTAATTATATACATTCTCATGTAATTTTATGTAAATGTGAATATATATACTAACCAACATGATTAGTTCTCGTTTTGTAGGTTTAAAATGAATTTGAGGAACTAATCTACGAGTTGGTGAAGTGGAGGCATGGAATCGGAAGTAAAATGTGAACGTCGGCAAGGAGGATGCGCGAAACAGCCTACCTGTGCGTTGGCAACGTACCACGGCAGGCAAGCTGTATGACCAGTGGCGTGTTACGACTCCTAACGCGCTGCACAAGCAGCGTGCCATGCTGCCATCGCGGCAAGGGGCTGTTTGGCGACTGTTTTGTATTTCCAGATTGCTTTCGCGATTCCTCCGTGTCATGGAGACAAGTTGGCGCGATAACCTCCATGCCACAGAGCTATTTCATGCCGGGCATAATTTTATACACCTCTCATTTACTATAAATAGGTCCCTTAGCTCCTAAAAACATTTTGTCACGTAATATTTCTGAAAAACTACCAAGGAGTGAAGGGAGAAGTGGGAGAATTCACCTAGGGTTCTTAAATTTCATCTTCTCTTCTACCAATTCTTGTAAGTATGTTACTTTAATTATGTTTTCTTGTAATTATACGAACTTGAGTGGCTAGAACCCTTCCTCTAGGGTTGAAGCCACAAGGTATGATTGTAAATATGTGAATTTGTTTTGGTTTTAAGTTATTAATTGTTTTTTTGTCTTACGTTCTTAATTATGGTTGTTTTTATGATTGATCACCATGAAAACACACACGTTACACCTAGGTAAAAGCTTGAAAAAGTAAACCTAGGCAAGAACAAAGAATGCAGGGAGCAAGTTTGTATCTTACGATATAATTCGCAGTTAGGATAAGAAATTATACCTAATTTGCTTTGCTTGGATTACTAAAGCAGGATGAGCTAGACACCAACTTAGAATTATCACATCACCACTCGTAGAAGTAGTTGTGAAGCTATGTTCGGTTAAATGATTAGAAGTTCAAAAGTCCCTAATCAAGAGAATAAACCCCGTAAACCACATCCACGTAATTGAATTACCCACGAACTAGAATGTCACATCCCTGCTCAACGATGTAGTTGTGAGGCTAGTTTGTCGTGTTTAAAGGCTTGAAAGACCATGAACATGCAATTGTAATTATGTGAGACGACAATTGATAATTCCATACTTAAACAATTACAAAGCGTAGTATCGCATGATCATCCGGCGTTAGCCCTAGTTGCTTCTTGAATGTTTTCAGAGTATTTATGTGACCACCCCTAGACTTAATTAAACTCTATCGAAAAAGTCTAAATCAACACTTGTGAAAGTTAATATCACACTTGAACTTGATAATTAGCTGAATTGGTCCAGTCTCTATGGGTTCGACATTCGGCTCTTTAAAAGGGCCACTATATTACTTGTAAGACCACGTACACTTGCGTGTGCGCTCGGGCGCAGTCGTCAATAAGTTTTTTTGGCGCCCTGTTGCGTAGTCTCAACAAGTTTTTGGCGCCGTTGCTGAGGATCAAAACTTCATACCCATGAAAATGACTCTACTCAATGCAACGTTTAGACACCCTAGGACACTTCAAACCTATTGCTCTGATACCAAGTTTGTCACGAACCGAACATGGGCTCGGAGCCAGACACGGGACAAGGAGCCTCGAGAGATTCCAAGTCAACCCATGGCATGAACATACATCTAACTCAATCAAGTAAAGTGGAAGACTGAACATAATACATGGAGGAAATTCAAACATAGCATAACAATCTGAATATATAATCCAAGTCTGAAGATGAATACAATCTATTGTTTGAATAACCTCTAATTCCGATGAGTTGAAGACACAAGACCCCAACTAAGTCTCTAAGTCTAAAACTGAATATATGAGAATAACTTATAACAAATGGTCCTCGGGAGATGATGACTCACCAATAGAGACTGGATGCTAACTCCAGAAGCTAGCTAGTGACGGGGCTGAGTCTGAAGATCGGAGCCTGTATCATGAAATGTTACAATATAGAGTATGCAGTCAGTACGTGGAATGTACTGAGTATGCAAGGTAAGTAAACCACTTAAAGAAGTAAAATCATTTAAGACATGCATAATATAAAACAACATCAAGATAAGAATCTGAGAGTAGGGCTTGCATGCTATTTTTTGAAATCAAGATCTGAACATAATTAAATATCATAATTGAATCGAATATCCCCAAGCTGAAATATGATAATCATAAGTAAAACTGTGCATTGGGTCAAACCAGCTTAATATATATATATATATATATATATCATGAATGATAACATGCATAACTGAAATCATGACGAACAATGGGAGACTCGTCATATAACCGACAGTACCATGATAGAGCTTATGTGGTTCTAACTATCTCACTCAAGTGGGCAGAGCTGTCCAAAACCTTTCCAGGGCTAAGGACACTACCATGATATCGATATCAAGCTCAAGGCCCCTTTGGGCAGGGGAAATCTTACATAGGAGGTCCCAAAATAATCTGATCATACCTACATTGGTGCGTAATTCCGAAGCATAGGGTTGACAGACCCTCAGCCTACTCGGTGCTAGACACTACTCCCGAACACATGCATATGCTATCCATTGTTTGGAAATGAAGCTGACCATCGTCTATTGACGAAGATGAATAATCATGAATATATATAAATCTGAATCATACATGAGGAGACTTCGCTCAACCATACCAAAAGATGGACATAATTGGGAGTCTTGACTCCAAAACTATGTGGTAAGCTAATTAACATGAAATCATACATCACACTTAAACATATGATCTTTCCCAATACTTAAACATGCTTGAAAATACTTGATTCACTTGAAAGCATAAACATAGACATGGGTAACTTGAACACATGCTTTGCATAAATAATATCTCATCATACTTGAACATTTATCATAAATCTCAACTTTCATGAACTTCTCATGGATGGGCACTTTAATTTATAAAGCTTGAAAACATAATTATAATTGAAAATTAATGTAAAACTTGCCCATGAATCATAATAATAGGAACATGCTTAGATCATACCCATGGTAGAAACTTAGGGAATTTATGCATTGGGTTAAAACCCCATAGGATCAAAACATAGATTTTCATGAATTAGAGAGGGGATTGGGCATGAGTGTGAATAAATTCACCCATTCATAACCCTACATAGCTGATATGGACTGATTTCACCACTCCTTTGATTGCCCAATGAAGAATTAAATAAAAACTTGAAGGGATTAAGCTTGATCTACTCTCTAGCTCTCTAAGTTTGCATGCATGAGTAGGAATAGTCTAGAATGAACTTGACCCTCTTAATACTCACTAATCATAGCTTAAAATGACATAGTTTAGGCCTTAGAATCATAGAAATTACGGAAATGCCCTTACTAAATTCGCAGAAAATAACTGACTGTCAGTTCCTACGAGGGACTGGATGAGTCGTTACCAAGGACCACAAGTTGTGCTCTCCAGTCGTCGTGTGCACTGTCACTTTTCCTCTAGGGGTCTCCACGAGGGACCTAACGACCCGTTACTGGTGACCACGACTCATGGTCACCACTTGTTGCTTCCACTGCCAAAACCTTAAATCATTAGCAACCTGTTGACCATGACTCTCCCAACGAATCTTGGTGACTGACCACGACTCGTGGTGTCTAATCTTGGGGTATACTTCCATTCATACTTCATCTTCCAATTTCCCTTGACCATGGGTGGCCTGACGACTCGTGGTCACACCCGTGGTCACCCTAACTCTGAATTTTCCAGGTAAATTAACACCCTTCACCATGAGTTACTTAGTGACTCGTGGTCAACCTGACGGGTCACATGACGACCGTTCTGTGATCTGGTGTAGAAAATCCTATTTTCTCCATTTCAATTCTTGGGTCTGATCTTAGGGCTTCCGGGGTATAACATAGCCCATGCAAGTTCGAGTATGTTTTCACGATAATGATTATGAGCCATGTGGATGTTTTTGAGAGTAGTGTCTAGCATCGTAGGCTAGGGGTTTAGGGATACCCCAAGTCTCAAAACTACGTGCCACTATAGGTATATAGTCATATCCAAACCCTACAGGGACTCACTAGTGATATCATGCCCTAATCGTTCCTAGCCTTGGAAAGCTAGGGATGGCTTTACCCATTTGAGCGAGATAGTTGGGGCATCATGTAAGCTCTATCATAATGGTTTCGGTTAAGATAAAGCTCCTCATTGTTCCTCATGTTTTTAGATACTTATTTTCAGGTCTTATGATATTATGTTTTATTGCATATTTTACCCATTGGTTAGTTTATGAGTTTTAATTATGATTTCAAGTATCCTACACAATATGATTTCTATTTTTAAACCTTGGGTCATGATGTTTAACTTATGATGAATATATTATGATTATGCTTACTTTAGGAATATGGTTTTTAGCTTGTTTCCTTTACTCTCATATTCTTTCTTGAACTATATTCATGATTTTAGACTATCGTTTTACTAGCATGTTTTACTTTCTCTACATACTCAGTACATTGAAAGTACTGACCGCATATTCTATGCTATATCATTTCATAATATAGGTTCGGGCGACCGATAGTGGTCTCATCATTAGCTCTCTCCCACTCAGTCCAGCTCTGTCCCGCTTTGGTGAGTCCTCATGATTCGAGGACGTTAGTTTTGGTTGTATCTCTTTTTCATATATTTTGGTTTTAGTCTTTAGCGAGCTAGTTGGGGATATTGTCCCATCATCTGATCAGATGTTTAGAGGCTATTCAGATAACATTTATAGATGCTTTCGGCGATGTTGGTTCATGTTACTTTTATGTTGATATGATATGCAAACTTCCGCTTATGTCATGTTCATGTTCCACTTTCTGCTTAATTATGCTCTTAAGTCATGCTATGTATGTGCCATGGGTTAGCTTGGAGTCATGCATGGTTATAGGTCTCATGTCTTGATCTGGGGTCCAACTGGGTGGTGACAAACTTGGTACCAAAGCAAAGATTTAGGTGTGTACTAGGGTGTTTGAAAGCTACGTTAAGTAGAGTTTTTTTCCATGGGTGTGAAGCGCGCCACACTTATGGGGAAGAGGCTACAAGATGTTTTAGAAAATTTCCCTTCTTTCATGATCTATGTCATGCGATGAAGTACATCTCTCTACTCCTCTAATTCGTGCTATATGTGTTTGTAGAAATATGCCTCCCAACAGAGTCAATGGAAGAAGAAATGGTAATGGAGATGGGCATCAGCCAGCGCTACCAACTCCAGCGGATCCCTTGCCCGAGCAAGTTACTCATGCCGAGTTCAGGGTCGCTTTTCAGATGTTGGCTCAGGCTATGACAGCCCAGGTCAACCAACAGACAGTGATCCATGTCCACCAGAATGGGAATGCGGCAACAACCAGGGTGCTAGATTTCCTCAGTATGAACCCACCTGAGTTTCTAGGGTCAAAGATGGATGTGGACCCATATGAGTTTATAGAGGAGGTTCAGAAGACCACCCAGATTATGGGGGTAACTGGGGAGGAGAGTGTAGACTTAGACTCCTTTCAGCTGAAGGAAGTTGCTCATATGTGGTTTCGACTGTGGAAGGAGAGCAGGGGAGTTGGTGCGATTCCTATTGGTTGGGATGAGTTTGTTACCGCTTTCTTGGACAAATTCTTTACTCGAGAGTTGAGGAGGAAAATTCAGCCGAGTTCGTGACTCTGAAGTAGAACAATATGAATGTTCAGGAATATGCCTTGGAGTTTACCTGATTGTCTAAGTATGCATTGGAGATGGTGGCTAATCCGAGGGCTCGTATGAGCAGGTTCATGAATGGGGTGGCAGATTTATTGGTCAAGGAGTGAAGGACCACTATGTCAATCAATGACATAGATGTCTCCCAACTGATCATCTATGCCTAGTAGATAGAGGCAGAGAAAATGAACGAGAAGGAGACAGAGGCCAAGAGGGCTAGGACAGGGAGTCATGGATAGTTCCAGCAGAGATCCAATGGTGGACATTGCCCTTAGTCCCACCAAAAGTCATTAGTCCCAGCCCCATCATCAGCTAGCATTCCATCCAGACCTCGAGGTGAACATAGGAGTAGTGCATCAGGCTCTAAGGGCCAGAGGAACATGACAGTAGAGCGCACTTTCCTAGTTTGTAGGAAATATGGTAAGAACCACACAGGAGAGTGCTTGGTTGGCTCAAATGTTTTTTTCGAGTATGGGAAGCCCGGATACATATGTAGGGATTGTCTTTTGGTTAGGAAAGGCGATAGTAGAGGCTATGCCCCGACCACCACTTTAGCAGCTCTAGAAGCTCACCCATCTTAGTAGGGCACCTATTCTAGTGTGGGTGGTGGACAGCGCCAGAACAGGTTCTATGCACTTTTATCTCGGAAGGAGTAGAAGGTCATACCTGATGCGGTTATTGGTATGTTATCAGTATTCCATCTTGATGTGTATGCATTGTTAGATCCAATGGATACCTTATCTTTTTTGACTACTTATATTGTTTTTAGTTTTGGAATTAGTCCCAAAATCCTGTTAGAACCCTTCTCAGTCTCTACTCTTGTTAGTGAATCAATCTTAGCTCGATGAGTATACAGAAATTTCCCTGTCACGATTCTTCAGAGGGTCACATCAATTGACTTAGTGGAGTTAGATATGACCTATTTTGATGTTATATTCAGTATGGATTGGTTACATGCTTGTTATGCTTTAGTCAATTATAAAACCTATACGATAGAGTTCCAATTTTTGGACGAACCAGTCCTAGAGTGGAAGGGTAGTGTAGCCGTGCTTGTAGGTTACTTTATTTCCTATCTCAAGGCCAGGAAGATGATCTCCAAGAGCAATGTGTACCATCTAGTTTGGGTTAAGGATGCTACGTCTGAGACCCCGACTTTTCAGTTAGCTCCTGGTGTATGTGAGTATCCGAAGGTATTTTTAGATGATCTATCAGGAATCCCTCCCGAGTAGGAGATTGACTTTGATATTGACCTTCTCCTATGATACGCAACCCATATCCATTTCTCTATACAGAATGGCTCCAGCTGAGTTAAAGGTGCTAAAATAGAAATTGAAGGATCTCTTAAATAAGGGTTTCATCAAGCTTAGTAAGTCCCCATAAGGTGCTCCAGTTCTATTTGTTTGGAAGAAGGATAGTTCCCTTAGAATATGCATTGATTATCAGCAGTTGAACAAGGTAACAATCAAGAAAAAGTATCCGCTCCCAAGGATTGAAGACCTGTTTGACCAGCTTTAGGGTGCTAAGTGCTTTTCAAAGATATACCATAGATTCGGTTCTCATTAGTTCAGATTTAGGGAGAGTGATATTTCAAAGACAGCCTTCAAGACTCGGTATGATCATGAGTTCGTAGTTATATCGTTCGGACTAACAAATAACCCTCTGAATTTTATGAACTTGATGAACAGGGTGTTCAAGCAGTATTTGGATATGTTCGTGATTATCTTCATAGATGATATTCTCATATACTCTTAGAGCGAGAAGGAGCATGCTGCTCACTTGAGATTATGCTGCAGACTATGAAGGATCGCCAGGTCTTTGCTAAATTCAAAAAGTGTGAGTTTTGGCTGAACTTAGTAGCATTCTTGGGTCATGTGGTGTCCAGTGAAGGTGTTTAGGTGGATTCTCAAAAGATAGAGGCGATGAAGAATTTGCCTAGACCTGTCAGTCCTACGGATATTAGGAGCTTTTTGGGTTTAGCTAGCTACTACAGGAGGTTCGTAGAAGGATTTTCATCCATTGCAACATCGTTGACTAAGTTGACCTAGAAGAAGGTTAAATTTCGGTGGTCGGATGCTTGTGAGAAGAGTTTTTAGGAGTTAAAAACTCATCTCACTTCAGCCCAAATATTGACTCAACTGGAGGGCACATATGGCTTCATTGTGTATTGTGATGCCTCTAGGGTTGGTCTTGGTTGTGTGTCGATGCAGCATGATAAGGTCATTGTGTATGCCTCTAGAAAGCTTAAGATCTTGAGAAGAGTTATCCAACACATTACCTAAAGCTGGCAGAGATGGTATTCGCCTTGAAGATTTGGAGGCACTATTTGTATGGGGTGCATGTGGATGTGTTCACAGACCACAAGAGCTTTCAGTACGCGTTTACTCAGAAGGACCTAAACTTGCGGCAAAGGAGATGGCCAGAGCTTCTCAAGAACTGTGACATGAGTGTTCTTTATCATCCGAGCAAGGCTAATGTACTGGAGGATGCTCTTAGTAGGCTGTCCATAGAGAGTGTGTCTTATGTCGAGAATGGGAGAAAGGAGTTGGTGAAGAATGTCCATAGGCTTGCTCGTTAGGGGTTTACCTTACAGATTCAACAGATGGTGGTGTCATTTTCCAAAATGGGCCAGAATCTTCATTTGTGATGGAGGTTAAAGCAAGGAAATATGAGGATCCTATCCTAGTGATGCTAAATAGAGCTGTTCAAAATCAGAAAGTGGAGGTCTTCTTCCAAGGGGGAGATGGTGTACTCTGATATCTGGGCTGATTGTATATTCCGATTATAGATGACTTGAGAGAGTGAAAGTTGAGTGAGGCTCATGGATCTCGATACTCTATCCATGTAGGTGCCACCAAGATGTTCCATGACCTACGGGAAGTCTATTGATGGAATGACATGAATAAGGACATAACGGAGTTTGTGGCGAAGTTTCTGAATTGCTAGGAGAAGGTTGAACACTAGAGGCTTGGAGGTATGCTCCAGGACATCAACATTCCTACTTGGAAGTGTGAAGAGATCAATATGGACTTCATTACAAGCTTGCCTCGTATGCACCAATATTATGACTCTATATGGGTGATTGTGGATAGGTTGACCAAATCGACCCATTTTTTACCAGTCAAAACTATTGATTCAGCTAAGGATTATGTTAGATTGTACATTCGGGAGTTAGTTTGATTGCATGGAGTTCCTTTGTCCATTGTCTCAGATAGAGGTACTCAGTTCACCTCTCAGTTTTGGAGGTCATTTTAGAAGGGACTTGGTACACAGGTGAAGCTTAGCACAACTTTTCACCCGCATACAGATGGTCAGATTAAGCAGACCATCCAAACTCTTGAGGACATATTGAGAGTGTGTGTGATTGATTTCATGGGTATTTGGAATGATCACTTGCCTCTCATTGAATTTGAGTACAATAATAGTTATCATTCTAGCATTCAGATGGCTCTATTTGAGACTCCTTTTGGGCGAAGGTATAGATCACCGATTGGAAGGTTTGAGGTAGGTGATGCTATGTTGATAGGGCCGGATTCAGTTCATAAGGCTATGTATAAAGTTTAGCTTATTAGAGAAAGGTTGAAAATAACTCAGAGTCATTAGAAATCTTATGCGGATGTTAGGAGAAGAGAGCTTGAGTTTGAAGTCGATAATTGGGTATTTTTAAAGGTGTCTCCCATGAAGGGAGTTATGAGGTTCGGTAAAAAGGTGAAGCTTAGTCCTCGATATATTGGTCCTTGTAGGATTTTGAGGCGAGTTGGAAAGGTTGCATATGAGTTGGAGCTACCAGCAGAGTTAGCTTCGGTGCATCTAGTGTTCCATGTATCTTTGTTGAAAAAGTGCATTGGTGATCCAAATTTAGTTATTCCAGTAGAGAGCATGGGGTGAAGGATAGTGTTACCTATGAGGAGGTTTTGATTGAGATTCTTCATTGTTAGATTTGGAAGTTGAGAAATAAGAAAGTAGCTTCCGTGAAAGTTTTATGGAGAAATCAACTTGTTGAGGGAGCTACATGAGAAGTCAAAGCAAATATGATGTCTAGATACCTACATCTTTTCCCTTCTGTCTTAGTTCCAACATGAGGTACCAGTTTCCTCCTTGGTACCCTACTCAGTTTCATGTCAAGATCATGTCTCTAAGTTTTTTCTTGTCATAGCATGCATGTATGTTTCATGAATTCAGTTCAGTCATGTATTTCAGTCCAAAGTCAATCACTCTGTCAGTTTTTAGCTATGGTTGTTCAATTTTGGGATTGTAGCTCCTTCCTTAGCCCCCCAGTAGGCTTAATTTGACATTTGAGGACGAATATTCCCAAGGGGGAGATGTTGCAACACCTCGAATCTCGAAATGTCTCCTTAAAGGAAAAAGAACTGAAGTTGCAAATCTGGTACAGGAGGTGACGGAGGAGATGACGACCTATCATCTTAATGAAAAACCGTTACTATTGTGTCATGGCTCTAATGGAGGGAGTGATGGCCGTTAGACTTGCAACAGACCATCGTATGTACCGTCATATCTTGGCCTCAGTGTCCCTAAATGACGAAGGACCTAATGGACCATCAAGGGAGTGATGGCCCATCATGGCTGCCATCGTTAAGGGCTAGTCAGAACCCTCCTTGGGTTAAGGTTTGATAGTAAGAGCGACGGACCATCGGGTGAGTGATGGCCCATCATGGCCACCGTCGGGAGTTCAGCTGTTAAATTCAGCATGATTTCCAGGGATAATTTTGCAATTTCTTAAGCTTCCAATACCTAAGTTACATCATTTTGGGATTCTTAAAGAGTTTATTAATAGTTTTAACCTAGCCTAATCCCTCATTCTTCCAAAACAATAGTGAATTGAAGATCCTCTCTCAAGATCAAGGCTAGGGTTCTTTCTTAAATTCTCTTACCAATCTTCTTGGATTTTTAAGGAAAGTTTAGGATTCAATTTACCCAGGTATGTAGGGTCATGAATAGGGAAATTATTCCACCCTCATGCCCAATTTCATCCCTAATCTATGATTTTAAGACTCCAATCTAATCTCGATCCGGGGTCCCAGCTCAGGTCATGACAATCTAATTCTCATAACTACATGCCACCATAGGTATATATTTATATTCGGGACCTAAGAGAGTGTTTCTCCCGCCCAAGGGTGGTCCAGAGATATCTCACCTTCATCGTTCTTTGCCCTGGAAAGGCTTAGGCCGATTTTGCCCACCTGAGCGAGATAGTTGGGGCATCACGTAAGCTCTATCGTGATGGTGTTAGTTATGACGAAACATCCTATTGTTCCTCATGTTTTTATGTTACTCATGTTCATGTCTTATGATATTATATTTTATAGCATATTTGACCCATTAATCAGTTTATGAGTTTTCATGTATGATTTCAAGTATGGTACACTATACGATTTCTATTTATAAACCTTGGGTCTTTATGTTCAACTTATGATGAATATCTCATGATTATGTATATTTCAAGAATATGGATTTTAGCATGTTGTCCCTACTCTAATGTTCTATCTTGTTTTATATTTATGATTTCAGACTATCATTTTACTTGTATGTTTTACTTTCTCTACATACACGGTATATCCAAAGTATTGACCGCGTACTCTACTATATCATCTCATGATATAAGTTTGGGTGACCAAACTTAGTCCTGACACTAGTACGCTCCCGCTTCAGTCTAGTTCTGTCCCAGTTTTGGTGAGTTTTCATGATCCGAAGACAACAATTTTGATTCATGACTCTTTTGGTGATGTATTTTAGTTTTAGACTTAGCAAGCTATTTGGGGATGTTGTCCCATCAACTCATCATGTGTTTAGAGGCTTTCCAGACAACTATGTATAGATGGTTCAACGATGTTGGCTTGTGTTTACATTCATGTTGTTATGTTATGCAGACTTCCGCTCATATTGCGTTCATGCTTTATTTCCACTTTAGTGATGCTCTCTTATTCATGCTATGTATGTGCCATGGATTATCTTGGAGCCATTCGTGGTTCTAGGTTCCGTGTCTTGATTTAGGGTCCACGCTCAGGTTGTGACACCTACAGGCATAAGACATAATCTGTGCACATTTATGCCTTTAAGGCATAACTTTGGGAAAAATCTTATGCCTTACAAATTTTATTTATGCCTTGCGAATTTTTTTTATGTTAAGTGAATTTTGATCATTTTTATTATCACTCAAAGTGTCGAAGGGCACAAATTAAAGACTAAAAATTTTAGGAGCAAAAATTAAAGACCGATTTAAAGAAAGGGCATTCGTGCGAATGACATAATTATGTCTAGCGCTCTTCAGAGTTCAATTGTGAATTTTTATTGAGAAATTTCCATAATAGCAAAGATTTGGATCATAATTACTATTAGTAGTTGTAGTTTGTATAATTACAATTATAGTAATTCTTTAGTGATTGTCAAATATGTATCTACAATACATGTGCTATGATTAAGGAGAAATTCGGGCAAAAATCTATTAAAATAACATAATCCAGTAAAACAGGGGAGAAAATCTCACCCCTTACTAATTAGGCGTATCTGTATCTTCAGTACAAAAATTGAACACATGATTTGAATTCTCTCATCTTATTCAATTTTTCAAACTTTAATGGCAATGGAAAGGTTCAATTCTCTCTTCATCTTCGATTTTTCAAACTCTAATGGCAACGAAAAGGATCAGAATCAGTCAAAATTTACACTCAAAAATATTGTATCAATTAATCTAAATAAAGAATGAAAAATTATATTATTTTATTAAACTATATATATCTAAAGTATAGGCATGTCACAATATGGTAAGTATGGGGTGTATCACTGTATCTAGCTTTCTGTTTGACTAGGTTACATATCAATGCATCTAACTCTAAAAATTTTGTGTATATCACTAAATAAAGAATGAAAAATTAAATCATTGCATCACTATATTTAAAATGAAATACAATTAGTTGTATGTACTGATATAAGATGTCGCCATTTGATACACAAAGGCAAACGCTTTTACAGAGTAATCCTCGAAAATGGAAGACAACCAGAACCAATAAGGAAGAACATATCCCTTCTCATCCGTTAGAAGCACCCACTGCATATTTTTGATGATGAGACTAGGTAGATTTATCTTGACCTCAATATCAATTAGCTCCATCAATGACATTCTATATAAAATATTGCTCATTTATGTATCACTAAATAAAGAATGAAATATTGTATTATCGTATCACTGTACTTAGAATAAAATATAGTTAGTTGTATATACTAATACAAGATGAAGATATTTTGTATCAATATGTATCAGTGTGATAGCAACTGATACATACTGTATTAATTCTACCATTGATACAAAAAGACAAAAGCTTAAAAAAATTGCATTATATCAGTTTTGTCATTGATACATAAAGACAAAAGCTTGATAAAACTGCTAAGTAATTCCAATTAACAACAATAATATATTGCTAATAAAATTTGGCTTTGATTTCTTCGACAATGGTGAAATAGAGATTTCTCCACCAGAAAGATTGTTAATAAAATCTGGAGTTTCAATTTCTCCGGTAATGGTAGATTTCTAATAAAATCTAGAGCTTTGATTTCTTCGATAATGTAATAGCCCGAAAGTTCTTAAGATCAAACCCTAGATATGAAGTATAAAACCAATAGTAAATTTGAATTTTCCCTCAGAACGACTCACACCACGAGTTATGGTGTGAGGCCACGGGTCATGGGAGGACTCTTGGTAAGTAGTTCAGAGATATCACAATATGTTCAGTCAGCACGACTCAAACCATGAGTCATTGGAGGAGATGACGAGTCGTGGTCAGACCTGTCCTAAGCAGCTTAGCAAAAGTTTAGCAACTCTACATTTTCCTCCCGGGTACCACGAATCCAAACCATAACTTGTAGGTTGTGGTTACGAGTCATGGTATCCAATGCAGTGAAGTACTCAAGTCAAAGACCATACACCTCGGGCTAAGAAATAACTCATAGTATCAAAGGACGACTCGTCCTGATGGCCCATTGTATAACTTCCCACAACTGTTCAAGTTGCTCTAGTAACCCACGAGTCCACTTCACGAGTCATTAATTGATAGCATGACTCATGGTATGATCCATTGGGACTAGGATTTTAGAATTTAGATGATTACTCTAAGGTTATTTTCGTAACTTTCTACACTGTATTGTTTTGGGTTTTGTTGGAGGGAAGTTAAGGGGTTTAATCGACTAACTTCTCACATTTCCTTCTCATAACACTGAACATTCATAGAAACAATAGTCCTCAGGCTCTCAAGAACAACTAGGGTTCTTCTTTTCCAAACCATCGAATTCTTAAGCAATAGACAAGAGTTTGTTAGTCCAGGTATGTGGGATCATCAATAAGGATTTTCTTTGACCTTTATGCCCAAGTTCAAGTTTTAAACTATATTTTCAGTATAATTATTTGAACTCCTGATTTTTAGGGCTAAAATATCTTTATGCAAAAACTATAGCTTTTTGTATGTTATATTTCCCTCATGATTCCTACATGTATTTTATAGTTATGTATGGGTTGAATTCTTTGAAAAACCTCCATCTATCTCAATACTCAAAACTTAGAATGATTTACCCAAGCTAAACATATTTGCATATTTTGATATCATAACTTTAGAATCAGTACAACTTGCATGACTAGTTCAGTATTTCAGATATTCAGTAAACAACATGATTTTAAATAGTCCATGCAAAACTTTTTAGACCTTAGCTATTAATTATGAGCACGCATATAGTTTCGAGAGTAGTATTTTATACAGGGTAGATGCGGGTTCAGATAATCCAAGTTCGAAAAATAGGTACCACCATAGGATAAGGGGTCCTCGCTAGTTGAGAGTGTCTCCCTTTCCCGAATGGCTCATGAGTGAATTCACGCCAATCATGGTTCATACCTTTTTCAAGATATTAACACCCTCCCGATTGGGATTATAGATTGGGCTCGGTGTTGCTCATATAAAATATGTCCGTTATGAGACATAGATATATATTTCTTTACAATAGTTGTAGATGGCCCGTAGTTTCAGTATGTAAACTTACTTTATGACTTACATGTATGTTTAGCTCTATATGTATGATTTACTTCTGAGTCATTGTGCGTCAGCTTATGTTTTTCCCAGACATGTTACTTACTAAGAACGTTTTTAGTTTTTAGCATGGTTTCCTATTTTATTCACGTTTACTTATCTTACATACTTATTACATTCAAAGTACTGATCGCATACTTCTTGTGCTATATTGTCTCATGATATAGGTTTAGGTACTCAGACCCAGCCTTGTAGTTAGACACATTCCAACACCCGATTAGTTTTATCATTGGTAAGTCCTCATCATCTAAGGACTAGAGTTGATTATATTTCTTTATTTTTTTCTCAGTTTTAGTATTTAGAGCTAGTTGGGAGACTGTTCCTTCAGCTCATCAGTCTTAAGGCTTTTAGAAATAGATGGATAGATATTCAGCTTAGCTGAAAACAATATAAGAACTAACAAAGCTGAATATCTATTGGTTTAGCTTCCACTCAGTTATATCAGTTATTTCAGTATATGTTAGTGTCATGCTAGTACCACGGGTCAGCTTAGTGCCACTTTTGGTTCTAAGTCTCATGTTTCTACTAGGGTATAGACTCGGATCGTGCCAAACTTGGTATTAGAGCATTAGGTTTAAAGTATCCTAGGATGTCTGAAAGTCATGTTATATAGAGTTTTTTTCATAGGTGTGAAGCATATCACACTTATGATGAAGAGGCTGTGAAACATTCTTAAGAAAAATTCCCTTATTTCATGTTCAGTATCATGTGATAGAGTCCAACTTTATTTACCCTTCTAACTCGTGCTCTACGCGCTTACAAAATATGCCTCCTAGAAGAGCCAACAAACAAAGTAACGGAAACCAGCCAACACCAGTGTCCATAAAGCTCGTGAATGATTAGGTCTCTAATGTGGAGTTCAGGTCTGCCATCCAAATGTTGGCACAAGCCATGACCACTTAGATCAACCAGTAGGAAGTTGCCCCTATAAATTCGAATGGAAATACGATAGCTGTTTAGGTTCATTCGCTTGAGTTCCACGTTTTGAGGTGGATAAAGATCCATAAGATTTCATAGATGAGATTCAGAAAATCACTCGGATTATGGGTATCACTAGGATTGAAAGTGCAGATTTGGCCTCCTATTAGTTAGAGGGAGTATCACACCTGTGGTTCAAGCAATGGAAAGAAAGCCATTGTGAGGGTGCTGTCTCTAGTTGACTGCGATAAATTTATGACATCTTTTCTAGATAGGTTCTTTACTAGCGAGTTGAGGAAGGCAAAGGTTGAAGTATTTATTAACCTAAAGCAGAATTGATATACCTTGAAAGCCCAAAGATTAGACTCGGGAGTTGAAATGGAGAAAAACTGAAAAATCTGCACTAGGTCACAGAACGAGTCCTTACTGGACCCGTGGTGAAGTGTGGACTTTAGTTTGCTTTTTAAGACACCACAGGCATGACCACGAGTCGTGGTCAGACCCCACGACTTGTTGAGTCAGCCGTGGTCAAAATTGGTCAAGGGTTAACGGTTTTTGGACAGTGGAGACCATGAGAGGTGACCACGAGTCATGGTCACCAATAAAGATCCGTTAGGTCCCTCGTGGAGACCCTTTGAGGAAAAATGGGCAGTGCACTTGATGACTAATGCCATGAGTTGTGGTCCTTGATAACGATTCGTCCATTCCCTCATGGGGACTAGCAATTAGTTATTTTTTGCAAATTCATTAAGGGCTTTTCCATAATTCCTATGATCCTAAGGCCTAAACTATGTCATTTTAAGCTATGAATGATGAGTTTTAAGAGGGTTAAGTTCATTTTAGGCCATTCTTGCTCAGGCATGCAAGAGTTAAGGTTTAGAGGGCTGATCAAGCTCATTCTCCTTCAAGTTTTCTTCAATTCTTCCTTGGCCAATTAGAGAAGTTATAGAATCAGATCCTATCAGGTATGTAGGGTTAATAATGGGTGAATTTGTTCACACCCATGCACAATCCCTCTATAATTCATGAAAATCTATGAGTTGATTCTATGGGGTTTTTACCCAACGCATGAATTCTCTAAGTCAATATCATGGGTATGATATAAGTATGTTTTAATTGATGAATTATGATTCATGGGAAATTTTTATCATATTTTAATCATGTTTACTAGTTTTACAAATTATGATGCCCATTCATGAAAGCTTATGAGAAGATTAGATTTATGAAGTATGTTCTTGTACGATGAATTGTTGATGAGAAAAGCATGTTTTCAAGATATCCATGTTTATGATTATGTTTTCAAGTAAATCAAGTTATTTCCGAGCATGTTAAAGTATTGGGAAAGCCCACATGTTCGAGTATGATTTATGCTTCTAGTTAATTAGCTTACCACATGATTTTGGAGTCAAGACTCCCAATTTTTACTCATCTTGTTGTATGGTTTAAGACAAGTCTCCTCATGTATGATTTCAGATTTATTATGTATATGATTATTCATCTTCGTCTCCAGACAATGGTCAGCTTCATTGAAAAATGATAGAGAGAATATGCATGTTTTTGGGAGTAGTGTCTAGCACCGAATAGGCTACGGGTCAGTCAACCCTATGCCTCAGAACTACGCGCCAACGTAGGAATGATCAGATTATTTTGGGACCTCCTATATGAGCTTTCCCCTGCCTCAAGGGGCCTTGAGCTTGATATTAATATCATGGTAGCGTCCTTAGCCCTGATAAGGCTTTGGATGGCTTTGCCCACTTGAGTGTGATAGTCGGGACCACGTAAGCTCTATCGTGGTAATGTCGGTTACATGACGAGTCTCCCATTGTTCCTCATAATTTCAGTTATGCATGTTTATCATTCATGATATCTATATATGTTCTAAAATAGGTTTGACCAAATGTTCAGTTTTACTTATGATTATCAGATTTCAGATTTGGGTCATTCCATTCAGTTATGATGTTTAGTTATGTTGAGATCATGATTTTAGAAAATAGCATGCAAGCCCTACTCTCAGATTCTTATCTTGATGATATTTTACATTATGCATGTTTTAAATGATTTTACTTATTGAAGAGGTTTTACTTACCTTGCATACTCGGTACTTTCCATGTACGCATACTCTATGTTGTATCATTTTATGATACATGCTTCATTCTTCAGACTCAGTCCCATCTTTAGCCAATTTCGGAGCTAGCATCTAGTCTTTGTTGGTGAGTCCTCATCTCCTGAGGATCATGCTTTATTAGTTTTCTTTATGTATTCAGTATCAGACTTAGAGAGTTAGTTGGGGTCTTGTCCCATCAACTCATCATTATTAGAGGCTTTTCAGACATAAAATGTAATCACCTTCATATTCGTGTGTATTTCTGATGTTATGCTTATTTCAGACTTCCACTAAGTTTATTATGTTGATATTCCTCTTTTATGATTGAGTTAGATGTTATGTTCTTTCCACGGGTTGACTTGGAGTCCCTTGGAGTTCCTTGTCCCATGTCTTCATTCGGGCCTATGTTCGGGTCATGACAAACTTGATATAGAGAAATAGGTTTTGAAGTGTCCTAGGGTGTCTAAAAGCCGCATTAAATATAGTCTTTTTCATGGGTGTGAAGCACGCCACACTTATGACGAAGAGGCTACAAGATGTTTAGGAAATATACCCTTCTTTCATGATCCATGTCGTGCGGTGAAATATCTCTCTATCCTTCTAGCTCGTGCTATTCGCGATTGTAGAATCATGCCTCCCCGCAGAGTTAACGAAAGAAGGAATGGAAATGGAAGTGGCCACAAGGATGGCAATGGGGACGGGCACCATCAAGCCCCACCAGTCCATGAGCACCATGCACCTGAGCCGGTTGCCCATGCTAAATTCAGGGCAACCATTCAGATGCTAGCGCAGGTCTTGACTGCTCAGGTCATCCAGTAGGTAGTGGCACATGTCCGACAAAATAGAAATGCAGCGGAAGCACAAGTCAGAGATTTCCTAAGGATAAACCCACCAGAGTTTCTTGGGTCAAAGGTGGACGAGGATCCATATGAGATTATCGACGAGATCGTGAATATCACCCAGCTCATGGGGGTGAATGGAATTGAGTGTGTTGATTTGGCCTCATATCAGTTGAAGGGGGTTACACACATTTGGTTTAGACAGTGGAAGGATAGTAGGGTAGCTGGTGCAGGCCCTATCGGTTGGGAGGAGTTTCACATTGCCTTTCTAGATCGGTTTTTCCCTTGTGAGATGAGGGAGTTGAAGGCAGCCGAGTTCGTGAACCTAAGGAAGGCTAAGATGATAATGCACAATATTCCCTAGAGTTCACTCATTTGTCAAAGTATACCCTAAGCTCGTGGTCAATCAGAGGGCTCGAGTGAGCCGGTTTGTACATGGAGTGGCAGACTACCTGGATAAGGATTACGGAGCTCTAACAGGATATGGATTTCCCTTGGATAGTCTTGTACACCCATCAGATGGAGGAGGTGCATCTGAGGGAGAGAGAGGCCAAGAGAGCTAGGACAGACATCTATAGGTTCTTATAGAAGAGGACAAGTGGTAGGCACCGTCAGCAGTTCGACTAGAGATCTTTAGCCTAGCATATTCAACGATGAGTCTGCCATCCATACCTAGGCACGACCAAAGAGGATGAGCATCAAGCTCTAGGGGTTCGAGAAGTAGGCCCACGGTTCTAGTATCCCAATTTGCAGTAGGTGTGGTCGGGGGCACACGGGTTATTGCTTGGTGGGTACAGGCACTTGCTTCAGGTATGGGAAGCCCATACATATTCTTAGAGATAGGGCCATGATATGGGATGAGGCCCAGCTTCTAGTTTAGCGGCTCCACCAGCATGCCCATCTCAGTAGGGCGCATCTACTAGTGATGGTGGCGGATAGCGCCAGAACAGATTCTATGCCTTAGTATCCCACCAGGAGCAGGAGGACTTTTATGCTTTGTTAAATCCAGGGGATAACTTGTCTTTTGTGACACCTTATGGCTAGTAGTTTGAAGTCAGTCCCGAAATCTTACCAGAACCCTTCTCAGTCTCTACTCCAGTTGGTGATTCAGTTATAGCTAGATGGGTGTATAGATATTGCCCGGTCTTAGTCCTTCAGAAAATCACCTCAGCGGATCTAGTAGAGTTAGCCATGATAGATTTTATTGTTATTCTCGGCATGGATTGGCTATTTTCATGTTATGCCTCAGTTAATTGTAGAACCCGTGCGGTAGAGTTTTGATTTCCTAGTGAGCCAGTCTTAGAATGGAAGGATAGTTCAGCTGTGCCTATAGATCATTTCATTTCCTATGTTAAGGCCAAAAAGATGATTTCCAAGGGTTTTGTGTACCATCTAGTTAGGGTTAAGGATGCTACATTCGAGACCCCGACTATCTTGTCAGTCCTAGAAGTATGTGATCTAGAAGTGTTCCTGATGATTTACCGGGTATTCCTCCCGAGAGGGAAATCGATTTTGGTATTGACCTTATACCCAACACGCAACCTATATCTATTCCTCCCTACAGAATGGCTCCAATAGAGCTAAAGGAGTTGAAGGATCAGTTGAAGGACCTTCTAGACAAGGGTTTTATTAGACCTAGCAAATCTCCATGGGATACACCAGTTCTCTTTGTTCGAAAGAAGATGGTTCTCTTCGTATGTGTATTGATTATCCCTAATTGAACAAATTCACCATCAAGAACAAGTATCCTCTCCCCAGGATTGATGATTTATTTGACCAGCTTCAGGGTGCCAAGTGCTTTTCCAAGATAAACCTCAAATTCAGGTACCATCAGCTCCGGGTTCGAGAAAGTGACACCCCGAAGACAACCTTCAGGACGCGGTATGGTCATTATGAGTTTGTAGTTATGTTTTTTTGACTAACGAATGCTTCTGCAACTTTTATGGATCTGATGAACAAGGTTTTCAAGCCATATCTAGACATGTTCGTGATCCTTTTCATTGATGACATCCTTATATACTCTTGGAGCGAGGAGGAGCATACCGCTCATTTAAGGATGGTGTTGCAGACTTTGAAGGATCGCCAACTATATGCCAAATTCAGCAAGTGCGAGTTTTTTTGAACTCAGTGGCATTTTTGGGTCATGTGATGTCTAATGAGGGTGTGCAAGTAGACTCATAGAAGATAAAGATGGTGAAGAATTCGCCCAGACTGGTGAATCCTTCTGATATCAGGAGTTTCTTGGGTTTATCCAGGTACTATCGGAGATTTGTTGAGGGCTTTTCATCTATTGCAGTTCCATAGACCAAATTGACCCAAAAGAAAGTGAAATTCCAATGGTCGGATGCTTGTGAGAGGAGCTTCCAGGAGTTGAAGACTCGACTTACCTCAGCACCTGTGTTAACCCTACTCGAGGGTACCGATGGGTTTGTGGTGTATTGCGATGCTTCTCGAATCGGCCTTGGATTGTATTAATACAACACAAAAAGGTTATAGCTTATTCTTCTAGACAACTGAAAGTGCATGAAAAGAATTACCTAACTTATGATCTTGAATTGGCAGTGGTTGTATTTGCCTTAAAAATATGGAGACATTATTTGTGCGGGGTCCATGTAGATGTATTTACGGACTACAAGAGCCTATAATATGTGTTTACTCAAAAGTATCTCAATCTGCGTCAAAAGGAGGTGGTTGGAGCTACTCAAGGATTATAATATGAGTGTCCTATAACACCCGTGCAAAGCCAATGTTGTAGCGGATGCTCTTAGCATACTATCTATGGAGAGTGTGTCCCATGTAGAGGAGGAGAAGAAGGAATTGGTGAAAGATGTGCATAGACTTGCATGGTTGGGAGTTCATTTGGTCGACTCAATAGATGGTGGAATAATTGTTCAGAATAGGTTGGAATCATCCTTGGTGACCGATGTTAAAGCTAGGCAAGACGAGGATCCTATCTTGGTGAAATCGAAGAAAGTCGTTCAGAATTAGATGGTAGAGGTCTTCTCTAAAGGGGGAGATGGTGTGCTTTGATACTAGGGTCGCTTATCTGTTCCGGATGTTGATGATTTGAGAGACCGGGTGTTGCACAAGGCTCACCGATCCAGATATTCTATACATCCAAGTTCCACCAAGATGTATTGTGACCTATGGGAAGTCTATTGGTGGAATGGAATGAAGAAGGATATAGCAGAATTTGTGGCTAAGTGTCCAAACCGTCAATAGTTGAATGTTGAGCATCAAAGACTCGGAGGTAACTCCATGATATTTGCATTCCTACTTGAAAGTGGGAAGATATCAACATGAACTTTATTACAGGTTTGCCTCGCACTCGCAGACAGTATGACTCTATTTGGATTGTTATGGACAGGTTGACCAAAGTAGCTCATTTCTTATCGATCAGAATTACCGATTAAACGGAGGATTATGCTAAGTTATACATTCAGGAGTTAGTTCGGTTGCATGGAGTTCCCTTGTCCATTATATCAGATAGAGTTACTCAGTTTACCTCTCAGTTTTGGAGATTGTTTCAAAAGGGACTTGGTACTCAGGTCAAACTTAGCACAACTTTTCACCCGCAAACAGATGGTCAAGCGGAGCAGACTATTCATACTCTTGAAGATATATTCAGAGCCTGTGTTATTGATTTCAAGGGTAGTTGGGATGATCATTTGCCTCTCATTAAGTTTGCATACAACAACTACCATTCTAACATTTAGATGGCTCCGTTTGAGGCTCTCTATGGGAGGAGATGTAGATCGCCTATCGGTTGGTTTGAAGTTAGTGAGGCTATCTTGATAGGTCCGAATTCAGTCCATGAGGCTATGGAGAAAGTTCAGTTGATAAGGGAAAGGTTGAAAACAACCCAGAGTCGTCAAAAGTCCTATGCGGATGAGAGAAGGAGGGAGCTTGAGTTTGAAGCTGATAATTGGGTATTTATGAAGGTGTCTCCCATGAAGGAAGTGATGAGGTTCAAAAAGAAAGGAAAACTCAGTCCCCGCTATATTGGCCCGTACTGGATTGTGAGTCGTGTAGGCAAAGTGGCTTATAAGTTAGAGTTACCTTCAGAATTAGTTCAGTTCATCCCATCTTCCATATATCGCTCTTGAAGAAGTTCTTGGGTGATCCAGATTTAGTGGTTTCAGTGGAGAGTGTGGGCGTGAAAGACAGCCTGAGCTATGAGGAGATTTTGGTGGAAATATTGAATCGACAGGTTCAGAAGAAAAGGAACAAAGAGGTAGCTTCAGTCAAGGTCTTATGGAGGAATCAACATGTTGAGGGAGCTACATGGGAAGCTGAAGCAGATATGATGGCTAGATACCCGCATTTATTCCCTTCCAGTTTAGTTCCAGCTTGAGGTATCAATTTTTGCCCTAAAACTCTATTCAGTTTCATGTTTAGTCATGTGCCCAGTTTCTTTCATGTATATGGATGTGTGTATGATTTGTGAATTCAGTTTAGACATGTAGTTTAAATCGAAGTTAGTCATACCGTCAGTTTTCAGTTTATCTGATCAGTATTTAGGATATGATGATTGCATTTCTCTATTTTCCTGTATGATTTTCAGCATTCAAGGATGAATGTTTCCAAGGGGGAGATATTGTTATACCCCGGAAGCCCAAAGATCAGACCCGAGAGTTGAAACGGAGAAAAATTAAAAAATATGCACCAGGTCAAAGAATGGGTCGTTACTGGACTCGTGGGGTAGACCACGAGTCGTGCAGTGACTCTAGGTGAAGTGTGGACTTGAGTTTGTTTTTTGAAGACACCACAGGCATGACCACGAGTCGTGGTCTGACCCCACGACTCGTTGAGTCAGCCGTGGTCAAAATTGGTCAAGGGTCAATGGTTTTTGGATAGTGGAGACCATGAGAGGTGACCACGAGTCATGGTCACTAATGAAGATCCGTTAGGTCCCTCGTGGGGACCCTTTGAGGAAAAATGGGCAGTGCACTTGATGACTAATGCCACGAGTTGTGGTCCTTGGTAACGATTCATCATTCCCCTCGTGGGGACTAGCAGTTAGTTATTTTCTGCAAATTCATTAAGGGCTTTTCCGTAGTTCCTATGATCCTAAGGCCTAAACTACGTTATTTTAAGCTATTAATGATGAGTTTTAAGAGGGTTAAGTTCATTTTAGGCCATTCTTGCTCATGCATACTAGAGTTAAGGTCTAGAGAGGTGATCAAGCTCATTCTCCTTCAAGTTTTCTTCAATTCTTCCTTGGCCAATTAGAGAAGTTATAAAATCAGATCCTATCAGCTATGTAGGGTTATGATGGGTGAATTATTTTCACACCCATGCCTAATTCCTCTGTAATTCATGAAAATCTATGAGTTGATTCTATGGGGTTTTAACCCCATACATGAATTCTCTAAGTCGACGTCATGGGTATGATCTAAGTATATGTTAATTGATGAATTATGATTCATGGGCAAGTTTTTATCATATTTTCAATTACTAATCATGTTTACTAGTTTTACAAATTATGATGCCCATTCATGAATGGTTATGAGAAGATGAGATTTATGAAGTGTGTTCATGTATGATGAATTGTTGATGAGAAAAACATGTTTTCAAGCTACCCATGTTTATGATTATGTTTTCAAGTAAATCAAGTTATTTCCAAGTATCTTAAAGTATTGGGCAAGACCATATATTCAAGTATGATTTATGATTCAAGTTAATTATCTTACCACATGACTTTGGAGTCAAGACTCCCAATTTTTACTCAGCTAGTGGTATGGTTTGAGCCAAGGCTCCTCATGTATGATTTTAGATTTATTATGTATATGGTTATTCAGCTTCGTCTCTAGATGATGGTCAATTTCATTTAAAAATGATGGAGAGCATATGCATGTTTCTGGGAGTAGTGTCTAGCACCGAGTAGGCTATGGGTTAGTCAACCCTATGCCTCAGAACTACGCGCCAATGTAGGGATGATCAGATTATTTTGGGACCTCCTATGTGAGCTTTCCCTTTCCCCAAGGGGCCTTGAACTTGATATCGATATCATGGTAGCGTCCTTAACCCTGACAAGGGTTTGGACAGATCTTCCAACTTGAGTGTGATAGTCGGGACCACGTAAGCTCTATCATAGTAATGTCGATTATATGATGAGTCTCCTATTGTTCCTCATGATTTCAGTTATGCATGTTTATCATTCATGATATCTATGTATGTTCTAAAATAGGTTTGACCCAATGTTCAATTTTACTTATGATTATCAGATTTCAGAATTGGGTCATTTGATTCAGTTATGATGTTCAGTTATGTTGAGATCATTACTTTAGAAAATAGCATGCAAGCCCTACTCTCAGATTCTTATCTTGATGATATTTTACATTATGCATGTTTTAAATGATTTTACTTATTTAAGAGATTTTACTTATCTTGCATACTCGGTACATTCAATGTATTGACCACATACTCTATGCTCTATCATTTTATGATATAGGCTCTGCTCTTTAGACTCAGCCCCATCTTTAGCCAGTTTCGGAGCTAGCATCCAGTCTCTGTTAGTGAGTCCTCATCTCCCGAGGACCATGCTTTATCATTCTTTTTTATGTATTCAGTATCAGACTTAGAGAGTTAGTTGGGGTCTTGTCCCATCAACTTATCAGTATTAGAGGCTTTTCAGACATAGAATGTAATCAACTTTAGATTCATTTGTATTTATGATGTTATGCTTAATTCAGACTTCCTATAAGTTTATCATGTTGATCTTCTACTTTTGTGATTGAGTTAGATATTATGTTCATGCCACGAGTTGACTTGGAGTCCCTCGGGTTTCCTTGTCCCGTGTCTCAATCAGGGCTTATGTTTGGTTCGTGACAAGAACTTTCTAATAGTTAAGGAGTACTATCTATTTTCTTTCTCTTTTTATTAGCTTCCCCGTGTATTCAAACTTGAAAAGGGTCATTAAGGTGGAGAATAGAACTAAGAATTCTCTTTCTTCATCATTAATCGAATCTTAAGTTTACTCAAGTGTCCAGGTATGCTGTCGAGATGGTTGCTGAGCCAAGGGCTCGAATGAGTAAGTTAGTTTTAGGTGTTTCAAATTTGGTGGTCAAAAAGTGCAGGACCACTATGCTTATCGGGAATATGGATATCTCCCATCTTATGATCAATGCTCAGTAGATCAAGGAAGAGCAGTTGAAGGAAAAAGAAAGGGAGAATAGGAGAGCTAGAACTGGTAACTTTGAGTTTTCTCAGCAAAAGTTAGGTGGAGGAAATGGCTCACAGTCCTATCAGAGTTTATCAACACCAACAGCTTCTTCATCTAGTGTTCCATCTTCCAAATCCGGAGGGGAATAGATGGGTAGCGCACCAGGCTCTAGGCCCCAAAAGAACATGTTCGGAGGTCGTACCTTTTCAGTTTGCAAGAAGTGTGGAAGGAACTACCCCGGGGAGTGTTAGATGAGTAAGGATGTTTGTTTTGGGTGTGGTAAGCCTGGTTATAAACTCCGAGAATGTCCATAGTCAAATACTGTGATGTCATTGGTCGTACCCAAGACACCTTTTCAACTCATCTATCCCAGCAGGGTGCCCCTTCTAGTGCAAGTGATGGAGAACATCAAAATCATTTCTATGCACTCTCATCACGCCAAGATTCGGAGAATCACCAGATGTAGTCACGGTTATGTTATGAGTCTTTCATATTGATGTTTATGTCTTGATAGATCCAATGGCCACACTATCTTTCATGACCCCATATGTTGCAATAAATTTTTTTTCAGTCCCGAATGACTTCAAAACCTTTCTTAGTCTCTACTCCTGTCGGTGAGTCAGTCATCGCAAGAAGATTATATAGAAATTTCCTAGTTTCAATTTTTCAGAAAATCACCATAGCTGACTTATTAGAGTTAAGGATGAACAACTTCGATGCCATCATTGGAATGGATTGGTTATATTCCTATTATAGCTCAGTCAACTATAGAACCAGAGTAGTATAATTTCGATTTCTAGGCGAACCCATCTTAGAATGGAAGGGTAGTTCCACAGTGCCTATAGGTCATTTTGTCTCTTACTGTTATATCCCGTAGAATTTCGGACACCTAAATGACCTATTCGCACGTTGGTTAAGCATATTTGAAAGCCATACGTGCTAAAGAAAGGCCCGGGAAAAGATCGGACGAGAAACCTATCGAACTATCGCGGAAGGAGCCGAGGCAGAGCCCCTCGGTGATGGCAGTGTGTCACGGAGGTGAGGCCTCCGCGTTGGCTCCGTGACACGTTGGCCTTTTCCAGGCCCAAGTATATAAAGCCCCACTTCGGTTTTAAATCATTAATCAGCCATGTAATTTACAGAAAACAGAGCAAACCAGCAGAAAAGGAAAAAGGAACGAAGAGATAGTATAATTTTCGTCCGATTACGCTGCTAAACGTTGTCCAAACTCAAATTAACCTCAGATACCAAGGTATTTAGCAGCAGAGAGCATTCCTACGGATTTAGTTTCGCGAAACACGGCCGACAAATCATCGAGCCACCGAGCTAAGGTAAGTGGAATTACTCTAAATTAGTGTCTATGTGTTCCTAGCTGTGAAGTGAATATTTCTCCCTCTTGGACCGCTGAAAAATAGCGAGCTTTTGACCGTCTTTCGATAAGCCTAAGTCTAGGCTATAAACTACATCGAAAGTGACGTTGCTCTTTATAATAAAGCTGTATTTAGTATTGATTGACATATTTATGAATGCAGTTGGGAGAAAATAGTTGAAGTACTGGCCGAGCCTCGTCCGACAGCCGGGTAGTTCGAGGATAAGGTATGTAAAGCTAGTTTCCTCGGCAAGTTAGTAATCTTGGTACAGTACAGTAATTTAAAGGCCAGTAGAATATTCAGAAGTCATGTATGATGTTTACTATGAATGATGGTACGATACTAGAAACATTATGTTATGATCAGCGTGAGACTTGCTAGCATGATATAGATTGTAATATAAGTGTTAAGAACTGCACAGCATGCTCAGTATGTGATGTGACACAGAATGTCAGGATATCATCATATTCAGTTGAAACCCAGTAAAGCAGTGTAATAATTATAAGACATCTCAGAAATAGAATAATAAGTTAAAGTGAAGTTAGAAAGCATATTAGGACTAGCAAATCATGTTACTATGGAAACTCAGTATACAACATGGTTTTCAGCAGAAATACTATATCATGTTCAGCATTAGACTCAGTACAGTATGGCAGAAGATTATATTTGTACATATATACTATTATCAGCCTTAGCATGCATTAAGTACGTACATATTACTATCGCTAGCTCAGCATATAGTATATACAAATGCTTTACCACTATTAGCTTCAGTATGTGGGACATGCAGATAGTATTACTAGTTGAGACTGTTGTATTGTTTGGGGTTGGATTACCTAGCATCCATGAACGCCCCAGGGTTGATAGCTGTATCGACTCGTCCGCCAGAGGACGTGGATACGTCGCTCTATGGAGTGGCATGCCGTCCCACAGGGGACGAAGATGGGATGCCAGTTTTCCCCATATTGTGCCTTGGTCGGCCCTTATACACCCCCGTCAAGCGGATACGCCCGGGGTGTTGATTCAGGAGTCCTTTGGACTCAGGTACAGTTATAGTCAGGGGCTTAGCGAGCCCAAGTGCTTACCCAGGGGACCGGCGGGATATTTATAGCTATTATAGGAGATGGGATGACCGAGGTAGGGGTATAGATTCTGTGCTGGTTGTACCCCCCGGCTTATGGGGGCCGGGTAAGGTTTGTGTGTGCTATGTATGTTATGATATGTTATGCCGCGTTATAGTAGATACGAGTAGATCGGCAGTAGAATGTATGTCTCCAGGTATGACTCCTACTCCCTCCAGTATAATTAAGAGAAGGTATGACTTACATCATCAGACAATTAATCTATTCCTTCCTACTTCAGTTTCATCAGTTATATTGTTGTTTTCAGATATTTCTTCCAGTTATTGCTTTACATACTCAGTACCAGCGGTACTGACACCCGGTGGGGCGCTGCATTACTTGCCTACAGGTACTCATAGACGAGCAGGCGATACCACGTGATTCCTGTCAGCGACCGAGTATTCAGCTCCTGTCATCCGGAGACTGAATCCCAGAGGTGTATTTCTTTTTCTATGTTGTACAGTATGGGTAGGTCGGGGCCCTGTCCCAATCATTTATATTGCTACTCCTAGAGGCTTGCAGGCTGTATATATTTTCCTGTGGTCAGATGAGCCGGTCGTGTGAGGCCGTGCGTTTTGTTAGCTGTTTAGCATTGTTGATTAAGTTGGCCGTGTGGGGCCATAGTCTGATGGTAGTGGTGACCTTGCCGGTCACGTAGTTATTCAGTATTTTATTGTTGAGATACAGATAACTAGACAGCATGGTGGCCTTGTCGGCCCGGATAAGTTTCCTTGTAGTTGCTTGTTTCTGGTTAGCTGTTATTACAGGTACAGGAGGCTATAGGCCAATGGGCCGGGGGCTGTGTTTACAACCGTTATATAGCCCTTTGTTCCCAGAAATGTGAGTTAGAGCCAGCCAGGCAGCAGATGTGCCCAGGCTTAGCAGTTCAGCAGTTCAGGTCCTAGTAGGGCACCAAGTGCCATTCATACCCCCCAAGGCGGGGTGTGACAAACTTGGTATCAGAGCAGGTCGTGTCCCAGGGAGTCTGCAAGCCGTGCTAAGTAGAGTCTTGTCTATGGATGTGTTGTGCACCATATATTATAGGCAGGAGGCTGCGAGGCATGATAGGATGGTTACCCTTTCTTCTCAGTCAGTCGTGATTTAGAGCGGTACAGTATAGGGTTGAGTCCCTAAAAACTTACCATATTCTTTGATTACATATATAAAGGTAGATCAGCATTACCCTACTACAGGCAGAAGATCATATATAACAACAGAAGAAGGCATTAGCCAGTTACAAGGTAACCACAGCAGCAGGAGGAGGTAACAGGGACCTCCCAATGTTATCTCTTTTGTTGGTACCGTCCCCAGTATATGTCGATAATGTCAGAATAGGAAGTCAGGAGTGTAATGTGCATATGAGTTGATTTATTTATTAGCTATATAAGATCTGATTAAGATTACAGACAAGGTCAGACCACCAGGTAAGTATAAGAAAGAGAGGGAAATCCAGGAATCCCAAATACATCTTTTGGATATGGTACCGTTAAATGCTTTTACTTGTTGCAATAAGAAAAGGGCTATTCCTACCTCTTGATTTTGATGCCAGTATAGTAAAGGGGCATAAGACTTGAGATGGGGCTGCCAAATCAAGCAGTAAGTAAAGATGGGCTGATTGATCCTAGTAAGTATTAGAAAGTATAAAGAGCCCCTATGATTACGTAAGTTGTGCAGACCCTTATGATAATAAGCCAGTAGAGAAAGTAAGACCATTAGCTTACTCGAAGCAGGGGTAAAAGACCTGTTAGTGATGAATGTCGGGTAATAGTCAAGTTCGAGTCAGAAAAAGGCTAAGTCCGCCACATATGCTAACAGATAGCAAGACATACCTGTAAGATTGTGGTTATGATCCAGTTGTGATATCAAAAGGGTGAGGGATCATGTGAATCAGATAGGTCTTACTGCAAGTCAGGGGAAGTATGAACTGATACAGGACCAAAAATCTTGTTAACAATGAAGAGCAGGTACCTTGAACCCCAGAGTTCAGCTTAAGTAAGATGAGGGAAAGAAGCAGGAATGTCAGATCTTGTGGGGAAATTAGAATTACCCCCCGGATTGATAAAATATCATATTAAGGATTAAGCCTCGGGCTGACAGTAGGATTGCGGTTCAAAATACCGCAGTATGTCCGCTATGGAAAAGTTAAGAAGTTACTGATACAACAATTCTAATCTAGTGTAGCCTAGAGATAAGGCCCAGTAGACAGTCATGGGCTTTCAATATATGCCTAGTAAGGCTACAAGATTCGAACGTCGACCCCACACCGCAAGAGTGGCGGAATTTCAAACAGCAGACAATAACTAAAGTGTTTATGTTTGTTACTTTCAAAATGGGGTGACAATACGATGAAATGATAAGTCAGGGCAGGAGATATTATTAGGTCGTAGAAGCGATGTATCATGTACGGTATGAGACTCAGCAGAGCATGTTAGAGATTATGTATTACCGCAGAACTTAGTACATATTGTATGTAGCTATTGATATATATATATATATATATATATATATACAGATAATAGATATGCTGTGAGTGGCTGCCTATAAGGGCTACAATCACAGATGCTGATTAGTAATAGAAAGCATGTACAAATTGCATTACAGGACCCCCCCCTTGCCAAAAGGGAGGATAAAGAAAGAAAAGGAGAGAAAAAAGGGGAAAGGGAAAGGAGAAGAGAAAGGGCAGGTTAAGTGTGAGTCATGTATGAAGTCATAGAAACTATCTCAGTTCTCAGTTATTAAGTTAATAGACTTATGTGTTGTTGCTAGATCTAGGCTCTAGGAGCTTATCAGAGTTAATGGCCTAAACCAGATGGCTAGATGATAAGGACACAGTTAGACGGTCTACCGACCAGCTGGCACCTGCATTAGCAGGGAAGCATCCCTGAAGATCGGTAACAGTAGTGTACGTGCTAGAACCAGGATTAGAGGCCGAATAGGCAAATTTTAGAAATTAGCAATACCAGGATTGTTCTAGTATGTTAAGTGGTCGTACGTCATTTTTCCAGCCTTGTAGGTGAGAGTTGGCCTTAACTAACCTAGCAGTTATTATGTGAAACACCCCATAAGTCAGCCGGCCGCCCCAGTCAGAATACCCGTGGGTACCCTAAGGAAGGGTCCACATCAGTAGTCAGCGACAAACTAGTACTTCAGCTGGTTCTCATAAGATATTTAGATACAGAGCCCTAGCAGAAGGCCAGTAATTACAGAATAGCTCATAAGACCGAGAATTCCCCAGAATAGCAGTATAAATCCAAGTGGATACACACAAGGCATAAGAAATTGATAGTACCCTGCTAGCACAGTGTTTATTAAGACCAGGGGATCAGTAGACTCCCCGTGAAGATCTAGAGATTGATCGCCTGGGAGTAAGTTTTATTAAGCCCAGCCTTACAGTGGTTTAAGCAAAATAACAGAGTAATTAGATGCCCACAAGTCTGCGGTTATGCACGAACTATAAGCACTCAAGTAGAACGGTTAGAGCATTGTTAGACTACTGCCACATTCGGGTCATTCAACCCGACTATTCAGTTATTTAGGGTTATGCAGCCAGATCATTAGAGGTCATGGTCAATATCAGGACCCCCTGATCAGATACGGGAACATGGTGTGCAGATAGTCGTTCAAGGTTACCTTAGCAACAAGTAGCCTTAGCATGCGGCCAGAAGGCCAGATAAGCTCTAGCTATACCGGTAGATTACTTGTCAGATTCTCCGGTATAATAAACCAGTATGACCGTCAGTTATATGTCAATTTTTGTAAATGTGAATTTTGGTTGAGTTTAGTAGCCTTTTTTGTCACATTGTGTCGGAGGCTGGTGTACAAATAGATACACAAAAAATTGAAGTAGTGAAGACATAGCCTAGACCTACCACTCTGATCGAAGTACGCAATCCCTGCTGTTAGCCGGGTACTACAGAGGGTTTGTGGAAGGATTTTCCACCTTAGCAGCACCTCTGACTAAATTGACACAGAAGGAAGCAAGGTTCCAGTAGATTGAGGCGTGTGAGCAGAACTTCCAAGAGTTAAAAGCCAGGTTAACATCAGCTCCAGTGTTAGTATCGCCAGGAGGTACAGAGGGTTGATGCAACATGGTAAAGTAATAGCTTATGCTTTCAAGCAGTTGAAGAAACGTGAAAAGAATTATCTTACCAATGACCTGGAGTTAGATGCAATAGTTTATTCCTTAAAGAGTGAAAATTTTGTATCACCCAGGAAGGGCTAATATGGTAGCAGATGCCCTTAGCCGTAAATGTATGGGGAGTTGGCATACTTGCAGCCTGAACAGCGAGAAGAGACCCGAGAATTACACTAGTTAGCTGGTTTAGCCATTCACGTAGCAGAAATAAAGGATAACAAAGCGATAATACAGAATGTCGCAGTGTTGTCGTTAGTGGTGGAAGTAAAGGAACGGCAATATGGAGACCCTAGCCGGGTTCAACTTGAACACAAGGTTCATTAAGGAGAGGTGACATATTTTCAGATAACCGGGGATGAAATGTTGCGATATAAAGGCCGCATTTGTGTTCCAGATATTTTGGGGCATCGCCAGCAGCTTATGAGCGAGGCGCATTACGCCCACTATTCTCTCCACCCAGGCGCGATGAAAATGTACCACGACATCAGAGACAGTTACTGGTGGCCAGGTATGAAAGCTGAGATCGCTGAATTTGTATCTAAATGTTCTAACTGTCAGCAAGTGAAAGTAGAGCACCAGAAGCCGGGCGGTTTGACGCAAGATATAGAGGTGCCTATGTGGAAATGGGAAACGATAAATATGGATTTTGTAACAGGGTTACCCCGTACCAGGCGCAGAAATGATTCCATTTGGGTAATAGTTGACAGGCTGACAAAATCAGCTCATTTCCTGCCGGTGAAGGCTACCTTCTCGGCTGAGGATTATGCCGAATTATATATCGGATAAATAGTTAGATTGCATAGAGTGCCGATATCTATCATTTCTGATAGGAGAGCACAGTTTACAGCTAGATTCTGGCAGTCGTTCCAGAGGGGTCTGGAAACGCAGATTAATTTAAGCACAACATTCTATCCTCAGACAAATGAGCAGGCTAAGCGCACATTTCAGACGCTCGAAGACATGTTGCGAGCGTGTGTGCTAGATTTCGGTAGTAGCCAAATTGAGCATTTACCATTAATTGTATTTGCCTACAATAATAGCTATCATTCCGCCATCCAGATGGCGCCTTTTGAGGCATTATACGAGCGAAAATGTAGATCGCCGAACGGTGTTTGAAATCGGAGAGTCAGTGTTGGTTGGCCCAGACATTGTTCAGCAGTTAAAGGAAAAGGTAAAGCATATCCGAAGAATGCTTACTGACTGCACAGAGCCGCCAGAAATCATATGCAGATGCGCGGCGCAGAAAATTTGAGTTTGATGTGTATGACTGGGTATTTCTGAAGTATCCCCAATGAAAGAGGTAATAAGGTCCGACAAGAAAGATAAGCTCAGCCCGAGGTTTGTTGGGCCTTATCGAATTCGTCGAAGGACAGGCCGAGTAGCATATGAGTTGAATTTGCCTCCGGAATTAGAATCTGTTCATCCGGTCTTTCATGTATCTATGCTGAGGAAATGCATAGAAGACCCGTCCAGAGCAGTCCCAGTCCAGAATATCCAGGTTACGAAAAAGCTGGCCTATGAAGAGGTTCCAATAACTATCTTAAACAGACAGATTCGCAGATTGAGGACTAAAGATATTACGTCTATCAAGGTATTGAGGCGTAACAGGAACCGAGAGGAGATGACTTGGGAAGCGGAGGAAGATATGAGGATCAGATATCCTCACCTATTCCAGGCCTAGTCAGGCGACAGGTATGTCCGTATTATTGCTTATGTAGTATCTTATGGTTGTATATGTATAAGTGAGGAAAATTGATACGTAGCCATCCAGTGAATCCTACAATATTGTGTACAGTACCTGTATTGGACTTTTCTGCATTTCAGGTTTTTACTATAGTCCATATTACAGGGGAAACTCTGCCGAAATTTTTCTAGAAAGAAAGTTAAGTAGTCCTCCAGATAGCAGTGTACATTCGAGGACGAATGATCTTAAGGGGGGGAGAATGTTATATCCCGTAGAATTTTCGACACCTGAATGACCTATTCGCATGTTGGTTAAGCATATTTGAAAGCCATACGTGCTAAAGAAAGGCCCGGGAAAAGATCGTACAGAAACCTGTCGAACCATCGCGGAAGGAACCGAGGCAGAGCCCCTCCACGATGGCAGCGTGTCATGGAGGTGAGGCCTCCGCGTTGGCTCCGTGACACGTTGGCCTTGTCCAGACCCAAGTATATAAAGCTCCACTTCGGTTTTAAATCATTAATCACCCATGTAATTTACAGAAAACAGAGCAAACCAGCAGAAAAGGAAAAAGGAACGAAGAGATAATATAATTTTCGTCCGATTACGCTGCTAAACGTTGTCCAAACTCAAATTAACCTCAGATACCGAGGTATTTAGCAGCAGAGAGCATTCCTACGGTTTAGTTTAGCGAAACACGGCCGATGAATTGTCGAGCCATCGAGCTAAGGTAAGTGGAATTGCTCTAAATTAGTGTCTATGTGTTCCTAGTTGTGAAGTGAATATTTCTCCCTTCTGGACCGCTGAAAAATAGCGAGTTTTTGACCATCTTTCGATAAGCCTAAGTTTAGGCTATAAACTATATCGAAAGTGACGTTACTCTTTACAATAAAGCTGTATTTAGTATTGATTGACATATTTATGAATGCAGTTGGGAGAAAATAGTTGAAGTACTGGCCGAGCCTCGTCCGACAGCCGGATAGTTCGAGGATAAGGTATGTAAAGCTAGTTTCCTCGGCAAGTTAGTAATCTTGGTACAATACAGTAATTTAAAGGCCAGTAGAATATTCAGAAGTCATGTATGATGTTTACAATGAATGATGGTACGATACTAGAAACATTATGTTATGATCAGCGTGAGACTTGCTAGCATGATATAGATTCTAATATAAGTGTTAAGAACTGCACAGCATGCTCAGTATGTGATGTGACACAGAATGTCAGGATATCATCGTATTCAGTTGAAACCCAGTAAAGCAGTGTAATAATTATAAGACATCTCAGAAATAGAATGATAAGTTAAAGTGAAGTTAGAAAGCATATTAGGACTAGCAAATCATGTTACTATGGAAACTCAGTATACAACATGGTTTTCAGCAGAAATACTATATCATGTTCAGCATTAGACTCAGTACAGTATGGCAGAAGATTATATTTGTACATATATACTATTATCAGCCTTAGCATGCATTAAGTACGTACATATTACTATCGCTAGCTCAGCATATAGTATATACAAATGCTTTACCACTATTAGCTTCAGTATGTGGGACATGCAGATAGTATTACTAGTTGAGACTGTTATATTGTTTGGGGTTGGATTACCTAGCATCCATGATCGCCCCAGGGTTGATAGCTGTATCGACTCGTCCGCCAGAGGACGAGGATACGTCGCTCTACGGAGTGGCATGCCGTCCCACAGGGGACGAAGATGGGATGCCAGTTTTCCCCATATTGTGCCTTAGTCGGTCTTTATACACCCCCGTCGAGCGGATACGCTCGGGTGTTGATTCAGGAGTCCTTTGGACTCAGGTACAGTTATAGTCAGGGGCTCAGCGAGCCCAAGTGCTTACCCAGGGGACCGGCGGGATATTTATAGCTATTATAGGAGATGGGATGACCGGGGTAGGGGTATAGATTCTGTGCTGGTTGTACCCCCCGGCTTATGGGGGCCGGGTAAGGTTTGTGTGTGCTATGTATGTTATGATATGTTATGCCATGTTATAGTAGATACGAGTAGATCGGTAGTAGAATGATACGTCTCCAGGTATGACTCCTACTCCTTCCAGTATAATTAAGAGAAGGTATGACTTACATCATCAGACAGTTAATCTATTCCTTCCTACTTCAGTTTCATCAGTTATATTGTTGTTTTCAGATATTTCTTCCTGTTATTGCTTTACATACTCAGTACCAGCGGTACTGACGCCCGGTGGGGCGCTGCATTACTTGCCTGCAGGTACTCATAGACGAGCAGGCGATACCACGTGATTCCTTTCAGCGACCGAGTATTCAGCTCCTGTCATCCGGAGACTGAATCCCAGAGGTGTATTTCTTTTTCTATGTTGTACAGTACGGGTAGGTCGGGGCCCTGTCCCGATCATTTCTATTGCTACTCCTAGAGGCTTGCAGTCTGTATATATTTCCCTATGGTCAGATGAGCCGGTCGTGTGAGGCCGTGCGTTTTGTTAGCTGTTTAGCATTGTTGATTAAGTTGGCCGTGTGGGGCCATAGTCTGATGGTAGTGGTGACCTTGCCGGTCACGTAGTTATTTAGTATTTTATTATTGAGATACAGATAACTAGACAGCATGGTGGCCTTGTCAGCCTGCATAAGTTTCTTTGTAGTTGCTTGTTTCTGGTTAGCTGTTATTACAGGTACAGGAGGCTATAGGATAATGGGCCGGGGGCTGTGTTTATAGCCGTTATATAGCCCTTTGTTCCCAGAAATGTGAGTTAGAGCCAGCCAAGCACCAGATGTACCCAGGTTTAGCAGTTCAGCAGTTCAGGTCCTAGTAGGGCACCAGGTGCAAGTCATACCCCCCAAGGCGGGGTGTGACACTTACCTTAAGGATAGAAAGATGATTTCCAAGGATTGCATATATAACTTAGTTCGGGTCTAATTCCAAAATCCTAACTCTTCAGTCAGTCTCAGTCGTTTTTGAATTTTCAGAAGTGCTCCTAAAGGATTTACCCTGAGTCCTTCTTGAGCAAAAAATTGACTTTGGGATAGACCTCCTTCTAGATACACAGCCGATATCCATTCCTATTTACAGAATGACTCCAACACAGTTTAAGGACCTTCTAGATAAGGATTTTATCAGACCCAATATTTTCCCATGGGGTGCTCCAGTTTTTTTCATTCATAAGAAACATTGTTCTCTCAGAATGTGAATCGATTAACGTCAGCTGAACAAAGTCACAATCAAGAATAAGTATCCCATTCCCCAGATTGATGACTTGTTTGATCAACTTCAGAGCACTAGTTGCTTCTCTAAAATAGACCCCAGATTTGGCTACCATCATCTTAGAGTCAGAGAGTGTGACATTCCGATAACGACCTTCAAAACTTGGTATGGTCACACGAATTTGCAGTTATGTCTTTTGGACTAATAAATGTTCCTACAACTTTTATGGATTGGATGAATAGGGTATTCAAGCAGTACTTGGATATGTTCATCATTGTCATTATAGATGACATTCCTATCTACTTTGGGAGCGAGGAGGAGCATGGTAATCATTTGAGTAGTGTGATGTAACCTCTTAAGATGTAACACCCCAAAAGTCCCTTAGATCAAACTCAAGGGTTAAATCAGAGAAAATCAAGAAAAAATGCACCAGGGTCATAGAACAACTCAAGTAATAAATCATTGGGGCAAAAAATGACCTGTTGTTACGACTCATTGTAAGCTTACAATCAAACCTACCAGAAACAATGAGCCTAGCAATGACTCATTGGAGGATCCAATGGATCGTCGTAAGCGTTCGTTGAGTAGAGTTCAAAAGAGGCCCATATCTAATTCAGTTACAATGAAAGGGTGCAATAACCGATGGTGCCAAGTGACGTCTCATGGTATCGGTCCGTTAGAAGGACTTTAGAAGCTATGATAGGGTGGCCGAGGTAACGATGAGAGGAATGACGAGTCGTTGTTTCAAGTAATGACTCATCTTGTATGATCATTGGTAGGGGAACTAGAAGAGTACCATAATTTCCCCAGGAAATAACAGATGGTCCAATGACCCATCATATCCTACAACGACCCTTGGATTGGTCGTTGTAGCTGCCAGTCAGGTTTTTCATGTGAATTCTCAGGGGTAGTTTTGTAATTTCTCAAGCTCCAATGATGTCGTTTTAAGCCCTAAAATGAGTGTTTTAAGAGGATTTAATCTATTCTAAGTCATTAGGCTCCCATGCATGCATTGAATGAAAATTGCATTCTAAGATCAAATTAGAATTCTCTTCAATTTCTTCCCCAATTCTCTTAGGCTTTCAAGACTAGTTTGTAAATAAGTTTACCTAGGTATGTAGGGCTATGAATGGGGAATATCTTCCATCCCATTCCCAAACTTCTTTTTGAATTCATGAATTCAAGTTCTTAATCAAGTGTATTGATTCCTAGGGTTTTAACCCAATTCTATGAAACTACCTTATGCTATATTTATGTGTCTAATCCCTCATGTTCAAATGTATGTTTTAAGTCTAATGGGAAGATTTCCTACTCACGTTGATTATAAATTCATGATCTCATGTTATTAGAAATTATGCCCTATTATGCAAGTTTTATGAAAATTCAAGCTTATGATCCATGATTTCAAGTATGACGAGTTATCTAGTATGCATGAATGTTTATGAACTCCCAACTCATGATTCTATGATTTTGACCTATGAAGTTTATTTTGAGTATGCATTATTTTCTAATTTGGGAAAGCCCATACAAGTTAAGCATATTTATTATGATTTATCCAAGGCTAATAAGATCAGTTTACGATATGATTTGGAGCCAAGACTTCCAATGCAACTTATGATATTATATGGAGTCAAGACTCCCAATGTTTAGATTCAATTTATGTTTTGAGAATATGATTATATGAGCAATATATATTTTTCGGAAGTAATGTCTAGCACCGAGTAGGCTTGGGGTTTCGAGGTTCCTCAGTCTCATAAACTACGCGCCAACATAGGTGTGTGTGTATATATATATATATATGTATATTTAGGACCTGTCAGGATAGTTTTCCCCTGTCCCAAGAGGCTCAGCTTAATATCGATATCATGGTTTAGTGTCCTTTTCCCTGACAAGGTTTTTGGACGGCTCTACCTACTTGAGTGTGATAGTTGGGGTATCACATAAGCTCTATTGTGATGGTATTGGTTATGACAAGTCTCCCATTGTTCCTCATGATTTCAGATACTTATGTCAAATGACTTATGTTATTATGTTTATTAGCATGTTTGACCAAATGATCAGTTTATGAGCTTTTACTTATGATTTCAGCTATGAAAAGTCATATGATTTTTATTTCTAAATCTTGGGTCATTATGTTCAGTTATGATAATCAGTTTATGATTATGTATATCTCATATACAATTTTTAGCATGCAGTCCTTACTCTCATGATCCTTTTGATTTATATGCATGATTTCGCCTAACATTTTACTTACCTTACATACTCAGTACATTCAAAGTACTGACCGCATATTCTATGCTACATCATTTCATGATATAGGTTCTGGCAATCAGACTCAGTCACGCCGTTATCCCTGCCCTTATCAGTCCAGTTCATTCCCAATATTAGTGAATCCTCATCTTCTGAGGACATTCTTTTCGCTATGTTTTGTTATGTCATTCCAATTCCAATCTTAGCGGACTAGTTGGGGAGTTATCCCATTAGTCCATCTATGACTAGAGGCTTTTCAAAAAAATATGTGTTAGTTAACTTAGTTGCTGATGTACATCACTTTTGTGTTCTGTTTTATGCTATATTGACTTCTACTTATTCAAGTTTTAAGGGTTTAAGTTTTTCACTTTAATTTATGCTCTTGAGTTGCTATGCACATATAATGGGTTAGCTTGGAGCTATTCGTGGTTCTAGGTCCCGTGTCTTGATTCAGGGTCCCAGCTTGGGTCATGAAAAACTTGGTATCAGAGCATTAGGCTTAGAGTGTACTAGGGTTTCTGAAAGCCACATTAAGTAGAGTCTTTTCCATGGATATGAATCACGCCTCACTTATGGGAAAGAGGATACAAGATATTTTAGAAAATTTCCCTTCTTTCATGATCTATGTCTTGCGATGAAGTGCATCTCTATTCCTCTAACTCGTGCTATCTGCGTTTATAGAAATATGCCTCCATGCCGAGTAAATGTTAGAAAAAATGGCAACGGAAATAGCCACCCCAATGGTAATGGAGATGGACATCGGTAAGCCGCACCAGCACCAGCGGGCCTTTTGTCCAAGAAGGTCACTCATGCCAAGTTTAGGGTGGCATTTCAGATGTTGGCATAGGCCATGACCGCTCAGGCCAACTAGCAGGTAGTGGCCTATGTTCCTCATAATGGGAACACAACAGAAACAAGAGTGCGAGACTTTCTAAGGATGAATCTACCTGAGTTTCTTGGGTTGAAGGTGAGACGACCCATACGAGTTCCTTGAGGAGGTGCAGAAGATAACCTACATTATGGTGGTGACAGAAGAGGAGAGCACAAATTTAGTCTCTTATCAGCTATAGAGTGTTACTCATATATGGTTCCATCAGTGGAAGGATAGTAGAGAAGTTGGAGCAGTTCCTGTGATTTAGGATGAGTTGTGACTACTTTCTTGGACAGGTTCCTCCTTAGGGAGTTGAGAGAGGCAAAGGCGGTTGAGTTCGTCAACTTGAAGCAGAACAACATAATTATCTAAGAGTATGCTTTGGAGTTTATCCAGTTGTCCAAGTATGCGCCGGATATGGTTGCTGATCCTAGGGCTTGTGTGAGCAGGTTTATAAATGGAGTGGAAGATTCCTTGGTCAAGGAGTGTAGGACTGCCATGTTGAATAGTGACCTAGATTTCTCCCGGTTGGTCATATACACCCTTCAGATAGAGGTGGAGCAGATGAAGGAGAAGGAGAGAGGCTAAGAGGGCTAGGACAGGGAGCTATGGATAGTTCCAACAGAGGTTCGGTGGTGGACATCGCCCTCAGTCCCACCAAAGGTCATCAACCCTAACTCCATCGACAGCCAGTGTCCTATCCATACCTAGGCATGATCAGAGAGTCAGAGCATCAGGCTCTAGGGGCAGAGGAGCACAATGGGGGAGCACACTTTCCGCAACTTGTAAGAGGTGTGGTAAGAACCACCCTGGAGAGTGCTTGATTGTTCAAATACTTGTTTTGGGTGCAGGAAGCCCAGAAATATACTCGAAGATGGTCCTTAAGCTAGATAGGGCAATGTTGGAGGTCGTGCCCCAGCCTCCACTTAGTCATAGGAGGACAAATTCGAATTAGTAGACGTGTGAAGAATAATTTTTGTGAACTTTTATCAAGTTTTGAGGAGCAATTCTTGGGATCAAATTCTAGAATTCCTACATTGTTCTTGAGATTGTTTTGTAATTCAGATCTGATTTTCTTCCAATCATTGCTGCAAGTATTTAATTATGTGTTTTTTGTTGAATGAAAATTTTACTGTTACAACCATGAGAGGCTAAAACCTCCAAAACTAGGGGTTGTGGCAACCATGGTGGATTAATGAAATAGGGTTTACACAAAAATGATTCAAAACCAATGATAAATGCTTGTATTGTATTCTCTTCATCTTTAAATATTTCTTAACAATGTACAACATTAGGACTTGCCAAATTCTTTAGTTTCTTGAACCTAGAGAAGTAGAGATTAGGAAAAGAGAGTTACAACAAAGCCTTGGTCTATACGATCATTGTATTAACTTGAGCTATGGTCGCAGGATAGTTAGATTTGGAACATAATGATAATAGTTAGTTTGAAATCGCTCGTGAAACCTGACCCGGTGATTGAGTAGAGTCATCCAATAGGGACAAACCAGTCGTTTGGATGAACTCTAGTTATTAGTTCTACAAGTAAGCATTGGGATTGAACACGTGTGTATACTCGAAGTAGTTATGAACCCATGGGGAACACTTACCCTAGTTGTTTGCAAATATTGATTTAAATCACAAATATAATCTTGTTTTAATATTGCTTTCTTCAAAATCCCCCAATTTGGAGATAACTACGACAAGTTCCATTAACGACATTAGTCTAGATCTTACCCTATTCCCTGTGGGTTTGACCCCAACCTCTTAGTTGGGTTCTTTATTGACAACAACCGCTTCACACTTTGTTAGAAAGTGTGAATTTGAGTGTTATCAAAAAGTGGCTCCATTGCCGAGGAATATGGATAAGATTGAGTAATTTCTAGTATTTGACTTTTGGTTGTTATTTCCTGAATTACATTTTTATTTTTGTTTAGATATCCACGGGTTGTCCCTTGTTGAATTCCAAGTACTCGTTGGAGTGGAAACCCCCTGATTCCATTGGATCTCGAACTCGAATGAATACTGCGTAAGATGGAAAACAATGAACAGAGATATGGCTGTATTGCTGAAGAAGCTAGGCAAGCCGAGCTAGCTCGGCAAACTGCATTCAGGATGTGGAAGATGCTCGAGATGAGGTTATTAATGCTGGTCGACACGGAAGGAGCAACAGAGGCCAAAGATATGCCTCTTAGTTCTTTAATAAAGATGACCCGAACATTTATCAAGTTGGGTCAACTGGAGCTATGTACCACCACCATTGCCTGCTAGGGAAAAATTTGATATCACTAGAACCATGATCCAGTTATTGAACATGCAAGGGGTGTTTAGTGGTCACGCAGCTGACTATGCCAACCTGCACCTGATGAACTTCGTGGGAATATGAAAGGCGTAAAGGTTGGCCAGAGTCAACCAAGATGCTATAAGGCTAAGACTCTTCCCCTTCTCTCTATTTGGGGAGGCCACATTATGTTTTTTGGAGTTTCCCGATGACTGCATTACCAACTAGAGGGAACCCAAGCAAGCTTTCTAAGAGAGATTGTTTCCACCGTCTAGGATGTTGTAGCTTAAGGATGAGATATACAATTTCCGACAACTGAAGACTAAGGAACTTTATGAAACCTAGTTGAGGTTCATGAAGAAGTTGACCAAGTGCCCAAACCACAAAATACCTAATGACAATCTGTTGGAGATTTGTATAGATCATTGAATAAAAGTACAAAAGCAGTAGCAGACACAGTGGCGGGAGGAGAACTGATGAACAACACCTGGAAGCAAGCTGCCACAATTGTAGATAGAGTAACCAAAACAAATAGAGCATGGCATACCCGAGAAGAAGAAGCAGCGGCTGATACATATGCTGTTGGTTTGACTGCAGACCAACAAAGGAAAGAAGAAGAACATGACCAGGAATTGGCTCATATGTGCATATGTTGGATTTGCTTACTAAGCACATCATGGGAGTTGGAGCCATAAAGGTGAACGCAGTTGGGAAACAAGGACAGGAGCTAGGGATGGATCGCTCAAATTCTAAGGAGGAGGCAAACTTCTTGGACAATCAGGTGGCGAGTTTCCAAGCCAACGCCCAAGGGTATGGACAAGACACTTGGCACCAAGGCTCTAGAAACCAAGGTTGAAAAAAATATAAAGACAATTATAACTAGAATGGGTATAGAGATAGAAGCCATAGTTGTGAGCACGAGGGAGATTAGAGAAGGAATGACGGTTATCGCAACGATCGAGCTGGATTATACGTGTCTCCTAATGCACATGAGGGAGAGGCTGGACAGTCGAAGTTAAAGAGCATAATGGCTAAGATGATAAAGAAGGTGAGGTCCACATATGATCAGCTGAAAGACATCTGTAGTGCTATATCAAGCATGGGTCAGAGAGTGGAGTCACATGCTACGACTATCAAGCAGATCAAACAATAGCTAGGACAACTGTCAGCATCTATGAACCCTAGGAAAAAGGTTACACTACCTAGAAACACAGTCGGGAATCTAAAGAATGATGGTCACTACATGGCTTTGATGACCAGGAGTGAAAAGACCACGGTCGACCCCCCTCTGCCGGTTATAGTTGAAAGAAAGAAAGAAAGCATGATCGAAGATGAAGAAGATGTTACTAAGAAGGAACATAATGAGGATGCTGAGTTGACTAAGGCTCCAAATGTTGAAAATGGGCCTCAAGCTGAACAAGGAGAAAAGCAAGGAGTCACGCAAATTTATAAGGCTATTCCACGACCACCGCCACCATTCCCCTAAAGAATGAAGAAGAAGGCGGAGAATGGTAACTTTTAGAAATTCTTATCAATGCTCAAATAGTTATCTGTAAACATACAATTGGTCGAGGCATTTGAATAGATGTTGGGATATGCCGAGTTCATGAAGGACCTTGTGGAAAATAAGAGGTCCATGAGCTATGAGCCTGTCGATAATATACATCATTGTAGTGCTATAGCCTCACGGATACTGGCCTAGAAGAAGGAAGATCCAGGTGCCTTTACTATTCCACGTACATTAGTGAAGTTGAGTTTGCTAGGGCACTTTGTCATTTGGGAGCAAACATTAATCTGATGCCATTGTCTATGTTTAAGCACCTAGGCTTTGGAGCCCCGACATCCACCACCATGCGGCTATTGATGGCCGATAGAACTATGAAGAAGCCTATGGGGATCCTGTTCGATGTCCTTGTTAAAGTTGATACATTTATATTCCAAGTGGACTTCGTGATCTTTGATTGCGAGGTTGATCTTGAAGTCCCCATCATTTTTAGGCGACCATTCCTTGCCACTGGGAGAACCTTAGTAGATGTGGAGGTTGGCTAGTTGAAGTTCAGAATCAACAAAGAAGAGGTCACCTTCAATGTTTGCCGGTCAATAAGGAAACCAAAAGAATACAGAGTTGTCTCAACAATAGAAGATGAATCTGAGTTTCTTGATGAAGTCAGAGTGGTCAAGAGACTAATGTTGTGCTGCAATATTAAATTAGGAGCTACATGGGAGGCAACCCATGGATGGTAAAGTCTAAGTAGCCGCAGGTATGTTCCCTTCCCTCTATTTTTACGTTCTATGCTTCGGGATAAAGCATGCTTTTTAAAAGGGGAGGGTATACTTGTTATCTTTTGAGTTTTTGATTTGTTTGAGGATTTATCTTTCCGTGTTTCTTTTCCCTCGGGTATGATATCTAGTAGAACCAGCATGTTTAGGATTTTATTTTTGTGATTTTTTTTTAATTAGAAAGAAACTTAGGAGTACTCAACCAATAAATTGAACTAGCTTGATATTTTGAAAATTTGACCCTGTTTAAAATTTTTGATGATTAGCTATGTACTTGTGATTGAAAGCATGATTTCTGTGGATCTTTGTATGTCATTTAGTATATTAGCATGTATAGTTTTTGTTAAACCATGAATAAATCGGACACATAGAGTGAATACAAGTTATGAACCATGAGTGAATGAGGTCTAATACCTAGTTCAATACTACATAGAGGATCTAGAACTTTCTCGATTGGTCTTTGCATAGGTTTTAGGATGGTTGGTTAGGAAAGGATCATTAGCTGTTCTTGTTAGCCCATTTTTAGATTAAATGACCCTATCAAAAATGCTATCATTCCCTTGATCTCAATTTTGAGCCTTAAATAGACCATTTTTCTTTCATTAACCAGTTAACCGTACCCATTTTTATAATGAACCTATTTTGGCCCTGGTACCTCCCTGGACATTGTGTACCTCAATATAGGCAAAATGTCTAAGTTGAGGGGTGGCTAGAGGAGGGGTGCATGAATATCGGGAAGGTGAAAAAGGGAGAGAAAAGTAAAAAAAAGTAAAAAATGAGGTGCGGTGTGACAAAAATAGAGAAAAAGAAAAGAGCAAAAGTGAATGATGCATGAAAAGCTTGAAGAAACACACTACACTCATACAAGTGCATAAAAAGGGTGAAAATGGAGGAAAAAGTGAAAGAAGAAAAAAGGGTGAAAAAGTTAAAAAATGGAGCCACATGTATGTAGTGCGAAGGAAGGATTGGGTCACTTAAAAAGATCACATATCTACCATACCAAGCCCAAAAGCCTACATTACAGCCAATGTAAGTCCTATAGTGATCCTAGCCTGACCATCTGACAAACCGAAGTAGAGAAAATAAGGGCAAGCCTAACATATCCGATATACAGTATTTGTAACTTCTTTGTGAGATGAGAGTCTTTCTTGTTCATTCCCATGTTATATATTTTACTATATCTATGAGTGGGGAATTCATCTGCTGTGAGGGTACACAATTTGTGTTTAACTCTACCAGTGGTCTATGTCAAAAGCATTGGTGATGACTTGACTATCTATTAATAGCTAGATGATATGTCTTCATCCCCATTTATCATATTTTATGGTTGCTCGTAGTGCATGTGCTGATTTGGTTCACGGGAAAAGGGTCAAAATCTTTTTGAGTTAACAGTGCAAGTTTTGTTTGATGTTGGCTGTAGTATCCTAGGTTTATTTTCTAGTTAAGCATCGTGTTTAGTTTTTATTTTCTTTTCCTGAGGACATACAAAAGTCTTAAGTTGAGGTGTTGATGTGTTGTGAGTTTACAACACTTTCGACGCTTAAAACTGAGAAAATAGCATGGACTTAGATATGTTTATATGGATATGCGACACATTTATTTTGATTTCAGGAAAAATAAGTGTTGGAGCATAAATGAGCAAAAGAAGCCTTAAAATGCAGAAAATCAGCCAAACTACAAGTCTTAGTACAAGCCATACCTTGATTGTATGAGCCATACTAAGAACTGCGATGAAAGTTAGAAGGATAAAGTAAGAGGAAGGCAACATACGACTCTTAGTACGAGCCGTACGAAGATGGTATGAGCCATAATTGGAGTCATGGAATTATTCAGAGAAAATCGCACAAAGGTAGACTCCTGGTACAGATGGACTCACGAATTGTAGTATCAACATATGAATCGTAACATGAGTCGTGGTGAACTTCAGAAGATTCTTTAATACTTGGAAGAACTTCTGACACAACAAACTGTACAAGTTGTAAGGGTATGAGTCGTACCACAACATTCGTGGACAATTTCAGAAGATGTCAGAGTTCTCAGGGCCAAACCACAGAAGCATTGTACGACTCATAGGATGGAGGTACGAGTTGTATAATCCTGCCAAGACTTAGCCAAATCTGTGGCAACCAAAGACTTACGAGAAGCAGGTATGACCCGTACAATCCTACTATGGGTCGTAGGTCCAGTGGTGACACAGTCAACACCAGATATGGAAAATTCCCTGTTAGCTTAGGAAAAGGTTTCTAATGTCTGTATAAATAACTTTTATGTTTTATTTTAGTCAGAGGAGGACATAATCGAATTAGTATAAGTTTGAAGAATAATTTTTGTGAACTTTTATCAAGTTCTGAGGAGCAATTCTTGGGATCAAATTCTTGAATTCCTAAATTGTTCTTGAGATTGTTCTTTGATATTTAGATCTGCTTTTCTTCCTATCATTGCTGTAAGTATTTAATTATGTGTTTTCCTATGAATGCAAATTATAATCTTACAACCATGAGAGGCTAAAACTTCCACAACTAGGGGTTGTGGGAATGATGGGGGATCAATAAAATAGGGTTTCACAAAAGTTATTCAAAACTAATGCTAAACACCTGTATTGTATTAATCTTTAAACGTTTCTTAACGGTGTACAACGTTAGGACTTGCCCGAACTCTTTACTTGCTTGAACCTAGAGAAGTAAAGATTAGGAAAAGAGAATTACAATAAAGCCTTGGTCTTTATGATCATTGCATTAACTTAAGTTGTGGTTGTAGAATAGTTAGATTTGGAACATAATGATAACGGTTAGTTTGAAATCGCTCATGTACACCTTATATTTTTCTTCAGCTACTTTCTCTATCGATTTGATGGTTATGAGGAATTAAAGTCTGACTATGGTCTTTTGAACCTCTAGCCAATTGCCTCATTATGAACTTTGCAACTACACGTATTAAATTGTAATGAAATAATTCATCTTAGGTCTAGAAGCATTTGTTTCCTTCGTTAATTGAATGTGACATTGCAGGAGTATTTCTATCCCACACGCGAATCCTATCTTTAATTTATAGAAAAGATAAGAACACATTCCCCTATTCCTCGTTCTACCCTAATATTTCTCCTTTCAGAGTCAAATTAAGGTTATGAATTTATCTTAGTGTTGGCAAAACACTAAAATACAAAGAGCAGGAATAGAAGAACAATAATTCATGATAGAAGAACATCGAGCTGAAAATAAAATAAAATCATAAAATCATGAAAATAGCCTCAACCTCAGAATGAGGTGAATTAGCCAGTCATTCTTTGATTAAACATCTCCAAACAAGTCTTTAGCATAAGAACAATTGAAATTTAAATGAAAAGAGAAGAGAAAGAACCCTAGAGTTTTCTTCAGCTCAACTGCCGCTTCCCACATTCTTGCTAATATTTCATATCATGAAAAATAAAAAATCTAAGTGTTTTATTTATACCAGTGAAAAAATACATAGTGAAAAACTAGCTTCGTGACACAGAGCTCATCGCGGAGGAACTGCTTCGTGACATGGAGCTGTCACAGAGGCTCACTAGAATTGAGGGAATTCTAGGAAGCCAAGCTCCGTGTCATGTAGCTTAATCCACCAAATGTGCTCTGTGACATGGACCAAACAAAGAACCTTATTGGAACCCTCCATTCGCTTACAACACCTCAATGTGTCATAAGTCCATCGCGCCAAACCTCCTTCGTGGCACGTTGATGTCGCGGAGGCTCACTGTTGCCTTCCAACTTCAAAATTTTCTACCAAGTTGACGTGGCATATTTTTGAACGCGAAAAACCTCCACTGAGGCACGGGATTAACTTTCAAGATCAATTTTAAGCTCTCTTAACTTTCCGCACTTCATTTTCGAGCATTCATCCACACCATCAAGCTGAAATTATTGTATTTTCCACTTGCAAATAGTCTAATCACATTTATTAGCCCACAAAAATAATTCATTCAAAATATGCATGAATATATCGGTATTATCCTCAACTAGGCTCCGGTATGGGTGAAAATATGGCGTTGGGTCTTATAAATACGCTGAAGATCACCAACCCACTCTTATAACCTTGTTTGTCCTCGAACAATCATTTAACATCCTTGACATGATTTAAACATTACCATCATCAATGGAACCAGATAGTTTGCACCTGGTTGTGCTAAACACTTTAATCATGGAGTACAATTCATTCAATCAAGCGTGGTTCTCAGTCATTCATATGCAGAATTACACAAGCCCTAATGAATAACTTTTCAACTAAAAATACGTCCAACATAGTTACATCTTAGTAGTGATCGTTAGCTTTACCAAAGTTTTACCCTTATGTGCCCTCACTTGTATGCTCTATCCCTATTCTCATGAGACCAATATGTCCACAATTAAGAACATTCTGCAAATTATTTGCTTATGCTCCAAAGATTATATCAAGCATATCTAACACACCATGAGTTTGCCTGTAGTGTACTATTCAACCGAGGATAACATCATTTGTAGGGTCAAAAGGGCTTTTCAGGGCTGTAATGTCGGCAAAGGAACAGGTAGGATTTTTTGGGTCATAGTTACTCTTATCCCTATGCACTTGAAGACAATTACACATTTCACTTTTCAGCTCCTTACGTCTTTAGCACTTCACTCCCTTCAAGATTATTTTTCCCTTCACTTACTTATTCTTATCCAAGATGTAAGGAGTGTGTACCCATAGCTTAGACTCATTAATACATTATATATATATATCCATACATAAATGTACATCATTTTTTTATTTTTTATAATATTTAGCTTGTGAACAACAAATTGAGTACACACACCAATCCTTTCCCCCTTACTATTTACCCTTTCCTTATGATCATTTCCTTTGAGATAATGTTTGAATAAAGTGCAATAGGACCTATTTGGATCAAACTAACATTGAGGCCATTTGAACAAACATGGTAAAGTGCGTCTGTTCCAACAAAAATAGGCTTGAAGGCTCAAATGGGGGCTCACTAGGGATAACACCAAGGTGAGGCACAATGAGTGATACGGGTCAAAAAGTTCGGTTCACAAAAAAGTGCCTTAAGCATATCCGCCAAGTTATTTCCACTTTCATCTTTTTGTACACAAGGAAAGTTCTAGATGCTAGTTAGCAAGAAATATAGCAAGTTCTCACCACACATGGAACAGAGGTTCAAACTTGGTTAGCCTCGACCTCTTTTACTATTTCATCCACATTGAGTGAACAACATAATTAAGCCTATAATTTTTAAGTTTTGAGTTAAACACCAATGCCTTATGTGATCCTATCATTATTCTCATCACTATGTGCTTTTTGAATGTATATCTCATGAAGTCTAGCATTTGGCCAAGTGGAGTACTCTAACCCATTAGCAACAGTTTTATTTATTTCCTAAACATGAATAATTTTCCTTAAGACAGTCGTCATTCATGCATCATAGGGAGCCGTCTCTACCTATGACTAAAAAATCTACTCAGTTCAAAGAGACTATTCTCGGGAAAAGCACCAAAAACAAAAGCCAAGAAATCCAAAAAAAAAGAAAAGAAAAAAGAAAAAAAATTACAAACAACAACAACAACATAGAAAAGAAACATATAATCTTACTAGCTATTACATACCAAGTACTAAGTCTTGTTCCTAGCCGCACATTACATGCCACATCGTCTATTTGTTACCAGTTAAATACATGCCACAGTTTTCAGAGAATCACATAGATAGACAACAAACACAAAATGACCACCCCATACTTAAAATTAGCACTGTCTCTAGTGCTTGCAACAAATCAGTGTAAAAATAAAGTTAGGGTGGTGAAGACTCCCAAATCAAACAACTGTATCAACTTCCTCATCTAGTGCAAAGGCCTCCTCACCGAGGTCAAAGTCATCTGTGTCATCATCATCTGACTCAATGTTTGAGTCTTCTCGGCGTCTCTCCTCATTGGTGGGTACATCATCATCCACCGGTTCTACAAATGCTGGCCTCATGTAACTCATGGCTCTGGCATGTTCATTCATGGGCTAGTCCCTATTCACCTGCCACAGCTCATCCTCTGTCGCTGGCCGTGTACCAATCTGAAGTTGCAGCATTTTTGGTCCAAACATCCTAGCAACGTAGCTATCATCTCGAGCATGTCGCTCAGCTAATATGAGGACTAGCCCATAAGTAGTATCTAGTGCCATAGTCTTTTTCACATCCACAACACACCAATCTTCCCTCGGCCTATAGTCCAAGGCCTCTTCCTCGATGTCCTGGCTCCTGAGGTAGGTGGTGAGTAATCCACCAAAGCCATACATGTGCCCTTGGTGCAGTCTAGCCTTTTTCATGGCTGATTTGATCACAACCCCTATATTTATCTCGACATACCTCATTAAGGCGTATAGCAAGAAGACCCAGTCCCTGGTAACATCAGTCATGTGTACCTTTGTAATGAGGTAGCTGCAAACAATCTTCAGCCAGACGTGTGCCTCCCTGTTCATCTGCGCACAGGGAAAGGTTTGTCGATAAGCCTTCTCTTTGTGGTGAATCCATCGGGTTGTGGATTGCTTCCCGCACAATGTGTGTTGAATTTCAGCATATGGCCGTGTGATGTTAAGCTGATGGAGAGAATGTGGATCCATGTCAAGGGTACCTAGGATTGCATTCAAGTGGTGTGCTTCAAATGGTATGACTTGACCCCGAATCTTGACTGTGTGGCTGCGGAGAGAGGGGTCCCAATTGGCGTAGAATTCCCAAACCATATGTAAATTACACTTCCTAGGCACATTGAAAATGAAGTCCATGCCCAGGGTGTCACGACCCAAACATACACCCGGATCATAGACATGGTACAAGGAGCCCCGAGAGACCCCAAGTCGACCCATGGTATGATCATACATCTAAATCAATCACATGAGTAGAAGACTTAACTTAAAGAATGTAATTATAATATAGCATTAAGGAGAAACAATAATGGACTTATACAATATAGCGGAATACATCTGATAGTCTGACAAGCCTCTAAATATGAAGGGCGGATTGATGGGACAACTCCCCAACTAATCCATCATCCGAAAACTAAAACGAATAACAATGAGTATGAAAATGTAGCCCTTGAAACATGAGGACTCACCAAGTGCGCTGAGATTAAGGCCGAACTATCTACGGGTGAGGATGAGCCTGAGAACTGGGACCTGTATCATGAAATGATACAACATAGAAAGTATGTAGTCAGTACGTGGAATGTACTAAGTATGCAAGGTAAGTAAAACTGACATTTAAAACATAAATAAAGTCCATAAAAGATCATAAGAGTAGAACAACATGCTCGTATCATAACTCGTTATAACATATCATACGGTACAAGGTTTCAAAACATTCATAAAATAAACATAGTCATAACCATAATAAAAGAACCTTTCTTAACATAACTTGAGCCAACCTACATAATCATAACATGCATAAATCACGAGGAACAGTAGGAGATTCTCTTAACCGACATACCTCACATGCCCGACTTATAACCCTAGTCGGAAGGGTATTCGTACCTTGCCAAAGGTAGGAACCATGAACGTGTGATATCACCATAAACAGGGACATTTGGGCTGGGACAAACATGAAAGGGGTCCCGACAAACCTATGGTGGTACGTAGTTCTTGAGATCTAAGGCTTAATTGTGAGCCTCGAACCTACTCGGTGTTCGATACTACTCCCAAAACATATATAGTGCTCATAATAATACATATATGAATTCATGGGCTAGTTAAATAATGATAATAGTAAACATGCTTGAATATACATGAACTAGCCATGACTTGAGGCCCGTGAGTCGGCCAAAAACATAATTCATGATTACTATGATTCATACATACTCGTAGATCATGCATATAGCTTGAATTTCATAAAATCATGATGGGTAACATAATGAATTCATAATTTAAAACATAATTCATGATAGGCTTGTAAATAACATCGATGGGAAAACAGATCATAAATTGATTCATCATGGAGCATGCATAATTGAGCTTAATTGCTTAGAAATCAAATCAATAATATTTTAATTAATTTAAATCTCAAAAGATGATCAAAATCCGTAGATTATGATAATATGTCAAAATCACAAAACCCATAATTAAATTATTAGATTTTATATAAATCAAATACAAAACCCCATGAGTGTTTAAACAAATTTTGAGTGAAATCATTGAGTAGGAACATGGGTGTAAAAGAATCCACCCATTGAAGACCTTACATACCTTGGATTATCAACTTCTAACCCTCCTTAAAAGCCCAAGAATTAAATTTAAGGAATTGAGGTGAAAATCTTGAAATCTCCCCCCTTAGATCACTTGTCAAAAATCCTTGCATGCATGAATGAGAGTTTAGGAAGGTTTATTTTCTTAAAAACCCACCTTTTCCAAGCCAAAATGACATAGTTTAGGGCCTTATATCATGAAAAAATTGAAAATACCCTTAATGAACCTGTCCTGTAAACTGGCTGGATGGAACTCACAAGTGGTACCAATGGATCGTGGGAACCACCAACGGCCCGTCATGTCTCTTGTGGAATGAATTACTGATGACCCATTCTCGGAACCAAACAATGGGTCGACAGGACGACCCGTCACTACAAACAATAGATCATTGTTTCCCCCATCAAGCCTACCGGAAAACTTAATCCTCAAACCACGACCACAACCAATGACCTATGGCTTCTCCTAACGGGTCGTTGGGTCTCCCTTTGTATGTCACCTGATGCACCCAACTCCTTCCCACGACTGCTAACGATGACTCGTTGTTTCCCACAATGAGTCATCATATCTCCCGTGGTTTGCACACCATGACTTGTTACAATGACCCATGGTATGTCACCACGAGTCATACCTTGACCCGTCCTGACACATTTTTCCCAATTTTCTGCAGTTTTCAATTTTTCACTTCCGATTCTACTCCTACGCACTTCCCGGGTATTACAATATCTCCCCCTTGGGAACATTCATCCTCAAATGTTAGAAACAAGCAGCAATCAGAGACATACAATTATCATACTCAATTCTTACTATTTTAACCGAAATTTTCACAGAATGACTACCTCCGAATAAAACCACATAGCTGAACTAATATCATACTTCACATACACATAAAAGAAACTTACACACATGAAAACATGAAAACTAGGTAGAATCGTATGGTAAAATTGGTACCTCAAGTCGAAACTGAGCCGATAGAGAATATATGTGGGTATTTAGCCATCATATCCGCTTCGGCTTCCCACGTAGCTCCCTCAACATGATGGTTTCTCCATAAAACCTTAACTGAGGCTACTTCCTTGTTCCTTAGCTTACGGACTTGACGATCTAATATTTCCACCGGAACTTCTTCGTAATTGAGGCTGTCTCTTACACCTATACTGTGAATCGGAATCACTAAAGCTGGATCTCCCAAACACTTCTTCAAAAGTGACACATGAAACACCGGATGTACTGAAGATAATTCTGAGGGAAAATCTAACTCATACGCCACCTTACCAACTCTTCTCACCACTTGGTAGGGGCAACATATTGGGGGCTGAGTTTCCCTTTCCTTCAGAACCGCATGACTCCCTTCATGGGAGATACTTTGAGAAATACCCAATCGTCCACATCAAACTCCACATCTCTCCTCCTCACATCCGCATACGATTTCTGACGACTCTGATAGGTTTTCAATCGGTCCCTTATCAATTGGGACTTTACCATGGCCTCATGAACTGAATTAGGTCCTATCATGGCTTCCTCACCAACCTCAAACCATTCGATGGTCGATCTACACCTTCGCCCGTACAGAGCCTCAAACTATGCCATCTGGATACTAGAGTGATAGCTGTTATTATAAGCAAACTTGATTAAGGAAAATGATCATCCCAACTACCTTTAAAATCCATAACACATGCCCTCAACATATCCTCAAGAGTCTGGATTGTCCGCTCTGCCTGGCCATCCGTCTGCGGATGAAATGCTGTGTTGAGCTTAATCTGAGTCCCAAGTCCCTTCTAAAAGGATCGCCAAAACTGGGAGGTAAATTGAGTACCTTGGTCTGAAATAATTGACAAGGGCACTCTTTGAAGTGGAACCAACTCCCAAATATATAATTTGGCATAATCATCTGCTGATTCCCTGGTCTTGACCGATAGAAAGTGTGCAGCCTTAATTAACCTGTCTACCACCACCCAAATGGAGTCATAGTGTCGGCGAGTACGAGGTAGGCTTGTAAAAAAATCCATATTAATCTCTTCTCACTTCCAAGTGGAAATGCTAATATCATGAAGTACACCTCCTGGCCTTTGGTGCTTGACCTTCACTTGCTGACAGTTTGGATATCTGGCTATGAACTCCGCAATATCCTTCCTTATACCATCCCACCAATAGATTTCTTGCAAGTCCCGATACATCTTCGTGGATCCCGAATGGATGGAATATCTCATACCATGTGCCTCATGCAATATCCAGACCCTCAAATTATCAATGTTCGGGACACATAGTTGACCCTGATTTCTTAGAACATCATCTCCCCCTTGGGAGAAAACCTCTATCTTTTGACTCCACACCGCTTCCTTCAGCTTCCTTAAAATTGGATCCTCATCTTGCCTGGATTTGACATCAATCACCAAGGACAATTCTGACCTATTCTGCACAACGCCACCATCGGTCGAGTCGATCAATCTAACTCCCAATCTTGCAAGCCGGTGGACATCTTTCACCAACTTCATGCTCCCCTCATCCAAATAGGACACAATCTCCATAGAGAGCCTACTAAGTGCATCCGCAACCACATTAGCCTTTCAAAGGTGGTATAGAATACTCATATCGTAGTCCTTTAGCAACTCCAACCACCTCCTTTGTTTGAGATCTTTCTGTGTGAACACATATTACAAGCTCTTGTGATCCGTGAGCACGTCCACGTGAACCCCATACAAGTAATTCCGCCATATCTTCAGTGCAAACACCACCGCGGCCAACTCAAGATCGTGGGTCGGATAATTCTTGTTGTGAACCTTTAACTGTTGAGAGGCATATGCTATCACCTTCACACACTACATCAAAACACATCCCAGCCTGACTCTAGAAGCATCACAATATACAACAATGCCATCAGTACCTTTGGGTAATGTCAACACTAGTGCTGAAGTGAGTTAGGTCTTCAATTCCTGGTAGCTTTTCTCACAATCCTCTAACCATTGGAACATTATGTTTTTTTAAGTCAACCTAGTCAATGGGGCTGCAATTGATGAAAAGCTCTCAACAAATCTTCGGTAGTAGCCTGCTAAGCCCAAGAAACTCCTAATTTCTGAAGGATTCACCGGTCTAGGCCAATTCTTCACCGCTTCGATTTTTTGGGGATATACCTTAATTCCCTCACCTGAAACCACATGGCCTAGAAATGCCACCGAGTCCAACCAAAACTCACATTTGCTGAACTTTGCATATAACTGACGATCCTTGAGGACCTGAAGCACTATACGCAAGTGAGTAGCATGCTCTTCCTCGCTCTAGGAGTATATAAGGATATCATCGATGAACACAATTATGAACATGTACAGATACTGCTTAAACACCCTATTCATCAGGTTCATAAAAGCTGCAAGAGCATTAGTTAGTCCAAATGGCATAACTACAAACGCATAATGGCCATACCGAGTTTTGAAGGCTATATTCGGGATATCACACTCCCAAACTCTAAGATAATGGTATCCGGACCTGAGATCTATCTTCGAGAAAAACCTGGCACCCTTGAGCTGATTAAATAAATGATCAATTCTGGGAAAGGGGTACCTATTCTTGATAGTGACCTTATTCAGCTGCTGATAATCAATACATATTCGTAGGGATCCATCCTTCTTTCTAACAAAGAGAACCGGTGCACCCCATGGAGACTTGCTCGGTCTAATGAAACCCTTATCCAACAAGTCCTTCAACTGTTCCTTCAACTCTTTTAGCTTGGCTGGAGCCATGCTGTAAGGAGGAATGGAGATGGGCTACATTTCGGGTAATAGATCAATGCCGAAATCAATTTTCCTCTCCGGATGTATACCTGGAAAATCATCGGGAAACACCTACGGATATCACACACCACCAAAACTGACTGAATAGTCGGGGTCTCGAACTCCACATCCTTAACCCTAACTAGGTGGTACATGCAACCCTTAGAGTTCATCTTCCCGGCCGTCAGATATGAAATAAACCAACTGGCTGGTACAACTGAGTTACCCTTCTATTCCAAAACTGACTCACCCGGAAATTGAAATTCCACCGCACGGGTCCTACAATTAACGGAAGAATAACATGCAAACAACCAAACCATACCCAAGATGATATCAAAGTCAGTCATGGCTAACTCCACTAAGTATGTGAAGGTAACCTTATACAACATAGTGATAGGGCAACCTCTATATACTCGCCTAGCTACCACTAATTCACCTACCGTAGTGGATATGGAGAACGATTCTCACAGAATTTTAGGACTAACTCCAAAAATACTAGCTATATAAGGGGTCACAAAAGATAAAGTAGATCCTGGATCTATTAAGGCATATGCACCAACATGAAAGACTTACAACATACCCTTGACCACATCTGGCAACGCCTCCTGCTTTTGGCGGGGTACTAGGGCATACAATCGATTTTGGCGCCGACCGCCTACTGAACTAGTGGAGGCACCCTGCTGAGGGGTTCGTGCTGCTGGAGTGGTAGAAATGGCTGCATGGTAATCTATGATCCTGTGTCCGGGTTTGCCAAACCGAAAACAGGCATCCGCACTAACCAAGCACCTTCCAGGTGGTTCTTGCCGCACTTTGCACAAACTGGGAAAGTGCGCTCTACCTGCATGCTACCATGATCCCTCGAACCTGTAGCCCTGCTCCTCTAGTCACCTCTGAACCTGGACGGTGTGCTAGGCGATGCTAGAGCTGGAGAAATGGACCTGTGTTGGGAATGCTGACATGATCCACCTCCTGACCTAGCCTGAGAAACCCCGTAGCTGTCGGTCCTGGTCCTTTTGGCCTCCCTATGCCTCTTGTAGACCGACTCCATCTGTTGGGCATGCAATACAATGCGGGGAAAGTCAATGTCCCAGTGAAGCATGGCAATCCGGCAATCCTTGTCCAAGTAATTTGCTACTCCATGTACAAAGTGGCTCACCCGAGCTCGTTGCTCCGCCACCAGCTCCAGAGCATATTTAGATAGCCGAGTGAACTCCAAGGCATGCTCCTGGACGGAGATGTTGCCTTGTTTCAAATTCACAAACTCAGCCGCCTTGAGCTCCCTCATCTCTCGAGGGAAGAATCAATCCATGAATGTAGTGTGAAACTTATCCCAGCCTATCGGGCCTACACCCGCCACCCTGGCATCTCTCCATTGCTTAAACCATATATGTGCTACCCCTTTTAGCTGATAGGAGGTCAATTCAATGCATTCCCCATTATTCACCCCCATAACCTGGGTGATCTTCAGAATTTTCCTCGTCTACCTTTGACCCCATGAACTCCGGAGGGCTCATCCTCAAGAAATCCCTCACTCTAGCTGCTGCTGCATTCTCGTTCTGAGGGAAATGCACCACTATCTAATTCTGGACCTGGGCAGTCATAGCTTGTGCCAGCATCTTAATCGCAGCCTAAACTCGACGCGGGCAGCTGGCTCTGGTACATGCTCCTCATGAACGAGTGGGGCTGACTGATGCTCACTATCATGGGCACCCTCATGATCATTAACATTATCGTTTCTCCTGGCGTGCACCCAATATGGAGTCATGATTCTGCAAACGTGAATAGAACGGATTAGAAGAGTAAAGAACGTTCACCGCACGACATAGATCATGAAAGAAGGGAACATTTCCTAAACATCTAGTAGCCTTTTCGTCATAAGTGTGGACCAATTCATACCCATTGAAAAGACTCTACATAACGCGGCTTTCAAACTCCTTAGGACACTTCAAAACCTATGGCTCTGATACGATGTTTGTCATGATCCAAACATACACCAGATCATACACATGGGATAAGGAGCCCTGAGAGACCCCAAGTCGACCCATGGAATGATCATACATTTAAATCAATCACATGAGTGGAAGAATTAACTTAAAGAACATAATTATAACATAACATTAAGGAAAAATAATACTAGACTTATACAATACGGCGGAATACATCTGATATCTGACAAGCCTCTAAACATGAAGGGAGGATTGATGGGACAACTCCCCAACTAATTCATCATTCGAAAACTGAAAGGAATAACAATGAGTATAAACATGTAGCCCTCAAAACATGAGGACTCACCAAGTGCGCTAAGATCAAGGCCGAACTATCTACGGGTGAGGATAAGCCTAAGAACTGGGACCTATATCATGAAATGATACAACATATAAATTATGCAGTCAGTACGTGGAATGTACTGAGAATGCAAGGTAAGTAAAACAGACATTTAAAACATAAATAAAGTCCATAAAAGATCATAAGGGTAGAACAACATGCTCATATCATAACTCTTTATAATATATCATACGGCTCAAGGTTTCAAAACATTTATAACATAAACATAGTCATAATCATAATAAAGGAACCTTGCTTAACATAATTTGAGCCAACCTACATAATCATAACATTCATAAATCATTAGTAACAGTGGGAGATTCTCTTAACCGACATACCTCACATGAGCACACTTGAAGCTAGACTTATAACCCTAGTTGGAAGGGTGTTTGTACCTTGCCAAGTGTAGGAACCATGAACGTGTGATATCATCATGAAAAGGGCCATTTGGGCCGGGGACAAACATGAAAGGGGTCCTAACACACCTACGGTGGCACGTAGTTCATGAGATCTCGGGCTTAATCGTGAGCCCCGAACCTACTTGGTATTCGATACTACTCCCAAAATATATATAGTGCTCATAATAATACATACATGAATTCATGAGCTAGTTAAATCATGATAATAGTAAATATGCTTGAACACACATGAACTAGCCATGACTTGAGGCCAAAAACATAATTCATGATTAATAAGATTCATACGTACTCGTAGGTCATGTATATAGCTTGAATTCCATAAAATCATAATGTATAATATAATGAATTCGTAATTTAAAATATAATTCATGATGGGCTTGTAAAGAACATCAATGGGATAATAGATCATAAATCGATTCATCATGGAGTATACATAATTGAGCTTAATTGCTTAGAAATCAAATCAATAATATTATAATCAATTTAAATGTCAAAAGATGATCAAAATCCATAGATTATGATAATATTTCAAAATCACAAAACCCATAATTAAATCATTAGATTTTATATAAATCAAATACAAAACCCCATGAGTATTTAAATAAATTTTGAGTGAAATCATTGAGTAGGAACATGCGTGTGGAAGAATCCACCCATTGAAGACCTTACATACCTGGGATTATCAACTTCTAACCCTTCTTAAAAGCCCAAGAATTAAATTGAAGGAATTGAGGTGAAAAGCTTGCAACTCCCCTTAGATCACTTGTCAAAAATCCTTGCATGCATGAATGAGAGTTTAAGAAGGTTTATTTTCTTAAAAACACAACTTTTCCAAGCCAAAACAACATAGTTTAGGGCCTTATATCATGAAAAAGCAAAAAATACCCTTAATAAACCTGCCCTGAAAACTGGCCGGATAGAACCCATGGATGGTACCAACGAATCGTGGGAACCACCAATGGCCCGTCATGTCTCTCGTGGAATGAACTGCTGATGACCCATTCTCGGAACCAAACAATAGGTCGACAGGATGACCCGTGCCTCCAACCCAAGACTCGTTACATTGTCCGTGGTTAGTCCCCTGAACCTTGGCATCTCATCTTCTAACGGGTCACACCACAACCTGTCACCACAAACAACGGATCATTGTTTCCCCTCGTCAAGACTACTGGAAAACTTAATCCTCAAACCACGACCACAATCAACAACCTATGGCTTCTGCTAACAGGTCATTGGGTCTCTCGTTGTATGTCACCTGATGCACCCAACTCCTTCCCACGACTGCTAATGATGACTCATTGTTTCCCACAATGAGTCAGCATATCTCCCGTTGTTTGCACTATCACCCAGCCTTTCCCCAACCACGACTCATTACAACGACCCGTGGTCTGTCACCACGAGTCGTACTCTGACCCGTCCTGAGGCATTTTTCCCAATTTTCTGTAGTTCTCAATTTTTCACTTTCGGGTCTACTCCTACGCACTTCCGGGGTATTAAACAGGGTGTGTAGCCTTTGCATTATGCTGGGGAACTCCTGTTCTAAACTCTCCCGGTCAATCTGCTCCTCTGGGAAGTACTTAGACTCTTTATGCTTGGCATACCATTTCTTGCCTTCATCAACCACCCAGTGGGTACCAAATTGCCTTTTCTGGCCTCTGGGAACTAGTGGGGCAGTTGACACAGATGCACCAAGTCTGATCCTTTTTCGGCCTCCGCTGGAGGATGAAAGATCCTTTTTCTTTGTCTTTCCTAGTAGACATTGTACCTGTTCAATCCAAACTAAGTCAAGGCTTTGGTGGTTACCCCACACTTAGTTGCTAGCGTTGGTTCACTAGTAAAAAATTATCAGGTATTCAAACTTCCCCTATTTAAACCTCATTGACTAGTTTTTTCCCGTAATGAAACATCATCAACAATGTGAAAATCTTAAGCAAACACAACGATATACAACATTTGTTACTTGAGGCAATTTGCATTAAGAGATTGAACTTGGAAATTATCTAGTACTACTCATACTTCGTACAATCAAATAACTTAGACCCAAGACACTAGAATTTACATGAAGTTCATATTGCTTTACTCAGACTTCAAGAAATTGGGAACTTGTACTCATGAACAGTTACAATTTATGCCTGTCTTTTTCACACTAGGGCATAGGCATAGTGTAGTATGTAGTATCATCTAGCATGTCCTTACAAACTACATGTAACCAATGATGCACAATTCCTATGTCACACCTAACAACGCTATCATAATTCAAGATGCACAACCAAACAAAGAGAAAGATCCCCCTGACCCTTCATGATTACTCCATAACTTCACCATGTTTCAATCTTCAATCAAAATCCATATTTCAAATATGCATATAGTAAAATAGTGTATGTTAGAGCAATTCAGTAACACCATTTACTTACTTAGACATATGGCTCACTAGGTATAAAAATTTGGAGAAAAACACAAAGAACATATATTAACCAAAGCATGATTTTAGCACTTGCAATTCGATCCTCCATAATTTCTAGCCAAGTTACGACTTAGATCACCCATACTTTAATGCACATTTTGTCAAACAAAATACAATCAATCAATGGTCTATCAAGTGTAAGAAGAAAGTCTCAACTACATTTACCAAGATGTTCTAACCTGGGCATGATTCTAGTCCCATCTCCTCAACCCCACATGTTCATGCCAAATCATCACATGAGAGAAGAGAGAGAAAGCCAAAAACATACTTGTAAATCTTGTTCTTAAGAAGAGAGGTGAGGAAGTTGAAGACCTAGTGCCGTGTCATGGTCATGATGGAGTGAATTTCAGAGAGGGGCAGGGGATTTTTAGGGTCTTTTCACACTAGAAATAGGGTATTAGGGCTGAAAATGAGGAATAAAAATAAAAAAGGGGGATTTGGGGCTGGTCTACCCGATTGTTTAATAAACCCGACTGAAAATTAGCCTTGCCGTGTCACAAAGCCTGACGTGGAGATCTAGCTTCGTGACATAGAGCTATAGCCGACCGTTACTATTTCCAATGTTTTCATTTTCATTGTGCCTCCGTGAACGCAGAGATCAACCTCCATGGCATGGACTCGTCGCGTAGGCTTACTATTTAAGCCTAATTTTCCCCCTTTAACTTACCTTTGCACTTTTGGCCTTAATTTTTAATCCTACAATATGTTTGTCCCCTAAATAATTTTTCAGTGCTATCTCACCCTGTAATTCATCCAAAAACACCAATAAGTTATAAAATAGTGGGTTGCCTCCCACCCAGTGCTGTAGTTTTAGTCGTGGCAGGACTAAACCTTTTTTTTTTGAAACTAAGTCCTAAATATTACATTATAATCATGGATTGCCTCCCGTGCAGTGCCTGATTTACCATCGTAGCATGACCTAACTCAAATTCATTCTTCAAATAAGGTGATAGACGTCTTCTCGATTAACGCACTCACACTAATAATGCTTGCACCTTTTCCCATTCACCAAGAATGTGGCACTTTTATCTTATTGCCACAATTCTACTACTCTGTATAGGGTCATCCTAGCAACCTCAAATGGTCCAGACCACTTGGACCTCAACTTCCCTAGAAATAACTTCAACCGGGAGTTGAATATAACACCATCTGCCTAAAGAATCGAGGCACTATTTGCTTGTCATGCCATCTCTTGGTCCTTTCTTTATGCATCTTTTCTCTCTCATATGCGTACCACAAAAACTCTTCTAATTCATGCAATTGCGACAACCGATTTTTCCCTGCTAACTCAGGATCCATGTTCAACTTCCTCACAACCCAATATGCCTGATGTTCAAGCTCTACAGGCAAGTGAAAGGCCTTCCCATAGACCAACTGATACGGTGAAGTCCCAATTGGCATCTTATAGGCAGTCCTATATGCCCACAAAATATCATCTAGTTTGCTTGCCTAATCCTTTCATTGAGCATTCATCGTTCGATACTTCAACCTGTCCACTAGTTTGAGGGTGGTATGTTGCAGCAACCTTATGCCAGACTCCATACTTGGCCAATAGGTTTCGGAACTAGTTGTTTACAAAGTGTGAACCTCCATCACTAATAATAGCTCATGGGTTTCCAAACATAGAAAAGATCTACTTCTTCACAAATTTGACCACTAACTTGGCATCATTAGTGGGGAAGGTTGCGGCCTCAACCATTTGGAGACATAGTCCACCGCCACAAAAATGTATTGATCGTCGAATGATGGTGGAAATAGCCCCATGAAATGTATCCCCCACACGTCGAATACCTTGACTTCCAAGATGTTATGCAGAGGCATATCATGTTTTCTGCTGATTGTGCCCATCCTCTGGCATTGATCACATGCCTTGACATATGCGACTTCATCCTTAAATAAAGTTGGCAAAAAGAAACCTAATTGGAGTACCTTATGAGCAGTTCACTCTCCTCCATGTTGACCGCCATACGACGAGGAATGATAGCTTCTCAACACTTGTGTCACTTGGCTCTCTGGAATGCACCATCTCATCATATGATCTGGACCCTGCTTGAATAAATATGGTTCATCCCACATATAGAACCAGGAGTCATACTTCATCCTCTTTCGTTGTTGAGTGGCTACCTCTGGTGGGTACACTCCACTTACTATCAGGTTCACTATGTCCGCATACCAAGGGAGTTACGCCACACTTAGTGCCAAGAGTTGCTCATTAGGAAACTCTTCTCGGATGTGCCCAACATCACTCACATATGATCTATCCTCTAGTCATGACAAATGGTCTGCTACCTAATTTTCACTGCCCTTCCCATCTTTAATTTCCAAGTCAAACTCCTGCAGCAATAATATCCACCTAACTAACCTGGTCTTAGCATCCTACTTGTTGAATAAGTATGGGGTTGCAACATGATCCATGTGCACCACCACTTTTGTCCCAACAAGATAGGAACTGAATTTATTAAATGCATACACCGCTGCCAGAATCTCCTTCTCTATGATAGTATAATTAGCCTAAGCAGCATTCAATAGTTTGCTTGCATAGTAGATGGAGTGAACAATCTTTTCTCTCCTTTTCCCTAGTACTGCACCCACGACCACATCACTGGCGTCACACATCATCTCAAACAGGCGTTCCTAGTTAGGAGCAATCATAATAGGAGCTTACACTAGCTTCTTCTTTAGCTCCTCAAAAGAACTAACACATTCTGCCCCAAACCTAAACTTTATATCTTTTTTCAATAGTCTGCACATCAGTCGGAGATCTTGGAAAAATCCCGAATGAATCGCCTATAAAACCCAACGTGTCCCAAGAAACTGCGGACACCCTTGACAGACACTTGCGATGGCAACTTCTTAATAACCTCTACCTTGGCAAGGTCAACCTCCAAGCAATTGTGTGATACTTTGTGGCCAAGGAAAATGCCTTCCTTGACTAAGAAGTGGAACTTCTCCCAATTCAGGACCAGGTTTGTATCTTCACACCTAGCCAAGACATTATCCAAATTCTATAAACATATAGCAAACGAGTTACCAAAAATAGAGAAATCATCCATAAATACCTCCACATAGTCTTCCACTATGTCATGAAATATAGTCATCATGCATCGTTGGAAGGTGGCCGGTGCATTGTGTAGCCCAAATGGCATACGCATGAAGGCGTACGTCCCATGTGGGCAGGTAAATACGATCTTCTCCTGATCTTCTGGGCTATGGCTATTTGATTATAGCCGAAATAACCAACCAGAAAGCAATAATGCTCCTAGTATGCAAGTTTATCAAACATATAATCAATGAATGGGATGAGATAGTGGTATTTCCTGGTGGCCTCATTTAATTTTATATAGTCCATGCAAAAGCTCCAGCCTGTGACTGTATGAGTAGGAATCAACTCATTCTTCTCATTAGTGATAACTATCATGTCCCCTTTCTTTGGGACATACTGAACTGGACTGACTCAGTCATTGTCAGAGATAGGATAGACCACCCCCGCATCAAACCACTTAATTACCTCCTTCTACACAACATATTTCATCACTAGGTTCAACCTCCTTTGATGTTGCACAATCAGTTTGGATCCTTCCTCCATTAATATCTTGTGCATGCAAAAGGCCAGACTGATTTCGCGGATGTCTGACATTTCCATCCTATGGCTCCCTTTCTCTTTTTCTGGACCACCAATGCTTCTTGAACCTATGAATATGTTAGTCCTGAAGAAATAATGACTGACAATGTATCATCTTCTCCCAAGAATGCATACTTGAGGTGTGGAGGCAATGCCTTCAGCTCCAGTTTGGGGGTGTTTTCAACAAATGGCTTGGGTGGAGGCTCCAAAGATCATTAAGGGATTCAAACTCCTTCTTTTGAAAGAACATGTTGGAAGCATTCAAATCCTGCACCATTTCATAAGTTGCAACATCCTCGAATTGATCATTCCCACCAATGGTCTTTCCAAGGGATCCTTTGGTCTAATGAGCTGAAGTGATGACTCTTGGTCAATAACAATAATGGCTGACAACTCCTCATAAGTAGCAGGTAGCTTCATGGCTTTATAGACATCAAACTGTCATGACCTGAGTCTATATCCTGGAAAAGACACGGTACTCGAGTCAGAAGTAACCCCAAGCTAACCCATGGTCTATCATAGCACTGGAAATTTGAGTAAACATATGAGGAAACTTTAAATAATAAAATCATTTAAGAAAGCTAAATTTGATAAAAGTTCATACATCTAAAAAACCATACTGAATGTCTGAGCCTGTCTGAAAGCCATCTACTAATGATGAGTTGCTGGGACAAGCCCCCAGCTAAATCTAAAGTCAAACTAAAAGAAATAATTGAAAATAAATATCGTCCTCGAAAGATGAGGATTCACCAACTGTAGCTACTGATATCACCTAAAGGAATAGACTAACGATGTTGAGGCTAAGAACCTGCGCCTGCATCATGATACGATACATCATAGAAGGTATGCGTCAGTACTTTGAATGCACTGGGTAAGTGAGAGAAAATATAAACATGAAGAACAAGTAACTAAGCTATAGTGACATGTAATGAAAAATTGAAATACTGAAAACTGAACAATTGAAATATAACTGAGATGGTCAATAATGACCTTGACTGATGGTCATAGACATGCCCTAAATTTGAGAGACTAATCTTGGCTAACTGTACTGAATTAAACTGAACTAAGTAAATTTGAAACTGTACTAAGCTGAGATAAAGTGAAACTATACTGACTAGTGGGAGAGTCTATAACCGGCATATAACCACGTGAGCTAGACGTGGAGTTCGATGTACACGCCCCACCGGTAGGACCTAATACACCTTTCCAGGGAATAAAGGCATGAACTAGGTGATCACAAGACTGGGGCCATAAGGCTAATAAAATATCCTATGGTGGTAACATAGTTTTAGGAACCTGGATGCGCTAGAACCCCAGTCCGCGCTAAGTACTACTCCCACTAGATAGTCCTTGTCTGGCTACTAAGCTGATAGCTCGAAACTAGGGTCCGTGACTAAGTCAGGGATACCTATCTAGAAGTATCCTGAGATTCTTATTGGACCAGATTTTGTAACTAGAATTCTAAGATGTAATACCTCGAAAGCGCCTAAGACTAGACCCGGGATTTAAAAAGGGATGTTGGCAGAAATCTAGGAAATTGAAACAAAACGGGTCATGGAACGACCCATGGTCTGATGCCATGAGTTGTTGTTTGTGATCGTAGTGAGGCTGGTCCTTAGTCTAGGAGGAAGTAAAGGGTTGTAAGATGAATTGCTATGAGTAACGAAGTATCATTGTAAGTAATTGTGGGAAGGAGTCGGAAAAACTCCTGTCGAGGTGACGATGCAAACCATGACTCGTTGGAGGTAGGTACGAGTCGTGGTGTAGCTCGTGGGAAAGGTCCAGGTGTAGGTCATCAGGGGAGGTAAAGGAAGGATTCAATGGACAGTACCTTGTTGTAGAGACCCGTCCTGTCCGGTGATGGTGAGGGATCAGAGACTTGAACACAGGGTCAAGCAACGACTGGTGACGATGGATCATTCTGTCGCCCGTTGTCACCAGCAGTTCAAAATTTTTAGGAAATTCTTAAGGGCATTTTCGTTATTCCTAAGTCCTAGGGTCCTAAACTACGTCGTTTAGGGATCAAAATGCAGTGTTTTATAAGGGGAAAATCTATCCTAAGCTCATTCACATCCATGCATGCATATTGAAGGGGTTTAGGAGGTGATCAAGTTTGAGTTCTTCAAGTTTTCCTTCAATCTTCCATTGGGCTTTCAAGGAGTGATAAAATCTTATGTTCCCCAGATATGTAGGGTTATGAATGGGTGAATCTATTCACACCCATTCCAAACTCTCTCTAAATCATAGAAATTCCTATGTTGATTCTATGGGGTTTTAACCCAATGCATGAAATTCTTAATCCTATACATGGGTATGATCTAAATTAGTTTTTATTATTGAATTATAATTTATGGGCAATTTTTACGTTGTTTTTAATAAAAATCATGTTTTACGCTTTTCAAACTTAAATGCCCATTTATGAGAAATTTATGAAAGTTGAGATTTATGAAGAATGTTCATGTATGATGATATATTAATAATGCAAAGCACGTTTTCAAGTTACCCATGATATAATCATATTTTCAAGTGAATTGAGTATTTTCAAGCATGTTAAAGTATTGGGCAAAACATGTTCAAGTATGATTTATGACTTACGATATGGATTTTATGATTGATAGATTTATGACCTTGGTCGATTTACTGGCCCTTGATTCATGGATAAACATGTGTGTAAATGGGGATCAACGATGTTCATGTCTATTTGGCCATGAATGTCATGAATGATGTTTATGATTTACGTACGAGCCTAATGTGTATGTTTTTGGGAGCAGTGTCTAGCAGCGAGCCTGGTGTTCAAAGGACTATGCTGGTGCCTCATAACTATGTGCCACCGTAAGTTTATGTTGATACATTACAATGTTAATGGATCCCCTCTTTTTTGATATCACATAATGCACGTCCCTATCCTGGCAAGCTCGAGACGACTCTGCTCACTTGAGTGAGATAGTTGGGGCATCATGTGAGGCTCTACCATGATGGTGTCAATTATGATGAGTCCTCCCATTGTTGCACATGTTTTTATGCATTGTTATGTTTATGTTACTTTGACTCAAGTTATGATTCATAATGTTTCTCTTATGACTATGATAATAAATGGATTACGAATGTTTTGAAAATCTTGAGCCCTATGTTACATTAGGATATTGATGTTATGAGCATGTTGTCCTACTCTTATGATCTCTTATGATTTTTATTTATTTTAAATGTGCATTTTACTTACCTTGCATACTTAGTACATTCCATGTAATAACCAAATACTCTATGTTGTATCGTTTCATGATACAGGCTCCGATCTTCAGACCTAGCACCGTCATTAGCTCACTCCTGGAGTTGTCGTCCAGCTCGTTGGTGAGTCCTCATCTCCCAAGGACTACTTGATATCAATTATCCTTTATGTTTAGTTTTCCAGACTTGTCAGATTAGTTGGGGTGTTGTCCCGTCAACCCATCAGATATGTTAGAGGCTTTCAGACTTTGTGTAGTACTCAACAGTCATGAATGAAGTGCGTTTCACTTTCCATGTTATGTTATGATAATGATTCCACTATGGTTTCATGTTGAGTATTCCATGTTACTAGATTGAGATAGATGTATGTTCATGCCATGGGTCGACTTGGAGTCTCTCGAGGCTCCTTGTCCCATGTCGCGATCCCGGCCTATGTTTGGTCGTGACAAACTTGGTATTATAGCCATAGGTTTGAAGCATCCTAGGGTGTCTAAAAGCCATGTTAAGTAGAGTATTTTTCATGGGTTTGAAGCGTTCCACACTTATAACGAAGAGCTATGAGACGTTTAGAAAATGTTTCTTTCTTTCAAGATCTATGTCGTGTGATGAAATACCTCCCTGTCCTTCTAACTCATTTTATTCGTGATTCTAGAATCATGGCTCCTCGCAGAGTTAACAGTAGAAGGAATGGGAATGGAAATGGCCACGAGGATGGCAACAGAGATAGGCACTAACAAGCCCCACCAGTCTAGGAGCACCATGCACTGGAGCTGGCTGCCCATGCTGAATTTTAGGCAGCTATTCAAATGCTAGCACAGGCATTGACCACTCAGGTCAACTAGCAGGAAGTGGTGCATATTATGCAAAACTAGAATACGACGGCAGCATGGGTCAAATATTTCTTGAGGATGAACCAGCCAGAGTTTCTTGGTTCCAAGGTGGACGAGGATCCACATGAGTTTATTGATGAGATTGTGAAGATCACCCAGGTGATGGTGGTGAATGGGGTTGAGTGTGCTGAGATGGCCTCATATTATTTGAAAGGGGTCGCACACATCTGGTTTCGATAGTGGAAAGATAGTAGGGCCTCCGGAGTATGCCCTGTAACTTGGGAGGAGTTCCATGTTACTTTCCTAGATCAATTCTTCCCTCGTGAGATGAGGAAGTTGAAGGCAGTCGAGTTTGTGAATTTTAATTAGGGGAAGATGATGATATAGGAGCATTCTCTTGAGTTCACTCACTTATCAAAGTATGCCCCAAAGTTAGTGGTTGATCAGAGGGCGCAAGTGAGAAGGTTTGTGCATGGGGTGGCGAACTATTTGGACAAAGATTACAGGATCGCTATCCTTCACCAAGATATGGATTTCCCTCGGATAGTCTTATACACCTAGTAGATGGACGTGGCACATATGAGGGAGAGAGAGGATAAAAGGTCCTGGACAGACAGCTATGGGTTCACTCAACATCGGTCCAGTGGTGGTCACTGCCCTCGGATTTAGGAGAGGTGACTAGCTCCAGCACCATCATCAACTAGTGTCCCATCCAGACCGAAGGGTGATTAGAGGTGTAGGGCCTCAGGTTCGAGAGACCATAGGGACATGAAAGTAGAGAACACCTTTCCAACCTGTTGGAAGTGTGGTAAGAGTCATGCCGGGGAGTGCTTGCTCTGCTTAGATATCTATTATGGGTGTAGTAGATCCGGGAACATGCACCGAGCGTGTCCATTTGCTAGACAGGATGATGACCGAGGCCATGCACAAACTACCAAGTCAGCAGCAGCTCTAGCACGCTCAGCTTCACAGGGGGCATCCACTAGTGGGGGTGGCGGGCAGCGCCAAAACAGATTCTATGCCCTCACCTTGTGTCAGGTGCAGGAGACTTCACCGGATGTGGTTACTGGTATGTTAAGAGAGTTCCACATTGATGCTTTATGCTTTGTTAGATCCAAGTGCTACTTTTTCTTTTGTGACACCTTATATTTCTAGTAGCTTTGGAGTTAGTCTCAAAATTTTGTCAGAACCATTCTTAGTCTCTACTCCTATTGGAGATCCAGTTGTAGCTAGGGGGTGTATAGAAGTTTCCCAATCTCAATATTGCAAAAAGTCACCTCTACAGACCTAGTAGAGTTATCCATGACTAACTTCGATATTATTCTCGGCATGGATTGGTTGTACGCATGTTATGCTTCTGTTAATTGTAGAACCCATGCAGTGGAGTTTCGCTTTCTGGGAGAGTCAGTCTTAGAGTGGAAGGGTAGTTCGACCATGCTTGTAGGTCATTTTATTTTCTATCTTAAGGCCAGGAAGATGATTCCTAAGGGTTTCGTATACCATCTAGTTAGGGTTAAGGATGTTGAGTCCGAGACCTTGACTATCCAATCAGATTCAGTGGTATGTGAGTATCCAGAAGTGTTCCCTGATGATTTACCAGGTATTCCTCCCGAAAGGAAATCAATTTTGGTATTGACATTCTTCCTAACACGTAGCGTATATCTATTCCTCCCTACAGAATGGCCCCAGCCGAGCTAAAAGAGTTGAAAGAGCAGTTGAAGGATCTTTTGGATAAGGGTTTCATTAGACCAAGAAAATCCCCATAGGGTGCACCAGTTCTCTTTGTCTGAAAGACGGATGGCTCCCTTCATATGTATATTAATTATCGGCAATTGAACAAGGTCACCATCAAGAACATGTATCCTCTACCCCATATCAATGATTTGTTTGACTAGCTTCAGGGTGCCAAGGGTTTTTCAAAGATAGATCTCAGATTCGGGTACCATCAGCTCAATGTCCGGGAGAGCGACATCCAAAAGACAGCCTTCAGAACTCGGTACGATCACTATGAGTTAGTAGTTATGTCTTTTGGACTAACGAATGCTCCTATAGCTTTTATGGAATTGATGAACAGGGTGTTCAACCATACCCGGATATGTTCGTGGTTGTGTTTATTAATGACATCCTAATATACTCTCGGAGTGAGGAGGATGCTGCTGCTTATTTGAGGGTGGTGCTACAGACTCTCAAGGATCGCTAGCTATATGCTTAATTCAGCAAGTGCGAGTTTTGATTGAAATCAATGGCATTTTTGGGCCATGTGGTATCGAGTGAGGGCATAAAGGTTGACTCTCAGAAAATAGAAGCGGTGAAGAATTGGCCTAGACCCGTGAGTCCTTCATATACCTGGAGCTTCTTGGGCTTAGCTGGCTACTATTAGAGATTTGTTGAGGGTTTCTCATCTATTGCAGCACCCTTGACCAAATTGACCCAAAAAAAGGTGAAATTCCAATAGTCGGAGCCTTGTGAGAAGAGCTTTCAAGAGCTGAAGGCTCGACTTACCTAAGCACCAGTGTTAACTCTACCTGAGGGTACCGATGAATTCGTGGTGTATTACGATGCTTCAAGGATCGGACTTGGGTGTGTATTGATGTAGCATGAAAAAGTTATAGCATACGCCTCCAGACAGCTGAAAGTTCATGAGCAGAATTACCCGACCCATGATCTTGAATTGGCTGCGGTGGTATTTGCCTTAAATATATGGAGACACTATTTGTACGGGGTCCACGTGGATGTGTTTACAGATCATAAGAGTCTACAATATGTGTTTACCTTTAAGGATCTCAATATTCGGTAAAGGAGGTGGTTAGAGCTACTTAAGGACTATGATATGAGTGTTCTTTACCATCTAAGCAAGGAAAATGTAATAGTAGACGCACTTAGTAGACTCACCATGGAAAGTGTGTCCCATGTGGATGAGGGAAAGAAGTAGCTAGTGAAAGAAGTGCATCACTTGCAAGGTTAGGAGTTCAGTTGGTTGATTCGATCGATAGAGGTGTTATTGTTCAGAACAGATGAGAATTATCTTTGGTGACTGATGTAAAAGCTAGACAAGATGAGGACCCCATTTTGGTAAAGTTAAAGGAAGCCGTTCAAAATCAGAAGATAGAGGTCTTCTCCATATGGGGAGATGGTGTGCTTCGATACCAGGGTCGCTTATGTGTTCGAGATGTTGATGGTTTGAGGAATCGGATGTTGTACGAGGCTCATCGATCTAGGTATTCAATCCATCCAGGTGCCAACAAGATGTGCCATGACTTACGAGAAGTCTATTGGTGGAATGGCATGAAGAAGGACATTGCAGAATTTGTAGCTAAGTTGCCAAACTGTCAGCAAGTAAAGGTTGAGCATCAGAGACTGCGAGGGGTACTTCAGGATATCAGTATTCCTACTTGGAAGTGGGAAGAAATCAATATGGACTTCATAATAGATTTTCGTCAATAATATGACTCTATTTGGGTTGTTGTAGATAGGTTGACCAAAGCCGCTCATTTTCTACGTGTCAAAACCATGGATTTGGCAGAGGATTACGCCAAACTATACATCCGAGAGCTAGTTCAATTTCATGGAGTGCCCATGTCCATCATATCAGATAGAGGTACCCAATTTACCTCTCAGTTTTGGAGGTCGTTTCAAAAAGGACTTGGTACTCAAGTTAAGCTCATCATAACATTTCACCCGCAAATGAATGGTCAAGCGGAGCGGACAATCTAGACTCTTGAGGACATGTTGAGAGCATGCTTGATTGAATTTAAGGGTATTTGGGATGATCATTTACCTCTTATCGAGTTTGCATACAATAACAACTACCATTCCAGTATTCAGATGACCCCGTTTGAGGCTCTCTATGGGCGGAGATGTAGATCGCCTATTGGCTGGTTCAAAGTTGGTGAAGCTGCAATAATAGGACCAGAGTCAGTCCATGAGGCTATGGAGAAGGTTCAGCTAATTCGGGACAGGTTAAAAACGGCTCAAAGTCTCAAAAAGTCCTATGCAGATGTGAGGAGGAGAGAACATGAGTTCAAAGTGGATGATTGGGTGTTTCTGAAGGTGTCTCCAATGAAGGGAGTGATGCAATTTGGAAAGAAAGGGAAACTCAACCCTCATTATGTTGTCCCCTAACGAATTTTGAAATGGGTTGGCAAGGTGGCATATGAATTAGAGTTGCCCTCAGAATTATCTTTCGTTCATCCCGTTTTCCATGTATCGCTCTTAAATAAGTGTTTGGGTGATCCAGCTCAAGTTGTCCCAGTGGGTAGTGTCGGCTTGAAAGACAACCTTAGTTATGAGGAGGTTTAAGTGGAAATACTGGATTGTCAGGTTTGGAGGCTAAGAAACAAGGAAATAGCTTCAGCCAAGGTTTTATGGAGGAATCAACATGTTGGGGGAGCTACGTAGGAAGCCTAAGCAGACATGTGGCTAGATACCCACATCTATTCTCTGTCGGCTCAGTTCCAGCTTGAGGCATCAGTTTTTCCCTAATACTCTATTTAGTTTCATGTTCAATTCATGTGCCTCAGTTTCTTTCATGTATGTGGATGTGTATATGATTCATGAATTCAGTTCAGCCACGTAGTTTGAATCAGAGTTAGTCATTCCATCAGTTTTCAGCTTAAATGATCAGTATTTGAGTATGATGATTGCATTTCTCTATTTTCTATATGTTTTTCCACATTCAAGGATGAATGTTCCTAAAGGGGATATATTGTAATACCCCGGAAGTGCCTAAGACTAGACCCGAGATTTAAAAATGGAAGTTGGCAGAAATCTGGGAAATTATCACAAAGCGGGTCAATGAACGACCCGTGGTTTGATGCCACGTGTCTTTGTTTGTGATCGTGGTGAGGCTGGTCCTTAGGCTAGGAGGAAGTAACGGGTCGTTGGATGGCTTGTTATGAGTAGCGACGGATTGTTGTAAGTAACCATGGGAAGGAGTAGGAAAACCTTTAGTCGAGGTGACAGATGCAAACCACGACTCGTTGGAGGTTGGTATGAGTCGTGGTATGGCTCGTGGGAAAGGTCAAGATACAGGTCCCTAGGGGAGATAATGGAAGGATTCAATGGACCATACCTTGTTTTAACGACCCATCCTGTCCAGTCATGGTGAGGGATCAAAGACCTGAACTCAGTGTCAAGCAATGAGTGTGACAATGGATCATTCTATAGCCCATTGTCACCAGTAGTTCAAAATTTTCAGGAAATTTATTAAGGGCATTTTCATCATTCCTAAGTCCTAGGGTCCTAAACTACGTCGTTTAAGGCTCGAAATGCAGTGTTTTATGAGGGAAAAATCTATCCTAAATTCATTCACATCCATGCATGCATATTAAAGGGGTTTAGGAGTTGATCAAGTTAGAGTTCTTCAAGTTTTCCTTCAATCTTCCATTGGGCTTTCAAGGAGTGATAAAATTTGATCTTCCCCAAGTATGTAGGGTTATAAATGGGTGAATCCATTCACACCCATGCCCGATCTCTCTCTAAATCATGGAAATTCCTATGTTGATTCTATGGGGTTTTAACCCAATGCATGAAATTCCTAATCCTCTACATGGGTATGATCTAAATGAGTTTTTATTATTGAATTATGATTTATGGGAAAGTTTTATGTTGTTTTTAATAAAAATTATGTTTCAAGCTTTTCAAACTTAAATGCCCATTTATGAGAAATTTATGAGAGTTGAGATTTATGAAGAATGTTCATGTATGATGAGGTACTAATGATGCAAAGAGTTTTTTCAAGTTACCCATGTTTATAATCATGATTTCAAGTGAATTGAGTATTTTAAAGCATGTTAAAGTATTGGGCAATGCCCACATGTTCAAGTATGTTTTATGACTTACGATATGGATTTCATGATTGATAGATTTATGACCTTGGCCAATTTACAGGCCCTTGATTCATGGATAAACATGTATGTAAATGGGGATCAACGATGTTAATGTCTATTTGGCCATGGATCTCATGAATGATATTTATGAATTACATACGAGCCTAATGTGCATGTTTTTGGGAGCAGTGTCTAGCACCGAGTAGCTCAACGTTCAAAGGACTACGCTGGTGTCTCATAACTACGTGCCACTGTTGGTTCATGTTGATACATTACAATGTTAATGGATCTCCTCTTTCATGATATCACATAATGCACGTCCCTGACCTGGCAAGCCTGGGGCGACTCTACCCACTTGAGTGATATAGTTGGGGCATCATGTAAGGCTCTACCATGATGGTCTCGGTTATGACGAGTCCTCCCATTGTTCCACATGTTTTTATGCATTGCTATTTTATGTTACTTTGGCTCATGTTATGATTTGTAAAGTTTCTCTTATAACTATGATAATGAATGGATTATGAATATTTTGAAAACCTTGAGCCTTATGTTACATTATGATATTGATGTTATGAGCATGTTGTCCTACTCTTATGATCTCTTATGAGCTTTATGTATTTTTAATGTCTGCTTTACTTACCTTGCATACTCGATACATTCCACGTATTGACCACATACTCCATGCTTTATAGTTTCATAATACATGCTACGATCTTCAGACCCAACACCGTCATTAGCTTGCTCCCCGAGTTAGCCGCCAGCTCGTTGGTGAGTCCTCATCTCCCGAGGAATAGTTGATATCAGTTATCCTTTATGTACATCTTTCCTTACTTGTCGGGTAAGTTGGGGGTGTTGTCTTATCAACCCATCAGCTATGTTATAGGCTTTCAGACTATGTGTATTATTCAGCGGCCATGTATGAAGTGCGTTTGACTTTCCATGTTATGTTATGATTATGCTTCCATTGTGTTGTCATGTTGAGTATTCCATGTTACAAGATTGATATAGATGTATGTTCATGCGATGGGTCGCCTTGGAGTCTCTCGGGGCTCCTTGTCCCGTGTCGTGATCCAGGCCTACATTCGGGTCGTGACAAAAGACTGGTAAGAGGTGCTTATCTGGAAGCGTCATAACCATCTAAAGAACAAACTGAAACTGAAGCTGGTAGTTCTAAGACTGGTTAGAGTTGCTTATTTTGAAGCGTCGTGACCATCTAAAGAACCAACTAAAATCTGGTAATTGATAAATGAGTCTAATAATTGATAACTGGGAGGAACCACTGACACCTCAAGAAAAGACTATAGACAAACTGATCAGCTGACATTTCTGAAAATATTGAGTAGGTTAGTATTTTGACTGATCCAGGCCTACGTTCGGGTCGTGACAAAAGACTGGTAAGAGTTTCTTATCTGGAAGCGTCATAACCATCTAAAGAACAAACTAAAACTGAAGCTGGTAGTTCTAAGACTGGTCAGAGTTGCTTATTTTGAAGTGTTGTAACCGTCTAAAGAACCAACTAAAATCTGGTAATTGATAAATGAGTCTAATAATTGATAACTGGGAGGCACCACTGACACCTCAAGAAAAGACTATAGACAAACTGATCAGCTGACATTTCTGAAAATACTGAGTAGGCTAGTATTTTGACTGAAACTGGACTAGCATTAACTGACTGAGATAATCAACTGATATTAACAATATGGGAAATCCCAACACGGATAGAATCTAGCAATATGAATAACTAGTCAATTCTGCAAGACACTAATTTACCGCATTCAAAAGCTAGGGCTGGAATCCATTTTACATGAAAAAGCATCAACATGGTCACAAAATAGTGGAAATATAACTACAATTAGAATCAATAATATTCCACTTGATATTGACGAAATCTGCTTGAAAATTCATTCACATTCGAAAACTTAGGGACTTGAAGTGATAAGAATTTTTAAATAGATTTTTGGGGCACAAAGGGAAAGACAATTACCTTGGTAAACTCTCACATACATGGTGATGAAATCCTGGAGAAAATCCCTTGAGAATCTGAGAATAAAAGTTGATTGTACTAGCTTTTGCTCTGAGTTTTCTGAGAAAATTCTATGATCTGACTTCGAGAGAATGAAAGGAATGAAGTATATCGTTGATTACCTCTCTAAATTCCCTGAATATAACCCAAAATGATGTAATTTAGGGATTAAAAGGGTGGGAAATTACTAAAATATCCCTGGGGAGAAATCTAGAAAAAACTGCTGACAAGGACCAACGAATCACTCAACGAGTCATTGGTTGACACTACGACTTATTGGGACCAGTCGTTGGTCCTGGGCTTGGGTTATTGTCTTACTGGAATTGGCAATGAGAGAAACCATGACTCATTGGATGAACCAACGGGTAGTTGGTACCTTCCGTGACCACTGACATGAAGTCAAACAAAACACTGGAGCCTCTCTCCAACGGGTGACACAACGACTCGTTGGTTGGAACAATGAGTCATTGTCACCTCATGTTCTGTCCACTAGAAATCCTAAAGGATTCTTGAGCTTGACACGACGGTTTGTAACAATTACTCGTGTCATACAATAGGTCGTTGTTGCCACTCGTTGTCACTGAAGGAGATACCTGAGAGCCCAACTAACGACTCACGCCACGAGTCATTGTATCACATGACAACTCGTTGGTTGACTCGTGGGTTCCTGGAAAAGGGATCACTGGGTTCTGAGCTGGGGATGCAACAAGTGACAAGATGACTCGTTGTTTCTCAGAATGGGTCGTTCCATGTCTCGTTAGTTCCCGAAGGACCAAGGAAGGGCTGACCATGACCTAGACAATGGGTCATTTGAGCTGACCACGACTCATTATCTCGGTCATTCTGAGTTAAAAATTTCTGATCTCTTTTGGATTTTTCTTACATGGTCTGAGTATAGTCTAAGAAAGTATCGGGGTGTTACAATATCTCCCCCTTGGGATCGTTCATCCTCGAATGAAGGCTAAAACTACTGCAAAACTAGGAAAAGAGCTACAAATTCCCAGACTGAGACTATGAACTGATTTCTGAAGGAATGACTAACTCCAAATTGACTTAACCATGCTAACAGAGTTGATGCAACTAGAATGCACATTGAAAATATGAATAGAGATGATAAGTACGGAATTGAACAGAGTATTGAGGAGAAATTTAGTACCTGATGCTGGAACTGAATTGGAAGGGAATAAATGAGGGTATTTGGCCATCATGTCTGCTTCTGCCTCCCATGTGGCTCCCTCAACTAACTAGTTACTCCACAAGACTTCACCGAAGCGACTTCCTTATTTCTAAACTTACAAACCTGACGGTCTAGGATTTGAACAAGGACCTCTTCATAAGAGAGACTATCCTTTACTCCTACCCTATTTAGTTGCACAACTGAAGTCGGATCACCGATGCCTTCTTCAATAGTGACACATGGAAGACTGGGTGCATAGATGCTACTCTGGAGGTAATTCTAACTCATATGCCACCCTGCCAATTTGCCTCAGAATCCTGTAGGGTCCTACATATCTCGAACTGAGTTTCCCTTTCTTTCAAAACCTCATTATCCCCTTCATGGGTGAAATTTTCAGATAAACCCAATCATCTACAACAAATTGAAACTCTCTCCTCCTCACTTCAACTTAAGATATCTGTCGGCTTTGCGCTATTTTCAACCTCTCTTTGATAAGTTGCACCTTCTATATAGATTTACGAACTGAGTCTGGTCCTATCAAGGTAGCTTCACCAACCTCAAACCACCCTATAGGAGACCTACACCTCCTACCATATAATGCCTCAAACGAGGCCATATGAGTATTGGAGTGGTAGCTATTGTTGAATGCAAAATCGATGAGAGGTGGGTGATCATCCCAACTGCCCTTGAAATCTATTACACAAGCTCTCAGAATATCTTCTAAGGTTTGAATATTCTACTTAGCCTTTCCATATTTGAGGGTGAAAAGTGGTACTGAGCTTGACCTGGGTACTGAGTCCTTTCTGAAATGACTTCCAGAAATGCGAGGTTAACTATGTACCTATCACGACCTGAATGTACACCCGGATCGTAGACACGGGACAAGGAGCCCCGAGAGACCCCAAGTCAACCCATGTCTAATTCATTCACATAAGCAGAAGACTTAACATAAGGAAATTAAATCATGACATAATAATGGAGAAAAGACCATACATGACAGATGAATACAACTGCTAGTCTGGAAAGCCTCTAATCATGAAAGACAAGTTGAAGGAACAATACCCACCCTACAATACTGAAACTGAAAGAGAACAATAGATTCTGAACATATGGCCCTCGGAACATGAGGACTCACCAAATAAGCTGATAGCGAACTCTGGAGAGCTACTAAGGAGGGTGAGCCTGAGATTCGGGCCCTGTATCATGAAATGATACAACATCGAAAGTATGCAAACGTAGTCATAATCAGAGGAGAAAAGCTTTAATTAACATGACTTGAGACAAAATACATAATCATAAACATTCATAAATCATGAGGAACAGTGGAAGATTCTCTTAACTAACATACCTCATATGAGCATACATGAAGTCCGACTTGTAAACCTAGTCGGGAGGCCGTTCGTACCTTACCAAGGGTAGAACCATGAAGGGAGTGATATCACCATGAAAAGGGCCATTTGGGCCAGGGATAGTCACAAAGTAGGTCCCAACATACCTACGGTAGAACGTAGTTTATGAGATTCGGGGCATAATCTGGGCCCCAAATCTACTCGGTGTTTGATACTATTCCTAAAACATATATATAGTGTTCATAGTATAACATGCATGAATTCATGGGATAGTTAAATCATGTTAATCATAAACATACTTGTACATACGTGAACTAGCCATGAAACAAGGCCCGTGAGTCGGCCACAACATAAATCATGAATCATAAAGTTCATGCATACCTATAGATCATGCATATAGCTTGAAATTCATAAAATCATGATGGGTAATTGAATAAATCCATATTTTAAGTCATAACTCATGTCGGGCTTGTAAATATTATTACTAGAAAAGTAGATCGAGATCATGCGTAATTAGACTTAATCTCAAGAGAATTCAATAATCGATAACATTATAAATAAATTAAATTACAAAAATCTAATAAAACACCATAAAATATGATAAGGTTCGAAAATCACAAAGCCCATTAACAATCATTGAATTTTTATATAAATCTACTTCAAAACCTAATAAATTTTTGATAGAATTTTCATGAAATCATAGAGCATGGGCATGGGTGTGAAAGGAAACACCCATTGATAACCTTACATACCTGAAAACAACTGATTCTTAATCTCCCTTGAATGCCCAAGAAGGAATTGGAATAATTTGAAGAGGAAAGCTTTGAATCATCTTTGATCACCTTTCTATACTCTTGCATGGATGAATGAAGACTTAGAATAAATTATCCCTCTAAAAACCCACCTTTCATAAGCTAAAACGACGTAGTTTAGGGCCTTAGGATGTAGGAATTACAGAAAAGCCGTTACCAAAATCGTAGAATATAATTGTCAAGTGGTCCTAACGGACGACCTAACGATTGGTCGCTGAAGAAGACAACTCATCGTGCTGCTCATCAAGTACACTACTTCACTGAACGTCGGGGCTGGTCACGGGAGACCTCACGACTCATTGTGGGTGACCACGAATCATGATCTCCATTCGTTAAGCACACTGCCCCAACTTCCCAATATTCTCCTTCTTCTTGGCAACGACCCTTCTCACGACTCGTGGTGGCTAACCACGAATCACGGTCTTATCCGTGAGACACTTTATCCTGAAACCTTAAGCCTCACACCTGATCTCCCCCATGAGTCATATAACGACTCATGGGCAGTCCTAACGGGCCTCCCAACAATTCGTTCTATGTCTGGTGTCAGATTTCCCAATTTTCTGCAAATTTCTATTTTCAAGTCCCAGGTCCAAGCTTAGGCACACCCGGGGTATTATAGTTCCTTTATCTGAAATGATTGAAAAGGGCACCCCATGTAGTCTGACTAGCCCTCAAATATATATCCTAGCATAATGCTCAGCTGAGTCTGTTGTTTTAACTGGGAGGAAATATGCTAACTTGGTCATCCGGTCTATTATCACCCAGATTGAGTCATGCTACCGGCGAGTATGAGGTAGACTTGTAATAAGGTCCATATTCACTTCTTCCAACTTCCATGTGGGTATGCTATCCTGAGTCATACCCCCAGGTCTCTGATGTTCCACCTTAACCTGCTGGCAGTTCGGGCACTTAGCCACAAATTCTGTAATATCTCTTTTCATGCCGTTCCACCAGTAAATATCCCGTAGGTCACAATCCATCTTAGTCACACCTAGGTGGATAGAATATCTGGAACTGTGTTCTTCTGCCAGTATCTATTGTCTCAAGTCACCTACATCTGGTACACATAGTCTGCCCTAGTAACGAAGCACACCATCTCCCCTTTTGGAGAAAGCCTCCACTTCTTTTCTGAGAACTGTTTCTTTTAGCTTAACTAGTATGGGATCTTCATCCTACCTTGACTTAAGTTTAACGACTAATGAGGAATTTGATCCACTTTGCATTACTACTCCACCCTTAGCTGAATCAACCAACTGCACTCCCAACCGAGCTAAAATGTGAATATCTTTTGGAAGTTCTTTTCTTCCCACTTCAACATGAGCGACGCTCCCTATGGACATCCTACTTAGGGCATTATCCACCACATTGGCTTTTCCCAGGTGGTATAGCACACTTATGTCGTAATCCTTCAATAGCTCCAACCATCTTCTCTGGCGAATATTCAAGTCTTTCTGACTGAACGCATATTGAAGGCTCTTTTAATCGGTGAAAACATCCATGTGAGCTCCATAAAGGTAATTCCTCCAAATTTTCAATGCAAACACCATTGTTTCCAACTCAAGGTCATGAGTCAGATAGTTCTTTTCATGAACCTTGAGCTGTCTGGAGGAGTAAGCTATCACCTTACCCCGCTACATCAGAACGCAGCTGAATCCCACTTTGGAAGCGTCACAATATACTACAAATCACTCTATTCCTTCTGGTATGGTTAAAATTAGAGCGGTAGTGAGTCGAGTCTTCAACTCCTGGAAACTCTTCTCACACGCACCTCATCACTGAAACTTCACCTGTTTCTAAGTCAACTTAGTCAATGGAGAAGCAATAAAGGAATAACCTTCTACAAAACATCGGTAATAACAGGCTAGACCCAAGAAACTTATCGGCTGGGGAAGTAAGTCTTGGCCAATGTTTCACTGCTACTATCGTTTGAGGATCTACTTGAATACCCTCACTTGAGACCACGTGACCAAGGAAAGTCACAGACTTCAACTAGAATTCACATTTGATGAGTTTAGCGAACCACTGGCGGTCTTTGAGCGTCTGTAGCACTATCCTTAGATGGTTAGCATGTTCTTCCTTATTTTTGGAGTATACTAGAATGTCATCAATGAATACAATGATGAACATGTCTAGATACTACTTGAAAACCCTGTTCATTGGGTCCATGGAAGCTGTAGGGGCATTAGTTAGTCAGAAGGACATAACCACAAATTCATAGAGACCATACTGAGTTCTGAAGGCTATTTTCGGTATGTCACATTCTCTGACTCTAAGTTGATGATACCCCGACCTGAGTTCTATCTTGGAGAAACAACTATCTCCCTGGAGCTGATCGAAGAAGTCATCAATCCTGGGTAAGGGATACCTGTTCTTAATTGTGACTTTGTTCAGTTGACAGTAATAGATGCACATACGGAGAGTACCGTCTTTCTTTCGAACGAATAATACTAGATCACCCCATGGAGAGATGTTGGGCCTGATGAAACCTTTATCAAAAAGGTCTTTTAGTTGCTCTTTCATCTCCTTCATCTTATTTAGAGCCATTCTATAAGGAGGGATGGAGATGGACTGAGTGTCTAGAAGCAAGTCTATGTCGAAGTCTATTTCCCTCTCGGGAGGGACTCCGGGAAGATCTTCAGGAAACACGTCAGGGAACTCGGTAACAACTGGAAGTGACTGGATAGTTGGGGTCTCGGAGCTGGAATCTTTGACCCGAACTAGATAATAAATGCACCCTTTAGTAATGAGCTTCCTTGATTTAAGGTAGGAAATAAACTGACCCTTAGGTGCTGAACTACTGCCATCCACTCTAAAATTGGCTCATTAGGAAACCGAAATCTGATGACCCTAGTTCTGCAATTGACTAAGGCATAATCGGAGTGTATCCAATCCATGCCAAGAATGAGATCAAAATTGACCATGTCTAGCTCTACTAAATCAGCTGGAATGACCTTATTCAATATTGAGACTGGGCAGTTTCTACACACCCGGCTGGCTCTAACTGACTCACTAATTGGGTAGAGACTGAGAATGGTTCTAAGATGACTTCTAGACTAATTTCAAACTAGACAGCTACATAGAGTGTCACGAACAATAGTGTTGCTCCTGAATCTAGTAGGGTATACACATCTAGGTGGAAGAGACATAACATACCCATGACCACGTCAGGTGAGCTCTCCCTATCCTGATGAGAGGAAAAAGCATAAAAGCGGTTTTGGCATTGACCGCCATCCATACCTGAAGTGTTGGCCTGCTGAGCTGGTAGACCTGTTGGAGCTGCTGAAGTGGTGGACTATGATATCCCCTATCCTGCTGACGGACATTCCCTGAGCCGGTGACCTAGCTGTCCGCACCCAGAACAACCTTCTTTGCCCTATAGGAATTGATCTAGATGGTTCTTGCCACACTTAGGGCAAGCTGGATAATGGTTGCTGGCACTGTGACTCTAGGACTGAGAGCCAGATGCTCCATCCTTCCAATCCCTGCGGGACCGAAAAGTAGGGGTGCTGGCTGAAGTGGGACCTCTAGTGCCCAGCATCTAATTGGCCAGTCCTAGCCCACTTATTGTCCCGCTCCATGTCTTTCAACTTTTCTGCTTCAATCTGTTGGGCATGAATGATGAGGCTGGAGAGGTCAATGTCTTTTATGAGCATCGCAGTCTTGCATTCCTTAAGGACCAGGTCTGATACTCCGTTGATGAACTTAAGCATGTGAGCCCTTGGCTCAGCTACCATTGTTACACCCCGTAAAATGTTATCGATTAGTAGGCGTAAGCGTGGATTTGTGAGGAGTAAAGAGAGCTTAACGCATGTGGGAAGGGCCTTGGAAGTAGGGTTGGGCGAGGCCAGGCCACGAGGGGCCAACACGATGCACCAACCGACTTGTGCGCTGGGCAGTGCGGCGCGACGCGACGCGACATGCTTGTGGTGCCTTGGCCGGCGCGAAGTTCCCCTATGCCACCTCCCTTGGCCTATATATTAAGCTCCTTTGAAAATTTAAATCATTTCCAAGTGAAACCCATGACTAAAAATAGAGATAGCACGCAACTTTCAATTAATTTTCGTCAAATTACGCTATCAAACGCTGTCCAAATGCAAATTAACTTCGGGTAACAAGTTCTAGGCCTACGAAAAGCATTTATTACAGAGTTATTTCTCGAAAATTAGCTTGGCATATTGGAACTCCATGATCTTGGGCAGATTTATATGCCCAAGTGATACTCAAAAGTATCATTTTCGCCTTGTTTATCTAGCAATGTGTATACATTTTCATGTAATTGGTAATAAAATGTGAATTTATACTAACCAACATGATTAACATTGTTTTGTAGGTAAAATGTGATTTCGGGAAGCTAAAATGCATGTTGGATGATATCGGAGTTGGACTTGGATGCGAGCAAGGAAAAAGGCATAGGACTGCACGAATTAAAGGGGCTCCGCAATGGAGCCGTGTCACGCTGCCATCACGGAGGCATTCTGTCTGGAGGGTGAAAATTCATCCAATTTCCAGTGGAGGTTCGCGTCTGCTCCGTGGCATGGTGGCTAGCCTCCGCGTTGCACGCCGTGCCATGTTGGTGTTTAAATTCCCGGACCCCCAGTTCCAGTGAGGGTCCGCGTTCATGGCGTGTCACGGAGGCAGTGCTCCGCAATGCACTCCGTGACACGTTGCTCATTATTCAGGGAAAAATTCCCACTAGTATAAATAGAACACTTAAGTTCATTTTTTATAATTCAGACTTGGTAGAGCAAGGACGTGGGTTACAGGCAGTTGGGGGACGAAAAGTTCAGGGTTTTTTCTCTCTTTCTTTCTTCTCTAATTCAATTGTTTGTATGATTAACACTTGTTTTATGATGATTAATCCACAAATGAGTGGCTAATTCCCTTCCTTGCTGAGGTTATGAACACTTGTGATGAATTTTGATTATTGATTATATGGTTTTTCATCTTTTTCTTCCATGTTGTTCTATTAATTCTTGTTTTTACTGCATTGGTGTGTGGCCTACATTAATGTACATCAAAAAAGTCCAATTTCACTCGAGAGAGCACGAAATTGGAAAGTTGTGAATTAATAGGATATTGTTCTTAACTTGATTTGGGAAAATTGAGTTTTGATGTGCATTCAGGATAGAAATATACCCGAAAGTCGTATTAGTCAATTTAGGAACCGGAATTGTATGGCTAGAACATGAATTGCATTTGATCACAAAAATGTAGACGGATGGTTCATGATTCTTAAGTGAGATTAAATATGAGAGTTTTAATCTCTTGGCAATTGTTCTTGGCTAGCAACTGGAAGAAAAGATTAACCAATTTATGATGATAATCAGTTTCATTACATGTTCGTTAACCTCGGCATGCTCTTATTCAGAGTCCAAATTCAAAGTAGATAATTGTTCTTAGTTTTAGTATAAAAATCTATAATACAAAATATCCACTTTTTGGTCACGTTGTTGTCAGGATATTCAGAAGTAAAATAGAGTAAACTTGAGCAAATTGCACTTAACCCAAGTCTCTGTGGGATCGATACTTGGCTTACTAAAGCCACTTACTACTTGTTCGACCACGTGAACTTGCGTGTTGTTTTATATGCCCATATAACAAACAGACCAAACAAGTTTTTGGTGCCGTTGCCAGGACTTGGCAATTGGTGAATTTGTTTTAAGTGTTAATTTACTGTATTTTTATTTTCTAAGTGTTGACAACTTGGTCTTAGCCTGTATTTTGCAGACTTAATTGCTGTGAACACTGGTAAGAGACAAAGAGCTGGTGGAATCTTATATAGAGCCTGAACGTATATTTCACAGTAAGAGAAGAGAAGCTCTACAAAGAAAGCTGCAGTTGCTCAGACAGACGATTATGGAGCAACAAAATCCACCGGTTGTAAGGGCGGTGTTAGTGCCCAAAGAAGCAGCAGCAAGGCCGGTTCGTGAGGTGGCAATCCCACATGCCAATAATGTTACATCCAGTATCCGCAAACCAGAGCTTGGAGGGAGATTTGAACTCAAGCAAAATATGGTGCAATTGTTGCACACAAGCGGGCAATTTACCGGTCTCCTCATGAAGACCCACAACAGCATCTCCAAAACTTTTTGGAGATAAGTGACACTTACATACCCACTGGAGTGTCACCTGATTATGTTCGGCTTACATTATTTCCGTTCTCATTACTCGGAGAAGCCAAGAGGTGGTTGAAAGCTGAGCCACAAAATTCTATTTCAACGTGGGATGATCTTGCACGAAAGTTCTTGATAAGGTTTTTTCCCTCTGGTAAAACAACAAGGCTTAGAAGTCAAATTATGAGTTTCAAATAGAGGGAGGGAGAAAATTTATATCAAGCCTGGGAGAGATTTAAATCCATGTTACGGGACTGTCCTCATCATCATCAGTCCAATGAGGTGTTGGTGCACACATTTATTGAGGGTTTGGAACCCCACACCAAAATATTGCTAGATGCAGCAGCAGGAGGAAAAGCGCTGGAAAAGACTTATGAGGAGCTGTATACCTTGCTAAATCGGATTTCACAGGGCAATCTGATCTTGGGCAGATTTATATGCCCAAGTGATACTCAAACGTATCATTTTCGCCTTGTTTATTGTGCAATGTGTATACATTTTCATGTAATTGGTAATAAAATGTAAATTTATACTAACCAACATGATTAGCATTGTTTTGTAGGTAAAACATGATTTTGAGGAGCTAAAATGCATGTTGGAACAATATCGGAGTTGGACTTGGATGCGAGCACGAAAAAGACATTGGACTGCACAATGTAAAGGGGCTCCGCGATGGAGCCGTGCCATGCTACCATCGCAGAGGCACACTGCCTGGAGGGTGATTAATTTGACAATTTCCAGTGAAGCCTCGCGACAGCTCCGTGGCACGGAGGCAAGCCTCCGCGTTGCATGTCGTGCCACGTTGAGGCTTTATTCCCGGACCCCAGATTTCCAGTGAGGGTCCGCGTCCACGCCGTGTCACGGAGGCAGTGCTCCGCGTTGGCCTCCGTGACACATTGCTTGTTATTCTGGGAAAAATTCCCAATAGTATAAATAGAACACTTAGGCTTATTTTTAATTAATTCAAACTTGGTGGAGCAAGGACGTGGGTTACAGGCAGTTGAGGGACGAAAAAGTTCAGGGTTTTTCTCTCTTTCTTTCTTCTTTCAATCAATTGTTTGTATGATTAACACTTGTTTTAGGATGATTAATCCACAAATGAGTGGCTAATTCGCTTCCTTGCTGAGGTTATGAACAATGGTGATGAATTTTGATTATTGAATTGTATGGTTTTTCATCTTCTTCTTCCATGTTGTTATATTAATTCTTGTTTCTACTGCATTAGTGTGTGGCCAACATTAATGTATATCTAAAAAGTCCGATTTCACTCGAGAGAGCACGAAATTGGAAAGTTGTGAATTAATAGGGTATTGTTCTTAACTTGATTTGGGAAAATTGGGTTTTGATGTGCTTTCCTGATAGAAATATACTTGAAAGCCGTATTAGTCAATTTAGGTACTGGAATTGTATTGCTAGGTCATAAATTGCATTTGATCACAGAAATGTAGACGGATGGTTTATGATTCTTAAGTGAGATTAAATACGAGAGTTTTAATCTCTAGGCTAAAGTTCTTGGCTAGCAACAGGAAGAGAAGATTAACCAAATTATGATTATAATCAAGTTCATTACTTGTTCTTAACCTTGGCATGCTCATATCCATAGTTTCAATTCAAAGTAGATATTTGTTAATAGTTTTAGTATATAAAGTTATAAACAAAAATTATTTAACTTTTTGTTACGTTGTTGTCTGCATATATAGAAGTAAGATAGAATATAGTATACTTGAGCAATTTTTACTTATCCAGAGTCTCCTTGGTTCGATACTTGGCTTACTTAGCCACTTTACTACTTGTTTGACCACGTGCACTTGCGTGTCGGTTTTTAACCCATATAGCAAACACCCGAACAAGTTTTTGGCGCCGTTGCCGGGGAGACTAGGCAATTGGTGAAATTGTGTTAAGTGTATATTTACTGTATTTTTATTTTATTTTCTTAAGTGTTGACAACTTGGTCTTAGCCTGTATTGTGCAGACTTAATTTCTATGAACACTGGCAAAGGACAAAGAGCTGGTGGAATCTTATATAGAGCCTGAACGTGAATTTCATAGTAAACGCAGAGAAGCTCTACAAAAGAAGCTGCAGCTGCTCAGACAGACTATTATGGAGCAACAAAATCCACTGGTTGTGAGGGCAGTGTTAGTGCCCGATGAAGCAGCAGCAAGGCCGGTTCGCGAGGTGGCAATCCCACATGCCAACAATGTACATTCAAGTATCAGCAAACCAGAGCCTGGAGGGAGATTTGAACTTAAGCAGAACATGGTGCAACTGTTGCACACAAGCGGGCAATTTACCAGTCTCCCTCATGCAGACCCACAACAACATCTCCGAAACTTTTTGGAGATAAGTGACACTTATATAGCTGCTGGAGTGTCACCTAATTATGTTCAGCTCACACTATTTCCGTTCTCATTACTTGGTGAAGACTAGAGGTGGTTAAAAGCTGAGCCACCAAATTCTATCTCAACGTGGGATGGTCTAGCACAGAAGTTCTTGATAAGATTTTTTCCCTCTGGTAAAACAGCCAGACTTAGAAGTCAAATTCTAAGTTTCAAACAGAGGGAGGGAGAAAATTTATATCAAGCCTGGGAAAGATTTAAATCCATGTTGCGGGTCTGTCCTCATCATCATCAGTCCAATGAGGTGTTGGTACACACATTTATTGAGGGTTTGGAACCCCATACTAAAATTTTTCTAGATTCAGCAGCTGGAGGGCAAGCGCTGGAAAAGACTTATGAGGAGCTGTACACTTTGCTAAACCGGATCTCACAGGGCAATCCAGAATGGAATGCTGATTCATCTCGAGGTGGAGCAAGGAAAGCAGCAGGAGTGCTTGAAGTGGATGGATTTACAGCTATCGCTGCACAGATAGCTGCCTTGCAGAATCAGTTGAACAACCACTTCAGCAATATGAACTTGAACCAGCCTTCAGCTTCAGTCAATGCGGTCCAGCGAATGTGGTGTGAAGTGTGTGGAAGCAGTGAGCACTCAGCTGTGTGCTGTGGAGCAAACCCAGATTCGGTTAACTTTGTGGGCAATGCACAAAGAAATCAGCAGCAGTTTGGTAGCGGCTACTACTCAAATTGGAGGAACCATCCAAATTTTTCGTGGGGTAGCAACAACCAACAAGGCCAAAGTTCGGGTCAGGGTATGCAAAGAAATCAAGGAGGGCAACAGAACTACCAATCTCAATTCAGAAATCATAATGCCCTTCCTCCACCACCATCACCTACCATTGAGGATATGTTCAAGACCATGATCGCTAATCAGGCGCAATTGCAGGCTGACTATGTTAAATTGGCAGCCGAAGTGAAGAATAATCAATTAGCGACCAAGGCTCTTGAGTATCAATTTGGGCAATTTGCTAGTGCCCAAAACACAAGGCCCAGAGGAGGACTGCCTAGCGATATGGATCCTAATCCGAAGCAGGTAAATGCAGTGACCACAAGGAGTGGTTTGCAGCTGAAGGAGGTGGAACCGGAGAGACCACCTCAAAAGTCAAGAGAAGTAGATGTTGAGGGAGAGCAAACTTCGGATAGGGGGAAGACCAAAGAAGCTGAATCAGAAAGGCCTCCACCCCCGTTCCCTCAACGACTCAAGAAACACAAAGAGGAGGCGTGTTTCAAGAAATTTATGGAGGTGCTTAAATAGGTACATGTTAATTTACCTCTTGTTGATGTCTTGCAGGGAGTGCCAAAATATGCCAAATATATTAAATACATCGTGGCCAACAAAAGTCGTTTGACTGAGTATGCCACGGTAGCTTTGACGGAGGAATGCACTTCCTGAATTCAAAATAGACTGCCTACGAAGCTAAAAGACCCTGGAAGTTTTACTATCCAGCTTACTATTGGGCAGAGTATCCGAGCTCGTGGATTGTGTGACTTGGGGGCGAGCATAAATCTGATGCCATCCTCGGTATTCAGAAAGTTAGGTCTGGGGAGTCCTAGACCTACAACCGTAATCTTGCAGTTAGCAGATCGATCCTTACCTAGGCCGGATGGTATTGTTGAGGAAGTTCTAGTGCAAGTGGGCTCCCTCATTTTTTCGGTTGATTTTATTGTTCTGGATTTTGAACCAGACGCTGAAGTCCCATTTATTTTGGGACGACCCTTCTTGGCAACCAGGAAAGCATTAGTTGACGTGGCTGCGGGTCAACTTAAATGCGAGCACATGACAAAGTAGAGGTGTTCGATGTTTACAAAGCACCCAAGCTCCCGATGGTGAATGAAGAACTCTCGGTGATCAATGTAATTGATCATGGGAATGCTAAACACATGAATGATTCCCGAGAGTTGACGGGAAGACCACCAGATAAGGGTGAGCACTACTGGGGGGAGGACAATGATCATGAGAAATCATCCATCACCTTAGCGGACAATTGAGCATAAAGGACGTCGAGCCGCGACGGTAAACGAGGCGCTGCACGGGAGGCAACCCGTGAAAAATATATATTTTTATCTTTTATTTTGTAAAGTGTAAATAGATTTTATTTTATTTTTCTTTTTCTTGATTTAGTACAAAATTTTTGTTTTAGTTAGTATTATTTTATTTTAGTTTTTGAAATCTATTAATCTAACCAAGTTTGTTTAGTGAGGTGATTTTCAGGTCAAACGGAGAAAAATGTGCACGGAATCGTGAAGGAAAAGGCAAGGTATGAAAAAATGAATAAAATGAAGAGACAGTGAGCTGGGGCGATGGCTCCGTGTCACGGAGGAGGACCTCCGCGGTACCCTCCGTGACACGTTGAGGTTTAATATGGAATTTTTAAAAATTCCAGTGAGCCATCGCGATGGCTCCGTGTCATGGAGGCAGTGCACCGCGATGCACTCCGTGACACGTTGCCCTATAATTTGTGACGGGTCACACCGGGTTGCCGGGTGACCCGCGTATTTCCTTCATTTTAAACCCCGATTTTATTCCCTTTTCCCTCATTTTCTCACTTCTCCGCGACCAAACACCCAAATTTCCCTCTCCCATCAACGTGCCACGGCATAAAGCAAAGAAATTAGCGAGTTTTCTTCAATTATTCAACTTAAAGGTATGTTTTCATCTTCTCTCTCAATTGTTTTTGTCGATTTTAGTCGAATTTGAGCATGGGAGGTGAGATATATCACCCTAAGTCGAAATTTAGCATGAAATTGAGTTATTCTTTGATTGATAAATGTTTGGAATGTTGTAATACGCGTTTGAACTTGTCGATTGCATGAATGATTCGAATTTGATTGTGAAATTCAATTCTAGGGCTTTGGTTGTTGAATTCGAAATGGGTAACTTGGTAAATTGGTGAATTATATGCCAGGGTGTGCTTGTGAATTGAGATAAGTCGTTGTAAATATGTTTGAATGTAATAGACGACGAATTCTCAGGATTTTGGGAAAAATGTGAAAATTGTTCGAATTGGTTGATTATATAGGTTCATATGTATATAGAATTTGTGTTGTTGTTTTTGTTTTGTTGTTTTCTTTGCTAAGTGCGATGGTTGAATTGCTAGCGATGGTAGGATTGGGATTAGCTGTATGATGTCTGAGTAGTACACTAAAGTTATACTGTCGAAATTTTCTTTGCGAACGCACTAAGCATAAATTGTATAGTTGTTTGTTTTTGGTGTAAATAAAGTGATCCTTGGCGTAGTATTGTAACTGTAGCTAAGGACTAAGTGTGGGGTAAACTTAGCTTAACCCGACCTTAGCCGAAGCTAATATGCATTTAGCTTGACATTGTGCTTGTTTATTTGTATTGACAGGTACAATGGCAAGTAGGCAGGATAAGGGTAAAGGTGCATCTACTTCAGGCACCAGGAGAAAACAACTTAGACTGGGCACAACAGTCCCAGCTGGACCAGCAGTTCCGCGCGGCCAACGCCGCCAATACGGAACGAGGTGGGCAACCGATGAAGGGAAGAAGTGGTATGCTAAACACAAGGAAAACAAATACTTCCCTGAGGAGCATATTGCACGGGAACCACTACCACAGGAGTTCCCCCGCATAGTGCAAAGGATCGAGGCAGCTGGGCTCAACTTCATATTTCAGGAGCCCAAGGAATGCAACTTACATCTAGTCCGGGAGTTCTATGCAAATTGGAACCCGGCAATCAGAAGCCACACAATAAAAATCAGAGGGCAGATTGTCACTCTGGAACCCCAGCAATTAAATGCCATCATTGGAGCGCGGGACACAGACGCCTACGTGCTCCGCCAGCTGAACATCACCCCACCATATGCCGATATCAGACGCACATTGTGTGGGGCTCGATCCACAGCCAGATGGAGCAGACATAAGGAGAGGGGTTACCACCAGACTCTGCCGTATTCTCAAATGAACAGGGAGGCCAGAATATGGCTGAAGATAGTCTGTTCGTGCCTGATCCCGGGGGTGCACATGACTGATGTGACCCGGGACCGTGTCTGCCTGGTGTATGCCCTAATGAAAGGGCTAGAGATTAATGTTGGGGTGGTCATCATATCCGCCATGAAGAGAGGCCGACTACACCAGGGCCACAGGTATGGGTTCGGAGGACTTATCACCACCTTCCTCCGGGGCCTCGACGTCGAGGAAGAGGCTTTGGACTACATCCCGCAGTTGGAGCGGAGGGCCCTTGATGTGACCAAAACTAAGGCCCCCGACACCACACACGGGCCAGTGCTGACACTTGGTGAGCGACATGCTCGCGACGACCAGTACATGGCACAGATGTTTGGTATGCGAATGCTTCAGCTTCGGATTGGTGGGAGACCAGCCACGGAGGAGGAGCTATGGCAGCTGGAGCTGGATTACCCATTTGGCGAAAACGCTAGGGCTCTATGCCGAGTGGGGCTAGCCTTTGTAGAGCCCACTGACGATGATGTCCCCACGGACGAGGAGACACGTCGGGAGGACTCCGATGTGGAGTCCGATGACGACGACGGAGGTGACTTGGACATGGGCGATGAGGCAGCAGCACCGGATGAAGAAGTCGAATATTTCGACTGATCAGGGAGTGCCACCACCCAATTTTGTGATTTTTAATTTTTGTGAACACTGGGACAGTGTTCGATTTAAGTGTGGGGTGGGGAGTAGCTAGGTGCAGGGGCTGGGCTGGTTTGCTTGTATGTTCTTTCCTCTGTTTTGTATGTATGCGTATGTTTCCCTGTGTTTGTGAAGTGCAAACTGGTTTGTATCTGTATATATTTGTGGTAATTGATGATGTGTGTTGTGAAATGTTGTGGTTTGCCAGCTAAGTCTGTAGAAAAAAAATTTTGTAAATATTTTCTTCATTTATTTTTTTCTCTATCGAAATGATCGATATTTTTAAAATTTTGTGAAAATATTTTGTACATATTAAAATACTTTGTAAATATTTTTCCATCGAAATGATCGATGTGTTGCAAAATTTTTCGATTTTTATTTTTGGGTTTCTCGGAGTTTGTTTTCGGTTCTTTTACCGAGAATAGTCCCATTGAACCGACGTCATAGTTAGTGACCGTTCCCTATGATGGATGGATGACGATCGTTTTAAGGGAAATGTATTCGGTAGGAGTAGTGATTTTAATTTGTTTTCAATTTTTTTCTTTGGTGGATTGCATCACGGAACCTGTAGTTACTATATGGTTGTGAAATTTTGGTTGCGTGTTGTAACTGATATTCAAAGTGTAAAAGTGATTCGGATGAAAGCATGCAATTTTGTAAATATGTTGAGTTACCTTGGCTGTAGAATTCGATTCGGTGTGATTGAGGCTTAATTTTTGAATTCATGTAATTGGCTAATTAAAGAGTCTGTGAATGCATCTTGAATCGAGCATGTGCCTAAAGTGTGAAGTGAGGTATTGTTATTCCATGCTATTGTGAAGTGTCTAGAACTTGTCTGGTGTGTGTACAAAATGAAATGAAGGAGGTGTTGTGTTGGAAAGGATGTAGGCATTTCTTTGTCTTAACCGAGAGTTTCTATTTTTTTCTTGTCATACTCTACCTTTTTATGTGATTGTATACCCTAGTCAGCCCGTTGAGCCTTTAGCCGATTATTTCTTTCTTTTGTCCAAAAATGTATAAACTGAGCTTAATTCTTTCTTTTCATTAGCCGTAAAGTCTATACAAAACTCTTAAGCGCTTAAGAAGAACAAAAAAAAAAGATTTTTCCCAAAGTGTCAAAGGGTGAGAAGGGTGAAAAGAAAAAGAAAAGCAGAGTGAGGAAAGAAAAGAAAAGGTTGAAGATGCACTTGTTATAATTAAATGATAATGAAGGTGCATGAAAAACCTTTGTTGTTGTGTCAAGTGTGTTTGATGAAATGGGCCAGACGAAAGTAAACCAGCATGAATGGGATGATGAAAAAAGAAAAGAGAGAAACAATGTCCATGAGTTGATGGGAATGTGTTGAAAACGCGCTTAATGATACTAGTGGCTATTATTGGCTAATCCAATATGTACTAGTTCTATAGCTTCCATTACAACCCATTAAAATCCTACGTGATCTTACATTGCATTTCCTTATATTAGTGGAGTAATACACTAAGGGCAAGCCTATGGGTCATGACATGATGCATATGAATTCTTTAGAGAGAGTGAAATTAATTTTTACATGCCTCTACTTGAATGTTTGTGTGTCACATGAACATAAAGGGGAAGATTCTCTTGAGTTGTGAGGGCACATGCTTGATGAAAGATTGATGTTCGTGTCGGATATGTTGATTAGCTGATTTGCATGAGTTTGCCGATATCGAGGGTCCATTCTTAAAGTCTAGGAAGTCTTAATGTATTAAAGGTCATTGCATTGTTAAGACCATGCATGTTTTCTAGATGATTTACAATATTGAATGATCGGCATGACCGTAGCGTAAATTGTCGCACCATAGTGGCGAAGGTTGGGATGTAATTTGCATGAATTTTGTATTTGTTGTTCGAGGATGAACAAGGATTTAAGTGTGGGGTAAGTGATCTTGGGCAGATTTATATGCCCAAGTGATACTCAAACGTATCATTTTTGCCTTGTTTATTGTGCAATGTGTATACATTTTCATGTAATTGGTAATAAAATGTGAATTTATACTAACCAACATGATTAGCATTGTTTTGTAGGTAAAACATGATTTTGAGGAGCAAAAATGCATGTTGGAACAATATCGGAGTTGGAGTTGGATGCGAGCTCGAAAAAGACATTGGACTGCACAATGTAAAGGGGCTCCGCGATGGAGCCGTGCCACGCTACCATCGCGGAGGCACACTGCCTGGAGGGTGATTAATTTGTCAATTTCCAGTGAAGCCTCGCGACAGCTCCGTGGCACGGAGGCAAGCCTCGGCGTTGCATGCCGTGCCACGTTGAGGCTTTATTCCCGGACCCTAGATTTCCAGTGAAGGTCCGCGTGCACGCCGTGTCACGGAGGCAGTGCTCCGCGTTGGCCTCCGTGACACGTTGCTTGTTATTCCGGGAAAAATTCCCAATAGTATAAATAGAACACTTAGGCTTATTTTTAATTAATTCAGACTTGGTGGAGCAAGGACGTGGGTTACAGGCAGTTGAGGGACGAAAAAGCTCAGGGTTTTTCTCTCTTTCTTTCTTCTTTCAATCAATTGTTTTTATGATTAACACTTGTTTTAGGATGATTAATCCACAAATGAGTGGCTAATTCGCTTCCTTGCTGAGGTTATGAACAATGGTGATGAATTTTGATTATTGAATTGTATGGTTTTTCATCTTCTTCTTCCATGTTGTTCTATTAATTCTTGTTTCTACTGCATTAGTGTGTGGCCGACATTAATGTATATCTAAAAAGTCCGATTTCACTCGAGAGAGCACGAAATTGGAAAGTTGTGAATTAATAGGGTATTGTTCTTAACTTGATTTGGGAAAATTGGGTTTTGATGTGCTTTCCTGATAGAAATATACTTGAAAGCCGTATTAGTCAATTTAGGAACCGGAATTGTATTGCTAGGTCATAAATTGCATTTGATCACATAAATGTAGACGGATGGTTTATGATTCTTAAGTGGGATTAAATACGAGAGTTTTAATCTCTAGGCTAAAGTTCTTGGCTAGCAACAGGAAGAGAAGATTAACCAAATTATGATTATAATCAAGTTCATTACTTGTTCTTAACCTTGGCATGCTCATATCTATAGTTTCAATTCAAAGTAGATATTTGTTAATAGTTTTAGTATATAAGTTATAAACAAAAATTATTTAACTTTTGGTTACGTTGTTGTCAGCATATATAGAAGTAAGATAGAATATAGTATACTTGAGCAATTTTTACTTATCCAGAGTCTCCTTGGTTCGATACTTGGCTTACTTAGCAACTTTACTACTTGTTTGACCACGTGCACTTGCGTGTCGGTTTTTAACCCATATAGCAAACACCCGAACACAATCCAGAATGGAATGCTGATTCATCACGAGGAGGGACAAGGAAAGCAGCAGGAGTGCTTGAAGTGGATGGGTTTACAGCTATCGCTGCACAGATAGTTGCCTTGCAAAATCAATTGAACAACCACTTCAGCAACATGACTTTGAACCAGCCTTCAGCTCCGGTTAATGCAGTCCAGCAATTGTGGTGTGAAGTGTGTGGAAGCAGTGAGCACTCAGCTAAGTGCTGTGGAGCCAATCCTGACTCGGTAAACTTTGTGGGTAATGCACAAAGAAATCACCAGCAGTATGGTAGTAGCTACAATTCAAATTGGAGGAATCATCCTAATTTCTCATGGGGTAGCAACAACCATCAAGGCCAAAGTTTGGGTCAGGGTGTGCAAAGGAATCAAGGAGGGCAACAGAACTACCAATATAAATTCAGAAACAACAATGCACCTCCTCCACCACCATCACCCAGCATTGAGGAGATGTTCAAGATAATGATAGCTAACCAAGCTCAATTGCAGGCTGACTATGTGAAATTGGCAGCCGAAGTGAAAAACAATCAGTTAGCTACCAAGGCTCTTGAGTATCAATTTGGGCAATTTGCTAGTGCCCAAAATACAAGGCCTAGAGGAGGACTGCCAAGCGACACGGATCCGAATCCCAAGCAGGTAAATGCAGTGACCACAAGGAGTGGTTTGCAGCTGAAGGAGGTGGAACCAGAAAGACCACCTCAACATTCAGGAGCAGCAGAAGTGAGGGGGAGCAATGTTCGGAAAGGGGGAAGACCAAAGAAGCTGAATCAGAAAGACCTCCACCCCCGTTCCCTCAACGACTCAAGAAACACAAAGAGGAGGCGTGTTTCAAGAAATTCATGGAGGTGCTTAAACAGGTACATGTTAATTTACCTCTTGTTGATGTCTTGCAGGGAGTGCCTAAATACGCTAAGTACATAAAGGACATCGTGGCCAAGAAAAGTTGGTTGACTGAGTATGCTACGGTGGCTTTAACGGAGGAGTGCACTTCCCGGATCCAAAATAGACTGCCCACAAAGCTAAAAGACCCTGCAAGTTTTACTATCCAGCTTACTATTGGGCAGAGCATCCGAGCTCGTGGATTGTATGACTTGGGGGCAAGTATAAATCTGATGCCGTCTTCGGTATTCAGAATGTTGGGTTTAGGGAGTCCTAGACCTACAACCGTAATCTTGCAGTTGGCGAATCGATCCTTAGCTAGGCCGGATGGCATTGTTGAGGATGTTCTAGTGCAAGTTGGCTCCCTAATTTTCCCGGTAGATTTTGTTGTGCTGGACTTTGAACCAGACGCGGAAGTCCCATTTATTTTGGGATGACCCTTTTTGGCAACCGGGAAAGCATTAATCGACGTAGCTGCGGGGCAACTCACAATGCGAGCACACAACAAGGTAGAGGTGTTCGATGTGTATAAAGCACCCAAGCTCCCGATGGTGCATGAAGAACTCTTGGTGATCAATGTGATTGATCATCGTAATGCTAAGCAGATGAAGGATTCCCGAGAGTTAATGGGAAGACCACCATATAGGTGTAAGCACTACTGGGTGGAGGACAGTGATCGAGAGAAATCGTAGGGCAATTGAGCTTAAATGACATCGAGCCGCGACGGTAAATCAGGCGCTGCACGGGAGGCAACCCGTGAAATTTTTTTCTTTCATTTTGTAAAGTGTAAATAGATTTTCTTTTTCTTTTTCTCGATTTATTACAAAATTTTTCATTTTAGTTAGTATTTTTTATTTTTAGTTAGGTGAAACCTATTATTCTAACCAATTTTGTTTAGTGAGATGATTCTCAGGTCAAACAGAGGAAAATGTGCACGGAATCGTGAAGGAAAAGTCGAGGTATGAAAAATTAATAAAATGTAGAAGACAGTGAGCTGGGGCGATAGCTCCGTGTCACGGAGGAGAACCTCCGCGTTACCCTCCGTGACACGTTGAGGTGTAACCTGGAAATTTTAAAAATTTCCAGAATGCTATCGCGATGGCTCCGTGTCATGGAGGCAGTGCACCGCGATGCACTCCGTGACACGTTGCCTTGTATATCGCGACGGGTCACACCGGGTTGCCGGGTGACCCGCGTGTTTTTCTACCCTTTTTAACCCGAAACTTCCCCTTTTCCCCTCATTTTCGATTTCTTCCGTGACCAAACATCCCAAAACCCCTCTCCCACCAACGTGCCACGGCTTAAGGCAACAATTTACCGAGTTTTCTTCGATTATTCAACTCCAAGGTATGTTTTCCAATTCCCTCTCAAGTTTTTGTCGATTTTCTTTGATTTTAAGCATGGGAGGTGAACTAAATCGCCCTAAGTTGAAATTAAGCATGAATTCGAGTTATTTGTTGATTGATAAATGTTCGGAATGTCGTTATGATTGTTTGAACTTGTCGATTGCATAAATTAGTCGAATTTAATTGCGAAAATCAATTCTAGGGCTTGTTGTTGAATGTGAAGTTAGAAATATGTTGAAAGTGTGAATTGTATGCCGGGTTGTACATGTTGAATGAGATGAGTCATTGTACAAAGTGTTAGGATGTTAATAGACGATGAATTCTTGGGTTTGGGGGAAAATGTTGAAATTGGTTAGAAGTTGGTTGGTTGGATAGGTTCATGTATATAAATTTTTGTTGTCGTTTTTGTTTTCTTGTTTTTCTTTGCTAAGTGCGATAGTTAAAATGCTAGCGATGGTAGTGATTGTGATTAGCTGTACGAAGTCTGAGTAGTACGCAGAAGTTATACCATCGAATTTTTCTTTTTGAACGCACTAAGCATGATTGTATAGCTGGTTGTTTGATGTAAATAAAGTTATTCTTGTCGTATTGTTATAACTGTAGCTAAGGACTAAGTGTGGGGTAACTTAGAGTAACCCGACCTTAGCCGAAGTTAATATTTATTTAGCTTAACATTGAGCTTGTTTACTTGGGTTGACAGGTAAAATGGCAAGCCGGCAAGATAGAGGGAAAGGTGCATCAACTTCAGGCACCGGAAGGAAGAGACTCAGACTGGGCACAGCAGTCCCAGCTGCACCAGCAGTTCCACGCAGCCAGCGCCGCCAATATGGAACAAGATGGGTGACTGACCAGGGGAAAAAGTGGTACGCCAAGCGTAAAGAGAACAAATATTTCCCCGAAGAGCATATAGCACGGGAGCCTTTGGCACAGGAGTTCCCCAGAATGGTTCACCGAATCGAGGTTGCTGGGCTAAATTTCATATTCGAGGAGCCCAAAGAATGCAACCTGCACCTGGTTCGGTAGTTCTATGCTAAATGGAACCCGTCAATCAGAAGCCACACCATCAAAATCAGAGGGCAGATAGTCACTCTGGAGCCCCACCAGCTAAATGCCATCATAGGAGCGCAGGACACAGACGCCCACGTCCTCCGACAGCTGAACATTACCCCACCATATGCCGACATCAGACGCACACTATGTGGGGCCCGATCTACAGCTAGATGGAGCAGGCACAAGGAAAGGGGCTACCACCAGACTCTGCCATATTCTCAGATGAATAGGGAAGCCCGAATTTGGCTGAAGATAGTCTGCTCTTGCCTCATCCCGGGGGTACATATGACTGATGTAACCCGGGATCGTGTTTGCCTGGTGTACGCCCTGATGAAAGGGCTGGAGATAAATGTCGGGGTGGTTATTATATCCACCATGAAGAGAGCCCGGCTGCACCAGGGGCACAGGTATGGGTTCGTTGGACTACTCACCACCTTTCTCCGGGGCCTCAATGTTGAGGAGGAGGCCCTCAATTATATCCCGCAATTGGAGCGGCAGACCTTGGATGTGACTAAAACTAAGGCTCCCGACACCACCCACGGGCCAGTGCTGACACTTGGTGAGCGACACACTCGTGATGACTAGTACATGACATGGATGTATGGGATGAAGATGCTCCAGCTCAGGATAGGTGGGAGGCCAGCCACGGAGGAGGAGCTATGGTAGCTTGAGCTAGATTACCCGTTTGGTGAAAACGCCAGGGCTCTATACCGAGTGGGGCCAACCTTTGTAGAGCCCACTGATGATGACGTCCCCACGGACGAGGAGACACGTCGGGAGGACTCCGATGTGGAGTCTGATGACGACGACGGAGGCGACTCGGACATGGGAGATGAGGCAGCAGCACCTGATGAAGAAGTGGAATACTTTGACTGATCAGGGAGTTCCACCACCCGATTTTATGCTATTTAATTTTTGTGAACACTGGGGACAGTGTTCGGATTAAGTGTGGGGTGGGAGTAGTTAGGTGTTGGGCTGGGCTGTTTTGTTTGTATGTTCTCCTCTGTTATTTTGTATGTTGTGTTTCCCTGTGTTTGTGAATTTTCAAACTGTTCTGTATTTGTAAATATTTGTGGAATTGATGTGTGTTGTTGAATGTTGCCAGCTGATTCTGTAAATATTTTTGTAAATATTGCTTATCGAAATGATCGATATTTTTTAAAAATTTTTGAAAATATTTTGTACATATTTAAACTATTGTGTAAATAATTTTTCTATCGAAATGATCGATATTTTGCAAATTTTTCAACTTTTTAAATTTTGGATTTCTCGGCGTTTGTTTTCGGTTCTTTTACCGAGAATGGTCCCATTGAACCGACGTCTTAAGTAGTGACTGTTCCCTATGATGGATGGATGACGACCGTCTTAAGGGAAATGTAGTCGTTAGGAGTAGATATTTTTTTCAATTATTTGTAGTTTTGTTCCTTGGTGGATTGCATCCCGAAACCTGTAGTTACTATATGGTTGCGAAAGTTTGGTTGCGTGTTGTGCATGATATTTAAAATGCAAAGGTGATTCTTATGAAAGCATGCAATTTTGTAAATATGTTGAGATACCTAGGCTGTAGAGTTCGATTCGGTGTGATTGAGGCTTAATGTTTGAATTCATGTAATTAGCTGATTGAAGAGTCTGTGAATACATCTTGAATAGAGCATGTGCATAAAGTGTGTAGTGAGGTATTGTTATTCCATGCTTTGTGAAGTGTCTAGAACTTGCCTGGTGTGCGTACAAAACGAAATGAAGGAGGTGTATTGTAGGAAAGGATGTAGGCATTTCTTTGTTTTAACCGAGAGTTTCTATTTTTCTTGTCATACTCCCCCTTTCTGTGATTGTATACCCTAGTCAGCCCTTTGAGCCTTTAGCCTATTATTTCTTTCTTTTGTCCAAAAAGGGTAAACTGAGCTTAATTCCTTCTTTTCATTAGCCGTAAAGTCTATACAAAACTCTTAAGCTCTTAAGAAGAGAAAATAATTTTCCCAAAGTGTTAAAGAGTGAGAATGGTGAAAAGAAAAAGAAAAGCAGAGTAAGGGAAGAAAAGAAAAGGTTGAAGGTGCGCTTGTTATAAATAAACGATAATGAAGGTTCATGAATAATCTTTGTTATTGTGTCAAGTGTGCTTAATGAAATGGGCCATACTAAGGTAAATCATCAAGAATGGGATGATGAAAAAAAAAAGAGAAACAATGTCCATGAGTTGATGGGAATGTGTTGAAAAGGCGCTTAAGGATGCTAGTGGCTATTATTGGCTAATCCAATATATACTAGTTCCATAGCTTCCATTACAACCCATTAAAGTCCTACGTGATCTTACATTGCATTTCTTTATATTAGTGGAGTAATACACTAAGGGCAAGCTTATGGGTCATGACATGATGCATGTGAATTCTTTTGGGAGAGAGAGTGAAATTGTTTTTACATGCCCCTATTTGAATGTTTGTGTGTCACATGAGCAAAAAGGGGAAGGTTCTCTTGAGTTGTGAGGGCACATGCTTGAGGAAAGACTGATTTTCGTGTCGGATATCTTGATTAGCTGATTTGCATGAGTTTGCCGATATCGAGAGTCGATTCTTAAAGTCTAGGAAGTCTTAATGTATTGAAGGTCATTGCATTGTTAAGACCATGCATGTTTTCTTGATGATTTGCAATATTGAATGATCGGTATGACCGTAGCTTAAATTGTCGTACCATAGTAGCAAGGTTGGGATGTAAATTGCATGAATTGTATGTTTGTTGTTCGAGGACGAACAAGGATTTAAGTGTGGGGTAAGTGATCTTGGGCAGATTTATATGCCCAAGTGAAACTCAAAAGTATCATTTTCGCCTTGTTTATCTAGCAATGTGTATACATTTTCACGTAATTGGTAATAAAATGTGAATTTATACTAACCAACATGATTAGCATTGTTTTATAGGTAAAATGTGATTTCGGGAAGCTAAAATGCATGTTGGATGATATCGGAGTTGGACTTGGATGCGAGCAAGGAAAAAGGCATAGGACTGCACGAATTAAAGGGGCTCCGCGATGGAACCGTGTCACGCTGCCATCGCGGAGGCATTCTGCCTGGAGGATGAAAATTCATCCAATTTCCAGTGGAGGTTCGCGTCTGCTCTATGGCACGGTGGCTAGCCTCCGCGTTGCACGCCGTGCCACGTTGGTGTTTAAATTCCCGGACCCCCAGTTCCAGTGAGGGTCCGCGTTCATGGCATGTCACGGAGGCAGTGCTCCGCGATGCACTCCGTGACACGTTGCTCATTATTCCGGGAAAAAATCCCACTAGTATAAATAGAACACTTAAGTTCATTTTTCATAATTCAGACTTGGTGGAGCAAGGACGTAGGTTACAGGCAGTTGGGGGACGAAAAGTTCAGGGTTTTTTCTCTCTTTCTTTTTCTCTAATTCAATTGTTTGTATGATTAACACTCATTTTATGATGATTAATCCACAAATGAGTGGCTAATTCCCTTCCTTGCTGAGGTTATGAACACTTGTGATGAATTTTGATTATTGATTATATGGTTTTTCATCTTTTTCTTCCATGTTGTTCTATTAATTCTTGTTTTTACTGCATTGGTGTGTGGCCTACATTAATGTACATCTAAAAAATCTGATTTCACTTGAGAGAGCACGAAATTGGAAAGTTGTGAATTAATAGGATATTGTTCTTAACTTGATTTGGGAAAATTGAGTTTTGATGTGCATTCAGGATAGAAATATACCTGAAAGTCATATTAGTCAATTTAGGAACCGAAATTGTATGGCTAGAACATGAATTGCATTTGATCACAGAAATGTAGACGGATGGTTCATGATTCTTAAGTGAGATTAAATACGAGAGTTTTAATCTCTTGGCAATTGTTCTTGGCTAGCAACTGGAAGAAAAGATTAACCAATTTATGATGATAATCAGTTTCATTACATGTTCGTTAACCACGGCATGCTCTTATTCATAGTCCAAATTCAAAGTAGATAATTGTTCTTAGTTTTAGTATAAAAATCTATAATACAAAATATCCACTTTTTGGTCACGTTGTTGTCAGCATATTCAGAAGTAAAATAGAGTAAACTTGAGCAAATTGCACTTAACCCAAGTCTCTATGGGATTGATACTTGGCTTACTAAAGCCACTTACTACTTGTTCGACCACGTGCACTTGCGTGTTGTTTTATATACCCATATAACAAACAGACCGAACACTCCACCGAGTAAAAGTTGTCAGAATTACTCCAAATTGAATCCTAAACGGCCACAGGCATTAGGTAAGCATTTCTCCCTTCTGAACTCTCAGGAAATTATAGGTTTTCGGCTGAGTTATTCAAGTTGAATTATAGTTGCTATTATTATCGAAAGTTATCGTTAATTGCTAAATTTAGTATTGAAATAACCCTATTCTCTGAGCATATGGGTTGCAGTTGGGTGGAATCGCCGTTTACTAGTTGAAACTCGCCAGTTGATTGAAAATCAGCATTTGAGGTATGTTAATGCAAATTCCTTCAGCAAGTTATTACTATCATATTTTAATACGACCTAAATCCTTGTAAGAAAGTCAGAAGCATGTATATGGTGGTTAGCTGCTACTCTTAGTTTTAGATTAGCATTTTTTGTTTAGATTGGGATTGACCCTACCCTATATAGCCTTATGTTGTCCAACCTTAGGATTATTAGCTATGTCGTTGCTTTCGGGGCTATATGGATCTATCCAAGGAGCTATATGATGTACCAAGGGACAATGTTGAACTCCAATGCATATTCCTCCACCGTCCTGTTGCCATGCTTCAAATTCATGAACTCTACGACCTTAGCCTCCACTAACTTTCGGGGGAAGAATCTGTCTAAGAATGTTGTGGTGAACTCTTCCCACTCCACCAGTCCAGCTCCTGCTGGTCTCCCTTCTTTCCACTGATCGTACTAGATCTTTCTACCCCTTTCAACTGGTAAGCAGCCAAATCAACACTCTCAGTGGAACTAACACCCATAATTCAGGTGATTTTCAGTACCTCATCCATGAATTCCTGTGGGTCCTCTTCCACCTTGGATCTATGAAAGGCTAAAGGATTCATTCGGGTGAAGTTCAAAACCTTGGCAGCAGCTGCAAATCTGTTTGTGTTTACCAGCACCACCTTCTAGTTCACCTGATTTGTTACTGTCTGAGCCAGTAGTTGGATTGCCACTCTGAATTCCACCAAAGACACTTGGTCATCCTGAGGGTCTGCTGGAGCTAGTGGGACAGGTCGGTTAGCGTTACTAGCCCTTCTTTCATTTTCACGTCTTTTAGGCATAGTTCCATTGAAACGAAATAGAGCACGAGTTAGGAGAATATTTCTGGAATTGAACTTCAATGCATGATAAGGAGAATGAACAAAAGGGAGCTTTCCTATTAATGTCTCATAGCCTCCCCATCATAAGTGTGGCACGCTTCTCACACATAAAAAGGACTCTACATGACGCGGTTTTCAGACATCCTAGGATACTCTAAACCTAGTGCTCTGATACCAATGATCCCGACCCGAGTCTGTACCGTGGACGAGACACAGTACTTGGAGTCATAAGTAACTCCAAGCCAACCCATGGTCTATCATAACACTAGAAATCTGAATAAACATATGCGGAAGCTTTATATAATAAAATTATTTAAGAAAGCTAAATTTGATAAAAGTTCATACATCTGAAAAACCATACTGAATGTTTGAGTTTATGTCTAAAAGCCATCTACTATTGATGAGTTGTTGGGATAAGCCCCTATCTAACTCTAAAGCCAAATTGAAAGAAATCACTGAAAAATAAATATCATCCTCGAAAAATGAGGACTCACCAACTGCAGCTGCTGATATCACCTGAAGGAATAGACTAATGATGCTGAGGCTGAGAACCTGCACTTGTATCATGATACGATACAACAAAGAAAGTATGCTTCAGTACTTTAAATGTACTGAGTAAGTTAGAGAAAATATAAACATGAAGAATAAGTAATTGAGTTGTAATGACATGTAATGACCAATTTAAATACTGAAAACTGAACAACTAAAGTATAACTGAGATGGTTAAAAATGACCTTGACTGATGGTTACAAACATGCCCTGAATCTGATATACTGATCTGGGGTAACTGTACTGAACTAAACTGAACTGAGTAAATTTGAAACTATACTGAGCTGAGCTAAATTGAAACTGTACTAACTAGTGGAAGATTCTATAACCGACATATAACCACGTGAGCTAGACATGGAGTTCGTTGTATATGCCCCATCGTTAGGACCTAATATAACTTGCCAGGGTATGAGGGCATGAAACTGGGTGATCACAAGTCTGGGCCATAAGGCCAATAAAATAACCTACGGTGGCAACATAGTTTTGGGAACCTAGGTGCGCTGGAACCCCTGTCCGCACGGTGCTAAGTCCTACTTCCACTTGATAGTCCTAGTCTGACTACTAAGCTGATAGCTTGAAACTGCGGTCCAAGAATAAGCCAGGGATATGCTGGAAGTACCCTAAGAGTCTTATTAGACCAAATTCTATAACTTGCATTCTAAGACTGGTCAGAGCAGCTTATATGGAAGCGTCATAACCGTCTAAATAAAAAACTGAAACTGAAGCTGGTAGTTCTAAGACTGGTCAGAGATGCTTATCTGGAAGCATCATAACTATCTAAAGAACCAACTAAAATCTAGTAACTGATAAATGAGTCTAATAACTAATAATTGGGAGGCACCATTGACACCTCAGAAGAGACTATAGTCAAACTGATCAGCTGACATTTCTGAAAATACTCATTAGTCTAGTATTCTAATTGAAACTGGGCTAGCATAAACTGACTGAGATAATCAACTAATATTAACAATATGGGAAATCCCAATACTAATAGAATCTAGCAATATGAATAACTAGTCAATTTTGCAAGGCTCTAATTTACTGCATTCAAAAGCTAGGGCTAGAATCCATTTTAGAGGAACAAGCATCAACAGTCACAAAATAGTGGAAATATAACTACAATTAGAATGAATAATATTCCAAATGAAATAAATGAAATCTGGATGAAAATTCATTCACATTCAAAAACTCATGGACTTGAACTGATAAGAATTTTTAAACAAATTTTTGGGGCACAAGGGAAGGACAATTCCCTTGTTAAATTCTCACATACTTGGTGATGAAATTTTGGAGAATATCCCTTGATATATGAGAAGAGAAATTGATTGCCCGAGCTTCTACTCTAAGGTTTTAAAGAAAATTCTATGATCTGACTTCTAAGGGAATGAGAGGAATGAAGTATATCATCGATTACCCCTCTAAATTCCCTTAATATAAACCAAAATGATGTAGTTTAAGCGTTGAAAAGGTGGGAAATTACTAAAATATCAATGGAAAAATCTAGAAAAAACTGTATATAGGGACCAATGGGTCACTCACTGAATCGTTGGTTGGGACCACCACTCATTGGGACTAGTCGTTGATCCTGTGCCTAGGTTATTGTCTTACTGGAATTGGTAATGAGAGGGACCATGACTCATTCGATGAACCAATAGGTCATTTGTACCTTCTGTGACCACTGACAAGAAATCGAACAAAATACTGGACTCTCTCTCCAACGGGTGACACAATGACTCATTGGTTGGGACAACGAGGTGTTATCACCTCTTGTTTTGTCCACTGGAAATCTTGAAGGATTCTTGATCTTGGCGGTGGTGACAATGACTCATTGTGAAATACAACAGGTCATTGTAGCCACTTGTTGTCATTGAAGGAGATACCTGGGAGCCCAACAAACAACTCACACCATGAGTTGTTGTATCACACGACGACTCGTGGGTTCCTGGAAAAGGGATCACTGGGTTCCTAACTGGGATGCAACGAGTGACAGGCCGACTCATTGTTTCTCAGAATGGGTCATTCTATGTCCCGTTGGTTCCTGAAGGACCAAGGTAGTGCTGACCATGATCCAGACAACGGATCATTAAAAATAACCACGACTCGTTGTCTCGGTCATTCTTAGGAAAAAGTTTCTGGTCTCTTCTGGATTTTTCTTGCAAGGTCTGAGTTTGGTCTAGAAACGTTTTGGGGTATTAGTGTAACACTTCCACCCTGTCATGGGCTCTCATAGTTAGCTTACCTGCAGCTACATCTATCAAGGCTCGTATGGTTGCTAAAAAAGGACTTCCCAAAATAAATGGGACTTTTGGGTCTGGCTCAAGATCAAGAATTATGAAATCCACCAAAAAAATAAGGTAGCCCCCTTGCACGAACACATCTTCCACAATTCCGTCTAGTCTGGCCAATGAGCAGTCCACTAGCTGTAAAATCACAGTTGTGGGTCTTGGACTACCCAAACCTAACTTCTTGAACACTATGGTGGGCATCAAATTAATTCTCACCCCAAGAACACATAAACCAGAGACTCTAATGGACTGCCCAATGGTGATCTGGATAGTCTTCCCAAATCTTTGAGCTTTGTTGGCAGTCTGTTCTGTATCTGTGATGTACATGATAACTCTTAAACTCACACTTTCTGAAAAAGTATGAGGCGTTCATTGGCAATAAAAATCCAAATTAAGAGGCTGGGGTCAAACCCACAGGGAATAGGGTAAGATCTAGACTAATGTCGGTAATTGAACTTGTTGGTGAGTTGTCTCCAAATTGGGGGGTTTTTAAAGAAAACAATATTAAAACAAGATTATATTTGTGATTTAAATTAAGATTTACAAACAACTAGGGTAAATATTCCCCATACATTCATAACTAATTTGGGTATACACACGTGATCAATCCCAATGCTTACTTCTAGAACTGATAACTAGGGTTCATCCAAACGACTGATTCGTCCCTATTTGATGACTATACACAATCACCAGGTCAGGTCTCATGAGCAATGTCAAACTAACCATTATCAATACTTTTCAAATATAACCATCCTGCGATCACAACTCAAGTTAATACAATGATCACAAAGACCAAGGCTTTGTTGTAATTCTCTTTTCCTAATCTCTACTACTCTAGGTTAAAGAAGTGAAGAATTCGGGCAAGTCCTAATGTTGTACACCATTAAGAAACATATAAAGATAAAGAGAATACAATACAAGCATTTAACATTAATTTTGAATCACTTTTGTGTAACCCTACCTCATTAATCTACCATGGTTCCCACAACCCCTACTTGTGGAGGTTTTAGCCTCTCATGGTTGTAAGATTATAATTTGCATTATAGAAAAACACATAATTAAATACTTATAGCAACAATCGGAAGAAAACCAGATCTGAAATCAAAAAACAATCTTAAGAATAATGTATGAAATCAAGAATTTGATCCTAAGAATTGCTCCTTAAAACTTGATAAAAATTCACAAAAAATGTTCTTCACACATCTCCTACTTTGTTTCTATGTTCTATGACTAAAATAAAACATAAAAGCTATTTATACAGACATTAGAAACTTTTTCCTAAGCTAATAGGGAAATTTTCATATCTGGCGCCGACTGTGTCACTACTAGACCTACTACCCATAGCAGGATTGTACGGGTTGTACCTACTTCTCATACGTCCTTGGCTACTGCAGAATTTTATAAGTGTTGGCTGGCTGGTACAACTCGTACCACAGTCCTATGAGTCGTAAAATGCTTCTATGGTTTGGCCCTGAGAACTTTGACATCTTCTTACATTTTTCACGAGTGTTGTGGTACGACTCATACCTTATTCCTAGGACTCGTACTACTAGTTTTATCTGAAGTTCTGGAAATTCTTGAAGAATATTCTGAAGTTCACCATGGCTCATGGTATGGTTCGTATGTTCATACTATGATCCGTAAGTCCATCTGTACAAAGAATCTGCCTTTGTGCAAATTTCTCTAAACAATTTGACGACTCTAGTTACGGCTCGTACAATCTTGGTATGGCTCGTACTGAGAGTCGTATATTGCCTTCCTCTTAATTCAACCTTCTAACTTTCAACAGAGTTCTCAGTACCGCTCATACAATCAATATATGGCTCATACTAAGACTTGTACTTGGCTGATTTTCTGCAGTTTCAGGCTTCTTTTGCATATTTTTGCTCCAATACTTATTTTCCATAAAATCAAAGTAAAAGTATCTCATATCCATATAAACATACCTAAGTCCAAGCTATTTTGTCAGTTTTAAGCATCAAAAGTACTGTAAACTCATAGCACATTAGTACACTCCTCAGTTAGTGCAACTGCTCCATTAGTATGCTCTTGTTCGCCACAATATCTTTTATGTATTTTGCATATGTTGGAATACCCTGCAAAACATCCACCATTGGCATATTAATATGTACCTTCTTTAATACTTCCATAAACTTTTGGAAGCATGCTTCTTCCTTATGATTCCTCAATTTCTAAGGGAAAGGGGGTGCTGGTGGTGACTTCACAACTCCTGTGGAATTTCCACTCACCAGTTATCTATGAATGTCTTCAGCCTCCCCCTGTATAATTATAGCTTTTTGTGCTGACTTTTCTGGCACCAACTCCTCCAGTTGTTTACTACTCCTACTGGTGACAACATTTACTTGCTTCAGGTTGATGTCTGTGTCACTTGGCAACCCACCCCGAGGTTGAGTATTGTAGTCTCCAACTGACATTGCCAGTTGAATCTCCAAAGCCTTTATAGCCAACTATTGATTTTTCCATATCGGATGTCAATTTTACTTGGTTAGCCTCCATCTACGCTTGGTTTGCCATAATTGTCTTCAGCATATCCTCTATGTTGTTGGATTGATTTGGAGCATTATTCCCTCTAAACTGGGGCTGCAAATTTTGATTTGCCCCTGATTTATGTGTGGACCCTGATTTGAACTTTGGCCTTGGTGATTATTACCACCCTATGAACATTTTGGATGATTCCTCCTGTTGGGGTTGTAATTGTTGCCATAATGCTGATTGTTACTCCTTTGTGCATTCCCTACAAAATAAACTAAATATGGGTTATCACTACATGTCTCAACGGAGTGTTCTCTGCTACCACAAACATCACACCACACTTGTTGGACTATATTGACTGGAGCTTGCGGCTGCCCCAAGTTCATGTTACTGAAGTGAGTTTTCATTTGATTATGTAATGACATTATTTGTGTAGCAATATCTGCTAGCCCATTCACCTCCAAGACGCCTGCCGTTCTCTTCACCACACCTCTAGGTGTGTCAGCATTCCATTTTGGGTTGCCCTGTGAAATTCGGTTCAACAATGTGAACAATTCCTCATACATCTTTCCAAGGCTTGCCCACCAGCTATAGAGTCTAAAAGGATTTTGGTGTGAGGCTCCAAACCTTCTATGATAGTGTGCACCAACACATCATTTGACTGGTGATAGTGAGGATAATCTCTCAGCATAAACATGAAACTTTCCCAAGCTTGGTACAAATTCTCACTATATCTTTGTCTGAAACTTAGAATTTGATTTCTAAGCTTTGCTGTCTTCCTAGAATGAAAGAACCTGATCAAAAATTTCCTCGCCAGATCATCCTATGTGGTTATAGAGTTAAGGACTAAAGATGTGGCCTTCATTAAAGTTTAATGGAGGAACAGAAAAAAGAAGAGATGACCTGGGAAGCTGGGGGCGACAGGAGATCTAGGTACCCTCATTTATTCCAGGATTGACCCAGAATATGCAGTGAGGTGAGGTTGTTGTTCAGTTGCTATTTATCTACTTATATTATCAGCATTACTTGGTTAGTTATGTTCTGTATGGTGACATAGTAGTTTATAGCGTCCTTTTGGACACCTATGTTGGGTTTTTATGTGTTTTAGGTTTTCAGGTAGTCCTTAAAACAGAGGAGACTCTGCCAAAATTTTTCTAAATGTTGGTTACAAGAGAACTCCTTTAAGCTTCTGGGTAGTCCTTAAAACAGAGGAGACTCTGCCAAAATTTTTCTAAATGTTGGTTACAAGAGAACTCCTTTAAGCCTGAAGATGACATTCGAGGACAAATGTTCCTAAGGGGGGGAGGATGTTACACCCCGTAAATTGTTATCAGTTAGTAGGCGTACACGTGGATTTGTGACAAGTAAAGAGAGCTTGATGCATGTGGGAAGGGCCTCAGAAGTAGAGTCGGGCGAGGCCAGGCCACGAGGGGCCAGCGCAATGCACTAGTCGGCCTGTGCATTGGGCAGTGCGGCGCGCCAGGCCCATTGGCGCCCTGGGAGGTGCGACGCGGCATGCTTGTGGTGCCTTGGCTGGTGTGAAGTGCCCCTAGGCCACTGCCCTTGTCCTCAAGCTCCTTTGTAAATTTAAATCATTTCCAAGTGAAACCCACGACTAAAAATAGAGAGAGCACGAAACTTTCAATAAATGTTCATCAAATTATGCTACCAAACGCTGTCCAAATGGAAATTAACTTCGAGTAACAAGTTCTAGGCCTATGAGAAGCATTTCTACGGAGTTACTTCTCGAATATTCGCTCAGCATATCGAAACTCCACCAAGTAAAAATTATCAGAATTGCTCCAAATTTAATCCTAAATGGCCATAGGCATTAGGTAAGCGTTTCTCCGTTCTGAACTCTCGTGAAATTATAGGTTTTTGGCCGAGTTATTTAGAGTTGAATTATAGTTGCTATTATTATTGAATGTTATCATTATTTGTCTATTTACTATTGAAATTAGCCCTATTCTCTTAGCATAGGGGTTGCAGTTGGGTGAAACCACCGTTTATAAGTTGAAACTCACCAGTTAATTGAAAATCAACATTTGAGATATGTTAAGGCGAATTGCTTTAGCAAGTTATTCTTGTTGTATTGTAATATGACCTAAATCCTTGTAAGAAAGTTAGAAGCATTTATGTGGTGGTTATCTGCTACTATTAGTTTGAGATTACCATTTTCTGTTTGTATTGAGACTGACCCTGCCCTATATAGCCTTCCGTTGTCCAACCTCAGGGTTACTAGTTCTGTCATTTCCTACGATCCTATATGGTTCACTCCAAGGAGCTATATATTGTCCAAAGGGACTATGCTAAGAACCAAGGGCCATATTACAGTCAATTCCATAGATGGACTATTTTTATGCTGTATTAGCATCACTGACCCTCGTCGAGCTTGGTGCCCAAGGTGCAGTTACAGGAGTTCACCAGACTCAGACACAACTATAGGATTCGAGTGAGCTCAGTTGCAGACCTAGGGGACAGGCAGACTGGCTATAGTTACATGTTGGCTCATTTTGACCTTGTTAGAGGTATATAGATTGAAGTGTGCTTTCTAGGGCTTATGGGGGCCCCGAGCGGGTTATTCTATGCAAGATGTACCTTTTCGAACTTATAGGGGCTAGGTTAGGTTCTTGTTTGCATTGCTTATTGTTATTTATACAGCAGGTTGTAAGGCTATTCAAGTTGTATCTCTTTCCTTCCTATTGAATTGTTTTTAGTTTCATTATTAGTATAATTTAGTCATTTTCATTTATTGTACTGACTCTCGTCTTTGGGGAGCTGCATTACTTGCCTGCAGGTGCAGATAGACGCGGTTTAGGACCTCCCTAGTCATCTTTCGTGTCAGTAGTCTAATCAGCTCCTTTTCTCTGAGTTGATAGTTAGAAGGTTTGTTCTTTTGATGTACAGTTCATGGGTAGGTTGGGGCCTTGTCCCGACCATTATTCAACTCTTAGAGGATTGCAGGCTATCGATTTCCTATTGTTAGCTTTTGTTGTTCACCATGTGGTGCCTATGTTTGTTTTGTTTTGCGTGATGTCTCTTTAGGGTCTAGTTTAGCTATTAGTTAGCTTCCTTGTCGGCTATAACATAGTTCTAGTTGCTTGTTTTCATTATGTTATAACTAGACAGCATAGTGGTTTTGTTGGCCCGCATAAGATCCCTTTTTTGCTGCTTGTTGTTGGTTAGCTATTTTCTTTTTACAGATGGCTATGCGACCTTGTTGGTCGGAGGCTATGTTTACAGCTGAGATATAGCTCATTGTTTTCCTAGTTTGAAGTGTAAGCATGCACCAGAAGTGCATAAGCCTAGTCTGTCAGTTCAGATCCCAGTATGGCACCAGGTGCCAGTCATGCCCCATAAGGTGGGGCGTGAAAACCATCTCCAAAGCATATCTTGACAACCGTGTTAACTCTAGTGCATATTCCTCCACCGTCCTATTGCCCTGCTTCAAATTCATGAACTCTGCGCCCTTAGCCTCCCTTAACTTTCGGGGGAAGAATCTATCTAAGAATGTTGTGGTTAACTCTTCCCACTCCACCAATCCCGCTCCTGCTGGTCCCCCTTCTTTCCACTAATTGTACCAAATCTGGATACCCCTTTCAACTAGTAGGAAGCCTGATCTTGGGCAGATTTATATGCCTAAGTGATACTCAAACGTATCATTTTCGCCTTGTTTGTTATGCAATGTGTATACATTTTCATGTAATTGGTAATAAAATGTGAATTTATACTAACCAACATGATTAGCATTTGTTTGCAGGTAAAATATGATTTTTAGGAGCTAAAATGCATGTTGGGACAATATCGGAGTTGGACTTGGATGCGAGCACGGAAAAGACATTGGAATGCGCAATGTAAAGGGGCTCCGCGATGGAGCTGTGCCACACTACCATCGCGGAGGCACACTGCCTGGAGGGTGATTTAATTGGCAATTTCCAGTGAAGCCTCGCGACAGCTCCGTGGCACGGAGATAAGCCTCCGCGTTGGCCTCCGTGCCACGTTGAGGCTATATTCCCGGACCCTGGATTTCCAGTAAGGGTCCGCGTCCACGCCGTGTCACGGAGGCAGTGCTCCGTGTTGGCCTCCGTGACATGTTGCTTGTTATTCCGGAAAAAATTCCCAATAGAATAAATAGAACACTTAGGCTTATTTTTAATTAATTGAGACTTGGTGGAGCAAGGACGTGGGTTAGAGGCAGTTGAGGGACGAAAAAGCTAAGGGTTTTTCTCTCTTTCTTTCTTCTTTCAATCAATTGTTTGTATGATATACACTTGTTTTAGGATGATTAATCCACAAATGAGTGGCTAATTCTCTTCCTTGCTGAGGTTGTGAACAATGGTGATGAATTTTGATTATTGAATTATATGGTTTTTCATCTCTTCTTCCATGTTGTTCTATTAATTCTTGTTTCCACTGCATTAGTGTGTGGCCGACATTAGTGTACATCTAAAAAGTCCAATTTCACTCGAGAGAGCAAGAAATTGGAAAGTTGTGAATTAATAGGGTATTGTTATTAACTTGATTTAGGAAAATTGGGTTTTGATGTGCTTTCCTGATAGAAATATACTTGAAAGCCGTATTAGTCAATTTAGGAACCGGAATTGTATTGCTAGGTCATAAATTGCATTTGATCACAGAAATGTAGACGAATGGTTTATGATTCTAAAGTGAGATTAAATACGAGAGTTTTAATCTCTAGGCTAATGTTCTTGGCTAGCAACAGGAAGAGAAGATTAACCAATTTATGATCGTAATCAAATTCATTACTTGTTCTTAACCTTGGCATGCTCATATCCATAGTTTCAATTCACAGTAAATAGTTGTTGATAGTTTTAGTATATAATTTATAAGCAAAAATTATTTAACTTTTGGTTACGTTGTTGTCAGCATAATTAGAAGTAAGCAAGAATATAGTATACTGAAGCAATTTTACTTATCCAGAGTCTCCTTGGTTCGATACTTGGCTTACTTAGCCACTTTATTACTTGTTTGACCACGTGCACTTGCGTGTCAGTTTTTAACCTATACCAAACCACCGAACAAGTTTTTGGCGCCGTTGCTGGGGAGACTAGGCAATTGGTGAAATTGTGTTAAGTGTAAATTTACTGTATTTTTGTTTTATTTTCTTAAGTGTTGACAACTTGGTCTTAGCCTGTATTTTGCAGACTTGATTTCTGTGAACACTGGAAAAGGACAAGGAGCTGGTGGAATCTTACTTAGAACCTGAACGTGAATTTCATAGTAAACGCAGAGAAGCTCTACAAAAGAAGCTGCAGTTGCTCAGACAGTCTATTATGGAGCAACAAAATCCACCGGTTGTGAGGGCAGTGTTAGTGCCCGACGAAGCAGCAGCAAGGCCGGTTCGCGAGGTGGAAATCCCACATGCCAACAATGTACATTCTAGTATCCGCAAACTAGAGCCTGGAGGGAGGTTTGAATTGAAGCAGAACATGGTGCAACTATTGCACACAAGCGGGCAATTTACCGGTCTCCCTCATGAAGACCCACAACAACATCTCCAGAATTTTTTGGAGATAAGTGACACTTATATACCCGCTGGAATGTCACCTGATTATGTTCGGCTCACCTTATTTCCGTTTTCCCTACTTGGTGAAGCCAAGAGGTGGTTAAAAGCTAAACCACCAAATTCTATATCAACGTGGGATGATCTTGCACGGAAGTTTTTGATAAGATTTTTTCCCTCTGGTAAAACAGCCAGACTTAGAAGTCAAATTCTAAGTTTCAAACAGAGGGAGGGAGAAAATTTGTATCAAGCCTGGGAAAGATTTAAATCCATGTTGCGGGACTGTCCTCATCATCATCAGTCCAATAAGGTGTTGGTACACACATTTATTGAGGGTTTGGAACCCCATACTAAAATTTTGTTAGACTCAGCAGCTGGAGGGCAAGCGCTGGAAAAGACTTATGAGGAGCTGTACACTTTGCTCAACCAAATTTCACAGGGCAATCCAGAATGGAATGTAGATTCATCTCGAGGTGGAGCAAGGAAAGCAGCAGGAGTGCTTGAAGTGGATGGATTTACAGCTATCACTGCACAGATAGCTGCCTTGCAGAATCAGTTGAACAACCACTTCAGAAATATGAACTTGAACCAGCCTTCAGCTTCAGTCAATGCGGTCCAGCAAATGTGGTGTGAAGTGTGTGGTAGCAGTGAGCACTCAGCTGAGTGCTGTGGAGCAAACCCAGATTCTGTTAACTTTGTGGGCAATGCACAAAGAAATCAGTAGCAATTTGGTAGCGGCTAAAACTCAAATTGGAGGAACCATCCAAATTTTTCGTGGGGTAGCAACAACCAACAAGGCCAAAGTTCGGGTCAGGGTATGCACAGGAATTATGGAGGGCAACAGAACTACCAATCTCAATTCAGAAATCACAATGCCCCTCCTCCACCACCATCACCGAGCATTGAGGAGATGTTCAAGACCATGATCGCTAATCAGGCGCAATTGCAGGCTGACTATGTAAAATTGGCAGCCGAAGTGAAGAATAATCAATTAGCGACCAAGGCTCTTGAGTATCAATTTGGGCAATTTGCTAGTGCTCAAAACACAAGGCCCAGAGGAGGACTGCCGAGCGACACAGATCCTAATCCGAAACAGGTAAATGCAGTGACCACGAGGAGTGGTTTGCAGTTGAAGGAGGTGGAACCAGAAAGATCACCTCAAAAGTCAGGAGCAGCAGATGTTGAGGAGGAACAAAGTTCTGATAGGGGGAAGACCAAAGAAGCAGAAGCAGAAAGACCTCCACCCCCGTTCCCTCAACGACTCAAGAAACACAAAGAGGAGGCGTGTTTCAAGAAATTTATGGAGGTGCTTAAAAAGGTACATGTTAACTTACCTCTTGTTGATGTCTTGCAGGGAGTGCCAAAATATGCCAAATATATTAAAGACATCGTGGCCAACAAAAGTCGTTTGAATGAGTATGCCACGGTAGCTTTGACAGAGGAATGCACTTCCCGGATCCAAAATAGACTGCCCACGAAGCTGAAAGACCCTGGAAGTTTTACTATCCAGCTTACTATTGGGCAGAGTATCCGAGCTCGTGAATTATGTGACTTGGGGGAGAGCATAAATCTGATGCCATCTTCGGTATTCAGAAAGTTAGATCTAGGGAGTCCTAGACCTACAACTGTAATCTTGCAGCTAGCAGACAAATCCTTAGCTAGGCCGGATGGCATTCTTGAGGATGTGCTTGTGCAAGTGGGCTCCCTCATTTTTCCGGTCGATTTTATTGTTCTGGATTTTGAACCAGACGCTGAAGTCCCATTTATTTTGGGACGACCCTTCTTGGCAACCGGAAAAGCATTAATTGACGTGTCTGCGGGTCAACTTACAATGCGAGCACATGACAAGGTAGAAGTGTTCGATGTGTACAAAGCACCCAAGCTCCCGATGGTAAATGAAGAACTCTCGGTGATCAATGTAATTGATCATGGGAAGGCTAATCAAATGAGTGAATCCCGAAAGTTGATAGGAAGACCACCTGATAAGGTTGAGCACTACTGGGGGGAGGAAAATGATCGTGAAAAATCATCCATCACCCTAGTGGATAATTGAGCATAAAGGACGTCGAGCCGCGACGGTAAACCAGGCGCTGCACGGGAGGCAACCCGTGAAGAATAATTTTTCTTTTGTCTAGTAAAGTGGAAATAGTTATTATTTCAATTTTCTTTTTCTTGATTTAGTCCAAATTTGTCGTTTTAGTTAGTATTTTTCATTTTAGTTAGGGAAATCTATTAATCTAACCAATTTTGTTTAGTAAGGTGATTTTCAGGTCAACCGGAGAAAAATATGCATGGAATCGGGAAGGAAAAGGCAAGGTATGAAAAAATGAATAAAATGAAGAGACAATGCACTGGGGCGTTGGCTCCGTGTCACGGAGGAAGGGCTCCGCGTTACCCTCCGTGACACGATGAGGTTAAATCTGAATTTTTTTAAAAAATCCAGTGAGCCATCGCGTTAGCTCCGTGTCACGGAGGAGGGGCTCCGTGTTACCCTCCGTGACACGTTGCCCTATATTTAGTGCCGGGTCACACCGGGTTGCCGGGTGACCCACGTGTTTTTCTTCTTTTTAACCCTGATTTTTGTCCTTTTTTCCCCATTTCCTCTCTTCTCCGCGACCAAGCACCTAAATTCCCTCTCCCAACCAACGTGCCACGCTACTAAGCAAATAATTTGTCAAGTTTCTTCGGTTATTCAACGTAAAGGTATGTTTTCCTCGTTTCTCTCAAGTTTTTGTCGAGTCAAATCAAATTTGAGCATGGGAGGTGAGATAATCACCCTAATTAGCAATTTAGCATGAAATTGAATTATTCTTTGATTGATAGATGTTCGGAATGTTGTAATTAGCGTTTGAACTTGTCGATTGCGTGAATGATTCGAATGTGATTGTAAAATTGAATTCTAGGGCTTGGGTTGTTGAAATCGAATTGGGTAACTTGCTAAATTGGTGAATTATATGCCGGGGTGTGTTTGTGAATTGAGATAAGTCATTGTAAATATTGTTAGAGTGTAAAAGACGACGAATTCTCGAATTTTTGGGAAAAGGTGAAAATTGCTCAGATTGGTTTGATTATTTGGATTCGTATGTTTAGAGAATTTTTGTCGTTGTTTTTGTTTGTTGTTTTAGTTGCTAAGTGCGATGGTTGAATTGCTAGCGATGGTAGGATAGGGATTAGCTGTATGAAGTCTGAGTAGTACGCTAAAAGTTATACTGTCGAAAATTTATTTTTTGTGAACGCACTAAGCATAAATTGTATAGTTGTTTGTTTTAGTGTAAATAAAGTGATCCTTGCCGTAGTATCGTAAAAGTAGCTAAGGACTAAGTGTGGGGTAAACTTAGTTTAACCCGACCTTAGCCGAAGTTAACATGTATTTAGCTTGACATTGTGCTTGTTTATTTATGTCGACAGGTACAATGGCGAGTAGGCAGGATAAGGGTAAAGGTGCTTCTACTTGAGGCACCGGGAGAAAACGAATGAGATTGGGCATAGCAATCCCAGCTGCACCAGCTGTTCCGCGCGGCCAGCGCCGCCAATATGGAACGAGGTGGGTGACCGATGAAGGGAAGAAGTGGTACGCTAAACATAAGGAGAATAAGTACTTCCCTGAGGAGCATATTGCACGGGAACCACTAGCACAGGAGTTCCCCCGTATTGTGCAAAGGATCGAGGCAGCTGGGCTCAGCTTCATATTTCAGGAGCCCAAGGAGTGCAACCTACACTTAGTTCGGGAGTTCTATGCAAATTGGAACCCTGCCATCAGAAGCCACACAATAAAAATCAGAGGGCAGATTGTCACTCTGGAACCCCAGCAATTTAATGCCATCGTTGGAGCGCGGGACACAGATGCCCACGTTCTCCGCCAGCTGAACATCACCCCACCATACGCCGATATTAGATGCACCTTGTGTGGGGCTCGATCCACAGCTCGATGGAGCAGACATAAGGAGAGGGGTTACCACCAGACTCTGCCTTATTCGCAGATGAACAGGGAGGCCAGAATATGGCTGAAAATAGTGTGTTCGTGCTTAATCTCGGGGGTTCACATGACGGATGTGACCCGGGACCGTGTCTGCTTGGTGTATGCCCTTATGAAAGGGCTGGAGATTAATGTTGGGGCGGTTATCATATCCGCCATGAAGAGAGCCCAACTACACCAGGGCCACAGATATGGGTTCGGCGGACTCATCACCTCCTTTCTCCGGGGCCTCGACGTTGAGGAAGAGGCTTTGGACTACATCCCGCAGTTGGAGCGGAGGGCCCTTGATGTGACAAAAACTAAGGCCCCCGACACCACACACAGGCCAGTGCTGACACTGGGCGAGCGACATGCTCGTGACGATCAGTACATGGCACGAATGTTTGGTATGCAGACGCTTCAGCTTTGGATTGGTGGTAGACCAGCCACAGAGGAAGAGTTATGGCAGCTGGAGCTGGATTACCCATTTGGCGAGAACGCCAGAGCTTTGTGCCGAGTGGGACCAGCCTTCATTGAGCCCACTGAAGATGATGTCCCCACGGACGAGGAGACACATCGGGAGGACTCCGATGTGGAGTCCGATGACGACGAGGGAGGAGACTCGGACATGGGCGATGAGGCAGCAGCACCGGATAAAGAAGTCGAATATTTCGACTGATCAGGGAGTTCCACCACCTGAAATTTTTGTGACTTTTAATTTTTGTGAACACTGGGGACAGTGTTCGATTTAAGTGTGGGGTGGGGAGTAGCTAGGTGCTGGGACCTGGGCTAATCTGCTGTATGTTCTTCCTTTGTTTTGCATGTATGTTTTTATGTTTCCCTGCGGTTGTGAACTGATTTGTGTTGTATCTGTATATATTTTTGTGGTAAATGATGTGTGTTGTGAAAGGTTGTGGTTGCTAGTGTAAATATTTTGTAAATTTTGTAAATAGTTTTTTTTTTCTTTATCGAAATGATCGATAATTTTCAAAATTTTGCTAAAATATTTTGTACATATTAAAATATTTTGTAAATACTTTTCCATCGAAATGATCGATGTGTTGCAAAAATTTTCGATTTTTATTTTTGGGTTTCTCGGAGTTTGTTTTTGGTTCTTTTACCGAGAATAGTCCCATTGAACCGATGTCATAGTTAGTGACCATTCCCTATGATGGATGGATGACGATCGTCTTAAGGGAAATGTAGTCAGTAGGAGTAGTGATTTTAATTTATTTTAAGTTTTTTCTTTGGTGGATTGCATCACTGAACCTGTAGTTACTATCTGGTTGTGAAATTTTGGTTGCGTGTTGTAACTGATGTTCAAAATGTAAAAGTGATTCGTTTGAAAGCATGCAATTTTGTAAATATGTTGAGTTACCTAGGCTGTAGAATTCGATTTGGTGTGATTGAGGCTTAATTTTTGAATTCATGTAATTGGCTAATTAAAGAGTCTGTGAATGCATCTTGAATCGAGCATGTGCATGAAGTGTGAAGTGAGGTATTGTTATTCCATGTTATTGTGAAGTGTCTAGAACTTGCCTGGTGTGTGTACAAAACGAAATGAAGGGGGTGTAGTGTTAGAAAGGATGTAGGCATTTCTTTGTTTTTAACCGAGAGTTTCTATTTTTTTTCTTGTCATACTCTCATTTTTATGTGACTGTATACCCTAGTCAGCCCGTTGAGCCTTTAGCCGATTATTTCTTTCTTTTGTCCAAAAATGTATAAACTAAGCTTTATTCTTTCTTTTCATGAGTCGTAAAGTCTATACAAAACTCTTAAGCGTTTAAGAAGAAAAGAAAATTTTTTCCCAAAGTGTCAAAGAGTGAGAAGGGTGAAAAGAAAAAGAAAAGCAGAGTGAGGAAAGAAAAGAAAAAGAAAAGCAGAGTGAGGAAAGAAAAGAAAAAGGTGGAGGGTGCACTCATCATAATTAAATGATATTGAGGGTACATGAAAACCCTTTGTATTGTGTCAAGTGTGTTGGATGAAATGGGCAGTACGAAAGTAAACCAGCATGAGTGGGATGATGAGGAAAAAGAAAAGAGAGAAACAATGTCCATGAGTCGATGGGAATGTATTGAAAAGGCGCTTAAGGATGCTAGTGACTATTATTGGCTAATCCAATATATACTAGTTCCATAGCTTCCATTACAACCCATTAAAGTCCTACGTGATCTTACATTGCATTTCTTTATATTAGTGGAGTAATACACTAAGGGCAAGCCTATGGGTCATGACATGATGCATGTGAATTATTTTGGGAGAGAGAGTGAAATTAATTTCTACATGCCCCTACTTGAATGTTTGTGTGTTGCATGAACATAAAGGGGAAGATTCTCTTGAGTTGTGTGGGCACATGCTTGATGAAAGATTGATTTTCGTGTTGGATATCTTGATTAGCTGATTTGCATGAGTTTGCCGATATCGAGGGTCAGTTCTTAAAGTCTAGGAAGTCTTGATGTATTAAAGGTGATTGCATTGTTAAGACCATGCATGTTTTCTTGATGATTTGCAAAGATTGAATAATCGGTATGACCGTAGCATAAATTGTCGCACCATAGTGGCGAAGGTTGGGATGTAATTTGCATGAGTTGTGTATGTGTTGTTCGAGGACGAACAAGGATTTAAGTGTGGGGTAAGTGATCTTGGGCAGATTTATATGCCCAAGTGATACTCAAACGTATCATTTTCGCCTTGTTTGTTATGCAATGTGTATACATTTTCATGTAATTGGTAATAAAATGTGAATTTATACTAACCAACATGATTAGCATTTGTTTGCAGGTAAAATATGATTTTAGGAGCTAAAATACATGTTGGGACAATATCGGAGTTGGACTTGGATGCGAGCACGGAAAAGACATTGAATGCGCAATGTAAAGGGGCTCCGCGATGGAGCCGTGCCACGCTACCATCGCGGAGGCACACTGCCTGGAGGGTGATTTAATTGGCAATTTCCAGTGAAGCCTCGCGACAGCTCCGTCGCACGGAGATAAGCCTCCGCGTTGGCCTCCGTGCCACGTTGAGGCTATATTCCCGGACCCTGGATTTCCAGTAAGGGTCCGTGTCCACGCCGTGTCACGGAGGCAGTGCTCCGCGTTGGCCTCCCTTACACGTTGCTTGTTATTCCGGGAAAAATTCCCAATATTATAAATAGAACACTTAGGCTTATTTTTAATTAATTGAGACTTGGTGGAGCAAGGACGTGGGTTAGAGGCAGTTGAGGGACGAAAAAGCTAAGGGTTTTTCTCTCTTTCTTTCTTCTTTCAATCAATTGTTTGTATGATTTACACTTGTTTTAGGATGATTAATCCACAAATGAGTGGCTAATTCTCTTCCTTGCTGAGGTTGTGAACAATGGTGATGAATTTTGATTATTGAATTATATGGTTTTTCATCTTCTTCTTCTATGTTGTTCTATTAATTCTTGTTTCAACTGCATTAGTGTGTGGCCGACATTAGTGTACATCTAAAAAGTCCAATTTCACTCGAGAGAGCAAGAAATTGGAAAGTTGTGAATTAATAGGGTATTGTTCTTAACTTGATTTGGGGAAATTGGGTTTTGATGTGCTTTCCTGATAGAAATATACTTGAAAGCCGTATTAGTCAATTTAGGAACCAGAATTGTATTGCTAGGTCATAAATTGCATTTGATCATAGAAATGTAGACGAATGGTTTATGATTCTAAAGTGAGATTAAATATGAGAGTTTTAATCTCTAGGCTAATGTTCTTGGCTAGCAACAGGAAGAGAAGATTAACCAAATTATGATCGTAATCAAATTCATTACTTGTTCTTAACCTTGGCATGCTCATATCCATAGTTTCAATTCACAGTAAATAGTTGTTGATAGTTTTAGTATATAATTTATAAGCAAAAATTATTTAACTTTTGGTTACGTTGTTGTCAGCATAATTAGAAGTAAGCTAGAATATAGTATACTGAAGCAATTTTACTTATCCAGAGTCTCCTTGGTTCGATACTTGGCTTACTTAGCCACTTTATTACTTGTTTGACCACGTGCACTTGCATGTCGGTTTTTAACCTATACCAAACCACCAAACAAAGCCATATCAACACTCTCAGTGGAACTAACACCCATCATCCGGGTGATTTTCCGTACCTCATCCACGAATTCCTATGGGTCCTCTTCCACCTTAGATCCATGAAAGGCTGGAGGGTTCATTTTGGTGAAGTCTAGAACCCTAGAAGTAGCTGCAGATCTATTTGTGTTTACTGGAACCACCTGCTGGTTCACCTGATTTGTTACTATCTGAGGCAGCAGCTGGATTGTCACTCTGAATTCCACTGAGGACTTGGTCATCCTGAGGGTCTGCTGGAGCTGGTGGGGCAGGTCGGTTAGCGTTGCTATCCCTTCTTCCGTTTTTGTGTCTTGGCGGCATAGTTTCACTAAAACAAAATAGAACATGAGTTAGGAGAACATTTCTAGAATTGAACTTCAATGCATGATAAGGAGTATGAACAAAAGGGAGCTTTCCTATTAATGTCTTATATCCTTCCTATCATAAATGTGGTGTGCTTCACACACATGAAAAGGACTCTACTTGACGTGGTTTTTAGACGTCCTAGGATACTCTAAATCTAGTTCTCTGATACCAAGTGTTTCATGACCCGAGTATGTACCATGGATGAGACATGGTACTTGGAGTCAATGGTAACCCCAAGCCAACCCATGGTCTATCATAACACTAGAAATCTAAATAAACATATGTGGAAGCTTTAAATAATAAAATCATTTAAGAAAGCTAAATTTGATAAAAGTTCATACATCTAAAAAACCATACTAAATGTTTGAGTTTATGTCTAAAAACCATCTACTAATGATGAATTTGATACAAACCCCTAGCTAACTCTAAAGTCAAACTGAAAGAAATAACTGAAAAATAAATATCATCCTCGAAAGATGAGGACTCACTAACTACGACTGCTGATATCACCTGAAAAATTAGACTAACAATGCTGAGGCTGAGAACTTACGCATGTATCATGATATGATACAACATAGAAGATATGCGTAAATACTTTGAATGTACTAAGTAAGTGACAGAAAATATAAACATAAAGAACAAGTAATTGAGTTGTAATGACATGTAATGACCAACTGAAATACTGAAAACTAAACAATTGAAATATAACTGAGATGGTCAATAATGACCTTGACTGATGGTCATAGACATGCCCTGAATCTGAGATACGATTTGGGGTAACTGTACTAAACTGAGTAAATTTGAAACTATATTGACTAGTGAAAGATTCTATAACCGACATATAACCACGTGAGATATACGTGGAGTTCGATATATATGCCCAATTGATAGGTCCCAATACATCTTGCCAGGGTATAAAGGCATGAAAGTGCGTGATCTCAAGTCTGGGGCCATAAGGCCAATAAAATAACCTACGGTGGCGACATAGTTCTGGGAACATGGATGAGTTGGAATCCCTGTCCACTCGGTGCTAAGTCCTACTACCACTAGATAGTCCTAGTCTGACTACTAAGCTGATAGCTTGAATCTGTGGTCAAAGACTAAGTTAGGGATACCTATCTGGAAGTACCCTAAGAGTCTTATTGGATTGAATTCTATAACTGGTGTTCTAAGACTGGTCAAAGCTGCTTTTCTGGAAGTGTCATAACAATCCAAAGAACAAATTGAAACTAAAGCTGGTAGTTCTAAGACTGTTCGGAGCTGCTTATCTGGAAGCATCGTAACCGTCTAAAGAACCAGCTAAAATATGGTAACTGATAAATGAGTCTAATAACTGATAATTGGGAGGCACCACTGACACCTCAAGAACAAATTATAGTCAAACTGATCAGCTGACATTTCTGAAAATACTGAGTAGGCTAGTATTATGAGTGAAACTGGAATAGCATGAACTGACTGAAATAATCAACTGATATTAACAATATGGGAAATCCCAACACTGATAGAATCTAGCAATATGAATAACTAGTCAATTTTGCAATACTCTAATTTATTGCATTCAAAAGCTAGGGCTAGAATCCATTTTATAGGAATAAGCATCAACATAGTCACAAAATAGTGGAAATATAACTACAATTAGCATGAATAATATTCCATATGATATAGACGAAAGCTGGCTGAAAAATTATTCACATTCAAAAACTTAGGGACTTGAACTGACAAGAATTTTTAAACAGATTTTGGGGCACAAAGGAATAATAATTCCCTTGATAAATTCTCATGTACCTAGTGATGAAATTTTGGAGAAAATCCCTTGAGAATCTGAGAAGAAAAATTGATTGCCCTAGCTTCTGCTCTAGGCTTTTTAAGAAAATTCTATGATCTGACTTTTGAGGGAGTGAGAGGAATGAAGTATATCATCGATTAGCCCTCTAAACCTAAATTTTAGCCAAAATAATGTAGTTTAGGGATTAAAAGGTGGGAAATTACTAAAATATCGATGGGAAAAATCTAGAAAAAACTACAGACAGGGACCAACGGGTCACTCAATGAGTCATTATTTGGGACCACTCATTCGGACTAGTCGTTGGTCTTGGGATTGGGTTATTGGCTTACTGGAATTGGCAACGAGAGATACCACGACTCGTTCGACGAACCAATAGGTCATTAGTACCTTCCGTGACCACAGGCAAGAAATCGAACAAAACAATGATTCTCTCACCAACGGATGACACAACAACTCATTGGTTGGGACAACGAGGTGTTATCACCTCTTGTTTTGTCCACTGGAAATCTTGAAGGATTCTTGATCTTGACGGTGGTGACGACGACTAATTGTGAAATACAACGGGTCATTGTAGCCACTTGTTGTCACTGAAGGAGATACCTGGGAGCCCAACAAACAACTCACACCATTAGTACACTCCTCAGTTAGTGCAACTGTGGCATACTCCGTCAGTTTTCTCTTGTTCACCACAATATATTTTATGTATTTTTCATACTTTTGAATGCCTTGCAAAACATCCACTAGTGGCAGATTAATATGTACCTGCTTTAATACTTCCATAAATTTTTGGAAGCATTCTTCTTCCTTATGCTTCCTCAATTTTTGAGGGAAAGGAGGTGGTGGTGGTGACTTCACAGCTCCTATGGAATTTCCACTCCCCACTTCTCTATCATTGTCCTCAGCCTCCCCCTCTATAATTACAACTTTTTGTGCTGAGTTTTGTTGCACCAATTCCTTCAGTTGTTTACCACTCCTGGTGGTGACAACATTTACATGCTTTGGGTTGGTGTCTGTGTCACTTGGAAACCCACCCCGGGGTTGAGTATTCTAGGCTCCATCTAACTGTCCTAGTTGAATCTCCAAAGCCCTTATAGCTAATTGTTGATTTTTCATATCCGATGTCAATTTTACTTAGTTAGCCTCCATCTGAGCTTGGTTGGCGATAATTGTCTTTAGTATATCCGCGATGTTGTTGAATTGATTTGGAGCATTATCCCCCCTGAGCTGGGGCTGGAAATTTTGATTTGCCCCCTGATTTCTGTGCGGACCCTGATTTGAACATTGGCATTGGTGATTATTACCACCCCATGAAATTTTTGGTTGATTCCTCCAGTTGGGGTTGTAATTGTTGCCATAATGCTGATTGTTGCTCCTTTATGCATTCGCTACAAAATAAACTTAATCTGGGTTAGCACAACATGTTTAGTTGAGTGTTCACTGCTATCACAAACTTCACACCACACTTACTGGACTGCATTGACTGGAGCTTGCGGCTGCCCCAAGTTCATGTTACTGAAGTGAGTTTTCATTTGATTATGTAATGCAACTATCTGTGCAACAATAACTGTTAGCCCATCCACCTCCAATACACCTGTCGTTCAATTCACCACACCTCTAGGTGTGTCAACATTCCATTTTGGGTTGCCCTGTGAAATTCGATTCAACAATGTGTACAATTCCTCATACATCTTTCAAAGGCTTGCCCACCAGCTGTAGAGTCTAAAAGGATTTTGGTGTGAGGCTCCAAACCTTCTATGATAGTGTGCACCAACACATCATTTGACTGGTGATGGTGAGGATAATCTCTCAGCATAGACTTGAACCTCTCTCAAGCTTGGTACATATTCTCACCATCTCTTTGTCTGCAACTTAGAATCTGACTTCTGAGCTTTGTTGTCTTCCCAGAAGGAATGAACCTGATCAAAAATTTCCTCGCTAGATCATCCTATGTGGTCATAGAGTTAGGTGGTTCAACTTTAAACCACCTCTTCGCTTCCCCCAGCAAGGAAAACGGGAACAATATAAGCCTCACATAGTCTGATGATACCTCTGTGGGTATGTATGTGTCACTAATCTCCAGAAAATTTTATAGGTGCTGTTGCGGGTCTTCATTGGGAAGACCTATAAGCTGTCTGTTGGTATGTAGGAGCTGCAGAATTTTTTGTTTCAGCTTGAATCTACCTCCTAGCTTCAGCCTGCAGATGCTAGAGATAACATTGTTCGCGTGTGGGAATACCACCTTGCCCACTAGTCTTGCTGCCATTATTTCGGGCAACAACTCTTCTTGCCCAACTGGTGGATGTTGTTGCTGTTAAAGAATCTCTCTCTATAACAACTGCAATTTTCTTTCAAGAGCTTCTCTCCTTAGCCAATGGAACATCGTTCAAGCTCCAACAATGGGTCCACTAGTTCTTTAATCCTTGCCAGCTTTTAGAAATCTCCCTATACCTGCAAGTGTAGCAGCTAAGATCAACTTTTCAACACTTGTACGAAAAAAATAGCAATACTAATACCCAATATTTCACCAATTTCGCTAGTCCCCGACAACAGTACCAAAAACTTATTGTCACCCAAGGACATGCAAGTGCATGTGGTCGTACAAGTAATATAGTGGCTCTTCAAGACGGATATCCAACCCACAGAAACTATGACTTAGTGATTTTTCTATTTTAGTATTCACAATTGTTCTATCAAGTGTGTAAGTAATCAATAAGTTAAGAGTTTTATAAATATAAGTCTAGAAAGTAATAATCAATGAAGCAAAGAACATTGATTAAATCAATAAGCAAGAATATTCTAAGGTTATGACATGGGATGCAATCATGTACACCTTATATTTTTCTTCAGCTAAATTCTCTATCAGGTTGATGTTTATAAGGATTTAAAGTTTGATATTTCAAACCTCTAGCCAATTGCCTAATTATGAACTTTGCAACTATACATATTAAATTGTGATGCAATAATTCATCTTAGGTCTAGAAGCATTTGTCTCCTTCGTTATTCAAATGTGATGTTGCAGGTATATTTCTATCCCACACGTGAATCCTATCTTTAATTTACAGCAAAGATAAGAACACATTCACCTATTCCTCATTCTACCCTAATAATTATCCTTTTAGAGTCAAATTAAGGTTATGGATTTATCTTAATGGTGGCCAAACACTAAAATATGAAGAGCATGAATAGAAGAACAACCATTCATGATAAAAGAACATCGAGCTGAACAATAAAATCATACAATCATGCAAAAAGCTTCAACCTCAAAATGAGGTGAATTAGCCATTCATTCTTTCATTAAACATCTTCGAAAAAGTATTTAGCATAAGAACAATTGAAATTTAGATGAAAAGAGAAGATAAAGAACCCGAGAGTTTTCTTTAGCTCAACTGTCATTTCACACGTTTTTGCTAATATTTCAGATCATGAAAAATAAAAAATCTAAGTGTTATATTTATACAAGTGAAAAAATACATAGTGAATAATTAGCTCTGTGACACAGAACTCATCGTGGAGGAACTGCTCTATGACACAGAGCTATCATGGAGGCTCACTGAAATTGAGGGAATTTTGGAAAGCCAGGATCCGTGTCACGGAGCTTAATGCGCCAAATGTGCTCCGTGACATGGACCAAACCCGGAGCCTCATTGGAACCCTCCACTATCTTACAACACCTCAACGTGTCACGGAGGCCATCGCTGCAAACCTCCTCCGTGGCACGTTGATGTCGCGGAGGCCCACTGTTTCCTTCCAACTTCAAACTTTTCTAATAAGTGCACGTGACATTATTTTGAATGCAAAAAATCTCCACAGAGGCACAGGATTAACTTTCAAGATCAATTTTAAGCTCTCTTAACTTCCCGCACTTTATTTTCGAGCGTCCATCTGCAACATCAAGCTGAAATTATTATATTTTCCACCTGCAAATAGTCTAATCACATTTATTAGCCCACAAACATAATTTATTCAAAACATGCATAAATACATCGGTATTATCCTCAACTAGGCTCCAGTATGGGTGAAAATATGGTGTTGGTTTGTATAAATATGCCTAAGATCGGCCTCCACGCCAAGTTAACGGAAGAAGAAATGGCAACGAAAATGGAAATGGCCATAAGGATGGAAATGGAGATGGGCACTAGCAAGCTCCATCAGCCACAACAAATCCCGCGCCTGAGCAGGTTGCCCATGCTGAGTTTAGGGTAGCCATTCAAATGTTGGCACAAGCATTGACCGCTCAGGTCAATTAGTAGAAAGTGGCTCATATTCCCTAAAATTGGAATGCAACAGCGGCTAGGGTCCGAGATTTCCTCAAGATGAATCCCCCTGAGTTCCTTGGGTCAAGAGTGGATGACGACCCACACGAATTCTTTGAGGAGATCTAGAAGATCACCCAGATTATGGGGGTGACGGGAGAGGAGTGTATAGAATTAGCCTCCTATCAGTTGAGGGGGGTTTCCCATATATGGTATAGGCAGTGGAAGGAAAGTCGATGAGTCAGAGTGGGTCCTATTGGTTGGTATGAGTTTCTCACCGCATTCATAGGCTAATTCATTCCCCGGGTTATGAGGGAAATCAAGGCAGCTGATATGTCGTGAGTTTAAGCACTTTCGATGCTTAAAATTGAGGGAATAACATGGACCTAGGTATGATTATACGAATATGAGGTGCTTTTACTTTATTTTCAGGGAAAATAGGTGTTAGAGCAAAAATGTGCAAAAAATGCATAAAAGTGCAGAAAATCAGCCAAGGACCAATCTTAGTACGAGCCGTACCTAGATTGTACGAGTTGTAATAAGACTCAAGTAAAAACTTAGAAGGCTGAAACAATGTCAAGGAAAATAATGATTCTCAGTACGAGCCGTAACTGGAGTCGTGGAAATCTTCAGAGAAAATTTACACAAGAAGTCTCTTGGTACAAGTGGAACTCACGGATTGTAACATCTACTTACGACACTTACCATGAGCCATGGGAAGCTTCAGTGATTCTTAAAGACTTGGCAAAACTCCAAATGCAACAAGAAATTACGAGTCGAAGGAGCAAGGTACGAGGTGTATCACAACATTTATAGAAAACTTCTGAAGATATCAAAATTCTCAGGGCCAAGCCATCAATGTATTGTACGACTCGTAGGACTATGGTACTAGTCATACCAGTTGCCAACACTTAGTCAATTCTACAGAAACCAAGGAACATGTGAGAGCTAGGTATGACCCGTACAATCCTGTTACGGATCATATGACCAGTCGTAGGACGAGTCGATTCCAGATATGGGAATTTCCCTGTTACCTTTTATACTTTTTTAGTAAAGAGAGGGAAGTAGACGTGTGATTAAACAGAGAGAAGTTTTGTTTGTGAATTATTATCAAGTTTTGGAGAGCAATCTTGAGATCAACACTTAGTTTTCTCAATTTTTCTTGATTTTGTTCATCGATATTCAAAGCAGGTTTTCTTGCAATTATTGTTGTAAGTACTTAATTATGTGTTTGTCTATGAATGCTAGTTACAATCTTACAACCATGAGAGGCTAAAAGCTCCACAACTAGGGTTATGGGAACCATGGTTAATGAAATAGGGTTAGACAAAGTGATTCAAAACCAATGCTAAACACTTTTATTGTATCCTCTTCATCTTTAAATGTTTCTTAACGGTGCGCAATGTTAGGACTTTCCCGAATTCTTTACTTGTTTGAACCTAGAGAAGTAGAGATTAGGAAAAGGGAATTACATTAAAGCCTTGATTTTTATAATCATTGTATAACTTGAGTTGCGATGGCAGAAAAGTTAATTTGGCACATATTGATAACGGTTAATTTGAAACGCTCATGAGATCTAATCCTATGATTGAGTATAGTCATTCAATAGGGACGAACTAGTCATTTGGATAAACCCTAGTTATCAGTACTACAAGTAGGCATTAGGATTAATCACGTGTGTATACCCAAAGTAGTTATGAACCTATAGGGAACGCTTACCTTAGTTATCTACAAATCTTGATAACAACCACGATTGCGATCTTGTTTTATTATTTTTCTTTAAACCCCCCAATTTGGAGATAAATTACCAACAAGTTTGAGTACTGATATTAGTCTAGATCTTACCTTATTTCCAGTGGGTTTGACCCCAAACTCTTTGTTTGGTTCTTTATTGACAATGTCCGCTTCATACTTCACCAGGAAGTGTGAGTTTGAGTGTTATCAGCGACCGAGTTTGTGAATTTATAAAAGAAAAACATGACCATCCATGAGTATGCTATACAGTTCACCCGATTTTCCTAATATACGTCAGAGATGGTGGCCGATCATAGGGCTTGGGTGAGAAGATTTATGAATGGAGTTGTGAACCACTTGGTCAAGGACTGTAGAACCACCAAGCTACATCAGGACATTGACTTCTCCTGATTGGTCTTGTATGCCCAGCAGATAGAGATGGTACAGATGAGGGAGAGGGAGAGAAGGCCAAGAGGGCTAGGAAAAACATTTTTGGGTTTTCCCAGCAGAGGTCTGGTAGAGGACATCATTAGCTATCACAACCAAACATACACCCAGATCGTAGATACGGGACAAGGAGCCCTGAGAGACCCCAAGTCGATCCATGGCATGAGAATACATCTAATTCAATCACATGAGTGGAAGACTTAACATAAAGAACGTAATCATAACATAACATAAGGGAAAAACTAGTGAAAGACTTATACAATATGGCGAAATACAACGGGTAGTCTGATAAGCCTCTAAACATGAAAGACGGATTGATGGGACAACTCCCTAACTAATCCAACATCCAGAAACTGAAAGAAATGCATACAATGTGAAAATTTAGCCCTCAGAACATGAGGACTCACCTAGTGCGCTGAGAGCGAGGATGAAACTAGCCACCGGTAAGGTTGAGCCTGAGAACTGGACCTGTATCATGAAACGATACAACATAGAAAGTATGCGGTCAGTACGTTGAACATACTGAGTATGCTAGGTAAGTAAAACAGGCATTTAAAACATATATTAAGTTCATAAAAGATCATAAGAGTAGGACATCATGCTCGTATTGTAAATCATAATAACATATCATATGGCTCAAGGTTTTCAAAGCATTCGTAACATAACATAATCATAATCATGATAGAAGTGATTTACTTAATATGACTTGAGCCAACATACATAATCATAACATGCATAAATCATGAGGCATAGTGGGAGATTCTCTTAACCGACATACCCCATATGAGCACACATGAAGCCCGACTTGTAACCCTAGTCTGGAGGGTGTTCATACCTTTCCAAGGGTAAGAACCATGAAGGGTGTGATCACACTTGAAAAGGGCCATTTGGGCCAAGGACAAACATGAAAGGGTCCCAACATACCTACAGTGGCACGTAGTTCATGAGATCCGAGGCTTAATCGTGAACCCCGAACCTACTCGGTGTTTGATACGACTCCCAATACATATATAGTGCTCATAATAATACATACATGAGTTCATGGGCTAGTTAAATCATGATAATCATAAATATGCTTGAACATACGTGAACTACCGATGACTTGAGGCCCGTGGGTCGACCAAAGACATAATTCATGATTGATAGGATTCACACATACTTGTATATCATGCATGTATCTTGAAATTCATAAGTTCGTAGTAGATAACAAAATAAATTCATAATTCATTCTGGTCTTATCAAAACACCAATGGATCAATGGATCATAAATTGATTCATCATGGGGCATGCATAATCAAGCTTAATTGTTTATAAATCCAAGAATAATCAACAATATTATAATCAATTGAAATCCCAAAAGATGATCAAAATCAGTAGATTATGATAAGATTTCAAAATCACAAGACCCATAATTAAATCATTTAATTTTATACAAATCAATTACAAAACCCCATGAGTTTTTAATAATCTATAAGTAAAATCATAGAGTAGGAGCATGGGTGTGGAAGGAACCACCCATTGATGACCTTACACACCTGGAAACACTTGATTCTTAGTCTCCCTTGAAAGCCCAAGATGGAATTTAGAGAAATTGGGGAAGAACACCTTGAATCACCTCCTAGACTACTCTCTATACTCTTGCATGCATGAATGAGGCCCAATATGAGCTAATCCCCCTTAAAAGACCCTATTCAGGCCTTAAAATGACATAGTTTAGGCCTTAAGAATTTAGGAATTACGAAAACACCCTTATTAAAACACAAAAAAACTGCTAGGGTCCCTAATAAGGGATCTCACGAGTCATTGCCAAGGGACACGACTCGTGGGTAGGACCCGTGAAGTCCACTCTCCAAAACACTCAGGGGGACCCCACGAATCATGGTGGCTAACCACGACTCGTGGTTACCACCCGTGACCCCCACTGCCCTAAAACCTTGACCAACCCTCCAATGCAGACCACAGGTGCCCTCATGAGTTGTAAGGTCTGACCACGACTTGTGGTCAGGCTCGTTGCCTCCTCATCCTGAGCTTGCCTAGCCTGCTGACCACGAGTCACATCATGACTTGTGGTCACTCCTCACAACCCACCTCACAATTAATCTTGAAACCTAATGTAAATTTCCAGTTTTGCTCCGTTTTAACTCTCGGGTCTGACCCTTGGGTTCCCGGGGTATAACATTAGCAGTCCCACTAGAGGATATCAGCCCCAACACCTTTATTAGCTAGTATGCCATCCAGGTTTAGGTGCGATCAGAGGGGAAAGACAATAGAATCTCGAGGTCAGGGGAGCAGGTCAGTAGAGCCCAACATTCCAGTTTGTGACAGGTGTGGTAGGAGGCACACAAGTCAGTGCTTAGATGGTTTAGGGGCATGTTTTGGGTGTGGGAAGTCAGGCTATATGCTTAGAGATTATCTAGTAGTAGGACAAGGACATGGTAGAGATCGTGACCCAATTACCAGTTCAGTAGCTCCACCATCACGCTCAACTTAATAGGGTGCATCCACTAGTGCTAGTGGTGGTTAGCGTCAGAACATGTTTTATGCCCTCTTATCATGTCAGGAGTAGGATGTTTCCCTAGATATGGTCACTGGTATATTACGAGTATTCTATCTTGATGTTTATGTATTGTTTGATCCAGGGGCTACTTTATCTTTTGTGACACCCTATGTTGCTATTAATTTCATAGTTAGTCCCGAATTCCTATTAGAACCTTTCTCAGTGTCTACTCCAATTAATGACTCAGTTATAACGCGATGGGTATACAGAAATTGCCCAGTCACAGTCCTTTAGAGAGTCACCTCAGCTGATCTAGTAGAGTTAGAAATGAATAATTTTGATGTTATATTTGGTATGGATTGGTTCCATGCATATTATGCATCTGTAAATTGTAGAACCTGTACGGTAGAGTTCCGATTTTTGAGTCAGCCAATCCTGGAATGGAAGGGTAGTTCAACTATGCCTGTAGGTTGCTTCATCTCCTACCTTAAGGAAAGAAAGATGATTTACAAGGGTTGCATGTACCATCTAGTTTGGGTTAAGGATGCTACATCTGAGACCCCGACTCTTTAGTATGCCCCTGTAGTATGTGAGTATCTAGAGGTTTTCCCAGATGATCTATAAGGAGTCCCTCCGGAGCGGGAGATTGACCTTGTTATTAACCATCATCTCGATACACAGTCTATATCTATTTCTTCTTACAGAATGTCTCTAGTTGAGCTAAAAGAGTTCAAAGAATAAATGAAGGATCTCCCGAATAAGGGCTTTATCAGGTCTAGCAAGTCCCCGTGGGGCGCGCCAGTTCTCTTTGTTCAAAAAAAAGATGGGTCTATTTATATGTGCATTATCTATCAATAGTTGAACAAGGTTACAATCAAGAAAAAGCATCCCCTCCCCAGAATTGATGACTTGTTTGACCAATTTCAGGGTGCTAAGTATTTCTCAAAGATAGACCTTAGATCCGGATATCATTAGCTCAGAGTTAGGGAGAGTGATATTCCAAAGATAGCTTTCAGGACTATATGGTCACTATGAGTTTGTAGTTATATCTTTTGGACTAACGAATTCTACAATGCAGCTTTTATGGATTTTATGAATAGGATGTTCAAGCCATACTTGGATATGTTTGTGATTGTCTTCTTAGACGACATCCTCGTATACTCTCAAAGAGAGGAGGACCATGCTGCTCATTGAGGATTATGCTACAGACTCTCAAGTATCACCAGTTGTTCGCTAAATTTAGCAAGTGTGAGTTTTGATTGGTCTTAGTAGCATTTTTGGGCCATGTGATGTCAAGTGCAGGTGTGTAGGTGGACTCTCAAAAGATAGAAGTTGTAAAGAATTGGCTAGACGTGTTAGTCCTTTGGATATCAGAAGTTTCTTGGGTTTAGCTGGTTATTACAAAAGGTTTGTTGAAGGATTTTCATCCATTGCAGTGTTGACTATGTTGACCCAGAAGAAAGTTAAATTTCAATGGTCGAATGCTTGTTAGAAGAGTTTTCAAGAGTTAAAGACTCGGCTCACTTCAGCTGCAGTATTGACCCTACCTAAGGGTACAAATGGATTTTTTTATATTGTGATGCCTTTAGGATTGGTCTTGGGTGTGTGTTGATACATCAAGGTAAGGTCATTGCGTATGCCTCTAGATAGCTTAAGACTCATGAGAAAAGTTACCCGACATATGACTTGGAATTGGCAGAGGTGGTGTTCGCATTGAAGATTCAGAGGCACTATTTGTATGGGATCCAAGTGGATGTTTTAATGGACCACAAGAGCCTACAGTATGTGCTCACATAGAAGGATTTGGATTTTTGACAAAGGAGGTGGTTAGAGATGCTCAAGGACTATGACATGAGCGTCCTTTATCATCCGGGAAAGGATAATGTAGTGGTGGATGGCCTTAGTAGGCAATCCATGGATAGTATCTCTCATGTGGAAGAAGAAGGAAAGAATTGGTAAAGGATGTGCATCGTCTTGCACGATTAGGGGTTCGCCTTGTTGATTCGATGGATGGTGGTGTCATCGTTCAGAATAGTTTAGATTCTTATTTGGTGACTAAGGTCAAGGCTAGAAAAGATGAGGATCTTATTTTGGTTATGTTGAAGGAAGCGGTTCAGAATCAGAAGGTAGAGGTCTTTTCCCAAGGGGGATATGGTGTATTTCAATATCAGGGTCGGATATGTGTTTTGAAAATCGATGATTTGAGAGAGAGGATGTTGCATGAAGGTTATGGTTCATAGTATTCTGTTCACCCAGGTGCCACAAAGTTGTACCATGACCTACATGAGGTCTATTAGTGGAATGGCATGAAGAAGGACATAGAAGAGTTTGTGTCTAAGTGTCCGAATTGTCAGCAAGTGAAAGTGGAGCATCAAAGGCCATGAGGTGTGCTAGAAAGCATCAGTATCCCCACTTGGAAATGGGAAGAGATCAATATGGATTTTATCATAGGGTTACCTCGCACACGACGATAGTATGACTCTATTTAAGTGGTTGTAGCCAGATTGACAAGAGCAGCCTATTTTCTACCGATCAAAACTACTGACACTGTGGAGGATTATGCTAAATCGTACATTCGGGAGTTAGTTTGGTTGCATGGAGTCCCATTGTCCATCATTTCAAATAGAGGTACTCAATTCACTTCATATGTTTGGAGATCATTTTAGAAAGGACTCGGTACTCAAGTCAAGCTTAGCGTAGGTTTTCACCAACAAACAGATGGTCAAGCCGAGCAGACTATTCAGACTCTCGAGGATATGTTGAGAGCATTTGTGATTGACTTCAAAGGTAGTTGGGATGATCATTTACCTCTTATCGAGTTTGCTTACAACAATAGTTACTGTTCTAGCATCCAGATGGTTCCATTTGAGGCTCTTTATAGGAGGAAATGTAGATCTCCTATTGGTTGGTTTGAGGTAGGTGAAGCTACGTTGATAGGTTTAGATTCGGTTCATAGGGCTATGGAGAAGGTTCAGCTTATAAGGGAAAGGTTGAAAATAGCTAAGAGTCGTCAAAAGTCATATGCTGATTTTAGGAAAAGAGAACACGGGTTTGAAGTTGATGATTGGGTATTCTTGAAGGTGTCTCCCATGAAGGGAGTGATGACGTTCAGAAAGAAAGGGAAGATTAGTACCTGATATGTTGTGAGACGTGTTGGTAAGGTGGCCTATGAGTTGGAGCTACCAGCAGAGTTGGCTTTGGTACATCCAGTTTTCCATGTATCATTGTTAAAGAAGTGCATTGGTGATCCTACTTTGGTTGTCCAGGTGGGGAGCATAGGGGTGAAAGATAACCTTAGCTTTGAGGGGGTACCAGTTGAGATCTTTGATCTTCAGGTTTAGAAGTTGAGGAACAAAGAAGCAGCTTCAGTAAAGGTTCTATGGAGAAATCATCAGAGAAATCATCTTGTTGAGGGAGCTATATGGGAAGCTGAAGCAGACATGACGGCTAAATACCATCACCTTTTCCCTACCGACTCAGTTCTAGCATGAGGTATCAGTTTCCTCCTAAGAACTCTATTCAGTTTCATGTTTATTCATGTCTCTAAGTTCCTTTCATGTCAGCACATGTATGTGTGATTCATGAATTCAGTTCAGTTATGTATATCAGTCCGGAGTCAGTCAATCCATCTTTTTTCAGCTTCAGATGTTCAATATTTGAGATTTTAGCTCACTTCCCTAGCTTTTTAGTATGTTTAGCCTACATTCAAGGATGAATGTTCTCAAAGGGAGATATTGTAATTCCCCAAAAGTCCCTAAGATTAGCCCTTGAGTTGAATTTTAGAAAGCAGGAAATTTCACACTAGGCCAAAAAATGAGTCATCCAGTGACTGGTGGGGTAACCTAATGGGTAATTAAGTGATCCAATAGGTGATGACCAGTTTAGAAGATGTCATTCTCGGGTAGTAGTAATGGAAGGGACAACGAGTCTTCATCATTCCTAATGACTCGTGGTCTAACCTGTCAGGTGGTTAGAGGATGATTGGACAATGCTGTCAATGGGTGGAGGGACGAGTCATGGTGCCACTTTATGACTCGTCGGTCGATCGTTGGTTGGTTAGTATGAGACTTGTAGTGGTGTTAATGAAAGGAAAGTAATGAGTCGTCGTCCCTATTAACGACTCGTCATGTCAGTCGTCAATTGAAGCAGTGTAGTAAAAGTAGATTTTTCTAGTGATGACAATGAGCTGGATGAGGAGTCGTTCAGTTTGGTAATGACTCGTCCGGTTCCTCATTGGGACTGGCAGTGAATATTTTCCAGCGAAATTAGTAAGGGTATTTTCATAAATTCCAATCTCCTAGGTCCTAAACTATGTTCTTTATGCATTGAAAGAAGTGTATTAAGGGAGTTTAACCTATTCTAATTCACTCAACTCTCATGCATGCAAGTTTAGAGGGTTCCATTGAAGATCAAGTTTAGAATCCTCAAATTCTCCTCCAAATATCTTGGGCTTTCAAAGTCATGTTGAGAATCAGTTTACCCAGGTATGTAGGGCCATGAAGGAGAGTTTTCTTTCACTCTCATGGACAAATTTCTCCTCATATTCATGAATTCAAGTGTTAATTCAAGTGTATAATCCTATGAGATTTTAACCTATATTTATGAAATTCTTTATGATTTATTTAAGGGTTAATTCCCTTGATTTATGGGCAAATTTTATGTACTAATTGATTACAAATTCATGTTTTAAAATTTAGAAGATTATGCCCAATTATTCAAGTTCATGAAAAAGTTAGTCTATGATTGACGATTTCAAATATGATGAAGCATCTAGCATGTATGTATGTTTACGAATTACCCATATACGAATCTATGATTTTTACTAGTGAAGTCTATTTCAAGTATGCTTGATCTTCAAATTTTGGATAATCCCACTCTGATTTAACAGGTTTTCATGATTCAATTCGGTTCTATAAATTAACTAACCATAGGGTTTTGGAGTCTATATTTCCATATTCAACTTATGGTATGTTTGGAGCCAAGACTCCTCGTATTTAGATTTCATACTATGCATGTAATTTCATTATCACATTTCATTAAAAAAATGATGGTTTCAGCTCCATTGAAAAATGATGGAGAGCATCTTGCATGTTTTTGGGGCCAGTTTCTAGCACTGAGCAGACTAGGGGTTCATGAAAACCTCGAGTCTCAAAACTACGTTCCAATATAGGATTATCCAGTTACTTTGGGACCTCCCTTATGAGCTTCCCCTGCCTCAAATGAGCCTTTAACTTGATATCGATATCATGATAGTGCTCTTAGCCCTGGCAAGGCCGAGTGGCTCTGCACACTTGAGGGCAATAGTTGGGATCGCGTAAGCTCTATCGTGATTATGTCGGTTATATGATGAGTATCCTATTGTTCCACATGATCTTAGTTATGCATGTTTATCAGTTATGCTATTATGTTTTCAATAGGTTTGGCCCAATGATCAGTTTATCAGTTTTTAATTATGAATATCAGTTTTAGCTTTGAGTAATTTGATTTAGTTATGAGATCCAGTTTATGTCTAATCATGACTATAGATATCAACATGCAATCTTTACTCTCAGAATCTTATGGTGTTATGATTTATGATATGCATGATTTCAGTTTATACTTTCTCATCCTGTTTTACTTACCTTGCATACTCAATACATTCCACGTGTTGACCGTATATTCTATACTGTATCATTTCATGATACAAGACCTAGCGATCAGATTCAAACGCACCATTAGTTCAACTCTCATTCCCGCTTAGACCCTGCCTTAGGTGAGTCCTCATCCTTCGAGGACATCTATCTTTCAGTATTTTTATGTCATTTTTTTCAGACTTAGAGATAGTTAGGGGACTTGTCCCAGCAGCTCATCAGTTAGCAGAGGCTTTTTAGATATTGATTTGTTTATTCAGCTTCAGACTCAGTGTTATGACATTTCTGTTGGATAAATGTTTTGTTATTCAGACTTTTGCTATTTCAAAATTTAGTTATCATCTTTGCTGATGTTGATTTTAGTTATCATGTTTATGCCATGGGTTGACTTAGGGCTATTTATGGTTCTAGGTTCCATGCAATGATCCGGGCCTATGTTTGGGTCGTGACAGGTATGGCTCATGTTCATATGGCTAGGTTTAAGGATATGAGTACATTCAAAGGTATATTTATACCCCAGGAAGGCAGTGTAGGCCACGGAAGGTGACTACGAGTCGTGGTCTGACCTCATGACTCGTGAAGTCACCTATGGGGTCCCCTTGGATGTTTTGGGCAGTAGACTCAATGGACCATGGCCATGAGTCATGCCCTGTGGCAACGACCCATTAGGTCCCTCATGGGGACTGACGACTAGAAATTTCTTGCATTTTAATAAGGGTGCTTTCGTAATTCCTAAGTTCCTAAGGCCTAAATTATGTTGTTTTGGATATTTCTCTGAGTGAGATAAGATGAGTTAAGTCCTTTATGCGTATCCGTTCTCATGCAAAAGCTTAGAGAGATTATTGGGAGGTTAAAGGTCTTCTTCCCTAAATTTTCTTCAATTTCTTTGTGGGTATTCAAGGAAACTCGAAATCAATCCATTCCCAGGTATGTGGCATTTTAGAATGGGTGAAATTCTTCCTCACTCCTGCCCAAAATTCAATTTAAATCATGAATCCTTATATCCAAGTCCATGGGGTTTTACCCAAATGCATGAAAATGTGATTTCTCTTTATGGGTTTGATTTTAGTTGAGTTTTAATTATTGAATTATGAATGATGGGTAGGTTTTACATTATTTTCCTTAAAATCATGTTTCAATCTTTTAAATCGAAAATGCCCATTTGATGAAAGTTGATGAAAGTTATGATTTATGATGAATATTCTATATTTTTCAGTTTATTGATGATAGAAAAGCATGATTCCAAACTCCCATGTTTATGAGAATATTTTGAAATAATTGAATATGATGAAGTATTGGGCAATGCTCACATGTTGAAGATGATTTATGATTTGTGAAGTGAATTGCATGATTTATCGATTTATGATGTTGGCTGATGAAAAGGGTCTATGATTCACTGCTAAACTTGTACTAAAGGGGGATCAATGATGATAAACGTTATATTCTAGCCAATGAATCTTAATGCATAATGTTATTGATTTATGTATGAGCCTATATGCATGTTTTGGGGATCCATGTCTAGCACCGAGCAGCTCGGCGTTCAGAGGACTACGTGGGTGTCTCATAACCATGTGCCACCATGTGTTTCTAATGATATATTGTATTGATAATGATCCCCTCGAATGTGATATCACGCCTAATGCACGACCCTCGCTTGGCAAGCCAGGGTCGGCTCTATCCACTTGAGCGAGATAGTGGGGCATCATTAAAGGCTCTACCATGATGGTGTCGGTTATGATGAGTTCTCCTATTATTCCGCATGTTTTATGCATTGTCATGTTTATGTTGTGGCTCTAGTTATGTTTTGATAAAGTTGACTTACGATTATGAAAATGAATGATTATGAATGATTTGAAAGTCTTGATCCTTATGTTTTATTATGAATATTTTGATGTAAGCATGATGCTCTTCTCTTATATTTATTTATGAGTTTTATATACTCTAAAATATCCATTTTACTTACCCTATATACTTGGTACATTTGACATACTGACCGCATACTTTCTACGTTATATCATTTCATGATACAAGATCCGGATCTCAGGCTCATCCTCACCCTTAGTCCATCTCAGCTTACACTTTCAACTTATTGGTAGTCCTCATATTCAGAGGGCTGTTTGATAGACCATCATGTTATTTATATCTCAGTATTGGTCGGGTTAGTTGGGTATGTTGTCCCATCAACCCATCTCATGTATTAGAGGCTTTCAGACAAGTATGCAGTGCTCAACTATGTATATGTCCAGTATTTCCTGATGTTATTCAATAATTACATTTCCGCTATATTTTTATGATTATCATTCCACTTATTTGAATGAAATTAGTTGTATGCATGTGCCATGTGTCGACTTGGGGTCTCTCAGGGTCCCTTGTCCCGTGTCTACGATCTGGGTGTACATTTGGGTCGTGACAAACTTTGTATCAGAGCCATAGGTTTGAAGTGTCCTAGGGTGTTCGAAAGTCATGTTAAGTAGAGTCTTTTTCATCGGTGTGAAGCGCGCCACATTTATGACGAAGAGGCTACTAGAAGTTTAGGAAATGTTCCCTTCTTTCACGTTCTATGTCGTGCGATGAAAAGCCTTTCCATCCTTCTAATTCATCTCATTCGTGATTGCCGAATTATGTCTCCTAGAAGAATGAACGAAAGGAGGAACGAAAATGATGAAGGACACAGAGATGGCAATAACCATAGGCATCAGCAAGCTCCAGTTGTTCAGGAGCCCCAGGCACCAGAGCCAGCTACCCACGCTGAGTTTCGGGTGGCTATTCAGATGTTGGCGCAGGCCTTGACCACTTAGGTCAATCAGCAGGCTATTGCATAAGTCCCACGGAATGGCAATGTAGCGACGACTCAGATTAGAGACTTTTTGAGCATGAACCCTCTTGAGTTCACGAGATCAAAGGTGGACGAGGATCGACACGAGTTTATTGAAGGGATCTTGAAGGTCACTCAGGTTATGGGGGTGACAAATGGGGAGTGTGTGGACTTGGCCTCTTATTATCTAAAGGAGGTTGCTCATATTTGGTACAAGCAATGGAAGGAAAGCAGGGCAGCGAAAGCGAGCCCTATCAGCTGGGATGAGTTCCACATGGCCTTTCTCAACAGGTTCTTCCCTCGGGAGAAAAGGGAGTTGAAAGTAGCTGAGTTTGTGAACCTCAAGTTGGGAAAGATGACAGTGCTGGAGTATTCTCTTGAGTTCACTTGTTTGTCAAAGTACGCCCCAGAATTAGTGATGGATCAGAGGGCGCGGTTGAGCCGATTCATTCATAGTGTGGCTGGTTATTTATACAAGGATTACAGGACTGCTATGCTCCACCAGGATATGAACTTTCCTCGCATAGTGTTGTATGCCCAGCAGATGGAGGTAGCTCATGCAAGGGAGAGGGAGGCAAAGAGGGCTCGGACGAACAGCCGTGGGTTTTCACATCAGAGGTATGGTGATGGCTACCGTCCATAGTTTTAGTAGTTGTCACTAGCCCCAGCACCATCATCAGTTAGTGATCCATCTAGGCGTAGGAGCGATCAGAGGAGCCGGGCTTCAGGGTCGAGGGAGTAGAGTGGCACCCAATTAGAGTATACCTCTCCAGCCTGCGGGAAGTGTGGCAAGAGTCAGCCGGGGAGTGCTTGCTCGATTCATATGTTTGCTATGGGTGTGGTAGATTTGGGCACATGCACCGAGCAAGCCCATATGCTAGACAGGGTGATGATAGGGGTCGTGCACAGGCCACCAGGACAGCGTCAACTGCAGCCCATTCCACTTCGCAGGGAGTATCGACTAGTGGAGTTGGCGGACAACGCCTAAACCGATTCTATGCCCTTGCCTCGTGCCATGAGAAGGAGACTTCACCAGACGTGGTCACTGGTAAGTTGCGTGTCTTTCATATTGATGTTTATGCCTTGCTAGATCCGGGAGCTACCTTGTCTTTCGTGACTCCTTACATTGCTAGTAGCCTTGGAGTTAGTCCCGAGACCTTGCCAGAACCGTTTTTAGTTTCAACCCATGTTGGTGATTTGGTCATAGCTAGAAAAGTATATAGAGAAGTCCTGGTTATTGTGTTGCATAAGGTCACCTCCATAGACCTTGTAGAGTTAGCCATGACTGACTTTGACATTTTTCTTTGCATGGATTGGTTATTTGCATGTTATGCTTCGACTCATTATAGGACCTGTACGGTGGTATTTCATTTTCCGGCTGAGTTAGTGTTAGAGTGGAAGGGTAGTTCGGCGGTACCAGCAGGTCGGTGTATTTCCTACCTTAAGGCCAGGAAGATGATCTCTAAAGGTTGCATGTACCACCTAATTAAGGTTAAGGATGTGGAGTCCGAGACCCCGACTATTCAGTTAGTTCCGGTGGTGTGCGAATATCCAAAGGTGTTTCCTGATGATTTTCCCGGTGTTCCTCCGGAGAGGGAAATTGATTTTGAAATTGATCTATACCCGATACACAGCCTATCTCTATTCCTCCCTACAGGATGGCCCCAGCCGAACTAAAGGAATTGAAGGATCAGTTAAAAGATCTATTGGATAAGGGCTTCATTAGACTGAGCCAGTCTCCATGGGATGCACCAGTTCTATTCGTTTGAAAGAAGGAAGGTTCCCTTCGAATGTGTATTGACTATCGGCAGTTGAACAAGGTTACTGTCAAAAAAATGTACCCCTTACCCAGGATCCCTGATTTGTTTGACCAGCTTCAGGGTGCCAAGTGCTTCTCCAAGATTGATCTCAGGTTCGGGTATCACCAGCTCAGAGTTCGGGAGAGTGTCATCCTAAAGACCGCTTTCAGGACTCGGTATGGTCAGTATAAATTTTTTGTTATGTCTTTCGAACTAACCAATGCCCCTAAAGCTTTTATGGATTTAATGAATAGGGTGTTCAAGGAATATCTAGATAATTTCTTGATCTTGTTCATCGATGACATTCTTATGTACTCCTGGAGCGAGGAGGAGCATGCCACTCATTTGAGAATAGTGTTGCAAACCCTTAAGGATCGTCAGTTGTACGCAAATTTTAGCAAGTGTGAGTTTTGGCTGAACTGGTGGCATTTCTGGGTCATGTGGTATCAAGCAAAGGCATAAGAGTGGATTCTCAGAAAATTGAGGCGGTGAAGAATTGGCCTAGTCCGGTGAATCCTTCAAAAATTCAGAGTTTCTTGGGTCTAGCTGGCTACTACCAGAGGTTTTTTGAGGGTTTCTCATCTATTGCAGAACCTCTAACTAAGCTGACTTAGAAAAAGGTGAAGTTCCAATGGTCGGATGCTTGTGAGAAAAGCTTCCAAGAGTTGAAGACCCGACTTACTTCAGCACCAGTGTTGACTTTGCCCTAGGGTACTGAAGTCTTTGTTGTATATAGTGATGGTTCGAGAGTTGGACTAGGATGTGTGTTGATGCAATGTGGGAAGGTAATAGCATATTCCTCGAGACAGCTGAATGTTCATGAAAAGAATTACCCGACCCATGACCTTGAGTTGGCCACGGTGGTGTTTGCATTGAAGATATGGAAGCATTACTTGTATGGGGTCCACGTGGATGTATTCACAGATCACAAGAGCTTGCAATATGTGTTCACACAGAAGGATATATATCTCCAGCAAACGAGGTGGTTGGAGTTACTAAAGGACTATGACATGAGTGTTCTCTACCATCCGGGAAAGGCTAATGTGGATGTGGATGCGCTTAGTAGGCTCTCTATGGAGGGTGTGTCCCACGTGGACGAGGGAAAGGAAGAGTTTGTGAGAGATGTCCATCGACTTGCAAGATAGGGAGTTAAATTGATCGACTCGACTGATGGCGACATTATTTTGCAGAATGGGTCAGAATCGTCCTTAGTGGTCGATGTCAAATCTAACCAAGATAAGGATCCGACCTTGAGAAAGATGAAGGGAGCTGTGTGGAGTCAAGACATGGAGGTTTTCTCCCAAGGGGGAGATGGTGTGCTGTGATATTAGGGTCGACTATGTGTTCCGAATGTTGATAATTTGAGAGTTCGGATATTGCATGAGGCACGTGGTACTAGATATTCTATCCACTTGGGATCCATGAAGATGTATCGGGACTTGCGAGAAATCTATTAGTGGGATGGTATGAAGAAGGATATTATGGAGTTCATAGCTAAATGTCCAAACTGTCAGCAAGTGAAGGTCGAGCATTAAAGGTCGGGAGGTGTACTTCAGGATATTAACATTCCCACTTGGAAGTGGGAGGAAATAAATATGGATTTTGTTACAAGCCTACCTCGTACTCGTCGACACTATGACTCCATTTGGGTAGTGGTAGACAGGTTAAATAAGGCGGCACACTTCCTACCGGTCAAGACCACAGATTCAGCGGATGATTATGCCAAGTTGTATATTCGGGGGTTGGATTGAGTTCATGGAGTGCCCTTGTCTATTATTTCAGATTGAGGTACTTAGTTTACCTCTTAATTCTAGCGTTCTTTTTGAAAAGGACTTGGGACACAAGTTAAGTGTTACACCCCATAAATTTTAAATGAATAAATAGCCTAATGGCATGTTGGTTAAGGGATTTAGAAGGAAAAAAAAATTAAAAATAAATAAAAAGTCGGTTTTCCTCCATTTTTATCAAGGAAATCACCAAAAAAATGAGGGTATACGTATGAAAGGAAAACCCACAATTACATACAATTTCCTTTCGATTACACTACGAAACGCGGTCTAAACTCCATTCCGGCTTAGATACAGAGGTATAAAGCTGCAGAGAGCAATCCTACGGAGTTGGTTTCGTGAAATTTGGCCGGCGAAACATCGTGCTACCGAGGTAAAGTAAATAGAATTGGTTTAAATTAGTACCAATGTGTTCCTAGCATTGCAGTGAGCATTTATCCCTTCTGGACTATCGAGAAATAACGAGTTTTCGACCGTTTTTTGAAAGGTTGAAGTTTGGGATAAATATATATCAAAAGTGATAATTTCTCCCGAATATTAATGTATTTAGTTCTAATTGACATGTATATGAATGTAGTTGGGAGAAACAGCAGAAGTACCGACGGAAATCACATCGGTCAGTCGGGTACTCAGAAACCAGGTATGTAAAGTTATTCTTTCGGCAAGCCAGGAAGTACAGTCTAGACAATAAATAGAATAAAGGCTATTAACAGATACCCAGCGTACATGAACGATTTTAGTACGATTTCCAGCAAGCATGTTCTTACGTAATACCCAGAATGAAAGTTGTAAAAGCAATATAACGAATTAGCATGATTACAGATAATACGTATTACATTTGCTGAGCTGTATCCGGTAATAGATGGCACATTTTATATTAGCGAGCTATATCCAATTATAAATGGTATGTTCTATATTGAGTTATATCTAGATATAATCAGATCAGTAATCAGATATAGAAATAGCTCCAGACATCGGTATAGCTCCAGATACAGATACAACTCCAGAAACAGATTATAGCATCAATTGTTTAACACGGACTGGCCTTGAAATAAAAGAAGAGAATACGATTAGTATTTTTCATTTGAGCATGCTTGCTGTGTATGTGTTTTGCATGTTGAGACTTGTTATGGCATGTGGGTGTCCTTTAGCATCCCCACCGCCCCTGGGTTATAGCTGTGTCGATACCAGATTCAGATACCGCCACCAGCTGGGCGATGCCATCTGCCTAGAGGACGATGATGGCTGACCACCATGATAATACGGTCTAAATTACCCTGCTTGTAGGGGCAGTTCAGTTCACTCTGTGCAGAGCTAGATTACCCTGTTTACAGGGGCAGATTACTCTGTGTGCGCTTGTGGCCGGGGGCAGTTTCAGATACAGAATTTTTTTTTATAAAATTACCCTATTGCATGCTTGCACCCAGGGGCAGTTTCAATCACAGATACAACAGCAGATTACCCCGGGAGCGCTTGCGCCCAGAGGCAGGAGTCTTTGGACTCAGACACAGTTTATTGTGAGAGGCCAAGGCCTGAGCTACGTACCCAAGGGGGCCGGTAGGAGAAGCTCACAGTTATGAGATTAGTGGAGTGACTTATTTTTGGTTGGTTTAGACCCGGGTAGGGGTAAATAGATTGTTCTGTTAGTTGGCACCTTCCGGCTTATGGGGGCCGGTCAGGTATTATGTGTATTATTATGTATATCTATATATTCTATTAAATACTGATAGACAGTAGGAAGACACGTCATCAGGTACGCTCAGTTTAGTTACAGAATGGACAAACTCTCCCCAGTTATCCTCAGCTAGATAGACTCAGCTACTTCTTGCTTATATGTCCTGTTATTGTTGCTATTCATTTAAGTTGCATATTTCAGTTTGCTTTACATGCTCAGTACCTGTGGTACTGATGCCCGCGGGGCGCTGCATTGCTTTCCTGCAGGTACTCAAGGACGAGGAGCCGATCCCTGGTGATCCTAGCCAGCACAGAGTTATCAACTCCTGTCATCCGGAGCTTGATATTCAGAGGTGTATTTCATTTTCTTTTGTTGTATAGTACGGGTAGGTCGGGGCCCTGTCCCGACCATTCTATTATTACTTCCTAGAGGCTTGCAGTCTGATGTTTCCTGTGGGGATGGAGCCGGTCGTGTGGGGCCATGCATGTATATATGTGTTTAGTTGTTGATGTTGGCCGTGTGGGGCCTTCTTCTGGTTATAGTTAGTGACCTTGTCGGTCACAAATGTAAATAGTAGCGCTTCAGATTATAGTGTTAGTGTTCTGGTTAGCTTTTGTGCTTTGCAGGTGGCTATAGGCCTAATCGGCCAGGGGCTGTATTTACAACCGCTATATAGCCAGTTCTTTTCTTTAAATGGAGCCAGAGTCTAGCAGGAACCAGGTGCCCGTCATACCCCCCCAAGGTGGGGTGTGACATTAAGCTCAGTACAGCCTTCCATCCGCAAATAGACGTCCAGGCAGAACGAACCATTCGAACCCTCGAGGATATGTTGAAGGCATGTGTTATGGATTTTAAAGGTAGTTGGGATAATCATTTTCCCTTAATCGAGTTCACCTATAAAAACAATTATCATTCTAGTATCCAAATGGTACCGTTCGAGGCTCTTTAAGGGAGAAGGTGTAGATCTCCTATCGGATGGTTTGAGGTTTGCGAGGCAGCTATGATAGGACCAGATTCTATTCACGAGGCGAAGGTGAAGGTTCAGTTGATAAGGGACCGTTAAAAACCGCTCAGAGTGGTTAGAAATCATATGCTGATGTGAGGAAAAGCAATCTGGAGTTTAATATGGACGACTGGGTATTTATAAAGGTATCTCCCATTAAGGGAGTCACGTGGTTCGAAAAGAGAGGGAAACCCAATCCCCGGTACGTTGGTCCTTACCAGGTTATGAGGAAAGTTGGTAAGGTGGTGTATGAGTTGGACTTGCCTTCAGAATTAGCTTCAGTTCATCCCGTGTTTCATGTATCGCTCTAGAAAAAGTGCTTGGGTGATCCAGCTTTAGTAGTCCCGATAGACAACGTTGGTGTAAAGGATAGCCTCATCTATGAGGAAATTCCAGTGGAGATCTTGGATTATCAGGTTCGGAGGATGAGGAACAAAGAGGTAGCTTCAGCTGAAGTATTATGGAGAAATCAGCATATTGAGGGAGCTACGTGGGAAACCAAAGCATATATGATGGCTAAATACCCTCATTTTCCCCTACCGGCTCAATTTCAGCTTGAGGTATCAGTTGTGCCCTAAGCCTTTAATCAGCATTTCATATAAAGGTCATGTGTACAAGTTTGTTTTATGATATGGTATATATGTGATATCTGAATTCAGTTCAGCTATGTAGTTCTTTTCGGAGGTAGTCATTCCGTAAGTTTTTGGCTTAAATAACCGGTAATTGTATATGGTGATAGATTGTTTCTGAGTTTTCTACATGTTTCTAATATTCAAAGATAAATGTTCCCAAGGGGGATATATTGTTATACCCCGGGAACCTAAGGATCAGACCCAAAAGTAAAATGGAGGAAAACTGAAAATTCGCACCAAGTTAGAGAACGACCCGTGAGGGTGGTCATGAGGAGTGACCACAAGTAGTGAGGTGACTCGTGGTCAGCATGGTTTTGCAAGGCTTGAGTGAGGAGGTCACGGGCCTGACCACGACTCGTGAGGTCACCCGTGGTCTACCTTGGAGGTTTGGCAAGTTGGGATGGGCAGTGTAGGCCACAGAAGGTGACCACGAGTCATGGTATGACCTCACGACTCGTGAAGTCACCCGTGGGGTCCCCTTGGATGTTTTGGAAAGTGGACTCAATGGACCATGGCCACGAGTCAAGCCTTGTGGCAAAGACCCGTTAGGTCCCTCGTAGGGACTGATGACTAGAAATTTTCTGCATTTTAATAAGGGTGCTTTCGTAATTCCTAAGTTCCTAAGGCCTAAACTGCGTTGTTTTGGATATTTTTCTGAGTGAGATAAGATGAGTTAAGTCCTTTATGCATACCCATTCTCATGCAAAATCTTAGAGAGATTTTTGGAGGTTCAAGGTCTTCTTCCCCAAATTTTCTTCAATTTCTTTGTGGGTATTCAAGGAACCTCAAAATCAATCCATTCCCAGGTATGTAGGATTTTAGAATGGGTGAAATTTTTCCTCACCCATGCCCAAAATTCAATTTAAATCATGAATCCTTCTATCCAAGTCGATGGGGTTTTACCCAAATGCATGAAAATGTGATTTCTCTTTTTGGATTTGATTTAGTTGAGTTTTAATTATTGAATTATGAATGATGGGCAGGTTTTACATTATTTTCCTTAAAATGATGTTTCTATCTTTTAAAGAGTAAATACCCATTTGATGAATGTTGATGGAAGTTATGATTTATGATGAATACTCTATATTTTTGAGTTTATTGATGATGGAAAAGCATGATTCCAAACTCCCATGTTTATGAGCATATTTTGAAAGAATTGAATATGATAAAGTATTGGGCAATGCCCACATGTTGAATATTATTTATGATTGATGAAGTGAATTACATGATTTATCGATTTATGATGTTGGCCGATGAAAAGGGTCTATGATTCTGAAGCATGTTTTAAAGGGGAATCAATGATGATAAATGTTATATTATACTCAATGAATCTTAATGCATGATGTTATTGATTTATGTATAAGCCTATATGCATGTTTTTGGAAGCCGTGTCTAGCACCGAGCAACCCGACGTTCAAAAGACTACGTCGGTGTCTCATAACCACGTGCCACCATGGGTTTGTAGTGATATATTCTGTTGATAATGATCCCCTAGAATATGATATCACACCTAATGCACGACCCTCTCCTGGCAAGACAAGGTCGGCTCTGCCCACTTGAGCGAGATAGTGGGGCATCATTAAAGGTTTTACCATGATGGTGTCCGTTATGACGAGTCCTCCCATTGTTCCGCATGTGTTATGCATTGTCATGTTTATGTTGTGGCTCATGTTGTGTTTTGATAAAGTTTACTTACGATTATGAAAACGAATGATTATTAATGATTTGAAAGTCTTGAGCCTTATGTTTTATTACAAAGATTTTTATGTAAGCATGATGTCCTTCTCTTATATTTATTTGTGAGTTTTATTTACTCTAAAATGTTTGTTTTACTTACCCTGCATACTTGGTACATTACACGTACTAACCACATACCTTCTATGCTATATCATTTCATGATGCAGGATCCAGATCTTAGGCTCATCCTCACCCTTAGTCTATCTTAGCTTACGCTTTCGGCTTGTTGGTGATTCATCATGTTCCGAGGGCCTTTTGACAGGCAATCATGTTATTTATATTTCAGTATTGGTCGGGTTAGTTGGGGATGTTGTCCCATCAACCCATCTCATGTATTAGAGGGTTCTAGACAAATATGTAGTGCTCAGCTATGTATATGTCCAGTATTTCATGATGTTATGCTATAATTACGTTTCCTCTACGTTTTTATGATTATCATTCTGCTTATTTGAATGAAATTCATTGTATGCATGTGCCATGGTTCGACTTGGGGTCTCTCAGGGTCCCTTATCCCGTGCCTACGATCTGGGTGTACGTTCGGGTCGTGACAGGTATGATGAGATGTTTATACAGTTGGGTGTACAATACATGGATTTCTAGAGTCCTTTGTAGGTCACGACTAAAGGGCAAAAATAAAACCCTCTGTTATGCGTGTTCATATATGCATGTGAGTGACAAACTATAAATATATAGACGTGATATCCAATATACCGATGCGATTCGGGCAGGATGTCAAAGACACAGAGGTGAGATTATATATGATGATATGTTATAGGTATAGCACTGCATGATGTATTGGCATTAAATTGTACAATGTGGTATTGTGGAGGTGCATGTATATGCTTGTGCCCGTATTTTTAGAGAAAGTAACTCTAGTGTTATGGTTTGATGTTTCTTCCTGCTGAGTAGTTACATTTATTATTTGATGTTTTGTGGTTGAATGCTTGTTTAACATGGTCACCATGAGTTGTGCGGGAATTCCCAATTGAGCAGGGTCTAAAATAGATTAGTTGAGCTACTTGTGGGTTATTAGTACGGGTATAGGGTGGTTCTGCTAAGGAATATATAGTTGGGAGTTGTAAAAGGTAACATGATTGCTTTAACAATGGTAGTGATAACGCTCAAACCACACTTCTAGCTAAAGTATGAAGCGTACGTTGTCAATAAAGAACCCATCTTAGAGGTTGCGGTCGATCCCACAGGGAATATGGAAGATCTAGATTACAGCCGGTAAGTGAACTTTTATGATAGTTACTTCACAATTGGGGAGATTCTAATAATAATAAATAGTAAAAACAAAGCAGCTATCAAGATTATGGTTGTGAATCAATAATTAAAGGATAACTAGGGTATTTGTTCCCCATGGATTACACTCGTGGTCTTCACCAATACTTACTTACATAATTGATAACTTAGGTTCATTCAAATGAACGACCAATCCCTATTGAATGACTATACTCAATCACTTGACCAAGTCTTATGAGCGTTTTCAAACTAACCATTATCACTAAGTTCCAGATATAACTATCCTGCGACCACAGTTTAAGTTAATACAATGATCGTCAAGATCAAGGCTCTGTTGTAATTCTCTTTTCCTAATCTTTACCTCTTCGACCAAAGCAACTAAAGAATTTGGGCACTTACTAATGTTGTACACCGCTAAGAATCATTAAAGCATGAAGAGAATACAATATAAATAGTTAGTATTGGTTTTAGACTCACTTTGTGCAACCCTAGCTTGTTAATCTACTGTAGTTCCCACAACATAGCTATGGAGGTTTTAGCCTCTCATAGTTGCAAGGTTATGAAGTGTGTTCACGATTAAAGGCATAAAAACAATACTTAAAAATATGATTGAGAAAAACACTTCCTTTAATTAATCCGCAAAATCGTGAAGAAAAAGTAGTAAGAGCAATAAGAATTCAAGAAAAGGTTGATCACAAGGTTGAACCAACTCAATTCTCTCTTTCAAAGATGTAAAATTGTCTACTACAATATTTTCCAACTAAAACCTATTTTACTTAACATTACTTATGAAAATAACACATAAAACGTATTTATATATACATAAGAATCCTTTTCCTAGGCTAACAGGGCGATTTTCCATATCTGGTGCCGACCTCATCACAGATCATCCTACGACTCGTAGGAGCACCCTACGGTCAGTGACAGCTTCTCCTGGTTTGGATTGTTTGCTGATATTTGGCTAAATGTCGAGCCAAGGTACGATTCATACCTCCTTCCTACAACTCGTACCAGGCTCCCGTGGCTTCATTCTGAATATTTACAATTTTTCGAAAGTTCACCACGACCGGTATAGTATGACTCGTAACATGCTCTCACAGGTTGTGGTCTCCTTTTGTACTGAGAATCAGCCTCTTGTGCAATTCTTCTGGATTTCATCATGACTGCCTTACCACGACTCATACAAGCTTGGTACGATCCGTGGAAAGACTCGTAGGTTCATTCTTCTAGCTTTAGCCTGCTGCTTCTTATCACAACCATTAGTACTACTCGTAGGTCCATCCTAGGGGATCATACTGTGGACTGAACTTTTGCCCTGTTTTGCACACTTTTAGCTTCCTTTTGCAAATTTACGCTCCAACACCCATATATCCTGAAATCAAAGGAAAAGTGCCTCATATCCATATAAATACACCTAAGTACATGCTATTTTCTTAGTTTTGAGCATCAATAGTGCTCTAAATTCACAGCACATCAACACCCTCAACTTAAGACTTTTGCATGCCCTCAGGCAAAGAAAAATAAAAACTAAACACGACGCTCAACTAGAAAATACACTTAAGATACTACAACCAATACTCAAACAAGTTTTTGAACTTTCTATATACACTCTATTGACTCTTCCTCATATAAAATCATTAGCTAATGCATTACAAGCACATCAAAACATCATATACAGGGATCAAGATATGTCATCTAGCTATCAATAGGCAATCAAGTCATCACTAATGTTTTTCACACAGACCAATGATAAAAGAAAATATAACCCATGTACCCTCACACAAATGAAGTCCCCACTCATATATGAAGTATCAAACACAACATGGGACTAGGCAAGTGAATCACTCACTCTCAGAAGGAAGTTTGCAAGTATTATGCATCAGATACCATAGGCTTGCCCTTATTTTCTCTGCTTTGGTTTGTCAAATGGTCAAGTTAGGATCACTATAGAAATTGATATGGCTTGTAATATAGGCTTTGGGCTGGATATGATAAAGATGAGAGATTTTATGAGTGACTATCCCTTCCTTGGCACTAGATAAATTGGCTACACCATTTACCTATTTCACCCTTCACTCTTTTGTTTTCCTTTCTTCCCTTTTTAACCCATTTTAAGAATATCTACATGGGTGAGCTGATTTTTTGCATTTTTCAAACAACTTCAAGCTCTTTTGATTTTGTTTTTCAAGATTCTCAAGATTTTCAGCTCTTTTACTTTTTCACCTCACCACACCTCATTTTTCACCATATTTTCTCTCTTCTCTTCTTTTCTTTTCTTTTCCTTTCTCCCACTCCCACCATTTATGCACCCCTACTCTAGCCACCCTCAACTTAAGCATTTTGCTTATGTTGAGGTTCACAATATCCAAGAAAGGACCAGGGCCAAAATAGGTTCATTATAAACAAATGGGTACAGTTAGCAGGTGAATCAAAGAAATATGGTCTATTAAGGCTCAAACTTGGGATCAAGGAATTCATGAAACTTTGGTAGGGCAATATAGGCTAAAAGTGAGATAAAAAAATGGCCTATCATCATATCCTAACCAACCGTCCTTAACCTATGCAGAGACCAACCAGGCAAATTATAGATCCTCAACAACATACTACAATGAATACTAATACCTCACTTACACATGGTATATAAACTATTTATACTTTACCTATCTGGTTCATACATGGCTTAACAAGAATAACTACTATTAATTACCAAATGACATAAAAATATCTACAAAAATCATGTATGTTGTCACAAATACATAGCAAAAATTTTGAACAGGGTCAATTTTTCAAAAAAAAAAAAACTTGTGCATTTCTATTGGCTGAGTATTTCTAAGGTATTTTCTAATCAAACAAAAATCACAAATCACAACTAAAAAAATCCTAACATATGTCGGTTCTACTAGATAGCACGCCTGAAGGAAAAGAAGCACAACGAGAAAAACCCTTGGACAATCAAAATTCCCAAAATACAAGTACACCCCCTCCCCCTTTTAAAAAATGAGCTTCGTCCCTGAAGCATAAGTTATAAGAATGTAGGGAAGAGAACATACTTGTGGCACTCCCGTCATCTTGCGGAGGTGGTACCTCCGCGGTAGTAGTGGCGCTAGCGGTGGCCGACACGCTCAATGATGTATCAATGGGGGATTAATCCCCCCTCAACAGTTGTGGCCGCTTGGATGGCCTCTAAAAATGTTTGGGCTGAATGTGGCTCTTCCGAAGGGTCATGGCCACTGGTAAGCTCAGGCTGAGCTACTGTGGAGCCGCCTGCTCCTCTGGCTCTTTCCTGCAGCTCAGACATATGCTCATCATGATCCCGCATACTCTCCGCTCTAGCCCACTTGCGCTCTTTACTCTCCTTCTTTCTCTTTTTTCTCAAACTCTTCTCACTAACATCTTCATCAACTCTATTCTTACATTTATCACCAGCTGTTGTCATCTCCAAGTATGTCGACAAATCAATATCCTCATCAAGCTCGGCATCTAGGTCCTGAAGAGTGGGGGATGTTATAACTGTTGGTTGTCCTGATGAAAACTCAACTACTTGGCTCCAAAGATCTCCCAACTCCGCACGGAGACTGCTAGTATCTATCTGCTCCGCCCTCCTCATGTTAAATCCTCTCTCAAAGCCGTCTAAGCGGGCATGTAGGGCCTGAGCTACTGCATCTATCTCGACTTAACCCATTATTTGACATTATCCATCATGACCTGAATCTTACACTCTGCCATGGTCAATCTCTTAGCTAGCTTTTGGAGGAAGTCCTATGGTACCAAGATGTACCCTGCTGGAGTCTAAGTTTGTACATTGGGCAGTGGTGCAGCTGAGGTGTTTGAAGACGACTCTGAATGACTGACATCTATAGTCGGTGTCTCGCTCTTCTCCTGAGTACCGGGACATTCACCTGTATGTCCCCTGCTGGCTTAGCTACTGAAATAGTTGTAGGAATCCTAGATCTTCTTACCAAGTTCATCTCATCCCAGATAAGGTATATGTGTACAATCCTCTGCCCCTCAATCAGCCTCTCATCAGTCCTTTGAACTCTCGCCTACCTGCATAAACTGAATACAAGGCTCGGAAATGGGATAGTAGTGATGACTTCCACCACCTGGTCTTGTATCTCAGTAGCTATGATCCTCGGAATATTAAGGGGGTAAAGTGACATGAGGCATGCCACCAAAGCTTCCCTATCAGCACTTAGTGTGTTGTCATTAACTGTCGGTGCTATTCGATGGCGCACTAGTGTCCAGTAGGCTTTTGCTATGAAGTTCATTGAATTCTTTGTCAGCTGCTTGCCACTTGTTACCCACTCGGCCTCGTCCTTGTTCTCAGTGATCTCCTCAACTAGACATTGCAGCTGCCTTTATCGCTCTCCCCTGCCAAGACTTCTGATTTACTTCATTGACTTCACCCTGTAATCATACTCTGGCGTCATTCTGGTCAGCAAGAACTATAGCCCATACAAGATTTGAGCAATGGTCTGCTCAGATACATCAAACTTTAAACCTCGAACCATCACACTCTCCATACACGGCTGATCCTTCACCTTCTGCCCTTCCTTTTCTTTCACCTCCATGGTGGCGAAATAGTTGGCATAGAACTCCCGGATGATGCCTTCTGTGTACTTTACTGGAGTCTTTGCCATACACTCGAACCCATAGAAACTGAAAATTCGCTTCATCTCCTTAACTTCATTCAGTGAGTTTGTGAGGATCCGCGACTCTTCTTGTATGCTCTGGCTTGGCTTAGTTTTGGCGGTGAGAGAGATGCCCTACTCAGATATTTCTTTTGCTCCTGTCACTCTCCACTGAATTGTACGATTTTCTCTTGGTGGGGTCTACTCTTGTGACTGTGCTTCATTCCAAACCTCCACCTCTGACTCATTACTGCCACTTTTTTCTTCACTTTGGGTCTCCCCTGACCCTTCTTCAGCATTCGAGTCGTTCCCTGACTTTTGTTGTTCCTCTCTAGCTCCTTCTTCAAACTGGGGAGTTTGAGCGGATGTGGCAGTGGTTGCTTCGGCTTAGGCCTTTGCTCTTGCCTAGTGGTTTTGGTTCCATCGGTGTCTGAGGTGTCTACTTGATAATCCTCAAGTGAACCACTAGGTGAATCTCCAGCCTTTTCAAACTCCGAGTCAGTTGTTTCATCAATCAAAGTCCTGCAGGCTTGTGTATTTTCTGCCCTGCGTTTGTATGTCATTGTACCTGTAGAGAAAAAGGTTAGCATTCCATTTTTGAAAAAGAAATCTCAGATAAGAGAAGTTTAGAATCTCATCACGGGTCCTCACTACGAGTCATACTGTGCTTCGCACCCTTTTCAGACCTCATTCACGATTCTTTGTTCAGTGTGTAGGTGTTTGTTTTGCACATTTTTGTGTACTCAAATTTCCACTAGGTCTGGGCATATCATAGACTCCATTTTTAACACTACCCAAACCTCCCCCTTTTTTGACCATTACCCATAACTTCATTGAAGTGTTCCAAGTACACAATTCAATAATTTTTCTAGTGGGGTTTCCATTTGGATGCTCATTTGATAACTATTATTGTACATGAATTAGACATAAGGCAGATGTTCATCCCAATTACCTACAAAATCAATCAAACATGCTCTAAACATGTCCTCAAGAGTTTAAATAGTTTGTTGCGCTTTCTTATCTATCTAAGGGTGAAAATAGTGCTTAAATTGATATGAGTTCCCAGACCCTCTTGGAATGACTTTAAAAAATGAGCAATAAATTTCATACCACTGTATGAAAAAATGGATGTCAATACCATGAATTCTTACTATCTTCTTTAGATATATCTTAGCGTAGTGAGTCACAGTATCAGTTGTCTTCCCAAGAAGAAAATGTGTGTATTTGGTAAGCCTATCCACAATTACTCATATCGAGTTATACTTGGTCCTTATCCATATTGATGAAGTCCATATTTCAATGCAAGATTTTAATATTTTGAGCCTAACTACCAAGTTGTTGATGCTCATCCTTCACTTGCTGACAGTTCAAACATTTAGCCACGAAGTGGTTATATCAATCTCATGCTCTTCTACCTATAGTTTTGTTTCTAATCTTTATATATTTTGATGGATCTGGGATGCACATAATATTTGGAACTATTAGTCTCGACCATCAACTCTTCTAAAAGACTATCAACATCTAGAACACATAAGAAGTTTCAAAAGATTCTCAACTGCATCAACCATGAAAGAACAATATTCACCATTATATACTCCATTTCTTAGCTTAACAAGGAGTTCATTTTCTTATTGTTTGAACTTGATCCTTTTCAAGATATCGAATTAGGAATGAGTGATTCGAATTAACTCACCATCGATAGTCTCATCTTATAATATTATAAGATTAGCCACTCTTTAAATCTTTCTACACTTCGGCATTTCATGAGATCGAATATATTCCAATACTTATAGTGTCATGAACCAAAATCTCATTGAGCCATGAGGGCACCCACCATCCTTGTAGGTGAACCTCATTCCCTTATAAATCAATTAAAAATTTAAATAAGGAAAACAATAATATAAAATAAGTGACTAACTTTTATAAGTGCATAATAAATAAGTTCAAATAAAAAACAACCCCAAGACCTGGTGAAACTAATACAAGAGCATCAACGAGTATCAAACAAGTATGAAAAATTTAAAATGCCAGTCTAGAAGGAAATAAGATAGAAAATAAAATAAGGAGTCTCTAAAATTCAATGTTGTCAAAGAGAAGCAACTCACTCTGAACTCTAGTCATAAAAAATCTCGAATTGTCTAGAAACTCAAGTACCATTAGTACATAATTTAGTCCCTGCACGCAGAAAGGTGTAGCAAGTATAGGGTGAGTATAGAAAACATGTGTACTTAGCAAGCTTTAATAACTGAACCTTTCTAGAAGTGATGACGAGATAATATAATCCTAATAATTCTTTTTTAACAATTATAAATATAAAATAATAATAATTCACCCCAACAAGAGTTTATAGATTTAATATCAAACAATGAAGAAAATAAAATATATATTATTCGAAGTCAGTTACACCACTAATGATTTCTCAATATGCCTCAATATAGTTACCACATCTGCCACACCACTGATTACATCATAATGAGCCTCAAATATAATGAGTCAAATCAATATCACAACCACATCAACACTCAACTCAATATGAAATGCAATAAACATGAAATGTAATGCACTGGCCAAGAACCCATATATACCTGCTTCTTCTATTGGATAGTCAAGACCCATGGGGAACTCGTGAGGTTCATATACCTTCCGGAACTATTTTTCATCAGCAATAATACTCACTGGAATCATTTTCATCAACAACAACACATTTTAGAATCATTTTCCATTGACAAACCGGAACCATTTTCCATCGGCATCGCAATAGTATGAATTTTCACAAAATAACTCAATGGGCACTATTTGTCAATAATTATCATGTAATAATCAGAGTGGTATAAATGTGTATGAATAATACAAATTCATCAACCAACTGTACACTCAAGAATCATCAAGTCACAATCATGTATCACATAGTGCATAAGTCTTAGTAAATCAATCACATCATAAGTTGTGGAATATCACTAATACATATATCAATTTTGTGTAATTTTACCCATATCATGACACCGGTACCCATATAAATGCTCGTCATCTCATTTATATGGGATCTCCTTATTATCCATTACTCTTAAATTCATTTAATATATACAAAACTAATACCTTAATGTATCAAAAAATCTCTATTTGCCTCAAATCGAAACCCAAACATCAAATTATAAATTTACCCTTTTATAATGCTTTCAAACTGTCAAAATCTATTTAGATATACTAATCTCCATAATAATACGAATCTAATGACACCCATATTGCTCTATTTATTTTCGGCTTAAAAAATTATGTCATAAAGTCACACCGAGCCCCGAGCCAAGTGTGAAATTTTCTTTCAGATTATGTTTACCTATAACAAAACAAACTCATACGTCGAATTTCAGCTAGAACAAATTGTTATTCGACCTCAAATCAAGAATTCTTATTTTCAGAATCCTAGGCCTAAAATCTTAATTTTCTATCCAATTCCATGGATTAAAACACTAATAAATGATTATAAACAATTATAAATACTAAAGTAGAGGTCAAATACTTATCCCATTGTTTTATGAGAACAATAGCACAAAATCGCCTTAAACAGAGATCTAGAACTCAAGATATGAAGAAAATACTCAAAAATCGCTATTTAATACAATGTCAGGAAAAATAGACTAATCTGGTTGTTAAAAATATATTTTCCGTCATTAAAAATCAAACTTCTGGTCACTAAAGCATGCACCAGATCATTTTGCACCAATAATTCATGTTTTCACTAAACATACTCTAAATTCTTCATATGATCTCAGAATTCAATGATTCTTTTTGCTATAGTTCTTAAATCGTGATATGAATCTAAAGGTTAAATAAAAAACCAATTTTAATCTCATTTTCTTCATGTGGTACCATTTATGCTTAAATAAAATCAACATCACAACTTCAAATGAGCACCCGAAACTCATCTGAGACCTCCATACACATACCAAATATGAAAATCAATCACAAAATACGTTCCGGACCTATTGGAATCATCTAATCATCGATCCAAGGTTATCTTAACTAGATCTTGTCCGTGGTCAACTCTAATCTTTAAAATAAACTAGAATCAAATCATTCACTCAAATCACTCATAAACCCCTCGAGATCCATGAAAACTATCCAACTAAGTTATAATAACCCTTCAAACCTAATAGAGCTGTGAAAACTCAAATACGACCTCATTAACCCCAAATGTTGACTTTGTTCAAACATTTCCTTATTTCAACTTTAAAACTTGAAATTTTAGATTTTCTTCTCTAAAACACATCAGCTTGTTTCAAAAATTTTGTCATCTATTCCAGTAAGTGAAAAATCACATATAAATGATATGAAGAGAGTTAAAATAAGAAAAATCCATAAAATTCACAAAATAATTTGAAGGGTCGTTACACATAGACTTACAACTCAAGACATCATCAGCAATATCCGCCTTACAAGTATGATACAAAATATTCAAGTTATAGTCTTTTAGATATTTCAACCATCTTCTATAAGACTGGGTCGAGTTGTCCTAATTAATTATTAGGCTTCACTTTTCTTCATGGGTTGTGCCAGGTAAGGCTAATGTCTTAGGGTGTTGTTAATTAAGCTTATCCCATGTCTTTTAGCTTGTTGATTGTTTGGCCTGAATATTCTAGAAGGTCACACATTTCAAGTGTTGATAGTGTTACACCCCATAAGTATATAATGTTTAAACAACCTATTCATACATTGGTTAAGAGTTTTAGAGTGCAATACGTGCGAGAAAAGGTCCTGAGAAAAAGGTCGAACTGGTATGAAGTCGGGACTCCGCGGGAGAAGGCTGGGCCAGCCGCCCAAAGGGGCAACGTGGCACAGACCCCCTCCCTCCGCGTTGGGCTTCATGGCACACCCGTAAATTGGCGCATTGGGGTCCATGCCACGGACCCCTATCCACCACCTCAAGTATATATATAAGTCCCTCCCTTTAATTAAATGTTATTTTCCTAAGTTAACTCATGGCCAGCAAAGGGGTAGAATGAAGGAAGTTAATATTTCTCCTCCGTTTACGTTACAAAACGCTGCCTGAATTCAAATTACTTCAGGTATTGAAGTTTAAGGCTACAGGGAGCATTGGTACGGAGTTAGTTTCGCGAAATTCCCCCTGCGAATCGTAACCCCCTCGAGCTAAAGTTGTTGGAACTAATCCAAACTAGTGTCAATATGATCATAGGTTTAAAGTAAGCATTTCTTCCTTATGAACTTTGGAGAAATTACGAGTTTCCAACCGTGTTCCGTTAAGTTGAAATATAATTAATATTTATATAAAGTTATCATTTTCTCTGAATTTATTACTAAAATTTGCCTCATTCTTCCAATAATACGATTGTAGTTGAGAAGAGTAGTTGAATACGAGATGAAACTTGCTAGTTAGTCAGTAATCGGCAAACGAGGTATGTTAAGGAAAAATCCTTTGGCAAGTTAGTTCCTATAGTATTATAACTCAGTCTAAATCCCAGTAAGAGAATCAGAAGTACGTTAATTATGAATAATTGTTGTTATTAGCTGAAACTAGTATTCTACGCTTGTTTGGGATTTGATTTACCTATATAGCCTCCATGACCAACCCTAGGGTTATTAGCTGTGCCAACGCCTCCAGGGGCGAGATGACGTCGCTCTAGAAAGAGCGGCATGCCGCCCATAGGGACAAAGATGGGGTCCTAGGTCCTCATACTGTCCATTCCACGGCTGGACCATTATATATATGTCGTATCGACACCATACCCTCGACGAGCCTGGTGCCCGGGGTGCAGATATTGTTCGGTGCTTTTGGGTATATAGCTACACGCAAGTGCACGTGGTCGAACAAGTAGTAAAGTAGCTTAAGTAAGCCAAGTATCGATCCCACAGGGACTGGGCTAGGGTAACAATCTACTCAAGTGTCACTATACTTTAACTCTAAAAATGCAGACAACAGTGTGAAGAAGAATTTGATATTTTGGTTTCTAATTTTGTGCTAAATATAAAATGAATATATAATTAGAGTCTGAACTATGAATATGAGCATACTGAGGTTAAATGAACATGTAAAGGAATAAATTATTGATACAATTTGGTTAATCTTTCCTCCGGTTGCTAGTCAATAATTATTGCCTATGGATTAAAACTCTCGTATTTAACCCAACTTATGAATCATGAACCGTCCACCTACATTTCTGTGACAAAATGAAATTCATGTTCTAGCCATACAAAACCGATTCTTTAATTGACTAATACGACTTTCAGGTATATTTCTATCATGAAGGTAAATCAATTCTCAATTTTCCCAAACTAAGAAAAGATCATATCCTATCAATTCACAACTTTCCAATTTCTTGCTCTGTCGAATGAAACCAGACTTTTTAAATATACATTAACATTGGCCACACATTAATGCAGTAAGAACAAGAATCAATAGAACAACTATGGAAGAAAAGATGAAAAACCAAATAATCAATAATCACATTTCAATACAATTGTTCTTAACCTCACCAAGAAGAGGATTTAGCCACTCATTTATGGATTAAACATCGTTAAATGAGTGTTAATCATACAAGCAATTGAAATAAAGAAGAAGGAGATAGAGAAAAACCCTGAGATTTTCGTCCCCTCAACTGCCTGTAACCCACGTTCTTGCTCCACCAAGTCAGTATTATTAAAAATGAACCTAAGTGTTCTATTTATACTTGTGGAAATTTTTTCCGGAATAACAAGCAATGTGTCACGGAGTGCATCGCGGAGCACTGCCTCCCTGACACGCCACCGATGTGGACCCTTACTGGAATTTGGTTGTCCAGGTATTAAGGCTCAACGTGGCACGGCGTGCAATGCGGGGCTAGGCCAACGTGCCACGGTCCCAACGCGCACCTTCACTGGAATTTGGAAAAAATTCCATATCCAAGCAGAAGGCATCCGCGATGGCAGCGTGACACGACTCCATCGCGGAGCCCCTTTAATTTGTGCCTTCAAGTGCATTTTCCCTTGCTCGCGTCCGAGTCTAACCCCGATCTCTCCCAACATGCATTTTATCTTCCCAAAATTATATTTCACCTGCAAAACAACGCTAATCATGTTGGTTAGTATAAATTCACATTTTATTACAAATCACATGAAAATGTATAAACATTGATAGATAAACAAGGCAAAATTGACACATTTGAGTATCACTTGGGCATATAAATTTGCCCAAGATTACTTACCCCACACATAAATCCTTGTTCGTCCCCGAACAACAATCTTACACCTCATGCAATTTACTCCCCATCCTGGCACTTTGGTTCGAAAATTCAAGCTACGGTCACACCGATTATTTAATACAACAAATCATCAAGAAAACACGCATGGTCCTATCAATACAATGACCTTCAACACATTCAAACCTCGTAGACTCAAGAATCGACTCTTGATATTGGAAAACTCATGCAAATCAGCTGATCAAGATATCCGACATGAAATTTAATCTCTCGTCAAGCATGTGCCCTCACACACAAGAGAATTTTTCCCTTTTTAATCACATGAACTCAAAAGATTACATGCAGGGGCATATACACACAATTTCACTCTCTCCCAAAAGAATTCACATGCGTCATGTCATGAACCATAGGCTTGCCTTTAGTGTATTACTCCACTAATATAAGGAAATGTGATGTAGGATCACGTAGGACTTAACGGGTTGTAATGTAAGCTACTGAACTAGTAAATATTGGGCTAACCAATAATAGCCACTAGCATCCTTAAGCGCTTTTTCAATACATCCCATCAACCTCATGGGCATAGTTTCTTCCTCCGTCCTCCCATTCTTGAAGTCTGTCTTTATTTTGACCCATATCTTTAAGAACACTTGACTCCATAACAAAGATTATGTATACATCTTGATTATATTTAATTTATAACAAGTGCACCTTCGACCTTTTCTTTCCTTTCATCACTTTGCTTTTCCTTTCCTTTCACCGTTCTCACTCTTTGACACTGTGGGAAAATTATTTTCTTTTCTTAAGCGCTTAAGAGTTTTGGATCAAATTCACGGATAATGAAAAGAAGGGGGTTAAGCACGGTTTACACCTTTCTGACAAAAGAAAAATAATAGGCTAAAGGCTCAATGGGCTAACTAGGGTATACATTCAAGGTGGGTACAATAATGAAAAAGAGAAACTTTTGGTTAAAACACAGAAATGCGTACATCCTTTCCTACAATACCCGTCCTTCATTTCGTTTCGTACACACACCAGGCAAGTTCTAGACACTTCACAATAGCATGGAAGAAACGAAACCTCACTATACGCTCATTTCACATGCTCAACTCAAGACATATTCACAGACTCTTCAATCAGCTAATTACAAGAATTCAAAATTAAGCCTCAATCACACTGAATCGACTCTATGGCCTAGGTATCTCAACATATTTACAAAGTTTCATGCTTTCATACGAATCACCTTTGCATTTCAAACATCATGTACAACACGCAACCTGAATTTTGCAACCATAAAGTAACGACAGGTTTAGGATACAATCAACAAAAGAAAAACACCAAACTAAAAGATAAAATGAACAAAAGAAATATACTCCTAACGACTGCATTTCCCTTAGGACGGTCGTCATCCATCCATCATAGGGAACGGTCACTAACCACGACTTCGGTTGAGTGGGACCATTCTCGGTAAAGAACTGAAAACAAACGCCGAGAAACCCAAAAGTTTAATAATTCATAAAAAACAAATTCAAAAAATATCGATCATTTTGATAAAACAAACATAAAATATGTACAAAACCAGCTAACAACATTCAACAGCACACAACAACTTCACATTACTTACAATACAAAACATAAACATCACAATCAAAGGGTCACACTTTTTCCACAGGCACGACAACAGAACAGAAACATACATTAAAAACAATAGCAACCAACACCTAACTACTCCCACCCCACACTTAAATCGAACACTGTCCCCAGTGTTCACAAAAATTAGCATAGCACAAGAATGGGTGGTGAAACTCCCCGATCAATCAAAGTATTCCACTTCTTCATTAGGTGTTGCTGCCTCGTCTCCCATGTCTGGATCGCCCCCATCTTCATCATTTGACTCCACATCGGAGTCGTCATGACGTGTCTCCACATCTGTGGGGACGTCATCATCCGTGGGCTCCACAAAAGCTGGCCCCAGTCGGCATAGAGCCTTGGCATTTTCACCAAAAGGGTAGTCTAGCTTGAGCTGCCATAGCTCCTCTTCTGTTGTCGGCCTCTCGCCTATTCGCAGCTGGAGCATCTGCATCCCATACATGCGATCCATGTACTGATCATCCCGAGTGCGTCGCTCGGCTAGTGTAAGAACTGGCCCGTGAGTGGTGTCGGGGGCCTTAGTTTTGGTGACATCTAAGGCCCGCCGCTCTATCTGCGAGATAGTAGTCAAGGGCCTCTTTCTCAATATCCAGGCCCCTCAGGAATGTGGTGAGTAATCCACCAAACCCATACCTGTGCCCTTGATGCAAACGAGTTCTCTTCATGGCGGAGATAATCACCGCCCCCACGTTGATCTCCAGCCCTTTCATCAGGGCATATACCAAGCATACATGATCCCGGGTTACATCTGTCATATGCACCCCCAGGATTAGGCAGGATCAAAAAATCTTCAGCCATATCCTGGCTTCCCTGTTCATCTGTGAGTAGGGCAAGGTCTGATGATAGCCCCTCTCCTTATGCCTGCTCCACCGAGCTGTCGATCGGGTTTCACACAAAGTGCGTCTGATGTCCGCATATGGTGGAGTGATATTCAGCTGTCAAAGCACATGGGCGTCTGTGTCCCGCGCCCCTAAGATGGAATTAAGGTGGTGGGGCTCAAAAGTGACTATTTGCCCCCTTATCTTGATGGTGTGACTTCTGAGAGTCGGGTTCCAGTTGGTGTAGAATTCCCGAATCAAGTGCAAGTTGCATTCCTTGGGCTCTTTAAAGATGAAATTCAGCCCGGCTGCCTCAATCCTGTGGACAATCCTAGGGAACTCCTGTGCCAATGGTTCCCTATCAATGTGTTCTTCGGGGAAGTATTTTCTTTCCTTGTGCTTCGCGTACCATTTCTTCCCCTCCTCTGTCACCCATCTGGTTCCATATTGATGGTGTTGGCCACGTGGAACCGTTGGTGCTGCTGGGACTGCTGTTCCCAGCCTAATTCATTTTCTTCCGGCGCCTGATGTTGATGCGCCTTTTCCCTTGTCTTTCTTGCTTGCCATTGTTCCTGTCAAACCAAACAGACAAGTTCAATATTAAGCCAAGTAAAATTAGCTTCGACTAAGGTTGGATTAAGCTAGGCTACCCCACACTTAGTCTTTAGCTAAAATCATAACATTACGGCATGATTGTACTTACTTTCACAAACAAACAACAAAACATAACAAATATGCTTAGTGCATTCAGAGAATTCGACGGTATACATTTTATGTACTACTCAGACTTCGTACAGCTAATCATAATAATAACCATCGATAACATTCCATCACATAGCACATAGCAAGGAGAACAAAGAAACAAGAAAATAATTTATCTACATGAATCCATATAATTCATCCATTTCTTGCAATTTCCACAATTTTCTTAACTCAGAAATCCGTCGGTCTTTTAGCATATTACAGTTAGCACAACCGACTCATCTCATCCAACATAAACAACCCAGCTATAATTCCAAAGTTCAACTCAATTTTTCCGTTTCACATTCAAATTCAAGCCCTAGCTATGCTTTTATTAAAAATCCTATCAAAGCTATGTAATTTTCGAGTTCATGCAACCACAATGATTCTACGAACTTCAATCAACAATAACTCAATCGAAATTAAGCTTAATTTCTACTTAGGGAAAGTTTTCTTCACTTCCTACGCTAAAAATCGAAAAAATAAGGTAAGAAATGAGACGGAGTTAATAAACATACCTTAAATTCGATGATATTGAAGAAAAGTTGATAAAATTGAACTCCTAGTCCGTGTCACGTTGGGGGGGAATTTTAGGTTGTTTGTCGCGGAGGAGGTGAGGAATGGGAAAAAATGAGGCAAAATGGGGGTTAAAAGTGGGGTTTTTCGCGCGGATCACCCGGTGACCCGGTGTGACCCGTCACGATATACACCTCAACGTGTCACGGAGGGTAACGCGGAGCATGCCCTCCGTGACATGGAGCCATCGCGCAGGTGTTCTGGAATTTGTAAAAATTCCAGAATTACATTCAACGTGTCACGGAGGGTAATGCGGAGGCCCTCCTCCGTGACACGGAGCCATCGCGTGGGCTCACTGTTTTGCCACTTTTGATTATTCTTCATACCTCAATTTTTCCTTTGCGATTCTTTGCATATTTATCCTCTGTTTAACCTGAAATTCATCTCACAACAAGAAATTTGTTAGAATTATGGGTTTCACTAAAAAATAAAAAAAATATAACAAATATAACAATTTTGTTTTTAATTATTTTTTCTCTTTTTTTTTCATTTTTCTTTTTCTACGAAATCTATTCACATTTTACAAATAAAATTTCACGGGTTGCCTCCCGTGCAGTGCCTGGTTTACCGTCGCGGCTCGACGTCCTTAATCTCAGTCATCTTCTAGGGTGATGGATGTTTTCTCTCGACCACCGTCCTCACCCCAGTAATGCTTACATCGCTCCGGTGGTTTTCCCAATAACTCTCGTGACTCAACTATCTGTGCATCATCAGCTCGATCAATCACGTTGACCACCGAGAGTTCCTCGTACACAGTCGGGAGCTTGGTGGCCTTGTATAAATCAAACACTTCCACCTTGTCGTGTGCTCGCATGGTTAGCTGCCCTGCAGCTACATCAATCAGTGCTTTCCCGGTCGCCAAGAAAGGACGTCCCAAAATAAATGGGACTTCCGCGTCTGGCTCAAAATCCAGCACGACAAAATCTACCGGGAAGATAAGGGAGCCCACTTGCACTAGCACGTCCTCCACAATGCCATCAGGTCTGGCTAAGGAACAATCCGCTAGTTGCAATATCACTGTTGTTGGTCTAGGACTCCCTAGACCCAACTTCTTGAATACCGATGACGGCATTAAATTAATGCTCGCTCCCAAATCACATAATCTGCGAGCTTGGATACTCTGCCCAATTGTAATTTGTATAGTAAAGATCCCAGGGTCCTTGAGCTTTGTGGGCAATCAGTTTTGTATCCGGGAAGTGCACTCCTCCGTGAGAGCCACCGTAGCATACTCAGTCAATCGACTTTTGTTCACCACAATGTCCTTAATATACTTTGCGTACTTCAGCACTCCCTGCAAAACATCAACAAGAGGTAAGTTAATATGTACCTGTTTCAGCACCTCCATGAATTTCTTGTAACACGACTCCTCCTTGTGTTTCTTTAATCTTTGAGGGAATGGGGGTAGTGGTCTTTCTGATTCAGCCTCCTTTTTCTTCCCCCTTTCATCACTTTGCTCCCTCTCAACTTCTGCTGCTCCCGATTGTTGAGGTGGTCTTTCTGGTTCCACCTCTTTAAGCTGCAAACCACTCCTTGTGGTCACTGTATTCACTTGCTTGGGGTTGGGATCCGTGTCGCTCGGGAGTCCTCCTCTAAGCCTGGTGTTTTGGGCTCCAGCAAATTGCCCAAATTGATACTCCAGTGCCTTAGTAGCTAACTGGTTGTTCTTTACCTCGGCTGCCAATTTCACATAGTCAGCCTGTAATTGACCTTGATTAGCTATCATTATCTTAAACATCTCCTCAATGCTGGGTGATGGTGGTGGAGAATGTGCATTGTTGTTTCTATATTATGCCTGATAGTTCTGCTGCCCTCCTTGATTCCTCTGCGCCCCCTGACTCGAACTCTGCCCTTGATGGTTGTTGCTACCCCAAGAGAAATTCGGGTGATTCCTCTAGTTGGGATTGTAGTTGTTGCCATACTGTAGGTGGTTGTTCCTCTGTACATTTCCCTCAAAGTTCACCGAATCAGGATTTTCTCCACAACACTCAGCTGAGTGCTCACTACTCCCGCACACTTCACACCAAATCTGCTGCACTACATTCACTGGGGCTTAAGTCTGGTTCATGGTCATGTTACTGAAGTGGGTGTTGAGTTGATTTTGTAAAGCAGCTATCTGTGCAGCAATAGCTGTAAAACCATCCACTTCTAGGACTCCTGCTACTTTCCTTGTTCCTCCTCTTGACGAATCAGCATTCCACTCCGGATTTCCCTGCGAAATACGATTTAACAAGGTATACAGCTCCTCATAAGTTTTCTCCAATGCTTGTCCCCCAGCTGCTGAGTCTAGCAAGATTTTTGTGTGGGGTTCCAAACCCTCTATAAAAGTGTGCATCAGCACATCATTGGATTGGTGATGATGAGGACAATCCCGCAACATAGACTTGAATCTCTCCCAAGCCTGATACAGATTCTCTCCATCTCTCTGTTTAAAACTTAGAATTTGACTTCTAAGTCTTGCTGCTATACCGGATGGAAAAAATCATATCAAGAATTTCCTTGCAAGATCATCCCACGTAGTAATAGAATTGGGTGGCACAGCTTTTAACCACCTCTTGGCTTCTCCCAACAGTGAAAATGGGAACAATGTAAGCCTGACATAATCTGATGACACTCCTGCGGGATTGTAAGTGTCACTTATCTCCAAAAAATTTTGGAGATGTTGCTGTGGATCCTCATGAGGGAGACCTGTGAACTGCCCGCTGGTGTGCAACAATTGCACCATGTTTTGTTTAAGCTTGAACCTCCCTCCTGGCTCAGGTTTGTGGATGCTAGATGTGACATTGTTAGAATGTGGGATTGCCACCTCGCGAACCGGCCTAGCTACCATTTCCTCGGGCACTAACATTGCCCTTACAACTGGTGGATTCTATTGTTGCTCCATGATTGTTCGTCTGAGCAACTGCAGCTTTTTCTCTAGAGCTTCTCTCCTTTGACAATGAAATTGTCTTTCAGGCTCTAAATATGAGTCCACCAGCTCCTTGTCCCTTGCCAGTGTTCAATAGAGATTAGTATCTGCAAAATACAGTCTATGACCAAATTGTCAACACTACAAGGAAATAGTAGACTAACACTTAAGAAAAATTTACCAATTGCTAGTACCCGGCAACGGCGCCAAAAACTTGTTCGGTGCTTTTGGGTATATAGCTACACACAAGTGCACGTGGTCGAACAAGTAGTAAAGTGGCTTAAGTAAGCCAAGTATCGATCCCACAGGAACTGGGCTAGGGTAACAATCTACTAAAGTGTTACTATACTTTAACACTAAAAATGCAGACAATTGTGTGAAAAAGAATTTGATATTTTGGTTTCTAATTTTATGCTAAATATAAAATGAATATGTAATTAGAGTCTGAACTATGAATATGAGCATACTGAGGTTAAATGAACATGTAAAGAAATAAATTATCGATACAATTTGATTAACCTTTCCTCCGGTTGCTAGTCAAGAATTATTGCCTATGGATTAAAACTCTCATATTTAATCCAACTTAAGAATCATGAACCGTCCACCTACATTTATGTGATAAAACAAAATTCATGTTCTAGCCATACAAAACTGATTCTTTAATTGACTAATACGACTTTCAGGTATATTTCTATCCCAAAGGTAAATCAATTCTCAATTTTCCCAAACTAAGAAAAGATCATATCCTATCAATTCACAACTTTCCAATTTCTTGCTCTGTAGAGTGAAACCAGACTTTTTAAATATACATTAACATTGGCTACACATTAATGCAGTAAGAACAAGAATCAATAGACAACCATGGAAGAAAAGATGAAAAACCAAATAATCAATAATCACATTTCAATACAATTGTTCTTAACCTCAGCAAGAAGAGGATTTAGCAACTCATTTGTGGATTAAACATCATTAAATGAGTGTTAATCATATAAGCAATTGAAATAAAGAAGAAGGAGATAGAGAAAAACCCTGAGATTTTCGTCCCCTGAACTGCCCGTAACCCACGTTCTTGCTCCACCAAGTCAGAATTATTAAAAAATGAAGCTAAGTGTTCTATTTATACTTGTGGGAATTTTTCTCGAAATAACAAGCAACGTGTCACGGAGTGCATTGCGGAGCACTGCCTCTGCGACACGCTACCGACGCAGACCCTTACTGGAATTTGGTTGTCCAGGTATTAAGGCTCAACGTGGCATGGCGTGCAACGCGAGGCTAGGCCAACGTGCCACGGCCCCAACGCGCACCTTCACTGGAATTGGGCAAAAATTCCATATCCAGGCAGAAGGCATCCGCGATGGCAGCGTGACACGGCTCCATCGCGGAGCCTCTTTAATTTGTGCCTTCAAGTGCTTTTTCCCTTGCTCGCATCCGAGTATAACCCCGATCTCTCCCAACATGCATTTTAGTTTCCCAAAATTATATTTCACCTGCAAAATAACGCTAATCATGTTGGTTAGTATAAATTCACATTTTATTACAAATCACATGAGAATGTATAAACATCGATAGATAAACAAGGCAAAATTGACACATTTGAGTATCACTTGGGCATATAAATTTGCCCAAGATCAGATATCAGGAGTCCACTCGACTCAGAAACAACTACATTCAGGGGCTGAGAAGGCTTAGTTGCAGACCCAGGGAACTGGTAGGATGGCTATAGTTACCAGTTGACCCATTATTACCTTGTTAGGGGTATATAGATTGAAGTGTACTCACCAGGGCTTATAGGGGCCCCAGGTGGGTTGTTTCGTGTTGTTTGTACCTTTCGGCTTATAGGGGCCAGGTAATGTTCTTGTTTGCTTTAGTTACTGATAGACTAGATAATAGAGTATCCAGCTACTCAGGTATGACTCTTACCCCTTCTCTGTTAGTCATGTTTAGTTCTATCTTTTATGCTCAGTCATTTGTAGTTGTTGCCTTACATACTCGGTACATGTTGTACTGACGCCCTTTCTGCGGTGCTGCGTTACTTTCCTGTAGGTACGGATAGACGAGGAGTAGATCCCTCTTAGCCTCCAGCCAGAATTAGTAGAAGAGTAGACTCCTTTCTCCTGAAGCTTGTAGATAAAAGGTTGTTCTTTTGATTCTACAGTTTATGGGTAGGTCGGGGCCTTGTCCCGACCATCATATTACTCCTAGAGGCTTGTAGATTGTTTTTATTTCCCTGTGGTTAGCTGTTATTGGCTGTGTGGGGCTATATGTGCTTTAGTTTATGTGGTGGTTGTGTGGGGCCCATATGTGTTTAGTTTACATGTTGGTCGTTTGGGGCATTGTTTAGCTGACAAATTAGTGGCCTTGTTGACCATAGTTTAGCTTAGCACTGGTTTTACTTTACATTCATAGCTAGATATCATGGTGGTCTTGTCGGCCCACATAGGATTTCCTATTATTGCCTGCTTCTGGTTAGCTGTTTTTCTTATAGGTGGCTATAAGGCCTTGTCAGCCGGGGGCTGTGTTTATAGCTGAGATATAGCCCATTGTTTTTTGTTGATTTAAGTGTTAGAGTTAGCCCTGCACCAGAAGTGCTTAGGCTCAGTCAGCTTAGTCAGTTCATATCCTAGTAGGGCACTAGGTGCCAGTCATGCCTTCCAAGGTGGGGCGTGACAAACTTGGTATTAGAGCAGGTCGTATCCTAGGGAGTTTGCAAGTTGTGCTAAGTAGAGTCCTGTCTATGGATAAGTTGTGCACCGCATACTATAGGCAGGAGGCTGGGAGACATGTTAGGATGGTTACTCTTCTTTCTCTTCCAGTCGTGCTATAGAGTTGTGCCGTATAGAGAAGAGTCCCTAAGCTTACTTTAATCTGATTTTCTACAGAAAAATGACAAACCCACGACGAATCGCGACTGATAAGGAATTGGATGTGGCAGCAGGAGAGGGCACTAGCAGGGTGCCCTAGTCAAAGACAACACGATCTGAGGGCGATAGGGAGGTTTCATCTCGATCTTCCCAGCATTCTCCACCATGTCTGGAGCCGCTCGGAGCGGCAAATGTGTCGGCACCCCCTCCAGTAGTACCAATACCGATACCGTCCGATCGGGAGGTTAGGAGTGTTGTTGTTATGTTAGCCCAGATGATGATCGCACAACGTCAACCCGTGGTATCGGTAGTTGCAGAATCCTCAAGAGGGCCAGGTAGCTCGAGGGTCCGAGAGTTCCTTGTACTGAGTCCCCCGCAATTCACAGGGATAGATCAGGATGAGGACCCACAGGATTTTTTAGACCAGTTGCAGCGAATTTTCAGGGTAATGCATGCCACCCCAACAGAATTAGTGGAATTAGCCGTATTTCGGTTGCGGGACATTGTGGTACTATGGTACGAATGTTGGGAAAGGTCCCGAGGCAAAGACGTTCCCCCTCTAACTTAGCCCTGTTTCTTAGAGGCCTTTCTAGATCATTATTTTTCATGAGAGATCCGCCAGGCTAGGGTAGATTAGTTTTAGCATTTGGAGCAGGGATCAATGAATGTTCGAGATATGCTATGATATTTGATTCCTCGGCACGATATGCACCATCGTTGGTAGATAACATACCAACCAGGGTGCACCGGTTCATTATGGGGCTGAATGCAGAATATGTAGAGACTTGTATCACAGCTACTCTGTGAGAGGACATGGATATTGCCCGTGTTTTGGCATTTGCCCACAGTATGGAGGGGATCAGGCAAAGACAACGAGATATAGAAAGGGTAAACCAAGAGCAGCACCGTCGGACTAGACCTAGTGATATGCAGACAGAGTTCCAGGGTGGGTACAGGACACGACTATCAGACGGGCCACCTAGACCCGTACCTCCACAACAGCAACAGGGGAGTAGGTCTTGTCGTGGGGGACAGTCAGGGCCCGGCGAGAGCTTATGGTCAGCAGGTTTGCAATAGCAGAGAGGGTCAGAGCAGAGTAGATTTACTGTACCACTTTGCCCTATCTGCAGTCAATGTCACTCTAGGGCATGCAGGTACGGTTCGACGACATGTTAAGCGTGTGGACAGGAGGTCATCAGATGAGGGACTGTCCAGCCAAGGGTCAGAGTGATCGGAACCGACAAGATAGATCTTCAATGAAGTCACGTGCCCCATCCCCTCCAGTAGGGCGCAGGCCCTTAGCTCCAGCCGGCAGAGGCCGAGGTAGATTAGGGGCATCCAGTTCAGGTACCAGTCTAGACGGCACGTATGCTTTATCTGGGCATCAGGAGTCAGAGTCGTCGCCGAATGTGGTGACAGGTATGTTGGAAATTTGCTCTCATTTCGTGTATGCTTTAATAGACCCAGGCTCCACTATATCTTATGTTACACCACTAGTGGCTTGGAAGTTCGGTATCACGCCGGAATTGCTTCGGCGACCTTTTTTAGTGTCCACACCCGTCGATGATTCCCTTATAGCTAAAAAGGTCTGCCGAGGGTGTACAGTAGAGGTGACTGGCCGCCAGACTTTAGCAGATTTGGTAGAATTAAAGATGATTGATTTTGATGCAATTGAGGGTGTGGATTGGCTAGCTCCATGTTATGCCAATGTAGAATGCTGGACCAAGACTGTTCCGTTCAACTTTCCTGGGGAGGCAGTACGAGAGTGGAGAGGTAGTGCGGCTACATCGAAAGGTAGGTTTATTTCATATCTTTGGGCGAGAAAGTTGATAGTAAAGGGATGTATTTATCATATTGTCAGGGTTCAGGATGTCAAAGCAGAATCTCCAACTCTTCAGTCTATTCCAGTGGTCAATGAATTTCCAGATGTACTCCCAGATGAACTTCCTATTATTCCCCCAGAATGGGAAATCGACTTTGCAATTGACTTATTACCGAGTACATAGCCTATATCTATTCCTCTGTACCGAATGGCTCCTGCTGAGCTCAGAGAATTAAAGGAGCAACTGAAAGATTTGCTAGATAAGGGCTTTATCATGCCGAGTACTTCACCGTGGGGTGCGCCGATTTTATTTGTGAGAAAGAAAAATGGCTCCCCCCACATGTGTATAGTCTATCGGCAGCTGAATAAAGTCACTATTAAGAATAGTACCCGCTTCCCAAAATAGATTATTTGTTTGATCATTTACAAGGGGCTAAGTGTTTTTCCAAGATTGATTTAAGATCTGGGTATCATCAGATTTGAGTTCGGGAGAGAGATATACCAAAAACTGCTTTTAGGACCAGATATGGCCACTTTGAATTTCTAGTCATGTCCTTCGGGTTGATGAATGCTCTAGTAGTGTTCATGGTCTTGATGAACAATATCTTAAGACCATATTTGGACCTGTTTGTGATAGTATTTATTAATGATATTCTGGTGTATTCTCGCTTAGAAGCAAAACACCAGGATCATTTACGGACAATGCTCCAAATTCTCAGAGATTGTCAGTTATATGCCATATTTTCCAAGTGTGAGTTTTGGCTGAATTCGGTGGCCTTTCTAGGTCATGTTGTGTCAGAAGCTGGTATCCAGGTAGACTCCCAAAAGATTGAGGCGGTAAAAACATGGCCTTGGCTGACAACTCCAACCGAGGTACATAGTTTCTTGGGATTAGATGGTTACTACAGGAGATTTGTAGAAGGATTTTCTACTCTGTCATCACCCTTGACCAAGTTAACTCGGAAAGTAGCCAAATTCACTAGACTGAAGCATGTGAACACAGTTTCCAGGAGCTAAAAAATAGTCTGACATCAGCACCCATATTAGCTTTGCCAGATGGGACAGAAGGGTATGCCGTGTATTGTGATGCTTCAGGTTTCGGGTTAGGATGTGTTTTGATGCAATGTGGTAAAGTAATTACTTACGCTTCTAGGCAGTTGAGGAAACATGAAAAGAACTACCCCTCCCATGACCTGGAATTAACCGCGGTCATCCATGCCTTGAAAATATGGAGGCACTATCTGTACGGCGTTCATGTAGATATTTTCAGTGACCACAAGAGCCTTTAGTATATATTAACACAGAAAGAGTTGAATTTGCAGCAGTGCCACTGGTTAGAATTATTAAAAGACTATGATATAAGTATTTTGTATCATCCAGGATAAGCTAATGTTGTAGCAAATGCCCTCGGTCGCAAATCTATGGGGAGTTTAGCATACTTAAGGCTACAACAGCGGGAACTAGCTCGAGAATTACATTAGTAAGCTAATCTGGCCGTCCGTATAGTAGTTCAGGAGATAGTGGAGCAGTGATTCAGAATAATGCAGTTTCATCATTGGTTGTAGAAGTGAAATAGCGGTAGTATGAAGATCCTAACCTAGTTCAACTTAGGATTAAAGCTCAGCGAGGGGAAGTAGCAGATTTCAGGGTAATTGGGGATGGAGTTTTGAGATATAGAGGCTGCCTTTGTGTGCTGGATACGACAAGACTTTTCCAACAGATTATGAGTGAGGTACATTACTCCCGATATTCTCTTCATCCAGGTTCAACGAAGATGTACCATGATATAAAAGATATTTATTGGTGGTCGGAGATGAAAAAGGAGGTAGCAGAATTTGTGGAACAATATCCTAACTGCCAGCAAGTGAACGATGAGCATCAAAAACCCGGTGGATTGACACAAGAAATAATAGTGCCTATGTGGAAATGGGAGGCGATTAATATGGACTTTGTAACAGGGTACCTCATATCAGGCGTAAATTCGATTCTATCTAGGTCATCGTTGATAGGTTGACAAAGTCAGCCCACTTCCTTTCAGTCAGGGCTACTTCTAAGCCAAGGACTATGCTGAATTATATATCAGAGAAATAGTACGATTGCATGGCATTCCAGTATCAATCATTTCTGATAGAGGGGCACAGTTCATAGCAAAATTTTGGCAATCCTTCCAGAAAGGTCTGGGGACACAAGTTAATCTGGGTATAGTCTTTCATTCTCAAACAGACGGGCAGGTTGAATGTACAATTCAGACACTCGAGGATATGTTACGAGCGTGTGTGCTAGATTTAAGAGGCAGCTGGGATGAACACATGCCGCTTATTGAGTTTGCTTACGATAACAGATATCACTCAGCAATCCGGATGGCACCTTATGAGGCCTTATATGGGTGGAAATGCAGGTACCCAGTTGGTTAGTTCGAGGTTGGAGAATCAAGTTTAATTGGTCCAGATATAATTCATCAGTCAGAAGAGAAAGTGAAGCTTATCAGAGAACGTCTGTTGACAGCCCAGAGCTGCCAGAAATCTTATGCGAATGTACAGCGTAGAAACCTAGAGTTCATTGTAGGTGACTGAAGTATTTCTGAATGTCTTGCCGATGAAAGGCATGATGAGGTTTGGAAAAAAGGGTAAGCTCAACCTGAGGTTTATTGGACGATATCGAATACTCCAGAGAATAGGTCAGGTGGCATACGAGCTAGATTTGCCCTCAGAATTGGATTCCGTTCATCCGGTCTTTCATGTGTCGATGCTACGAAAGTGCATAGGGGATCCATTCGAGTTTTGCCAGTCGAGGATGTCCAAGTCACCAAGGAACTAGCTTATGAAGAAGCCCTAATGGCCATATTAGATTGGCAGGTCCGTAGGTTGAGAACAAAAGATGTCGCTTCAGTTAAAGTATTGTGGAGGAAAAGGAATAAAGAAGAGATTATTTGAGAACCTGAGGATGATATGAGATCCAAGTATCCTCATTTGTTCCAGACTTAGCCAGACCATGCAGGTAAGATACATTCACGATTCAATTTGTTCTGTGATGTATGTACATATACTGCTCAGCTAGATACAATATTGTTGGGAAACAGTTGTTATAATGTTATGTGAAATGCCTGTATTGGACTTTTCTATGTTTCAGGATTTTTCAGATAGTCCATATTACATGGGAAACTCTACCAAAATTTTTCCAGAATAAGTAGTTATAAGGGTTAGAGTTCCTGTAAGCTGAAGTAAAACATTCGAGGGCAAATGTTTCAAAGGGGGGGGGGGAGGAAGTTACACCCCGTAAGTTTATAACATTTAAACGGCCTATTTATATGTTGATTACGAGTTTTAGAGTGCAACACATGCAAGAAAAGGGGCTGAGAAAAAGGCCGCATGGGTACGATGTCGGGACTGCAAGGGAGAAGGCCAGGCCAGCCGCCCAAAGGGGCAACGTGGCGCGGACCCCTCCCTCCGCGTTGGGCTACATGGCACGCCCGTAAATCGGCGCATTCGGGTCCGTGGCACGGACCCCTGTCCACCTCCTCAAGTATATATATAAGTCCCTCCCTTTAATTCAATGTTAGTTTCCTAAGTTAACTCACAGCCAGGGAAGGGGTAGAATGAAGGAAATTAATATTTCTCATTCGTTTACGCTATGAAACGCTGCCCGAATTCAAATTACTTTGGGTATTTAAGTTTAAGGCTGCAGGGAGCATTGCTACGGAGTTAGTTTCGCGAAATTCGCCCGGCGAATCAAAACCCTAGCGAGATAAAGTTGTTGGAATTGCTACAAACTAATGTCAATAAGATCACAGGCTTAAAATAAGCATTTCTTCCTTCTGGACTTTTGAGAAATTATGAGTTTCAAACCGTGTTCCTTTAAGTTGAAATATTGTTAATATTTATATAAAGTTATCATTTTCTCCAAATTTAGAATTGAAATTAGCCTCATTCTTTCAATAATATGATTGCAGTTAAGAAGAGCAGTTGAATACAAGCTGAAACTCGCCAGTTAGTCAGTAATAGGTGAACAAGGTATGTTAAGGCAAAATCCTTTAGCAAGTTAGTTCCTACAATATTATAACTCAGTCTAAATCCTAGTAAGAGAATCAGAAGTACGTTAATTATGAATGGTTCTTGTTATCAACGGAAACTAGTATTCTACGCTTGTTTGGGAACTTATTTGCCTATATATCCTCCATCACCAACCCCAGGGTTATTAGCTATGTCGACGCCTGCTAGGGGCAAGATGACATCACTCTAGAAAGAGCAGCATGCTGTCCGCGAGGGACGAAGATGGGATCCTAGGTCCTCATACAGTCCATTCCATGGCTGGACCATTATATATATGTCGCATCGACACCACACCCCCGATGAGCATGGTGTCCGTGTTGCAGATATCAGCAGTCCACTCGACTCATACACAGCTATAGTCAGGGGCCAAGGGGCCTCAGTTGCTGACCCAAGGGACTGGTAGGACAACTATAGTTACCAGTTGACCCATTATGACTTTGTTAGGGGTATATAGATTGAAGTGTACTCATCACAACTTATGGGGGCCCTAGGTGGGTTGTTCTATGCTGGTTGTACCTTATGGCTTATGGGGGACAGCTAAGGTTCTTGTTTGCTTTAGTTATTGATAGACTAGATATTAGATAATCCAACTACTCAGGTATGACTCCTACCCCTTTTCTATCAGTCATTTTCAGTTCTATCTTTTATATTCAGTCATTTACAGTTATTGCCTTATATACTCGGTACATGTTGTACTAACAACCTTTCTTGGGTGCTGCATTACTTGCCTGTAGGTACGGATAGACAAGGAGCAGATCCCTCTTAACCTCCAGCCAGAATTAGCAGAAGAGACGGCTCCTTTCTCTCAGAGCTTATAGATAAAAGGTTTTTCTTTCGATTGTACTGTTTATGGGTAGGTCGGGGCCTTGTCCCGACCATCAAATTACTCCTAGAGACATGCAGATTGTTTCTATTTCCCTGCGGTTAGCTGTTATTGGCTGTGTGGGGCCTATATGTTCTTTAGTTTACGTGGTGGTCGTGTGGGGCCCATATGTGTTTTAGATTACCTGTTGGTCGTGTGGGGCCTTGTTTAGCTGACAGATTTGCGGCCTTGTCGGCCATAGTTTAGCTTAGCACTGGTTTTACTTTACAGTCATAACTAGACATCATGGTGCTCTTATCGGCCCGCATAGGATTCCCTGTTATTTCCTGGTTTTGGTTAGCTGTTTTCCTTACAGGTGACTATAAGGCCTTGTCGGCTGGGGGCTGTGTTTACAATCGAGATATAGCCCGTTGTTTTCTTGATTTAAGAGTTAGAGTTAATCCTGTAGCAGAAGTGCTTAGGCTCAGTCAGCTCAGTCTGTTTAGATCCTAGTAGGGCACCAGGTGTCAATCATGCCTCCCAAGTTGGGGCGTGATAGATAGTTTCTGTTAATACCTTTTATCCTATTTGCTAAGGTGCCATTATCCACTTTTAAATACCAGTAGGTTGGATGTAAAATCTTGTTGAATATGATTAATCATTATCTTTAATTTCTATTTTTTCTTTAATTCTTTGTTATTTACTATTTCATGAAAGCTCAAGTGTCACATTTTGTATTAGAGCCCTTAATCTTGGTTCACGATGGTAGACAAACAACAAACAACTCTGGCAAATGATGGAGTCAAACACCTTGAGTCCTAATTTCAAGTCTTTGCTAACACAGTAACACAAACATTTTATCTTATGGATGCAATACAGTAGGTATTCGAGGTAAAAATATTAGAGTTTCCTAAATCCACAAAATGGGTAGAAGAAGTAATGCTCTAAATGAAGATGGTTGGAGCATTGGGTTTCTCGTTATCAATGAACTCCCCGACATCGGCTAGCTAGGGGGTTTTCAACTTGAGGCTGGTCAATCCTCAGTTGAAGGTAACTATCGAGAAAATATCTCTACTTCACTCTGTCGCAACCCGAGATGGGACCCCAGATCGAGACATGAAACCTAGAACCACGACTGGCTCCAAATTAGCCCATGGTACGTTCATAGCATGACTGAAAAGAATAATCAAGCGGAAAGCAATATGAACATGAATAAGAGGAAGATTAAATATCATAAAACGTATATCAAGAGATAACATAACAATGCTGAATCACAAAGCTGATCATACTAAGTCTATGATTGAAAAGCCTCTATTATCTGATGAGTTGCTGGGACAAGCCCCCGTCTCACTCCAAGTCTGAAACTAAACTGACATAACAAGTCTAAACTAATATATGTCCTCGGATGATGTGGACTCATCCAAAGAGGGTTGAAATGGTCAGATATGGGAGCGAGCTATCGTGAGACTAAGCTGGATCACCCGAACCTTTATCATGAGACGATAGAGCATAGAGTACGATGAGTACTTTGAATGTACTAAGTATTTAAGGCAAGTAAACATGCATAGTAAAATGTTAGTTGAAATCATGCATATTAATCAAATAGATCATGAGAGTAAGGACTGCATGCTAAAAGTTATATCTAAGATATACATAATCATAAGCTGGTTATCATAGCTGAACATAATGACCCAAGATTTAAAATAGAAATCATATGACTTGTCATACATGAAATCATAAGTAAAAGCTCATAAGCTAATCATTGGATTAAATCTTCTATAACACATAATATCATGAGTAATAAACATAAGTAACAAAAATCATGAGGAACAATGGGGGACTCGTCATAATCGACAACCACCATGTATGCTCGCATGATGATCCCATGTCTTTCCTACATGGAGGAGATCCATCCTACGCCTTGCCAGGAGGAATAAGATGTGATATAATGCTATTCCATCGGGCAGCCGAGCACTCTCTTGAGAGGTCCCAAATATATATACATAAATTGGTGCATAGTTTATGAGGTCGGGGAACCTCAAAACCACCTCAGTACTAGACACTACTCCAAAAACATGCAGTGTGCTCATATAATCATATTCTCATAGCTTAAGTCTGAACATTGGGAGTCTTGTCTCCAAATCATACCATAATATGTATTGGGATTCTTGATTCCAATTCATATCATAAACTAATCTTATTAGCCTTTGCTAAAATCATAATAAACATACTTAACTTTCATGTGGTTTCCCAAGTGATAAAATCATGCATACTTGAAATAGACTTTTTAATTCAAAATCATTATAAGTTGAGAGTTCATAAACATTCATGCATAATAGATAATTCATCATGCTCGAAATCATAGATCATAAGCTTGAATATTCATAAAACTTGCATAATAGGAAAAAATTTCTAATAACTTGAAAGAATGAATTTATAATCAAATTGAGTGTAAAATATACTCATTAGAATAAAATATACATTAGAACTTGAGGGATTAGACCCATAGACATAGCATAGTTAGTTTCATAGATTGGGTTAAAACCCTAGGAATCAAGACACTGGATTAGAAACTTGAATTCCTGAATTAGAGAAGAACTTTGGGTATGAGGATGGAAGGAATCCCCCATGCATAGCCCTACAAACCTGGGAAATCTGATTTCCAAACTAGTCTTGAAAGCCCAAGAGAATTGAGGAAGAATTGAGGAGAAATCTAGTTTGATCTTGGAATGGAATTTGAATTCTTTGCATGCATGGCAGCCTAATGAATTAGACAAGGCTAAATCCTCTTAAAACATTCCTCACAAGGCTCAAAACAATGTCATTAAAGAATTAGGTGCTTGGAAAATTACAAAACTCTCCCTTAAAAATTGCATGAAAAACATGACTACCAACAACAACGTCCCATCAACGAGTTGCTATAGGACATGATGACTGATTAGACAATTCGTTGTTTTTAAGGTATCTGGAGTACTCTTCTAATTCTCTAACCAATGACCAAACAGGACGATCCATCATATGAGATGATGACTCGCAACTCCTTTCGTTGTCACCACTACTTCTCATCTACCTTGCTTCCAAACTCCTGACAACGGATTCTCACAACAGATTGTTACTAGCCCCAATGAGTCGTTGCACCCTTCCATTATCACTAAAACAGACCTGAACCCTTTCTAGGCTCTATTCAAAGACTACTCAAGATGACCCGTTGGATCATCCAATGAGCATTACTACGCTTACTTTTTTGGTGGGGCCTTGACTGGATGCTTATAGTGAATCACACAGCGAGTCATTGTTTCCAATTATGACTCATTCCTTCAGTCATTTGGTGACTCTGGTGCAATTTTTCCTATTTTCTCTAATTCAACTCTCAGGGCCAATCTTAAAGACTTTTGGTGTGTTACATTATCTGCCCATTGGGAACATTCATCCTCAAATGTAGACTAAAATACTATAAGGCTGGAAAAGGAACTACAATTCCAAAACTGAACAACTGAAGCTGAAAACTGATGGAGTGACTTGATTCTAGACTAAAAGAAGGGAACATTTCATAAACATTTTGTAGCCTGTTTTTCATAAGTGTGGCACACTTCACATCCATGAAGAAGACTCTACTTAATGCGGCTTTTAGACACCCTAGGACACTTCAAAACCTAATACTATGATACCAAGTTTGTCACAACCCGAACATGGGCCCAGATCGAGACACGGGACAAGGAGCCCTGAGAGACAACAAGTCCACCCATGGAGCGAAATTACGTATAACTAAACCAATAATAGTGGAAGATCAATATAATAAGCATAGCGGAAGTCTGAACATACCATAACATCAGAACATACAACATGAGTCTGAAGCTAAATATAATCTTTATCTGAAAACCCTCTATTTCTGATGAGTTGATGGGACAAAACCCTAACTAAAACTCTAAGCCTGAAATTAAAAATGCAAAGATAACTGATAAGGAATGGTCCTCGGGAGATGAGGACTCACCAACTAAGACTATATATGCTACTATGGAAGGTTGGTTAACAATGAGGTTCAGTCTGAATATCTGAGCTGATATCATGAAATGATACAACATAGAGTATACGGTCAGTACGTGGATTGTACCGAGTATGCAAGGTAACAAAAACCATTAAGTAAGTAAAATCATTGAACATGCATACTATACAACATAATCAAGATAAGAATCTGAGAGTAAGGCTTGAATGCTATCTTTTGAAATCATGATCTAAACATAACTAAACATCATAATTGAATCAAATGATCTAAAGCTGAAAAACTAATAATCATAAGTAAAACTAAAAATAGGGTCAAACCTGCTGAAAATATAATATAATGACTGATGTACATGCATAGCTGAAATCATGAGGAACAATGGGAGACTCGTAATATAACCAACATTACTACGATAGAGCTTACGTGGTCCTGACTATCACACTCATGTGGGCTGAGTCGTCCAAAGCCTTACCATGGCTAAGGATGCTACCATGATATCGATATCAAGCTCAAGGACCCTTAGGGCAGGGGAAATCTCCAAAGGAAGTACCAAATAATCTGACATACCTATGTTGGCATGTAGTTCTAAGGCATAGGGTTGACTGACCCTTAGCCTACTCGGTGCTAGATACTACTCGCAAAACATGCATATGCTCTCCATCATTTATCAACGAAGCTGACCATTGTCTAGTGATGAAGCTGAATAATAACATACATACATAATATGAAATCATAACATAAGGAGCCTTATCTCAAACCATACCATAAGATGAAAAATAATGGGAGTCTTGACTCCAAAACAATGTGGTAAGCTAATTCATGAAATCGTAAAACATACTTGATCATATGGGTTTTCCCAATGCTTAAACATGCTTGAAATCAACTTGATTCACTTTGAAAACATGAACATAACATGGGTATTTCGGAATCATACTTTCTTCATAAACATCACATTATACTTGAACATATATCTCATGGATCTCAACTTTCATGAACATTAATGAATGGGTATCATAGTATAGAGCATTTGGAAACATAATTTATAATTTAAAATATTGTAAAATCTACACATTAATCATAATTCATCACTCAAAACATGCTTAGATCGTACCCATGATTAATACTTAGGAATTCATGCATTGGGTAGAAACCCCATGGAATCATCAATTAGAACATCATGAATTGAGAGGGAATTGGGCATGGGTGTGGACAATTGCACCCATTGATTGCTTTACATACCTGGAGGGATCTAATTCCACAACTTCCTTGATTTCCCAAAGAGAATTGAGGAAGAACTTTGAAGAATTAGCCTTGATCACCTCTTAAACTTCTAAACTTGCATGCATGAACTAGGATAGACTTAGAATGAACTTACCCTTCCTAAAACTTAGTATTCAGAGCTTAAACTGACATATTTTAGGCTTTAGGTATAGAAATTATGGAAAAGCCCTTAATAAACTCAAAGGAAAAAACAGACTGCCAGTCACAACGAGGGACTGGACGGGTCATTACCAGTGACCACGACTCATAGTTACCAATCGTCGCATGTACTTCCCAAAACATTTACCTCTAACCACCGCTGATGATGACCCACCCAATGATTCGTGTCATAGACCATGACTCGTGGTGTCTAGTCATTGGGTACACTGCCTACTCGTCCTCCATTCTTCAACTTCCTTTGACCACAGGTGACCTAACAGATCGTGGGGCTGACCACGACTCGTCGTCACACCCGTGGTCACCCTAACCTTCAAAATTACTGACTAATTCAAGCTCCTCACCATGAGTCACTTAACGACTCGTGGTCATCCTAACGGGTCACTAGACGACTCTTCCTGTGACCTAGTGCAGAAAATCTTATTTTTCTCCATTTCAAATCTCGGGTCTGATCTTAGGGCGGCTTTAGGGGTATAATATTATATATGCACTATGCATGTTTTGGGAGTAGTGTCTAGCATTGAGTAGCCTTAAAGTTTCGAGGTTCCCCAGTCTCATAAAATACGTGCCGATATAGGTATATATATTTGGGACCTCTCAAAAGAGTGCTTAACTCACCCAAAGGCATAGCATGATATCACACCTTATTCATGAGATGCATGTAGATGTATTCATGGACCACAAGAGCCTTCACTACGTCTTTACTTAGAAGGACCTGAATTTGCAACAAAGAAGATGGCTAGAGCTTCTCAAGGACTATGACATGAGTATCCTTTATCATTCGGGCAAGGACAATGTAGTGGCGAATGCTCTTAGTAGGTTGTCCATGGAGAGTGTGTCTCATGTAGAGGATGGGAGGAAGGAGGTGGTCAAGGATGTCCATAGGCTTGCTCATTTGGGGGTTTGCCTTACAGATTTGATGGATGATGGTGTGACTGTTTAGAATGGCTTAGAATCTTCTCTGGTGAAAGAATTCAAAGCTAGGAAAGATGAGGATCCAATCCTAGTGAAGCTGAAGGAAGCCATTCAAAACTAGAAGGTGGAGGTTTTCTCCCAAGAGGGAGATGGTGTACTTTGATATCAGGGCCGATTGTGTGTTCTAGCTGTAGATGACTTGAGAGAGCATATGTTGAGTGAGGTTCATGTCTTTTTATACTCTATCCATCCAGGTGCCACCAAGATGTAACGTGATCTATGGAAAGTCTATTGGTGGAATGGCATAAAGAAGGACATGGCGGAGTTTGTGGCTAAGTTTCTGAATTTCCAACAGATGAAGATTACGAATCAGAGACCTAGAGGTATGCTTCAGGATATTAGTATTCCTAATTGGAAGTGGGAGGAGATCAATATAGACTTCATTACTGGCTTGCCTTATACCCATTGACAGTATGACTCTGTATGGGTGATTGTGGACAGATTGACCAAATCAACTCATTTCTTATCGATCAAAACTACTGATTTAGCCAAGGATTATGCTAGATTGTACATTTGGGAGTTATTTCAATTGCATGGAGTCCCTTTTTCTATCATCTTTTATAGGGGTACTCAATTTACCTCCCAATTTTAGAGGTCATTTTAGAGGGGCCTCGGTACTCAAGTAAAGCTTAGCACGACTTTTCCCCCACAAAAAAGATGGTCAGGTCGAGTAGACCATTTAGACTCTTAAAGATATGCTGAGAGCGTGTGTGATTGATTTCAAGGGTAGTTGGGATGACCACTTACCTCTCATCGAGTTTGCCTACAATAATAGTTATTATTCTAGCATTTAGATGTCTCCGTTTGAGGCTCTTTATGGACAGAGGTGTAGGTCACCTATTGGATGGTTTGAGGTAGGTTAGGCTACGTCGATAGGGCTAGATTCAATTCAGGAGGCGATGGAGAAAGTTCAACTTATTAGAGAATGGCTAAAAACAGCTCAAAGTCATCAAAAATTTTATACGGATGTTAGAAAAAGAGAGCTTGAGTTTAAAGCTAATGATTGGGTGTTTATAAAGGTGTCTCCCATGAAGGGAGTGATGAGGTTCAGAAAGAAAGGGAAGCTTAGTCCCTGATATGCCGGTCCTTAAAGCGCTATGAGGCGAGTTAGGAATGTGGTATATGAGTTGGAGCTACTAGTAGAGTTAGCTTCAATACATCCAGTTTTTAATGTATCTCTGTTGAAGAAGTGCTTTGGTGACCCAGCCTTAGTTGCTCCGATGGAGAGCCTGGGTCTGAAAGATAGCATATGAGGAGGTTCCGGTTGAGATCCTTGACCATCAGGTTCGAAGTTGAGGAACAAGGAATTATCTTCCACGAAGGTTTTATGGAGGAATCGACTTCTTGAAGGAGCTACATGGGAAACCGCAGTAGATATGATGACTAGATACACGCATCTCTTTCCTTCCGAGTCAGTTCCAACATGAGGTACCAGTTTCCTTCTTAGTACTCTATTCAGTTTCATGTCAAGTTCATGTCTGTAAGTTTTTTTCATGTCATGGCACGAATATATGTTTCATGAATTCTTTGCTAGTTTTGAAGTTTTGAAAAAAATGACCTTGTTTAAAATATTTTGGATGTTAGCTATACTTGTTGATTGCAAAGCATGATTACTGTGCATCTTTTGTGTAACTTAGTGGATTAACATGAGTAGTTATAGTTAGCCATATATGAACCGGATAGGTAGAATAAATTCAAAACATGTACCATGAGTAAGTGAGGATGAATACTTAATTCAATCTTTCATAGAGGATCTAGAACTTTCCGTTGTTGATCTATACATAGGTTTTAAGACAGTTGATTAGGAAAGGATCATAGGCCATTTTTGTTTAGCCCACTTTAGCTTAAATTGCCCTACCAAAATGATATGATTTCCTTGAGCCTGAGTTTGAGACGTCAATTAACCATTTTTCTTTGATTAACCAATTAACGTTACCCATTTTTTATAATGAACCTACTTTAGCTCTGGTCCCTCCTTGGACATTATGAACCTCAACTCAGGAAAAATGCCTAAGTTGAGGGTAGCTATAATAGGGGTGCATAAATGTTTCGTATTCATTCTTGAAAAAATCTTGAATTGTATACATGTGGAAGGCTAAATAATACACTAGATATTTCCAAATAAGAAGCCTCCATTTAGCATCATTACTCATTGAATTCGAGCACCTATGATTAGAGATGGTAAAATCAGCCCATCGTTTCTTTTTAGTATTTCGTCTAGTCTAATATGTTTGAGTTTAAAAAAGTTGGTTAGAATTTTCAAAAAATATTACCGCACTCATGTTGAGTCCTCAAAAAATAAATTATATTTGATGGATTAGGTTGATATCAATGTGATGAAGTCAAAGAAGATGAAGAAGACAAAGGTGGATCAGAAGCATCAAGCCTATAAAAGGCGAGATGAGTCATAGGGGATGGATCAGTCACAAGCCTACAACTTGTAGAAATTCTAGTCGATGAACGATCCACTGACGGGCCAAGTGAGGACTAAAGAGATGTTAATGGAAGAGTCTTAGCATCTACAACATTTAAGAACCAACTAATAGCACCATTGGATATTGACAATGGATGAATATGAAACATGAATTTTCATGGAATAGAGCGGGTAAAAGTACCCCTAGATGGTAAAACAGAGGAATCATCACCCTACACAATAAATATATCTTAGAATAAAAATTAACTAACAAAGAAAAAATTATAGAATAACAAATGAATACTTACTTGAGACAAATTGTTTTCCAAAAATAAAATATTTAGATCAAACAAAATTGTTGAGTCGACAACACGATTAAAGGCGATAAAGATTGTCTTATTTTGACTTTGTTCACCGACCGCAAATGTCAGATAAACTTATAAGAAGTACTGCAAAATAAACATACTATATGAAAAATTAAGAGTTAAACAAAAAGTAATACATATATTTAAATACCTAGGATTAGTGAATTTAGTCAATTGGCATAAAGAGCGTACAAATCGAGTTCCTCCCTCCATCGACACTTTAAGCATACAAGTGTCACACCTAAAAAACCACTTAAAGATTTGAGGATACAATACAACTAGCGTTATAATAATGAACAACATTTAATTAAAAAACTAAATGAAAATAAATAACATAAATGAGAAAAAACATTTAAAATGTCACCTCATATTGAATTGAACCATGGAATAGCATTTGGAAACATGAATTGAGCAGGCCATCCTAAATATACCTTACTCAGGGAAGAAATTATGAAGTAGTGTTCAGTCAGGACTCTTCATAGCAGAGAATGACTCTCTTAGTTCAATCGGGACTCTCCATAGTAGAGAATAACTCTCTTAGTTTAGTTGGGACTCTCCATAGAAGAGAAGGACTCCATTACTTCAGTTGGAACTATCCATAGCCGAGAATGACTCTCTTAGTTCAGTCTGGAATCTCCATAGCTGAGAATGTTTTCCCTAGTATAGTTGGGACTCTCCATAGCCGAGAATGACTTCCTTAGTTTATAATATCAGTTGGTCTTAGTTCCGTACAGTTTAGATTTTAGTTTAAAACAGATATAACATAATGCAGATTCAATTATCAACAGATATTTAGTACAATGTATGACATTAGCTTCGGCTTTGCTCTCATTATATGTTCAGTACTTGACCCCTATGTATGGGCTTGATGATGCTTCAGAATATGAGTTCCAAAATGAAAGTTTCATGTTGATATGTGTATGTTACTCAAAATAGGCTTGTTACATTCGAAATCAGTTACATGTCAATGTATTCAATTTATTTCCTTCTTGTATACTTGTATGTTTAGTTTTTTTATGTTTCCCTGTATGCTAAGTATATTCCATGTACTGAATGCATATTTTATGTGCTATATCATTTCATGATATAGATTCAGGTACCCAGACTCAGCCTCCTGGGTAGACATGCTCTTTCTTCCATCTCAGCAGATTATGGTGAGTCCTCATCTCTCGAGGACAAGATCGATCTTTCTTATTTCTATTATATTTTAGTTTTCAGAATTTAGGAGTTAGTTGGGGACCTGTCCCAGCAACTCATCAGTTTAGTAGAAGCTTTCAGACCTGTGTAATCAAATTCAATCTTTGTATGAAATGTTTCGTTAGATTACGTTCTTAAGTTTTAAATTTGACTCCTTAGAGTTAGCTTCCACTTAGTTATGTTTCTGTTAGCTATTTATATTGTGAAGTGTTATGCTATGAGTATACTGGGGGTCGACTTGGAGCCTTTCGCGGTTCCTTGTCTCATGTTACGGCTAGGGTGTAAACTCGGATCGTGAAAAACTTGGTGTTAGAGCAAAGGTTTAGAGTGTACTAGGGTGTCTAAAAGCCGCGTTAGGTAGAGTCTTCTTCATGGGTGTGAAGCGCGCCACACTTTTAGCGAAGTGGCTATGAGAAGTTTTAGGAATGTTCCCTTTTCTTCATGATTCTTATTGTGCATAGAGTATGAAGCTCTAACAATTCCTCCCTTGACTCGTGCTTTATGAGCTCATAGATAATTCCTCCTAGAAGAGTGAGTGGAAGAAGAAATGATAATGGCCACTAGAAGGCACCACCAGCCCAGGCGAACCCGATGGACGATCATGTTACTCCTGCCGAGTTTTGAACAACCCTTAATATGTTGGCACAAGCCATGACTGCCCAGACTAATTAGAAAGTGATAGCTTGTGTTCCCCAAAATGGGAATATGGCGGTAGGAAGGGCAATAGACTTTTTCCGAATGAACTGACCCAAGTTCTTAGGGTCAAAGGTGGATGAGGACCCGGACGAGTTTTTGGAAGAGATTTATAAAATTTCCCAAATCATGAGGGTATGTTGTGAATTTTACATTTTTCTTTGCATGTTGCTAGCCCTAGAGCCCCAGTAAAGAGTAAGAAGCTCTGTAGTGTATGTTGGGAAAAGATTGTCGATGTGTGATGTGAATAGTTGTAAGTGTAAGGCTTGCAGTGAAGGTTAGAGGTGAAAGAGAAACTAGGAGTTAGTGAATTAGCCCTAATGTTAAGAAAGATTCAGGAGCCTTAGAATGACGGCTTTAAGCTAAGGGGGAGATGGTAAGTATGTATGTCAAGTTGAATCTTGAGTATGCTAATAAAGGACTTCCAACCCTAACAATTGCGATATGTCATTCCCTTCAGCTTCAGATAACTTCTCTTGTATTTCAGTTGAAGCTAAGTTATGCCCATCCCTATTTGCAGACTCCCAGATTTCTAGATAACCGCTTCATACAGTGACTCCAATCTTACTTAATGAATCCTTAAAGCTCAACCTGATGTTATGAATCAGCTATGTGTGTTAACTCATGTTTTCTAGTATGATCAGCTCGAACTCAGTCCTAAGAAGTTGCTTGGTAGCTCAGTAGAATCAGGTTATTTCATGTATGTGCTTAGTTATAGATGTTTTGAATGATTTGTGTTCATGTGTCCTTTATTTTCAGTTAGACTAGATATCATGAATTCTAACCCCGTAACAAAAAGTGATTTGAGAATGAAGGCTCAGTCTGTATCTACTCAGTGCCAGTTAGTGGGAAAGAATCCTCCTCAGTGTTCTATCTAGTCCTATGTCAGTTTCATATCTTTCAGTTCCTTTCGCGCCTTAGTATGCATGTATGATTTAGATATTCAGTTCAGATGGGTAAGTTCAACCAAAAGTCAGATACTCCATTGATTTGGGATTTCAGTTCTGTCCCTATCCTTTCAGTATTTTTAGCCAACCTTCAAGGACGAATGTTCCCAAGGTGGAGATATTGTAACACCCCGGATATTCCTAAGACTAGATCCCGGAGTTAGATGGAGTTCAGTAGAAAAACCAGTGGGGTTACCTCAGAACGAGTCGTGGAACAACTCGTTGGGATGCCTAACAGATCGTGGTCAAGCCTGAGAGGAGCGGTTGGGAAGTGCAGCAGGTCCAGTGACCACAGACGACCTGACGAGTCGTCATGTCAGGTAATGACTTGTCATGACCCAAACATAGACCCGGATCGTAACACGGGACAAGGACCCCCAAGAGGCCCCAAGTCGACCCATGGCATAATCATACATCTAACTTCATTCATTATAAGCGGAAGGATTAACCACAAGGCATAGCGGAAACGTAAACATAATCATAACATATTGTAATGTAACGAAATATCTAGATATACACGCAAGCTGAGTACTACGTGTTGTCTGAAAACCTCTACTACATACGATAGGTTGATGGGACAACACGCCCAACTAAACCGAACAAGTACTAAAACATAAAATAGCATGAATGTCTGTCAAATGGCCCTCAGAACATGAGGACTCACCAATATAGTGGAAAATGAAGTAAAGATGTCGGCCAGCAGATAAAGGTGTCGGCCAACAGAAAAAGAAGAAAACAACGGATGCAAAAGATCAAAAGAAGCAGATAAGAAGAAGAAGTTAGATATAATTTTTCAATTTTTGTAAAAAGTCCGAATGTAAAGGACAGCTGTAAAGTAAAATTTTTGTTTTTGTAAAGTCGTAAAGTATACAGTAGAGGGCGGCTACTTTAGCAAGAAAGTCGCAAAGTAAATAGTAAAATTTGTCGGCCACCAGTCGCTATTCATGAACAGTAAAGGTCGTTCATGAACAGTAAAGGCCAAATGTAATAGTTTGTAAATTTTGTTATAAATAGAACATCAGACGGAAGCCAAAGGCATCCGCAATCCAACATTGGGGGTAGGGGTGCGGAAGTAAGAGTTGAGAGAGAATATGTTGGATTGCGGATGCCTTTGGCTTCCGTCTGATGTTCTATTTATAACAAAATTTACAAACTATTACATTTGGCCTTTACTGTTCATGAACGACCTTTACTGTTCATGAATAGCGACTGGTGGCCGACAAATTTTACTATTTACTTTGCGACTTTCTTGCTAAAGTAGCCGCCCTCTACTGTATACTTTACGACTTTACAAAAACAAAAATTTTACTTTACAGCTGTCCTTTACATTCGGACTTTTTACAAAAATTGAAAAATTATATCTAACTTCTTCTTCTTATCTGCTTCTTTTGATCTTTTGCATCCGTTGTTTTCTTCTTTTTCTGTTGGCCGACACCTTTATCTGCTGGCCGACATCTTTACTTCATTTTCCACTATCTTCTTTCTTTTCATTTTCTTTGGTTTTATCTTGAGCCTTTGCTTTTCCTTTTTTGTCCTTATCTTATTCCAGCTGTACATCCGGTATTTGATCATTATCTTCACCATGGCACTTGGAGCAATGGTGGTCCGGATATTTTTGTCCGACTATCTTGCAGTATCTTGTTAGCAGAGCTGGAGAGATGTAATTTTTCCGTATGGCTCTAGTTGTAGGTATCTCTTCTGGTTTTAGGAGGCTGATTATCCATTGTCTAAGTTCTTCCATGTCAGCTTCCTTATATTCTTTCGAGTTTGCATAGATAATTGTCTGGTCCCGTGAATAATAGTTCCAGACTGCATTCCCATTTAGATAATTGTTAGCTAATTCGTTTAATATTGTTGCGAGTCCTATTATCCTTTTGTTGGAGTAGAACTCTGGTATCTCTTCATATGATATCTCATTTTGTTGTTCTATTTTTTCAGGGATTATCATTTCTTTTGTAAGTCCTATCTTTACTACTTGTATAATAGGTTTTATTTCTGTAAATAGTATCTCTGCTGGGGCTGAGTATATTTTTATATAAAAGAAAGTTCCCTTGGTAATTCTTTTGTAGGTAGTGAAGGCCTTATGTATTTCAGGTATCATAGCTACTTCCTCTCCAGTTGCCGTATATACGGTATTAAGTAATCCATAATCGTAGCAAGTTCTTACTAGATTTGCACTAGTTTTTGGTTGTGCAATTAATTTATTATATCCTTGTAGATGCTGTGTCACATAATCTTCTGCGGGGTTATTTGTAGTGGTAGATCTTGGATTTTTGTTCAGGAAAGTTTGGATTCTGTGTATATTTTGTACGTATTTGGTAGTAATATGGTTGTAGGTTTGTTTATCTTGGTTCAAACTTTCTCTGTAGGTGGTAGTTTGTGGTGGTGGAGTAGGTGGTATATTCTTTTTGGGTGTAAATGGTTTATCGAATAATTGTTTTTTGATGGCTTCTCTTCTTTCTGTAGGTCTTGAGGTACCTGCAACTGCACTAGGTGAAATGTTAGCTTGGGTTTTAGGGAGTTTCCCAACGTCTCCTTTTAGCTCTGGATTTTTTACGTCTTCCGTTCGACGTATCTCCGCATGTTTCGAGTCATGCTGCTGACTAATAGCTTTGCCTTTTAGCTTTTGTATTTCTTCTTCCATATTTTCCACTTTTTTACAAAGTGTACTCAGTAGTCCAAGTATCTGATCCATCTTACCTTCTTCAATTTTTGAGTCTTGAGATGTAATCTGCAATTGTATTCTTTTCAGTCTTGATAACTTCAATTGTAAATGAAAAATTTAATATATTTAATACCAATCTCCTTATTTCCTTTGTTGTTACAGAATCTTGTACTTTCTTAGTTATCCACCATTTTACTTGTGTATTATCTGTTCTAACAATAAATTTGTTATAAACAATATATGGTTCGAATGCAAGCAAACATTTATATAATGCAAATAGTTCTTTCCTATTTATTTCCCATTTAATTTGTGGTTCAGTATATGATCCTGAATGGTATCTACAGTGGTGTTCTATTTTTTCATTTTCATATTTATATTTTAATACTCCTCCATAGCTATGGTTACTAGAATCTGATTCTACTATGTAGATGAATTTCTTGTTTTCATCCGGAAAATATAATTTCGGTAGTTCTTTACACATTTCTTTTATCTTTTTTATGTATTTTTTGTCTTTTTCATCAAAGTAATATTCTATATCCTTTTTTAATTTTCGTTGTAAGGGTTTTAGATTTTCTGCTAATTTTGGTACATATTCTCTTACTTGATTAACTAATCCTAAAAAGGATTGTAATTTTTTCTTAGTATCTAATAATTCTTCAGAATTTATTATTTTTTGTACTATATGTGTTTGCATTTTTACTCCATTCCTGTCTATTTGTATTCCTAAGAATTCTATTTGGTTTTTTAGTATTTCGGCTTTTTCTTTACTTAGACTTATTCCCGATATTTCTACTATATGTATGAATTTTTCTAAAAGTCTTATATGTTCTTCTTTAGTTCTTGAATATAGCAATATATCGTCTATGTATACAATACAGTTTTCTAATTGATTGAAGTAATTATCCATAAAATGTTGATATCTACCTGGTGCATTTTTATATCCAAAGGGTAATACGTTCCATTCGTAAAATCCTTGGGGTACGGTAAATGCTGTTAATTGTTTAGATTCTTCTTCTAGTTTTAAGTGGTAGAATCCTGATTTACAGTCAAATTTACTGAAATAGTTATATCCTTGTATTTGTCTTATTTTTAATATTTTGTTTGGTATTGGGTAATTATATGTTTTAGTTTTTGCATTTAGATTTCTGTAATCTATTACCATTCTGCTTTTCTTTCTTTTTTGTTCATTATGTTTGTTTACTATAAATGCCGGGCTGTTATGTTTACTGTTACTTTCTCGTATATAATTATTTTCTAGTAATTCTCTTATATGCATTTGGAATTCTTTTTGATCTTCGAAATTATATCTTAGTGGTTTCTGCATTATTATACTATTTTCATCTATTAATTCGATTTTTACTTTTGTTTTATGTTTTTCCCATCCTTGTAATGGATTTTCATTATATAATGATTTCAATTTATCTTGTAATATTTGTTCTTTATCAATTGTAAATATTATCATTTCGATTTTTTGATCGTTAGTTGTTATATTTTCTAATTTTTGAGTAATTTTTTCACTTCCTTTAATCCATGGTGTGTTTTTTCTTATTTTGTTATTTACTCTTTTTGCTCCTATTTTCTTATTACACGGGGTAGTGAACCACCAATGTGTTTTTGTTATCGTGTGTGGGTATAGCTTTTCTAAAAATGGCATTCCTAATAGTATATCTCTATTAGTGAATTCATAACTATACATTTCTTCTATTATTAATATCTTATCCCATATCTGTGCTTTTATATTTTTAGCTTTGTGTGTTATCATACTTCATTGTTAAATCCAGTAACTATAAGTGGTGATTTTAATTTTTCCCATTTATCTTCTGGTAAGCAGTTATGTTTACACATATTTGCTCCTGCTCCTGTATCTACCATAGGTGTATAATATCTGTTGTAATATCCTTCCACTATTATTTTCATTAGTATATAGATTTTTGTCATTCTTTCATATTAATGTTCTTTTAATGATTATCTTTTTATTTTCATAGTGTATTATTAACTGTCTTTCATCTATATTATATGGTTTGACTGTTTCTAGCCATTTTATTCCTAATGTTATAGTATCTTTACCTTGGTATATTTTAAATTTTATTTTTATTGGTATTCCACCAATAATTAATTCTTGTTCTGTACTTTGTTCCATATTTGTCAATATTCCTGGTAATTCTGTATTTATACTTTCATTTTTTGTAATTTCTTCTTCTTTTATTAGTTCTCTTGTGACGTAACTTTCATTTTGTCCTGTATCTATTTTTATTAGGTATTTTCGCTGATTTAATATTCCTGTTATATAGTATTGGTAAGGCTGTATTTCATTTATACTTGGTTCTAATAATCTTGGTTGTATATCATATTCTATTCTTCTTGAGGTGCTATTTCTAGATGATGATGGTGTATCATAATTTATTCTTTTTGATGTACTTAGTCTTTCTTTTACTATTTCTAAATCTTCCTCAATATCCATATCTTTGTAACTATAGTCATTATTATCAATAACATTAACTATTTTGTCAAAAGGATTTTCTATTTTAATTCTTTGAATTTTATTTTTGGCTGTTATCTTATGTTTTGTAGTTAATACATATAAGTTTTTACATCTAGCTGTAAATATTTTACTACCTGGTGCCAGTTCTATTCCTGACATTTTCCAGTATAGTACTAGAGATTTATCTATATTTCTGTCATCTAATGCTACTGAGTAGTTAGCACTTATGATAAATTTAAATTTTTGGTATATTAAATTTCCTCTAACTGCACTTATTATGCTTTTTTCTATTGGGTGAATAATTCTGTCATCTGCTAAATACAGTTCAATAGGTGTATCTATTCCTTCTCTAAAACAGGCTTTTATGAGTATCTCTGTTGCTCCTAGGTGTACGTATTTTATTGGATTTCTAGCTTTTATTTCTTGGATTTCCTTATTTATTATCTTTTTATTTATTATAGGTATTTTAGCTTTTCCTTGGGTGTATTTGCAGTCTATTATATGTTCTTTTTGGCTTACTACATAGTATTCTTCTTGTCTTATTTTAAAGAAATTTCTTAGTTTAGGTATTTCTAATATTTTGTCTACGCTTAAATCTAATTCTTTTCCTTTTATTTGTTCGAACATATTGCTGTCAAATATTATTTTTTGTTCTGAGCTTTCTTTATCTTGATATTCTTCTTTACTTATAATCCTTACATCTGTTTCAGTCATTATCTGTTTCGTATTCATTTATCTCATTTTCATTATCTGTTTTTTCGTATTCTGTTACTTCATATATACTATCTTCATCATTTAGATCATAATCTATATAATCTATTTGTTTATATTCTTCGTCTTCAATTATTATTTCTACTTCTGAAATTTGTTTTTTATTTACGTTTTTAGGTACTCTACAGTCTCTAGCTAAATGTCCTAATTTGCCACAGTTGTAGCATTTACATTCTGATATATTTTTCTTAGGTCTATGGGGCCTTTTTTGTTTATAATTTTTTATATAATACCTTTTTCTTGGTCTTTTATACTTGTATTTTGTTCTAAATGGTCTGTATTTTTTAATTCTTTTCTTGTATTTGTATTTATTTGTGCATCCAAATTGTGGTGCTGTTCTAGTTGTGCAACATGCTAAGTTTTTTACCAGTATTTTTTCCATTTTCATGTCTTCCTTATGTTTTTCGCATAATTCCGTAAACCATTTTTGTAGAAATTTTATTCTAGATCCTAGTGTATCTATTAGTCCTGATTCTTGCCAGTCTTTAGTTACTTTTGAACTAAATGGTTCTGGTAATTTTGTGTAGTATAGTTTTCTTATTTCTCTACTTTCTTCATTCGTATATAATCCTTTGTAATAGTATTCTTTAAATGCACATGTGTATTCATCCATATAACTCATTTTACATATACTTAATTTGTTTATAAGATTTCTGTTTAGTTCTTTATCTTTTTGCCGTTCTTCTATTTCGGTAGTCATACTACTAAATTCATTTCTTATTGCCATTTCGTATTTGGTTAGTATATCTATAGATGTTGTTGCTGGTTCATTATTAATTTTCTTATTATTTCTTAATGTTTCTAAACTTTCTGGTGATAAACTTTAGAAGATAGCTTAACAGCTATGGTAAGAATTAATAAAGAAAACGAAGAAATAGATAGGAAAAAGGAAATAGAAAAAATTAAAAAACAAGCACAAATAGAAGTTCAGCAAATTAAAGAAGAAAAAGACACGAGAATCCAAGAACTGGAAAAAGAATTAGAAAAACTTAAACAGCTATATGAAGAAAGATTAAAAGCAAGAGAAAAACAACGAGAAGAGTTAAGACTTACAGAAGAAATAGAAAAATTTAAAATATTACTAGAAGAATCAGGTACAGTAGAAAATCAGCCTAAAATAGGAATAGACGACATAAGTGAGCAAAATGATGAAGAAAACCTAGATCAATATTCAGAAACATCAGAAACTTATACTAATCTAATAGAAAAGGAAAATAATATAGAGGTTAATGTAGAAGACATAGACGAAAAACCTAGTACATCAGGAACTAGAAGTCCAAGAAGACCAAATACTAGTCCAACCTATTATACTTACGAAAGGGAAAATAGAAGCAAAACATTATGGAATAAAAGATTAAATAAAAACTGGACACCTAGACAAAATATAGAACAATATAATTTCTTAGACTTAGATTGTGTTGCAGATACAAATAAAACAATTCAGCTATGGATAGGATATATTTCAAAACAGTTAATAGATAACAAAATACTAATAGCAGATGCCCCTGGATACATAGAACGAACATTAATAGGAACAACAAAAATATGGATACAAAATTTATCACCAGAAAGTTTAGAAACATTAAGAAATAATAAGAAAATTAATAATGAACCAGCAACAACATCTATAGATATACTAACCAAAATACGAAATGGCAATAAGAAATGAATTTAGTAGTATGACTACCGAAATAGAAGAACGGCAAAAAGATAAAGAACTAAACAGAAATCTTATAAACAAATTAAGTATATGTAAAATGAGTTATATGGATGAATACACATGTGCATTTAAAGAATACTATTACAAAGGATTATATACGAATGAAGAAAGTAGAGAAATAAGAAAACTATACTACACAAAATTACCAGAACCATTTAGTTCAAAAGTAACTAAAGACTGGCAAGAATCAGGACTAATAGATACACTAGGATCTAGAATAAAATTTCTACAAAAATGGTTTACGGAATTATGCGAAAAACATAAGGAAGACATGAAAATGGAAAAAATAATGGTAAAAAACTTAGCATGTTGCACAACTAGAACAGCACCACAATTTGGATGCACAAATAAATACAAATACAAGAAAAGAATTAAAAAATACAGACCATTTAGAACAAAATACAAGTATAAAAGACCAAGAAAAAGGTATTATATAAAAAATTATAAACAAAAAAGGCCCCATAGACCTAAGAAAAATATATCAGAATGTAAATGCTACAACTGTGGCAAATTAGGACATTTAGCTAGAGACTGTAGAGTACCTAAAAACGTAAATAAAAAACAAATTTCAGAAGTAGAAATAATAATTGAAGACGAAGAATATAAACAAATAGATTATATAGATTATGATCTAAATGATGAAGATAGTATATATGAAGTAACAGAATACGAAAAAACAGATAATGAAAATGAGATAAATGAATACGAAACAGATAATGACTGAAACAGATGTAAGGATTATAAGTAAAGAAGAATATCAAGATAAAAAAAGCTCAGAACAAAAAATAATATTTGACAGCAATATGTTCGAACAAATAAAAGGAAAAGAATTAGATTTAAGCGTAGACAAAATATTAGAAATACCTAAACTAAGAAATTTCTTTAAAATAAGACAAGAAGAATACTATGTAGTAAGCCAAAAAGAACATATAATAGACTGCAAATACACCCAAGGAAAAGCTAAAATACCTATAATAAATAAAAAGATAATAAATAAGGAAATCCAAGAAATAAAAGCTAGAAATCCAATAAAATACGTACACCTAGGAGCAACAGAGATACTCATAAAAGCCTGTTTTAGAGAAGGAATAGATACACCTATTGAACTGTATTTAGCAGATGACAGAATTATTCACCCAATAGAAAAAAGCATAATAAGTGCAGTTAGAGGAAATTTAATATACCAAAAATTTAAATTTATCATAAGTGCTAACTACTCAGTAGCATTAGATGACAGAAATATAGATAAATCTCTAGTACTATACTGGAAAATGTCAGGAATAGAACTGGCACCAGGTAGTAAAATATTTACAGCTAGATGTAAAAACTTATATGTATTAACTACAAAACATAAGATAACAGCCAAAAATAAAATTCAAAGAATTAAAATAGAAAATCCTTTTGACAAAATAGTTAATGTTATTGATAATAATGACTATAGTTACAAAGATATGGATATTGAGGAAGATTTAGAAATAGTAAAAGAAAGACTAAGTACATCAAAAAGAATAAATTATGATACACCATCATCATCTAGAAATAGCACCTCAAGAAGAATAGAATATGATATACAACCAAGATTATTAGAACCAAGTATAAATGAAATACAGCCTTACCAATACTATATAACAGGAATATTAAATCAGCGAAAATACCTAATAAAAATAGATACAGGACAAAATGAAAGTTACGTCACAAGAGAACTAATAAAAGAAGAAGAAATTACAAAAAATGAAAGTATAAATACAGAATTACCAGGAATATTGACAAATATGGAACAAAGTACAGAACAAGAATTAATTATTGGTGGAATACCAATAAAAATAAAATTTAAAATATACCAAGGTAAAGATACTATAACATTAGGAATAAAATGGCTAGAAACAGTCAAACCATATAATATAGATGAAAGACAGTTAATAATACACTATGAAAATAAAAAGATAATCATTAAAAGAACATTAATATGAAAGAATGACAAAAATCTATATACTAATGAAAATAATAGTGGAAGGATATTACAACAGATATTATACACCTATGGTAGATACAGGAGCAGGAGCAAATATGTGTAAACATAACTGCTTACCAGAAGATAAATGGGAAAAATTAAAATCACCACTTATAGTTACTGGATTTAACAATGAAGGAAGTAGGATAACACACAAAGCTAAAAATATAAAAGCACAGATATGGGATAAGATATTAATAATAGAAGAAATGTATAGTTATGAATTCACTAATAGAGATATACTATTAGGAATGCCATTTTTAGAAAAGCTATACCCACACACGATAACAAAAACACATTGGTGGTTCACTACCCCGTGTAATAAGAAAATAGGAGCAAAAAGAGTAAATAACAAAATAAGAAAAAACACACCATGGATTAAAGGAAGTGAAAAAATTACTCAAAAATTAGAAAATATAACAACTAACGATCAAAAAATCGAAATGATAATATTTACAATTGATAAAGAACAAATATTACAAGATAAATTGAAATCATTATATAATGAAAATCCATTACAAGGATGGGAAAAACATAAAACAAAAGTAAAAATCGAATTAATAGATGAAAATAGTATAATAATGCAGAAACCACTAAGATATAATTTCGAAGATCAAAAAGAATTCCAAATGCATATAAGAGAATTACTAGAAAATAATTATATACGAGAAAGTAACAGTAAACATAACAGCCCGACATTTATAGTAAACAAACATAATGAACAAAAAAGAAAGAAAAGCAGAATGGTAATAGATTACAGAAATCTAAATGCAAAAACTAAAACATATAATTACCCAATACCAAACAAAATATTAAAAATAAGACAAATACAAGGATATAACTATTTCAGTAAATTTGACTGTAAATCAGGATTCTACCACTTAAAACTAGAAGAAGAATCTAAACAATTAACAGCATTTACCGTACCCCAAGGATTTTACGAATGGAACGTATTACCCTTTGGATATAAAAATGCACCAGGTAGATATCAACATTTTATGGATAATTACTTCAATCAATTAGAAAACTGTATTGTATACATAGACGATATATTGCTATATTCAAGAACTAAAGAAGAACATATAAGACTTTTAGAAAAATTCATACATATAGTAGAAATATCGGGAATAAGTCTAAGTAAAGAAAAAGCCGAAATACTAAAAAACCAAATAGAATTCTTAGGAATACAAATAGACAGGAATGGAGTAAAAATGCAAACACATATAGTACAAAAAATAATAAATTCTGAAGAATTATTAGATACTAAGAAAAAATTACAATCCTTTTTAGGATTAGTTAATCAAGTAAGAGAATATGTACCAAAATTAGCAGAAAATCTAAAACCCTTACAACGAAAATTAAAAAAGGATATAGAATATTACTTTGATGAAAAAGACAAAAAATACATAAAAAAGATAAAAGAAATGTGTAAAGAACTACCGAAATTATATTTTCCGGATGAAAACAAGAAATTCATCTACATAGTAGAATCAGATTCTAGTAACCATAGCTATGGAGGAGTATTAAAATATAAATATGAAAATGAAAAAATAGAACACCACTGTAGATACCATTCAGGATCATATACTGAACCACAAATTAAATGGGAAATAAATAGGAAAGAACTATTTGCATTATATAAATGTTTGCTTGCATTCGAACCATATATTGTTTATAACAAATTTATTGTTAGAACAGATAATACACAAGTAAAATGGTGGATAACTAAGAAAGTACAAGATTCTGTAACAACAAAGGAAATAAGGAGATTGGTATTAAATATATTAAATTTTTCATTTACAATTGAAGTTATCAAGACTGAAAAGAATACAATTGCAGATTACATCTCAAGACTCAAAAATTGAAGAAGGTAAGATGGATCAGATACTTGGACTACTGAGTACACTTTGTAAAAAAGTGGAAAATATGGAAGAAGAAATACAAAAGCTAAAAGGCAAACCTATTAGTCAGCAGCATGACTCGAAACATGCGGAGATACGTCGAACGGAAGACGTAAAAAATCCAGAGCTAAAAGGAGACGTTGGGAAACTCCCTAAAACCCAAGCTAACATTTCACCTAGTGCAGTTGCAGGTACCTCAAGACCTACAGAAAGAAGAGAAGCCATCAAAAAACAATTATTCGATAAACCATTTACACCCAAAAAGAATATACCACCTACTCCACCACCACAAACTACCACCTACAGAGAAAGTTTGAACCAAGATAAACAAACCTACAACCATATTACTACCAAATACGTACAAAATATACACAGAATCCAAACTTTCCTGAACAAAAATCCAAGATCTACCACTACAAATAACCCCGCAGAAGATTATGTGACACAGCATCTACAAGGATATAATAAATTAATTGCACAACCAAAAACTAGTGCAAATCTAGTAAGAACTTGCTACGATTATGGATTACTTAATACCGTATATACGGCAACTGGAGAGGAAGTAGCTATGATACCTGAAATACATAAGGCCTTCACTACCTACAAAAGAATTACCAAGGGAACTTTCTTTTATATAAAAATATACTCAGCCCCAGCAGAGATACTATTTACAGAAATAAAACCTATTATACAAGTAGTAAAGATAGGACTTACAAAAGAAATGATAATCCCTGAAAAAATAGAACAACAAAATGAGATATCATATGAAGAGATACCAGAGTTCTACTCCAACAAAAGGATAATAGGACTCGCAACAATATTAAACGAATTAGCTAACAATTATCTAAATGGGAATGCAGTCTGGAACTATTATTCACGGGACCAGACAATTATCTATGCAAACTCGAAAGAATATAAGGAAGCTGACATGGAAGAACTTAGACAATGGATAATCAGCCTCCTAAAACCAGAAGAGATACCTACAACTAGAGCCATACGGAAAAATTACATCTCTCCAGCTCTGCTAACAAGATACTGCAAGATAGTCGGACAAAAATATCCGGACCACCATTGCTCCAAGTGCCATGGTGAAGATAATGATCAAATACCGGATGTACAGCTGGAATAAGATAAGGACAAAAAAGGAAAAGCAAAGGCTCAAGATAAAACCAAAGAAAATGAAAAGAAAGAAGATAGTGGAAAATGAAGTAAAGATGTCGGCCAGCAGATAAAGGTGTCGGCCAACAGAAAAAGAAGAAAACAACGGATGCAAAAGATCAAAAGAAGCAGATAAGAAGAAGAAGTTAGATATAATTTTTCAATTTTTGTAAAAAGTCCGAATGTAAAGGACAGCTATAAAGTAAAATTTTTGTTTTTGTAAAGTCGTAAAGTATACAGTAGAGGGCGGCTACTTTAGCAAGAAAGTCGCAAAGTAAATAGTAAAATTTGTCGGCCACCAGTCGCTATTCATGAACAGTAAAGGTCGTTCATGAACAGTAAAGGCCAAATGTAATAGTTTGTAAATTTTGTTATAAATAGAACATCAGACGGAAGCCAAAGGCATCCGCAATCCAACATATTCTCTCTCAACTCTTACTTCCGCACCCCTACCCCCAATTGATTATATCCTTGTAGATGCTGTGTCACATAATCTTCTGCGGGGTTATTTGTAGTGGTAGATCTTGGATTTTTGTTCAGGAAAGTTTGGATTCTGTGTATATTTTGTACGTATTTGGTAGTAATATGGTTGTAGGTTTGTTTATCTTGGTTCAAACTTTCTCTGTAGGTGGTAGTTTGTGGTGGTGGAGTAGGTGGTATATTCTTTTTGGGTGTAAATGGTTTATCGAATAATTGTTTTTTGATGGCTTCTCTTCTTTCTGTAGGTCTTGAGGTACCTGCAACTGCACTAGGTGAAATGTTAGCTTGGGTTTTAGGGAGTTTCCCAACGTCTCCTTTTAGCTCTGGATTTTTTACGTCTTCCGTTCGACGTATCTCCGCATGTTTCGAGTCATGCTGCTGACTAATAGCTTTGCCTTTTAGCTTTTGTATTTCTTCTTCCATATTTTCCACTTTTTTACAAAGTGTACTCAGTAGTCCAAGTATCTGATCCATCTTACCTTCTTCAATTTTTGAGTCTTGAGATGTAATCTGCAATTGTATTCTTTTCAGTCTTGATAACTTCAATTGTAAATGAAAAATTTAATATATTTAATACCAATCTCCTTATTTCCTTTGTTGTTACAGAATCTTGTACTTTCTTAGTTATCCACCATTTTACTTGTGTATTATCTGTTCTAACAATAAATTTGTTATAAACAATATATGGTTCGAATGCAAGCAAACATTTATATAATGCAAATAGTTCTTTCCTATTTATTTCCCATTTAATTTGTGGTTCAGTATATGATCCTGAATGGTATCTACAGTGGTGTTCTATTTTTTCATTTTCATATTTATATTTTAATACTCCTCCATAGCTATGGTTACTAGAATCTGATTCTACTATGTAGATGAATTTCTTGTTTTCATCCGGAAAATATAATTTCGGTAGTTCTTTACACATTTCTTTTATCTTTTTTATGTATTTTTTGTCTTTTTCATCAAAGTAATATTCTATATCCTTTTTTAATTTTCGTTGTAAGGGTTTTAGATTTTCTGCTAATTTTGGTACATATTCTCTTACTTGATTAACTAATCCTAAAAAGGATTGTAATTTTTTCTTAGTATCTAATAATTCTTCAGAATTTATTATTTTTTGTACTATATGTGTTTGCATTTTTACTCCATTCCTGTCTATTTGTATTCCTAAGAATTCTATTTGGTTTTTTAGTATTTCGGCTTTTTCTTTACTTAGACTTATTCCCGATATTTCTACTATATGTATGAATTTTTCTAAAAGTCTTATATGTTCTTCTTTAGTTCTTGAATATAGCAATATATCGTCTATGTATACAATACAGTTTTCTAATTGATTGAAGTAATTATCCATAAAATGTTGATATCTACCTGGTGCATTTTTATATCCAAAGGGTAATACGTTCCATTCGTAAAATCCTTGGGGTACGGTAAATGCTGTTAATTGTTTAGATTCTTCTTCTAGTTTTAAGTGGTAGAATCCTGATTTACAGTCAAATTTACTGAAATAGTTATATCCTTGTATTTGTCTTATTTTTAATATTTTGTTTGGTATTGGGTAATTATATGTTTTAGTTTTTGCATTTAGATTTCTGTAATCTATTACCATTCTGCTTTTCTTTCTTTTTTGTTCATTATGTTTGTTTACTATAAATGCCGGGCTGTTATGTTTACTGTTACTTTCTCGTATATAATTATTTTCTAGTAATTCTCTTATATGCATTTGGAATTCTTTTTGATCTTCGAAATTATATCTTAGTGGTTTCTGCATTATTATACTATTTTCATCTATTAATTCGATTTTTACTTTTGTTTTATGTTTTTCCCATCCTTGTAATGGATTTTCATTATATAATGATTTCAATTTATCTTGTAATATTTGTTCTTTATCAATTGTAAATATTATCATTTCGATTTTTTGATCGTTAGTTGTTATATTTTCTAATTTTTGAGTAATTTTTTCACTTCCTTTAATCCATGGTGTGTTTTTTCTTATTTTGTTATTTACTCTTTTTGCTCCTATTTTCTTATTACACGGGGTAGTGAACCACCAATGTGTTTTTGTTATCGTGTGTGGGTATAGCTTTTCTAAAAATGGCATTCCTAATAGTATATCTCTATTAGTGAATTCATAACTATACATTTCTTCTATTATTAATATCTTATCCCATATCTGTGCTTTTATATTTTTAGCTTTGTGTGTTATCATACTTCCTTCATTGTTAAATCCAGTAACTATAAGTGGTGATTTTAATTTTTCCCATTTATCTTCTGGTAAGCAGTTATGTTTACACATATTTGCTCCTGCTCCTGTATCTACCATAGGTGTATAATATCTGTTGTAATATCCTTCCACTATTATTTTCATTAGTATATAGATTTTTGTCATTCTTTCATATTAATGTTCTTTTAATGATTATCTTTTTATTTTCATAGTGTATTATTAACTGTCTTTCATCTATATTATATGGTTTGACTGTTTCTAGCCATTTTATTCCTAATGTTATAGTATCTTTACCTTGGTATATTTTAAATTTTATTTTTATTGGTATTCCACCAATAATTAATTCTTGTTCTGTACTTTGTTCCATATTTGTCAATATTCCTGGTAATTCTGTATTTATACTTTCATTTTTTGTAATTTCTTCTTCTTTTATTAGTTCTCTTGTGACGTAACTTTCATTTTGTCCTGTATCTATTTTTATTAGGTATTTTCGCTGATTTAATATTCCTGTTATATAGTATTGGTAAGGCTGTATTTCATTTATACTTGGTTCTAATAATCTTGGTTGTATATCATATTCTATTCTTCTTGAGGTGCTATTTCTAGATGATGATGGTGTATCATAATTTATTCTTTTTGATGTACTTAGTCTTTCTTTTACTATTTCTAAATCTTCCTCAATATCCATATCTTTGTAACTATAGTCATTATTATCAATAACATTAACTATTTTGTCAAAAGGATTTTCTATTTTAATTCTTTGAATTTTATTTTTGGCTGTTATCTTATGTTTTGTAGTTAATACATATAAGTTTTTACATCTAGCTGTAAATATTTTACTACCTGGTGCCAGTTCTATTCCTGACATTTTCCAGTATAGTACTAGAGATTTATCTATATTTCTGTCATCTAATGCTACTGAGTAGTTAGCACTTATGATAAATTTAAATTTTTGGTATATTAAATTTCCTCTAACTGCACTTATTATGCTTTTTTCTATTGGGTGAATAATTCTGTCATCTGCTAAATACAGTTCAATAGGTGTATCTATTCCTTCTCTAAAACAGGCTTTTATGAGTATCTCTGTTGCTCCTAGGTGTACGTATTTTATTGGATTTCTAGCTTTTATTTCTTGGATTTCCTTATTTATTATCTTTTTATTTATTATAGGTATTTTAGCTTTTCCTTGGGTGTATTTGCAGTCTATTATATGTTCTTTTTGGCTTACTACATAGTATTCTTCTTGTCTTATTTTAAAGAAATTTCTTAGTTTAGGTATTTCTAATATTTTGTCTACGCTTAAATCTAATTCTTTTCCTTTTATTTGTTCGAACATATTGCTGTCAAATATTATTTTTTGTTCTGAGCTTTCTTTATCTTGATATTCTTCTTTACTTATAATCCTTACATCTGTTTCAGTCATTATCTGTTTCGTATTCATTTATCTCATTTTCATTATCTGTTTTTTCGTATTCTGTTACTTCATATATACTATCTTCATCATTTAGATCATAATCTATATAATCTATTTGTTTATATTCTTCGTCTTCAATTATTATTTCTACTTCTGAAATTTGTTTTTTATTTACGTTTTTAGGTACTCTACAGTCTCTAGCTAAATGTCCTAATTTGCCACAGTTGTAGCATTTACATTCTGATATATTTTTCTTAGGTCTATGGGGCCTTTTTTGTTTATAATTTTTTATATAATACCTTTTTCTTGGTCTTTTATACTTGTATTTTGTTCTAAATGGTCTGTATTTTTTAATTCTTTTCTTGTATTTGTATTTATTTGTGCATCCAAATTGTGGTGCTGTTCTAGTTGTGCAACATGCTAAGTTTTTTACCAGTATTTTTTCCATTTTCATGTCTTCCTTATGTTTTTCGCATAATTCCGTAAACCATTTTTGTAGAAATTTTATTCTAGATCCTAGTGTATCTATTAGTCCTGATTCTTGCCAGTCTTTAGTTACTTTTGAACTAAATGGTTCTGGTAATTTTGTGTAGTATAGTTTTCTTATTTCTCTACTTTCTTCATTCGTATATAATCCTTTGTAATAGTATTCTTTAAATGCACATGTGTATTCATCCATATAACTCATTTTACATATACTTAATTTGTTTATAAGATTTCTGTTTAGTTCTTTATCTTTTTGCCGTTCTTCTATTTCGGTAGTCATACTACTAAATTCATTTCTTATTGCCATTTCGTATTTGGTTAGTATATCTATAGATGTTGTTGCTGGTTCATTATTAATTTTCTTATTATTTCTTAATGTTTCTAAACTTTCTGGTGATAAATTTTGTATCCATATTTTTGTTGTTCCTATTAATGTTCGTTCTATGTATCCAGGGGCATCTGCTATTAGTATTTTGTTATCTATTAACTGTTTTGAAATATATCCTATCCATAGCTGAATTGTTTTATTTGTATCTGCAACACAATCTAAGTCTAAGAAATTATATTGTTCTATATTTTGTCTAGGTGTCCAGTTTTTATTTAATCTTTTATTCCATAATGTTTTGCTTCTATTTTCCCTTTCGTAAGTATAATAGGTTGGACTAGTATTTGGTCTTCTTGGACTTCTAGTTCCTGATGTACTAGGTTTTTCGTCTATGTCTTCTACATTAACCTCTATATTATTTTCCTTTTCTATTAGATTAGTATAAGTTTCTGATGTTTCTGAATATTGATCTAGGTTTTCTTCATCATTTTGCTCACTTATGTCGTCTATTCCTATTTTAGGCTGATTTTCTACTGTACCTGATTCTTCTAGTAATATTTTAAATTTTTCTATTTCTTCTGTAAGTCTTAACTCTTCTCGTTGTTTTTCTCTTGCTTTTAATCTTTCTTCATATAGCTGTTTAAGTTTTTCTAATTCTTTTTCCAGTTCTTGGATTCTCGTGTCTTTTTCTTCTTTAATTTGCTGAACTTCTATTTGTGCTTGTTTTTTAATTTTTTCTATTTCCTTTTTCCTATCTATTTCTTCGTTTTCTTTATTAATTCTTACCATAGCTGTTAAGCTATCTTCTAAGGTTGCCGATTCTTTTTCTAACATCAAATATAATTGATCTCCTATCTTTTTAAATCTTCTTCCTAAGTTTGAGTGTATAATTTTTATTTCTGTTCCCTTCTGGCTCATAAATTTTTCTTCTTCTACAGTGTATTCTTCTTTGTTCATATTAATCCATGTTGTAATTTATATTCTAAGTGTTGTAGTTGTAGTTCTAAATGAAATATTATTCTCCTTTGTGTTTTTATTGATATTTGGCACACTCCTGCAATTATATTATAATTTAACCTTTCTTTTCTAGATTCAATTTCTTCTGTTATTTCATTTATTTTATTAAGTAATTGTTGTCTGTATTCTTCACTATTATCCATGTTATTTTTCATTTCAGTTTTTTCAAATATTTTATATATTTATATTCTGTTTCTGAAATTATATCTATTAAATATCCAAGTCTAACATTATTTGTTTTATTTAAGCTTAAGAGTTTATATTCAGGATATAATATTTTTAACTGATTTTTTAATTTTTTAGCTTTTTTATGGATATGACCTTTCTTTGATTTATTCTGTGTTTGGTTCATTGGTTAAACATTTTATTATAGTATTCTATTTTTAATGGTTCTAATCTTTGTAACTCTTCTATACATCCATATGCGTACTCTAAATATTCCAGATTACGTTCCAGATTACTATCTTTCATATATTCCCTTATATTATCTTGTAATAAAAGCTTTGTTAATCTTATACTTTCCATAGTATCTAACCAATATTCCATATATTCATAATTTACCATTTTTTAGTCTAAGTTTTTATCTAATTTTCTAATTTCTTCTATAGTCATTTCCGTCCAATTAACTTCATAGTTTCTTCTAATTCTATTATTTCTTCTAATATCTTAGACAATAATTTCATTATACATAAGACAAGTAACTCATATCTATGATTCCTATGTGATAGATTTGAACTCATTTTATGAATTTTTCTAAACATGGTATTCCTTTAAATCTCCTTAGGCATTATTTAAAATTATCTAATTCTTATATCGTTATTCTGAAATTATCCTTTTGGGTCATTACTATGCGTTTTCAGTTATGATTAGTTACCCTAACAATGACTTCAACTCTGTGTACTCCCCTAAAACGGCTCTCCTGGCCTAACCGGTTTCCACGTTAGGATGTCTTAGTCTGGGCATACTTATTCATAACTTACTAAACACGTACATAGCAAACTTAATCAGGCATTCATAAAAACGATATAACAAGAAGATATTAATAAATAATATTTAGCAGATTATCAGGAATACAGCAGTTTAGTTATTCATAATGATGAATAAACATACCTCAGTTTGTAGTTTTGCATCATTGCTAGATTTTTCCATTAGATTATAATTTTAAAGTAGATTGTTTTTGTTTTTGATTTTTTAGCTCTGATACCAAATTGGGGGTAGGGGTGCGGAAGTAAGAGTTGAGAGAGAATATGTTGGATTGCGGATGCCTTTGGCTTCCGTCTGATGTTCTATTTATAACAAAATTTACAAACTATTACATTTGGAATCACACCCTGAGATGATCTAGGTTTAAGGATGAGCCTAAGAGCCAGAACCTGTATCATAAGACGATACAACATAGAAAGTATGCGGTCAGTACGTGGAATGTACCGAGTATGCAAGGTAAGAAAAATGGACATTTAAAATGTGTGAAAACTCATAAAACACCATAAGAGTAGGACACCATGCTCATATCATAAATATCTAATATATAATATCATAGGGGCTCAAGGTTTACAAAGAATTCATAATACAATCGAAATCATAATCATAAGAGGAAAGTCGTATTGAACATAACATGAGACAATATACATAATCATAGACATGCATAAATCATGAGGAGCAACGGGAGATTCTCATAACTGACATACCTCATATGAGCGCACATGAAGCCCGACTTGTAACCCTAGCCGGGAGGGTGTCCATACCTTGTCAAGGGTAGGACCATCAAAGTGTGGTATCACTGGTGAAAAGGGCCATTTTGGTGGGGGACAATCACAAATAAGGTCCAAACATATCTACGGTAGCATATAGTTTATGAGATTTGGGGTAGAACCTAGGCCCCAAACCTACTCAGTGCTCGGTACTACTCCCAAAACATATATAGTGCTCATAGTATAATATGCATGAGTTTATAGGCTAGTTAAATCATGATAATCATAAGCATTCTTGTAAATACATGATCTAGCTATGAAACAAGGCCCATGAGTCAGCCTAAAACATAATTCATGAATTATAAGTTTCATACATACTTGTAGATCATACACATATAACTTGTAAATCATCAAATAATGATGGGTTATTGGATAAGTTCATATTTAAAATCATAAATCATCTTGGGCTCATAATTATCAACAATTGAAATGAAGATCATAAATCAATTCATCATAGATCTTACATAATTAGTCTTAATTTAGTAGAAATGGAAGTCAATAATTTGATAGTCAAAATAGTTGTAAAAATCTTATCAAAATCCATAAAATATAATTTAAATCACAATTTAAAACAACCCATTGGTAAATCGTTAAAATTCCACAAGATTTGAATTAAAACCCCATGAGATTTTTGATTGATTTTCATGAATCAAAGAGGATGGGCATGGGTGTGAACAAAAACACCCATTCGTGACCCTACATACTTGAAAAGGCTTGATTCTACCACTTCTCTGATCGCCCAAGAAGGATTTTGATAAGAACCTTGGGAACTTGCTCTAGATCACCTCCTCAACTTCTAAATTTTTGCATGCATGGAAGGAAATAACTTAGAATATTTTTCCCCCTCCTAAAACCCACTAAAACAAGCCTTAAACGATGTAGGATAGGCTTTAGGAACTTAGAATTTATGAAAAGGCCCTTACTAATTCATAGAAAAGTAGTTTTCAAGTGGTCCTAATGGACGACCTGACGACTCGTCCTCACTGGCCATGACTCATCATGTCGATCATCAAGTGCACTGCCTTGCTTTGTCTCCTAGGCTCTTAACGGGTCATATCACGACTCGTCAGGGGTGAACACGACTCATGGTCAACAGTCTTTAAGTATACTATCTCATCTTTTTTCCCATTATATTTCCTTCCCCACGGCTGACCCAACGACTCGTGGGTCCTAACCACGAGTCGTGGCCTCGCTCGTGGGGTCTCAACTCTTCCAGGACTTTTATCAACACTCAGGCCTTCCCCACGAGTCACCTGATGACTCCTGGGCTATCCTCACGAGTCGTGGGATGACTCGTCCTAACACTGCAAATGACAATTTCCACTTTTCCCCCTTTCAACTCTCGGGTCTAATCTTTGAGCTCCCGAGGTATAAAAATATCTCCCCTTGGGAACATTCGTCCTTGAATGTAGGAAACAAGAAGAAAATAGAAATATGCAATTATCATATTCAAATACTGATCATTTAAACCAAAAATTAATGGAATGACTGCCTCCGATACTTATCACATAACTGAATTGATCTCGTGCTTGACATACACATCCATACACATAAAAGAAACTTGAACACATGAACCGAACATGAAAACTAAATAGAGTATTAGGGCAACAATTGATACCTCAACCCGAAACTGAGCATATAAGAAACACGTGAGGGTATTTAGCCATCGTGTCGGCTTCGTCTTCCTACGTAGCTCCCTCAACATGCTGATTTCTCCACAACACCTTTACTGAAGCTACTTCCTTGTTCCTCAGCCTCCGAACTTGATGATCCAATATTCCAACTAGAACTTCCTCAATGCTAAGGCTATCCTTTACACAAACATTGTCCACCGGGACTACTAGAGTTGGATCTCCCAAACATTTCTTCAAAAGCAGCACATGAAACATAGGATGCACGAAAGATAACTCTGAGGGCAAGTCCAACTCATACGCTACCATACCAACTCTTCTCATAATCCGGTAGGGATGAACATAATGGGGACTGAGTTTTCCCTTCTTCCCAAATCACATGACTCCCTTCATGAGAGATATCTTCAGAAATACCCAATCATCCACCTCGAACTCCAACTCTTTCCTCCTCACATCAACATATGACTTTTGATGACTATGAGCGGTTTTTAACCTGTCCCTTATCAACTGGACCTTCACCATAGCCTCATGAACCGAATCTGGCTCTATCATAACTGCCTCACCAACCTCAAACCATCCACTGGGAGATCTATAAGTCCACCCATAAAGATCCTCAAACGGTGCCATCTAGATGCTAAAGTGATAGCTGTTATTGCAAGCAAACTCAATCAGGGGCAAGTGATCATCCCAACTACCTTTAAAGTCCATCACACAATCTCTCAACATGTCCTCAAGGGTTTGGATTGTCTGCTCCTCTTTACCATCGGTCTGCGGATGAAATGGTGTCCGAAGCTTAACTTGAGTCCCGAGCCCCTTTTAAACTTTACGAAAATTGGATCCTCATCTTGTATAGCACGTCAGTCACCAAGGACAATTCCGATCCTTTCTGGACAACAATACCGCCATCGGTCAAGTCGACCAACCTAACTCCGAACCTTGCAAGTCGATGTACTTCTTTTACTAGCTCCTTCTTTCCTTCATCCACATGGGACACACTCTCCATAGAGAGCCTGCTAAGTGCATCTACTACCACATTCGTTTTACTCGGATGGTAAAGGAAACAAATATCATAATCATTGAGTGACTCCGACCACCTCCTTTGCCAAAGATTGAGATCTTTCTATGTGAACACATATTGTAAGCTCTTGTGGTCCGTAAACACATCCACATGGGCCCTATATAAGTAATGTCTTCATATATTTAATGCGAATACTACTACTGCCAAATCTAGATCATGGGTTGGGTAATTCTTCTCATGGATCTTTAGCTGTCTAGAGGCATAGGCTATTGCCTTTCCTCGTTATATCAATACACACCCGAGTCTGATTCTCGAAGCATCACAATACACCACAAAACCATCTGTACCCTCGGGTAGGGTCAACAATGGTGATGAAGTGATTTGAGTCTTTAACTCTTGGAAGCTCTTCTCACAAGCCTCCGACCATTGGAATTTTACCTTCTTTTGAGTCAACTTAGTCAATGGTGCTGCAATTGATGAAAAGCCCTCAACAAACCTCCGATAGTAGCCTATTAGACCCAGGAAACATCAAATATCCAAGGAATTCACCGGTCTAGGCCAATTCTTCACCGCCTCAATTTTTTGAGAATCTACGGTTATGTCCTCACTTGATACCATATGGACCAAAAATGCCACCGAGTTCAACCAGAACTTGCACCTGCTGAACTTGGCATACAACTGGTGATCCTTAAGGGTCTGAAGCACTACTTTCATGTGAGCAGCATGCTCCTCCTCACTCTGAGAGTATATAAGGATGTGATCAATGAAAATAATCACAAACATGTCCATATATGGCTTGAATACCCGGTTCATCAGGTTCATAACAGCTGCAAGAGCATTTGTTAGTCTAAAAGACATAACTACAAACTCATAATGGCCCTATCGCATCCTGAAGGTTGTTTTCGAGATTTCACTCTCCCGAACTCTGAGTTGATGATACTTGGACCTGAGATCTATCTTTGAGAAACACTTGGCACCGTGAAGCTAGTCAAACAGATCATCGATCTTGGGTAAAGGATACTTTTTCTTAACGGTGAACTTGTTCAATTGCCGATAGTCAATGCACATCTGAAGAGAACCATCCTTCTTCCGGACAAATAAAACCGCTGCACCCTATGGAGACTTGCTCGGTCTAATAAAACCCTTATCTAATAGGTCTTTAAACTGCTCCTTTAACTCTCTTAGCCTTTCTAGAGCCATCTTGTAAGGAGGGATATATATAGGTTGTGTATCGGGTAGAAAGTCAATACCAAAATCAATCTCCCATTCGAGAGGAACACTTGGAAAATCATCAGGAAAAACCTGTAGATACTCACACACCACTGGAACTAACTGGATGGCAGGAGTCTTGGACTCAACATACTTGAACCTAACCAGATGGTACACGCATCCCTTAGAAATCATCTTCTGGGCCTTAAGATATGAAATAAATTGACCCACTGGTACAACCGAACTACCCTTCCACTTCAAAATTGATTCGCCCGAAAAATGAAATTCCACGGCACAAGTTCTACAATTTATGAAAGCATAACAGGCATAAAACCAATCCATGCCAATAATAATATCAAAGTCAATCATGGCTAACTCTACAAGGTCCGCGGAGGTGACTTTATGCAATATAGTGATTGGACATCCTCTATATACCTGCCTAGCTACGAGCGAAACACCGATAGGAGTAGAAACCGAAAATGGTTCCTACAGATTCTCGGGACTAACTCCAAAGCTACCAGCAATGTAAGGAGTCATAAAATAAAAGGTAGCTCCGGATCTAAGAGAGCATAAAAATTACTGAAAAGCACACAACATACCAGTGACCACATCCGGGGAGACCTCCTACTCCTGATGGGGTACTAAAGCATAAAACCTATTTTGACGCTGACCGCTGGCTGTATTGGTCGAGGCACCCTACTAAGGATGTACTACTGGAGCGGCAAAACTGGCTGCTGGCAGGCGAGCTCCATCGAACCTTGTTCTAGCTAAAGGGAAATCTCTGCGTCTATGTCCGGGTTTGCCACACCTGAAACAAGCATCCGAGTCATCTAGGAACCTCCCAGGATGGTTCTTGCCTCACTTCATACAAGTTAGAAAAGTACTCTCTATCTGCATGCTGCCCTGGTCTCTCGAATCTCGAGCCCTGCTCCTCCAATCCCCTCAGAATCTAGATGGCGTACTGGCCAATGATGGTGCTGGAGGAATAGACCTATGTTGAGACTGCTGATGCTATCCACCCATGATATGACCTAAGAAGTTTCTTAACTGTCGATCCTGGCCCTTTTGGTCTCTCTCTACCTCTGATATACTGACTCCATCTACTGAGCATGTATCACTACGCGGGGAAAGTCTATTTCTCGATGCAACACGACAATCTTGCAATCCTTATCCAGATAGTCTACCACTCCATGTACAAAATGACTCACTCGAGCCCTCTGGTCCGCCACTAACTCTAGCACTTACTTGGATAAACGGGTGAACTCTAATGCATACTTCTGAACAAACATGTCACCCTGCTTCAAGTTAATAAAGTCGACCTCTTTTTTCTCCCTCATCTCTTGAGGGAAGAGTCAATCCAAGAATGTTGTGGGGATCACTTCCCAACTGATAGGGCCTGCACCCACTTCCATAGCATCTCTCCACTATTTGAACCATATGTGAGCCACCCCCTTTAGTTGATAGGAGTTCAAATCTACACAATGTCATTGGTCACCCCCATAACCTCTGTGATATTTAGAATCTCCTCGATGAAATCATGCGGGTCCTCATCCACCTTGGACCCAAGGAACTTCAGAGGGCTCATCCTCAAGAAGTCTTTAATCCAGGATGCTACTACATTGCCCTTATTAGGGATATGCACAATAGCCTGCTGGTTGACCTGAGCGGTCAAGGCCAACGCCAACATTTGGATCACCACCCGAAACTTAGCTTGGGCAACTGGCCCGACACTTGGGGCTCCTGAGCAGGTGGGGCTTGTTGATGCCCATTGATCTCAGGCAAAATAGCATGCCCGAGTGATGCTTTATAACTTAGTTTTGTATTGTTTATCGACTAAATTATATGCATTCTCATGTAAATTTATGTAAATGTGAATATATACACTAACCAACATGCTTAGTTCTTGTTTTTGTAGGTTTTAAATGAATTTGAGGAACTAATCTATGAGTTGGTGAAGTAGAGGAATGGAATCGGAAGCTAATTACAAAAGTTGGTAAGGAAGCATGCCTTGGTAAGGCTAGCCGCGCCAGGCAGCATGCCATGTTGTGCGTGTGCCACGCCACGCCAATGCCAGGCACTAGAGGAAGGCAGCAAGCAGGCAGGTAACCTGCGCTCCAGCGCCATTTCACACCAGGCAACCAGCGCGCCAACACCATGTCACGCTTGCCATCGCGTTGCACAGGCAGCGTGCCATGCTAGCCATCGCGGCAAGCCTTGGCCGATTGTAATCCTAAGGCAATTTCCAGTGTGCATCTGCGTTACCTCCATGTCACGGAGGCAGTGCTCCATGATACACTTCGTGACACAGAGCTAGTCCACGACAGGCATAATTTTGTACAATTCTCATTTATTATAAATGGGTCCCTTAGCTCCTAAAATCATTTGGTCACAATTTTATTCTGAAAAACCACCTAGGAGTGAAGGGAGAAGTGGGAGAACACACCTAGGGTTCATCAATTTCATCTTATCATCTACCAATTCTTGTAAGTATTTTACTTTAACAATGTTTTCTTGTAATTTTATGAACATGAGTGGCTAGAACCCTTCCTCTAGGGTTGAAGCCATGAGTTATGAGTGTGTTTTTACGCATTTGCTTTGGAATTAAGTTATTGATTGTTGTTTTGTCTTGCATTCTTAATTATGATTGTTTTTATGATTGATCACCATGAAAACACACATGTTAAACTTAGGCAAATGCTTGAGAAAGCAAACCTAGGGAAGAACATAAGAATGTAGGAAGCAAGTTCTTGTCTTTTGATAAGATTTTGTGGTTAGGATAGAAATATACCTAATACCTTGCTTGGTTGATAAAATGGGAAGAGAGAAAGACACCGGATTAGATTTGTTACTCCACCACTCGAAGAAGTAGTTGTGAAGCTAAGTTAGGTTAAATGGTTGGAGGTATGGAAGTACCCTAATCAATGGATAACCCCATAAACCACATCCACGTAGTTAATTGGCCATGAACTAGAATTAGCATCCTCGCTCACACACGAAAATTTTACTAGACTCTGCATTGGGTGGGCGAGCCTTAGAGAAGACTTATGACGAGTTGTACACGCTGTTGAATAGAATTGCACAGGGTAATCCAGAGTGGCACAGCGAGTCATCGAGAAGGGAAGGAAAGAGATCAGGGTTGATAGAGGTAGATGGTATGAATGCCTTGGCGGCACAATTAGCTTCGTTCTAGCATCAGATGATGACTCAGTTCAATAAACTAACTATGAACCAATAGTAGGGTCAAGTTAATGCAGTTCAGCAAGCTCCGAGTTGGTGTGAAATTTACGGAAATAATGGGCACAATGTAGAATCTTGTGGAGCCAATATGGAATCAGTCAATTTTTTTGGGAATGGGCAGAGGAAAAATTAGAATTTTGGGAACAACTACAACAAAAATTGGTAGGGCCACCCGAATTTTTCTTGGGGTGGAAACCAAAAGCAAAGTTATCAGCAACCTCAACAACAGTAGTATCAGCAGAATAGGTAGAATAATGTCCAGTTGAGCAGCAACATTAAGGAAACATTGCAGAAAAACAGGGAGACCCAGACTCAGTTAGCAGAGAATCAGGCGAGGATGGCAGCAGACTTGAAGAATCAGTAAGTGGCCACCCGCAACCTAGAAAAACAAATGGGTCAGATAGCAGCTACTCAAAACATGAGACTGCAGGGAGGACTATCAAGTGACACGGATCCTAACCCCCGGCAGGTCAATGCCATCAGGCTGAGAAGTGGAAAACAATTAGCTGATGTAGTGCTACAAGAGAAAAGAGAGGAGGTGCAGCCGGAGTTGGTTAGACCAGGACCATTCACTGACAAGGGAGACATTCAGAGTGTTGGGAACAAAATGCAAAATCTTCATTGCAGCCAGCACGAAGACCACCACCTTCATTCCCTCAGACATTCAGAAAGAGCAAGGAGGAGGAATGCTTCAAAAAGTTCTTTGAGAGTTTCAAAGAACTTCACATAAATTTTCCTCTTATCGATGTTTTGCAGGGAATGCCCAAGTATGCTAAATACTTGAAAGACGTGATGGCGAACAAAGTCAGATTGGCGGATGTCCAGACGGTAGCACTAACTGAGGAGTGTAGTCACAGGGTATTGAGCAAGAATTCGAAGAAGCTCAAAGACCCAGGGAGTTTTACCCTCCCCATACAAATTGGTAAAGCTGAGGTGCTACGAGCTTTGTGTGATTTAGGGGCAGCAGTTAATCTAATGCCCTATCTTTATTTAACACCATGGAATTGGGAAAATCAAGGCCAACAAGGTTGATGCTACAGCTGGTGGATAAGTCGCGAGTGACACCTGATGGAATAATAGAGGACCTTCTCATTAAAGTGGGTAAGTTTATTATACTTGCTGATTTTATTATCTTAGATTTTAAGGTTGATGACCAGGTACCCTTAATTTTGGGACGGCCATTCTTGGCAACCGGAGGAGCATTGAGTTAAGAGTAGGGACCCTAAAAATGAGGGTCGAGGATGAGAAAGAACTCTTCTGAGTATACCAAGAAATGAACCTATCCACACACTACAGAAACCTTTGTCAGGTAAGTGTGTTGTCAGAGGATGAGTGTGGGGTGGAGGATTCCACAGGTCCATGGCCAAAGGTAATGACAAGTGTTCAGCCCGAGTCTGATAAATGGCTTCAGAGTGTGAAGAAGTTGGAGAAAGAGAGGAACAGAGTGGAGGCTGTTTCCTCTAAAAATCAAAAGAAAAGGAGATGGTTCTCGAACGGGAACCCAGGTATGAGGATGTCCTTAAAAGGACATCCCACGTCGTGCCACAACGTAAAATAAGGCGCTGCTTGGGAGGCAATCCAAGGGTACCACAGGTACAAATTATGATTTTTTGTTGGTGTTGATTTTGTTATTTTCATTGTGTTTGTGTTTTGGTGGAAAAGTTAAGCACAGATGGAGGGGATGTCTGAGTACCCGTGGAGGAGGAAGCTAAAAAACATGGAATAGAAGAAGTGTTGGGTCAAACACCCACTTATGAAAACTTGAAGAAAAGCATGTTGTTAGCTAGGCATAGAGGCTCAAGGAGTATTTCTCATCCTTTTTAATTTTAATTTGATGCTATGAGGACATAGCATGATTCAAGTATGGGGTGAGGAAAATTTCAAAAATTTTGTGCTTAACGATTTTTGGTGAATGTAATGCTTGTCAGAAATATTTGAAAAAAAATTTTGTGAGTCAAGCATGACTTCATCACCCGTTGGTTTTTCTTTTCCGTTCTTTTCCGACGGGGGGTCTTTGAACCGAAGAATAATAATAATGTTTTCGTTGTCTGTATAAATGTTTTTAGTCATAGTTAGAGATTATTTCCGACGATGGATGGATGACGACCATCTTGAGGAAAATTAGTCAATAGGTTTTGGTTTTTGAACCCATAGATAATTGATGGCTTGATGTTCTTGTATGTTCTATAAATGATTGTAAGATGCAAGTATGTTTAGTGTTGAAGCATGCAAGTGGTATACCTATGTTTGAGACACCTAGGCTCTTGAATTTGACTCAATGTGATTGAAGCTTAATTTTGAATTCTTGTGATTAGCTGAGTTAAGAGTCTGCAGAATGTATCTTGAATTGAGCATGTGCTGTGAGTGTAAGTTTTTCGAATATTCCGTGCTATTGTGGAATGTCTAGAACTTGCCTGGTGTGTATATAAAACGAAATGAAGGATGTGAATTGTAGGAGATGATTTAGGCATTTCTTTGAATGAACCTAAATGTTATCCCTCACTTTACCTACCTTGAATATTTAATCCTAGTTAACCCCATCGAGCCTTGAGCCGATTCTTTGATAGCTACAATATAAGCTTAATACTTTTCTTTCATTAGCTTTGAATTTGATCCAAAACTCCGAAGCGCTTAAGTGAAAAATTCCAAAGAGTGAAGGAGTGAGAAGCATGAAAAAGAAGAAAAAGTAGCATTTGTAAAAGTTGAGAAAGGTCAAGGGTGCACTGGTTTGAAAATGCTTGATTACTGGTAGGGAGTAAGAAATAAATGAATGAAAAAGTTGTTTAAGTACTCCTTACTAATATGCTAAATGTGCTTAAAGAAGTTGGAACAAGAAGAAAAAAATTCAAGATTGAAAAGAATGAGGGTGAAGTAAGAGAAGATATATCCTAAATGAAGGTTGAAGTTATTAAAAGCTCTTGGGGAAGATAGCCACTATTACTGGCCTGAATAGTACCTACCCATCCCTTAGCTTACATTACAACCCATTAAGTCCTACTTGATCTTACGTTCATACATCCTTAAATTAGTGGAGTAAAACACTAAGGGCAAGCTTATGGGTCATTTCATGATGTATGTGAATTCTTTGTGAGAGCGAGCGTAATTTTAATTCATATACCCATACATGGTGTGATTTGAAAATTCATGAGTTAAAATGGGTAACTCTCTTGTTGTGAGGGCACATGTTTAATGAAGGATATCATTCATGTTGGATTTCTTGATCAGTTGATTTGCATGAGTTTGCTAAGATTGAGAGTCAAGTCTTGAGGTTAGGAAGTCTTAACATATTTAAAATTGATTTTAATGGTTAAATCTTGCATGGTCTATTTATAACTTGCTATCTTACATAGTCATTATAATCGTAGCTTGAATTGTCTTGGTAAATTAGCTGTGTCTGAGTCTTCATCTGCACGGGATGTAAAAGGTTTGTTCGAGGACAAACAAGGCTTTAAGTGTGGGGTAGGTGATCTCGGGCAAAATAGCATGCCCGAGTGATGCTTTATAACTTGGTTTTGTATTGTTTATCGACTTAATTATATGCATTCTCATGTAAATTTATGTAAATGTGAATATATACACTGTCCAACATGATGAGTTCTTGTTTTTGTAGGTTTAAAATGAATTTGAGGAACTAATCTATGAGTTGGTGAATTAGAGGAATGGAGTCAGAAGCTAATTACAAAAGTCGGCAAGGAAGCATTCCTTGGCAAGGCTGGCCGCGAAAGGAAGCGTGCCACGCTGTGCGTGTGCCACGCCAATGCCAGGCGCGAGAGGAAGGCAGCAAACAGGCAGGCACCCTACGCGCCAAGTCCGTGCCACGCCAGGAAACTAGCGCGCCAGCGTCGTGTCACGCTTGCCATCACGCTGCACTGGTAGCGTGCCACGCCGGCCATTGCGGCAAGCCTCGGCCGATTGTCATCCTAAGGCGATTTCCAGTGTGCATGCATGTTACCTCCGTGTCACGGAGGAAGTGTTCCGCGATACACTCCGTGACACGGAGCCAGTCCACGACAGGCATAATTTTGTACAATTCTCATTTATTATAAATAGGTCCCTTAGCTCCTAAAATTATTTGGTCACGATTTTATTCTTAAAAACCACCTAGGAGTGAAGGGAGAAGTGGGAGAACTCACCTAGAGTTCATCAATTTCATCTTCTCATCCTCCAATTCTTGTAAGTATGTTACTTTAACAATATTTTCTTGTAATTTTACGAACATGAGTGGCTAGAACCCTTCCTCTAGGGTTGAAGCCATGAGTTATGAGTGTCTTTTTACGAATTTGCTTTGGAATTAAGTTATTGATTGTTGTTTTGTCTTGCATTCTTAATTATGGTTGTTTTTATGATTGATCACCATGAAAACACACACGTTAAACTTAGGCAAATGCTTGAGAAAGCAAACCTAGGGAAGAACATAAGAATGTAGGAAGCAAGTTCTTGTATTTTGATAAGATTTTGTGGTTAGGATAGAAATATACCTAATACCTTGCTTGGTTGATAAAATGGGAAGAGAGAAAGACACCGACTTAGATTTGTTGCTCCACCACTCGATGAAGTAGTTGTGAAGCTAAGTTTGGTTAAATGGTTGGAGGTACGAAAGTACCCTAATCAATGGCATAACCCCATAAATCACATCCACGTAGTTACTAGCCCACGAACTACAATTAGCATCCTCGCTCACAATGTAGTAGTGAGGCTAGTTTGTTGTGTTTAGAGGTTCGTAAGACCATGAACATGCAATTCTAATTATGTGAGACGACAACTGATAGTTTCATACTTAAACCATTGCAAATCGTGGTATCGCATGATTATCCGGCTTTAACTCTATGTTTCTCCTTGATTGAATTCAGAGTATTTCGTTGACAACATCTAGACTTAATTAATTTTCTCAAAAAAGTCTATAATCAACACTTGCGGCATTTAATATCACACTTGAACTTGATAGTTAGCTTAATTGGTTCAGTCCCTGTGGGTTCGACATCCAGCTCTTAAAAAGGGCCACTATATTACTTGTACGACTCGTACACTTGAGGGCACAACACCCATGATCATTGCCATCTCTATGGCCTTCACCGTTCTCGCTTCTCATGTCGTTCATTGTTTTGGGAGCCATGATTCTGCAATTGCGAATCGCATGAATTAGACAGAAGGACTTTTCATCATACGACATAGATCATGAAAGAAGAGAACATATCCTCAATGTTTCGTAGCCTCTTCATCATAAGTTTGGTGCGATTCACACCCATGAAAAATACTCTAGTTAACATGGCTTTTAGACACCCTATGACACTTCAAAATAACCTGGCAATGATACCAGGTTTGTCACGACCCGAACGTAAACCTGGATCGTAACACGGGACAAGGAGCCCCGAGAGGCACCAAGTCGACCCATGACATAGCATGCATCTAACTTCATTCATTATAAGCGGAGGACTAATCACAAGGCATAGCAGAAACAAAAACATAATCATAACATATCATAACGTAAGGAAATCTCTAGACATACACGCAAGTTGAGTATTACATACTATCTGAAATCCTCTACTACATATGATAGGTTGATGGGACAACACCCCGAACTAATCCAGACAAGTACTAAAATGTAAAATAGCATGAATGTCTGTCAAAAAGCCCTCGGAACATGAGGACTCACCAATAAGCTGAAAGCACACCCTGAGATGATCTAGGTATGACGATGAGCCTAAGAGCTGGAACCTATATCATAAGAAGATACAACATAGGAAGTATGCGGTCAGTACGTGGAATGTACCTAGTCTTCAAGGTAAGCAAAATGAATATTTAAAATATGTGAAAACTCATAAAACAATATAAAAGTAGGACACCATGCTCATATCACAAATATCATAACATAACATATCATTGGGGCTCAAGGTTTTCAAAGTATTCATAATACAATTGAAATCATAATCATGACAGGAAAGTTGTATTGAATGTTCGGCTGTTTGGAAAAACTACACGCAAGTGCACGTGGTCGAACAAGTAGTAAAGTGGCTCAAGTAAGCCAAGTAACGATCCCAAAGGGACTAGACTAAGGTATCAATCTAATCAAGTGTCAATAAACTTTAACTCTAAACTGCAGACAACAGTGTGAAGTAGATTTTGATATTTTGTTTCCTAATTTTATACTAAGTCTAAAACGAATATACAATTTGAGTCTGAACTATAAGTGTGAGCATGCTGAGGCTAAAATGAACATGTAGAGAAATAAATTATCGATACAATTTGATTAATCTTTCCTCCGGTTGCTAGTCAAGAATTATTGCCTATGGATTAAAACTCTCGTATTTAACCCAACTTAAGAATCATGAACCTTCCACCTACATCTCTGTGATAAAAAGAAATTCATGTTCTAGCCATACAAAACTTATTCCTTAATTGACTAATACGACTTTCAGGTATATCTCTATCCTGAAAGTAAATCAATTCTCAATTTTCCCAAACTAAGAAAAGATCATATCCTATCAATTCACAACTTTCCAATTTCTTGCTCTCTCGAGTAAAACCAGACTTTTTAGATATACATTAACATTGGCCATACATTAATGCAGTAAGAACAAGAATCAATAGAACAACCATGGAAGAAAAGATGAGAAACCAGTTGATCAATAATTACATTTCAATACAAATGTTCTTAACCTCAGCAAGAAGTGAATTTAGCCACTCATTTGTGAATTAAACATCATCCAATGAGTGTAAACCATACAAACAATTGAAATAAAGGAGAAAGAGATAGAGAAGAACCCTAGCATTTTCGTCCCCTTAACTGCCTGTAACCTACGTTCTTGCTCAACTGAGTCAGAATAATTAAAAATGAACCTAAGTGTTCTATTTATACTAGTGGGAATTTTTCCCGGAATAACAAGCAACATTTCATGGAGTGCATCGCGGAGCACTGTCTCCGTGACACGCCACCAACGTGGACCCTCACTAGAATCCGGTCGTCCAAGTATTAAAACCCAACGTGGCACGGCGTGCAACGTGGGGCTAGGCCAACGTGCCACGGCCCCAACGCGCACCTTCACTGGAATTTGGAATAATTTCAACATCCAGGAAGAATGCATCCGCAATGGCAGCGTGACACAGCTCCATCGCGAAGCCCCTTTAATTCGTGCTTTCCTTGTGCTTTTTTTTTCCTTGCTAGCTTCCGAGTCCAATCCCGATATCTCCCAACATGCATCTTAGCTTCGTAAAATTATATTTTTCCTGCAACACCATGCTAATCATGTTGGTTAGTATAAATTCACATTTTATTACAATTCACATGAGAAGGTACAAACATCGATAGATAAACAAGACAAAATGACACATTTGAGTATCACTTGGGCATAAAAATCTGCCCAAGATCACTTACCCCACACTTAAATCCTTGTTCGTCCCCGAACAATAATCTTACACCTCATGCGATTGACACCCAATCCTGGCTACTTCGGCTCGATAATTCAAGCTACGGTTATACCGATTATTTAATATAGCAAATCATCAAAATAACATGCATAGTCTTATCAATACAATGACCTTCAACACATTAAGACCTCCTAAACTCAAGAATCGACTCTCGATATCGGCAAACTCATGCAAATCAGCTGATCAAGATATCTGACATGAACTTCAATCTCTCATCGAGCATGTGCCCTTACAACACAAGAGAATTTTCCCCTTTTTAATCACATGAACTCAAAGACATTACATGCAGGGGAATATACACAAGATTTCTCTCTCTCTCCCAAAAGAATTCACATGCATCATATCATGAACCATAGGCTTGCCTTTGGTGTATTACTCCACTAATATAAGGACACGTGATGTAAGATCACGTAGGACTTAACGGGTTGTAGTGTAAGCTACGGAACTAGCAAATACTGGGCTAACCAATAATAACAACTAGCTTCCTTAAGCGCTTTTTCAATACATCCCATCAACCTTATGGGCATTTTTTCTTCCTTCATCCTCCCATTCTTGAAGTCTGTCTTTATTTTTTTTTGTTCCCATATCTTTAAGCACACTCGACTTAATAACGAAGATTTGTTATACGTCTTCATTATATTTTATTTATAGTGAGTGCACCTTTGACCTTTCCTTTCCTTTCATCACTCTGCTTTTTCTTTTTTTTTCTCACAATTCTCCCTCCTTGACACTGTGGGAAAATTATATTTTTTTTCACGGATAATGAAAAGAAGGGGTTAAGCTCGGTTTACACCTTTTTGACAAAAGAGAAAAAAATAGGCTAAAAGCTCAATGGGCTAACTAGGATGTACATTCAAGGTGGGTACGATAATGGCAAAAAAAAACTTTCGATTAAAGCAAAGAAATGCCTACATCCTTTCCTACCATACACATCCTTCATTTCGTTTCGTACACACTCCAGGCAAGTTCTAGACACTTCACAATAGCATGGCAGATACGAAACCTCACCACACACTCATTGTACATGCTCAACTCAAGACATATTCACAGACTCTTCAATCAGCTAATTACAAGAATTCAAACATTAAGCCTCAACCACACCGATTCAAACTCTATGGCCTAGGTATCTCAACATATTTATAAAGTTGCATGCTTTCATACGAATCACCTTTGCATTTTAAATATCATGTACAACACGCAACCAGAATTTCGCAACCATAAAGTAACGACACATTTGGGATACAAACAAACAAAAGAAACAAATTAAAAAGAACAAAAGAAATCTACTCCTATCGACTGCATTTACCTTAAGACGGTCGTCATCTATCCATCATAGGGAATGGTCACTAATTACAACATCGGTTCAATGGGACTATTCTCGGTAAAAGAACCAAAAACAAACGCCGAGAAACCCAAAAATAAAAAATTTCACGAAAAATTTTAATCGATAATTTCGATAATACAAAAATATTTACAAAACCAGCTAACAACATTCAACAGCACACAACAACTTCACATTAATTACAATACAGACATACACACAAAAATCACAGGGTCACAAGTTTTTCCAAGAACAACAACAGAATAGAGACATTAATAACAACAACAACCAGTACCTAACTACTCCCACCCCACATTTAAATCGAACACTGTCCCTAGTGTTCACAAAATTCAGCATAGCACAAAAGTGGGTGGTGAAACTCCCTGATCAATCGAAGTATTCCACTTCTTCGTCAGGTGCCGCTGCCTCATCTCCCATGTCTGAATCGCCTCCATCATCATCATCTAACTCAACATCGGAGTCGTCGCGACGTGTCTCCTCATCTGTGGGGACATCATCATCAGTGGGCTCCACAAAAGATGGCCCCACTTGGCATAGAGCCCTGGCATTTTTGCCAAAATGGTAGTCTATCTTGAGCTGCCACAGCTCATCTTCTATTGCTGGTCTCCCGCCTATGCGCAGCTGGAGCATCTGCATCCCGAACATGCGAGCCATGTACTAATCATCCCGAGCATGTCGCTAGGCTAGTGTGAGAACTGGCCCATGAGTGGTGTCGGGTGCCTTAGTTTTGGTGACATCTAAGGCCCGCCTCTCCATCTGCGGGATGTAGTCAAGGGCCTCTTCCTCAATATCCAGGCCGCTCAGGAACGTGGTCAGTAAGCCACCAAACCCGTACCTGTGCCCTTGATGCAAACGGGCTCTCTTCATGGCAGAGATAATCACCGCCCCAACATTGATCTTAGCCCTTTCATCAAGGTATAGACCAAGCACACACGATCCCGGGTGACATCTGTCATATGCACCCCCGGGATCAGGCAGGAACAAACAATCTTAAGTCATTTCCTGGCTTCCCTGTTCATCTGTGAGTAGGGCAATGTCTGATGGTAGCCCCTCTCCTTATGCCTGCTCCACCACGCTGTAGACCGGGCTCCACACTGAGTGCGTCTGATGTCCGCATATGGTGGAGTGATATTCAGCTGCCGGAGTACATGGGCTTCTGTGTCCCGCGCCCCCAAAATGGCATTAAGGTGTTGAGGCTCAAAATGACTACCTGCCCCCTTATCTTTATGGTGTGACTTCTGAATGTCGGGTTCCAGTTGGCGTAGAACTCCCGAATCAGGTGCAGATTGCACTCCTTGGGCTCTTCAAAGATGAAGTTCATCCCGGCTGCATCAATCCTGTGGACAATCCTGGGGAATTCCTGTGCCAACGGTTCCCTAGCAATATGCTCCTCAGGGAAGTATTTTCTTTCCTTATGCTTTGCGTACCATTTCTTCCCTTCCTCTGTCACCCATCGGGTTCCGTATTGGCGACGTTGGCCGCGCGGAACCGCTGTTGCTGCTGGGACTGCTGTTCCCAGTCTGATTCTTTTCCTTCCGGCGCCCGATGTAGATGCGCGCTTCCCTTTATCTTGCCTGCTTGCCATTGTTTCTATCAAACCAAACAGACAGTTTCAATGTTATTCAAAGTAAAATTAGCTTCGACTAAGGTTGGGTTAAGCTAGGCCACCCCACACTTAGTCTTTAGCCACAATCACAACATTACAGCAAGACAAACCTCTTTTCCTAACTTCAAAATAAAGAAACAATAACAAAAATGCCTCGTGCATTTAGAGGGTTCAATGGTATACATTCTATGTACTACTCAGACTTCGTATAGATAATCCACTATTACCATCGATAACATTTCATCACATAGCACTTAGCGAAAATTTCTATCAACAAAATCGATGCAATTCCCCCAATTTCTATGCAATTTCAACAATTTCATTATCCCGACAATCCGTCGCGCCTTTAGCATCTTAACATTAAGCACAACATCATTTACTTCACTCAACATGCACAAACCATGAAGAATTTCACATTTCAACTCAATTTTAACTTCTTCATATTCGAATTCTAACCCTAGCTACAATTTCGCAAGAATTTCAATCACCCATGTATTTATCGAGTTCATATAATCACAACGATACTATGAACATCAATTAACAATAGCTTACATGAATTCAAGCTCAATTTACAATTAGGGCAAGTTTTCCTCACTTTCTATGCTCAAAATCGGAAAAATTAGACAAGAAATGAGATGAAGTTAACGAACATACCTTCAATTCGACGATATCTAAGAAAAGTTGAAGACTTTTAGCTCCTAGGTCTGTGTCACGTTGGGGAAAGGGGAATTTTGGGTTGTTTGTAGCGGAGGGGAATGAAAAATGGGAAAAATTAGGTGTTTTCGGGGTTAAAAGGGGGGTTTTTCGCGCGGGTCACCCGGCGACCCGGTGTGACCCGTCGTGAATTACACTTCAACGTGTCATGGTGGGTAACGTGGAGCATGCCCTCCGTGACACAAAGCCATCACACAGGTACTCTGGAATTTTTCAAAAATTCCAAATTACACTTCAACGTGTCACGGAGGGTAACGCGGAGCACTCCCTCCGTGACATGGAGCCATTGCGCAGGCTTACTGTTTTGCCACTTTTTATTATTTTTCTTACCTCGATTTTTCCTTTGCGATCCTTTGCATTTTTACCCACCGTTCAACCTGAAATTCATCTCACAATAAGAAATTGGTTAGAATTTCTAGGTTTCACATAAAATATAATTTTTTTTGTTTTTATTTTTATTTTTCTCATTTTTTCTTTTCTTTTTTTCTACGAAATCTATTCACATATTACAAAAATTTCACGGGTTTCCTCCCGTGCAGCACCTGATTTACCGTCGCGGCTCGACGTCATTAAGCTCAGTCATCCTCTAGGGTGACAGACGTCTTCTCTCAACTACCGTCCTCGCCCCAGTAATGCTTACATCGCTGCCCATTAACTAAGAACGTGGCACTTTGATCTTCTTGCCACAACTCTACTGCCCCGTGCGGGGTCATTCGCACTACCTCAAATGGCCCTGACCATTTGGACCACAGTTTCCCTGGAAACAACTTCAATCTTGAATTGAAGAGTAATACTTTCTACCCCGGCTCAAAAATACGATGCACCACATGCTTGTCATGCCACCTCTTTGTTTTTTCTTTGTAGTACTTGGCACTCTCATAAGCATGCCAATGAAACTCTTCAAGTTTTCAAAGTTGCATTAGCCTCTTCTTGCCCGCTAGCCCTATGTCCATATTCAATTTCTTCACGGCCCAGAAGGCTCGGTGCTCTAGCTCCACTGGCAGATGACACGCCTCACCATAGACCAATCGGTATGGAGAAGTTCCAATCGGTGTCTTGTAAGCAGTTCTGTATGCCCACAACGCATCATCAAGTTTGCTTGACCAATCATTACGTTGTGCATTTACTGTTTTCTGGAGAATCTGCTTCACTTCTCTATTTGACACCTCCACTTGCCCACTAGTTTGGGGGTGATATGCTGTTGCCACCTTGTGGCGCACCCCATACTTGGCTGTAGCTTCTTGAAACTTGCATTTACAAAATGAGCCCCTCCATCACTGATAATTGCTTGAGGTGTCCCGAACCTGGTGAGAATGTGTTTTTTCACAAATTTTGTTACCACCTTGTTGTCATTCCCGGGGCAAGCTATTGCTTCAACCCACTTTGATACATAATCAACGGCCACCAAGATGTAACGATTACCAAATGATGGTGGGAACGGGCCCATGAAATCTATGCCCCATACATCAAAGGTCTCCACTTCCAGTACATTCTGCAGCGGCATCTCTTGCCTTCTACCAATTGTGCCTGTACGCTGGCATCTATCGCACATTTTGACGTATTCCATAGAGTCTCTGAACAGTGTAGGCCAAAAGAAACCTGATTGTAGAACCTTGTGCGCTGTCCGCTTGCCTCCATGGTGCCCCCCATACAACGAAGAGTGACAACTCCTCAACACCTCTATAATCTGGCTCTTCGGGATGCATCTTCTCATCACCTGATCCGGTCCCTGTTTAAATAAGTACAGCTCATCCCAAATAAAATACCGGCAATCATGCCTCAATTTTTTTCTCTACTCAACTGTAGCCTCAGATGGATAGACTCCACTCACTAGAAAGTTGACTATGTCTGCGTACCAGGGAACTTCAGCTTCCCCTATTGCCAAGAGCTTCTCATCTGGGAACTCCTCATTGATGTTATCACCTTCCTTCACATGCGACCAGTTTTCCAATCGCGATAAGTGATCTGCCACCTGATTTTCGCTCCCCTTTCTGTCCTTAATTTCGAGGTCAAACTCTTGTAACAACAGGATCCATCTGATCAGCCTGGGCTTTGCATCCTTCTTGTTAAACAGATACCGAATCGCTGCATGATCAGTATACACCACTACTCTCGAACCCACCAAATAGGAACTGAATTTATCAAATGCAAACACTAATGCTAGTATCTCCTTCTCTGTGACTGTATAATTACTTTGGGCAGTGTTCAGTGTTTTGCTTGCATAATGAATAGAATGAAAGATTCTATTTTTCCTCTGTCCCAATACATCTCCCACAGCCACATCACTTGCATCACACATCAATTCAAATGGTTGTTCCCAATCCGGAGAAATAAGGACAGGTGCTTCTATCAATTTCTGCTTCAACTCCTCGAATGCTTTAACACACTCATCATCCAACTCAAACTTCACCTCTTTTTCTAACAATCTGCATAGTGGTCTAGATATTTTTGAGAAGTTTCTGATGAACCGTCTGTAGAACCCTGCATGCCCAAGAAAACTGCTAACACCTTTCATCGACACAAGTGGTGGTAACTTCTCAATAACCTTAATCTTAGCACGATCGACCTCCAGCCCCTTGCAAGACACTTTATGGCCAAGGACGATACCTTCCTTTACTAAGAAATGGCATTTCTCCCAGTTGAGTACAAGGTTGGATTCTTCGCAGCGAGCTAGCATCCTGTCAAGATTCTGCAAACAAGTAGCAAACGAATTACCGAAAACAGAAAAATCATCCATAAATACCTCAACAAAATCCTCCACCATGTCGTGAAAAATAGCCATCATGCATCTCTGGAATGTGGCGGGTGCATTGCATAACCCAAATGGCATCCGCCTAAAAGCATATGTCCCATAAGGACAGGTAAAAGTAGTCTTTTCCTGATCCTCTGGTGCTATGGCTATTTGGTTATAGCCAGAGTACCCATCCAGGAAACAATAATATTCCTATCCAGCCAACCTGTCTAATATCTGATCAATGAATGGGATAGGATAATGACCTTTCCTTGTGGCTTCATTGAGCTTTCTATAGTCCATGCAAATCCGCCAGCCTGTGAAGGTTTGTGTAGGAATCAGCTCATTTTTTTCATTGGTGACCATGGTCATCCCTCCTTTCTTTGAAACGCACTGAATAGGGCTGACCCATTCACTGTCCGAGATAGGGTAGACCACACCTGCCTCAAGCCACTTAATTATTTCTTTCCTAACCACATCCTTCATTGCTGGATTTAACCTTCGCTGAGGCTGAACAGTTGGCTTTGCTCCTGTCTCCACGAAAATCTTGTGTGTGCAAAAAGCTGGATTGATACCCTGCATATCTGACATTTGCCAGCCTATGCTTTCTTCCTTTTTCTGAGGACCCCCAATGCTTGCTTCTCCTGTACCTCCGTCAATTCTGCGGAGATGATGACTGGCAAAGTCTCATCTTCCCCCCAAAAGACATATTTTAAATGGGGAGGCAATTCTTTAAATTCCAGCTTTGGTGCTTCCTCAATAGATGGTTTCGGCAATGGTTCCAAAGACCTCATTAGAGACTGAAATTCCTATTTCCTAGGATGCCTTTGTGACTCATTCAGCATTTGTACCACCTCATAAGCATCTCTATCTACAAAATGATCGGAGTTCATCAACACTCTTTTCAGTGGGTCTTGAGATTCAACAATCTGACGAATTTCTTCTTGATCAAACACACTGATTGCTGAAAGCTCCTCATGTATGGCCGGCAGCTTCATGGACTTAAATACATCAAATACCTTAACTTTGTCATGTGCCCGCATAGTTAGCTGCCCTGCAGCTACATCAATAAGTGCTTTCCCGGTCGCCAAGAAAGGACGTCCCAAAATAAATGGGACTTCCGCGTCTGGTTAAAAATCCAGCACGACGAAGTCTACTGGGAAGATAAAGGAGCCCACTTGCACCAGCACGTCTTCCACAATGCCATCAGGTCTAGCTAAGGAAGGACCCGCCAGTTTCAAGATCAATGTTGTTGGTCTAGGACTCCCTAGCCCCAACTTCTTGAATACCGATGTCGGCATCAAGTTAATGCTTGCTCCCAAATCACATAATCCACGAGCTCGGATACTCTGCCCAATTGTAATTTGAATTGTAAAGATCCCAGGGTCGTTGAGCTTTGTGGGAAACCTATTTTGTATCCGTGAAGTGCACTCCTCCGTAAGCGCCACCGTGGCGTACTCAGTCAACCTGCTTTTGTTTGCCACGATGTCCTTGATATATTTCACGTACTTCGGCACTCCCTGCAAAACATCAACAAGAGGTAAATTAATGAGTACCTGCTTAAGCACCTCCATGAACTTTTTGAAACACGCTTCCTCCTTGTGTTTCCTTAGTCTTTGAGGGAACGGGGGTGGTGGTCTTTCTGGTTCAGCTTCCTTCTCCTTCCCCCTATCATCATTGTGCTCCCTCTCCTTTTCCACTGCTCCCGACTGTTGTGGTGGTCTTTCTGGTTCCACCTCCTTGAGTTGCAAACCACTCCTCGTGGTCACTACATTTACTTGCTTGGGGTTGGGGTGAGTGTCACTTGGAAGTCCTCCTCTCAGCCTGGTGTTTTGAGCTCCAGCAAATTGCCCAAACTGGTACTCCGGCGCCTTTGTAGCTAACTGATTGTTCTTTACATCGGCTGCCAATTTCACGTAATCAGCCTGCAATTGAGCTTGGTTAGCTATCATTGTCTTGAACATTTCTTCAATACTGGGTGATGGTGGTGGAGGAGGTGCATTGTTGCTTCTGTATTGTGACTGATAGTTCTGCTGCCCTCCTTGATTTCTCTGCGCCCCTTGACTTGAACTTTGCCCTTGATGGTTGTTGCTACCCCAAGAGAAATTCGAGTGATTCCTCCAGTTGGAATTGTACCTGTTGCCATACTGTAGGTGGTTATTTTTCTGTACATTACCAACAAAGTTCACCGAATCAGGATTTGCCCCGCAACACTCAGCTGAGTTTTCATTACTCCCGCACACTTCACACCAAATCTGCTGCACTACATTCACTGGGGCTTGAGACTGGTTCATGCTCATGTTACTGAAGTGGGTGTTGAGTTGATTCTATAACGCAGCTATTTGTGCAACAATAGCTGTAAAACCATCCACTTCTAGGACTCCTGCTGCTTTCCTTGTTCCTCCTCTTGATGAATCCGCATTCCACTCCGGATTCCCCTGCGAAATACGATTTAACAAGGTATACAACTCCTCATAAGTCTTCTCTAATGCTTGTCCACCAACTACTGAGTCTAGCAAGATTTTTGTGTGGGGTTCCAAACCCTCTATAAAAGTATGCACCAGCACATCATTGGATTGGTGATGATGAGGACAATCCTACAACATAGATTTGAATCTCTCCCAGGCCTGATACAGATTCTCTCCCTCTCTCTGTTTAAAACATAGAATTTGACTTCTAAGTCTTGCTGTTTTACCAGATGGAAAGAACCGTATCAAGAATTTCTTTGCAAGATCATACCACGTGGTGATGGAATTAGGTGGCTCAGCTTTCAACCACCTCTTAGCTTCTCCCAAAAGTGAAAATGGGAACAACGTAAACCTGACATAATCTGATGACACTCCAGCGGGGATGTACGTGTCACTTATCTCCAAAAAATATTGGAGATGTTGATGTGGATCCTCATGAGGGAGACCTGTGAACTGCCCGCTGGTGTGCAGCAATTGCACCATGTTCTGTTTAAGCTCGAACCTCCCTCCTGGCTCAAGTTTGCAGATGCTAGATGTGACATTGTTAGCATGTGGGATTGCCACCTCGCGAACTGGCCTAGCTGTCATTTCCTCGGGCACTAACATTGCCCTTACGATTGGTGGATTCTGTTATTTCTCCAGGATTGTTTGTCTGAGCAACTGCAGTATTTTCTCTAGAGCTTCTCTCCTATGATGATGGAATTGTCTTTCAGGCTCTAAAGAGGAGTCCACCAGCTCCTTGTTTCTTGCCAGTGTTCAACAGAAATTAGTATCTGCAAAATACAGGCTAAGACCAAGTTGTCAACACCAAGAAGAAATAGTAAACTAACACATAAGAAAATTTTACCAATTCCTAGTCCCCGGCAACGGCGCCAAAAACTTGTTCGGCTGTTTGGAATAACTACACGCAAGTGCACGCGGTCGAACAAGTAGTAAAGTGGCTCAAGTAAGCCAAGTATCGAACCCACAGGGACTGGACTAAGGTATCGATCTAATCATGTGTCAATAAACTTTAACTCTAAACTGTAGACAACAGTGTGAAGAAGATTTTGATATTTTGTTTCCTAATTTTATACTAAGTCTAAAACGAATACACAATTTGAGTCTGAACTATAAGTGTTAGCATGCTGAGGCTAAAATGAACATGTAGAGAAATAAATTATCGATACAATTTGATTAATCTTTCCTCCGGTTGCTAGTCAAGAATTATTGCGTATGGATTAAAACTCTCGTATTTAACCCAACTTAAGAATCATGAACCTTCCACCTACATATCTGTGATAAAAAGAAATTCATGTTCTAGCCATACAAAACCGATTCCTTAATTGACTAATACGACTTTCAAGTATATCTCTATCCTGAAGGTAAATCAATTCCCTATTTTCCCAAACTAAGAAAAGATCATATCCTATCAATTCACAACTTTCCAATTTCTTGCTCTCTCTAGTGAAACCGGACTTTTTAGATATACATTAACATTGGCCACACATTAATGCAGTAAGAACAAGACTCAATAGAACAACCATGGAAGAAAAGATGAAAAACCAACTGATCAATAATTACATTTCAATACAAATGTTCTTAACCTCAACAAGAAGTGAATTTAGCCACTCATTTGTGAATTAAACATCATCCAATGAGTGTAAACCATACAAATAATTGAAATAAAGGAGAAAGAGATAGAGAAGAACCCTAGGATTTTTGTCCCCTCAACTGCCTGTAACCCACGTTCTTGCTCAACTGAGTAAGAATAATTAAAAATGAACCTAAGTGTTCTATTTATACTAGTGGGAATTTTTCCCGGAATAACAAGCAATGTGTCACAGAGTGCATTGCGGAGCACTGCCTCCGTGACACGCCACCAACGCGGACCCTCACTGGAATCCGGTCGTCCAAGTATTAAAACCCAACGTGGCACGGCGTGCAACACGAGGCTAGGCCAACGTGCCACAGCCCCAACACGCGCCTTCACTGGAATTTGGCATAATTTCAGCATCCAGGCAGAATGCATCTGCGATGGCAGCGTGACACGGCTCCATCGTGGAGCCCCTTTAATTCGTGCTTTCCTTGTGCTTTTTTTTCCTGTCTAGCTTTCGAGTCCAATCCCGATTTCTCCCAACATGCATCTTAGCTTCGTAAAATTATAGTTTTCCTGCAACACCATGCTAATCATGTTGGTTAGTATAAATTCACATTTTATTACAATTCACATGAGAATGTACAAACATCGATAGATAAAAAAGACAAAATGACACATATGAGTATCACTTGGGCATATAAATCTGCCCAAGATCATAGAACATAACTTGAGACAATATACATAATTATAGACATGCATAAATCATGAGGACCAGTGGGAGATTCTCTTAAATGACATTCCCCATATGAGCACACATGAAGCTTGACTGTAACCCTAGCTGGGAGGGTGTCCGTACCATGCCAAAGGTAGGACCATGAAAGTGTCATATCTCCATGAAAAGGGCCATTTTGGCTGGGGACAGTCACAAAGGAGGTCCGAACATACCTACGGTGGCACATAGTTTATGAGATTTAGGGCAGAACCTAGGCCTTGAACCTACTTGGTGTTCGATACTACTCCTAAAACATATATAGTGCTCATAGTATAATATTCATGAGTTCATAGGCTAGTTAAATCATGATAGTCATAAGCATTCTCGTAAATACGTGATCTAGCCATGAAACAAGGCCCATGAGTCGGCTTCAAACATATTTCATGAATCATAAGTTTAATACATACTTCTAGATCAAACACATATAACCTTTAAATCATCAAATCATGATGGGTAATTGGATAAGTTCATATTTAAAATCATAAATCATCTTGGGCTCATAAGTATCGACAATTGAAGTGAAGATCATAAATCAATTCATCATAGATCGTACATAATTAGGCTTAATTTAGTAGAAATGGAAATCAATAATTTGATAATCAAAATAGTTGTAAAAATCTTATCAAAATCCTTAAAATATAATTTAGATCACAATTTAAAATAGCCCATTGGTAAATCATTAAAATTCCATAAGATTTGAATTAAAACCCCATGAAATTTTTGATAGATTTTCATGAATCAATAGAGGATGGGCATGGGTATGAACGAAAACACCCATTCATGACCCTACATACCTGAAAAAGCTAGATTGTACCACTTCTATGATTACCCAAGAAGGATTTGAATGAGAACCTTGCAAACTTGCTCTGGATCACCTTCTCAACTTTTCAAGTTTGCATGCATGGAAGGAAATAACTTAGAATAGGTTTTCCCCCTCCTAAAACCCACTAAAATGAGGCTTAAACAATGTAGTATAGGCTTTAGGAACTTAGACTTTACAAAACGACCCTTATTAATTTGCAGAAAAATAGTTGTCAAGTGGTCCTAACGGATGACCTGACGACTCATCCTCACTGGCCACTACTCGTCATGTCGATCGTCAAGTGCACTGCCTTGAATTATCTTCTGGGCTCTTAAAGGTTCACATCACGACTCTTCAGGGGTGACCACGACTCGTGGTTACCAGTCGTTAAGTATACTGTCTCATCTTTTTTTCCCTATTGTTTTTCCTTCCACACGGCTGACCCAACGACTCGTGGATCCAAACCACGAGTCGTGGCCTCGCTCGTGGGGTTTCAACTCTTCTAGGACTTTTCTCAACACTCAAGCCTTCCCCACGAGTCACTTGAAGATTCATGGGCTATCCTAATGAGTTGTGGGACGACTTGTCCTGAGACTGCAAATGACAATTTTCACTTTTCCCCATTTCAACTCCCAAGTCCAATCTTTGACCTCCCGGGGTATAACATGACTCGTCAGGTCAGTCGTGGAAAGGCGAAGAACGAAATCATGAGCTTCAGTGGCAACAGATGACCCTACGAATCATCAGACAAGCAACGACTCATTAAGTCGTCCGTTGGGTGAAGGTGGGAGATTTCTAGTGAGGTTCTGAGGAAGTGGAGACCGCAGAAGTAGGGACGAGTCGTTGTGCACCTGACAACTAATTAGTTACCCATGGGGAGAGAAGAGCAGAAAAAGGAGATTAAGCCAGTGCACTCCACGACTTGGCCCCAACGAGTCATTGTCAACACCACGACTCGTGAAGTGCCCCGTGGGGACTGGCAGGTGGAATTTTCCTGTGTTTTTCTAGGGTTGTTTTCATAAAATCCTATGCTTCTAACTCCTAAACTACGCCTTTTTGAGCATCTTATGGGATGTTTTTGAGGGGATAACTAGCCTTAACCTTCATTATACATCAAAATCACTCTCAAACTCTTCTTCCTCTCTCTCTCTCAAGACTCAAGGATTCCACCAAGGTCTCTTCAATGCTTCAAGGTGCAAGTAAAAGTAGGAATTCTTCTTGAATCAGGTATGTAGGTTTTTCAACAAGGATATCCTTCCATCCTTGTGCCCGAAAATGTTTTATCAAAAAAACCTGATCCACTATTCTATAAAAGAATGACCTAGAGTTGCAATTTTTGGGTTATTTCTTCTATGTCTTCTATGAATTTTAAGACCCACTAGGATTAAAAGTTAAATAATGCTTATGGGATTGCTTTAATATCTCAAATTATGTGCTAAATGGTGAAAATGCATGATTATAGGATTTCCCTCATGAGATAGCTCAAAACATGGATTGGGATTTTGTTATTGTTCACTTGATTATGCCATGAACTTGTATCCATGCCTAAAATACGTGAATATCATAAGAATTCTCTTAAAACCTAGAATATATGATTTTATAGATATGATTCAGATGAGATTTGAATTTATGGGCTTGATCAATGGGAAATATGTATCTGTTTTCATTATGTTTCTTATGTAAATGTTTTGGGTAAGAGGTGAACCTATGATGATGGTATAATTAGCCCATTTTATTTATGGATTGGAGTAAAATTTTGAAATAAGTTCCACGAAATAAATATATGTTCCTACCATGATCTCGTTGTACATGTTTAAGGCATGAGTTAATTATATGGGCTTTTCTTCCATAAATTAGAATATATGAATGAATGCATCTATGTTAAAGTGTGAATTGGACCTATGGATCCTACATAACTCTATGTTATACATCTTATGTTATAAACACGGAACTTGAATGTTGTGGAGGTGTAAAGGATGATATGAATCTATAGATATTCCTAAATGTAAGATGTGTGAATTAGATGATGAGTTGGTACCATGACGATAGGAATTATGATGATAAAGCCAGGGAATGATCTTTCAGACTTTTGGGGCTTGTTGAATGTAGAAAGTAGCCTTAATTCTTTCTAAATGAATGTCATATGATGAAATCAGTAAATACTCATGTGTCTGATTAGCTGTAATAGCGTAGACTGGATGAATAATGTCAGATTAGTACTCCTCATGCTCTAGTCAGCCAGGGACTCCCCATAGCCTAAAACGTTTCCCTTAGTCAGCTAGGGACTCTCTATAGCAGAGAATGGCTCCCTTTGTTTAGTCGGGACTCTCTATAGCAGAGAATGACTCCCTTAGTTTAGTCGGGACTCTCCATAGTAGAGAATGAATCCCTTAGTTCAGTTGGGACTCTCCATAGCAGAAAATTGCTCCCTCAGTTTAGACGGGACTCTCCATAGGAGAATGACTCCCCTAGTTTATTCGGGACTCTCCATAGCCAAAAATGACTCCCTTAGTTCAGTCGGGACTCTCCATAGCTGAGAATGTTTTCCCTCGTACAGTTGGGACTCTCCAAAGCCGAGAATGACTCCCTAGTTTATGATATCAGTTGGGCTCATTTCCATACAGTTTAGACTTCAGTTTAAAATAGGTATAACATAACACAGACTCCGTTATCAGAAGATATTCAGTACAGTGTATGACATTAGCTTCGGCTTCGACTCTCATTATATGTTTAGTACCTGACCTCTATGTATGGGATTGATGATGCTTTAGAATATGAGTTCAAAAATGAAAGTTTCATGTAGATATGTGTATGTGACTCAAAAGAGGCTTGTTGCATTCTAAATTAGTTACATGTTGATGTATTCAGTTTATTTCCTTCTTGTATACTTGTATTTTTAGTTTGTTTATATTTCCCTGCATGCTCAGTAAATTCAAAGTACTGACCGTATATTTTATATGCTGTATCATTTCATGATATAGATTCAGGTAACCAAGCTCAGCCTCGCAGGTAGACTCGCTCTTTCTTCCATCTAGCTGATTGTGCTGAGTCCTCATCTCTCGAGGATAAGATTGATTTTTCTTATTTCTGTTATATTTCAGCTTTCAAACTGTTGGAGTAATCAGTTTAGTAGAGGCTTTTAGACCTGTGTAATCAGATTCAGTCTATGTATTAAATGTTTTGTTAGATTACGTTCTTAAGTTTTAAATTTGTCTTCTTAGAGTTATCTTACGCTCAGTTATGTTTCTATTAGCTGTTTATATTGTTAAATGTTATGCTATGAGTATGACATGGGCCGACGTGGATCCTTTCGAGGTTCCTTGTCTTGTGTTATGTCTAGGGCATAAACTCGGGGTCATGACAAGGTACAACCCGTACAATCTTGCTATGGGTCGTAGGATCTGTCGTGGCTCAGGCGACATCAGTTATGGAAAGTCACCTGTTAGCTTAGGAAAAGGATTCTTATGTCTGTATAAATACCTTTTATGTTTTATTTTCAGAAGAGAACAACTAGACAACCTTGAGAGGACATTTGGAAGTAGTTAGAGAAGGTTAAGAAGGAAGGAAAAACATAGAATTGAGTTGATTGGCTTGTGATCAACCTTGCAACTACGAGCAGCTAAAACCTCCATATCTAGGGTTGTGGGAACCATGGTGGACTAATGAGCTAGGGATACAAAAAAGTGATTCAAAACCAATATGTAATGCTTGTATTGTATTCTCTTCATGCTTAAACATTTCTTAATAGTGTACAATGTTAGAACTTGCCTGAATTCTTTACTTGCTTGAGCCTAGAGAGGTAGAGATCAGGAAAAGAGATTTACAACGAAGTCTTGATCTTGATGATCATTGTATTAACTTAAGTTGTGTTTGTATTATAGTTAAATTTGGAAATTATAGATAACGGATAGTTTGGAACCGCTCATTAGACCTGACCCAGTGATAGAGTATAGTCTTTCAATAGGGATGAACCAGTTGTTTGGATGAACCCAAGTTATCAGTTCTACAAGTAAGCATTGGTGTCGATCACGTGTGTATACCTGAAGCAGTTATGAACCCATGGGGAACACTAACCCTAGTTAGTATTAACTCTTGATTTTACATCATAATTTCAATCATTATTTTAGTTATTAGTTTCTTGAAACACCCAAATTGGAGTAACTAACCAAAAATTTCACTTACTAGCTTTATTCAAGATTTGTCGTATTCCCTACGGCTTCGACCCCAACCTCTTTGTTGGGTTCTTTATTGACAATGTTCACTTCATACTTTAGTAGGAGGTGTGACTTTGAGCATTATCAGGGAACGTACTGGTGACTAGAGTTCAGGATTTTCTTAGGATGAACCCATCTGAGTTCTCTGGGTCGAGAGCAGATGAGCACCCGCATGAGTTTATTGATGAGATCCAGAAGATCACCCAGATTGTGGGGGTGACAGGGGAGGAATGCACAAACATAGCCTCTTATCAGTTTAAAGGGGTCGCCCACATATGATTCAGACAGTGGAAGGACAACATAGCAGTTGGAGCGGGTCCTATTGGTTGGGATGAGTTTCTCAAAGTGTTCTTGGAGTACTTCTTTACCTGAGCGATGAGGAGAATCAAGGCGGCCAAGTCGTGAACTTGTAACAGAATAATATGATTGTCCAGGAGTATGCTCTAGAGTTCACCGGTTGTCCAAATATGCACCAGCAATGGTGCCCGATCAGAGGGCTTGGGTGAGCTGGTTTGTGAATGGAGTAGCGAATTACTTGGTCAGGGACTGTAGGACCTCCATGCTACATCAGGATATTGACTTCTCCCGACTGGTTTTGTATGCCCAGCGATGGAGGCAGTGCACAAGAGGGAGAGAGTGAGGGAGGCCAAGAGGGCCAGGACAGGTAGTGTTGGGTTCACCCAACAGAGATCCGGCGGCGATCACCACCCTTAGTTTTAGCAGAGTTCATCGACCCCGGTACCATCATCTGCTATTGTTCCATCTAGACCCAAACATGATTAGAGGGGTAGAGTGTCAGGCTAGATGGGCCAAGGGAGCACTACGGGAGATCACATTTTTCCAGCCTGTGCAAAGTGTGGAAAGAATCACCCAGGGAGGTGCTTAGTTATCTCAGACTCTTGTTTAAGGTGTGGCGAACCCCCACACAGACATAGGGATTACCCTTCAACCATATCGGGTGATGGTGTAGCCCGTACCCCAGCCACTAGTTCGACAACTCCGGTAGCACGTCCCTTCTAGTAGGCTCCTTCTACTAGTTCAGCTGGCAGTTAGCAACATAATAGGTTCTATGCACTCTAATCATGATAGGAGCAGGAGACTTCATTCGATGTAGTGGCTAGTATGTTGTGACTATTTCATCTTGATGTTTATGCATTGCTAGATCAAGGGGCTACCTTCTCTTTTGTGACTCCCTATGTTGCTATTAGACTTTGGAGTCAGTCCAAAAATCCTTTCAAAACCCTTCTCAGTCTCTACTCCAGTCGGTGACCTTATTGCTCGATAGGTGTATAGAAATTACCCTATCACAGTGCTTCAGAAATTCACCTCAACAGATTTAGTAAAGCTAGCCATGACAAATTTTGATGTTATATTTGGCATGGATTGGCTACATGCATGTTATAACACAGTAAATTTTAGAACACCTGCGGTAGAGTTCCAATTTCTGGGTGAGCCAGTCCTAGAGTGGAAGGGTAGTTCAGTTGTGCCTGTAGGTCATTTCATTTTCTACTTAATGCTAGAAAGATGATTTGTAAGGTTTGCGTGTACCATCTAGTTAGGGTTAAGGATGCTACATCCGAAACCCAAACTATCCAGTTAGTTCCTGTGGTGTGCGAATATCCATAAGTGTTTCCAGATGATCTACTGGGAATTCCTCCGTAGAGGCAGATCGACTTTGGTATTAACCTTCTTCCCAATACACAAACTATATCTATTCATCCTTATAATATGGCTCCAGTTGAACTAAAAGAGTTGAAGGAGCGGTTGATGGATCTTTTGGACAAGGGTTTCATTAGACCTAGCAAATCCACATGGGGTGCACCAATTTTCATTGTTCAAAAGAAGGATAGTTCCATGCGTATGCGTATATTGGCTATCGACAATTAAACAAGGTCATAATCAAGAATGAATACCCCCTTCCCAGAATTGATGACTTGTTTGACCAATTTTAGGGTGCTAACTGTTTTTCAAAGATAGACCTTAGATCTGAATATCATTAACTCTGATTTAAAGAGACTGACATCATGAAGAAAGCTTTCAGGACTCGGTATGGTCACTATGTGTTTTTAGTTATGCCTTTTGGGCTAACGAATGCCCCTACAACTTTTATGGACTTGATGAACAGGGTGTTCATGAAATATTTGGACATGTTCATTATAGTGTTCATTGATGACATTCTCATATACTCTCGGAGCGAGGAGGAGCATGTCACTCATTTGAGGGTGGTGCTACAGACTCTCAAAGATCGTCATCTATTTGCTGAATTTAGCAAGTGTGAGTTTTTGATGAACTTAGTATCAATTTTGGGTCATGTGGTGTCATGAGAGGGTGTATAGGTGGACTCTCAAAAGATAGAAGTTGTGAAGAATTAGCCTAGACCAGTTAGTCCTTCAAATATCAGGAGTTTCTTAGGCTTAGCTGGTTACTACAGAAGGTTTGTGGAAGGATTTTCATTCATTGTGGCACCATTGACTATGTTGACAAAAGAAAGTGATGTTTCAATGGTTAAAGGCCTATGAGAAGAGCTTTCACGAGTTAAAGACTCGACTCACCTCAGCGCCAGTGTTGACTTTATCTGGGGGTACCGATGGGTTTGTGGTATATTGTGACGACTCGAGGATCATCCTTGGTTGCGTATTAATGCAACATAGTAAGGTGTAGCCTATGCTTGTACACAGTTGAAAGTCCATGAAAAGAACTATCCGACTCACGACCTTGAGTTGGCGGCGCTAGTATTTGCCTTGAAGATATGGAGACACTATCTGTATGGGGTCCACATGGATGTGTTTACGGACCACAAAAGCCTACAATATGTGTTTACCCAGAAGGACCTGAACCTATGACAAAAAAGGCGGTTAGAGATTCTTAAACATTATGATATGAGTGTTCTATATCATTCAGGAAAGGCTAATGTGGTGGCAGATGCCCTTAGTAGACATTCTATGAAGAGTGCGTCTCATGTGGATGAGGGTAGGAAAGAGTTGGTGAAGGGTGTGCATCGGTTTGCACGGCTAGGAATTCGCCTTCTTGACTCGACAGATGGTGGTGTCATTATTCAAAATGGGACAAAACCCTCCTTGGTGACAGAAGTCAAGGCTAGGAAAGATGAGGATCCTATTTTGGTTATGTTGAAGGAAGCAATCCGAACTCAGAAGGTGGAGGTTTTCTCCCAAGGGGGAGATAGTGTGCTATGATATTAGGGTAGTTTGTGTGTTCCAGGTGTCGATGATTTGAGATTTTAGATGTTGCATGAGGCTCATGGTTCCAGATATTCTATATATTCAGGCGCCACTAAGATGTACCTTCACCTAGGGAGATATATTGGTGGAGTGGCATGAAGAAGGACATAGCGGAATTTATGGCTAAGTGTTCGAATTGCAAACAGGTGAATGTCGAGCAGCAAAGACCTGGTGGGGTGCTTCAGGATATTAGTATCCCCACTTGGAAGTGGGAAGAGATCAACATTGATTTCATTACAGGGTTTCCTCGTACTCATCAAAAGTATGACTCCATATGGGTGATTATGGATAGGTTAACTAAAGCATCTCATTTTCTACCAGTCAGAACAACAGATTCAACGGAGGATTATGTTAAAGTATACATTCGAAAGTTAGTTCAATTGCATGGAGTGCCCTTTTCCATCATATCAAATACAAGTACTTAGTTTACCTCCCAGTTTTTGAGATCATTTTAGAAGGGAATCGGTATTCAGGTCAAGCTCAGCACAACTATTCACCCACAAATAGATAGCTAGGTAGAGCGGACCATTTAGACTATTGAGGATATGTTGAGAGCATGTGTGACTGATTGCAAGGGTATTTGGGATAATTATTTATCTCTCATCGAGTTTGCATATAACAACAACTACCATTCCATACAGATGGCTCCGTTCGAGGGTCTTTATGGGTGGAGGTGTAGATCGCCTATTGGTTGGTTTGAGGTAGGTGAGTGACGTGCCCGATTCGCGCGTCCGCAAGTGTACGGGTCGTGCAAGTAATATAGTGGCTCTTTTTAAGAACCGGATTGTCGAACCGACAGGGACTGGACCCATTCCTCTAACTATCCATTTCTATTGTGATCTTAAATACCTCAAGTGTTGGTTATAGACATTTTCGATTGAGATTAATTAAGTCTAAGTTTGGGTCAACGAAATATTCTGAAATCACTCTAGGAGCAACATAGAGTTAAAACCAATTAATCATGCGATCCTACGATTTGCAATGGGTTAAGCATGGAAATATCAATTTTTATTTCACATAATTAGAATTGCATGTTTATGGACTTTCGAGCCTCTAAACACGGCAATCTAGCCTCACTGCATCATTGTGAGCGAGGAGTTTAATTTTCTAGTCGCGGGCAATCAATTATGTTGTGGTTTACGGGGAAACAATTAGGGACTTTCGTGCATCTAACCATTTAACTCAACTTAGCCTCACAACTACTTCTTCGAGTGGTGATGTGACATCCCAAGTTGGTCTTTCATAACCCCCGTGTGTCAACCAAGCATGGTGTTAGGTATATTTCTATCCTGACACAAAAATCTCTCCCGAGATACAAACATGCTCCTTACATTCTCATGTCCTGACCTAGGTAATGCTTTCTCAAGCTATTACTCAAGCTAACAAATATGCTTTCATGGTGATCAATCATAAAAACAACCAACAATCCAGAATGCAAGACGAAAACAACAATCAATAACTTAATTCCAAAACAAATTCATAAAAGCACAATCATAATTCATGGCTTCAACCCTAGAGGAAGGGTTCTTGCCATTCATGTTCGTAAAACTACAATTAACTAATACTAAACTAACATACTTACATGAATTTGGTAGATGAGAAGGGAATTTGATAAACCCTAGATGAGTTCTCCCACTTCTCCCTTCACTCCTAGGTGGTTTTTCAGAATAAAATCGTGACCCCCTGATTTTAGGAGCTAAGGGTCCTATTTATAGTAAATGGAAAACGTGCATAATTTAGCCTGAGAGGGAACGGCTCTGTGTCACGGAGTGCATCGCGGAGCACTGCCTCCGTGACACGGAGACAACGCGAAAGCTCTCTGGAAATTGCCTCAGGAAACCAAGTTGCCGAGGGTTGCCGCGCTGGCCAACGTGGCACGCTGCCGATGCAGCGCGTTGGCAAGCTGCTGTCGCGCAGGCTGCCTAGCATGACACGGTGCTGCCGCGCTGGTTCTCTGCCTCCTGCTGCCTTTCCTCGTGCGCTTGGCAAGGGCGTGGCACGGCGCTGGGCGCGGCACACGCACAGCGTGGCACGCTGCCTGGCGCGGCCAGCCTTGCCAAGGCATGCCCCTTGCCGACTTTTCGCCACTTGCTTCCACTTCATTCCTTCCTTTCACCAACTTGCGAATTAGTTCCTCAAATGCATTATTAACCTACAAAACAAGGACTAATCATGTTGGTTAGCACATATATTCACATTTATATAAAATCACATGAGATTATGTAAAATAACTTAGATAAACAAGACTATATTAAGGTATAAAGTGTATCACGGGCATGCTATTTTGCCCGTGATCACAACCCCACACTTAAAGCCTTGTTCGTCCTCGAACAACATTTTACAAATCATACATATGGAGACTCCCACATAACTAATTTGGCAAGATAATTCAAGCTACGGCTATAAGGATTACATAAGATAACAAGCTAAAGGTAGAGCATACACAATTTAATCACCGAGATGAAATACAACAATGCTAAGACTTCTTAACCTCAAGAATCGACTCTCGATCATAGCAAACTCATGCAAATCAACTGAGTAAGAAATCCCACATGAATTATATACTTCATTCAATATGTGCCCTCAAGGAAGGAGAGTTACCCAATCACACGCAAAAATCATTTTTACATAACAACATGTGTGGGTGAATAAATAGAATTACACTCACTCTCACAAAGAATTCACATGCATGATGTAATGACCCATAAGCTTGCCCTTAGTGTTTTATTCCACTAATTTAAGGATGTGTGAATGTAAGATCAAGTAGGACTTAATGGGTTGTAATGTAGGCTAAGGGGCAGGTAGGTACTATTATGGCCAGTAATAGTGACTATCTTTCCTAAACGCTTTTAATACATTACGCCCTCCTTACGAACTTCCCTTCCCTTACTTTACCTTTTTCTCCTTTCATCTTTCTTGTTCCTCTTATGTTCCCCCATTTCTTTAGGCACTTTTAACTTATTAGTAAGGAGTTCTATAAATAATTTTTCATTAATTTGTTTTCTTGCTCCTTACTAATAATCAACCATTTTCACACAAGTGCACCTTTGTCCTTTTCTCACTTCTACAACTTGCTACTTTTCCTTTCTTTTCATTCTTCTCACTCCTTTACTCCTTCGGATTTTTTCACTCAAGCGATTAGGAATTTTGGATCAAGTTCAAGGCTAATGAAAGAAAAAGGATTAAGCTTATGTTGCAGCTATCAAAGAATAGGCTCAAGGCTCAACAGGGCTAACTAGGATTAATTTCTCAAGGTAGGTAAAACGAGGGATAACAATTGGTTCTTTCAAAGAAATGCCTAAATCATCTCCTACAATTCACATCCTTCATTTCGTTTAATAAACACACCAGGCAAGTTCTAGACAATCCACAATAGCACAGAATACTCAAAAACCTTACACTCATGGCACATGCTCAAATCAAGACATATTCAGTAGACTCTTACTCAGCTAATCACAAGACTTCAGAATTAAGCTTCAAACATATTGAGTCAAATTCAAGAGCCTAAGTGTCTCAAACAAAGTTATACAATTACATGCTTCATACCTAACATACTTGCATCTTACAATCACGTATAGCACATAACAAGAACATCAAGCACCACTTAGTTATGGTTTCAAAAACCAATCACCTACCGACTAATTTCCTCAAGACGGTCGTCATCCATCCATCGTCGGAAACAGTCCCTAACTATGACTAAAAACACTATATACAGACAAAGGAAAGAAAAAAATAAAATTTTTATTCTTCGGTTCAAAGACCCCCCGTCGGAAAAGAACCGAAAAGAAAAACCAACGGGTGATGAAGTCATGCTTACTTCACAAAAATTTTCAAATTTTTCAAGCATTACATTCACCAAAAATCGTTAAGCACAACAAAAATTTTTGAAATTTCCCTTGAAATTTCCCTCACCCCACACTTAAATCATGCTATGTCCTCATAGCATCAAATTAAAATTTACCAAGGGTGAGAAATACTCCCTGAGGCCTTTAGGCTTAGCTAACAACATGCCTCTCTTCAACTTGCACAAGTGGGTGTTCAACCCCACACTTTGTCTCTTCCATGCTTGTTAGCTTCCTCTTCCACGGGTACTCAGACTTCCCCTCCATCTGTGCTTAACTTTCCACCAGAAACAACACAAGATGAAAAATAAATAAAATCAACACAAATGCCAGAAATTAAAATGGTACATGTGGTACCCTTGGGTTGCCTCCCAAGTAGCTCCTTATTTTACGTCGTGGCCCGACGTGGACTATCCTTTTTAGGACATCCTCATACCTGGGTTCTCTTTCGAGAACCATCTCCTTTTCTTTTGCTGTTTAGAGGAAACAGCCTCCAGTCTGCTCCTCTCTTTCTCCAACTTCTTTTCAGTTTGAAGTCCTTTATCAGAATCGGGCTGAACATTTGTTATAGCCTTCGGCCCTGCACCTGTGGAATCCCCCTCCCCACACTTATCCTCTGCCAACACACTAACCTGACAAAGGTTTCTATAGTGTGCAGATGGGTTCATTTCTTGGTACACGCGGAAGATTTCTTCTTCCTCCTCAACCCTCATTTCAGGGTCCCTGCTTTTAAATCAATCACCACTCCTCCAGTGGCCAAGAATGGCCGTCCCAAGATCAGGGGTACCTGGTCATCAACCTGAAAATCTAAGACAATAAAATCAGCAGGTATAATGAACTTACCTACTTTGATGAGAAGGTCCTCTATTATTCCATCAGGTGTCACTCGCGACTTGTCAGCCAGCTGCAGCATCAACCTTGTTGGCCTTGGTTGTCCCAACCTCAAGGTGTTGAATAAGGATAGGGGCATTATATTAACTTCCGCCCCCAAGTCACATAAAGCTCGTACCACCTCAGCTTTACCAATTTGTATGGGGAGGGTCACACTCCCTGGGTCTTTGAGTTTCTTTGGCATTTTGCTCAATACCCTGTAACTGCACTCCTCAGTCAGTGCTACCGTTTGGACATCCACCAATCTCACTTTGTTCGCCATCACATCCTTCAAGTATTTAGCATACTTGGGCATTCCCTGCAAAACATCAAGAAGAGGCAAATTTATGTGAAGTTCTCTGAAACTCTCTAAGAACTTTTTGAAGCATTCCTCCTCCTTGCTCTTTCTGAATTTCTGAGGGAATGGTGGTGGTGCTCTTTGTGCTGGCTGCAATGGAAGTCGTGAATTTTGTTGCCCAGCACTCTGATTATCTCCCATGTTGATGGATGGTCCTGGTCTAACCAACTTCGGCTGCACCTCTTTGCTCAGCTCTTTTGGCACTGCATCAGCTAATTGCCTACCGCTTCTTAGACTGATGGCATTGATCTGCCGGGGGTTAGGATCTGTGTCGCTTGGTAATCCCCCTTGCGATCTCATGTTTTGAGCAGCTGCTATCTGACCCACTTGTTTTTCAAGATTGCGGGTGGCTACTTGCTGATTCGTTAAGTCTGTTGCCATCCTCGCCTGATTTTCTGCTAACTGAGTCTGGGTCTCCATAATTTTCTGCAATGTTTCCTCAATGTTGCTACTCAATTGCCCATCATTCTGCCTATTCTGCTGATACTGCTGCTGTTGAGGTTGCATAAAATTTTGCTTTTGGTTTCCACCCCAAGAAAAATTCGGGTGGCCCTGCCAATTTCTGTTGTAACTGGTTTCAAAATTCTGATTGTTGCGCTGCACATTACTAACAAAATTGACTGACTCCGGATTGGCTCCACAAGATTCTGCATGGTGCCCATTATTACCACAAATTTCACACCAACTCGGAGCTTGCTGAACTGCATTAACGTGGCCCTGGCGTTGGTTCATACTCAGTTTATTAAACCGAGTCATCATTTGATGCTGGAACGAAGCTAACTGTGCTGCCAAAGCATTCAAACCATCTACTTCTATCAACCCTGATCTCTTTCCTGCCCCTCTCGATGACTCGCTGTGCCACTCTGGATTTCCTTGTGCAATTCTGTTCAACAAAGTGTACAACTCATCATATGTCTTATCCAAGGCTTGCCCACCCGATGCAGAGTCTAGCAATATTTTTGTGTGTGGGTCTAGACTTTCTACAAAGGTATGAGCCAGCACTTCATTTGATTGCTGGTGATGGGCGCTATCTCTCAACAATGACTTGAATCTTTCCCAAGCCATATATAGGTTCTCATCAGGCCTCTGCTTAAAACTGAGTATTTCACTTCTCAACCTTGCAGTTTTGCCTGATGGGAAGAATCTGATAAGGAATTTCTTAGCCAAGTCATTCCATGAAGTTATGGAGTTCGGTGGCTCGGCCTTCAGCCACTTCTTCGCCTCTCCCAACAGTGAAAATGGGAAGAGGGTCATTCGGACATAATCTGTGGACACGCCGGTGGGGACAAACGTGTCACTAATCTCTAAAAAGCTTTGTAGGTGCTGCTGCGGGTCCTCATGTGCCATCCCAGTGAATTGACCACTAGAATGTAACAGCTGCACCATGTTCCGTTTAAGCTCAAAGTGCCCTCCAGGCTCCGGTTTAAGAATTCTTGAGGTCACATTTATCGCTAGTGGGATAGCCACTTCGCGAACTGGTCTTGCTTCCATTTCGTCGGATGACAAGTGTGCTTGTCCCGCGGGTGGTTGTTTTTGTACCTTTTCTTGAAGTCTCTTCCGCTTATGCTCTAGAGCTATTCTCCTTTGCAAATGGATTTGACGTTCAGGTTCAAGCAACGGTTCCACAAGCTCTCTATTTCTAGCCAGCTCGGCAGGACAACCTGTCACCTGCAAACAAACAGACTAAGACCAAGTTTTTCAACACTTAAGAGAATTTAAAAATCACACAAAAACAGATAAATTATCAAAACTTCGCCGAGTCCCCGGCAACGGCGCCAAAAACTTGACGTGCCCGATTCGCGCGTCCGCAAGTGTACGGGTCGTGCAAGTAATATAGTGGCTCTTTTTAAGAACCGGATTGTCGAACCCACAGGGACTGGACCCATTCCTCTAACTATCCATTTCTATTGTGATCTTAAATACCTCAAGTGTTGGTTATAGACATTTTCGATTGAGATTAATTAAGTCTAAGTTTGGGTCAATGAAATATTCTGAAATCACTCTAAGAGCAACATAGAGTTAAAACCAATTAATCATGCGATCCTACGATTTGCAATGGGTTAAGCATGGAACTATCAATTGTTATTTCACATAATTAGAATTGCATGTTTATGGCCTTTCGAGCCTCTAAACACGACAATCTAGCCTCACTGCATCATTGTGAGCGAGGAGTTTAATTTTCTAGTCGTGGGCAATCAATTATGTTGTGGTTTACGGGGAAACAATTAGCGACTTTCGTGCGTCTAACCATTTAACTCAACTTAGCCTCACAACTACTTCTTCGAGTGGTGATGTGACATCCCAAGCTGGTCTTTCATAACCCCCGTGTGTCAACCAAGCACGGTGTTAGGTATATTTCTATCCTGACACAAAAATCTCTCTCGAGATACAAACATGCTCCTTACATTCTCATGTCCTGACCTAGGTAATGCTTTCTCAAGCTATTACTCAAGCTAACAAATATGCTTTCATGGTGATCAATCATAAAAACAACCAACAATCAAGAATGCAAGACGAAAAAAACAATCAATAACTTAATTCCAAAACAAATTCATAAAAGCACAATCATAATTCATGGCTTCAACCCTAGAGGAAGGGTTCTTGCCATTCATGTTCGTAAAACTACAATTAACTAATACTAAACTAACATACTTACATGAATTTGGTAGATGAGAAGGGAATTTGATAAACCCTAGATGAGTTCTCCCACTTCTCCCTTCACTCCTAGGTGGTTTTTCAGAATAAAATCGTGACCCCCTGATTTTAGGAGCTAAGGGTCCTATTTATAGTAAATGGAAAACGTGCATAATTTAGCCTGAGAGGGAATGGCTCCGTGTCACAGAGTGCATCGTGGAGCACTGCCTCCGTGACACGGAGACAACACGAAAGCTCTCTGGAAATTGCCTCAGGAAACCAAGTTGCCGAAGGTTGCCGCGCTGGCCAACGTGGCACGCTGCCCATGCAGCGCGTTGGCAAGCTATTGTCGCGCAGGCTGCCTAGCGTGACACGGCGCTGCCGCGCTGGTTCTCTGCCTCCTGCTTCCTTTCCTCGTGTGCTTGGCAAGGGCATGGCACGGCGCTGGGCGCGGCACACGCACAGCGTGGCACGCTGCCTGGCGCGGCCAGCCTTGCCAAGGCATGCCCCTTGCCGACTTTTCGCCACTTGCTTCCACTTCATTCCTTCCTTTCACCAACTTGCGAATTAGTTCCTCAAATGCATTATTAACCTACAAAACAAGGACTAATCATGTTGGTTAGCACATATATTCACATTTATATAAAATCACATGAGATTATGTAAAATAACTTAGATAAACAAGACTATATTAAGGTATAAAGTGTATCACGGGCATGCTATTTTGCCCGTGATCAGTGAGACTTTCTTGATAGGACCAAAATCAGATCATGAGGCTATGGAGAAGGTCCAGCTTATTAAAGTAGGCTGAAAATTGCTCAAAATCGTCAGAAATTTTATGCAGATGTAAGGCAAAGAGATCTGAGTTTGCCTTTGATGATTGGGTGTTCCTAATGATGTCTCCCTTGAAGTATGTGATGAGGTTTGGGAAGAAGGGAAATCTTAGTCCCCGATATATTGTGCCATAATGGATTGTAAAGCGGGTTGGCAATGTGGCTTATGAGCTGGAGTTACCAGTGGAGTTAACGTCAACGCTCTCGGTGTTTCATGTGTCTTTATTGAATAAATGCATCAGAGACCCAACTCTGGTTGTTCTGGTAGAGAGCATTGGGGTGAGGGACAGCCTTACCTATGAGGAGATACCAATCGAGATCCTTAATCGTCAGGTTCATAAGTTACGGAATAAAGCCTTAGTGAAGGTTTTGTGTAGGAACCAACTACTTGAGAGAGATACATGGGAGGTCAAAGCAGATAGGATGGATAAATACCTGGATCCATTCCATACCAGTCCCGTTCCAGCTTGAGGTACCAACTTTCATCCCTAATCCTCTATTCAGTTTTACGTCAAGTCTGTGCATGTAAGTTCCTTTCATTTTTTAGCATGTATGTGTGTTTCACGAATTTAGTTCAGTCACATGTTTCATGTTCGGAGTCAGTCACTCTCTCAGTTCCACCGTAGTTATTCAGTTTTGAGATTTCAGTTCCATCCCTATTCTCTCAGTATGCTTAACCCAAATTCGAGGATGAATGTTTCCAACCAGGAGATATTGTAATAACCTATAAATTTCTAAGATGAGGTTCGGGATTTGAAAAGAAGTGCAGCAGTAAAATCTGCAATTTTATCATAGAACGACTTATGGTGCGAGTTGTAGATTGGTCCGACAGGTCGAGGATGGAACTGTCGTTTGATATAGGGTTGATTACGATAAATGGTATGGGTCGTGGAACAATTCATCGGGTAGGTGATCATTGAGAGTTGGAGGGGTCAAGCTGGGGAGCTACGGTAGTAAAACACGAGTCGTAGGATTGGGGTACGACTCGTGGTAAAGAGTCATGGCATGTAAGGTGAGTCTCAGGTAAGGATCAGATGATCGGAGGTACCACTGATAGGAAGTACCTATGAGCCATTGGTTGTGCCCATGGGAAACTTAAAAATGGTGATGGTCCGAGGATTTGGTCCGACGGGAGGAAACCATGGATCGTGGGTGCTTGGTACGACCCGTGATACGATCTGTGGTACCTGGCAATGCCTAATTTCTAGAAATTTCATTAAGAGTATTATTGTAAAACCTAAGCTCTAAGGTCCTAAACTATAGCGTTTAAAGAATGCAAAAGAGTGTATTAAGGGTATTATTCACCCTAGATCACCCATTACTCTCCTAAAACTCTAATTTAAAAAATCAATTCTCTCAAATCTCTCAAGGATTTTCCTAAGGTTCTTCCTCAAATTCATCAAGAATCATGTGGAGTTCATCCTTTTCAGTTGGGTATTCATTTATTCAGGTATGTGGGTCGATTCAATAGGGTTTCCTCTCAATCCCATGTCCCTTCTTAATCAAAGAATGATCACCCAATTTTCCCCAAAGTCTAAATTTCAAAAATCATGACTTTATGATTGGGTTTTGAAATTTGTTCATGACTTCATTATGGGTAAAGTTGATTTGTTATAAAAAACATGATTTCCATGATAGGATTTATGCTTTTCTTCAAGTGTTTTAGGAAATTAGAATATCTCATGATCTAAGCATATTATGAAATTTTAGGGTTTAAATTCTCTTCATGAATTCCTTTGTTCGCCTAATGAATTTTAATCTCTCCAGTCCTAATTTATGATTTATATTGAATAATGCATGATTTCCTTCAACTTTACTCTATGACATTATGATTCAAATTACAAGGATTGTTATCAAGTATTTCTGATGACTTTTTATGTTTTCTCACGATTATGATTATGGCCACAGGCCCTATTTCATGGCTAGTTCATGTATTTCAAGCCTGCTAATGATTACCATGATTTAAACTAGCCCATGAATGTCATGTATATTTTTATTAATATAATATGAGCACTATATATGTTTTGGGAGTAGCATTTAACCCTGAAGTAAACCCGGGGTCCAAGCATACCCCGAGTCTCAAAACTACGTGCCAACTTGGCTATGATGGGACCTCCCTTGAGACTGTTCCCTTTTGCCCATGTGGGCCTTTCATGAGTGATATCACGCATATTTTCATGGTTCTACCTTGGCAAGGTATGAACATCCTCTCGACTAGGGGTTTACAGGCCGGGCTCCATGTGTGCTCATATAGGTATGTCGGTGATAAGAATTTTCCATTAATCCTTATGTTAAATCATGATTATGTTTATTATACTTTGGCTCAAGCTATGTTTTTACAAGGTTTCTTTTATGATTACAAATATGACTAGTTGATGAGTAACTTTAAAAACCTTGAGCCCTCACGGTTATGTTATGATTATTGTTTCATGTTTGGAATTGTTCTACTCTTAGGAATCCTTATGTATTTTAAATTATCCATTTTTACTTAAATTGCATACTCGGTACATTTCAAGTAATGACCGCATACTCTATGTTGTATCATCTCATGATATAGGCCCGAGTGATCAAGTTCATCCTCGTTCTTAACTGATCTCGTTTCAGTCTAGTCAGCCTACCCTAATTGGTGAGTCCTCATCAGCCGAGGACATGTTGTTGGGTTTATTAGCATGATTATATTTCAATTTTTTACTTAGAGAGCTAGTTGGGGGTGCTGTCCCATCAGCTCATCAGATACTAGAGGCTTTTCAGACATTGTGTGGTTATGTTCAGTTCTTCTTGTCAGATGTTAAACATTAAAAATCTTCAAAGTTCATTACTCAGATTTCTACTTGATTCATGTTTTGGCTGATTGTTGTTTTAGCTATGCTCTTTAGCCATGGGTCGACTTAGAGCCTCTCGGGGTTCTTTGTCCCGTGTTTTGCTCCCGTGTCCTAGCTCGGGCCCTGACACTAAAATTAACTTTTCCCCTAATTAGCCATTGGTTCCTACCCACTCACGCCCTTTATTTCTAAGTATTCCTTGCTACAACAAGACATCAAGCACCAAGTATGGATATAAACTAAGTTAGGTAATGTGGTCTTAGGCTTGCTAACCATCCTCATAAATCTCAGTTACCTCCAATATCTAATTTGGTTGCACAACTGAAATACCAAAACAATCTCCTTCATCAATTTTATGGACAAAGCATTGATTGCTACATTCTTCGCTCCTTTTCGAAATAGGATCTTATAGCTAAGTTCCAATAGCTTTGTAACTCCTTTGTACTGGAATAATGTATTAATGCATTATCCAGTATAAACTTGAGGCTAAAATGATTAGTTTCAATAACAAAGTAGCTAGGTTATAGGTAGTGCCATTTCTCAACTGCATACAATAAAACTATCAACCATTTTTCATAAGTTGATCTTCCCAAATGCTTTGGGATAAATGACTGATTGATAAAAGTAATAAGTCAACCTCCTTTGGTTGCTCCGATCACCTAGCCATTTGCATCAACTTTCACTATAAAAGGCATGGTGAAATTCTGTAAAGCCAACATAGGAGCTTGAACCATCTCTTATTTGAGCTCCTCAAATGCACTTACAACTTGTTCTGTCCTACAAAACCCACCTTTCTTTAATAGATTAGGTAAACTTTTACTAATAGAAGTAAAACATTTACTAAATCTATGGTATAACTTGTAACAACCAAAAAATCCCTGTAATTCCTTAATAGTCTTAGGATCAACCATTTTAACATATCTTCCACTTTTTTATCATTAGTACTGATGTCACTATATTAAATTATATTTTCAAGTAATTCAATTTGTGGCTGAGCATTTCTGCTTCTCGATTTCTTTGCAAACAATTGGTTAACCTTTAAAAAGTTGAACACAATCTACAAATGCTTCACATGATCTTGCAGAGAAGTGTTGTAAACTAAGATATAATAAAAAATACTAGAAAAAAATTTCTCAAGAATGGGACAAATATTTGATGCATAAGGTCTTGAAAACAAGTGGCCGAAACATTGATAAGCCCAAAAGGCATTACCCTAAATTCTCATAACACGTGATTGATTCTGAAAGCATTTTGTATTCACCCCCCACTTTCATTCAAATTTGATGGTACCCTAATTTTAGGTCAAATTTAAAAACATACTTTTTCCCCAAGCAACTCATTCAACAAATCTTCCATCACAAGAAACATTCGAGGATGAATGTTCCTATGGGGGAGATACTGTAACACTCTAAAAAAGTTTCTAAGATCAGACCCAATGGTTGAATTAGAGAAAATAGGAAAAATTACACCAGAGTCATAAAATGACTCAAGGAATAAGTCGTCGTTAGAAACAATGACTCATGACTCATTGGGTGATCCGTTGTAAGAATCCAGGCAAGCCCCCCCCCCCCCAAAAAAAACACGAGCATAGAAAAGACTCATTGATGATCCAATGGGTCATCCGAAATGATCGTTGAATGGTGTTCATAAAGGGTTCAGATCTATTTCAGTGACAATGACAATGGAGGGCTGCAACAACCCATTGGGGCTAGTAACGACTAGTTGTGAGAATTCGTTGTTTGGAGTTTGGAAGCAAGGCAAGTGACAAGTAGTGGTGACAACGAAAGGAGTGATGGGTCATCATTTTATATGAAGACTCATCCCTTTCGATTGTTTTTTATAGAACTAGAAGAGTACTCGAGATACCTAGGAAACAACGGATGGTCCAATGAGTCGTCAAGTCTTACAATGATTCGTTGGATGGATCATTGTAGCTGGCAGTCAAGTATTTCATGGGATTTTTGAGGTAGTTTTGTGATTTCTCAAGCTTTTAATTCTTTAATGACATTGTTTTGAGCCATGTAAGGAGTGGTTAAAGAGGACTTAGCCTGGTCTAAGTCACTCGGCTCCCACGCATGCATTGAATTGAAATTCCCTTCCATGATCAAACAAGAATTCCCCTCAATTTCTTTCTCAATTATCTTGGCTTTTCTAGACTAGCTTGAAAATCAGATTTCCCAGGTATATAGGTCTATGAATAGGGGAATTCTTCCACCCTCATGGCCAAACTTCTTCTCTAATTCATGACTTCAAGTTTCTAATCAAGTGTGTTGATTCCTAGGGTTTTCACCCAATCCTATGAAACTAACTATGCTATGTCTATGGGTCCAATCCCTAATGTTCTAATGTATGTTTTAAGTCTAACGGGAAAATTTTAAAATTCAATTTGATTATAAATTCATAATTTCAAGTTATTAGAAATTATTTCCTATTATGCATGTTTTATGAAAATTCAAGTTTATGATCTATGATTTTAAGCATGATGCATTATCTAGTATGCATGAGTGTTTTTGAACTCTCAACTTATGACTGCATGATTTTGACTTATGAAGTCTATTTCAAGTATGCATGATCTATGATTTGGGCAACCCCATGCAAGTTACGTATGCTTATTATGATTTTATCCAAGGCTAATAAGATTAGTTTATGATATGATTTGGAGTCAAGACTCCCATATAGATTATGGTATAGTTTAGAGTCAAGATTCCCAATGTTCAGATTTAGGCTATGAGAATATGAAATATATAAGCACTATACATGTTTTGGGAGTAGTGTCTAGCACCGAGGAGGCTTGGGGTTTTATTTGTGTTTGTAGAAAAAAAGTAGTTAGTTTATTGGAATCAAAGTAAATAAGATAATAATGGCATTTTCTTTGGTTATAGAAGATCTAATTGTAGAAAGAATCAAAACTAAAATTGAGGACAACTCTTTTTTCGAAGGTTCCCGGGTCTCATAAACTACTCACTAATGTCGGTATATATATTTACGACCTCTGAAGAGAGTGCTTCCCCCACCCGAGGGCAGAGCGTGATATCACACCTTATTCATCCTTTACCCTAGCAAGGCTTAGGATGACTCTTATCCACTTGGTCAAGATATGGATCATGCGCGCCTTCATGATAGTTATTGGTTATGACGAGTCTCCCATTGTTCCTCATTAATTTAGTTACTTATGTTTATTATTCATGATATTTTATATTATAGAAGATTTGACCAAATGACCAGTTTATGAGCTTTTACTTATAATTTAATATATGAAAAATCATACAATTTCTATTTTTAAATCTTGAGTCATTATGTTCAACTATGATAACCAGTTTATTATTATGTATATCTCATATATGGCCTTTCATGCATTCCTTACTCTCATGATCTATTTGATTTATATGCATGATTTCAACTAATGTTATAATACGCATGTTTACATACCTTACATACTTAGTATAGTCAAAGTACTGACTGCATACTCTATGCTATATCATCTCATGATATAGGTTTGGGTGATCAAGCTCAGTCTCGCCGGTAGCTCGCTCCTACATCAGACCATTTCATCCCCTACTTTGGTGGAGTCCTCATCATTCAAGGACATCTATTAGTTCAGAATTGTTACGTTAAATTAGTTTTAGACTTAGAGTTAGCTTGGGCTTGTTCTAGCAACTCATCATACCATAGAGACTTCTTAGACATAGACTTAGTTTGATCATCTTTGTGATTCAGTGTTGTGATGTTATCCCTTGATATACGTTTTATGATATTTACTCTTCCACTTATTCATGTTCATGTTTCTTTCCACTTAATTATTATTTTAAGTCATGCTATCAATGTATCATGGGTTAGCTTGGAGCAATTTGTGGTTCTAGGTTTCGTGTCTCGGTCCGGGGTCCTAGCTTGAGGCATGACAAGCTTGACATTAGAGCAAAGGATTAGGTGTGTTATAGGGTGTCTGAAAGCTGCATTAAGTAGTATTTTTTCCATGGATCTGATGTGTGCCACACTTATAGGGAAGAGGCTAGAAGATGTTTAAGGAAATTTCCCTCCTTTCATGATCTATGTCATGTGGTGAAATACTTTTCTATTCCTCTAACTCGTGCTATATGCATTTCCAGAAATATGCCTCCATGCCAAGTTAATGGTAGAAGAAATAGCAATGGAAATGGCCTGACAATAGCAAAGGAGATGGGCATCAGCAAGCCCCACCAACACCAACAGATCCTTTGCACGAGCAGGTCAATCATGCCGAGTTCAGGGTGGCATTTTAGATATTGGTGCAGGCCATGACCGCTTAGGTTCACCAGCAAGCAGTGGACCATGTTCCTCATAATGGGAATGCAGCAGCGGCTAAGGTGTGAGACTTTCTCAAAATGAACCCACCTGTGTTTCTTGGGTCGAAGGTGGATGAGAACTTGCACGAGTTCCTTGAGGAGGTACAAAAGATCACCCAGATTATGGGTGTGATGGCAGAAGAGTATAGACAGCCTCCCATCAGCTGAAGGGGGTTGCTCGCACATGGTTCCATCAGTGGATGAATAGTAAAAGATTCGGATAAATTCCCGTGGTTGGGATGATTTTCTGACTGCTTTTTTGGATAGGTTCTTCCCTAGGGAGTTCAGGGAAGCAAAGGCAACAGAGCTCGTCAACTTGAAGCAGAACAACAGGACTGTCCAGGAGTATTTTTTAAAGTTTACCCGATTTTCCAAGTATTCACAGGAGATGGTAGTTGATCCTAGGGCTTGTGTGAACAACTTTGTGAATGGAGTGGCAGATTCCTCTTTCAAGGAGAACATGACTGCCATGTTGATCAATGACATAGATTTCTTCTGGTTGGTCATATATGCCCAGCAAAATGGAGCGAACCAGATGAAAGAGAAGGAGAGAGAGGACAAGAGGACTAGGATAGGGAGTCATGAGCACTTTTAGTAGAGGTCTAGAGGTAGACATCGACCGCAGTTCCACCAGGGGTCATCAGCCGCAACTTCATCATCAACAAGTATTCAGTCTAGGCCTAGAGGAGATCAGAGAGGTAGAGCATCAGGATCTAGGATATAGCATGTCAGGAGAGAACACTTATCCATCTTGTAGGAAGTATGGCAGGAAGCACCTTGTCAAGTGCTTGGTTGGTTCAGATGTTTGCTTTGGGTGTGGGAAGCCTAGGCATATGTGTAGGGATTGTCCTTTGGCTTGGTAGGGCAACAATGGAGGTCATGCCCCAACTACTACTTCAGCAACTCACCTATCTTAGCAAGACGTCTCTTCTAGTGCAGTTGGCGGTCAACGCTAGAATAGGTTCTATGCACTATCTTCTCATCAGGAGCAGGAGGTCTCTCCCGATATGGTCATTGATATGTTATGAGTATTCCATCTTGCTGTGTATGTATTGTTAGATCTAGGGTGTACATTATCTTTTGTGACTCCTTATGTTGTAGTTAATTTCATGAGTCAGTGCCAAAATCCTATCAGAACCCTTCTCAGTCTCTACTCCTGTCGAGGAGTCAGTTTTAGCTCGACAAGTGTACAAAAATTTTCCTATCACAATTTTTTAGAAGGTCACCTCAACCGAACTAGTGGATTTAGATATGACAGATTTCGATGTTATTTTTGGTATGAATTAGTTACATGCATGTTATACCTCAGTTAATTGTAGAACCCGCATAGTAGAGTTCTGATTTTCGGGTGAACCAGTCCTAGACTGGAAAGGAAGTTTAGTTGTGCTTGTACATTGCTTTGCTTCCTATCTCAAGTCCAGGAAGATGATATCTAAAGGAAATGTGTATCATCTAATTTAGCTCAGGGATTCTATGTTCGAGACCTAGGCTCTTCAATCTATTCCTATTGTATGTGAGTATCCAGTGGTGTTTCCAGATGATCTACCAGTAGTCTCTCTCGAGCGGGAGACAGACTTTGGTATTGACCTTCTCCCTGATATGCACCCTATATCCATTCCTCCTTACATAGTGGCTCTATATGAGGTGAAGGAGTGGAATAAGCAGTTAAAAGATCTCCTAGACAAGGGTTTCACAGGCCAAGTAAATCCCTATGGGGTGCTCCGGTTCTCTTTGTCTAGAAGAAGGATGGTTCCCTTAGAATGTGCATTAATTATCGGTAGTTGAACAAGGTTAAAATCAAGAATAAGTATCTCCTCCCCAGGGTTAATGACCTATTTGTCTAGCTTCAGGGTACTAAGTGCTTTTCAAAGATAGACCTCAGATCCGGATATCATCAGCTTAGAGTTAGGGAGAGTGATATCTCAAAGACAGCCTTCAACACTCGGTATGGTCACTATGAGTTTGTAGTTATTTCTTTTGGACTAACGAATGCTCCTGCAACTTTTATGGATTTTATGAACAGGGTGTTTAATAAGTATTAGGATATGTTTGTGATTGTGTTCATAAATGATATTCTCATATACTCTTGAAGCGAGGAGGAGCATGCCGCTCATACGAGAATTATGTTGAAAATTCTCAAGGATTGCCAGCTATATGCTAAATTCAGAAAGTGTGAGTCTTGGCTGAACTTAGTAGCATTTTTGGGCCATGTGGTGTTTAGTGAGGGCGTGCATATGGACTCCCAAAAGATATAAGTGGTGAAGAATTGTCCTAGACTAGTTAGTCCTACGGATATTAGGAGCTTTTTGGGTTTAAGTAGCTACTACAGGAGGATAGTAGAGGGATTTTCATCCATTGCAACACTGTTGACTAAGTTGACCCATAAGAAGGTCAAATTTTCGGTGGTCAGATGCTTGTGAGAAGTGTTTTCAGGAGTTAATGACTTGACTCACTTCAGCCCCAATATTCACCCACTCAGAGGGCATGGATGGTTTTGTTTTGTATTGTGCTATCTCTAGGGTTGGTCCCAGTTGTGTATTGATGCAACATGGTAAAGTCATTACGTATGCCTTTAGAAAGCTTATGACTTGTGAGAAGAATTACTCGACAAATGACCTAGAGTTGACAAGCGTGGTATGTTCTTTAATGATTTAGAGACTCTACTTGTATGGGGTGCAAGTGTATGGATTCATAGACCACAATAGCCTTCAGAACGTGTTTACTCAGAAGGACCTGAATTTGCGGAAAGGAGATGGCTAAAGCTTCTCAAGAACTATGACATTAGTGTCTTTTATCATCTGGGCAAGGTCAATGTAGTGGAGGATGCTCTTACTAGGCTGTCCATGAATAGTCTGTCTCAGATTGAGGATGGGAGGAAGGAGGTTGTAAAGGATGTCCATAGGCTTGCTCGTTTAGGGGTTCGCCTTATAGATTCGATGGATGGTGTTGTGATTGATCAAAATGGGTCAGAATCTTCTTTAGTGACAAAAGTCAAAGCTTGGAAAGATGAGGATCTTATCCAAGTGAAGCTGAAGAAAGTTGTTCGGAATCAGAAGGTGGAGGTTATCTCCCATGGGGGAGATGGTGTACTCCGATATCAAGGTTGCTTATGTGTTCCAGTTGTAGATGACTTGAGAGAGCTGATGTTGAGTGAATCTCATGGATCTCGGTACTCTATCCGACCAGGTACCACCAAGATGTATCGTGATGTACAGGAAGTCTATTGGTGGAATGGCATGAAGAAGGACATAGTGGTGTTTATGGCTAAGTTTCCGAATTTCTAATAGGTGAAGGTTGAGCATTAGAGACCTGGAGGTATGTTTCACAATATTAGTATTCCTAATTGGAAGTGGGAGGAGATAAATATGGACTTCATTACAGGCTTGCCTCGTACCCACCAATAGTATGACTTTGTATAGGTTATTATGGACAAGTTGACCGAATTAGCTCATTTCTTATCGATCAAAACTATCAATTTAGCCAAGGATTATGCTATATTGTACATGCGGGAGTTACTTCAGTTTCATGGAGTTCATTTGTCCATCATCTCAGATAGGGGTACTCGATTCACCTCTCAATTTTGGATTTCGTTTCAGAAGGGCCTTGGTACTCAAGTAAAGCTAAGCATAACTTTTCACCCGCAGATAGATTTACAGGCTGAGCGGACCATTTAGACTCTTAAGGATATATTGAGAGAGTGTTTGATTGATTTCAAGTGTAGTTGCGATGACCACTTACCTCTCATCGAGTTTGCCTACAATAACAGTTATCACTCCAACATTTAGATGGCTCCGTTTGAGGCTCTTTATGGGTGGAGGTATAGGTCACCTAATGGATGGTTTGAGTTAGGTTAGGTTACATTCATAGGGCTAGATTCAGTTCAGGAAGCGATGGAGAAAGTTCAGTTAGAGAAAGGTTTAAAACAGCTAAGAGTCGTCAAAAATCTTATGCGGCTATTAGGCAGAGAGAGCTTGAGATTGAAGTTGATGATTGGGTGTTTGTGAAGGTGTCTCACATGAAGGGAGCGATGAGGTTCAAACGGAAAGGGAAGCTTAGTCCCTGATATGCTGGTCCTTATAGGATTATGAGGCGAGTTAGCATTGTGGCACATGAGTTCGCGTTACCAATAGAGTTAGCTTCAGTACCTCTAGTTTTTCATGTATCTCTATTGAAGAAGTTCATTAGTGACCTTGTCTTAGTTGTTTCGATGGAGAGCTTTGGTGTGAAGGATAGCCATACATATGAGGAGGTTCCGGTTGAGATCCTTGATAGTAAGGTTTGGAAGTTGAGGAACAAGGAAGTAGCTTCCATAAAGGTTTTATGGAGGAATCAACTTGTTGAAGAAGCTATGTGGGAAGCTGAACTAGATATGATGGCTAGATACCCGCTTCTCTTTCCTTCTGAGTCAGTTCCAACATGAGGTACCAGTTTTCTCCTTAGTACTCTATTTAGTTTCAAGTCAAGTTCATGTCTCTAAGTTCCTTTCATGTCTTAGCATGAATATATATTTCATGAATTCAGTTCAGTCATGAATATCAGTCCAGAATCGGTCACTCCATCAGTTTTCAACTTCAGTTGTTTAGTTTTATGATTGCAGTTCCTTCCCCAGCCATACAGCATGCTTAGTCTACATTTGAGGATGAATGTTCCGAAAGGGGAGATAGTGTAACACCTCAAAAGTTCCTAAGATCAGACCCAAGGGTTGGATTAGAGAAAATAGGAAAAATTGCACCAGTGTTACAGAATGACCAAAGGAACGAGTCATCATTGGAAACAATGACTTGTTGTGTGATTCACTGTAAGCATGCAGTCAAGCCCCTCCCCCCCTCCTAGAAACAATGAGCCTAGAAATAACTCATTGGATGATACAATGAGTCATCTTGGGTTGTCTTTGAATAGAGGTCAGAAAGGGTTCAGATCTGTTTCAGTGACAACAGAAGGGTGCAATGACCCGTTAGGGCTATTAACGACCCGTTGTGAGAATCCATTGTCTAGACTTTAAAAGCAAGGAAAGTGAGAACCAGTGGTGACAACAAAAGGATTGAAGAGTCATCATTTCATATTATGACACGTCCTGTTCGTTTGTTAGTTTGACCAGAAGAGTACCCGAGATACCTTTGAAACAACATATGGTCCAACCTGTCGTCATGTCCTACAACGACTCTTTTGATGGGTCGTTGTAGCTGGTAGTTAGTTTTTTCATGCATTTTCTCGGGGGTAGTTTTGTAATTTTCCATGCTTTTAATTCTCTAATAACATCATTTTGAGCCTTTTAAGGAGTGTTTTAAGAGGATTTAGCCTAGTCTAAGTCATTAGATTGCCATGCATGCATTGAATTGAAATTTTCTTCCAAGATCAAACTAGATTTCTCCTCAATTTCTTCCTTAATTCTCTTGGGCTTTCAAGACTGATTAGGATATCAGATTTCCTAGGTATGTAGGGATATGAATGGGGGATTTATTCCACCCTCAGATCCAAACTTCTTCTCAAATTCGTAAATTCAAGTTTCTAATCAAGTGTGTTGATTCCTAGGGTTTTAACCCAATCCTATGAAACTAACAATGCTATGTTTATGGGTCAAATCCCCTCATGTTCTAATGCATGTTTTATGTCTAATCGAAAAATTTTACACACAATTTAATTATAAATTCACGATTTCAAGTTATTAAAAATTATGCCCTATTATGTATGTTTTTGAAAATTCAAGCTTATGATTCGTGATTTCAAGCATGAAGAATTATCTAGTATGCATGAATGATTATGATCTCTCAACTTATGATTCCATGATTTTGACTTATGAAGTCTGTTTCAAGTATGCATGATATTATGATTTGGGCAAGCCCATGCAAGTTAAGTATGCTTATTATGATTTTAGCAAATGCTAATAAGATTAATTTATGATATGACTTGGAGTCAAGACTTTCAATGCAGATTATTATATTCTTTTGAGTGAAGACTCCCTATGTTTAAATTTAAGCTATGAGAATATAATTATATGTCATGGACCGAACATGGGCTAGGACTGAGACACAAGACAAGGAGGCCCTAGAGAGTCCAAGTTGACCCATGGTATGAACATACATCTAACTCAACCAATAAAAGCAGAAGTCAACATAATAAACATGGTGGAAGTCTGAACATTGCATAACATCAAAACATACAACATGAGTCTGAAGGTGAATACAATCTACGTCTGAACAGCCTCTATTTTTGATGAGTTGATGGGACAATACCCCAAGTAACACTCTAAGATTGAAACTGAAAATGTAAGGATAACTGATAAGGAATGGTCCTCGGGGGATGAGGACTCACCAATTGAGATTGGATATGCTACTCCGGAAGGCTTGCTAGCAACGAGGCTGAGTCTGAATATCGGAGCCTGTATCATGAAACTATACAACATAGAGTATGCATTCAGTACGTGGAATGTACCAAGTATGCAATGTAAGTGAAATCATTGAAAATGCATAGTATAAAACATAATCAAGATAAGAATCTAAGAGTAAGGCTTGCATGCTATTTTCTGAAATCATGATCTGAACATAACTGAACATCCTAACTGAATCAAATGACCCAAAGCTGAAAATTGATAATCATAAGTAAAACTGAACATTGGGTCAAACCTTTTGAAAACATAATATCATGACTGATGTACATGAATAATTGAAATCATGAGAAACAATGAAAGACTCGTCATATAACAGACATTACCACGATAGAGCTTACTTGGTCCCGACTATCACACTCAAGTGGGTAGAGTTGTCAAAAGCCTTGCTAGGGCTAAGGACGCTACCATAATATCGATATCAAGCTCAAGGTCCCTTGTGGAAAGGGAAAGCTCCAAAGGAGGTCCCAAATAATCTGATTATACCTATGTTAGCACGTAATTCTGAGGCACAGGGTTGACTGCCCCTTAGCCTACTAGTTACTGACACTACTCCCAAAATCATGCATATGCTCTCCATCATTTATGAATGAAGTTGACCATCACTAGCGATGAAGCTTGATAATAACATACATACATAATCTGAAATCAAAACATGAGGAGCCTTTGCTCAAACTATACCATAAGCTGAAAAATAATGGGAGTCTTGACTCCAAAACCATGTGGTAAGCTAATTCATGAAATCATAAAATATACTTGATCAAATAGGAGTTACCAATACTTAAACATGATTGAAATCAACTTTATTCACTTTGAAAACTTGAACATAACATGGGTATTTTGAAATCATACTTTCTTCATATACATCACATATACTTGAACATATATCTCATGGATCTCAGCTTTCATGAATATTCATGGATGGGCATCATAGTTTAGAGCATTTGAAATAATAATTTATAATTTAAAATATTGTAAAATCTATCCATTAATCATAATTCATCATTCAAAACATTCTTAGATCGTACCCATGATTAATACTTCGGAATTCATGCATTGGGTAGAAACCCCATGGAATCATCAATTAGAACATCATGAATTGAGGGGGAATTGGGCGTGGGTATAGACAGTTGCACCTATTCATAATCTTACATACCTGAAGGGATCTGATTCGACTACTTCCTTGATTTCCCAAAGAGAATTGAGCAAGAACTTGGAAGAATTAGCCTTGATCATCTCTCAAACTTCTAAACTTGCATGCATAAATTAGGATAGGCCTAGAATGAACTTACCCTTCTTAAAACTAACTATTCAGAGCTTAATCAACGTACTTTAGGCTTTAGGAACATAGAAATTACGAAAAAGCCCTTAATAAAATTGCAGGGAAAAATAGACTGCTAGTCCCAATGAGGGACTAGACGGGTCATTACCATTGACCACGACTCGTGGTAACCAGTCATTGCCTGCACTGCCCAAAACATTTAACCTCTAACCACTACTGACCACAACCCACCCAATCATTCGTGGCATAGACCACAACTCGTGGTGTCTAGTCGTTGGGTACACTACTTGCTCTTCCTCTATTCTTCAACTGCCTTTGACCACGGGTAACCTACCGGATCATGGGGCTGACCACGACTAGTGGTCACACCTGTGGTCATCCCAACCTTGAAAATTTCTGACTAAGTCAAACTTCTCACCACAAGTCACTTAATGACTTGTGGTCATCCTGACGGGTCACTGGATGACTCGTACTATGACCTGGTGTATAAAATTCTATTCTTCTTTGTTTCAACTATCGGGTCTGATCTTAGGACTTTTGAGGTATAACAATATATCCCCCTTGGGAACATTCATCCTTGAAAGTTGAAAATCATATAGAAAAGCATAGAAATGCAATCATCATACTCAAATACTGAACATACATGCAGAAAACTAACGGAGTGACTGACTCTGATTTGAACTTCATGACTGAATGGAATTCCCGAACCACATATACACCCATTTACATGAAAGAAACTGAGGTACATGAGCTAAACCTGAAACTGAATAAAGTATTAAGGAAGAAACTGATAGCTCAAGCTGAAACTGAGTCGGAAGGGAATAAATGTGGGTATTTAGCCATCATATCTTGTTTGGCTTCCCATCTAGCTCCCTCAACATGTTGATTCCTCCATAAAACCTTAACTGAAGCTACTTCTTTGTTTCTTAGCCTTCAAACTATATGATCAAATATTTCCACCGGAACCTCTTCATAACTAAGGCTGTCTTTCACACCGACACTATCCACTGGAACAACTAGAGCTGGATCACCTAAACACTTCTTTAAGAATGATACATAGAAAACTGGATGGACTGAAGCTAATTCTGAAGCCAACTTCAACTCATATGCTACCTTGACAACCCATTTCACAATTTGGTACGGGCCAACATAACGGGGAATGAGCTTTCCTTTCTTTCCAAACCTCATCACACCTTTCATGGGAGACACCTTCAGAAACACCCAATCATCGACTTCAAACTCAAGTTCTCTCCTCCTTACATCCACATAAGACTTTTGGCGACTCTGAGCTATTTTCAACTTGTCCCTTATAAGATGAACTTTCTCCATGGCCTCATGGACTGAATCTGGGCCTATCATCACAACTTCACCGACTTCAAACCATCCAATAGGCGATCTACATCTCGTCCCATATAGAGCCTCTAATGGAACCATCTAAATGCTGGAATGGTAGCTATTGTTATATGCAAACTCAATGAGAGGAAAATGGTCATCCTAACTACCTTTGAAGTCAATCAGACACACTGTCAACATTTTCTGAAGAGTCTGAATAGTCTGCTCTGCCTCACGATCTGTTTGCATGTGAAATGTTATACTGAGTTTGACCTGAGGACCAAGTCCCTTTTGAAATGATCTCCAAAACTGTACCTCTGTCTGATATGATGGACAAGGGCACTCCATGCAACTGAACTAACTCCCGATTGTACAACTTAGCATAATCCTCCACTAAATCGGTAATTTTGACCAGTAGGAAATGAGCTGCTTTGGTCAACATGTCCACAACCACTCAAATGGAGTCATACTGCCGATGAGTGCGAAGCAACCCTGTGATGAAGTCCATATTGATCTCCTCCCACTTCCAAATAGGAATGTTGATTTCCTAAAGTACACCTCCTAGTCTTTAGTGCTCAACCTTCACTTGTTGACAATTCGAACACTTAGCCACAAATTCCACAATGTCCTTCTTCATGCCATTCCACCAATAGACTTCCCGTAGGTCACAATACATCTTGGTAGCACCTGGATGTATAGGGCACCTAGAACCATGAGCCTCATGCAACATTCGATCTCTCAAATCATCAACATCCAGAACACACAACCGACCTTAGTATTGAAGAACACCATCTCCCTCTTTAGAGAAGTCCTCTACCTTATGATTCTAAACGTCTTCCTTTAACTTTACCAAAATAGGGTCGTCGTCTTGTCTAGCTTTTACATCAGTCACCAAGGATGATTCTGACCCATTCTGAACAATAATACCACCATTGGTCGAATCAACCAAATGAACTCCCAACTGTGCAAGACAATGTACATCCTTCACTAGTTCCTTCCTTTCCTAATCTACATGAAACACACTCTCCATAGAGAGTCTACTAAGAGCATTTGCTACCACATTAGCCTTGCCCTTAAAGGACACTCATATCATAGTCCTTGAGTAGCTCCAACCACCTTCTTTGATGTAGATTTAATTACTTTTGGGTAAACACATATTGTAGGCTTTTGTAGTCCATGAACACGTCTACATGGACCCTGTACAAATAGTGTATCCAAATCTTCAAGGCAAATACTATTGCCGCCAATTCGAGATCATGAATCGGGTAGTTCTTTTCATGGACCTTCAGCTGTTTGGAAGCATATGCTATAATCTTGCTATGCTGCATCAACACACAAGAAAGGCCAATCCTCGAAGCATCACAATATACCACAAACCCATCGGTACTCTCAGGTAGGGTTAATACCAGTGCTGAGGTGAGTCGAGTCTTCAACTCTTGGGTGCTCTTCTCACAAACCTTCGACCGTTGGAACTTCACCTTTTTCTGGGTCAATTTTGTTAACGGTGCTGCAATAGATGAAAATACCTCATAAAATCTTAGATAATAACCAGCTAAACCCAAGAAACTCCTAATATCTAAAGGATTTACTGGTCTAGGCCAATTCTTCACCACTTCTATCTTCTGAAAGTCTACTTGTACACCCTCACTTGACCCCCACATGACCCTAAAATACCATTGATTTAGATCTAATGTCTATCTTTGAAAAACACTTAGCACCCTAAAGCTAGTCAAATAAATCATCAATTCTTGGGAGAGGATACCTGTTCTTGATGGTGACCTTGTTCAATTATTGATAATCAATACACATATGGAGAGAACCATCTTTCTTGCGGAAAAAGAGAACTGGTGCAACCAATAGTGATTTCCTAAGTCTGATGAAACCCTTGTCTAGAAAGTCCTTCAACTGCTCCTTCAACTCCTTTAGCTTGGCTGGAGCCATTCTATAAGGAGGAATAGATATAGGTTGCGTATTAGGAAGAAGGTGAATACCAAAATCGATTTCCCTCTTGGGAGGGATCCACGATAAATCATTTGGGAACACTTCGAGATATTCACATACTACTAAAACTGACTGGACAGTTGGGGTCTTGGACTTAGCATCCTTAACCCTAACTAGATGGTACACGCAACCCTTAAAAATCATCTTTCTGGCCTTAAGGTAGGAAATGAAATGAACTACAGGCACAACATAACTACCCTTCAACTCTAGGACTGGCTCACTAGAAATCTGAACTCTACTACGTTGGTTCTACAATTGATTGACGCATATCATGTAGGTAGCCAACCCAGACCGAGGATAACATCAAAATTGGTCATGGCTAACTCTACTAGATCTACTGAGGTGACTTTCTAAATGACTATGACAAGGTAATCTCTATACACCTGTCTAGCTATAACTGAATCACCAACTGGAGTAGAGGCTGAGAAGCATTCTGATAAGATTTCGGGACTGGATCCGAAACTACTAGCAACATAGGGTGTAACAAAAGATAAGGTAGCCTCTGTATCTAATAATGCATATACATCAAAATGGAATACTTACAACATACCAATAACTACATCTGGGGAGACCTCCTGCTCCTAGCGGGATGCTAAGGCATAGAATCTCTTTTGGAATTTTCCGCCACCTGTGCTAGTAGATGCCCCCTACTGTGCTCATCGTGTTGGAGGAGCTGCTGAACTAGAAGCTGGACCTCGGTCCCTATCGTGACCCTGTCTGGCTGCTGGGTAATATCTAAGCATGTGCGTGGGCTTCCCGCACGTAAAAGCACCTGTATCCACCAAACATTGGCCTGTGTGCCTACGACCACACTCTGGGATGTCGGACGCTGAAGGCCTACTGCTCTATCCTCTAGAACCTGATGTTCCCCCTTCTGGTCCCACCTAGATTAGGATTGCACACTCATAGCCGACGGCGCTGGGTCTGAAGATCTCTAGTGGGACTGCTATTAGTTCCCACCATCTAGTCCTCATTCAGAGAACCCACAGCTCTCTCTATCCTGGCCCTCTTGGCCTCTCTCTCTCTCTCTCTCAGATGCACCGCCTTCATCTGCTGAGCGTAAAAAACCATCTGAGGAAAATTCACATCCTAATGAAGCATGGCCATCCTACAATCCTTGTACAGGTTGTTCTCCACTCCATGTACAAACCCGCTCACTCGAGCTCTTTGATCAACCACCAACTCTGGTGCGTATTTGGATAGATGAGTGAAATCTAAGGCATACTCCTGCACTATCATCACCCCTTGTCTCAGATTTACAAATTTAGCTTCTTTAAACTTCGTTATCTTATGATGGAAGAACCGCTTTAGAAATGCAGCATGAAACTCATCCCAACTATTAGGGCCTGCTCCCACTGCCCTTTCAATTGATATGAGGCTAAATTGGTGCACTCCACTCTAGTCACCTCCATGAACTGGGTGATCTTTAGAATCTTGTTGATGAACTTATGTGGATCTTTATCCACCTTTGACCCAAAAAACTCCGGAGGGTTCATCCTTAGAAAATCTCTAACCCTTGCTACTGTTGTTTTCCCATTCTGAGGGACATGCACCACCGCCTGCTGGTTGACCTGGCCAGTCAAGGCATAAACAAGCATCTGAATGGCAGCCCTAAACTCAGCATGGGCAACTGGCTCAGGTATATGCTCCGCATGGGCTGGTGGGCCCTGCTGATACCCGTCTCCATTGCCATCCTCGTGGCCATTTCCATATCCATTTCTCCTTCCATTAATTCTGACAGGGAGGTATGATTCTACAAACGCGTATAGCACAATTTAGAAGGATAGAGAGACAATTCACTGCATAACATAGATCATGAACTAAGGGATCATTCGCTTCTATGGAGAGTCCGGACTGAACTAAGGGAGTCATTCTCTGCTATGGAGAGTACTGACTGAACTAAGGGAGTCATTCTCTACTTTGGAGAGTCCCTAGCTAACCAAGGGAAACGTTCTCGGCTATGGAGAGCCCCTAACATACTAGAGCATGAGGAGTACTGATATGACATTATGCATCTAGTCTATGCTATTACAGCTAATAAAAAATATGAGCATTTACTATTTCATCATACGACATTCATTTAGAAAGGATTTAAGGTTACTTTCTACTGACGACAAGCCCCAAAAGTCTAAGGGATCATTCTCTTTCTTTATCATCATAATTCATATCACACTTCTAACATTTACGAATATCTATAGATTCATATCATCCTTTACACCTCCACAACATTTAAGTTTCGAGTTTAGTATGTAAGACGTATAACATAGATTCATGTAGGATCCATAGGTGGAATTCACACTTTAACATAGATACATTGACTCATACATTCTAATTTATGGAAGAAAACCCCATATAATCAACTCATGCCTTAAACATATACAACGTGATCATGGGAGGAACATATATTTATTTCATGGAACCCATTTCGAAATTTACTCCAATTCATAAAGAAAATGGGCTAACTATACCATTATCATAGGTTCACCTCTTACCCAAAATATTTACATCTGAAACATAATGAAAACATATACATACTTCCCATTGGTAAAGCCCATGAGCTCAAATCTCATCTCAACATATCTATCAAATCAAATATTCTAGGTTTTAAGAGTATTCTTACGATATTCACATATTTTAGGCATGGATACAAGTTCTTGGCATAATTAAGTGAACAATAACATAATCCCAATCCATGTTTTGAGCTATCTCATGAGGAAAATCCTATAATCATCCATTTTCACCAATTAGCACATAATTCGAGATATTAAAATAATCCCATAAGCAAAATTTAGCTTTTAATCATAATGGGTCTTAAAATTCGTAAAAGACATAGAAGAAATTACCCATAAATCGCAACACTAGGTGATGCTTTTCAAAAATAATGGAATCAAGTTTGTTTTATAAAACATTTTGGGGAACAAGGATGGAAGGATATCCTTGTCAAAAATCCCACATACCCGATTCAAGAAAAATTCCCACTTGAACTTGCAGCTTGAAGCCTTGAGGAGACCCTTGTGGAATCCTTGAGTCTTGAGAGAGAGGGGAAAGAAGAGTTTGAGAGTGATTTTGATGTAGAATTAGGGTTTAGGCTAGTTATCCCATAAAAAACATCCCATAAGATGCTCAAAACAATGTAGTATAGGAGTTAGAATCATAGGATTTTACGAAAAACACCCCTAGAAAGCGTACGAAAATTCCACCCGTCAGTCCCCGTGGAGCACTCCATGAATCGTGGGGGCCAAGTCATGGCGTGCACTAGCTTAACCTCCTTTTTCTGCTCTTCTCTCCCCACTGGTAACTTGACGAGTCATCAGGTGCAGGACGAATCGTCCTTCGTTTCGTGGTCTCCACTACCTCGGAACCTCACCAAAAATCTCCAACCTTTACCCAACGGCCAACTTAACAACTCATTGCCTATCTTACGATTTGTTCCGTCTTCTGTTGCCCTTGAAGCCCATAATTTCCTTCTTCTTCTTCCCACGACTACCCTGACGAGTCGATACCTGACACGACAACTCGTTAGGTCGTTCATGGTCATTGGACCTACTGCACCTCCTGACTACTCCTCAAAGGATTGACCACGATCTGTTAGAAAACCTAATGAGTTGTGGAAGGACTCATTCTGAGGCAATCCTGTTGGTTTTTCTGCTGAACTCCATCTAACTCTAGGTCTAGTCTTAGAAACATCCGGAGTGTTAGATACCTGTTGTAAGTCCTTGGCTTACTGAAATTTGTCTAAGTGTTGGGCCTTAGTATAACTCATACATGCTTCCTATGAATCATACAGTACTTTCGTGGCTTGACTTTGAGAACTCTTAGTTTTTATAAATTTTGTCAGGAGTGTGATGGTACAACTCGTACCTTGCCGCCATGACTCATATTGTCTACCCATGTCAGGAGTCTGCCTCTTGTGAAATTCTTTTGAATATTTCCATGAATCAGTGTTACGGCTCGTACTGAGAGTTGTAGGTTGCACTCTTCACAATTCATCCATCTAAAACTTTTCACGATTCTTAGTACGAATCGTACCATCATCCTATGGCTCATACTGAGACTGTGACTTTAGCTCATTTTTAGCACTTTCAGGCTTCTTTTGCACATTCTTGCTCCAACACTTATTTGTCATGTAGTTAAACAAAAAGTGCCTTATATCCATTTAAACACACCTGAGTCCATGATATTTTCTTAGTTTTGAGCATCGAAAGTGTTGTAAATTCACAGCACATCAACACCCTCAACTTAAGACTTTTTCATGTCCTCGGGCAAAGAAAAGAAAAAAAAACTAAACACGACGCTACACTAGAAAATAAACCTAAGATGCTACATCCAATACCAAACAAAATTTGCACTATACATTCAATAACTTTTGACCCTTCTTCTATGAACCAATATCAGCTAATGTACTACAAGCAACCACAAAATATGATAAGCAGGGATCAAGACATGTCATCTAGCTATCAATAGTCAATCATGTCATCACCGATGCTTTTCACCTAGACTAATGGTAAAAGTAAACATAACCCATGTACCCTCATAGCAATTAAAGTCCCCATTCACATATATAGTAACAGATATGGCATGTGACTGAACAAGCGAGACTCTCGCTCTCACAAAGAAGTTTCAAGTACTGTGTATCGGATACCATTGGCTTGCTCTTATTTTCTCTGCTTTGGTCTGTCAGATGGTGAGGTTAGGATCACTATAGGACTTCCTGCAGTTTGTAATGTTAGATTTAGGGATGGACATGATAAATGTGATATTTTTTAAGCGACTAACCCTTCCTTGGCAGTACATACATTGACCTCGCCATTCACCTATTTCACCCTCTTTTATTTTCATTCCTTTTCCTTCCTTTTAACCTCTTTTGTATGCATTTGTATGAGTGTTGTGTGTTTTCAACCTTTTCAAGTATTATTTTTCTTTTGAATTTTCTTTTTCAAAGTTTTCAACTTTTTCATCTTTTTTTCTTCTTTTTTATGTTTCACAACACACCTCATTTTAAACCTTTTATCTTTTCTTTCCCTTTTACTCGTTTCCACCATTATGCACCCCTACTTTAGCCCCTCTCAACTTAGGCATTTTGCCTATGTTGAGGTTCACAATGTCCAAGGAAGGACCAGGGCCAAAACAGGTTCATTATAAAAAAATGGGTACGATTCATTGGTTAATGAAAGAAAAAGAATGGTCTATTAAAGGCTCAAAATTGGGATCAAGGGAATCATATGATTTTGATAGGGCCATTTAGGCTAAAAGTGAGCTTAACAAAAATGGCCTATGATCATATCCTAACTAGCCATCCTTAGCCTATCGAAAGACCACCCAGGCAAGTTCTAGATCTTCAACACAGAACTGAACTAGGTACCAAACCTCATTCACTCATGGAACATGACTTATACTCACTTAACCTATCTGGTTTACACATGGCTTAACAAGACTACTCATGCTAATACACTAATTGACATCTAAAGATCCACATAAATCATGCATGTAGTCACAAGTACGCAGCTAATGCATCAAAAATTTTTAAACAGGGTCAATTTTTTAGAGATCCAAAACTTGTGCACTTTCATTGGCTGAGTACTCCTAAGCTATTTTCTAATTAAACAAAAATCACAAATATATGAAAATAAAATCCTAAACATATTGGTTCTACTAGATAGCATGCCCGAGGGAAAAGAAACACGTCAAGAAAAACCCTCGGACGAATCCAAAAATACTAAAAATTACAAGTACACCCCCTCCCCTTTTTGAAAATTATGCTTCGTCCCCGAAGCATGAATTAAAAGAACGGAGGGAAGGGAACATACCTATGGCACTCTAGGTGCTCCTATCATCCTGCGGAGGAGGTACCTCCACTGCAATCGCGGCGCTAGCGGTGGCCATTGCACTCAATGGTGTGTCAATAGGGGGAGTGGTTACCCCCTCAGTAGTCTTGGTCATCTCTGATCTTGGGCAGATTTATATGCCTAAGTGATACTCAAACGTATCATTTTTACCTTGTTTGTTGTGCAATATGTATATAATATCATGTAATTGGTAATAAAATAAGAATTTATACTAACCAACATGATTAGCATTTGTTTTGCAGGTAAATGTGATTTTTAGGAGCTAAAATGCATGTTGGAACTATATCGGAGTTGGACTTGGATGCGAGCGTGGAAAAGACATTGGAATGCACATTTTATAGGGGCTCCGCGATGGAGCCGTGCCACGCTACCATCGCGGTAGCACACTGCCTGAACAGGAATTAAAATGGCAATTTCCAGTGTGCCATCGCATCAGATCCGTGGCACGGAGAGAGGCCTCCGCGTTGGCCTCCGTGCCACGTTGAGGCTAATTTACCGGACCCTGAAATTCCAGTGAAGGTCAGGGTATGCAGAGAAATAAAGGAGGGCAACAAAATTATCAAGCTCAATTAAGAAATCACAATGCCCCTCCTCCACCACCATCACCTACCATTGAGGAGATGTTCAAAACCATGATCGCTAATCAGGCGCAATTGCAGGCTGACTATGTTAAATTGGCAGCTGAAGTGAAGAATAATCAATTGACGACCAAGGCTCTTGAATATCAGTTTGGGCAATTTGCTAGTGCCCAAAATACTATACCCAGAGGAGGACTACCTAGCGACACGGATCCTAATCCGAAGCAGGTAAATGCAGTGACCACGAGGAGTGGTTTGCAGTTAAAGGAGGTGGAACCGGAAAGACCGCCTCAAAAGTCAGGAGCAGCAGATGTTGAGGGAGAGCAAATCTCAGATAAGGGGAAGACTAAAGAAGCTGAACCAGAAAGGCCTCCACCCCTGTTCCCTCAACGACTGAAGAAACACAAGGAGGAGGCGTGTTTCCAGAAATTCATGGAGGTACTTAAACAGGTACATGTTAACTTACCTCTTGTTGATGTCTTGCAGGGAGTGCCAAAATATGCGAAATATATTAAAGACATCGTGGCTAACAAAAGTCGTTTGACTGAGTATGCCACGGTAGCTTTAACGGAGGAATGCACTTCCCGTATTCAGAATAGGTTGCCCACAAATCTGAAAGACCCTGGAAGTTTTACTATCCATCTTACGATTGGGCAAAGTATCCGAGCTCGTGGATTATGCGACTTGGGGGCAAGCATAAATCTGATGCCATCTTCGGATTCAGAAAGTTAGGTCTAGGGAGTCCTAGACCTACAACGGTAATCTTGCAGCTAGCAGACAGGTCTTTAGCTAAGCCGGATGGCATTGTTGAGGATGTGTTAGTGCAAGTAGGCTCCCTCATTTTTCGGGTCGATTTTATTGTTCTGGATTTTGAACCAGATGCTGAAGTCCCATTTATTTTGGGACGACCCTTTTTGGCAACCGGAAAAGCATTAATTGATGTAGCTGCGGGTCAACTCACAATGCGAGCACATGACAAGGTCGAAGTGTTCGATGTGTACAAGGTACCTAAGCTCCCGACTGTTTATAAGGAACTCTCGGTGATCAATGTGATTGATCATGGGAATGCTAATGGAATGAGTGATTCCCGAGAGTTACTAGGAAGGCCATCGGATAAGGTTGAGAACTACTGGGGGGATGACCATGATCGGGACAAATCGTCCATCACCCTAGTAGACAAGTGAGCATAAAGGACGTCGAGCCGCGACGGTAAACCAGGCGCTGCACGGGAGGCAACCCGTGAGAAAAATATTTTATTTTTCTTCTTTTTGCACAGTGTAGTTAATTTTTATCTTTATTTTTGTTTTTATTTTTTATTTCCAATTGTTATTTTTCTTTTTCTTTTTTTGATTACGTTTAGATTTTCATTTTAGTTAGTATTTTTTATTTTAGTTAGGGAAATCTATTAATCTAACCAATTTTTATTTAGTGAGGTGATTTTCAGGTATAACGGAGGAAATATACATGGAATCGAGAAAATGAGGCAAGGTATGAAAAATTAAATTAATTGAAGAAACAGTGCACTGGCGCGTTGGCGCCGTGTCACGGAGGTAGGGCTCCGCGTTACCCTCCGTGACACGTTGAAGGCAAAATCCGAATTTTTCAAAAATTCCAGTAAGCCAACGCGTTGGCTCCGTGTCACTGAGGAGGGTCTCCGCGTTACCCTCCGTGACACGTTGCCGTGTATTTGGTGTCGGGTCACACCGGGTTGCCGGGTGACCCGCGTGTTTTCTTAAATTAAAACCCCCGATTTCGCCCCATTTCTTCCCATTCCCTCTTCCCTCCGCGACCAAAACACCTATTTCCCCCTCCCCAAGCACCGTGCCACGTTCCTAGGCAAGGTATACGTCAAGTTTCTTCGGTTTCTCAATTCAAAGGTATGTTTTCATCGTCTATCTCAATTTTCTGGTGATTCTAGTCAAATTTGGGCATGTGAGGTGAGATATATCACCCTAGGTAGAAATTAAACATGAATGTTGGATTATTTGTGATTGATATATGTTTGCATTGTTGTATTTAGCGTTTGAACTTATCGATTGCGTAAATAGTTCAAATTTGATTATAGAATTGTATTCTAGGGCATGAGTTGTTGAATTTAACTTGAGTGACTTGATAAGTCGGCAAATTAGATGCCGGGGTGTGTTTGTAATTTGAGAGAAGGTAAATATTGTGTAAATGTTAAAAGATGACAAATTCTCGAATTTTTTTTGGGAAAATGCAAAAAGTGTGTAAATTGGTTAGATTGTTGGGATTAGATTGTATATAGAATGTTTTTATCGTTGTTTTTATTTTGTTGTTGTTTTTGTTGCGAAGTGCGATGTGTGAATTGTTAGCGATAGTAGGATTGGGATTAGCTGTATGAAGTCTGAGTAGTACGCTAACCGTTATGCTGTCGAAATTTTTTTGTGAACGCACTAAGCATGAAGTGTATAGTGTTGTCTGTGGTGTAATTAGAGTTATCCTTGCCGTAATTTAAAGAAGTAGCTAAGGCCTAAGTGTGGGGTAAATGTTGTGTAACCCGACCTTAGCCGAAGTTAACAAGTTTTTAGCTTAACTTTGTGCTTGTTTGTGTAAATTGACAGGTACAATGGCGAGCAAACAAGATAAAGGCAAGGGTGCTTCTACCTCAGGCACCGGTAGGAAAAGGATGAGACTGGGCACCGCAGTCCCAGCTGCACCCGCTGTTCCGCGTGGCCAACGCCGCCAATAGGGAACAAGATGGGTAACCGAGGAAAAGAAATGGTATAATAAGCATAAGGAGAGCAAGTACTTCCCGGAAGAACATATTGCACGGGAACCACTCGCACAGGAGTTCCCTCGCATTGTATAGAGAATTGAAGCAGCTGGGCTCAACTTTATCTTTCAGGAGCCCAAGGAGTGCAACCTTCACTTGGTCTGAGAGTTCTACGCAAATTGGAACCCGGCCATCAGAAGCCACACAGTGAAAATCAGATGGCAGATTGTCACTCTGGAACCCCAGCAGCTGAATGCCATCGTTGAAGCGTGGGACACAGACGCCCACGTTCTCCGCCAGCTAAACATCACCCCACCGTACGCCGACATCAGACGTACGTTATGTGGGGCTCGATCCACAGTCCGATGGAGTAGACATAAGGAGAGGGGTTACTACCAGACACTGCCTTATTCGTAGATGAACAGGGAGGCCAGAATATGGCTGAAGATTGTGTGTTCGTGTTTGATCCCGGGAGTTCATATGACGGACGTGACCCGGGACCATGTCTGCTTGGTGTATGCCCTTATGAAAGGGCTTGAGATTAATGTTGGGGCAGTAATAATATCCGCCATGAAGAGAGCCAGACTGCACCAGGGCCACAGATACGGGTTTGGCAGACTCATCACCACCTTCCTCCGAGGCCTCGACATTGAGGAAGAAGCCTTGGACTACATTCCGTAGTTGGAGCGGAGGGCCCTCGATGAGACAAAGACTAAGGCCCCAGACACTACACACGGACCAGTACTGACTTTGGGCGAGCGACATGCTCGTGACGATCAGTACATGGCCCGTATGTTTGGCATGCAGATGCTACAACTATGGATTGGTGGGAGACCAGCCACCGAGGAAGAATTATGGCAGCTGGAGCTGGACTACCCCTTTAGCGAGAACGCCAGAGCCTTATGTCGGGTGGGACCAGCCTTCGTGGAGCCGACGGATGACGATGTCCCTACTGATGAGGAGACGCGTCGGGAGGACTCCGATGTGGAGTCCGATGACGACGATGGAGCTGATTCAGACTTGGGCGACGAGGCCGCAGCACCGGATGAAGAAGTCGAATATTTCGACTAATCAGGGAGTTCCACCACCCGAATTTTTTGTGTTGTAATTTTTGTGAACACTGGGGACAGTGTTCGATTTAAGTGTGGGGTGGGGAGTAGCTAGGTGCTGGGACTTGGGCTCTAATTTGCTGTATGTTTTTCCTTGGTTTGGATGAATGTTTGTGCTTTCCCTGTTGTGAACTGTTTGGTGATGTATCTGTATATATTTGTTTTGTGGATAATGATGTGTGTTATGAAAAGTTATGGTTGTTAGTGTAAATATTTTGTAAATATTGTTTTCTATCGAGATGATCGATATTTTTCACAAATTTGCGCGAAAATATTTTGCACTTGTAAATATTTTCTTTCTATCGAAATGATCGATGAGTTCCTAAATTTTTCAATTTTTATTTTTTTGGGTTTCTCGGAGTTTGTTTTCGGTTCTTTTACCAAGAATAGTCCCATTGAACCGATGTCATAGTTAGTGACCGTTCCCTATGATGGATGGATGACGACCGTCTTAAGGGAAATGTAGTCGGTAGGAGTAGGATTTTTATTTGTTTTTAGTTTTACTTTGGTGGATTGCGTCAATAAACTGTAGTTGCTTATGGTTGCTATAATTTCGTTGCGTGTGTAACTGATGTTCAAAATGTGAAAATGATTCGTTTGAAAGCATGCAATTTGATAAATATGTTGAGTTACCTAGGCTATAGAATTTGATTCAGTATGATTGAGGCTTAATTTTGAATTCATGTGATTGGCTAATTAGAGAGTCTGTGAATGCATCTTGATTCGAGCATGTGCACGAAGTGTGAAGTGAGGTATTGTTATTCCATGCCATTGTGAATTGTCTAGAACTTGCCTGGTGTGTATACAAAATGAAATGAAGGAAGTGTTGTGTTGGAAAGGATGTAGGCATTTCTTTGTTTTAACCGATAGATTCCATTTTTTTTCTTGTCAAATTCTACCTTTTTATATGTTGTATACCCTAGTCAGCCCGTTGAGCCTTTAGCTGATTTCTTTCTTTCTTTTGTCCAAACTTGTATAAACTAAGCTTTATTCCTTCTTTTCATTAGCCTTAAAGTCTATACGAAACTCTTAAGCGCTTACAAAGAATAGACAATGTTTCCCAAAGTGTTAAAGAGTGAAAAGAAAAAGAAAAGCAGAGTGAAGAAAGAAAAGATGATGTTGAAGAGGCACTTGCTATAATTAAATGATAGTGAGGGTACATGAAAACCCTTTGTTTTGTGTCAAGTGTGTTTGATGAAATGGGTTGTACGAAAGGAAACCAGCATGAATGGGAGAAAAAGAGGAAAGAGAGGAACAATGTCCATAAGTCGATGGGAATGAGTTGAAAAGGCGCTTAAGGATGCTAGCGACTATTATTGGCTAATCCAATATATATATACTAGATCCATAGCCCCGTTACAACCCATTAAAGTCCTACGTGATCTTACATTGCATTTCTTTATATTAGTGGAGTAATACACTAAGGGCAAGCTTATGGGTCATGACATGAGGCATGTGAATTCTTTGGGAGAGTGAGTGAAATTAATTTTTGTATGCCCCTACTTGAATGTTTGTGTGCTGCATGAACATAAAGGGGAAGATTCTCTCGAGTTGTGAGGGCACATGCTTGAGGAAAGATTGATTTTCGTGTCGGATTTCTTGATTAGCTGATTTGCATGAGTTTGCCGATATCAAGAATCAATTCTTAAAGGTCTAGGAAGTCTTGATGTATTAAACATCATTGTATTGTAAGACCAAGCATGTTTTCGTGATGATTTGCAAAAATTGAATAATCGGTATGACCGTAGCGTAAATGGTCGCACCATAGTGACGAAGGTTGGGATGTAATTTGCATGATTTGTGTATATGTTGTTCGAGGACGAACAAGGATTTAAGTTTGGGGTAAGTGATCTTGGGCAGATTTATATGCCCAAGTGATACTCAAACGTATCATTTTTACCTTGTTTGTTGTGCAATGTGTATATAATATCATGTAATTGGTAATAAAATGCGAATTTATACTAACCAACATGATTAGCATTTGTTTTGCAGGTAAATGTGATTTTTAGGAGCTAAAATGCATGTTGGAACTATATCGGAGTTGGACTTGGATGCGAGCGTGGAAAAGACATTGGAATGCACATTTTACAGGGGCTCCGCGATGGAGCCGTGCCACGCTACCATCGCGGTAGCACACTGCCTGAACAGGAATTAAAATGGCAATTTCCAGTGTGCCATCGTGTCAGCTCTGTGGCACGGACAGGGGCCTCCGCGTTGGCCTCCGTGCCACGTTGAGGCTAATTTACCGGACCCTGAAATTCCAGTGAAGGTCCGCGTCCACGCCGTGTCACGGAGGCAGTGCTCCGCGTTGGCCTCCGTGACACGTTGCTTGTTATTCCGAGAAAACTTTCCCACTAGTATAAATAGCACACTTAGGTTTATTTTAAGCAGTTTTTAGTTTTTAGACTGAGTTCAGACTTGGTGGAGCAAGGACGTGGGTTAGAGGCAGTTGAGGGACGAAAAAGCTAAGGGTTTTTCTCTCTGTCTTTCTTCTTTCAATCAATTATATGTATGATTTACACTCGTTTTAGGATGATTAATCCACAAATGAGTGGCTAATTCTCTTCCTTGTTGAGGTTTTGAACAATGGTGATGAATTTTGATTGTTAATTATATGGTTTTTCATCTTCTTCTTCTATGTTGTTCTATTAATTCTTGTTTCTACTGCATTAGTGTGTGGCCGACATTAATGTACATCTAAAAAGTCCAATTTCACTCGAGAGAGCAAGAAATTTGAAAGTTGTGAATTAATAGGGTATTGTTCTTAACTTAATTTGGGAAAATTGGGTTTTGATGTGCTTTCCTGATAGAAATATACTTGAAAGCTGTATTAGTCAATTTAGGAACCGGATTTGTATTGCTAGGTCATAAATTGCATTTGATCACAGAAATGTAGACGGATGGTTTATGATTCTAAAGTGAAATTAAATACGAGAGTTTTAATTTCTAGGCGAATGTTCTTGGCTAGCAACATGAAGAAGAGATTAACCAAATTATCATGATTATGAAGTTCATTACTTGTTCTTAACCTTGGCATGTTCATATCCATTGTCTAAATTCACAGTAAATAGTTGTTATTAATTTTAGTATATATAGTTTAGAAACAAAAACTCAAGTAACTGTTGGTTACATTGTTGTTAGCATAATTAGAAGTGAAATAGGAATATAGTAAACTAGGCAACTTTACATATCTTGAGCGTCCTTTGATCGATACTTGGCTACTTAGCCACTTTATTACTTGTTTGACCACGTGCATTTGCGTGTCGGTTTTTAACCCCTACCGGAACACCCGAACAATCTCTACGACCTTTGTGGTGATCGAGGCTGAATTGGCTCACCCGAAAGGTCCTTGCCACTAGCAAGCTCGGGTTGAGCCATGATAGAGCTACCTACTCCTCTAGCTCGCTGTTGTAGCTCTGACATATGTGAGTCATGAGCCTACAGGCTCTCTGCTCATGCCCGCTTGCATTTTTCATTCTCTTCTTCCTCAAGCTCTATTCTCCAACATCCTAGAAGACTCTTTTTTTCCTTTTTCCTGCAGCTTTCATCGGCTCCCAAAAAGCTGCAAAGTCAATCTCCTCATTTGGCTCTTCATCAAGGTCCAGAAGAGTGGGGGCTGATATGACTACCAATTGTCGTGATGACAACTCGGCTACTTGGCTCCGAAGAGCCCCCAACTCCTCACAGAGGCTACCGGTATCCGTCTGCTCCGCCATACACATGTTGAATATGTTCTCCAATTCATCAAGGCGAGCATGTACCGCTTGTGTTGCTGTGTCAATCTCTGCTTTTAACCAGGGCTTCACATTCTCCATCATTGCCTGAATTTTTATTTCAGCCATGGTCAATCTGTTGTCCAATTTCTGGAGAATATCCTAGGGCACTAGGACGTACCCTACTAGAGTTTAAGTTGGCAGGCTAGGCAGTGGTGTAGCAGAAGTGCTGGGAGCTACCTCTGAGTGACCAACATTTGTAGTCGGTTTCTCACTCTGCTCCTATGAGGTGGGAGCATTCACCTATGCGCCCTTTGCTTGCTGGGTTTGTGGAACTGCTGTGGCAAGTCGGGATCGACTCACTAGGTTCATTTCATCTCGGAATAAACCAGTGTACATTATCCTCTACCCTCCAATTAATTTCTTCTCACCCCGTCGCAATGGAACTCCTGCCTTTTTGCATAATCTTAAAATGAGGCTCGGGAATGGGATGCTAGTGCTCAATCCCACAAGCCAATCTCGTATTTTATCTGTGATTTGAAGGGGTATCTGGACATGAGACATGTCACCAGAGTTGCTCTATCTGCACTCAAAGTGTTTTCATTGATTGTTGGTGCTAATCGGTGGCGCACAAATATCCATAAGGATTTTTTTTATGAAATTGAGTGACTTTTTGGTAACCTGCTTTACACTTGAGACCCAATTGGCTTTCTCTTTGTCCTCAGCTATAACACCCACCAACCACTGTAGCTATCTCTGTCTCTCCTCAAATCCCAGCTGCCTAATTTTCTTTAGTGCCTACACTTGGTACTCATATTTTGGCGTGGCATGTGGAGGTATGAACGTGTCCCATATAGGATCCGAGAGATAATGCTCTTGGAGATGTCGAACTCTTGTCGTCTGACCATGAAACTCTCCAATCTGGGATGATCTTTCACTTTCTGCCCTTTTTTTGCCTTTCACTCTGTGGTCTCCAAGTAGTTGGCGTAGAACTCATGGACTATCTCTGAAGTGTACTGGTCCGGGTCCTAGCCATCAATTCGAGCCCAAAAAAGCTGAATATCCTCTTCATCTCCTCTACTTCATTCAATGTGTTGGTGAGGATCCGTGGCTCTTCTTGGATGCTCTACCTGGGTTTGTTTTTGGCAGTGAGAGAAATGCCCTATTCATAGATTTCCTATGCTCCTGGCACTCTCCACCGGATTGTATGACTCTCCCTAGACAGGATCTGCTGCTGTCAACATCACGAGCCTCCTCTTGTTACTCAGTACTGCTACTTGCCTCACTGGAGAAGGTCTCCTCAGGCCCTTCTTCTGCATTTGAGCTACTTCCTGACTCCTGATTACCTTCCTTAGACCCCTCCTCATACTGGGGAGTTTCTGCAGATATGGAAGTAGCTACAACAGCTTGGGCTTTGACCTATGCCCTAGTGGTTTGGGTCCCGTCAGTGTCTGATGTATCGACCCTGTATTCCTCAACTAAATCACTAAGGGAACTACCTGTTTTCTCAAATTTAGAGGTCTCATCCTGTAATATCCTCCGGGCAGTTTCTTTAGAAGCTTTTATGCTTGATCGTCAATGTACCTGTAGAAAGGAGAGTTAAAATTCCATATCTGAGAAAGAAAAGAAAAGAAATAAATCCTATGTATCTAACCAAGGGTCATCAGTATGGGTCGTACCTTGGAGTTACGAATCATATGAAGTCCCATGAAATCCTTGTTGCACATTATGACTGCCAGGTATGACTCATACAATGAACTCATGATCCGTACCTTGAGTCGTATGAGGATGCCCCTTTACTGACAATTTATCTGTATTTTTCCACGACTCATGGTATGACCCAAAGTTCAACTCCACGAGTCGTAGGAAGGATCGTACTGCCTCTCGTGGACTTGACCCTTTCCATATCTTTGGTATGGATCTTGGTATGACTCGTAGTGTCAAACCATTTACCGTACCATAGTTCATACCTCAGGTCTTTGCTAATTATAGCTTGGGACAGTCCCAATGAGCCATGCTATGAGTTGTAGTATCAAACCTCGAGTCGTAGGAAGGCTTGTGAAGCTTTTCCCTATCTCGATTTTGGTCCAATTTACAGGGAGTCTTTTTCATGTTTTGGGTACTCAGGATTCCCCAGGTCTAGGCATGTAGTTCCATCCATTTTATACTACTCATCCCTCCCCTTTTTAGTCACTCCCCGTAACTCAATTTTAAATGCTTCAATGCATAAGCCCTATAACACCCCTGGTCATTGTCTCTTTCAAATTTTTCGAGCAAAAACAAAGACTCATGGGGGTTTTAGCATCATTACATCAAGCGCACAAGTTTTCTCAATATTCAAAGCAATACACTTACTTGTTGCTGCTTACTTCGACTGGTAGTCCGAAATTAGGGTTGAGATGAACTTGCTTGAGCAAGAAATTGCTCGATTGTTCTTTGTTTTGAGTTATGGGTGTGAGGGAGTTGTGAGTATGTTTCGTGGTTTCGATTTTGATCGCGTGGGAGAGGGGTATGCTTAGGTTTGATGTTTAAATAAGTGTGGGCAGATTTGAAAACCTTGGCCGAGTTGGGTTATTTTAAGGATTTTGACTCGTCACGACTCGTACCACGAGTCGTAGGAAGACCCCGTGACTCGTCCCTAGGACCTGTAGTTTAGAGAGTTGAAAACTTACCTGGGGACCTACGAGAGCCTCTAAAAACTCATACCATGTGGGTACGGTTCGTATGATGACTTGTAGGTCTTACCTTGCATAGTTTGCATGGCTCAAAGGCATAGTAAGTACTACGATCCGTATACTTGAGTTACGAGTCATAAGACCAAGGGTACCCTAAATTCCTTCACTGAAACACCTCTCTAATTCTCACCATAACTCATGTACGACTCATACAATCCTTTCAAGAGTCGTATTGAGAGTCATAGCGCCTACTTGTCAGCAATTTTTTTGCCACCATTTTTTGTTTTTCCCTGCACACTGAACACACATTAGTTAAATTACTTGGGTTGCCTCCTAAGAAGCGCTTGATTTAACATTGCAGCACGACGCAGGTGGGCCAGTTACTCAGAATTCACCAAGCCACCACTTGGGTTGCCTCCAAAGAGGTGCCTGATTTAACGTTGCAGCACGACACAAGTCTCTTAATTATTCAAACTTCGTCAAGAAACTTAGATTCATTCTCAATTGCTTAGACTACACTGTACTCCAGTTGCTGCATTGCTCGGCAGATGTTGAAAGTAACCTTTTATTTATTTAGTCGGAACTTCAGTTGGCCAGCTTCCATATCCACTAAGGCCCTCCCAGTAGCAAGGAATGGTCGCCCCAAAATATTGGGGATCTCATAATCAACCTCGCAATCCAGGATCGCAAAGTCTGCTGGGAATATAAATTTGTCAACTTTGACAAGCACATCCAACAAGATCCCCACTGGCTTTTTCACAGTTCTGTTGGCCATCAGTAGCCGCATGGTTGTCGGTGTGGGGGCTCCCAAGCCCAACTTCTTGAACATGGCCAATGGCATCAGGTTGATGCTTGCTCCTAGATCACAAAGTGCCCTTGGGAACTCTACATTGCCAATGGTGCAAAGGATCATGAAAGCACCCATATGTTCCTTCTTCTAGGTCATGACTCGTGTAGCTATGGCACTACAGTGGTGTACATTATCTACAAGCTCATAACTCATGGACCTATTCTTTATCACCAGGTCCTTCATGAACTTAGTATATTCCGGTATTTGTTCCAATACCTCAACCAATGGTATACTCAAATATAATTGTTTGAGCATTGATAAGAATTTCTGGAACTTACCATTTTCAGCCTTGTTCTTCATTCTTTGGGGGAGCAGTGGAAGTGGTCTCGGGATAGCCTTGTAAATTTTTGTTGCACCTTGTTCCTCTTCAGGTCCTTTTTACTAGTTGTAGCCTCAAGAAACTCGACATTCTCAGCACCTTCGATCTCAGCATCATTTGCATGTTCTTCAATTATGCTCTCTTTTCTTCTGTTCAACTATGGGAGAACACTTGTGGTCTTACCACTCCTAGTCATCATCACCATGCAATGGCCATCGTTCTTTGGGTTCTGGACGGTGTTTTTAGGTAGTGTACCCTTCTGTCTAAGGTTCAGTGATGCTGATAGTTTCTCTAGATGTTGTTCAATCTGCTTGATGGCTGTCGCATGAGATTCCACTCTCTGGCCCATGCTTGATATATCAGCTCGAATCTCCTTTAGTTGATCATCAGTGGACCTCACCTTTTTCAGCATGTCAGCTATCATGCTCTCTAGCTTTGACTGTCCAACCTCCCTCTCTCGTGCATTAGGAGGCATATATATTCCAGCTTGGTCATTGCGATAACTGTCATTCCTTCTCCATTCTCCTTTTCACTCACGACCTTGTCTCCTATCTATGTACGCATTTCAATTATAGTTATCTCTGTATTGGTTCCGACCTTGGTTTCCAGAACCTTCACGCCAATTGTCTTGTCTAAACACTTAGACATTGGCTCAGAAACCTGCCACTAAGCTGTCTAGGAAATTTGCCTCCTCCTCAAAATCAGAATGATCTACCCCCGACTCCATTCCTTGTGTCCCCACTACATTTACCTTTTTGGCTCTATCTTCCATAATGTACTTGGTAAGAAAATCCAACGATTTGCACATATGAGCCAACTCCTAGTCGCATTATTCTTCCTTCCTGCATTGGTCTGCAGTCAAACCAATAGCATATGTATCGGCAGCAGCATATGCCTCCAGGGTATGCCATGCCCTGTTTGTTTTAGTCACCCTGTCATGGATAGTATCTACTTTCCCCCAAGTGTTACTCATCAATGCTCCTACTGCCACTGTGTCTGCTACAACTTTTGTGCTGTTGTTTAAATACCTATAAAAAATTTCCAAAAAATTATCATCTGGAATTTTATGGTCTGGGAACTTTGTCAATTTCTTCTTGAACCTCAGCCAGGTTTCATGAAGTGCCTCGGTTTTGAGCTGTCGGAAATTATAAATCTCATCCTTAAGCTACAACATTCTGGGAGGGGAAAGAATCTCTCAAAGAAGGCTTGCTTGAGTTCCCTCCTATTGGTTATGCAGTCGTGGGCAACTCCAATGACCATAAAGTGGCTTTCCCTGACAAAGAGAAGGGGAAAAGTCTGAGTCTGATAGTATCTTGGCTAACGCCAGGCAACCTGTACTCCTTGAATATTCCAACGAAGTTCATCAGGCGTAGTTTGATGTCATCCGCTGCGTGACCACTAAACACCCCTTTCATGTTTAACAATTGAATCATGGCACTCGTGATGTCAAATTTGGCCCCAACGGGTAGTGGTGGTGGTACAATTGCTCCAGTTGATCCTACTTCATCATTGTCTAGGTCCTTATCATCGAAGAACTGAGGGGAAAATCTATAACCTCTATTTGCCCCCCGCCCCATGTCATCCGGTATTAATAACCTCGTCTCTGGCATCCTCCGCATCCTGAAGTGCAGCTTGTCGAGCCTCTTTAACTATATGGGTATCTCTCTGCTCCTGGTTTTTCATTCTGTGCAGTGTTCGTTCAATTTCGGGATTCAACGGGATCAGGAAATTTCCACTACTCTGAGTGCTTGGCATCCACCATGAAAAAACCTGTGGATATCACAAATAAAAAGAAAATGTAATTAAGGAAATAACTACCAAAAGTCAACTACAATAAAATTAATCTAGTCTTTGCTATATTCCTTGGCAACGATGCCACTTTTTGATAACGCTCAAACTCATGCATCCTGCTAAATGATGAAGAAGACATTGTCAATAAAGAACACAACAAAGATGTTGGGGTCAAACCCACAAGGAATATGAAAGATCTAGACTAACGCGGTAAGTGAACTTGTTGGTTAGTTACTCCAATTTAGGGGTTTCAAGAAAATAATAACTAAAATAATGATTGAAATTGTGATTTAAAATCAAGAGTTAAGACTAACTAGAGTTTGTGTTCCCCATTGGTTCATAACTTCTTCAAGTATACACACGTGATAAACGCCAATGCTTACTTGCAGAACTGATAACTAGCAATCTCCAAATGACTGGGTCGTCCCTATTGGATGACTATACTCAATCAGGGGGTCAGGTCCCATGAGCTGTTCCAAACTATCCGTTGTCTATAAGTTCCAAATTTAACTATCCTGTGACCATAGCTCAAGTTAATACAATCATCATCAAGATCAAGGATTCCTTGTAATACTCTTTTCCTAATCTCTACCTCTCCAGGCTTAAGAAAGTAAAGAATTTGGGCAAGTCCTAAAGTTGTACACTGTTAAGAAACATTTAAGCATGAAGAGAATACAATACAAGCGTTACACATTGGTTTTGAATTACTTTTGTGTATCCCTAGCTCATTAATCCGCCATGGTTCCCACAACCCTAGCTATTGAGGCTTTAGCCTCTCATAGTTGCAACGTTATGATATGTATTCATAATTAAACACATAATTCAGTACTTACAATTGTAGATGAGAGAAAAAAAGTTCTTTGACTATCTCCAAAATAACTCAAGAACAATTCACAAAGACAACAAAAGAAATCATGAAAATGTTTATCACAAGACAATCCACTCAATTCTATGTTTTCCTTCTTTTGTAACCTTCTCTAACTACTTCCAAACGTCCTCTCAATGTTTTCTAGTTGTTCTCTTCTGAAAATAAAACATAAAAGATATTTATACAGACATATGAATCCTTTTCCTAAGCTAACAGGGTGAATTTCCATAACTGGTGCCGCTTGAGCCATGACAGATCCTACGACTTGTAGCAGGATTGTACAGTTCGTACCTACTACTCATAAGTCCTTGGCTTGCTGAAATTTTGCTAAGTTTTGGGCCTTGGTGTGAATTGTACATGCTTTCTATGAATCGAACTGTACTTCCGTGGCTTGACTTTGAGAACTATGATTTTTTCTGAAGTTTGTCACCAGTGTGATGGTGCGACTCGTACCTTGCCGCCATGATTTGTATTGTCTATCCGTGTCAGGAGTCTCCCTCTTGTGCAATTTTTCTGAATATTTCCACGACTCAGTGTTACAGTTACTACCAGTGTTGTACGACTCGTATTGAGAGTAGTAGGTTGCACTCTTTACTATTAAGCCATCTAAAACTTTTCACGGTTCTTAGTACGGCTCGTACTGAGACTGTGACTTTAGCCTATTTTCGGCACTTTCAGGCTTCTTTCGCACATTCTTGCTTCAACACTTATTTTTCCTGTAATCAAAGAAGAAGTGCCTTATATCCATATAAACACACCTAAGTCCATGCTATTTTCTCAGTTTTGAGCATCGAAACTGTTGTAAACTCACAGCACATCATTCCCATTCTGGGGAATATGAGCCACTGCTTACTGGTTGAGCTGAGCAGTCAAAGCCTGTGCCAACATCTGTAAGGCTGCCCTAAACTCGGCATGGGCAACCTGCTCAGGCACAAGATCCGCAGGGGTTGGTGGGGCTAGCTGATGCCCACCTCCATTGCCATCACCATGGACATTTCCATTTTCGATTCTTCTTCCATTTACTTGGCGTGGAGGCATGATTCTGCAAACATGTAAAGCTAGAGTCAGAGGAATGGAGAGACATTTAATTGCACAATATAGGTCATGAAAGAAGGGAAATTTCCTAAAATATTTTGTAGCCTCTTCTTCATAAGTGTGATGCTTCACACCCATGAAATAAACTCTACTCAATGCGTCTTTCAGACACCCTATGACACACTAAGCCTTTGCTTTGATACCATGTTTTTCGTGACCCAAGCTAGGACACTAGAATGAGATTTGGGACAAAGAACCCCGAGGGGTTCCAAGTTGACCCATGGCATGAACATAATGGCTAAAGAGCATAGCTAAAATAGTAATCACCCAAAACATGAAGCAAGCGAAAATCTGAGTAAAGAACTTTAAAGATTTTTAATGTTTAATATCTGACAAGAAGAACTAAACAAAACCACACAATGTCTAAGAAACCTCTAGTTTCTGATGAGCTGATGGGAAAACACCCCCAACTAGCTCTCTAAGTACAAAAATGAAAGATTATCATGATAATAAGATCAACTATATGTCCTCTATAGATAAGGACTCACCAGTGAGGGTAGGCTGACTGGACTGAAACGGGAGCGGCTAAGAGCGAGGTCGAACCTAATCACTCTGACCTGTATCATGAGACGATACAACATAGAGTATGTGGTTAAAACTTGGAATGTACCGAGTATGCGAGTTAAGTAAAAACGGATAATTTAAAACACATAAGTTCATAATAGTAGAACAATTCCAAACAAGAAACAATAATCATAACATAATCGTGAGGGCTCAAGGCTTTCAAAGATATTCATAAACTCGTCATATTCATAATCAAAAAAGGAACCTAGTAAGAACATAGCTTGAGCCAATGTATCATAAACATAATCATGATTTAACATACAGAATAATGGGAGATTCTTATAACCGACATACCCCATATAAGCACACATGGAGCACAACTTGTACACCCCTAATCAGGAGGGTGTTTGTACCTTACCAAGGGTATATCCATTAAAAAAGGCGTGATATCAATCATGAAAGGCCCATACAAGTAAAAGGGAATAGTCTCAAGAGAGGTCCCATCATGGCTACGTTGGCACGTAGTTTTGAGACTCGGGTATGCTTGGTCCCGGGTCTACTCCGTGTTAAATGCTACTCTCAAAACATATATAGTGCTCATAATATAGTAGGAGAAACATACATGATATTTATGGGCTATTTTAAATTATGATAATCATAGGCCTGCTTGAAATATGTGAACTAGCCATGAAATAGGGCCTGTGAGTCTGCCATAATCATAATCCTGAGAAAACATGAAAAGTCATCAAAAATACTTGATAACAATCCTCATAATTTGAATCATAGTTTCATAGAGTAAACTTGAAGGAAGTCATGCATTATTGAATATAAATCACAAATTTAGGACTGGAGAGATTAAAATTCATGAGGGGATCAAAGGAATTCGTGAAAGGAATTTAAACTGTAAAATTTCATAATATTCTTTGATCATGAGATATTCTAATTTCATAAAATATTTGAATAAATCATAAACCCTATCATGAAAATCACGTTTTTATAATAAATCAGCTTTACCCATAAAGAAGTCATGAACAAATTTCAAAACTCAATCATTAAATCATGATTTTTGAAATTTAGACTTTGGGAAAAATTGGGTGATCATGTTTTGATTAAGAAGAGACATGGGATTGAGAGAAAACCCCATTAAATCAACCCACATACCTGAATAAATGAATCCCCAATAGAAAAGGATGAACTCCACTTTATTCTTGAAGAATTTGAGGAAGAACCCTAGGAAAATTCTTAAGAGATTTGAGAGAATTGATTTCTCAATTTAGAATGTTAGGAGAGTAATGGGTGATCTAGGGTGAATAATACCCTTCATACACTCTTTTCCATGCTTAAAACGACGTAGTTTAGGACCTTTGACCTTGGGTTTTACGAAAATACCCTTAATGAAATTTCTGGAAATTAGGAACTTCCAGGTACCATGGATCGCACCACGGGTCGTACAAAATACCCATGAACCGTGGTTTCCTCCCGTCTGACCAAGTAGCTGAACTGAATTCACTTTTCTTACATACATCCATAAACACAAAAGAGACTTAAACACATGAATTGAACATGAAACTAAATTGAGTTCTAGGGCGGGACTGATATCTCAAGCTGTGAATGAGCCGGTAGAGAATAAGTGTGGGTATCTGGCCATCATATCTGCCTCGGCCTCCCACATAGCTCCCTCCACCTGCTGATTTCTCCATAAGACCTTGATTGAGGCTACCTCCTTGTTTCTTAGCTTACGAACCTAGAGGTCAAGGATCTGGACTGGGACCTCCTCTTATGAGAGACTATCCTTTATTTCTACACTGTCCAATGGAACAATTGAGGTAGGATATGCAATTCTTCAATAATGACATATGGAATACTGGGTGCACAGAAGCCAACTCTAAAGGTAATTCCAACTCATAGGCTACTTTTCCTATTCGCCTCAGAACTCTGTAGGGTCCCACATATCTCAGACTAAGCTTTCCCTTCTTTCCAAAGTAAGCCAAGATGAGGACCCTATTTTAGTGAAGTTGAAGGAAGCTGTCCAGAATTAGAAAGTAGAGGTTTTCTCCCAAGAGGGAGATGGTGTACTTCGATATCAAGGTTGTTTGTGTGTTTTGGATATGGATGACTTGAGGGAGTGAATGTTGAGTGAGGCTCACGGCTCTTGGTACTCTATTCATCCAGGTGACACCAAGATGTATTATGATCTACGAAAAGTATATTGGTGGAATGACATGAAGAGGGACATATAAGAATTTGTGGTTAAGTACCCGAATTGCCAGAAGCTGAATATCGAGCATCCGAGACCTAGAGGTATGCTTCAAGACATTTGCATTCCTACTTGGAAGTAGTAAGAGATCAACATGGACTTTATCATAGGACTGCCTCGTACACACTGATAGTATGACTCTATATGGGTAATTATAGATAGGTTGACCAAATCAAAACACTTTTTATCAATCAATATGATAGGTTCAGCCGAGGATTATGTTAGACTCTACATTCGTGAGTTGGTTCAGTTGCATGGAGTTCCTTTGTCCATCATCTCCGATAGGGGTACTTACTTCACCTCTTAGTTTTGGGGATCATTTTAGAAGGCCCTTGGTACTTAGGTGAAACTTAGCACAACTTTCCACCCGCAGATAGATGGTCAGGTGGAGTAGGCCATTCAGACTCTTGAGGACATGTTGAGAGTGTGTATGATTTATTTCAAGGGTAGTTGGAATAATCATTTGCTCTTATTTAGTTTTCAAACAATAACAGTTATCACTCCAATATTCAGATGGCTCCATTTGAGGCTCTTTATGGGTAGAGGGTAGATCACCTATTAGATTGTTCAAGGTAGGTGATACTGGGACCTAATTTTGTCCATAAGGCTATGGAGAAAGTTCAGCTCATCCACAAAAGGATGAAAATAGCGCAGAGTTATTAGAAATCATATGTGTATGTTAAGAGGAGAGAGCTTGAGTTCGAGGTCGATGATTGGGTGTTTCTAAAGGTGTCTCCCCTGAAGGAAGTTATGAGGTTCGATAAGAAAGGGAAGCTTAGTCCATAATATGTTGGTCCTTATAGGATTCTGAGGAGAGTTGGTAAGGTGGCATACGCATTCGAGCTACTAGTAGAGTTAGCTTTGGTGCATCAAATTTTTCATGTGTCTTTGTTGAGAAAGTGCATTGGCAACCGAACTTTTAGTTGTTCTAGTAGAGAACATTGGGTGAAGGATAACCTTATCTATGAGGAGGTTCCAGTTGAGATCCTTGATCGTTAGGTTCGGAAGTTGAGGAATAAGGAGGTAGCTTCAGTGAAGGTTTTATGGAGAAATCAGTTTATTAAGGGAGCCACGTGGAAAGCCGAAGAAGATATGATGGCTACCTTTTTCATTCTGGCTCAATTCTAGCATGAGGTACTAGTTTCTTCCTCAATACTCTATTTAGTTTCATGTCAAATCCATGACTCTCAGTTCCTTTCATATCATAGAATGCATGTATGATTCATGAATTCAGTTCCATCATGTATCTCAGTCCAGAGTCAGTCACTCCGTCAATTTTTTAGTCTATAGCTTCAGTTCTGGGATTGTAGCTCTTTCACTATAACAAATTTGGTCTATGGCTACACCAATTCTAGAGAACTCTTTAAAAGTGTTGCCAAATATATCTACAGGCACACTTTTAAAGTGTGGCCTTTGTAAAAAGCTTTTGGCCACAAAAATATTGACAATGCTTTTAAAGCATGCCCTATAGAATTATAGGCTACACTTTATAAGCATTATCAAATCATAAAATAATTGGCAAAACATATTTATATATACGACCACCCCTTTAAATGTGCTATAATTATATATTATAAAAATAACACTTTACAAATGTAGTTTATTGATTGTCATAAAATTTTAGCTAATTCTCTCCCTGTTCTAAAAACACCCTTCCTTCACCCAACACCCAAATTTCTAAATTTCACGCAAAGATTTCATCAGTCAAGGGTTTCTCATAAAATTTCACTAAAGAACATCACCATCCACACCCAATTTCTCTGGTGGCTCAAGGGTTTTGCAATCACCCAAGTTCTCCTGTGGCTCTTCAACCGTAGTGAAGAATATCGCCATCCACACCCGACCTTCACCCATAACCAAATTTTGTAAAATTTGAAGAACATTGTTGTCAAATATGTTCAAGGGTTTCTGAGATTTAACCCAATTCCTCTGGTGAAGATCGACATCACTGTATTTCACCCAATTCCTCTGGTAGCTCATTGACCACAGTGAAGATCGCCGTCCACACTATTTTTCATATTACCCATTTCCTCCAGTGGCTCCTCGACCATCAGCAGAGAGTATCATTGTCGGAAGTCGTCAGAAAGATGTGTAGAGAGGGAACTTAGAGGTGTATTCTTCTTAGTTTTACACATTCTTCTCATTTGCTGAAGGGTTCGACGCTCTATCACTAGTAAGTTTTCTCTTACCTTTGTTGATTACAACTATAGCTAGATGATATGTATCCTCATGTAGTAATTTCTTAAGGTCTGTGTTTTCTTGTAATATTTCTGCTCCCTATTTAAGAAGTTTCTTTCTATCTTTTTCTTTTTTCTTGAACGAAAGCTTGAACTCTGAGTTCATGTTTATACTTGTGAGTGCTTGCCTGACAATGCTAAGTTAACATTTAGAAAGTTAACATGTTGAGTTCTTGTTTATTCTTGTTCATTGTTGTTTGAACTATGTCATTGGGGAAGCCAACTTTAATTATGACACCTTTTAGCTTCTCGTGATACTTTATGGAAATGATTGGATCTTTATTCACTGGCTTCTCTGTATTGAAGTTACTAATTAGTCACATTTAATCATTTTAGTCGATTCTTTAACAAGGGTAGGGTAACATTTTATTTGAATTTTCTTGTCACATATCCACTCCTGGACTCCTTTGCTGGGCCTTAAACGGTATCATGGAGTTATAACATATTTAAAGCTTATTTTCTGGTCGGCCCATTTGATTCACTATATTCTTGTGAAGCTTATGCCATTGACAATCATATCTAATCTGACCTACAAATTTTTTCCTATTCCATTGCCTTACCTTAAGAAGGTTTCTTAAAAATACTTATTTTTTTCCCTTTTTTTCATCCCTTAACAACAAACTTATACTTCAGGATTTTCTATGATAAATCATAAGAAAGAGATATAAGTGAAAGTTAAATTAATATCTTATTTTTTGGTATTTTCTCATTGAAGTATGATGTGAGGTGTTATTCGCTCTTTAGATTAAATCAGTTGAACATCCTTTTTGATCAATTAAATCATTTGAAAGTATTTTGCAGTAATTTTGTTACTTCGGTATCAACTTGTGTTTGACTAATGTTGGCGTAACGTTCAGGTGTTGAGGGCCATGAGACAGTCTGATTCTATTAGACCCGCAATTTTTGCCATGTCAAATCCTACAAACAATGATTTGTCTTGCCATCCATCTTTTGCGTCCTCTATAGGCTGTTTGTCTTGATCTTGCACTGAATATTGTACATTTTGTTCAACAGTTGACTGCAGTCATGTTGATTCTTTCAAGCATGCTGGAGAAGATATTGTTTTTGCTAGTGGGATTCCCTTTGCAAATGTTGATCTAGGTAGTTTCTTGTTTCTTGGATGTCTTTTTTCTCTAGACCCTTAATATATCCATGTTGCAGTCACTACCAACTCTTTTTTATTAATTCATCTCTATATCCTAGTCGTAATGTCACGCCCCACCTTGGGAGGCATGACTGACACCTAGTGCCACACTAGGATCTGGGCTGACTTGGCTAGGCATAGGCACATCTCGTGCCTACCAACGACTCAAAATCAAGGAAACAAACTTCTATATCTCGGCTATAAACACAATCTCAGACCGATAAGGCCACGTAACACCTGTAAAAGAAACAACCTAACCCAGCCAACATAACAGAAAAAGGGATCCTATACGGGCTGACCAGATCACCATGCTATCTAGTTATAACAAAATCAAAACAGGAAACTATACTATGCCCCACACAGCCAACATACAAAACATAACTAATCTAGGCCCCACACGGCCAACACAAATCGCTAACTGAATACCGTTGTTTGCAAGCCTCTAGGAGTGAAAATATTAGTCGTGACAGGACCCCGGCTACCCAAATTCTATATAGATGTAAGAAAGATAAACCTCTACAACCTAGAAACTCCGAACGAAAGGAGCTAGCCGAACTGCTAACTCTGAAAAGCTGCTAGGAGATCTCACAACTTCTCTGTCTAAACCTGTAGGCAAGTATGCAATACCCCATAGTTGGGTGTTAGTACAATATGTACTAAATATGTAAGGTGATAACTAAAAAGCTGAATAAATGTTGAAAAAAATAAAAAGTGAATAACAAGAAGGGGCAGAAATTAACCTGTAAGTTTCCTTATTCATAACCTGCATCTAGTAAAACACTACTTGTATATGAGCTAAGACTATAAAACTATACATTCTTAAGCAATAACTAGCAGTCAAGAATACAAACAAGATCCTAACTTGGCTCCATAAGCCTAGAAGGTGCAACCTGCACAGAATAACCCGCTCAAAGCCCCCATAAGCCCTAGCGAGCACACACCAATATATTTATACCCCTAACATGGTCAATATGAGTCAACAGGTAATTATAGCCAACCTACCTGGCCTTTGGGTTTGCAACTGAGCCCGCTAGGCTCCTGCAGTTGTGTTTGAGCTCGGAGGGCTCCTATAACTGCACCTTGGGCACACAAGGCTCGACGAGGGTCAGTGATGCCAATACGACATAAAAATAAAAGTCCGACCATGGATGGAAAGTAATGTGGCCCTTGGGCCTAAATATATCCCTTGGGACAACATATAGCTCCTTGGAGCGATCTATATAGCCCCGAAGGCTACGACACGGCTAGTTATCCTAAGGTTGGTCACGGAAGGCCATCCTTGGGGTCAATCCCAATAGGTATGCTACATCTTTGTCTCAACCTAGCCACTCAGAAGGCGCATTTGTCTTTTAAGGCCTAACCCGGTCGCTTCTCGCCCCTAGAATAGTCTGCATAGCTGCCAACAGGCACACCTCGTGTGCCTATATCCGATCAGAGGATCCTGATAGTGACCATAATATCGAATGGTCTAGCTACATAAGGTGAGATCTGGATTGGCTTAACGATACTTTGAATGTCATGCTAGGACACTGATAGCTCGTAAGCGGATCATAAGGTTACAAACGATAAACTATGTAGTTCCTTTGCTTAGGAAAACTATATGGCTGCCACTTAATTGGACATGCTCCTGAGCAGTCCACCGCTAAACGTCCCTAGGCAGTTTGCTATAATTCTTATCCTGAAGGTAATATTGTACTACTAAAGTTATCGTCCCTTAGATGTTAACTTGGTCTATTCAATTTTCATATATCTTCTCCGGCGATTCCTAACCTTGTAGGTAAGTTTTCCTAGACATGGCCATTTGCAGCCACCTGTACCTGAGGGTCTACAAGAGCAAGCTAGGGAGTTCAACTTCTAATAAGGTTCCCTCCTTAGGGTACCCACTGATTTGTCTAACTCGTATGACTGGGATGACTTCCTGGGCGACCTTTATGTGAAGCACTAAGTCGACTGCAACTAATAGTCACTAGCGGTGGCTAACTTTATAGCAGGTGGCCACTCATTTCACTTGGAAACCCTAATGTGCTGAATTTAGGGTAGGACCAGCCTATTCAAACTCTATCTTCAGAGGAGTTAAGGTATGCCAACAGCCTCTAGGCGAGCTTTACTATCTATATGGGCGTCAAACTAAAAGTTATATCACCCGTGTGTGCCCTATGCTATCGAACTTACCAATCAGGCCCAACAGCTAACCCAAAGCTTCTAAGGCTTTGGTATGGTGGCAACATGTCAAAATCCTACTAATATAGTGAACAGAAGAACTTAGGGCTTACTATGACGCTTCTAGTGTGGATTACACCTAATATATACGATTCCCGACGAGGGATATGATAATCTATTCTCAAGATGTTTTCTAACAGTTAACCACAATATATATAAGCATTATCTACAAGCAGCAGCTAATATAACACATGGGATTGTTATCTATTTTCAAAACATATGTTGTATCATTATACGATGAGAATAACTTCCCAAAGGAATAAGCCTTAACATATCTCTGATGCCGACTTTCATTCATTAAGCAGTTTTCCACCTGAAGACAGTAACTCCACTTTGTTGCCACCTTTACACTGACAGAATACAACTACTTTTAAAAATAAGAAGGGCCAATAACAATATCTTTTCAATAGGGTAAACTATAATTTCAAGTTTGTTTAATTCGTCCAAAGCTCATCATTTCCCGAGAGTGCAGAAGGTAGAAATGCTTACCTGTCACTTGTAGTCTCATCGAAGCCAATTAGAAGTGATTCTGACAACTTTTTCTCAGCAGGGTTTCGGTGTATAGAGACAATTTTCAAGAAATAACCCGTAGTTAATTTTTGTTTAGACAGCGTTTGATAGCGTAATCCGATAAAAGTTTGATAAAAATTGCATGTTCTCTCTATTCTGGGCGAAGGAAGTATTGAAAAATTACTTGAATTGAACAAGGGGGGTTTACATATAAGTATATGGCAGTGGCAAGGGGCGCCTCGCGCCGGCCACTGCGCCATAGAGGGTGCCGCACTGCTCCTCCCAGGGCGCTGGCATGCTGGCGCACCACACCGCCTAGGGCACTGGCATGTTGGTGTATCGCGCTGGGCCTCGCGGCTTGGCCTCACCCGACCCTTCTTCTGAGGCTCTTTCCACATGCGTCAAGCTCTCATTACTCGTCACAAATCCATGCGCACGCCCACTAACTGCTAAAATCTTACAGGGTGTAACATCCTCCCCCTCTTAAGAACATTCGTCCTCGTGTAATCTTTAAGCTTAAAAGACTCAGCTCTTTTAACTATTGCAAAAAAAATTTCGGCAGGGACTCCTCTATATTATGGACTATCCGAAAACCTGAAACATAGAAAAGTCCAACATAGGCATCTCATAGGACCCTACAAGAAACGATACAATATATCTTCATATCATAAAGACGAATAACCAAACAATGCTGACATTATACATAACTACACAATAGCTGAACAACAATCTCATCTCATTACTCAATCTAGGTCAGTTATGGAATAAACAGGGACACCTAGACCTCATGTCGTCCTCAGCTTCTCAGGTCATCTCTTCTACATTTTTGTTCCTCCATATGATTCTACTAGGCTACAACTATGGTTCTCAAGATAGCCCCTATGGATCTGCCAATCCAATATAACTATTGGAGTCTCTTCGTGGGACAGTTCTTCTACGACCCGAGCATTCTCGACTAGGATAACCCGATAAAGGTATCTTATGCACTTTCATAACATTAATGAATGGATCCTAGCCCCGAAGGAAACTTTACCTCATAGACCTCTTGGCCGATCTTCCAAAGGGTCCGGTACAACTTAATGAATCTACGGCTGAACTTTCCCTTTTTGTTAGCTGTCATAACACCCTTCATAGGCGAGACTTGAGGAACACCCAGTCCTTGCTTCCATCCCTAACTCCACACACCATATGTTAGAACAAGGCTTCTAATGACCCTGGTCTGTCAGCACATATGTTATAGTGAGTTTAACTTTTCCCCCCTTGGCTGATGTAGTATGCCCGATTCGGTTATACCTAACTTACCTACTTTAGGCCATCATATGGGAGAATTCATTTCCACCCATAGCAGATCTCCAAGTGTCTGAATTGTGTGCTCTACTTGGCTATTTGTTTGGTGATTAGAAGTCATGCTAAGTTAACATGCGCCCCAATCTGTTCTAGCAACTTCCCATACCTGGTGTTGAGTTGTGACTCTCTGTCAGAAATAATTAGATAATGTGGTTCAACGTACGCTGAACTACTTCTTAAATATTTAACTCGGCATAATGTTTAGCTGTAACATAATTCCATCTGGCGAGACATGAGTTATCTCGTTATCCTTTCTTCACTAACTCAAATAAGGTCAATTTACAGTTGGTACGAGGTAACCCTATAACTATGTTCATGTTGATTACTCTCCACTTCCTTGCAGGCACACTATCTCCTAAATTGGCCTGCTTGGTTCCTGCTATCCAGCCTTCCTTGGCTTGTCATTGGAGCTCTATGCTATGACTCAATAGTATCATCCCTCTTCCCATGCTATCAGTAGGTCTCTTTACATCCTTATGTGTTTTCATTAAACTCTGGGTGGAGGGAGTAACGAACATGGTGCACCTTTGCTATATTCTACTAACGAGGTCCTTCCATCTTTGGAATGCAAGGTCGACCTCTAGGCCTCATGACTCTGCACCTTATTATCTCAAAGGCTGATGACTCCCTCCTAGGCCTTGTCACTGGGCTGTGCTAGGTTAGAGTCTTCGTGCTGTCACTCCTTTACCTCCACAACTAGTAGTAATATTATGGTATTCTAGGTTACAATGTCACTATCCGTTAAATGTTAGCCCGATGCTTATTTCTCGACATTCAGTGGTGATTCCATGCTCTGTAAACCTACTAAGACCTGGAGGTAATTTTGTTTTCCTCCAAAGTTAGATACTCGTGCCTTCCCCTTACTTCTATAAGTTGAGATCTGGGGTTCGTGCCCCCTGCATTGTACTTACAAGGATAATACTGACCAAGTCTACCAATCTGTATTATTCTAATCAATACACGACCAATTTCCCCCATGTAGTCTCTCTGTCCTGCGACATAACAAACTAGAGTCATGGCTATCACTATGAAGGTATGTTCTACTATCATTAGTACACTGTGGTGGAATAGGCCTATTTCTAACTTAAGCTTTGCTATTTGATCTTGGGCAAATTTATATGCCCAAGTGATACTCAAAGGTGTCATTTTAGCCTTGTTTATCTATCAATGTTTATACATTCTCATGGGATTGATAATAAAATGTGAATTTATACTAACCAACATGATTAGCATTGTTTTGCAGGTAAAATGTAAGTTTGAAAAGCTAAAATGCATGTTGGGAGAGATTGGGGTTGGACTCGGATGTGAGCAAGGGACAAGGCATTGGAAAGCACAAAATAAAGGGGCTCCGCGATGGACCATCTCACGCTGCCATCAGAGAGGCCTTCTGCCTGGAGAGGGAATTTTCTGCCTAATTCCAGTGAGGGTTCGCGATGGTCCGTGGCACGGTGGCCTGGCTCCGCGTTGCACGCCGTGCCACGTTAGGCCTTATTCCCTGGACCCCCAGTTTCTAGTGAAGGTCCGCGTCGGTAGCGTGTCATGGAGGCAGTGCACCGCGATGCACTCCGTGACACGTTTCTTGTTATTCCGGGAAAAATTCCCACTAGTATAAATAGAACACTTAGATTCATTTTTTAATATTCTGACTTGGTGGAGCAAGAACGTGGGTTACAGGCAGTTGAGGGGACGAAATTATCAGGGTTTTTCTCTCTTTCCTTCTCCTTGTATTCAATTGCTTGTATGTTTAACACTCATTTAATGATGTTTAATCCACAAATAAGTGGCTAATTCCTCTTCTTGCTGAGGTTATGAACACTTGTAATGAAATGTGATCATTGATTCTTTGGTTTTTCATCTTTTCTTCCATGGTTATTCTATTGATTCTTGTTCTTACTGCATTAATGTGTGGCCTACGTTAATGTACATCTAAAAATGTTATACCCCGTAGAATTCCCGGCACGTAGATGACCTATTCCCACGTTGGTCAAGCATATTTGAAGGCCATACGTGTTGGATAAAGGCCCGGGAAAAGATCGGACGACAAGCCCGTCGAACCATCGCGGAAGGAGCCGAGGCAGAGCCCCTCCGCGATGGCAGCGTGTCACGGAGGAGAGGCCTTCGCGATGGCTCCGTGACACGTTGGCCTTGTCCAGGCCCAAGTATATAAGCCCCCACTTCGGTTTAAAATCATTTCATCACTTAATAATTTCCAGAAACCGCAGTGAACAGAGGGAAAGCGAAGGAAAATTATAAATTATCGTCCGATTACGCTGCCAAACGCTGCCCAAACTCAAATTAATCCTCGACACCAAGGTATTTAGCAGCAGAGAGCATTTCTACGGAATTAGTTTCGCGAAATACGGCCAACGAATCGGCGAGCCACCGAACCAAAGTAAGTAGAATTGCTCTAAATTAATGTCTATGTGTTCTTAGCTGAGAAGTGAATATTTCTCCCTTCTGGGACGCTGAAAAATAGCGCGTTTTTGACCGTCTTTTGATAAGCCTAAGTTTAGGCTATAAATTAAATCAAAAGTAACGTCGCTCTTTACAATAACGTTGTATTTAGTATTGATTGACGTATTTATGAATGCAGTTGGGAGAAAATAGTTGAAGTACCGGCCGAGCCTCGTCCGACGGACGAATATTCAAAGATAAGGTATGTAAAGTTAGTTTCCTCGGCAAGTTAAGAAATATTGAGACAATATGGTATTTTACAGACCAGTAGAATGTTCAGAAGTTGATTATTGTGTTATTATGAATATTGGTGCAATATGAGAAACTTGGGGTTGTAATGTGTACGAGACCTATCAGTATGATATAGATTCTGACGTAAGTGATTAAGATTGCCCAGTATATTCAATATGTGAGGTAATATGCCATGTTATGATATTGTTGTGTTTAGCTGAAACCTCGCGAAGTTGTACCGTATTCGTGAGGCATTCCAAACATAGAATAGTAACTAAATATGGTTTAGAAAGCATGTTAGAAGTAGGAAATCATGTTAATACAGAAACTCAGTAAACAGTATAGCTTTCAGCAGAAACACCTTCTTGTATAACCTTGCCCCAGTACAGTTTGACAGGAGGCTATATTTATATTTATACTTACCTGTCTCAGCATGTATCAGACACGTACAGATTACTATTATTAGCTCAGTATGTGATTTATATGATACCTTACACCTGTTAGTCTTAGTTTATGAGATACACAGACAGCATGACTAGTTGAGACCGTTGTATTGATTGGGGTTGGATTACCTAGCATCCCTGACCGCCCAGGGTTAATAGCTGTTTCGACTCTACCGCCAGAGGACGAGGATATGTCGCTCTACGGAGTGATATGCCGTCCCGCAAGGGGACGAAGATGGGATGCCAGTTTCCCCATATTGTGCCTTGGTCGGCCCTTATACACCCCCGTCGAGCGGGTAAGCCCGGGGTGTTGATTTGGAGTCCTTCGGACTCAGATACAGTTATAGTCAGGGGCTCAGCGAGCCTAAGTGCATACCCAGGGACCGGCAGGATGCTTACAGCCACTATAGGAGATGGGATGACCGGGGTAGGGGCATAGATTCTGTGTTGATTGTACCTCCCGGCTTATGGGGGCCGGGTAAGGTTGTGTATGCCATGTTACGTTATGTATGTTGTGCTATGTTATATTAGACATGAGTAGATTAGTAGTAGGACGATACGTCTCCAGATATGACATCTATTCCTCCCCGTATGATTGAGAACAGGTACGACTTACATCTTCAGACAGATAATCTGGTTCTTCTTATTTCAGTTTCGTCAGTTATGTTATTGATTTCAGATATCTTTTTTTCAGTCTTTGCTTTACATACTCAGTACCAGCGGTACTGACGCCCGGTGGGGCGCTGCATTACTTGCCTGCAGGTACTCTTAGATGAGCAGGCGATTCTACGTGACTCCCTGTTAGCGGTTGAGTATTCAGCTCCAGTCATCCGAAGGCTGAATTTCAGAGGTGTAGTTCAGTTTCTTTTGTTGTATATAGTACGGGTAGGTCGGGGCCCTGTCCCGGCCAGTTCTATTACTATTCCTAGAGGCTTGCAGTCTGTATGTATTCCCTGTGGTCAGATGAGCCGGTCGTGTGAGGCCATGCAGTTGTATAGTTTCCTTTACTCTTTCTTTCTTTTGTAATGGCCGTGTGGGGCCATAGTTCGCCAGTAGTGGTGACCTTGCCGGTCACGTATCTTCTTAGTATGCTATGTTTGAGTTATAGATAACTAGACAGCATGGTGGCCTTGTCGGCCCGCATAGGTTCCCCTGAATTACTATGTGTCTGGTCAGCTGTTAGTACAGGTACAGGAGGCTATAGGCCAATGGGCCGGGGGCTGTATTTACAGCCGTTATATAGCCCTTTGTTTCCAGAAATGTGAGTTAGAGCCAGCCAGGCGCCAGATGCGCCCAGGCTTAACAGTCCAGTAGGTCAGGTCCTAGTAGGGCACCAGGTGCCAGTCATACCCCCCAAGGTGGTGTGTGACAAACTTGGTATCAGAGCAGGTCGTATCCCAGGGAGTCTGCAAGCCGTGCTTTGTAGAGTCCTGTCCATGGACGTGTTGTGCACCACATACTATGGATAGGAGGCTGCAAGGCATGATAGGATGGTTGTCTTTTATTCCGGTTCAGTCGTGCTATAGAGCTGTACAGTATAGGGTTGATTCCCAAAAATCTTACCATATTCTTTGGCTACAGATAATGTCAGACCAGCGCCATCCTACCACAGGTCGGAGCTTAGACATTGCAGCAGGGGAGAGCACCAGCAGGATGCCTCCCCCTCATTTGGAGACAGCTCGATCAGAGGGCCCTACAGAGGCTTCATCCCAGCCTCCTCAGCAGTCTCCACCACGTCAGGAGCCATTGGGAGCGACAGTACCTTCAGCAGCCCCTATACCGACACCTTCCGACTAGGAGGTTAGGAGTGTTGTAGTTATGATAGCACAGATGATGGTTGCTCAGCGTCAGCAAATGCCATCCACAGTTGTAGAAGCATCAGGAGGGCCCGGTAGTTCGAGGGTCCGAGAGTTCTTAGCCCTGAATCCCCCACAGTTCACAGGCACGGACCGAGCAGAGGACCCACAGGATTTTCTGGATAAGATGCAGAGAATCTTCAGGGTTATGCATGCTACGCCTACTGAATCAGTTGAATTGGCAGCATTCCGATTACGAGATATTGCAGTATTATGGTATGAAAGCTGGGAGAGGTCCCGAGGGAGAGATGTTTCCCCTCCCACCTGGTCCAGCTTTTCAGGAGCCTTTCTAGATCATTATTTGCCGCGGGAGATCCGACAGGCCCGGGTAGATCAGTTCCTACATCTATAGCAGGGGGCCATGAGTGTTCGGGAATATTCCTTGCGGTTTGAATCTTTGGCTCGATATGCACCAGCCTTCGTGGATACCATGGCATCCAGAGTGCACCGTTTTATTATGGGGTTGAACCCAGAATATGTCGAGACCTGTATCACGGCCACACTGCGAGAGGACATGGATATTTCCCGAATCCAGGCATTTGCCTAGATATTGAGGGCATCAGACAGCGGCATCAGGAGATTAGACGGGTCAATCAGGAGCAGCATCGCCGGGATAGGCCAGCTGAGTTACAGAGAGAGGCCCGGGGAGGACCCAAGCAACGATTGTCAGACAGGCCGCCCAGGACCCCACCTCCAGCGCAGTCACAGGGAGGTAGATTCAGTTGTAGAGGGCAGTCAGAGGCTGGTAGAGGTTCGCAGACGGCAGACTCACCATTACAGAGGAGGGCGGAGCAGAGTAGGTATACCCTACCACTTTGCCCCATATGCAGTCGACGCTATTCTGGAGCATGCAGGTATGGTTCCACCGCATGCTATATTTGTGGCCAAGAAGGCCATTTGATGAGAGATTGCCCAGCCAGAGGTCGTGAGGACCGGGAAAGACAGGATAGGGCATCAGCAGGATCGCGAGTTACAGCATCCCCGACTAGGCGCAGGCCCTCAGTTTCAGCAGGCAGGGGTCGGGGCAGATCAGGGGCCTCCAGTATAGGTGCGGGTCCAAGCCGCACATATGCCTTACCAGGGAGGCAAGATTCAGAGGCATCGCCTGATGTTGTGACAGGTATGCTAACTATCTGCTCACACCTTGCTTATGTGTTAATTGATCCAGGGTCTACCTTGTCCTATATTACTCAATTTGTGGCACGAAAGTTTAGTATTGTACCAGAATCATTACATAAGCCCTTCCTAGTATCTACGCCCGTTGGTGACTCTATCACAGCTAGCCGAATTTACCGCGGGTGTACAGTAGAGGTTGCTGATCGTCAGACCACAGTAGATCTGGTCGAGTTAGAAATGATAGACTTCGATGCCATAATGGGTATGGATTGGTTAGTATCATGTTTTGCTAATGTTGAATGTTGGACCAAAACGGTCCGATTCCACTTCCCGGGGAAGGCAGTACAGGAGTGGAAGGGCAGCACCGCGACGCCAAAAGGTAGGTTTATTTCCTACCTTCAGGCGAGAAAGTTGATATCTAAGGGGTGTATTTATCATCTGGTCAGAGTTCAGGATGTCCAAGCAGAATCTCCGACACTCCAGTCTGTCCCAGTGGTAAATGAATTCCCAGATGTATTTCCTGATGAGTTACCTGGTATTCCCCCAGAAAGGGAAATAGACTTTGCTATTGACTTGCTACCAGGCACTCAGCCAATATCAATACCTCCTTATCGTATGGCTCCTGCAGAACTCAGAGAATTAAAGGAGCAGTTGAAAGACTTGTTAGATAAAGGTTTTATCAGGCCGAGTACTTCCCCGTGGGGTGCGCCAGTCTTGTTTGTGAGGAAGAAAGATGGCTCGCTCCGAATGTGCATAGATTATCGGCAGCTAAACAAAGTTACAGTAAAGAACAAGTATCCGCTCCCCAGGATTGATGACTTATTTGATCAGCTACAGGGAGCCAGATACTTTTCTAAGATTGACTTGCGGTCCGGATATCACCAGGTCCGAGTACGTGAGAGGGATATTCCTAAGACAGCATTCAGGACCCGATATGGGCATTTCGAATTTCTGGTTATGTCCTTCGGACTAATGAATGCCCCAGCTGTCTTTATGGACCTGATGAACAGTATTTTCAGACCTTTCCTGGACTTGTTCGTGATAGTATTTATTGATGACATTCTGGTGTATTCTCGCTCTGAAGTAGATCACCGGACTCATTTGCGGACAGTGCTCCAGATTCTCAGGGACCGCCAGTTGTATGCTAAGTTTTTGAAATGTGAATTCTGGCTTAACTCAGTAGCCTTTTTAGGGCATATTGTTTCAGACGCTGGTATACAGGTAGACAAGCAGAAGATAGAAGCAGTTAAGTCATGGCCTAGGCCTACCACCCCGATTGAAGTTCGTAGCTTTCTGGGGTTGGCAGGATACTATCGGAGGTTCGTTGAGGGATTCTCAACCATTGCAGCACCTTTAACCAAATTGACACAGAAGGCAGCAAAGTTCCAGTGGATGGAGGCATGCGAGCAGAGTTTTCAGGAACTGAAAGACAGATTAACCTCCGCCCTAGTATTAGCACTGCCGGAAGGCACAGAAGGGTATTCAGTTTATTGTGACGCGTCAGGTATCGGGTTGGGTTGTGTGTTGATGCAACATGGTAGAGTAATTGCATATGCTTCCAGACAGTTGAAGAAGCACGAAAAGAATTACCCCACCCATGATCTAGAATTGGCCGCAGTAATTCATGCCTTGAAGATGTGGAGGCATTACCTGTACGGCGTCCATGTTGATATATATACAGATCATAAGAGCTTGTAGTACATTTTTACTCAGAGGGAGTTAAATCTACGACAACGTCGCTGGTTAGAGTTGTTGAAGGATTATGATGTGAACATCCTATACCATCCGGGAAAAGCCAACGTTGTGGCAGACGCCCTGAGCCGTAAGTCAATGGGGAGTTTGGCGTACTTGCGACCCGAGAAACAGAAATTAGCTAAAGAAATTCATCAGTTAGCTGGGCTAGCCGTTCGAGTAATGGAAACAGAAAATAATGGGGCCGTAATTCAGAATTCTGCAGTGTCATCGTTGGCTACAGAGGTAAAAGAACGACAGTACGAGGATCCCGATTTAGTCCAGCTCAGAGATAGAGTTCAGAAGGGTAAGGAGCCAGATTTTCAGATAACCGAGGATGGTGTGCTACGTTGTAAGGGCCGCCTTTGTGTCCCGAACGTCTCAGGCCTTCGTGGGCAGATTATGCACGAGGTACATTACGCTCGCTATTCCCTTCATCCAAGGGTGACGAAAATGTACCACGACATCAGAGACATCTACTGGTGGCCAGGCATGAAAACTGAGGTAGCTGAATTTGTATCTAGATGTGCTAATTGTCAGCAGGTGAAAGCAGAGCACCAGAAACCGGGTGGTTTGACGCAAGAGATAATGGTACCCACGTGGAAATGGGAAGCAATAAACATGGATTTTATAACAGGGTTACCCCGTACTAGACGCAAAAATGATTCCATTTGGGTAATAGTTGATAGGCTGACGAAATCATCTCATTTCTTGCCAGTAAGGGCTACTTTCTCAGCTGAGGATTATGCCGAATTGTATATCAGAGAAATAGTTAGATTGCATGGAGTGCCGGTCTCTATTATTTCAGATATGGGAGCGCAGTTTACAGCTACGTTCTGGCAGTTGTTTCAGAAAGGTTTGGGGACGCAGATTAATTTGAGCACAGCATTCCACCCTCAGATAGACGGGCAGGCTGAACGTACGATTCAGACGCTCGAAGATATGCTACGAGCGTGTGTGTTAGATTTTGGGGGTAGCTGGGATGAACATCTTTCCTTAATCGAATTTGCTTATAATAACAGCTACCATTCAGCTATTCAGATGGCGCCTTTCGAGGCATTGTACGGGCGAAAATGTAGATCGCCGGTGGGCTGGTTTGAAATAGGAAAATCAGCATTAGTTGGCCCAGACATCGTTCGGCAGTCCGAGGAAAAGATAAAGCTTGTCCGAGAACGTTTACTGACCGCGCAGAGCCGCCAGAAGTCATACGCAGATAGGCGGCGCAGAAATCTAGAATTTTCAGTAGACGACTGGGTATATCTGAAAGTGTCCCCAATGAAAGGGGTAATGAGGTTTCCCAAGAAAGACAAGCTTAGCCCAAGATTCATTGGGTCGTACCAGATTCGGCGAAGAATAGGCCGCGTGGCATACGAGTTAAACTTGCCTCCAGAGTTAGCGTCGGTTCACCCAGTATTCCATGTTTCTATGTTAAGGAAGTTCATAGGGGACCCTTCTACAGTAGTTCCAGTTCAGGATGTTCACATCACAGAAGAATTAGCCTATGAAGAGGTTCCCGTAGCCATCTTAGACAGACAGATTCGCAGGCTGAGAACTAAAGATGTTGCATCTGTCAAAGTATTGTGCCGTAACAGAAATCGGGAGGAAATGACGTGGGAGGCTGAAGAAGATATGAAAACCAGATACCCTCACCTATTTCAGGCCTAGTCGGACGACAGGTATGTCCGTATCATTACTTATACAGTATCTTACGATTGTATGTTTGTAAATGATAAAGAAGAAGTGATATTTAGTTGTCCAGTGAATCTTAGAATATTGTGTGCAGTGCCTGTGTTGGACTTTTCTGCATTTCAGGTTTTTTTGCGATAGTCCATATTACAGGGGAAACTCTGCCAAAATTTTTCTAGAATAGTAAAGCAAGCAGTCCTGTAGATAACAATGTACATTCGAGGACGAATGTTCTTAAGGGGGGGGGGAGAATGTTATACCCTGTAGAATTCCCGGCACGTAGGTGACCTATTCCCACGTTGGTCAAGCATATTTGAAGGCCATCATTGTTGGATAAAGGCCCGGGAAAATATCGGACGAGAAGGCCATCGAACCATCACGGAAGGAGCCGAGGCAGAGCCCCTCCGTGATGGCAGCGTGTCACGGAGGAGAGGCCTCCGCGATGGCTCCGTGACACGTTGGCCTTGTCCAGGCCCAAGTATATAAGCCCCCACTTCGGTTTAAAATCATTTCATCACTTAATAATTTCCAGAAACCGCAGTGAACAGAGGGAAAGCGAAGGAAAATTATAAATTATCGTCCGATTACGCTGCCAAATGCTGCCCAAACTCAAATTAATCCTAGATACCAAGGTATTTAGCAGCAGAGAGCATTTCTACGGAATTAGTTTCGCAAAATACGGCCGACGAATCGGCGAGCCACCGAACCAAAGTAAGTAGAATTGCTCTAAATTAATGTCTATGTGTTCTTAGCTGAGAAGCGAATACTTCTCCCTTCTGGGCCGCTGAAAAATAGCGAGTTTTTGACCGTCTTTCGATAAGCCTAAGTTTAGGCTATAAATTAAATCGAAAGTAACGTTGCTCTTTACAATAACGTTGTATTTAGTATTGATTGACGTATTCATGAATGCAGTTGGGAGAAAATAGTTGAAGTACTGGCCGAGCCTCATCCGACGGATGAATATTCAAAGATAAGGTATGTAAAGTTAGTTTCCTCGGTAATTTAAGAAATATTGAGACAGTATGGTAATTTACAGACCATTAGAATGTTCAGAAGTTGATTATTGTGTTATTATGAATATTGGTGCAATATGAGAAACTTGGGGTTGTAATGTGTACGAGACCTATCAGTATGATATAGATTCTGACGTAAGTGATTAAGATTGCCCAGTATATTCAGTATGTGAGGTAATATGCCATGTTATGATATTGTTGTGTTTAGCTGAAACCTTGCGAAGTAGTACCGTATTCGTGAGGCATTCCAAACATAGAATAGTAACTAAATATGGTTTAGAAAGCATGTTAGAAGTAGGAAATCATGTTAATACAGAAACTCAGTAAACAGTATAGCTTTCAGCAGAAACACCTTCTTGTATAACCTTGCCCCAGTATAGTTTGACAGGAGGCTATATTTATATTTATACTTACCTGTATCAGCATGTATCAGACACGTACAGATTACTATTATTAGCTCAGTATGTGATTTATATGATACCTTACACCTGTTAGTCTTAGTTTATGAGATACACAGACAGCATGACTAGTTGAGACCGTTGTATTGATTGGGGTTGGATTACCTAGCATCCCTGACCGCCCAGGGTTAATAGCTGTATTGACTCTTCCGCCAGAGGACGAGGATACGTCGCTCTACGGAGTGATATGCCGTCCCGCAAGGGGACGAAGATGGGATGCCAGTTTCCCCATATTGTGCCTTGGTCGGCCCTTATACAACCCCGTCGAGCGGGTACGCCTGGGGTGTTGATTTGGAGTCCTTCGGACTCAGATACAGTTATAGTCAGGGGCTCAGCGAGCCCAAGTGCATACCCAGGGACCGGCAGGATGCTTACAGCCACTATAGGAGATGGGATGACCGGGGTAGGGGCATAGATTCTGTGTTGATTGTACCTCCCGGCTTATGGGGGCCGGGTAAGGTTGTGTATGCCATGTTACATTATGTATGTTGTGCTATGTTATATTAGACTTGAGTAGATTAGTAGTAGGACGATACGTCTCCAGATATGACATCTATTCCTCCCCGTATGATTGAGAACAGGTACGACTTACATCTTCAGACAGATAATCTGGTTCTTCTTATTTCAGTTTCGTCAGTTATGTTATTGATTTCAGATATCTTTCTTTCAGTCTTTGCTTTACATAATCAGTACCAGCGGTACTGACGCCTGGTGGGGCGCTGCATTACTTGCCTGCAGGTACTCTTAGACGAGCAGGCGATTCTATGTGACTCCCTGTCAGCGGTTGAGTATTCAGCTCCAGTCATCCGGAGGCTGAATTTCAGAGGTGTAGTTCAGTTTCTTTTGTTGTATATAGTACGGGTAGGTCGGGGCCCTGTCCCCGCCAGTTCTATTACTATTCCTAGAGGCTTGACATCTGTATGTATTCCCTGTGGTCAGATGAGCCGGTCGTGTGGGGCCGTGCAGTTGTATAGTTGCCTTTACTCTTTCTTTCTTTTGTAATGGCCGTGTGGGGCCATAGTTCGCCAGTAGTGGTGACCTTGCCGGTCACGTAGCTTCTTAGTATGCTATGTTTGAGTTATAGATAACTAGACAGCATGGTGGCCTTGTCGGCCCGCATAGGTTCCCCTGAATTACTATGTTTCTGGTCACCTGTTAGTACAGGTACAGGAGGCTATAGGGCAATGGGCCGGGGGCTGTATTTACAGCCGTTATATAGCCTTTTGTTTCCACAAATGTGAGTTAGAGCCAGCTAGGCGCCAGATGCGCCCAGGCTTAATAGTCCAGCAGGTCAGGTCCTAGTAGGGCACCAGGTGCCAGTCATACCCCCCAAGGTGGGGTGTGACAAAAAAGTTCAGTTTCACTCGAGAGAGCACGAAATTGGAAAGTTGTGAATTAATAGGATATGATCCTTTCTTGGTTTGGGAAAATTGGGAAATGATTTACTTTCAAGATAGAAATATACCTGAAAGTCTTATTAGTCAATTTAGGAATCGGTGTTGTATGGCTAGAACATGAATTGCATTTAATCACAGAAATGTAGGTGGATGGTTCATGATTCTTAAGTTGGGTTAAATACGAGAGTTTTAATCCATTGGCAGTAGTTCTTGACTAGCAACCAGAGGAAAAGACTAACTAAATGATATTGGTAATTAATTTCATTACATGTTCGTTAACCTCAGCATGCTCACCTTCATAGTCAGACTCACATTAGATAATTGTTTTAGACTTAACATAATTATTAGAAACCAAAATATCAAAATCTTGGTTACACTGTTGTCTGCATTTTTAGAATTGAAATATAGTACACTTGAGCAGATTGCACTTCATCCCAGTCCCTGTGGGATCGATACTTGGCTTACTTAAGCCACTTTACTACTTGTTCGACGACGTGCACTTGCGTGTGGTTATATACCCTTATAACGTGAACCGAACAAGTTTTTGGCGCCGTTGCTGGGGACTGGCAATTGGTGAATTTGTCTTAAGTGTTAATTTACTATATTTTTATTTTCTTAGTGTTGACAACTTGGTCTTAGCCTGTATTTTGCAGATTTAATCTCTGTTGAACACTGGCAAGAGACAAGGAGCTGGTGGACTCGTATTTGGAGCCAGAAAGATTATTTCATCGACAACGGAGAGAAGCTCTAGAAAGAAAGCTGCAGTTGCTCAGACAGATAATCATGGAGCAGCAACAGAATCCACCGGTAGTACGGGCAATGTTATTGCCCGAAGAAGTAGCAGCTCGGCCAGTTCGCGAGGTGGCAATCCCACATGCTAATAATGTCACATCTAGCATCCGCAAACCTGAGCCAGGAGGGAGGTTTGAACTTAAGCAGAACATGATGTAATTGTTGCACACGAGCGGGCAGTTTACAGGTCTCCCTCATGAAGATCCACAACAGCATCTCCAAAATTTTTTGGAGATAAGTGACACTTATATCCCCGCTGGAGTGTCATCAGATTATGTCCAGCTTACATTGTTCCCATTCTCACTATTGGGAGAAGCCAAGAGGTGGTTGAAGGATGAGCCACCTAATTCTATTTCAACGTCGGGTGATCTTGCAAGGAAGTTCTTGATATGATTTTTTTTCCTCTGGTAAAACAGCAAGACTTAGAAGTCAAATTCTAAGTTTAAAACAGAGAGAGGGAGAGAATCTATATCAGGCTTGGGAGAGATTCAGGTCCATGTTGCGGGATTGTTCTCATCATGATCAGTCTAATGACGTGTTGGTGCACACTTTTATAGAGGGTTTGGAACCCCATACAAAAATATTGCTAGACTCAGCAGCTGGGGGACAAGCGCTGGAGAAAACTTATGAGGAGTTGTATACCTTGTTGAACCGTATTTCGTAGGGCAATCCGGAATGGAATGCTGATTCGTCAAGAGGCAGAACAAGGAAAGCAGTAGGAGTTCTAGAAGTGGATGGGTTTATAGCTATTGCTGCACAGATAGCTTCTTTACAGAATCAACTCAACACCCACTTCAGTAACATGACAATGAACCAGCCTCAAGCCCTAGATAATGCAGTGCGGCAGATTTGGTGTGAAGTGTGCGGAAGCAGTGAGCACTCAGCTGTGTGTTGTGGAGCAAATCCTGACTCAGTAAACTTTGTGGGAAATGTACAAAGGAACAACCACCAACAGTATGGCAACAACTACAATTCCAATTGGAGGAATCACCCGAATTTCTCCTGGGGTAGCAACAACCATCAGGGGCAGAGTTCGAGTCAGGGTGTGCAAAGGAACAAAGGAGGGTAGCAGAATTATCAAGCACAATTCAGAAACAACAACGCACCTCCTCCACCACCATCACCCAGCATTGAGGAGATGTTCAAGTCTATGATAGCTAATCAAGCTCAATTGCAGGCTGACTATGTGAAATTGGCAGCCTAGGTGAAAAACAACCAGTTAGCTACCAAGGCACTTGAATATCAATTTGGGCAATTTGCTGGAGCCCAAAACACTAGACCTAGAGGAGGACTTCCGAGCGACACAAATCCCAACCCCAAGCAGGTGAATGTAGTGACCACAAGGAGTGGTTTGCAACTGAAAGAGGTGGAACCAGAAAGACCACCTCAACAATCGGGAGCAGCAGCAGTCGAGAGGGAGCAAAGTGATGAAAGGGGGAAGACTAAGGAAGCAGAATCAAAAAGACCACCACCCCCGTTCCCTCAACGATTAAAGAAACACAAGGAGGAGGCGTGTTTCAAGAAATTCATGGAGGTGCTGAAACAGGTACATATTAACTTACCTCTTGTTGATGTTTTGCAGGGAGTGCCAAAATATGCCAAGTATATAAAGGACATTGTGGCAAACAAAAGTCAGTTGACTGAGTATGCTACGGTGGCTCTCACGGAGGAGTGCACTTCCCGGATACAAAACAGACTGCCCACAAAGCTCAAAGATCCTGGGAGCTTTACTATAAAAATCACCGTTGGGTAGAGTATCCAAGCTCGTGGGTTATGTGATCTGGGAGCGAGCATTAATTTGATGTCTTCATCGGTATTCACAAAGATGGGTCTAGGGACTCCTAGACCCACAATAGTGATCTTGCAATTGGAAGATCGGTCCTTAGCCAGACCTGATGGCATTGTGGAGGACGTTCTGGTGCAAGTTGGCTCCCTGATCTTCCCGATAGATTTCTTCGTGCTGGATTTTGAACCAGACGTGGAAGTCCCGTTTATTTTAGGACGTCCTTTCTTGGCGACCGTGAAAGCGCTGATTGATGTAGCTGCGGGGCAGCTAACAATGCGAGCACACGACAAGGTGGAAGTGTTCGATGTGTACAAGGCACCCAAGCTCTCGACTGTGTACGAAGAACTCCCAGTGATCAATGTGATTGATCAAGTCGATGATGAGCAGATTAAGGATTCACGAGAGTTATTGTGAAAACCACCGGAATGGTGTAAGCACTACTGGGGGGAGGACGGTTTTCGAGAGAAAACGTCCATCACCATAGAGGACAACTGAGCTGAATGACGTCGAGCCGCGACGGTAAACTAGGCGCTTCACGGGAGGCAACCCGTGAAAATTTTTCTTTGTAAATTGTGAATAGGTTTTTCTTTTTGTTTTTCTTGATTAACAACAAAATTTTTAGTTTTTGCTTTTATTTTTTATTCTGAGTGAAGCCGATAATTCTAACCAATTTCTTGTAGTAGAATGAATTTCATGTCGAACGGAGGGAAATTATGCAAGGAATCGCAAAGGAAAATTTGAGGTATGAAAATCAATAAAAAGTGGAAAAATAGTGAGCTAGGGAGATAGCTCCGTGTCACGGAGGAGGACCTCCGCGTTACCCTCTGTGACACGTTGAGGTATAAATTCAAAATTTAAAAAAATTCCAGAACGCCCTCGCCACAGCTCCGTGTCACGGAGGCAGTGCTCCGCGATGCACTCCGTGACCCGTTGCTGTGTATATCGCGACGGGTCACACCGGGTCGCCGAGTGACCCGCGTGATTTTTCCACTTTTAAACCCCGAATCCCCTTTAAATTTTCTTTATTCTTCACACACTCCGCGACCAAACCCCCTAAAACCCCTCTCCCATCAATGTGACACGGAATAGGCCAAGAAATTCATCGCGTTTCCTTCACTTCTTGAATCTCAAGGTATGTTCTTCGATTCCATCTCATTTCTTATCGATTTTCTTCGATATTGAGCATGTGATGTGAGCTAAGTTTGCCCTGAGCAGAAATTAAGCGTGAATTCAATTGAATTAGTGTTGATGAATGTTCGGAGTATCATTGTGATTGCTTGAACTCGTTAATTGCATAATTTAATCAAATTTTGTTGATACAATTATATCTAGGCTTGTTTTTGAATTTGAATTGGAAAAATGTAGTGAACTTGTGAAATTCATGCCGGGTTGTACATGTTGAGTGAGATGAGTCGATGTGCTAATTGTTATGATGTTAAAAGACCGACGGATTCTCGGGTTAGGGGAATATTGAAATTGCAAGAATTGGGTGAATTGTATAGGTTCGTGTAGATAAATTCTTATTGTTTTCATTTTCTTTGTTTTTCCTTGCTAAGTGCGATGGGATAAAAAGTGATTGATGGTAATGACGGTGGTTAGCTGTACGAAGTCTAAGTACTACATAGAATATATACCATCGAATTCTTCGTATGCACTAAGCATGTCTGTATAGTTGGTTGTTTATTTGTGTAAATAAAGATGATCTTGTCGGAATTTTGTAAATTGGGTTAAGGACTAAGTGTGAGGTAGCCTAGCTTAACCCGACCTTAGTCGAAGTTAATATTCATTAGCTTAACATTGATCTTGTCTACTTGGGTTGACAGGTAGATGGCAAGCAGGCAAGAAAAAGGGAAAGGCGCATCAACATCTGGCGCCAGAAGAAAGCGAATCAGACTGGGCACAGCAGTCCCAGCAGCACCAGCGGTTCCACGCGGCCAATGCCGCCACTACGGAACCAGGTGGGTTACGGATGAGGGGAAGAAGTGGTATGCAAAGAATAAGGAAAACAAGTACTTCCCTGAGGAACACATAGCACGGGAACCGTTGGCACAGGAGTTCCCTAGGATTGTCCACCGAATCGAGGTAGTTGGGCTCAACGTCATCTTTAAAGAACCCAAGGAATGCAACTTGCACCTGATTCGGGAATTCTGTGCCAATTGGAACCCGACTCTCAGAAGTTACACCATAAAAATCAGAGGGCAAATAGTCACATTTGAGCCCCACCACCTCAGTGCTATCATAGGGGCGCAGGACACAGACGCCCACGTGCTTCGACAGTTGAACATAACTCCACCGTATGCAGATAGTAGACGTACCTTGTGTGGGACCCGATCGACAGCTAGATGGAGCAGACACAAAGAGAGGGGCTACCATCAGACTTTTCCCTATTCACAGATGAACAGGGAAGCCAGAATATGGCTAAAGATCGTCTATTCTTGCCTAATCACGGGGGTACATATGACAGATGTAACCCGGGATTGTGTATGCCTGGTGTACGCCCTGATGAAAGGGCTGGAGATCAACGTGGGGGCGGTGATTATCTCCGCCATGAAGAGAGCCCGGTTGCATTAGGGGCACAGATACGGATTTGGTGGGCTACTCACCACATTCCTGAGGGGCCTAGATGTTGAGGAAGAGGCCCTTGATTATATCCCGCAGATGGAGCGGCGGGCCTTAGATGTTACTAAAACTAAGGCACCCGACACCACCCACGGGCTAGTGCATAAATTAGGCGAGCGACATGCTCGTGATGATCAGTATATGGCTCGCATGTATGGGATACAGATGCTCCATCTTAGGATAGGCGGGAGGCCGGCAACAGAGGAGGAGCTATGGCAGCTCGAGCTAGACTACCCTTTTGGCGAAAACGCCAAGGCTCTATGCCGAGTGGGGCTAGCATTTGTAGAGCCCACAGATGATGATGTCTCCACAGATGAGGAGACACGTCGGGAGGACTCCGATGTGGAGTTCGATGATGACGACGGGGGTGATTCATACATGGGAGATGAAGCAGCAGCACCTGATGAAGAAGTGGAGTACTTTGATTGATCAGGGAGTTCCACCACCCAATTTTTGTGCTATTTTAATTTTTTGTGAACACTGGGGACAGTGTTTGAGCTAAGTGTGGGGTGGGAGTAGTTAGGTGCTGGCTGGTTGTGCTGTTTTGTATGTCCTAATCTGTTGTTGTGCTGTGAACAGAATTTTTTTTAACCCTGTGATTTGTGATTGTAAGTTGTTGTTCTTATTGTAAATATATGTGAAACTGTTGTGTGTTGCTGAATGTGCTAGCTGAGTTTGTACATAAGTTTGTTATCGAATTGATCGATATTTTTAAAATCGAAATGATCGATATTTTTAAAATTTTTTCAATTCTTGGGTTTCTCGGCATTTGTTTTCGGTTCTTTTACCGAGAATGTTCCCATTGAACCGAAGTCCTAGTTAGTGACCGTTCCCTATGATGGATGGATGACGACCGTCTTAAGGGAAATGTAGTCATTAGGAGTGGATTTTTCAATTATTTTTCAGTCATTTTTCTTTTTTGTGGGTTGTATCCCAAAACCTGTAGTTACTTTATGGTTGCAGAATTGTGGTTGCGTGTCGTATGTGATATTTGAAATGCAAAGGTGATTCGTATGAAAGCATGCAACTTTGTAAATATGTTGAGATACCTAGGCCATAGAGTTCGATTCAGTGTGATTGAGGCTTAATGTTTGAATTCCTGTAATTAGCTAATTGAAGAGTCTGTGAATACATCTTGAACTGAGCATGTGCAATAAGTGTGAAGTGAGGTTTTGTTATTCCATGCTATTGTGAAGTGTCTAGAACTTGCCTGGTGTGTGTACAAAACGAAATGAAGGAGGTGTATTGTAGGAAAGGATATACGCATTTCTTTGTTTTTAACCGAAAGTTTCTAGTTTTCATTATCGTACCCACCTGGATAGTGTACCCTAGTCATCCCGTTGAGCCTTTAGCCTATTAATTTTTCTTTCGGCAAAAAGTGTAAACTGAGCTTAATCCCTTCTTTTCATTAGCCGTAAGTTGATCCAAAACTCTTAAGCGCTTAAGAAGAGAAAATCATTTTCCCAAAGTGCCAAAGAGTGAGAATGGTGAAAATAAAAGAAAAGCCGAGTGATGGAAGAAAAGAAAAGGTTGAAGGTGCACTTAATATAAATAAACTATAATGAAGGTGCATGAATAATCTTTGTTGTGGTGTCAAGTGTGCTTAATAAGATGGGCCAAACTAAAGAAATACTTCAAGAATGGGAGTATGAAGAAAGAAACAATGTCCATGAGTTTGATGGGATGTGTTGAAAAGGCGCTTAAGGATGCTAGTGGCTATTATTGGTTAGCCCAATACATACTAGTTCCGTAGCTTCCATTACAACCCATTAAAGTCCTACATGATCTTACATCACACTTCTTTATATTAGTGGAGTAGTACACTAAAGGCAAGCTTATGGGTCATGACATGATGCATGTGAATTCTTTTGGGAGAGAGAGCGAAATTGTGTTTATATGCCCCTGCTTGAAATTTTGTGAGTTCATATAATCAAAAATAGGAAAATTCTGTTGTGTTGTAAGGGCACATGCTTGATGAGAGATTAACTTTCGTGTCGGATGTCTTGATCAGCTGATTTGCATGAGTTTGCCAATATCGAGAGTCGATTCTTAAGTCTCGGAGGTCTTGATGTATTGAAGGTCATTGCATTGATAGGACCATGCATGTTTTCTTGATGATTTGTTGTTTGAATAATCGGTATGACCGTAACCTAAATTGTCGAACCAAAGTAGCGAGGGTGGGATGTAAATTGCATGAAGTGTAAGATTGTTGTTCGAGGATGAACAAGGATTTAAGTGTGGGGTAAGTGATCTTGGGCAAATTTATATGCCCGAGTGATACTCAAAGGTGTCATTTTAGCCTTGTTTATCTATCAATGTTTATACATTCTCATGTGATTGATAATAAAATGTGAATTTATACTAACCAGCATGATTTGCATTGTTTTGCAGGTAAAATGTAAGTTTGGGAAGCTAAACTGCGTGTTGGGAGATATTGGGGTTGGACTCGGATGTGAGCAACGGACAAGGCATTGGAAAGCACAAAATAAAGGGGCTCCGCGATGGAGCCATGTCACACTGCCATTGCGGAGGCCTTCTGCCTAGAGAGGGAATTTTCAGCCTAATTCCAGTGAGGGTTCGCGATGGGTTCGTGGCACGGTGGCCTGGCTCTGCGTTGCACGTTGTTCCACGTTGGGCCTTATTCTTTGGACCCCCAGTTTCCAGTGAAGGTCCGCGTCGGTAGTGTGTCACAGAGGCAGTGCTCCGCGATGCACTCCGTGACACGTTGCTTGTAATTCCGGGAAAAATTTCCACTAGTATAAATAGAACACTTAGGTTCATTTTTCAATATTCTGACTTGGTGGAGCAAGAACGTGGGTTACAGGCAGTTGAGGGGACGAAATTATCAGGGTTTTTCTCTCTTTCCTTCTCCTTGTATTCAATTGCTTGTATGTTTAACACTCATTTAACGATGTTTAATCCACAAAATGAGTGGCTAATTCCTCTTCTTGCTGAGGTTATGAACACTTGTAATGAAATGTGATCATTGGTTCTTTGGTTTTTCATCTTTTCTTCCATGGTTGTTCTATTGATTCTTGTTCTTACTGCATTAATGTGTGGCGTATGTTAATGTACATCTAAAAAGTCTGGTTTCACTCGAGAGAGCACGAAATTGGAAAGTTGTGAATTAATAGGATATGATCCTTTCTTGGTTTGGGAAAATTGGGAATTGATTTACTTTCAGGATAGAAATATACCTAAAAGTCGTATTAGTCAATTTAGGAATCAGTGTTGTATGGCTAGAACATGAATTGCATTTAATCACAGAAATGTAGGTGGATGGTTCACGATTCTTAAGTTGGGTTAAATACGAGAGTTTTAATTCATTGGTAGTAGTTCTTGACTAGCAACTTGAGGAAAAGACTAACTAAATGATATTGGTAATTAATTTCATTACATGTTCGTTAACCTCAGCATGCTCACCTTCATAGTCAGACTCACATTAGATAATTGTTTTAGACATAGCATAATTATTAGAAACCAAAATATCAAAATCTTGGTTACTCTGTTATCTGCATTTTTAGAATTGAAATATAGTACACTTGAGCAGATTGCACTTCATCCCAGTCCCTGTGGGATCGATACTTGGCCTACTTAAGCCACTTTACTACTTGTTCGACCACGTGCACTTGCGTGTAGTTATATACCCATATAACGTGAACCGAACACTATTGTTGGGGTTTATCGCTTATGGACTCTCACACGTACTTGAATGCTACTGGCAATCTTACCTGCTCTCCTGATTTATTACTATGAGGGTCTAGGTACCTCTGTAAACACTAGCGGTCTTAACCACTTTCTAATCCTTCTCAGAGTCAACAATTCTAGTCCTCCTTTACTATTTATTCTGGGCAACATGACATTAATACTTACACTTTCTGTTGTACTGAAAGAACAAACTAGGAAGTGAGAAGTGACCCTATCATTTCTATAACGGGGCTAAGGCACGAAATTCAACAACTCTATAAGGATGGGGTGAAAACCTCGCACAATCCTTTGCGTATTTTAGGTAATCCAATGTTAACTATAATCCCTGTTAATTCTAGATGTCTACTAAGTAAGCCAACTCATACATATACTATACTACTATCCTCCTATTCCAAGATTAATGGAGCAACTGGGAATGATACTGGAATAACTATTACCGTATGATATTCCTAGTGCCCTAGGAGGATGCCGAGGGAATTAAAAAGACATGCTTTCGCCTTCAGGCTGATCATCTCCCAATGGTGGCCCCTCATTGGTACCTTCTCCTGCTACTACAGCTAGCTTGTAGCTGGCTAGAGTCTGTCATATATCAGATATTACTCTATACCGACATAACAATCAAACCTTAGGGATTCAGCCCTACACACTCGGCTCTATAGCATGATCTGAGAAGAAGGAGGGGTAACCATACTATACCCTCGTAGCCTCCTGCTTATAAAATGTGGTGCACAACACATTTATAAGCAAGACTCACTTGACAGGCCTTGCAGACACCCTAGGATACTCCACTTGGGAGGCAAAACTGGCACCTTGTGCCATATTAGGATCTGGGTTGAGCTGGCTAGGCATAGGCAGCTCTGGTACCTACTAGCAACTCAAAATCAAGGAAACAAATAGTTATATCTTGGTTGTAAACACAGCCTCAGGACGATAAGGCCACACAACACCTGTAAAAGAAAACAGCTAACCCAGCCAACATAATAGAAAAAGGGACCCTATGCGGGTCGACAAGTCCATCATGTTGTCTAGTTATAACTGAATGAAATTAGGCAGCTATACTAGGCCCCACACATCCAACATACAAAACATAACTACTCTAGGCCCCACATAGCCAACACGAATTGCTAACTGAATACCATCGTCTGTAAGACTCTACGAGTGAAAATATTGGGCAAGACAGGGCCCCGCCCTACCCAAATGTTGTATAGATAAAAGACAAATAAACCTCTACAACCTGGCAATTCCATATGAAAGGAGCTGGCCGAACTGCTGACTCTGAATAAATGCTAGGTGATCTCACAACCTGTCTGTCTAAACCTTCAGTCAAGTATGCAGCGCCCCATAGTTGGGCATCAGTATATATGTACTGAATATGTAAGGCAATAACTAAAAAGTTGAATAAATGCTAATAAAGAACTAAAAGTGAATAACAAGAAGGGGTAGAAATTAACCTGTAAGCTTTCTTATCCATAACCTAAGTCTAGTGAAACACTACATGTATATGAGTTAAGACTATCAACTATACATACATAAGCTATAACTTGTAGGAAAGAATACAAACAAGAGCCTAACCTAGCCCCCATAAGCCTAGAAGGTACGACCAGCACAAAATAACCCGCCCGGGCCCCCATAAGCCCTGACCAGCACACTCCAATCTATATACCCCTAACATGATCAATATTAGTCAACAGGTAACTATAGACAACCTACCTAGCCCTTGGGTCTGCAACTGAGCCCACTAGGCTCCTTTAGCTGTCTGAGCCCAGAGGGCTCCTGTAACTGTACCCTAGGCACACAAGACTCGATGAGGGTCAGTGATGCCGATAGAACATAAAAATAGAAGTCCACCCATGGATGGACTGTAATATGGCCCTTGGGCATGAATATAGTCCCTTGGGACAACATATAGATTCTTGGAGCGATCCATATAGCTCCAAAGGCAACGACACAACTAGTGACCCTAAGGTTGGTTATGGAAGGCTGTCCTAGGTAGGGTTAATCCCAATCGATATACTGCATCTTAGTCTGAACCTAGCCACTCATAAGGCTATCTAGATTTTATTGCCTAACTCCATCGCTACTCACCCCTCGAATAGTCTACATAGATGACAATAGGCACACCCCATGTGCCTATATCTGATCAGACGATCCTAATAGTGATCATAATCTCTAGTAGTCTAGAATGGATAGGGCGAGATCTGGAGTGGCTTGGGTATTCTTTGAATGTCATTCTACGACAGTGATATCTCATAGGTGGACCGTAAGGTCCCGGAAAATCAACTATTAAGTTTCTTTTCTTAGGAGAACTGTAGGGCTGCCACTTCATCGAACATGCTCGTGAGCAGTCAGCCTCTAACCTTCCCTAGGCGGTTTGCTAATATTCTTATCCTGAAGGTAATACTGTACTACTATAGTTCTATTCCCTTAGATTTTAAATTGATTTGTTCAGATTTCATATATCTTTTCTGGCGATTCCTAATATTGTAGATAAGTTTACCTAGACGTGACCATTTGCGGCAACCTGTACCTGAGGGTCTACAAGAGCAAGCTGGGGCATTGGTCCTACATCCGACTTCTAATAAGGTTCCCTCCTTAGTGTACTGATAACGCTCAAACCAAACCTCCTTACGAAGTATAAAGTAGGCATTGTCAATAAAGAACCCAACTAGAGGTTGGGGTCAATCCCACAGAGAATATGAAAGGATTAAGAAGAACGCTAGTGCTTATTCTATTTAGTTAATTATTTCCAAAGAGGGGGGAATTTGAAAAAGTAATAAATAAAAATACTGAGAAATTGTTTGTTGTTTCCAAATTTACGCAACTAACTAGGGTAAGTGTTCCCCATGACTTCATAACCACACGTCGTTTTATACTAGTGATCTATTCCGGAGTTTAGCATGCAATATCGGTACGTTAATTTCCTCTAAATGGTCGGTCCCCTATTTAGATGTTTATCACCACACAACTTGATCTATCTACGGGTGTATGCTTTACTAACCCTTACCCTTGATATCGGATTAGCTATTTTCGGACAAGGTCAAGCTATTACATGAGGGTTGATAGCCTAAAATAGCCATTGTTAATCCCTTTTCCCATTCACTACCTCCTTGGTCTGGTAAGTAATAATAAGGCAATTTCTAACGTTTACAACTGTTAAAAATCAATTAAAATGAAGGAAGAAACAATACATGCATAAAATCCATTCAAGAATCACTAAGTATTTTACCTATGTGTGTTAATTTGTCATGGTTCCACAACTCTAGTTATGGTGGTTTTAGCTTGATTAATGTAAAATTCGAAAGAACAACTCGTCTTAAAATTTACTCTAAAAACTTGTTGTAAAACTTCAACTCTTGAAGACTTGCTTATTACATGAACATAAAGGGGTATTTATAGTAGTAGATTTATGTTTTCCTTGATCATTGATGAATTTGACTTGGGATTTAAATTTCCTTTTCCTAGATGAAGTAGGAAAGCCAATTTTTTCCATTTCTGGAGCCTTGGATGTCACCCATGCCAAAGCCGTGTCTCCCATGCCGCGTCGCCCCTGCCATCGTGCAGGCAGAGGGCCGCTTCGTGCGTGCCAACATGCAGGATATGATAGTGCCTCGCGCCTGTCCTAGCGCCTGATCTACTGGTGCTTCGCGCCTTTCAGGGCGCTACACTACTACTGCTTCGCGTGGCTGGTTGTGCAGAGGTGCTGTGTAGTGCGATATGCCTTGTTCTTTGCATTATTCATCCTAACTTCCTCATCTTCATTCCATAAGCCTCAAATACATTCAAATCCATCATTTTTAGCCCTGAAAGCATCTAATCACATACTTTACCTCTGTTCACCAATATATAACTTCAATACATGTAAACACACATAAATTTGTTCTCATAATATAGTAAAGTATGGGCAAAATATGTCTAGGAAGTGTGTAAGTATGCCCTTCATCAACACCCCACACTTAAACTATTGTTTGTCCTCGAACAATCTACCACTTCCCTTATCTCATTTAAGCACAACTTTCATCCTACGAATAGGTCTATTTACTCTTCGGATCATGAGACAAATCAACGAAGCTCAAACAATTCACTCGCATGCAAATAGGATCAACATTAAAATGTCAAAGTTCGAAATCACTTACTTCTTAAAACTAACTCATCAAGACATATTTTGGGCCAACATGAATTATATGCAATTTAGCAATCAAGATTAAACCAAAGTCTTACCATTGTGCCCCTCACAATTTGGAGAGATGCCCTTTTCTCACACTAGATATAAGCCAATATAAACTTAGGCATAAATAAAATGATTTCCACTCACTCTCCAGAAAAACTCAACATACATGCAAAAGACGACCCATAGACTTACGCTTAGTGTAATACTCTGCTAATATAGAATTTTGAATCAAGGATCAATTAGGACTTAAATTTGGTTGTAATGTAGGCTAAGGGACAGGTAGGAACTATTTGTCTAAGATAGTGACTAAGCTCCCTAAGCACTTTAATGCTTCACAACGCTTTGATTTTTAAGCACAATCTTCAATTTCCAAATTTTCTCATTATACCTCCTTTTATTTTTCAATTTTTCAACTTAGGTGACTAGTGGAGATTTTTCTTTTCACCATTGAGATCATTCACACACATTTTTTTTCTTTTCCTTTCTTCCCTTCCCAACCTTTACGCACCCCTACTCAAGCCATCCTCAACTTAGGCATTTTTCTTATATTGAGGTTCACAATATTCAAGGACCAGGGCCAAAACAGGTTCATTGCAAATAAATAGGTACGATTAATTGGTAAATCATGATTTTTTTTTTCATCTTTAATTTTTCAAAGCTCTTTCTTCTTTTTGTTTTCCCACTAAAAATTCACCCTTCTTTAGAAAAATTTCACCTTTTTCTTTTCTTCCAATTCACCACACTTTTTAGCTTTTCCCTTATCTTTTCCAATTATGCTCCTTTCCTACAAAAATTTTTCATTAAAGTGCTCCAGGAGTCATTTGGATCAAATACAAGTCAATACAACAAAAAGGGATTAAGCTTGTGATATGGCTATCAAAAGAATAGGCTAAGGCTCAAACATAGCTAACTACGATAATTATAATCTAGGTAGGTAAAATAGGATAAAAATATGGTTGCCAAAGAAATGCCTATATCACTTCCTAAATCCATCATTCTTATTTCGTTTTGCACACACACTGAGCAAGTTCTAGCCGTAAATTTACAAGCGTGGAGTATATCAAAAATTTCTTACTCACACAATGGCACAAAAATGTTTCAACATTGGAAATAAAGATCACATAAACACATATATTCATATTGGATGCCTAACATAATTAAGCCTATATTTTTTTTCTTTTCAAGTCCAAGAGTCAAGTTCCCAAAAGACTAAGTGTTTCTACCTCTTTTCATGCACTTTTGAGTAAATTTAATAAAGTTCCAATAATACTTAAAGTGAAGCACCTAGCATTCTTAAGGCTCAAGCTTTGTTTTTCCTAATGACTAATTTATCCTTAAGATGGTCGTCATCCATCTATCATCGGAAAAAGTCATGACTCAATGACTAAATATAAAAAATAATCTAGACTCTCCAATCGGTTCTATGGGACTATCCATCTGAAAGGTACCGATAATAAAAATCGGAGAAAATCAAAATAAAATAAAACTAAAAAATACTACAGACCAACAACCATGCATGAAAAATCATAAATCTCATAAAAAAAAAACTAGGTCTACCATGTGCAAGTTTACCAATTAAGGCATGCATGGTAATATGAAGTTCACATATCCGACCCTACACTTAATTGGTTACACTATTCCTAGTGCTAATACAAATAAACATAATGTAATAGAGTGCAAGAAGAACTCCCTGGGTCTCTACACCTTGTCTTCAATATTTAAGCTCAATCTTTGTTGCAAATTATAAACTATCACCTGCACATTTGAACCAACACGTAAAAGCGAACAAAAAAATTATCTTGGCTTGCCTCCCAAGTAGCGCCTGATTTAACGTTGCGGCATGACACATGTATCTTGATTACTCAGACTTCATCAAAATACCTGTTGAGACCGTGGTCACATCTTAGCCACTTGTTTTACCATGCTGCCCTGTGACAAGTTAGAAAATAAAAGAAAAACAAAAAAAAGGAAATAAAGACTAAAAGTTAAACACAAGCAATTAATCTAATCCTAAACCGTATTCCCCTTCAACGGCGCCACTTTTTGATAACACTCAAACCACACCTCCTTATGAAGTATGAAGCGGACGTTGTTAATAAACAACCCAACTAGAGGTTGGGGTCGATCTCATAGAGAATATGGAAGGATGTAGAAGAACGCTAGTGCTTAAGCTTTTTAGTTAATAATAATAAGGCAAGTTCTAAAGTTTACAACCATTAAAAATCAATTAAAATGAAGGAAGAAACAATACATGCATAAACTCCATTCAAGAATCACTAAGTATTTTACCTATGTGTGTTAATTTTTCATGGTTCCCACAACCCTAATTGTGGTGGTTTTAGCTTGATTAATGCAAAATTCCAAAGAACAACATTACAATCGTATCTCAAATATGTCTTTTAACATGTCTCAAAATTTACTCTAAAAACCTATTCTAAAACTTCAACTATTGAAGACTTGCTTATACATGAAAAATAAAGGGGTATTTATAGTAGTAGATTTATGTTTTCCTTGTTCCTTGATGAATTTGACATGGGATTTAAATATCCTATTCCTAGTTGAAGTAGGAACGCCAATTTTTGCCATTTAGGGAGCCTTGCACGTCGCCCATGTCATGTCGCCCCTGCCATTGCACAGGTAGAGGGCCTCTTCACACGTGCCAATGCACAAGATCTGCTGGAGCCTCGCGCCTGTCGTAGCACCTGATCTTGCACCTCGCACCTCTCGGGGCTCTGCACTGTTGTTGCTTCACGTGGCTGGTAGTGCTGAGGTGTTGTTAGTGTGATATGCCTTGCTCTTTGCATTATTCATTCCAACTTCCTAATCTTCATTCCATAAGCCTCAAATACATTCAAATTCATCATTTTTAGCCCTGAAAGAATCTAATCACATACGTTAGCTCTTTTCACCAATATATAACATAAATACATGAAAACGCACAAAAAATTTGTTCTCAAAACATAGTAAAGTATGACCAAAATATTTCTATGAAGTGAGTAAGTCTGCCCTTCATCAGGTACCCACAGATCTATCTGACTCGTGTGATTGGGATGACTTCCTGGGAAATCTGTATGTGAAGCACTATGTCGACTGCAACTAATAGTCACTAGTGGTGGCTACCAGCATAGCAGGTTGGCACTCATTTTACTGGGCAATCCTAGTGTCGTTGACTCTAGGGTAGGAACATCCTATTCATACTCTAGCCCTGGAGGCATTAAGGTACACCAACGGCCTTTGGGCTAGCTTTATTGTCTATACGGGCGTCAAATTGAAAGTAATATCACCCGTCTGCGTCCTCTGCTGTCCAACTTACCAGATCAGGCCCAATAGCTAACCTTAAGCTTCTCAGGCCTTGGCATGGAAGCAACACATCAGAATCCTACTAATAAAGTGAATAGATGAATAGAGGGCTCACTATGACGCTTCTAGTGTAGGTCACACCTAACATATACTCTTTCCCGACGAGGGATACTGTAACCTATTCTCAATACATTTTCTAACAGGTAACCACAATATATATATAAGAATTATCTACAAGTAGCAGCTAATACAACACATGTGTAATACTCTGGAAGCTCAAAATCCAATTTTGAGGCTTAAAATAGGAAATCTAGAAATCTGTAGAAAATGCCTCAACGACCAACTTAACGAGTCGTTATAGACCTAACGACTCGTTAAGTCAGTCGCTAGGAGTGGAAAAAGTGGGAAAAAGGAAGGATTGAGGCAGTGTAGTTGACGATGGACCCCATGCTTCGTCGTCCGTCCTAACGAGTCGTGAGGTGAGTCGTTGCTAGTGGGATGAGAATTTTCTAAAGTTGAGGCAGTGTACTTGATGGATGGTGACTATTAGTCGTGTAAACCACTAAAGAATCATTGGGTTGCCCGTGATGAATCCAGGTGACCAGACAACCAGTGTACTTAACGGATCATGTGACGAGTCATGGTCACGAGGGAGGACTCGCTGAGTGACCCGTTAGGACCCCGTCGACCAGTTTTCAGAATTTTTACCAGGGTTATTTTAGTAATCTTCTATCTACTTAGTCCCTAAACTACTTCGTTTAGACATAAATTCAGACCTTTTAGTGGGGTTAGATGGTTCCAATACTCATTCCTCACTCAAGCACTCAAAAAATAGACCGTAAGTTCTCTTAGGAATTCTCAGAGCAAGAACTAGGGCAGCCTTCTTCTCTTCAATTTCTCAAGATTTTTGTGGGTTCTTCACCAGGTATGTGGGGTTTTAGCAAGGGGATTTTCCCTCCCTTATGCCCCCGAAATCCTCATTAGTTTTAAGCCCTGAGTTTTCGAGTATGAAAAGGATTCATGTTTATTTTTGTTGATTTCACTTAGAATGATGTTCATTTATATTGTTGATATGATCCCCATAAATTCCTTATCAAATTGTCAGTGTTCATACAAAAGTGAATCTAAGCCCCAACTTTCGAGTAATGAAGAATGACTTTAGCTCTGTTGAATGAAATTCCTAAAATTCTTGAAATTTCTTATATTATGAAATTCCCCTGTCGTTGGTGTAAGTTGAGTTCTCTATTAGCTGCTAGTAGCCCATACCAGTTAGAACTTAGAATCTCTTCAGAATCATACTAGTCTAGTCTCAGTCAGTGTGTTAGAATCCTCACTAATATTCAGGAAATTGTCAACAGATCAGTTTGACTTTAGTTTCTTCCCGAGGTGTCAGTGATACCTCCCAGTTATTAGAATCAGACTCAGAAAATAATTTATTTGGTCCATTCGGTGGTCATGACCTTCTAGTTTATGCTCCTGACCAACCTCAAGACCCCAATTCAGTTATCAATTTTTCTTTAGATGGTTACGACGCTTCCTGTGAGCAGCTCTGACCAGTCTTAGAACTCAGTTTCTAGATCCGGTCCAATAAGATGCTCAGGGAACTCTTAGTCAGTATCCCTGGGCCAGTTACAGACTTGCGCCCCAGTATCAAGCTATCCTCATGTCAATAGCAGTCATGATAGGATTATTCAGTGGGAGTAGGACTTAGCACAGAAAGGGCCGGGGTTCCAGCGCACCCAGGTTGCAAACTACGTTGACACCATAGGTTATATTTTCTTGGCCTCATGGCCCTTTGACAGTGATTCTCATAGTCCATGCCTTTATACCCTGGCAAGGTATATTGGGTCCTACTGATGGGGCGTATACATCGGACTCCACGTCAAGCTCACGTGGTTATATGTCGGTTATAGACTGTCCCACTAGTCAATTAGTTCACTCTAAAAATTTTCAGTTCAAAGTAGTTCAGTATAGTATCACAGACTCAGTCTTTAAGATTTAGGGCATGTTTATGACCATCTTCCAGGGTCATTATTGACCATATCGGTATATCCTATTTGTATCAATTTTCAGTATTTCAGTTGGTGATTTCATGTCTCTTCAGTTCAATTACTAGATCGTTCATGTTATCTACGTCTCTCAGATACTCAGTACATTCAAAGTACTGGCGCATAGTTTTATGATGTATCATTTTATGATACAACCACAGGTTCTCACTCCCAGTGCCATTATTCGACGTTGTCAGATACCTCTTTGCTGCAGAAATGTGAGTCCTCATCCTCCGAGGGCATCAGTTCATTATTTAGTTTTTCCACATTGTTTTCAATTATATTTTCGTGTTAGCTGGGGGCTTGTCCTAGAAACTCCTCAGTTAGATGGCTTCAGACATAGACATGGGTTTCTTTCAGATTTACAATATTTATCATGATGTTTAAACTTTATGATTTAATCTTGCTGTTATGAACATTTTATGTTATCATTTTAAAAGATTCAGCTATGCATGTTTTACTTAGTATACAGGTGTATGATAGACCAAGGATTGACTTGGGGTTACTTATATCCTCAAGTACCGTGTTTCATCCAGGGTGAAGATTCAGGGCGTGACAAACTTGGTATCAGAGCACTAGGTGATCTTGGACAGATTTATATGCCCAAGTGATACTCAAACGTATCATTTTTACCTTGTTTGTTGTGCAATGTGTATATAATATCATGTAATTTGTAATAAAATGCGAATTTATACTAACCAACATGATTAGCATGTGTTTTGCAGGTAAATGTGATTTTTAGGAGCTAAAATGCATGCTGGAACTATGTCGGAGTTGGACTTGGATGCGAGCGTGGAAAAGACCTTGGAATGCATATTTTATAGGGGCTCCGCGATGGAGCCGTGCCACGCTACCATCGCGGTAGCACACTGCCTGAGCAAGGATTAAAATGGCAATTTCTAGTGTGCCTGCACGTCAGCTCCGTGGCACGGAGATAGGCCTCCGCGATGGCCTCCGTGCCACGTTGAGGTCAATTTACCGGACCCTGGAAATTCCAGTGAAGGTCCGCGTCCACGCCGTGTCACGGAGGCAGTGCTCCGCATTGGCCTCCGTGACACGTTGCTTGTTATTCCGGAAAACATTTCCCACTAGTATAAATAGCACACTTAGTTTTATTTTAATTAGTTTTTAGTTTTTAGACTGAGTTCAGAAGTGGAGAGCAGGAACGTGGGTTAGTAGCAGTTGAAGATTGAAAAAGCTAAGGGATTTCTTCTCTTCCTTTCTTCTTTCTATCAATTGTACGTATGATTTACACTCATTTTAGGATGATCAATCCAAGAATGAGTAGCTAATTCTCTTCCTTGCTGAGGTTTTGAACATGTGTAATGAATTTTGATTTTAATTGATATGGTTTCTTCTTCTTCTTTAATATTGTTCTATTAATTCTTGTTTTTACTGCATTAGTGATTGGCCAACATTAATGTACATCTAAAAAGTCCAATTTCACTCGAAAGAGCAAGAAATTGGAAAGTTGTGAATTAATAGGGTATTGTTCTTAACTTGATTTGGGAAAATTGGGTTTTGATGTGCTTTCCTGATAGAAATATACTTGAAAGCCGTATTAGTCAATTTAGGAACCGGAATTGTAGTGCTAGGTCATAAATTGCATTTGATCTTAGAAATGTAGACGGATGGTTTATGATTCTAAAGTGAAATTAAATACGAGAGTTTTAATTTCTAGGCAAATGTTCTTGGCTAGCAACATGAAGAAGAGATTAACCAAATTATCATGATTATCAAGTCATTACTTGTTCTTAACCTTGGCATGTTCATATCCATTGTCTAAATTCACAAGTAAATAGTTGTTATTAGTTGTAGTATATATAGTTTAGAAACCAAAAACTCAAGTAACTATTGGTTACATTGTTGTTAGCATAATTAGAAGTGAAATAGGAATATAGTAAACTAGGCAATTTTACGTATCTTGAGCCTCCTTGGATCGATACTTGGCTACTTAGCCACTTTATTACTTGTTTGACCACGTGCACTTGCGTGTCGGTTTTTAACCGTAGCAACAAACCGCGAACAAGTTTTTGGCGCTGTTGCCGGGGAGGCTAGGCGATTTGTAAAATTGTGTTTAGTGTAAATTTACTGTATTTGTATTTTTATTTTCTTAAATGTTTACAACTTGGTGTTAGCCTGTATTTTGCAGATTTTGTTTCTGTGAACACTGGCAAGGGACAAAGAGCTGGTGGAGTCTTACTTAGAGCCTGAACGTGAATTTCATAGTCAACGTAGAGAAGCTCTTCGAAAGAAGCTACAGTTGCTTAAACAGTCTATGATGGAGCAACCAAATCCACCAGTTGTGCGGGCAGTTTTAGTGCCCGATGAAGCAGCAGCAAGGCCGGTTCACGAGGTGGCAATCCCACACGCTAATAATGTACATTCTAGAATCCGCAAACCAGACCCTGGAGGGAGGTTTGAATTAAAGCAGAATATGGTGCAACTTTTGCACACAAGCGGGCAATTTACCGGTCTCCCTCACGAAGATCCACAACAACATCTCCAAAACTTTTTGGAGATAAGTGACACTTATATACCCGCTGGAGTGTCACCTGATTATGTTCGGCTCACCTTATTTCCATTTTCCTTACTTGGTGAAGCCAAGAGGTGGTTAAAAGCTGAACCACCCAATTCTATATCAACGTGGGATGATCTTGCACGGAAGTTTCTTATCAGATTTTTCCCTTCTGGTAAAACAGCCAGACATAGGAGTCAAATCCTAAGTTTTAAACAAATGGAAGGGGAAAATCTATATCAAGCCTGGGAAAGATTCAAATCCATGTTGCGGGACTGTCCTCACCATCATCAGTCTAATGAGGTGTTGGTACACACGTTTATTGAGGGTTTGGAACCCCACACTAAAATTCTGTTAGATTCAGCAGCTGGAGGGCAAGCGCTGGAGAAGACATATGAAGAGCTGTACACTTTGCTCAACTGAATTTCACAAGGCAATCCAGAATGGAATGTAGATTCTTCAAGAGGTGGAGCAAGGAAAGCAGCGGGAGTGCTTGAAGTGGATGGATTCACAGCTATCGCTGCACAGATAGCTGCTTTGCAAAATCAGCTAAACACTCACTTCAGCAATATAAATTTGAACCAGCCTTCAGCTTCAGTCAATGCAGTTCAACAGATGTAATGTTAAGTGTGTGGTAGTAGTGAGCATTCAGCTGAATGCTGTGGTGCAAATCCTGATTCTGTTAACTTTGTGGGCAATGCACAGAGAAATCAGTAGCAGTTTGGTAGTGGCTACAACTCAAATTGGAGGAACCATCCGAATTTTTTGTAGGGTAGCAACAATAAACAAGGCCAAAGTTCAGGGCAGGGTATGCACAGAAACCAAGGAGGGCAACAAAATTATCAAGCTCAATTCAGAAATCATAGTGCCCCTCCTCCACCACCATCACCGACTATTGAGAAGATGTTAAAAACCATGATCGCTAATCAGGCACAATTGCAGGCTGACTATGTCAAATTGGCAGCCGAAGTGAAGAACAATCAATTGGCGAACAAGGCTCTTGAATATCAGTTTGTGCAGTTTGCTAGTACCCAAAATACTAGACCCAGAGGAGGACTACCTAGCGACACGGATCCTAATCCAAAGCAGGTAAATGCAGTGACCACGAGGAGTGGTTTACAATTGAAGGAGGTGGAACCGGAAAGACCACCTCAAAAGTTAGGAGCAGCAGATGTTGAGGGAGAGCAAACCTCGGATAAGGGGAAGACTAAAGAAGCTGAACCAGAAAGGCCTCCACCCCCGTACCCTCAACGACTCAAGAAACACAAGGAGGAGGCGTGTTTCCAGAAATTCATGGAGGTACTTAAACAGGTACATGTTAACTTACCTCTTGTTGATGTCTTGCAGGGAGTGCCAAAATATGCGAAGTATATTAAAGACATCGTGGCTAACAAAAGTCGTTTGACTGAGTATGCCACGGTAGCTTTAACGGAGGAATGCACTTCCCGTATTTAGAATAGGTTGCCCACAAAACTAAAAGACCCTGGAAGTTTCACTATCCAGCTTACTATTGGGCAAAGTATCCGAGCTCATGGATTATGCGACTTGGAGGCAAGCATAAATCTGATGCCATCTTCGGTATTCAGAAAGTTAGGTCTAGGGAGTCCTAGACCTACAACGGTAATCTTGCAGCTAGCAGACAGGTCTTTAGCTAAGCCGGATGGCATTGTTGAGGATGTGTTAGTGCAAGTAGGCTCCCTCATTTTTCCGGTCGATTTTATTGTTCTGGACTTTGAACCAGATGCTGAAGTCCCATTTATTTTGGGACGACCCTTTTTGGCAACCGGAAAAGCATTAATCGATGTAGCTGCGGGTCAACTCACGATGCGAGCTCATGACAAGGTCGAAGTGTTCGACGTGTATAAGGTACCTAAGCTCCCAACTGTTTATAAGGAACTCTCGGTGATCAATGTAATTGATCATGGGAATGCTAATGGAATTAGTGATTCCCGAGAGTTACTAGGCAGGCCACCGGATAAGGTTGAGAACTACTGGGGGGATGACCATGATCGGGACAAATCGTCCATCTCCCTAGTAGAAAAGTGAGCTTAAAGGACGTCGAGCCGCGACGGTAAACCAGGCGCTGCACGGGAGGCAACCCGTGAGAAAAATATTTTATTTTATTTAATTTTTTTTTCTTTTTGCACAGTGTAGTTAATTTTTATCTGTATTTTTGTTTTTCTTTTCTATTTCCAAGTTTTATTTTTCTTTTTCTTTTCTTGACTAGGTTTAGATTTGCATTTTAGTTAGTATTTTTTATTTTAGTTAGGGAAATCTATTAATTTAACCAATTTTTGTTTAGTGAGGTGATTTTCAGGTATAACGGAGGAAATATACATGGAATCGAGAAAATGAGGCGAGGTATGAAAAATTAAATTTATTGGTGAAACAGAGCACTGGCGCGTTGGCGCCATGTCACGGAGGCAATGCACCGCGTTACACTCTGTGACACGTTGAAGGCAAAATTCGGATTTTTCAAAAATCCAGTAAGCCAACACGTTGGCTCCGTGTCACGGAGGAGGGGCTCCGCGTTACCCTCCGTGACACGTTGCCCCTTATTCAATGCCGGGTCACACCGGGTTTCCGGGTGATCCGCGTGTTTTCTTAATTTATTACCCCCGATTTTGCCCCTATTTTCCCCATTCCCTCTTCCCTCCGCGACCAAACACCCATTTCCCCATCCCCAAGCAACGTGCCACGTTAATAGGCAAGGAAAAACGTCAAGTTTCTTCGGTTCTTCAATTCTAAGGTATGTTTTCATCATCTAACTAAATTTTTTGGCGATTTTTTGTCAACTATGGGCATGTAAGGTGAGATATATCACCCTAGGTAGAAATTAAACATGATATTGAATTATTTTGTGATTGATTATGTTCGGATTGTTGTATTTGGCGTTTGAACTTGTCGATTATGTAAATAATTCGAAATTGATTGTCGAATTGTATTCTAGGGCTTGGGTTGTTGAATTTGACTTGGGCAACTTGATAGTTTGGTGAAATTGATGCCGGGGTGTGTTTATTATTTGAGATAAGTCGTGGTAAATATTGTGTAAATGTTAAAAGACAACTAATTCTCGAATTTTTGTGGGAAAATGCACAAAATGTGTGAATTGGTTAGATTATTTAGATTAGCTTGTATATAAAATGTTTTTATAGTTGTTTTTATTTTTGTTGTTGTTTTGTTGCGAAGTGCAATGGTTGAATTGTTAGTAGGATTGGGATTAGCTGTATGAAGTCTGAGTAGTACGCTAACCGTTATGCTGTCGAAATTTTGTTACGAATGCACTAAGCAATATGTGTATAGTTGTTTGTGTTTGGGGTTGTGAATAAAGCTATCCTTGCTGTAATTTTGTAGATATTGTTAAGGACTAAGTGTGGGGTAAATTTTGTGTAACCCGACCTTAGCCGAAGCTAACAAGAATTTAGCTTAACGTTGTGCTTGTTTGTGTAAATTGAAAGGTACAATGGCTAGCAGACAAGACAAAGGCAAGGGTGCTTCTACCTCAGGCACCGACAGGAAAAGGATGAGACTGGGCACTGCAGTCCCAGCTGCACCGGCTGTTCCGCGCGGCCAGCACCGCCGATACGGAACAAGATGGGTCACCGATGAAGGGAAGAAATGGTACGCGAAGCATAAAGAAAACAAGTACTTCCCTGAGGAACATATTGCAAGGGAACCACTCGCACAGGAGTTCCCTCGCATTGTACAGAGGATCGAAGCAGCTGGGCTCAGCTTTATTTTTCAGGAGCCCAAGGAGTGCAACCTTCACTTAGTCCGGAAATTTTATGCAAACTGGAACCCGGCCATCAGAAGCCACACTATAAAAATCAGAGGGCAGATTGTCACTCTGGAACCCCAGCAGCTAAATGCCATCGTTGGAGCGCGGGACACAGACGCCCACGTTCTCCGCCAGCTAAACATCACCCCACCGTACGCCGACATCAGACGTACGTTGTGTGGGGCTCGATCCACAGCCCGATGGAGTAGACACAAGGAGAGGGGTTACCACCAGACTCTGCCCTATTCGCAGATGAACAGGGAGGCCAGAATCTGGCTAAAAATTGTATGTTCGTGCTTGATCCCAGGAGTCCATATGACAGATGTGACCCGGGACCGTGTCTGCTTGGTGTATGCCCTTATGAAAGGGCTTGAGATTAATGTTGGGGCGGTCATAATATCCGCCATGAAGAGAGCCAGACTGGACCAGGGCCACAGATACGGGTTTGGCGGACTCATCACCACCTTCCTCCGAGGCCTCGACATTGAGGAAGAAGCCTTGGATTATATTCCGCAGTTGGAGCGGAGGGCCCTCGATGTGACAAAGACTAAGGCCCCCGACACTACACACGGACCGGTATTTACTTTGGGCGATCGACATGCTCGTGACGATTAGTACATGGCCCGTATGTTCGGCATGCAGATGCTGCAGCTACGGATAGGTGGGAGACCAGCCACCGAGGAAGAGTTATGGCAGTTGGAGCTGGACTACCCCTTTGGCGAGAACGCCAGAGCCTTATGTAAGGTGGGGCCAGCCTTCGTGGAGCCGACTGATGACGATGTCCCTACTGATGAGGAGACACGTCGTGAGGACTCCGATGACGACGATGGAGCTGATTCAGACATGGGCAACGAGGCCGCAGCACCGGATGAAGAAGTTGAATATTTCGACTGAGCAGGGAGTTCCACCACCCAAAATTTTGTGCTTTGTATTGTTGTGAACACTGGGGACAGTGTTCGATTTAAGTGTGGGGTGGGGAGTAGTTAGGTTCTGGGACATAGGCTCTAAATTGCTGTATATTTTTCCTTGATATTTATGTATGTTTGTGCTTTCCCTGTGGCAAACTGATTTGCGATGTATGTGTACATATTTGTTGTGTGGTTAATGATATGTGTTTTTGAAAGTTATGGTTGCTAGTGTAAATAATTTGTAAATTTTGTAAATATTTTTTTTTCTCTATCGACATGATCGATATTTTTCAAATTTTTTGCGAACATATTTTGCAATTATCAAAATCTTTTGTAAATTTGTTTCTATCGAGATGATCGATGTGTGCAAAATTTTTTCGATTTTTATATTTTTTTTGGGTTTCTCGGAGTTTGTTTTCGGTTCTTTTACAGATAATAGTCCCATTGAACCGATGTCATAGATAGTGACCGTTCCCTATGATGGATGGATGACGACCGTCTTAAGGGAAATGTAGTCGGTAGGAGTAGGATTTTAATTTGTTTTTAATTTTTCTTTGGTGGATTGCATCAATGAACTGTAGTTGCTTTATGGTTGTAAAAATTTCGTTGCGTGTTGTAAATGATGTTCAAAATGTGAAAATGATTCGTTTGAAAGCATGCAATTTGGTAAATATGTTGAGTTACCTAGGCTATAGAATTTGATTCAGTATGACTGAGGCTTAATTTTGAATTCGTGTGATTGGCTAATTAAAGAGTCTGTGAATGCATCTTGATTCGAGCATGTGCATGAAGTGTGAAGTGAGGTTTTGCTATTCCATGTCATTGTGAATTGTCTAGAACTTGCCTGGTGTGTATACAAAACGAAATGAAGGAGGTGTAGTGTTGGAAAGGATGTAGGCATTTCTTTGTTTTAACCGATAGTTTCCATTTTTTTTCTTGTCAAATTCTACCTTTTTATATGTTGTATACCCTAGTCAGCCCATTGAGCCTTTAGCCGATTTCTTTCTTTTGTCCAAAATTGTATGAACTAAGCTTTATTCCTTCTTTTCATTAGCCTTAAAGTCTATAAGAAGCTCTTAAGCGCTTGCAAAGAAAAGAAAATGTTTCCCAAAGTGTTAAACAGTGAAAAGAGTGAAAAGAAAAAGAAAAGCAAAGTGAAGAAAGAAAAGATGAGGTTGAAGAGGCACTTGTTGTAATTAAATGATAGTGAGGGTACATGAAAACCCTCTGTTTTGTGTCAAGTGTGGTTGATGAAATGGGTTGTATGAAAGTAAACCAGCATGAATGAGAGAAAAAGAGAAAAGAGAGGAACAATGTCCATGAGTCGATGGGAATGTGTTGAAAAGGCGCTTAAGGATGCTAGCGACTGTTATTGGCTAATCCAATATATACATACTAGATCCATATCCCCGTTGCAACCCATTAAAGTCCTACGTGATCCTATATTGCATTTCTTTATATTAGTGGAGTAATACACTAAGGGCAAGCCTATGGGTCATGACATGATGCATGTGAATTCTTTTGGGAGAGAGAGTGAAATTAATTTTTATATGCCCCTACTTGCATGTTTGTGTGCTGCATGAACATAAAGGGGAAGTTCTCTCGAGTTGTGAGGCCACATGCTTGAGGAAAGATTGATTTTCGTGTCGGATTTCTTGATTAGCTGATTTGCATGAGTTTGCCGATATCAAGAATCAATTCTTAAAGTCTAGGAAGCCTTGATGTATTAAGGGTCATTGTATTGTACGACCAAGCATGTTTTCTTGATGATTTGCGAAAATTGAATAATCGGTATGACCGTAGCGTAAATTGTTGCACCATAGTGACGAAGGTTGGGATGTAATTTGCATGATTTGTGTATGTGTTGTTCGAGGCAAAACAAGGATTTAAGTGTGGGGTAAGTGATCTTGGGCAGATTTATATGCCCAAGTGATACTCAAACGTATCATTTTTACCTTGTTTGCTGTGCAATGTGTATATAATATCATGTAATTGGTAATAAAATGCGAATTTATACTAACCAACATGATTAGCATGTGTTTTGCAGGTAAATGTGATTTTTAGGAGCTAAAATGCATATTGGAACTATGTCGGAGTTGGACTTGGATGCGAGCGTGGAAAAGACCTTGGAATGCATATTTTATAGGGGCTCCGCGATGGAGCCGTGCCACGCTACCATCGCGGTAGCACACTGCCTGAGCAAGGATTAAAATGGCAATTTCCAGTGTGCCTGCGCATCAGCTCCGTGGCACGGAGATAGGCCTCCGCGATGGCCTCCGTGCCACGTTGAGGTCAATTTACCGGACCCTGGAAATTCCAGTGAATGTCCGCGTCCACGCCGTGTCACGGAGGCAGTGCTCCGTGTTGGCCTCCGTGACAAGTTGCTTGTTATTCCGGGAAAAATTTCCCACTAGTATAAATAGCACACTTAGGTTTATTTTAATTAGTTTTTAGTTTTTAGACTGAGTTCAGAAGTGGAGAGCAGGAACGTGGGTTAGTAGTAGTTGAAGATTGAAAAAGCTAAGGGATTTCTTCTCTTCCTTTCTTCTTTCTATTAATTGTACGTATGATTTACACTCATTTTAGGATGATCAATCCGAGAATGAGTAGCTAATTCTCTTCCTTGCTGAGGTTTTGAACATGTGTAATGAATTCTGATTTTAATTGATATGGTTTCTTCTTCTTCTTTAATGTTGTTCTATTAATTCTTGTTTTTACTGCATTAGTGATTGGCCAACATTAATGTACATCTAAAAAGTCCAATTTCACTCGAAAGAGCAAGAAATTGGAAAGTTGTGAATTAATAGGGTATTGTTCTTAACTTGATTTGGGAAAATTGGGTTTTGATATGCTTTCCTGATAGAAATATACTTAAAAGTCGTATTAGTCAATTTAGGAACCGGAATTGTAGTGCTAGGTCATAAATTGCATTTGATGACAGAAATGTAGACGGATGGTTTATGATTCTAAAGTGAAATTAAATACGAGAGTTTTAATTTCTAGGCGAATGTTCTTGGCTAGCAACATGAAGAAGAGATTAACCAAATTATCATGATTATCAAGTCATTACTTGTTCTTAACCTTGGCATGTTCATATCCATTGTCTAAATTCACAAGTAAATAGTTGTTATTAGTTGTAGTATATATAGTTCAGAAACCAAAAACTCAAGTAACTATTGATTACATTGTTGTTAGCATAATTAGAAGTGAAATAGGAATATAGTAAACTAGGCAATTTTACATATCTTGAGCCTCCTTGGATCGATACTTGGCTACTTAGCCACTTTATTACTTGTTTGACCACGTGCACTTGCGTGTCGGTTTTTAACCGTAGCAACAAACCGCGAACACTAGGTTTAGAGTATTCTTGAAATGCCTGAAGCAACATTGAGTAGAGTTCATTTCATGGGTGTGAAGCGCGCCACACTTATGACAAGGAGGGTACAAGATGTTATTAGGAAAAACTCACTTTATTTCATACTCCTATTAGTGCGTTAAAGTTCAATTCCAAAAACATCCTTCTAACTCGTGCTCTATTTCGTTTCAGTTAAACCTTGCCTCCCAGATGCGATAATAGAAGAAGGGTTGGTTATGCTAAGAGACCTGCCCCACCAGCTCCAGTATCCCCTCAAGATGACACAGTGTCCACTGCTGAATTTAGGGCAAATATCCAGCTGCTTGCTCAAACAATCATTAACCAGGTGGCCCAGCAGGTTGTCCCGGTCAACACGAACGGGTCTGCAGCAGCTGCTAGGGTGCGGGACTTCACCCGCATGGACCCTCCATCATTTCAAGGATCAAAGGTGGGGGAGGACCCTCAAGAGTTTGTGGACGATATTAAGAAGATTACCCGTATCATGGGTGTCAGCTCCTCTTAGAGCACTGACCTGGCTGCCTATCAGCTTAAAGGGGTAGCCCAGGTTTGTTATGAGGAGTGGAAGGACGCGAGGCCAGCGGAAGCAGGTCCAGTGGAGTGGGAGAATTCTACAAAGCTTTCTTGGATAGGTTTTTCCCTTGGGAGTTTAGGGAGGGTAAAATGGCAGTGTTTATGAATCAACGGCAGGGCAACCCGACAGTGGAGGAGTATGCTCTGAAGTTTACCAGATTATCAAAGTATGGTCCAGAGATGGTAGCTGAGCCAAGGGTTCGCATGCTGAAGTTCGTTAATGGAGTATCTAATCTTGTCCTTAAGGAGTGCAGGACCGCGATGCTGATCATAACATGGACCTCTCTAGCCTAATTGTTTATGGCCAGCAGATTGAGGCAGAGAAGCTAAAAGATATGGAGCGTAATAACAAGTGGGCAAGAAGTGGTCATTCATATTTTGGCCACCAGTGACCTGGCAGTGGTAACCATTCGCAACAGTAACAGCAGCAGCAACAGTATAGGGCCCCAGCACCTAGCTCAACCAACACACCAACCTTTCGGCCTCATCAAGATCGGAGGGGTGGGTCATCTGGCAATTTGTCTCAGGCCCACAGTATAGGGAACAGGTATCCAGTTTTCCCTAAGTGTGGCAAGAATCATCCTAGAGAGTGTCTATAGGGCAGGGAAGGTTGTTTCAGTTGTGGACAGCTCGGGCATAGAATTAATGAATGTCAGTCAGCAGGACGGGGAGAATCACAATCCACTACCTCAACAGCTCCAGTACTCCACTAATATAAAGAAATGCAATGTAAGATCACGTAGGACTTTAATGGGTTGTAATGGAAGCTATGGAACTAGTATATATTGAATTAGCCAATAATAACCACTAGCATCCTTAAGCGCCTTTGCAACACATTCCCATCAACTCATGGACATTGTTTCTCTTTTTTCTTTTTTCATCATCCCATTCTTGATGATTTACTTTAGTATGGCCCATTTCATTAAGCACACTTGACACAATAACAAAGGTTATTCATGCACCTTCATTAGCATTTATTTATAGCAAGTGCACCTTCAACCTTTTCTTTTCTTTCCTCACTCTGCTTTTCTTTTTCTTTTCACCATTCTCACTCCTTGACACTTTGGGAAAATTAGTTTCTCTTCTTAAGCGCTTAAGAGTTTTGTATAGACTTTACGGCTAATTAGAAGAAAGAACTAAGCTCAGTTTAAGCTTTTTGGACAAAAGAAAGAAATAATAGGCTAAAGGCTCAAAGGGCTGACTAGGGTATACAATCACATAAAGGGGGAGTATGACAAGAAAAAAAAATTAGAACCTTTCGGGTAAAACAAAGAAATGCCTACATCCTTTCCTACAATACACCTCCTTCATTTCGTTTTGTACACACACCAGGCAAGTTCTAGACACTTCACAATAGCATGGAATAACAATACCTCACTTCACACTTTATGCACATGCTCGATTCAAGATGTATTCACAGACTCTTCAATCAGCTAATTACATGAATTCAAACATTAAGCCTCAATCACACCGAATCGAACTCTACAGCCTAGGTATCTCAACATATTTACAAGATTTCATGCTTTCATACGAATCACCTTTGCATTTTGATTATTAGGCACAACACACAACCAACATTTCGCAACCATATAGTAACTACAGGTTCGGGGATGCAATCCACCAAAGAAAAAAACTTAAAATAACTTAAAATAACTACTCCTACCGACTACATTTCCCTTAAGACGGTCGTCATCCATCCATCATAGGGAACGGTCACTACTTAAGACGTCAGTTCAATGGGACCATTCTCGGTAAAAGAACCGAAAACAAACGCCGAGAAACCCAAAATTTAAAAAATTGAAAATTTGCAAAATATCGATCATTTCGATAGCAAAATTATTTACAAAATATTTTAAATATGAACAAAATATTTTCACAAATTTTTTAAAAATATCGATCATTTCGATAAGCCCAAAATATTTACAAAATTTTTTACAGAATCAGCTGGCAACATTCCACAACACACATCAATACCACAAACATGTACGGATATAGAACAATTCGAACATTCACAAGCACAGGGAAACATAACATACAAAAATACCGAGGAAAACATACAAGCAAACTAGCCCAGCCCAGCACCTAACTACTCCCACCCCACACTTAAACCGAACACTGTCCCCAGTGTTCACAAAAATTAAATAGCACAAAGTCGGGTGGTGGAACTCCCTGATCAGTCAAAGTATTCCACTTCTTCATCAGGTGCTGCTGCCTCATCTCCCATGTCCGAGTCGCCTCTGTCGTCGTCATCGGACTCCACATCTTAGTCCTCCCGACGTGTCTCCTCGTCCGTGGGGACGTCATCATCAGTGGGCTCTACAAAGGCTGGCCCCACTCGGCATAGAGCCCTGGCGTTTTCGCCAAACGGGTAATCTAGCTCGAGCTGCCATAGCTCCTCCTCCGTGGCTGGTCTCCCACCGATCCTTAGCTGGAGAATTTGCATCCCATACATCCGCGCCATGTACTGGTCATCACGAGCATGTCACTCGCCAAGTGTCAGCACTGGCCCATGGGTGGTGTCGGGGGCCTTAGTTTTAGTCACATCCAAGGCCCGCCGCTCCAACTGCGGGATATAATCCAAAGCCTCCTCCTCGACGTCGAGGCCCCGGAGAAAGGTGGTGAGTAGTCCACCGAACCCATACCTGTGGCCCTGGTGCACTCAGGCTCTCTTCATGGCGGATATGATGACTTCCCCGACATTAATCTCCAGCCCTTTCATCAGGGCGTACACCAGGCAAACATGGTCCCGGGTCACATCAATCATGTGTACCCCCGGGATCAGGCACGAGCAGACTATCTTCAGCCAGATTCGGGCTTCCCTGTTCATCTGAGAATATGGCAGAGTCTGGTGGTATCCCCTTTCTTTGTGTCTGCTCCATCTAGCTGTGGATCGAGCCCCACACAGTGTGCGTCTGATGTCAGCATACAGTGGGGTAATGTTCAGCTGGCGGAGAACGTGGGCGTCTGTGTCCCGCGCTCCGATGATGGCATTGAGCTGGTGGGGTTCCTGAGTGACTATCTGCCCTCTGATTTTTATGGTATGGCTTCTGATTGACGGGTTCCAATTAGCATAGAACTCCCGGACCAGGTGCAGGTTGCATTCATTGGGCTCCTAAAATATGAAACCGAGCCCAGCTGCCTCGATCTGGTGAACCATTCTGGGAAACTCCTGTGCTAATGGATCCCGTGCTCTATGCTCCTCGGGGAAATATTTGTTCTCTTTGTGCTTGGCATACCACTTTTTCCCCTCGTCAGTCACCCATCTCGTTCCGTATTGGCGGCGCTGGCCGCGTGGAACTGCTGGTGCAGCTGGGACTGCTGTGCCCAGTCTGAGTCGCTTCCTTCCGGTGCCTGAAGTTGATGCTCCTTTTCCTTTATCTTTTCGGCTTGCCATTTTACCTGTCAACACAAGTAAACAAGCTTAATGTCAAGCTAAATGAATATTAACTTCGGCTAAAGTCGGGTTACACTAAGTTTACCCCACACTTAGTTCTTAGCTACAGTTACGATACCATGGCAAGAATAACTTTATTTACCCCAAACAACCAACTATACAATCATGCTTAGTGCATTCAAACGAAAATACGATAGTATAACTTCTGTGTACTACTCAGACTTCGTACAGCTAATCCCAATCACTACCATCGCTAGCATTTTAACCATCGCACTTAGCAAAGAAAAACAACGAAACAAAAACAACAACAAAAATTCAATACACATGAACCTATACAACCAACCAAATTTGAACGAATTTCAACATTTTCCCCAAACCCGAGAATTCGTCGTCAATTTACATTCAAACAATTTGTACAACGATTCAACCCATTCAACACGTACACCCCGGCACAGAATTCACGAATTCAACACATTACCAACTTCAAATCCAACAACAAAGCCCTAGAATTGATTTCTTCCATCAAATTTGAATAATTCATGCAATCGACAAGTTCAAATGATCATTACAACATTCCAAACATTTATCAATCAACAAATAACTCGAATTCATGCTTAATTTCGACTTAGGGCGATTTATCTCACCTCCCATGCTTAATTTCGACTAAAATCGACGAAAACTTGAGAGAGAATCAGAAAACATACCTCAAAGTTGAAGAACTGAAGAAAACTCGATAATTTGTTGCCTTAAGTCGTGGCACGTTGGTGGGAGAGGGGTTTTGGGATGTTTGGTCGCGGAGGAAATCAAAAATGAGGGAAAAAAGGGAGAATTCGGGGTTTAAAAGGTAGAAAACACGCAGGTCACCCGGCAACCCGGTGTGACCCGTCACAATTTACACGGCAACGTGTCACGGAGTGCATCGCGGTGCACTGCCTCCGTGACACGGAGCCATCACGATAGCTTTCTGGAAATTTTAAAATTTCTGGGTTATACCTCAACGTGTCACGGAGGGTAACGCGGAGGTCCTCCTCCGTGACACGGAGCTATCGCCCCAGCTCACTGTCTTCTACATTTTATTAAGTTTTCATACCTCGCCTTTTCCTTCACGATTTCGTGCACATTTTTCTCTGTTTGACCTAAAAATCATCTCACTAAATAAAATTGTTTAGAATAATAGGTTTCACCTAACTAACAATAAAAAATACTAACTAAAACGAAAAAGTTTGTAATAAATCAAGAAAAGAAAAAGAAAAATCTATTTACACTTCACAAAATGAAAGAAAATTTTTTTTCACGGGTTGCCTCCCGTGCAGCGCCTGGTTTACCATCTCGGCTCGACGTCATTTAAGCTCAATTGTCTTCTAGGGTGATGGATGATTTCTCGCGATCACTGTCCTCCCCCCAGTAGTACTTACACCTATCCGGTGGTCTTCCCATCAACTCTCGGGAATCATTCATCTGCTTAGTATTACCTTGATCAATTACATTGATCACCGAGAGTTCTTCATGCACCATCGGGAGCTTGGGTGCTTTGTACACATCGAACACCTCTACCATGTCATGTGCTCGCATTGTAAGTTGCCCCGCAGCTACGTCAATTAATGCTTTCCCGGTTGCCAAGAAGGGTCGTCCCAAAATAAATGGGACTTCCGCGTCTGGTTCAAAATCCAGAACAATAAAATCTGTCGGGAAAATTAGGGAGCCAACTTGCACTAGAACATCCTCAACAATGCCATCCGACCTAGCTAAGGATCGGTCCGCCAACTGCAAGATTACGGTTGTAGGTCTAGGACTCCCTAGACCTAACTTTCTGAATACCGAAGATGGCATCAGATTTATGCTCGCTCCCAGGTCACACAATCCACGAGCTCGGATGCTCTGCCCAATAGTAAGCTGGATAGTAAAACTTTCAGGGTCTTTTAGCTTCTTGGGCAGTCTGTTTTGGATCCGGGAAGTGCACTCCTCCGTCAAAGCCACCGTGGCATACTCAGTCAACCGACTTTTGTTTGCCACGATGTCTTTTATGTATTTAGCATATTTAGGCACTCCCTGCAAGACATCAACAAGAGGTAAGTTTACATGTACCTGTTTAAGCACCTCCATGAATTTCTTGAAACACGCCTCCTCTTTGTGTTTCTTGAGTCGTTGAGGGAACGGGGGTGGAGGTCTTTCTGATTCAGCTTCTTTGGTCTTCCCCCTTTCCGAACTTTGCTCTCCCTCAACTTCTGCTGCTCCCGAATTTCGAGGTGGTCTTTCTGGTTCCACCTCCTTCAGCTGCAAACCACTCCTTGTCGTCACTACATTTACCTGCTTCGGATTCGGATCCGTGTCGCCCGGCAGTCCTCCTCTGGGCCTTGTATTTTGGGCACTAGAAAATTGCCCAAATTGATACTCAAGAGCCTTGGTCGCTAACTGGTTATTTTTCACTTCGGCTGCCAATTTAACATAGTCAGCCTGCAATTGCGCTTGGTTAGCGATCATGGTCTTGAACATCTCCTCAATGCTGGGTGATGGTGGTGGAGGAGGTGCATTGTTATTTCTGAATTGAGATTGGTAGTTCTATTGCCCTCCTTGATTCCTTTGCATACCCTGACCCGAACTTTGGCCTTGATGGTTGTTGCTACCCCATGAAAAATTCGGATGGTTCCTCCAATTTGGATTGTAGCTACTCCCATACTGCTGATGATTTCTTTGTGCATTCCCTACAAAGTTAAACGAATCAGGGTTGGCTCCACAGCACTCAGCTGAGTGCTCACTGCTTCCACACACTTCACACCACAATTGCTGGATTGCATTAACTGGAGCTGAAGGCTGGTTTAATGCCATGTTGCTAAAGTGGTTATTCAATTGATTTTGCAAGGCAGCTATCTGTGCAGCGATAGCTGTGAATCCATCCACTTCAAGCACTCCTGCTGCTTTCCTTGTTCCACCTCGGGATGAATCAGCATTCCATTCTGGATTGCCCTGTGAAATTCAGTTTAGCAAGGTATATAGCTCCTCATAAGTCTTTTCCAGCGCTTGCCCTCCAGCTGCTGAATCTAGCAAAATTTTGGTATGGGGTTCCAAACCCTCAATAAATGTGTGCACTAACACGTCATTGGACTGATGATGATGAGGACAGTCCCGCAACATGGATTTAAATCTCTCCCAGGCTTGATATAAATTTTCTCCCTCCCTCTGTTTGAAACTTAGAATTTGACTTCTATGTCTTGCTGTTTTGCCAGAGGGAAAAAACCTTATCAAGAACTTTCGTGCAAGATCATCCCACATTGAAATAGAATTTGGTGGCTCATCTTTCAACCACCTCTTGGCTTCTCCGAGTAATGAGAACGGAAATAATGTAAGCCGAACATAATCAGGTGACACTTCAGCGGGTATATAAGTGTCACTTATCTCCAAAAAGTTTTGGAGATGCTGTTGTGGGTCTTCATGAGGGAGACCGGTAAATTGCCCGCTTGTGTGCAATAGTTGCACCATATTTTGCTTGAGTTCAAATCTCCCTCCAGGCTCTGGTTTGCGGATACTGGATGTAACATTGTTGGCATGTGGGATTGCCACCTCGCGAACCGGCCTTGCTGCTGCTTCTTCGGGCACTAACACTGCCCTTACTACCGGTGGATTTTGTTGCTCCATAATGGTCTGTCTGAGCAACTGCAGCTTCCTTTGTAGAGCTTCTCTTCGTTAACTGTGAAATATACGTTCAGGCTCTATATAAGATTCCACCAGCTCTTTGTCTCTTGCCAGTGTTCACAGTAATTAAGTCTGCAAAATACAGGCTAAGACCAAGTTGTCAACACTTAAGAAAAGAAAATAAAAATACAGTAAAATTAACACTTAATACAAATTCACCAATTGCCAAGTCCCCGGCGACGGCGCCAAAAACTTGTTCGGTGCGTTTGTTGGGGTTATAAACCGACACGCAAGTGCACGTGGTCGAACAAGTAGTAAGTGGCTTTAGTAAGCCAAGCATCGATCCCTCAGAGACTCGGATTAAGTGAAGTTTGCTTAAGTATACTATACTATATTTCACTTCTAAATATGCTGACAACTAAATAACCAAAAATTGAATAATTTGTTTTATAAATTTTATACTAAAACTACTAACAATTATCTACTTTGAATTTGGACTATGGATATAAGCATGCCGAGGTTAAAGAACATGTAATGAAACTGATTATCATCATAAATTGATTAATCTTTTCTTCTAGTTGCTAGCCAAGAACATTAGCCAAGAGATTAAAACTCTCGTATTTAATCTCACTTAAGAATCATAAACCATCCATCTACATTTCTGTGATCAAATACAATTCATGACCTAGCAATACAATTCCGGTTCCTAAATTGACTAATATGGCTTTCAAGTATATTTCTATCAGGAAAGCACATCAAAACTCAATTTTCCCAAATCAAGTAAAGAACAATATCCTATTAATTCACAACTTTCCAATTTCGTGCTCTCTCGAGTGAAATCAGACTTTTTAGATGTACATTAATGTAGGCCACACACCAATGCAGTAAGAACAAGAATTAATAGAACAACATGGAAGAAAAAAATGAAAAACTAGATAATCAATAATCAAAATTCATCACAAGTGTTCATAACCTCAGCAAGGAAGGGAATTAGCCACTCATTTGTGGATTAATCATCCTAAAACAAGTGTTAATCATACAAACAATTGAATTAGAAAAGAAAGAAAGAGAGAAAAAACCCTGAACTTTTCGTCCCTCAACTGCCTGTAACCCACGTCCTAGCTCCACCAAGTCTGAATTATGAAAAATACACTTAAGTGTTCTATTTATACTAGTGGGAATTTTTCCCGGAATAATGAGCAATGTGTCACGGAGTGCATCGCGGAGCACTGCCTCCGTGACACGCCGTGAACGCGGACCCTCACTGGAATTGGGGGTCCGGGAATATAATACCAACGTGGCACGGCATGCAACGCGGAGGCTAGCCACCGTGCCACGGAGCAGTTGCGAACCTCCACTGGAAATTAATGAATTTTCACCCTCCAGGCAGAATGCCTCCGTGATGGCAGCATGACACGGCTCCATCGCGGAGCCCCTTTAATTTGTGCAATCCAATGCCTTGTCCCTTGCTCACATCCAAGTCCAACTCCGATATCATTCCAACATGCATGTTAGCTTTCCGAAATCACATTTTACCTACAAAACAATGCTAAACATGTTGGTTAGTATAAATTCACATTTTATTACCAATTACATGAAAATGTATACGCATTGCTAGATAAACAAGGCGAAAATGATACTTTTGAGTATCACTTGGGCATATAAATCTGCCCAAGATCAATAAGTATACCCATATGGAAGTGGGAAAAAGTGAATATGGACTTCATTACATGTCTGCCCCAGACTTAACGGCAGTATGACTCAATCTAGGTGATAGTAGATCGAATGACTAAGTCAGCTCACTTCCTCCCAGTAAAAACCACAAACTCAGCTGAGGAATACGCTAAACATTACATCCGAGAGTTAGTCAGACTCCATAGAGTGCCCTTGGAAATCATTTCAGACAGGGGAACATAGTTCACCTCACACTTTTGGAAGTCCTTTAAAAGGGGGCTAGGCACTCAGGTCAAACTCAGTACTGGTTTTCATCTACAGATCAATGGGCAAGCTGAGCGGACCATTCAAACCCTAGAAGATATAGTCAGAGAGTGCGCGATCGATTTTAAGGGTAATTTCTATGACCATCTGCCTCTTATCGAGTTTGCGTACAACAACAGCTACCTTTCCCATATCCAGATGGCCCCATTTGAAGCGTTGTATGGTTGGAGATGTAGATCTCCTATAGGGTGGTTCGAGTTTGGTGAAGTTACCCTGATAGGGCCAGACTTAGTACATGAGGCAATATAGAAAGTTCAACTTATCTGAGAAAGGTTGAATACAACTCAGAGTCGTCAAAAATCTTATGCCGATGTGTGGAGAAGAGAATTGGAGTTTACAGTTGGTGACTAGGTATACCTAAAAATTACGCCCATGAAAAGAGTGATGAGATTTGGGAAAAAGGAAAAGCTCAGTTCAAGGTATGTGGCACCTTATAGAATTTTGAGGCGTATCGGCAATGTGGCCTATGAGTTAGAGTTACCTTCAAAGCTAGCAATTGCACATCCAGTTTTCCATGTGTCACTTCTAAAGAAGTGCATCGGAGATCCAACTTTAGTTGTGCCAATGGACAGCATGAGAATAAAGGATAGTCTCTCATATGGGGAGGTACCAATTCAGATCCTTGATCGTCAGGTTCGTAAGCTAAGAAACAAGGAGATAACTTTAGTCAAGGTTTTGTTGAAAAATCAGCAGGTTGAAGGAGCTACGTGGGAGGCCGAAGCAGATATGATGGACAAATATCCACATTGCTCTTTACCGGCTCTAGCACAGTTTGAGATATTAGTTATGACCCTAGAACTCAATTTTGTTTTCATGACTCAGTTCAGGTGTTCAAGTCTCTTTATGTTTTAGAATGTACATACAAAAAGAGAATTCAGTTTAGTTATCTATTTTGAAATGGTGATAGTCATTCCAACAGTTTTTGAGTTAAATGAACAGTATTTGAAGATTTTGTTTGTATTTGTTGCTTCCTATGTGTTTCCCCACATTCGAGGATGAATGTTTACAAGGGGAGATATTGTAACACCCCGAAAACTCAAAATCCAATTCTGGGACTTAAAATAGGAAATCAAGAAATCTATAGAAAATGCCTCAGAGCGACTGTCTTAACGAGTCGTATGAGACCTAATGACTCGTTAAGTCAGCCCTGAGGAGGGGCAAAAGTGGGGGAAAGGAAGGATTGAAGCAGTGCACTTGAAAATGGACCCTATGATTCGTGGTTCGTCCTAACGAGTCATGAGGTGATTTGTTGCTAGTGGGATGAGAATTTTCTAAAGTTGAGGCAGTGTACTTGACGGATGGTGACCACGAGTCGTGGTCACCACTAACGAATCATTGGGTTTCCCGTGATGAACCTAGGTGACTAGACGACCAGTGTACTTAATGAATCATGTGACGAGTCGTGGTCATGAGGGAGACTCGTTGAGTGACCCGTTAGGACCCCGTCAACTAGTTTTCAGAATTTTTACTAGGGTTATTTTAGTATTATTCTATCTACTTAGTCCCTAAACTACGTCATTTTATACATAAATTCAGACCTTTTACTGGGTTTATACGGTTCCAATACGCATTCCTCACTCAATCACTCAGAAAATAGACCGTAAGTTCTCTCTAGAATTCTCAAAGCAAGAACAAGGGCAGCCTTCTTCTCCTTAATTTCTCAAGATTTTTGTGGGTTCTTCACCAGGTATGTAGGGTTTTATCAAGGGGATTGTTCTTCCCTTGTTCCCCCCAAAATTCTCATTAGTTTTAAGCCCTGTGTTTTCGAGTATGAAAAGGATTCATGTTTATTTTTGTTGGTTTCACTTATAACAATGTTCATGTATATTCTTTATATGATCCACATAAATTCCTTATCAAATTGTCAGTGTATATATAAAAGTGAATCTAAGCCCTAAATTTTGAGTAATGAAGAATGACTTTAGCTCTGTTGAAAGAAATTCCTAAAATTCTTGAAATTGCTCTACATTATGAAATTCGCATGTTGTTTGAGTAAGTTGAGTTCTCTATTAGCTGCTAGTAGACGAGAATAGTTAGAACTTAGAATCCCTTCAGAATCATATATGTCTAGTCTCAGTCAGAGTGTTAGAATCCTTAGTGATATTCAGGAAATTACCAACTAATCAATTTGACTTTAATTTCTTCCCAAGGTGTCAGTGCTACCTCCCAGTTATTAAAATCAGACTCAGAACATAATTTATTTGGTCCATTCAGTGGTCATAACCTTCTAGTTTATAGACCTAACCAGCCTCGATACCCCAATTCAGTTATCAGTTGTTCTTTAGACGGTTACGACGCTTCCTGTAAGCAGCTCTGACTAGTCTTAGAACTCACTTTCCAGATCCAATCCAGTAAGTCGCTCAAGGAACTTTCAATCAGTATCCCTGGGTTAGTTATAGTCTTGGGCCCTAGTGGGAGTATGACATAGCACCGAAAGGGCCAGGGTTCATGTGCACCTAGGTTCCAGAACTATGTTGCCACATTAGGTTATATTTTCTTGGCCTCATGGCCCTTTGACAGTGATTCTCACAGTCTATGCCTTTATACCCTGGCAAGGTATATTGGGTCCTACCGATGGGGCATATAAATCGGACTCCACATCGATCTCACGTGGTTATATGTCGATTATAAACTCTCCCACTAGTCAATTAGTTCACTCTCAATTTTCTCAATTAAAAGTAATTCAGTATAGTATCACAGACTCAGTCTTTAAGATTTAGGGAATGTTTATGACCATCTGCCAGGGTCATTATTGACCATATCTATATATCCTATTTGTATAAGTTTTTAGTATTTCAATTGGTCATTTCATGTCTCTTCAGTTCAATTACTAGATCGTTCATGTTATCTACATCTCTCACATACTTGATACATTCAAAGTACTGACGCATACTTTTATGCTGTATCGTTTCATGATACAGTCGTAGGTTCTTAGACCCAGCGCCATTAGCCGACGTTGTCAGATACCTCTCAGTTGCAGAAATGTGAGTCCTCATCCTCCGAGGGCATCAATTCATTATTCAGTTTTTCTACATTGTTTTCAGTTATATTTTCGTGTTAGCTGGGGGCTTGTCCCAGCAATTCCGCAATTAGATGGCTTTAGACATAGACATGGTTTTCTTTTCAAATTTACAGTATATATCATGATGTTTAAACTTTATGATTTAGTATTGCTATTATGAAGACTTTATGTTATTATTTTAAAAGCTTCCGTTATGCATGTTTTACTCAGTATACCATTGTATGATAGATGATCACGGGCAAAAATAACATGCCCGAGATATGCTTTATGACTTAAATTAGCCTTGTTTATCTAAGTTATTGTATACATTTTCATATAACTTTATATGAATGTGAAGATATGTGCTAACCAACATGAATAGCCTTTGTTTTGTAGGTTTTGACGACTTTTGAGCAACTAATCCATGAGTTGGTGAAGTAGAAGCTTGGAAACGGAATTAACCCGTGAACGTCGGCAAAGAGGAGGCACAAAACAGCCCACCTGCGCATTGGCAACGTGCCATGGCAGGAAGGCTTATCACAACAGCCCACTTGCACGTTGGCAACGTGCCACAGCAGGCTGGCTGCGCGACAAGGAGGTGTCAACGCGCTGCCCAAGCAGCGTGACACGCTACCAATGCGACAAGGTGCTGCCGAGGCCAAACTTTGGGTGCATTTCCAGAGAGCTTTCGCGTTGCCTCCGTGTCACGGAGGCAGGGCTCCGCGGTACACTCTGTGACACGGAGACGTTCCACGACACGCTAAATTATGCATGTTCTCCATTTACTATAAATAGGACCCTTAGCTCCTAATTCCATTTGGTCACGATTTTATTCTGGAAAACTACCTAGGAGTGAAGGGAGAAGTGGGAGAACTCATCTAGGGTTTATCAAATTCCCTTCTCATCTACCAAAATCATGTAAGTATGTTAGTTTAGTATTAGTTAATTGTAGTTTTACGAACATGAATGGCAAGAACCCTTCCTCTAGGGTTGAAGCCATGAATTATGATTGTGATTTTATGAATTTGTTTTGGAATTAAGTTATTGATTGTTGTTTTCATCTTTCACTCTGGATTGTTGGTTTTTTTTATGATTGATCACCATGAAAGCATATTTGTTATCTTGAGAAAGCTTTACCTAGGTCAGGACATGAGAATGTGAGGAGCATGTTTGTATCTCGGGAGAGATTTTTGTGTTAGGATAGAAATATACCTAACACCGTGCTTGGTTGACACACGGGGGTTATGAAAGACCAACTTGGGATGTCATATCACCACTCGAAGAAGTAGTTGTGAGGCTAAGTTGAGTTAAATGGTTAGACGCACGAAAGTCCCTAATCGTTTCCACGTAAACCACAACATAATTGATTGCCCGTGACTAGAAAATTAAACTCCTTGCTCACAATGATGCAGTGAGGCTAGATTGCCGTGTTTAGAGGCTCGAAAGACCATAAACATGCAATTCTAATTATGTGAAATAACAATTGCTAGTTCCATGCTTAACCCATTGCAAATCGTAGTATCGCATGATTAATTGGTTTTAACTCTATGTTGCTCCTAGAGTAATTTTAGAATATTTCGTTGACCCAAACTTAGACTTAATTAATCTCAATCAAAAATGTCTATAACCAACACTTGAGGTATTTAAGAAAACACTAGAAATGGATAGTTAGAGGAATGGGTCCAGTCCTTGTGGGTTCGACAATCCGGTTCTTAAAAAGAGCCACTATATTACTTGCACGACCCGTACACTTGCGGACGCGCGAATTGGGCACATCAAGTTTTTGGCGCCGTTGTCGAGGACTCGGCGAAGTTTTGATAATTTATCTATTTTTGTGTGATTTTTGAATTTCCTTAAGTGTTGAGAAACTTGGTCTTAGTGTGCTTATTTGCAGGTGATAGGTTGTCCTGCCGAGCTGGCTAGAAATAGAGAGCTTGTGGAACCGTTGCTAGAACCTGAACGTCAAATCCATTTGCGAAGGAGAGTAGCTCTAGAGCAAAAGCTGAATAGACTTCAAGAAAAGGTATAACAACAACCACCCGCGGGACAAGCACAATTGTCATCAGAAGCGATGGCAGTAAGACCAGTTCGCGAAGTGGCAATCCCACTAGCGACGAATGTGACCTCTAGCATCCGTAAACCGGAGCCTGGAGGGCACTTTGAGCTTAAACAGAACATGGTGCAGCTGTTACATTCTAGTGGTCAATTCACTGGGATGGCACATGAGGACCTGCAGCAGCACTTACAGAGCTTTTTAGAGATTAGTGACACGTTCGTCCCCACCGGCGTGTGCACAGATTATGTCTGAATGACCCTCTTCCCATTTTCACTGTTGGGAAAGGAGAAAAAGTGGCTGAAGGTTGAGCCACCGAACTCCATAACTTCATGGAATGACTTGGCTAAGAAGTTCCTTATCAGATTCTTCCCCTCAGGCAAAACTGCAAGGTTGAGAAGTGAAATACTCAGTTTCAAGCAGAGGCCTGATGAGAACTTATATATGGCTTGCGGAAGATTCAAGTCATTGTTAAGAGATTGCCCCCATCGCCAGCAATCAAATGAAGTGCTGGCTCATACCTTTGTAGAAAGTCTAGACCCACACACAAAAATATTACTAGACGTTGCATCGGGTGGGCAAGCCTTGGAGAAGACGTATGATGAGTTGTACACTTTGTTGAACAAAATTGCTCAAGGAAATCCAGAGTGGCATAGCGAGTCATCGAGAGGGGCAGGAAAGAGATCAGGGTTGATAGAAGTAGATGGTTTAAATGCCTTGGCAGCACAGTTAGCTTTGTTCCAACAGCAATTGATGACTCAGTTCAATAAACTGAGTATGAACCAACACCAGGGCCAGGTTAATGCAGTTCAGCAAGCTCCGAGGTGGTGTGACATTTGTGGTAATAATGGGCCTAATGCAGAATCTTGTGGAGCCAATCCTAAGTTAGTCAATTTTGTTAGTAATGTGCAGCGCAACAATCAGAATTTTGGAACCAGTTACAACAGAAATTGGCAGGGCCACCCGAATTTTTCTTGGGGTGGAAACCAACAGCAGAATGATATGCAACCTCAACAATAGCAGTATCAGCAGAATAGGTAGAATGATGGGCAATTGAGTAGCAGCATTGAGGAAACACTGTAGAAAATTATGGAGACCCAGAATCAGTTAGCGGAAAATCAGGCGAGGATGGCAACAGACTTAAAGAATCAGCAAATGGCCACCCGCAATCTTGAAAAACAAGTGGGTCAGATAGCAGCTGCTCAAAACATGAGATCACAAGGGGGATTACCTAGCGACACAGATCCTAACCCCCGGCAGATCAATGCCATCAATCTGAGAAGCGGTAAGCAATTAGCTGATGTAGTGCCAAAAGAGCTGAGAAAGGGGGTGCAGCCGGAGTTGGTTAGACCAGGACCATCCATCAACATGGGAGATAATTAGAGTGCTGGGCAACAAAATACGGAACTTTCATTGCAGCCAGCACAAAGACCACCACCACCATTCCCTCAGAAATTCAGAAAGAGCAAGGAAGAGGAATGCTTCAAAAAGTTCTTTGAGAGCTTCAAAGAACTTCACATAAATTTGCCTCTTATTGATGTCTTGCTGGGAATGCCCAAGTATGCTAAATACTTGAAGGACGTGATGGCGAACAAAGTTAGATTGGTGGACGTCCAGACTGTAGCACTAATTGAGGAGTGCAGTCACAGGGTATTGAGCAAAATGCCAAAGAAGCTCAAAGACCCAGGGAGTTTTACCCTCCCCATACAAATTGGTAAAGCTGAGGTGCTACGAGCTTTGTGTGACTTAGGGGCAGCAGTCAATCTAATGCCCCTATCCTTATTCAACACCCTGGGGTTGGGAAAACCGAGGCCAACAAGGTTGATGCTACAGCTGGCTGACAATTCGCGAGTGACACCTGAGGGAATAATAGAGGACCTTCTCATCAAAGTAGGTAAGTTCATTATACCTGCTGATTTTATTGTATTAGATTTTCAAGTTGATGACCAGGTACCCCTGATCTTGGGACGGCCATTCCTGGCCACTGGAGGAGCGGTGATTGACTTGAAAGCAGGGACCCTGAAAATGAGGGTTGAGGATGAAGAAGAAATCTTCCGCGTTTACCAAGAAATGAACCCATCTGCACACTATAGAAACCTTTTTCAGGTTAGTGTGTTGGCAGAGGATAAGTGTGGGGTGGAGGATTCCACAGGTGTAGGGCCGAAGGCAATGACAAGTGTTCAGCCCGAGTCTGATAGAGGGCTTCAAATTGAGAAGAAGTTGGAGAAAGAGAGGAACAGAGCGGAGGCTATCTCATCTAAACAACAAAAGAAAAGGAGATGGTTCTCGAAAGAGAACCCAGGTATGAGGATGTCCTGAAAAGGATAGTCCACGTCGGGCCACGACGTAAAATAAGGCGCTACTTGGGAGGCAACCCAAGGGTACCTCAGGTACACTTTGTTAATTTTGATTTTGTGTTGATTTTGTTATTTTTATTCTGTTTGTGTTTTTGGTGGAAAGTTAAGCACAGATGGCGGGAAGTCTGAGTACCAAGATGGTGGAAGCTAAAGAGCATGGAATAGAAGAAGTCTGGGGTCAAACACCCACCTCTTAAAACTTGAAAGGAAAGCATGCTTTGAGTTTGGCATAGAGGCTCAGGGAGTATTTCTCATCCTTTAAATGTTAATTTGATGCTATGAGGACATAGCATGATTTAAGTGTGGGGTGAGAAAAATTTTAAAATTTTTTTGTGCTTAACGATTTTTGGTGAATGTAATGCTTGTGAGAAATATTTGAAAATTTTGAAAATTTGTTGTGAATTAAGCATGACTTCATCATCCGTTGGTTTTTCTTTTTTGTTCTTTTCCGACGGGAGGGTCTTTGAACCGAAGAATAAATTTTTTTTAGTTCCTTTGTTTATATTTAGTGTTTTCAGTCATAGTTAGGGACTGTTTCCGACGATGGATGGATGACGATCGTCTTGAGGAAAAAGTAGTCGGTAGGTGTTGTGTTTTTGAGACCATAACTAATTGATGCTTGATGTTCTTGTTATGGGCTATAAATGATTGTAAGATGCAAGTATGTTCAGTGTGAAGCATGCAAGTGTATAACTTTGTTTGAGACACTTAGGCTCTTGAATTTGACTCAATATGATTGAAGCTTAATTCTGAATTCTTGTGATTAGTTGAGTAAGAGTCTGATGAATGTGTCTTGATTTGAGCATGTGCCATGAGTGTAAGGTTTTTGAGTATTCTGTGCTATTGTGGATTGTCTAGAACTTGCCTGGTGTGTTTATAAAATGAAATGAAGGATGTGAATTGTACGAGATGATTTAGGCATTTCTTTGAATGAACCAAATTGTTATCCCTCATTTTACCTACCTTGAAAAATTAATCCTAGTTAACCCCGTTGAGCCTTGAGCCTATTCATTGACAGCTGCAACATAAACTTAATCCTTTTTCTTTCATTAGCCTTGAATTTGATCCAAAACTCCTAAGCGCTTGAGTGAAAAAAATCCGAAGGAGTAAAGGAGTGAGAAGAATGAAAAGAAAGGAAAAGTAGCAAGTTGTAGAAGTGAGAAAAGGTCGAAGGTGCACTTGTGTGAAAATGGTTAATTATTAGTAAGGAGCAAGAAAACAAAGTAATGAAAAATTATTTGTAGAACTCCTTACTAATAAGCTAAAAGTGCCTAAAGAAAGGGGAACATAAGAGGAAAAAGAAAGATGAAAGGAGAAAAAGGTAAAGTAAGGGAAGGGAAGTTCGTAATGAGGGCGTAATGTGTTAAAAGCGCTTGGGAAAGATAGTCACTATTATTGGTCAGAATAGTACCTACCCGTCCCTTAGCTTACATTACAACCCATTAAGTCCTACTTGATCTTACATTCATACATCCTTAAATTAGTGGAAGAAAACACTAAGGGCAAGCCTATGGGTCATTACATGATGCATGTGAATTCTTTGCGAGAGTGAGCGTAATTCTATTCATGTACCCACACATGTTGTGATTTAAAAATTGTTTTTGCGTGTGAAATTGGGTAACTCTCTTTCCGTGAGGGGCACATGTTGAATGAAGGATATAATTCATGTGGGATTTCATCAGTTGATTTGCATGAGTTTGCTAAGATTGAGAGTCAATTCTTGAGGTTAAGAGGTCTTAACAGAGTTGTACATCATTGCGATGATCAAGTCGTGCATGCTCTATTTATAGCTTGTTATCTTACGGAATCATTATAGCCATAACTTGAATTATCTTGCTAAATTAGTTATGTGGGAGTCTCCATATGCATGATATGTAAAAGGTTGTTCGAGGACGAACAAGGCTTTAAGTGTGGGGTTGTGATCATGGGCAAAAATAGCATGCCCGAGATACGTTTTATGACTTAAATTAGCCTTGTTTATCTAAGTTATTGTATACATTTTCATGTAACTTTATATGAATGTGAAGATATGTGCTAACCAACATGATTAGCCTTTGTTTTGCAGGTTTTGATGACTTTTGAGAAACTAATCCATGAGTTGGTGAAGTAGAGGCTTGGAAACGGAATTAACCCGCGAACGTTGGCAAAGAGGAGGCACAAAACAGCCCACCTGCGCGTTGGCAACATGCCACGGCAGGCAGGCTGATCACAACAGCCCACCTGCACGTTGGCAATGTGCCACGGCAGGCTGGCTGTGCGACAAGGAGGTGTCAACGCACTGCCCAAGCAGCGTGACACGCTGCCAACACGGTAAGGTGCTGCCGAGGCCACACTTTGGGTGCATTTCCAGAGAGCTTTCGCGTTGCCTCCGTGTCACGGAGGCAGTGCTCCTCGATACACTCCGTGACACGGAGCCATTCCATGACACGCTAAATTGAGCCTGTTCTCCATTTACTATAAATAGGACCCTTATCTCCTAATTCCATTTGGTCACGATTTTATTCTGGAAAACTACCTAGGAGTGAAGGGAGAAGTGGGAGAACTCATCTAGGGTTTATCAAATTCCCTTCTCATCTACCAAATTCATGTAAGTATGTTAGTTTAGTATTAGTTAATTGTAGTTTTACGAACATGAATAGCGAGAACCCTTCCTCTAGGGTTGAAGCCATGAATTATGATTGTGATTTTATGAATTTATTTTGGAATTAAGTTATTGATTGTTGTTTTCGTCTTGCACTCTGGATTGTTGGTTGTTTTTATGATTGATCACCATGAAAGCATATTTGTTAGCTTGAGTAATAGCTTGAGAAAACATTACCTAGGTCAGGACATGAGAATGTGAGGAGCATGTTTGTATCTCGGGAGTGATTTTTGTGTCAGGATAGAAATATACCTAACACCATGCTTGGTTGACACACGGGGGTTATGAAAGACCAACTTGGGATGTCACATCACCACTCGAAGAAGTAGTTGTGAGGCTAAGTTGAGTTAAATGGTTAGACGCACGAAAGACCCTAATCGTTTCCCCGTAAACCACAACATAATTGATTGCCCGCGACTAGAAAATTAAACTCCTCGCTCACAATGATGCAGTTAGGCTAGATTGTCATGTTTAGAGGCTCGAAAGACCGTAAACATGCAATTATAATTATGTGAAATAACAATTGATAGTTCCATGTTTAACCCATTGCAAATCGTAGTATCGCATGATTAATTGGTTTTAACTCTATGTTGCTCCTAGAGTAATTTCAGAATATTTCGTTGACCCAAACTTAGGCTTAATTAATCTCAATCGAAAATGTCTATAACCAACACTTGAGGTATTTAAGATCACACTAGAAATGGATAGTTAGAGGAGTGGGTCCAGTCCCTATGGGTTCGACAATCCGGTTCTTAAAAAGAGCCACTATATTACTTGCACGACCCGTACACTTGCGGACGCGCGAATCGGGCACGTCAATAGACCAAGGGTTGACTTGGGGTTACTTGTGACCTCAAGTACTGTGTTTCGTCTAGGGTGATGATTTGGGGAGTGACAACGTAGGATCATTATATATGTTCAAAACATAGCTTGTATAATTATACGACGAGAATAATTTGCCAAAGGAATAAGCCTTAACATACCTCGGATTCCGACTTTCATTCATTAAGTAGTTTTCCACCTGAAGCCAGTAACTCCACTTAGTTGCCTCCTTTACATTGAGAGAATACGTATATTTTCAACATTAAGAACGGCCAATAAAAATATCTTTTTTATAGGGTTAACTATAATTTCAAATTCATTTATTTCGACCAAAGCTCACCATTTCCAGAGAGTGGAAAAGGTAGAACTGCTTACTTGTCACTTGTAGTCGCATAAAAGCTAATTAGAAGTGATTCCGACAACTTTTTCTCGGAGGGGTTCCAGCGTACCGAGCGAATTTTCAAGAAATAACTCCATAGAGATGCTTCCTGTAGGCCTAGAACTTGTTACCTAGAGTTAATTTTTGTTTGGACGATGTTTGATAGCGTAATCCGATAAAAATTTGATAAAACATTGTGTGTTCTCTCTATTCTAGCAGTAGGGAGTATTGAAAAAGGACTTGAATTGAATAAGGGAGGGTTTATATATAAGTGTAGGGTGGTGGAAAGGGGCGCCTCACGCTGGTCAACTCATCAGGGAGGGTGCCGCATCGCGCCTCCCAGGTCACTGGCATGCTAGCGCGTTGCGGCGCCCAGGGCACTGGCATGCTGGCATGTTGTGCTGGCCCTCGCGGTCTGGCCTCACCCGAACCTGCTCTCTAGGCTCTTCTCGCACTCGTCAAGATTTCATTACTCATCACAAATCCACGAGCACACCCACTAACCGCTAACATCTTATGGGGTGTAACACTTAAGTCTATTCTGCTCTTATTGAATTACCTCATGAGTACTATTCTAATATGTTCTCAAGAAATGTTAAAATATGCCATTTAAATCAAGCGAACAACATGTATCTCTTCCTTGGGTAGGTGTTGTTCGCGCTCCGCTGCTCGGTATATATTATACACCGACACGCAAGTGTACGTGGTCAAACAAGTAATAAAGTGGCTAAGTAGCCAAGTATCGATCCAAGGAGGCTGCTCTAGATATGCAAAACTGCCTAGTTTACTATATCTCTATTCAATTTCTAACTATGTTAACAACAATCCAACCAAGATTTGAGTAAGTTTTGTTTCTAAACTAATTATCTACTAAAATTAATAACTACTATTTACGTTGAGTTTAGACAATGGATATGCACATGCCAAGGTTAAGAACGAGTAATGAACTTGATAATCATGATAATTTGGTCATCTTCTTCTTCATATTGCTAGCCAAGAACGTTTGCCTAGAAATTAAAACTTCCGTATTCAATTTCACTTTAGCTTCATAAACCATTCGTCTACATTTCTGTGATCAAATGCAATTTATGACCTAACACTACAATTCCGGTTCCTAAATTGACTAATACAGCTTTCAAGTATATTTCTATCAAGAAAGCACATCAAAACCCAATTTTCCCAAATCAAGTTAAGAACAATACCCTATTAATTCACAACTTTCCAATTTTATGCTCTCTCGAGTGAAATTGGACTTTTTAGATATACATTAATGGTGGCCAATCAAGAATGTAATAAGCACAAGAATTAATAGAACAACATGCAAGAAGAAGAAGAAACCATATCAATTATTACCAACATTCATTTCACAAGTTCAAAACCTCAGCAAGAGAGGAATTAGCCACTCATTCTTGGATTAATCATCCTAGAATGAGTGTGAATCATGCAGACAATTGAAGGAAAAAAGAAGGGAAGAGAAGAAAACTCTTATCTTTTCTATTCTTCAACTGCCACAAAACCACGTTCCCCTCCCACTTCTGAACTCAGGCTAAAAACTAAAACTAAAAAAAACTTCTTTTAAAAATAACCTAAGTGTGCTATTTATACTAGTGGGAAATTTTTCCCGGAATAACAAGCAACGTGTCACGGAGGCCAACGCGGAGCACTGCCTCCGTGACACGTCGTGGACGCGGACCCTCTCTGGAAATTGCATGGTCCGGATAATTAGCCTCAACGTGGCACGGAGGCCATCGCGGAGGCCTGTCTCCGTGCCACGGAGCTGACGCGCAGGCACACTAGAAATTTCCACTTTTATTTGTGCCCAGGCAGTGTGCTACCACGATGGCAGCGTGGCACGGCACCATCGCGGAGCCACTGCAAAATATGCCATCCGAGGTCTTTTCCACGCTCGCATCCAAGTCCAACTCCGACATAGTTCCAACACGCATTTTAGCTCTTAAAAATCACATTATCCTGCAAAACAAATGCTAAACATGTTGGTTAGTATAAATTCGCATTTTATTACCAAATACATGATATTATATACACATTGCACAACAAACAACGTAAAAATGATACGTTTGAGTGTCACTTGGGCATATAAATCTGCCCAAGATCACTTACCCCACACTTAAATCCTTGTTCGTCCTCGAACAACACATACACAAATCATGCACATCACATCTCAACCTTTGTCACTATGGTGCAACCATTTACGTTACGGTCATACCGATTATTCGATTTTTGCAAATCATCAAGAAAACATGCTTGGTCGTACAAGACAATGACCTCAATACATCGAGGCTTCCTAGACTTTTAAGAATTGATTCTTGATATCGGCAAACTCATGCAAATCAACTAATCTAGAAATCCGACACGAAAATCAATCTTTCATCAAGCATGTACCCTCACAACTCGAGAGAAACTTCCCCTTTTATGCTCGTGCAGCACACAAACATGCACGTAGGGGCATATAGAAATTAATTTTACTCTCTCTCCCAAAAGAATTCACATGCATCATGTCATGACCCATAGGCTTGCCCTTAGTGTATTACTCCACTAATATAAAGAAATGCAGTGTAGGATCAAATAGGACTTTTAATGGGTTGTAACTGGGCTATGGATCTAGTATATATATATTGGATTAGCCAATAATAATTGCTAGCATCCTTAAGCGCCTTTTCAACTCATTCCCATCGACTCATGGTCATTGTTCCTCTCTTTTCTCTTTTTCTCCCATTCATGCTGGTTTACTTTCATACAGCCCATTTCATCAGGCACACTTGACCCCAAACGGAAGGTTATCATGTACCCTCAATTTCATTTAATTACAACTAGTGCCTCTTCAACACCATCTTTTCTTTCCTCACTTTGCTTTTCTTTTCTTTTCACTCTTTTCACTCTTTAACACTTTGGGAAACAATTTTTTTGTGTTCTTTGTAAGCGCTTAAGAGCTTCTTATAGACTTTAAGGCTAATGAAAAGAAGGAATAAAGCTTAGTTCATACAATTCTGGACAAAAGAAAGAAATCGGCTAAAGGCTCAACGGGCTGACTAGGGTGTACAACATATAAAAAGGTAGAACTTGACAAGAAAAAATGGAAACTAACGGTTAAAACAAAGAAATGCCTACATCCTTTCCGACACTACACCTCCTTCATTTCTCTTTGTATTCACGCCAGGCAAGTTTTAGACAATTCACAATGACATGTAATAGCAAAACCTCACTCACACTTCATGCACATGCTCGAATCAAGATGCATTCACAGACTCTTTAATTAGTCAAGTACATGAATTCAAGATTAAGCCTCAATCATAATGAACCAAATTCTATAGCCTAGGTAACTCAACATAGTTACACAATTACATGCTTTCAAACGAATCACTTTCGCATTTCGAACATCAATTACACACGCAACAAAATTTTAGCAACCATAAGCAACTACAGTTTATTGATGCAATCCACCAAAGAAACTAAAAACAAATCATCTACTCCTATCGACTACATTTCCCTTAAGACGGTCTTCATCCATCCATCATAGGGAATGTTCACTAACTATGACATCGGTTCAATGGGACTATTCTTGGTAAAAGAACCGAAAACAAACTCCGAGAAACCCAAAAATAAAACTTCAAAATTTTTGCAACAAATCGATCATTTCGATGAAAAAAATATTTACAAAATATGTTGATAAGTGCAACATCCTTTCGCAAAAATTTTGAAAAATTTCGATCATATCGATAGAGAAAAAAAAAATATTTACAAAATTTACAAAATATTTACAAAGGCAACCATAACTTTTTAAAGACACACAACATTAGCCACAAACAAATATATACACATCATTCACAAATCAGTTCACAACAACATGGAAAGCACAGACATACACAAACGTCAAGGAAGAATATACAGCAGATTTAGAGCCTATGACCCAGCACCTAACTACTCCCAACCCCACACTTAGATCGAACACTGTTCTCAGTGTTCACGAAAATACAAAGCACAAAATTTTGGGTGGTGAAACTCCCTGCTCAGTCGAAATATTCGACTTCCTCATCCGGTGCTGCGGCCTCGTCGCCCATATCTGAATCAGCTCCCTCGCAGTCATCGGACTCCACATCAGAGTCCTCACGACGTGTCTCCTCATCAGTAGGGACGTCGTCGTCAGTCGGCTCCACAAAGGCTGGCCCCACCTTGCATAAAGCTCTGGCGTTCTTGCCAAAAGGGTAGTCCAGCTCCAGCTGCCATAATTCATCCTCGGTGGCTGGTCTCCCACCTATCCGTAGCTGCAGCATCTGCATACCGAACATACGGGCCATATACTGGTCGTCACGAGCATGTCGCTCGCCCAGAGTCAGCACAGGTCCGTGTGTAGTGTCGGGGGCCTTGGTTTTTGTCACATCAAGGGCCCGCCGCTCCAACTGCGGAATGTAATCCAAGGCTTCTTCCTCAACGTCGAGGCCTCGGAGGAAGGTGGTGATGAGTTCGCCAAACCCGTATCTGTGGCCCTGGTGTAGTCTGGCTCTCTTCATGGCGGATATTATAACCGCCCCCACATTAATCTCAAGCCCTTTCATGAGGGCATACACCAGGCAGACACGGTCCCGGGTCACGTCTGTCATATGTACTCCCGGGATCAAACACCAACACACAATTTTTAGCCAGATTCTGGCCTCCCTGTTCATCTGCGAATAAGGCAGAGTCTGGTGGTAACCCCTCTCTTTGTGTCTACTCCATCGGGCTGTGGATCGAGCCCCGCACAACGTACGTCTGATGTCGGCGTACGGTGGGGTGATGTTGAGCTGGCGGAGAACGTGGGCGTCTGTGTCCCGCGTCCAACGATGGCATTCAGCTGCTGGGGTTCCAGAGTGACAATCTGCCCTCTGATTTTAATAGTGTGGCTTCTGATGGCTGGGTTCCAGTTGGCATAAAATTCCCTGACCAAGTGAAGGTTGCACTCCGAGGGCTCCTGAAAAATAAAGCTGAGCCCAGTTGCTTCAATCCTCTGTACGATGCGAGGGAACTCATGTGCAAGTGGTTCCCTTGCAATATGTTCCTCCGGGAAGTACTTGTTCTCCTTATGCTTTGCATACCACTTCTTCCCTTCATCGGTAACCCATCGTGTTCCGTATCGGCAGTGTTGACCGCGTGGAACAGCAGGTGCAGCTGGGACAGCAGTGCCCAGTCTCATTCTCTTTCTGCCGGTGCCTGAGGTTGAAGCACCCTTGCCTTTATCTTGTCGGCTGGCCATTGTACCTGTCAATTTACACAGACAAGCACAACGTTAAGCTAAAAACTTGTTAGTTTTGGCTAAGGTCGGGTTAAACAAAATTTACCCCACACTTAGTCTTTAACAATATTTACAACATGTTAGCAAGGATAGATCTATTTACACCCCAAACACAATCACTATAAACATATTGCTCAGTGCGTTCACAAAAATTCGACAGCATAACGGCTAGCGAACTACTCAGACTTCATACAGCTAACCCAATCCTACCATCGACAGCTATTCACCCATGGCACTTAGCAACAATAACAACAACCAAATAGAAACAACAATACAAACATTTTATATACACTAATCTAAGCAATTCAACCAATTCACATATTACGCAATGTCCCACTCAAAATCGAGAATTAGTCGTCTTTCACCAATTATTCAATATTTACCACGACTTATCTCAACTAATAAACACACCCCGGCATCAATTTTGTCAAACTATCAAGTTACCCAAGTTAAAATTCAACAACCCCAAGCCCTAGAACTCAATTCGACAATCAACAATGAATTATTCAATCAATCGATAAGTTCACCCGTCAACTACAACAATCCGAACACAATCAATCGCAAAATAATTCACGTCATGTTTAATTTCTACCTAGGGTGATATATCTCACCTCACAAGCTCAAAATTGACAAAAATCGCCAAAATTTTGAGATAGACGATGAAAACATACCTTGGAATTGAAGAATCGATAAAGACTTGACGTTTTCCTTGCCTCTTAACGTGGCACGGAGCTTGGGGGTAGGGGAATGGGTGTTTGGTCGCGGAGGGAAGAGGGAATGGTGAAAATAGGGGCAAAATCGGGGGGTTTTATTAAGAAAACACGCGGGTCACCCGAAAACCCGGTGTGACCCGGCACTGGGATAAGGGCAACGTGTCACGGAGGGTAACGCGGAGGCCCTCCTCCGTGACACGGAGCCAACGCGTTGGCTTACTGGAATTTTAAAAAAATTCCATATTTTCCTTCAACGTGTCACGGAGGCCAACGCGGAGCATTGCCTCCATGACACGGCGCCAACGCGCCAATGCTCTGTTTCACTATCAAATTTTATTTTTCATACCTCGCCTCGTTTTCTCGATTCCATGTATTTTTCCTCCGGTATACCTGAAAATCACCTCACTAAACAAAAATTGGTTAAATGACTAGATTCCCTACTAAAAGAATAAAAATTACTAATTAAAATGCACATTTAAACCTAGTCAAGAAAAAGAAGAGAAAATAAAATAAAAGAAAAACTTTACACTAAGGAAAAAGAAAGAAAAATATTTTTCACGGGTTGCCTCCCGTGCAGCGCCTGGTTTAACGTCGCGGCTCGACAGCCTTTACGCTCAATTTTCTACTAGGGAGATGGACGATTTGACCCGATCATGGTCATCTCCCCAGTAGTTCTCAACCTTGTCTGGTGGCCTACCTAGTAACTCTCGGGAATCACTCAATCCATTTGCATTCCCATGATCAATCACGTTGATCACCGAGAGTTCCTAATAGACAGTAGGAAGCTTAGGTGCCTTGTACACGTCGAACACCTCAACCTTGTCGTGTGCTCGCATCGTGAGTTGACCCGCAGCTACATCGATCAATGCCTTTCCGGTTGCCAAAAATGGTCATCCCAAAATAAATGGGACTTCTGCATCTGGCTCAAAATACAGAACAATGAAATCTACCGGAAAAATGAGGGAGCCTACCTGCACTAGCACATCCTCCACAATGCCATCCGGCTTAGCTAAAGACTTGTCTGCTAGCTGCAAGATCACTGTTGTAGGTCTAGGACTCCCTAGCCCTAACTTTCTGAATACCGAAGATGGCATCAGATTTATACTTGCCCTCAAGTCGCATAACCCACGAGCTCGGATACTTTGCCCAATCGTCAGCTGGATAGTAAAACTTCCAGGATCCTTCAGTTTAGTGGGCAACCTGTTCTGAATACGGGATGTGCATTCCTCCGTTAAAGCCACCGTGGCATACTCGGTCAAGCGACTTTTGTTGGCCACGATGTCTTTGATATACTTTGCATATTTTGGCACACCCTGCAAGACATCAACAAGAGGTAAGTTAACATGTACCTCTTTAAGTACCTCCATGAATTTCTGGCAACACGCCTCCTCCTTGTGTTTCTTACGTCGTTGAGGGAACGGGGGTGGAGGCCTTGTTGGTTCAGCTTCTTTGGTCTTCCCCATATGTGAGGTTTGTTCTCCCTCAACATCTGCTGCTCCTGACTTCTGAGGCGGTCTTTCCGGTTCCACCTCCTTTAATTGTAAACCACTCCTCGTGGTCACTGCATTTACCTGCTTAGGATTGGGATCCGTGTCGCTAGGTAGTCCTCCCCTTGGTCTAGTATTTTGGGCACTGGCAAATTGCCCAAACTGATATTCAAGAGCCTTGGTTGCCAATTGATTGTTCTTTACTTCAGCCGCCAGTTTGACATAGTCAGCCTGCAATTGTGCCTGGTTGGCAATCATGGTCTTGAACATTTCCTCAATAGTCGGTGATGGTGGTGGAGGAGGGGCATTGTGATTTCTAAACTGATTCTGATAGCCTTGTTGCCCTCCTTGGTTTCTATGCATACCCTGCCCTGAACCCTGGCCTTGTTGATTGTTGCTACCCCACGAAAAATTTGGATGATTCCTCCAATTCGAGTTGTAGCCACCACCAAACTGCTGTTGATTCCTCTGTGCATTGCCCACAAAGTTGATAGAATCAGGATTTGCACCACAACATTCAGCTGAATGCTCACTACTACCACACACTTCACACCACATCTATTGGACTGCATTAATTGAGGCTGACGGCTTGTTCAAATTCATATTGCTGAAGTGAGTGTTTAACTGATTTTGCAAAGCAGCTATCTGTGCAGCGATAGCTGTGAATCCATCCACTTCAAGCACTCCCGCTGCTTTCCTTACTCCACCTCTTGAAGAATCTGCATTCCATTCCAGATTGCCTTGTGAAATTCGGTTGAGCAAAGTGTACAGCTCCTCATAAGTCTTCTCCAGCGCTTGCCCTCCAGCTGCTGAGTCTAACAAAATTTTAGTGTGAGGTTCCAAACCCTCAATAAAAGTGTGGACCAACACCTCATTTGACTGATGATGATGAGGACAGTCCCGCAACATGGACTTGAATCTTTCCCAAGCTTGATAAAGATTTTCTCCTTCCCTCTGTTTAAAACTTAGAATCTGACTTCTAAGTTTAGCTGTTTTACCTGAAGGGAAAAATCTGATCAAGAACTTCTTTGCAAGATCATCCCACGTTGATATAGAGTTGGGTGGTTCAGCTTTTAACCACCTCTTGGCTTCACCAAGTAAGGAAAATGGAAATAAGGTGAGCCGAACATAATCAGGTGACACTCCAGCGGGGATGTAAGTGTCACTTATCTCCAAAAAGTTCTGGAGATGTTGTTGCGGATCTTTGTGAGGGAGACCGGTAAACTGCCCGCTAGTGTGCAAAAGTTGCACCATATTTTGCTTTAACTCAAATCTCCCCCCAGGCTCTGGTTTGCGGATGCTGGAATGTACATTATTAGCGTGTGGGATTGCAACCTCGCAAACCAGCCTGGCTGCTACTTCCTCGGGCACTAACACTGCCCGCACAACTGGTGGATTAGGTTGCTCCATCATAGACTGTTTGAGCAACTGCAACTTCTTCCGAAGAGCTTCTCTACGTTGACTATGCAATTCTCGTTCTGGCTCTAAGTAAGATTCCACCAGCTCCTTGTCCCTTGCCAGTGTTCACAGAAATAAAAATCTGCAAAATACAAGCTAAGACCAAGTTGTTAACACTTAAGAAGATAAAAATACAAATACAGTAAATTTACACTAAACAAACTTTTACAAATCGCCTAGCCTCCCCGGCAACGGCGCCAAAAACTTGTTCGCGCTCTGCTTCTCGGTATATATTATACACCGACACGCAAGTGTATGTGGTCAAACAAGTAATAAAGTGGCTAAGTAGCCATGTATCGATCCAAGGAGGCTGCTCTAGATATGCAAAACTGCCTAGTTTACTATATCTCTATTCTATTTCTAACTATGTTAACAACAATCCAACCAAGATTTGAGTAAGTTTTGTTTCTAAACTAATTATCTACTAAAATTAATAACTACTATTTACGTTGAGTTTAGACAATGGATATGCACATGCCAAGGTTAAGAACGAGTAATGAACTTGATAATCATGATAATTTGGTCATCTTCTTCTTCATATTGCTAGCCAAGAACGTTTGCTTAGAAATTAGAACTTCCGTATTCAATTTCACTTTAGCTTCATAAACCATTCATCTACATTTCTGTGATCAAATGCAATTTATGACCTAACACTACAATTCCGGTTCCTAAATTGACTAATACGGCTTTCAAGTATATTTCTATCAAGAAAGCACATCAAAACCCAATTTTCCCAAATCAAGTTAAGAACAATACCCTATTAATTCACAACTTTCCAATTTTATGCTCTCTCGAGTGAAATTGGACTTTTTAGATATACATTAATGGTGGCCAATCAAGAATGTAATAAGCACAAGAATTAATAGAACAACATGCAAGAAGAAGAAGAAACCATATCAATGATTACTAACATTCATTTCACAAGTTCAAAACCTCAGCAAGAGAGGAATTAGCCACTCATTCTTGGATTAATCATCCTAGAATGAGTGTGAATCATGCATACAATTGAAGGAAAAAAGAAGGGAAGAGAAGAAAACTCTTATCTTTTCTATTCTTCAACTGCCACAAAACCACGTTCCCCTCCCACTTCTGAACTCAGGCTAAAAACTAAAACTAAAAAAAACTTCTTTTAAAAATAACCTAAGTGTGCTATTTATACTAGTGGGAAATTTTTCCCGGAATAACAAGCAACGTGTCACGGAGGCCAACGCGGAGCACTGCCTCCGTGACACGTCGTGGACGCGGACCCTCTCTAGAAATTGCATGGTCCGGATAATTAGCCTCAACGTGGCACGGAGGCCATCGCGGAGGCCTGTCTCCGTGCCACGGAGCTGACGCGCAGGCACACTAGAAATTTCCACTTTTATTTCTGCCCAGGCAGTGTGCTACCACGATGGCAGCGTGGCACGGCACCATCGCGGAGCCACTGCAAAATATGCCATCCGAGGTCTTTTCAACGCTCGCATCCAAGTCCAACTACGACATAGTTCCAACACGCATTTTAGCTCTTAAAAATCACATTATCCTGCAAAACAAATGCTAATCATGTTGATTAGTATAAATTCGCATTTTATTACGAAATACATGATATTATATACACATTGCACAACAAACAAGGTAAAAATGATACGTTTGAGTATCACTTGGGCATATAAATCTGCCCAAGATCAGGTGCTAATTGTAAACCTATGTTAACTTTTTTGAATGTTACACTCATCTACGATTATTATAGACAATTCAGTATTGGTCTGGGAGCTCTTCTTTCTGGCAATCGAAACATAAGTGATACAATGTTAGAAGCTACTATTGAGTGGTATGATTTGATAATCCTGTCTCCTTGTACTTGATTTGACCATCAGTAGTGTGAGCTTTTTAATTTGTATTATCTTTAGTTTAAAACATGTGGTGCAATAAAGTCTTCACTTATATATATATTCACTGATTTGTATATTTATTTTGATTGTGTAGCCTGGCTTCTTAAATGTCTGACGACAAAATCAAAAGAGGAATCTTGTATACATGCATTAACGAGTACGTTCTTGGTCCTGGAGAAAGCATTCTTTTCTAATGGAGTATAATTGTTTGAGACATGAAATCTTAAGAATTAAATCAGCTCCTCTTTGTCCCTGAAATAACTAGTTATTACTTTCTGATTGTTTGAACTTATAAATTTTATATCATATTTATATTGTGTTAGTTGAATGTATTAGCGACTGGTTTTAACCTTAGAGGATTTCTAGATCACATGTTTATTCCTGTATTCCTCGTTACTACACCATTTAACTATAGTAAGCATATTTGAGGGAGTCAAAATTCACAATGCAGAACATGCTGATGATAATGATGCTTCAATTTCAAGGTGCAGATTTTCTAAAGCACAAATGTCTAGGTTAATCTCTCCTGATTTTAATTCTTTATGTTACATGTCGGCACAAGGAATACACACACTTACTTTGCTGCTATCATGTGACAGTGACAGTACTAAAGTGCCTATAACCACTCCGGGTGAATGCTACTACACCCGAATCATGTTAGTTGCAACACTTGATCAATCAACTCACTCTTAGTCACTCTTTTATATATTTGTTTATTTTTGGTTAACATGCATTTGAGATCTGAACTTTGAGGTAATGAACGTGGGCTACTTAATCTTATCATTGCAGTGCTATAGTTGTTGAAACAGTCTTTTTCTTATCCCCATACAACAATTTTGACGCTAAAGATAACCTTTGTGAGGGGATTACTAGTCAGTATCCATGAGATTGTTTGATGAAGTTTTGGGAAACATGTATTTGCAACTCCAATAAAAAGAATTAAGTCAAAAGTTTGTTATTTGGAACCATTCCTATTTAGTTGTGATCATTTTTCCCTTACAGAATGCATTAAATTAGAGGTAACAAATGTAAAATTTCTTGTGAACATACTTGTTTCTGATATTTCTTTTTGTGTGCAGTATTTGGGATATTATAGTAGAGGTTGGAACTGCTATTTTGCGGGATGCTATGGCTGAAGACCTGGAAAAAGGTCATAGTGATGTTGGGGCAAGAGAGTTGCAGCATATGTTAAAAGCTCAATGGAGCGATAAGTTCTCAACAGTGGATTATGAAATGTAAGTGGATAAGATATCATGTAGAGTGAGAGCTTGGCATTAGTAAATTCAGTATTGCTACACATCCATTCATATTGGGAATCCATATTTATTCTTCCCGGTAAAGTAATGAAAAAAATTATAGTAATTTGTAAAAACTTCTATGGGGTGGATAGCTGAATACAAACAAAATACCTTTGGTAGCATGGGATTTGATTTGTAGGAAAAAAAGGAGGAGGACTAGGCATAACTGATTGTATAGTGTGGGATGAGTCTAAAGTGAAAAAAATGTGTTTTAGAACATTATAAATAAGGTTTATAACCTACGAATAAATGGGTGAACCATATTTATCTAAAGGGACAAGACTGGTGGCAATATAAAGCTTCTCAAGATAGTTGCTGGTAGTGAGGCTGATAAGGTTGATACTTCTTTAATGTTTGTACATGATGTTTATGGAACTTCTTTTTGACAGTCCGAATTTTTGAATCGTCAAAACTCTAGGGTGTGCCAAATTTAACCTTTCTCCACCTGTTGATGCAAGTAGTGCACGAGCTATACGAGGAAAAAATCTTCCAAATTCTTCTGGCTCAGCTCATGCTTTGATTACTGAATATGTATTTTATATTTAACATTCATCTTTAGAGAAAAGAAACCTTAAGGTAATTGTGATACATAAATAATGTGTTATATTGTTGGCTGTTGTGAACTAAAAATAATGTATAACATATGTTACTACAAATATTAAACAAAAAGGAAAAGAAAATCTATGATTTAGTATTAACATTGATGCAGAGACTGCTACAGCTAGTGATTTTGGGTTTTGTTGAATTGAAAAATATGAATTGAAATTGCTGTAATACGGTTTGATAGTGTCTTATGCTCTCTTTGACAAAGTATATATGGGTAGATATACATGAATGTATCTGCGGGGACCGTTGAAGCTAATTGTAACTATGCAGATTACATACTGAAGTTAATCATTTTGATCTCCTCCTATATTCAAATTTTGATGCATCATTCTCGAAAATGAAATAAAAGGAAACATAAGAAAGACTAAAAATAATTGAAAATCTCTATTGCTTCATATGAATGAGGCAACAGAAACATTATCTCTTATAATATTTCTACATATTATATAATATTTGAGTTATGATTTTCTCAAACTATTCGGTGAACCTCGAGGATAATCTCTCTCCAAACAACTTTCATACTTGTGGCCTGGAATATTTGTTGACCTATAAATTTTCTTGTTGCTTCCAAACAAGTGCTTTGTGGATTCTTTGTCTTGGAATCTAGCTTTTTCTGTGAAGCCTTTGAATTTTTTGCATATTGCTGCGTAAAAATCAAACCTCTTCAGTAGGGGCTATAGGCATTCTTTGGGTTGTCAGAATAAGTTGTAAGGCAATAGGTAGTAGTTCAAAGAAGTAGTTAACCAACATGATCTTTTAGCTTATCTAAAATGGTTCCTTTTTCCCAAGACACAACATGTTGATGTTTCTAGATATGATTATTTAGATGCGGATGCGACTTTTTTTTTTGGTCCTAGTGTTGTTCTTATAATAATGCCATTTTTTGCATTAGTGTTGTTGAAATATCAATATCATCTTTTATCTCCTTACTACCAATGCTATGTATATGATTTTATTCTCCCTCTCATGTCTCCTTGCTACTTGTTTGAATGGAAATATGAATACCCTATTGATGGTGCTGAAGAGCATCTAGTAGTTTTTACCTCATTCATATAATTACTTAGCTACTATATTAAAAATAAATATTTATTTTTTTTCTAACTTTTAATTTCAGTTTGCATGTGTAGGGAAATGCGGGTTGTCAAATTTGAATGGTGGCCACAAGTCAACTCGATCTATTTAAATGAACTATAAAGAGTTTTTCAACTAAAGATTCTGATATATGTTTGAATGCATTTTGTTTTGTGCAATTTTTTTCTAGTATAGATCATTAAAATATTTCTTTCTAACTATATGTAGTAAAAGACATGTTGTTTTTCAAAGTTTGTTAGAAATATATACATTTGAATAATTTATTAGTTAATTTGGTGCTTGATATATATATATATATATATATATAGAAATTGTAACTATAAAATTCTAGACAACATTGCCATATTTCAAAAGTGTGGCTATACAGACACTATTTGTATGGCTTATTGTTCATATCTTGTGGCATGTACATAAGAAAAGGTTACACTTTATAAGTTTTGTTGTAGGATAGATATAAAATACTACACTTTATAAGTGTTTTTGTAGGAAAGGTATAAAAAGCTATTCTTTATAGTGTAGCCAATAACAAAGAAAAGACCACGCTTGAAAGTGTGGCTTTATCGAATAAAAGTGTATCTAATCAGATGCTATAAAGCGTGGCCTTTGTATCCCATTGGCTACTCTTTCCAAGTGTAGCATCTATGGAAACACTTGAAAAGCGTGGCCTAAATTCAAAGGTTACGCCTCTTTAGGCAACCTCCAAAAAAGTGTTTCCTAAAGTCAAATAGTGTAGCCGTAGATCAAAGGCCACACTTTTTTCTAGTTTAGGCCACACTATACAAGAGTGGCTAAAAACCTAAAATGTTGTAGTGGTTTCCCTATCTTCCTAGCTTATTTAGTCTCCATTTGAGGATGAATGTTCCAAAGGGCAAGATAATATAACACCCCAAGGTTCGTAAGACTAAGCCTCAGGGTTGGAAGTTGGTCATGCAGAGAAACTAGTAAATTGCCTGAGGACGGGTCTCAGTATAAGTCATAGGTTCCTGGTATGACTCGTACCAAGACCCATGGTGAGAGGCTCATCAGCTGTCAGGCCCTTGGTGAGGTAAGTGCGACTAGTGGTCACGAGTCGTACTTGGATGGTACGAGTTGTATCCAAGAGTCGTAAGAAGAGATTTAGACCAAGGATTTGGGATAAGGTGAGGAACCACGAGCGTTGGTACGACCTGTGGTAGGATGGTACAAATTGTTGTAAGCGCCCATGGCAAGAAGTTTAGAAAATGATCAAAGGTAGGACCTGAAACCATGAGACTCAATAGTAGTAGGGTCCTATGAGTCGTAGAACAAGTCGTAGCATTGAAAAAGACAGTATTAAATGCGAAGTCTGTAACACCTTGAAACTTTCCTGGACTAAACTTAGAATCAGCAGATTAAACCAAAAACCTTTACCTCAGAATGACCAAGACAACGAGTCATTGTTATCTCCAACTACCCGTTGGCTGGGTCGTGGTTAGCCCTGCCGTGGTCATTAGAGAACCAACAGCACATGGAATGACCCGTTGTGACATGCAACGAGTCGTCCTATTCCTTATTGTATTCCTAGTTCAGAGATCAGTTTTTGCCCTTTCTAGGAACCCACGAGTCGTATGATGCGCCATCGTTTGAAGTAAGGACTCATGAGGTGACTCATTGGTTGAAGCCCAAAAAATGTTGAAAATTTCCTTCAGTAACAATGAGTGGCAATAATGGCCTGTTGATCACACAATGAGTCGTTGTGTCCACCCGTGGTGACAAGTCCAAAAATTCTCAAGCTTTTCCAGTAGAGATGATGAGTCTATACAATGACTCGTTGGTTCTACCAACAAGTCGATACAAGGACTCGTTGGTTGTACCAACGAGTCGTTGTGTTGCTTATTGTTGGGGCTCCTAGGTTATTCCTTCCAATGAGAATGGGAAGCACCAACGACCCGTTGGTTCATTAAATGAGTCATGGTCACCCTTGTTTCCAGTTCAAGTCAGCAAAAAATCTAGGCCCAAGACCAACAACTGGTCCAAACGAGTCGTGGTCTCAACCAATAACTCCTTGAGTGACCTATTGGTCACTGTTGGGTAGTTTTTCTAGATTTTCTCCCGGAGTTATTTTAGTAATTTCCCAGCTTTTTAATCTCTAAACCTCATCATTTGGGCACATTTTGGAGATAATTAAATGGGTAATCGACTAGACCCCCCTAATTCTATCTTAACTCTCGATCTCCAAAGCGAAGAACTCTCAGACAAACTCCTAAGGGCATGTTTAGGAAATCGACTTTTCTTCTCAGATTCTCAAGATATTTTCTTTAGGATTTCTTCACTAGGTATGTGAGAATTTAGCAAGGGAATTGTCCTTCCATTGTGCCCCCAAAACCCATCTAAATTTTCTTATCGGCTCTAGGCCCTAAATTTTTTAATGTGAATAAATTTGCAGCCAGATTCCATCTATATCATGTGGAATATAATCCATGTTAATTGTAGTTATATTTCCACTATTTTGTGACTATATTGATGTTTTTTCTTGTAAAAGGATTCTAGCCCTAGCTTTTGAATGTAGTAAAATTAGAGTCTTGCATAATTTCTTAGTTATTCATATTGCTTGACTCTGTTAGTGTTGGGATTCCCATGTTATTAATATAATTTGAAGTCTCAGTCAGATGCATGCTAGTCCAGTTTCAGTCAGAATATTAGTATACTCAGTATATTTTAGGAATGTCAGCTGATCAGTTTAACTATAGTCTTTTCTTGAGGTGTCAGTGGTGCCTCCCAGATGTTAGTTATCAAAATTAGTTATCAGTTATCAGATATTAGTTAGCTCTTTGGACAGTTATGACTCTTCCAGATAAGCTGCTCTGACCAGTCTTCGAATACCAGTTATAGAATTCGGTCTGATAAGACTCTCAGTGTACTTCTAGATAAGTATTCTGGATTTAGTCTTGGACCCCAGTTTCGAGCTATCTGCTTAGTAGTCAGTCTACGAATATCTAGTGGAAGTAGGACTTAGCACCGAGTGGATCGGGGTTCCAGAGCACCCAGGTTTCCAGAACTACATTGCCACCGTAGGTTATTTTATTGGCTTTATGGCCCCAGATTTGTGATCACCTAGTTCATGTCTTTATATCCTAGCAAGGTATATTGGGTACTATCGATGGGGCGTATACATCAAACTCCACGTTGAGCTCATGTGGTTATATGTCGGTTATAGACTCTCCCACTAGTCAGTACAGTTTCAGTTTAGCTCAATTCAATTAAGTATAATTAGCTCAGATCAGTAACTCAGATTTATGACTTGTCTATGACCATCATCCAGGGCCATTACTGACCATATTAGTTATATTTCAGTTGTTCAGTTTTTAGTATTCCAGTTGGTCATTTCTTGTCATTTCAATTTAATTATTTGCATCTACATGTTTATATCATCTCTCACTTACTTAGTACATTCAAAGTACTAACACATACCTTCTATGATGCATCATATCATGATACAGCCGCAAGTTCTCAGCCATAACATCGTTAGTCGATTCCTTTAGGACATATCAGCAACAACAATTGGTGAATCCTCATATTTCGAGGATGATGTTTACTTTCATTATTTTTCTTTCAGTTGGACTTTAGAGTTAGTTGGGGTCTTGTCCCAACAACACATCATTTGTAGATGGCTTTCAGACATACACTCAGACATTCAGTATTGTTTTTCAGATTTATGAACTTTTATCAAATTAGTTTTCTTAAATAATTTTATTATTTAAATCCTCCGCTTATGTTTACTCAGATTACTAGTGTTATGATAGACCATGGGTAGTATTGGGGTCACTTGCGACTCCAAGTACTATGGGTCGTAAAAAACATGGTATCAGAGCATTAGGTTTAGATTATCCTAGGATGTCTGAAAGCCGCGTAAAGTAGAGTCCTTTTTATGGGTGTGAAGCGCACCACACTCATGAAGAGAAGGCTACGGACGTTATTAGGAAAACTCCCTTGTGTTCATACTCCTTATCATGCATTAAAGTTTAATTCCCGAAACGTTCTCTAACTCATGCTCTATTTTATTTTAGTGAAATTATGCCTCCAAGACGCGAAAACAGAAAAAGGGCTAACAACATTAACCAACCTGCCCCACCAGCTCCAGCAGCCCCTCAGGATGACCAAGTGTCCTCAATGGAATTCAGAGCAGCAATCCAACTGCTAGCTCAGACATTTACAAACAAAGTTAATCAGTAGGTGGTTCTGGTAAACTCAAACGGATGCGCAGCAGTTCCCAAAGTTTGGGACTTCACCCGAATGGATCCTCTAGACATTCATGGATGCAAGGTGGGAGAGGACCTACAGGAGTTCATGGATTATCTATGAAAGATCACCTGAATTATGGGTCTTAGTTCCGCTGAGAGTGCTGATCTAGATGCCTACCAGTTGAAAGGGGTGGCACAGATCTGGTATGAATAATGGAAAGAAGGGAGACCAGCAGTAGCGGAACCGGTGGAGTAGAAAGATTTCACCACAACATTCTTAGATAGATTCTTCCCCCAGGAGATAAAGGAGGCTAAGGTTGTAGAGTTCATGAATTCAAGGCAGGGCAACATGACAGTGGAGGAATATGCATTAGAATTCACGCAGTTGTCAAGATATGCTCCGGTGATTATAGCAGAGACAAGGGCTCGCATGCTTAAGTTCATCAATGGAGTATCAAACATGGTACTTAAGAAGTGCAGGACTGCGATACTCATAAAAGGTTTTCACATCTCCAGCCTCATTGTTCATTCCTAGTAGATTAAGGCAAAAAAGTTAAAAGATATGGAACGAGAGAATAAGTGGTCTAGGACTGGTCAATCAGATGATAGCCACCAGAGGTCTGGCAATAGTAGCTACCCATAGCAGTAGTAGTGACTCAAACACACATTTTAGCCAGCGCTTGTACTTTCTGATTTTGGAAGGATTGGACGAGTGGAGCATCTGGCTCTCAGTCACATAGTCACAGCTACAGCAAACACTACCTAGCTTGCCCTAACTATGGCAAGAATCATCCAGGTCAATGAGGGTTTCTTTGCGTGTGGATAACTAGGTCAGTGGTTGAGGGAATGTTTGTCGGCAGAACGAGGGAGATCATTGTCTACCACTTCAGTAGCTTCAGCAGGCCGACCAGCTCAGAAGGCCAACACTTCAGGTATGGATGGAGGTCAGCGCCAAAACTATTTTTATGCTTTGTCCTCTCATCAGGATCGGGAGGGCTCACCTGTCGTGGTCTAGTTTGAAATCTATCTGTTATTTTATCGGCCCTATGGCCCCAGATTTGTGATCACACAGTTCATGCCTTTATACCCTGACAAGGTATATTGGGTCCTATCGATGAGGCGTATACGTCGAACTCAACATCTAGCTTACGTGGTTATATGTATGTTATAGAATCTCCCACTAGTCAGCGCAATTTCAATTTACCTCAGTTCAGTTCAGTATAGTTAGCTCAAATTAGTATCTCAAATTTAAGACATGTCTATGACCATCAGCCAGGGTCATTATTGACTATATGAGTTATATTTCAATTGTTTAGTTTTCAGTATTCCAGTTGGTTATTTCATGTCATTTCAGTTCAATTATTTGCCTCTTCATGTTTATATCATCTCTTACTTACTCAGTATATTCAAAGTACTGACGCATACCTTCTATGTTGTATCATATCATGATACAGCCTCAGGTTCTCAGCCTCAGTATCGTTAGTCGATTCCTTCAAGCGATATCAGCAGCAACAGTTTGTGAATCCTCATCTTTCAAGTACTATGTTTAACTTCATTATTTTTCTTTCAGTTAGACTTTAGAGTTAGTTGGGGGATTATCCTAGCAACTCATCATTTGTAGATGGCTTTCAAACATAGTCTCAGATATTTAGTATTGCTTTTCAGATGTATGAACTTTTATAAAATTAGATTTCTTAAATGATTTTATCATTATTCCTCTTATGATAACACAGATTACCAGTGTTATGATAGACATGGATTGACTTGAGGTCACTTGTGACTCCAAGTACCGTATCTCATCCAGGTTATAGAGTCGGGTCATGAAAAAGTCTCAAGGGTATCTTTGTAACTTGCTAATCTTTTAAATCCTAAGTAACATCGTTTTAGGTGATTTAAGGGGTGTATTAAGGGGTTTTTCTAAGTCTAAACTCTCATTCTACTCCTAGCACCTCAATTAGAAGATCAAATCCTATCAAGACAAGGTTTGGGTTCTTCATCAAATTAATTCAATTCTCTCTTCGGTCTACAAGTCAAGCTAGGGATCAATCAAGCCCAAGCATGTAGGGTTATGAAAGGATAAGATCTTCCACCATCATGCCCAATTTCATCCCTATTTCATAATATCAATTCTCCAGGCATGATATGTTGAAAATCTAGGATTCGACCCAATACTCATGAAATCTCTTATGATCTCCTATAGATTCAACTTTCTTATGATTAAATTCATGACTTATGATTATGATTACCTATTTTCTACTAGAATCTTCCATGGATCTATACTTTCAACTTTATGGTGATTTTACCCAATTATGCATGATTTTATGAATTACGAGCTTATGATATGATTTCTATTATGAGTAACTATTCAAGTATGTATGGTTTTACTAACACTCAAGATATATATATCATGGACAACTCAATGGAATATTCTCATGACTATTTTATGTATGTAAATTATAATTATGATTTCATGAATTAGAAAACTCCATGCAAGATCAAGTTTGTTTTTACGATGATGATTATGATTCATTTACATGGTTTTGGGAGTAGTCACTAGCACCGACTAGGCTAGGGGTGCAAGAGAACCCGAAGCCTCATAAGTATGTTCCACCATAGGTATATATATATATATATATTCATGTATGGGGCTACACCAGAGAGTATTCCCCCATCCCCATGTGGCTCACGAGTGATATCACACCTTATCGTTCTTTGCCCTGGCAAGGCTTGGGACAACTCTGCCCACTTGAGCGAGATAGTTGGGGCATATTGTAAGACTTATCATAATGGTGTCGGTTATGATGAAGATTCCCATTGTTTATCATGTTTAAAGTTATTCATGCTTATAACTTACGATACTATGTTTATAGCATATTTGACCCATTGGTCCTTTATGAGCTTTTTACTTATAATTTCGAGTATGTTAAAATCAAATAATTGGCTTTCAAAATCCTTTGGTCATTATGTTCCAACTTATGATAAATATCTCATGATTATGATTAATTCAAGGATATGGTTTTTAACATGTCGTCCTTACTCTCATGTTCTAACTTATGTTATACTCATAATTTCAGACTATCATTTTACTAGTATGTTTTGACTTTCTGTACATACTCAGTTATTGAAACTACTAACCGCATACTCTATACTATATAATACATGATATAGTTTGGGTTGATCAGTCTCAACCCCGACATTAGCTCGCTCTCGCTTCAGTCCAGTACCACCCCAGTTTTGGTGAGTCCTCATGATCTGAGGACGACAGTTTTGGTTTTTGTCTTTTTTACCTATGTACATTAGTTTCAGACATAGAGATCTAGTCGGGAGTGTTGTTCCATCAGCTCATCTTATACTAGAGGCTTTTCACACAGTTATGTATAGATGGTTCGACATTATTGACTCGTTGTCTACACTTATGTTTTTATGATATGCAGACTTCCACTTATGTTTTGTTCAAGTATATTTCCACTTTAAATATTCTCTCTTTCATGGTATGTATGTACCATGGGTTAACTTGGAGCCATTCGCGGTTCTAGGTCCCATGTCTCGATCTGGATTCCACACTCGGGTAGTGACAAGAACACCTAGGAAGATACGACATTCCTCTAACCATAATTTCCTAAATTTGAACCTTGAACTCTATTAAGGTTCTTTAAGGTTAGTGTAATGTAAAAGTTGGGTTGGATAATCATAATTTATTATTAGGTTTTTATTTTCTTCACTGGATTGTTCCAGGGAGGACCAATATCTCAGGGTCTTGCTAGTTGAGCTTAGCCGAAGTCTTTTAGCGTATTTATTGTTTGGACTGAATATTCTAGAAGGTTTCACTTGTCAAGTGCTGATAGGCTTTTTTATTTCCTTTTTTCCTATTATTTAAGGTGTCATTGTCCACTTTTTAATACCTGGTAAATTGTGCATAAAAGCTTGTTGAATGTTATGAATGGTAATCTTAATTTCTATTTTTTCTTAGTTTTTTAAGATCTACTTTTTCTTTGAAGCTGAAGTGTTACAGTTCTCTATCTATGATACAATTCTGGTTGCTTGAAAATATATTGCAAGATCTTAAAAGTTTTGTGAGGACATCATAGAGCTCACTATATGAATAAGGTCTCCATATCTTTAATGCAAAGACTATAACAACTAACTTCAAATCATGAGTCGGATAATTCTTGTGATACTTCTTCAACTGATGTGACACATAGGCAATAACCTTACCTTCTTACATCACATATAATCCAATTAAATTTTGTCACTCCCCGAGTCTATACCCTGAACAAGACATGGTACTTGAAGTCACAAGGAACCCCAAGTCAACCCTTGGTCTATCGTTGCACAGGTAATTTGAGTAAAAACATAGCGAAAGCTTTGAAAATAATAAAATAACACATTCATGAAGAAGAACTAAATAATAATGTTTAAATGATTGAAACAAAGTCAAAAATTTGAATCTATGTCTGTTTCTGAAAGCCATCTATTTGATGAGCTGCTGGGACAAGCCCCCAGCTAACTCTATGTCTAACTAAAAGAAATATAACTGAAAAGAAATAATCCCCATCCTCGAAAGATGAGGACTCGCCATTAATGTAGCTAAAAACTTCTAGGCGAGATCTGCTAACGGTGCTGAAACTGAGAACCTGCAGCTATATAATAAAATGATAAAGCATAAAAGGTATGCATTAGTACTTTAAATGTAATGAGTAAGTAGGAGAAACCATAACACGAAGAATAGAACAACTGAACTGTAAAGACATGCAATGACCAACTAAAATGCTGAAACTGAATAAACTATGATATACTAAGATAGTCAAAATGACCCTGTCTGATTGTAAAAGACATGCCTTAAATCTGAGATACTAATATGAAATACTATACTGAACTGATCTGAAATGAGTAGTCTGAAACTGTTCTAACTAAGCTAATCTGTGACTGAACTGAACTGACTAGTGGGAGAGTCTATAACCGACATATAACCACGTGAGCTAGACCTGGAATCCGATGTATACACCCCAGTGGTAGGACTCTATATACCTTGCCAGGGTATAAAGGCATGAACTGAGTGATCATAAGTCTGCGGCCATGAGGCCAATAAAAATATCCTACGGTGGAAATGTAGTTCTGGGTACCTGGGTGCGCTGGAACCCTGGGCCGCTTGGTGCTAAGTCCTACTCCCACTGGATAGCCCTAGAATGACTACTAAGCTGATAGCCCAAAACTGGGGCCCAAGACTAAGTCAAGAATACCTATCTAGAAGTACCCTGAGAGTCTTATCGGACCGGATTCTATAACTAGTGTTCTAAATTGGTCAGAGCTGCTTATCTGGAAGCGTCATGACCATCTAAAGAACCACTAAAATCTGATACTAAGTCTAATACTGATAACTGGGAGGCACCACTGATACCTCAAGAATTAACTGTAGTCCAAATTGATCAACAGACATTTTTGGACAGCAATGAGCCTAATAATCTAATTAAGACTGGACATGTAAATATCTGACTAAAATTTCCACATACATTAATATTGGGGATTTTTCCAATTTGTTAAAATCAAGCTACAGGGAAACTAGTACAACACACAAGATTCTAAATTCTACTAAACTAAGAATTAGAGCTAAATTATTCCACAAGATATAATTCTCATAAATGTATTGAAATAGGGAATAATAAGCAGTTAAAATCATGAGAAATATACCATTTGAAATCATAGCGAAATTAATCTGACAATTTTTCTACATTCTGAATCCACAAAGCTGAACTGATAAAGATAATTAGAAAAGGTTTTTGGGGAGACAAGTGAAGAACTTTTACCTTGTTGAATTAACACATACCTGGTTTAGAAATCCCTAAAGAAGAAATCTTGAATTTCAGCACTAATGAGGAACCCTATCTCTTGCTTGAGAGAAGAAATACGGTCGTTTTTCTAAGAGTTTACATGGGGAATGAGGAGGAAAACCATTCAGTCCCTCTAATATATCCGAACTAATACTTAAAACAACATAGTTTAGGGACTAGATAAATGAAAAATTACAAAAATATCCCTTAAATAAAAACCTGGAAACTGGCCGTCAAGGACCCAACGGGTCACATAATGAGTCATTGGTTGTGACCACGACTCGTTGGGACCTCTTGTTTGTCCTACTGCCTGGGGGTTGAAAACACTGGATCTGGCAACAGGGGTCACCATGACTCATTGGGTGAACAAATGAGTCATTGGTTCCTCTAGTGGTCACTGAATGAGGAAACCTGGAAGCTTGACAACAGGTGACACAATGACTCTTTGGTTGGACCAACGGGTCATTATGTCCAGTCGTCACCTTCACTGCAAAAATTCTAAAATTTCTCAAAGTGGACATGACGGGTGGTGACCACGACTTGTTGAGGGACACAATGAGTCGTTGTTCCCACTCGTCACCACTAGAAGGGGTTTCTAGGGTTCTTACCCAATGATTCCCACAACGGGTCGTTGTTTCTGACAACGACTCGTGGGTTGAGTCGTGGGATCCTAAAGAAGGGATTTTGAGCTAGGGAACCAATGAGTGATAGGACGACTCATTTGTTTTGACAACGGGTTATTCTTTGTCCAGTGGGTTCTCGACTGATCAAGCAGGGCTGACCACGATTGACACAGCGAATCATTGGAGCTGACCATGACTCGTCTCAGTCATTCTGAGGCATTTTTCTAGTTTTTCTTCTGGATTTTTCTTCAATTTCTGATCCTGGTCTAGGAACATTTTGAGGTGTGCAATATCTCCCCCTTGGGATCGTTCGTCCTCGAATGATGACTAAAGCTATAGGAAAACTAGGAAAAGAGATGAAATTTCTAGACTAAGACTATGAGCTAGTTTCTGAAGGAGTAACTAACTCCGAGTTGAATTAACCATACTAATAGAGCTAATGCAACTAGAATGCACAATAGAAAATTTGAATTGAGTTGATGAGTACGGAATCGAATAGAATATTGAGGAGGGATTTAATACCTAATGTTGGAATTGAACTAAAAGGAAATAAGTGAAGGTATTTGGCCATCATGTCTTCTTCTTCTTCCCATGTGGCTCCCTCAATTAGCTGGTTCCTCTACAAAACATTCACTGAAGAGACTTCCTTGTTTCTCAACTTACAAACCTAAAAGTCAACTATCTGAACTAGGACCTCTTCGTAAGACAGATTGTCCTTTATTTCCACGTTGTCTAGTATCACAACCGAAGTTGGATCACCAATGCACTTCTTTAATACTGATACATGGAAGACTGGGTGCACCGATGCTAACTCTGGAGGTAGTTCTAACTCATATGCGCACTACCAATTCGCTCCAGAATTATGTAGGGTCCCACATATCTCAGACTAAGTTTTCCTTTCTTCCCAAATCTAATCACCCCTTTCATGGATGAGACTTTAATATAAACTTAGTCATCCACTGCAAACTCTAATTCTCTTCTCCTCACATCAGCATAATATTTTTGACAGCTTTGGTGCTTTTTTCAGCCTCTATATGATAAGTTATACCTTCTACATAGCCTCATGAACTGAGTCTATCCCAAATATAATAGCTTCACCAACCTCAAACCACCCGATAGGATATCTACACCTCCTACCACACAATGGCTCGAATGGGGCCATCTGGATACTGGAGTGGTAGTTGTTGTTGTACACAAACTAGATGAGAGGTAGTTAATCATCCCAATTCACTTGAAATTGGTCACAAATGCTCTCAGCATATCTTCTGAAGTCTATATAGTCCACTCAGCTTGTCTATCTGTCTGCAAGTGAAAAGTTGTGCTGAGCTTGACCTGGGTACAGAGTCCCTTCTAAAATGACTTCCAGAAATGCGAGGTGAACGAGGTACCTCTATTTGAAATAATGGACAAGGGCACCCCATGAAGTCTGACCAACTCCTAGATATAAAGCCTAGAATAGTCCTCAGCTAAGTATGTAGTTTTAACTGGGAGGAAATAGGCATCACCCAGATTGAGTCATATTGTCGACGAGTCTAAGGTAGACCCATAATAAAATCCATATTTACTTCTTCCCAGTTCCATGTGGGTATACTGATATCCTAGGTCATACCTCCCGGTCTCTAATGTTCCACCTTAACTTGCTGGCAGTTCGGGCAATTAGCTAATAATTCTGCAATGTCTCTCTTCAAGCCATTCCACTAGTAAATGTCCCGTAATCATGGTACATTTTTGTAGCACGTGGGTGGATGGAATATCTTTAACTATGTGCTTCATCCAGTATCTTCTGTCTCAAATCATCCACATCTGGTACGCATAGCCTACCCCGGTGATGGAGTACCCATCTCCCCCTTGGGAGAAAGCCTCCACTTCTTTTCAGAGAACCGCCTCCTTTAGCTTAAGAAGTATGGGATCTTCATCTTGCCTTGACTTAACTTCAACTACCAATGAGGAATCTGATCCACTCTGCACAACTACTTCGCCCGTGAGCTGTATCAACAAACTACACTCCCAACCGAGCTAACCTGTAGATATCTTTGCCAGTTCCTTTTTCCCTCTTCAACATGAGCCACGAGATCCATAGACATCCTTCTTAGAGCATTAGCCACCACATTTGCTTTGCCCGGTGATACAACATACTCATGTCATAGTCCTTCAGTAGCTCTAACCGCCTTCTCTGATGAAGATTTAGATGTTTCTGAATGAACACATACTGAAGGCTCTTGTGATGGGTGAAAACATCCATGTGAGCCCCGTAAAGGTAGTGCCTCCATATTTTTAACGCAAACACCATCGCTGACAACTCTAGGTCATGAGTCGGATAGTTCTTCTCATGAACCTTGAGCTATCTGGAGGCATAAACTATCACCTTACCCCGCTGCATCAGGACGCAACAAAGTCCAACTCTACAATACACCATGAACCCATCTGTTCCTTCTGATAAGGTTAACACTGGTGCGGTAGTGATTTGAGTTTTTAACTCCTACAAACTCTTCTCACACGCATCTGACCACTAAAATTTCACCTTCTTTTGATTCAACCTAGTCATAGGGTATGCTATAGAGGAGAAACCTTCCATCAAACATTAGTAATAACTGGCTACACCCAAGAAACTTCTGATTTTGATTGGGGAAGTAGGTTTGGGATAGTCTTTCAATGTTGCTATCTTTGAGAATCCACCTGAATACCCTGACCAGAGACCACATGACCAAGGAAAGTCACAGACTTCAACCAGAATTCACATTTGCTGAACTTAGCGAACAACTAGCGGTCTTTAAGTGTTAGTAGGACTATCCTAATATTGTTAGCATGATCTTCTTCTCTTCGAGAGTATACCAGAATGTCGTCAATAAATACAATGAAGAACATGTCAAGATATGGCTTGAAAACCCTATTCATCAGGTCCTTGAATGCTGCGGGGGTGTAACTCAATCCTAAGGACATAACCACAAATTCGTAGTGACAATACCATGTTCTAAAAGCTGTTTTTGGTATGTCACACTCTTTGACTCTAAGCTGATGGTAACCCGGCATGAGATCTACCTTGGAGAAACAACTAGCTCCATGAAGCTGATCAAATGAGTCGTCAATCTTGGGTAGGGGGGTACTTGTTCTTGACCGTGGCCTTTTTCAACTAAGGGTAGTTGATACACATCCTAAGGGTACCGTCTTTCTTCCACATGAATAATACTGTAGAACCCCATGGAGAGATGTTGGGCCTGATAAAGCCTTTATCAGGTGAGCTCTCTTAGTCCTAACAAGAGGACAAAGCATAAAAATGATTTTGGCATTGGCCGCCATCCGTACTTGAAGTGTTGGCCTGCTGGAGCTGTTGAAGCGGTGGATTGTAATCTCCCCCATCCTACCGAAGGGCATTCTTTGAGCTGATGACCAAGCTATCCACACCTGAAACAACCCTCTCGGGCCTGAAGGAATTCTCTTAGATGGTTCTTGCCACACTTAGGGCAAGCTGGGTAGCTATAGCGGTTGATGGCACTATGACTCTGGGACTGTGGGCTAGATGCTCCACCCCTCCGATCCTTGTGTGACCGGAAGGTAGGGGCACTAGCCGAAGTGAGTGCTGGAGCCCTCTGCTGCTGTTGTGGATGGCTATTACTGTCAGGTCTCTGGTGGCCATAATCTGACTGGCTAGTTCTTGCCTATTTGTTAACCTGCTTCAACACTTTTAGTTTTTCTACCTCAATCTACTAGGCGTGAACTATGAGGCTGGAGAGATTGGTATCCTTAATAAGCATTGTAGTCCTGTACTCCTTGAGGACCAAGTTCAATACTCCATTAAAGAACTTCAACATGTGAGCTCTCGGCTCAGCTACCATCTTTGGAGCATATTTAGACAACTTTGTAAACTCCAATGCATACTCATCCACCATCTGATTTCCCTATTTCAGATTCATGAATTCAGCCACCTTAGCCTGTCTAAGATCTTGGGGGAAGAATCTGTCTAGGAAGGTTGTAGTGAACGCCTCCCATTCCACCAGTTCTGCTCCTACTGGTCTCCCCTCCTTCCACTGGTCGTACCAGATCTTAGCTACCCCTTTCAGCTGGTAGGCAACTAGGTTAGCACTCTCCGAGGAGCTAACACCCATAATTCGGGTGATCTTCCTGATCTTATTCATGAACTCCTGTGAGTCTTCTCCCACCATAGGTCTATGAAAAACTGGAGGGTTCATTCGAGTAAAGTCCCGAACCCGAGAAGCGGTTGCAGACCCATTAGTATTTTCTGGAACCTCTTACTGGTTCATCTAATTCGTGACTGTCTGTGCGAGAAGCTGGATAGCCGCTTTGAACTTTGCAGAAGACACTGGGACATCTTGATGGGCTAATGGAACTTGTGTGGCAGGTTAGTGAGCATTGTCGGCCCTACTTTCGCTACCCCATTGTGAAGGCACAATTTCACTGAAACAAAATAGAGCACGAGTTTGGAGAGCGTTTCTAGAATTGAACTTCAACACATGATAATGGGTATAAACAAAAGGGAGTTTTCCTAATAACATCTAGTAGCTTCCCATTATAAGTATGGCGCGCTTCACACCCATGAAAAGGACTCTACTCGATGCGGCTTTCAGACATCCTAGGACACTCTAAATCTAGTGTTCTTAAACCAAGTTTGTTATGCCTCGAGTTTATACCCTGGATGAGACACGGTACTTGAAGTCACAAGTAACCCCAAGTCAACCCATGGTCTATTGTTACACTGCCAATCTGAGTAAAAACGTAGAGGAAGCTTTGAAAATATTAAAATAACACATTTATGAAGAAGAACTAAATGATAAAGTTTAAATGACTGAAACAAAGCTAAAAATCTGAATCTATGTCTGTGTCTAAAAGCCATCAATTAGATGAGCTGTTGGGACAAGCCCCCAGCTAAATCTAAGTCTAACTAAAAGAAATATAATTGAAAATAAATAGTCCTCATCCTCAAAAGATGAGGATTCACCACTAATGCAGCTGAAAACTTCTGGGCAAGATTTGCTAACGGTGTTGAGACTGAGAACCTACAGTTGTATCATAAAACGATACAGCATAAAAGGGATGCATCAGTACTTTGAATGTACTGAGTAAGTTAGAGAAACCATAACATGGAGAATAAAACAACTGAACTGTAAAGATATGCAATGACAAACTGAGACACTGAAACTGAATAAACTGTGATATACTGAGATAGTCAAATGACCCTGTCTGATGGTCAAATACATGCCCTAAATCTGAGATACTATACTGAAATACGGTACTGAACAAATCTAAATTGAGTAGTCTGAAACTATTCTAACTAAGCTAATTTGGGACTGAATTGAACTGACTAGTGGGAGAGTCTACAACCGACATATAACCACATGAGCTAGACATGGAGTCCGATGTATACACCTCATATGTAGGACCCAATATACCTTGCTAGGATATAAAGGCATGAACTGGGTGATAACATGTATGGGGCCATGAGGCCAACAAAAATATCCTACGGCGGCAACGTAGTTCTGGGTACCTAGGTGCGCTGGAACCCCGATCCGCTCGATGCTAATTCCTACTCCCACTGGATAGACCTATACTAACTACATGCTGATAGCTTGAAATTGGGGCCCAAGACTTAGTCAAGAATACCTATATGGAAGTACCTTGAGAGTCTTATTGGACCAGATTCTATAACTGGTGTTCTAAGACTTGTAAGATCTGCTTATCTGGAAGCATCATGACCGCCTAAAGAACCACTAAAATATGATACTAAGTCAATACTGATAACTAGGAGGCACCATTAACACCTCAAGGATTAGCTGTAGTCTAAACTGATCAATTGATATTTCTGGACAACATTGAGTCTAATAATCTGATTGAGACTGGACATGTAAATATCTGACTAAAATTTCCACATACACTAATAATATGGGGGATTTCAAATCTGTTAGAATCACGCTATAGGGAAACTAGTCCAACACGCAAGATTTTAAATTCTACTTAACTGAGAATTAAGGCTAAATTATTCCACAAGATACAATTCTGATAAATGTCTAGAAATAGGGAATAATAAGCAGTTAAGATCTGAGAATTATACCACTTGAAATCTTAACGAAATTAATTTGAAAATTTTTCTACATTTAGAATCCACAGGGCTGAACTGATAGAGAAAATTAGAAAAGGTTTTCGGGGACACAAGGGAAGAACTATTCCCTTGTTGAATTCCCACATACCTGGCTTAGAAATCACTGGAGAAGAAACCTTGAATTTTAGCATTGATGAGGAACCCTAGCTCTTGCTTGAGGGAAGAAGTGCGATCATTTTTCTCATAGTTTATGTAGGGAATGAGGGGAAAAATCGTTCAATCCCTCTAATATATCTAAACTAATACTTAAAATGACATAGTTTAGGGACTAGATAGGTGAAAAATTACAAAAATATCCCTAAAATAAAAATCTAGAAACTGACCGATAGGGATCCAATGGGTCACACAATGAGTCATTGGTTATGACCTCTCATTGGTCCTACTGCCTAGGGAGTTGATAACATTGGATTTGGAAACGAGGGTCAGCAAGAACCCGATGAGTCATTGATTCCTCCTATGTTCATTGAACGAGGAAACCTGAAACCTTGACACAGGTGACATAACGACTCGTTGGTTAGACCAACGGGTCGTTGTGCCCACTCGTCACCTTCACTGGAAAAATTCAAAAAATTCTCAAAGTGGACACGATGGGTGGTGACCACGACTTGTTGTGGGACACAATGAGTTATTACACCCACTTGTCACCATTGGAAGGGGTTTCTAGGGTTCTCACCCAATGATTCCCACAACGGGTCGTTATTTCTGACAACGACTTGTGGGTTGAGGCGTGGTGTCCTAGAGAAGGGATTCTGAGATGGGGGACCCACGAGTGATAGGAAGAATCATTAATTATGACAATGGGTCATTCCTTGTCCCTGGGTTCTCAGTTGATTAAGCAGGGTTGACCACGGCTGACACAACGAGTCGTTGGAGCTGACCACGACTCATTGTCTTAGTCGTTCTGAGGCATTTTTCTAGTTTTTCTTATGGATTTTTCTTGCGAGGTCTGAGCCTGACCTAAGAAAATTTTAGGGTGTTATAATTTCAAAAGCATCACAATACACTATGCAGCCATCAGACCCCAAAGGCACTGTCAAAAGAGGAGCTGAAGTCAACCTTACATTCAACTCTTGAAACCTCTTTTCACATGACTTGGACAATTGAAACTTAGCAGTCTTCTACGTCAATTTCATAAGTTATGAAACTTTAGATTAAAATTCTTCTATAAATTTTCAATAGTATCCTACCAAACCCAAAAATCTAGGAATGTCTTTTGCCCTCGTAGGTCTCGACCATTCCTTAGCTGCTTTGATATTTTGAGGATCAACCTTTATATTATCACTAGATACCATATGACCCAAAAATGCCATAGATTTAAGAAAAAATTCACACTTAAAGAATTTTACATAAATCTTATTCTCCTTAAATCTTTGCAAAGTTATTCTCAAGTGATTCGTATGCTCTTCAAATCTTTTTGAGTGAACAAAAAGCATTAATAAACATCATAATGAACCTATCAAGAAAGGGAATGAAAACATAGTTCATCAATTTTATAAATGTAGCTAGTGCATTAGTCAAGCCAAAGGACATCACTAAAAATTTAAAATTACTATAACAGATACAAAAAGCTATTTTCCAAATATTTTTCTCATTTATTTTCAGCTGATTATACCCTGAGCATAGGTCAATTTAGAAAAGAAATTAGCTCCTTGAAGTTGATTAAACATATCATCAATACCTAAGAAAAGATATTTATTCTTAATGGTCACTTTATTAAGTTGGAGGTACTCAATACACATTCTAAGTGACCCATCCTTGTTTCAGACAAGTAATACCGGAGTACGCCAAGGTAAAGTACTCATCCGAATAAGAGCCTGTTTGGATGGGCTTATGACTTATGATTTATAAGCCAAAATTCATAAGTTAGTATTTTTGACTTATGACTTTTGACTTATTGTTATTATTTTAGCATTGAAATAAGTGCTTAAAAGAACTTCTTAATTTTTTTTCAAACAATACAAAAGTTCTTAAAAGTACTTAAAATAAGTCAATCCATCTCTAAATCCTTCATCTAGCAAATACTTCAATTCACGCAACTCAATAGGACCCCTACAATAGGGTAAAATATAGATTGATTGAGTATCATGAGTAATGTTAATCCTAAAATCAATAACTCTATCTAGCAGAATACCATGGAGTTCCTCAAAAATATACTTCAAAAAACTCATTGACCAAATGCACTAAGTCAAATTCGGGTAGAAGGACTTGAGCATTGTTCACAAGGACTTTATGATATACACACCCTTTGGATATCATCTTGCTAGCGTTAGAATAAGAAATAAGCCTATATCAAGGCTTATCAATTTCTTCCTTTCATTATAGAATAGGTTCATTATTCCAGTCAAATCGTACCATTTTGGATCGGTAAGCCATAATTGCATAACAAATGGAAAGTAAGTTTATTCTCATTAACAAATTAAGTCTACCATCTCCAATTCAAATAAATTAGTGGTGGTCTTGCGCCTTTTGTCTATGATTAGCAACTTCTATAAACTCTAGAAGCAATAATAAGTATATCAATAGGGGTATTAACTGATAAAGATTCTATCAAAAGTTTGGGCTCCACCCTAAAATCAAGAGCAAAATTCAGAGTCATATATCATAATTTGTATCTAGGATCAATCAATGAATACACAGTATAATTTCAAAAAGTAAGGATACCTATAACTACAACATCAGAAGCCTCAGATGTTTCTCTACTAGCTAGATTATATGTCGAGCTTGCCTCTATTTCCATTATTCGCAACAACATTACCTTTCCATACGTTAGAACGACATACTCATCACGTAATCCCATTTTAATGTGTCAACTCCAATACCCTTCACACAAGGAATGTCTCAAAAGCCCTCTCTCGAAACTTGATTACCATTACGTGATATTAGACATATGTAAGCCCTTTCCCTTAGCTGAGGATGTGTATATCACTTTCAATACCTCATCCATGTTAATAGATCTTGGGCCTACCAAACTTTTGATTGGTTTTTCCCTATAAATAGGACAAATTTCATCTTTGTACATGTCTTAGAACATCAACAACATCCCCACAATTACTATGTTTACACCGATAACTATAATAGAACTCCAAGAACCACTGCACTATCCATCACATCATATATTAAAACCAATGTGCTCTCCGTAGCACCATTATTCACTTGATTAAAATCTGCATTATGAGTTAAAATCGTCTCCATGAGGAATGAGTAGCGAATGTATTAGAACAATCACAAGAGTAGCTCAACATCAATAGCATCATCTAGAATTAAGAAGAGTAAGAAATACCTATAAGTGCCCTAGGAGTCCTTTGATCATGCATGTGATCAAGCTGTAAGAGGAAGAATCCACTAGACATACCTTTTACAGATAGATCCTGGATACTTCTAACCTATAGCTCTAATACCAAGATTGTCATGTCCTAAACCTGACTCTAGCATAATAGGCCTCCTATGCTACGAAACTATATCGGAAGCACCTTACAAAATAGTATCCACGCAGCTGTGCTATTTTAATTACCTATGTTTATTAACTAAATTATGTATAATGAGGAAAATAATTATTAAATGAAATAACGATTATATAATGCATAATTTATGATATAAATGTCAACTAGTAAAGTAGTGTGCCCCATAAGTCAAGTAATCACTTTAAGCATTTCTCATGACACAATCTCTATCTATGGAGCCTCTATAAGAGAATAATTAACTTGATATATCACTCAAAAGTATAATAAAGAAAGTGAAAGAGTCAATTACATCCAAGAGCAAGAACGTGGGTTCACCAAAAATCTGATGAATAGGAAGTCCCTCCTAGGCATCTTGTAAAGCTGGAACAGGCTCCTCCTTGTTACCTAACATACCACCAAAAATAACTATGATATGTTTGAGTACTGAATACTTAGTGAATGTCTTTGGAGAAAAATATTTACGAATAAAAATAATATTTACTATAGTAATAATAATAATAATAAATAATATTAATAATAATAAAAACAATCTTAATAGCAAAGCAGTTCAAATCCAGTAAAAGAGAAGTCATGTAAACTTAGAGAAATCATGAATGAAGAAATAATTAGTTCCTTTTCATTATGCTCAATAATCGTACATGAAAATTTGTTGCCACAAGTCAAGTCAATTATGTCATTATCATACCTAATCTCAAGGTAAGCAATCAACCACAATTAAATTCATGCCAACTCTTGAAAAAATCAAACTTGTCAAGACAACTCAAATGCAAATCAAAGTTTAGTGTGCCATGCTTTAAGAAAAATTAAAATCCATCATGATAACTTTTAAGGTGGATCAAAAACTCCAAGAGCGATTCATCGAGGCTACCAACCTTCAAAGATTATTTTTCTTCCTAAAGATCAAGGCTGCTCCTAGTGTAATTCATCGAAATTGTCAATTCAACCCTCAAAGACTATTTTTCCTCCTATATAGAAAAATTGCCTATACAAGTCCAAACATAAACAATTTCAATCAAGGTACTTCAGCAGAATTACCAATCATGGCATAATTAGTAGAATCCTTCTTTTATCAATCTTCTAAGTAGAGGTACATAAAATTATTGTTCATATTAAATCATATTTAAAGATATTAAATCATGTTTCAAGTCAATAAGCTCATTTAGAGAGCAAAAAGCATATTGAAAGTCATTACATTAAATTCAACTCAACAAATTTCTCTCATGATGGAAATGTGTTACATATATATACCATAATATGAGAAAAATATAAAGACTCGACACAAGCTTGTTTCACACGCCTGTGAAGTCCTATTCAAAATCTCTTTATAGTAAAAAATATATATTAAAAAAGATAGTTGCCTTAAATCCCTCTAAAATGTCCTTAATGTGTTCAACATTTCTCAAGATGACTCTATAATCAGTTTCAATAACAAAGTTTAGAACTTTGATCAAATTTCATGAATTTTTACACTTTTAGAGAAAATAGTATTCTAGGACAAAATACATGTTTATGACAAATTTAAGAATCATCCATGGTAGGTAATGCCTTTCAATAGGTAACAGGAAACCCACTTAAACCTCTAGTCACAGAAATTAATCGAGGGACTTACCTCTCGAAGACCCCAAGAGTTTCCATCAAATCTCTTGAATTTAATTCCTAGAATCTAAGGATTAAAATGATAATCTAGCATTAATTTTTATTAATTTAATATAATAATCATGAAAATTAAGTAGTAGATCACCTTAAATAATTAGAGGAAGTTCTAGAGTATTTTCTCTTGCAAAAGTCAGCCAAAAATGAAATGGAACAAAAAGTCCAACTAAAATACATATTTATAGGTTTTTTGCAGTATTTGGCCTACGTCCACCATATATGTATATTGGACATACGGGTCAATATGCCGTTGTATGTCAACTATGGAAGCTTAAAATGATGTATATATACACCTGATATAAGATGTTATATATCTAATATATGACTAATATACATTTTGTAAGTCATGTAGGACAAACATGCGGCCCACATGTCCCATGTATAGTTGTATGTGTAACACCCTAAAAGTCCCTAAGATCAGACCCCAGACTCAAAGCTAGAATCAATAGATAGTGAAAATCTTTGCCTCAGAATGAGTCAGGGTACGACTCGTTAGATGATACCGTGAGTCGTGGTCAGACTTGTGGCAAGCAGTCAACAGAAATTTTAGCCGTAGGACAACATAATGAATGATTCATTACTAGGTACAATGACCCATTATGTCCCCCATCATGAGCAGTAGTTTAGGAAATGGTCATGTTTCTCCCAATGACCATGAGTCAAAGGACGACTTGTGCTATCCCATGATGACTTGTTACAACGCTCGTTATTTAGAGTTCATAGAATTTGGCCAGGAAGCAACGAAGGGATGTAATGACTCATCGTGACATACAACGACCCGTGGTGAGGACCCGTATAAAGGAATTTCAGAAATTGTACAAGCGAGGTAGTGGTGACAATAAGGGGAGTGATGAGTCATGGTGGCAGGTGACGACTCATCCTGTCTAATCATTTGTTGATGAATCAGAAAACCATAAGTCAGCTCCAGAAGTAATGGATGGAGTCAACGAGTCATTGAGTCTAGTAACGATTCGTTGTGTGGATTGTTTCTACTGACGGGCAGAATTTTAGATAAAATTTTAGGGGTGTTTTAGTAAAATCTTGTGCTTCTAATTCCTAAGTGAGGTCATTTTGAGTATTCTAAGGAATGGATTTAAGGTATTTTCATAGCCTAATCCCTCATTCCTTCTTAAAGACATCTATAAGCTTTTCTTCTTACTTTCTCTCAAGGCTCAAGACCTAGGGTTCTTCTCCAAGAGCTTCAAGATTCAAGTGCTACTGAAGGATTTCTTCAAACCAGGTAAGTGGAACTTCAACAAGAGTTTCCTTTCACCCTTGTGTCCTAACTTATTTTAAAAACCTTAGAATCTTCAGTTCTCTAGTAAAGCATGTCCTAGGGTTTTGATTCTATGCATAAAAACTCCTATGATCAGCCATTCCTTCAAGTTCTCATGATAAATAATTATGCATATTTATCAATTCCCTCTCAATTTTTAAGATGTTGTTCGATACGATTATAACATGATTTCTAAGGCCCAATTATGATTTAGCACTTCTTTTGAAAAATATGGCTCTTTTGAAATGTATGACTTTACCTTGATTCCAATACATATGATTTACCCTATGGTTCGAGTCAATGATTTTCATGAATTCAGAATAACTAGCATGTACATGGTTCTCTAGACTATCAGGTCTCTTGCTATTAGAAAGCATCCCTGACTAGTCCTAGAACCTCAGTTTTATTTAGACTCTCAGATCTCTTGCTATTAGAAAGTAGCCCTGACTAGACTCTCATGAATTTGGTATGATCAGCATGTTTATGATTATTTTAACTCTCAGGTCTCTTGCTATTATAATGTATCCCTGACTATCTTAGAACAATAGTTATGAGCCCTCATTATCAGTATGTAATGGTCCCTTAGTCCTTTGGGAACTCTTGCTAAATAAAGTGGTTCAAACTAGTCTTAGGACATCAACTTCAGATTTATCAGTTATATGTATCCTTATGTTTAGTTGGGAGTAGTACTCAGCACTGAATAGGTCAGGGTTCCAGCAAAAACAGGTCTTAGAACTAAGTGCCACAATAGGATAAGGAATCTTTGATATTAGATAATATTTTTCCTTAGCCTGGGGAATATGGGATCCTCGCTATTGGAGAGTGTGTCTCTTGCCTCATGGGTGCATACAGGGGTCATCAATATTAGAGATACTCTCCATAATTTCACAAGTGATATAACACAGTCAGAATTCCCACCCTTGGCAAGGCATGAAAACCCTTCCAACCGGGGTTACAGGTCAGGCTCCATGAGGGTCACATTGGAGTTTTCAGTTAATAGTCTCTCCCACAGTACAATTTAGTTTCAGTTTTAGTGTAGTTATTTCAGTTATAGTTTTCAGTTTATGTTGTCAACTTTAGTTTTTTGTGTATGTACTTGACCCTTATGAATTGGTTTTACTTGTATTTATTTGAAATGTTTTCAAAAGAACATATCATATCAATAATTATCCATCTCAGATAGGATCAATGTACTTTACCTTAGTTATGCATTTAGTTATGTATTTAGCTCAGTCATTCTCAACATACTAGCATGTTTCAAGCTTTAGTTACATTTTTCATATACTAGTACATTCTAAGTACTAACCGAATAGTTTGTGTGCTATATCATTTTATGATATAGATTCAGCTATCCAGAGTCAGCTCTACTGGTAGACACATTCCAGACTTCTATCAGCTGACATTGGTGAGTCCTCCTCTTCTCAAGACGGGAGTTATCTTTCCTTTAATACAGTATTATTTTAGTTTTAGATTTTAGAGCTAGATGGGGGCTTGTGCCAGCAACTCATCAGAATAGTAGAGGCTTTCGAATAGTATAGTATGAAATCCGGCTTTGCCTCAGTGATGTTACCAGATTTTTATCCTTTCCTTTCTATTCAATATGTTTCAGTCAAACTTTGGCTCAGATATGATCTATTAGTTATTGTTATGTTAGATTATGCTATGTTATGGGTTAGCTTGGAACAATTTGTGGTTCTAGGTCCCGTATCGCGTCCAGGGTGTAGACTTAGCTCATGATAAACTTGGTATCATAGCATTCGGTTTAGAGTGCCTAGGATTTCTGAAAGCTGCATCAGGTATAGCCTTTTTCATAGGTGTAAACTACGCCACACTTATGAGGAAGAGGCTACAAGGGTTTTTTTTAGGAAAATTCACTTTCTTCGTGATTCTTATCATGTATAGAGTGTGAAACTCTAGAATTTCCCCTTCTAAATCATGCTTACACATTTTCAGATAATCCATCCTAGATGAACCAATGGAAGGAGGAACGGTAATAGGTGCCGGCAAGCCCCACCAGCCACAGCGGACTCGATGAACAAGCAGGTTATCCATGAGAGTTTTGGGCTACATTTCAGGTGTTGGCATAGGCCATCACAACATAGGAAAACCATTAGGCAGTGGCACCTGTGAACCCTAACAGGATTACTAGACCTACAAGGGTGAGAGATTTCATTAGAATGAACCCGCTGAAATTCTTTGGGTTCAAGGTGGATGAGACATGTGTTCATAGAGAATATTCAGAAGATCACCCAAATTATGGGGTGACTAGTGAGGAAAGTACAGACTTAGCCTTCTATCAGCTGAAAGGGGTTGCACATATATGGTTCAGAGAATGGAAGGAAAGCCGTAGGGTAGGTGCAACTCCGGTGAGAAGGGACGAGTTCGTGATAGCCATCTTTGAAAAGTTCCTTTGTCATGATTTGAGAGAGGTGAAGGCAGATGAGTTCATCAACCTGAAGCAGAACAACATGACTGTCTGAGCGTATGCCTTGTAGTTTATCACATTGTCTAAGTATGCACCGGATTTGGTGGCTGATCCGAGGCCTATCATTATCAGTGACATAGGATTTTCTAGACTCATGATTCTTATGCAACAGATCGAGGAGAAAAAACTAAAGGAGTTGGGAAGGGAGAGCAAGAGAGAAAGGATAGGGGACTCAGAGTATTCCCAATAGAGCACGAGTGGTGGACCTCGTTCCTAGTCCCATCGAAAATCATCAGCCCCAGCACCATTGATAGTTGGTGCTCCAAACAAACCTTGAGTTAGGGAGGTTACATACCCAGCTTACAAGAACTGTAGGAAGAACCAATTAGGAGAATGCATGGATAGTTCAAGCATTTTGTTTTGGTGCAGAAAGTCAGGCCATAAATATAGAGATTGCCCAGCAGCCAAATAGGGTGAAGGTAGAGCCCTGAACACCTCTTTAGTAGCTCCAACAACCCTCCCATCTCAGTAGGGCACATCAGCAGGTGTGGGTAATGGACAACTTCAAGAACGCTTTTATTCGCTGTCATCACATCAAGATCGAGGAAGCTCGCCCAAAGTAGTCACAAGTATATTATGAGATTTTATTGTTGACTCTTGCATGTTCTTAGACCCAAGAGTTATTTTATAAGGCATAAGATTCTTTTCGCATTTTTGCATGAGAATTATCCTTGGATAGTATGATATGATTATAAGTATGAATCTTGCAGTAATAGATTTAGAGGAGAATGGAAAGTCAGGAGTTAGTGATGTAGCCCAGCCTTATGAAAGGATCCAAAAGACATAGAATGATGACTTTTCTAAGGGGGAGATGATAAGTTAAAAGGCCAAGTCATGTCTTGACTGTTCTAGGAGAGATGTTCCAGAAAGATATATCAGTTATGGGATGTCAATCTTTCCTTTTAAGATGTTTTGCTCTATGATTCAGTTAATGTTCTGCTCTACTCATTCCTATGTTTAAATTTACAGAATGATAGGTAACCGCTTCATATAATGACCCCAGACTTACTCCATGATTCTGCAAATCTCAGTTTCAGGTTATGAAGCTAGTTAGGTATGAAAACTCTTGTCTCCCAGTACACTAATCTCTACAGACTCAGTTCTTAGAATTTTCCTTAATGACTCAGTAAATCATGCTACCTCATGTATGTTCTCAGTTTAGATTTTTGTACGTGATTCATGCTTACTATTTCCTCACTCTCAGCCCTATGTATGATAACCCATAGCAGAAATAATGGTTGCAACGGTTTGTCTTGAATTAACTCCTCATTCACGCCCTAGATGCTCGATAGGTAGAGGTATATGAAGTGTAGTTGTTATCCATGACAGGGAGTCTGAGGATCTTTTGAAATAGAATAAGCTACAATGGAGTGGTAAAGATGAGTGTAGTGGAAGGCTTGCATTATGTGTTGGCACTCGGTAGGTGGGTGCAGTTAACATAGTGTTCTCATAGGAGGAGATGAGGTGTTAGGGTGAGGAAGTGTTTATTGAAATGGAAGGCTCTAGTGAAAGGAGGCTCCAGTTGAAATCTTGGATCAATAGGTTAATAAGTGGGTAAAAACGAAATATTTCAGTGATGGTTTTACAGAGCATCAGCGGGTAGAAGGAGATACTTAAAAGTTGAATTCAAATAAGCCTTATTCTCAGCCAGATCATTTATCATGTCATCTATTCAGATATTAGAAAGTAGTTTCGGGATTTATCTCTATCCTTACCAACTCCATTCTAGTTTGAGGAAATAGTTCCTCCTAGCTACTCTATCACCATTCAGCATTTAGCATTCAGTCCTTGGGATTGTATCTCTTTTCCTAGCCTCTTAGCTTAGTTATCCCATATTCGAGGATGAATGTTCCCAAGGGGGAGATATTGTAACATCCCAAAAGTTCTTAAAACCAGACCCTAGACTCAAAGCTTGAACCAGAAGGAAGTAAAAATCTTTTCCTTAGAACGAGTTAGGGTACGACTCATTAGATGATACCACAACTCATGGTCAGACTCGTGGTAAGCAGTCAATAGAAATTTTTTCCACAGGATAACTTAAGGAATGAATCATTACTAAGGATAATGACCCATTATGTCCCCTGTCAAGAGTAGTAGTTTAGGAAATGGTCAAGTTTTTCCTAGTGACCACTAGTCAAAGGAAGACTCATGGTACCCCATGATGACCCGTTACAATGCTCATTATTTGGAGCTTAGAAAATTTGGCCCGGAAGCAATGAAGGGATGTAATGACTCATCATGACATTGACGACCCATGGTGCGGACCCGTAGGAAGGAATTTTAAAAACTATATAGGTGAGACAGTGGTGACAACGAGAGGAGTGACGAGTCATGGTGCAAGGTGATGACTCATCCTTTCTAATTGTTAGTTGAAAAATAAGAAAACCACAAGTCAGCTCCAGAAGTAACAGATTGATTCAACAAATCATTGAGTCTAGTAACAACTCATTGTGTGAATAGTTGCCACCGATCGGAATATTTTTTAGATGAAATTCTAAGGGTATTTTAGTAAAATACTATGCTTCTAATTCCTAATGAGGTCATTTTGGGTATTCTAAGGAATGGATTTTGTAATACCCCAGAACATCCTAAGACTAGCCTTGTGATTTAAAACTTGATCATGCAGAAAACTGGGAAAATGATACAAGCCAAAGTATGACTCCTACGATGTATGTACGAGATGTACCTAAACTCGTAGAAAGTGGGTGGAGGAGATCAACTAAGGTGACTTGAGAAACCACGAATTAATGTTAAGATTCGTAATATCTTTGTACTAATCATACTGATCAGTCATACAATAGTCTAGAGAAATGGTCAGGGAAACTCTAGGTAACAACGAGTCATGGTATGGCCTGTGAGTTAATGTTACCTGCAGAGTTAGCATCCAGTCTTTGATGTGTCATTTTTGTGCATCAGCAATCCAACCTCGGTTGTATCACTAAATAATGTGGATGTGAGGAATAGTCTCTCTTGCAAAGAAGTTCCAGTTCAGATCCTGGACCGGCAGGTTCATAAGCTGAGAAACAAGGATGTTGCCTAAGTAAAAGTTTTATGGAGAAATCAGCTATTTGAGGGAGCTACATGGGAAGAAGATGCAGACATGATGGCTAGATATCCTCACTTATTTCACTCTAGCTCAGCTTCAATATCAGGTATTAAATTCTCCTCAGTGTTCTGTTTAGTTTAGTACCCTTCAGCTCTTTCCATGTTTAAATGTGCAACCTAGTTGCATAGGCTCTATTAATATGTTTAACTCAGTCCAAAGTCAGTCACTCCTCCAGTAATCAGTTTGTGGCTTCCAGCCTTAGGATTACAACTCTTTCCCTATCCCTTCATCTTATTTAGTCTCTATTCAAGGATGAATGTTCCCAAAGATGAGATATTATAACACCCTCGGACTTTCTAAGATTATCCTTGTGATTTAATACATGATCATGCAGAAAACTAGGAAAATGATCACAGTACGAGCCAAAATATGACTCATACAATGTAGGTGCGAGCTGTACCTAGACTCATAATAGGAGGGTGGAAGAGATCAGCTAAGATGACTTGAGAAACCATGAATTAATGGTAAGACTCATATTATCCTGATATGAAGTGCACTAACCAGTCATAGAAGAGTTCAGAGAAAGGGTTAGGGAAACACTGGGTAAACATGAGTCATGGTACTACTCGTGGTAAGTTGGTACGAGTCCTAGTACACATTCATGGAAAACATAAGAGAAATGGCCGGAAGCAGGGTCCCCAATTACGAATTGTGGTATGAGTCCTAGAACCTTGGTATGACTCATAGGTTTGGTCGTACCATCTATCAGGTAGAATTTCCATTAAATGTTTTTGGGGTAATTTTGTAAAACCCTACCATCTTACCTCCTAATATACATCGTATTAGGATAATTTAGGTGGGATTTTAGAGAAATAATCAACCTTTTCCCTTACTCTATCCAAACCAGTTAGAAGAATTACGAAGATCTCAGACAGTTCATCTCAGAGCAAAAGCTAGGGCTTGCAGATTTCCTTCTCAAATTCTCAAGACTCTTCTGGAATTCTCCTCCAGTTATGTGGGATTTCAACAAGGGAATTGTTCTTCCCTAGTTCCCCAAAACCCTTATAGAAACCTTATCAGTTCTAGCCCTTTTTAGATCAAAGCTAGTGTTGTTCTTTAGTTAGATTATGAACTTCTTTCTTGTTATAGCTCTTGTTATTCTTGAAGATTGTTACTAGCTATGATTCATGTTGATATTTTGTCTATGATATATGTGTTTTAGCCTTAATCTTGAAATGTAATTGAAAGATTCTTGCATAATTGTCCAAATATGAATGTTGCTTGATTTTAACAGTTCTTCTAATCACCATGATAGTACAATTATGTGAACCATAGTTAGCTTACTGCTTGTTCAGTCTAAGTCAGTACTTAACTCTCTCAATGCCTTATAGAAATGTCATCTCATCAGTTTGATTATACTCTGTCTCGTAAGGAGTTCAGTAAAATTCTGTAGTGTCCATCATCAGTCATCAGGTTGTTCTTTAGATGGTTATGATGCTTTAAAATAAAGAAGCTCTGGCCAGTCTTAGAACAATTAGCTTTCAGTTATTAGGTCCTTCAGAATCTCAAGGTACTTCCACATAAGTATTCCTAAACATCAGGTTCGAGCTACCAGCCTAGCAATCACAGTTAGGATTTCTAGTAGGAGTAATACTTAGCACCGTGTAGGCTGGGGTTCAGTGCATGCAGGTTCCCAGAGCCATGTTTCCATTGTAGGTCATTAGCCCAAAACGGGCCTCAGATAGTGATTATCTAGCTCAGCCATTATACCATGGCAAGGTACAATGGGCTCTCACTGATAGGGTGTATACATTGGACTCCACGTCTGGCTCACGTGGTTATATGTTGGTTATATACTCCCCCACCTGTCAGTATAGTCTCAGTTTCAATTCAACTCAGTTTTTCAGATTATAAGATATAGCTATGATCGTCAGTTAGTACCTGTATTACACTGTTACAGTTATATTCCGTGGTTATTAGTTCAGTTCAAATTACTACTATTTTACTTATATCTCGCATACTTGGTACATTCAAAGTACTGATATTTTTTATTCTGTATCATCTTATGCTACAGGTACAGGTGCTCAGTTCCAGCATAGTCAATAGTTTCATTTGACGACTCAGCAGCAGTGTTATTGGTGACTCCTCATCTTTTGAGGATGAGAGTTTACTTATTTAGTTTAGTTTTCTTTTGATTTAGACCTTAGAGTTAGCTGGGGGCTTGTCACAGCAACTCATCAGTTCTTAGATAGCTTTCTCACAAAGTATTGTTTCAGTATGTCTTGCAGTTGTCTCATAAATTATAGTATCTTATTAGATATTTCTTCTTTTTAAAAAAGTATTATTTAGTTATGATGTTTCCTCAGCTTCCGCTTCTAGTTAATTCAACATACCAGTGTGATGTTAAGCCATGGGTTAGCTTGGAGTCACTTGTGGCTCCAAGTACCGTGTCGCGTCCTGGGTGTAGACTCGAGTCGTGACAGATTTACGAAATTTCCATAGCCTAATCCATTATTAATTCTCAAAAATATTCGTAAGCTTTTCTTCTTCCTTTCTCTCACGGCTCAAGACCTAGGGTTCTTCTCCAAGAACATCAAGATTCAAGTTCTAGTAAAGGATTTTTTCAAGCCAGGTGTTTGGGACTTCAACAAGGATTTTGTTTCACCTTTGTGTCCCAACTAATTTCAAAAAACTTAGAATCTTCAATTCTCTACTAAAGAATTTCTAGAGGGTTTGATTCTACGCATGAAATCTCCTATAATTAGCTATGTCCTTCAAGTTCTTATGATAAATAATTATGCGTATTCATGATTTCCCTCTCAATTGTTAACATGTTGTTCGATACGATTTCTAAGGCTCAATTATGATTTAGCACTGCTTTCAAAAAATATGGCCCTTTTGAAATGTATGATTTTACTATGTTTCAGTATATATGATTTACCCTATGATTCAAGTCTATGATTTTCATGAATTCAGAACAACTAGCATGTATATTGTTCTCTAGACTATCAGGTCTCTTTTTATTAGAAAGTAGCCCTGATTTGTCCTAGAACCTCAGTTTTATTTAGACTCTCGGGTCTCTTGCTATTAGAAAGTTGGCACGCCCTGAGTTTACACCCCGACAGGACACTGTACTTGGAGTCACAACTAACCCCAAGTCAACCCCTGGTCTATCATACACTGGCATTCTGAGTAACATGAAAATAGATATAGAGGAAGTCTAATGCAAAATTATAAATACTTTGAGAGAAATAAAGCTGGTTCATAATATTTGAAAACATTAGAACGAAACTACAAATCTAAAATAGAACCAATCTGCGTCGGAAAGCCATTATGACTAAAGAGTTGCTGGGACAAGCCCCCAGCTAACTCTAAATCTAAATAGAAGAGAAGAAAATATAACAGAAGTAAATAATCTCCATCCTCGAAGAATGAGGACTCACCAACAAGAATAGCTGAGCTCTTCGATAAGTTGTCAGCTAACGAGGCTGAGACTGAGATCCTGCAGCTATATATAAAAAGATATAGCATAAAAGTATGCATCAAAACTTTTAGTGTACTGAGTAAGTAGGAGAAAGCATAACATAATGGAATAAAATGTTGAACTGAAAAGACATGAAATGACCGGTTAAAGCTACTGATCTGAATGAATGGAATAACTGAGATGGTCTAAAACACCCTGTCTGATGGTCAAAGCATGTTCTAAATCTAGAATACTGATTTGAACTAATCTGAAACTGGAATGAACTAACTAGTGGGAGAGTCTATAACCGACATATAAACACGTGAGCTAGACATGGAGTCCGATGTATACACCCTATCGGTTGGACCCAATATACCTTGCCAAGGTATAAAGGCATGAACTGGGTGATCATAAGAGTCTGGGGCCATGAGGACAATCATAACTGTAACCTACGGTGGCAACGTAGTTCTGAGAACCTAGGTACGCTGGAACCTCGATCCGCTTGGTGCTAAGTCTTAAGCTCACTGGATAGTCCTAGACTGAATACTAAGCTGATAGCTCTAAACTGGGGTCCAAGATTAGTCAGGGATACATATCTCAAAGCACCCTGAGAGTCTCATTGGAATAGATCCTAAAATTGGGTTCTATGATTGGTCAGAACTGTTTATCTAGAAGCATTGTAACTGTCTAAAGAACAAACTAAAATATGAAATTGGGTCCTAATGCTATTTAGAGTTATTTATCTAAAATTTCTTGACCGCATAGTGGACCAATAAAACTGAATTCTAAATCAGACTTTGATAACTATGAGGTACTACTAACACCTCGGGAATTTCTGTAGTCAAACTGATTAGCTAACATTTTCTGACTGACACTGAGAATTTTAACATCCTTACTAAACTGAACTAACAATAATCTGATTGAGATTTAATGCCACTAACAACATGGGAGTCCCCAACACTAATAAATACAAGCAAAATTTCGATATTCAAGCACTAATACAGTTGCAAGACTTTCTAATTCAAGAAATAGAGCTAAATTTCACATCACAAGATTTAACATTTATTTCAGTCACGAACTGGTGGAAATATCTATAATTAACATGGTTTAATATTCCACATGATTTAGACGAAGTATGACTAAAAATTTCTAACCATTTGGTGGTTTCAGGGCTACAACTGATAGAGTGAAATAGGGAGGAATTGGGGACACAAGGGAACAATTATTCCCTTGTTGAATTCCCACATACCTAGTGAAGAAGCCTGAAGAATTTTCTTGAGAGATTCAGGAGAAAAGGTTTCCCTAGCTCTAGCTTTGAAAAGTTCTAAGAGAAGTTCTACGATGAATCTTAAGATTCTGTATGGGAAGAATGAGGAAAGAAACCATTTAACCCCTCTAATAAGTTTGAAAAATATGCTTAAAACGACGTAGTATAGAGTCTAGAAGGATAGAAAATTACTTGAAGACCCTTGAAAACTCACAGGGAAAAACTGACTGTCAGGCCCCCACGAAGGACCTAACAGGTCGTGGTTAGTGACCATGACTAGTGGTCACCTCTCATGAGGTACACTGCCTAAACCCCTACCGGTCACCAAGGGGGACCTAACGGATCATGGTTGGTGACCACAACTCATGGTCAACTTTCGTAGTCTCCACTGCCCCAAGATTTCCTAAAGTCCCCATGGGTAACACCATGTCTCATGGTGTCCCAAACGAGTCGTGGTGAGGGCCCGTTGGGTACACTGCATAACTTTTCCAACTTTCACTCCATCACTGATGATAGATCATCCCATGACTCATGGTGTTGACCACAACTCGTGGTCACACCCGTGGTCACCCAAATTCCAAAATTTCTAGTCAAGTCTCAAGTCCTCACCATGAGTCACTTAACCACTCGTGGTCACTACCCATGGGTCACGGAACTACTCATTTTGTGACCTGGTGTAGATTTTCCAATTTTCTCTATTTTAAGATTCGTGTCTAGTCTTTGAATTTCTAGGGCATTACGATATCTCCCCCTTAGGAACATTCATCCTCTAATGTTGGAAAATACACAGGAAAGCAAAGAATAGCAATATTTATACACATATAATGATCATGGAATATAGAAACTAGCGGAATGACTACCTCTTAACTGAATCACAAGTCTGAACCGAATTCACTAATCATACACATATTCATTTACATGAAAGAACTGAAACACATGAACTAAAAACAGTTTTGGGGAGGAAATTTATACCTTAAAATGAAATTGAGTTGGAAGGTAACAAATGGGGGTATCTAGCCATTATATCTACTTTGGCCTCGCATGCAGCTCCCTCAACCTACTGATTCCTCCACAATACTTTGACCGAAGCTACCTCCTTATTCCTCAGCCTATGAACATGACAGTCAAGGATCTTGACTGGGACCTCCTCGTATGAGAGACTATCTTTCACTCCCATACTGTCCAATGGCACAGTTGAAGTTGGATTATTCATGCACTTCGTAATTAGTGACACGTAGAATACTAGGTGCAAAGATGCCAATTCTGAAGGAAATTCTAGCTCATTATCTAGCTTGCTGATTTGCCTTAGGATTCTGTAGGGTCTCACATATCTCGGACTGAGCTTTCCTTTCTTCCCAAATCGCATCACCCCTTTCATGGATGAAATTTTCAAATAAACCCATTCATCCACAATAAAATCCAATTCTCTCCTCCTCACATATGCATAAGATTTATGATGACTCTGAGTTGTTTTCAATCCTTCTTTGATGAGCTATACTTTTTGCATAGCTTCATGAATTGAGTCTGTCCCGATCAAAGTAGCTTCACCAGCCTCAAACCACCCAATAGGAGATCTACACCTTCTACCATACAATGCCTCAAACGGGGCCACTTGGATACTAGAGTGGTAGTTGTTGTTGTACGCAAGCTCGATAAGAGGATAGTGGTCATCCCAACTGCCCTTGAAATTGATCGCGTATGCTCTCAACATATCTTTTAGGGTCTGAATAGTCCGCTCAGCTTGCCCATCTATCTGTGGGTGAAAAGCTGTGTTGATCTTGACCTGGGTACCAAGTCCCTTCTGAAAAGACTTCTAGAACTGCAAGGTGAACTGGGTACCTCTGTCTGAGATAATGGATAATGGCCCCCCATGAAGCCTGACAAACTCCCCGATATAAAACCTAGCATAGTCCTCAGCTAAATCTGTAGTTTTGACTGGGAGGAAATGTGCTGACTTAGTCATCCGGTCTATTACCACCCAAATAGAATCATATTACCGACGAGTTCGAGGTAGACCCGTAATAAAGTCCATATTTATGTAATACCCTGGGAAGGCCTAAGAATAAACCTAGGAGTGTAATTGGAAAAGTGTAGAAAAACTGGAAAATACCACAGGACGGACCACAGAACAAATTGTGGTATCAAACCATGAGTCATTGAATGTTGTCAATGGTCAAGGAAAGGTTGGTGGTAGTGGAGACAATGAGAGGTATGACAACCCGTTGTGGGATACAACGGGCCATCCTTTGAAATCGTGGTTAGGGTCAGGCTTGGCAATAGGGTAAACAACGGGAGACCCAACGACCCGTTAGAAGTAACCACGAGTCATTGGTTGTTGTTATTATTGGATGCTAATAATTTCCAGTGGAGGTGACGGGTTGAGACGATGACTCATTGGAAAGAACCATGAGTTGTAGTGAGGCTCGTGCTTAGGGGATTAAGATTTTATGATGAGCAAACAACGGACGGTGTAACAGATTGTGGTTTCAGAGGACGAGTTGTCCTGTCCGTCCATTGGTTAGTTTTGAGCGAAGGTATTGAACAGTCCATTCAACAAGGGATATGATGAGTGGTTGGTGGTTTCCATGACCTGTTGTTACCACTCGTGGGTTCTATCCTACTAGATTTCAGGGTAGGTTCATTAAGGGCATAGTTGACTTTTTCACGCCTTTAGAGCCTGAACTATGTTGTTTTACTTTTTTGAGTGTGAAAAGATGAGTTAAGTCCTTTATGCATGCCCATTCTCATGCAAGAACTTTAGAGAGATTTTTGGGAGATTCAAGATCTTCTTCCCCAAGTTTCCATCAATTTCTTTGTGGGTATTCAAGGAACCTCAAAATCAATCCATTCCCAGGTATGTAGGGTTTAAAATGGGTGATTTCTTTCACACCCATGCCCAAATTTCGATGTAATCATGAATCCTCCTATTCCAATTCTATGGGGTTTTACTCAAATGCATGGAAGTGTGATTTCTCTTTATGGTTTGATTTAATTAAGTTTTAATTATTGAGTTATGAATGATGGGAAGGTTTTGTATTATTTTCCTTATAAATCATGTTTTGATCTTTTAAATTAAAAATGTCCATTTGATGAAGGTTCATGAAAGTTATGATTTACGATGAATATGCAATATTTTGAATTTATTGATGATGGAAAATCATGAATTCAAGTTACCCATATTTATGAGCATATTTTGAATGAACTGAATATGATGAAGTATTGGGCAATGCCCACGTGTTAACGAATGATTTATGATTTATGAAGTGAATTACGTGATTTATAAATTTATGATGTTGGCCGATAAAAAGGGCCTATGATTCTTGGCTAAGCATGTTTTAAAGGGGATCAATGATGATAAATGTTATATTTTAGCCAATGAATCTTAATGCATGATGCTATTGATTTATGTATAAGCTTATATGCATGTTTTTTGGGAGTCGTGTCTAGCACCGGGCAGCCCAGTGTTTAAAGGACTACGCCGGTGTCTCATAACCACGTGCCGCTGTGGGTTATAATGATATGATTGGTTGATAATGATCCCCTCAAATTTGATATCACACCTTATGCACCACCCTCACCTAGCAAGCCAGGGTCGGGTCTGCCCACTTAAGCGAGATAGTGGCGCATCATGAAAGGCTCTACCATGATGGTGTCGGTTATGACGAGTCCTCCCATTATTCCACATGTCTTATGCATTGTTATATTTACATTATTGGCTCAAGTTATGTTTTCATAATGTTTACTTATGATTACGATTATGAAAGCTTTATGAATGTTCTGAAAGCCTTGAGCTTATGTTTTCTTACGAAATTTATGATATATGCATGATGTCCTTGTTCTACGTTACTTATGAGTTTGTTTTACTTTTAAATGTCATTTTAATTACCTTGCATGCTGTGTGCATTCCACGTACTGACTGCATACCTTCTATGTTGTATCATTTCATGATACAAGGTTTGGATCTCAGGCTCATCCTCATCCTTAGCTCATCTTAGGTTATGTTCTCAGATTATTGGTGAGTCCTCATGTTTTGAGGGCCGTTTGACATACTTTTATGTTATCTTATGTTTCAGTGTTGTTCGGGTTAGTTGGGAATATTGTCCCATCAACCCATCGTATGTAGTAGAGGCTTTCAGATAATGTGTAGTATTCAGCTCATGTGTACGCTTAGTATTCCTGGTGTTATATTATTTTTACATTTCCTCTATGTTTTATGCTAAGTATTCCGCTTTACTTATAGGATATTAGATGTATACATGTGCCATGGGTCTACTTGGGGTCTCTCTGGGTCCCTTGTCCCGTGTCTACGATCCGGGTGTACGTTCGGGTCATGACAAACTTGGTATCAGAGCCATAGGCTTAAAGTGTCCCATGGATTCTGAAAGCCACATTACGTAGAGTCTTTTTCATGGGTGTGAAGCGCGCCACACTTATGACGAAGAGGCTACTAGACGTTTAGGAAATGTTCCCTACTTTGATGTTCTATGTCGTGCGATGAAAAGCCTTTCCATCCTTCTAATTCATGCGATTTGTGATTGCAAAATTATGGCTCCTAAAAGCATGAATAGATGGAGGAATGGAAATGATAAAGGCCATGGAGTTGGAAATGACCATAGGCATCAGCAAGCCCCACCTGTTCAGGAGCCCTAGGCACCAGAGCCTACCGCCCACAATGAGTTTCGAGCAGCTATTCAAATGTTGGCGCAGGCCTTGACCGCTTAGGTCAACAAGGAGGCTGTTGCGCAGGTTCTACAAAATGTCGATGCAGCGGTAGCTCGGATTAGAGACTTCTTGATGATGAACCCTCCTGAGTTCACGGGATCAAAGGTGGAAGAGGATCCACACGAGTTTATTGAAGGTATCTTTAAGGTCACTAAGGTTATGAGGGTGAAAAATGGGGAGTGTGTGGACCTGGCCTCTTATTAGCTAATAGAGGTCGCTCATATTTGGTACAACCAATGGAAGGACAGCAAGATAGCGGGAGCAGGCCTATCAGCTGGGATGAGTTCTACATGGCCTTTCTCGATAGGTTCTTCCCACGGGAGATATGAGAGTTGAAAGCAGTTGAGTTTGTAAACCTTAAGAAAGGAAAGATGATAGTTCTAGAGTATTCTCTAGAGTTCACTCGTTTGTCGACGTATGCCCTAGAGTTAGTGATGGATCAGAGGGCGCGGGTGATCCGATTCATTCATGGTGTGGCTAGTTATCTACACAATGATTGCAAGACTGCAATGCTCCACCAGGATATGGAACTTCCTCACATAGTTTTGTACGCCCAGCTGATGGAGGTGGCTCATGCGAGGGAGAGGAGGAAAAGCGTGCTCGGACGAATAACCGTGGGTTTTTGCATTTGAGGTCTGATGGTGGCTACCGTCCACAGTTTCAGCAGAAATCACTAGCTCAAGCACCATCATCAGCTAGTGTTCCATCCAGACCTAGGGGCTTCAGGATCGAGGGATCAGAGAGGCACCCAGTTAGAGTATACTTCTCCAGCCTGCGGGAAGTGCGGCAAGAGTCACGCCAGGGAGTGCTTGTTTGGTTCAAATGTTTTCTATGCGTGTGGTAGGTCTGGACATATGCACCAAGCATACCCATATACTAGAAAAGGTGATGATTAGGGTCATGCACAAACCACCAGGACAGTAGCAGCTCCATCTCGTTCCACTGCACAGAGAGCAACGACTAGTGGAGGTGGCGGACAACGCCAAAACGGATTCTATGCCCTTGCCTCACGCCAGAAGCAGGAGACTTCGCCAGATGTGGTGACTGGTATGTTGAGTGTCTTTGATATTGATGTTTATGCCTTGCTACATCCGGGAGCTGCCATGTCTTTCGTGACTCCTTATATTGCTAGTAGCCTTGGAGTTAGGACCAAGATCTTGTCCGAACCATTTTCAGTTACAACCCCTATTGGTGAATCGGTCAGAGCTAGACGAGTATATAGAAAATTCCTGGTCATTGTATTGCATAAGGTTACCTTCACAGACCTTGTAGAGTTATCCATGACTGACTTTGACATTATTCTTGTCATGGATTGGTTGTTTGCATGTTATGCTTCGATAAATTGTAGGACCCATATGGTGGAATTTCATTTTCTAGGTGAGTCCGTGTTAGAGTGGAAGGGTAGTTCGGCGGTACCAGCAGGTCAGCTTATTTCCTACCTTAAGGCCAGGAATATGATTTCTAAAGGTTGCATATACCACCTAGTTAGGGTTAAGGATGTGGAATCCAATACCCCAACTATTCAGTCAGTTCCGGTGTGCGAATATCCAGAGGTGTTTCCTGATGATTTTCCCAGCATTTCTCTAGAGAGGGAAAGAGATTTCAGTATTGATCTATTACCCGATACACAACCTATCTCTACTCCTCCCTACAGGATGGCCCAAACCGAACTAAAGGAATTGAAGGATCAGTTAAAAGATCTATTGGATAAGGGCTTCATTAGACTGAGCCAGTCTCCATGGGTGCACCAGTTCTATTTGTTTGAAAGAAGGATGGTTCCTTTCGCATGTGTATTGACTATCGGTGTTGAACAAGGATACCATCAAGAACAGGTACCCCTTACCTAGGATCGATGATTTATTTGAGAAATTTAAGGGTGCTAAGTACTTCTCCAAGATTGTCCTCAGGTCCGGGTATCACCATCTCAGAATTCGGGAGAGTGACATCCCGAAGACTACTTTCAGTCTCAATATGGTCATTACAAATTTGTTGTGATGTCTTTCGGACTAACCAATGCCCCTGCAGCTTTTATGGATTTAATGAACAAGGTTTTCAAGGCATATATAGATATGTTCCTGATCGTGTTCATCGATGACATTCTTATATACTCGCAGAGTGAGGAGGAGCATGCCACTCATTTGAGAATAGTGCTGCAAACTCTCAAGGATCGTCAACTATATGCAAATTTCAATAAGTGTGAATTTTGGTTGGACTTGGTGGCATTTCTGGGTCATGTGGTATCAAAAGAAGGCATAAGGGTAGATTCCCAGAAGATTGAGGCGATGAAGAAATTGCCCAAACTGGTAAATCCTTCAGAAATTTGGAGTTTCTTGGGTCTAGCTAGCTACTACCAGAGGTTTGTTGAGGGTTTCACATTTATTGAGGCTCCTTTGACCAAGTTGACTCTTAAAAATATAAAGTTCCAATGTTCAGAGGAATGTGAGAAAAGCTTCCAAGAGTTGAAGACCTGATTCACTTCAGCACCTGTGTTGACCTTCCCCGAGGGTACTGATGGATTTATTGTATATTGTGATGCTTCGAGAGTCAGGCTGGGGTCTGTGTTGATGTAACATGGGAAGGTAATAGCATATGCGTCAAGACAACTGAAATTTCACGAAAAGAATTACCCGAACCATGATCTCGAGTTGGATGCGGTGGTGTTTGCATTGAAAATATGGCGGCATTACTTTTATAGGGTGCACGTGTATGTATTTACAGATCACAAGAGCTTGCAATATGTGTTCACACAGAAGGATGTAAATCTACGGCAAAGGAGGTGGTTGGAGTTGCTAAAGAACTACGACATGAGTGTCCTCCACCACCCGGGAAAGGCAAATGTGGTTGTGGATGCACTTAGTAGGCTCTCAATTGAGAGTGTGTCCCATGTGGATGAGGGGAAGAAGGAGTTTGTGAAAAATGTTCACCGACATGCAAGAGTGAGAGTTAGATTGATCGACTCGACTAATGGCGGTGTTGTTGTACATAACGGGTCAGAATCATCCTTGGCGGTTGATGTTAAATCCAGGAAAGATGAGGATCCGATATTGAGGAAGCTGAAGGAGGCGGTGCGGAGTCAGAAGGTGGATGTTTTCTCCTAAGGGGGAGATGGTGTGCTACGATACCAAGGTCGACTATGTGTTCCAGACGTCGATAATTTGAGGGTTCGGATATTTCATGAGGCACATGGTACCCGATATTACATCCATCTGGAATCCATGAAGATGTACCGAGACTTGCAAGAAATCTATTGGTGGGATGGTATGAAGAAGTATATTGTAGAGTTCGAAGCTAAATGTCCCAACTGTCAGCACGTGAAAGTCGAGAATCAAAGGCTGGGAGGTGTACTTTAGGATATTAGCATTCCCACTTGGAAGTGGGAGGAAATAAATATGGATTTCACTACAGGCCTACGTTGTACTCGCTGACACTATGATTCTATTTGGGTGGTGGTAGACAGGTTAATAAAGGTTGCACACTTCCTACCGATCAAGATGTCACGCCCCGCCTTGGGGGGTATGACTGGCACCTGGTGCCCTAATAGGACCTGAACTACTAGACTACTGAGCCTAAGCACATCTGGTGCCTAGCTGGCTCTAACTCAGATTCAAGGAATCAATGGGCTATATAACGGCCGTAAATAGAGCCTCCGGCCGACTGGGCCTATAGCCACCTGTACTATAACGGCAGCTAACCAGAATCATATCAATATACGGGAGCCTATGCGGGCCGACAAGGCCACCATGCTGTCTAGTTATCTGTAACTCAACAATAGAATACTGAATAACTACGTGACCGGTAAGGTCACCACTACTGACTGGATAAGGCCTCACACGGCCAACATAAACTGAAATGCTAAACAACTATAATAAACTGCACCGTCTCACATGACCGGCTCAACTGACCACAGGGAAATATATACACACTGCAAGCCTCTAGGAATACTGATAAGATGGTCGGGACAGGGCCCCCGGCCCACCCATACTGATAACAAAAGGGAAATTGATATAAAACTCTGAAATATCAAGCTCCGGAAGACAGTAGCTGATGACTCTGCGCTGGCTAGGATCACGAGGGTTCGCCTCCTCGTCTATGAGTACCTGCAGGCAAGTAATGAAGCGCCCCACTGGGCGTCAGTACCACTGGTACCGAGTATGAAAAGCAACTGAAATAATACAACTCAATACAGATAACATAACTAACAAGTCTTTGAGCAGAAGATAACTGAATCTGAAGAGCTGATATGAACTAGATCAAACCTTTCTGCACTGATAGGCAGGAGCGTGTTTGTAGTCACGACGGCCTGCTGTCTATTAACTAATATATATAAAGCACATAAATACATATACATTTAGCAAGCAAGAGCCAATACCAACCCCCATAAGCCGGATGGCGCCAAGCAAGCAAACAATCTATATACCCCTACCCGGGTCAAAACCAGCCAAAAATAAGTCACTCCACTCATCTGCTCACTAGGATCACCTCTACCGACCCCCTAGGTCTCCGGCTTGGGCCTTGGCCTCCGATATGAGTAACCGTGTCTGAGTCCGGGAGACTCGTGTACTGCATCTGTAACAGATAGGGTCTGTTTCCCTGGACATAACTCAACAGGGCTATCTAAAACAGGAACTGTATCTATTCCCTGGACACAACTCAACAGGGAATATCTGTACTGGACAGTACCCTGGACACTGCTCAACAGGGCTGCTTGTACTGTAGTGCTCATCAGACTGATATGGGGTAAACTTCATCCCATCTTCGTCCAAGCTGGGGACGGCATGCCACTCCTTGAAGCGACGTAGACCCACCCGCTCAGTAGGCGACAAAATTACCAACCCAGGGGCGGCGAGGACGCTCAAGTCTCAACAAACAAATAGCACATATAAATAGCAAGCATGTATAACTGAAAAAGACTATCTGAAATCTGATTTCTTATTTTGATCTCTTTCTTTATTATACTGATTCTTTACTGATTACACTGATTCTGAAATCTTTATTTAACTGTTTGGCTAATCTGTAGCTGGGATACTATCATTCTGAATGGCTAATCTGTAGCCATAAAACTGTCTGTCTATCTGATTTTACTTTACTAACTTTATTCTGAAAATCTGCATCTTTTTATTCTACAACATGCTTGCTAATCATACAATAGGCAATATTGAATCCGGAATGCTAACTCGCCCTTTGGCGCATGATTTACTAACTTTCGGACTGAATACGATATGGCAACATAACTCAGAATCTATTAGACATACTTGATTCTCAACATTCAACTCCGAGAGTTACAAATACGGAGTTTACTATGATTTACCAAGCTAAGGCTTACTAACTTGTTGAAGAATAACTTCACAAACCTTAACCACGAGTTATCCGACTGTCGGACGAGGCTCGGCCAGTATTCCAGCTATTTTTCCCAACTGCATTCATATACACGTTAATTTGTGCTAAATACAACTTTATTCTGAAGGACGACATCACTTTCGATATAATTATAGCCTAAACTTAGGCTTATAGAAAGACGGTCGAAAACTTGCTATTTTTCAGAAGTCCAGAAGGGAGAAGTATTCACTTTACGACTAGGAGCACATAAACACTAGTTTGAAGCAATTCTACTTACCTTAGTCCGGTAGCTCGATGATTCGTCGGCCGTATTTCGCGAAACTAAATCCGTAGTAATGCTCCCTGCTGCTAAATACCTCGGTACCTGAGGTTAATTTGACTTTAGACTACGTTTGGCAGCGTAATCGAACAATAATATCTTCACCTTCTTCGGCTCTCTCTGTTTGCTGCGTGTTCTTTGGAAATTATAATGATTTAAATGAAAATAAACTGAAGTGGAGCTTTATATACTTGGGCTTGGACAGGCCCAACGTGTCACGGAGCCAACGCGGAGGCTCCACCTCCGTGACACGTTTCCATCGTGGAGGGGCTCTGCCCCGGCTCCTTCCGTGATGGTTCGACAGGTTTCTCGTCCAGTCTTTTCTCGGGCCTTTCTCTAGCACGTATGGCTTTCAAATATGCTTAACCAATGTGAGAATAGGCCATCTAGGTGCCGGAAATCTTTCAGGGTATAACATTCTCCCCCCCTTAGGAACATTCGTCCTCGAATGAAACTGCTATTTAGAGGACTATTCAATTAACTCAACTCGTTTCTAAGAAAATTTTGGCAGAGTTTCCCTTGTAATATGGACTATCCCAAAAACCTGAAATGCAGAAAAGTCCAGTACAGGTACTGCACACAATACTTTAAGATTCACTGGATAGCTAAACATCAATCTTTCTCATTTATACATACACAACCATAAGGTACTGCATAAGTAATAACACGGATATACCTGTCGCCTGACTAGGCCTGGAATAAGTGAGGATATCTAGCTCTCATATCTTCCTCCGTCTCCCAAGTCATCTCCTCTCGGTTCCTGTTACGCCACAATACATTGACGGACACGATATCATTAGTTCTCAATCTAAGAATCTGTCTGTCTGAGATGGCTACTAGAACCTCTTCATAGGATAGCTCTTCCATAACCTGGATATCCTGGACTGGGACTACTCTGGACGGGTCTCCTAAGAATTTCCTTAGCATGGAGACATGAAAGACTGGATGAACAGATTCTAATTTTGGAGGCAAGTTCATCTCATATGCTACTCGGCCTATCCTTCAACGAATCTGATAAGGCCCAACAAACCTCGGACTGAGCTTACCTTTCTTGCCGAATCTCATCACCCCTTTCATCAGAGATACTTTTAGAAATACCCAGTCATTCACATCAAATTCCAAGTCTCTGCGCCGTCCATCAGCATATGATTTCTGGCGGCTCTGTGCAGTGAGTAGGCGTTCTCTAATGAGCTTTACCTTTTCCTCCGACTGCTAAATAATGTCTGGCCCAATCAACGCCGATTCCCCTATTTCAAACCAGCCAACCGGCTATCTGCATTTTCACCCATATAAGGCTTCAAAAGGCGCCATCTGGATGGCTGAGTGATAGCTATTATTATAAGCAAATTCAATTAATGGCAAATGCTCATCCAAGCTACCTCCAAAATCTATCACACACACTCGTAGCATGTTCTCGAGTGTCTGAATAGTGCGCTCAGCCTGTCCATCTGTTTGAGGGTGGAATGTTGTGCTCAAATTAATCTGTGTTCCCAGGCCTCTCTAAAATGACTGCCAAAATCTAGCCGTAAACTGTGCTCCTCTATCTGAAATAATAGATACTGGTACTCCATGCAACCTGATTATTTCTCAGATATATAGCTACGCATAATCTTCGGTCGATAAGGTAGTTCTTACTGGTAGGAAATGAGATGATTTTGTCAATCTGTCAACTATCACCCATATAGAATCATGTATGTGTCTGGTACGAGGTAATCCTGCCACAAAATCCATATTCACTGCTTCCCATTTCCAGAGAGGCACAGCTATGTCCTGAGTCAAACATCCTGGTTTCTGGTGTTCTGCTTTTACCTGTTGGCAGTTAGGACACTGGGCTACATATTCGACAATTTCTCTCTTCATTCCTGGCCACCAATAATTCTCCTTGATATCATGGTACATTTTTGTCGCATCGGGGTGAAGAGAATAACGGGTGCAATGTACCTCGTTCATAATTTGCTAGCGCAAATTCAACTCCCTCTGAGTGAAGATATACTGTAGGCTCTTATGGTCTGTGAAAATGACCACATGGACGCCATACAAGTAATGTCTCCATATCTTTAAGGCGTGGATCACTGCGGCTATTTTTAGGTCGTGGGTAGGGTAATTCATTTTGTGTTTCCTCAGTTGTCTGGAAGCATACAAAATCACTTTACGATGCTGCATCAACACACAACCCAACCCAACGCCTGATGCGTCGCAATACACTGAATAACCTTCTGTACCTTCACGCAATGCTAACACTGGGGCGGAGGTTAATCTGTCTTTTAACTCCTGGAAGCTCTGCTCGCATGCCTCTGTCGACTGAAACTTCGCTTCTTTCTGTGTCAGTTTGGTCAGAGGTGCCGCTATAGTAGAGAATCCCTCGACAAATCTCCGATAATATCCCGCTAACCCCAGAAAACTACGGACTTCGGTCGGAGTGGTAGGCTTGGGCCATGATTTGACTGCTGCTATCTTCTGCGTGTCAACCTGTATACCAGCATCTGACACAATATGCCCTAAGAAGGCTACCGAGTTAAGCCAGAATTCACACTTGGAAAACTTAGCATATAACTGGCGGTCCCTAAGGATCTGGAGTACTGTCCGTAAATGAGTCTGGTGATCTGCTTCAGAGCGAGAATACACCAGAATGTCATCAATAAACACGATCACGAACAGGTCTAGGTATGGTCTAAAAATACTGTTCATCAGGTCTATGAATACTGCTGGGGCATTCGTTAACCCAAAGGACATAACTAGAAATTCAAAGTGTCCATATTGGGTCCTGAACGCCGTTTTGGGAATATCTCTTTCACGAACTCGAACCTGGTCATATGCGAACCGCCTATCTGGCCCCTTGTAGCTGATCAAACAAATCATCTATTCTAGGAAGCGGATACTTATTCTTTACTGTAACTTTATTCAACTGCCGATAATCTATACACATACGGAGCGAGCCATCTTTCTTCCTCACAAATAGAACTGGCGCACCCCATGGTGAAATACTCGGCCTGATGAAACCCTTATCTAGCAAATCTTTCAACTGCTGCTTCAACTCTCTGAGTTCTGTAGGAGCCATATGATAAGGAGGAATTGATATAGGCTGAGTGTCTGGTAATATATCAATAGCGAAATCTATTTCCCTTTCTTGGGGAATACCAGGTAACTCATCTGGAAACACATTAGGGAACTCGTTCACCACCGGAATAGACTGGAGTGTCGGAGACTCTACTCGGACATCCTGAACCCTGACCAAGTGGTAGATACATCCCTTAGTTATCAATTTCCTCTCCTGAAGGTAGGAAATAAACCTACCTTTTGGAGTAGCTTTGCTACCTTTCCACTCTCGCACTGCCTCTCCTGGGAAGTGGAATCGGACTGTCTTGGTCCAACATTCTACGTTAGCATAGCATGGCACCAACCAATCCATACCCATAATAGCATCGAAATCAATCATTTCTAACTCTACCAGATCTACTGTAGTTTGGCGATCAGCAACCTCCACTATACACCCTCGTTAAATCCTACTAGCTATAATAGAGTCACCGATGGGCGTGGATACTAAAAAGGGCTGCTGTAATAATTCTGGTGCAATATTGAACTTTCGTTCCACAAATGGGGTAACATATGACAGAGTGGACCCTGGATCATTCAGTACATAAGCAGGGCATGAACAGATAGTCATCATACCTGTCACTACATCTGGAGACGCCTCTGAATCCTGTCTTCCTGGTAATGCATAAGTACGGCTTGAGCCCGTACCTGAACTGGAAGCTCCTGATCTATCTCAGCCTCTTCCTACTGAACCTGAAGGCCCACGCCCTGCTGAGGCTGCTGGGGCTCGTGGCCCTGCGGATCCCCTGTCCTGACTGTCCTTACTTCCCTGACCTCTGGTCGGACAATCTCTCATCTGATGCCCCTCCTGTCCGAAAATATAACACCCAGTGGAGCCATATCTACAAGTTCCGGTGTGTGGTCGATTACAGTAGGGGCAGGGTGAGGGTGCAAATCTGCTCTGGTCTCCCCTTCTCTACTATGGGGACTCTACTGTTCTGGAACTGCCACTGGGCTCTAACTGCCCTCGACGAGCAAATCTACCTTGCCGCTGCTGCTGCGATGGAGGTGGGGGTCTAGGGGATCTATCTGACAATCGGGGCCTAAGTCCTCTCTATACTTCCCTTTGCATCTCGTCCGATCTATCTCTGCAGCGCTGTTCCTGACTGGTCTGTCTACTACTCAGTTGCCGCTGTCTAAGACCCTCAATGGTCTGAGTAAAGGCCTGTACTCGGGCAATGTCCATATCATCCCGTAACGTAGCCGTCATGCAAGCTTTAATATACTCTGGGTTCAGACCCATAATGAACCAGTGGACTCTAGATGGCATAGTGTCCACAAAGGCTGGAGCATAGCGGGCTAAGGAGTCAAACTATTCGGCATATTCTCGTACACTCCTCACCCCCTACTCCAAATGCAAAAACTGATCCATCCGGGCCTGCCGAATCTCCCGTGGCAAATAACGGTCCAGGAAGGTCTCCGAGAAGCTGGACCAGGTCGGAGGGGAAACATCTCTCCCTGTAGACCTTTCCTAACTCTTGTACCATAATACAGCTATGTCCCGCAATTGAAACACTGCCAGCTCAACTGATTCTGTAGGGGTCACATGCATAACCCGAAAAATCCTCTGCATCTGATCTAGAAAATCCCGGGGGTCCTCTGCCTGATCTGACCCAGTGAACTGTGGGGGACCTAGTGCCAAAAATTCCCTGAACCTGGAACTACCTGACCCACCTGAAGATGCTGCTACTACAGGTGGCACTGACTGGCGCTATGTGGCCATCATCTGTGCCAACATAACTACAGCGCTACGAACCTCCTGATCTGATGGCGAAGGCACAGGAGCTATCGGGGGAGGTGTAGTGCCCAACGACTCCTGATGTGAGGGGGACTGCTGAGAGGGCTGTGATGAAGCCTCTATATCGCCCTCAGATCGGGCTGACTCTGACTGAAGCTGAGGCACCCTGCTGGTGCCTTCTCCTACTGCTGTGTCTAATCTCCTACCTGTGGCAGGGTGTCGCTGATCTGCCATTCTTATCTGTAGACAAAGAATAAAATAAGTTTTAGGAACTCGACCCTATACTGTACTTTGCAATGACACGACCGAGTATGAAAGAAGAGTAACCATCCTATCATGCCTCGCAGCCTCCTGCCTATAGTATGTGGTGCACAACACATACATAGAAAAGACTCTACTTAGCATGGCTTGCAGACTCCCTAGGACACGACCTACTCTGACACCAAGTTTGTCACGCCCCGCCTTGGGGGGTATGACTGGCACCTGGTGCCCTACTAGGACCTAAACTGCTAGACTACTGAGCCTGAGCACATCTGGTGCCTAGCTGGCTCTAAGTCAGATTCAAGGAATCAACGAGCTATATAACGGCCGTAAATAAAGCCTCCGGCTGACTGGGCCTATAGCCACCTATACTATAACGACAGCTAACTAGAATCATATCAATATAAGGGAGCCTATGCGGGCCGACAAGGCCACCATGCTGTCTAGTTATTTGTAACTCAATAATAGAATACTGAATAACTACGTGACCGGCAAGGTCACCACTACTGACTGGATAAGGCCTCACACGACCAACATAAACTAAAATGCTAAACAGCTATAACAAACTGCACGGTCTCACATGACTGGCTCAACTGACCATAGGGAAATATATACAGACTGCAAGCCTCTAGGAACACTGATAAGATGGTCGGGACAGGGCCCCCGGCCTACCCATACTGAAAACAAAAGGGAAATGATATAAACCTCTAAAATATCAAGCTCCGGAAGACAGGAGCTGATAACTCTGCACTGGCTAGGATCACGAAGGTTCGCCTCCTCGTCTATGAGTACCTGCAGGCAAGTAATACAGTGCCCCACTAGGCATCAGTACCACTAGTACCGAGTACGAAAAGCAACTGAAATAATACAACTCAATACAGATAACATAACTAACAAGTCTTTGAGCAGAAGATAACTGAATCTGAAGAGCTGATAGGAACTAGATCAAACCTTTCTTCACTGATAGGCAGGAGCGTGTCTATAGTCACGGCGGCCTGCTTTCTATTAACTAATATATATAAAGCACATAAATACATATACATTTAGCAAGCAAGAGCCAATACCAACACCTATAAGCCGGATGGCGCCAAGCAAGCAAACAATCTATATACCCCTAATCATAAAATAGGCAATACTGAATCTGGAATGCTAACTCGCCCTTTGGCGCATGATTTACTAACTTTCAGACTGAATACGATATGACAACATAACTCAGAATCTATTAGACTTACTGGATTCTCAACATTCAACTCCGAGAGTTACAAATACGAAGTTTACTATGATTTACCAAGCTAAGGCTTACTAACTTACCGAAGAATAACTTAACATACCTTAACCTTGAGTTATCCGAATGTCAGACGAGGCTCGGCCAGTATTCCAGCTATTTTTCCCAACTATATTCATATACACGTTAATTAGTGCTAAATACAACTTTATTCTGAAGGACGACGTCACTTTTGATATAATTATAGCCTAAACTTAGGCTTATCGAAAGACGGTCGAAAACATTCTATTTTTCAGAAGTCGAGAAGGGAGAAGTATTCACTTTACGTCTAGGAGCACATAGACACTAGTTTGGAGCAATTCTACTTACCTTAGTCCGGTAGCTCAATGATTTGTCGACCGTATTTCGCGAAACTAAATCCGTAGGAATGCTCCCTACTGATAAATACCTCGGTACCTGAGGTTAATTTGAGTTTAGACTACGTTTGGCAGCGTAATCGAATGATAATATCTTTACCTTCTTCGTCTCTCTATGTTTGATGCGAGTTCTCAGGAAATTATAATAATTTAAATGAAAATAAACCAAAGTGGAGCTTTATATACTTAGGCATGGACAAGCCCAACGTGTCATGGAGCCAACGCGGAGGCTCCACCTCCGTGACACGTTGCCATCGCGGAGGGGCTCTGCCCCGGCTCCTTCCATGATGGTTCGACAGGTTTCTCATCCGGTCTTTTCCCGAGCCTTTCTCTAGCACGTATGACTTTCAAATATGCTTAACCGATGCGCGAATAGGCCATCTAGGTGCCGGAAATCTTACGGGGTATAACACAAGACCATGGATTCAGCGGCTAATTATGCCAAGTTGTATATTCAAAAGTTGGTTCGACTTCATGGAGTGCCCTTGTCTATTATTTTAGACCGAGGTACTCAGTTTACCTCTCAGTTTTGGAGGTCTTTTCAGAAGGAACTTGGAACTCAAGTCAAGCTCAGCACGGCCTTTCATCTGCAAATGGATGGCCAGGGGGAATGTACAATCCAAGCTCTTGAGGACATGTTGAGGGCATGTGTCATGGATTTCAAAGGTCATTGGGATGGTCACTTACCCTTAATCGAGGTTGCTTACAATAACAAATATTACTCTAGTATCCAGATGGCACTGTTCGAGGCTCTTTATGGGCGGAGTGTAGATCTCCCATCGGATGGTTTGAGGTTGGTGATGCTGCTATAATAGGGCCAGACTCGGTTCACAAAGCGATGGTAAAGGTTAAGTTGATAAAGGACCAATTAAAAATCGCTCAGAGTCGTCATAAAACATGTACTGATGTGAGGTGAATAGATTTGGAGTTTGATGTGGATGACTAGGTATTTCTAAAGGTGTCTCCCGTGAAGGGAGTCATGCGGTTTGGAAAGAAGTGGAAACTCAGTCCCCTCTATGTTGGTCCCTAACGGGTTGTGAGGAGAGTTGGTAAGGTGGCGTATAAGTTGGACTGGACATCAGAGTTATCTTCATCCTGTCTTCCATGTGTCACTTTTGAAGAAGTGTTTGGGTGACCCAGCCTTGGTGGTCCCGGTAGACTGCATTGGGGTAGAAGACAGCCTCAGTTATGAAGAAATTCCCGTTGAAATCTTGGATCATCAGGTTCGGAGGTTGAGAAACAAAGAAGTAGCTTCAATTAAGGTCTTCTGGAGAAATTAGCATGTTGAGGGAGCTACGTGGGATGCCGAAGCAGATATGATGGCTAGATACCTACATTTGTTCTCTACCGACTTAGTTCCGACTTGAGGTATCAATTCTACTCTATGATCCCATTTATTTTTTATATTCAGTTCATGTGTGCAAGTTTCGTTTATATGTATGTGAAGCATGAGATCAATTCATCTATGTGGTCTGGTTCAGAGGTAGTCATTCCGTGAAAATTTCGGTTAAAATGATGAGTATATAATTGTGATAAATTGTATAATTCTGTTTGCTACTTGTTTCCAACATCGAGGATAAATGTTTTCAAGGGAGAGATATTGTAATACCCCGGAAAGGGCCTAAGAATAGACCCTAGAGTGTAATTTTAAAAGTGTAGAAAAACTGTCAAATATCACAGGATGGACCACAGAATGACTCGTGGTATCAAACCACGAGTCATGGAATGCTGTCGTCGGCCAGGGAAAGGTTGATAGTAGTGGATACAACGAGAGGTATGACGACCTGTTGTGGGATACAATGGACCATCCTTTGCAATCATGGTTAGGGTCAGGCTGGGCGAGAGGGTAAACAACGAGAGACCCAATGACTTGTTAGAAGTAACCATGGGTCGTTGGTTATGGTCGTTGTTGGAGGCTAATAATTTCCGGTGGAGGTGACAAGTTGAGACCACGACTCGTTGGAAGGAACCACAAGTCGTGGTGAGGCTTGTGGTAAGGGGGTTCAGATTTTATGATGAGCAATCAACGGACAGTGTAACGGACCATGGTTTCAGAGAACGAGTCATCCTGTCGATCCGTTGGTTAGTTCTGAGAGAAGGCATTCAGCAGTCCATTCAAGGAGGGACATGACGGGTCGTTGGTGGTTCCCATGACCCATTGTTACCCCTCATGGGTTCCATCCGCCAGAGTTTAGGGCATATTTGACTTTTTCATGCTTTGAGACCCTAAACTACTTCGTTTTGTGTATTTTTCTGAGTGTGATAAGATGAGTTAAGTATGTTATGCATGCCCATTCTCATGAAAGAACTTTTGAGAGATTTTTTGTAGATTCAAGGTCTTCTTCCGCAAGTTTCCATCAATTTCTTTGTGGGTATTCAAGGAACCTCGAAATCAATCCATTCCCAGGTATGTAGGGTTTAGAATGGGTGATTTCTTTCACACCCATGCCCAAATTTTGACATAATCCTGAATCATCCTATTCAAATTCTATGGGGTTTTATTCAAATGCGTGGAAGTATGATTTCTCTTTATGGGTTTGATTTAATTGAGTTTTAATTATTGAGTTATGAATGATGGGCAGGTTTTATATTATTTTCCTTAAAAATCATGTTTTACTCCTTTAAATCGAAAATGCCCATTTGATGAAGGTTGATGAAAGTTATGATTTACGATTAATATGCAATATTTTGAATTTATTGATGATGGAAAAGCATGAATTCAAGTTACCCATGTTTATGGGAATATTTTGAAAGAATTGAATATGATGATGTATTGGGAATGCGCACGTGTTAAAGAATGATTTATGATTTATGAAGTGAATTACATGATTTATCGATATATGATGTTGGCCGATGAAAAGGGCCTATGATTCTTGGCTAAGCATGTTTTAAAGGGGATCAATGATGATAAATGTTATATTTTAGCCATTGAATCTTAATGCACGATGCTATTGATTTATGTATGAGCTTATATGCATGTTTTTGGAAGCCGTGTCTAGCACCCTGCAGCCTGGTGTTCAATGGACTATGGCGGTGTCTCCTAACCACGTGCCACATGGGGTTCTAATGATGATGTATTGATAATGATCCCCTCAAATGTGATATCACGCCTTATGCATGACCCTCGTATGGAAAGCCAAGGTCGGGTCTACCCACTTGAGAGAGATAGTGGGGCATCATGAAAGGCTATATCATAATGGTGTAGGTTATGAAGAGTCCTCCCATTGTTCCGCATGTCTTATTCATTGTTATATTTACATTATTAGCTGAGATTATGTTTTGATAATGTTTACTTACAATTATGATTATGAATGCTTTATGAATGACCTGAAAGCCTTGAGCCTTATGTTTTCTTACGAAGTTTATGATATATTCATGATGTCCTTCTCCTACATTACATATGAGTTTTGTCTTACTTTTAAATGTCTTTTTTACTTACCTTGCATGCTCGGTACATTCCACGTATTGACTGTATACCTTCTCTGCTGTATCATTTGATGATACAGGGTCCGGATCTCAGGCTCATCCTCATCCTTAGCTCATCTCAGCTTACGTTCTCAGCTTAATGGTGAGTCCTCATGTTCCGAGGGACATTTGGCAGAATTTTATGTTATCTTATGTTTCAGTGTCGTTCGGGTTAGTTGGGCATATTATCCTATCAACCCATTGTATGTAGTAGATCCTTTCAGACAGTGCGTAGTATTCAGCTCATGGGTACGCTTAGTATTTCTGGTGTTATTCTATGTTTACATTTCAGCTATGCTTTATGCTAACTATTCCGCTTTACTTAAAGGAGATTAGATGTATGCATGTTCCATGGGTCGACTTGGGGTCTCTCGAGGTCCCTTATCCCGTGTCTACAATCCGGGTGTACGTTCGGGTTGTGACAATTCACTTCTTCCCACTTCCATGTGGGTATGCAGATATCCTGAGTCATACCTCCCTGTCGATGGTGCTCTACCTTAACTTGCTGGCAGTTTGGGCACTTAGCTATGAATTCAACGATGTCTCTCTTCATGTCGTTCCAACAGTAAATATCCTACATATGGCGGTACATTTTTTTAGCACCAGGGTGGATGGAGTATCTCAAGATGTGTGTTTCAGCCAGTATCTGCTGTCTCAAATCACCGACGTCCGGACACACAACCTGGCTTGTTAATAAATCACACATCTTCCCCTTTGGAGAAAGCCTCAACCTCTTTTCTGAGAACCGCTTCCTTCAGCTTAAGAAGGATGGGATCCTCATCCTATCTGGACTTAACTTCAACAACCAGAGAGGAATTTGAGCCACTCTTCACAACTACATCACCCTTAGCTGAATCTACCAACTGCACCCCTAACAGAGCTAGTCTGTTAATATCCTTTGCCAATTCCTTTTTACATTCCTCGACATGAGCCACACTCCCCATAGACACTCTGCTCAGGGCATCAACCACCACATTAGCTTTTCTCTGGTTATATACCACGCTCATGTCATAGTCCTTTAAGAGCTCTAACCACTTTGTATAACGAAGATTTAGGTCCTTCTGAATGAATTTATATTGAAGGCTCTTGTAATCGGTGAAAACATCCACATGAGCCCCATACAGATAGTGTCTCCATATCTTCAATGCAAACACCACCACTGCCAACTCCAAGTCATGAGTTGGATAATTCTTCTCATGAACTCGGAGCTGTCTGGAGGCATAGGCTATCACCTTGCCCTGCTACATCAAAATGCAACTGAGTCTCACTCTGGAGGCATCACAATAGACTACAAACCCATCTAATCCTTTCGGAAGGGTCAACACTGGAGCGCTAGTGAGTCAAGTTTTTAGCTCCTAGAAACTCTTCTCACACGCATCTGACCACTGAAATTTCACCTTCTTCTGAGTCAGCCCAGTCAGAGGTGATGCTATAGAAGAAAGACCTTCCCTAAAACGTCGGTAATACCCGGCTAGACCCAAAAAACTTCTGATTTTGATTGGGGAGGTAGATCTGGGCTAGTCTTTCATTGCTGCTATCTTTTGAGGATCAACCTGAATACCCTCACCCGAGACCACATTACCCAAGAAAGTCACAGACTTCAACCAGAATTCGCACTTACTGAACTTGGAAAATAGTTGGCGGTCTCTAAGTGTCAGAAGCACTATCCTCAGGTGATTAGCATGATCTTCCTCAATTCTAGAGTATATCATAATGTCGTCGATAAACACAATGACGAACATATCCAGATACTGCTTGAAGACTCTGTTCATAAGGTCTATAAAGGCTGTTGGGGCATTTGTTAGTCCGAAGTACATAACTACCAATTCATAGTGACCATACTCAGTCCTGGAAGTTGTCTTTGGTATGTCATCCTCTTTGACTCTTAACTGATGATACCCCGGCCTAAGATTTATTTTGGAGAAACAACTGGCTCCCTGAAGTTGGTCGAATAGGTCGTCAATTCTAGGTAAGGGATACCTGTTCTTGACTATGACCTTATTTAACTTACGATAATCAATGCACATTCTGAGGGTACCGTCTTTCTTTTGCACTAATAACACTGGAGCACCCCAGGGAGAGATGCTAGGTCTAATAAAACCCTTATCAAGAGATCTTTTAGCTTCTCCTTCAACTCCTTAAGTTCAGCCGGAGCCATTCTATAAGGAGGAATGGAGATGGGCTGAGTATCTTTATTAAGGTCTATACCGAAGTCGATTTCTCGTTCAGGAGGAACTCCGGGAAGATTTTCGGGGAACAGATCTGGAAATTCACTGACAACAGGGACTGACTGGATAGTTGGGGTCTCAGAGTCGGAATCTTTGACCAAACTAGATGATAGATACAACCCTTAGAAATAAGCTTCTGGGTTTTAAGGTAGGAAATAAACTGACTTTTAGGCGATGTACTACTGACGTACTGTAACACCAGCTTATTTGGAAAATGAAATTTGACAATTCTAGTTCTGCAATCGACTGAGGTATAACCGGAGCATAACCAATCCATGCCTAGAATGAGGTCAAAATCGACCATGTCTAATTTTACAAGATCATCTGGAATGACCTTATTAAAAAATGGAGACTGGCTAGTTTCCATACAACCGGCGCGCTTTAACTGATTCGCCAACTAGGGTGGAGACTAAAAATGGTTCTAAGAGGACCTCTGGACTAATATCGAACTGGATGGCTACGTGGGGAGTCATAAATAATAATGTGTCTCCTAGATCTAGTAGGGAATATACGTCTAGGTGGAAAGGACGTAACATACCCGTGACTGCATTCGAGGAGTTCTCTTGATTCTGACGAGATGATAATGCTTAAAAACGGTTTTGGCATTGATTGCCCTCCATACTAGAGGTATTGGCCTGCTGAGCTGGTCGGCATGCTAGAACTGCTAAGGTAGTGGATTGTGACCTTCCCCGTCCTGCTGACGGGAACTCTCCAAGCAGATGACCAAGCTGTCCATAACCAAAACAGCCCTCTCGACCCTGAGGACACTCTCCTGGGTGGTTCGTGCCATATTTGGGGTAAACTAGATATCTGTTATCGGAACTGAAACTCTAGGACTGAGAGCCAGATGCTCCACCCCTCCCATCCTGGCAGGACTGAAAGGTAGGGCACTGGCTGAGCTAGATATTGGGGTCCTCTATTGCTACTATTGCTGCTAATGTAGGCGGATGCTACCACTAGACCTCAGGTAACCATAATCTTATTGGCCAGTCCTCGCCTGCTTGTTCTTTTACTCGCTGTCCCTTAGTTTTTATGCCTCAATCTGCGGGAAAAGACAATAACGCTAGAGAGGTCGATATCCTTAATCAGCATTACTATCCTACACTCTTTGAGGACCAAGCTCGACACCCTATTTACAAATTTTAGCATGCGAGCCCTTGGCTCGACCACCATCTCTGGAGCGTTTGGACAACCTGGTGAACTCCAGAGCATACTCTTCTATTTATTGGTATCCCTGTCTCAAATTCATGAACTCTACTACATTTTGCTCCCTGAGCTCCTAAAGGAAGAACCTGTCCAGCAAGGCTGTAGTGAAATCCTCCCATTCCACCGGTTCTGCTTTTGCCGGCCTTCCCTCCTTCCACCGTTCATACCAGACCTAGGCTACCCCTTTTAGTTGGTAGGAAGCCATGTTGGCCCTCTCTGAGGGACTGACACCCATAATTCGGGTGATCTTTTTAATATCATCCATAAATCCTTATGGGTCCTCTCCCACCTTAGATCCATAAAAATCCGAAAGGTTCATTCGGGTGAAGTCCCGCACTAAGGAAGTTGTTGTGGAGCTGTTGTTGTTGATTGGAACTACCTACTGGTTCACCTGGTTGGTAATAGTTCGGGCGAGCAGCATAATGGCCGCCCTGAATTCCGCAGTAGAAACTGAGTCATCCTGAGGGGCTACTGGGGCTGGTGGAGCAGGTCAGTGAGCAATACTGACCGTTCTTCAGTTACCATGTCGCAGAGGCATCAGTGAATAGAGCATGAGTTAGGAGAATGATTTTTGGAACTGAGATTTCTACGCACGATAAGGAGTATGAAATAAAGGGAATTTTTCCTAATGACATCTTATAGCCTCCCCATCATAAGTGTGGCGCTTCATACCCATGAAGAGGACTCTACTCGATGTGTGTTTTAGACATCTGATGATACTCTGAACCTAGTGCTTTGATACCAAGTTTGTCACACTCCAAGTTTACACCCTGGACTGGACACGGTACTTGGAGTCACAAGTAGCCCCAAGTCTACCCCTGGTCTACCATACACTGGCATTCTGAGTAACATGGAAATATATATAGTTGAAGTCTAATGCAAAATTACAAATACTTTGAGAGAAATAAAGTTGGTTCATAATATTTCAAAATAGTAGAATGAAACTACAAATCTGAAATAGAACCAATCTACGTTTGAAAGCCACTATGACTGATGAGTTGCTGGGACAAGCCCCCAGCTAACTCCAAATCTAAATAGAAGGGAAGAAAATATAACTAAAATAAGTGATCTCCGTCCTAGAAGAATGAGGACTCCCCAACAAGAATAGCTGAGGTCTTCGGTGAGTTGTCGGCTAACGAAGCTGAGACTGAGATCCTGCAGCTGTATCATAAAATAATACAACATAAAAGTATGCATCAGTACTTTAAATGTTCTTAGTAAGTGGGAGGAAATATAACATGATGGTATATAATGTTGAACTAAAAAGACATGCAATGACCGACTAAAGCTACTGATCTGAATGAATGAAATAACTTAGACGGTCTAAAAGACCTTGTTTATTGGTCAAAGCATGTTCTAAATCCAGAATACTAATCTGAACTGATTTGAAATTGGAGGTGAACTAACTAGTGGGAGAGTCCATAACCGACATATAATCACGTGAGCTAGATGTGGAGTCTAATGTATACACCCCATTGGTAGGACCCAATATACCTTGCTAGGGTATAAAGGCATGAACTGGGTGATCATAAGATTTTGGGGCCATGAGGCCAAAAATAATTGTAACCTATGGTGGCAACGTAGTTTTGGGAACCTGGGTACGCTGGAACCTCGGTCCGCTCGATGCTAAGTCCTACTCCCACTTAATAGTCCTAGACAAAATACTAAGCTGATAGCTTGAAAGTGGGGTCCAAGACTAGTCAGGGATACATATCTAAAAGCACCCTAAGAGTCTCATCGAACAAGATTCTAAAATTAGATTCTAAGACTGGTTAGAGCTGCTTATCTAGAAGCGTCATAACCTTCTAAAGAACAAATTAAAATATGAAGCTGGGGTCCTAAGGCTAGTCAGATCTGTTTATATAAAATGTCATGAATTCCTAGTGGACCAATAAAACTAAATTCTGAATTTGATTCTGATAACTCGGAGGTACTACTGACACCTCGCGAATTTCGGTAGTCAAATTGATCAGCGGATATATTCTGATTGAAACTTAGAATTTTAACATCCTTACTAAATTGAACTGACAATAATATAATTGAGATTTAATTCCACTAACAACATGGGAGTCCCCAACACTGATAAATACAGGTGAAATTTCGATATTCAAGCACTAATGCAATTCCAAGACTTTATAATTCGAGAAATAGGGCTAAAATTCACTTATCAAGATTTAACATTTATTTTAGTCATGAACTGGTAGAAAATACCTATAATTAACATGGTATAATATTCCACATGATTTAGTTGAAGTATGACTAGAAATTTCAAGACATTCGGTAGTTTTAACATTACAATTGATAGAGAGAAGTATGGAGGAATTTGGGGACACAGGGAAGAACTATTCCCTTGTTGAATTCTCACATCCCTGGTGCAGAATACTGAATAATTTCCTTAAGAGACTAAGGATAAAAGGTTTCCCTAGGTCTTGCTCTGAAAAGTTCTGAGAGAAGTTCTACTATGAATCTTGAGAGTCTGGATGGGGAGAATGAGGAAAGAAACCATTTAATCCCTCTAATAAGTTTAAAAAATATGCTTAAAATGACATAATTTAGAGTCTAGGAGGATATCAAATTACTGAAATGCCCTTGAAAACTCATAGGGGAAAATTGACTGTCAGGCCCCCATGATTTGACCTAACGAGTCGTGATTGGTGACCGTGACTCGTGGTCACCTCTCATGAGGTACACTGCCTAAACCCCTACTAGTCACTATAGGGGACCTAATGGATTGTGGTTGGTGACCACAACTCGTGGTCTCCACTGCCCTAAGATTCCCTAGAGTCCCCACGGGTGACACCACGACTCGTGGTATCCCAAATGAGTCATGGTGAGGGCCCATTGGGTACACTGCGTAACTTTTCCAACTTTCAATCCATCACTGACCACGAATCACCCCACGATTCATGGTGTTGACCACAACTCATGGTCACACCCGTGGTCACCCAAATTCCAAAATTTCCAATCAAGTCTCAAGTTCTCACCATGAGTCACATAACGACTCGTGGTCACTACCCACGGGTCACAGAGTGACTCATTTTGTGGCCTGGTGCAGATTTTTCAATTTCTCTATTTTAAGCCCCGGGTCTAGTCTTTGAATTTCTAGGGCATTACAAAAGTAGCCCTGACTAGACTCTCATGAATTCAGTATGGTCAACATGTTTATGACAACTTGTACTCTCGGGTCTCTTTCTATTAGAAAGTAGCCCTGACTAGTTTTAGAATATCAGTTATGAGCCCTCAGTATAAGTTAGTCATAGTCCTTTCGGCCCTCGGGATTCTTGCTAGATAAAGTAGTTCCGACTAATGTTAAGATATGAGCTTCAGATTTATTTGTTATATTTATCCTTATGTTTAGTTGGGAGTAGAACTCCATACCAAATAGGCCAAGGTTCTAGCGTACACAGGTCTTAGAACTACATGCCACAGTAAGATAAGGAATCTTTGATATTTGAGAATATTTTCCCTTAGCCCGAGGAATATGTGATCCTCGTTGTTGGAGAGTGTCTCTCGTTCCACAATGGGTGCATACAGGTGTCATCATTATTAGAGATTGTCTCCCTTATTTCACCAGTATATCACGCAGTTAGAGTTCTTACCCTTGGCAAGGTATGAACACCCTTCAAATCGGGGTTACAAGTCGGGCTCCGTGAGGCTCATATTGGAGTTTATTGGTTAACAATCTCTCCCACAGTACAATTTAGTTTCAGTTTTAGTACAGTTATTTCAGTTACAGTTTTCACCTTATGTTGTCAGCTTTAGTTTTTCAGTATATGTACTTAACCCTTGTTAATTGATTTTACTTGTATTATTTGGAATGTTTTCGAAAGAACATATCATGTATGTAATTATGCATCTCAGATAGGGTCAACATACTTCACCTTAGTTATGCATTCAGGTATGTATTTAGCTTAGTCGTTCTCAACATGCTAGCATATTTCTAGATTCAGTTATGTTTCCCATATACTCAGTACCTTCCAAGTAATAACCACATATTTTATATGCTATATATTTTAAGATATAGATTCAGGTATCCAGACTCAGCCTCGCAGTTAGACATGTTTCATACTTCTATCAACTGATGTTGGTGAGTCCTCATCTTTCATGGAAGGGAGTTATGGTTTCCTTAATACAATGTTGTTTTAGTTTTATATTTTGGAGCTAGGTGGGGTCTTATCCCAACATCTCATCATAATAGTAGAGGCTTTCAGACAGTGTAGTATGAACTTCAGCTTTGCCTCAGTGATGTTACAAAATTTTTATCCTTTCCTTTTTATTTGATATGTTTCAATTAAGATTCCTCATATATATGATCTATTAGTTGTTGTTATGTTAGTATTATGCTATGTCATGGGTTAGCTTGGAGGAATTCATGGTTCTAGGTTCCCTGTCGCGTCTAGAGTGTAGACTCAGGTTGTGTCAGCATGTCACCTGTTTATGTAAACATAACCAATTTATAGTAGCTATGATCTTGGTGCTCCCATCTACAATTTTATATACAACCCATATATTAGATATAAGATCGATATATAAGATATATGGTCTTTGCAATTAGACACCATTCAGTAAATCATATATAAACTTTTATTTATAACTCAGATTTACCTGATATTTTTATGTGGTTATAAAACTATTTCAAAAGTATACAACTCTCACGCCTAGAATTCCCTACATTCACTATCACTTAAGAATCATACGCGCTTGAATTGAGGCATTATGTAAACCCAATTGAAATTTTCATTTACATGCACTCTCCACTTCAAAAATATTTTGTGGACTCCGTATGTTCTTTGAAATCAATTTTTAACACGTATTAATACAAATATTATCGTAGTTTGGTTCGGTCCTTACAAAATTTGACTGTTCAAATCTAGTTCAAATTTACGGAGTGTTACTCACATGCACACAAGCATATATGAACTTCATGAGAAAATGTACTAATTAGGTTTTCTTTCTTTCGAACTATCTAAATTTTGCCTTTGGCAAACCAAATTCTAGGTGCAAATCTCTAAGCTTCAACCACAAATGTTTGAAGTTCAGACATGACATCCTAACTTCAAAAAAGATAAAATAAAATTGCAACTTCAAGTTCATATGTTTCGAAGTGGCTTAAAATGATTAAAATTTTAACTTTTTCAGCATTAGGGTATGACTCCATCAATGGTTCCAAAGTTAGATATATGTGTTTTTTTGCCCTTTTGGGCAATATTTGATTGAAGTTAATATTGAAGTTGTGGAAATATCTTGGTAAACGCACATATACTTAATTTTGGGGTTGATATTTAAGTTCTACCCTAACATTGTAAATTTCACATGTCTACACACTTCAAACTATTAGGGGAAGCTCTGAAATTTCTACCTGAAGTTCAAGCATATGTTTCAGTCATTTATTCCTAAACTTTGGGCAGAAATCACTGAAGTTGAATCATTTTTATTCATATTTTAGGTCAACAATTTTTTTGCCCATATTTAATAACTCGTTATTCATCAATCTAACATACAATTCAATGCTCGAATCTACTCTAAATGAGCTTAAATTTGAATAAAATATATTTACAAAAAAATATCAATCATTAATTTATTAAAACAACAAAAAAAATTAAAATACCCATTTTACAATAATGTTGATTTATTAATATTTTTAAGCTTTTTAAATAACACTTATAATATTTGAACTCATTTTCATAGGTGGGAGGTAGCACATGTTTTGTCTCATGTTTGCCAAAACTAGTTACATGTTAAATAATTTTTAAAACCTAGATATAAGTTAAATGACAGTTTCCCAATAGGATACCTTTGTCACGACCCAAACGTACCCCCATATTGTAGACAGGGGACAAGGAGCCCCGAGAGACCCCAAGTCGACCCATGGCATGATCATACATCTAATAAAAACACATGAGTGGAAGACTTAACATAAAGAACGTAATCATGAAATAGCATAAGGAAAAAAAAAGTACTAGACTTATACAATACAGCGGGAAACAACTTATAGTATGATAATCCTCTAACCATGAAAGGCGGATTAATGGGACAACTCCCCAACTAATCCAATATCCAGAAATTGAAAGAAATGCATAGAATGTGAGCATGTTACCCTCGGAACATGAGGACTCACCAAGTGTGTTGAGAGCAAGGCTGAAACTAGCTACAGGTGAGGATGAGCCTGAGAATTGGGACCTGTATCATGAAACGATACAACATAGAGAGTATGCGGTCAGTACGTGGAATATACTGAGTATGCAAGGTAAGTAAGACGTACATTTAAAACATATATGAAATTCATAAATGATCATAATAGTAGGACGTCATGCTCGTATCGTAAATCATAATATCATGTCATATGGCTCAAGGTTTTCAACAAATTTGTAACATAACTTAATCATAATCATAATAGAAGAGGTTTACTTAACATGACTTGAGCCAACATACAAAATCATATCATGCATAAATCATGAGGAACAGTCGGAGATTCTCTTAACCGACATACCCCATATGAGCACACATGAAGCCCGACTTGTAACCCTAGTCGGGAGGGTGTTCGTACCTTGCCAGGTGTAGGAACCATGAAGGGCGTGATCACACATGAAAAGGGCCATTTGGCCCGGGGACAAACATGAAAGGGTCCCAACATACCTACGGTGGCATGTAGTTCATGAGATCCGGGGCTTAATCGCGAGCCCTGAACCTACTCGGTGTTCGATACTACTCCCAAAACATATGTAGTCCTCATAATAATACATACACGAGTTCATAGGCTAGTTAAATAATGACATCGTGAATATGCTTGAACATACGTGAACTTGCCATGACTTGAGGCCCGTGGGTCGGCCAAAAATATAATTCATGATTGATAAAATTCATATATACTTGCAGATCTTGCAAGCAGCTTGAAATTCATAAGTTCATAGTAGATAACAAAATAAATTCATAAATAAATTCATAATTCATGTTGGGATTATCAAAACAACAATGGATCGTAAATCGATTCATCATGGGGCATGCATAATCAAGCTTAATTGCTTAGAAGTTCAAAATCAATAATTTTATAATCAATTTAAATCCCAAAGGATGAACAAAATGAGTAGATTATAATAAGATTTCAAAATCACAAGACCCATAATTAAATCATTAAAGTTTATACATATAAATTACAAAACCCCATGAGTTTATGACAATTTATAAGTGAAATCATAGAGTATGAGCATGGGTGTGGAAGGAACCGCCCATTGATGACCTTACATACCTGGAAACACTAATTCTTAATCTCCCTTGAAGCCCCAAGATGGAATTTAGAGAAATTGGGCAAGAACACCTTGAATCACCTTCTATCCTCCTCCCTATACTCTTGGATGCATAAATGAGGCCTAACATGGACTAATCCCCCTTAAAAGACCCCATTTAGAGCTTAAAACGACGTTGTTTAGGCTTTAGGAAGTTAGGAATACAAAAACACCCTTATTAAAATGCAGGAAAAACACTGCCAGGACCCCTAACGAAGGACCTCATGAATCGTTGTCAAGGGGCATGACTCGTGGCTAGGACCCGTGAAGTCCACTGTCCAAACCACTCAGAGGGACCCCATGAATTGTGGTGGCTAACCATGACTCGTGGTCACCACCTGTGACCCCCACTGCCCCAAAACCTTGACCAACCATCCAATGCAGACCATGGGTAACCTCACGAGTCGTGAGGTCTGACCACGACTTGTGGTCAGGCCAGTGGCCTCCTCAACCTGAGCTTGCCCATCCTACTGACTATGAGTCACATCACGACTCGTGGTCACTCCTCACGACCCACCTCACGAGTCGTCCTGCAACCTGATGCAATTTTTCATATTTTCTCCATTTTGACTCCCGAGTCTGATCCTTGGGTTTTTGGGGTATAACAACATCTCCCCCTTGGGAAAATTCGTCCTGGAATGTTATAAACATGCAGAAAACTCAGAAACAAGCAATCACCATATACAAATACTGATCATTTAAGCTGAAAACTAACAGATTGACTACCTCCGAAAAGAACTACATAGCTAAACGAAATTCATACACCAAATACATATGCCATATCATAAAACAAACTTGTACGCATGAACGAAAAATGAAAACTGATTAGAGGTTTACGGAAAAATTGATACCTCAAACTGAAACTGAGCCGGTAGAGAACAGGTGTGGGTATTTAGCCATCATATCCGCTTTGGCTTCCCAAGTAGCTCCTTCAACATGCTGGTTTCTCCACAATACTTTAACTGAAGCTACTTTTTTGTTCCTTAGCTTACGAACTTGACAATCTAAGATTTTCACCGGAATTTCTTCATAGCTGAGGCTATCCTTTATGCCAATGCTGTCCACCCGGACAACTAAAGTTGGATCACCCAAGCACTACTTCAAAAGTGACACATGAAACACAGGGTTAACTGAAGATAACTCCGAGGGAAAGTCCAACTCATACGCCACCTTACCAACTCTCCTCACAACCCAGTAAGGGCCAACATAGTGGGGATTGAGTTTCCCCTTTTCCCAAACCGCATGACTCCCTTCATGGGAGATACGTTAGAAATACCCAGTCATCTACATAAAACTCCAAGTCTCTTCTCCTCACATTGTCATGTCATTTCTGATGACTTTGAGTGGTTTTCAACGGGTCCCTTATAACCTGAATCTTCACCATTTCCTCATGAACTGAATCTAGCCCTATCATAGCTGCCTCACCAACCTCAAACCATCCGATGGGAGACTTGCACCTCCGCCCATAGAGGTCCTCGAACAGTGCCATTTGGATACTAGAGTGATAACTGCTATTATAAGCAAACTCGATCAGGGGCAAATGATCATCCCAACTACCTTTAAAATCCATAACACATGCCCTCAACATATCTTCAAGAGTATGAATTGTCCACTCCTCCTGGCCATCCGTCTGAGGATGAAATGCTATGATGAGCTAAATCGGAGTCGCAAGACTTTTATGAAAAGATCTCTAGAACTGGGAGGTAAACTAAGTACCCCGGTCTAAAATAATAGACAAGGGAACTCCATGAAGTCAAACCAACTCCCGAATATATGGTTTGGCATAGTCATCTACTGAATCCGTGGTCTTGACTGGTAGAAAATGGGTAACCTTAGTTAACCTATCTACCACCACCCAAATGGAATCATAGTGTCATCGAGTACAAGGTAGGCCTGTAATGAAATCCATATTAATATGTTCCCACTTACAAGTGGGGATGCTAATATCCTGGAGTACGCCTCCCAACCTTTGATGCTTGACTTTTACTTGCTGACTGTTTGAACATTTGGCTACGAACTCTGCAATATCCTTTTTCATACCATCCGGCCAATAGATTTCTCACAAGTCCTGGTACATCTTCGTGGATCTCGAATGGATAGAATATATGGCACCATGTTCTTCATGCAATATCCAAACCCTCAAATTATCAACGTCCGAAACACATTGTTGAACCTGGTATCGTAGCACACCATCTCGCCCTTGGGAGAAAACCCCCACCTTTTGACTCTGCACTGCTTCCTTCAGCTTCCTCAAAACCAAATCTTCATCTTGCTTACATTTCACATCAACCACCAAGGACGATTCTGACCCATTCTGCACAACGACGCCGCCATCGGTCAACTCGACCAATCTAACTCCCAATATTGCGAGCTGGTGGACATCCTTCATCAACTCCTTATTTCCCTCCTCCACGTAGGACACACTATCCATAAAGAGCCTACTTAGTGCATCCGCCACCATATTAGCCTTGCCTGGGTGGTAAAGAACACTCATATCATAGTCCTTTGATAACTCCAACCACCTCCTTTGCCAACTATCAAGATCCTTCTGCGTGAACACATATTGAAAGCTCTTGTGATCCATGAATACATCCACATGGACCCCATACAAATAATGTCTCCATATCTTCAATGCAAACACCACCTCGGCTAATTCGAGATCATGGGTCGGGTATTTCTTTTCATGAAATTTCAACTGTCGAGAGGCATATGCTATTACTTTTCCATGTTGCATCAATACACATCCTAGTCCGACTCTCGAAGCATCACAATATACAACAAAGCCATTCATACCCTCGGGTAAAGTCAACACTTATGCGAAAGTGAGTCGGGTTTTCAGTTCCAGGATGCTTTCCTCACAAGCCTCCGACCATTGGAACTTTACCTTTTTCTGAGTCAACTTAGTCAAAGGTGCCGCAATAGATGAGAAACCCTAAACAAATCTTCGGTAGTAACCTGATAGGCCCAAGAAACTCCGAATTTCTGAAGGATTCACCAGTCTGGGCCAATTCTTCACCGCTTTGATTTTTTGGGAATCTACCTTAATGCCCTCACCTGAAACCACATAACCTACAAATGCCATCGAGTCCAGCCAAAACTCATATTTGCTGAACTTTGAATAAAACTGACGATCCTTAAGGACCTGGAGCACTATACGCAAGTGAGTAGCACACTCCTCCTCGCTCTGGGAGTATATAAGGATATCATCGATGAACAAACTTACGAACATGTCCAGATATTGCTTGAACACCCTGTTCATCAGGTCCTAAAAGCTGCAGGAGCATTGGTTAGTCCAAATGACATAACTAGAAACTCATAATGGCCATACTGAGTTCTGAAGGCTGTCTTTGGGATATCACACTCTCGAACTCTAAGTTGATGGTATCCGAACCTGAGATCTATCTTCAAGAAACACCTGGCACCTTCGAGCTGGCCAAATAAATCATTGATCTTGGGAAGGGGTACCTATTCTTGACAGTGACCTTATTCTTCATTAAAGGATGTTTATATTTACTTATTTTAATTGCTTAATCTCTAGACCAATCGCCTTGTGAATAAATCTGTTGGCTTTTTGTTGAACTCAAGAGAGGGAACTGAAATGGTTAAAAGAAAATGGAAAACAGAAATTCGAAGATCCTTTTGCCCATTGGTTGAAGGTTGGAAGTTGTTGAGGATAAGGATATACCCTTCAAACATACTTAGTTGATATACAAGTAGGCATAACCATTGTTTCATGTTTCTCCTGCAACCATAGGGATATAGGCGTTATGGTTCGTGTGATAGTTCTTGAATGCTCGAGAGAGTGGCAAGAAATGGGATGGTAAATTGCAACTAGCAATCTTACGAAGAATTAATTTAGAATACTCAAGTCTTGATAACTAAACCTGAAGCGAAAGTGCCATTTTCCTAGATTTTCATCATCATTTGACGTACAAACAAGTTTGCAACAATCTTAGTTATTTAGTTAATTTTACATATCAAGTTTTAGTATTTTAATTCTTCAAACCATTGATAGATCTCAAACTCAAACCTTTTGGGAAAGTATGAAGTGGATGTTATCAATAAAGAACCCAACAAAGATGTTGGAGTTGAACCCATAGGGAATAAGGTAAGAACTAGACTAATGCCGGTACTTAAACTTGTTGGTAAGTTATCTCCAAATTGGGGGGTTTAAAGAAAAAACCACGATAAAAAAAGACTGCAATTGTGGTTGTTATCAAGATTTGCAAATAACTAGGGTAAGTGTTCCCCGTAGGTTCATAACTACTTCGGGTATATAGGTGAGATCAATCCCAATGCTTACTTGTAGAACTGATAACTAAGGTTCATCCAAATGGCTGGTTCGTCCCTATTGGATGGATATACTCAATCACCTTGTTAGGTCTCATGAGCAATTTCAAACTAACCGTTATCAATATGTTTCAAATTAACTTTCCTGCGACCGTAGATCAAGTCATATATTATCATAAAAATCAAGGCTTTGTTGTAATTCTCTTTTCCTAATCTCTACTTCTCTATGTTCGAGCAAGTAAAGAATTAGGGAAAGTACTAACATTGCACACCGTTAAGAAATGTTTAAAGATGAAGAGAAAACGATACAAGCATTTAACATTGGTTTCGAATCACTTTGTATAACCCTATTTTGTTAATTCACCATGGTTCCCACAACCCTAGTTGTGGAGGTTTTAGCCTCTCATGATTGTAAGATTGTAATTTGTATTCATTGACAAACACATAATTAAATTCTTACAACAATAATTGAAAGAAAACCTTCTTTGAATATTGATGAACAAAATCAAGAACAATTGAGAAAACCAAGTGTTGATCTCAAGAATTACTCTCCAAAATATCATAATAATTCACAAACAATTAACAAAAAAATCTTCTCTCGATGTAGTCACACGTTTATTGATCCATTCTCCTACTAAAAAAACATAATAGGTATTTATATAGACATCATAAACTTTTTCCTAAGCTAATAGTGAAATTTCCATATCTGGCGCCGACTCATCCTACGACTGGTCATACAACCCGTAACAGGATTGTACAGGTCGTACCTTTCTCTAATACGTTCCTTGGCTGCTACAGAATCGACTAAGTGTTGGAAACTGGTATGAATCGTACCATGGTCCTATGAGTCGTACAATCCTTCCGTGGCTTGGCTCTGAGAACTTTGACATCTTCTGAAGTTTTCTACGACTGTTGTGGTACGCCTCATACCTTGCTCCTATGACTCGTGATTGCTTGTTTCATCTTGATTTTTGTGAAGTCTTTAAGAATCACTTAAGCTCCCTATGGCTCCTGGTATAGGTTGTAGATAGATGCTACGATCAATGGGTTCCACTCGTACCAGGAGTCTTCTTGTGCAAATTTTCTCTAATGTTTTTCACGACTCCAGTTATGGCTCATACCATCTTGGTACGGCTCTTACTGAGAGTCGTACTTTGCCTTCGCATTATTTTAGCCTTCTGAGTTTTTCCACGAGTCTTAGTATGGCTCGTACAATCTAGGTATGGCTCATACTGAGATTGCTTCTTGGCTGATTTTAGTACTTTTATGCATCTTTTCATATTTTATCTCCAACACCTATTTTCCCTGAAAACAAAGTGAAAACACCTCATATCTATATAAACATACCTAAGTCCATGCTATTTTTTCAATTTTAAGCATCAAAAGTTCTATAAATTCATAGCACATCAACACCCTTAACTTAAGACTTTTCCATGTCCTCAGGTAAAGAAAATAAGAAACAAAAAATGATCCTTAACTAAAAAAATAAACCTAGGATAGTACGGCCAACATCAATCAAACTTTGGACCCTATAGTCTAACAACTTTTGATCCTTTTTCCGGTAAACCAAATCAGCATATGCACATTGAGTAACCACAAACCATGATAAGCAAGGATCAAGATATTTCATCTAGTTAGTAGTAGATAATCAAGTCATCGCCAATGCTTTTCACATAGACAACTGGCGGAATAAAACACAAACCACATACCCTCACTGAAAATGAAGTCCTCCACTCGTACATATAAAAATATGAAACATGGGACTGAACAAGTAAGACTCTCACTCTCACAAAAAGTTCCAAATACTGCACATCGGACACCATAGGCTTGCCCTCATTTTCTCTACTTCGGCTCTTCATATGATCAGGCTCGGATCACTATAGGACTTGATTCAACTTGTAATGTAGGCTTTCGGGATAAGTATGGTAAATATGAGCTTTTTAGTGATTAAATCCTCCTTGGCACTACTTACACATGGCTCCACTTTTCTCTTATTTCACCATTTTCGCTTTTTCAACTTTTTCCTCCCTTTTCACCAATTTTAAATGCAATTGTATGATTGTTGTATATTTTCAACTTTTCATTCATTTTTCTATTTTTGTTTTTTCTTTTCAATTTTTATTTTTCTTCTTTTTTCTTTTTTTCTTTTGTCACACCACACCTCATTTTTAATCCTTTTTATTTTCTTTTTCTTCTTCTTTTTCATATCCCTAAGATATTTGAGCCCCTACTATAGCCACTTTCAACTTAGACATTTTGCCTTGGTTGAGGTTCACAATGTCCAAGGAGGAACCAAGGAAAAAACAGGTTCTCTATAAAAAATGGGCAAGTTTAATCGGTTAATCAAAGAAAAAAGGTTCATTTATGGCTCAAAATCGGGATCAAGGGAATCGTATTATTTTTGTAGGAATATTTAAGCTAAAATGGGCTAAATAAAAATGACCTATGATCATTTTCCAACCAACCATCCTAAAAGTTATGTAAAGACCAATGGGGCAAGTTCTAGATCCTCTATGCAGTATTAAACTAAGTATAGACCTCACTCACTCATGGTACCTGCTTCTCTTTCATTATGCCTTTCCAATTTATACATGGATAACTAGAACTACTCATGCTAATACACTAAATGGAACAAAAAGATCCACGAAAATCATGTTTTGCACTCACCAAGTACATAGCTAACCATCAAAAGTTTTTAAGTAAGGTCAATTTTTTTCAATAGGCAAAACTAGTGCAATATAATGGCTGAGTAATCCTAAGATACTTTCTAACTAAACATAAACATCCTAAACATGCCGGTCCTACTAGATAGAATGCCCGAGGGAAAAGAAACATGGCAAGAAAAACCCTCGAATGAATCCAAGAATCCCAAAAATACAAGTACACCCCTGCCCTTTTAAAAAGCATGCTTCGTCTTCGAAGCATAGAATATAAAATATAAGGAAGGCAACATACCTTGGGCCACTCAGACTTCACCTTTCATAGGTTGTCTCTCATGCAGCGCCTGATTTAACATTGCGGCACAATGTAGCTTTCATATTTCTTCAGGCATCATTAAGGTACACTACCTTAATTCCTCTTATTTCCGCCGTCTCTCCTATATATAGCTTTATCCTTTGCCAATTAACCTTGTACCTATTTTAATCTTTATTTTCAAGCTCCAGTGCACCATATAGGGATACATTCACCACTCTTTATAGTCCCATCCACATAGATTTTAATTTTTCGGGATGCAAATGGAGCCTTGAGTTGAATAGTAGGACTAGATCACCAGTATTGAACTCCCTCTTTGCAATCTTTATATCATGATATATCTTCATTCTATCTTTATAAATGGCCACAATCTCATAAGATCGAAGTCGAAATTTTTCTAACTCATTATGTTGGTCAAGTCTCAGCTTGGCTGCTTCATTATAATTTAAGTTCAACTTTTTTAGAGCCCATAATGTCATATGCTCTAACTCAGCCAATAGATGACATGTCTTGTCATAGACCATTTGATATGGAGATGAACCAATGGGGGTCTTATAAGCTGTTTGATAGGCCCACAATTCATCATCAAACTTCCTAGACCAATCTGTTCGGTTGGTATTCACTATTTTGGTTAGAATGGACTTTATCTCCCTGTTTGAAACTTCCACCTGCCCACTTGACTGAGGATGGTATGGTGTTGCCACCTTATTCTTGATTCCATATTTCTCCAGCAGGATTCTAAAGAGGCAATTATAAAAGTGTGATCCACCATCTTTAATGATTGCTCTAGGAGTACCAAACCTAGTGAATATGTGCTTCCGCAGAAATGTTGTGACACTTTTTCCTTCATTGTTAGGTAGTGCAATAGCCTCTACCTATTTGGAGACATAATCCACCACCACCAAGATGTATTTCATCCCATACGAGATAATAAATGGACCTAGGAAATCAATAACCCATACATCAAATAACTCAACTTCCGGGATAGGGGTCAATGGTAACTCATGCTTGTGAGTAATGCCACCCTATCTTTGGCACCGATCACATGCCTTCACATAATCATAGGCATCTTGGTGAATAGAGTGCCAGTAATACCCACATTGCAAGATTTTTTGTGCAGTTTGGATACCACTATGATGACCCCCAATTAGGGATGACTGACAAGCCTCTAGAATGCTCAACATTTCTACCTCTAGCACACCCCTCCAAATTATCCCATCTACAAAAATACGAAATAACTAAGGTTTATCCCAATAGTATCTTTGAGCATCAAATAAGAACTTCTCCTCTGTTGGGAAGTCATATCTGATGGGATTATGTCCCTGACCAAGTAATTTGCAAAGTCAACAAACCAGGGAATCAAGTCTTGAGTTGCAGCTAATACCTATTCGTTTAGGAAGGCATCATCGATAACAATCTCCTCTCTTGCTCTAGCCTCATATTACAATCTAGACAGGTGATCAGCTACCTGATTTTCAACTCTTTTACGGTCTTTCACATCAAACTCAAAATCTTGAAGAAAAAACACCTATTTGATCAACTTGGATTTAGCATCCTTTTTAGAAACCCGATACCTTAAAGCAACGTGATCTGTATGAACGGTCACCTTAGTCCCAATCAAGTATGCTCAAAACTTCTCAAATGCAAAGACCACTGCTAGCAGCCCCTGTTAAGTGAAAGTGTAGTTCTTTTGGGCCATGATAGATAGGATGAAAAGTCTTCTCTCTTCGTTGGCCCAGGACAGCACGGAGAGCAACCCCACTAGCATCACATATTACCTCAAACGAAAGAGACCAATCTGGACCTAGAATAATAGGAGTAGTGGTGAGTTTCTCCTTCGGGAACTTAAAGGCCTTCAGACATTCCTCATCAAATACGAACTTCACCACCTTCTCAAGCAATTTGCACAATGGTTGTGCATTCTTTAAAAAGTCCTTGATGAACCTCCTATAGAATCCTGCATGCCCTAAAAAGCATCTGACCCCTTTTACAAAAGGTGGTGGCAATACTGCTATTACTTCAATTTTCATTTTGTCCACCTCTATCCCTTTTCCAGAGATTTTGTGACCCAACACTATTCCTTCCTTCACCATGAAATGATATTTCTCCCAATTTAGGTCTAGATTTGTTTCTTCACATATGTTCAACACTTTGCCCAAATACTTGAGGCAATATTCAAATGAGTCACCCATAATTGAGAAGTCGTCCATGAAGACCTCGATGGTATCCCCCAGCATATCCGAGAATATCGACATCATACAACACAAAAATGTGGCTGGTGCATTGCACAACCTAAACGGCATTCTCGTGAAAGAAAATGTTCCATAACGGCAAGTGAAGGTGGTCTTCTCTTGGTCTTTCGGGGCTATAGTAATCTGATTGTACCTTGAATAACCATCAATGAAGTAGTACTAGCCTCGTCCTGCTAACTTGCCAAGCATCTGATCCATTAATGGCATCAGAAAGTGGTCTTTTTGGGTCTAGTGGTTGAGCTTTTGATAATCCATGCATACACGCCATCCTATGACTGGTCTTGTCGGTATCAGCTAATTCTTCTCATTGGGTGCCACTGTTATCCCACCTTTCTTTGGAACACATTGTACCGGACTTACTTGCTTGCTATTCGGAATGGGGTAAACTACACCAGCATCTAGCCACTTGATAATCTCCTTTTTCAGAACTTTTTGCATTGCTAGGTTCAAGTGTCGCTAATGCTCTACACTTGGTGTGCAATTTGGCTCTAACTGGATTTTGTGAGTATATATGCATGGAGGGCTCCTAATGATATTAGTTATGGTCCAGCCAATTGGCTTTTTGCATCTTTTTAATACTGTGACCAAAGCTTCTACATGCCATTCTATCAAGTCAACTACAATAATCACTGGCAAAGTGTTGTCCTCACCCAAGAATGCATATTTGAATTGGAGAGGTAATGCTTTCACTTCTAGAACCGGTGGTACCTCAATTGATGGCTTTGCTAGCGGAGTCACATGGTTCTTCAAGTCAAGGTCTAACTTCTTTGGTCTAAAGTTATATGACCCTATTCATTCTAGGGCATTTACTAGTTCTGTGTACCTCGATACTCCATCTCCCTCATAGTTCATCAAGAAGGCTGCTAGTATGTCAATATTCATCATCCCTCCCAGTGGCACTAGCACCCTCTTCTTCCATCTGGATATTCGCAAAGGTAGATTCCTTGGTGTTAGCCTAAATAAATCACAAAAGAAAATCAAAGAAAATATTAACAGGGAAATAACACACAAAAGTTAAATACAAGAAATTAATCTAATCTTAGTCGTAGTCCTCGGCAACGGCGCCACTTTTCGATAATGCTCAAACTCACACTTGCTGGCAAAGTATGAAGTGGACATTGTCAATAAAGACCCCAACAAATAGTTTAAGGTCGAACCCACAGGGAATAAGGTAAGAACTAGACTATTGCTGGTACTTAAACTTGTTGGTAAGTTATCTCCAACTTGGGGGGTTTAAAGAAATAATAATAATAATAATAAAACAAGACTGCAATTGTGGTTGTTATCAAGATTTCCAAATAACTAGGGCAGGTGTTTCCCATGGATTCATAACTACTTCGGGTATATACGCGTGATCAATCCCAACGCTTACTTATAACTGATAACTAGGGTTCATCCAGATGACTGCTTCGTCCCTGTTAGATGACAGTACTCAATCACCGGGTCAGGTATCATGAGCAATTTAAAACTAACCATTATCAAAATGTTCCTAATCAACTTTCCTGCAACCGCAACTCAAGACATACAATTATCAAAAGAGTCAAGGCTTTGTTATAATTCTCTTTTCCTAATCTCTATTTCTGTAGGTTCAAGCAAGTAAAGAATTTAGGAAAATCCTAATGTTGCGCACGATTAAGAAACGTTTAAAGATGAAGATAATACAATACAAGAATTTAGCGTTGGTTTCGAATAACTTTGCGTAACCCTATTTCGTTAATCCATCATGGTTCCCACATCCATAGTTATGGAGTTTTTAGCCTCTCATGATTGTAAGATTGCAATTAGTATTCATAGACAAACACATAATTAAATAGTCACAACAATAATTGGAAGAAAACCTGCTTAGAATATTAATGAACAAAATAAAGAACAATTGAGAAAACTAAGTGTTGATCTCAAGAATTGCTCTCCAAAATATTATAATAATTCACAAACAATTAACTAAAAAACTTCTCTCAATGTAATCACACATCAACTGATCCATTCTCCTACTAGAAAAAAATAAAAGTTATTTATACGGACATCAAAAACCTTTTCCTAAGCAAATTGGGAAATTTCCATATTTGGCGCCAACTTGTCCTACGACTAGTCATACGACCCATAATAAAATTATATGGGTCTTACCTTGCTCTCGTACGTTCCTCGGCTGCTGCAGAATCGACTAAGTGTTGGCAACTAGTATGACTCGTACCATGGTCCTACAAGTCATACAATCCGTCCATGGCTTGATCTTAGAACTTTGACATCTTCTTAAGTTTTCTGAGTGTTGTGGTATGCCTCGTACCTTGGTCCTATGACTCATAATTACTTGTTGCATCTTGAGTACTGCCAAGTCTTTTGTAATACCCCTGAAGTTTGTAAAAATAGATTCGGTAATTTGAAATGAAAAGCAGTAGAAAATTTGAGATTTTACTTAGAACCACTCATGGTACGAGTCTTTGGAAGGCATAACGACCCGTGGGAACCACCCGTGGCAAGATTCTGCAGTAGGAGACTCAGTGGTAATGGGTCCAGGGATGACCCATTGGGTGATGTAACGGGTCGTGGGTTAAGGACATTATTTGGCTCTGTAATACCAGGGTTAGATGGTACGAGTTGTGGTATGGCTCATTGTGGTACTACTCCATTCTGAGGAGCCACGAGTCATGGTAACTGCTCACAAGGAGGTGCAATCAAATTTCACAGAGTTAACGGGTGGATCAAACGACCAGTGGTTTGGGGATATCAGTTATTGGTTTACTCGTGGTGGAAGTCTCAGAAATTATATGTGTGGAGTCAGTGGTGACAATGTGAGGACGCCATGGGTTGTTGTGTAGAGTAATAACCCATTCTGTCGAGTCGTCGCACGCAATAAAGACCTAAGAATTGAAGAAATGCTAGAAGGAAGTAACAGATGGATACCCCGAGTTGTGGTATTGAAGGATGACTTATGGTATTTGTCGTGGTCAGGGGTAGTGTTAATTTTTCAGACTTTTCATTAAGGGTATTTTCATAATTTCTAAGTGCTAAGGTCCTAAACTACGACATTTTAAGCTTAGTTAGAAGGGTTTTAAGAGTGCTAAGCCTTACCATTACATGCATGCAAGTTTAGAGTTTTTCCTTGGATATCAAGCTAGAAATTCTCCAGTTTTCTCCAATTCCCTTTGGGCTTTCAAAGAGGAGTGTAAATCAGATTTACCCAGGTATGTAAGGCTATGAATGAGAGTTCCTTTCACTCTCATGCTCAAAATACTTCTCAATTCCATGAATTTAAATTCTAGATTCAAGTCATGATCTTATGGGGTTTATTCCTAATTTTGTGAAATTGTCTATGATCTATCTATGGGTTAATACCCTTCATGTATCAAATCATATTTTAATATATGTGGGCAGATTTTATACCTATTTTGCTTATTAATTCGTAGTTTCATATTTAAATTAAATTATAGCAAATTATGCAAGCTCCATGAAAAGTCAAGTGATGATTTTATTATGATCCTGATCTTACTAAGTCTAAATTGTTATTTATGACATGTTATGATTCCTTTTCAAGTACTCATCATGGATTGATGAATATCAAGTATATGTATTTTCACAAGTATGCACGTTATTCATGATTTGTGAATTTATGAGTCTTGGCCGACTGACATGCCCTTATACATGGCTAATCATGTATTTCAAGTCTGATCAAGTATGTTATAATTTATTTGGCCGTGAACTTCATTAAAAATTCAGGATTATGATACGAGCCTCATGTGCATGTTTTTGGGAGTAGTGTCTAGAACCGAGTAGACTCAGCTTTTAGGTAAATCCCGTTGTCTCAAAACTACGTGCCACCTTAGGTATATACATATATTTATTGATCTCCTATGATATCATATCATGCATATTCCTTGTCTGGCAAGCTTGGGATAGCTCTGCCCACTTGAGCGAAAAGTTGGGGGCATCATGTAAGCTATATCATGATGGTCTCGGTTAAGGCGAGTCCTCCCATTGTTCGTCATGATTTATGCATGGTTATGTTTATGTTATTTTGGCTCAAGTTATGTTTTATAAAGATTCTCTTATGACTAGGATTCTGATTGGTTTATGAATGGTTTGAAAACCTTGAGCCCTTATGTTTATATATGATATTTACTTTATGATCATGTTGTCCTACACTTATGAATTATTATGCATTTAACTGTTCGTTTTTACTTATCTTGCATACTCAGTACATGCCAAGTACTAACTTCTTACTCTATGTCATATCGTTTAATGATACAGGCCAGGAGGGATCAGTATCAGCCACATAATTAGTCCTACTATCCTCTTAGGCCTGTCCTAGCCAGCGTTGGTGAGTCCTCATCCTCCCAGCACATTCAGTTATCCTTTGTTATGTTATTTCAGTTTCGGATTTTTGCTGAGCTAGTTGGGGATGCTGTCCCATCAGCTCATCAGTTATGTTAGAGGCTTTTCACACAATATGTAGAAAGTTCAGCTTATCATTGTTGATTTGATTTTAGATAGATATGTTTGCAGAATTCCACTTAAGCATGTTTATTTATTTCAATTTCCGCTTGTTGTATGCTCTTAGCTATTATGTTCATGCCTAGAGTCGACTTGGAGCCTCTCGAGGTTCCTTGTCCCGTGCCTCTATCCAGGCCTATGCTTGGGCCGTAACAAACTTGGTATCAAAGAATTAGGTTTGAAAGTGTCCAAGTGTGCTTGAAAGTTGCGTTAAGTAGTGTATTTTTCATGGGTGTGAAGTGGGAACACATATGACGAAGAGGCTATGAAACATTTTAGGAAAACTTTCCTTCTTTCATAATCTATGTCGTATGAGGAAATGTCTCTATATCATTCTAACTTATGTTATAAGTGTTTGCAGAATCATGTCTCCTCGCTGAGTTAACAAAAGATGAAACGGTAACAGGAATGGCCATGGGAATGGCAACGAAGATGGGCACCAATAGGCCCCACCAGTCCATAAGGATCATGTGCCCGAGCAGGTTTCCCATATAGAGTTTAGGGCAGCCATTCAAATGTTTGCATAGGTATTGACTACGCAGGTCAACCAGTAGGCAGTAGCCCATGTGCCCAGAAGGGGAATTCGGTAGCGGCAAGGGTCAGGGATTTTCTTAGGATGAACCCTCTGGAGTTTCTCGTATCAAAAGCGGGCAAGGATTCACATGAGTTTATTGATGAGATTTAGAAGTTCACATAGATCATGGAGGTGACGGGGGAGGAGTGCGTAGAACTAGCATCGTATCAATTGAAAGGGGTTAGACACATCTAGTTTAGACAGTGGAAGGATAACAGAGCTGTTAGAGCAGGTCCCATTGGTTGGGATGATTTTTTTACCGCATTCCTAGAGTAGTTCTTTCTCCGTGAGATAAGGGAAAGTAGGGCAGCTAAGTTCGTGAACCTGAGGCAGAATAATATGACAGTCCAGGAGTATGCTTTCGAGTTCACTAATTTGTCCAAATATGCACCAGAGCTGGTGGCTGCTCCAAGAGCTTGGGTGAGCAGGTTTGTGCATGGAGTAGCAGACTACCTGGTCTAGGATTGTAGGACCGCTATGCTTCATCAGGACGTTTCCTCGATTTGTTTTGTATGCCCAACAGATGGAGGTGGTGCATTTGAGAGATAGAGAGGCCAATAGGGATAGGACAGACAATTATGGGTTCTGCCAGTAGAGATCGGGAGGCGAACATTGTCAGGAGTACCATTACAGGTCATTAGCTCCAATACCATTATCGTACAGTGCTCCATCTAAACCGCGAGGTTACCAGAGGAGCAGAGTATCAGACTCGAGCAGACAGAGGAGCATGCAGGCAGAGCGTACCTTTTTGGTCAGCGGGAAGTGTGGCAAGAATAACATAGGGGAGTGCTTGATTGGTTCAGATATCTATTTTGGATGTGGTAGACCCGGGCACAGGCGCCAAGAATGTCCTTTGGCTAGGCAGGAAGATGGTAGAGGTCGTGCTCGGGCTACCAGTTCAGCAGCAGCACCAGCGCACCCATCTCAGCTAGGTACATCTATTGGTGCAGGTGGTGGTCAGTTCCAGAACCGATTTTATGCCCTTGCATCTCGTCAGGAGCAGGAGACTTCACTAGATATGGTCACTGGTATGTTACGAGTATTCCTCTTTGATGTATATGCATTGTTATATCAAAGGGCTACCTTATCTTTTGTGATGCCCTATGTTGTTAGTAGTTTTGATGTCAACCCCGAAATCCTATCAGAACACTTCTCAGTCTCTACTCCAGTCGGTGATTCAGTTATAGCTCGACGGGTATATAGAAATTGCCCTGTCATAGTCCTTCAAAAATTCATCTAAGTAGATTTACTAAAGATAGCAATGATAGAGTTTGGTGTTATCTTTGGCATGGATTGGCTACACGCATTTTATGCCAAGGTAAATTATAGAACCCATGCAATAGAGTTCCAATTTTGGAGTTAGCCAGTCTTAGAGGGGAAGGGTGGTTCAGCTATGCTTGTAGGTCATTTTATTTCCTACCTTAAGTCTAGAAAGATAATCTTTAAAGGTTGCGTGTACCATCTAGTTAGGGTTAAGTATTCTATTTTCGAAACGCTGACTATCCGGTTTGTTCCCCTAGTGTGTAAATATCTAGAAGTGTTTCTAGATGATTTATCTGGAATTCCTCCCAAGCAGGAGATCGATTTTGGTATTGACCTTCTTCCCGATACACAACCTATATCTATTCCTCCTTAAAGAATGGCTCCATCTGAGTTAAAGGAGTTGATGGAGCAGTTGAAAGATCTCTTAGACAAGGGTTTCATCAAACAAAGAAAATCCCCGTAGGGTGCACTAGTTCTTTTTATCCGAAAGAAGAATGGTTCCCTTCGGATGTGCATTGATTATAGGCAATTGATCAAGGTTAGAGTCAATAATAGGTATCCCCTCCCCAGAATTGATTACTTGTTTGACCAGCTTTAGGGTGCCAAGTGTTTCTCAAAGATAAACCTCAGATACGGGTATCATCACCTCAAGGTTAGAGAGAGTGACATTTCGAAGACAGTCTTTAGGACTCGGTATGGTCGCTATGACTTTGTAGTTATGTATTTGGGACTAATGAATGCTCCTACATCTTTTACAGGTCTGATGAATAGGGTGTTCATGTCGTATTTGGACATGTTTGTGATCGTGCTCATAATCGACTTTCTTATATACTCTCAGAGCGAAGAAGGGCATGCCACTCATTTGAGGGTGGTACTACAGACTCTTAAGGATCGCCAGTTGTATGCTAAGATCAAAAAGTGTGTGTTATTTGGTTAAACTCGATAGCATTTTTTGTTCATGTGGTGTCACGTAAGGGTATACAGGTGGACTCTCAAAAGATAGAAGCTGCGAAGAATTGTCCTGGGTCAGCGAGTCCCTCGCATATCAGGAGTTTCTTGGGCTTAGTTGGTTACTACAGGAGGTTTGTGGAAGGATTTCATCCATTGCAGCACCGTTGACTAAGTTGACCCAGAAGAAAGTGAAGTTCCAATGGTCGAAGGCCTATGAGAAGAGCATCAAAAATTTGAATACTCGACTCATCTCAGCACCAGTGTTGGCTCTACCTCAGGGTACCGATGGGTTTGTGGTATATTGTGATGCCTCAAGGATCTGCCTTGGTTGTGTATTAATGTAGCACGATAAGGTTATAGCCTATGCTTCTAGGCAGTTGAAAGTCCATGAGAAGAACTATCTGACTCACGACCTCGAGTTGGAAGCCGTAGTATTTGCCTTGAATATTTGGAGACATTTTCTATACGGGGTCCATGCAGATGTATTTACGGACTACAAAAGCCTACAATACATTTTTACCCAGGTGCATGAGGCTCATGGTTCTAAATATTCTATACATCCAAGTGCCATGAATATGTACTGTGACCTGCGGGAAGTCTATTAATGGAATGGCATGAAAAAGGACATAGCAAAGTTTGTGGCAAGGTGTCCGAATTGTCAACAAGTGAAGGTCGAGCATCAAAGACCTGGAGGTGTAGTTCAAGACATTATTACTCCTACTTGGAAGTGGGAGGAAATCAATATGATCTTCATTACTAGATTTCCTCATAACCACCGAACATATGACTCTATTTGGGTGGTTGTAGACAGGTTGAGTAATGCAGCTCATTTTCTACCAGTCAAAACTACTGATTTAGGGAGGATTATGCTAAGTTGTACGTGAGGGAGTTAGTCTGGTTGCATTAAGTTCCCTTGTCCATTATATCAGATAGAGGTACTCAGTTTACCTCCATGTTTTGGAGATCGTTTCAGAAGGGACTTGGTACTCAAGTTAAGCTAAGCACAACTTTTCACCCACAAACAAATGGTCAGGCTAAATGAACCATTTAGACTCTTGAGGATATGTTGAGAGTGTGTGTGATTGATTTCAAGGGTAGTTGGGATGATCATTTAGTCCTCATGGAGTTTTCATATAACAACAGTTACCATTCCAGCATTCAGATGGATCCATTTGAGGCTCTTTATTGGTGGAGATGTAGATCGCCTATTGGTTGGTTTGAAGTCAGTGAAACTACATTTGTATGACCAGATTCAGTTCACGAGGCTATGGACAAAGTTCAACTTATAAAGGAAAGGTTGAGAACAACTAAGAGTTTCCAAAACTCCTATGCGGATGTAAGGAGGAGAGAACTTGAGTTCGAAGTTGATGATTGGGTGTTTTTGAAGGCGTCTCCCATGAAGGGAGTGATGTGGTTCAGAAAGAAGGGAAAACTTAATCCCCGTTATGTTGGCCCATACCGGATTGTGTGACATGTTGGCAAGGTGGCTTATGAGTTGGAGTTGACCTCATTATTGGCTTCAGTGCATCCAATTTTCTATGTATCCCTTTTGAAGAAGTGCAAGGGTGATCTTTCTCTGGTTGTCCCAGTGGAGAGCGTAGGAGTGAATGATAGCCTTAGCTATGAAGAGGTTACAGTTGAAATACTCGATCATCAGGTTTGGAAGTTAAGAAACAAGGAAGTAGCTTTAGTAAAGGTTTTTTGGAGGAATCAGCATGTTAAGGGAGCTACGTCCGAAGCCGAAGCAGATATGATGGCTAAATACCTGCATCTATTCCCTTTCGGTTCAGTTCCAGCTTGATGTACCTTTTTCCTTCCTAGTATTCTGATCAGTCTCATGTTTAGTTCATATGTCCCAGTTTCTTTCATGTTAATGTATGTATGCGTGATTCAGGTATTCGGTTCAATCATGTATTCCAGTTCGAAGTCAGTCACTCCATCAATTTTCAACTTTAGATGTTCAGTAATTGAGAAGTCAGTTGTATACCGCAGCTTTCAGTATGTTCTTTCACATTCGAGGACGAATGTTCCTAAGGGGGAGATATTGTAATACCTCGGAAGTGGCTAAGACTAGACTCGGGAATTTGAAATGAGAAGTAGCAGAAAATCTAAGATTTTACATAGAACGGCTCGTGGTACGAGTCGTTGGAAGACACAAAAACACGTGGGAACTACCTTTGGTCAAATTCTGCAGTAGGAGACTCAGTGGTAACTAGTCCAGGGATGACTCGATGGGTGATGTAAGGGGTCACGGGTTAAGGTTGTTGTTTAGCTCTGTAATACTAGGGTTGGATGATACGTGTTGTGGTATGACTCATTGTAAGGAGCCACATGTCATAACTGCTTGCAGGGAGGTGCAGTGAAATTTAACAGAGGTAACGGATTGGTCCAACGACCTGTGGTTTGGAGGTATGATTCGTTGGTTGACTCATTGTGGAAGTCTCAGAAATTGTATGTGTGGAGTCAATGGTGATGAAGAGAGGACACCACGGGCCGTTTTATTGAGTAATGACTAGTTTTGTCGAGTCATTGTATGTAGGACGTGAGAACTGAAGAAATGCTGGAAGGAAGTAACGGATGCATACATTGAGTCGTGGTATCGAAGGATGACTCGTGGTATTGGTCCTGTTCACTGGCAGTGTTAAATTTTCAGAATTTTTATTAAGGGTATTTTTGTAATTTCCAAGATCTAATGTCCTGAACTATATCTTTTTAAGCTTAGTTAGAAGGGTTTTAAGAGTGCTAAACCTAACCTAAGCCTTACCATTCCATGCATGCAAGTTTAGAGTTTTTCCTTACCGATTAAGCTTGATAAATTCTCCAATTTTCTCCAATTCTCTTTGGGCTTTCAAAGAGGAGTGTAAATCAGATTTACCCAGGTATGTAAGGCTATGAATGAGCGTTCCTTTCACTCTCATGATCAAAATCCTTCTCAATCCCATGAATTTAAATTCTAGAATCAAGTTCACGATCTTATGGGGTTTATTCCTAATTTTATTAAATTCTCCATGATCTATATATGGGTCAATTCTCTTCATGTACCAAATCATGTTTCAAGATCTATGGGTAGATTTATTACCTATTTTTATTATTAATTTGTTGTTTCATATTTTAATTAAGTTATGCCCAACTATACAAGCTCCATGAAAAGTCAAGTTATGATTTTATTATGATCTTGATCTTACTAAGTCTAAATTGTGATTTATGACTCATGTTATGATTTCTCTTCAAGTACTCTTCATGGATTTATGAATATCAAGTATATGTATTTTCACAAGGATGCATGTTATTCATGATTTGTTAATTTATGACTCTTGGCCGACTCACGGGCCCTTATTCATGGATAATCATGTATTTCAACTATGTTATGATTTACTTGGCCATGAACTTCATTAATGATTCACAGTTATGATATGAGCCTTATGTGCATGTTTCTGGGAGAAGTATCTAGCACCGAGCAAACCCGGCATTCAGGTAAACCCCGTGGCCTCAGAACTATGTGCCATCGTAAGTATATACATATATTTATGGATCCCCTGTGATATCACATCATGTACGTCCCTTGCCTGGCAAGCCTTGGACGACTCTACCCAGTTGAGCAAAAAGTTGGGGGCATTATGTAAGCTCTATCATGATGGTGTCGATTAGGGCGAGTCCTCCCATTGTTCCTCATGATTTATGCATGGTTATGCTTATGTACTTTATCTCAAGTTATGTTTTATAAAGTTTCTCATATGACTAGGACTATGATTGGTTTATGAATGGTTTGAAAACCTTGAGCCCTTATGTTTACATTATGATATTTACTTCATGATCATGCTGTCCTACTCCTATGAACTCTTATGTATTTAATTGTCTGTGTTTACTTACCTTGCATACTCAATACATTCCAAGTATTAACCGCACACTCTATGCTATGTTGTTCATGATTCAGGTATGAGGGATCAGTCTCAGCTGCATCATTAGTCTTATTTTCCGTTCAGGCCTGTCCTAGCCAGCGTTGGTGAGTTCCCATTCTCCGAGGACATAGAGTTATCCTTTGTTTAATTATTTCAGTTTCAGATTTTTGCTGAGCTAGTTGGGGATGTTGTCCCATCAGCTTTTGAGTTATGTTATTGGTTGTTCAAACAATATGTAGAAAGCTCAGCTTGTCAATGTTGATTCTGTTTTAGATAGATACTATGTTGACTTCCTCTTAAGCATGTTTATTTATTTCAGTTTCCGCTTGTTGTAAACTCTTAGCTATTATGTTCATGCCATGGGTAGATTAGGAGCCTCTCGAGATTCCTTATCCCATGTCTCTATCCGGGCATATGTTCGAGCGCGACATCTTTAAGAATAGAAGCTCCCCACGGCTCCTAGTACAAGTCGGAGGTAGATGCTATGATCTGTTGGTTCCACCCATTCCAGGAGACTTCTTGTGCAAATTTTCTCTGAAGTTTTCCACGACTCCAGTTACGGCTCCTACTATATTGGTATGACTCATACTAAGAATTGGACTTTGCCTTCGCATTGTTTCAGCCTTCTTAGTTTTGCCACGAGTCTTATTACGGCTCGTACAGTCTAGGTACGACTCGTATTGAGATTGGAACTTGGTTGATTTTCTGCACTTTTATGCATCTTTTGCATATTTTTTCTTCAACACCTATTTTTCCTAAAAACAAAGTGGAAACACCTCATATCCGTATAAACATACCTAAGTCCATGCTATTTTCTTAGTTTTAAGTGTGAAAGTTCTGTAAACTCACAACACATCAATCATTCCCTATATATATATATGTGTGTGTGTGTTTGTTAGAATAGTGAAATAAAAACGTAACATTAAACAATTGATCTGACAAGTCTTTGAGGGATCGATAATTAGGACTTTACTATCCTATATTACTTGACTACCATGTATACTTTCATACGCTTGGATGAAATCAACAACACCCACAATACAATGGACATGACACACATGACCAAAGAAGCTTACATGTTGTTGAATATCATATCTGCACAGATCATTCCTAGTGAACACTTTATCACGATCACCCGGGGTAGGGTGTGCTTGATATACATATTAATGATCAAGTGGTTAGTACATTTGGGCCATATAATAAATCAATGATGCATTGATCATGTGAAGGTATTAGTCACAAGTTATACTATGGAAGCAACCTCACATAGTATTAGGGTCCCATCATATTAATGAGGAGGAGGTTGATTTTAGCCCAGTGATGGTGGACTGACCTGTCAATGTGACATCATGTGAAAATGCCAAAGGAGCTTCAAGAAAGGACACTGACTATTGCTAAATACATAAGCACACATCTAACTTCATTCTCTTTAAGCGGAAAACTGAATGTAAGGCCTAGCGGATACGTAAACATATCATAACAAAACATAACATAGGGAGTCACTAGATATACACGCAAGCTGAGTGCTACATGCTGTCTGAAAACCTCTACTACATATGATGGGCTGATGGGACAACACCCCCAACTAAGCCAGCCAAGTACTGAATCATAAATAACATAAATGTCTATCAAACGACCCTCGGAACATGAGGACTCACCAATAAGCTGAAGGTGAACTCTGAGATGATCTATAGATGAGGATTAACTTGAGAGCCGGGTCCTGTATCATGAAAGGATACAGCATAAAAAGTATGCGATCAGTACGTGGAATGTACCGAGTATGCGAGTAAGCAAAACAGACATTCAAAATACATGAAAACTCATAAAACACCATGAGAATAGGACACCATGCTCATATCATAAATATCATGACATAATGTAAGGCTCAAGGTTTTCAAATCATTCATTTTCATAGTCATAAGATAAACTTTATCAAATCATCATTGGAGCCAATATAATGAACATAACAGTGCATAAAAACATGCAAAACAATGGGAGGACTCATCATAACCGACACCATCATAGTAGAGCCTTTCATGATGCCCCAACTATCTCATTCAAGTGGGCAGAGTCGCCCCTGGCTTGCCAGGCTAGGGATGTGCATTACGTGATATCACAAAACAGGGGATCATTATCATTGTAATGTATCATTATAAATCCATGGTGGTATGTGGTTATGAGACACCGCATAGTCCTTTGAACGTTGGGCTGCTCGGTGCTAGACGCGGCTCCCAAAAACATGTATATAGACTCATACATAAATCAATAACATCATTTATGTAGATTCATGGATAAATTAAATATTCATCATTTATTGATCCCCATTAAACATGATTAGCCAAGAATCAAAGGCCCTTTAGTCGGCCAACATCATAAATCGATAAATCATGAGAATTATTTCACACGTGATTCATTTATCGTTATGTGGGAATTTCCCAATACTTTACCATGCTTTACAATACTCAATTCATTCTAAAACATGCTTATAAACATGGGTAACTTGGATACGTGCTTTTCATCATCAATAGTTCATAAATCATAAGGCCCTTGCATACTTGAAATCATGCACATAACTTGCAAATCATTAAATCATGTTGGGTATTTGAATAAACCCATATTTCAAATCATAGATCATGCTGGGTTTGTAAATATCAACAATTGAAGTGTAGATCATAAATCGTTCTTTATAGATCATGCATAAGTAGGCTTGATTGAGCAGAGATTGAAATCAATAGATTTATCACCGAAAATAATTGTAAAATCTTATCAAAATCCATAAAATATGATGTAAATCATAGATCATAAAAGCCCATTAGAAAATCATTAGATTTTCGCAAAAATTAAATTAAAACTGCATGAGATTTTTGGTAGAATTTCATAAACTAATATAGAATAGGCATGGGTGTGAACAGAAACACCCATTCGTAACCCTACATACCTGGGTAAGATCAGATTCTAGAGCTCTTGAATGCCTAAGGATGAATTGATAGGGAAGAGCTGGAATCTATGTTTGATCTCTCTAAAATTCTCCTAATTTTGCATTCATGAGAATGAATAGGTTAGTGGGAGTTATCCTATCTTAACATGCACACAAAAATACATAAAACAATGTAGTTTAGGGCCTTATAGCATAAAAAGGTTGAAAATACCATTAATGAAATTTCCCTGAAAAACTGCACAAGTCAATCCAACTAGCGTACCAATGAGTTGTAGGAAGCTACCATGACTCATGGTACGACCCATCATCTACATTTCCCATGTCTTGCTTCCGGATTCAAACCACAGCTCAACAAGAAGAGTCGTCGTTCCGTCAAATAGGTCATTGTATCAGTCATTGGTTGGCCCTCTGGAAATTCTGAACTTCCTCACAATGAGTCTCACCACGACTCATTGCTTCCTCCAGTGGTTCCTGGTGCCCGTCCGTTAAGTCTATTGGAAATTTATTTTCCCCGACCACAACTCAAGACAATGGATCATTGTTACTCATGATGGGTCGTTAGATGACCCATTACTTCCCAAATGCTAAAGTCCATCTCCTACCACCGCTACAAATGATGACTCCTTGTTTCCCATAATGAGTCGTTACATCAGTCGTTGCTTCCATTGCCCCTAGTCCAGATACTTTCCACGACTCATCCCAATGGGTGTTGGTTGGACCAAAAATCCGTTGGGTCACCCGTTCTGTAATATTTTTCCCAGTATCAGTAGTTTTCAACTTTTAACTCCCGCGTCACTCTTACGCACTTCCGTGGTATTACAAAACTGAATATCCTTGGGAGATGAGGACTCACCACCAAGAGAGACTGAGCTGGACTGACATAAGAGCTAGACTAATAGAGAGACTGAGTCTGATCGCTCGGACCTCTATCAAATGATACAACATCAAGTATGTGGTCAGTACTTGGAATGTAATGAGTATGTGGGGTATATAAAAATGGATATTTAAAATACATAAAAGTTCATGAGAATAGAACATTCCTAAAACATGATGTAATAAATCATAATTTAGACAAGAGGGCGCAAGGTTTTCAAAACTCTTCATAAACTAGTCATAATCATAATCATAATAGAAAACTTGTAAATCATAACTTGAGCCAAAGTATCATAAACATGGTCATTCATTAAATATAAGGAACAAGGGGAGGAATCCTCATAACCGACAGTATCCTAATAGAGCTTACATGACACCCCAACTATCTCATTCAAATGGGTAAAGCTGTCCAAGCTCACCAAGGCAAGGAAGGATATGTGGCGTGAAATCACTACTAGGGACCCCATAGGGTTAAGCCCAAATATATATACCTACTTGTCACACAGTTTTAAGACATCAGGGTTTGCCTAAATGCCGGGCCTATTCAGTGCTAGACACTACTCCCAAAAATATGTACATGGCTCATAATAGATATCGTGAATCATACATGAAGTTCATGGGATAGCTTAAATAATAATGATCATGAACATGCTTGTAATATGTGAACTAGCCATAAAATAAGGGCATGTGAGTTGGACATAATCATACTCCTGATAATCATGAAAATCATACATAATTGAGAAAATTCTCATACGTGAAGTTCATAAATTCATGTGGAATACTTGTAGGAAATCACGTATCATACGTCATAAAACATAATTTAGGGCTTGAGAGATTTTAATCATAAAAGGATCATAAAAGCTCATAAAGAGGAATTTAGCCCTAAGAGTTCTTAATCATACTTGTAGCTTAAGAGACCATAATTTTCATGAGAACTTGCAGGAATTATAAAAACCCAATCATGAAAATCATAAATTCTTATCAATTCAGCTATAGCTAGAGGAGAATCATGGAGGAATTTCATAACCCAACAAAATTCCTAGAATGTCAAAAATAGGGTTTGGGGAATGGGTGATCATTTGCTTGAAGTAAGGGGAATGAGGGTGAAAGAACCCATCATTGATACGCCCACATACCTAGGTTAATTGAATTCTAGATTTAGCTTGAGACCCAAAGAGTAATTTTAGAAGATGAGACTGAAATTAATGAAGACTACTTGATTATATTGGAAGAGGAAATTCTTGAATTCAAAGTAGGATTGAGGGTATAATGACTTAGGCTAGGTTAAACCCTTTAAAAACCTCATTAGGAAGTCTGAAATTGATTAAGAATCCTTGATTATCTTGGAAGAGAAAATTTTTGAATTGAAAGTAGTATTGAGGGTATAATGACTTAGGCTAGGTTAAACCCTTTAAAACCCTCATTAGGAAGTCCAAAATGACATAGTATAGTAGTTTAAATCATTGGAGATTACAAAATTATCCCTGAGAATCAGGCAGAATTTCTACAACTGGGCACCCCGACGGTATCAATGATGGGCCGTCACACTCCCAACGGTTCATCATTCGTGCCGTCACCCATATCCAGAGAAGGGATCTTGACTATCCTAAGTGATGGTAGGTATGACAGGCCATCACTATGAGGACAGTTCCTTAATCCAATCATCGCCGAAGAGACATGGTTTCACCCTGACGACACACGCGATATTCCATCTCCTACCTGACGGGCCGTCATCCTTACTGTCAAGCCTCGACGATGCCCATGACGATCCGTCACCTCTCTAACAACCGTCATTCCTACTTTTAGAGCCATGATGCCCAAGTGATGGGCCATCATCTCCTCCGTCAACCTCTACTCCAAACCTGCAACTTCAGTTTTATTTCCTTCAAGATGCTATTTCGATTCTTGGGGTGCTACAATATCTCCCCCTTGGGAACATTCATCCTCAAATATTGATTTAACCTATTGGAGGGCTATGGATAGATCTACAAACCCCTAAACTGAACAACCACAACTGGAAACTATCAGGGTGACTGACTCCGCACTGACACACATGGCTGAATTGAATTCAAGAAACATACATGCATAGAAGGACATAATAGAAACTAGAGACATGAACTTGGCATGAAACTAAATGGAGCTCTAAGGATGAAATTTTTACCTCAAGCTAGAATGGGAGTGGAAGGGAAAAGATGCGGGTATCTAACTATCATATTTGCTTTGGCTTCCCACGTAGCTCCCTCAACAAGCTGATTTCTCCACAACATCTTCACTGAAGCTACTTCCTTATTTCTCAACATCCGAACCTGACAATCAAGAATCTCAACTAGAACCTCCTCATAAGTAAGGCTATCCTTCACCCTAATGTTCTCTACCAGAACAACCAAGGCTGGATTACTAATGCATTTCGTCAACAACGACACATGAAACACTAAATGCACCGAAGCTAACTCAACTGGTAGCTCCAACTCATAGAACACCTTGCCAACACATCTTACAATCATGTGTGGTCCAATATATCAGGGACTGAGCTTCCCCTTCTTTTCGAACCTCATCACTCCCTTCATAGGAGACACCTTAAGAAATACCCAATCGTCAACCTCTTAACTCAAGTTCTCTCCTCCTCACATCTGTTTATGATTTTTGTCACCTCTAAGCTATTTTCAACCTTTCGCTAATAAGATGAACCTTCTCAGTGGCCTCAAGAACTGAATTCGGTCCTATCAACATAGTCTCACCTACCTCAAACAAACCGATAGGCGATCTACACCTCTACCCATAGAGAGCCTTAAGCAAAGCCATTTGAATACTAGAGCGGTAACTATTATTGTTGGCAAACTCGATGAGAGTTAAGTGATCATTCCATCCACCCTTAAAATCAATCACGCACGCTCTCACATATCCTCAAGAGTTTGAATGGTCCGCTCGGCCTGACCATCTATCTGTGGGTGAAAAGTTGTGCTAAGCTTCACGTCATTACCAAGGCCCTTCTGAAACGACCTCCAAAACTGGGAGGTGAAATGAGTACCTCTGTCTAAGATGATGAATAATGGGACTCCATGCAACCGGACTAACTCCCGGATGTACAGTCTAGCATAGTCCTCAACTAAATCGGTAGTTTTGACTGGTACGAAATGAGTTGCTTTGGTCAACATATCCACAACCACCCAAATAGAGTCATACTGTCGGCGCGTATGAGGTAATCCTATAAAGAAGTCCATCTTGATCTCTTCCCACTTCCTAGTCGGAATACTAATGTCTTGTAGCATACCCCCTCGTCTCTAGTGCTCCACCTTCACTTGTTGACAGTTCAGACACTTAACTACTATCACAACCCAAGCATACACTCGGATCGTAGACACGAGAAAAGGATCCCTGAGAGACTCCATGTTGACCCATGGAACGAGCATACATCTAATCCAATCACATGAGTGTAAGACTTTACATATAAGAACATAATAATAACATAGCCAAAGGGAAAAATTAGTACAAGACTCATACAATACGGCTGAATACAACCTGCAGTCTAATAAGCCTCTAAACATGAAGAACGGATTGAGGAGACAACTCCCTAACTAATCATACAGAAAGTGAAAGAAACCATAGAGCATGAACATACAACCCTCGAAATATGAGGATTCACCAAAAGCTCTAGGAGAAATCTAAAACTATCTACGGTTGAGGATGAGCCGGAGAATTAGGACTTGTATCATGAAACGATATAGCATATAAAGTATGCAGTCAGTACGTGGAATGTACTGAGTATGCAAGGTAAGTAAAACGGATGTTTAAAACATATATGAAATTCATAAATGATCATAAGAGTAGGACATCTTGCTTGCATCGTAAATCTCAATAATATATCATACGACTCAAGGTTTTTGAAACATTCGTCACATAAACATAATCATAATCATAATAGAAGAGCTTTAATTAACATGAACTGAGCCAACATACATAATCATAACATGTATAATTCATGAGGAACATTGGGAGATTCTCTTAACCGACATACCCCATATGAGCACACATGAAGCCCGACTTGTAACCCTAGTCAGAAGGTTGTTCGTACCTTTCCAAGGGTAGAACCATGAAAGTATTATATCACCATGAAAAGTGCCATTTGGATCAGGGACTAACATGAAAGGGGTCCCGACATACCTACGGTGGCACATAGTTCATGAGTTCCGGTGCTCAACCTGAGCCCTGAACCTACTCGGTGTTCGATACTACTCCCAAAACATATATAGTGTTCATAATAATACATACATGAGTTCATGGGCTAGTTAAATCATGATAATTATAAACATGTTGGAACATATGTGATCTAGCCATGACATGAGGCCCGTGAGTCAGCCAAAAACATAATTCATGATTAATAAGATTCATGCACGCTTGTAGATCATGCATATAGCTTGAATTTTCATAAAATCATAATGAATAACATAATAAATTCGTAATTTGAAACATAATTCATGTTGGGCTTGTAAAGAATATCAATGAAAGAATAGATCATAAATCAATTCACCATGGGGCATGCATAATCAAGCTTAATTGCTTAGAAATCAAAATTGATAATATTATAATCAATTTAAATATCAAAAGATGATCAAAATTCAAAGATTATGATAAGAATTTCAAAATCACAAAAACCCATAATTAAATCATTAGATTTTATATTAATCAAATACAAAATACCTTGAGTTTTTGATAAATTTTTAAGTAAAATCATAGAGTAGGAGCATGGGTGTGGAAGAATTCACCCATTGATGACCTTACATACCTGGGATTATCAAATTCTAACTCTCTTTAGAAACCCAAGAATGAAATTGGAAGAATAGAAGAGAAAAGCTTAAAATTCCATTAGATCACCTTTCAATATCCTTGCATGCATGAATGAGAGTTTAGACAGACCATTTTCCTAAAAATCCAACTTTTCCAAATGAAAATGACGTAGTTTAGGGAATTATATCGTGAAAAATTCGAAATTACCCTTAATGAACCTACCATGATATCTGGCCGGATGGGACCAACGAACAGCACCAATGGTTCGTTGGAACCAACAACGACCCGTCGTGTCCCTCGTCGTAGGCGCTGCTGAAGATCTACCTTCAGAACCATTCAATGGACAGACAAGATGACTCGTCCTACTAACCAACGATCTATTACATCGTCTATGGTTTTGCTTCTGGGCCTTGGCATCTTATCTTCTAACGGGCCACACCACGACACGTCACAACCAATGAAGAGTCATTGTTTCCCTTTTGTCAAGCCCACTAGAAACCCTATCCTCCAACAACGGCCACAACCAACGGCTCATTATATCTCTTGACAGGTCATTGGGAGACCCGTTATAGCCCACCTGAAGAACCCAACCTCCTCTAACGATTGCTAACAACGACTTGTTGTTCCCCACAATGAGTCGTCATGTCACCCGTCATCTACACTATCACCCAGCCTATCCCAACCAATGACTCATTACAATGACGCATGGTTTGTTACCACGAGTCGTACCTTGGCTCGTCCTAAGGTATTTTCCCCATTTTTTGTAGTTTTCAACTTTTCACTTTCGAGTCTATTCCTACACACTTCCGAGGTATTACAATATCTCCCCCTTAGGAACATTCACCCTCGAATGTTAGAAACAAGAAGAAATCATAGACATACCATTATTATACTCAAATATTGATCTTTTTAACCGAAAATTTCATGGAATGACTACCTCTGATTCATAACACATAGTTGAACTGATCTCATGCTTCGCATACATATTTATACACATAAAAGAAACTTCAACAAATGAACTGAACATGAAAACTAAATATAATCCTAGAGTAGAACTGACACCTCAACTCAGAACTGAGTCGGTAAATAATAAATGTGGATATTTAGCCATCATATCCGCTTTGGCTTCCCGAGTAGCTCCCTCAACATGTTGATTTCTCCATAAAACCTTAACTGAAGCTACTTCTTTGTTCCTTAACTTTCAACCTAATGATCCAAGATTTCAATAGGAATTTCTTCATAACTAAGGTTGTCCCTTACCCCAACGCTTTCCATCGAAACTAATAAGGCTGGATCCCCAAGCACTTTTTCAAGAGCGATACAGGAAATACAGGATGTACTGAAGATAACTCCGACCGTAAGTCTAACTCATACTCCACCTTACCAACTCTCCTCAAAATCTGTTAGGTACCAATATATTGGGGACTGAGTTTTCCATTCTTTCTAAACCGTATGACTCCCTCCATCTAAGATACCTTTAAAAATACCAAGTCATCCATATCAAACTCCAGATCCCTTCTCCTCACATTAGCATACGATTTCTAATGACTCTAAGCGGTTTTTAACCAGTCCCTTATCCACTGGACCTTTAACATGGCCTCATAAACTGAATCAGGTCCTATCATAGCTGCCTCACTAACCTCAAACCATCCAATGGGTGATCTACACCTTCGCTCATAAAGAGGCTCAAACGGTGCCTTCTGGATACTAGAGTGATAGCTGTTATTATAAGCAAACTCGATTAAGGGCAAATGATCATCCCAACCACCTTTAAAATCCATAACACATGCGCTCAACGTATCCTCAAGAGTCTGGATTGTTTGCTCGGCTTGGCCATCCGTTTTCTCATGAAATGATGTACTGAGCTTCACTTGAGTCCCAATTCCATTCTTAAAAGACCGCCAGAACAGGGAGGTGAACTGAGTACCTCGGTCTGAAATAATAGTCAAGGGCACTCAATGAAGTCGAACCAACTCTTGAATTACAATTTGGCATAATCATCCGCTGAATTTGTGGTCTTGACCGGTAGAAGGTGTGCAGCCTTGGTTAACCTATCTACCACCACCCAAACGGAATTATGGTGTTGTCGAGTACGAGGTAGGCCAGCAATGAAATCCATGTTAAACTCTTCCCACTTCCATGTGGGAATGCTAATATCATGAAGTACACCTCCCAAACTTTGATGCTCGACTTTCACTTGCTGACAGTGTGGACATTTTGCTACAAACTCTGTAATATCCTTCTTCATACCATCCCACCAATAGATTTCTCGCCTTCGTGAATCCCAGATGGATAAAATATCTAGTGCTATTTGCCTTATGCAATATCCAAACTCTCAAATCATCAACGTCTAGGACATATAGGCGACCCTGCTATCATAGCACACCATCTCCCCCTAGGAGAAAACCTCCACCTTTTGACTCTGCACCAGTTTCATTAGGTTCCTCAAAATTGGATCCTCATCTTTCTTAGATTTGACATCAACCACCAAGGATGATTCTGACCCATTCTGCACAACAATGCCATAATCGGTCGAGTCAGTAGATCTGACCCCCAATCTTGCAAGCCGGTGGACATCTTTCACCAAATCCTTCTTTCCCTCATCCACGTGGTACACACACTCCATAGAGAGCCTACTAAGTGCATCCGCCACCACATTAGTCCCACCCAGGTGGTAAAGAACACTCATATCATAGTCCTTTAATAACTCCAACCACCTCCTTTGCCAAAGATTGAGATCTTTCTGTGTGAACACATATGGTAGGCTCTTGTGATCTGTGAACACATCCAAGTGGACCCTATACAAGTAATGTCCCCATATCTTCAATGCGAACACCACGGTGGCCAACTCAAGATTATGGGTCGGGTAATTCTTTTTGTGAACTTTCAGCTGTCAAGAGGCATATGCTATTACCTTTCTATGCTGCATCAACACAAATCCCAGTCCTACTCTCAAAGCATCACAATAAACAAAAAAGCCATCCATACGCTCGGGCAAAGTCAACACTAGTGCTGAAGTGAGTCGGTTCTTAAATTCCTAGAATCTTTCCTCATAAGCCTCCGACCATTGGATTTTTATCTTTTTTCTGAGTCAACCTAGTTAATAGGGCTACAATTGATGAAAATCCCTCAAAACAACTTCGGGAGTAGCCTGCTATGCCCAAGAAAATCTGAATTTTTGAAGGATTCACCGATCTGGTCAATTCTTCACCGCTTCAATTTTCTAAGAATCTACCTTTATGCCCTCCCTGGATACAGAAATTCCACCGAGTCAAGCCAAAATTCACACTTGCTAAACATTGTATACAACTGACAATTCTTGAGAGTCTGCAACACTATCCTCAAATGAGTGGCATGCCCCTCCTCGTTCAAGAAGTATATAAGGATGTCATCGATGAACATGATTACGAACATGTCCAGATATTGCTTGAACACCCTGTTTATTAGATCCATAAAAGCCGCAGGGGCATTGGTTAGTCCAAAATACATAACAACAAATTCGTAGTGACCATACCGAGTCCTAAAAGCGATTTGTGGAATGTCACACTCCCGAACCCTGAGCTAGTGATATTCGGAACTAAGATCAATCTTGGAGAAACACTTGTCACCTTGAAACTGGTCAAAAAAATTATTGATCCTGGGTAAAGGATACCTGTTCTTGATGGTGACCTTGTTCAACTGTCGATAGCCAATGCACATCTGAAGCGAACCATCCTTGTTCCAGACAAATAACATTGGTGCACCCCATGGAGACCTACTCGTCTAATAAAGCCCTTATCTAGTAGGTCCTTCATCCGATCCTTCAACTCTTTTAGCTCGGCTGGAGCCATTCTGTAAGGCGGAATGGATATAGGCTGCGTGTAGGGAATAAGATCTATACCGAATTCAATCTCCCACTCAGGAGGGACACCTGGAAAATCATTGGGGAATACCACTGGATACTCACACACCACTAGGACTGACTGAATAGTTGGGGTCTCGGACTCTACATCCTTAACAATATCTAGGTGGTACATGCAACCCTTAGAGATCATTTACCTGGCCTTAAGGTATGAAATAAACCAACCGGCTGGTACAATGGGATTACACTCCATTCCAGAACTAACTCACCCGGAAATCGAAATTCCACCGCACGAGTCCTACAATTAATCGAAGCATAACATGCAAACAACCAATCCATACCCAAGATGATATCAAAGTCCTTTATGGCAAACTCTACTAACTCTGCAGAGGTAACCTTATGCAACACTATAATGAGGCAACCTCTGTATACCCGCCTAGCTACAACTGATTCATCGATTGAAGTAGATATGGAGAACGGTTCTAGCAGAATTTCAAGACTAACTACAAAACTACTAGCAATGTAAGGGGTCACAAAAGACAAAGTATCTCTTGGATCTAACAATGCATAAGAATCAATATGGAAGACTTGCAACATACCCGTGACCACATCTGGCAAAGCCTCCTCCTCCTGGCGAGGAACTAGGGCATAAAACTTGTGTTGGCACTAACCACCTGATGAACTAGTGGAGGCAGCCTTCTAAAGGGTCGTGCTGCTGGAGTGGTAGAACTAGCTGCAGGGCAATCTCTGATCCTGTGTACGGGTTTTCCACACCCGAAACAAGCATTTGCGCCGACCAAGCACCTCCCGGGATGATTCTTGTCGCACTTCACACAAACTAGAAAAGTGCACTCCACCTGCATACTACTAAGATCCCTCGAGCCTATAGCCATGCTCCTATGGTCTCCCCTATACCTGGATGGCGTGCTGGCCAATGATAGTGCTAGAGCAATGGACTTGTGTGGGACTGCTGACATGGTCCACACCCTGACCTGGCCTGAGAAATCCCGTAGCTATTGGTCCTAGCCCTCTTGGCCTCTCTTTGCCTCCTATAGACTGACTCCATCTGCTGCGCATGTAATACAATACCGGGAAAATCAATGTCCCGGTGAAGCATGGCGATCCAACAATCCTTGTCCAAGTATTCTGCTACTCCATGCACAAAAAGGCTTACCCGAGCCCGCTGATCCACCACCAACTCTGGATCATATTTAGATAATCGGGTTAACTCCAATGCATACTCCTGGACCGACATGTTACCCTACTTCAGATTAACAAACTCGACCCCCTTGAGCTCCATCATCTCCCGAAGGAAGAACCAATCTGTGAATGCAGTGTGAAACTCATCCCAACCTATCGGGCCTGCACCTGCCGCCCTGGCATCTCTCAACTTAAACCATATATGTGCTACCCCCTTTAGCTGATAGGAAGTCAAGTCAATGCATTCCCCATTATTCACCCCCATAACTTGGGTGATCTTAAGAATATCCTCAATGAAATCATGTGGATCCTCGTCCACCTTTGACCCCCTGAACTCCGGAGGACTCATCCTTAAGAAAGCGCTCACCCTAGCTGCCACTGCATTCTCTTTCTAAGGAAAATGCACCATTGTCTAATTCTGGACCTGGGTAGTCATGGCCTGTGCCAGCATCTAAATTGCCGCCCTAAACTTAGAGTGGGCGGCTGGCTCTGGCACGTGCTCCTCGTGAATGGGTGGAGCTAGCTAATGGTCACCATCATAGGCACCCTCATGATCATTTCCATTTCCATTTCTCCTGGTGTTTACTTGACATGGAGGCATGATTTTGCAAATGCGAATAACACGAATTAGAAGAGTAGAGGACGTTCATCGCACAACATAGATCACGAAAGAAGGGAACATTTCCTAAACGTCAAGTAGCCTCTTCGTCATAAGTGTGGCGCATTTCATACCTATGAAAAAGACTCTACTTAATGCGGCTTTTAGACTCCCTAGGACATATAAAACCTATGGATCTAATACCAAGTTCCTCACGACCCAAGCGTACACCCGTATCGTAGACACAGGACAAAGAGCCCTGAAAGACTCTATGTCGACCCATGGCATGAGCATACCTCTAATCCAATCACATGAGTGGAAGACTTAACATATAAGAACGTAATCATAACATAGCCAAAGGGAAAATTCAGTACAAGACTCATACAATACGGCTGAATACAACTAGTCTGATAAGCCTCTAAACATGAAGACCAGATTAATGGGACAACTCCCTAACTAATTCAACATCCAAAATTTGAAAGAACAACATAGAGCATGAAGATACAACCCTCGAAGCTTGGGGACTTACCAAGAGCGCTGGGAGCAAATCTGAAACTATCTACGGGTGAGGATAAGCCTAAGAACTAGGATTTGTATCATGAAATGATACAACATAGAAAGTATGCGGTCAGTACATGGAATGTACTGAGTATGCAAGGTAAGTAAAACAGACGTTTAAAACATATATGAAATTCATAAATAATCATAAGAGTAGGACATCATGCTCATATCGTAAATCATAATAACATATCATACGACTCAAGGTTTTCGAAACATTTGTAACATAAAAATAATCATAATCATAATAGAATTGCTTTACTTAACATGACTTGAGCCAACATACATAATTATAACATGCATAAATCGTGAGGAACAATGGGATATTGTCTTAACCGATATATCCCATATGAGCACACATAAAGCCTGACTTGTAACCCTAGTCGAGAGAGTGTTCGTACCTTTCCAAGGGTAGAACCATGAACGTGTGATATCACAATGAAAAGGTCCATTTGGGCTAGGGACTAACATGAAAGGGGTCCCAACATACTTATGGTGTCACATAGTTGATGAGATTCGAGGCTTAACCTGAGCCCCGAACCTACTCGGTGTTCGATACTACTCACAAAATATGTATATACTGCTCATAATAATACATACATGAGTTCATGCGAAAGTTAAATCATGATAATCATAAACATTCTTAAACAAATATGATTTATCCATGATATAAGGCTCGTGAGTCTACAAAAAATATAATTCACGATTAATAACATTCATGCATACTTGTAGATCATGCATATAGCTTGAATTTCATAAAATCGTAATGAATAACATAATAAATTCATAATTTAAAACATAATTCATGTTGGGCTTGTCAAGAACATTGATGAAAAAATAGATCATAATTCGATTAACCATGGGGCATGCACAATCAAGCTTAATTGCTTAAAAATCAAAATCAACAATATTATAATCAATTTAAATCTCAAAAGATGATCAAAATTCAAAGATTATGATATTATTTTAAAATCAAAAAACCCGTAATTAAATCATTAGTTCTTATATAAATCAAATACAAAACCCCACGAGTTTTTCATAAATTTTAAAGTAAAATCATAGAGTAGGAGCATGGGTGTGGAAGAGTTCACTCATTGATGACCTTACATACCTGGGATTATGTTATACCCCGTAAGTTCTTGACACTTAGTTGGCCTATTCGCATGTTGGTTAAGAGTTTTAGAATTCCATACGTGCGAGAAAAGGGCCCGGCGAGAGATCGGACAAGCGTCAAGTCGGAGCGTCGCAAGGCAAATGCGACTTATAAATCGCATTCGAAAAATGCGACGTATAAATCGCATTCGACAAATGCGACTTAAAGGCCCCAAGTATATAAGGCTACCACTTCGTTTTAAATTAATTTCCCTTCATATAATTTCCAGTAAACGAACAAAATAACAAAGGGGAACAAAGGTTTTGATAAAATTTCCTTCCGTTTACACCGTCAAACGCAGTCCAAACTCCAATTAACTTCGAGTAGCGAAGTATAAAGTTGCCGGGAGCATTCCTGCGAAGTTAGTTTCACGATATTCGGCCGGCGAATCGTCGTCACGCTGAGCTAAGTTAAGTGGAATTGCTCCAAACTAGTGTAAATATACTCCCAGCATTAAAGTAAGTATTTCTCCTTTCTAGACCTCTGAGATATTACGAGTTTTCGGCCGTTCTTCGATAAGTCGAAGAATAGGCAGTAGGTATATCCATAAGTATGGTTTATTTCCAAAATAATAGTAGAATCAATTCTATTCTTTCATGAGTATGAATATAGTTGGGAGAAATAGCTGAATACTAGCCGAGCTACACTAGTTAATCAGAAAGTCGACAGTTGAGGTATGTAAAGCCAGTTTCTTTTAGCAAGCTAGTAGTTCTGGTATAGCAAAATAGTACGAATTTCAGTAGGGTGTTTCAGAAGTCGTATATTATGTTCAGTATGAAATTTAGTAAGTATGTTAGAAATATAATACAGTGTTTAACATGAAATTCAGTAAAACAGTATAAGTCCCACCAGAATATTCCCGAAATATTATTACAGATTCAGTATATTTCAGTATCAGATTCATTACATTTCAATATAAGATTCAGAACAGAATACCAGAACATAAATATTATTATCAGATCTAGTATATATATTACATGTGCCTGTTGCTATATGTGGAGACATGATTGTTCTGTGTTGGGCACCCTTAGAGCTTCCTTGACTGCCCAGGGTTAATAGTTGTGTCGACTCGCACGCTAGAGGGTGAGGATACTTCGCTCTATGCAGTGTTATGCCGTCTGCCAGCGGATGAAGATGGGATGCAGATTCCCCATAGCAGGCTGATCAGCACTATACCACACCCCCCTACCGAGCGCTTGCACCCGGGGAGCAGATTTCAGATTTCATATTACAGATTTCAGATTTCAGATTTCAGGAGTACTCCAGACTCTGATACAACTATAGTCAGGGGCCCAGCGAACCCAAGTTGCATACCCAGGGGGCTGGCAGGATGCTCATAGTTACTAGATGGATGGTATGACCTGGGTAGGGGTATATAGATTGTGTGCTGGTTGGTACCTTACGGCTTATGGGGGCTGGTAAGGTTCTTGTATGCTATGTTGTGTTAGTTATTAATAGATAGAAAGTAGACCGCTATGTTATCCGGTAAGATTCTTACTATCTTCAGTAGTTATGCTCTTTTTAGTCAGTCTCAGCCCGTCTCCTATTACTTTAGTATCCATCAGTATTGTTTTTTGCTTTCAGTTATTTTGAGTTATTTCTTTGCCTACTCAGTATCAGTGGTACTGATGCCCATTTTGGGGTGCTGCATTACTTGCCTGCAGGTACTCAGATACGAGGAGCAGATCGCTCGTAGTTCTAGCCAGCGTACAGATTCTTCAGCTCTTGTCATCCAGAGCGTGACTGCTAAAGGTTTTCTTCCCTTTTTGTTTGTATAGTATGGGTAGGCTGGGGCCCTGTCCCGACCATCTTATTATTCTTAGAGGCTTGCGGATTGTATATTCCCTGTGGTTAGTTATACCGGTCGTGTGGGGCCGTGTGTATGTTTTTAGTTTGCATGTGATGGCCAAATGGGGCCTTTTTCAGTTGTCAGTTGGTGACCTTTTCTGTCACAGATCAATTTAGCACTTGATTCTACTTTTCAGTGATAACTAGTCAGCATGGTGGCCTTGTCGACCCGCATAGGTTCCCTTATGTTCAGTTGTTCTGGGTAGCTGTTATATTCCTACAGGTGGATATAGGCCTTGTCGGCTGGAGGCTGTATTTATAGTCATTATATAGCCCGTTGTTTTCATAAATTCAGAATTAGAGCCAGCCTGGCAGCAAAAGTGCTTAGGCTCAATAGTCCAGCAGTCCAGGTCCTAGTAGGGCACCAAGTGCAAGTCATGCCTCCCAAGGCGGGGCATGACAAATTTGGTATTAGAGCAGGTCGTATCCCAGGTAGTCTGCAAGCCGTGCTAAGTAAATTCTTGTCTATGGATGTGTTGTGCACCACATACCATAGGCAGGAGGCTGCAAGGCATGATAGGATGGTTACTCTTTCTTCACATTTAGTCGTGCCATAGAGTAGTACAGTATATGGTTGAGTCCCTAAAGCTTACTATACTCTTTGTTTACAGATAAAATTTCAGATCAGCGACATCCTATCATAGGACGATGATTGGATACAACAGCAGGAGAGGGCACTAGCAGGATGTCCTAGTCTCGATTAGAATCAGCCCGATCTGAGGGTGATACAGAGGCATCATCCTGACCTTCTCAGCAGTCTCCACTCCATCAGGAGTCACTCGGGACGACACCACCTCCGACAGTTCCTATACCTACACCATCTGACCTAGAGGTCAGGCGTGCTGTAGTTATGTTAGTGCAAATGATGGCTACTCAGCGCCAGTCAATGCAACCTACAGCTGCAGAGTTATCAGGTGGGTCTGGTAGTTCGAGGGTCTGAGAATTCCTGGCACTAGGTCCCCTACAGTTCACAGGGTCGGATCGGATAGAGGACCCCCAGAACTTCTTGGATCAGATGCAGTGGATTTTCCAAGTAATGCATGTTATATCTACAGAGTCGGTTGAATTGGCGGTATTCCAACTGCGGGATATTGTTGTATTGTGGTATGAGAGTTGGGAAAGGTCTCGAGGGAGAGATGTTGCCCCTCCGACCTGGTCCAGCTTTTTAGAGGCTTTCCTAGAACGTTAGCTACCACGAAAGATCCAACAGGCCCAGATGGACTAGTTTTTACACCTAGAGCAGGGGGCGATGAGTGTTCGAGAATACACCCTGCAGTTTGATTCTTTGGCCCGCTATTCTCCGGCCTCTGTAGACACCATGCCATCCAGAGTCCACCGGTTTATTATGGGGCTGAACCTAGAGTATATTGAGGCCTGTATGACAGCTACTTCGTGGGAAGATATGGATATTGCTCGAGTGCAGGCTTTTGCTCAGACTATTGAGGGCCTCAGACAGCTGCAACAGGATAGTAGACGAACAAGTCAGGAACATTGCCGCAGGGACAGGTCAGATGATTTACAGGGGGAGATTCGGAGAGGGCCTAGGCCACTGTTTTCAGATAGGCCACCTAGACCCCCGCCTCCATCACAGCAGTAGAGGGGTAGACTCAGTCGCTGAGGATAGTTAGAGTCTGGCGGAAGTTCTCAAATAGTAGATTCACCCCAGCAGAGAAGGGCAGAACAGAGCAGGTATACACTACCACTTTGCCCTATTTGCAGCCGATGCCACTCTAGAGCTTGCAGATATGGCTCCACAGGGTGTCATATATGCGGACAGGAGGGTTATGTGATGAGAGATTGTCCAACCAGGGGTCAAGGTGACTGGGATAGATAGGATAGGGCATCAGTAGGGTCGCGAGCTCCAGCAGCCCCGATAGGGTGCAGGCCCTCAGTTTCAGCAGGCAGAAGCCGAGGCAGATCAGGGGCCTCTAGTTCAGGTACGGGCCCAAGCCGTACCTATGCATTACCAGGGAGACGGGATTCAGAGGCGTCTCCAGATGTTGTGATAGGTATGATGACTATTTGCTCTCACCCTGCTTATGTATTAATCGATCTGGGATCTACCTTGTCCTATGTTACCCCATTAGTGGCTCAAAAGTTTAGTATTGTACTAGAATTGCTTCGGCAACCCTTTTCAGTATCTACACCCGTCGTTGACTCAATCATAGACAAAAGGGTTTATCAAGGGTGTACAGTAGATGTTGCTAGCCGTCAGACCACAACAGATTTGGTAGACTTAGAAATGGTTGATTTTGATGCCATTATGGGTATGGATTGGTTAGCTCCATGCTATGCTAATGTAGAATGCTGGACCAAGATGGTCCGATTCCACTTTCCAGGGGAGGCAGTACGAGAGTGGAAGGGCAGTATAGCTACGCCAAAAGGTAGGTTTATTTCCTATCTTCGGGCGAGAACGTTGATAGCCAAGGGGTGCATTTACCACATTGTCAAAGTTCAGGATGTTCGGGTAGAGCCTCCGACTCTCTAGTCTGTTCTAGTGGTGAATGAATTCCCCGATGTATTTCCAGATGAGTTACCTGGTATACCCCCAAAAAGGGAAATAGACTTTGCAATTGATTTATTGTCAGGCACTCAGCCCATATCAATTCCCCCTTATCGCATGGCTCTTGCTGAACTCAGAGAACTAAAGGAGCAGTTGAAGGATTGGTTAGACAAGGGCTTTATCAGGCCGAGTACTTCACCTTGGGGTGCGTCAGTTTTGTTTGTGAGAAAGAAGGATGGTTCCCTCCGCATGTGTATAGACTATCGACAACTGAATAAAGTCACAGTCAAGAATAAGTATCCGCTTCCTAGAATAGATGATTTATTTGATCAGTTACGGGGAGCCAGATATTTCTCCCAAATTGACTTAAGGGCGGATAACATCAGGTTCGGGTTTGTGAAAGGGACATTCCAAAGACTGCCTTCAGGACCAGATACGGCTCTTTTGAATTCTTAGTCATGTCCTTTGGGCTAACGAATTCTCCAGCTGTGTTTATGGACGTGATGAACAGTATTTTCAGACCATACCTAGACTTGCTCGTGATAGTGTTTATTGACGATATTCTGGTGTATTCTCACTTAGAGGCAGACCACCAGTTGCATTTGCGGACAGTGGTCCAGATTCTCAGAGACCGTCAGCTGTATGCCAAGTTCTCTAAATGTGAATTTTGGCTGAATTCAATAGCCTTTTTGGGTCACATTCATTCAGATGCTGGTATACAGGTAGATACACGGAAGATAGAAATAGTAAAAGCATGGCCCAGACCTACCACTCCGACTGAGGTACGCAGTTTCCTGGGGTTAGCAGGGTACTATAGAAGGTTTGTTGAAGTATTTTCCACCTTAGTAGCACCTCTGACTAAACTGATGTAGAAGGCAGCAAAATTTCAGTGGACTAAGGCATGTGAGCAGAGCTTCTAGGAATTGAAAGACAGGTTAACATCAGCTCTAGTGTTAGCATTGCTAGAAGGTATAGAAGGTTATTCAGTTTATTTTGACACTTCGGGTGTTGGGTTAGGATGTGTGTTGATGTAGCATGGTAAAGTTATTGCATATGCTTCCAGACATCTGAGGAAACATGAAAAGAACTATCCTACCCATGACCTGGAATTGGCCGCAGTTATTCATTCCTTAAAGATATGGAGACATTACTTGTATGGCGTCCACGTGGATATTTTCACTGATCATAAGAGCCTACAATATATCTTCACCTAGAAAGAGTTGAATTTGCGGCAGCGTAACTGGTTAGAGCTATTGAAAGACTATGATGTGAATATTCTATATCACCTAGAGAGAGCTAATGTGGTGGCAGATGCCCTTAGCTATAAATCTATGGGAAGTCTCGCACACTTATAGCTTGAGCAACGGGAATTAGCCCGGGAATTGCATCAGTTAGCCAATTTAGCTATTCGTGTTGCAGAAACAGAGGACAACAGAGAGGTAATCCAGAACACTGTAGTGTCATCTTTAGTCGTGGAAGTAAAGGAACGGCAGTGAAGATCCTAGCCTGGTTCATCTTAGAAACAGAGTTCAGAAAAGAGAGGTGACAGATTTTTCGACAACCGAGAATGGGGTATTGTGATACAAAGATCGTTTTTGTGTTCCAAATGTTGCAGGCCTTCGCCAGCAGATTATGGGAGAGGTACATTATGCCCGTTATTCTCTCCACCCACCATATAAAAGAAATCTACTGGTGGCCAAGAATGAATAAGGGGATAGCAGAATTCGTAGCCCAGTGTCCCAACTACCAGTAGGTAAAAGCTGAACATCAAAAACTAGGTGGACTGACTCAGGATATAGCTGTGCCTCTATGGAAATGGGAATCAATAAATATGGATTTTGTAGCAGTATTACCCCGCACTAGGCGTAGATATGATTCGATCTGGGTGATTGCTGACAGACTGAAAAAATCAGCTCATTTTTTGCCAGTAAGGGCTACCTTTTTCGCCTGGAATTATGCTGAGCTGTATATCAGAGAAATAGTAAGGTTGCATGGTGTTCCAGTGTCCATTATCTCTGACGGAGGGGCATAAGTTACAGCTAAATTTTGGCAATCATTTCAGAGAGGCTTGGGGACGCAGGTTAACCTGAGCACAACTTTTAATCCTCAGACGGATGGGCAGGCAGAATGCACCATTCAAATGCTCAAGGATATGTTGCGAGCTTGTGTGTTGTATTTCGGAGGTAGCTTGGATGAATATTTATCACTCATTGAGTTCGCCTATAATAACAGTTACCATTCAACTATTTAGATGGCGCCTTATGAGGCATTATATGGGCGAAAGTGTAGATCTCCAGTTGGTTGGTTTGAGGTAGGAGAAGCAGCATTGATTGGGCCAGATATCATTCATCAGTCAGAGGAAAAAGTAAAGCTTATTCGAGAATGTTTACTGACTGCTCAGAGCCGCCAGAAATCTTATGCTGACGTGCTGCGAAGAAACTTGGAATTTAATGTGGGTGATTGGGTGTTTCTGAATGTTTCTCTGATGAAGGGTGTAATGAGATTAGGAAAGAAAGGCAAGCTCAGCCTGAGGTTTGTTGGGCCTTTTCAAATTCGCCGAAGAATAGGCCTAGTGGCATATAAGTTAGACTTACCTCCAGATTTAGAATCTGTCCACCCAATTTTCTATATATCAATGCTGAGAATGTGCATAGGAGATCCCTCCAGAATTGTCCCAGTCCAAGATGTTCAGGTTACAGAGGAGTTGGCCTATGAAGAAGTTCATGTAGCCATACTAGACCGGCAGATCCGCAGATTGAACTAAAGATGTTGCTTCTATCAAAGTATTATGGTATAACAGGAATCGAGAGAAAATGAGTTGGGAAGCAGAAGAAGATATGAAAGCTAGATACCCTCAGTTATTTCAGACTTAGTCAGAGGTATGTTGATATTGCTGTTTTATGAGTTGCTTTATATTCATGTGTATGAGTGAGATGTTGACTTTAGTTTATTATATAATGGATGCTATAGTATTATATGGAGTACATGTATTGGACTTTTCTACATTTTAGGATTTTTGAGATAGTCCATATTACAGGGGAAACTCTGCTGAAATTTTTCCAAAAAGGGTAGAGCAAGTTAAAATTTCTGTAAACAGAAGTTAACATTCGAGGACGAATGTTCTTACGGGGGGAAGGTTGTTACACCCTATAAATTCTTGACACTTATTTGGCCTATTCGCAGGTTGGTTAAGAGTTTTAGAATGCCCTAATTGCGAAAAAAGGGCTCGGGGAGAGACCGGACAAGCGCCAAGTCGGAGCGTCGCAAGGCAAATGCGACTTGTAAATCACAGTCGACAAATGTGACTTAAAGGCCCCAAGTATATAAGGCTCCCACTTCGTTTTAATTCATTTTCCCTTCATAGAATTTCCAGTAAACAAACAGAAACAGAGGGGAACAAAGGGTTTGATTAAATTTCCTTTCGTTTACACCGTCAAACGCAGTCCAAACTCGAATTAACTTCGAGTAGCGAAGTATAAAGCTGCCGGGAGCATTCTTGCGGAGTTAGTTTTGCGAAATTCGGCCAGCGAATAGTCGTCATGCTGTGCTAAGGCAAGTGGAATTGCTCCAAACTAGTGTTAATACACTCCCAGCATTAAACTGAGTATTCCTCCCTTCTATACCTCCGATAAAATTACGACTTTTCGGTCGTTCTTTGATAAGTCGAAGAATAGGTGATCGTGGGAAAAAATAGCATGCCCGAGTGATGCTTTATACCTTAATTTAGTCTTGTTTATCTAAGTTATTTTATACATTTTCATGTGATTTTATGTAAATGTGAATATATACTAACCAACATGATTAGTCCTTGTTTTTGAAGGTTAATAATGCATTTGAGGAACTAATTCATGATTTGGTGAAGTGGAGGAATGGAATCAAGAGCAAAACGTGAAAGTCAATAAGAAAACATGCAATAAATGGGACCCTGCGCGATAGGGGCCGTGCCACGCTGCCAACGCGGCAACACTTGGCCAAAAATTGCATTTTTGGCACATTCCAGTGAGGGTATGCGTTACCAACATGTCACGGAGGTCAAGTAGGGCGTTCAGCTCCGTGACACGTTGCTGTTCCACCACAAGCCAAATTTTGCAATTTTTCAGCATAGTATAAATTGAACCCTTAGCTCCTAAAATCATTTGGTCACGATTTTATTCTGGAAAACTACCTAGGAGTGAAGGGAGAAGTGGGAGAACTCATCTAGGGTTTGTCAAATTCCCTTGTCATCTACCAAATTCATGTAAGTATGTTACTTTAGTAGTAGTTAGTGTAGTTTTACGAACATGAATGGCAAGAACCCTTCCTCTAGGGTTGAAGCCATGAATTATGATTGTGATTTTATGAAATTGTTTTGGAATTAAGTTATTGATTGTTGTTTTTGTCTTGCATTCTGGATTGTTGGTTGTTTTTATGATTGATCACCATGAAAACATATACGTTAGCTTGGGCAATTGCTTGAGAAAGAATTACCTAGGTCAGGACATGAGAATATAAGGGGCGTGTTTGTATCTCGGGAGAGATTTTTGTGTCAGGATAGAAATATACCTAACACCGTGCTTGGTTGAGACACGGGGGTTATGAAAGACCAACTTGGGATGTCACATCACCACTCGAAGAAGTAGTTGTGAGGCTAAGTTGAGTTAAATGGTTAGATGCACGAAAGTCCCTAATCGTTTCCCCGTAAACCACAACATAATTGATTGCCCGCGACTAGAAATTAAACTCCTCGCTCACAATGATGCAGTGAGGCTAGATTGCCGTGTTTAGAGGCTCGAAAGACCATAAACATGCAATTCTTATTATGTGAAATAACAATTGATAGTTCCATGCTTAACCCATTGCAAATCCTAGTATTGCATTATTAATTGGTTTTAACTCTATGTTGCTCCTAGAGTAATTTCAGAATACTTCGTTGACCCAAACTTAGACTTAATTAATCTCGATCGAAAATGTCTATAACCAACACTTGAGGTATTTAAGATCACACTAGAAATGGATAGTTAGAGGAATGGGTCCAGTCCTTGTGGGTTCGACAATCCGATTCTTAAAAAGAGCCACTATATTACTTGCACGACTCGTACACTTGCAGGCACGTCAATAGGCAGTAGGTATATCCATAAGTATTGTTTCTTTCCAAAATAATAGAAGAATTAATTCTATTCTTTCATGAATATGAATACGGTTGGGAGAAATAGCTGAATACTAGCTGAGCTACGCTAGTTAATTAGAAAGTCGACAGTTGAGGTATGTAAAGCTAGTTTCTTTCGGCAAGCTAGTAGTTCTAGTATCGCAAAATAGCATGAATTTTAGTAGGGTGTTTCAGAAGTCGTAGATTATGTTCAGTATGAAATTTAGTAAGTATGTTAGAAATATAATACAGGGTTTAGCATGAAATTCAGTAAAACAGTATAAGTCCCAGCAGAATATTTATTACAAATTCAGTATATTTCAGTATCAGATTCAGTACATTTCAATATGAGATTCAGAACAGAATATCAGAACATAAATATTATTATCAGATCTAGTATATATATTACATGTGTCTATTGCTATCTGTGGAGACATGATTATTCTATGTTGGCCACCCTTAGAGCTTCCTTGACTGCCCCAGGGTTAATAGTTGTGTCAACTCACCCTCCAGAGGGTGAGGATACGTTGCTCTACGGAGTGGCATGCCGTCCGCCAGCGGACAAAGATGGGATGCATTTTCCCCATAGCAGGCTGATCAGCACTATACCACACCCCCCTACCGAGCGCTTGCGCTCGGGGAGCAGATTTCAGATTTCAGATTACAGATTTTAGATTTCATATTTCAGGAGTCCTCTGAACTCAGATACAACTATAGTCAGGGGCCCAGCGAGCCCAAGTTGCATACCCAGGGGGCCGGCAGGATGCTCATAGTTACTAGGTGGATGGTATGACCTGGGTAGGGGTATATAGATTGTATGCTGGTTGGTACCTTACGACTTATGGGGGCTGGTAAGGTTCTTGTATGCTATGTTGTGTTAGTTATAATAGATAGAAAGTAGACCGCCATGTTATCAGGTATGACTCTTACTCTCTTCAGTAGTTACGCTCTTTTCAGTCAGTCTCAGCCTGTCTCCTATTACTTCAGTATCTATTAGTATTATTGTTTTCTTTCAGTTATTTTTAGTTATTGCTTTGCATACTCAGTACCAGTGGTACTAACGCCCATTTTGGGGAGCTGCATTACTTGCCTACAGGTACTCATAGACGAGGAGCAGATCCCTCGTAGTTCCAGCCAGCGTACAGAGTCTTCAGCTCCTACCATCCAGAGCTTGACACCTAAAGGTTTACTTCCCTTTTTGTTTGTATAGTATGGGTAGGTCGGGGCCCTGTCTCGGCCATCTTGTTATTCTTAGAGGCTTGCGAATTGTATATTTCCTGTGGTTAGTTGTACCGGTCATGTGGGGCCGTGTGTATGTTTTTCGTTTGCATGTTATGGCCGTGTGGGGCCTTGTTCAGTTGTTAGTTGGTGACCTTGTCGGTCACAAATCAGTTTAGCACTTGATTCTACTTTTCAGTGATAACTAGTCAGCATGGTGGCCTTGTCGGCCCGCATAGGTTCCCTTATGTTCAGTTGTTCTGGGTAGAAGTTATATTCCTACAGGTAGCTATAGGCCTTGTCGGCTGGAGGCTTTATTTACAGCCGTTATATAGCCCGTTGTTTTCATAAATTCAGAATTAGAGCCAGCCTGGCATCAGAAGTGCTTAGGCTCAGTAGTCCAGCAGTCCAGGTCCTAGTAGGGCACCAGGTGCCACTCATGCCATCCAAGACAGGGCGTGACAGATTATCAATTTTAACTCTCCTTAGAAGCCCAATAATAAAATTGGAAGAATTGAAGGGAAAAGCTTAAAATCTCCTTAGATCACCTTTAGATATCCTTGCATGCATGAATGAGAGTTTAGAATAGGACATTTTCTTAAAAACACAGCTTTTCCACACTAAAATGACATAGTTTAGGGCCTTATATCGTGAAAAAGTCAAAATTACCCTTAATGAGCCTACCATGAAATCTAGTTGGATGGGACCAATGGACAACACCAACGGGTCGAAGGAACCAACGATGACCCGTCGTGTCCCTCATCATATGCACTACTGAAGATCTACTTTCGGAATCATTCAACAGACGGACAGGACGACTTGTCCTACCAACCAACGATCCGTTACATCATCTGTGGTTTGCTCATGGGCCTTGGCATCTTCTAACGGGCAACACCATGAATCCTCATAACCAACGACTAGTCATTGTTTCCATTTCGTCAATCCCACTTGAAACCCTATCGTCCAACAACGACCACAACCAACGACTCGTTGTATCTCCTGATGAGTCATTGCGAGACTTGTTATAGCCACCTGAAGAACCCAGCCTCCTCTAACGATTGTTAATAACGACTCATTGTTTCCCACAAGGAGTCTTCAGGTCGCTTGTCGTCTACACTGTTACCCAGCCTATCCCAACCAATGAATCATTACAACAACTCGTGGTTTGATACCATGAGTTGTACCTTGGCTCTTCTTGAGGGATTTTACCCCATTTTCTACAGTTTTCAACTTTTCACTTCCGAGTCTATTCCTACGCACCTTCGGGGCATTACAACCACAAACTCTGCTATGTCCTTCATTTTGTTCCTAATATTGGGCATATTTACATGCCCAAGTGCTATTTTATGTCTACGTTATAGTCTTGTTTGTCGATTAAATTAATTACATTCTCATGTAGTTATATATAATTGTGTGCCAGAACTAACCAACATGATTTGCCCTTGTTTGTAGGTGAAATATGCTAAGGAGGGACTTAACATGATGATGCATGGGCAAGATGGATGCTTGGAAGGAGTTTGGCGGAAGATTGCATGAAATGGGAATGAAAAGTAAGTTGTTGCACAGCCCTGCGTGCCATGCCGGTTGACCTGAGTGACAGGCGTCGTGTCATGCCTCTGTGTGTGTACACAAGGGAAGAAAAAGCGGCACCTGTGCATTTCTGGGTGCATCCTACATGACAAGCAGCATGCCACGCCTATCTAGCAGTGCGTTTAGGACCGTATCACGCCCGATGATGCTAGCGTTCCCTTGCCATGCGCGACCAGATGATGCCATTGTATATCACTCCACGATAGCTTCATGTCACAAAGGATGTACTCTATAATGAGCAGTGTGACACGGAGCTGGTTTTCACATGGCCAATTTTTGTTTTCTATAAAGAGAACACCTAATGTATTTTTTAGGACGATTATGTATTATTTTAGAAAACACCAGAGGAGTGCAGGGAGAACTAAGGAAACTCTACCTAGGGTTTGTTTTCTTAAAATTTTATTTTCTACTCTTGTAATTAGATGAATTCAAACATGATGTTGATTTCTTATATGAACATGAGTGGCTAAAATCCTTTTTCTAGGATTGAGGCCACAAAACATGATTGTATTTGCTTAAATTTGTAGTTGGTTTTGGTTCATGGTTGTTGCTCTTGTATTCTTGCTTTCCATCTTTTTCATGATTGATCACCGTTAAAATATACTTGTTAAGCTTAGGCAAAACTCAAAAGAGAAAAATCTATGTTAGAACTGGGAATGCAAGAAGTGAGTGCTTGTCTTCAAGACTTGATTCGCGATTAGGATAGCCATATACCTAATTCGCGTTGCTTGGTTATAAGCGGTAAGACTTCTAGGTATTGAATTTGGAATTATCACATCACTGCTATTTGATGTGGTTGTGAAAGCAAGATAGGTTAAATGGTTAGAGGTTCAAAAGTGCATAACCAAGGGCATTAACCCCATAAATCACTCCACATAGATAATTACTTAAGGATTATGACGTCACATCCCAACTCAATTATGTAGTTCTGAGGCTAATTCTACTATGTATAGAGGCTCAAAAGGCCATGAACATTGCAATTATTTTGTGAGACAACAAATGAAATTTCATACTTGAACCAAGGTGAATATGGCGTTACATGATTGTTTGGCCTAATCCGTGGATGTTTCTTCTTATTATTTTTCAAATTATTTTGTGATCATCACTTAGATTTAGTAAAAAAATACAAATCTTGAAAAACCAACACTTTTGGAACTTGAATTAACACTTGAATTTGTAAATTCACTAAAAATACAAGTCCTTGTGGGATTGACATCCAGCTTTTAAGAGTCACTTTATTACTTGTACGAGTACGTGCACTTGCATGTGCCGGAGCATGAATAAGTTTTTGGTGTCGTTGCTGGGGACTGACAACATTTGATGAATTTTTAGTTTTTGTGTTATTTTTATTTCTCTTAAGTGTTAAAAGTCTTGGTCTTAGTCTGTTAATTAGCATGTAACAGGTTTTTCCTTGCATCAAGCTGGCAAGGAATAAAGAATTGGTGGAGCTGTATTTGGAGCCCGAGCGATAGTTACATTTCTTGAGGAGGGAATTTCTTCAAAATCCTATTGCTTTAGTTCCAGAGGCCCCACAAGAAGAGATTCCACGAGATGAGCAGGAAGAAGCTTTCCCAGAAATAATGGCAACAAGGCCACTTCATGAAATGGCAATCCCACTCGCAATAAATGTGACCTCCAACATCCGTAGACCAGAGCTTGGAGGTACATTCGAGCTCAAGAAGAATATGGTGCAGTTTTTGCACTCGAGTAGGAAGTTCATAGGCATGACACATGAGGACCCATAACAGCATCTGCAGAATTTTCTTGAGATCAGTGACATCTTCGTCCCCACCGGAGTGTCATTATGTGAGATTAACCCTCTTCCCATTCTCACTGTTGGGAGAGGCAAAGAGGTGGTTGAAGGAAGAGCCACCAATCTCCATCACCATATGGGATGACCTAGTAAGGAAGCTCCTCATCATATTCTTCCCCTCTGGCAAGATAGCAAAGCTTAGCAGTGAAATACTCAATTTATATAGAGGTAGGAGGAAAATCTTTACTTGGATTGGGGGAGATTCAAGTTGTTGTTAAGAGACTACCCTCATTATCAACAGTCCAATAAAGTATTATCCCACACCTTTGTCGAGAGTCTTGACCCACATAAAAATATCTTGCTAAACTATGCATCAGGTGGGCAAGAACTTGAAAAGACTTACGATGAGCTACACATTTTGTTGAATAGGATTGCACAAGGAAATCAAAAGTAGCATAGTGATTCATCCAGAGGGGCAGGAAAAAGAGCAGCAGGGTTGATTGAAGTTGACAATGTAAATGCATTGGAAGCCCAGCTAGCTTGATTCCAACATCAGATGATGACTCAGTTCAGCAAGATGATCTTAGCATAGCCGCAAGCACAAGTCAGTGCTATTCAACCGGCTCTTAGTGGTGTGAGATATATGGAAATGGCGGGCATGGTGCAGACTCATGCATAGCCAATACAGAGACAGTCAACTTTGTGGGTAATGTATAAAGGAACAACTAAAGCTATGGAAATACCTATAATAGGAACTGGCAGAATCACCTGAAATTTTCTTAGGGTGGAAATTACGAGTAGAGTTAGAGCTATCAGCAACCGTAGCAACAGTATCAGCAGCAGAGTAGACATTCTAATAGCTGTAACACCCCAAAATTCCCTTAGATCAGACTCGTGAGTTGAATCAGAGAAAGCAAAAAAATATGTATCAAGTCACAAAATGACTCATCAGGTGGCTCAGTAGGTCACTTGATTAGATCGTTCAGTGACCTGTAGAGTGTTGTTGCGTTGCGAAGTTGCAGTGGCAACGAGGAGGAACGACCTATCAAAAACGCAATGAGTCATTGAGTCTCCCATTGGGAGGGGAATAGTTAGAATTAGGGATCTCTTTTAGAGGAACTTAATAGGTGGGGCAATGAGTCATCGTGTCACCCCACGAGTCATGATGAGTCTCGTTAAGTGTGTGAAAGGAGGAACTGAAAGTGTTGGCAAAAGATGGAGGGATGAGTCATCATTCATCTAATGACTCATCAAGTGGTCTAGGAGGGGAGGAAGTTAAGTGAATGGAAAAATTTGCAGTGATGATGATGAGTGGGAACGACGAATCGTCCAGTAGGGTAACGACTCATCCAGTCCCTCGTTGGGACTAATAGTGTCATTTTTCCAGGCGAATCAGTAAGTGTATTTTTGTAATTACTAAGCTACTAAACCCTAAACTATGTCATTTTAAGCTCTAAAAGAGGTTTGTTAATAGGGGTAAATTCTAACCATTTCCCTCCCATTCATGCAAGCCTAGACCTCTCCAATGAAGATCAAACCTAGAACCCTTCAAATTTTTCTCAAAATCCTTTGGGCTTTTTAGGGCAAGTGTAATTCAGTTCTCCAAGGTATGTGAGGCCATGAATGATTCCTTTCACTCTCATGCTAATAATTCTTCTCAATTCTATAAATTCATATTCTAGATCAAGTTCATGATCTTATGGGAGTTTATCCTAATTTTATAAAATTCTCTATGATTTATTTATGGGTCAATTTCCTTCATGTTTCAAAGTATGTTTTGATATTCATGTGCAGATTTTATGTCTATTTTAATTATAAATCAATGATTTCAAATATTAGAAAGTTATGCGCAATTATCCAAGTTCATGAGAAGTCAAGTTTATGATTTATGGTTTCAAGTATGATGAGATATCTAGCATGATTGAATGTTTGCGAATGACCCATGTGTGAATCTATGATTTTGACTTATGAATTCTATTACAAGTATGCATGATTTTAAGATTTGGGCAAACCCACTCAAGTAAAGTATGATTTCATGATTTAACGAAGGCTAATAAGGTCAGCTTATCATATATTTTTGAGTCAAGATTCTTGGTACAACTTACAATATATTTTGGAGTCAAGACTCCCGATGTTCAGATTTTAGTCGATGCATGTAGTTACGATTTTAGCTTCATTGAAAAATGATGGAAGCACTATGCATATTTTTGGAGCAGTATCTGGCACCGAGTAGTCTTGGGGTTCCAAGGTTCCCCGGTCTTAGAACTATGCACCAACGTAGGTTTATGTATATATATTTGGGGTCTCAAGAGAATTTTCTCCGCCTGCAAGGGGCCTCCGCTTGATATCGATATCATGGTAGCGTCCTAAGCCTTGGCAAGGTTTTGGACGGCTCTGCCCACTTGAGTGTGATAGTTGGGGCATCATGTAAGCTCTATCATTATGGTGTCGGTTATATGAAGAGTCTCCCATTCCTCTTCATAATTTTAATTATGCATGATTATGATTTATGATATCATGTTTCTAGAAAGTTTGACCCAATGTTCGGTTTATAAGCTTTTACTCATGATTTCATCTATGACAAGTCGTATGATTCTATTTTCAGCTTTGGGTCATTCCATTTAGATACGAAGTTCAATTTATAACTATACATGTTTTTAGATATCAGCGTATAGTCCCCTACTCTATATGTTCTTATGATTTATGTTATGTGCATGACTTGAGTTATTCTTACTCTGCCTTTACACTTACCTTACATACTCAGTACATTCCAAGTACTGACAATATACTTTATGTTGTATCATTTAATGATAAAGGTCCTAGTGATCAGACTCAGTCACGCCATTAGCCCTGCTTCCGTATCAGTCTAGTTTAACTAGTTTTGGTGAGTCCTTATCTTCTGAGGAAATTCAGTTTAGTTTGTTGTTTTGATATATAGTCCCATACTTTTAGAGCTAGTTAGGGGTGTTGTCCCATCATCTCATCAGACAGTTTAGAGGCTTCTCAGACATTATATCGATGTTCAGTCTTTTCGAGCTTTGACTCTTCTTATGCTCTTATGATATAAGTATGTAGATTTCCACTTATTCATGTGTAGTTATCAATTTCCATTTGATGTATGCTCTTTAGTTGCTATATTCATGCCATAGGTCGACTTGGATCCATTCGTAGTTCTTGGTTCTGTATCTCAATCTGAGCCTATGTTTGGGTCATGACAAACTTGGAATTAGAGATAAAGATTCAAAGTGTCCTAGGGTGTCTAAAAGCCGCGTTGAGTAGAGTCTTTTCCATAGGTGTGAAGCATGCCACACTTATAGGGGAGAGGATACAAGACACTTTAGGAAATTTCCTTCTTTCATGATCTATGTTGTGCGATGAAGTATCTCTCTATCCTTCTAACTCATGCTATACACATTTGCAGAATCATGCCTTCACGCTGAGAAACTGGTAGAAGGAATGTGAATGGAAATGTACATGACTATGGCAATGCAGATGGATACTAGCAAGCCCTACAAGCACTAGCAAGTCTCTCATGTCGAGTTTAGGGAAGCTTTTCAAATGTTGGCTCGGGCTTTAACTGCTTAGGACAATCAGTAGGCGGTGGCCCATGTCCTTCCGAATGGGAGCACAACGGCGTCTCGAGTTCAGGATTTCCTCAGGATGAATCCCCTTGAGTTCCTTGGGTCAAGAGTGGATGAGGACCCATAAGAGTTTCTGGAAGAGATATAAAAGATCACTCGAATTATGGGGGTAATAGGCAAAGAGAGTGCAGACTTAACCTCCTTTCAACTGAAGGGGGTTGTTTATATTTTGTACCATCAGTGAAGGGAACGTAGAACAGCAAACGCAGTTTTTGTAAGCTGGGATGAGTTCATGACTGCCTTCTTAGATAGATTCTTCCCTAGAGAGTTGAGGGAAGCAAAAGCGGCAGAGTTCATCAACTTGAGGCAGAACAATATGATTGTGCAAGAGTATGCCTTAGAGTTCACGCGACTATCCAAGTACGCATCGGAGATGGTTGTAGATCAGAGAGCCTATATGAACAGATTTGTGTATGGAGTGTCTGACTCGCTGGTCAAGGAGCATAGGACTGCAATGCTAAATAGTGATCTAGACTTCTCTTGATTGGTTATATACGCCCAACAGATAGAACTGGATCAGATGAAGGAATTGGAGAGGGAGGTCAAGATGGCCAGGATAGGTAGCTTTGGGTTTTTCCAACAGAGGTCTGGTGGCGTACATCGTCAATACTCCCACCTGAGATCATCAATCCTGGCCCCGTCACCAGCTAGTTTGTTATCCAAATGTAGGCGTGAGCAGAAGGGATGGGCATCATGCTCTTGGGGTCAGAGGAGTATGTCAGTAGAGCCTAACATTCCAATTTGTAGCACGTATGGTGGGAGGCCCACCAGAGAGCGCTTAGCAGGTTCAGGGGCATGTTTTGGGTGTGGAAGCCCAGACACATGCTCAAAGATTACTCTTCAGCCAGATAGGACCATGGTAGAGACCGTGATCCAGCCATCAGTTTAGAAGCTCTACCAGCATGCTCAGCTCAGCAGGGTGCATCCACAAGTGCAGGTGGTGGTTAGTGTTAGAACAAGTTTTATTTCCTCTCATCTTATTAGGAGTAGGAGGTCTCCCTATTGTGGTCACTGGTACATTACGAGTATTCCATCTGGATGTATATGCATTATTAGATCCAACAGATACTTTATCTTTTGTAATTCCCTATGTTGCTATTAGTTTTGGAGTTAGTTCGGAAATCCTATCAGAACACTTCTAAGTTTCTACTCCAGTTAGTGACTCAGTTATAGCTCGATGGGTATACAGAAATTGCCCTGTCACAGTCCTCCAGAAAGTCACCTCAATCGATCTAGTAGAGTTAGACATGACTGATTTTGATGTTATCTTTTGCATAGTTTCATGCATGTTATGCCTTAGTGAATTATAGAACCCGTACGGTAGATTTTCGATTTTCGAATGAACCAGTCCTAGGATGGAAGGGTAGTTCAGCAGTGCCTGTAGGTCACTTTGTCTTCTACCTTAAGGCTAGAAACATGATTTTCGAAGGTTGCATTTACCATCTAGTTTGGGTTAAGGATGTTACATCTGAGACCCCAACTCATTAATTAGTTCTTGTAGTATGTGAGTATCCAGAGGTGTTCATTGATGATTTACCAGGAGTCCCTCCCGAGCAGGAAATTGTTGAGATTTTCAGTGCATATAACAGATTGAGACCATGACTCGTCGGAAGCAACCATGAGTCGTGGTGAGGCTAGTGTAAGGGAAGTTCATAATGGTTAAGGAGTTGACAACGGTCGACCTCACGACCCGTGGATACAAGCAACAACTCGTGATGTTGAGATGTGGGAAGAAACTGAAGTATATGTTAAGGCAGTGGACCCAAAGACTAGATACCACGAGTCGTGATATCGTGCAACGAGCCGTGGGATTAATTGTCGATCCATCCAGATCAATTTTCAGGGAAATTTCATTCAGGGAAATTTCGACTTTCTCGTGCTTTTTGACCCTAAGTTACGTCATTATGTGTATTTTTATGAGTGTGATAAGATGGGTTAAGTTCCTAATGCATACCCATTCCCATGCAAGATCTTTTAGAGATGTTTTAGGGCGATTCAAGATCTTTTTCTCCATGTCTCCATCAATTTCTTTATAGGTTTTCAAGGAACATTAAAATCAGTCCATTCTCAGGTATGTAGGGTTTAGAGTGGGTGAATCCTTTCATACCCATGCCCAAATTTCATTTTAAATCATGAATTCTCCTATTGAAGTTCATGGGGTTTTACTCAAATGCATGAAAATGTGAATTCTCTTTATGGGTATGATTAATTGAGTTTTAACTATTGAATTATGAATGATGCGCATGTTTTATATTATTTTCTTTAAAATCATGTTTCAAGCTTTTTAAAATCTAAAATGCCCATTGATGACAGTTCATGAAATTTAAATATTCAATATTTGGAGGTTATTGATGGTGGAAAAGCATGATTTCAAGTTACCCATAATTACGAGAATATTTTTAAAGAATTGAGTATGTTAAAGTATTGGCAATGCCCACATGTTGAAGAATGATTTACGATTTATGAAATGAATTACATGATTTATCGATTTGTGATGTCGGCCTATGAAAAGGGCCTCTAATTCTTGGTTAAGCTTGTTTTAAAGGGGATGAATGATGATAAATGTTGCAATTTAGCCAATGAATCTTAATGCATGATGTTATTGATTTATGTATGAGCCTATATGCATGTTTTTGGGAGTCGTGTCAAGCACCGATCAGCCCGGCGTTCGAAGGACTATGCCGGTGTCTCATAACCACGTGCCACCATGGGTCTCTAATGATTTATTGTATTTATAATGATCCCATCAAATGTGATATCACGCCTAATGCACAACTCTCGCCTGACAAGACAGGGTTGGCTCTGCCTACTTAAGTGAGATAGTTGGGGCATCATGAAAGGCTCTACCATGATGGTGTCGGTTATGAGAGTCCTCCCATTGTTCCACGTGTCTTATGCATTGTTATGTTTATGTTATTGGCTCAAATTATGTCTTGATAAAGTTTACTTACTATTATGATCATGAACACTTTATGAATGACTAGAAAGCCTTGAACCTTATGTTGTCTTATGAAGTTTATAATACAAGCTTGACGTCCTTCTCCTATGTTTACTTATGAGTTTTATTTTAAATTTAAATGTCCGTTTACTTGCCTTTCATACTCGGTACATTTCACGTACTGACCGCAAACTTTCTATGTTGTATCTTTTTATGATAAAGGGCCCGAATCTCAGGCTCATCCTAGTCCTTAGTTCATCTCAGCTCTCGCTCTCAGATTATTGGTGAGTGCTCATTTTCGAGGACCATTCGATAGACTTTCATGTTATTTATGTTTCAGTATTGGTTGGGTTAGTTGGGGATGTTGTCCCGTCAATCCATCTTATGTAGTAGAGGCTTTCAAACAGGATGTAGAACTCAGCTTCTATATATGTCTAGTACATCCGATTGTTACACTATGATTACGTTTCCACTATAATGATATGTTAAGTATTGCGCTTATTTGACTATAATTAGATGTATGCATATGTCATGGGTTGAATTGGGGTCTCTCGGGGTCCCTTGTCTCGTGTCTATGATTCGGGTGTACTCTCGTGTCGTGATAAACTTGGTATCAGAGCCATAGGTTTATGTGTCCTAAGGAGTCTGAAAGCCACGTTAAGTCGAGTCTTTTTCATGGGTGTGAAGCGCGTCGAACTTATGACGAAGAGGCTACTAGACATTTAGGTATTGTTCCCTTCTTTCATGTTCTATGTCGTGCGATGAAAAGTCCCTCCATCCTTCTAATTCGTACTATTCGCGATTGCAGAATTATGGCTCCTAGAAGAATGAACTGAATGAGGAATGGAAATAATGAAGGCCACGGAGGTGGCAATGACCATGGGCATCAGCAAGCCCCACCTGTTCAGGAGCCCCAGTGTCACGCCGCGCCTTGGGGGTATGACTGGCACCTGGTGCCCTAGTAGGACCTAGACTGCTAACCGGTGAGCCTAAGCACATCTGGTGCCTGGCTGGCTCTAACTCAAATTTCTGGAAACAAAGGGCTATATAACGGCTATAAACGCAGCCTCCGGCCAACTGGCCTATAGCCACCTGTACCTGTAATAACAGCTAACCAGAAACATATTATTATAGGGGAAACCTATGCTGGCCGATAAGGCCACCATGCTGTCTAGTTCTCTGTAACTCAATAATAGCATGCTAAATAATTACATGACCAGTAAGGTCACCACTACTGACTGATCATGGCCATACACGGCCAACATAGACTGAAATACTAAATAACTATAACAAACTGCACGGCCTCACATGACCGGATCATCTGACCACAGGGAATATATACAGACTGCAAGCCTCTAGGAATAATAATAGAAATGGTCGGGACAGGGCCCTGACCTACTCGTACTGTACAAAAAGGAAAAGAGCTACACCTTTGGAAATCAAACTCCGGATGACAGGAGCTGAATACTCAATAGCTGGCTGGAATCACGAGGGATCGCCTCCTCGTCTATGAGTACCTGCAGGCAAGTAATGCAGCGCCCCACCGGGCGTCAGTACCGCTGGTACTGAGTATGCAAAGCAACTGAAATAACATAACTAAATACAATAACATGACTAGCAATTCTGAATAGCAGGAGACAACTGAATCTGAAGAGCTGATAGGAACTAGATCAAACCTTTCTGCACTGATAGGCAAGAGCGTGTCTGTAGTCACGGCGGCCTGCTGTTTATTAACTAACATGTAGCACATAAATACATATATACGTATATAGCAAACAAGAGCCGATACCAACCCCCATAAGCCGGATGGTGCCAAACAAACAAACAATATATATACCCCTACCCAGGTCAAAACCAACCAAAAATAAGTCACTCCACTCATCTACTCACTTCGGAGCTCCTCTGCCAGCCCCCTGGGTCTCCGCATTGGGCCATAGCGTCCGATATAAAAAACCGTGTCTGGGTCCGGAGGACTCCTGTGTAGACAGTAACAGATAGGGTTTGGATCCCCGGACGCACTCTACGGGGCTATCTGAAACCGGAGCTACAACTGTGATAACTGGATGTACAGACAGTAACAGATATGGTCTGATTCCCTGGACACTGCTCAATAGGGCTATCTGATACCGGAGCTGCACCTGTAATGTTGATCAGACTGCTATGGGGAAAGCTTCATCCCATCTTCGTCCAAGCAGGGGACGGCATGCCACTCCTTGGAGCGACATAAACCCACCCGCTCAGTGGGCGACACGATTACCAACCCAGGGGCGGTGAGGATGCTCAATAAGGTGCCCTCACGCCATATCAAGTCTCAACAAACAATAGCACATATAAATAGCTAGCATGTATAACTATAAAAGACTATCTGAAATCTGATTTCTTATTCTGATCTCTTTATGTGTTACACTGACTCTTTACTGATTATACTGATTCTGTAATCTTTATTTACCTGTGTGGCTAATCTGTAGCCAGGATACTATCTGTATGAATGGCTAATCTATAGCCATAACTGTCTGTCTATCTGATCTTTCTTTACTGAATTTTATTCTAAAAATCTATTTCTTTTTATTCTACAACATGCTTGCTAATCACATAATAGGGTATACTGAATCTGGAATACTAACTCGCCCTTTGGCGCATGCTTTACTAATTTTCGGACTGAATATGATATGGCAACACAACTCAGAATCTACTAGACTTACTTACTTCTCAGTATTCAACTCCGAGAGTTACAAATACGGAGTTTACTATGATTTACCAAGCTAAGGCTTACTAACTTGCCGAAGAATGGCTTCACATACCTTAACCTCGAGTTATCTGACTGTCGGACGAGCCTCGGTCAGTACTCCAGCTATTTCTCCCAACTGCATTCATATATACGTCAATTAATACTAAATATAGCTTTATTCTGAAGAACAACATCACTTTCGATATAATTATAGCCTAAACTTAGGCTTATCGAAAGACGGTCGAAAACTCGCTATTTTTTAGAAGTCCAGAAGGGAGAAGTATTCACTTCACAGCTAGGAGCACATAGACACTAGTTTGGAGCAATTCTACTTACCTTAGCCCGGTAGCTCGACGATTCGTCGGCTATATTTCGTGAAACTAAATCTGTATGAATTCTCTCTGCTGCTAAATACCTTGGTACTTGAGGTTAATTTGGGTTTGGACTATGTTTGGCAGCGTAATCGGAAGCAAATTATCAAGGAACTTTCGTCCTTTTCTCTTCTCTGGTTTTCCTCTCTGTTTTCTCTGGAAATTATAAGAATAATTTGATTTAAAACCGAAGTGGGGGCTTTATATACTTGGGCCTGGACAGGGCCAACGTGTCACTGAGCCAATGCGGAGGCTCCAGCTCCGTGACACGTTGCCATCGCGGAGGGGCTCTGCCTCGGCTCCTTCCGCGATGGTTCGACAGGTTTGTCGTCCGATCTTTTTTCCGGGCCTTTCTTTAGCACGTATGGCCTTCAAATATGCTTAACCAACGTGCGAATAGGTCATCTAGGTGCCGGGAATCCTACGGGGTATAACACCTAGGCACTAGAGCCAGCTTCTCACACTGAGTTTCGGGCTGCTATTCAAATGTTGGCGCAGGCCTTTATTGCTCAGGTCAACCAACAAGCTATTACGCATGTACCACAGAATGGCAACGCAGCGGCGGCTCAGATTAGAGACTTCTTGAGGATGAACCCTCCTGAGTTCATGGGATCAAAGGTGGACGAGGATCCACACGAGTTCATTGAAGGTATCTTGAAGGTCACTCGGATAATGGGGGTGATAAATGGGGAGTGTGTTGACTTGGCCTCTTATCAGCTAAAAAAGGTCGCTCATATTTGGTACAAGTAATGGAAGGACAGCAGGGCAGCGGGAGCGGGTCCTATCAGCTTGGATGAGTTCCACATGGCCTTTCTATACAGATTCTTGCCTCGGGAGATGAAGGAGTTGAAAGCAGCTGAGTTTGTGAACCTCAAGCAGGGAAAGATGGCAGTGTTGGAGTATTCGATTGAGTTCACTTGATTGTTAAAGTACTCCCCAAAGTTAGTGATGGTTTAGAGGGCGTGGGTGAGCGAATTCGTTCATGGTGTGGCTAGTTATTTGGAAAAGGATTGCAGGATTGCCATGCTTCACCAGGATATGGACTTTTCTCGCATAGTGTTGTACGGCCAGCAGATGGAGGTGGGTCATGCGAGGGATAGGGAGACAATGAGGGCTCGGACGGATAGCCATGGGTATTTGCATCAGAGGTCTGGCGGTGGCTACCATCCATAGGTTCAGTAGAGATCACTAGCCCCAACTCCATCATCAGCTAGTGTTCCATCCAGACCCAGCGGTGATTAGAGGGTACAGCTTCAGGGTAGAGGGATTAGAGGGGTCTCCAATTAGAGTATACCTATCCAGCTTGCGGGAAGTGCGGCAAGGGTCATGCTGAGGAGTGCCTGCTCGGTTCAGATGTTTGCTATGGGTGTGGTAGATCTGGGCACATATGCCAAGCGTGCCCATTTGCTAAGAAGGGTGATTATAGGGGACGTGCATAGACCACTAGGACACCAGCAACTCCAGTCCGTTCTGCTCCGCAGGGAGCATTTACTAGTGGAGGTGGCAGACAGCGCCAAAACCGATTCTATGCCCTTGCCTCGCGCCAGGAGCAAGAGACTTCTCCGGAGGTGTTCACTGGTATGTTGCGTGTCTTTCATATTGATGTTTATGCCTTGCTAGATCAGGGAGCTACCTTGTCTTTCGTGACTCCTTACATTGCTAGTAGCCTTGGATTTAGTCCTAAGACCTTATTAGAATAGTTTTCTGTTTTGACCCCTTTTTGTTATTCGATCATAGCTAGACGGGTATATAGAGAATGACCGGTCACTGTGTTGCATAAGGTTACCTCCCCAGACCTAGTAGAGTTAGCCTAGACTGACTTTGACGTTATTCTTGGCATGGATTGGTTGTTTTCATGTTATTCTTTGATTAATTATAGGACCCGTATGGTGGAATTTCATTATTCAGGTGAATCAGTGTTGGAGTGGAAAGGTAGTTTGGCGGTACCAGCAGGTCGATTTATTTCCTATCTTAAGACCCAAAAGATGATTTATAAGGGTTGCATGTATCATCTAGTTAGGATTAAGGATGTTGAGTCCAAGACCCTGACTATCCAATCAGTTCCAGTGGTATGTGAGTATCCGGATGTTTTCCCCAATGATTTGCCAAGTGTTCCTCTTGAGAGGGAAATCGACTTCGGCATTGATCTCTTAATCGATACATAACATATCTCTATTCCTCCCTACAGGATGGATCCAGCCAAGCTAAAAGAATTGAAGGGTCAGTTAAAGGATCTATTGGATAAGGGCTTCATTAGAATGAGCCAGTCTCCATCGGGTGCACCAGTTCTATTCTTTCGGAAGAAGATGGTTCCCTTCGTATGTGCATTGACTATCGACAATTGAACAAATTCATCATCAAGAATAGGTACCTCTTACCTAGGATTGATGAATTATTTGACCAGCTTCAGGGTGCCAAATGATTCTCGAAGATAGACCTCAAGTCTGGGTACCATTAGCTCCGAGTTAAGGAGAGTGATATTTTGAAGGTAGCCTTCAGGACACGGTATGGCCATTATGAGTTTGTCGTTATGTCTTTTGGACTAACAAATGCTCCTGCAGCTTTTTTGGACTTGATGAACAAGGTGTTCAAGCCTTATTTGGATATGTTCATGATCGTGTTCATCGATGACATCTTGATATACTCACGGAGCGAGGAGGAGCATGCCGCTCACCTGAGAGAAGTACTTCAGACCCTTAAGGATCATTAGCTGTACGCAAAGTTCAGTAAGTGTGATTTTTTGTTGGACTCGGTGGCATTCTTGGGTCATGTAGTGTCAAGCGAACGCATAAAGGTAGATTCACAAAAAATTGAAGCGGTGAAGAATTTGCCCAAATCGGTGAACCCTTCAGAAATTTAGAGTTTCTTGGGTTTAGCTGGCTACTACTAGAGGTTTGTTGAGATTTTCTCATCTATTACAGCACCTTTGACTAAGTTGACTTGAAAAAAGGTGAAGTTCCAATGGTCGGATGCTTATGAGAAAAGCTTCCAAGAGTTGAAGACCCAACTCACTTCAGCACCAGTGTTGACTTTACCGAGGGTATTGATGGCTTTGTACTGTATTGCGATGCTTTGAGAGTCAGAATGGGATGTGTGTTGATGTAGCATGGGAAGGTAATAGCATATGCCTCAAGATAGCTAAAAGTTGATGAAAAGAGTTGTCCAACCCATGATCTTGAGTTGGCCGCGGTGGTGTTTGCATTGAAGATATGGCTGCATTACTTGTATGGGGTCCACATGGACGTATTCACAGATCACAAGAGCTTGTAATATATGTTCACGTAGAAGGACCTAAATCTTCGGCAAAGGAGGTGGTTGGAGTTACTAAAGGACTATGACATGAGTGTCCTCTACCACCCGGGCAAGGCTATTGTGGTTGCGGATGCGCTTAGTAGGCTCTCTATGAATAGTGTGTCCCACGTAGATGAAGGAAAGAAGGAGTTGGTGAGAGAGGTCCATCGACATGCAAGGTTGGGGGTTAGATTGATCAACTCAACTGATGGCGGCGTTGTTATGCATAATAGGTCAGAATCATCCTTGGTGGTTGATGTTAAATCTAGGCAATATGAGGATCCAATTTTGATGAAGCTGAAGGAGGCGGCGCGGAGTCAAAAGGTGGAGGTTTTCCTCCCAAGGGGAAGATGGTGTGCTACGATATAAGGGTCGTCTATGTGTCCCAGATGTTGATGATTTGAGAGTCCGGATATTTCAAGAGGCACATGGTAACTGATATTCTATCCATCCAAGATCCACAAAGATGAATCGAGACTTGCGAGAAATATATCGATGGGATGGTATGAAGAAGGATATTGCAGAATTTGTTGCCAGATATCCCAACTGTCAACAAGTGAAGGTCGAGCATCAAATGTTGGGAGGCGCACTTCAGGATATCAACATCCCCACTTGGAAGTGGGAAGAGATTAATATGAATTTCATCACAAGTCTACCTCGTACTTGCTGGCAAAACGACTCCATTTGGGTGATGGTCGACAGGTTACCCAAGGCTGCACACTTCTTCCCAGTCAAAACCACAGATTTAGTGGATGATTATGCTAAATTGTATACTCGGGAGTTGGTTCAAATACATGGAGTGCCCTTGTCTACTATTTCAGACTGAGGTACTCAGTTTACTTCCCAATTCTGGCATTCTTTTCAAAAGGGAATTGGGACTCAAGTCAAGCTCAGCACAACTTTCCATCAGCAAACAGACGTTCAGGAAGAATAAAAAATTTCAGACCCTCGAGGACATGTTGAGGGCATGTGTTATGTATTTCAAGGGTAGTTCGGATGATCATTTTCCCTTGATCTAGTTTTCCTATAAAAACATTATCACTCTAGTATTCAAATGGTATCATTCGAGGCTCTTTACGGGCAAAGGTGTAGATCGCCCATCGGCTGGTTTGAGGTTGGTGAGGCAGCCATGATAGGGCCTGATTCAGTTCATGAGGGCATGGTAAAGTTTCGGTTGATAAGGGACTTGTTATACCCCGTAGGATTCCCAGCACCTAGATGGCCTATTCGTGCGTTGGTTAAGCATATTTGAAGGCCATACGTGCTAAAGAAAGGCCTGGGAAAAAGATCGGACGAGAAACCTGTCGAACCATCACAGAAGGAGCCGAGGCAGAGCCCCTCCGCGATGGCAACGTGTCACGGAGGTGGAGCCTCCGCGTTCGCTCCGTGACACGTTGGCCTTGTCCAGGCCAAAGTATATAAAGCCCCACTTTGGTTTTAATTCATTTAAAACATAAGAATTTCCAGAAAACAGAGAGGAAAAACCAGAGGAAAGAAAAGAACGAAGAGGGTAAATATATTTTCGTCCGATTACACTGCCAAACATAGTCCAAACTCAAATTAACCTCAGGTATCGAGGTATTTAGCAGCAGAGAGCATTTCTACCGATTTAGTTTCACGAAATACGGCCGACGGATCGTCGAGCTACCGGGCTAAGGTAAGTAGAATTGCTCCAAACTAGTGTCTATGTGCTCCTAGATGTGAAGTGAATACTTCTCCCTTCTGGACTTCTAAAAAATAGCGAGTTTTTGACCGTCTTTCGATAAGCCTAAGTTTAGGCTATAATTATATCGAAAGTGATATTGTTCTTCAGGATAAAGCTATATTTAGTATTAATTGACGTATATCTGAATGCAGTTGGGAGAAATAGCTGGACTATTGACCGAGCCTCGTCCGACAGTCGGATAACTCGAGGTTAAGGTATGTAAAGCTAGTTCCTTCGGTAAGTTAGTAGTTTTAGCCTTGTATAGTACAATAAACTCTGTAGTAGAATTCCCGGAGTTGAATGTTAAGTATTGTGCAAGTTCAGTAAACCTAGTTTGCGTTGTTATATCGTATTCAATCTGAAAGTTAGAAAAGCATGCGCCCGAGGGCAAGTTAGTATTTCAGATACAGTATAGCCTATTATGTGATTAGCAAGCATGTTGTAGAATAAAAAGAAACAGATTTTCATAATAAAAGTCAGTAAAGAAGGATCTGATAGACAGACAGTCATGGCTATAGATTAGCCATTCAGACAGATAGTATCCTGGCTACAGATTAGCCATACAGTTAAATAGAGATTTCAGAATCAGTATAATAGTAATGAGTCAGTGTAATACAGAAATAGATCAGAATAAGAAGTTAGATTTCAGATAGTCTTTTCAGTTATACATGCTTGCTATTTATATGTTCTATTTGTTTGTTGAGACTTGTTGTGGCCTGAGGGTACCTTATTGAGCGTCTTCGCCGCCCCTGGGTTGGTAATCCTGTCGCCCACTGAGCGGGTGGGTTTACGTCACTCCAAGGAGTAGCATGTCGTCCCCAGTTTGGATGAAGATGGGATGAAGCTTTCCCCATATTAGGCTGATCAGCATTACAGTACAGATAGCCCTATTGTGCGCAAGCGCCCAGGGAACAGATACAGATACAGTTACAGTTATAGATCTTATTACAGGTGTAGCTCCGATTTCAAATAGCCTCGAGGAGAGTTCCAGGGAAACAGACCCTATCTGTTACTGTCTACACAGGAGTCCTCCAGACTCAGACACGGTTATTTATATCAGAGGCTATGGCTCGAGCCGGAGACCCAGGGGGCCGGTAGAGGAGCTCTGAAGTGAGTAGATGAGTGGAGTGACTTATTTTTGGTTGGTTTTGACCCGGGTAGGGGTATATAGATTGTTTGCTTGTTTGGCGCCATCCAGCTTATGGGGGTTGGTATTGGCTCTTGCTTTCAACTTGTATGTCTATTTATGTGCTATATACTAGCTATTAGACAGCAGGCCAATGCATCTACAGGTACGCCTCTGCCTTATCAGAACAGAAAGCTTGATTCAGTTCATATCAGCTTCTTCAGATTCTGCTATCCCCTGCTATACAGTAATGCTAGTTATGATATCTATAATCAGTTGTTTTTAGTTGTATTATTTCAGTTGCTTGCATACTCAGTACCAGTGGTACTGACGCCCAGTGGAGCGCTGCATTACTTGCCTGCAGGTACTCATAGATGAGGAGGCGACCCCTCGTGATTCCAGCCAGCTATTGAGTATTCAGCTCCAGTCATCCGGAGTCTGATCCCCAGAGGTGTAGCTCCTCTCCTTTTTGTACAGTACGGGTATGTCGGGGCCTTGTCCCGATCATTTCTATTGTTATTCCTAGAGGCTTGCAGTCTCTATGTATATTCCTTGTGGTTAGTGGAGCCTGTCGTGTGAGGCCGTGCAACTTGTTATAGTTATTTAGTATTTCTGTTCTTGTTGGTTGTGTGTGGCCATAGCCAGTCAGTAGTGGTGACCTTGCTGGTCACGTAATTATTTAGCATGCTATTGTTGGGTTACAGAGAACTAGACAGCATGGTGGCCTTGTCGTCCCGCATAAGTTTCCCCTATGGTAGTATGTTTCTGGTTAGTTGTTATTACAGGTACAGGTGTCTATAGGCCAGTTGGCCAGAGGCTATGTTTATAGCCATTATATAGCCCTTTGTTTCCTGATATTTGAGTGAGGGCCAGCCAGGCACCAGATGTGCTTTGGCTCACCAGCTAGCAGTCTAGGTCCTACTAGGGCACCAGGTGCCAGTCATACCCCCCAGGGGGGGCGTGACAGGACCGGTTAAAAACCGCTCAGAGTCATTAGAAATTGTATGCTTACATGAGGAGAAGGGATGCGGAGTTCGATATGGACGACTGGGTATTTCTAAAGGTATCTCCCATGAAAGGAGTCATATGGTTCGGAAAGATAGGGAAACTCAGTCCCCGCTATGTTGGTCCCTACTGGATTGTGAGAAGAGTCAGTAAGGTGGCATATGAGTTGGACATTCCATCGGAGTTATCTTCAGTTCTTCCCGTCTTTCATGTATCACTTTTGAAAACGTGTTTGGGTGATCCAGCCTTGGTAGTCCGAATAGACAACACTAGGGTAAAAGACAACCTCAGTTATGAAGAAATTCCCACTAAAATCTTGGACTGTTAGGTTCAGAAGTCGAGAAGCAAAGAAGTAGCTTTAGTTAATGTTTTATGGAGAAATCAGCATGTTAAGAGAGATACGTGGGAAGCTGAAGAGGATATGATGGCTGGATACCCACAATTATTCTCAACTGTCTCAGTTCCAACTTGAAGTATCAGTGTTACGCTATAATTTTATCTAGTTTTCATGTTCAATTTATGTGTGCAAGTTTCTTTTTTGTGTATGTGAATTATAAGATCAGTTCAGCTATGTGGTTCTATTCAGAGGTAGTTATTCCGTGAAAATTTCGGTTAAAATGATTAGTATTGAATATGATAAATTGTATGTTTGTATTTTCTGCTTGTTTCCTACTTTCGAGATTGAATTTTTCCAACGGTGAGATATTGTAATACCCCGGGAAGGCCTAAGAATGGACCCGGGAATTAAATTGGGGCCTAAGAATGGACCCGGGAATTAAGTTTGAAAAGTGCAAAAAACTGGCAAAAATATCACAGAACGGGTGACCCAACGACTAGTGGTTGGATACCACGAGTCGTCATAAGCCATCTGGGTATGGGGGTTCAGCGTGGCAGTGGAGACAACAGACGAAGTAACGACTCGTTGTCGGCAACAATGAATCATTGTTAGCGGTCGTAGGAAGGGATGTACTTAGGAGGATGGGGACATCGCAGGACATCCCATGATTCGTGGTGAGAAGTGATGGCCCGTGGTTTCTAGTCGTTGCTTGTGGGTTCAGATATAATAGATTGAGACCACGACTTGTTGGAAGCAACCACGAGTCGTGGTGAGGCTCGTGGTAAGGGAAGTTCAGAATGGTCAAGGAGTTGACAACGGTCGACCCCATGACCTGTGGATAGAAGCAATGACCTATCCTGTCGAGTCACGAGTAGAACCTGAAGTATATATTGAGACAGTGGACCCAACGACTTGATACCACGAGTCGTGATATCGTGCAACAACCCGTGGGATCGGTCGTCGGTCCATCCAGATCAGTTTTCAGGGAAATTTCATCAAGGGCAATTTCGAATTTCCCATTCTTCGAGACCCTAACTACGTCGTTTTGTGTATTTTGTTTGAGTGTGATAAGATGGGTTAAGTCCCTAATGCATACCTATTCCCATGCAACAACTTTTAGAGAGGTTTTAGGGAGATTCAAGGACTTCTTCTCCAAGTTTCCATCAATTTCTTTGTGGGTTTCAAAGGAACTTTGAAAACCATGCCCAAATTTCATTTAAATCGTGAATTCTCCTATTCAAGTTCTATGGGGTTTTACCCAAATGCATGAAAATGTGATTTCTCTTTACGGGTATGATTTAATTGCGTTTTAACTATTGAATTATGAATGATTGACATGTTTTATATTATTTTTTTTAAAAATCATGTTTCAAGCTTTTTAAAATCTAAAATGCCCATTAATGAAGGTTCATGGAAGTTATGATTTATGATGAATATTAAATATTTTGAGGTTATTGATGATGGAAAAGCATGATTTCAAGTTACCCATGTTTGCAAGCATATATTGAAAGAATTGAGTATGTTAAAGTATTGGGCAATGCCCATATGTTGAAGAATAATTTACGATTTATGAAACGAATTACATGATTTATCAATTTGTGATGTCAGCCAATGAAAAGTGCCTTTGACTCTTGGATAAACGTGATACAAAGGGGATCAATGATGATAAATGTAATATTTTAGCCAATGAATCTTAATGCATGATGTTATTTATGTATGTATGAGCCTATATGCATGTTTTTGGGAGTCGTGTCTAGCACCGAGCAGCCTGGCGTTCGAAGGACTACGCTGGTGTCACATAACCACGTGCCACAATGGGTCTCTAATGATTTATTGTATTGATAATGATCCCCTCAAATGTGATAGTACGCCTAATCCATGACCCTCCTAGCAAGCCAGGGTCGACTCTGCCCACTTGAGTAAGCTAGTTGGGGCATCATGAAAGGCACTACCGTGATGGTGTCGGTTATGACAATTCCTCCCATTGTTCCGCATGTCTTATGCATTGTTATGTTTATGTTATTGGCTCAAGTTATGTTTTGATAAATTTTACTTACTATTATGATCATGAACGCTTTATGAATGACTTGAAAGCCTTGAGCCTTATGTTTTCTTACGAAGTTTATAATACAAGAATGATGTCTTTCTCCTATGTTTACTTATGAGTTTTATTTTACTTTAAAATGTCCATTTTACTTACCTTGCATACTTGGTATATTTCACGTACTGACCGCATACTTTCTATGCTATATCGTTTTATGATACAGGGCCCGGATCTTAGGCTCATCCTCATCCTTAGTTTATCTCAACGCTCGCTCTTAGATTATTGGTGAGTCCTCACGTTCCGAGGGCTGCTCAACCTAATTTCATGTTATTTATGTTTCAGTATTGGTCAGGTAGGTTAGGGATGTTGTCCCATCAACCCCTCTTATGTAGTAGAGGCTTTCGGACAGGATATAGAACTCAGTTTATGTATATGTCTAGTACTTCCAGTTGTTACACTATGATTACATTTCCTCTATAATGATATGCTAAGTATTCCACTTATTTGACTAAAATTAGATGTATGCTTATGCCATGGGCGACTTGGGGTCTTGTTCGGTGCTATAGTGACTACACGCAACTGCACATGTTCGAACAAGTAGTAAAGTGGCTTAATTAAAGCTAAGTATCGATCCCACAGGGACTGAACTACGGTACTAATTAACTTAAGCGTCAGTGAACTATGTCTTTATGAATGCAGACAACCAATTAATAAATATTTTTAGAGTTAAGTTTACTAAGTAATAAAAATGTAAGTTAAGATTATAATTTGAGTCCGACAATAGCAATGAGCAAGCTGAGGTTAAAACAAACATGTAGGGAAGTAATTTATCGATTTAATTCAGCTAATCTTTTCTTTGGTTGTTCATGAAGAATTATTGCCTATGGATTGTATCTTTCGACTACTATCCAATTTAAGAATCATGAACCTTAATCTACATTTCTGTGATAAAAGAATTTCATGCTCTAGCCATACATAACCGATTCCTTAATTGACTAATAAGACTTTCAGATATATTTCTATTCTGAATGTAAATCAATTCTTAATTTTCTAAACTAAGAAAAGATCATATCCTACCAATTAACATCTTTCCAATTTCTTTCCTTTTCAAAATCAAAATTGGATTTCTCGATATACATTAACATTGGCCAAATATTAATGCAGTAAAACAAGAATTGATAGAACAACCATTGAAGAAAAGATGAAAACTGAAATGATCAACAATTACATTTCACTACAAGTGTTCTTAACCTCAACAAGAAGTGAATTAGCCACTCAATTGTGGATTAAACATCAACAAATAAGTAGAATTAATACAAACAATTGAGATTAAAGAGAAAGAGAAAGAGAAGAACCCTAGAATTTTCGACCTTTCAACTACCTGTAACCCACGTTCTTACTCAACCAAGTCAGAATATTTAAAATAAAACCTAAGTGTGCTATTTATACTTCTTGAGAATTTTTCCCGGAATAACAAGCAACATGGCACGGAGTGTATCTCGGAGTACTCCCTCCGTGCCACGGGGGTATCGCGGACCCTCACTAGAAGTCCGCTCCCCAGCAAATGTACCTTAACGTGGCACGGCTTGCATCTCGAAGCCTCGCCTCCGTGCCATGGTGCTATCGCGCACCTTTACTAGAACTTGAGGTTCCAGATAATTGTACTCAATGTGACACGGAGTGCATCGTGGAGCACAGCCTCCGTGTCACGGAGGTAACGCGAGCCTCCACTGAAAATTGACAAAATTAATCCCTCCAAGGTAGAACACCTCCGCGATGGCAGCATGACACGACTCCATCGCGGAGCCCCTATTTCTGCTGCTCTCCCTTGTCATTTTCCAATCCTTGTTTCTAAGTTCATTCCCGATCTTCACCAACATGTATATTAGCATCCAAAATTTCCTTTTTCCTGCAAAACAACACTAATCATGTTGGTTAGTATAAATTCACATTTAACTAAAAATTACATGAGAATGTACACATAACGATAGATAAACAAGTTGAAATGAAGTATTTGAGTATCACTTGGGCATGCAATTCTGCCCAAGATCATTTACCCCACACTTAGAACCTTGTTCGTCCTCGAACAATACTCTCACATCTCATGCAATTGACACCCACGCATAGCTACTCTGGCTCGACCATTCAAGCCATGGCTATACCGATTATTTAATATAGCAAATCATTAAGAAAACATGCATGGTCTCATCAATACAATGAAGTACATCACATTAAGATCTCGTAAGCTCAAGAATCAATTCTCGATCTTGGCAAACTCTTGCAAATCAACTGCTCAAGACATCCGACACGAAATTTAATCTCTCGTCAAGCATGTGCCCTCACAACACAAGAGACTTACCCCATTGCTATCATATGATTTCCAAAGCACTACATGTAGGGGTATATGAATATGATTTCGCTCTCTCCCAATGAATTCACATGCATCGTGTCATGAACCATAGGCTTGCCTCTAGTGTATTACTCCACTAATATAAGGATGCGTGATGTAAGATCACGTAGGACTTAACGGGTTGTAATGTAAGCTAAGGAACTAGTAAATACTGGGCTAATCAATAATAGAAACTAGCTTCCTTGAGCGCTTTTCAATGCATCCCACCATCATTATGGGCATTGTTTCTTCCTTCATCCTCTCATTCTTGAAATCTTTTCTTTGTTTTTGTTCCCATTTCTTTAAGCACACTCGACTTACTAGCGAAGATTAGTTATACATCTTTATCTTATTTAATTTCAGCAAGTGCACCTTTTACTTTTCTTTAACTTTCACAACTTCCGCTTTTCCTTCCGCTTCACAATTCTCACTCCTTTACACTGTGGGAAAATTGTTTTTTTTTGAGCGCTTCAGAGTTTTGGATCAAATTTACGGCTAATGAAAAGAAGGGATTAAGCTAGGTTCTACCTCTTCAAAGAAAGAAAACAATAGGCTAAAGGCTCAATGGGGCTAACTAGGATGCACATCCAAGGTAGGTATGATAATGGAGAAACTTTCGGTTTATTCAAAGAAATGCCTACATCCTTTCCTACAATACACATCCTTCATTCGTTTAGTACACACACCAGGCAAGTTCTACACACTTCACAATAGCATGGAATAATCAAAACCTCACCTCACACTCATTGCACATGCTCAACTCAAGACATATTCACAGACTCTTTAATCAGCTAATTACAAGAATTCACTATTAAGCCTCGATCACACCGAATCGAACTCTCTGGCCGAGGTACCTCAACATGTTTAGACATTTGCATGCTTTCATACGAATCACCTTTGCATCTTAATATCATGTACAACACATAGCAAGAACTCTGAACCATGAAGTAGCGACACGTTTGGGAAACACACAAAAGAAAGAAAAGAGATAAGAAACTACTCCTATCGACTACATTTCCCTTAAGACGGTCGTCATCCATCCATCATAAGGAACGGTCGCTATCTACGACCTTGGGTCAATGGGACTATTCTAGGTAAAAGCACCGAAAACAAAGGACGAGAAACCCAACATAAAAAAATTTCAAAAAAATTCGATAGAAAAAGATAAAAATTTTAATTTGACCAATATTTACACAACACAACCAACAGTAGCTCAACACAACACACAGCAGCTCAACATTTCTTTTCAACACCAAATTAATTACAGAACACACAACACAGAGTCACAAGGTCACATTTTGCACAGGCACAACAACACCAACAAAACAAAACATAAACAAAGCAGCTGGCACCTAACTACTCCCACCCCACACTTAACCCAAACACTGTCCCGAGTGTTCACATAATTTCACATATCACAAAGGTTGGGTGGTGAAACTCCTTGATCAATTGAAGTATTCAACTTCATGTTCAAGTTCCATTGCTTCGTCTCCCATATTTGAATCACCCCTGTCGTCCTCATCTGACTCAACATCTGAGTCCTCCCAACGTGTCTCCTCATCAGTGGGGACATCATCATCTATGGGCTCCACAAATGCGGGCCCCACTCTGCATAGAGCCCGGGCATTCTCGCCGAATGGGAAATCCAACTTGAGCTGCCAAAGCTCATCCTCTGTTGCCGGCCTCCCGCCTATGCGCAGCTGCAACATCTACATCTCGTACATGCAGGCCATATACTGGTCATCCTGAGCATGTCGCTCGGCTAGTGTGAGCACCGACCCATAAGTAGTGTCAGGTGACTTGGTTTTGGTGACATCCAAGGCACGCCTGTCCATCTGTGGGATGTAATCCAGGGCCTCCTCCTCAATATCATGGCCCCTCAGGAACGTGGTAAGCAAACCACCGAACTTGTATCTATGCCCCTGATGAAGTCGGGCTCTCTTCATGGCAGAGATGATTACCGCCCCAACATTGATTTCCATCCCTTTCAACAGGGAATACACCAAGCACACTCTATCCCAGGTGACATCTGTCATGTGCACCCCCGGGATTAGGCAGGAACACACAATCTTCAACCAAATCTAGGCTTCCCGGTTCATCTGAGAGTAGGGCAATGTCTGATAGTAGCCCCTCTCCTTGGCCTGCCCTACCTGGCTGTTGTTCGGGCTCCACATAGGGTGCGTCTGATGTCCGCATAGGGTGGAGTGATGTTCAGTTGCCTAAGGACATGAGCGCCTATGTCCCGCGCCCCCAAGATTGCATTCAAATGATGGGGCTCAAAACTGACAACCTGCCCCCTGATTTTGACGGTGTGACTACGTAAGGTCGGGTTCCAGTTGGCATAGAACTACCGGATAAGATGGAGATTGTACTCCCTGGGCTCTTCGAAGATGAAGTTAAGCCCAGCGGTGTCAATCCGATGTACAATCCACGGGAATTCCTGTGCCAATGGTTCCCGTGCTATCTGCTCTTCCGGGAAGTATTTGGTTTCTTTATGTTTAGCATACAACTTCTTCCCCTCGTCACTCTCCCATCGGGTTCCGTATTGTCGGCGTTGGCCTCGTGGAACTGCTGGTGCTGCTGGAACTGCTGTTCCCAATCTCACCCTTTTTCTGCTGGCGCCCGATGTGGATGCGCCCTTGCCCTTGTCTTGTCGGCCTGACATTGTTCCTGTACATTCAAACAGATAGTCCCAATGTTATGCAAGTCATAGTTAGCTACAACTAAGGTTGGTTTTAATTGAATCACCCCACACTTAGTCTTAAGCCACAATCCAAACAATTCGACAAGACATTCATAATTTTTCTAATCTTAGCATTCAACTGGCTTAGTGCATTCATATAAATCGATGGAACAATTACTATGTACTACTCAGACTTCGTACAATGAATACAAATTTCTCCATCGATTCAATTACAACATTACAGCACTTAGCAATTTTTCAATAACCTATGTAATTCTCCAATTGCATTTCCCCGAAATTCCTTCTTCTAACTTAGCATATTCAACATCAATCACAATATATTTCACTTCACCCAACATGCATCACCCAATTTTGTCAACATTTAAAAGAATTTAGTTGTCTTCCTATTCCATCTTCAACTCTAGCTACCAATTTTACAAGAATTCAATAAAACATGCAATCATTGAGTTCATATATTCAAAACGATACTATGAACATCAATCCATCATAACTCAAGTGAATTCAAGCTTAATTATCACTTAGGGAAAGGTTTAATCACCATACATGTTCAAGAATCGAAAACTTGAGCAAAAACAAGGAAGAATTCAAGAAGATACCTTTCATTTGATGAAATCGAAGAAAACTTGAAGAAAATTGATGCCTAGGTCTGTGTCACGTTGAGGTAGAAGGGGTTTGTGGGTGTGGGTCGCGGAGGAAATGAAGAAATAGGAAGAAAATGAGGGGATTTGGGGTTTTTAAAGGTATTCTTTGCGCAGATTACCTGGTGACCCGGTATGACCCAACGCGAATTAACCCTCAACATGTCACGGAGGGTAACGCGTAGCACCCCCTCCGTGACACGGAGCCATCACGCCAGTGTTCTGGATTTTTTAAAAAATCTGGAATAGGTCTCAACATGTCACAGAGGGTAACGCGGAGCACCTCCTCCGTGACACGGAGCCATCGTGCAGGCTCACTATAATGTGCCAATTTTTATTTTCTCACCTCGATTTTTTTCCTTGGCGTTTCTTTGCCTTTTTGCTCTCCGTTCCACTTGAAAATCATTTCACCACAAGAAATTGGTTAGAATTCATAGGTTTCAACACAAAATTTTTTATTTTTCTTTTTCTTTGTTTTTCTCTTTTTATTTTTAATTATTATTTTTTAAAATAGTTCTACTCATCTATTACAACACATTCAAGGGTTGCCTCCCATGCAGCGCCTGATTTACCATCGCGGCTCGACGTCATTCATGCTCAATCATCCTCTAGAGTGATGGACGTCTTCTCTCGAATAATGTCCTCACCCCAATAATGCTTACATTGTTGCCCATTCACGAAAAATGTGGCACTTCTATCTTCTTGCCACAACTCCACTGCCCCGTGTGGGGTCATTCTCACCACTTCAAACGGCCCTGACCATTTGGACCGCAATTTTCCTGGAAAAAGCTTTCGTCTCGAATTAAATAGCAATACTTTCTGTCCCGGCTCAAAGATCCGATGCACCATATGCCTATCATGCCGCTTCTTCGTTTTCTCCTTGTAACATTTGGCACTTTCATAAGCGTGCCAATGAAACTCATCAAGTTCGCTGAGTTGCATCAGCCTCCTCTTCCCTGCTACCTCCGGATCCATGTTCAATTTCCTCACGGCCCAAAAAGCTCGATGTTCTAGCTCCACAGGCAGATGAAACGCATTTACATAGACCAATCTATACGGAGAAGTCCCTATGGGTGTCTTGTACGCAGTTTTATAAGCCCACAACGCATCTTGGAGTTTGCTTGACCAATCAATTCGTTGCGCATTCACTGTCTTCGGTAGAATTTGCTTGATTTCTCTGTTCAACACCTCCACATGCCCACTATTTTGGGGATGATATGTTGTTTTTACCTTGTTGCGCACCCCATACTTAGCTAGCAAATTCTTGAAACTTGCATTTACAAAATGAGCCCCTCTATCACTGATAATGGCTCGGGGTGTCCCGAACCTGGTAAAAATATGCTTTTTCACAAATTTTGTTACCACCTTGTTGTCATTCCTGGGGCAAGCTGTTGCTTCAACCCACTTTGATACATAATCAACGGCTACCAAGATGTAACGATTACCAAATGACGGTGGGAATGGGCCCATGAAATCTATTCCCCATACATCAAAGATCTCCACTTCTAATATCTACTGCAGTGGCATCTCTTTCCTTCTACCAATTGTGCCTATTCTTTGACATCTATCACACATTTTTACATATGCCATAGAGTCTCTGAATAGTGTAGGCCAAAAGAAACCTGACTGTAGCACCTTGTGTGCTGTCCGCTCGCCTCCGTGGTGCCCTCCATACAATGATGAGTGGCAACTCCTCAATACTTCTGCAATCTGGCTCTCTGGAATGCATCTTCTCATCACCCGATCCAGTCCCTACTTAAACAAGTACGGCTCATCCCAAATGTAATACCTGCAATCATGTCTCAACCTCTTTCTTTGCTGAGTTGTAGCCTCCGGTGGATAGACTCCACTTACCAGCAAATTCAAAATGTCTGCAAACCTAGGGATATCAGCTTCCCTTATTGCCAAGAGGTGCTCATTCGGGAACTCCTCTTTGATGTTGTCACCTTCCTTCACATGCAACCGGCTTTCCAGTCGCGATAGGTGATCTGCCACTTGATTCTCGCTCCCCTTTCTGTCCGAAATCTCTAGGTAAAACTCTTGTAACAACAGGATCCATCTAATCAGTTAGGGCTTTGCATCCTTCTTGTTAAACAGATACCGAATCGCTGCATGATCGGTATACACCACTACTTTAGAACCCACCAAGTGGGACTTGAATCTATCAAACGCCTACACCAATGCTGGCATCTCTTTTTCAATATCTGTATAATTAGGTTGGGATGCATCCAGTGTTTTGCTTGCATAATGAATGGAATGAAAAATTCTATTCCTCTGCCGCCCCAATACAGCTCCTACAGCCACATCGCTTGCATCACACATTAATTCAAACGGTTGCTCCCAATCCGGAGAAATGAGAATAGGTGCTTCTATCAACGTATGTTTCAACTCCTTGAATGCTTTAACACAATCCTCATCAAACTCGAACTTCACCTCTTTTTCTCGAAACCTGCATATTGGTCAAGAAATTTTAGAGAAGTTCTTCATGAACCGTCTGTAGAACCCTGCATGTCCGAGAAAACTGCAAACACCCTTCACTGACACAGGTGGTGGTAGCTTTTCAACCACTTCGATCTTTGCACAATCAACTTCCAACCCCTTTCAAGACACCTTATTTCCAAGGACGATACCCTCCTTGACTAAAAAATGACATTTCTCCCATTGAGTACAAGGTTGGAGTCTTCACATTGAGCTAGCGCTCTGTCAAGATTCTGCAAACATGTAGCAAATAAATTACCGAAAACAGAAAAATCATCCATAAATACCTCGACGAAATCTTCCACCATATTGTGAAAGATCGCTATCATGAATCTCTGGAATGTGGCGGGTGCATTGCGTAGACCAAAGGGTATCCGCCTAAAAGCATATGTCCCATAAGGACATGTGAAAGTAGTCTTCTCCTGGTCCTCCGGTGCTATGGCTGTTTGGTTATAGCCAGAATATCCATCAAGGAAACAATAGTATTCTTGACCTACCAACCTGTCCAATATCTGATCAATAAATGGGATAGGATAATGATCTTTCCTCGTGGCCTGATTGAGCTTTCTGTAGTCCATGCAAATTCGCCAGCCTGTGACTATGCATATAGGGATCAACTCATTCTTCTCATTGGTGACCACGATCATCCCTTTTTTCTTTGGACACACTGAACGGGATTGACCCATTCACTGTCTGAAATGGGATAGACCACACCTGCATCAAGCCACTTGATCACTTCCTTCCTAACCACATCCTTCATCACCGGATTCAACCTCCACTGATGTTGTACAGTTGGCTTTGCTCCTTTTTTCATAAAAATTCCGTGTGCGCAAAAAGCTGGGTTGATTCCCCTAATATCTGACATTTTCAAGCCCATTGCTTTCTTCCGCCTCTTGAGAACCACCAATGCATCCTTTAACTGTGCCTCTGTCAGTTCTGCGGAGATGATGACTGGCAAGGTGTCATCTTCCCCAAAAAATACATATTTCAAATGTGGAGGCAATGCCTTCAACTCCAGTTTTGGTGCTTCCTCAATAGATGGTTTTGGCAATGGTTCTAAGGACATCATCAACGGCTGAAATTCTTGCTTCCGAAGAAACTATTTTGGTTCATTCAACATTTGCACCATCTCATAAGTATCCCTATCTCCGAAATGATCGGAGCTCATCAAAGCTCTCTCCAATGGATCTTGAGAGTCAACAATCTGAAGAATTGCTTCCTGGTTTAGTATATTGATTGCTGATAGCTCCTCATAGATGGCCGGAAGCTTCATGGCCTTATACACATCAAACAACTCAACTTTATCATGCGCTCACATGGTTAGCTGCCCCGCAGCTACATCAATCAATGCTTTCCCGGTTGCCAAGAAATGATGTCCCAATATAAATGGGACTTCCGCATCTGGCTCAAAATCCAATATAATAAAATCTACCGGGAAAATGAGGGAGCCCACTTGCACTAGCACGTCCTCCACAATTCCATCTGGTCTGGCCAAAGAACGGTCTGCTAGCTGCAAGATCACTGTAGTTGATCTAGGACTGCCCAACCCCAACTTCTTGGACACCGATGTCGGCATCAAGTTTATACTCGCTCCCAAATCACATAGTCTGCGAGCTCGGATACTTTGCCCGATTGTGATCTAAATGGTAAAGCTCCCGGGGTCCTTGAGCTTTGTTGGCAACCTGTTCTTTATCCGGAAAGTGCACTCCTCAGTAAGCGCCACCGTAGCATACTCCGTCAATCTGCTTTTATTTGCTATGATGTCCTTGATATACTTTGCATATTTCGGCACTCCTTGCAAAACATCAACCAAAGGTAAATTAATGTGTACCTGTTTCAGCACCTCCATGAACTATTTAAAGCAAGCTTCCTCCTTGTGCTTCTTTAATCTTTGAGGGAACGGGGGTGGTGGTCTTTCTGCCTCCGCTGCCTTCTCCTTCCTCCTCTCATCATCATGTTCCCCATCTTTTTCCACTGCTCCTGATTGCTGAGGTGGTCTTTCTGGTTCCACCTCCTTGAGTTGTAGTCCACTCCTTGTGGTCACTACATTGACCTGCTTGGGATTTCTGTCAGTGTCACTCGGTAGTCCTCATCTGGGCCTGGTGTTTTGTGCTCCAGCTAGTTGTCCCAACTGGTACTCCAACGCCTTTGTAGCTAACTGCTGATTTTTCATGTCTGCCGCCAATTTCACATAATCAGCCTGGATTTGTGCTTGGTTAGCTATAAGTGTTTTAAACATGTCCTCAATGTTGTTGGGTGGTGGAGGAGGTGCATTGTTTCCTCTGTATTGTGCCTGAAAATTATGATGCCCCCCTTGATTTCTCTGCACACCCTGATTCGAACTTTGTCCTTGATGGTTATTACTACCCCAAGGGAAATTCGGATGATTCCTCCAATATGAGTTGTAATTGTTGCCATACTGTTGGTTATTATTACTCTTGACATTCCCAACAAAGTTTACTGAATCTGGATTTGCACCACAACACTCAGCTGAGTGTTAATTACTCCCACATACTTCACACCATACCTGCTGCAGTACATTGACTGGGGCTTGTGCTTAATTCAAGCTCATACTGCTGAAGAGGTTGTTGAGTTGATTTTGCAACGCAGATATCTGTGCAACGATAGCTGTAAAACCATCCACCTCAAAGACTCCTGCCGCTTTCCTTGTTCCTCCTCATGATGAGTCCGCATTCCACTCTGGATTTCCCAATGAAATATGATTTAACAAAGTATAAAGCTCCTCATAAGTCTTTTCTAATGCCTGTCAAACCCTCAATGAAAGTATGCACCAACACATCGTTAGACTGGTGATGGTGAGGACACTCCCTTAACATCGATTTGAACCTTTTCCAAGCTTGATACCGATTCTCACCCTCTCTTTGTTTAAAACTTAGAATCTAACTTCTAAGTCTTGTTGTTTTCCCAGATGGAAAGAATCGTATCAAAAACATTCTTGCAAGATCATCCCAACTGGTGATAGAGTTAGGTGGTTCAGCTTTCAACCACCTCTTTGCTTCCCCCAATAATGAAAATGGGAATAATGTAATCCTCACATAGTCAGATGATACTCCAGCAGGAATGTAAGTGTCACTTATCTCCAAAACGTTTTGGAGATGTTGTTGTGGATCTTCATGAGGGAGACCTGTGAATTGCCCGCTAGTGTGCAACAATTGCACCATGTTCTGTTTAAGCTCAAACCTCCCTCCTAGCTTTGGTCTGTGAATACTAGATGTAACATTGTTAGCATGTGGGATTGCCACTATGCGAACCGGCCTTGCTGCCATTTCCTCGGGCACTAAAACTGTCACACCCCGCCTTGGGGGGTATGACTGGCACCTTGTGCCCTACTAGGACCTGAACTACTAGACTGCTAAGCCTGGGCACATCTGGTGCCTGGCTGGCTCTAACTCACATTTCTGGAAACAAAGGGCTATATAACGGCTGTAAACATAGCCCCCAGCCCATTGGCCTATAGCCTCCTGTACTTGTACTAACAGTTGACCAGAAACATATCAATATAGGGAAACCTATGCGGGCCGACAAGGCCACCATGCTTTCTAGTTATCTATAACTCAACCATGAAGTACTGGATAGCTACGTGACCAGCAAGGTCACCACTACTGTCGAACTATGGACCCACACGGCCAACATAAAGGAAACACAAGTACTAACAGCTATACAACTGCACGACCTCACACGACCGGCTCATCTGACCACAACGGAATATATACAGACTGCAAGCCTCTAGGAATAACAATAAAAATGATTGGGACAAGGCCCCGACCTACCCGTACTATACAACAAAAAAATGAAATACACCTCTGGAATTCAGTCTCCGGATGACAGGAGCTGAATACTCGATCGCTGATAGGAATCACGTGGTATCACCTGCTCGTCTATGAGTACCTGCAGGCAAGTAATGCAACGCCCCACCGGGCGTCAGTACCGCTGGTACTGAGTATGTAAAGCAATAACTGAATGAAATATCTGAAAACAACAATACAACTGATGAAACTGAAGTAGAAAGGAATGGACTAACTGTCTGATAATGTAAATCATACCTTCTCTTAATCATACTGGAAGGAGTAGGAGTCATACCTGAGGATTTATCGTTCTACTATCGATCTACTCGTATCTACTATAACACGGCACAACATATCATAACATAACATAGCACACACAAACCTTACCCGGCCCCCATAAGCCAGGGGGTACAACCAGCACAGAATCTATACCCCTACCCCGGTCATCCCATCTCCTATAATAGCTACAAGCATCCCGCCGGTCCCCTGGGTATGCACTTGGGCTCGCTGAGCCCCTGACTATAACTGCATCTGAGTCCGGAGGACTCCTGAATCAACACCCGGGCGTATCCGCTCGACAGGGGTGTGTGAGGGCCGATCAAGGCACAATATGGGGAAAACTGGCATCCCATCTTCGTCCCCTGTGGGACGGCATGCCACTCTGTAGAGCGACGTATCCTCGTCCTCTGGCGGATGAGTCGATACAGCTATCAACCCTGGGGCGGTCATGGATGCTAGGTAGTCCAACCCCAAACAATACAACGGTCTCAACTAGTAATACTATCTGCATGTCCCACATACTGAAGCTAATAGTGGTAAGGTATTTGTATATACTATATGCTGAGCTAGTGATAGTAATATGTACGTACTTAATACATGCTGAGGCTGGTAATAGTATATATGTATAAATATAGTCTTCTGCCAGATTGTACTGGGGCTAATGCTGAACAAGATATAGTGTTTCTGCTGAAAACTATGTTGTATACTGAGTTTTTATACTAACATGATTTACTATTCCTAACATGCTTTCTAACTTCATTTTAACTTATCATTCTATTTCTGAGATGTCTTACAGATATTACATTGCTTTACTGGGTTTCAACTGAATACAATAATATCCTAACATTTTGTGTCACATCACGTACTGAGCATGCTGTGAAATTCCTAATACTTGTATTAGAATCTATATCGTGCTAGCAAGTTTGGCGCTAAATACAATGTGATGCTTCTAATATCGTACCAACATTCGTAATAAACATAACACATGACTTCTGACATTCTACTAGCCTTTAAATTACTGTACTGTCCCGAGATTACTAACTTGCCGAGGAAACTAGCTTTACATACCTTATCCTCGAACTATCCGTCTGTCGGAAGAGGCTCGGCCGGTACTTCAACTATTTTCTCCCAACTGCATTCATAAATATGTCAATTAATACTAAATACAGCTTTATTTTAAAGAGCAACGTCACTTTCGATATAGTTTATAGCTTAAACTTAGGCTTCTCGAAAGACGATCGAAAACTCGCTATTTTTCAGAGGTCCAGAAGGGAGAAATATTCACTTCATAGCTAGGAACACATAGACACTAGTTTAGAGCAATTCCACTTACCTTAGCTTGGTAGCTCGACGATTCGTCGGTAGTATTTCACGAAACTAAATCCTTAGGAATGCTCTCTGCTGCTAAATACCTCGGTATCTAAGGTTAATTTGAGTTTGGACAACGTTTAGCAGCGTAATCGGACGAAAATTATCTTACCTCCTTCGTTCTTATCTCTTCTCTGTTGATCCCTCTCTGTTTCACTGGAAATTATAAGTGTTTAATGATTTAAAACCGAAGTGGGGCTTTATATACTTGAGCCTGGACAAGGCCAACGTGTCACGGAGGGGTTCTGCCTCGGCTCCTTCCGCGATGGTTCGACAGGTTTCTCGTTCGATCTTTTTTCCGGGCCTTTCTTTAGCACGTATGGCCTTCAAATATGCTTAGCCAACGTGCGAATAGGTCATCTAGGTGCCGGGAATCCTACGGGGTATAACAAAAACTACCCTCACAAGTGGTGGATTGTGTTGTTGCTCCAGAATTGCCTGTCTTAGCAACCGTAGCTTCTTCTCTAGAGCTTCTCTTCTTTGATGATGAAATTGTCTTTTCGGCTCTATATAGGAATCCTCCAACTCCTTATCTCTTTCCAGCGTTCAGAAGAATTCAATATCTGCAAGAGATAGGCTAAGATCAAGTTGTCAGCACTTATATAGAATTTGTAAACTAACACTAAGAAAATAATTTTACCAATTGCCAGTCCTCGGCAACGGCACCAAAAACTTGTTTGGTGCTTTAGTGACTACACGCAAGTGCACGTGTTCGAACAAGTAGTAAAGTGGCTTAATTAAAGCCAAGTATCGATCCCACAGGGACTGAACTACGGTACTAATTAACTTAAGCGTCAGTGAACTATGTCTTTATGAATGCAGACAACCAATTAAACAATATGTTGAGAGTTAAGTTTCCTAAGTAATAAAAATCTGAGTTAAGATTATAATTTGAGTCTGACAATAGCAACAAGCAAGCTGAGGTTAAAACAAACATGCAGGGAAGTAATTTATCAATTCAATTTAGCTAATCTTTTCTTCGGTTGTTAGTCAAGAATTATTGCCTATGGATTGGATCTTTCGACTCCTGTCCAATTTAAGAATCATGAACCTTGATCTACATATCTGTGATAAAAGAATTTCATGCTTTAGCCATACATAACCAATTCCTTAATTGACTAATAAGACTTTCAGATATATTTCTATTCTGAATGTAAATCAATTCTCAATTTTCTAAACTAAGAAAAGATCATATCCGACTAATTCACATCTTTCCTATTTTTTTCCTTTTCAAAATCAAAATTGGATTTCTCGATATACATTAACATTGGCCAAATATTAATGCAGTAAAAGAAGAATTGATAGAATAACCATTGAAGAAAAGATGAAAACTGAAATGATCAACATTTACATTCCACTACAATTGTTCTTAACCTCAGCAAGAAGTGAATTAGCCACTCATTTGTGGATTAAACATCATTAAATAAGTAGAATTCATACAAACAATTGAGATTAAAGAGAAAGAGAAAGCGAAGAACCCAAGAATTTTCGTCCTCTCAGCTACCTGTAACCCACATTCTTACTCAACCAAGTTAGAATATTTAAAATAAAACCTATGTGTGCTATTTATACTTCTTGAGAATTTTTCCCGGAATAACAAGCAACGTGGCACAGAGTGTATCGCGGAGCACTCCCTCCGTGCCACGGGGGTATCGCGGAACCTCACTAGAAGTCGGCTCCCCAACAAATGTACCTCAACATGGCACGGCTTGCATCGCAGAGCCTCTCCTCCGTGCCACGGTGCTATCGCGCACCTTCACTGGAACTTGAGGTTCCAGATAATTGTACTCAACATGACACGGAGTGCATTGCGGTGCATAGCCTCCGTGTCATAGAGGTAACGTGAGCCTCCACTGGAAATTGACAAAATTAATTCCTCCAAGGCAGAACACCTCCGTGATGGCAGCGTGACACGGCTCCATCGCGGAGCCCCTATATTTGCTGCTCTCCCTTGTCATTTTCCACTCCTTGTTTCCAAGTTCATTCCCGATCATCACCAACATGTATATTAGCTTCCAAAATTTCCTTTTTCCTGCAAAACAACACTAGTCATGTTGATTAGTATAAATTCACATTTAACTAAAAGTCACATGAGAATGTACACATAACGATAGATAAACAAGTCGAAATGAAGCATTTTAGTATCACTTGGGCATGTAGTTCTGCCCAAGATCAGGTCTCTCGCGGTCCCTTGTCCCGTGTCTACGATCCGGGTGTACTCTCGGGTTGTGACAATAACTATACATGTTTTCAAATATCATCATGAAGTCCCCTACTCTCATGATCTTATGATTTATGTTATGTACATGGTTTCAGTTATACTTACTCAACCTATTTTACTTACCTTACATACTTAGTACATTCCAAGTATTGACTGCATACTCTATGTTGTATCATTCCAAAATACAGGTCCTAGCTATCAGACTTAGCCGTGTCATTAGCCCTGCTTCAGTATCAGTCTGGTTTCGCTAGCATTGATGAGTCCTCATCTTTCGAGGACATTAAGTTTAGTTTGTTATTTTGATATTTAGTCCCAGACTTTAGAGCTAGTTGGAGGTGTTTCCCATCAGCTCATTAGACAGTTTAGAGGCTTCACTATTATGTGGATGATCAGTTTTATCAAGCGTTTACTCTTCTTATGCTCTTATGATATATGTATGCAGACTTCCACTTATTCATGTTTAGTTATAAGTTTTCACTTGATGTATGCTCTTTAGCTGCTATGTTCATGCCATGGGCCGACTTGGAGCTATTCGTGTTTCTAGGTTTCATGTCTCGGTCTGGGTCTATGTTCAGGTTGTGACAATGGCAAACCTAGCAACATTGAAGAGATGTTGCAGAATATCATGGCCAACGGAACCAAGATGGAAACTAATTAGGCAAAAATGGCCTCAGATTTAAAGAATCAATAGCTGGCCACTAGAAACATAGAGAAGTAGATGGTCAGTTAGCACCCACACAGCATAATAAACCTCAAGGGGGTTTACCCAGTGACAATGACACAAACCTGAGGTAGGTCATGGCCATCAGATTGAGGAGTGGGATATAGTTAGTTGATGAACCCTAATAAGAGAAGAGGAATGAGGTGCAGCCAAAGTTGGTTAGACCCAATCCATTAGTTGACAGGAGCACGGGGAAGAAGGCTGTTGCAGATAATGCACTATTAGTAGTGTAGCCTATACAAAGACCACTAACAACATTCCCGCAAAGGCTCCAAAAGAGCAAGGAGTATGCTTGTTTCCAGAAGTTCTTTGATAATTTTGAAGAACTTCACATAAAGTTGCCTCTAATTGATGTTTTGCAGGGAATGCATAAGTACGCTAAGTACTTGATGGACGTGGTTGATGTGCTATAATTTTACAGAACTTTCGATGCTTAAAACTAGGAAAATAGCATGGATTTAGGTGTTTATATGGATATGAGTTACTTTTTACTTTGTTTTCAGGAAAAATAGATGATGGAGCTGAATTGTGCAAAATATAAAGAAAAATGCAGAAACGTGACTTAGTACGGATCTTAGTATGAGTCGTACCATCTGCTTTTCCTTTACCTTTTCCACTGCTCGCTTCCGAGTCCATTCCCGATTTTCACCAACATGCAACTTAGCTTCCTAAAATTACATTTTTCCTGCAAAACAACACTAATCATGTTGGTTAGTATAAATTCATATTTTAACTACAAATCACATGAGAATGTACAAATAACTATAGATAAACAAGACGAAATAGAGCATTTGAGCATCACTTGGGCATATAATTCTTCCCAAGATCACCATCCTGGTATGAGCCATACTGAGATTAATTGAAAGGTACAAAAGAAAATTGTGAAGCAGAAGCAAGTTACCGCTCATGGTACGAGCCATACCATGGCAGTCGTGGAAAGTTCCAGGAGAAATTGCACAGGCCAAGTATCCTGTTATGGGTGGCAATCATGAGTAGTGATACCTACCTAAGACACATACCAATAAACCTTTGAAAAGACCAGAGAATAGAAGACTGGTAGAACTTAAGGTATGAGAAGGAGTCACGGATCGTGGAAATAAGGTACGAGTCATACCATGCCATCCATGGAAGTTAACAGAAGATACTAGCAAGAGAAAGTTCAAGTCACGATAATCTTGTATGAATCATAGGTTCTTGGTATGATTCGTACCATGTCTCAACACTCAACCAGATTCAGTAGAAGCCAACCAACCTACGAGTCAAGGTATGACCCGTACAATCTTGTTATGGGTCGTAGGTGAGGCGGCAACAATTTTTGGTAGTTTCCCTACTTACTTAATAGAAAGTTCCAATTATTTGTATAAATACTTTTTAGGTTTTTTCAATAGAGTGACATAATTAGAGGAGCGATTAGACAGGAAGAGACACGAGTTGTTGTGAATTTTAATTCAAGTCTTGGTGATTTCTTTCTTTGATTTCTTCATTGTTCTTGAGTTTTACTTCATCAATTCTTTCAATAATCATAGCAAGTTTATTTTCAATCATCTTTCTAAGTATTCAATTATATGTGTCTCTATGAATGCTAATAACAATCTTATAATCATGAGAAACTAAAACCTCCACAACTAGAGTTGTGAGAACCATGGTGAATTTACAAACCAGGGTTACACAAAGTGATTTGAAACCAATGCTAAACACTTGCATTGTATTCTATTCATCTTTAATGTTTCTTAACAAAGCGCAACGTTAAGACATGCCTGAATTTTTTACTTACTTGAACCTAGAGAAGTAGATATTAGGAAAAAAGAATTGTAACAAAGCCTTGATCTTTATGAGTCATTTTATAACTTGAGATGCGGTCCCGGGATAGTTAATTTGGAACAAGTTGATAATGGGTTAATTGAAATCGCTCTGAGACCTAACCCGGTAATTGAGTATAGTTATCCAATAGGGATAAACCAGTCATTTGGATGAACCATAGTTATCAAATCTACAATTAAGCATTGGTATAGATCACAAGTGTAAACCCAAAATAGTTATGAATCCATGGGGAACACTTACCCTAGTTAATTGTAAATCTAGATAAACAACAATCGATTTTCAATCTTCTTTTATAATTGTTTTTTATAAACCCCTCTTTTCAGAGATAACATACCTAAAAGCTTAAATACCTATTTTAGTCTATATCTTGACCATATTCCCAATGGGTTCGACCCTAACCTTTGTTGGGTTCTTTATTGACAACATCCACTTGATGCTTTATCAGTAGTGTGAGTTTAAGTGTTATCAAAAAGTGGCACCGTTGCTGGGGAATATGACTTAAGATTAGAGTAATTGCTCGTGTTTAACTTTTAGTTGTTATTTCCTCATTTATATTTTCTTTTTGTTTTTGACACCCACAGGTTGTCTCTTAGTGAATTCCAAGTACTCAATGGAGCAAAAACGCCCTGATTCCACTTGATCTTGAACTAAAGAGAAAATTACAAAGAATGGAGAAACCTGAGAAAAGAGAGGCTCATCTTGCTGAAGAAGCTAGGAAAGCTGAGCAAGCTCGGCAAGCTACACTTCATGAAGCCGAGGATGCTCGGGATGAAGTCATTAATATTGTCTTCCATGTAAGGGGCAATAGAGGCCAAAGATATGCTCCTCAGTTCTTTGATGAGGATGACCCGGATATTGATGAGGTTGGGTCAACTGGAGCTATCGTACCACCACCTTTGTCTGCTGGGACAAGGATTGACATCACTAGCACCATGATAATGTTGTTAAATATGAAAACGGTTTTTAGTGGTCACTTAGAGGATGATGCCAACTTGCACTTCATGAACTTCGTCGGATTATACAAGGCTTACAGGTTGCCTGGTGTAAGTCAAGATGCAATAAGGTTGAGAATGTTCCCCTTCTCTTTTTCTGGAGAGGCTACTCTATGGTTATTGGAGTTTCCCAATGACTCTATTACCAACTGGATGTGGCTTAAATAGGCTTTTCTAGAAAGGTTCTTTCCATCCTCCAAGATGCCACAGCTCAAGGATGAGATCCATAACTTATGAAAACTTGAAAATGAAGGCACTTCATGAAACCTAGTTGAGATTTAAAAAGAAGTTGACCAAGTTCCCATACCATAAACTTCCAAATGACAATTTGTTGGAGATTGTTTATAGTTCCTTGAATAACAGAACAAAAGCTGCAGCAGATACTATGGCAGGAGGACCGCTGACGAGTCACTCGTGGGAGCAATTTATCATTATTATGGATAGAGTGACCAAGACTAACAGGGTTTGGCACACCAGGGAAGTGGAAGTAGTTGAGGTATGTACATTGTTGGTATGACTACAAACAAATAAAAGAAGGAGGAGGAGTGTGATCTAGAATTAGCCCACATGCGTACATCATTAAACCTGCTCATGAAGCATATCATGGGTGTTGGTGATAGAAAGGTAAATGTAGCGGGAACTTAGGGATAGGAACTGGGGAAGGAGCATTCAGATTCTGAGTAAGAGGCAAACTTCTTGGACAACCAGGTGGCAGGTTTTTGGGCCAACGCCCAAGGGTCTGGACAGGACACTTGGCACCAAGGTTTCAGAAATCAAGGTCAAAACCAATATCTAATAGGTATAGGGATAGGAGCCGAAGTCGTGAGCGAGGGGGAGAATGGAGAAAGAATGATGGTTATTGCAATGACCGCACAGATTTGTATGTTCCTCCTGATGCACATGAGGGTGAGACTAGACCCTCAAGATTAGTGAACATGATGGTTGAGATGCTTAAAAAGGTAAAATCCACTGATGATCAACTGTGATATATTCGGACGGATATATTGAGTATGAAGCAGAAAGTTGAATCGCATGTCACTCCGTTCAAGCAAATTGAGCAACAACTGGGTCAGATGTTGGCTTCTCTTAATCAGAGGAAAAAGGGAACACTTCCTAGCAACACAGTGCAGAATTAAAATAATGATAGTCACTGTATGGCTTTAATGACTAGGAGAGGAAAGACCACAGTAGACCCCCCTCTGTCGGTTGTAGTAGAAATGACAAGACAAAAGGAGATAGAGATTGTGGAAGATGAGGTTGCTGAGTAAGAGCTTAAGGAAGAGGCTGAGTTGACAGAGGCTTTACTTTGTGCAAAGGAGTCTGAAGCTGAAAAGGGTAAGAAGCAAGGGGGAACACAAATTTATAAGGCTATCCCTTGAGCATCTCCACCATTCCCTCATACGATGAAGAAGCAGGTGGAAGATGATAGGTTCCAAAAATTCCTTTCATGCTTAAACTGTTATCTTTGAATATACCATTGGTCAAGGCATTGGAGCAGATGCCTAGATATGACAAATTCATAAAGGACCTTGTTACCAAGAAAAGGTCCATGAGCTATGAGCCAGTGGGTAACATGCATCATTATAATGCTATAGCTTCACGGGTCCTTGCTCAAAAGGAGGATACAGGTGCCTTCACCATTCCATGTACGATTGGTGATTTCAAGTTTTTGAAGGCACTTTGTGACTTGGGAGCAAGCATCAAACTGATGCCATTAGCTATATTCAAATAGCTGGGCTTGGAAGCCCCTACACCGACGTCAATGTGGCTATTGATGGTAGACCATACAGTTAAAAAGCAAGTGGGATCTTAGTTGATGTTCTTGTCAAGGTGGACTATTTCATCTTCCCAGCGAACTTCGTAATCCTTGATTTGAAGGTTGATTTTGAGGTCCCCATAATCTTGGAATGACCATTCCTGGCCACTGGAAGAGCCTTGGTAGATATGGAAGCTGGACAATTAAAGTTCAGGTTGAATAAAGAGAAGGTCACTTTCAATGTCTGCCTGTCCATGAAGCAGCCCAATGAGTTCATGGTTATCTCAGTAATTGATAATGATTCCGAGTTTCATGACAAATTTTGATTAATCAAGAGACTTGCATCGTGCTGGATGTTAAATCAAGTACTTCTTAAGAGGCAACCCATATGGTGGTTTAGTGAAGTCTAAGTAACCAGACAACGTGTGTCGTGCCGAAAGCCTTACATAGTCCCAACTATCACATTCAAGTGGGTAGAGCCATCCAAAGCCTTATTAGGGCTAAGGACGATACCATGATATCGATATCAAGCTCAAGGCCCATTCAGGGTAGGGGTTATCTCACAAGGGATGTCCCAATATATATATATAATATGTAAACCTACGTTGGCGTATAGTTTGGAGGCATAGGGTTGATTGACCCTTAGCCCACTCGGTGTTAGTCACTACTCCCAAAAACATTCATATGCTCTCCATCGTTTTTCAACGAAGCTTACTATCGTTTATTGAAGAAGCTTAATAATCATATACATAGCAAATGTGAAATCATATACGAGGAGCTTTATCGAAATCTGGATTAGTAATAGCCAGGATAGCTCAGTTGGTAGAGTAGAGGACTGAAAATCCTCGTGTCACCTATTCAAATCTTGTTCCTGGCACATGATTAATTTGTATGGGTCTCTCTTCCCTAGAATTAATTTCTAATTAATTGATATGAATCAATATACGTATGCTTTTAGAGTCTAGATTAGAATATTTTCCCTTTTAGTTGATTTTATTCAATGATTGACCAAGATATTAATAATAAATAAATAAATAATAAAAATGAAAATTTTTTTATTCATTTTTATTAATAAATTGCATGAACTTAGATCAATCAAATAATGATATTTCTATATATATGGAATTATTCGGCCTAATCAATTTGTCCATTTAGATTTATCTAGGTGGAATAATAAGAAAAGGTAAGATTCAAAAGAATTTACAAAAAAAAGGATTTTCAAGCTGAACATAATTAGGAGGCTTAACTCCAAAACTATGTGGTAAGCTAATTCGTGAAATCATAGATCCTACTTGTACATATGGGTATTTACCAATACTTTAACATGCTTGAAAGAAGTTTCACTTGAAAACATGATTATAAACATGGGTAACTTGAAAACATGCTTTTCATCAATAATATCTAATCATACTTGAACATTCATCATAAATCTCAACTTTCATAAACTTTTCATAAATGGGCATTTTAATTTATAATGCTTGAAATATGATTATAATTGAAAACAATGTAAAACCTTCACATGAATCACAATTCAATAATAGAAGCATACTTAGATCATACCCATGTAGAAAATTAGGAATTTCATGCATTGGGTTAATACCCTATAGGATCAACATATGGATTTTCATGAATTAGAGAGGGATTGGGCATGGGTGTAAACAAATTCACCGCTTCATAACCCTACATATCTGATAGGATCTGATTCTACCACTTTCTGATTTCCCAATGTAGAATTAAAGAAAACTTGAAGGAATTTGAGCTTGATCACCTCTATAGACCTTAACTTTTGCATGCATGAGTAGGAATAGCCTAAAATGAATTTACCTCTCTTAATATTCACTATTCATATCTTAAAACGATGTAGTTTAGGCCGAAGGATCATAGGAATTACGGAAATCCCTTACTAAATTTGCAGAAAATAACTGACTGTCAGTCCCCACCAGGGACTATATGAGTCGTCACGAGTCATTGTCTGTTGTCATCATGTGCACTATCACTTTTCCTCAGAGGGTCCCCATAAGGGACCTAACGAATCGTCATTGGTAACCACGACTCGTGGTCAGCAGTCTTTACCTTCACTGCCCAACATCTCAAGTCATTCACCAAAGGCTGACCACAACTCAGCTAACGAATCATGGTGATTGACCACGATTCGTGGGGTCCAATTGTGAAGTACACTGCCCACTCATCCTTCATCTTCCAAATACCTTTAACCATGGGTGACCCAACAACTCGTGGGGCTGACCACGACTCGTGGTCACACCCATGGTCACCCCAACTCTGAATTGTCCAGGTAAGTCAACACCCCTCACCACAAGTCACTTAATGACTCGTGGTCAACCTGATGGGTCACATGACGATTCATTCTGTGATCTGGTGCAAAAAATCCTACTTTATCCATTTCAACACCTGGGTCTGATTTTTGGGCTTTCAGGGTATACCAATATCTCTCCCTTGGGAACATCCATCCTCGAATGTTGAAAATCATACAGAAAAGCAGAGAAATGCAATCATCACAAGCTAAAAAATAACAAGTGACTAACTCCGTTTTAAACTACATGGCTGAACTGAATTCATGAATTATACATACATCCATATACGTTAAAGAAATTGGGGCACATGAAATGAACATAAAACTGATTAGTGTTTTTGACAAATACTGATACCTCAAGCTGGAATTGAGCCGGTAGGGAATAAATGTGGGGTATCTAGCCATCATGTTTGCTTCTACTTCCCACGTAGCTCCCTCAACATGTTGACTCCTCCATAAAACTTTAACTAAAGCTAGTTCCTTGTTTCTTAGCCTTCAAACATGTCGATCTAGTATTCCACTAGAACCTCCTCATAACTAAGGCTGTCTTTCACCCCAACACTTGCCACCGGAACAATTACAGATGGATTCCCCAAACATATCTTTAAGAGAGATTCATGAAAAACAGGATGCACAAAAGCTAATTCTGAGGGCAACTCCAATTCATATGCCACCTTGCCAACTAGCTTCACAATCCGGTAGGGACCAACATAATGGGGCCTAAGTTTTCCTTTATTTCCAAATCTCATCACTCCCTTCATGGTAGATACCTTTAGAAATACCCAATCATCAACTCCAAAATCAAGTTCCCTCTTTCTCACATCAACATAGGACTTTTGGCGACTTTGAGCTTTTTTTAACCTGTCCCGTATGAGCTGAACTTTCTTCATGGCCTCGTGGACCAAATCCGGTCCTATCATCGCAGCTTCACAAACTTCAAACCAACCAATAGGCAATCTACATCTCCACCCACACAGAGCCTAATGGAGCCGTCTGAATGCTGGAATGTTAGTAGTTGTTATATGCAAACTCAATAAGAGGCAAATGATCATCCTAACTACCCCTTAATTCAATCGCACATGCTCTCAACATGTCCTCGAGAGTCTGAATAGTCTTCTTCTCCTGACTATCAATTTGCGAATGAAATGTTGTACTGAGCTTGATATGAATACCAAGTCCATTTTGAAATGATCTCCAAAATTGAGAGGTAAACTGCGTACCTCTGTCTGATATGATGGACAAGGGAACTCAAGGCAATGGAACTAGCTCTCAGATGTATACTTTGGTATAATCCTCCACTAAATTAGAGGTTTTGATCAATAGAAAATTAGCGGCTTTGGTCAGCCTGTCCACAACCACCCAAATGGAGTCATATTGCCAACAAGTGCGAGGAAACCCTGTGATGAAGTCCATATTGACTTCTTCCCACTTCCAAGTCAGAATACTGATATCCTGAAGAATACCTCCCGGTCTTTAGTGCTCAACCTTCACTTGCTGACAATTTGGATACTTAGCAACAAATTCTGCGATGTCTTTCTTCATGCCATTCCACCAATAGACTTCCCGTAGGTCATGGTACATCATGGTGGAACCTGGATGTATGGAATATCTAGAACCAGAAGCCTCATGCATATCTAATTTCTCAAATCATCAATGTTCAGAACACACAAGTGACCCTGATATCGAAGCACACCATTTCCCCATTTGGAGAAGACCTATACATTTTGATTCTAAACGGCTTCCTTTAACTTTACAAAAACAAGGTCCTCCTCCTTCCTAGATTTTACATCAGTCACCAAGGACGATTCTGACCCGTTTTGGACTATAACACCACCATCTGTCGAGTCAACCAAATAAACTCTCATCCGTGCAAGTCGATGCACATCCTTCACCATCTCCTTCTTTCCTTTATCTACTATCTACATGGGACACACTCTCCATAGAGAGTCTGCTAAGTGCATCTGCTACCACATTGTCCTTTCCCATATGGTAAATGACGCTCATATCATAATCCTTGAGTAGCTCCAACCACCTCCTTTGATGAAAATTCAAATCCTTTTGAGTAAACACATATCATAGGCTTTTATGGTTCGTAAACACATCTACATGGACCCTGTACAAAATAGTACCTCCATATCTTCAAGGAAAATACCACCACCGCCAATTCAACGTCGGGGTTGGGTAATTTATTTCATGGACCTTTAGCTGCCTGGAAGTGTATGCTATGATTCTACCTTGCTGCATCAATGCACAACCAAGGCCGATCCTAGAAGCATCACAATACATCACAAACCCATTGGTACCCTCGGGTAGGGTTAACATCGTTGTTGAGGTTAGTCACATGTTTAACTCCTAAAAGCTCCTCTCACAAGCCTCCGACCATTGAAACTTCACTTTCTTTTGGGTCAATTTGGGCAAACTTGCTTTAGAACATATATATATATATATATATATATATATATATATATATATATATATATATATATATGTTTTTATGAGTGTGTGTGTGTGTATCATGAATGATAAACATTCATAACTGAAATCATGCGGAACAATGGGAGACTCGTCTTAAAATGACATTACCACGATAGAGCTTATGTGGTCCCAACTATCACAATCAAGTGGGTAGAGTCATCCAAGGCCTTGTCAGGGCAAAGGACGACACCATGATATCTATATCAAGCTCAAGGCCTATTCAAGTTAGGGGATAGCTCACAAGGGAAATCCCAAAGTATATATATGATATGTAAAACTATGTTGGCACGTAGTTTTGAGGCATAGGGTTGATTGATCCTTAGCCCACTCGGTGTTAGACACTACTCCCAAAAACATGCATTTGTTCTCCATTGTTTTTCGATGAAGCATACCATCGTCTATTAACGAAGCTTAATAATCAAATACATATCAAACCTGAAATCACATATGAGGAGCTTTAGCTCAAACCATACCATAAGCGGAACATAATTGGGAGTCTTAACTCCAAAACCATATGGTAAGCTAATTCGTGAAATCATATATCATACTTGAACATATGGGCATTGCCCAATATTTTAACATGCTTGAAAATACTTAATTCACTTGAAAACATGATTATAAACATGAGTAACTTGGAAACATTCTTTTCATCAATAATATCTTATCACACTTGAACATTCATCATAAATCTCAACTTTCATGAACTTCTCATAAAGGGGAATTTTAATTTATAAAGCTTGAAACATGATTATAATTGAAAACAATATACAACCTACCCATGTATCATAATTCAATAATTGAAGCATACTTAGATCATACCCATGTAGAAAATTAGGAATTTTATGCATTGATTTTAAAACCCCATAGGATCAACATATGGAATTTCATGACTTAGAGAGGAATTGGGCATTGGTGTGAAAATATTTACCCATTCATAACCCTACATACCTGATAGCATCTGATTCTACCACTTTTCTGATTGCTTAATGAAAATTTGAAGATAACTTGAAGGAATTTCAGCTTGAACACCTCTATAGACCTTAACTCTTGCATGCATGAGTAGGAATAGCGTAAAATAAATTTACCCCTCTTAATATTCACTATTCATACTAAAATGACGTAGTTTAGGCCTTAGGATCATAGGAATTATGAAAAACCCTTACTAAATTCACAAATAATAACTAACTGTCAGTCCCCACTAGGGACTGGTTAAGTCGTCGTCCAAGGGAACTAGTTGTTGTCTGTGGTCGTCGTGTACACTGTCACTTTTCCTCAAAAGGTCCTCATGAGGGACATAATGGATCATCATTGGTGACCACTCATTACCTTCACTGCCCAACATCTCAAGTCATTCACCAAAAGCTAACCACGACTCACTTAAAGAATCGTGGTGACTGACCACAATTCGTGGGGTCCAATCGTGAAGTACACTACCCACTCATCCTTCATCTTCCAAATACCCTTGACCACGGGTAACCAAGTGACTCGTGGGGCAGACCACAACTTGTGGTCACACCTGTGGTCACCCCAACTCTGAATTTTCCTAGTAAGTCAACATCCCTCACCACGAGTCACTTAATGACTCGTGGTCAACCTGGAGAGTCACATGACAACCCATTCTGTGACCTAGTGTAGAAAATTCTATTTTCTCCATTTTAACTCCTGGGTCTGATCTTTAAGCTTTTGGGGTATAACATTCATAGTGCTTACTGTAATGGTAAACCATACCAAGTGTGGAAGTTCAGAAAAATGACAACCGATGGGTCATAGTACGGTTCATACCCTCATGGTACCGGTTGTACCTTGCACTCATAGGTCCCCAGGTGAGTTTTCTCATCCTTCTGCTACGAGCCCAAGGGATGAGCCGTAGGTCTGACCTACGACTCATGGTACGAGTCATGATGGGCTAAAGAACTTATTTTGACCCTGATCTTGGGCAGATTTATATACCCAAGTGATACTCAAAAGCATCATTTTCGCCTTTTTTATCTAGCAATGCGTATACATTTTCATGTAATTGGTAATAAAATGTGAATTTATACAAACCAACATGATTAGCATTGTTTTGTAGGTAAAATGTGATTTCGAGAAGGTAACATGCATGATGGAACGATATCGGAGTTGGACTTGGATGCGAGCAAGGGACAAGGCATTGGACGGCACAAATTAAACGGGCTCCGCGATGGAGCCGTGTCATGCTGCCATCGCAGAGGCATTCTGCCTGGAGGGTGAAAATTCATCAATTTCCAGTGGAGGGTCGCGACTGCTCCGTGGCACGGTGGCTAGCCTCCGCGTTGCACGGCGTGCCACGTTGGTGTTTGATTTCCCGGACCCCCAGTTCCAGTGAGGGTCCGCGTTTACTACGTGTCACGGAGGCAGTGCTCCGCGATGCACTCCGTGACACATTGCTCATTATTCTGGGAAAAATTTCCACTAGTATAAATAGAACACTTAAGTGTATTTTTTAGAATTCAGACTTGGTGGAGCAAGGACGTGGGTTACAGGCAGTTGAGGGACGAAAAGTGCAGGGTTTTTTCTCTCTTTCTTTCTTCTCTAATTCAATTGTTTGTATGATTAACACTTGTTTTAGGATGATTAATCCACAAATGAGTGGCTAATTCCCTTCCTTGCTGAGGTTATGAACATTTGTGATGAATTTTGATTATTGATTATATGGTTTTTCATCTTTTTCTTCCATGTTGTTCTATTAATTCTTGTTTCTACTGCATTGGTGTGTGGCCTACATTAATGTACATCTAAAAAGTCCGATTTCACTCGAGAGAGCACGAAATTGGAATGTTGTGAATTAATAGGATATTGTTCTTTACTTGATTTGGGAAAATTGAGTTTTGATGTGCTTTCCTGATAGAAATATACTTGAAAGCCGTATTAGTCAATTTAGGAATCGAAATTGTATTGCGAGGTCATGAATTGCATTTGATCACAGAAATGTAGACGGATGGTTTATGATTCTTAAGTGAGATTAAATATGAGAGTTTTAATGTCTTGGCTAATGTTCTTGGCTAGCAACAGGAAGAAAAGATTAACCAATTTATGATGATAATCAGTTTCATTACATGTTCGTTTAACCTCAGCATGCTCTTATTCATAGTCCAAATTCAAAGTAGATAATTGTTAGTAGTTTTAGTATAAAATTTATAAAACAAATTATTCAATATTTGGTTACGTTGTTGTTAGCATATTTAGAAGTGAAATATAGTATAGTATACTTAAGCAAACTTCACTTAATCCGAGTCTCTGAGGGATCGATACTTGGCTTACTAAAGCCACTTACTACTTGTTCGACCACGTGCACTTGCGTGTCGGTTTATAACCCCAACAAACGCACCGAACAAGTTTTTGGCGCCGTTACCGGGGACTTGGCAATTGGTGAATTTGTTTTAAGTGTCAATTTACTGTATTTTTATTTTCTTTTCTTAAGTGTTGACAACTTGGTCTTAGCCTGTATTTTGCAGACTTAATTGCTGTGAACACTGGCAAGAGACAAAGAGCTGGTGGAATCTTATATAAAGCCTGAACGTATATTTCACGGTAAACAGAGAGAAGCTCTATAAAGGAAGCTGCAGTTGCTCAGACAGACCATTATGGAGCAACAAAATCCACCGGTTGTGAGGGCAGTGTTAGTGCCCGAAGAAGCAGCAGTAAGGCCAGTTCGCGAGGTGGCAATCCCATATGCCAATAATGTTACATCTAGTATCCGCAAACCAGAGCCTGGAGGGAGATTTGAACTCAAGCAAAATATGGTGCAATTGTTGCACACAAGCGGACAATTTACCGGTCTCCCTCATGAAGACCCACAACAGCATCTCCAAAACTTCTTGGAGATAAGTGACACTTACATACCCACTGGAGTGTCACCTGATTATGTTCGGCTTACATTATTTCCGTTCTCATTACTCGGAGAAGCCAAGAGGTGGTTGAAAGCTGAGCCACCAAATTCTATTTCAACGTGGGATGATCTTGCACGAAAGATCTTGATAAGGTTTTTTCCTTCTGGCAAAACAGCAAGACTTAGAAGTCAAATTCTAAGTTTCAAACAGAGGGAGGGAGAAAATTTATATCAAGCCTGGGAGAGATTTAAATCCATGTTGCGGGACTGTCCTCATCATCATCAGTCCAATGACGTGTTGGTGCACACATTTATTGAGGGTTTGGAACCCCATACCAAAATTTTGCTAGATTCAACAGCTGGAGGGCAAGCGCTGGAAAAGACTTATGAGGAGTTGTATACCTTGCTAAATCGGATTTCACAGGGCAATCCAGAATGGAATGCTGATTCTTCACGAGGTGGGGCAAGGAAAGCAGCAGGAGTGCTTGAAGTGGATGGGTTTACAGCTATCGCTGCACAGATAGCTGCCTTGCAAAATCAATTGAACAACAACTTCAGCAACATGACTTTGAACCAGCCTTCAGCCCCTGTTAATGCAATCCAGCAATTGTGGTGTGAAGTGTTTGGAAGCAGTGAGCACTCAGCTGAGTGCTGTGGAGCCAACCCTGATTCGGTTAACTTTGTGGGGAATGCACAAAGAAATCATCAGCAGTATGGGAGTAGCTACAATTCAAATTGGAGGAACCATCCAGATTTTTTATGGGGTAGCAACAACCATCAAGGCCAAAGTTCGGGTCATGGTATGCAAAGGAGTCAAGGAGGGCAACAGAACTACCAATCTCAATTTAGAAATAAAAATGCACCTCCTCCACCACCATCACCCAGCATTGAGGAGATGTTCAAGACCATGATCGCTAACCAAGCGCAATTGAAGGCTGACTATGTTAAATTGGCAGCCGAAGTGAAAAATAACCAGTTAGCGACCAAGGCTCTTGAGTATCAATTTGGGCAATTTGCTAGTGCCCAAAATACAAGGCCCAGAGGAGGACTGCCAAGTGACACGGATCCGAATCCGAAACAGGTAAATGCAGTGACCACAAGGAGTGGTTTGAAGCTGAAGGAGGTGGAACCAGAAAGACCACCTCAAAATTCGGGAGCAGCAGAAGTTGAGAGGGAGCAAAGTTCGGAAAGGGGGAAGACCAAAGAAGCTGAATCAGAAAGACCTTCACCCCCGCTCCCTCAACGACTCAAGAAACACAAGGAGGAGGCGTGTTTCAAGAAATTCATGGAGGTGCTTAAACAGGTACATGTTAACTTACCTCTTGTTGATATCTTGCAGGGAGTGCCTAAATATGCTAAATACATAAAAGATATCGTGGCCAACAAAAGTCGTTTGACTAAGTATGCCACGGTGGCTTTGACGGAGGAGTGCACTTCCCGGATCCAAAACAGACTGCCCATGAAGCTAAAAGACCTTGGAAGTTTTACTATCCAGCTTACTATTGGGCAGAGCATCCGAGCTCGTGGATTGTGTGACCTAGGAGCGAGCATAAATCTGATGCCATCTTCGGTATTCAGAAAGTTGGGTCTAGGGAGTCCTAGACACACAACGGTAATCTTGTAGTTGGCGGACCGATCCTTAGCTAGGCCGGATGGCATTGTTGAGGATGTTCTAGTGCAAGTTGGCTCCCTAATTTTCCCGGTAGATTTTATTGTTCTCGATTTTGAACCAGACGCGGAAGTCCCATTTATTTTGGGACGACCCTTCTTTGCAACCGGGAAAGCATTAATCGACGTAGCTGCGGGGCAACTGATAATGCGAGCACACGACAAGGTAGAGGTGTTCGATGTGTATAAAGCACCCAAGCTCCCGATGGTGCATGAAGAACTCTCGGTGATCAATATGATTAATCATGGTAATGCTAAGCAGATGAAGCATTCCCGAGAGTTGATGGGAAGACCACCGGATAGGTGTAAGCACTACCGATTCTTTCATTTTGTAAAGTGTAAATAGATTTTACTTTTTCTTTTTCTTGATTGATTACAAAATTTTTCATTTTAGTTAGTATTTTTTATTGTTAGTTAGGTGAAACCTATTATTCTAACCAATTTTATTTAGAGAGATGATTTTCAGGTCATACGGAGAAAATGTGCACGGAATCGTGAAGGAAAAGGCGAGGTATGAAAAATTAATAAAATGTAGAAGACAGTGAGCTGGGGGGATAGCTCCGTGTCACGGAGGAGGACCTCCGCATTACCCTCCGTGACACGTTGAGGTATAACTCGGAAATTTTAAAATTTCCAAAAAGCTATCGCGATGGCTCCGTGTCACGGAGGCAGTGCATCGTGATGCACTCCGTGACACGTTGCCGTGTAAATTGTGACGAGTCACACCGGGTTGCCGGGTGACCCGCGTGTTTTTTTACCTTTTAAACCCCGAATTCTTCCCTTTTCCCCTCATTTTCGATTTCCTCCGCGACCAAACATCCCAAAACCCCTCTCCCACCAACGTGCCACGGCTTAAGGCAACAAATTACCGAGTTTTCTTCGATTCTTCAATGTTAAGGTATGTTTTCCGATTCTCTCTCAAGTTTTTGTCGATTTTATTCGAAATTAAGCATGGGAGGTGAGATAAATCACCCTAAGTTGAAATTTACCATGAATTTGAGTTATTTGTTGATTGATAAATGTTCGGAATGCTATAATGATCGTTTGAACTTGTCGATTGCATGAATTATTCGAATTTGATGGAAGAAATCAATTCTAGGGCTTGTTGTTGAATTTGAAGTTGGTAATGTGTTGAATTCGTGAATTCTATGCCGGGGTGTACTTGTTAAATGAGAGGAGTCGTTGTAAAAAAATTGTTTGAATGTTAATTGACGATGAATTCTCGGGTTTGGGGAAAATGTTGAAATTTATTCAAATTTGGTTGGTTGTATAGGTTCATGTGTATAGAATTTTTGTTGTTGTTTTTGTTTCGTTGTTTTTCTTTGCTAAGTGCGATGGTTAAAATGCTAGCAATGGTAGTGATTGGGATTAGCTGTACGAAGTCTGAATAGTACGCAGAAGTTATACCGTCGAATTTTCGTTTGAACGCACTAAGCATGATTGTATAGTTGGTTGTTTGATGTAAATAAAGTTATTTTTGCCGTATTGTTATCATTGTAGCTATGGACTAATTGTGGGGTAAACCTAATGTAACTCGACCTTAGCCGAAGTTAATATTCATTTAGCTTGACATTGAGCTTGTTTACTTGGGTTGACAGGTAAAATGGCAAGCAGGCAAGATAAAGGGAAGGGTGCATCAACTTCAGGCACCGGAAGAAAGAGACTCAGACTGGGCACAGCAGTTCCAGCTGCACCAGCAGTTCCACGCGGCCAACGCCGCCAATACGGAACGAGGTGGGTGACTGACGAGGGGAAAACGTGGTACGCAAAGCACAAAGAGAACAAATATTTCCCTGAAGAGCATATAGCACGGGAGCCATTAGCACAGGAGTTCCCCAAAATGGTTCACCGGATCGAGGCAGCTGGGCTCGGTTCCATATTTTAGGAGCCCAAAGAATGCAACCTGCACCTGGTTCGGGAGTTCTATGCAATTTGGAACCCGTCAATCAGAAGCCACACCATCAAGATCAGAGGGCAGATAGTCACTCTGGAACCCCACAAGCTAAATACCATCATAGGAGCGCGGGACACAGACGCCCACGTTCTCTGCCAGCTGAACATTACCCCACCGTATGCCGACATCAGACGTACATTGTGTGGGGCTCGATCCACAGCTAGATGGAGCAGACACAAAGAAAGGGGCTACCACCAGACTCTGCCATATTCTCAAATGAACAGGGAAGCCCGAATTTGGATGAAGATAGTCTGCTCGTGCCTAATCTCGGGGGTACACATGACTGATGTGACCCGGGACCGTGTTTGCCTGGTGTACGCCCTGATGAAAGGGCTGGAGATTAATGTTGGGGCGGTCATTATATCTGCCATGAAGAGCGCCCGATTGCACCAGGGCCACAGGTATGGTTTCGGTGGACTACTCACCACCTTTCTCAAAGGCCTCGACATCGAGGAGGAGGCTTTGGATTATATCCCGCAGTTGGAGCGGCGGGCCTTGGATGTGACCAAAACTAAGGCTCCCGACACCACCCACGGGCCAGTGCTGACACTTGGCGAGCGACATGCTCGTGATGACCACTACATGGCGCGGATGTATGGGATGCAAATCTCCAGCTCAGGATAGGTGGGAGACCAGCCACGGAGGAGGAGCTATGGCAGCTCGAGCTAGATTACCCGTTTGGTGAAAACGCCAGGGCTCTATGCCGAGTGGGGCCAGCCTTTGTAGAGCCCACAGATGATGACGTCCCCACGGACGAGGACACACATCGGGAGGACTCCGATGTGGAGTCTAATGACGACGACGGAGGCGACTCGGACATGGGAGATGAGGCAGCAACACCTGATGAAGAAGTGGAATACATTGACTAATCAGGGAGTTCCACCACCCAACTTTGTGCTATTTAATTTTTGTGAACACTGGGGACTGTGTTCGGTTTAAGTGTGGGGTGGGAGTAGTTAGGTGCTGGGCTGGGCTGGTTTGCTTTTATGTTTTCCTCTGTATATTTGTATGTTATGTTTCCCTGTGCTTGTGAATTTTCGAATTGTTTTGTATCTGTACATGTTTGTGGAATTGATGTGTGTTGTGGAATGTTGCCAGCTGATTCTGTAAAAAATTTTGAAAATGTTTTTGCTTATCGAAATGATCGATATTTTTAATATTTTGTGAAAATATTTTGTTCATATTTAAAATATTTTGTAAATAATTTTTCTATCGAAATGATCGATATTTTGCAAATTTTTAAACTTTTTTAATTTCGGGTTTCTCGGCGTTTGTTTTCGGTTCTTTTATCGAGAATGGTCCAATTGAACCGATGTCTTAAGTAGTGACTGTTCCCTATGATGGATGGATGACGACCGTCTTAAGGGAAATGTAGTTAGTAGGAGTAGTTATTTTAAGTTATTTTCAGTTTTTTTCTTTGGTGGATTGCATCCCGGAACCTGTAGTTACTATATGGTTGCGAAATTTTGGTTGCGTGTTGTACCTGATATTCAAAATGCAAAGGTGATTCGTATGAAAGCTTGCAATCTTGTAAATATGTTGAGATACCTAGGCTGTAGAGTCCGATTCGGTGTGATGGAGGCTTAATGTTTGAATTCATGTAATTAGTTGATTGAAGAATCTGTGAATGCATCTTGAATCGAGCATGTGCATAAAGTGTGAAGTGAGGTATTGTTATTCCATGCTATTGTGAAGTGTCTAGAACTTGCCTGGTGTGTGTACAAAACGAAATGAAGGAGGTGTATTGTAGGAAAGGATGTAGGCATTTCTTTGTTTTAACCGAGAGTTTCTATTTTTTTGTCTTGTCATACTCCCCCTTTATGTGATTGTATACCCTAGTCAGCCCTTTGAGCCTTTAGCCTATTATTTCTTTCTTTTGTCCAAAAAGTATAAACTGAGCTTAGTTCCTTCTTTTCATTAGCCGTAAAGTCTATACAAAACTCTTAAGCGCTTAGGAAGAGAAAATAATTTTCCCAAAGTGTCAAAGAGTGAGAATGGTGATAAGAAAAAGAAAAGCAGAGTGAGGAAAGAAAAAAAAAGAAAAGGGTGAAGGTGCACTTGCTATAAATAAACGATAATGAAGGTGCATGAATAACCTTTTTTATTGTGTCAAGTGTGCTTAATGAAATGGGCCATACGAAAGTAAATCATTAAGAATGGGATGATGAAAAAAAAAAGGAAAAGAGAGAAACAATGTCCATGAGTTGATGGGAATGTGTTGAAAAGGCGCTTAAGGATGCTAGTGGCTATTATTGGCTAATTCAATATATACTAGTTCCATAGCTTCCATTACAACCCATTAAAGTCCTACGTGATCTTACATTGCATTTCTTTATATTAGTGGAGTAATACACTAAGGGCAAGCTTATGGGTCATGACATGATGCATGTGAATTCTTTTGGGAGAGAGAGTGAAATTGTTTTTACATGCCCCTACTTGAATGTTTGTGTGTCACATGAGCAAAAAGGGGAAGATTCTCTTGAGTTGAGAGGGCACATGCTTGAGGAAAGATTGATATTCTTGTCGGATATCTTGATTAGCTGATTTGCATGAGTTTGCCGATACCGAGAGTCGATTCTTAAAGTCTAGGAAGTCTTAATGTATTGAAGGTCATTGCATTGTTAAGACCATGCATGTTTTCTTGATGATTTGAAATATTGAACGATCGGTACGACCGTAGCTCAAATGTTCGCACCATAGTAGCGAATGTTGGGATGTAAATTGCATGAATTGTATGTTTTTTGTTTGAGGATGAACAAGGATTTAAGTGTGGGGTAAGTGATCTTGGGCAGATTTATATGCCCAAGTGATACTCAAAAGCATCATTTTCGCCTTGTTTATCTAGCAATGCGTATACATTTTCATGTAATTGGTAATAAAATGTGAATTTATACTAACCAACATGATTAGCATTGTTTTGTAGGTAAAATGTGATTTTGAGAAGCTAACATGCATGATGGAACGATATCAGAGTTGGACTTGGATGCGAGCAAGGGACAAGGCATTGGACTGCACAAATTAAAGGGGCTCCGTGATGGAGCCGTGTCACGCTGCCATCGCAGAGGCATTCTGCCTGGAGGGTGAAAATTCATCAATTTCCAGTGGAGGGTCGCGACTGCTCCGTGGCACAGTGGCTAGCCTCCGCGTTGCACGCCGTGCCACGTTGGTGTTTGATTTCCCGGACCCCCAGTTCCAGTGAGGGTCCGCGTTCACGGCGTGTCACGGAGGCAGTGCTCCGGGATGCACTCCGTGACACGTTGCTCATTATTCCGGGAAAAATTCCCACTAGTATAAATAGAACACTTAAGTGTATTATTCAGAATTCAGACTTGGTGGAGCAAGGACGTGGGTTACAGGCAGTTGAGGACGAAAAGTGCAGGGTTTTTTCTCTCTTTCTTTCTTCTCTAATTCAATTGTTTGTATGATTAACACTTGTTTTAGGATGATTAATCCACAAATGAGTGGCTAATTCCCTTCCTTACTGAGGTTATGAACACTTGTGATGAATTTTGATTATTGATTATATGGTTTTTCATCTTTTTCTTCCATGTTGTTCTATTAATTCTTGTTTCTACTGCATTGGTGTGTGGCCTACATTAATGTACATCTAAAAAGTCCGATTTCACTCGAGAGAGCACGAAATTGGAAAGTTGTGAATTAATAGGATATTGTTCTTTACTTTATTTGGGAAAATTGAGTTTTGATGTGCTTTCCTGATAGAAATATACTTGAAAGCCGTATTAGTCAATTTAGGAACCGGAATTGTATTGTGAGGTCATGAATTGCATTTAGAAATGTAGACGGATGGTATATGATTCTTAAGTGAGATTAAATATGAGAGTTTTAATCTCTTGGCTAATGTTCTTGGCTAGCAACAGGAAGAAAAGATTAACCAATTTATGATGATAATCAGTTTCATTACATGTTCGTTTAACCTCAGCATGCTCTTATTCATAGTCCAAATTCAAAGTAGATAATTGTTAGTAGTTTTAGTATAAAATTTATAAAAAAAATTATTCAATCTTTGGTTACGTTGTTGTCAGCATATTTAGAAGTGAAATATAGTATAGTATACTTAAGCAAACTTCACTTAATCCGAGTCTCTGAGTGATCGATACTTGGCTTACTAAAGCCACTTACTACTTGTTCGACCACGTGCACTTGCATGTCGGTTTATAACCCCAACAAATGCATCGAACAGACCCGACTCGACCCAGATATAAAAATTCCACCCTAACCTATTTAAACTTGAATTTTGTCAACATTCACTCCAACGCAAACATGTGATATCAAATACATGATTATCACTAAACTCTCGCAGACCCATAATGAAAAATCACCATGAGATTCAAGCTCAAATTTATGCAAGTTACTCCTGCACAATTGACATTCCTACCCTAAAATCACCATAGCAAGCAAACACTTGAAACTTCAAGTAACTAACCATGTTTAAATTTGTGAAAAGCTTGCTTTGTATAGTCTTGTAGCTGATTGTGATTCCTCAAACTCATCAAGAATGGGTTGGAAAAATCAGTGCATACAGCTCTGTCTCATCACACAGCTGTAATGCCATGGAATTTCAACATAAAGATCATAACACATTTGATAACAAAAAGAAAAAGAAAAAAGATTGACTTGATTGTCTTTTGTTCAACGGTAAGAGAATATCATATGATGTGCATATTAGACGTAAGTAATAAGTTTAAACCATTTTGAAAACAAAAGGGTGGTGTTTTAAGTGAAGAAAGATAGAATGACGAGTACACTGTTCACTAGGTCTTGAAGGTCATTAGTTCAGTGGTAAAAGTGCAGCATGTAATGTGCAGATTAAACGCACGTAACAAGTTTTAACCCTATTAAAAACAAAAGGGTGGTGTTTTAAGTGAATAAAGATAGAATGACGAGTCCATCGTTCACCAAGTTTTGAGCTTTTTTTAACTTTATGTCTGTAAAATTCGTGTAATTAGAATAGGTTTTCCCCTCTTAAAAACCTATAAAACGAGCCTTAAACGACGTAGTATAGGTCTTAGGAACTCAGAAATTACAAAAAGACCCTTATTGAATTCGCAGGAAAACACTGCCAGGTGGTCTTAACGGACGATCTGGTGGATTGTTACCAGGGCCAATTACTCGTTGGGTTACCCATTGGGTACACTGTCTCCGTTAAACCAATTTACTTGTATATCATTCAACAACTCATACCACGACTCGTTGCTTGGCATGACGAGTCGTGGCCTCCTCCTGTTAAGTGCACTGGTTGACCTCTTCTATTTTTCACACCCTTACCCCACGTTTGACATAACGACTCGTGGTGACTGACAACAAGTTGTTCCCTCGCCCGTGGGGAACCCTTATCCTCCAACTTGCTGCTCTTCACTAGCCTTCCCCACAAGGCACCTGACGACTCGTGGGATGGCCTCACGAGTCATTCAATGACTCGTTATGTGCCTGCAACTTGAATTTTTAGTTTTTCATCGTTTGACTCCCAAATCTGATCCTTAGATTCCAGGGGTATTATAATATCTCCTCCTTGGGAACATTCGTCCTTGAATGTCCGAAGCACATAGAAAACTCAGAAATACATAATTGAAGTTCATAAGTTCATGTAGAATCCTTGTAGGAAATCATGTATCATACACCATAAAACATAATTAGGGCTTGAGAGAATTTCAATCACAAAAGGATCATAAAAACTCATAAAGAGAAATTTAGCCCTAAGAGCTGATAATAATACTTGTAATATTAGAGTCCATAATTTTCATGAGAACTTGTAGGAAATATAAAACCCCCAATCATGGAAATCATAAATTCTTTTCAATTCAGCTATACCCATCGGAGAATCATGGAGGAATTTCATAACCTAACAAAATCCCTAGATTTTCAAAAATAGGGCTTGGGGAATGAGTGCTCATGAATTTTCTTGAAGAAAGGGGAATAAGGGTGAAAGAACCCATCATTGATAAGCCCACATGCCTGGAGTTCACTAAATTTTATCTTTCGCTTGAGACCTAAAAAGAAATTTGAGAAGATGAGACTGAAATTGATGAAGAATTCTTGATGATGTTGGAAGTGGAAATTTTTTAATTCAAAGTAGGAACGATGGTATAATGACTTAATCTAGGTTAAACTCTATGAAACCCTTATTAGGAAGTCTAACACGATGTAGTATAGGAGTTAAAAGCATAAGATATTACAAAATTATCCTTGAGCAGAATTTCCAAGACTGGGCACCTCGATGGTAACTATGACGGGCCGTCACACTCCTGAAGTTCCATTATTCATGTCGTCACCCTTATCCAGAGAAGGGATATCAACTGGCTTAAAAGAAGGTGGGTATGACAGGCCATCACTATGATGATGGTTCATCAGTCCAACCGTCACCTACCAGGACACGAGGTTCTCCCCGACGACACACTCGATGGTCCATCGCCTACCTGACGTCCCATCATCCTCATCGTCAACCCTAAGCGATGCCCATGACGGTCCATCACCTCTTTGATGACCGTCATTCCTACCATCAAAGCCATAATGCCTAAGCAACAGGCTATCAGCTCCTCCATCAACCTCTGCACCAGACCTGCAACTTCAGTTATTGTTCCTTCAAGATGCAAGTTACAAAGATCGAGGTGTTATAACATCACAATGCTCGAGCCTACAGAGCATGAAGAGGGAGAAAATGATTATGAGTAGGGAGGAGAGGCAGAGCCTACATGCAATAGCTAAAAATGCAACTTATTGATTGCCCTTCTGATAATGAGGCCAAGGATTCAGATGCCTAGTTAGGGAGTTCTTTGTTTCTTCCTTTTTATCTTTATGCTTTGAGCATTGAGGACAATGCAGATTTTTAAGTATGGGATGGGGAGAAAGAAACTTCTATTTATAATATTGTAGTATGTTATATGTTGATCTTAATCATGGGGAGAATATGTATATTATTTTTATTGTTATCTTTCAATGATTATTTTTATTTATTTCTTATTTTGAGGATAAATATGTGTTAGCATGTAATATGAGTCGTAGTAGTAGTAGTAGTGTGTCGTGCTAGTAATAACACATCCCTGGTTTTAGTTTTTTGTTCTTTTTTAAGAGAATCTTTGAATGGTAGCTAGGAGATTTTGTGCTAAGTCATAAATAGGAACCTTTTTGTACGATGGATGGATGACAACCATCTTGAGGAAAAATTAGTCGTTAGAAGTAGGATAGTAGTAGAGGACCCGGGATGCCTTTCAATGTTAGGTACTCAACCTTGGTTCATCCTAGGCATATTGGGTAACTCTCTTAAGCATGGTGCATAGAAAAGTAAACTGCTTCAAATTAAGACATGTAGACTCTTCCATGTGACTCATATCTTGAAAAGGGCTTAAAAGTGGATTGCGTTGAATTTGATCACCCTAGCCATATACTGGGTAACTCTCTTAAACTTTGTGCATAAAAATGTAAACTACTTCTAATTAAGACATGTAGACTCTTCCATGTAACTCCTATCTTGAAAAGGGCTTAAAAGTGGATTGCATTGAATTTGACCATGTTGTCAAGTAAAGGGTTAGCGAAAAAAATTGGTTTAAGTTGTTTGTGTGTCAAGTGTGGTGAATATTTAGTAGTATTTCATGAATCATATAGATATCTAGAGCATGCCTAGTGTATGTTCAAGGTAAAATGAATTATGTAAGCATAGAAAATGACATAGACACTCTTTGTTAGTCATAATTTTCACTGATATTTTTGCTACCTTACACCATCTATAGTCAGCCCCTCTGAGTCGTCAGCCTTATTTCCTTGATAATCAGTAGAAGTTCATTTCTCATTTGTTGTGAACCTAATTATATTTGATCCCAACTTTTCTTTGACACTTTAAAAGATAGACTTGGAAAGAAAAGGGGAGGAATAAAGCTGAATAAAAGGACATAGGTGAAAATTACTATAATAAATTGACGGTGCATTTGTGAGAAAATGTATTATGTTAGTACTAAGGAAAAAAATTTAAAAAGAATAAAAATACTTGACTACTTAAAAAAAGCAAAAATTATGGAAAATTGCTCCTAGATAATGGTGTATAAAAATTTAATATTGTTTAAATATTATGGGAGATATAAGGGGAAGTAAAGAAAAAGTGTAAAAGAATGGGAGAGTCAGAAACTAGTGTGATGTCTCAAAAAGTTCTTAAGGAGTGAACCACCATTTTCATATATTTCCTACCGTTCCTTAGCCTACTGTAATACCCCAAAAGTTCCTATGGATAAACCCCAAACTAAGCATGAAAACCAAAAAATTTTTGCCTCAGAATGAATAAACCAATGACCCGCTAGAAGAGTCATTATTAGCTTCTGTAATTTTCCCTCCAGAAGTAACGAATGATAGAATGACTCGTTAGTCCTGGTAACGTGTCATTAGGAGGGTCCATTGGAGGACTTTCAAAAGCAATGCAGGTGTGACAGTTGTAACCATGAGAGGAGCGAGGAGTCGTGAGTTCTAGTAACGAGTCGTCATACTTAGTCGTTGGTTGAGGATCAGAAAGTTGTCAAATTATTCTCTGGAACCAAGGAGTCCCATGACAAGTTGTTAGAAGAAGTAAGGACTCAACCTAATGAGCCGTGAGATGGGATTCAGAAACTATCCAAGATCCTTCCAGTGACAAAGAGTGGAACCAATGACCCGATGTTCTATTTAATTAGTCATTGTGTCTGTCCATTGGGAGAAATTCAGGAATTGTCAAAATTTATCTAGTGACAACAACTGGATTCGATGACCCGTTAGATCCTCTAATTAGTCATCCTTTCCAACCATTTTTTGAAGTACAGTAAGTAGAATTCCAGACCCAGGACCAACGACAGGTCCCAACAAGTCGTGATCACAACCAATGACTCGTTGTGTGACGCCTTGGAACCAACGGGCAGTTTTTTAGACTTTTCTCCAAGGGCATTTTCATAACTTCTCACTATTTTAGTTCCACAACTATGTCGAATTGGGATTAATTGGAGAGAGATTTAGGGATTAGTCGTCCTTCTCTCCTCATTCTTTCCTAATCACTCAGACTTCCATTAAAAAACTCAGACATAATTCTTAAGGCAAGAGCTAGGGCTTCTGCTTCTTCTTAGGATTTCAAGTGCTTTCTCAGGGGATTCACCTACATGTATGTGGGGACTTGGAAGGTTATTCCTTTCACCCTAGTGCCCATAAATAACGAGTGAACCCTAGCTCTATTTCAAGTTTTTTAGATATCATGGTTTAGGGTTATCTTTTAGATATTGAAATTCCCTATCTCCTAAATCTTTTAGAATTCCCATGACCAGGAATATGTCGTAATTGTGATGTTGGTTTCAACTTGTAAAATTTCTATCCATATTGTGATTCTTGTATGACCTTGAGATTTCCCTTTATGAACTAGCAGTGATTTGAAACAGCATGATCTTTCAGACTACACATGATTTATCCCATGACTTATGTAATTAGGCTTTATAGTACTATCAGCATATATAGTATACTCAGTAATATTAGTAATTTCAATATTTCTAGCATTTTATAAATTTTCAGTCACTAAGTCTTTTAAGCTCTAAGGACACTTTCAAATAAGTAGTTCTGACTTAGCCTTAAGACACCAGTTCGAGCTAATTAGATTAATAGTTGTGCTTTGGCTTTTAGTTGGGAGTTGTACTTAGCATCAAGAGGGTCAGGGTTCAGCGCACCAAGGTTTCCAGAACTACATGCCAATATAGGATTTCACCCGAATGGGTTTTACATTCAGTGATCACACAGCCCAGTCATTGTACCCTAGCAAGGTATTGTGGGCCCTACTGATGGGGAGAAAACATCAAACTCCACATCTAGCTCATGTGGTTATATGTCGATTAACAAATATTCCCACGGTATATTACAATCATAGTTTACGGTCAAGTCCAGTCTTATAGATTTCAGGCTATGTTTGTGACTTTAATTTTAGAGTACCAGTTCTTACAGTATTTTGCCTAGATTTCTAGACTCTCTCAGTACTTATGATTCAGGCTTGATTTTTATTTGTCTTATCAGTTTAGTTTATGAATTGTCAGCATTATTATGTTTTTTTAATATCTTGCATACTCAGTATATTCTAGGTATTGATGCATACTTTCTATGTTATATCATTTTATGATTATAGGCTGAGGTACCCAGCCTCAGTATCACAACTAGTTTTCCCGTTGATACCCAGTAGTTTATAGTGGTGACTTCTCATATTTCAAGTGTCGAAGTCTTTGATTTCAATTATTATCATTTCTAGTTTTTCTTTCTTTCTTTCTTTTCAGACCTTAGAGCTAGCTGGGGGTTTGCCTCAGTAACTCATCAGTTGGTAGAGGCTTTCAGACAGATGGTCAGTTAATATGTCAGATTTATGTTTTAAATGTCAGATTCCATATTTATCTACTTAGATTGTCATGCCCCACCTTGGAAGGCATGACTGGCACCTCGTGCCATACTGGAATCTAGACTGACCTAGCTGGGCACAGGCACCTCTAGTACCTATCACTGACTTAAATTAAAGAAAACAAACTACTATATCTCAGCTGTAAATACAGCCTCAGGCCGACAAGGCAACGCACACTTGTAAAGGAAAGCAGCTAACCCAGCCAACATACATCAATAGGGATCCTATACTGGCCGACAAGACCACCATACTATCTAGTTATAATAGAATGGAAAATAAACATCTATAATAGGCCCCACACGAACAATGCCTAAAATAAGACATACATGGACCCCACATAGCCAACAACAACTAAGTAACTGAGTATTGTAGTCGGCAAGCCTCTAAGAATACAAATAGTGGTCGGGAACAGGGCCCGACTCACCCAAATACTGTACAAATAAAAGATGATAATCCTCTACAACTTGGAAACCCCGAATGAAAAGAGCTGGCTAATGTACTAACTCTAAGTAACTGCTACTGAAGATCCTAAACTTTGTTCATCTAAACCTGCAGGCAAGTAATGCAGCGCCCCATAGTTGGGTGTCAGTACAATATATATTGAATATGTAAGGAAGTAAATAAGCTGAATAAAAGCTATTAAAGACTGAAAGTAAGTATAAGTAAGGGATAGAAAGTAACCTGGAAGTTTGCTTATTCATAACATGCATCTAATGAAACACTACACGTATATGAACTAGGATTGTACAATCATATATTCGTAAGCTATAGCTAGAAGACAAAGATACAAATAAGAACCTAACCTAGCCCCCATGAGCCTGGAAGGTACAATCAACACAGACTAACCCGCTCGGGCCACCACATGCCTTGGCGAGCACAATTCAATCTATATACCCCTAAGCATGTTTCTATAACTATACTGGTGCTATATCCAACCTACCAGTCCCCTGGGTCTGCAATTGAGCCCACTCAGCTCCTGATTTGTAGTTGTGTCTATATCCAGTGGACTCTTGACAATTGCACCCCGGGCACCAAGCTCGATGGGGGTGCACTACCGATACATCATAGAAATAATAGTCCTGCCATGGAATGTACTGTATAAGACCCTTGGGCCTCATCATTGTCCCTTGGGATGGCATATCGCTCCTTGGAGCAACAACATCTAGCCCCTGGAGGAGGACAACACAACTAGTAACCCTAGGGTGGTCATGGAAGGATCCTAAGTAAGGGCAACCCCACCCGAGGTGCGATACTAAGGTCTCAATGCAGCCACTCAAAATGCGTATCTAGCCTTCGGGGCCTAACGCAACCACTGCTCTCCCCTAGAATAATCTGTATGGCTACTAGCAAGAACACCTCGTGCACCTGTATCAGATCAAAGGATCCTGGTAGTGATCATCATCTTTGACGGTCTTGGTCGCATAGGGCGAGACATGGAGTGGCCTGACAACTCTCTGAATGTCCTGCTCGGGAAACTATAACTCACAAGAACCTGTACGGTCGTAGATGACCAATTACCTAGTTTGTTTGCTTAGAACGACTGTAGAGTTGCTACCGACCGAACATGCTTTTAAGCGGTCGGCCCCTTTTCCTCCATAGGCAGCTTAGTGACATCCTTATCTTGAGGGTAATACTGCGCTAACATGGTCCTAGTCCTTTAGACCTTAACTTGGTTTGCTCAGATCTTATATGACCTTTCTAGGCAGTTTCTAACCCTATAGATATGTTTATATAAACTTATCCACTCATGACAATCTGTACCTGAATATCTTATAGGAACAGGCTGGGGCGGTGGCCTTCCTCCAACTGCTAATAAGGTCCCTTTCCTTAGGGTACCCATGGGTTTATTTCACCTGAACAACTGGGCTAGCTTCCTAGCCACCACTATGGTGGATACTAAGTCAATTGGAACTAACAGCCATTGGTAGTAGCTAACTAGATGGCAGGTTGTCACTTAGTTCACTAGACAACCCTACTATCACTGACTCTAAAGTATGGCCCTCTATCTAAATTTCTGGCCCTGGGGCGTGAGGGTAAGCCAATGGTCTCTGGACGTGCTTCCCTGACAATACAGGTGCCAAACTAGTAGTTATATCGCCTAACTGTGCCTATGTTTTTCAACTTACAAACTCAGGCCCAATAACTATTCACAAGCTTCTAAGGTCTAGGCCTGATAATAGAACATAAAATTCTTCTAATATAATGAACTGGAGAATAAAAGAGTTTCTATGACGCTTCTAGCGCGTACCAAATATTACATGTTCTTTCCCAATAAAGGATACTGCGGTATAATCAATATACGTTTTCTAGCAGCTAACAACAACATATGTAACTTTAATCCATTTATAGCAGCTAATCACAACATATCCGATCTTTATACATTGGCAACAGCTAATTACAACATGTAGGAACGTTATCTACATTTAAAACATCAGTCTTATCGCTTTACGATGAGAATGACTTGCTGAAGGAATAAGCCTTACATACCTTAGCTACCGATTCCCGTTTATCTGACGAGTTTCAATTTGTATTCAATAGCTCTTTCCAAATATAACTGTAATACTAGGAGAAAGAGACTAATTTCAATACCAAATTTGGCTTAAAATAATAACTTTTAATACCAATAGAAACAATAATTCAACTACGTAAAATACATCCAAAATCTACAATTTTTCGAGAGTTCAGAAGGGAGAAATGCTTACCTAAAGCCTATGGCCGTATAGGAATCAATTTGGAATAATTCGTGACAACTTTTGTTCTACGGGGTTCCGATTTTCCAGGCTTATTTTGAGAAAATAACTCTTTAGTGATGCTCTTTGTAGGGTTAAAATTCAATACCTGAATGTAATTTGAGATTAGATAGCATTTGATAGTGTAATCAGACAAAAAACGATTGATTTCTTTGTTCTACTCTCTCTTTAGCCGAAACAAATGTTGGAAAATGATTTCCAATTTAAAGGAGGGCTTATATATATATGCTAGGGCGGTGGCAGGGGTGGCGCCCCATGCCACCCATCGCGCCAAACTATCCCCGCATTGTGCCCCTCAACGCACCAGCAGGGCTAGTGCATCGCGCTACCTAGGACGCCAGGATGTTGGCGGGTCGCGCTGGCCCGTGCGGCCTGGCCTTGCTCGACCCGACATCCTAGGTTTCTCCCTCACGTGTCAAGATCTCTTTACTCATCACAAATCCACGTGTACGCTTACTAACAATTAATATTCTACAAGTTGTAACATCCTCCCCCCTTAGAAATATTCGTCCTCGAATGTCATCTTCAGGCCTAGCGGAGCTAACCCTTTTTTTATTAACCAACTCTTAGAAAAATTTTGGCAGAGTCTCCCCTGTAATAAGGACTATTCGAAAACCTGAAATGCAGAAATGTCAAACATAGACGCCTCACAGGGTGCTATAAACTACTCTTCCACCACAAAGAGGCAATTGGTTAGACAATACTAATAACATAAGCGGTAAAATAACAGTTAAATAATAACATCACCTTAACTGTTTAATCTGAACCAATCTTGGAGAAAGTAAGGATATTTAGATCTCATGTCGTCCTCATCTTCCTGGGTCATCACATTCTTTATTTCTATCGTTCTATAAGATCTTACTAGACTGCAACTGCGATTCATAAAATGGCCCCTTATAGACTTGTCCATCTAGTACAACCATTGTAGTCCCCTTAAGGTAACTCTTCGGTAGCCTGAATATTTCCATCTGGCTCAACTTGAGAGGAAATCTCCTATACGCTTGCATAATATTAATGAACATATCATAACCCAAAGGTAACTCTATCTCATAGGCCACTTGGCCAAGCTCTCGGAGGGTCTGGTGTGGTTTAGTGAGTCTAGGACTGGGCTTGCTTTTCTTTCAGATTCCATGATGCCCTTCCTTAGTGGAGTTTCCAGGAATACCTAGTTGCCTCTACAATCTTTAACTTCCTACGCTATACGATAACCTTGAGCTACCGATATATCCTTCCTGAAAGGTTTAGCTTTCTTTATTTGGCTGATGTATTAGTATGCCATCTCAACTACCCTTAATTTATCTACTTCAGGTCATCATATTGGGGACCTACATTTCTACTCATAACAGGTCTCCAGGCATCTGACCCGTGTGCTTTGCTTGGCTATTTGCTTGGAGACAAGAAGCCATACTTACATTAGCGTTCTCTCCAATCTGTTTTAACATCTTCCCAGAACCTAGTTGGGAGTTGTGCCTCTCTATCAAAGTTTATTTGACACTGGGGCTCCATGTTACTAGACTACTTAAATATTTAAGTTGGCATAGGCTTTAGCTAAAACATAATTCCATTTGGCGAGACATGAGTTGATCTTGTTACCCTTCCTATACCAACTCATATGAGGTCAATTTACACCTGGAACGAGATAACCTTATAACTATATTCATGTTGACTGCTCTCCATTCCCCTGCAGGCACGGCTATCTCCTGAATTAGTCTGCTCGGTCCCTGTTGTCCAGCCTTCCCTGGCTGGTCATTGGAGCTATGCACTAAAACTCAACGATATATTCCCTCTTCCCATACCATCAGTAGGTCTCTCTTTACGACCTGATGTATTTTCATTAAAATCTGGGTGGAGGGGGTAACAGACATAGTGCACCTTGTCCATGGTCTGCTAACGAAGTCCTGCCACCTTTGGAACGCAGAGTCAACCTCTAGGTCTTATAACTCTGCCCCCATGTTATCTTAAGGCCAATATCTTCCTACTGGGCCTTGTCTTTAGGATGTACTAGGTTAGGGTCTCTGTGTCACTACTCCTTTACACACATAATTGGTGGTGATATTGCAGCATTCTAGGTTACAACCTCACTATCTCTTAATTACTAGCTTGATGCTTATTTCTCGATATTCAGAGGTGGTCCTATGCCCTGTCAATCTACTTCAACCTAGAGGTGATTCTGTTTTCCTCCAATATTAAATACTTGTGCTTCCCTCCTTATTCCCAAAGGCTGAGATCTGGGGTTCGTGCCTTCTACCTCCTACTACCAAAAATATTACTATCCAAGTCTACCGACCTGTATTCCTTCTGACCCGCACTCGGGCCCATTTTGTACATATGATCTCTCTGTCCTTCAACACAACAAACTAAGGCCATAGCCATTACCTTGCAAATATGCTCTACCGTCATTAGCACGCTGCATCAAAATCAGCCTATTTTTTACCTAAACTTTACTATTGTTGGGGGTTTCTCACACGCACTTAAGTGTTGTTGGAAACCTCACACTCCCTCCTCTAGATAACTTTGTAAACACTAGGGGTGTTAACCACTTTCTAAACTTTCTCGAAGTCAACAATTCTAGCCCTCATTTACTCTTTATTCTGGGCAACATGGCATTTCTACCTTCGGTTTCTGTTGTACTAAAAAAATAAACTGGGAGGTGGGAGGTAACCCTATCATTTTATACCAAGGCTAGGGCGCGAATTTCAACAACTCTAAAGGTTGAGGGTACAAACCTTGCACGATCATTTGTATGTTTTAAGTTGTCTAACCTTAACTCTTTCCCCTGTCTAATTCTACATATCTAGTAGGTAAGACAACTCATGTGTATACTATTCTGAGGTACTATTGTGAAGCTGAAGAAGGAATCAGGGATGATGCTGACATATCTGTTGCCTAAGGAAGTTCCCGGTGCCTCAGGAGGATGATGGGGAAATGTAAAAGACGCCTGCTTCTGCCCTTAGGCTAACTGTCTCCCAATTGTGGAACTTCATTGGTACCTCCACTTACTGTTGTATTCATCTTGCGATTGGCTGGAGTCTATCTTATATCGAACGTTATTCTAGACATACATAACTATGAAATCTTAGGGGCTCAAACCTATAGAACTCTACTCTACAGCACGAACTGAGAATAAGGAGGGGTAGCCATATTATTATGCCTCGTAGCCTCCTGTTTATAGAATGTGGTGCACAACACATTTATAAAGAAGACTCTACTAGACATGGCTTGCAGACTGCCTAGGATACGACCTGCTTTGATACCAAGTTTTTCACGCCCCGTCTTGGGAGGCATGACTGGCACCTCATTCCATACTGGAATCTAGACTGACATTGCTAGGCACAGGCACCTATGGTGCCTATAACTAACTTAAATTCAAGAAAATAAACTGCTATATCTCAGTTATAAATACAGTCTCGGGCCGACAAGGCCACACAACACCTGTAAGCGAAAATAGCTAACCCAGCAAACATACATCAATAAGGATCCTATGCGGGCCGACAAGACTACCATGTTATCTAGCTATAACAAAAAGGAAAATAAACAGCTATACTAGGCCCAACATGGCCAATGTCTAAAATACGACATACATGGGTCCCACACGACCAACAACAACTAACTAATTGAGTATTTTAGTTTGCAAGCCTCTAAGAATACAAATAGTGGTCGGGACAAGGCCCCGTCCTACCCAAATACTGTACAAATAAAAGATGATAATCTTCTACAACCTGGCAACCCCGAAAGAAAGGAGCTGGTCAATATACTAACTCTAAGTAACTACTACTGAAGTTCTTGAACTCTGTCCATCTAAACCTGCAGGCAAGTAATACAGCACCCCATAATTGGGCGTCAGTACAATATGTACCACATATGTAAGGCAGTAAATAAGTTGAATAAAAGTTGTTAAGGACTAAAAGTAAGTAGAAAGAAGGAGAAGAGAGTAACCTGGAAGTTTGCTTATTCATAACTTGCATCTAGTGAAACATTAAACATATATGAACTAGGATTGTACAATCATATATTCGTAAGCTATAGCTAGCAGACAAAGATGCAAACAAGAACCTAACTTGGCCCCCATAAGCCTGGAAGGTACAATCAACACAGACTAAGCCTTGGCAAGCACACTTCAATTTATATACCCCTAACGAGGTTTCTATGACTCTACTGGTGCTATAGCAAATCTATAAGTCCCCTGGGTCTGCAATTGAGCCCACTCGACTCTTGATCTATAATATTTTCCGAGTTCGATGTAATCCTAATAACTGCACTCCGGGCACCAGGATCGATGGGGGTGTACTTTCGATACGACATACAAATAATAGTCCATCCATGGAATGGACTGTATAAGACCCTTGGGCCCCATCATCGTCCCTTGGGAAGGCATATTGCTCCTTGGAGCAACATCATCTAGCCACTGACGGGCGATGACACAGCTAGTAACCCTAGGATGGTCATGGAAGGCTCCTAAGTGAGGGCAACCCCATCCAACATGCTATATTGAGGTCTCAATCTAGCCACTCAAAAAGCATATCTGGCCTTCAGGGCCTAACACAATCGTTGCTTGCCCCTAGAATAATTTGTATGGTTGCTGGCAGGCACACACCATGCACTTATATCCTATTAGAGGATCCTGGTAGTGATCGTGATCTCTAACGATCTATATCGGAGGGCGAGACATGGAGCGTCTTGACAACACTCTAAATGTCCTTCTCGAGAAATTATAACTCACAAGCAATTGTAGGGTTGCAAATAACCAATTATCTAGTTCGTTTGCTTAGAATGACGGTAGAGCTGCTACTGACCAAATGTGCTTTTGAGTGGTCGGTCCTTTTTCCTCCATAGGCGGCTTACTGACATCCTTATCCTGAGGGTAATACTATGCTAACATGGTCCTAGTCCTTTAAACCTTAACTTGGTTTGCTCATATCTTATATAACCTTTCTGGGCGATTCCTAAACCTATAGATATGTTTATATACACTTAGCCACTCACGACAATCTTTACCTGAATATCTAATAGGAATAGGTTATGACGGTGGCCCTACCTCCAACTTCTAATAAGGTCCTCTTCCTTAGGTACCCACGAGTCTATTTGACCTGAACGACTAGGCAAGCTTCCTGGCCACCTTTGTGGCAGATACTATGTCAACTAGAACTGACAATCACTGGTAATAGCTAACCAGATGGCAGGCTATCACTCAGTTCACAAGACGACCCTAGTGTCGTTGACTCTAAAGTATGGCCCTCCTATCTAAATATCTGGCCCTAGGGTGCGAGGGTATGCCAATGGCCTCTGGACGTGCTTTTTTGAAAATACAGGCGCCAAACTAGTAGTTATATCGCCTAACTACGCCTATGGTATTCAACTTACTAACTCAGGCCCAATAACTATTCACAAGCTTCTAAGGGCTAGTCCTGACAATAGAACATACAATTATACTATTACAAAGAAATGGAGAATAGAAGAGTTTCTATGACGCTTCTAGCGCGTACCAAACTTAACATGTTCTTTCCCGACAAGGGATACTGTGGTATAATCTATATATGTTTTCTAGTAGCTAACCACAACATATGTAACTGTAATCTACTAATAGTAGCTAATCACAGCATATCTGATCTTTATACACTAGCAACAGCTAATTACAACATATAGGATAGTCATCTACATTTAGAACATGAGTCATATCGCTTTACGATGAGAATGACTTGCCGAAGGAATAAGCCTTACATACCTTAGCTGTCGATTCCCATTTATTTGACGAGTTTCAATTTGTCTTCAATAGCTCTTTCAAATATAACCATAATACTGGGAGAAAAAGACTAATTTCAATACCAAATTAGGCTTAAAATGATAACTTTTAACTCACAAAGTGTTTTCCAAATCTTGAATCTAAAATGCCCATGGATGAGAAGTTCATAAAAGTAGTGAATGATGATGAATGCATGATGATGTTTAGATTTAAGGATGAAAAGTATGTTTCTAAAGCTACCCATAATTATGATGTTGTTTTCGAAATAAAATGTGTAGATCCTAGCATGATAGAGCTTTGGGCAATGCCCACATGATGATTTAGAGTGATGATTTTCCCGACATAAACTTACTACATTATTTGAAGTGAAGTTTCCTAATTTTTCATAAATTCTAGCTTGTGGTATGTTGATTTAAATAATTCTAAATGTAGCTTACCACATGATTTGGAGTGGATGCTCCCACCTATGATTGAGCTTGTGGTATGTTTCGGAATAGAGCTTCTCATATGCATGAATATATAATTGAGATGTATGTCATTATCGAGCTTTGTCAAAGGACAATGTTGAGTTTCATTTTCATATGATGTCGAGTATATGCATGATTCATCATTTAGCTTTGTCAATAGACAATGTTGAGCTTTGTTTCATACAATGTTGAGTTATGCATGGTTTCATATTGAGCTTCATCAGACGATGTTGAGCTTCGTTAATTGATGATGTTGAGCCTCGTTATATATGATGTAGAGCATTGCATGTTTTTGGGAGAAGATTCTAGTACCGAGCATGTTAAGGGTCGATCACCCTATACCCCAAAATTGTGCACCAATGTAGGTAGACACTATTATATTATTGGGAGCTCCCTTGTGAGCTATCCCCGGCCTGATTGTCCCTTAATCTTTATATAGATATCATGGTATCATCCATTTCCCTGGCAAGGTTATGGATAGCTCTACCCACTTGAGTGTGATAGTTGGGACCACGTAAGTTTTATTGTGGTATGTCGGTTAAGTGAAGAGTCTCCCACTATCTAAATCATTCAGATTGCATATTCATCACTCATGATAATTATCTTACGCATGCATGTTCAAAAAGCAAGGTTTGACTCACTGTTCAGCTTTTGATATAAATGTTATGTTCAACTTTGAGTCATTCGAGTCGGTCATAATGTTGTAAAGCTAAGCATAGTCATATAATGATAAGATTTTGATTTCAGAATGAATGTATGTAGCCCCTCTAGTTATACTAGAAAGCTTACAATATTCATGAATGTTTTCAAATGATTTATGTTGCTAGAGAGATTTTACTTACCTTGCATACTCGGTACATTCCACATACTGACTGCATACTTTCTATGCTGCATCGTTTCATGATGCAGGACTCGGTTCTCAAGTTAAGACTTACTCGTAGTGGCTTATCAGAGTTAGCACCTATTTGGTTGGTGATTCCTTATCTTTCGAGGACTAGACTATCATTTTCCTTTATGTATTTTGAGTTTCAGTATTGTTGAGTTAGTTGGGGTCTTTTCCCATCAACTCATCTAGATTAGAGGCTTTCAGACTTATGTATGTATAGTTTCAGACATTATTCTGGTGTATTGTTGTATGAGACTTCCACTGAGTTATAATTATGTTTTCTTCATGATAATTAAATATGTTAGTTGAATGCTTAGGCCATGGATCAACTTGGGGTCTCTCGGGTTCTCTTGTCCCATGTCTACGATCCAGGTCTACACTTGGGTCGTGAAAAACATGGTATCAGAGCCATACGTTTTATCTGTCCTAGGGAGTCTGAAAGCCGCATTAGGTAGAGTATTTTTCATGGGTGTGAAGCGTGCCACACTTATGACGAAGAGGCTACTAGACAATTTAGGAAATGTTCCCTTCTTTCGGGATCTATGTCTTGTGGTGAAAAGCCATTATATCCTTCTAATTCATGCTATTCGCAATTGCAGAATCATGGCTCCTCGAAGGATGAATGGCAAGAGGAATGTAGGTTGTAAGTGCCACGAGGATGGAAACGATCATCGGCATCAGCCAACCCCACCAGTTTAGGAGCCTCAAGCACCGGAACCAATCGCTCATGCTGAGTTTCGAGCTGCCATTCAGATGCTTCCGTAGGCCTTGACCGCTCATGTCAATCATTAGGCTGTTGCGCATGTTAATCAAAATGGTAATCCAGCGGCAGCCAGAGTCTGAGACTTCTTAAGAATGAACCCGCAGGAGTTTCTGGGGCCCAAGGTAGATGAGGACCTGCATGATTTCATTGATGAGATTGTCAAGATCACCCAGGTTATGGAGTAGGAGGCCTCACTAGATATAGTCACTGGTATGTTGAGAGTCTTTCATGTTGATGTTTATGCTTTGTTAGATCAGGGGGCTACCTTATCTTTTATGACACCTTATGTGGCCAGTAGCTTCGGAGTCAGTCCCAATGTCTTATCAGATCCCTTCTCAGTTTCTACTCCAGTAGGTGACTCAATTATAGCTAGACGGCTGTATAGAGATTGCTAGATCTCAGTTCTTCATAAGTTCACCTCAGAAGACTTGATAGAGTTAGCCATGACTGATTTTGATATTATTCTTTGCATGGATTGGCTATTCGCATGCTATGCTTCAGTTAATTGTAGGACTCAGTTAGTAGAGTTTAGATTTCCTGGTGAGCCTGTCTTACAATGGGAGGGTAGTTAGTTGTGCCTGTAGGTCAATTTATTTCCTACCTAAGGCCAGGAAGATGATTTCTAAGGGATGTTTGTACCATCTAGTTAGGGTTAAGGACGTGGATTCTAAAACTCTGACTATCCAGTCTGTACCAGTAGTGCGTGAGTATCCAGAGGTCTTTCCTAATGATTTTCCAGGTTTCTCGCACGAGCGGGAGATTGATTTCGGTAAAGATCTTTTTCCCGACACGCAGCCTATATCTTTTCCGCCTTACAAAATGGCTCCAGCTGAGCTAAAAGAATTGAAGGATCAGTTGAAGGATCTGTTAGATAAAGGTTTTATTAGGACGAGTAAGTCCCATTGTGGTGCCCCAGTCCTATTCATTCGGAAGAAAGATGGTTATCTTCGCATGTGCATTGATTATAGGCAGTTGAACAAGGTCACCGTCAAGAACAAGTATCCTTTACCCAGGATTGATGATTTGTTTGACCAACTTCAAGGTGCCAAGTGTTTCTTCAAGATTGATCTTAGGTCCGGGTATCACCAGCTCAAGGTTCGGGAGAGTGACATCCCGAAAACTGCTTTCAGGACTCGGTATGGTCACTACAAATTTGTTGTTATGTCTTTTGGACTAACCAATGCCCCTACAGCTTTTATAGATCTAATGAACAGGGTGTTCAAGGAATATTTGTACATGTTTGTGATTGTGTTCATTGATGACATCCTTATATACTCTCAGAGTGAGGAGGAGCATGCCGCTCACTTGAGAATAGTGCTTCAGACCCTCAAGGATTGTCAGTTGTAAAGTTTAGCAAATGTGAGTTTTGGTTGGACTCGGTGGCATTTCTAGGCCATGTGGTATCAGATGAGGGCATAAAGGTAGACTCTCAGAAGATCAAGGCGGTAAAGAATTGGCCCAGACTGGTGAACCCATCATATACCAGGAGCTTTTTGGGCTTAGCGGGTTACTATCAGAGATTCATGGAGGGCTTTTCATCTATTGCCACACCATTGACTAAGTTGACTCAAAAGAAGGTAAAGTTTCAATGGTTGGAGGCTTGTGAGAAAAGTTTCAAAGAGTTGAAGACTCGACTCACTTCAGCACCAATGTTGACCCTACCTGAGGGTACAAATGGCTTTGTTGTGTATTGTGATGCTTCACAAGTCAGATTGGGATGTATGTTGATGCATCATGGGAAGGTGATAGCATATGCCTCAAGACAATTGAATGTTCATGAGAATAATTACCCGACCCATGATATTGAATTGGCTGCGGTGGTGATTGCCTTAAAGATAAGATGGAATTACATGTATGGGGTCCACGTGGACGTATTCACGGATCACAAGAGCTTGAAATACGTGTTCACGCAGAAAGACCTCACTCTTCGGCAAAGGAGGTGGTTGGAGCTACTTAAGAACTATGATATGATTGTTCTTTACCACCCGGGCAAGGCTAATGTGGTAGCGAACGCACTTAGTAGACTGTCTATGGGATGTGTGTCCCACGTGGATGAGGCAAAGAAAGAGCTAGTAAAAGATGTCCATCGACTTGTGAGTTTGGGAGTTAGATTGGTCGACTCGACCGATGGCGGCGTTGTTGTGCAAAACTGATCAGAATCATCCCTGGCAGTTAATGTTAAATCTAGACAAGATGAGCATCCGATTTTAGTAAAGCTGAAGGAAGTTGTTCGATGTCAAAAGGTGGAGGTCTTCTCCCAAGGGGGAGATGGTGTACTGCGGTACCAGGGTCGTCTATGTGTTCTAGATGTCGATAATTTGAGGGACCGGATATTTCATGAGGCACATGGATCCAAGTATTCTATCCATTCGGGTACTACTAAGATGTATCCTGATGTGCGGGAAATATATTGGTGGAACGGCATGAAGAAGGATATTACAGAATTTGTAGCCAAGTTCCCGAACTATCACCAAATGAAGATCAAGCATCAAAGGTCGGGAGGCGTACTTCAAGATATTAGCATTCCCACTTGGAAGTGGGAAGAGATTAATATGGGTTTTATAACAGGCCTACCTCATACTCGCTGACACTATGATTCTATTTGGGTGGTGGTAGATAGGTTTACCAAGGCTGCACACTTTCTACCAGTCAAAACCACAAATTCAGCGGATGATTATGCCAAATTTTATATTCAAGAGTTGGTACGGCTTCATGAAGTTCCCTTGTCCATTATTTCCGACTGAGGTACTCAGTTTACCTATCAGTTTTGGCGGTCTTTCCAAAAAGGGCTTGGGACTCAAGTTAAGCTCAGCACAGCATTTCATCCGCAAACGTGTGGCCAGGTGGAGCAGACAATTCAAACTCTCGAGGACATGTTAAGAGATTGTGTGATGGAATTTAAAGGTAGTTTTGATGATCACATGCCTTTAATCGAGTTTCCTTACAATAATAGTTATCACTCCAGTATCCAAATGGCACCGTTCGAGGCTCTTTACAGGCCGAGGTGTAGATCGCCCATCGGATGGTTTGAAGTTGGTGAGGCAGCCATGATAGGACCTGATTCGATTCATGAGGCCATGGTAAAGGTTCAGTGTATAAGGGACAGGATGAAGACCACTCAGAGTTGTCAGAAATCATATGCTGATGTGAAGAGAAGAGATTTGGAGTTTGAGGTAGACGATTGGGTATTTCCAAAGGTATGTACCATGAAGGGAGTAATGTTTTTTGGAAAGAAAGGTAAACTTAGTCCCCGCTATGTTTGTCCCTATTGGGTTGTGGGAAGAGTTGGTAAGGTGGCGTATGAGTTGGACTTTCCCTCGGAGTTATCTTCAGTTCATCCCGTGTTTCATGTGTTACTTTTTAAGAAGTGTTTGGGTGATCCAGCAATAGTAGTTCTGGTGGACAGTATTGGTGTAAAAGACAGCCTCAGTTATGAAGAAATTCCCATTGAAATCTTGGATCGTCAGGTTTGGAAGCTAAGAAACAATGAAGTAGCTTCAGTTAAGGTATTGTGAAAAAATTAGCATGTTGAAGGAGCTACACGGGAAGCCGAAGAGGATATGATGGCTAGATACCCACATTTTTTCTCTACCGACTCAGTTTCAGCTTGAGGTATCAGTTTTTCACTCATAATCTATTTAGTATTCATGATTAAATTATGTGCACAAGGTTCATTTATGTATGTGGATGTGTGTATTATTGGTGAATCTAGTTCAGCTGTGTAGTTAATGTCGAGAGTAGTCATTTCACTAGTTTTCGATTTAAATGATCAGTATTTGATTATGACAGCATATTTCTATTTTCTGCTTGTTTCCAACATTCGAGGACGAATGTTCCCAAGTGGGAGATATTGTAATACCCCGAAAGTGCCTAGGAGTAGGCCCGGGAAGCTAAAATGCAAAAATACTGAAAGTTGGGAAATTGTTGCAGAACGAGAGGTTCCACGACTCGTGGGGTCAACCTACGACCCGTGGGAGTGAGTCGTCAAAGGTATTTGGTTGTGGATCAGGGGAGACAATGACCGATCAAATGACTCATTGTAGGTTTTAACGAGTCATCGTATGGAACCGTGGTGAGAGTTGGTCTTGAGGATTAGGGATGCCAAGGGACACCCGACGACCCATTGTGAGGTACCACGGATCATGGTGAGCAGCCGTTGTTAGCTTACTGAGGTGGTCAGTGTATGTGACAGAATGAGACCACGAATCGTGGGTTCTAGTAACGAGTCGTGATAAGCCTCGTGGTTGGAGAGAGTGCCTAGGTTGATGAAGGAAACAATGGGTGATTGAACGACCCATTATTTAGTTCTTCGTGCAAGCTGAGGTCTAGCCTGGACAGTGGAAAGCACGAGTAGACACCACGGGTGGTCCGTTGTTTGGTCTAGTGAGCAATTTTTCTGCGTAATCAGTAAGGGTATTTCTATATTTCCTTCATCCTAAGGACCTATACTATGTCGTTTAAGGCTCGTTTTGGAGGACTTTAGATGGGGAAAACCTATACTAAGTGTATTCCTTCCATGCATGCAAGTTTATAAAATTTAGGAGGTGATCAAGAGTTCTTTTCTAAAGGGTTTTCTTCCAATCTCGCTTTGGACAATCAGTGAGGTGGTAGAATCGTCCCTTCCAGGTATGTAGGGTTTTAAATGGGTGTCATCCTTCCACACCCATGCCCAATCTCTATCAAAATATAATGAAAGGTCTATGATCAAGTATGGGGTTTTACCCAAATTGTATAATTCTACAATTTCTATACATGGGTCTGATTAGATTGCATTTATCATGATGAATTGTAAAGCTTGGGCACATTCTAAATTGTTTTCAACTGACAAAGTGTTTTTTCAAATCTTGACTCTGAAATTTCCATGGATGAAAAGTTCATAAAAGTAGTGAATGGTGATGAATGCATGATGATGTTGAGATTTAAGGATGAAAAGTATGTTTTTAAAGCTACCGATTATTATGATGTTGTTTTCGAAATAAAATGTGTAGATCTTAGCATGATAGAGCTTTGGGAAATGCCCACATGATGATTTAAAGTGACGATTTTCCCAATATAAGCTTACTACATTGTTTGAAGTGAAGTTTCCCAACTTTTTCATAAATTCTAGCTTGAGGTATGTTGAGTTAAATAATTCTAAATGTAGCTTACCACATGATTTGGAGTGGATGCTCCCACCTATGATTGAGGTTATGGTATGTTTTAGAATAGAGCTTCTCATATGGATGAATGTATAATTGAGATGTATGTCATTATCAAGCTTTGTCAAAGGACAATGTTGAGCTTCATTTTCATATGATATCGAGTCTATGCATGATTTCGTCATTTAGCTTTATCAATAGACAATGTTGAGCTTCGTTTCATATGATGTTGAGTTATACATGATTTCATATTGAGCTTCATCATTTGACAATGTTGAGCTTCGTCAATTGACGATGTTGAGCCTCGTTATATACGATATAGAGCATTGCATTATTTTGGAAGAAGAGTCTAGCACCGAGCGGGACAAGGGTCGATCACCCTATACCCCAGAACTACGCGCCAATGTAGGTTGACACTATTATATTATTGGGACCTCCCTTGTAAGTTATCCCCGGATCGATTGGCCCTTAAGTTTGATACCGATATCATGGTATCGTCCATCGCCCTAGAAAGGTTATGGATGGCTCTACCCAGTTGAGTGTGATAGTTGGGACTACGTAATCATGGTATGTAAGTTAAGTGACGAGTCTCCCACTATCTAAATCATTCAGATTGTATATTCATCACTCATGATAATTATCTTATGCATGCTTGTTCAAAAATCAAGGTTTGACTCATTGTTCAGTTTTTGATATAAATGTTATATTTAGCTTTGAGTCATTCGAGTCGGTCAAGATGTTGTAAAGTTAAGCATGGTCATTTCATGATAAGATTTTGATTTCAGAATGAATGCATGTAGCCCCTCTACTTATACTAGGAAGCTTATGATATGCATGAATGTTTTTAAATGATTTACGTTGCTAGAGCGATTTTACTTACCTTGCACATACTGACCGCATACTTTCTATGCTACATCATTTCATGATGCAGGACCCGGTTCTCAGGTTCATCCCCGCTCATAGTCGCTTATTAGAGTTAGCACCTACTTTGTTGGTGAGTCCTCATCTTTTGAGGACTAGACTATCATTTTTCTTTATGTATTTTTAGTTTCAGTATTGTTGAGTTAGTAGGGGTCTTTTCCCATCAACTCGCCCAGATTAGAGGCTTTCAAACTTATGTATGTATAGTTTCAGACATTATTCTGATGTGCTGTTGTATAAGACTTCCGTTGAGTTATAATTGTGTTCTCTTCATGATTATTAAATGAGTTAGTTGAATGCTTAGGCCATGGGTCGACTTGGGATCTCTTGGGGTCCCTTGTCCCGTGTCTACGATCCCGGTCTATGCTTGGGTCGTGACAGTGTCGCGAAACAAGACTTGCACGATGATAGACTTGATGCGAAGCAGTGTATTACACCCAACTTGACCTGAAGTCGAATTCAAGTCCAACTAGGATGGCATATTTAATTCCACTACTATAATTATAACCTTTGTGCGTCTAGGATGAGATGGATCACTTTTTAGCAAGCCATACAAAGAGAGAAGAATACAACATTAGGGTTCTTACTTTTCTAACTTTCTATTCTTTAATTTTTCATGAACAATATCAATTTTTGTGATTCTTGTTAGAACATGAGTAGCTAAAAACTCTTGTTTTGGTGTTACGGCTAGAAATATGATTGGTTAGTAGATGATTGATTTGACAAAACTTGTTTATTATATTGGTTATTCATGTATTTTTGTACTTACTATTTTAATGTTTCACGGCCATTAAAATACATCTATATGCTCATTATGAACTAGGAAGATGAATCATGAGTTGGAATAGAGAATATAAGAAGTAAAATCTTTTCTTTATTAAAAATAAAGGGTGGAGTTGTGGCTAACATAGAAATATACCTAAATCACTTTACTTGGTTATAATAAGAGAAGAAATACAAATGGAATGGTTTATCACATTGTCGCTCAATAATGTAGTTGCGGGACCAATTTAGATTGACAATTAGAGGCTCAAAAGACTTGAATCATATTATTAACCTCGTAAATCAACAACCACATAAACAAATAAGTCAACGAAATAAGATATTTTACATGATTGTGAAATAGAGTCGTAACCCTAAAATATTTTTCTAAATTGTGATCACAAACATTACTTGCTTTCTTTCTTTAATTTATTAGATATAAAAATACTTTAAAAAATTCCACAACTCTTTTCGCTACTCAAACACTTGTTTTAATTCAGCAGTATTAGAAATGATTTAATAGTTGTTAAATCACAAGTCCTTTGGATATGATATCCATACTAATCAGTATATATTACTTGAATAAGCATGTACACTTGCTTGTGAGTAAAAATTGAATAATTGATTGGAGCCATTGCAGGAGACGTAGAGATTACCAGATCTATTTAGTCAATCTATTAGTGTTTTATTATTCAGATGTTGACAAGTTGGTCTTAGTTGTTAATTTTTACAGATACAATCTTAAATTGCAAAGTTGATAGCATGTGATGGGAGACATTTGAATATCAGGCTGAACCTGAAAGACTGTTTCACCAAAGGCAAAATGAGGCTTCCCTCAGCCAGTATTACTATAATACCCTGGAAGTGTCTAAGACTAGACTCGGTATTTAAAATGTGTTCAGCAGAAAAAGTTGGAAAATTAGCACAGAACGACTCGTGGTATAAGTTATAGGAGTGATGAACGGATCGTAAGGTCACTTGTGGGCTGGAGTTTGCTGAGGAAAAGTTGGTAGCAACGAGTCCAGTAGCCACTGGTACGATGATGGTACAACTCGTGTATAGGAGTCATCGTTTGGTTCTGGACTGTGAAAATGGAAAGTATGAATCATGACACAATTTGTGGTGAGAAACCATGGATCATGGTAGGGACTCATTTTTTAGATCTACGAAAACTGAGTTGGAAGCTATGGGTCAATGTACAACCCGCTGTGAGGAACAATGAGTCGTTACTCACACCCGTAGGAAGGGTCAGGAAACTATCCCAATGGTGGTAATAGATAGGTCCAATGACTCATGGGATGATGGTATGAGTCATTGTGTAATCTATAGAAAACTCCAGAAACTCAAGGTTAAAGCAGTGGCAACGGTGAAAGGAACCCACAAGTCGTGGTATTAGGGTGCGACTCGTGGGGTGAGTGGTGGCTTCGGTAGTGAACATTTTTTTTTACGAATTTATTAAGGGGTGTTTTATAATTCCTAAGATCCTAAGTCCTAAACTACATCATTTTTAGCTCAGTTAGGAGGATTTTAAGAGGGTTTAGCCTGTTCCAACCTATTCCCTCCCCATGCATGCAAGATTAGAGAGTCCCCAAGGAGATCAAGTTTGAAATTCTTTAAGTTCTTCCCCAAATATCTTGGGATTTCAAGGAAGGGTGTAGAACCAGATTATCCAAGTATGTAGGGTCATGAATGAGAGTTTCCCTTCACTCTCATACCCACTCTTCTTCTCAATTTCATGAATCCAAGTGTATGTCTCTATGGGGTTTTAACCCAAAGTGTGAATTCTCTATATTCTAATCATGGGTCAATTGCCTTCATGCTTTAAATGATATTGTAAGATTCATGGCTATGTTTTATACTTATTCTGAATTACAATTCAAGATTTCAAAGTTTTAAGAATATGATGACCAATTATGCAAGCTTCATGGAAGGTTAAGGTTATGATCTATGTTTTCAAGTATGATGAGATGTCCGGTATGAATGCATGTTTATTAATTATCCATGTATGAATCTATGATTTAAGCTATCAAGTCTATTTCAAGTATGATAAACTTTGGGCAAGCCCACATGATCTAAATATGTTTTTATGATTTAGTTCAATTTTATGATGTTAGCTTACCACATGATTTTTGAGTCTACATTCCCACTGTCATCTTGTAGTATGTTTTTAGCCAAAGCTCTTCATATTAAGATTTCATACTATGTATGTAATTTCATGATCAGCTTCGTCGAAAATGATGGTTTAGCTTCGCTGAAAAAAATAGAGAGCATATGCATATTTTTAGGAGTAGTGTCTAGTACCGAGTAGGCTACGGGTTCAGGAAAACCCCGAGGCTCAGAACTAAGTGCCAACATAGGTTTATTTGGATTCATTGCAACCTCTCTTGTGAGCTTTCCCTAACCACATGGGGCCTTCAGCTTGATATCGATATCATGGTAGCATCCTCAGCCTTGGCAAGGCTTGTGACGGCTCTTCCCACTTGAGTGTAAATAATTTATGATATGCATGATTTCAGTTTCACTTACCTAACTATTTTTCTTACCTTACATATTCGGTACATTCCAAGTACTGACCACATACTCTACGCTGTATGATTTCATGATACGGGCTCAGACGTATAAACTCAGTCATGTCGCTAGCTAGTCTCCCAAGCTTATCCAGTTCACCTGTTGCTGAGTCCTCATCCTTCTAGGACCTTCAGTTAGTTGTGTTGTTGCTATTTCAATTATAGATTTCTAGTAAGCTAGTTGGGGTGCTATCCCATCAGCTCGTCAATATGTAGAGGCTTTTTAGACCTAGTTTTATATTGAGCTTCGGATTCAGTGTTTGAGATTTTTCATGGTTTAAATGTTCTATTATTCAGAGAAAAGGTTCAGTATGTCCTAGTGTGTCCAAAAGTCATGTTAAGTAGAGTCTTTTTCGTTGGTGTAAATTTTGCCACTCTTATGATGAAGAAGCTACGAAACGTTTTAAGAAATTTTCCTTCTTTCATGATCTATGTCGTGTGATGAAGTATCTCTCTGTCCCTCTAACTCGTGTTATACGCATTTGTAGAATCATGCCTCTACGTCGAGTTAACGTAAGAGGGAACTGAAATGGAAATGGCCATGTGAATGGAAACGGAGATAGGCACCAAGCCCAAAGGATCATGTTCCTGAGTAGGTTGCCCATGCTGATTTTAGGGCAGCTATCCAGATGTTGGCACAGGTGTTGATCGCTCAGGTCAATCAGAAGGTAGTAGCTCATATTTCCCAAAATGGGAACACAGTGGTGGCTAGAGTCAGGGACTTCCTCAAGATGAATCCCCCTGAGTTTCTTGGATCAAGAGTGGACGAGGACCCACATGAATTCATCGAGGAGATTTAGAAAATCACCCAGATTATGGGGGTGACACGGGAGGAGTGTGCAAACCTAGCCTCTTATCGGTTGAAGGGGGTTTCCTATATTTGGTATAGATAATGGAAAGATGGCCGGGGAGTTGTAATGGGTGCCATTGGTTGGTATGAGTTTCTCACCACAATCTTAAACCGATTCTTTCCCTAGGATCTGAGGAGATCAAGGAAGCAGAGTTCGTGAATCTAACACAAAATAATATGACAGTTCAAGAGTATGCTCTAGAGTTCACCTGCTTGTCCAAGTTTGCACTGGAGATGGTGTTTGATCAGAGAGCTCAGGTGAGAAAATTTTTGAATGGGGTAGGGACTACTTGGTCAAGGATTCCAGTACCACTATGCTTCATCAAGACATTGACCTCTCCCGATTACTCATGTATTCCCAGCAGGTGGAGGTAATGCAGATGAGGGAGAGGAAGAGTGAGGCCAAGAGGGCTAGGACAGATAGTTTTGGGTTCTCCCAACAGAGGTCAAGTGGTGGACATCATCAACAGTCCCACAGAGATGATTAACCCAAACACCATCAGCAGTAAGTGTGACATCTAGATCTAGGCGTGATCAGAGAGGAAGGGTGTTAGGCTCTTGAGTTTAGAGGAGCAAGCTAGTGAAGCCCAGTATTCCAGGTTGTGATAGGTGTGGTAGGAGGCAAACCGATCAGTGCTTAGAGGGAACAGGTACATGTTTCGGGTGTGGGAAGCCTCAACATATGCCTAGAGATTGTCCAACATCTAGACAGGGCTAGGGTAAAGGTCGAGACCCAGCCACCAGTTCAGTAGCTCCACCAGCACGCTAAGCTCTATAGGGTGTATTCACTATTGCAGGTGGTAGTCAGCTGCAGAATAGGTTTTATGCCCTCTCATATCATCGGGAGTAGGAGGCCTCTCCAGATGTGGTCACTTGTATATTACGGTTATTTCATCTTGATGTTTATGCATTGTTAGATCCAAGGGCTACCTTATCTTTTATGATGCCTTATGTTTTTAGTAATTTCATAGTCAGTCCCAAAATCCTATTAGAACCATTCTCAGTCTCTACTCTAGTTGGTGACTCAGTTATAGCTCAATGGGTATACCAAAATTGCTCTGTCACAGTTCTTCGAAAAGTCATCTCAGCAGATCTAGTAGAGTTAGACATGATAGATTTAGATTTTATCTTTGGCATAGATTGTCTGCATGCATGTTATGCCTCAGTGAATTGTACAACCCATGCGATGGAACTCTGATTTTTGGATAAGCCGGTCTTAGAGTGGAAGGGTAGTTCAGCTATGCGTATAGGTCGCTTTATTTTCTACCTTAAGGCCAGAAAAATGATTTTTAAGGGGTGTATTTACCATCTAATTCAGGTTAAGGATGCTATGTTCGAGACCCCGAATCTCTAGTCAGTTTTTATAGTTTGTGGGTCTCCGGAGGAGTTCCTAGATGATCTACCTAGAGTCCCGCCCGAGTGGGAGATCGACTTTTGTATTGACCTTCTTCCCGATACGCAGCCTATATCTATTCAACCTTATATAATGGCTCCAGCTGAGCTAAAGGAGTTGAAAGAATAGTTGAAGGATATCCTAGATAAGGGTTTCATCAGACCTAGCAAATCCCCTTGGGGTGCACCAGTTCTCTTTGTTCGTAAGAAGGATGGTTCCCTTCAAACGTACATTCACTACTGGCAGTTGAACAAGGTTACAATCAATAACAAGTATCCTCTTCCCAGGATTGATGATTTGTTTGACCAACTTCAGGGTGCTAAGTGCTTCTCAAAGATAGATCTCAGGTCCGGTGATCAAGATCTCAAGGTTAGGGGGACTGACATCCCAAAAGATAGCCTTTACGACTCGGTATGGTCAATATGAGTTTGAGGTATGTCTTTTGGACTAACGAATGCTCCTGCAGCTTTTATGGATTTGATGAACATGGTGTTCAAGCCATATTTGGACATGTTCATGATTGTGTTCATAGATGATATTCTCATTTACTCTCGGAGTGAGGAGGAGTATGACGCTCATTTGAGGATCGTGCTACAGACTCTGAAGGATCGCGAGTTGTTCGCTAAATTTAGCAAGTGTGAGTTTTAGTTGAAATCATTTTTGGGCCATGTCATGTCGAGTGAGGGTGTACATGTGGACTCCTAAAAGATAGAAATTGTAAAGAATTGGCACAGATAAGTTAATCCTTCGGATATCAGGAGTTTCTTGGGTTTAGTTGGCTACTATCGAAGGTTTGTTGAGGTATTTTTATCCATTGTCGCACTGTTGACTAAGTTGACCCAGAAGAAAGTCAAATTTTAGTGGTTGGATGCCTGTGATAAGAGTTTTCAAGAGCTAAAAACTTGGCTCACTTTAGCCCCAGTATTGACCCTACCCAAGGGCACAGATGGATTTGTGGTGTATTGTGATGCCTCTAGGGTTGTTCTTGGTTGTATATTGATGTATCATGGCAGCGTCATTGCATATGTCTCTAGATAGTTTAAAACTCATGAGAAGAATTACTCGACGCACGACCTAGAATTGGAAAACGTAGTGTTTGCACTGAAGATTTGGAGGCACTATTTGTATAGAGTGCATGTGGATGTGTTTAGGACCACAAGAGTCTTCAGTATGTGTTTACCCAGAAGGACCTAAATTTGCGACAACGAAGGTGGTTAGAGCTTCTCAAGGATTATGACTGAGTGTCCTTTATCATCTGTCCAAGGCCAATGCAGTGGTGAATGGTCTTAGAAGGCTATCTATGGAGAGTGTTTCTCATGTCGAAGATGGAAGGAAAGAGTTGGTGATGGATGTTCACTGGCTTACTCGATTAGGAGTTCATTTTGTTGATTCAACGGATGGTGGTGTCATTGTTCCGAATAGCTCAAAATTTTCTTTGGTGACTGAGGTCAAGGCTAGGCAAGATAAGGATCCTATTTTGGTAAATATGAAGGAAGAGATTCAGAAATCAAAAGGTAGAGGTCGTCTCTCAAGGGGGAGATGGTGTACTTCGAAATTAGGGTCATTTGTATGTTCCAGATTTGGATGACTTGAGAGAGAGGATGTTGCATAAGGATTATGGTTCTCGATATTCTATACATCCATATTCCACTAAGATGTACCGTGACCTACGGGAAGTTTATTAGTGAAATGGAAAGAAGAAGGATACAGAGAAATCTATGGCTAAGTGTCTGAATTGTCAACAGGTTAAAGTGTAGCATCAAAGACTAGGAGGTGTATTACAAGACATCAGTATCTCCATTTGGAAGTGGGAAGAGATTAATATGGAATTCATCACAGGGTTGCCTCGTATACGTCACCAGTATGACTTTATTTGGCTGATTATAGATAAGTTTACTAAAGCAGCTCATTTTCTACCGGTCGAAACTACTGACTCAGCAGAGGATTATACCAAGTTGTACATTCAGGAGTTAGTTTAGTTGCATGGAGTGCCCTTGTCCATCATATCAGATAGAGGTACTCAGTTTACCTCCTAATTTTGTAAGTCATTTCTGAAGGGACTTGGTACTCAGGTCAATCTTAGCATAACTTTTCACCCTCAGACAGATGGTCAGGATGAGTGGACCATTTATACTCTCGAGGATATGTTGAGAGCATGTGTCTTTGACTTTAAAGGTAGTTGAGATTATTATTTGCCTGTTATAACATTTTCATGTAATAACAACTACTAGTCCAACATTCAGATGGCTCTGTTTGAGGCTTTTGATGGGTGGAGATATAGATTGCCAATTGGTTGGTTGAAGTAGGTGAGGCTACGTTGATATGGCCAGATTCAGTCCATGAGGCTATGGAGAAAGTTCAACTTATAAGAAAAAGGCTGAAAATGGCTCAGAGTCGTCAAAAGTTCTACGTGGATGTTAGAAGAAGATAACTTGAATTTGAAGTTTATGATTGGTTGTTCATGAAGGTATCTCCCATGAAGGGGGTGATGAGATTCTAAAAGAAATGGAAGCTTAGTCCCCGATATGTTAGCCCTTACAGGATTATTTGATGTGTTGGCACATTGGCCTATGAGTAGGAATTGCACTCAGAGTTGGATTCAGTACATTCAGTTTTCCATGTATCACTCTTGAAGAAGTGCATTGGTGACTCGACTTTGGTTGTTCTGGTGGAGAGCGTAGGAATGAAGGATAGCATTAGCTATGAAAAGGTCCCATTTGAAATACTTGATCGTTAGGTTCGGAAGTTGAGGACAAAGAAGTAGCTTCAGTAAAGATTTTGTGGATAAATTAGCTTGTCGAGGGAGCTACGTAGAAAGCCGAAGTAGATATGATGGCTAAATACCCACATATTTTCCCTCCTGCCTTAGTTCCAGATTGAGGTATCAATTTCCTTCTTAATTACTTTATTCAGTTTCAAGTCTAGTTCATGTCTCCTAGTTTCCTTCATGTTAGTTCATGTGTGTGTGATTCATGAATTCAGTTCAGTCATGTCTCTTAGTCCAAAGTCATCCCTCTGTCAGTTCTTAGCTTTAAATATTCAATATGTGGGATGGAAGTTCCTTTCCCTGGTTTGCCTATATGTTTACATAACATTCAAGGATGAATTTTCCTAAGGGGGAGATATTGTAATACCTCGAAAGCACCTAAAACTAGACTCGAGATTTGAAATGTGCTCAGCAAAAAAAAGTTGGAAAATTATCACAGGACGACTCGTGGTACGAGTCGTAGGAATGACCAATGGATCATAGGATCACTGGTGGTTAGCAGTTTGCTGAGGAAATGTTGGTAGCAATGAGTCTAGTAATGACTCATGGGATGAAGGTACGAGTCATGGATGGGAGCCGTTGTTTGGTTTTGGACTGTATGGATGAAAGGTATAAGTCGTTACATGATTTGTGGTAAGGACCCACGGATCATGGTAAGGACTCATTGGTTGGATCTATAGAAACTGAGTTGGAAACTGCGGGTCAAGGTACGACTCATAGAAAAAGGTCAGTAAACTATCCTAGTGGTGGTAATGAATGGGTCCAATGACTCGCAGAATGATGGGATGAGTCATTGTGTGATCTGTGGAAAAATCAAGAAACTCAAGGTTGAGGCAGTGGTAATGACGGAAGGAACCCACAAGTCGTGGTATCAGGGTATGACTCGTGGTGAGAGTCATAGCTTCAGCAGTGAGCAACTTTTCTGCAAATTCAGTAAGGGTTTTTCCATAATTCCTAAGCTTCTAAGCCCTAAACTACGTCGTTTTAAGCTCAGTTAGGAGGATTTTAAGAGGGTTTAGCCTATTCTGACCTATTCCCTCCCCATGCATGCAAGATAAGAGAATCCCTAAGGAGATCAAGTCTAGAATTCATCAAGTTCTTTCCCAAATCTCCTGGGCTCTCAAGGAAGGGTGTAGAATCAGATTACCCAGGTATGTAGGATCATGTATGAGAGTTTCTCTTCACTCTCATTCCCAATATTCTTCTGAATATCAAGAATCCAAGTGTATGGCTCTATGGGTTTTTAATCCAAAGTATGAATTCTCTATATTTTAATCACGGGTCAATTCCCTTCATGCTTTAAATGATATTTTAAGATTCATGGGCATGTTTTATACTTATTTTGAATCACAATTCATGATTTCATAGTTTTAAGAATATGATGCCCGATTATGCAAGATTCATGAAAGGTTAAGGTTATGATCTAGGCTTTCAAGTATGATGAGATGTCTAGTATGAAAGAATGTTAATGAATTTCCCATGTATGAATCCATGACATAAGCTATCAAGTCTATTTCAAGGATGATAAATTTTGGGCATGCCCACATGATCTAAGTATGTTTGATAATTTAATTCAATTTTATGATGTTAGCTTACCACATAGTTTTGGAGTCTAGACTCCCACTTTCATCTTGTTGTATGTTTTGAGCCAAGGCACCTCATATTCAGAATTTAGACTATATATGTAATTTCATGATCAGCTATGTTGAAAAATAATGGTGCATCTTCGTTGAAAAACGACGGAGAGCATATGCATGTTTTTGGGAGTAGTGTCTAGAACCGACTAGGCTAGGGTTCAGGTAAACCCTGGGCTTCAATACTACGTACCCACGTAGGTTTATTTGGATTCATTGGGACCTCACATGTTAGCTGAATCCTACCCTCAAGAGGCCTTTAGCTTGATATTGATATCATGGTAGCGTCCTTAGCCCTGGCAAGGCTTTGGACGACTCTGCCCACTTGAGTGTAATAGTCGGGATCACGTAAGCTCTATGTGATAATATCAGTTATATGATGAGCCTCCCGTTGTTCCTCATGATTTCAATTATGCATGTTTATCAATTATATTATGTTTTCAACAGGTTTGACCCAACGTTCAGTTTAACAGCTTTACTTATGATCATCTGTTTTAGTTTTGGCTCATTCATTTCAGTTATAGGATTTAATTATGTTTGTTCATGTTTTCAAGATATCAGCATGCAAGTCTTTACTTTGAAAATCTTATGGTGAAATGATTTATGATATGCATGATTTCAGTTATACTTACTTAACTATTTTACTTACCTTGCATAGTAGGTACATTTCAGGTACTGAGCACATACTCTATGTTGTTCATTTCATGATACAGACTCAGATGTACAAACTCAGTCCCACTGCTAGCTAGTCTCCCAAGCTTATCCAGTTCACCTGTTGGTGAGTCCTCATCCTTCGAGGACCTTCAGTTAGTTGTGTTGTTACGATTTCAGTTTCAGATTTCTAGTGAGCTGGTTGGGGTGCTTTCCCATCAGCTCATCAGTATGTAGTGACTTTTCAAACATAGTTTTATATTCAACTTCAGATTCAATAATGTTCTATTATACAGACTTTCACTATTTCAAAATATAGATTTCCTCTTTTGTATATTAAGCTTTAGCTTTGATGTTCATTCCTTGGGTCGACTTGGAGCCATTTATAGTTCTAGGTTTCGTGTCTCGATCTAGGCCTATGTTCGGGTCGTGAAAATTACCCAAAAAGCAAGAGCAATGATGTGAGTTTATTCTGAATAAAAATGGAAGATGAGCCAACACCTCTCACGATAGTCTGCGATATGACAAATTCATTTGCTGGCAATGTTACTTCCAGTATTCAGAGACCTTCTTCAGAAGGTAGATTTGAACTTAAATAGAATATGATGCAACTCTTGCACACAAGCGTACAATTCACAGTTCTTCCACATGAGGACCCTCAATAACACCTCCAAATTTTTATTGAGATCAGTAATACATATATACCCACCAATGTCAAAAAATATTATGAGAGACTCACTCTATTTCTGTTTTCTCTTCTTGGGCAAGCAAAGAGGTGGTTGAAAGATGAGCCACGAAATTCCATTACCATTTGGGATAATTTTGCTAGGAAATTTTTGATTTGTTACTTTCCATCTGGGAAGATGATGTGTCTGGTCTTATGACACATTTGTACTTCTTTTTATAGAGTTTTGCATGCCTTTAAGTACTAATTTAAGTTAATACTAATGCTATTTTTCTAAGTTTCAGGAATATCATGAGTTGGAGCAAAAAGGCATCACTCATAGAATTTTTGCCAAAAAGAGGGAATAGATGGACCTCAAATTCAATTTGTGTTTTGTGTATTCAACTGTGGTTCAATTCAGTGAGTTGACAGCTCGAGACATTATATAGGAGCAAATATAGACTACAAATGCAAAATCTAGACCATAAATAAAGTTGTTTTTCAAATTATTGAGCTTACAATATCTGGAAGTGCAGACCATGAGTGGCAATACGGACCATAAATCCAAAGTACGGTCTATACGTTGAAGAAAGGTAGCCGACAGATCAAGTTAAAGATGCAAAATGCATAACAAAGTACGAACTGTTAATTCAATATACAGTCCCTAACTGTGAATTGGGCCTACTGAATTTAAATTATACTTAATGTTTTGTCCTTAGTATATATAGTGTTTTTAGTCATTTTTCTTAAGAGTCTGAACTTTACAATAGAGAATAAACTGGTTGAAGAGTACCCATTGTATTTTGAAGATAATTTGAAGATCTATTTCATATTTTAGATTTCTCTCTCTTTAATTAATTTGTACGTTGATCATCCTTTCTTCTTCTTCTCTACTCATGAGCAGCTAGATTCTTATCTAATATTATGAACTCAATGAGGCTGTGAATGCTAGCGCTATAGATCAATTAGGATGAGGTGACAATAGGCTTTTAATATTTAATTGATTATGAATTATAGGTTGTAATTGGCGGATGCAATCATCGATTTATGCCAAATTGGTCCAATTGTTCTTGAAAGAGTCAATTAGGATTTGGGTAGAATCAATCATCAATGACCCAAGGCATAACTCTTGCTTAATAGATTTACTTAGAGATTTGATGAATCTAATTGGAAAATTACAATCTGTTTTGATTTGAATTCTCATTAATTTGAAAGTATCGATTGAGATAAATATTGTTTGGTTATTGAAAGACACCTAGTGATTGATTAAGTGATTGTTTGCACATTTAAAAAGAGCCCATTATTGATGAACCTAATTGAATGAGTTAGCAGGATCAATCCAATGCGTAAACACATCCCTAGTATTTTCTCCTATTGATTTTACCCGTTCCAATCTAGATTTTGAAATTTAATTTAATTCTCTCTTTATCCATTAACTTGAGTAGTTCTTAAAGCATTTGATCATATTTTCATTACTTAGTAGCTTGAACCAATTTCAAATCCTTGTAGATACAATCCCGACTCTTCATCGGATAATATTATTACTTCGACCATGTGCACACTGCTAATTGGAGATAAATTTGGGCAATACCAATTTTTAGACCATTGCCAAGGATTTAGCAATTGATTCTACTGAGTGAGATATATTTTGATTTGGGTGTTTTGTTCTATTCTATCACACTTGTTTTGCTTTGAATTGTGAAACATGCATAGAATGGCAGATCTTCCACCAGTAAGATGAAAAAAAATATTTGCGGAAGTCAATGATGACATAGATCATGCATGTGCTATTGTACCCCCAAGAGTGAATGCCCCAATATTTAAAATTGATGGGAACATGTATACCATGCTAAAGGTGGAAGGTCAATTTTACAACTCAATCGACCAAGATCTGTATCAACATGTAAAGAATTTCTTAGAGATGTGCAACATGCACAAATAAAGAAATGTGTTGCATGATGTTATCCGCATGTGGGTGTTTAAGTACTCATTAGTGGGGAGGCCCGTGATTGGTCGCACCGCCTGTCCCCCAATTCAATCCACACTTGGATGGATCTTGTCAATGTCTTTTTTAAAGAAATGGTTTCCCCAAGAAAAAAAGCCTAACAACATAAAAAGATCTTTTATTTTAGATGACTACAAGGGGAAACAATTGTTTGAGGCCTGGGACCATTTCAAACAATATGTCCTTAGGGAATCTACTCATAGGTTCCCCGGGAACATTTTTCTTGAAAACTTCTATATCGGTTTGGATTCACTCAGACAATCAATGTGAAACAATCACATTTCCACCATTCTCGATAGACTTGCAAGGCACAATTGGGCATGGAATGTCGGAGATCAAAGTGGATGTGTGAATGTTGGTGCTCCTTCTTTGACTCATTTGATAAAGGAGAACCAAGAAAGAGACCAGATGATCGTAGCCATGGCCACTAATATAACATTTCTCATGAAAAAGTTGACCAAGAATAAAGTCAAAAAGGTTTATGCAGTTTACGGAATACAAGCTTGGCCTCCTCAATTTGGGCATCGATGCCCTCCTCCTTATCAAAGTCAAAAATATCATGATCAATCTCTAGTACAATTTGAGGATTCTAATTACATAAACAATGCACCTAAAGGTTACCCAAGGTAAAATTTTCAACAACAAAATTATAGTCATCCATCTTCAAATTATCAACGTCAGTGGCAACCTCAACCATAAGGAAAAGATCAATATTATGGTAGAAATGATTATGGCGGCTCGGGTTGAGGCTGGCATAATGAAAACTTTGAGAATTGAATCTCCAACCCCTATGTTCTTCCAAAGGGCCCATCCTCTAGTTCACAAAATCGAAGGGAAGGGTCATCTCAAGTCCACGGAGATTCAAAAATTGAAGGTATATTGGAGAACATGCTCTCTAACCAAGAGAGGTTGGATGCATATTTGAAGATTTCGACTGATATTATTAGCTTCTACACAAGTTCTATTCAAAACTTAGAACAACAAATGAGAGGCCTTTTGAGACAGCATTACCCAAAGCAAAAAGGGCAACCTCTTAATAATACAATTATAAATCCCAAAGGAAGTGGAGGAGGCCCTAATGCCTATTGCATGGCCATTGTGACTCAAAGTCATAAATTGTTACTGTAACACCCCAAAAGTACCCGAGACTAGACCCTAGATTTGGAGTTTGAATCAGCAGAACAAAAAATTGAAAATTTCCCTTAATAAGAGTCTCATTACGACTCGTTATAAGGTGGGACAAGTCGTATCAAGACGCATGAAATGTAGTTCAGAGAAATGGCCTCAATATATCTTTCTAACCATGGATGCATCCTATAAATCGTGCCAAGATACTACAAATGGTACTGGGGACTCATTGTATCAAGATACGATTCATAACAAGGGTCCATGGTAAGAGTGTTTACAAGCTTTTAATACATCCAAAAGCCATGAATTTTGTACCACGACCCGTGTTATGTCACCACGCGTCATGGTACAACCCGAGAGGGCTGGTAGGATAGTTTCTTAGCTCAATTTCATAAGGGCATCCTAGTAATTCCCTATGTTTTTAACTCCTAAACTAGGCCATTTTGGCTTTCTAAAGGGCCTGTTAGAAGGTTTTTCCTAGTCTAATCCCTCATTCTTCTCACAACCACCATATAGTTCCTCTTTTCTCGTTCTCTCAAGGCTCAAGAACACCTAGGGTTACTCTCCAAGAGCTTCAAGCTTCTAGTAGGGATTTCTCTAAGCCAAGAATGTGGGATTGCTGTCGACCAAACACATGCAAGAGCACATGGTCATCAAGTAATATAGGACTAGAAGCCCCATTTATCGTACTCACAGAAACTGGTTAGTTTAATTGTTCAAGGTTGATTTTTGCTAGTCTATCAAACAATTGAAAAAGGGAATGATTTATAGAATTAAACTACTAAAACTTTAATCGTAAAATTAACTAAAGAGTGTGAAAACTTAGTTTTATTTTAGATGATGATGAAACTCTAGAGAAATGGCACTTTGTAGTTTTATGTTGAGTTTTCAAGACGTGATTACACTAGAATGATGCTTTCTATGGTTGCAAGTTTCAAGTTACTATCCCATTCCTTGCCACTATCTCTAGCATCCAAGAATTATCTCATGAACCCTAACCCCTATATCCCTATGGTAGTAGGAGAAACATGAAATGACGGTTATTCCTACTTGTATTTAAACTAAATAGGGTTGAAGGGTATATTCCTATACTCAACAACAACTTCTATCCTCTCACCAATGGGTTCAAGGGTCTTTGAATTCCTGTTCTATATTTACCTTTAACCCTTTTGATTCCCTTTCTCAAATTCAATTGAAATCCAACAGGTTTACTTACAAGGTGATCGGTCTCATAAATAAGAAATTAAAACAAGTAAATACAAACAACTATTAAAGAAGAATTAAATCTAGATAAATAGTCTTTCAAATATCAACCATCCCCCATGGCCAAAACCCTAGAGTATGAGTTTAGCCAATCATAGACAAGTGAAAAAACAAAGATTTAATCATCATTCCAAAGTAAAACAATAAACAAGAGAAGAACCTAGTGTAGAACTTGTCTTCATTCCAAACAGCTTGCAAACCTCCACAAATGAAGTACGAAATGTAAAAGTGATCAAAAGATGCCTAAAAAATGACCTAGAGGCTATATTTATAGTTCAGCCTTCACATGATGCTTCTGCCCTCCAACACTTAGCTTTAAAATCAACAATTTCATCTTTAGAATGGGTCTGGCATGTCACCCCACTTGTAGCCCCAAGTGTGGCTTAAGTTTTCTCTAAAGTTTGGCTCCGGGCATGCCGCACCATCCATCTCACCAGGGAGTTAACCAAATTTCCACTCCTCTAGATCATCCAGGCGCCCTGCACTATCTATCTCGCCAAAGTGTTAGTCCAATTTCTTGGCTCTAGGAACCAGCTGGTGTGTCGCCCCCTCCATAGTACCAGAATGTTGTGAAATTTCTCTATGTCTGGAATGCTTTTGGGGCTCCGTGCCTCTCATCTCACCAAAGTGTTGAATGAAACATCTCTGAAGTTTAGGATCTGGAAAGGGGCACTAGCCATAGCCCCAAATTTACTGCACATTTCTTTAAAGTTTCGGACCTAATGCGGGGCACTAGACGTAGCCCCAAATCCTTGTCTCAGCTTCTCAATTTTTCATACACTGAGCTAATTTGGGTCCCTTTTTCTTCATTTCCTTCTCAAAACACCTCAAATCATTTGTTAGCATACAAAACGCACAAGCATATGAATTTATGCATTTTCTAAGGATTATGAACTCAAAACAAGGTAAAAGATGAGAAAAACATGGAAAATGGTAGAAATATGCCCAACATCGCCACACCACATTTAAAATTGTTCATCCTTGAAAAATCCTTAATATGCACTTAAACTCATCTTTTACCTTCAGACATGGTACCTCTATCAATTTATACTCAACTGACTAGCATAGAGCATAGATCAAGTGGTTCATCAACATACAACAATTCTCATCAAGCACATGTAAAGGTTTCACAATCAAGATCAGACAACCTCTATAATTGACTCATTCTTTCAACACAAATGGCCAACATGATTAAGTATGAAATATAAAATAAATAGTACACCGACGTAGACATCTTGTTCCCCTCACTTTTAATGATGTTTCTCTATCAAATTATCAATCAAAAACATGGAACATAGTAACAAAGGCATCCTCACGCTCATAATGATGTAATGCACATATGTCACATACCATAAGCTTTCCCTTCATATACATTTAGACTACTTTGTTGTTTCAAGATATTCAGATCACAAGGACTTTTCTTGATTTTATAGTCAGGTAAGGGAGGATAGGAATGATATTTGTTTTATAGTGGCTACCACCCTAAGTTCTTTTAAGACATCTTTTCACTTTTCAAGTCCACCACTTTTTCTTACTTGTTCACCCTTTACTAACTCACCCTTTTTCTTTCTTTTCTTCTCGTGCCCCTGTTTCACTACTTAACTACTAGTCTTTGCTTATAGAATCTATAAGGATTTTGTAATTAAAGCTCTATCATTCATTTACCTAGCAGCAAGTAAACAACACAATTTTGTGGACACCCCTTTTCGTATTTTTCTCCTCATACCACATGTTTTTCATTCTCCCTTAATATTATACTTCGGTAGACCTTTACTTTCAAGTCTCAAAGTGCCTAGATTACTTTACACCAATCAGTTTGAGGTCTCACAAAAAGAGAGATTAAGCTACTTTCATGGCTAAGAAAGAATAAAGCTTATGGCTCAAAGAGGTTCACTAGCGAGAAGGTATAGGAAGGTAAAACAAACATGGGAGAAAATATGGCTTTTTCAAAGAAACGCCTTGATCATATCCCAACTACCTAACAACTAGTTATCCTATGTATACTAAGGAAACTTATAGATGCTACAATATGTACACATAAGACAATTTAACTCACCTCTCATGGCAATCAAGAATCTAGTCGGCTTCCTACAACTACACAATCACATAATCATGTTGAATGACATTTTTATTTCATTATTATGACCTTAGAATCATATTTGAGTCAAATTAAAGAGATATGTGTGTCTCTCATTGATTCGTCACAAGTTCATTCGAGATGACTACTTTACTGACACTAGTATAGCAGCTAAGTAGAATGTCACAAGCACACAAGTGAATGATCTTTGACTCAATCCTAAAAAAATAAAAGAATGTGACTAATTCCCTTAAGAAGGTCCTCATCCATCTATCATAGGGAAGGGTCAATACTCTAAGATGACAATGACTCCTAAAAGTTAAAAAAATTATCCAATTCAAAGGACTCCCCTTTGGAAAAGAATCGAGGCCATAAGAAAAATCGAAAGGTGGGTGAGGTATGCCAATTTTAAAAAAAAAATTTAAAAAAAAACTTGATGGCATACTCACCCTTGATGAACAACATTTTGACTCTAAAATTAAACTAACAAAATACTACTCAAGAAGAACAATAGTCAATACATCACAAGGAATCCAAGTAAACAACATCATCAATACTAACTATTACAAACCAAGACCTAACAAATCATAGAGCTACTACTACAGGGAATGAAACTATGCCTCTACAAATATAGTAAACAAAGAACAAAAAGGAATCTTTCCTCCACCCCACTCTTAAACAGTGCACTATCCTCGATGCACACACAATCATATCAAAAGGTAGAGAAAAGGAACTTCCTAGGCCGCTAAGCATCATCTTCAGGATTGTAATCCTGATACTCATCCTCATCATCATCGCCATCAACCTGCATGGCACTCGTAGAAGCATCACTATCCTAATCTATGTCCAAATCATCAACTCCGTCAGTGAGCACTGTGGCCTCATCATCATCAAGCGGCTCCTCAAAAAGGTGAGTCCCACTCTACACACCTTCATGGCACTGTCCATGAGTAGGTACCCTTCCTCAAGGGTTGCCATCTCCTCATCTGTGGCAAGTCAACCTCCTAACCTCAGTTGTAAATCTAGCATCCCAAATATGCGACCCTGCCAGCTTTCATCACAAGCCTGACAATCAGCTACAGTGAGGAGCAGAGCTGTGGAAGCGATGGTATCCTTCACCTTTGTAACATCAATCATTTTTCCTACAAGGTGCCCTACTAGAGGTAGACGAAGGTCTGCCTCTTCCTCCTCAATACCTTCCTCTCACAAAAACTAGGTCAAATGACTGCCACAATAATATTTCCACTGGCAGTTTTCCCTATATCTCCTTATGTTAACCCAAAGCACTGTACCAAAGTGGATAGGTATCGAATTCATAAGTATGTATACCAACACAACCCACTCTCTAATGAATCTATCATTTATGTCCCAGGGTGAAACAAGGAACAACCTATCCTTACCCAAACTTTTTCCTCCTTATTTAAGTAGGAGAACGCATGTGTGGAGTAGATCCCTTGTGGTCCCTCACCCAACGGGCATCTAAGTGCTTACCGTATAGAATGTGACGGATGTTGCAGAAAGGAGGATTATCAATCAAGATAAAGTACTCTAAAGGGTCTACCTCCGGTGTGCCAATGAAAGCATTAAACCTCTTGTAAGTGAACCGCTCCACCTAACCCCTTATCTTCACTTTGGTGCTCTCACCAAATGAGGTATCCTAGTTTTCGTAGAACTCCCTCAGCAATATGAGGTTGCACTCCTCCGGCACAGCAAAGATGTATCCAACCCCCAACTCATGGATCTTATCCATCATGGTCGGGAACTCAAGCGCAAGGTGGACCTCATCAATCCAATTTTCAGGAGCATACATAGCCTCTTTTTGTGAGTTGAACCAGGTAAGTCCATGAGGCTCTACTGCCTTTCCTCCAAATCTTCTAGTAGGGCCAACCTTGGTGGTTGATGAAGTAGCTCCCTTTTGGCCTTTTCGAAGCCTCTTGAAACTCGGTTTAGAAATCACCACTTCCTTTACTTGTGATGCCATGACTCTTTCCAATAAAAAATCAAGAACTGTACAAAATTAGTTCATGAACAACAAAGCTAACGAATTAAGTGTTCAAGGTGCTAGCACACTTGTGAGACTTGTCCAATGAGGTACTCAATACTTCCCCCATCATCATCCAATCTCAACAAAACTAATTTATTCACCAACTCTAACTACAAACAAGTTTATGAATTTTTTTATATCAACTCTCCCCTCACTTTTAACTCTTCAAGAATGCCACACTTTGGCCATCTCTCTCACTTTCCCTCCTTCAATTCATAATTCAAATAGTTCATATATGAAAGTAGCAATATTCAATTAATTCAACAATCCACAAGAAATTTACTACCATCCTTAATAAATTAATCATGAATTTCAACAAGTTAAGACTTATTCTCATGCAAGAATTCAATAACCTTATATTTTCTCTCTCTGTAATCAATGTATCTACCCACCAAATTCAAGAATTTAATTCACCGTTCCTATTCATCTCCACAACTTCATATCATTATATTCAACCAAAAATAAGTTATCCTATAAAGATAATACATTATCATGGAAGAATTTAAGAAATTAAAGCTCATGAAACCCACAATGTGAAACTTAATCTTTTCACCAACCATGATGATTTGGGTGTTTAATCTTAGGAAAGAAGAATGTGGGAGTATGATTTTAATATTACCTAAACAAGAGAAAAGAAATATACTTACTTGAGTTGAGAAGAGGAGCTTCACCAAACCTTGGAGAAGATAACAATGGAAGGGAAAGGGGGGAAGGAGTTACGGGTTAAGGGGGAGAAGAGAGAACTTTTTGGCTTTTTGTTTTTCAACTTTTTAATGAAAAAGGATGAATTTGATTTTAAATAAAGGTTTGGGACATGGGTTTTTGGTAATTTTAAGGTCTTTGGGTCAATATTGACCTATATTGACCAAAAACTTTTCAGCCATAATGCACCTGGTGCGCCGCCTCCTGTATAGCCCCACAGACTTAGATAAGAATTTTCTTTGAGGACTGGGACTAGCGCGGCATGCCACCCATAGCACCAACCTAGCAGATTCTTTTTTCTTCTTCTAAAGTTTACAACCTGGCTCCCCACGCTAGGCATTTCACCCAAATTTAACTTTTTCAGCTCATTTTCCCAAATCTTTTTGCCACCAAAGCTTTGTCGTCTATACTAAACAAAAAAATTGTAAAAATGTTAGAAAATATTTATTTACTCTCACCAACCACCTTAGTTATAGTTGTGGAATGTCATTCATGGGTTGTCTCCAATGCAACGCCTAATTTAACGTTGCGGCATGACTATGGTCACTGTCACTCCTTCATCCGAGTGAAATGGTGACCAAACTGACATTTTTTGAACTTTTATGCAGTCCACACTGTTTAACTAACTTATTACATCCTCTAAGTTCTACTATCGACTTAACTGTGAAGTCCTCATAGTGAGAAGGCTTCCTTGCATCTCTAAACACTTCAAAAACTACTTCTTGACCATCTACATTTATAGACATATTGCATGTCTTTACCTATATGACATCATCGGTGGTGGCTAAAAATCCTCTCCATAAAATAAGGGGAACTACTGCATCAACTTTGTAATCTAGGATCATGAAGTCCACCAGAAAGATTGAAAGGTCCCATCTTTATCAAGACGCCCTCTATTATTCCATCTGGGTAGGCAAGAGATCAGTCTGCAAGCTGCAGAGTCAATGTGGTAATATGTGGTTCACCTAGCCCCAAAGTTTTGAATAGGGCTGCCGGCATCAAATTGATGCTCACACCCAAATCATATAAGGTTGAACCAACTTCCTTATCTCCAATCACCACTACAAGGGTGAAGCTCCCAGGGTCCTTCAGCTTTTTAGGAATTTTGTTTTGGACTCGAGAATCGCACTCTTCCTTGAGAGCCACTATTTCAAACTTTGTTAACCTCCTCTTGTTGTACACAATGTTCTTTAGGTACTTAGCATATTTTGGAACTTCCTATGGAAGCTCCACCAATGGAATGTTAACATGTACCTATTTTAACAAGTAAAGAAAATTCTTGCAAGTTACGTCCTCCTTCCGTTTTGAAACCTCCGTGGAAATGGGGGCGGTGGTCTGGCTACTACAACTTTTGGTTGTGAGTTGCTTGACTCACTGACATCGCTCTTGGTCTTCTCAACCTGCTCATCATCAACCTTCTTTTCTCTATGGATTGTCTCACCCAGCTCTTTACCACTGCACAAAGAGATTGCACTCACATTTTCCTTGGGGTTCTTCTAGCTGTTACTCAAAAGTGTCCCTTTTGATCTGTTCGCCTGTGGCAGGGCCATTGCCCCATCTACCTTTTAAGCTGATGGATGGACTTCTGCATCTCAATTCACCACTTAATTTTGTTGCACCATATATTGCTTCATTGTCTCCTCAAGAGAACTGCTTAACTAATGGCCCTGTTGCATTGGATAATTATTCTGGGGCCTCTAGAAATTCTGATTCCCTCCCCATGAGGGATTTGCTACATTTTGGTACCCCTGGTTATGGCCATTACCTGCAAAACCTCCACCACGATCTTGTTGTCCCACAAAAAATACAGATTGATGTTAAGTGGACAACCTAAATATATGTTTCCTTCTCCACATGCCTCGTTTGATGGTTGTAAGGTCTGCACCTAATGTACCTATTGTACTTGGCTTACTACTAGTGTGGTCACAATTTTGCTAATCATTCACCAGTTGGCTAATGTCTACTCTAATTGACGCAACACCATCCACTTCAAGCTTCCCTGGCACCTTAGCTGTAATGATTCCTTTGCCTGAGTCTTGATAATCCTGACTCTCCACTGATATGAGGTTCAAAAGAGCCTCAATTTCATCATAGCTCATGGAAAAGATTTGTCCCAGTGTAGTAGTATCAAGCAGGATCTTTGACTCGAGCTTCAGACCCTCTATAAAGTTGCACCTAATTATCTCCTTAGGCTGCATGTGGTGAAGAAAATCTCTCAATAGCCCTTGTAACGTTCCCATGCCTAAGCTAAGGTTTCACCATCTTTCTACACTAACCCGGAGATCTTCCCTCTCAACTCCTTGGTTCTCCTTGAAGAGAAAAACTTGTTGATGAATTTTTTGGAAAGAGCTTCTCATATGATGATGGAACCTGTTGGCTCATTTTGAAGCCATTCCTTGGCTTCACCAATTGGTGTGAATAGATATAATGTCAGTTTAACCTATTCATTTGACATGTTCTAGTAGTGGAAATTCTCACTCGACTCCACGAATGTCATCAGATGCCTGTAAGGATCCTTGTGCAGCTTTCCCTGATAGTGTCAAGTGTTTTGGACCAACCGCACGGTCCCTTTCTTCAGATCAAAGTTTTTAGTGATAGCCGGCTTGACGATCTCTTTAGAAGTGTTCTCCAAATTTGGCCTAGCAAAGTTCAATACTGGAACTCTCTCGTGATTGTTTCCTTGCGCCTGCTCATTATTCTCCATGATTAACCTTCAGAAGGTTCTCTCAATTTCAGGATCTAGAGAAACAAAAAGTGATTCTTGACTTCTCGTACTTCGCCTACACTGAGCACACAATCCTGTAAACTTCACAAAAACAAAGAAATAAATGTAAAATCCAAATTAGCGGAATAAAATCCTAACCTAAAAACGATCAAACAATATTCAAGTTTCTGGTAATGGCATCAAAAATTTGATATCGCCCAAGCGCACATAGTTGTCAAGTAATATAGGACTGAAAGCCTTGATTATCATACCCACAGAGACTTGTCAGTTTAACCGTTCAAGTTTGATTCTTATTTCGATATTCTATTAAATAGTTGAAAAGAGTAATGATTTTGAGAATTAAACTAATGAAACTTTATAATGTAAAATGAGAATTAAACTAATGAAACTTTATAATGTAAAATTACTAAAGCGGTTGCAAACTTAGTTCTACTTCTGATAATGATAAAAATCTAAGGAAATGGCATTTTGCAGTTTCAAGTTGAGTTTTCAAGAGGTGATTACACTAGATTGATTCTTCCCATGGTTGCTCGCTGCAAGTTACTATCCCATTCCTTGCCATTATCCCTAGCATTCATGAACTATCTCATGACCCCTAAAGCTTATAACCCTATAGTCGCAGGAGAAACATGAAATGACAGTTATGCCTACTTGTATTTCAACTAAATAGGGTTGAAGGGTGTATCCCTATCCTCAATAACAACTTCTATCCTCTCACCAATGGGTTCAAGGGTCTTTGAATTTCCTATTCTGTATTTACCTTTAACGCTTTCGATTACCTTTTCCAAGTTTGATCGAAAGCCAACAAGTTTACTTCAAAGGTGATCGGTCTCATAAATAAGTAATTAAAACAAGTAAATATAAACGACCATTAAAGAAGAATCGAATCTAGATAAATAGTCTTTCAAATATCAACCATCCACCATGGACAAAATCCTAGAGTATGAGTTTAGCCACTCATAGACAAGTGGAAAAACAAATACTTAATCATTATCATTCAAAAGTAAAACAATAAAGAAGAGAAGAAACCTAGTGTAGAACTTGTCTTCCTTCCAAAAGTCTTCAATCCTCCACAAATGAAGTACAAAATGTAAAAGTGATCAAAAGATGCCTAACAAACGACCTAGAGGCTATATTTATAGTTGAGCCTTCAAACGACGCTTCTGCGGTCCAACACTTACCTTTAAAATCAGCAATTTTAGCTCTGGAATGGGTCAGGCGTATCGTCCCACCTGTAGCCCCAAGTTGGGCTCAAGTTTACTCTGAGGCTTGGCTCCGGGCACGCCACACCATCCATCTCAGCGAGCAGTTAACCAAATTTTCACTCTTCTAGATAATCCGAGAGCCCCGCGCCACCTATCTCACTAAAGTGTCAGTAAGATTTCTTAGCTCTAGAACCCACCTAATGAGCCGCCCCCTCCATAGCAACAGAATGTTGTGAAATTTCTCTATGTACAGAATGCTTCTGGGGCTCCGCACCTATCATCTCACCGAAGAATTGAATGAAACATCTATGAAGTGTAGGTACTAGAACAGGGAACTAGCCATTTCCCCAAATTTACTACACACTTCACTGATGTTTCGGACCTGGTGCGGGGCGCCAGCCATAACCCCAAATCCCTCTTCTCAGCTTCTCAATTCTTCACACCTTGGGCTAATTTGGGTCCTTGTTCCTTGATTTCCTACTCAAAACATCTCAAATCATTTGTTAGTATATAAAACACACAAACACATGAATTTATGCATTTCCTAAGGATTATGATTCTAAATTATCAGAATCAGACTTAGATTATAGTTATTTGGTCTATTAGGTGATCATGACATTCTAGTATATAGATCTGAATAGCCCCAGGACCCTAGTTCAGTTACCGCTTGTTCTTAGACGGTTACGACGCTTCCAGATAAGCAGCTCGAACCAGTCTAGAACCCAGTTTCAGAATCTGGTCCGATAAGACTCTCAAGGTACTATCAGTTATACGTCCCTAACTAGTCTTGGTCCCCAGTTTTGAGGTATCAGTTTAGTAGTTCAGTATAGGTTTTCCAATGGGAGTAGGACTTAGCACCGAGCGGACCGGGGTTTTAGTTCACCTAGGTTCCCAAAGCTATGTTGCCAGCATAGGTTCCAGTTGCAGATTATTAGCCTGATTGGCTCCAAACTTTTGTGATCACCCAATTCATGCCTTTATACCTTGGCAAGGTATATTGGGTCCTACCAGAGGGGTGTATACATCGGACTCCACATCTAGCTCACGTGGTTAAGTGTCGGTTATAGACTCTCCCACTACTCAGTCCAGTCTAGTTTCAGTATAAGAATCTCAGTCAAGCTTCAAATCTATCAGTGAAGTGAAGTGAAGTGATGTATTTCAGATTCAGTGTTACAGATTTAGGGCATGTCTTTGACCACTAGACAGGGTAGTAGACGGTTGATGTATCAGACTCGACCCTATCTTTCGTAGCATGCATTCCCATCTGTGTCGCAACTGATTCGGTAAGCTATGTGTCCAGTGCACGAAGAACTGCCTTCGGTCCCCCAAACTTACTTACTCGTGGCAACCTTCCGGCCGACCAACAACCTATAATGCTAGTCACTACTCCCACTGGGGCTTGGAAGTAAGCCCCACAACCCAAAGCGGCGAAGAGCAAATAGAATTTGCTACAAAAGCCGGCTAACAGGGGTATTCCTGCGTATGAGAACATAGTAATAGAGAAGATAATAGCCAAAATAGGATTCGTTTTGTCTAGGGCGCCCAAATCTGCTATATATTTGACACGGGTTTGCCGTAATGCTAAAACTATGGCGAATGCATCTATCGTTATTGATGCATAAATAAAGATACCAATTAGTAGTGATTGAATTCCTTCTATGGTTCCACATGAGAAACCAGTACGAATATAACCTACATGTCCATTTGAACTATGAGCTAGAAGTCTTTTTACTTTCGTTTGGGCCATGGCGGCCAGTGCTCCTAAGATCATAGAAGCAATGCTGCAGAAAAAGAAGATTTGTTGCAATGTAGCTCCATAAGAACCATAAATAGAAACACGTGAAATATTAGCAGAAATAGAGATTTTAGGCGCAATAGAAAGGAATGTTGTAACCGGGGTGGGTGAACCCTCATATATATCAGGTGCCCACATATATAGAGTCAAAAGATATATGGAGTCCGAAGGGTAGGGGTTTTCTTCGGGGCTCGAGAGATGGAATAGATAGGGCCCCACAAGTTTTTAATTCGCCGCTGGGGAATTCACACGAAAGGGAATGAGGAATTCTCAACGAAAAAAGTGCTCTCTGAACTGAACGTGAAAGTAGTTTTCCATCAGACGGCTTTTCCTATAACTCTACTCTCAACTTGGATTATATATCCAAAAAGGTCCGCTCTCGGCCATTCCACATGCTGCCGAGCAGAGACGTGGTTATCTTAAGTGGATTCTCTCTTTGGTAGTAGATGTCGAACCTGTTGTGCCCCATTGACTAAGAAGGGGTCGGACACAGCAGCTACATGGACCCCTTCCTTTTAGTTATTGCCAGTGCTTTCCCGGGCCGAGCCGAAATTTTTTATTAGAAAGGGCAGGCAAAGCCCGAAGGTTGCTATCCCAATAGGAAGGGCGGAATGAGGAGAGGAGCTGAAAGCCACTTGACTCTAAGGAGAGGGCCCGAAAATCATACCACGGTGGTCAAAAAAGCGTGTTCCCTTCAGATAAGACGCACCGTAGGCCATCCTCGGCCTTCTTCGTTTTCGACGAAAAAAATATCTCGATCTCCAAAAGCATTTTCCTTCCCCTGCCGCACCTCCCTCCCTTCGTCGAGCCTTTGCTTTAATAGTTGGGGAAAGCATTCCCTTATCTGAATCTGGAAAGCTGCAGGGATGACAAAAAAGGGCGCTTTCCTGTGTTGCACATAAAAAAAGGACCTAAGATACGAGCATCTTCTCTTAGGTTTCTTCCTCCCGCACCCGTCGCCGCCCGACCCGCGTTTGAGGGGAAGATTAGCAAAGCGGGAATAGAAAGAGGGAAGGGGAGCAGCATCTTATTCTCTTCGCGAGAACTTCCGGATCATATAAGCATTCGGAACGGGCTCCGCATTCATTTTGTTGGCAGAAACGATCCATTCCATTCGGGGCTTCGGGGAACCCAAAAATTTGACTTGAGAATCAATGATAGATAGACAAGAGATAGATAAACGCGATATATATTTTTCTCACAAAACAATTGTGAGATAAAGAGCAGATGGATCCTATCCCCTATATCGAACACTCATTCCTATCTATTGATAGAAAGATCTTCGTCAAATACTGGACTTTGCCTTTTTTTAGGAATTACTCATATCCAAAGCAGCTTTTCACAAGCACCCCACCCCATACAACTAGTTGGGGGGGCTGTTCGCCTTTTGAATCAAACAAAGTAAGTAGTAGGGGCGTTCCGCCACTTGACTCTAAGGAGAGGGGCTTCATAGAAACTTTCATTCTAAAGGAAAGCAAAGAACCAACCTTTAGTCAATAGGATCCCTACTTCCCTCTTTCCGTCCTCATCACTTCAATTCAAGGGCAAACCCATTTCCTAGTCACTGGGATGAGCGCACCTTTGGTACTTCAATAGGGCGAGTAGTTTGATAGTGACTTCTTTCGTTTGGTAGGGCGACAAAAGGCTACTTCAATGCCGGAAACTCGAGAGGGTCTCCTTTGGAGAAGCGTTTGCCGATAACCAAAGCCTCACTCTGATTATGTCATGAGGCTGACTGAATCCAATCCATAAACCCGGAAATGAAACGTTGTTCGTTCCCTTTCGTCAAGTAGGTAAAGTAGGCATACGAACCACTTTTCCTTAGACTCTATTGGAACAAAGCAAAGAAGGAGGCGGAAAGGAGAAAGGAAAGGGACAAGGGCGGTCTTGCTTGGCGCGAAGGCTGCTGGTTCGGGGGTAGAGTACAGTACTAAAGGTCCTTGGACTTCCAGGCGGTTTTTCTTTTGGGCAGCTGTTCACCGTTGGATCTCGCCAATACAGCCCCCTATAGTTTTCGTTACCGAGATATCTTTTTTTTTATTGTTCCCAGGGATTTTTTGGGGAATCTGCTCCCATGCTGCAAATGGTCAAATCTGAACTGAACCCTGTTGCTCTTCTTTCTTTCCTCGCGAGCAGAAAGCATACGAGCAGCGTGCGTTGCGTGATTGTACTGTGTTTTTTGCACTTGACTGGGTGGACAGTTGACCGAAAGATAACTTCGATTCGCCCGGCCAATAGGCAGGCGGCATGCTTATCTTGTGTGACAACACTACAGAGCGAGTTGCTCTTCTAGGCAGGCAGCTGTGTGACAACACTACAGAGAAAGTGGCGCTTTCGTGTAACATGCTATGGTCTCAATGCCCTTATGAGGTAGTGATGAGTTTCACGCGCTCTAAGCCCGGCCCGCGCGCGGTTAGGACGATTGGCCGCAGAGCGGTACCACCCACCCTACCCTACCACCTATAGGCGGCCGTCCTACAGCCGCCCGAAAAGGAACTACAGTGATCTTAAATAGGGATCCTACAATGATAAACAGAATCCCCATAAAAATACCACTAGATCGAGCACTAGTGATTTTGTATCCGATCAAAATCTTGGCTACTTGATCGAAGTGGGTAGCTCCAGTAGACCGATAGATCATGGAACAAATAGGGTGGGTAGGCCTAAGCACCACACACGTATAGACGCAAACCCCCCTCGTTAACGTACATGCGACTCTCACCGCATACGGCTCGCACAAAGACTCCTAAATCCATCCGGAGCCCTTTCTTCCACCTCTCCTCTCCAATCCTCGATCAAACTTGCATTCCCTAGGTGCTATGAAATGGGGGTCTTTCCTTCGCCTATCGTATGTATCGGCTTGGCTTCTTCCCGAACCAAGGAGGCATTCTGGCGGACGCATGCGTGTAGGAAGGCCGACGACTACATAAGCTAAAAGACTACGACTACAAGACAAGCCGAAAGCAGCTCGCTTCTATTCTCGTTGGGATTGGATATAGATGGGAAATCTATAGATCGTAGTAGTTCGCCAACCTCTCTAACTAACATACGATACAATTTCACTTCACAGCACGACCAAAAAAAAGAAAGAGTTTCGCTCTGTTGGCCTTCCTACGCTGACGAATGCCTCTTTTCTCTTCTCTGAAGTCTACAACAAACAAGTGGGACAGGCAGGATTCAAACCTACGTAGAAAAACTTCAACAGATTTACAGTCTGTACTTTTGACAACTCGGCAACTCTCCCCTTCCCAGGCCGAGGCCCCCCTCAATGGGTTCTAATTCTAAGAAGGGGGGGGGCGCCCTGAATCAATCAAAAAGCTTATTGATTTAATTGAAGGGAACTAAGACGATTAGCTTAGCTAGCATTCTGGGAGAATCTAGTCATTTATGAACTTCGTTTCCACTAGTAAACTAAACCAATTCCCCCAAAAAGAACTCGGAGCCTAAAGAGAAGAGAGTTCAGTCTACAAGAAGCTGGCACAGCTTTAGCCATTGGGCCACATCCATCTATCCTAAACAGTAACCCCTTTCTTGTTCGTTTTTCGAATGACGCTAGTGGAGACTAATTCCTTCCGGCTAATGAAGATACTACTCCAGTCTTTCCAGTGGATCCTTCCCTAAGAATGGAATGAACCAAGTTAACCTATACGAGAGTGAGGAAGAAAAAACAACAATCAACTTACCGCTTTTGATGTCCCACGATTCTACTAGTTTAGAAACAAAGGAGAAGGACACCACCTGAGGCAAGCGCTAGGTCAGAAAAGCGATAACTAAAAAATCTCCCCAAGTAGGATTCGAACCTACGACCAATCGGTTAACAGCCGACCGCTCTACCACTGAGCTACTGAGGAACAATGGACTTAATGTTGGAAGCCGACTCTCGTTCTTTGGACCAACCTATGACCCAATAAAAATGAGTTCATCACTCTTTTTCACATACATCGGGAGAAAGGGTTACGATAGCAAGCCCCTCCCCGGCCGGAGAGCCTCCAGGACAAGGAGGCGGCGATCAACCATCCACTCTCGAGATTCATATTTATCAATAGATCTCTGCATCCTACCAGTTCGCTAAGTAGACTCACTCTACCGAGGGGCAACAAAGGTTGGAACTCTTCCTGCCAAAAACAAGGGACCTACTTCTCATCCTAGGAGTTAGTTGGTATGAAAGAGTCCCCTCTGTGTCTATCTCTCCGAGTTTCTACTACTAAGTAGCACTTCTGCTATTCAATCATAGAATCAATTCCGATCAAGCTGAAAAAAGTCAGCGCTATATATGTTTGTTATTAGTAAAGCGCTAAGGCCCTATCTACAGTAAGGGGCCCTTTCTTGCTCGTTAGCACTGTTTTTTGATTGCATCTATGGTGCCTCTTTTCTTTCTCAAAGTCAACTTTCTCTCTTCTTAGTCAAGCTTTGAAGTCCCTACTTTATTTAGATTTTGGGGATATTTGAAGAAGCGCAGGTTTGGAACCCTATACGTATACAAGGGGCTGGTCTCGATCTCTCTTGGTGGTACCCTTCTCGATGATTTTTGACTCAACATTGATTTCATGCTTGAGTTGGAGGGCCCTCCATCCATCTATTGAGTCAAGTAATTCGCTATCGGAAATTTCTCCGCCGCCTATCTCATGCCATGCTTCTTCTTTCTCCAAATCGGTTCCTAGTGTCAGCCAATCAAGATTCGCCATCAAGAGAGGGAAGAGCATTGACTTTAGGTTAGGCCGGTCTCATCATTCACGCAATTCCCCTGTCCATCGATTGATCACGCAAGTACGCATCCAGTCAGCGCATAGCGAATGAAAAAAGCGTTCATCCTGGATTCTCTTCCTCAAGAAAAATGTCTATCAATTGATCCCTATGGTCAAAGTCTCCACTTTTCATGCCCCTCTACTAAGAGATGCACCATGTTGATAGGAATCAGCAAAGACCTTCTTGTACACATCCTCGAGGGCAGCATTCATGGAAATCATCACTACTTTCTCCCGAGGGCATGGTATGGCTTTGTTCTTGGTCTTGTTTAATAGATGTCGAGTGCCGCTTTTCCCCGTCCTAGAATCTCCATCTGCTCTAAGTGGGCGCGAGCTAGAATCCTTATGTCAGCTTGGTTGTTCAAAAGACTATCTCTTTACCCCTTGCATCTTCGTCTTTTCGTAAGCCCAGACCATTCTTCTGGATCTGCATTAGTCCTATTTCAGGTGCAAAGCCTCTTCAATAAAGACCTTTTTTTTTATTTCTCCCCCATTTCTCATTTTGTTGATTGAAAGAGAATAAGCGCTATCCATTGAGTAAAGAGAGGGTTTGCTACAGTGATTCGGGCGGTTGGTGGCCCCTTCGAGAGTTGCGGGTCCTTGCCGCTGCATGAGTGTTAGCTCACACTAAAAACTCCTCCGACACGAGTCCTAGTCATTGCACTGCGGTCCGTTTCCCGGCTTCGCTTGCGCGATTTGCACTTCTGATTGGTTCCAGCCATCCCCAACCTTAATGAATGGACTATGAAGGGGTCGGTCAAGCGGTTCGGGTTTTCGGTCGGTTCCCGTTCGCCTTCCCCCCCATAGTCCATTAGTGGGTAGGGTGGTCAACTTAGAGGGCGCCCGCCTCCTCTTCAGACGTGTCCTCGACAACCTGGCGGTTCTTCGGTCTCCGCTTTTGGGGGCGGGAGTGCTTGGTCGCTGGGGGTTCGTTTTCCTCAACCAATTCGGTTATGTCAGCCTTGGTCTAACATTTTGTTATGAGCTGGCTAGACAAAGATAGATTGAAGGTCAGATAGATTTGAGTTCAAGTGGCACAGCACCTTCGATCGACCAGAGGGCCTATTCTACCCTTACCGAATTCATTCTATTGAAGTGTAATGTAAAAAGCTCCTTCTCATCTTGCATTTCTTTGGTTTGGAAGTTCCAGAATGTTTTCTGTGGATTTCTATAACAAAGGAAAGCCTCCTACCCTAATACCATGCCATTTGATTTAAACAAGTTCTGTGCTGCTCACCACTCCTCGAGGCCAAGGACGGGGTCGAACCGTCATTCCAGGATTTGCAGTCCGATACATTTCCATTATATTACCTAGCCAAACCCGCCACCTCATGTGCCAAAGTCAAATGGTTGGTCTTCCTTCTTCGCTCCTTCTTTTTCTACATATGGGGTGGCGGCAGAGAAGAGGGGACAACTCCTTTCTCCTTTTCCTTGTTCAATCTTCCTTTTCTGATTGAAAGTAGCAAGCCACTCTACTATTGGTACAGAGGCCAGATAGAAGGTTGCTCATCCAGCCCAGCAAATCCATTGTTTATGCGGCAGTGCAATGCAGCTGAAAAAGGGAAGCCCCTTTTTATTAGTAAGGTATAGGTTGGTTGGGGAAAACTCCAAAACTAGGGTTCCAAAAAGCTTACCTTATATTATAGAAAAGTTTGAGAAAGGGGCACCCCTACTATACCCCTAAACTACAAGATAGCGCACAACGGCTGAAAAGCCGTTGTTGCTTGCTGCTTGCAGGATCAAAAATCTCTCTTTCGCCTCTCCTCCCTGTCTCAATTCTGATTTATTAGCTTCTTCCTTCACGCAAGCTACGGTCTAACGACCCCCTTGTTGTGTTGCATTTTGTGATCTTCCGCCTCAGTCTGCGTTTTTCGGATAGCCGGGACCCGATGTTGATTTCCGATTTAAATGTCAGCTCCAGGTTTGGGGTGGCCCATCTTATTAGTTCAGCTATCACTGCTGGAAACCCCAGAGGTTGTTCGGCTGCGTACTCCCCGTCTGCCTATCTCACACTCCCAAAGCCAGGTTTGCTTTCTTCTTTCATTTTCCTTTCCTGCATGTTTCTTTTTATCCATAGGTCGGCTTCGCGCAGATAGATCTTTGCCGGGAAAGATTGGTGCCCCTTGAGGTATGCCCTTTCGGTGGGTTATTCCTTTATCTATCTTTTCCATCCAGTGCCCGCACTGCGTCAGAAAATCTTCGTCTTCGATCTCTCTTCACAACGCATTTTGACCATCTTAGATACTTCAGATTATTTAAGTTCAGATAATTAGCTGGTCATTGAATGCCTTTCCTGTTCAGTCATTTACATTTATCAGCATATTTCTCTCACATACTCAGTATATTCAAAGTACTAACATATGCTTTTATGTTTTATCATTTCATGATATAGCTGCAAGTTCTCAGACGCAACACTGTTAGTTGTTGCAGTACAGATTCTCCAACTCAGCAGTGAAGTGTGAGTCCTCATCCTCTGAGGGCCTTGTTTTCTCTCTTTCAGTCATTTATTAGTTTCAGTTAGACTTAGAATAGCTGGGGGCTTGTCCCAGTAACTCCTCAGTTAGATGGCTTTCATACAGACATGATTTTTAGATTTATCAGTATGATTCAAATGTTTTGAACTTTATGTTTTCAAACTTTTCATTCATAAATGCTTTATGATATTATTTCAAGTTCCGTTGTGCATGATTACTCAGAATAATAGTGAGTGATAGACCAGGGATTGACTTGGGGTCACTTATGTCTTCAAGTACCGTTTTACATCCAGGGTGTAGGCTTGGGGCATGACAAACTTGGTATTAGAGTGCTAGGTTTAGAGTATCCTCCGAATGTGTGAAAGCCGCATCAAGTAGAGTCCTTTTCATCGGTGTGAAGCGCGCCACACTTATGACGAGGAGGCTACGAGATGTAATTAGAAAAATTCCCTTTTGTTCATATTCTTTATCGTTCGTTAAAGTTCAATTCAAAAATTGCCCTTATAATTCGTGCTCTATTTCATTTCAGTGAACTATGCCTCCAAGACGTGGTAATAGAAGAAGGGCTGGTAATATCAACAGACTTGCCCCACCAGCTCCGACAGCTCCTCAAGATGACTCAGTTTCTACCACAGAGTTTAGGGAGGCCATACAGTTACTAGCCTAAACTGTGACCAATCAGATGAATCAGCAAGTGGTGCCGATGAACACCAATGGGTCTGCAGCAGTTGCAAGGGTGCGGGACTTCACCCGGATGAACCCTTCATATTTTCATGGAACAACGGTGGGAGAGGACCCACAAGAGTTTGTGGACGAGATTAGAAAAATCACCCGAATTATAGGTATCAATCCCTCTAAGAGTTCCTACTTGGCTGCCTACTAGCTGAAAGGGGTAGCTCAAGTCTGGCATGATCAGTGGAAAGAAGGGCAGCCAGCGAGAGTAGGACCAGTGGAGTGGGAAGAATTCCACACAACTTTCTTGGACAGGTTTTTCCCTCGGGAGTTGAGGGAGGCTAAGATGGCAAAATTTATGAATCTGCATCAAGGAAATAGAACAATGGGGAAATATGCTCTAGAGTTTACCAGGCTATCAAAGTATGCTCCGGAGATGGTAGCTAAGCCAAGGGCTCACATGTTGAAGCTCGTAAATGGAGTATCTAATCTGGTCCTCAGGGAGTGCAGGACGACAATGCTAATGAAGGATAGGGACCTCTCTAGCTTAATTGTGTATGCCCAACAGATTGAGGCCAAAAGGCTAAAGATATGAAATGTAAGAACAAGCGAGCAAGGACTGGCCAGTGAGATTTCGTCCATCAGAGGTCTAGCGGCAGTAGCCGCCCACAGCCACAACCCCAGCAGCAACAGCAGTAGAGAACCCCAACATCTACTTCAGCCAGAACCCCAGCCTTTCGGTCCAACCAGGATCGGGGGGTGTTTCATCTGGCACTCAGTCTCAAGCTCACAGTATTGAAAACAAGTATCCAGCTTGTCCTAAGTGTTGTAGGAATCACACAGGAGAATGCCTTTAGGGAGGAGAGGGCTACTTTGGGTGTGGATAGGTTGGACACAAGCTTAGGGAGTGCCAGTCAGCAGTGTTAGGGAGATCACAATCTACCACATCATCAGTTCCAGCAAGTCGACCAGCCCAGCAGGCTAACATATCAGGTACAGATGGCGGTCAGCGCCAAAATCGTTTCTATGCTCTATCTTCCCGTTAGGATCAGGAAAGCTCACCTGACGTAGTTACTGGTATATTACGTCTCTTCCATCTAGACATATATTTTCTCTTAGATACATGAGCTACTCTATCGTTCGTGACTCCTTATTTAGCGGTTCAGTTTAATATAAGTCCAGAGGTCCTCTCAAAACCATTCTCAGTTTCCACTCCAGTTGGTGAGTCAATTAGAGCCAGCCGTGTGTATAGACGTTGCCCAATCTAAGTCCTGAACAAAGTAATTTCAGCTGATCTCGTAGAACTAGACATGGTTGATTTCAACCTTATTCTCGGCATGGATTGGTTACACTCCTGCTATGCCTCAGTTGATTGCAGAACTAGAGTTGTCAAGTTCCAGTTTCCTAAGAAGCCAGTATTAGAATGGACAGGCAACAGTTCAGCACCTAAGGGTATGTTTATTTCCTACCTTAAGGCCTAGAAACTTATTTCCAAAGGATTTCTATATCATCTAGTTCGAGTCAAGAATTCCAACTCTGAGACCCCAACCATTCAGTTAGTTCCAGTTGTCAGTGAGTTCCTAGATGTATTTCCTGAGGATATTCCTAGAGTTCCCCTTGAATGGGAAATAGACTTCGGAATAGACCTCCTCCCAGATACTCAGCCCATCTCCATCCCTCCTTACAGAATGGTTGCAGCTGAGCTTAAGGAGTTGAAGGAGCAGCTAAAAGATCTTCTTGACAAGGGTTTTATTAGACCCAACATCTCTCCCTGGGGTGCTCAAGTTCTATTCATGCAAAAGAAAGAAGGTACCCTCAGAATGTGCATAGATTACCGTTAGCTGAATAAAGTCACTGTCAAGAATAGATATCCCCTACCTAGAATTGATGACCTGTTGACCAACTTCAGGGAGCCAGTTGTTTCTCCAAGATCGATCTCAGGTTAGGATGCCACCAGTTAAGAGTTAGAGAGAGCGACATACCAAAAATAGCATTCATAACTCGGTATGGTTACTACGAGTTTGTGGTGATGTCCTTTGGGTTAACGAATGCCCAGCAGCCTTTATGGATTTGATGAATAGGGTTTTCAAGTAGTACCTGGATATGTTCATCATTTTATTTATCAATGACATTTTGGTGTACTCCCGAAATGAAGAAGATCATGCCAATCACCTAAGGTTAGCATTACAGACTCTTAGAGATCGCCAGTTATTCGCCAAGTTCAGCAAGTGTGAATTCTGGTTGAAGTCTATGACTTTCTTGGGTCATGTAGTCTCAAGTGAAGGGATACAAGTAGATCCTCTTAAGATAGCAGCAGTGAAGGATTGGCCCAGACCGACCTCTCCTACTGAAATCAGGAGTTTCTGGGCTTAGCGGGTTATTACCGACGGTTTGTGGAAGGTTTTTCCTCCCTAGCATCTCCTCTGACCAAGTTAACCTAGAAGAAGTTGAAATTCCAATGGTCGGACGAGTGTGAGAAGAGTTTCTAGGAGTTGAACACTCGACTCACTACCGCTCCAGAGCTAACCTTGCCTGAAGGATCAAAGGGGTTGGTTGTTTATTGTGACGCTTCCAAAGTTGGACTCGGTGGCATTCTGATGCAGCGGGGCAAAGTAATAGCCTATGCCTCCGGACATCTCATTGTTCATTAGAAGAATTATCCAACTCATGACTTGGAGTTGGCAGCAGCGGTATTCGCGTTAAAAATATGGAGACACTACTTGTACGGGGCTCACGTGGATGTGTTCACAGATCATAAGAGCCTTCAGTATGTGTTCAGCTAGAAAGACCTAAACCTGCGCCAGAGACGATGGTTGAAACTGCTAAAGGATTATGACATGAGTATGTTGTATCACCCGAGTAAGGCCAATGTGGTGGCTAACACTCTAAGCAAACGGTCTATGGGAAGTGTGGCTCACATTTAGGAAGGCAAGAGGGAGTTAGTGAAAGAAGTTTACAGGCTAGCCCGACTAGGGGTGCAATTGATAGATTCAACTGAAGGTGGCGTGGTAATGCAAAGCAGGTCGTATTCATCCTTGGTAGTTGAAGTTAAGTCCAAACAAGATGAAGATCTAGTTCTACTTAAACTTAAAGAAGCAGTTCTCAAAAATGAGGTTGAGGCTTTCTCCCAAGGGGGAGATTGGGTGCTTCGTTACCAGGGTAGGTTGTGTGTACCAGATGTTAGAGAGTTGAGACAGAAGATAATGGTTGAGGCACACAGCTCGAGATACACCATTGACCCCGGTGCTACCAAAATGCATTGCGATTTACAGGATATTTACTGGTGGAACAGCATAAAAAGAGACATTGTTGAATTTGTAGCCAAGTGTCCGAGCTGCCAGCAAGTCAAAGTAGAGCATCAAAGGTCAAGACGGATGACCCAAGATATCAGTATACCCAACGTGGAAGTGGGAAGAAGTGAATATGGACTTCATTACGAGTCTACCTCGGACTCACCAATAGCATGGCTCAATCTGGGTAGTAGTAGATCAGATGACTAAGTCAACTCATTTCCTCCCTGTTAAAACCACAAACTCAGTTGAGGACTATGCCAAACTTTACATCCGAGAGTTAATTAGACTTCATGGGGTGCCATTGAACATTATTTCAGACAGGGGTGCCTAGTTCACCTGCCATTTCTGGAAGTCTTTTCAGAAGGGAATTGGTACTTAGGTCAAGCTCAGTACAACTTTTCACCCGCAGACAGATGGGCAAGTAATGAATTCTTACTCTAAGAACCCTAGGTCCAAACTTTCTCAATTCCTCAAAATATGCTCAATTTTCTACCATAAAAACTTAACCATAATTGTGTAATAATCTCAAAGAAAGTTTTGAGTCATTACTTTGATAATGCCCCAGATACTCAAAATCTAATTTCGTGACTTAAATCACAAAATCTGGAAATCTGCAGAAATGTTGCAGGATGGCCCACCTAACAAGTCGTTAAGTAAGCTCATGACTCGCTAGGTGAGATGTGTGGAGAAGGCTGGATAATATAAAGGAGGGAGGAAGTGTACATAATGACGGACGTCACAAGTCGTGGCCATTGACCACAACCCATTAAGACACCCGTGGTCAGCTCTGAGTTGAGAGTTTATTTAGTTGACCAGTGTACTTGACGAGTAGGTGCAACAATCATTATCTGTGCCGACGACTCATTAAGTGACTCGTTACTGGAGCTAGCATTTAAATCTCCAAAATGAGACAGTGTATTCTAGGATTGATGACCACGACTCATTAGGTCCCTCGTGGTGACCTACTGAGGATTCTAGGCAGTGTACCTGAAGGGAGTAACCACGTGTCGTGGTCAATCACCACGATTCATTAGGTCACCCATTAGGGTCACATGGCAGTTTTTCCCAACGATTTTGTAAGGGCTATTTAGTAATTTCCTATTCTCCTAAGCTTTAAACCACATCGTTTGGGATGAAAAATCCGACTTATTAGAGGGTTTGGACGGTTCCTCCCCTCATTCTCACGTTTGTTCTCAAGAAACTTATCGAAAGTCCTCTTAAGAAACTCTCAAGCAAGCTTAGGGTTCTCAACTATTGTAGTGGTTCAAGTCTTCTTCTCTGGGAGAATTTTAGTCAGGTATGTAGGAATTCAACAATGGAATTGTCCTTCACATGTGTTCCCCAAAATCTTCCCATAATCTCCCTATCAGTTTTAGCCTTGAGCTTTCGAATATGAATGAATTTCATGTTAGTTTTCGTTAACTTCATCCTGAATAATATCCATGCTGATTTTCCATATTATCTTTATCAGTTCCTAATTAAGTTGTCAATGTTCGTACAAAAGTGAATCTAAGCCCTAACTTTCGAGTAATGATTTTGGCTTATTAAATTCCATCTAGTGAATGAAGATTATTTTGGGCTGAATTTCCTAGAAATTCTTACTGTATATATGTTGAGAAATTATTCCATTGATAATAATGAGTTTACCCTTGTGGGGTGAGATTCCTTTAATTCTTGAAATTTCTCTATATTATGAAATTCCCGTGTTGTTGGAATGTGCTGAGTTCTCTATTAGCTTCTTAGTAGTTTGGTTCAGTAAGAACGTAGAACCTCTTCAGAACTATACAGAAAGTGTCAACTTATCAGTTTGACTTTAGTCTTTTCCCGAGGTGTCAGTGGTAACCTCTCAATTATCAGAATCAGACTTAGATTATAGTTATTTGGTCCATAGGCAGTCATGACATTCTAGTATATAGCCCTGACCAGCCCCAGGACCCCAGTTCAGTTACCGCTTGTTCTTGGACGGTTACGATGCTTCCAGATAAGCAGCTCTGACCAGTCTAGAACCCAATTCCAAAATCTAGTCCGATAAGATTCTCAGGGTACTCTCACTTTTATGTCCCTGACTATTCTTGGTCCCCAATTTCGAGCTATCAGCTTAGTATTTCAGTACAGGTTTTTAAGTAGGAGTAGGACTTAGCACCGAGCGGACCTGGTTTCCAGCGCACCCAGGTTCCCAGAACTACGTTGCCAACGTAGGTTACAGTTGTAGATTATTGTCCTTATTGGCCCCAGACTTTAGTGATCACCCAATTCATGCCTTTATACCCTGGAAAGCTATATTGGGTCTTATCAGTGGGGTGTGTACATCGGACTCCACGTCTAGTTCATGTGGTTAAATGTCGGTTATAGACTCTCCCACTAGTCAGTCCAGTCCAATTTTAGAATATGAATCTCAGTCCAGCTTCAGATCTATCAGTTCAGTTTAATTTAGTGTAGTTTTTCAGATTCAGTATTACAGATTTAGGGCATGCCTTTGACCACTACACAGGGTCATTTTGACCATCTCAGATACTTCAGATTATTTCAATTCAGATAATTAGTTGGTCATTGAATGTCGTTCCTGTTCAGTCATTTATATCTATCAGTACATTTCTCTCACATACTCAGTACATTCAAAGTACTGACGCATACTTTTATGTTGTATCATTTCATGATACAGCTGTAGGTTCTCAGACGCAGCACCGTTAGTTGCTGCAGTTCAAATTCTCCACCTCAGCAGTGAAGTGTGAATCCTCATCCTCCAAGGGCCTTGTTTTCTCTCTTTCGGTCATTTATTAGTTTCATTTAGACTTAGAGTTAGCTAGGGGCTTGTCCCAGTAACTCCTCATTTAGATGGTTTTCAGACAGACATGATTTTTATATTTATTAGTATGATTCAAATGTTTTGAACTTTATGTTTTCAAACTTGTCTTTCATAAATGCTTTATGATATTGTTTCAAGTTCTGTTGTGCATGATTACTCAGAATACTAGTGATTGATAGACCAGGGGTTGACTTGGGGTCACTTGTGTCTTCAAGAACCGTGTTACGTCCATGGTGTAGGCTCGAGGCATGAAAACTATGATATTTTTGGATGAAAATCTCTATTTTTCACTTCTCTCTTGCTTTTTTTCTTCCTTTATTTTCTTTCTCTCTCTATGTTTTTTTCTCTTTTCTACTTTTGCATTATATTTTTTTCTGCTTTTGTGGCTACTAGGTTTTTGGTTCCTTTTTCTATTTTTTTTGCTCTTTTTTTCCTTTTTTGGGGGGTTTTAGGCTTGACCCATTTCTTTTTTTATTTTCTTCTATTTAATCATCAAATAATTCATAAATTATGAGTTATTATATTTTTTTCTCACTTGTACTCTCAAAATGGACTATCTTCTTTGAAACTTTCGATCACCTTGAAAATCATGTCAGTCACTGGCACATGGTTGTATTGCTGGAAGACATTAAAACTATTTGTCAACATTGCAAGGATCAACATATATTTAGGGAGAGGAATACCTTGGTTGATTCCATGGATAATTTAGATTTTGACAGCCAAGATAGAGTTTGCTTTAACTCTTTAATAAAGTTACCAATGGCAAGAAAGATACTAAATATTCATATGGAACAAATTCTAAACATTAAGGATAAAAACAAGATTCAACAATCAAATATTAGGGAGGAGGGAGAAATTTTTTTCATACAATTACAAGGTAAAGTGGATACAGTTGCTACTCAGACATGCACACAAAAAGGATGAGCTACAATGAACTACAAAATCATGCATAACTAGTTTAAACAAAAAAGTTACTAACTACAACATGTAGATTACATCAAGTCAAGACATATAGCAACTGTTGGAATACAGGCATACGCAGCGGAAGCAAACAATCCAGGATTAAACTTGCATGTAATATAAACAATACATAAACACAGATCTTAATAAAACCTAAAATCAATAATTATCTCTTGAAGCGTGATTGCTAATCAATACTCTTGAATCTATTGCACAGATCATCCAATGCGTTCTCCAGGTTTGCGATCTTTTGCTATAGCCTAAAAAATCTCTAAGTAGGGAATACTTGTGTGGGCAAGTACTGCTTCTCAGAAAGATCAAAATTCTTTATCATATTTCATGGAGGGAGAGAATCCTATTTATAATCACGTTTTAGGGTATAAAACCCTAGTCCCAAAACGTATAGGAATCTTTCTCTTCAAGTAATAGTCAAACTTTCTTTCTAGAAGAGCAGATTATTTTAACCAAAATCTTGTAGGATTTCACTTCTTCTAGAAACTGATTTCTTCCTTTCCAAGTTCATTAATTAATCAGGCATAGTAGGGACCACATATTTAAATAATGAAGCTTCCAATTATGGTATTAATTTGCAAAATGAATGAATTAACCTACCATAATAAATTACAGATTATTCCACTAAAATCTGTAATACTAAAATCTGTAATTGCACTTCTCGGTATAATTTCAAAATCATTTATTAAATCTTATTTAAGTCCCCATATTAAGATTACAAATACCAATCAATCGAATGAAATTTTTAACTATTTAATTGATTAATTAATTTAATCCTTTATTCAAACGTTTAACTTATTTCATGTGACAAATATTAAATCCACCTGCAGGGATTCACATGAAAACTTATAAGCAATCATAAAAGGGAATCATTAATCTCAAGACCGAGACATGCATTTCATCAACTAATTATTATTTCACAAATGTCATTTTTCATCATCCAACCTATCAAGAATATTTTAACTCACAAAATATCGAGTTTCACCCTTTGATAGATCAAAACAACAAATAAATTACATTGATCATAATAATTATATCAAGATTAAGAGTATAAGTACATTTAATAATCTAGAGAATTTATTTATTAAGTTAGATAAAATACTTAACTATACTTGGTCCATTCAATACATACAAAATGTAGTAGCACAAGAAGTTGAAATTATACCATTTTCATAATCAAGATAAATTATGTTTAATCTTGTGCTACAATCGTACCAATAAATTTTTTTAACTTTCATCTTAGATAGTGAATATATATAAACTTTATACTTATAAGAATCGACAATTTAATCTTCAGTGTATAAACTAAACTCTATAAACTAAATCATCTACTTTATAAGTAAAGGACACATCGACTAATATATGATCTATTTAAAGCTTTATTAAAATAAAAAAATAATTGTTCCATAATAAATACTATATCTAAACATATGGTTAATAGTACGTAACCCATGATCAATAGTATATATCCCAACAATCTCTCACTTAGAATTTTAACCGTTATAATTATTAAAATATACCATATTTAAATGCATGGTTAACGGTATATACCCCAACAATCTCCCACTTAGACTCTCAATCATACATCCAACTTTTACTGACATTCTTTTTACACGACTTTCAAAAGTTTTATCCAATAAGCTCCTTGCAAAAGAAAATTGCCAAGATATTTTCTAATGCAACTTCATCTAATAGTAATTCATCGTAGCTAATCGATTCTGTATTAATATCTTCAAGGATTCTATGATGAAACTCTCCCAAGAGTATACACCGAACCGATCTAGGTTATCATTCTCCCACTACGACTAAGTACTATCACTACTATTGTCACACTATAATGTTCTTAAGCCTTTGATATTTTCTTCATTACCTTTCAATATTGAAATATTAATAACTTCGTATAGTGTTATTTGATCAACATCACTCTCACTACTTTGAGGTAGTGAATTTTCTTACATCTTTTAATGTTTCTCCCACTATATGAATGCAATGGAACATCAATTCTGACTTCTCAGTTAGATGTCTTGAACTTTTGAATTTTCAGATGACTCATTTGTTATTTCTTTGCTTAGTTCCTGTAAAACTAGTTTACTTCTTGAAACATGATTTGTTAAATGGTCATTCTTCTAGAAATCTGGCATTTGTATTAACAATTACCTTATTTTCCTTAGGACAGTAAAATAAACATCCTTTCCTTTCCTTTGGATATCCAATAAACACTACACATTTGTTCTTAATTCCAACTTATCTGTTTTCCCTTTCAACACATGTGCTGGACAACTCTATATATGAACATGTCACAAACTAGACTGACGTCAAATACACAGTTCATAAGTATCAATGGTACTGACTTAGAAGGACTTAAATTAAAAATGTAACTTGAGTTTTCTAAAAAAGAAAATCCCAAGAAGAATAAAAAAATGAATAAGTTACTCATTAATCTTATCATCTCTATAAGAGTTTTATTTTCTTTCCTCTTCTACATCAATCAATTGTAGAGTACCTGATGTAGAAAATTGATTACAATTCTTCTATCTGATAAGTGATTAATGAACTCTTCAAAGAGGTACTTGCCACTGTGATTAGATCACAGTGACTTAATATATTTTTCATGGCGCTTTTTCATCCGCCATAAATACCTTGTCTATTTCAAAACACTCAGGCTTACGGTGCGTCAAATAAATATATTCAAATCTTGAGTAATCTTCTATGACTAACATAGAATACCAAAATCACCTCTTTCCTAGATGCTCATTTGACCATAGAAATTGGAATGGAATAATTCAAACTTATCACTAGCTTTATTTCCTTTAAAAGGGAATATATTTAGTTCATTTTTTTCTTCTAAACAAAACTCAAAAGTTGAAAGCGATTTTACTTTCAATGAACCTTCAAGTCTATCAGTTAACCAACCTCGAAATCCTACCCAGAACAAATGACTTAAAAGTTGGTGGACCACATAAGTTTCATTCAATATTAATGAATATTTTCTCTTGTGGGATTTATTAATATTACTCCATTCAAGAGAGATATTAATAATAAAGAGGCCATGAATTTATGTACCACAAGAGATAAAAAGGTTTATCAAGTTCAATAACACAAAGTTATAAGAAAAATAAACTGAATATCCATCTCTTAATTGTTTAGAACCTGAAATTAAATTCTTTCCAATAAAAGGTATACAATGCATTTTTTAAATTAATTTCATATCTTTGAGAAAAATATGTATTATTCAACAACAGTAAGTGGACTAGATAAAGTCTATTGGGAATATGAGATATAACATATTAAATAGATCATAATAAGCCGATAACCTGAATAATTAAATTCAGACCGCATTTATCAATATTGTCACACCCCGAGCCTACGCCATGGACGTAACAAGGTACTTGAAGCCACAAGTGGCCCCAAGTCAACCCCTGGTCTATTATTCACTAGCATTCTGAGGAAACATGCACAACGGAGATTTAAAATAATAACATCAAAGTATTTTTAAGAAAATCTAAAGATTGAAATTGGCGAGTTAAAATATCTGAAAACAAATCTGAAACCAAGTCTGGTCTGAAAGCCATCTAACTAAGGAGTTGATGGGACAAACACCTAGCTAACTCTAAGTCTAACTAAAACTAATAAATGACTGAAATAAATAAATAATCCCCTCAGATGATGAGGACACACACTTCAACTGCTGAGGAGGAGAATCTGACTGCGGAGGCTAGCGGTGCCGAGTCTGAGAACCTACAGCTGTACCATGATATGATCCAGCATTAACGTATACGTCAGTACTTTGAATGTACTGATTAAGTGAGAGGAACATGAATAATATAATAGAACTAGTAACTAAACTGATACGACATGAAATGACCAATTGATATGCTGAAAATTGATACAACTGGTGTAAAACTAATATGGTCAAAATTGACCCTGGCTTATGGTCATAAAAATGTCCTAAGTCTAAGATACTGAGTCTAAAATACCACACTGAACTAATCTAACAGAAGAACCTGAGAGTAAACTATACCGACTAGTGGCAGAGTCTCTAACCGACATATAACCATGTGACCTAGACGTGGAGTCCGATGTATACACCTCACCGGTAAGACCCAATACACCTTGTCGTGGTATAAAGGCCTGAACTGGGTGATCATAAAAGTCTGGGGCCATTTCAGCCAATAATCTGCAACTGTAACCTATGTTGGCAACGTAGTTCTGGGAACCTGGGTACACTGGAACCCCGGTCTACTTGGTGCTAAGTTCTACTCCCATTGAAAAACTTATACTGAACTACTAGGTTGATAGCTTGAAATTGGGGTTCAAGACTAGTCAAGGACATCTAACTGTAAGTACCCTAAAAGTCTTATCGGAACAGATTCTGAAATTGGGTTCTAGACTGGTCAGAGCTACTTATCTAGAAGCGTCGTAACCATCTAAGAACAAACTAAAATCTGAACTGGGGTCTTGGGGCAAGTTAGAGCTACATATCCGAAATGTCATGACTGCCTAGTGGACCAATAACTGAATGCTGATTCTGATATCTAGGAAGTACTACTAGCACCTCGACAAATTCAATAGTCAAACTGATCAGCTGACATTATTCTTGTCAACCTGGAGGTTGCTAAAATCTAACTGAGATTAGGCTGACGTTTCCAACTAACACTTAATATCCTAGCACTTTGACTGAAGTTGAACTAACAATTTTGAGAAAATACAAAGTATATAGGTTTTCTGACTGAATCTGAATATCATACCAGTAACTGAGTTTTTCACACATACAAGCATAAAAGAAGCCCCTAACTCTGAAAGATGCAAACAATTCTCAAGAATTCAAAGCTTATGCAGGATTCTAATTTCTGACAAAAGTTAGGGATGAATTTCTCAATTGATGGAACAAGAATCATTTTGATCACAGCTGGTGGAAATTAGCTACAACGAACATAAATTAAATTTTCACATGAATTATTCAAGGTATGACAACAATATCTTCACTTTTGATAAACTCAGGGATAGAACTGATAGTTAGGGAAAGAGTTTTAGGATACACAAGGGGAGAATAATTTCCTTGTTGAATTCCCAAATACCTGTAGAAGAAACACTGGTGATAATCTCTGAGAAAACTGAAAAGATTGATGTTTGCCCTAGCTTCTGATCTAAACTCCTTGGCTATTTCTACGCTCTGATTTTTGAGAGAATGAGTTAAAGTGAAGGGGGAATATCATTCTATCCCTTTTTATCCCACCTGGGTGACCCTAAAATGACATGGTTTAGGGATTAAAAAGGTGGGAAATAAAAAAAGTAACCCTGGGAACTCGAACTGAAATCTAGCTGACAGGAACCAAAGGGCCTCAGAACGGGTCGTTGGTTGAAACGACTGCCTGTTGCATTTGGCCATGGTTTCTGGGTTTAGAAACTGGGTTCACAAGGGTGACCCACGATTAGGTACAATGATCTTCTAAGTTACAATAGGCCATTGATACCTCCCATTAAAACTGGTAAGAAAATAGGTATGGGAACAACACGTGATAACAACGACTCATTGACTCTAACAACGGGCCGTTGTATCCCCTCGTGGTTTACCCTGCTGGGTTCTAGAAATGAATGATAGGTGGTCACAAAAGCTCATTGGAGGCTACTATGGGACGTTCTTCACTCCCGTTGTTTCGGGAAAGGGTCCGATAGACCCCTGAGTTGGGATTCAATGGATGACAGGACGACCCGTTGTCAGAATCAACGGGTCGTCCTATGACTCATTGTTTCCCCTCGAAGAAAGGTTTCTTCTAACCATGACCACTTACAAAGATCTGTTGTGGGAGTCGTCTGAGACAGAAAATTTTCTAGTTTCCTTTGGTTTTCATACTACGTCTGAATTTGGTCTAGAAAAATTTCAGGGTGTTATAGTATCTCCCCCTTGGGATCATTCGTCCTCGAATAAAGACCAAAACTAGGAAAAGAGATGAGATTTCTAAAATTGAGGCTATGACTGATTTCTGAAGGAGTAACTGACTCCGGACTGACTTAACCGTACTACCTGAGCTGATGCAACTAGAATACACGCAGAAAATCTAAATAAAATTGATGAGTATGGAACTGAGTAGAGTACTGAGAAGGAATTTAGTACTAGATTCTGGGTCTGGACTGGAAGGGAACAAGTGAGGGTATCTGGCCATCATGTCTGCTTCTGTTTCCTATGTCGCTTCCTCAACTTGCTGATTTCTCCATAGCACCTTGACTGAAGCTATCTCCTTATTCCTCATCTTACGAACCTGACGGTCAAGGATTTGGACTGGTACCTCCTCATATGTGAGACTATATTTTATCTCCACACTGTCTAATGGCACTACTGAAGTTGGATCACGAATGCACTTCTTCAGAAGTAACACATGGAAAACTGGGTGTACTGCTGAAGGTAACTCTAGCTCAAAGGCAATCTTACCAATCCGCCTCATAATCTTATAGGGTCCCACATATCATAGACTGAGCATTCCCTTTTCCCCAAACCTCATCACCCCTTTCATGGGTGAAATCTTTAGGTATACCCAGTCATCAATTGCAAACTCCAACTCTCTTCTCCGCACATCGGCATAAGATTTTTGACTGCTCTGAGCTGCTTTCAACCTTTGTCGAATGAGATGAACTTTTTGTGTTTCCTCATGTACTGAGTCTGGCCCTATAAAGGTAGCTTCGCCAACCTCAAACCACCCTATAGGGTATCTATACCTCCTACCATATAATCCTCAAATAGGGCCATTTGAATGCTAGAGTGATAGTTGTTGTTGTACGCAAATCGGTAAGAGGCCAATGGTCATCCCAATTACCCTTAAAATCAATTGCGCATGCTCTTAGCATGTCTTACAGGGTCTAAATGGTCCGCTTAGCTTGCCCTTCAGTCTGCAGATGAAAAGCAGTGCTAAGTTTGACCTGAGTGCCTTGTACCTTCTAAAAGGACTTCCAAAAGTGTGAGGTGAACTGTGTTCCCTGTCAGAAATGACTGCAAAGGGAACCCTATGGAGTCTGACTAGCTCTTGGATGTAATGTTTGGCATAGTCCTCAGTTGCGTCTGTGGTTTTGACTGGGAGGAAGTGAGCTAATTTAGTCATCCGATCTACTACCACCCACATTGAGTCATGCTGCCGTCGAGTTCGGGGTAGACTTGTAATGACATCCATATATACTTCTTCCCACTTCCAAGTGGGTATACTAATATCTTGAGTCATGCCTCCGGTCCTCTAGTGTTCTACCTTGACTTGCTGGCAGTTCGGCCACTGTGCTACAAATTCAGCGATATCCCTTTTCATGTCGTTCCTCCAGTATATATCTCATAGGTTGCGGTACATTTTAGTTTCACCAAAGTGAATAGAGTATCTCGAGTTGTGTGCCTCGACCAGTATTTGCTGTCTCAAATTACCAACATCTGGTACATACAACCTACCCTGGTTACGGAGCACCCCATCTCCCCCTTGGGAGAAAGCTTCTATCTCTTTCCTGATGACTGCTTCATTAAGTTTAAGTAAAATGGGGTCCTCATTATGTCTGGATTTGACTTCAATTACCAAGGATGAATCTAACCTGCTTTGCATTACCACGACATCTTCAGCTAAATCCACTAACTGCACCCCTAACCAGGCTAGCCTGTTAACTTCTTTCGCTAGATCCCTCTTGTCTTCCTCTTGTCTGCTTCGGGCGTCAGCCACCACATTGTCCTTACAAGGGTGATACAGCACACTCATATCATAATCCTTTGGCAGCTCCAACCACCGTCTCTAACGCAGGTTTAGGTCCTTCTGACTGAACACATACTGAAGGCTCTTGTGATCCGTGAACACATCCATGTGAGCCCCATACAAGTAACTCCTCCTTATTTAAAATGTGAATACCACCGCTGCCAACTCCAAGTCATGAGCTGGATAATTCTTCTCATGAATTTTAAGTTGTCTGGAGGCATAGGCTATCACTTTGCCCCACTGCATCAGAACGCAACCGAGTCCATCTCTGGAGGCATCACAATAAACAACCAACCCATTTGGTTCTTTCAAAAAGGTTAACACTGGAGAAGTAGTGAGTCGAGTCTTCAACACCTGAAAATTCTTCCCACACTCGTTCGACCACTGAAATTTCACCCTCGTCTGGGTTAACTTGGTCAAGGGAGATGCTATGGAGGAGAAACCTTCCACAAACCGTTGGTAATAACCCACTAAGACGAGGAAACTCCTGATTTCAGTGGGAGAGGTAGTTCTGGACCAATATTTCACTGCTGCAATCTTGTGAGGATCTACCTGTATCCCCTCACTTGAGACCACATAACCCAAGAAAGTCACGGACTTCAACCAAAATTCACATTTGTTGAACTTGGCGAATTACTGGTGATCTCTGAGGGTCTATAATGCTAGCCTTAGGTGATTGGCATGCTCTTCCTCATTTCTGGAGTACACCAGAATGTCATCGATAAATACAATGATGAACATATCCAGGTACTGTTTGAACACCCTATTCATCAAATCCATGAAGGCTGCTGGGGCGTTCGTTAACCCAAAGGACATCACCACAAACTCGTAGTGACCATACCAAGTTCTGAATGTTGTTTTCGGTGTGTCACTCTCTCTAAATCTTAACTGATGGTACCCTGACCTGAGATCGATTTTTGGGAAACAACTGGCTCCTTGAAGTTGGTCAAATAGATCGTCAATCCTGGGTAGAGGGTCTTGTTCTTAATTGTGACCTTATTTAGCTGATGGTAATCTATGCACATTCTGAGAGTATCGTCTTTCTTACGCACGAATAGCATTGGAGCACCCTAGGAAGAGATGTTGGGTCTAATAAAACCCTTATTAAGAAAATCCTTTAACTGCTCCTTTAGCTCCTTAAGCTCAGTTGGAGCTATTATGTAAGGAGGGATGAGATGGGCTGAGTGTCTGGGAAGAGATATATTCGGAAGTCTATTTCCCGTTCAGGGGGAACTCCGGAAGATCTTCAGGAAATAAGTCTGGGAACTCACTGACAATTGAAACTGATTGAATGGTTAGGGTCTCAGTGTTGGAATCCTTGAACCGAACCAGATGATATAAACATCCTTTGTAAATGAGTTTCTGGGCCTTAAGGTAGGAAATAAACCTACCCTTAGGCACTAAACTGTTGCCCGTCCATTCTAATACTGGATCATTTGGAAACTAGAACTTGACAACTCTAGTTCTGCAATCAACTGAGACATAGCAGGAGTGCAACCAACCCATGCCGAGAATAAGGTCGAAGTCGATCATGTCTATCTCTATGAGATCAACTAGAATTACTTTATTCAGGACTAAGACTGGGAAGTTCCTATACACCCAGCTGTCTCTAATTAACTCGCCAACTGGGATGGAGACTGAGAAGGGTTCTGAGAGGTCCTCTAGACTTATATTGAACTGAACCTCTATATATGGAGTCACGAATGAAAAAGTAGCTCCTACATCTAAGAGGGCATATACGTCTAGATGGAAGACACGTAACATACCAGTAACTACGTCAGGGGAGCTCTCCTGATCCTGACGGGAAGATAGAGCATAAAAACGGTTTTGGCGCTGGCCGCATCTGTATTTTATGAGTTGGCCTGCTGAGCTGGTCGGCTTGCTGGAGTTGCTGTGGTAGTGGATTTTGATATTCCCTATCCTACTGACGGACATTCTTTAATCTGATGCGCAAGCTGTCCACAACCGAAACAACCCTCCCTGCCCCATAAACACTCTCCAGGATGATTCTTGCCGCACTTGGGGCAAATTGGATACCTTCTCCCTACACTGTGAGCCTAAGACTAAGTGCCAGATGACCCACCCCTCTAATCCTGGGGGGATCGAAAGGTTGGGACGCTGGCTAAACTAGGTGTTGGGGCTCTCTGCTATTGCTGCTGCTATTGTTATTGCTGCGAGCGGTTACCACTACTAGATCTCTGATGGCCAAAATCTGAATGGACAGTTCTTTCCTGCTTGTTCTTTCTCTCCATATCCTTTAGCTTTTCAGTCTCAATTTGCTGGGCATAAACAATCAGGCTAGAAAGGTCCATGTCCTTGATCAGCATCGCGGTCCTACACTCCTTGAGGACCATATTAGATACCCCATTAACAAACTTCAGCATGCGAGCCCTTGGCTCAGCTACCATCTCTGGAGCATACTTTGATAACCTGGTAAACTCCAGAGCATACTCTTCCACTATCATGTTGCCCAGTCGCAAGTTCATAAACTCTGTCATCTTAGCCTCCCTCAATTCCTGAGGGAAAAACCTATCCAGGAAAGCTATGTGGAACTCCTCCCACTCCCCCGGTCCTGCTTCCGCTGGTCGGCCCTTCTTCCACTACTCATACCAAACCTGGGCTACCCCTTTAAGCTGGTAGGCAGCCAGGTCGGCACTCTCGGAGGAGCTGGCACCCATAATACGGGTAATCTTTCTGACCTCATCTACAAAATCTTATGGGTCCTCCCCCACTTGAGATCCCTGAAATGATGGAGGGTTCATACGGGTGAAGTCCCACACCCTTGCAGCTATTGCAGATCCATTAGTGTTTCACCGGCACAACCTGCTGACTCACATAATTGGTCACAGTTTGGGCTAGTAACTAAATGACCGCTCTGAATTCTGCGCTAGAAACCGAATCATCTTGAGGAACTGCCGGGGCTGGTGGGGCAGGTCTGTTGGCATTACAGGCCCTTCTTCCATTACTGCATCTAGGAGGCATGGTTCACTGAAACAAAACAAAGCACGAATTAGAAGGGTTTTTCTGGAATTGAACTTTGACACACGATAAAGAATATGAACAAAAGGGGATTTTCCTTCTAACATCTCGTAGCCTCCTTGTTATAAGTGTGGCGCGCTTCACACCCATGAAAAGGACTCTACTCGATGCGGCTTTCAGACTTTCCGAGGATACTCTAAACCTAGGGCTCTGATACCAAGTTTTTCATGTCCCGAGCCTACGGCTTGGACGTAACATGATACTTGAAGCCGCAAGTGGCCCCAATTCAACCCCTGGTCTATCATTCACTAGTATTCTAAGTAAACATGAACAACAAAAACTTAAAATAATAATATCAAAGCATTTTTAAGAAAATTTAAAGACTGAAATTAGCAAGTTAAAGTATCTGAACACAAGTCTGAAACCAATTCTGGTCTAAAAGCAATCTAACTGAGGAGATGATGCAACAAACCCCTAGCTAACTCTAAGTGTAACTGAAACTAAATAAATGACTAAAAGAAAGAAATAATGCCCTCGGATGATGTGGACTCACACTTCAACTGCTGAGGTGTAGAATCTGATTGCAAAGGCTAGCGATGCTGAGTCTAAGAACCAGCAACTGCATCATGATACGATACAGCATAACAGTACATGTTAGTACTTTGAATGTACTGATTAAGTGAGAGGAACATGAATAATATGATAGAACTAGTAACTAAACTGATACGACATGAAATGACCAACTGTTATGCTGAAAATTGATACAACTGGTCTAAAACTAATATGGTCAAAAATGACCCTGGCTGATGGTCATAAACATGTCCTAAGTATGAGATACTGACTCTAAAATACTGCACTAAATTGATCTGGACTGAAGAACCTGAGAGTAAAATGTACCTACTAGTGGGAGAGTCTCTAACCGATATATAACCACGTGAGCTAGACATGTAGTCCGATGTATACATGTCATCGGTAGGACCCAATATACCTTGTCATGGTATAAAGGCCTAAATTGGGTGATCACAAAAGTCTGGGGCCATTCAGGCCAATAATCTATAACTGTAACCTACGCTAGCAATATAGTTTGGGAACCTAGGTGCGCTAGAACCCCGGTCCGCTTGGTGCTAAGTTCTACTCCCATTGGAAAACCTATACCGAACTACTAGGCTAATAGCTTTAAATTGGGGTCCAAGACTAGTCAGGGAGATATAACTATAAATACCCTGAAAGTCTTATCGGACCATATTCTGAAACTGGGTTCTAGACTAGTCAGAGCTGCTTATCTAGAAGTGTCGTAACCGTCTAAGAACAAACTAAAATCTGAACTGGGGTCTTGGGGCAAGTCAGAGCTACATATCTGAAATGTCATGACTGCCTAGTGGACTAATAACTAAATTCTGATTCTAATATCTAGGAAGTACTACTGGCACCTCGAGAAATTCAATAATCAAACTGATCATCTGATATTATTTTGGTCAACCTGGAGGTTGCTAAAATCTGACTGAGATTAGACTGACGTTTCTGACTAACACTGAATATCCTAGAACTTTGACTAAAGCTAAACTAACAATTCTAAGAAAATACAAAGTATATAGGTTTTCTGACTGAATCTGAATATCATACTAGTAACTGAGTTTTTAACACATACAAGCATTATAGAGCCCCTAACTCTGAAAGATGCAAACAATTCTCAAGAACTCAAACCATAAGCATGATTCTAATTTCTGACATTTTCAAAAGTTAGGGATGATTTTCTAAATTGATGGAACAAGCATTATTTTGATCACAAGCTGGTGGAAATCAGCTACGACGAACATAAATTAGAGTTTCACATGAATTATTCAAGGTATGACAACAGTATTTTCACTTCCGATAAACTCAGGGATAGAACTGATAGTGAACAGGGAAAGAGTTTTAGAGGACACAAGGGGAGAACAATCTCCTTGTTGAATTTTCACATACTTGTAGAAGAAACACTGGTGATAATCTCTTAGAAAACTTAGAAGATTGACGTTTGCCCTAGCTTCTGCTCTGAATTCCCTGACTATTTCTATGCTCTTATTTTTGAGAGGATAAGTTAAAGTGAAGGGGGAATGTCGTTCTATCCCTTTTTCTCCCTCCCTAGTGATCCTAAAACGACATGGTTTAGGGATTAAAAAGGTGAAAAATTAAAAAAGTAACCCTGAGAACTGAAATTGAAATCTGGCCGATAGGAACCAACGGGCCTCAGAACGAGTCATTGGTTGAAACGACGGCCCGTTGCACTTGGCCATGGTTTCTGGGTTCAGAAACTGGGTTCACAAGGGTGACCCATGGTTAGGTAAAATGGTCCGTTGGAAGTTACAACAGGTCATTGATACCTCCCATTGGAACTGGTAAGGAAATAGGTACGGGAACAACAAGTGATAACAACGACTCCTTGACTCTAACAACAGGCCGTTATATCCCCTCATGGTTCACCCTGCTGGGTTCTAAAACTAAATGGCGGGTGGTCACATGGCTCATTGGAGGCTACCACGGGCCATTGTTTTCTCCCGTTGTTTCGGGGAAGGGTCCGGTAGACCCCTGAGTTGGGATTCAATGGATGACAGGATGACCCGTTGTTAGAATTAATAGGTCTTCCTATGACTCGTTGTTTCCCCTCGAAGAAAGGATGATTCTAACCACGACCACTTACAAAGGTCCATTGGTTCCACCAACGGTCCGTTATGGGGATCATCTGAGACAAAAAATTTTCTGATTTTCTGTGGTTGTTCATGCAACGTCTGAATTTAGTCTAAAAAAGTTTCAGGGTGTTACAAATATATATACATACATGCATATAAATAGTAATTTTCGATGGGAAAAATACTACTCATGCAATGTATATAAATTATGCAATATTAATACAATTCAAAAAGAAACAAAACCAACTCAGTTGAAGAGTAAATTGTTACTTTTATTCAATTGTATATAATTATTGAACACTAGTTCCATTGATCCAATATGTAACTCAGCTAGAGAGTTAATACAAGTTATCAATAACTAGTGATGAAAAATACAGTAATTGACCTTAATGAGTCTATTCGATGGGGAAAGAAGACCAATGTCAACATGTAAACTCATTACTGTTATCAATAACTAGTGGTTTTATCTAGTGACAACCCATAATAAATTTATTTGTTATGGAGGAACACCTAATGTCAACACGTAAATTTATTATCTCACTTTTTATATGAATTAATATCCATCATCACTTTACATGTCCGTGTTAAAATTTTAAAACTGATCCAACATATAAACTCATATGGAGAGTTGATACATGTTATCAATTACTAAAAATTTTACCTAGTGAACTTGTAATAAATCTATCCATTATGGAGGAAGACCTAAAGTCAACGCGTAAATTTATTATTTCAATTGTAATTAATAGCGGAGACCATAAAAATAATTTCTATCACCACTTGATGACGAACAATTATACATGGTACATTGAGAATATCAATGACTTAATCAAATAAACCGCTTGATGGAAGCTCTTTGTTAATCAAATTCTCAATCCATGCATAATATAATTTCACATGAATAAAATAAAAATTTTCAATGATCCCAAATAAATAGATCGCTTTAGTAAAAACTATTTATTAATCATTAATTCTTATTCCAATAATATAACATGCATGTGAAACAAATTAAAGTAATGTATCATCGAATATTAAAATTCAAAACACACCACATGTATATCTATGCATCTTGAATAGTAAATTTCGATGGAGAAAGAACTACTCATGCAACACACACATGTGATGTCAGATTATTCACTTTAATAAATTAAAATTAACTCAGATGGAGAGTATATTATTAATTTAATCCAAGTGAATATCATTATTATCATCCCTAGTTCCATTGATCCAACATATAACTCAGTTGGAAAGTTAATAAAAGTTATCAATAGCTAGTGACGAAAAACACAGTAATTGACCATAATGAGTTTATCCGATGGGGAAAGAAGACCAGTGTCAACATGTAAACTCATTACATTACTGTTATATGTCAATGGAGACTATAGAGATTGAACCCTACCACTAAAGTTTGAAAGAAAATGATTTTCTCTTAATTTTTAATCTTTCATAAAATAACAAAATATTCACAAACCCATCAAAAGGACTCCGAATGACCAAAAAGTGACATTATTCACTACAAAGCAGTGATAATTTTTCAGTGGGTCATTTTCGATGAAACTTACCAACTTTCAGGTCAATCAAATTTCGTAAAATTTTTTATCTCCAAATCTATGACCAAATTCGAAAAACAACCAATTCAGGTGATTTAAGGGAGAAAAAAACTGATCTATATTCTTATCATATATCAATTCATGTTAAATCATAATGTGTAAGCATGTTCTAGATCTAACATAAATAAAACTGATATAAAGAATATTATTTTCATACTTAAATTAAATTTTAATCCAATAAACTATCTAAAAACTCATCTAAACGGACCTCAGAATGATGAAAACAACATTGATACTTCAAAACCTTGAGTATTGCGCATCAGGCCATTTTCGATGGACGCATCAAATTTCAGGTCAATCAGAGATTGTGAAGTTCATGACCGTCAAACTATGGCCAAATCTGAATAACCGTTTTAGGCATAGTTAAAGATTAAAATAGCCTCATTTAAGTTTTCATTCTCCTAATTATCCATGAGCACATGGTATACAATATGTCCTTCCTTTGGTAAGACATACAACACCACCTTACAATAAATTATTCTCTCAATTAATACATTTGAGAATTCAAGATATTATGTTTCTCCCTTTCAAGTGAAAACCTCAATATCTCTTCTCATGAATTAATTAAGTGTTACTAGTATCTAAATGTATATCTTGTAATAGTAGATAAAACACCACCACTAATGTATACTTATTCAGGACAATTCTTCATAATATATTGAGAATATTTACTAACTCAAATAAATAGACCAATATAAGCAAATCCTATTTATTAATCATAATTCTCAATTCATGTATTGATATAATATCACATATATTCTTTTAATAATTTTCAATGACTCTCCTATCAATATCCACTTTTATAATAATTATTTACTATTCATAAATTCTTAATTCATACACCGTAGATACTGTGGGGAAAAAATTATGCCCATATAATTATATGATTTGATGTAGTGGAAATTAAAGTTAAATTTCAAGCCAGCCTCCTAAGTTAAAAAAAAAAAAATACAAACAAGGTTAGAGAAACATGTGTCTTTCTTGTTCTCTACCGAAATTGCAATCTTGAAATCAAAATCAAACATGTTTGACGAATTTAATAATCAAGTTATCTGCAATCATGCTTCACCGCCCCGAAAGATCTCCGCCTTGTTCAATTTTTTTTTTCTACCTACTGCACTTTGTAATACAGTAATAAATAAGAACACATATATTGCAACAATTTTTGGTGCCGACAAAAAATTATCACACCAATCATCATCCATGGAGACTAAACAGGAACAATTTAGTTACCAATCAACAATAACAAAAATTATTGTAACTCTTTATCCACCATCGACAACTTAAACGACTTTTAACTCATATGATTTTTCTTGTGATGAGGCCGGAGGTCATGAATCATATATTTTCGCTCATGTACATATTTCATACGGGTTATCTGTTTAGATGCAAGCATGCTCTAATATTGATTGTTAGAATACAGGCATATGCAGCGAAAGCAAACAGTTCAGGATCAAACTTACATGTAATATAGACAACACATAAACACAGATTTCAATCAAACATAAAATTGATACTTATCTCTTGAAGTGTGACCGCGAATCAATACTCTTGAATCTATTGCACAGATCGCCCAGTGCGTTCTCCAGATCTGCGATATTACTATAGCCTCAAAAATCTCAGAGTAGGAAATATTTCTGTGGGCAAGTACTGCTTCTCAGAAAGATCAAAGTTTTTCATCATATTTCATGGAGGAAGAGAATCCTATTTATAACCACGTTTTAGGGTATAAAAACCTAGTCCCAAAACGTATAAGAATCTTTCTCTCCAAGTTATAGTAAAACTTTATTTCTAGAAAATCAATTTATTTTAACCAAAATTTTGTAGGATTTTACTTCTTCTAGAAAACTGATTTCTTCCTTTCCAAGTTCATTAATTAATCAGGAATAACAGGGATCATAGATTTAATTAGTGAGACTTTTAATTATTGTATTAGTTTACAGAATGAATAAATTAACCTACCATAATAAATTACAGATTATTCCACTAAAAATCCGTAATTGCACTCCTCGGTATAATTTCAAAATCATTCATTAAATTTTATTTAACTCTCTACGTTAAGATTACAAATACCAATCAATCGAATTAAATTTCTGACAATTTAATTTATTGATTAATTTAATCCTTTATTCAAACGCTTAACTTATTTCATGTGACGGATACTAAATCCACTTGCAGGGTTTTCACATGAAAACTTATAAGCAATCATAAATGGGTATCATCAATCTCAAGGCCGAAACATGGATTCTATCACCTAATTATTATTTCACAAATGCCATTTTTCATTATCCAACCTATCGAAAATATTTTAAATCACAAAAGATCGAGTTTCACACTTTTAATAGATCAAAACAACAAATAAATTACATTGATCATAATAATTATATCATGATTAAGAGTATAAGCACATTTAATGATCTAGAAAATTTATTCATTAAGTCAGATAAAATACTTATATCTACTTGGCCCGTTTAATATATACAAAATGTAGTAGCACAAGAAGTTGTAATTATACCATTCTCATAATTAAGATAAATTATGTTTAATCTTGTGCTACAATCGTACCGATGAATTTGTCCAATTTTCATCTTAGATTGTGAACATATATAAACTTTATATTTATAAGAACCGAAGATTTAATATTTCGTGTATAACCTAAGCTCTATAGACTAAATCATCTACTTTATAAGTAAAAGACACATTGACTAATATATGATCTACTTAAACCTTTATTAAAATTAAATAAATAATTATTTTATAATAAATACTATATCTAAATACATGATTAATAGTACATAAACATGGTTAATAGTATATATCCCAGCAATCTCTTACTTAAATTTTTAATCATTATAATTATTAAAATATATCATATTTAAATATATGATTAATGATATATACCCATTATATATACAAGTGGGTTTATAGCAATTTCACACAAGAATAACACTGATAATACCATGAATGACATAGCATAGGTATCACGGGGTTTAATTTTTACAAGTACAAATTGAGCAACACATAATAATTATCCTCTCTTCGAGGAGATTTTGAGCTACAAATCTGGTCCTTCTTGAAGGTGGGGACTTTATTTGGTTGGGTAACAATGTAAAAATATAAACTGATATAAATATTAATTAATAAAATAATAATCTAAAAAATTAAATAAAATATTACTAGAAAAATTATTAAACAAGTTTAAAAAATTATTTCAACAATGTGAAATATAGTTCAAGACTAAATAAGTTTTTTTTAATTAATTAAAAGATACATAAATCAGCAAAACTTAATTTATACCAAAAAATCTTAAAAAGAAAAATAAAAGTGCACAAAAGATAATAAAATTAAATAGATGATGGCCAAACAGAGGATAGAGAACGTGAGTTGAGAGAAAGTGAGAACGAAAAGTAAATTACTTTTCACTTGTTCTCACTTTTGCTGTAGGATGAAGGCTATATATAGCGAAAAAGAATTGCAAGAAGATGAAAGTATTATACACTTGGCATCAAAGAAAACATGCAAAGCTGCCAACAAATTTTCATTTTCCACCTTTGCCTTATGTTGGCCATTTTAATTTTTTTTTAGAAAAACTTTTGAAATATTACAAATCTGTCAACAATCACCCATATATTTTAAAAGATTTTTAAAAATAAAACAAATAGAAAAAAAAATGTATTGGATTTGCATGATCAAAATACAGTAGGTTTAGTGTCTTTATGACTATGAGTCAAACTTAGACCGTTAAACTTTAACTTACAGAATTACTGGTAAAATATAAAATTTCTATGAATCAATAATTTTTATTGTAAATCAGATATTTTATCAATCACATTTCGACCTTCTTAATTTTGTTGTGCAACACAATATTGTGTCAATAGGCTATGCGCGCGCTTGGTTATTCATTAGAGCTCTGAAAACTAGGCCAAAATCTCATAGGAGCGGCCTCACTCCACTTCTCATGTAGGTTAATTTATCAAGTGTATACCAATTTTAATACACCATCCTTAAAGACTATAAATTCATTAAGAGTTAATAACTCATCCTCACAATTAGCAGCAGTTCAAGCACTCTCTTTTAGTATACCGAGTCAATATCAGCTTGTTATTGCCCATATAAATCTACTTCATGGCATTTTCAATCACATAGGTTGGGTTACCATATCTATTGACAATTATATCGGCCTTAACCCTATCACTTTTGAGGTTTGAAGAATTAATTTTCTTCCCATAGGTTTAGTTAGAGTATCGACCAAATTCATTTTTAACTTCACATAATCAATCAAAATTATTTTATCTCTCAACAACTGTTTTATTACGTCATGTCTCAATTTCATGTGTCAACTGCTACAATTATAAAATTTAAACTTTAGAATGCAAATTGTTGCTTGACAATCATAATGCATAGATACAGGAGGCAACTAATCCTTTATTAAAGGAATATTGGTTAAGAAATTTCTTAGCCACTCAGTCTCAAAACTAACTAGCCCAGAGCTACAAACTTTGACGTCATAGTCGATCTGAAAATGATCGTCTGCTTAGCTGATTTCCACGATATTGCTCCACCACCTAAAGTGAGCACATAGCCACTAGTAGATTTTGTCTCATCTGAATGAGAGATCCAGTTTGCATCATAATGCCCTTCTAAAGTAGAAGGAAATCTACTATACAGGATATCATAATTTATGGTTCCTCTTAAGTATTTCATTAGTCTTTTAATGTATACCACTACTCTTTATTGGAATTTTGAGTATATCTACTCAGATTACATACAACATAGGAAATATCAGGCCTTGTGAAATTCATTAAATGCATCAGACTCTCAATAATCTGTGCATATTTAGACTGAGCAATTGGGTCACCATTATTCTTTTTCAATTGAGAGTTAGCATCATAAGGACTTATTACAAGTGTCACCTCAAAACATTCAAACTTCTTAAGAAGTCTCTCAATATAATGTTCTTGTGACGACACTAATACCATCTGCACTCCTTAAAACTTTAACTCCCTATATCATATTTACTTCACCCAGGTCTTTCATATCAAAATTAGTAGACAAAAATAATTTGGTACTTTGCACAATTGTTTAAATTTTTACCAAATATAAGCATGTCAACAACATATAAGCATATTATCACATAATCACTGTCTACCACTTTAGTATAAACACATTTATCCATTTCAACAGAAGAAAAAATATTTCTCAATAACACATAATCAAATTTATCATGCCACTGTTTAGGAGCTTGTTTAGGACCATAAAAAGATTTAATTAATTTACAACCTTTATTTTCTTGTCTAGGAATAATACATTCCTCAGGTTGAACCATATAAATCTCTTCTTCTAAATCACCATTTAAGAAAGTCATTTTTACATCTATTGGATGGATAAAAAACTTATGAATTGATGTTAAGGCATTTAAAATTCGAATAGAAGAACTTCTAGTTACTAGTGCAAATGTATCAAAATAATCAATATTTTATTTCCGAGAAAATTCTTTTGCTACTAACCGAGCTTTAAATTTATTTATCGAGCCATCAGGATTAAGTTTCTTTTTGAAAATACATTTACAACCAATACATTTTGCACCAGGTGGTAAATCAATTAATCAGGTATTATTTTTCATGATAGAATCAATTGTAATTTTATTGCCTCTTTCTAAAATTTAGCATCAAAAGAAGATATAGCTTCAAAATAATTTAATGGTTCATTGTCAATAAGAAAATATGAAAATTATTTCCATGAGAAAAATATTCTTTTCTAGGTCGTTTACTCATCCACAGTTCCTAAATATTAGAAGTAATTTTATTATTTCTTTTAGCAGGACCACAAAAATTTTTACCATACAATGAAAAAATATATTCAAAAAATTTCGCATTCTTTGTCTCAATAATTATATTACAATCAAGCAAATTACTCTTTAAAACAAGAAATATATATGCAGTACTATGTTCAGCATAACCAATAAGCATGCAATCAGTTGTTTTAGAATCAATTTTTTCTCTTTTTAGGCTCAGACAAAAGCACTTTAGCAAGGCACCTTCACACTTTTACATATTTCAAATTAGGCTTATAACATTTCTACAATTTATAAGGAGTTTTGCCAGTTCTTTTATGAGGAATTCTATTTCGCAAGTGACATGTAGATAAGATTATTTCTCCCCAAAAATTATTAGGTGCATTAGAGCTAACTAACAAGGAGTTCATCATTTCCTTCAATGTTCTATTTTTTATTTTAGCTACACCATTAGGCTCGGATGAATAAGGCGGAGTTACTTCATGAATAATTCCTTCTTTTTCACAAAAAGAATTTAAAGATAAATATTCTCTATGTTAAACCTTGGAATCCCAAAGATCAAAATCGGGAGTTGAAATGAAGAAAACAGAATTTTATGCACCAGGGCTCAGAACGAGTTGTCAAATTACCCGTCGATTACCTAACGAGTTGTTAAGTGACTCGCTATCTTGCTAACAAGTCGGCAAATCATTTGTCATTTGTAAAGATCAAAATATCCCCTAACGAGTCAGCAAACGACTCGTCATTTGCCTAACGAGTCGTTAAGTGACCTGTGGTTTGAGCAGCAGAGGGAAATTCCAATGTACTTCACGGATTAAGCAAACGACTCATCATTTGCCTAATGAGTTATTAAGTGACCCGTGGTTTGGGAAACACCAGGAAATTCCTATGTACTTCATAGATTAAGCAAATGACTCGTCATTTACCTAACGAGTCGTTAAGTGACCCGTCGTTTGAGCAGCAGTGGGAAATTCCAGTGAACTTCACAGATTAAGAAAACGACTCATCATTTGCCTAACGAGTTGGCAAACGACTTGTGATTTGCCTAGAGACTCGTCGTTTCTGGCTGTATGAGATTTTCTATTGAACCATTAAGGGAATTTTCATAATTTCTAGGCTCCTAAGTCCTAAACTACTTCGTTTTAAGCTTAGTTTGTAGGATCATAAGAGTGTTAAACCTATTCTAAGGCTTACCATTTCGTGCATGCAAATTAGAGTTCTTCCTTGGAGGTCAAGCTTGGAGAATTTCTCCAATTTCTCTCTAATTCTCTTTGGGATATCAAGAAAGTGTGAGAATCAGATCCCTTAAGGTATGTAGGATTATGAATGGTTGTATCCGTTCAAGCCCATGTGCATTCTCTAGTAATAAATGGAAGTCTACTAAATATCTATCGGGGTTTTAATTCGATGTTTATGAAAATCTAATGATTTTCAAATGATTGTTCTAAATTGTGGTTTAAATTATATTTTATGGATTTTGATCAGATTTTACAACTATTTTGATTATCAAATTATTGATTTGATTTCTACTAAATTAAGCCCAATTAAGTAAGATCTATGATGAATTAATTTATGATCTTTACTTCTATTGTTGATATTTACGAGCCCAGCATAATTTATGATTTTTAAATATGAACTTACCCAACTACCCATCATTATTTGATGATTAATAAGTTATACGTATGATCTACAAATGAAGTACGTTTTAGGCCAACTCACGGGCCTTGTTTCACGGCTAGTTCACGTATCTACGAGCACTCTTATGATTTTCATGATTTAACTAGCCTATTAACTCATGCATATTATAATGAGCACTATATATGTTTTGGGAGTAGTATCGGACACCGAGTAGGTTCGGGGCCTACGTTCTGCCCCGAATCTCATAAACTACGTGCTGTCGTAGATATGTTGGGACCTCCTTTGTGACTATCCCCGGCCCAATTGGCCCTTTTCATGGTGATATCACACTTTCATGGTCCTATCCTTGGAAAGGTACGCACCATCCCGACTAGGGTAACTGTAACACCCTAAAACTTTCCTAGACCAAATTCAGACGTTGCATGAAAAAATCATAGAAAAACCAGAAATTTTTTTGGTCTCAGACGACCCACATAACAGACCGTTGTATAGGGTCGTGGATTGTAGCAGGATTCTTTAAGTGGGAAACAACAGAACATAGGATGACCCGTTGAACCTAACAACGAGCCGTCCTGTCATCCGTTGAATCCCGAGTTTAGAGGATTACCGGACCTTTCCTTGAGACAATGAGAGGGAACAACAACTCATGGTTACTACCAAGGAGCCATTGTTACCACCTATCATCCAGTTCTGTACCTCAGAAGTGTGGACCACGAGTAAATACAACGACCCGTTGGTTCTTCCAATGAGTCGTTGTGAGGGCTCATTGTCTCCATGCCAGTTTTCCTATGTGTTCTAATGGAAGGTGTCAATGACCCATACTTTGTTCTAATGGACCGTTGTCTCCTTCCGTGGGTCTTTCTAGTGAAGTCTGCTTCAGGAACCAGAACCAACGACAGCTTTCAACGGGCCGTTGTTTGAACCAGCGACCCGTCCTGAGATCCGTTGTTCAAGGTTAGGCAATTTTTAGTTTTTTCTGCCGGGGTAGTTTAGTATTTTCCCAGCCTTTTAACTAGAAATCATGTCATTTTGGGTTCATATAGGAGGGAATTTAAGGGTTAGAATGACCCTTTCCATTCATTTTTCTCAACTCCCTCAAGAATAGAGCGTAAAACTTCTATAGAAGCACAGAGCAGGAGCTAGGGTTGACTTTTTTCTTCTCAGTTTTCTTAGGGATTTTCACCAAGGTTTTCTTCTTAGGTATGTGGGAATTCAACAAGTAGATTTTTCTTCCTTTGCATCCCCCAAAACTCTCTCTGTGTTCACTTTCAATTCTAGCCCTAAGTTTGTGAATTTGAAATTATTACTATTGTTCTTGGATTATCTCATGTGGAATCCTATCCTATGTTAATTGTAACTATTTTCCACTAGTTTGTAACTAAAATGATGTTTGTTCCATAAAATTAGAAATTCAGCCCTAACTTTTAAAGAGTTAGAAATTAGAATCGTGTTGAAGCTTTGAATTCTTTAAAATTGTTTGAATCTTTTAGAGTTAGGGGATTCTATAATGATTGTATGTGTTAAAAACTCAGTTACATGTATGTTATTCAAATTTAATTAGAAAATCTATATACTTTGTGTTTCTTAGAATTGACAGTTCAGTTTTAGTCAAAGTACTAGAATATTCAGTGTTAGTCAGAAATGTCAGCTGATCAGTTTGACTCCAGTCTTATCCCGAGGTGTCAGTGGTGCCCCTAAGTTATTAGAATCAAACTCAGAATATAATTTATTTATTCCATTAGGCGGTCATGACATTCTAGTTAAATAGCTCTAACCTACCCAAAACCCCAGTTCAATTATCAGTTTGTTCTTTAGACGGTTACGACGCTCCAGATAAGCAGCTCTAACCAGTCTTAGCAATCAGTTTTCAAATCCTGTCCTATAAGATGCTCAGGGAACTCTCAGAAAGTATCCTTGGGTAAGGTATAGTCTTGGGTCCCAGTATCGAGCTATCCGCTTGTCAGTAGTAGTCGTGATAGAATTATCCAGTGGGAGTAGGACTTAGCACCGAAAGGGCCGGGGTTCCAGCACACCCAGGTTCCAGAACTACATTGCCACCATAGGTTATATTTACTTGGCCTCTTGGCCCCCCTTTAGCAGTGATTCTCACAGTCCTTGCCTTTATACCCTAACAAGGTATATTGGGTCCTATCAGTGGGGTGTATATATCAAACCCCATATTTAGCTCACGTGATTATATGTCGATTATAGCCGCTCCCACTAGTCAGTTTAGCTCATTCTCAGACTTCTCAGTTCATTTCAGTTTAGATCAGTTCAGTGCAGTATCTCAGACTCGGCATTTCAGACTTAGGGCATGTTTATGACCATCATCCAGTGTCATTTTTGACCATATCAGTTATATTCTAGTTGTATTAGTTTTTAGTATTTTCAGTTGGTCATTTCATGTCATTTCAGTTTAGTTACTAATTCTTTCATGTTATTTATGTTTCTCTCACTTACTCAGTATATTCAAAGTACTAATACATACTTTTATGCTTTATCGTTTCATGATACAGCCGCAGGTTCTCAGACCCAGCACCATTAGCCTATTACGTTCGAATCTCTCTATCAGTAGCAGTGTGAGTCCTCATATTCTGAGGGCACATTTTATTCATTTCAGTTTCTTTATTGTTTTTTGCTAGACTTAGAGTTAGTTCGGGAATTGTCCCAGCAACTCCTCAATTAGATGGCTTTCAGACCAAACTTGATTTCAGATTTTCTGATATTTTAAATCTCTATGTTCAGTCTTTAATTTTTCATAAATTCTATTATGTATTATTTTAAATTTTCACTGTGCATATTTACTCAGAATACCAGTGTATGATAGACTAGGGGTTGACTTAGGGTCACTCATGACTTCAACTACTGTGTTACATCCAGGGTGTAGGCTCGGGGAGTGACAAACTTGGTATCAGAGCCCCAGGTTTAAAGTATCCATGGAAAGTCTGAAATCCGCATCGAATAGAGTCATTTTCATGAGTGTGAAGCATGCCACACTTATGATGAGGAGGCTACAAGATGTTATTAGGAAAACTCTCTTTTGTTCACATTCCTTATCTTGCGTTAGAGTTCAATTCCAGAAACGCTCTTCTAACTCGTACTCTATTTCATTTCAGTGAACCATGCCTCCTAAACGCGGTAACAGAAGAAGGGCCGGAAATGCCAACAGACCCGCCCCACCAGCTCCAGTAGCCCCTCAGGACAACACATTGTCTATTGCAGAGTTAAGAGTAGCTATCCAGTTGCTCTCCCAAGCAGTCACCAACTAGGTGAACCAGCAGGTGGTACTGATGAACACTAACGGGTCTGCAGCCGCTGCGAGGGTGAGGGATTTCACCCGGATGAACCCTCCATCATTCCAGGGGTCCAAAGTAGGGGAGGACCCCCAAGAGTTCATAGACGAAATTAGGAAGATCACCCGAATTATAGGTGTCAGTTCCTTTGAAAGTGCTAATTTGGCCGCCTACCAGCTGAATGGAGTAGCCTAAGTCTGGCATGACCAGTGGAAGGAAGGACGACCAGTGGGAGCAGGACCAGTGGAGTGGGAAGAATTCCACACCGATTTCCTAGACAAATTTTTCTGTCGGGAGTTGAGGGAGGCTAAGATGGTGGAGTTTATGAACTTACGACAGGGCAACAGAACTGTGGAGGAGTATGCTCTGGAGTTTACTAGACTGTCTAAGTAGGCTCCATAGATGGTAGCCAAGTCAAGGGCTCGCATGCTGAAGTTTGTTAACGGAGTGACAAACGTGATCCTAAAGGAGTGTAGGACGACGATGCTAATCAAGGATATGGACCTCTCTAGCTTAATTGTGTATGCCCAGCAAATTGAGAGTGAAAATATGAAAGATATGGAGCGTAAGAACAAATGGGCAAGGACTGGCCAATCAGATTTCAGCCATCAGAGGTTTGGCAGTAGTAGCCACCCACAACAACAACAGCCACAGCAACAGCAGCAGAGAGCCCCAACACCTAGTTCAACCAGCGCCCCAACCTTTTGGTCCCGCCAGGATCAGAGGGGTGGATCATCTGGCACTCAGTCTCAAGCTCGCAATACCGGGAATAGGTATCCAACTTGCCCCGTGTGTGGTAGGAATTACCTAGGGGAATGCCTTCAAGGATGAGAGGGTTGTTTTGGATGTGGACAACTTGGACACCGACTCAGGGAGTGCCCATCAGCAGGGTGAGGGAGGTCACAATCTACCACCTCATCAGCTCTAGCAGGTTGACCAGCTCAGCAAGCCAACATATCAGGTACAGATGGTGGTCAGCGCCAGAATCATTTCTATGCTCTATCTTCTCGTCAGGATCAGGAAAGCTCACCTGACGTAGTTACTGGTATGTTACGTCCCTTCCATCTAGACGTGTATGCCCTCTTAGATCTAGGGCCACTCTTTCATTTGTAACTCCATACATAGTAGTCTAGTTCAACATTAGTCCAGAGGTCCTATCTGAACCCTTCTCAGTCTCCACCTCAGTTGGTGAGTCAATTAAAGCCAGCCGGGTGTATAGAAACTGCCCAGTCTCTGTCCTAAGTAAATTCATTCTAGCTGATCTCGTAGATCTAGACATGGTCGACTTTGATCTTATTCTCAGCATGGATTGGTTACACTCCTGTTATGCCTCAGTTGACTGCAGAACTAGAGTTGTCAAGTTTTGGTTTCCGAATGAACCAGCGTTAGAATGGTCGGGAAGCAGTTCAATGCCTAAGGGTAGGTTTATTTCCTACCTTAAGGCCCAGAAACTCATTTCCAAAGGATGTCTATATCATCTAGTTTGGGTCAAGGATTCAAAATATAAGACCCCAACCATTCAGTTAGTTCCAGTTGTCAGCGAGTTCCCAGATGTATTTCTTGAAGATCTTCTCGGAGTTCCCCCTGAACGAGAAATAGAGTTTAGAATAGATCTCCTCCCAGACAATCAGCCCATCTCCATCCCTCCTTACAGAATGGATGCAGCTGAGCTGAAGGAGCAGTTAAAGGATCTTCTTGATAAGAGTTTTATCAGACCCAGCATCTCTCCCTGGGGTGCTCCAGTGCTATTCATGCGTAAGAAATATGGTACCCTCAGAATGTGCGTAGATTACCGTCAGCTGAACAAGGTCACAGTTAAGAACAAGTACCCTCTGTCCAGAATTGACGAACTGTTTGACCAACTTTAGGGAGCCAACTGTTTCTCCAAGATCGATCTCAATTCAGGTTACCATCAGATAAGGGTTAGGGAGTGTGACATAGTGCAAATAGCATTCAGAACTCGGAATGGTCACTATGAGTTTGTGGTGATGTCCTTTGGGTTAACAAATGCCCCAGCAGCTTTCATGGATTTAATGAACAGAGTCTTCAAGCAGTATCTATATATGTTCATCATGGTATTTATCGACAACATTCTAGTATACTCCAGAATGAGGAAGAGAATGCCAATCACCTAAGATTAGCATTACAGACACTCAGAGACCGCTAGTTATTCACCAAGTTCAGCAAGTTCGAATTTTAATCAAAGTCAGTAACTTTCTTAGGTCATGTGGTCTCCAGTGAAGGGATACAAGTAGACCTTTATAAGATAGAAGCAGTGAAGGATTGTCTTAGACCTACCTCACCTACTGAAATCAGAAGTTTTTTGGGTCTAGTGGGGTATTACTGATGGTTTGTGGAAGGTTTCTCCTCCAGAGAATCTCCTCTGACTAAGTTAACACAAAATAAAGTAAAATTTCAATGGTCGGGCGAGTGTGAGAAGAGTTTCCAAGAGTTGAAGACTCGACTCACTACTACTCCAGTTCTGACCTTACCAGAAGGAACAGATGGATTGATGGTTTATTGTGATGCTTCCAGAGTTGGACTCGGTTGCATTATAATGCAGCGGGGCAAATTGATAGCCTACGCCTCAAGATAGCTCAAAGTTCATGAGAAAAAATATCTAACTCATGACTTGGAGTTGGCAGCGGTGGTGTTTACACTAAAAATATGCTGGCATTACTTGTATGGAGCTCATGTAGATGTATTTACAGATCATAAGAGTCTTCAGTACGTGCTGAGTCATAAGGATCTAAATTTTCATCAGAGAAGGTGGTTGGAGTTGCTAAAAGACTATGACATGAGTATACTATATCACCCAAGCAAAGCCAATGTGGTGGCTAACGCTCTAAGCAGACGGTTGATGGGGAGTGTAGCTCACATTGAGGAAGGAAAGAAGGAGTAAGTATTAGAAGTTCATAGACTCACCCGAATAGGGGTGCAACTGGTGGATTCAACCGAAGGTTGGGTGATAGTGCAAAGTGGGTCGGATTCATCCTTGGTAGTTGAAGTTAAGTCCAGACAAGATGAAGATCCAGTTCTACTTAAACTTAAATAAGCGGTTCTCAGAAAGGAGGTTGAGGCTTTATCCCAAGGGGGAGATGGTGTGCTATGTTACCAGGGAAGATTGTGTGTGCCGGAGGTTGGTGAGTTGAGACAGCAGATATTGGCTAAGGTACACAGCTCGATATACTCAATTCACCCTGGTGAAACTAAAATGTACCATGACTTGAGGGATATTTATTGGTGGAACGACATGTAAAGAGACATTGCTGAATTTGTAGCCAAGTGCCCGAACTGCTAGCAAGTTAAGGTGGAACATCAGAGACAAGGAGGTATGACTCAGGATATCACTATACCCACATAGAAGTGGGAATAAGTAAACATGGACTTCATTACGGGTCTACCTCGGACTCTTCGGCAACATGATTCAATTTGAGTGATAGTAGACTAGATGACTAAGTCAGCACATTTCCTCCCAGTCAAGACCATAGATTCAATTGAGGACTACGCTAGGCTTTATATCGGGGAATTGGTTAGACTTCATGGGGTGCCATTATCCATTATCTCAGACATAGGTACCCAATTCACCTCTCACTTATGGAAATCTTTTCAGAGAGGGCTAGGTACCCAAGTCAAACTCAGCACAGCCTTTCACCTGCAGATCGATGGACAAGCTGAGCGGACTATTCAGACCCTAGAAGATACTCTTAGGGCTTGCGTGATCAATTTCAAGGGCAGTTGGGATGACTAATTGCCTCTCATTGAGTTCGCATACAACAGCAACTACCACTCTAGCATTCAAATGGCCCTATTTGAGGCATTATATAGTAGGAGGTGTAGATCTCCCATAGGGTGGTTTGAGGTTGTTGAAGCTACTTTAATAGGGCCAGGCTCAGCTCACGAGGCAATGCAACAAGTTCAGCTCATCAGAGAGAGTTTGAAAACAGCTCAAAGCCATCAAAAATCTTATGCTGATGTGCAGAGAAGAGAGTTGGAATTTGCAGATGATGACTGGGTATATTTGATAATTTCTCCCATGAAAGGGGTGATGAGATTTTGGAAAAAGGGAAAGCTCAGTCCAAGATATGTGGCACCCTATAGGATGCTGAGGTGGATTGGTAAGGTATCCTACGAGTTGGAGTTACCTTCAGAGTTAGCAGCCGTGCACCCAGTCTTCCATGTTTCACTACTGAAAAAGTGCATTGGTGATCCAACTTCAGTGGTGCCATTGGACAGTGTGGAGATAAAGGATAGTCTCTCTTACGAAGAAGTTCCAGTCCAAATCCTTGACCGTCAGGTTCGTAAGCTGAGAAACAAAGAAATCGCTTTGATGAAAGTTTTGTGGAGAAATCAGTTAGTTGAGGGAGACACATAGGAAGCAGAAGCAGATATGATAGCCAGATACGCTTACTTGTTCTCTCTCAGTTCAGTTCCAGAATCAGGTACTAAATCCCTTCTCAATACTCTACTCAGTCCCATACTCATTAGCTCTATTTAGATTTCCTATGAGCATCGTAGTTGAATCAGCTCTGTTAGTATGGTTAAGTCAGTTTGGAGTCAGTTACTCCTTCAAAAAATAGCTCGTTATCTCAATTATTGAAAATCGCAGCTCTTTTCCTAGTTTTGGTCTTCATTCCAGGACGAATGATCCCAAGGGAGAGATATTGTAACACCCCAAAACTTTCCTAGACCAAATTTAGATGTTGCATGAAAAAATCATAGAAAAACTAGAAAATTTTTCTGTCTCAGACAACCCACACAACGGACCGTTGGTGGAACCAATAGACCATTGTATAGTGTCATGGGTTGCAGCAGGCTTCTTCAAGTGGGAAACAATGGGACATAGGACGATCCATTGAACCTAATAATGAGTCGTCCTGTCGTTTGTTGAATATCGAGTTTAGAGGATTACCAGACCTTTCCCTGAGACAACGAGAGGGAACAACAAGCCCGTGGTTTCTACCAACGAGCCATTGTTACCACCCATCGTCCAGTTCTATACCTTAGCAGTGTGGACCACGAGTGGATACAATGATCCGTTGGTTCTTCTAACGAGTAATTGTGAGGACTCATTGTCTCCGTGCCAGTTTTCCTATATGTTCTAACAGAAGGTGTCAACCGCCCGTCCTTTGTTCCAACGGATCATTGTATCCCTTTGTGGGTCTTTCTAGTGAAGTCTACTTCAGGAACCAAAACCAACGACAACTTTCAATGGGCCGTTGTTTGAACCAACGACACGTCCTAAGATCCGTCGTTCAGGTTCGGGCAGTTTTTAGTTCTTTCTGCCAGGGGTATTTTAGTATTTTCCAATCCTTTTAACTTGAAATCATGTCATTTTAGGTTCGTATAGGAGGGAATTAAAGGGTTATAGCAACCCTTTCCATTCATTTTTCTCAACTCCCTCAAAAATACAGCGTAAAACTTCTCTAGAAGCATAAAGCAGGAGCTAGGGTTGATTTTTTTCTTCTCAGTTTTCTCAAGGATTTTCACCAGGATTTTCTTCTTTAGGTATGTGGGAATTCAGCAAGGAGATTGTTCTTCCCTTGTGTCCCCCAAAACTCTCTCTCTATTCACTTTCAGTTTTAGCCTTGAGTTTGCGAATTTGAAATTATTACTATCGTTCTTGGATTATTTCATGTGGAATTCTATCCTATGTTTATTGTAGCTATTTTCCACCGGTTTGTAACTAAAATGATGCTTGTTCCATCAAATTAGAAATTCAGCTCTAACTTCTGAAGAGTCAGAAATTAGAATCCTATTTAAGCTTTGAATTCTTTAAAATTGTTTGCATCTTTCAAAGTTAGGGGCTTCTATAATGATTGTATGTGTTAAAAACTCAGTTATATGTATCTTATTCAGATTCAGTTAGATTGTCTATATACTTTGTATTTCTCAGAATTGATAGTTCAATTTCAATCAAAGTACTACAATATTTAGTGTATGTCAGAAATATCATCTGATCAGTTTGACTTAAGTCTTTTCCCGAGGTGTCAGTGGTGCCTCTCAGTTATCAGAATCAAACTCAGAATATAATTTATTTGATCCATTAGGCGGTCATGACATTCTAATTAAATAGCTCTGACCAGCCCCAGGACCCCAATTCAGTTATCAGTTTGTTCTTTAGACAGTTAAGACACTTCTAGATAAGCAGCTCTTACTAGTCTTAGAACTCAGTTTCCAAATATGGTCCTATACGATGCTCAGGGAACTCTCAGACAACATCCTTCGGTCAGTTATAGTCTTGGGCCCCAGTATCGAGCTATCCGCTTGTTAGTAGTAGTCATGATAGAATTAAGCAGTGGGAGTAGGACTTAGCATCGAAAGGTCCGGGGTTCCAGCGCACCCATGTTCCAAAACTATGTTGCCACCGTAGGTTATATTTACTTGGCCTCTTAGCCCCCTCTTACTGTAATTCTCACAGTCCATGCCTTTATACTCTGGCAAGGTATATTGGGTCCTACCAGTGAGGTGTATACATAAGACTCCATGTTTAGCTCATGTGGTTATATGTCGGTTATAGCCTCTCCCACTAGTCAGTTTAGCTCATTCTCAAAATTCTAAGTTTAGTTCAGTTAAGATCATTTTAGTGCGTTATCTCAGACTCAACATTTCAAACTTAGGGCATGTTTATGACCATCAGCCAGGGTCATTTTTGACCATATCAGTTATATTCCAGTTATATCAGTTTTCAGTATTTTCAGTTGGTCATTTGATGTCATTTAAGTTTAGTTACTAATTCTTTCATGTTATTTATGTTTCTCTCACTTAATCAGTACATTCAAAGTACTAACCCATACTTTAATGTTGTATCGTTTCAGAATACAGCCGCAGGTTCTTAGACCCAGCCCCGTTAGCCTATTACGTTCGGGTCTCTCTATCAGCAGCAACAGTGTGATTCCTCATGTTCCGAGGGCACATTTTATTCATTGTAGTTTCTTTATTGTTTTTATCTAGACTTAAAGTTAGCTGGGGACTTGTCCCAACAACTCCACAGTTAGATGTCTTTCAGACTAGACTTGATTTCAAATTTTCATATATTTTAAATCTCTATGTTCAGTCTTTAATTTTACATAAATTCTATTATGATTATTTTAAATTTTTGTTGTGCATGTTTACTCAGAATAACAGTGTATGATAGACCAAGGGTTGACTTGGGGTTACTCGTGACTACAAGTACTATGTTACGTCCACGGTGCAGGCTCGGGGTGTGACAGTTATAAGTCGGGCTTCATGTGTGCTCATATGGGGTATATCAGTTAAGAGAATCTCCCACTGTTTCTCATGATTTATGGATGTTTATGATTATGTATATTCGCTCAAGTTATGTTCTATACAGCTTTCCTCTCCTGGTTATGATTTCAATTGTATTATGAATGTCTTGAAATCCTTGAGCCCTGTGATATGTTATGTTATTATATTTATGATATGAGCATGATGTCCTACTCTTATGTTGTTTTATGAGCTATCGCACATTTTAATATCCATTTTACTTACCTTGCATACTCGGTACATTCCACATACTGATCGCATACTTTCTATGTTGTATCATCTTATGATACAGGTTTCGACACTTAGGCTCATCCTCATATCTAGATCATATCAGAGTGCACTTTTAGCTTATTGGCGAATCCTCATGTTCTGAGGGCCATTTGAAATACATTCATGCTATTTTTATGATTCAGTACTTGTTTGAGTTAGTTGGGGTGTTGTCCAATCAACCCATCAGATATAGTAGAGGCTTTCAAACAGTATGTAGTACTCAGCTTATGTGTATGTCAAGAGATTTCCTTACATTACAATATGTTATGATTATGTTTATGTTTCTGCTATGCCTTGTGATTATTCTTTCGCTTATAATGAATGAAGTTAGATGTATGCTTATGCCATGGGTTGACTTGGGCCCTCTCGGGGTCCCTTGTCCCGTGTAGCAATCCGGGCCTCTATCCGAGTCGTGACAAACTTGGTATTAAAGCCATAGGTTTGAGGTTCCTAGGGTGTCTGAAAGCTTCCTTGAGTAGCATCTTTTTCATGGGTGTGAAGTGCATCACACTTATGACGAAGAGGCAATGGGACGTTTAGAAAATGTTCCCTTCTTTCATGATCTATGTCGTGCGATGAAAAGTCCTTCTATCCTTCTAATTCATGCTATTCGCAATTGTAGAATCATGGCACCCAGAAGAACGAACGGAAGGAGAAACAGGAACGGTGAAGGCCACGGAGATGGCAATGATCATGGGCATCAGCAGGCGCCACCTGTTCAGGAGCCCCAAGCACCAGTGCTAGTTGCCCACACTGAGTTTCGGGTGGCTATCCAGATGTTAGCGCAGGCCTTGACCGTTTAGGTCAACCAGCAGGCTGTTGCACATATTCTACAGAATGGCAATGCGGCAGCGACCCGGATTAGAGACTTCTTGAGGATGAACCCTTCGGAGTTCCTTGGGTCCAAGGCGGATAAGGATCCATAGAATTTCATCGAGGAGATTCTAAAGATCACCCAGGTTATGGGGGTGACAATAGAGATTGTGTTGATTTGGCCTACTATCAGGTTAAGGGGGTGGCTTAAATATGGTTCAAATAGTGGAGAGATTTTATGGCAGTGGGTGCAGGCCCAATCGATTGGGAAGAGTTCCACACAGCATTCTTGGATCGATTCTTCCCTCGGGAGATGAGGGACCAAAAGGCGGCTGAGTTCGTTAACTTGAAGCAGGGTGACATATCCGTTCAGGAGTAAGCATTAGAGTTCACCCGTTTATCCAAGTATGCGCTAGAGTTAGTGGCGGACCAGAAGGCTCAGGTGAGTCGTTTTGTGCATACATTGGCATATTATCTGGATAAGGACTACAAGATTGCCATGTTGCATCAAGATATAGATTTACCTCGTACTGTGTTGCATGCTCAGCAGATGGAGTTAGTGTATCGGAGGCAGAGAGAGCCCAAGAGGGCCAAGACCGACAGTTATGGGACTTCTCAAGTCAGATCAAGGGGTAGATAGCATCAGCAGTCTCAACATAGGTCTATTGCTCCAACACCATCATCGGCCAGTACGCCATGTAGATTCCAAGGGGATCAGAGGAGTAGGGCTCTAGATTCAAGAGCCCAGTGCAACATACAAGTAGAGAGCACCTTCCCAGCTTGTGTGAAGTGCGGCAAGAATCATCCGGGGAGGTTCCTAGTCTTCTCGAATGCTTGTGTTGGGTGTGGCAAACCAGGAAACAGACTCAGGGACTTCACCTCAGCCAGATCCGGGCTCGGTGGAGCTCGTAGGCCACCAGCCAATTCTGTCTCTCCAGCAGCACGTCCCCCTCAACAGGGTGCCTCGACTAGTTCAGTCGGTGGTCAGCACCAAAATAGGTTTTGTGATTTAGCACCCCGTCAGGAGAAGGAGGTCTCCCCTGATGTGGTCACTGGTATGTTGTGTGTTTTTCATATTGATGTTTATGCTTTGCTATATCCGGGAGCTACCTTGTCTTTTGTGACTCCTTATATTGCTAGTGGCTTTGGAGTTAGTCCTGAGACTTTGTCAGATCAATTTTCTATTTCTAACCCTATCGGTGATTCGGTTGTAGCTAGGCGGGTGTATAGAGGATGCCCGGTCACTATATTGCATAAAGTCACCTCCGCAGACCTTATAGAGTTAGCCATGACTGACTTTGATATTATTCTTAGCATGGATTGGTTGTATGCGTGTTATGCTTCTGTAAATTGTAGAACCCGTGCGGTGGAATTTTATTTTATGGGAAAATCAAATTTGGAGTGGAAGGGTAGTTCGGTTGTACCAGCAGGTCAATTTATTACATATCTTAAGGCCCGAAAGATGATTTTTAAGGGTTGCATTTACCATTTGGTTAGAGTTAAGGATGTTGAGTCCGAGACCCCAACTATCTAGTCAGTTCAGGTGGTGCGTGAATATCCATAGGTCTTTCCTGATGATTTGCAAGGTGTTCCTCCCAAGGGGAGATTGATTTTGGTATTGACCTTATACACAATACGCAGCCCATCTCTATCCCTCCTTATAGGATGGCTCCAGCTAAGCTAAAGGAGTTGAAGGATCAGTTAAAGGACCTATTTGATAAAGGCTTCATCAGACTGAGCAAGTCTTTGTGGGGTGCACCAGTTTTATTTTTCTGGAAGAAGGATGGTTCACTTCGGATGTGCATTGACTATCGGCAATTGAACAAGGTCACCGCTAAGAACAGGTATCCTTTACCCAGGATCGATGGTTTGTTTGAAGCTTCAGGGTGTCAAATATTTCTCAAAGATAGATCTCGGGTCCGGGTATCATCAGCTCAAGGTTTGGGAGGGCGATATCCCGAAGACAGCCTTTAGGATGCGGTATGGACATTCATCAGCTTAGGGTGTTCAATCTGTATCTAGATACGTTCGTGATTGTTTTCATTGATGAGATTCTTATATACTCTCAGGCGAGGAGGAGCATGCCGCTCAGTTGAAAGTAGTGCTGCAAACTCTCAATGATCGCCAATTGTATGCCAAGTTCAGCAAGTGTTAGTTTTGGTTGGACTCTGTGGCATTTTTGGTCCATGTGGTATCGAGTGAGGGCATAAAAGTAGATTCTCAGAAAATCTAGGCGGTGAAGAATTAGCCTAGACCGATGAATCCCTCAGATATTCGGAGCTTCTTGGGTTTAGCTGGCTACTATCAGAGATTTGTTGAGGGTTTCTCATCTATTTCAACACCTTTGACCAAGTTGACTCAAAAAAAGGTGAAGTTTCAATGGTCGAAGGCTTGTGAGAAGAGCTTCCAAGAGTTGAAGGCTCGACTTACTACCGTACTGATGTTGACCCTACCCAAGGATACAGATGGTTTTGTGGTGTATTATGATGCTTTGAGAATCGGACTCGGGTGTGTATTGATGTAGCGATGAAAAGTGATAGCATATGCAATGATCTTGAGTTGGCCGCAGTGGTGTTTGTATTGAATATATGGCGGCATTACTTATATGGGGTCCATGTGGATGTGTTTATGGACCACAAGAGTTTACAATATGTGTTCACACATAAAGACCTCAATCTACGGCAAACGAGGTGGTCAGAGCTACTTAAAAACTACGATATGAGTGTTCTTTACCATCCAGGTAAGGCTAATGTGGTAGCGGACGCACTTAGTAGGCTCTTTATGGAGAGTGTGTCCCATGTGGATGAGGGAAAGAAGGAGCTAGTGAAAGATGTCCATCGACTTTCAAGGTTGGGAGTAGACCGATGGCGGTGTTTGTTGTACAAAATGGGTCATAATCATCCTTGGTGACTGATGTAAAAGCTAGACAAGATGAGGATCCGATTTTGGTAAAGCTGAAGAAAGTCGTTCGAAGTCAGAAGGTGGAGGTCTTCTCCCAAGGGGGAGATAGGGTGCTTCAATACAAGAGTCACCTATATGTTCCCGATGTTAATGATTTGATGAGCTGGATATTGCATGAGGCCCATGGCTCCAGGTATTCTATCCATCCAGGTGCCACCAAGATGTATCATGACATGAGAAATCTATTGGTAGGATGGCATGAAGAAGAATATTGCAGAATTCGTAGCCAAATGCCTGGACTGTCAGCAAGTAAAGGTCGAGCATCACAGGCCGGGAGGCAAACTTCAGGATATTAGCATTCCCACATGGAAGTGGGAAGAGATTCATATGGATTTCATTATAGGCCTACCTCGGACTCGACGACACTATGATTCTATTTGGGTGGTGGTAGACAGATTGACCAAGGCTGCACATTTCCTACTGATGAAAGCCACAGACTCCGCGGATGATTATGCCAAGTTGTATATTCGAGAGTTGGTTCGACTATATGGAGTGACCTTGTCCATTATTTCGGACCGAGGTACTCAATTTACATCCCAATTTTGGCTGTCTTTTCAGAAGGGGCTTGGGACTCAGGTTAAGCTCGGTACAACCTTCCATCCGCAGGAGGATGGCCCAGCTAAACGAACAATCCAGACTCTCGAGGACATGTTGAGAGCATGCGTGATGGACTTGAAAGGTAGTTGGGATGATCACTTGACCCTGATCGAGTTTACTTATATTAACAACTATCACTCTAGCATCCAGATGGCACCGTTCGAGTCCCTTTATGGGCGGAGATATAGATCGCCCATGGAATGGTTTGAGGTTGGTGAGGCAGCTATGATAGGGTAAGATTCGGTTCATGAGGCTATGGTGAAGATTCAGTTGATAAGGGATAGGCTAAACACCACTCAGAGTCGTCAAAAGTCATATGCTAATGTGAGGAGGAGGGATTTGGAGTTCGAGGTGGACAATTTTTGGTATTTCTAAAGGTATCTCCCATGAAGGGAGTCATGCGGTTTAGCAAAAAAGGAAAGCTCAGTCCCCGTTATGTTGGTCCCTATCGGGTTATGAAAAGAGTTGGTAAGGTAGCGTATGAGTTTGATTTACCCTCAGAGTTATCTTTTGTGCATCTTGAGTTTCATGTGTCGCTTTTGAAGAAAAATTTGGGAGACCCAGCCCTAATAGTCTCGGTGGGCTGCGTTGTTGTAAAGGATAGCCTCAGCTATGTGGAAGTTCCAGTTGAAATATTGGATCATCAAGTTTGGAGGCTGAGGAACAAGAAAGTAGCTCTAGTAAAGGTGTTATGGAGGAATCAACATATTGAGGGAGCTACGTGGGAAGCCGAAGCGGATATGATGGCTAAATACCCACACTTATTCTCGCCCGACTCAGTTCCTACTTGAGGTCACAGTTTTATGCTAAGACTCCATTTAGTTTTCATGTTCAGTTCATGTGTTCAAGTTTCTTTTATGTGTATGAATGTGTATGTAAAGCATGAGATCAGTTCAGCTATGTAATATGTATTGGAGGTAGTTATTCCGTTAGATTTTTAGTTTAAATTATCAGTATTTGATAATGATAATTGCGTATCTCTGCTTTTCTATATATTTTCCAACACTCGAGGATGAATGTTCCCAAGGGGGAGCTATTGTTATATATCTCGGAAGCCCAAAGATCAAACCCAGGAGTTGAAATGGAGAAAATAGAATTTTTTGCATTAGGGCTCAGACGAGTCTTCAAATCACCCGTCGTTTACCTAACGAGTCGTTAAGTGACTCATTGTCTTGCTAACGAGTCGGCAAATCACTTGTCATTTGTAAAGATCAGAATATCCCCTAACGAGTCAGCAAACAACTCGTCATTTGCCTAACGAGTCATTAAGTGACCCATGGTTTGAGCAGCAGTGGGAAATTCCAGTGTACTTCAAGGACACGACTCATCATTTGCCTAACGAGTTGGCAAACGACCCATGATTTGCTTAACGACTCGTTAAACAACTCGTCATTTCTAGCAGTATGAGATTTTCTATCGAACCATTAAGGGCATTTTCATAATTTCTAGACTCCTAAGTCCTAAACTATGTCGTTTTAAGCTCAGTTAGTAGGGTTTTAAGAGTATTAAACCTATTCTAAGGCTTACCATTCCATGCATACAAATTAGAGCTCTTCCTTGGAGGTCAAGCTTGGAGAATTTCTCTCCAATTCTCTTTGGGCTATCAAGGAAGTGTGAGAATCAAATCCCTTCAGGTATGTAGGGTTATAAATGGGTGTATCACTTCACGCCCATGTCCATTCTATAGTAATCAATAGAAGTCTACTAAAAATCTATCGGGGTTTTAATTTGATGTTTATGAAAATCTAATGATTTGCAAATGGGTTGTTCTAAATTGTGATTTAAATTATATTTTATGAATTTTGATCAGATTTTATAACTATTTTGATTATCAAATTATTGATTCCAATTTCTACTAAATTAAGCCCCATTATGTAAGATCTATGATGAATTAATTTATGATCTTCACTTCTATTGTTGATATTTACGATCCCAGCATGATTTATGGTTTTTAATTTGAACTTACCCAACTACCCATCATTATTTGATGATTGATAAGTTATAGGTATGATCTACAAGTATGTATGAAACTTATGATTTATGAATTATATTTTAGGCCGACTCATGGGCCTTGTTTCATGTCTAGTTCATGTATCTACAAGCATGCTTATGATTATCATGATTTAACTAGCCTATGAACTCATGCATATTATACTATCAGCACTATATATGTTTTGGGAGTAGTATCGAACACCGAGTAGGTTTGGGGTCTAGTTTCTGCCTCGAATCTCATAAACTACGTGCCGTCGTAGGTATGTTCGGACCTCCCTTGAGACTGTCCCTGGCCCAATTGGCCTTTTTCATGGTGAATCACACTTTCACGGTCCTACCCTTGGACAGGTACGGATACCCTCCCCACTAGGGTTACAAGTCGGGCTTCATATGTGCTCATATGGAGTATGTCGGTTAAGAGAATATTCCACTGTTCCTCATGATTTATGCATTTCTATGATTATGTATATTGGCTCAAGTTATATTCAATACGACTTTCCTCTCATGATTATGATTTCGATTGTATTATGAATATCTTATAAACCTTGAGCCCTATGATATGTTATGTTATGATATTTATGATATGAGCATGATGTCCTACTCTTATGCTGTTTTATGAGCTATCGCACATTTAATATCCATTTTATTACCTTGCATACTTGGTACATTCCACATACTGACTGCATACTTTCTATGCTGTATCATCTTATGATACAGGTTTCGGCACTCAGGCTCATCCTCATATCTAGATCATATTAGAGGGCACTTTCAGCTTATTGGTGAGTCCTCATGTTCTGAGGGCTGTTTGACAGAAATTCATGCTACTTTTATGTTTCAATACTTGTCCAAGTTAGTTGGGCTATTATCCCATCAACCCATCATATGTAGTAGAGGCTTTCAGACAGTATGTAGTACTTAGCTTGCGTGTATGTCTAGAGATTTCCTTACGTTACGATATGTTATGATTATGTTTATGTTTCCTCTATGCCTTGTGATTACTTTCTCTTATAATGAATGAAGTTATATGTATTCTTATTCCATAGGTCAACTTGGGCTCTCTCGTGGTCCCTTGTCTTGTGTCGCGATTCGGGCATCCGTCTAGGTCGTGACATTCTATCTCTATCGGATCAAATTCTCTTGATTTTTCTACTAAGTCGATTTTCAACCTCAGTTTTATAAGAAATAAAAGTAGCATATGCATCATCTTTATTTCTAAGTAAATACAACATAGTCAATCTAGAAAAATCATCAATAAAAGTCACATAATTTCTTTGACCACATGTAGTCATGGTTTATTTTAAATGACCTAAATTAGTGTGAATTAAAGACAATAATTCAATTTTTCTATTAACCGAAAAATGTTACTTTTTAGTAATTTTAGTTTCGGCACAAATTTCACACTTGTCAAAATTATTTGAGTCTAAACCAGATATGAACCAAGTGACTTCATGTTCCTTATTTAAGAGATATCAACATGTCCTAATCTAGCATGCCATAAAGCAATAGACTCAACCATATAAGCAGAAGTAGATGCATTTTTATAGATAATATTAAGTACAAGAAGTCCTTGGTTACAATAGTATTTTTCCACGAACACATTATTATTTATCAAAATAATTTTTTTGGATTCATATGAAACTTTCACTTTAACTTTGTTTAACAAGGCCAAAGAAATCAGGTTTGCGCGCATCGCCGGAACATGTAGCACATCCACGAGGGCTAAAAAAATTTCCCAAGTGAATTTCAGGAATACTTTACCCTTACCCAAGATTTTAGTAGTTCTTTAATTTTCAAGGTAGACCACTTCATTGTCATCTCTTATTAGTGTATAGGAGGTAAATACTTCTTGATTTGCACAAATGTGTCGAGTAACCCCAGAGTCTACCACCCATTCTTTTATGTGTCATAATGTTCACTTGAGAAATAATAGCTGCAATAATATCATCTCCTTATGCTAAATTAGCCTTACAATGATTTTTTTATTTTTTCATTTCTCATTTTTTTTCTGGACTGCATGTTAGGATGACTTGATTTTCCACAAATAAAATAAGGGTCTTTCTATTTATTAAAATTGGGTTATTAAGTTTGTACCTTGAGACTTATTACTATACCTTTTATTGTTGTTGCTTTGATTTTGTAGTACATTTGCCTTCAATGCTAGCTCTTTAGCTTTAAATGATTCCTTTCTATTGGTATGTTTAATTAGAATGTAAGTTACTATTTCCTTAATAGTGAAATTTATTTGCTTATGCTTTAAATTATTTTTATAGTCACTCCATGAGTTAGGTAATTTCTCCGATCAACACTTCAACAACAAATTTTTAGGTAGATATCACCTTGACCTTCAAGTCTTCAAGTAATTTATGATATTTATTGATTTGACTTTTCATGTCCTTCACATCACTAATCTTCTAATGGTAAAATTTTCCAACTACAAATTTTTTGTTTGGTAACATCTTCGGCAATGAACTTTTTAATTAAGTCATCCCACACAACTTTTGCTTCATTGCAACTACAATACACATCAAACAATTTATTAGAAATAGTTTGTAATATGTTACGATGACATACCTTATTGGCATATTGCCAAGATTTCATAATTTTGTTGTCAACGTCTGCACCAGGTTGTGGATATAATAAAGCATGTGCAACACCATGAACATCGAGTAGTGAGAATATAGTTCTTGCCATCTTTTGAAATTTTCATTAACAAAAATTTTGATATTTGACACGTCAGGAAATGGCTTAGCATATGGTAGAACAACTGAAGCAGGAGTAGTAGGAGCAGTATCCATAATGTTATCAGGATTGATATTATTTGTCATAGTTTCCTAGACTGTTGGCGAACAATGCAAAAATATAAACTAATATAAATATTTATTAGCAAAATAATAATACTGAAAATTAAATAAAATATTAATAGGACAATTATTATATAAGTAATATAAATATGGGGGGTGAAAGTAAAGATTATTATTCATGTGTTTAACTTGCTTTTATACGGCATTATCAGATTTGTAATGTAAATTATGTAAGCTTGAATCAACTTATACAAATTGGTAAGGTCTATCTTGTAATAAAGAGTTCTAAATGGAGATGGTACTGTGATCTTTTCAGATCTACACTATAGGTAGTATCCCTAAGCAACGATGGTTAGATTGCTAAAAAGGACTTAGTGGACTTAGAGATGGTTATTCATAACGTTTGGTCATCTAAGCGAAGAATTCCTTAGAACAAGACTTATCTAACCTTTGAGTATAAATAAAATAAGAATCCCATTAATTTAACTATCATATCTAACTCTTCCGTATATCATTGAGTTAAATACTTCAATTTTTTTTCTTTATGAAACCTAATGGTCTCTTAATCCAAGGACAGGAAACATTAAAGTTATTATTGTTTTCTAACTATCTTCTTGCAGATCTCGCTATTGCATTCTTCCATCCCTTCTGCTCTTCCTCAAGAAACTCTTCTGCTTCTTCATCTACCTCATCTTCTTCCATCTCATCCAATTACAAGCTCAAAGAAGAGACTAGCTTCTCTAATTTGGAGCATTCAATTGATGACTAGAAGATCCCTAAACATCCCTAGTCATCCATATACAAATCAAGGTTCTTGGACTTCAATGACTCCCTCCTAGGTACGGTAAAAACTAGTCTTTGTAGTGGTCCAATTTATTTTGACTGCTTTCCAAACTTTACAGTATCTCTTAGAGATAGGAATATCTTAGATTCACTAACTCTCAATGTCAAGACATCTAGTTACAAGACCAAAACTGGATCTCTCCCTGTAGCTATCATCTATAGGATCCAATATAAGTCTATGAGTTCAGCCTTCAATACTGGAGCCATGAGAACCTCAAAATAGGTGAAATCATTCTTTTCTAAACAGATCTACAAAGATCTTACTTATCAGTTCCTAAACCTATTTCTTGGAGTCAGATATCACTACCCTAGAACTGGGTGCTGCAGGATGCAACACCTATACAAAAACCAAAATATACTACAGTTTCTCATATTCAACAATTTTCTAGTGGAGTTGTTTCTATCACATTCTATAGGTCTCTTAGCCAAAGAGTCTTTACTACCTACTCAGCAAAATCAGAGATTCAAGCTTCTAGACACTCAGTCTCTTCATTCCATTCTAGAGTTGAGACAATCAATTTTAAATCTAGAATCCCTCAAGCCACATATTCGGTGGAAACCCCTGCTGCTACTGAAGTCAACGATGACCAACCCAAATCCCCTACATACTCATCATTAGGTGGTGAGTTGACGGTTTTGAAATATGATTTTCAAATTGACAGAAATACTTCGGGCAAAGTTTACTCTTTGAGAAATATTTTGAAAAGATCTTGATTTTTTAAGCGCTTTCAAAATGATGAAAGGAAAAGTCTTCAAGAAATTTATTACGAATTTTTAACCTCAATTGAAAAGAAAAATAATTTTTTCGAATGGTTTAAAGCGTATGTTGATTATCATCAATTATTTCCTTTTCTAAATCAGTTAATATTTCAAAAGTCTGAAAAACTTACAACAGTGGGGAGATCATATCTGAGCTCCCCCCGTCATAAGGATTTTCAACAAGATATGCTGATAACTCTATTGTCGCGATCCCTTTTTCAAAAACCGACAATAAAGCAGTTGACAACAAGGATATGAAAAGCATTTTTTAACAAAATAATTATTCAAATAAATATTTACAAGCACTTGGTGAATATCTGGTTTCAAGGTCGTCCTCAACAATACCTGCTCCTCCAAAACCAACAAAAGCCTCAACATCTTCAGTTCCTCTGCTTAAACCATATGAATTCACTAGAACATCTGCTAGGGAACTCCAAACCCACCACTTAAGGGATTCCTCTCAACTCTCTGACCTCTAATGGAGAATCTTAGAAACTGAGAAAACTTTGGTCCCTAATACCCCTATAAGAGAAACGTCTTCTAAGATTTCTAGAACAATCACAGTTCTTTAGGAAGATATCCTATCTGATAGTTAATCAGAAGAAGAAGAAGAAGTTCCTTTAGAGGTTGCCCCTGTCAAAGCTGAGTTTTCCAACTAGCATAATCCACAAAAACTTTATTACCCTAGAGCTACCCATCCTGATGTAGCCTTAGAAGAAAAATCCAATGTCATGCAAAATAATTAAAATGCCAATAACATCTATGAATGGAACATAGATGGTTGTTCTAAGCACAATATTCTATCCAAATTACAGCAGATGACAATGGTTGCCACTGCTTATAGGACCTCCCATAACTGCTCAGATCTGCTTACTGCCCATGTCTTAGTAGTAAGGTTTACAGGTCAGCTAAAGGTTGGTGGGACACCCATCTTAGTGAGGAATACAAATAGAAAATTTTTCATAGTGTCCGAGTTGACTCTGCAGGGGAACCAATTTTCAAGGATGGAAAAACCATTCCTGACTCTACCAATTCTCTAATTTACACCATTATTAAAACTTTTATTGGAAGTTTGGGTATCTTTAGGGAAAGATCTTCTGAAGTACTCAACAACCTAAAGTGTAAAACACTTTCTGACTTTAGATGGTATAAGGATTCCTTTCTTACAAGGATCTATGAAAGACCTGATGGTAACCTTCCTTACTGGAAAGTAAAATTTTCTAGACGGCCTGTCTAAGTCCCTTAGAGATTTAGTCAAAGAAGAGCTCCAAAACCTACACTCTAGTGATATTATTCCTTGTGAGCAGATCAGATATGGTCAGCTCACAAGCCTCATTCAATAGGTAGCTCTTAGGATCTGTCGGCAGGATAAAATATTAAGATATTTAGCAAAAGATAGAGCTCAGACACATCGACACTTAGAAAGTTTCTTTGAACAATTTGGTCTACCCCCATGTAGAAAGAAAACCCTTAGAAATCTGACTCCTAAAAAGGAAGTTTCCTCATCTAGACCTCATATTCCTAGGTATAGGAAATCAATGTCTTTTCCTTCAAACACCAACATGTTGCTAAGAAACCAACTCTTTCTGCCCCCAATGATGGCAAATGTTTTAGGTACGGCAAACTTGATCATAACACCAAATACTGCAAATTCTCCAAAAGAATTAGAAATTTCAATCTGGATGAATCAATCCTCAACCAGATATAACATCTCTTACTTCAACAGGACTCTGATAGTGTTGATGATGAGTTCAACTCAAAAAGGCTCTAGATATACCCTCCACATCTTCCTCCAACATTTTTCTCATCCTCACATAGCAAACACTTATAATATCACTAATGTTTTGAATAGATTTCCTTTTAGATAACTGAAGGTAGTAACTATTCATGATATCTAATCAGAGATAATACTCCTTAAGGAAGAAATCTGGCAAATCAAAGCTAGGCAAGAGTTAGACCGAATTGTCCTCCAGCAATTCTCTACCATGACCGATCCTCCTAAACAAACTGAGGTTGAAAAACCAACCCAGGAAGCCGAATAAGGAGACTTTATCAATTATTTCTCTCGAATTTCTATCTGGTAATGACATACTAGGGTAACCTTAGTGGTCAATAAATCATTCATTTTAGACACAATTGCCCTTTTTGATACTGGTGTAGACCTCAATTGTGTTCAAGAAGGTCTCATTCCAACCAAATACTTTGAAAAAACCAACGAGGCCCTTAGAGCTGCTAATGGTAATAGATTAGGGATCAGTTACAAGCTCTCTGATGTCGAAGTAAGAACTTCCATAGAAAATTCTACCTTGTCAGCTTCTACCTCATTCGTACTGGTAAAGGACATAATTAATCCAGTAATCCTAGGAACTCCTTTCATTGGAAGACTCATCCCTTTTTGGGTCACTCACCAAGGAATTGGAATCGAATACAATAACATTTCTCTTTCTTTTGACAAACCCCCAGTAAGAAATATTTTTCTACCTTAAAGCATAAAGAAGCCTAGATTAACTTCCTCAAAGAAGAATTAGCTTTTCATAGGCTATAAAAGCAACTTCAAGAACCTTTTTTGTCAATCCAAAATCAAGGCCCTTGAAACACCAATACAAAAGAAACATTATGCAATTTACCCACAGCCTTATGAAACTGCAGTAAACACATTGTTAGGCTTCCTTACGAACTAGACTTTGATGAAAAAATAATTCCTAGAATGATCGCCCCACACAAATGATCCATGAGCTAACCATCCATTGTCAAGGTGAAATCAATGATATTCTTCGCAAACAAATCATCTCTCCAAGAAAATTCCCTTGGAGTTGTGCTACCTTTTACGTCAACAAAACTTCCAAGATTGAACGAGGAGTCCCTCACTTAGTCATCAATTATAAACCATTGAATACTTCCCTCTGTTGGATTAGGTATCTTATTCCTAACAAGAAAGATTTACTCTAGCTACTCCATGCTGCCACGATTTTCTCAAAATTGGATTTAAAATTTGGCTTTAAAATATTTAAATTAATCCTAGAGATCGATACAAAACTGCTTTTGCAGTACCATTTGGGCAATATGAATGGAATGCCCTTTTGACTAAAAATCCTAATTCAGAATTTCAAAAAATAATGAATGATATTTTCAATCTATTCTCAAAATTTATAATTATTTACATTGATGATGTTTTGGTATTCTCCACTAGCATTGATCAACATTTCAATCATGTAAGAACTTTTTTCAAGGTGATCAAAGAAAATGGCTTAGTTTTGTCTAAAACTAAGTATAATCTCTTCTAAATTAACATTAACTTTCGTGGGAATAATATCCAACAAGGTACTATCAACCCCTTTCAAAGATCTATCCAATTTGTGGAGAAATTTTCTGATCAAATTTTAGATAAAACTCATCTTTAAAGATTCTTAGGGTGTGTTAATTATGTAGCAAATTTTGTTCTAGCACTTACAAGTTTTCTAAGACCCCTCCATGATGGATTGAAAATCCCCCACCTATATGGACCCATGTTTACACCAATGCTATTAAGGAGATCAAACAAAATATTAAGCATCTTCCTTGTCTATCTCTTCCTGATCTATCTGCACTCAAAATAGTCGAAATAGATGCATCAGACATTGGTTATAGTAGCATTTTGAAGCAAAGAGAAAATGATAAGGAGCATATTATTTCATTTGCATCTAAGCATTGGATAAGGCCCAACAAAATTATCCAACAATTAAGAAAGAAATTTTGGAAATTGTTTTATGCATTTCAAAATTTCAAGCTGATTTGTTAAATCAAAAATTTTTGTTACGAATTGACTGTAACACCGCAAAATCTGTTTTACAAAAAGATGTTCAAACTCTTGCCTCTAAACATATATTTTCTAGATGGAAAACTATTTATCTATTTTTTATTTTGATAGAGAATATATTAAAAGGAGCTCTAACTCTATTCCAGATTTCTTTGCCGGAGAATTCTCGCATGGAAGGTAAAATGAATAGAAAAAGGAAGATGATGGGGATTCCAGAGTCCTCACAATTTTCGACCCTCACTCTACCAAGTGAAAATAGATTAACGTTGGTTCAATAGAAAACAAATTCCCAACAGTAAGTTGTTACCAAGTAGCAAACGATGTTAGTTGCCTCCAAACAACCACTCAAAAGAAGCAGCTGGCCCAAGCCAACCCAAATATCAAACTCCGGCGGATTATTCTATGAAGGAAGTTTTTCCATCATATCTCCTAAGAAATACAATTGTAATTTTCATTTCTAGTCCAAAGAAGTGGACCGACCTATTGGAGGAAGAAGAACAAAATACTCAGCTAGCTCAAACCATGTCCATCCCATGGACAGAAGGCGATTTTCAAAACTGGCATTCGCTCATGGGCTTCAAGGATACTACGGCCCTAATAAGTCCCAACAGAAGATAATTGATGAAGCAATACCTCTTGTTCAAAAATATATGTTCAACTACAGTGGCCCGAAGACACACATCTTCTTCTTCTTGTTCAGTGGCTGCTAGTAGCACCACCAAAAAAGTTATGGAGGTAGAAAGCCCTATCGAATTTTCTTTCAGTTTTTCAAAAAGCACTGGCATGGTACATTTTGTACCAAGCAAAAAACTTTCTTCAAACAAAGGTTCTTCCCCTGATGAACCTACTTATTTCAAGAATGATAATGTTTATCCCCTAATCCAAATTGAGCTCGAGTTTTGGCACTCAAACCCCCAAGAGGTGGCTAAGAAAATGCTTAGCCCTTCTGCCAATTTCATCCAAAAAAACTCCCTCCTACAGACAAAAGTTCTATGAATTCGTTCTCACAGATACGAGATCCTTCTTATTCGAGCCCCACAAAAAGAAACAAACCCAAACATTTGTTATCCATACCATGGTTTGGATAAAAAAAAATAATCTCACTGAAGGAATGGGAAACGCACCCAGCCAAATATAGAAAACTTTCCCAACCATTTGAACCCCAAAATTACAATTATTTTGACTATATAAAAGCATGGATGAACGCATTCACCTTCCAAAACAACCTCAAAAAACATTCCTAGTTTCTCCTATTGGGAAAACAACTAACCTCTGACTTCCCTCAGTGGTTTTTGCGTAAATGGTGACCGGCTCATGGTCACAAAGCTGAAATCCTTCCTCCCCGGTTCATGAAGGATATGAATATTTTTTCCAAAGGTTTTTTAGTGAGCAACAAATCCCCTTGCTCTTGCAATTTTCCCACAGGTTCCATATCCCATAGATCTACTCATAGAAATTTGCCTTCCACAAATCGGAAGGAGACAAAGGGCTCCCATGGTTAGCCCTCCAAGGCCATTCTAAATGGTGTAAGAGTTGGAACCCTACAGAAACTTACAAAATGGCTCCAGTCAAGGGTTTTATCAAACCTAGAAAATCCCCGTTGGGTGCACCTGTTCTCTTTGTTCAGAAGAAGGATAGTTCCCTTTGGTTGTGCATTGATTATTGGCAATTGAACAAGGTTACAGTCAAGAACAAGTATCCCCTCCCCAAGATTGATGAATTGTTTGACCAGCTTAAGGGTGCCTAATGTTTTTCAAAAATAAAGCTCAGATTCGGATATCATCATCTCAGGATTAGAGAGAGTGACATCCCGAAGATAGCCTTCAGGACTCAATATGGTCACTATGAGTTTGTATTTATGTCTTTTGGACTAACAAATGCTCCTGCATCTTTCATGGATTTGATGAACAGAGTGTTCAAGCCATATCTGGACATGTTTGTGATTGTGTTCATAGATGACATTCTCATATACTCTCGGAATAGGGAGGAGCATGCCGCTCATTTAAGGGTGGTGCTACAGACTCTGAAGGATCACCAGTTGTATGCTAAATTCAGCAAGTGTAAGTTTTGGTTAAACTTAGTAGCTAGTTACTACAAGAGGTTTGTTGAAGGATTTTCATTCATTGCAGCACCGTTGACTAAGTTGACCTAGAAGAAAGTGAAGTTTCAATGGTCGGAGGCTTGTGAGAAGAGCTTTCAAGAGTTGAAGACTCGACTCACCTCGGCACCGGTGTTGACTCTACCTGAGGGTGCCAATGGGTCTGTGGTATATTGTGATGCCTCAAGGATCAGCCTTAGCTGTGTATCAATGTAGCACGGTAGGATTATAGCCTATGCTTCCAGGCAGTTGAAAGTCCATGAAAAGAACTACCCGACTCACAATCTTAAGTTAGCGGCAGTAGTATTTTCCTTGAATATTTGGAGACACTATCTATACAGGGTCAATGTGGATGTGTTTACGGACCAAAAAAGCCTACAATACGTGTTTACCCAAAAGGATTTAAATCTATGTCAAAGAAGGTGGTTGGAGCTTCTTAAAGGATTATGCTATGAGTGTCCTTTATCATCTAGGCAAGGCCAATGTGGTGGAAGATGCTCTTAGAAGGCTTTCTATGGAGAGTGTGACCCATGTAGATGAGGAGAGGAAGGAGTTAGTAAAGGATGTACATCGGCTTGCACGGTTAAGAGTTCGTCTTATTGACTCGACATACGGTGCTGTGATTGTTCAAAATGGATCCAAATCTTCCTTGGTGACCAAAGTCAAGGCTAGGCAAGATGAGGATCCTATTTTGGTAAAATTGAAGGAAGCTTTTTAGAATCAGAAGGTGGAGGTCTTCTCCTAAGGGTGAGATGGTGTACTATGATATTAAGGTCGTTTGTGTGTTCCGGGTGTTGATGACTTAAGGGAGCGGATGTTGCACAGGGCTCATGGTTCTAGATATTCTATACATCCAGGTGCCACCAAGATATACCGTGACCTATGAGAAGTCTATTGGTGGAACGACATGAAAAAGGACATAGCAGAGTTTATGGAAAAGTGTCTGAACTATCAATAGGTGAAATTTGAGCATCAAAGACTTGGAGGTGTACTTCAATACATTAGTATCCCTACCTAGAAGTGGGAGGAAATAAATATGGACTTCATTACAAGTTACCTTGTACTTGCTGACAGTATGATTTTATTTGGGTTTTCATAGACAAATCGACTAAAGCAACTCATTTTCTACTAGTCAAGACCATGGAATCAGCGGAGGATTATGCTAAATTGTATATTTGAGAGTTAGTTCGACTTCATGGAGTTCCCTTGTCCATAATATTGGATGGAGATACTCAGTTTACCTCACGATTTTGGAGATCGTTTCAGAAAGGACTTGGTACTCAAGTTAAGCTATTTATAGCATTTCATCCGCAAGCAGATGGTTAGTCTAAATGGACCATTCAGACTCTTCAGGACAAGTTGAGAGCATGTGTGATTAATTTCAAGGTTATTTGGGATGATCATTTACCTCTCATCGAGTTGGCATATAACAATAGTTACCATTCCAGCATTTAGATGGCTCCATTTGAGGCTCTTTATAGGAGGAGGTGCAGATCGCCTATTGGTTGGTTTGAAGTCGTTGAAGCTACGTTGATAGGACCAAATTCAGTCTATGAGGCTATGGAGAAACTTCATCTTATAAGGGGAAGGTTGAAAAAAGCTCAGAGTCGCCAAAATTCCTATGCGGATGTGAGCAGGAGAGAACTTGTGTTTGAAGTTGATGATTGGGTGTTTTTGAAGGTGTCTCCCATGAAGGGAGTGATGAGGTTCAGAAATAAGGGAAAACTTAGTCCACGTTATGCTGGACTCTACAAGATTGTGAGACGTATTTGGCAAGGTGGATGAGTTGGAGTTGCCCTCAGAACTAGCTTCAGTACATCCAGTTTTCCATGTATTGCAATTGAAGAAGTGTATGCATGATCTGGCTTTGGTTATCTTGGTGGAGAGCGTAGGTGTGAAGGATAGCCTTAGCTATGAAGAGGTTTCGGTTGAAATACTTGATCAAAAGGTTTGGAAGTTAAGAAACAAAGAAGTAGCCTCTGTAAAGGTTTTGTGGAGAAATCATCATATTGAGGGAGCTATGTGGGAAACTGAAGCAGATATGATGGCTAAATACCTGTATCTATTCCCTTTCGGTTTAGTTCCAGCTTGAGGTATCAATTTCCTGCTTAGTACTCTTATTCAGTTTCATGTTCAGTTCATGTGTCTCAGTTTCTTTCATGTTAATGTATCTATGTATGATTCTTGAATTCAATTCAGTCATGTATTTCAGTTTGGAGTTAATCACTCCGTCAGTTTTCAATTTTAGATGTTCAGAATTTGAGATATCAGTTCTATCCCCCAGCTTCTCAGTAGGTTCATTCACATTCAAGGACAAATGTTCCCAAGGGATAGATATTGTAATACCCCAAAATCCCTAAGATTAGACCCGATGGTTCAAATGAAGAAAATAAGATATTTTGCACCAGGTCATAAGATGAGTCATCCAGTGACACGTGAGGAGACTTCACGAGTCATGAAGTAAAGGGGAAATTGGAAACGATTGGTGGTTTGGGGGTGACCACGGAGGGATTAACGAGCCGTGGTGTGGGCAATGAGTCATCACGTTAGTTGTGGACAAGAGGGTCAAGGATTCAAGGTTCACTTCCCCAGAGATGCCACGAGGGGATAGTGAAGTGATTCCATGACTCATGGAGTTGTTCTTGGGCAGGAGCAGAACTTAAAGTTTGAAACTGGGGTAGTGTACTTCATGAGTGTTCACCACGAGTCGTGAGGTACACCACGAGTCGTGGTGTTCCTCGTGGTGACTGGTAGTGTGTATTTTTCCTGCATTTTAGTAAGGGTGTTTTCATAATTTCTAAGCTCCTAAGTCCTAAATTACATCATTTTAAGCTCAGTTAGAAAGGTTTTAAAAACACTTAGCCTATTCTAAACCTCCCCATTCAATGCATGCAAGATCAAGGAGACTATAGAAGATCAAACTAGAGGATTCTTTAGGTTCTTCCTTAAGTCACTTGGATTCTTAAGAGAGGTTGTAAATTTCAACGTACCCAGGTATGTGGGTTTATGGATGGGGGTATTCCTTCACTCTCATGAACAAGATGGTTGAAACTAACCCAGTTTGTAACTGTTTATGGTCCAAAGTTGTTAACGGAATTAAGCTTGACTCTATCTTATATCCTTAATTATTCTAGTAAATCATCCCCCCCCCAAAAAAAAAAGAAAAAAAAAGGAATGAACCATAGGAGAACCGCTGCAGCAGTAGTATCCTCACTGCAGTGGGTGACGTGGACCAAAATTCCGAAATATTATTCTAGTTAGGATTTAAAAACCTATTCTCATAAGGGGTCTAAATAAAGATGCCCAGAAATAGAAAATAGGATTTTTGGAAAAAGGAGAGATTCAAGGAGGCTAGAGAAGGCAGCAATACTTCACCCTCCATAGCTATTATTCTCTGCAAGAACTCGAAACTTGAGGCAAGCATGCAGTGGGGAATTTCTCAGTGATATTTGGCGCCCAAGTAGGCTATGGCTTACTCATTTTCGTGTTAAACTTTGATTAGAGAATATATACATGTGTATACTTGATGTGCCATTGGTGAATAGAGAAGAAGCGGTGACATTTCCATGATATGAAATTTCGTAGTTTATGGTTTAAAGGGAGCAGACTTTGGATAATAGTGTACATGGAAGTGGGTTGATTTTACGCGTATTGATCTTCGTACATTTATTGTTGATATATATGTAGTCCTTATTTTTTGAATTATAATATTGAAATTTAATAGTCATGAATCTTTAATTATATAATGCGGAGATTGAACATTGAGTGGTAGACTATATTCATTTGTATGGCTTGAACGGTGACCCCATGAATTGTGTGAGAAAGCGAGCTAAGGGTTAGTAAGTTCTCTTGGTTTAAGTTGTATCCTATGTTTGTTGGTTCATGTCAATTTGATTCTCATTTCTTGAGGAAGAAAGTAAAGTGATTATAGTGATGGATCAATAAAGTTTATACATAATGAGTGAGAAATTGCGAAGAAATAATTTATAGGAAATATTGGGGAAGGACTTGTCGAAGTACTGCCTAAGCAGTACCGCTGTAGCGGTCTCGTAACAACTGTAGTGAGACCTTAGTAGCAGTAGTAATGTCTCTGCAGCGAAGCCCAATCTCGTGAGCCAGGTTGCACCTCATCATGGAACTTTCATATAAATGATGTAGTAATTAACTATTTATGAAATGGCCTTGAACTATGATTGTATTATAGTTGATGATGCGTAATTCTTGTCTATGTGTGACTTTGTTGGTAATTGAATTATGATATGTTGTTTCTTGAAATGATAAGTGGAGTCAGCAATAAACAAGTGAGCAAACGAAATGCTATGTAACAATCAAAAGGTAAATCATCTACCTGTTGAGAATGAGAGGCTTAGGGCCGAGGTGAGGATCGGGATGAGCAAAATAGTATGATCAAGCTATGAGTGAGAGCTTGGATATGAGTGGTTTGTGCTCAAGGTGAGTATCCGAGTGAGCGGTATGAGTGAGTACACAGATAGGTATGACTAAATATTCATATGGCTGGGGGTACAGACAAGAGTACATAGACCAGGTATGATGAAGGTCTCATACGACCGGGTGTACTATACATGAATTTCTAGAGTCCCCTGCAGGTCATGATTGGAAGAAAAAACATAAGACCCACTGGCATGTGTGTATAGTGATATGACATAGGCGAGTTCCTGGTATATCACCGATGCTATGTTTGCTAGATAGAGATTGTGCGGGTATGCCATGATATATGTACTGTTTTACTGACAAAGACGTTCAGGTATACAAGTGTGATATGAGATATACCGACATGATTCGAGTATAATGCAAGGGGTATAATTGATATGTAACAGGTGATAAAACAGTACATATATGGTAATTTATGACATGATTATGGTGTAGAGATGAGGAATGGAATTCATAAGAGACGGGTATGTACATTACTTTGATTGTGGAGGGCTTAACTCCATTAGTATGATTTGTTGTTTCTTTGCATGTACTTGAGCTATTTAAATGTATTTTGATTGGATGTTTGATACAAGTGGTCTTTATGGGTAATATATGGTAAAATGACGAGCTTAATAGCAGTAGCGAATTACAGAGAGATCATTGATTTAGTTTATTATTAATTTACGAAATTAGAGAGGGTCAATTAATTCTGTAAGTAAATAAATAGGCCAATAAATAATAGAAATGGACTTGGTTAATGATAATGGAAGTTTAAATGAAGTGAATGTGTTAGTATTGTTATATAGCGGGATAAAAGAGGTAAGCATCAGTGAAATCGGGCTATTGCATAAGTTAAGGGGCGCTGCAGCGGGCAAGTTGCTACTGTCGAGAGACCATTGTAGCGGTCAAAAATACCTACTGCAGCCAGATAGGAGAGACAAATTGAGGGACAAAATAAGGGCTAATGTGGTAGGGTGCTTCCATGAACATTGATGAGTTATAAGCTTCGATAATGTAGCTAGTAAAACCTGATGGATTATAATATAAGTTGGAGTAGTTGTTACATTCGTTGAGACAATTACATGTTTAAATTGTATGCCATTATGTGAACTAATCTTAGTCGACTAATGATGCCTTACGATATGTGTGGTGTACTGATACTACCTTGCTACACCTTTTTTGGTATAGGTTGTGGCAGATTTGAAGACTCATGATTGATGTGAAGTACTCAACATCAACTTTTGAATTCTTCTCCACAGACGAAGTTGTGTTATTTTATTTTATCATGTATTCTATTAGGACTCTTATTCCTGTCTAGACTAGGTCTTGGGGAGTCATGGTTCGGAAGTGAAGCTTTATTATAAATTTTGAAACATTTCGTATTATGTAAATTTATGAGTATTTGGATTATCTTATACGTTGGGTTGGAAAAGGGTTCTCATATTGAACTAAAGTCGATGTAGGTGCTCACATGACTAGTCCATTTGGGGTGATGACAATGAATTGTGAAATTAGTATAGTTTAGCAAGACGACCTATAAATAGTGATGAAAATGATAAAATAAAACGAATTCTACATTTACCATTTTTCTTGATTGGGAAAAAGAGAGAGCGAGAAAATTTATTTTTTCTAGTTTTTCCTTGTGCCTGGTTACTAAGGTAGTTTGGATATCTTCCATTGCAAAGATTGTGTTGTAGTACAAAAGAATGCAATCTCTTAAAGACATTCTACCTGTTGTATTTAAAAATATAAAGACAAAATTCATTATCTTAGAGAAAGGGAGGATAGCTTTGGAAGGGCAATAAGAAGATGTGTTTGGCAATAGTGGAGGATAAGATAGTTGCAATTCACTTTCAGATATGCGGCAATGAGTGGGATGCTTTTGAGCCTGGGGATGATATCTAGTTAGATAAATAGCATCTTCTTGTAATGCCCTGGAAACCCTAAGATCATACTGGGGAATTGAAATGGAGAAAACAGAATTTTTTGCACCAGGTCATAGAACGAATCGTCCCGTGACCCATGGGAAATGACTCGTGGGGAAGGGTACGAACTTGGTTGAAAATTTGGGAAATTGAGTGATCCCGTGTGTGACTATGAGTCGTCATATGAGTCGTGGTCAAGGGTTGACTGAAAGTTGGAAAATTCAGGCAGTGCATTTAACGGGTCATCACCACGACTCATGGTGTCGCTTGTGGTGACCCCCAGATGGTTTTCGACAGAGAGGACGATGGGAGGTGACCACGAGTCATGGTCACCGGTAATGAATCATCATGTAGCCTGTGGTGACCCCTGAAGGGGAATTTTGGTTCAGTGGCAAAGGGAGACGTCACGAGTCATTAGGTCTCCTGATGACTCGTGAAGTTAGTCATTGGCAGGCTAGAGAATCTATAGAAAAATTCTAGTGCACATCATGATTGGGCACCATGAGTCATTCCTGACCTCATGACTCGTGAAGTGCCTCGTGGGGACTGGCAGAGTCCTTTTTCCTGCGAATTTTCTAGGGAGTTTTATGTAATTCTCTAAACTCCTAGACTCTAAACTACGTTATTTTGGGTTTTAATTAGGGGTTTTAGAGGGGTAACCGACAGTTTTACTTCATTCTCACATCCCCTCAAAAATTATAACGTAGAATTCTCTCAAAAAGACTCAGAGTAGAAGCTAGGGAAATCAAATTCTCCTCAGATTTTCAAGGGATTCTCTCAGGGATTTCCATCACCAGGTACGTAGGAATTCAACAAGGGAATAGTTCTTCCCTTGTGTCCCCAAAATATTCTCTATCTTCTCTATCAGTTCTAGGCTTGAACTTTCACATGTGAATAAATGATATGTCAGACTTTGTTTATAGCATGTGGATTATTGTCTATGTTGATTGTTGTCATATTTTCACTACCTCACTATCATTTTAATACTCATTCTTGTAAAGATGGTTTTAGCCCTAGCTTTGAATTCAGTAAACTAGAATTTTTCTTGTTGGACTAGTTCTTCCTTGTGGCTTGATTTTTACCAGTAGGGTTTCCCATATTGCTAGAAAATGTTGAGAATTCAGTCAGATTCTTGTTAATCCAGTCTCAGTCAATTATTAGCATATCCGGTATAATCCAGAAATGTCAGCTGATTAGTTTGACTATGGTTAATCCTTGAGATGTTCGTGATGCCTCCTAGTTATTAGTATTAGACTCAGTATCAGATTTTAGTGGTTCTTTAGGCGGTCATGACACTTTCAGATAAGCAGCTCTGACCAGCCTTAGGACCCTAGCTTCATATTACAGTTTATTCTTTAGACGGTTACGACACTTCCAAATAAGCAGCTCTACCAGTCTTAGAACACCAGTTACAGAATCCGGTCTAATAAGACTCTCAGGGAACTTCTAGATATTTATTCCTAACTTAGTCTTGGGCCCCTGTTTTGAGCTATCAGCTTAGTAGGAAGTCTTGGACTATCCAGTTGGAGTAGGACTTAGTACCGAGCAGATCGAGGTTCCAGCGCACCCAGGTTCCCAGAAGTATGTTGCCATCGCAGGTTATATTTTATTGGCCTCATGGCCCCAGATCTGAGATCACTCAGTTAATACCTTTATACCCTAGCAAGGTATATTGGGTCCTACTATTGGGGTGTATACATCGAACTGCATGTCTAGCTTACGTGGTTGTATATCGGTTATAGACTCTCCCACTAGTCAACTCAGTTCAGTCTTAGATTAGTCAGTTTAGTATAGTATTTCAGATTAGTATCTCAGATTAAGGGCGTGTCTTTAACCATTAGACAGGGTTATTTTGACCATCTCAGTATATCACAATGTACTCAGTTTCAGTATTTTAGTTGGTCATTGAATGTCTTTCCAGTTCAGTAATTTTATTACTTGTGTATGGTTTCTCCTACTTACTCAGTACATTCAAAGTACTAACGAATACCTTTTATGTTGTATCATTTTATGATATAGTTGTAGGTTCTCAGTCTTAACCCTGTTAGCAGATCTCGCTTAGAAGTTTTTAGCTGCATGATTGGTGAGTCATCATCTTTTGAGCACGAGGATTATTTCATTTCAGCTATATTTTGTTTTAGTTAGATTTAGAGTTAGCTGGGGCTTTGTCCCAGCAACTCATCAGGTAGATGGCTTCCAGGAGCAAACAAAGTGTTTAGATTTTTACCTTTGTTTCAGTTGTATAAAACTTTATGATTTACTACTTCTTCATAAATGTTTTAATTTATTATTTTAATACTTCCGATATGTTTTTACTCAGAATGCTAGTGTTATGATAGACCATAGGTTGACTTGAGGCTACTTGTGCCCTAAGTACCGTGTCCCGTCCATTGTATAGACTCGGGTCATGACAAACTTAGTATCAGAGCACTAGGATTAGAGTATCCTAGGATTTCTGAATGCCACGTCGAGTAGAGTCCTCTTCGTGGGTGTGAAGAGTGCCAAACTTATGACAGGGAGGCTACGCGATGTTATTAATAAAACTCCCTTTTGTTCATACTCTTTATCGTGCATTGAAGTTCAATGCCAGAAATGTTCTCTTGACTTGTGCTCTGTTTCATTTTAAAGAAAATCATGCCTCCTTGATGTGGTAACGAAAGAAGGGCCGATAACGCTCACCGACCTACCCCACCAGCTCCAGCAGCCCATCAGGACAACCTAGTGTCCTCCACAGAGTTCAGAGTGGCTATCCAGATGCTCGCATAGGCTATCACAAATCAAGTGAACCAACAGGTGGTTCTGACCAATACTAATGGGTCCGCAGCAACTGCCCGAGTTCGGGACTTCACTAGGATGAACCCTCCAGTTTTCCATGGATCTAAGGTGGGAGAGGACCCACTCGAGTTCATGGATGAGATTAGAAAGGTGACCCAAATTATGGGCGTCAGCTCCTCCTCGAAGAGCACCAACCTGACTGCCTACCATCTGAAAGGGGTAGCCTAGATCTGGTATGAATAGTGGAAAGAAGGGAGACCAATGGGAGCAGGGCCGGTGGAATAGGAGGAGTTCACTACAGTCTTCTTAGACAGATTCTTCCCCTAGAAGCTTAGGGAAGCTAAAGTGGCTGAGTTCATGAACCTAAAATGGGGAAATCGGACGGTGGAAGAGTATGCACTGGAGTTCACAAGGTTGTCTAAATATGCTCCAGAGATGGTAACCGAGCCAAGGGCTCATATGCTAAAGTTTGTTATTGGAGTATCGAACCTGGTTCTCAAGGAGTGAAGGACTGCAAGCTTATTAAGGATATCGATCACTCCAACCTCATAGTTCATGCCTGGCAAATTGAGGTAGAAAAATTAAAGGACTTGGAGCGGGAGAACAAACGGACAAGAATCCTCCAGTCATATTATGGCCACCAGAGATCTGGCCGTAGTAGCTTCCCACAGCAGCAGCAACAGCAGAGGGCTCCAGCAACCACTTCAGCCAGTGCCCCTACTTTCCAGTCCCGCAAGGATCGGAGGGGTGGAGCATCTGGCTCACAATCCCATAGTCATAGCGCCAACAATCGCTACAGTTACCCAGCTTACTCTAAGTGTGGAAAGAACCATCCAGGAGAATGCCTCCAGGGTCGAGAGGGTTGTTTTGGGTGTGGACATCTTGGTCATCGTCTCAAAGAATGCCCGTCAGTAGGACAGGGGAGATCACAATCCACTGCTTCAGAAGCTCCAGCAGGCCGACCAGCTCCGCAGGCCAACACTTCATGTATGAATGGCGGCAAACACCAAAATCATTTTTATGCTTTATCCTCTCGTTAGCATCGGGAGATCTCACCTGACGTGGTCACGAGTATGTTATGCCTTTTTCATCTAGACATGTATGCCCTACTAGATCTAGGAGCCATATTTTCATTCGACTCCCTATCCATCAGTCCAGCTCGATATCAGTGTAGAGATCCTCTCAGAACCATTCTCAGTCTCCACCCCAGTTGGTGAGTCAGTTAGAGCTAGCTAGGTGTATAGGAACTGCCCACTCTCAATCTTGAATAAGGTCATTCTAGTTGATCTTGTAGAGTTAGACATGGTTGCCTTTGAGCTCATTCTTGGCATAGATTGGTTACACTCCAGTTATGCCTCAGTCGACTGTAGAACTAGGATCTTCAAGTTTTAGTTTCCTAATGAGCCATCTTTAGAGTGGACGGGAAGTAGTTCAGCGCCTAAGGGTAGGTTTATTTCCTATATTAATGCCAGAAAGCTTATTTTCAAAGGGTGTATTTATCATTTAGACTGAGTCAAAGATTCCAGCTTTGAGACCCCGACTATTCAATCAGTTTCGATTGTCAGTGAGTGTCCTGATGTGTTTCCCAAAGATCTTCCTGGAATTCCTCTTGAGCGGGAAATAAACTTCGGCATAGACCTTCTTTTAGACACTCAGCCATCTCCATTCCTCCTTACAGAATGGCTCCAGTTAAGCTTAAGGAGTTGAAAGAGCAGCTAAAAGACCTTTATGATAAAGGTTTTATCAGACCCAGTATCTCTCCCTGGGGTGCTCCAGTACTATTCGTGCATAAGAAAGATGGTACCATTATAATGTGCATCGATTATCGTCAGTTGAACAAGGTCACGATCAAGAACAGGTATCCCCTACTCAAGATTGATGACTTGTTCGATCAGCTTCAGGGAGCTAGTTGTTTCTCTAAGATAGATCTCAGGTCAGGGTATCATCAGCTAAGAGTCAGAGAATGTAACATATAGAAAATAGCTTTTTCAGTACTCAGCATGGTCACTATGAATTCGTGGTTATGTTCTTCGGGCTAACTAATGCCCTCGCAACTTTCATGGTCCTTATGAACAAAGTATTCAAGAAGTATCTAGATATGTTCGTCATTGTATTTATCGATAATATTCTGATATACTCTAGAAATAAGGAAGAACATGCTAATCACCTAAGGATAGTGCTTCAGATGCTCAGAGACTGCCAATTGTTCGCAAAATTCAGCAAATGCTAATTCTGGTTGAAGTCTGTGACTTTCCTTGGTCACGTGGTCTCAGGTGAGGGTATTTAGGTAGATCCTCAAAAGATAGCAGCGATGAAAGATTGGCCTAGACCTACCTCCCCAACTAAAATCAAAAGTTTCTTGGGTCTAGCTAGTATATTACCGACATTTTGTGGAAGGTTTTTCCTCTATTACATCTCCTCTGACTAAGTTGACTCAAAAAAAGGTAAAATTTTAGTGGTCAGATGTGTGTTAGAAGAGTCTCCAGGAGTTGAAAACTCGACTCACTACCGCTCCAGTTTTGACCTTACCAAAAGGAACATATGGGTTTGTAGTGTATTGCAACACTTCCAAGGTTGGACACGATTGCGTTCTGATGCAGCAGGGTAAAGTGATAGCTTACGCATCTAGACAGCTCAAGGTTCATGAGAAGAACTATCCGACTCATGACTTGTAGTTGGCAACCGTGGTGTTTGCGTTGAAAATATGGAGGCACTACCTGTACGGGGCTCACGTGGATGTTTTCACCATTCACAAGATCCTTCAGTATGTGTACTATTAGAAATATCTTAATCTTTGTCAGAGAAGATGGTTAGAGCTACTGAAGGACTATGACATAAGCGTGCTGTATCACTTGGGCAAAGCCAATGTGGTGGTTGATGCCCTAATCAGAGTGACTCTGGGGAGTGTGTCTCATGTTGAAGAGGGGCAAAAAGGAACTGGCAAAGGATATCCACAGGTTAGCTCAGTGGGGAGTACAATTGGTTGATACAGCTGAGGGCAGAGTAGTGGTGGAGAGTGGATCAGATTCCTCATTGGTAGTTAAAGTTATGTCAAGACAGGATGAAGATCCCATATTGCTTAAATTGAAGGAGGTGGTTCTCAGAAAAGAAGTGGAGGCTTTCTCCCAACGGGGAGATTATGTACTTCTTTACTAGGGTAGGTTGTGCGTACCGGATATGGGTGCTTTGAGACAGCAGATATTGGTTGAAGCATACAGTTAGAGATATTCCATCTACCCAGATGCTACTAAGCTATACTGTGATTTACGAGATATTTACTAGTGGAATGACATGAAGAGAGACATCGCAGAATTTGTAGATAAGTGTCCGAACTACTAGCAGGTCAAAGTAGAACACCAGAGACCAGGAGGTATGACTGGGGAATTCAGCATACCCACATGGGAAGAAGTAAATATGGATTTTATTACAGGTCTACCTTGGACTCGTCAGTAGCATGACTCAATCTGGGTGATAATAGACCGAATGACTAAGTCAGCACATTTCCTCCTAGTTAAAACGACATACTCAGCTGAGGATTATGACAAGCTTTATATCTGAGAGCTGGTCAGATTACATGGGGTGCCCTTATCCATTACCTAAGATAGAGGTACCCAGTTTACCTCTCATTTCTGGGAGTCTTTTCAGAAGGGACTTGGTACCCAGGTCAAGCTCACAGCTTTTCACTCGAGACAGATGGACATGCTGAGCAGACTATTCAGACCTTGGAATATATGTTGAGATCTTGTGTGATCGATTTCAAGGGCAGTTGGGATGATCACTTGTCTCTCATCTAGTTTTCGTACAATAACATCTACCACTCCAGTATTCAGATGGCCCCATTTAAGGAATTATATGGTAGGAGGTGTAGATCTTCTATAGGGTGGTTTGAGGTTGGTGAAGCTACCTTTATAGGGACACACTCCATTCATGAAGTTATGCAGAAAGTACAGCTCATCCGAGAAAGAATGAAAACAGCTTAGAGCCGTCAAAAGTCTTATGCTAATGTGAGGAGAAGAGAATTAGAGTTTGCAGTGGATGACTGGGTTTATCTAAAAATTTCACCCATGAAAGGGGTGATGAGATTTGGGAAGAAAGGAAAACTCAGTCCGAGATATGTAGGACCCTACAGAATTCTGAGGCGAATTGGCAATGTAGCCTATGAGTTGGAATTACCTTCAGAGTTAGCATCTGTGCACCCAATATTCCATGTGTCACTATTGAAGAAGTGCATTGGTGATCCAACTTTAGTTGTGCCACTAGATAGTGTGGGAGTCAAATATAGTCTCTCTTACGAAGAGGTCCCAGTTCAGATCCTTAACCGTCAGGTTCGTAAGTTGAGGAACAAAGAAGTAGCTTTAGTCAAAGTCTTATGGAGAAATCAGTATGCTGAAGGAGCTACATGGGAAGACGAAGCAGATATAACGGCTAGATACCCACATTTATTCCCTTCTAGCTCAGTTTCTGTTTAAGGTATTAATTTTCTCCCTAAAACTCTATTCAGCTACATGTTCAATCCATGTGTCCCAGTTTCTTTCATGTCAATGTGTGTAAGTGTGACTCATGAATTCAGTTCAGTCATATAGTTCAGTTCAGAGATAGTCATTCCGTTAGCTTTCAACTTTCATGATCAATATTTGAGTATAATGATTGCAATTCTCTGCTTTTCTGTGTGATTTTAAATATTCGAGGATGAATGTTTGCATAGGGGAGATATTGTAATGCCCCTAAAATCCTAAGATCAAACCCAAAAGTTAAAACAGAAAATAGGATTTTCTGCACCAGGTCACAGAACGAATCGTCTTGTGACCCGTGGGGTAGGCCATCAGATGTGGAGTGACTCGTGGGTAAGGGTCCGGACTTGGTTGAAAATTTGGGAAATTGAGTGACCACGAGTCATGTGAGTCGTGGTTAAGGGTTGACTGAAAATTGAAAAATCCGGGCAGTGCACTTAATGGGTCCTCACCAAAACTCATTTGGGAAACCATGAGTTGTGGTGTCTCCCATGGTAACTCCTAGGTGATTTTCGGTAGTGAGGATGACGGAAAGTGACCACGAGTCAAGGTCACTAACGAATCATCAAGTAGACCGTGGTGACCCCTGAATATGAATTTTGGATCAGTGGCAACCGGAGACGTCATGAGTCATTAGGTCTCCTGACGACTCATGAAGTTAGTCGTTGGCAAGATGGAGAATCTGTAGAAATTTTCCAGTGCAAATCATGATTGGACACCATGAATCGTCCCTGACCTCATGACTCGTGGAGTGCCTCTTGGGGACTGGCAGGGTCCTTTTTTCTGCAAATTTCCTAGGGTGTTTTATGTAATTCCCTAAACTCCTAGACTATAAGCTACATCATTTTGGGTTTTAATCAGGGGTTTTAGAGGGGTAACCTAAGTATCATGTTAATACTCATTCTTGTAAGGATGGTTTTAACCCTAGCTTTGAATTTAGTAAACTAGAATTTTGCCTGTTGGATTAGTTCTTCCTTGTGTCTTGATTTTTACCAGTTGGGTTTCCCATATTCCTAGAAAATGTTGAGAATTCAGTCAGATGCTTGTTAGTCCAGCCTCAGTCAATTATTAGCATGTCTGCTATAATCTAGAAATGTCAGCTGATCAGTTTAACTATAGTTAATCCATGAGGTGTCCATGATGCCTCCCAGTTATCAATATTAGATTCAATATCAGATTTTAGTGGTTCTTTGGGCGATCATGTCACTTTCAGATAAGAAGATTTGACTAGCCTTAAGACCCCATCTTTATATTACAATTTGTTCTTTAGATGGTTACGACGCTTTCAAATAAGAAGTTCTGACCAATCTTAGAACACCAGTTACAAAATTTGATCATATAAGACTCTCAGGGTACTTTCAGATAGGTATTCCTGACTTAATCAGGCCCCAATTTTGAGCTATCAGCTTTGTAGGCAGTCTAGGACTATCTGGTAGGAGTAGGACTTAGCACCGAGCAGACCGGAGTTCCAGCACACCCAGGTTCCCAGAACTACGTTGCCACCATAGGTTATATTTTATTGGTGTCCCCAGATTTGTGATCACTAAGATTATGCCTTTATACCCTGGCAAGGTATATTGGGTCCTACCAATGGGATGATACATCGGACACCACGTCTAGCTCACATGGTTATATGCGGTTATAGACTCTCCCACTAGTCAGCTTAGTTCAGTCTCAAATTAGTCAGTTCAAATCAATTCAGTACATTATTACAGATTAGTATCTTAGATTTAGGGTATGTCTTTGACCATCAGACATGGTCATTTTGACCATCTCAGTATATCACAGTGTATTCAGTTTTAGTATTTCAGTTGGTCATTGCATGTCTTTCCAGTTCAGTTATTTTATTCCTTGTGTATGGTTTCTCCTACTTACTCAGCACATTCAAAGTACTGACATATACCTTTTATGTTGTATCATTTTATGATACAGCTACAGGTTCTCAGTCTTAGCCCCATTAGAAGATCTCGCTCAGAAGTTTTCAACTGCATCATTGGTGAGTCCTCATCTTTTTAGGAGGAGGATTATTTCTTTTCAGTTATATTTTCTTTCAGTTCGATTTAGAGTTAGTTGGGGGCTTTTCCCAGCAACTCATTAGATAGATGGCTTTCAGGCATAGACTTTTTAGATTTTTAGCTTTGTTTCATTTGTATAAAATTTTATGATTTACTACTTCTTCATAAATGTTTTAATTTATTATTTTAATACTTCCGATATGTTTTTACATAGAATGTCAGTGTTATGATAGACCATGGGTTGACTTGGGGCTACTTATGGCCTCAAGTATTGTGTCCCGTCCAGGATATAGACTCGGGGCATGACACTTCTCTTATAACTACAACAACCTTATGCTAAGAGCAGGTAAGCAAGGCAAGGCTGAAAAGGTGGGAGAGTTTGTGATGGTATTCATGGAGACACCAAATATGAGCGAGATAAGTTGCACCTGATCTGAGTAACTTAATGATATATGTGCCAGAAGCTGTTATCTCTCCCTATTCACGAGTATTTCCTCCAATGCATTGAGTGTTGGGGAATCTTATTGCTAACAGGTTTGATGGTTTAATTTTTCCTAAGTTGAGTAAAAAAGCATCTCAAAATTCATAATGAATATAATCAACACCTAAATAGTAGGGAGTTAGCTGGATCTATGCTAGTCTGTTGAGTTCAGATTCTTTCGAAGTATTTTATGATGCAATATACCAATGATGGTGGGATTGACTCCTGAGCTAAAACCTAGAGATTATTTTGTGTGCACAAATTATTTGATTATCATCTTACTCTGCATCAACGTGCAAATGAATGAGGAAGATCCTTGTTGGTAAAGCATTCCTGACAAGCCCAATAATTTGGAACCTCTAGCCATATCATGTTTTATCTAGATAGATCACTTTATTAAGCATCGTATTAGTGAAAATAGAGGATCTATGGGTAAACTTGTCATACATTGATTTTATTGCCTTAGTTTCTTCATAATTATTTTTCTTCTAATTCTTCTCACGTAAATGGATCACTTTTTGATAAACTCAGGTAATTAAATGGATCCCTTGAAAGAGTTTCTTTAACTTATTTGGTGGTTGATTTATTTTCTTATTCTCTTGACTTTTGTGTTATTTCTTTTTCATTTTTACTTGTTTGCTAGTACAATCTCCTACTGTTTTTTTCTGTTTATCTGATTTATTTCAAGAGAAATAGTACAAAAAGGAAAAATGACTCTGAGTGACAAGTAAGACAGCTAACAAAGATGGAATTGAAACTTTAAAAAAAAAAATCGTTACTCACAATCAACATATGAACATATTAATTACTGAAAGCATATCACTATGGATTGTCAAGAGCAGATAAGCTTCTATTATGTTCATCCTATAAAGGTTATCTTTTCATTCCAGAGACATACGTCCGGTACTATATAAGCTTATTAAAATGTATACAACAAAAATCTTAAGTCTAGGCAGGGGAATTTGGACTATGAACTTCTTTAATCTTAATAGTCCTCTATAATCCACATGTTGATGTCTCTTTTCCTGAAATGAAGTACAAGAAGCACGTAAATGAAGTAAAAATTTTCTTGGACAAAATGTGCTACTTCTAAATTGACATGTGAGACTTGCTTGCTTTTCCATCTATGACAATGATCATGCGATCAACCGATCTACAGCAACTTTAAAGTCTTTGACTAATAAATGTATTATCCTTCCAAAAGCTGCATTTTTGTTTGTAGCATTTGAAAGGTGTTATACCCAAAAGGCTCAAAGATCAGACCCGGGAGTTGAAACGGAGAAAACTGGAAATCTAACACCAGGTTACAAAATGAGTCGTTCTATGACCCGTGGGGTCGACCACGAGTCGTGAGGAGACTCGTGGTGAGGTTTAGGGTATGAGTTGAAATTTCGGGTTTTGGAAGTCCCCACAGACCTGACCACGGGTCATGGTCAATCACCACGACTCGTTGAGTCAGTCATGGGCAAGGATTAAGAGAAAATGAAGAAAACTTGGCAGTGTACCCTGTGGACGGTCATCACGAGTGGTGGTCAGACACCACGATTTGAGGGATGAGTCGTGGTCAGCCGGTTGAATATGATTTTAAATTTGGGCAGTGAAGGTAACGAGTGGTGACCACGAATCATGATCACCAGTAATGACTCGTGAGGTTCCCTATGACGAGTCCCAGATGAACTATTGGACAGTGCACTCGACAACTGATGCCATGAATCGTGGTCTTGGCTAAAGAGTCGTCCAGTCCCTCGTGCGCACTGGCAGTCATTTATTTTCTGCAAATTTAGTAAGGACTTCTTAGTAATTCCTATGATCCTAAGGCCTAAACTACGCCGTTTTAAGTTATGAAAGATGAGTTTTAAGAGGGGTAAATTCATTTTTTGGCCTTTCTTACTCATGCATGCAAAGTTAGAAAGTTAGAGAGGTGATCAAGCTCCTTTTCTTCAAGTTTTCCTTCAATCTTTCATTGGGAAATCAAGGAGTGGTAAAACCAGTTCTTCCCCAGGTATGTAGGGTTATGAATGAGTGAATCCGTTTACACCCATGCCCAATCTATCCTTAAATCATGAAATTCCTATGTTGATTCTATGGGATTTTATTCCAATGCATCAGATTGCTAATTTACAACATAGGTATGATTTAAAGATATTTCAATTATTGAATTATGATACATGGGCAAGTTTTACATTATTTTCAATTAAAATCATGTTTCAAGCTTTATAAATTAAAATGCCCAATTATGAGAAGTTCATGAAAGTTGAGATTTATGATGAACGTTCAAGTATGATGAGATATTTATGATGAAAAGCATGTTTTTAAGTTACCCGTGTTTATGATCATGTTTTCAAGTGAATTATGTATTTTCATTTATGTTAAAGTATCGGAAAATGCCTGTATGTTCAAGTTTGATGTATGAATTTATGAATGTAAGCTTAACACATAGTTTTGGAGCAAAGACTCCCATTTATATTGAACTTGTGGTATGCTTTGAGCAAGAGCTCCTCATATATGACTTGAGATTTGGAATGTATTTGATTATTAAGTTTTTTCAATAGACGATGGTAAGCTTCATTAAAAAATGATGGAGAGCATATGCATGTTTTTGGGAGTAGTGTCTAGCACCGAGTAGGCTAAGGGTCGATCACCCTATGCCTCAGAACTATGTGCCAACGTGGGTTGATTCATATTATATATACTTTGGGACCTAAATTATGAGCTATCCCCTGCCCGATTGGGCCACGAGCTTGATATCGATATCATGGTATCGTCCTTAGCCCTAACAAGGCTTTGGACGGCTCTACCCACTTAAGTGTGATAGTTGGGACCACATAAGCTCTATCGTGGTACGTTGGTTAAAAGATGAGTCTCCCATTGTTCCTCATGATTTCAGTTATGCATGTTTATCACTCATGATATATATCTATATAAGTGTTCTAAAATAGGTTTGACCCAATGTTCAGTTTTACTTATGATTATGAGATTTCATCTTTGGGTCAATCGTTTCAGTTATGATGTTATGTTATGATCAAACTATGATTTCAGAAAATAGCATGCAAGCCCTACTCGATTCTTATTTTGTTCATCTTTTATATTATGCATGTTTTAAATGATTTTACTTATTTAAGCCGTTTTACTTACCCTAAATACTCGATACATTCCATGTACTGACCGCATATTCTATGCTATATTATTTTATGATACAGGCCCCGGTACTCAAACTCAGCCTCGTCCGTGGCCAGCCTTTCAGAGTTAGCATCCCACATCTATTGGTGAGTCCTTATCCCTCGAGGACCATTCTTTATCAGTTTTCTTTATGAATTCAGTATCATACTTAGAGAGTTAGTTGCGGTCTTGTCCCATCAACTCATCAGTATTAGAGGCTTTTCAGACTTAGGATATAATCAACTTCGGATTCGTGTGTATTTATTATGTTATGCTTATTTCAGACAACCGCTAAGTTTAGCGTGTTGATCTTCTACTTTTATGATTGAGTTAGATGTTATGTTCATGCCATGGGTCGACTTGGAGTCTCTCGAGGTTCCGTGTCCCGTGTCTCGACCTGAGCCTATGTTCAGGTTGCGACAAACTTGGTATCATAGCCATAGGTTTGAAGTGTCCTAGGGTGTCTGAAAGCCTTGTTAGTATAGTATTTTTCATGGGTGTGAAGCGTGCCACACTTATGATGAAGAGGCTACAAGACGTTTAGGAAATGTTCCCTTCTTTCATGATCTATGTCATCTGATCGAATGTCTCTATATCCTTCTAACTCATGCTATTCGTGATTGCAGAATCATGGCTCCCCGTAGAGTTAATGGTAGAAGTAATGGGAATGGAAATAGCAACGAGGATGGCAACGGAGACGGGCACCAACAAGCCCCACTAGTCTAGGAGCACCATGCACCGAAGCCGATTTCCCATGCTAAATTTAGGGCAGCTATTCAGATGCTGGTGTAGGCCTTGACCGCTCAGGTCAACCAGCAGGCAGTGGCGCATGTCTTACAAAATGGAAATGTGGTGACAGCTCAAGTCAGAGATTTCTAAGAATGAACCCGTTAGAGTTCCTTGGGTCGAAGGTGGACGAGCATCCACATGAGTTTATCGACAAGATTGTGAAGATCACCCAAGTCATGAGGGTGAATGGAGATGAGTGTGCTGAGTTGGTCTCATATCAGTTGAAGGGGGTCTCACACATATGGTTTAGACAATGGAGAGATAGTAGGGTAGCCTGAGCAGGCCCTATCAGTTGGGAGGAGTTTCACGTTGCTTTTCTAGATCGGTTCTTCCCTCGTGAGATGATGGAGTTGAAGGTAGCGTTGTTCGTGAATATTAAGTAGGGGAAGATGATGGTGCAAGAATATGCCCTAGAGTTCACTCATTTGTCTAAGTACACCCCAGAGTTAGTGGTTGATCAGAGGGCGCGAGTGAGTAGGCTTGTTCATGGAGTGGCGGACTATTTAGACAAAGATTGCAGGACCTCTATGATCCATCAAGATATGGATTTCCCTCGGATAGTCTTATATGCCTAGAAGATGAAGGCGGTGTGTATGAGGGCGAGAGATGCCAAGAGGGTCAGGATTGATAGCTACATATTCTCTCAATTGAGGTCAGGGGGTGGGCACCGACAACAGACCCACCAGAAATCTTTAGCCCCAGCATCTTTAGTGTTGAGTGTGCCATCCAGATCTAGGAACGATCAGAGGGGACGAGCATTAGGCTCTAGGGGTCAGAGCAGCAGACCCGCAAATTCTAGCATCCCAATTTGCAGTAGGTGTGGCCGGGGGCAGACCAGTTAGTTCTTGGCAGGTATAGGTGCTTGCTTCAAGTGTAGGAAGCCACAAAAATATGCTCAGGGATTGTCCAGCAGCGAGATAGGGCCATGATGGGGGACGAGGCCCAACTTCCAATTCAGAAACTCCACCCATACGCTCAGCCCAGCAGGGGGCATCTACTAGCACGGGTGGTGGTCAGCGCCAAAACAGATTCTATGCCTTAGCATCTTGGCAGGAGCAAGAGGTCTCCCCGAATGTAGTCACTGGTATTTTAATAGTTTTTCATCTTGATGTATATTCTTTGTTAGATCCAGGGGCTACCTTGTCTCTTGTGACACCTTACGTGGCTAGTAGTTTCTGAGCTGGTCCCAAAATCTTGTCGAGACCCTTCTCAGTCTCTACCCCAATGGGTGATTCAGTTGTAGCCAGACAGGTGTATAGGAGTTGCCAGGTCATAGTCCTTCCGAAAGTCATCTCAGCAGATTTAGTAGAGTTAGCCATGATAGATTTTGATGTTATCCTCGGCATGAATTGGCTATTTGCATGTTATTCCTCAGTTAATTGTAGAACTCGGGTAGTAGAATTCAGATTTCTAGGTGAGCCACTCATAGAGTGGAAGGTAGTTTAGTTGTGCCTGTAGGTTGTTTCATTTCCTGCCTTAAGGCTAGAAAGATGATCTCCAAAGGTTGTGTATACCATCTAGCTAGGGTTAAGGATGCTACGTCCGAGATTCCTACTATCCAGTTAGTCCTAGTAGTATGTGAGTATCCAGAAGTTTTCCCAGATGATTTGTCAGGAGTTCCGAGTGAGAGATTGATTTTGGTATTGACCTTCTTCCCAATACGCAACCTATATCTATTCCTCCCTATAGAATGTCTCCAGAAGAGCTAAAATAGTTGAAGGAACATTTGAAGGACCTTCTAGAAAAGGGTTTCATCAGACTTAGCAAGTCCTAATGGGGTGCACCAGTTCTCTTTGTCCGAAAAAAGGATGGTTCTCTTCGTATGTGCATTGATTATAGGCAATTGAACAAGGTCACTGTCAAGAACAGGTATCTTCTACCCAGGATTGATGATTTGTTCAACCAGCTTTAGGGTGCCAAGTGTTTTTCAAAGATAGATCTCAGATCCGGGTGCCATCATCTCAGAGTTCGGGAGAGCGACATCCCGAAGATAGCCTTCATGACGTGGTATGGTCATTAAGAGTTTGCAGTTATGTCTTTTGGACTAGTGAATGATCCTACAACTTTTATGGACTTGATGAATAGGGTGTTCAAGCCATACTTGGATATGTTCATGATCGTGTTCATCGATGACATCCTGATATACTCTCGAAGCAAGGAGGAGCATGCCGCTCATTTGAGGGTGGTGCTACAAACTCTTAAGGATTGCCAGCTATATCCTAAATTTAGCAAGTGCGAGTTTTATGTTGAATTCAGTGGCATTTTTGGGCCATGTGGTATAAAGTGAGGGCATATAGGTGGACTCTCAGAAAATAGAAGCGGTGAAGAATTGGCCTAAACCAGTGAATCCTTCAAATATCCAGAGCTTTTTGGGCTTAGTTGGCTACTATCGGAGATTTTTTAGGGCTTTTCATCTATGGTAGAGCCATTGACCAAATTGACCCAAAAGAAAGTGAAATTTCAATGGTTGGAGGCTTGTGAGGGAAGCTTTCAGGAGTTGAAGATTCGACTTACCCTAACAACGGTGTTAACTCTACTAGAGGGTACTGATGGGTTTGTAGTGTATTGAAATGCTTCAACGATCGGCCTTGGTTGTGTTTTGATGCAGCACGACAAGGTTATAGCATATGCTTCTTGATAGGTGAAAGTTCATGAAAAGAATTACCCGACCCATGATATTGAACTGACGACAGTGGTATTCGCCTTGAAGATATGGAGACATTATTTGTACAGGGTCCATGTAGATGGGTTTACGGACCATAAGAGTCTACAATATGTATTTACCCTGAAGTATCTAAATCTTCGGCAAAGGATGTGGTTGGAGCTACTTAAGGATTATGACATGAGTGTTATTTACCATCTGGGCAAGGCCAATATGGTAGCAGACGCACTTAGTAGACTCTCTATGGAGAGTGTGTCCCGTGTGGATAAAGGAAGAAAGGAACTGGTGAAGAATGTGAATCGAATTGCCAGGTTAGGAGTTCGATTGGTTAAATTGACTGATGGTGGTGTTATCATTCAGAACAGATCAAAATCGTCCTTTGTGACTGATGTAAAAGCTAGACAAGACGAGGACCTTATTTTGGTAAAGTTAAAGGAAGCGTTCAGAATCAGAAGGTAGAGGTCTTCTCTAAAGGGGGAGATAGTGTGCTTCGGTACCAGGGTCACTTATGTATTTCGGACATTGATGATATGAGAAATCGGATATTGCATGAGGCTCACTTCTCCAGATATTCAATACATCCAGGTGCCACTTAGATGCACCATGGCCTACGAGAAGTCTATTGGTGGAATGGCATAAAGAAGGACATCGCGGAGTTTGTAGCTAAGTGCCCAAACTATCAGCAAGTGAAAGTTGAGCATCAAAGACCAGGAGGTGTGCTTCAGGATATCAGTATTCCTACTTGGAAGTGGGAAGAAATCAATATGGACTTCATCACAGGGTTGCCTCACACTCATCGCCAGTATTACTACATTTGGGTTATTATAGACAGGTTGACCAAAGTCGCTCATTTTCTACCGGTCAAGACCACAAATTTGGTGGAAGATTATGCCAAACTATACATTCAGGAGTTGATTCGATTACATGGGGTGCCTTTTTCCATCATATCAGACAGAGGTACCCAATTTACCTCTCAATTTTGGAGGTCGTTTCAAAAAGGACATGGTACTCAGGTTAGGCTCGGTACAACATTTCACCCACAAATAGATGGTCAAACGGAGTGGACAATTCAGACTCTCGAGGACATGTTGAGAGCATGTGTAATTGACTTCAAGGGTAGTTGGGATGATCATTTGCCTCTAATCGAGTTTGCATAAAATAACAGCTACCATTCTAGAATCAATATGGCTTCGTTTGAGGCTCTCTATGGGTGCAGATATAGATCACCTATTGGCTGGTTCGAAGTTGGTGAAGCTGCGATGATAGGACCATATTGGGTCTGTGAGGCTATGGAGAAGGTTCAACTCATACGGGACAAGTTGAAGATAGCTCAAAGTCGCCAAAAGTCCTATGTCGGTGTAAGGAGAGAACTCGAGTTTGAAGTGGATGATTGGGTGTTTCTAAAGGTGTCTCCCATGAAGGGAGTGATGCGGTTTGGAAAGAAAGAAAAACTCAACCCTTGTTATGTTGTCCCTTACCGGATTGTAAAATGGGTTGGTAAGGTGGCATATGAATTGGAGTTGCCCTCAGAATTAGCTTCTGTGCATTCTGTTTTCCATGTATCGCTCTTAAAGAAGTGATTGGGTGATCCAGCTCTAGTTGTTCCGGTGGACAGTGTTGGTGTGGAAGATAGCCTTAGTTATGAGGAGGTTCTGGTGGAAATACTGGATCATTAGGTTCGAAGGCTGAGAAACAAGGAAGTATCTTTAGTCAAAGTTTTATGGAGGAATCAACAGGTTGAGGGAGCTACATAGGAAGCCGAAGCAGACATAATGGCTAGATACCCACATTTATTCTCTATTGGCTCAGTTCCAGCTTGAGGAGGTATTAGTTTTTGCCCTAACACTCTATTCAGTTTTATGTTCAGTTCATGTGCTCCAGTTTCTTTCATGTATATGGGTGTGTATATGATTCATGAGTTCAGTTCAGCCATGTAGTTTGGATCGAAGTTAGTCATTCCGTCAGTTTTCATATTATATGATCAGTATTTGAGTATAATGATTGCATTTCTTTCCTTTTCTATATTATTTTCAACATTAAAGGACGAATGTTCCCAAGAGGGAGATATTGTTATACTCAGAAGGCTCAAAGATCAAATCCGGAAGTTGAAACGGAGAAAACTGGAAATCTAACACCAGGTCACAGAACGAGTCGTTCTATGACCTGTGGGGTCGACCACGAGTCGTGAGATGACTCGTGGTGAGGTTCTTAGGTGTGAGTTGATATTTTGGGTTTTTAAAGTCCCCACAGACCTGACCACGGGTCGTGGTCAGTCACCACAACTCGGTGAGTCAGTCATGGGTAAGGATTAAGGGAAAATGAAGAAAACTTGGTAGTGTACCCTATGGACAGTCACCACGACTGGTGGTCAGACACCATGATTCGTGGGACGAGTCGTGGTCAGCCAATTGGATATGATTAGAAATTTGGGTAGTGAAGGTGATGAGTTGTGACCATGAGTCATGGTCACTAATAACAACTCGTGAGTTTCCCCGCGACGAGCCCTAAATGAACTATTAGATAGTGCACTCAACGACTGATACCACGAGTCGTGGTCTTGGGTAACGAGTCGTCTAGTCCCTCATGGGGACTGGCAGTCAATTATTTTCTACAATTTTAGTAAGGGCTTTTCCATAATTTCTATGATTCTAAAGCCTAAACTACATCATTTTAAGCTATGAATGATGAGTTTTAGGAGGGGTAAGTTCATTTTAGGCCATTCTTATTCATGCATGCAGAGTTAGAGAGCTAGAGAGGTGATCAAGCTTTTTTTCTTCAAGTTTTCTTTTAATCTTTCATTGGGAAATCAAGGAGTGGTAAAATCAGTTCTTTCCTAGGTATATAGGGTTATGAATGGGTGAATCTATTCACACTCATTCCCAATCTCTCTCTAAATCATGAAATTTCTATGTTGATTCTATGGGGTTTTAACCCAATGCATGAGATTGCTAATTTACTACATGGGTATGATTTAAAGATGTTTCTATTATTGAATTATGTTTTTAATTAAAATCATGTTTCAATCTTTATAAATTAAAATGCCCAATTATGAGAAGTTCATGAAAGTTGAGATTTATGATGAACGTTTAAGTATGATGAGATATTTACGATGAAAAGCATGTTTTCAATCTACCAATATTTATTATAATGTTTTCAAGTGGATTATGTATTTTCACGCATGTTAAATTATCGGGCAATGCCCATATGTTCAAGTATAATGTATGAATTTATGAATGTAAGCTTACCACATGGTTTTGGAGCGAAGATTCCCATTTGTATTCAGCTTATGATATGGTTCGAGCAAGAGCTCCTCATGTATGACTTCAGATTTGGTATGTATTTGATTATTGAGCTTTGTCAATAGACGATGGTAAGCTTCGTTGAAAAACGTTAGAGGGCATATACATATTTTTGGGAGTAGTGTCAAGCACCGAGTAGGCTAAGGGTCGATCACCCTATACCTCAGAACTATGCGCCAACGTAGGTTGATTTATATTATATATACTTTGGGACCTCCATTGTGAGCTATCCCTTCCCGATTGGTCTACGAGCTTGATATCGATATTATGGTAATGTCCTTAGCCCTGGAAAGTCTTTGGACGGCTCTACCCACTTGAGTGTGATAGTTGGGACCACGCAAGCTCTATCGTGGTATGTCGGTTAAAAGACAAGTCTCCCATTGTTCCTCATGATTTTAGTTATGCATGTTTATCACTCATGATATATATTTATATAAATGTTCTAAAATAGGTTTGATCCAATGTTCAGTTTTACTTGTTATTATGAGATTTCAGCTTTGGGTCAATCGTTTCAGTTATGATGTTATGTTATGATCAGATCATGATTTCAAAAAATAACATACAAGCTCTACTCTCAGATTCTTATCTTGTTCATGTTTTATACTATGCATGTTTTAAATGATTTTACTTATTTAAGCGGTTTTACTTACCCTGCATACTCAATACATTTCATGTACTAACTGCATACACTGTGTTGTATCATTTCATGATACAAGCCCCGATACTCAGACTCAGTCTCGTCCGCAGCCAGCCTTTCAGAGTTAGCATCCCACATCTGTTGATGAGTCCTCATCCCCCAAGGACCATGCTTATCATCTTTTTTTATGTATTCAGTATCAGACTTAGAGAGTTAGTTGGGTTCTTTTCCCATCAACACATCAGTCTTAGAGGCTTTTCAGACATAAGATGTTATCAGCTTCGGATTCGTGTGTATTTCTGATATTATGCTTATTTCAGACTTCTGCTAAGTTTATCATGTTGATCTTCTTATTTTATGATTGAGTTAGATGTTATATTCATGTCATGGGTTGACTTGGAGTCCCTCGGGGTTCCTTGTCCCGTGTCTCAGTCCGGGCCTATATTCGGGTAATTACAAAAGGTGATCAAATTGTTGCACGATTTTGAGATACATATCTATTTGGCCAAAATCATAGAAAGGCAATGCTATTATTCCAGACAGGCTCCGAAAAAGGTGATTAAAATTTAAAAACTTGGATGTTTATCTAATGCATGATTCGATAGTAGTGGTGCAATATTCGATGTTGAGTTAAATCATTTTATTTATTTTTATCTTTTTATAATACTTAAATCTTATTTTATGATTCTTGGTAGACAAACGCAATGTTGGGCTACTGATTGAGCTTGTGAATTTGAAAATGGTATCATTTTTTTATTCTCCTAATGATTTTTGCACCCATTGGAGCCCCTTATCTTACTCTATGGAATTCTCTTTTCATTTCTAGGGACTAATATGGTGTATTATCAAATTGTAGTTCTGTAAATTATAGAAACTAGCTGAAATAACAAAAAGCCTATTTCATGAAACAAGTCTCTTAGAGAGAATGTTACTCCTAAAGGCCCATGTGTAATTTAAAAAGAACAATTTGAAGTAGACAGTAGTATTCAAATATTTTTCATATCTTAACTCGGATCCAATTTTCTGTTATTTTGTTTCAAAAGTAACTAGTATAGTCATGATATATTGCAAACTGATCCAAATGTTATAGCCAGTGTTTTTGTGGAATACTTTCAGGATCTCCTTGGAAGTAAGGAGAGGAATATAATTAGAGCCTTCAATTTCTTTCTCATGAATGCTTCTACAGTGTCCTTTGAACAACAGTTATACATGGTACAACCTTATTCCGCTAAAGATATAAAAGTTGTAATGTTTAGTATTGGTAGTACCAAGAGTCTTAGACCAGATGACTATGTGAGTGAGTTTTTCAAGAAGGAATAGGGTATGGTTGGAGAGGGTGTGATAGGTTCTATCTTCCAATTCCTTGGTAATGGTAGACTTCTCCAACAGATTAACTGAACACTAATAACTTTGATTCCCTAAGGTTTTAGTTTCTCTGTTGGCTAGTAAATTTATGCCAATTTCTTGTTATAATATTTTGTACAATGTATCTCCAAGATACTATGTGCGAGTCTTAAGAAGGCACTGGTTCATTTTTGTCATGCCCCATCTTGGGAGGCATGACTGGCACCTAATGTCACACTGGGACCTGGGCTGACCTGGCCGGACATATACACCTCTAGTGCTAGCTAGCAACTCAAATCAAGAAAACAAGTTGCTATATTTGGCTGTAAATACAGCCTCGGGCCGAAAAGGCCACGCAGTAAACCTGTAAAAGAAAACATCTAACCCAGCAAAGTAATAATAAAGGAATCCTATACAGGCCGATTAGACCACCATGTTGTCTAGTTATAACAAAATAAAAATAGGCAGTCATATTCATACTATAGCCGACAAGGCTACTAACTAACTAGCTAAACTAGGACTCATACGGCCAACACACAAAATATAACATATATAGGCCCCACATGGCCAACAACAACTAACAACTAAAAAGTTGTAGTCCGCAAGCCTCAAAGAGTGGAATAGTGGTCGGGGCCTACCCAAAAGTCGTATAACAAAAAGAGCAAACCTTTCTAACTATCAACTCTGGAGAAAAGGAGCTGACTGAACTGCTAACTCTGGCTTACGGCTAAGAAGATCCTGAACCATGTCTATCTGCACCTACAGGCAAGTATGCAGCGCCCAAGAGATAGGTGTCAGTACAATATGTACCGAATATGTAAGGCAGTAATGAAAATAACTGAATAGAACTGATAAAAGAACTGAAAGTAATCAATAGAAAGGATAAGAGTTATAACCTGAATAGCCTCACAACCTGAAGTATAGCTAATAAGTAAGTAATACAAACAAGAACCTTACCTAGCCCCCATAAGCTTGGAAGGTGAATAACCCACTTGGGCCCCATAAACCCTGGCAAGTACAATTCCATCGATATACCCCTGAATGGTCAATATAAGTCAATAGGTAACTATAGCCAACCTACCTGGCCTCTGGGTCTGCAGTTGATCCCGCTAGGATCTTGTAGCTATGTCTGAGCCCTCTAGGCTCCTATAACTATACCTTGGGCACACAAGGCTCGACGGAGGGTCAGTGATGTTGATATGGTACAAAAGAAAGAGTCCACTCATGGATGGATTATAATATTGCCTTACAGGCCTGAATATAGTCCTGTCAGACATCATATAGCTCCTCTGAGTGATCTATAGCCCAGTAGGATATGACATAGCTAGTAACCCTGAGGTTGGTCGACGAAAGGCTATAATAGGTAGGGTCAGTCCTAACCAAAATAATCAACTTTCATTTCAAAACTAACGGTAGCAACTAATCACAACATATTTCTTACAAGGACATAGTTTGTATTACTATATGACAGGAATAACTTGCCGAAGAAACTAGCCTTAACATACCTCAAATGTTGATTCTCGTTTATCCAATTATTTCGAACCTATAGCCGGTGATTCCACTCAATTACAGCCTTTACGCTGAGAGAATAAGGCTATTTCAATACTAAGACTCAACAAAAAATGATATATTTCAATAATATTAACTATAACTCAACTCCATTTTATTCGGCTGAAAACTCACAAATTCCCCAGAGTTTAGAACGTAGAAATTCTTACCTATCACTTGTAGTCTCTTAGGACTAAATTATAAGTGATTCCAACAACTTTTACTCAACAGGGTTCCGGTACTCCAAGCAAATTTAAAGAAATAACTCTATAGAGACATTCCTCATAGGCTTAGAACTCGATATCCAAGATTAATTTGTGTTTAGAAAAAGTTTAATGGCGTAAATCGGTCAAAAATGGATGAAATAGTAGAGAGAAAAGTCGTAGGGTTGTATTGTGATAATTTTGAAATTTCTAATGTTTTCAACTTCAACTTATAACATATATATGGGTGGTAGTCAGTGGCAGGGGGCGCGGTGCACCACCCATCGCACCAAGCAGGAGGTGCAACGTGTCGTCCATGGCATCGCGCTGGCAAGAGCGGCGCGGCGCCCAGTGCACCTGGCCACTGGCCCCGGACTCCTACTCGCTCAAGGTCGTACTTGTATACTCATCCCTTGGGCCTTTTCTTGCATGCTTCGTATGGTAAAACTCCCAAAATACATACACAAGCATTAGTTAAATGATAAAAACTTATGGGGTATAACATCATCCCCCCTTTAGGAACATTCATCCTCAAATGTAATCTTAATATTAGGAGACACAACTCCTTTAACTATTGCTAGAAAAATTTTGGTTGAGTCTCCTTTGTTATATCGACAATCCTAAACCTGAAACATAGAAAAGTCTAATATAGGTGTCTCAAAGAATGCTACAATCAATGATACACCATAGCTCCATATCATATAAGCGAATAACTAAACAGTATTGATAATATAAGCACATTACAATAATTAAACAACCATCTCACCTCAATTGCATAATCTGAGTCTAGTCCAAAATAAGTGAAGATATTTAGACCTCATGTCATCCTCAGCTTCCCAGTTCATCTCTTCTACATTTTTTTCCTAATGTGCTGTGAGTTTACAGCACTTTCAACGCTCAAAATAAAGAAAATAGCATGGACTTAGGTGTGTTTATATAGATATAAGGCACTTTTTCTTTGGTTACCGGACAAATAGGTGTTGGAGCAAGAATGTGCAAAAGATAGCCTGAAAGCGCAAAAAATGGGCTAAAGTCACAGTCTCAGTATGAGCCATAGGATGATGCTACTGTAACACCTCAAATATTTCTAAGATCAGATTTCAGGCTTAGAGGGGAGAAGTGAAGCAGAAAATGGAAATTTTACAAGATGAGCAAGTGGCGACGGGCGACTTGATGAGTTGTTTAGGCAGGCCACAATTTGTCAGGTTGGTCATTGAGTGGGCTACGTGTTTGGACAAGGTCTTAGGCAGTGGAGGTGATGGGTGCAGGCAAGGAGTCATCGTGTGGGAGCACGACTCGTGAAGTGAGTCATCGATGGAGTTGGGAATTTGGTGAACTTGGGGCAGTAGACTTGACGGCTTGGCTCCCACGAGTCGTTACCTGACCCTACGACTCATAGGGTGCCTCGTGGGGTCTGGCAGGGTGACTTTTTTCTGTTTTTTTCCAGGGGTATTTTCGTAAAATCCTATATTCCTAACTTCTAAACCTCATCGTTTTGAGTGCTATTTGGGATGTTTTTAAGGGCTTTTAGGCTAAACTTTCATTCTCTCAATATACCTCTCAAAGCCCTTCTTCCTCATCTCCTCTCAAGATTCAAGGACCTCACCAAGTTTTTCCTCAAAGCTTCAAGACCAAGCTCAAGTGGGGGATTCTTCGAAGCAAGTATGCGGGTTTTTCAACAAGGATATTCTTCCATCCTTGTGCCCCAACATGTTTTATCAAAATTCCCAATTTCAATTACTCTAGAAAAGCATGACTTAGGGTTTTTAAATTGATGGTGAATTCTTCTATTATTCCCTAAATTCCAAGACCTAATATGATTATGAGTTGATTATGATGTAGAATAAGTGGGTTACCTTGAATTATGGGTTGGGTAATGGAAAAATGTGGGGTTATAGAATGTTCTTTATAAATGGATGGAAATTTTGAATAAGGCTTTATTATTGTTCACTCAATTATTGTAATTACTTTCACCCATGTTTAAACTATGTGAAGATTGTATGATTATCCCTAAGAACTTGAATGTGCTATTAATAGGCATATTAGAAATTAGAGTGTATGGTCTTGAATAATTGAAATTAAAGTATGTATGTCTCTTATGTCTTCACTGGAATTGACTGGGCATGAGGCAAATCCATGATAATAGTCTATTAATGCCTCCTTTCTCATGATTTGGAGTAACCTCGAAATGGATCTTATGAAATGAAGATGTATGCCTCTCCCATGATCTCGCTGAATATGTATAAGTTTCGAGTCAAGTATATGGTTTCCCATAAATCTAGAATTATATGAATCAATGGATGTTTGTTATGGTATTAATCGGATCTATGGATCATGAATGACTTTATGATACATGTTGAATGATATGAAGCCAGAATTTTAATGAGAATCTTTAGATACTCAATAATGTAAGATGATTAAAGAAATATTGATGTTACTCTATGATGATATGAATTATGATGATAAACATAAGAATGGTACTTTAAGAATGTTAGGCTTATTGTTAGTAGAAAGTTGCCCTACCCGTTCTGAACTGAATGTTGTATGACGGAAATCAGAAAACACTCATGTCTCTGGTTAGCTACAATAGTTTAGTATATATGATCAGATGTTATATCAATAGTCTGCATGTTCTATCCTGAAAGGAAACTTCCTTAGTCGAGAACGTTTCCTTTAGTCAGTCAGGGAACTTCCTTAGTCAAGGATGTTTCCCTTAGTCAGTCAAGGAACTTCCTTAGTCGAGAACATTTCCCTTAGTTCATTAGGAACACTCCCTAGTTGAGAATGTGTTCCTTAGTGCGGATCAGGAACACTTTGTTCGGTGCTGTAGTGACTACACGCAAGTGCACGTGGTCGAACAAGTAGTAAAGTGGCTTAATTAAAGCCAAGTATCGATCCCACAGGGACTAAACTACAGTACTAATTAACTTAAGCGTTAGTGAACTATGTCTTTATGAATGCAGACAACCAATTAAACAATATTTTGAGAGTTAAGTTTGCTAAGTAATAAAAATCTAAGTTAAGATTATAATTTGACTCTGAACAATAGTAATGAGCAAGCTGAGGTTAAGACAAACATCCAAGGAAGTAATTTATCAATTCAATTCAGCTAATCTTTTCTTCGATTGCTAGTCAAGCATTATTGCCTATGAATTGGATCTTTCGACTCCTATCCAATTAAGAATCATGAATCCTTAATCTACATTTCTGTGATAAAAGAATTTCATGCTCTAGCCATACAATACCGATTCCTTAATTGACTAATAAGACTTTCTGATATATTTCTATTCTGAATGTAAATCAATTGTCAATTTTCTAAACTAAGAAGAGATCATATCCTACCAATTCACATCTTTCAAATTTCTTTCCTTTTCAAAATCAAAATTGGATTTCAAGATATACATTAACATTAGCCAAATATTAATGCAGTAAAAACAAGAATTGATAGAACAACCATTGAAGAAAAGATGAAAACTGAAATGAACAACGATTACATTCCCCTACAATTGTTCTTAACCTCAGCAAGAAGTGAATTAGCAACTCATTTGTGGATTAAACATCATCAAATAAGTAGAATTCAGACAAACAATTGAGATAAAAGAGAAAGAGATATAGAAGAACCCTAGAATTTTCGTCCTCTCAACTTCCTGTAACCCACGTTCTTGCTTAACTCAGACAAAATATTTAAAATAAAACCTAAGTGTGCTATTTATACTTCTTGAGAATTTTTCCCGAAATAACAAGCAATGTGGCACGGAGTGTATCGCAGAGCACTCCCTCCGTGCCACGGGGGTATCGCGGACCCTTACTAGATGTGGGCTCCCCAACAAATGTGCCTCAACGTGGCACAGCTTGCATCACGGAGCCTCGCCTCCATACCACGGTGTTATCACGCACCTTCACTGGAACTTGAGGTTCCAGATAATTGTACTCAACGTGACACGGAGTGCATCACGGAGCACAGCCTCTGTGTCACGGAGGTAATGCGAGCCTCCACTGGAAATTGACAAAATTAATTCCTCCAAGGCAGAACACCTCCGCGATGGCAGCGTGACACGGCTCCATCGCGGAGCCCCTATGTTTGCTGCTCTCCCTTGTCATTTTCCACTCCTTGTTTACAAGTTCATTCTCGATCTTCACCAACATGTATATTATCTCCCAAAATTTCCGAATTTTCCTGCAAAACAACACTAATCATGTTGGTTAGTATAAATTCACATTTAACTAAACATCACATGAGAATGTACACATAACGGTAGATAAACAAGTCAAAATGAAGCATTTGAGTATCACTTGGGCATGCAATTCTTCCCAAGATCACTTACCCCACACTTGGAACCTTGTTCGTCCTCGAACAATACTCTCACATCTCATGCAATTGACACCCACGCATAGCTACTTTGGCTCGACCATTCAAGCTACGGCTATACCGATTATTTAATATAGAAAATCATCAAGAAATCATGCATGGTCTCATCAATACAATGAAGTACATCACATTAAGATCTCCTAAGCTCAAGAATCAATTCTCGATCTTGGAAAACTCTTGCAAATCAACTGCTCAAGACATTCGACACGAAATTTAATCTCTCATCAAGCATGTGCCCTCACAACACAAGAGACTTACCCCATTGCCATCATATGATTTCCAAAGCACTACATGTAGGGGTATATGAATATGATTTCGCTCTCTCTCCCAAAGAATTCACATGCATCGTGTCATGAACCATAGGCTTGCCTCAGTGTATTACTCCACTAATATAAGGACGCGTGATGTAAGATCACATAGGACTTAACGGGTTGTAATGTAAGCTAAGGAACTAGTAAATACTGGGCTAATCAATAATAGCAACTAGCTTCCTTAAGCGCTTTTCAATATACACCACCATCATTATGGGCATTGTTTCTTCCGTCATCCTCTCATTCTTGAAAAATTTTCTTTGTTTTTGTTACCATTTCTTTAAGCACACTCGACTTACTAGCAAAGATTAGTTATACATCTTTATTTTATTTAATTTCAGCAAGTGCACCTTTGACCTTTCTTTAACTTTCACAACTTCTGCTTTTCCTTCCGTTTCACAATTCTCACTTCTTTACACTATGGGAAAATTGTTTTTCTTGAGCGCTTAAGAGTTTTGGATCAAATTCACGGCTAATGAAAAGAAGGATTAAGCTCGGTTTGTACCTCTTCAAAGAAAGAAAAAAATAGGCTAAAGGCTCAATGGGGCTAACTAGGATGTACATTCAAGGTAGGTATGATAATGGAGAAACTTTTGGTTTATTCAAAGAAATTCCTACATCCTTTCCTACAATACACATCCTTCATTTCATTTAGTACACACACCAGGAAAGTTCTAGACACTTCACAATAGCATGGAAAAATCAAAACCTCACCTCACACTTATTGCACATGCTCAACTCAAGACATATTCACAGACTCTTCAATCAGCTAATTACAAGAATTCACTATTAAGCCTCGATCACACCGAATCGAACTCTCCGGCCTAGATACCTCAACATGTTTACACATTTGCATGCTTTCATACGAATCACCTTTGCATCTTAATATCATGTACCACACGTAACGAGAATTCTGAACCATGAAGTAGCGACACATTTGGGAAACACACAAAAGAAAGAAAAGAGAGAAAAAAACTACTCCTATTGACTACAATTCCCGTAAGACGGTCGTCATCCATCCATCATAGGGAACGGTCGCTATCTACGACTTAGGTTCAGTGGGACTATTCTCGGTAAAAGCACCGAAAACAAAGGCCAAGAAATCCAACATAAAAAAATTTCAAAACAATTTGATAGAAAAAGATAAAAATTTTAATTTGAACAATATTTACACACACAACCAACAATAGCTCAACACAACACACAGTAGCTCAACATTCATTTCAACACCAAATTAATTACAGAACACACAACACAGAGTCACAAGGTCACATTTTGCACAGGCACAACAACAACAACAAAACAAAACATAAACAAAGCAGCTGGCACCTAACTACTCCCACCCCACACTTAACCCGAACACTGTCTCCAATGTTCACGTAATTTCATATATCACAAAGGTTGGGTGGTGAAAATCCCTGATCAATCAAAGTATTCAACTTCTTCATCAGGTGTCGTTGCTTCATCTCCCATATTCGAATCACCCCCGCCGTCCTCGTCTGGTTCAACATTTGAGTCCTCCCGGCGTGTCTCCTCATCGGTGGGGACATCATCATCTACGGGTTCCACAAATGCGGGCCCCACTCTGTATAGAGCCCGGGCATTCTCGCAGAATGGGTAATCCAACTCGAGCTGCCAAAGGTCATCCTCTGTTGCCGGCCTCCCGCCTATTCGCAGCTGCAACATCTGCATCCCGTACATGCGGGCCATATACTGGTCATCCCGAGCATGTCGCTTGGCTAGTGTGAGCACCGACCCATAAGTAGTGTCAGGTGCCTTGGTTTTGGTGACATCCAAGGCACGCCTGTCAATCTATGGGATGTAATCCAGGGCCTCCTCCTCAATATCATGGACCCTCAGGAACGTGGTAAGCAAACCACTTAACCCGTATCTATACCCCTGATGCAGTCGGGCTCTCTTCATGACGGAGATGATTAACGCCCCAACATTGATTTCCAACCCCTTCATCCGGGCATACACCAAGCACACTCTATCCCAAGTGACATCTTTCATGTGCACCCCCGGGATCAGGCAGGAACACACAATCTTCAACCAAATTCAGGCTTCCCGGTTCATTTGAGAGTAGGGCAATGTTTGATGGTAGCCCCTCTCCTTGTGCCTGCCCCACCTGGCTGTCGATCGGTCTCCACATAAGGTGCATCTGATGTCCGCATAGGGTGGACTGATGTTCAGCTGCCTAAGGACATGAGCATCTGTGTCCCGCACCCCCAAGATTGCATTCAAATGATGGGGCTCAAAAGTGACAACCTGCCGCCTGATTTTCATGGTGTGACTGCGTAAGGTCGGGTTCCAATTGGCATAGAACTCCCGGATAAGATGGAGATTGCACTCCCTGGGCTCTTCGAAGATGAAGTTAAGCCCAGCGGTGTCAATCCGATGTACAATCCGCAGGAATTCCTGTGCCAACGGTTCTCGTGCTATCTGCTCTTCCGGAAGGTATTTGGTTTCTTTGTGTTTAGCATACCACTTCTTCCCCTCATCAGCACCCATCAGGTTCCGTATTATCGGCGTTGGCCTCGTGGAACCGCTGGTGCTGCTGGAACTGTTGTTCCCAATCTCACCCTTTTTATGCTGGCGCCCGATGTGGATGCACCCTTGCCCTTGTCTTGTCGGCCTGACATTGTTCCTGTACATTCCAACAGATAGTCCCAATGTTATGCAAGTCATAGTTAGCTACAACTAAGATTGGTTTTAGTGGGATCACCCCACACTTAGTCTTAAGCCACAATCCAAACATTTCGGCAAGACATTCATAATTTTTCTAATCTTAGCATTCAACCGGCTTAGTGCATTCATATAAATCGATGGAACAATAACTATGTACTACTCAGACTTCGTACAATGAATACAAATTTCTCCATCGATTCAATTACAACATTATAGCACTTAGCAATTTTTCAATAACCTATGTAATTCTCCAATTGCATTTCCCCGAAATTCCTTCTTCTAACTTAGCATATTCAACATCAATCACAATATATTTCACTTCACCCAACATGCACAACCCAATTTTGTCAACATTTAAAAGAATTTAGTCGTCTTCCTATTCCATCTTCAACCCTAGCTACCAATTTATCAAGAATTCAATAAAACATGCAATCATTGAGTTCATATATTCAAAATGATACGATGAACATCACTCCATCATAACTCAAGTGAATTCAAGCTTAATTATCACTTAGGGAAAGGTTTAATCACCACACATGTTCAAGAATCGAAAACTTGAGCAAAAACAAGGAAGAATTCAAGAACATGCCTTTGATTTGATGAAATCGAAGAAAACTTGAAGAAAATTGATGCCTAGGTCCGTGTCACGTTGAGGGAGAAGGGGTTTATGGATGTGGGTCGCGGAGGAAATGAAGAAATAGGAAGAAAATAAGGGGATTTGGAGTTTTTAAAGGTATTTTTTGCGTGGGTTACCCGGTGACCCGGTGTGACCCGACGCGAATTAACCCTCAACGTGTCACGAAGGGTAACGCGGAGCACCCCCTCCGTGACACGAAGCCAATGCGCCAGTGTTCGGGATTTTTAAAAAAATCTGGAATAGGTCTCAACGTGTCACGGAGGGTAACACAAAGCACCTCCTCCGTGACACGGAGCCATCGTGCAGGCTCACTGTAATGTGCCAATTTTTATTTTCTCACCTCGATGTTTTTCCTTTGCGTTTCTTTGCCTTTTTGCCCTCCGTTCCACCTGAAAATCATTTCACCACAAGAAATCGGTTAGAATTCATAGGTTTCAACGCAAAAATTTTTATTTTTCTTTTTTTCTGTTTTTCTCGTTTTATTTATTTATTTATTTATTTCATATAGTTCTACTCATCTATTATAACACATTCACGGGTTGCCTCCCATGCAGCGCCTGATTTTACCGTCGCGGCTCAATGTCATTCATGCTCAATCATCCTCTAGAGTGATGGACGTCTTCTCTCGAATAACGTCCTCACCCCAATAATGCTTACATCATTGCCCATTCACCAAAAATGTGGCACTTCTATCTTCTTGCCATAACTCCACTACCCCGTGTGGGATCATTCTCACCACTTCAAACAGCCCTGACCATTTGGACCACAATTTGCCTGGAAAAAGCTTCGGTCTCGAATTAAATAGCAACACCTTCTGCCCCGGCCCAAAGATCCGATGCACCATATGCCTATCGTGCCACTTCTTCATTTTCTCCTTGTAACATTTGGAACTTTCATAAGCATGCCAACGAAACTCATCAAGTTCGTTGAGTTGCATCAGCCTCTTCTACCCTGCTAGCTCCGGATCCATTTTCAATTTCCTCACGGCCCAAAAAGCTTGATGTTCTAGCTCCATAGGTAGATGAAACGCCTTTCCATAGACCAATCTGTACGGAGAAGTCCCAATGGGTGTCATGTACGCAGTTTTATAAGCCCACAACACATCGTCAAGTTTGATTGATCAATCAATTCGTAGTGCATTCACTGTCTTATGTAGAATCTTCTTGATTTATCTGTTCGACACCTCCACTTTCCCACTAGTTTGGGGATGATATGATGTTGCTACCTTGTGGCGCACCCCATACTTAGCTAGCAAATTCTTGAAACTTGCATTTACAAAATGAGCCCCTCCATCACTGATAATGGCTCGGGGTGTCCCGAAGCCGGTGAAAATATGCTTTTTCACAAATTTTGTTACCACCTTGTTGTCATTCCTAGGGCAAGTTGTTGCTTCAACCCACTTTGATATATAATCAACGGCTACTAAGATGTAACGATTACCAAATGACGGTGGGAACGGGCCCATGAAATCTATTCCCCATACATCAAAGATCTCCACTTCTAATATCTGCTATAGTGGCATCTCCTTCCTTCTACCAATTGTGCCTGTTCTTTGACATCTATCACACATTTTTACATATGCCATAGAGTCTCTAAACAGTGTAGGCCAAAAGATGAGTGACAACTCCTCAGTACTTCTGCAATCTGGCTCTCCGGAATGCATCTTCTCATCACCTGATTCGGTCCCTGCTTAAACAAGTACGGCTCATCCCAAATGTAATACCTGCAATCATGTCTCAACTTCTTTCTTTGCTGAGTCGAAGCCTCCGGTGGATAGACTCCACTCACCAGGAAATTAACAATGTCTGCATACCAAGGGATTTCAGCTTCCCTTATTGCCAAGAGCTGCTCATTCGGGAACTCCTCTTTGATGCTGTCACCTTCCTTCACATGCAACCGGCTTTCCAGTCGCGATAGGTGATCTTCCACTTGATTCTCGCTCCCCTTTCTTTCCTGAATCTCTAGGTCAAACTCTTGTAACAACAAGATCCATCTAATCATCCTGGGCTTTGCATCCTTCTTGTTAAATAGATACCGATTCGCTGTATGATCGGTATACACCACTACTTTAGAACCCACCAAGTAGGACCTGAATTTATCAAACGCGAACACCAATGCTAGCTTCTCTTTTTCAGTGACTATATAATTGGCTTGGGCTGCGTCCAGTGTTTTGCTTGCATAATGAATGTAATGAAAAATTCTATTCCTCCGCTGCCCCAATACAGCTCCTACAGCCACATTGCTTGTATCACACATTAATTCAAACGGTTGCTCCCAATCCAGAGAAATGAGAATACGTGCTTCTATCAACTTTTGTTTCAACTCCTCGAATGCTTTAACACAATCCTCATCAAACTCGAACTTCACCTCTTTTTCTAGCAACCTACATATTGATCTAGAAATTTTAGAGAAGTTCTTAATGAACCGTCTGTAGAACCCTGCAAGTCCGAGAAAACTGCGAACACCCTTCACTGCCACAGGTGGTGGTAGCTTTTCAATCACTTCGATCTTTGCACGATCAACTTCCAACCCCTTGCAAGACACCTTATGGCCAAGGATGATACCCTTCTTGACTAAAAAATCACATTTCTCCCAGTTGAGTACAAGGTTGGAGTCTTCACATCGAGCTAGCACCCTGTCAAGATTCTGCAAACATGTAGCAAATGAATTACCGAAAATAGAAAAATCATCCATAAATAACTTGACGAAATCTTCCACCAATCGTGAAAGATCGCTATCATGCATCTCTCGAATGTGGCGGGTGCATTGCATAGACCAATTGGCATCCGCCTGAAAGCATATGTCCTATAAGGACATGCGAAAGTAATCTTCCCCTGGTCCTCCGGTGCTATGGCTATTTGGTTATAGCCAGAATATCCATCAAGGAAACAATATTATTCTTGAACTACCAACCTATCCAATATCTGATCAATAATAGGATAGGATAATGATCTTTCCTTGTGGCCTGATTGAGCTTTCTGTAGTCCATGCAAATTCGCCAGCCTGTGACTATGCGTGCAGGGATTAGCTCATTCTTCTCGTTGCTGACCACGGTCATCCCTCCTTTCTTTGGGACACACTGAACGGGACTTACCCATTCACTGTCTGAAATGGGATAGACCACACTTACATCAAGCCACTTGATCACTTCCTTCCTAACCACATCCTTCATAATCGGATTCAACCTCCACTGATGTTGTACAGTTAGCTTTGCTCCTTTTTCCATAAAAATTCTGTGTGTGCAAAAAGCTAGGTTGATTCCCCTAACGTCTGACATTTTCCAACCCATTGCTTTCTTCCACCTCTTGAGAACCACCAATGCATCCTTTAACTGTGCCTCTGTCAGTTCTGCGGAGATGATGACTTACAAGGTGTCATCTTCCCCCAAAAATACATATTTCAAATGTGGAGGCAATGTCTTCAACTCCAGTTTTGGTGCTTCCTCAATAGATGGTTTTGCCAATGGTTCTAAGGACATCATCAATGGCTGAAATTCTTGCTTCCTGAGAAACCATTTTGGTTCGTTAAACATTTGCACCATCTCATAAGTATCCCTATCTCCTAAATGATCGGTGCTCATCAAAGCTCTCTCCAATGGATCTTGATAATCAACAATCTGAAGAACTGCTTCCTAGTTTAGCACATTGATTGTTGATAGCTCCTCATAGATGGCCGGAAGCTTCATGGCCTTATACACATCAAACACCTCCACTTTATCATGCACTCGCATGGTTAGCTGCCCCGCAGCTACATCAATCAACACTCTCCCGGTTGCCAAGAAAGGATGTCCCAAAATAAATGGGACTTCCGCATCCGGCTCAAAATCCAATATAATAAAACCTACCGAGAAAATGAGGGAGCCAACTTGCAGTAGCACGTCCTCCACAATTCCATCTGGTCTAGCCAAAGAACAATCTGCTAGCTGTAAGATCACTGTGGTTGGTCTAGGATTGCCCATCCCCAACTTGTTGAACACCGATGTCGGCATCAAGTTTATGCTCGCTCCCAAATCACATAGTCCGCAAGCTCGGATACTTTGACCGATTGTGATCTGAATGGTAAAGCTCCCGGGATCCTTGAGCTTTGTTGGCAACCTGTTCTGTATCCAGGAAGTGCACTCTTCAGTAAGCGCCACCGTAGCATACTCCTTCAATCTGCTTTTGTTTGCTATGATGTCCTTGATATACTTTGCATATTTTGGCACTCCCTGCAAAACATCAACCAAAGGTAAATTAATGTGTACCTGTTTCAGCACCTCGATGAACTTTTTAAAGCAAGCTTCCTCCTTGTGTTTCTTTAATCTTTGAGGGAACAGGGGTGGTAGTCTTTCTACTTCAGCTGCCTTTTCCTTCCCCCTCTCATCATCTTGTTCCCCATCTTTTTCCACTGCTCCTGATTGCTGAGGTGATCTTTCTGGTTCCACCTCCTTGAGTTGTAGTCCACTCCTTGTGGTCACTGCATTGACCTGCTTGGGGTTTGGGTCAGTATCACTCGGTAGTCCTCCTCTAGGCCTGGTGTTTTGAGCTCCAGCTAGTTGTCCCAACTGGTACTCCAACGCCTTTGTAGCTAACTACTGATTTTTCATGTCTGCCACTAATTTCACATAATCAGCCTACATTTGTGCTTGGTTAGCTATCATTGTTTTAAACATATCCTCAATGCTGTTAGGTGGTGGAGGAGGTGCATTGTTTCCTCTATATTGAGACTGATAATTCTGATGCCCCCCTTGATTTCTCTACACACCCTGATTCGAACTTTGCCTTTGATGGATATTGCTACCCCAAGAGAAATTCGGATGATTCCTCCAATTTGAGTTGTAATTGTTGCCATACTATTGGTTATTATTTCTCTAAACATTCCCAAACAAAGTTTACTAAATCTGGATTTGCACCACAACACTCAGTTGAGTGTTCATTACTCCCACATACTTCACACCATACCTGCCGCACTACATTGACTAGGGCTTGTGCTTAATTCAATCTCATACTGCTGAAGTGGGTGTTGAGTTGATTTTGCAACGTAGCTATCTGTGCAGCGATAGCTGTAAAACGATCCACCTCAAAGACTCCTGCCGCTTTCCTTGTCCTCCTCGTGATGAGTCCGCATTCCACTCTGGATTTCCCTGTGAAATACGATTTAACAAAGTATAAAGCTCCTCATAAGTCTTTTATAATGCCTGTCCCCCAGCTGCTGAGTCTAGCAAATTTTTTGTATGTGGTTCCAAACCCTCAATGAAAGTATGCACCAACACATTGTTGGACTGATGATGGTGAGGACAATCCCTTAACATCGATTTGAACCTTTCCCAAGCTTGATACAGATTCTCACCCTCTCTTTTTTTAAAACTTAACTTCTAAGTCTTGCTGTTTCCCAATATGGAAAGAATCGTATCAAAAACTTTCTTGCAAGATCATCCCAAGTGGGCGATAGAGTTAGGTGGTTCAGCTTTCAACCACCTTTTTGCTTCCCCTAATAATGAAAATGGGAATAATGTAAGCCTCACGTAGTCGGATGAAACTCCAGCGGGAATGTAAGTGTCACTTATCTCCAAAAAGTTTTGGAGATGTTGTTGTGGATCTTCATGAGGGAGACCTGTGAATTGCCCGCTGTTGTGCAACAACTGCACCATGTTTTTTTTAAGCTCAAACCTCCCTCCTGGCTCTGGTCTGTGAATACTAGATGTAGCATTGTTTGCAAGTGGGATTGCCACTTTGCGAACCGGCCTTGCTGCTATTTCCTCGGGCACTAAAACTATCCTTACAAGTGGTGGATTCTGTTGTTGCTCCAGAATTGTCTGTCTTAGCAACTGTAGCTTCTTCTCTAGAGCTTCCCTTCTTTGACGATGAAATTTTCTTTCCGGCTCTATATATGAATCCACCAACTCCTTATCTCTTGCCAGCGTTCAGAAGAATTCAATGTCTGCAAGAGATAGGCTAAGATCAAGTTGTCAGCACTTATATAGAATTTGTAAACTGACACTAAGAAAATAATTTTACCAATTGCCAGTCCCCGACAACGGCGCCAAAAACTTGTTCGGTGCTGTAGTGACTACACGCAAGTGCACCTGGTCGAACAAGTAGTAAAGTGGCTTAATTAAAGCCAAGTATCGATCCCACAGGGACTGAACTACGGTACTAATTAACTTAAGGGTCAGTGAACTATGTCTTTATGAATGCAGACAACCAATTAAACAATATTTTGAGAGTTAAGTTTTCTAAGTAATAAAAATCTAAGTTAAGATTATAATTTGAGTCTGAACAATAGTAATGAGCAAGCTGAGGTTAAGACAAACATCCAAGGAAGTAATTTATCAATTCAATTCAGCTAATCTTTTCTTCGATTGCTAGTCAAGCATTATTGCCTATGAATTGGATCTTTCGACTCCTATCCAATTAAGAATCATGAATCCTTAATCTACATTTCTGTGATAAAAGAATTTCATGCTCTAGCCATACAATACCGATTCCTTAATTGACTAATAAGACTTTCTGATATATTTCTATTCTGAATGTAAATCAATTGTCAATTTTCTAAACTAAGAAGAGATCATATCCTACCAATTCACATCTTTCAAATTTCTTTCCTTTTCAAAATCAAAATTGGATTTCAAGATATACATTAACATTAGCCAAATATTAATGCAGTAAAAACAAGAATTGATAGAACAACCATTGAAGAAAAGATGAAAACTGAAATGAACAACGATTACATTCCCCTACAATTGTTCTTAACCTCAGCAAGAAGTGAATTAGCAACTCATTTGTGGATTAAACATCATCAAATAAGTAGAATTCAGACAAACAATTGAGATAAAAGAGAAAGAGATATAGAAGAACCCTAGAATTTTTGTCCTCTCAACTTCCTGTAACCCACGTTCTTGCTTAACTCAGACAAAATATTTAAAATAAAACCTAAGTGTGCTATTTATACTTCTTGAGAATTTTTCCCGGAATAACAAGCAACGTGGCACGGAGTGTATCGCAGAGCACTCCCTCCGTGCCACGGGGGTATCGCGGACCCTTACTAGAAGTCGGCTCCCCAACAAATGTGCCACAACGTGGCACGGCTTGTATCGCGGAGCCTCGCCTCCATGCCACGGTGTTATCACGCACCTTCACTGGAACTTGAGGTTCCAGATAATTGTACTCAACGTGACACGGAGTGCATCGGTGGAGCACAGCCTCCGTGTCACGGAGGTAACGCGAGCCTCCACTGGAAATTGACAAAATTAATTCCTCCAAGGCAGAACACCTCTACGATGGCAACGTGACATGGCTCCATTGCGGAGCCCTTATTTTTGTTGCTCTCCCTTGTTCATTCCCGATCTTCACCAACATGTATATTATCTTCCAAAATTTCCTTTTTCCTGCAAGACAACACTAATCATGTTGTTTAGTATAAATTCACATTTAACTAAAAATCACATGAGAATGTATGCATAACGATAGATAAATCAGTCGAAATGAAGCATTTGAGTATCACTTGGGCATGCAATTCTGCCCAAGATCACACTCCCTAGCTGAGAATGTGTTCCTTAGTGCTGATGGGGACACTCCATAGTTGAGAATGTGTCCCTTAGCGAGCCAAGGACTCTCCATAGTAGAGAATGACTCCCTTAGCTCATGTTATCGGTTCAAATTCATTGTGGTAGGATGCAGTCTCAGTTATCGATAGATGTTCAGTATAAGACTTTTATGCATGAGTTCGATGATGTTTCCATGAAATGAGATCCAAAGGAAAGTTTCATATATGTTTATATATAAGTGGCTCTCAAAAGGATTGATACATGCTATATCATTTATGTTAATGTACTTGGTTATTTCCTTATCGTATACTTGTGTATTTACTGATCTATGATATCCCGCATGCTTAGTACATTCCAAGTACTAACTGCACGCCTTTTGTGCTATATCATCTCATGATATAGATTTAGGTTTCCGAATTTAGCCTCGTGGTTAGATACGCTCCATCCCTTTTTAGCTGCTAGTGGTGAGTCCTCATCTTCCGAGGGCATGATTTATGTTTACATTTTCGTTATGTTTAGTTTTCAAATTTTAGGAGTTAGCTAGGGATTTGTCCCAGTAATTCATCAGTCTAGTAGAAGGTTTTCAGACTTGTCAAGATAGACTCAGTGTTGTAACAAGTGTATCTATGATTGTCCTTATGATTTATGTTAAATTATTATAGTTAGCTTCCGCTTATTCATGTTGTTGGTTGTTCCTTATGCTAAGTGTTATGCTATGATTATGCCATGGGTCGACTTGGAGCCTTTCGGGGTTCCTTGTCCCGTGTCCACTATCCGGGTCTACTCTCGGATAGTGACAAACTTGGTATCAGAGCAATGGTTTAGAGTGTCCTAGGGGTTTGGAAGCCGCGTTATGTAAAGTCTTCTTCATGGGTGTGAAGCGCACCACACTTATGAAGAGGAGACTACGAGATGTTTTAGGAATGTTTCCTTTTCTTCATGATTCTTATCGTGCGTTGAGTATGAAGCTCTAACAGTCCCTCTACTGACTCATGCTTTACGCGCTGGTAGATAATGCCTCCCAGACGAACGAATAGAAGAAGGAATGGTAATGGGCGCCAGCAAGCCCCACCATCCACTGGGAAACCAATAGATGATCATGTTTCTCATGCCGAGTTCAGGGAAGCCTTTCAAATGTTGGCGCAGGCCATCACTGCTCAGATTAATCAGCAGGGGCTGGTTCATATGCCCCAGAATAGGAACACGCTAGCAGCTTGGGTAAGAGATTTCCTCAGAATGAATCCACCCGAATTCCTTAGGTTGAAGGTGGATGAGGACCCATATGAGTTCATTCATGAGATCCTAAAGATCACCCAGGTCATGAAAGTGAGTGGAGAGGAGTGCACTGATTTAGCTTCATTCTATTGAAGGGAGTCGCGCACATCTGGTTCAAGCAATGGAAGGACAGAAGAGTAGAGGGAGCAGACCCTATTAGCTGGGGTGAGTTTCAGGCCGCATTTTTGGAGCGATTCTTTCCCCGTGAGATGAGGGAGATCAAGGCAGCTGAATTTGTGAATTTGAAGTAGGGCACTATGACCATTTAGGAATACTCCTTAGAGTTCACCCGATTATCTAAGTATGCGCCAGAGCTTATGGTTGATGAGCTGGATCGAGTGAGCCGGTTTGTTCATGGAGTGGCGGACTACCTAGATAAGGATTGCAGGACCTCCATGCTTCACCAGGATATGGATTTCCCTCGAATAGTCTTGTACGCGCAACATATGAAAGCGGTGGATTTTAGAGAGAAGGAGGTCAAGAGGCCTAGGACCGTAGATTTAGAGTTATCCCAGTAGAGGTCAAGTAGTGGACACCACCCACGCTACCAACAGATGTCATCCACCCCTGCACCTTCGACAGTTAGAGTTTCGAGTACACCCAGGGTAAGAGAAATTATGTATCGATTGTGTACCAGCTGTAGGAAGCACCATTTAGGGGAATGCATGGCCAGCTCAGGTGCTTGTTTTTGGTGTGGCAAGTTGGGCCATAAGAACCAGGATTGTGCGGTAGTAGATCCCTAGGCACCTCTTTAGTAGCTCCAGCAGCCTGCCCATTTCAGTAGAGTACATCATTTAGCAGAGGTGGCGGCCTTCGCCAAAACCTCCCTTCCACCTCAGCAGCGCATCAGGATAAAGGAAAGTTGCCAGTAGTAGTCACAGGTATGTTGTAGATTGTTCCTGCTACCTTTATATGTTTCTAAGCCCCGAACCCCTGTATTGAATAGAAATTCTGGTGTTGTTTGTTGAAAGGAAGTTGTTGATGTCTGTTGTGGAATAGTTGTTAACATGGGGTTGTGGTGAAGCATTAGAGGTGGGGGAGGGGAAAGTTAGTGGTGTGCAATCTAACCTTAAGGGAGCCTTAGCAGGATGGCTTGAAGCTAAAGGGGAGATGGTAAATTTATGAGCCAGAAGGGACCTTGAGTTGCTAGTGGAGGAATTTCATCCTTTAGAAGTGCTTAATAGCCTAGTGGGTGAAGATATCCCCTTTGTGTGTTCAATTTTGGTTGTTATGAATGATTTGTGCTTAATAAGTCCTTTTCCTTCAATTAGACCAGATGTCGTAAATTCTAACTTAGTATCAAGAATTGATTCGAGACTGAAGGCTCAGTCAGTAGTAGCTCAGTGCCAGTTAGATGGGAGAAAATCCTTCTCAGTGTTCTATTCAGTTCCATGTCAGTTTCGTGTCCTCAGTCCCACTTATGTTGTAGCATGCATGCACGATTTAGATGTTCAGTCCAGGCATGTAATTACATACGTAGGTAGTCATTCTGTTAGTTTCCAACTTCCATAATCAGTAACGGGCTATGGTGAATTGTATTTCTCTGTTCTGTATGATTTTTCACATTCGAGGACGAATGTTCCCAAAGGGGAGATATTGTAACACCCCGAATGTTTCTAAGATCGTATTCCAGGCTTAAGGGGGAGAAGTCAAGCAGAAAATGGAAATTTTACAGGATGAGCAGGTGGCGACGGGCGACTTGACGAGTCATATAGGCAGGCCACGACTTGTCAGGTTGGTCATTGGGTGGGCTAGGTGTTTAGACAAGGTCTCAGGTAGTGGAGGTGACGGGTGGAGGCAACGAGTCGTCGTGTGGGAGCACGACTCATAAAGTGAGTCGTCGGTGGAGTTGGGAATTTGGTGAACTTGGGGCAGTAGATGTGACGGCTTGGTTCCCACGAGTCGTTACCTAACCCCACGACTTGTGGGGTGCCTCATGGGGTTTGGTAGGGTGACTTTTTCCTGCATTTTTTCAGGGGTATTTTCCTAAAATCCTATGTTTCTAACTTCTAAACCTCATCGTTTTGAGTGCTTTTTGGGATGTTTTTATGGGTTCTTTAGCCTAGATGTTCATTCTCTCAAGATACCTCTCAAAGCCCTTCTTCCTCCTCTCGTCTCAAGATTCAAGGACCTCACCAAGGTTTTCCTCAAAGCTCAAGTGGGAGATTCTTCAAAGCAGGTATGCAGGTTTTTCAACAAGGATACTCTTCCATCCTTGTGCCCCAAAATGTATTATCAAACTGCCCAATTTCAATTACTCTAGAAAAGCATGACCTAGGCTTTTTAAATTGATGGTGAATTCTTCTATTATTCCCTAAATTCCAAGACCTAATATGATTATGAGTTGATTATGATGTAGAATAAGTGGGTTACCTTGAATTATGGGTTGGGTGATGGAAAAATGTGGGGTTATAGAACGTTCTTCATAAATGGATGGAAATTTATGAATAAGGCTTTTGTCACACCCCACCTTGGGGGGTATGACGGGCACCTGGTGCCTGCTAAACTCTGGCTCTATTTCAAGAAACGAACCGACTATATAATGGCTATAAATACAGCCCCCGGCCGATTAGGCGTATAGCCACTTGCAATGCACAACAGCTAACCAGAACGATGACACTATAATCTGAAGCAACTGCTATTCACATTTGTGACCGACAAGATCACTAACTATAACCAGAAGAAGGCCCCACACGGCCAACATCAACAACTAAACACATATATACATGCACAGCCCCACACGACTGACTCCACCACCACAGGGAAACATCAGACTGCAAGCCTCTAGGAAGTAATGATAGAATGGTCGGGATAGGGCCCCAACCTACCCAAACTGTAATCAAAAAGGAAATAGGAACAACATCCGACTGTCTAGCTCCGGAGGATAGGAGCTGATAACTCTGCTGACTGGATCACAAGGGATTGACTCCTCGTTTATGTGTACCTGCAGGCAAGCAATGCAGCGCCCCAAGCAGGCGTCAGTACCACTGGTACCGAGTATGCAAAGCAACTGAACATAACTGAATACAAATAACATAACTAGAAATTCTGAATAGCAGGAGATAACTGAATCTTTAAGAACTGATATGAACTGAATCAGACTTTCTGTGTTGTGATAGGGAAGGAGAGTACCTGTAGATGCGGCGGCCTGCTGTCTATTAACTAATATATAATACATAAATACATATATATATATATATATATATATATATATATATATATATATAGCAAACAAGAGCCAATACCAACCCCCATAAGCCGGATGGCGCCAAGCGAGCAAACAATCTATATACCCCTACCCGGGTCAAAACTAGCCAAAAATGAGTCACTCCACTCATCTGCTAACAACGAGCACCTCTGCCGGTCCCCTGGGTCTCCAGCTCGGGCTATGGCCTCTAATATAAATAACTGTTTCTAAGTCCAGAGGACTCCTATACTGTATCTGTAACTGTAACTGTATCTGAATCTGTTCCTTGGGCGCTTACGCACAACAGGGCTATCTGTACTATAATGCTGATCAGCCTGATATGGGGAAAGCTTCATCCCATCTTCGTCCAAACTGGGGACGGCATGCCACTCTTGGAGTGACGTAAACTCACCCGCTCAGAGGGCGACACAGTTACCAACCCAGGGGCGGCGAGGACGCTCAAAAGAGTGCCCTCACGACACAACCAAGTCTCAACAAACAATAAGCACATATATATATATATAGCAAGCATGTTTAAACTGAAAAATACTATCTGAATTCTGATTTCTTATTCTGATCTCTTTCTGTATTATACTGATTCTCATACTGCTTTATACTGAATTTGTGATCCTTATCTAACTGCGTGGCTAATCTGTAGCCAAGATACTATCTGACTGTTTGATTTTACTTTACTAACTCTTATTCTGAATATCTGTCATATTATTCTAGAAACATGCTTGCTAATCACATACTGGGTACTGAGTTTGGAATGCTAACTTGCCATTTTGGCGCATGCTTTACTAACTTTCGGACTGAGTACGATATAACAACGCAAACCAGATTTACTGAACTTGCACAATACTCAATATTCAACTCCGGGAATTTTACTACGGAGTTTACTATGCTATACAAGGCTAAAACTGCTAACTTGCCAAAGAAACTGGCTTAACATACCTTAACCTCAGTTTATCCGACTACGGACGAAGCTCGGTTAGTACTCCAGCTATTTCTCCCAACTGCATTTACATATATGTCAATTAGAACTAAATACATTAATATCCGGGAGAAATTATCACTTTTGATATATATTTATCCCAAACTTCGACTTATCGGAAAACGGTTGAAAACTCATTATTTCTCGATAGTCCAGAAGGGATAAATGCTCACTGCAAGGCTAGGAACACATTGGTACTAATTTAAAGCAATTCTATTTACTTTACCTCAGTAGCACAACATTTCGTCGGCCAAATTTCACGAAACCAACTCCGTAGGATTGCTCTCTGTAGCTTTATACCTCGGTATCTAAGCCAAAACAGAGTTTAGACCGTGTTTCGTAGCGTAATCGGCAAGAAATATAAGTAAATAGTCGTGGGTTTTGCCTTAACTTGGCTATACCCTCTATTTTTTTGGTTTTTATTGATGTATATGGAAAAAACGACTTTTTCCTTCTTCTTTTTTTTTTGTTTGCCATCTAAATCCCTTAACCAACATGCCATTAGGCTATTTATTCATTTAAAATTTACAGGGTGTAACATCCTCCCCCCTTAAGAACATTCTGACTTATAGAAATCTTAACTGGCTGACTTATTCCTAAAATAATTTCGACAGAGTTTCCCCTGTATTATGGACTATCTCAAAATTCTTGAAAAGCAGAAAAGCCCAATACAGGTACTCCACACGATATAATAATATTCATATATAACTGTCTATAATCAATCGTCTGCTTTCATATATGAAATATAAGCATTCATAAGGAAAACAGTTCTAACATACCATCTGTTTGCCTATGCCTGGAATAAGTGGGGATATCTGGCTTTTATGTCCTCCTCGGCTTCCCAGGTCATCTCTTCTCGGTTCCTGTTACACCACAATACCTTGACAGACACAATATCTTTAGTTCTCAATCTACTAATCTGTCTGTCTAAGATAGCTACTGGAACCTCTTCATATGCTAACTCTTCTGTGACCTGGACATCCTGAACTGGAACAACTGTGGAAGGGTATCCTATGAACTTCCTCAACATAGATACATGGAATACTGGGTGAACAAACTCTAATTCTGGGGGCAAGTTCAATTCGTATGCTACTCGGCCTATTCTTCGCCGAATCTGATATGGCCCAATGAACCTCGGGCTAAGCTTGCCTTTCTTGCCAAATCTCATCACCCATTTCATCGGAGACACTTTCAAATATACCCATTCATCCACTGCAAATTCTAAATTTCTGCGTCGCATATCTGCATAAGACTTCTGGCGGCTCTGAGCAGTCAGTAGGCGTTCTCTTATAAGCTTCACCGCCTCTTTTGACTGACGAATAATATCCGGCCCAATCAGCGTTGTCTCCCCCGCTTCAAACCAACCAACGGGTGATCTACATTTCCGCTCGTATAATATTGTAAAGGGCGCCATCTGGATAGCTGAATGATAACTGTTATTATAGGCAAATTCAATCAACGGCAGATGCTCATCCGAGCTACCCCCAAAATCTAGTACACACGCTCGTAGCATATCTTCGAGCGTCTGGATAGTTCGTTCTGCTTGCCCGTCTGTCTGAGGATGAAAGGTTGTACTTAAGTTAATCTGTGTCCCCACGCCTCTTTGGACGACTGCCAAAATCTCGCTATAAATTGTGCTCCTCTACCTGAGATAATAGACACCGGAACACCGTGCAATCTGACTATCTCTTTGATATGCAGTTCAGCATAATCCTCAGCAGAGAATGTAGTTCGTACTGGCAGGAAATGGGCTGATTTTGTTAATCTGTCAACGATTACCTGAATAGAATTGTTTTTGCGTCTGGTACGGGGTAACCCTATTACAAAATCTATATTTATCGCTTCCCATTTCCACAAGGGCACATCTATATCCTGCGTCAGACTGCCTGATTTCTAGTGTTCTGCTTTCACCTGCTGGCAGTTAGGACATCTAGATACAAATTCAGCTATTTCAGCTTTCATACTTGGCCACCAGTAGATGTCTCTGATGTCGTGGTACATTTTCGTTGCTCCTGGATGGAGGGAATAGCGAGCGTAATGTACCTCATGCATGATCTGCTGGTGAAGCCCTGAAACATTCGAGACACATAGGCGGCCCTTACAATGCAGCACTTCATCCTTAATCACTTGGAAATCTAGCTCCTTACCTTTCTGAACTCTATCTCTGAGCTGAACTAAGTCAGGGTCCTCGTACTGCCGTTCTTTTACCTCTGTAACTAACGATGACACAGCAGAGTTCTGAATCACCGCTCTATTATTTTCTATTTCTACTACTCGAAAAGCTAAACCAGCTAGCTGATCAATTTCCTTGGCTAACTCCCGCTTCTCGGGTCGCAAATACGCTAAACTCCCCATTGACTTACGGCTGAGGGCATCTGCTACAACATTAGCTCTCCCTGGGTGGTAGAGAATATTTACGTCATAATCTTTTAGCAATTCTAACCAGCGACGCTACTGCAGATTTAACTCCCTCTGTGTGAAAATGTACTGCAGGCTTTTATGATCTGTAAAAATGTCTACATGAACGCCATACAGATAATGCCTCCTGATTTTCAGAGCGTGGATCACTGCGGCTAACTCCAGGTCGTGGGTAGGGTAATTCTTTTCGTGTTTCCTCAGCTTTCTGGAAGCATACGCAATCACCTTACCATGCTGCATCAACACACAACCCAACCCAACGCCTGATGCGTCGCAATACACTGAATAACCTTCTGTACCTTCCGGCAATGCTAACACTAGGGCGGAGGTTAATCTTTCTTTTAACTCCTGGAACCTCTGCTCACATGCCTCTGTCCATTGAAACTTTGCTGCTTTCTGCGTCAGTTTGGTCAAAGGTGCCGCTATAGTAGAGAATCCCTCAACAAATCTCCTGTAATATCCCGCTAACCCTAGAAAACTGCGGACTTCAGTCGGAGTGGTAGGCCTAGGCCAGGTTTTAACTCCTGCTATCTTCTGCGTGTCAACCTGTATACCAGCATTCGACACAATATGTCCCAAGAAGGCTACTGAGTTCTGCCAGAATTCACACTTGGAGAACTTAGCATATAATTGACGGTCCCTGAGAATCTGGAGCATTGTCCGTAAATGAGACTGGTGATCTGCTTCAGAGCGAGAATACACCAGAATATCATCAATAAACACTATCACGAACAGGTCCAGGTATGGTCTAAAAATGCTATTCATCAGGTCCATGAATATTGCTGGGGAATTCGTCAACCCAAAGGACATAACTAGGAATCAAAGTGTCCATATCGGGTCCTAAAAGCCATTTTGGGAATGTCTCTTTCATGAACTCGAACCTGATGATATCCGGACCGCAAGTCAATCTTGGAGAAATATCTGGCCCCTTGTAGCTGATCAAACAAATCATCTATTCTGGGAAGCGGATACTTATTCTTTACTGTAACTTTATTCAACTGCCGATAATCTATACACATGCGGAGCGAGCCATCCTTCTTTCTCACAAATAGAACTAGCGCACCCCACGGTGAAGTACTCGGCCTGATAAAACCCTTATCTAGCAGGTCCTTCAGCTACTCCTTTAATTCTCTGAGTTCAGCAGGAGCCATGCGATACAGAGGAATTGATATAGGCTGAGTGCCTGGTAGCAAGTTAATTGCAAAATCTATCTCCCTTTCTGGGGGAATACCAGGTAACTCGTCTGGAAATACATCAGGGAATTCATTCACCACCGGAACAGACTGAAGTGTCGTAGATTCTACCCGAACATCCTGAACCCTGACTAGGTGGTAGATAATCCCTTAGTTATCAATTTCCTCGCCTGAAGGTAGGAAATAAACCTACCTTTTGGAGTAGCTGTGTTGCCTTTCCACTCTCGCACTGCCTCTCCTGGAAAGTGGAATCGGACCGTCTTGGTCCAACATTCTACGTTAGCATAGCATGGCACCAACCAATCCATACCCATAATGACATCGAAATCAATCATTTCTAACTCTACCAGATCTACTGTAGTCTGGCGATCAGCAACCTCTACTGTACACCCTCGATAAATTCTACTAGTTATAATGGAGTCACCGACGGGTGTAGATACTGAAAAGGGCTGCTGTAATAACTCTGGTGCGACATTAAACTTTCGAGCCACAAATGGGGTAATATATGACAGAGTGGACCCTGGATCAATCATTACATAAGCAGGGCATGAACAGATAGTCATCATACCTGTCACTACATCTGGAGATGCCTCTGAGTCCTGTCTCCCTGGTAATGCATAGGTACGGCTTGATCCCATACCTGAACTGGAGGCTCCTAATCTACCTCGGCCTCTACCTGCTGTACCTGAGGGCCTACGCCCTGCCAAGGCTACTGGAGCTCATGGCCCTGCGGATCTCCTATCCTGACTATCTCTGCTCTGTTGTCCCTTGGCCGGATAATCTCTCATGCGGTGTCCCTCCTGCCCGCAAATATAACACCCCAAGGAGCCATATCTACAAGCTCCGATGTGATGTCGGCCGCAATTGGGGTAGGGTGGGGCTGTAAATCTTCTCTGCTCTCCCCTTCTCTGTTGCGCGGAATCTACTATTCGAGAACAGCCACCAGACTCTGACTTCCCTCGATGAGCAAATCTACCTCGCTGCTGCTGCTATGGTGGAGGTGGGGGTCTAGGGGGTCTGTCTGACAATCGGGGCTTGGGTCCTCTCTGAACTTCCCTCTACATTCCATCTGATCTGTCTATGCGGCACTGTTCTTGATTTATCTGCCTACTGCCCTATTGCCGCTGTCTAAGGCCCTTAATGGTCTGGGCAAAGGCCTGTACTCGGGCAATATCCATATCTTCTCGTAACGTAGCCATCATGCAAGCTTCAATGTATTCTGGGTTCAGGCCCATAATAAACCTGTGAACTCTGGACGGCATAGTGTCCACAATGGCAGGAGCATAGCGGGCCAAGGAGTCAAACTGTAAAGCATATTCTCGTACGCTCCTCGCCCCCTGTTCCAAGTGCAAAAACTGATCCATCCGGGCCTGCCGGGTCTCCCGTGGCAAATAACGGTCTAGGAAGGCCTCCGAAAAAGCTGGACCAGGTCGGAGGGGCAACATCTCTCCCTCGAGACCTTTCCCAACTCTCGTACCATAATACAGCTATGTCCCACAACCAAAACACTGCCAGCTCAACTAATTCGGTAGGGGACACATGCATAACCCGGAAAATCCTCTGCATCTGGTCTAGAAAATCCTGGGGGTCCTCTGCTTGATCTGACCCAGTGAACTGTGGGGGAACCAATGCCAAGAATTCTCTAACCCTGGAACTACCTGGCCCACCTAGAGATTCTGCTGCTGCGGGTGGTACTGGCTGACGCTGAGTAGCTAGCATCTGGGTTAACATAACCACCGCACTACGTAGCTCCTGATCAGATGAAGTGGGTGCAGGAGCTGTGGGAGGTGGTGCTGCCTCAAATGGTGCCTGACGAGGCAGAGACTGCTGGGAGGGTCGAGATGACACCTCTGTATCGCCCTCAGACCGCGCTGAGTCTGGTTGTAAGTGAGGCATCCTGCTGGTGCCCTCACCTGCCGCTGTATCTAATCTCCTGCCTATAGCAGGGTGCCACTGATCTGCCATAGTATCTGTAGACAAAGAGGGTGGTAAGTTTCAGAACAACCAACCCTATACTGTACTGTGATATGGCACGACTGAGTATGAAAGAAGGGTAACCATCCTATTATGCCTCGCAGCCTCCTGCCTATAGTATGTGGTGCACAACACATCCACAGACAAGACTCTACTTAGCACGGCTTGCAGACTCCCTGGACACAAACTGCTCTGATACCAAGTTTGTCACACCCCACCTTGGGGGGTATGACGAGCACCTGGTGCCTGCTAGACTCTGGCTCTATTTCAAGAAATAAACCAGCTATATAGCGGTTGTAAATACAGCCCCCGGCCGATTAGGCCTATAGCCACTTGCAATGCACAACAGCTAACCAGAACGATGACACTATAATCTGAAGCAATTGCTATTCACATTTGTGACCGACAAGGTCACTAACTATAACCAGAAGAAGGCCCCACGCGGCCAACATCAACAACAAAACACATATATACATGCATGGCCCCACACGACCGGCTCCACCACCATAGGGAAACATCAGACTGCAAGCCTCTAGGAAGTAATAATAGAATGGTTGGGACAGGGCCCCAACCTACCCAAACTATAATCAAAATGGAAATAGGAACAACCTCCGACTGTCTAGCTCCGGAGGATAGGAGCTGATAACTCTGTTGACTGGATCACGAAGGATTGACTCCTTGTCTATGTGTACCTGCAGGCAAGCAATGCAGCGCCCCAAGCAGGCAGCAGTACCACTGGTACCGAGTATGCAAAGCAACTGAACATAACTGAATACAAATAACATAACTAGAAATTCTGAATAGCAGGAGGTAACTGAATCTGTAAGAACTGATATGAACTGAATCAGACTTTTTGTGCTGTGATAGGGCAGGAGCGTACCTGTAGATGCGGCGGCCTGCTGTCTATTAACTAATATATAACACATAAATACATACATACATATATATATATATATATATATATATATATATATATATATATATATATATATAGCAAACAAGAGCCAATACCAACCCCCATAAGCCAGATGGCGCCAAGCGAGCAAACAATCTATATACCCCTACCCGGGTCAAAACCAGCCAAAAATGAGTCACTCCACTCATCTGCTAACTACGAGCACCTCTGCCGGCCCCCTGGGTCTCCAGCTCTGGCTATGGCCTCTGATATAAATAACTATGTCTGATTCCGGAGGACTCCTATACTGTATCTGTAACTGTAACTGTATCTGAATCTGTTCCCTGGGCGCTTGCGCACAACAGGGCTATCTGTACTGTAATGCTGCTCAGTCTGATATAGGGAAAGCTTCATCCCATCTTCGTCCAAACTGGGGATGGCATGCCACTCCTTGGAGTGATGTAAACCCACCCTCTCAGTGGGTGACACAGTTACCTACCCAGGGGCGGTGAGGACGCTCAAAAGGGTGCCCTCACGACACAACCAAGTCTCAACAAATAATAAGCACATATATATATATATAGCAAGCATGTTTAAACTAAAAAATACTATCCGAATTCTGATTTCTTATTCTGATCTCTTTCTGTATTATACTGATTCTCATACTGCTTTATACTGAATCTGTGATCCTTATCTAACTGCATGGCTAATCTGTAGCCAAGAAACTATCTGACTGTATGATTTTACTTTACTAACTCTTATTCTGAATATCTGTCATATTATTCTAGAAATATGCTTGCTAATCACATACTGGGCTATACTGAGTTTGGAATGCTAAATTGCCATTTTGGCGCATGCTTTACTAACTTTCGGACTGAGTACGATATAACAACGCAAACCAGATTTACTAAACTTGCACAATACTCAATATTCAACTCCGGGACTTTTACTACGGAGTTTACTGTGCTATACAAGGCTAAAACTGCTAACTTGCCGAAGAAACTGGCTTAACATACCTTAACCTCGGTTTATCCGACTACGGACGAAGCTCGATCAGTACTTCAGCTATTTCTCCCAACTGCATTTACATATATGTCAATTAGAACTTAATACATTAATATCCAGGAGAAATTATCACTTTTGATTTATATTTATCCCAAACTTTAACTTATCATAAAATGGTCGAAAACTCGTTATTTCTCTATAGTCCAGAGGGGATAAATGCTCACTGCAAGGCTAGGAACACATTGGTACTAATTTAAAGCAATTCTATTTACTTTACCTCGGTAGAATGACGTTTCGCCAACCAAATTTCATGAAACCAACTCCGTAGGATTGCTCTCTGCAGCTTTATACCTCGGTATCTAAGCCGAAACAGAGTTTAGACCGCGTTTCGTAGTGTAATCGGCAAGAAATATAAGTAAATAGTTGTGGGTTTTGCATTAACTTGGCTATACCCTCTGTTTCTCTGGTTTTTATTGATGTATATGGAAAAACCGACTTTTTCCTTCTTCTTTTTTTTTTTCGCTTGCCTTCTAAATCTCTTAACCAACATGCCATTAGGCTATTTATTCATTTAAAATTTATGGGGTGTAACAGCTTTATTGTGCACTCAATTATTGTAGTTACTTGCACCCATGTTTATACTATGTGAAGATTGTATGATCATCCCTAAGAACTTGAATGTGCTATTAATAGGCACGTTGAGAAGAAATTAGAGTGTATGGGCTTGAATAATTGAAATTAAAATATGTATGTCTCTTGTGTCTTCGATGGAATTGACTGGGCATGAGGTAAATCTGTGATAATAGTCTAATGCATCCCTCTCATGAATTGGAGTAATCTCGAAATGAGTCTTATGAAATGAAGATGTATGCGTCTCCCATGATCTTGTGGAATATGTATAAATTTCGAGTCAAGTATATGATTTCCCGTAAATCTAGAATTATATGAATCAATGGATGTGTGTTATGATATGAATCGAATCTATGGATCATGAATGACTTTATGATACATGTTGAATGATATGAAGCCAGAATTTTAACGAGAATCTTTAGGTACTCAATAATGTAAGAAGATTAAAGAAATATTGATGTGACTCTATGATGATATGAATTATGACAATAAAGCATGAGAATGGTATGATGTTGGGCTTGTTGTTAGTAGAAAGTAGCCCTACCTGTTCCGAATTGAATGTTGTATGGCAAAAATCAGAAAACGCTCATGTCTCTGGTTCGTTGTAGTAGTTTAGTATATATGATCAGATGTTATATTAATATCCTGCATGTTCTAGCCCGAAAGGGAACTTCCCTAGTCGAGAACGTTTCCTTTAGTCAGTCAGGGAACTTCCTTAGTCGAGAATGTTTCCCTTAGTCAGTCAAGGAACTTCCTTAGTCGAGAACGTTTCCCTTAGTCAATTAGGAACACTCCCTAGTTGAGAATGTGTTCCTTAGTGCGGATCAGGAACACTCCCTAGCTGAGAATGTGTTCCTTAGTGTAGATGGAGACACTCCATAGTTGAGAATGTGTCCCTTAGCGAGCCAAGGACTCTCCATAGTAGAGAATGACTCCCTTAGCTCATGTTATCGGTTCAAATTCATTGTGGTGGGATGTAGTCTCAGTTATCGGTAGATGTTCAGTATAAGACTTTTATGCATGAGTTTGATGATGTTTCCATGAAATGAGATCCAAAGGAAAGTTTCATATATGTGTATATATAAGTGGCTCTCAAAAGGAGTAATACATGCTATATCAGTTATGTTAATGTACTTGGTTATTTCATGATATCCCGCATGCTTAGTACATTCCTAGTACTAACTGCACGCCTTTTGTTCTATATCATCTCATGATATAGATTTAGGTTTCCGTATTCAGCTTCGTGGTTAGATACGCTTCATCCTTTTTTAGCTGCTAGTGGTGAGTCCTTATCTTTAAAGCGCGTGATTTATGTTTACATTTTCGTTATGTTCAGTTTTCAGATTTTAGGAGTTAGCTGGGAGTTTGTCCCAGTAACTCGTCAGTTTAGCAGAAGGCTTTCAGACTTGTCAAGATAGACTCCGTATTGTATCAAGTGCAGCTATGATTGTCCATATTATTTATGTTAGATTATTGTAGTTAGCTTCCATTTATTCATGTTGTTGGTTGTTCCTTATGCTAAGTGTTATGCTATGATTATGCCATGGGTCGACTTGGTGCATTTTGGGGTTCCTTTTCCCATTTCTACGATCTGGGTCTACTCTCGGGTCGTGATAGCTATGAGTCGTACTAAAGACAGTGAAAATTTTGAGATGGCTAAGTTGTGAAGAGTGCATCCTACGAGTCACAGTACGAGTTGTACAACGCTTGTATAAGCCGTAGCATTAAGTCATAGAAATATTCAAAAGAATTGCACAAGAGGCTGACTCCTGACACGGATAGATAGTACGAGTCATGGCGGCAAGGTACGAGTTGTACCATCACACTCGTGACAAACTTCAAAAAAATTTAGAATTCTCAAAGTCAAGACACGAAAGAACAGTATGACTCGTAGGAAGCATGTACGAGTCATACCAAGGCCCAACACTTAGCCAAATTTTAGCAAGCCAAGGACATACGGATAGCAGATACGATCTGTACAATCTTGCTACAGGTCGTATGATCTATCATGGCTCCGGCGGCACCAGTTATGGAAATTTACCCTGTTAGCTTAGGAAAAGGATTCTTATGTCTGTATAAATATGTTTTATGTTTTATTTTCAGGAGAAGATGTTAGAGAACTTTAGAGAACATAGTGACAACATACAATTGAGTTGATTGGCTTGTGATCAACCTTTTCTTAATTTCTTCTTGATCTTTGTGAATTGTTCTTGAGTTATTTCGGATACAATCGAAGAAGTTTTTCTCTTATATACCATTGTAAGTATTGAATTATGTGTTTAATTATGAATGAATATCACAACCTTGCAACTATGAGAGGCTAAAATGTCCATAGCTAGGGTTGTGGGAACCATGTTTGATTAATAAGCTAGGGTTGCACAAAAGTGATTCGAAACCAATGAAAGATGCTTGTATTGTATTCTCTTCATACTTAAATGTTTCTTAACGGTGTACAACGTTAGGACTTTCCTGAATTCTTTACTTTCTTGAGCCTAGAGAGGTAGAGATTAGGAAAAGAGAATTACAACAAAGCCTTGATCTTGATGATCATTGTATTAACATGAGTTGTGGTCGCAAGATAGTTAAATTTGGAACAAATTGATAACGATTAATTTGAAAAAGCTCATGAGACCTGACCCAGTGATTGAGTATAGTCATTAAATAGGGACGAACCAGTCGTTTGGATGAACTCCAATTATCAGTTCTACAAGTAAGCATTGGCAATGATCACGTGTGCATACTCGAAGCAGTTATGAACCCATGGGGAACACAAACCCTAGTTATCCTTAACTCTTGATTTTACATCGCAATTTCAATCATCATTTTTAATTATTATTTTTCTTAAATCCCCCAAATTGGAGTAACTAACCAACAAGTTCACTTACCAGCATTAGTCTAGATCTTCCATATTCCTTGTGGATTCGACCCCAACCTCTTTGTTGGGTCCTTTATTGACAACGTCCGCTTAATACTTCATCAGGAGGTGTGAGATTGAGCGTTATCAAAAAGTGGCGTTGTTGTCGGGGAATATGGCTAAGACTAGATTAATTGCTTGTATTTGACTTTTGATAGTTATTTCCTTAATAACGTTTTTGTTTGTGATATCCACAGGTTGTTTTCGGATGAATGCCAAGCACTCAGAGTAGTGGAAATCCCCTGATTCCGTTGAACCCCGAAATTGAACGAACACTGGCAGAATGATAAACTAGGAATAGAGAGATGCCCACATAGCTGAAGAAGCTAGGCAAGCCGAGCTAACTCAGCAAGCTACACTTCAGGATGCGGAAGAAGCCAGAGAAGAGGTTGTTAATGTCCGACGACATGGTTGGGGCAACAGAGGTCATAGAATTGCCCCTCATTTCTTCGATGATGAGGACCCAGACATTGATGAAGTTGGATCAACTGGAGTAATTGTACCACCACCACTGCCCGCTGAGGAAAAATTTGACATCACAAGTACCACAATTCAACTATTAAACATGAAAGGGGTGTTTAGTGGTCACACAACGAATGATGCAAACCTGCACCTGATGAACTTCGTTGGAATATGCAAGGCGTACAGGTTGCCTGGAGTTAGCCAAGATGCTATCAGGCTTAGACTATTCCCCTTTTCTATATCAAGGGAAGCCACTTTATGGTTATCAAAGTTGACCAATGACTCCATAACCAACTGGAGGGAACTCAAGCAAGCCTTCTTGGAGATATTCTTTCCCCACTCTAGGATGTTGCAGCTTAAGGATAAGATGTACAATTTTTGACAGCTCAAAACCGAGGCACTTCATGAAACCTAGTTGAGGTTCAAGAAGAAATTGACAAAGTGCCCAAACCATAAGATTCCAGATGGCAATTTGTTGGAAATTTTTTACAGGTCTTTAAATAATAGCACAACAGCTGTGGCAAACATGGTGGCATGAGGAGCATTGATGAGTCACACCTGGGAGCAAGCTGCTACTATCCTTTACAGGATGACTAAAACAAACAAGGCATGGCATAGCAGGGAGGCAGATGCAGCGTCCGGTACATATGTTGTTGGTTTGACTATAGACTAATGTAGGAAAGAAGAAGAACGCTACCAGGAGTTGGCTCATATATGCATATTGTTGGATTTTCTTACAAAGAACATTATGAGAGCGGGAGCCAAAAAGGTAAATGCAGTTGGGACACAAGGACTAGAGCCAGGGGCAGATCATTTTGATTTCGAGGAGGAGGCAAATTTCCTAGACAACTAGGTGGCAGGTTTTCGAGCCAATGCCCAAGCATCTGGACAAGACAATTGGCGCCAAGGTTCTAGAAACCAATGTTGAAACCAATATAGAGATAACTACAACCGAAATGGGTACAGAGACATGAGCCGAGGTCATGAGTGCGATGGAGAATGGAGAAGGAATGACAGCTACCACAACGACCGAGCTGGAATATATTTGCCTCCCAATGCATGAGAGGGAGAGGCTGTGAAGTCAAAGCTAGAGAGCATGATGGCCGAGATGCTAAAAAAGGTGAGGTCCACTGATGATCAATTGAAGGATATTCGTGGTGACATATCAAGCATGGGTCAGAGAGTGGAATCTCATGCAAAAACCATCAAGCAAATTGAACAGCAACTTGGGCAACTGTCGGCATCATTGAACCCTAGACAAAAGGGTACACTACCTAGCAACATTTTCTAGAACCCAAAGAATGATGGCCACTACATGACGGTGATGACTAGGAGTGGTAAGACCACCGTTGACCCCCCCTTTTCCAGTTGTAGTTAAACAGAAGAAAGAGAGTATAACTGAGTAGAATGAGAAGAGTGTTGAGAAGGGTGAGTTGCCAGAGGCCTCAATAGGTGAGAAAGAACCTGACATTGATCAAGGAGGAACTCAAATGTACAAATCTATCCCGCGACCATCGCCACCGTTCTATTCACCCCATAAAAGTTAATGATTTGTAAGCGTACGCGTGGATTTGTGATGAATAAAGAGAGTACTACGCGTGTAGGGAAGCCTCTAAAGTAGGGTTGGGCGAGGAGAGGCCGCAAAGAGCCAGCACGACACGCCAGCCGGCAGTGCACCGGCCAGCATGGTGCTCCAGCACACTAGCGCTATGAGGGGTGCGATGGGGGACTAGGTTGGCGCCTTGTACGGCTAGGGGGGAGCCATCCCTACCACCGCCCTAGCCTATATATAAATCCTCCTTTTCAATTCAAATCATTTATGAATGTTTCATTTCAACCAGAGAGACTATAACTCAAGGGTTTTGATTGTTTTTCGTCCAATTACGCTATCAAACGCCATCCAAATTCAAATTAACTTCAGTTGTTGAATTCTAAGCCTACAAGGAGCATTACTACAAAGTTATTTTCTTGAAATTTACCTGGAAAATCATAACCCCGCTAAGAAAATGTTGTCAGAATTGCTCCAAACTGATTCGTAAATGATATAGGCATAAAATAAGCATTTCTCCTTTCTGAACTGTCGGGAAATTATAGGTTTTCGGCAATATTTGATGTAGTTGAATTAGAGTTGATATTAATATCAAAAAGTTATCATTTTAAGCCAAATTTGGTACTAAAATTAGTCTCTTTCTCTCAGTATTATGATTGTTGTTGGAAAGAGTTATTGAATACAAACTGAAACTCGTCAGTTATTTGGGAAATGGCAATCGAAGTAGGTTAAGGTGAATTCCTTCGGCAAGTTAGTTTCTATAGTAATGCAATACAGCTTGAATCCTAGTAAGAGAGCCAGAAGTCTTATTATCGTGAATAGCTATTGTTGTTAGCTGAGATCAGTACTTTTGTTTAGTTTGGGACTGACTTTGCCCTGTATAGCCTTCCACCAACACAGGGTTACTAGTTGTGTTGTTGCCCGCCAAGGGCTAAATGACGTCGCTCTAAGGAGCGGTATGTCATCCGCGAGGGATGAAGATGAGGTCCGAGGACCTTATATAGTCCATTCCATGGCTGGACTATTTTTATGTCGTTTGGCACCACACCCCCGTAGAGCCTGGTGTTCGGGGTACAGATAGTAGGAGTCTACCAGAATCAGAAACAGCTATAGTTTAGGGTCTGAGCGGGCTCAACTGCAGACCCAGGGGACTGGTAGGACAATTATGGTTATTAGTTGACTCATTTTGACCTTGTTAGGAGTATATAGAGATTGAAGTGTGCTCACCGGGGCTTATGGGGTCCCTGAGTGGGTTATTATGTGCTGAATGTACTTTCCAGACTTATGGGGGCCAGGTAAGGTTCTTGTTTACACTATTTACTGTTAGATTAGATAACAGGGAGTTAAGTTATTCAGGTTATGCCTCTATCCCTCTCACTCAGTTACTTTTACTTTCATCTTAAGTTTTATTCAGTTATTTTCAGTTATTGTCTTACATATTCGGTACATATTATACTAACGCCCATCTTTGGGTGCTGCATTTCTTGCCTGCAGGTGCGGACAGACGCGGATTAGGGCCTTCTTAGCTTTCATCCAGAGTTAGCAGTGCAGGCGGCTCCTTTCCTCCGGAGCTAACAGTTAGAAGATTTACTCTTTTTATTGTACAGTATATAGGTAGGTCGGGGCCCTGTCTGGACCGTTATTCCACTGCTAGAGGCTTGCAGATTTACAGTTTTTCTATGGTTAGTTTGTTGTTGGTCGTGTAGGGCCTATATATATATATATATGTTTTATCTCATGTGTTGGCTGCGTAGGGCCTTGTTTAGCTGCTAGTTAGTGGCCTTTTTGGCCTTAGCATAGTTTAGTGCCTAATTTGCATTTCAGCTATAACTAGACATCAAGGTGGTGTTGTTGGCCTGCATAAGATTCCCTTTATTTGCCTGTTGCTGGTTAGCTGTTTTCTTTACAGGTGGCTATAAGGCCTTGTTGGTCAAAGGTTATGTTTACAGCTGAGATATAGCCCGTTCTTTTCTTGAGGTGAGGTCCAGGCTTGAATCATACGTGCATAATCCTATCCAGGTCAGTCAGTTTCCAGTATGGCACTAGGTGCCAGTCATGCCTCCCAAGGTGGGGCATAACAAAATTGGTATCAGAGCAGATCGTATCCCAAGGATTCTGCAAGCCATGCAAAGTAGAGTCTTGCTTATAGATGTGTTGTGCACCACATTCTATAGATAGGATTTTGCAAGGCATGTTGGGGTGGTCACTCTTCTTTCTCTTCTAGTCATGCTATAGAGTTGTGTTGTATAAGGTTGAGTCCCTAAGCTTATTATAATCTGCTTATCTACAGAGAAATGTTGGACACGTGACAGTCCAATTATGCTCCTTTCCTACAAAAATTTTTCATTAAAGTTCTCTAGGAATCATTTGGATCAAATAGAAGTCAATAGAACAAAAAGGGATTCAAGCTTATAATATGGCTATAAAAAGAATAGGCTAAGGCTCAACATGGCTAACTAGGATAATTACAATCAAGGTAGGTAAAATAGGATAAAAATAAGGCTATCAAAGAAATGCCTATATCACTTCCTAAATTCATCATTCTTATTCTGTTTTGCACACACACCGGGCAAGTTCTAGACGCCAATTTACAAGCATGGAGTATACCAAAAATCCCTTACTCACACAACGGCACAAAATGGTTTAACAATGAAAATCAAGATCATATAAACACATATATTCATATTGCATGTATAACATAATTAAGCCTATTTTTTCAAGTACAAGAGTCAAGTTCCCAAAAGACTAAGTGTTTCTACCTTTTTCATGCATTTTTGAGTGAATTTAGTAAAGTCCCAATATTACCTAGAGGGAAGCATCTAGCATTCCTAGGTTCCAAGTTTTTATTCTTCCTAATGACTAATTTACCCTTAAGATGGTCGTCATCCATCCATCATCGAGCAAAGTCATGACTCAATGACTAAAAATAAAAAAATTTAAAAAAAAAATCTAGACTCTCTAGTTGGGTTCTAAGGGACTATCAACCGAAGAAGTACCGAAAACAAAAATCTGAGGAACCAAAATAAAATAAAACTAGAAAAATACTACAGACCTACAAGCATGCATGAAAAATCATGAATCTCAAAAAAAAACTAGGCCTACCATGTGCAAATGTAGCAATTAAGGCATGCATGGTAATATGAAGTTCACATCTCCCATCCCACACTTAATTGGTTACACTATCCCTAGTGCTAAAACAAATAAGCATAAAGTAATAGAGTGCAAGAAGACTTCCTGGGCCTCTACTCCTTGTCTTCAATATTTAAGCTCAATTTTTATTGAAAATTATGATCTATCACCTACACACTTGAACAAACACATAAAAACAACAAAATATTTATCTTGGGTTGCTTCCCAAGTAGCGCCTGATTTAACATCGTGGCACGATATAGGTATCTTGATTACTCACACTTCATCAAGATACATGTTGAGACCATGGTCAAATCTTGGCTGCTTGTTTTACCACGCCGCCCTGTGACGCGTTAGAAAATAAAAGAAAAACAAACAAATAGGAAATAAAGACTAAAATTTGAATGCACGCAATTAATCTAATCCTAAGCTGTATACTCCGACAACAGCGCCACTTTTTGATAACACTCAAACCACACCTCCTTACGAAGTATGAAGCTAACAGTGTCAATAAAGAACCCAACTAGAGGTTGGGGTCGATCCCACAGAGAATACAGAAGGATGTAGAAGAACGCTAGTGCTTAAGCTTTTTAGTTAATTATTTCCTAAGAGGGGGGAATTTGTAAAAGTAATAAATAACAATGTTGAGAAATTGTGAAGGTTGATTCCAAATTTATGCAACTAATTAGGGTAAGTGTTACCCATGACTCAATAACCACAAGGCGTTTTATACTAGTGCTCTATTCCGGTGCTTAGCATGCAATATCGATGAGTTAACTTCATCTAAATGGTTGGTCCCCTATTTAGATGATTATCACCATGCAACTTGGTCCATCTACGGGTGTATACTTTACTAACCCTTACCCTTGATATCGGATTAGCTATTCCAAGACAAGGTCAAGCTATTAGATGAGGGTTGATAGCCTCAAATCTCCGTTGCTAATCCTTTTTCCCATTCATTACCTCCTTGGTCCGGTAAGTAAGAATAAGGCAAGTTCTAACGTTTGCAATGGTTAAAAATCAATTAAAACGATGGAAGAAACAATACATGCATAAATTCCGTTCAAGAACCACTAAGTATTTTACCTATGTATGTTAATTTGTCATGGTTCCCACAACCCTAGTTGTGGTCGTTTTAGCCTATCATGTTTATAAATAAATTCATAGATTTCGTAAATAAAATCAGAAATTAATACTTACAATGATGATAGGAAGAACTCACTTGATTAATGCAAAATTCGGAAGCACAACGTTACAATCGTATCTCAAATATGTATTCTAACACATCTTAGAATTTACTCTAAAAACTTCTTCTAAAACTTCAACTCTTGAAGACATTTGAACTTGAAACTTGATATCCCAAACATTATGGAAATAAAAGGGTATTTATAGTAGTATATTTTTGTTTTCCTTATTCCTAGATGAATTTGACTTGGTACTTGAAATTCCTTTTCCTAGTTGAGGTAGGAAACATATTCCAGCCATGTGTTATGCCCTTGCCGCGTCACGTGCTCCACTACGTCGAGAGAGGGCTACCTCGTGCATTCCATAGCGCCGCAAGGACAGGCGCCTCGCGCATGCCATAGCGCTGGGGAAGAGGGCTGCTGTGCACCAGGCATAGCGATGGATGGCCGGCACCTCGCATTTGGCAGAGAGCCTTCCTTGCTGTCGCGCTGCACAGCCTGTAGCGCCAACGTGCTGCTGCCTCACACAACTATATGCCAACCTTGTACGACCTTCAATCTTTGCATTCTTCAATCCCACTTCTCCTCATTTGATCAATAAGCCTCAAATACCTTCAAATTCATCATTTTAAGCCCTAAAAACATCTCATCACGTGTGTTAGCTAATTTCACAAATATATAACATAATCACATGCAAACACACATAATTTTTTCTGAAAACATAATAAAGTACGGGCAAAAATATGTTTATGAAGTGTGTGAGTACGCCCTTCATCACCAACAACAAGGTGATCATATCCATACTAAAGCCGACAAGGCTGCTAACTAACTAGCTAAACTAGGCCCCACACAGCTAACACGCAAAATATGATATACATAGGCCCTACACGGCCAAACAAAACAACCAACAACTGATAAATAGTAGTCTACAAGCCTCTAAGAGTGGAATAACATTCGGGAAAGGGCCCCGACCTACCCAAAAGCTGTACAACAAAAGAACAAACCTCTCTACTATCAACTTCAGAGGAAAGGAGCTGATTGAACTGTTGACTCTGACTAGCAGCTAGGAAGGTCCTGAACCACGTCTATCTGCATCTGCAGGCAAGTAATGCAGTGCCCCAAAGATGGGCATCAGTACAATATGTACCGAATTTGTAAGGTAGAAATGAAAGTTGAATAAAGTCAATAGAATAACTTAAAGTAATCAATAAGGAGGATAGGAATTTAACCTGAATAACCTCACAATCTGAAATAATACTAACAAGTATATGTACAAACAAGAACCTAACTGGTCCCCCATAAGTCTGGAAGGTACAATCAACACAAAATAACCTACCTAGGCCCCCATAAGCCCCGACAAGTACAGACAATGCGAACTCCTCATATCTGGACTACCATAGGTTTGTAGGCATAATGTAACTCAAGAGTACTCGTCCTCTGAACCTGTATCCGAGCTTGGTAGGCTCCTACTTCTAGGTTGAGCAGCCTGGGCTCCTATAGCTATGTCTGAGCCATTTGGGCTCCTGTAACTGTATCTAAGTTGTCTAGACTCCTGTAACTGTATCTAAGTCGTCTTGGCTCCTGTAACTATATTTGAGCCATCTGGGCTCCTGTAACTGTATCTGAGCCGTCTGGGCTCCTATAATTGTATATGAGTCATCTATGCTCCTTTGACTGTATCTGATCCGTCTAGGCTCGTATAACTGTATGTAAGCCATCTGGGCTCCTGTAACGGTATCTGAGCCATCTATATATTGTGTCATCAACTACGCCTTGCACTACTTAGTTTAGTAATATAAGTTAACAGTCACCCTAGGCCTCTGTGGCCTCGAGGTGGTAACAAAATTCCTACTAATCCTTTTATTCTGTAAACAACTGAACAGGAAGCTCCTACATCGCCTCTGCGATAGCCAAAACTGGATTTAAACCTTCCACTGAGGAATACTATACTATACCCTCATTTCGTCCCGAGACAGCTAACCACAATACTAATAGGCATAGGGTATCACAAGGTATTGACTGTATTGGCTAAAAAACAAGAGTAACTTGCTGAGAGGAATAGCCTTAACATACCTTAATTGATGATTTCTATGCACTCGAGAAATTCCAACCTGAAGTTAGTAATTCCACCAATTTGCAGCCCTCGCATTGCGAGAATAAGGCTATTTCAATACTAACAATCGGAAATTAGCAACATCTTTCAATAGAATTGATTATAACTTTAACTTCAATTAATTCAGCTGAAAACTCACCAATTCTCGAATTTAGAAGGTAGAAATGCTTATCTATTTCCTGTAGCCGTTCAGGACTCAATTTAAAGTAAATTCAGCAACCTTTACTCAGCGGGGTTCTGGTACACCGAGCAAAGTTTCATGAAATAAATCCGCAGTGATGGTCCTCATAGGCCTAGAACTCGATATACAAGATGAATTTGCATTTGGACAGAGTTTTACGGTGTAATTTGATGAAAATTAGATGAAATTGTCGCTCACTCTTATTTCTCTGTCGAAGGAAATGTATGAAATGATTCAATGAAACCTTGAAGGGCTTATACATAAAGTTGGGCAGTGGCAGGGAGTGTGCGGTGCGCCATCCATTGCATCGTATCCAGGGCGCGACGTGCCATTGCATGCGCCAGGGCAGTCTACGTGATGCGGCACCCAATGCGCCCGGCCTCCCAGTCTCGGCATCTCATCCGTTTAACGACTCGCTCGTGTGTTCACCCCCCAGGCCTTCTCCCGGGTGTGTTATAAGCTAAAATTGTTGATATACTTGTGGACACGGTGGTCGTACTATGGAAATTTATGGGGTGTAACATCTTCCACCCTTAGGAACATTCGTCCTCGAATGTAGTCTTTAGGCTCAAAAGACTCAACTTCTTTAACTATTGCCAGAAAAATTTCGGCAGAGTCTCCTCTGTGAAATGGACTATCCAAAAACATGAAATGCATAAAAGTCCAACATAAGAGTCTCGTAGGACACTATAAACAATTACTCCACAACACAGAAGTGAACAACTAAACAATATTAGAAATATAAGTAATAAGGTAACATCTGAACAACAATCTCACCTCAATTGTATAATCTGGGTCAGGTCTGGAATAAGTGAGGTTATCTGGACCTCATGTCTTCCTCAGCTTCCCAAGTCATTTCCTCTATATTTCTGTTCCTCCATAAGACTTTACGGAGGCTACATCTTTAGTTCTCAGTCTAACGAACCTGCCTATCTAATATAGCAACTGGAGTCTCTTCGTAAGTCAACTCTTCAGTAACTTGAACATCGTTGATTGGAACAACTTGAGAAGGGTCCCCTATACATTTTTGGAGCATTGACATGTGGAAGACTGGATGAACAGATTCTAGCTCTTAAGGCAGTTCTAACCCATATGCCACTCGGCCTATTCTTTGAAGGATCCAACATGGGCCAATGAACCTAGGGCTAAGCTTCCCTTCTTACCAAATCTCATCACGCTCTTCATTGGTGAAACTTTGAGAAATACCCAATCATCAATATTAAATTCCAAGTTTCTACGTCGGACATCGGAATAGGACTTCTGACGACTCTGGACTATCAGCAAGTGCTCTCTAATAAGTTTCACTTTTTCTTCTGATTGCTGATCATATTAGGTCTGATTAGCCCTACTTCCCTTACTTAGAACCATACTATGGGGGACCTACATTTCCGCCCATATAAAGCTTCATAAGGCGCCATCTGATAGCAGAATGATAACTGTTATTATATGCAAACTCAATAAGGGGTAAATGCTCATCCTAGCTTCCCCCAAAGTCTAGCACACACACCCGTAATATGTCCTCAAGCATCTGAATGGTGCGCTCTGCCTGACCATCTATATGGGGATGAAAAACTCTACTCAAATTAACCCGTGTCCCTAAACCTTTCTGAAATGATTTCCAAAATCTAGTTATAAACTATGCCCCTCTATCGGAAATGATAGATTCTAGGACACCATGCAGTCGTTCTATCTCTTTAATATATAACTCAACGTAATCTTTTTTGGACTATTTCGCAACTACACGCAAGTGCACGTGGTCAAACAAGTAGTAAAATGGCTAGAGTAGCCAAGTATCGATCCCCCAGGGACTGGACCAAGGTAATAATCGAATCAAGCGTTAATAAACTCTAACTCTAATAATGTAGACAATAGTTTCAAGAAGATTTTTGGGAGGTTGTTTCCTAATTTATACTAGTCTAAAACAAATATACAATTTGAGTCTGAACTATAGTCATGAGCATGCTGAGGCTGAAATGAACATGCAGGGAAGCAATTTATTGATACAAATTGGTTAATCTTTCCTTCGGTTACTAGTCAAGAATTATTGCCTATGGATTAAAACTCTCGTATTTAACCCAACTTAAGAATCATGAACCTTCCACCTACATTTCTGTGATAAGAAGAAATTCATGTTCTAGCCATACGAAACCGATTCCTTAATTGACTAACACGACTTTCAGATATATTTCTATTCTGAAGGTAAATCAATTCTCAATTTTCCCAAACCAAGAAGAGATCATATCCTATTAATTCACAACTTTCCAATTTCTTTCTCTTCCGAGCGCAAACAGGATTTTTTAGATATACATTAATATTGGTCACACATTAATGCAGTAAGAACAAGAATTAATAGAACAACCATGGAAGAAAAGATGAAAAACCAAGATGATCAATAATTACATTCCACTACAAATGTTCTTAACCTCAGCAAGAAGTGAATTTAGCCACTCATTTGTGGATTAAACATCGTTAAATGAGTGTTAATCATACAAACAATTAAAATAAAGAAGAAAGAGATAGAGAAGAACCCTAAGAATTTCGTCCCCTCAACTGCCGGTAACCCACGTTCTTGCTCAACCAACTCAGAATAATTAAAAATAAACCTAAGTGTGCTATTTATACTAGTGGAAATTTTTCCCATAATAACAAGCAACGTGTCACGGAGTGCAGCGCGGAGCACTGCCTCCGTGACATGCCACAAACGCGGACCCTCACTGGAATTCGGTCCTCCAGTTAATTATGCCCAACGTGCCAAGGCGTGCAATGCGGGGCTTGGCCAACGTGCCATGGCCCCAACGCGGACCTTCACTGGAACTTGGCCTATTTTCATCATCCGGGGCAGAATGCATCCGCGATGGCCGCGTGACACGCTCCATCGCGGAGCCCCTTAATTTGCTGCATAACCTGGGCCTTTTCCACTGCTCCCTTTCGAGTCTATTCCCTATTTCTCCCAACATGCATCTTAGCTTCCTAAAATTCCATTTTTCCTGCAAAACAACACTAATCATGTTGGTTATTATAAATTCACATTTTAACTACAAATCACATGAGAATGTACAATTATCAATGCATAAACAAGGCGAAATGAAGCATTTGAGTATCACTTGGGCATATAATTCTGCCCAAGATCACTTACCCCACACTTAAAACTTTGTTCGTCCTCGAACAATAATCTCACATCTCATGCAATTGACACCCAATCATAGCTACTTTGGCTGGACAATTCAAGCTACAGTTATACCGATTATTTACATAGAAAATCATCTAGAAAACATGCATAGTTTCATCAATACAATGACATTCAACACATTAAGACCTCCTAGACTCACGAGTCGACTCTCGATCTCGGCAAACTCATGCAAATCAGCTGATCATGACATCCGACACGAAATTAAATCTCTTGTCAAGCATGTGCCCTCACAACACAAGAGAATTTCCCCCTTTACAATCATATGATCTCAAAAGCATTATATGCAAAGGCATATGAACACAATTTCGCTCTCTCTCCCAAAGAATTCACATGCATCATGTCATGACCCATAAGCTTGCCTCTGGTGTATTACTCCACTAATATAAGGACGAGTGATGTAAGATCACGTAGTACTTAACGGGTTGTAAGATAAGCTAAGGAACTAGTACATACTAGGCTAACCAATAATAACCACTAGCACCCTTAAGCGCTTTTCCATACATCCCACCACATTATGGGCATTGTTTCTTCCTTCATCCTCCCATTCTTGAAGTCTTTCTTTATTTTTATTCCCATATCTTTAAGCACACTCGACTTAATAACAAAGATTAGTTATACATCTTCCTTTTATTAAATTCGGCAAGTGCACCCTTGACCTTTTCTTTACTTTCACCACTTTCGCTTTTCCTTTCTTTTCACAATTACCACTCCTTGACATTGTGGGAAAATTACTTTTCTTGAGCGCTTAAGTGTTTTGGATCAAATTCACGGATAATGAAAAGAAGGGGTTAAGCTTGGTTTGTACCTTTTTGACAAAAGAAAAAAATAGGATACAGGCTCAATGGGCTAACTAGGTTGTACATTCAAGGTAGGTACGATAATGAAAAAAAAACTTTCAGTTAAATCAAAGAAATGCCTACATCCTTTCCTACAATACTCATCCTTCATTTTGTTTCGTACACACACCAGGCAAGTTCTAAAGACTTCACAATAGCATGGAAGAATCGAAACCTCACCACACACTCATTGCACATGCTCAACTCAAGACATATTCACAGACTATTCAATCAGCTAATTACAGGAATTCAAACATTAAGCCTCAATCACACCAAATCGAACTCTATGGTCTAGGCATCTCAACATGTTCACAAAGTTGCATGCTTTCATATGAATCACCTTTGCATTCTAAATATCATGTACAACACGCAACCTGAATTTCAAACCATAAAGTAACGACACGTTTGGGATACAAATAAACAAAATAAAAAAATTAAAAAGAACAAAAGAAATCTACTCTTATCGACTACATTTCCCTTAAGACGGTCTTCATCCATCATAGGGAACGGTCACTATTTACGACTTCGGTTCAATAGGACTATTCTCGGTAAAAGCATCGAAAACAAATGCCGAGAAACCCAATCACTATCAATAATTTCGATAAAAACAAAAATATTTACACAGCCAGCGAACAACAACTCCATACAGCACACAACAGCTTCACATTTATTACAATACAAAACATAAACATCAAAATCACAGGGTCATAATTTTTCACAGGCACAACAACAAAACAGAAACATAAATAACAACAAAACAACCAGCACCTAACTACTCCCACCCCACACTTAAATCGAACACTATCCGCAGTGTTCACAAAATTCAGCATAGCACAAGAGTAGGTGGTGAAACTCCCTGATCAATCGAAGCATTCCACTTCTTCGTCAGGTGCGGTTGCCTCATCCCCCATATCCAAATCGCCCCCGCTATCCTCATCTGACTCAACATCTGAGTCATCGCGGTGCGTCTCCTCATCTATGGGGACATCATCATCAGTGGGCTCCACAAAAGCTGGCCCCACTTGGCATAGAGCCCTGGCATTTTCGCCGAAAGGGTAGTCCAACTCTAGCTGCCACAGCTCATCTTCTGTTGCTGGCCTCCCGCCTATGCGCAACTGTAGCATCTACATCCCGAACATGTGGGCCATATACTGATCATCCCGAGCATGTCGCTCGGCAAATGTGAGAACTGGCTCGTGAGTGGTGTCGGGTGCCTTAGTTTTGGTGACATCCAAGGCACGTCTCTCCATCTGCAGGATGTAGTCTAGGGCCTCTTCCTCAATATCTAGGCCCCTCAAGAACGTGGTCAGCAAGCCACCAAACTCGTACCTATGCCCTTGATGCAAACGGGATCTCTTCATGGCGGAGATGATCACCGCCCCAACATTAATCTCCAGCCCTTTCATCAGTGCGTATACCAAGCACACACGATCCCAGGTGACATCTGTCATGTGCACCCCCGGGATCAGGCAGGAACACACGATCTTAAGCCAAATTTTGGCTTCCCTGTTCATTTGAGAGTAGGACAGCGTCTGATGGTAGCCCTTCTCCTTATGCTTGCTCCACCGTGCTGCCGAACGGGCTCCACACAGAGTGCGTCTAATGTACGCATATGGTGGAGTGATGTTCAGCTGCCGGAGTACATGGGCGTCTGTGTCCCGTGCCCCCAAGATGGCATTAAGGTGATGGGGCTCAAAGGTGACTACCTGCCCCCTTATCTTTATGGTGTGACTTCTGAGTGTCGGGTTCCAGTTGGCGTAGAACTCCTGAATCAGGTAGAGATTGTACTCCTTGGGCTCTTCAAAGATGAAGTTCAGCCCGGCAGCGTCAATCCGGTGTACAATTCTGGGGAACTCATGCGCCAATGGCTCCCTTGCAATATGTTCCTCAGGGAAGTATTTGTTCTCCTTGTGCTCTGTGTACCATTTCTTTCCTTCGTCTGTCACCCATCGGGTTCCGTATTGATGGAGTTGGCCGCGTGGAACCGCTGGTGCTGCTGGGACTACTGTTCCCAGTCTAATTCTTTTCCTTTCGGCGCCCGATGTAGATGCGCCCTTTCCTTTATCTTGCCTGCTTGCCATTGTTCCTGTCAAATCAAACAGACAGTCCCAATGTTATTCAAATTAAAATTAGCTTCAACTAAGGTTGGGTTAAGCTAGGCCACCCCACACTTAGTCTTTAGCCACAATCACAACATTACGGCAAGACAATTCTCACTTTCCAATTTACAAAAAGAAACAACAACATGCCTTGTGCATTCAGAGAATTCGATGGAATATATTTTACGTACTACTCAAACTTCGTACAGTTAATCAACATATCACCATCAATACCATTTCATCCCATAGCACTTAGCACAGAAAAACTCTCAACACAACCTATGCAATTCACCAAGTTCTATGCAATTCACAATTTCTTTCTCCCAAAAAAATCCATCGTTTACTTAGCATAATCACAACAAACACAACATAATTCAACGTACCCAACATGCCCAACCCATAATTTCCACATTTTCAATCACATTTCGTTTCTTCGCAATCAAATTCTAACCCTAGCTACATATTTCACCAAAATTTGATCAAGCATGTATTTATCGAGTTCATACAATCAAAATGATACTCCGAACTTCAATCAACACTAACTTAAAGGAATTCAAGCTCAATTAACAGTTAGGGCAAGTTTTGCTCACTTTACATGCTCAAACTCGACAAATTTGACAAGAATTGAGAAGAAAATAGAGAACATACCTTTAGTTCGATGAAACCGAAGAAAAATCGAAGAAAACTTGTGCCTAAGTCCGTGTCACATTGGGGAAGGAGGATTTTTTGGGTTTTTGTCGTGGAGGGGGTGAGAAATGAGGGAAAATAGAGGGAATACGGGGTTAAAAAGCGTTAATTTCGCGCGGGTCACCCGGCGACCCGGTGTGACCCATCGCGATTAAAGCATCAACGCGTCACGGAGGGTAATGCGGAGCACCCCCTCCGTGACACGGAGCCAACGCGGAGGTATTCTGGAATTTAAAAATTCCATAATTAAGCCTCAACGTGTCACGAAGGGTAACGCGGAGGCCCTTCTCCGTGACACGAAGCCATCGCGCAGGCTCACTGTTTTGCCACTTTTTATTATTTTTCTCACCTTGATTTTTTCTTTGCGATCCTTTGCATTTTTGCCCTCCGTTCAACCTAAAATTCATCTCACGACAAGAAATTGGTTAGAATTCATAGGTTTAACATAAAATACAATTTTTTTTATTTTTCTAATATTTTTTTTCTTTCTTTTTTTTCTTTCTTCTACGAAATCTACTCAAATATTACAAAACTTTCACGGGTTGCCTCCCGTGCAGCGCCTGATTTACCATCGCGGCTCGACATCATTGAAGCTTAGTTGTCCTCTAGGGTGACGGATGTCTTCTCTCGACTACCGTCCTCACCTCAGTAATGCTTATATAGCCGCCCATCGACTAAGAACGTGGCACTTCGATCTTTTTGCCATGATTCCAATTTTGGGGGGTCCTTCATCGGTGGTTTTCCCACTGGCTCTCGCGAATCAACACTCTGAGCAATATTCGTTCGATTAAGCACGTTGATCACTGAGAGTTCTTCATACGCGGCTGGAAGCTTCGTGGCCTTATACACATCAAATACCTCCACCTTGTCGTGTGCCCGCATGGTTAGCTGCCCTGCAGCTACATCAATAAATGCTTTCCCAGTTGCGAAGAAAGGACGTCCCAAAATAAATGGGAATTCCGCATTCGGCTCAAAATCCAGCACAATGAAGTCAACCGGGAAGATAAGGGAGCCCACTTGCACCAACACGTCCTCAACAATGCCATATGGTCTGGACAAAGAACGATCCGCTAGTTGCAAGATCACTGTTGTCGGTCTAGGACTGCCTAGACCCAATTTCTTGAATACCGATGTCGGCATCAAGTTAATGATCGCTCCCAAATCACATAATCCATGAGCTCGGATACTCTGCCTGATTATAAGTTGAATTGTAAAGCTCCCAGGGTCTTTGAGCTTTGTAGGCAACCGATTTTGTATTCGGGAAGTGCACTCCTCCGTAAGTGCCACCGTAGCATACTCCGTCAACCTGCTTTTGTTCGCCACGATGTCCTTGATATATTTTGCGTACTTCGGCACTCCCTGCAAAACATCAACAAAAGGTAAATTAATGTGTACTTGTTTAAGCACCTCCATGAACTTTTTGAAACACGCTTCCTCCTTGTGTTTCCTTAGTCTTTGAGGGAATGGGGGGTGGTGGTCTTTCTGGTTCAGCTTCCTTCTCCTTCCCCTATCATCATTGTGTTCCCTCTCCTTCTCCAATGCTCCCGACTGCTGTGGTGGTCTTTCTGGTTCCACCTCCTTGAGTTGCAAACCACTCCTTGTGGTCACTGCATTTACTTGCTTGGGGTTGGGGTCAGTGTCACTTGGAAGTCCTCCTCTCGGCCTGGTGTTCTGAGCTCCAGCTAGTTGCCCAAACTGGTACTCCAATGCCTTTGTAGCTAACTGATTGTTCTTTACATCGGCTGCCAATTTCACATAGTCAGCCTGCAATTGAGCTTGGTTAGCTATCATCATTTTGAACATTTCCTAGATACTGGGTGATGGTGGTGGAGGAGGTGCATTGTTGCTTCTGTATTGCGAGTGATAGTGCTGCTGCCCTCCTTGATTTCTCTGTGCTCCCTGACTCAAACTCTGCCCTTGATGGCTGTTACTACCCCAAGAGAAATTCAGGTGACTTCTCCAATTAGAGTTGTAGTTGTTGCCATACTGTTGGTGATTATTTCTCTGTACATTACCAACAAAGTTTACTAAATCAGGATTCGCACCGCAACACTTAGCTGAGTGTTCATTACTATCGCACACTTCACACCAAATTTGCTGCACTACATTCACTGGGGCTTGAGAATGATTCATGCTCATATTGCTGAAGTGGGTATTGAGTTGATTCTGTAATGCAGCTATCTGTGCAGCGATAGCTGTAAAACCATCCACTTCTAAGACTCCTGGCGATTTCCTTGTTCCTCCTCTGGAAGAGTCTGCATTCCACTCTGGATTTCCCTGCGAAATACAGTTCAACAAGGTATACAGCTCCTCATAAGTTTTTTCTAATGCTTGTCCCCCAGCTGCTGAGTCTAGGAAGATTTTTGTGTGGGGTTCCAAACCCTCTATGAAAGTATGTACCACCACATCGTTGGATTGGTGATGATGAGGACAATCCCGCAACATAGATTTGAATCTCTCCCAGGCTTGATACAGATTCTCTCCCTCTCTCTGTTTAAAACTTAGAATTTGACTTCTAAGTCTTGCTGTTTTACCGGATGGAAAGAACCATATCAAGAATTTCTTTGCAAGATCATCCCAAGTAGTGATGGAATTAGGTGGCTCAGCTTTCAGCCATCTCTTTGCCTCTCCCAAAAGTGAAAATGGGAACAATGTAAGCCTGACATAATCGGGTGACACTCCAGCGGGGATGTAAGTGTCACTTATCTCCAAAAAGTTTTGGAGATGTTGTTGTGGATCCTCGTGAGGGAGACCTGTGAATTGCCCACTGGTGTGCAGCAATTGCACCATATTCTGTTTAAGCTCGAACCTCCCTCCTAGCTCAGGTTTGCGAATGCTAGATGTAACGTTGTTAGCATGTGGGATTGCCACTTCACAAACCGGCCTAGCTGCCATTTCTTCGGGCACTAACACTGCCCTTACAATGGGTGAATTCTGTTGTTGCTCCAGGATTGTCTGTCTGAGCAACTGCAGCTTTCTCTCTAGAGCTTCTCTCCTTTGGCGATGGAATTGTCTTTCCGGCTCTAAGTGTGAATCCACCAACTCCTTGTCCCTTGCCAGTGTTCAACAGAATTCAATATCTGCAAAAGACAAGCTAAGACCAAGTTGTCAACACTAATAAGAAATAGTAAACTAACACTTAAGACAACAATTTTACCAATTGCCAGTTCCCGGCAACGGCGCCAAAAACTTGTTCGGACTGTTTCGCAACTACACGCAAGTGCACGTGGTCGAACAAGTAGTAAAATGGCTATAGTAGCCAAGTATCGATCCCACAGGGACTGGACCAAGGTAATAATCGAATCAAGCGTTAATAAACTCTAACTCTAATAATGTAGACAACAGTTTCAAGAAGATTTTTGGGAGGTTGTTTCCTAATTTATACTAGTCTAAAACAAATATACAATTTGAGTCTGAACTATAGTAATGAGCATGCTGAGGCTAAAACGAACATGCAGGGAAGCAATTTATTGATACAAATTGGTTAATCTTTCCTTCGGTTGCTAGTCAAGAATTATTTCCTATGGATTAAAACTCTCGTATTTAACCCAACTTAAGAATCATGAACCTTCCACTTACATTTCTGTGATAAGAAGAAATTCATGTTCTAGCCATACAAAACCGATTCCTTAATTGACTAATACGACTTTCAGATATATTTCTATTCTGAAAGTAAATCAATTCTCAATTTTCCCAAACCAAGAAGAGATCATATCCTATTAATTCATAACTTTCCAATTTCTTTCTCTTTCGAGCGCAAATCAGATTTTTTAGATATACATTAATATTGGCCACACATTAATGCAGTAAGAACAAGAATTAATAGAACAACCATGGAAGAAAAGATGAAAAACCAAGATGATCAATAATTACATTCCACTATAAATGTTCTTAACCTCAGCAAGAAGTGAATTTAGCCACTCATTTGTGGATTAAACATCGTTAAATGAGTGTTAATCATACAAACAATTGAAATAAAGAAGAAAGAGATAGAGAAGAACCCTAAGAATTTCATCCCCTCAACTGCCTGTAACCCACGTTCTTGCTCAACCAACTCAGAATAATTAAAAATAAACCTAAGTGTGCTATTTATACTAGTGGGAATTTTTCCCGGAATAACAAGCAACGTGTCACGGAGCGCATCGCGGAGCACTACCTCCATGACACGCCACAAACGCGGACCCTCACTGGAATTCGATCCTCCAGTTAATTATGCCCAACGTGCCATGGCGTGCAACGCGGGGCTTGGCCAATATGCCACGGCTCCAACACGGACCTTCACTGGAACTTGGCCTATTTTCATCATCCGGGGCAGAATGCTTCCGCGATGGCAGCGTGACACGGCTCCATCGCGGAGCCCCTTAATTTGCTGCATAACCTGGGCCTTTTCCACTGCTCGCTTTCGAGTCTATTCCCGATTTCTCCCAACATGCATCTTAGCTTCCTAAAATTCCATTTTCCCTGCAAAACAACACTAATCATGTTGGTTAGTATAAATTCACATTTTAACTACAAATCACATGAGAATGTACAATTATCAATGTATAAACAAGATGAAATGAAGCATTTGAGTATCACTTGGGCATATAATTCTGCCCAAGATCAATCTTCAGCTGAGAATGTAGTGCGAATGGGCAAGAAGTGAGCTGATTTCGTCAACCTATCAACAATAACCCAAATAGAGTCAAATTTGTGTCTGGTATGGGGTAATCGTGTCACAAAGTCCATATTAACTGTCTCCCATTTCCACATAGGTACATCCATTTCCTGAGTCAGTCGGTCAAGTTTTTGATGCTCAACTTTTACCTGTTAATGATTAGAACACTATGCTACGAATTTGGCTACATATTTCTTCATTCCAAGCCACTAGTATATCTCCTTTATGTCATGGTACATCTTCATCGAACCAGGATGAATAGAGTAACGAGAATAATTCACCTCTGTCATGATCTGCTGGCGGAGCCCTGCTACATCTGGAACACAGAGTCGACCTTTTAATCTCAAGACCCCGTCTTCTGTTAACTCGAAGGATGATAATTCACCCTGTTAAATCTTGTCTCTGAGTTGTACTAGATTAGGGTTCTAATAATGTCACTATTTTACTTCTACAACCAATGACGATACTGTTATATTTTGGATCACAGCCCCATTATCCTCTGAATTTATTACCCGGACTACTAGATTGGCTAACCGATGCAACTCTCGAGCCATTTCTACTGATCTGGCCTCAGATATGCTAGACTGCCCATGGATCTACGGCTAAGGGCATCATCTACAGCATCAACCTTCCCTGGGTGATACAAGATGTTCATGTCGTAGTCTTTCAGCAATTCTAACCAACGACGCTGCCGCAAATTCAACTCTTTCTGCATGAAAATGTACTGGAGGCTTTTATGATCAGTAAAAATATCCACGTGCATGCCATATAAATAATGCATCCATATTTTTAAGGAATGAACCACTGCAACTAGTTCTAAATCATAGGTAGGGTAGTTCTTTTCATGTTTCCTTAACTGCCTCGAAGCATAAGCAATCACCTTGTCGTGTTGCATCAGAACACACCACAACCCAATGCCTGAAGCTTCACAATATACAGCATAGCCCTCTAACCCTCTGGTAAGGCCAATAATGCCGCGGATGTCAACTTAATTTTTAGCTCCTAGAAACTCTACTCACGGGCCTCAGTCTAGTGGAATTTGGCTGCTTTCTTATTCAATTTGGTTAATGGCACTAATAGGGTAGAAATCCTTCCACGAACCGTCTGTAATACCCAGCTAACCCTAGGAAGCTACAAACGTCCGTCGGAGTTGTAGGTCTAGGCTATGTCTAAAATGTCTTGATTTTCTAGGAGTCAACCTGGATGCCTGCATTCGATACAATATGGCCCAAGAAATCTATGAAATTCAATTAGAACTCACACTTTGAGAACTTTGCATATAACTGTCAATCTCTGAAGATTTGAAGTACTATTCACAGGTGATTTCCGTGTTCGGTCCCTGATTGGGAATATACCAGAATATCATCAATAAACACTATCACAAACATATCTAAATATAGCCTGAAGATACTTATTCATCATATCCATGAACACTGCTAATGAATTCGTCAACCTGAAGGACATGACTAAGAATTCAAAATGACCATATCTGCTCCTAAAAGATGTCTTCGAATATCTTTCTCCCAAACACGCACTTGATAATATCCGAACCTTAAATCAATTTTGGAGAAATATTTCTCCCCTTGAAGCTGGTCAAACAAATCATCTATCCTTGGAAGAGGGTATTTATTCTTAATGGTAACTTTATTCAACTTCCGATAATCTATACACATGCGTAGGGAGCCATTTTTCTTTCTCACAAACAGGACTAGCTCACCCCACGGCAAAGTACTAAGCCTGATGAAACCCTTATCTAACAAGTCATTCAATTGTTCTTTCAGATATTTCAACTCGGCGGGAGCCATGCGATACGAAGGGATGGATATAGGTTCTGTACCCAGTAGCAAGTCAATAGAAAAATCGATCTCATTCTCTAAAGGAATACCAGGAAGCTCATTTGAGAACACATCTGGAAACTCACTAACCACTAGGATAGACTAAAGATTCGGGGATTCTGCTTGCATATCCCAAACCCTAACAATATGGTAAATATAGCCCTTCGCTATCAGCTTTTCTTTCCCGAAGATAGGATATGAACCTACCTTTTGGCATAGCTGCATTGCCTTTCCATTCTTGCACTATCTCCCTGAAAAGTGAAATCAAACAGTTCTAGTCCAACACTCTACATTGGCGTAACTTGGTGCCAGCCAATCCATACCTATAATTACATCAAAATCAATCATTTCCAGCTCCACTAAATCTGCTAAGGTCTTGCGACCAAAAATCTCTACCGTACAACCCTGCTAAATTCTCTTAGCAATAATAAAGTCACCGACGGGTGTAGACACTAAGAATGGTTGCTGAAGTAACTCTGGTGTCATACCAAACATCTGGGCTACTAGCGGAGTAACATAAGACAAAGTGGAACCTGGATCTATTACAGAATAAACTAAGTAAGAACAAACATCCAGCATACCTATCACAACATCTAGTGAAGACTTTGAACCCTATCGTCCCAGTAGTGCAAAAGTGCGATCCTGAGTGCTGCCTGAACTAGATGCCCTTGATCTACTCCAGCCTCTACTAGCTAGAGCGGAGGGAATGCGCCCTTCAAAAGGTGCCGGAGCATGCAAACCTGTTGAGGACCTATTCTGCTGGTCCCCATCACCCTGGTATCTAGTCGGACAATCCCTCATCATGTGCCCCTCCTGTCCACAGGAATAGCAGGCAGTGGAACAGTATCTGCATCTCCTCAAATGGCACATATGACAGATCCTGCAACGTGGTATAGCTGGTCCCATATGATCTAGACCCCTTTGTTGTTGTGAGCCTGGCGCCCGTGAACTTTTTCCAGGACCTAACTGTCCATAAAGATCTGATCTGCTACCCTGCTGCTGCTGAAATGGGGGCCTAGGTGGCCTACTTTATAAATGAAGCCTAGGCCCACCCTGAAACTCTGTGGGTCTAGCCCTCCGACGCTGCTCCTGACCTGCCCTATCAATCGCGTAATGACGCTGCCTAATTTTCTCTATATTCTGAGCAAAGGCTTGAATCTGTGAGATGTCCATATCCTCTCACAACATGGCTGTGATACATGACTCCACATATTCTGGTGCAAGTCCCATAATAAATCGGTGTACCCTAGCTGGAATAATATCAACAAACATTGACGCATATCTGGCCAAGGAATCAAACCTCAAGGCATACTCTCTGACACTCATTCTGCCCTGATCCAGATGTAAAAATTTCTCTATTCTGGCCTGCTGGATCTCTCAAGGAAAATAGTGGTCTATGAAAGCTTTAAAGAAGCTAGGCCACGTAGGTGGAGGTGCATCTCTGCCTCGGGTCCTTTCCCAACTTTCATACCACAAAATTGCTATCTCTCACAAGTGGAACACTACTAACTCAACTGATTCTATGGACAAGGCATGCATGACCCTAAATATACTCTATAGTTGGTCTATGAAGTTTTGAGGGTCCTCTCTACGGTCTATTCCTGTAAACTGCGGAGAACTCAAAGCAAGGAACTCCCGAGCCCCTCAGTAGGCTCGACAATGGCTGGTACTACTAGATGAGGCTGACGCTAGGCAACCATCATCTGAACCAACATGTAAACTGCACTCCTCATCTCCTAATCTAATGGCACAAGGATGGATGGAGGTGGCATTGGTATATTTGCTGCCCTGGAGGGCTCCTGGTGCGGTGGTGAGTGCTGGGGAGATCGAGGTGATGTCTCACTATTGCCCTCAGATCGGGCTGACTCTGATTGGGGCCCACGACTAGTGCCCTCTCCTTCCGTGACATCCAGCTCCCCACCAGTTGTGGTCTATCATAAGTTAGACATTTCTCTGTAAATAAGCAGAATAATGTAATCTTAGGGAGTTACACTATACAACATAGCTCTATAGCACGACTGAAGGAGGAAAGAGGGTAACCACACTACTATGCCTCGTAGGCTCCAATCTATAGAATGTGGTGCACAACACACCCATAGACAAGACTCTACTTGACAAGGCTTTCAAGCTCCCTGGGATACGACCTGCTCTAATACCAAGTTTATCACGCCCTACCTTGGGAGGCATGACTGGCACCTAGTGCCAAACTAGGACCTGGGCTGACCTGTCTTCATAGGTACCTCTGGTGCTTGCTAGTAACTTAAAATAAAGAAAACAATGAGTTATATCTCTATTGTAAACATAGACTCAGGCCGACAAAGCCACGCAATAACTGTAAAGGAAAACAGCTAACCTAACAACAAGGCGATCATAACCACAATAAAGCCGACAAGGCTGCTAACTAACTATCTAAACTAGGTCCCACATGGCCAACATGCAAAATATGATATACATAGGCCCCACACGGCCAACAACAACAACCAACAATTGAGAAACAGTAGTCTGCAAACCTCTAAGAGTGGAATAATAATCAAGACAAAGCCCCGACCTACCTAAAAGCTGTACAACAAAAGAAAAAACCTTCTCTACTATCAACTCCAGAGGAAAGGAGCTGAATGAATTGTTGACTCTAACTGGCAGCTAGGAAGGTCCTGAACCACGTCTATCCACACCTGCAGGAAACTAATGCAGCGCCCCAAAGATGGGCGTCAGTACAATATGTACCGAATATGTAAGGCAACAATGAAAGATAAATAAATTCAATAGAAGAATAGAAAGTAACCAATAAGGAGGATAGGAATTTAACCTGAATAACCTCACAATCTAAAATAATACGAACAGGTATATGTACAAACAAGAACCTAACCCAACCTCCATAAGCTTGGAAGGTACAATCAACACAGAATAACCTATCTGGGCCCCCATAAGCCCTGGCAAGTACAAATAATGCGCACTCCTCATATTTGGACTACCATAGGTTCGTAGGCATACTGTAACTTAGGAGTACTCATCCCCTAAAGTTGTATCCGAGCCTGGTAGGCTCCGTACTTTTGGGTTGAGTCGTCTGGTCTCCTGTAGTTATGTCTGAGCTATCTGGGCTTCTGTAATTATATCTGAGGCGTCTGGGCTCCTGTGATTGTATCTGAGCTGTCTGGGCTCCTATAACTATATTTGAGCCGTCTGGGCTCTTGTGACTGTATCTGAATCGTCTGGGCTCCTATAACTGTATCTGATCCGTTTGGGCTCCTGTGACTATATCTGAGCTATTTGGGCTCCTATGACTATATCTGAGTCGTCTTGGCTTCTGTAACTGTATCTGAGCCGTCTATATACTGTGTCGTCAACTATGCCTTGCGCTACTTAGTTTAGTAATATAAGATGACAGTCATCCTCAACCCTCTGCGGCCTCAAGATGGTAACACAACACCTACTAATCCTTCTATTTGGTAAACAGCTGAATAGGAAGCTCCTACGTCACCTTTAGCGATAGCCAAAACTAGATTTAAACCTTCCACAGAGGAATACTATACTATACCCTCATTTTGTCCCGCCACAGCTAACCACAATACTAACGGGCACAAGCTATCACAAGGTATTGACTGTATCAGCTAAACAACAGGAGTAATTTGCCAAGAGAAATACCCTTAACATACCTTAATTGATGATTTCCATGCACTCGAGCAATTCCAACCTGAAGTCAGTAATTCCACTAATTTGCAGCCCTCGTGCTGTGAAAATAAGGTTATTTCAATACTAACAATCGGCAATTAGCAACATCATTCAATAGAATTGACTATAACTTTAACTTCGATTAATTCAACCGAAAATCGCCAATTCTTGAGAATTTAGAAGGTACCTATTGCCTGTAGCCGTTCAGGACTTAATTTAAAGTAAATTCGGCATTCTTTACTCGGCTAGGTTCCAATACACCGAGCGAATTTTTAAGAAATAACTCCGCAGGGAAGGTCCTCGTAGGCCTAAAACTCGTATCCAAGATGAATTTGCATTTGGATAGAGTTTTACGGCATAATTTGACGAAAATTAGATGAAATTATTGCTCACTCTTATTTCTCTATCAAAGGAAATGTTTGAAATGATTCAATGAAACCTTGAAGGGCTTATATATATAGTTAGGCAATGGAAGGGGGGGTGCAGCGCTCCCCCCATCACACCGTATCCATGGCGCGATGCGCCACTACATGCACCGGGGCAGGCTGATCGACGCGGCGCCCAGTGCGCCCAGCCTCCCGATCTCGGCCTCCCATCTGTTTAACAATGCACTCATGTGTTCACCCCCCCCCCCCCCCGGGCCTTCTCCCGAGTGTGTTATAAGCTAAAATTCTCGATATACTTGCACACACAACGGTCGTACTACAGAAATTTACAGGGTGTAACAACTGGAGCCGTATCTGCACCTCTCAAAATTCCATTGACTACAAATGGTACAACATGGTACAGTGGGCCTACTCGGATCTGATCCCCTCTGCTTCTGGGAACCTGATGCTCGCGAGCTCTCGCCGGGAGACCTGACTATCCACGATGATTTGATCTACCACTCTAATGCTGTTGGGTAGAGGTCTAGGTGGCCTACCTAATATTTGCAGCCTAGGTCCACCCTAAAATTCTATCTGCATATCAGTAGGCCTAGCCCTTTGGCGTTGCTCCTGGTTCGCCTTTCTATCTCATGCTGATGCTGCCTAATCCCTTTGATATTTTGAGTGAAAGCCTGAATGCGGGCAATGTCCGTATCCTCCCGTAAGGTAGCTGTAACACAGGTTTTCGCATACTCTGAAAGTAGCCCCATGATGAATTGATGTACCCTGGCTGGCATGGTATCCACAAAGGCTGGCGCATATCTAGCCAAAGAGTCAAACCCCATTGCATACTCTCGAACGCTTATCATACCCTATTCAAGGTGTAAGAACTGATCCACCTGGGCCTGTTGGATTTTTCACAGCAAATAGTGATCTATGAATGCCTTTGAAAAACTGGACCAAGTTGGGGGGAGGGGAGGGAGGGTACACCTCTGCCTCGGGACCTTTCCCAACTCTCATACCACAACACCGCTATGTCTCGTAACCGAAATACTGCCAACTCGACTGACTCTATCGGCGTAGTATGCATTATCCTAAATATTCAGTGTAATTGGTCCAGAAAGTCCTGAGGATCCTCCCCACGATCTTCCCTCATGAAGTACAGGGGTCTCAAGGCAAAAAACTCTCGGACCCTTGAACTTCCAGGTCCTTCAGCAAATTCAACGACAATTGGTACCACGGGTTGGCGTTGAGCAGCCATCATCTGAGCTAGCATATAAACAGCGCTCCTAACCTCTTGATCCGATGGTATAGGTATAGAGATTTTATAGGGTGGTGCGGACATATTTGCTGCCCTGGGGGGCTCTTGGCATAGAAGAGAATGCTGGGGAGATCGAGATGAAGTCTCCCTATCGCCCTCAGATTGGGCCGGTGCTAACTGGCGCACCCTGCTAGTTCCCTCTCCTACCGTAATATCTAGTTCCCAACCAGTCGTGGTTTTTCATGCGTCAGACATTTTCTCTATAAATAAGAAGAATAATATAAGCTTAGGGATTCACCCTATATGATATATATCTATAGCACGATTGGAGAAGAAAGGAGGGTAACTACACTATTATGCCTCGTAGCCTCCTGCCTATAGAAAATGGTGCATAACACATCCATAAACAAGACTCTACTACACACGGCTTACAGACTCCCTAGGATACGACGTTGCTATAATACCAAGTTTGTCACATCCCACCTTGGGAGGCATGACTAGCACCAATGCCACACTGGGACCTAGACTGACCTGGTCGGGCATATGCATCTCTAGTGCCTGCCAGCAACTCAAATCAAGAAAACAAATTGCTATATCTCGGCTGTAAATACATCCTCAAGCCGATAAGGCCACGCAGTAAACTTGTAAAAGAAAATAGCTAACCTAACAAGTAACAATAAAGGGATCCTACATGGGCCGACAAGACCACCATGTTATCTAATTGTAATAGAATGAAAAAAGGCAACCATATTCATACTATAGCGAACAAGGCTGCTAACTAACTAGTTAAATAAGGCGCCACACAACCAACACACAAATATAACATACATAGGCCCCACATGGTCAACAACAACCAATAACTGAAAAGTTGTAGTCCGCAAGCCTCTAAGAGTAGAATAATGGTCGGGACAGGACCCCGACCTACCCAAAAATTATACAACAAAAAGAGCAAACTTTTCTAACTATCAACTCCGGAGAAAAAAGCTGACTGAACTGCAAACTCTGGCTGACGTCTAAGAAGGTCCTGAACCACGTCTATCTGCACCTCGAGCAAAAATGCAGCGCCTCAGAGATGGGCATCAGTATAATATGTACTGAATATGGAAGGCAGTAATGAAAATGAATTAATAGAACCGATAAAAGAACTGAAAGTAATCAATAGAAAATATAAGAGTTATAACCTGAATAGCCTCACAACTTGAAGTATAGCTAACAAGTAAGTAATACAAAAGCACCTTACCTGGCCCCCATAAGCCTAGAAGGTGAAATTCAGTACAAAATAACCCACCTGGGCCCTCATAAGCCTTGGCAAGTACAATTCAATCTATGTACCCCTAGCATGATCAATATGAGTCAACAGATAACTATAGCCAACCTACCTGGACCCTGGGTGTGCAACTGAGCCTGTTGGGCTCCTGTAGCTATGTCTGACCCCTCTGGGCTCCTGTAACTGCACCCTAGGCACACAAGGCTCGACAGAGGGTCAGTGATGCCGATACGGCATAAAAGAAGGAGTTCGTTCATGGATGGACTATAATATGGCCTTATAGGCCTGAATATAGTCCTGTCAGACATCATATAGCTCCTCTAACCGATCCATAGCCCTATCAGCGATGACACAGCTAGTAACCCTGAGGTTGGTCGACGGAAGGCTATAATAGGTGGGGTCAATCCCAACCGAAATAATCAACTTTCATTTCAAAACTAATGGTAGCAACTAATTACGACATGTTTCTTACACGAACATAGGTCATATTACTATACGATAGGAATAACTTGCCGAAGAAATTAGCCTTAACATACCTCGAATGTCGATTCTCATTTATCCAACTAGTTCCAACTTGTAGCCGATGATTCCACACAATTGCAGCCTTCACGCTGAGAGAATAAGGCTATTTTCAATAATAAGACTCCGCAAAAAATGATATCATTCAATAATATTAACTATAACACAACTCTATTTGATTCAGCCGAAAACTCACAAATTCCCAGGAGTTTAGAAGGTAGAAATGCTATCTATCAGTTGTAGTCGTTTAGGACTCAATTAGAAGTGATTCCGACGACTTTTACTCGGTGGAGTTCCGATACTCCGAGTGAATTTTCAAGAAATTAACTCTGCAGGGACGTTCCTCATAGGCCTAGAACTCGATTTCCAAGACAAATTTGCATCTGAATGGAGTTTAACGACGTAAATCGGTGAAAAACGGATAAAATAGTAGAGAGAAAAGTCATAGGGCCTTATGTTGATAATTGAAAATTTCCTAATGTTTTCAACTTCAACTTATAACATATATATAGGTGGGATTTCATGGCAGGGGCGCAATGCTCCACTCATCGCGCCAGGCAGGAGGTGTGACGCGTCGGGCTGGCAAGTGCAGCGCGGCACCCAGTGCGCCTGGCCTCCGGTCCTAACCTCCTGCTCGCTCGATGTCGTGCTCGTATACTCATCCCCAGAGCCCTTTTTCATGTGTTGTACTTCAAAACTCCCAACATATGTATGCACGCATCAGTTAAATTATAAAAATTTATGGGGTATAACAATTTTGGTGGTAGAAAACAAGGCTGTCTTTGTCGAAAGTAGATCATTAGTGCACAATGTACTCATGTATCATAATTTGACGAGGCACTACAACAAAAAAATGACTCATATGCTTGATGAAGATTGACCTAAGGAAGGCTTATAACATGATGAGTTGGGATTTCATTGAAGAAACTTTAATTGGTTATGATTTTCCTACCTCTTTTATCCAACTGGTGATGATATGCATTTCATCTACTAAGTATTCTATTAAAGTTAATAGGGAAGGGCCTGGATACTTTGAAGGAAGGAGGGGACTTAAGCAAGGAGACCCAATATCTTCGCCACTGTTTGTTCTTGTTATGGAATACCTCTCTAGAGCTTTAAGGAATATGAGTGATCTCCCTGTATTGAAGTTCCTTCCAATGTGCATGTCACGCCCCGCCTTGGGAAGCGTGACTGGCATCTGGTGCCCTACTAGAACTTGAACTGCTAAGATGTCTGACCCTAAGCACCTCCGGTGCAAGGCTGGCTCTAACTCTAGAAATCAAGAAAACAATGGGCTATATAGCGGCTGTAAATACAACCCTTGGCCGACAAGGCCTATAGCCACCTGTGAAAATAAACAGCTAAACAAGGCCCCACACGGCCAACACACATAGTCCACATCACATACGGCCCCACACGGCCGATACATCTAACCACAGGAAATTATACAATCTGCAAGCCTCTATGAGTTATAAGATGGTCGGGATAGGGCCCCGGCCTACCCATACTGTACAACAAAAGGAAGTAAACCTCTATCACTCCAGCTCTGGAAGATAGAATTTGAAGGCCCTGTACAGCTGACTAGAGTTACGAGAGATCCGCTCCTCGTTTGTGTGTACCTGCAGGCAAGTAATGCAGTGCCCCAAAAGAGGGCGTCAGTACCACAGGTACTGAGTATGTAAAGCAATAACTGTAAATGACTGAAAGTAAAAAATAAAGTTGACCATAGCTAAAATAAAGGAAACGGACTGAAACTGACTGAAATAATGGAATTAGGACTAAACATAACTATAATGAGTAGAGTAGGGGTCATACCTGACAACGAGGCGTCCTACTATCTAACTATCAGTAACTAAAGCAATGTACATAAACCTTACCTGGTCCCCATAAGTCGGAAGGTGCAATCAACACATAACAACCCACACTGGGCCCTATTAGCCCTAGTGAGTACACCTTAATCTATTTACCCCTATCCAGGTCATACCCCATCACCTACTAGCTATGAGCATCCTGTCGACCTCCTGGGTATGCAACTTGGGCTCACTGGGCCCCTGACTATAGTTGTGCCTGAGTCTGGAGGACTCCTGAAATCTACACCCCGAGCGCAAGCACTCGGCGGGGGTGTGTATAGGCCAACCATGGCAAAATATGTGGAGCTAGCTCCCCATCATCGCCCATTACGGATGGCATGCTGCTCCGTAGAGCGATGTATCCTCGCCCTCTGGTGGATGAGTCGAAAAAGCTATTAACCCTGGGGCAGTCACGGAAGCTATACAGGTAATCCAGCCCAAACAATGCAAATATAGGTCTCAACTGATAACAATAACTGCACATAATCCCATACTCCTGACATGCTTTACTGAGAGTCATACTGGATTACTATACTGGAGAAACTGACAAATAAATCTATCTATATAGCGAGAGCATATCTGGCCTTCTGGGCCTCATGCTAATGCTACTCGCTTCTGGGATAATCTGTATGACTGTCTACAGGCACCCTATGTGCACGTATTTGATCATAGGATCCTGATAGTGATCATGATCTCTAATTATCTGGGTTGAATAAAGTGAGGTCTGAAGTAGTCTAAAAGTACTCTGAATGTCCTACTAAGAAATCTGTAGCTCATGCATAACTATGGAGTTGCGGACAGCTAACTACTTATTCTTCTAATTAAACAACTATAGAGCTGGGCTTGGTCGAACTTGCTTCTAGGCGATCGGTCCCTTGTTCTCCATAGGGAGCTTACCGATCTCCTTAACATGGTAAAAACTATACTAGAAGAGTACTACTGACTCCTTAGGCCTTGTCTGAATCCACTCGGATCTATATTGCTGTTCTGGGCAATTCTCAGTGTTATGGCAATTCTATATAGACTGGCCCTCTCCTAGGACTCTGTACCTGAATACCTTACGAGAACCGGCTAGGGTACTGGCCCGTTGTTGGCTACTGACCGCCTAACTGCACCCATACTGTTTAACCAACTGGTCATCAGACCGCCTAACTGCACCCATACTGTTTAACCAACTGATTCAGGCTACTAACTCTTACGATCTTCTGAAGTATAGGCCTGGTAACAAAAATATAAGTCCACCGTCGCAATAAACTGAGAATAAAAGAGTTTCTATAGCGTCATATATAAATCATATTTAACCGCTCCCCTTTTAACGAGGGATCCTGCAGTACGATCTGTATATACTTTCTAGCAGCTAATCAGAATTTATGTAACTGTAATGCCTATTAGCAGTTACTCACAACATATTTGATATTTATATATGTATATCAATAACAGCTAATTACAACATGTCGAGTTACAATCTAATGGTAGAAACCATCTACAGCATCTGAGATTGTTATTTCTATTCGAGAACATAAGTCGTAACACTGTACGACTAGGATACTTGCCGAGAGTTAAGCCTTACATACCTCGATTGCTATTTACCGATTAACTAGCGAGTTTCGGCTCATGTTCAACTGCCCTTTTCAACTGAAATCGTGTTACTGGAAAGACAGGACTAGTTTATCACTAAATTCAGCAAAAAGGAAAACTTTATAAAAATATTAACTATATTCCTATTTTAACATAACACGGTCGAAACCTCATTATTTCTCGAAGGTCTAGAAGGAAGAAATGCTTACTTTATGCTTGGGATCGTATTGACACTAGTTTGGAGATATTCAAATAGTTTTGGCTCAGCGGACGATGATTTGCTAGGCGAATTTCACGAAACTAACTCCGTAGAAATTCTCCCTACAGCCTTATACTTCGATACCCGAAGTTAATTTAAATTTGGACGGCGTTTAGCGGTGTAATCAGATGAAAATTATATATTCCCTTCGTCTCTCAAAACTGCTGGTCGTGTTATATAAGAAAATTAACATAAAGTCTAGGGTGAGGCCTATATATACTTGAAGCAGAATACAAGGCAACGTGGCACATTGGCCAACGCGTCGTTTCAGCTCCGTGCCACGTTGGCTAACGTGCTGATTCTGCTCCGTGCACTTTGCCCCTCTGGGCAGCTTGGTTTGACCTCCTCTTGCGAAATCCCAACTTGGCACTCGTTCATCCTTTCCCCAGGCCCTTTCCCCACATGTATGGCATTCTAAAACTTCCAACCAACACGCGAGTAGGACAACTACATGCTAGAAACTTATGAGGTGTAACATCCTCCCCCCCCCCCCTTAAGAACATTCGTCCTTGAATGTTAACTTCTGCTTGCAAGAACTTTAACTTGCAATTACTTATTCTGGAAAAATTTCGGCAGAGTCTCCCTTGTAATATGGACTATATAAAAATCCTAAAACATAGAAAAGTCCAATACAGGTACTCCATACAATACTATGACATTCATTTCACAATAAACTGAAGTCAACTACTCCACATATACATGTATACATGTAACTTATGAAACAATATTATCAACATACATCTGGCTGCATAATCTAACTAAGTTTGAATTAACTGAGGATATCTGGCTTTCATATCATCTTCTGCTTCATAGGTCATCTCCTCTCGGTTCTTATTCCGTCATAATCTACGGATCTACCGGTCTAGTATGGCTACTGGAGCTTCTTCATAAGATAACTCTTCAGTGACTTGGACGTTTTTGACTGGGATGATTTGGGAGGGATCTCCTATACGCTTCCTCAGCATTGATACATGAAAAACTGGGTGAACAAATTCCAATTCTAGGGTAAATCCTATTCATAGGCCACCTGGCCTATCCTTTGGTGAACCTTATAATGCCCAATAAATCTTGTGTTGATCTTTCCTTTCTTACCAAATCTCATCACCCCCTTCATTGGTGAAACCTTCAGGACCACCCAGTCACCCACATTAAGTTCTAAGTTTCTTCGCCGCATATCAGCATAAGATTTCTGGCGGCTCTGAGCAGTCAGCAGACGTTCCCTAATAAGCTTTACTTTTTCCTTCTGCCCATTTTAACATGTCCAGGTTTTCTCTATCTGCCTGAAGTTATCACCCAAAAGGCTTCCACTTCCATTTATAGTGGACCTCGAGAATCTGAGTTGTGTATTCTAATTAGCCACCAATTAGGGTACGAGGAACCGTGCTTAAGTTGATATGTCACCGTCTGTTCTAACATCCTTTCCTAAAATTTAGTCACAGATTGCGCCCCTCTGTCGGAGTTTATCAAACACTGAGGCTCCACGCACTCCATCTACTTCTGAGGTATTTAACCTGACATAAGTCTTAATGGCGACATAAATTCATCTAGCGAGGCACGAATTGACCTCATTAGTCTTATTGTACTAACTCAAATAAGGTCAGGCTAAACCTGGTGTGAGATAACCCTATGACGGTATTCATATTAATTATCCTCAACTCCCTTGCAGACACGACCATCTCTTATATTAGATAACTCGGTTCCTACTATTACACCTTTTTTGTCCTATCACTGGGGCTCTGCTTCCATGATTTAATGATATCTCCTGTCCTCTCGTACCATCTCATTGCATTTTCGTTAAATTCTGGGTGCAACGAACACATGCACCTTAGCAATGGTCTTCTATTTGAAGTTTCGCCACCCTTGGAACGTGAGGTCAACATCCGGACCTTGTGACCTTTCTTATTGTTATATAGAAGACCCGTAACTATCTATTGGGCCTTGTTTCCAAGCTGCACTAGATTATAGTCTCCGTGTCGGCACTCTCTTACCTTCCCCTTAGGCGGGCGTATCGCAACATTCTAGGCTACAACCTTATTGTCTCTTAACTGTTAGCCCGAGGCTTCATCCTCAACATACGATGTTCTACCAACCTGGAGGTGATTCTAACTTCCTCTACAGTCTGGTTTTCGTGTTTTTCCCCTTACCTTCTTTAGACCAAGCTCTGGGGGTCATGGTACCCACCTTTCATTGTCAATAAGGTTACCGGCAAGGTTTCGGCCTATACTTATTCTGGCTTGCAGTCAGACCCATTTTATTCCTATGACCTCCTTGTCTTTCGATATCACAACTAAGATCATAACCATTATCTTGCAGGCATATCCTTCCGTCGTTAGTATGCTACGGCGTTCAAGTTCTGACTTGAACTTGACTATTATTGGGAGTTTATCGCTGATGGATTTCTTACACACACTTCGAGTAAGCTGGTAGTCTTACTCGCTCTTCTGACTTATTACTGTGAAGGTTTCGACAACTTACGTACACATCGGGGCTCTCTTCCTTTTCAAAACACTTTCTGGAGCTAACAAATCCAGCCTTCTCTTACTATTTACTCCAGGCAACATTGCCTCAATTCTTACGCCCTTTGCTATACTGGAAACAAAACTAAGAGGTAGGAATAGCCTTTTCTTACCGCAATGAAACGGGAATATGGAACTGTACAACATTCAGAAGGATGGAGGTAGGGATCCTGTATTTCCCTCTCTTTCTCACATCCATCAAGTAATCTAATATTAACTGTCGTCTTAAATCAAATCTTGTATATCCAATAGATAAGTTAACTCGTATATATGCTATACTCCTGACTTTCTGCTCTGAGGTTATAAAAATGAACTAGGGACGGTGCTGATAGATGTATCACAGTGTGAGGTTCCTGGTACCTCAGGAGAGTATTAGGGAGATCAAGGACGTTCACTCCCATCCTTAGGCTGACTATCTCCCGACTGTGGCATCTTAATGATACCTCCTCCTACCGCTGTAGTTATCTTGCAACTGGCTGGTGTCTGTCTTATATCAAACATTGCCCTAGACAGACATAACAAGGAAAACTTAGGGACTTAACCCTATACAACTTTGCTCTATAGCACGATCTGGGGAAGAAGAAAGAGTAACCATCCTATCATGCCCTGCAGCCTCCTACCTATAGTATGTGGTGCACAACACATCCATAGATAAGACTCTACTTAGCACGCTTGCAGACTCCCTGGGATATGACCTTCTCCGATACCAAGTTTGTCACACCCCGCCTTGGGAGGTGTGACTGGCACCTGGTGCCCTACTAGAACCTGAACTGTTGAGCTGTTTGAGCCTAAGCACCCTGGTGCAAGGCTGGCTCTAACTCTAAAAATCAAGAAAACAACGAGCAATATAGCGGCTGTAAATACAACCCCCGGCCGATACAAGGCCTATAGCCACCTATGAAAATTAACAGCTAAACAAGGCCCCACGCGGCCAACACACATAGTACACATCACATACGACCCCACACGGCTGATACATCTAACCACAGGGAATGATACAATCTGCAAGCCTCTAGGAGTTATAAGATGGTCGGGACAGGGCCCCGGCCTACCCATATTGTACAACAAAAGGAAGTAAACCTCTATCACTCCAGCTCCGGAATATAGGAGCTGAAGGCCCTATACAGCTGACTAGAGCTACGAGGGATCCGCTTCTCATCTGTGTGTACCTGCAGGCAAGTAATGCAGCGCCCCAAAAGAGGGTGTCAGTACCACAGGTCTGAGTATGTAAAGCAATAACTGTAAATGACAGAAAGTAAGAAATAAAGCTGACTATAGCTGAAGTAAAGGAAATGGACTGAAACTGACTGAAATAATGGAATCAGGGCTAAACATAATTATAATGAATAGAGTAGGGGTCATACCTGACAACGAGGCGTCCTACTATCTAACTATCAGTAACTAAAGCAACGTACATAAACCTTACCTGGCCCCCATAAGTCGGAAGGTGAAATCAACACATAACAACCCACACAGGCCCCCATTAGCCCTAGTGAGTACACCTCAATCTATTTACCCCTATCCAGGTCATACCCCATCACCTACTAGCTATGAGCATCCTGTCGATCCCCTGGGTATGCAACTTAGGCCCACTAGGCCCCTGACTATAGTTGTTCCTGAGACTGGAGGACTCCTGAAATCTACACCCCAAGCACAAGCGCTCGGCGGGGGTGTGTATAGGCCAACCACGGCAAAATATGAGGAGCTGGCTCCCTATCTTCGTCCTTTGCGGATGGCATGCTGCTCCGTAGAGTGACGTATCCTCGCCCTCTGGCGAACGAGTCGACACAGCTATTAACCATGGGGCGGTCACGGAAGCTATACAGGTAATCCAACCCAAACAATGCAAATACAGGTCTCAACTGATAACAATAACTGCACATAATCGCATACTCCTGACACGCTTTACTGAGAGTCATACTGGATTTCTATACTGGAGAAACTGACAAATAAATGTATCTGAATAGCGAGAACATATCTAGCCCTCTGGGCCTCATGCTAATGCTACTCGCTTCTGGGATAATCTGTATGACTGTCTACAGGCACACCATGTGCACGTATTTGATCATAGGATCCAGATAGTGATCATGATCTCTAATAATCTGGGTTGAATAAAGTGAGGTCTGAAGTAGTCTAACAATATTCTGAATGTCCTACTAAGAAATCTATAGCTCATGCATAATTGTGGAGTTGCGGACAGCTAACTACTTATTTTTCTAATTAAACAACTATAGAGCTGGGCTTGGTCGAACTTGCTTCTAGGCAATCGGTCCCTTGTTCTCCATAGGGAGCTTACCGATCTCCTTAACATGGTAAAAACTATACTAGAAGAGTACTACTGACTCCTTAGGCCTTGTCTGAATCCATTCGGATCTATATTGCTGTTCTGGGCAATTCTCAGTGTTATGGCAATTCTATATAGACTGGCCCTCTCCTAGGACTCTGTACCTGAATACCTTACGAGAACCGGCTAGGGTACTGGCCCGTTGTTGGCTACTGATGTAGACCCCTCCTTGGGGTACCCATGGGTTTATCTGACTCGGACGACTGGGCTGGCTTGCTGGGTGTCCTACATGATAACTGTTAGGTCGGCTAAGACTGATAATCACTGATAAGGCTAAAGGGATCGCGGGAGATCACTCAATACACTGGAGAATCCTGGTGTCGCTAACTCTAGAATACACCTATTCAGTCTCTATTTCTGGTTCTGGGACGTGCAATAACGCCAATGACCTCTAAGGATGCTTTCCTGCTAATACAGGCGCCAACTGGTCGTCAGACCGCCTAACTGCGCCCATACTGTTTAACCAACTGATTTAGGCTACTAACTCTTATGAGCTTCTGAAGTCTAGGCCTGGAAATAAATATATAATTCTACCATCATAATAAACTAAGAATAAAAGAGTTTCTATAGCGTCATACGTAAATCACATTTAACCTGCTCCCCTTTTAATGAGGGGTCCTGCAGTACGATCTGTATATACTTTCTAGCAGCTAACCAGAATTTATGTTACTGTAATCCCTATTAGCAGTTACTCGCAATATATTTGATATTTATATATGTATATCAATAACAGCTAATTACAACATGTCGAATTACAATCTAATGGTAGAAACCATCTGCAGCATCTGAGATTGTTATTTCTATTCGAGAACATAAGTCGTAACACTGTACGACTAGGATACTTGTCGAGAGTTAAGCCTTACATACATCGATCGTTGTTTACCGATTAACTGGCGAGTTTCGGCTCGTGTTCAACTGCTCTTCTCAACTGAAATCGTGTTACTAGAAAGACAGGACTAGTTTATCACTAAATTCAGCAAAAAGGAAAACTTTATATAAAAATATTAACTATATTCCTATTTTAACAGAACACAGTCGAAACCTCGTTATTTCTCGAAGGTCTAGAAGGAAGAAATGCTTACTTTATTCTTGGAATCGTATTGACACTAGTTTGGAGCAATTCCAATTGCTTTGGCTCGGCAAGATGACGATTCGCCGAGCAAATTTCATGAAACTAACTCCGTAGAAATGCTCCCTGCAGCCTTATACTTCGGTACCTGAAGTTAATTTGAATTTGAACTGCATTTAGCGGCATAATCGGATGAAAATTATATATTCCCTTCGTCTCTCAAATCTGCTGGTCATGTTATATAAGAAAATTAACATAAAGTGTAGGGTGAGGCGTATATATACTTGAAGCAGAATACAAGGCAACGTGGCACGTTGGCCAACGCTCCGTTTCAGCTCCGTGCCACGTTGGCTAACGCGTTGATTCTGCTCCGTGCCACTTTGCCCCTCTAGACAGCTTGGTTCGACCTCCTCTCGCTAAATTCCAACTTGGCACTCGTTCATCCTTTCCCCAGGCCCTTTCCCCACATGTATGGCATTCTAAAACTTCCAACCAACACGCGAGTAGGCCAACTACATGCTAGAAACTTACGGGGTGTAACAGTGCAAAACATTGAAACATACACACTTCATCTTTGCAGATGACTTGATGATTTTCTATACAGAAAATGTCAAGTCAATAGAGAGGGTGATAGAGGTATTGCACCACTTTAGCAGTGTGGCTGGATTAACGGCCAATGTGGATAAATCAAAAAACAAATTTATTTGGCATCAGAAGAGATTCTCAAGCTAAAATATTAGCACTCATTGATTTCTCAATAGGATCATTGCCAATAGATACCTAGGACTGCCTTTGACATCTAAGATGTAGGGAAAAATAGAGTGTCACTAGTTAGTTTAGAAGATTACTGTAAGGATCACTATGGCCTATTCTAAGAATTTGTCTTATATAGTCAGGATGCAGATCATTAATGCAGTATTATTTCCCATCTACAATTTTGAGGCACTATTTTTATATTGCGTAAGAGTATTCTGAAAGAGATGGATAATATGTGCATGAATTACCTTTGGGACAGCATAGATGAATAGAGAAAATAGCTTTAGTAGCTTGGAAAAAGTTGTGCATCCCAAAGAAGTATGGGAGCTTAATATTAAAGGGTGTAGAAAATGGATTAAAGCTTCAGTGAGTAAATTGTTATGGTAATTGACAAAGAAACAAGACAGTATGTTAGTGAAATGGGTCTATGGTGTGAGTACCTGGGATCATTTTTCACCAACTGATTGTAGTTGGTACTGGAAGAATTTGAATTCACTTAAGCGGGAAATAACTCAATGGTACCAGAACAACATATGTATTCTTACTGTTAATGGTGTATACTCAGTGACAAGGAATCACAATGCTACTTTAGGAAACATGATTAAATTAAAGGTGGCTGACTTGATATGGAACAAACTGATGCAGCCAAAACACAGAATCTTTATTTGGCTGGCAAGTTAAGACAGTCAATTGACTAAAGAGAGGCTCCAAAGGCTACACATTCTAGTGAATGATGCTAATTGTTGTTTGTGGAATATAGGTCATATGGAGAGTACTAGATATCTATTTGCAAAATACTCATGGATTTCTGCAATTAGAATTGAGTTATCCAATGGATAGACTTTCAGTTTGGATAAACATGAGTCAAGCATACTATCCATTGGTAAAGAAGACATTGGGAACAGATGAAAAAGGAAATCTTGCTAGCCATCTAGAGAGTCATGCTATATAATACTTGGCAAGCTAGGAATAGAAAGACTTTCAAATGGACTATTTTATATAAAAATTTGCAAACACATAAATACTAATAAAAATTAGTGCTAGGCTAAATTTACTGCATACCACAAAAAAATGAAAAAATGCTTGTCTTTATTCCAAAAACTCTATAATTAAATTTATTTATTTTGGTTTTTCTCTGCTTGGGGCCTGGATGGCTACACCACCCTCCCTAGGAGGTGGTTGTAGTCTTAGGTGTCCTTTAGTTTGTATTTATTTGTTTGTTAATGTAATATTCACATTTTATTATCAAAATTTTGTTGATCTTATTAGTACTCTTTCTTCTTTTTTTAAAATCAATTCTACCATCTCTAAAATAGAGTGGTAACAATATATTGATAACCAGAAATAAAACAACTCAAAGAAGCATAGCTTCCTGTACCTACTTGAAATGAACAAGCTTCATTCACCAAGGGTATTAGAATTTTTAATAGGCTCACAAAAATATACAAAACATAAAAGAGACATCACCATTCTCTCCTATACAAAAATTTGAGATCCACATCAAGGTACATCAAAATTGTACATTCTGTACTTATTTCTTTCCAAGCAAAAAAACTTCTTTTTGATCCTCTTTCTAAAAGAGGGGAGTTGCAGTTTATCCAATTTTACCTCCCCTCTAACCTCCTTTGAGAGTACATGAAAATATGAGGTGTGAAAGGAGCTCAAATAGTTCAGACCCCAATTAGATAGTTTATCAACTACTTTGTTCCCTTCTTTGAAGCAGTGTTGTATAGACTAGTTGTCAGATCTTTTCAGTAGCCTTTGCATATAGATGATAGTGTCTCATATTTCCCATGGGAGCTGCTTCTTGTTAGAGATCCACTTTGTCAGCATCATAGAGTCACATTCTACCTCAATCTTCTTGATTTCATTTCTGCTACACCACTCTAGCACAACCTTCAAAGCCATAGCTTCAGCTTTATTATTTGCATGCTAAAGGGAGCAGCAGCATAGACATTTACGATATTACCTTTATCATCTCATATAATTCCACCTCCTGCACTTAAATCAGGGTTTTCTTTTGAGCAGTCATCAATGTTGAGTTTCATGTAGCCAGCCTTAGGATAGCACCACTTCACAGTTACAATAGAAATTTGGTTCTTGCTTTCCCTTTTTTCTTTTTTATTTCTTTTTTAAATGTTTGAATTAATATATATCTAAATCAGGTATAGTTTACATGGTTCAAACCTTATGATGGGACATTGCTCAATTCCGTCTTTCTGGTCTTTTTTTCCCCTCTATTTAGGTTCCTAAGGATAAAGCTATAATTTCTACCACTATTTTTTTCTTGTGATGGTGAAAAGAGTAAACTAACTAAAAATCTTAAGATTAAGTAACATTTATTATGTCCGTCAGGAGAAAAAACTCTGTGTCCTTAAATGCATGATTCTAGAGTATCAAAGCTTCTTCATAATTATGGTCCTCACTTGCTAGAAAATCGGCACATTAGTTTATCTTTCTTCAAATATCTTTCATCGTAGCCTTGTTAACTTGTAGCAAGTATCTATAGTTTTTAACCATAGGTCTAAGTGAATGATGTTGTACATCCTTTTTCATGATAGGCTTGCAGCCATCAAGCTAACTGATTTCTATTTCTACAAATTTTTAGTCTATTTGATTTGCAAACGACATTTAGCCCAGCTTGATGCATTTATAGGTCTATAGTAGGGCTTGAAGCAACTTTCATTTTACTTGAGTATCCCAACTCTATTAAATAATATTTTGAAAATTTTCGTAATTTTTGAATCATATGAAAGTGTTTACAATATATAGGGTTTCACTAATATTAAATTCGTAACTTAAATCCAAACTCGGCAACCTTTGGAACCAATTCTCCTATGACTTATCAAGATATCTTTTGTCATTTTCTCATAATCAATTCAAATTCATTTAATTGATGGTTATCTTTAATTTTTAGCATTCAAATAGATTGGTTTTTAATTTTACTTGTAGAAATCATATTTATGTTTAGTAGGGAATATATTTTGTAAGAATGCGAGATATAATTTGTGAAACATTATGATATGAAAATATAAATTTGTGATTCATAAAAAAAATATTTATCTTATCACAATATAAAGAGCAAAAGTATAAATGACGAATTTGAATTTGGCCAAATATTATTCCGTCCAATAGTTATCGCGTAAAATGAAATTGGTCAACATTCAGAAGAGACCAACATGTGCAGGTTTTTTTGGGTTAAATAATGAGTCCCATATATATACACACACAAGCTGCTGCTACTCCAAATGCACCAATATTGAAAGTGGAGATATCAAAATTAAATCATGCAAAATACTCACTAAAGTATACTCCTCGGTCCGGCAAATCCGCTATACACTATTATTACACACACACCTTACCCAGCCAAAAAAATAAATAAGTAAATAAATAAATAAAATAATAAATAAATTATAAATAAATTAAAAAAAGTATCCGTACACTTTCAAGCTACACCTCTCGGTTTGTTTTTCTAATTATGAATTTGACTTTTATACATTGGCATTTTAAAATACTCTCTATGTTATCAATGTATATTTACTAGCTATAATAGGTCACTTATCATATTTTACAAGTTACAAATTCATGTTTGTCATAAAAATTTATACATAATTAACTTTTAAGTGATTTAATACTGAAAATTTTCTTATATTGTTAGTGTATAAAATCTACTTCAAATATCTTATGTGTTGCTCTCTTTTTTCTTTGGTGTGGACGGAGGTTGGGGAGCTGTGGGATGTTGATGCTTGAACAAGCAGTGCCAGCTCTTCTTAACAAGGCTAATAAAATACTTTAATTAGGCAATCTTTTTGTTCAATGCAAGGTGGTGGTTGTCTGGTGAGCTAAGTGCCAGATGTAGGTATTTAAACATCACCCTCTTCCCCAAAACAAACAAATCAATCAATCAAATGGAGAAAAATAAATGAATCCATAAATAACCAAAAGTATGATATGAACATATCAAACATAACTTTAAAATATAAGAGCAAAACCCAAGGAAAGCCAGTTGTTTTGGATGCATATATTTGACTCTCTGTAAACCTACTACTTACTTTTATTTTAGAGCCAAGTGTACATCATTATTATGTAACAGAAATCCTAAGGATAATTGTAATAATTATTTCTCAAGTGGTTGCTAGTTTTACTTTAAAATAAACCATCTAATTCAGCACCTAAATGAAATATTTTATTTTTGTAAATAATAAAAGTGGTTATTAGTCCTAATTAAATTAGATAAAAGTTCAGTCCAGCTTGAAGTTTCCTTGCGCCTCCCTGGGGACCAAACATCGTTTAACAACCAGAACCAATTGTCTGAATCCAAGTTATATAGAAGAAATTCTCAATAACCATCCCGTTCCAAGCTGAAACATTTTTGTTTCAATTATGTATACTTTATAATTTGTGTTGCGTATAGTATAACAAGAGTCAGAGATTTTTTTTCTTAATCTAACCATCGTCCGATGTACTGTACTTATCAACCCGATTAATTTGAATTTACATTTCTTAGAACTCATAAACTTGTCCGAAATTTCGTTCATTTCTATGAAGTTCAAATTAAGACCTTTAAATATAATAGTGGCCAATAGACAGCACTAAATATGTCTAAAATACATTTTCTTGAAACTTAGCACCTCATCACGCTTGCAGTAAAACTTTTTCACTGATACGGTGGTCAACTGAACTGTTCAAGCTTAGATCTTGTGCTTATGAATTGAAAAAACAATTCTAAGTATGAGAACAAATTATTTGAGAATTATAATATGAGAAATAAGTAATAATGGAATTATTAAGTGAATTTATTTTTTATTAATAGATCTTTGGTTTATTGGACTGAAAAATATCGTTAAAGAACTTGTGAAGAAAGTTTAGTAGCTCACTTCAGAAAATATGTTGAGTTATCGGATGTTTTCTTAATTTTTATATGTTTATTTATATTTTATTCATGTCACTCTCCAAACTGTTAAAATATAAATTGATTAATAATTTTGTTAGCATAATACTACCGTTAATTAATGGATGGAACGATCCTTTTCATCACACATCTCTTGGTAGCATAGGCATTACACAATTTGCTTTGATATTTGTATCTTCTCAACTGTTATCAAATAACATTACTCCCTATCGTTGGAATACGTCCACAAACAGCGGAAGTGATTTCAATTCCAATATTAATTAACTAAATTAAATTAATAATTTTTTTTAGATATTCGTTTACCTTATTTTACGTAATGAATATAAAATTCACCTATAAGATTTACACATGAAGACTTATAATAAATTTTTATAAAGGTATATTTTCAATTTCTGGACCGATCATGTATTTCATAAGTTAATTATTACTTATCAATATATATTGTTATCATTCAATTTACCAAACATATTGACCCACAAAAAAATCTCTCCTTTTAATAAATCAAAATAATAACCAATATACACAACTAATAATAATTATATCAAGATCAATAATATAAATATATTTAATAGCCTAGAGAATTTATTTTACAAAGTCAATAGGAGTTTAAATGTATTTATCTCTACTTAGTTCAACATACAAACAAAAAGTTGGAACTATACTGTTCGTATAATCAAAATAAGTTATATTTAATCTTGTGTTACAGTCATGTCGATGACTTGTCCAATTTTCATTGAACATAAACTTTATACTTATAAGAACCGATGATTTAGTCTTTTGTGTATAAACTAAACACTATACACTAAATCATCTAAAGAGTCCTTAGCCAAATACGTAATTCTATTTAAATTTTTATTTAAAATTAAATAAATAATTATTCTATAATAAATTATATATGTAAACACATAATTGATTAATATATATTCAAAACTTACATTTCTTTTTAAGTGATTTTTAACTTTTTCAATTTGTTCCAAAATAAATATTTTTTTAAGAAACCAAAAAGGTACTCTTTCCGTTCCTATTTAATTGTTTGGATAAGATTTTATAAAATTCTAAAAGAAAAAATTAGTTAAGATTATAATTTGACTAATATATCACTTATTAATTCTTTATTTGCCTCTTAATTCTAGAATAATTAGTGCTAAGCACAAAATTGAATAAAATAATTAATTCTCTCTTTATATTAATAAGTATTTATTTAAAAATAATTATATTTATTATACCTGACGGGTAAAAGAAAATGAATGAAGAACTATAAAAAAAATTCCAAACTATCCTTCTAAAACAAAGCTAGAACAAATTTCTAGGACCTCATTCAAAACTTTTTTATATTTTTCAATGCATATATTAAAGAGTTTTTTAAAAGTAAAATAACCCACTTAGTAAATGACTTTCTTAATGGTGTGTCAAACCCTTAAAAATGGGGAATGGAGGGCGTACTAATTTACAATTAATTTGAATACCCTATTTATCTTTAGAGTACATTTTTGTATCAAGTAATCCTCGGGACAGATTCATTTGAAATTGAAAACTGTTCATAGTCCATAGATGCAGCTACGTAGTGATCGAAGGATTTGTATGAGAATGCTCCTTGTTTGCTCGCTTAGATATAGTTAAATACTCTTTCACCGAGGCAGATTCACCATTTAAAATTTATGAGTTTAATTTTTTAAAATGTTTGGATCGAACTCAATATATTTTTAAAGTTATGTGTTCATATCTATTATTTATTATAATTTTAATAAATTTTGCACATAAATTTATAATCCGAGTCAAAAGTTATGTGTTCAATTGAACCCACAGCTTATACGTTACATTCGCCTCTACTCTTCCACGGTCCACTTTTACTTATTCATTATACTAAAAATATAATATTTATTTTTATTTGTTCAATTTAAAAAATTAAAAGATAATTTATTACTTAATTCCTAATTTACCCTTATCATTAACTGTAGTCATCTCTCAAAGGATTGAATTATTATAGTCAAAGAATAATATATTAAAATTGTTATTCGATGTATTATTTCTTAAGGGACGTGATAAGCCAATATAGGACAAGTAAAGATGAAGGAAGGGAGTATAAAATATCCATTTTTCAAGGTAAATCAATCATTTCACTTAAAAATTTGAAGTAGCTATTACACGTTCAATATAATATTTTGTATAAATTTATATGATATTTGGATGATATATATATATAGTTGAAATGCAATCTTCCTAGATCCCCTTAGATATGCAATCAACACAATTAAAGATCACAAATCTTTACAACATTGTTGAACTCCAAAACCCATTGAGCTGGAACAGATAGCAAAGGAAGATAATATAAATTTAAGTCACATTTGCAATTTAATGTTTCTCCACCAGGAAAAGACGAATAAAAAAATGCTGAACGTAGTAGTAATAGGTTTCCTGTAGGGAAGTTGCTAAGAAATTGCATTAGGAACAAGTGCAGTATTTCCAAAATTCATCTAATCTCTCTCATAATTGAGTACAACCATTTTCAAGACTTTATCTATCTAATATTTACAAATATATAGACAAAAGTTAGTTACACAATTTAGTTAAATTTTCTATTTCATTATTACAAATGATTATTTGGTTTTCTGATTTTCCTAGTTGGATTGAAAGAAGACAGCTGTATCTTTTAATTTTTTGCGGATATTTATACATTAATATAGTAGGATTATTTGACGGGAAAAAAAAGTTGGAACAAATTTATTTGTTTGCTTGATTCGGTTTTGCAAAATCTTCAAAGTATAATATGGCCTATGGGGGAATAGAATAAGAAAACAACGAAATGTTCGAAATAACCAAATCAAGAATGACAACGTAGCAGTTTAATTAGTTTGTAAAAGTGAGTAATACAAAAAAATACATAAAAAGAGTAATAAAAAGGTAAATTGATTTAGAAAGTGTTTGGCAAAATTTATAAATTCATCAATCTAACTTATAAATATTTTTTGGCTATTTATGTGTTTGGTAACGTCAGAAGAGTTTAAACACTAAAATCAGCAAAAAATTATAAGTTGATTATTCCTAATTTATGATTTTATGATTTATAAATATTTTTATTTTGACCAAATATTTTGCGATGTTATTCCTTTTATTTTTTTTAATCTTCGAGATAATCTTTCTAACATATTATTTTTAATTATCAATTTACTAGTGAACACTTTCATGCTTCACGCGATTATAAATAATATTAACAAATTATATATATATAGACACACACACACGTACTAGAGTATTATAAATGTATAAAAAAAATAAAAATTATATTAATTACTTTTATATATAAATCTTTAAGAGGGTATAAGAAAATAAATACTTTTATACCAATGTATTCTTATTTTCTCCCCCTTTTTCTTATCTCATCTTTTTGTTGAATTAATTTTTGTATATATTTATAATACTTTAGTACATATTTTTTAAACGTATTTCTACACCTCATAGTCTTAAATGAGTAATATAATTAGATAATTCCAAAAGCTTTATATAATTAAACAAACAAAAAGTTAGTATACAAAATGACTCCCCTTCCCCTAAAAAAATATTAAAATAAAAAATAAAATAAAAGGTTTTTGTTATGAAATAATAAAGAAAGAACAAGAATATTGTAGAGAAAGAGAGAAGGAGAGAAATTCTTATTTCTCTTAATGGGATGAAATACAATGAAGGAGAACCCCTCTATTTATAGAGATAATTCCTCCTAACTTTTATCAAAAAGACAGACTTTCACTACAATAAAAATACATGTTTCACCACAATACAAACACCTTTATAGAACATTCACTATAATACAAATATGTTTATAACACTCCCCCTTGAATGTCTATTTAATAGATAATGTGCCTCGTTAAAATCTTACTAGAAAAAATTCAGTGGGAAAAAATCTAGTGAAGGAAAAAGAGTACATATATCTAATAATACGCATTTTGACTGCCTCATTAAAAACCTTACAAGGAAAACCCAGTGGGACAAAACCTCATAAGGAAAAAAGAGTACAACGCGTATTAACTCCCCTAATTAGAACATCCTTGAATCTTTGCATCCCGATCTTGTGCATCATCTTCTTGAAAGTTGCAGTTAGTAGAGACTTGGTGAATAAATCAGCCACATTGTCACTTGAACGAATCTGTTGCACGTTGATATTACCATTCTTTTGGAGCTCATGAGTGTAGAAGAACTTTGGCGAGATGTGCTTCATTCTATCTCCTTTTATGAATCATCCTTTTAGATTTGCTATGCTTGTTGCATTATCTTCATATAAAATTGTAGGTACTTTGTCACATTTCAAATCATATTTTCTCTAATGAGATGTATGATGGACCTTAACCACATACATTCTCGGCCTGCTTCATAAATAGTTATTATTTCAGCATGATTTGATGAAGTGGCTACGAGAGACTGCTTTGTAAATCTCCAAGTTATGACAGTACCTCCACATATAAATATTAGTCAGTTTGAGATCGAGCTTGTGTGGGTCCAATAAATACCCTGCATCAGCATAACCAATAAGATCATGACTGCAATTGTTAGAATAATATAAGCTCATATAGTTAGTCCCTTTTAGATATCGCATTATGTGTTTGATCCCATTCCAATGTCCCCTAGTAGGAGCAGAACTATATCTTTCTAACAAATTAGCCGAAAAGACTATATCAAGTCTTGTATTGTTATCAAGATATATTAGTGCACCAATTGCAGTAAGATATGGTACTTCAGGACCAAGAATTTCCTCGTTCTTTTAAATCCTTCAAGAATTTTCATATATCCTTTAGTATATCTAGATTGAAAATAATATCATTTTATGCATATCAAGGTTTTCATGTATTTCCAGACTTATGAGTAACCTCAAAATAATTGTATCCACCACAGGAGGACCTCTCCATATAATAATGTCAGGATTTGTGAAAAATCTTTATGCCACACGAATCCATTTACACCCACTGGCATTATACTTGAATTGCATATTTTATTTGGCCAATTATTTATCTTTCCATATTTTTTGACAGATTTGAATTCACGATCATCGTCAATATTTATAATATTGAGCGCTACATTATATCAAAGGTATCATCGGTGATCATTTTGATATCAGTTCCAATGAGCCATAACTTATTGAGATCTCTTCATTTTTCATCATTTTCGGGTACCTAAATCTTTGCCAAGGTTTTATGAAGTGTTATGTCATAGTGCTTTCTTAAAGCACTTGCCTCATCATTATGACCATCTTAATCATTTGCTCCTCTCCTTCTTCAAGGAGTTCTATATTTGGAACTGCTTGGTCTATCACGCTTCAGGCGTCTCATAGATCATGTCCTTCAAGGACCTTTCATTGGAGCATTTGCAATTGAATTAAAAAATAGGGTTAGCAAATACACTGGCAATTGATTTGCAATATTTTGCAAGTGAATTATCTCTTGAACTTTAAGTTCACATTTTTTTTTCCGAGGATCTAGATAATCCATCCAACACTCAATTTTCAGTTGCTAATCACTTTTCCCCCTAATGTTAAGAAAACTAACATTTACCCCCAAGCTCATTTGGGACCCATCTTTGTGAATTTTGGTGGAGTAATTGAATCATATACTGCACATTCAAATTTTTAGATGAAATTATTTGGTTCCTGACCCTGAACCAATTGTGATAGGAGAACCTTGTTGGCTTGATGCATTCAAGTGTTGCTACATGTTAAATAAATATATCTCATACCAAAATTTATTTAGGAGTTTTGTTCTCATAACTAATGGTTTAGCTATAATTGAACGCATACAATTTTTTTTGCTAAATTAACTTAGATATGGACCAGCATTATCAACATGATTTTATAATTTGGAACCATACTCTTAATTTAACAATTCGAGCAAACAACCTTGAAAGAACCAATTGCAAGTTGATATCAAAGCGTATGTGACCATACCATAGATGCATCTATGGTTCACATGGCAGGTCAACGGGCTCATATTCACTCTTTTATAAGTTTTAAAATTTCAGGGAATACAATTCCAATCTTAGCTGATCAAGATCATTCTATCACGAGAACAAGCAACACAAGAGAATTCTTGAAGAATCTTTTATTTCTTCAATATATAGCCACGTGAATTCTCAATTATTTTTGCATCACATTCGAACCAGGATGGCCAACCAGTTATGCCAACTTATCTTTATTTCAGTAAATTTCTAGTTTACTTTCGTGTGTGATTTTGTCATCATACTTATATTTATGTACTACAAACAAAAGAAAACGACGGGTAATCTTTTACATAAAAATTTGTAACCCGCTTCAATTGTAGTAATATGAAGATATTAGATCTTCCCATAATTTATAGTCTCAATCCTTTTTCAATGTCTTTGAAACTTATAAGTTTCCTTTTGAAACTTAGTACAATAATTTCATTCCTTCGGGTAGTAACACATTAGCTCTTCTGGAGCTCTAAATTAATTTTATGTACTACCACATATTCAATCATATCAACATCATTAATTGTCTCTCCACATAGTTTCAACTGAGAACAATTCTAAACATTGCAGAGTTGTAGTCATGAACAGACTTATAGTCTTGATTGATCCAATCATATCGTGTCTTTGGGTGGATGACCATCTTCAGGTGGTTATACCTTTCTTTTAGGCTATTCCACAAAACAAGTGGATTCTTAATCGTGAGATATTTAATTTTCAGAATTTCGTCAATATGATGGCGCAAGAATATCGTAGCCTTAGCACGATCTTGGTTTGATGCTTTATGTTCACTTTTTAATGGTATCTCCAAGACCCATTGCATCCATATGGATTCAGCATCCAACACCCATGAAAGGTAGTTCTTGTCTGAACTTTGAAGGGCAACGAAATTAAGTTTCTTAAGGTTATCCATATTAAAAAAAAGAGAAAAATAATACCTTGACCTTCAAATTTTGAGACGGTAGAGTTGTAGAGAAACAATATCACCAAAGGAATATCATTTCTGTGGCTAAGTAATACATCTTTTGAAAAAAAAAATTAATTTTTTTTACCTCAGATCTTTCAAAGTGAGTGCTCAAGGCAGAGACTCGCACTGATAACGTGTTATGAAATAATAAAGAAAGAACAAGAATATTGTAGAGAGAGAGAGAGAGAGAGAGAGAGAGAAGGAGAGAAGTTCTAATTTCTCTTGATGAGATGAAATACAATGAAGGAGAACCCCTCTATTTATAGGGATAATTCCTCCTAACTTTTCTCCAAAAGATAGTCTTTCACTATAATATAAATACATGTATCCACTATAATACACATTATAGACATTCACTATAATACAAATATGTTTATAACAACTTTCTTAATAGAGAATTATCATGTTGACATATTTTTATACGATCAAATGAAGATGCAATATATCTTCATATATATCCTTATCAATAAATCAAAATTACTTAATTATATATTTTTACTTTCATTTATGACTTAATTATAATAAATTAATATAATTGATATAAGTATTGAATTTTCATAAGTTTTTAACTATCCTAAGAGATCATATCATATCATAAGGAATTTTATTATAATTTATAGTGATTGAGTGACTTTATATTGAGACTATATTTGACAAATGACAATTTATTTGAAAAAGCATAATTATTTATGATCTTTAAAGACTACAAATCAGAATATATATGCACTATAAAACATGAAGAGAGGAAAATATGATATTATTTTCCTTACTGTTTGTTCCTCCTTTTATTCTTTCTTCAATTCTTTTTTTAATTTTTTTTCCTCTCTACCTAGTATTTAAATTCTAAAAGAACCAATCTTTCTCTTCCTTTTCAATATCCAATTCAACTTACCCTTTCCTTCAATTTTTCTCTGAAATTTTAAATAGTAATTTCATCACATCATTTGATCCTTATGTCATCCCAAAACATCCCCCACCATCCCTTATAAATCCAAAGAGTTCACCCAATGAAATTTGATACAAAATTACTATGAAACTTTTTGACATAAAGAGTTTTTTTTTAACTGAACGTTTGATATTAATATTGGGGCTCTAATTCGTGCCATGTAATGCTCATTTAATGGGGAAGCGTTCCTAATAGAATTAATTTCACATATAAGGCCCGAACTTGAAATCTCTTATTAAAGATAGAAAGATTCTATCTATCCCACCACAACTCTTATGGTATACAAAAAGTTACAAATTGCACATAAGGCATATTTTGGAAAAATATATTAAGAAATTACAAAAAGTTATTAATAATTTCTTGAAAAAATAGCAATAGTAAGAAACCACGATAATAAGTAATAATCTATATCTATTTTTTATGGTATCATAATACATCACTAATTGTGAAAATATTGTCAAGAAAAGTTTACTAACATTCCTCATTCTAGCATTAACAATAATTTTCTCTAGCTCTTCAACTATACCGACTATGATCCTATAAATTTATAAAAGTAAGTTTTTCATTCCTCAGGGGACATTTCTAAAAGGGGAAAAAACAACATTATAGAGTCTCATTTTATCTTGCATTTCATTTGAGGTAGTTAATAAGCAAATAGATCAATAATGTGTATGTATATGTATGTGTGTGTATATATATATATATATATATATATATATATATATATATATATATGCGTTATTGATTTCAAAGGCCATGTATTACTTTAAAGACAATTGGATAGAAGTTCAAAAGTCATATTGATTTCACCTTCCACCCCCATTCTTTCATCTTCATTAGTTATAACAACAATCTATTTTAATGTGTATTAATCTTTGAATAATAAAATTACTAATTTATTTTTGTGCATTTTCATACTCTAATTTTCACGCTATATATAGATTGGAAATAAATCTTCTGCATGTTGTAATTTGCTTTGCCTATATAGGTTTTAATTGAATTTTTACAATGACAGATTCATTTCTTTCACAGTTGGTTACTGCCTGAAATGATTTCATCATAACGGTTAGACTTTATAGAATGTGGAATGCGATTAATCCTAAGAAAAATAGCGAGTTGGTCGGTATGAATATGATATTTATTGATGAAAAGGTAACTTATTACATTGACTCATATTTTTAATACAAATTTTTCTTTAAAACTTTTAATTCTCAATTCACTTATGGCTTTCGTCTATCCGGATAATTTGATGCATGGTATAATTAGGAAAAATCAAGTTAACATGTTCAAAGACAAGTAGAGTGATGGTTTTCTGTTTATCATCAAGAACTTTAAAGTTGTTGAAAGTCAAATTTGATCATCAAATTCATTAAGAAGGGAAGTCAATTTATCCAAAAATAAGAATAAATAATTATCTTTTTTCTATAGCGCCTCCAATTGTGTTTCTCCGTCCATTAGAGCAGTACCTATTGACTCTAAATCGACTTTATTCGATCTGTTCACTTCTCTCAAATTTCTTAGTTTTTCTTATGAGTGATCTTTCTTCTATTAAGCTCAAAACATCCTCCTGCATCAACTCAACTCTCTCTCTCTCTAAATTATTGTGACACCGCAAAGGTTGAATTCTCTTTTGCCTCTGCTAGCAGCTGCAACATCTAAAAAATATGAATTTTCTTCTAGTATTAGACAGTATTTAAATACTACCTAAAATCTCTTCATATTCTTTACATTTTAATTGAATAATAAATTTACACATTTTAAATTATACATTTAGTAGCTGAAAGTAAAAATAATTATGATTTAAAGATAAGAAATATGAAAAGTTGGAGTAATAATAATAATAATAATAAAGATTTTTATTCTATAATGAGATAAATAAAAAAAATATAAGAGAAAATATTTAAAAAATTGACAAAAAAAGATAAATACTAATGATGGCCTAAGAGAGGTGCCATACTAATGTATGCATTAAAAATTCTTGCATTGCTAATATCATGATTTGTCATGTATTAATTATGCATTACATAATATCTAATAGAGTGTATTACTAATGCTAGTTATATATAAATTGAAAAAGTATACCAAACAAGATATAAGTAATATATAATATGAATACATGCATTATTTTTTTAATGCATCATCTCAAAAGACCCCAATTATTTATTATCAATTTCAACATTTCTAACTAAATATATAACTTCTTACTTTAAAAATTGATTTCAACACTTAAAAAAAAATTTAACATTTAATATTTATCAAACTACTTTTTTTCAGTTATCTAAATTGATAGGGTGCTGCTAACGGTCACAATTTTGTGACCCAAATATGGCCACAATGGTTAAAACACCATATTAACCTTTTCTTTAAATAAAGTTAAATTTTTATTATTTTTTAAATAATAAAAATTAGTGCAATTATAATTGTTATGTTGGGTGAGACACAACTATTATTAATTATGCAATAAGATTATTTAATTAATTCTATAATATGGGATACACTATATCATTTTACTTTATCTTTTTCTCATTCTTTCCAATTCACTTTTTTTCTTGATTTCTCTTCTCTTTTCTTTTTTTTTGTGTGTCTTTTATAAAAAATTTTAAAACTAATTTTATTATACACAGACCATAATTCTTTAGAAATATATTTGAATAAAGCTCATTATTTAATTTTAATTTATAACATAAAATTATTTTATTTTTTTATTATATAAAAGTCATTTAATTCTAAAATTTATCGCATAAATCTTTTTAAATTTTAATATATTTTTTAACCTAAAAATTATGCAACTTTAAAATTTATCATACAAAAGTCAATTTTTTTTTTAAATTTTTTGTTACTTAAAAGTTATTCAATTTTGACCAACTTAACTAAAAATAAATTTTATTTTAATTGTGATATTTATATCAAAAATATAATAAAATGCTCCAAAATAAATTAATTATATTCAGGATAATTTTAAAAACATCCCTTCATATTCTTCTTCATAACACAAAACTCGTTGGAGATATACAACATTACATTTCTTTTTCGTAATTTATTTTTTCTATAATAATTTTAACACACCATCATTGATATTAAATAAAATTTGATTTTCCTGTTTTTTCTTACTAATAACTCGTTTGCATAGTAAATTCATAAATACCTTTAAAAAAATAAATAAAATAATTTTTGTGTGATAAACGTTAAAGTTAGAATACTTTTATGTGATAAAAATAAAATAAAAAATAATTTTTTGTAATAAATTTTAAAATAAGATGAATTTTATGTAACCAAAAAATAAGAAAGTAATTTTTTGTGTGATAAACTCGGAGTTGGATGATCTCGAGTAAAATTTATCCAAATATTATTCAATTTCATTATCTAACTTTTATAATTCTTTTGATTTTCTCCTACTTCATTTTTCATTTTTTAAAAAAATTAATGAAAATAAAAAATTAAATAAAATAAAAGTAATGATAAAATAAAGATTGATTACTCATAAAAAATACTAGCTCAATTCAATAATAGTTAAAAAAAAGATATAGGAGAAGGAAAACTAGCCGAGAAAAAAAGGGCTTCAATTTTTGATTGCATGAAAAGTGAGATCTACTCCAGTCCATTTGTCAACAAATGGATGCTCTCGCACAACTATGACTTGACATGTCTCACACATAATAAAATTTATAAATAGGGTCGTAAGACTACAATATTAATACATGACTCTTGGGTTACTGCTAACGAGAATCGATACTTATGAACTATATTATTTTTATGATTTCTATAATATAATAATAATTAATAAAATTACTTAATTAGAAGTCATTTTTAATAATAAATATAAGCAATGATTCACAAGTTTTCAAATCGATGTAAATGTGTGATTCTCGTAGGTTGCTATTAACTAGGGTCGACACTTATGAACTATATAACTTTCAAGGTTTTTATAATGTGGTGATGTCTATCATGGATAAAGCGTTTTGAGTTCTGACAGTTGTTATTAAAATATTTCAAGCAATATTTAAAGAATTATTTAAACATAATAATTAATAAAATTATGTAATTAGAGGTCATTTTATTAATAAATATAAGTAATGATTCATAATTTATCAAATCAGCATAACATAGAAATACACAAAATAAAAAAAATATACATACGAGAATGCTGAAAAAATTCTATAATTATATTTGTAGATGTGGGATTTGCTATAAATTTGTGTACGTATGAAAATAAAAAAATATATGAGAATATATATATATATATATACACATATATATGCGAAATATTTTCACAACCATATTTGTAGATATAGGATCCGTTATAAATTTATTCATTCTCCATGTATTGAAAAAGTTTCTCATGTATTAAGAAATAACTAATAAATATAAATTGATCAGGGAATTTGAATTTTGAAGAGAAGGGTAAAAATATCAAAAAAAATTATTTATAGTGGAGATAGACAATACCATCTTATATTGGGTCATTGTGGTCAAAAATGATTTTTCAGCAAAATAATATGAGTGTAGGATGGAATGAAAACAGAAGTCGGGGTTCGGGGGTGGCAGATGGGAGTGTTGTATGAATGAGAGAAGACAATGAACTTGAAATGTCCCCAATGAAACTTTTTTTTCCTCATTTTCATTAGAAAAGTTATTTTTTTCATTTTAGAAAACTTGTTTTTTTTAGAAAAATCATTTTTTTTCATTTATAGTATTAGATTATTTTAAAAAATAACATACATAATTTTTTTCTTTAATTTTAAAGTAATTTTTAAAAATTTAATACACTGTTAAAAAAAGTCACTTAATAGCTCAGATTAAATAAATTATTTTATTAAAATATGTCTTTAATATACACATAGAAAAATATAAAATATTTTTAGAAATTTGTGCAACATCTGTAACAACTCATATGTCATTACGAGGAGAAATGAAACTAGAATACTCTAAATGAGGCTAGACAGCAGTTAGAGAAGTATTTTGGAGTGAGCTAGTGAGAATTGATGATTTTGTGGAGCTTCTGGTTTCGGGAGACCGCTATAGCGGTAGAATTTCTACTGCAGCGAGATCGTGGTGGCAGTCAGAGTCCCACCGTAACGGACCATGGTGATAACCGCTAGATCTGCTATAGTGGTTTCCTGACTTCCATAGCGGGTCCGCTGCAGCGAAAATGTGACCGTTGCAGCGGACGACGGGAATCAGAAAGTGAGTTTAAGTGGAATTTTTGGGATTATACCTCATTATGAAAGGGAACGTGAATCTAGCCACCACTTTCTCTATTTAAAGAAAAAGAAAGAGGGTGCGGGTCAAATCCGCATCCCTTTCTCAGCTTGACACCTATTTTAGAACCATCCTTTTTTAAGTACGACAAAACTTCCTTACTAAGGCTAAGGCACGCTCGATAGCAAGAAGCTAGTGACTTCATTCAGGTCATTAACTAGAACTTAGCTGGTCTTTTCGGATGATCAGCCACACTAGGACTGAGACACGGCCCGGACTCCCACGGGGGGCAGCAGTGGGAAATCTTGGACGTATAAGTGGTAGGGCCTGCTTTAGAAAGTAGGTTTTCAAGCTCGCAGATTCAAGATTTAAGTTAGAGGCTGACTAGTTAAATAGGAAATTCAAATGAAAGAAGGTTTTTTCACCTTATATTGATTCTTTGTTCCTGCTTCAACTCATAGATGACTACCCGAGGATCACTCACTCTAAACAGCTATGCTTGTCGCCCGGACAATAGGCGGTCAAGAATCGCCCTAAGGTATAAGGAGGGAATAGGAAATATGGGGCACCGACATCCAAGCATGCCCTCGTTTCGACCTCAGCATCCTAAGCTAATATAAAATAGAACCTTTATGCTTCCTTCGCATCCCTTCCCATTCTGCCTGGATCCGGTATCGTAAGTCATATCGTTTCTACTTTTTCGGGAAAATGGGTTTTCGGTATCTAGGCATGGTTTAGTAGGTGGGTTGGTGCACCTCTTGCCCATTGAGAAATAATGAGGTTAGCCCCCCCCCTCCCCCCGAATGAAGAAGTAGTGGGGGCCCCTTCCCACGTATGCGCCTTTATTTATATTTTTTCTATTTTTGAATTACCAATGGAGAATCTTTCTAAAAAAATCTCTCTGGCAAAATGCAATTCGTCGAGTTTAATTCAAGGTGCATCTTGCTTATAAAGCATTGGGTCGAACTCTTCTTTGGTGTCAAGGTAATAGCTATGAATAGTCATCAACTTCCCGAAAAGAGTAGAAGAATGGGACCTATTATGGGACATACAATGCATTACAGACTTATGATCATTATGCTTCAACCGGGTTATTTGAAAAAGTCTTTTTTTTCTTGTAAATGCATTTTTCTCTTTTTAAAGAGAGGGGGCTTCAAGTTCTTAGGAAGAGCCGTACGAGACAGCTCATGAAAAGTGAGGCGGTGGAGGAACATATAGATGTGAGAAAGATCGAAAATCGTAAACCTCTGTCTCCACCTTTCATTCATTCTAAAGGAGAAGGAGGAGGAGGAGGAGCTAGCTTTAGGGGTGGAATCGAATGATTACGAGATAAACAATGAGATAAAGGAGAGCGCTTTCTCTTCTCTCCAGCACTCTCGGACTGATCATCTTGCTGCAACAAAGCAAGCTTAGGAATGAATCTAATAGAAATTTAGGTCTCTGTCCGCTTGGAAGATTATTCTTTCCTCCTCGGTGAAAGAGGGCAAAAAAGCTCTTGACGTAGGGAGGTTCGGTCCAGTCTGTTCACCTCAATTTGCGCCTTATTTGAGATTAAAGAAGGCGGGGTGGCGACCTCGTCTTAAGATAAGATATAGGCAATAATACTTTAAGCGCACCTGATCAACATGAAGGGTTAAGGTCTGAAGGCGATTTTCTCCCCCAGAGCAGTTGAATTTCTTTTTCAAGGTAAGTCTTTTGAATTACTATCTCTATGATGGATTATGTTGACTTTAGGATTCAAGGAGAACCTTTAATGGTAATTTTCTAAGCTAATAACCCTAGGCTGATAAATTAGGGCTGAATCATGGGGAGTTAATTGGGTGGTTTGATTAGAGGTTTTTAGGGAGTAATAATCATTTCCCAAGGTTTAATTCTTAAAGAATGTGGGTTATGCGGGAATTGAGACCTAGAACTAGGTGGAATTGGGGTTTTACACTTAAAATTGCCTGGAAAGGTTTGAGTTTCTAAAACCCTTTGTGGGTAGTAGATTACCAAATTCTGTCCTGTTCTTGTTAGACTTTGTGCATTCAGAAACACTAAGGAAAAAAAAGGCTCCAGTAGAGTGACTTTCATCCGAACCCTCTCAGTTGGAGTAGGTTATGATTTAGAGGAGTTAGACTTTATATAATAGCCTGTATGTATGTACAATAATAATGTGTAACTTAGTATATGGACTTTACTTGCTATGATGATTGCCCTGTTAAATTAAACTATTGAAGTAAATTGATATGATGTGGTCACTGAACCAATATAGATCTGTGTTGAATTGTTAAGGGTGTTTCTTTTGCATGGTTATTGAAGTGATTGATGAATTGTTAATTATTCAAATAAGGGAGGTAGACTATAAACTCCTGAATGTCTTAATAACAAACTCTGCTATGTTTCAATTGTTTTGAGAACAATTAAGGATAGTAAGAATATCCTGAGATGAGAGGCTCGTATCCGAGGGGAGCATTCAGGTGATCAATATGGATTGAGTGGCTCATGTCCAAGGGGAGCATCAGGACTAGAATATGAGTGGGAGCGGGTACAATACTGATACAGTACATTGATTTCTAGAGTCCCTCTAGCATGTGTGTACATTGATATTGGTGACGAAGTGTCTATGGTGATAGGCCGGAGGCGTGTACCCAACATGTCACTATTTATTCTATTTTATAATGTAGTTGTAAATGTGTTAAAGACTTGAAATCAATAAGTGCTAAGTGGTTGAGTTGAGCTTGTGATCATGTGATTGTCACCTAGATGTGGAAAAGTGGAAAAGACTTGATGTTTGATATGGATAAATGAATATTTTGATGTTGAGTTGTTCTATCTTGTTATGATTCACTTTACACCGCATGTGATTATGTAACAGTTGTGAATCGATGTCGATAACATATATTTATATTTGAATAAGCCCGACATTGTGTGAATGATTAAAAGTTGGTGAAATAATGAAGGTGTAGCTAAGTTGAGCTACTTCCCTGCTGTAGTGGGACTTCTTCAACTACGACAAGACCGCGGTGGCGGTAAAGTGACCTCCGCAGCGAAAGGCCTAATCCAGTGAGCAGGCTGGTTATCACTTGTGCAGAGCTAAGTTCTTGAAATTTGTTGTGTGTGTGTATATATATATATATGTATATATATATGTATAAGGTCCTGCACTGATTTTATATTATTGTTGCATTGCTTATATGTTATTATGTAAGGTCGGCCGATGATGCCTACCAGTATCGTGTTTTGTACTGACACTACTCCTGCACTTCTTTTCTGAGTGCAGAATTCGATCCAGGAAGCTCCTCTCATCCTCACCTATAAAGTATTAGTTTCATTTGAAAAGTGAGGGATAGCAAGACAGGCAATCCCACTTCTCTATTGAAGATGGCTCTCCTCCCGACATTTTCTTTTATTTCCTAGACTTATCATTCCTAGTTTTGTATGTAGACGTCTGGTGTAATGACAATCAGATCTTGAGAATATTGTTTGTTTTACATATTTGTTATCCTTTGGATATTTTATTTCACTTTATTGTAAAGTGTTATTTCTTTTGAATAATTAATGTCGAGGTAATTGTTGGAATCGTTGGTTCGCCCACTGAGGGGTTAGTGTGGGTGCCAATTATGGTCATTTGGATCATGAGAAAGTTGGTATTAGATCCTTAGGTTCGTTGATCTCATTTCACTAAGACGGGTCTAGTAGAGTCTCACGGATCGGTATGGAGACGTCTGTAACTTATCTTTGAGAGGCTGTAGGACTTTAGGAAAACTCCTTTCTTCTTCCCTTTTGTGCAATTACTTGATTTCAATTGGTATCTGTTGATCTAAATTGGTATCTAACAACTCTTCTTTCTTTCTCTCATAGATGGTGAGAACACGTGCAGATAGAAATAGAGAAGCAACACTCGAGCCAGCAGCAACAGTAGTAGTCCGCTGAAGAAGAAGAGGTCAAGGATGCAGGTGAAGGCTTGTCACAGCAAGAGGAGGGGATTGCGCTCCTCCTCCAGTACGGACGAGGTCAAAATCTATAGTAACTCCTGCAATTCAGGAAAGGGTGGCAGTAAAGCTGGAAGTTCCAATGCAGGGAGAGGTTCTTGCCACTCTAGCATCCTCCGAGGTTCTGGCTCAGGTTCTCAATCTCTTGAGTGGCCTCATGGATAATAGGGCAATGCCAACAACTCCTTCATAACAACAATCAAGGATACAACATGTAGCTGCAGTGGATCCTTGCATTGATGACATGTCTGAGGCGGTTATGGTTCCGATGTCGGTGGTTGGGCCGGTGATGACCAAGGAGAAGCATGACTTGTTCTGGAGGTTTACTATGATGAAGCCTCTAACCTTTTATGGTACTGAAGCGGATGGCGCCTATGAATTTATTATAGATTATCATGAGAGGCTCCATAAGATAGGGGCGGTGGAGAAGTACGGTGTGGAGTTCATCGCCTTCCAGCTAGTGGGTGATGTAAAAAGCTCTAGTAGAGGGCTTTCATGGAGTGTAGACCAGCAGAGTCACTACCATTGACTTGGACCCAGTTCTACTCCACATTTCTGGAGAAGTATGTACCCCGTACCTTGAGAGATAGGAAGCGGGATGAGTTCACTACCATCAAGCAGGGAAGCTCTTCTGTTGCAGCCTACGAGGCCCAGTTCCATTCACAATCCAGGTATGCTCTACCCTACTGCCCATAAAGGAAAAGAGGATCAGACGGTTTGTTAAAGGCCTGAATGTGGGTCTCCAGTTATCAGCTCTTTAGATGGTCTCCTCAGGTAAGAACTTTCAGGAGGTGGTGGAATATGTGAAGACATAAAGGGGGTAAAATAGGAAGGGTACACAAATAATTTTGAGAAGAAGGCTAGAAGAGTGGGTTCCTACAGTGGCTCTGTTGCTAGGACTCCGGTACCATAGGATTTCTATGGGCATCCTATTCAGTCGGCTATGCAGGTGTCACCCAGAGGTCCATCAGAAAACACTCCCTGACCAGCAGGTACAGTCGAGGGTACTTAGCTTGTTTTCTCTAACTTTGGGGCTCATCCTATTTCGACTATTCCAATCTGAGGCAAGTGATTGAGGAGGTATACCACGAGTGCGGGGAGTATGGCCACATCCGCTGATGATGTTACAGGTTTGGCCAGGGCAGACAGATCATCCTGTACCCAGCTCCTCCAGCTTCGGCCGCTGTCGGAAGAGGAGGCAGTGCATTCAGCAGGGATCTTCCATAGCTTGGGAGAGGTAGTCAGCTAGCCGTCAAAGGTGGTGCTCAGCCGAGTAGAGGAGGTGCTCAGGTGGGTAGGGGTGGCACCTAGTCAAGTTGAGGGGTGGCACAGCCCAACCAGGGCTGTTCGCAGGTAGATAGCCAGGCTCACTTTTATGCTTTTCCTGGCAGGCCCGAGGCAGAGGCTTCAGATGTTATTACAAGTTTGATCTTTGTACCTGACAAAATAGCTATGGCTTTGTTTGATCTGGGTTTTACTTTTTTCTATATGTCTACTTATTTTGCATTGAGATTGAATCTTTCTTATGATGTACTTAATACTCCTATCCATGTGTCTACTCCTGTTGGGGATTCTGTGGTGGTGGATAGGGTTTTTCGAGATTGTATTGTTGATTTATGGGGTTTGACACTCTGGTAGACTTGGTGATCTTGGACATGGTTGATATTAATGTGATTTTGAAAATGAGTTGGTTATCTCCTTACCATGCCATTTTGGATTGCCATGCTAAGACTGTTACTATATCGGGCTCAGGGTCGTCCAGGTTAGAGTAGAAGGGAGTTTTAGCCTGCTCCTAGGAAATTCATTTCTTATATTTGTGCTCAAAAGTTTATAGAGCGAGGGTATTCAGCGTATCTAGTGCATATTCGGGATACTAGTTCCAAGGGTCCTTCCATAGAGTCGGTTTCGGTAGTTAGTGAGTTCTTAGACTTGCAGATCTTCCCTGCATGCCATCGGACCATGATATTGATTTTTGCATAGATTTAGAGCCAGGGATTCGACCTATTTGCAATACACTATACCGAATGGCACCAGTTGAGTTGAGAGATCTCAAGGAGCAGTTGAAAGAGCAACTTAATAAGGGGTTTATTAGGCTAAGTGTCTCTCCGTGGGGTGCCCCAGTCTTGTTTGTGAAAAAGAAAGACGGTAGCATACAAATTTGCATTAATTACCGTCAGCTAAACAAGGTAACTATTCAAAACAAGTACCCTCTTCCTTGAATAGATGATTTGTTTGATCAATTAGGAGCAGTTGTATTTTCAAAGATTGACTTGAGTTCGAGTTATCACCAGCTGAAGATTTGGACTTAGGATATTCCCAAAACAGCCTTTCCGACCAGGTATGGGCATTATGAGTTTCTGTTCATATCCTTCGAACTCACAAATGCTCCAGCAACATTCATGAGCTTGATGAATAGTATCTTCAAACCCTATCTAGATTCATTCATAATTGTTTTTATTGATGATATCTTGTTATATTATAAGACCAAGCAGGAGCACAAGAATCATCTGAGAATCATATTGGGGTTTCTAAAGGAGAAATAGTTGTATGCCAAATTCACTAAGTGTGAGTTTTGGTTGGACTTGGTGTCTTTTCTGGGGCATGTGGTCTCCAAAGAGGGAATCAGAATTGACCCAGAAGGTGGAGATGGTCAGAAATTGGGCTAGACCAACTAATGTGACAGAGATTCAAAGTTTTGTTGGGCTGGCTAGCTACTATCATCGGTTTTTGAAGGGGTTTGTATCCATTGCCTCCGTATTGACCAGGTTGAATCAGAAGAATGTACCTGTCCAATAGTCTGAGGAATGCGAAGAGAGTTTTCAGAAGCTCAAGACCCTGCTAACCACGACACTTATCCTGACATTAGTGGTGGAAGATAAAGATTTTGTGTTTTATTGTGATGCCTCACGATCTAGGTTGGGTGTTGTGTTAATGCAGAAAGGGAAGGTCATTGCTTATGCCTTGAGAAAATTAAAGGTGCACAAGAAGAATTACCCCATTTATGACCTGGAGATAGCAACGGTAGTTTTCGCCCTAAAAATCTAAAGGCACTACCTGTACGGGGCTCATTGCGAGGTATTCATAGACCATCATAACCTGCATTATGTGTTTTACCAGAAGGATCCTAATTTGAAGCAGAGGAGGTGGATGGAATTGCTCAAGGACTATGATGTCACCATCTTGTATCACCCAAGAAAGGCTAACGTGGTGGCAGATGCGTTGAGTCAGAAAATAGTAAGTACGGGTAGTTTATCTTATCTGGAAGCTACTTGACGATCGATGGTCAGGGAAATTCAGACATTGGCAAATAGTTTGATAAGGCTCTCTTTGACAGAAACAGGTAGGATACTAGCTAGCATGGAGGCTAAGTCATTGTTGTTAGAGGAAATAAAGGCAAGACAGTTTGATGCTAAGAAGTTGGGTAGGATCTGAGATAAGGTTCTATGGGGAGAAACAAAGGAAGGAGTGCTAGATGGCGAAGGGTTCCTGAGGATAAAATGCCGTGTGTGTGTTCCCTGAGTTGGTGAGCTAATTAAGACTCTTCCAGCAGAAGCTCACAACTCGGGTACTCCATTCACCCTGGAGTCACCAAAATATACCATGACTTGAAGCGACATTATTGATGGGGCAGAATGAAGAGAGACAGTGTTGACTATGTCGCCTAGTGTTTTAACTGTCAATGGGTGAAATACGAGCACCAAAATTCTGGGGGAACACTTCAGAGGATGCCTATTCCCGAGTGAAAATGGAAGAGAATAACTATGGATTTAGTAGTTGGTCTTCCAAAGACGTGGGGAAGTTTGATTCTATTTGGATCATTGTGGATAGATTGACCAAGTCTTCTCACTTCTTGCCTGTCCAAGTGTCACGCCCCGCCTTGGGGGGTATGACTGGCACCTGGTTCCCTATTAGGACTTGAACTGCTAGACTACTGAGCCTAAGCACATCTGGTGCCTAGCTGGCTCTAACTCAGATTCAAGGAATCAACGGGCTATATAACGGCTGCAAATACAGCCTCCGACCGACTGGGCCTATAGCCACCTGTATAAGACTTCAGCTAACCAGAAACATACTTACAAAGGGGGAAACCTATGCGGGCCGACAAAGCCACCATGCTGTCTAGTTACCTGTAACTCAATAATAGAATACTGAATAACTACGTGATTGGCAAGGTCACCACTACTATCAGACTATGGCCCCACATAGCCAACATAATCAACAATGCTAAACAGCTAAACAAAACGCACGGCCTCACACGACCGGCACAACTAACCACAGGGAAATATATACAGACTTCAAGCCTCTAGGAATACTGATAAGATTGTCGGGACAGGGCCCCGACCTACCCGTACTATACAACAAAAGAAAATGAAATACACCTCTAAATATCAAGCTCCGGATGACAGGAGCTGATGACTCTGCGCGGGCTAGGATCACGAGGGATCGGCTCCTCGTTTGTGAGTACCTGCAGGCAAGTAATGCAGCACCCCAAACGGGCGTCAGTACCACTGGTACCGAGTATGCAAAGCAACAGGATACAACTGAATACAAATAACATAACTAGCAAATTCTGAATAGCAGGAGAATACTGAATCTGTAAGAACTGATATGAACTGAATCAGACTACCTGTGCTGTGATAGGGCAGGAGCATACCTATAGACGTAGCGGCCTGCTGTCTATTAACTATCATATAGCACATAAATACATATATATATATATATAGCAAACAAGAGCCAATACCAACCCCCATAATCCGGATGGCACCAAGCAAGCAAACAATCTATATACCCCTACCCGAGTCAAAACTAGCCAAAAATAAGTCACTCCACTCATCTGCTAACTACGGGCACCTCTGCCGGCCCCTTGGGTCTCCAGCTTGGGCCATAGCCTCCGATATAAATAACCCTGTCTGTGTCCGGAGGACTCCTATACTGTATCTGTAACTGTAACTGTATTTGAATCTGTTTCCTAGGCGCTTGCGCACAACAGGGCTATCTGTACTGTAATGCTGATCAGCCTGATATGGGGAAAGCTTCATCCCATCTTCGTCCAAACTGGGGATGGCATGCCACTCCTTGGAGTGACGTAAACCCACCCACTCAGTGGGCGACACAGTTACCAACCCAGGGGCGGCGAGGAAGCTCAAAAGGGTGCCCTCACGACACAACCAAGTCTCAACAAACAATAAGCACATATATAGCAAGCATGTTTAAACTGAAAAATACTATCTAAATTCTAATTTCTTATTCTGATCTCTTTCTGTATTATACTAATTCTCATACTGTTTTATACTGAATCTGTGATCTTTATCTAACTGCATGGCTACCCTGTAGCCAAGATACTATCTAACTGTATGGATATACTATAGCCAAGATATCATCTATCTGTATGGCTAATCTGTAGCCAAGATACTATCTGACTGTCTGATTTTACTTTACTAACTCTTATTCTGAATATCTGTCATATTATTCTAGAAACATGCTTGCTAATCATATACTGGGCTATACTGAGTCTGGAATGCTAACTTTCCATTTTGGCGCATGCTTTACTAACTTTCGGACTGAGTACGATATAACAACGCAAACCAGATTTACTGAACTTGCACAATACTCAATATTCAACTCCGGGAATTCTACTATGGAGTTTACTGTGCTATACAAGGCTAAAACTACTAACTTGCCGAAGAAACTGGCTTTACATACCTTAACCTCAGTTTATCCGACTAACGAACGAAGCTCGATCAGTACTCCAGCTATTTCTCCCAACTGCATTTACATATATGTCAATTAGAACTAAATACACCAATATTCTGAAAGAAAACGTCACTTTCGATATATTTATAGCCTAAACCTTGGGCTTATCGAAAGACAGTCAAAAACTTGCTATTTCTCGAAAGTCCAGAAGGTAGAAATACTCACTTTAGGGATAGGAGTATATCAACACTAATTTGGAGCAATTTCACTTACCTTAGTTCGGTAGCACGACAATTTGCTGGCCGAATTTCACGAAACTAAATCCATAGGAACTCTCCTCACTGCTTAATACCTCGGTATCTGGAGTTAATTTGAGTTTGGACCGCGTTTGACGGCGTAATCGGATGAATATTGGTAAGAAATCTTCGTTCTCCCCTGTTCCCCTACATTTTCTTCTGGAAATTATAAGAATTTTATGAAATAAACCGAAGTGAGGGGTTTATATACTTGGGCCTGGACAGGGCCAACGTGTCATGGAGCCAACGCGGAGGCTCCACCTCCGTGTCACGTTGCCATCGCGGAGGGGCTCTGCCCCGGCTCCTTCCGCGATGGTTCGACAGGTTTCTCGTCTGGTCTTTTCCCGGGCCTTCTTCTAGCATGTATGGCTTTCAAATACTCTTAACCAACACGCGAATAGGCCATCTATGTGTTGGGAATTTTACGGGGTATAACACCAAGTGACTTATAATACTGAGAAGTTGCCAAGCTATATATGAAGGAAGTGATTCAATTGCATAGGGTACCGGTGTCAATTATGTCTGATAGGGGTACTCAGTTCACCTCTCATTTTTGGAGGACCTTGCAGGCAGAGTTAAGCACCAGGTTGGACTTGAGCACAACCTTTCATCCTCAGATAGACGGACAGTAAGAAAGGACCATCCATGTATTAGAGGACATGCTCCGAACCTGTGTTATAGATTTTAGGGGCCATTGGGATAAATTTCTACCCTTGACAGAGTTTTCATACAACAACAACTATCATTCGAGCATTGGCATGGAACCATTTGAAGCTCTGTACAGGAGAAAATGCAGGTCTCCAATTGGGTGGTTTGATGCATTTGAATAAGACCTTGGTAAACTGATTTACTGAAGGAATCCTTAGAAAAAGTTTGGGTAATTCATGAGCTTCTGGTGGCTACTTAAAGTAAACAAATACAGTATGCAAACAAGAAGGTAAGAGATATGAAGTTTATGGAGGGAGAGCAAGTCTTGCTCAAGGTATCTCCCATGAATGGGGTAATGAGGTTAAGCAAGCGGGGAAAGCTTATCCTGAGGTACATTGGACCATTTGAAATCTTTCGACGTGTGGGTAAAGTAGCTTATGAACTGGCCTTACCACCAGGACTGTCTGGGTATATCTGACATTCCATGTTTCAATATTGAAGAAGTACCATGGGGATGGATTGTACATTACAAAATGGGACTCTGTGTTTCTAGATGAGAACTTGTCCTATGTAGAGGAACCGGTGGAGATATTGGCTAAGAGGTCTGCAAGATGAGGTCAAAAGAAATTGCGATTGTAAAGGTCCAGTGGAAAAATCATCCTATAGAGGAAGCCATATGGGAGACCGAGGTCGATATACGGATCAAATATCCTCAACTGTTCACAAAATCTGGTACGGTGTTGTAATTGGTATCTGATGTAAGGACCCGTATGTCATTATGAAGAGAAACAAAATTAGAATACTCTAAATATGAGGCTAGATAGCAGTTAGAGAAATGTTGTGGAGTGAGCTAATGTGAATTGATGATTTTGTGGAGCTTCTAGTTCCGGGGGACCACTACAGCGGTAGAATTTCTGTTCCAGCGAGACCATGGTGATGGTTGGAGTTCCTCTGTAATGGACCGGGAAGATAACCATCGAATACACTGTAGAGAATTCCTGACCGCCAAAGCAGGCTTGCTGCAATAGAAATGTGACTGCTGTAGTGGATGACTGGAATCAAAAAGTGGGTTTAAGTGGGATTTCTGGGGTTATATCCCATTATTTCCAAAACACGAAGGGTTAAGGTCTGAAGGCGATTTTCTCCCCCAGAGTAGTTGAATTTCTTTTTCAAAGTAAGTCTCTTAAATTACTATCTCTATGATGGATTATGATGACTTTAGGATTCAAGGAGAACCTTTAATGGTGATTTTCTATCTAAGAAATCCTAGGCTGATAAACTAGGACTGGATCATGGAGAGTTAATAGGGTGATATGATTAGAGATTTATAGGGAGTAATGATCATTCCCCAAGGTTTATTCGTTAAAGAATGTGGGTTATGCGAGAATTGAGACCTATAACTAGGTGGAATTGAGGTTTTATACTTAAAATTTCCATGAAGGGAATGGTTTGATTTTCTAAAACTCTTGTGTTGGTAGTAGATTACTAAATTCTATCCTTCTTGTTAGAATTTGCACATTCGGAAGCACTAAGGAAGGAAAAGGCTCCAACAGAGTGACTTTCATCGGAATCCTCTCAGTTGAGGTAGCTTATGGTTTAGAGGAGTAAGAATTTATATAATGGCCTGTAGGTATGTGCAATAAGAATGTGTGACTTAGTCCATGGAATTTACTTGCTATGATGATTGCCCTGTTAAATTAAACTATTGACGTAAATTGATATGATGTGGTCATCGAATCAATATGGATCTATGTTGAATTGTTAAGGGTGCTTCTTTTGCATGGTTATTGAAGTGATTGAGAATTGTTAATTATTCGAGTAAAGGAGGTAGACGGTAAACTCCTGAATGTCTTAATAACAAACTCTGTTGTGTTTCAATTGTTTTGAAAATGGTTAAGGATAGTAAGAATATCCTAAGATAAGTGGCTCATGCCTGAGGGGAGCATCCGGGCAAGCAATGTGGATTGAGTAGCTCGTCTTCGAGGGGAGCATCTGGACTAGCATATGAGTGGGAGTAGGTACCACGTCGGTATAGTACATGAATTTCTAGAGTCCCTTGCAGGTCATGACTGGAGGGGCAGAAATAAGACCCTCTAGCATGTGTGTACATTGATATTGTGACATAGTGATTATGGTGATGTGGCAGAGGCATTTGCTGATGTGTTGTGAGTTTACAACACTTTCAATGCTTAAAACTGAGAAAATAACATGGACTTAGGTATGTTTATATGAATATGAGGCACTTTTACTTTGATTTTAGGAAAAATAAGTGTTGGAACAAAAATGTGCAAAAAAAGCCTAAAATACAGAAAATCATCCAAGTACAAGTCTCAGTATGAGCCGTACCTTGATTGTATGAGCCGTACTGAGAATCGTGGTGAAATTCAGAAGGCTGGAATAAGAGGAAGGCAACATACGACTCTCAGTACGAGCCATAACTGGAATTGTGAAATTGTTCAGAGAAATTTGCGTTAAGGCAGTCTCTTGGTACGGATGGACTCACGAATCGAAGAATGCATATACGACCCATACCATGAGCCGTGGTGAGATTCAAGTAATTCTTCAAGACTTGGCAGAACTTTAGATACAATAAATAGTACGATTTGTAGGAGAAAGGTACGAGGCATACCACAACACTCGTGGAAAACTTTAGAAAATGTCGGAGTTCTCAGGGTCAAACCAAGGATGCATTATATGACTCATAGGACTGTGGTATGAGTCGTATTAGCCTACCAACACTTAGACAAATCTGCAGCAGTCAAGGACGTACGAGAAGCAGGTATGACCCATACAATCCTGCTACGGATCGTAGGGTCAGTCGTGACATAGTTGGTGTTAGATATGAAAAATTTCCTGTTAGCTCAGGAAAAGGTTTCTAAGTCTGTATTAATAGATTTTATGTTTTATTTTAGTGAAAAAATCATAGAAACAAAGTAGGATAGGCGTGTGAAGAATATTATTTGTGAACTTTTATCAATTTTGGAAGATCAATTCTTAGGATAAAACTTTTTATTTCATCCATTGTTCTTGAGATTGTTCTTTGATATTCAGATTTGGTTTTCTTCCAATTGTTGCTGTAAGTATTTAATTATGTGTTTGTCTGTGAATGCAAATTATAATCTTACAAATATGAGAGGATAAAACCTCCACAACTAGGGTTTGTGGGAACCATGGTGGATTAACAAAATAGAGTTACACAAAAATGATTTGAAACCAATGCTAAAATCTTGTATTATATTCTCTTCATCTTTAAATGTTTCTTAATGGTGTACAATGATAGGACTTGCCCGAATTATTTACTTGCTTGAACATAGAGAAGTAGAGATTAGAAAAAGAGAATAACAACAAAACCTTGGTCTTTATAATCATTGTATTAACTTGAGTTGTGGTTGCAGGATAGTTAAATTTGGAACATATTGATAACAGTTAGTTTGAAATCGCTCATGAGACCTAACCTAATGATTGATTATAGTCATCCAATAGGGACGAACCAGTCATTGGGATCAACCCTTGTTATCTGTTCTACAAGTAAGCATTATACCCGAAGTAGTTATGAACCCATGGGGAACACTTACCCTAGTTATTTGCAAATCTTGATATCAATCACAAATATAATCTTGTTTTAATATTGTTTTCTTTGAAATCCCCTAATTTGGAGATAACTCACCAACAAGTTCAATTACCGCTATTAGTATAGATCTTACTCTATTCCCTATGGGTTCGACCCCAACCTCTTTTTTTGGTTCTTTATTGACAAAGTCCGCTTCATACTTTTTCAGAAAGTGTGAGTTTGAGCTTTATCAAAAAGTTGCACCGTTACCGGGGGATACGATTAAGATTAGATTAGTTGCTTGTATTTGACTTGTGGTTGTTATTTACCTATTTATGTTTTCTTTGTTTTTCTTTTGTGATTTATTCAGGCTAGCACCAAGGGAGCTACCTTTGCAAACACCCAGATAGAAGACAAGAGACTGCTCGTGCCAGTGGAAGAGATGATGAACATTGACAGACTAGCAGCTGTCTTGATGAACTATGAAAGAGATGGGGTACCGGGGTACACAAAGCTTATGAATGCCCTAAATGGGATGGGTCATATAACTTCAGACCAAAGAAGTTAGACCTTGATTTGTAGAACCATTTGACTCCACCAGCAAAGTCATCAGTAAAGGAACCTCCAGTCCTTGAACTGAAGGCACTACCTCCCCATCTCAAATATGCATTCTTGGGTGAAGACAACACATTGTCAGTGATTATTGCAACAGATTTGATAGACTGGCAAGTAGAATCTTTGGTCACAATATTAAAAAGGAACAAAAAGGAAATTGGATGGACCATAGATGACATCATCGGGATCCTTCTAGGCATATGTACTCACAAAATACAGCTCGAGCCAAACTGCACACCAAGTATAGAGCATCTGCGATGCCTGAATCACCAATGCAAGAAGTAGTGAAAAAGGATATTATTAAGTGGCTAGATACTGGCGTAGTTTACCCCATTGCGGATAGCAAGTAGGTAAGCCCCGTGCAGTGTGTTCCAAAGAAAGGTGGGATCACAGTGGTACCCAATGAGAAGAATGAGCTGATACCAACAAGACCAGTCACAGGAGTATGCATGGATTACAGGAAGCTCAACCACTGGACCCAGAAGGACCACTTTCCAATGCCATTCATGGATCAAATGCTTGAAAGATTGGCAGGTAGAAGATGGTACTATTTTCTTGATAGCTACTCAGGGTACAATCAGATCACTATAACCCCAAAAGATCAAGAGAAGGCTACCGTCACCTGCCCGTATGGAACATTTACTTTTATGAGAATGCCCTTTGGATTGTGCATTGCACCAACCACATTCCTGCAATGCACCAACTACATTCCAGCACTACATAATGCAAATATTCTCAGATATGGTGGAGGACACCATCGAGGTATTTCATGGACGACTTCTTAGTTGTGGGTGACTCACTTGAATCTTGCCTCAAACACTTGGGCAAAGTGTTGAACATATGTGAAGAAACTAATCTGGTCCTAAATTAGGAAAAATTTCATTGTATGGTTAAGGAAGGAATAGTGCTGGGTCACAAAATCTCTGGAAAGGGGATTGAAGTGGACAAGGAAAAAATTGAAGTTATAGTAGGATTGTCACCACCCATTTTCGTAAAAGGGGTCAGAAGCTTTTTAGGGCATGCAGGATTCTATAGAAGGTTCATCAAGGACTTTTCAAATATTGCATAACCATTTTGCAAATTGCTTGAGAAGGAGGTGAAGTTCATATTTGATGAGGCATATCTAAAGGCCTTTGCGTGCTTGAAAGAGAAACTCACCACTGCTCCTATTATCACAGCTCCAGATTAGTCTCTTCTGTTTGAAGTAATGTGTGATGCTAGCGGGGTTTGCTCTCAATGCTGTCTTGGGTCAATGGAGAGAAAATATTTTCCATCCCATATATTACGCTAGTAAAACACTCAACATAGCCTAAAAGAACTACACTATCACCGAACAGGAGCTGCTAGCAGTGGTCTTTGCATTTGAGAAGTTTCGAGCATACTTGCTTGGAACTAAGGTGATCGTCCATACAGACCATGCTGCTTTAAGATACGTAATTTCTAAAAAGGATGCTAAACCCATGTTTATTAGGTGGGTGTTGTTTCTTCAAGAATTTGAGTTCAAGGTGAAAGACCGGAAATGAACTGAAAATCAGGTAGCTGATCACTTATCTAGACTAGAGTATGAGGCTAGGGAAAGAGAGGAGATTGATCGATGGAGCTTTTCCAGATGAGCAGGTGCTAGATGCATCCAGGGACTTGATTCCCTAGTTCGCTGACTTTGCAAATTATTTGGTCAGAAACATGATCCCAGCAGACATGACTCCCCAGCAAATGAAAAAGTTCTTATTTGATGCCGGAAGATACCATTGGGATGAACCATACTTATTTCACATTTCAACAGATGGGATCATTTGTAGGTGTGTGCCAGAGGTAGAAATGTTGAGCATTCTAGAGGGCTGTCACTCATCCCAATTTAGGGGTCATCATAGTGGTGTCGAACCAGACAATCCTGCAATATGGGTATTACTGGTGCTCTATTCACTAAAATGCCTATGATTATGCCAAGACATGTGATCATGTCAAAGACAGGATGACATTACTAACAAGCATGAGTTACCATTGACCCCTATTCTGGAAGTTGAGTTATTTGATGTCTGGGGTATAGACTTCATGGGCCCATTTGTTTAGATCATATGGGATGAAATACATCTTGGTGGAACTGGATTATGTCTCCAAATGGGTGGCGGCTATTGCACTACCTAAAACTGAAGGCAAAAATGTCACAACATTTCTGCGGAAGCACATATTCACTAGATTTGGTACTCCCAAAGCAATCATTAGTGATGGTGGATCACACTTTTGTAACCGCCTCTTTAGAACCCTATTGGAGAAATATGGACTCAAGCATAAGGTGGCAACACCTTACCATCCTCAATCAAGTGGGCAGGTGGAAGTTTCAAATAGGGAGATAAAGACCATTCTTGCCAAAACAGTGGATACTAATCGGAAAGATTGGTCTAGGAAGCTCGATGATGTGTTGTGGGCCTACGAATAGCTTATAAGACCCCCATTGGTTCATCTCCATATCAGCTGGTCTATTGGCAAATCATGTTATCTGCCGGTTGAGTTAGAGCATGAGGCATTATGGGCTCTGGAAAAGCTGAACTTAAACTGGAATGAAGCAGCCAAGCTGAGACTTGACCAGCTCAATGAGTTGGATGAATTCTTACTCAGAGCTTATGAGAGTGTGACCATTTATAAATAAAGAATGAAGATTTATCATGATAGTAAGATTGTAAAAAGGGAGTTCATAAAAAGGGAGTTCAACACTGGTGATTTGGTCCTACTGTTCAACTCAAGGCTCCGTTTGCATCTTGGAAAATTGAAATCTAGGTGGATGGGACCTTACAGAGTGGTGAATGTTTCCCCACGCAGTGCATTAGAACTTTAGAACAAAGATGAAAAAAGGTTCAAAGGTGAACGGGCAAAGAATAAAGCTATATCTGGGAGAGACGAAGGAAATAAGAGGAATCAAGGCGGTAACCTTGATGATGCCTAAAGAGTCACAAAATTTATGTTGTGCTGCGACATTAAATCAGGTGTTGTATAGGAGGCAACCCATGGATGGTGAAGTCTGAGTAGCCGCAGGTATGTTCCTTTCCCTCTGTTTTTACATTCTATGCTTTGGGGACGAAGCATGCTTTTTAAAAAAGGGAGGGGGTGTACTTGTATTTTTGGGATTTTGATTCCTCTGATGATTTTCTTTTCATGTTTCTTTTTCCTAGAGCATGCTATCTAGTAGAACCGGCATGTTTAGAATTTTATTTTTTTGATTTTTGTTAAATTAGAAAGTAGCTTAGGAGTACTCAACCAATAAATTGCACTAGTTTTGGATTTGTAAAAATTGACCCTGTTTAAAAAATTTTGATGATTAGCTATGTACTTTTGATTGCAAAGCATGATTTTTGTGGATCTTTTTATGTCATTTAGTGTATTCGCATGAATAATTTTTGTTACCCATATATAAGTTAGACAGGTAGAGTGAATGCAAGACATGTATCATAAGTGAGGTCTAATACCTAGTTCAATACTATGTAGATGATCTAGAACTTGCCTGGTTGGTCTTTACATAGGTTTTCAAATGATTGGTTAGGAAAGGATCGTAGACCGTTTTTATTTAGCCCATTTTTAGCTTAAATGACCCTACCAAAATGATATGAGTCCCTTGATCCCGATTTTGAGCCTTAAATGAACTATTTTTTTGATTAATCAATTAACCGTACCCATTTTTATAATAAATCTATTTTGACCCTGGTCTCTTCTTGGACATTGTGAACCTCAACATAGGCAAAATGCCTAAGTTGAGGGTGACTAGAGTAGCATAAATAGTGGAAACGTGAAAAAAGGAAGAGAAAAGAAAAAAGGTGAAAAATAAGGTGTGGTGTGACAAAAGAAAAAGAAAAAGAAATAAAAATTAAAAAAAATACAAAAAGAGAATGATGCATGTAAAATTTGAAGAAACACATCACACTCATACAAGTGCATAAAAAGGGTGAAAAGGGAAGAAAAAGTAGAAAAATCAAAAAGGATGAAAAGGTAAAAAAAAATAGAGCCACATGTATGTAGTGCCAAGGTGGGGTTAAGGCACTCAAAAGATTCAATATCTACCATACCCAGTCCGAAATCCTACATTACAAGCCAAAGAAAGTCCTATAGTGATCCTAGTCTGACCATCTGACAAACCAAAGTAGAGAAAATAAGGGCAAGCCTATGGTATCTGATATGCAGTATTTAGAACTTCTTTGTAAGAGTGAGCGTCTTACTTGTTCAGTCCCAAGTTTCATATTTTACTTTATCTGTGAGCGAGAGACTTCATTTACTGTGAGGGTACATGGTTTGTGTTTAATTCTACCAGTGGTGTGTGTGAAAAGAACTGGTAATGACTTGACTATCTATTAATGGCTAGATGAAATATCTTGATCCTTGTATATCATATTTTGTGGTTACTTGATGTGCATGTGTTGATTTGGTTTAGGGAAAAAAGGGTCAAAAGTTGTTTGAGTTTATAGTGCAGGTTTTGGTTGATCTTGGCTGCAGTATCCTAGGTTTATTTTCTAGTTAAGCGTCGTGTTTAGTTTTTGTTTTCTTTGCCTGAGGACATGCAAAAGTCTTAAGTTGAGGGTGTTGATGTACTATGAGTTTACAACACTTTTAATGCTTAAAACTGAGGAAATAGCATGGACTTAGGTATGTTTATATGGATATGAGACACTTTTACTTTGATTTCAAGAAAAATAAGTGTTGGAGCAAAAATGTGCAAAAGAAGCCTAAAAGTGCAAAAAATCAGCCAAGTACAAGTCTCAGTATGAGCTATACTGAGAATTGTGGTGAAAGTTAGAAGGCCAGAACAAGAGGAAGGCAACATACAACTTTCAGTACGAGCTATACCAAGATGGTACGAGCCGTAACTAGAGTCGTGGAATTGTTCAGATAAATTTGCACAAAGGCAGTCCCTTGGTATGGATGGAATCACAAATCATAGCATGCACATATGACCCGTACCATGATCCGTGGTGAAATTCAAGTAATTCTTCAATACTTTGTAGAACTTCAGACACAATAAACGGTACGAGACGTAGGAGAAAGGTATGAGGCATACCACAACACTCGTGGAAAATTTCAGAAAATGTCAGAGTTCTCAGGGAAAAACCACAGATGCATTGTATGATTTGTAGGATTGTGGTACGAGTCGTATCATCCTACCAACACTTAGACAAATCTGCAGCAGCCAAGGACGTATGAGAAGCACGTATGACCCGTACAATCCCGCTATGGGTTAAAGGGTCAGTCGTGACACAGTCGGTGCCAGATATGAAAAATTCCTTGTTAGCTTAGAAAAAGATTTCTAATGTCTGCATAAATTTCTTTTATGTTTTATTTTAGTGAAAAAAAACATAGAAACGAAGTAGGAGAGGCATGTGAAGAATATTATTTGTGAATCTTTATCAATTTTGGAAGACCAATTCTTAGGATCAAACTTTTGATTTCATCCATTGTTGTTGAGATTGTTGTTTCATATTCAGATCTTGTTTTCTTCTAGTTGTTGCTGTAAGTATGTAATTATGTGTTTGTTTATGAATGTAAATTGTAATCTTACAAACATGAGAGGGTAAACCTCCACAACTAGGGTTGTGCATGGAAACCATGGTGGATTAACGAAATAGGGTTTCACAAAAGTGATTCAAAACCATTGCTAAAAGCGTATATTATATTCTTTTCATCTTTAAACATTTTTTAATAGTGTACAATGTTAGGACTTGCCTAAATTCTTTACTTGCTTGAACCTAGAGAAGTAGAGATTAGGAAAAGAGAATTACAACAAAGCCTTGGTCTTTATGATCATTGTATTAACTTGAGCTTTGGTTGCAGGATAATTAAATTTGAAACATATTGATAATGGTTAGTTCGAAATCACTCATGAGACCTAACTCAGTGACTATGTATAGTCATCCAATTGGGACGAACCAGTCGTTTGGATGAACCATATTTATCAGTTCTACAAGTAAGCATTGAGATTGTTCACGTGTGTATACTCGAAGTAGTTATGAATCCACGGGGAACTTACCCTAGTTATTTACAAATCTTGATATCAATCACAAATATAATCTTGTTTTAATATTGTTTTCTTTGAAACCCCCAATTTGGAGATAACTCACCAACAAGTTTAATTACCGGCATTAGTCTAGATCTTACCCTATTCCCTATGAGTTCAACCCCAACTTCTTTGTTGGGTTCTTTATTAACAACATTCACTTCATACTTTGTCAAGAAGTGTGAGTTTGATTATTATCATGTGTCTGACATGTCACCATTTGTTCTATTTTATAATGTAGTTGTAAATGTGTTAAAGACTTGGAATGAATAAGTGCTAAGTGATTGAGTTGAGCTTGTGATCATGTGATTGTCACCTAGATGTGAAAAAGTGGAAAACACTTGATGTGTGATATGGATAAATGAATATTTTGATGTTGAGTTGTTCTATCTTGTTATGATTCACTTTATACCACATATGATTATGTAACAGTTCTGAATCAATGTCGATAACTTATATTTATATTTGAATAATCCTGAGACTATATGAATGATTAAAAGCTGGTGAAATGATGAAGGTGCAGCGAAGCCAAGCTACTTCCCAGGACAGTATCGCCAGGGGGACTTCTTTTGGTACGGAGAGATCGTGGCGGCGGTCAAGTGACCACGGTAGTGAAAGGCCTAATCCAATGAGCAGGCCGGTTGTCACCTGTGCAGAGCTAAGTCCCTGAAATGTGTTGTATATATATGTATGATGTTCTGGACTGCTTTTATATTGTTATTGCATTGTTTATATGTTATTATCTAAGGTCGGATGATGATGCCTACCAATACCATGTTTCGTACTGACGGTACTCCTGCACTTCTTTTCTGAGTGTAGAATTCAATCCAAGAAGCTCCTCTCGTCCTCACCTATGCAACAGTTTCATTTGAAAGGTGAGCGATAGCAAGATGGGCAGTCCCACTCCTCCATTAAAGATGTCTCTCCTCCCGATATTTTAATTCTTTTATTTTCTAGACTTATTGTTTCTAGTTTTGTACGTAGACGTCTAGTGCAATAATAATCAGATCTTGGAAATATTGTTTGTTTTAGATAATTGTTATCGTTCGTATATTTCATTTTATTTTATTATAAAGTGTTATTTCTTGTGAATGATTGATGTCGGGGTAATTATTAAAAATTATTGGTTCGTCCACTGGGGGGTTAGTAGGGGTGCCAATCACAGCCATTTGGATCGTGACAACATCTTTTAGACAAGAGTAATTTAAAAATAAATTAATTAATACTACTTTTTTGGTTTCTTAAAAAAATTACTTATTTTAGAATAAATTAAAAAATTCAATGAAAAAATAATAGTCTACAATAAATATAAATTAATAAGTTATAAAATAAGACAATAATTTGCTAAAGTATGTTCAACACACTATAATTTTTTTTAATAAAAATTATTCTCTTCATTTTTAATTATCTTGCATGTTTCACTTTTACACATCCACTAAGAGAATATTAAATGGGAGATTTTTCTTAGTACTAGTTTACCCTCATTTATGTCGTGAGATATAATCACTTTTTACTGCATACTAGTTTTCAAGAATAATTACTATGAAAGATAAAATAAAAAAAATAAATTTTTCTTGAACTTCTAAAATGAAAAATAATTTGAGATAACTATTTGTAAAAATCACGACAAATAATTGAGACGCAAAAGTATGATGCATATAAATTAAATCAAAAATAAAAATATCTTTTGGTGACAAACAAACTTGAATGCTTTCTTTTATAAATCCCTAAAAATTAGGAATATTATTGTTATAATTACCAAGGAACGATTTTCATTAATCCTAATTACTCTTAAAATGATGAGGAAACTAAATTTGAAAGGAAAGGATAAAAGTAAAAAAAAAATACAATTTATAATGTGTATGGATAATTGTGGCCATTGTGGCCAAAATTATTGTATCCAATAGACTTTTCCTTATTGATATATATAGCTACTAGCCTACTCTCATTCTCACTAAACTCTTTTCTTCCCCTCGTCCCTATCTCTAACCTCTCTATCCTAAAATAACATATAGTAATATATATAAAGTTGTTATAAATATATTATCTCGTGGATATTCATTGGATAAGCTTGCAATTAGATAAACTTGCAATTAGATAAGCTTGCAATCAGATAAGTTTTTAATATGTATTTGTATTATAATGAATGTCTAAGTTAGGGTTAGTCTTCCCCTATAAATAAAGGGATTCTCCCTCATTGTATTTCATCCCTCAAGAGAAATAAGAACTTCTCTCTTTCTCTCCTTTATTCTTCTTGTTCTTAGTCTTACTATTTTATAACAGATTATCAGCATGAGACTCTACCATCTCAAAATTTGAAGGCTAAGGTATTATATTTTTTTCTCTTTCTTTTAATATGGCTAATCTTACAAAACTTGAGTTCGTTGCCCTTCAAAGTTCGGGCAAGAACTACTTTTCATGGGTGTCTGATGCTGAAATCCATTTGGATATAATGGGTCTTGGACACACCATTAAAAATAAAAATAAAGCATCAAACTAAGATCATGCTAAGGCTACGATATTCTCGCGTCATCATCTTGAAGAAATTCTAGAAATTAAATTTCTCACGATTAAAGATCCACTTGTTTTATAAAATAGCCTGAAAGAAAGGTATGACCACCTAAAGATGGTCATCCACCCAAAGGAACGATATGATTGGATGAATATGATGTTTCATTTATAAGTTCATTCATGAGTAAAACTTTATCATGTTCAGAATTGTTTCTTAGTTGAAACTATTTTGAGAGACTATTAATGATGTTGATATGATGAAAAAGACTCTCTCCACCTTCTCTGCCCCAAAAGTGCTCTTGCAGCAGTAATATCGAGAGAAAGATTTCAAGAATTATTTTGAACTGATTTCTCATCTTCTCATGGCTGAACAAAATAATGATTTGTTAATTAAACATCATGAGAATCAACCTATTGGATCTACACCATTTTCTGAACTGAATGAGGTGTACGCCCACCATGCTAGGCATGAAAAAGGTCGTGGCTCTAGCCATGGATGTGGATGTGGTCGCGATCGTGATTATGGTCACTAAAGAATTCATGTTCTTGGTTGTAACAACCTTGACCCAACACTGTGAAGTATTGTCCGCTCTTGAGCCGAAGCCCAACATGATTTTGTCCCCTTGGGTATGCTAAACCCAAAAGGCTCCTCATAGTATTAAGTCCAGTCCACTACTAAATAGCCCAGGACTCTCCCTCTCTTTTCTGATGTGGGTTTTTCCTAAGTGAGTAGGAGACGCTATCCCTTACACTCACCCTCCGTAGGAACTCAACATCCTCGTTGAGGTTTTCCCCACCACTGTACTAGTCAAGAGTCGACTCTGATACTAACTGTAATGATCCTGGTCCAACACTGTGAAGTATTGTCCGCTCTTGGGCCGAAGCCCAACATGGTTTTGTCCCCTTGTGTACGCTAAACCCAAAAGGCACTTCACAATATAAAGTCCAATCCACTACTAAATAGCCCAGGACTCTCCCTTTCTTTTCTGATGTGGGATTTGCCTAAGTGAGTAGGAGATGCTAACCCTTACACTAAGAAGTTTGTAATGACCCGAGCTTATATCCTGGACGAGACACGGTACTTAGAGTCACAAGTAACTCCAAGTCAACCCATGGTCTATCATAACACTGGTAATCTGAGTAAACGTATGCGGAAGATTTAAAAGGATAAATCATTTAAAAAAAACTGAGTTGACAAGAGTCAGTAAATCTAAAAGAAAACAAATAATATTAATGATCTAAATCTATGTCTGAAATCCATCTACTAAAGATGAGTTGCTGGGACAAGCCCCCAGCTAACTCTAAAGTCTAACTGAAAAATAAAATATCATCCTTGAAAGATGAAGACTCACCACTGCTGCTATTGATATCACATGAAGGAAATTACTAATGGTGCTGACGCTGAGAACCTACACCTGTATCATGATATGATACAACATAGACGATACGCGCCAATATTTTGAATGTACTGAGTATGTGAGAGATAATATAAACATGTAGAAATAAATAATTGAACTAAAATGACATGAAATGACCAACTGAAATACTGAAAACTGAGCAACTGAATATATAACTGAATGGTCAATAATGAGCCTGGCTGATGGTCATGGACATGTCCTGAATTTGAAATACTAAGTTGAGCTAAACTGAACTGAACTAAGCTAAATTGAAACTGTACTGACAAGTGGGAGAGTCTATAACCGACATATAACCACGTGAGCTAGACGTGGAGTTCGATATATACGCCTCATCGATAGGACACAATATACATTGCCAAGATATAAAGGCATGAATTGGGTGATAACAGGTCTGGGGCCATAAGGCCAATAAAATAACCTACGGTGGCAATGTAGTTCTGGGAATCTTGGTGCACTGAAACCCCGGTCAGCTCGATGCTAAGTCGTATTCCCACTAGACAGTCCTAGTCTGACTACTGAGCTAATAGCTCAAAACTGGGGCCCAAGACTAAGTCAGGGATACTTATCTGGAAATACCCTGAGAATCTTATCGGATTAGATTCTATAACTGGTGTTGTAAGACTGGATAGAGCTGCTTATCTGAAAGCGTCATAACTGTCCAAAGAACAAACTAAAATTGAAGTTGGTGGTTCTAAGATTGGTCAGAGCTACTTATCTGGAAGTGTCGTAACCGTCTAAAGAACCTGCTAATATTTGATAATTGATAACTAATTTTGATAACTGACATATGGGAGGCACCACTAACACCTTCTGAAACGACTATAGTCAAACTGATGAACTGACATTTCTGAAAAGACTGAACATGCTAACATTCTGACTGAAACTGGTCAAGCATGCAACTGACTGAGATTTCAATTAATATTAATAAAATGGGAATCCTAACACTGATAAAATCAAGCAACATGAATAAATAATTAATTATGCAAGACTCTAATTTACTGCATGCAGAAGCTAGGGCTAAATCATTTTACAAGAAGCTAGGTTCCACATGATTTCTAAGAATTGGGAAAATATAGCAGTTATCAACATGGATATTATTCCACCTGAAATTTATCGAATTCTATCTGAAAACTTTCTTAATTACGAAACCTCGGGGCTATAACTGATAGAAGATTATGGAAGGGTTTAGGGACACAAGGAAAGAACAGTTCCTTTGTTGAATTCCCACATACCTGGTGTAGAGTTCTTGAGAGAAGCTTGGAGAAATCTGAAGAACTGAGGAAGCCCTAGTTTAGCTTTGAGATGCCTGATAGGAATTTCCTTTCTTTGAGATCGTGAGGTGAGTGGAATGAGAGGGACTTAGTCGATTACCCCTTTAATTCTCTCTAAAAGGTGCCCAAAATGACGTAGTTTAGGGATAAAAATAGCTAGAAGTTACGAAAACACCCTTGGAGCATCGTAGGAAAAAAAAACTGTTGCTAGTCCCCACGAGGCACTCCATGAGTCGTGGGATTGGGAACGACTCGTGGTTCCAAGTCGTGGTCACATCTATAAAATCCCCAACATTCCCTTCATGGACAACGACTGACTTCGCGAGTCGTCAGGAGACCTAACGACTAGTGATGTCTTCCATTGTGACTGAAACACAATTTTCTCCTATACTCCCCACGGTTGGTCACGACGAGTTGTTACTTGACCTAACGACTCATCCCCTCCTCTTGTCGTCAGCACTGCCTCGGGGCTAAGTCTTACCAGGATCCTTCCGACAACCATCACAATGAGTCATTTCTTGACCTAATGACTGGTCGTGTTTGTTGTTTCCACAGAGACATGCACTATGAACCCTCACTCGATGACTCTTCACGATGACTTGTTACTTAACCCAAAAAGTCGTCAGGTGGGTCATCACCCCTAGGCTCCTGGATGAAAATCCCCTATTTTGAGCCTCAAGTCTGACCATGACTCGCCTAGTCACTAGACGAGTCATGCCACGACTTGTTCTGTGGCAACAAAATTTCATGGTTCTCTCAGGTTTTTCATGCAAAGTCTGAGTTTGGTCTAGCAAAATTTTTGGGGTGTTACAATATCTCCCTCTTGGGATTATTCTTCCTCGAATGAAGGCTAAAACTACTGGAAAAATGAGAAAAGAGATGCAATTCCGAGATTGAGACTATGAATTGATTCTAAAGGAATGACTGACTCTGAACTAATTTAACCATACTAATAGAGTTGATGCAACTAGAATGCATATTGAAAATATGAATAGAGCTGATAAGTATTGAGCTGAACAGAGCATTGAGGATGAAATTAATACCTGATGCTGGAACTAAACTGGAAGGGAACAAATGAGGATATTTGGCCATCATGTCTTCTTCTTCCTCCCATATGGATCTCTCAACTAACTGGCTCCCCTACAAGACTTTCACTAAAGCAACTTCTTTGTTTCCAAACTTATGAACTTGATGATCTAGGATCTGAACTTAGACCTCTTTATAAAAGAGACCATCCTTCACTCCCACACTGTCTAGTGGCATAACTGAAGTCGGATCACCGATGCACTTCTTCAATAGTGAAACATAGAAGACTGGGTGTATAGATGCTAACTCTAGAGGTAATTCTAACTCATATGCAATACTGCCAATTCGCCTCAAAATCTTGTAGGGTCCTACATATCTCGGACTGAGTTTCCCTTTCTTTTCAAAACTCATCACCCCCTTCATGAGTGAAATTTTTAGGTAAACCCAATCATCTACAACAAATTCTAACTCCCTACTCCTCACATCTGCATAGTATTTCTATCGGCTTTGTGCTATTTTCAACCTTTCCTTGGTAAGTTGCACCTTTTGCATAGCTTCATGAACTGAGTCTAGCCCTATCAAAGTAGCTTCACCAACCTCAAACCACCCTATAGGAGGTCTACACCTTCTATCATATAATGCCTCAAACGGGGCCATCTGAATACTGGAGTGATAGCTGTTGTTGTACCAAACTCAATGAGAGGTAAGTGATTATCTCAACTGCCTTTGAAATCGATCACACAAGCTCTAAGCATATCTTCTAAGATCTGAATAGTCCACTCATCTTATACATCTATCTGAGTGTAAAAAGTTGTGCTGAGCTTGACTTGAGTACCGAGTCCTTTCTGAAATAACTTCCAGAATTGCGAGGTGAACTGGGTACCCCTATCTGAAATGATGGATAAAGGCACTCCATGCAGTATAACTCATGGATATATAGCCTAGCATAATCCTCAGCAAAGTCTGTAGTTTTAACTGGGAGGAAATGTGCTGACTTGGTCATCCGGTCTACTATCACCCAAATTGAGTCATGCTGCCGGCGAGTATGAGCTAGACCTTAATAAAGTCTATATTCACTTCTTCCCACTTCCATGTGGGTATGTTGATATCCTGAGTCATATCCCTAGGTCTCTGATGTTCCATCTTAACCTGTTGGTAGCTCGGGCACTTAGCCACAAACTCTGCAATGTCTCTTTTCATGTCGTCCCACTAGTAAATGTCCCATAGATCATAGTACATCTTAGTGTCACCTGGGTGGATAGAATATCTAGAACTGTGTGCTTCTGCCAGTATCTATTGTCTCAAGTCACCTACATTCGGTACACATAGTCTTGCCTAGTAACGGAGCATACCATCTCCCTCTTTGGAGAAAGCCTCCACTTCTTTCCTGAGAACTGCTTCTTTTAGCTTAAGAAGTATGGGATCTTCATCCTGCCTTGACTTAACATCAATAACTAATGAGGAATCCGACCCACTTTGCACTACTACTCCGTCCTAGTTGAATCAACCAACTATACTCCCAACCGAGCTAACCTGTGAATATCTTTGACAGTTCTTTTATGCCCTTTTCAACATGAGCCACGCTCCCCATGGACATCCTGGTTAGGGAATCATCCACTACATTGGCCTTGCCCGGGTGGTATAGCACACTTATGTCATAATATTTCAATAGCTCCAACCACCTTCTCTGGCGAAGATTAATGTCTTTCTAACTGAACACATATTGAAGGCTCTTGTGATGGGTGAAAACATTCACGTGAGACCCATAAAGATAATGCCTCAATATTTTCAATGCAAACACCACTGATATAGTTCTTTTCATGAACTTTGAGTTGTTTGGAGGCATAATCTATCACCTTACCCCGCTGCATCAGAACGCAACTGAGTCCCACTCTAGAAGAGTCACAATATAAAACAAACCCATTTGGAGCGGTAGTGAGTCGAGTCTTCAACTCCTGGAAACTCTTCTCACACGTATCTAACCATTGAAACTTCACCTTTTTTCTTAGTCAACTTAGTCAGAGGAGATGCAATAGAGGAAAAACCTTCTACAAAACATCGGTAGTAACCGGCTAGACCTAAGAAACTTCTGATATAGATTGGGGAAGTAGGTCTTGGCCAGTCTTTTACCGCTACTATGTTTTGATGATCTACCTGAATACCCTCACTCGGGACCACATGACCAAGGAAAATCACAGACTTCAACCAGAACTCACATTTGCTAAATTTAGCAAACAATTGGGGGGATCTGAGCATCTGTAGCACTATCCTCAGATGGTTAGCATGTTCTTCCTCATTTTTGGAGTATACCAATGTCATCAATGAATACAATGATGAACATGTCTAGATATTGCTTGAAAACCCTGTTCATCAGGTCCATGAAAGTTGCAGGGGCATTAGTTAGTCTGAAGGACATAACCACGAATTCATAGTGACCATACCGAGTTCTGAAGGCTATTTTCGATATGTCACATTTTCTGACTCTGTGATGATGATACCCCGACCTGAGATCTACCTTGGAGAAACAACTGGCTCCCGGAGCTGATCAAACAAGTAATCAATCATGGGTAAGGGATACTTGTTCTTAACTGTGACTTTGTTCAGTTGACGGTAATCGATACACATTCTGGGAGTACTATCTTTTTTTCACACGAATAATACTGGAGCACCCCATGGAGAGATGTTGGGCCTGATGAAACCTTTATCAAGAAGGTATTTTAGCTGCTCCTTCAACTCCTTCAGCTCAGTTGGAGCCATTCTGTAAGGAGGGATAGAGATGGATTGAGTGTCTGGAAGAAGGTCGAAGTCTATTTCCCTCTTGGGAGGGACTCCGGGAAGATCTTCAGGAAACACGTTAGGGAACTCACTAACAATTGGAATTGACTGGATAGTTTGGGTCTCAGAGATGGAGTCTTTAACCCAAACTAGATGATAAATGCACCCTTTAGTAATGAGCTTTCTTTCCTTAAGGTAGGAAACAAACCGACCCTTAGGCGCTGAACTATTGCCCATCCACTCTAAAATTGGCTCATTAGGAAACTAAAATCTGATGCCCTATTTCTACAGTCGACTGAGGCATAACCGGAGTGTAACCAATCCATGCCAAGAATGAGATCGAAATTTACCATGTCTAGCTCTATTAAATCAGTTGGAATGACCTTATTCAATACTGAGATTGGGCAGTTTCTATACACCCAGTTGGCTCTAACTGACTCACCAACTTGGGTAGAGACTGAGAATAGTTCTGAGAGGACTTCTAAACTGATTTCAAACTAGACAGCTACGTAGGGAGTCACAAAGGATAGTGTGGCTCCTAGATCTAGTAGGGCATACACATCTAAGTGGAAGAGACGTAACATACCTGTGACCACGTCAGGTGAGCTCTCCTGATCCTGATGAGAGGATAAAGCATAAAAGAGGTTTTGGCGCTAACCGCCATCCATACCTGGAGTGTTGACCTACTGAGCTGGTCGGCCTGCTGGAGCTGCTGGAGTGGTAGACTATGATCTTTCCCGTCCTGCTGATGGAGATTCTCTGAGCCGGTGACCTAGATTTCCATACCCAAAGTAGCACTCTTTGACCTGGAGGTATTCACATGGATGATTCTTGCCACACTTAGGGCAATCTAGATAACGGTTGCTGGCGCTGTGACTCTGGGACTGTGAGCCAGATGCTTCACCCTTTTGATCCTTGCGGGACTGGAAAGTAGGGGCACTGGCTGAAGTGGGTGTTGGAGTCCTCTGCTTCTTCTATTGCTATTATAGGCAGCTACTACAGCCAGACCTTTGGTGGCCATAATCTGATTGGCCAGTCCTACCCCGCTCACTCTCCCGCTCTATATCTTTCAGCTTTTCTGCCTCAATTTGTTGGGTATGAATGATGAGGCTAGAGAGGTCAATGTCTTTTATGAGCATCGCAGTCCTGCACTCCTTAAGGACTAGGTTTGATACTCCGTTGACGAACTTAAGCAGACGAGCCCTTAGCTCGGCTACCATCTCTAGAGCATATCTTGACAACCGCGTGAACTCCAGTGCATATTCCTCCACTGTCTTGTTGCCCTGCTTCAAATTCATGAACTCTGCAACCTTAGCCTCCCTTAACTCCTGAGGGAAGAATCTGTCTAAGAATGCTGTAGTGAACTCTTCCTACTCTACCGGTTCTGCCCCTACTGGTCTCCCTTCTTTCCACTAATCATACCAGATCTATGCCACCCCTTTCAACTGGTAGGCATCCAAATCAGCATTCTCAGTGGAACTAACACCCATAATTTGGGTGATCTTCTTTACCTCATCCACAAACTCCTGTGGGTACTCTCCCACCTTGGATCCATGAAAGGCTGGAGGGTTCATTCGGGTGAAGTCCCAAACTCTGGCAGCTGCTGCAGATCCATTTGTATTTACTGGAACCACCTGCTGGTTCACTTGGTTTGTTATTTTCTGAGCCAGAAGCTAGGTTGCCGCTCTGAATTCAGTTGAGGACACTTGGTCGTCCTGAGGGGCTACTGGAGTTAGTGGGGCAGGTCGGTTAGTGTTGTCAGCCTTTCTTCCATTTTCGTGTCTTAGAGGCATAATTTTACTGAAATGAAATAGAGCACGAGTTAGGAAAATGTTTTTGGAATTGAACTTCATCGCAAATTAAGGAGTATGAACAAAAGGGAGTTTTTCTAATAACGTCTTGTTGCCTCCCCATCATAAGTGTGGCGCACTTCACACCCATGAAGAGGACTCTACTTGACGCAGCTTTCAAACATCCTAGGATACTCTAAATCTAGTGCTCTGATACCAAGTTTGTCACGACCCGATCCTATACCCTGGATGAGACACGGTACTTGGAGTTACAAATAATCCCAAGTCAACCCATGGTCTATCATAACATTAGTAATCTGAGTAGACGTATACGGAAGCTTTAAATAGATAAATCATTTTTATTTTTAAAAAAAATTAGTTGAAAAGAGTCAGTACATCTGAAAGAAAACAAATAATACTGATGATCTGAATCTATGTTTGAAATCCATCTACTAAAGATGAGTTACTGGGACAAGCCCCAGCTAACTCTAAAGTCTTACTGAAAGAAAATAACTGAAAAATAAAATATCATCCTCAAAAGATGAGGAGTCACCACTGCTGCTGCTGATAGCACCCAAAGGAAATTACTAACGGTGTTGAGGCGGAGAACCTGTGCTTGTATCATGATACGATACAGCATAAAAGGTATGCGCCAGTACTTTGAATGTACTGAGTAAGTGAGAGATAATATAAACATGTAGAAATAAATAACTGAATTAAAATGACATTAAATGACCAACTGAAATACTGGAAACTGAGCAACTGAATATATAACTGATATGGTCAATAATGACCCTGGCTAATGGTCATAGACATGTCCTGAATCTGAAATACTGAGCTAAGCTAAATTGAATTGAACGGAGCTGATCTAAACTAAATTGAACTGAGCTAAACTGAAACTATACTGATTAGTGGGAGAGTCTATAACCGACATATAACCATGTGATTTAGATGTGGAGTTCGATGTATATGCCCCATCGATAGGACTCAATATACCTTGCTAGGGTATAAAAGGATGAACTGGGTGATCATAATTTTAGGGCCATAAGTCCAATAAAATAACCTACGGTGGCAACGTAGTTCTGAGAACCTGGGTACGCTGGAACCCTGGTCCGCTCAGTGCTAAGTCTTACTCTCACTGGATAGTCCTAGTCTAACTACTAAGCTGATAGCTCATAACTGGGGTCCAAGACTAAGTTAGAGATACTTATCTGGAAGTACCCTGAGAGACTTATTGAACCAAATTCTGTAACTGGTGTTCTAAGACTGGCCAGAGCTGCTTATCTAGAAGTGTCGTAACCGTCTAAAGAACAAACTGAAACTAAAGCTGGTGGTTCTATGACTGGTCAGAGTTGTTTATCTGGAAACGTCGTAACCGTCTAAAGAACCAGATAATATCTGATACAGAGCTCCTTATTTGAAAGAGTCGTAACAGTCTAAAAAACCAGCTAATATCTGACAACTGATAACTAATTCTGATAATTGACATCTGGGAGGCACCACTAACACCTCAAGAAAAGACTATGGTCAAACTAATCAGCTGACATTTCTGAAAAGACTGAACATGTTAACATTTTAAGTGAAACTGGACTAGCATGCAACTGACTAAGATTTCAACTAATATTAATAATATGGGAATCCCAACACTGATAGAATCAAGTAAAATGAATAACTAATCAATTATGCAAGACTCTAATTTACTGCATTCAAAATCTAGGGCCAAATCATTTTACAAGAAGCTAGTTTACACATGATCTCTAAGAATTAGGAAAATATGACAGTTAATAACATGGATAATATTCCACCTGAAATTTATCGAATTCTGTCTGAAAACTTTTTAAATTTCAAAACCTCAGGGCTATAACTAATAGAATATTATGGAAGGATTTTGGGGATACAAGGGAAGAAAAATTCCCTTATTGAATTCCCACAAACCTTGTGTAAAGTTCTTGAGAGAAGCCTGAAGAAATCTGAAGAACTTAGGAAGCCCTAGTTTAGCTCTGAGATGCTTGACAGAAATTTCTTTGCTCTAAGATCATGAGGTGAGTGGAATGAGAGGGGCTTAGTTGATTACCCCTTTAATTCTCTTCAAAATGTGTCCAAAATGACGTAGTTTAGGGATAAAAATAGCTGAAAGTTATGAAAACATCCTTGGAGCATCGCAGGAAAAAAAATATTACCAGTCCCCACGAGGCACTCCACGAGTCATGGGATTGGGAAGGACTCGTGGTTCCAAGTCGTGGTCACGTCTGGAAAATCCCCAACATTTCCTCGCATGGACAACAACTGACTTCATGAGTCGTCAAGAGACTTAACGACTCGTGACGTCTTCCGTTGTCACTGAACCAAAATTTTCTCCTCTACCCCCACGTCTAGTCACGATGAGTAATTACTTGACCTAACGAATCATCCCCTCCTCCTATCGTCAGCACTGCCTGGGGGCTAAGTCTTACTAGGATCCTTCCGACAACCATTACAATGATTCATTGCTTGACCTAATGACTCATCGTGTCCGTCGTTGCCACTGAGACATGCACTATGAACCCTCATCCGGTGACTCTTCACAATGACTCATTACTTGAACCAACGAGTTGTCTGGTGGGTCATCACCCCTGGGATCCTGAACGAAAATCCCCTGTTTCAAGCAACGAGTTTGACCATGACTCATTCTATGGAAATAAAAATTTTTGATTCTTTCAGGTTTTTCATGCAAAGTCTGAGTTTGGTCTTGGAAAGTTTCGGGGTGTTACATTGGTGTTAATCATTCATCAAAGAGAAACACCATCAAAAATAAAAAGATAAGGATGAGAAGTGTGAAGCAATTGGATCTTTTCAATTTAGGGAAAAGGACTCTATGCACATGACTATTGTACTCCCAAATATTTGGTTGAGCTTTATCAAGCATCAATGAAGAAGAAAGAGAAAAATTTTGAGTCTAATTTTATCTCTGAAAATCATATTGAAATCACATGTTTGGATGTAACAGATTTCTTTGAGCGCCCTGAAGGAAAGATAGATCACTTGATTGGTGATGGTTCTGTGGTTATGGAAGAGTGAACATTTTTTAATTTTTTTTAGTGATAGTAGTTGGTGAGTAAAATTATCATGTAAAAGAAATTGTTTTACATGAGTACTAATTTTATTATTAATATTAATTTATTTAGTCGTATTATCTCACGGTTAGTCATATTTGATTTTTTTTATAAAAGATGAATTCTCTTTGAAAAAATAACTTTTTTTGTTTTGACAAATTTGATATAAGAGAAATTCTCAAAATGATTGTCATGCATGCTACGGTAATAAAGAACAACAAATTTGTATTTTAATATTAATATTAGTATGCCTCTTTAATAAATGAAGTCAAGTTACTCTGCTACTTTTTGGTGGTAAAGATTATAAAAACTGACGTAGGTTAAAAATATTTGAGACCTAGTATACTTGAAACACTGAAAAAGATTAATCTGTTAAATTAATAGTAGTGTGTAACTAAGGTAAATAGTATTTTTCTTTTATTTTTGTACAAGACTTGAAAGATGTCATTATCGTGCTTTATCTTTGACCAAAATGATAGTTGTATCCTAATAGAACTTCTAGATACGTGGCATATATAGCTAAAGATCATGTCATCCTTATCATGATCAATAGTCCATTAGTAGAGTACTATTGTTATATTAAGTATTATCAAAAAATTATTAAAATATTGAATGTAATAAATATATTGTATACTAGTTAATGTATTTGTCACTTGCAAGAATGTCAAATAATATGACTTGTCCGCATAGGCATAAATGATCAAATTGGCATACTCCGTGCATATGTTTATTATTATATTAATTGTTTAGTAGAAGACATTTACTAATTTATTGTTTTGTACTTTGTACAAAGTTTTAATATATATTTTATTTTATATATGTCATTCTATTTGGAGATATGGATAACTCTCAAAGAAAGTTGTCCAATTATGAAGACAGTTGTTCGATTGATTCTAGTACAAGAAAAGATGAGAGATATTTTTTTCATTAAAACACGGGCAAGATAAACATTACTATGATTTTTGGTAATACCAATTTGATTGAAAACTTTAGAAAAACTATTATAATCTTATCTAATGGATCTAAATTCATCTTAAATAAATGTTATATTTTCTCCTAAGCCTCAAAGAAGCTTGTTGAGTTTTAAAGATATCTGTGAAAATGATTATCATATCAATACAATGGGTGAGATGAATCTTGAATATCTTGATATCACCAAGAATGACTCTGGGCAGACATGTGTTATAGAAAAGTTCCTTGCTTTATTTTCTGTCTTGTATTGAAAAAAAATTAGTACAATTGAGACAGATTCTATAGTAAACCAGAAGTTCACTAATTCCAATACTTTTGTACTTTGACATGATCATCTGAGACATCCTAGATCTATAATGATGAAACGAATTATAGAATTCAAATGGGCATCAATTAAAGAACTTGAAATTTCTTTCAAATGGTGAATTTTCTTGTACTGCTCGTTATCAAGACAAGTTAGTTGTAAGATCATCACCAATAAAGGTTGAGATTGAGTTCCCTGTTTCTTGGAACATATATATGGGGATATTTATGGACCTATCCACCCACTTAGTGGGTCGTTTAGTACTTTATGGCCCTAATAGATACTTCTTCTAGATGGTCTCATGTGTGCCTATTGTCATCTTGCAATTCGGCACTTGCAAAATTATTTGCACAAATAATACGATTATGAGAAAAATTTTCTGATAATCAAATTAAGTCCACTCTCCTTGATAATGATGTTGAGTTTTCATCTCAAACATCTAATGATTATTGCTTATCAATTGAGATAAAAGTTGAACGTCTTGTTTCTCATGTTCACACTCAAAATGACCTTGCCGAGTCATTAATTAAACATCTGCAGTTGATAGCAAGGCCATTTCTTATGACAACTAGGTTGCCCACTTCTATTTAGGGTCATGCGATTTTTCATGCTGCAATACTTGTTCATCTCAGACCGATAAATTATCATAAAAATTTTTCGTTGCAATTGATTTTGGGTCAAGAGCCTAATATATCTTATCTGATAATTTTTGAATGTGCTATATATGTACCTGTAGCACCACCACATCGCACAAAGATTGGATCCCAAAGAAGGTTAGAAATTTATGTTGGGTTTGAATCGCCCTCCATTATTCGCTACTGAAACCATTAACTGGAGATATGTTCACTACTCAATTTGAAGATTGTTGGTTTGATGAGATAGTTTTTTCAAAATTAAGGAGAGAAAATAATGAAATCAAAAAAGAAATTTTGTGAAAAAATCCATCACTATTTCATCTTGATCCACATGCTTCTATTTGTGAGCAAGAAGTACAAAAGATTATTCACTTGCAGAAAATTGCAAATCAAATGACAGACGTATTTACAGATTTGAAAAGGATTACTGAATCACATATTCCTGCAGAGAATGTCCTAATTCAAATTGATGTCCTTGTTGGACCATCTACTAGTGTCATAGCTAATGAGTCCAAAGCACACATAAAGTGTGATAGACCATTGGGTCTAAGGATCGAAATCCTAGAAAAGAAAAATAAATGGTCAAGATGACACTACGAAAGAATTACATATGAAAATTCATGATTTGAGTAATTTTGGTATTCATGAAAAATCAATGAGTCTGAGACGCAAGAAGATGAGGAACTATCCATAAATTCAAGTGATGTTGAAATTAATCGATCGAAAATAGTGGTGAATTACGTCTTTGCATATAATATTACAACAAAAAAATCATGCGAGAAAGTGGAATCTTGAACCTCAATCTATCACAGAATTTCGACAAAGAAATGATTGTCCAAACTAGCAAGAACCAATTCAATCAGAGTTGAATTTACTTGTCAAGCATGAAGTTTTTTGACCTATAGCTTAAACACCTAATGGTATTAAAATTATTGGCTATAAATGGGTCTTTGTTTAAAAAAAAGAAAATATAATACAAAGGTATAAGGCAAGTCTTGTTGCACAAGATTTTAACAAAGGCTTAATGTCAATTATGAAGAGACATACTCATTAGTTATGGATGCAATAATGTTTCATTATCTTATTAGTTTCACTGTCCGTGAGAGGCTTGAAATGCATTAGATGGATGCAGTTGTAGTCTATATATATGGATCACTGGATAATAAGATATACATAACCATTTCTGAAGGATTTAAGATGCCTGAGGAATATCATTCAAAGTCTTGAAAAATATATTCAATTAGATTACAAAGATCATTTTATGGTTTGAAGCAATTTGACACATGCAGTAACCGTATTAGTGAGTATCTATCTTAGGAAGGTTGTATAAATGATGAAATTTTCCTATGTATTTTTGTAAAAAAAATAACATCGGAGTTTGTCATATTTGCTGTTTATGTTGATGACACAAACCTTATTGAAACTCCCATAGAACCTCAAAGGGCAATTGATTATTTAAAGAAGGAATTTGAGATGAAAGACCTTAGAAAGACAAAATTATGTCTTGGTTTGTAAATTGAGCTTTGACAAACGGTATCTTTGTTCATCAATCTGCCTATACTATTAAAAGTGTTGAAAAGATTTTTATATGGATAGAGCACATCCATTAAGTACTCTGATGGTTGTTCGATCACCTGATGTGAGTAAGGATCCATTCTGACCTCAAGAAAAGAACGAGAAAATTCTTGGTCCTGAAGTACCATATCTTAGTGCAATTTGTACACTAATGTATCTTGCTAACAATACAAGACTTGATATAGCTTTTTCGGTTAATTTATTAGCAAGGTATAGTTCTGCTCCTACTAGGAGACATTAGAATGAGATCACACACATAATGTGGTATCTAAAAAGGACCACTGCTGTGAGCTTATTTATTCTAACTATTTCAATCCCGATCTTATTGATTATGTTGATACAGGATATTTATCTAACCCATACAAAGCTCGATCTTAAACTGGCTTCGAGTTCATATATGGAGGTACCGTCATATCTTTGGAGATCTATAAAGCAATCTCTCATGGCCACTTCATCAAATCATGATGCTGAGATACCAGCTTTTCATGAAGCAAACCGAGAATATATATGTGGTTGAAGTCCATGATACATCTCATTAGAGAAAAAAGTGGTTTGAAATGTGACAAAGTACTCACAATTTTATATGAAGATAATGCAGCATGCATAACACAACTAAATGGAGGATTTATAAAAGGAGATAGAATGAAGTACATTTCGCCAAAACTTTTCTACATACATGAGCTCCAAAAGAATGGTGATATATATCAATGTGCAACAGATTCATTCAAGTGACAATGTAGCCGATTTATTCACCAAATCTCTACCAACTGCAACTTTCAAGAAGATAGTGCACAAGATCGAGATGCAAAAATTCAAGGATATTCTCATTAGAAGGAGTTAATACGCGTTGCACTCTATTTTCCTTATGAGTTTTATCCCATTGAATATTTCTTGTAAGTTATTTCATGAGGCAGCCAAAATACGTATTATTAGATATGTATACTCTTTTTTCTTCACTAAAATTTTTTTCACTGGGTTTTTTTTCTATTAAGGTTTTAGCAAGGCACATTATCTTTGGAGGAGTATTATAAATATATTATATTATGATATTCACAGATAAGCTTGCAATTGGATAAACTTTCGATTAGATAAGCTTGCAATTAGATAAGTTTTTAATGTGTATTTGTATCATAATAAATCTCTAAGTTAGAGTTAGTCTTCCCTTATAAATATAGGAATTCTCCCTCATTGTATTTTATCCCTCAAGAAAAATAAGAATTTATTTCCTTCTTTCTCTCTTTTATTCGTCTTGTTCTTAGTTTTATTATTTATAACAAAAGTAATTTAGAAAATAAGTTTTTATAAAGCCAGGACAGCAACTCACTGAAGAATCACAATATCCAAATATTTTTTTTCAAATAAAAAAGAGATTTGAAGAAAGCAAACGTATAGCATAATGCCCATAAAATGACGCAATAACTATTCATCCCACTAGGGGTCGATCGGTTCGATGACAAAATTATATATTCATAAATTAAAAGTGAGATATTTATAAACTATATAAAAAATATTATAAATTATAATTTTTTTATTAATACAATTAAAAAATATCGGTCAAAATATATATAATTTTTGACTCTATAAAAATAAAATATGACTAAGTATTTTGGGATAAAGCGCATATAATAAGAAATAAGACTTTTGAAATTATGAATAATATTACCGTAAAAAGAAAACCAGGTAATAGGGTAGCACATTTAGATTCTTACATTATCTCTGAATAAAAACCTTTTTTGTCATTTATATTTGATACTTGGATTAAATGACCCAAATTATGTCTTCTCGTTTTTTTCTTCTTACAAAAAAAATTATTTTTAGATTTTCTTCTTCATCTAAGTAAGCAATTATTTTGTCAAATACAAGACATATAATGCATCAAACATTATAAATTGCATATTTTTCAGATAATGTTGCAAGTAAATCGAAGATTTTGATATAAAATTATCAAATTCAATATTAAAATTCGATTTGTTTTTTTCAATCTAAGATTTGGTATATTTTTATATTTTTACTTCATACATATAAATTTTCTTACTTTATGATATCTTAAGAAAAATATTAAATGGGTTAATTATATATTATTAACTAGTAAAAGTATCCGCGCTTCGCGCGGTCATTTGAAACCACTGACTTTATGAAATAATACTTTTATAAATATAATCAAAGTAAAACAAATAAATTAAACAATAAATATGCGTGTAAAATAACTTTATAAATTAAATAAATGACAAATATAAATTTAGTTCTTTCAATTAGCACTAACAATTTCTCTTTTTATAGTATCAAACCATAAGAATATGATATCTATAATATGAAGAAAATCTATCAGCCTTTATAACTATAATAATATATACATTACATATGAAATACATAGTAACAAATGTTAATTGAGAAAAAGAAAAATGTAGTAGCATATTATCATTCATCCTTGAATCAATCATCTTTGATTTTATTTTATTATTTAACCTTTTGCTTTCTGGAAGTGTTAATATTTGGAACTTTAGAAGAATCAAATAAGTGTCAACGTGAAATATTAAATTCTTTTAATAAATAAATAATTATTGGTAAAAGGAACAATCGAAAGGTGGAAAAAAAGGTGAATAGATATTCTAGTTTTAACTTAATATTTCCTTGTAAAAAGTCCACCGCTCCCTTTTGCATTACATATTTCATTTAAATGTTACCCCATTTAAATGGCCCAAAAGAAATTATTAAAATAAAAAATAAAAGAGAGTATATGTCATGATTGCATAAAAGTTCAACTAATTATATATACTTAAAGGGAAAAATATTTCAATAAATTAATAAGTTCGTTAGGTGCTTTATAATAAATCAGGATACCAAAGTGATAGGGTTCAATTTAAAACTATACTTTTATTCTAATGTTAGTCCAGAAATAAACATCTATTACTTTAAGAAGCATTTACAACTTGTAGTTTAACTTGAAAATATATCACACTTCTTTGTTGAATGTGAGCAAATAATTTATTGTATAGTAAATCAAATCAAATTTACGTACAAATGAAATGGGCGAACAACTGAATTCTTAATTCATATTAAGTTCCGTTTATGACATGTCAAATGGCACTTACAAGTTGAAAATTTCAAATGCATAAATATGTTAATCAACAAAACAAGAACTACAATATGAGTATTTGTCTCAACAACTTGAAATGAATGCTTTACTCTAAGACGTAATGCGGTTTACCCTTTTCTAGATTACGTGCATAGATAGAGTTTACTCTATACTATATTTGAATTCAATTATGTTGTATTTTTATGCTTGATATGTCTTGGGACTACAGAAGTTTCACTCCAGTCATGTTCCTAAATGGATCTTCTGACACAACATTCTTGAAGCCATGTCAAAATTTTACTATTTTTCGTCTTCTTGTCATGGTTCATTGAGCATATCAAAGGCTGATGAGGTTTTTAAGATCTTTACGTTTTTACCATAGGCATACCAAATTTGAATTTATTTTCAAGAGATATCAGTATAGATCTTTAAAGAAAATTCAGATTGTACCTTCAGTAATTTCAGTAGCGAAAACTCAGCGCAAATGCTCAATTAACATATACTTCAGATATCAATCCATAGGTCTAATAAATGACATTGACCTTCAATGTATATCCTACCACTATTACACCAAAAAAAATATAAATCATTATAGAAAGAATTAGATAACCCAGAAACTATAGACTAATACATGCAACGCTACAAGTATATATAGAATTAGAGGAGGAACGTTCACTATTCCAAAATAAGAAGGAAAAATCATTCCATTGTGATTTTCTGAATGGAACTTACCTATCTATAGTTTATGTAATTCTATTTAATGAGGAATATTTATTTCTATATTCATGTCTGGGGTAAAAAAAAATTGAGTAATAGACACAATCTCTTATTATACCTTTAACAGGCTTCTTATCATTCAAAAGCTGATGTAAATAATTGCTAGTTATAGTAATAAGAATGTGACTCCTGCAGACTGCAGTAGCAAAGTCATATAGATGATTAAAAATATCTAACCTTTGAATAAAAATTAGATCAGTCTCTTCCAAATATAAAACTCAACAAAAGCAACAAAAGCAACTATATATAGAGGTCATATCTAAAAAAATCAGAAATTTATCAAACTCACTAACTCAACAACTGAAGGTTTAAAAAATCAGCTCAACAAAAAAATGATAATTTTTCAGAAAATCTCCAAATAGATAGATAAAGGATATAGAACTTTAACAAATCAGTGTAGAAGCCAAAAGGGAGAAGAAAATTGAACACCGATAAAAATCTTTGAAAGTCCTCATAGCTTTTTTCTTCTTCCTTTTTTCTTGTACTTTATAAGAACTTCTCTAATCTTTTTGCCCCTCTATCGTCTTAGATTGGAGATTTTTGTTTTAGCTTTTACAAACCAAATTACCTCAATTTATGAGAGGTATAAAGCAAGATTAAATAAAATGAAGAAAGATTATTAACAAATTTCAATACCTATTATTAACATATTTCAATATATTGGTGAAATAATGAAGCAATAAGAATTCTCTTATACTTTTAAATGTAAAATTTGTTGAATAGAGCCGTGACCCTTATGAATGCTGGCTGTAACTTGATCACTGGTAACCTCTGTAAAATTCAATAAAAATATGCTTGATTTTTTGGTTAAAAAAATTTATTTTTACTCTACAAATGTTAAGAATACTAGCAACTTATACAAATATAGCATTGGCACAACTCAAGTAGGTTAAAGTATAGAAATACAACAGAGATCTCATCTCCAAGAACTTAATTATACTAACAACATATATTTTCTCATAGGGATAAAAATGATACAGAAAGTGCGCCACATACAACTTTCAATTTGCTAGAAGATCAAAAGAACTTTATAGCTTCTCGATTTGAAAAAACTATAGAAATCCAAGATTTATTCAAGTTTAAGCTAATGAATCGATAAGTGCTATTAGCCATAACTCAAGGGAACAACTTCAATGCGGAATACTAATTTTGGTTGGTCATTCAGAACCTCTTGAAAAGAGAAGCAACATAACAATTCGGTGACATGTTCATTTCAAGGGTAAAACATCTTATTGATATATGCAAATCTTTTTTCCAACACAAATGTCAACATCAAGTTATCTTGAATCCACACATCAAGGAGCAAATCAAAATTGAACTGCTAGTAAGAATTTAATGCAAATGTATAAGAGGAACTTGGTGACCAATGATATAAGAAAATATCAAGAGTTTAAAAATATTATCACGTATAGTTCACGTGACTCCTTTATAAAGCAAGATTAGGACTTCTTTGTTGTATGTGTGTGTTGTTCAACATCAAAGTTTAAGGACATGACATCTCACATCAAAATAACTGCGAGACAATGTTCACATAAAATTATTATTCTTTTCCTTCTTTGGTAAGTGCAATTGAAGACCAAGTACACAAACACATAGAGAGTTACATAGAGAATTTAAGATTTTTAGAAAAATAAGTTTTCGAGAAATTAGAGGAAGAAACACAATTTTTAGGATTAGTAAAAGTGGTTTCTGATTTTTTTAAAAATAGAACAGTCAGGAAAAAAAATGACTTAGCTTATTTTTGTTGCTTTTCTAATAAGAGGAGGAAAAGACTTTTCTCGTATAATGATGAGTGATAGGTCCAATATAATACCATAAGTATTTGAATATACAATTCATTCCATTTTGTGCAGCTGATCAAGAAAAGAAGAGATGCAAGTGCAGAGAATGTTATGAATTTTTATCATCCCATTAATATATCAAAATGAGATATAACCGTAAAATTTTCTGTTCTTACTCTTTTTTATTCATTTTTGAAAATAAAGGCGGCTCAAAGTTGTAACCAAAAGCTTTACTTGCTTATATATAAATTGTTGGTGTTCTTAAAATTCAAATTTTTATTTTGGTTTTCAAATTTAAGCCAACATTGGGCGAGTCTTGGGGTAACTATAAAAATTGTCGTCGTATGACTAGGTTACGGGTTCAAATTACGAAACAGTCTCTTGCAATAATGTAAAATAATATTGCATAAATAAGATCCAATTTGATCTGATCCTTCCCCTGAACACACTCATAGCGGGTTCTCAATGCACTAGCCTGTTCTTTTCAAGGTTAAACCAAAGGTCACGTGCTATATAATTACCAACAAATATTATATGGAATAAGATTGATAACCAAGTCTGTCTATCTTTTTAATGATAAACAATAAAAGTAATTATTATATTTATTATGAAAGTGATTGGTAAGTAGTGATAGGTATGCATTATCTCATTAGTTTTCGGGGGAGAGACTCATGTTCTTACCCTTAAAAGAAAGTGTAGGATTTATTCTGGAACTGTTTTAAGCATTTAATCATTCTAATTCTAAGTACGTTGACAAAACTAAAAAAAAACACTCCCTCTTACTTTTAAATACATAATTGTTGTTAGGACTGTCCAAACTCCTAAAGGGCTCCAACTCATTGTATGGTTGCAGTTTAGCAAAAACAGAAGGACGGAAAAATCTGAAACTTTTGTATGTCAAAACTTTGCGTCTTATTTTTCTAAAATTCCAACAGAACATGTGTTACTAAAATCTTTCAAGTATAAGAATATATTTTTTGTATATTTCGTGAAAGATTAAATGAATCTCATAAATAGACAGAAAATTAATCAAACGATGCATTTTTTAGTTATGTAATAAACCTAAATGTAGCAGGAATTCGAGAATATAAATTTAAAGATACATGAAACATCAAATAAACATTTTAAAAAAACATAAAATCGCAAAAAGAGAAAAGAGGAGATTTACCTTGGTGGCTAGAAGTAAATTTAGGCAGAATTCCTAATCGAAAAGAATAATCCTTGTCCCTTAGCTTATCCTCTATTGAGGTAATAATTTCTAAATTAAATTCAATGTTACAATCAAGTTTCATTTCATAGAATAAGATTCATAACCAAGTCTGATTGTCTTTCCGATGATAGACAATAAAATAATTATTATATTTATTATGAAAGTGGTTGGTAAGCATTGACCAGTATGCAATATCTCATTAATTTTCAAGATAGAGACTCATGTTCTTATCCTTATAAAGAAGTATAGAACTTATCATGAAACTGTTTTAAGCATCCAATTATTCTAACTCTAAGTATCTTGACAAAACTTAAAAGAAACACTCCTTCTTATTCTTAAATACATAATTTTTGTTAGGACTATCCAAACTTCTAAATGACTCCAACTCATTGTGTGGTTGCATTATACCAGAAACAGAAGGGTGGAAGAACCTAAAACTTTTGTATGTCAAATCTTCACGTCTTATTTTCCTAAAATTCGAACATAAGAGGTGTTACTAAAATCCTTCAAGTGTAAGAATGTAAATTTTTTGTATATTTTTTAAAGATTAAATTAATCTCATAAATAGGCAATAAATTAACCAAAAGATGCATTATTTTAGTATGTCAAAACCCAAATCAACCAGAAATTCGAGAATATAAATTTAAAGATATATGGAACATCAACTAACATTTAAAAAAAAACTAAAAACTGTAAAAAGAGAAAAAGAGAAGATTTACCTTAGTGGCGAGGAGTAAATTTGGACAGAATCCCTAATCGAGAATAATAATTCTTATCCCTTGTCATTTGTTGAGATTAAAGATTAAATTAATCTCATAAATAGGCAATAAGTTAACCAAAAGATGCATTATTTTAGTATGTCATAAACCCAAATCAACAAGGAATTCGACAATATAAATTTAAAGATACATAGAACATCAGCTAACATTTAAAAAAAAATTAAAAACTGTAAAAAGAGAAAAATAGAAGATTTACCTTGGTGGCAAGGAGTAAATTTAGGCAGAATCCCTAATCGAGAAGAATAATCCTTATTCCTTATCCTTTGTTGAAATAGTAATTTCTAAAATAAATTCAATATTACTGCCAAGTTTCGTTTTAACTTCTTTCTACTGCACTATATATTCCTGCATTGATATAAAAGAAATTGGAAGAAGATACATGAAACATCAACTAAACATGTAAGAAAAGCTAAAAATCGCAAAAAGATAAAAGAGAAGATTTACCTCAGTGGCGATGAGTAAATTTGGACAGAATCCCTAATCGAGAAGAATAATCCTTGTCCCTTATCCTTTGTTGAGGTAGTAATCTCTAAAATAAACTCAATGTTACAGCCAAGTTTGTTTCAACTTCTTTCTACTGTACTAATTTTCGTCCATTGATGTAAAAGGGATTGGAAGAATTTTTTTTATTTATCAACAATTCCCAAGAATTTGATATATCAACTTATCTCTTACTCTTTTTAAGATGAGAGAGGGAAATGCGCAAAAGAAGATATAGAGAGGGAGGAAAAGGAAGAGGGGGAGGAAGCAAGTACTTTTGGCAGAAGTTATTAGAGGAAGATACATTAATTATCAGGATGAATAAACGTGACTGTTGGATTTTTTTTAATTTTAATGAAAAGACTGAGAAAAAAAGAAGAAAATACAGAAAAAAAGATAAATGAGATTTCTAGACTGTGAGGTATGACACGTAGGCGGGCCTAAGTATCAAATTCAATATTAAAATTCTATTTATTTTTTTTCAATCTAAGATTTGGTATATTTTTATATTTTTACTTCATACGTATATATTTCCTTACTTATGATATCTTAAAAAAAATATTAAATGGGTTAATTATATATTATTAATTAAAAATAAAGAATATTAAAAATAATCAACGACCTTACATAATATGTGTGTGTGGGGCGGGAGGGGGGTGGGGTGGGGGGGTGGCGCATAAGTTTTCTTTTCTCCAAAAAATAAATTAAGATGTAATATTAAAGTTCAACTTCAAACCACCAAATCTGTTCCCATATTACTTATGCAGTTATACTGCTAACAAAATTATCCAATCAAACATAATATAGAATAATTTCAGATATTTTATATTAGGATTCTATTACAATAATTTCAGGATTATATTAAAATAATTTGCGATTTTATATTAGGATTATTTTTCAAATCCACGAGTCCACACAAGTTTGGATCTATCAATTAGCCGACATAAAAGCTTTTGTGCTTGAATTAATGCAAGTTTGTCTAAGCAAACTAAGTCTGCAGCCTTTTGGTGGGAATAAAGTTTTTATAAATTTTTATTTATTTACAAATGCATGAACTTAACCAACAAATATTAAGGTACATAATTGCTGATTTTGCAGAAAATATTCCGTCATTTTTTTCAGCTCTTGGCTGTACTTTCATCTATCCCTTGTTTTGTATCTTAAAGACATAACAATTGGCTTTACAAATAATTCAAATCCTAATCCAGCATAAGTCCATTATACCGTCTTACGTTTTTGACTAGGGGTGTGTTTGGTACCATGATTTTCTTTTTAAAATGTAAATATTTTAAAAAACTTTTTGTTTTAATATTTGACAAATAATTTTGTCGAAAATTTGTATATATTTTATTTTAAATAAATACTATTGAGTGGGGTTGTCGTGGAGTGTTGGGGGAGAGGGTGGGAAGGGGGGATTGGGTGGTGGGAGTGGGAGTAGGGGGAATGTGGGGGTGGGATGGGAAGGAGTAAATGCCGCTTTTATATGAGTGAATGTCTAGGGTTGTGCATCATGTTTCTCTTTTTTGCTTAAACAAGAAAACATGAAATTCACTAAGTTAAGAAAAGGAAAACAAAAAATGAAGATGAAGCAAATTTATATCTATATTATATAATTTGTCGTCTATAATATATTGATGTGGTGTTGTTCTTTGGATAAGAATATTTCTTTTTTGACTTCTTTCTTTTCCTTTCTTCTTTTATTTCAATTCAGTTCATTTTTTTCCCTTTTATATAATTTATTATCTTTTTTCTTATTGTTGTTTTGTATGTATCACTTTAAATAGGAAAAAAGATCAAATATACCTCTCTATTTTAGTTTAATAGCTAATTTTATCCTCTGTCATACTATATAATCAAATATACCACTTCCTTTACCAAAGTATTCAAAAATACCTTACATTTGGATGAAATCCCCAAATCAATTAAAATAACTCAATTTCACTTAAAATATTTGTTACCCTTTTTTAACCTGACCCTAACCCACTGAACAAATTAACCCCACCCACCAACTAGTTTCGCTCCTTTTTCAGTGCTTTAACTCAGAAACTCTTCGTCTTTGCCTTCATCTACAATTCTCCAACTTTTTCTTCTTTTACCATCAAATTTTCCTGAACTTTTCTATACTTTAAAAAAACACACAAAGATTTTGAGCATTGAAATTTAGTTTTCTCTTGGACATGGCCATGAAAATTACCTAACAAGTTTTCTTGATGATATATGATGTGTGACAGGTATTAATAACGAGCCAAGTGATAATGTTTTAGTAGATGACCTTTTGAGTTCTTCCGAAAGATCACAAAGATGAATCTTTACAAGAAGTGCAGGGACTCTTTTTTTTTTTTGGGTCTTCTCAGAATAAAATTTCACCTTTTCCGGCATGGATAGTTTTGGCTCATTCACCAGCGAACTCCCTGTTTGATTAAAACTCATGGCCTTGGAAAACAGAAATTTGCTAATTTTTTGTTGATTTAGTTGATTGCATCCAAGAAATTATCCTCAATTCTAAGAATTGGGAGTGTGTCGAGTAGTGATTTTTGAGTGTACTCGAATTGGGAGTGTGTCAAGTAGTGATTTTAAGACATTCCACCCTCTCAAATCTCCATTAACAAGCTCTTTCCTCTTAGATTTATGAAAAACTCGCACTTTGCTCTTGGGAGAACTCTCTCAAATGATCTGAATATTTGGGAGAATACGAGATTTATTTATTTAGGTGAGCGAGTTAAAAATTTGGGTCTATTTTGGTTAAGTTGGGTCGGGGTGGGCGAGTTATATTGTGGTTTTGTGAGTTTTATTTTTTAACAACAGGCAATTTGGTGTAATTTGGAGATTTCATTTGAATAAGGGGTATTTTTATATATTCTGATAGCAGCAGGGTATATTGTCACGCCCCACCTTGGGGGGTATGACTGGCACCTGGTGCCCTACTAAGCCCTGACCTGCTGAACTGTTAAACCTGGACGCATCTGGCGCCTGGCTGGCTCTAACTCAAATTTCTGGAAACAAAGAGCTATATAGCGGCTGTAAATACAGCCCCCGGCCCATTGGCCTATAGCCTTCTGTACCTGTATTACAGCTGACCAGAAACAAGGTAATTCAGGGGAACCTATGCGGGCCGACAAGGCCACCATGCTGTCTAGTTATCTGCAACTCAAGCATAACATACTGAAAAGCTACGTGACCGACAAGGTCACCACTACTGATAAAATATGGCCCCACACGGCCACTACAAAAGAATGAAGTAGTAAAGGCAACTATACAACTGCACGGCCCCACACGACCGGCTCATCTGACCACAGGGAATATATACAGACTGCAAGCCTCTAAGAAGGATAATAGAAATGATCGGGACAGGGTCCCGACCTACCCGTACTGTACAACAAAAGTAACTGAACTACACCTCTAGAAATTTAGTCTCCGGATGACAGGAGCTGAATATTCGACCGCTGATGGGGATCACGTGGTATCGCCTGCGCGTCAATGGGTACCTGCAGGCAAGTAATGCAGCGCCCCACTGGGCGTCAGTACCGCTGGTACTGAGTATGTAAAGCAAACTGAATACAGCTGAATACAAGTAATATAACTAAAAATTCTGAATAGTATGAGATAACTGAATCTGTAAGAACTGAAGGGATATCTGAAATCAATAACATAACTGTCAAAACTGAAATAAGAAGGAGTAGATAACTGTCTGATGGTGTAGATCGTACCTGTTCTTAATCATACTGAAGGGAGTAGGAATCATACCTGGAGACGTATCATTCTACTACTAATCTGCTCGTATCTACTGTAATATAGCATAACATACATAACATAACATGGCATACACAACCTTACCCGGCCCCCATAAGCCGGGAGGTACAATCAACATAGAATCTATACCCCTACCCCGGTCAACCCATCTCCTATACTGGCTGTAAGCATCCTGCCGGTCCCCTGGGTATGCACTTGGGCTCGCTGAGCCCCTGACTATAACTGCATCTGAGTCCGGAGGACTCCTGAATCTGCACCCGGGCGTATCCGCTCGACTGGGGTGTGTAAGGGCCGATCAAGGCACAAGTATGGGGAAAAACTGGCATCCCATCTTCGTCCCCTGGCAGGACGGCATGCCACTCTGTAGAGTGACGTATCCTCGTCCTCTGGCGGACGAGTCGATACAGCTATTAACCCTGGGCGGTCATGGATGCTAGGTAATCCAACCCCAAACAATACAACGGTCTCAACTGGTAATACTGTCTGGGTATCTCACATGCTGAGGCTAATAGGGATAAAGTATCATATATATTACATGCTGGGCTACTGATAGTTATCTGTACGTATTTAATACGTGCTGAGGCAGGTAAAGATGTATAAATGTGAACATAGTCTCCTGCCGGGTTGTACTGAGCAAATGCTATATAAGATAATGTTTCTGCTGAAAATTCTGCTGTTTACTAAGTTTCTGTATATACTATATGCTGGACCCGTGATAGAAATAAGTACATACTCCATACATTCTGAGGCTGGAAATACTATAGATGTATGTACGAATATAATCTTTCTGCTGAACTACACGGGATACTGGCTTTCTATAGTAACATGATTTACTATTCCTGACATGTTTCCTGAACTTTATTTTAGCCTGCTATTCTGTTTCTGAAGTACCTACGGATACTGTACTACTTCACGAGGCTTCCGCTAAACACAACAATATCTTAACATGGCATATTACGTCATATACTGAGTATACTGGGCAATTTTAATCACTTACGTCTGAATCTACATCGTACGGATGGGTATCGTACACGTTACAACCCAAAACTTCTCATCTTGCACCAATATTCAAAATAACACAATAATCGATTTTTGAACATTCTACTGGTCTGTAATTTATTACACTGTACTGATATTACTTAACTTGCCGAAGGAAACTAACTTTACATACCTTCTCTTTGAATTATTCGTCCGTCGGACGAGGCTCGGCCGGTACTTCAACTATTTTCTCCCAACTGCATTCATAAATACGCCAATTAATACTAAATACAACATTATTGTAAAGAGCGACGTTACTTTCGATTTAATTTATAGCCTAAACTTAGGCTTATCGAAAGACGGTCAAAAACTCGCTATTTTCCAGCGGCCCAGAAGGAAGAATTATTCACTTCTCAGCTAGGAACACATAGACATTAATTTAGAGCAATTCTACTTACTTTAGTTCGGCGGCTCGCCGATTTGTCGGCCCTATTTTGCAAAACTAAATCCGTAGAAATGCTCTCTGCTGCTAAATACCTTGGTATCTAGGATTAATTTGGGTTTGGGCAGCGTTTGGCAGCGTAATCGGACGAAAATATTTAATTCTCCTTCGATTCTCTCTGTTTGCTGCATGTTATGGAAATCTTTCAAGTGTAATCTGATTTGGACTGAAGTGGAGGCTTTATATACTTGGGCCTGGACACGGGCAACGTGTCACGGAGCCATCGCGGAGGCCTCACCTCCGTGACACGCTGCCATCGCGGAGGGGCTCTGCCTCGGCTCCTCCCACGATGGTTCGACAGGTTTCTTGTCCGATCTTTTCCCGGGCCTTTCCCTAGCACGTATGGCTTTCAAATACGCTTAACCAACGTGCGAACAGGTCATCTAAATGCCGGGAATTCTACGGGGTATAACATTCTCCCCCCCTTAGGAACATTCGTCCCCGAATGTATACTGCTGTCTAGAGAGCTGTTCACTCTAGTTTCTGGGAAATTTTTTGGCAGAGTTTCCCCTGTAATATGGACTATCGCAATGACCTGAAACGCAGAAAAATTCCAACACAGGCACTGCACACAATATTCTACAATCCACTGGACAACTAAATATCACTCCTTTCTTTATCATTTACAACATACATACCATAAAGTACTGTGCAAATAATGATACGGACATACCTGTCGTCTGACTAGGCCTGAAATAAGTGAGGGTATCTGGTCTTCATATCTTTTTCAGCCTCCCACGTCATTTCCTCCTGATTTCTGTTACCCCACAATACCTTGACAGATGCAACATCTTTAGTTCTCAACCTGCGAATCTGTCTGTCTAAAATGGCTACGGGAACCTCTTCATAGGCTAACTCCTCTGTGACCTGTACATCCTGGACTGGAACTACTGTAGAAGGGTCCCCTACGAACTTTCTTAACATGGAAACGTGGAATACTGGGTGTACTGACGCTAATTCTGGAGGTAAGTTCAACTCGTATGCCACGCGGCCTATTTTTCGCCGAATCTGATATGGCCCAATAAATCTTGGGCTAAGCTTGCCCTTCTTGCCAAAACTCATTACCCCTTTCATCGGGGACACTTTCAGATATACCCAATCGTTTACCGAAAATTCTAGATTTCTACGCCGCCTATCTGCGTATGACTTCTGGCGGCTTTGAGCGGTCAGTAAATGTTCCCGGATAAGCTTTATCTTTTCTTCGGACTGCCGAACAATGTCTGGGCCAACTAATGCTGATTCTCCTATCTCAAACCAGCCCACCGGCGATCTACTTTTTCGCCCATATAATGCCTCGAAAGGCGCCATCTGAATAGCTGAATGGTAGCTGTTATTATAAGCAAATTCAATTAACGAAAGATGTTCATCCCAGCTACCCCCAAAATCTAACACACACGCTCGTAACATATCTTCGAGCGTCTGAATTATACGTTCGGCCTGCCCATCTGTTTGAGGATGGAATGCTGTGCTCAAATTAATCTGCATCCCCAAACCTTTCTGAAACGATTGCCAGAATATAGCTGTAAACTATGCTCCCCTATCTGAAATAATAGATACCGGCACTCCATGTAATCTAACTATTTCTCTGATATATAATTCGGCATAGTCCTCAGCTGAGAAGGTAGCCCTTACTGGCAGAAAATGAGCTGATTTTGTCAGCCTGTCAACTATTACCCAAATGGAATCATTTCTGCGTCTAGTACGGGGTAACCCTGTTACAAAATCCATGTTTATTACTTCCCATTTCCACATAGGTATTATTATCTCCTGAGTCAAACCGCCCGATTTCTGGTGCTCTGCTTTCACCTGCTGACAATTAGCACACCTAGATAGCTATCTCAGTTTTCATACCTGGCCACCAGTAGATGTCTCTGATGTTGTGGTACATTTTCGTCGCCCCTGGGTGAAGGAAATAGCGAGCGTAGTGTACCTCATGCATGATCTGCCCACGAAGTCCTGCGACATTCGGGACACAAAGGCGGTCCTTACAATGTAGCACACCATCCTCGGTTATCTGAAAATCTGGCTCCTTACCTTTCTGAACTCTATCTCTGAGCTGGACTAAATCGGGATCCTCATACTGCCGTTCTTTACCTCTGTAACTAACGATGACACTGCAGAATTCTGAATTACTGGTCCATTATTTTCTGTTTCTATTACTCGAAAGGCTAGGCCAGCTAACTGATGAATTTCTTTAGCTAATTTCTGTTTCTCAGGTCGCAAATACGCCAAACTCCCCATTGACTTACGGCTCAGGGCATCTGCTACAACATTAGCTTTTCCGGGGTGGTATAGAATATTAACATCATAGTCTTTCAACAACTCTAACCAGCGGCGTTGCCGCAGATTCAACTCCCTCTGGGTGAAAATGTACTGTAAGCTCTTATGATCTGTATAAATGTCAACATGGACGCCATACAGATAATGCCTCCACATCTTCAAGGCATGAATTACTGCGGCCAACTCTAAGTCATGGGTGGGGTAATTCCTTTCATGCTTTTTCAGCTACCTGGAAGCATATGCAATTACTCTACCATGCTGCATCAATACACAGCCCAATCCGACACCTGACGCGTCGCAATAGACTGAATAACCTTCTGTGCCTTCCGGCAGTGCTAATACGGGAGCGGAGGTCAATCTATCTTTCAGTTCCTGGAAACTCTGCTCGCATGCCTCCGTCCACTGAAACTTTGCTGCTTTCTGTGTCAATTTTGTTAAAGGTGCTGCAATGGTTGAGAATCCCTCAACGAATCTCCGATAATACCCTGCTAACCCCAGAAAACTACGAACTTCAGTCGGGGTGGTAGGCCTAGGCCATGACTTAACTGCTTCTATCTTTTGCTTATCTACCTGTATACCAGCGTCTGAGATAATATGCCCTAAAAAGGCCACTGAGTTAAGCTAGAATTCGCACTTCGAAAACTTAGCATACAACTGGCGGTCCCTGAGAATCTGGAGCACTGTTTGCAAATGAGTCCGGTGATCTGCTTCAGAGAGAGAATACACCAGAATGTCATCAATGAATACTATCACGAACAAGTCCAGGAAAGGTCTGAAAATACTGTTCATCAGGTCCATAAAAACTGCTGGGGCGTTCATTAGCCCGAAGGACATAACCAGAAATTCAAAATGCCCATATCGGGTCCTGAATGCTGTCTTAGGAATATCTCTTTCACGTACTCGGACCTGGTGATATCCGGACCGCAAGTCAATCTTAGAAAAGTATCTGGCTCCCTGCAATTGATCAAATAAGTCATCAAATTCTGGGGAGCGGATACTTGTTCTTTACTGTAACTTTGTTTAGCTGCCGATAATCTATGCACATTCGGAGCGAGCCATCTTTCTTTCTCACAAACAAGACTGGCGCACCCCATGGGGAAGTACTCGGCCTGATAAAACCTTTATCTAACAAGTCTTTCAACTGCTCCTTTAATTCTCTGAGTTCTGCAGGAGCCATACGATAAGGAGGTATTGATATTGGCTGAGTGCTTGGTAGCAAATCAATAGCGAAGTCTATTTCCCTTTCTGGGGGAATACCAGGTAACTCATCAGGAAATACATCTGGGAATTCGTTCACCACTGGAACAGACTGAAGTGTCGGAGATTCTGCTTGGACATCCTGAACTCTGACAAGATGGTAAATACACCCCTTAGATATCAACTTTCTCGCCTGAAGGTAGGAAATAAACCTACCTTTTGGCGTCACGGTGCTGCCCTTCCACTCCCGTACTGCTTCCCCCGGGAAGTGGAATCGGACCGTTTTGGTCCAACATTTAACATTGGCAAAGCATGGCACTAACCTGTCCATACCCATTATGGCATCGAAGTCTATCATTTCTAACTCGACCAGATCTACTGTGGTCTGACGATCAACAATCTCTACTGTACACCCGCGGTAGATTCGGCTAGCTGTGATAGAGTCACCGACGGGCGTAGATACCAGAAAGGGCTGCTGTAATGATTCTGGTACAATACTAAACTTCCGTGCCACAAATGGAGTAATATAGGACAAAGTAGACCCTGGATCAATTAGCACATAAGCAGGGTGTGAGCAGATAGTTAGCATACCTGTCACAACATCAGGCGATGCCTCTGAATCTTGCCTCCCTGGTAAGGCATATGTGCGGCTTGGACCCGCACCTGTACTGGAGGCCCCTGATCTGCCTCGACCCCTGCCTGCTGAAACTGGGGGCCTGCGCCCGGTCGAGGGTGCTGTAGCTCGTGATCCTGTTGATGCCCTATCCTGTCTATCGCGGTCCTCTCGACCCCTGGCTGGGCAATCTTTCATCAAATGGCCTTCTTGGCCACAAATATAACATGCGGTGGAGCCATATCTGCATGCTCCAGAATGACGTCGATTGCATATAGGGAAAAGTGGTAGGGTATACCTGCTCTGCTCTGCCCTCCTCTGTGATGGTGAATCTGCCATCTGCGAGCCTCTACCAATCCCTGACTGCCCCCTGCGGCTGGATCTACCCCCCTATGACTGTGGCGGAGGCGGGGGCCTGGGCGGCCTGTCTGACATTCGGGGCCTGGGTCCTCCCCGGGCCTCTCCCTGTAATTCAACTGGCCTGTCCCGGCGACGCTGTTCCTGATTAACCCTTTTGACCTCTCGTTGCCGCTGCCTGATGCCCTCAATATTCTGAGCAAATGCCTGAATGCGAGCAATATCCATGTCCTCTCGCAGTGTGGCTGTAGTGCAAATCTCAACATATTCTGTATTCAGGCCCGTAATGAAGCGATGCACTCTGGATTCCATGGTATCAACGAAAGCCGGTGCATATCGGGCTAGAGAATCAAACTGTAAAGAATATTCCCGAACACTCATGGCCCCTGTTCTAGATGTAGGAACTGGTCTACCCGGGCCTGTCGAATATCCCGCGGCAGATAATGATCCAGAAAGGCTCCTGAAAAGCTGGACCAGGTGGGAGGGGAAACATCTCTCCCTCGGGACCTTTCCCAGCTTTCGTACCATAACACCGTAATATCCCGTAACCGGAACGCGGCCAACTCAACTGACTCGGTAGACGTGGCATGCATAACCCTGAAGATTCTCTGCATCTGATCCAGAAAATCTTGGGGGTCCTCTGTTCGGTCCGTACCTGTGAACTGTGGGGGATTCAGGGCTAAGAATTCTTGGACCCTCGAACTACCGGGCCCTCCTGATGTTTCTGCAACTATAGATGGCATTGGCTGACGCTGAGCAGCCATCATCTGTGCTAACAAAACTACAGCACTCCTAACCTCCTGATCAGAAGGAGTCAATATAGGGGCTGCTGAAGGTAATGTCGCCCCAAGTGACTCCTGACGTGGTGGAGACTGCTGAGGAGGCTGAGATGAAGCCTCTGTAGGGCCCTCTGATCGGGCTGTCTCCAAGTGAGGGGGAGGCATTCTGCTAGTGCCTTCTCCTGCTGCAATGTCTAAGTTCCGACCGGTAATAGGATGACGCTGGTCTGACATTATCTGTAACCAAAGAATATGGTAAGATTTTTGGAATTCAACCCTATACTGTACAGCTCTATAACACGACCAAATTAGAATAAAAGGACAACCATCCTATCATGCCTTGCAGCCTCCTACCCATAGTATGTGGTGCACAACACATCCATGGACAGGACTCTACTTAGCACGGCTTGCAGACTCCCTGGGATACGACCTGCTCTGATACCAAGTTTGTCACGCCCCACCTTGGGGGGTATGACTGGCACCTGGTGCCCTACTAAGCCCTGACCTGCTGAACTGTTAAGCCTGGACGCATCTGGCGCCTGGCTGGCTCTAACTCAAATTTCTGGAAACAAAGGGCTATATAGCGGCTGTAAATACAGCCCCCGGCCCATTGGCCTATAGCCTTCTGTACCTGTATTACAGCTGACCAGAAACAAGGTAATTCAGGGGAACCTATGCGGGCCGACAAGGCCACCATGCTGTCTAGTTATCTGCAACTCAAGTATAACATACTAAAAAGCTACGTGACCGACAAGGTCACCACTACTGGTAAACTATGGCCCCACACGGCCACTACAAAAGAACGAAGTAGTAAAGGCAACTATACAACTGCACGGCCCCACACGACCGGCTCATCTGACCACAGGGAATATATATAGACTGCAAGCCTCTAAGAAGGATAATAGAAATGATCGGGACAGGGCCCCGACCTACCCGTACTGTACAACAAAAGGAACTGAACTACACCTCTAGAAATTCAGTCTCCGGATGACAGGAGCTGAATATTCGACCGCTGATGGGGATCACGTGGTATCGCCTGCACGTCTATGGGTACCTGCAGGCAAGTAATGCAGCGCCCCACTGGGCGTCAGTACCGCTGGAACTGAGTATGTAAAGCAAACTGAATACAGCTGAATACAAGTAATATAACTAAAAATTCTGAATAGTATGAGATAACTGAATCTGTAAGAACTGAAGGGATATCTGAAATCAATAACATAACTGTCAAAACTGAAATAAGAAGGAGTAGATAACTGTCTGATGGTGTAGATCGTACCTGTTCTTAATCATACTGAAGGGAGTAGGAATCATACCTGGAGACGTATCATTCTACTACTAATCTGCTCGTATCTACTGTAATATAGCATAACATACATAACATAACATGGCATACACAACCTTACCCGGCCCCCATAAGCCGGGAGGTACAATCAACACAGAATCTATACCCCTACCCCGGTTAACCCATCTCCTATACTGGCTGTAAGCATCCTGCCGGTCCCCTGGGTATGCACTTGGGCTCACTGAGCCCCTGACTATAACTGCATCTGAGTCCGGAGGACTCCTGAATCTGCACCCGGGCGTATCAGCTCGACTGGGGTGTGTAAGGGCCGATCAAGGCACAAGTATGGGGAAAAACTGGCATCCCATCTTCGTCCCCTGGAGGGACGGCATGCCACTCTGTAGAGTGACGTATCCTCGTCCTCTGGCGGACGAGTCGATACATCTATTAACCCTGGGCGGTCATGGATGCTAGGTAATCCAACCCCAAACAATACAACGGTCTCAACTGGTAATACTGTCTGGGTATCTCACATGCTGAGGCTAATAGGGATAAAGTATCATATATATTACATGCTGGGCTACTGATAGTAATCTGTACGTATTTAATACGTGCTGAGGCAGGTAAAGATGTATAAATGTGAACATAGTCTCGTGCCGGGCTGTACTGAGCAAATGCTATATAAGATAATGTTTCTGCTGAAAATTCTGCTGTTTACTAAGTTTCTGTATATACTATATGCTAGACCCGTGATAGAAATAAGTACATACTCCATACATGCTGAGGCTGGAAATACTATAGATGTATGTACGAATATAATCTTTCTGCTGAACTACACGGGATACTGGCTTTCTATAGTAACATGATTTACTACTCCTGACATGTTTCCTGAACTTTATTTTAGCCTGCTATTCTGTTTCTGAAGTACCTACGGATACTGTACTACTTCACGAGGCTTCCGCTAAACACAACAATATCTTAACATGGCATATTACGTCATATACTGAGTATACTGGGCAATTTTAATCACTTACGTCTGAATCTACATCGTACGGATGGGTATCGTACACGTTACAACCCAAAACTTCTCATCTTGCACCAATATTCAAAATAACACAATAATCGATTTTTGAACATTCTACTGGTCTGTAATTTATTACACTGTACTGATATTACTTAACTTGCCGAAGGAAACTAACTTTACATACCTTCTCTTTGAATTATTCGTCCGTCGGACGAGGCTCGGCCGGTACTTCAACTATTTTCTCCCAACTGCATTCATAAATACGCCAATTAATACTAAATACAACATTATTGTAAAGAGCGACGTTACTTTCGATTTAATTTATAGCCTAAACTTAGGCTTATCGAAAGACGGTAAAAAACTCGCTATTTTCCAGCGGCCCAGAAGGGAGAATTATTCACTTCTCAGCTAGGAACACATAGACATTAATTTAGAGCAATTCTACTTACTTTAGTTCGGCGGCTCGCTGATTCGTCGGCCGTATTTCGCAAAACTAACTCCGTAGAAATGCTCTCTGCTGCTAAATACCTTGGTATCTAGGATTAATTTGGGTTTGGGCAGCGTTTGGCAGCGTAATCGGACGAAAATATTTAATTCTCCTTCGATTCTCTCTATTTGCTGCGTGTTCTGGAAATTTTTCAAGTGTAATCTGATTTGGACTGAAGTGGAGGCTTTATATACTTGGGCCTGGACACGGGCAACGTGTCACGGAGCCATCGCGGAGGCCTCACCTCCGTGACACGCTGCCATCGCGGAGGGGCTCTGCCTCGGCTCCTCCCGCGATGGTTCGACAGGTTTCTTGTCCGATCTTTTCCCGGGCCTTTCCCTAGCACGTATGGCTTTCAAATACGCTTAACCAACGTGCGAACAGGTCATCTAAATGCCGGGAATTCTACGGGGTATAACATATATTTAGCCCTATGATATGATGGTGGATAAAATTAACTCTTAAACTAAAGTAGAGGGATAAATTTGACCCCTTACCCTTCTAAATAAATTGCCCAAGTAAAGATTAAGACATTTAAATAAATGAAAGATGAAATTACTTTGGTTTTTAGGACTTTTTATTTTCTAGAACTCTTAGTTTAAATGAAGAATTTTTGCCATCATATTTTATATTTTTTCGTTATCCTTTTATTTTTTATTTTTTTTCTTATTCAAGTTCATATATACTAAATTAAATTGATTGTTCTTTATTTAACATGAAAAGTTTTTCATAAATTATTTGTCAAAAACTTCATATATAGGATACTAAAAGAAACATAATCAGAAAATGATAGAATCATAAATAAATATTAAATTAATAAAAATTAACTTTCTTATGTTTATGACCCGGGGGGGGGGGGGGGGCTCTGGCACACGTTAAGTAATGCTTGCTAATGTACGCTCCAATGGCTCGACGATGACTACAAGGCATCAGGCCACCGACGACACAGGATTCCAAAGTACCGACGGTCACCCCAGACTCTGGGATACCTCATACTTTAGCACCAATGAAACTAGGGCATTGGCTACCAGGTGGAGAAAAACCCCCTACAGTAATCCTTGCTAGTAAGGGGGTTATCCTGGGGAAAGAAGAGAAGGATGATCCGGAAAGGACAACTGTTGTGAGGAAACTACAATTCTCTAAAGGAATTAGGACACCCACTGAGAACAAATAGGCAGCTCGGCCTATAGCTGAAGATGCAGTGAGAGGTAACTGACAAGTCCAGAATGGTATGAATCTTACTTACTACCCACCTATAATAAAGAACCGAAGGAAAGAATTGGAGATATCCAAATTGAGGTAGAATTTGAATTTGCAAAATGGGAGAATGCTCTTATCGAATATGTGGTAGGGGGAATTCCAAGCTTTAAGGAAATGCTGAAATTTGTTTACAGTGTGTGGGACTTTGTATTGACCTCTAGAGTGTATCTACATGATGAAGGCTATTTCATGTTCCTATTTGATACAAGTGCTGATAAGTCCTTCGTAGTGTAAATTGAACCTTACACCTATAGTAATCAACCAATGCTACTCAAGAATTGAGCAAAGGATTTCTCATTCCAGCTGGAGATGATGAGGATCATGCCTCTCTAGGTTCTATTTCCTGGGTTGCCTGTGTACTACTACGCAGAGGAGAATCTAGAGAAGATTGGTAGCTTTCTGGGGAAGCCAGCCTGTGTTGATAGACTTACAGCTGAGATTGAAAGAATATCATTTTCTTGGGTGCTTATAGAGATAGATATCACCTAGTCACTACTATAAGAACTATACACGGAGAAGCTTGATGGGTCAGCGTGGGTGTAGGAAATTGAATATGAGTGGGCTCCTAGCTATTATAATGTTGCAAGAGCTGGGATCATAAAGAGGAACAATGCACATAGGAGGAGGAGCAGAGGTTACCAAGACCTAAACAGAAAAGGCAAAGAAGAGGACCTGTCCAAACTAGATGGGTGCCAAAATAAGATAATGAACAAGAGGCAAAGTTGTGGCTACCCCTCAAGATACAACACAGCCTGCTATGAATTATGGATATGATGGAACTATGACTAAAGGCTTCTCTGTTGATACAACTATGACTGATGGCCCTCCCTGCTGCTGTAAAACAGAAAGAGGTATTGTTGGGAGATAAGATTGAAGTGACATGTGAGCTATATAATACCCATCCCAGGGATGGCGGGCAACTAATTATGTGGGACTACAGGCTGAAGCACCTGACCCTTCCTCACCTAAATGATATTTTCCTCATGGAATGTGCGAGGGATAAATAAGTCCTTCAAGTAAAAGGAGTTGAATGATGCCCTGCAAGTGTACGGGTCGTACAAGTAATATAGTGGCCCTTTTTAAGAGCCGGATGTCGAACCCACAGGGACTGATTCAACAAATTATCAAGTTCAAGTGTTAGTTAAGAAGTCAGTTTTAGAAGTTTTCAATAAATTATAATTAAATCTTAGTGGTGACGCAAAATAATCTGGAAGCAATACAAAACAAAACTAGAGTTAAGGCCGGATAATCATGCAATGCTACAATTCATAATGGGTTAACTATAAAATTATCAATTGTTGTCTCACATAATTGGAATTGCATGTTCATGGTATTCCGAACCTCTAAACATGACAAACTAGCCTCACTACTACATTATTGAGCGAGGATGTCATTTCTAGTTCGTGGGCGATTAGCCACGTGGATGTGGTTTATGGGGTTTATGCCCTTGATTGGAGACTTCCGTACCTCCAACCATTTAACCAAACTTAGCTTCACAACTACTCCTTCGAGTGGTGGAGTACAATTCTAATTTGGTGTCTTTTTCTCTTCCCATTTTATCAATAAAGCAAGGTAAATTAGGTATATTCCTATCCTAACCGCGAATCCTATCAAAAGATAAGAACTTGCTTCCTACAATCTTATGTTCTTGCCTAGGTTTGCTCTTCCAAGCTTTCACCTATGCTTAACCCACTTGTTTTCATGGTGATCAAACATAAAAATAACAATAATAAATATTGTAAGACAAAACAACAACTAACAACTCAACCCAAAATGAATCTAAGCAAATACAATCATATCCATGGCCTCAACCCTAGATGGAGGGTTCTAGCCACTCATGTTTGTACAAATACTCAAAAACACGTTTAGAGTAATATACTTATAAAAGTAGATGAAAAGAAATGAAGAAAAGATGAACCCAAGAGGAGTTCTCCAAGTCTCCTTCGCGCCTCCCTTTGGTTTTTCCAGAAAATCCCGTCTTCCATGATTTTAGAAGCTAAGGGTTCAATTTATACTATGCTGAAAAAATGCAAAATTTGGCCTGTGGTGGAACAGCTCTGTGTCACGGATCTGAACACCCTAATTGACCTCCGTGACACAGAGGTAATGTGTACCCTCATTGGAATGTGCCAAAAAATACAATTTTTGGCCAAGTGTTGCCGCGTTGGCAGCGTGCCGCGGCCCTTATCGCGCAGGGTGCTAGTTATTGCATGTTTTCTTGTTGACTTTCACGTTTTGCTCTTGATTCCATTCCTACACTTCACCAAATCATGAATTAGTTCCTCAAATGCATTATTAACCTTCAAAAACAAGGACTAATCATGTTGGTTAGTATATATTCACATTTACATAAAATCACATGAGAATGTATATAAATAAGTAGATAAACAAGACTAAATTGAGTTATAAAGTAGCACTTGGGCATGCAATTGTGCCCAAGATCATTGAAATCCTTTTGATAAAGCACAAAGTGAATTTAATAGGCCGTTTACAGACTAAGTTACAATCTCACAAGATCATTCAAATACAAAGATATTATGGAACTGACTGGCAAACTTTTGCGAACTATCCCACAACTTTGAATGGCAGAATATGACTATTGTAGAAGCATGATAAAGTGGAAGTCATTGTCCTTGACACTTCAGCTCAACTAGTGCATTGTAGAGTACAAGATAAGGACTCCCCTTTGCTGCTTTATAACCTTTGCATATGGATTTAACAGTTCCACTAATAGGTTAAGCTTGAGGGATCACTTAAGGGCTCTAGCTGCTACATGTACTGAGCCTTAGGTTATACTAGGATATTGTAATGTAGTGTTTTCACATGAGTATAGGATCCATAGAGAACCAATAACATTACAAAAGACATCAGATTTTCAAAGATGTATTGATGATATAGGGGTGGGGCAACTGTTGAGAAGAGGAAAATACTATACCTGGTGCAATAAAAGGGATGGGGATAACAGAATTTACTCTCACATTAATTGGGCCTTTGGTAATCATGTTTGGCTGAATAAGTTCAATATGATAAAGGCAGATTCCTCGAACCGGGATGCTTAGACCATTTCCCCATCCTTATAAACTCCATGTTGACACCCAATTTTGACCTCCCTATGCCGCGTATAAGCTGCGCATTAATATAAATATATTTTAAAAATTACCCTTTTAACATAATTGTTTAGTTCATATTCATAATATTTTAGTATTAGTTATCATATATAACTAGCTTTTGCATAATTATTTATCATTTATACACCTTTCGAGTTATACTTTTAAAATATTTTATTGCATTAGTTCAAGTTATTAATTTTTATTATATGTAATTATTTCATATATAATATATTGCATACGTATTTTCAATTAAAACAAGCTTTTATTACAAAATATAATTTACTTAGTTTTATAAATTATTTATATTTATTTTTGTGATAATAATATTTATATAGTTTTATCATGATTTAAGATATTATGTTATCTATTTGCTAAATTATATATAAATGTAGTATTTTATTAACTAAATAGAAGCTAATTAAATTTCTTGTCAATTTATCTGAAATTTGGCCACTTCCTATCTAAATTATGTCAATTCTAGTCTTTTTAATCAATTTGGTCACATTTTAAACCCAATTTAAATTCATCAAACCTAACCCTTGTATCCAATCCGCGACCTGCCTACTCGATCTGTAACCTGACCCATTATCAATTTTTGATCTCAGCCGTCCACTCCATTTTATCCTCCGGTCCTGATTAAACCTCCATATATTTCTTCTTTAATTTATCCCCACCCCAAACCCCAAGGACCAAAGTCATTTTCCATCTTCAGCAACCGCATACCTTTATTCTTTAACCGGATACCATCGTGAACAGGATCTACGTCGGCGGTAGTCCGCCGGCGGTGATAGACCTTATTCGGATAATATCCTTGTCTTCGAACAAGAATCAAAACAAGGAGGAATTATTATATGAACTGTATAAAGCCTTGGTATATAGATTACTAGTTGTATGGTAAACTTTTACCGGAGCACGGGGCCTGTCTGGACAAAATACTGCCGAATCTTGAGACCATGTGTACAGGATACCTTTTTAGGGGCTCCCCGGGATAACAACGGCCCTTAACAACTCCAAATAACGGGCCTTTTCACCGGGCAACTGTACGTAGCCACAAAGGCAAATCCAAGATCTACAGTATTCGTCGACTGTACCACCATCTCCGAACCATGCTAATCAATCTTTATACTAAGTCTTTTCAGTTCTTATAATAAAATCTCCCGATTTTAATAAAGTCTAGTTCATTTTTTATGAGGATTCAAGTACAACGGAGATTCAACATAGATAGAATTTTAGCCGGCTATAAGCACGGCCATCGGAGAAGAAGTATAAAAACAAGAACTTAAAAATAAATACCTTGACACTGGAAGTTGTGCCCAAACTTGGACGATTTTGATTTTCTCTTTACAAAATTGAAAAGATTACAACTTTACAAAAGCTTTGCTTTCTTAGAGAGAAGGCAGAGCGAAAATCTAGAGAGAGAGAGAAAAACTAAAAATTCTGATGATCTACAAATGAGGCGAAGGCCTCTTTAAATAGAAAAATTCCTATCTATAGTGACTTTGTACAGTAGTGCTCTATTATTGCACTTCAGACAGCTATCTCTGTCGGTGGGGTCCTCAAGGGCCTACAAGGGCTCAGATTTTCTTCTTCCCTTGTGCATTCAATATTCTCTGTACGAATTCTTCGGTGCCATCTCCTTCCTCAAGCTTATCTTCTTGTAGAAGCTTTTCTGCTTCTCGTAGAACATCTTCAGTGTCCACTTCTTCATCTATTTGTGAATCCTCATAATTTGAGAGACTTTTCATTGATGTGTCTGATTTACTTGAAATTTGATCAAAAGATTCCATTAAATTCTTTTTAACCAAATTTAGATAATCTTCAATCTGACGGGTCTTATCTCCCGGTTGGTAAGCAATCTTCCTTGCGATATGCCTTAAAGGACTGTTTTTAATTACATCCTTTTCTTCTTTGTCTTTATAAGTTTTTAAGGCTTTATGAATATCATCAATTGTTTCTTGCCCAAAAATCTTTTGGGTATTTGGGTCTATCTTCATCATCTTGTCCCAAAAATTGTTGTAGTAGGTCCGATAAATACACGGAATCTGGTCTTCGGTATAACCGAATTCAGGGATCCATTTATGAATCCAAGGGATAGAAAATTCTATGAAGAACATGATCTGGCTGATATTTTCAGGAGAACTTATATGTTCTTCTTTGTATAATTTGTCCAAATCTGGAGATAAATGCATCCATGAGTCATATAACTCTTTTAATTTTTCAGGTAATATCCTGATGGATGGGCCGTGGAATGTCCACCATTGAATAAACCAATTCGGTATTGTTCTTTGGAATACCTTTGAACATACCTTGATAAACCAAGTATGCTTGTGTTTATCATTATTATAATATAATACATATGAAAATGCCTGGATATAATCCCAATAAGTGAAATTCATTCTTCCGTTTCCAAGTATCACTTGTCTTTCTTTCATGGTGGATATTCCCCATTCTTCCATAGATATAATTCTTTTTATGATCAATTTTGAGAAGTTATAAACTGTCTCATCTCTGCTATCCTTGAAGTGAGATATCTCTACACTTCCTGTACTCAGAAGAATACTTTCATAGTAATTTCGGGTTTTGTATGACTCACCCGGAAAATATAATTTTTCTATCAAATATTTTTGGGTTATCTCCCAAATATCTTCTTTCCACAAAATATCTTTGTTTTCAAGCAGAAGTATCACTTCTTTCTTTGTAACCTTTTCACTATTCTTAGGTTCTTCCATTGGTTCCATAGTAGCAGAGGCATATGTATCATTTTGCACTCTTCTACTGGCTATATGTTGTTGCAGAGCCTCGTATAACGGGCTGTCTCTTGGAATATCTTCCAAGTTAATAGAAGAAGGACTTTCATTTTCTCTTCTTTGAGAAATATTCTCATTTGTTAGAGTCAGATTTCCTCTCCTGATGACTGTATTTCTGGAAGTATTACTTCCTGAATTTGATGCTGCAGAAGTATAACTTCTGTTACTTGAACTTGAACTCCCTCGGCTATAACCTCCAGGAGTACCTCTTCCTCGACCTCTCCCATGGGGGAAGGGCCATTGCGGCCTCATTCTACAACAAAAACAGATTTTGTTAGTTTTCATTTAAAAATTCTCTTGTTAGGAAATCTGGTAGTGAATTATCACTTCCCTTTTTATATTCTATATCAAAATCAAACGACGCTAATTGGGCCTGCCATCTCGCAAATATAATTTTCGAGGCATCATGTTTAAAATCCTTATTAAACATAAATTTGACTGCATTATTATCAGTCCTAATTAGAAATTTTTTGTTATAAAGATCGTCTTGAAATTTTAAGACGCATTTAACAATACAAAGCATTTCATGGGCCACCGTAGCATATTTTTGCTGGGTCTCAGTCCATTTACCCGAATGATAACGAATTAAATACTCCCTTTTATCATGGGGGTTAAACTGCTTTAGAATCCCACCGAAACCTATATTAGAGGCATCGGTTTCAATAATTTTTTGCCAGTTAGGATTGGCAAGGGTTAAACATGGTAAAGAGCTTACCTTCTCTTTTACCTTTTTAACAATATTAGTATGTAAATCAGACCATGGCAAATTATAACCCTTTTTAAGCCTTTCAAACAAAGGGGCCAGATCTGTAGATAAATCTTTAATAAAGGGAGAAATATAATTTAAACTCCCAAGAAATCTCTGCAACTGTGTCCTGTCGTTGATAACATCAGGAAATTTTGCAGCAAAATCAATAGATCTTTGAATGGGAACTATTTTTCCCTGACAAATATAATGACCAAGAAATCTGACTTTTGTCTGAAAAAGACTCATTTTAGGTTTGGAAATTACTAACCCGTTTTGAATAATTATCTTTTTGAAAATATCTAAATGTTTATAATGCATTTCCAAAGTTTTTGAAAATACTAAAATATCATCGATATAGACAATGATGAAATCCATATATGGATTAAAAATATCATTCATAATTTTCTGAAATTCAGAAGGAGCATTTTTTAAACCAAAGGGCATAACATTCCATTCGTATTGCCCGAATGGGACATTGAATGCCGTCCTATAAGTGTGCTCTTTAAAAAGCTGAATTTGCCAATATCCGTATTTTAAATCAAATTTTGAAAATATATTGGCATCATATAATCTTGATAAAAGATCTCTTTTATTAGGGATCGGATATCTGATCCATTTTAAAACTTTATTCAAAGGTTTATAATTAATTACCAATCTAGGTACACCACGTTCTTTTTCAGCAGCATTATTGACATAAAAAGTTGTACAAGACCATGGTGACTTTGATGGTTTTATAAGATCTTTTTGCAAAAGATTATCAATCTCTTTTTTGCAGATTTCAAGCACTTCTAAATTCATCTGGCAGGGCCGAGATTTAGTAGGAATATTTTCCTCAGAGAAAGAATCTTCATATGGAAGAGAAACTACATGCCTTTTTCGATTCCAAAAGGCGCTGGGATGATCAGCACATATAGAAACAGCAAATTGTTCAGAAATCAATTTAATCTTTTCCTGAACTTTAGAGGATTGTAACACAGTATCAATAGACATGCTATAAATTTCATGTTGTAAAGATTTCATATGAAAAATCTTTTTATCAATCAAAGAATTTATGTTTCTAGTAAGAGGTTCAGTTATAAACTGAAAAGAAAATTTTCTACCATTATAAGTAGCATGAAAACCTGTGTTATCAACATAGGTAAGAGGATAAATAGCTTGAATAAAAGGAGTTCCAAGTATAATAGGAGGGAACATTTTATCTTTAACAAGAATAAAAAAATGAGGAATGCAAACTTTATCTTTGCAAATATAGGCCTTAGGCAATTTATAATCAATTTTCATTTTATCACCAGATGCAGAGCTAATCTTATGAGAAGTCTTTTGATAATATCTGGTAGGGATTATCCCTTCTTGAATGCAACTCATATCTGCTCCACTATCAATAAGAGCAGTTTCAGTAATAGAAAAATTATCGTCAATTAAAATAGTACACTTAACATACCATCTATGAGAAGTTACTATTTGCATCATCCCTATGAATAAATCATCATTTGGGGAGGAAATAGCCCTTTTTGCAAAATCAGAAATTTCTTTTGAATCATTTGACTCATTTAAAACTTCTTTTCCTTTATCATGACCCATAGTACGTTCCATTTGGCTCATACGATGGTCGAAAATCGTTTGATTTTGTTTAAGAGATTTAATCTCATTTTTTAATTTTTCAACTTCAGATTTTAAATCATCCATTGAAGAAGAATAACTGGGAAAACTCATATTTTGTGGCGAGTTCCTATGCAAAAGTCTTTTTTGAACTTCTGCCATAGAATATGGAGTTTCCTCTAAAATGTCTTTCTTTTGAACAGGCTTATCAGCCGGTTTTAAAATAGAAGCCATACTGATAATTTTTTCTCTTAAATCGCTATCAGTAACTTCTTTTAATAATTCTAAAATATTATCAGAAGTAATAGGTTTGATTTCAAAATCATTCTGAAATTGAGATTGTAGTTTATAAAAATCTAGATTATTACAAGAACAATTACCTGCACCTGTATCACAATTATCACAAGTATTATCATCAGGTAAATCAAATAATTTAATAGAGGCTTCAGATTCAGAAGAAGAAGTATAATCACTCTCACTGACTGAAGTTTCATCCATGATCTTCATAATCTGTTCTTTGGACTTATCATCTAAATCCATAGCTAGAGCCTTGATCCGCTCTTTCTTACAATTTGGGGCAATATGACCGAACTGACCGCACCTATAACACTTAACATCTTTCAGATCCCTTCCAGATCTGTCTTTTACAAATCTTTTCTCTTTGCGGTGTTTTCTTCGGAAATATCTTTTCTCTTTTGATCGACGATGTCGTCTTTTACCTTTCCTTTGGTAATAATCATCCTGGTTACCTTTTTTGTTCTTTTCTTTTGATGAAGATGCTACAGTTCTTTCCATTCCGAACTGTTGACAGAAATCACCCAACTGGTTTCTTTCAGTTAGATTCTGCCTTTTAAGCTGTGCATTCAGCTTTAACTCGTTACATAGGTTTAATCCTTCTTGGGTACAAACTCCAATAAGTCTCCCATATGTATAATTGTTATACATAATCTAGATGTTATTCCCTCTAAGAGCTTTCCTAACTCTTTCTGCAAATAGGTGAGGTAAACCATCTATAAATTTACCTTTCCAATGGTCACTGTTACTTTCAGGCAAATCCATTACCCGACTAAGGAAGGTGTCCTTATACCACCTGAATTCACCTAAATGTTTACATCTAAGCCCATTTAACAAAGTACGAATATTTTCGTACATGTTGGTGAATCTACCACTAAAATGTTCAATAATGGTAAGTACCAAAGTGTAGACACAATCTTGTCTTCCTGCTACTAGAGCTCTTCCTAGGTTATCAACTCCAGGTTCTGACTTAACAGCATTATAGATTGCTGCTCTATCTTCAGCAGTCATAAAATTATCCCACCAACCTCTTAATTGGCCGGTGAAACCTGCAACTATCATTCTGCAAATTACTGTTTCCGTATTTTTATCCGAAGTAGCTTTGCAGATTGTCGAGTACATCAACATCCTATGTACCAAAATACTTATCTGTCTGTCTGTTAAACCATCTAAATTCCATTCATAGATGGCGTCACCGTTATAACTGGTGTTGGTTTGGTTCCAATCCCTTTCTTCCACCAAAACATCTTGGGGTGTTGGTCTAGGATAGTAATATGTATCCATTCTCGGCATATCACCATATCTTTTTCCCAATTTTCTGAGTTTATTAAGTTCAGATTGGGTCTCTTCCTTATAATCTTTGGATGGATCGAGAATATTCTCTGCAAATTTAGAGGCTAGCTCCAAAGGCTTAAGATTTAACTCTGCTAGTTTGTCATTAACTAGCTTTTCCAAATCTTCCCTAGATTTGATCTTAAATCTAGTAATCTCTGGAGGTCTCTGTATAGAAGGTTCTAGCCTTGTAGAAGTTTCAGGCTTGCTGTGTATAACATGAGCAGAGTGAACAACCATAGACATGTCAGAAGAAGGAATACCAATCTTCTTTACCAACTCAGTTAAATAATCAAGTTTAGAATCGAGTGAACTAATATGTTCTCCCAAAACTTTAACATATAAAGACATATAATTATTTTGAGAAATCAAATTATTAATTTCCTTTATACCGTTGCTGGCTACATCATCTTCAATAAATTTTTGAAAAGCAGCAAAAGTAATACCAGTATTATTTGGTAAAACAAAAGTATTTTAAGGAGGATAAATACTTGTAATGGTATTACCATTACTTTCTTGATAAATTCTTTCAAGAACTTTGATATATAAGGGCATGTAAGTGGTTATAAACCAAGGAGCAAAATATATAATTTGGTTATGCAAAGCACAAGTTTCATAAAACTCTTGAGAAATATTTCTCTTATCATCACTGTTATAAAACTCAGTGTACCAGTTTTTAAAACTTTTCCATTTATCCTGACAAAATTCTTTTAAAATATGTTGTCTTGCCAGTGAACCCGGACTAAAATCAATTTGGAACTTAATCATTTAAGTTTTATTAAAATCAAAATCCATATCGGATGCAGTAGGAATATCCTTATCAGAATTATCATCTTTAACAATATTATTAGAAACCTTTATACGGTCAACACGCCTATTACCATCGGTCGTGTCAATCGTATGAAGAGAAGCTGCACGATTTAATCTGGCCGGACCATAGATCGGTTCAATAGGGTCAATATATGAATGACCTGCAGAAGTAGATAATCTTCTACTACCAGTATGAGAATGCCTATAAGGCACTAAGGATTTATTATCCTCAAATTGAATGCAAATTCTGCCTTCAGGGGTTTGGCTTATATGCGAATAATCATGATTAGTAATTTCCTCAGATTGTTGACTCGAAGATATAACAGAGTCTAAAATCCAAGTAGAGGGAAAATTAATCTCATCCCATCCAATAAGTCTCCTAGTGGTGACTTTGGATTTAGCAAAATTTGTTTCAAATATCATAGTCTCGTTTGACATATCTGTCAATTTGCATCGAGGAGTAAGAGTGGATAAGAATTTATAATAAATTCTATAAGATAAACATATAAGTTCAGATCCAGGAGCATAATTATAACCATGAGTTTTAACATTTAATGTTAATGCATCAAGAATATTGACGTCAGATAAAGATAACTGTAAATTAGGTTGAGTATTGAAATATACGGGACCATACGCCACCGTAGATTCAATAGAACCCATAAGAGATTGTCTAAAATTAAGATTTCTAGCATCTCTTAAAGTAGCCATAAAATATTCAGGTAACCCTTTAAGGGTTAAAGGCTTAAAAGCAATTTGAACTAAGCCTATATGCATGAAGCTATACTTCTTTTTATAAAGCATAATATCACGTTCATTCAATAAACGAACAGTCTGTTCAGAAGAATTTAAAGCAAGAGACTGCTCAGTTGTTTTTATCAATTGTTTAGAAGATATTTTATCAAAAAAGCCATAATCATAAATCTTATGAATAGGGACTTGTGGAATAGTCCATTTGTTTAACAAATCAAGCTCTTGAGGTATATCTACCTCTTCCAGTCTAGAGTTTTTAACACTGCTTTCTCCAATATTCATATCATTTAAACATCTATGTTGAATCCCATCTTACTTTAGATCTCATTAAACAATTCCTAGGCTCTGATACCATCGTGAACAGGATCTACGTCGGCGGTAGTCCGCCGGTAGAAGCTGTTCAAAGTTAGAAGGTAGAAGTCTTCTCCAAAGGGGGAGATGGTGTGCTTCGGTACCAGGGTCGCTTATGTGTTCCGAACATGGGGGATTTGAGGAGTCGAATGTTGCATGAGGTTCACGGATCCAGATATTCTATCAATCCAGGTGCCACCAAAATGTATCATGCCTTGCGGGAAATCAGCTGGTGGAATGGAATGAAGAGGGATATTGCAGAATTCGTAGCTAAGTGCCCGAACTGCCAACAAGTGAAAGTTGAGCATCAGAGACTGGGGGGTGTCCTCCAAGATATCAACATTCCTACTTGGAAGTGGGATGAAATCAATGTGGACTTTGTAACCGGTTTACCCCGCACTCATAGGAAGTATGACTCCATTTGGGTTGTGGTCGACAGATTGACCAAGGCTGCTCATTTCTTACCGGTAAAAACCACCGATTCAGCAGAAGATTATGCTAAGTTATACATTCAAGAGCTGGTTAGATTGCATGGAATTCCCTTTTCCATTATATCAGTTAGAGACACCCAGTTCACCTCTCAGTTTTGGAGATCTTTTCAAAAGGGACTTGGTACCCAGGTCAAGCTCAATACGACATTTCATTCGCAAACAGATGGTCAGGCGGAGCGAGACTATCCAGACTCTTGAGGACATGTTGAGAGCTTGTGTTATTGACTTCAAGGGTAGTTGGGATGATCATTTACCTCTTATTGAGTTCGCCTACAACAACAGCTATCACTCAAGCATCCAAATGGCACCGTTCGAGGCTCACTACGAGCGAAGGTGTAGATCACCCATTGGTTGGTTTGAAGTCGGTGAGGCTTCGGTAGTGGGTCTAGATTCAGTATAAGAGGCTATGGAGAAAGTTCAGTTAATAAGAGGAAGGCTGAAATGGCTCAAAGTCGCCAAAAGTCTTATGCAGATATGAGGAGAAGAGAGCTTGAGTTTGAGATCGATGATTGGGTATTTATGAAGGTATATCCCATGAAGGGAGTAATGAGATTCGGAAAGAAAGGGAAACTCATCCCCCGCTATATTGGCCCTTACCGGATTATCAGACGAGTGGGTAAAGTAGCCTATGAGTTAGAGTTACCTTCAGAGTTAGCTTCGGTTCATCCCATATTCCACGTATCTCTCTTGAAAAAGTTCTTGGGAGATCCATCTCTAGTGGTTCCAGTGGAAAGTGTAGGTATGAAGGATAGCCTCAGTTATGAGGAAGTTCCCCTTGCAGTCTTGGATCGTCAGGTTCAAAGACTGAGGAACAAGAAAGTAGCTTCAGTAAAGGTGTTATGGAGAAATCAGCATGTCGAGGGAGCTATGTGGGAAGTTGAAGCAGATATGATAGCTAATACCCCTATTTGTTCCCTACCAGCTCAGTTTCAGTTTGAGGTATCAAATTTTGCCCTAAGCCTCTATTCAGTTTTTCATGTTCCACTCATGCGTGCAAGTTTGTTTTATGATATGATATATGTATGTGATGTATGAATTCAGTCCAGCTATGTAATTCTTTTTGGGGGTAGTCGTTCCGCTAGTTTTCGGCATAAATGATTAGTATTTGTATATGGTGGTTGTCTGATTCTGAGTTTTCTGCATGTTTCTAACATTTAAGGATGAATGTTCCCAAGGGGGAGATATTGTTATACCCCGGGAACCCAAGGATCAGATCGGGGAGTAAAACGGGAAAAAAATCTACAAAATATTGCAGCAGTGTAGAACAAGTCATTAGATGACTCGTGAGGAGACCCCACGAGTCGTCAGGTGGCTCGTGGGAAGGTTGGACTGAGCTGAGGAGTTGAGGTCCCCAGGGGCGTGGGAACGACTCGTGGTCAGCCACCACGAGTCGTCTGGTCTCCCGTGGGGTGAGGTTAAGGGTTACCTGGGAGGTTTGACCAGTGTACCTAACAGATGGGACTCCATGAGTCGTGGCCAGTCCCAACGACTCGTGAGGTGAGTCGTGAGCAAGCCCATGGAATTCTAGTGGAGATGAGGCAGTGTACTCGATGAAAGGGCGTAATGCGTCGTAGTCACTGGGGATGAATCATTAGGTAACCCATTGCAATCCCAATCGACCTGGTATTCAGTGTACTTGATGGGCGACGCGACGAGTCGTTGCCCATCCTGACGAGTCGTCAGGTCACCCGTTAGGTCACCTGGCAGTTATTTCTTGCGAATTAGTAAGGGCCTTCTCATAATTTTCTATGATCCTAAGACCTAAACCACGTCGTTTTGAGGTCGGGACAAGGTCTTTTAAGGGGAAATGATCCATGATAAATCTCATTAGATACTTGTAAGAGTAGAGAGGAAAGAGGAAAGGGATTCAAGTGTTCATCTTCAAGTTCTTCAAGTTTTCATCTAGGGCTTTTCAAGGGAGTTAGGAATCAAGGAGTTCCAGGTATGTGGGGTTTTGAATGGGTATTTTAGTCCCTATCCATGCCCAAATTCTCCCTAATTCTATGTTAAAAGTTACCAATTCTTGATGGGTCATAACCCAAATGCATGTTTCCTCAAATATCGATATGAACATGTTGTAGTATGTCTAAAATCACGGGTTTGAATTATTGGGCTGTTTTCATCTATATTATTAAATATTTGATGATTTAATCCCTAAATTTACACGTGCCTAAATCATGGGGTTTTTAGTGAAATTCATGGTTATGGTGATTTCTCAAGCATGATATAAGCTTTTGAATTTCAAGCATGTTTTCAATTACTCATGTTATTATGATCATGTTTCCTATAAATTTAAGCATTTTGAGTATGATGGAAATTATGGGCAATGCCCACATGCAACTTATGATTTATGAACTATGATTTTGGCCAAACTGCGGGCCCAATTCCATGGCTAGTATTACGAATTTTCAAGTATGATATGAATGTCATGATTTAACTAGCCATGCAGGTCATATATGAATTTTATGAGCACATTGCATGTTTTGGGAGTAGTACTTAACACCGAGTAGGTTCGAGGCCTAGGTTATGCCCTGAATCTCAGAACTACGCGCCACCTTAGGTTATGTTTGGGACCGCCTCAGTGTTTGTCCCCTATACCCTTCAGGGTCTTCATGAGTGTTATCACGCCTTTCATGGTTCATACCCTTGGAAAGGTATGAACAGCCTCCTGACTAGGCTTACAGGTCGGGCTCCATTTGTGCTCGTATGGGGTATGTCGGTTATAGAAATCTTCCACAGTTCCTCATTATTTTATAATGCATGTATGATTATGTTTTTGTGGCTCAAGTTATGTTTTATGAACTGTTTTACCTCATGTTATGAATACGACGGGTTTATGGATATTTTGGAAATCTTGAGCCTTACGATATATTTATGATTTCAGTATTTACGATCATGATGTCCCACTCCTATAACTTTTATGTTTCCAAGTATTGTTTTGCATACCTTACATACTCAGTACATTCCAAGTACTGACCCATATATTTTCTATGTTGTATCGTTTTATGATACAGGCTCTGGTTCATAGGTCCAGCATCGCTCCTAGCTCTCTCTCAGTTCTCAGTGGTGAGTCCTCATGGTTCGAGGGCTTCATGTTCGTATCTTGTTGTCTTTGCGTTTTCAGTATGTTGGGGTTAGTTGGGGTCTTGTCCCTTAAACTTGTCTATTATGATTAGAGGCTTTCAGACCTACTTGTAGTAATAAGCTGTTTATGCTTGGATCATGTGTTGTTGTTTCTTATATTTCATGTCATGGTTTCATTTAGTTCATGATTATTAAGCTAAGTCTTCCGCCTTATGTGAATGGTTTAGTTATTTTCTTACGCCATGGGCTGACTTGGGGTCCCTCGGGGTTCCTTATCCCGTGTCTACGATCCGGGTATACTCTCGGGCCGTGACATAACATCAGGACTAAAACTGATTACCCGAGCCTATATTATGAGACAATATCGTATAAAGTATGTGGTCAGTACATGAAATATACTGAGTATGTAGAGAAAGTAAAACATGCTAGTAAAATGATAATATGAAATCATGAGTATAAAATAAGATAGAACATGAGAGTAAGGGCAACATGCTATTAACTATATTCTTGAAGTAATCACAATCATGAGATATTCATAGTAAGCTAAAGCATAATGACCCAAATTTTAAAAATAGAAATCGTATAATGTACCTTACTTGAATTCATAAGCGAAAACTGATAAACTGATTAATGGGTCATATAAGTCATAAAACATAGTATCGTAAATTATGAACATGAGTAACTTAAATATGCGGAACAATGGGAGGCTTCGTCATAATCGACACCATCATGATAGAGTTTACATAATACCCCAACTATCTCTCTTAAGTGGGAAAAGTCGTCCTAAGCTTGCCAAGGCAAGGAACTATTAAGGCGTAATATCACTTGTGAATTCCCATAGGGTTTGAATATGATAATATACCTATGGTGGCATGTAGTTCTAAAACTCGGGATTTTCCAAACCCTAGTCTACTCGGTGCTAGACACTACTCTCAAAAATATGCACATGGCCTATAATCATTATCGTGAAAACATACTTAAAGTTGCATGGGCTAGGCAAAACATGAAATCATAATCATATTTGACATGAGTGAGATATCCATAGAAAGTATGCCATAGAGTTGTCCATGATACTTTAACTTGAATTTCATGTAAATTATTATATGCTTGAATAAAAACTCATAACTTGAAATTATAAAATATCCTTAAGATTCATAAACTTTCATACATAATTTGATAATACATCATGACTTTAAATCATAAGTTCATAAACTTAAAATTCATAAATCATGCATAATTGGGCAAATCACCATAAATTTGAAATCATGAATTCATGAGGATCAAATCTTCCCTAGTAACCTTAATCCATCAATTGGAACATGAGGAAATTTAACCCCTAGATAGATGATGAAAAATTTCATTGAATTGGGTCTAACCCTAGATTTTCACAATTTAGAACTTGAGGAGTAGAAATCATGGATTTGAACTTGAAAAGGGCATGAGGGTGGAAGGATTCTCCCCATTCGTAACCTGCATACCTCGGCTTAATGGAATCCTCAACTTGATTTGAGACCCAAAGGAAATTGAGTGGAAGATTGATGAAGAACCCTAGCTTCTCTTGAGGGGATTTGATCTTCACTTAGGGGTGTTAGGAGTAGAATGAGGGTTTAGGATGAATAAAACCCTTAAAAACACCCTTTAGGATTCTTGAAATGACTTATTTTAGGAGTTAGAAACTTAAAAATTATGGAAACACCCTTAAAAACCCAACTGCGAATTGGTCTCTGCTAGACCCAATGACTCACCTCACGACCCATTAGGTCTCCTCATGGGTCATTGCGTGACCCATTACCACTGGGACTAAAATTTCATTCTGTGATCTTTTCTTGATGCCTCCACTTAATGGTTCATCACAACACTTAATGGGTCACTTAACCAGTCGTCAAGACTCTCTGAAACCCAAGTTTTCACCACCCCTTCCCACTTAACAGGTCACATGATGACCCATCAGGTCATTTGATGAGTCACTCGATGACTCATTCTATGACCTGGTGTAGGTTTTCCTGTTTTATTTGTTTCAGTCCTCAGGTTTGATCTTAGGGACTTTTGGAGTGTTACTCTATCTCCCCCTTGGGAAATTCATCCTCAAATGTAGATTAAGCATACTGGGAGGCTAGCGAAAGAATGCAATCCCAAAAATGAATAAACCATAGTTGAAAACTGACGGAGTGACCGACTTCGAACTAAGATACATGACTGAACTAAATTCATGAAACATACATGCATGCTATGACATGAAAGAAACTTAGAGACATGAACTTGACATGAAACTAAATAGGATACTAAGGAGAAAATTGGTACCTCATGTTGGAACTAAGCCAGAAGGGAAAAGATGCGAGTATCTAGCCATCATATCTACTTCGGTTTCCTATGTTTCTCCCTCAACAAGATGATTTCTCCATAAAACCTTCACAGAAGCTACCTCCTTATTTCTCAACTTCCGAACTTGACGATCAAGGATCTCAATCGGAACCTCCTTGTAAGTAAGTCTATCTTTCACCCCAAGGCTCTCCACTTGAACAACTAAACATGGGTCACCAATACACTTTTTCAATAGTGACACATGGAAAATTGGGTGCATCGAAGCTAACCCCACGGGTAGCTCCAACTCATATGCCACCTTGCCAACTTGCCTCAGAATTCTATAAGGACCAACATATCGGGGACTGAGCTTCCCCTTTTTGCCAAACCTCATAACTCCCTTCATGGGAGACACCTTCAGGAACACCCAATCATTGAACTCAAACTCAAGTTCTCCCCTCCTAACATCCACATATGATTTTTGTTGACTCTGAACTGTCCTCAGCCTTTCCTGGATAAGTTGAACTTTCTCCATAGTCTCATGGACTGAATCTGGTCCTATCAACATAGCCTCTCCTACCTCAAACCATCTAATAGGTGATGTATACCTCCGCCCATAAAGATCCTTGAATGGAGCCATCTAAATGCTGGAGTGATAACTGTTTTTATAGGCAAACTTGATGAGAGGAAAGTGATCATCCCTACTATCTTTAAAATAAATCACACATGCTCTCAACATGTCCTCAAGAGTCTGAATGGTGCTCGGTCTGACCATCTGTCAGCAGGTGAAAAGCTATGCTAAGCTTCACTTGAGTACCAAGGCCCTTCTAAAATGATTTCCAAAACTGAGAGATGAACTAAGTACGCCTATCTGAGATGATGGAAAAAGGAACCCCATGCAACTGAGACAACTCCCGAATGTAGATTCTAGCATAATCCTCCGTTGAATTTATAGTTTTGACCGATAAGAAGTGTGCTGATTCGGTCAACCTGTCTACAATCACCTATATAGGTCATACTGTTAGCGCGTATGAGAAAACCTTGTAATGAAGTCCATGTTGATCTCTTCCCTCTTCCAAGTAGGAATTCTGATGTCCTGAAGCATACCTCTAGGTCTTTGATGCTCGACCTTCACTTGTTGGCAATTCGGACACTTAGCCACAAATTTCGCTAGTCCTTCTTCATGCCATTATATCTATAGACTTCCCGTAGATCACGGTACATCTTGGTGGCACCTGGATGGATAGAGTATCGAGAGCCATGATCCTTGCTTAACATCCACTCTCTTAAGTTATCCACAGTCGGAACACACAGTCGGCCTTGATATCCGGAGTACAACATCTCCCCCTTAGGAGAAAACCTCTACTTTTTGATTATGGACAGCTTCCTTCAACTTCACTAAGATAGGATTCTCATCTTTCCTTGCTTTAACCTCTGTCATCAATGAAGATTCTGACCCATTTTAAACAATAACACCACCATTCATCGAATATATAAGGCGAACTCCTAAATGAGCAAGCCTATGGACGTCCTTCACCAACTCCTTTCTCCCATTCTTGACATGGGACACACTCTCTATGTACAACCTACTAAGAGCATCCACCACTACATTGCCTTGCCCAGATAATAAAGGACACTCATGTCACAGTCCTTGAGAAGCTCTAGCCATCTTCCATGTTATAAATTCAAGTCCTTCTAAGTAAACACATACTGAGGGCTCTTGTGGTCAGTGAACACATCCTCATGTTCCCCATATAATATAGTGCCTCCATATTTTCAAGGCAAATACCACCGCTGCTAACTCTAAATCAAGCGTCAGATAATTCTTCTCATAAGTCTTAAGCTGTCTAGAGGCATACACAATGACCTTACCATGTCGCATCAACAAACAACCAAGACTAATCCTAGAAGCATCACAATACATAATGAAGCCATCCGTTCCCTCCAATAGGGTCATACTGGGGCTGAAATGAGTCGAGTCTTTAACTCTTGAAAACTCTTCTCACAAGCATTGGAATACTAAAACTTGACCTTCTTCTGGGTCAACTGAGTCAACAACGCTGTAATGGATGAAAATCCCTCTATAAATCTATTATAGTAGCCAGCTAAACCCAAAAAGCTCCTAATATCAGTAGGACTGACAGGACTAGGCCAGTTCTTCGCCGCTTCTATTTTTTGAGAGTCCACCTGTACACCCTCACTAGACACTACATGACCCAATAATGCTACTGAGTTTAGCCAGAACTCACACTTGCTGAATTTAGCAAACAATTGATGATCCTTGAGAGTCTGCAACAAAATCCTCAAATGAGTGACATGATCCTCCTTGCTTCGAGAGTATATGAGGATATCATCTATGAAGACAATAACAAACATATTCAAGTACTGCTTGAACACCCTATTCATCAAGTCCATAAAAGTTTCAGGAGCATTTGTTAGTCCAAAAGACATAACTATAAACTCATAGTGACCATATCGAGTCCTGAAGGCTGTCTTCGGAATGTCACTCTCCCTAACTCTAAGCTGATGTAGCCGGATCTGAGGTCTATCTTCAAAAAGCACCTTGCACCCGAAGCTAAACAAATAGGTCATCAATCCTGGGGAAGGGATACTTATTCACTTGTTCAACTGTCTATAATCAATACACATCCTAAGAGACTCATCTTTCTTTAGAACAAAGAGAATTGGAGCACCCCATGGGGACTTACTAGGCTTGATGAAACCCTCATCTAAGAGATCTTTCAACTGCTCTTTCAACTCCTTTAGCTCGACTAGAGCCATTCTATAAGGAGGAATGGATATGGGTTGTGTATCAAGGAGAAGATCAACACCCAAGTCAAGCTCTTGCTCGGGAGGGACTCTTGGTAGATCGTCTGGGAACACCTCTGGATACTCACATACAACAGGAACTAACTGAAGAGTTGGGATCTCCGACGTAGAATCTTTGACCTGAACAAGATGTTATACACAACCCTTGGAGATCATCTTTCTAGCCTTAACATAGTAATAAAGAGACCTACAGGCATAGCTAAAATACCCTTGCACTCTTGGACTGGTTAACCTAGAAATCAAAACTCTACTATATGGATTCTACAATTGACTGAGGCATAATAAGCATGTAACCAATTCATTTCAAAGATAACTTCAAAATCGGTCATATCCAACTCTACTAAGTCAGATGAAATGACTTTTTGAAGAATCGTGACAGGGTAGTTCCTGTATATCCATTGAGCTAAAATTGACTCACCGATAGGAGTAGAGACTAAGAAGGATTTTGACAGGATTTTAAGATTGACACTGAAAGGAACAACAACATAAGAAGTCAAGAAGGATAATATAGCCCCTAGGTCTAATAATTCATAAACATCATGATGAAAAACTCGCAACATACCAGTGGCCACATAGGAGTGAGCACTCCTGCTCCTGACAGGATGGAAGTGCATAGAACCTATTTTGGCGCTGTCCACCAGTTACACTAGAAGAGATGCCCTGCTGAGATGGGCAAGCTGCTGGAGCTACTAAAGTGGTGGCTGGGGCACGACTTCTATCATCTCCCTGTCTAGCTAAAGAACACTCCCTACACATGTGCCCGGGCTTCCAACACCCAAAGCAAACATCTGAGCCAGTGAAGCACTCTCTTGGGTGGTTCTTACCACATTTCCTACAAACTGGGAAAGTGCGCTCTACTATCATGCTCCTCAGACCTCTAGAGCCTGACGCTCTGCTCCACTAATTACCTCGAGGTCTGGATGGAATGCTGGCTGATGATGGAGCAGGGGATGATGACCTATGGTGGGACTGAGGCTATGTACACCACCGAATCTTTGCTAAGAGTACCCATAGCTCATTTTCCTAGCCCTCTTGGCCTCTCTCTCCCTTTCCTTCATCTACTCTACCTCTATCTTCTAGGCATATACTATTAGTCGGGAGATGTCTATATCATTAATCAATATGGCAGTCATGCACTTCATGAGGAATGAGTCAGAAACCCTATTGAGGAACTTGCTCATATGAGCCCTCGGATCAGCAGCCATCTCCGAAGAATATTTGGAAAACTGGGTAAACTTCAGGGCATACTCTTGAACAATCATGTTACTTTGCTTCAAGTTGATGAACTTTACTGCCTTTGCTTCCCTCAGCTCTCGGGGGAGGACTCTATACAAGAAATCCATAACAAACTCATCCCAACCAATGGGGATTGGACCAACTCCCCTGCTCTTTTTTCACTATTAGAACTATACATGAGCAACCCCCTTCAGCTGATAGGAGGCTAAGTTTGCACTTTCCTCTTCTGAAACACCCATAACCTGGGTAATCTTCTAGACCTCCTCAATAAACTCTTGTGGGTCTATGTCCACCTTTGACCCATTAAACTCAGGTGGGTTTATCCTAATAAATTCTCGCACCCTAGCCGCGCCACATTCTTATTTTAGTTCACATGAGCCACATCTTGCTGGTTGATCTGAGCGGTCATAGCCTGTGCTAACATTTGAAATACAGCCCTGAACTCAGCATAAGTAACCTACTCCAGCAAGGGATTAGCTGGAACTGGTGGGGCTGGCTGATGCCCATCTCCATTGCCATTGCCACAACTATTTTTTCTTCTATTGACTCGATAGGGAGGTATATTTCTGCAGGTACGTATAGCACGGGTTAGAGGAATAGAGAGACGTACTTCATCGTATGACATAAATCATGAAAGAAGGAAAATTTCCTAAAACATTTTGGAGCCTTTTCCCCTATAAGTGTGACACGCTTTATACCCATGGAAAAGACTCTACTTAATGCAGCTTCAGACACCCTAGGACACTTTAAACCTAATGCTCTAATACCAAATTTTTCATGACCCGAGCGTAAATACCAGATCAAGACACAAAATCTAGAACCATGAATGGCTCCAAGCTAACCCATGAGACATACATAACATGAACAAGAGCACCACTAAGCGGAAATAAAACATGAACATAATATAAGTGGAAGTCTGCACAATATTAGAGCATAAGCATAGACACGAGTCAACAATGTTGAACCATTTATATATAGCTGTCTGGAAAGCCTCTAAACATATGATGAGATGATGGGACAATAGCCCCCACTTAGCTCGCTAAGTTTGAATCTAAAAGACATAAATAAAAAGAGTCATGAACCAAAACTAGGATGGTATTGGACTGAACTAGGAGCGAGCTAACGTTGGGATTGAGACTAATCACCCAAAACTATATCATGAGATGATATAACATAGAGTATGCAGTCGGTACTTGGAATGTACTTAGTATGTAGAGAAAGTAAAACATGCTAGTAAAACGATAGCATGAAATCATGAGTATAAAATAAGATAGAACATGAGAGTAAGGGCAACATGCTATTAACCATATTCTTGAAGTGATCATAACCATGAGATATTCATTGTAAGCTGAAGCATAATGATGCATGGTTTAAAAATAGAAATCATATAATGTACCTTACTTGAAATCATAAGTGAAAACTCATGAACTGATAAATGGTTCAGATAAGTCATAAAACATAGTATCGTAATCATGAACATGAGTAACTTAAACATGAGAAACAATGTGAAGCTTCATCATAATCGACACCACATGGTAGTGCTTACATAATGCCCCAACTATCTCGCTCAAGTGGGCAGAACCGTCCCATGCTTTCCAAGGCAAGGAACGATTAAGGCGTGATATCACTTGTGAATCCCCATAGGATTTGAATATGATAACATATCTACCATGGCACGTAGTTTTGAGACTAGAGGTTTGCCTGACCCCTAGTCTACTCGGTGCTAGACAGTACTCCCAAAAAATATGCACATGGCTCATAATCATTATCGTGAAAACATTCTTGAACTTGCATAGACTATGAAAAACATGAAATCATAATCATATTTGACATGTGTTAGATATCCATTGAAAGGATGCCATAGAGTTGGCCACGATACTTGAACTTGAATTTCATGAAAATTATAGATGATTTAATAAAACCTCATAACTTGAAATCATAAAATTCTTGTGCTTAAGATTCATAAACTTTCATACATAATTTGATAATATATCATGACTTAAAATCATAGGTTCATAAACATGAAATTCATAAATCATGCATAATTGGGGAAAATCACCATAAACTTGAAATCATGAATTCGTGAGGAATTTGAGGGTCAAATCTTCCCCAATAACCTTAATTCATCAATTGGAACATGAGAGAATTGAACCTATAGAGAGATATTGAAAATTTCATTAAATTGGGTATAACCCTAGAATTTCAAAATTTAGAACTTTAGGAATAGAAATCATAGATTTGAACTTGAAAAAGGCATGAGGATGGAAGGATTTCCCCTATTCATAAGCCTACCTACTTGGGCTTGATGGAATCCTCAACTTGATTGGAGACCCAAAGGGAATTTAGAGGAAGATTGATGAAGAATCCTAGCTTCTGTTGAGGGGATTTGATCTTCACTTAGGGGTGTTAAGAGTAGAAAGAGGGTTTAGGATGAATAAAACCCTTAAAAACACCCTTTATGAGGCTTAAAATGACTTAGTTTAGAAGTTAGGAACTTAGAAATTATGAAAACACCCTTAAAAACTCGACTGCGAATTGGTCTCTGCTAGACCCAATGACTCACCTCATAATCTGTTGGGTCTCCTCATAGGTCTTTACCTAAACCGTTACCACTGAGACTAAAATTCTATTCTCTGATCTTTTCTTAATGCCTCCACTTAACGATTCATCACGTCACCTAATGGGTCAGTTAGATAGTTGTCAAGTCTCTGAAACCTAAGTTTTCACTACCCCTTTCGACTTAACGGGTCCCATGAAGACCCATCAGGTCATTTGACGAGTCACTCAACAACTCAATTTGTGACGTGGTGCAGGTTTTCTTATTTTTTTTTTATTTCAGCCCCCGGGGCTGATCTTAGGGGCTTTTAGGGTATTACACTTCTTCTTCTTCTAACAATCAACAACAATAGAGAAGGAAAGCGTGGCTAGTTTTATTTTAACAAATCACAACTTTTGGCACCACCAGAGTTAAATATATTGAGTACTATTACAGGTTATTATGAACCCATCTCTGGTTTGGCTTTTTTTACATGTTCTTATTACTATTTCTTACTCCCAAGTCATTTCATGATAGAATTCAGATTCAATTGAGTTTATTAAGTATTGATTTATGTCTAAATTTTTGTTGATTATTTCTCTCCCTATGTTTGTGTTTTATGAGAAAACTCCAAATTGCTACAGATTTTGATTGAGCCTCAATTCTCTGTTATATCTAATTTGGTCACTAATTTTGCACTTCGCCTTGTTAAATTCATCTTTGGATAGGTGGATATAACTAAACATGGTTATGTGCTTACTAATCGCCAACAATGTGGCAGCATTATTTATTTTTTGTAAAGCTATCATAGATAAAACCAATAATTGATTTTAGTTGCTGTAACACCCCAAAACTTTTCTAGACCAAACTCAGACTCAGCAGATTAAACCAGAATTTTTTTTGCCTCAGAACGACAGAGACAATGAGTCATTGGTAGCTCCTACGATCCATTGTCTAGGTCATGGTCAGCCTTGCCATGATCCTTTGGGAACCAACGGGACATGGAACGACCCATTGTGAGGAGCAATGAGTTGTCTTATCACTCATTCATCCCTAGCTTAGAAACCAGTTTATCCCTCTCCAGGAACCCATGAACCAACCAGCGAGTCGTCATTTGATATAACGACTCATGGTGTGACTCGTTAGCTGGGGATCCCATGTCTTTTTCGACCAACCCCTTCAGTGAAAATGAGTGGAAACAATGACATCGTTGTATCCACCCATGGTGACAAGTCCAAAAATTCTTAGAATTTTCCTGTGGAGATGGCGAGTCGATACAACGACTCATTGGTAGATCATGTTGTTGGATTTCCTAGTTCTTCTGCCAGTGACAATGGGAGGTACCAACGACTCGTTGGTTCTTCCAACAAGTCATGGTCCCCACCCGTTGCTAGTTCCAATAAGACCTAGGTTTGAGCCCAGGACAGAGGACTGGTCCCAACGAGACGTGGTGTCAACATTGACTCATTGTTTGACCCATTGATCCCCTGTTGGGCAGTTTTTCATATTTTTTCCCAAGGTTATTTTAGTAATTTCTCAGCTTTTTAATCTCTAAACCCCGTCGATTTGGGCACATTTTGTATATAATTAAATGGGTAATTGACTAGATTCCCCCTTATTCTATCTCAACTCTCGATTTCCAGAGCGAAGAACTCTCAGACAGACTCCTCAGGGCAAGCTAGGGCAATCGACTTTTCTTCTCAGATTCTCAAGAGATTTTCTCTGGGATTTCTTCACCAGGTATGTGAGAATTTAGCAAGGGAATTTCCCTTTCCTTATGCCCCCAAAATCCAACTAAATTTCTTATCAGTTCTAGTCCCTGAATTTTCGGATGTGCATGAATTTTTAGCCAGATTCTGTCTATATTGTGTTGAATATTTTTCATGTTAATTATTACTAAAATTCCACTATCTAGCTATCATGTTGATACTTGTTCTTGCAAAGATGGTCTTAGCCCTAACTTTGGAATGTAAATTAGAGTCACGCATATTTGATTAGTTATTCATGTTGCTTGATTCTATTAGTGTTAGGATCCCCATATTATTAATATCAGTTGCAAATCTCAGTCAGTTTTAGATGCTAGTACAGTTTAAGTTAGAATATTAGCATTCTCAGTATTTTCAGAAATGTCAGCTGATCAATTTGAATAGAGTCTATTCTTGAGGTGTCAGTAGTGCCTCCCAGATATCAGTTATCTGACTTAGTTATCAGTTATCAGATATTAGTTGTTCTTTAGATGGTTACAACGCTTCTAGATTAGCAGCTCTGACCAGTCTTAGAACCACTAGCTTCAGTTTCAATTTGTTCTTTAGATGGTAATGACACTTCTAGATAAGCAGCTCTAGCCAGTCTTAGAACACTAGTTACAGAATCCGGTCTGATAAGACTCTTAGGGTACTTCCAAATAAGTATCTCTGACTTAGTGTTGGACCCCAGTTTTGAGCTATCAACTTAGTAGTCAAATTAGGACTATCCAGAGGGTGTAGGACTTAGCACCAAGCAGATCTAGGTTCCAGCTTACCCATGTTCCCAGAACTACATTGCCACCATAGGTTATTTTATTGGCCCTATGGCTCCATATTTGTGATCAACCAGTTCATGCCTTTATACCTTGGCAAGGTATATTGGGTCCTATCGATGGGGCATATACATCGAACTCCACGTCTAATTCACGTGATTATATGTCGGCTATAGACTCTCCCACTAGTCAATACAGTTTAGTTTAGCTCAGTTTAGTACAATTCAGTTTAGCTCAGATCAGTATCTCAAACTCAGGACATGTGTGTGACTATCAGTCAGGGTCACTATTGACCACATCAGTTGTACTTCAGTTGTACTAGTTTCCAGTATTTCAGTTGGTCATTACATGTCATAGTAGTTAAGTTACTTGTTCTTCATATTTATATTATCTCTCACTTACTTAGTATATTCCAAGTACTGACACATATCTTCTATGTTGTATCGTATCATGATACAGGCACAAGTTCTCAACCTCAGCATTGTTTGTCGATTTCTTCCAGCGATATCAGCAGTAGTAGTTGGTGAGTCCTCATCTTTTGAGGACGATATTTATTTTTTGTTAATTTATTTCAACTAGACTTTGGAGTTAGGCGGGGGCTTGTCATAGCAGCTCATCATTAGTAGATGACTTTTAGACATAGACTCAGACATTCAGTATTATATTTTCTTTCAGATGTATGAACATTTATCAAATTAGCTTTCTTAAATGATTTTATTATTTAAAGCTTCCGCTTATGATTACTCAGATTACTAGTGTTATAATAGATCATGGGTTGGCCTGGGGTTACTTGTGACTCCAAGTATCGTGTCTCGTGCAGGGTATAGACTCAGATCTTGAAAAACTTGAGATCAGAGCACTAGGTTTAGAGTATCCTAGGATGTTTGAAAGCTGCATCAAGTAGAGTCCTTTTCATGGGTGTGAAGCACGCCAGACACATGACGGGGAGGCTACGAGACATTATTAAGAAAAAAACTCCCTTTTGTTCATACTCCTTATTGTCCATGAAGTTCAATTCCAAAAATGCTCTCCTAACTCATGCTCTATTTTGTTTTAGTGAAACTATGCCTCCAAGACTTGGGAATAGAAGAAGGGCTGGTAACGCTAACTGACCTGCCCCACCAGCTCCAGCAGCCCCTTAGGACGACCAAGTGTCCTCAGCAGAATTCAGAGCGACAATCCAGCTATAACAAAGCAAGTGAACTAGCAGGTGGTTCCAGTAAACTCAAATATGCCCACAACAGCTACCGGAGTTTGGGACTTTACCCGAATAAACCCTTCAGCCTTTCATGAATCCAAGGTGGGAGAGGACCCACAGGAGTTTGTGGTGAGGTATAGAAGATCACCTGGATTATGGGTGTTAGTTTCATTGAAAGTGTTGATCTGGCTACTTAGCAGTTGAAAGGGGTGGCACAGATCTGGTATGATTAGTGAAAATATGGGAGACCAGTAGGAGCGGAACCAGTGGAGTGGGAAAAGTTCACCACAACATTCTTAGACAGATTCTTCCCTCAGGAGTTAAGGGAGGCTAAGGTTGCAAAGTTCATGAATTTGAAGCAGGACAACAGGATAGTGGAGGAATATACATTGGAGTTCACGTGGTTGTCAAGATATGCTCCGAAGATGGTAGCTGAGCCACATGCTCACATGCTTAAGCTTGTCAATGGAGTATTAAACCTGGTACTTAAAGAGTACAGGACCGCGATGCTCATGAAAGATATTGACCTCTCCAGCCTCATCGTTCATGCCCAATATATTGAGGCAGAAAAGTTGAATGATATGGAGCAGGAGAATAAGCGGGCTAGGACTGGCCAATCACATTATGGCCACCAGAGGTCTAGTGGTAGTAGCCACCCACAACAGTAGCAGCAGCAGCAAAGGACTCCAACACCCACTTCAGCCAGCGCCCCTACTTTCTGGTCCTGTAAGGATCGAAAGGGTGGAGCATCTGGCTCTTAGTCCCAGAATCACAACGCCAGCAACCGTTATCTTGCTTGCCCTAAGTGTGGCAAGAATTATCTAGGTGAATACCTCTAGGGCAAATAAGATTACTTTGGGTGTGGACATCTAGGTCACCAGCTCAGGGAATTTCCATTAGCAGGATTTTTAGGGGAGATCATAGTCTACCACTTCAGCAGCTCCAGCAGTCCGACAGCACAGTAGGCCAACACTTCAGGTATGAATGGCGGTCAACACCAAAACCGCTTTTATGCTTTGTCCTATTGTCAGGATCAAAAGAGCTCACCTGACTTGGTCACGGGTATGTTACGTCTCTTCCATCTAGATGTGTATGCCCTACTACATCTAGGAGACACACTATCATTCATGACTCCCTTTATAGCTGGCCAGTTTGAAATCAATCCAGAAGTCCTCTTAGAACCATTCTCAGTCTCTACCCCAGTTGGTGAGTCAGTTAAAGCTAGCCGCATGTATAGAAACTACCCAATCTCAGTATTGAATAAGGTCATTCCAGCTGATTTGGTAGAGTTAAACATGGTCGATTTCAATCTTATTCTTAGCATGGATTGGTTACACTCCGGTTATGACTCAGTCGACTGTAGAACTAGAGTCATTAGATTTAAGTTCCCTAATGAGCCAGTTTTAGAATGGATGGACAGTAGTTCAACGCCTAAGGGTCGATTTATTTCCTACCTTAAGGAAAGGAAGCTCATTACTAAAGGGTGCATTTATCACCCAGTTCAGGTTAAAGATTCTAGCACTGAGGCCCCAAATATCCAGTCAGTTTCAGTTGTCAGTGAGTTCCCTGATGTGTTTCCTGAAGATCTTCTCAGAGTTCCTCTCGAGTAGGAAATAGACTTCGACATAAACTTTTTTCCAGACACTCAGCCCATCTCTATTCCTCTTTACAGAATGGCTCTAGCTGAGCTTAAGGAGTTGAAGGAGTAGCTAAAAGACCTTTTTGATAAAGGTTTCAGGCCCAACATCTCTCAATGGGGTGCTATAGTGTTATTCGTGCGAAAGAAAGACGGTACTCTTAGAATGTGTATCAATTACAGTCAACTGAACAAAGTTACAATTAAGAATAGGTATCCCTTAACCAGGATTGACAACTTGTTCGATCAGCTTCAGGGAGCCAGTTGTTTCTCCAAGGTAGATCTTAGGTCGAGGTATCATCAGCTTAGATTTAGAGAATGTGACATATCGAAAATAGCCTTCAGAACTCGGTATGGTCACTATGAATTCGTGGTTATGTCCTTTGGGATAACTAATGCCCCTTCAGCTTTCATGGACCTGATGAACAGGGTTTTCAAATAGTATCTAGACATGTTCATCATTGTATTCATTAATGACATTTTGGTATACTTCAAAAACAAGGAAGAACATGCTAACCATCTGAGGATAGTGCCTCAGACGCTCAGAGACCACCAGTTGTTTGCTATATTCAGCAAATGTGAATTCTGGTTGGAGTTTGTGACTTTTCTTGGTCACGTGGTCTCGGGTGAGGGTATTCAAATAGATCCTCAAAAGATAGCAGCGGTGAAAGATTGGCCAAGACCTACTTCCCAAATCGATATGAGAAGCTTCTTGGGTCTAGCCAGTTACTACCGATGGTTTGTAGAAGGATTTTCCTCTATTGTTTCTCCTCTCACTAATCTAACTCAAAGAAGGTGAAATTTCAGCAGTCAGATGCATGTCAGAAGAGTTTTTAGGAGTTGAAGACTCGACTCACTATCGCTCCAGTTTTAACCTTATCAGAAGGAACATATGGGTTCGTAGTATATTGTGACGCTTCTAGAGTGGGACTTGGTTGCATTCTAATGCAGTGGGGTAAGGTGATAGCTTACGCCTCCAGACAACTCAAGGTTCATGAAAAGAACTATCAGACTCATGACCTTGAGTTGGAAGCATTGGTGTTTGCATTGAAAATATGGAGGCATTACCTTTATGGGGCTCACGTGGATGTTTTCTTCGATCACAAGAGCCTTCAGTCTGCGTTCAGTCAGAAAGACTTGAATCTACGTCAGAGAAGGTGGTTGGAGCTATTGAAGGATTATGACATGAGTGTGGTATACCACCTAGGTAAGGTCAATGTGGTGTATGATTCCCTAAGCAGGATGTCCATGGGGAGCGTGGCTCATGTTGAAGACGATAGAAAAGAGCTGGCAAAGGATATTCAAGTTAGCTCGGTTGGGAGTGTAATTGGTTGATTCAGCAGAGGGCAGAGTAGTAATGCAAAGTGGATTAGATTCCTCGTTAGTTGTTGAGTTTCAGTCAAGGTAGGATGAAGATCCCATACTGCATAAGTTAATAGAAGCAATTCTCAGAAAAAAAAGTGGAGGCTTTCTGCAAAGGGGAAGATGATGTGCTCCGTTACCAGGGCAGACTATGTGTACCGGATGTAGGGGACTTGAGACCAAAAATGTTGGCGTAAGCACACAGTTCCATATATTCTATCCATCCTAGTGCCACTAAGATGTACCGTGATCTATAGGATATTTACTGGAGGAATGGCATGAAAAGAGACATTGCCAAATTTGTGGCTAAGTGCTCGAATTGCCAGCAGGTCAAGGTGGAACATCAAAGACCTGGAGGTATGACTCAAGATATCAGCACACCCACATGGAAGTGGGAAGAAGTGAATATAAACTTTATTACAGGTTTGCCTCATACTCGCCGACAACATGACTCAATTTGGGTGATAGTAGATCGGATGACCAAGTCACCACATTTCCTCCAAGTTAAAACTACAAACTCAACTGAGGATTATGCTAGGCTATATATCCGGGAGCTAGTCATACTGCATGGCATTCCCTTGTCCATTATTTCAAATAGAGGTACCAGTTCACCTTACATTTTTAGAAGTTATTTCAGAAAGGACTCAGTACCCAGGTCAAGCTCGGCACGACTTTTCACCCTCAGACAGATGGACAAGATGAGCGGACTATTCAGACCTTAGAACATATGCTGAGGGCTTGTGTGATCGATTTCTACGGAAATTGGGATGATCACTTGCCTCTCATCGAGTTTGCATACAAAAACATCTACCACTCCAGTATTCAGATGGCCCCGTTTGAGGCATTATATGGTAGGAGGTGTAGGTCTCCTATAGGGTGGTTTGAGGTTGGTTAAGCTACCTTGATAGCGCCACAGACAGTTCATGAAGCTATGCAGAAGGTGCAACTTATCAGGAAAAGATTGAAAACAGTGCAAAGTCAACAAATATCTTATGCTGATGTAAGGAGGAGAGAGTTAGAATTTGCTATAGATGATTGGTTTTACCTGAAAATTTCACCCATGAAGGGGGTGATGAGGTTGGAAAAGAAAGGGGAACTCAGTCTGAGATATGTAGGACCCTACATATTTTTGAGGCAAATTGGTAGTGTGGCATATGAGTTTTAATTACCCCCAGAGTTAGCATTTGTGCACCCAGTCTTCCATGTGTCATTGTTGAAGAACTGCATCGGTGATCCAAGCTCAGTTGTGCCACTAAATAGTGTGGGAGAGAAGGATAGTCTCTCTTATGAAGAGGTCCCAGTTCAGATCCTAGACCGTGAGGTTCGTAACTTGAGAAACAAGGAAGTCGCTTCAATGAAAGTCTTGTGGAGGAACTAGCTAGTTGAGAGAGCCACATGGGAGGCCGAAGTAGACATGATGGCCAAATACCCTTATTTATTCCCTTCTAGTTTAGTTCCAGCATCAGGTATAAAATTCCTCCTCAATACTCTGTTCAGTTTTGTACTAATTAGCTCAATTCAGATTTTCAATATGCATCCTAGTTGCACCAACTCAGTTAGCATGATTAAATCAGTTTGGAGTCGGTCATTCCTTCAGCAATCAGTTCATAGTCTCAGTTTGGGAATTGCAGCTCTTTTCCCAGTAGTTTTAGCATTCATTCGAGGACGAATGATCCCAAGGGAAGATATTATAACACCCAAAAATTTTTCTAGACCAAACTCAGACTTAGCAGACTAAACCAAAAAAACTTTTTTTGCCTCAGAATGACCGAGACAACAAGTCGTTATCAGCTCCAATGACCCATTATTTTGGTTATGGTAAGCCCTACCATGATCCATCAAGAACCAACAGGACATGGAATGACCCGTTGTGAGGAGCAACGAGTCGTCCTGTCACTCATTGCATCCCCAGCTCAGAAACCAATTTATCCCTCTCTAGGAACCCACGAGTCATTATTTGATACAATGACTCATGGTATGACTTATTAGTTGGGGCTCCCAGGTCATTTCGACCAACTCCTTTAGTGACAACGAGTGGCAACAATGACCCATTGTATCACACAATGAGTCATTGTGTCCACCTGTGGTGACAAGTCCAAAAATCCTCAGAATTTTCCAGTGGAGATGACTAGTCTATACAACGACCTGTTGGTTCTACGAATGAGTCGTTGTGTTGCTCCTTGTTGGGTTTCTTAGTTTTTCTGCCAGTGAAAAAGGGAGGTACCAACAACCCGTTGGTTATTCTAATGAGTCGTGGTCCCCACCCATTGCCAGTTCTAGTAAGCCCTAGGTTTGAGTCCAGGATAGACGATTGGTCCCAATGAGTCGTGGTGTCAACCAATGACTCGTGTGACCTGTTAGTCCCCTGTCGGGTAGTTTTCCAGATTTTCTCATAGGGTTATTTTAGTAATTTCCCAACTTTTTAATCTCTAAACCCCATCATTTTAGGCACGTTTTGGAGTTATTTAAATGGGTAATCGACTAGATCCCCCTCATTCTATCTTAACTCTCGATCTCTAGAGCCAAGAACTCTTAGACAGACTCCCCAGGGCAAGCTAGGGCAAATGACTTTTCTTCTTAGATTCTCAAGAGATTTTCTACGGGATATCTTCACCAGGTATGTGAGAATTTAGCAAGGGAATTGTCCTTCCCTTGTGCCCCAAAAATCCATCTAAATTTTCTTATCAGTTCTAGTCCCTGAGTTTTCGAATGTGAATAAATTTTCAGCCAAATTCTGTCTATATTGTGTGGAATATTGTTCATGTTAATTGTTACGAAAATTCCACTATCTAGTTATCATGTTGATACATCTTCTTGCAAAGATGGTCTTAGTCCTAGCTTTGGAATGTAGTAAATTAGATTCTTGCATATTTGATTAGTTATTCATGTTGCTTGATTCTATCAGTGTTTGGGATCCCCATATTATTAATATCAGTTGCAAATCTCAGTCAGTTGCATGCTAGTCCAATTTTAGTTAGAATATTAGCATTCTCAGTATTTTTAGAAATGTCAGCTGATCAGTTTGACAATAATCTTTTCTTGAGGTGTCAGTAGTGCCTTCTAGATATTAGTTATCAGACTTAGTTATCAGTTATCAGATATTAGTTTTTCTTTAGATGGTTACAACACTTACAGATAAGCAGCTCTAACCAGTCTTAGAACCACCAGCTTCTGTTTCAATTTGTTCTTTAGACAGTTACGATGCTTCCAGATAAGCAGCTCTGGCCAGTCTTAGAATACCAGTTACAGAATTTGGTCTAATAAGACTCTCAGGGTACTTCTAGATAAGTATCCTTGACTTAGTCTTGGACCCCTGTTTTGAGCTATCAGCTTAGTAGTCAGATTAGGACTATCTAGTGGGAGTAGGACTTAGCACCAAATGAACTGGGGTTCTAGTGCATCCAGGTTTCTGGAACAACGTTGCCACCGTAGGTTATTTATTGGCCTTATGGACCCAAATTTGTGATCATCCGTTCATGTTGGGTCTTATCGATAGGGCGTATACATCGAACTCCACGTCTAGCTCACATGGTTATATGTTGGTTGTAAACACTCCCACTAGTCAGTACAGTTCAGTTTAGCTCAAGTCAGTATCTCAAACTCAAGACATGTCTATGACCATCAGTCAGGGTCACCATTGACTACATCAATTGTACTTTAGTTGTACCAGTTTCCAGCATTTCAGTTGATCATTACATGTCATCACAGTTAAGTTACTTGTTCTTCATATGTATATTATCTCACTTACTCAGTACATTCCAAGTAGTGACACGTACCTTCTATGTTGTATCGTATCATGATACAGGCATAGGTTCTCAGCCTCAACATTGTTAGTTGATTTCTTCAAGTGATATCAACAGTAGCAGTTGGTGAGTCCTCATTTTTCAAGGATGATATTTATTTTTAGTTAATTTCTTTCATTAGACTTTAGAGTTAGCTGGGGACTTATCCCAGCAACTCATCATTAGTAGATGACTTTCAGACATAGACTCAGACATTCAGTATTGTATTTTCTTTCAAAAGTATGAACTTTTTTCAAATTAGCTTTCTTAAATGATTCTATTATTTAAAGCTTCCGCAAACGATTACTCAGATTACTAGTGTTATGATAAATCATGAGTTGTCTTAGAGTTATTTGTGGCTCCAAGTACCGTGTCTCATCCAAGGTGTAGACTCGGGGTCATGACAGTTGCTGAGTGACTCTTTCCTTGCTGAAGATTTCTTTTTCTTTTTCCTTGATTCATGGTATAAGCATTTTAGTACTTATGTATATAAGAAATTTAACACTTTATCATTTGTTTCCTCTCTCAGCCTCTCTAATTATTTAACAGCTCTAGTATTTGATAATTATGATAAGTTTAAGTAGATTGATTTTACTACTCTTGCTACTCTGATTATGGTAAAGATCTCCATGATTGCCTCCCTTCCTTCCAAAAATAGATTCATAATAGCCTTGGCATAGATGATCATTTTTCATGTTCCTTACTTAGTGAAAATGATATTACTTAGTTGTTTAAGGTAATCCTGAGTTTTACATTTTGATTGATTCTATTATTCTCTATATGGTTTGATTGATTCTATTAATTTTTTTATGGTAAAGCATGTGAGTAATATTTTCCTTCCTCCTCTACTCCCTAATTGACTGTGTTCCTCTAACTATATAAGCATGTCTAGGGGCATTCATGGTTCAGTTTGAATCGGTTTTGTATTGGTTTTTGATCTAAACCAAAACCAAACCAACATAATCAGTTTTTAAATTTATAAAACCAAAAAAAATCAAACCAAATAAAATAAAAATCATTGGTTTGGTTATTGTCGGTTTGGTTTGATTTTTTGATTTAAAACTAGCTAATAATAAATTGATAATAGTAAAACAAAAAAGACATGAGATAACAATTCAGATAAACATTATAAATTAACAAATTTCTCTATACTATCACAAGATAAATATGTAATGCCCCGGAACTCAAAATCTAATTCCGGGACTTAAATTAGGAAATCTGATAAAGTTGTAGAAAAGCTTTAGGATGACCCACCTAACGAGTCATTAAGTGACCTAATGACTCGTTAGGTTAGACCTGAGAAGAAGGAGTAGGTTTTTCTAATGAGAGGTAGTACACCCAATGAGAGACTTTACAAGTCGTGGTCGTGGTCAGGCCTGGGTTGAGAATTTCATTAGTGGATTATTGTACTTGACGGGCGGGGGCAACGAGTCGTGATCCCTAGTAAGGACTCGTTATATCCCCCGTTACCAGCCCTAGTGAGTTTTAGCCAATGCACCTAATGAGTGTCACAACGAGTCGTCGTCAGTGGTAACGACTCGTTAGGTGACTCATTACCAGCTTAGCACTTAATCTTCAGCAGTGAGGTAGTGTGGTGCACGAATGGTGACCACGAGTAGTGGTCAGTGACTATGACTCATTAGGTCCCTCGTGGTGACCTACCGAGGATCCCAGGCAGTGTACCTGATGGGAGTGACTATGAGTCATCGTCAGCCACCACGACCCGTTAGGTCATCCGTTAGGGTCACCTGGCAGTTTTTCTCAACAAATTTCTAAGGGCTATTAGTAATTTCCTATTCTCCTAAGCTATAAACTACGTCATTTTGAATGTAAATTCAGACTTATTAGAGGGTTTGGACGGTTCCTCCCCTCATTCTCACATTTACACTCAGAAAACTGTCGAACAGCTCCTCAAGAAAAGTCTCAACCAAGCTTAGGGTTGTCCTCCATTGCAGTAATTCAGGTCCTCTTCTTCGGGAGAATTTTAGTCAGGTATGTGGGAATTCAACAAGGGAAATTGTTCTTCTTTTGTTCCCCCCCAAAACCCTCTCCTAGTTTCTATATCAGTTTTAGCCATGAGTTTTCGAATACGAAGAAATTACATGTTATTATTTGTAAATTTCATGTAGAATGATATCCTCACTTATTATTGATACGATCTCCATCAATCTTTACTTGAATTGTTGATGTTCTTTCCAAAGTGAATTTAAGCTCTAAACTTTCGAGTAATGACTAATTGCGTATTGAATTCCATCTAGTTTGTGAGGTTTGATTTGGGATGAATTTTCTAGTATTTCTTATTGTTTATGTGTTGAATAAATACTCCATTGATAAGAATGATCTTAATCTAGTCGGATAAGATTTTGCTTTAATTCTTGAAATCTTGCCATATTATGGAATACTGTGTTGTTGGAACGAGTTAAGTCCTCTATTAGCTGCTTAGTAGTTTAGTTCATTTAGAACGTAAAACCTCTTCAGAACTATTCAGAACTTGTCAACTGATCATTTGACTCCAGTCTTTCCCCGAGGGGTTAGTGGTGCCTCTCAGTTATCAGAATTAGACTCAGAATCTAGTTTTGGTCTATTAGGCGGTCATGACATTTTAGATATATAGCTCTGGCCAGCCCCAGGACCCCAATTCAGTTTACAAATTGTTCTTAGATGGTTATGACGCTTCTAGATAAGCAGCTCTGACCAGTGTAGCCCAGTTTCAGAAACTGGTCCGATAAGACTCTCATGGTACTTTTAGTTATATATCTTTGATTAGTCTTGGACCCCAATTTCGAGCTATCAGCTTAGTAGTTCAGTATAGGTATCCAGTGGTAGTAGGACTTAACACTGAGCGGGCCGGGGTTCCAGCGCACCCAGGTTCCCAAAACTACGTTGCCAGCGTAAGTTATAGTATTACTTGGCCTGATTGGCCCCAGACTTTTGTGATCACCTAATTCATGCCTTTATACCCTGAGAAGGTATATTGGATCCTACCGGTAGGTGCTCGGTGCTTTGGTAGGGGTTAAAAACCGACACGCAAGTGCACGTGGTCAAACAAGTAATAAAGTGGCTAAGTAAGCCAAGTATCGATCCAAGGAGACTCTGGATAAGTAAAATTGCTTAAGTATACTATATTCTAGTTTACTTCTAATTATGTTGACCACAATGTAACCAAAAGTTAAATAATTTTGTTTATAAACTATATACTAAAACTATTAACAAATATTTACTTGAATTGAAACTATGGATAAGAGCATGCCAAGGTTAAGAACAAGTAATGAATTCGATAGTAATCATAATTCGGTTATTCTTCTCTTCATGTTGCTAGCCAAGAACATTAGCCTAGAGATTAAAACTCTCGTATTTAATTCTCACTTTAGAATCATAAACCATTCGTCTACATTTCTGTGATCAAATGCAATTTATGACCTAGCAATACAATTCCGGTTCCTAAATTGACTAATACGGCTTTCAAGTATATTTCTATCAGGAAAGCACATCAAAACCCAATTTTCCCAAATCAAGTTAAGAACAATACCCTATTAATTCACAACTTTCCAATTTCTTGCTCTCTCGAGTGAAATTGGACTTTTTAGATGTACATTAATGTTGGCCACACACTAATGCAGTAAGAACAAGAATTAACAAAACAACATGAAAGAAGAAGATGAAAAACCATATAATTCACAATCAAAATTCACTACACATGTTCAAAACCTTAGCAAGGAAGAGAATTAACCACTCATTTGTGGATTGATCATCCTCAAATGAGTGTAAATCATACGTACAATTGATTGAAAGAAGAAAGAAAGAGAGAAAAACCCTTAGCTTTTTCGTCCCTCAACTACTGCTAACCCACGTCCTAGCTCCACCAAGTCTGAATTATGAAAAATAAACCTAAGTGTGCTATTTATATTAGTAGGAATCTTTCCCGGATTAACAAGCAACGTGTCACGGAGTGCATCGCGGAGCACGACCTCCGTGACACGCTACGGACGCGGAGGCTCTCTGGAAAATCACCCGAAATCGGCCCAGGCAGCACCTTGCCGCGTTGGCAAGGTGTCACGCTGCCTGGGCAGCGCGTTGCAGCCCCATGGTCATGGAGTCCACCTGCCGTGGCACGTTGCCAACGCGCAGGTGGGCTGTTTTGAGCGGCCTGCCTGCCGTGGCACCTTGTCGACGCGCCGGTGGGCTGTTTTGTGCCTCTTCCTTGCCGATGTTCGCGTGTTAATTCCGTTTCCAAGCTTCTACATCACCAACTCATGGATTAGTTACTCAAACATCATCAAAACCTACAAAACAAAGGCTAATCATGTTGGTTAGCACATATCTTTATTTTATCTAAAATTACATGAAAATGTATATGATAACTTAGATAAACAAGACTAATTTAAGTAATAAAGAGTATCTCGGGCATATATTTTTGCCCGTGATCACAACCCCACACTTAAAGCCTTGTTCGTCCTCGAACAACCTTTTACATATCATGCAAATGGAGACTCCTACATAACTAATTTAGCAAGAGAATTCAAGTTACGGCTATAATGATTACGTAGGATACAAGCTAAAAATAGAGCATGCCTGATTTGATCATTGAAATGAAACACAACCATGTTAAGACTTCTTAACCTCAAGAATCGACTCTCAATTTTTAGCAAACTCATGCAAATCAACTGATCAAGAAATCCCACATGAATTATATCCTTCATTCAACATGTGCCCCTCACGGAAAGAGAGTTACCCAATTTCACATGCAAAAACAATTTTTATATCACAACATGTGTGGGTACATGAATAGAATTACGCTCACTCTCACAAAGAATTCACATGCATTATGTAATGACCCATAAGCTTGCCCTTAGTGTTTTATTCCACTAATATAAGGATGTGTGAATGTAAGATCAAGTAGGACTTTTTAGGTTGAAATGTAACTCAGGTGCGGGTAGGTACTATTATGATCAGTAATAGTGACTATCTTTCCTAAGCGCTTTTAATACATCACGCCTTCATTACAAACTTCCCTTCCCTCACTTCACCTTTTTTCTCCTTTTAGTTTTCTTTTTCCTCTTTTGTTTCCCCATTTCTTTCGACACTTTTAGCTTATTAGTAAGGAGTTCTATAAGTAACTTTTTCATTTATTTATTTTCTTACTCCCTACTAATACTCACCCATATTAAAAAAAAAGTGCACCCTTGACCTTTCTCAACTCTTACAATTGCTACTTTCCCTTTCTTTTCATTCTTATCACTCCTTTACTCTTCCGGATTTTTCCTTTAAGCGCTTAGGAGTTTTGGATCAAATTCAAGGCTAATGAAAGAAAAAGGATTAAGCTTATGTTGCAGCTATCAAAGAATAGGCTCAAGGCTCAATGGGGTTAACTAGGATTAATTTTTCAAGGTAGGTATAATGAGGGATAAAAAGTTGGTTCATTCAAAGAAATGCCTATATCATTTCCTCCAATTCACATCCTTCATTTCGTTTTATAAACACACCAGGCAAGTTCTAGACAATCCACAATAGCACGGAATATTCAAAAACCTTACACTCATGGCACATGCTCAAATCAAGACACAATCAGTAGACTCTTACTCAGCTAATCACAAGAATTCAGAATTAAGCTTCCATCATATTGAGTCAAATTCAAGAGCCTAAGTGTCTCAAACAAAGTTATACAATTGCATGCTTCATACTGAACATACTTGCATCTTACAACCATGTATAGCACATAACAAGAACATCCAGCACCAATTAGTTATGGTTCCAAAACCCAAAACCTATCGACTAATTTTCCTCAAGACGGTCGTCATCCATCCATCGTCGGAAAAAATGACTAACTATGACTTAAAAAAAACTTTATATACAGACCAAGGAAAGAAAGAAAAAAGAAAAGAAAAAAAAAATTTTATTCTTAGGTTCAAATACCCCCCGTCGGAAAAGAACCGAAAAGAAAAACCAACGGGTGATGAAGTCATGCTTAATTCACAAAAATTTTTCAAATTTTTCACAACCATTACATTCACCAAAAATCGTTAAGCACAACAAAAATTTTTGAAATTTCTTGAAATTTCCCTCACCCCACACTTAAATCATGCTATGTCCGCATAACATCAAACTAAAGGTTACAAAGGGTGAGAAATACTCCCTGAGGCCTTTAGGCCTAGCTGACAGCATGGTTTTCTTCAACTATGGACAAGTGGGTGTTCGACCCCACACTTTTTCTTTTCCATGCTTGTTAGCTTCCTCCTCCACGGGTACTCAGACTTCCCCTCCATCTGTGCTTAACTTTCCACCAAAACAACACAAGATGAAAAATAAATAAAATAAACATAAATGCAAGAAATTAAAATGGTACCCATGGTACCCTTGGGTTGCCTCCCAAGCAGCGCCTAATTTTACGTCGCGGCACGACGTACCAAGTTTCACCACTTTTTCCTCCACCTTGAGGATATGAATCTCACCCCTAATTTCTTCTCTAATTTCCTCTTATGCTCCAGGGGTGGTGGTGAAAAATTGTAAGGACCAAACAGTAGATGTTGCCTTTTGCATTTATTGGTCCTTAAGTAAGCGAAGTCATTTTGTCTTTCTGAGTTAGCAAATTTCAAAATATATGGTGCTTGGTCCTCCTCTAGACATTTCTCTACAAACTTGGAAGACTCTATTTCTATGTTGTCAACCAAATTTAATGTTGAAAAATGCGTAGAGTGTGGTTCAATACACCTCAACTCTGAAACTGTATTTTGCTTGACCTCCTTACTTGTATATACCTTCTCGACATCGACATCTATCTCACCATTAAAGTCGACTGGGGGATACGCTAACTCTTCTTCCAAGAATGGATTTTCCATAAGTGTGAGCCCATCACGGGGACACTCAAGAGATTCGAATTGTTGGGCTTCATCCAAAAATTCACCCTTGTCGTCCTCTTGTAGTTCCTCTTGAATATCGGCTAAAACTGTTGTCTGTGATTTATCACACGCTTCAGCTTCAGCGATCATCTCCGTGAATTTGATGGTCATCCTTTCTAGAGCCTCTGCATTCTCTTCTTGCTGATTTCTCAATACTGCCATCGCCTCCTTCATTGCTTCTGATTGCACCAAGAGTTGTTTCAATATGTCTTCTATTCGAGCTTGGCGTCCCAAGTCCTCATTTTCAGCATGCCTATATTCAGAAAAAACAACAGAAGGATCATAGTAGGGGCTTGGGGGAGGGGAATATGCCTTTGGACAATCACCCCAATGGCCATATTGACACCCACATATATTGCACGTATTACAGTTTTGCCACAAGTGGGGTCCTCCACAGTTCAGACAAGATTCACTAAAATATGAGTATCCACCATTGAAACCATTTATATTCCACGATGTCATGTCAATAAGGGTATACGAACAAGCAGAAAAATAAAATAAACTAAAGAAGAATTAAAACAAACACTAGACCAAGTTGTCAACACTTAAGAAAATAAAACAAAAATACAGTAAATTTATACTTAAAACAATTTCACCAATTGCCAAGTCTCCCCGGCAACGGCGCCAAAAACTTGCCCGGCAACGGCGCCAAAAACTTGCTCGGTGCTTTGGTAGGGGTTAAAAACCGACACGCAAGTGCACGTGGTCAAACAAGTAATAAAGTGGCTAAGTAAGCCAAGTATCGATCCAAGGAGACTCTGGATAAGTAAAATTGCTTAAGTATACTATATTCTAGTTTACTTCTAATTATGTTGACAACAATGTAACCAAAAGTTAAATAATTTTGTTTATAAACTATATACTAAAACTATTAACAAATATTTACTTGAATTGAAACTATGGATAAGAGCATGCCAAGGTTAAGAACAAGTAATGAATTCGATAGTAATCATAATTCGGTTATTCTTCTCTTTATGTTGCTAGCCAAGAACATTAGCCTAGAGATTAGAACTCTCGTATTTAATCTCACTTTAGAATCATAAACCATTCGTCTACATTTCTGTGATCAAATGCAATTTATGACCTAGCAATACAATTCCGGTTCCTAAATTGACTAATACGGCTTTCAAGTATATTTCTATCAGGAAAGCACATCAAAACCCAATTTTCCCAAATCAAGTTAAGAACAATACCCTATTAATTCACAACTTTCCAATTTCTTGCTCTCTCGAGTGAAATTGGACTTTTTAGATGTACATTAATGTTGGCCACACACTAATGCAGTAAGAACAAGAATTAACAAAACAACATAAAAGAAGAAGATGAAAAACCATATAATTCACAATCAAAATTCACTACACATGTTCAAAACCTTAGCAAGGAAGAGAATTAGCCACTCATTTGTGGATTGATCATCCTCAAATGAGTGTAAATCATATGTACAATTGATTGAAAGAAGAAAGAAAGAGAGAAAAACCCTTAGCTTTTTCGTCTCTCAACTGCTGCTAACCCACGTCCTAGCTCCACCAAGTCTGAATTATGAAAAATAAACCTAAGTGTGCTATTTATATTAGTAGGAATCTTTCCCGGATTAACAAGCAACGTGTCACGGAGTGCATCGCGGAGCACGACCTCCGTGACACGCTACGAACGCGGAGGCTCTCTGGAAAATCACCCGAAATCGGCCCAGGCAGCACCTTGCCGCGTTGGCAAGGTGTCACGCTGCCTGGGCAGCGCGTTGCAGCCCCATGGTCGCGGCGTCCACCTGCCGTGGCACATTGCCAACGCGCAGGTGGGCTGTTTTGAGCGGCCTGCCTGCCGTGGCACCTTGTCGACGCGCCGGTGGGCTGTTTTGTGCCTCTTCCTTGCCGACGTTCGCGTGTTAATTCCGTTTCCAAGCTTCTACTTCACCAACTCATGGATTAGTTACTCAAACATCATCAAAACCTACAAAACAAAGGCTAATCATGTTGGTTAGCACATATCTTTATTTTATCTAAAATTACATGAAAATGTATACGATAACTTAGATAAACAAGACTAATTTAAGTAATAAAGAGTATCTCGGGCATATATTTTTGCCCGTGATCAGTAGGGTACATACATCGGACTCCACGTCTAGCTCACGTTTTTATATGTCGGCTAGAGACTCTCCTACTAGTCAGTTCAGTCAGTCTCAGTTTTGATAGTTCAACTCATTTAAGATCAGTTCAGTGTGGCCTCTCCGACTCAGAACCTTCAAATTTAGGGCATGTCTTTAACCACCAGAAAGGTTCATTTTGACCATCTCAGTTACTTTAGATGATTTCAGTTCAGATAATTAGTTGGTCATGGCATGTCTTTTTAGTTTAGTCACTTACATCTATCAGTATATTCCTCTCACATATTCAGTACATTCAAAGTACTGACGCATATTTTTATGCTTTATCATTTCAATGATACAGATGCAGGTTCTCAGACTCAGCACCGCTAACCGCCACAGTTTAGATTCTCCACCTCAAAAGTGAAGAGTGAGTCCTCATCATCCGAGGGCATTATTTCTTTGTTTCTGTCATTTATTACTTTCAATTTGACTTTGAGTTAGCGGAGGCTTGTCCCAGCAACTCCTCAATTATATGGCTTTCAGACAGACATGATTTTCTTTCAGAATTAACAGTAGTATTCAAATGGTTTGAACTTTATGTTTGCATACTTGTCTTTCATAAATGTTTTATGATATTATTTCAAAGTTACGATGTGTATGTTTACTCAGAATGCTAGTGAATGATAGACCAGGGGTTGACTTGGGGTTACTTGTGGCTTCAAGTACCGTGTTACATCCAAGGTGTAGACTCGGGACGTGACAAACTTGGTATTAGAGCCCTAGGTTTAGAGTATCCTCAGAATGTTTGAAAGCCGCATCGAGTAGAGTCCTTTTCATGGGTGTGAAGCATGCCACACTTATGACGTGGAGGCTATGAGTTGTTATTAGGAAAACTCTATTTTTTCATACTCTTTATCATGCGTTAAAGTTCAATTCTAGAAATTCCCTTCTAATTCGTGCTCTGATTTGTTTCAGCGAACCATGCCTCCCAGACTTGGTAATGGAAAAAGGGTCGGTAATGTCAATAGACCTTCTCCACTAGGCCCTGTAGCCCCTCAAGATGATGCGGTGTCTACCGCCGAATTTAGGGCGGCCATTCAACCGCTGGCCCAAACAGTCACCAACCAGGTGAATCAGCAAGTGGTGCCAATGAACACCAACGGGTTTGCAGCAGCTGTGAGGGTGCGGGAATTCACTCGGATGAACCTTACATATTTTCATGGAATAAAGGTGGGAGAGGACCCACAAGAGCTTGTGGACGAGATTAGAAAAATCACCCAAATTAGGGGTGTCAGTCCCTCCAAGAGTGCCGACTTGGCTGCCTACCAGCTTAAAGGGGTAGCTCAAGTCTGGCATGACCAGTCGAAAGAAGGGCAGCCAGTGGGAGCAGGACCAGTGGAGTGGGAAGAATTTCACACAGCCTTCTTGGACAGATTTTTCCCTCGGGAGCTAAGGGAGGCAAATATGGCTGAGTTTATGAACTTGAGACAGGGACACAAAACTGTGGATGAGTATGCGCTGGAGTTTACTAGGCTGTCAAAGTATGCTCTGGAGATGGTAGAGCCAAGGGCTCGCATGCTGAAGTTTGTAAATGGGGTGTCAAATCTGGTCCTCAAGGAGTGCAGGACTGAGATGCTGATTAAAGACATGGACCTTTCTAGCCTGATTGTTTATGCCCAGCAGATTGAGGCTGAAAAGCTAAAGGATGTGGAGCGTAAGAACAAAAGGGCAAGGACTAGCCATTCATATTTCGACCATCAAAGGTGTAGCAGTGGTAGCCGCCCACAACAGCAGCAGTAGAGAACCCTAGCACCTAGTTCAGCCAGCCCCCCAACCTTTCAGTCTCGCTAGGATCGGAGGGGTGGATCATCTGGCACTCAGTCTCAAGCTCACAATACCGGGAATAAGTATCCTTCTTGCCCCAAGTGTGGTAGGAACCACCCGGGAGAATGCCTTCAGGGATGAGAGGGCTATTTTGGGTGTGGATAGCTTGGAAACCGACTTAAGGAGTGCCCTTCAACAAGGCGAGGGAGATCACAATCTACCACATCATCAGCACCAGCAGGCCGACCAACTCAGTAGGCCAACACATTAGGTACAGATGGTGGTCATCGCCAAAGTCGTTTCTATGCTCTATCTTCTCATCAGGATTAGGAAAGCTCACCTGACTAGTTACTGGTATGTTAGGTCTCTTCCATCTAGACGTGTATGCCCTCTTAGATCTAGGAGCCACTCTTTTGTTCGTGACTCCCTATATAGCAGTTCAGTTCAACATCAGTACAGAGGTCCTCTCAGAACCATTCTCAGTCTCCAACCCAGTTTGCGAGTTCGTTAGAGCCAGCCGGGTGTATGATAACTGCCCAGTCTCAGTTCTGAGTAAAGTTATTCCAGCTGATCTTGTAGAGTTAGACATGGTCGACTTTGACCTTATCCTCGACATGGATTGGTTATACTCCTGCTATGCCTCAGTCGATTGCAGAACTAGAATTTTCAAGTTTCAGTTTTCCAATGAGCCAGTGTTAGAATGGACGGGCAGCAGTTCAGCACTGAAGGGTAGGTTTATTTCCTACCTTAAGGCCTAGAAACTCATTTCCAAAGGATGTCTATATCATCTGGTTCGGGTCAAGGATTCCAACTCTGAGACCCCAACCATTTAGTCAGTTCCAGTTGTCAGTGAGTTCCCAGATGTATTTCCTAAGGATCTTCCTGGAGTTCCCCCTGGATGGGAAATAGACTTCGAAATAAACCTACTCCCAGATACTCAGCCTATCTCCATCCCTCCTTATAGAATGGCTCCAACCGAGCTTATGGAGTTGAAGGAGCAACCAAAAGATCTTCTTGACAAGGGTCTTATTAGACCCAGCATCTCTCCCTGGGGTGCTCCAGTGCTATTCCTTCGTAAGAAAGATGGTACCCTCAGAATGTGCATAGATTACCGTCAGCTGAACAAAGTCACAGTCAAGAACATATATTCCCTACATAGAATTGATGACCTGTTCGACCAACTTTAGGGAGCCAGTTGTTTCTCCAAGATCGATCTCAGGCGAAGATACAACCATTTAGGGGTTAGAGAATCAAAAAAAACATTCAGAACTTGATATGGTCACTACGAGTTTGTGGTGATGTCCTTTGGACTCACAAATGCCCCTGCAGCCTTTATGGACCTGATGAACAAAGTCTTCAAGTAGTATCTGGATATGTTCGTCATTGTATTTATAGAAGACATTATGGTATACTCCAGAAATGAGGAAGAGCATGCAGATCACTTAAGGATAGTGCTTGAAACATTCAAATACCGCCAACTGTTTACCAAATTCAGGAAGTGTGAATTTTGGTTGAAGTCCGTGACTCTCTTGGGTCATGTGGTCTCAGGTGAAGGAATAAAAGTATATCCTCATAAAATAGCAGTAGTGAAGGATTGGCCTAGACCTATCTCTCATACTGAAATTAGGAGTTTCCTAAGCTTAGCTGGCTATTACCGACGGTTTGTGGAAAGTTTCTGTTCCATAGCATCTCCCCTGACCCAGTTAACCAAGAAGAAGGTGAAATTTCAGTGGTCGGACGAGTGTGAGAAGATTTTTCAGGAGTTGAAGACTCGACTCACTACCGCTCCAGTGTTAACCTTGCCGGATGGATCAGAGGTGTTGGTTGTTTATTTTGATGCCTCCAGAGTTGGACTCGGTTGTGTTCTTTTGCAGCGGGGCAAAGTGATAGCCTATGCCACCAGATAGCTCAAAGTTCATAAGAAGAATTATCCAACTCATGACTTGGAGTTAGCAGCGGTGGTATTCACGTTAAAAATATGGAGACACTACTTGTATGGGGCTCACGTGGATCTGTTCACGGATCACAAGAGCCTTCAGTATGTGTTCATCTGAAGGACCTAAAACTCCATTAGAGACGCTAGTTGGAGCTGCTAAAGGATTATGACATGAGTGTGCTATATCACCCTGGTAGGTCCAATGTGGTGGTTGACGCTCTAAGCAAACAGTCTATGGGAAGTGTAGCTCACATTGAGGAAGACAAGAGGGAGCTAGTGAAAGAAGTTCACAGGCTACCCCGTTTGGGGTGCAGTTGGTGGATTCAGCTGAAAGTGGCGTGGTAATGCAAAGGGGATCGGATTCATCCTTCGTAGTTGAAGTTAAGTCCAGACAAGATGAAGATCCAGTTCTACTTAAACTTAAAGAAGCAGTTCTCACAAAGGAGGTTGAGGCTTTCTCCCAAGGAGGAGATAGGGTGCTTCGTTACCAGGGCAGGTTGTGTACCGGATGTTGGTGAGTTAAGGTAGAAGATACTGGCTAAGGCACACAGCTCGAGATACACCATTCACCCTCATGCTACCAAAATGTACTGCGATTTAAGGGATATTTATTGGTGAAACAACATGAAAAGTGACATTTCTGAATTTGTAGCCAAGTGCCCGAACTGCCAGCAAGTCAAGGTAGAGCATCAAAGGCCAGGAGGCATGACCCAAGATATCAGTATACCCACGTGGAAGTGGAAAGAAGTGAATATAGATTTCATTACGGGTCTACCTCGGACTCGCTGATAGCATGACTCAATTTGGGTGGTAGTAGATCGAATAACTAAGTCAGCTTATTTCCTCCCTGTTAAAACCACAGACTCAAACGAGGACTATGCCAAACTTTACATCTGAGAGTTAGCAAGACTCCATGGGGTGCCTTTGGCTATCATTTCAGATAGAGGAACACAGTTCACCTCACACTTCTGGAAGTCCATTCAGAAGGGACTAGGCACTCAGGTCAAACTCAGCACCTCTTTTCACCCATAGATCGATGGGCAAGTGGAGCGACCATTCAAACCCTAGAAGATATGCTGAGATTGTGCGCAATCGATTTAAATGGTAATTGGGATGACCATTTGCCTCTTATCGAGTTTGCGTACAACAACAGCTACATTCTAGTATCCAAATGGTCCAATTTAAAGCATTGTATGGTAAAAGTGTAGATCTCCTATAGGGTGGTTTGAGGTCAGAGAAGCTACCTTGATAGGGCCAGAGTCGATTCACAAGGCAATGCAGAAAGTTCATCTCATCCGAGTAAGGTTGAAAACAACTCAGAGCCATCAGAAATCTCATGCCAATGTGCGAAGAAGAGAGTTGGAGTTTGCAGTTGATGACTGGGAACACTTGAAAATTTCGCCCATGAAAGGGGTGATAAGGTTTGGAAGGAAAGGAAAGCTTAGTCCGGGATATGTGGGACCTTATAGAATTTTAAGGCATATCGGTAATGTAGACTATGAGCTAGAGTTACCTTCAGAACTAGCAACTATGCATCCAGTTTTCCATGTGTCACTTTTGAAGAAGTGTATAGGAGATCCAACCTCAATTGTGCCATTAGACAGTGTAGGAATAATAGATAGTCTCTCATATGAGGAATTACCAGTCCAGATACTTGACTATTAGGTGCGTAAGCTGAGGAACAAGGAAATAGCTTTAGTCAAAGTCTTATGGAGAAATCAGCAGGTTGAGGGAGCTACGTGGGAGGCCAAAGCAGATATGATTGCCAAATACCCACACTTGTTCCCTACTGGCTCTAGCACAACTTGAGATATTAGTTTTGACCCTAGAACTCAATTTAGTTTTCATGACTCAGTTCAGATGTTCAAGTCTCTTTTATGTTTTTGAATGTATGTATGAAAGGTAAATTCAGTTCAATGATATATTTTGAAATGGAGGTAGTTATTCCGGTAGTTTTGGAGTGAAATGAGCAGTACTTGGAGAGTTTGATTGCTATTTTTCTGCTTCGTGTGTGTTTTGTAACATTCAAGGACGAATGTTTACAAGGGGGAGATATTTTAATGCCTCAAAAACTCAAAATCTAATTTCGGGACTTAATTAAGGAAATCTGAAAAAAACTGCAGAAAAGCTTCAGGATGACCCAGCTAACGAGTCGTTAAGTGATCTCACGACTCGTTAGGTCAGTCGTGAGAAGAAGGAGTAAGTTTTTCTAATGAGAGCCAGTGCACCCAACGAGAGACTTTACGATCGTGGTCACTAACCACGACCCGTTGAGTCACTGTGGTCAGGACTGGGTTGAGAATTTCATTGGTGGATCAGTGTACTTGACGGGTGGGGGCAACGAGTCGTGGTCCCTAGTAATGACTCGTTATGTCCCTCGTTACCAGCCCTAGTGAGTTTTAGCCAGTGCACCTAACAAGTGTCACAATGAGTTGTCGTCAGTGGTAACGACTCGTTAGGTGACTCGTTACTAGCTTAGCACTTAATCTTTAGCAGTGAGGTAGTGTGGTCCACGAATGGTGACCATGACTCGTTAGGTCCCTCATGGTGACCTACTTCTAGGTAGTGTACCTGATGGGAGTGACCACGAGTCGTGGTCAGCCACCACGACCCGCTAGGTCACCCGTTAGGGTCATCTGGTAGTTTTTCTCAGCAAATTTCTAAGGACTATGTAGTAATTTCCTATTCTCCTAAGCTCTAAACTACGTCATTTTGAATGTAAATTCAAATTTATTAGAGGGTTTGGACGGTTCCTCCCCCCATTCTCACATTTACACTTAGAGAACTACTAAAGAGTTCCTCAAGTAAACTCTCAACCAAGCTTAGGGTTGTCCTCCATTGCAGCAATTCAGGTCCTCTTCTTCGTGAAGATTTTAGTCAGATATGTGGGAATTCAACAAGGGAAATTGTTCTTCCCTTGAGTCCCCCAAAACCCTCCCCTAGTTTCTATATCAGTTTTAACCCTGAGTTTTCGAATACAAAGAAATTACATGTTATTATTCGTAAATTTTATGTAGATTGATATCCTCGCTTATTATTGATACGATCTCCATCAATTCTTACCTGAATTGTTGAGTTCTTGCCAAAGTGAATTTAAGCCCTAAACTTTCGAGTAACGACTAATTGCGTATTAAATTTAATCTAGTTTGTGAAGTTTTATTTGGGATGAATTTTCTAGTATTTCTTATTGTTTATGTGTTGAATAAATACTCCATTGATAAGAATGATCTTAATCTTGTCGGATAAGATTTTGCTTTAATTCTTGAATTCTTGCCATATTATGGAATCCCGTGTTGTTGGAACAAGTTGAGTTCTCTATTAGCTGCTTAGTAGTTCAGTTCATTTAGATTGTAGAACTTTTTCAGAACTATTCAGAACTTGTCAACTTATCAGTTTGACTCCAGTCTTTCCCCGAGGGTCAGTGGTGCCTCTCAATTATCAGAATTATACTCAGAATCTAGTTTTGGTCCATTAGGCGGTCATGATATTTTAGATATATATCTCTGACCAGCCCCAGGACCCCAGTTCAGTTTATAGATTGTTCTTAGACGGTCATGACGCTTCCAGATAAGCAGCTCTGACCAGTCTAGAAACCAGTTTCAGAATCTAGTTCGATAAGACTCTCAGGGTACTTTCAGTTATATTTATCTGACTAGTCTTGGACCCCAGTTTCTAGCTATCATCTTAGCAGTTCAATATGGTATCCAGTGGGAGAAGGATTTAGCACGGAGTGGGCTAGGGTTCCAGCGCACTCAGGTTGCCAGAACTATGTTGCCAGCGTAGGTTACAGTATTACTTGGCCTGATTGGCTCCTGACTTTTGTGATCACCCAGTTCATGTCTTTATACACTGGCAAGGTATATTGGGTCCTACCTGTGGGGTGTATACATCGGACTCCACGTATAGCTCACAAGGTTATATGTCGGTTAGAGACTCTACCACTAATCAGTTTAGTCAGTCTCAGTTTTGACAGTTCAGCTCAGATCAGTTTAGTGTGGCCTACTCAGTACCTTCAGATTTAGTGCATGTCTTTGACCACCAGACAGGGTCATTTTGACCATCTCAATTACTTCAGATGATTTCAGTTCAGATAATTAGTTGGTCATGGCATGTCTTTCCAGTTCAGTCACTTACATCTATCAGTATATTCCTATCACATATTCAGTACATTCAAAGTACTAACGTATACTTTTATGTTGTATCATTTCATGATACAGCTGCAGGTATTCAGACTCAGCATCGCTAGCTGCTGCAGTTCAGATTCTCCACCTCAACAGTAAAGTGTCAGTCCTCATCATCCGAGGGAATTATTTCTTTCTTTCAGTCATTTATTAGTTTTAGTTAGACTTTGAGTTAGCTGGGGGCTTGTCCCAGCAACTCCTCAATTAGATGGCTTTCAGACAGACATGATTTTCTTTCAGAATTAATAGTAGTATTCAAATGTTTTAACTTTATGTTTTCAGACTTGTCTTTCATAAATGTTTTATGATATTATTTCAAAGTTCCGCTATGTATGTTTACTCAGAATGCTAGTGAATGATAGACCAGGGGTTGGCTTGGGTTTACTTGTGGCTTCAAGTACCGTGTTACGTCCAGGGTGTAGACTCGGGGTATGACAAAATATATCTAAATTTTCTATTATTTTTCAACACTATTCAATAGTTTTAGCATGTTTAAGTTGCATAACTGTAGAGGTTTTTCCACTCACATGTTTAATATCCACACATAAATAATATACAACTTCAAATAAAATGATGAACCCTTCAAAAATTAAAGGGGCAAACGATTGAATAGTAGATGGGTGTCTTAGCAAAACAAATTAAAAATTGGCAATATGCCACACCACATATAGATAATTAGACTTAGAGTGTTTGGTTTGAACATATTTTTAAGAAATAGAATTTAAAAGTATTGTAATGCATGTGAAATAAGTATACTAAAATTAAATTAATAACTAAAAGATATAAACTATTTATAATTATCTATGAAAACTAATATTATATATTCAAATAACTATAGAACTTATGTCTAAAATTATCAGTTCAGTTTGGTTATTTCTTTGATTTTTTTAGTAGAATCAAAACCAAGGCAAATATTATCGATTTTTTTAAACTTTAAAATCAAACCAAAATCAATCCAAATTAAATGTCAGTCTTTTGAGTCGGTTTGGTTTGGATTGCTTGTTTGGTTTGATTTTTCACCAAACCATGAACACCCCTAAGCATGCCATTTTCCTCTTTTTAATTCATTCAAACTTTACCTTTTTTCTAGACACACAACTTTGCTTTCTCTTTTCTTTTATACTCGAACATTACTTTCTATCTAATAATATTACTATTTCCTCTTCTTTAGCATTCAAAGATTCTTTCCTGTTCAGTAGTCAGAATCATTGATCCTTACAACGCTTCTTATTCTTAATTCACCCTTAACTAGTTAGCTCTTTAAATCATGCTATTATATTTATTTTGCATAATAATCTCTGCATACTCTTGAGTTTCTTACTATTTGTTGATAGTTTGATCTTATTTTCTATGTGCTTTAACCTATTATTTCATATGCAATTTAAATTATTTTATCTGCCTTTTATATGGTTATTTTGGTTTAAATGTTAAAGGACTGATGCACTATAATGTTCGCTATTTCTGCTTATAGATATGCAACTATTCTTTTTTTAGTCTTTTAAGCAGGTACCTTTTATCTTATCATTTGGAATTTTGAAGAGTTTGTTTGGGTTTGGAAAAAGGGAGCGGAGAACCATTTAGTATAAGTTTTGTTTTTCTATTTTATTAAGCCTTGTAATAATTGTACGAACCCTATAATAGTGAAAAGAAATGGGATATTAAAGGCTTTGGGAATTATGTGCTAGATGTTTTAAAATTTTCTAGAAAAGTTTCTTATAAGCTTACATTGTTATTTATTTATTACAAGTTTTTTAAATAATCAAAGTCATTGTCCAGATCCGCTTTTCTCTATGTGAACTGGGCAGTGTATTTTTTTAATTATATAGACACTATTCCTTAACATATAGTTATTAAAAAATAAAAAAAATTAGGAGGTCTAATTCCAAACTTTTAAAAACTAAGCCGATCCTTTTCCCCGAAAGTAACATCAACCCAAGATTTTAGAGAGATTACGTGTATAAATATATAGATATTTGGTGTTTATATTTCAAAAATTAAGTCTTTTATTTGAATTTTTAAATATATATATATATTTTTAAACTTAAGACTAACCTCAAATTAGTTTATTTCTAAGGTTGAAGGTCATGATTCATAATATCGTGTTGTCATCCCTATAAAGAAACAAACATTTTTTTGGACTTTTAAATTTTTTTGTTACACCCCGTAAGTTCTTGACACTAGTTGGCCTATTCGCATGTTGGTTAAGAGTTTTAGAATGCCACACCTGCGAGAAAAGGGTCCGAGGAGAGACCGGTCAAGCGCCAAGTCGGAGCGTCGCAAGGCAAATGCGACTTAAAGGCCCCAAGTATATAAGGCCTCCTACCTTGTTTTAAATCATTTCTTTACATTTAATTTCCAGTGGACGACCAGTAAACAGGGGAGACGAAGGGTTTTCATTAATTTCTGTCCGATTAAGCCGTCAAACGCAATCCAAACTCAAATTAACTTCGGGTAGCGAAGTATAAAGCTGCAGGGAGCATTCCTGCGGAGTTAGTTTCACGAAATTCAGCCAGCGAATCATCGTCACGCCGAGCCTAGGTAAGTGGAATTTCTCCAAACTAGTGTTAATATACTCCCAACATTAAAGTGAGTATTTCTCCTTTCTAGACTTCTGAGAAATTACGAGTTTTCGACCGTTCTTGGATAAGTCGAAGAATAGACAGTAGGTATATTCATAAGTATGGTTTCTTTCCAAAATAATAGTAGAATTAATTCTATTCTTTCGTGAATATGAATACAGTTGGGAAAAATAGCTGAATACTAGCCAAGCTACGCCAGTTAATCAGAAAGTCGGCAGTTGAGGTATGTAAAGCCAGTTTCTTTTGGCAAGCTAGTAGTTCTAGTATAGCAAAATAGTACGAATTTCAGTAGAGTGTTTCAGAAGTCGTATATTATGTTCAGTATGAAATTTAGTAATTATGTTAGAAATATAATACAGTGTTCAGCATGAAATTCAGTAAAACAGTATAAGTCCCAGCAGAATATTCCAGAAATATTATTACAGATTCAGTATATTTTAGTATCAGATTCAGTACATTTCAATATGAGATTCAGAACAAAATACCAAAACATAAATTTTATTATCAGATCTAGTATATATATTACATGTGCCTATTGCTATCTGTGGAGACATGATTATTCTGTGTTGGGCACCCTTAGAGCTTCCTTGACCGCCCTAGGGTTAATAGCTGTGTTGACTCGCCCGCCAGAGGGTGAGGATACGTCGCTCTACGGAGTGGCATGCCATCTGCAAGTGGATGAAGATGGGATGCATATTCCCCATAGCAGGCTGATCAGCGCTATACCACACCCCCTGTCGAGCTCTTGCGCCCGGGGTGCAGATTACAGTTACAGATTACAGATTACAGATTTCAAATTTCAGAATTCAGGAGTCCTCCGGACTCAGATGCAACTATAGTCAGGGGCCCAGTGAGCCCAAGCTGCATACCCAGGGGGCCAGCTAGATGCTCGTAGTTACTAGGTGGATGGTATGACCTGGGTAGGGGTATATAGATTGTATGCTGGTTGGTACCTTACGGCTTATGGGGGTTGGTACGGTTCTTGTGTACTATATTGTGTTAGTTATTAATAGATAGAAAGTAGACCACCATGTTATCAGGTATGACTCTTACTCTCTTCAGTAAAGTTACGCTCTTTTCAGTCAGTCTCAGCCCGTCTCCTATTACTTCAGTATCTATAAGTATTATTGGTTGCTTTAAGTTATTTTCAGTTATTTCTTTGCATACTCAGTACCAGTGGTACTGACGCCCGTTTTGGGGCGCTGCATTACTTGCCTGCAGGTACTCATAGACGAGGAGCAGATCCCTCGTAGTTCTAGCCAGCGTACAGAGTCTTCAACTCCTATCATCCGGAGCTTGACAGCTAAAGGTTTACTTCTCTTTTTGTTTGTACATTATGGGTAGGACGGAGCCCTGTCCCGACCATTTTATTATTCTTAGAGGCTTGCGGATTGTATATTCCCTGTGGTTAGTTATACCGGTCGTGTAGGGCCGTGTGTATGTTTTTAGTTTGCATGTGATGGCCGTGTGGGGCCTCGTTCAGTTGTAAGTTGGTGACCTTGTCGATCACATATCAGTTTAGCACTTGATTTTACTTTTCAGTGATAACTTGTCAACATGGTGGCCTTGTCGACCCGTATAGGTTCCCTTATGTTCAGTTGTTCTGGGTAGCTGTTATATTCCTACAGGTGGCTATAGGCTTTGTCGGCAGGAGGCTGTATTTACAGCCATTATATAGCCCGTTGTTTTCATAAATCCAGAATTAGAGCCAGCCTGGCACCAGAAGTGCTTAGGCTCAGTAGTCCAGTAGTCCAGGTTCTACTAGGGCACCAGGTGCCAATCATGCCTCCCAAGGCGGGGCGTGACAAACTTGGTATCAGAGCAGGTCGTATCCCAGGGAGTCTGCAAGCCGTGCTAAGTAGAGTCTTGTCTATGCATGTGTTGTGCACCACATACCATAGGCAGGAGGCTGCAAGGTATGATAGAATGGTTACTTTTTCTTCACATTCAGTCGTGCCATAGAGCAGTACAGTATAGGGTTGAGTCCCTAAAGCTTACTATACTCTTTGTTTTCAAATAAAATGTTAGATCAGCGACATCCTATCACAGGCCGAAGATTGGATACAACAGCAGGAGAGGGCCCCAGCAGGATGCCCTAGTCTCGATTAGAATCAGCTCGATCTGAGGGCGATATAGAGGCATCGTCCCGACCTTCTCAGCAGTCTGCACCCCATCAGGAGTCACTTGGGAACGACACCACCTCCGACAGTTCCTATACCTACACCATCTGACCAGGAGGTCAGGAGTGCCGTAGTTATGTTAGCGCAAATGATGGCTACTCAGCGCCAATCAATGCCACCTACAGCTGCAGTGTCATCAGGTGGGCCTGGTAGTTTGAGGGTCCGAGAATTCCTGGCACTAGGTCCCCCACAGTTCACAGGGCCGAATCGGACAGAGGACCCCCAGGAATTCCTGGAACAAATGCAGAGGATTTTCTGGGTAATGCATGTTACATCTACTGAGTCGGTCGAATTGGCGGTATTCTGACTGCGGGATATTGCTGTGTTGTGGTATGAGAGTTGGGAAAGGTTTCGAGGGAGAGATGTTGCCCCTTTGACCTAGTCCAGCTTTTTAGAGGCTTTCCTGGACCATTACCTACCACGAGAGATCCGACAGGCCCGGATGGACCAGTTTTTACACCTGGAGCAGAGGGCGATGAGTGTTCGAGAATACGCTCTACAGTTTGATTTTTTGGCCCGCTATGCTCCGGCCTTTGTAGACACCATGCCATCCAGAGTCCATCGGTTTATTATGGGGCTGAACCCAGAGTATATTGAGGCTTGTATGACATGTACTTTGCGGGAAGATATGGATATTGCTCGAGTGCAATCTTTTGCTCAGACTATTGAGGGCCTCAGACAGCGGCAATAGGATAGCAGATGAACAAGTCAGAAACAACGCCGCAGGGACAGGTCAGATGAGTTACAGGGGGAGATTCGAAAAGGGCCAAGGCCACGATTGTCAGATAGGCCACCTAGACCCCCGCCTCCATCACAGCAGCAGAGGGGTAGATTCAGTCGCCGAGGACAGTCAGAGTCCGACGAAAGTTCTCGAATAGTAGATTCACCCCAGCAGAGGAGAGAAGAGCAGGGCAGGTATACACCACCACTTTTCCCTATTTGCAGCCGACGCAACTCTGGAGCTTGCAGATATGGCTCCATAGGGTATTATATATGTGGACAGGAGGGTCATGTGATAAGAGATTGTCCAGCCAGGGGTCAGGGTGACCGAGATAGATAGGACAGGGCATCAGCAGGGTCGCGAGCTCCAGCAGCCTCGGCAGAGTGCAGGCCCTCAGTTTCAGTAGGCAGAGGCCAAGGCAAATAAGGGGCCTCTAGTTAGGTACGGGCCCAAGCCGTACTTATGCATTACCAGGGAGACAAGATTCAAAGGCGTCTCCAGATGTTGTGATAGGTATGATGACTATTTGCTCTCACCCTGCTTATGTATTAATTGATCCGGGATCTACCTTATCCTATGTTACCCCATTAGTGGCTCGAAAGTTCAGTATTGTACCAGAATTGCTTCGGAAACCCTTTTCAGTATCTACACCCGTCGGTGACTCTATCATATCCAGAAGGGTTTATTGAGGGTGTACAGTATAGGTTGCTAGCCGTCAGACCACAGCAGATTTAGTAGAGTTAGAAATGGTTGATTTTGACGCCATTATGGGTATGGATTGGTTAGCTCCATGCTATTCTAATGTAGAATGCTGGACCAAGACGGTCCGATTCCACTTTCCAGGGGAGGCAGTACGAGAGTTGAAGGGTAGTGCAGCTACGCCAAAAGGTAGGTTTATTTCCTATCTTCGGGGGAGAAAGTTGATAGCCAAGGGGTGCCATTACCACATTGTCAGAGTTTAGGATGTTCGGGTAGAGCCTCCGACTCTCCAGTCTGTTCCAGTGGTGAATGAATTCCCCGATGTATTTCCAGATGAGTTACCTGGTATTCCCCCAGAAAGGAAAATAGACTTTGCAATTGATTTATTACCAGGAACCCAGCCCATATCAATTCCCCCTTATCGCATGGCTCCTGCGGAACTCAGAGAACTAAAGTAGCAATTAAAAGATTTGTTAGATTAGGGCTTTATCAGGCCGAGTACTTCAACTTGGGGTGTGCCAGTTCTGTTTGTGAGAAAGAAGGATGGTTCCCTCCGCATGTGTATAGACTATCGGAAACTGAATAAAGTTACTATCAAGAATAGGTATCCGGTTCCCAGGATAGATGATTTGTTTGATCAGTTACAAGGAGCTAGATATTTCTCCAAAATTGACTTAAGGTCCGAATATCATCAGGTTCGGGTTCGTGAAAGGGACATTCCAAAGACTGCCTTCGGGACCAAATACGGCCATTTTGAATTCTTAGTCATGTCCTTTGGGATGATGAATGTTCCAGCCGTGTTTATGGACCTGATGAACAGTATTTTTAGACCATACCTGGACTTGTTCGTGATAGTGTCTATTGACGATATTCTGGTGTATTCTTGCTCAGAGGCAGATCACCAGGATCATTTGCGGACAGTGCTCCAGATTTTCAAAGACCGTCAACTGTATGCCAAGTTCTCTGAATGTGAATTTTGGCTGAGTTCAGTAGCCTTTTTGGGTCATATCGTGTCGGATGCTGGTATATAGGTAGATACACAGAAGATAGAAGCAATAAAAGCATGGCCCAGACCTACCACTTCGACCGAGGTACACAGTTTCCTGGGGTTAGCAGGGTACTACAGAAGGTTTTTTGAAGGATTTTCCACCTTATCAGCACCTCTGACTAAACTGATGCAAAAAGCAGAAAAATTTTAGTGGACTGAGGCATGTGAGCACAGCTTCCAGGAATTGAAAGACAGGTTAACATCAGCTCCAGTGTTAGCATTGCCAGAAGGTATAGAAGGTTATATAGTTTATTATGGCACTTCGGCTGTTGGGTTAGGATGTGTGTTGATGTAGCATGGTAAAGTAATTGCTTATGCTTCCAAACAGCTAAGGAAACATGAAAAGAACTATCCTACCCATGACCTGGAATTGGCCGCAGTGATTCACGCCTTAAAGATATGGAGACATTACTTGTATGGCGTCCACGTGGATATTTTCACTGATCATAAGAGCCTACATTATATCTTCACCCAGAAAGAGTTGAATTTGCGGTAGCGCATTGGTTAGAGCTGTTGAAAGACTATGATGTGAATATTTTGTATCACCCAGGGAGAGCTAAGTGGCAAATGCCCTTAGCCGTAAATCTATGTGAAGTCTGGCACACTTACAGCCTGAGTAGTGGGAATTAGCCCGGGAATTGCATCAGTTAGCCAATTTAGCCGTTCGTGTAGCATAAACAAAGGACAACAGAACACTGCAGTGTCATCTTTAGTTGTGGAAGTAAATTAATGGCAGTGTGAAGATCCTAGCCTGGTTCAACTTAGAAATAGAGTTCATCAAGGAGAGGTGACAGATTTTTAGATAACCGAGGATGGGGTATTGCGATATAAAGATCGCCTTTGTGTTTCAAACGTTGTAGGGCTTCGCCAGCAAATTATGGGCGAGGTACATTATGCCTGTTATTCTCTCCACCTAGGTTCGACGAAAATGTACCACGATATAAAAGAAATCTACTGGTGGCCAGGATTGAAGAAGGGGATAGCAGAATTCATAGCTCAGTTTCCCAACTGCCAGCAGGTAAAAGATGAACATCAGAAACCAGGCGCACTGACTCAGGATATAGCTGTGCCTCTATGGAAATGGGAAGAAGTAAATATGGATTTTGTAGAAGGATTACCCCACACCAGGCGTAGATATGATTCGATCTGGGTGATTGTTGACAGACTGACAAAATCAGCTCATTTTCTGCCAGTAAGGGCTACCTTTTCCGCTGAGAATTATGCTGAGCTGTATATTAGAGAAATAGTCAGGTTGCATGGTGTTCCAGTGTCCATCATTTCTGATAGAGGGGTGCAGTTTACAGCTAAATTCTGGAAATCATTTCAGAGAGGCTTGGGGACACAGGTTAACCTGAGCATAACTTTTCATCCTCAGACAGATGGGCAGGCAGAACGCACCATTCAAATACTCGAGTATATGTTGCGAGCATGTGTGTTCGATTTCGGAGGTAGCTAGGATGAACATTTACCACTCATTGAGTTTGCCTATAATAAAAATTACCATTCAGCTATTCAGATGGCGCCTTATGAGGCATTATATGGGCGAAAGTGCAGATCTCCAATTGGTTGGTTTGAGGTAGGAGAATCAACATTGATTGGGCCAGATATCATTCATCAGTCAAAGGAAAAAGTAAAGCTTATCAGAGAACCTTTACTGACTGCTCAGAGCCGCCAGAAATCTTATGCTGACGTGCAACGCAGAAACTTGGAATTTAATGTGGGTGATTGGGTGTTTCTAAAAGTTTCACCGATGAAGGGTGTAATGAGATTTGGCAAGAAAGGCAAGCTCAGTCCGAGGTTTGTTGGGCCTTATCAGATTCGCCGAAGAATAGGCCAAGTGGCATATGAGTTAGACTTACCTCTAGAGTTAGAATCTGTCCATCCAGTTTTCCATGTATCAATGCCGAGAAAGTGCATAGGAGATCCCTCCAGAATTGTCCCAGTCCAAGATGTTCAGGTTACAGAGGAGTCGGCCTATGATGAAGTTCCAGTAGCCATACTAGACCGGAAGATCCGCAGATTAAGAACTAAAGATGTTGCTTCTGTCAAAGTATTATGGTGTAACAGGAACCGAGAGGAAATGACTTGGAAAGCAGAAGAAAATATGAAAGTCAGATATCCTTAGTTATTTCAGACTTAGTCAGCCAGAGGTATGTTATTATTACTGTTTTATGAGTTACAGTATATTCATGTGTACGTGAGATAGTTGACTCTAGTTTATTATGTAATGGATGCTATAGTATTATATGGAGTACCTGTATTGGACTTTTCTGCGTTTCTGGATTTTTGAGATAGTCCATATTATAGGGGAAACTCTGCGAAAATTTTTCCAGAATAAGTAGAGCAAGTTAAAATTTCTGTAAACAGAAGTTAACATTAGAGGATGAATGTTCTTAAGGGGGGAAGCGTTACACCCCGTAAGGTCTTGACACTTAGTTGGACTATTCGCATATTGGTTAAGAGTTTTAGAATGCCATACGTGCGAGAAAAGGGCCCGGGGAGTGGCCGGACAATCGCCAAGTCGGAGCGTCGCAAGGCAAATCCGACTTATAAATCGCATTCGACAAATGCGACTTAAAGGCCCCAAGTTATAAGGCCTCCCACCTTGTTTTAAATCATTTCCTTACATTTAATTTCCAGTGAACGAACAGTAAAAATGGGAGACAAAGGGTTTTCATTAATTTCCGTCCGATTAAGCCGTCAAACGCAGTCCAAACTCAAATTAACTTTGGGTAGCGAAGTACAAAGCTGCAGGGAGCATTCCTGCGGAGTTAGTTTCGCGAAATTCAGTCGGCGAATCATCGTCACGCGGAGCCTAGGTAAGTGGAATTGCTCCAAACTAGTGTTAATATACTCCCCGTATTAAAGTGAGTATTTTTCCCTTCTAGAATTTCGAGAAATTACGAGTTTTCGGCCGTTCTTTGATAAGTCGAAGAATAGGCAGTAGGTATATCCATAAGTATGGTTTCTTTCCAAAATAATAGTAGAATTAATTCTATTCTTTTGTGAATATGAATACAGTTGGGAGAAATAGCTGAATACTAGCCGAGCTACGCCAGTTAATCAGAAAGTCGGCAGTTGAGGTATGTAAAGCCAGTTTCTTTCGGCAAGCTATTAGTTGTAGTATAGCAAAATAGTAAGAATTTTAGTAGAGTGTTTCAGAAGTCGTATATTATGTTCAGTATGAAATTTAGTAAGCATGTTAGAAATATAATACAGTGTTCAGCATGAAATTCAGTAAAATAGTATAAGTCCCAGCAGAATATTCCAGAAATATTATTACAAATTTAGTACATTTCTGTATCAGATTTAGTACATTTCAATATGAGATTCAGAACAGAATACCAAAACATAAATATTATTATCAGATCCAGTATATATATTACATGTGCCTATTGCTATCTGTGGAGACATGATTGTTCTATGTTGGGCACCCTTAGAGCTTCCTTGACCGCCCCTAGGTTAATAGCTGTGTCGACTCGCCCGCCAGAGGGTGAGGATACGTCGCTCTACGGAGTGGCATGCCGTCCGCCAGCGGACGAAGATGGGATGCATATTCCCTATAGCAGGCTGATCAGCACTATATCACACCCCCTGTCGAGCGCTTGCGGCCGGGGTGCAGATTACAGTTTTCAGATTACAGATTTTAGATTTCAGATTTCAGGAGTCCTCCGGACTCAGATACAACTATACTCAGGGGCCTAGTGAGCCCAAGTTGCATACCCAGGGGGCCAAATGGATGCTCATAGTTACTAGGTGGATGGTATGACCTGGGTAGGGGTATATAGATTGTGTGTTGGTTTGTACCTTATGGCTTATGGGGGATGGTAAGATTCTTGTGTGCTATGTTGTGTTAGTTATTAATAGATAGAAAGCACACCGCCATGTTATCAGGTATGACTCTTACTCTCTTCAGTAAAGTTACGCTCTTTTCAGTCAGTCTCAGCCCATCTCCTCTTACTTCAGTATCTATCAGTATTATTGGTTGCTTTCAGTTATTTTTAGTTATTGCTTTGCATTCTCAGTACCAGTATTTTTAGTTATTACTTTGCATACTCAGTACTAGTGGTACTAACGCTCATTTTGGGGCGCTACATTACTAAACGGGGCGCTGCATTAGTTTCCTGCAGGTACTCATAGACGAGAAGCACATCCCTCGTAGTTCCAGCCAGCGTATAGAGTCTTCAGCTCCTATTATCTGGAGCTTGACATCTAAAGGTTTACTTCCCTTTTTGTTTGTACAGTATGGGTAGGGCGGGGCCCTGTCCCGACCATCTTATTATTCTTAGAGGCTTGCAGATTGTATATTCTCTCTGGTTAGTTGTACCGGTCATGTGGGGCCGTATGTATGTTTTTAGTTTTCATGTGATGGCCGTGTGGGGCCTTGTTCAGTTGTCAGTTGGTGACCTTGTCGGTCACAGATCAGTTTAGCACTTGATTCTACTTTTCAGTGATAACTAGTCAGTATGGTGGCCTTGTCGGCCCGCATAGGTTCCCTTATGTTCAGTTGTTCTGGGTAGCTGTTATATTCCTACAGGTGGCTATAGGCCTTGTCGGCCGGAGGCTGTATTTACAACCGTTATATAGCCCATTTTTTTCAGAAATCCAGAATTACAGCCAGCCTGGCACCAGAAGTGCTTAGGCTCAGTAGTCCAGCAGTCCAGGTCCTAGTAGGGTACTAGGTGCCAGTCATGCCTCCCAAGGCGGGGTGTGAGATTTTTTATGCCTTTTCCAATATTTTAAAAGCATTTGAAGTGTTATAAAATTATTTATAATTATAACTTTTCTTGTCTTTCTTTTATTTTGTTTGGGGTAATTAAGATTTTATATGTTGTGAGTTATGAAAAAATAAGTCATGATGTAATTTTTTATCTCGTGGATTTCTTTCTTTTTGCTTGTCTAAATAATCTAGCTCCTTAACTCATAACCGCCTTCATATTTTGTTTATTGTTGTACGTAATAGATAAATTTGCATGTCTAAATTGCCTTATCACTTAAGGTTCGTATTAATTAGTAAATTAATTTAATCTAAGTTTCGATATTTATCTTTCCTTGAAATAAGTTTAGTTGATATATTACTTACCTCATATCTTATTATTTAGTCTTATATTAATTAGTAAATAACTTAATTTATATTCAATTTATTTCATTTTATAAGAGTTTGTTTGCCTAATCACATAGCTAAGTTAGTTTTAATAAAGCTAATCCATTTTTAATCACTTAGTCATTCTCCCATATAATTAATGAATCCAGAAGGAACCCACAATTATGGACCTCGAAAGGTGGCTAACACCTTCCTTTCGAGGTGACTTGAACCTTTACCTGATTCTGGTGACGTAGACTAGTTAAATGGGTTATCTGCGTAATTAGTTTAGTACAATGTCCTAACGCACTATAATTTGTTAGATGGATACTCTTTTCCATAAAAATTCTTAAGAAATTGTCGTATTTTTAGTTTCATTTTTTGCGAGAAAATGGGGGCACGACACTCCACTACTAGTATCCTAAAGACTGCTCTACCAACCCCAATCAAGAGTTTAACCGGTAATACGAGGATTTTCAGTCCTCTGAGTTATCCCGACACCTTTGGTGTCCCCTCTAGTCAAGAATTGGGGCCTCACAATCACTAGCTAATATGCAAAAAGACTATTTAGACTTTTGAATGTTCTGCTGCAACAAGAGAATTTCAAGGACCTGGTGTAGAGTAAATGGGGTATGTCAGTGGTAGGGTGCATAATACAACATATGAAAAAAGCTCCACATGATAGCTCATCAATTAGGTCAATTACAAAGAAGTTACTCCTCTATTGAACATAAGTTGGAGGAATATAGAGGAAGATTGAAGGAAGTACAGGATTCTAGGATACCAACTCATTTGATCAACCACTAATTGAAGAAGAGAAGGTGCCTATTCAGTTGTTTGAGAAATGGGAGGGGGTTCATGAAAGAGTATTAAAGCAGAAATTCGGAGCATAGTGGATAAACTATGGGGACAAGAAGTCAAAGTACTTCTTTTCTCACTTGAAAGCTAGACAAGTAAGAAATAGGATCACTTGTATTTACACAAAGCAAAGGCTGAAGATCACTAATCCTATATTGATACAACAAGAATTTGTGGGGTTTTTTTGAATCATTACTTGGCATAATTTTTGTTACTCTACCATGTCTTGATGTTACTATTGTAATATATGGTCCCTACCTGACTATTGAGCAACAATTGTACCTACTTACCAATTACTGATGCTGATGTGGTACAGGTTATAAGGATCTACCTTTGGATAAAAGCCCTGGTATTGATGAGTTTAATGCAGAGTTTTTTTAAAAACTATTGGAGTATTATAGGAGAGAAAGTAACTGAGGGAGTGAAGTAGTTCCTCTCCGTAGGCCAAATATTGAAGGGGATAAATGTTACAACAATTACACTAGTGCCAAAAGTAACTACTCCTACCCTGGTTAAAGAATATAGACCTATAGAATGTTCTAATACACTATAATTAACTCATATCTAAGATACTAACCTCAAGCTCAAGACAGTATTTGACTATTTTGTTAGTTCCTCCCAGTCATCCTTCATTGAAGGAAGGAATATCTTGGACAATGTCATTCTAGCTCTGAACTGGTGAAAGGCTACACTCATAAAGGAGTCTTTCCTAGATACACTCTTAAGGTGGAAATTAAAAAGGCACATGACTCAGTTGAATGGCTATTTTTAAAGACGGTACTGCTAGAGTTTAGACTACCTAGTAGACTTGTTGAGTTGATAATGGAGTGTATCACTACAGTCCAATATTCCTTGCTTATCAATCAACGGGGGCCTAGCTCCTATATTTCCATCAAAGAAGGGACTTAGGAAGGGGGATCCAATGTCCTCTTACCTCTTTGTTTTGGCTATGAAGTATTTACATAGAACTCTAAACAACTGAGACACAACCTGCAATTCAATTACCATCCTATATGTGAGAAATTGGGAATCCTCCGCATATGCTTTGCTGATGATATACTGATGTGTTGCGGGGAAGATTACATCTTTGTTAACTTGTTATTTAACACATTCAACCATTTCTCAAAGGTTTCAGGCTTTATTTCAACATGGAAAAAATCTCACTGTATATAGTCGGAGTAAGTGCTGATTTCAGGGACCAAATAGTAGTTGAGTTGCATCTAAGTTTGGGGGAACTACCCTTCAAGTACTTAGGGATCCCTCTCTCAACAAAGAAGCTATCTGTGTCTTAATGCTTACCACTAGTTGAGAGTATGATCAACAGAATCAAATGTTATTCATCTAAACTGCTTGCTTACAATGGAAGACTTCAATTTGTGAAAAATGTGTTGTTTGAAATGCAAACATATTAGGCATAAATCTTCCTAATTCCAAAGAAGATTGTTAGACTGGTGACCACTGTTTGTAGAACCTTTTTGTGGACTAGAAGCAACAATTATTCAAGAAAAGCACTTGTGGCATAGGGGCAGATATGTAGACCAAAAGTAGCAGGAGGACTGAATGTTATTGATACACTCAGTTGGAACAAGACTGCAATCTGCGAACTCTTATGGGTTGTGGAACAGAAAAAGGACAAGTTTTGGGTGTTATGGGTTCATACATACTACATAAAATTCCAAGATCTAGTGACAATGAACACTCCTAGACAAGCATTTTGGCAGATGAGAAAGGTTTCTGATGCAAAGGACTGGTTAACTGGACAAGGCAATAAAAGGATACACTGCACTCAGTGACAGACAGACTGGGGTTCAATATCAAGAAAACCTATCTAGCAATAATGCCTCTCAACCAGAAAGTTGATTGGCACAAATTAGTCTTGACTAAAGGGATGGTTCCTATGCATAATTTCATTCTTTGATTGGTTTTACACAGGAAAATTTTCTCATTTCTTATTTAAATATTCATACTCAACTCATATATGGACAACCCTAGTGAAATGGCTAGGCTATCATAGACAGATTGGTAGCTGAGATCAAGAAGTTCAATTGCTTAAAGGTAGGATGAGAAACAACAAACCAAAAGCAAATATACTGGGATTTTATTTTGTTGCACTGGTTTACAACATATGGGTTGAATGAAATTCTAGATGGTTTGAATAGAAAGCTACTGATAGCAGGAACAAACTTCAGGAGATTGCTATATAGCTACACATTGTAGGGCAGATGTAGAGAACTTGGAGTAGCCACTTAGAGACTTTAGTTGGTTATCCAGTATATACTTTCATAGATATATTGGTTATATATCTATCTATAGTCATGTATAGTAAAGAGATCATGAGAACTAGCTTCGAGTCTAAATGGAGCTAGTAGTTTTGTACATGCTATATTTTTTGGTGAATTTTTAAAATAAAATTTTGAGCTCTAGGATCTTTTATTCATCCAAATAAACAAACACAACTTGTTGTCTAGGCCCAAAATTGGCCAGCCCATTACAAAGTCTGCCCCGGTCTATCCTCCTACCCATATTTCCCTTATCTTCCCTTGACTAGGACCCCGATAATCTAGGTCTTTGCTCTTCTACTCCTCCACCATGTTCTCTTTCTCTAGCTCCTAATTTCTACTAATGTTGTTCTGGGTGATTAATCTCCTACCTGATGTCTCTATTGATGTGCTTGATTCAACAACTCAGAAGGTATTTGTCTTTTCTCTCTTTCTTTTGTCTGCTCGTACTGACCTTCCTCTTTTTCTTTAGGTGGCTTGTCTAGTGAGGTTTATCCAGGAGTATAGTCAAGCAGTTTCTAGGATACTCATTGATGTTCCAGGAATAGGGAAGAAGAAGTTGTCCTAACCCTTTCACACTGCCACTACTCCAATGGTTGCTAATATCTGACCCATCTGACTCCGATACTCCTTTTGCTGGTACCATTTTTTATATGCTATCGTAGCGTAGACTAGGCAGTGTTTCCCCCCCCCCCATGAAAATGTTAATTTGCATTTTGTACATATCTTTAGGGAAAACCTGTAAGCTCTGCTATTGTTGCATATCTGGTGTCATCATCCTTATTTTAATCCTTAACTGCAGCCACTATTTGGGACTTGTCTGTATTTAGAATCCTTCTACATGTTTCTAGAAGTTGTCTCCCTAATTGAATGCTGCATCAGCTAAAGCATCTGCTAGCTGATTAGCTTTTCGATATATATATATATGTGTGTGTTACTGCTATATTTCCTTTCTGAATTATTTCCAAAATATCCTCCATGTTTTCACTGATCTCCCATTGTATCTTTCATTTTTTTGTCAGCATTTTCTTGAGACTTAAAGAGTTAGTCTCAAGAACAACGGTAAACTCCCTGGTACTGCAATAATGCACTACATTTTTCACTGCTTGCACCTCTTCTTTCATATTGCTACTAACCCCTATCTCCTTTGCCTCTACATAGATTAAGTCCCCTCTAGCATCTCTTAGATAGAAACCTTATGCACTCATTTCTAGGTTGCCTCTACATGCTCTATCTCTGTTTATTTAATCCGAGAGTCTCTAGGCAGTTCCCACTTAACTACCTTATAGTAGAGCCTAGGCTTATACTGTTGAAGGATAGTTACAATTCTTTCCCATTGTTCTGGAGCTGATATCCAGGGACACCTGACTTTGACATACAGTTGAATTGTTTTCTGTATCATCATAATTAGCCGGGATATATTGGTGTCTTTTCCATATTTTCTCGCATTTCTTCTTTTACACAACTTCCACATAATGAATACTGGAATTGCCCTGTACACTTCCTTTAGCTTTGTTGGAGCTGGTGAATGAAAAGCTAATTGTTGACAAAAAAATTAATTTTCTTCAATAAAAATTATGGAATTAATATTCAATCATATGTTGATTTTGTCTTAGTAATAAGTGCGATCAAATACACTAGTGGAAAATAAAATTATTTTTTTCAATGTTATGAAATAATTATATTGGATAAGTCTCTACCTCCTTCATGATCTCAAATGCTTAATGTCACGTCTCCCCCGTGATCTTCCCCCATAATTTTTATGGTTAATGTTATGTCTATGACTATCTTTTATATGACTTTATCTAACACTATAAATAAGGGCATAAAAATTCATATTGAAGACATTTAAAAATACTTGAAAGAATAAGAAAAGTCCTCTCTTGTCTCTCTATTTATATTACTTTCATCTTTTGGTATAATTTATTATTTTCTTTTATTTTATAATACTTTATCAACACAGGATTTCTAATCAACTGAGTTTGTATCTTGTTCAAAAGATTCTATAAAAACAAAAGATGGAAGAGATAGTTCAATTGGCAGACTCGATACTAGAGTCAGATTGTTGCAAGATATATCCATATGTTAATCAGTTTATTTCAATTTTCCAGGGAGTAATTTTAAAATTACTTTAATATCTAAATATTAGTATATTTTATAGTACATATTTATACAGTTTAATTTCTGCAGGAAAATGAACATTAAAATCAAAGAGTGACCATATATAAGCTTTTGAAAGTACTCACTTGCTTTTGACTATAGTCCTGTACTATATATTGTTATAGGTAGTATTTACTTTTTATTTTATCTATGCATATAATTATGCTTCATCTCACTTACATAGGAGGTTGACTATTATATAAATAATAGATTTATTACTGAGTGATTTTTTGATATCTTACTCAGTTTATCAAGTAAGAAAAAATAGAAATAGATATCCAGTCATACTTGTAATTTTATTCACTCTAATAATATGATTAATATATTTTACAATATCAAATTTGTTAAAGTTTAATTGATTAGTGGTTCCAAATTTTATCACCACTAACACCATGAAAGATTATAGCTGGATAATAAATAAAAGATAATTAGCTTAAACTTTAGAAGATGTTGCAATTTATATATGATCATATTTGAGGTGATATTATGACTCCAATTTTATTTTGTGCTGTAATTTCGAAGTGGTGCAATTTTTAGAGACTTGAGAGTGAATTCTAATATGGCTTGTTTTACTATTGATTGAAAGTAAGACAGTGAATTCAAATTTTATCACACGAAAAGGGTAAGGTATTAGATTGGAGTCTCAGTGTATCGTGATAATTAGCATCGATTCAGGTTTCAATAAACTACATTGATAATATAATGATGGTTAAATCAAAATATGTGATTCTGATGAAAAATTATGAAGCTCGTCCCGTTAAATATGCTCCATTCCGTCAATGATGCAAATGTGATAGTAGTGCATAATAAGTCAAAAAAAAATAAGTGGTTAAATTTATGAATTGCATATGGCGAAAAAAATAACAATCATCATCATTGTCATAATTATAAAAAAATTATTATTGGTTCTCAAATGATCCTTCAAAATTAAAGATAATTTTTACCATCAATTTTGTATGAAAGGTATTGGGATTTTGGTTGTTATACAACTTGATTTGATAAGTTTTGTAAGTCCTCCATCGAAAGAAAGGAAGATAAAGTGGTGCACTTAACCTTTCAAAGTGATGTTGGGTGGATCGTATGAATACGGTAAATACCAAGACATGGCATTGAGATTAAAATAAAAATTTACGAAGCACTCACAAATGACTATTGTCAATTTCTTGAAGAGAATGTGACTTGTGATAAGTATAGTAAATTGTTCACTCATTCTTGAAAGTAAATGTGTCAAGATGTGATAAAATTTATGAATAATAATGTGCTAATATATGGTTATATAAGTGTTATAACTAACCTCTATGGGAGATTTGAGAGAAATAAAGAAATTCTATTTTGATATAAAGGTCATCAGTCACACACTTTTAGTACATCGCAAATATTGTAGCATGTTTCATTATGAACTATCAAAGGTTATAAGCAAGTTTTTTCAAACACTTGTCGGGAGTTCTATGCATCATATGGAGCTACTAGCAGTGGGCTAAAATATCTGAATGAAACCCTTGACCTAGTAATGGTCCGGGGAGTGCGATGATGTTAGCCCTAAAATGATCTATCAGGTTTACTTTGGCGATGATTATGCTCTGATCACTCCGCCCTATGATGAGAAGGCTAAAGCTAGAGACAGTGTCAGTCTATGGATGACCTCCTTATTACTATGCCCACACCAGTGTGACTCACCATTACTTTAGCCCCAATCTACAAGAGAGATTTAAAGCTTTCAGCTAAGTTTTGGTGGAACATGTTAATCAGTCGTATTTGCCAACAACAAGAGACAATACCTTTATGACTGGAAGAGTTTTTGGCGGTAGAGGCTCTTATTGATAAGAGGAAGATATATGTTGATTGTCTATTGCCCAATGAGTAAGGAGAGAGAACTCCAAATAGCTACCTCGCTCCTTTATCCCTGTCTCATTGCTGTCGTATGTAGAAGGGCAGGGGTCCCTGCACTTTAGAGGGAAGACCATTACATTGAGGCCAAACAGGTGGTGGACATAAGTAAGATAATAGATGATGTTATTGTCCCTGTCCACAGCCACCTCAACTTTTCTATGACAATTGGTAGGGAACCGGACACTAAGGGAGTCCATCTAGAGATTCCATTGAGTATTGCATAGAAATATCATGCCTCCACCTCCAGTTACTTCAAAGGCACCTTCAAGTGAGCCTGTTCCTCAAGGAGCTAACTCTTCTACTTCTGTTTTGTGCCTTGCACCTGTTGTGCCTAGCAGGTCCACTTCCACTTCTGGGGAGCTGGGTGGAACATTACTCCTCACCCGAGAGAACTTTAAAAATATGGTGACCAGATTAGAAAGGAAAGAGAAGCAGCTAGCTAGATTGTTGGATGAGTTGCCCACTCTTATGACTACAGCCATTGAGAAGGCTCTACAACCTCTAGGCTAGACTCTCTAGAGACTAGGATGACTTAGCTGGAGAGGAGCTCCACTCATTCTGAGGTGGTGCACCTCCGGGAAGAATTAAATGAGACAAAGACATTAGTGAAGGAGTTGCAGAATAGAGGTCCTCTAATAGAGAATGTTGGATTAAAACTATGCCTCCTATGTTGTAGGGTCCCTTGTAAATTTATTAGAGCCATCATCATTTAGAGGTGCCACTCCTCCTCGTGACTTAGGTGAGATGCAATGGAGGAGGAGGAGGGAGAGACAAGGGAGGAGGGAGAGACAAGGGAGGAGGGAGATGACCCTCACATGAATGTTGAGGAGGCCGCTCAGATTTAAGCTACAAAGATGGAATCATTGATGGACCAAAAGACACGGCCTCACATTGACAAAGAGGCTGGCACCTTAGCTACAGTACTTTCTACTACCCCTACAGTGATACCAAATATCATTATGTCCCAGATTGACTAGTGGGTCAAATGCGCCACAAGGAGTTCTTACCCTTATTCTTTAAATTTTCATGCACTGGGGAAAAGTGTATATTTTCAAGTTGGAGGCGCGGCTTGTATTTTTGATGTATGATTTTGATAGATAGTGTGTAGTTATTTTTTTTTTGTTTGTATCTTAGAGTAGCTTAGAGACCTCCCAGATTCTTTTAGCTATGGTTCTTTTTTGGGAGGCTTAATTTCTATTGAATCTGGCATAATAATGTAGTTTCAGTGTTCTAGTAATTGGTCCCGATGACAGATTGCTAGGTAAATTTCTTAAGAGTACCGGTTAACGTCTGTATCTTTCTTGGTTGTAAAGTGTTTTTCACTTAGGTAGCAGTGGAAAATGAGCTTGAAGCATGCATATGTGATTACTTGTGAAAAGTTGCTCCCCTCAAAAACTTTTCCCACAACTATTTTGTATTGACATGTTAACCTCTATTTGTGATATTTTCATGTGATAACTGTAGCACTAGACAACCTAATTGGGAGTGAAAAATGATTAGTCCATTTGATGTCCAGGTGGCAATGTACGGTAAGGATTGTAGTGTTGTTCATTTTTTATTGTTATACTCTAGAACTTTCCTGGTTAATCACGCTTTAGCATAGGATATATTGGGTTGTAGAGATGAACTTAGGTCTTACTTGTATTTCAAAAGCCCTATTTACCTAAGTGAGCCTACCAAATGATGAATGTATCCCTGGCCTCTCCTATGAGCCTATAACCCATTTTCTTGATCAACCGCAATGAAACTGAAGTAAATTCTTAATTGATCCTTTTTTGCACCCATCCTCTTTGACACTAGGAAACGATTAGTGATGTGAAAAAGTGTAAGTTGGGGTGATAAAAGTGAAAAAAATAAAAACAAAAGGGTAAAAATAGGTACTTCAACCACTTCCAAAGTACAATAAGCAAGAAAAAGAAAAGAACGAAAAACATATAAGCATAACAAAAATACTTTAAGGGTTGTGGACTGCCTAAAAAACTAAAGGGAGAAAAATGTAGAGGATAGAGATTGACAAAGTATAATAATAGAGTGATGTAGTGCTCAAGGAGGGTATCAAGCCACTAAATTTCATATATCCATGCCACCTGCCCTTTGAATCAATATTACAAGCTTAACAAAGCTCTTAGGTGATCTCAAACAATATTTTTAAAAGTAGAGACATTTGAGAATAAAGGCAAGCATATGGTAGTAGTGACCTTATTTATGAATATCTTTGTGAGAATTGAGTGTCTTTCATTTCTCTTTTGATTGCTTGTCCTTATGATAAAGAAATAGACAATTTCCTTGGTTTTAAGTGAGGGAATATGGATAAAAATGGCTAATATGAGTTGCTTCTCAATCCAGGTGTCTTACATAAATTTGAGGTTTAATTGAATATGATGTCATAAGTAGAGATTGCATGGTTAGTCTTAATGGTTGTGAGAACTTCTGCTTTTATATGATAGAGAGGTGGGTAATTTGAAAATTGAATACTTGTATCCACTTTTCAAAACCACCATAGACATTGCACTTTGTGAGACCAAAACATGAGTCTAGAATAGATTCTCTTATTTTAGTTGCTTGAGGACAAACAAAGACTTTAAGTTGGGAATGTTGATGTTTCAAAATTTTATGGCACATTGGTACTTTTTTCATAGAGTTTTGCATCCCTTTAAGTCCTATTATAAGTAAATACTAATGTTATTTTGCTAAGTTTCAGGAATCCCAATTATTTAGAGCAAAGGTAAAACAATCCAAGGAATCTGCTAATGAAACCATGACATACAGGCCATAAACTCAACTTGCAATTCATCTGATAAACCATGGATTAACTTTAGAGAGATTGCAAGTTTGAGAGCAACATATAGAGAAAGTTACAGTAGCAGATGTTATTTACAGACTGTAACGTAATGCCTCGAAAACTCAAAGATTAGACCCAAGACTCAAAAAGGGAAAAATATAGAAAACTGGAAAATCTAGCACCAGTCACAGAACGGGTTGTTAAGTGACCCGTTGGAGGTGCCCACGAGTCATGAGGTGACTCGTGAGGAGGCCAAGTGAGGAAGTTTTATGTTTTGGGAAAAGGATACCCCACAGAGGACTAAACGAGTCATGGTCAGTCCCCACGATTTGTTAGGTCAGTCGTGGGGAGTAGCAAGAAAAAGTATAGAGAGATGGAGGCAGTGTACTTAACGAAAGCCCACGATTCATGGTCAGACACCACGAGTCGTGAGGTGAGTCGTAATTAGCTAGGGGAGAATTTTTAGAGAGTGAGGCAGTGAACCTAATGAATGTTGACCACGAGCAACTAGTCGTGAAGTCATTCGTTACCATCCCCAAATGACCAATAGACAGTGTACCTAACGGACGATACCACGAGTCGTAGCCAGGGTAACGAGTCGTTATGTCCCTCGTTAGGACTATCAGACAGTTATTCCCTGTGATTTTCCAGAGTTTTTTTTAGTAATTATCTACTCTCCTAAACTTTAACCTACGTCGTTTTAGACGTAATTTCAGACCTATTAGTGGAATGAACGGCCTCTCCCCTCATTCCCCACGTACATTCTCAGAAAACATCAAAGAGTTCTCTCAAGAACTTTTAGAGTAAGGTCTAGGGTTCTTCATCCATCTCAGAAATTTAAGTTTCCTCCTCCAGGGAATTCTTAGTCAGGTATGTGGGAATTCAACAAGGGGATTGTTCTTCCTTTGTGTCCCCTAAAACTCTTCCTCAGTTCAGTATCAATTCTAGCCCTGATTTTTTGATTATGAAGATATTGCTATCAAACCTTGTTTATTTATTGAGGAATATTATTCTATGCTAAATTTTGATTTTTTCCACTAAATTGTAATTAGAATGTTGTCTGTTCTCTTGAATGTGAATTTTAGCCCTAACTCTTGAAAATCAAAAACTTGAATCCTGCTTAAGTATTAAATTCTCAAAAATTTCTTGAATCTTTTAGAGTTAGGGGTTCCTATGATATTTGTATGTTTTAGAAACTCAGTCACATGTATGTTAGCCATTTTCAGTCAGAAAGTTTATATACTTTGTATTACTTAGAATGTCATCCTAGTCTCAGTCAGATTTTAGCAACCTCCGGGTTGACCAGAATAATGTCAGCTAATCAGTTTTACCAGAGAATTCCTTAAGGTGTCTGTGATACCTCCTAGTTATCAGAATTAGACTTAGAACTAAGTTTCATTGGTCCACTAGGCGTTCATGACACTTTACATAAACAACTCTGACTAGCCTTAGGACCCCAGACAGATTACAGTTTGTTCTTAGACGTTTATGATGCTTCTAGATAAGCATTTCTGACTAGTCTAGAACCCCATTTCAGAATCTGGTTCGATAAGACTCTCAGGGTACTTTCAGTTATATATCCCTAACTAGTCTTAGGTCCTAGTTTCGAGATATCAACTTGGTATTCAGTTTAGGTATTCTAGTGGGAGAAGAACTTAGCATCGAGCGGACCGGGGTTCCAACGCACCCAGGTTCCTAGAACTATGTTGCCAGCATAGGTTACAGTATTTGTTGGCCTGATTGGCTGCAGACTTTGTGAACACCAATTTCATGCCTCTATACCCTGGCAAGGTATATTGGGTCCTACCGATGGGGCGTATATGTCAGACTCCACATGTCACGACCCGAGAGTACACCCGAATCGTAGACATGAGACGAGGAGCTCTGAGGGACCCCAAGTCAACCCATGGAATGAGTATATAACTAAACCATTCACATTAGGTGGAGGACTTAGCTTAATAATCATGAACTAAATGAAACCATGACATGAAATATAAGAAACAACAAAACATGATCCAAGCGTAAACAGCTTATTACTACAAGTAGGTCTAAAAGCCTCTTCTAATCATGATGGACAGGTTGAAGGAAAAGACCCCAACTAACCCCAACATACTGAAAACTCAAAGCCAACAAGATCCGAACATGAAGCCCTCGAACCATGAGGACTCACCACTGAGAACTGAGAGCAGATTTGAGAGCAAGCAAGGAGCGATGCTGGACCTGTGAACCGGAGCCTTTATCATAAAACAATACAACATAGAAAATATGCGGGTCAGTACTTGGAATGTACTGAGTATGTGACGTATGCAAAACAATACTTGAAAACATAAAAGTTATAGGAGTGGGGACATCATGATCATAAATATTGAAATCATAAACATATCGTAAGGATCAAGATTTCCAAAATATCCATAAACCCGCCGTAGTCATAACATGAGGGAAAACATTTCATAAACACGACTTGAGCCAAAAGAACACAATCATACATGAATTAAAACATAAGGAACAGTGGGAGATTTCTATAACCGACATACACCATATGAGCACACATGGAGCCCGACCTGTAAGCCTGTTGGGAGGCCGTCCATACCTTGCCAAGGGTATGAACCATGAAAGGAGTGATATCACTCATGAAGACCTCGTAGGGAATAGGGGACAGACACTGAGGTGAAACCAAACATAACCTACGGTGGTGCGTAGTTTTGAGATTCAGAGCTTAACCTAGGCTCGGAACCTACTCGGTGTTAAGTACTACTCCCAAAACATGCAATATTCTCATAAAATTCATACATGACATGCATGGATAGTTAAATCACGACATTCATAGAATACTTGAAAATTCGTAATACTAGCATGGAATTGGGCCTGCGGTTCGGCCAAAATCATAGTTCATAAATCATAAGCGGCATGTGGGCATTTCCCATAATTTGCATCATATTCGAAATGATTAAATTTATAGGAAACATGATCATAATAACATGAGTAATTGAATAAATGCTTGAAATTCAAAAGCTCATATCATGCTTGAGAAATCAGCATAACCATGAATTTCACTAAAAACCCCATGATTTGGGCACATGTACTTTTACGGATTAAATCATTAAATATTGAAAAAATAGATGAAAACAGCCCAATAATTCAAACCAATAATTTTAGACATACTACAACATGTTCATATCGATTTTTTAGGAAACATGCATTTGGATTATGACCCATCAAGAATTGGTATCTTTTAACATAGAATTAGGGAGAATTTGGGCATGGGTAGGGACTAAACTACCCATTCAAAACCCCACATACCTGGAACTCCTTGGTTCCTAACTCCCTTGAAAAGCCCTAGATAGAAACTTGAAGAACTTGAAGATGAACACTTGAATCCCTTCCCTCTTTCCTCTCTGTTCTTACAAGTATCAGATGAGGTTTATCATGGATGATTTCCCCTTAAAAGACCCTATCCTGACCTCAAAACAACGTAGTTTAGGTCTTAGGAACGTAGGAAATTATGAGAAGGCTCTTACTAATTTGTAGGAAATAACTACCACGTGACCCTAACGGGTGACCTGACGACTCGTCAGGATGGGCAACGACTCATCTCGTCGCTCGTCAAGTAAACTGGATACCAGGTCTACAGGGCTCAGGGGACCTAAAGATTCGTCCACAATGACCACGACTCATTACGCCCTTTCGTCAAGTACACTGCCTCATCTCCACTAGAATTCCATGGGCTTGCTCATAACTCACCTCATGAGTCGTTTGGACTGGCCACGACTCCTAGGGTCCCATCCATTAGGTACTCTGGTCAAACCTTCCAAGTAACCCTTAACCTCACCCCATGGGAGACCAGACAAATAGTGGTGGTTGACCACGAGTCGTTCCCTCGCCCTTGGGAACCTCAACTCCTCAGCTCAGTCCAACCTTCCCACGAGCCACTTGATGACTCATGGGGTCTCCTCATGAGTCATCTAACGACTCATTCTCCACTGTTGCAACAGTTTCCAGATTTTTCTCATTTGATTCCCGGGTCTGATCCTTAGGTTCCTGGGGTATAACACCACATCTAACTCACGTGGTTATATGTCAGTTATAGACTCTCCCACTAGTCAGCTCAGTTCAGTCTCAGATTAGTCAAGTTCTATTCAGTTCATATTAGTTCAATGTAGTATCTCAGACTCAGTATTTTAGACTTAGGGCATGTCTTTCACCACCAGACAGGGTCATCCTGACCATCTCAGTTTACTTCAATGGTCTCAGTTCAGTATATTAGTTGGTCATTGCATGCCATTGCAGTTCAGTCATTTATATCCAACATCATGTTTTCTCTCACTTACTCAGTACATTCAAAGTATTGATAGATACTTTTATGCTGTATCGTTTCATGATACAACCACAGGTGCTCAGACTCAGCGTCGTAAGTCGGCACAATTCAAATCCTCCTCGAAGCATAAGTGTGAGTCCTCATCTTTCAAGGATGTTATTTCAGTTCTTTCAGTGATTTCTTTACTTTCAGTTAGACTTAGAGTTAGCTGGGGGCTTGTCCCAGCAACTCATCAGCTAGATGGCTTTCAAACACAAACTTGACTTTAGACTTTCATATAGTTTAGATGTTTTAAACCTTATGTTCAGTTTTAGGTTTTCATAAATGTTTTATATTATTATTTCAAAGCTTCTGCTATGCATGTTTTACTCAGATTACCAGTGTATGATAGACCAAGGGTTGACTTGGGGTTACTTGTAACTCCAAGTACCGTGTTCCATCGAGGGTGTAGACTCGAGGCGTGACAAACTTGGTATTCGAGAACTAGGTTTAGAGCATCCTCGGAATGTATGAAGCTGCATCAAGTAGAGTCCTTTTCGTGGGTATGAAGCGCGCCACACTTATGATGAGGAGGCTATGAGATGTAATTAGGAAAACTCCCTTTTGTTCATACTCTTTCTCGTGCGTTAAAGTTCAATTCCAGAAATGTTTTCCCTAACTGCTGCTCTATTCCATTTCAGTGTATCATGCCTCCCAGACTCGATAACGGAAGAAGGGCCGGCAATGCCAACAAATTTTCCCCACCAGCACCAGTAGCCCCTTAGGGTGACACAGTGTCCATCGCAGAGTTCAGAGTGGCTATCTAGCTGCTCGCTCAAACAGTCACCAATCAGGTGACCCAGCAAGTAGTATCAATTAACAACAATGGATCTGCAGCAGCTGATAGGGTGCGAGACTTCACCCGTATGAACTCTCCATCTTTTTAGGGATCCAAAGTGGGGGAGGACCTCCAGGAGTTCATAGACGATATTCGAAAGATTACCCATATTATGGGTGTCAGCTCCTCTAAGAGTGCTAATCTGGTTGCCTACAAGCTAAAAGGGGTAGCCCAGGTTTGGTACGAATAGTGGAAAGAGGGGCGACCAGCGGGAGCAGAACTGATGGAGTGGGAGGAGTTCAACAATGCCTTCCTGGACAGATTTTTCCCTCGGGAGCTGAGGGAGGCAAAAGTGGCTGAGTTTATGAACTTGAGATAGGGGAATAGAACAGTGAAAGAGTATGCTCTGGAGTTTACCAGGATGTCTAAGTACGCTCCAGAGATGGTATCCTAGCCAAGGGATCGCACGTTGATGTTTGTGAATGGAGTGTCGAACATGGTCCTCAAGGAGTGTAGGGCAGGGACGCTACTTAGGGATATGGACCTATCTAGCCTAATTGTCTATGCCTAGAAGTTTGAGGCCCAAAAATTGAAGGATATGGAGCGAAAGAAAAAATGGGCAAGGACTGTCCAGTCAGATCATGGCCATCAGAGGCCTAGCGGTAGTAGCTGCCCACAACAGCAGCAACAACAGCAACAAAGAGCCGTAGAACCCAGCTCAGCCAGTGCCCCAACCTTCTAATCCCGCCTGTATCGGAGGGGAAGAGCATCTGGCTCTTAGACTCAGAGCTGTAGTTACGGGAACAGATATCCAACTTGCCCCAAGTGCGGCAGGAACCACCTGGGAGAGTGTCTTTAGGGTCGAGAGGGCTGCTTTGGTTGTGGACAACTTGATCATCGGCCTAAAGATTGCCCATCAGCAGGACGAGGGAGAGCACAAACCACCACATCATCAGCTCCAGCAGGCCAGCACCTCAGGTACGGATGGCGGTCAGTGCCAAAATCGATTTTATGCATTGTCTTCCGGTGAAGATCAGGAGAGCTCACCTGAAGTAGTCAGGGGTATGTTATGCCTCTTTCATCTGGATGTGTATGCCCTCATAGATCCAGGAGCCACCCTTTCATTCGTGACTCCCTACATAGCAGTCTAGTTCAATATTAGTTTAGAGGTCCTCTTAGAACCATTCTCAGTCTCCATCCCTATTAGTGAGTCAGTTAAAGCTAGTCAGGTGTATAGAAATTTCCTAGTCTCAGTCTTGAATAAAGTCATTCCAGCTGATCTCGTAGAGTTAGACATGGTTGATTTTGACCTTATCCTCGGTATGGACTGGTTACACTATGGTTATGCCTCAGTTGACTGCAGAACTAGAGTTGTCAAGTTTCTGTTCCCTAATGAGCCAGTGTTAGAATGGACGGGCAGTAGTTCAGCGCCTAAGGGTCAGTTTATTTCCTACCTTAAGGCCCAAAATCTCATTTCCAAGGGATGTATTTATCATCTGGTTGGGGTCAAAGATTCCAACTCTGAGACCCCAACCATCCAGTCAGTTCTAGTGGTCAGTGAGTTCCCAGATGTATTTCCTGAGGATCTTTCTAGAGTTCCTCCTGAATGGGAAATAGACTTCAGAATAGACCTCTTTCTAGATACTCAGCCCATCTCCATCCCTTCATACAGAATGGCTCCAGTTGAGGTTGAGGAGTTAAAGGAGAAACTACAAGATCTTCTTGAAAAGGGCTTTATTAGACCCAACATCTCTCCATGGGGTGCTCCAGTACTATTTATGCGTAAGAAAGATGGTACCCTCAGAATGTGCATAGATTACAGTCAGCTGAACAAAGTCACAGTCAAGAACAAGTATCCCCTACCCAGAATTGACAACCTATTTGACCAACTTCAGGGAGTCAGTTGTTTTTCGAAGATAGATCTGAGGTTGGGGTACCATCAACTAAGGGTTAGAGAGTGTGAGATACTGAAAATAACATTCAGAACTCGGTATGGTCATTACGAATTTGTGGTGATGTCCTTTGGGCTAACAAACGCCCCTGCAGCCTTCATAGACTTGATGAATAGAGTCTTTAAGAAGTATCTAGATATGTTCGTCATTGTATTTGTCAATGACATTCTAGTATACTCCAAAAATGAGGAAGAGCATGTTAATCACCTGAGGATAGTGCTTCAGACTCTCAACGACCAATAGCTGTTCGCCAAGTTCAGCAAGTGTGAATTCTGGTTGAAGTCCATAACCTTTCTGGGTCACGTGGTCTTGGGCGAAGGTATTCAGGTTGATCCTCAAAAGATAGAAGCAGTGAAAGATTGGCCCAAACCTACCTCTCCGATGGAAATCAGGAGTTTTCTGGGCTTAGCTGGTTATTACCAACAGTTTTTGGAAGGTTTCTCCTCTATAGCATCTCCTCTTACTAAGTTAACTTAGAGGGAAGTGAAGTTCCAATGGTCGGATGTGTGTGAGAAGAGTTTCCAGGAGTTGAAGACTCGACTCACTACCGTTCTAATTTTGACATTGTTAGAAGGAACAGATGGGTTGGTTCTCTATTGTGACGCTTATAGAGTTGCACTCGATTATTTTGATACAGAAGGGAAAGGTGATAGCCCACGCCTCAAGATAGCTCAAAGTTGATGAGAAGAACTATCCAACTCATGACTTGGAGTTGGCATCGATGGTGTTTACGCTAAAAACATGGAGACATTACCTATATGGGGCTCATGTGGATATGTTCAGAGATCATAAGAGCCTTTAGTATGTGTTCAGTCAGAAGGACCTAAATCTTCGTCAGAGATGGTGGTGGGAGCTACTGAAAAACTACGATATGAGTGTGCTGTATCACCCGGGAAAAGCCAATGTTGTAGCTGATGCACTAAGCAGGTTGTCTATGGAAAGTGCAGCTCATGTTGAAGTGGGAAAGAATCAGATGTTAAAATATACACATAGGCTAGCTCGGTTGGGAGTACAGTTGGTGGATTCCGCCGAGGGTGGAGTGGTAATGTAAAGTGGGTCAGATTCCTCCTTGGTAGTTGAAGTGAAGTCCAGACAGAACGAAGATCCCATCTTACTCAAGCTTAAGGAAGCAGTTCTCAGAAAAGAAATAGAAGCTTTCACCAAAGGGGGAGATGGTGTGCTCCTTTACCAGGGCAGATTCTGTGTACTGGATGTTGGTGAATTGAGATAGCAGATACTGGCTGAAGCACATAGCTCGAAATACTCCATTACCCTGGTGCTACAGAAATGTACCGCGATTTGCGGGATATTTACTGGTGGAATGGCATGAAGAGAGACATCGATGAATTCGTAGCCAAGTGCTCGAACTGCCAGCAAGTCAAGGTAGAGCATCAAAGACCAGGAGGCATGACTCAGGATATTAGCATACCCACATAAAAGTGGGAAGAAGTAAACGTGGACTTCATTATGGGTCTACCTCGGACTCGTAGGCAGCATGACTCAATCTGGGTAGTAGTAGATCGGATGACTAAATTAGCATATTTCCTCCAAGTTAAAACCACAGATTCAGCTCAGGACTATTCTAGACTTTACATCCGGGAGTTAGTCAGACTTCATGGGGTGCCCTTATCCATCATCTCAGACAGAGGTACCCAATTAACCTCACACTTCTAGAAGTCTTTTTAGAATGGACTAGGCACTCAGGTCAAGCTCAGCATAACTTTTCACCCGCGGATAGATGGGAAAGTTGAGCGGAATATTTAGACCCTAGAAGATATGTTGAGAGCGTGCATGATTGATTTCAAGGCAGTTGGGATGTCCATTTTCCTCTTATCGAGTTTGCGTACAACAACAGCTACCACTCTAGCATTCAAATGGCCCCGTTAGAGGCATTATATGGTAGAAGGTGTAGATCTCCTATAGGGTGATTTGAGGTTGGTGAAATTACCTTGATAGGGCCAGACTTAGTTCACAAGACAATGCAGAAAGTTCAACTCATCCAAGAAAGATTGAAAACAACTCAGAGCCATCAGAAATCTTATGCTGATGTGCGGAGAAGAGAGTTGGAGTTTGCAGTTGATGACTGGGTTTATCTAAAAATTTCGCCCATAAAAGGGATGATGAGATTTGGAAAGAAGGGAAAGCTCAGTCCGAGATATGTGGGACCCTATAGAATTTTAAGGTGTATTGCAAAGGTAGCCTATGAGCTAGAATTACCTTCAGAATTAGCAGTTGTGCACCTTGTATTCCATGTGTCACTTTTGAAGAAGTGCATCGGAGATCCAACTTCAGTTGTGCCATTGGACAATGTAGAAATAAAGGATACACTCTAATATGAGGAGGTCCCACTCCAGATCCTTGACCGTCAATTTCATAAGCTAAGGAACAAGGAAATAGCTTCAGTTAATGTCTTATGGAGAAATCAACATGTTGAGGGAGCTATATGGGAGGCTGAAGTAGATATGATTGCCAAATACCCACACCTATTCTCTACCGACTCTGTTACAGTTTAAAATATTAGGTTTACTTTAGAAACTAATTTAGTTGTTGGGTTCAATTCATGTTTTTAAGTTTCCTTTATGACTTTGGATGTATGTATGAAAAGTGAATTCAGTTCAGTTATGTATTTTGAAGCGGAGGTAGTCATTCTAACAGTTTTGGAGTTTAATGAATAGTATTTGAAAATTTATGATCGTTATTCTCTGCTTTTCTAGGTGTTTCCCAACATTCGAGGAAGAATGCTCCCTAGGGGGAGATATTGTAATGCTAGAAAACTCAAAGATTAGACACGGGACTCAAAAAGGCAAAAATTTGCAGAAAACTGGAAAATCTGGCACCAGTCACAGAACGGGTCGTTAAGTGACTAGTGGGGAGGCCAAGTGAGGAAGTTTTAAGTTTTGGGGAAAGGTTACCCCACGGATGATCGAATGAGTTTTGGTCACTCCCCATGATTTGTTAAGTCAGTCATAGGGAGTGGCAAGCAAAAGTATAGAGAGGCGGAGGTAGTGTACCTGACGAAAGGACCTCATGATTCGTGGTCAGACACCACGAGTCGTGAGGAGAGTCATGATCAGCTAGGGGAGAATTTTTAGAGAATGAGGCAGTGAACCTAACGAATGGTGACCACGACTCACGCTCACCAGCAACGAGTCATGAAGTCATTCATTACCATCCCCAGACGACCGATAGACAGTGTACCTAACGAACGATGCCATGAGTCATGGCCCAGGGTAACGAGTCGTTATGTCCATCGTTAGGACCATCTGACAGTTTTTCCCTATGACTTTTTTAGGATTCTTTAGTAATTTCCTACTCTCCTAAACTTTAAACTACATCTTATTAGACGTAATTTCAGACCTATTAGTGGGAATGAATGACCTCTCCCCTCATTCCCCACGTACATTCTCAGAAAACATTGAAGAGTTCTCTCAAGAACTTTCTGAGTAAGGTCTAGGGTTCTTCATCCATCTCAGAAATTTAAGTTTCCTCCTCCAGGGAATTCTTAGCCTGGTATGTGGGAATTCAACAAGGGAATTGTTCTTTCCTTGTGTCCCCTAAAACTCTTCCTCAGTTCACTATCAGTTCTAGCCCTGAGTTTTTGATTGTGAAGATATTTCTCTCAAACCTTGTTTATTTCTTGAGGAATATATTCTATGATAAATTTTGATGTTTTCCACCAAATTGTAATTAAAATGTTGTATGTTCTCTTGAATGTGAATTTGAGCCCTAACTCTTGAAAATTAGAAACTAGAATCCCTCTTAAGTATTAAATTCTCAAAAATTTCTTGAATCTTTCAGAATTAGGGGTTCCTATGATATTTGTATGTGTTAGAAACTCATTCACATGTATGTTATTCAGTTTCAGTCAGAAAGTTTATGTACTCTGTATTACTCAGAATGTCAGCCTACTCTAAGTCAGATTTTAGTAACCTCCGGGTAGACCAGACAATGTCAGCTAATCAGCTTGACTACAGAATTCCTTGAGGTGTCTGTGATACCTCCCAATTATCAGAATCACACTTAGAACTCAGTTTCATTGGTCCACTAGGAGGTCATGACACTTTAGATAAACAACTCTGACTAGACTTAGGACCCTATACAGATTACAGTTTGTTCTTAGACGGTTACAACGCTTCTAGATAAGCAGCTCTGACCAGTCTATAACCCAGTTTCAGAATCTGGTCCGATAAGACTCTCAGGGTACTTTCAGTTATATATCCCTGACTAGTCTTGGGCCCTAATTTTGAGCTATCAGCTTGGTATTTAGTTTAGGTATTCCAGTGGGAGAAGGACTTAGCACCGAGTTGACCGGGGTTCCAGCGCACCCAGGTTCCTAGAACTACATTGCCAGCGTAGGTTACAGTATTTATTGGCCTGATTGGCCCCAAACTTTTTGATCACCCAATTCATGCCTCTATACCCTGGCAAGGTATATTGGGTCCTACCAGTGGGGCATATACATCAAACTCCACGTCTAGCTCACATGGTTATATGTCGGTTATAGACTCTCCCACTAGTCCGCTCAATTCTGTCTCAGATTAGTCAAGTTCAGTTCAGTTCCATTTAGTTCAGATCTGTTCAATGTTGTATCTCAGACTTAGTATTTCAGACTTAGGGCATGTCTTTGCCCACCAGACAAGGTCATCCTGACCATCTCAATTTACTTCAGTTGTCTCAGTTCAGTATATTAGTTGGTCATTGCATACCATTTACATTCAGTCATTTATATCCAGCATCATGTTTTCTCTCACTTACTTAGTACATACAAAGTACAAATGCATACTTTTATGCTGTATCGTTTCATGATACAGCCGTAGGTATCGGACTCAGCGTCATTAGTCGCCACAGTTCGGATCCTCCTCGGCAGTAGAAGTGTGAGTCCTCATCTTTCGAGGGCGAGGGCGTTATTTTAAGTTCTTTCAGTCATTTCGTTACTTTCAGTTAGACTTGGAGTTAGCTGGGGGCTTGTCCCAGCAACTCATCAACTAGATGGCTTTCAGATATAGACTTGACTTTTGACTTTCAGATTGTTCAGATGTTTTAAAATTTATGTTCAGTTTTATTTTTTCATAAATGTCTTATATTATTATTTGAAAGCTTCCACTATGCATGTTTTACTTAGATTACCAATGTATGATAGACCAAGGGTTGACATGGGGTTACTTGTGACTCCAAGTACAGTGCTTTGTCCAGGGTGTAGACTCAGGGCGTGACAATAAATGATCACTCCAGAGTGAGAATCATAGAATGCAACTTGAAACTCTAACATACAAAGCAGATACGGTCCGTGAATTAAAAATACAGACCATAAATAAATCTGCAATCAAAGTTCAAAGCATTTTTTAAAGATCTTGTCTAAGAAGAGCAAATATGGACTGCAAATTCAAACTACAATCCCTAAATTAATTCATGGTCACCGACAAATCACAAAAGGAATCCACCTTGCGGGGCTATTAAACCCCGGGAACCCAAGGATCGGACCCGGGAGTCAAAATGGAGAAAAACTAAAAATTCGCACCAGGTCACAACATGGTTCGTGAGGTGGCTCGTTAGGGAGGACCACGAGTCATGAAGTGACTCGTGGTCAGGCTAGGCTTGGCAAAGTTTTTGGGAAGTCCACGGGGGTGACCATGAATCATGGTCAAAACCTCAAAACTCGTGAGGTCACCCATGGAGAGAATGGAATGCATGGATAGGGAGCTAAGGCAGTGGGGACAATGGATGGTGACCATGAGTCGTGGTTGATCTTGGGCAGATTTATATGCCCAAGTGATACTCAAACGTATCATTTTTACCTTGTTTGTTGTGCAATGTGTATATAATATCATGTATTTGGTAATAAAATGTGAATTTATACTAACCAACATGATTAGCATTTGTTTTGCAGGATAATGTGATTTTGAGGAGCTAAAATGCGTGTTGGAACTATGTCGGAGTTGGACTGGGATGCGAGCGTGGAAAAGGCCTTGGATGGCACATTTTACAGTGGCTCCGCCATGGAGCCGTGCCACGCTGACATCGCGGTAGCACACTGCCTGGGCAGAAATAAAATTGGCAATTTCCAGTGTGCCTGCGCGTCAGCTCCGTGGCACGGAGATAGGCCTCCGCGATGGCCTCCGTGCCACGTTGAGGCCAATTATCCGGACCCTGCAATTTCCAGAGAGGGTCTGCGTCCACGCCGTGTCACGGAGGTAGTGCTCCGCGTTGGCCTCCGTGACACGTTGCTTGTTATTCCGGGAAATATTTCCCACTAGTATAAATAGCACACTTAGGTTATTTTTAAAGGGGAGTTTTTTAGTTTTAGTTTTTTTAGCTGAGTTCAGAAGTGGAGAGCAGGAACGTGGTTTTGTGGCAGTTGAAGAATAGAAAAGATAAGAGTTTTCTTCTCTTCCCTTCTTCTTTCCTTCAATTGTATGCATGATTAACACTCATTCTAGGATGATTAATCCAAGAATGAGTGGCTAATTCCTTTCTTGCTGAGGTTTTGAACTTGTGTAATGAATGTTGGTAATAATTGATATGGTTTCTTCTTCTTCTTGCATGTTGTTCTATTAATTCTTGTGTTTATTACATTATTGATTGGCCACCATTAATGTATATCTAAAAAGTCCAATTTCACTCGAGAGAGCATGAAATTGGAAAGTTGTGAATTAATAGGGTATTGTTCTTAACTTGATTTGGGAAAATTGGGTTTTGATGTGCTTTCTTGATAGAAATATACTTGAAAGCCGTGTTAGTCAATTTTGGAACCGGAATTAGAGTGTTAGGTTATAAATTGCATTTGATCACAGAAATGGAGACGGATGGTTTATGATTCTAAAGTGAAATTAAATACGGAAGTTTTAATTTCTAGGCAAATGTTCTTGGCTAGCAATATGAAGAAGAGGATGACCAAATTATCATGATTATCAAGTTCATTACTCGTTCTTAACCTTGGCATGTGCATATCCATTGTCTAAATTCAACGTAAATAGTAGTTATTAATTTTAGTATATAATTAGTTTAGAAACAAAACTCACTCAAATCTTGGTTGGATTGTTGTTAACATAGTTAGAAATAGAATAGAGATATAGTAAACTAGGCAGTTTTGCATATCTAGAGCAGCCTCCTTGGATCGGTACTTGGCTACTTAGCCACTTTATTACTTGTTTGACCATGTACACTTGCGTGTCGGTTTTTAATATATACCGAGCAGCGATACGCGCGCAACAAGTTTTTGGCGCCGTTGCCGGGGAGGCTAGGCGATTTATAAAATTGTGTTTAGTGTAAATTTGCTGTATTTTTATTTTTATTTTCTTAAGTGTTAACAACTTGGTCTTAGCCTGTATTTTGCAGATTTTTATTTCTGTGAACACTAGCAAGGGACAAGGAGCTGGTGGAATCTTACTTAGAGCCAGAACGTGAATTGCACAGTCAACGTAGAGAAGCTCTTCGGAAGAAGCTGCAGTTGCTCAAACAATCTATGATGGAGCAACCCAATCCACCAGTTGTGCGGGCAGTGTTAGTGCCCGAGGAAGTAGCAGCCAGGCCGGTTCGCGAGGTGGCAATCCCACACGCTAATAATGTACATTCCAGCATCCGCAAACCAGAGCCTGGGGGGAGATTTGAGTTAAAGCAAAATATGGTGCAACTTTTGCACACTAGCGGGCAGTTTACCGGTCTCCCTCACGAAGATCCGCAACAACATCTCCAGAACTTCTTGGAGATAAGTGACACTTACATCCCCGCTAGAGTGTCACCTGATTATGTTCGGCTCACCTTATTTCCATTTTCCTTACTTGGTGAAGCCAAGAGGTGGTTTAAAGCTGAACCACCCAACTCTATATCAACGTGGGATGATCTTGCAAGGAAGTTTTTGATCAGATTTTTCCCTTCAGGTAAAACAGCTAAACTTAGAAGTCAGATTCTAAGTTTTAAACAGAGGGAAGGAGAAAATCTTTATCAAGCCTGGGAAAGATTCAAGTCCATGTTGCGAGACTGTCCTCATCATCATCAGTCAAATGAGGTGTTGGTCCACACTTTTATTGAGGGTTTCGAACCCCACACTAAAATTTTGTTAGACTCAGCAGCTGGAGGGCAAGCGCTGGAGAAGACTTACGAAGAGCTGTACACTTTGCTCAACCGAATTTCACAAGGCAATCCGGAATGGAATGCAGATTCTTCAAGAGGTGGAGCAAGGAAAGCAGCGGGAGTGTTTGAAGTGGATGGATTCACAGCTATCGCTGCACAGATAGCTGCTTTGCAAAATCAGTTAAACACTCACTTCAGCAATATGAATTTGAACCAGCCTTCAGCCTCAGTCAATGCAGTCCAACAGATGTGGTGTGAAGTGTGTGGTAGTAGTGAGCATTCAGCTGAATGCTGTGGTGCAAATCCTGATTCTGTCAACTTTGTGGGCAATGCACAGAGGAATCAACAGCAGTTTGGTGGTGGCTACAACTCGAACTGGAGGAATCATCCAAATTTTTTGTGGGGTAGCAACAATCAACAAGGCCAGGGTTCAGGGCAGGGTATGCACAGAAACCAAGGAGGGCAACAAGGCTATCAGAATCAGTTTAGAAATCACAATGCCCCTCCTCCACCACCATCACCGACTATTGAGGAAATGTTCAAGACCATGATTGCCAACCAGGCACATATGCAGGCTGACTATGTCAAATTGGCAGCCGAAGTAAAGAACAATCAATTGGCAACCAAGGCTCTTGAATATCAGTTTGGGGAATTTGCTAGTGCCCAAAATACTACACCAAGGGGAGGACTACCTAGCGACACGGATCCCAATCCTAAGAAGGTAAATGAAGTGACCACGAGGAGTGGTTTACAATTAAAGGAGGTGGAACCGGAAAGACCGCCTCAGAAGTCAGGAGCAGCAGATGTTGAGGGAGAACAAACCTCAGATACGGGGAAGACCAAAGAAGCTGAACCAGCAAGGCCTCCACCCCCGTTCCCTCAACGACTTAAGAAACACAAGGAGGAGGCGTGTTTCCAGAAATTCATGGAGGTACTTAAACAGGTACATGTTAACTTACCTCTTGTTGATGTCTTGCAGGGTGTGCCAAAATATGCAAAGTATATCAAAGACATCGTGGCCAACAAAAGTCGCTTGACTAAGTATGCCACGGTGGCTTTAACGGAGGAATGCACATCCCGTATTCAGAACAGGTTGCCCACTAAACTGAAGGATCCTGGAAGTTTTACTATCCAGCTGACGATTGGGCAAAGTATCCGAGCTCGTGGGTTATGCGACTTGGGGGCAAGTATAAATCTGATGCCATCTTCGGTATTCAGGAAGTTAGGGCTAGGGAGTGCTAGACCTACAACAGTGATCTTGCAGCTAGCAGACAGGTCTTTAGCTAAGCCGGATGGCATTGTTGAGGATGTGCTAGTGCAGGTAGGCTCCCTCATTTTTCCGGTAGATTTCATTGTTCTGGATTTTGAACCAGATGCAGAAGTCCCATTTATTTTGGGACGACCCTTTTTGGCAACCGGAAAGGCATTGATCGATGTAGCTGCGGGTCAACTCACAATGCGAGCACACGACAAGGTTGAGGTGTTCGACGTGTACAAGGCACCTAAGCTCCCAACTGTCTATAAGTAACTCTCGGTGATCAATGTGATTGATCATGGGAATGCAAATGGATTGAGTGATTCCCGAGAGTTACTAGGTAGGCCACCAGAATAGGTTGAGAACTACTGGGGAGATGACCATGATCGGGACAAATCGTCCATCTCCCTAGTAGACACTTGAGCATAAAGTCTGTCAGCCGCGACGTTAAACCAGGCGCTGCACGGGAGGCAACCCGTGAAAAATATTTTTCTTTCTTTTTCCTTAGTGTAAACTTTTTCTTTTATTCTATTTTCTTTTCTTTTTCTTGACTAGGCTTAGATTTGCGTTTTATTTAGTAAATTTTTTATTTAGTAATTTAGTAAATGTTTTATTTTTTTTAGTAGGGAATCTATTAATTTAACCAATTCTTCTTTAGTGAGGTGATTTTCAGGATACTGAAGGAAAAATACTTGGAATCGAGGAAACGAGGCGAGGTATGAAAAATAAAATTTGATGGTGAAACAGAGCACTGGCGCGTTGGCGCCGTGTCACGGAGGCAATGCTCTGCGTTGACCTCCTGACACTTTGAAGGCAAATCTGGAATTTTTTAAAATTCCAGTAAGCCAACGCGTTGGCTCCGTGTCACGGAGGAGGGGCTTCCCGTTACCCTCCGTGACACGTTGCCCTTATCCCAGTGCCGGGTCACACCGGGTTTCCGGGTGACCCGCGTGTTTCCTTTAAATAAACCCCCGATTTTCGCCCATTTTCCCCCATTCCCTCTACCCTCCGCGACAAAAACACCCATTCCCCTACCCCCAAGCAACGTGCCATGTTAATAAGCAAGGCAAACGTCAAGTTTTCGTCGATTCTTCGATTCCAAGGTATGTTTTCATCGTCTAACTCAATTTTTTTTTGGCGATTTTTGTCAATTTTGGGCATGTAAGGTGAGACATACCACCTTAGGTAGAAATTAAACATGATGGTGAATTATGTTGTGATTGATTATGTTCGGATTGTTGTATTTGGCATTTGAACTTGTCGATTATGTAAATAATTCGAAATTGATTGTCGAACTCTATCCTAGGGCTTGGGTTGTTGAATTTGACTTGGACAACTTGATTGTTTGGTGAATTCAATGCCGGGGGGTGTTTATTATTTGAGATAATTCATGGTAAATAGTGTGTAAATGTTCAAAGACGACTAATTCTCGAATTTTTGTGGGAAATTGCATAATGTGTGAATTGGTTAGATTGTTTAGATTAGCTTGTATACGAAATATTTTTCTAGTTGTTTTTAGTTTGTGGTTGTTTTGTTGCTTGTGCGATGGTTGAATTGCTGTCGATAGTAGGATTGGGTTAGCTGTATGAAGTCTGAGTAGTTCGCTAGCTGTTATGCTGTCGAATTTTTGTGAACGCACTAAGCAACATGTTTATAGTTGATTGTGTTTGGGGTGTAAATAGAGCTATCCTTGCTAAAATGTTGTAAATATTGTTAAAGACTAAGTGTGGGGTAAATTTTGTTTAACCCGACCTTAGCCGAAGCTAGCAAGTATTTAGCTTAACGTTGTGCTTGTTTGTGTAAATTGACAGGTACAATGGCCAGCCGACAAGATAAAGGCAAGGGTGCTTCAACCTCAGGCACCGACAGAAAGAGAATGAGACTGGGCACTGCTGTTCCACGCGGTCAACACCGCCGATACGGGACATGATGGGTCACCGATGAAGGGAAGAAATGGTACGCAAAGCATAAGGAGAACAAGTACTCCCCGGAGGAACATATTGCAAGGGAACCACTTGCACAGGAGTTCCCTCGCATTGTACAGAGGATTGAGGCAGCTGGACTCAGCTTTATTTTTCAGGAGCCCAAGGAGTGCAACCTTCACTTGGTCCGGGAATTCTACGCCAACTGGAACCCGGCCACCAGGAGCCATACTATTAAAATCAGAGGGCAGATTGTCACTCTGGAACCCCAGCAGCTGAATGCCATCGTTGGAGCGCGGGACACAGACGCCCACGTCCTCCGCCAGTTAAACATCACCCCACCGTACGCCGACATCAGACGTACGTTGTGTGGGGCTCGATCCACAGCCCGATGGAGCAGACATAAAGAGAGGGGTTACCATCAGACTCTGCCTTATTCGCAGATGAACAGGGAGGCCAGAATCTGGCTAAAAATTGTATGTTCGTGTTTGATCCCGGGAGTGCATATGACAGACGTGACCCGGGACCGTGTCTGCCTGGTGTATGCCCTTATGAAAGGGCTTGAGATTAATGTGGGGGCGGTCATAATATCTGCCATGAAGAGAGCCAGACTACACCAGGGCCACAGATACGGGTTTGGCGGACTCATCACCACCTTCCTCCGAGGCCTCGACATTGAGGAAGAAGCCTTGGATTACACTCCGCAGTTGGAGCGGAGGGCCCTTGATGTGACAAAGACCAAGGCCCCCGACACTACACATGGACCGGTGCTAACTCTGGGCGAGCGACATGCTCGTGACGACCAGTATATGGCCCGTATGTTCGGCATGCAGATGCTGCAAGGAGACCAGCCACCGAGGATGAGTTATGGCAGCTGGAGCTGGACTACCCCTTTGGCGAGAACGCCAGAGCTTTATGCAAGATGGGGCCAGCCTTTGTGGAGCCGACTGATGACGACGTCCCTACTGATGAGGAGACACGTCGTGAGGACTCTGATGTAGAGTCCGATGACGACGATGGAGCCGATTCGGATATGGGCGACGAGGCCGCAGCACCGGATGAGGAAGTCGAATATTTCGACTGAGCAGGGAGTTCCACCACCCATATGTTGTGCTTTGTATTGTTGTGAACACTGGGGACAGTGTTCGATTTAAGTGTGGGGTGGGGAGTAGTTAGGTGCTGGGTCATAGGCTCTAAACTTGCTGTATAATTTTTCCTTGATGTTTATGTATGTCTGTGCTTTCCCTGTTGTTGTGAACTGATTTTGTGATCTATGTGTATATATTTGTGTTGTGGCTGATGATGTGTGTTTTGAAAGTTATGGTTGACTTTTTAAATATTTTGTAAATTTTGTAAATTTTTTTTTTCTATCGATATGATCGATATTTTTCAAAATTTTTGCGAAAAGATTTTGCATTTATCAGCATAGTTTGCAAATATTTTCTATCGAAATGATTGATGTGTTGCAAAAATTTTGAAGTTTTATTTTTGGGTTTCTCGGAGTTTGTTTTCGGTTCTTTTACCGAGAATAGTCCCATTGAACCGATGTCATAGTTAGTGACCGTTCCCTATGATGGATGGATGACGACCGTCTTAAGGAAAATGTGGTCGATAGGAGTAGATGTTTTGTTTTTAATTTCTTTGGTGGATTGCATCAATAAACTGTAGTTGCTTATGGTTGCTAAAATTTCGTTGCGTGTTGTAATTGATGTTCGAAATGTGAAAATGATTCGGTTGAAAGAATGCAATTTTATAAATATGTTGAGTTACCTAGGCTATAGAATTTGGTTCATTATGATTGAGGCTTAATCTTGAATTCATGTAATTGACTAATTAAAGAGTCTGTGAATGCATCTTGATTCGAGCATGTGCATGAAGTGTGAGTGAGGTTTTGCTATTCCATGTCATTGTGAATTGTCTAGAACTTGCCTGGTGTGTATAAAAAATGAAATGAAGGAGGTGTAGTGTTGGAAAGGATGTAGGCATTTCTTTGTTTTAACCGTTAGTTTCTATTTTTTTCTTGTCAAATTCTACCTTTTTATATGTTGTATACCCTAGTCAGCCCGTTGAGCCTTTAGCCGATTTCTTTCTTTTGTCTAGAATTGTATAAACTAAGCTTTATTCCTTCTTTTCATTAGCCTTAAAGTCTTTAAGAAGCTCTTAAGCGCTTATAAAGAACAGAAAATGTTTCCCAAAGTGTTAAAGAGTGAAAAGAGTGAAAAGAAAAGAAAAGCAAAGTGAGGAAAGAAAAGGTGATGTTGAAGAGGCACCCGTTGTAATTAAATGAAATTGAGGGTACATGAAAACCTTCTATGTTGTGTTAAGTGTGCCTGATGAAATGGGCTGTATGAAAGTAAACCAGCATGAATGGGAGAAAAAGAGAAAAGAGAGGAACAATGTCCATGAGTCGATGGGAATGAGTTGAAAAGGCGCTTAAGGATGCTAGCGACTATTATTGGCTAATCCAATATATATATACTAGATCCATAGCCCAGTTACAACCCATTAAATGTCCTATTTGATCCTACATTGCATTTCTTTATATTAGTGGAGTAATACACTAAGGGCAAGCCTATGGGTCATGACATGATGCATGTGAATTCTTTTGGGAGAGAGAGTGAAATTAATTTTTATATGCCCCTACTTGCATGTTTGTGTGCTGCATGAACATAAAAAGGGGAAGTTTCTCTCGAGTTGTGAGGGTACATGCTTGATGAAAGATTGATTTTCGTGTCGGATTTCTTGATTAGTTGATTTGCATGAGTTTGCCGATATCAAGAATCAATTCTTAAAAGTCTAGGAAGCCTCGATGTATTAAGGTCATTGTCTTGTACGACCAAGCATGTTTTCTTGATGATTTGCAAAAAATCGAATAATCGGTATGACCGTAACGTAAATGGCTGCACCATAGTGACAAAGGTTGAGATGTGATGTGCATGATTTGTGTATGTGTTGTTCGAGGACGAACAAGGATTTAAGTGCGGGGTAAGTGATCTTGGGCAGATTTATATGCCCAAGTGATACTCAAACGTATCATTTTTACCTTGTTTGTTGTGCAATGTGTATATAATATCATGTATTTGGTAATCAAATGCGAATTTATACTAACCAACATGATTAGCATTTGTTTTGCAGGATAATGTGATTTTGAGGAGCTAAAATGCGTGTTGGAACTATGTCGGAGTTGGACTGGGATGCGAGCGTGGAAAAGGCCTTGGATGGCACATTTTACAGTGGCTCCGCGATGGAGCCGTGCCACGCTGCCATCGCGGTAGCACACTGCCTGGGCAGAAATAAAATTGGCAATTTACAGTGTGCCTGCGCGTCAGCTCCGTGGCACGGAGATAGGCCTCCGCGATGGCCTCCGTGCCACGTTGAGGCCAATTATCCGGACCCTGCAATTTCTAGAGAGGGTCCGCGTCCACGCCGTGTCACAGAGGTAGTGCTCCGCGTTGGCCTCCGTGACACGTTGCTTGTTATTCCGGGAAAAATTTCCCACTAGTATAAATAGCACACTTAGGTTATTTTTAAAGGGGAGTTTTTTAGTTTTAGTTTTTTTAGCTGAGTTCAGAAGTGGAGAGAAGGAACGTGGTTTTGTGGCAGTTGAAGAATAGAAAGGATAAGAGTTTTCTTCTCTTCCCTTCTTCTTTCCTTTAATTGTATGCATTATTAACACTCATTCTAGGATGATTAATCCAAGAATGAGTGGCTAATTCCTTTCTTGCTGAGGTTTTGAACTTGTGTAATGAATGTTGGTAATAATTGATATGGTTTCTTCTTCTTCTTGCATGTTGTTCGATTAATTCTTGTGTTTATTACATTATTGATTGGCCACCATTAATGTATATCTAAAAAGTCCAATTTCACTCGAGAGAGCATGAAATTGGAAAGTTGTGAATTAATAGGGTATTGTTCTTAACTTGATTTGGGAAAATTGGGTTTTGATGTGCTTTCTTGATAGAAATATACTTGAAAGCCGTATTAGTCAATTTAGGAACCGAAATTAGAGTGTTAGGTCATAAATTGCATTTGATCACAGAAATGTAGACGGATGGTTTATGATTCTAAAGTGAAATTAAATACGGAAGTTTTAATTTCTAGGCAAATGTTCTTGGCTAGCAATATGAAGAAGAGGATGACCAAATTATCATGATTATCAAGTTCATTACTCGTTCTTAACCTTGGCATGTGCATATCCATTGTCTAAATTCAACGTAAATAGTAGTTATTAATTTTAGTATATAATTAGTTTAGAAACAAAACTCACTCAAATCTTGGTTGGATTGTTGTTAACATAGTTAGAAATAGAATAGAGATATAGTAAACTAGGCAGTTTTGCATATCTAGAGCAGCCTCCTTGGATCGATACTTGGCTACTTAACCACTTTATTACTGGTTTGACCACGTACACTTGCGTGTCGGTTTTTAATATATACCGAGCAGCGATACGCGCGCAACAGTGGTCACCCACCACGATTTGTGGGGTCCCTAAGGTGAATTCTGGCAGTGTACCTGATGACTCAAGGCCATGAGTCGTGGTCCCTGGCAACGAGTTGTCAGGTCACTCGTTTGGACCCCTGGCAGTTATTTTTCTGCATTTTTAGTAAGGGTGCTTTCGTAATTCCTAAATTCCTAAGGCCTAAACTGTGTCATTTAAGGTCTGAATAGGGTCTTTTAAGGGGAATTAGTCCATGTTAAGCCTCATTCATGCATGTAATCGTATAGAGAGGGGTCTAGAATATGATTCAAGGTGTTCTTCACCGAATTTCTCTAAATTCCATCTTGGGCTTTCAAGGGAGATTAAGAATCAAGTGTTTCCAGGTATGTAAGGTCATCAATTGGTGGATCCTTCCACACCCATGCTCCTACTCAATGATTTTACTTATAAATCATCAAAAACTCATGGAGTTTTGTATTTGATTTATATAAAATTAAATGATTTAATTATGGGTCTTGTGATTTGAAATCTTATCATAATCTACTGATTTTGATCACCTTTTGAGATTTAAATAGATTAAGATATTGTTGATTTTGAATTTCTAAACAATTAAGCTTGATTATGCATGTCCCATGATGAATAGATTTATGATCTATTTATCCATTGGTGTTTTTGATAAGCCCAACATGAATTATTAATTTATTTTTGAATTTATTATGTTATCTATTATGAATTTATGAATTTCAAGCTATATGCATGATCTATAAGTATGTACGAATTTTATCAATCATGAATTATATTTTTGGCCGACCCATGGACCTCTATGGCTAGTTCTTATATGTTCAAGCATGTTTACGATTATCACGATTTAACTAACCCATAAACTCATGTATGTATTATTATGAGCACTATATATGTTCTGGGAGTAGTATCGAATGCCGAGTAGGTTCGGGGCTCGAGTTAAGCCCTGGATCTCATGAACTACATGCCGCCATAGGTATGTCGGGACCCTTTCATGTTTGTCCCTGGCCCAAATCGCCCTTTTAATGTGTGATCACGCCCTTCATGGTTCCTACCCTTGGCGAGGTACGAACACCCTCCCGACTAGGGTTACAAGTCGAGCTTCATGTGTGCTAATATGGAGTATGTCGGTTAAGAGAATCTCCCACTATTTCTCCTGATTTATGCATGTTATGATTATATATGTCGGCTCAAGTTATGTTAAGTAAACCTCTTCTATTATGATTATGATTATGCTTATGTTACGTATTTTTGAAAACCTTGAGCCGTATGATATGTTATTACGATTTACAATATGAGCATGATGTACTACTATTATGATTATTTATGAATTATATGTATTCTTTAAATTTCCATTTTTCTTACCTTGCATACTCAGTACATTCCACGTACTGACCGCATACTTTCTATGTTGTACTATTTTATGATATAGGTCCCGGTTCTCAAGCTCATCCTCCTCAGTAGTGCTTTCGAGATTGTTATCATCTTATTGGTGATTTCTCATGTTTCGAGGGCCGTATGTTCATACTATATGTTATTCCTTTCAGTTTTTGGATGTTCGATTAGTTGGGGAATTGTCTCATCAATCCGCCTTTCATGACTAGAGGCTTATTAGACTACTAGATGTATTCCGCTGTATTGTATAAGTCTAGTACTGATTCTCCCTTATGCTATGCTATGATTTCGTTCATTATGTTAAGTCTTCCGCTTATGTGATTGAATTGAATGCATGCTCATGCCATGGGTCAACTTGGGGTCTCTCGGGGCTCCTTGTCCCGTGTCTATGATCAGGGTGTACGTTTGGGTCGTGACAAACATGGTATCAGAGTCATAGGTTTATGGGTCCTAGGGAGTCTGAAAGCCGCATTAAGTAGAGTCTTTTTCATAGGTGTGAAGCGCGCCACACTTATGACAAAGAGGCTACGAGATGTTTAGGAAATATTCCCTTCTTTCATGATCTATGTCATGCGATGAATGTCCTTTACTCCTCTAATTCATGCTATTCGCGTTTGCAGAATCATGCCTCCACGTTGAGTAAACTCTAGGATAAATGGAAATGGTAATGATCATGAGGGTTCCCATGATGGTGAGCATCAACCAACCCACCCCATTCATGAGGAGCACGTACCAAAGCCAGCTGCCTATGCTGAGTTTAGGGCAGTGATTCAGATGTTGGCACAGGCCATGACTACCCAGGTCCAAAATCAGACGGTGGCGCATTTCCTTCAAAATGGGAATGCAACGACAGCTAGGGTGAGAGATTTATTGAGGATGAGCCCTACGGAGTTCGTGAGGTCAAAGGTGGACGAGGATCCACATGATTTTATGGAGGAGATTCTAAAAATCACCCAAGTTATGAGGGTGAACAATGGGGAATGCGTTGAATTGACCTCCTACCTACTAAAGGGGGCAAAACATATATGGTTTAAGCAATAGAGAGATGCCAGGGTGGCGGGCATGCTCGATAGGTTGGGATAAGTTTCACACTACATTCATGGATCGCTTATTCCCTCGGGAGATGAGGGATCTCAAGGAGGACGAGTTTGTTAATCTAAAGAAAGGTAATATGTCCGTCCAGGAGTATGCATTAGAGTTCACCTAGTTGTCTAAATATGCACTGGAGTTGGTGGCAGATCAACGGGCTCGGGTGAGCAATTTTGTGCATGGTGTAGTAGATTATTTGGACAAGGATTGCCGGATCCCATGCTTCGCTGGGACATTGATTTTCCCCCTATTGTTTTGCATGTACAACAGATGGAGTCGGTCTATAGGAGGCAGAGAGAGGCCGAGAGGGCTAGGACCGGCAATCATGGGGTTTCTCAGGCCAGGTCAGGGGGTGGACCACATCAGCAGTCCCAACACAGGTCCATTGCTCTAGCTCCATTATCGGCCAGCACACCATCCACGTTCAGGGGAGACCAGAGGAGCAGGGCTACAGGCTCGAGGGATCATGGTAGCATGCAGGTTGAGCGCACTTTCCCAACTTTTGTGAGGTGCGGCAAAAATCATCCCAAGAGGTGCCTGGTCGGTGCGGATGCTTGTTTTGCGTGTGGAAAACCCAGGCATAGGAACAGAGATTTCCCTACAACCAGTTCTACCGCTCCAGCAACACGACCCCCTCAGCAGGGTGCCTCCATTAGTTCAGTAGGTGGTCAGTGCCAAAACAGGTTTATGCCCTAGTGCCTCGCTAGGAGCAGGAGATTTTGCTAGATGTGGTCACGGGTATGTTGCATGTCTTCCATATTGATACTTATGCCTTGTTAGGTCTAGGAGCTTCTTTGTCTTTTGTGACCCCTTATATCGCTAGTAGTTTTGGAGTTAGTCCTGAAATTCTATCAGAATCATTCTCCGTATCTACTCCAGTCGGTGAATCAGTGATAGCTAGGCGGGTGTATAGGGGTTGCCCCATTACGATGTTGCATAAGGTTACCTCCGGGAACTTAGTAGAATTGACCATGACTGACTTTGACATCATTTTGGGTATGGATTGGTTGTTTGCATGTTACACTTAGATTAACTGTAGTACCCGTATGGTGGAATTTTGATTTCTAGGTGAGTTAGTTTTGGAATGGAAGGGTAATTCAGCTGTACCAGCCGGTCGGTTTATTTCATATCTTAAGGTTAGAAAAATGATCTCTAAGGGTTGCATGTACCACCTAGTTAGGATTAAGGATGTAGAGTCCAAGACCCCAACTATTTAGACAATTCCAGTGGTGTACAAGTATCCGGAGGTTTTCCCCGTTGATTTTCCAAGTGTTCCTCCGGAGAGGGAAATTGATTTCGGTATTGATCTATTGCTCGATATGCAGCCTATCTCCATTCCTCCCTACAGGATGGCTCCAGCTGAGCTAAAAGAGTTAATGGAATAGTTGAAGGACTTGTTGGATAAGGGTTTCATTAGACCGAGAAAGTCTCCATGGGGTGCACCGGTTCTATTTGTTCGGAAGAAGGATGGATCCCTTTGAATGTGTACTGATTTTCGGCAGCTGAATAAGGTCACTGTCAAGAACAAGTACCCCTTGCCTAGCATTGATGATTTATTTGACCAGCTCCAAGGTGCCAGGTGCTTCTTGAATATAGATCTCAAGTTCGGATATCACCAGCTCAAAGTTCGAGAGTGTGATATTCCAAAGACAGCCTTCAAAACTCGGTATGGCCATTATGAGTTTGTAGTTATGTCATTTAGACTAACCAATGCTCCTGCAGCTTTTATGGATCTAATGAATAGGGTGTTCAAGGAATATTTGGACATGTTCGTGATTGTGTTCATTGATGACATCCTTATATACTCCCGGAACGATGGGGAGCATGCTGCTCATTTGAGAGTAGTGCTTCAGACCTTCAAGGATCGTCAGTTGTGTGCAAAAGTTTGGTAAGTGTGAATTTTGTCTAGACTCGGTGGCATTTCTAGGCCATGCGGTGTCGAGTGAGGGTATAAGGGTGGATTCTCAGAAAGTCGAAGCGGTGAAGAATTAGCCTAAATCGGGGAATCCATCAGAAATTCGGAGTTTCTTGGTCCTAGAGGGCTACTGTCAAAGACTTGTTGAGAGTTTTTCATCAATTGCAGCCCCATTGACCAGGTTGACTCAGAAAAAGATAAGGTTCCAATGGTCGGAGGCTTGTGAGAAAGGCTTCCAGGAATTGAAGACCTGACTCACTTCAGCACCAGTGTTGGCGTTACCCGAGGGTACGAATGGCTTTATTGTATATTGTGATGCTTTGAGAGTCGGACTGGGATGTGTGTTGATGCAGCATGGGAAAGTGATAGTGCATACCTCTCGATAGTTAAAGGTGCACAAAAAGAATTACCCGACCCATGATCTTGAGTTGGCCTCGGTGGTGTTTGCATTAAAGATATGGCAGCATTACTTGTATGGGGTCCATGTGGACGTGTTCATGGATCAGTAGAGCTTGCAATATGTGTTCACACAGAAAGATCTCAATCTTTGACAAAGGAGGTGGTTGGAGTTATTAAAAGACTATGATATGAGTGTTCTTTACTACCCGGGCAAGGCTAATATGGTGGCGGATGCACTCAGTAGGCTCTCTATGGAGAGTGTGTCCCATGTGGATAAGGGAAAGAAGGAGTTGGTGAAGGATGTTCACCGGCTCACAAGGTTGGGAGTTAGATTGATCGACTCGACCGATGATGGCGTTGTTGTGCAGAATGGGTCAGAATCGTCCTTGGTGGTTGATGTTAAATCTTAGCAAGATGAGGATCCAATTTTGAGAAAGCTGAAGGAAGTGGTGCGAAGTCAAAAGGTGTAGGTTTTCTCTCAAGGGGGAGATGGTGTCCTACAATACCAGGACCAGCTATGTGTTCTGGAAGTTGATAATTAAGAGTTCGGATACTGCATGAGGCACATTGTACCAGATATTCTATCCATCTTGGATCCATGAAGATGTATCAGGACTTGCAAGAAATCTATTGGTGGGATGGTATGAAGAAGGATATTACAGAGTTCGTAGCCAAATGTCGAAACTGTCAGCAAGTGAAAGTCGAGAATCAAAGGCCGGAAGGCATACTTTAGGGTATTAGCATTCCCACATGAAAGTGGGAAGAGATTAACATGGATTTCATTACCGTCCTACCTAGTACTCGACGACACTATGATTCCATTTGGGTGGTGGTGGATAGGTTAACAAAGGCTGTATATTTTTGTCACACCCCGCCTTGGGGGGTATGACTAGCACCTGGTGCCCTACTAGGATCTGAACTGCTAGACTACTGAGCCTGAGCACATCTGGTGCCTGGCTGGCTCTAACTCAGATTCAGGGAAACAACGGGCTATATGACGGCTGCAAATACAGCCTCCGGCCGACTAGGCCTATAGCCACCTGTACCTGTGCTGACAGCTAACCAGAAACATATCAATATAGGGAAACCTATGCGGGCCGACAAGGCCACCATGCTGCCTAGTTATCTGTAACTCAACAATGAAATACTGGAAAGCTACGTGACCGGCAAGGTCACCACTACTTGACAAGTTATGGCCCCACACGGCCAACATAAAAGAAGGAAAAGTACTAACAGCTATACAACTACACGGCCTCTCACGACCGGCTCAACTGACCACAGGGAAATATATACAGACTGCAAGCCTCTAGGAATAGCAATAGAAATGATCGAGACAGGGGCCCGACCTACCCATACTATACAACAAAGAAAAAGAAATACACCTCTGGGATTCAGTCTCCGGATGACAGGAGCTGAATACTCGATCGCTGACAGGAATCACGAGGTATCGCCTGCTCGTCTATGAGTACCTGCAGGCAAGTAATGCAGCGCCCCACCGGGTGTCAGTACCACTGGTACTGAGTATGTAAAGCAATAACTGAAAGAAATATCTGAAAACAATAATACAACTGATGAAATTGAAGTAGGAAGGAATGGATTAACTGTCTGATAATGTAAATCATACCTTCTCTTAATTATACTGGAAGGAATAGGAGTCATACCTGAAGACGTATCGTTCTACTGCCGATCTACTCGTGGCTAATGTAACATGGCATAACATAACAAAACATAATATAGCACACACAAACCTTACCCGGCCCCCATAAGCCGGGAGGTACAACCAGCACAGAATTTATACCCCTACCCCGGTCATCCCATCTCCTATAATCTCTATAAGCATCCTGCCGGTCCCCTGGGTATGCACTTTGGCTCGCTGAGCCCCTGACTATAACTGCATCTGAGTCCGGAGGACTCCTGAATCAACACCCGGGCGTATCCGCTCGATAGGGGTGTGTAAGGGCCGATCAAGGCACAATATGGGGAAAACTGGCATCCCATCTTCGTCCCCTATGGGACGGCATGCCACTCCGTAGAGCGACGTATCCTCGTCCTCTGGCGGATGAGTCGATACAGCTATTAACCCTGGGGCGGTCAGGGATGCTAGGTAATCCAACCCCAAGACAATACAGTGGTCTCAACTGGTAATACTATCTGCATATCCCATATACTGAAGCTAATAGTTGTAAAGTATCTGTACCTACTATGTACTGAACTAGTAATGGTAACGTATACGTACTTAATACATGCTGAGACTGCTAATAGCATATATGTATGAATATAATCTCCTGCCATGCTGGGTTGTATACTGGGTTTCTGTAATACATGACTTACTATTTCTGACATGGTTCCTAAGCGTCATTTTTAACCTAACATTCTACTTCTAAGATACCTTACAAATATTATATTTCTTTACTGGGTTTCAACTGAATATGATTACATCCTAACATTCTGTACTACGCCACATACAGAACATGTTGTGCAGTTCCTAACACTTATATTAGAATCTATATCATGCTGGCAAGTTTCGTGCTAATCATAACATGATGCTTCTAATATCGTACCAACATTCTTAATAAACAGAATACATGATTTCTGAACATTCTACTAGCCGTTAAATTACTTTATTATAACGAGATTTACTAACTTGCCGAGGAAACTAGCTTTACATACCTTATCCCCGAACTATCCGTCTGTCGGATGAGGCTCGGCCAGTCCTTCAACTATTTTCTCCCAACTGCATTCATAAATATGTCAATTAATACCAAATATAGCTTTGTTTTAATGAACAACATCACTTCGATGTAATTTATAGCCTAAACTTAGGCTTATCGAAAGACGGTCGAAAACTCGCTATTTTTCAGAGGTCCAGAAGGGAGAACTATTCACTTCTCAGCTAGGAACACATAGACACTAGTTTGGAGCAATTCTACTTACCTTAGCTCGGTAGCTCGACGATTCGTCGGTCGTATTTCACGAAACTAAATCCATAGGAATGCTCTCTGCTGCTAAATACCTCAGTATCTGGGGTTAATTTGAGTTTGGACAACGTTTAGCAGCGTAATCGGATGAAAATTATATTACCCCCTTCGTGCTTTTCTCTTCTCTGATGTTTCCTCTCTGTTTCACTGGAAATTTATAAGTTTATATGATTTAAAACCGAAGTGGGGCTTTATATACTTGGGCCTGGGCAAGGCCAACGTGTAACGGAGCCAATGCGGAGGCTTCACCTCCGTGACACGCTGCCATCGCGGAGGGGCTCTGCCTCGGCTCCTTCCGCGATGGTTCGACAGGTTTCTCGTCCGATCTTTTTCCCGGGCCTTTCTCTAGCACGTATGGCCTCAAATATGCTTAACCAACGTGCGAATAGGTCATCTAGGTGCCGGGAATCCTACGGGGTCTAACAATTTTCTACCGATTAAGACCATAGATTCAGTGGATTATTAAGCCAAGTTGTATATTTGGGAGTTGGTTCGACTTCATGGAGTTCCCTTGTCTATTATTTTCGACCGAGGTACTCAGTTTACCTCTCACTTTTGGCAGTCTTTCCAAAAGGGGATTGGGACACAAGTTAAGCTCAGCACAGCCTTTCCGCAAATGGATGGCCAATCTGAACGAACAATCCATACTCTTGAGGACATGTAGAGGGCATGTGTTATGGATTTTAAGGGTAGTTAGGATGATCATTTGCCCTTAATCGAGTTTTCTTATTATAATAGCTATCACTCTAGTATCCAGATGGCACCGTTCGAGGCTCTTTACGTGTGGAGGTGTAGATCTCCCATCGGGTTGTTTGGCGTTGGTGAGGCAACTATGATAGGGCAAGATTCGGTTCATGAAGCAATGGTGAAGGTTCAGTTGATAAGGGACAGGCTGAAAACTACTCAGAGTCATCAAAAGTCATATGCGGATTGAGAAGAAGAGATTTGGAGTTTGAGGTTGATGATTGGCTATTTCTCAAGATATCTCCCATGAAGGGAGTCATGCGATACGGAAAGAAAGGAAAACTAAGTCCCCACTACGTTGGTGCCTACCGTGTTGTGAGGAGAGTTGGTAAGGTAGTGTATGAGTTAGACTTGCCCTTGGAGTTATCTTTAGTTCATCCTGTGTTTCATGTGTCACTTTTGAAAAAGTGTTTGGGTGATCCAGCTTTGTAGTCCAGGTGGATAGCGTTGGTGTAAAGGACAACTTCAATTAAAGTATTATGGAGAAATCAACATGTTGAAGGAGCTACTGGGAAGCCGAAGCGGATATGATGGCTAGATACCCACACCTATTCTCTACCAGCTCAGTTTCAGTTTGAGGTACCAATTTTTCCCTAATTTCTAATCAGTTTTCATGTTCAGTTCATGCGTACAAGTTTGTATGATATGATATATGTATGTGGTGTCTGAATCCAGTTCAACTATGTAGTTCTTTTCGAAAGTAGTCATCCCATCAGTTTTTAGCTTAAATAATTCGTCATTGCTTATGATGATTGCTTATTTCTGATTTTTCTGCATGTTTCTAACATTCGAGGATGAATGTTCCCAAGGGGGAGATATTGTTATACCCCCGGAACCCAAGGATTGGACCCGGAAGTCAAAATGGAGAAAAACAAAAAATTCACACTGGGTCACAGGACGGTTTTTGAGGTGGCTCGTTAGGGAGGACCATGAGTCGTGAAGTGACTCGTGTTTGAGCTGGGCTTGGCAAAGTTTTGGGAAGGCCATGGGGGTGACCACAAGTCATGGTCAGACCTCACGACTCGTGAGGTCACCCATGGCGAGAGTGGAATGCATGGCTAGGGAGCTAAGGCAGTAGGGACCACGGATGTTGACCACGAGTCGTGGTCACCCATCATGATTTTTGGGGTCCCTAAAGTGAATTTTGGAAGTGTACCTGATGAATCAAGGCCACGAGTCATGGTCCCTGGCAACGAGTCGTCAGGTCAATCATTAGGACCCTTGGCAGTTATTTTTCTGTGTTTTTAGTAAGGGTGTTTTCATAATTCCTAAATTCCTAAGGCCTAAACTTTGTCGTTTTATGGTCTGAATTAGGTCTTTTAAGGGTATTAGTCCATGTTAAGACTCATTCATGCATGCAAGAGTATAGAGAGGAGTTTAGAAGGTGATTCAGGGTGTTCTTCCCCAATTTCTCTAAATTCCATATGGCTTTCAAGGGAGATCAAGAATCAAGTGTTTTCAGGTATGTAAGGTCATTAATGGGTGGATCCTTCCACACCCATGCTCCTACTCTATTATTTTACTAATAAATTATCAAAAACTCATGGGGTTTTGTATTTGATTTGTATAAAATTAAATGATTTAGTTATGGGTCTTGTGATTTTGAAGTCTTATCATAATCTACTGATTTTGATCACCTTTTGAGATTTAAATTGATTAAGATATTGTTGATTTTGAATTTCGAAACAATTAAGCTTGATTATGCATGCCCCATGATGAATCGATTTATGATCCATTGATCCATTGGTGTTTTTGATAAGCCCAGCATGAATGATGAATTTATTTATGAATTTATTATGTTATCTATTATGAACTTATGAATTTCAATCTATATGCATGATCTACAAGTATGGTGAGTTCTCATGTTTCGAGGGTCGTATGTTCATACTCTATGTTATTCCTTTCACTCTCTGGATGTTGGATTTGTTGGAAAGTTGTCCCATCAATCCGCGTTTCATGTTTAGAGGCTTATCAGACTACTAGATGTATTTTGCCGTATTGTATAAGTCAAGTACTGATTCTCCCTTATGCTATGCTATGGTTACGTTCATTATGTTAAGTCTTCTGCTTATGTGATTGAATTGAATGCATGCTCATGCCATGGGTCGACTTGGGGTCTCTTGGGGCTTCTTCTCCTGTGTCTACGATCTGGGTGTATGTTTGGGTTATAATAGGTGCAATCTACGGACTATTAATCCAATATACAGTCCATATGTTGTAATTGGGCAGTCCAAAATTAAATTAAGCTTAGGGTTCTAGCCTTAGTATAAATAACATTTTTAGTTATTTTTGATAAGGGTCTGAACATTATCGCTGAGAATAGAGTTTTGCGAGATTGCTCATTTTATTTCAAACTACTTTTGAAGATCTACTTCTAGGTTTTTGAATTTTCACCTTTTCTACTTAATTGTAAGCTGATCAGGTTTAATTCAAGAATTTTCTTATTTATTCTATCATGAGCAGCTAAATTCTTATCTAAGGTTGTGAAACCTATAGATCTCACTTATGATCAATTAATATTGGGCTTTAATATATTTAATGGAACATTGATTTCTAGTTAAAATTGATGGTTGTAAACACTAATTCATGCCAATTTCCCCCAATTATGCTTGAAAGAGTTAATTAGGGTTGGTAGTATTAATCAACAAGAACTCAAGGCTTAACCGTTGCTTAATAAATGCTCTTATAAATATGTTGAATCTAATTGATAAGATAAAATCGATTTGTGTTGAATCTTTATCAATTTGAAAGAATTGATTTAGATAAACATTACTTAATTGTTGAGAGACATTGAGTAGTTGCTTAGTGATTATTTGCCTATGATCAAAAATAAATTATCAATGAATCTGATTGAGTGATCTAGGTGGATCAACCCTAGGCGAGGACACATTCTTAGTTTCATCTCTTCTTGATTTAAACCTTTTTCAATTATATATAAATTTTATTGTAATTCTCTCATTAACAATTAATTAGAATATTATCTTAAGGCATCAAATCATATATATATGCTCATCTTAGTAGTTAAATCAATACTAAGTTCCTATAGATTCGACACCGACTCTTAGTTGGATTAATTATATTGCTAGTGACCGTGTATACTTTCTCAAGAAGATGAGTAGATTTGGATATTCACCAAACTAATGAAACCTTTATTAGTCAGATAAATTATACAAAGTAACTCATCATGAAATTCATGATGGAAAAGGCAAAGGCTTTCAGAACCCCAATGAGTCCCTCGACCGGTGTGAGACTGATGCACCTAGAAAGGACGTTGATGAAAATTTAACTCGAGGAATGATCATATCCTTGACCTATCTACCTGCTAGTTGACCAGTTATCATTCTCAACATATATAAATGTGCAAGGTTTCAGCTGGCTCCAAAGGAGTCACACCTCACTTCTGTTAAACGAATAGTTCGTTACCTCATCGGAACCCACGATCTTGGACTTTGGTATCCCCACTCAAATAACTTTGATTTAATTAGATATTTAGATGTTAATTGTGTAGATGATAGAATATATTGCAAAAGCATCAGTGTTATATGCCAAATACACAGTAAAGCTCTTAGTTATTGGCATAACAAGAAATAAAATTCAGTAGTCCTCTCCACCACTCAAGCTGAATAATTGGCTTTAGAAAATAATGGACTCAGTTATTATGGATGATACATCAATTAATTAATTATGAATTATCATATGACTTTGTGCCTATTTTTTGTGATAACACTAGGCAATTAGTCTTTCTAAATATTCTATGCAACATTCTCGAGCCAAGCATATAGATGTTAAGTGCTCGTTCATTTAAGATCATGTTGAAAACATTCATTTTATTTTAGAATTTATTGTCTCAAAATATCAATTAGCTGAATATTGTTATGAAATTCCTTTCGGAAGAATGATTTTGTTACCTTCAGAACAATCTAGGGATCGCATCTTTTCACAATTAATTTTTTGCTCTTGGTACGATTTATGTGTTTACTTTCTTTATGTGAATAATTTAATTTTAAGTGTATCCATGGTTGCCATCATTCTATAAATCTTTCCCATAGTCACTTTTCTTCATTGTCCCTTCACACCTCTCCATCTTTCTTTTACATCTTTTTGTATTCTCATATTCCATTCTCTCTCTTATCATCTCCGTTTTCCCTTTCTTTTTTTTCTTAGTGATTTATTTCTTTTTTTCAAAAACCCATGTTCTCTTTAATGGCAAAAGATAAACTACCATATAACTTTCTCCATCGGTCAATCAAAAGGCTACAAAGCCTTGCTAACATTGGCTCTCCAACGGACATTCTCTTCGACTCCTTTAAAAAAGAGATTGATGAATCATCTAGAACAATGCCAAAGAAAATAGTGATATCTCATATTTTAAAGAGACATACAAATAAGAAGATAAAGTTTGAGGAATTTGATAACTTCAAGCTCGAAGATATGTAACTGTTTTGGAGATCTACAAAAAAAGACAAAGTATTCTGCTTTCAAAATTAGACCAATTACTTTTGGAAGGGTTATCAATCTGGAACAATTGGAGGAATCCCACTGTTTTGTAAGAAATTTCTTCAAGAAAGTAGTATTCTCTTAAAAATTCAGAAATTGTCTTTGTTCTTTTAAACTTTGTGACAACGAGATGTTTGAAGAACCCATAAGATGTTATATACAAATCTTAGGGTTTCCAAAGATAGTGGTAAATTGGAAAATCCGGTCTTAGGTATTCATATTGTCCTCAGTCATTATCTATTTGAAAAGGTGTTTGGTACTAAGTTCACTCGTAGAATTCTGTATATGAATGATAGACGGCCGGATGATTTTGATGTGTCTCTTGATGAAGTAAAAAATTGTTTCTGAACACAAATCAAATATGTTGGATTTTGTACTATCTATTTTATGTTTTGAAAATAGGATCTTGGCCCATGTTATCGCTACAACTCTTCTTCCTCGAAAAGGCTTTCTCTGTTCTCTCTCTACACGACCTAACTAAACAGGCTGCAGGCACCTACATCGAGTCTGCTCGATAGAAAAACCCTTAACAATATTTCTACCAATTATACAAGAAAATAACTTCTAGCATTCATATTTACTTTTCATTATTTGCTAAAATTCTCAACCAAATAACATTACAAAATCCTTCTAACATGACTCTCCCAAGATCTAGTCTGTACGAGTATAAGAGATCTATTGGAATACTTGACAAATAAAATGACCCAGCTTCGTTCGGAAGAGGAACACTAAAGCTGGTGCTGAGTACTTCACGCCAATCAAGGAACTTCAACCTGCCACATCCTACACCAAAAAGAAAAGGTGTAGCAAGGTAGTATACGTACACCCACATACTAGTAGGCATCATTGGCCGACTAGAGTTAGTTAATACAAAAATATAAAAATCAATATACAATCAACATTACTAAATTCAACAATTAATTCATTTAGGAAACATCCCACTATGTTTATTCACTACAATATAGTTTTTATGACTCATTTAGGTTCACACAATTATCCTATGCTTCTCGTCGTTAATTAGCCTATCAGTCTACCTTTCTCTATTTCCGCTGCAGCGAAGACTCAGGCCGCTATAGTGGTTCCACTGCCGTGGCAATGTGTCCACTTCAATGCTACCCTATACAGCCAGTAATCAATTTTCCCCTGCTCCAGCTCTGTTTTATTCTATCATACAACATTCTAGAACTGCTACCCCTCTTATCGTTTCACTATGAATTACCAAGTCCATTTCTACCCTTATTAACCTCTTTAGTTATCTATAGGATTTTCCTGTTCTTCTTAGAAGTGCATCAAATAACAAAGTCTACTTTGTATCTCACGGTATTGTGCTATATTGCGTTCAAACCCATCATGTTATCATTTCTAACCCACCAAATCAATTTAAAACAAAACAATCAAATGCAATTATGAATATACTATCTCATGTTCACATAAAAATCATCAAAACAACATATGGGAGTCAATTTCCCCAACAGTAAAGTAGAAGCACATACCTGACCTCGTACCACAAAATGTCATAAGATTCCATACATGGACTAAGTTGCCCTGTACAATATGCCATACCTTTTCCTCACCTCAAAACACGATTTATGTCGGTGTATCCTATATCACACTAGTATATCAATTATCTTCCTATATCTGTAGCCTTATATATCCCAACCATACCCTCAAGATCTCTGTCTCTCAATTATACCATTGGTGATATGCCAGGCACACGCCTACATCATATCACTGTACACACATGCCAAGCACAGGCCTATCACTGTATGCACATGCCAGAGGGTCTTATGCTTTCCCTTATACTCATGACCTACAAGGGACTCTACAAATTCATGTACTATACACCCAACTGTATGAATATTCATCATACATGTTTGTATACCCACTTTTACACCTCGTTGCATGGTCCTTTAGCCATACCTATGTACTCTCTCATACCGCTCGCCCAAATACTCACCTCGGGCACGAGCCACTCGTATATCCAATCCTTATTCAAAATCTGATTGTAGTAACATGTTCATCTGAGTTCCTTAACTTCGGCCATAGGACCCTCATTTACCATCATAACGACAAGTTTCCTTCCATATTATCCATCATCTCCATCACACATTCATTTAGGGCCAATTCGCCCCTCAATTGCGGGATGCATAATCCAACACAACATGTAACATATCATCACACGATAAGAATTACACAGTCACACAACAGATACAATAACATGAAAGGAATCAACCTCATGTACGAAAAGTAATACTAACATTTAATTCATCAAGTTACAAGATTTTCAACTTGGCCCGCTCGCTGATTTAGGCTCCACTGCAGTGGCATCACTGTCGTTACAACGGTATACTACCTGCTATAGCTGTACTACTAGCAGTACTGCGACCAATCTCTATTCCAGCTTCTCTCACAATTTTGTTTCTTTATACCCATGATAACGAAAAAATGTCTGTCCATACATCATCAATTAACTCACCATAGTGTCACCATTAATACGAACAACAATCATCAATTCAGAAAATGCAATACCGATCACAGCACCTTCAAGTCATTATGTAAGGGATTACTATCCTACATCACTCTCTTCATCTAATTCTCAAACCTAGTTATAATTTGTTATTCTGTCCGTTGATCGCATCTCCTACATCGAGTCTACATGATTTACCCGTCCATCATTTCAATTCGAAGAAGGAATAAGTCCATATTTATACCTAAGAATATTCTATCAACGACACTCGAAAGTTAATCTCCTCAACAATGTTCGACTCAAGGCATATCCTGGGGCATGTAGCCATTCATTGGCTGGAATATCTCCCCTAGGGTTTTACCTCTGTTATGCCCTATAAATTTCTAACATTTAGTCTGTCTATCCATACATTAGTAAAGAGTTTTTAGAGTACAATGCATACAAGAAAGGGCTCGGGGAAAAGGTTGAATGGGCATGGAGTCAAGCTTTCAAGGGAGAGAGATAGAACAGCTGCCCGAAGGGGAAACGTGTCATAGACCCCTGCCTGGTGTGTTGGGCTCCGTGGCATGGCCCAGAATTGGCGCGTTAGGGTCCGTGCCATGGACCCCATATCCACTGCGCAAGTTATATATAAGTTCAATGTTTTCATTGGTATCATTTCCAAATAACAGACCCGCGGTAGAGAAGAGAGATATGCCATTTTCAGTAAGTTTTCCTCTGTTTACGCTACGAAACACTGCCTGAATTCAAATTAACTTCGCGTATCAAAGTTTAAGGCCTTAAGGAGCATTACTGTGGAGTTATTTTCATAAAATTCGCCCGACAAATCGTAACTCTACCGAGTCAAAGTTGTTAGAATGACTCCAAACTAATTTCTATACGATCAGAGGCTTCAAGTAAGTATTTCTCCCTTCTAAAGTATCGAGAAATTATACGTTTCTGACCATGTTCCGTTGAGTTGAAGTATAGTTAATATTTATATAGAAAGTTATCATTTTTCCAAATTTAGTACTGAAACTAGTCTCATTCTCCTAGTAATACGATTACAGTTAGAAAAGCTGTTGAATGAGGATTGAAACTTGCCAGCTAAGCAAAAATCGACGATCAAGGTATGTTAAGGCAAATATCTTCGGCAAGTGAGTTCTTTTAGTATTATAACTCAGTTTGGATCCCACTAAGAAGATTAGAGGCATATCTATTATGGCTAGTTTTTGTTATTAGCTGAGATCAATATTCCATGTCTAGTTTGAGGATTAATTATGCCTGTATAGCCTTCCCATGATCAACCTCAGGATTACTAGTTGTGTCGACGCCCGCCAGGAGAGAGATGACGTCGCTCCAAGGAGCGGTATGCCAACCGCAAGGGACGAAGATGGGGTCCAAGGTCCTCATATAGTCCATTCCATGACTGGACTATCTTTATGCCGGTCGGTACTACATTACACCCCCTGTCGAGCCTGGTGCCCAGGGTGCAGATGTCAGATATCATGAGTCCATCAGACTTAGACACAACTATAGTTCAATGGTCAAGAAGGCTTAGTTGCATACCCAAGGGACTGGTAGGACGACTATAGTTGCTAGATGACTCAGTATGACCTTGTAAGGGGTATATAGACTCAAGTGTACTCACCAGGGCTTATAGGGGCCCCAGATGGGTTATTTGTGCTGGCTATACCTTCCTACTTATGGAGGCCAGGTAAGGTTTTTGTTTGCAATTACTTACTAATAGATTATACAGTATGAAGTTAGCTATTTGGGTTGTATTTTTATCCCTTCCTTTCAATTTCATTTTAGTTCAATTAGATATTTACAATTACTGACTTACATATTCAGTACATATTGTACTGATGCCCTCCTGGGGTGCTTCATTACTTGCTTGTAGGTGCGAATAGACGCGGATCAGGACCTTCCTAGTTTTCAGCCAGATTAGCAGTGCAGTCGGCTCCTTTCCTCCAGAGCTCATAATTAGAAGGTTGACTCTCTTTTTTTGTGTGTATAGTTTACGGGTAGGTCGGGGCCCTGTCTCGACCAGTATATCATTCCTAGAGGTTTGCAGATTATTTCTAATTCCCTATGGTTAGTTGTTGTTGGCCGTATGGGGCCCATATCTTTTTTATCTTGCATGTTGGCCGTGTGGGGCCTTGTTTAGCTTATAGTTAGCGGCCTTGTCGGTCATATCTTAGTTTAGTACTGGATTTACTTTACAGTCATAACTAGATATCATGGTGGTCTTTTTGGCCCGCATAAGATCCTCTATTACTATCTATTTTTAGGTAGCTGTTTTCTTTCACATGTGGATATAAGGCCTTGTCGGCCGGGGGCTATGTCTACAGCCAAGATGTAGCTTTTTTTTTTATTTTAGATTTAGTGTTAGTCATGCACCAGAGGTGCTTAAGTTCAGTCAGGCCAGTTCAGACCCTAGTAAGGGCACCAGGTGCCGGTCATGCCTCCCAAGGTGGGGCGTGACAAACTTGGTCAGAGCAGGTCGTATCACAAAAATTCTGCAAGCCGTGCTAAGTAGAGTCTTGACTATGGATGTGTTGTGAACCACATACTATAGACAAGAGGCTGCGAGGCATGTTAGGATGGTTACTCTTCTTTCTCCTCCAGTCTTGCTATAGAGATATGTTGTATAGGGACGAGTCCCTAAGCTTACCATAATCTTCCTTTCTACAGAGAAATGATGGACGCGCGACAAACTACGACTGGAAGGAAATTAGATGTTGCAGCAGGAGAAGGCACTAGAAGGGTGCCTCAGTCAAAGTCGGCCTGATCTAAGGGTGATGGGGAGACTACATCTCCGTCTCCCCAGCACTCTCCGCCATGCCAGGAGCTATCCAGAGCGGCAGATGTGTCAACTCCACCTCCATCCATCTTTATACCAATGCCATCAGATCAGGAGTTCAGAAGTGCTATTTTTATGATAGCCCAGACGATGGCCGCATAGCATCAGCCAGTGGCACCCATAGTTGTAGAGTCTTTAAGAGGACCGATAGTTTGAGAGTTCCTTGCTCTGAGTCCCCCGCAGTTTACGTGGACAGATCGGGACGAGGACCCTCAAGACTTTTTAGACCAGCTGCAGTGGATCTTTAGAGTATTGCATGCTGCACCTCCAGAATTAGTTGAGTTAGCGGTATTTCGACTACGGGATATAGCAATATTATGGTACGAGAGTTGAGAAAGGTCCCGAGGTAGTGATGTTCCCCCTCCGACTTGGTCCATCTTTTCAGAGGCCTTCTTGGACTATTATTTGCTGTGGGAGATCCAACAGGCCTGGGTAGATCATATTTTGCATCTGGAGTAGGGCTCGATGAATGTGTGGGAGTATGCTATAAGGTTTGATTGCCTGGCCCAATATGCATCAGCTTTTGTAGATAGCATGCCAGCCAGGGTGCACCGATTTATAATGGGACTGAATCTAGAATATGTGGAGACTTGTATCATAGCTACTCTGCGAGAGGACATGGATATTGCTCGTGTTCAGGCATTTTCCCAAAATATCGAGGGGATCAGACAGCAGCAGCGGGAAATAGACAGGGAAAATCAGGAGTAGCACCATAGGCTAGACCTAGTGATGTGCAGGCAAAATTTCAGGGTGGACCCAGGCCATGACTATTAGGCAGACCAGCCAGACCCCCACCTTCCCAGCACCAGCAGGGTAGTTGATCAGGCCGTCGGGGCCAGTCAGGACCCAGCGAGAGTTTTCAACCATCAAGCTCGCAGCAGCAAAGGGGGTTAGAGCATAGTAGATTTACCATGCCACTTTTCCCTATTTGTAGTTGCCATCACCTTGGGGCATGTAGGTATGATTCTTCTGCGTGGTACATCTGCGGGCAGGAGGGTCATCTGATGAGGGACTGTCGAGCCAGGGGTCAGAGTGATCGGGACCGATAGGACAGAGCTTCAGTAGGGTCACGTGCCCTAGCATCTCTAGCAGGCGTAGGCCCTCAGCTCCTACCGGCAGAGGCTGAGGCAGATCAGCGGCATCTAGCTCAAGCACCAGTCGATATTGCACCTATTCTTTACCGGGATAATAGGAGCAAGAATCGTTGCTGGATGTGGTGACAGGTATGCTGGACATCTTCTCTCATTTTGTGTATGTCTTGATAGACCCAGGATCTACTTTGTCTTATGTTACACTATTAGTGGCTCGTAATTTCAGTATTATGCCAGAATTGCTTCAGCGACCTTTTTCAGTGTCCACACCCGTCAGTGATTCCATCATAGACAAAAGAGTCTACCGAGGGTGCACAGTAGAGGTTGTTGGTCGCCAAACTTTAGCAGATTTGGTAGAATTAGAAATGATTGACTTTGATGCAATTATGGGTATGGATTGGCTACACCATGTTATCCAATGTAGAATGTTGGACCAAAACTGTCCAATTCCACTTTCTAGGGGAGGTAGTACGGGAGTGGAAAGGTAATGCAGCCACGCCAAAAGGTAGGTTTATTTCCTATCTTCGGGTGAGGAAGTTAATAGAAAAGGGTTGCATTAATCATATTGTCAGGGTTCAGGATGTTCATGCCGAGTCCCCAACTCTCCAGTCCATTCCAGTAGTCAATGAATTTCCAGACGTATTCCCAGATGAACTTCCTGGTATTCCCCTAGAATGGGAGATCGATTTTTCAATTGATTTATTACTAGGTACTCAGCTTATATCCACCCCTCTGTATCGAATTGCTCCTGTCGAGCTTAGAGAATTGAAGGAAAGTTGAAAGATCTATTAGATAAGGGTTTCATTAGGCCGAATACCTCACCATGGGGTGCGCCAGTTCTATTTATGAGGAAGAAGGATGGCTCCCTCCGCATGTGTATAGACTACCGGCAGCTGAATAAAGTCACCATCAAGAATAAATACCCACTTCCCAGAATAGATGACTTGTTTGACCTATTACAAGGAGCAAAGTATTTCTCTAAGATCGACTTAAGATCTGAGTACCATCAGGTTTGGGTTCGAGAGAGGGACATTCCAAAAACCGCTTTTAGGACCAGGTATGGACATTTTGAATTTCTAGTCATGTCCTTCGGACTGACGAATTCTCCAGCAGTGTTCATGGATTTGATGAACAATATCTTCAGGCCTTATCGGGACTTGTTAGTGATAGTGTTTATTGATGATATTCTAGTGTATTCCCATTCAAAAGCAGAACATCGGGATCATTTACGAACAATGCTCCAAATTCTCAAAGATCGCCAATTGTATGTGAAATTTTCTAAATGTGAGTTTTGGCTGAATTTAGTGGCCTTCCTAGGTCACATTGTGTCAGAAGATGGTATTCAAGTAGATTCCCAGAAGATTGAGGCAGTAAAGAATTAGCCTAGACTGACGACTCCGATTGAGGTATGTAGTTTCCTGGGGTTAGTCGGTTATTACAGAAGATTTGTAGAGGGGTTTTCTACCTTATCAGCGCCTTTGACCAAGTTAACTCAGAAAGCAGCTATGTTCCATTGGACTGAAGTGTGTGAATAGAGTTTTCAGGAGTTGAAAAACAAGTTGACATCACCACCAATGTTAGCTTTGCCAGAAGGATCAGATGGTTATGCAGTGTACTGTGATGCTTCAAGCGTTGGGTTAGGATGTGTTCTTATGCAACATGATAAGGTAATTGCTTATGTTTCAAGACAGCTGAGGAAGCATGAAAAAAACGACCCCACCCATGACCTGGAATTGGCTGCAGTAGTTCATGCCTTGAAAATATAGAGACAATATCTGTATGGGGTGCACGTGGAATTTTTACTGATAGTAAGAGCCTTCAGTATATCTTTACACAAAAAGAATTGAATTTGTGGCAACGTCGCTGGATAGAACTATTGAGGGATTATGATGTGAACATTTTATACCACCCAGGGAAGGCTAACATTGTGGAAGACTCCTCAGCCACAAATCCATGGGAAGTTTGGCATACTTGAAGCCTGAACAACGGGAATAGGCCCAAGAATTTCATCAGTTAGCCAATTTAGCCGTTTTAATATAGACTCGGGAGATAGTGGAGCAGTGATCTAAAGTACTGCGGTGTCATCCTTAGTTGTAGAGGTGAAAAAATGGCAATATGAAGACCCTAACCTAGTCTAGCTCAGAGATAAAGCTAAACAAGGGGAAGTATCAGTTTTTGAAGTAACCGCTGACGTGGTCTTGAGATATAGGGGTCGCCTCTGTGTTCTAGATGTAGTAGGACTTCACCAGCAGATCATGGAAGAGGTGCATTATTCTCGTTATTCTCTTCACCCAGGTTCAACAAAGATGTATCATGACATAAAAGAAATTTACTGGTGGCCGAGAATGAAGAAGGAGGTAGCAGAATTTGTAGCAGAATGTCCTACATGCCAGCAGGTGAAGGTGGAACATCAAAAGCCCGACGGATTGACACGAAAAATAACAGTGCCTATGTTGAAATGGGAAGTAATCAACATGGATTTTGTGACCGAATTACCTCGAAACAGATGCAAATTTGATTCTACTTGGGTGATTGTTGACAGATTGATGAAGTCAACCCAATTTCTACCAGTTAGGGCTACCTTCTCGGAGGACCATGCTTAACTATATATTAGAGAGATAGTTCGATTGCATGGTGTTCCAATATCAATTATTTCCAACAGAGTGGCGCAGTTCAAAGCTAAATTATGGCAGTCCTTTCAGAAAGGCCTAGGAACAAAGGTTAACCTAAGTACAACCTTCCACCCTCAAACAGACGGGCAGGCAGAACGCACCATTCAGACACTCGAGGATATGTTACGTGTGTGAGTATTATATTTCGGAGGCAGTTAGGATTACCATTTAACCCTTATTGAATTTTCTTATAATAACAGCTATCATTCAACAATCCAGATGGCACCTTATGAGGCCTTATATGGGTGGAAATGCAAGTCCCCAGTTGGTTGGTTCGAAGTAGGAGAATCAGAGTTAATTGAACCAGATATAATCCATCAGTCAGAGGATAAAGTAAGACTTATCAAAGAACGGTTGCTAACACCGTAGAGCCGTGAAATCTTGCGCTGATATACGACGTAGAGACCTGGAGTTCGATGTAGGTGAATGGGTATTTTTGAAAGGTTTGCCAATGAAGGGTGTGATGAGGTTTGGTAAGAAAGGCAAGCTTAGCCCGAGATTTATAGGACCATATCGAATCCTCTGGAGAATAGACCAGGTGCCATACGAGTTAGATCTGCCTTCAGAGTTAGAATATGTTCACCCGGTGTTTCAAGTGTCGATGTTACAAAAGTGCATAGAAGACATGTACCAAATTGTTCTAGTTGAGGATGTCCAAGTTACTGAGGAATTAGCCTACGAGGAGGTTCCAGTAGCCATATTAGATCAGCAGGTTCGTAGGTTGAGAACTAAAGATGTTGCTTTTATTAAGGTATTGTGGAGAAACAGGAATAGAAAAGAGATGACCTGGGAAGCTAAGGATGATATGAGATCCAGATATCCTCATTTGTTCCAGGCTTAGTCTAGACTATGCAGTTAAGGTAAGTTATTGATTCAGTTGCTATTTCATGATTTGTTTTATATATATTGCACAATTGAGTCCAATCTTGTGAAATAGTTGTTATAGTGTTATGTGAAGTACTTGTATTGGACTTTTCTACATTTTAGGGTTTTCAGATAGTACATATTGCAGAGGAGACTCTGCCAAAATATTTTTTCAGAATAATAGTTGGAAAGTTAGACTCCTGTAAGTCACACTAGAGGATGAATGCTCCTAAGGGGGGGGGGAGGATGCTACACCCCATAAATTTCTAACATTTAGTCGGCCTATCCGTACGTTAGTCAAAGAGTACAACACGTACGAGAAAGGGGACCGAGGAAAAGGTCGAACGAGCACGGAGTCAAGCTTGCAAGGGAGAGAGCTGGACCAGCTGCCCGAAAGGGCAACGTGTTACGGACCCCTCCCAGGCACATTGGGCTCTATGGCACGACCCAAAATTGGCTCATTGGGGTCCGTGCCACGGACACCATGTCCACCGCCCAGGTTATATATAAGATCAATGTTTTCATTGGTATCATTTCCAAATAATAGACCCGTGGTTAAAGAAGAGAGATACGCCATTTTCAGAAAGTTTTCCACCGTTTACACTATGAAACGCTGCCTGAATTCAAATTAACTTCGGGTATTGAAGTTAAAGGCCGTAAGGAGCATTACTACGGAGTTAGTTTCGTGAAATTCTCCCTGCCAAGTCAAAGTTTTCAGAATGACTCCAAACTAATTTTTATATGATCACAGGCTTCGAGTAATTATTTCTCCCTTTTGAACTCTCGAGAAATTATGCATTTCTGACCTTCTTCCGTTGAGTTGAAGTATAGTTAATATTTATATAGAAAGTTATCAATTTGCCGAATTTAGTACTAAAACTAGTCTCATTATCCTAGTAATACGATTACAGTTAGAAAAGCTGTTGAATGCGGATTGAAACTCGCCAGCTAAGCAGAAATCGGCAATGTAGGTATGTTAAGGCAAATGTCTTCGGCAAGTTAGTTCTTTTAATATTATAACTCTGTCTGGATCCCAATAAGAAGATCAGAAGCATATCTATTATGGATAGCTGTTGTTATTAGCTGAGATCCGTATTCCATTTCTAGTTTGGGGATTGATTACGCTTGTATAACCTTCCCTGACCAACCCGAGGGTTACTAGCTGTGTTGACGCCCGCCAGGGGCGAGATGACGTCACTCCAAGGAGCTGTATGCCATTCGAATGGGAAGAAGATGGGGTACAAGGTCCTCATACAGTCCATTCCATGGATGGATTATCTTTATGTTGATCGGCACTACATTAAACTCCCTGTTAAGCCTAGTGCCCGGGGTGCAGATGTCAGATATCAAGAATCCATCGGACTCAGACATAGCTATAGTTCAGGGGTCGAGCAGGCTCAGTTGGAGACCCAGGGGACTGGTAGGACGGCTATAGTTGCTAGATGACTTAGTATGACCTTGTTAGGGGTATATAGACTTAAGTGTACTCACTAGGGCTTATAGGGGCCCGGGATGGGTTATTTTGTGCTGGTTGTACCTTCCGGCTTATCGGGCGCAGGTAAGATTTTTTTTTTCAATTAGTTACTAATAGATTAGACAGTAAGAAGTTTAGCTATTCGAGTGGTATTTCTATCCCTTCCTTTCAGTTTCATTTCAGTTCAATCAGTTATTTACAGTTACTACCTTACATATTCAGTACATATTGTAGTGACGCCCTCTTAGGGCGCTGCATTACATGCTTACAGGTGCGGATAGAAACGGATCAGGACCTTCCTAGTTTTCAGCGAGATTAGTAGTGTAGTCAGCTCATTTCCTCCGGAGCTCATAGTTGGAAGGTTGACTCTCTTTTTTTGTGTGTATAGTTTACAGGTAGGTCGGGGCCTTATCTCAACCAGTATATCATTCCTAGAGGTTTGCAGATTATTTCTAATTCCCTATGGTTAGTTGTTGTTGGTTGTGTGGGACCCATATGTGTTTTATCTTGCGTGTTGGCCGTGTGGGGCCTTGTTTAACTGATAGTTAGCGGCCTTGTCGGCCATATCTTAGTTTAGTATTGGATTTACTTTACTGTGATAACTAGACATCATGGTGGTCTTGTTGTCCCGCATAGGATCCCCTATTATTATCTATTTCTGGGTAGCTATTTTCTTTCCCAGGTGGCTACAAGGCCTTGTCAGCCGGGGGTTGTGTCTACAACCAAGATATAGCCCGTTGTTTTCTTGATTTGAGATTTAGTGTTAGTCATGCACCAGAGGTGCGTAAGTTTAGTTAGGCCAGTTCAGACCCTAGTAAGGGAACCAAGTGCTAGTCATGCCTCCCAAGGTGGGGCGTGACAACCTCATTATGAGTTTTTTTTTCACCCCTCCTCTAATACGCTTGTTCTTAGATTCTCGCTGATTTCGATTAATAGTCCACAACATAGTTAAAAGTACAATCCTACTTATCCAAAGCATATAAATTCTATGCACGTATATGTTTAGATAACTAAAATCTATCGCAAAAGCGAGTAAACCATATCCTACCTGTGCGCCAAGCTATTGTCACGATCGTCTTCGTCTGCGACTATCCTATTTTTGATTTCCTCGTGAGAGTTCCTAGCCATGGATGTCAAATTCCACCCTTGGATCCTATTGTTTTCCTCCAAAAAGTCTATTTTCTATTTTTCAATATTTTTAATAAGTCCTCCTCAAGGACTAGGTTTTTAATATCCAAATCAGAATGGGATTGCAAATTTCTGGTACATGTCATACGCTGTAGCAGACAACCTTCCTACTGCAGCGGTTGGCTGTAGAGGAAACCATTCCCACTGTGACGAACACTCCTTGGGTCCGCCTGATCTCAACTACGCCCGTTTGAATTTATTCTCTATGAATCCATCGTTTGTCAGGATATATCATAAATTTCTAAAAATTTTAATTTGCTCAATTTTTATGGGGTCGGAATGCTATAATGGCCGGGTGGGTCATTACATCAGATACCAATTAAAAACCTGCTCATCCCCGAACGGCGCTATGATTTCGAGGTGTGGTTAAATAGATACCGCAAAATTCCTCTTACTCCTAGTCGGTGTGGGGACTCATTTAACTCCTATTTTCTGGACTCCGGATCGATTATTTTTAGAACTCTTTTATTATTTTCACGTGTATCCAATTATTCTTTGGGGTCATAATTATTCATCTAGATTTTAATCTGAACTCGAGTGTAAATTCCCATCGTTACCCTTCCTTCAGTGTTACGAGTATTCTCCTCTCTATTCAAATGACCTAGGTATTACTAATTTATTGGATGTCATGGACCGATTGTGTTACACCCCGTAAATTCTTGACATTTAGATGGCCTATTCTCATGTTGGTTAAGAGTTTTAGAATTCCATACGTGCTAGAAAAAGGGTCCGGGGAGAGACCAGACAAGCGCCAAGTTGGAGTGTCGCAAGGCAAATGCGACTTATAAATCGCATTCGACAAATGCGACTTAAAGGCCCCAAGTATATAAATCCTTCCCACTTTGTTTTAAATCATTTCCCATCTTTTAATTTCAAGTAAGCGACCAAAAATAGAGGAAGACAAGGATTCCATACAAATATTCATCCGATTTTGCCGTCAAACGCAGTACAATCTAAAATTAACTCCGGGTAGCGAAGTATAAAGCTGCAGGAAGCATTCCAACAGAGTTAGTTTCGTGCAATTCGGTCGGCGAATCGTCATCCTACCAAGCTAAGGTAAGTGGAATTGCTCCAAATTAGTGTCAATATACTCCTAGCCCTAAAGTGAGTATTCTCCCTTCTGGACTTCCGAGAAATTGCGAGTTTTCGGCTGTTTTTCGATAAGTCAAAGTTTGGGCAGTATATATATTCAAAGTAGTGTTTTCTTCCAGAATATTGATGAATTTTGTTTTATTTGCTATGAATATGAATGCAGTTGGAAGAAATAGCTGGATATAGGCCGAGTTACGCCAGTTAGCCAAGAAGTTAGTAACTGAGGTATGTAAAGCTAGTTTCTTCAGTAAGTTAGTAATTCTAGCATAGTAAAATAGAGTAAATTCCAGAAGAAAGTTTCAGAAGCCGAGTATTATGCCCAACGTGAATTCAGTAAGCATGTCTGAGTTATTATACCATATGCAGAATAAAAGTCAGTAAATTAGTATCAGACAGTGAGATATTATTCCAGACTCAGTATAACCAAGTATCAGATTCAGTTTAATTCAGCAAAAGATTCAGAATAGAATATCAGATCATGGATAGTATTATCAGATTTATTATACATGATATATGTGATTATTGTTGCTTGGAGAGACCTGATTGTTTTATGTGGGCACCCTTAGAGCTTTCTTGCAGCCCCAGGGTTAATAGCTATGTTGACTTGCCCGCCAGAGGGTGGGGATACATCACTCCAAGGAGTGTCATGCCGTCCGCTAGAGGACGAAGATGCGATGCAGCATTCCCCATAGCAGGCTGATAAGCATTATAACATACCCCTGTCGAGCGCTAGCACCCAGGGCACAAATTATAGATTACAGATCACAGATCTCAAATTACAGTTTACAGGAGTCCTCCGGACTCAGATACAGCTATAGTCAGGGGCCCAGAGAGCCTGAGTTGCATACCCAGGGGGCCGGTGGGATGCTTGTAGTTATTAGGTGAGTGGTGTGAATAGTTACTAGGTGGATGGAGACCCGGGTAGGGGTATATAGATTGCATGTTGATTGATACCTTCCAGCTTATGGGGGCTAGTATAGGTTCTTGTATGCTATATGTGTTATTTATTAAATTGATAGATAGCAGGATGCCACACTGACAGGTATGATTCTCACCTTCTTTCCAGTACAGTTAAGCTCATTTAAGATTCTGCTATCCCAGGAAGTGTTAGCCATCTCCTATACTTCAGTAACTATCAATATTACTGTTTATCTTTAGTTATGTTCTTGTTATTGCTTTGCATACTCGGTACCTGTGGTATTGACGCCCGTTTAGGGGCGCTGCATTACTTGCCTGCAGGTACTCATAGACGAAGAGCCGATCCCTCGTAATTCCAGCCAGCACACAGAGTCATCAGCTCTTGTCATCCGGAGCTTGACAGCTAGAGGTTTATTTCTCTTTTTTGTTTTACAGTACGGGTAGGCCGAGACCCTGTCCCGACCATCTTATTATCATTCTTAGAGGCTTGCAGATTGTATATTCCCTGTGGTTACTCGTACCGGTCGTGTGAGGCCGTGTGTATGTTTTAGTTTGTTTATGATGGCTGTATGGGGCATTGTATAGTTGATAGTTGGTGACCTTGTCGGTCACAGAGCAGTTTAGCATTTAGTTCAGCTTTTCAGTGAAACTAGTAAGCATGGTGGCCTTGTCGGCCCGCATAGGTTCCTTTATACTCTTGTGGTTCTGGTTAGCTGTTGTTTTCTTACAGGAGGCTATAGGCCTAGTCGGCCAGAGGCTATATTTACAGCCATTATATAGCCCGTTGGTTCCATGAATCCAGGGTTAGATCCAACGTTGCACCAGAAATGCTTAGGCTCAGTAGTCCAGCAGTCCAGGTCTTAGTAGGGCACCAGGTGCCAGTCATGCCTCCCAAGGCAGGGTGTGACAAACTTTGTATCAGAGTAGGTCATATCCTAGGGAGTCTGCAAGCCGTGCTAAGTAGAGTCTTGTCTATGGATGTGTTGTGCACCACATACCATAGGCAGGAGGCTGCAAGGAATGATAGGATGGTTACTCTTTCTTCATATTCAGTCATGCTATAGAGCAGTACAATATAGGGTTGAGTCCCTAAAGCTTATGATATTATTTGTTTACAGATAAAATGGTAGACCAGTGACATCCTGTCACAGGTAGAAGATCGGATACCGCAGTAGGAGAAGGCACCAGCAGGATTCCTCAGCCTCATTTAGAATCAGCCCGATCTGAGGGCGATACAGAGGCAACATCTTGACCTTCAAAGCGGTCCCCACCCCACCAGGAGCCACTCAGGACGACATTACCTCCAACAGTTCCTGTACCTACACTATCCGACCAGGAAATTCGAAGTGCAGTAGTTATGTTGGCACAAATGATGGCTACTCAACGCCAGTCAGTGCCACCCGTAACAGCAGAATCATCAGGTGGGCCTGGCAGTTTGAGGGTCCGAGAATTTTTGGCATTACGTCCCCCGCAGTTCATAGGGTCAGATTAGGCAGAGGACCCCCAGGATTTCCTGGATCAGATGCAGAGAATCTTTTGAGTCATGCATGTGACATCTATAGAGTCGGTTGAGCTAACGGTATTCCGGCTGTGACATATTGTTGTATTGTGGTACAAGAGTTGGGAAAGGTCTTGAGGGAGAGATTTTGCCCCTCCGACCTGGTCCAGCTTTTCAGAGGCTTTCCTGGACCGTTATCTTCCACGAGAAATCTGATAGGCCCGGATGGACCAGTTTTTGTACTTGGAGCAGGGGGCGAGAAGTGTACGGGAGTACGCCCCGCAGTTCGATTCCTTAGCCGGCTATGCTCCAGCCTTTGTGGACACCATGCCATCAAGAGTCCACCGGTTTATTATGGGTCTGAACCTAGAATATATTGAGGCATGCATGACAGCTACGCTGCGGGAAGATATGGTTATTGCTCGGGTGTAGGCCTTTGCCCAGACTATTGAGGGCCTTAGACAGCGGCAACATGATAGCAGAAAAATAAATCAGGAACAATGCCGCAGGGATAGATCAAATGAGATACAGGGGGATATTTGGAGAGGGCCTAGGCCACGGTTGTCAAATAGGCCACCTAGAACCCCACCTCCATCACAGTAGCAGAGGGGTAGATTCAGTCGTTGAGGGAAGTCAAAGTCCGGCGGCAGCTCACAAACGGTAGATTCACCCAACAGAGGAGGGCAGAGAAGAGAAGGTATACACCCCCACCTTGCCCTATTTGCAGCCGACCCCACATTGGAGCTTGCAGATATGGCTCCACAGGGTGTTATTATGTCGGCAGGAGGGTCATGTGATAAGAGACTATCCAGCCAAGGGTCAGGGTAACCGAGATAGACAGGACAGGGTGTCAACAGGGCCGCGAGCTCCAACAGCCTCGGCAGGGCGTAGGCCCTCAGTCCCAGTAGGCAGTGGCCAAGGCAGATCAGGGGCCTCTAGTTTAGGTACGGGCCCAAGACGTACCTATGCATTATCAGGGAGGCAGGACTTAGAGGCGTCTCTAGATGTGGTAACAGGTATGATGACTATTTTATCTCACCCTGCCTTTGTATTGATTGATCCAGGATCTACCTTATACTACGATACCCTATTTGTGGCTCGAAAGTGAAGTGTTACACCAGAGTTGCTTCAGCAACCCTTTTCATTATCTAAACCCATTGTTGACTTCATCATAGCCAGAAGGGTTTATCGAGGGTGTACAGTAGAGGTTGCTGATCCTCAGACCACAGTAGATCTGGTAGAATTAGAGATGATTGAATTCGATGCCATTATGGGTATGGATTGGTTAGTGCCGTGCTATGCCAATGTAGAATGCTGGACCAAGATGGTTTGATTCCACTTTCCAAGGGAGGAAGTACGAGAGTGGAAGGGTAGTACAGCTACGCCAAAAGGTAGGTTTATTTCCTACCTTCAGGCAAGGAAGTTGATAGCTAAGGGATGCATTTGCCACATAGTTAGAGTCCAGGATGTGCGGGTAGAGCCTCTGACTCTCCAGTCTGTTCTAGTGGTTAATGAATTCCCCAACATATTCCCAGATGAGCTACCTGATATTCCCCTAGAAAGAGAAATAGATTTTGCAATTGATGTGCTACCAGGAACTCAACCCATATCGATCCCTACGTATCGTATGGCTCCTGCTGAACTCAGAGAACTAAAGGAGCAGCTGAAGGATCTATTAGATAAAGGCTTTATTAGGTTGAGTACTTCACCTTGGGGTGCGCCGGTTCAGTTTGTGATAAAGAAGGACGGCTCCCTCCGCATGTGTAAAGACTACCGGCAGTTGAACAAGGTTACAGTCAAGAATAAGTATTCGCTTCCCAGAATAGATGATTTGTTTGATCAGTTACAGGAATTGAAAGACAGGTTGACCTCCGCCCTAGTGTTAGCATTGCCAGAAAGTACAGAGGGTTATGCAGTTTATTGTGACACTTCGGGTATTGGGTTAGGATGTGTGTTGATGCAACATGGTAAAGTAATTGCTTATGCTTCCAGACAGCTGAGGAAACATGAAACGTTTTATCCTACCCATGACCTTGAACTAGCCGCAGTGATCCACACCCTAAATATATGGAGACATTACTTGTATGGAGTCCATGTGAATATTTTCACAGATCATAAAATCCTACAGTATATCTTCACCCAGAGAGAGTTGAATTTGCGGCAGTGTCGCTGGTTGGAGTTGTTGAATGATTATGATGTAAATATTCTGTATCACCCAGGAAGAGCCAACATAGTAGCAGATGCCCTTAGCCGTAAGTCTATGGGGAGTTTGGCGTACTTGCAACCCGAGCAGCAGGAATTGGCCCGAGAAATACACCAGTTAGCCAGTTTAGCCATTCGTGTAGCACAAACAGAGGACAACAGAGCAGTAATTCAGAGCACCGTAGTGTCATCATTAGTTGTGGAGGTAAAGGAACGACATTATGAAGATCCTGACCTGGTTCATCTTAAAGACAGAGTTCAATAAGGAAAAGCGCCGGATTTTCAGGTAACTGAGGATGAAGTGTTGCGATGTAAGGGCCGCCTTTGTGTTCCAGACGTTGCAGTGCTTCGCCAGAAGATTATGGGTGAGGTACATTACTCCCGCTATTCTCTCCATCCAGGCGTGACGAAAATGTACCACGATATCAAAGAAATCTACTGGTGGCTAGGTATGAAGAGGGAAATAGCAGAATTCGTAGCCCAGTGTCCTAACTGCCAGCAAGTAAAAGCTGAACACCAGAAACCAGACGGATTGACTCAAGACATAGCTATGCCTCTTTGGAAGAGGGAAGCAGTAAATATGGATTTTATAGAAGGATTACCCCGTACCAGGCATAGAAATGACTCGATTTGGTTAATTATTGACAGACTGACAAAATCAGCCCATTTTCTGCCAGTAAGGGCTACTTTGTCTGCCGAAGATTATGTTGAGTTGTATATCAGAGAAATAGTCAGACTGCACGGTGTTCTAGTGTCCATTATCTATGACAGAGGGGCACAATTTACAACCAAATTTTGGCAATCATTTCAGTGAGGCCTGGGAACACAGATTAATCTGAGCATAACTTTTCGTCCTCAGGTAGATGGGCAGGCTGAACGCACTATTCAAATGCTCGAGGATATGTTGCAAGCCTGTGTGTTGGACATTAGATGTAGCTGGGATGAGAACTTACCACTTATAGAGTTCGCCTATAATAACAGTTACCATTCAGCTATCCAGATGGCACCTTATGATGCATTGTATGGGCGAAAGTGCAGATCGCCAGTTGGCTGGTTTGAAATAGGAGAGTCAGCGCTGATTGGGCTAGATATCATTCATCAGTCAGAGGAAAAGTAAAGTTTATCAGAGAACGCCTACTGACTGCTCAAAGCTGCTAGAAATCGTATGTTGATGTGCAGCGTACAAACTTGGAATTTAATGTGAATGACTGGGTATTCTTGAAAGTTTCTCCAATGAAAGGGGTGATGAGATTCAGCAAGAAAGGCAAGCTCAGCTTGAGATTTGTTGGGCCTTATCAGATTCGCCAAAGAATAGGCCAAGTGGCATACGAGTTGAACTTACCTCCAGAGTTAGAGTCTGTTCATCCATTTTTCCACGTGTCCATGCTAAAGAAGTATATAGGAGACCTCTCCAGAGTTGTCCCAGTTCAGGATATCCAGGTTACGGAGGAGCTGTCTTATGAAGACGTTCTAGTAGCCATACTAGACCGGCAGATTCGCAGATTAAGAACTAAAGATGTTGCTTCTGTCATGGTATTATGGTGTAATAGGAACCAGTGGAAATGACTTGGGAAGCAGAGGAAGATATGAAAGTCAGATATCCTTAGTTATTTCATACTTAATCAGCCATAGGTACGTTAGTATTGTTGTTTTATGAGTTGCCTTATATTTATGTGTATAAATGAAATAGTTGACTATAGTCTATTGCGTGATGAATACTATAGTATTGTGTGAAATACTTGTATTGGACTTTTCTATGTTTCAGGATTATTGAGGTAATCCATTTTACAGGGGAAACTTTGCCAAAATTTTTCGAGAATAAGTCGAGTAAGTTGAGATTCCTGTGAGCAGGAGTTTACATTCGAGGACGAATGCTCTTAAGGGGGGGAGGATGTTACACCCCGTAAATTCTTGACATTTAGATGGCCTATTTGCATGTTGGTTAAGAGTTTTAGAATGCCATACGTGCTAGAAAAAGGGACGGAGAGAGACCGGACAACCGCCAAGTCGGAGTGTCGCAAGGCAACTGCGACTTATAAATCGCATTTGACAAATGCGACTTATAAATCGCATTGGACAAAAGTATATAAAGCCTTCCCAGTTTGTTTTAAATCATTTCCCATCTCTCAATTTCTAGTAAGCGACCAAAAAAAGAGGAAGACGACGATTCCATACAAATATTCATCCGATTACTCCGTCAAATGCAGTCCAAACTCAAATTAACTTCGGGTAGAGAAGTATAAAGCTGCAGGGAGAATTCCTACGGAGTTAGTTTCATGAAATTCAACCGGTGAATCGTCGTCCTACCGAGCTAAGGTAAGTGGAATTGCTCCAAATTAGTGTCAATATACTCCTAGCCTAAAGTGAGTATTTCTCCCTTCTGGACTTCCGAGAAATTGCGAGTTTTCGGTTGTTTTTCGATAAGTCAAAGTTTGGGTAGTATATATATTCAAAGTAGTGTTTTCTTCCAGAATATTGATGAATTGAGTTTTATTTGCTATGAATATGAATGCAGTTGGAAGAAATAGCTGGATATTGGCCGAGTGACGCCAGTTAGACAAGAAGTCAGTAACTGAGGTATGTAATGCTAGTTTCTTCGGCAAGTTAGTAATTCTAGCATAGTAAAATAGTGTAAATTCCAGAAGAAAGTTTCTGAAGCCGAGTATTATGCCCAGCGTGAATTCAGTAAGCATGTATGAGTTATTATACCATATACAGAATAAAAGTCAGTAAATTAGTATCAGATAGCGAGATATTATTCCAGACTCAGTATAACTCAGTATCAGATTCAGTTTAATCCACCAAGAGATTCATAATAGAATATCAGATCATGGATAGTATTATCAGATTTATTATACATGTTATATGTGATTATTTTTGGTTGTAGAGACGTGATTGATTTATGTGGGCACCCTTAGAGCTTCCTTGCTGCCCTATGGTTAATAGCTGTGTCGACTGGCCCGCCAGAGGGTGAGGATACGTCACTCCAAGGAGTGGCATGCCATCCGCCAGAGGACGAAGATGGGTTGCAACATTCCCCATAGTAGGCTAATCAACATTATAGCATACCCCTGTCAAGCTCTTGCGCCCAGGTCACAGATTACAGATTACAGATCACAAATCTCAGATTACAGTTTACAAGAGTCCTCCGGACTCAGATACAGCTATAGTCAGGGGCCCAGAGAGCCCGAGTTGCATACCCAAGGGGCCGGCGAGATGCTCGTAGCTACTAGGTGAGTAGTGTGAATAGTTATTAGTTGGATGGCGACCCCGGTAGGGGTATATAGATTGCATGTTGATTGGTGCCTTCTAGCTTATCAGGGCTGGTATAGGTTCTTGTATGCTATATGTGTTATTTATTAAATTGGTAGATAGTAGGTCGCCGCACTGACAGGTATGATTCTCATCTTCTCTCCAGTACAGTTAAGCTCATTTAAGATTCTGCTATCCCAGGCAGTCTTAGCCATCTCCTATACTTCAGTAACTATCAGTATTACTGTTTATCTTAAGTTACGTTCTAGTTATTGCTTTGCATACTTGGTACCTGTGATACTGACGCCCCTTGGGGGCCGCTGCATTACTTTCCTGCAGGTACTCATAGACGAGGAGCCGATCCCTCATAATTTTAGCCAGCACACAGAGTCATCAACTCCTATCATCGGGAGCTTGACAGATAGAGGTTTATTTCTCTTTTTGTTTTACTGTACGGGTAGGCTGGGGCCCTGTCCTGACCATCTTATTATCATTCTTAAAGTGTTGCAGATTGTATATTCCCTGTGGTTAGTCGTACCAGTCGTGTGAGGCCGTGTGTATGTTTTAGTTTGTTTATGATGGCCATGTGTGGCCCTGTATAGTTGATAGTTTGTGACCTTGTCGGTCACAGAGCAGTTTAGCATTTAGTTCAACTTTTCAATGAAGCTAGTCAGCATGGTGGCCTTGTCGGCCCGCATAAGTTCCTTTATACTCTTGTGGTTCTTGTCAGTTGTTGTTTTCTTACAGGAGGTTATAGGCCTAGTCGGTCGGAGGCTGTATTTACAGCCGTTATATAGCCCGTTGGTTCCATGAATCCAAGGTTAGAGCTAGCCTGGCACCAGAAGTGCTTAGGCTCTTAGTCCAGCAGTCCAGGTCTTAATAGGGCACCAGGTGCCAATCATGCCTCCCAAGACAGGGCGTGACAGATTATTTCTCGAAAAGGTGAGGTTCAGCCACATAATTTCAACAGTCACTCTTTTTGACAATTCACTGCAGCGAGTGGAATTTCTACTATGGCGATCTTGCCATAGCAGAAATATGGTCCGTTGTAGTGGAATATCGGGGTCCTTTAAAGGTAGAAAAAGTGTTTCCATGTTCATTTTCCAAGTTTTCCAATTCCATTTGCACAAATTCTTCTAACTTCCACTAATAAGAATTCGACATTTTCTCAGTTGATATTCTACTCTTATGATTCTAGGCTTCATCTGGTTCCATTTCTTGCAATAATGTGTCCATTACCCTCATGTTCAAGTAGTTTTGAAGTGGGGAGGGTAGGTTTACCTCTCTTCTTGTCAGGCTATATTTCCAAAGGATGCTCGTAATTTTTACGTTCTCAAGTATTTTCTTTCATTCTCTGTGTGTTTTTGGCTAGTTTCATGTGGTTGTAGGCTCAAGAATGAGGGGTTCGAGTGGGCTGATGGTTTGGATTGCTTTCTTCTCTTCAGGCTTGAATCCAAGCCCTATTAAAATGGAAAATTGTTGGTAGGGCAAGGTTAAGTCGACCTCTTGCCTAATCTGCAGTTAGTTTGGTATATTATGGAGGTTGAACGTCCAACCTCTATAGATGGGATGCGAAGGTCTGGAGAAGATGATGTTCGCTGCAGCGGTCCCTTTATCGCTGCAGCAGTACTATCCCAGTGGTCTCTCTTCCACTAAAGTGGACCCACTACAGCAGACATACGACCGCTTCAGCAATCCAGCTGGGCAGTACCTGCTTTCAATTCCAGTCCTTGCTTTTTTTTCTTCCCCTTCTGCATTATTCACTTCTAATCTTCTTCCATTAGTTCATGTTTGTTTTCATGGATTCTTCTAGCAACAACATTTACACCAAGGACTATATCCGCTTTGTTAATGACCAATGGCAATTTCGGTATAGCAAATAGGCCACAAAGGATATGCTGCATGAGAGGAGTTTTGTGATGTAGGATATGGAGGAGAAGGCTTCGGAGTTCTATGCCCTCCTCCATGAGATTCGTTGGGGCCCATTGGTAGAGGACTCAGGCAAGGCTAACAAGGCCTGGGTGAGGGAGTTCTACGCTAACCTTCCCACAGTCATTTGGAGCTGGGATGAGCCAGCGGCCTATGTGGCCTATGTCTGGGGCAGGCAAATCATCTTGACAGCTGCTACAATCAATGATGCCTTGGGTCTGCCAAACCCGCTCGAGTCTTAGCTGAAGAACATGATGTGCACAGGAGTGGAAAGTGGCTTGTGGACACTTTGGTGGTAGAGGAGCGAAGGGCTACTACTAACTGGGTATCACTCAGACGGGTATTCAGAGAACCCACTTTATGGTCGAGGCCAAAAGATGGTTGAATTTAGTGTCTAGGAGGATCCATCCGTCTTTCAATGTCACAGATGTGACTTATCATTAGGCGTTGGTGGTGGCTGCTATCTTAAGTGCGGTGAGGGTCAACGTGGGGGCCCAGATCATTGAGGTGTAGAGGTATTTCCACACAAACACTATCACTAGCCTGCCATTTCCTTCCCTTATCACCCTGCTATGCAAGCGACCCCGAGTGCACTAGGAGTTTCGGGATGTCATCATGGATTATGACAGGCCCTTCGATCCATTGAGAGTGAAGGAAGCTCCAGGGAGAGGCCAAAAAAAGGATGCCTCAATAGAGGAGGATGGTAGGGCCAACACTTCTAGATGGGTTAGGCCATTGAATTGGATCGAGGTTGAGATGGCGTCTACGAGGGAGCTCCTCAGAGGGTTGCCCAGATCTCCTTCCCCTAGGAGGCCTTCTACTAGCCGACCTTCTACCAGTCAACCCTTTGGTGCAGCTATCCCCGATTCGAGAGAGATGTAGGGGGTGATTGCTGCCTTAACCCAGACCCATGTTGAGCTCCGTGAGGATCTGGAGAAGGAGAAGAGGAAGAGGCTCTCCCATGACAAGCTGATCATGCACATGTGGAAGGGAATTAAGAAGATTCTAAAGACTCTTGCTCCCAGTGCCAAGACACCTCAGGCAACCCGACATGATCTCCCCGAGTTCTCCTTCCTCAACAGGTTTGAGGAGGGAAAGGATGATGAGGTTGGCAGCGGTAGTGACGACGCCTCCAGATAATTGAGTTGTAGTGCTTCCCCACTGTTTTTAGCTTTATAATTGTTTGTTGGGTAGCCCCCATTTGGGACTTGTAAGACAATTCTATTTTCTTTCTTTTCTGGTTTTTGTTGTTGAATAATAATATTGGTTCTACCTTGATGTACGGATGCTCGTTTGGCATCCTAAGACATTAGTCGTGTTGGTCCTCTTTATGATATCGTATTAAGTTACTTATATTTGCATTACTTACCCATTTTTCACTAGGTGCTATTTGTTATCTGATGCTCATCACGGGGGTACTGAAATTTTGAAATCTATCATTCTGCTTGACCACGTCCGTTGTAGCAGTCGTCTTACGGCGACAGTGGGTCCGTGGCAGCGGTACCTTATGTTGTAGCGAGTTTGCTGCAGTGGGACAGCTTTCACTGCAGCGAAACTCACTAAACAGAACAAATGTATAACATGATTCCTCTCATTTCTCTGGTCAACAAAGTCAATCTCACCTGCCAATGTTATTGCGGTTTTTGCTAATCATACTTAGGCAGATACAAATTAGGGCTGTATGAGATACCAATTGGACTCAACTCGGGCGATCGACACAACCAGACAGTATAATAGGAAAGAAATAAGTGTGACTTCCTAAATGCCTTACAACTTCTCGAAGATTAGATGTGGACATCTACACACCAATCCGTAGGAGTCTACTCGACATTGCTCTTGTACTTGTAGACTAGTAACCTAGATGCTCTGATCCTAACTTGTCACGTCCCAACTAAACAGGTCGTGTGGGCACCTACATTGACTCTGCTCGATAGGAGAACTCTTACAACATTTCTATCAATTAGACAAGAAAATAACTTCTAGCATTCACATTTACTTTTCATTATCGGCTAAAAATTCTCAAACAAATAACAAGGTGGGATCCCTCTAACATGACACTCTGAAGATCCAATTAGACAGGTACAAGAGCTCTATTTTAATAATTAACAAACAAAATGACCCAACTTCATTTGGAAGAGGAACACTGAAGCTGGTGCTGAGTACTCCACGCCAATCAAGTAACTTTAACCCGCCATATCCTACACCCAAAAGAAAAAGCATAGCAAGGTAGTATAAGTATGCCACACATACTGGATCATCGACCGACTAGGGTTAGTTAACACAACAACATAAAAATCAATATACAATCAATATTACTAAATTCAGCAATTAATTCACTTAGGCAACATCCTACCAAGTTTATTTACTATAATATAGTTTGTATGACTCATTCGGGTTCACACAATTATCTTATGCTTCTAGGTGTTAATTAGCCGATCAGTCTGTCTTTCTCTATTTCGATTGCAGCAAAGGCTCAGGCCGATATAGTGGCATGTCACGCTATCATTCCTATCATCTTCATATTCTTCTATCCCATTCTTGATTTCCTTGTGAGAGTTCCTAGCCTTGGATGTCAAATTCCACCCTTGGATCCTCTTGTTTTCTTCCAAAATGTCTATTTTCTATTTTTAGATGTTTATAATAAATCCTCCTCAAGGACTAGCTTTTTAATATCCAAATCGGAACGGGATTGCAAATTTCTAGTCGACGTCATCCGTTGCATGGTTCGCTGTAGAGAAAACAATTCCCGCCGTGGAGGACACTCACTTGGGTCTACCCGATCTCGACTATGCCCGTTCGAATTTATTCTCCATGTCTCACCCGTTTGTCAGGGATTTATCATGAATTTCTAAAAAATTTAATTCACCCAATTTTTATGGGGTCGAAATGCTATTATGGTCGGGTGAGTCATTACTCTCTCAAACAGAGATGTTTTTGTCCTGTACTATTGGCTGTAAAAGTACAAATGGAATTGGGTTAAATGGATTTTGGAATACATGTCTGAAAGTGCTAAAGACTCTTGTGTTACTTCCAGCGTTTCTTATAATATACTGATTTTCCTCACTCTGAAAGCATCCTAAATGGATCTCTCTGACTGCATATCTAAGGAAATAAATTCAACATATGACACCCAAGCGTTTTCCAATATAGAATAACTGCTCATTGATAGTAAGTTGTCTAATAAAACTCTCTCGAAGGCCAAGGTAGAACCAACTATTGAATACAAAAGTCTGGATATTCCTATTCCTAAGTAAATGAAGGAGGTGTCGGAGATCAAGCAATCCTTAGTTTCAGTGGTAGATGGACTGCAAAAGGTTTAGGAGTCTCTAAATATGGTGATCTCTCTCTCTAAGGGAACAAACTCTGGTGTGGGTAAGTTGACGCTCTTAATGGATAACATGCAACAAGAAGGGGTCAAGTCTGAGAACAAGCTCCTTTAGAAACTCGACTTTGCAGTTCAAGGGACTAGTACCTCCAATACGAAGCTTGTGGTTGATGTTCATAATTTCTACTCCTCTCTCTTCAAGAATTTGAGAAGTCCTATTACTCCTTCTCTGAAATGGTAATCAATACCCTTAAGTACATTTTTTTCAAGTGCTAAATTCTTACTCTTTTTTGCCCAATTATTGAAATTCTAACAGTCTTTTGGTTGTTTTTGCTGGAAAAAATTCCCCGTGGGTTTGATTTATTCATCCACTATTCTCTTTCTAACCAATATTCCTTTTTGATACTGAAAGGGGAGAAAATGTGTGAAAGTTTATTTTTTTACTATTGTTGTATGTATTTATGTATTTTATGTCTTTATTTGCTATATTTTATATTTTTTTTACTATTGTTGTACGTCTTTATATGGTATATTGTGTATGACTTGCTTTGGATAACCTACAGGTGAAAATGATGTTAAAACATATGTTATGGCTCGTATCATGTGTATGCTCTCTAGTACAGATTTTTGTATTGGTAAAAAGGAAGTCACCTAGTACACATGCACCATCTTAGAACATTACTCATCACACAAGACAAATAGTGAGGGGGAGTTGATAACGCTCAAATCGTACTCTTGTAAAAGTATGACGTGAACATTGTCAATAAAGAACCCAGCTAGGTTGGGGTCGATCCAATAGGGAATATGATCAAGATATAGAATAACACTATAATTTAAGCTTTTAAGTATGTTATTTCCTAAATGGGGGTTTCGTAAGGAAGTAAACACGTAAAAGTATTAACAATTGAATTGTTATCAAGGGAAGTGTTCCCCATGGATTCATAACTACTTTAGGTTTTACACTTGTGATCTATGCCAATACGTAACTTGTAGAACTGATAACTTAGGTTCATTCAAATGAATGGTTCGCCCCTATTAGATAACTATACTCAATTACCAGATTAGGTTTCTTGAGTGATTTCACTTTAACCGTTATCAATTTTTTCCAAATTAACTATCCTGCGACCGCAGCTCAAGTCACAAAATGAACCATAAAGTTCAAAGCTTTGTTGTTCTTCTCTTTTTGTAATCTCTACCTCTATAGATTCAAGCAAGTAGAGAATTCTGGCAACTCCTAACGTTGTGCTCCATTAAAAAACGTTTAAGATGAAGAGAAGATAATACAAGCATTAGTATTGGCTTAGAATCACTTTGTGTAAATCCTAGTTTGTTAATTCACCATGGTTCCCACAACCATAGTTGTGGAGGTTTTAGCCTCTCATGATTGTAAGAAAACAATTATCATTCATAGATGGAAACATAATTTAGAACTTACAATAATGATTGAAAAATAAACCTCCTTGATGATTGCAAAAAGATAATGAAGTAGAATTCAAGAACAATGAAAAAATCAATGCAAGAAACTCTCCAAAAGTTGTTGTCAATATTCCCAAAAGTCGAATATTTGTCAAAAGAATCGAACTCTTAACTAAAATAACCTAGAAAAGTATTTATATAAATAATTAAAAATCTTTCTAAATTAACAGGGAAACTTAAACTGTCGCCACCTTCACCTACTACTCGTACCATGATTGTAAGGGTCGTACCTCTACTCATACAATGTCAAGCAACTTTTGATTTCGGTTGAGTGTTGAAAATTGGTATGACTCGTACAATAAATCTATGAGTCGTACAATCCTATTGTGGTCTGAATTTGAGAATTCTAATATCTTATGAATAATTTCACGAGTATCTTGGTGGGGCTCATACTTTCCTCCTACGCCTTGTGACTGCCTCTCGTACCTTGAGATCTGCCATCCCTTAATCTTTCTGAACTTTACCAAGGCTCCTTAGTATGGGTCGTAGGTGGGTATCACGATTCGTAGTTACTACTCTTGCTAGGAGACTAACCCAGTGCAACTTCTTCTGATGTTTTCTACGACTGCCTTGGTATGGCTAGTATCATGAGTCGTAACTTAGTCTTTGCCTTAAGCTCATCTTCTAGACTTTTGCACGACTCTCAGCACGGCTCATACCACAATTGTACGGCTCGTACTGAGGTATTTACTTGGCCCTTTTATGCACTATTTTCACTTCTTTTGCATATTTCAACACCAACACCTAATTTTCTTGAAAATAAACTAAAAGTGCATCATATCCGTATAAACACACCTAAAATCATGCTTATTTCCATAGTTTTAAGCATCGAAAGTGATGTAAACCTACAACACATCTACACCCCCAACTTAAGAGTTTTGCATGTCCTCAAGAAAACTAAACTAAACAATAAAACGACACTTAACTAGAAAGTAAACTAGAAGACCTAAAGCAAACACAACCAAATTTGCACAAAAAATATTATAAGTTTTTGACGCCTTTTTCATTCAAACCAAGTCAGCTATGCACACATGCACTACAACTCATGACATACAGGGATCAAGATATGGAATCTTACTATCAGCAGAGAATTAAGCTATCACTAGTGCTATTCACAAAGACAATTGGCAGAATGCAGTACAAACCGTGTGCCCTCACAGCAAATGAAGTCCTCAAAACTCACACATATATAAAAATATGAAACTTGGGACTGATCAAGTAAGACTCTCACTCTCACAAAGAAGTTCCAAATACTGCACATCGGATACAATAGGCTTGCCCTTATTTTCTCTGCTTTGATTTTTCGGACAGTTAAGCTAGGATCATTATAGGACTTTTATCGGCTTATAATGTAGGTTTTGAGTTGGGTATGGTAGATATGGATATTATGACTAACCCTCCTTGGCACTACACAACATGGCTTTTCTTTACACTTTTAACCCCTTTCTTCTCCTTTCAGATTTTCCTTCCTTTTTCACCATTCAAATGCAATGTGTGAGTTTGGTGTATTTTTTCTCATTTTTTTCAATTCTATTTCTTTTCTTTTAACAATTCAGCTCATTTTTTTATTCCCTTTTTCTTTTTACACCATACCTCACTTTTCTTTGACTCTTTCTTTCTTTTTCACCTCCTCACATTCTATGCACCCCTACTATAGCCACCCTCAACTTAGGCATTTTGCCTGAGTTGAGGTTCACAATGTCCAAGGAGGGAACAGGGCCAAACAAGTTCATTATAAACATTGGAAAGGTGAATGGGTAATCAAAGAAAAATAGTCAAATTTTAGGCTCAAAGTCAGCATCAAGGGAATCATTTTTATTTGGTAGGTAATTTAAGCTAAAGTAGGCTAAAATAAAAATAATCAATGATCATTTTCTAACCAACTATCTAACAACCTATTTAAAGACCAACTGGACAAGTTCTAGATCCTTTACGCAATATTGAACTAGGTAAGCATCGTCACTCAATCACGGTACATGTTTGCATTGACTCTACCTATCTGGTTCATGCACAACTAAGCTACAATTACTCATACTAATGTATTAATTTCCATACAAAGATCCACAAAAGTCATGCATTGCAGTTAATATACACAGCTAGACACCAAAATTTTTTAAAACAGGTCATTTTTCACAACATCAAACATGTGCATTTATTAGGTGTAAAGTACTCCTAAACTACTTCTAGTTAAATAGAATACAAAAACAAAATCTTAAACATACCAGTTCAACTAGATAGCATGTCCAAAGGAAAAGAAACACAACAACAAAAACCCTCGAATGAAAATCAAAACCCAAGAATCACAAGTACATCCCCCTTTAAAAAACATACTTTTTCCCCAAAGAATAAAATGTAAGAACTAGGAAAGGGACATACCTGTGGTTCTCTAAGCACCCCTCTCATCCTATGGAGGCGGGTGTGCAAACACACTGCCTTTTTTTGTAGTCATGGCACTAGCGGTGGTCAGTGCACTCAATGGGACATCACTCGGGGCAGTGGTCACCCCCTCAACTGTGGTAGTTGCCTCAATGACCTCAACATCAACTATGGCTGACTGTGGCTCACCCAAAGGGTCCTTGCTACCTGCAAGCTCACTCAGGATAGTGGGGGAGCTCCCTACTCCTCCGGCTCTGTCCTGCAACTCTGACATATGCTCTTCATGAGTTTGCAGTCTATCCACTGCCACCCGCTTGCACTCTCTTTTCTCCTTTCTCTTTTTCTTCTTCTTTGCGAGCTCATCTTCAACTACCTTTGAGACCCTTTTTTTACCTTTTTCTCGATCAACTGTTGTCGGAGCCTAATATGCCTCCAAATCTAGCTCCTCATCGAGCTCAACATCTAACTCTAGAATGATGGGGGCTGCTAATATTTCTGGTATCTTGATGACAACTCCGCTATTTGGCTCCGCAAAGCCCCCAGCTCATCCCTCAAACTGCTCGTATCCAACTGGCCAGTTAAGCTCTCATTGAAGCGGAGCTCAAAACTGTCCAACCAGCTATGTATCCCTCTAGAAGACGCATCTATCTCAGCCTATATCCAAGGCTTAATATTTTCCATCATCATGTTGACCTTCTTCTCGGTCAACGTCAATTGTTTAGCCATCTTTTGGAGGAATTACTATGAAACCAAGGCATAGCCGGCTAGAACCTGACTAGGAATACCCAATAGAGGTGGAGGATGAACTCAGAGCTATTGCTATGTGACCAGCCTATGTAGCAGGCATCTCGCTCAGCTCTTATAAGGTAGGGGCATCTATATGCTCGCCCTCTGTTGGCTGTGGTGGTGGAACTATTGCAGGTAGTCTAACCCGGCTCACTAGGTTCATCTCATCCCTAATTAATCCTATGTCCGTAGTTTTGTGTCTCCCAACCTCTATGTCAATCCTCTTTATCACCCTCACCCCGGCGTCTCCGCAAAGCTTATAAATGAGACTAGAGAATGGAATAGTTGTGCTCAAACCCATAGCATGGTCCCGAATCTCCTCTGCTATTACCCTAGGTATATTGATGGCCTCTATAGACATTATACATGCCACAAATGCTGCTCTGTCTGCACTAAGGGTGCTGTCATGCACTGTCGGCACCAGCTTATGGCGGACCAGCATCCAGCAGGCCTTCGCTATAAAGTTTTGCGAGGCTTTAATGACTTGTCGACCACTGGTCACCCACTCTATCACATCCTTATCATCTGTTATCACCCTCGCAAGCCATTTAACCCGACTCTGTCTCTCCTCCTAGCCCAGTTCTTTTACCTTTTTCAAGGTATCTACACTATAGTCGAGCTCAGCTATGGCATCTGGAGCTCAGTACTTTGGCCCATAAAACATCCGTGCAATGTTCCTCTTGCAGATATCAACTGCTTGGCCTCGGACTATCACACCATCAAGCTTAGGTTGCTCCTTTAGTTTCTACCCATCCTTTTCTTTCTGCTCCATCGTGGCCAAATAGTTGGCATAGAACTCCCTGACTAGTAAAGCACTGCAACTATCAAGGGTCTTAGCCATCCAGTCAAATCCATAGAAGATGAAAATCCTCTTCATCTTCTCAACCTCATTTAATACATTGGTCATGGTTCCTCCTGAATACTCTACCTGGGGTGATGCTTGGAGGTGAGAGCAAGACCCTACTCATAAATTTCCTAAGCACCGGGTACATGCCACCTCTTAGTCCGAGTCTCTCGGTGCGGCGTTTGATCATCTTCTTCCTCAGCATCTTCTTTCTCATACCTGGACTCATCATTACCATCTCTAGACTGGGCCTCCTCAGACCCTTCCTCAGTATTTCAGCCACTATCGAACTCCTGATCTTGATCACCTGCTCCCTTCATAGATTGAGGAGCAGCTGCTGGAGTAGCAAAAGTAGCTTTCGCCTGAACCTTGGCCTGTGCCCTGGTGGTCCATGGTCTGTTAGTATTAGTTGTATCCATTTGGTATTCCTCCATCGAACCACTAGGGTTGTTGCCTGCTTGGTCGGAGTCTGAGGGCTCATCTCTCAATGCCCTCCGAGCAGTAATTTCAACCTTATCCTTGTTGTCTTGAGCCTTCTTATTTGATTTCCTTTTGAATATCATTGTACTGGTGGAGAAAAAGGTTAGTATGTACCTCTGAGCAAAAGAAAGCAAAAATATCATCCTCAGTAATTTTCAACGAGTCATCCGTATGAGTCGTATCATGATAGTACGATCTGTACTAAGACTCATAGTATGCTATGACACTATCATGAATCCTTGGTACGACTTGTACTAGGTTGGTACGATTCTTACTAAGCGTTGTATGAGGAATTCCCTAAAACTATGGTTCTCAATATTTTTGTACGTCTCGTGTTACAAATCATAATTGGATTCCATGAGTCATACTAAGGATCATACTATTACTTTTTGAACTTGAACCTCCCTTCTTCTTGGTATGAACATTAGGTATGACTCGTAGTGATATATCACGGATTGTAGTAGGTCCCACACCATGAGATTTAAGTTAAGATGGCTAGAGACAGTCCTAACAGTCATCCTATAAGTCGTAGTATGAAACCACGAGTTGTAGGAAGGCTTGTGAAGCTTTTCCTCACCTTATTTAGGTCCAGTTGTGCAAGTAAACATGTTTTTGAATGGGTACTCAGAATTCCCAATCCAAGCTATGCAACATTCATTAATTTTATCTACCGAGCTAACCTCTAAACATGCTTCACACCCCGTAACTCATTATTAATAATCACATTTTGTGTTTGAGCATTTTTATTCCTAAACCCATTTATATTGATGCACATTCAGGCCCTGATCACATTCATCATCCTCTTTTAAAAGAGTTTGAGGAATCATAGTTCAATTTCGGCCATCTCTTAGCAAGAAATTTCAATAGAGGAAATAATCACTTACTTTATATTTCATGTTCTTGCATGATTTCTTGCTTGCTTCAGATTTTGGGTTAAGAATTCAAGTGACTTGTGAAAATTTATTTGCACGGATTCGAGCTCAACAATTTGGTGCTTGAGTTACGAGTAATGGAAGATACAATGGAGGTGCTCGTGGGTCACACTTTTTGTTTGCGTGGGAGTTTAGGTCCAACATATTTGATTTTAAATAGGTTTGAGGCGAATTAAAAAATTCAGGTCGAGTTGGATCAATTTAATTAATTTTTCCCATAACGACTCGAAGTACGAGTCGTAGGTCATACCTACGACTCGTCCCCTGGACTCGTAGCAAGAAAATGAAAAAGCTTACCTTGGGACCTATGAGTGCATGGAATGATTCATACCATGATGGTACAAACCATACTATGGCTCACAGGCCATTATTTTATGCACTTCCAGACTTAGCATAGTTCGTCCTTACAGTGGGTACTACGACTCATACAATGAAGGTACAATTCATAATGATAAACTGTAACATGAACTCATGCATCAGACCAACTTTCTTCTTTTAACCACTGACAATACTATGAGTCGTATCATGGTCCTATGACTCGTACTGAGACTCGTAGTACAGTCTTGTGATGCAATTTTCACCCATCAGTTTTTGTTTCACCTGCACACTGAGCACACTTAAGATACTTGGGTTTCCTCCCAAGAAGTGCTTAATTTAACATCACGGCATGACACAGGTGGTTTGGTTACTTAGACTTCACCAAACCACCTCATAGGTTGCCACCTAAGAAGTTCCTAATTTAACATTGCGGTAAGATGCAAGTCTCTTGACTACTCAGAATTCGTCAAGAAACTCTGAATCATCCTCAGGCATGAGCAACCTCTTATCCTCCATCATACTATTCAAGAAAGTTTTTCTGAAGTTATTGTATCCCTACTGTGGCCTGAATAGATAAAAACAAAAAGAAAACAAATGTAAACGAGGAAATAAGGACTAAAAGTTAAGCACAAGCAAGTAATCTAATCTTAAGTCGTATTCCCTGACAACGGCGCCACTTTTTTGACGCTCAAATCACTCCTGTAAAAGTATGACACAATCGTTTTCAATAAAGAACCCAACTAGTTTGGGGTCAATCCCACAAGGAATACAGTTAAGATATAGAATAACTCTAGTTTTCAGCTTTTAAGTCTGTTATTTCATAAACGGGGTTTGTAAGTAAGTAAACACGTAATAATATTGACAATTGAATTGTTATCAAGATGATGCAATTAACTAGGAAAGTGTTCCCCATGGATACATAACTACTTCGGGCTTTACACTTGTGATCTATCCAAATACTTGACTTGTAGAACTGGTAACTTAGGTTCATTCAAATAATTGGTTCGTCCCTATTGGATAACTATAATCAATTACCGGATTAGGTCTCTTGAGTGATTTCAATTGAGATGTTATCAGTTTGTTCCAAATTAACTATCATGCGACCGCATCTCAAGTCATACAATAAACCACAAAGTTCAAGACTTTGTTTTTCTACTCTTTTCCAAATCTCTACCTCTCTAAATTCAAGCAAGTAGATAATTCGGGCAAGTCCTAACACTGTACTCCATTAAGAAATGCTTAAGATTAAGAGAAGACAATAAAAGCATTAGTATTGGTTTTGGATCACTTTGTGCAAATTCTAGTTTGTTAATTCATCATGATTCCCACAATCCTAGTTGTGGATGTTTTAGCCTCTCATGATTTTAAAAAGACTATTAACATTCATAGACGAAAACATAATTTAGTACTTACAATGATGATTGAAAAGTAAACCCACTTGATAATTGCACAAAAATAATGAAGAAGAATTCAAGAACAGTGGAAGAATCAATGCAAGAAATTCTCCAGAAGTTGTTCTCAATATTCCCAAAAGTCGAATACTTTTCAAAAGAATCAAACTCCTAACTAAAATAACCTAAAAAAATATTTATACAAATAATTAGAAATCTTTTCTAAATTAACATGGAAACTAATAAACTATGGGCGCCTTCACCTACGACACGTACAATGATTGTAAGGGTTGTACCTCTACTCGTACAATGTGTGGCAACTTCTGATTTTGGCTAAGTGTTGAAAATTGGTACAACTCGTACAATGATCTTACGAGTCATACAATCCTATCATTGTTTGAATCTGAGATTTCTGACATCCTCTAAATAATTTCACCAGTGTCTTGGTACGACTCGTACCTTCCTCCTACGCCTTGCAACTACCTCTCATACCTTAAGATCTTCCATCCCTCAATCCTTCTTAACTTTATCACAGCTCCAAAGTACTAGTCGTTGGTAGGTATCATGATCTGTGGTTGCTACCCGTACAAGGAGACTAACCCAGTGCAACTTCTTCTGATGTTTTGTATGAATGCCTTTATATGGCTCATACTACGAGTCATAACTTGGCCTTTGACTTAAGCTCATCTTCTGGAATTTTCCATAACTCTTAGTACGGCTCGTACACGATTGTACAGCTCATACTAAGGTCTGTACTTGGCCCTTTTCTGCACTCTTTCCACTTCCTTTGCAGATTTCAACTCCAACACCTAATTTCCCTAAAAACAAAGTAAAAGTGCATCATATCCGTATAAACACACCTAAGACCATGCTTATTTCCTTCTTTTTAAGCACCAAAAGTGTTGTAAACCCACAACACATCAGAAGTCACTAACCCCAAGCTATAGCCATACACTCAGGGGGAGCAGTAAAAATTTAGGGAAGTAAAATGAATACAAATTCCTTTATAAATATCATCATCAAAAAGAGAAAGATTGTTAGCCTATCTGATTTCAATAATCACATATACATATTTTAATTAATATTGCTATTGTATGTAAAAAGGAAAAAAACTCTTAGAATAAAAAGAAACTAGAGAAGCATCATCGAATTGGATTGCAAAAATCACCAAAGAAGATCTTTCATTTGGTTGCGGTAAAACTACCAATAAATAGATAATCGAGCATAATCATGTTCATAACTACCTTTCTGAGCAAGCCTCTGACATCTCTTGTAAACCCTTATGATGTATTAAAGGGAGGATATTACGAGAAGCAGTGAGTGGAGATTCCCCTACAAAGAGCCGGATGAAGGGAGACCTATTGAATCCCCGCAAACAGCGCCAAAAACTTGTTGATGACTGTGCCCAAGCACACATGCAAGCGTACGTGGTCTTACAAGTAATACGGTGGCCCTTTTTAAGAGCCGGATGTCAAACCCACAGGGAATGGACCAATTCAGCTAATTATCAAGTTCAAATGTGATGTTAACAGTTTTCAATAAATTCTATTTAACTCTAGGGGTGGTCACAGAAATACTCTGAAATCATTCAAGAAGCAACTAGAGCTAAGGCCGGATAATCATGCGATACAACTCTTTGCAATGGTTTAAGCATGGAATTATCAATTGTTGTCTCACATAATTGAAAATGCATGTTCATGGTCTTCCGAGCCTCTAAACATGACAAACTAGCCTCACAACTACATCATTGAGTGGGGATGTGACATTCTAGTTCGTGGGCAATTCAATTATGGGAATGTTGTTTACGGGGTTTATACTCTTGATTAGGGACTTTCGTACCTCTAATAAATTTAACCGAACTTAGCTTCACAACTACTTCTCCGAATGGTGATGTGATAATTCTAAGTTGGTGTCTAGTTCATCCCGTTTTAGTAACCAAGCAAGGCAAATTAGGTATAATTTCTTATCCTAACCGCGAATTATATCGTAAGATACAAACTTGCTCCCTACTTTCTTTTGTTTTTGTCTAGGTTTACTTTCTCAAGCTTTAATATAGGTGTAACGTGTGTGTTTCATGGTGATCAATCATAAAAACAACGATAATTAAGAACGTAAGATAAAACAACAATTAATACCGTAAAACCAAAACAAATTCACATAGTCACAATCATACCTTGTGGCTTCAACCCTAGAGGAAGGGTTCTAGCCACTCAAGTTCGTATAATTACAAGAAAACATAATTAAAGTAACATACAAGAATTGGTAGAAGAGAAGATGAAATTTAAGAACCCTAGGTGAGTTCTCCCACTTCTCCCTTCACTCCTTGGTAGTTTTTCAGAAATATTATGTGACAAAATGATTTTAGGAGCTAAGGGACCTATTTATAGTAAATGAGAAATATACAAAATTATGCCCGACATGGAATAGCTCCGTGGCACGAAAGTGAACGCTCTAATTTACCTCCGTGACATGGAGGAATCACGTAAGCACACTGGAAAGCACCTAAAAATGACATTCGGCTGAAGCTTGCCGCGATGGCAAGCGTGGCACGCTGCCTGTGCAGCATGATGGCCCGCGTGACACGGCCACTGTTGCACAGATTTCCTAGCGTGGCACGGCGCTGGCGCGCAGGTGGCCTGTTTGCTGCCTTCTTCTTACGCCTAGCATTGGCGTGGCACGGCGCTGGGCGCGGCACACGCACAGCATGGCACTCTGCCTGGCGCGGCCAGCCTTGCCAAGGCATGGTTCCTTGCCGACTTTTGTAATTTGCTTCCCATTCCATTTCTCCACTTCACACATCATAGATTAGTTCCTCAAATTCATTTTAAACCTACAAAAACAAGAACTAATCATGTTGGTTAGTATATATCTTCACATTTACATAAAATTACATGAGAATGTATATAAATAAGTAGATAAACAAGATGAAAACTAAGTTATAAAGTATCACTTGGGCATGCCATTTTGCCCAAGATCACCTACCCCACACTTAAAGACTTGTTCGTCCTCGAACAACCCTTTTACATCTCATGTAAATGAATACTCACACATAACTAATTTAGCAAGATAATTCAAGCTATGGCTATAAGGATTATTTATGATAGCAAGTTAAAAATAGAGCATGCACGATTTAATCATTGAAATCAAATACAACTATGTTAAGACTTCCTAACCTCAAGAATCGACACTCAATCTTGGCAGACTCATTCAAATCAACCTATCAAGAAATCCGACATGAATGTTATCTCTCATTAAACATGTGACCTCACAACAAGAGAGTTACCCATTTTTACTCACAAATTTTCAAATCACAACATGTATAGGTATATGAATAAAATTACGCTCACTCTCTCAAAGAATTCACATGCATCATGTAATGAACCATAAGCTTGCCCTTAGTTTTTTACTCCACTAATTTAAGGATGTATGAACGTAAGATCAAGTAGGACTTAATGGGTTGTAATGTAAGCCAAGGGACGGGTAGGTAATATTATGGATGATAACAGTGGCTATCTTCCCCACACGGTGGTTAGGCATATTTGAAAGCCATACGTGCTAGAGAAAGGCTCGGGAAAGGATCAGACGGATAACCTATCGAACCATCACGGAAGGAGCTGAGGCAGAGCCCCTCCGCGATGGCAACATGTCACGGAGGTGGAGCCTCCGCGTTGGCTCCGTGACACGTTGGCCTTGTCCAGGCCCAAGTATATAAGGCCCCACTTCGGTTTTAATTCATTTAAACTTATAAAAATTTCCAGAAATCAGAGAGGAATAACCATAGGAGAGAAGGGAACGAAGAGGGTAGTATAATTTCGTTCGATTACGCTGCCAAACGTTGTCCAAACTCAAATTAACCTCAGATACCGAGGTATTTAGCAGCAGAGAGCATTCCTACGGATTTAGTTTCATGAAATACGGCCGACGAATCGTCGAGCTATCGGACTAAGTTAAGTGGAATTGCTCCAAACTAGTGTCTATGTGTTTCTAGCGGTGAAGTGAATATTTCTCCCTTCTGGACTTCTGAAAAATAGCGAGTTTTCGACCGTCTTTCGATAGGCCTAAGTTTAGGCTATAATTATATCAAAAGTGATGTCGTTCTTCAGAATAAAGTTATATTTAGTACTGATTGATGTATATATGAATGCAGTTAATAACTTCAACCTTCATTAAGGACATCTCTTCTCTTACTTCACCTTCATTCTTTTCAATCTTGAATTTTTTTTATCTTGTTCCCATTTCTTTAAACACACTCAGCTTATTAGTAAGGAGTACCTAAGTAGCTTTTCATTCATTTACTTTCTTACTCCCTACCAATAATCAAGCATTTTCAAACCAGTGCACCTTTGACCTTTTCTCAACTCTTACAACTGCTACTTTTCCTTCTTTTCCATGCTTCTCGCTCCTTCACTCTTTGGAATTTTTCACTTAAGCGCTTAGGAGTTTTGAATCAAATTCAAGGCTGATAAAAGAAAAAGGATCAAGCTTATATTGTAGCTATCAAAGAATAGGCTTAAGGCTCAATGGGGCTCACTAGGATTCAACATTCAAGGTAGGTAAAGTGAGGGATAAAAATTAGGTTCATTCAAACAAATGCCTAAATCATCTCCTACAGTCCACATCCTTCATTTCGTTTTATGTACACACCAGGCAAGTTCTAGACATTCCACAATAGCACGGAATATTCGAAAACCTTTCACTCACAGCACATGCTCAATTTAAGACACATTCAGCAGACTCTTACTCAGCTAATCACAAGAATTCAGAATTAAGCTTCAGTCACATCGAGTCAAATTCAAGAGCCTAAGTGTCTCAAACAAAGTTATGCACTTCTTACATGATTCAACACTAACCACACTTGTATCTTACAATCATGTATAGCACATAACAAGAACATCACGCCATCAATTAGCTACGGGTTCAAAAACCAAAACATATTGACTAATTTTCCTCAAGACGGTCGTCATCCATCTATCGTCAGAAATAGTCTCTAACTATGACTAAGAATACTGTATACATACAAAGAAAATTTTTATTCTTCGATTCAAAGACCCCCGTCGGAAAAGAACCGAAAACAAAAACCAACGGGTGATGAAGTCATGCTTAATTCAAAAATTATGTTCCAATATTTCTCCCAAGCACTAATTCACCAAAAATCATTAAGCACAAATTTAAATTTTTCTCACCCCACACTTGAATCATGTTATGTCCTCATAGCATCAAATTAAAATTAAACAGGATGAGAAATACTCCCTGAGCCCTCTAGGCCTAGCTAAAGCATGCTTTCCTTCAAATTTTCACAAGTGGGTGTTTGACCCCACACTTTTTCTCTTCCATACTTGTTAGCTTCCTCCTCCACGGGTACTCAGACTTCCCCTCAATCTGTGCCTAACTTTCCACTTAAAGAAACACAAGTTGAAAATAACCAAAATCACATACACAAAAATCACAAATTGTACCTATGGTACCCCTGGGTTGCCTCCCAAGCCGCGCCTTATTTTATGTCGCGGCACGACGTGGACTATCCTTTTCAGGACATCCTCATACCTGGGTTCACTTCCAAGAACCATCTTCTTCTCTTTTGATTTTTAGAGGAAACAACCTCCACTTTGTTCCTCTCTTCTTCCAACTTCTTATCACTGAAGCCCTTTATCAGACTCGGGCTGAACACTTATCATTACCTTTGGCCATGGACCTGTGGAATCACCCACTCCATACTCATTCTCTAACAACATACTAAACATTACAAAGGTTTCTGTAGTGTGTGCGTGGGTTAATCTCTTGGTATACTCGGAAGAGTTCTTCTTCATCCTCGACCCTCATTTTCAGGGTCCCTACTCTTAAGTAAATTACCGCTCCTCCGGTGGCCAAGAATGGCCATCCCAAGATTAAGGGTACCTGGTCATCAACATGAAAATCTAAGATAATAAAATCAGCAGGTATAATAAACTTACCCACTTTGATGAGAAGGTCCTCTATTATTCCATCAGGTGCCACTCGCGACTTATCCGCCAGCTGCAGCATCAATCTTGTTGGCCGCAGTTTTTCGAACCCCAGTGTGTTAAAAAAAGATAAGGGAATTAGATTAACTGCTGCCCCAAGATCACATAAAGCTCGTATCACCTCAGCTTTACCAATTTGTATGGGGAGGGTAAAACTCCCTAGGTCTTTGACCTTCTTCTGAATTTTGCTCAATACCCTGTGACTGCACTCTGTAGTCAGTGCTACCATCTAGACATCCATCAATCTAACTTTATTGGCCATCACATCCTTCAAGTATTTAGCATACTTGGGCATTCCCTACAAAACATCAAGCAAAGGAAGATTTATGTGAAGTTCTTTGAAAATCTCAAAGAACTTTTTGAAACATTCCTCCTCCTTGCTCTTTCTAAATCTCTGAGGGAATGGTGGTGGTGGTCTTTGTGCTGGCTGCAATGAAGATTGTGCATTTTGTTTCACAACACTCTAAAACTCTCTCTTATCAGTGGATGGTCCTTGTCTAACCAACTCCGGCTACACCTCATTTCTTTTCTCTTTTGGCACTGCATCAGCTAATTGTTTGACGCTCCTCAGACTGATGGCATTGACCTGACAGGGATTAGGATCTGTGTCACTTGGTAGTCCTCCCTGCGGTCTCACGTTTTGAGCAGCTGCTATCTGACCCATCTACTTTTCTAGATTGCGGGTGGCCAATTGCTGATTCTTCAAGTCTGATGCCATCCTCGCTTGATTTTCTGCTAATTGAGTCTGGGTCTCCATGATTTTCTGCAACATTTCCTCAATGTTGCTGCTAAACTGGCCATCATTCTGCCTATTCTGCTGATACTGCTGCTGTTGAGGTTGCTGATAACTTTTCTTTTGATTTCCACCCCAAGAAAAATTCAGATGGCTCTGCCAATTTTTGTTGTAGTTGTTTCCAAAATTCTGTGTGTTCCTCTGCACATTCCCAACAAGATTGACTGATTTCAGATTGGCTCCACAAGATTCTGCATTGTGCCTATTATTCCCACAAATTTCACACCAACACGGAGCTTGCTGAACTACATTAACCTGACCCTGCTGTTGGTTCATACTCAGTTTATTGAACTGAGTCATAATCTGATGCTGGAATGAAGCTAGCTGTGCCGCCAAGGCATTCATACCATCTACCTCTATCATCCCTTCTCTTTTTCCTACCCATCTCGATGATTCACTATGCCACTCTTAATTTCCCTGTGCAATTCTATTCAACAGCGTGTACAGCTCATCATACATCTTCTATAAGGCTTGCCCACCCAATGTAGAGTCTAGCAAAAATTTTGTATATGGGTCTAGACTTTCTACAAAGTTATGAGCCAGCACTTCATTGGATTGCTGGTGATGGGGAAAGTCACTTAATAATGACTTGAATCTTTCCCAAGCCAAATATATATTCTCATCAATCCTCTCCTTGAAACTTAGTATTTCACTTCTCAATTTTGCAGTCTTGCTTGAAGGAAAGAATCTGAAAAAGAACTTCTTCGCCAAATCATCCCAAGAAGTTATGGAGTTTGGTGGCTCAGCTTTCAACCATCTTTTTTCTCTCCCAACAATGAAAATGGGAAGAGGGTAAGTCAGACATAGTCCGTGGACACTCCGGTGGGGACAAAAGTGTCACTAATCTCAAGAAAGTTTTATAAGTGCTGCTGCAGATCCTCATGTGCCATCCCAGTGAATTGACCACTAGAATGTAACAGCTGTACCATGTTCTGTTTCAATTCAAAGTTCCCTCCAGGTTCCGATTTACGGATCCTAGAGTTCACATTCGTCGCTTATAGGATTGCCTCTTCGCGAACTGGTCTGGCTGCCATTGCTTTCGGTGATAGTTGTTCTTGTCCTGCGGGTGGTTGTTGTTGTACCTTTTCTTGAAGTCTTTTCAGCTTTTGCTCAAGAGCTACTCTCCTTCGAAAATGAATTTGACGTTCTGGTTCAAGCAATGGTTCCACAAGCTCTCTATTCCTAGCCAGCTCGGCAAAACAACTTGTCACCTGCAATAAGTAAGACTAAGACCAAGTTTCTCAACACTTAAGGAAATTAAAAATCACACAAAAACAAACAAATTTACTAAACTTCGCCAAGTCCCCGGCAACAGTGCCAAAAACTTGTTGAGTCCTTGGCAACGACGCCAAAAACTTGTTGACGACTATGCCCAAGCGCACACGCAAGTGTACGTGGTCTTACAAGTAATACAGTGGCCCTTTTTAAGAGCTGGATGTCGAACCCATAGCGATTGGACCAATTCAGATAAAAAAAAATTCAAGTGTGATATTAACTTTCACAAGTGTTGATTATAAAAGTTTTGGATAAATTCTATTTAAATCTAGGGGTGGCCACAGAAATACTATGAAATCATTCAAGAAGCAACTAGAGCTAAGGCCAGATAATCATGCGACACTATTCTTTGCAATGGTTTAAGCATGGAATTATCAATTGTTTTCTCACATAATTGAAAATGCATGTTCATGGTCTTCCGAGCCTCTAAACACGACATACTAGCCTCACAACTACATCATTGAGTGGGGATGTGACATTCTAGTTCGTGGGCAATTCAATTATGGGAATGTGGTTTATGGGGTTTATGCTCTTGATTAGGGACTTTCGTACCTCTAATCATTTAACCGAACTTAGCTTCACAACTACTTCTACGAGTGGTGATGTGATAATTCTAAGTTGGTATCTAGCTCATTCCGTTTTAGTAACCAATCAAGGCAAATTAGGTATAATTTCTTATCCTAACCGCGAATTATATCGTAAGATACAAACTTGCTCCCTACTTTCTTTTGTTTTTGTCTAGGTTTACTTTCTCAAGCTTTAATATAGGTGTAACGTGTGTGTTTCATGGTGATCAATCATAAAAACAACCATAATTAAGAATGTAAGACAAAACAACAATTAATACCTTAAAACCAAAACAAATTTACATAGTCATAATCATACCTTGTGGCTTCAACCCTAGAGGAAGGGTTCTAGCCACTCAAGTTCGTATAATTACAATAAAACATAATTAAAGTAACATACAAGAATTGGTAGAAGAGAAGATGAAATTTAAGAACCCTAGGTGAGTTCTCCCACTTCTCCCTTCACTCCTTGGTAGTTTTTCAGAAATATTACGTGACAAAATGATTTTAGGAGCTAAGGGACCTATTTATAGTAAATGAGAAATATACAAAATTATGCCCGACATGGAATAGCTCCGTGGCACGAAAGTGAACGCTCTAATTTACCTCCGTGACATGGAGGAATCACGTAAGCACACTGGAAAGCACCTAAAAATGACATTCGGCTGAAGCTTGCCGCGATGGCAAGCGTGGCACGCTGCCTGTGCAGCGTGATGGCCTGCGTGACACGGCCACTATTGCACAGATTTCCTAGCGTGGCATGGCGCTGGCGCGCAGGTGGCCTATTTGCTGCCTTCTTCTTACGCCTAGCATTGGCATGGCACGGCGCTGGGCGCGGCACACGCACAGCATGGCACGCTGCCTGGCGCGGCCAGCCTTGCCAAGGCATGGTTCCTTGCCGACTTTTGTAATTTACTTCCCATTCCATTTCTCCACTTCACCCATCATAGATTAGTTCCTCAAATTCATTTTAAACCTACAAAAACAAGAACTAATCATGTTGGTTAGTATATATCTTCACATTTACATAAAATTACATGAGAATGTATATAAATAAGTAGATAAACAAGACGAAAACTAAGTTATAAAGTATCACTTGGGCATGCCATTTTGCCCAAGATCAAGACCCTTATGTCTAGTTCGGAAGGAAGGGATATTCCGACCCTACTATCATTATGCCTTTGCAATATTACTTGGTTCAACACTATTTGTGACCTTTTATCGAATGTAATACTCTATATATTCTCGGATAGATAATATTCGTCTTGTATTTAGATAGTGTGTAGTTTTTTTAATAACAAATCAAGTCAATAATAATAGAACTGGAAGAGTTAAAATCACTTGACTGTAAGGAGAGGAGCGAAAAGCTAGGATGGCTTGGTATTTAAGCAATCCGTTATGTGGGTGCTAACTCCAAGTTCTTTCTTTTCTTTCTTTTTTCAAGACACGATCAAAAATGATGTCATTCTTCTTTTCTCTAAAATGTAGAAGGGAAAAGGCCAATTTGCAACACCATCCTTCCCTAACGATTCAGTTAGTGTGCATAGACTTCTATTTTCCTTACGCAACTTTCTTGCCTTATGAAAAGAATTTCATTTCATTTTCTCAAGAATTTTGGAAAAACGTTGATTACTCCTTGAAGGAATACAATCAAGTCAAGTACATACACAACCAATTTTCACACACAAATCACACATTTGAGAAAGGTACGACATTCCAATCCAATTACCTCCATCATATGATTCATCCTTACGTTCTATCCACCTTATATTTCTGAAAGTATTACCGAACAACCGAAAGATCATAACCTAGTAACTTTGTCTCCCACCTTGTATGAAACTAGAGAACACCAATCGAACACTTCAATATAAGACAATAAAAACAGCCCCCAATTCCAAGTAGGGTCGCAATCAATGCTACAATGCAAAGCACAACCGATACCTTCCAATATCCTATCGTCGCACAACAACTGATTAAATTATTATCCGAATTCACGATCTCAATATATGAGGGAAAGGACATCATATCACAGCCCCCAAACAATAATATAATCAACATAATATCAATTCAGGAAACAAACTCATACAATATTGGCAAGGCTCGATTATGACAAAATTCATACCAAAAAGATTAAGCGAAAGCCTTAACATATCATATAGCGCTGAGGAAAGGTTGGTCAATATCCACACCAATAGAATGATTAACTAAGCCAAAAAATAGTCCACTCAACACCAAAAATGTTTCTCAAAGAAAACAACACAAAAATGTCATAAGACAAAGCTTATTCAGCAAAATTCTTATGGATTTGGCAGTAGAAAATTGAAGATAATGTAATGCCTCGGAAAATCAAAGATTAGACTCGGGACTCAAAAAGGAAAAATTTACAGAAAATTGGAAAATCTGGCAGCAGTCACCGAATGGGTCATTAAGTGACCCGTTGGAGGTGCCCACGAGTCGTGAGGTGACTTATGGGGAGGCCAAGTGTGGAAGTTTTAAGTTTTGGGAAAAGGATACCCCACAGATGACCTAACGAGTCGTGGTCAATCCCCACAATTCGTTAGGTCAGTCGTGGGGAGTGGAAAGAAAAAGTATAGAGAGGTGGAGGCAGTGTACTCTACGAAAGGACCCCATGATTCATGGTCAGACACCACGAGTCGTGAGGTGAGTTGTGATCAGCTAGGGGAGAATTTTCTAAGAGTGAGGCAGTGTACCTAATGAATGGTGACCATGACTCATGGTCACCAATAACAAGTCGTGAAGTCATTCGTTACCATCCCCAGATGATCGATAGATAGTGTACCTAACGGATGATGCGACGCGTCGTGGCCTAGGGTAATGAGTCGTTATGTTCCTCGTTAGGACCATCTGACAGTTTCTCCCTGCAATTTTTCCAGGGTTTTTTAGTAATTTCCTACTCTCCTAAACTTTAAAATACATCATTTTAGATGAAATTTCAGACCTATTAGTACGAATGAATGGTCTCCCCCATTATTCCTCACGTACATTCTCAGAAAACATCGAAGAGTTCTCTCAAGAACTTTCAGAGTAAGGTCCAGGGTTCTTCATCCATCTCAGAAATTTAAGTTTCCTCCTTCAAGGAATTCTTAGCCAGGTATGTGGGAATTCAACAAGGGGATTGTTCTTTCCTTGTATCCCCTAAAACTCTTCCTCAGTTCACTATCAATTCTAGCCTTGAGTTTCCGATTGTGAAGATATTGCTATCAAACCTTATTTATTTCTTGAGGAATATTATTCTATGCTAAATTTTGATGTTTTCCACCAAATTGTAATTAGAATGTTGTATGTTCTCTTGAATGTGAATTTTAGCCCTAACTCTTGAAAATCAGAAACTACAATCCTACTTAAGTATTAAATTCTCGAAAATTTCTTGAATATTTCAGAGTTAGGGGTTCCTACGATATTTGTATGTGTTAGAAACTCATTCACATGCATGTTAGTCAATTTCCCCAAAAAATTTATATACTCTGTATTACTCAGAATGTCAGCCTAGTCTCAGTCAGATTTTAGCAGCCTCCGGGTTGACCAGAACAATGTCAGCTGATCAGTTTGACTATAGAATTCCTTGAGGTGTCTGTGATACCTCCCAGTTATTAGAATCAGCCCCAGAACTCAGTTTCATTGGTCCACTAGGCGGTCATGACACTTTAGATACACAAATCTGACTAGCCTTAGGACCCCAGACATATTATAGTTTATTCTTAGATGGTTACAACGCTTCTAGATAAGTAGCTCTGAGTAGCCTAGAACCTACTTTTAGAATCTGGTCTGATAAGACTCTGAGGGTACTTTCAGTTATATATCCCTGACTAGTCTTAGGCCTCAATTTCGAGTTATCGGCTTGGTATTCAGTTTAGGTATTCTAGTGAGAGCATGGCTTAGCACCGAGCAGACTAGGGTTCCAGCACACCCACGTTCCTAGAACTAAGTTGCCAGCATAGGTTACAGTATTAATTAGTCAGATTGGCCCCAGACGTTGTGATCACCCAATTCATGCCTCTATACCCTGGCAAGGTATATTGGGTCCTATAGGTGGGGCATATACATCGAACTCCACATCTAGATCATGTGGTTATATGTCAGTTATAGACTCTCCCACTAGTCACCTCAGTTTAATCTCAGATTGGTCAAGTTCAGTTCAATTCAATTCAAATCAGTTCAATGTAACATCTCGGACTAAGTATTGCACACTTAAGGCATGTCTTTGACCACCAGACAGGGTCATCCTGACAATCTCAGTTTACTTTAGTTGTCTCAGTTTAGTATATTAGTTGGTCATGGCATGCCATTTCAGTTCAGTCATTTATATCCAGCAACATGTTTTCCCTCACTTACTTAGTACAATCAAAGTACTGATGCATACTTTTATGTTGTATCATTTTCTGATACAGTCACAGGTGCTCAGATTCAGCATCATTAGTTGCCACAGTTCAGATCCTCCTCGGCAGCAGAAGTGTGAGTCCTCATCTTTCGAGGGCGTTATTTCAGTTCTTTCAGTCATTTCATTACTTTCAGTTAGACTTAGAGTTAGCTGGGGGGCTTGTCCTAGCAACTCATTAGCTAGATGGCTTTCAGACACAGACTTGACTTTAGACTTTCAGATTGTTCAGATGTTTTAAACTTTATGTTTACTTTTTCATAAATGTTTTATATTATTATTTCAAAGCTTCCGCTATGCATGTTTTACTTAGATTACCAGTGTATGATAGACCAAGGGTTGACTTGGGGTTACTTGTGACTCCAAGTACCGTGTTTCATCCAAGGTTTAGACTCAGGGCGTGACAAACATGGTATCAGAGCACAAGGTTTAGAGAATCCTCAGAATATCTAAAAGCCACATCAAGTAGAGTCCTTTTCATTGGTGTGAAGCGCACCACACTTATGACGAGGAGGCTACGAGATGTTATTAGGAAAACTCCCTTTTGTTCATACTCTTTATCGTGTGTTAAAGTTCAATTCCATAATGTTTCCCTAAATCGTGCTCTGTTCCATTTCAGTGTATCATGCCTCCCAGAAGAGGTAACGGAAGGAGGGCCGGCAACACCAACAGACCTGCCCCACCATCCCCAGTAGCCCCTCAGGGTGACATAGTGTCCACCACAGAGATCAAAGCGGCTATCCAGTTGGTCGCTCAAACAGTCACCAATCAGGTGACCTAGTAAGTAGTATCAGTTAACAACAACGGATCTGCAGTAGCTGCTAGGGTGTGGTACTTCACCCGTATGAACCCTCCATATTTTCAGGGATCCATAGTGGGGGAGGACCCCCAAGAGTTCAAAGACGAGATTCAGAAGATTACCCGTATTATGGGTGCCTATTCCTCTAAGAGTGTTGATCTGGCTGCCTACTAGCTAAAAGGGGTAGCGCAGGGCTGGTACGAATAGTGGAAACAGGGGCAACAAGCGGGAGCAGGATTGGTGGAGTGGGAGTTGTTCAACACAGCCTTCCTGGACAGATTTTTCCCTTGGGAGCTGAGGGAGGCAAAGGTGGCTGAGTTTATGAACTTAAGATAGGGGAATAGAACAGTGGAGGAGTATGCTCTGGAGTTTTCCAGGCTTTCTAAGTATGCTCTAGAGATGGTAGCCGAGCCAAGGGCTTGCATGTTAAAGTTTGTGAATAGAGTGTCAAACCTGGTCCTCAAGGAGTGTAGGACCGCGATGCTGATTAGGAATGTGGACCTATCCAGCCTGATTGTCTATGCCCAATAGGGTGAGGCCGAAAAACTGAAGGATATGGAGAGAAAGAACAAATGGGCAAGGACTGGCCAGTAAGATCGTGGCCATTAGAGGCCTAGCGGTAGTAGATGCCCCCAGCAGTAACAATAACAATAGCAGAGAGCCCCAGCATCCAGCTCAGCCAGCAACCCAACCATCCAATCCCTCCAGGATCGTAGGGGAGGAGCATCTGGCTCTTAGTCTCAGAGCTAAAGTGTCGGGAATAGATATCCATCCTGCCCCAAGTGTGGGAAGAACCACCTGGGAGAGTGTCTTCAGGGTCGAGAGGGCTTTTTTTATTGTGGACAACTTGATCATCGGCTTAAAGATTGCCCGTCAGTAGGATGGGAGAGAGCACAAGCCACCACATCATCAGCTCCAGCAGGCTGACCAGCTCAGAAGGCCAGCACCTCAGTTACAGATGGAGGTCATCACTAAAACCAATTTTAGGCATTGTCTTCTCGTCGAGATCAGGAGAGATCACCAGATGTAGTCACGAGTATATTACGTCTCTTTCATCTAGATGTGTATGCCCTCCTAGATCCAGGAGCCACCCTTTCATTCGTGACTCCCTACACAGCAGTCCAGTTCAATATCAGTCCAGAGGTCCTCTCAAATCCATTCTCAATCTCCACCCCTGTTGGCAAGTCAATTAAAGCCAGCCAAGTGTATAGAAACTGCTAGTCTCAATCCTGAATAAAGTCATTTGAGCTGATCTCGTAGAGTTATACATGGTTGATTTTGACCTTATCCTCAGCATGGACTGGTTACACTCTGATTATGCCTCATTTGACTGCAGAAATAGAGTTGTCAAGTATTAGTTCACTAATGAGCCAGTGTTAGAATGGACCGGCAGTAGTTTAGTGCCTAAGGGTCGGTTTATTTCCTAACTTAAGGCCCAGAAGCTCATTTCCAAGGGATGTATTTACCATCTGGTTTGGGTCAAAGATTCCAACTATGAGACCCCAACCATCCAATCAGTTCAGTGGTTAGCGAGTTCCCAGATGTATTTCCTGAAGATCTTCCCGGAGTTCCCCTAAACGAGAAATAGACTTTGGAATAGATCTCCTTCTAGATACTCAGCCCATCTCCATCCCTCCTTACAGAATAGCTCCAGCTGAGCTTAAGGAGTTGAAGGAGCATCTACAAGATCTTCTTGACAAGGGTTCTATTAGACCCATCATCTCTCCATAGGGTGCTCCAGTACTATTCGTGCATAAGAAAGAAGGTACCCTAAGAATGTGGATAGATTACCATCAGCTGAAAAAAGTCATAGTCAAGAACAAGTATCCCCTACCCATAATTGAGGATCTATTTGACCAACTTCAGGGAGCTAGTTGTTTCTCGAAGACAGATCTCAGGTTGGGGTACCATCAGCTAAGGGTCAGAGAGTGTGACATACAAAAAATAGCGTTCAGAACTCGGTATGGTCATTAATAATTTATGGTGATGTCCTTTGGGATAACAAACGCCCCCGCAGCCTTCATGGACTTGATGAACAGAGTCTTCAAGCAGTATCTGGATATGTTCATCATTGTATTTATCGACGACATTCTGGTATACTCCAGAAATGAGGAAGAGCATGCTAAGAACCTGAGGATAGTGCTTAAGATGCTCAGAGACCGCCAACTGTTCGGCAAGTTCAGCATGGTGAATTCTGGTTAAATTTCGTGACTTTGCTGGGTCATGTGGTCTCGGGCGAAGGTAATCAAGTTGATCCTCAAAACATAACAGCAGTGAAGGATTAGCCCAGACCTACCTCTCCGATCGAAATCAGGAGTTTTTTAGGCTTAGCTGGTTATTATCGACGGTTTGTGAACGGCTTCTCCTCTATAGAATCTCCTCCAACTAAGTTAACTTAGAAGAAAGGGAAGTTCCAGTGGTCAGATGCATGTGAGAAAAGTTTCCAGGAGTTGAAGACTCGACTCACTACCACTCTAGTTTTGAACTTGCCAGAAGGAACAGATGGGCTGGTTGTCTATTGTGACGCTTTTAAAGTTGGAATCGGTTGCTTTCTAATGCAGAAGGGCAAGGTAATAGCCTATGCTTCTAGAAAGCTAAAAGTTCATGAGCAGAACTATCCAACTCATGACTTGGAGTTGGCAACGGTGGTGTTTGCGCTGAAAATATGGAGACATTACCTATATGGGGCTCACGTGGATGTGTTCACAGATCACAAGAGCCTTCAGTATGTGTTCATTCAGAAGGACCTAAATCTTCGTCAGAGAAGATGGTGGGAGCTACTGAAAGACTACGACATGAGTGTGTTGTATCACCCGGGCAAAGACAATGTGGTGGCTGATGCACTAAGCAGGTTGTCTATGGGAAGCGTAACTCATGTTGAAGAGGGCAAGAAGGAAATGCCATAGGCTTGCCTTTACTTTCAATACCTCGATTTTCAAATAAGTAACCAAGATCACTATAGGACTTTTTAGGCTTGTAATGCAGGCTTAGGTTCAGGTATGGTACATATCAAATTAGTAGCTTAACCTTCCTTGGCACTGCACACGTCTTCACTCCACTTTTAAACTTTTTTCCTATTTTCTTCCCCTTTTTCCTTTACTTGCTTCTTCTTTTATTTTCATTTGTAACTACGGGTGTGGTTCATCTTCTTTCAAGCACTCATTGATGTCACATTTTTCTTTTCTTTTCTTTTCTTGCTATTTGACAATAATTTTTAATTCTTTCTTTTCTTTTCATTATGTATACCGAACTCGCGCTGTTCCTTTTTACTGCCCAATTTTTTATTCCACCCTACTCTTCTTAATCACCTCTATAATAGCTATCCTCAACTTACGCGATTTTCCTGAGTTGAGGTTCGCAGTATCCAAGAAGGGACCAGAGCCAAAACAGGTTCATTCTTAATCAAAGCAGGAAGGTGAATTGGTGTAAATAAAAAGAAAGGTCGATTTAAGCTCAAACATTTTGATCAAGGGATATTTATTCTCTTTTGGTAAGTCTTTTAAGGCTAAAGTTGTCTCATAAATAAAAAACGGTCTATGATCCTTTCCTAGTTTCCTATCTTCTATCTCGGTACGACTGACCAGGCAAGTTCTAGATTGACACACAGGGCTAAATTTAGCTATTAAACCTCAATCACACATAGCACAGGTCAATATCATCACTTCTACTAACTACTAGTCCAGGTAAAGCCATACAATGGTAAACATGTTCACAGTTTCAATGCCATGCAAAGATTCACAAAGGTCATACTTGTCGATTTTAACATACACATAAAAAAATTTAAGGAGGGGTATCAAATTGTCAGTTCAACAAAAATCAATAATTTAAGATCTTGACTATCTTAAGTTCACCTAACTTTCTTCCAACTGACACAAACAAACACAAAACAAAACATAAAACCCTAAACGTGTCGGTTCTACTAGATGTGGAACACCCGAGGGAAAAAATATCCAACAAGTAAAACCCTCAGGTTATGTTCAGCAAAAATGCACAGGTATCCCTCCCCACCCCTATCAAGAAAAGCATGTGTCATCCTCGACGCATATATATAAAAAATAGAACTAAGGAAATAGGGAACATACCTGTGCTTCCTAGGTGTCAGCTACCTGGTCAGTGGAGGGTATAGATACTCCTCCAATGTTATCTCCAATATTACCGGCTTGACACGGTGCATTTTCAGATCAAAACGAGCTCGTCCCTTCTCCGCGAGCTCTCGCTGCCTCAGTTTTGGCTCTTTGTCGAGCCTCTCTCTCAATATATGCAGCGCTCTATCCATCTCACTCCACTCTCATTTTTGCTGACGGAGAAGAGAAGCATCATCTTCCAAGCTTGCCTCCTCACGAGGCCTTTTTCCTTTCTCTTTTGCCACCGTCTGCTCCATAATGAAATCAAAAATCAGCGGTAACTCTTCTTCACTCTCATCATCTATCACAGGAAGCACCAGTGGAGGTACTGCAGCTACCTATCATGAAGCCAAATCCCACACCTCAGCTCTTAGTGCTCCTAGATCTGCCTACCACTTTGCCAATTCAGACACCTGTAATTGTGCAAGGCGCTCATCCATTCGTCTCTCGAAAGCCTCTAACCGACCATGCACAAAACTCGATAGTGCCTCCAACTCCTTCAACAACCAAGGCTTTACCTGCTCCATCAAAACTTTAACCTGTAGAGCCATATGTGCCTGCTGCTTTTCGGCCTTAACTAGCCGCCTAGCCATATCAACCAAAAATTCCTGAGAAATCATAACTAGGATGGCTATAGTGGCTCGTGGTGGAGCAACTGGTGGTCTAGGTGCTGCTGCGGTGGATGATTACTTGGGAATATCAGCAGGTGCGGAGGTGTCCATTGCATCTGTAGCCTTAAGCTGGCTATCAGTCTCTCTACCCTCAATAGGCTCAACCACCAAATTAGTGAACTCTGCAATATCGGTATGCATACCACTACCAAATGCCTCTGTTAATATAGTCGCTTCAGCGGATGTGGCGGACTGACTCCTCGCCCTCGAGACTGGGTGTCTCATCTCTGATCAACACAATATTTGTAATCTTCTGAACCACTATCCTCTGGTCAACTGATGGCAATTCTGACACTTTTGACTCCTAACAGAGTGTATTAATCAAACATGGGAAGGGAATCATAGTACCATCATTGATGGCCTACTCTCTAATCTCTTCAGCAATGTACCGTGAGAAATTGATGGCATATCCCTCCATAATGCTAGCTACCAATGCCGCTTTGTCAGGTGTGAGAATTTCATCATTGTTGGTTGGTACTAGCCTGTACCACACCAGTGTCCACCAAAACTTAGCTTGAAAATTGACTTTGGCCTTCTTGATCTAAGACTTAGTGTCGTGCAACTATTCAACCAACGGACCTCTTGTAACAATGACCCGAGATAGCCAAGTGTATTGCCTGATGCGCTCCTGACTATTTAGCTTCTTAGTCTTGACTTTCTTTAGCTCGAATAGCCTGTGGTCAATCTCGGCCGTGTTCATCGGGGCATGATAATCTGGACCATACAAAAGCCTGGAGATGGTCCTCTCAGATATATCCACCGAAGTCTCTCGAATCAACACCTGAGTTAAGGCAGGCCTCTTCTTCCAGTCTTCACCCCCTAAAGCCAAATGTTGTAGTGTGGCTTCGTCGGCCGCATAGAATTCTCTGACTAAGCATGGGCTATAGCTTCCTGATGTCTTAGTCAACCACTCGAACCTGTACTTGTCGAACACAACTTACAGCTCTAGAAGGTCCTCAAGTCCCGTGGTGACTAGCCTCGACTCCTTGTATATGCTCCTCTTCGGATTTCCTTTATCATTTGGAGAAATGTCTCTGTTATATATAGCCCTTATACCATGAAAACACTGTCATCTCACGTTCCTTGGTTGATCATTGGATGTGTTTGAGGTCTCTGTCAATTCATCATCGGAGTCCCCTTGCTGAGCATGTGACTCATTAGCTACCTCTACATTTTGCCCAGTTGTGGTGCCCTTAGGAGAAATTACGACTACAGCCTTGGCATTTTCATCTGTACGGCAGGGCGGATCCCTTACTAGTGGAGTAGGAGCATCAACTAGGGCTGTCGGATTTGTATTTCATGGACCCTAGCCCTAGTTAATCTCCTCACCAGTTGCTCTTCGAACCCTTCATATTCCTCCTCCGAGCCACTTGACTCTTCAGAGGAGGACGGCTCATCCCAAAGTCTGCGGTATGATGATTGACTTCTTTCCGGCACTTGTTTCTTTGCCAGACCTTTCTTTCATGTACCCCTCAGAGCCATTGTACCTATGGAAACATTGTTAGTATACTAGATGAGATAAAACAAAAGCACTTATAACCTACTGCTAAGTGGACCTGAAGAGTGACTAAACGAGTCGTTGCCACTGGCAACGACTCGTAAGGTCCCTCGTTGTCTCAATCCATCCTTTCTTCATGTTGGGCCAGTGTACTTAACGACTGGTCCCAACGAGTCGTTACCTATGGGGATGTGTCATTAAGTCAGTCGTTAGGCACACTATTCTCTTGATTTTATTTTCCACTCAGGACGAGCTACACAATGAGTCGTTTGGTGATCTAACGACTCGTGATGTAGCTCTTGCTCAAGAGTTTTAGTTTACCTATCCTACATTTGTCTTCATCTTCTTGCTATAGTTTAACTCCACAAAAATAGAACATCAATTTCTTAAATCAACATATGTAAGTTCAATCATGATATATTTGTTTAATCTACCTAGGGTTCATTATCATCATGAGGAAAAGATCAAAACGAGTATAGCATTACTTGAAATAATGTCAAGTTCATTCAAAGCATGGGTCAACAAAGATCTTATTTAAATGCAAAGACACTCATAATTAAGTGGGAAAAATTACTCATGAGATGCTTGAGCAGAGATGGGAGTGCAATCGTGTGTGCGTGGTTACTATTGTGAGTGCAATGTCGAGAATTTACAATGCGGTTGGGAGATGAAGAAGAGGGAATTTTGGAGTTGTAATGGTGCTTGGTTTTAAACTCAAGTGGGAATTTGAAGAATAAAAGAAATCGGGTTTAATATAATTCTATTTAGATTGTACCCTAAATTCTGGCATGGGTCGAGTCCATGATAGTTATCTTAAAAACACATGACGACCCACCAAATGAGTCGTTATGTAGTGAGATGACTCATTTGACACTTCGTGCATTGAATTGAGCTTAATAATTTACCTGGGACCTAACAAGTCAAGCAACAACTCGTGGTGTCACCCAAAGAGTCGTGGCCTGAGTTGTGGTCCTTGAACTATTATAGCATCATAACTGGTCACTTAACGAATCGTTTGGTCTCCCAACAATTCGTTCAGTGAATCGTTATCACCTTTCTCAATTTATTCTTTTTGCCTTAGATCTAGTAGAAATGACGGAGGACCTCATGATTCGTTTCCGCTGGCAACGACTCGTTTGGTCAACCGTTGTCTACATTATTTTATGCATACTTGATGAAGATCCATTTAATGAGTTGTTTGGTATGCTGATGACTCATCCTGTGCTTTTTGGGCACCAGCAACTCCAGTTCAGATTTTTTTGTTTTAAGTTCAAATTTCCCATCTTAATCACCTGCACCCATTAACAAACGTAAACACTGCATATTTCTTACAATTACTACTTGGGTTGCCTCCCAAGAAGTGTTTCATTTAACGTTGCGGCACGACATGGGTGCTTTGGCTACTCAAACTTCACCAAAACACCTTCACGGGTTGCCTCCCATGCAGTGCCTGATTTAACATCACGGCACGATGCAAGTCTCTTAACTACTCAGAATTCGTCAAGTAATTCATATCCATCCTCCAGTGCTGAGACCTTGCTGAATTTCCTTGGTTGCTTCATGGTCCGGCAAATGTTAAAGGTGACCTCGTCTTTGTTTAACCTGAATTTTAACTGGCCTGCCTCCACATCTACTAGGGCCCTACCGGGTGCAAGGAATGGTCGCCGCAAAATGATGGGGACCTCAAAGTCCACTTCCCAGTCTAGAATCACAAAGTCTGCTGGGAATATAAATTTGTCCACCTTGACCAACTTATCAAATAGGATCCCCACCGTCTTTTTAACGATTCTGTCGGCCATCAGTAGCCGCATAGTGGTCGGTGTGAGGGCTCCCAAGCCTAATTTTTTAAACACAACTAGAAGCATCAAATTTATGCTAGCTCCCAGGTCAAAAAGCGACCTTGCAAACTTGACATCCCCAATCGTGCAAGGTATAGTAAAAGCACCTGGGTCTTCCTTCTACTGAGATAGGACCCGTGTAGTTATGGCACCACAATGGTACAGATTATCGACATGTTTAAAGCTTACAGTCCTTTTTCTGGTGATGAGGTCCTTCATAAATTTAGCATATCCGGGCATCTACTCAAGTTCCTCGATTAATGGGATGTTCACTGGCAATTGCTTAAGCATAGAATTAAATTTGTAGTACTTTCCATCCTCGGCCGTCTTTTGCAAATGCTATGGATAAGGAGGAGGATGTCTAAGGATCGACATAAACTTTTGTTGTGCCTCCTTCTCCTTCTCGTGGGCAGCTCCTTGCTCCTTTGCATTATTGGAAGCAATCTTCACATCTGAATCTCCAACCAAAGTTGGGTTTTTGAAATCTTCTACACTGTCATCATTCATTGAGACAGGCTTTTCTAACTCCTTAATTAGCACCAGCCTAGGAGGGTCAACTGTCACCTTCTCGCTCCTAGTAGTGACTGCCATGCAATGACTGTCATTTTTCAGATTTTGCACTGTGTTGCTGGGAAGTGTGCCTTTTTGCCTCTGATTCATTGCAACAAACATCTAACTCTTCTGCTACTCAATATACTTAATGGCCGCGACATGTGACTCCACCTTTTGATTCAAACCAGAAATATCAGCGCAGAGCTCCTTAAAGTGGCTATCTATTGCATCTTCTTAAGCACTTTGGAAAACATGTCTTCAACCATTGAACCACTAGACTCTTGCTCATGATTTCTTGGAGGAACATATATACTCCTCGCACTTCTTCCAGTCTCCATTGTCTCTGTACTAGCCTCGGTTGTAATTGTTATCCATGTAAAAGTTCCAACCTTGGTTCCCTTGACCTTGATGCCAAGAGTCCTGGTTAGACCCTTGGGTGTTTGTCCGGAAACCCGCCCTTTGATCATTTAAATAGATAGCTTCCTCCTCAGACTCAGATTCACATCCATCATTTCTCGGGGCCTTGCCCTGAGAACCCACAACATTAACTTTCTCAACTCCAGCTCCCGTCAAATGCTTAGAAATCAACCCCATAGTTGTTTTAATCTCATCAATATCTTGATCACACTCTTCATATTTTCTTCTCTATTGTGCAGACATACCAACTGCATAAGAACCAGCCGGACTCTCTGACTCTCTAGTGTGCAAAGTGTGGTCAGTTTTGGTGATCCTGTCAAGTAGCTCAGCAACCTCTTCATAAGTGTGTCTCATAAAGGTTCCACCAGAGATGGTGTCAGCCACCGCTTTGGTGTTAGCATTAATAGACGTATAGAAGATCTCCAATAACGTATCATATGGAATCCTATGATCTGACACCCTTTTGAGCTTCTTGTTGAAACGCAGCCATGTATCATGAAGTACCTCTGAATTCAATTGCCTGAAGTTATATATCTCATCTTTCAACAGCAATGCTTTTGAAGGTGGGAAGAATCTTTCAAGAAAAGCTCTCTTAAGTTCCCCCCAAGTAGTGATAGAATCATTTGGCAGCTCAGCCAATCACATTGTTGCCTCACTCCCTAATGAAAAGGAAAATAACCTCAGTATGATTGCATCTTGGCTCACTCCCGGTTATTTGTATGCCTTACAGCTGCCCACGAAATTTGTCAAGTGAGTATGGGCATCATCAGTTGCATGACCCAAAAATATTCCCTTCATGTTGAGTAGTTGGATCATAGCACTGGTAATATCAAACTTTTCCCCAGCAGGCAAAGGGCGAGGGACTATAGCTCCAGTGGCACCAGCTTCGTCTATATCAGCATCCTCATCCTCATTGAAATACTTGTGTCTCTATTGTTTTGGACCTCTGTGCCTTCTAGCTCATTCTACTTCAGCATCTAGCCGTTGCTCTTCAACAACCCTAGCTAACTCACGACCTCTGGCCCGAGCTTGGTCCTCAGCCAACATTCTCGTTGTGTCTTGGTCCACTGTCTCCTGTTCTTGTATGTTGGCCATTCTTCTTAGAGTCCTTAGCGTCTACTCAAGTTTGTGATCAATTGGAACCAGGGGATTTCCTTGGCTCCTAGTATCAGACATGCACGAACCTAAGACCTATTAAAGACAAAAACAACAAAAGGAAAATAAAAAGGAAATAAGAACCAACAGTAAAGCAAACACAATTAACCAAAGCCTTAGCCGTATTCCCAGGCAATGACACCAAAATTTGATGTCGCCCAAATTACACCTCGCAAATGAGATATAAAGCGGGCGATGTCAAATATAGAACCCAACAAAGGTTGAGGTCGATCCCACAAGGAATATGGAAAGAACTTGAGTTAATGCGAATGGTTGTTACTATCGAATTACTTATTTCTTAAGGGGGAAAGAAATAAAATAATAAACAAAAGTAAAAACTACTAGATGTTTAGTTCAATGTTGGTTTGTATTCAATTAACGAGTCGACTAGGATTGTGTTTCCCAAGATTTCATAACCACAAGGCTTTTACACTAGTGATCTATTCCTGTGTTTAACATGCAATATTGGAAAGTTAGGTTCACCTAAATGGTTGGTCCCCTATCTAGATGATTTTCACCATGCAACTTAGTTCATCTACGGGTGTATGCTTAATTAATCCTTACCCTTATTATCGGATTAGCTATCCCCAGATAAGTTCAAGCTATTAGAAGAGGGTTGATAGCCTCAAATATCCATTGTTAAACCCTTTTCCTAATTGCTACCCCCTTTGTCCGGTAAGTAAGAATAAGGCAAGTCCCAAAGTTTGCAACCGTCAAGAATCAATTAAAACGAAGGAAAAAACAATACATGCGTTAAACCTCCTTCAAGAATCACTAAGTGTTTCACCTATGTATGTTAATTCATCTTGGTACCAACAACCCTATTTATTGGTTTAGCTACTCATGTTTGAATGAACACAGTCACAAAATATTGCATAAAACATAATTTCAACTTACAAATTATCGTAGAAGAAAACCAAGTAAATTGAATAAAACTCCAAATTTGATGAATAAATTCCAATGTTGCCTTTGATTCTCAAATTCAAGAACAAAATTGTAAACCTTGTTTCTTGAACCAAGAATAATAGTACAACACCAAAATCTATATTAAAAATAGTAATAATAACATGTACGACAAAAATAAACCTAAACAGTGTATTTATAGTACCAAGAAAACCTTTTCCTAATTAAAATTGGAAACCAGGTCGTTAGTGATCATGGACTCAGTAACTATTTTTTCATACCTTCGCGAGTCGTGCTTTGTTAAAAACAGTCGTCCTCAGCATCAAGCCCAGTCATGGAAACAGATCACCTAATGACTCGTTGTGCCAAGGCACGAGTCGTTAGGCCTCTCGTGGTCCAGCCTCCTCAATCTTCTAGTGCACCCTACGAGTGGCTCCAGTGATCTGCCAACGAGTCTTTTGGTTAGGCAATGACTCATTACATCGTCTGTCGACTTCACTGGCTAATTCTTCAATAATTCCTCTCCCAGTCTTCACGACTGGCTTCACGACTCGTTACTAGGTGTTACGAGTCGTTCCCTCAACCCATTAGGTACAGTGTTTCTGCCTCTTCAAAACTCAATATTTTCCCACGAATCTCAGCAATGAGTCGTGCTAAGTGCCAACGACTCGTGAAGTGCCTGACAGCCTCCTGTCCAATTTTTTTAAACATTAATTTGCCCATTTCACTTCCAAACCTATTTTCCTGCAACATTAAACACAAAACACATCATACATACATAAATATACCCGGAATGTGCATAGTTTCTTGATTTTAAGCGTCGAAAGTGTCTTAAAATTACGGCACATCATTGTTGCGTGGGTGTAGCATTGCACCATATATTTTTTTAATTAATCCTTGCGTAGTGCATTCCTTCTTCTTCAACTTTATTCTGAACGTATCAAATATACCCAAATCCAACACTTTTAGCCCTAAAAACATCTAATTGCATGTGTTTTCCATTTTTACAAATATATAACATAATCTTATGCAAACACACATAATTTATTCTCAAAACATAGTAAAGTACGGGTAAAAATATGTCTATGAAGTGCGTAAATACACATTTCATCAATTTCCAACCAAACACAATGTCAAAAAGTGTTTAAAATGAAGACCCATATGCCCTAACTCTAAGATTGCATTATGCTTTACATCCTCACTTTAATCCACCTCCTCAAGAGCGATATCAACCAACAATGAAGAGTCTAATGGTTGGATTCCTCTTCTTGTTCCATGCATTGGCTAGTATCCACAACACTTTGGAGTTGGGCCTTAGACGCCTCAACGTTTTCATTCAAAAAACCCTGCAGGTTATGGGCACTTGAGCCAAACTGGTCTATCTTTTGTCTGGCCCCTATTCTCTCTTCCATATGAGGTTACTCTTGAGTATTAGCTAAGACCATGACTTGCGAATCATTACAAGTTGCAACCTCAGCCATCATCTCTGTGATTTTAGCACTCATCCTTTTTAAGGCTTTTCCTTGTTCAGTAAGCTGCACTCTCATTACTTCCATATGCTCCAGGATCTATTTTTCCATATTGCTCATTGAGCATGATGTTTCTCCTCTTCATTATTCTTGTAAGCATCAAAAACAACAAGAGGATCGTAATAGGGACTTGGGAAAGGGGGATAAAAATTTGGACAATGAATCCAATGGCCATCCAGACCACCACATACACCGCAAGTATGACAGTGTTTCCACGAGTAGGGTCCTCCACAATTCAAACACGGATCACCAATATATGCATATTCATCATTCGACCCATTTATATACCAAAATGTCATGTTAAGAAGAGTGGTAAAATACCAAAAAAATAGAAAAATCTATACAATATACTTACAAAAATTTAATACTTGAATAATGAAATAAAAATCCTAGCCAAAAACAATTAATTCATATTCAAGTCCCCAACAATGGCACCAAAAGCTTGATGTCTCCCAAGCGCACGTGGTCATCAAGTAATATAGGATGGTGAATTCTTGATTATTGATCCCTCAGAGACTTATCAGATCAATCATTTAAGGTTACTTCTTTATTTCTTTATTGTAACAAAATAGATATAAATGGGGAATGGTTTGGAGCATTAAACTACTAAACTTGAAATGTAAAATTAAATAAAAATTGTTGCAAACTTGTTTGCTTCAAATGATGATGAAAATATAGGGACTTGGCACTTTGGTATCAGGTTGAGTTTTCAAGACGTGATTATGCTAGATTAATTCTTCCTAAGGTTACTAGTTGCAAGTAACTATCTCATTTCTTGCCACTCTCCCGAGCATCCAAGAACTATCTCATGAACCCTAATGTCTATATCCCTATGGTGGCAGGAGAATCATGAAACGACAGTTATGTCTACTAGTATTTCAACAAATCGGGGTTGAAGGGTATATCCCTATCCTCAATAACTCCTAACCTTCAACCAATGGGCTAAAGGATATTCGAATTCCTGTTTTACACTTACTTTTAACCCTTTTGGTTCCATTTCCCAAGTTCAACCAAACGCCAACTGATATACTCACAAGGTGATTAGTCTACTGAATAAGAAATTCAAACAAGTGAATATAAATAACCTTTAATGAAGAATTAAAACTAGCATTAGTCAGTCTTTCAAACGTCAACCATCAACTATGGCAAAGACCCTAGAATGGGCGTTTAGCCACTCATAGACAAGCGGAAAAACAATAAAATAATCATTATTCAAAGTAAAAAAATAAAGAAAAGAAGAAACCTAAGTAGAAACTTGTCTCTCCTCCAAAAGCTGCATTTACAACCTTCTACGATCAAACAAAATGATGAATGATATGCTAAAAACAAGATCAACAAAAATCCATCTAGGAAGTGTCTGGCGCTTTGCCCCATCCATATCCCTAAGTCTGGGTCAATTTTCCTCTGAAGCATAGCTCTGAGTGCCCTACTCCAGCCATAGTACTAAGGTGTTAGCAAAATTTCTGAACGTCTAAAAACCTCTGGCGCGTAACTCCATCTGTAGTACAATAGTGTTAGTTAAATTTCTGAGCTTTAGGACCCTTCTAGCGCCCCACTCCATCCATATCACCAGAATGTTGGGAAAATTTCCTAAGTTTGGAATTCTTCTGGGGCTCCACGCCATCCATCTAGCAAAGGTGGTAGTCAAACTCTCATCTCCGAAGTCAGGGACCCGGGGCCCCACGCTATCCGTAGCACAAACTTTGGGGCATATCTCTGAAGCACAAGTATTGGCGTGCCACACCAGTCATAGCCCCAAGACAACTTTCGCAAACTCTTCTTTTTCACACATTGGGTCATATTTGGGTCCTTTTCCTTGGTTTCCTACTCAAAACATCTAGAAATATTCATTATCTCACAAGACACCGGAAACATGAATTCATATATTTTATAAGGATCATGAACTCAAAACAAGGATAAATATGGGTAAAAATATAACAAATGGGCATTGGAATATGCCCAACATCAACCACCATCATAGGATTCATCCTTATGTTGTACCCACCTTATCTTTCTCAAAGTATCACCGAACGACCGAAAGATCAAAGCCTAATAACTTTGTCCCATAATTTGTACATAACTAGAGAACACAATATACAATATACAACACTTCAACATAACACTATATAAACAGCCCCCAATTCGACCAAATAGGGTCGCAACCAACGCTACAACACAAAGCACAACTGATACCTTCCAATATCCTATCATCGTACGACAACCTACTAAACTATTACCCAAATTCAAGACCTCAATAGATGAGGGAAAGTACAACATAACACAGCCCCCAAACAATAATATAATCAACATAATATTAATTCACAAGGCAACAAACTCATACAATATTGGCAAATCACGATTACGACAAAATTCAAGCCAAAGAGAGGAATCGAAAGCCTTAACATACCATATAGCACTGAGACAATGTTGGTCGATATACACACCAATGATTAACAACAACCCCAAAACCTTCCACTCAACACCAAAAATTCCACTCTAAGAACATAACATGAAAATGGCACAAGACAACTTATTCGACAAAATGCTTATGGATTTAGCGGTGGATAATCAATGATAACCACCTACTAGCATGAACAAACTCTTACACAACATAAACATATAAGAATAAGCAAGCAAAAATAATTTAACAATCACTCACCAACGGACAGCCACCAAGAAATCCAAAAATGGTACCAAAACATGAGTTACACGGAGAATTTCGACTTCCCGACATCAAAAATCAAGTTGTAAATTATTTTCTACCCTTAGGATCAACAAGGAAATGAAAGGGGATATTGGGAGAGGTTTCGTCGAGATAGTTGGCTGAAAATTTAAGATATGACCAAACAACAGACCAAAGGAACATAAATAGTCCTCCACCGCCTTAGCCGTTTTTGAGGTGCCTGCTTGCGCAGTCTTGCGAATATCTCTCTATTCAAAAGTTGTATTCATGAACTGTTTAATGTGTTAGAAACTAGAACCATAGAAATTTTATTTGATAGGTCAAAGGACCCCTAACTCCTTATATATTGGGAGAAAATCTTCGAGACATTTGACCTAAATTTTAGAGAATCTCGAGAAGCAAATTTGTGGTAACTTTTGTCGGCTTTCGTTTTACAACTTGATCGACGTCCAATCATAACATACAACCATAGAGTGACTCAAATATATCAAAACACTTCCTTCTTAGTATATTAAGTACCCTTAGTCCTACCTTAAAAGTACGTACTTATCGCTCAAATTATCTAGGGTCTTACATCCTCCCCCTTTAGAAACATTCTTCCTTGAATGTTGGACGACACGCATGATTCCAATACAAACACTTTCACGACACGACATAGCCTCACACAATCACAAAAGTATTGGGTTTACCACAAACAACTCCAAACGAAACAACCCTGCACCTTCCAGGGTGCAACACAACTATAGCCAAAATCAAGATAAGGACCTTACCCGCCACCATGTCTAGCCATTGGCTAGCTATAGTCCACCACATCACAAGTATCCCTGCACATGTTAGCAAATGTGAGTCTAGACGCGACTCATATGACAGCTGACATCTCGCATGATTTTAATTCAGAAAGAAGGGTAACCATCCTAAATATCCTACAGCCTCCTATTTATAGGTACACTGTGTAACGCACCCATAAACAAGACTCTACTAGACACGGCTCATAGACTCCCTAGGACAGAAATTGCTCTGATACCATGTCTTTTACACCCCAAACCTAGAGGATCATGACTGACACCCTATGTCGCACCTGATCGAGCACACCCAGCCTTACATCTAACTAAGACAAGCCAGAACCGATGAGGTTTGGAAACAAAATGTCTATGCAATTAGAGTAAAGTGATAAAAATAGAATCTAGCTAATAGAACAACGAAGAGATATACAATAGGTTATCAAGGTCGCAAGACAGAAACAATCTATTCAACTGGGCCCTCTTCGCCTACAACAACAATGCTACACCCACAACATATATCTACAAGCCTCTAAGTCTACAATAGAAATCAACTATAAGGGATAGGGCCCCAAACTATGCATAATACAAATATCTAGCAACTCTGAAAGACTTGGAACTTTACCGACTCAGCTGGAACTCCACTCAGAGACCAAGAACTCAATCTACCGTCGATCAGTACGTTCAGGCATGAATGTAGTTCCCCAACTAGGGAGTCAGTATGGAAATATACTGAATATGTAAGGCGGAAATAATAACAAGATTCAGATTAGAGATCAACAAACATATCGGATATCGCAGAAGAAGAAACATGAATTGAATAAGCAAATAAAGCCTACCTGTTCCCCATAAGCCCAAAAGTACATGTAAAATACATAAACAAAACCTACCTGGTGCCCATAAGCCTTGCAAGTTTGAAACAAATGTCACGACCCAAGTCTATACCCTGGACAAGACATGGTACTTGGAGTCACAAGTAACCCCAAGCCAACCCATGGTTTATCATAACACTGGTAATCTGGGTAAACATATGCGGAAGCTTTAAATAATAAACTCATTTAAGAAAGCTAATCTAATAAAAGTTCATACAACTGAAAAATAATACGGAATGTCTAAGTCTATGTCTAAAAGCCATCTTCTAATGAAGAGTTGCTGGGAAAAGCCCCTAGCTAAATCTAAAGTCAAACTGAAGGAAATAACTAAAAAATAAATATTGTCCTCAAAAGATGAGGACTCACCAATTGCAGCTGCTAATATCACCTGAAGGAATAGACTAATGATATTGAGGCTGAGAACTTGCGCCTGTATCATAATACGATACAACGTAGAAGGTAGTACTTTGAATGTACTGAGTAAGTGAGAGAATATAAACAACTAGAAATGAATAACTGAACTAAAATGACATGTAATGACCAACTGAAATACCGAAAATTAAACAACTGAAATATAATTGAGATGGTCAATAATGACCCTGACTAATGGTCATCCATGCCCTAAATTTGAGATACTGATCTGGCTAAATGTACTAAATTGAACTGAACTATGTAAATTTGAAACTGTATTGAGCTGAGCTAAATTGAAACTGTACTCACTAGTGGGGGAGTCTATAACCGAGATATAACCACGTGAGCTAGATGTGGAGTTCGATGTATACACCTCATTGATAGGACCTAATATACCTTTCCAGGATATAAAGGCATGAACTGGGTGATCACAAGTCTGGGGCCATAAGGCCAATAAAATAACCTACGATGGCAATGTAGTTCTGGGAGCCTTGGTGCGTTAGAACCCCGGTGCGCTCGGTGCTAAGTCCTACTCCTACTGGATAGTCCTAGTCTGACTACTAAGCTGATAGCTTGAAACTGGGGTCCAAGACTAAATCAGGGATACCTATCTGTAAGACCCTGAGAGTCTTATCAGACGGGATTCTGTAACTGGCGTTCCAAGACTGGTCAAAGCTTCTTATTTTGAAACGTTGAAACCATCTAAAGAAAAAACTGAAACTAAAGTTGGGAATTCTAAGACTGGGCAGAGCTTCTTATCTAGAAGCATCATAACCGTATAAAGAACCAACTAAAATCTGGTAACTGATAAATGAGTCTAATAAGTAATAACTGGGAGGCACCACTGACATCTCAAGAAAATTCTATAGTCAAACTAATCAGCTGACATTTCAAAAAATACTGAGTAGGCTAGTATTCTAAGTAAAATTGGTCTAGCATGAACTGACAGGGATAATCAACTGATATTAAAAATATGAGAAATCCCAACACTAATAGAATCTAGCAATATGAATAACCAGCCAATTTTGCAAGACTCTAGTCTACTACATTAAAAAGCTAGGGCTAGAATCCATTTTACAGGAACAAGCATCAACACATTCACAAAATAGTGGAAATATAACTACAATTAGCATGAATGATATTCCACATGATATAGATGAAGTCTGGCTGAAAATTCATTCATATTCGAAAACTCAAGAACTTGAACTCATAAGAACTTTTAAACAGATTTTAGGAGCACAAGGGAAGGACAATTCCCTTGCTAAATTCTCACATACCTGGTGATGAAATCCCAGAGAAAATCCCTTGAGAATCTAAGAAGAAAAGTTAACTGCCCTAAGTTTTTTGAGAAAATTCTACGATCTGACTTCTGAGGAAATGAGACGAATGAAGTACATTGTCAATTACCCCTCTAAATTCCCTGAATATAACCCAAAACAACGTAGTTCAGGGGCTAAAAAAGTGGGAACTTACTAAATATCCCTAGGGAAAAATCTAGAAAAACTACCGACAGGGACCAACAGGTCACTCAACGAGTCATTGGTTGAGAACACGACTCGTTGGGACCAGTTGTTGGTCCTGGGCCCGTGTTAATGGCTTACTGGAATTGGCAACAAGAGGGACCACGACTCATTGGATGAACCAACGGGTCATTGGTAGCTTCAGTGACCACTGGCAAGAAATCAAACAATACACTAGACCCTCTCTCCAGCGGGTGACACAACGACTCGTTGCCTAGGAAAACGAGTCGTTGTTACCTCTAGTTTTGTCCACTGGAAATCCTGAAGGGTTCTTGAGCTTGACACCACGGGTGGTGACAACGACTCATTGTGTGAAACAACAGGTGGTTGTTGCCACTCGTTGTCACTGAACGAGATACCTGGGAGCCCAACTAACGACTAACACCACAAGTCACTGTATCACATGACGACTCGTTGGTTGACTCGTGGTTTCCTAGCAAAAGGATCACTAGGTTCTGTGCTGGGGATGCAACGAGTGACAGGACGACTCGTTGTTTCTCACAACGGGTCATTTCATGTCCCCCTTGGTTCATGAAGGAACAATGTAGGGCTGACCACGACCCAGACAACGAGTCATTAGAGTTGACCACGACTCATTGTCTCGGTCATTCTAAGACAAAAATTTCTGGTCACTTCTGGATTTTTCTTGCTAGGTCTGAGTTTTGTCTAGGTGAGTTTTGGGCTGCTATAATATCTCCCCCTTGGGATCATTCATCCTCGAATGAAGGCTAAGACTGCTGGAAAACTACGAAAAGAGCTACAAATTCCCAGACTGAGACTATGAACTGATTTTTGAAGGAATGACTGACTCTAAACTGATTTAACCATGCTAACAGAGTTGATGCAACTAGAATGCACATTGAAAATCTAAATAGAGCTGATGAGTACGAAACTGAACAGAGTATTGAGAAGGAATTCAGTACCTTTTGGAACTAAACTGGAAGGGAATAAATGAGGGTATTTGGCCATCATGTCTACTTCTACCTCCCATGTGACTCCCTCAACTAACTGGTTCCTTTACAAGACTTTCACCGAAGTGACTTCCATGTTTCTCAACTTATGAGCCTGACGGTCTAGGATCTGAACTGGGACCTCTTCATAAGAGAGACTATCCTTCAGTCCCACACTATCTAGTGGCACAACTGAAGTTGGATCATCGGTGCACTTCTTCAGTAGTGACACATGGAAGACTAGGTGCACATATGCTAACTCTGGAGGTAATTCTAACTCATATGTCACCCTGCCAATCAGCCTCAGAATCCTACAGGGTCCCACATATCTCAAACTGAGTTTCCCTTTCTTTTCAAACCTCATCACCCCCTTCATGGGTGATATTTTCAGAAAAACCCAATCATCTATAGCAAATTCTAACTCTCTCCTCCTCATATCAGCATAAGATTTATGTCGGCTTTGTGTTGTTTTCAAACTCTCTCTAATAAGTTGCACCTTCTTCATAGCTTCATGAACTGAGTCTGGTCTTATCAAGGTAGCTTCACCAACCTCAAACCACCCTATAAGAGACCTACACCTCCTACCGTATAATACCTTAAACGGGGCCATCTAAAATATTGGAGTGGTAGTTGATGTTGTATGCAAACTCAATGAGAGGTAGGTGATCATCCCAACTGCCCTTGATATCTATTACACAAGCTCTCAGCATATCTTCTAAGGTCTTACTAGTCTGTTTAGCCTATCCATCTGTCTAAGGGTGAAAAGTTATGTGAGCTTGACTTGGGTACTGAGTCCTTTCTGAAATGACTTCCAGAAATGTAAGGTAACTGGCAACCTCTATCTGAAATGATGGAAAAGGGCACCCCATGCAGTCTAACTAGCTCCCGAATATATAATCTAGCATAATCCATAGCTGAGTCTGTAGTTTTAACTGGGAGGAGATGTGCTGACTTGGTCATCCAGTGTACTATGACCCAAACTAAGTCATGCTGCCAGTGAGTATGAGGTAGACGTGTAATAAATTCCATATTCACTTCTTCCCACTTGGGTATGCTGATATCCTTATCCATACCCCCAGATATCTGATGTTCCACCTTAACCTGTTGGTAGTTCGGGCACTTAGACACAAATTCTGTGATGTCTCTTTTCATGTCATTCCACCAATAAATATCCCGTAGATCATGGTTCATCCTCGTGGCACCTGGGTGGATAGAATATCTGGAACTGTGTGCTTCTTCCAGCATATGTTGTCTCAAGTCGCCTACATTAGGTACACAAAGTCTGCCCTGGTAAATTGAGCACACCATCTCACCCTTTGGAGAAAGCCTCCACTTCTTTTCTGAGAACTGCTTCTTTTAGCTTAAGCAGTATGAGATCTTCATCCTGCCTTGACTTAACTTCAACAACTAACAAGGAACCTGATCCACTTTGCATTACTACTCCACCCTCAGCTGGATCAACCAATTGCACTCCCAACCGAGTTAACTTGTTAATATCTTTTCCCAGTTCTTTTCGGCCCTCTTCAACATGAGCCATGCTCCCCAATGGACATTTGCTTAGTGCATCAGCCACCACATTTTCTTTGCCCAGGTGGTATAATACACTCATGTCATAATCCTTCAATAGTTCCAACCACCTTCTCTGGTGAAGATTCAAGTATTTCTAACTGAACATATACTGAAGGCTCTTATGATCGGTGAAAACATCCACATGAGCTCCATAAAGGTAAAGCCTCCATATTTTCAACGCAAACACCACTGCTACCAACTCAAGGTCATGAGTCGGATAATTCTTTTCATGAACCTTGAGTTGTCTAGAAGCATAAGCTATCACCTTACCTTGCTGCATCAGAACGCAACTGAGTCCCACTATGGAAGAGTCACAATATAAAATAAACCCATCTGTTCCTTCCAGTAAGGTTAAAACTGGAGCGATAGTGAGTCGAGTCTTCAACTCCTGGCAACTCTTCTAACACGCATCTGACCGATGAAACTTCACCTTTTTCTTAGTCAACTTAGTTAGAGGAGATACAATGGAGGAAAAACCTTTTATAAAACATCGGTAATAACCGGCTAGACCTAAGAAACTTGTGATATCATTTGGGGAAATAGGTTTTGGCCAGTCTTTCACCGCTGCTATCTTTTGAGGATCTACCTGAATACCCTCACTCGAGACCATGTGACCAAGAAAAGTCACAGACTTCAACCAGAATTCACATTTGCTGAATTTAGCAAACACCTGGCGGCCTCTGAGCATCTATAACACTATCCTCAGATAGTTAGCATGTTCTTCCTCATTTCTGGAGTATACCAGAATGTCATAAATGAATACAGTGATGAACATGTCTAGATACTACTTGAAAACCCTGTTCATTAGGTCCATGAAAGTTGCAGGGGCATTAGTTAGTCTGAAGGACATAACCACAAATTCATAGTGACCATACCGAGTTTTGAAGGTTGTTTTCGATATGTCACATTCTGTGACTGTAAGATGATGATACCCCGACCTGAGATCTACATTGGAGAAACAACTGGCTCCATGGAGTTGATTGAACAAGTAATCAATCATGGGTAAGGGATACCTATTCTTAACTGGGACTTTGTTCAGTTGACGGTAATCGATACACATTCTGAGAGTACCATCTTTCTTTAGCAAGACTAATACTGGAGCACCCCATGGAGAGATGTTGGGCCTGATGAAACCTTTATCAAGAAGGTCTTTTAGCTTCTCCTTCAACTCCTTCAGCTCAGCTGGAGCCATTCTGTAAGGAGGGATAGAGATGGGCTGAGTGTTTGGAAGAAGGTCTATGTTGAAGTATATTTCCCGCTTGGGAGGGACTCTGGGAAGATCTTCGGGAAACATATTAGGGAACTCGCTGACAACTAGAACTGACTGGATAGTTTTGATCTCAAACCTAGAATTTTTGACCCAAACTACATGATAAACACACCCTTTAGTAATGAGCTTCCCTCCTTAAGGTAGGAAACAAACTGACCCTTAGGCACTGAAGTACTGTTCATCCACTCTAAAACTGGCTCATTAGGAAACTAAAATCTGATGACCCTAGTTCTACAGTCGGCTGATTCATAATTGAAGTGTAACCAATCCATGATAAGAATGAGATCGAAATCTACCATGTATAGCTCTACTAAATCAGCTGGAATGACCTTATCCAATACTGAGACTGGGCAGTTTCTATACACCCGGCTAACTCTAATTGACTCGCCAAATGGGGTAGAGACTGAGAATGATTCTGAGAGGAGTTTTGGACTAATTTCAAACTGGACAGCTACATAAGGAGTCATGAATGAGAGTGTGGCTCCTGGATCTAGTAGGGCATACACATCTAGGTGGAAGAGACGTAACATACTCGTGACTACATCAAGTGAGCTCTCCTAATCCTGACGAGAGGACAAAGCATAAAAGTGGTTTTCCACTGACCGCCATCTGTACCTGATGTAGTGGCCTGCTGAGTTGGTCGACCTGTTGGAGCTGCTGAAGTAGTAGACTTTGATCTCCCCCGTCCAGCTGACGGACATTCCCTAAGCCGGTGACCTAGCTGTCGACACCCAAAGCAACCCTTTTTTCCCTGTAGGCACTGACCTGGATGGTTCTCGCCACACTTAGGGCAAGTTGGATAACAGTTGCTGGCGCTATGACTCTGGGACTCAGAGCCAGATGCTCCACCCTTCTGATCCTCGCGGGACCAGAAAGTAGAGGTGTTGGCTAAAATGGGTGTTGGAGCCCTCTGCTACTGTAGCTGTAGTTGTGGGCGACTACTATTGCCAGATCTCTGGTGGCAATATTCTTATTGTCCAGTCCTAGCCCACTTATTCTCCCATTCCATGTCTGTCAACTTTTCTGCCTCAATCTGTTGGGCATGGATGATGAGGATAGAGGGGTCAATGTCTTTTATGAGCATCGAATTCCCACATTCCTTAAGGAACAATTTTGATACTCCATTGACGAACTTAAGCATGCGAGCCCTTGGCTCAGCTACTATCTCCGGAGCATATCTTGACAACCGTGTGAACTCCAGTGCATATTCTTCCACCGTCCTATTGCCCTGCTTCAAATTCATGAACTCTGCGACCTTAGCCTCCCTTAACTCTTGGGGGAAGAATCTGTCTAAGAATACTGTGGTGAACTCTTCCCACTCCACCAGTCCTGCTCCTGCTAGTCTCCTTTCTTTCCACTGATCGTACTATATCTGGCTACCCTTTCACCTGGTAGACAGCCAGATCAACACTCTCAACGGAACTAACACCCATAATCTGGACTCTACTTCACACCCATGAAAAGGACTCTACTTGATGTGATTTTTAAACATCCTAGGATACTCTAAACCTAGTGCTCTGATACCAAGTTTGTCACGACCCGAGTCTATACCTTGGACGAGACATAGTACTTGGAGTCACAAGTAACCCCAAGACAACCTATGGTCTATCATAACTTGCTGACAATTTGGACACTTAGCTACAAATTCTACGATGTCCTTCTTCATTCCATTCCACCAATAGATTTCTCATAGGTCACGGTATATCTTGGTGGCACCTGTATATATCGAATATCTAGAACCGTGAGCCTTATGCAACATTCGATTTCTCAAATCATCAACGTCCGAGAGACACAAGCGACCTTGAGATCAAAGCACACCATCTCCCTCTTTGGAGAAGACCTCTACCTTCTGATTTTGAATGGCTTCTTTTAACTTTACCAAAATGGGGTCCTCGTCTTGTCTAGCTTTCACATCAGTCACCAAGGATGATTTCGATCTATTCTGAACAATGACACCATCATCGGTTGAGTCAACCAAATGAACTCCCAACCTTGCAAGTCAATGCATATCCTTCACCAGATTCTTCTTCCTCTCTTCTACATGGGACACACTTCCCATAGAAAGCCTACTAAGTGTGTCTGTTATTACATTGGCCTTACCCAGATGGTAAAGGACACTCATATCATAATCCTCGAGTAGCTCCAACCACCTCCTTTGGCGTAGATTTAGATCCTTCTGAGTAAACACATATTGTAGGCTCTTGTGGTCCAAAACACATCTACATGGATCCCATACAAATAGTGTCTCTAAATCTTCAATACAAAAACCACTGCCGCCAATTCAAGATCATGGGTTGGGTAATTCCTTTCATGAATCTTCAATTGCCTACAAGCGTATGCTATAACTTTACCATGTTGTATCAATACACAACCAAGGCCAATTCTAGAAGCACCGCAATACACCACAAACCCATCGGTACCCTCAGGTAGGGTTAACACCGGTGCCGAGGTGAGTCGAGTCTTCAACTCCTGGAAGCTCCTCTCACAAGCATCAAGCCATTGGAATTTCTCTTTCTTTTGGGTTAATGTTGTCAATGGCGCTGCAATGGATGAAAATCCCTCAACAAATCTCCGACAATAACCAACTAAGCCAATTCTTCACCACTTCTATCTTTTGAGAGTCCACCTTTATGCCCTCACTTGATACCACATGGCCCAAAAAATGCCACTGAGTTCAACCAAAACTCGCACTTGATAAATTTTGCATATATTTGGGCGTCCTTGAGAGTTTATAGTACCACCCTCAAATGAGCGGCAAGTTCCTCCTCGCTCTGAGAGTATATCAGGATGTAATTAATAAACACGATTACGAATATATCCAAGTATGCCTTGAACACCCTGTTCATCAAGTCCATAAAAGTTGCAGGAGCATCTGTTGGTCCAAAAGACATAACTACAAGCTCATAATCACCATACCGCATCTTGAAGGCTATTTCGGGATGTCACTCTCCCGGATTCTGAGCTGATGGTATCCGAATCTGAGATCTATCTTCAAAAAGCACTTAGTACCCTGAAGCTGGTCAAAGAAATCATCAATCCTGGGAAGAGGATACCTGTTCTTGATGGTGACCTTGTTTAATTGTCAATAATCAATACACATATGAAGAGAACCATCTTTCTTTCGAACAAAGAGAACTGGTGCACCCCATGGGGATTTGCTCGGTCTAATGAAACCCTTGTCTAACAGGTCTTTCAACTGCTCCTTCAACTCCTTTAACTCATCTGTAAGGAGGAATAGATATAGGTTGTGTATCAGGAAGAAGGTCAATACCAAAATCGATCTCCTACTCGGGAGGGATTCCTGGTAAATCATCTAGGAACATTTCTGGATACTCACATACTATTGGAATGGACTGGATAGTCGGGGTCTCATACGTAGCATCCTTAACCCTAACTAAATGGTACACGCAGCCCTTGGAGATCATCTTTCTAGCCTTAAGGTAGCAAATGAAATGACCTACAGGCACAACTAAACTACCCTTCCATTCTAAGGCTGGCTTACCAGAAAATTAGAACTTTACCGCATGGGTTCTACAATTAACTGAGGCCTACCATGCAAATAGTCAATCTATGTTGAGGATAACATCAAAATAGGTCATGGCTAACTCTACTAAATCAGTTGAGGTGACTTTCTGAAGAACTGTGACCAGGAAACTTCTATACACCCATCTAGCTATCACTGAATCACCCACTAGAGTAGAGACTAAGAAGGGTTATGACTAGATTTTGGGACTGACTCTGAAACTACTATCCACATAAGGTGTCACAAAAGATAAGGTAGCCCCTAGATCTAACAAAGAATATACATCAACGTGGAAAAATCGTAACATACCAGTGACTACATTCGGGGAGACCTCCTACTCCTGGCAGGATGCTAGGGCATAGAATCTGTTTTGGTGTTGTCTGCCACCTATACTAGTAGAAGCACCCTGCTGGAAGGGATGTGCCACCGAAGCTGCTGAACTAGCAGCTGGAATACGGGCTCCACCATCGCCTGATCTAGATGAAGGGCAATCTCTGAGCCTGTGCTCGGGTTTTCCACACCCGAAACAAGCGTTCGAACCAACTAAACACCTCTATGGGTGGTTCTTTCCATATTTCGAACTGGCTAAAAAAGTGTGATCTCCTAAAATACTCCCCTGGACCCTCGAGCCTGACGCTCTACCCCTCTGATCATGTCTGTGTCAGGATAAAACACTAACTGATGATGGTGCTAGGGCCAAAGATCTCGGGTGGGACTGCGACGGTGCCCACTAGTCCTTGGCTGGGAGAATCTAATGCTATCAGTCTTGGCCCTCTTAGCCTCCCTCTCCCGCTCACTCAGCTGTAACTCCTCCATCTTCTGGGCGTACTGGACTATCTGAGCAAATTCAATATCCTAGAGAATCATCACAGTCCGGCAATCCCTGACCAAGGATTCTACTATTCTGTGTATGAACCTGCTCATACGGGCTCTCTGATCCGCCACCAACTCAGGTTCCTACTTGAATAGACGTATGAACTCTAAGGCATACTCCTAAACCATCATCTTTCCCTGCTTAAGATTCACAAACTCAGTCGCTTTCAGCTCTCTTATCTGCCAAGGAAAGAACCGATCAAGAAAAATGACATGAAACTTATCCCAAACCTGCTCCAACCGTCCTACTATCTTCCACTATTTCAACCAAATATGTGCAACCCCATTTAACTGATATGAGGCTAAATCGGTACACTTCTCTCCATTCATCCCCATAATCTGGGTGATCTTCAGAATCCTCAATGAAATCATGTGGATCCTCGTCCACCTTCGATCCAAGAAACTCGGGAGGGTTCATCCTCAAAAAGTATCTAACCCTTGCTGCCTCTGCATTCCCATTCTACAGGACATACGCTACTGCATGCTGGTTGACCTGGGCGGTCAAATCCTATGCTAGCATTTGAATGGCTTCCCTAAATTCAGCATGGGCGACCGGCTCCAGTGCATGGTGCTCGTGGGCTGGTAGGGCTTGTTGGTGCCCATCTCCATTGCATCCTCAAGGCCATTTTCATTTCTTCTACCATTAACTCTATGGGAGGCGTGATTCTGCAAATGCAAATAGCAGGAATTATAAGGATGGAGAGACATTTCATCACATGACATAGATCATAAAAGAAGAGAACATTTCTTAAATGTATCGTATCCTCTTCTTCATAAGTGTGGCATGCTTCACACCCATGAAAAATACTCTTCTTAACGCGGCTTTTAGACACCCTAGGACACTTCAAAACCTATGGCTATGATACCAAATTTATCATGACCCGAACACAGGCCCGGAGCGAGACACGGGACAAAGAGCCCCGAGAGACTCCAAGTTGACCCATGGCATGAACATACATCTAACTCAATCAAGTAAAGCGGAAGACATAACATAATAAACATTACAGAAATCTAATCATAACATAACATCAGAATAAAATTCACTTCATACATGAAAAGTTGATTACTACATATAGTCTGAAAGCCTCTAACATATCTGATGGGTTGATGGGACAACACCCCCAACTAACCCGACAAGTTTGAAAACTAAAAATACAAGATAACTAGTAATTAATGGTCCTGGTCCTCGGGAGATGAGGACTCACCACTGAAGCTAGATGCTAACTTTGAAGAATTGGCTAGTGATGGGGCTGAGTTTGAAGATCGGAGTCTGTATCATGAAACGATACAGCATAGAGTATGCGGTCAGTACATGAAATGTATTGAGTATGCAGGGTAAGTAAACAGACATTTAAAATACATAAAAGCTCAACAGTAGGACAACATAATCGTAACATAAATATCATAATGCAAACATAAGGCTCAAGGTTTCCAAAATATTCAAAAATCATTTATAATCATACTCACAAGAGAAAAGCTTTGTTATACATGACTTGAGCCAAAGTATATAATCATAATCATACATAAATCATGAGGAACAATGGGATATTTTTTTAACCAACATATCCCATATGAGCACGCATGGAGCCCGACCTGTGAACCCCTAGTCGGGAGGGCATTCGTACCTTGCCAATGGTTGAACCATGAAAGAGGTGTGATATCACAATAGAGGGCCCATTTAGGCAAAGGTGACAGTATCATGGAGGTCCTATCGTGGCTACGTTGGCGCGTAGTTCTAAGACTCAAGATATGTTTGGACCCCGGGTCTACTAAATGTTAATTATTACTCCTAAAACATATATAGTGCCCATAGGATAATATACATGAGATTCATAAGCTAGTTAAAATCATGATAATCATAAGCATGTTTGAAATACGTGAACTATCCATGAAAGTAAGGCCCGTGAGTCGGCCATAATCATAAATCATGAAGTTCATGCATACTTGTAAAACATGTATATACTTGATATTCATAAATTTATGATGAGTATTTGAGAGAAATCATATCATAAGTCATAAATCATAATGAGTTAATGAACATCAAAATCAAAGTAGAATCACAACTTGATTTATCATGAAACATACATAATTGGGCATAGTTTTATAGAAAATTTAAATGTAAATAGTTATAAAATATTCCTATGATTTGTAAAACATGATGTTATACATCGGAGGAATTAACCCATAGGTAGATCATAAGGATTTTATAAGAATTGGGATTAAACCCCCATAGAATTATCAATAGGATTTCATGGATTAGAGAGAGATTGGGCATGGGTATGAACAAATTCACCCTTTCATAACCCTACATACCTGAGAGAATCTGATTCTATAACTCCTATGATGGCCCAAGGAAGAATTGATGAAAACTTGAAGAAATTAAGCATGATCACCTCTCTAGAATTCTATGTTTGCAAGCATGAATAGGAATAGCCTAGAATGAACTTACCCCTCTTAAAACTCACTATTCATAGCTTAAAATAGCTTAGTTTAAGCCTTAGGATCATAAAAATTATGGATACGCCCTTATTAAATTCGTAGAGGAAGATAGACTGCCAGTCCTAATGAGGGAATGGACGAGTCTTTACCTCTGACCACGAGTCATTGCCACAGTCATCAAGTGCACTGTTAAAGCTTCACCTAGAACTCACCATGAGCAACATCATGAATCGTTACTGGTGGCCACGACTCATGGTCACCACTCATACTCTACATTGCCAGAAAACCAACTAGGGTCACCACGGGCGACACCACAACTCGTGGTGCAACCCAATGAGTCATGGTGAGGATGCGTTAAGGGTACTGCCCCTACATACTCTTTCTTCAGTCATCCCTAACAACGGGTGACCTAACGGCTCATGGAGCTGACCATGACTCATGGTCACACCCGTGGTCACCCTAATCGGAACATTTCCAACAAAGTCAACACTCCTCACCATGAGTTACCTAATGACTCGTGATCAACCTAACGGGTCACATGACGACTCATTCTATGACCTGGTGCAGAAAATTTTATATTTTCCATTTCAACTCCCGGGTATGATCTTAGGATTTCGGGGTATAACAGATAAATTACCCATGTTCAGGTCCATAAGCAGTGACAATTTCCTTATGAAGACTCGCTTTTCTATGGCCTTGGTGGGTTCCCTTAACCAAGCCACTGCCTATGCGTTGTCGTCTCATTCTTCAATAGGCACGCAATTAGATCCTGGTTCCTTAAACTGCTTGGGAGTTTATGGTTTCATGTGCTATTTCACTCCTCGATAGGGGTTCTTTTCACCCTTCCCTTATGGTACCACCTTTCTATTGGTCACCTAGAAGTATTTAACCTTCCAAAGTAGCATTTGTTGATTCACACAGGATTCCATATGCTCCATGCTACTTGGGTCAGAGCATAAGCTAGTGATACTTTTGGCTACTAGACTTTCTCCATCTAGGGTGCAGCACTTAGGCTACTTTGTCTAGAAGCACGATGCTTGAATTTGTCTCCCACAACCCCATTTTCATGGTTTAGGCTACTCTCATTTCACTCACCTCTACTATGGGAATTGATTTTGCTTTTTTTTCATCTGTCTACTAAGATGTTTCAGCTCGCCAGGTTGTCCATTGCCTACCAAGGGATTTAGAAGCAGTTCAAAAGGTTTCCCTATTCAGAAATCTCCATATCTATTCTTATTTGAAACTACTCAAAGCATTTCATTGATATTATGCCCTTCCTCATCTCTGGGTGACTAGGTATCCATCATAAGTCTTTCCTCACTTATACTTCACCCTTCATTTTTAAAGCTATGCCATTCTAAGGTGCTAGTAAATAGATGGATCTTATCAATGTCCATGAATGATAAATCATAAATCAAACCACTGAATCAGAAAAATTGGGTGTTATCATAAAGCTTTGTATCGGGCTCAATTCACGAGTTGGAGATAAGAAGACTCGAACTGTCGATATCCGTTGTAGGGTAAACCACCTCCTCTCAGGTCTCCCGCTAATTCTACCATATAGGCCAACAATAAACAATAACTCCCCCCAAACACAGCTTACAACTTTCATCGTAAAGAGTGATAAATCAGTAACAAACTAACTCACTAGGCTCTTAAACACAAGTTTTTGCTTAGTTTTTAGGTCATTTAGGTAAATTTTATGCCCTTTTTCCTTGATATTTGCAGGTACCTAACTTGAATATAAAAGCATGAAATTGAGTAAAAATCATGAAAAAAGGAGATGAGGACCGGCAGTCCACCGGAAGGCACCGGCGAAACACTGGTTGATCGCAGTTCCACATTGTGCTGATGAAGATTTATACCAAGGAGTCACAGATTAGCACCAGTGAACCATCACTGCTAGCGCCAAAGGGTTCTTTAATTTACTAATCATCGTCCAAAATCAATCGATGGACCGCAGATGAGCACCGGTGAATCACAAGTGACACCCGTCTACACAGGGGTAAAGATGTCCAGCTCTAAAATAGAGGAGAAAGAATATACCCTATTTTTGTACATCTCAAAAAGGAACTGAACATTCCATTATTCCATATTATATTTTCATTATTCTATTAGTCTTGTATTGAAGTAGAAAGAGGTAGAGAGTGAAATAATCTTCTTCTTCTTCTACAAGGTAGAAGCTCCATTGGAGCTCAAACTCTTGCTGAAATTTTCTTATTCAAGTTGTGAATGAATATTGAATTTATACCGAATGCAATGTCTATTTTCTACTTTTATGAGTAGCTAAATTTCTTTCTAGGGGTGTGTGAATGATTGAGGTTTATTTGAATTGGGTATTGTGAATTTGATATAAGATTTACTCTATTAGTATAATTTTAGTATTTTCTCTGAGTTTTAATCTTAATACTCATAGTTGCAAATGTGGGTTAAATTTACTTCAATTTTACTTGAAAAAGGAATTTGAAGTATAGGTGAGGAAATACTAATGGGTTATTAGGTGTTGATCATGTGGGGTTGGGCTAGACATAGCCAAAATCTATTATCACATACCCATTGTGAAAAGAACTTTGGGGTTTGAAAAAACCTGAGGTTAATGCATCTAATTAGCTGAGAAACATAGGATGCTACCTTGACTACAACTAATTATACTATTGAGTAATGCTAGGAGATATTAGCAATCCCAATTCAATGATGCTCTTATCAATATCACACCCCTAGTAGTTTCTCCTTTGGTGTTTTATACGCTTTACCTATGTTTTCATGATAGAATTCCTCTTTTAATTAACAAATTGCATTTCCCCCAATTTTTACTTCATTGCTTTTGAAACCTTGATGCGAATTACTTTAATTTAATAGACAACTCTTGTGTGATCAACTCACATTCCCTGTGAGATTCGACCCCAATACCCGCCGGGTATATTTATATTTTCAACGATCATTTACACTCTCTCATCAAGAGGAGTGAATTTGGATGTTATCAAAAATGGCGCCGTTGTCTGGGAATGTAGTTTGATAGCCTTTAATTATTTGTTATTTTGAATTGATTTTGCGTCGTGGTTGGTTTGACTTTGTTGTTGTGATTGGTGCCCTTTAGGTTGATCTTGATATGAGCCAACATTCATTAGAAGGGGAAGGCTCGATGGATGGGCATATGGATCATGAGGATGAGGATTCTGTGATGTTTAATGTAATAGGTGCAAGTAGCCTACCTCCTATGATAGGGAATGTAATTTTCCATGTGACGAGTACAATGCTACACCTACTTAAAATGAAGGGGCTCTTTGGAGGAATGCCTAGTGAAGATGCGAATAGGCATCTCTGTAACTTCTTGGTGATTTGTCAGCTCTTCAACATCACAAATATAACTCAAGAGTCAATTAGATTGAGACTCTTCCCATTCTCACTCACAAGGGAAGCAACCGTGTGGCTAGAAGAATTACCTTCCGGGTATATTACCTCTTGGAATAAACTTACGGATGCATTTTTGGATAGGTTGTTTCCTCCCTCAAGGATGTTGCAGCTAAGGAATGACATTACAAATTCCCGATAACTACCGAGGGAACAACTCCATGAAGCATGGTTGAGGTTCAAGAAAAAAGTAGCCATTTTCCCAAACCACGGCTTACCTGATAGGGTCCTACTTCTGATCTTCTATCGTTCATTGGACTCGATCAACAAGTCTGTGGCAAATAATTTGGATGGGGGTTCCATCATGGATCAGCCCTATGGAATAGCCAAAGCACTTCTTGACAAAATGACTAAGACTAATCGAGCATGGCATACTAGAGAAGCGGAGGTATCTTCTAGTGGTGTTTCTCGCAACCTTGACTGCTGAGATGGGAAAAAGGGATGAGGCTAGAGATGAAACTCTTTCTAAGATGATGACCCAGCTAGAGTTGATGATGGAGCATGTGGTGGGAGCTGGTGGAAAGAGTGTGAATGTTGTGGGCGCCCAAAGCCATCCTAGATTTGATGATGACACTTCATCCCTGATATACATGGAGGAGCATCATTTTAAGGCATTTCAATTGGCGGATTCTCACCCTGGGTATCAAGGTGCCAATCAAGGCCCTTGGTGCCCAAGGGAGGAGAATCAAGATTGGAGAAATCATGAAAATACAGGATGGAGGGCGAGAAGTGATTAATGGTAATAGAGATCAAAATCATGAAGGAGAACGATATCATCAAAGTGCTAACCCCTATGTACGTCCTCCAAAAGCGAAATAAACTCAAGGCCAGCCCAGAGTTAGTGATGTAGGTAACTCAAAAATTAAAGACATTTTGTCTCGGGTGTTGAAGAAGGTGGAATCTACTAACAGTGGAGTTAAAGAGTTGAAAGGGGAGGTATTGAACCTCGCCCAAATAGTAAGATCCCACTCAATGTCAAACAAACACCTTGAAGCACAAATAAACTATCTGTCTTCACAAATGAACCCCCGCATGAAGGGTGCACTCCTAAGTGACACTATCCCAAATCCTAAGAAAGATGGTCATTGAGTGGCAATAGTGACTACAAGTGGTAAGATATTGAAGGATGCGGGTGTGAAGCCCAAGGATGTTGTGGCCCCAAGGGCAATTGATGATGATGTGATGGAAGAGGTGCCAAAAGCACCAAGTGTTTGCGATAATGAAGAAGGGAAGGATGAGGGAGAAGTTGATTTGACTCCCCCGAATGATTTGAATGTATATGAGAGAAAGAAGGCCCCCAATGTCAAAGATCAAGAAACAATAGTTCCCCTGCCTTATCTACATCGGCTGACCAAGAAGAAGGAGGAGAATCAATTTCGCAAGTTTATAGAGATGTTCAGCAAATTATCCATCAATATACTACTTGTGAATGCTTCGATTCAAATGTTAGGCTATGCAATGTTTATGAAGGAGCTCTTAAAGAAAAAGAAGGTGGTGTATATGGGCACCAATGAGGTAACCCATCATTGTAGTGTTATAAAGACTAGCAACCTTGCTCAAAAACATGAGGATCCAGGGGCATTTACCATTCTTTTCACAATTGGCTTGTGCATGTTCAATAAATCTCTTTGCGACCTCGATGCTAGTATCAATTTAATGCCTCTAATGATCTTCAAGAAACTTAGGTTAGGAAACCCCAAACCTACATCCATGAGGCTGTTGATGGCGGATAGGTCGATTAGACGACCCGTTGGAGTGCTAGTTGATGTCCTTGTGAGAGTGGACAAATTATTACTCCCAGCTGATTTTGTTGTACTGGATTGTGAGATAGACATTGAGGTGCCAATTATCTTGGGGCGCCTATTACTAGAAATAGGAAAATCTTTGATTGATGTGGAGCTTGCGGAGCTTAGGTTCCAAGTAGGTGGTGACGAGGTTACCTTCAATATATGTTAGTCGATTAATCCCTCAGATGAGTGCAAGGTTATGGCAGTGATTGATGGTGAAATGGAGCAGTATGAACCTTTCCATGATGAAGTTGAATCGAAGGATGGCCCTCCAGAATGTGAAGCTTGAGATGGTATATGTCGTGCCATAATGTTAAATAAGGCGCTTCTTGGGAGGCAACCCAAGAATTTTTATTTTCAAGCATTGTGATGTTTTTGTTGTTTTTGATTTTTGTTGGAGGAATTGGAGGCAAAACAAGAAAGAGAAAAAAATAGGGCCCTAGCATTTTTATTTGGAGCATTGTGATGTTTTTGTTGTTTTTTATTTTTGTAGGAGGAATTGGAGGCAAAACAATAAAGAGGAAAAAATAAGGCAGGCATGGCGCCAGATCGGTGAAACGCCGATGCACACATGCGAATCACCGCCCTGTCGTAGGTAATAAACAAAATAGTGGATAAAAGAGAGGAAACCAGTGACTAGCCGGTGGAACACCGATACCAATCTGCGAACCATCGGTGAAGCACTGGCTCAATCCAATACACCTGGAAGTGGTGGTCTAATCAGTGATCCAACCAGCAAATTGTATATGTTACTTCACAAACCTTCGGACAATCGCCGGTTGCTTAATAGTGAAGTAAAAGGAGAATGGGCACCGGCGTTGAAACTGGTGAACCGCCGGTACCTATCGGCGACTGCCGATCAAGAACAGGTCCAAGTAAGTAAGTCTTTTAAAATGTTTACTGCTCCACGGATAAAACCCAACCCAGATATTTAAAACAACGGTCAAACCCCCTCCAACTCCCTATAAACCCTTCCTTCCATCTTCCTATTTCCCCATTACACCTCTTTAACTTCTCCATAAACTATCTTTCCACCTTCTCATAATTAAATCCACCTTTACACCTACCAATCCATTCTATTTCTTCTCTCCTATAAATTCCACACTCTATTCTCTTGACTTCATCACTACTCACTTATCTCTTCACTACACCAAAGCAAAAAATTTTCTACAGGAACTCCATTATTGAGCAAACCCAAGCTTCGATCTTTCTCTTCTCCTCATTCTCAAATCCATTTGGTATGTTTCTCCTTTTTTGTTTTTTAATTTTGTTTGAATATGTGAATCACTTTAAGCATGTGAAAATCAGAGTTTCCCCAATCATGTGTCCCCAATACCCCATTAGTATGCTTGCCATTACTTGTGTATTATTCATATTGTGGGTATATAGGGGTGGTGATAAAATGTTGAATGGTAATGTAGGTATCCTCTATGGAAAATGTTTGATTCTTCATGTGTTTGACTCTAGTTAGGGGTGAAGTCTGAGTAGCCCCATGTACGTTTAGAATGTAAAACTTTCCCGATGATAGATGGAGTGACGTCTTTCTTAAGGGCAAATTGTCACTTTTGTTTGCCTTGTTATTGTTTTGTTGAGTGAGTGAACCTTGAATTTGAAAGATTTGATGGATTTCACTAAGTTTGGAATGAACTTCATTGATCAGTGTTCATAGGCGAACCGCCGGTTAGGCCCGGCAAAATGCCGGATGAAGCACGGGTTTAGGGTGCAGGGCGTCAGGCCATTGTCCCAAACCCGCATTACACTGGCGCTCCACAGATCAAAACTGGCGAAATGCTGGTGTGGCACCTACTAGACCATATCTTCCTAATTTTCTGTTACGGACCGGTGGCTAACTGGCGGTTCATGGGTCTCCACCTACATTTCGCCGGTGTCCTGTCGGTGCTACCAGTGCTTAACCACTGAACTCTTCTACTTTTTTGCCATCCAATTGCTATAATTTGTTGCCTTAGTTTAGGATAGATGTCAGTTTTTATTTTTCTTGAATAAAAATACAAAAAAAATATTATTGTATAGCACTAACATGGTTTTGCAGAGTATGTCTTCATCCAGGCAATCAAAAAAGGGCAAGGTCCCATCCTCCTCAAAATGCAAAGGAAAAGGGAAAGCAAGGGTGACCCCAGCCCCTAACACCCTAGAGGCTAGTATATTCTGCATGCCCGACATGGAGGGGCACTATACCATTTGCAAAGGGTGCTCTATCACGGTAGGAAAGCGTTTCAATCTGGCGGGGTTGCAAGGTGATTTCCCCAACATCACAGCATAATTCACAAACCGCCAATGGCACGTCTTTGCCAATCATCTACCCAAGTTCTACAACTTAGTGCCCAATTTATATTACTCATACGAGGTAAGGCAAGAGAGTATGTAGCATAAAGGCAAGGTTGACAAATTCCCCTTCCTTTCTTCTATCATGATGAGGGGTGTAGAAGTGGAAATAACCTCAACAACCATCAATTCCTTATTCTGGGAGGATGAGATTGACACCGCATATGAGTATGCTGCTAGAACTGCTGACAAAGAGAACCACTTCAGGTGGATTGCTCCCGTCATTGTCGTAGACACTCCTTTTTGGACCTCTATGCGTGGCGAGATCTCCCCGCATGATCTTAAGTTTGAAGCCAAGATGTGGCTATATTTCATTTGTGGCAGGATTATGCCTTCAAAGAATAAGCAGAGGGTAAGTTTGGAAGCCGTCATCCTCATCACATGCATCATGAAAAGGGTCCCCATAAATTTTGGAGAAATAGTGGTTGTTTAGATGAAGAGAAAAGTGAAGGAAGTTGTCACTTTAATAACCTACTGTGCTTGTATCTTAGCTATGCCTTCAAGACGGAGTGCCACTCTTCCCCGATGAAGCCCCTAGCTCTGCTACCAATGTGATTACAGTGGATATAGAAAGGGACACAGATGCTCCCAAGAGCAAGCGGAACTAGTTGCAGGCCTTCAAAGTCCCCGAGGAGTCCCTCTTTCATGTGTTTGAGCAGGCCCCGATAGACCCCGATCTCAACATGCCACATCCATAGGCATCAGGCCAGGCGTCAGGAGAAGCACCGACTAGGGGAGCGTGACTTCCTCCCACATCATCCCAGCCGAGTAGCCTCTACAAATTGGCAAAGATAAAACAACCCATGAGAGCCAGCTTCAAAAATTAGCTAAGAGTTTCCCTGCCTTGACCTCCTAGACGGTGAAAAAGGAGATGAAGTCAATGTATGATAGCTTAACCAAGTTATGCTCGTGTGTGTATGTCATGGAGGGGGCTGTCACCTCTCTCCGGGCTGAGGTAAGGGAGTGGAAAGGTCGTAAATCAGTGGCGGTGCCCGATATGAGCTCACTTGACATAGCTATGGCTATCGTTTCTACAGTCCGAGGCCCAATCAATGACTTATTTGAGGGCTTGGGAGATGATGAGGAGGACCTGCGAGAAAAAGGCCATGATGGGGAGGCTAAAGCTGAAGATGATGAGGATGATGACAAGTGACCGCTTCAGGGAGTTCTCCCCCTCTTGGTTTTGTATGCACACATTAGGGACAATGTATTGTTTGAGTTGGGGGTAGGATGAGTGTTTCGTTTGTTGTGGTCATTTTTGTTGATGACTGCTATTGCCTTTGTCAGGCTTTTGTTTTTAAGTTGTTATAATTGATGAGCCTTTGTCGAGCTTATTTTATTGAAAATTAATATTGTCTTTGTTGGAATTTTGTTTAATATTTGATTGAATGGTTATTGAGCCTTTGTTGGGCTAGAAATGGATGAAATGAAATGAAAGATTATCCTTGAATTGTTAGTTCAAGTCTGAGTTTCACCTTTGTAAATAGTAGGTAGTGAATAAACTCCAAGGTTTTTTTTATACCACAGTTTTTTTCCGAGGAGCAATTTCTTTTTCCTTTCTTTTTCTATTGTCGAACTAGGAGACATTTCCTAATGATAGATTGTAAGGAAACTTTCTTAAAGAAAAATGTCATGTTTTTGAGTCTTGTGAAATTATTTTTGACAGGTACCACCAAAAAATTTTTGTGGCATGAAAAATGAGTTTTGAAGAAATTGGGCATTCGAAATGAAAAATGTAGCTCTCTCTGGTCATATATTGCACATTCCTTGTTTTTCTTGTTGACTCACATGCTCAATGGTAGTAAAATTGTAATATAGTTATGGGGATGTATTGAGTGAACTCCATGGAGTGTGATGCCTTCTGTGGTGAGGCTGATTGAATGATTCTCATGCATATATGTTTGTCTGCAACTTGCCCTAACTGTGAGTCAAGGTGAAATTCTAGAGGTAGTTTCACTTAGAACATGATTTTAGGCTTTCCATTGCTAGTCACTTCACCCAAAAGGACTGCTCTAAACATCTTCTCTTGCTAGCCAATTTGAACTTTTGACCCTTTTTTTGGAAACCACATTACAAGACGATGACCCCTTGTAATCCTATATTTTGTCACACATCCTCCCTAATTGCTTCTTTTTGTGATGAATGAATGAAAAAGGGGGCTTGAAGCCTAAGAAACAGGGAGGGATAAGGAAATTAATGGAAATGAGGCAAAAAGCCTAAGTTTCGGGGTTTGCAAGAAGCGGAGAAATGTGATGAGCCTTTGTCGGTGCTTATTTTACTGAAAATTTATGTTTCCCTTGCCGGGCTTTTGTTTAATATTTTATTGAATGATTGATGAGCCTTTGTTAAGCTCAGAATGGATGAAATGAAATGAAATTATCCTTAAATTGTTAGAGTAAGTTTGAGTTTCGCCTTTGTAAATAGTAGGCAGTGAATAAACTCTAAAGTTTTCTTTATACTATGGTTCTTTTTCGAGGAGAAATTTCTTTTTTCTTTCTTTTTCTATTGTCGAACCGGGTGACCTTTTCCAATGATAGATTGTAAGGCGACTTTCTTAAGGGAAAATGTTATGTCTTTGAGTCTTGTGAAATTATTTTTGAAGGGTACCACCGAAAAATTTTTGTGCCATGAAAAATGAGTTTTGAAGAAATTGGGCATTGGAAATGAAAAATATAGAACTCTCTTGTCATATATTGCACATTCCTTGTTTGTCTTGTTGATTCACATACTCAATGGTAGTTAAATCATAATCTAGCTATGGAGATGTATTATGTGAACTCTGTGGGAGTGTGATGCCTTGTGTTGTGAGGCTAATTGAATGATTCCCATGCATATGCGTTTGTCAAGAGCTTTCCCTAAGTGTCATTCAATAAAAAATACTAAAGGTAGTTTCACCTAGAACATGATTTTAGGCTTTTTATTGCTAGTCACCTCACCCAAAATGACCTCCCTAAGCATCTTCCCTTGCTAGCCAATATTAAGCGTTTGACCATTTTTTTTAAACCACATTACAAGCCAATGACCCCTTGTAATCCTATCTTTTGGAACACATCCTCTCTAATTTATTTTTTTGTGATGAATGAATGAAAAGGGGGCTTGAAGCCCCAAAAATGGAGAGATAAGGAAATCAATGAAACAAGGCAAAAAGCCTAAGTTTGGGGGTTTGCAAGAAGGGGAGAAATGTGATGAACCTTTGTCAGGCTTATTTTGTTGAAAATTTATGTTGCCCTTGCCGGGCTTTTGTTTAATATTTTATTGAATGGTTGTTGAGCCTTTGTCAGGCTCAGAATGGATGAAATGAAATGAAAGATTATCCTTGAATTGTTAGTGCAAGTCTGAGTTTTGCCTTTATAAATAGTAGGTAATGAATAAACTCCAAGGGTTTTCTTTATACCACATTCTTTCTCGAGGAGCAATTTTTTTCTCTATTGCCGTGCTGGTAGACATTTCTTAATGATAGATTGTAAGGAGACTTTCTTAAGGGAAAATGCCATGTCTTTGAGTTTTGTGAAATTATTTTTGAAGGGTACTACTAAAAAATATTTGTCATGAAAAATGAGTTTTAAAGAAATTGGGCAATGAAAATGAAAAATATAGCATTCTCTTGTTATATATTGCATATTCCTTCTTTATCTTGTTGATTCACATGCTCAATGGTCGTAAAATCGTAATCTAGTTGTGGCGATGTATTATGTGAACTCTGTGGAGTGTGATGCCTTGTGTGGTGAGGCTGATTGAATGATTCCCATGCATATACGTTTGTCCAGAACTTGCCCTAAGTGTGATTCAAGGCAAAATCCTAGATGTAGGTGCACTTAGAACATGATTTTAGGCTTTCTATGGCTAGTCACTTCACCCAAAATGACCTCCCTAAACATTTTTCCTTGCTAGACAATGTTGAGCTTTTGACTTTCTTTTTTTTTGGAAACCACATTATAAGCCAATGACCCCTTGTAATCCTATTTTTTAGCACCCATCCTCCCTAATTGCTTCTTTTTGTGATGAATGAATGAAAAATGGGGCTTAAAGCACAAAAAATAGGGAGAGTTAAGGAAATCAATGGAAATGAGAGAAAAGCCTAAGTTTGGGGGTTTGCAAGAAGGAGAGAAATGTGATGAGCATTAATGGGAGGTAGCACCAAATTGTGATCAAAATGAATAAAATGATGGATTGAGAAACCTATAATCATCAAAAAAGAGAGAATAGTGAAAGGTGTTACCCCTTTCTTAAATGAGGCTAAATGTGAAAACCATAGGAGTAATAAGGGTGGCTCTTGATTAATAAAGATGAAGATGGAGAAAAAGTAGAGATAAGGGGGAGTGATCTAAAGAGTATGATGGGATGTTAAAAGTGTTCAAAAGAGTCATTAGGAAGGTTCTAGTCACTAGAGCTAAATAATTGTCCTACCTGTACCTGTAGCCTTCATTATGACCCCCAAGTTCTAATTGATTCTGAGCATAGCAACTCTACATTAGTGGCGAGTCACACGAAGGGTAAGCCTATGGGTCGAGTGTGTACATGGAGAACTTTTTTGTGAGAGTGAGTGTTATTGTCTTATTCTATAATCCCTTGTATGTGCATTGTTTGATGATAAAAAATAGGATTCTCTCTTCTTATGAGTGGCATCACCTCCTTTGAGAACATACTTGCATTGGTGCAAAGAAGTTATTAGGACATTAGTGTTTTGAGCTTTAAGAAAAGCTTTGAATGTGATTTCGTAATGATTTGAGATACTATCTTTGCTTGTGGTGATAAACCATTCCCCTATTTTGAAGAAGGAAAGCAATTTTGAATCATGCCGATTCATTATGGTTACCTTCTGAACTTTTTCATATTTTGGAGAATCTTGAATCTCTTTCCTTGAGTTGGTGAGCATTTTTGGGTTGTCTTAGGCTCATTGGTCCTTAGTGCATAGATCATACATGACATGTTGTTTCACTTGCTTGAATGACAAGAATTTCATTACTTGAGGACAAGCAATGGTTCAAGTTTGGGGATTTGATGAGTTGGTAATTTGCCAACTCACTAGGCTCTTAAACATAAGGTTTTTTCTTATTTTTCAGGTCATTTAGGTGGATTTTATGCCCTTTTTCCTTGATCTTTGCAGGTACCTAACTCGAATAGAAAAAGTATGAAATTGAGCAAAAAGCATGGAAAAAAGGAGATGAGGACCAGTGCTCCACCGGAAGGCACTGGCAAAATGTCGGTTGATCATAGTTCCACAGTGTGTTCATAAAGATTAATACAAGTGAGTTGCAGATCAGCACTAGCAAACTGCCGATGCTAGCACTGAAGGGTTTTGGAATTCACTGATCATCGGCCAAAATCTACTAGTGGGTCGCGGATGAGCACCGGCGAATCGCAGGTGAATCGCAAGTGACAGCTGTTTGCACAAGAGTAAAAACACCTAGATTTAAAAAAGAGGAGAAAGAATGTGCCCTACTTTTGTACATCTCAAAAAGGAACTGAACATTCCATTATTTCATATCAGATTTTCGTTATTCTATTAGTCTTGTATTGAAGTAGAGAGAGGTAGAGAGAAACAGTCTTCTTCTTCTTCTATAAGGTAGAAACTCCATTGGAGATCAAACTCTTGCTGAAATTTTCTTACTCAAGTTGTGAGTGGATATTGAATTTTTATTGAATGCAATGTATTTTTCTACTTTCATGAGTAGTTAAATTTCTTGCTAGGGGTGTGTGAATAATTGGGGTTGATTTTAATTGGGTATTGTATATTTGATCTTAGATTTACTCTACTAGTATAATTTTAGTATTTCCTCTGAGTTTTAATTTTAATACTCATAGTTGAAAATGTGGGTTGAGTTTACTTACTTCAATTTTGCTTGAAAAAGAAATTTGAAGTACGGTTGAGGAAATACTAATGGTTAATTGGGTGTTGATCATATGGGGTTGGGCTAGACATAGCCAAAATCCATTATCACATACCCATTGAAAATATAAGCTAGAAATAGTTAATTCTCACCCAAGTTGATGTGGTTGTTGTGAAAATAACTTTGGGTTTTGAAAAAATCCGAGGTTAATGCATCTATTAGTTGAGAAACTTAGGATGCAACCTTGACTACAACTAATTATACTATTGAGTAATGCTAGGAACTGTTAGCAATCCCAATTCAATGATGCCCTTATCAATATCACACCCCTAGTAGTTTTTTCTTTGGTGTCTTATACGTTTTGCCTCTGTTTTCGTGATAGAATTCCTCTTTTAATTAACAAATTTCATTTCCCCCAACTTTTAATTCATTGCTTTTGAAACCTTGATGTGAATTACTTCAATTTAATAGAAAATTCATGTGTGATCGACTCACATTCCCTATGAGATTTGACTCTGACACCCATCAGGTACATTTTTTTTGTCAACGACGATTTACACTCTCTCATCAAGAGGAGTGAATTTGGACGTTATCAAGGTGCTCTCCAAAGAGAAACTCTCCTCAAGATCTAACCCAAAAGTTGTTGAGTTGGAATCCCATTCTAACTAAAGAGGAGCCCATTATATACAAATAATGAATCGTAATAGAAATAGAAAATAATGTTCAAGTTCTTGTGGTTCTGGAGGATCCAACTATAGGAGAACCAGGAATGGAGCGATTTCCCCCTTTCCTCTTGAATCTTTAGTCTTAAGAATGTTGGTTTTATAAATGAGTCATTGCCCTTCTTCGACCTTGACTGCTCAACCTGAGAGCGGACAGCTAATGCATTCCACTTATTGAATAGGGTTCTATGGTCGGTCTGGGACCCCTAGATGCCGAAGGCGTCCTCGAGGTGATCTTGTAGTTCCTAAGGGTAGAGATGATGGGGTCTGTCCATGGATTTCCTTCCTTTTCTTTTGCCACATTTCACTCAAAGGGTTAAAGGGAGATAGTGTATCAAGTTGTTCACATGGGCCAACTTGATCCTCTTTCCCAAAGATCTCAAATGAGGGAATCCTAAGAGAGACGGCAACTCCAACTACCATCCATGTACGATCTGTACTAGATCTGACCAACTACTCATCTTACCTCCTTATGTTCTTAATAGCCTATCTTTATCTCAATGGAGTCTTTCAATGGCACGTTTTGGTCCTCTGCCCCATTACATAGAAAAGGTAAGCCACCGATTTATGATACTATTATTACCACCTGGTCAATTAGGCCTCCAACCCGTAATCACAATGACCCAATTGCCTGAGCAAAGCTCTAACAACTTAGCTATATCCCCACTAGCCAAGTGGAGCGCGCATGAAGCCGAAATTTCTAGTAATTGCCAGCCATCCATAAGGAAGTGAGTTCATTTTAAGTCTTTGTACACACTTTCTGTCTCACTATAGGAGTTGTCCATGCTCAAAGTCATTACCTTAACCACAAGGATGGAGATGTCGAAGGTAGAGCTAGTGATTGGAGTGAAGTCGTAATAAGGCAGCCATACTGGAAGGTACAACTGGATCACCTCCTTTTCAGGGAGAGCTATTGTTTGTTGGGTATTTTGGTTTGGCACTACTTCACACACCCTTCCCAAAAAAAGGGAGCTATTTCTGAGTTAAACATGGAGATGGAAGTCTTTTTTTCCTTTCTCGATGATAAAGTAAAACCAAGCTCATGAGCTTATTATCCTATTGGGCCCCCTTTTTTACCTCCCCATGTTCCCCCATGTGGAGACATAGGGGAAAGAAAAGAAAATAGAGAGATGGGGTTTCTATCGCTTTTGGCATAGAGGCCCCTAGTAGGAGGCTCGCACGATGGGCTATTAGCTCAATGGTAGAGCATGCCCCTAATAATTGGATATGAGGGATCTCAATCACATGGATAGTTCAAAGTGCTCGTCGGTGCCTGACCCTAAGATGTGGATCATCCAAGGCACATTAGCATAGCATACTCCTCCTGTTTGAATCGGGGTTTGAAACCAGACTCCTCCTCAAGAGGAAAGATGTTCGGGTGAGATCTAACTTTCAATTCACTCATGGAATTCGGGAGGACCAAAACTGCTCCTCTCTTCTAATGAATACATACATCCCTTATTAGTATATTGTCACAACTCGAACATAGGCTCAGATCTAGACACGAAACCTAGAACCATAAATAACTTCAAGTCGACTCATGGCATGAACATAAAACTGAAGCTCAATTTATGCAAACCGGAAGACTAAATTTAGAAATAGCGGAAGTCTGAACAATAAAACATTTAAATGACTGAAATCACAAAATACAGAATTTGAAGCTGGAAATACAAACTATGCATGAAAAGTCTCTACATACTGACGAGCTAATAGGACAACAACCCCAACTAGCTCACTAGGAGTCTGAAACTAAAAATGACAATAGCTTAAGTATCCAACGGTCCTCGAAGGATAAGGACTCACCAATAGGTTGTCGGGACTGAACTTTGAAAACCGACTAGCAGCGAGACTGAATCTGAATGTCTGAGCCTGTATCATGAAATGATACAGCATAGAGTATGCGGTCAGTACTTGGAATGTATTGAGTACGAAAGGTAAGTAAAACAGGCTAAGTAAAACTGAAAACATGCATAACATAAATCATATCATTATAAGATTCAAAGAGTAAGGACTTTCATGCTAATATCTTTAAAATGTGAGTAAAATAAATGAACCTCATAACTAAAATGAAAGACCCGAAGCTGAAATTGATGATCATAAGTAAAACTGATAAACTGAACATTGGGTCAAACCTGTTAAAAATGTAATATTATAACTGATAAACATGCATAAATGAAATTGTGAGGAACAATGGGAGACTCATCATATAACCGACATAATCACGGTAGAGCTTATGTGATCCCACCTATTATACTCAAGTGGGAAGAGTTTTCCAAAGCCTAGCTAGGCCTAAGGGCGCTACCATGATATCGATATCAAGCTGAAGTCCCCTTGAGGGCAGGGAAGCTCACAAAGGAGGTCCCACTGAATCTAAATAAACCCACACTGGCGTGTAGATCTGAGGCTCGGGGTTTACCTGAACCCCTAGCCTACTCAGTGCTAGACACTAGTCCCAAAAACATGCATATGCTCTCGATCATTTTTCCACAAAGCTGGACCATCATTTCTGAATGAAGTTGATCATGAAATTACATACATAGTCTGAAATCTGAATATGAGGAGCCTTGGCTCAAAACATACCCCAAGATGAAACTGGGAGTCTAAACTCCAAAACCATGTGGTAAGCTAACATCATAAAATTGAACTAAATCATGAAAATATACTTAGATCATGTGGGCTTGCCCAAAATTTAACATGTTTGAAATAGACTTGGTAGCGAAAATCATGGATTCATACATGAAAAATTCATAAACATATGTTCATGCTAACATCTCATCATGCTTGAAAACATAGATCATAATCTTAACTTTCCATGAAACTTGGATAATTGGGCATAATAATTTCGAAACTAGAAATCATGAATTATAATTCACATTAAGTATAAAACATGCCCATGAATCTGAAAATATCATTTAAAACATGAGGGGAATTGACCCATAAACAAATCATAGAGAATTTCATGAAATTGGATTAAAACCCCATAAGATCATAAACTTGACTTTAAGATTTGAATTCATGAACTTGAGGAGACACTGGGGCATGAGAGTGAATGAAATCTCTCATTCATATCCCTACATACCTGGGTATATCTGATTCTACACTCTTCCTTGAAAGCCCAAGAGAATTGGAGAAGAACTTGAAGAATTCTAGGCTTAATCTCCTTAGAAATTCTCTAATCTTGAATGCATGGGGAGGGAACAGGTTAGAATAGGCTAAACCCTCTTCAAATCCTCCTAACTGAGCTTAAAACGACATATTTAGGTCTTCGGAGCTCAGGAATTATGAAAATTCCCTTAATGAAAAAATTTGGAAATTGAGCATTGCCAGGGACCACGACTTATACAACAAGTCATACCATGAAGTAATGACTCGTGGTTTCTTCACATTGCTACCACTAGTCGAAGGACTGATTCTCGAAGGCCACATCACGGGCGTCTGCCACAGTTTGTTACATGACACTACTGGTCATGAGACCACCCGTTTTCACTGAGCTTCGACATTTCCTTGAACCTTCCCATGGTTACAATCCATGACTCGTCGTTTCCTACCACGGTTCATGATGCCACCCTGAAAACACTTCCATGCCTAGAAAACCACGACCCTTATCACGATCCTTTATTTCACATAACAAATCATACAGACAATCGTGGTACCCCTTCCTTCCTCTGTAGGTCCTAAGAATGACTCCTTTTTGATGACCTGTTACAACCACCTACAAGTCATACCTTGACTCGTTACACAAGACCCTCATTTTGCAGCTGCTAACCACGACTCGTGACGATGAGTCGTCACATTGACCAATGAGTCGTACTATGGCTCTTTGGTCCAAAACCTTCCACTTAGCCTTCTCCCCACGAATCCAACCATGACCCGTCATACCAACCCATGACTCGTATCGTGAGTTGTTCTGAGAGAGAATTGCAGATTTTTCTGCTGGTTCCATTTCCAAATCCCGGACCTAGTCTTAAGAACTTTTGAGGTATTATAATATCTCTCCTTGGGAACATTCTTCCTTGAATATGGGTAAACATACTGAATAACTAGGGAAAGGATCTTCCATCCCAGATACTGGACATCTAAAGTTGAGAATTGACGGAGCGACTGACTCCAGACTGAAACACATGACTGAACTGAATTCACGAATCACACATATATGCACTGACATACAGGAAACTAAGAGACATGAACTAGACATGAAACTAAGTAGAGTACTAAGGAGGAAACTAGTACCTCAAGCTAGATTGAACTGGAAGGGAAAAGATGCGGGTATTTAGCCATCATATTTGCTTTGGCTTCCCTTATAGCTCCTTCAACTAGCTGATTTCTCCATAGAACCTTTACTGAGCTACTTCTTTGTTCCTCAACTTCCGAACCTAATGGTCAATAATTTCAACTGAAACCTCTTCATAGCTAAGGTTATCCCTCACACCTATGCTCTTCACTGGAATAACCAAAGTGGGGTCATCGATGCACTCCTTCAAGAGAGATACATCGAAAACTAGATGTACAGAAGCCAAATCTAAGGGAAACTCCAACTCATAGGCCACCTTGCGAACACGTCTCACAATCGTATATGGACCAACATGTTGGGAACTAAGCTTTCCTTTCTTTCTGAATCCCATCACTCCCTTTATGGGAGATACCTTCAAGAACACATAATCATCGACTTCAAATTCAAGATCTCTATTCCTCACATCCGCATAGGACTTTTGATGACTCTGAGCTATTTTTAGCCTTTCCCTTATAGCTAAACTTTCTCCATAGATCATGGAATGAATCTGGCCCTATCGACGTATTTTCACCTACATCGAACAAACTAATAGGCAATCTACACCTTCGCCCATAAAGAGCCTCAAACGGAGCCATCTGAATGCTAGAGTGGTAGCTTTTGTTATATGTAAATTTGATAATAGGAAAATGATCATCCTAACTACCTTTGAAGTCAATCACACATGCTCTCAACATATACTCAAGATTCTAAATGGTTCGCTCAGCCTGACCATCTGTTTGCGGGTGAAAAGCTATACTAAACTTGACTTGAGTACCAAGTCCCTTCTGAAATGACTTTCAAAACTACAAAGTGAACTGAGTATCTCTTTCTGATATGATGGAAAAGGGAACACCATGTACCGAACTAAATCCCGAATATATAACTTAGTATAGTCCTCAGTTGAATCATTTGTTTTGATTGGTAGAAAATGGGCTGCTTTAGTCAACCTATCTACGACCACCCAAATAGAGCCATATTGTCAACATATGTGAGGTAACCCTGTGATGACGTCCATATTGATATTTTCCCACTTCCAAGTGAGGACAGTGATGTCTTCTAGCACACCTCCTAGTCTTTGATGCTCCACTTTCACCTGCTGGCAATTCGGACAATTAGCCACAAACTCTAATATGTCCTTCTTCATGCCATTCCACCAATAAACTTCCCCGTAGATCACGATATACCTTAGTGGCACCTGGATATATATAATATCGGAACCATGAGCCTCGTGCAACATCTTCTCTCTCAAGTCATCAACACTAGAAACGCACAAATGACCTTTATAATGAAGTACACCGTCTCCCCCTTGGGAGAAGACCTCTACCTTCAATTCTGAATCGCTTCCTTCAACTTTACCAAGATCATATCCTCATCTTGTCTAGACTTGGCCTCAGTCACCAACGAAGATTTTGAGCCATTCTGAACAAGAACACCACCATCTGTTGAATCAACAAGATGAACTCCTAATCGAGCAAGCCGAGTGCACATCTTTCACCAACTATTTCCTTCCATCTTCCACATGAGAAACACTCTCCATGGATAGCCTGCTAAGTGCATCCGCCACTATATTGGTCTTGCCTGGATGATAAAGGACACTCATGTCATAATCCTTGAGAAGCTCTAACCACCTCCTTTGTCACAAATTCAGGTCCCTCTGAGTAAACAATATTGTAGGCTCTTATGGTCTATGAACACATATACATGCACCCCATACAAGTAGTGTCTCCAAATCTACGATACGAACACCACTATTCTCAATTCTAGGTCATGCAATCGGATAATTCTTCTCATGAGTCTTAAGCTTCTAGAGGCATACACAATGAACTTGTTATGCTGCATCAATACACAACCAAGACCAATCCTAGAGGCATCACAATACATGACAAATCCATTTGTACCCTCGGGTAGAGTCAATACTGGGGATGACATGAGTCGAGTCTTTATCTCTTGAAAACTCTCCTCACAAGAATCCGACTGCTGAAATTTGACTTTCTTTTGGGTCAATTTATTCAACGATGCTGCAATGGATGAAAATTCCTTAACAAACCTTCTGTAATAGCTAGCTAAACCCAAGAAAGTCCTGATATAAGAAGGACTAACTAGTCTAGGACAATTCTTCACAACTTTTATCTTTTGAGAGTCCACTTGAACACCCTCACTCGACACCACATGGCCCAAAATTGCTACTGAGTTCAGCCAAAACTCACAGTTGTTGAATTTAGCAAACAGATGGTGATCCTTAAGAGTCTGTAGCACAATCCTCAAATGAGCAGCATGCTCCTCCTTGCTCCGAGAGTATATGAGAATGGCATCTATGAACACAATCACGAACATGTCAAAATATGGATTGAACACCCTTTCATCAAATCCATAAAAGTTGTACAAGCATTCGTTAGTCAAAAAGACATAACTACTAACTCATAGTGATCATACCAAGTTTTGAAGGTTGTGTTCGAGATGTCACTCTCTCTAACTTTGAGCTGGTGATAACCGGACCTGAGACCTATCTTTGAGAAGAACTTAGCACCCTAAAGTTGGTCAAACAAATCATCAATCCTGAGAAGAAGATATTTTTTCTTGATTTTAGCCTTGTTCAACTGTCGGTAGTAAATGCACATATGAAGAGAATTGTTACACCCTGTAAATGTCAAAAATTAGTGAGCGTACGCGTGGACTTGTGATGAGTAAGAAGATCTTGACGCATGAAGAAAAGCCTCAGAAGCAGGGTAAGTCAAGACTAGGCTACGAAGGGCCAGCGCGACGCGCCAGCCAGCAGGGCACCGGCCAGCGCGGCACGCGAGGCCACTGGCGTGATGGGAGGCGAAACGCGAGGGGCCTTCTGGTGTTATGGTTGGTTCAGGGCGCCCCCGCCACCGAACTTGTATATATATACCCCTTAGTTCAATTGTAATTCATTTCCAAATTATTCCTTCAGCCAGAGAGAGTATAAGTCGAGGTTTTCAATAGTTTTTCATCCAATTACGCTACCAAACGCCATCCAATCTCAAATTAACTTCGTGTAACGAGTCCTAGGCCTACAAAGAGCATTACTATGAAGTTATTTTCTCGAAATACGCTTGGAAAATCAGAACTGCACCAAGTAGAAGTTTTCAGAATCACTCTAAATTTATTCCTAAAAGACCACAGGCTTTAGGTAAGCATTTCTCCCTTCTGAACTCTCAGGAAATTATAGGTTTTCGACAATATTTTAAGAAGTTGAATTATAGTTGCTATTAGTATTAAAAGTTATCATTTTTGCCAAATTTAGTATTGAAATTAGTCCCTTTCTCCCAGTATTAAAGTTACAATTGAAAAGAGATGACAAATAAAAGTTGAAACTCATCGGTTATTCGGGAAATGGAAATTGAGATATGTTTAGGCGAATTTCTTTGGCAAGTTACTTTCTATAGTGTTGTAATACAGCTTGAGCCCTCGTAAGAAAGTCAGAAGTATGTTTATTGTGATTAGTTTCTATTATTAGCTGAGACCAGTACTTTATGTTTAGTTGGAATTGACTCTGCCTTGTATAGCCTTCCATGACCAACCCGAGGGTTACTAGTTGTGTCATCGTCTACCAGGGGCTTTATGACGTTGCTCCAAAGAGTGATATATCATCCTAGTGGATGATGCAAAGGCCCAAGGACCACGTTACAGTCCATTCCATGGATAGACTATTATGTTTATGTCGTATCAGCATCACACCCTCGTCGAGCTTGGTGCCTAGGGTGCAGTTATTAGGATTCCACCGGACTCAGACACAGCTACAGATCAGGAGCCGATCAAGCTCAGTTATGGACCCAGGGGACTGGTAGGACGGCTATAGTTATCTGTTGACTCATTTTGACCTAATTAGGGGTATATAGATTGAAGTGAACTCGCCAGGGCTTATGAGGGCCCCGGGCGGGTTATTCTGTGCTGGATTTACCTTCCTAGCTTATGGGGCTAGGTAAGGTTCTTGTTTATACTATTTACTGTTACTTGTACAACATGTTATAAGGTTATATCAGGTTAATTCTCTATCCCTCCAATTGAATTGTTTAGTTTCACTATCATTATCATTCAATCATTTTCTTTTGCTGCCTTACATATTCGGTACATATTGTACTGAGCCCATCCTTGGGGCGCTGCATTAATTTCCTGCAGGTGTGGATAGATGCGGATCAAGACCTTCTTAGCTTTCAGCCAGAGTCAGTAGTACAGTTATCTCCCTTCCTCGAGAGCTAATAGTTAGAAGGTTTTCTCTTTTGATTGTATAGTTTATAGGTAGGTTGGGGCCCTGTCTCGACTATTATTCCACTCCTAAAGGCTTGCAAATTATAGACTTCCAGTTGTTCATTTTGTTGTTGGACATGTGTGGCCCATATATGTTTTATTTCATGTGATGGCCATGTGGGGCCTTGTTTAGCTATTAGATAGTGGACTTGTCAGCTATAGTATAGTTGTAGTTTCCTGATTTTCATTCTTCCAAAACTAGACAACATGGTGGTCTTGTCGTCCTGCATAGGATTCCCTTTTATTGCTTGTTGTTAGTAAGCTATTTTTTTCTACAGGTGGCTACACGGCCTTGTCGGCTAGAGGTTGTATTTACAGCTAAGATATAGCTCATTGTTTTCTTGAATTGAATTGAAGGCATGCATCAGACATGCATAAGCCAATTCCAGTGCGGCATTAGGTGCCAATCATGCCTCCCAAGGTGGGGCGTGACTAACTTGGTATCAGAGCAGGTCGTATCCCAGGGAGTCTACAAGCCATGTCAAGTAGAGTCTTTTCTATGGATCTGTTGTGCACCACATTCTATAGACAGGAGGCTACGAGGCATGATAGGGTGGTTACTCTTCTTTCTCTTCTAGTCATGCTATAGAGATGTGTTGTATAGGGTTGAGCCCCTAAGCTTACTATATTCTGCTTTTCTATAGATAAATGTCGGACACGCGACAGACTACGACCGGTTGGAAGTTAGATACAACAGCGGGAGAAGGCACTAGTCGGGTGCCTCAGTTAGAGCCAGCCCGATTTGAGGGCGATAGGAAGACTTCATCTCAGTCTCCCCTGCACTCTCTACCACACTAGGAGCCATCCAGAGCGACAGATGTGTCGGCACCATATCTAGAAGTTCCTATACCAATACCATCAAATCAGGAGGTTAGGAGCGTTGTCTTTATGCTAGCTAAGATGATGGCTGCGTCGCGTCAGCCAGTGGCACCTGTGGTTGCTGAGTCTTCAAGAGGACCTGGTATTTCGAGGGTCCGAGAGTTCCTCACTCTAAGTCCCCCGCAGTTCACAGGGACGGACCGAGATGAGGACCTTCAGGACTTTTTGGACCAACTGCAGCAGATTTTTAGGGTAATGCATGCCATGCATGCAGAGTCGGTTGAGTTAGTGGTATTTTAACTACGGGACATAGCAGTGTTATGGTATGAGAGTTGGTAAAGGTCCCGAGGAAGAAATGTTCCCCCTCCGACTTAGTCCAGCTTTTCAGAGGCCTTCCAAGATCATTATTTGCTGCGGGAAATTCGATTGGCCCGGGTAGATCAGTTTTTGCATCTAGAGCAGGGCTCGATGAGCGTTCGGGAGTATGCTATGAGATTTGATTCTTTGGCCCGATATGCACTGGCTTTCGTAGACACTATGCCAGCTAGAGTACATAGGTTTATTATGGTCCTGCTCCTAGAGTACATGGAGACTTGCATTACGGCTACCCTACGATAGGACATGGATATCGCCCGTATTAAAGAATTTTCTTAGAGTATTGAGGGGATCAAACAGCGACAGCGGGAGATAGATAAAATAAATCAGGAGTAGTGCCACAGGGCTAGACCTAGTGAAACCCAAGCAGAGCTTCAGGGCGAACCTAGGCCACGACTATCAGGCAGACTGCCTAGACCCCTACCTCCAGAGCAGCAGCAGGGTGGTAGATTTGATCATCCGGGGCAGTCAGGACATGACGAGGGCTCACGAGTATCGGGTTCACAGCAGCAAAGAGGGTCAGAGCAGAGCAGACTCACCGTTCCATGTTGTCCTATCTACAGTCGACGTCTTCTTAGGATATGCAGGTGTGGTTCTACTTCTTGTTACACCTATGGACAAGAGGGTAACATGATGAAAGACTGTCCAGCTAGATGTCAGGGTGATGGGGACCGATAGGAAAGATCTTCAGTAGGGTCACGTGCCCCAGCACCTTCAGCAGGGCACAAGCCCTCCGCTCTAGCCTGTAGAGGCCGAGGCAGGTCAGGGGCATCCAGTTCAGGCACTGGTCTAGATCGCACATATGCTTTACCGAGGCGATAGGAGTTGGAGTCGTCGCTAGATGTCGTGACAGGTATGCAGTACATTTGTTCTCATTCAATTTATATTTTGATAGACCCAGGTTCCACTTTGTCTTATGTTACAGCATTAGTGGCCCGAAAGTTAAGTATAATGCCAAAACTGCTTTAGCGACCTTTTCAGTTTCTACGCCCGTCGGTGATTCTATTATAGCTATACGGATCTAGTGGGGTTGCATGGTAGAGGTTTTTTGTTGCCAAACTTTAGCAAATTTAGTGGAACTAGAAATGATTGACTTTGATGTTATTATGGGTATGGATTGGCCAGCGCCATGTTATGCCAATGTAGAATGTAGGACCAAGACTGTCCGGTTTCACTTTCCAGGGGAGGTAGTACGAGAGTGAAAAGGCAACGCAACCACACCAAAAGGCAGGTTCATATCCTATCTTCAAGCGAGAAAGTTAATAGAAAAGGGTTGCATCTATCATATTATCAGGGTTTAGGATATCCAAGCAGAATCCCCAACTCTTAAGTCCATTCCAGTAGTTAATGAATTCCCAAATGAACTTCCTAGTATTCTCCCAAAATGGGAAATCGATTTTTCTATCGGCCTTTTACCAAGTATTCAGCTTATATCCATCCCGCCGTACCGAATGGCTCCGGCTGAATTGAGAGAACTGAAGGAACAGTTGAAAGATTTTCTAAATAAGGGCTTCATCAGGCCGAGTACTTCACCATGGGGTGTGCTAGTTTTGTTTGTAAGGAAGAAAGATGGCTCCCTCTGCATGTGTATAGATTACCGACAGTTGAATAAAGTTACCATCAAGAATAAATACCCACTTCACAGGATAGATAACTTGTTTGATCAGCTACAAGGGGAGAAGTACTTTTCCAAGATTGATTTAAGGTTAGGATATCACCAGGTGCGGGTCCGGGAGAGAGATATTCCAAAGACAGCTTTCAGGACCAGGTATGGTCACATTGAATCTCTAGTCATGTCCTTCAAATTGACGAATGCCCCAGCAACGTTCATGGATTTGATGAACAATATCTTCAGGCCATTTTTAGATTATGTGTGATATTATTCATTGATGACATTCTGGAGTATTCCCATTCAAAAGTAGAACACCGAGATCATTTGCGAATAGTCCTCCAGGTTCTCAGGGATCGCCAGTTATATGCAAAATTTTCTAAATGTGAGTTCTGGTTGAATTTTGTAGCCTTTCTAGGACATATTGTGTCAGATGCTGGTATTCAGGTTGATTCACAAAAAATCGAGGCAGTGAAGACCTGGCCTAGGCCTACAACTCCAACTGAGGTACACATTTTTCTGGGGTTAGCTGGGTATTACAGAAGGTTTGTAGAAGGGTTTTCTACTTTTTCGGCACCTTTGACCAAGTTGATTCAAGAAGCAGCTAAATTTCACTGGACTGAAGCGTGTGAATAGAGTTTTCAGGAGTTGAAAAACAGATTAATATTAGCGCCCGTGCTAGCTTTTCCAGAAGGTCCAGAGGGCTATATAGTGTACTGTGATACTTCGGGCGTTGGGTTAAGGTGTGTTATGATGCAACATGGTAAGTTAATTTCTTATGCTTCAAGGAAGCTAAGGAAACATTAAAAGAACTATCCCACACATGACTTAGAGTTAACGGCAGTAGTTCACGCCTTAAAAATATAGAGACGTTACTTGTATAGGGTGCACGTGGACATTTTTACTGATCATAAGAGCCTTTAGTACATCTTTACACAGAAACAATTGAATCTATGCGTCGCTGGTTAGAATTGTTGAAGGACTATATGTGAATATTTTATATCATCCAGGAAAGGCTAATATTGTAGCCGATGCCCTTATTCGTAGATCAATGGGAAGTTTGGCACATTTGAGGCCCGAACAGCGGGAGTTGGCCCAAGAACTGCACCAGTTTTCCATCTTAGCCTTCTGCATAGTAGATTCGAGAGACAGTGGGGCAGTGATTCAGAATACCACAGTATCATCCCTGGTTGTAGAGGTAAAAGAGTGAAAGTATGAAGATCCTAACTTGGTACAGCTCAGAGATAAAGTTCAGCGAGGTAAAGTATCAGCTTTTTACCATAGATGGGGTCCTGAGATTTAGCGATCGCCTTTGCATCCCAAATGTGACAGGGCTTCGCCAGCAGATTATGGCTAAGGTACACTAATCTCGATACTCCCTTCATCCAGGTTCAACGAAGATGTATCATGACATAAAGGAGATTTACTGGTGGCCTGGAATGAAAAACGGTGTAGTAGAATTCGTAGCATAATGCTATAACTGTCAGCAAGTAAAAGCTGAACATCAAAAACCTAGTGGATTGACACAAGAGATAGCGGTACCTATGTGGAAATGGGAGGCAATCAATATGGATTTTGTTACGGGGTTACCCCGCACCAAATGTAGATTTGATTCTATCTGGGTGATTGTTGATAGATTAATGAAATCAGCTCACTTCCTGCCAGCCAGGACCACCTTCTCAGCCGAAGACTATGCTAAATTGTATATCAGAGAGATAGTTTGATTACATGGTGTTCTGACTTCTATCATTTCTTACAGGGGGCACAATTCATAGCTAGATTCGGGCAGTCTTTTCAGAAAGGCTTGGGAACACAAGTTAAGTTAAGTACAGCATTCCATCCCCAAACAGATGGCCAGGAAAAACGTATAATTCAGACACTCAAGGATATGTTGCGGGCATGTGTGTTAGACTTTGGGGGCAGTTGGGATGAGCACTTACCCCTTATTGAATTTTCTTACAACAACAGTTATCATTCGGCGATCCAGATGGCACCTTATGAGGCCTTATATAGTCTAAAATACAGATCCCCTATCGGGTGGTTTGAAGTAGGAGAGTCAAAGTTAGTAGGACCTGATATGATGCACCAGTCAAAAGAGAAAGTCAAACTCATCAGAGAGCGCTTGTTAATAGCCCAGAGTCGCCAGAAGTCTTATTCTGATGTGCGGCATAGAGATTTGGAATTCGAGGTTGATGATTGGGTGTTTCTTAAGGTTTCACCAATAAAGGTCATAATGAGATTTTGTAAGAAGGGCAAGCTTAACACTAAATTCATTGGCCCATATCGGATCCTCCGGAGAATAGGCCAAGTGGAATATGAGCTAGACTTACCTCTAGATTTGGAATCTGTTCACCCGGTCTTTCATGTGTCAATGATTCAAAAGTGTATAGGGGACCCATCCCGAGTTGTGCCAGTTAAGGACGTTCAGGTTATTGAGGAGCTAGCCAACAAAGAAATTCCATTAGCCATATTAGATAGACAGGTTCGTAGGTTGAGAACAAAAGATGTCGCCTCTGTTAAAGTATTATGGAGGAATATGAATAAAGAAGAGATTCTATATATCCTCACCTATTTCCAGTATTGATCCAGATTATGCAGTTAAGGTGAGGTTGTTGTTTAGTTGTTATTTTACTGCTTATGCTATCAGTATTGTTTCTTAGCTACCCCCTTTTCATTGTGCAATGGTTGTTATAGTGTCCTGTGAGGTGCCTCAAAACTTGACGTGCCCAATTCGCGTGTCCGCAAGTGTACGGGTCGTGCAAGTAATATAGTGGCTCTTTTTTAAGAACCGGAATGTCGAACCCACAGGGACTGGACCCATTCCTCTAACTTATCCATTTCAAGTGTGATCTTAACTTTCTCAAGTGCTGGTTATAGAAGTTTTTGAGGGAGATTTAATTAAGTTTAGTTTTGGTCAACGAAATATCCAGCATTTACTCTAGGAGCAACATAGAGTTAAAACCAGCTAATCATGCGATACTACGATTTGCAATGGGTTAAGCATGAAACTATCAATTGTTGTTTCACATAATTAGAATTGCATGTTCATGGACTTTCGAGCCTCTAAACAAGGCAAACTAGCCTCACTGCATCATTGTGAGTAAGGATGCTAATTTCTAGTTCGCGGCCAATTAATTATGTTGTGGTTTACAGGGAAACGATTAGGGACTTTCGTGCGTCTAACCATTTAACTCAACTTAGCCTCACAACTACTTCTTCGAGAGGTGATGTGATAATCCTAAGTTGGTCTCTTAATAACCCCCATTTTGTCAACCAAGCAAGGTATTAGGTATATTTCTATCCTAACACGAAATTATATCGTGAGATTCAAACATGCTCCTTACATTCTCATGTCCTGACCTAGATAATTTTTTCTCAAGCAATTGCCCAATCTAACATATATGTTTTCATGGTGATCAATCATAAAAACAACCAACAATCCAGAATGCAAGACGAAAACAACAATCAATAACTTAATTCCAAAACGATTTCATAAAATCACAATCATAATTCATGGCTTCAACCCTAGAGGAAGGGTTCTTGCCATTCATGTTTGTAAAACTACAACTAACTACTACTAACTAACATACATGAATTTGGTAGATGAGAAGGGAATTTGCCAAACCCTAGATGAGTTCTCCCACTTCTCCCTTCACTCCTAGGTAGTTTTCCAGAATAAAATCGTGACAAAATGGAATTAGGAGCTAAGGGACCTATTTATAGTAAATGGAAAACGTGCCCAATTTAGCTTGACATGGAACGGCTCCGTGTCACGGGGTGTATCGTGGAGCTCTGCCTCCGTGACACGGAGATAACGCGAAGGCTTTCTGGAAATCACCCAAAATCGACCCTAGTCAGCCTTCTTGCCGTGTTGGTAGCGTGTCACGCTGCTTGGGCAGCGCGATGGCATGCTGCTGGTGCGGGGCTGGCCTGCCATGGCACATTGCTGCCGGATCTGCTCGCTTGCCATGCCTACTCCTTGCCGACTTCCACCGATTGCTTCCGACTCCCTTCCTTTCCTTCACCAACTTATAAATTAGTTCCTCCAAATCATTGAAACCTACAAAACAAGGACTAATCATGTTGGTTAGCACATATATTCACATTTATATAAAATTACATGAAAATGTATAAAATAAATTAGATAAACAAGACTGCATTAAGGTATAAAGCATCACTCGGGCATGCTATTTTTGCCCGAGATCACCTATATTAGACTTTTCTGTGTTTCAGGTATCCAGATAGTCCATATTACATTAGTGACTCTGCCGAAAATTTTCTAAATCTTCATTAAGTGAGTTAACTCCTTTGACATTTGAGGACAAATGTTCCTAATAGGGGGAAGATGTTACACCCCGTAAATGTTAATGATTAGTGAGCGTACATGTGGATTTGTGACAAGTAAGAAGAGCTTGATGCATGTGGAAAAGCCTCAGAAGTAGGGTCGGTCGAGGCTAGGACGCGAAGGGCCAACACGACGCGCCAGCCAACAGAGCACCGGCCAGCGCGACGCGCCTGGCCACTGGTGCGATAGGAGGCGTGATGTCGGGGGCCTTCTGGCGCAGGCACCCCCCTTCCACCGACCTTGTATATATATACACCCCTTAGTTCAATTGTTATTCATTTCCATATTATTCCCTCATCTAGAGAGAGTATAACTCGAGGTTTTCAATAGTTTTTCCTCCGATTATGCTACCAAATGTCGTCCGATCTCAAATTAACTTTGGGTAACGAGTCCTAGACCTACGAGGAGAATTACTACGAAGCTATTTTCTCAAAATATGATCGGCAAATAAGAACTCCACCAAGTAGAAGTTGTCAGAATCACTCCAAATTGATTCCTAAATGACCACAAGCTTTAGGTAAGCATTTCTCCCTTCTGAACTCTCGGGAAATTATAGGTTTTCGGCCGTATTTTATGAAGTTGAATTATAGTGGCTATTAGTATTAAAAGATACCATTTTTGCTGAATTTAGTGTTGAAATTAGTCCCTTTCTCCCAGCATTAAAGTTACAGTTGAAAAGAGCTGACGAACACAAGTTTAAACGCATCGGTTATTTGGGAAACGGCAATTGAGGTATGTTAAGGAAAATTTCTTCGGCAAGTTACTTCCTATAGTATTGTAATACAACTTGAGCCCTCATCAGAAAGTCAGAAGTATCTTTGTTGTGATTTTCTACTATTGTTAGCTGAGACCAGTACTTTATGTTTACTTGGGATTGACTCTGCCCTGTATAGCCTTCCGTGACCAACCCCAGGGTTACTAGCTGTGTCGTCGCCCGCCAGGGGCTATACGACGTTGCTCCAAGTAGCAATATGTCATCCCAAGGGCCATATTACAGTCCATTCCATGGCTAGACTATTATGTTTATGTTGCTTCGGCATCACACCCTCGTCGATCCTGATGCCCAAGGTACAGTTATCAGGAGTCCACCAGACTCAGACGCAGCTACAGATCAGGAGTCGAGTGGGCTCAGTTGTGGACCCAGGGGACCGATAGGACGGCTATACTTACCTATTGACTCATTTTGACCTGATTAGAGGTATGTAGATTGAAGTAAACTCACCAGGGCTTATAGGGGCCCCGGGCGGGTTATTCTGTGCTGGATGTACCTTCTGGGCTTATGGGGGTCAGGTAAGGTTCTTGTTTGTACTATTTACTGTTAGTTGTATAGAAGGTTATAAGGTTATATTAGGTTAATTCTCTATCCATCCTATTGAATTGTTCAGTTTCATTATCATTATCATTTAATCATTTTCTTTTCCTGCCTTACATATTCAGTATATATTATACTGACGCCCATCCTTAGGGCGCTGCATTACTTGTCTGCAAGTGCGGATAGACATGGATTAGGACCTTCTTAGCTTTCAGTCAGAGTCAGCAGTACAGTTAGCTTCCTTCCTCCGGAGCTTATAGTTAGAAAGTTTTCTCTTTTGATTGTACAGTTTATGGGTAGGTCGGAGCCTCGTCTCGACCATTATTCCACTCCTAGAGGCTTGTAGATTACAGATTTCTAGTTGTTTGTTTTGTTGTTGGCTGTGTGGGGCCCATATATGTTTTATTTCATGTGATGGTCGTGCGGGGCCTTGTTTAGCTGTTAGATAGTGGCCTTGATGGCTATAGTATAGTTGTAGTTGCCTGATTTTCATTCTGCCAAAACTAGACAGCATGGTGGTCTTGTCGGCCCGCATAGGATTCCCTTTTTTATTGCTTGTTGTTGGTTAGCTGCTTTTTTTTACAGGTGGCTACACGACCTTGTCAGCCAGAGGCTGTATTTACAGTCGATATATAGCTCATTGTTTACTTGAATTGAGTCACAGGCATGCACCAGACATGCATAAGCCTAGCCGAGTCAGTCAGATTCAGTGCGTCACTAGGTGCCAGTCATGCCTCCTAAGGTGGGGCATGACAAGAACTATCCTTTTTCTGAACAAAGAGAACTAGTACACCCCATGGGGATTTGCTAGGTCTGATGAAACCCTTGTCTAAGAGATCCTTCAACTGCTCTTTCAACTCCTTTAGCATAGTTGGAGTCATTCTGTGTGGAGGAATAGATATAGGCTGCGTATCGGGAAGAGGTCAATACCAAAGTCAATCTCCCGCTTAGGAGGGACTCCGGGTAGATCATCTAGGAACACTTTCGAATACTTACACACTATAGAACCTCACTGGAGAGTCGGGGTCTCAGATGTAGCATCCTTAACTCGAACTAGATGGTAAACACCCCCCTTAGAAAACAACATAACCATTCCCATGAAAATCATAATTCAATAGTAGAAACATATTTAAATCATACCTATGTAGAGAATTCGGAATTTCATGCATTGGGTTAAAACCCCATAGAATCAACATATGAGTTTTCATGATTTAGAGAGAGATTGGGTATGAGTGTGCACGATTCACCCATTCATAACCCTACATACCTGGGCAAGAACTGATTTTACCCCTCCTTGATTGCCCAATGAAAGATTGAAGAAAAGCTTGAAGAAAGTCTAACTTGATCACCTCCTAAACCCTTCAATTTGCATGCATGGATGAGAATAAGCCTAGGATAGGTTTACCCCTCATAAAACACTTCATTTCTAGCCTTAAACGCGTAGTTTAGGACCCTAGGACTTAGGAATGAAGAAAATACCATTAATAAATTTCCTGAGAATTGTGCACTCCAGTGACAACGGACGACAAAACAATAAGTTGTTACATCCTACGGTCCATCATTACCACTCATTGCTACTCCCTGAGTTCAGCTCTCTAATCCCTCACCACGACCGGATAGGACGGGTCGTTGCCAACCCCAATGACTCATTGCTGCCAGTCATCGTCACCACTGCCTCTAATCTGGAATCCCTGTGCACGAATGCTGACCACAACCCGTTGTTACCTGCAACAGGTCATTCCACGACTTGTTACTTCTTCCTTGGCCAAGGACCAGTCTCAATACGACCACAACCAACGATTCATTACCTCAAACCACAGGTCATTCCTTGACCCGATACTCCCATCTCTGAATCTGTAGTACCTCACCACAGACTCACCCAACGGGTCGTTGGTGGCACCAACGATCCGTACCATGACCTTGTTTTGTGAAAAATTCTCGAATTTCTTCCACTTTTAATTTTTAAATCTCGAGTCTAGTATTGGGCACTTCTGAGGTATTACAATATCTCCCCCTTGGGAACATTCATCCTCAAATGGGGGAAAACATACAAAAAACAAAGAATGCAATCATCATACTCAATCATTTATTATATTAGCTGAAACTAATGGAATGCCTAACTTCGATTTAAACTACATGGATGAACTGAATTCATGAATCATACGTGCATCCAAATACATGAAAGAAACTGGGGTACATGAACTAAACACGAAACTGTATAGAGTTTTTAGGGTAAAAATTGATACCTCAAGCTAGAACTGAGTCAGTAGAGAATAAATATGGATATCTAGCCATCATGTTTGCTTCGGTTTCCCTCATAGCTCCCCCAATATGATTCCTCCATAAAACTTTAACTGAAGATACTTCCTTGTTTCTTAGCCTTCGATTCTGACGATCCAGTATTTCCACCGGAACCTCCTCGTAATTAAGGTTGTCTTTCACACCAACACTGTCCACAGGGACAACGGGAGTTGGGTCACCTAAACACTTCTTAAGAGTGATACATGGAAAACAGGATGCATAGAAGCTAATTCTGAGGGCAACTCCAATTCATATGCCACCTTGCCAACCCATTTCACAATCCGGTAGGGACCAACATAACGAGGACTGAGTTTCCCTTTCTTTCCAAACCTCATTACTCACTTTATGGGAGACACCTTCAAAAACACCCAATCATCCACTTCGAACTCAAGTTCTCTTCTTCTCACATCGGCATAGGACTTTTGGAAACTTTGAGTTGTTTTCAACCTGTCCCGTATGAGGTGAACTTTCTCCATGAGATTGCAGCTTCACCAACTTCAAACCAACTAATAGGCGATCTACATCTCTGCCCATAGAAAGCCTCAAATGGAGCCATCTGAATGCTAGAATGGTAGTTGTTATTGTACGCAAACTCAATAAGAGGCAGATGATCGTCCCAACTATCCTTGAAGTCAATCACACATGCTCTCAACATGTTCTCGAGAGTCTTAATTGTCCTCTTTTCTTGACCATCCATTTTTGGGTGAAATGTTGTACTAAGTTGACCTGAGTACCTAGTCCTTTTTTAAACAACCTCCAAAACTGAGAGGTAAATTGAGTATCTCTGTCTGATATGATGGACAAGGGCACTCCATGCAATCGAACCAACACCCAGATATATAGTTTGGCATAATCCTTTGTGGAATCAGTGGTTTTAACCAGTAGAAAATGAGTGGCTTTGGTCAACCTGTCCACAACCACCCAAATGGAGTCATATTGTCGACGAGCGCGAGGCAAACCTGTTATGAAATCCATATTGAACTTTTCCCACTTCCAAGTAGGGATGCTAATATCTTGGGGCACACCTCTGGGTCTTTGTTGCTCAACCTTCACCTACTGAGAGTTTGGGCACTTTGCCACAAATTTCACAATGTCTTTCTTCATGCCATTCCACCAATAGAATTCCCGTAAGTCACGGTACATGTTGGTTGCACATGGATGGATTGAATACTTGGAACCGTGAGCCTTATGCAACATCTAATTTCTCAAATCATCAATGTCCGGGACACATAAGCGACCCTGGTAATGGAGCACACCATCTCCCCCTTTGGAGAAGACCTCTACCTTCTGATTCTGGACGTCTTCCTTCAACTTTACCAAAATAGGGTCCTCGTCTTCTATAGCTTTTACATCAGTCACCAAGGATGATTCTGATCCGTTCTGAAAAATAATACTGCCATCAGTTAAGTCAACCAACCGAACTCCCAACCTTGCAAGTCGATGCACATCCTTCACCAACTCCTTTCTCCCCTCATCCACATGGGAAACACTCTCCATAGAGAGTCTACTAAGTGCATCTGCTACTATATTAGCCTTGTCCAAATGGTAAAGGACACTCATGCCGTAATCCTTAAGTAGTTCCAACCACCTCCTTTGCCAAAGATTGAGATCCTTCTGGGTAAACCGTATTGTAGACCCTTATGGTCTGTAAACACATTTACATGGACTCCGTACAAATAATGTCTCCATATCTTCAAGGAAAATACCACCGCTGCCAATTCAATATCATGGGTCGGGTAAGTCTTCTCATAAGCTTTCAGCTGTCTAGAAGCATATGCTATAACCCTACCATGTTGCATCAATACGCAACCAAGTCCGATTCTTGAAGCATCATAATACACCACAAGCCCATTAGTACCCTCTAGTAGGGTTAACACCGATGCTGAGGTAAGTCGAATCTTGAACTCTTGAAAGCTCCTCTCACAAGCCTCTGACCATTAGAGCTTTACTTTCTTTTTGCTCATTGGTCAATGGCGCTGCAATAGATGAGAATCCCTTAACAAAGCTCCGATAGTACCTGGCTAAACCTAAGAAACTCCTGATTGTTTGAAGGATTCATCAATCTAGGCCAATTATTCACCACTTCTATCTTCTGAGAGTCCACCTTAATACCCTCACTTGATACCCCATGGCCTAAAAACGCCACTGAGTCCAACCAAAACTCGCACTTGCTGAATTTAGCATATAGTTGGAGATCCTTAAGAGTTTGTAATACCACCCTCAAATAAGCAGCATGCTCCTCCTCGCTCCGAGAGTAAATCAAGATGTCATCAATAAAAACAATCACGAATATATCCAAGTATGGCTTAAACACCCCTTTCATCAAGTCCATAAAAGTTATAGGAGCATTCGTTAGTCCAGAAGACATAACTACAAACTCATAACTACCGCATCCTGAAGGTTGTCTTCGGGATGTCACTCTCCCGAACCCTAAGATGATTGTACCCAGATTTGAGATCTATCTTTGAAAAGAACTTGGCACCCTGAAGCTCGTCAAACAAATCATCAATCCTAGGCAGAGGATATCTATTCTTGATGGTGACCTTGTTCAATTGTCGATAGTCAATAAACATACGAAGAGATCCATCCTTCTTTCGGACAAAGAGAACTGGTGCACCCCATGGGGACTTGATCAGTCTAATGAAACCTTTATCTAAAAGGTCCTTCAACTGCTCCTTCAACTCCTTTAACTCGGTTGGGGCCATTTTATAAGGAGGAATAAATATAGGATGTGTATCAGGAAGAAGGTCAATACCAAAATCAATCTCCCGCTCAGAAGGGATCCCCAATAGATCATCTAGGAAGACTTCTGGATACTCCCATACTACTAGAACTGACTGGATAGTCGGGGTCTCGGACATATCATCCTTGACCCTAACTAGATGGTATACACAACCTTTGGAGATCATCCTTCTGGCCTTAAGGTAAGAAATGGAATGACCTGCAGGCATAGTTGAACTACCCTTCCACTGTATGACTGGGTTACCCAGAAATCTGAACTCTACTGCCCTGGTTCTATAATTTACAAAGGCATAACATGCAAATAGCTAATCTATGCCAAGGATAACATCAAAATCAGTCATGGCTAACTCTACTAGATTAACTGAGGTGACTTTCTAGAGGACTGTGACCGGGCAACTTCTATACACCCATCTAGCTACAATTGAATCACCCACTGGAGTAGAGACTGAGAACAGTTCTGATAAGATTTTGGGACTGACTCTGAAGCTACTCGCCACATAAGGTGTCACAAAAGATAAGGTAGCCCCTGGATCTAACAAAGCATATACATCAAGATGGAAAACTCGTAACATACTAGTAACTACATCTGGGGAGACCTCCTGCTCCTGGAGAGATGCTAAAGCATAGAATTTGTTCTGGCATTGACCACCGCCTGTGCTAGTAGATGCCCCCTACTGGGCTGAGCACGCGGGTGGAGCTTCTTAACTGGAAGCTTGGCCTCGACTCCTATCATGGCCTTGTCCAGCTGCTGGGAAATCTCTAAGCATATGTTCGAGCTTCCCACACCCGAAGCAAGCACATGTACCCACCAAGCACTGACTCGTGTGTCCCCTACCACACCTACCACAAACCGGGATACTAGAATCTTTGGGCCTGCTTCTCTGACCCCTAGAGCCTTATGCTGGCCCTCTCTAATCGTGCCTAGGTACGGATGGCACACTCACCGTTGAAGACACTAGGGCTGAAGATCTATGGTGGGTCTGCTATCGATGCCTACCACCTGGCCTCGATTGAGAGAATCTATAACTATCTGTCTTGGCCCTCTTAGCCTCTCTCTCTCTCACATACGTCGCCTCTATCTGTTGGGCATATAATACTATCTAAGGGAAATCCATATCCTGATGAAGCATAACAGTCCTGCAGTCCTTGTCCAAATAATCCGCCACCCCAAGAATAAATCTGCTCACTCGTGCTCTCTGATCAACCACTAACTCTGGGGAGTACATTGGCAGACGAGTGAACTCAAGGGCATACTCCTACACTATCCTCTTCCCCTGCTTAAGATTCATGAATTCAGTTGTTTTCAACTCCCTCATCTCACGAGGGAAAAACCAATCTAGAAAAGTAACGTGGAACTCCACCCAACTGATAGGTCCTGCTCCGGCTGCCCTACGATCTTTCCATTGTCTAAACCAAATGCGTGTGATCCCCTTCAACTGATATGAGGCCAATTCAACGCACTCTACTCCATTAACCCCATGACCTAGGTGATCTTCATAATCTCTTAGATAAACTCATGTGGATCCTCGTCCACACTCGACCCAAGAAACTCTGGTGGGTTCATCCTTAAGAGATCTCTGACTCGTGTTGTCGCCGCATTCCCATTCTATGGGGCATGCACCAGTGCCTGCTGATTGACCTGGGTGGTCAAGCCTTGCGCTAGCATCTAAATGGTGTCCGAAATTCAACATGGGCGACCAGCTCTAGAGCATAGTGCTCCTAGACTGGTGGGGCTAGTTTGTGCCCGTCTCCATTGTTATATTCGTGGCCATTGCCATTTCCATTCCTCCTACCGTTAACTCTACGAGGAGAAATGATTCTGCAATCGCGAATAGCACAAATTACAAGTTTAAGGAGACATATAATCGCACGACATAGATTATAAAAGAAGTGAACATTTCCTAAACATCTCATAGCCTCTTTGTCATAAGTGTGGTGCGCTTCACACCCATGAAAAAGACTCTACTCATCGTGGATTTTAGACACCCTAGGACACTTCAAACTTATTGTTCTTATACCAAGTTTGTCACGACCCGAACATAGGTCTGCATCGAGACACGAGACAAGGAGCCCCGAGAGACTCTAAGTTGACCCATGGCATGAACATACATCTAACTCAATCAAATAGAGTGGAAGATCAACATCATAAACTTAGAAAAAGTTTGTAATAAGCATAACATCAGAAATATACATGAATCTGAAGCTGATTATACTCTATGTCTGAAAACCTCTAATACAAATGAGTTGATGGGATAAGACCCTAACTAACTCTCTATGTTTGAAATTGAATACATAATGAAAACTAATAAGCATGGTCCTCGGGAAATGAGGACTCACCAACAAGTGTGGGATGCTAACTCTGAAAGGCTAGCTAAGGACGAGGCTGTGTCTAAGTGTCGGAGCCTATATCATGAAATGATATAGCATAGAGTATGAGGTCATTACGTGAAATGGTTCTTTGATAAATTCATGTGGAATCCTATCGTATGTTAATTGTAGCTATTTTCTCCAGTTTGTAACTAAAATGATGCTTGCTCCATCAGATTAGAAATTCAGCCCTAGCTTTTGAAAAGTCAGAAATTAGAATTCGGTTTAAGCTTTGAATTCTTGAGAATTATTTGCATCTTTCAGAGTTAGGGGCTTCTATTATGATTGTATGTGTTAAAAACTCAGTTACTTGTATGTTATTCAAATTTAGTCAGAAAGTCTACGTACTTTGTATTACTCAGAATTGTCGGTTCAGTTACAATTAAAGTACTAGAATATCCGGTGTTAGTCAAAAATGTCAGCTGATCAGTTTGACTCCAGTCTGTTCCCGAGGTGTCAGGTATGCCTCCCCGTTAACAGAATCAGACTCAGGATTTATTTTTATTTGGTCCATTAGGCGGTCATGACATTCCAATTATATTGCTCTGACCAGCCCTAGGACCCCAGTTTAGTTATCAGTCGTTCTCTAGACGGTTACGACACTTCCAGATAAGCAGCTCTTACCAGTCTTAGAACTCAGTTTCCAAATCTTATCCTATAAGACGCTCAGGGAACTCTCTGATAGTATCCCTGGATTAGTATAGTCTTGGGCCCCAGTATCGAGTTATCCGCTTGTTAGTAGTGGAAGTAATAGGATTTTCCAGTGGGAGTAGGACTTAGCACCGAAAGGGTCGGGGTTCCAACGCACCCAGGCTCCAGAACTACATTGCCACCATAGGTTTATTTACATGGCCTAACGGCCCCCTTTAGACAGTGATTTTCATAGTCCATGCCTTTATACCCCGGCAAGGTATATTGGGTCCTACTGACAGGGTGTGTACATCGCACTCCACGTCTAGCTCACGTGGTTATATGTCGATTGTAGCCTCTCCCACTAAACAGTACAGGTTACTCTCAAATTCTTCAGTCCAGATCAGTTCAGTGCAGTATTTCAGCCTCAGTATTGCAGACTTAGGACATGTTTTTGACCATCAGCCAAGGTCACTTTTGATCATATCAGTTGTATTAGGTTTTAGCATTTCAGTTGGTCATTTCAAGTCGTATCAGTTCAGTTACCAGTGCTAGCATGTTATTCATGTTTCTCTCACTTACTCAGTACATTCAAAGTAGTAACACATACTTTTATGTTGTATCGTTTCATGATATAGCTGCAGGTTCTCAGACTCAGGATCGCTAGACGCTGCAGTTCAGATTCTCCATCTCAGCAATTGAAGTGTGAGTCCTCATCATCTGAGGGCATTATTTTTTTTCTTTCAGTCATATATTAGTTTTAGTTAGACTTAGAGTTAGCTGGGGGCTTTTCCTAGCAACTCTTCATTAGATGGCTTTCAGACTGACATGATTTTTCATACTTTTCAGTATTACTCATGTGTTTTGAATTTTATGATTTCAGACTGTCTTTCATAAATGTTTTTATGATATTATTTCAAAGTTCCGTTGTGCATGTTTAGTCAAAATACTAGTGAATAATAGACCAGGGGTTGACTTGGGGTCACTTGTGGCTTCAAGTACCGTGTTACATCTCGGGTGTAAACTCGTGGCATGACAGATATCAAGCTCGAGGCCCATTCGGGGCAGGGGATAGCTCGCAAGGGAGGTCAAAAAGTAGTGTGTATATATATATATATATATAAGTAATGACCTACGTTGGCGCGTCGTTCTGAGGCATAGGGTGATCGACCCTAATCCTACTCGGTGCTAGACACTACTCTCAAAAACATGCATATGCTCTCCATTATTTTTCAATGAAGATCACCATCGTCTATTGACGAAGCTCAATAATCAAATATATCTCAATTCTGAAATCATATATGAGATGCTTTTAGCTTAAACCACACCACAAGCTGAAAATAATTGGGAGTCTTAGCTCAAAAACCATGTAGTAAGCTTAATTCGTAAAGTCATAAATCATACTTGAACATATGGGCGTTGCCCGATACTTTAACATGCTTGAAAATACTCAATTCACTTGAAAACATTATTATATACATGGGTAACTTGAAAACATGATTTTCATCAATAATATCTCATCATACTTGAACATTCATCATAACTCTCAACTTTCATGACTTCTCATAAATGGGAATTTTAATTTATAAAGCTCGAAACATCATTTTTTATGAAAACTACATAAAACTTTCCCATGAAAATCATAATTCAATAGTAGAAACATATTTAAATCATACCTATGTACAGAATTCAGAATTTCATGCATTGGGTTAAAACCCCATAGAATCAACATATATGTTTTCATGATTTGGAGAGAGATTGGGCATGGGTGAGCACGATTCACCCATTCATAACCCTACATAATTGGGGAAGAACTGATTTTACCCCTCCTTGATTGCCCAATGAAAGATTGAAGAAAAGCTTGAAGAAAGTCTAACTTGATCACCTCCTAAACCCTTCAATTTGCATGCATGGATGAGAATGAGCCTAGGATAGGTTTAACCCTCATAAAACACTTCATTTCGAGCCTTAAACAACGTAATTTAGGACCCTAGGACTTTGGGATGATGAAAATACCCTTAATGAATTTCTTGAGAATTCTGCACTGCCTGTGACAAAAGACGACAGAACGATCCGTTGTTACATCCTACGGTCCGTCATTACAACTCGTTGCTACTCCCTGAGTTCAAATCTCTAATCCATCACCATTATCGGATAGGATGGGTCGTTTCCAACCCCAACGACTCATTGCTGCCATTCGTCGTCACCACTGCCTCTAATCTGGAATCCCTGTGCATGATTGCTGACCACAACCCGTTGTTACCAGCAACAGGTCATTCCACGACTCGTTACTTCTTCCTTGGCCAAGGACCAGTCTCAATACGACCACAACCAACTATTCATTACCTCAAACTATAGGTCATTCCTTGACCCGATACTCCCATCTCTAAATCTGTAGTACCTTACCACAAACTCACCCAACGGGTCGTTGGTGGCACCAACGATCCGTACCATGACCTTGTTCTGTGAAAAATTCTCGAATTTCTGCCACTTTTCATTTTTAAATCTCGGGTCTAGTATTGGGCACTTCTGAGGTATTACAATATCTCCCCCTTGGGAACATTCGTCCTCGAATGGCGGAAAACATACAAAAAACAAAGAATGCAATCATCATACTCAATCATTGTTTATACAAGATGAAACGAACGGAATGCCTAACTTTGATTTAAACTACATGGATGAACTGAATTCATGAATTATACATGCATCCAAATACATGAAAGAAACCGGGGTACATGAACTAAACATGAAATTGTATAGAGTTTTTAGGGTAAAAACTGATACCTCGAGCTAGAACCGAGCCGGTAGAGAATAAATATGGATATCTAGCCATCATGTTTGCTTTGGTTTCCCTCGTAGCTCCCCCAACATGATTCCTCCCTAAAACTTTAACTGAAGATACTTTCTTGTTTCTTAGCCTTCGATTCTGACGATCCAGTATTTCCATCGGAACCTCCTCGTAATTAAGGTTGTCTTTCACACCAACACTGTCCACAAGGACAACTGGAGCTGGGTCACCTAAACACTTTTTTAAGAGTGATACATGGAAAACAGGATGCATAGAAGCTAATTCTGAGGGCAACTCCAATTCATATGCCACCTTGCCAACCCATTTCACAATCCAGTAGGGACCAACATAACGAGGACTGAGTTTCCCTTTCTTTCCAAACCTCATTACTCACTTTAAGGGAGACACCTTCAGAAACACCCAATCATCCACTTTGAACTCAAGTTCTCTTCTTCTCACATCCGCATAGGACTTTTGGAAACTTTGAGTTGTTTTCAACCTATCCCGTATGAGGTGAACTTTCTCCATGAGATTGTAGCTTTACCAACTTCAAACCAACTAATAGGCGATCTACATCTCCGCCCATAAAGAACCTCAAATGGAGCCATCTGAATGCTAGAATGGTAGTTGTTATTGTACGCAAACTCAATAAGAGGCAAATGATCGTCCCAACTATCCTTGAAGTCAATCACACATGCTCTCAACATGTTCTCGAGAGTCTTAATTGTCCTCTTTGCTTGACCATCCATTTTTGGGTGAAATGTTGTACTAAGCTTGACCTGAGTACCTAGTCCTTTTTAAAACGACCTCCAAAACTGAGAGGTAAATTGAGTATCTCTGTCTGATATGATGGACAAGGGCACTCCATGCAATCGAACCAACATCCGGATATATAGTTTGGCATAATCCTTCGTGGAATCAGTAGTTTTAACCAGTAGAAAATGAGTGGGAAACCTATCCACAACTACCCAAATGGAGTCATATTGCCGACGAGTGCGAGGCAAAACTGTTACGAAATCCATATTGAACTCTTCCCACTTCCAAGTAGGAATGCTAATATCTTGGGGCACACCTTCGGGTCTTTGTTGCTCAACCTTCACCTACTGAGAGTTTGGTCACTTAGCCACAAATTTCATAATGTCTTTCTTCATGCCATTCCACCAATAAAATTCCTGTAAGTCACGGTACATCTTGGTTGCACATGGATGGATTGAATACTTGGAACTGTGAGCCTTATGCAACATCTAATTTCTCAAATCATCAACGTCCGGGACACACAAGCGACCCTGGTAATAGAGCACACCATCTCCCCCTTTGGAGAAGACCTCTACCTTCTGATTTTGGACGTCTTCCTTCAACTTTACCAAAGTAGGGTCCTCGCCTTCTTTAGCTTTTACATCAGTCACCAAGGATGATTCTGATCCGTTCGATTCAACCTTGACCGGGCTCCCACACCTGAAATATGCAACTGTTCCCGCTAAGCACTGACTGGTGTACCTCCTACCTCACTTGTCACAGCCTGGCATGCTGGGCTCTACGAATCTACTTCCCTAACCACGAGAGCCTGACGCCCGTTGTAACGACCCAAACATAGACCCAGATCATAACACGGGACAAGGAACCCCGAGATACTCCAAGTCGACCCATGGCATGAGCATTCATCTAACTCCATATCATTCAAAGCGGAATACTTAATATCAAGATATAGCGGAAGGATAAATATAACATCGTATGATAATGAAACGTACTAAATACATGACAGTTGAGTACTACAACAAGTCTAAAAGCCTCTATCGAATTAGATGGTTGATGGGACAACATCCCCAACTAACCCAGCAAAACTTAAAACCAAAAGAAACATCAATGTCTGAATCAAATGGTCCTTGGAGAATGAGGACTCACCAACAAGTTGGATGCTAAACTCCAGGATAGGCTAATGACGATGCTGGATCAGAAGATCGAAGCCTGTATCATAAAACAATACAGCATTGAGTATGCGATCAGTACGTGGAATGTATCGAGTATACAAGGTAAGTAAAAAGAACATTTAAAAATACATAAAAGCTCATAAATGATCATAAGAGAAGGATCACATGCTCGTGTCATAAATATCATAAGATAACATAAGGCTCAAGGTTTTCAAATCAATCGTAAACCATTCATTATCATAGTCGTAAGATAAACTTCATTAAATCATCACTTGAGCCAAATAACATAAACATATCAATGCATAAAATATGCGGAACAATAGGAGGTCTCGTCATAACCGACACCATCATGGTAGAGCCTTACATAATGCCCTAACTATCTCACTGAAGTGGGCAGAGTCGTTGATCTTGGGCAGAATTATATGCCCAAGTGATACTCAAATGCTTCATTTCATCTTTTTTATCCATCGATATTTGTACACCTGCATCAAGCCACTTAATTATATCTGAAAGTCGTATTAGTCAATTAAAGAATCGGTTTTGCATGGCTAGAACATGAATTTCTTTTTATCACAGAAATGTAGGTGGAAGGTTCATGATTCTTAAGTTGGGTTAAATACGAGAGTTTTAATCCATAGGCAATAATTCTTGACTAGCAACCGAAGGAAGGATTAACCGACTTGTATCAATAAATTGCTTCCCTGCATGTTCGTTTTAGCCTCAGCATGCTCATTACTATAGATCAGACTCAATTTGTACATTTGTTTTAGATTAGTATAAATTAGGAAACAAACTCCCAAAATCTTCTTGAAACTGTTGTCTACATTCTTAGAGTTAGAGTTCATTAACGCTTGATTCGATTATTACCTTGGTCCAGTCCCCGTGGGATCGATACTTGGCTTACTTTAGCCATTTTACTACTTGTTCGACCACGTGCACTTGCGTGTAGTCATTTAAAAGCCCGAACAAGTTTTTGGCGCCGTTGTCGGGGACTGGCAATAGGTAAAAATTATTTTTTTAAGTGTTAGTTTACGATTTCTATATTGTGCTGACAACTTGATCTTAGCCTGTCTTTTACAGATATCGAATTCTATTGAACACTGGCAAAAGGACTCATACTTAGAGTTGGAAAGACAATTCCATCGTCAAAGGAGAGAAGCCCTAGAGAGAAAGTTGCAGTTGCTCAGACAAACAATCCTGGAGCAACAACAGAATCCACCACTTGTATGGGCAGTGTTAGTGCCCGAAGAAATGGCAGCTAGGTCGGTTCGCGAAGTGGCAATCCCACATGCTAACAATGTTACATCAAGCATTCGCAAACCCGAGCCAGGAGGGAGATTTGAGCTGAAACAGAATATGGTGCAATTGCTGCACACCAGCGGGCAATTCACAGGTCTCCCTCACGAGGATCCACAACATCTCCAAAACTTTTTGGAGATAAGTGACACTTACATCCCCGCTGGAGTATCATCTGATTACGTAAGGCTTACATTGTTCCCATTTTCACTATTGGGAGAAGCAAAGAGGTGGTTGAAAGCTGAGCCACCTAATTCCATCACCATTTGGGATGATCTTGCATGGAAATTTTTGATACGGTTCTTTCCATCGGGTAAAACAACAAGACTTAGAAGTCAAATTCTAAGTTTTAAACAAAGAGAGGGGGAGAATCTGTATCAAGCCTGGGAAAGATTCAAATCCATGTTACGAGACTGTCCTCACCATCACCAATCCAATGATGTGCTGGTGCATACTTTCATAGAGGGTTTGGAACCCCACACAAAAATTTTGCTAGACTCAGCAGCTGGGGGACAAGCATTAGAAAAGACTTATGAGGAGTTGTATACTTTGTTAAACTGTATTTCGCAGGGAAATCCAGAGTGGAATGCGGACTCTTCAAGAGGGGGAACAAGGAAAGCAGCAGGAGTCTTGAAAGTGGATGGTTTTACAGCTATCGCTGCACAGATAGCTACATTACAGAATCAACTCAACACCCACTTCAGCAATATGAGCATGAATCAGTCTCAAGCCCCAGTGAATGTAATGCAGCAGATTTGGTGTGAAGTGTGCGGCAGTAATGAACACTTAGCTGAGTGTTGTGGTGCGAATCTTGATTCAGTGAACTTTTTTGGTAATGTACAGAGAAATAATCACCAAAAGTATGGCAACAACTACAACTCTAATTGGAGGAGTCACCCGAATTTCTCTTGGGGTAGTAACAGCCATCAAGGGCAGAATTCGAGTCAGGGGGCGCAGAGAAATCAAGGAGGGCAGCAGAACTATCAGACTCAATACAGAAGCAACAATGCACCTCCACCACCACCATCACCCAGCATTGAGGAAATGTTCAAAACGATGATAGCTAACCAAGCTCAATTGCAGGCTGACTATGTGAAATTGGCAGCCGATGTAAAGAACAATCAGTTAGCTACAAAGGCGCTGGAGTACCAATTCGGGCAACTAGCTGGAGCTCAAAACACCAGGCCAAGAGGAGGACTCCCGAGTGACACTGACCCAACCCCAAGCAAGTGAATGCAGTGACCACAAGGAGTGGTTTACAACTCAAGGAGGTGGAACCAGAAAGACCATCGCAGTAGTCGGGAGTAGTGGAGAATGAGAGGGAACACAATGATGATAGGGGGAAGGAGAAGGAAGCTGAACCAGAAAGACCACCACCCCCGTTCCCTCAAAGATTAAAGAAACATAAGGAGGAAGCATTTTTCAAAAAGTTCATGGAGGTGCTTAAACAGGTACACATTAATTTACCTCTTGTTGATGTTTTGCAGGGAGTGCCAAAGTACGCAAAATATATCAAGGACACCGTGGCGAACAAAAGAAGGTTGACAGAGTACGCTACGGTGGCGCTTACGGAGGAGTGCACTTCCCGGATACAAAATAGGTTTCCCACAAAGCTCAAAGACCCTAGGAGCTTTACAATTCAACTTACAATAGGGAATAGTATCCGAGCTCGTGGATTATGCGATTTGGAAGCGAGCATTAACTTGATGCCGACATCGGTATTCAATAAATTGGGGCTAGGCAGTCCTAGACCAACGACAGTGATCTTGCAACTAGCGGATCGTTGACGTGCTAGTGCAAGTGGGCTCCCTGATCTTCCCGGTAGACTTTGTCGTGCTGGATTTGGAGCCGGGTGCAGAAGTCCCATTTATTTTGGGACGTCCTTTCTTGGCAACCGGGAAAGCGCTGATAGATGTAGCTGCAGGGCAGCTAACTATGCGTGCGTATGACAAGATGGAGGTATTTGACGTGTATAAGGTCATGAAGCTTCCGTCCATACATGAGGAGCTTTCAGAAATCAGTGTGCTTGATCAAGCAGAAATTCGTCAGATTGTTGAATCTCAAGGCCCATTGGAAGAGCTTTGATGAACTCCAATCATTTCGAAGATAGAGATGCTTATGAGGTGGTGCAAATGCTGAATGAGCCACAAAGGCATCCCAGGAAGCAAGAATTTCAGCCTCTAATGAGGTCTCTGAAACCATTGCCGAAACCATCTATTGAGGAAGCACCAAAGCTGGAATTGAAAGCATTGCCTCCCCATTTAAAATATGTCTTTTTGGGGGAAGATGATACTTTGACAGTCATCATCTTCACAGAATTGATGGAGGCACAGGAAAAGGAAGCATTGGTTGTCCTCAAAAGAAGGAAGAAAGCAATGGGCTGGCAAATGTCAGATATTCAGGGTATCAATCCATCTTTTTGCACACACAGAATTTTCGTGGAGACAGGAGCAAAGCCAACTGTTCAGCCTCAGTGAAGGTTGAATCCTACAATGAAGGATGTGGTTAGGAAAGAAATAATTAAGTGGCTTGATGCAGGTGTGGTCTATCCTATTTCAGACAGCGAATGGATCAGCCCCGTTCAGTGCGTCCCAAAGAAAGGAGGGATGACTGTGCTCACCAATGAAAAAAATGAGTTGATCCCTACACAAACCGTCATAGGATGGCAGATTTGCATGGACTATAGAAAGCTTAATGAAGCCACAAGGAAAGATCACTATCCTATCCCGTTCATTGATCAGATATTGGACAGGTTGGCTGGACAAGAATATTATTGTTTCCTTGATGGGTACTCTGGCTATAACCAAATAGTCATAGCACTGGAGGATCGGGAGAAGACTACTTTCACATTTCCTTATGGGACATATGTTTTTAGGAGGATGTCATTTGGGTTATGCAATGCACCCACCACATTCCAAAGATGCATGATAGCAATCTTTCACGACATGGTGGAGGATTTCGTCCAGGTATTTATGGATGATTTCTCTGTTTTTGGTAATTCGTTTGCTACTTGTTTGCAGAATCTTGACAGGGTGCTAGCTCGCTGTGAAGAATCCAACCTTGTACTCAACTAGGAGAAATGTCACTTCTTAGTCAAGGAGGGTTTCGTCCTTGGCCATAAAGTGTCTTGCAAGGGGTTGGAGGTCGATCAGGCTAAGATCGAGGTTATTGAGAAGCTACCGCCACCTGTGTCAGTGAAGGGTGTTCGCAGTTTTCTCAGGCATGCAGGGTTCTATAGACTGTTCATCAAAAACTTCTCCAAAATTTCTAGACCATTATGCAGATTGCTAGAAAAAGAGGTGAAGTTCGAATTTGATGATGAGTGTGTCAAAGCATTCGAGGAGTTCAAGCAGAAATTGATAGAAGCACCTATCCTTATTTCTCCAGATTGGGAACAACCATTTGAACTGATGTGTGATGCAAGCGATGTGGCTGTGGGAGTTATATTGGGGCAGCAGAGGAATAGAATCTTTCGTTCTATTCATTATGCAAGCAAAACACTGAACACTGCCCAAAGTAATTATACAGTCACAGAACAGGAGACTATGCATGTTTTCTTGATGATTTGGTATGTTAAATAATCAGTATAATCGTAGCTTGAATTTTCAAGCCAAAGTAGCTATGATTGGGTGTCAATTGCATGAGATGTAAGATTATTGTTCGAGGACGAACCAGGTTTTAAGTGTGGGGTAAGTGATCTTAGGCAGAATTATATGCCCAAGTGATACTCAAATGCTTCATTTCGTCTTGTTTATCCATCGATATTTGTACATTCTCATGTTATTTGTAGTTAAAAGGTAAATTTATACTAACCAACATTATTAGTGTTGTTTTGCAGGAAAAATGAAATTTTAGGAAGCTAAGATGCATGTTGGGAGAAATTGGGAATGGACTCGGAAGCGAACAGTGGAAAAGGCCAAGGAAATGCAGCAAATTAAGGGGCTCTGCAATGGAGCCGTGTAACGCTGCCATCGCGGAGGCATTCTGCCCCGGATGATAAAAATTGGCCAAGTTCCAGTGGAGGTCCGCGTTGCCTCCGTGTCACGTTGGACATAATTACCTAGAACAGGGAATTTCAATGAAGGTTTGTGTTGGTGTCGTGGCACGTTGGTCAAGCCACGCGTTGCACGCCGTGGAACATTGGGCATAATTACCTGGAGGACCGGATTCTAGTAAGGGTCCATGTTTGCGCCGTGTCATGGAGGCAGTGCTCTGAGATGCACTTCGTGACACGTTGCTTGTTATTCCGAAAAAATTCCCACAAGTATAAATAGCACACTTAGGTTTATTTTAAAGGGGCGCTGACTTAGTTGAGCAAGGACGTGGGTTACAGGCAGTTGAGGGAACGAAAATCTTAGGGTTCTTCTCTATCTCTTTCTTCTTTATTTCAATTGTTTGTATGATTTATACTCATTTAATGATGTTTAATCCACAAATGAGTGGCTAAATTCACTTCTTGCTGAGGTTAAGAACATTTGTAGTGGAATATAATTATTGATCATCTTGGTTTTTCATATTTTCTTCCATGGTTGTTCTATCAATTCTTGTTCTTACTGCATTAATGTTTGGCCAATGTTAATGTACATCTAAAAAATCCGGTTTTCGCTCGAAAGAGAAAGAAATAGGAAAGTTGTGAATTGGTAAGATATGATCTTTTCTTGGTTTGGAAAATTGAGAATTGATTTACCTTCAGAATAGAAATATATTTGAAGGTCGTATTAGTCAATTAAGGAATCGTTTTTGCATGGGTAGAACATGAATTAATTTTTATCACAGAAATGCAGGTGGAAGGTTCATGATTCTTAAGTTGGGTTAAATACGAGAGTTTTAATCCATTGGCAATAATTCTCTTGACTAGCAACCGAAGGAAGGATTAACCGACTTGTATCAATAAATTGCTTCCCTGCATGTTCGTTTTAGCCTCAGCATGCTCATTACTATAGATCAGACTCAATTTGTACATTTGTTTTAGATTAGTATAAATTAGGAAACAAACTCCCAAAATCTTCTTGAAACTGTTGTCTGCATTCTTAGAGTTAGAGTTCATTAACGCTTGATTCGATTATTACCTTGGTCCAGTCCCTGTGGGATCGATACTTGGCTTACTTTAGCCATTTTACTACTTGTTCGACCACATGCACTTGCGTGTAGTCATTTAAAAGCCCGAACAGTCGTCCCTGGCTTGCCAGGCGAGGGACGTGCATTATGTGATATCACGAAAGAAAGGATCATTATCATTGTAATGTATCATTATAAACCAACGGTGGCATGTGGTTATGAGACACCGGTGTAGTCCTTTGAACGTCGGGCTGCTCGGTGCTTGACACGACTCCTAAAAATATGCACATTATGGTCATATGTAAATCAATAACATCATTCATTAAGATTCATGGACAAATAAACATTTATCATCATTGATCCTAAGTAAAACATGATTAGCCAAGAGTCAAAGGCCCTTTAGTCGGCTAACATCATCAATCGATAAATTATGGGATCCATGTCATAAATTGTAAATCATTCTTGAATGTGTGGGCATTGCCCAATACTTTAACATGCTTGACAATACTCAATTCATTCAAAAATATGATTATAAACATGGGCAACTTGAAAGCATGTTTTTCATCATCAATAATTCATAATACTAGAACACTTACCATAAACTTTGACTTTCATGAACTTTTCATAAATGGGCAATTTAATTTATAAAACTTTAAACATGATTTTTAATGGAAAACAAAATAAAACTTGCTCATAATTCATAATTCAATATTAGTAACTCACTAGGATCAATCCCATGTTGAGAAATTGAATTTTCATGCATTAGGTAAAAAAAACCCGTAGCTTTTAGATAGAAAATTTCATGAATTAAAAGAGATTGGGCACAGGTTTGAAAGGATTCACCCATTGATAACCCTAAATACCTGGGGGGAAAATCAAATATCACCACTCCTTGAAAGGCCAAAGATAAATTTGATGAAAACCTTGAAGAACAATCTTGATCACCTTCTCATTTCTCTAACTTTGCATGCATGAGAATGAATAAGCCTAGGGTGGGTCTTACCCTCAATAAACACTAATTTTCGAGCCTTCAACGATGTTGTTTAGGACCCTAGTACTTAGGAATGATGAATATACCCTTAATGAAATCCCTGAAAAATCTGCGCTGGGTGAACCAACGACCGGACTAAAGGATCGTTAGAGGATACCATGACTCGTGCTATCCATCTGTCATCTCCACTTCCATACCTCCTGATCTCAGATTCATCCCCGCGACTCGATAGGATGAGTCATCCTTTCAAACAACGGGTTGCTATATCATCCGCGGTTTCCTCCTTCCAGGTCCTGTACTACTCCTTCCCACAACCCTCACCACGACTCGTTACTTCTCACGATGGGTCGTGGGATGACCCGTTACTTCCCCTTAAGATGAAGACCAATTCTTATTACAACTCCTAGTAATGACTCGTTGCATCAAACAACGGGTTGTTACTTCACTCGTTGTAACCCCACTGCTAACAGATAACCCCTCCCACGACTGCTTCCCATGGGTCGTTGATTAGACCAACGATCTGTTGGGTTGTCCATTCTGTGGAATTTTTTCCAGTTTCAGCCAACTCCATTTTTGAATCCTGGGTCTAATCTTAGGCACTTTCAGGGTATTACTGTTATGCCCCGTAGGATTCCCGGCACCTAGATGGCCTATTCGTGTGTTGGTTAAGCATATTTGGAAGCCATACGTGCTGGAGAAGGGCCCGGGAAAAGACTGGACAAGAAACCTGTCAAACCATCACGGAAGGAGCCGAGGCAAAGCCCCTCCGCGATGGCAACGTGTCACGGAGGTGGAGCCTCTGCGTTGGCTCCGTGACACGTTGTCCTTGTCTAGGCCCAAGTATATTAAGCCCTACTTCGGTTTTAAATCAATTATTCTTATAATTTCCAGTGAAAACAGAGAGGAAAAACCAGAGAAAAGGAAAGGACGAAGGTTCCTTGATAATTTCCTTCCGATTACACTGCCAAACGTAGTCCAAACCCAAATTAACCTCAGGTACCGAGGTATTTAGCAGCAGAGAGCATTCCTACGGATTTAGTTTCGCGAAATACGGCAAACGAATCGTCGAGCTACCGGGCTAAGGTAAGTAGAATTGCTCCAAACTAGTATCTATGTGCTCCTAGCTGTGAAGTGAATACTTCTCCCTTCTGGACTTCTGAAAAATAGCGAGTTTTCGACCGTCTTTCGATAAGCCTAAGTTTAGGCTATAATTATATCAAAAGTGACATTGTTCTCTAGAATAAAGCTATACTTAGTATTAATTGACGTATATATGAATGCAGTTGTGAGAAATAGTTGGAGTACTGACCGAGCCTCGTCCAACAGTCGGATAACTCGAGGTTAAGGTATGTAAAGCTAGTTTCTTCGGCAAGTTGGTAATTCTAGCATAGTAAAATAGAGTGAATTCCAGAAGAAAGTTTCAGAAGTCGAGTATTATGCCCAATGTGAATTCAGTAAGCATGTCCGAGTTATTATACCATATGCAGAATAAAAGTCAGTAAATTAGTGTCAGACAGCGAGATATTATTCCAGACTTAGTATAACTCAGTATCAGATTCAGTATAGCCTATTATGTAATTAGCAAGCATGTTGTAGAATAAAAAAAACAGATTTTCATAATAAAAGTCAGTAAAGAAAGATCAGATAGACAGACAGTTATGGCTACAGATTAACCATTCAGACAGATAGTATCCTGGCTACAGATTAGCCATACAGTTAAACAGAGATTTCAGAATTAGTATAATCAGTAAAGAGTCAGTGTAATACAGAAAGAGATCAGAATAAGAAATCAGGTTTCAGATAGTCTTTTTCAGTTATACATGCTTGGTATTTATATGTGCTATTGTTTGTTGAGACTTGATATGGCGTGAGGGCACCTTATTGAGCGTCCTCGCCGCCCCTGGGTTGGTAATCGTATCACCCACTGAGCGGGTGGGTTTTTACGTCGTTCCAAGGAGTGGCATTCCGTCCCCAGCTTGGACGAAGATGGGATGAAGCTTTCCCCATAGCAGTCTGATCAGCATTACAGGTACAGCTCCGGTATCAGATAGCCCTGTTGAGCAGTGTCCAGGGAATCAGACCCTATCTGTTACTGTCTGTACATTCAGTTATTACAAGTGTAGCTCCGGTTTCAGATAGCCCCGTAGAGTTGTGTCTGGGGATCCAGACCCTATCTGTTACTGTCTACACAGGAGTCCTCCGGACCCAGACACGGTTGCTTATATCGGAGGCTATGGCCCGAGCCGGAGACCCAGGGGGCCGGTAGAGGAGCTCCGAAGTGAGTAGATGAGTGGAGTGACTTATTTTTGGTTGGTTTTGACCTGGGTAGGGGTATATAGATTGTTTGCTTGCTTGGAGCCATCCGGCTTATGGGGGGTTGGTATTGGCTCTTGCTTGCTACTTGTATATCTATTTATGTGCTATATACTAGCTACTAGACAGCAGGCCGACGCGTCTACAGGTACGCCTCTGCCTTATCAGTACAGAAAGCTTGATTTAGTTCATATCAGCTTCTTCAGATTCAGCTATCTCCCACTATACAGAAATGCTAGTTATGTTATCTATATTCAGTTGTTTTCAGTTGTATTATTTCAGTTGCTTTGCATACTCAGTACCAGTGGTACTAACGCCCAGTGGGGCGCTGCATTACTTGCCTGCAGGTACTCATAGACGAGGAGGCGATCCCTCGTGATTCCAGCCAGCTATTGAGTATTCAGCTCCTGTCATCCGGAGTCTGATTTTCCAGAGGTGTAGCTCTTTTCCTTTTGGTACAGTACGGGTAGGTCGGGGGCCCTGTCCTGATCATTTCTATTGTTATTCCTAGAGGCTTGCAGTCTGTATATATTTCCCTGTGGTCAGTTGAGTCGGTCGTGTGAGGTCGTGCAGTTTGTTATAGTTATTTAGTATTTCAGTTCCTGTTGGCCGTGTGTGGCCATGACCAGTCAGTAGTGGTGACCTTGCCATTCACGTAATTATTTAGCATGCTATTGTTGAGTTACAGAGAACTAGACAGCATGGTGGCCTTGTCGGCCCGCATAGGTTTCCCCTATAACAGTAGGTTTCTGGTTAGCTGTTATTACAGGTACAGGTGGCTATAGGCCCGTTGGCCGGAGGCTGTGTTTATAGCCGTTATATAGCCCTTTGTTTCCAGAAATCTGAGGTAGAGCTAGCCAGGCACCAGATGTGCTTAGGCTCACCAAATAGTAGTCTAGGTCCTACTAGGGCACCAGGTGCCAGTCATACCCCCCAAGGCGGGGCGTGACAATTACAATATCTCTCCCTTTGGGATATTCGTCCTCGAATATGGGAAACATATAGAAAACAGAGAAATGCAATCATCATATTCAAATACTGATCATTTAAACCAAAAACTGACGGAATGACTATCTCTGATTCTAACTACATAGATGAACTGAATTCATGATTCATATACACATCCACATAAATAAAATAAACTTGAACACATGAACTAAACATGAATACTGAATAGAGTTTTAGGGCAAAAACTGATACCTCAAGCTGGGACTGAGCCGATAGAGAATAATATCGGTATCTAGCCATCATATCCGCTTCGGCTTCCCACATAGCTCCCTCAACATGTTGATTCCTCCATGACACTTTGATTGAAGCTATTTCTTTATTCCTTAGCCTTCAAACTTGACGATCTAGTATTTCTACCGGAACCTCCTCATAATTGAGGTTGTCTTTCACGCTAACACTGTCCACCGGGACAACTAGAGCTGGATCACCCAATCATTTCTTCAGGAGCGATACATGAAAAATAGGATGCACTGAAACAAATTCCTGAGGGCAATTACAACTTATAGGCCACCTTGCCAATACGTCTCACTATCCTATACGGGCCGACATAGCGGGGACTAAGATTTCCCTTCCTTCCAAACCTTGTCACCCCCTTTATGGGAGATACCTTCAGAAATACCCAATCATCGACTTCAAAATTTTAATTCTCTCCTTCTCACATTGGCATAGGACTTTTGGCGACTCTAGGCAGTTTTCAGCCTGTCCCTTATCAATTGAACCTTCTTCATAGCCTCATGAACCGAATCTGGTCCTATCACCACCGCTTCGCCAACCTCAAATAATCCAATGGGCGACCTAAACCTCCACCAATAGAGAGCCTCAAATGGTGCCATCTGGATACTAGAATACCTGGATCCATGATCCTCGTACAATATCCATCTCCTTAAATCATTAACATCCAGAACACATAGGCGACCTTAGTACCGAAGCACACCATCTCCCCCTTTGGAGAAGACCTCTACCTTCTGACTTTGGATGGCTTCCTTCAAATTTACCAAAATTGGGTCCTCATCTTGTCTAGCTTTCACATCAGTCACCAAGGACGATTCTAACCCGTTCTGAACAACAACACCGCCATCGATCGAGTCAACCAACCTAACTACCAACCTTGTGAATTGATGCACATCTTTCACCAGCTCCTTCTTCCCCTCATCCACATGAGACACACTCTCCATAGAGAGTCCACTAAGTGCATCCGCTACTACATTAGCCTTACCCGGATGGTGAAGGACACTCATATCATAGTCCTTGAATAGCTCCAACTACTTTCTTTGCTGAAGATTGAGATCCTTCTACGTGAACACATATTGTACGCTCTTATGGTCCATAAATACATCCACGTGGAGCCCATACGTATAATGTCACCATATATTCACGGCAGATACCACAGCGGCCAATTCAAGATCATAGGTCAGGTAATTCTTCTCATGAACTTTTAGTTGTCTGGAGGCATAGGTTACGACTCTCCCGTGTTGCATCAATGCACATCCAAGTCCAATCCTTGAAGCATCACAATACACCACGAACCCATCGGTACCCTCTGCTAGAGTTAACACCGGTGCTGAAGTAAGTCGAGTCTTCAACTCTTGGAAGCTCTTCTCACAAGCCTCTGACTATTGGAATTTCACCTTCTTCTGGGTCAATTTGGTAAAAGGTGCTACAATCGATGAGAAACCTTCAACAAATCTCTAATAGTAGCCAGTTAAATCCAAGAAGCTCCGAATATCTGAAAGATTCACCTGTCTAGGCCAATTCTTCACCGCCTCTATTTTTTGAGAATCCACCTTTATGCCCTCACTTGATACCACGTGGCCCAAAAATGCTACAGAGTTCAGCCAAAACTCGCACTTGCTGAATTTGGCATATAATTGGCGATCCTTGAGAGTCTGAAGAATTACTCTCAAAAGAGCGGTATGATCCTCCTCGCTCTGAGAGTATATTAGGATGTCATCAATAAACAAAATCACGAACATGTCCAGGTAGGGCTTGAATACCCTGTTCATCAAGTCTATAAAAGCTGCAGGAGCATTTGTTAGTTCAAAAGATATAACTACAAACTCATAATAACCATACCGCATTTTGAAGGCTGTCTTTGGGATGTCACACTCCCGGACTCTGAGCTAGTGATACCCAGATCGGAGATCTATCTTTGAGAAACACTTGGCACCTTGAAGCTGGCCAAATAAATCATCAATCTGGGTAGAGGATACCAGTTCTTGACGGCCTTGTTCAATTGCGATAATTAAAGCACATACGAAGGGAACCATCTTTTTTTCAGACAAAGAGAACTGGTACACCCCCATGGAGACTTGCTGATGAAGGGCGTATTTACGCACTTGATAGACATACTTTTGCCCATACTTTACTATGTTTTGATAACAACTTATGTGTGTTTGCATGTGATTATGTTATATATTTGTGAAATTAGCTAACGACATGTGATTAGATGTTTTTAGGGCTAAAAGTGATGGATTCGGGTATATTTGATACGTTCAGAATGAAGTTAGTTGAAGAAGAAGGAATGCACTATGCGAGAATTAAATATATATATATATATATATATATATATATATATATATATATATATATATATATGTATGTATGTATATATATATGTATGTATGTATGTATATATAGTGCAATGCCACGCCCGTGCGACAAGCCGCGCGAGGAAGCAGCAAGGCAGGCGCTACAAGACGTGCAGCCCGCAGCACGGCTAGCACAAGGCCAGGCGCGAGGCGACCATTTCCCCTGCGCAAGGGAAGGCGTGAGACAGGCCATCTCCAGTGCATTGGCAGGTACGCAATAGCACACTCCCCGTGCGACAAGGCGTGCGACACGGAGCTAGGACACGGTATTGACAATAGCGACGCGGCAGGGTGTAACAAACAGCCAAAATTGACTAACCACTTCAACTAGGAAAAGGAACTTTAAAATCTCAAGCCAAATTCATCAAGGAAGAAGGAAAATATCAAACTACTATAAACACCCTTCTATTTTCATGTAATAGCTAAGTCTTGAAGTTGTGAAGACATAAGTTTTAGAGAAAGTTTTTTTTCTTGGAGTTCTTAGTTTAAATAAATTTGAGAAGACATATTTTGAGATACGATTGTAAAGTTTTTCTTCCGAATTTTGCATTAATCAAGTGAAGGTTCTTTCAATCATTGTTGTAAGTATAAATTTTAATTTTTATTTATGAATGGTATTAATTTACTTATGAACATGATAGGCTAAAACTGCCACAACTAGGGTTGTGGAAACCATGGTGAATTAACGAGCTAGGGTTGCACAAAGTGATTCTAAACCATTACAAACACTTATATTGTATTCTCTTCATCTTTAAAGATTCTTAACGATGCGCAACATTAGGAAGTGCCCAAATTCTTTACTTGCTTTGGATGAAGAGGTAGAGATTAGGAAAAGAGAATTACAACAGAGCCTTGATTTTGATAATCATTGTATTAACTTGAGTTGTGGTCGCAGGATAGTAATATTTGGAACTTAGAGATAACAAATAGTTTGAAACTGCTCATGAGATTTGGTCGAGCAATTGAGTATAGTATTTCAATAGGGACTGGTTGATCATTTGAATGAACTTAAGTTATCGATTCTATAAGTAAAGTATTGGGATAGATCACTTGTGAAAACCCGAAGTAGTTAAGGATCCATGGGGAAAACTTACCCTAGTTAATTGCAATAAATTGGAAACAACCATAAATTTCTCAACATTGTTACTTATTAATTTTACAAATCCCCCTCCTAGGAAATAATTGATTAAAAAGCTTAAGCACTAACATTCTTCTATATCCTTCCATATTTCCCTGTGGGATCGACCCCAACCTCTAGTTGGGTTCTTTATTGACAACGTCCGCTTCTCACTTCAGTAAGAGGTTTGGTTTGAGCGTTACCACGTGCTCGGTCTAATGAAATCCTTATCTAACAGGTCCTTCAGCTGCTCCTTCAACTCATTTAGCTTAGTTGGAGCCATTCTATAAGGAGGGATAGATATAGGCTATGTGTCGGGAAGAAGGTCAATACCAAAATCAATCTCCCTCTCGGGAGGAACATTTGGTAAATCATCAGGGAATACCTCGAGGTACTAACACACTACCGGAATTGTCTGGATAGTCGGGGTCTCAGACTCAACATTATTAACCCTAACTAGATGATACACACAACCCTTGGAAATCATCTTCCTAGCCCTAATATAGGAATAAAATGACCTACGGGATGGCCGAACTACTCTTCCACTCTAAGACTGACTCACCCGAAAAACAAAACTTCATCGCGCAGGTTCTATAGTTAATAGAAGCATAACACGCATACGACCAATCCATGCCAAGAATAATATCAAAGTCAGTCATGGCTAACTCCACAAGATCTGCGGAGGTGAATTTATGCAATATAGTGATCGGACATCTTCTATACATCCGCCTAGCTACAACCGAATCCCCAACAGGAGTAGAAGCTTAAAATGGCTCTGACAGAATTTCAGGACTAACTCCAAAGCTACTCAGCAATATAAGGTGTCACAAAGACAAGGTAGCCCCTGGATCTAACAAAGCATAAGTATCAAGGTGAAACACTCGTAACATACTAGTAACCACATATGGTGAAGTCTCCTACTCCTAACGCGAGGGGAGGGCATAGAATCTATTTTGGCGCTGTCTACCACCACCACTAGTAGATGCCATGCCCCCTACGGAACTGAATGTGTTGAGGCTGCTGCTGACCTGGTAGCTTTGTGCATAGCCTCTATCATCATCCTATCTGGCAAATAGACACACTCAGCGCATGTGGCCGGATATACCACACCCATAGCAAATATATAAGCTGAGCAAGCACTTCCCGACATGACTCTTGCCGCACTTCCAACAGGCTGGAAGGGTGCGCTCTACCTGCGTGCACCTCTGGTCCCTCGATCTTGAAGTCCTACTCCTCTGATCACCATTGGGTCTGGATGGAACACTAGCTGATGATGATGCTAGAGCTAGTAACCTCTACTGAAACTGAGGGCGGTGCCCACCGTTAGATCTCTAATGAATAAACCCATGGCTATCTATCAAGGCCCTTTTTTCCTCTCTCTCTCCCTAGCATGAGCCGCCTCCATCTTCTGGTCATACAACACTATCCGTGGGAAATCCAGGTCCTGGTGGAACGGTCCTGCAATCTTTGTCCAAATAGCCCGCCACGCCGTGAACAAATCTGCTCACCTACGCCCTCTGATCAACCACTAACTCTGGGGCATACTTTGATAAGCAAGTGAACTCGAGAGCATACTCCTGCACCATCATTCTCCCCTGCTTTAGATTTACGAACTGAACTACCTTCAGCTCCCTCATCTCACGGGGGAAGAATCGATCCAAGAATGCAACATGGAACTCCTCCCAAGTGATCGGGTCTGCCTCGACAGTCTTGCTATCTTTCCATTGGCGAAACCAGATGTGTGCAACCCCCTTCAACTGATACAAGGCCAACTCTACACATTCAACCACATTTACCCCCATGACCTGGGTGATCTTCACAATCTCGTCAATAAACTCATGTGGATCCTCATCTACTTTTGACCCGAGGAACTCTAGTGTGTTCATTCTCAAAAAGTCCCTAACTTTAGCCACCACTGCATTGCTATTTTGCAGAACATGCACAACCGCCTGCTGATTGACCTGAGCGGTCAAGACCTGCGCAAGCATCTGAATACCTGCCCAAAACTCAGCATGGGCAACTGGCTCCAGTGCCTAGTGCTTCTGAACTTGTGGGGCCAGCTGTGCCCATTACCATTGCCATCCTCGTGGCCATCTCCGTTTCTATTCTCCTACCATTCATTCTTTGGAGAGTCATGATTTTGCAATTGAAAATAGTACGAATTAGAAGGACAGAGAAATTTTTCATAGCACGACATAGATCATGAAAGAAGGGAACTTTTCCTAAATGTCTCGTAGCCTCTTCGTCATAGGTGTGGAGCGCTTCACACCCATGTAAAAGACTCTACTTAACGCGGCTTTCAGACACCCTAGGACACTTCAAATCTATGGATCTGATACCAAGTTTTTCACGATCCGAACGTAGACCCAATCATAACACGGGACAAGAAACCCCGAGAGACTCCAAGCCGGCCCATGGCATGAATATTCATCTAACTCCATATCATTCAAAGCAAAAACTTAACATGAAGATATAGCAGAATCATAAACATAACATAGCATGATAACGAAATGTACTAAATACATGATAGCTGAGTACTACAACTAGTCTGAAAGCCTCTATCATATCAAATAGGTTGATGGGACAACATCCCCAACTAACCCGGAAAAACTAAAAACCAAAATAAACATCAATGTCTAAATCAAATGGTCCTCGGAGAATAAGGACTCACCAACAAACTGGATGCTAAACTCCAGGACAGGCTAATGATGATGTTGGATCAAAAGATCAGAGCCTGCATCATGAAATGATACAGCATAGAGTTGCAGTCAGTACGTGGAATGTACCAAGTATGCAAGGTAAGTAAAACAGACATTTAAAAATACATGAAAGCTCATAAATGATCATAAGAGAATGACCAAATGCTCATATCATAAATATTATAAGATAACATAAGGCTCAAGGTTTTAAAATCATTCATAAACCATTCATTATCATAGTCGTAAAAGAAACTTCATTAAATAATCACTTGAGCCAAATAACATAAATATATCAATGCATAAAATATGCGGAATAATGGGAAGACTCTTCATAACCAACACCATCATGGTAGAGCCTTACATGATGCCCCAACTATCTCACTCAAGTGGGCAGAGTCGCCCCTGGCTTGCCAGGTGAGGGACGTGCATTATGTGATATCACATAAAAGGGGATCATTATCATTGTAATGTATCATTATAAACCCATGGTGCCACGTGGTTATGAGACACCGGCGTAGTTCTTTAAACGTCAGGCTGCTCGGTGCTAGACACGGCTCCCAAAAACATGCACATTATGCTCATATGTAAATCAATAACATCATTTATTAAGATTCATGGCCAAATAAACATTTATCATCATTGATCCCAGTAAAACATGATTAGCCAAGAATCAAAGGCCCTTTAGTCGGCCAACATCATCAGTCGATAAATTATGAAATTCATGTCATAAAAATCATTCTTGAACATGTGGGCATTGCCCAATACTTTAAAATGCTTGAAAATACTCAATTCATTCAAAACTATGATTATAAACATGGGTAAATTGAAAAAGCATACTTTTCATCATCAATAATTCATAATACTAGAACACTCACTATAAACTATGACTTTCATGAACTTTTCATAAATGGGCAATTTAATTTATAAAACTTGAAACATGATTTTTAATGGAAAACAACATAAAACTTTCCCATAATTCATAATTCAATATTAGTAACTCAATTGGATCAAGCCCATGTAGAGAAATTGAATTTTCATGTATTAGGTAAAAACCCCATAGATTTTAGATAGAAAATTTCATGAATTGAAAGAGATTGGGCACGGGTATGAAAGGATTCACCCATTCATAATCCTACATACTTGGGGAAAATCAAATCTCACCACTCCTTGAAAGCCCAAAGAGAAATTTGATGAAAATCTTGAAGAACAAGCTTGATCACCTTCTCAATTCTCTAACTTTGCATGCATGAGAATGAATAAGCCTAGGGTGGGTTTTACCCTCAATAAACACTGGTTTTCGAGCTTAAACGATGTTGTTGAGGACCCTAGGAGTTAGGAATGATGAAATCCCTGAAAAATCTACACTGGGTGAACCAATGACCAGACTAACAGATTGTTAGAGGATACCATGACTCATGGTATCCATCCGTCATCTCCACTACCATACCTCCTGAACTCAGATTCGTCCCCACGACTCCACAGGATAAGTCGTCCTTTCAGACAATGAGTCATTATATCATTCATGGTTCCTCCTTAAAGGTCTTGTACTACTCCTTCCCACGACCCTCACCAAGACTCGTTACTTCTCATGAAGGGTCGTGGGATGACCTGTTACTTCCCCTTAAGCTGAAGAGCAATTCTCACCATGTCTCCCAGTAATGACTCATTGGATCAAACAATGGGTCATTACTTCACTCGTTATTTCCCCCACTGCTACCAGACAACCCCTCCCACGACTGCTTCCCAAGGGTCATTGGTTGGACCAACGATCCGTTGGGTCATCTATTCTATGGAATTTTTCCTAGTTTCAGCCAACTCCTTTTTTAATTCCAAGATCTAATCTTAGGCACTTCTGGAGTATTACACCCATGCCCTATGGTCACACCTAGATCTGGATAGAACACTTGCTACTGACAGTGCTAGGGCTGATGATCTCTGGTGGGACTGCTGACGGTATCCACCACCCAACCTCTGCTGGGAGAATCCAAACTATATGTCCTATCCCTCTTTTCCTCTCTCTCCCTATCCATCATCTGCACTGCCTCCATCTTCTAGGAATACAAAAAATTAAGAGAATTTGATGTATTGATGTAGCACAGCGGTCCTATAATCCTTGATCAAGTAGTCCGCTAACCCATTCACAAATATGCTCACTTGAGCCCTCTGATCGGCCACCAATTTCGGCACATACTTGGAAAAGCGGGTGAACTCTAAAGCATACTCTTGAACTATCATATTGTTCTGTCTCAAATTCATAAACTCTGCTACCTTGATCTCCCTCATCTCCTAGGGGAAAGAATCGATCCAAGAATGCGGTGAGAAACTCATCCCAACCAATGGGACCTAATCTGAATCCCTGGCCATCCTTTCATTGTCTGTACCAAATATGAGCAACCCCCTTTAACTAATATAAGGCTAGATTTTCACACTCCTCCCCCGTTACTCCTATAATCTGGGTGATCTTTTGAATCTCCTCGATGAACTCATGTGGGTCCTCGTCCACACTCGACCCAAGAAACTCAGGGGGAATTCATCCTGAGGAAATCCCTGACTCTAGTTATTGTTGCATTCATATTCTTAGGAATGTGAGTCACAGCTTTCTGATTAACTTGAGCGGTCAATGCCTGTGCCAACATCTGGATAGCTGCCCTAAACTTAGCATGGGAAACCTGCTCAGGCACATGATCCTCCGGGGCTAGTGGGGCTTGATGGTTCCCATCTTCATTGCCATTCTCATGACCATTTCCATTTCCGATGTCATTCCTTCTTTCGTTAACTCGATGTGAAGCCATGATTCTGCAAACGCGTATAGTATGAGTTAGAAAGATAGAGACACACTTCATGGAACCTCATAGATTATGAAAGAAGGGAAATTTCCTAAAATGTTTCGTAGCCTCTTCGCCATGAGTGTGACGCATTTCACACTCATGAAAAGGACTCTACTTAACGCGGCTTTCAAACACCATAGGACACACTGAACCTTTGCTCTGATACGAAGTTTTTGACAACCCGAACATAGGTCCGGATCTATACACGAAACCTAGAATCATAAATAGATCCAAGTCGACCCATGGCATGAACATAAAAACTAAAGCTCAACATACACAAAGCGGAAGACTAGATTCTGAAATAGTGAAAGTATGAATAATAAAACATTTAAATGACTGAAATCACAAAACACAGAATCTGAAGCTGGAAATACAAACTATGTCTGAAAAGCCTCTACATGCTAATAAGCTGATAGGACAACACCCCCAACTAGCTCACTAGGAGTCTGAAACTGAAAATGACAATAACTCAACTATCTAATGGTCCTCGAAGGATGAGGACTCACTAACAGGTTGTCTGTACTGAACTTTGAAAATCGGCTAGTAGTGAGACTGAATCTGAATGTCTAAGCCTGTATCATGAAATGATACAACATAGAGTATGTGGTTAGTACTTGAAATGTACTGAGTATGCAAGGTAAGTAAAACAGGATAAGTAAGTAAAACTAAAAACATGCATAACATAAATCATATCATTATAAGATTCTGAGAGGAAGGACTTGCATGTTGATATCTTGAAAATGTGAGTAAAATAACTGAACCTCATAACTAAAATAAATGAATGACCCAAAGCTGAAACTGATGATCACAAGTAAAACTTATAAACTGAACCTTGGACCAAACCTTTTAAAAATGTAATATCATAACTGATGAATATGATGAAGAACAATGGGATACTCGTCATATAACCGACATATTCACGATAGAGCTTATGTGATCCCAACTATTATACTCAAGTGGGCAAAGTCATCCAAAACCTTGCCAGGGCTAAGGGCACTACCATAATATTGATATTTAGCTGAAGGCCCCATGGGGGTAGGGAAGCTCACAAAGGAGGTCCCAATGAATCTGAATAAACCTATGTTGGCGTGTAGTTCTGAGGCCCGGGGTTTACTTGAACGCCTAGCCTACTCGATGCTAGACACTACTCCCAACAACATGCATATGCTCTTCATTATTTTTCAATGAAGTTGGACCATCATTTTTCAATGAAGCTAATCATGAAATTACACAAAGTCTAAAATCTGAATATAAGGAGCCTTGGCTCAAAACATACCACAAGATGAAAGTGGGAGTCTAGACTCCAAAACCATGTGGTAAGCTAACATCATAGAATTGAACTAAATCATGAAAACATACTTAGATCATGTGGGCTTGCCCAAACTTTAACATGCTTGAAATAGACTTGATAGTGAAAATCATAGATTCATACATGAAAAAATCATAAACATCCGTTAATGCTAAACATCTCATCATGCTTGAAACATAGATCATAATCTTAACTTTTCATGAAACTTGCATAATTGGGAATAATAATTTCAAAACTAGAAATCATGAATTGTAATTCAAATTAAGTTAAAATATTGCCATGGATCTTAAAATAACATTTAAAACATAAGGGGAATTGACCCATAAATAAATCCTAGAGAATTTCATAACATTGGAATAAAACTCCATAAGATCATAAACTTGACTTTAAGACTTGAGTTGAGCATTGCCAGGGACCACGACTCATACCACGAGTCGTACCATGAAGTAACAACTCATGGTCACCTCTCGTTGCTACCACTGGTCAAAGAACTGATTCTTGAAGGCCACATCACGAGCGCTCGTCACGGTTCATTATATAACACTATAGGTCATGAGACCACCTGTTGTCACTAAGCCTCAACATTTCCCTAAACCTTCCCATGGTTACAACCCATGACTCTTGGTTTCCTACCAAGGATCGTAACGCCACCCATGACAACACTTCCATACCTAGGAAACCATGACCCTTATCATGTTCTATTGTTTCCCACAATGAATCGTACTGACAATCATGGTACACCTTCCTTCCTTTGCAGGTCCTAACAACACTCCTTTTTTACAACCCGTTACAACCACCTACAAGTTGTACCTTTAATCATTACACCAGACCCTCCTTTTGTAGCTGCTCATGACAACGAGTCGTCACATCGACCAATGGGTTGTATCATGGCTCGTTGGTCCAAAACCTTCCACTCATCCTTCTCCCCGTGACTCCAACCACGACCTATCAGACCAACCCATAACTCGTACCACAAGTCATTCTAAGAGAGAATTGCAGAGTTTTCTGTTGGTTCTATTTCCAAATCCCAGACCTAGTCTTAGGAACTTTTGGAGTAGTACATATATGGACAGTAATCTCTAGAGCATAGGCTTAGGTTCAGCTTCAATGGGAGAATAAAATGGAGCACCTAACAATGCAAATTCATATATTAAGAACTACAATATCACCCCTTTCTTTCTGGGTGACGAAGGGATTGTGCCATTTGAGCCCTTTTTTTCTTAACTCAAAATCATAATAGGAGCATCTTTGAAAATGGATCTTAGAGTGTCTAGGTTTAGGCCAGAAGAATCTCTTAACGCCTTCTTTTTTCTTCTCATTGGAGTTATTTCACAGAAATTTGCCAAGATAAGGATGAAAGGGGGGAACAAGCACACTTGGAGAGCACAATATAATAGAGAGTTGTATGTTGCATTTTGAAAGGATGAATCGCTCTTGAAAAGAAATTTATTGATTCTCTTCCAATTGGTTGGACTTTAGGTGCATGATTTACTTCATGGATGAGGTATCTGGTTCAAGTCTAGAAGAAGCATCTGACTACTTCAAGCATGTTCCATTTAGCTTGGGGGGATATAGCTTAGCTGGTTAGAGGAAAGGACATGATGAAATATCTTTATGTAACATGATCCTTTTTTTGGTTCTTTTTATTTTGGCTTACGCCATCCATATGTCGCTTGAATTGTGATGCCAAAATGTTTATTCATCCCTAAGACACTTTTGGTTGATGTTCACCTGATCCACCATTTACACTTACTACATTCGCTCTCAGAAATTGAAACAGAAAGTGTAACCTCCCATTCTTATGCATTGACAAACTATTCAATGTACGATGGACCTAGATAATTGATGTCATAAGCAATCTTCCTTGTCTAAGACTAGCTTGAAATCGAAAGTTCACACTCAGTGTGAAGGAAATTGCTTCTACTCTCTCTAAGCCCTCTATATAATGGCACATCACCAGCCTTGCCTTAGTTCTCTCCTCATTTAGTGTTGTTTTTCAATGCTGATGGAAGTATGCCAAGGTGAAGTTCACGATCTATTTAACCTTTTTTTGGATCTTTATCTTTCCCCATAAGCTTATGAAGTGAGTACCGACGTTCAAGATCCTTTAGTTCTAAGCAAGGGCTTGACCCGTTCAGGAAGACATCTTCTTCTGCATCTCTCTTCTCAAATTACCCATGATGGGACCCTTTCTTTATGTTGCCAAAGAGATGGTCTTGGACCCCATTTCCCATAGTAGACATAAGAATTTGATAATTCCTATTAGATATGAGATAGCTCTTTATAGCCTCTATGGCAAATTCTCTTGAAAGCCTTGGTTGTCACCCCCTAATCAAAAAACTTATCTTCAATTTTCTAAGGGAGACATCAGCATGATATTGTAGTAACATTGTTATATTAAATAAAAATTGTAGTAGGATATGGGGCACTAAAGAGACATTACTGACTTGAAACTTTGACCTTGGCTGTGAAAAGTTTTTTCGTTTGTTCCTTAGTAAGTTTATATAATTTGCCAAAATGTAACTTTCATTCATATATACAATTCCGACAGTAATCAGACTAAATGAAAAAGGTATCGCTTGAACTGGCACTATTGGAACCCATTTAAGGGTCGCTAACAAAAGGTGAAAGGAGGCCCAAGAGGAAGAATCTTTATACAAGGTTGAGGCGTGTAGCTTATAGTTACAGTTGATGACTCAATAGAAGAATGAAATAGGTTGGATCAGAGAGGAAGTCACATCCAACTTGGGAAGCTCAGTACCACTAGTAAGAGGAGAGGCCAAAGGACGATAATCAAGCATGTATGTACAAGGCAAGAGATCTAGGGCATATTTCTGCTGACAAAGTCTAAGAGTGTGGCCCTGCTGATACACTTCCATACTAAGAAAGTAATAGAGAAGGCCCAAGTCTTTCATATTTTCATGAGCATGTGATAACAAAAGAAGAGAAAGTATTCCCTGTTGATCACTACCTATGAGAAAAATATTATTGGCATGTACAAGAAGGTTGATACTATCCCCAGATGTGTGACGAATGAATAAAGAGGTATCATAAACACTGCCACAGAATCCCTTTAAAGCAAAATATAGTGCTGAAATAAGTGAAAAAAGCTTTAAGAACTTGTTTCAGTCCATAAAGAGCCTTGTGAAGTCGGCAGACATATCCTGGATGAGCGAATATCCAAAAAACTAGGAGGTTAAGACATATAGACCTCCTCCTCAAGAGTTCCGTGTAAAAAGGCATCACAGACCTCCAGTTGCTTAAGAACCCAATTATATATGCAAGTGAGAGAAAGAATAATACTAAGATTTTGTTTGTTTGACAACAAGACGTGAAGGTATCAGAAAAGTAAATACCTACCTGCTGATGGAAGCCTTTCTCCATAAAGTATGCCATTGGAGGGGTCCTTTCCTGCAATATATGTTGGAGGGTTAACTTTTGCTTACTTCCTTATTGAAGTGAAGGTACGCAAGGAAGAACCATTCATGTTTTATTCTATGTGCAAATTCAGTATACCAATGTTAGCAAATCAAATTCATCAAAAGAAGAGTCTGCAAGGGAAGCAAATCTAGTATCCAAATACGTCAGAATCTTAGTGGAATCTCTTCATTTGCTAGCTATTCCTATGTCAGCTACTACTTTGTCAGAGGCTAAGTTCCCTCTATCTTTCGGGAAGGGAGTAAAAGAAGAAGTCCTCGTGACTCAGCTACATAAGTTAGCATATCATCTGAATAGATTTACAGAGAAATATTGTTAATCAAATCCAGTTTTTTATACTTATCTTCCTACTAATAATAGATATGGTCGGTGATGTGATCCCCTTTCCTTTGCTTCTTTATCCATCCAAGCATTGAGTGATCAAAGAATCTATCATTGAAGCTCAATGAACCCTCGTTTCTCCTATGTAGGGCAACTCCAAGCAGAATAGAATAGAGACTATTCCTACTATAGTATAGGGACCCATCTCTATGAGGAAGGAGGGTGCAGTAAGTAGCCTGCAACGATGAGAAGGAGATGCGGTAAGCCCCTTCTTCTTCCCATGAAATGGAAACTAAAGAATTCCTTGTAGGGTCAGCTTATCAATCGCTCTATTTTCTCTTTTCTGCCTACAACTCACGACATACTTTTCTTTCTTTGAGCGACTGACCTAGAATAGGCCTAAAGTGCTCAACTTATCCTTTTATTCTCCATTTTATGCCTATCAGACCTGAACCCATTGAAAATGAGAAAAGAAGTATCATAGCCTATCCTTCTATTCTCCATTGAGTGGTGAGGACCGGTATCTATTGTTATTGAACTTGCTTTGATTCATTGTAGACTGCTTTCAAACCCCACTGAACTAAGAAAGAGTTTTGTATCGACCAGTCCGGATTGACTCGTAAAATTTCAAAGCTCGCGTGGGTTAGCCCAAGTAACTGAGCCAATACATATTGACAACTCTATCCATATATGCATAAGTTATTTTTCAAAATATAATTAAATATAATATGTCGTGGCATCTAAAATGATTAAGTTATGTAAATTATTGCCGAGAGAGATAATTACATCAAAGAAGAAAAGTTTAACAAGCTTCCAACTTTTACATCTCTATTTTACTAAATGATTAGACAGCATATCGGGGGAAATGTGAAATTGAGCAATCAAATCGATCATGTATAGCCAATTAAGCTTTAGATCATAATTAATATATTGGTTATTCATTCATGAAAATCTTAGATGATAGAGCAAATATGTGTTATGTACTTATTAGTCATAGCTATACTTTTAAAAATTATAATTTATAAGTTATAACTATACTTCACTCTCTTTAGCATCTCTCTTTTATCTCTTTATCCTTTCTCTTCTCTCTCTGGCTACTCTCCCTCACTTGCTCGCCTCTCTCTCTCTGTCGTCCTTCTCTCTCTATATATATATATTTTTGTATATTTGCCTCTCTCTCTCTCTCTGATTTCTTGTATGTTCGTCCCTCTCTCTCTCTCTCTCTCTTTGTTGTATTTTTGTATTAGAGAAAATAAATACAAGTGATACAAGAGTAGATGAATACAGTGCCCTATATTTTTTTAGTTATTTCGTATCTTTGTATACACTGGGACTGTATTCGTCAATACAGCCTAAATGCGTGTATGAATACTAGTGAAATTAGAGTGAATAAATACAAGAGAAATTAGAGCGAATGAATACAAGTAATATAAGAGCGAATGGATACAAGTTAAGTGAAATTAAAGCAAATGAATACAATCCCTGTAATTTTTTGTTGTTTTGTATCTTTGTATACACTCGGATAGTATTCATTGATATAGCCTAAATACATGCATGAAATTCAAGTGAAATTAGAGCAAATGAATACAACTGAAATTAAAACGAATGAGTATAGCCCCCTGTATTTTTTTTATTGTTTTTATCTTTGTATACACATATTGTGTTAGCCGATATATCTTGTATTTGTCGATACAAATTGTATTCCTCGATACAGGCTATATTCGTTAATATACACAACATGTATTCACCGATGCAATCCAAATGCAAATATGAATACAATGAATACAGTCGCCTGATACCTCAAAAAAGATTAATATTTTGTTTAGCCTAACATCTCAAACAGTTGCTACAAATAGTAAATATCTAAATATTGGTATAAATTGTTAGTAAGGCCCAAATTATAGTCATTTTTAAAATTTTCTCTTCATTCATTAGAACCAAGAGAATATGCAGTGTGGAAAAGTTTATAAAATGGGAACCAAGTACTTGCACATCTTTACACAAATAGCCGGTCAGAGTCACTGTTTATTTTTTCTACTCAATATGCATAGATTATACACCAATTACATACGGTTATATATATTATATATCAGATGACTAATTTTAATGTAAGCAATTAAGTGGATGGCTATTTTAGTTAATTCTTCAAAAAATAAACTATCAATAGGAATGAGTATTGAATGAGTGCCACGTTTGTTTGTTTCTATCAATGTTGCCAAAGTGTAGCTCTATGTCATCTTCTCAAGATCAAGTGTTCAGCTAAAAGGAAACTTTGATGAAAGTAAAATTTCTTTTTATTCCTCAGTTCTATCTTTTCCAACTACATTTGCAAAGTTTTACAATATGGTCCTGCTTTCTGAGATTGAGAACAAGAACTATATACAAAATTGAATAGATCTAAGAAAAACTGTCAAAGAATTCCTAGAAAGAATGTGAAAGAATCCCTATATCATTTTTGCTATACACAATGAATGAATAAATGAGAACTAATCCTATGTCATGAGTATGATGTTGGGCTAGTAAAATTAGAGTCCTTTACAAAATGGAGAGGAATGTCTTGTAGAAAGGTGACTAGTTATGAGGAGAATGCTGACAGGGCACTTGCATCTCCCTACTAAAGCTTGATGCCCTTGAATAAAACTTGAGACGACAAGCACTCCTAGGAGACAAGTTAGCTTCTTCTAATGCATGGGATTGCAGTTGCGAGGGGTAATCTCTCAAGCATCCGATTCGAGGTCCAGCTCCAGTACTCCATTTACAAGACAGTTGCTTTCCCAATTGAAATGACTTCATTCCCTTGTGTGAATTTATCCTCTTGAGTATAGATTCTTGTGGAATTGTATCTTCGTTACTTTCTTGATCAGAGGTAAATAAGTCTTCTGCTGATTCGTATCCATCCATTGGTGATTCTAGTGGGAATGAGTTGGAAATGGATTGAATAGTTGCACTTTCATTTCTCAATCTCTCTAGTAAATCGTTGTTGCTCGGAATTCGTAGATTAGCCAATTTGTCGGTGAAGCTATGAGATGAAATTGAGTTGCTAAGTGGTGTAGAAGCACTAGCTGCTTCATCTTTCAACTTATTTTTAACTGAAGTTGTCTCTTCCAAATCATTCTCTTCTGTCTCCAGACCATCCTTTTGAGCCAGGTCATCATCAGAAGCATTATCCCTAAGGTATACACTGCTCTTCTTGCCAATAGAATCTTCTTCATCATCGATAGAATCAAGCTGCATCATTTGATACTTATCAGCACAGGAATTTAAAATGTTATAGAAAATCATGACTAAACTGTAAAGTGCAATTTTATACCTTAACATAGTTTAGGTCCACATTATTCTCCCTAAGAAACGAAATGAAGTCTTGAAAGTTTTCTGGGGTAGGTCGATAATGTCCACTGTGTGGCCAGACAGCCTGCTTGAAAACATCCAAAACAAGAGAAGAGTTAGCATCGAGAGGATGTTCATCGATAAGCTGCTGATTCAAAATTGAAAGAAAGATTTCTAGCAATTCAATACCTTCAAAACTCCTTGTTCTACAACAATCCTGCCAGCAGCTAAAGTGGCACCCCCGGCCAAGAAACTAGAATGCTGAAATGTTCCTTTCTTTTTCTTCCCAACATACAAGGTTTTAGAGGTGCTGAGGACAAATATCCATTTAGCACCTTTTGGTTCACCAGTGGTGTCAAGGTGCTTCCCAGTTTCTTTGTAAAGGAGCCTCCCCTCGTCCACTACGACTTCATAAGCCTTTCTTTCAATCTATTTTCAAAGAAAAGAAACCAATTATGATAAGTAAATCTCAAAAATATCGAAAATGCAAGAAATTATTTATGGAAGACCAACAGAAGGACTTAAAGACATACCGGACCAAGGTACTTGATGCATTGCTGCTGAAGTTTCCATCGCAGGCATTTGTCTACAAGATTAACTTCTTTGCCTTCTCCAATATCCAACCTGCTTCAGAGAAAAATGATTAGCAAATGAAGAATAATCTTATGTTCTATGATCATAAGAAATTGTACAAGTTTATCTAGATATTTACCAGTAGAAAAAGGGCTCTTTACTTTGAGAATGCAACCACTGAACATAATAGAAATGCAAGTTGTGTCCATAACGATGTCGCGGATCGATCTATTACACATAAAACCACCCCTAAGTTAGTGTCAGAAGATATATAATTGGCCAAAAAGACAAATCAAGATACCATAAGCAATTTACTTACAGCTTCAAGCCAATGTTGTAAAGCAAGCTTCTGGGCTTTGCCATTCTTAGACAAGCCTTTGCCTACCTGCATGAAGAAATAAATTAGTGAAACACATAGACTACTATTGAAAATTTTAAAGAATAACCTACAGAAGTTATGTGATCCAAATTTACCTTGGCAGCTCTAGTTCTTGCTCTTGACCAGCGCGAAATTGCTGTCTCATGCTTCTCAAGATCAAAAAATGAAATAGAACTGTGTTTGAGTTCTGCAAAATCTAACAGTTTCCACCTGTAACAAAATGAAAAGGGTATCAGGAAAATGTGAAATCTTTTAATAGGAAGGAAATTGTATTTTATGGAGAAAACACATACCAGCTTTGCTCAATGAGTACTGCACAATCTGCTAATTTTCGTCTTGTCCGAAAGCTCTTGTATACTTTCTGCAACTTTACAGCTGCCTCATGTTTTGGGCTGCTGCTACTATATACCGAAGGTGATTTCGGACTTTCCTTTAATTGATTCATGCTATCTGAAGATGGAGGTTTCATATAGGCAATTACATTTTCATTTGTCCTTAAGCTGACAGATTTTTCTATCAGCATATTTCCAGAGCCATCAGATTGCATTACTATGGGTTCAGAATCTTGGGTTTTGAAGCTAATAGATCGTAATGGCGTCTTCTGCTCATTATCACCAAAGTTGATAGACTTCACAATCACAGATTCAAGACTGTTTTCCAGATCAGTATGAGAAGCAAGTGGACACGAAAACGATATCCCCATACGATGTTCAGGATGGATCTTATTAAATCCTGCCAAAAGAACCTACATTTTTAGTTGAATAATTCATCAGATTTGGAAACTTGAATACCATCAGATTTACTATAAGGAGAAAAATTGAGTACCAAATTAAACGAACTTTTGCAAAAATTAACCAAGATGAGAATTTTACAAACTTGGACTGGTCAAAAAAGGATACTGGTCCCAAGAAAAAGCAGAGAATGTCCCAAAGCAGATTTTCTTTATCCAGAATAGCATATAAGTAACAAACAAGAAAGGAAGAAACAAAGTATAGACTTATATAACCAATGGAAAATCACCAAAAAAAAAAGACTCAAATTTGATAAATAAAATTTTCAACAACTTAAAAACTAGAGGAACACAGAGAATTTGTCCATTAAAATATGCTCTCAATCTCTTATATTTACAAGAAATTCAGGACACCCCATTTAAAAGAAAGAAAAAAAGACACTACATATATCTGTCTGCAAATCCATATTGGACAGGCAGATCAACCAGAATTTCATAGGAAATGCCAAGAGGCAAGGGGAAATTACAAAAGAAATCAATACAGAACTTTACCTCAATGGAGAAACAAAACAGAGTAATTGTGGGTTGATAAATGATATTGGGACAAGAGAGACTTTATGTTAATTATAGGAGAAAGAGTAAAGAGGGGGTTGTTTTCTTCACACTCATTGCGTATGTGCTGATATATATATATATATAGTGATGAGTGATGAATGATGAAAGAGAAAGGAATAGTTGGACGAGTGAGGTAAGCACGTGGAATAGACTTTTGGGGACGACGACGCTATAAATTTGGAATCGAATTCTTTTAATCATTTTTACTCTTTCAAAATAAACTCGCTTAAAAAATATAAAAAAATTAAAAATGGTAAACTCCCTTTTTTACTTCTAACTACTTTTCCATGACCTGTTTGATTTGTATAGTTCAACAAATTATATTATTTATTATATCTAAAGTAAGTAAATAAATATTCGTCCTGTTAATATATACACACAAGCACATTAAATATGCTTCCTTTTTTGACTGTGTGCTTTTATTTATTCTATGGTTGTAAATTCTACTATGTTTACTTTGAAAGTACTTATTTTAATCTTTAAACTTATTTATTTTAACGAAATGAATAATAATAATTCTAAATTGAGAGTAAACGATATTCAGGTTGACACTTTAACATCATTCATCCTTTTTTATTTGACTATAGTAATTAATTAATTTTACAATATCATAAAAAAAACGATGCAAAACGGTGAAGAAACTTTAAATTTCCTACGAGGTTCTTTTTTCTTTAATTGTGTGAACCAAAAGGTAAATCTACCACCGTAAGGAAGAAAAAAAATTTATATACTTAGGAGGGTCTAGAAGATGAATTGAGAAAAGAAAAGGTGTTTCACTCTCAATAATCAAATTTTCTTGGTTTCAATTCATGTGGCATTTTCTTTTATTTAATTCATTTTAAAAAATATATTATTTCTTTATGTTTAAAAATTATTTAATTTTAAAATTTTATTTTTATTTTTAATAAAATAATCTATAATCACATAAATAATTAAGAAAAATTTTAAATCACATTTCATAGATTATGACGATTGACGAACGTGGATTAACCAAAATTATGAAGAAATGAAAATACTTTTACTTGGAAGTTGAGCTTCTTGTTGAAGTCAAATTTTCTAATGTTCAACACATTCTTCATTTTAAATTAAATAATATTTTAAATTTTTATATTTAATTTTAAAATAATTAATATTTTACATATTCAAAAAGGTATTAATAATATTTTTAAAATTTTTATTTTTATTAAAATAAAAAAAAATTTACGTAATTAAAAAATTGCTAAAGAGGTATATTTTTAAGAAAATATTTATTAAGAATAAATTTATAAAAATATATTTTATTTTTTAAGAGTAAATAATTTTTCTAATAAGTATTTTCAATCTAAAAATATCATGTATTTTAATTTGGAGGAAAAAAAATTTAACACTAAATAGAGTTGACCTTGTAGATAGTAATTAGAGATCGCCAGCCCTTATGTAAATTATTGCTAGCTTCATTATCTCCCAGTAAATGCCAAACATTAACCTCCAAGATTCTTCTTGCTTTTCTTTAACAAGAAAAAATCAAGATAAGTCTTATCACAATGACTAATTAGTCGCATGAAACTACCAACCAAATTAATAAATCATAAAAAAAAAAACAATAATTTTAAGTCAAAATTAGGGATAACAATAACTGTGCTTTAATATTAAATGAGTCAAAGTTAGCTATATAAATCCTTACGGTTCGTGTTTCTCAACTTTAACTCCAAAAATTTATTCAAACTTCTTTTTCCAGGTAAACTGCACCAAAATGCTATAGCTATTAAGTTGTGTATCATGATCTTGTCAATTATAAAAATTAATATAAATATTTAGAAAAAACTAGAAATGTCTATTTCAGAATGTTTCTCGTTTAGCAAACATAAAAATTGGAACAAAAACTTCAAAACTTCGTAAAATATTTACTACTTTTATCATGTCACCATTCAAGAATATAATGAAGTTTTTAATTTAAAAAAGTTATTACGTCACCATATAAGAAAATAATGAGCTTTTAATTAATTAAAAGGCTCAAGTAAAGAATAAAAGGGAAGTAATGAAGTTTTTGAAAATTAACTATATTTACAATTTTTTATATATATATATATATATATATATATATATAAAGTCTATCAAATATTTTCGTGTCGGAAATTTGTGCTTCCCCTGTCTCAAAACGCTTCGCATTCCAAGAGCTATTTTAAATAATATTTAAAAGTTAAATTAAATTAAATTAATTCAACATGTTAAAATTAAAATTTAAATATATTTAAAAGATTATATAAAAATTAAAGTATTCATTTTAATATGGCAATATATAGAGAGAGAGGGGGAGAGGGAAAAAGAGAGAGTTTGATTCTCAAAAAAATAAAATCTGACAAGACATTTAAAACAAAGTGAATAAATATGCACACATAATCATAGATTTCACAGCATTAATTGTGGTGATATGAAAGAAGAAAATTAAATTATTTTTACTGAAAAGTTCAGTTGACAGTCAAATTCTAGTATGTTCAATAGAAATTTCTAACACAATGACGTTTATATATATATGTATGGTACATATTAAAAATCGCCATTGGTGACGTAAATTGATAGCTTTACTAACTCCAAGTAAACGCCCAAACGTAACTTCACCTCCAAGCCGATATAAAAGAATCACGATAAGACTAATAACAATATTAACTAATTTAATTAGGGGTATGACTTAGCTGCGAGCTATACATCACCAAGTAAATATGAAATAATGCAGTGATGAGAGAATAGAAGTAATTACAAAAACTTACGTGAAATTTTCTTCTTTTTTTTTTTGGAAAATTTAACCAATCACTGCAGGCCGATTTGTATATGTGGATATATATTATATAATACAGTAACTATTTAAGCAATGAATCATAAAGGGATTGTTATTTTGTGACAATTAATGTAGAGATTGTTAATTACGCTAATTATAGAGAGAGAGGGGGAGTATTTTGTGTATATTATGACGTACGTCTTAATAACCATTTAATTCCATTTAGGAATTTTAAGTGTTCAATAGCTTGATGATGCATTTGCTTAGGTTTATGTGTTCTGGATAGGTACTTTTGATATATATATATATATATATTAAGAGAAAGTGAAACCTCTAGGCTATTTGAAACTTCCATACATACTTCTGGGATGACCCACTATTTGAGTAGAAAATCTCATAAAGAAGAAAAAAAAAAAAGAGAGAGGTTTGATGAGTTAATACCAACAAAAGTGTTTAGATAAGTTGAAAAGGACAGATTAATTACTCAAATGCAAAGAAACATTCAAACCTTTACGCATATACTGCCACTTTGATACACTCATATGACCTGTCTAACAAATAATATATTAATAATATTAAAATGTTTGGAGAAAATTATTGGAGGTTGTGCATTTAATTTTGTGGTTGACAAACAGTACTGCTTTTACCAAATTCTTTTTCTTATGTGTGTACCAAATCTTGAATTTCTTTCTCCGACTTACCTATTGGGAGAACTAAAAGGGTTTTGCTAATAATTAACTAAATGTTACCATTCAAACTTACCGAAAGAAGAAGATTAATAAGAAAGCAAGAAAATTCTTCTTCTTAGCATAAAGGTTGACACGTTGAATGGTTCCCCACTTTGTGTTTGAATTCGAGTACGTAAGATATTGAGTAAGTAAATACTTCCTCCGGCAAAATCAAATATTAAGGGTATTCAAGATCTAACATATATATATATATATATATATATATACAAATTAATTTTTTTTATTTAATAAAGAATATTCTACTGATCACTTTATGACATATGTGGCCATGCCACTATTTCTATTTTATATTATATGATATTTTTAATTTGAATACACTTCTTAAAAATTTACATATATATATATATATATATATGATAAATAAGAGGGAGTAGAAGAGTATCCTTATTAAGAAGTTAGTATATGTTTTTAAATGAAATAATTGTACGATGCAATATGATATTAAAATATGCAAAAGTCTTAAATTCTAATTTTACTGTCACTTATTATATATAATTAAATTGGAGTGCACCCTGATTTGAAAAGCTAGTGAGCTTTTAAATAATATTAAAATATATAGATTATATTTTTTACATTCAATTTTTTCTATTATTCATTACTAAAAAAAAAATCATACTCGATCAATATATAAAAACAAGTTAGTCTCGCAAACGAAGGAACATACTAAAAATATAATTAGGTAAATTAAAGCCTCCACCGTCCCCTGACACCTTCTTTTTGTTCAATAATATAAAAACAGGATAAAAGATACAGTGCTCTCATGGTGATTACTTTACACTTGTAACGCTACACTGAAGGAGTGTAGTGTTATATATATAACACTTGAACTAAATACCACTATTCTAAGAGTCTATTTGATTTAACTGATTAAAAGTAATTAATTAGTATAAAATATTAAAACTGATTTTATAAATAAATAATGACATCTTTAAACAAATTTATTGAAATTTGATCACGACAGCTGATTTTCGTAGTAATTGTAGACAATAAAATTTCAAGCCGAGAAAATAATAATCAAGGCCGAAAAATATCGCAACAACCATAGTATTTATTATGAATATGAGTGTTACAATTCTATTAATCCTCTAATTCTTTCTTTCTAATATAAATTCAAGGACTTTTCAGCTTGATCTTGAACTTGATAATTTGATCTTGACTTGTACTTGAATTCAAGGGCTTTTGAGCTTGATCTTGAATCTGGTGGTCTCGATCTTGATTCGTGTTTAAATTCAAGAGCTTGAAGCTTGTTCTTGAATCTTCGTCTTGATTTCTGAAACTTGTAGAGAAAAACTAGAGTGCTTGAATGCTTGTAGCTTGTAGAGAAATCTGCAGCGTTTAATCCACGAGCTCTCTCTGGCTTGTTGTTGAAATTCAGGTCCCTTTTCAGAATTATGAGACCCCTATTTATAGTTGTAGGATGGAAGAGTTGCGATAAGGAAAAATTTCTTCAACCAATCAGATTTAAGTTGACATGACGATATTTGATTAGTCAGAACATATCACTTATACACGCAGCACATTTTCATTGGCCTTTGATTTGACTAGGCATGCTGTGTCATTTTTGACATGTGGCATGATCCCATTGGCTTTTTTTATTTGACTTGGCGTGACACATCATTTGACATGTGGCACCAATTTGGGCCTCTAGGAAGATGACATCTTAGGCTCCTTAAAATGAACTTATCATTTGTAGCCCAATTTGATGGACTAACCCAGTGAAATTGGACCATTAATTAAATCCACATTTATTGGACTCAAATGATTAATCCAATTATATTAATTCATAATATTTATTTGGATTAATATATTTTGAATTTAAGATAATCCAAATTTCTTACAAATTTAAATTTGATAAAATTTAACTGTCTATAAATACCTCCACTTCAAGATTTGTCTAAAATATATATTTTAAAGACTAGACTTGAAGTATCACTGTAGCATATTTTTGAGATTAATCATCATACATTCAATGTATTTACATTGAATTATTTGTTTACATCATATCATGATAAAATAGGCAAAATTTAGTAACTCTCTCCGTCACTGTAGATTTAATAATTAAAATTCTAGAATTGATATGGATTGGATTTTTATCCAAGAAGACTTGCCACTTTCTAGAAGTAATGCGGATTGAATTTGTATCAAGGAAAGATTGTCACTTTCTAGAAGTTATATGGATTAAATTTGTATCTAAGAAGAACTGCACAGAGCCTTGACTTTTTCTATTTGAATCTCATTAGGATACTTTAACTCCAATCCAACAGGCACACTACTTCTTCTTTACCTCTTTGAAACTCTATATAAAGGGATGTGCTCTTCATTATTTTGCATCAGTTGCAATGTTGCAAGTTAATCATAATACTAGACAATTTTCTTCTCCTTTTCTTTTTAATTTTCGTCACTTTTTCTACAGCCTGACACATGTATTGTAGAAAATTCATATCTTATTGTAGAAATATCAAAATCATGATCCGTTTAATTTTTCAGAAACTAGACTTCTATATCTATAATATAGACAAATTTTAGAATTAAAATCCTTCAATATTATTCTGCATAAATTTTTGAAATTGACTCAAAATTCTGTCATGCCCGAATTATCACCTTTTCATAGCTCAGCATCTTGTAGTAGAAAATTTATATCTTATTGTAGGAATATCGAAATTATGATCCGTTTGATTTTTCAGGAATTAGAATTATATATATACAATATAGATAAATTTTAAAATTAAAATCCTTCAATATTATTCTGCATAAATTTTTTAAGTTGACTTAAAATTCTGTCATGCTCGAATCGTCACTTTTTCACATCTCAGCATACTTGTAATAGAAAATTCATATTTTATTGTAGGAATATCGAAATCATGATCTGTTTTATTTTTCAAAAACTAAACTTCTTTATCTATAATATATCTAAATTTCAGAATTAAACTCCTTCAATATTGTTCTGCATAATTTTTTGAAGTTGGCTTAAAATTCTGTCATGCTGAAAATTTCAGATTTGTGAGGTTCCACTAAAACTTCTATATCTTGATGTAGGAACGAGGAAATCAAAAAATATTTTAATTGCCAGAAGTCAGACTTCAAGAGCTTCATGGTCACCAAAAATCTTATCTCAAATCTAATTGAGTTGGTCTAGGCTCCATCTTAAACTCCACTTTCAAATCTGAAACGTCTTGAAAGGTAACAATCTTTTTCTATTTGTATTTTCTTATATTGCTTTTCTCTCTCCTTTTTTTTCTATGGATCAGAAGGACATGTTCTAGTTCAATGCGGTTAATTTTTCTGGAATATCCATTACTGATAGAGTTGCATATTTTTCCCTTCAAAGAGACCAGACTTAAGGCGTAGTACAGGATGAGTTTCATCCGTGCTTTATGATCTTGGTTATTCTTTTGAAGAAACCGATCTAAGGCATAGTACAGGATGAATTTCATCCGCATTTTAGGACTTTGGTTGATTTTTTGAAGAAACTAGCCAAGGCGTAGTACATGATGAATTTCATCTACGCTTTAGGACTTTGGTTATTCTTTTGAAGAGACCAGCCTAAGGCGTAGTACAGGATGAATTTCATCCGCGCTTTAGGACTTTAGTTATTATTTTGAAGAGACCGGCCTAAGGCGTAATACAGGATAAATTTTATCCATGCTTTAGGACTTTGGTTATTTTTTTGAAGAAACCGGCATAAGCGTAGTACAGGATGAATTTCATCCATGCTTTAGGATTTTGGTCATTCTCTTGAAGAAATAGAGCCTAAGGCGTAGTACAGGATGGATTTCATTCACGCTTTAGGATTTTAGTTATTCTTTTGAAGAAATCGGCCTAAGGCGTAGTACAGGATGAATTTCATTCGCGATTTAGGATTTTGGTCACTCTCTTGAAAAAACCGAGCCTAAGGCATAGTACAAAATGGATTTCATCCACATTTTAGGATTTTGGTTATGTTCTTGAAGATAACATGCCTAAAGCGTAGTACAGGACGGATTTCATCCACACTTCAGGATTTTGGTTATGAACTTACCTGTCATGATCTTTATATTTATCCTTGCGCCTTTGAGTTGGATGATGATTTCTTTTTAAATCGATTTTGAATGTTGGCAAGATGACAGCTCCAAATGTGCCTACATAGTGAATTTGAACTTTGCACTCAAAGGCTTAACCAATTTGAAGACTCTGACTTGCTAATTTGATAATTTTGCTTGAAAAATATAGTTGTCTTTTTGAGAAAATTGATTCTCTACGGAGATTTGCCCCCATTATATTGAACCATCAAGGTTTGATGAAGGTCTGAATCTCAAATAAAAGAACTCTTGTAGATATAATCTCTGTGTGTTGGTCAGATGAACTTTATCTCATCACCTTTCTCTTGAACATCCCTTTGAGTGATATATCTTTTTAAAATCATACGACTGAACTTACAATAAAACTCTAATCTTCCTACGTACCTCGGTGAAGAGGATCAAGTCATTCCGTAATTCATAAAGAGTGAGTTTTTTTTGGTGTACTAATTTTTGCCTAGATCGCCTCTTGCATGGTTTTCAATCTAGCAGACCTTTTGCTTTCTAACTTTTGCCTAGGTCATCTCTCACGAGATCTCAACCTAGCGGACTTCTTTTTTTTTCTAGTAAAGCCATACACAGTTTATACTCTTGCGGACCAGGAGTGACATGCAGTTTATGCTCATGCTTTAAGGAGCATTGTCTTGATTCAAGGATCATATCTTTTCAAGAACTTTGCATTAATAGGACCAATCCTCACACTATCTGAGTCAACAAGCTTGTAAGTGCCACTTGAATATGCTTATATGACATATGGTCCATCCCACTTTGAGGTGAATTTGCCCCCAGACTTACGAGAAGTGATGATTAGCCTTCTTACTGCCAGGACTTCATCACCTACTTGAAAGCATATCAAGAGAACCTTTTTGTTGAAAGCACGAGATAATGAGCTTGATAGCATTGCAAATTTTGTTGAGCCTCCAGTCTCTTCTCATCAAGTGCTTCTAACTCTGCAAGCCGTAAATGATCATTTTCTTCTTCGGTGAGCCCTTCTTGAATAGAAAGCCTTAAAGAAGGTATTTGGCGCTCAAGTGGTAGGACTGCTTCAACTCCATAAGCAAGCGAGTATGGCGTCGCTTGTGTCAGTGTGCGGTGAGTCGTCCTATATGCCCACAAAGCTTTCTCCATCCGTTCATGCCAATCCTGTTTGTACTTGGAGACGACCTTTTTCAACAAGTTGCACAAAGTCTTATTAAATTCTTCATCTAGACCATTGGCGGCAGCATGATACATAGAAGATTTATGCTGCTTGAAACCAAAAAGCTCACAAATTTTATTCATCAACTTGTTATCAAATGGCTTGCTATTGTCTGTTATTATATAATGAGGAATGCCAAAATGGTAGATGATATTGACTCAGATGAAATTTGCAACATTTTCTTTCTTTACCTCTTTAAGAGCAACAACTTCAACCCATTTGGAGAAGTAATCTGCTGCAGCCAAGATGTACAAGTGTCCGCCAGAAGATTTCGGCAACGGACCTACGACATCTAATCCCCATGCATCAAATGGCCAAGATATGACGGCTGGGTGTAATACTTCGGGCGGCTGATGTACAAAATTTGCATGAAACTGGCAAACCTTGCATATTCGGGCATAGTCCAAGAAATCTTTTACCATTGTTGGCCAGTAATATACCATCCTTTTTATGTGGAAGTGAAGCTTTGGTCCAGATTGATGTGACCCACACACTCCTGAATGTGCTTCTTGTAAAGCTTGGGACGCTTCTTCCTCCCCCAAACATCACAAGAGTACTCCCTGAAATGATCTTCTGTATAATGTATCCTTGTAGTAAAGGAAGCGGGGTGCACGATGGTGGATTTCAGTCCTTCTTCTTGAATTCTTTGGAAAACTTCCATAACACAAATAGTCAATAATGGATTTTCGCCAGTCCTCCTTCACCCCTTCAGAGACAGCAACGAGATTCTCAAACTTATTTTCTATATATTCATCCTCATTCAATGGCGGTACTACCCATTTTTGGCAAATAGTAACTTGTGCTTGATCCGACAGAGTTAGTGTTGAAGCTAGAGTAGCCAATGCATCAGCTTTCTTATTTTCCTTCCTTGGTACATGTTGGAGGGTCACATCCCCAAGCCATCCTATCAACTTTTGAGCATAATCATGATATGGGCACAGTTCAGGTTTCTTGACCTCGTAGCTTCCCAAGAGTTAATCGATCACCAATAGAGAGTCACCAAAGACTTGCAATCGCAATTGCTTCATGTCAACAAGCATTTTCATCCCAAGTATTAACTCTTGATATTCTGCAACATTATTGGAGCAACATTGCATCAAAGTAAATGAGTATGGTAGAACCTCTCCTTGCGAAGTGACAAATACTACGCTAGCCCCAGCTCTTCCATGATGTGCAACACCGTCAAAGTACATCTTCCATGAAGGTTGAACTTCAATGACCATTGCATCTTCATCAGGCAGTTCATCAGTTAGCTTTCAATCATCAGGTATTGGGTGATCTGCCAGGAAATCTTCTAACGCTTGTCCCTTTACGGCCCTTTGAGGGATGTACACAATCTCAAATTGTTGAAATTGGAGGTACCACCTTGCTAATTGATCACTGAGGACTGGTTTTGACATCACAAATTTTATGGGATTTGCTCTAGAGATGAGATGAACAATGTGAGCTTGAAAGTAGTGCTTCAATTTTTGAATTGAGAAGACTAATGCCAAACATAACTTTTCAATTGGCGAATAATTCAATTCATTTGGTATCATCATTCTACTTAAGTAATAAAGGGAGTTTTCCTCCCCTTCATCATTCTCTTGGGCCAGTAGCACTCCAACAAACCTTTCTTGTGCTGAAATATATAATATCAATGGCTTTCCAGGTACAAGGGCCGCTAGAACTGGAGGTTTCATTAAATATGATTTGATGCTCTCAAAGGTGTCAGAAGCCCATCCCACTTGAAAAGAGCACCCTTCTCCATGAGATGGCTAAACAGTTGGCATCTCTCAGCTAGGTTCGAGATGAATCTTATAAGATACGCTAGCTTTCCTTGAAGGCTTTTTAATTCATGAATATTTCGAGGCTCGGGCATCTTCAAAATTGCTTCAACCTTGTCTTGATCGATTTTGATTCCCCTATGTCATACAATGAAGCCTAGAAACTTTCCAGAACTAACCCCAAAGGCACATTTCAATGGGTTCATTCTAAGTTGATATCTTCGAAGCAGCTCGAACACCATTCTCAAGTCTTGCAAGTGGTCATTCGCTTTCTTGACTCACCACCAAGTCATCAACATAACATTCAACATTTTTGTGGAGCAAGTCATCAAAGATATTCTGCATAGCCCTTTGATAAGTGGCACCAGAATTCTTCAAATCGAAAGGCATTACTTTGTAGCAATAAATGCCCTTGGGCGTACGAAATGCAGTGAGTTCTTTATCCTTTGGTGCCATACTGATTTGGTTATATCCTGATGAACCCATGAAAGACATCGCCTCATAACCAGTGGTAGCATCAATCATCAACTCTGCGATGGGGATCAAAAACTCATCCTTAAGGCATGCATTATTGAGATCCCTAAAGTCAACACAAACTCGAATTTGTCCATTATTCTTTCTCACTGGAACGATACTTGAAATTCGTGTGGGTTATTTAACTTCGTGAACAAAGCCAGCTTCAATGAGTTTGTTAACTTCATTTTTAATTAATGGGACTAAGTTTGGTTTGAAACGTCTTTGAGTCTGCTTAATAGGACGAGCGCCATTCTTGACTCCAAGTTGATGGACCTCTACTTTGGGATTCAGTCCAGGAATCTCCCTATAACTCCAAGCAAACACATCCTTATATTATCTGATTATATCCATGTAAGCGATTTCTTCATCAATTGTGAGGGAAACACTTAGATAGGTCGGCCTTGGATCTTCATTGGTGCCAAGATTAACTTCCTTCAGAGAGTCTACTGTGGCCTTCAATCCTTCTTCAAGTTCTGGAGGGGCATCCCCAGTATCTTCCTCCTCCCGAGGATCTCTATCATTGACCACTATGTGATAACACCAGATGAAATCCTCTAGCTTCTCGTTAACTTCCATTTGAGATGACGTATCATGCTCACTTTGTGTACATGAAGATCCTACACTTTCTTCATCTTCATCGCGTTCCTTGGTATAAACCACAGTGTGATTCTTCACCTTCAGCATCTCCCCAGACGAAACAACAAGTTTTGTTTGTTGCCTCATTCTAGAAGGAATCAAATTTTGAAAATACTTCCGGGTTTTAAGCGAAGTTGGCATTCTCATGATCTGATAGTTTCTCTGGAACTTGCTCTTCTGCTTCAATGGGCCTAACCTTTCAAACACAAAAATTCTCACAATTGATCTCCTCAATCGGTCAAAGATAGAAGGTCTTTTGTCAGGCGCACCTGATTCGTCTACGTTAGTAATGTGATTGGCAGTCGCTCTTCTTATGGAGATACGAATTGGCGGTGGTTGCTTATACCACAAACACTCACATGATTGCTTGATAGAAGTTTCTAATGGGAGTTTCCCTAACTTCGATGGTTCATCGGGGTTGTACCCAGCCTTTGCAAATAACTTATAGGCATTTAGATCAAAACCTTCATTTGTGCGTTTTTTAGGGAGTGCCACATTTTGCGAAGTATCTCAAACCGTGATCTCTCCAAGTAGCTTAGAGGATAAATTAATCGCGTTTATATGTCTGACAGGGAAGGTTAGCCCCTTTGGTACACTTATTTGGGTATCAGACGATTGACCTTCCTCTTTCTTCACCTGCGGTACATAGCGGAGTACATATGCTATCTTCTTTTTCAGAGGCACAATGTTCCCTTTATTTGAAAGGGAGTGCATCTCCTCATTGCCAACTTTAACCTTTTTGGCAATCGCATCAGCTCTTTTAGTTGCGACATTATCAACTTTCACTTCTTTCACAGTGTAGTTTTTTAAGTAGAACTTTGCATCGGCAAAGTGTGATTCAGCTTCTGCAAATGACTTATCATCAGCAACTATCTTCTTCTCGACTCCACCTTCGAGATGCTTCAAACAATTAATAGTAGGAGGATGAAACTATTTTATTCTCGTGTATCCAAGGCCTTCCAAGCAACATATTATATGAATTCTTTGTATTGATTACATGCATCCATGTGCTCGATTGCAGATCTTCAATGCTGATCTCTAGCATGATAGCACCTATGGCCCTTTGCCCCCCTTAATTAAATCCTTGAATCATCAAGCGACTCTAAGAAAGTTCCTCAGGTGAGATGTCGAGTTCCTTCATGGTGTGAATAGGAAGAATGTTAACTCCAGATCCATCATCTATCAATATTCTATTTATCCTCTTCTCAAGCGTGTGACCCACCATATATAAAGGACGATTGTGCAGGATTTCGCCAAGTAGAAGATCGTCATATGTAAATGTGATTTTTGTATCACATGAGTGAACTTCTTGAAGAGAAGGCTCAGAAAGCTTTTCTGGCAATAATAAAGACAATGTTGATAGGATTTCATTCTTCACCTCTCAGTCGGTATTAAAGCATGTTGCCTTGATGTTGTTTTGAGAAATCTTCATGTAGAACCCACTTGGTAGGAGTTCCTCTAAAGTCATAGGACGTCGTGGTTTCTAGTGGTACCACACCTCCACCTTTGGTTTCTTTGACTGCTCAACATGTTTTTGATTTCTTGGTCTTCTCACTATCTTCTTTCTCGTTAGTTATTTAGACGATTCCTTCTGTGGGCATGCTTTGGAGCGTCTCCATCTAGTCACTAGAATCCAACCCTCATCATCATCTTCATCAACTTGGGTTTTACCTTGCTTTAATGGTCCTTCTTTTTCGCTCTTCATAGTTGCATATTTGGACCGGATCAAGAGAGCCAAAGGTGATAGATATTTGATTAGAAATTGCCTTATCATCCTCAAGCACAATCTTCTTCTCATTAGCCAGCCTCATAATTTTGTCCTTGAAAATAAAACACTTCTCAAGAGGGTGACCCACAAGCCGATGATACTTGCAATAATTTGGATCATTTGTTCTTCCAGCTTCATTGGGTCGCTTCATCTCTGACAATTCAATGAGAAGTTGTTTTCATACTCTACTTCTTGCTCAGCTTTATATTAAACTTCACAGGTGATACATCGGTGTTCATGGATTCTTTATTGTCACTCTTGGGTGAAAACTTGCTCCACCTCTTGGGTTCTTGCTTGTCCTTCCCTTTACGGGGGTCAAAAGCAGACATTACTCTATTCCCAACAAAAGACATACTCAATTCCATGTCATGAGCAAGAGTTGCTAACTCTTCAAAAGACCTTGGTTTAATTCCCTACAAGATGTAGGGAAGTCCCCAGTGCATTCCTTGGATACACATCTCTATTGCAGAAGCCTCACTGAGTCTATCTTTGCAGTTTAAACTTGCATTTCTCCAACGATTGATGAAATCAATGACCGGTTCATCTTTCATTTGGCGAATATTTGTGAGTTCTACCATGCTCATCGTACGCCTTGTGGTGTAGAAGCGATTAAGGAACTCCTGCTCCAGTTGCCCCAACTATCAATAGAATTAGGCTCAAGATCTATGTACCAATCGAAAGCATTCCCTTTGAGGTAGCGGACAAACTGCTTAACAAGGCAATCCCCTTAGGTTCCTGCATTGTTACAGGTTTCAATAAAGTGTGCAATATGCTGCATTGGGTTCCCTTTGCCTTCAAATTGCTGAAATTTGGGAGGCTGATAACCGGCGGGCATCTTGAGGCTATCAATTCTTGTGGTGTAAGGTTTTGCATACATGAGAGAGGACTTGGAAGTAACTTCAAACTTTTTCTTGATAGTCCCTTCAATGAACTCCTTCAGCTGGTCCAGTGGAATCATCCCTTCAAAAAAAACTGGAATTTCCTTAGTAGGTGATGCATGTTTCGCGGGATCTTCAGTCTCTAGAACTTCTGGAGCCTTTCCAGGTGCATCACTAGATTCTCATTCCACTAGGCCGTCCACTTTGTTCATCAACTTCTCAATTTGAACATCTTGATTTTACAAATACTTGGTCAGGCCTTCAATTACCTTGATCAAGTTTGCTAGTTGCTCCTCCATAGATGAAGCTTCGGTTACCATAGCTTGCATGATTGTTGGGGATGTTGGAGAATAGCATGAATTATCACATAAATTGATCTTTGACGGACTCACCTTATGTGGTGTGAGTGGAGAAGACCCACCACTCGAAGTATTATCATCTCCCTTCGTAGTAGAGTTCTTGGACCTAGAGAGTTTAAGTAGAGCCAGAGTCTTCTTGATTCCCTCAGCCACATTGTCTTCTTCTTTTGATGCGTTGGTAGAGGATCTTACTCCTTTTGGGGATGAAGATCCCAAGACTGGAGTTGATGCAGACGACACTTGGAGTGCTTGTTGTCCTTGCATGATTGTTTTGCTTTTTGTGATGGGTCCAAAACTTTCAAAAGTAACACCGAGGATGCTTTCTACCTCAACAGAGAACTTGAAGTAAGCAATCTTGGGAGAAGTTGAATTGGAGTTGATATTCTTGGAAGCAATTTCGATGTTTCGATGTTCCTATTCTTTGAAGATTAAAAAGATGAGATGAGAGGTAGAAATGGTCCCACCGGGCGTGCCAATTTTATAGACAATAAAATCTCGCACCGAGAAATAATAATCAAGGCCGAAAAATATCACAACAATCGTAGTATTTATTATGAATATGAGTGTTACAATCTCTATTAATTCTCTGATTCTTCCTTTCAAATATAAATTCAAGGACTTTTAAGCTTGATCTTGAACTTGATGAATTTGATCTTGACTTGTACTTGAATTCAAGGGCTTTTGAGCTTGATCTTGAATCTGGTGGTCTCGATCTTGATTCGTGTTTAAATTCAAGAGCTTGAAGCTTGTTCTTGAATTTTCGTTTCGATCTCTGTAACTTGTAGAGAAAAACTAGAGTGCCTGAATGCTTGTAGCTTGTAGCTTGTACAGAAATCTGCAACGTTTGATCCCCGAGCTCTCTCTGGCTTGTTGTTAGAATTCAGGTCCCTTTTCAGAATTATGAGACCCGTATTTATAGTTTTAGGATGGAAGAGTTGCGATAAGGACAAACTTCTTTCAACCAATCAGATTTAAGTTGACATGGCGACATTTGATTAGTCAGAACATGTCACTTATACATGTGGTGTATTTTCATTGGCTTTTGATTTAACTAGGCATGCTGTGTCATTTTTGACATGTGGCATGATCACATTGGCTCTTTTATTTTATTTGGCGTGACACGTCATTTGACATGTGGCACCAATTTGGGCCTCTAGGAAGATGACATCTTGGGCTCCTTAAGATGAACTTATCATTTATAGCCAATTTGATGGACTAACTCAATGAAATTGGACCATTAATTAAATTCATATTTATTGGACTCAAAGGATTAATCCAATTATATTAATTTATAATATTTTATTTAGATTAATTTATTTTCAATTTAAAATAATTTAAATTTTTTATGAATTTAAATTTGATAAAATTTAATCCAGTAATATAGAGTTAATAAGCAACATACTACTAAAATAATCGAAATGCCCTAAAAAGTTATTTACATGCACTAAACATGAGCTAATTATTGCAAGATCTTTTTAATTCAAAATTAATACAAATACAATATTTTAAATATAACGGAGTTGATCATTGCAAGATTTATCTTTTTTTAAGCGCACTTAAATAGTGCGCAAAATATTCATATAGATGAGTATACTGCATCAAGTTGCGAACGGAATCCAACCGAGCTTACTAGTCATAATATCAAATCAAAATGAGTTTAATGTTGATCTCAAAGGCACACACAAATCTATTATACTAAAAGTGTAAAGGTTTGTTTGAATTTTTTATCCTTTATTAAAAGATATAGATAAAGTAGTTATTCATTATTTTTACATAATTATTATTTAAAATTATTTTTATCACATTATTTATTATATTAAATTTTTTATTTATGACATAAATTTTATTTGTAGTGTAAACCCAAAAAAATAAAAATTTACATAAATTTTTTTTCGTTTTTAATAGTCAGGAAATTTTTTATGTCTTATTTTATTATATTAAATTTTTTATTTGTGACATAACTGTATTTGTAGTGTAAATCTTTAAAAAAATATATAAAATAATATTTTAAAAATCTTGCACGTATTTTTAGTTCTTTTTTTCTTTTTGATTTTTTTCCTTTTGCATACTCACGTATTTTTTTCCATGCTTTTTAATAATATTTTTTGTTATTAATAATAATGTCCTAATATTTTTATATTTTCAAATTCTTTTTGATTTATAAATCTTTCCACTTCTATAAAAAGATTTATAATTATATAATTTAATTCATCAACTCTTCTACATTAATACTTTTGATTCAACCTTCAACCTTGTGTGTTTTCGTGTTAATCTATCTTCTTCTCTTTTTTTTTTATGTTATGAGTTTTTTTTTATGTTGTGGATTCTATATCAGTTCAGGTTGTTCATATTCAAAATAATTGAACTTAGATTATCTCCTTTAGTTCAATCTAATATTAATACTATGTTATCTCCTTTAATTAATTCTTATATTGACATTATATGTGATTTAAATTTTGTGTTATTTGTAACTGACATTCTTCATCTACTTATACATTCACAACTTTCATCTATTCAGGTAAATCAATCTCTTCATCTCATGAAATAATTTTTTCTATAAAATTATAATTTATTATAATTATAACTCTTGTGCATAATTTATTTTAGATAATTTTGCAATGAAATCTAAAAAGGATTTCATGAACGAAATTGTGTAAAAGTTGCTTCTTAAATCTTTCCTTATTTGAACTATATTAAAAGTCCTAACATTTAAGACTTTAAAATCAATTACAATTCTGTTAACTTATATATCAATCCATTCCATCACAATATTTCAATACCAAAAGAAATTAACTAAAGAGTGTAATTTTATTATGTATTAATACGCAAGTTCCTTCTTCTTCTTCTTCTATTGAAAAAACTGTATAATCGAAAAAAATAATAATATAAAAACACAACATACATTAAGTTTGTTATTCACTTTCTTTAGTTAAATCTACACTATTTTTTTCATTTCAATTTATGTGAAGTGTTTGACTAAACACATAGATTAAGAGAAAGAGAAAGAAATTTGAGCTGAAATTATCTCATAAATGGTAAAATGAAAAGTTTAAAATTAAGTTAGTTATGCATGAATTAGTAATAAATCAGTTATAAGAGAATTTATGTATTATTTTATATAGGAATTAGTTATTCATTCAATTTCTACCATGCATAAAATAATTTATAGATTCCCTCATAATTTATTCATGTATTAGTTCCTTAATAACTGAAAACCCTAGTTTCAACTATTCTGAGGGGCTAGAATTCAAAAAGTTTTATGAAATTAAATTTAGGTACAAAGGAGAAAGGAAACCCTTGTTGAATTCCCATATTTTTCCATTTAATCACTATATCAATATTAAGATTAAAACCAGAAATTAAACGGTTCGATATGCTACCCCATCTTATTTTTTTTCTTTCTCTTTGTTGTAATATAGCATATTTGTATGTGTTAAGAGTTAAGACCTCTTGCTATTTGATCCTAATTAAAGTCTTTTTCTCTATTTGATTTTTTTTTTCAATTTGTTTGTGTGATTGAGATTGTTTAGTGACATTATATTATGGTAAAGATGTAATAAATAGATGTAATAAATAGACCTGCTTATACAAGTATTTATTAATTTTTGTAACCATGGACTCAACAATATGCATGTGATTTTTCTTTTATGCATAAATAAATATCTTTAAATTGTGTATTATATCAAAAGTTAAAACTGTAAGAAAACCTTTATGCTATAGCCTGTATGTATATAACTTAAATCCTTATTACTTAAATTAATATTTAAACTCATAGCAATTATTTTTATTAATATGATAAACACGCGCGAGGCACGTACATGTAGATTAGTATATGTGTGTGTGTGTGTGTGATTGTACAAGTAATACAATTATTTTAAAAGTTTAGAGTCGAATCGACAAAGACTTATGATCAATAATTATCAGAAGTAACTATTATCAAATAATTAATCAAGTATTTTTTTTCAAAGAGTGATCTTAATTTTTAACTATTGCAGAAAGATAAAAATAACAAACTAAAGCTAACAATTGATCAAGGGCAAAAGAAGATAACACACGAGAAATTTAACTCATCGTTGAGTTTTTGCTAAGAAGGTAACACACGAGAAATTTAAATATTAATATTTGTTGTTGTTCTATGTAGATATTAATACATATAAAGGGACTTAAATATTAGATACAGATAACTATTGGGACTATTGAGAAGAATTTATATGATGTTATTTTTGTCACGCCCCGCCTTGGGAGGCATGACTGGCACCTGGTGCCCTACTGGGACCTGGACTGCTGGACTAGCTGAGCCTACGCACTTCTGGTGCCAGGCTGGCTCTAACTCTGGATTCAGAAAAATGACGGGCTATATAACGGCTGTAAATACAGCCTCCGACCGACTAGGCCTATAGCCACCTGTAAGCAAACAACAGCTAACCAGAACAACAACAGTATAAAGGAACCTATGCGGGCCGACAAGGCCACCATGTTGTCTAGTTACTTCTGAATCAAGAAAATAGGAGCTAAACTGCTACGTGACCGACAAGGTCACAACTACCAATTGAACGAGGCCTCATACGGTTGTCATAAAAAACTAAGACATACACACGGCCTCACACGACCGGTACAGTTAACCACATGGAATATACAATCTGCAAGCCTCTAAGAATACTGATAATATGATCGGGACAGGGCCCCGACCTACCCATACTGTATAACAAAAGAAAAGGGATAAACCTCTAGCTATCTAGCTCCGGATGACTGGAGCTGATGACTCTGTATGCTAGCTGGAATCACGAGGGGTCGGCTCCTCGTCTATGAGTACCTGCAGGCAAGTAATGCAGTGCCCCAAACGGACGTCAGTACCGCTGGTACTGAGTATGTAAAGCAACAACTAGAAAATAACTGAAGACCAGCAATATAACTAATAGAGCTGAAGTAGAAGGAAATAGACTGTAACTGGCTGAAAGTAGGAGTTCAAGACTGTCCGCAATTATACTGAAAGGAGTAGGAGTCATACCTGGAAATGTAGCATTCTACTATCGATCTACTCATATCTAGCATAACATGGCATAATATAACATAACATAACATAGCATAGTACACATAGACCTTACCCCGCCCCCATAAGCCGGGAGGTACAATAAACACGCAATCTATACCCCTACCCCGGTCATCCCATATACTATAGTAACTATAAGCATCCTGCTGGTCCCCTGGGTATGCACTTGGGCTCGCTGAACCCCTGACTATAATTGTACCTTAGTTTGGAGGACTCCTAAATCAACACCCCGGGCATACCCGCTCGACGGGGGTGTATAAAAGCCGACCAAGGCAAAATATGGTGAAACTAGCATCCCATCTTCGTCCCTTGGGGGACAGCATGCCACTCCATAGAGCGACGTATTCTCGCCCTCTGGCGAACGAGTCGATACAACTATTAACCCTGGGGCGGTCATGAATGCTAGGTAATCCAGCCCAAAACAATACAGCCAAGTCTCAACTAGTAATACTAACTGCGTATACCACATGCTGGAACTAGTGATATTAATGTGTATGTATATGCTACATGCTGAAACTAATGATAGTGATATTTATGTATTTAATACATGCTGAGACTGATAATGGTATATATATATATATATAATCTTTTGTCATACTGTGCTGAGTCTAATACTGAACAAGATATAATTCTTTTCTGCTAAGAATCATGCTGTATAACTGAGGTTCATAGTAAACATGATGTACTACTTCCAATAGTAAACATGATTTACCACTTCTAACATGCTTTCTAAACTTCATTTTAGGTTACTATTCTATTCCTGAAATATTTTACGGGAACTTACATTGCTTTACTAAGTTTCGACTAAACACGTTAATATCCTAACATACTTTACTATTACATACTGGGCATGTTGTACTATTTCTGGAACTTTCTACTAGAATGTGTATCGTGCTAGTAAATTTCACGCTATTCATGACATGATGCTTCCAATCATTGTACTAAAATTTATACCAAGCATAATATGCGACTTCTAAAACATTCTACTGGCACTTGAGCTATGTTACTATACCGGAACTACTAGCTTGCCGAAGAAACTGGCTTTACATATCTCCGTTTCTAATTTTCTGGGTAATTGGCGTAATTCGGTCAATATTCTGCTATTTCTCCCAACTGCATCCATATATATATATATATATATATATATATATATATATATATATCAATTAGGACTAAATACATTAATATTCTAAAAGAAAATATCACTTTTAATATATATATATCCCCAACTTTGACTTATCAAAAACCGGCCGAAAACTCATTATTTCTCGGAAGTCCAGAAGGGAGAAATACTCACTTTAGGGCTAGGAGTATATTGACACTAATTTGGAGCAATTCTACTTACCTTAGCTTGGTAGGACGACGATTCGCCGGCCGAATTTTACGAAACTAAATCCGTAGGAATGCTCTCTGCAGCTTTATACTCCGGTATCTAAGATTAATTTGAGTTTGGACCGCGTATAATGGCGTAATCGGAAGGAAATTTCTATTAAACCTTCGTTCCCTCTGTTTTCTTATGTACTCTTTGTTATTCTCTAGAAATTTATGAATTTTATCACTTAAAACCGAAGTTTGGGGGCTTTTATACTTGAGGCTGCACCTCACCTCCGTGGCACGTTGACCATCGCGGAGGTGAGCCTCCGTGACACGCTGGTCATCGCGGAGGTGAGCCTCCGTGACACTCTGTCCATCGCGGAGGAGGTCTGCCAGCCTCCTCTTACAATGGTTCGACGTGTCGCTTATCTGGTCTTTCCCCGGGCCCTTCACCAGCGTGTATGGCATTCAAAAACTCTTAACCAACATGCGAGTAGGCCATCTAAACATCAAGAATTTATGGCGTGTAACAATTTTATTTATAGTAATCATTACCCAATCTTAATCATAAGTTAGAAAATTGAGTTGTGAAATAAAAGCCAGAGAACAGAATGAGATCTTTGGGGTGACAAGTAAATTAGTTGAATTAACACAGTAGCTTAAGAATTGATATAGTTAAGCCTATTGTTGTAGATTGTGAGTTGTTGAATAATCGGGAAACTCAAACAAACGCATCAAAGCTAAAGCTTTTCAGATAAATTGAGGCTTAATTACTTTCCTAATAAGAAGTTCCGTTAGAACTCACGTGTCCACAGGTTTGATAAATTGCTAGACTATGTTTTCTCATGCTCCAGCACTCAATTATTTTATTTTTTCGGTATGACTTGACATGATATTGTGATACTATTACATGTTTCTGTATCCCTAGTTGTTATGTTCCTTTCTTGGTGATATTTACATTCAGTTTTAGTATTCATTTCATGCATTAATATAATCATAATCAGCAGGGAGAAATGGCCATTTTCCCCCAACGTGAGTGCCATAAAGGCATGGTTTAGCTACCCCGCACTCGCAGGTGCCAAATTATTTGTTGAGGAGACAAGTCGACTCTCTCCCGTGTGTATTGCCAGATCCTCACATATGCAGGGCCTGCGAGCAAACTATTTATTGAGGAGATAGTCCAACACTCTTCCGTGCATGTTTCCAGATCCTCACATATGCAGGGCCATTATATGAAGAAAAAGAATTCTCTTTTCACAAGAAAGTTAGTTCTCAGTTTCAACTTCAATTATCAACTTATATCAAAATTTTAGATTTTTATATGTTTTATATATGTTTTATTGAGAAAATATTTTTGTTCATTTATTATGATTTACCCCAATAGGTCTTGTTCCGCTCCTTTAGGAGGTAGTTCATGAGACTTACTGGCAATCTTTCAAAGGTACTTCACCCGCTTGGACCTACTACATCATGTGGCGGGTGATTGAGGTCGTTGAAGACGAGATTCATGGCTAGATTCAGGAATTTACTGATTCAGTTGGCAAGCTCAATTAACTTTTCCAGTGATAGCTAATATCATTTTCAACTTGCACTATATTTGTAGTTATTTTTAGTATTTTGGGGTATGCCCGGTGAACATGTTCTATTAGATTCTTTATTTAGTTTCGTTTAGAGGCTCATGACTTTGCCTAGTGGGTTACATTAGTTTTGCATTTTAGTCTTTTATGTTTTCATGGAATCTTCAAGTTTCATATATTAATATCTAATGCAGATTGTATTATGCTCAGTTGGTACCTTATTTGGGTAGGTGTTTCTTATTAATCCGAAGAGTGTTATGACCAGACAACTCAATTCAGGGTTCGCTCGACAGGTAGCTCAGATCGGGTGCCAATCACATCCTACCCTAGTTTTGGAGTGGGTCAACTTGGTATCAGAGCAGCCAGGTTTGGAGGTCTTAGGGAGTCATGAGTCGTGTCTTATAGAATCCTATGTATAGGTGTGTAGCGTGCTACATTTTATACTTGAGAGTCTATAGGACATATTAGGAAAATTCTCTTTGTTGCTTTTTATATCTTGCGTAAAATTAACATTTAAAGGTCCTAACAATAATTAATCTCTTATTTCATAAATAATGGTCATGACTAGATCAACCTCTTCCTCTGTTGATAATAGCGCTGGCATTCCAGCCATTTATCATCAAGTGCTGCCCCCAGCTGCATCTGCTACAACTAGAGGAAGAGGTAGAGGAAGAGGTAGAGGTAGGGGTCGTGGACAGAATGTCAAAGGAGGAGATGCTAATGCTAGAGATAATCAAGGTCAAGGTTGGGTGACCGCGGGGGGGGGGGGGGGGGAGGTTAGGATCCAATTTTGTCGATTGTTGATGAGCAAGCAGGGATTACTCCTCCTAACCCAGTTAGAGAAAATAAGCTCCAATAACCTAATGCCCGAATTAATAGAATTCTTGAATTTTAGAGTCACTATTTCCTCCGACGGTGATCTACCCATGGGCCAACTCAGGATCAATATGGTTTGGATACATAATTAGTAGAATATGACTCTTGGGATCCCCTAGCTTATGTAGTAGCACATGCAGTTACTCATCCACCTCCAGCTAGAATCAAGTTACGAGACTTCATTAGGCTTCATCCTCCCACTTTCAGGCAGGGACCCGAAGGTAGAGCCAATGTAATTTTTGGAGGAGATTGAAAAAATATTTATTTCCTTTGGCTGTCTTGATACTTAGGCTATTGAGTTGATTGAGTATCAATTGATGCAGGCGGCAAGTGTCTGATGGAGGACTTACCAGAAAAATAGAGGTTTGAATCTACCACTGATCTCTTGGCCATAGTTCAAACGGGCTTTCCGCGAAATATTTTTGACTACTAACTAGTAGAAAGAACCCAGACGGAAATTTAATGATCTCATACAAGGTACGATCACAATTATCAAGTGTGAAATAAAATTTAATAGGTTAGCAGAGCATGCCTACATCTTAGTCTATACATAACGGTAAAAGGTCAGAAAATTTGTGTATGGCCTTAATCTGTACACAACCAGGGATATGGCCTCACACGTGGATGATAAGTCCTTTCTCAAGATAGTGGACACATCCAATCATAAAGAGAGTGTTGACAATTTTATCAAACAGTATGGGGAAGCTAATAAGAAAGCAAAGATCACAAGTAGATATAGTAGGCAGAATGTCACGACCCGAACATAGGCGCAGATCGAGACGCGGAACCTAGAACCATAAATGGCCTTAAGTCAACCCATGTCATGAACATGATAACTAAAGATAATAAATAAAGATGAAAACTGAATTCTAAAATAGCGAAAATCTGAATAACAAATGTTTATCCAATGGAAATATCACAACACATAATCCGAAGCTAAATACATAGGTCTAAGTCTTAAAAGCCTCTAACATACTGAAGAGATGATGGAAAAACACCCCAACTAGCTCACTAGAAATATGAAACTGAAAATAACATAACTCAACTAACTTAAGGTCCTCAAAGGATGAGGACTCACCAACTGGAGAACTAGGTTCGAGCTCAGGAAATTGACTAGCGACGAGACTGAGCCTGAAGATCAGAACCTGTATCATGAAATGATACAACATAAAGTATGTGGTCAGTATTTGGAATGTACTGAGTATGCTAGGTAAGTAAAACAAGTCGAGTAAGTAAAACTGAGATCATGCATATCATAAATCATAACATCATAAGATTCTGAGAGTAAAGGCTGCATGTTGATATCTAAAACCATGAGTAGACATAAACTGAAAAGAAGTGCATATGGCTTGCTATATCTAAAATCATAGGTAAAGGCTCATAAACTGATCTTTAGATCAAACCTATTGAAAACATGATATAGTATCTTATAATATATGTATTACTGAAATCATGAAGAACAATGGAAGACTCATCTTAACCGATAACCACTATGTATGAGCGCATAATGATTTCAGTCTTGCCCACATAGAGGAGGGAAATCCTAAGCCTTGTAAGGACGAAAGATTAAATAAGGTGTGATACCACAGTGGGCCCTTGGGTCGGGGAAACGCTCTCTTGAGAGTCCCTAAAGTATACCTACGTTGGCACGTAGTTTATGAGACTAGGGAACCTTGGAACCCCTAGCCTACTCGGTGCTAGACACTACTCCCAAAGCATATATATTTCTCATATAATTATATATCAAAACATAACTTAAATCTTAACATATGGGGAGTCTTGACTCCAAAACTTGAGATAAATGAACTTATTAGCCTTGGCTAAATCATGAGATCATGCTTAACTTGAGTGAGCTTGCCCAAATCTTAATATCATGCTTGCATGAAATATACATTATAAGTTAAATCATAAATATATTCATGGGTAACTTGTAAATATTCATACATGCTAGATATTTCATCATACTTGAAACCCTCAATCATAAACTATACTTTTTCATAAACTTGCATAATTGGGCAAAATCTTCTAAAACTTGAACTCATGAATTTTTAATTAAAACATGCATAAAATCTATCCATTAATCATCAAACATACTTTAAAATACATAGGGAATCAACCCATAAACAATTTGTAAGAAATCTATGAAATTAGATTGAAATCACTTTTAAATCATAATTTGAATTGAGACTTGCTTCATCAAATTAAGAGGAATTATGGGCATGAGGGTGGAAGAAATCCTTATTCATGGCCTCACATACCTAGATAAGATTAATCTACACCCTTCCTTGAAAGCCCAAGAGATTTGGGGAAGAACTTGAAGAATTCTAGGTTTGATCTCCTATGGGATCCTCTAAACTTGCATGCACGAGAAAGGAATAGGTTAGAATAGGCTAAATCCTCTTAAAACTCTCCTAACAGAGCTTAAAATGACATAGTTTAGGCTTAGGAGCTTAGAAATAACGGAAATGCCCTTACTTAAATTGCAAAAAATTTTACTCTACCAAATGTCACAACTCACACCACGACTCGTACCTCCATACCAAAACTCGTGGTTTCACCCTTTACTTCTTTCCAAAATTTTCTCAGTTCTCAAGACTTCGCACGATGACTCGGCAGGATGAGTCATTACTCGACACAATGACCCATTGTGTCCTCTCGTTGTCACTACTGAATCCATAAGTAAAGCTCCTGGAACTTCCACCACAGGTCAAACAACGAATCATACCATCAAACCATGGGTTGTTGGACCCATCCGTTGCCTCTGCACCAACTTTCACTACACCTCCTCATGGGTACTTACACGTCTTGTTATTCCTTACAACGAGTCGTGCCACGACTAGTACCATCCAACTCTGGTACCTTAGAGACAAATAACGACTTCAAACCATGGCCCGTTACATCACCCAATGGGTCATCCCAGGACTCATAACTACTGAGCCTCGTGCTACAAATTCTAACCACAAGTGGTACCACGACTCGTTACTCCTTCCTACGACTCGTACCACGAGTCGTTTTGAGTTATTTTTCAAGCATTTTCTGCTGATCAGATTTCTAATCCCGAGTCTAGTATTAGGGATTCTTGGGGTATACAATATCTTCCCCTTGGTAACATTCGTCCTCGAATGTGGGGTAAACATACTGAAAGCTAGGGAAAGGAACTAAAATCTCAAATAGTGAGCATCTGAGCTGAACACTAATGGAGTGACTGACTCCGAACTGATATACATGACTAAACTGACTTCATGATTCACACATACATGCACTGGCATGAAAGGAATTGAGAGACATAAACTAGACATGAGACTGAGTAGAGTATTAAGGAGAAAACTGATACCTCAAGCTGAAACTGAGCCAAAAGGGAAAATATGTGGGTATTTAGTCATCATATCTGCTTCGTCTTCCCACATAGCTCCCTCAATAAGCTGATTTCTCCACAGAACCTTTACTAAAGCTAATTCTTTATTTCTCAACTTCTGAACCTGATAATCAAGGATGTTAACGGGTACCTCCTCATAGCTAAGGTTATCCTTCATACCTACATTCTCCATGGGAACAACCAACGTCGGATCACCAATGTACTTCTTTAACAACGATACATGAAAGACCAAATGTACCAAAGCCAACTCAGCTGGAAGCTCTAATTAATAGGCCACTTTGCCGACATGTCTCACAATCCGGTGGGGACCAACATATTGGGGACTAAGCTTCCCTTTCTTTCCGAACCTCATTACCTCCTTTATGGGAGATACATTCAAGAACACCCAATCATCAACTTCAAGTTCTCTTTGCCTAACATCAGCATATGATTTTTGATGATTTTGAGCTATTTTCAGCCTTTCTCTTATAAGTTGAACTTTCTCTATAGCCTCATCAACTGAATCTGGTCCTATCAACATAGCTTCACCTACCTCAAACCAACCATTAGCGATCTACATCTCCTCCCACAAAGAGCTTCAAACGGAGCCATCTGAATACTGCTCTCAACTACCTTTAAAATCAATCACACATGCTCTCAATATATCCTCAAGAGTTTGAATAATCCGCTCAGCCTGACTATCCGTTTGTGGGTGAAGAGTTGTGCTAAGCTTGACCTGAGTACCAAGTCCCTTCTAAAACAATCTCTAAAATTGCGAGGTGAACTAAGTACCTCTATCTGATAAGATGGATAAGGGGACTCCATGAAACTAAACTAACTCCTAAATATACAACTTAGCATAGTCCTTGATCTTGGACAAATTTATATGCCCAAGTGATACTCAAAAGTATCATTTTAGCCTTGTTTATCTATCAATGTGTATACATTCTCATGTAATTGGTAATAAAATGTGAATTTATACTAACCAACATGATTAGCATTGTTTTGCAGGTAAAATGTGATTTCGAGAAGCTAAAATGCATGTTGGATGATACCGGAGTTGGACTTGGATGCGAGCAAGGGAAAAGGCATTGGACAGCATGAAATAAAGGGGCTCCGCGATGGAGCCGTGTCACGCTGCCATCGCGGAGGCATTCTGTCGGGATAGGGAAAATTCGCCTAAATTTCCAGAGAGGGTCCGCGTTTGCTCCGTGGCACGGAGGCCTGTCTCCGCGTTGCACGTCGTGCCACGTTGGGCCTAATTTCCTGGACCCCCAGTTCCAGTGAGGGTCCGCGTCCGTAGCGTGTCATGGAGGCAGTGCTCCGCGATGCACTCCGTGACACGTTGCTCGTTATTCCGGGAAAAATTCCCAGCAGTATAAATAGAACACTTAGGTTCATTTTTCATTATTCTGACTTGGTGGAGCTAGGACGTGGGTTACAGTCAGTTGAGGGACGAAAATATCAGGGTTTTTTCTCTCTTTCTTTCTTCTTTAATTCAATTGCTTGTATGATTAACACTCATTTTAAGATGTTTAATTCACAAATGAGTGGCTAATTCCTCTCCTTGTTGAGGTTATGAACAATTGTGATGAAATTTGATCATTGATTATTTGGTTTTTCATCTTTTCTTCCATGTTGTTCTATTAATTCTTGTTCTTACTGCATTAATGTGTGGCCTACGTTAATGTAAATCTAAAAAGTCCGATTTCACTCGAGAGAGCAAGAAACTGGAAAGTTGTGAATTAATAGGATATGTTCTTTACTTGGTTTGGGAAAATTGAGTCTTGATTTGCTTTCAGGATAGAAATACACCGGAAAGTCGTATTAGTCAATTTAGGAACCGGAATTGTATGGCTAGAACATGAATTGCATTTGATCACAGAAATGTAGACGGATGGTTCATGATTCTTAAGTGAGGTTAAATACGAGAGTTTTAATCTCTTGGCAAATGTTCTTGGCTAGCAACTGGAGGAAAAGATTAACCAAAGTATGATGACAATTAATTTCATTACATGTTCGTTTAACCTCTACATGTTCGTTTAACCTCAGCATGCTCTCATTCATAGTTCAGACTCAAATTAGATAATTGTTTTTAGCTTTAGTATAAAAATTATAAAACAAACTATCAACTTTTTGGTTACACTATTGTCTGCATTTTTAGAAGTAAAATATAGTACACTTGAACGAATTGCACTTCATCCAAGTCTCTGTGGGATCGATACTTGGCTTACTAAAGCCACTTACTACTTGTTCGACCACGTGCACTTGCGTGTCGTTTTATACCCCACAATTCACGCGAACAAGTTTTTGGCGCCGTTGCCGGGGACTTGGCAATTGGTGAATTTGTTTTAAGTGTTAATTTACTGTATTTTTATTTTCTTAGTGTTGACAACTTGGTCTTAGCTTGTATTTTGCAGACTTAATTGCTGTTGAACACTGGCAAGAGACAAGGAGCTGGTGGAATCGTATATAGAGCCAGAAAGAATATTTCACAATAAACGGAGAGAAACTCTACAAAGAAAGCTGCAGTTGCTCAGACAGACGATCATGGAGCAACAACAGAATCCACCGGTAGTACGGGCAGTGTTAGTGCCCGAAGAAGCAGCAGCTCGGCCGGTTCGCGAGGGGGCAATCCCACATGCCAATAATGTTACATCTAGTATCCGCAAACCTGAGCCGGGAGGGAGATTTGAACTGAAGCAGAATATGGTGCAGTTGTTGCACACTAGCGAGCAATTTACCGGTCTCCCTCATGAAGATCCGCAGCAGCATCTCCAAAATTTTTTGGAGATAAGTGACACTTACATCCCCGCTGGAGTGTCATCAGACTATGTCCGGCTTACATTATTTCCATTCTCATTACTAGGAGAAGCCAAGAGGTGGTTGAAAGCTGAGCCACCGAATTCTATTTCTACGTGGGATGATCTTGCACGGAAGTTTTTGATACGGTTTTTTCCCTCTGGTAAAACAACAAGACTTAGAAGTCAGATTCTAAGTTTCAAACAAAGAGAGGGAGAAAATTTATATCAGGCCTGGGAGAGATTTAAATCCATGTTGCGTGTTACACCCCGTAGAATTTCCGGCACTAAGATGACCTATTCCCACGTTGGTTAAGCATATTTGAAGGCCATACGTGTTGGAGAAGGGCCCGGGAAAAGATCGGATGAGAAGCCTGTCGAACCATCGCGGAAGGAGCCGAGGCAGAGCCCCTCCGCGATGGCAGCGTGTCACGGAGGAGGAGCCTCTGCGTTGGCTCCGTGACACGTTGGCCTTGTCCAGGCCCAAGTATATAAAGCCCCACTTCGGTTTTAAATGATAGAAACTTATAAAAATTTCCATAAAACGTAGAGAGCAGAGAGGGATGAAGGAAATTAATTAATTTTCGTCCGATTACGCTGCCAAACGCTGCCCAAACTCAAATTAATCCTAGATACCAAGGTATTTAGCAGCAGAGAGCATTTCTACGGAGTTAGTTTCGCGAAATACGGCCGACGAATCGGCGAGCCACCGAACTAAAGTAAGTAGAATTGCTCTAAATTAATGTCTATGTGTTCCTAGCTGAGAAGTGAATATTTCTCCCGTCTGGGCCGCTGAAAAATAGCGAGTTTCTGGCCGTCTTTCGATAAGCCTAAGTTTAGGCTATAAACTATATCGAAAGTGACGTTGCCTTTTGAAATAAAGTTGTATTTAGTGTTAATTGATATGTTTATGAATGCAGTTGGGAGAAAACAGTTGAAGTACCGGCCGAGCCTCGTCCGACAGACGAATAATTCAAGGATAAGGTATGTAAAGCTAATTCCTTCGGCAAGTTAGTAATCCAGTACGATAGATAGCGTGATGTACAGAAAAAAAAGAACTTATAAGTCAAGCACTAAGTCCAGTTTGAATTTAGTAAGCATGTTTTTATGATATTATGATATACATATACTCAGAATCAAGTTAGTAAAGCAACATCAGATAGTCAGATGATATCTCAGTTACAGTATAGGCAGACAGTCAGATAATATCTCAGATACAGTATAGTTCAGTATTGCGTTATTATGAACATTGGTACAACATGAGAAGCATTGGGCTGTAAAGTGTACGAGACCTATCAGTATGTGATGTAATATGCTACGTTAAGATATTGTTGTGTTCAGCTGAAACCCCGCGGAATAGTATAGTATCCGTAAAGCATTTCAGACATAGAATAGTAGACTAAAACAAAGTTTAGAAAGTATGTCAGGAATAGTAACTCATGTTACTATAGAAAATCAGTATACAGCATAGTTTCAGCAGGAAGTCTATATCATGTTCAGCATTAGCCTCAGTATAGTCGGGCAGAAGACTATATTCGTACATACATATATATTACTTCTAGCCTCAGCATGTATTAAGTATGTACACATTTCTATTACTAGTCCAGCATATAGTGTATACAGAAACTTAGTAAACAGTAGAGTTTTCAGCAGAAACATTGTCTTATATAGCATTTGCTCCAGTACAGCCCTGCATGAGACTATACTCATATTTATACGTCTTTACCTGCCTCAGTACTTATTAAATACGTACAGATTACTATCATTAGCTCAGCATGTAATATATATGATACTTCACCCCTATTAGCCTCAGCATGTGAGATACCCAGACAGTATTACCAGTTGAGACCGTTGTGTTGTTTGGGGTTGGATTACCTAGCATCCATGACCGCCCGGGGTTAATAGCTGTGTCGACTCATCCGCCAGAGGACGAGGATACGTCACTCCACGGAGTGGCATGCCGTCCCGCCAGGGGACGAAGATGGGATGCCAGTTTTTCCCCATATTTGTGCCTTGATCGGCCCTTACACACCCCAGTCGAGCGGATACGCCCGGGTGCAGATTCAGGAGTCCTCCGGACTCAGATACAGTTATAGTCAGGGGCTCAGCGAGCCCAAGTGCATACCCTGGGACCGGCAGGATGCTTACAGCCACTATAGGAGATGGGATGACCGGGGTAGGGGCATAGATTATGTGTTGATTGTACCTCCTGGCTTATGGGGGCCGGGTAAGGTTTGTGTGTGCTATGTTATGTTATTTCATGTTATGCCATGTTATGTTAGATACAAGTAGATCAGCAGTAGCACGATACGTTTCCAGGTATGACTCTTATCCTTTCCAGTAAAGATTGAGAGAAGGTATGATTTACATTATCAGACAGTTAGTCTATTCTCTCTACTTTAGTTTCTTTAGTTATATTATTGTATTCAGATTTTGCTTCAGTTATTATTTTACATACTCAGTACCAGCGGTACTGACGCCCGGTGGGGCGCTGCATTACTTGCCTGCAGGTACTTATAGACGAGCAGGTGACACTACGTGATTCCTGTCAGCGATCGAGTATTCAGCTCCTGTCATCCGGAGACTGAATTCCAGAGGTGTATTTCAGTTCTTCTGTTATATAGTACGGGTAGATCGGGGCCCTGTCCCGATCAGTTCTATTACCATTCCTAGAGGCTTGCAGTCTGTATATATTCCCTGTGGTCAGATGAGCCGGTCGTGTGAGGCCTTGAGTTGTTTAGTTGCCAGTATTCTTGCTTTCTTTTACCTTGGCCGTGTGGGGCCATAGCTTGCCAGTAGTGGTGACCTTGCCGGTCACGTAGTTTCTTTTTGTGCTTTATGATTGAGTTGCAGATAACTAGACAGCATGGTGGCCTTGTCGACCCGCATAGGTTCCCCTGAATTACCTTGTTTCTGGTCAGCTGATAATACAGGTACAGAAGGCTATAGGTCAATAGGTCGGGGGCTGTGTTTACAGCCGTTATATAGCCCTTTGTTTCCAGAAATGTGAGTTAGAGCCAGCCAGGCACCAGATGTGCCCAGGCTTGACGGTCCAGCGAGTCAGGTCCTAGTAGGGCACCAGGTGCCAGTCATGCCCCCCAAGGCGGGGCGTGACATTGCGGGACTGTCCTCATCATCATCAGTCCAATGATGTGCTGGTGCACACATTTATAGAGAGTTTGGAACCCCACACCAAAATATTGCTAGACTCAGCAGCTGGAGGGCAAGCGCTGGAGAAAACTTATGAGGAGCTGTACACCTTGTTGAACCATATTTCATAGGGCAATCCAGAATGGAATGCTGATTCATCAAGAGGTGGGACAAGGAAGGCAGCAGGAGTGCTAGAAGTGGATGGGTTTACAGCTATCGCTGCACAGATCGCTGCATTGCAAAATCAACTTAACACCCACTTCAGCAACATGACATTGAACCAGCCTCAAGCCCCAGTTAATGCAGTGCAGCAAATGTGGTGTGAAGTGTGTGGAAGCAGTGAGCACTCAGCTGAGTGTTGTGGAGCCAATCCTGACTCGGTAAAATTTGTGGGTAATGTGCAAAGGAACCACCAGCAGTATGGTAGTAGCTACAACTCCAATTGGAGGAATCACCCTAATTTCTCATGGGGTAGCAACAACCATCAGGGCCAAAGTTTGGGTCAGGGTGTGCAAAGGAACCAAGGAGGGCAGCAGAATTATCAAGCACAATTCAGAAACAACAATGCACCTCCTCCACCACCATCACCCAGCATTGAGGAAATGTTCAAGACCATGATAGCTAACCAAGCTCAATTGCAGGCTGACTATGTGAAATTGGCAGCCGAAGTGAAAAACAACCAGTTAGCTACCAAGGCACTTGAATATCAGTTTGGGCAATTTGCTAGTGCCCAAAACACAAGGCCTAGAGGAGGACTGTCGAGCGACACGGATACCAATCCCAAGCAGGTAAATGCAGTGACCACAAGGAGTGGTTTGCAGCTGAAAGAGGTGGAACCAGAAAGACCACCTCAACAGTCGGGAGCAGCTAAAGTTGAGAGGGATCACAGTACTGAAAGGGGGAAGACTAAGGAAGCTGAATCGGAAAGACCTCCACCCCCGTTCCCTCAACGACTAAAGAAACACAAGGAGGAGGCGTGTTTCAAGAAATTCATGGAGGTGCTGAAACAGGTACATGTTAACTTACCTCTTGTTGATGTCTTGCAGGGAGAGCCGAAATATGCTAAGTATATAAAGGACATTGTAGCAACCAAAAGTCGGTTGACTGAGTATGCCACGGTGGCTCTAACGGAGGAGTGCACTTCCCGGATCCAAAATAGACTGCCCACAAAGCTAAAAGACCCTGAGAGTTTTACTATCCAGATTACTATTGGGCAGAGTATCCGAGCTCGTGGATTGTGTGATTTGGGAGCGAGCATAAATTTGATGCCGTCTTCGGTATTCAGAAAGTTGGGTCTAGGGAGTCCTAGACCCACAAATGTAATCTTGCAATTGGCAGATCGGTCCTTAGCCAGACCTGATGGCATTGCAGAGGATGTTCTGGTGCAAGTTGGCTCCCTAATTTTCCCGGTAGATTTTGTCGTGCTGGATTTTGAACCAGACGCGGAAGTCCCATTTATTTTGGGACGTTCTTTCTTGGCAACCGGGAAAGCACTAATCGACGTAGCTGCGGGGCAGTTAATAATGCGAGCACATGACAAGGTGGAGGTGTTCGATGTGTACAAGGCACCCAAGCTCCCGACGATGCATGAAGAACTCTAGGTGATCAATGTGATTGATCATGGTAATGATAAGCAGATGAAGGATTCCCGAGAGTTAATGGGAAAACCACCGGAAAGGTGTAAGCACTACTGGGGGGAGGACGGTGCCCGAGAGAAATCGTCCATCACCCTAGAGGACAATTGAGCTTAACGACGTCGAGCCACGATGGTAAACCAGGCGCTGCACGGGAGGCAACCCATGAAAATTTTTTCTTTCTTCTTGTAAAGTGTAAATAGATTTTTCTTTTCTTTTTCTTTTTCTTGATTTACAACAAATTTTTCGTTTTAGTTTTTATTTATTTGAATTTAGAGTGAAACCTATAATTCTAACCAATTCTGTATAGTGAGATGAATTTCAGGTCAAACGGAGAAAAATATGCACGGCATCGCGAAGGAAAAGTTGAGGTATGAAAAATTAATAAAAAGTGGAAAACAGTGAGCTGGGGCGATAGCTCCGTGTCACGGAGGTGGACCTCCGCGTTACCCTCCGTGACACGTTGAGGTATAACCCAGAAATTTTAAAAATTTCCAGAACAGCCTCACGATGGCTCCGTGTCACGGAGGCAGTGCACCGCGATGCACTCCGTGACACGTTGCCTTGAATATCGCGACGGGTCACACCGGGTCGCCGGGTGACCCGCGCGATTTTCTTACTTTTTAACCCTGAAAACCTCCCTTTTTCCCTATTTTTTTAATCCCTCCGCGACCAAACCCCCCAAAACCCATCCCCCATCAACGTGACACGGAGTAAGGCAAGAAATTAAACGATGTTTCTTCAATTCTTCAAAGACAAGGTATGTTTTCCAATTTCCTCTCAAATTCTTGTCGATTTTCTTTGATTTTGTGCATGGGAGGTAAGCTAAATTGCCCTAAGTCGAAATTAATCATGAATTCGATTTCATTGTTGATTGATGAATGTTCAGAATGTCGTATGATTGCTTGAACTTGTCGATTGCATAAATTAATCGAATTTGATTGATAATATCAATTCTAGGGCTTGTATGTTGAATTTGAAGTTGAGAATGTATTGAAATTGTCAATTTCATGCCGGGATGTAAATGTTGAATGAGATGAGTCGATGTGCTAATTGTTAGGATGTTAATAGAACGATGGAGTCTCGGGTTAAAGGAATGTGAAATTTGTAAGAATTGGTTGGTTGTATAGGTTCGTGTGTAGATAAATTTTTGTTGTTGTTTTTGTTTCTTTGTTTTTCTTTGCTAAGTGCGATGGTTAAAATGTTAGCGATGGTAGTGATTGTGATTGGCTGTACGAAGTCTGTGTAGTACGCAGAAGATATACCGTCGAATTTTTTGAACGCACTAAGCATGATTGTATAGTTGTTTGTTTTGTGTAAATAAAGATAATCTTGTCGTAGTGTTGTAACTGTAGCTAAGGACTAAGTGTGGGGTAACCTAGCATAACCCGACCTTAGCCAAAGTTAATATCTGTTAGCTTAACATTGATCTTGTTTACTTGGGTTGACAGGTAAAATGGCAAGCCGGCAAGAGAAAGGAAAAGACGCATCAACTTCGGGCGCCGGAAGGAAGCGAATCAGACTGGGCACAGCAGTCCCAGCTGCACCAGCAGTTCCACGTGGCCAGCGCCGCCAGTACGGAACAAGATGGGTGACAGACGAGGGGAAAAAGTGGTACGCAAAGCACAAAGAAAACAAATATTTTCCCGAGGAGCATATAGAACGGGAACCATTGGCACAGGAGTTCCCTAGGATGGTTCACCGAATCGAGGCAGCTGGGCTCAATTTCATATTTGAGGAGCCCAAGGAATGCAATTTGCACCTGGTTCGGGAGTTCTATGCCAATTGGAACCCGACGATCAGGAGTCACACCATCAAGATTAGAGGGCAAATAGTCACTCTAGAGCCCCACCACCTCAATGCCATCATAGGAGCGCGGGACACAGACGCCCACGTACTCCGATAGCTGAACATTACCCCACCGTATGCGGATATTAGACGCACACTGTGTGGGGCCCGGTCGACAACTAGATGGAGCAGACACAAAGAGAGGGGCTACCACCAGACTTTGCCCTATTCACAGATGAACAGGGAAGCCCGAATCTGGCTGAAGATAGTCTGCTCATGCCTCATCCCAGGGGTACATATGACTGATGTAACCTGGGATCGTGTTTGCCTGGTGTACGCCCTGATGAAAGGGCTGGAGATCAATGTTAGGGCGGTTATTATATCCGCCATGAAGAGAGCCCGGTTGCACCAAGGACACAGGTATGGCTTTGGTGGACTAATCACCACCTTCCTCAGGGGCCTAGATGTCGAGGAGGAGGCCCTCGATTATATCCCGCAGTTGGAGCGGCGGGCCTTAGATGTTACCAAAACTAAGGCCCCCAACACCACTCACGGGCCAGTGCTTACACTTGGCGAGCGACATGCTCGTGATGACCAGTACATGCCTCGGATGTATGGGATGCAGATGCTCTAGCTGAGGATAGATGGGAGGCCGGCGACAGAGGAGGAGCTATGGCAGCTCGAGCTAGACTACCCCTTCGGCGAGAACGCCAGGGCTCTATGCCGAGTGGGGCCAACATTTGTAGAGCCCATAGATGATGATGTCCCCACAGATGAGGAGACACGTCGGGAGGACTCCGATGTGGAGTCCGATGATGACGACGGAGGCGACTCGGACATGGGAGATGAAGCAGCAGCACCCGATGAAGAAGTGGAATACTTTGACTGATCAGGGAGTTCCACCACCCGATTTTGTGCTATTTTAATTTTTGTGAACACTGGGGACAGTGTTCGAGCTAAGTGTGGGGTGGGAGTAGTTAGGTGCTGGGCTGGGCTGTTTTGTATGTATGCTCTCTTCTGTTGTCGTGTATGTGAATATTTGTTTGTCCCTGTGAGTTGTGAATTTTTAAGTTGTTCTGTTTGTTAAATTGATGTGTGTTGCTGAATGTTGCTAGCTGATTCTGATTCTGTACATATTTTTGTTATCGAAATGATCGATATTTTTAAATTTTTTAAAATTTTTTCTATCGAAATGATCGATATTTTCAACATTTTTTTTTACTTCTTGGGTTTCTCGGCGTTTGTTTTCGGTTCTTTTACCGAGAATGGTCCCATTGAACCGACGTCTTAGTTAGTGACCGTTCCCTATGATGGATGGATGACGACCGTCTTAAGGGAAATGTAGTCGTTAGGAGTAGATTTTTTTCAATTATTTTTCAATTTTTCAATCTTTTTCTTTGGTGGATTGCATCCCAAAACCTGTAGTTACTATATGGTTGCGAAATTCTGGTTGCGTGTTGTACATGATATTCAAAATGCAAAGGTGATTCGTATGAAAGCATGCAACTTTGTAAATATGTTGAGATACCTAAGCCGTAGAGTTTGATTCAGTGTGATTGAGGCTTAATGTTTGAATTCCTGTAAGTAGCTGACTGAAGAGTCTGTGAATACATCTTGAATTGAGCATGTGCAAAAAGTGTGAAGTGAGGTGTTGTTATTCCATGCTATTGTGAAGTGTCTAGAACTTGCCTGGTGTGTGTACAAAATGAAATGAAGGAGGTGTATTGTAGGAAAGGATGTAGGCATTTCTTTGTTTTAACCGAGAGTTTCTATTTTTCCTTGTCATACACACCTTGATTGTATACCCTAGTCAGCCCGTTGAGCCTTTAGCCTATTATTTTTTTCTTTTGTCCAAAAAGTGTAAACCGAGCTTAATTCCTTCTTTTCATTAGCCGTAAAGTCTATACATAACTCCTAAGCGCTTAAGAAGAGAAAATCATCTTCCCGAAGTGTCAAAGAGTGAGAATGATGAAAAGAAAAAGAAAAGCAGAGTGATAGAAGAAAAGAAAAGGTTGAAGGTGAACTTGCTATAAATAAACGATAATGAAGGTGCATGAATAATCTTTGTTGTTGTGTCAAGTGTGCTTAATGCAATGGGTCATACTAAAGAAAATCATCAAGAATGTGATGATGAAAAAAAAAGAGAAACAATGTCCATGAGTTGATGGGATGTGTTGAAAAGGCGCTTAAGGATGCTAGTGGCTATTATTGGCTAACCCAATATGTACTAGTTCCGTAGCTTCCCTTACAACCCGTTAAAGTCCTATGTGATCTTACATCGCACTTCTTTATATTAGTGGAGTAATACACTAAGGGCAAGCTTATGGGTCATGACATGATGCATGTGAATTCTTTTGGGAGAGAGAGTGAAATTGTTTTTACATGCCCCTGCTTGAATGTTTATGAGTCATATGAGCAAAAGGGGAAGATTCTCTTGTGTTGTGAGGGCACATGCTTGATGAAAGGTTAATTTTCGTGTCGGATATCTTAATCAGCTAATTTTCATGAGTTTGCCAATATCGAGAGTCGATTCTTAAAGTCTAGGAGGTCTTAATGTATTGAAGGTCATTGCATTGATAAGACCATGCATGTTTTCTTGATGATTTTCTGAATCGAATAATCGGTATGACCGTAGTCTAAATTGTCGAACCGAAGTAGCGAGGTTGGGATGTAAATTGCATGAATTGTATCTTTGTTGTTCGAGGACGAACAAGGATTTAAGTGTGGGGTAAGTGATCTTGGGCAAATTTATATGCCCAAGTGATACTCAAAAGTACCATTTTAGCCTTGTTTATCTATCAATGTGTATACATTCTCATGTAATTGGTAATAAAATGTGAATTTATACTAACCAACATGATTAGCATTGTTTTGCAGGTAAAATGTGATTTCGGAAAGCTAACATGCATGTTGGATGATATCGGAGTTGGACTTGGATGCGAGCAAGGGAAAAGGCATTGGACAACATGAAATAAAGGGGCTCCGCGATGGAGCCGTGTCACGCTGCAATCGCGGAGGCATTCTGCCTGGATAGGGAAAATTCGCCTAAATTTCCAGAGAGGGTCCGCGTTTGCTCTGTGGCACGGAGGCCTGTCTCCGCGTTGCACGCCGTGCCACGTTGGGCCTAATTTCCTGGACCCCCAGTTCCAGTAAGGGTCCGCGTCCGTAGCGTGTCACGGAGGCAGTGCTCCACGATGCACTCCGTGACACGTTACTCGTTATTCCGGGAAAAATTCCCAGCAGTATAAATAGAACACTTAGGTTCATTTTTCATTATTCTGACTTGGTGGAGCTAGGACGTGGGTTACAGTCAGTTGAGGGACGAAAATATCAGGTTTTTTCTCTCTTTCTTTCTTCTTTAATTCAATTGCTTGTATGATTAACACTCATTTTAAGATGTTTAATCCACAAATGAGTGGCTAATTCCTCTCCTTGCTGAGGTTATGAACAATTGTGATGAAATTTGATCATTGATTATTTGGTTTTTCATCTTTTCTTCCATGTTGTTCTATTAATTCTTGTTCTTACTGCATTAATGTGTGGCTTACGTTAATGTAAATCTAAAAAGTCTGGTTTCACTCAAGAGAGCAAGAAATTGGAAAGTTGTGAATTAATAGGATATGTTCTTTACTTGGTTTGGGAAAATTGAGTCTTGATTTGCTTTCAGGATAGAAATATACCTGAAAGTCGTATTAGTCAATTTAGGAACCGGAATTGTATGGCTAGAACATGAATTGCATTTGATCACAGAAATGTAGACGGATGGTTCATGATTCTTAAGTGAGGTTAAATACGAGAGTTTTAATCTCTTGGCAAATGTTCTTGGCTAGCAACTAGAGGAAAAGATTAACCAAAGTATGATGACAATTAATTTCATTACATGTTCGTTTAACCTCAGCATGCTCTCATTCATAGTTCAGACTCAAATTAGATAATTGTTTTTAGCTTTAGTATAAAAATTATAAAACAGACTATCAACTTTTTGGTTGCACTGTTGTCTGCATTTTTAGAAGTAAAATATAGTACACTTGAACGAATTGCACTTCATCCAAGTCTCTGTGGGATCGATACTTGGCTTACTAAAGCCACTTACTACTTGTTCGACCACGTGCACTTGCGTGTCGTTTTATACCCCACAATTCACGCGAACAGTCCTCAGTTGAATCTATAGTTTTGACCGGTAGAAAATGAGCTGCCTTGATCAACCTGTCTACAATCACTCAAATAGAGTCATACTACCGACGAGTACGAGGCAACCCTGTGATGAAATCCTTATTGATCTCTTCACACTTCCAAGAGGTAATACAAATGTCTTGTAGAACACCTCTAGGTCTTTGATGCTCAACTTTCACCTTATTGATAGTTTGGTCACTTAGCCACAACTCTGCTATGTCCTTCTTCATGCCATTCCACCAATAGACTTTCCGTAGATTACGGTACATCTTGATGGTACCTGGATGTATAGAATATCGAGAATCATGAGCTTCATGCAACATCCACTCCCTCAAATCATTAATGGCCGAAACACACAAAAGGCCCTGGTATCAAAGTACTCTATCTCCCCTTGGGAGAAGACCTCTACCTTCTGATTCTGAACCGCTTCCTTCAACTTTACCAAAATAAGATCCTCATCTTTCCTAGCCTTGACCTAGTCACCAAGGAGGATTCTGAACCATTCTGAATAATGACACCACCATACGCCGAATCAACAAGGCGAACCCCTAATCGTGCAAGCCAATGCCCATCTTCCATATGAGAAATACTCTCCATGGATAACCTACTAAGGGAATCTGCCACTATGTTGGCCTTGCACGGATGATAAAGGACACTCATGTCATAGTCCTTGAGAAGCTCTAAGCACCTCCTTTGTCACAAATTCAGGTCCTTCTGGTTGAACACATATTGTAGGCTCTTGTGGTCCGTAAACACATCCACATAGACCACATACAAATAATGCCTCCAAATCTTCAATGTGAACACCACCGCTGCTAATTCCAGATCATGCGTTGGGTAATTCTTCTCATGAGTCTTAAGCTGTCTAGAGGCATATGCAATGACCTTGCCATGCTGTATCATCACACACCCAAGACCAACCCTAGAGGCATCACAATACACAACAAATCCATCTGTACCCTCAAGTAGGGTCAATACTGGGGCTGAAGTGAGTAGGGTATTTAACTCTTAAAAACTCTTCTCACAGGCATCCGACTATTGAAATTTAACTTTCTTTTGGGTCAACTTAGTCAACAGTGCGATAATGGATGAAAATCCTTCAACAAACCTCCTGTAATAGCCAGCTAAACTCAAGAAACACCTGATATCCGAAGGGTTAACTGGTCTAGGCCAATTCTTTACAGCTTCTATCTTTTGAGAGTCCACCTGCACACCCTCGCTTGAAACCATGTGGCCCAAAAGTACTACTGAGTTCATCCAAAACTCACACTTGCTGAATTTAGCAAACAACTGGTGATCCTTGAGAGTCTGTAGCATAATCCTCAAATGAGTGGCATGCTCCTCCTAGCTCCGAGAGTATATGAGAATGTTGTTTATGAAGACAATCACGAACATGTCCAAGTATGGCTTGAACACCCTATTCATCAAATCCATAAAAACTGCAAGAGAATTCATTAGTCCAAAAGACATAACTACAAACTCATAGTGACCATATTGAGTCCCGAAGGCTGTCTTTGGAATGTCACTCTCCCTAACTCTAAGCTGATGATAACTGGACCTGAGGTCTATCTTTGAGAAGCACTTAGCACCCTGAAGTTGGCCAAATAAATCATCAATCTTGAGGAGGGGATACTTGTTCTTGATTGTAACCTTGTTCAACTATTGATAGTTAATGCACATACGAAGAGATCCATCCTTCTTTCAAACAAAGAGAACTGGTGCACCCCACAGGGATTTTCTAGGTCTAGTGAATCCCTTATCTAGAAGATCCTTCAACTGCTCTTTCAACTCCTTTAGTTCAGCTAGAGTCATTCTGTATGGAGGAATAGATATAGGTTGTGTATCGGGAAAAAGGTCAATACCTAAGTCAATCTCCCGCTCGGAAGGGTCTCTTAGTAGATCATCTGGGAAAACATCTGGGTATTCACACACTACCAGAATTAACTGGAGAGTCGAGGTTTTGAACGTTACATCCTTAACCCGAACTAGATGATACTTGCAACCCTTAGAAATCATCTTTCTAGCCTTAAGGTAGGAAACAAAGCGACCTACAGGCACAGCTAAACTACCCTTCCATTCTAGGACTGGCTCACCTGAAAACCGAAACTCTACTGTACAGGTTCTATAATTCACTGAGGCATAACATGTATGCAACCAATCCATACCAAAGGTGACATCAAAATTAGTCATATCTAAATCTACTAATTCAGCTGAGGTGACTTTCTGAAAGACTGTGACAGGGAAATTTCTGTATATCCGTCGAGCTATAATTGAGTCACCGATTGGAGTAGAGACTGAGAAGGATTCTAATAGGATTTCGGGACTGATCTCGGAAACTAATAGGAACATATGGAATCATAAAAGACAAGTTATCCCCTAGATATAATAATACATAAACATCAAGATGGAATACTCGTAACATACCAGTAACCACGTCCGGAGAAACCTCCTGCTCCTATTGTGATGAGAGGGCATAAAACATGTTCTGACGCTGACCACCACCTACACTAGTGGATGCACCCTGCTGAGTTGAGCATGCTGATGGAGCTGCTGAACTGATAGCTGGGTCACGGTCTCTACCGTGGCCCTGTATGGCTGCTGGATAATCTCTAAGCATGTGGCCGGGCTTCTCGCACCCAAAACATGCCCATGAACCTGCTAAGCACTGTCCGGTGTTCCTCCTACCATACCTAACACAAATTGGAATGCTGGGCTCTACTGACCTACTCCCCTGATCTCAAGAGCCTGATGTCTTTCCCCTTTAATCATGTCTAGACCTGGATGGCACACTGGCTGATGGAGATGCTGGAGCTGATGTTCGATGGTGGAACTGCTGACAATATCTGCCACCATACCTCTACTAGGAAAATCCGAAATTGTCTGTCCTGGCCCTCTTGGCCTCTCTCTCCCTCTCCCTCATTTGCACCGCCTCCATCTGCTGGGCATACAAGACCAATCAGGAGAAGTCAATGTCCTGATGAAGCATAGCGGTCCTAAAATCCTTGATTAAATAATCTGCTACTCCATTCACAAACCTTCTCACCTAATCTCTCTGATCGGCCACCATCTTCAGTGCATACTTGGACAATCGAGTGAACTCTAGAGCATATTCCTAGACAGTCATGTTGTTCTATCTCAAATTCACAAACTCGACTGCCTTGATTTCCCTTATCTCCTGGGGAAAGAATCGATTTAAGAATGCAGCGAGAAACTCATCCCAACTAATGGGGCCTGATCCGACTCCCCTACTATTCTTCCATTGCCTGTACCATATATAAGCAACTCCTTTAAACTGATAGGAGGCTAAGTTTGCACATTCCTCCCCTGTCACCCCCATAATCTGGGTGATCTTCTGGATCTCTTCTATGAACTCATGTGGGTTCTCCTCCACTCTCGACCTAAGGAACTCGGGGGATTCATCCTGAGGAAATCTCGGACCTTAGCCGCCGCTACTTTCCAATTATGGGGAACATGAGCCACTACCTGCTGATTGACCTGAGTGGTCAATGTCTGTGCCAATATCTGAAAGGTTGCCCTAACCTTAGCATGGGCAACCTACTCCGGCACGGGATCCGCTCGGGCTGGTGGGGCCTGCTGGTGCCCATCTCCATTGTCATCCTCATGGCCATTTTCATTTCCATTCCTTCTTCTATTCATACTGCGTGGCGGCATGATTTTGGAAATGCGTATAACACGAGTTAGAAGGATAGAGAGATACTTCATCGCATGACATAAATCATAAAAGAAGGAAAATTTTCTAAAATGTTTCGCAGCCTCTTCGTCATAAGTGTGGCGCGCTTCACACCCATGAAAAAGACTCTACTTAATGCGGCTTTGACACCCTAGGACACTTCAAAACCTAATATTCTGATACCAATTTTGTCACGATCCAAACATAGGTCCGGATTGAGACACGAAATAGAACCATAAATGGCCCCAAGTTAACCCATTGCATGAACATGATAACTAAAGATCATCTTAAAGAAAAGCTAAAAACTGAATTCTGAAATAGCGGAAATCTGAATAACAAATGTTTCTCCAACAGAAATATCATAACATAGAATTTGAAGCTGAATACACAGGTCTATATTTGGAAAGCCTCTAATATACTGACGAGTTGATGGGACAACACCCCAACTAGATCACTAGAAATCTGAAACTAAAAATAACATAGCTCAACTAACTGAAGGTCCTTAAAGGATGAGGACTCACTAACTAGAGAACTGGGTTCGATCTCGGGAAACCAACTAGTGAAGAGACTGAGCCTGAACGTCAGAACCTGTATCATGAAATGATATAGCATAGAGTATGCGGTCTGTACTTAGAATGTACTGAGTATGCAAGGTAAGTAAAACAAGCTGAGTAAATAAATCTGAAATCATGCATATCATAAATCATAACATCATAAGATTCTGAGAGTAAAGGCTGCATGTTGATATCTGAAACCATGAATAGACATAAACTGAAAAGAAGTGCATATGGCTTTCCATATTTAAGATCATAGGTAAAGGCTTATAAACTGATCTTTGAATCAAACCTGTTAAAAATATGATATAGTATCTTATAGTATATGCATTACCAAAATCATGAGAAACAATAGGAGACTCGTCTTAACCGACAACCACCATGAATGAGCGCATGATGATCTCACGTCTTTCCCAAATGGAGGAGGGTCATCCTAAGCCTTGTCAGGTCGAAGGATTAAATAAGGTGTGATATCATGGTGGACTCGGGCCGGGAAATGCTCTCTTGAGAGGCCCCAAAGTATACCTACATTGGCTCGTAGTTTATGAGACTGGGGAACCTTGAAATCCCTAGCCTACTCGATGCTAGACATTACTCCCAATATATATATATATATATATAGCTCATATAATCATATATCAAAACATAACTTAAATCTTAACATATGGGGAGTCTTGACTCCAAAACTTGAGATAATGAACTTATTAGCCTTGGCTAAATCATGAGATCATGCTTAACTTGAGTGGGCTAGCCCAAATCTTAACATCATGCTTACATGAAATAAACATCATAAGTAAAATCATAAATATATTCATGGGCAATTTGTAAATATTCATACATGCTAGATATTTCATCATACTTGAAACCCTCAATCATAAACTATACATTTTCATAAACTTGCATAATTGGGCAAAATCTTCTAAAGCTTGAACTCATGAATTTGTAATTAAAACATGCATAAAATCTGCCCATTAATCATCAAACATACTTTAAAATACAGAGGGAATCAACCCATAAATAATTTGTAAGAAATCTATGAAATTAAATTAAAATCACTTTTAAATAATAACTTTAATTGAGACTTGCTTCATGAAATTAAGGATAATTGTGGGCATGAGGGTGGAAGAAATCCTCATTCATGGCCTCACATACCTGGGTAAGCTGAATCTATACCCTTCCTGAAAGCCCAAGAGATTTAGGGAACAACTTGAAGAATTCTAGGATTAATCTCCTATGGGATCCTCTAAACTTCATGCATGGGAAGGGAATAGATTAAAATAGATTAAACCCTCTTAAAATCCTCCTAATAGAGCTTAAAACGACGTAGTTTAGGGTTTAGGAGCTTAGGAATTATGAAAATGCCCTTACTTAAATCGCAGAAAATTTTACTCTGCCAGATGTCACGACTCACACCATGAGTTGTACCTCCATACAACGACTCGCGGTTTCACCTGTTACTTCCTTCGAAAATTTTCTCAACTCCCAAGCCTTCGAACAACGACTCGACAAGATGAGTCGTTATTCGACATAGCAACCCTTTATGTCCTCTCGTCATTACTGCTAACTCCACAAGTAAAGCTCCTGGAACTTCCACCATGGGTCAAACAACAAATTGTACCATCAAACCACGGGTCGTTGGACCTATCCGTTGCCCTTGCACCAACTTTTACTGCACCTCATCACGGGTACTTATCACGACTCATACCATCCAACCCTAGTACCTCAGAGACAAACAACGACTTTAAACCACAACCCGTTACATTATCCAATGGGTCGTCCCTGAACTCATTAATACAGAGCCTCCTGCTGCAGATTCTGACCACGAGGGGTACCACGACTTGGTACTCCTTTCCACAACTCGTACCACGAGTCGTTCTAAATCATTTTTCAAGAATTTTCTGCTGATCATATTTCTAATCCCTAGTCTAGTCTTAGGGACTCTTGGGGTATTACACAGAAAGGAGGAGTTATGAATAGAAATCATGCAACTCAAAGTCAATCAATGGTTAATTTTTCTACTTATCCATCTCTATCCAGGCAGGGACAACAAAGTGCGGGTCATGCCCCTCAAGGGCATATCTCAGCTAGTTAGGATTAGAATCAGTTCTCCCATCCTATATGTCCTTCGTGCAATAATGGACATTTCGGACAATGCCTTTTGGGTTAGATAGGATGTGTTCACTTACATGATCCGGTCATATTACGAGAGATTGCCCAAGGCCTGGATAGGCTCCAGCTACTCAAGCAACATTTACAGCTAATACCTTAGTTGCACCTCCTCCAGCCTAGCACTAATACTCAAGTTAGGCATGGTACAGGTAGAGGTAGAGCTCAGGGAGGAAATGGACCAGCCAAACTCTATGCGGTTCTAGACAGAAATAGTGTTGAGATGGCTAACACAATCACTAGAGGAACTCTCTTATCGCCTTGCTTACATATTAATCGATTCTGGTACAACTTTTGTGTTTCCTTATATTTCTATTAGATTTGGTAAAGCACCAGAACATCTATCATGCACATTTAAGATTTCAAACCTATAAAGAAGTTTGAAAAAGTTGCTGGTATATTCAAAAATTGTGTTATTATAGTCCAAGTTCGGAAAACATTAGTAGATTTGAATTTGTTATAAATGGTTGGCTTGTCAAACAGTCGTCAAACACTAATATTCATGATTTTTACAACCCCAAAACTAAGAAAATTGGTTACTCATGATTTGAATAAAAATAAGGATTCATGAATAATACAAGAAATAATGATGAAATAAAGAAGAAAAGAAATAAAGTCGATGAAGAACTTCTTCACACCTTTGCTTTGCTCTAAAATATGTCCCAGATTTTTTTTTCTTCATAAAATGGACTATTATAGAGTAAGGGGACAACTTACGTCTTTTAAACCAAATTCAAGTCGGACAAGAAATATCATGTGCGTCGCGATGGTAGTGTTGAACTTCAGAATTAGAAACTGGGCACCATGCCCATGCGCTACCCATGCCATCACATGAACAAAGAGGGACACGATACCCGTGTGACGCACTGGGTGGTGCGCTCCATGTTACCAACTACACTATGTGTTTTTTGCTTCTCGCATGTGACACTTTGCGACATTGATTATTCCTTGTCCGTTTTAATCTGTTTAGCTCTTAATTCGTCTAAAAATGCCTAAGACATCAAAATAAACCAACATAATCACAGATACACCAAATTAAGATGAAAGACGTGATTAAATTACTAAGAAATAGCAAAAGATAATGTGAAATATAGATACTTTTATCAAACATCACTTAACTCTTCTTTTTATAGTATCGAGCCAAATTAAATATGATCTGAGCTCAATCAAACTCTATCAAAGTACAATCGAGTTCGAACCCAATTGACTAATGTTTAGCTCTATGTGTAGTGTTACTCTATTAGAAAATTTAATATTATAATAAATTAACGAATAAAAAGATATAAACAAGTATTACTTAGCTAAATAAGTAATTACCTTCATAAGTGATTGAATTATATATCTTAATTTAAAATAATAAAGTTTTAAATTATTATTTCAAACTCCATAAAATTAGAATGCATTATAAAAATTGGGATAGAAGAAGTATCAATTTATACAAAGACAATCTTCATGCATATATATATTGAGTCGAATGACTATGAATAGCTCTTTCTTCTTCTTTTTTGTCGTGCGAAGTGTCTCTCATGATTTGCAACGCTTTCCACTTCAAATACACATGCATGTGGCATTAAAAAAAGTTCTGGAAACACACTTTTAACATAAGTACTTTGTTACAAGTAGCCATAAAGAATCTCAATTAGGATTCACTTCCTTCGAGCTTAAGAACATAGTCAAACATTTCTCTTTACATAGACTTCCTATAAATTAAAATAGAAAAGCAAATCTCTATTTCTCATTAATAAAACCGCATTACACAAATAAGTGATTTGGAGAAAAGAAAGGGAAAAAGATGAGAATACAATATGATTACCTCGTCATATACAACTGTCATATATAATTAGGATCTACATGCATGCAAAGTTGCAAACCTAACTTATTGTTAAGTACAAATACCGTAGACTTTTCTTCCTAATATGATAGGTACTTTATACCGTACAATTAAAGGAGTCAGTCTTGGCTCCGACGTCCACGTGTTCGGTATGAAAACGAACCACGAAGTCTTGTCCCCACTAGGCATGAGAGACAACTATATCCCATCGTATATTCACGTTGTTGTTTCCTCACATATATTAATCTCACATTTCTTATTCCACGCCAATTATCTTCACCACTCACCTTAGATTAATTAAGCAACAATAACAAATAATAATATAATCAGTGTAATTTTAAAAGTAAAATTTAAAGAATGTGACGTGTATTCAGTTTTATTTCTATCTTATTAAGGTAAGAATTTATTTTTTAAAGACCTTCGGCTCAAGTAAGACATATCAAAAACAAGTATGTGAGACAAATAAAGTAGTGAAGAAGAGAACAATACCATTAACAAATAAAATGATAATTGAAGCAAATAAAACAATAGGTAATACTAGAATCAAGGGATAAAATATTAAGAGAGTAATAATAACAATACTAGAAAAATAACTAGAAAATGCTCGACTACCTACTGAATATCAACCTTAATCCTCGATCTCCATATTCTCCTATTTAGGTTCATATCCTCGATAAGCTGTAACAGTGTCATATCTTATCTAATCACCTCTCCCAAAGATTTCTTCGGCCTACCTCTACCTCTCCTTGTACTCACTATAGCCAACCTCTCACATCTCTTAATAACTAGAGAATTTGTGCTTCTTTTCTTCACATGTCTGAACCATCCTAATCGCACCTCTCTCATCTTGTTCACTACGGAGGCACTCCCACCTTGTCCCGAATTGCTTCATTCTAATCCTATCTCTCCTAGTAAACCCATACATTCATCTCAACATTTTCATTTCTGTTACTCCCATCTTTTAAACATGTTAATTCTTGATCGGCTAATACTCCGCCTCATACAATATAGCTAGTCTGACCACCATTTTATAAAATTTACCTTTAAAGTTTGGTTGAATATTATTATTGTTGGGCTTGTGGAGGCCTGATTAATTAGGCCCGTTAGAAACCCTAATAACCCTAATCTATTTCTATAAATAGATAGCTTGTACTTGTAATCTACACACCACAAGAGAGAGAGTAATAAATTCCTCCTAGTTGCAGTTGTGGACTAGGTCGTGAGACCGAACCACGTAAATTCTTGTATGTCGTTTGTGTTCCGTTTTTCTCTATTTTCTCGCAGTTAATTTGTGTGTGTGTGTTTATTGTTGTTATTCCGTTGTCCCAACAAGTGGTATCAGAGCGAGGTTATACACACGAAAAAAAAAATAGCGAGAGTCACCTAAAAATTTTTTGGAGAACCAAAGCGGCAGCACAGTATCGCCACCAGCAAACCAGTGTACAGCAGCCGACCGGAGCAGATCGAGCAGCCGCTGCTGTTGCCAGTCGCGAGCCCAGGCCGTAGCAGTAGTCGAGTCGTCGTGCAGAGACCCAAAGCGAACAGCAGCGCCGCCGTGAACCAGTTTCTCCAGATCGGTCGCGTCGTTCAGTCGCTGCCACCTTCGAGAGCAGCAGATCGAGCAGCAAGCTCGTCGCTCCATCGCGAGCAGCAGATTGATCCCAGAACACGAGCAGCAGACGCCGTCGCGCAGAGATCCAGATCGCAGAGTTGTTGCCGCCGTCGAGTCGCAGAGCTCACCCAGATCTGCAGCAGTCGCGAAGTCGGAAAAGGAGAGAGAGCAGTCGCCGGAAAATTATTGTTTCGCCGGGGGAATTTTTTTTCAGGCAGTAGGTTTTCAATTGATTTTTGTTGGTGGTGGTCCGAGTTGCTTTGTTGGTGCGTATTGGTTTTGTCATTGAATTTCTGACGAAGTTACCAAAATCTAAGATCAGTTGTACCGGGTACCTCATCTAGTCGTTTGAGATGGCAGAAGATGGGAAGTATCGAGTTGAAAAGTTTGATGGTGCAGATTTCAGTTGGTGGAAAATGCAAATTGAGGATTTGCTGGTTCAGAAGGAGTTAGACATGGTATTGGGTGACAAGCTAGAAAAGATGTCTGATGCAGAGTGGGCAGGTTTGGATCGGAAAGCCATGGCGGTTATCCGACTCTCGTTGACCAAGAATGTTGCGTTTAACATTCTGAAGGAGAAGACAGCGAAAGGTGTCATGGAAGCGTTGTCTAACATGTACGAGAAGCCATCTGCAGCAAACAAGGTCTTTCTGATTAGAGAATTGGTGAACACAAAAATGAAGGAAGGCAGTTTAGTTACCGAGCACATAAATACAATGAATTCAATCTTAGCCAGACTTACGTCAGTGGGCATTAAGTTCGATGATGAAGTTCAAGCCTTACTACTGCTATCGTCATTACCTGACAGTTGGTCCGGAACGGTTACAGCAGTTACCAGTTTAGCGGGACCCGATGGATTCACTTTTGAGAAGATTCGTGATCTCATTCTAGGCGAGGATGTTAGAAGAAGGAGTTCTGGGGAATCATCGAGTGAATTGCTAAATGTTAGCAGAGGAAGGAGAAATAGCAGAGGTAGTGGGAGCAGGAACAGAAGAAGGAGTCAGTCGAAGACTCAGGATCTCTTAGATGTAACGTGTTGGACGTGCAAGGAGGTGGGGCATTTCAGGAATCAATGCCCGAATAATAAACAAGTTAACATTGCAGGAGACTATGCTCATAATGATCTCTTGATATGTAGCGTGGAGAGCAGTGTGGATTCCTGGGTCATGGATTCTGGTGCTTCATTTCATGCTACCCACAGCAGTGAAGCATTGCAGAATCTGAAAGAAGGGGATTTTGGAAAGGTAAGACTAGCAAACAATAAAGTTCTTGATGTAACGGGCATGGGTGACATGATTCTGAAAACTTCAGTCGGTTCGTGGACTTTAAAGGATGTCCGAATGATTCCAAGCTTGAAGAAACGGTTGATTTCTGTTGGGCAGTTGGATGATGAGGGACACGATGTTAAGTTCGGAAACGGGCAGTGGAAGGTGATGAAGGGGAACTTGGTCATAGCTCGAGGAAAGAAACGGAGCTCGCTGTATATGGTCTATTTACCATCTGAGGGAGTGACTGTCCCAGATCAGAAGAGAAACAAAATCCGGTTCACAGAGTCTCGTGGGCATAAGAAGGTTCATTTTGCAGGAAATAAACCCAGAGCCACAGGTCAGATTCAGGTTGAACGTGCTTGGAAAGGTTCAGGTAAACCAGTCAGGAGTTCTCGTGGCAGTGGGAGCATCGGCAGTCAGCCAGTTAAACTTCAGCCAGAGTTACCAAACAGTGGGTTAAGAGAACCAGTGTTCCAGCTGTCAAAGTCTCTCCGGATGATTACCTGCTAACTATGGAGAGTGTTGTTTGTTCTCAGAGTATCTCAGGATTCGGCAGTTCGTGCAAGTGGGAGTCGGTAGGGACAGAGGACGAGTCAGGGGCAGTTTTAGCCGTGACTGATGTTGGAGCTTGGGGAAGCTTCAACGGGCCTTCAGGTTAACTGATGAAAAGGCCGCTGTAACCAGGAAGATGAGGAGGAGATTACTAGACGTACAAGTTCTCACAGTGGATGGCAGTTGAAGATTATCATGCCTCCAAGTGGGAGATTGTTGGGCTTGTGGAGGCCTGATTAATTAGGCCCGTTAGAAACCCTAATAACCCTAATCTATTTCTATAAATAGATAGCTTATACTTGTAATCTACACACCACAAGAGAGAGAGTAATAAAATTCCTCCTAGTTGCAGTTGTGGACTAGGTCGTGAGACCGAACCACGTAAATTCTTGTGTGTCGTTTGTGTTCCGTTTTTCTCTATTTTCTCGCAGTTAATTTGTGTGTGTGTGTTTATTGTTGTTATTCCGTTGTCCCAACAATTATCACACAAGACACCAGGTAAAAACTTTCATTTCATCCATCCTTCTCAAATGCAGTATGTAATATCATCGTCAATCTCCCCATTTTCTTAAATTATTGACCCCAAATACTTAAAACTTTCTTTCCTAGAGATGACTTGCATACCAATTCTTACTTTCATATTGGCTACATGAGTTACATACTGAACTTACCCTCCAAGTATTCTGTCTTAGTCTTGCTTAATCTGAATCCTTTAGACTCAGAGTTTGTCTCCAAACCTCCAACCTATCATTAACTATGTCATATGTGTCTTTTAAATCAAAACTATGTTATCTGCACATAGCATACACTATTGCAATTCTCCTTGGATATGTTGTGTTAGTTCAATCATTACCAAGGCAAAAAGAAACAAGCTAAGAGCTAATCCCTAGTGTAATCCTATCTAGATTGAAAAGTGATCTAAATCTCCTCCCACTATTCTCACTGGGTCTTGCCTCCATCTTACATGTCCTTATTTTTTCTAATATATATCACATGTAGGTATACCTCTAACCTCCAAACATCATCATAAAACCCCCTTAACGATTTTATCGTAAGATTTTTCTAGACCAATGAACACCATATGCAAGTCCCTCCTCATTTCCCTATACTGCTCCATCAATTTCCTTACGAGATGTATATATTCTATAATCGAACATCCCAACATGAAACTAAATTGGTTGTCGGTGATAGACACACCCCTTCTCATCCTCCTCTCCACCACCCTCTCCCTAACTTTCATAGTGTGACTTAACATCTTATTGTCTCTATGGTTACTACAATTCTAAATATCCCCTTGTTCTTATACAATAGGATCATTGAACTCCACATTCATTATTCAGTATTTTTTTACATCCTAAAGATGATGTTAAATAACCCAGTGAATCATTGCATATCCATGCTCTTTTAAAAATCTATGGAGATCTCGTCTAACCCTTCACCCTCCCTCTTCTCATCCTACAAATAATCTCCTTAAGATTGATATCCCTATAATATTCAAAATCTCAACGGCTTTCAGAATACTTAAAATCACTAGCATAATTCATGTTTCTATCTTCATTCAGTAATTTATGAAAATATATCTATCATCTTTATTTAATAAGTGTCTATTCCACTAATATTTTTCCTTCCTTATCAGATGACCTAATTATATGTCAATATCTGGTATATAGCACGATCTTATCACGGGTGTAAAGTACCAGGAGTCTGGATTCTACTGAAGTTAGTACGTTCGATACAAAATATAATGCAATTTGTACACCGAAGTTCTTTGCTAAGATGAATAGATGATGACATTTTGTAGGTGAAAATATGAAATCTAGACAACTTCACGTGAGCTAAGTGCGAGCTCATTATGTCATGGTTGCATTGTGCCTCATCATTGAAACGAAGAATCTAATGCAAGTACTAACTGATAACTTCACCTTTTTTCTTTCACTAATTTTTATAAAGCAAATTAGTAATTTCTCCGTTGCATTTTAATGGTTAGGTATATTAAAAATAGTTGTTTTAAAATTCAAAAGATGATTGATCATATTTTTTTAATTCTACGCTTAGTACTTAAAGTCATTTTAAAATGTGAAAAGAATTATTATTGTATGTTTTCAAAAAATTAATCGGTTTATATTAGTCATATTACCATCCGTATTAATTTTTATTTCATGAGTGTGCAAATTTTATCCTAACAATTAAAATGAAACAGAGAAAATATTACCTAAAAATTAAATAACATGACATATGTTTATTAGATAAACATTTACGACATATGCATAGTTAATTAATTTGTATATCACTTTTAATTGATAACTCATAACTTTGATAAATATTTGGGTTTTTCCATCCTTATTAGCAAACCCAAACCCACTGACTTTCAATTCATAATCGATAATATGAAGGCCAAGCTATCCAACTGGAAGGCTAATTTTTTAACTCATGCTGGTTGCACGGTTTCGGAAAAATCAGTGCTAAAAACAGCATCCCTGCCTATACCATGCAATACTTCAGTATCCTCGCTACCATTTGTAAAACAATTGATCAATTTCAGCGTAGCTTCATCTGGGGTTCTACCACCCAATCAAAACAAATTTACTATGTGGCTTAGAATACGGTTACCACTCCAAAAAAACAAGGGGGACTTGGACTTTAGAAAGCCACCAACAAGAATAAAATGCTCCTCACCAGCCTTTCTTGGAGACTAATTTCACTTCCCTCTGGGCGAAAGTTCTGATAAGTAAATATGGGAATACTACCAACACTAACTATCATTCTTGAATCTGGAAAAACGTGTTATTAGGCGAACAAATTTGCGCGAAAGGTATAGCCTGGACTCCCGCAACTGGGAAAGCCATCAATCTGTGGAACCAACGATGGATCCCAAATTCCATTACGCTTAGAGAGAGCCTATTGGTCCCCTCAATAAGGGGGAAAGTGACCTTCGCCTTTCGAACATTTGGAATAGAAATAATTGGGATTGGTCTAAGATTTTCTTTACCCTCCCTCAAATCCTTTTAGATAAAGCTTCGTCCATCTACCTAGACTCTGACACTACTGCTATAGATAAGCTCTACTGGACTATTAATATGAATGATATATTTTTTACCAAATCCGTCTACTCTATCATCAACCCCAATACAAATGACACCTATGCCTTTTCTTGGGTTTGTCATCTTCATTGTCCCAAGAAAATAAACTTTTTCTTATGGCCATATTCCTATGATAGAATTCCTTCCCAGGCTTATCTTCATCGCCTTGGCCTGTCTATAAATCCTACCTGCCATATTTGTGGAATTAGTGAAGAAAATGTCAAGCACATCTGTCGCGCCCCATTTTCCCTCGCGGAAAGCGGGATACAACATGTGACAGCTCTTAAGGGTTATAGAATTGAAGAGTCGCCACCTAACGATTTGAGGTGCGTTAGGGCACCGTACTAACCTAAGAGTCTGTTATACTAGCCTAGTTTACCAGATTCGGGTAAGGGTTCAAGTTACCTCGAAAGGAAGGTGTTAGGCACCTTTCGAAGTCCATAAATGTGGGTCCTTTCCAGATTCATTATTATGTGGGGATATTTACTAAGCGATCTAGTAAAATTGATTTTAGGCCTTTTATGTAGAAACAACTTAAATACACTAAGTGATAAGAAAGAAGAAGATCGTGACAATAAATTTAGCAATTTATGCATGTAAGAATTAACGAATAAGGCAAACAATGATAAATTAAGACAAAACAATAACAAAACAAATAAATACAAATTTAAAAGATTGGACCGAACCTCAAAGAGGCGCCTACGTATACCAAAAGGGAATCAGGTCAAATGTAGTTCTGCCTTTAAAAGGGGGGTTATTTTAACCTAATGGGATCACCCCATGCGACTAAAATAATATTTCGCAACCTATATAGGTTGCTCATATTATTCAGCGGGCACAGACTATCATTTCCCACTACCCGCCTAATTAATTAATTTATTATTAAGCCTAAGCGATCTAAGTGAAGAAGACTAACGACCTAACAAATGCCTACCCGTCCCAATCTTAATGTCCAAGAGGCGTTTGGACTACTATTTTTGGAGTTGGGATCTAAAATTCTTAGGGCTTTATAAAGGTGATTAATGCCAAATAAAGGAATATAAACAACCAGCAAATACAGGTTTCATGTTGCCTCTATGCAAATAAAATCTATAAACATGAATTCTAGATAAGTGTTAGCAAATCCTACAAATATGAGACACAAATATTGAATTCAAATATGCAGCACATAGGAACGAAAAAATGAGAGTGAAGTTCATGTCAGCATGCTTTTAGTGCAAAATGTTTACTTTGAACCTATAGCAAGTGATCACAAACAAAAATTAGAATCACAGAAAACATCTTTTATTTAAACACAAAGGTAATAGCACGACCACAAACGTTAATGTTAACAAGTGAAATATTTGAAATTATAAACATGACCTTTATTAGATCAACATCTTCACCATTTATTTTTAAGAAAACTATATTTGGTGTTAATAAACAAGTTTAACCAAAATAATTATGAGGTTTAGCGAATCAACACATGAAACAAAAAAAATGTTGATATCAAAGTCATTTGATCCTATAGGCATGATTTCTAAATATTACCATATACTTGCATGAAATAAATTTCTATAGGCATGACTTCTATCAAAATGATTGTCTTTGTTATTCCTATTAACAGGGATGCTAAAATTTAAACGCAAGATATTACAAATTAAATTATTTAAGATCCTATAAGCATGATTTCTAATATATATTATTCCTATGGGCATGATTTCTAGGTGAATTTATTAAATAAAAGGATAAAGAAATATAATTCCCTCCCCCCATGGGCCCCTTTCCACTATTATGAGTGTTTATTACACTTATTACAACTAGATAAAAATAAATAAATAAATAAGTAAATAAATAAATAATACAACGAGAACACACATAACGCTAAATTAATTTTAAAAAAAACTCCCATAGGCTCTCCCGTCTCGGCAACTTTTCGATGAATCGGGAATAAATTTAGAAAATGCCTGCTTAAAGGTTAAATACCATAATGGACAAACAATAATAATCTTATGTACATGATCATAACCCATTTATTTCAGGCGAACTAAATAAATGATGCTAAAGAACATATTAAACACATAGTCATGATGAGAGAGAGCAATTTAAAAACTTAAATAGCAAGGTATATCGGTAATTGCCATCTCACAAAATTAGATATACTAACCAATTAAGAGGTATACGACTTAATATAAAAGAGCATGAAACTCATCAAGGCTAACCTTTTCCATAGATAGATAAGCATTGTTAAAGAGAGGGAAAAGCTGTATTGGTGAAGAGTATGTTAAGTCTGAATGAATATTGTAACAGAATAGTAGTCTCCAGTGTTATAGGGAAGATAAAACAAAGTTATATTGTTAAAGAACCAAGTGAGGTTCGAGAGTATAGGAATTAGAATAGGTGAAGTTCCCCCTTCCCCTAAGAAGAGGAGGGCAGTCTATTTATATTGATAAAGTAGAAGGGTTAAAAACAACGGAGAATATTAAGAGAATCAATCAAAGCAATTATTTCCTTAGTTAGCAAAGCTGTAATCATATAAAACTTACCATGTACAAGTGATTTTGTCCTAATTAACAAAACCAAATCAAGGGCGCAAATCTTCTTAATTAACTGAATTAAATCTGAAACTTACATAATTATTTCGATACTAAACCAGTTAAGGAAGGAGAGTAATTAATCAAACAAGTTTTCCTTAATCCGAAAGGGAAGAGTCAATTAAGTTTACGTATTAGGTTATTTAAGTAAAAAAAAATTAGCCATAATACCATTAATAAACAGTTAGCACATGTGCTTAAATCGAGGGAAGAATAGAAAAGAGATAATTGCTCAAGAAGATACTTGCCTTGTACAGAATAACTAAATTAAATAAACTATCATATTTAACACATAAAAACGGTCATGACTTAACTCAAGAAAGGAAAGAAGAACAATCAATAGGTTAACAGGGATGGAAAATATTTATGATAATGGATCATACAAGTTTTTCATTCTTTAGCGAGTTGGAATGAATCAGCATAACCTTTTCCATAGATAGATAAGCATTGTTAAAGAAAAGAAAGGTCTAGAAATTTATCATGGCTTGAAATAAGCAATATTCAAAATTAACTAAACACGCATATAAAAAGAAATAGAAAAATTGACCGTTACAATGTTCATTTATCATGTTGTCTAGTGCAAAACTATCACATACTATTACTAATTAAAATCCGACGTCACCATAAGTGGAATATGAGGTGGTCATAAGTGAGATTTGAAAAGAAAAATAGAGCAGGCAATCAATATATATATATATTTTAAAATCATTCAAGAAATCAAAATGATAAGAGTTTGACAGTCATTACAGGGAAGGCTAAATCCATCAGTGCACCAGACTTATTAACAAATCACACAATTAATTTAGGGCATTCATATATGATGACATTCGAGTGAAGAAACTAAGACATCAACCTGTTTAGGGCCTAATATCAACTAATCGATTTCACCAAAATTCAATTTTAATAACCAATATAGAGGATTATGAATTTCATATATGGGAGATGGAGGAGAAATCGTCAGCGGAGTCTCAAACATAAATCAACATCTAACATGCATAGATTAAAAATTGAACCTTATCAGGACAAACAATAAGAAACAATTAAGAATCAATAGTAATAATAGATGACAGAAGCCAAATCAGATATGGATCTATATTCGAGTTAAGAACAAGATTATTGGTGGCATTGGTCGAGGGGAAGGGAAGAGAGGAGATGGAGGGAGGTTAGAGAGGGGCCAGCGGGGTCTGCTGCTGCTGTTGTTCTCCAGCCACGGCGACCGAAAACAGTGGTGAGAGGGGTAGGAAGGTCCGGTGGATCTGTGGTGTCTGTTTGCCAGTGAAGAAAATGAAAAGAAGAGGGAGATCGAGTGGCTGGATCTGGCGGTGTGCCGGTGGACAGTGGTGCTGGAGTTGGTGACGGGCGACGGAGGGGTTGTTTTGGAGGGAAAGCAAACTGGGTTTTGCGGCTGGGAAGAAGAAAAGAAGAGAGGAAAGCGGGTTCCGCAATTTTTTGCCGGTGGCGGCGAGAGGAAGATGGTGTGCAGCGGTGTTAGAGAGGAGGTGAGATGGAAATAGGTGATGTTGTTCGGGTGAGGGGAAAAGGAGGTGGTGGTGTGCCGGAAGAGGGAGGAAAAGAAAGAAGGGGAAAAGAAGGGAGAAAGGCGGCGGCTGAGGCGGACGCCTGCCGGAAATTATGGAGGTTGGTGGCCGGTGTAACGGGGAAGAAAGAGGGAGGAGCGGCGGCTAAGGTTGGTGAATGGAGGAAAATGAAAAGTGAGATTAGGTTTAGGGGGTGTGAGGGGAATTAAAGGAAATTAAGTAGTGTTTAATATCAGCCCTTAGATCAAAATAGTTGAACGGCTAGGATTAATTTTAAGGAAGACGGGTCGGTTTATGAGTTAAACGGGTCATCCGGATGGGTTATTGGGTTAGGAATTGATTTAGGCTAGATTTGAATTTAAATAATAGCCACAATTGATCAAAGTGGCTAAAATTGGCATAAATTAAATAGAAAGTGGCCAAAATTGATATGAATCGATAGAAAATGGCTAAGATTATGAATTGGAGGAAAGTTGAATTAGCTGCTATAAAATTAATAAATATACTATACTTGTAGATAATTTAATAAATAGATAATAAAATAGTTTAAACTATAGGAAAATCATATAAATATTATTATTAATAAATAAATCCCAAATTTTAGTAGACTTATGTAAATATTATTAAATTATTATTTTTATAAATAATTTAATGACTAGAAAATAAAATTAAGTTATCAAATATTATATTATTAACATAAATAATTCATAAATTCAAGTAATATTATTATGCCAATAAAATTTAGTAAAATTATGTAAATATTTTATAAAGATTAAGTAAAATATATATTTCAAAATAAGGGCGTATATTAATACGAAATATATTATATATGACATAATTATTTAATATCAAAAATTAAAATTAATAGAAATTATGTGTACATATAGATGTAGTTTGAAATAATTTTTGCAATATTACGATAATTAATTATTTTATAAATATAAATGCAAGTCGAATATTTACGTAAAAAAGGTATATATATATATATATATATATATATATATATATAGATAAGAAGCATATAAGGGTGTAGGGAGGTCAAAATTGGGTGTCAACAACATCTTTCTAGACTGCTAGATTGCTAGAAAATTTTGGCTTGATGTAGGGATAAATTTGCATAGTATGTTACAAAATCAAGATCACTGGCTCACCTCAATTGCTAGTCTAACCTTTCCCCGTACAGACCTTAGACCATACGATTGGAAAGAGTTCTTCCCTTTTGCTCTATGGCACCTGTGGTTAAATAGAAATGACAACGTTTTCAACAAAAAGTGTAATACCCTTTCAGTCCCTTTGGTTAGTACTAGAACCATTGAATTCAAATACTGCTCTCAGAATTACACTAACCTTAACGCTCAAAAAACTCTCTACATTAAATGGTTCCCCCCCCCCCCCCAACTGTGGGTTCCTTTAAGTTGAATATCGATAGGGCTTTCTCTTATACTAATAATTACAGCGGTATAGGAGGTGTCATTAGAGATTCCAACGGTGATTGGATAGTAGGGTACCTTTCCAAATGCAATGCCCAAAACCACACATTAGCAGAGCTAAAGGCGCCGGAGCATGGTCTCCTTCTTATCATTTCCCACCAAATCTCTCCAGTAGAAACTGAAACAGACTCTATAGAAGCTTTAGAACACCTGGGGCATACTAATGATATCTGCAACCCGGGTACCAGGCTCGTCGGGGATATGGTGTCGATACGACATATATATAATGGTCCAGCCATGGAATGGACCGTATAAGGACCTAGGACCCTATCTTCGTCCCTCGCGGATGGCATGCCGCTCTTTCTGAAGCAACGTCATCTCGCCCCTGGCGGGCGTCAACACAACTAATAAACCTGGGGTTGGTCATGGAGGGCTACATAGGCAAATCAAATCCCAAACAAAGTTGTAGAATACTAGTCTCAGCTAATAACAACAACTATTCATGATTAACATACTTCTGATTCTCCTACTGGGATTTAGACTGAGCTATAATACTATAGGAACTAACTTGCCAAAGGATTTTTCCTTAACATACCTCAATCGCCGATTTCTAATTAGCTGAAAAGATCCAATTCGTATTAAACCACTCTTCCCAACTGAAAGCGTGTTACTGGGAGAATAGGACTGGTTTTAATACTAAATTCGGCGAAAAGGAAAGCTTTATATATAAATATTAACATTATTTCAACTTAACGAAACACGATTGAAAACTCGTTATTTCTCGAAAGTCTAGAAGGGAGAAATGCTTACTTGAAGCCTGTCATTGTATAGAGATTAGTTCGGCGCAATTCTGACAAGTTTGGCTCGGCGAGACGACGATTCACCGGGCGAATTTCGTGAAAATAACTCCGTAGCAATGCTCTCTGTAGCCTTAAACTTCAATATCCGAAGTTAATTTTTGAATTCAGGCAGCGTTTTGTAGCGTAAATGGAAGAAATATACTTGTTTTCTTAGTTGGTTTCCTCTCTGGCCGTATGGATATATATATGTGAAATGAAATCAAAGGATGAGACTTATATATACTTGAGGCGGTGGACAGGGGTCTGTGGCACGGACCCTGTCGCGCCAATTCTGGGCTGTGCCACGGAGCCTAATGCACCAGGGAGGGTCTATGCCACGTTGCCCCTTTGGGCAGCTGGCCCGACCTTCTCCTGCGCGGTCCCGGCTCCGTGCTCATTCGACCTTTCCCTGGGCCCCTTCCTCGCACGTATTTCCCTCTAAAACTCTTAACCAACGTACGAATAGGCCGTCTAAACGTTAGAAACTTACGGGGTGTAACATCATAACAGTGTTTATGTACCGACGCATACGTCGACTACTTAACTATATAAATAAATAATCCTTTCATAAAAAAAAAGGTAACTCATAAAATTAAATTATGATGTAAATGCAAATATATATATATATATATATATATATATATATATATATATATATATATATATATATATATATATATTTGTTGACTTGACACTTTTTTTTTGATTTTTTTTTGTTTCAATTTATGTAATGTAGTATGACTAGACACACCGTTTAAAATATATGGGAAGACTTTCAAAAAACTATTTTCTTTGTTTCAATTTATGTAATGTACTTTGATTGAGTATAAAGTTTAAAAAATATGAAAACACTTTTGAAACTTGTAGTTAAACACATCATATATATTCGTGTGACTATAAATTATTTCATTAAAGGTTAAATAGTATTTTAAAATTAAATTTATATTAAATATAAAAATATGTCCTTTTTTTAGATATTGATTAAAAAAAGTGTATCACATAAATTGAGACAAAGAAAATACTATTTATTAAGAATTTATCCCACAAAATTATTCTCATTAATTATAGAAAAAAGAGTCAAATTTATTTCTCTAATATAAAAAAAATTTAAGTTTATCCTTCATTATATTTTTTATTCAAAAATACCCTTGATGTTATACAATTGGCTCAAATATATATAACCTTTCACCATTAACGCTATCCAAGTTAGATCTCCAATTCCACATGGCATTGATACTTTAATGAGATGGATATCACATGATATGTCATATATTTTTTTAATTTGATATTTACTAACTTGGTACTTATTTATTAAAAATTTATTTTTTATTAATTATATTTTTGGAAAAGCTAGATTAAAAAGCTACTGGATGGGGGTGTTTTTCATTTCTTGCAGAGATTGGTTTCTTTTTAATAATATTTAGCTGAATAAAATTTCAAAAAGTTTTTCCAATACTTAAAACAACCGCCTAGAGTGTATTAGTACAAAAGGACTAGCAGGAAATGAGAGAGAGAAAAAGAACCAGCTGGAAGCCAAAAACGCGCTTCTATAACCGACGCAGTGTTAATAGTCATCTTGGACCGCCGACTAGTTGTAAATTAAAGTGCCGCCAAGTTTACAGCACAACCAAACATTGTCGACAGGCGCGTGTCGAGTTGTACACTACACTCGCTTGACTTTTATTTTTCTTCTTCCTTCCTTTTATGAGAACCAAAGTGACTTCTGATTTTGTTGATTTCTTCCACTCTTTTTTGTGCATTCAGTCTCCATCAAGTTCAAAAAGTCGTTGCCTAAAATATTGCGCCAATATATACTCCTCCATGTCTCAAAATTAATATCTCAAAAAATTATTCTAATTATGAAAATTTATGTAATAAATTATTAATTTTTTTAATATAAAATATTTATTTAACAAATTATTTTATTAGATTTATTCTTTAAAAATTTAACATAATGACATAAGTTAGTTTTCTGTGTCATATAAATATGCATGGCCTGCTAAAGGGTCAAGTTGCTGACGCAGCTGCCTCAGGTCTCATGTTTTTTAAGGCCTCAAATTTCCTAGTAGGTGTAATATAAATAAAAAATAAAAAATAAAATATATTAGAGATATTTTTAAAAATATATACTCTAATATAAAATATTATATTTATATAGACATATTTTTCATTTACATTCACGTAGTCAAAAAAATATTTCACAACAATATTTATACATAGGGTATACGCCTTTCTATAATATTATATAACTTTATATAATATTATACAACATTATATTTTTACTATAGACAATATATTAATTTTAATCTAAAAATATATAATGTGTATAAAAAAATATTTATACACACTTTTATATGATTGAATTAAAATTATACAAACTCATACAATATTGACATATCATCGACTAATAACTAGCTTATACTTTTTTATGCAATACTATTTAAAATCAACAAAACAAAAGGACCAAGAAATTAGAGAAGCAACACTTAATTCTTCATCTTTTTTTTTTCATAAAATCTAAGGTGTAAAAAAAGAATACCAACAAAGATATATAAAAGAAAAATAACAACAAAAATAAATTAAAATTCTAGTGCTATTTCTAAATAAGTTTTTGAATGACAATAAAAAAAGGGTGAGTACTGATATAAGAGAAGAGACGATTTAGGATAGTGGAGAAAACTCGGAAGAGAAAATGAGAAAAATAAGTGTTCTTATACAGAGAAAAAGAAAAGCAAAAATAATAACTTTAAAATGACATCACCAACGAATTACAATGATCAATTTTTTAAAATTTTCAACAAATTCAAAACCCATTTTATGAGTTTTCAAACTTTTAAGAATTTCAACAATGAAATTTTAAAAGTTTCAATTTAATCCACCTAAAAAATAATATTTAATTTATATATAATAATTTAAATATAAAAATTATGGAAAAAGAAGAAGAAGAAAAAAGAAAGAAGCTAACATAAAAAAATGAAGAAGAAAGAAACATAAGAAAAAGACATAAAGAAAGAAGCAAAATACAAAAAAAATGAAAAATAGAACCAAAAAAAAAAGAAAGAAAGAAACAACAGAAAAAAAAAGAAGAAAAAATAAATTAATAAAAACAACTAGGCTAAAGAAGTAATAAAATAAAATATAAATTATAATGGATAATTATTTTACTCTAATTATTTAAAGTATAATTTTCACAAAATATTTAGTATTTTGAAATAATAAAGTATAATTTCTCATACTTTATTTCAATTTACGTGACACTTTTTTTCTGTTTTTTTCAAAAATTATATTCTTATATTTAATTTAACTTAAAATTTTTCTTTGAGTCTAAATGCAATGATTTATAATCACAAAAATATCTAAGACTTCTTTTAACCACAAGATTCAAAAGTCTCTTTTGAAAAAACAAATGCATGTAGTTACACAGTACCACATAAATTACAATGGGGAAAGTAATTAAAAAAAATAAAAGATGAAACCACTGAGAATGAATTGGGAATCAGTCTGTATGTCATGTATGTACATAATCTTTTCTAAAATCAATATCATCTTGTCATGACCCGAGCTAGGACTCTGGATCGAGGCACGCGACCTAGAATCATGAATGGCTCCAAGCTAACTCATTACACATACATAGCATGACTAACAGTATTACTAAGCGAAAATAAAGTATGAACATGACATAAGCGGAAGGCTGCATAGCATATCAACATAAATGTAAACATGGACCAACATTGCTGAAACATATATACAAGCTATCTAAAAAGCCTCTAAACATCTGATGAGTTGATGGGACAACATCCCCAACTAGCTCGCTAAGTCTGAAACTAAAAGACATACACAAAAGAGACATAATCAAAACTGATGTACTCAAATTATGAGGACTCACCAAAACTGGGATAAAGCTGGACTGAGCGTGAGCGAGCTAACGATAAGACCGTGACGGATCACCGGAATGTATATCATGAGATGATATAGCATAGAGTATACAGTCAGTACTTGGAATGTACTGAGTATTTAGAGAAATTAAAACATGCTAGTAAAACAATAGTCTGAAATCATGAATATAGTTCAAGATAGAACATGAGAGTAAGGGCAACATGCTAAAAACCATATTCTTGAAGTAAGCATAATCATAAGCTATTCGTCACAAGCTGAACATAATGACTCCTGATTTAGAAATAGAAATCATATAATGTACTATACTTGAAATCATAAGTAAAAACTCATAAACTGATCAATGAGTCAAATATACTATAAAATATAATATCAGAAGTCATGAACATGAGTGACTGAAAACATGAGAAACAATGGGAGGCTTCATCATAACCGACACCGTCATGATAGAGCTTATATGATGCCCCAACTATCTTTCAGTAGGCAGAGCCGTCCCAAGCTTGCCAAAGCTAGGAATGATTAGGGCGTAATATCACTTGTGAATCCCCTGGGGTTTGAACATGAATATATACCTACAGTGGCACGTAGTTCTGAGACTTGAATTTGCTTGAACTCCTAACCTACTCGGTGCTAGACACTACTCCCAAACATATGTACATGACTCATAATCATTATCATGAAAACATACATGATTTTGCATGGCTAGCCGAATCATGAAATTTTAATCATAATCATATTTGATATGTGTGAAATATTCATGAAAGGATGTCATAGAGTTGACCATGATACTTGAACTTAAATTTCATGAAAAATAGTGCATGCTTGAATCAAACATGGAATCATAAGTTTAAGAATTTATAAATATTCATGCATAGTTTGATAATTCATCATACTTGAAATCATGGGCTCGTAAGCTTGAAATTCATAAATCGTGCATAATAGAGCATAATCTTCATAAACTTGAAATCATGAATTAATAAGTAAATTGAGTGTCAAATTTGTCCTAATAGCCATAAATCATCAATTGAAACATGAGAAAATTGAATCCATAGAGATAGCATGAAAGATTTTATGGAATTGGGTAAAATCCTAGAATCTCAACATGACATACTTAGAGACTTAAAATCATAGAATTAGGATGAAATTATGCATGAGGGTGGAAGAATTTTTTCTATTCATAACTACATACTTGAGTAATTAACTCCTAAATTTGTCTTGAAAACCTAAGAAAGATTGGAAGAGATTTGATGAAGAACCCAACCTTGATCTTGAGAGAGGATTTCCAATCTGCTGCTGTTTTGAAAGCATAAGGTCTTAGGCTAGGTGAAACCCCTTGATACACTCTTTAAGAAATTCAAAACGACGTCACTTATTGGTTAGAAGCTTAGGAAGTTACGAAAATACCCCTGAAAAAACGTAATTAAAAAAATTGGGACATCATACCTAGGCTTGCTCAATTAATAGGCACAACGGATAGTCCTGATCAAGCAACTTTTTCCAAATATAGAGGCAATGTGGTGAAGGTAAATGTCGAGATTGATTTGCTTCAAGCCTAGGAAGATAGAATTTGTCTTGGTTTCAAAAGAACACATGGAACTATGGACAACAAATGATTGGAGGTTGAATGCGAAAGAGATCATGATTATCGCCAATATTGCAAAATACAAGGACACAGGCAAAGCCAATTTGGGAACAAATATGCAGATAAAGCTACAAAACAAAAAGAAAAGGGATTGTCTGAGCAAAAAAAGAATATTGATCACAATCAGAAAGATGAGGAGGGTTTTGATATCATTTAAATCCACTCTCAATCTCGAGTAGTATAAACGATCGCAACAAATATAGAATCCAACATGGAGTTGGAGTCGAATTCTATAGTGACTATGCTAAGCCCACTATATCTAGCACTAATCAATGTAGTATTGCAAGATTACAGTCTATTCAAATTGAGATTGGTAAAATTTAACTATACTAGGGAAGTGATCCCAATTATGAGTCGATCCCCCTTGATCATCCAATATGGATAAATTGAGAATGGGCTAGGACTGAACATGCATGCAAAGACTTAGGCAACCAATAGGTATCTTTTAATAGCACCATAGGTGTCAATCTACTTCAATTTTGTCAAATTGAAGAGAACTTCCTTCGATCCCATTTGCTTGTTGTCAATTGGAATTCAATCTATGTATAGGAGAATTTATTAAACAAGTGTTATGCCTTGAGTTATTGTTGATTATTGCTAACCCAATCTAAATTTTCTCTTTCAAGTCTCATAAAGGTAATTGAGCAGGATTGAGTGATTTTCATCACCAATCACATACTACAAAGCAATAATCAATCAAATGTTCATAAGTCCAAACTCAATTTTACGAAATTGGGATCATTAGGGTTCACAAGCCTAGATTTTGGTTTAGTTACCCACAGCTAGAAGAAGAAGATAAAGAGAGTAACTAAGCATTCTCACAAATGGAAATTGAAATTATAAAAGAAATCTTCAATTGATGAACTTGGGTCTTTAAATTACAAGCTAAAATCTAAGATTTACAATGAAAACTAAAGCTAACTAGCTATCTCTACTCTCCGCTGAAAATAATGAATGAAAAGCTATCTAAAAATTACAAGAAAAATCCATTAATACTATGTCTCAAAAGCCCAATATAATTCAAACTCAAAGGTTCCAGGTGTGTAGGGATGGACTGTCCTTTACTTCGTCCTTTATATTTTGGATTCTATACAACATCTTCTCATCCATTAATCTATGGAACCTCTTTTGAAAAGATATTTCGTCCTTCATATTGTCCTTTAGACTTTTATTCTGCTGTCACGCCCTGCCTTGGGGGGTATGACTGGCACCTGGTGCCCTGGTAGGACCTGAACTGCTAGACTACTGAGCCTGAGCACATCTGGTGCCTGGCTGGCTCTAACTCAGATTTAAGGAATCAACGGGCTATATAACGGCTGTAAATACAGCCTCCGGCCGACTAGGCCTATAGCCACCTGTACCATAACGACAGCTAGCCAGAATCATGTCAGTATAAGGGAGCCTATGCGAGCCGACAAGGCCACCATGCTGTCTAGTTAACTCTAAATTAATATAACAAATGCTGAACAACTACGTGACCGGCAAGGTCACCACTACTGACTGGATAAGGCCTCACACGGCCAACATAAACAACTAAACATACGCACGGCCCCACATGACCGGCACAACTAACCACAGGGAAATATATACCGACTGCAAGCCTCTAAGAATACTGATAAGATGGTCGGGATAGGGCCCCAGCCTACCCATACTGTACAACAAAAGAAAAGGGATAAACCTCTAGCAACCTAACTCCGGATGACTGGAGCTGATGACCCTGTGAGCTGGCTGGAATCACGAGGTATCGGCCCCTCGTCTATGAGTACCTGCAGGCAAATAATGCAGCACCCCCAAGGGCGTCAGTACCGCTGGTACTGAGTATGTAAAACAACAACTGAAAGATATCTGAAAACAACAATACAACTGATGGAACTGAAATAGAAAGGAATAGGCTAAACTGACTGAAAATGTAAAGCTAAGCCTACTCTCAACTATGCTGGATGGAGTATGAGTCATACCTGGAGATGCATCGCTGTGTTGTCGATCTACTCGTATCTAGTATAACATGGCATAACATAACATAGCACACACAAACCTTACCCGGCCCCCATAAGCCGGGAGGTACAATCAACACGCAATCTATACCCCTACCCCGGTCGTCCCATCTCCTATAATAACTATAAGTATCCTGCCGATCCCCTGGGTATGCACTTGGGCTCGCTGAGCCCCTGACTATAACTGTACCTGAGTCCGGAGGACTCCTGAATCAACACCCCGGGCGTACCCACTTGACGGGGGTGTATAAAGGCCGACCAAGGCACAATATGGGGAAACCGGCATCCCATCTTCATCCCCTGTGGGACGGCATGCCACTCTGTAGAGCGACGTATCCTCTCCCTCTGGCAGACAAGTCGATACAGCTATTAACCCTGGGGCGGTCATGAAATGCTAGGTAATCCACCCCAAGACAATACAATGGTCTCAACTAGTAATACTAACTGCGTATACCGCATGCTGAAGCTAGTGATGATAATGTGTCTGTACATACTATATGCTGACTAGTGATAGTGATATGTATGTATTTAATACATGCTGAGACTGATAATGGTATATATATAATCTTCTGTCATACTGTGCTGAGTCTAATGTTGAACAAGATATAGTTTTTCTGCTGGAAATCATGTTGGATAACTGAGTTTCGTAGTAACATGCTTTACTATTTCTAACATGCTTCCTAAACTTCATTCTAGGCTACCATTCTATTTCTAAAATACCTTACAGAGACTTATATTGCTTTACTAAGTTTCAACTGAACACAATAATCTCCTAACATACTTTACTAAATCACATACTGGGCATGTTGTACAGTTCCTAATACTTTGTATTAGAATTTATATCATGCTAGCAAGTTTCACTCTATACATAAGATGATGCTTCCAATATCGTACTAATATTCATACTAAACATAAAACACAACTTCTGAAACATTCTACTGGCCTCTGAACCATTTTACTATACCGAGACTACTAACTTGCCGAGGAAACTAGCTTTACATACCTTCGCTTCTGATTTCCTGACTAACTGGTGTAGCTCGGTCAGTATTTTCGCTATTTCTCCCAACTGCATTCGTACATACGTCAATTAGCACTAAATACAGCACTATTATGAAAGACGACGTCACTTTCGATATAATTATAGCCTAAACTTAGGCCTATCTAAAGACGGTCGAAAACTTGCTATTTTTCAGAAGTCCAGAAGGGAGAAGTATTCATTTTACGGCTAGGAGCACATATACACTAGTTTGGAGCAATTCTGCTTACCTTAGCCCGGTAGCACGACGATTTGTCGGCCGTATTTCGCGGAAACTAAATCCGTAGGAATGCTTCCCGCTGCTAAATACTTCGGTATCTGGAGTTAATTTAGATTTGGACTACGTTTGGCAGCGTAATCGGGTGATAATATATAAACCCTCCTCGTCTCTCTCTGTTCTGCTGCGTTTTCTCTGGAAATTATAATGAATAATTTGATTTAAAATCGAAGTGGGGCTTTATATACTTAGTCCTGGACAGGCCCAACGTGTCACGGAGCCAACGCGGAGGCTCCACCTCTGTGACACGTTGCCATCGCGGAAGGGCTCTGCCCGGGCTCCTCCCGCGATGGTTCGACAGGCTACTCGTCTGATCCTTTTCTGGGCCTTTTCCTAGCACGTATGGCTTTCAAATATGCTTAACCAACGAGCGAATAGGCCATCCAGATGCCGAAAATCTTACGGGGTATAACATCTACCTTATCAGAGTCTGTTCTTCAATTGACGAATCGTCTTTTGGAAAAACAACCCTTCCTTTAAACCATCATTTAGGGACTCTTTCAACTTAATTTCTGAAATCATTGCTGGACTTGGACAACTGATCATGCAAATCGTCTATCAGACTGACGGTCCATCCATTATCTCGTCTTTTAGATAATTTTCTGGCTTTAATACCTCTCATCTTCATTTTTCTTAGATTCTTGAAACATATCATAATGAGTTTAGTTTTGACTTAATTTAACTCCTAAAGACATGCAAAGTTCTATGAAATGAAGCAAAGATGTATCGCTAATTTCTGAACATCAGGTTTTCAAAAAGTTAAAAGGAAGAAAAAAAATATGGAGGAATCACTACAAATGAACCAGATCCATCAAAAGTGCAAACCAACAAACCTCCTATGGTTACTGGCAAAGGAAAATAGAAGATTGATACCAAGAGAGGAAAAGCAAACCATGATACAGGACCCAAAGAATTAAAAAGCTTCAACCAGCAAATCTAAACAGAATGGCACCACTTCTCAACAGACTTCAAAAGTGATAATAGTCTCACAAAATGCTCAACAAGCTAAGACTAACAACAAGAGAAGTGGGAAAAAAGAAAAAAGATGTCATCTAGAAAGACCAAATTTAGTAAAATGGGGAAGCTACTAATCCACATAATTCTCATCTTAACTCCTCTCAATATATAGTTTCAAACAGTGAACATGTTACAAACAAGCCTTCTCAAAGTCTTCCATCAAACAGTAAGCACATTTAAGACAATAATAGCGACATTGATGATTTGAATGATCAAACTAATATTGTTTCTGTATCTAAACTAAAGGAAAATAATAGTGAACACACAGAGGAAGGCCAAAGAACTGAAAAAGAAAGAAGAAAATACCAAGGATAATAGTGATGAAGACTATGAAAGTCTAGAAAGAAAAGACACTGACAGTGATGAAGAAGCTGAACAACTAGTCCATATTTTCACTAATCTCAATATTGAAGTTAAACAAGCTTTTGATGAGCTCACTAACAACACGAACCTCTCGTTATGACACCAACAAACTAGAGGTGGAAGAACTAGCAAAAGGTAAAAAGGGAGGAGGAAGAACAAATACTCATAAGATAGCGACTAGATAACGGTCCAAATAATTCTTCCTTTTAACTTTTTATTATTAAGTACATCATATGGAATGTGAGAGAAATTACCTCTCAGGGAGCTTTTGATAGACTTAAGCGGCTAAAGAGGAGGCATAACATCTCTTTCATGGCTTTGATGGAGCCTTTTTGCAAAAGAACCAAAATGGAAAAGTTCAAAATATTGTTGGGTTATCAATTTGATTTTTCCAACTGTAACAATAAGATTTGAATATTTTGTGATCATTTTTGTGATTGCACAATTATTCAGGATACTGAGCAACAAGTTACTTATAGTATAAATGATCAGGGAGATATCAATCTGGTCACAGTTGTGTATGCTAAGTGCAAACAACACTTGGGAGAGGTTGATCTTGGGCAGATTTATATGCCCAAGTGATACTCAAAAGTACCATTTTCGCCTTGTTTATATAGCAATGCGTATACATTTTCATGTAATTGGTAATAAAATGTGAATTTATACTAACCAACATGATTAACATTATTTTGTAGGTAAAATGTGATTTCGAGAAGCTAACATGCATGTTGGACGATATCGGAGTTGGACTTGGAATCGAGCAAGGAAAAAGGCATAGGACTGCACGAATTAAAGGGGCTCCGCGATGGAGCCGTGTCACACTGCCATCGCGAAGGCATTCTGCCTGGAGGGTGAAAATTCATCAATTTCCAGTGGAGGTTCGCGACTGCTCCGTGGCACGGTGGCTAGCCTCCGCGTTGCACGCCGTGCCACGTTGGTGTTTGATTTCCCGGACCCCCAGTTCATGTAAGGGTCCGCGTTCACGGCGTGTCACGGAGGCAGTGCTTCGCGATGCACTCCGTGACACGTTGCTCATTATTCCGGGAAAAATTTCCACTAGTATAAATAGAACACTTAAGTGTATTTTTCATAATTCAGACTTGGTGGAGCAAGGACGTGGGTTACAGGCAGTTGAGGGACGAAAAGTTTTCAGGGTTTTTTCTCTCTTTCTTTCTTCTCTAATTCAATTATTTGTATGATTAACACTTGTTTTAGGATGATTAATCCACAAATGAGTGGCTAATTCCCTTCCTTGCTTAGGTTATGAACACTTGTGATGAATTTTGATTATTAATTATATGATTTTTCATCTTTTTCTTTCATGTTGTTCTATTAATTCTTGTTCTTACTGCATTGGTGTGTGGCCTACATTAATGTACATCTAAAAAGTCCGATTTCACTCGAGAGAGCACGAAATTGGAAAGTTGTGAATTAATAGGATATTGTTCTTTACTTGATTTGGGAAAATTGAGTTTTGATGTGCTTTTCGGATAGAAATATACTTGAAAGCCGTATTAGTCAATTTAGAAACCGGAATTGTATGGATAGAACATGAATTGCATTTGATCACAGAAATATAGACAGATGGTTCATGATTCTTAAGTGAGATTAAATACGAGAGTTTTAATCTCTTGGCAATTGTTCTTGGCTAGCAACTGGAAGAAAAGAGTAACCAATTTATGATGATAATCAGTTTCATTACATGTTCTTTAACCTTGGCATGCTTTTATCCATAGTCCAAATTCAAAGTAGATAATTGTTTGTAGTTTAGTATAAAATTTATAAAACAAATTATTCAATTTTTGGTTATTTAGTTGTCAGCATATTTAGAAGTAAAAATATAGTATACTTGAGCAAATTGCACTTATCCCAAGTCTCTGTGGGATCGATACTTGGCTTACTAAAGCCACTTACTACTTGTTCGACCACGTGCACTTGCGTGTCGGTTTTATAACCCCAACAAACGCACCGAACAAGTTTTTGGCGCCGTTGCCGGGGACTTGGCAATTGGTGAATTTGTTGTAAGTGTTAATTTTACTGTATTTTCTTTTCTTAAGTGTTGACAACTTAGTCTTAGCCTGTATTTTGCAGACTTAATTGTTGTGAACACTGGCAAGAGACAAAGAGCTGGTGGAATCTTATATAGAGCCTGAACGTATATTTCACAGTAAACGGAGAGAAGCTCTACAAAGGAAGCTGCAGTTGCTCAGACAGACCATTATGGAGCAACAAAATCCACCGGTTGTGAGGGCAGTGTTAGTGCCCGAAGAAGCAGCAGCAAGGCCGGTTGGCGAGGTGGCAATCCCACATGCCAATAATGTTACATCCAGTATCCGCAAACCAGAGCCTGGAGGGAGATTTGAACCCAAGCAAAATATGGTGCAACTGTTGCACACAAGCGGGCAATTCACCAGTCTCCCTCATGAAGACCCACAACAGCATCTCCAAAACTTTTTGGAGATAAGTGACACTTATATATCCGCTGGAGTGTCACCTGATTATGTTCGGCTTACATTATTTCCGTTCTCATTACTCGGAGAAGCCAAGAGGTGGTTGAAAGCTGAGCCACCAAATTCTATTTCAACGTGGGATGATCTTGCACGAAAGTTCTTGATAAGGTTTTTCCCTCTGGTAAAACAGCAAGACTTAGAAGTCAAATTCTGAGTTTCAAACAGAGGGAGGGAGAAAATTTATATCAAGCCTGGGAGAGATTTAAATCCATGTTGCGGGACTGTCCTCATCATCATCAGTCCAATGACGTGTTGGTGCACACATTTATTGAGGGTTTGGGACCCCATACCAAAATTTTTCTAGATTCAGCAGCTGGAGGGCAAGCGCTGGAAAAGACTTTTGAGGAGCTGTATACCTTGCTAAACCGGATTTCACAGGGCAATCCAGAATGGAATGCTGATTCATCACGAGGTGGAACAAGGAAAGCAGCAGGAGTGCTTGAAGTGGATGGATTTACAGCTATCGCTGCATAGATAGCTGCCTTGCAAAATCAATTGAACAACCACTTCAGCAACATGGCATTGAACCAGCCTTCAGCTCCAGTTAATGCAGTCCAGCAATTGTGGTGTGAAGTGTGTAGAAGCAGTCAGCACTCAGCTGAGTGCTGTGGAGCCAATCCTGACTCGGTAAACTTTGTGGGTAATGCACAAAGAAATCACCAGCAGTATGGTAGTAGCTACAATTCAAATTGGAGGAATCATCCTAACTTCTCATGGGGTAGCAACAACCATCAAGGCCAAAGTTCGGGTCAGGGTGTGCAAAGGAATCAAGGAGGGCAACAGAACTACCAATCTCAATTCAGAAATAACAATGCACCTCCTCCACCACCATCACCCAGCATTGAAGAGATGTTCAAGACCGTGATCGCTAACCAAGCGCAATTGTAGGCTGACTATGTTAAATTGGCAGCCGAAGTGAAAAATAACCAGTTAGCGACCAAGGCTCTTGATATCAATTTGGGCAATTTGCTAGTGCCCAAAATACAAGGTCCAGAGGAGGACTACCGAGCGACACGGATCCGAATCCGAAGCAGGTAAATGTAGTGACCACAAGGAGTGGTTTGCAGCTGAAGGAGGTGGTACCAGAAAGACCACCTCAACACTCGGGAGCAGCAGAAGTTGAGGGGGAGCAAAGTTCGGAAAGGGGGAAGACCAAAGAAGCTGAATCAGAAAGACCTTCACCCCCGTTCCCTCAACGACTCAAGAAACACAAGGAGGAGGCGTGTTTCAAGAAATTCATGGAGGTGCTTAAACAGGTACATGTTAACTTACCTCTTGTTGATGTCTTGCAGGGAGTGCCTAAATATGCCAAATACATAAAGGACATCGTGGCCAACAAAAGTCGGTTGACTGAGTATGCCACGGTGGCTTTAACTGAGGAGTGCACTTCCCGGATCCAAAACAGACTGCCCACAATGTTAAAAGACCCTGGGAGTTTTACTATCCAGCTTACTATTGGGCAGAGCATCCGAGCTCGTGGATTGTGTGACCTGGGAGCGAGCATAAATCTGATGCCATCTTCGGTATTCAGAAAGTTGGGTCTAGGGAGTCCTAGACCCACAACGGTAATCTTGCAGTTGGTGGATCGATCCTTAGCTAGGCTGGATGGCATTGTTGAGGATGTTCTAGTGCAAGTTGGCTCCCTAATTTTCCCGGCAGATTTTATTGTTCTGGATTTTGAACCATACGCGGAAGTCCCATTTATTTTGGGACGACCCTTCTTGGCAACCGGGAAAGCATTAATCGACGTAGCTGCGGGGCAACTGACAATGCGAGCACACGACAAGGTAGAGGTGTTTGATGTGTACAAAGCACCCAAGATCCCGATGGTGCATGAAGAACTCTCGGTGATCAATGTGATTGATCATGGTAATGCTAAGCAGATGAATGATTCCCGAGAGTTGATGGGAAGACCACCGGATAGGTGTAAGCACTACTGGGGGGAGGACAGTGATCGTGAGAAATCGTCCATCACCCTAGCAGACAATTGAGCTTAAATGACGTCGAGCCGAGACGGTAAACCAGGCGCTGCACGGGAGGCAACCCGTGAAATTTTTTTTCTTTCATCTTGTAAAGTGTAAATAGATTTTTCTTTTTCTTTTTCTTGATTTATTACAAAATTTTTCATTTTAGTTAGTATTTTTTATTGTTAGTTAGGTGAAACCTATTATGCTAACCAATTTTATTTAGTGAGATGATTTTCAGGTCAAACGGAGAAAAATGTGCATGGAATCGTGAAGGAAAAGGCGAGGTATGAAAAATTAATAAAATGTAGAAGACAGTGAGCTGGGGCGATAGCTCCGTGTCACGGAGGAGGACCTCCGCGTTACCCTCCGTGACACGTTGAGGTATAACCCGGAAATTTTAAAATTTCTAGAAAGCTATCGCGATGGCTCCGTGTCACGGAGGCAGTGCACCCCGATGCACTCCGTGACACGTTGCCGTGTAAATTGTGACGGGTCACATCGGGTTGCCGGGTGACCCGCGTGTTTTTCTACTTTTTAAACCTCGAAAACTCCCCTTTTCCCCTCATTTTCATTTTCCTCCGCGAACAAACAGCCCAAAACCCCTCTCCCACCAACGTGCCACGGCTTAAGGCAACAAATTACCAAGTTTTCTTCGCTTCTTCAACGTTAAGGTATGTTTTCCGATTCTCTCTCAAGTTTTTGTCGATTTTATTCGAAATTAAGCATGGGAGGTGAGATAAATCGCCCTAAGTCGAAATTAAGCATGAATTCGAGTTATTTGTTGATTGATAAATATTCGGAATGTTGTAATTATCATTTGAACTTGTCGATTGCATGAATTATTCGAATTTGATGGAAGAAATCAATTCTAGGGCTTGTTGTTGAATTTGAAGTTGGTAATGTGTTGAATTCGTGAACTCTATGCCGGGGTGTACTTGTTAAATGAGATGAGTCGTTGTAAAAAAAAAATTTTGAATGTTAATTGACGACGACTTCTCGGGTTTGGGGAAAATGTTGAAATTTGTTCAAATTTGGTTGGTTGTATAGGTTCATGTGTATAGAATTTTTGTTGTTGTTTTTGTTTCGTTGTTTTTCTTTGCTAAGTGCGATGGTTAAAATGCTAGAGATGGTAGTGATTGGGAGTAGCTGTGTGAAGTCTGAGTAGTACGCAGAAGTTATACCGTCAAATTTTCGTTTGAACACACTAAGCATGATTGTATAGTTGGTTGTTTGGTGTAAATAAAGTTATTCTTGCCGTAGTATCGTAACTGTAGCTAAGGACTAAGTGTGGGGTAAATTTAGCGTAACCCGACCTTAGCCAAAGTTAATATCTATTTAGCTTAACATTGAGCTTGTTTACTTGTGTTGACAGGCAAAATGGCAAGCAAGCAAGATAAAGGTAAGGGTGCATCAACTTCAGGCACCGGAAGAAAGCGACTCAGACTGGGCACAACAGTCCCAGCTGCACCAGTAGTTCCACGCGGCCAGCGCCGCCAATACGGAATGAGATGGGTGATTGACGAGGGGAAAAAGTGGTATGCCAAGCACAAAGAGAACAAATATTTCCCCGAGGAGCATATAGCACGGGAGCCATTAGCACAGAAGTTCCCCAGAATGGTTCACCGGATCGAGGCAGCTGGGCTCGGTTTCATATTTCAGGAGCCCAAAGAATGCAACCTGCACCTGATCCGGGAGTTCTATGCTAATTGGAACCCGTCAATCAGAAGCCACACCATCAAAATCAGAGGGCAGATAGTCACTCTGGAACCCCACCAACTCAATGCCATCATAGGAGCGCGGGACACAGACGCCCACGTTCTCCGCCAGCTGAACATTACCCCACCGTATGCTGACATCAGACGCACACTTTGTGGGGCCCGATCCATAGCTAGATGGAGCAGACACAAAGAAAGGGGATACCACCAGACTCTGCCATATTCTCAGATGAACAGGGAAGCCCGAATCTGGCTGAAGATAGTCTGCTCGTGCCTAATCCCGGGGGTACACATGACTAATGTGACCCGGGACCGTGTTTGCCTGGTGTACGCCCTGATGAAGGGCTGGAGATAAATGTCAGGGCGGTCATTATATCCGCCATGAAGAGAGCCCGATTGCACCAGGGCCACAGGTATGGTTTCGGTGGACTACTCACCACCTTTCTCAGAGGCCTCGACGTCGAGGAGGAGGCTTTGGATTATATCCCGCAGTTGGAGCGGAGGGCCTTAGATGTGACCAAAACTAAGGCTCCCGACACCACCCACGTGCCAGTGCTGACACTTGGTGAGCGACATGCTCGTGATGACCAGTACATGGCGCGGATGTATGGGATGCAAATGCTCCAGCTCAGGATAGGTGGGAGACCAGCCATAGAGGAGGAGCTATGGCAGCTCGAGCTAGATTACCCGTTTGGCGAAAACGACAGGGCTCTATGTCGAGTGGGGCCAGCCTTTGTAGAGCCCACAGACGATGATGTCTCCACGGATGAGGAGACACATCGGGAGGACTCCGATGTGGAGTCTGATGACGAAGACGGAGGCGACTCGGACATGGGAGATGAGGCAGCAGCACCTGATGAAGAAGTGGAATACTTTGACTGATCAGGGAGTTCCACCACCCGATTTTGTGCTATTTAATTTTTGTGAACACTGGGGACAGTGTTCGGTTTAAGTGTGGGGTGGGAGTAGTTAGGTGCTGGGCTGGGCTGGTTTGTTTGTATGTTCTCCTCTGTTATTATGTATGTTGTGTGTCCCTGTGATTGTGAATTCTCAAATTGTTATGTATTTGTAAATATTTGTGAAATTGCTGTGTGTTGTTGAATGGTTGCCAGCTGATTCTGTAAAAAAATTTTGTAAATATTTTTGCTTATCGAAATGATCGATAATTTTTTTTTAAAATTTCTTTAACATATTTTGTACATAAATTTTTCTTTTGCTATCGAAATGATCGATATTTTGCAAATTTTTCAACTTTTTAAATTTTGGGTTTCTCGGCGTTTGTTTTCGGTTCTTTTACCGAGAATGATCCCATTGAACCGACGTCATAGTTAGTGACCGTTCCCTATGATGGATGGATGACGACCGTCTTAAGGGAAATGTAGTCGGTAGGAGTAGCTATTTTAATTTATTTTCAGTTTTTTTCTTTGGTGGATTGCATCCGGGAACCTGTAGTTACTATATGGTTGTGAAATGTTGGTTGCGTGTTGTACCTGATATTCAAAATGCAAAAGTGATTCGTATGAAATCTTGCAAATTTTGTAAATATGTTGAGATACCTAGGCGGTAGAGTTCGATTCGGTGTGATTGAGGCTTAATGTTTGAATTCATGTAATTAGCTGATTGAAGAGTCTGTGAATACATCTTGAATCGAGCATGTGCATAAAGTGTGAAGTGAGGTATTGTTATTCCATGCTATTGTGAAGTGTCTAGAACTTGCCTGGTGTGTGTACAAAATGAAATGAAGGAGGTGTATTGTAGGAAAGGATGTAGGCATTTCTTTGTTTTAACCGAGAGTTTCTAATTTTCTTGTCATACTCCCCCTTTCTGTGATTGTATACCCTAGTCAGCCCTTTGAGCCTTTAGCCGATTATTTCTTTTTTTTGTCCAAAAAGTATAAACTGAGCTTAATTCTTTCTTTTCATTAGCCGTAAAGTCTATACAAAACTCTTAAGCGCTTAAGAAGAGAAAATAATGTTAGTGTCAAAGAGTGAGAATGGTGAAAAGAAAAAGAAAAGCAGAGTGAGGAAAGAAAAGAAAAGGTTGAAGGTGCACTTGCTATAAATAAACGATAATGAAGGTGCATGAATAACCTTTGTTATTGTGTCAAGTGTGCTTAATGAAATGGGCCATACTAAAGTAAATCATCAAGAATGGGATGATGAAAAAAGAAAAGAGAGAAACAATGTCCATGAGTTGATGGGAAGGTGTTGCAAAGGCGCTTAAGGATGCTAGTGGTTATTATTGGCTAATTCAATATATACTAGTTCCATAGCTTCCATTACAACCCATTAAAGTCCTACGTGATCTTACATTGCATTTCTTTATATTAGTGGAGTAATACACTAAAGGCAAGCTTATGGGTCATGGAATGATGCATGTGAATTCTTTTGGAGAGAGAGTGAAATTGTTTTTACATGCCCCTACTTGAATGTTTGTGTGTCACATGAGCAAAAAGGGGGAAGATTCTCTTGAGTTGTGAGGGCACATGCTTGATGAAAGATTGATTTTCGTGTCGGATATCTTGATTAGCTGATTTACATGAGTTTGCCGATATCGAGAGTCGATTCTTAAAGTCTAGGAAGTCTTAATGTATTGAAGGTCATTGCATTGTTAAGACCATGCATGTTTTCTTGATGATTCGCAATATTGAATGATCGGTATGACCGTAGCTTAAATTGTCGCACCATAGTAGCGAAGGTTGGGATGTAAATTGCATGAATTATATGTTTGTTGTTCGAGGACGAACGAGGATTTAAGTGTGGGGTAAGTGATCTTGGGCAGATTTATATGCCCAAGTGATACTCAAAAGTACCATTTTCGCCTTGTTTATCTAGCAATGCGTATATATTTTCATGTAATTGGTAATAAAATGTGAATTTATACTAACCAACATGATTAGCATTGTTTTGTAGGTAAAATGTGATTTCGAGAAGCTAACATGCATGTTGGACGATATCGGAGTTGGACTTGGAATCGAGCAAGGAAAAAGGCATAGGACTGCACGAATTAAAAGGGCTCCGCGATGGAGCCGTGTCACGCTGCCATCGCGGAGGCATTCTGCCTGGAGGGTGAAAATTCATCAATTTCCAGTGGAGGTTCGCGACTGCTCCATGGCACGGTGGCTAGCCTCCGCGTTGCATGCCGTGCCACGTTGGTGTTTGATTTCCCAGACCCCCAGTTCCAGTAAGGGTCCGCGTTCACGGCGTGTCACGAAGGCAGTGCTCCGCGATGCACTCCGTGACACGTTGCTCATTATTCCGGAAAAAATTCCCACTAGTATAAATAGAACACTTAAGTGTATTTTTCATAATTCAGACTTGGTGGAGCAAGGACGTGGGTTACAGGCAGTTGAGGGACGAAAAGTTCAGGATTTTTTCTCTCTTTCTTTCTTCTCTAATTCAATTGTTTGTATGATTAACACTTGTTTTAGGATGATTAATCCACAAATTAGTGGCTAATTCCCTTCCTTGCTGAGGTTATGAACACTTGTGATGAATTTTGATTATTAATTATATGGTTTTTCATCTTTTTCTTCCATGTTGTTCTATTAATTCTTGTTCTTACTGCATTGGTGTGTGGCCTATATTAATGTACATCTAAAAAGTCCGATTTCACTCGAGAGAGCACGAAATTGGAAAGTTGTGAATTAATAGGATATTGTTCTTTACTTGATTTGGGAAAATTGAGTTTTGATGTGCTTTCCTGATAGAAATATACTTGAAAGCCGTATTAGTCAATTTAGGAACCAGAATTGTATGGCTAGAACATGAATTGCATTTGATCACAGAAATGTAGACGGATGGTTCATGATTCTTAAGTGAGATTAAATACGAGAGTTTTAATCTCTTGGCAATTGTTCTTGGCTAGCAACTGGAAGAAAAGAGTAACCAATTTATGATGATAATCAGTTTCATTACATGTTCTTTAACCTTGGCATGCTTTTATCCATAGTCCAAATTCAAAGTAGATAATTGTTTGTAGTTTAGTATAAAATTTATAAAACAAATTATTCAATTTTTGGTTATTTAGTTGTCAGCATATTTAGAAGTAAAAATATAGTATACTTGAGCAAATTGCACTTATGCCAAGTCTCTGTGGGATCGATACTTGGCTTACTAAAGCCACTTACTACTTGTTTGACCACGTGCACTTGCGTGTCGGTTTTATAACCCCAACAAACGCACCGAACAGAGGTATTATGGAATGACATCAAGAATATGGCTCATAATGAAAAGGAAGGGGGTAATATGCATAAAATTAGTAATAGTATGCCTTTTATAAACTGTATTTCTGATTGCTCATTAATTGATGCAGGGTATACAGGCTCTAGCTTCACCTAGTGTAGTGGGAAAAGTCCAAGATTCAAAGTTCGGGAAAGATTAGATAGAGTTCTTATGAATTTTTATTGGTCCTAGAAATATATTAAAATATTTGCTTATTATTTGATCAGATCAAGTTTTGATCACTCCCCTTTATTCATTACTCTAAACTCAAACCAACCTACTCATAAGAAATACTTCAAATTTTGAAATTATAGTAAAGATTATACTCTTCTGAATGTGGTTAAATAAGCCTAGAGTATATATACTAGTGTTTCTCACTATGGAGATTTCATATGAAACTGAAGAACACTTGCAAATAACTTTCCTGGTGGTCAAAAGATCATATTGAAAATATTTTTGAAAAGACTAATGATTTGATAAAAAATTGTGGCTGATATAGAGGAGAGGTGTATCCAAGACAATAATGATACAATAGAATATATCTCAACAAAGTCAATACCCAATTGATTATGTACACCAAAAAAGAATAAGATTATTGGAGACAAAAAGGTGGAATGAAATATTTTAAAGAGATGCCAACACAAAAAAATTTCACTCTGATGTTAAAAGAAGAAAGATGACTCTCAAGAAGATGAAGAAGGATAACAACTCTTGGGTGGATGAAAATGAGGCCATAGCTAAAGATGTTATTAGCTTCTTTGAAAAATAGTTTACTGATCCAAGATGTCAAAGAGATTTCAGTATCCTTAGTTATATTCCTAAAGACATATCTCATGAGGATAATGACATGTTAGGAGTTTCTCCTACTCTCAAAGAAATCAAAGATATTGTCTTTGACTTGATCCAGATAGTGCTTCAGGACCTGATGGAGTTTCAAGAAAATTTTATCAACATTATTGGGATATCATCTCAAATAATCTTTTTAACATGGTCTGTGATTGCAGGTACTCAACTATCAAGATTCCTTACCCATACATGTCTGATCCTTCTTCTAAAGGTGGACAATCCTCAAAGATACACTGATTAGAGACCTATAAGTTTGAGTAACTTTAGTTGTAAATTATTTTTCAAATGTTATATACTAGGTTGTCCAAGGTGATTCATAAAATTGTATTATCAAACCAAGCAGGTTTTCTTAAAGGTAAATCCATTTATGGCAATATTACGTTAACTCAAGAAATGATCCACGACATTGGTAAGGCAAATGTAAATGGTAATGCAGTCTTAAACTTGATATGGCTAAAGCTTTTTTGATAGAATAGTTTGAAAATATTATTGTCAAGTTTTTTATAAAAAAAAATTTTTTTGATTACTATAATGACATGAATTGGAGACTTCTCTCTAATAACTGTTATTTTATAAACATAAATGGAGAAAGAAAAAACTTTTTTAAAACCACCAGAGGTATTAAATAAGGTAATCCTATCTCTCCCTCCCTTTTTATTATTGGTTCTAAATTGCTTTCTATTCTAATGAATCAATTGAGAAATAATTTATACCTTAAACTATGGATAGAGGTTGTCCTATCATTACCCGCCTCAGTTTTGCATATGATACTATTTTTTCTACTCAACTGACCCCCTATCCATAATGTCTATGATGAAAAAGTTGCGTAAATATGAGAACTCTTGCCAATCTATTAATAAAAATAAATCTTATTTTTTGGTTGGCTCAAATACCTCTAATTTTTGTCATTAGTGACATCAAGTGGATAACTAATTTTGGACAAGCCAAATTTTATTTCAATTATTTAGGGGCTCCTATCTATAATGGAAGGAAAATATTTACTTTCGTAATTCGATTTTCAAAGTTGCTAACAGAATGTAAGGCTGGTAAAGTAAGATGTTTTCTCATGGAGGAAAAGTTATTTTAACTAAATCTATTGTCTACTCTATCCCTCTATATATTTTATTTGTCATACAAATTCTCTACACCACTACTAATCAGATTGAACAACTTACGACTAACTTCTTTTTGAGTGCTAGTGAAGGAAAATAAAGAAGCACTACATTGCTTGCAGAAATTATGCTTTCCTAACTTGAAAGGAGGACTAGGCTTCAGATCCATTCAAGATATTAGACATGCCTTTTCTTCCAAAGTTTGGTGAATTTCAAAATAAAAAATAATCTCTGAAGACAGTTCATTGAAAACAAATATTGTTCTAAAGCTCATCCTGTCTCAAAAAAATAGGTTGTTGGGCAATTACATATGGAAAAGGTTTCTTGGTTGTAGATATGTGAAAATTTTATTTCTTGGAGAATTGCTAAAGGAAATATAGCCTTCCGGTGGGACAGTTGGCTTGGTTTTAGACCTCCAGCAAATTATTTTTGCAATACTTACTATTTTAAGAAAGTTAAAGTCTCTGAATTCATTACTAATGGAGTTTGGAATCTTACAAGCTGCATACATTTCTACCTACTAATCTAGTGCTTCAAATTGACAATATTAAGATTATAGATGTCAATCTAGACTCCTAATACTAATGTATTGTTTACTGTTAAAAGTGTTTGAAATACTCTTAGAAGTAGCAAAAGTACTACTCTAACTGCTTCTAGAATTTGGCAAAAAAGAAATTCCTTTTAAATTTCTTTCTTTATAATCAGGTTGTTGAAGAACAAACTCCCTACTGATGAAGCACTTCAAAGATATAAAATTCATGGCCCAAAATGTACTTGTTGCGATGGTGGACACATAGAGAATATTGGTATTTGTTCAAGGAAGGGGACTTAGCCAATGTTGTATGGGAATACTTCCTCTAATTGTTGTGGCATCACCATTAGACATGGAAGGATAAGGACTACCCTTATGAATTGGTGGCTGAATAACACCAAAATGACAGTTCACACTATTTTTATTTACAGTTTGGCTGTCTTTATACGCTAAAAAATTTAGAAAGCTAGATGTAATCATAAATATGAAGACATAAAAAGCTATACAAGCAACATTATTAATCTTATCATGCATCAAATTGAAATGTTGCTAGAAATTCAATTTTCCAAAGTCAACTTTATATAAAAATGGTCTAACTTGTCTTTTTATATTGAAATGTTGAAGCATAGGATTGATATCATATGTCTGAGATGGAACAAATCTAGTCTTGACAGATTCAAATTAAATATTAATGGATGCAGCAAAGAAAATTCAAGCAGTGTAGAAGGAGGAGGAGGAGTACTTCAAGATGACAAGGGACAACTGATCATGGCTTATGCAGAATACTTTGGGTATCTTTCAAACAACATAGCATAATCCAAACCCATCCTTAAAAGAATTCAGTGGTGCATAACCAATGGCTACTTTTATGTAGATGTTGAATCTGATTCACTTCTTATCATTAAATGATCAATGATAATGAGAAAGGGAGTTGACAGACCATGCACATTGTAAACCAAATTAACAACATGAAGAACTAACGCAACTTTATATTTCATCTTTGTTATCGAGAAGTCAACAAGATGGCAAACTACCTGGACAACTTGCCAAAGAGCAAAAAACACAATCTTTTCTTCACCCAGAGTTTGGCTTTACCTAATGGAATCTGGTTGAAGAATGACATAGATGGAACTCCCACTTTCGGAATAAGAGCCCATAAGAAACTTTTTGATAATGACTAATCTTTGGAGTTGCTTTGGTAGATTTTTGCTAATATTTCACAATGCCCTGAATTCTTTAGAATTCGAAGATACTAGTCTTAACCAAGAGCTTAATGGTTGTGGTTTTTCTTGTATGAGGATAAACTTTTATTCTTCATGTGACTCAAAAGGTGGATTAGAAAATATTCAATTCACCGATTATGCATTTTTATTATAAATAATACATAAATTAGACTATGCTTAACCCCCACCTTTTGGTGGTTTAAAAAATAAAGGATAATTTATGTAACTTGTTTATATTTACCTTATGTGTCCAAAGTCTTTATTATTTTTTAAATTTTCTATTGAATCAAATATATTCATCTAAAATGAGATGTGTTGAATACAAAAGTTTCTTTTTTTCTTTTGTAAAAACAAATTTATTCAATTAGTTCAAAGTAGGACAATTATTCATGGGAGTGTTTAGCAATATTACATGTCTAACATCTTCTTTTCATTATTTTTCTTTCTCACCTCTGGGAACGAAAAAGGTAAAGTAAAAAAAATAATTTCACTTGATCCAGTGAAGTACTCATATCTTTGCAAAATCAACTGTGTCCTTCCCATCATGGGCTTTCCTGAAGAAATGTTTGACATAGTCCGAGTAAAGAACTTGCTTATACAGTGACTTCTCACCACTTTCTAACACTTGATGTAAGGGACCAATAACATCGTTAGGCTTAGGGTTCACAAATATTGGCACTGAAACTCTGTTATTACCTCCATTAGCAATAACACGATGCTCGATACTCTTGTATCGACCATTGCTTAGGATTTGAAGTGCATCACCAATATTAATCACAAGCGCTCCATCAATTGGTGGGACCGGAAGCCAAGTGTCACTGCCTAGTTTTTTCACGTAGAGTCCTCCGATATTGTCTTGAAGCAAGATGGTTAATGTTGAGACATCAGAGTGACGTCCTACCCCGACAGTAAGTTCGGGGTTTGGACATTTAGGATAGTAGTTAAGGTTGATCCTTTTGGAACCCATTAGAAGTGATTCTTTATCTTCATCAACCTCCTTCACATTTAGTCCTTTCATTAGTGTCTCCATCAGTTTTTTGATCACAAGCTCTGTCTTTTTCATGAATTGAAGTGCTTCATCCCTGAGATTAAACAACAATTGGATTAGGTTTTTTTTCATATACTTAGACAAAAGTTTCAAAAACACTTATGATGGGACATAATATAATTATAAGTATAAAACAGTATATACTCTCTACTTAAACTTTTAAATGAGATAGATATACAATTTATCAAGATATCAAAGTCAAGAGCTCTTTGTCCAAATTTCACTACAACCCAAAAAGCAGCAACAGAGTCAGGATTTGAAGTTTATGAGTTCTAAACTTTTCACTAAACCCATAGCTCATCTTAGCTGGTGAGTTCGCAATTAAATATTTAATATCTGATGGATTTCTAATATATATATGGAATCTAAACAAAAGCTATTGAGTTCGTCTGAGCTCATAGCTAATGATCCGCTCCGCCCCTGCCATAACTGAAAATATTTCCGAGTATTTCATCCATGAAAAAAGAACCATGCCCACATATGAGGGGGCATGATGAGATATAATATGATTAAATTAAATAAAAAAAAGTATTTTTTCCTAACAAATTAAACTTTTAGATTAGATGATGGTCCAACTTAAAATGAGAATTGAACCTGCAAGCAGGTGGCCAAAGTGCAGATGCTTCTTCATCAGAAACATAGAAGAGGCTGAGGTAATCTTTCCACTCTAAAGCCTTTTCAGCTTGAGGAGTAAAGCTTGTCCCAAAACGAACATTATTTGTACAAGAGTAGTCTTTTGAGTACTTCCTCTTTTCTTCAGCAGGCAAAGCAAAGAACCTATGAGTAGCATCCTTAACATTCTCAAATACTTTTATTGGAATTCCATGATTGACAATCTGGAAAAAACCCCATTTCTCTGCTGCATGGCATATCATGTTGTCCACCTTTGGATCCTTCCAATTTGATAGATCAATGACTGGTATAGATTGTTCTTCAGACACCACATCACTCGAAGTAATTCGTTCTTCGAGAGGTTGAATGTATTGCTTAGGCAGTGTTTGAATGCCCATGTCTGCAAGACCTTTCACTCCATGCCCTTCATTTACAACAAAATTTTTGACATCCCATGTGTTGGAATTGGAGATTGTTGACAGTGTTGGAGCCATTGCTTTTGCTAATAATTTCAGTTATTGAGCTTAGTATTTGAAAAGAGAAGTAGAAGAATTGATGGCTAAAATTCAGGTGCTATGGAAGGCTATATATGTGGTCTCAAAATTGCGTTAATACATTTTTTTAAGCCCACTTCCTACTTTGGTTGCAAAACTCATGCTTTCCGTTTTATGATAATGCTCAAGTTGCATTGATTAATCAATTCGCAAATACTTGGTTATTAGATATACTACTGTAGCCAAAGTAATTTGCATTTTGTGGAAAAATATTTATACAATCAAATTACTTTCTCTCGGTCCCAATTTATGTAAATGGATTAGAGTACAAGGGTCAAAATGCTTAATATTGACTATGAATTCGGTATAGATACTTCAAATTTTTCAAAATAAAATTTATATATTTAAAAACTACACGAAAAATACTACAAGTCAACATAGTTAATGTTTCAAAATATTTTTTTACAAAAAAGATTTGAAAAAACTATAGTCAAAGAAAAATCGGTTTAACTCCTCAAATATTAACACTTTCACGTAAATATATATATATAAGATAATTATATATAAATCTCTATGAGAAAAATTAACTAAAAGTATAATAAATAACAGTAACTAACTTATTATAATATATAAATTATAATGATAATATTTAAAATATATTTGTACTATCACTATATATAACTTAAAAATTATTACCTTTACTGGAGCAATATGCGATTGTGTTGTAGGTTTTGATATTTATGTTTTGCTCTGACAAGATAGGAGTTGCTGACGTTATGAGTCTTTAAATTATTAACAAAACAAAAGAAGAGGAGCAAAGCCCTGGCATGTTTTGTTCAAGTTTTAGTACTTGGGGCTGGTAGAGAGAGGTGGTTGAAATTTTGATTTATGTTTCATGAGCTATGTATACTCAAGGAATGATCCTAATAGTATAAAATAACTTCTCCAAATATATTTTTCATGGGTGGAAATTAATCATAAATTAAATTATTTTATTATCATTTTGAATTTTCTTTCCTTTGTCTATCATTTCCTTGGTTCTGAGTCGTAAATATTTTATTTGCCGTCATTTGTGGCCTAATAGGTATTAACAACACTGAGATATCTCCATCGCTAATGCATGGTTAGGGCCATTGCAGTAGGTGAAAGTTGCTATTTATGGAGTTCCTTCAATTTTGACGTAAATTAAGTTGCAACAACAAGCCAATGCAAACCGAAGATATTTTTTTCTTCCGGTCAAGTATGTGGGTGCTACAGACTCGCACACACTGACATACGACTCACATCGAATACCACTTTTTATATTAAGAAAGCAGATTTTTTGACATGTCAAATTTTGGATAGTTAGTGTCTTGCTTTATTGTCACTCAAGCTTAGCAGTTATTATCTCGTATGAGTGATCACTTCTCAACGTATGTTTCCTATCTATTTCTTCTCTTCTTTTTAAATTGACAATAAGTAGAAGAGTCAATATCCTATTAATATGCCTCTCGTACCCAGAAATGTAGCAAATTAGCTGCAAAGCGTCAATAACCTAGTAATATGCATTTTGTATAGCAAGCAATAAAGTTCTTCCCTTAGGACCGGCTATAAGCTCGCACTATACCCAATTAATGGGCTTAACTTAAGTCAACTCACCTAAAAAAGGTTTGATTAGAGATATATATTAACTCTTGGAACTGTCTTAGCTTAATAAATTGGGAAATATTCATTGAGTGTCAACATAGGCTTCGCCACAAACAATCTAAAAATCTATTAGAACATGTCTGTCGTCGCAATTTTATCAGATTCCCTAAAGAGATATAATTTGTTAATACGTGGAAATTAGCAAAAAAATAACTCATTCAACACACGTGGATGTATATTAGTTATGTCTTTGTCTTTTCCTTTTTAAATTAAATGATATTGTTAGTTAGATAAATAATATATTTAAAAAATGAACTCGACATAGGAGGGTAAACTATGACCGACTAATAAACATCTAAGTTACCAACCTATTTAAACCAACAGAAAGAACAACAAATTAACAAGAACAGAATAGCAATGTACATGGAAAAAGGTTAAAAAGATAAAAGAGGAAAGAGGAAAGAAGAGAGGGAAATAGCGTAAAGAATCGTCCTTAGTCAGAAACAGATTCCATAAATCAATGAATTGGAAAAGGTAAAATCGGAAAGTTTAGCACATGATAGAACTTAACAAAACAAGATTATTTTTTTTGCTCCAGAAACTAAGATATAGTAAAAAAAGAAAATCGTGCCAGCTGCCAAACACCAGAATTATAAAAAATAATAATAATAAGATATAGTCAAAACAGTTGGTAGACGCCGAGGCTCACATCATAAACTGCAAACAAACTATACTGTCAACACCCTTCGAGACGTCAATCTTGACAACAGAGTACTTTACAAACGTACAGGTGAGGTTAACTGATGTTCGCTTCATTGCACCATTCAACTAAGATTATACAGGGACTCGTTTTCCACGGTAGCGGTCAAAGAACTGCAGAGAAAAACAAATAATCTCAGGTGAAAGAAACTGAACAAAAGTTGTATTGTGCAATCTTCAACAAATGCACAACGACTAAAGAAATATTGATAAGCCCGTACAGTCTACCACCTTGTAGTATAGCATCTCACATCTTATCCAACATCATATCAGTTGTCTAGTAACTAGACAGAAATTTTTGATTTATTTTATTAAAATAGAGAAGTCCCAGATAAGATGATAGTGATGAATGAAGAGTGAAACGCTCATAATTTCAACGGTCGGGCAAAAACAAAGAAACCAGGCAAACTCCACAAGTACTGTAAAATGTTAATATGTGAAACGGGTTTTATGCTCATATCTAACTAGGGTTAGGGAAGGAATCAAGTCTCATAAACAAGACCATGAAGAAGTCATCCAATAGGGTTTTTATCTAAATCTCACCAAGTGAGACTGCCCAAAATAAGTTTAAGTTAAATTCTTTTTTAGTTCTGTTGCTTAGTATTTGGTTTGGGTCTGTAACATTTAGTCCATCTCAAATTGTGGAAAATAACATGTCAAGTTGGTAGCATCAGCAGTCACTGGCCTGAAAAACATGTGCAGGAAACGACATTTTGGGAGTCAAACAAATTTTAAGACCAACCAGGAGAAAGGAATGTGGTTTCTCTGACACACTAATCCATCATCCCACCACCTAATCTGACAGAAGCCTAACCAGCTACGTACTGATCTGCATCTCAGTGTTCTCTCCTCCCCCTCCATTGAAACCTTCATTCAACAAACCAAATACTGCAGTATAGCACCACCACGTAGCATTTTTTCCTTTTTCTCCTCTCACCTAGCTATCTTCTTTACACCAGTTGCAATTCTTCGCCTATGTGGCTTGCTCTGCCTCCGCCTGCCTGTCTCAGCACACTCTCTTCCCCAAATCCTTATTGCAGACGTTGGACACATACAGGTTGGATCTAAGCAAAGAGTACAGCTAACACTATCTTTGAGATTCCGGGGAACACGATACAGGGGAGGGGAAAATAGCAATATTTTTCGTTGGGGATTTCCGGGCAAAAATCGTCGTATATTCCTTCATTTCCTTATAAAAGAAATTCAGTACTTTAGAATACAAGTTGATTATTCAGGACATTCTGTCATTATCGTGGGTCCTTCACTTTCATTACATCGGGACATTCTGTCATTATCGTGGGTCCTTCACTTTCATTACATCGATGTGGATTTCCTCGTGAAATAGCAATAAGATATGAGGTGCTCGAAAATGGTCAAAGTAAGTTGTATAGGAGGATCACTGTGACTACAGCCATTGGTAATGAGGAGGTGCAACAGGGTGAGGAGGATACTGTGCTAGGGAGGGGGGCAGTTGTCCTTTTGTTTTCTTTTTACATGGTAAATCCTACCCTCGGCTAGTGGCTTTTGGATATTAGATGGTTAAACCAACAAAAAATTCTAAACCTCCAAATTTCCCCGGCCTAGGAAGTGACGGTGGCTCTTTCTCGCTTCGCACCCTTAGTAACTTGAACTCCCAATGTCTTGGTTGGTAATGGAGTGCTCTTGCGAATTTGCAACTAGGTGTTGTGCTCTTTTCTCTTTCTTTTGTTTACTTTTATTTGTCGTGTTCATCTTTCCCGTTTGTTTTAATTTTATATCGTAAAAGGCACATATAATTGGCTATTTGCCTGATAATAGGCTCATGAGCCAATTTGAGATGGATGATCCTTTAAAGGACATAACTTAGATTGAGATAAACCATACGGATCATATAAATGTTTTGGTCATGGGATAGGAATCAAATATGACAATGACTCAAGGTATAGCCATGGGGCTGTGTTAATTGGCAGAAAATGTTTGTCTTGATGAAGTAACCTAACTGTTCCATTACCTGAAATTAGCTAAAATGTTTCTCAAAAAAAATATTTTCTATTGAAGAGGAAGAATGACTTCCGTCACTTGTGGGTGGAAGTTACTTTCCTTTTACAATATCCAAATTCTGCCTCCATATAACATACTTCAACAAATATTTTGACACTATTGTCAACATTTAATACTTAAAAGTATCATCTAGTACTATCCTCACCTATCATCCACCTAGCACAATTAAATATTAAACAAACACTATTCCCTCCATTTCAAAATATGGGGTGTTTTAGCCTTTTCATTTTATTTCAAAATAAATAGTGTTTTACATTATCAAGAAGACATCAATAATGATCTTCCAATTTTACCCTTATTTAAATGAAGAGAGTTTTACATAATCAAAAAATTACTAAAGAACTAAATTTTTTCAAGGTATTTATTAAGGATAAGTTAGTAAAAATATATCTTACTTTCTAGGAATGAGTAGTATTCTTAAGGGATGTGCCCAAGCTAAAAGCACCACTTATTTTGAAACGGAGTAGCAAATAATCCGGAAAGTGTATTTTCAAAGGAATTAATTCACATTATATCAAAAACACCTGATAAATTTATTGAGTTGCTCCTCAATACTACATCAGCTCCTAAGGAATGACTTCATGTTTCTAGCTTACTACAATAAGCACTGTTTAGAATTAAGGAAATATGAGGCCATCATATCTGTTTTTTTTCTCTTTCCTTGAAGGAACTTCCTTGTTATTGGGAAAGAACTGCAAGACTTGGTAAACCCTAATAAAACCCTTAATTTGTCTCAGTTTTTCCAATTTTTATCCAAATTTATTTCTGGAGAAAATGTTAACCACTCTCTTAGTCAGGTCACTATAAATGGAAGGGCACCCATTTACTGAACCAGCTCTTGTAACCTCCCCCCCCCCCCCCCCCCCAAGCTCAAGTAAGGGTTCAACTCTCTTATCAAAAGAAAAAAGAAGAAAGAAACAGGTAGGAACACCAAATATACATTTCTAACCTCTTCAAGTACGGAAGCTAGGAGAAAAAAACAACATTAATTCATAGTTTGCCCTGGATTTTATATGTTTCACTCAGTCTAACTACATCTCAATCTCAAAAATAGTCCGATTGGTTATACAAATCCTCTTATATCGATTCTGCTCAGTCCAAACAAGTTGGGTCAGCTATAAGACCCTCAAACTCCACCTATGTGAGCCTTGTGAAACGGTAACCGGATGCAAAGAAAAGAGGGCTGTGATAGGTAGATAGACAATGTAAAAACAGCCATAACAACATAAATCATCTTACCATTTTTAAGTTTGATTTTATGATTCTGAACATCGACCTAATTTGAAACTTCTAAACTTTTACCCATCCAACCCCATAAATATTGGCTCACTACCCGGTAGAACGTATGGAAACTATAATATTAATGGGCTAAAGTCATAAGCTGCTTCCTAAACTTGTCCATATCTTTCATTTTGACACCTCAATAGAGCCTTTCTCCTATTAGACACTAATTTTAACAAATATGTACCTATTAAACACAAAATGACCATTGGTTCAAATAACATAGTGTTACTCTAGGACAACATGACAAAGGAACAAATAAAATAACGACACGTGGCATATGGGCCCAAAATATTGTAAAAACAATATATTGAGTAAAAATAGAAAGAAAACCTACTTAGCAAATAAAAGAAATATTTCAACAAAAAAAACGTATTTTTGACAACCCACCCAATCTTCTCCTTTTTCTTCTTCTTAATTCCCATCAGAATCTCCACCTCCCGTCATCCTCCCACAACCCACCCAAATCTTTCCCAGACCCTGTTTTCGACTCCCTTAGAATTCCTTTCCTCTTCTCCCTTAGAATTCCTCTTCCTCGACCTTTGAAATCCGCTGCCAGGCCACACAATTGATCAACAACAATAGACCTAGTATAATCCCACAAGTGGGGTCTAGGTGAGGTAGTGTGTACACGGAGCTTAAGGATGATGGCTAAAATGGCGGACACTGGTAGGCTTGAAGAAGAAGAAAGGAAAAATATTTGAAAAGAAAAATAAATGAGAAAGAAAGGAAAAATATTTAAAAAAAAAAAATTTAAAAATTAAAGCAGTGCCACGCGCTAAATAGCAACTGCATATCACTTACTGTGTCACGTTAGCATGAGGTGTTTAATAGGTAAGCATTTGTTAAAGTTGGAGTATCTAACAGGAAAAAAAGGTCCGTCGAAGTCTCAAAATGAAAGATGTAGACAAGTTTAAGGGGCCGCTTAGGAGTTTAGTCTTTATTAATTGTATTAAGCAATGATATGACCATTCATACTGGCAAAATGCTTCAAAAACAATAACATGAGCCTATTCAATGCTCTAAAAACATGAGACTTGTTAAATGTTTCTAAAATGTCATGATTAATTCAATATTAAGTTCCTTGTCTATCAAAAGAGTTTCTTTATCTTTCTAAAAGAAATAAAGTTCCTAATTTCATGGAGCTTTCTTGAGCTGTTCTAAAATTGAAATCAAATAAGTTGTAACATTATTACTTAGCATTGCAAAATAAAACATCTAGCCAAGGATAGATTGAAAACAGCTTCTCTACCCTACGAAGGTAGGGATAAGGTCTGCGTACACCCCACCATTCCAGACTCCACATATGGAACAATACTGGATATGTTGTTGTTGTTATTGTTGCAAAATAAAAGATCTAGTTAGTTAATGATAGCTTAAAATTTTTGGGTTAAAACTTTTGGAAGTGTATGATACATAAATAGATAGATATATCCGTTCTTAATTTTAAATCCAGGTGACTGCCTTATCTTATCCTATTTGTAGGTTGGTCTTAAATTGAGTTACACTTTTCATTACCTTTCTCAAAAAGAAAAAATTGAGTTACACTTTGTCCTACCCTTTTACGTACCTCTAGCAGCAACAAGAATACTCAACTCATGCTTCTCATAGTCTCACCACTATTTCTTGTGGCTGAAAATTCCCGACTTTCATACATGTGAGACAAAAAGCCTATCTCAATCTACCTGAAATGGACTCTGCATTTGACTTAAAGCAACCTGTATAATGGGTACGACAAGAATGGGTACCTCTTACAAGTTAAGTTGTTAAAATACGTTAAGATTTGCTAAATGTAGAAGGGACGCATGCCAAATACATTTTTTCATTTGATACATGTCATAAGTATCAAACTTATGAGTCATAAAATGAACTTCAGGGAACAACTAACAAAGCGTGGATTTATGGGTCTTCCAGGGACGACAGAACCCCCGCTTGGATTAATGCGTTGGATTTTATGCATAGTAGACCTACAATAGAAGCTATATTTTACATTAATAAGGTTGATAAAAATCTATATGGAGATATAGAATGATTTCCCCATGAAGTACATTGATCTAGAGAAAGTCTATGACGAAGTGTTTGAGAAGAATCCTTTGATGGGTGCTTGAGGGAAACACGGTCATATTATAAAATATCTGAATGCTAGAAACACTATGTACAAGAGAACGATCACAAGTGCAAGAACACTGCAACAAGATCTGTTTTGACAAGGTAAATAGTTTTATTAATGAAGGGAAAACTCTTGTAATGCAAGGGAGTTCTCATTAATCGGATGAGCTAACCAATAGTATACAGGATGATGTTCCATGGTCCATGAATTTTGCTGACGAAATTATGTTAATTCACAAAATAAGCACGGTTAACCAAAAGTTAGAAATATGAAGAAGCCTGCTAAAGAGTAAGGGTTCTAAGATAAGTAAATGTATGGAAAAATATATGTATTGCAAGTTTATCCCTCAAAAGGAGAATGAATGCGAAGTGAGATTATATGGGATTATGGTTATGGTGTTTGAATGTAGACAATTCAAGCATACTTTTAGTCTTCCAAGGAAATGCATAGATAGATAAAGATGTATTATATAGAATTAAAATCAGACAGTTAAACTAGAGGAGTTTCACGAGAGTGCTATGTGATAAGGAGACGCCTAACAAAGTGAAAGGCAAGCATATAGAATTATCAAGAGACCAACAACTTTATATGGAATTGAATGTTGGTCCTAAATATCTATGAAATATGTCATAAAAATGAGATAGTTGAGAAATAAGTCCGTTCAACATGTTAAACAAAATTAGAAATGATCAAATCCAACAAATAGTGAAAGTAGCACACATAAATGATACAACGAGAGAACATTGTTTGACATGGTTTGACCATGTCTGATATAGACCTCCACATGCACTAAACATTAGGTGTGACACAGATTGGACAGTCTAAAAATGGTCAAAGTAACTATATAATCATATAGAAGGAAGATGTCCATAATAACCTACAATATTTCAGAATCAACCTGAACTTAATTAAGAAGAAAGTAAAAAGCATAAGATCGAGATCGCCATAATAACTAGTTGCAATTAAGGCTGACGATTTGTCGTTACATTTTGACTAAGCCTGGTGTTTGCTAAGAGTCTTTAGCATGGAAATAGACATTTATATTAGTATAGGGATTAGTGTGAGATTTGAAGAAACTCTAGTCTTAGAAAGCACTATAATTTTTCTTGAGAAGACAACACTATCTAATATTTTTTGGGACATTGACACATCATCAAATATTTTTATTTATAACTATGGTGTTTGAACCAGTTTGTGTGTACCTCGACTAATTCCACGAGGTATCGAGTAACTTTGTGCACCAAGGCTAGAAGAGATGGGAAAAAATCACCTAGTGTTATTATCTCTGTTGAGATTTAAACCTGAGACATCATGGTTCTCAACGCATTTCATTGACCACTAGGCAACACCCTAGGGTACAAATGACACATTATCAAATATTGGAAAGAAATCTAACCTAATTAGATGAAATGGATAGAGAAGATGTAAATTCCCAACTAGTTTTAGAGTGAGGCACAGTTGATTGGTTGTTTGATTCACTGTTGCAGCCAAGTCCATGGTTTGTAGGTCGTAATTATGCCAATATAATACACTAAAAACTTGGCCCATTAACTAACATATTTATATGGAAGCAATTCATGTGGCATTAGAAACAACATCTCACAAGCTTTAACTTTAAATAGCCATCTTTCATGTATATCATAACCAATAGTTATCCACTCGAGTTAGAGGCAAAGATCATTAGAACATGTGAAGAAGAAGCGGCGGTTCCTTCTTTTAAAATGGACGACTGAAAAGAAAAACAGAAACAATTAAAGGTGCAAATTTTTTGAACCATGGTAGCCAATTTGATAAAAGAAGGTAAAATAAATGCCCGTAGACCACCTAAAAAGGAATATTTATTATTTGATCCATATCCCGACATAAGAAGTCCAACGGGAGCAAGACTTACTTCTATGTTACAAAGATGATCAAGGAGAAGATGGAGAGGGAATTGGTGCAACGGCATAATTTTAAAGTACTAGAAGTGACTGGAGCGCATAAAAAAATTACAAGGACATCACATAAGAATATCAATTTTTCGTAAAGCTTACTTGGAAGACATCTGTCTATACATCGTTATTGACCAAATGATCAAGCGAGGAGTAATTTACAGTGAACTTATCTGTCTCTGTAAAAAATTGTGGAGACTATAGAGTGCAAAAGATTGTGAAATGCTAGAACAATGATGAGATTTTTTGTGCAAAAATAGCTAGCATGTTGATTTTACGAGTCATGGTTTAGAGATATTGAAGTAAATCTATTGGGTGCAGAGGTGGATCTAGGATTTCTAGAACATGAGTGCACTACAAAAGAAAGGGGGGAAAAGCATTAAGTTGGATACGATCCTTGTTTCTATGGGTAAATAACTCAACATTTAAACAAGTGCACCATTCAACCTTATTAGAGCAGCGGCCGAACAGATAAATATTAGATAAATTCTAAAAATATGTAGATAAAATATCTAGTTTGACGAGAAGCCCATGGGTTCACATGCACCAATCTAGGCTATAAATCCGCCCCTGATTGGGTGGGAGTGAGCGAAACTTTACAGTATTATTCTTATAATATCTTCTAGGATTTCTTTCGTTTATTACATAGAATATCATCATATAACAAAAGCTACTATGGTCAAGAGCAGTAGCTGATTTTTTATAGTGTATTCAAGGATGATCTGCTGCAGTATGAATCAACATCACAAAAAAAATTACTACTTTCAAACACAAAATAGTAGGTCCTTGACCAACAACTCACCAACATAAAGGTATAAAAAATAATCCCACCAAAACCCCATATAAACAATCATAGAAACCAAGATGAAAATAAAGGAAAAATAATACCAAATCAAAGCTAAAAATGGTAAAAAGACTGCTAGTCAAAGAGCCACCTTAGACTTTAGACAAAACGGCTTTTCAGCAGAAACTATTTAACAAATTCCTTCCGACACACACCAAATAGAGAAAAGGACAGTAATGAAATGGGATTAAAATCATACCGATCTGACAAAGGGCTGCTGGAAGATCCAACCTAGAATAGGTATCTTTTGCAGGAATACTGACAGTGTTGGCCAGAAACCACTGTACATAACAACTCATCAGCAACAAAAGGAATAATAAAAGAAAGTATAACATTCAAGGAAGCATGAATCCAGTATACCTGAAGAGTACAATGAATCCATAAGCCTCGAGAATCATTCCTAATATAGGCCAACCAATGACAACAAAGAAAAAGCCAGCACCAAATGAAGCTGTTCCCTAATGAACAAGGAAAAGATATAAAGAATAAACAAGATTAAGTAATAGAAACACAAAGGACATATCAGCAAAATATCTATTTACACAGAGAACAAGAGGAAGGAAGGGGTGACAAGCAGAAAGAGAAAAACATGAAAAACAAAGTAAACCTTATAGTTGCTGCGTTTCATAAAAAATTGCAAGGATGATTTGAGACCAATGCTTAGTGCCACCCCTGAGAAGAAGAGGATCTGATTCAGTAAAGTAACAGAGCGTCAACTGGGAGGATAAGCGGAAAGCAAAAGAAAGTTGATGAATGAAAAGGAAAAGCTGAAAGATAGAGTGATCATGGCAGCATAATTGTACTTACGTTTCCCATGGCAATAAGTCCCTTATCGAAGAAGAAAATAATCCCCAAGAATGAGAAGAATACTCCAAATCCAGTAAGCCCTAGCCCAATCTCTGTTTCAACAAGCATCCCAAGGTTAGTAGACATAATATTTAACAACTAAATAGAAATAGAATATGCTTCCTTATTTGTGCTACCTTCTTTAAACACCTAGATTTGCATTAAGTAGCTGAATCATTATACCCCCTCTATCCCAGTTTATACGACACTTTCTTTTTCATTTTGGGATTCCGAAAGTTTAACACCATTCAACAAATAATATTAGATATGCAACTCTCACAAGTTCCAAGAGTTCAAAATTAAAACCTCATCAATTTTTAAGTTTTGATCTGACGTTTTTCCCTCGAACTAACTTTTCACTATTAATTTAATATTTTCTTCAATTCCAAATTATAAAATATACATGCTAACAATATCTTAAACTTCCTAAATAGTTAAATGCAAATAAAAGTGTTTGCCAAAAGACACTGTAAAATTGCGAAGGTGGCACTTTACAAAATAGGAACTCTGCAGAATTAATCACTCCAATTAAGGAAAACTTCTACCTAAAAGCATAGGATACCAATGCCAGGAAAAAAAATATGCAACGACTACACCAAACTGAACCTACAATTTAAATTGTTCTGCACCCTCAAGCTAAGATAGATTACATCAAGATTTCCTATAATACTTTGAGACAAATCAGATAAAAAATATTCATAATCCCCATAACCATTTCAAACGCAGGCTAGACCATACCATCTACTCGGTCATAGCTCCCAAGGAGATGCCAATAATAAATTACAAAAACTATCAAAGTTCATCAATACATATTCTTCCATTCAACATTCTGATGTTAGTTAGTAATACTAGTCTTCAAAGCATATGAAACACTACAATAGGAAATAGCCAGCAGAAAAACTGAAACACTACAATAGGAAATGGCCAGCAGAAACAAATTAGTCAATTTTGTTCACAAGCCACAACTAGTTGACTTACTTTTCCTATCATTCATTTCGAAGGAAACCATTGTCACCCAATCCAGAGAAATCAAATCCAATTTTGACACCTGCAACGCTGAATCTATCAAAAAGTACAGTCATAAAAGTCGAGTGTACGAATCCAATCGAATAACTTAAAATGAGAAAAGTGCTCGAATAACTCCAGCTTCCAAAATTCAATGTCAAACAATCCGTTACTGTTTCAAAAGAGGAACTTCAATAAAGATCTCGAAACTCAAATCGATTCAACACAATGAAAAAACGAACGATATAACAGGAGACAAAGAACCTAGGAAATGGAGAGAGAAATTGAAGAGGATACTCTCAGAATCGAACCAGGATAAGTGAAAATTCAGAGTGAATGTGCGGTAGAAAATGGGGGATTGCTTCTTTCGACTTCGGTACGAAGCAAGCGTATGTTGTTAGCGCGATGACATATATCAACTGCAAATTCTGAATCTGATATCCCAAATCAGCGGGGGAAGTGCACAAATACCCTTTTTTGGGTCGCTATTTAATTTATCCAATTTTTAAAAATAATTCAGATGTACAATTGAAATAATTACAAGTGAGGTTAAAAATTCGCGTGCAAAGTGCGTATAGAAATTATCTTGAATCAGATGTTAATATATATATATATCTTAAATTTTAGATATGGATGTTTGAATTTATTCGGCTAAAAGAAAATTTTTATTTGAAGAATTTTAATAAATTAGCACTCAAAATTATTTTAAATAAACTCAAATTTCATATATTATAAATAACATTTCAATTATCAATTTGTCAAAAACAATAATAAATCTAATATACTCATTTAACATCATTTTGATTCTTTAAAGTATGTATAAAATTTAGTCATATATGAATAAGATATATATTAAAGGCTAAAATACATACAACTCCTCTTAAATTTATCCGAATTTTTCATGAGACACATAAGTTAAAACTCATACTTATTAAACACTTGAACAAAAGCTCAATTATGCCTAATAGGCCTTCACTAATGTATTAGTAGAAAAGATAACGCCTGAAATACACACTTAGAAGTTTGCTCTTCTTCCCTCTTGTCTCTTTCCCCTGAAACCCTTGTCTATTCCATCTCCTTGTTAATACCTTTAGCTTCCTTCTTAAACTCCATCTTTCAATCTCTATAAACTGTAAATCCGTTGTGCCATGTTAGTTCTTAGTGATTCTTGAAAAGCTTATAAAATCACAAATCAAATCACCATTGCTATTTTAACTTTCAATTCCCAAAAAAGGATTCCGTTTCTTTTTTTCTTTTCAATGCCTTCATCTCCTAAATCTTCCAATGCTTGGCCATCTTCCTCATCATCCTACTTCCGCAGATCGAAATCCTTATTATTTTACAAATAAAATATATAGCTTAATAACAGGAGAAGACTCAAATAATAGATTAATAATATTTCAAAGAAACGCCTTAATAAAATTAGAATAATTAAGCATCACTAGTTGGTTTCATATAAAGCACTTCTTAAAATACTATTATTATTGTATTATTAGCGGGAAGTTTGTTCATGAAGAATTAGAAAGAGAAATAGAGGAAAGATGATACAAAAGAGAAGGAGTAATACAAAATCCTAATCCTAAATGGTCAATAGGACATAAAGTACAACATATAATGAAAAAATGCACAAATATAATACATAAATAATTAAAAACAAAATGAAATGAGTTTTTATAAAAACATAATATACATTACTCAGAGTTATGATAAAGATATAACAAAAAGAAGTGTTATAGAAAAATAAGATAGAAAAATAAGACCGCAATATAACAATACGTATAATAAAAAAATACTACCTTAGAAAATCATCAGCTAGAAAACCATATTTACATAAAAATAAGCACGTCAGAAAAATAGAACTGATGGAGACTATAAGAATAAATTAAAACGCTTTACTTGCGGAAGTATAGAACACTTAGCAATTATATGCCATGAAAGGATTAATAGAACACTTTAAGGAAATATTAATTAATGTAGATGAATACATGTCATAAAACGATAGTATATATTCAATAGTAAGTATAAAAGCAGCAAAAAACTTTCAAACAGATTCAGACTCTGAAAGAGAAGAAATATAAATGTAATAGGATTAGAAATATAAAATCTAAATTTAGAAGAAATACAAGCAATTGCATCGGTAAATATCTCACAAGAATGTAGTCATGAATTCGAAATAAATAAATGAATAGATAGTAATCAGTATACTATATGTAAATGGTATCCGAGTAAAGAAAAAGAGTTAAATGTAAATTATGTTATTTAGAAGGATATATTACATGCATTGACCAAGTCTTAAAAGTTAAAGTAAATAAAGAAGAAGAATATAAAGAAATAAACAACCGAAGTATTAATTTAAGGATAATGGTACTAGAAATACGGATCAATGAGCTAGAATAATGAATACAAATACTAGAAAAGATTTCAAAAATCAAAAGAATATGAAACAACAGAACCAATACAAGAAGAAGACTTAATGAGCATAGAGAACTAAATACCTTAGTGTGTAATGAAGATAGAAAATTTGTTGGGAAAAATAAAGCACAAACAAAAGTGCACAACAGGGTAGGAACAGAAGAATATCTAAGTATAAATTTTTTCAATCTATTTGAACTAAGAGGAGACCTCAAATATAATTTTAAATAGGTCTGGGTAGCAACTAGTTAACAAAAAATATGAATATCGCAATATAAAATAAACCAACCACACAAGACAATAAATTTACGTGAAAAAACCTATTCAGTGTGAAGAGTAAAAAATTACAGGATCAAAAACTCCACTATAATCAACAAGAGTTACAAGAATGTTCTCCAAAATGGCCACCAAATAAGTGTCAAACAGCTAGCAATAATATATAAGAGATAGCACCAAAAATAGAGAAAAAGAGCAAATCACCAAAAAATGCAACTACTGTTTACTAACTGAAATCTAGAGCTATAGGACTCCAAATCCACTTCTGTCAGTTCTGAATCAATGATTAAGATGATAGAAACAACATATCTAAAAATTAGCTCAATCAGACATAAAACGGAGTGAAAATCGCAATTTGAAATGGGCTGCTGAGGCTGAATTTTCTGTGCGAAAAACTGTCCTTTTCTCTATTTTTTGGCTATTGTAATTCTATTCTTCTATTACTAAAATAAGAACTAAAGAGGCCTTACATATGCACTCTGATAGTGGACTTATGGGAAAAAGAGAGCTGGTCAAAATTGGGCTTTTATTTACCTCAATAGAAAAAAAAAAGATCCAAAATCCAATAATTCTCTCCCTCCCGACTATGTGGAGGAGGCCGCCATCCTGGCGATCATGCAACACTCTTCAAACTTTCCCCTTGTCAAAGATTTAGTCATCATATCAAAACCATTATCATCCTGTATGAATCTTCTCAAGTTTAAGAAACTTAGAATCTAGCACATCTCGAATCCAATGGTATCTCACATCAATATGTTTAGACCGATCATGAAATGTAAAATTCTTGCCAAGATGAATAGCACTTTGACTGTCACAGTAAAGCACATATCTCTCCTGAGCAAAACCAAGTTCCCCCAAGAATCTCTTCATCCAGAGTAACTCTTTGCAAGCTTCAATAGCAGCAATAAGCTCGGCTTCTGTAGTAGATAGAGCAACACATTTTCCAATCTTAATTACCAAGACACAGCTCCTCCTATAAAAGTAACCAAATAGCCTGAAGTAGATTTTCGAGTATCAATATCACGTGCCATATCTGAATCAACGTAACCACAAAGAATAGCTTTTCCTATCCCAAAACACAAACTCAAACTAGAAGTACCACAAAGATATCTCATTATCTACTTTACTGCATTTCAATGCTCTCTTCCTGGATTACAAAGAAAACGAATAACAATTCTGATAGCATGAGCAATATCTGGTCTTGTACAAATTATTGCATATATCAAACTACCAACAACTAAAGCATAAGGAACTTTCCTCATATCTTTCTTCCCATCATCACCAAAAGGACAATGCTTCGTGCTCAATTTGAAGTGCATAGCTAAAGATGTACTAACAATCTTAGCCTTATCCATATTGAACCTGCAAGTACTTTTTGAATGTACTTCTCTTGTGATAATCACAACATCTTGGCCTCTCTATCACGAACAATCTGCATGCCAAGAGTCTACTTTGCTGGTCCTAAGTCTTTTATAGCAAAAAGCTTATTCAACTCTTGCTTCAACTTCTGAATCCTGCAAGCATTCTGACTAACAACAAGTATGTCATCAACATAAAATAATAAAATAATAAAGTCCATTGTTAGAGAAATTTTGCATAAAAACACAATGATCTGAAGAAGTCTTCTTGAAGCCTGTTGACTTATAAAAGAACCAAACTTCTTGTACCATTGTCTAAGAGATTTTTTCAAACCATACGAACTCTTCTTCGATTTGCAAACATAATTTTTTTCCCTTGAATCCAAACCTTCTGGCTGCTCCATATAAATTTTTTCATCTAAGTCAACATAGAGAAAAGCAGTTTTAACATCTATTTGTATAACCTCTAAATCTAGACTTGCAGCTAATCCTAGAACCACTCGAATGGACGACATCTTCACAACTGGAGTGAATATCTCATAAAAATCAACTTCTTTTTTTTTTTTGGTTAAATCCCTTTACAACTAATCTAACTTTGTAACGTGGAACAAGTTGTCATCTTCATGTTTCACCCTGAAAATTCACTTGTTTTTCAAAGCTTTTCTGTCCTTAGGTAGCTTAACCAAATCAAAGGTGTGATTATCATGTAAGGATTTAATCTCATCTTTCATAGCATCAAACCACCTTTATTTTTCTTCACTATCCATGGCCTCGTCAAAACTCTCAGGTTCTCCCTCGTCAGTTAAAAGTACATACTCATTTAGAGAATAATGAGATAAAGAAATTTTCTCTCCAATTGATCTTCTGAGAGCTCTTTGGAGCATCAATAGCAGTTGGCTGTTGGTCAACTACATCATCTTGCATTGGAGCATCAATAGCAGCTGGTTGCTGCCCAACTATATCATCTTGCACTGGAGCATCAACAATATGATATTGGTCATTCTGAACATAATCACCATCTTTATTATTAACTTGATTTTGAAGATTTTCTTCAGGTTCAATAGTTGCAGGAACTGGATCAATATCAACTAAGCTCTCACTGCTCTAAGAATCAACCTTCTCAGCATTGTCAAAATTTTCAATTATCTGGTCTTCGAAGAACACAACATCACGACTCCTAACAAGTTTCTTCTCAACTGGATCATAGAAATGATAGTCAAATTCATCTTGATCATAACCAATGAAGATACATTGCCTAGTTTTAACATCCAGTTTTGATCTTTCATCCTTAGAAACATTCACAAAGTCTTTACACCCAAAGACTTTCAAGTGATCACAAGAGATATTCTTACCAAGACAAACTTTCTCAGGGACATCACCATCCAAAGCAACAACAAAAGATAAATTAATAACATAAGCAGCAGTACTAAGTGCTTTTGCCCAAAAGGAATATGGCAGCTTAACATCGAAAAGCAAACATCTAACCCTCTCAACTAAAGTTTTGTTCATCCTCTCAGTTAAACCATTTAATTGAGGAGTCTTTGATGGAGTTTTCTGATGTCAAATATTGTAACACCCTAAAAGCTCCTTAGACCAAACCCCAGAATCGGAATGAAAAATAAGAAAGAAACCATAAAATTTTACCTCAGAATGACTCAACCAACGAGTCATTATCAGTAATAACGACCCGTTACCTGAGTCATTGTCATCCTTTGTAGTTTTCATTCCCCAGACTAATGAATGATACAATGACCTATTGTTAGAAGTAATTAATCTTCATTCAGCCCATTCTTGCAATACCCAGGAACCTGTCAAAATTCTTCTCCTAAACCACAAGCCAGACGATGAGTCGCTGTTTGATGTAATGAATCATCCCATGAAGCCGTTGGAAGAAATTCAGAAAATTCTAAACTTGACCCAATGAAAATGGTTGGAAACAAAAATTTGTTGTTTCAGATAATGGGTCGTTCTTTCTATCCGTTGGGGGAGATCCAGAATCTGTTCAAAACTTTCTTCAGTGACAACGAGTAGAACCAACGACCCATTGTTCCATCTAGTGAGTCGTTGTTCCTGTCCATTGGTCAAGTCTAGAAATTAAATTTTCAATACCCAGAACCGACGATTAGTCCCAACAAGTCGTGGTCACCACCAATGACTCGTTGTGTGACCCCTGAGTCGGTAGGGGCAGTTCTTCAGACATTTTCTCAGGAACACTTTTGTAACTTCCCATTATTTTATATCCTAAGTTACAACATTTTGGGATGTATTTGGAGGGGGATTTAGATTACTATTCGATCCTACTCCGCATTCTTTCCTAAACACGCAGAGTATCACCATAAAAACTTAGACGGTCTTGTCCAAGCAAGAGCTAGGGCTTCTTCTCTCCCTCAAAGTTTCAGGTTCTTTTCTCAAGGATTCTTCTACAAGTATGTGGGACTTCAAAAAGGGTTTCCTTCCACCCTAATGTCCTGATTAGTTTCAGAAATCTTAGCCCTATAATTTTATCTAGAATTCATAATTTAGGGTTTTCATTCCATGTCGGATTCCCTTACCTCTCCTATGTGATTTAAGGTCCCTATTACTAGTATTATACCATATTAGGGTGTTACTTTCAACTTGTATGGTGTCTTTCCATGATTATGAAGTCAATATTATTTTTAGAGAAAACCTCTTTGTAAACTAGCATAATTTTGAAAATGACATGATTTTTCAGAGTACACATGATTTCTCCAATTTATTTAATTATGCTCTACAGAATTAATAGTATCCTCAGTATACTCAGAATCATAAGTATTATCAAACTATTTGTTATATATAGAGTCCTGACATGTTATTTCAGTTTAGTTTATGAGTTACTAGTATATGTGTGTTCTATTTACATATCATACACTAAGTAAATTCCAATTATTGATCGCATTCTCTCTATGTGCTATATCATTTTATGATATAGGCTTAGGTACCCAGCCTCAGTATCGTAGTTAGTTTCTCCCAGCGATTTCTAGAAGTTGACAGTGGTGAGTCCTCATCTTCTGAGGACCAGAGTCTTCACTTTAGTTATGGTTACTTTTAGTTTTTCATACATTAGAGTTAGCTAGGGGTTTGTCTCAGCAACTCATTAGTTTCTTTTAGAAGGCTTTCAGATAGAGCATGTTAGTTCAACTTGAGTTCAGCATTTTGATTAAGTTCCAATATCTTATCAGATGTTCTCTGTTTAATAATAACTTTCGCTTAATATTCTTTTTCAGTAGTTCAGTAATTATAGAATTATGTTATGCCATGGGTTTTCTTGGAGTCACTTTTGATCCTAAGTATTGTGTCACGTCTAGGGTGCAAACTTGGGTCATGAAAAACTTGGTATCAAAGCATCAGGTTTAGAGTGTCCTAGGATGTCTAAAAGCTGCATCCAGTAGAGTCCTTTTCATGGGTGTGAAGTGTGTCATACTTATGAGTGGGAGGCTACAAGACGTTTTAGAAAAAATTTCCTTTATTCATGATTCTTATCATGTATAGAGTTTTAATCTCTAAAATGCCCTCCTAACTAGTGCCCTACCTTTTTTAGTTGGCAATGCCTCCCAAAATAGGAAACAAAAGGAGGAATGGTAATGCTAACCAACCAACCACACCAGCTCTAGCAGCCCCTCAAGACGATCAAGCGTCACACATGAAGTTGAAGGCTACTAGTCAAATGTTGGCTCAGGCAATAACCAACCAGGTCAACTAGTAGGTCGTAATACTTGCCAATACCAATGGGTCTACATCTACTACCAAATTCAGGGATTTTACTTGGATGAATCCCCCAACATTTCATGGGTCTAAGGTAGATGAGGACCCACATGAGTTCAACGACGAGATTTAAAAGATCACCCTAATCATGGATTTTACTTCTGTTGAAAGTACAGATTTGGCTGCTTATCAGTTAAAAGGGGTAGCTCAGATATGGTATAAGTAGTGAAAAGAGGGAAGGCGAAATGGTGCAGGTCCGATAGAGTAGGATGAGTTTGTGACTATGTTCCTAGACAGATTCTTTCCCTGAGAGTTAAGGGACGCTAAGGCCGCCGAGTTTGTGAACTTGAGGCAGAACAACATGATATTACAGGAGTATGCGTTAAACTTCATTCAACTATTAAAGTATGTCTTGGAAATGGTTGCCGAGCCTAGGGATCGCATGCTCCAATTCATGAATGGAGTCTTAGACTTGGTAGTCAAGGAGTGTAGGATTGCCATGCTAATCAACAAGATGGATATCTCCAGGCTCACTATCCATGCATGATGTTGGGCATATTTTGATGGCCATTTGCCATGTTTTTACATATATTTGATTATATTTTGAGTTCATAATCCTTAATTTATGCTTAAATTCATGTATGTGTGTGTTTTATGTGCTAACAAATGATTTTAGTTGACTTGAGCAGAAAACTTAGCAAAAGGAGCTCGAAATGATGCAAGGAATGAAGAGTTGAGATTTTGACGGGTTTGGTGCTATGGCTGGCGCCCCACACCAAGTCACAAATTTCAGAGAAATATATTCACAGTCTGGTGCTATGGCTAGCACCCATCACTAGCCCTCAAACTTTAGAGAAAAAAATCTCAGGCTAGTGTTATGGTTGGGGCAGCGTGCCAGGCCTATTTTCGAGCTGAAAATTGCTGAAAATTTGACTAAGTCTGTGGCGACATAGGAGGGGCGGTGCGCCAGATCCATTCTGGGGCAAAAAATGTCGATTTTTAAGCCATATCTTCACGATCAGAGGCATCATTTGGAGGCTTATCTATAAATATGAGGACTAGGTCGTTTATAACACATCTTTTATCAATTTTTTGACAACTTTTGACATTTGGAAGAGTCTAAGATGCCAGAGAGGAGTCTCCTCTCATTTTCTTTTCCGTATTTTGTTCATGAATTCTTGTAAGTCATTTGGAAGGAAGACAAAGTTCTACAACTAGGTTTTCTTCTTTACTTTGTATTTTTGTATGATGATGACTACTTATTCATTTTTACGCTTGTCTATGAGTAGTTAAACTTATAATCTAGGGTTGTGGCTATGGTGGATGGTTGTTTATTCAAAAGCGTAATAAACTTGGTTTTGATTCTTTTCTATGGTTATTTGTATTTATTTGTTTAAATTTATTATTTATGAGATTGATCACCTTGTAAGTAATTTGTTGGCTTTCGATTGAACTTGGAAAAGAGAATTGAAAGGGTTAAAGATAAATATAGAAGGGAAAATCAAAGACCCTTGAATCCATTAGTGATAGGATAGAAGTTGTTGTTGAGGATAGGGATATACCTTTTAACCCCATTTAGTTGAAATACAAGTAGGCATAATCGTCGTTTGATGTTCTCCTGCGACTATAGGGATATAGGCGCTAGGGTTCATGAGATAGTTATTGGATGCTAGGGACAGTGGCAAGAAAAGAGATAGTAACTTGCAACTAACAACCATAGGAAGAATCATGCTAGTTTAATTACGTCTGAAAAACTCAACGTGAAACCAACCAAGTGCCATTGCCCTAGTTTGTCATCATTATCGAAATACAATCAAGCTTGCATTAGTTTTTTTGATCTTTACATTTGAAGTTTAGTAATTTAATTTTCTTTAACCAATCTCCATTTTATTTGTTTCATAGATTAGTGAAATTAAAGTGATAACCTTATAATGATTAAATTAACAAGTCCCTGTGGGTACGATATTTGGACTTAACAATCTTGGGTGACATCAAATTTTTGGTGCCGTTGCCGGGGACTTGAATACTGTTTAATCATTTGTAGGTTAGAATTTTGTTTCACTAGTCTGTATTTTACATTTGTTTCTTAGTTTTAGGGTTGTTTGCCTTAGTGTTTGCCAAGCATGAGAAGTCAAGGACCATCCTTAGCTTCTCTTGATCCTGAAATAGAGAGAACCTTTCAAAGGTTAACTATGGATAACAACGGGCAAGCAATAGGTGAAGAGAATGAGAGTGTTCCAATGATGCAATTTGCTAGGACAAATGTGGAGAATGCTTCCAAAGCAATTGTTAAACCGGCCATCATTGGGAATTTTGAGCTGAAAGAAGGGACTATGCGGTTGGTCCAAAACACTTGTCAATTTCAGGGCAAGTCGCACGAAGATCCCCACAGGCATCTGATGACTTTTGTAGAGCTGAGTGAAAATTTCCACTACCAGAACATGTTAGATTAATATGTCAAGTTGACTCTGTTTCCGTTCTCACTGATCAGAGAGGCCAAGGAGTGGCTTTAAAATGAGCCTGCAAGATCCATCACAACTTGGGGGATTCTCTCCAACAAGTTCATCAATTATTTTTTCTCTTCAAGAAGAACTAAAGAACTGAGAAGAAAGATCTCCGGATTCATACAGAGAGATGGAGAAACACTAGCTAAGGCATGGGAATGTTACAAGGGTTACTTGAGGGATTGTCCACACCACATGCAACCTAAGGATATAATCGGGAACAATTTCATTGAGGGTCATAAGCCCGAGCCTAAGATACTTCTTGATGCTACAGCACAGGGACAAATTCTTTCCAAATTTTATGATAAAATTAAGGCTCCCTTGAACCTCATATCTACAGGGAGTTAGGATTATCAGGATTTAGGTAGAGGATTTGCAGCAACAAAGGTGCCAGAAAAGCTTGAGGTGGATGGTGTAGCAGCAACCAGAGTAGATATTAGCCAGTTGGTAACCACACCAGTAGGAGGCCAAGTGTGGCAAGTATATCAGGTACAAATCCCATCACTATCATGTAAGGCTTGTGGTGAATGCCACGCTTATTCAGGTTGTCCTTTTAATCCTGAGTCTATATATTTTGTGGGACAACAAGGCTGTGGTGGAGGTTTTGTAGGTAATGGCTATAATCAGGGGTACCGGAATGGAGAAAATCTCCCATGGGGAGGGAACCAAAATTTTCAAAGGCCCCAAAACAATTATCAAAGGCCACAAGGCCAACAACAGAGCAGTTCTCTTGAGGAGACAATGAAGCAATGGATGGTACAACAGACGCAAATGGTAAATGAAATGCAAAAATTCATCCATGAGCTTGAAAGGCAAATTGGACAATTGACTTTGCAGCAGAACAACAGACCATAGGGGGCACTCCCGGGTAATACCGAGAAGAACCCCAAGGAGAATGTAAATGCGATTTTCTTGCATAGTGGTAAGGAGCTGGGTGAGGTTGTCCCTAGCAAAGAAAAAGTTGATACAGAGCAAGCAGTGAAATCCAAGGCTGAGGTAGGGGAGTCTAGCAATTCACAACTGAAAATGGCAGTAGCTAGACCACCTCCCCCATTTCCTCAAAGGTTGAAGAAAAAGACAGAGGACACAACCTATGGTAAGTTTCTTGAGTTGTTGAAGCAGGTTCATGTGAATATTCCATTGGTGGAGCTTTCGCAGGAAGTTCTGAAGTACGCTAGGTATCTTAGGAATTTTGTGGAAAATAAGAGGAGGCATACAGAGATTGAAACCATGGCTCTTAAGGAAGAGTTCAGTTCCCCAATCAAGAACAAAATTGCTAAAAAGCTTAAGGATCCTGGGAGTTTCGCTATTCCGGTCATATTGAAAGTAAGGAAGTTGGTTTAGCCTTGTGTGATCTAGATGCAAGCATAAATTTAATGCTTGCATCCCTATTTAGAACATTGGGATTAGGTGAACCACATCCTACCATAGTAACATTGCAGCTTGCGGATTGGCCTTTGGCCTATCCTAAAGAAATCATTGAAGATTTCTTTATTAAGGTAGGACCTTTTATCCTACCGGTGGACTTTATAATCTTGGACTATTAAGCAGATGCAACAGTTCCCCTCATTTTGGGTAGAGGATTTTTAGTCACCGCTGAAGCAGTTATACATGTTTAGTTGGGCAAGATGTCTATGAAAGTAGATGGTCAGGAGACAGTGTTTGAAGTGTTCAGAGCAGCACAATTGCCACCTCATTATAAGGACTTCAAAATGAAACTACTAGGAGAACTTGAAGGGTGTAATCAGTTGATGAAGCAACAAGTGCTGCATGATAGTTATTCATATCCATGGTATGGCTACAAGTCCACTCGAATGAAAGGAGTGACGAGGACCATAGTCGTACCGCGATGTTAAATCAGGCGCTATATGGGGGGCAACCCATGAATGTCGTTCCACAACATTAAATAAGGTGCTTGTGGGAGGCAACCCATCCTTTTTCTTAAACATTTTGTAAGTTTTATTATTTATTTTGTAGAGACGAACAGAGCGTAAGAGGAAAGAATAAGCTGGGACATTGAACTAAAAAGTGCAAGTCTGGAATGAGATGACTGGCATGGACACCAGGAGTTAATTCCCTAAAAGGCTTAAGGATCCTGGGAGCTTCACTATTCCAGTCACTATTGAAAGCAAGGAAGTTGGTTTAGCCTTGTGTGATCTGGGTGCAAGCATAAATTTAATGCCTGCATCCCTATTCAGAACATCGGGATTAGGTGAACCACTTCCTACCACAGTGATGTTGCAACTTGCGGATTGGTCTTTGGCCTATCCTAAAGAAATCATTGAAGATTTCTTGATTAAGGTAGGACCTTTTATCCTACCAGTGGACTTTATAATCTTGGAATATTAAGTAGATGCAACAGTTCCCCTCATTTTGGTTAGAGGATTTTTAGCCACCGCCGATGCAGTTATACATGTTCAGTCGGGCAAGATGTCTATGAAAGTAGATGGTCAGGAGGCAGTGTTCAAATTGTTTAGACCTCACTACGAGGACTTCAAAATGAAACCAGTGGGAGAACTTGGAGGGTGTAATCAGTTGATGAAGCAGAAAGTGCTGCATGATAGTTATTCATATCCGCGGTATGGCTACAATTCCACTCGAATGAAGGAGTGACCGGGACCATAGTCGTACCGCGATGTTAAATCAGGCGCTATATGGGAGGCAACCCATGAATGTCATGTCACAACGTTAAATAAGGTGCTTGGTTGGAGGCAACCCATCCCTTTTTTAAAAACATTTTGTAAGTTTTATTATTTATTTTGTAGAGACGAATAGGGCGTAAGAGGCAAGAATAAGCTGGGACATTAAACTAAAAAGTGTAAGTCTGAAATGAGATGACTGGCATGGACACCAGGAGTTAATTCCTAGAAGAAAATTTTTTTTACAGGTGAGGCTATGGGTGGCGCGCCGCGCCAACCCTATCTCTAGAAGAATTTTTTTCTAAGTATGTAGTGAGATAGGAGGGGTGGCCCACCAAGGGGAAAATGACCAAAAAATTTTGGTCAATATTGATGCAAAAGACCTTAAAATTACATAAAAGTCATGCCCCATCTTTTGTTTAAAGTCCCACTCATCCTTTTTCCCTCAAAATGTTGAAAAAAAAAGCAAAACAATTTCTCTCCCCTCTCCCTAAGGCTGTAACTCTCCCATCTCCTTTCCCCTCCATTGTTGTCTTCTCCAACAAGTTGGCGAAACTCTCATCTTCAACTCAAATAAGTATATTTCTTCTCTCTTAGTTGATTAATGGTACAAGTATGCTCCCACACCCTTCTTTCCCAATATTTAGAACCTAAAAATCACCATTATTGGTAAAAAGCTTGAACTTTATGTTTTGGATTTTATGAGCTTAAAGTCTTAAATTCTTCTATGATTGTATGATATCGTTGATGGTTAGCTTGATTCTTGTTTGAATATGTTGATTTGAACTTGTGGGAGTAATTGGGTAGGTGAATTGAATTCTTGAATGTTGGTGGGTAGGTGTATTGATTGTAGGGAGGGAATGTACATGAAGCTTTGAATTCTTGAATATGATAATTGCTTGAGTTGGTGAATTTCTTGATTAATTCACGTGAATGGTAGTAAATTGTTTATGGTTGGTTGATTGAATTGAATGTTGTTACTCCATTACATTAAATCACTTGGATTGGGAATTGGAGAAGAAAAGTGAGAGGGATAACTTGAATTGTGCATTCTTGATTAAAAGATAAAAGCTAAAGGACAGTTGAAAACAAAGAAAAATGCATGAACTTAGTGTAATATGAGTTAGTGAATTAAAAGTAGATTGATGAGATTGAATAATGATGGGGGAAGTCTTGATCATTTGCCATTTTTTACCCATATTTGATCATATTTTGAGTTCATAATTCTTAATTTATGCTTAAATTCATGTATGTGTGTATTTTATGTGCTAACGAATGATTTTAGTTGATTTTAGTAGACAACTAAGGAAAAGGAGATCAAAATGATGCAAGGAATAATGGGTATAGATTCTAAGGGGTTTGGTGCTATGGCTAGTGCCCCGCACCAAGTCCCAAACTTCAGAGAAATAAATTCACAATCTAGTGCTATAGCTGGCGCCCCGCACCAGCCCTCAAACTTCAGAGAAAAAAGCTCAGGTTGGTGCTATGGCTGGGGCAGCGCGCCAGGCCTATTCTAGAGCTGAAAATTGCTGAAAATTTGACTAAGTCTGTGGTGAGATAGGAGGAGCGGCGAGCCAGATCCATTGAAAAGAGAAAAATATTGATTCTTAAGCCAAGTTTTGAAGGGCAGAGGCGTCATTTGAAGAATCATCTATAGATATGAGGACTATTTGTTTGTTACACATCTTTTATCAATTTTTTGACAACTTTTGACATTCAGAAAAGGCTGAGACGCCAAAGAGGAGTCTCCTTTCATTTTCTTTTTTTTTGTATTTTGTTCATGAAAGATTGTAAGTCGTTTGGAAGGAAGACAAAATTCTATAACTAGGTTTTCTCTTCTTTACTTCGTATTTTCATATGATGATGACTACTTATTCATTTCTCTACTTATCTATGAGTGGTTAAACTTATAATCTAGGGTTGTGGCCATGGTGGATTGTTGATTATTCGAAAGAGTAATAAACTTGGTTTTGATTTTTTTTCTATGGTTGTTTATATTTATTTATTTTAATTTATTATTTATGAGATTGATCACCTTGTAAGTAATGTGTTGGTTTTCGATTGAACTTGGGAAAGGGAACCGAAAGGGTGAAAAATAAATAGAGAACATGAATTCAAAGATTCTTGAACCCATTGGAGATAGGATTCAAAGTTGTTGAGGATACAGATATACCGTTCAATCCCATTTATTTGAAATACATGTAGGCATAATAATCATTTTATGCTCTCCTGTGACCATAGGGATATAGGCATTAGGGTTCATGAGATAGTTCTTCGATGCTAGGGATAGTGGCAAGAAATGGGATAGTACCTTGCAACTAACAACCGTAGGAAGAATCATGCTAGTTTAATTACGTCTGGAAAACTCAACCTGAAACCAACCAAGTGTCATTGCCCTAGTTTGTCATCATTATCAAAATATAATCAAGCTTGCATTAGTTTTATTTGATATTTACATTTGAAGTTTAGTAGTTTAATTTTTCTTAAACCAATCTCCATTTTATTTATTTTATAGATTAGTGAAATTAAAGTGAAAACTTTATAATGATTAAATTGACAAGTCCCTGTAGGTGTGATACCTGGACTTAAAAATCCTATATTACTTATGACCACGTGCACTTGTGTGCGCTTGGGTGATATCAATGCACAACAGATAGAGGCGAAAAAACTAAAAGAGATAGAGAGGGAGAGAAAGCAGGCAAGGACATGTTAGTTCGAGTACTTGCAGTAGAGATTAGATAGTGGTAGTCGCCCATAGAAGCAACAGAGACCTCCAGCACCCTTGTCAGCCAGTGCTCCTTCTTCCAGACCTAGTAAAAATTAGAGGTGTGGAGTATCAGGCTTCCAGTCATAGAGCCATATCTCTAGCATCTGCACTTTTCTACTATGTTTTAAGTGTGGTAAGAATCATCCGAATGAATGCCGTTTGGGAAGGAGGGTTGTTTTGGTTTTGGCCAACTGAGTCACAGGTTGAGGGATTGCTAGTCAGTAGGAGGGGGGAAGGCCTAGTCCACCATATCAATAGCTCAGCCAGGTCGCTCAGCTCAGTAGGGTACTACCTCAGGTATAGGTGGCGGTCATTGCCAAAACCACTTCTATGCCCTATCCTCTCGTTAGGAATAGGAGAACTCACCTGACATAGTCACTGGTATGTTACGCCTCTTTTAGATAGATGTATATGCTTTACTAGATCCAGGAGCCATACTTTCTTTTGTGACTCCTTAAATGCTGTCCAGTTCGACATTAGCCCAAAATTTCTCTTAGAGCCGTCTTCATTCTCTACTATGATTGGTGAGTCAGTTAGAGCCAGTCGGGTATACAAAAATTATCCTATCACAATGTTTCATAAAGTTACCTCAGTTGATCTAGTTGAGTTAGATATGGTCAATTTTGACATCATTCTTAGCATGTACTGGTTACATTCTTGCTATGCCTTTGTTGACTGCAAAACCAGGGTCGTTAGATTTCAATTTCATAATGAACCAGTCCTAAAGTAGAATGGTAGTACTTCAGCGCCTAAGGGTCGATCAATTTCATGCCTTATGGCTAGGAAAATGATCTCTAAGGGGTTCATTTATCACTTGGTTAGGGTCAAGGAATCCAGTTTTGAAACCCCGAGACTTCAGTCAGTTCCAATCGTCATTGAGTTTCCAGACGTGTTTCCCGAAGATCTTCCCGGAGTCCCTCTTGAGAGGAAAATAGACTTTGGCATAGGTCTTCTTTCAAATACCCAACCTATCTTTATTCCTCCTCACCGAATGGCTCTATATGAGCTAAGGAATTAAAGGAATAGCTGAAATACCTTCTAGATAAGGGCTTCATCGGACCCAACATCACTCCATGGGGTGCCTCAGTCCTATTCGTGCAAAAGAAGGAGGGTACACTTAGAATGTGTATCGACTACCGTTAGTTGAATAAGACATAGTAAAGAATAGGTATCCTCTACCCAAGATTGATGACTTGTTCGACCAACTGCAGGGAGCTAGATATTTTTCCACAATAGATCTTAAATGAGGATACCACCAGCTTAGGGTCAGAGAACGTGACATTCCAAAAATAGCCTTTAGAACTTGGTATGGTCACTACGAGTTTGTAGTTATGTCTTTTGGAATAACCAATGCTCCTGCAGCTTTTATCGATATGATGAACAGAGTATTCAAGCAGTACCTGGACATATTCATTATTGTCTTTATAAATGATATTCTGGTTTACTCTAGAATAGAGGAGGAACATGCAAATCACCTGAGGATAGTGTTGTAGACTCTCAGGGACCACCAATTGTTCGCTAAATTTTGCAAGTGTGAATTCTGGCTGATATCAGTTGCATTCCTCGGTCATGTGGTCTCCAATGAGGGTATTCAGGTGGATTCTCAAAAGATAGCTGCAGTCAAGGACTGGTCAAGATCACCTCTCTGTCAGACATTAGGAGTTTCTTGGGCTAGCCGGTTACTACAGATGGTTCGTGAAAAGGGTTCTCCTCTATTGATTCTCCTTTGACCAGACTAACTCAAAAGCAGGTGACATTTCGGTAGCCTGTTGCATGTGAGAAGAATTTTTAGGAGTTAAAGACTCGACTCACTACAACCTCAGTTTTGACTCTACTAGAAGGTTCAAACGGGTTCGTGATCTATTGTGATGCCTCCAGAGTTGGCCTTGGTTCTGTTCTGATATAGCATAATAAATTCATAGCTTATGCTTCCAGACAGCTCAAGACTCATGAGACAAACTATTTGACTTACGATCTAGAGCTGGCAATGGTAGTATTTGCATTGAAGATTTTGAGGCTCTACATTTATGGGGTTCATGTGGATGTATTACTGACCACAAGAGCCTATAATATGTGTTCAGTCAGAAGGACCTGAATCTGCGTCAGAGAAGGTGGTTAGAGTTGTTGAAAGACTACGATATGAACAAATTGTACCTCTGGGTTAGGGAAACATTGTTGCTGATGCCATCAGTAGAATGTCTATGGGGAGTGTTACTCATGTAGAGGAGGTAAAAAGGAGTTGACAGACGATATTCACAGACTGGCTTGGTTAGGGGTCCAATTGGTTGATTCAGTAGAAGGTGGAGTTATAGTCTAGAGTGGGTCAGAATCCTTCTTGGTGGTGGAGGTTAAGTCAAAGAAAGATGGAGACCCAATTCTACTCAAGTTAAAGGAAGCAGTCCTAAAGAAAGAGGTGGAAGCATTCTCCAAAGGGGTGAGATGGTGCGCTCCGTTACCAGAGCAGGTTGTGTGTTCCCGATGTAGATGATTTGAGGCAGTGGATACTAATGAAAGCTCACAACACCAGGTAATCAACCTACCCAGGTGCCACCAAGATGTATCGTGATCTACAGGAAGTCTACTGGTGGAATGGCATGAAGAAGGACATTACAGAGTTTGTGGCTAAATGTCCAAATTGGCAATAGGTCAAGGTTGAAATCAGAGACCTGGGGGTATGTCTCAGGATATTAGCTTCCTACTTGAAAGTGGGAAGAAATGAGCATGGATTCCATTACAGGTCTACCTTGTCTGCGCCGACAGGATAACTCAATTTGGGTGGTTGTATACTGGATGACTAAGTCAACACATTTTCTACCAGTAATGACCATAGATTCAATAGAAGATTATTATACATCAAAGAGTTAGTTAGACTGCATGGACTCCCCTTGTCCATCATTTCAGATAGGGATACTCAGTTCACCTTGCACTTCTGGAATTCACTTCAGAAAGGACTTAATACTCAGGTCAAGCTCAGCACTGCTTTTCACCCACAGACAGATTACCAGGCTGAGTGGACTATTTAGATTCTGGAGGATATTTTGAGGACTTGCGTGATCAATTTCAAGTGCAGTTGAGATGATCACCTACCTCTCATCGAGTTGGCATATAACAACAGTTACCACTCTAATTTTTAGATGGCCCCGTTTGAGGCATTATATGGTAGGAGGTTTAGATCTCCTATAGGAAGGTTTGAAGTTGGTGAAGCCACCTTAATAGGACCCGATTCAGTGCATGAGTCCATGCAGAAGGTTCAGCTTATCAAGGAATGGCTAAAAATAGCTGAAAGCTGACAGAAATCATATGTAGTTGTAAGGAGAAGGGAGCTGGAGTTTTCTGTGGATGATTGGGTATATTTGAAAATTTCACCTATGAAAAGGGTGATAAGGTTCGGGAAGAAAGAAAATGTAACACCCCGAAAGCCCTAAGATCAAACCCGAGGGTTGAAATGGAGAAAATAGGATTTTCTGTACCAGATCACAGGATGAGTCATCCAGTGACCCGTGAGGTGCACCACGAGTCGTTAGGTGAATCTTGGGGAGGAGGGAAGACTTGGTTGAATTTTGGGTTTTGGGGGTGACCATAGGTGTGATCACCAGTCGTGGTCACTGCCACGATTATTTTTGTGTTCGCCGTGGTTAAGAGTTGATTGAAGGTTGAAGAAGTTGGGTAGTGTTGGTCACGATTTAGTCACCACGAGTCGTTGGGTGCACCACGGGTCATGGTGTCCCTCGTGGTGACCCTCAGAAGGCAAGATTCTGGTGCATGCAATGACTTGAGACAATGAGTCGCGGTGTTGGGCACGAGTCGTCCAGTCCCTTGTGGGGACTAACAATGTGCATTTTTTTGCGAATTTATTAAGGGATTTTCCATAATTCCTAAGTTCCTAAGATCTATACTACATCGTTTTAAGCTCAGAAAAGTGTGTTTTAAGAGGGTTAAGTTCATTCTAAGCCTATCCTCTCCCATGTATGCAAACCTTGAGGTTCTAAAGGGTTATCAAGATTAGATTCATCAAGTTCTTCCCCAAATTCCCATTGGGAATTCAAGAGGGTTGTATAATCAGATTTCTCCAGGTATGTAGGGTTAGAATGGGTGTATTCATCCACACTCATGCCCAATCCCTCTTCAATTTCATGAAAATTCTAGTTGATGAATCTATGGGTTTAACCCAACATGTTAATTCTCTAAGTATCAATCATGGGTATGATCTATACATGTTTCTAATGTTGAATTATGATTCATAGGCATATTTTACAATGTTTTCAATTACAAATCATGTTTTTAAGTTTTACAAATTATGATGCCCATCCATGGAAGTTCATGAAAGTTGAGATTTATGATATATGTATTCAAACATGACGAGATGTATATGATGAAAGTATGATTTTGAATTACCCATGTCCATGTTCATGGTTTCGAATGATCAAGTCTATGTCAAGCATGTTTAAGTATTGGGCAAGCTCATATGATCAAATATGCTTCATGTTTTATCTAAATTTCATGCCTTTATACCCTAGCAAGTTATATTAGGTTCGACTAATGGGGTGTATACATCGGACTTCATATCAAGCTCACGTGGTTATATGTCGGTTATATACTCTTCCACTAGTCAGTTCAGTTCGGTCTCAGATCAGATTAGTTCAGTACAACATTTCATATCAGTATCTCAGATTTAAGGCATGTCTTTGACCGTCAGATAGGGTCATTTTGACCATCTCCGTCTAGTTCAGTTTATTCAATTTCAATAGTTCAGTTGGTCATTACATGTCTTTACAGTTCAATTATCTTATTCTCCGTGTTATGGTTTCTCCTACTTACTCAGTACATTCAAAGTACCGACGCATACCTTTTATGCTGTATTATTTTATGATACAGCTGCAGGTTCTCATTCTCAGCACCGTTAGCAGATCTCGGTCAAAAGTTTTCAGCAGTATCATTGGTTAGTCCTCATCTTTCAAGGACGAGGATTATTTCTTTTCAGTTAGACTTAGAGTTAGCTGGGGGCTTGTCCTAGTAACTCATCAGATAGATGGCTTTCAGACACAGAAAAAGTTTCAGATTTTTAGCTTTGTTTCAGTTATTTTAAAACTTTATGACTTAGTTCTCCTTCATAAATGTTTATTTTAAAGCTTCCGCTATGTTTTTACTTAGAATGCTAGTGTTATGATAGACCATGGGTTGACTTGGGGTTACTTGTGACTGCAAGTACCGTGTCTCATCCAAGGTATAGACTCGGGGCATGACAAACTTGGTATCAGAGCACTAGGTTTGGAGTATCCTAGGATGTCTGAAAGCCGCGACGAGTAGAATCCTTTTCATGGGTGCGGAGCGCGCCACACTTATGATGGGGAGGCTAGAAGACATTTTTAGGAAAAACTCCCTTTTGTTCATACTCCTTATCGTGCGTTGAAGTTCAATTCTAGAAATGTTCTTCTAACTCATGTTTTGTTTCATTTTAGTGAAATCTTGCCTCCACGACATGGTAACAGAAGAAGGGCCGGCAACGCTCACCAACCTATCCCACCAGCTCCAGCAGCCCCTCAAGATGACCCCGTGTCCTTTGTAAAGTTCAAAGAGGCCATCTAGATGCTCGCAAAGACTGTCATGAACTAGGTGAACCAGCAGGTGGTTCCGGTCAATACTAATGGGTCCGCAGTAGTTGCCCGAGTTCGGGACTTCCCCCGGATGAACCCTCTAGTTTTCCATGGATCTTAGGTGGGAGAGGACCCACAAAAGTTCATGGACGAGATTAGGAAGATCACCCGAATTATGGGTGTTAGCTCCAAGGAGAGTGGCGACCTGGCTGCCTACCAGCTAAAAGGGGTAGCTCAAATTTGGTATCACTAATGGAAAGAAGGGAGACTAGCGGGAGTAGAACTGGTGGAATGGGAGGAGTTCACTATAGCCTTCCTAGACAAATTCTTCCCCCGGGAGCTGAGGGAGGCTAAGGTGGCTGAATTCATGAACCTGAAATAGGGAAATCAGACGGTGGAAGAGTATGCACTGGAGTTTACAAGGTTGTCTAAGTATGCTCCATAGATGGTATTCGAGCCAAGGGATCGCATGCTGAAGTTCGTTAATGGAGTATCGAACTTAGTCCTCAAGGAGTGCAGGACTGCAATGCTTATTAAGGATATCGATCTCTCCAGCCTCATAGTTCATGCCCAGCAAATTGAGGCAGAAAAACTAAAAAACTTGGAGCGGGAGAACAAATGGGAAAGAATTGGCCAGTCAGATTATGGTCACCAGAGATCTGGTGGTAGTAGCCATCCACAGCAGCAGAAGGCTCCAGCACCCACTTCAGCTAGTGCCCCTACTTTCTGGTCCCGCAAGAATCGAAGCGGTGGAGCATCTGGCTCACAGTCCTAGAGTCATAACACCAGCAATCACTACAGCTACCCAGCTTGTCCTAAGTGTGGTAAGAACCATCTAGGAGACTTCCTTCAGGGTCGAGAGGGTTGTTTTGGGTGTGGACAACTTGGTCATCGGCTCAAGGAATACCCATCAGCAGGACGTGAGAGATCACAATCCACCAGTTCAGCAGCTCTAGCAGGCCAACCAGCTCAGCAGGACAACACTTCAGGTACGGATGGAGGCCAAGGCCAAAATTATTTTTATGCTTTGTCCTCTCGTTAGGATCAGTAGAGCTCACCTGACGTGGTCACGGGTATGTTACGCCTTTTTCATCTAGACGTATATGCCCTACTAAATCCAGGAGCCACACTTTCATTTGTGACTCCCTATGTAGCTGTCTAGTTTGATATCAGTCCAGAAGTCCTCTAAGAACCATTCTAAGTCTCCAACCCAGTTGGTGAGTCAGTTAGAGCCAACCGGGTGTATAGAAACTGCCCAGTCTCAATCTTGAATAAGGTCATTCTAGATGATCTTGTATAGTTAGACATGGTTGAATTTGACCTCATTCTTGGCATGGATTGATTACACTCCGGCTATGCCTCAGTCGACTGTAGAACTAGAGTCATTAGGTTTCAGTTCCCTAATGAGCCAGCTTTAGAGTGGACAGGCAGTAGCCCAATGCCTAAGGGTCGGTTTATTTCCTACCTTAAGGCCAAAAAGCTTATTTATAAAGGATGTATTTATCATCTAGTTCGGGTCAAATATTCCAGCTCTAAGACCTCAACTATCCAGTCAGTTCCACTTGTCAGTGAGTTCCCTGACGTGTTTCCTGAAGATCTTTCCGGAGTCCCTCCTGAGCGGGAAATAGACTTCGGCATAGACCTTCTTCCAGACACTCAGCCTATCTCCATCCTTCCTTATAAAATGGCTCCATCTGAGCTTAAGAAATTGAAGGAGCAGCTAAAGGGCCTTCTTAATAAAGGTTTTATCAGATTCAGCATCTCTCATTGGGGTGCTCCCGTACTATTCGTGTAAAAGAAAGATGGTACCCTCAGAATGTGCATCGATTACCGTTAGTTGAGTAAGGTCACAGTCAAGAGAAGGTATCCCCTACCCAAGATTGACGACTTGTTCGATCAGCTTTAGGGAGCCAGTTGTTTCTCCAAGATAGATCTCATATCGGGGTATCATCATTTAAGAGTAAGAGAATGTGACATACCGAAAATAGCTTTCAGGACTTGGTAAGGTCACTATGATTTCATGTCTATGTCCTTTGGACTTACTAATTCCCTTGTAGCTTTCATAGACCTGATGAACAGAGTTTTCAAGCAGCATCTAGACATGTTTGTTATCGTGTTCATTGATGACATTTTGGTATACTCCAGAAATGAGGATGAACATGCTAATCACCTGAGGATAGTTCTTTAGATGCTTAAAGACCGCCAGTTGTTCACAAAATTTAGCATATGTGAATTTTGGTTGAAGTCTGTGACTTTTATTGGTCACGTGGTCTCGGGTAAGGGTATTCAGGTAGATCCTTAAAAGATAGTAGCGGCAAAATACTGGCCAAGACCTACTTCCCCAACCGAAATTAGAAGTTTCTTGGGTCTAGCTGGTTATTACCGATGTTTTGTGGAAGGTTTTTCCTCTATTGCATCTCCTCTGACTAGGTTGACTCAGAAAAAGGTGAAATTTTAGTAGCCAGATGCGTGTGAGAAGAGTTTTTAGGAGTTGAAGACTCGACCACTACCGCTCCAGTGTTAACCTTACCGAAAGGAACAGATGGGTTTGTAGTGTATTGTGATGCTTCCAGAGTCGAACTCGGTTGCATTCTGATGCAACGGGGTAAGGTGATAGCTTATGCCTCCAGAAAACTCAAGGTTCATGAGAAAAACTATCCGAATCATGACCTGGAGTTAGTAGTGGTGGTGTTTGCATTGAAAATATAGAGGCACTTCCTTTATGGGTCTCAAGTGGATGTTTTCACCGATCACAAGAGCCTTCAATATGTGTTCAGTCAGAAAGATCAAAATCTTCGTTAGAGAAGGTGGTTAGTGCTATTGAAGGACTATGACATGAGTGTGTTGTATCACCTGGGAAAACCAAATATGGTGGCTGATGCTCTAAGTAGGATGTCTATGGGGAGCGTGACTCATGTTGAAGAGAAATTGGTAAAGGATATCCACAGGTTAGCACGATTGGGAGATCAGTTGGTTGATACAGCAGAGGGCAGAGTATTTGTGTAGAGTAGATTAGATTCCTCATTGGTAGTTGAAGTTAAGTCAAACCAGGATGAAGATCCCATACTGCTTAAGCTGAAGGAACCAGTTCTCAGAAAAGTGGTGGAGGCTTTCTCTAAAGCGGGAGATGGTGTGCTCCGCTACTAGGGTAGATTATGCGTACCGGATATGGGTGACTTGAAAAAGCAGATACTGACTGAAGCACATAGTTCGAGATATTTTATCCACCCAGGTGCTACTAAGATGTACTGTGAGCTACGAGATATCTATTGGTGGAACGACATGAAAAGAGACATTGCAGAATTTGTGGCTAAGTGCCTGAACTGCTAGCAGGTTAAGGTGGAACATTAGAGACCGGGGGTATGAATCAGGATATTAGCATACTCACATGGAAATGGGAAGAAGTGAATATGGAATTTATTAAAAGTCTACCTCGTATCTGCAGGCAACATGACTCAATTTGGGCCACTAGATAGTGTGGGAATAAAAGATAGTCTCTCTTACGAAGAGGTCCCAGTTCAGATCCTTGACCGTCAGGTTCGTAAGTTGAGAAACAAGGAAGTCACTTCAGTGAAAGTTTTGTGGAGAAACCAACTAGTTGAGGGAGCCACATGGGAAGCAGAAGCAGACATTATGGCCAGATACCCTCACTTATTTCCTTCCAGTTTAGTTCCAACATCAGGTACTAAATCCCTCCTCAGTACTCTATTCAGTATCGTACTCATCATCTCTATTTAGATTTTCTATGTGCATTCTAGTTGCATCAGCTCTGTTAGTAAGTCATCTCGGAGTCAGTTACTCCTTCAGAAACCATCTCATACTCTCAGTCTAGGAATTTAAGCTCTTTTCCTAGTTTTACAGCAACTTTAGTCTTCATTCGAGGATGAATGATCCCAAGAGGGAGATATTGTAACACCCTGAAACTTTCCTAGACTAGACTCATACCTTTCAAGAAAAATTTAGAAGCAAACCAGAAAAATACCTCAGAACGACTAAGATAATGAGTCGTGGTCAGCTTCAATGACTCATTGTGTCAATCGTGGTCAGCAAGGTTTTGGTCTCTCGGGAACCCACGAGACAAAGAACGACCCGTTGTGAGAAAGAACGAGTCATCCTGTCTGTCGTTGTTCCCTAACACAGAAATCCTTTTCAGGACCCCACAACTCAACCAACGAGTCATTGTCAGAAACAATGACCCGTTGTGAGAGTCATTGGGTGAGAACCCTAAAAACCCCTTCCAGTAATGACGAGTGGGAACAACGACTTGTTTTATCCCACAACGAGTCGTGGTCACCACTCTTTGTGTCCACTTTAAGGATTTTTAGAATTTGTCCAGTGAAGGTGACGATTGGACACAACGATCGTTGGTCCAACCAACGAGTCGTTGTGTCACTCGTTGTCAATCTTATAGGTTTCCTCGTTTAGTGGCCATGGTGTCATGCCCCTCCTTGGGAGGCATGACTGCACCTAATGCCAACGTGGGACCTGGACTGACCTAGCTAGGCATAGGCACCTCTGATGCTTGCCAGCAACTCAAAATCAAGAAACGATGAGCTATATCTCGGCTGTAAATACAGCCTCGGGCCGATAAGGCCACATAGCCACCTGTAAAAGAAAACAACTAACCAATAATACGCAATAAAAGGGATCCTATGCCGGCGGACAAGACCACCATACTGTCTAGTTATAACTGACAGAAAATAGGCAACCATAACTATATTGTAGCCGACAAGGTTGCTAACTGATAGGTAAACTAGGCCCTACATGGCCATCACGCAAAATAAAACATACATAGGCCCCACAAGGCCAACAACAAACCAACAACTTAGAATTTGTAGCCTGCAAGCCTTTAGGAGTAGAATAATGGTCGGTACAGGGCCCTGGCCTACCCATAAACTATACAACGAAAGAATAAACCACCTCTACTATCAACTCCAGAGAAAAGGAGCTGACTGAACTGCTGACTCTGGCTGATGACTAGGGAGGTCCTGAACCACGTCTATCCGCACCTGCAGGCAAGTAATGCAGTGTCCCAAGGATGGGCGTCAACATAATATGTACCGAATATGTAAGGCAATAAAATAATAACTGAATGGAGGCTGATAAAGCTGAAGTAATCAAAAGAAGGATAAGAATTTAACCTGAGCAATCTCATAATTTGAAATATAACTAGCAAGGATATGTACAAACAAGAACCTAACCGCGCCCCCATAAGCCTGAAAGGTACAAACAACACGGAATGACCTACCTGGGCCCCCATAAGCCCAGGTAAGTACAAATAATACACACTTCTCATATCAGGACTACTAAAGGTTTGTAGGCTCCTGTTCCTAGGTTGAGACATCCGGTCTCCTAGTTGTGTCTGCGTTTGAGCCATCGGGGCTCCTGTAACTGAACCCCGAGCTTTCTCCCGTCTGAGGGTCATGGTGCCACTATGACATAGAGGAGTCTGGAGGTAGCTAGACCTCAATACAACCCTTACGACCTCAATCTGGTCCCTTCATACATCATGTTGCTCCTGCGAGCGTATGGGTATCTCAATACGACACTCACAGCCTCAATCTGATCCTTGCGGACATCATATTGCTCCTACAAGCATTTGGGTAACTCAATATGGCCCTCACGGCCTCAATATGGTCCTTGCGGACATTATATCTCTCCTGCGAGCATAGCCTTATAGGCAACAAAACATCCAACAACCCAAACATCATACGTAGAGGCCAAGCTAACTAGGGTTAACTCTGACGAGGGTTACTATGTCATCGCTGTCATCTCAGTTCTATTTGTAGAAGCTGACAATAAGCTTATTCTGGAGTACTACAAATAAACAGGTTGTACTAACTTTATGACAAACATAACTTACCAATAAGGATAGCCTTAACATACCTTATTTGAGGATTTCTGGGCGATCGAACACTTCCAACCTAAAGTCAGTAATTTCACCAATTTGCAGCCCTCATGCTGAGAAAATGAGGCTAGTTCAATACTAACGACCGTCAATTAACAATATCTTTTAATAGAATTAACTATAACTTCAACTTCGATTAATTTTGCCGAAAACTCGCCAATTCTCGGGAATTCAGAAGGGAGAAATGCTTACCGAATGCCTGTGGCCATTTAGGATCCAATTTGGAGTAATTTTGACAACCTTTACTCTGCGGGGTTCCGGTATGCCAAGCGAATTTTCAAGAAATAACTTTGTATAAATGCTTCTCGTAGGCCTAGGACTTGTTACTCGAAGTTAATTTGCATTTGGACGGTGTTTGATGGAGTAATTTGACAGAAATTTGATGAAAGTTGCGTTTTTCCTCTTCTCTAGACGAGGGATATATTATGCGAATGATTCAAATTGAACTAGGATGCCTTATATATAAACATGAGCGGTGGCATAGGGGCAGCTTGCGCCATCCAACGCGCTAGGAAGGGTGCCGCGTTGCGCCTCCCAGGGCGCTGGTCCTCCTGGAGAGCCGTGTTGCCCAAAGCACAAGTAGGCTAGTGCATCGCGCTGGCCCCTCACGGCTTGGCCTCGCCCGTCCCTGCTCCCGAGGCTCTTCCCACACATGTCAAGCTTTCTTTACTCATCACAACCCACTCATACGCCTACTATCCGTTACCATTTCATGGGGTGTAACATCTTCCCCCCCTTAGGAACATTCGTCATTGAATGTCATCTTTAGGCTTAAAGGAGTTAACTCTTTTAACTAATATTTAGAAAAATTTTGGTAGAGTCTCCTCTGTATTATGGACTATCCGGGAACCTGAAACGCACAAAAACTCAACATAGGCTTCTCACAGGACACTATAAATAGCTATTCCACAACAAAGAAGTAAGCAGCTAAACAGTACTATTAATATAAGCAGTAAAATATCAACTGAATAATGATTTCATCTTAACCGCATAATTTGGTTCAATCCTGGAACAAGTAATGATATCTAGATTTCATGTCTTCTTTAGCTTCACAGGTCATCTCTTCTATATTTCTGTTCCTGCATAGGACTTTAATGGAGGCTACATCTTTAGTCCTTAACCTATGAACCTGCCGATCTAGTATAGCAACTGGGACCTCTTCATAAGCTAACTCTTCTGTAACTTGAACATCCTCAACTGGAACAACCCGAGACGAGTCCCCTATACACTTCCGCAACATAGACATGTGAAATACTCGGTGAAAAGATTCTAGCTCTGAAGGCAACTCTAACTCATATGCCACTTGGCCTATCATTCGAAGGATTCTATCTGGCCCAATGAAACTAGGGATAAGCTTGCCCTTCTTGCCAAATCTCATCATGCCCTTCATCCGTGAAACTTTAAGGAAAACCCAATCATCAACATTGAATTCCAAGTCTCTATGCTGCACATCGGAGTAGGACTTCTGATGACTATGGGCTGTCAGTAACCACTCCTTGATGATTTTAACTTTCTCTTCTAATTGGTGGATCATATCAGGTACGATAAACCTTGCCTCTCCTACCTTAAACAATTCAATATGGGATCTGCATTTTTCCCATATAATGCCTCATAAGATGCCATATGAATTGCAGAATGATAACTGTTATTGCATGCAAATTCAATAAGGGGTAAATGCTCGTCCCAACTTCCTCCAAAATCTAGCACACACGCCCGTAACATATCCTCGAGCGTCTGAATGGTGCGCTTTGCCTGGCCATCTATCTAGGGATGAAAGGCGGTACTCAAATTAATCTGTGTCCCCAAACCTTTCTGAAATGATTGCCAAAATCTAGCTGTAAACTATTCCGCATGCAGTCATACTATCTCTTTAATATATAATTCAGTGTAATCTTCGTCTGAAAATGTAGTTTGGACTGGAAGAACGTGAGATAATTTTGTCAACCTATCAACAATAACCCAAATAGAGTTAAATTTGCATCTGGTATGGGGTAGTCCTATTACAAAATCCATATTAACTGCCTCCCACTTCCACATAGGTAAAGCCATCTCTTGAGTTAGTCCGCCAGGTTTCTGATGTTCAGCCTTTACCTGCTAAATATTAGGACACTGCACTATGAATTCGGCTACACCTCTCTTCATTCGTGGTACATCTTTGTCAAACCTGGATGAAGAGAGTAACGAGAATAATGCACCTCTGCCATAATCTTCTGGCGGAGTACTGCTACATCTAGAACGCAGAGGAAACCTCTGTATCTCAAAACCTCGTCTTTAGTTAACTCAAAAGCTAATATTTCGCCCTGCCGAACCTTGTCTCTAAACTATACCAGACTAGGTTCCCTGTACTGTCGTTCTTTTACCTCTAGAACCAAGGATGATACTGTTGTATTCTGAATTATAACCCATTATCCTCTAAATGTACTACTCAAACTGCTAAACTGGCTAGCCAGTGCAATTCTCGAGCCATTTCCTGCTGTTCTAATCTCAGATGTGCTAAACTGCCCATGGATCTATAGCTAAGGGTGTCAGCTACGATATTAGCCTTCCCTGGGTGATACAAGATGTTCACATCATAGTCTTTCAACAATTCTAGCTAACGACATTGCCGTAAATTCAGCTCTTTCTGCGTGAAAATGTACTGGAGGCTTTTATGATCAATAAAAATATCCACATGCACACCATATAAGTAATGCCTCTATAATTTTAAGGCATGAACCACCGCAACTAATTCCAGATCATGGGTGGGATAGTTCTTTTCATGTTTCGTTAATTTCCTTAAAGCATATGCAATTACCTTTCCGTGTTGCATCAAAACACACCTTGACCCAACGCCCAAAGCGTCGTAATATATAGATAACCCTTTGGACCTTCTGGCAAAGATAACACTGGTTTCCTGGTCAATATGTTTTTTATTTCCTGGAAACTCTGCTCACAAGCCTCGGTCCAATGGAACTTGGCCGCTTTCTGAGTCAATTTGGTCAAAGGCGCTAAGAGGGTAGAAAAACCTTCCACAAACCTTCTGTAATACCCAGCTAAACCCAGAAAACTGTGAACCTCCGTTGGAGTTGTAGGTCTAGGCCATGTCTTTACTGCCTCAATTTTCTATGAATCAACCTGAATACCAGCATCTGATACAATGTGGCCAGAGAAAGTATAGTATTCAACTAGAACTCACATTTAGAAAACTTTGCATATAGCTGGCGGTCTCTGAGGATCTGAAGTACTGTGCACAAATGATGTCTGTGTTTTGCTTCTGAGTGGGAGTATACAAGAATAACATCAATGAACACTATCACAAACAGATCTAAGTATGGCCTGAAGATACTGTCATTAGGACCATGAACACTGCTGATGCATTTGTCAACCCGAAGGACATACCTAGGAACTCGAAATGACCATACCTAGTCCTGAAAGTTGTCTTTGGGATGTCCTTCTCCCCACCTCGAACCTGGTGGTACTCGGATCTTATATCAATTTTGGCAAAATATTTTGCCCTTTGCAGCTAGTCAAATAAATCATCTATCCTTGAGAGAGGGTATCTATTCTTAATGGTAACTTTATTCAATTTCCGATAATCTAAACACATGCGTAAGGAACCATCTTTCTTTCTTACAAACAAAACTGGCACACCCCATGGTGAAGTACTCGGCTTGATAAAACCCTTATCTAACAAATCATTCAACTATTCTTTCAATTTCGTAGGAGTCATTTGATACAGAAGGATGGATATAGGCTGAGTATCTGGTAGCAAGTCTGGAAAAATCTATTTCCCACTCTGGAGGAATATCAGGAAGTTCATCTGGAAACACATCTGGAAACTCATTAACCACTGGGATGGACTGGAGAGTCGAGGATTCTTCTTGCATATCCCGAACCCTAACAATATGGTATAACAACCCTTTGTTATCAACTTTTTTTCCCGAAGATAGGATATAAATCTACCCTTTGGCGTGGCTGCATTACCTCTCCACTCTCGCACTACCTCCCCTGGAAAGTGAAATCGGACAGTTCTGGTCCAGCACTCTACCATGGCATAACATGGTGTTGATAACGCTCAAACCAAACCTCCTATCGAAGTATCAAGTAGATGTTGTCAATAAAGAACCCAACTAGAAGTTGGGGTCAATCCCACAGGGAATATGGAAGAGCTAGACTAAAGCCGGTAAGTGAACTTGTTAGGTAGTTACTCCAAATAGGGTGTTTAAAGAAAACAATAGTTAAAACACAGTTAAAAATTTGTTTGAAATCAAGAATGAAGGATAACTAGGGTTTTGTGTTTCCCATGGGTTCATAACTGCTTTAGGTATACATACGTGATCTAACCAGTGCTTACTTGTAGAACTGATAACTTAAGTTCATTCAAACGACTTGTTTGTCCCTATTGAATGACTATACTCAATCACCGGGTCAGGTCTCATGAGCAATCGAAAATTAACCATTATCAATAAGTCCCAAATTTAACTATCCTGCGACCATAACTCAAGTTAATACAATGATCATCAAGATCAAGGCTTTGTTGTAATTCTCTTTTCCTAATCTCTACCTCTTAGGCTCAAGCAAGTAAAGAATTCGGGCATGTCCTAATGTTGTATACCATTAAGAAATGTTTAAGCATTAAGAGAATATAATACAAGTGTTTCTCATTGGTTTTGAGTCACATTTATGTAACCCTAAATTGTTAATCCACCATGGTTCCCACAACCCTAGCTATGGAGGTTTTAGCCTCTCATAGTTGCAAAATTGTGATATTCATTTATATTTAAATACATAAATCAATACTTACAATTATGGATGAAAGAAAAACTTCTTTTTATTGATCAGCCAAATCCTCAAGAACAATGTGAAGATCAAAAGAAAACCAAGAAAATATAGATCACAATTTGAACAACTCAATTCTCACGTCTAAGTCTCCCTAACTTCGTTGCTAATCAATTCTATTCACTCCTAATCGCCTCTATAATAAAAATAAAACATAAAATGTATTTATACAGACATAAAAATCCCTTTCCTAGGCTAACAAGGTGTATTTCCATAACTGAAGCCGCCTGCGTCACGACTTGTCCTACGACCTATAGCAGGTAGGTACGGGTCGTACCTGCTTCCCGTATGTCATGGGTTGGATAAAATTTGGCTAAGTGTTGGACCTTGGTATGACTCGTACATGCTTCCTACGAGTCTTACTGAGCTTCCGTTCCTTGACTCTGAAAGTTTGAAATTTTTCTGAAGTTCATCACGAGTACTTTGGTATGACTCGTACCTTGCTGCCACGACTCATATTGTCTATCCGTAGCAGGAGTCAGCCTCTTATGCAAAGCTTCTGAATCTTCCCTTGACTTCTTCACTATGGCCCGTAAAAGCTTTGTCTGACTTGTACTGAGTGTCGTAGGATACACCTTTTCATCCATAGTCTTCTGAAACTTCTTACGACCAGGAGTACGATTCGTAGCAACTTCCTACGACTCGTACCGAGGACTGTGAGTTCTACATTTTCAGGCTATATTTTGCACATTTTTGCTCCAACACCTATTTATCCTGTAACCAAAGAAAAATTCCTTATATTCATATAAATATACCTAAGTCCATGCTATTTTCTTAGTTTTGAGCGTCGAAAGTGCTGTAAACTCACAACACATCAGGTGCCAGCCAATCCATATCCATAATTACATCAAAGTCAATCATTACTAATTCTACTAGACCTGCTAAGGTTTGGCGACTGATAACTTCTACCGTACAACCCCGGTAAATTCTTTTAGCAATAATAGAGTCACCAATTGGTGTAGACACTGAGAAGGGTCGCTAAAGCAATTCTGGCACTATATGAATCTTTGGGGCCACTAACGGAGTAACATACGAAAAAGTGGAGCCCGGGTCTATCAACGCATAAACTGGATGAGAGCAAACATCTAGCATACCTGTCACAACATCTGGCAACGACTCTTACTCTTGTCGTCCCAGTAGTGCATAAGTGTGATCCTGACCGCTACCTGAACTGGATGCCACTGATCTACCTCTGTCTCTGCCGGCTGGAGCTGAGGGCCTATTCCCTGTAGAAGGTGCTAGGTATGAACCTGTTGAGGGTCTATTTTGATGGTCCCGATCGCCCTGGCGTCTAGTCGGATAATTTCTCGTTATGTGTCCCTCCTGTCCACAGGAATAACAGGTGGTGGAACCATACCTACACCTCCCTAGATGTGGCCTATGATAGGTGCTACAACGTGTTACCACTGGTCCCATCTGATTTGGCCCCTCTGCTGCTGTGAGCCTAACGTTTGTGAACTTTCATTGGACCTAACTGTCCACAACAATTTGATCTGTTGTCCTTCTATTGGTTGAAGGGGGGCCTAGGTGGTTTATTTGATAAATGAGGCTTGGGCCCACCCTAAAAGTATGCGGGTCTAACCCTCCGATGCTGCTCCTGACCTGCCCTATTAATTGCGTACTGACGCTTCCTGAGTTCCTCTATGTTTTGAGAAAAAGCCTGAATCCATGAGATATCCATATCCTCCCACAGTGTGGCAGTTATACAATATTGTACATATTCTAGTTCAAGTCCCATAATAAACCGATGTACCCTGGCTAGCGTAATGTCAACAAACGAGGGCGCATATCTGGTTAAGGAATCGAACCTCAATGCATATTCTCTAACACTCATTCTTCCCTAATCTAGATGTATGAACTACTCCACTCTGGCCTATCGGACCTCTGGGGGAAAATAGTGGTCTATGAAAGCTTCAGAGAAGTTAGGCCACGTAGGTGGGGGTGCATCTCTGCCCCGGGATCTTTCCCAACTCTCATACCACAAAACTGCTACCTCTCGCAATCAAAATACTGCTAACTCAACTGATTCTGTGGATGAGGCATGCATGACCCTGAATATCCGCTGTAGCTAATCTATGAAGTTCTGGGGAACCTTTCTACGGTACGTCCCTATAAACTGTGGGGGAATCAAAGCAAGGAACTCATGGACTATCGAATTCCCGGGCCCCTCAGTGGGCTCAACAACAACTGGTACTACTGGCTGAGGCGGATGCTGGGCAGCCATCATCTGGACCAACATGTATAATGCACCCCTGAGCTCCTGATCTGATGGCACAGGAATGGCTGGGGGTGGTATTGGCATATCTGCTACCCTAGAGGGCTCTTGGTGTGGCGGTAGGTGCTGGGGAGATCGAGGTAATGTCTCCTTATCGCCCTCATATCGGGCTGACTCTGACTGGGGCCCCTACTAGTGCCCTCTCCTACCGCAACATCCAACGCTGGACCAGTCGCGGTTTGTTGCACGTCAACATTTCTCTGTAAATAAGTAGAATAACATAAGCTTAGGGAGTTACCCTATACAACACAGCTCTATATCACGACTAAAGGAGAAACAAGAGTAAATTCACTATTATGCCTTGTAGCCTCCTGTCTATAGAATGTGGTGCACAACACATCGATAGATAGGACTCTACTTGACACGGCTTGCAGACTCCCTGGGATATTACCTGCTCTTATACCAATTTTGTCATGCCCCACCTTGGGAGGCATGACTGGTACCTAATGACAACCTGGGACCTGGACTGACCTGGCTGGGCATAGGCACCTCTGATGCTTGCCAGCAACTCAAAATCAAGAAATGACGAGCTATATCTCGGCTGTAAATACAGCCTCAGGCCGATAAGGCCACATAGCCACCTATAAAAAGAAAACAGCTAACCAACAACATGCAATAAAAAGGATCTAATGCGGGCCGACAAGACCACCATGTTGTCTAGTTATAACTGAACGAAAATAGGAAACCATAACTATGCTATAGCCGACAAGACTGCTAACTGATAGCTAAACTAGGCCCCACACAACCATCACGCAAAATAAAATATACATGATGTCGCCGAAATTACACCTCGCAATTGAGATACAAAGTAGTCGATGTCAAATATAGAACCCAACAAAGGTTGAGGTCGATCCCACTAGGAATATGGAAAGAACTTGAGTTAATGCGAATAGCTATTACTATCAGGTTACTTATTTCCTAACGAGGAAATAAATAAACTACTAAATAAGAGTAAAAACTACTAAATTCTTACGTCAAATTCGGTTTGTATTCAATCAACAATTTGACTAGGATTGTGTTTCCTAAGACTTCATAACCACAAGGCTTTTACTCTAGTGATATATTCCAGTGTTTAAGATGCAATATCGGTAAGTTAGGTTCACCTAAATGGTTGGTACCCTATCTAGATGATTATCACCACGCAACTTGGTCCGTGTACGGGTGTATGCTTAATTAACCCTTATCCTTAATATCAAATTAGCTATCCCCTGACAAGTTTAAGATATTAGATGAGGATTGATAGCCTCAAATCTCCATTGTTAATCCTTTTTCCCATTCACTACCTCCTTGATCCGGTACGTAAGAATAAGGCAAGTCCTATTTACAACCATTAAGAATTAATTAAAATGAAGGGAAAAATAATAGATGCATTAAACCCCGTTCAAGAATCACTAAGTGTTTAACCTATGTGTGTTAATTCATCTTGGTTCCCAAAACCCTAATTATTGGTTTAGCTACTCATATTTGAATAATCACAATTACAAAATATTGAATAAATCATAATTGCAACTTACAAATTATTATAGAAGAAACCAAGTAAATTGAATAGAACTCCAAACTTGATGAACAAATTCCAATATTGCTTTTGATCCTCAAACTCAAGAACAAAATTGTAAACTTTTTCTTAAACCAAGAATAATATTACAGAAAAGTAGTAATAAAAAACTGTACGTCAAAAATAAACCTAAATAATGTATTTATAGTTCCAACTAATCCTTTTCCTACTAAAACTGGAAATCAGGCCGTCAGTGGTCATGGGCTCAGTAACGATTCGTTATGTCCTCTAATGAGTCGTGCTTAGTCAAAAACAGTCTTCCTCAACATTAAGCCCAATCGTGGTAACAGGTCACCTAACAACTCGTTGTGTCTGGGGACAAGTCGTTAGGCCTCTCTTGGTCCAGCCTCTTCAATTTTCTAGTGCACCCTATGATTCCTTCCAGTGACCTCCTAATGAGTCGTTCATTCAGACAATGACTCGTGACATCGTCCATTGACTTCACTAGTTATTTCTTCAGGCATCCGTCTCCCAGTCTTCATGACTGGCTTCACGACTCGTTACTAGATGCAACAAGTCGTGCCTCAATCCGTGAAGTGCACTGTTCCTTCCTCTTCAAATGTTTGACCTATCCCACAACCTTAGCAATGAGTCTTGCACAGTGACAATGACTCGTGACATGACTAGCAGCCACCCTTTTAGTTGATTTAAGCCTTTCTTTGCCCATTTCACTTTCGAACCTCTTTTCCTGCAATATTAAACACAAAATGCATCATACCTATATAAACATACCCGGAATGTGCGTAGTTTCTTGGTTTTAAGCGTCGAAAGTACCATAAAATCACGGCACTTTAACACCCTCAACTTAGAACTTTTGCATGTCCTCAGGAAAAAACAAAATAACATAAAACATTTCGATGCTTCAATAGAAAAAACCCTAGGCAATCCCTGGCAGTCATTTCTCCAAATCAAACCAATTTTTCTAACCCCTCCCTTACATTACAAAACTGAATCGTAATGCATATGTGAAATTTTCAACCAAAACACAGAGGAATCAAAACATGGCAATATACTGTCACTTACAACCATGCACAAAATTATAGCACACTGACCCAGACAGTTAGCAGACAAGTTTGTTGACCCAATGCTCTCACCATAAAGAAGTCCCACAATCGCACAATATGTTTATGATCATGAAATATTTATCTTGGGATTAGGTAAAAACACTCACTCTCACAAAGAAATTCTAACTGTGTGCATGTAATGCCATAGGCTTGCTTTTACTTTCAATACCTCGATTTTTAGATAGTTAACTAGGATCACTATAGGATTTTTTCAGCTTGTAATGTAGGCTCGGGTTTGGGTATGGTACATATGGAAATAGTAGCTTATCCCTCCTTGACAGTACACCCTTCTTGACTCCACTTTTAACCTCTTTTTGCATATTTTCTGCCTTTTTCCTTTACTTGCTTCTTCTTTTATTTTCAGTAATAACTACGAGTGTGATTTCTCTTTTTTCAAACAGTCATTGATGTCACATTTTCCTTTTCTTTTCTTGCTCTTTGACAATATTTTTATTTATTTCTTTTCTTTCATTACGCACACCGCACCAGCTATTTCATTTTCATTACCCAATCTCATTCCACCCTACTCTTCTTAATCACCCCTATCATAGCCACCCTCAACTTAGGTGATTTGCCTGAGTTGCGGTTCACAGTGTCCAAGGGGGGACCAGGGCCAAAAAAGGTTCATTCTTAATCAAAGAAGGAAGGTGAATTGGTGTAAAAAAAAAGAAAGGTCAATTCAAGCTCAAAATTTGGATCATGGGATATTCTTTAAGGCTAAAGTAGGCTCATTAATCAAAAATGGCCTATGATCCTTTCCTAGTTTCCCATGTTCTAACTTAGTATGACTGACCAGACAAGTTCTAGATTGATAGAAACAGCAAAATTCAACTATTGAACCTTACTCACATAATGCACAGGCCAACATCCTCACTTCTACTAACATCTAGTTCAGATATAGTCACGTAATGGTAAACATGTTCACAGTAGTAATTCTATGCAAAGATTCATAAAGGTTATACTTGCCTCTAACACACATATATAACAAAAATTAGGAGGGGTATCATATTTATCAGTTCCAACAATTTTCAAATTTTATGCTTATTATACTCATAACTGCCTCGAGTTCACCTACTTTTCTTTTGACTGACACAAAAAAGGCACAAAAATCTAAAAATTCCGATTCTACTAGATAAGGAACACTCGAGGAAAAAAATATCCGGCAAGAAAAACCCTCGGTTTATGTTCAACAAAACTACATAGGTATCCCTTCCCCACCCCCATCAAAAAAAGCATGAATCATCCTCGACGTACATATAAACAAAAGTAAAACAAGGGAATAGGTAACATACCTATGCAACCTAGGAATCTGCAGCCTGGTCATCTCCAGTGTTACCAGGCTGTGTCGGTGCATTTTCAGAACCAAATGAGCTCGTCCCTTCTCCACGAGCTCTCACTGCCTCAATTTCAGCTCTCTGTCTCACCTCCTCTCTCGATATATGCAGTGCTCTCTCCATCTCACTCCGCTCTCGCTTTTGCTGATGGAGCAGAGAGTCATCATCCTCAAAATTTACCTCCTCCCGAGGCCTTTTTACCTTATCATGTGCCACCGGCTCCTCAATAATGAAATCAAACACTAGCAGTAGCTCTTCTTCACTTTCATCTTCTATCACGGGAAGCACCGGTGGAGGTACTGCAACTGCTTGTCGTATGGCCAAATCCCGCACCTCAGCTCTGAGTGCTCCTACCTCTGCATACCATTTTGCCAATTCAAGCGCCTGTAAAACTGTGCAAGGCACTCATCCATGCGTCTCTCAAAGGCATCCAACCGGCCATGCACAAAACTAGATAATGCCTCCAACTCTTTCGACACCCAAGGCTTTACCTGCTCCATTAAAACTTTAACCTGTAGAGCCGTGTGTGCCTGTTGCTTTTTGGCCTTAGCCATGTCAACCAAAAATTCCTGAGAAATTGTAACTAGGCCAGCTGTAGGGGCTCATAAAGGAACAACTGGTGGTCTAGGCGCTGCTGTAGTGGATGATGACTCAGGAACATCAGTAGGTGCGGAGGTGTCCGCTACATCTGTATCCTCAGGCTGGGTACCCGTCTCTCTACCTTGAGTAGGCTTAGCTGCCAAATTAGTGAACTGTGCAGCATCAATGAGCATACTGCTGCCAAATGCCTCTGCTATGGTCGCTCCAACGGATGTGGCGGACTGACTCCTCACCCTCGATACTGGGTTTGTCTCATCTTTGATCAACCCAATATTTGTAATCTTCTGTACCACTATCCTCTGGTCAACTGATGGAAACTCCAACACTTTTGACTCCTGACAGAGTCTATCAATCAAACATGGGAAGGAAATCATAGTACCGTCATTTATGGACCGCTCTCTAATCTCCTCAACAATGTATCACGAGAAATTAATGGCATATCCCTCCATAATGCTGGCTACCAATGCCGCTCAGTCAAGTGTGAGAATATTATCATTGTTGGTTAAAACTAGCTTATGCCGCACCAGTGACCACCAAAATTTTGCTTGAAAGTTAAGTGTGGCCTTCTTGATCTGAGATTCGATGCCGTGCAACCATTCAACCAACGAACCTCTTGTCGTAATGACCCGAGATAGCCACGTGTATTATCTGATGCACTCCTCACTATTCAGCTTCTTAGTCTTGACTTTCTTTAGCTTGAATAGCCTGTGGTTGAACTCAGCTGTGTTCATCAGGGCATGATAGTCTGGCCCATACAGTAGCCTGGAGATGGTCCTCTCAAATATATCCACCGGTGTCTCTCGAACCAAAACCTGATTCAAGGAAGACCTCTTTTTCTAGTCTTAGCACCCTAAAGCCAACCGCTGTAGTGTGGCTATGTAGGCTGCATAAAATTCTCTGACTAGGTAGGGGCTGTAACTTACTGATGGCTCGGTCAACCACCCAAACTTGTACTTGTCAAACAAAGCTTGCAGCTCTGGAAGGTCCTTAATACCTATGGTGACTAGCTTAGGCTCCTCATAGATGCTCCTATTTGGATGTGCTTTATCGTTTGAAGCAATGTCTCTGTTATATATAGCCCTCATACCATGAACACACCATCTCCTCACATTCCTTGGTTGATCATTAGATGTGTTCGAGGTCTCGGTTAGTTCCTCATCTGAGTTCCCTTGCTGAGCATGTGACTCATCAGCTACCTCGGTGTTTTGACCAGCTGTGGTGCCCTCAGGAGCAACTGCGGCTGCAGTCCTGGCATTCTCATCTGTACGGCTGGGCGGATCCCTAGCCAATGGAGTAGGAGCATCAACTAGGGCTGTTAGATTTGTATTTCGTGGAGCCCTAGCCCTGGTTGATCTCTGCACCAATTGCTCTTCTGACACTTCATATTCCTACTCTGAGCCACTTGACTCTTCGGAGGAGGATGGCTCATCTCGAAGTCTGCATTAGGATGGTTGACTCCTCTATGACACTTGTTTCTTTGCCGGACCTTTCTTCAGTGTACCCCTCGGAGCCATTGTACTTGTGGAGGAGTTGTTAGTATACCAGATGAGATGAAACATAAGCACTTATAAACTTACTCTCAGTAGACATAATGAGTGACTCTGAGGTCTTTTGTTATCTCTGACTATGGTTTCTTCATGTTGGACTAGTGTACTTAACGACTGGTCACAACGAGTCATTACCTGACGCGACGACTCGTTAGGTCGGTCTTTAGGTGCACTGGTAACAAAATTTAATTCCAGAGCCGTATGACTAGTCCTGAGATGATACCATGACTCGTTACATGGCTCGTACTCAAGAGTTTTATATACAGATACTTTTGTTCACATCATTTTCATCGTACAGATTCATCATCATACATATTCGTCATTGAAAATAGAGATTCCACAAGCACAACTTCATCCAGTTCGTCAAGGTTTCAAAAAAAAAATTTGTTGAATGTCTTACCATTAAGCTTTCTATGAAATTCATAAGATCAGGTAAAATTTAAAACTCATTATATGAGATAACTAATGGAGAAGAGAAAGCACAAGCAATCACTAACAATAATTTCGAGTTGAGCAGGACAAGTGGAATTTTGCAATCTTGTGAACCCACGAACAGGTGAGTTTGATTGTGTGTGCGTGCGAATGCGATGAATGCAACTAATTTCATGTGGTGAGTTCTGAATGCTTATTTGAACAATTCTTAGTAGGTGAATGATTGTAACAAGAAGAGAAGAGGGAATTTTGAGTTGGAGTGTTTCTGGGTTTTAATGCGTGAGGGGTTTAAAATTAACAATTTGCCCTATTTATGCATGGGTCTAGTCGGATTGATGCTACTTAAAAGACACATGATGACCCATTTAAATAATCATTACGCACTTAGATGACTCGTTGGGCCTTTTTGTGCATTGACTTAAGTTTAAAAACTTACCTAGGACCTAATAAATCAAGCAATGACTCGTGGTGTCACCCAACAAGTCGTGGACTGAGTCGTGGTCCTTGAACTGTTGTAGCTTCATGACAGGTCACGTAACGAATCGTTGGACCACCCAACGATCTTTATGTCCCTCATTGGCGCCTTTATCATTTTTCTGCATTGACAAGACAATGCACTCGATGGAAGACACCACGACTCATTGTCAGTGGCAACGAGTCGTTAGGACGACCGTTGTTCCCCATTTTTCTGTTGATGTCTTCACGGTTGGACTGAACGCTCGTCAGGTCAGACGACGACTCGTTCTGTGATATTTTGCACCAGAACTGAAGTTCCAGATTTTGGTTCCAACTTTAAATTTTCCATCTTAATCACCTGCACCCATCAACAAATGTAAACACTACATATTTCTTACAATTACAACTATGGTTGCCTCTCAAGAAGCGTTTGATTTAATGTTGCGGCACGACGGAGGTATTTTGATTACTCAAACTTCACCAAAATACCACCATGGGTTGCCTCCCATGCAACACCTGATTTAACGTCACGGCACATCGTGATTCCCCCAAGTTACTCAGACTTCACTCAAGGTCCAAAGGTCTACCAGTGAGTTCTTCACTTCTCCCCAAATAAGCTTTCACCCACTGACCATTCACTTTAAACCACTTTCGTTCATGGTTTTCTAGTTCGATTTCCCCATGGGAGAATACCTGGAGCACTTGAAAAGGTCCCAACCATTTAGACTTCAATACTAGGAAATAAACAAAGTATAGAATTGAATAGTAACACCATATCATCCGAACTAAATTCTCTTTTCTCAATTTTCATGCTAAATTTTCATCCTTAATTTGTAAATTTCAGAACTCTCATAGGCTTTCAACCGAAATTCATCAAGCTCATTTAACTGATCAAGCCTTAAGTTTGCAGCTTTGTTCTAGTCCAAATTAAACTTCTTGAGTGCCAACATAGCTTTGTGCTAAAGTTCAACCAAGAGATGATATGCTTTTCCATACACAAACTGATACAGAGACATACCTATAGGAGTCTTGAATGCGGTCCGATAAGCTCATAAAGCATCTTCTAGCTTTCTTGCCCAATCTTTCCGGTTTGTATTCACAGTCTTCACCAAGATAGTCTTTATTTCCCAGTTTGTGACTTCAACCTGCCCACTAGACTGCGGATGATAAGGTGTTGCCACCCTGTGTTTTACCCCATATTTCTCTAATGAAGAGCGAAACAACCGGTTACAGAAGTGCGAACCCCCATCACTAATTATGGCTCTGGGAGTCCTGAATCTAGCAAATATATTCCGCTTCAAGAATGCTGTGACACTCTTCCCTTCATTGTTTGGAAGTGCAACTGCTTCCACCCATTTAGAAACATAGTCAACAACAACAAGTATGTACTTCATCCCATTTGAGCTCACAAATGGGCCCATTAAATCAATGCCCCATACATCAAATAGCTCAATGACCAGGATGGGAGTAAGAGGAAGCTCATGCATCCGTGATATGCCTCCTTGCCTTTGACATGCATCATATGCCTTTGCGAAATCATGCGCATCCTGGTGAATGGTTGGCCAATAATATCCACATTGTAGAATTTTGTAGGCAGTGCGAATCTCGTTGTGGTGGCCTCCAACAGGGGATGCGTGGTAGGACTCCAATATACTCAACATCTCCACCTCAAGCACACATCTTCGAATAACCCCATCAGCACATATGCGAAATAAGTAGGTCTCATCACAGAAAAATTTCTGCACATCAGACATAAACTTCCTTCTGGTGAAAAGATAAGTGCTCTGGTGCAACATCACTCACGAGATAGTTAGCAAAGTCTGCAAACCATGGGATGAGTCTTGTGAGGCCGTTAGAACCTGCTCGTCTGGGAATGCATTATCTATGTCATGCTTATCTCTAAGTGCTGCATCAAGTTCCAATCTTGATAAGTGATCCGCCACCTGATTTTCAGTCCCTTTCTGGTCTTTTACCTCGAACTCAAACTCTTGTAGTAGCAGAACCCATCGAATCAACCGTGGCTTTTCATCCTTTTTTTCCATCAGATATCTTAAAGCTGCATGGTCTGTGTGGACTATCACCTTAGTTCCAAGCAAGTATGCGCGAAACTTCTCAAATGCAAAAACTACAACCAACAACTCCTGTTCTGTCACGGTATAATTTTTCTGAGCTACATTTAGAGCCTTGCTAGCATAATAAATCGAATGAAAAATCTTTTCACGCCTTTGACCCAACACAGCTCCTAGGGCCACACGGCTAGCATCACATATAACCACAAAAAGCAAAGACCAGTCAGGTGCCACTATAATAGGAGCAGAGGTCAATCTCTCTTTAAGGAATTCAAAAGCCTTTAGACATGCTTCATCAAAATAAATTTCATCTCTTTCTCAAGCAGTTTACACAAAGGATGTGCAATCTTCAAGAAGTCCTTGATGAATCTTCTATAAAACCCTACATGACCTAGAAAACTTCAAACACCTTTTATAGAAATTGGGGGTGGTAAACTAGCAATACTATCAATCTTAACTCTATCCACCTCAATACCCTTACCAAAAATCCTATGAACAAGCACTATACCTTCCTTGACCATGAAATAGAACTTTTCCCAATTAAGCACCAAGTTGGTCTCTTCACATCTCTGCAGCACCTTGCTCAAATAAGCCAAAAAATCCTCGAATGGATCACCCACCACCGAAAAATCATCCATAAAGACTTCAATTATGTCTTCCACCATGTCAAAAAATATGGACATCATGAAACACTGAAAAGTGGCGGGTGCATTATATAACCCGAACGACATCCTCTTGAAAGAAAATGTACCATAAGGGCAAGTGAACATGGTATTCTCTTGGTATTCGGGGGCTATAGAAATCTGATTGTACTCTGAATAACCATTAAGAAAATAGTACTATCCTCTGCTTGAAAGTCTATCTAACATCTGGTCCATGAATGGCATCGTAAAGTGATCTTTTTGCGTCCAACGGTTCAGCTTCCTGTAATCCATGCATACTTTCCAACTGGTGACTGGTATTAGAGGAATGAGCTCATTGTTAGCGTTTGGGACCACCATGATTCCTCCCTTTTTTGGTACACATTAGACTGGGCTCACCCATTTGTCATCTGCAATAAGATAAACCACACCTGCATCTAACCACTTGATGATTTCTTTCTTGACCACCTCTTGCATAGGTGGATTCGACCTACACTAATGCTGAATACTAGGAATACAATCTGGCTCCAGCTGGATCTTGTGAGCGCATATACCGGCTGGGATTCCAATAATATCTGCAATGGTCCACCCGATGGATTTTTTGTATCTCTTCAAGATGGAGACCAAAGCCTCCACTTGCCATTCCTCCAAGTCAGCTGCAACAATGACCGGTAAAATGTTACCGGCTCCCAAAAATACATACTGTAAATGAGACGGGAGTGCTTTGAGCTCCAATACCGGAGGCTCCTCAATAGATGGCTTGGCAGGTGGGTTCACCCAATTTTTCAAGTCTAGGTCAATATTCTTTGGAGCATAAGTATATGACCCCATTCTAGCAGGTGCACTAACAATCTCCTCACCCCCATGGATCTCCTCAGCACCAATATCCATCAAAACTGTTGCTAAGTCATCAAGAATCAATAACTCCTCCATAGGCAGAATTGGGGACTCAGGTTCCACTACATTAATTACAGAGACCACCCTCATATTATTTGGTTGTTTAATGGATCTACACACATTGAATGTCACTTCTTCATTGTTCAACCGGAATTTAAGTTGTCCAGTCTCCATGTCTACAAGAGCACGTCCGATGGCGAGGAATGGTCGCCCTAAGATAATAGGGACCTCAAAATCAACTTCACAGTCCAGGATGACAAAATCGGCCAAAAATATAAAGGACTCTAGCTTTACTAGAACATCATAGAGAATTCCCACCGGATTCTTCACCGTACGATCTGCCATTAAAAGCCGCATTGTAGTCGGTTTAGGGGCTCCCAAGCCCAACTGTATGAAAACTGCTAATGGCATCAAATTAATACTAACACCAAGATCACATATTGCCTTAGAAAAATTAAAGTCTCCAATAGTGCACAGTATGGTGAATGCCCCAGGGTCCTCCTTTTTCTGAACAAGAGAACAAGATGCTATTGCATTGCAATGGTGCAAATTATCTGTAGGTTCGAAACTCACAGTCCTCTTTCTAGTGACAAGGTCCTTTATGAATTTGGCATAGCCAGACATCTGCTCAAGTGCCTCAACAAATGGGATGTTCACGGACAATTGCTTCAACATGGAAATGAACTTGTGATACTTCCCATCTTCGAACTTTTTCTTCAACCGCTGTGGAAAAGGAGGAGGAGGTCTAGGGATCAGTGTGAACTTTTGTTGAGTCTCTTTTTCCTTCTCATTGCCAGATCCATGCTCCTTTGCATTACTAGGAGCAGTCTTTACCACTGAATCTTCAACCAAATTTGGATCCTCAGAATCTGCTATCCTGTCATTATTAATCGATACGAGCTCTTCTATTTTATCAATCACAATTGGCCTTGGAGGGTCAACTGTCGCCTTCCCATTCCTAGTAGTGACCGCCATGCAGTGACTGTCATTTTTCAGATTTTGCACTCTGTTGCTGGGAAGTGTTCCTTTCTACCTCTGATTAATACAATAGACATCTAACTCAGCTGTTGCTCAATCTGCTTAATGGCCACAACATGTGATTCCACCTTTTGATTCATACCAGAAATATCAGCGCGGAGCTCCTTAAAATGGCTATTTGTTGTCTCCATCTGCTTAAGTATGTTGGACAACATGTTTTCAACCCTTGAACCACTAGAATTTGGCACACGGTTCCTTGGAGGAACATAGAGACCGCTTCTATCATTCTTGTACTCCTCGCACTTCTTCCAGTCTCCATTGTCTCTATACTAGCCTCGGTTGTAATTATTATTCTTGTAAAAGTTTCGAACTTGGTTCCCTTGACCTTGACGCCAAGAGTCTTGGTTAGACCCTTGGATGTTTGTCCGAAAACTCACCCTTTGATCATTCAGATAGTTAGCTTCCTCCTCAGATTCAGATTCACCTCCATGATTTCTCAGGGCCTTGCCCTGAGAACCTACAACATTAACTTTCTCATCTCCGTCTTCCATCAGATGCTTAGCAAGAAGCCCTATTGTGGTCTTTATCTATGCAATATCTTGATCATGCTCTTCATCTTCTCTTCTCTGTTTTGCAGACATACCAACTTCATAAGAACCAGCCGAAATCTTCGACTTTCTTATGTGCCAAGCGCGGTAGGTTTTGGTGATTCTGTCAAGTAACTCAACAGCTTCTGCATAGGTGTGACTCATAAAGGTTCCGCCGGAGATTGTATCATCCACCGCCTTGGTGTTAGTATTCAGATACCTATAGAAGATCTCCAGCAATGTATCATCTGGAATCCTGTGATTTGGCACCCTTTTGAGCTTCTTGTTGAAACACAGCCATGTCTCGTGAAATGCCTCTGAATCAATTGCCTGAAGTTATATATCTCATCTTTCAGCTGCAACGCTTTGGAAGGTGGGAAGAATCTTTCAAGAAAAACTCTCTTAAGCTCCCCCCAAGTAGTGATGGAATCATTTGGCAACTCAGCTAACCACATCATTGCCTCACTCCCTAATGAAAAGGGAAATAACCTCAGTCTGATTCCATCCTGGCTCACTCCTGGTTGTTTGTATGCCTTACAGATGGCCACGAAATTTGTCAAGTGAGTATAGGCATCATCAGTTGCATGACCCGCAAATATCCCCTTCACATTGGGTAGTTGGATCATAGCACTGGTAATATCACACTTTGCCCCAGCAGGCAAAGGGAGAGGGACAATAGCTCCACTGGCACCGACTTTGTCTATATCAGTATCATCCTCCTCATCGAAATACCGGTGTCTTTGCTGTTCTGGACCTCTGTGCCTTCTTGCTTGTTCTTCTTCAATAACTAGACGTTGCACTTTAGCAACCCTAGCTAACTCACAATTTCTAGCCCAAGCTTGCTCCTCAGCCAACATTCTCGCTGTGGCTTGGTCCACTATCTCCTGTTCTTGTATGTTGGTCATTCTTCTTAGAGTCCTTAGTGTCTGCTCAAGTTCGTGATCAACTGGAACCAGGGGATTCCCTTGGCTCCTAGTATTGGGCATGCACGAACCTACGACTTGTTAAAAACAAAAACAACAAAAAAATAAAAAGGAAATAAGAACCAACAGTAAAGAAAACACAATTAATAAAAGCCTAAGCCGTATTCCCCAGCAACGACGCCAAAATTTGATGTCGCCCAAATTACACCTCGCAATTGAGATATAAAGTGGTCGATGTCAAATATAGAACCCAATAAAGGTTGAGGTCGATCCCACAGGGAATATGGAAAGAACTTGAGTTAATGCGAATAGCTATTACTATCAGGTTACTTATTTTCTAAGGGGGAAAGAAATAAACAACTAAATAAGAGTAAAAGCTACTAAATGCTTAAGTCAAATTCGTTTTTTTTTAATCAACAACTTGACTAGGATTGTGTTCCCCAAGACTTCATAACCACAAGGCTTTTACACTAGTGATCAATTCCGGTGTTTGAGATTCAATATCGGTAAGTTAGGTTCACCTAAATTGTTGGTCCCCTATCTAGATGATTATCACCATGCAACTTGGTCCGTATATGGGTGTATGCTTAATTAATCCTTACCCTTAATATCGGATTAGCTATCCCAGGGCAAGTTCAAGATATTAGAGGAGGGTTGATAGCCTCAAATCTATATTGTTAATCCCTTTTTCCATTCACTACCTCCTTGATCTGGTAAGTAAGAATAAGGCAATTCCTAATGTTTGTAATCGTTAAGAATCAATTAAAATGAATAGAAAAACAATACATGCATTAAACCCCGTTCAAGAATCACTAAGTGTTTAACCTATGTGTGTTAATTCATCTTGGTTCTCACAACCCTAGTTATGGGTTTAGCTACTCATGTTTAAATAATTACAATCACAAAATATTGAATAAATCATAATAGCAACTTAAAAATTATTGTAGAAGAAACCAAGTAAATTGAATAGAACTCCAAACTTGATGAACAAACTCCAATGTTGCTTTTGATCCTCAAACTCAAGAATAAAATTGTAAACTTTGTTTCTTGAACCAAGAATAATAGTACAACACCAAAATCTATGTGAAAAATAGTAATAATAAACTGTACGTCGAAAATAAACCTAAACAATGTATTTATAGTTCCAACTAATCCTTTTCCTAACTAAAATTGGAAATCAGGTCTTTAATCTTCACGGGCTTGGTAACGATTCGTTATGTCCTCTAACGAGTCGTGCTTAGTCAAAAATAGTCTTCCTCGGCATTAACCCCAGTCATGGCAATGGGTCACCTAACGACTCGTTGTGTCTGGGGAGTCGTGAGGCCTCTCGTGGTCCAGCCTCTTCAATATTCCAGTTCACCCTACGATTCCTTCCAGTGACTTCCTAACGAGTCTTTCAGTCAGACAATGACTCGTGACATCATCCATTAACTTCACTAGTTATTTCTTCAAGCATTTGTCTCCCAGTCTTCACGAATGGCTTTACGACTCTTTACCAGATGTAACAAGTCATGCCTTCAATTCGTGAAGTGCACTGTTCCTTCCTCTTCAAATGCTTGACCTATCCCACGACCTTGGCAGCAAGTCGTGCATAGTGAAGATGACTCGTGACATGACGAGCAGCCACGCTTTCAATTGTTTTAAGCCTTTCTTTGCCCATTTCACTTCCAAACCTATTTTTCTGCAATATTAAACTCAAAACGCATCATACCTACGTAAACATACCTGGAATGTGCATAATTTCTTGGTTTTAAGTGTCAAACGTGTCGTGAAATCATGGCACATCAATACATAGGCCCCACACGGCCAACAACAAACCAACAACTGAGAATCTGTAGCCTGCAAGCCTCTAGGAGTAGAATAATGGTCAGGACAAGGCCCCGGCCTACCCATAAACTGTACAACAAAAGAACAAACCTCCTCTACTATCAAATCCGGAGAAAAGAAGCTGACTAAACTGCTGACTCTGGCTGATGACTAGGGAGGTCCTGAACTGCGTCTATTCACACCTGCAGGAAACTAATGTAGTGCCCCAAGGATGGGCATCAGTACAATATATACCAAATATGTAAGGCAGTAAAATAATAATTGAATGGAGTCTAATAAAGTTGAAGTAATCAAAAGAAGGATAAGAATTTAACATGAGCAATCTCACAATCTGAAATATAATTAGCAAGTATATGTACAAACAGGAACTTAACTGGGCCCCCATAAGCCTGGAGGATACAAACAATATAGAATAACCTACCTAGGCCCCCATAAGCCCCGGTAAGTACAAACAATACACACTTCTCATATCAGGACTACTAAAGGTTCGTAGACATGCTGTAACTCAGGAGTACTCATCCTCTTAAACTGTATCCAAGTCTGTTAGGCTCCTGTTCCTAGGTTAAGCAGTCCAGACTCCTGTAGCTGTGTCTAGGTCTGAGCCAATTGGGCTCCTATAACTGGACCCCGAGCCTTCGTTCATCTGAGGGTCATGGTGCCTTTGTGGCATAGAGGAGTCTGGAGGTAGCTAGACCTCAATAGGGCCCTTACGACCTCAATCTAGTCCCTTCAGACATCATGTTGCTCCTCTGAGCGTATAGGTATCTCAATACGAAACTCACGGCCTCAATTTGGCCCCTGCGGACATCATATCGCTCCTTGAGCATTTAGATAACTCAATATGGCCCTCACGGCCTCAATCTGGTCTCTATGAACATCATATCGCTCCTGCGAGCATAGCCCTATAGGCAACAAAACATCCAACAACCCAAACATCGTATGTAGTGGCCAAGCTAACTAAGGTTAACTTAGACGAAGGTTACTATGAAATTGTTGTCGTCTCAGTTTTATTTGTAGCAGCTGACAACAATAAGGTTATTCTGGAGTACTACAGATAAACAGGTCCTACTAACTTTACGACGAACGTAACTTGCCGAAGAGGATAGCCTTAACTTACCTTATTCGATGGTTTCTGGGCGCTCAAACACTTCCAACCTGAAGTTAGTAATTTCACCAATTTGCAGCCCTCATGCTGAGAAAATGAGGCTATTTCAATACTAACGATCGACAATTAACAATATCTTTTAATAGAATTAACTATAACTTCAACTTCGATTAATTCTTCTGAAAACCCACCAATTCTTGAGAGTTCAAAAGGGAGAAATGCTTACCTAATGCCTTTGGCCCTTTAGGATCCAATTTGGAGTAATTGTGACAACCTTTAATCGATGGGGTTTCCGTATGCCGAGCGAATTTTTGAGAAATAACTCCGTAGAAATGCTTTCCGTAGGCCTAGGACTTGTCACCCGAAGTTAATTTACGTTTGGACAATATTTGATAACGTAATTTGATGAAAGTTGCATCTTTTTCTCTTATCTAACCGAGGGATATATTATGCAAATGATTCAAATTCAACTAGGATGCCTTATATATAAACATAGGTGGGGTGCCTCGCATTGGACAATGTGCCAGGGGAGGTGCCGCGTCGTGCCTCCCAGGTTGCTGGTCCTCCTGGCGCGCTGCGTTGCCCAAAGCACAGGCAGGCTAGCGCGTTGCGCTGGCCTATGGCATCTTGGCCTTGCATGACCCTACTTTCGAGGCTCTTCCCACATGCGTCAAGCTCTATTTACTCGTCACAATCCACGCGTACGCCTACTAACCGTTACCATTTCACGGGGTGTAACACACGGGAGGAACCAACGACTCGTTTGCTTACCCAATGAGTCGTGGTGACCCTCGCTGCCAGCTCTAGTGTTTTCAAGTCCCAGGCTATGGGACCAATGAGAGGTCCCAATGAGTCATGGTCACAACCAATGACTCATTAGGACCTGTCGGTCAGTTTTCAGATTTTTATTCTAGGGTTATTTTTATAATTTTCCACCTATTCAGTCCCTAAACTACGTTGTTTTAAGTACTATTTCTGAGATATTAGAGGGATTGAATGGTTTTGCCCCTCATTTCCCATGTTAACTCTCAAAAATACGATCGTACTTTTTCTCTCAAGCAAGAACTAGGTTTCCTCATCAGTGCAAAATTTCAAGATTTCTTCTATAGGGATTTCTAAGATAGGTATGTGGAAATTCAACAATGGAATAGTTCTTCCCTTGTGTCCCCAAAAATCTTTTCTATTTTCTCTATCAGTTCAGCCCTGTGGATTCGAAATGTAGAAACTTGTTAGACTATTTTCTTTGAGATTTCAAATAAAGTATTTCTCGTGATTTTTAACTTCTTAATTATTCCCTAATTCTAGAAATTTATGAGAATTGTATCTTGTGGAATGATTTAGTTCTAGTTCTCAGTTTAGTAGAAGTTAGAATCTTGCGTGTTGGATTTGTTTTTCTGTAGCTTGATTCTATCAGATTTGAAATCCCCATATTATTAGCATATGTGGAAATTTTAGTAACATATTTACATGTTCAGTCTCAATTAAATTTTTAGCATACTCAGTATTGTCAAGAAATGTCAGTTGATCAGTTTGACTACAGTTAATTTTGGAGGTATTAGTGATGCCTCCCCGTTATCAGTATTAGACTCAGTATCTAATTTTATTGGTTCTTTAGGCAGTCATGACACTTTCAGATAAGCAGCTCTGACCAACCTTAGGACCCCAACTTCAGATTACAGTTTATTCTTTAGACGATTATGAAGCTTCCAAATAAGCAGCTTTGACCAGTCTTAGAACATCAGTTACAGAATCTGGTCTGATAAGAATCTCCGGGTACTTCTAGATAGGTATTCCTGACTTAGTCTTGGGCCCCAATTTCGAGCTATCAACTTAGTAGTCAGTCTAGAACTATCCAGTGGGAGTAGGACTTCCCACCGAGTGGACCGGGGTTCCGGTGCACCCAGGTTCCCAGAACTACGTTGCCACCGTAAGTTATATTTTATTAGCCTCATGGCTCTAGACCTGTGATCACTCAGTTCATGCCTTTATACCCTGGCAAGGTATATTAGGTCCTACTGATGGGGTGTATACATCGGACTCCACGTCTAGCTCACGTGGTTATATGTTGGTTATAGACTCTCTCACTACTGATGGGGTGTATACATTGGACTCCACGTCTAGCTCACATAGTTATATGTTGGTTATAGACTCTCCCACTAGTCAGTTCAGTTCGGTCTCAGATCAGATCAGTTCAGTACAACATTTCAGATTAGTATCTTAGATTTAGGGCATGTATTTGACCATCAGATAGGGTCATTTTGACCATCTCCATTTAGTTCAATTTATTCAGTTTCAACATTTCAGTTGGTCATTGCATGGCTTTACAGTTCAGTTGTTTTATTCTCTGTGTTATGGTTTCTCCTACTTACTCAGTATATTCAAAGTACTGACGCATACCTTTTATGCCGTATCATTTAATGCTACAACTGCAGATTCTCAGTCTCAGCACTGTTAGCAGATCACGCTCAGAAGTTTTCAACAGCATCATTGGTGAGTCCTCATCTTTCGAGGTCGAGGATTATTTCTTTTCAGTTATATTTCTTCAGTTAGACTTAGAGTTAGCTGGGGGCTTGTCCCAGCAACTCATCAGATAGATGACTTTCAGACATAGATAGAGTTTCATATTTTTAGCTTTGTTTCAGTTATTTTAAAACTTTAAGACTTAGTTCTCCTTCATAAATGCTTTATTTTAAAGATTCCTCTATGTTTTTACTCAAAATGCTAGTGTTATGATAGACCATGGGTTGACTTGGGGTTACTTGTGACTCCAAGTACCCTGTCTCATCCAAGGTATAGACTTGAGGTGTGACAGCAGCTCCACTAGCATGCCTAGCTCAGTAGGGGGCATCTACTAGTGCGGGTGGTGGTTAGTGCTAGAACGATTCTAATGCCTTAGAATCTCATCAGGAGCAGGAGGTCACCCCAGATGTAGTCACTGGTATGTTATGAGTATTCCACCTTAATGTATATGCATTGTTAGATCTAGGGCTACTTTATCTTTTGTAACACCCTATATTGCTAGTAGTTTTGGAGTCAGTCGCAAAATCATATCAGAACCCTTCTTAGTCTCTACTCCAGTCAGTGATTCAATTATAACTCAACGGGTATATAGAAATTACCCCGTCACAGTTCTTCGAAAAATCACCTCAGCAGATTTAGTAGAGCTATCCATGACCGATTTTGATGTTATCTTCGGCATGGATTGGCTACATACATGTTATGCCTCAGTCAATTGTAGAACCCGTGCGGTAGAGTTCAGATTTCCGGGTGAGCCAATCATAGAGCAGAAGGGTAGTTCAGCTGTGCTTGTAGGTCGCTTCATTTTCTACCTTAAGGCCAGAAAGATGATCTCTAAGGGTTGTGTGTAACATCGAGTTAGGGTTAAGGATGCTACGTTCGAGACCCCGACTATTTAGTCAGTTCTTGTAGTGTGCAAATATCCAGAAGTGTTTCCACATGATTTACCAAAAATTCCTCCTGAGCGGGAGATCAATTTTGGTATTGACCTTCTTCTTGATACACAACCTATATCTATTCCTCCTTACAAAATGGATCTATCTGAGCTAAAGTAGTTGAAGGAGAAGTTCAAAGACCTCTTAGACAAGGGTTTCACCAGACCTAGCAAATCCCTATGGGGTGCACCAGTTCTCTTTGTTTGAAAGAAGGATGGATCCCTTCGGATGTGCATTAATTATCGGCAATTGAACAATGTCACATTCAAGAACAGGTATCCTCTTTCTAGGATTGATGACTTGTTTGAATAGCTTCAGGGTGCTAAGTGCTTTTCAAAGATAGACCTCAGATCCAGATACCATCAGCTCAAGGTTCGAGAGAGTGACATTCCAAAGACAGCCTTCAGGACTCAGTATGGTCACTATGAATTTGTAGTTATGTCTTTTGGACTAAAGAATGCTCCTACAACTTTTATGAATTTGATGAACAGGGTGTACAAGCCATATTTGGATATGTTCATGATTGTGTTCATAAATTATATTCTCATATACTCTCGGAGAAAGGAGGAGCATGCCGCTCATTTGAGGGTGGTGCTATAGACTCTTAAGGCTCGCCAGTTGTATGCTAAGTTTAGCAAATGTGAGTTTTTGTTGAACTCAGTAACATTCTTGGTTCATATGGTGTCAAGTGAGGTCTACAATTGGACTCTCAAAAGATAGAAGTGGTGAAGAATTGGCCTATACCAGTCAGTCCTTCGAATATTAGGAGTTTCTTAGGTTTAGCTAGTTATTATTGAAGGTTTTTTGAAGGGTTTTCATCCATTGCAGCACCATTGAGTAAATTTACCCAGAAGAACATGAAGTTTCAATGGATAGAGGCTTGTGAGAAGAGCTTCTAAGAGTTAAAGACACGACTCATCTCAGCACCAGTGTTGACCCTACCTGAGGTACCGATAGGTTTGTGGTATATTATGACGCTTCGAGGATCCGCCTTGGTTTTGTATTAATGCAACATGGTAGAGTTATAGCGTATGCTTCCGGACAACTGAAAGTCCATGAAAAGAACTATCCGACTCATGACCTCGAGTTGGAAGTAGTAGTATTTGCCTTGAAGATTTGGAGACACTATCTGTAAAGGGTCCATGTGGATGTGTTTATGGACCAAAAACGCCTACAGTACATGTTTACCCAAAAGGATTTGAACCTACATCAGAGGATGTGGTTGTAGCTTCTTAAAGATTATGATATAAGTTTCTTTTATCATCGGACAAGGCTAATGTGGTGGCAGACGCTCTTAGCAGGCTTTCTATGAAAAGTGTGTGCCATGAAAATGAGGAAAGGAAAGAGTTAGTAAAGGATGTGCATTGGCTTTCACGACTAGGAGTCCGTCTTGTTGACTCGACAGATGGAGGTGTCATTGTTTAGAATGGATCAGAATCTTCCTTGGTGACCGAGGTTAAAGCTAGACAAGACGAGGATCCAATTTTGGTAAAGTTGAAGGAAGCCATTCAGAATCAGAAGGTGGAGATCTTCTCCCAAGGGGGAGATGGTGTGCTTCGATATCAGGGTCATCTATGTGTTCTGGGTGTTGGTGATTTAAGAAATTGGATGTTGCATGAAGCTCATGGTTCCAGATATTCTATACATCTAGGTGCCACCAAGATGTACCATGGCCTAATGGAAGTCTATTGGTGGAATGGCATGAAGAAGACATAGCAGAGTTTGTGGCTAAGTGTCTGAACAGGTGAAGGTTGAGCATCAAAGACCTGGAGGTGTGCTTCAATACATTAGTATCCCTACTTGGAAGTGGGAGGAAATCAATATGGACTTCATTACAGGGTTGCCTTGTACTCATCGACAGTATGACTCTATTTGGGTGGTTGTAGACATATTGACTAAGGTAGCTCATTTTCTACCGGTCAAAACTACCAATTCAGCGGAGGATTATGCTAACTTATATATTTGGGAGTTAGTTCAGTTTCATGGAGTGTCCTTGTCCATTATATCCGATAGAGGTACTCAGTTTACCTTCCAGTTCTGGAGATCGTTTCAGAAGGGAGTTGGTACTGAGGTTAAGCTTAGCACAACATTTCACCCTCAAACGGATGGTTGGGTGGACTAGACCATTTAGACTATTGAGAATATGTTGAGAGCATGTGTGATTGATTTCAAGGGTAGTTGGGATGATCATTTGTCACTTATTGAATTTGCATATAACAACAGCTACCATTCTAGCTTTCAAATGACTTTATTTGAGGCTCTTTATTGGCAGAGATATAGATTGCCTATTGGTTGGTTCGAAGTTAGTGAAGCTACATTGATAGGTCCAAATTCAGTCCATGAGGCTATGGAGAAAGTTCAGCTTATAAGGGATAGGTTGAAAATAACTCAAAGTCACCAAAATTCCTATGTGGATGTGAGGAGGAGGGAGCTTGAGTTTGAAGTTGATGATTGGATGTTTCTGAATGTATCTCCCATGAAGGGAGTGATGAGGTTCAGAAAGAAAGGAAAACTCAGTCCCCGTTACGTTTGTCTGTACCGTATTGTGAAACAGATTGGCAAGGTAGCATATGAGTTGGAGTTGCCCTCAGAATTAGCTTCACTTCATGAAGTTTTCCATGTATTGCTCTTAAAGAAGTGCATGGGTGATTCGGCATTGGTTGTCTCGGTGGAAAGCGTGGGTTTGAAGGATGGTCTTAGCTATAAGGAGGTTCTGATAGAAATACTTGATTGTCAGGTTCGGAAGCTAAGAAACAAAGAAGTAGCCTTAGTCAAAGTTTTGTGGAGGAACCGACATATAGAGGGAGCTATGTGGAAGCCGAAGCAGATATGATGTCTAAATACTCGCATCTATTCCCTTCCAACACAGTTTCATCTTGAGGTATTAGTTTCCTCCCTAGTGCTCTATTCAGTTACATGTTCAGGTCATGTTCCCTAATTTTTTTATGTCAATGTATATATGTGTGATTCATGAATTCAGTTCAGTCATGTAGTTCAGTCCGCAGTCAGTCACTTTGTTAGGTTTCAGCTTTAAATGTTCAGGAATTGATATGGCAGTCGCATTTCTCAGCTTTTCAATATGTGTACCCACATTCGAGGATGAATGTTCCCAATGGGGAGATATTGTAACACCCCGAAAGCCCTAAGATCAGACCCGAGGGTTGAGGCGGAGAAAATAAGATTTTCTGCACCAGGTCACAAGACGAGTCATCCAGTGACCCCTGAGGTGCACCACGAGATGTTAAGTGACTCATGGAGAGGAGGGAATACTTGGTTGAATTTTGGGTTTTGGGGGTGACCACGAGTTGTGGTCAGCTCCACATTTGTTATGTTAGCCGTGGTCAAGAGTTGATTGAAAGTTGAAGAAGTAGGGCAGTTTTGGTCAAGATTTGGTCACCACAAGTCATTGGGTGCACCACGAGTCGTGGTGACCCTTAGAAGACAAGATTACAGTGCAGGTAATGACTTGAGACAACGAGTTGTGGTGTTGGGCACGAGTCGTCAAGTCCCTTGTGGGGACTGACAGTGTGCATTTTCCTGCAAATTTATTAAGGGCTTTTCCATAATTTCTAAGTTCCTAAGACCTATACTATGTCATTTTAAGTTCAGAAAAGTGTGTTTTTAGAGGGTTAAGTTCATTCTAAGCCTATCCTCTCCCATGCATCGAAACTTAGAGGTTCTAAAGGGTGATCAAGCTTAGATTCATCAAGTTCTTCCCAAAATTCCCATTGGGCATTCAAGAGGGTTGTATAATCATATTTCTATAGGTATGTAGGGTTATGAATGGATGTATTCATCCACACTCATGCCCAATCCCTCTTCAATTTCATGAAAATTCTAGTTGATGAATCTATGGGGTTTTAACCCAACATGTGAATTCTCTAAGTATCAATCATGGGTATGATCTATATATGTTTTTAATGTATAATTATGATTCATGGGCATATTTTACAATATTTTCAATTACAAATCATGTTTTCAAGTTTTACAAATTATGATGCTAATCCATGAAAGTTCATGAAAGTTTAGATCTATGATATATGTATTCAAGCATGATGAGATGTATATGATGAAAGTATGATTTTGAATTACCCATGTCCATGTTCATGTTTTCAAATGATCAAGTCTACGTCAAGCATGTTTAAGTATTGGGCAAGCCCATATGATCAAGTATGTTTCATGTTTTATTTAAATTTCATATTATTAGATTACCACATTGTTTTGGAGTCTAGACTCCCATTATTTTCAGCTTGTGGCATGGTTTGAGCCCAAGGATCCCCATGTTATGATTTTAGATTATGCATGTATGTTATGAGTCAGCTTCCTCACTAGATGATGGTTCAGCTTCATTGAAAAATAATGGAGAGCATATGCATGTTTTTGGGAGTAGTGTCTAGCATCGAGTAGGCTAAAGGTCAGTCAACCCCACGCCTCAGAACTACATGCCAACGTAGGTATATTCAGGTCATTCAAGACCTCCCTTGTGAGCTTCCCCTTCCCCCAAGGGGTCTTCAGCTTGATATCGATATCATGGTAGCGTCTTCAGCCCTGACAATTCTTTGGATGGCTCTGAACACTTAAGTGTAATAGTTGGGATGACATAAGCTCTATCGTGGTAATATCAGTTATATGAAGAGTCTCTTATTATTCCTCATGATTTCAGTTATGCATGTTCATCAGTAATGATATTATTTTTCAGCAGGTTTGACCCAATGTTCAGTTTTACTTATGATGATCAATTTCTCAGCTTTGGGTCAATCGGTTCAGTTATGCTATTCAGTTATGATACTCAGTTATGTATGAATCATGTTTTTAGACAATAGCATGCCAGCCCTACTCTCAGTCTTATGATGAAATGTTTTATGTTATGCATGATCACTAATTTTACTTATTTTGATGTTTTACTTACCTTGCATACTTGGTACATTCCACGTACTGACTACATACTCTATGCTATATTGTTTCATGATATAGGCTCAAATATTCAGGCTTAGTCCCGCTATTAGCCAGGCTCTCAGTATTAGTATCTCCCAGTCTCAGTTGGTGAATCCTTATCTTCCAAGGGCCCTTTACCAGTTGTATTTAATATTTTCAGTTTCGGACTATAGTGAGTTAGTTGGGGTCTTGTCTCATCATCTCGTCAGTAGTAGAGGCTTATCAGACATAGTATGTATTTCAGCTTCAGACTTGTGTATGTATTCAAATATTTATGTTATCAGATTTTCAAACTTCCGCTATGCTATATGTTAGAATTCTGCTTTTATTATGTTGAGCTTAGATGTCATGTTCATGCCATGGGTCGACTTGGAGCCTCTCGGGGTTCTTTGTCCTGTGTCTTGATCTGGGCCTATGTTCGGGTCGTGACAGGAAAGCTCAGTCCTAGATATATTGGTCCTTACAGATTCCTGAGACGCATTGGCGATGTGGCTTATGAGCTAAATTTGCCTATGGAGTTAACATCAGTTCACCCAGTCTTCTATGTGTCCTTGTCGAAGAAATGCATTGGTAATCCAACATTAGTAGTTCTTTTGGAGAGCATTAGTGTAAAGGATAGTCTTTCTTATGAAAAAGTTCCGATTCAGATTCTAGACCATCAAGTTCGTAAGTTGAGGAATAAGGAGGTCCTTCATTAAATGTTTTATGGGGGGACCCACTAGTTGAGGGGGCTACATGGGAAGCAGAAGCGGATATGATCGCTATATACCCTTACCTATTCCCTTCCAGCTTAGCTTCAACATTAAGTACTAAATTCCTCCTCAGTACTCTATTTAGTTCTATACTCATCAGCTCTATTCATGTTTTTACTGTGCACCATAGTTGCATGAATTCAGTTAGTATGTCTATCTCAGTCCAGAGTTAGTCACTCCGTCAATAATCAATTTATAGTCTTTAGTTTGGGATTGTAGCTCTTTCCCCAGTATTTCATCTTACTTTGCCTTCATTCAAGGACGAATATTCCCAAGGGAGAGTTATTGTAACAACCTAAAAGTTTCTTAGACCAAACCCCAGACTTTGAATGAAAAACCAAAAAGAAATCAGAAAATTTTACTTCAGAACAACTCAACCAACGAGTCATTGTCAATAACAACGACCCATTACCTAAGTCGTTATCAACCTTTGCAGTTGTCATTCCCCAGACCATAGAGTGTACAACGACCCATTGTCAAAAGTAATGGGCTATCATTTATCCCCTTCTTACAATACCCAAAAACCTGTCAAAATCCTTCTCCCAAACCATGAGCCAAACAATGAGTCGTTGTTTGATGTAACGACTCATCCCATAAAGCCATTGGAAGAAATCTAGAAAATTCTAAACTTCCCCCAGTGACAATTATTGGAAATAACGACCTGTTTTTTCAGATAATAGGTCATTTTGTCCGTCCATTGGGGGGGAGGAGATACAAAATCTGTTCAAAACTTTCTTCAGTGACAATAAGTGGAACCAACGACCCATTGTTCCATCTAATGAGTCATTGTTCCCGTCCATTCGTCAAGTCCAGAAATTGGATTTCAAGATCCAAAACTGATGACTAGTCCCAATGAGTTGTGTCACCATCAACGACTCATTGTGTGATCGGGGAGTCGATACGGGTAGTTTTTCAGACATTTTCTCAGGGACATTTTTGTAACTTTTCATTATTTTATATCCTAAGATACAACGTTTTGGGATGTTTTGGATGGGGGTTTAGATGACTAGTCGACTCCCACTCCCCATTCTTTCCTGAACACGTAGAGTATCACCGTAAGAACTCAAACGGTCTTTTCTAAGCAAGAGCTAGGGCTTCTTCTCTCCCTCAAAGTTTCAGGTGCTTTGCTAAAGAGTTCTTCTACAGGTATGTGGTACTTCAACAAGGGTTTCCTTCCACCCTTATGTCCCAATTAGTTTCAGAAATCTTACCCCTATAATATAGAATTCATGATTTAGGGTTTTCATTCCATGTTGGATTTTGTTTGGCTGTTTTGGAATAACTACACGCAAGTGCACGTGGTCGAACAAGTAGTAAAGTGGCTCAAGTAAGCCAAGTATCGATCCCACAGAGACTGGACTAAAGTAACAATCTACTCAAGTGTCAATGAACTTTAACTCTAACATGCAGACAACAGTGTGAAGAGAAATTTGATATTTTGTTTCCTAATTTTATACTAAGTCTAGAACGAATATACAAATTGAGTCTGAACTATAAGTGTGAGCATGCTGAGGTTAAAATGAACATGTAGAGAAATAAATTAATGATACAATTTGATTAATCTTTCCTCCGGTTGCTAGTCAAGAATTATTGCCTATGGATTAAAACTCTCGTATTTAACCCAACTTAAGAATCATGAACCTTCCAGCTACATTTCTGTGATAAAAAGAAATTCATGTTCTAGCCATACAAAACCGATTCCTTAATTGACTAATACGACTTTCAGGTATATCTCTATCCTGAAAGTAAATCAATTCTCAATTTTCCCAAACTAAGAAAAGATCATATCCTATCAATTCACAACTTTCCAATTTCTTGCTCTCTCGAGTGAAACCGGACTTTTTAGATATACATTAACATTGGCCACACATTAATGCAGTAAGAACAAGAATCAATAGAACAACCATGGAAGAAAAGATGAAAAACCAATTGATCAATAATTACATTTCAACACAATTGTTCTTAACCTCAGCAAGAAGAGGATTTAGCCACTCATTTGTGGATTAAACACCGTTAAATGAGTGTTAATTATACAAGCAATTGAAATAAAGAAGAAGGAGATAGAGAAAAACCCTGAGATTTTCGTCCCCTCAACTGCCTGTAACCCACGTTCTTGCTCCACCAAGTCAGAATAATTAAAAATGAACCTAAGTGTTCTATTTATACTAGTGGAAATTTTTCCTGGAATAACAAGCAACGTGTCACGGAGTGCATCGCGGAGCACTGCCTCCGTGACATGCCACCAACACGGACCCTTACTGGAATTCGGACGTCCAGGTATTAAGGCCCAACGTGGCACGGCGTGCAACGCAGGGCTAGGACAACGTGCCACGGCCCCAACGCGCACCTTCACTGGAATTTGGTAAAAATTCCGTATCCAGGCAGAACGCATCCGTGATGGCAGCGTGACACGGCTCCATCGCGGAGCCCCTTTAATTCGTGCTCTCCTTGTGCTTTTTCCCTTGCTCGCTTCCGAGTCCAATTTTGATTTCTCCCAACATGCATCTTAGCTTCGTAAAATTATATTTTTCCTGCAAAATCATGCTAATCATGTTGGTTAGTATAAATTCACATTTTATTACAATTCACATGATAATGTATAAACATCGCTAGATAAACAAGGCAAAATGACACATTTGAGTATCACTTGGGCATATAAATTTGCCCAAGATCAGATTCCCTTACCTCTCTTCTGTGATTTAAGGTCCCTATTACTAGTATTACCATATTCAGGGTGTTACTTTCAACTTGTATGGTGTCTTCCATGATTATGAAGTCAGTATGATTTTTAGAGAGATCTTCTTTGTGAACTAGCATAATTTCGAAAATGAAATGATCTTTTAGAGTGCACATAATTTCTCCGATTTATGTAATTATGCTCTATAGAATTAACAGTATCCTCAATTACTCATAATCATAAGTATTATCATTAAATCCAGGTCCTTTAGACTCTAGGGCACTTTCAGATACGTAGTCCTGAATTAGTCTTAGGATATTAGTTTCGAGCTATCAGTGTTTTACAGATACCTATATTTATTTATGTGTCTTCAATTGGGAGTAGTACTTAGCACGGAGTGGACTGGGGTTCAGTGCACCCAGGCTCCCAAAATTATGTGCCACCATAGAATTTGACCCGAATGGATTTTATAGTCATTGATCACGCAGCCAGTCACTGTACCCTGGCAAGGTACCGCAGGAACTATCAATGTGGATTAAACATTGAACTCCACGTCTAGCTCATGTGGTAATATGTCGATTAATAGACACTCCCACAGTTCAGTACAATCCAAGTTCTTAGTCCAATCTAGTCTATCAGACTTTAGGATATGTCTATGATTCTAAGCCAGTTTATCAATTTTTTTATAGTATTCTCATATATATCAGACTATTTGTTATACTTATGATTTCTGATAGAGTCCTGGCATGTTATTTCAGTTTAGTTTATGAGTTACTAGTATATGTGTGTTCTATTTACATATCACACACTAAGTACATTCCAAGTACTGATCGCATGCTCTCTATGTGCTATATCATTTTATGATATAGTCTCAGGTATCCATCCTCAGCATCACAGCTAGTTTCTCCCAGTGATTTCCAGCAGTTGACAGTGGGAGTCCTCTTCTTCCGAGGACCCGAGTCTTGACTTTAGTTATGGTCACTTTTAGTTTTTTAGACATTAGAGTTAGCTAGGGATTTGTCTCAGAAACTCATTAGTTTCTTTTAGAAAGCTTTCAGACAGAGTATGTTAATTTCAGCTTGAGTTCAATATTTTTATTAAATTCCAATATCTTATCAGATGTTCTTTGTTTAATAATAACTTCCACTTAATATTCTTTTTCTGTAGTTCAGTAATCTATGCTATGCCATGGGTTTGCTTGGGGTCACTTGTGATACTAAGTACCGTATTGCGTCCAGGGTGAAGACTCGATTCATGACAAATAACCTGCTCTCTACAATAGTTATCAAAAGGACCAATATAATCACCACCATTGTCTGAGTGGATGCATTTCTATTTCTTCCCTGCTTATCTCTCAACGAAGGCTTGAAAATTCTTGAATATATCAAGTACTTGATCCTTGGAATTCAAAGGAAATACCCAAAGTTTGCGAGAATGATCATCAATAAAAGTCACAAAGTAAAGTGCACCACCATGAGAAATGATCATCAATAAAAGACACAAAAAGTGCACCACCATGAGACTTTACCTTAAAAGGACCACATAAATCAGAATATACCCACTCCAATCCCCTTCTCACTCATATGAATCAGCCTTCTATGCCATAACTCTGATGAAGTATCATTCTCCACCAAATTTACTGAGCCTCTAGAAATGGAGCCTTGAAATACATACAAGTTAGATAACTTGTTACCTTGAGCCACCACCATTGAACCTTTAGTAAGCTTCCACTAGCTACCACCAAGTGTATTACAATAACCCACATCATCAAGGTTTCCTATAGAAATTAAATTCAGGAGAACATCTGGAGCATGCTTGACATTGTTAAGAACTAATCTGGATCCATTTTTACTCTTCAAACAAACTGTGCCAATGCCAAGTACCTCAACCTCATCATTGTTTTCCATTTTCAACATTCCAAAATTACCTGGAGTATAAGCAGAAAATAATTCCTTCTTTGGAGTGACATGAGAAGTAGCACTAGAATTCACAAACCAACTGGACTTACCGCAAATAAGATTAATGACATTTTCACCACATGCAACAAGAACATCATATTTAGCAACAATAGAAACACGATTTTCATTATTGCCTTCTTTCTTTTGTTGTCTCATATCTCTCTTGTGCTTGTAACAATATTTCTTGATATGTCCTTTCTTGTTGCAATAGTGACATATAAAGTTCTTGTACTTAGACTTAGACTTGATTATACTTTTATCTTTGTCATTCTGAACCCTAAACTTGCTTCTCCCCTATCTTCAATAACCAAAACATTAGAATGTGAAACTGAAGAAGATGAGGCCTGAGATCTTCTTCTTCTCATCTCTTCATTTATGAAACCACTCTTAGAATATTCCATAGTTACAATACCACTAGGAACATAATTAGTCAAAGAAACTCGAAGGATTTTTATAATACCCGAAGCCTTAAGATTAGACTCCAGGGTTGAAATGGAGAAAACAGGAATTTCTACACCAGGTCACAGGACGAGTCATCCAGTGACCCGTGAGGTGCACCATAAGTCATTAGGTGACTCATGGAGTGAAGGGATAGTTGGTTGGATTTGGTGAATTTGAGGTTGACCACGAGACAAGCCACGACTCGTGGTCAGGGCAACGAATTGAGGAGCCAGCCGTGGTCAGGAGTCGACATAAAGATGGAAAATTCTAGCAATGAACTCAATGACTCATCACCACGAGTTGTCCCTTAGGAAACGAATTGCCTAGTCCCTCGTTGGGACTACTAGTGTGATTTTTTCTATGAATTTATTAAGGGCTTTTCTATAATTTCTAAGTTCTAAGACCTAAACTACGTCGTTTTAAGCTCAGATAAGTGTGTTTTAAGAGGGTTTAGTTCATTCAAAACCTATACCTCTCCATGCTTGCAAGCCTAGAAGTTCCTAAGGGTGATCAAGCCTAGAAATGCATCAATTCTCCTTCAATTTCCTTTGGGCATTCAAGAAGGTTGAGAAATCAGATGTACCCAAGTGTGTAGGGTTATGAATGGGTGTATCCATCCACTCCCATGCCCAATTCCTTCTCAAATTCATGGAAATTCTAGTTGATGAATCTATGGGGATTTTACCCAACTTGTGAATTTTCTAAGTATTTATCATGGGTATGATCTATTCAAGTTTCTAATATTAAATTATGATTCCTGGGCATGTTTTATAATATTTTTCAATTACAAGTTCGTGTTTTCAAAGTTTTACAATTATGATGCCCAATTATGAGTGTCCATGAAGGATTGAGATTATGATATATGTTTTCAAGCATGATGTGATGTATTTGATAAAAGTATAATTTTGAATTACCCGTGTCTATATTCATTTATTTTGAATATCAAAGTCTATTTCAAGTATGTTTAAGTTTGAGAAAGCCCATATGATCAAGTATGTTTCATGATTTATCCCAATTTCATGTTATTAACTTACCACATGGATTTTTTAGAGTCTAGACTCCCACTCTTTTCATCTTATAGTATGGTTTGAGCCAAGGCTCTTCATGTTATAATTTTAGATTTTACATGTATTGTTATGATTCAGCTTTGTCGCAAGACGATGGTTCAGCTTCATTGAAAAATGATGGAGAGTATATGCATATTTTTGGGAGTAGTATCTAGAACCGAGTAGGCTAAGGGTCAGTCAACCCTGTGCCTCAGAACTACGTGCCAATGTAGGTATGTTCAAATTTTTTGGGACCTCCCTTGTGAGCTTTCCTTGTCACCAAGGTGCCTTCAGCTTGATATCGATAATATGGTAGCGTCCTTAGCCTAGCAATACTTTGGGCGGCTCTGTCCACTTGAGTGTAATAGTCGGTACCACATAAGCTCTACGTAGTAATGTCGGTTATATGATGAGTCTCCCATTGTTCCTCATGATTTCAGTTATGAATGTTCATCAGTCATGATATTATGTTTTCAGTAGGTTGGATCCAATGTTCAATTTTTCTTATGAATAATAAATTTAGCTTTGGGTCATTCGATTCAGATGTGCTATTCAGTTATGATTAAATCATGTTTTTAGATACTAGCATGCAAACCCTACTCTTAGAATCTTATGATGAAATATTTTATGATATGCATGATTTATATTTTGACTTACTTAGCAGTTGACTTACCTTGCATACTCGGTATATTCAATGTACTGACAGCATACTCTATGCTATATCGTTTTATGATATAGGCTCAGATATTCAGGTTAGGTCTCTCTGTTAGCCAGATCCTCAGAGTAGCATCTCCCATCCAGAGTTGGTGAGTCCTCATCCTTTGAGGGGCCCTTTTCTCAGTTGTATTCAGTATTTTCAATATCATTTCTTAGTGAGTTAGTTAGGATCTTGTCCCATCAACTCGTCAGTATGTAGAGGCTTATCAGACACAATATGTTTTTAGTTTCAGATTGCTGTTATGTATTTAGATATTTGATCTTGGCAATATTACATGCCCAAGTGCTATTTTAAATCTTATTTTAGTCGTGTTTGTTAATTTAATTAACTGCATTCTCATATGATTTTAAATATTTTTGTGTATGCATTAACCAACATGATTAGTCCTTATTTTGTAGGTGTAAAATGCATATGAGGGACTAAATAATGATGGTTGAAGTTAAGGAATGGAGTTTGGATCGGATTGCAAAAGATTGCAACTGTACATGCCACGGCAAGGATGGCCGCGCCAAGCAGCGTACCACGCTGTGCTTGTGACGCACCCAGCACCGTGACACACTCCTTCCATGTGCGTGAGAAGATGCCATCCAGTGCGCCTGCGTGTTGGCGCCGTGCCACGCTAGGTACTGCTGCGTGCCAGTTATCATGTCACGCTAGGCGTCGCGCGTGAGAAGGGCCGTGCCACACCAGGCATCGCGCACAGCCTGCGCCCATGACATGCCATTACCGAGGTTCTAGTGCACCTGCATGACTAGTCCGTGCCACGGAGATGCTGCTGTTTGATGGGCAGCGTGGCACAGAGTTGGTCCATGGCCGACCAAAATTATAATTTTCCTGCTTAGTATAAATTAAAACTTTAGCTCCTAAAATCATTTTATCATGAAATATTTTTGAGAAACCGTAAAGGAGCGAAGGGAGAAGTGAAGAACTCTACCTAGGGTTCATTGTTTTGCATTCTCTTTTAACTATTCTTGTAAGTACTTTGCTTGAATCATGTTTTTAAGTATTTGTACGAACATGAGTGGCTAAAACCCTAACTCTAGGGTTGAGGTTACATAATATGATTTTAAATGCGTGAAATCTTTGTGGTTTGAGTTTTAGTTGTTGTAGTGTCTTACATTTGTTATTAAAAATATTTTTATGCTTGATCACCATGAAAACAAACGCATTAAGCTTAGGTAAAAGCTCGAAAGAGTAACCCTAGTCTAGAACACAGGAATGTAAGGAGCAAATTCTTATCTTTACAATAGGATTTGCGGTTAGGATAGAATTTATACCTAAATTTCCTTGCTTGGTTATTAAAACGGGATGAGCTAGACACCGACTTAGAATTGTCACATCACTGCTCGTAGAAGTAGTTGTGAAGCTAAGTTATATTAAATGATTAGAGGTACGAAAGTCCATAATCAAGGGAACAAGCTTCGTCAACCATATCCATGTAGTTAAATTGCTCATGAATTAGGACGTCACATCCCCGCTCAACAATGTAGGTGTGAGACTAGTTTGTCGTGTTTAGAGGCTCGAAAGACCATGAACATCACATTTTAATTATCAGCTGAAGTTTTCATACTTGAACCATTGTGAATTGTAGCATTGCATGATTATCTGGCCTTAACTCTAGTTGCTTCTTATATTGTTTCCAGATTATTTTGTGATCACCCCTAGACTTAATTAGAATTTTCCTAGAATTTCTATAATCAACACTTGTGAAGGTTAATTTTAACACTTGAATTTGATAATTCTCTGAATTGGTCTAATCCCTTTGGGTTCAACATCTGGCTCTGAAAAAGGGCCATCGTATTACTTATATGACCGCGTACGCTTGCACATGTGATGGAGCGCAACCAACTTTTTGGCACTGCTGCCGGGAACTGGCGAAGTTTAGTGAATTTTTCTATTTTTGTGTGACTTTTAATTTCCTTAAGTGTTCAAAAACTTGGTCTTATTCTGCTATATTGCAGGTAACAGTTTGTTATTGCAGAACTGGCAAGGAATAGAGAGCTGGTGGAGCCTTTGTTGGAACCTGAACGCCAAGTGCATTTGCTTAGAAAGGAAGCTCTAGAGCGAAAGTTGACGAGTTTACAAGAGCAGTTGCAACAACATCTACCAGTGAGCAAGCAGTGTTGTTACCTCATCAAATGGCAGCCCGACCAATTCGCGAGGTGGCAATCCCACTAGGGATGAATGTGACCTCCAGTATTCGCAAATCGGAGCCCGAAGGGAACTTTGAGCTTAAACAAAATATGGTACAACTGTTATATTCGAGTGTCTAGTTCACTGGGATGACTCATGAGGACCTCGAACAACACTTACAGAACTTCTTGGAGATTAGTGACACTTTCATCTCTACCGGAGTGTCAATTGATTATGTCCGACTTACACTCTTCCCATTTTCATTGTTGGGAAAGGAAAAGAGGTGGTTGAAGGTTGAGCCACCTAATTCCATTACTTCTTGGGATGACTTAGCAAAGAAGTTCCTCATCAGATTCTTTCCTTCAGGCAAGACTGCCAAACTCAGAAATGAAATATTAAGCTTCAAGTAGGGCCGAAGGATTGTATTTGGCTTGGGAGAGATTCAAGTCATTATTGAGAGACTGCCCCCATCACCAGTAGTCCAATGAGGTGTGAGCCCATACCTTTGTGGAGAGTCTAGACCCACACACCAAAATCTTACTAGACTCTGCATCGGGTGGGAAGGTACTGGAAAAGACATATGATGAGTTGTACACTTTGTTGAATAGGATTGCTCAGGTAAATCCAAAGTAGCACATCGAATCATCAAGAGGGGTAGGAAAGAGAGCAGTAAGGATGATAGAGATGGATAGTATCAATGCCTTGGCGGCACAGCTAGCATCATTTTAGCATCAGATGATGACTCAGTTCAACAAACTGAGTATGAACCAACCTCAGGGACAGGTGAATGCAATTCAACAGGCTTCTAGTTGGTGTGAAATCTGTCGTAACAATGGGCACAATGCAGAATCGTGCAGAGAAAATCCAGAGTCTATCAATTTTGTGGGGAATGTTTAGAGAAACAATTAGAATTATGGGAACACCTACAACAAGAATTAGCCGGCTCACCCAAATTTTTCTTGGGGTGGAAATCAGAGTCAGAGCTACCATCAACCTCAGCAGTAGCAGTATCAGCAGCAAAATAGGCAAAATGGTGGCCAGTCAAGCAGTAGAAACATTGAGGAGATGTTGCAGAAAATTATGGCTACGTAGACCCAATTGGCAGAGAATCGGGAGAGGATGACATCAAATTTGAAAAATTAGCAGTTGGTCACCCGCAATCTAGAGAAGAAGATGGGTCAAATAGAAGCTGCTCAGCACACCAGACCTCAAGGAGGGTTACCCAGTGACACAGATACAAACCCCTGACAAGTCAATTCCATCAGTCTGAGGAGTGGCACGAAATTGGCTGATGCTCCACCAAAGGAAAATAGAAATAAGGTGCAGCCAGAGCTGGTCAGAAAGGATCTATCTACTGACAAAGGAGATATTTAGAGTGTTGTGCAACAAAATACACAATCATCATTGCAGCCAGCACAGAGACCACCACCACCATTCCCGCAAAGACTTAAAAAGAGAAAGGAGGAGGAGTGCTTTAAAAAGTTCTTTGATATTTTTAAAGAACTTCACATAAATTTTCCCTTACTTGATGTTTTGCAGGGAATGCCCAAGTACTCTAAGTACTTAAAAGATGTGGTGGCCAATAAAGTTAGATTGATGGATGTCCAAACACCCGGCACCGATAGAGGAGTGAAGCTACAGGGTAATGAGCAAGATATCAAAAAAGCTTAAAGACCTAGGAATTTTTACCCTCCCTATACAAATTGGTAAAGCTGAAGTGATGAGAGCTCTATGTGACTTAGGGGCAGCTGTAAATCTAATGCCCCTATCTTTGTTTAACACCTTGGGGGGGGGGGGGGTCAGCCAAGACCAACACAAGTGATGCTGCAGTTGGCAGACAAGTCTCAACTGGCACTAGATGGAATAATGAAGGACCTTCTCATCAAAGTGGATAAGTTCATTATACCTGCTGATTTCATCATACTTGATTTTAAAGTTGATGATAAGGTACCTTTGATCTTAGGACGGCCATTCTTGGCCACTGGAGGAGCAATTATAAATGTAAGAGCAGGGACCCTGAAAATGAAGGTTAATGATGAAGAACAACTTTTCTGAGTTTACCAAGAGATAAATCCACCCACACACTACAAAGACCTTTGTAAGGTCAATGTGTTGTTAGAGGCTAATTGTGGGGTGGTGGATTCCATAGTTCATAGCCGCAGGAGATGATCACATTTCAGCCAGAATCTGATGGAGGGCTTCAAGTAAAGAAGAAGTTGGAAGAAGAGAAGGACAGAGTGGAGGTTGTTCCCTCGAAAATTAAAAAGAGAAGAAGATGGTTCTCGAAAGGGAACACTGGTTTGAGGATTTCCTGAGAAGGATAGTCCACGTTGTGCCGCGACGTAAAATCAGGCGTTGCTTCGAAGGCAACCCAAGGGTACCACAGGTATATTTTTATTTTTCTTTGTTTTAATTTTGTTTATTTTCACTTGGTTGTTGTTTTTGGTGGTGATTTAAGCACAGATTGAGGGGAAGTATGAGTGCCCTTGGAAGAGGAAGCTAAGGAGCATGAAAAAGGATAAGTGTGGGGTCGATAACCCGCTTGTGCAAAAATGAAAGAAAACATGCTGTTAGCTAGGCCTAGAGGCCTCAGGGAGTATTTCTCACCCTTTTTGTATTTTAATTTGATACTTTGGGGACATAGCATTTTTTAAGTGTGGGGTGAGGGAAATTTCAAAAGAGAGTAAAGAAGTGAGGAGCTGGAAGAAGAAAGAAAAGAGTAGTTGTGGGAGTTAAAGAAAAGACTAGAGGTGCACTTGTTTAAAAATGAATAAGAGTTAGTAGGGAGTAAAAGAAGAAAAGAGCGAAAAAAAGAAAATTAATGAAAAAATTTCTTAAGTACTCCTTACTAACATCTTAAGTGTGCCTAATGAGAGGGGGAAACAAAAGAGAAAAATGGGAGAGAAAAGAATAAAGTGAAGTAAGAGGATGGAAATTCCTAATGAAAGTGTGATGGATTTAAAGCGCTTAGGGAAGATAGTCACTATTACTGGCCATAATAGTACCTACCCGACCCTTAGCTAACATTACGACCCACTAAGTCCTACTTGATCTTACTTTCATACATTCCTAAATTAGTGGAGTAAAACACTAAAGGCAAGTTTATGGGTCATACATGTCGCATGTGAATTCTTTTCGAGAGTGAGAGTATTTCTTATTCATATACCCATGCATGTTATAATTTGAAATCATGAGCGAAAATGGGTAACTATCTTGTGTGAGGACACATGTTTGATGAAGGATAAAATTCATGGTGGCTTTTTGAATTGGTTAATTTGCATGCATTTGTTGAGATTGAGAGTCGATTCTTGAGGCTAAAAAGTCTTTACGTAGTTATATTTAATTTTAATGGTTAAATCTTACATGCTCTATTGTTAACTTTCCATCTAAAACAATTGTTGTAGCCTCATCTTAAATTTTCTTGCTTCAATTAGCTATGTGTGAGTCTTCATGTGCATGGGATGGTAAAGAGTTGTTCGAGGACGAGCAAGGCTTTAAGTGTGGGGTAGTGACCTTAGGCATAATTACATGCCCAAGTGCTATTTTATATCTTATTTTAGTCGTATTTGTTAATTTAATTAACTACATTCTCATGTGATTTTAAATATTTTTGTGTATGCATTAACCAACATGATTAGTCCTTGTTTTGTAGGTGTAACATGCATATGAGGGACTAAATAATGATGGTTGAAGTTAAGGAATGGAGTTCGGATCGGATTGCAAAAGATTGCAAGTGTACATGCCATGGCAAAGCTGGTCGCACCAGGCAGAATGCCACGCTGTGCGTGTGCCGCGCCCCGTGCCGTGCCACTCTCCTGCCATGCGCGCTAAAAGATGCCATCCAGTGCGCCTGCGTGTTGTCAGCATGTCACGCTAGGTACTACTGTGCGCCAGCTTCCGTGTCACGCTGGGCGTCACGCGCGAGAAGGGTCGTCCCACGCCAGGCATCGTGCACATGACATGCCACTGCCGAGGTTCCAGTGCACCTGCACAACCAGTTCGTGCCATGCAGCTGCTGTTGCACAATGGACAGTGTGGCACGGGGCTGGTCCATGGCCGGCCAAAATTGTAATTTTCCTGCTTAGTATAAATTAAAATCTTAGCTCCTAAAATCATTTTATCACAAAATATTTTTGAGAAACCGTAAAGGAGCGAAAGGAGAAGTGAAGAAATCTACCTAGGATTCATTGTTTTGCATTCTCTTTTTTAACTATTCTTGTAAGTACTTTGCTTGAATCATGTTTTTAAGTATTTGTACGAACATGAGTGGCTAAAACCCTTCCTCTAGGGTTGAGCCTATGTAATATGATTGTAAATGAATGAACTTTTCGTAGTTTGAGTTTTAGTTGTTGTTTTGTATTACATTCATTATTATTAATGTTTTTATGCTTGATCGCCATGAAAACAAATGCGTTAAGCTTAGGTAAAAGCTCGAAAGAGTAACCTTAGGCTAGAACATAGGAATGTAAGGAGCAAGTTCTTATCTTTATGATAGGATTCGCAGTTAGGATAGAAATTATACATAATTTTCCTTGCTTGGTTATTAAAACGGGATGAGCTAGACACTGACTTAGAATTGTCAAGTCACCTCTTGTAGAAGTAGTTGTGAAGCTAAGTAAGGTTAAATGATTAGAGGTACGAAAGTCCATAATCAAGGGCACAAGCTCTGTAAACCACATCCATGTAGTTAAATTACTCATGAATTAGGACGTCACATTCCCGCTCAACGATATAGGTGTGAGACTAGTTTGTCGTATTTAGAGGCTTGAAAGACCATGAGCATCGCATTTTATTTATTTGAGAGAACAACTGAAGTTTTCATACTCGAACCATTGTGAATTGTAGCATTGCATGATTATCCGGCCTTAACTCTAGTTGCTTCTTATATTGTTTCCAGATTATTTTGTGATCACCCCTAGACTTAATTAGAATTTTTCGAAAATTTCTATAATCAACACTTGTGAAGGTTAATTTTAACACTTGAATTTGATAATTCCCTTAATTGGTCTAGTCCTTATGGGTTCGACATCCGGATCTGAAAAAGGGTCACTATATTACTTGTACGATTGCGTACGCTGGAGCGCAACTAATTTTTTGGCGCCGTTATAGGGGACTTGCAAAGTTTAGTGAATTTTTCTATTTTTGTGTGATTTTTAATTTCCTTAAGTGTTGAAAAACTTGGTCTTAGTATGCTATATTGCAGGTAACAAGTTGTTATTGTAGAACTGGCAAGGAATAGAGAGCTGGTAGAACCTTTGTTGGATCTTGAACGCCAACTGCAGTTGCTCAGAAGGGAAGCTCTAGAGCAAAAGTTGAGGAGGTTATAAGATCAGTTGCAACAATATCCACCAGTTGGGTAAGCAGAGTTGATCAAATGGCAGCCCGACCAGTTCGCGAAGTGGCAATCCCACTAGTGACGAATGTGACCTCCAGTATCCGCAAATCGGAGCCCAGAGGGAACTTTGAGCTTAAACAGAATATGGTGCAGCTGTTACATTTGAGTGGCCAGTTCACTGGGATGACTCATGAGGACCCACAACAGCACTTACATAATTTCTTGGAGATTAGTGACACTTTCGTCCCCACTGGAGTGTCAACTGATTATGTCCGACTTACACTCTTCCCATTTTCATTGTTGGGAGAGGCAAAGAGGTGGTTGAAGGTTGAGCCACCTAATTTCATTACTTCTTGGGACGACTTAGCAAAGAAGTTCCTCATCAAATTCTTCCCTTCAGGCAAGACTGCCAAACTTAGGAATGAAATATTAAGCTTCAAGTAGGGCCGGAGGAGAACTTGTATTTGGCTTGGGAGAGATTCAAGTCATTATTGAGAGACTACCCCCATCACCAGCAGTCCAATGAGGTGCTAGCCCATACCTTTGTGGAGAGTCTATACCCACACACCACAATCTTACTAGACTCTTCATTGGGTGAGCAAGCGCTGGAAAAAAGACATATGATGAGTTGTACACTTTGTTGAACAGGATTGCTCAGGGAAATCCAAAGTAGCACAGCGAATCATATCGAGGGGCAGGAAAGTAGAGGAGTAAAGTACTAAAGGCAAACTTATGGGTCAATACATGTCGCATGTGGATTCTTTTTGAGAGTGAGAGTATTTTTTATTCATATAGCCATGCATGTTATAATTTGAAATCATATGAGCAAAAATGGGTAATTCTCTTGTGTGATGGCACATGTTTCATGAAGGATAAAATTCATGATGGGTTTTTTGATTGGTTAATTTGTATGCATTTGTTGAGATTGAACGTCAATTCTTGAGGCTAGGAAGTCTTTACATTGTTATATTTGATTTAATGGTTAAATATTACATGCTCTATTGTTAACTTGCCATCTAAAATAATCGTTGTAGCCTCAGTTTGAATTGTCTTGCTTCAATTAGCTATGTGTGAGTCTTCATGTGCATGAGATGTAAAAGTGTTTTTCAAGAACGAGCAAGGCTTTAAGTGTGGGATAGTGATATTAGGCATAATTACATGCCCAAGTGCTATTTTATATCTTATTTTCGTCGTGTTTGTTAATTTAATTAACTACATTCTCATGTGATTTTAAATATTTTTGTGTATGCATTAACCAACATGATTAGTCCTCATTTTGTAGGTGTAAAATGCATAAGAGAGACTAAATAATGATGGTTGAAGTTAAGGAATAGAGTTCGAGTCGGATTGCAAAAGATTGCAATTGTACATGCCATGGAAAGGCTGGCCGCGCCAGGCAACGTGCCACGCTCCTGCCATGCGCGAGAGAAGATGCCATCCAATGCGCCTGCGTGTTGGCGCCGTCCCATGCTAGGCACTGCTGCGCGCCAGCTTTCATGTCACGCGCGAGAAGAGCCATGCCACGCCGGGTGTTGCGCGCGAGCAGGGCCATGCCACACCAGGCATCGCGCACATCCTGCACCCATGACATGCCACTGCTGAGGTTTCAGTGCACCTGCGTGATCAGTCCGTGCCACGGAGCTGCTGCTGCATGATGGGCAGCGTGGCACGAGGCTGGTCCATGGACGATCAAAATTGTAATTTTCCTACTTAGTATAAGTTAAAACCTTAGATCCTAAAATCATTTTATCACGAAATATGTCTGAGAAACCGTAAAGGAGCGAAGGGAGAAGTGAAGAACTCTACCTAGGGTCCATTGTTTTGCATTCTCTTTTAACTATTCTTGTAAGTACTTTGCTTGATCATGTTTTTAAGTATTTGTACAAACATGAGTGGCTAAAACCCTTCCTCTAGGGTTGAGGCTACATAATATGATTGTAAATGTGTGAATTCTTCGTGGTTTGTGTTTTAGTTGTAGTTTTGTCTTACATTATTATTATTAATATTTTTAGGTTTGATCACCATGAAAACAAACGCGTTAAGCTTAGGTAAAAGCTCAAAAGAGTAACCCTAGGCTAGAACACAGGAATATAAGGAGCAAGTTCTTATCTTTATGATAGGATTTACGGTTAGGATAGAAATTATACCTAATTTAACTTGCTTGGTTATTAAAACGGGATGAGCTAGACACCGACTTAGAATTGTCATGTCACCGCTCGTAGAAGTAGTTGTGAAGCTAAGTTAGGTTAAATGATTAGAGGTACGAAAGTCCATAATCAAGGGAACAAGCTCCGTAAACCACATCCATATAGTTAAATTGCTCACGAATTAGGACGTCACATCCCCGCTCAACGATGTATATGTGAGACTAGTTTGTTTGTGTTTAGATACTCAAAAGACCATGAACATCGCATTTTAATTATTTGAGACAACAACTGAAATTTTCATACTCGAACCATTTTGAATTGTAGCATTGCATGATTATCCGGCCTTAACTCTAGTTGCTTCTTATATTGTTTCCAGATTATTTTGTGATCACCCCTAGAGTTAATTAGAATTTCCCAAAAATTTCCATAATCAACAATTGTGGAGGTTAATTTTAACATTTGAATTTGATAATTTGCTGAATTAGTCCAGTCCCTGTGGGTTAGACATCTGGCTCTGAAAAGGGCCACTGTATTACTTATACGACCGCGTACGCTTGCACGTGCGCTGGAGTGCAACCAATATTCGATGTTATCAGATTTTCAAACTTCCGCTATTTTATATATGTTAGACTTCCGCATTATTATGTTGAGTTTAGATGTTATGTTCATACCATGGGTTGACTTGGAGCCTCTAAGGGTTCTTTGTCCCGTGTCTTGATCCGGACATATGTTCAGGTCGTGACAGTTTTCCAAGAGTCTGGCAGAGTATTAAGAGCCAATCTCCCTGTATTTCTTTATCGAACTTTACACCCATTATGGAAAGTTGGTCAAGAACACCCTGAAAATTATTTATATGATCAAAAATAGGACTACCCTCTTTATATCTAATATTCATTTATTATTTCAGTAGATATAACTTTTTATTGCCAGTCTTTAAAGCATAAAGTGTCTCGGGTTTATTTCACAAACTTTTAGCATGTGTCTCATTCACAACATGGTTTCTAACATTATCTTTAACACATAGTCTAATATAGTCATAAACCTGTAGGTGCTCAAATTCTCAATCCTCATCATTAATAGATTCGGGTTTGTTAGAAGGAAACACACGTAAATGCATTTTCTTGACAAATAGAATATCTTTCATCTTGTCTTTCCACATATGATAATTGTACCATTCAAACACACCATCTTATTCATATTTGCCTCCATCATTCAAATAGACAATCAACAATAATCACAAGCTCTGATACCACTTTGTTGGTAAAAATAAAGTACAAACAAAAGTGCACGATAGGGTAGCAGAGAAAGAATACCTAATTCTAAATTTTTTCAATTTATTTGAAACAAGAGTAGACCTCAAATAAAATTTTAAATAGGTTTGGGAAGTAGCTAATTTTCAACAAATATGAATATCGCAAGACAAAATAAACTAACCACACAAGACACCAAATTTATATTGAAAAACCTCTTTGGTGTGAAGAGTAAAAAAATACGGGACCAATAACTCTAATATAATCAATCAAATTTACAAGAATGTTCTCCAAATGTCCACCAAATAAGTGTCAAACATCGAGCAACAATATTTAATGCATAACACCAAAAAATATAGAAGAAAAAAGCAAAATTATCCAAAAATACAGATACTGTTCACAGACTGAATTCTGGAGCTACTGGACTCCAAATCCAATTTTGTTTATGCTCAATCAAATATTGAGATTATAGAAACAACATATCCAAAAATCAGCTCAATCGGATAAGAAACGAAGCAGAAATCGCAATTTGAAGCGGGTTGCTGGGACTAAATTTTCTGTGCGAGAAACTGCCCTTTTCTCTATTTTTTGACTGCTATAATTCTATTCTTGTATCACTAGAATAAGACCTAAAGAGGCTTTACATATGCACCATGATAATGAGTTTATGAGGCAAAGTGGGTTGGTCCAAATTGGCTTTCTTACACAAAACAAAATCCAAAACCCAATAAAATTTTGGATTTCTTACACAAATACCATTTTTAAAAATCATAATTACAAAAATTACAACTTCTTTAATAAAATTACATAAATACAAACCATTTAAAATTTTATCTTTTTTAATTATATTTTGTACAACTTTTATTTTCCTAAAATATCTATTCTAATTATATATAATAAAAAGGTTATATACCTAATATAACAATCTAAATACACAAAATAATATAAAATACTCTCTTTTTCATTAATTTCTTTTTCTGAAATTTCAAAAATCCTCCAAAAAAAATTCAAGAATTGCTCTATCTTTTCCATATTTATTTTTTCAAAAATTTCTATAATCCCTCTCTCTTCTCCATTTTTGTTAAAAATTTCCTTCTTATCCATATTTTTTTTAACCAAAAAATTCAAAAGTCTCTCTTTCTTCTTCATTTTTATTTGATTTCCCAAGAATCCCTCTCTTCTCTATTTTTAATAAATCAGTTGTGATTTATTAAAATTTTCTTTTATTTTGTCGAAATATTTTAAGCTCCTTGAATAAAGGGTAAATTCATCCAAATGTTCATCAAATGTATTTTTGTATTAATAAAAATTGTGCATAATATAAAAAATAAATGCACATATATGCTTCAATTATATGCTATAATATATTGATATACATATGCATAATATAATATATAGTATATGGTGTCTAATATCTATTATATTCATAATCTTTATATGTGAAACACTAAAGCAAAAGATTAATTTATAGCTGATGAATATGAGGATAACATGAATAATTTTTGTATATTATATATATATATATATATATAGATAGATAGATAGATAGATAGAGAGAGAGAGAGAGAGAGAGAGAGAGAAAATTTTATGGAGGATGAATATGAATAATTGTTTTAAAAATAAATATAATTATAATATTTAGCATATGTATGGTGCTAAATATAATTATACGTATTAAATTTGTACCATATTTTATCTACTTAAATTATGGAAGAAATTATTACTTATGTCATTTATAAAAAATTATCATATTTATAATATTTATCCATTTAATTATGTATAAGGTATATATTATATATTACGTAATTTAAAAAATAGTTGTAACTTTTGTAATTATAATTTTAAAAAAGTTGTATTTATGTAACCTCCCATAAAATTTACCACGATAAAAATACTTGCTAGAATTTAAATAGAAGATATAGAAATAAGAAACACTAGCATTAGTAGACATGGGATGTACCAGATGTATAATAAATAAGAAAATAATACCATCAAATTTAATAAATACATTAGAAAAATCAGTCGCATCAATGCAAATTGCCGGAACCCATAATATATATCAATATTATATAGATAAAAACACAAATTAGTTTTATAAATACATGTAAAGAATTTTACAAATCAAGCTACAACGTAGATAAAATATGGGCAAGAGATTTAAATATAAATGTAGATTTTGTAATAGGATTACAATTTATATTATATAATAATGAGAGTTGTCTAATTACAAGAGATGGAGTAATATTCTTTAAAAATATTATTATACACCAGTACAAAAAACCCAATAAAAATAAGAGAAAAATACATGACACCACATGTGACACTCCATAAAAGTAAAGGAGAACCCGTAACTCCTCATGTGATACCTCATAAAGACCTACAAGAATAACAAGACAAATGTTGTGAGACTTGTAAAAATAGCGACACATGTTGCAAGGTAGAAGAAATTAAAGAATATATATACGAGGAGGAGGATGATAATAAAGATATACTTTAATAGAAGTAGAAACTAAATTATATAATTTTTAAACAGGGATAGAAAATATAGGAGTAATAAAAAATCAAAAAGATTTGGAAGATATAGTAAAGATAATCGGTGAAACAGAGATAATAGGAGAACAATCTTTAAAATATTAGGAGACAAACAAAATAGTATGTAAGTTAGACATTATAAATCCTAAATATATAATAAAAACAACTTCAATAGAAGCTACCAATCAGGATATAGAAGATTTTATAACACAAATAAAAAATAATTATTAAATTTAGGGGTAATAAGAAGATGCACTTCAAAACATAGATCAACAGTTTTTATGGTAAGAAACCATAGAGAAACAATAAGGGGGAAAGCTAGAATAGTGATAAGCTATAAAAGACTTAATGATAATACTAGAATAGATGGGCATAAATTACCAGACAAAAATGAGTTAATAAATAGAATACAAGAAAAGAAAATGTTTAGTAAATTTGATTGTAAATCAGGATATTTGCAGGTAAAGATCCATAATGAAATTATAAATTGGATAGCATTTACTTGCCCTGAAGGAAATTTCGAGTGGCTAGTATGTCGTTTGGGTTAAAGACTACATCACCCATTTTTCAAAGAAAAATTGATAGTATTTGGAGATTATAAAATGTTTGTCTTAGTATATGTAGATGACGTTTTAGTATTTAGTAAAGATATTAGAAAACATCTAGGTCATCTTCAAATAGTGTTTAGGTTATTTGTAAAAAAATGGGATAATAATTAGTAAAAAAAGATGGAATAGTGTAAAACCCATATAAATTTTCTAGGAGTAATATTAGGAGAACAAAAAATTAAATTACAACCCAATATAGCTAAAAAGATTTTAGAAATTCCAGACAAATTAGAAAATACCAAGAAATTACAAAAGAAATTTAGGTTAATCAATTATTTTAGAAATTTTATTAAAGATTTAGCAAAAGAAGAGCGGAACCATTATACTTTAAGACATGAACCAAGGGGCAAAATATTTTAATATTAAAGACATCAAATTTGTACAAAAAATCAAAGAAAAAATTGAAAATGTTCCTGATCCAATTAATATGCCTCTAGAAACAGACTATCTAATTATAGAAGTAAATGGAAGTTTTGATGGATGAGGAGTTGTATTAAAAGTCAGACCTAATAAATAAAGCCAGCCTAACAAATACAGTAACAAAAATATAAAAAATAATATGCATATCAAAGTGAAAAATATAAAAAAATATATGAATAGTATACATGTAAAAATACTAAAGTCATATATATATTAAATAGCTTTAGATTATACATTCTAAGCAAAAAAGAAAAATTAGTAAGAAGATTGTGAAACAATAATTAAATTTCATCAAAAAGTAAATGATAAAACGAGTAGTAGGAAAAGATGATTAAATTTTATGGATATAGTAATAACATATGAAAATATTCTTTTCAAATATATATTAAAGGAAAGGATAATAATTTAGCAGATCAATTAAGTAGGTTAAAATAATGAATTAACGAATGTAACATATTTATTTTTCAACACGAGATCAATCGTCCCCAAGTCTGGAGACAAGGAACAAGGCATTTCTTCACCCTCAGACACATATGCACAAACAGTACTAGGTAATATTTATTTTAGATCAGACATTAGCTACAGAGACTATGAAAAGAATAAATTTTGAAAAGCATAACTTAATATATTATCCGCCTTCTAATTTATCATTTAGATTTACCAGAATGCATAATAGATAGTCCGCAAAGGTGGTTAATAGACAATCTATAGATAACTTATAATAAGAAAGATAATAAGTATTTCATAGCAACTTTAAACACATTATGTAAATATTTTACAAACAAAGTAAAGAAAATAAGTTTAAATATTATATAGTAGTACATGAAAGAAAAAATGGTATTTTTCATACCTGGGCAGAAGTCCTATACTCAAGAAATGATATCGAAAGACCTCTTTTTAAAGGATTCAATGATTTTAACGGAACACTAGATCATGCTAGAGGTATATAAAGGCCAAACTGATACATTTCTCCATCCCTTAGAAAAAATTCAAAAAAAAAAACTCCAATACAATATTCAAAAAGACACAGACAAAGTCATTTTATATAACCATTGTTCATCAATGACTAAAGTATAACCTAACCTAAATCAAATCAAGAATTTCCTAAGTAAGAATCCTTGGATTATCACTTATTCCCTGAATAAATAAAATGACTAAGAATTCAAAGAAATGTTTTGATTTTGGTCTAATTTCGAATTAGAAAAGACTAAATCACAAATATGAAGCCTTGATAGAAGAAAATGCCAGACTTATGGAGAAGGCAAAGCTACTAAAATAGAGACTATAAGTGGTAAAATTTGAATTATACCAAACTCAGACTCCAATGGATAGCTACCCAGAAAAAACTGAAGATCTATAACTGAGTTCTCCATCTCAAAACAAAATGGATGAGAAGGGTGTGCATTTTCAATAAATGCAATAAGGTCCACCGTGTCAGATAGGGATACAACTAGTCGCTGTTCAAATGGTAGCCGATAAAGATTCATCAAATCCGTTGATGGTTGATACTTTGTCAAAAAGTATAGATGCAAATAGAAAAATAGAAAGAATATTATCGATAATAATAAAAGGAGAATCATCATCCAAGAAAAAGATCATGAAATTAAGGAAGAAAAAGAAAGATAAAATGGAATAGTTAATCGAACAGACACTAGAAAAATTTCTACAAGACATACAAGATAATCTGAAAATAAAATCAATTATTCAAGATAAACATGAATAACCCAAAGGAAGAGGAGGAACCAGTGACGATTTTCAGCATGATGATAATTATGAATAGGAATGCGTTTTAATTCAAGAGAACTACATAATATGAACACGTAAGACAGAAAACACCTCTATAGACGTGACAACGCAAGACAAGGAACCACAGAAAAAACACTATAGATATGAAAAGATAAATTATGGTGATACAGAGCATGTGAAAAAACAAGACGCGTGCATATATGATTGATAGAAAGACTAGACCAATACCAAAAGATTATTCAATACGCCTCAGAATTAATTGAATTTCAAAAAAACAATATTTGAAATCCAAATTTCAAGTTTGAACTGACCTATAAATAGATCTTTCCAGATACTCCTAGAGACAGAACAAAAGAGAAAGAGGACAAAGAAAGCATAGAAAGCCAAGTCTCTCCAAACCTTCCATATTCCCCTTTCCTATCATCTTTCCATCTCTTCCATATTTCCAACCAGCTTTCTAGCCCTTTTAAAACTTGTAATATAAACCAATTTCCTGTAAAATAACCCTTGCTAAATAAGTTGGTTAGTGTTAAGAGTCTTTTCGGATTTTCCGAAAGAAAAATCTCTCACCGTCTTAAGTCATGTAGTCCTTATATTTGTTACTACATTTCTGTATCATTCTCCCATAATTTGTATGTTACTAAGTTTGTATGTACATTATAAAGTTTTATATATATGTTTTTATGAAAACATTATTACTCTTCGTATATGGTCAACCTTTTAACCTCTTAATAATTACAATGGATTAACTTATAATTTTTAGGATGTTAACGCTTTGAAACAGTCCAAACACATAAAAGAATAATTTATCGGCCATATTCAGGGTGAGGTTAAAAAAGAAGTTATTAAGAACAAAAGTTAAGAGAGAGATGAACATGGTAATTAATTAAAAATAAAAAAGAGAGAGAAAGTAAAGTTACTGTTCACTGCTACTGTTCATTTTTACTGTTTACAATACTTTTACTATTCATTACTGTACACTGATGTTCATTACTATTTATAGGTAGAAAATAAAGAAATTTAGTAAAAAATACATGCTAAAATATGATAAAAATATAAATAAGAGGAAGTAATGAGTAAGATTTTATCTTTGTTGCTACAATTATTGTAAAATTTACTTTCACATTTTAATTTGGTATCAGAGCTACACATAAAAAGCTAAAGATCTACAATAGAGTTCTTCAAAAAGAAATGGATGAGAAGGGTATGCATTTCCCAATGAATGCAATAAGATTCATTGTGTCGAATAGGGACACACTAGTTCAATTCAATCGGTAGCATAAAGATTCATCAAATTCGTTGATGTCTGATACTTTACCAAATAGTATAGAAGCGACAAAAAAATAAGAAGAACATTACGAAAAATTAAAAAAGGCAAGTCATCATCCAAGAAAAAGTTCATAATGAAATTAAGGTAGAAAAAAAGATAAAAGATAAATAGGATAAAAAAAGCGTAGAAATTGAAGAGATATGAGTAATTACTCTTTGTAAGTATATTAAATATATAAATAGAAAAATACTTAAAATGAAATATTTCATATCATCCAAAATTGAGTGAATTAAATAAAAGAAAAAATAGTGAAAAAGAGTAAATCCTTGGTCAAAGAACTATGTGACATCACCTTCCATAGATGATGTTAAAAAAATACATATATTTAGCCATTATTTACCTCACATTTTAGTATTTTTAATTATCTTTTGAGTATTAATTATATTTCTTTGTGCTGAATAAAGCATGAAGAAAATAAAAAAATTTGAAATAAAAAAAAAATAAAAAACGGAACAAAAATAATGAGACTAGAAGAAAACATGTAATAATTAGATGTAATGATTGCCTCATGATGAGATAATCATTACATGTAATGATTACTTGCAAAGGAAGCAACAAGGAGAAATGAAGCAAGCAGCTATTTACACGTTGCTAAAATGCAATAGACGCGATGCATGGCGTCCCATGCCAGAGGGAAAATTTCTATTGGTGAAAATTATGTAGTCTGGCGCTATGGGTGGCGCATGCTCCTGGGCTATCCTGAAATTGATTTTTTTTAAAAAAATTTATTTTGGATTTAATTTTTGTGTGCGCTTTTGCCAAGACTTATAAATAGTCCTTAGAAATATTTTGGAACATAACTTTTGACCTGGGAAGAGTTAGGAGCTGCCGTTGAGGCCAACAAAAATTGATTTTATCTTTTATTCTATGTAATTATTTATTTTTATATTTTTCTTTGGATGATTTATTTTAATTCCTCCATGTCTATGTGGAGCTAAACTTCTCGTTTTACGATTATGGTAGCTGCATAATTATTGTTAATGAAAATAAATTTACTTGTTAGATAGTTATTGTCGTGCTATGGCTTGTATGGTTATTTATTTATTCTTGATCTTAATTATTTGATGAAATAGTTGAATATTATCTGTGGCTTGTTAATTGAACTCGAAAGAGGAAATTGTGAGCATAATAAGAATAAATAGAGCTTGTTCATGAACCTTATAAGAAAAGGGGATCGATTCGCTAATGAGGATAGAAATATACCCTTTAGCCTTGCTTAGTTGATAGAGATGAAATCTTACATGCACTTCACTATTATCCAATAACCATATACAAATAGGCATTAGGGATAGTCGAGTAGTTTTAGAGTTATCGAAAAGATGCTCAATTAAGTAATATCAACCTGCAACTAATAACCTGATAAATATTAAAGTTATTTCAAGTGATTACTCAACATGATCGCAAGCGAATCCATAATCCTAGATCGATTCATCTTATTGATTTTGTAAGAATCCTCTCTCCGTATGATTAACTATTCATTAATTAGTATCTTTTTATTTATAGTTTAGTTTAACCGTTAATATATCTTTAGAGTTGATCGCTTGAATAGATGATTGAAATTAATTTAATCTAGTAAATAGTTAATTGGCAAGTCCCTGTGGGATAAATACTTGGACTTAACCTCCAATATTACTTATACGACCGCCTACACTTGCGTGTGCATTTGGATACATTAATAGACCACTATTATAATATATTTAGATTTTTTGATATTTTTTGAGATTTAAATTATGTAAATTTTAATTAATATTTTAAAGAGTGAAATCGTTTCTACCCTCAACTTTGTTTTAAAAATTAAACTTCATCCCAATTTTGAACAATATATATTCTCCCCCCTTTATTCTAATTGGCTTTTTAAAATATCTATTTTACCCTTATATTATCAACTTTGTATTATTCTTTTTCCTTCTTTAAAATCATAATATTTTCTTAAATGCATGAAACAATTTTTTTAATAAAAAAATAAATATTAACTTTTGGGATAAAATAAAATTTAAAAAATACTAATTGAGTATATAAGGTAATGATGTTCAATAATGTAGTAAATTAGTAGAATAAAAAATAATTTATTAATAATAATAAAAATTCTAATATTTATTTATACACGTGAAAATAAAAGGTAATAATTATATTAAAAATATATTTCAATGCATGAAATAAAAAACTTTTACCAAAATAAAAATAAATTTAAAAATTATTTATTTATAATATAAATTAATTTTAAGTTATAATTTATGAAATATTCTATTACTAACAATCAAATTTTATTTATTTATATTCACTATAGAGGATAAAAAAGAGGAAAAACTTAAATACACATACACATGGATGCACATACATATATACACATTTAATGGATATACTATTTTAGTAATAATAATAAAATTACTAAATAATATTAGATTTTGTGACAAATTCTTAGAAGTATTCTTCTATTTATAATTAGTAAATATAAATAAGAAACTATAAATATCTAGGTTAAAAAATAAATATTATATATATAGTATATAAAGGTATTACAAAAATGAAGGATTAAAAATAACAAGGGTAAAACATATATTTTAAAAAGTCAATTAGGATCAATGGGGGAGAATGTCTATTGTTTAAAGCTGAGGGGGGAGTTTGATGTCGCGCAAATTACACCATTAAACGGTATAAAACGATTGTCGTATCTATATAAGCTGAGGGAGGAGTTTGATGTCGCGCAAATTACACCATTAAACGGTATAAAACGATCATCGTATCAAATATAGAACCCAACTAGGTTGAGGTTGAATCCCACAGAGAATACACGATAGACATTACAAATTGAGTGTACAACCCAACTTTAAGTCTTAATTTCGAGAGGGATAAAGATTAATTGAAGTTATCTACTTACAAATGGTAAATTAATTTGTTGATTAACTTCTAACGAGAATTTACTAAGGTTGTTCTTCCGTGTGAGGATGTTGTAGACTTCACTAATAGAAACGCATGTCAATAAATAATGAGTCTTCGATCCATCTAAAATCTTTCAACCCAATTAAAGGAATTTCACATCAAATTCTTTCGGACCTTAAATGTGTGACAACGAACCCTCATTGAACATTATGAGTGATTTTACTTACAACAACCCAAGTTATCAGATGAGGGTTGGAAATCTAAAATCTCCATTATTTATCATTTTCCTAGTCTAAGCTTCTTTGGTCAAGCAACCGAAGAATAAAGGCACACTTTGATGTTTGGAACCACCAAAATCATTAAAGTGAAAGGATAAATAGTTACCATGCAAATATTTATTAGCAAATACTACATCTAGAAGACGCAATAACATAACCCCAACATTAGGAACCACAACCCTAGATGGGGTTTTAGCTACTCATATTGGCAACTAAAGCATAGAAGAACAAATGGGAGAAGCAGACATTAATAATTCACAAAAATAAATGAACAGGCACAAACCTTACAAAAGACACAATAGTGTAGAATAGCTTTCTTGTAATAAATGAATTAGAAACCTTGTTTTTCTTATAATCCCACACTTTTTCTCTCTTTATTCTCTCTGTATTTACTTCTATATTGTAATGTTCTCCACTACTCTCTGAATTGTCTGTACAAAGTTGGAGAAAATTCCCTTTAAAGGCTTTGAATCAAGATATCATTTAATTTCAAATTGCCACTGCATCCTACTCTGCGATGAATCTGCAGACGTATAACAGAAGTGCAGTCCGCAGAGATAGTCATGAGACCGTAGAGTGGGTATTCATATTTATGCCCTAGCTCATTTGTGAACTTCTGCGATCGCAGTATGAGTCAACATAGTTAGTTTGCGGTCCACAAAAAGGTTCAGGAGTTCGCAAAGTTGGCCTTGATTTTTCTCCCACTTTTGTTCGCAGAGTGATTCTGCGGAATGTAAAACTTGTCTGTGATTGCAGAACCGATCTTTTTTGTCGTTGACTTCTGTTACTTTCTGTGGTGACTGGGGCATTTTTGCGTACCACACACTGGTTCTGCAGACAATAGATGAGGTTCTTCTACAATGTGTAATTTTTCTACACTTCTTCTCCGTGGTTTACCCTCTTTTCTCCAACTTTGACATATGAGTTTCTTTACCTGAAAATCATCAAAATATATTAGTACTCAATCTAAAAAGTGCATTGAGTACTTAAGAATCTTATGATTTTGGTGCAAAATAATCCATAATCTACGGCTTATCAACACCCTAACTTAAACTTTTGCTTTTCCTCAAGCAATAAAAACTATAAAGTAAGTTTTGTCAACAAAGCATAACTGACTATAGTTGGTTCTTAACAGAAAATCTACAAGAATGCAATACAATTAATTCATCCCCATCCTCTCATCGGGGGCTAACAAGTGCGCCAAGGCACTCATACGACTCCTTTATGAAATGCAAGTCTCAATCACTAACTGATTATTACTAAACTAACAATATGCACAAGTGTCCCAACTAAAGAGTTCTATATGCACTGAAAACCATGTATATCATCTGCCCTCACAACAAAAGAAATTTCCATTCTCACATCTATCAACTCAAAATGGGGAATATTTAGACTAAATCACGCACTCTCATAAAGAATGCCAAGTGTTGTAACCTCATGCCATAGGCTTGCCAATATCTTCGGTCACCAAATGTTGGAAAGACCTAGGTAGTGGATCTCTAAGCGCAATAAGTTTGTAATGTAGGCTTTGGGCTGGTAGAATATTCATTTATGTCGCCCCTTTTTACTTTCCATCTCTCTTCACTTTTCATTGTGCTATTAAGATTTTTCTCTCACTCTCATATTTTATTCCTCCTTCCTCCTTTTTCATCACACAATCTCCTTTATTTATACAAGTTAATTTTTTAAAACAAAGTTAGAAAAAAAGAGCTTTTCTATTTAGCACCACATATTCCTCTTACTCGTAGAGCACATACCACCCCCCAACTTAGGCATCAAGCCTCCTTTTCAACAATGTGCTTGGGACAGATTGGTTCAAAGAGGATTTAGAAAAGGCCGAGTCTTGTAATGTGGTGTCCAAAATAAAGGGATAACAAGAGGCACAAAATGAGAAAACAGAGATCACACAATCACGGGTAGGGTAAGTAAAGAGGTTTTCACTTAATTCAAGGCCTATGATCATTTTTACAACTCTACTACTTCCTAAAATATTGGTGACAAAACAACTGAGCATGTTCTAGAAGAGGCTAACCACACTGGCATGTAATCTAGTCCTCTCCACTCATGGCACACAAGTTACAATCACAGTTGTATTTTCAACAATCAATTGGCACATGGAAATTATGTAGTTCAACATACTAGTAATCACAAGGTCAAGAAAAGATGCATGCTTTCACACAAAGTCATACTTTATAAGCAATCAATATTGAAATGCTTCTTGGTTTTTTTTCATGACTCAAGCATGGATCCTAGACCGCATCATGGGACCTAGAACCACAAATAACTCCAAGCTAACCTATGACATACACATAGCATGATTAAGAGCATATTACTAAGCGAAACTAAAGAATAAATCATAGCATGAGTGGAAGTCTAGAATTTGATAAAGTATGAATGGAACTACAAGTCAAAACCGCTAAAATAACTAACATCAAGTCTGAAAGCCTCTACACATACGATGAGCTGATGGAACAACACCTCCAACTAGCTCTACTAAAGTCTAAAAATTGAAAGGCATAAAAAAGGAAGAACATGTGTCAAAATTGACTTCCTTGGATCCTGAGGACTCACTCAAGCTAAGGTTGAATTGGACTGAAGCAGGAGCGAAGCTAACGTCACGGCTGAGACTGATCATCCAAATCTATATCATGAGATGATATGGTGCAAAAGTATGTGATCAGTACTGTGAATACATTGAGTATATAGGATAAGTAAAATATGATAGTAAAATGATATTCTGAAATCATGATTATAAAGCAAGCTAAAACATGAGTTTTTGATCATAAACTGAGCATAATGGCTCATGGTTTTCAAAACTGATTCATAAAGCTAGACATGGATGATTTCATAAGTAAAACCTCATAAAACATATATTGAGCAAAAATATCATAAGTCATAAGAGCATAAGTCATGAACATGAACATGCAATAAAAAATCAAGGAACAAAGGGAGACTCCCATAACCAACACCATCATGAATGAGTACCGATGTGCTGTGGATTTGTAGCACTTTCGATGCTCAAAACTAAGAAAATAGCATGAACATAGGTATGTTTAAGTGGATATAAGATATTTTTCCTTTGATTGCGGGATGAATTGATGTTAAACCTAAACATGGAAAAACAAAGCCTGAAAGATGCAAAATAAGATTAATGTGCAGACCATAGTACGAGCGGTAGGAAGGACCTACGAGTCGTACTAAGGGCCATGAAAAGTTGCAGAAGACTTAAGGTGCAAAGAAGAAATGTACGAGTCTCAGTACGAATTGTACCAAGCTGCTATGAGTCGTGATGAACAAATCGTGAAAAAATTCAGAAAAATTGCATCAAGTGCTAACTCCTACTATAGAAGGAATGTATGACCCGTGGGAAGAAGGTACGAGTTGTACCATGCCAGTTGTATTGAACTTTAGAAGAATTTCAAAGTTTTAGAATTAAACTACAGAAGCTCAGTACGGGTCATATGAAGGAGGTACGAATCGTACATGGATCCAACACTTAGCTGAAATTCATTCAATAATGCAAGGGACGATAGGCAGCTACGGGTCGTAGGAAGCTGCTACGGATCGTAACTGGGCTCATGACGACTGCGGCACCAGATATGGAAATTCATCCAGTTAGCTTAGGAAAAGGATTATTGTTTCTGTATAAATAGGTTTTTAGGTTTATTTTTTTGTAGACGATCAGACAATCAGATAATGATAGACAAGCGACACAAGTAAGGGAAAGAGAGGATTGAGTTGATTCAACTTGTGATCAACCTTTTCTTGAATTCATCTTGTTCTTGCTACTTGTTTTACAAGATTTTGCGGAGTAATTGAAGGAAGTATTTTTCTCAATCATTATTGTAAGTATTGATTTGTTTTTAATCATGAATGTAATTCATAATCTTACAACGAGGCTAAAACCTCCATAGTTAGGGTTGTGGGAACCATGGTGGATTAACAAGCTAGGGTTGCACAAAGTGATTTTAAAACCAGTACAAAATACTTATATTGTATTCTCTCCATGCTTAAACATTTCTTAACGGTGCGCAACATTAGGAAGTGCCCAAATTCTTTACTTGCTTAGGACTAAGAGGTAGAGATTAGGAAAAGAGAATTACAATAGAGCCTTGATTTTGATAATCATTGTATTAACTTGAGCTGTGGTCACAGGATAGTTAAATCTGGAACTTAGTGGTAACAGATAGTTTGAAACCACTCATGAGACTTGGTCGAGTGACTGAGTATAGTCATTCAATAGGGACTGGTCGGTCGTTTAAATGAACCTAAGTTATCAGCTCTATAAGTAAGTATTGATGATAATCACGAGTGTATACCCAAAGCAGTTATGAACTCATGGGGAACACAAATCCTAGTTATACTTTGATATTGACTTAACATCAGAATTTTGATATTTTCTTTTATTATTGATTTTCTTTAGAATCTCCTAATTTTGAAGTAACTACCTTACAAGTTTAATTACCAGCTATAATCTAGTCTCCCTATTCCCTGTGGGATCGACCCCAACCTCTAGTTGGATTCTTTATTGACAACGTCCGCTTCTCACTTCAGTAAGAGGTGTGGTTTGAGCGTTATTAAAAAGTGGCACCGTTGTCGGGGAATACGGCTGAAACTAGGTTATTAGCTTGTAATTAACTTTTTAGTAGTTTTTTCTTTAATTACATTTATTTTGTGTTTTTGATACCTATAGGTTATTCTTTGGTGAATACCTTGCACTTAGAGTAGAGGAGATCCCCTCGTTCCATTAAATCTAGAAATCGAAAAAGCATTGCATAACATAGAAAACCATGAGCAAAGAGAGGCCCGTATAGCTGAAGAAGCTAGGCAAGCTGAGCTAGCTCGACAAGCTGTACTACAACATGCAAAAGATGAAAGAGATGAAGTGGTAAATGCTGGTCAACAAGGGAGGGGCAACATAGCTCATAGATTTGCCCCTCAGTTATTTAATGATGATGACGACTCGGACATTGATGAAGTCAGGTCAACTGGAGCAATTGTGCCACCACCATTGCCCGCTGGGGCCAAATTCGACATTACTAGCACCATGATTCAGCTGCTAAATATGAAAGGGGTGTTTAGTGGTCATGCAGTGGATAGCGCCAACCTGTACTTAATGAACTTCATAGGAATATGCAAGGGTACAGGTTACCCGGAGTAAGCCAGGATGCAATACGGCTCAGACTCTTCACTTTTTCTCTATCAGGGGAAGCTACTTTGTGGTTATCGGAGGTGCCCAATGACTCCATAACCAACTGGAGGGAGATTAAACAGGACTTTTTGGAGAGATTCTTTTCTCCATCCAAGATGTTGCAGCTAAAAGATGAGATCTATAATTTTCGACAGATCAAGACTGAAGCACTTCATGAGACTTGGTTGAGATTCAAAAACAAGTTGACTAAGTACCCCAGCCACAAAATTCGAGATGATAGTTTGTTGGAAACTTTTTACAGGTCTCTAAATAATAGCACCAAGGCTATAACAGACACGGTAGCTAGAGGAGCATTGATGAGTCACACCTGGGATCAAGCTGCCACTATTCTTGACAAGGTGAATAAGACAAATCGGGCCTGGCATACGAGGGAGGCTGATGCAGTGGTAGGCACATATGTTGTTAGTATGACTGCAGACCAACGAAGAAAAGGAGAAGAGCGCGACCAGGATTTGGCTCACATACGCACATGATTGGACTTTCTGACAAAGCATATTATGGGAGCCGGAGCCAAACAGGTCAATGCAGTGGGGACTCAAGGAAGGGAGCAAGGAAGTGATCACTCTGATTTTGAGGAAGAGGCAAACTTTTTGGATAGCCAGGTGGTGGGTTTTTGAACCAACGCCCAAGCGTCTGGACAAGACAATTGGCGCCATGGTTCTGGAAATCAAGGTCGGAACCAGTATAGAGACAACTACAATAGAAATGGTTTCAGAGATAGGAGCTGAGGTCATGAGCGGGAAGGTGATTGGAGGCGTAATAATGGTTATCCCAATGATCAGGCTGGATTCTATGTGCCTCCCAATGCACGAGAAGGGGAGGTAGGGAAATAAAAGTTGGAGAGCATGATGGACGAGATGTTGAAGAAGCTAAGGTCCACTAACGATCAGCTGAAGGAGATTCGAGGTGATTTGTCAAGTATGGGTAAAAAGGTGAAATCTCATGCTACCGCCATCAGGTAAATTGAACACTAACTTGGGCAACTGTTAGCATCAATCAACCCTAGACAAAAAGGGTACACTGCCTAGCAACACTGTCCAAAATCCGAAGAATGATGCACATTATATGGCGGTAATGACTAGGAGTGCTAAAACCACAATTGACCCCCCTTTCCAGTTGAAATTGAATGGAAGAAAGAGAGCATAATGGATGATGATGCCAGGATACACAAAGTTTATGAAGGACCTGGTGACAAAGAAAAGATCTGTGAGCTATGAGCCTATTGACAATGAGCATTATCAAAAAGTGGTGTAGTTGCAGAGGTATGAATAGCCATAGGTATGTCCCCTTCCCTCCGTTTTTACATTCTATGCTTCAGGTATGAAACATGCTTTTTTTTTAAAAAAAAGGGAGGGGGCTACTTGTAATTTTTGGAAATTTTGATTGATCCGAGGGTTTTTCTTGCCGTGTTTCTTTTCTCTCGGGTATGCTATCTAGTAGAACCAGAAGTGCCATAGCTACAAGGGTCTTAGCACAGAAAAAGGAGGACCCAGCTGCCTTCACTATACCATGTATGATTGGCAATGTTGAGTTCGCAAGGGCACTCTGTGATCTGGGAGCTAGCATTAATTTGATGCCCTTGGCAATATTTAAGAAGTTAGGATTGGGAACTCTTACACTGACCAACATGCGGCTACTGATGGCCGATAGAACAGTTAAGAAGTCGGTGTGGATCCTGATCGATGTGCTTGTCAAGGTAGATAAATTTATATTCCCAGCAGACTTAATGATTCTGGATTGCGAGGTTGATTATGAGGTCCCCATCATTTTGGGACGACCATTCCTTGCGACCAGGAAAGCTCTAGTAGATGTAGAACCTGACCTGTTGAAGTTTAGGCTGAATCAAGAGGAGGTCATATTCAATATCTGCAAGGCAATGAAGCAACCCAAGGAATTTAGTGTGATCTCAGCATTGGAGGATGAGTATGAATCACTTGATGAATTCTGAGTAGTCAAGAGATTTGCGTTGTGCCGTGATGTTAAATCAAGCGCTTCTTAGAAGGCAACCCAAGTGGTGAACTGGTGAAGTCTAAGTAACTAGCCTACCTACATCGCGCCACAACGTTAAGTCAAGCGCTTCTTGGGAGGCAACCCAAGTTATTGAACTAATGTGTGCTCAGTGTGCAGGGAAAATTGAAAACAGGAGGCTGAAACATTAGCTGCTATAACTCTCAGTACGACCCATAATGAGATCCTACGAGCCGTAGCAGCAGTCGTGGTGAGGTTCAAAACAAAAAGATTCCAAATCCCGACCTACGAGTCATCCTACTGATCGTATCTCAATGGTACGAGTCGTAGGATGTATTCATAGGTTGTTAGGTAATTTTTCTTTAACAGGTTGCCCACGAGTCCAAGGGACGAGCCGAAGGATATTCCTACTACTTGTGGTACGAGTCTTGATGGGTTGAAATTGGCATTAATACCCGACTCGGCCCAAATTTTTTAAAATTTGCCCTTACCTATTTAAACCTCCTAAACCCATTCTCCCACACTCAAGCATTCAAACACATGAATCCACTTCACTTCCCCTACCCGTAACTCAACAACAACCAAAGAAGCAAGCAAACTTCTTGCTCAACTCAAGCTCAGAAAACCCTAGGACTGTCAGCTACCATTCATGAAGCATCAATCAAGTAAGTATGCTGTGTTAAAAATTGTTAAAAAGTCACATATTGAACTTGAAGGTGTCAAAACCCCTGTGAGTTAGTCACTTGACTTGAAATTTGATGTTGACAATAGACATTGATCAGGGTGTTGTTACTGTGCTTCTTCGACCAAAAGAGATGCTAGATTCTAGATGAATTGAGTTTTTGAAAATAAATGAGTTACGAGTAGTGGGTTAAGAAAGCGGAAGATTGGGCTTATGTTAAATTGAGTTATTGATGTGCCTATACCTGGGGGGGAAATCTGAGTACCATAAGAATTGAAAAAAAGAGTCCTTGCAAAACTGAGAAAAGAAAATTTGAAGTGGCACGAGGCATAGTACGGACAGTAGGATGCCACTATGAGTCGTACTGAGCACTCGTGCCACCAAAATGAGCATAGTTGAGTGAAAATGTCCTTACAACTCGTGGAATTGACCTACGGGTCGTACCATGAGTCGTGGAAAAATTTAGAACAACGTAAAAGCAGGGCTTCAACAAATGACTCGTAGTATGGATCGTACCTGTGAGTCATACTAAAAACTAAGTGAAATTCTGAGACTTTTCACGGGTCATACCTTCATGGTACAACTCGTAGTGGTGACCCGTGATGAAATTCAGAACATGTTCTTTCTAATTCTTTTTTTCAGAAACGGATTGCTAACCTCTTTCTCTATAGGTACAATGACATACAAATGTAGGGAAGATAAACCAAAAGCCCAAAGAAGATTGATTGATGAAACGACTGACTTAGAGTCTGACAAGGCCGGAGACTTACCTAGTGGTTCAATTGAGGAGTATCAAGTAGACACCCCAGACACCGATAGAACCAAAACCACTAGGGCGAGAGCAAAGGCCCAAGCTGAAGCAACCGTTGCCACATTCGCTCAAGCTCCTCAGTCTGAAGAAGGAGTAAGAGAGGAACGTCAAAAGTCAGGGACCGACTCCAATGCTAAAGAAGGGTCAGGAGAGACCTAGACTGAAGAGGAAAGCGACAGTGATGAGTCGGAGGAAGAGGCTCCTATTGTTGCACAAGAGCAGACCCAACCCAGAGCAAACTGTACAATTCGGTGGAGAGTGTTGGGAGCCAAAGAAATCTATGAACAAGGCATCTTTCTCACCGCCAAAAATAAGCCATGGAGGAGCATTTAAGAAGAACCACAGATCCTCACAACCACATTGAATGAAGTTGAGGAGATGAAGTGGATTTTTAGCTTCTACGGTTTTGAGTGAATGGCCAAGACTCCAACATAGTACACATAAAACATAGTTCAGGAGTTCTATGCCAACTACTTGGACACCATGGAGGTAAAGGCAAAGGAAGAGCAGAAGATAAAAGAGTAGCCTCGCCTGGAGAGTGTTATGGTCCGAGGTCGAGAAGTTGATATATTCGAGCGGACCATTGCTTGATTATTGTACGGCCCATAGTTATTGCCTACAAGGATGATGCCAGAGTATGATTACGGGGTGGAGGCAATGAAGCAGATTAGATCCCTGAGTGTGCAGGAGCGATATGGTTAGCAGAGGTGATTCCTGAGAACAAGGATGAGGCTGAATGAGTTACAGGTGGAAATCAGGTGACCAAGAATTCACTGAAAATTCATTGCAAAATCCTGCTAGACACTAGTGCGCCATCGGTTAGCACCTAGGGTCAACGACAACACACTGAGTGCTGACAGAGCGGCTTTGGTTGCATGCCTTATGTCTCGTTACCCCATCAATATTCCGAGGATCATAGACGATGAGATATGAGACCAGGCAGTTGGAGTAAACACTACTATCCTATTTCCAAGTCTTGTGTTCAGATTATGTATGGAGGCAGAAGTTCAACGGGGTGATGAGAGGTTGATTGGAGGCCAAAGGATTTAGATATAGGCCTTATCTGGGATGAGATGAACCCGGTAAGCAGATCCAGGATTCCCATAGCTATCCCAGCAGCCCAGCCAGCAGGGGATGTACCGGTGAGTGTCCCTATTACACAGGAGCAAAGAGAGACACTGGCTATAGATGCCGATCATTCAGAGTCAGCTCCCAGCACCTCAGCTACACCACTACCCAGCATGCAGGCCCAAACACCAGTAGGGTATATCTTGGTACCACAATACTTCCTCCAAAAGATAGCTAAATATTGACCATGGCAGACCGTAAGATTCAAACCATGATGGAGAATGTTAAACAATGGGTCAAGTCAGAGATAAAGTCAACAGCTCAGGCTCTACATGCCCGCCTAGATAGTTTCGAGAGAGAATTCAATGAGAGAATGGCGGAGAAGAACAATACCACTAGTCTCTGTGCAGAGTTGAGGGCTCTTTGGAGCCAAGTAGTTGAGTTATCATCACGACAACCAACAGTTTTAGCAGCCCCCACTCTTCCGGACCTAGATGCTGAGCTTGATGAGGGTATTGATTTGGTAGCATATTGGGAGCCAACCGCAACTAGTGATAAAGGAAAGAAAAGAGCTGTTGAAGATGCTAGTAAGGAGAGTTTGAGAAAAAGAAGAAAGAAGGAGAGAAAAGAACCTAATCGGGGTAGAGCAGCGAGCATGCAGACTCATGACACATATATGACTGAGCTGCATGAGAGAGCTAGAGGAGTAGGTAGGTCCACGCACCCTAGCCCGAGCTTGCCCTTGGCCATAACCCTTCAGGAGAGCCACATTCAGCCCAGATATTTTCAGAGGCCGTCCAAGTAGCCATGACTGCTGAGGGGGGGACTACTCCTTCTATTAACACACAATTGAGCACGCCGGCCACCGTTAGCGCCACTATTACAGCGGAGGTACCACCTCCGCAAGATGACAGGAGCGCCTAGTGCGCCACAAGTATGTTCTCTTCCCTATAATCCTCTAAATGATGCTTCAGGGATGAAGATAACTTTTCAAAATGGGGAAGGGGTGTACTTGTGATTTTTTGGAATTTTTGATTCGTCTGAGGGTTTTTCTTGCCGCGTTTCTTTTCCCTCAGACATGCTATCTTGTAGAATCGACATGTGTAGCATTTTTATTTTTATTTTGTGATTTTTGTTTAATTAAAAAGTAGCTTAAGAGTACTCAGCCAATAAAAATGCACTAGTCTTGGTTTTTGAAAAAAAAATTGACCCTGTTTAAGAATTTTCTGATACATTAGCTATGTATTTATGACAACATGCATGATTACTGTGGGTCTTTGGATGTAATTTAGTTTGTAAACATGAGTAGTTTTGTTAATCCATGTCTAAACCAGACAGGTGATGTAAAAATAGTTCATGTACCATTTGTGAGTTAGGTATATTAATCAGTTCGGTATTGTGTTGTAGATCTAGAACTTGCCTGGTTGGTCTATGCATAGGCTAAGGATGGGTGGTTAGGATATGATCATTGGCCATTTTTATTTAGCTCACTTTTAGCCTATATTTCCCAACCAAAAGTTTCATGAATCCCTTGATCCCAAGTTTGAGCCTTAATAGACCATAATTTCTTTGATTTACCGATTAACGGTACCCATTTTTTGTAATGAACGTGTTTTCGCCTTGGTCCTTCCTTGGATATTGTGAACCTCAACATAAGAAAAATGCTTAAGTTGGGTGTGGCTTGAGTATGGGTGCATAAAAGGTGGAAATGGAAGAAAGGAAAAGAAAAGAGAAGAAAGAAATAATGAAAAAATGAGGTGTGGTGAGATGAAAAGAAAAGGATGAAAAATGCTATAAATTTTAAGAAATAAAGCTCAAAGAAATTTTGAAAATGTTGAAGAAAGTTGAAAACACACCACACCCATGCAAATGTGAAAAAAAGGGAAAAAGAGAATGAAAAAATAAAAGGGTGAATTAGGTGAATGGTGTAGCTAATGTATGTAGTGCCATAGAAGGAATAGTCACTTATAAAATCTTCCATACATACCATGTCCAGCCCTGAGCCTACATTAAAATCCATATCTAGTTCTATAGTGATCCTAACCCGACCATCTAACAAACGAAAGCAGAGAAAATAAGGGCAAGCCTATAGTATCTGCCATATAATACTTGTAACTTCTTTGTGAGAGTGAGCGCCTTACTTGCTTAGTCCCATATCATGTTTGACATTTCACATCTGAGTGGGGACTTCATTTGTGTGAGGGTACATGAATTATGTTTGCTTTTACCATTGGTTTGTGTGGAAAACATTGGTGATGACTTGATTACCTGTTGCCAGATGAATGACATGTTTTGATCCCTGTTAATGATATTTTGAGGTTTCTTGTAATACATTAGCTGATGTTTTTTCATTAGAAAGGGTCAATAGAGTTTGTATAGAAAGTACAGGTTTGTTTGAGTATTGGCTGTAGTATCTTAAGTCTATTTTCTAGTTGAGCATCGTGTTTTAGTTTTTATTTTCTTTGCACGAGGACATGTAAAAGTATTAAGTTGAGAGTGTTGATGTGCTGTCGATTTACAACACTTTTGACGCTCAAAACTAAGAAAACAACATGAACTTAGGTATGTTTATGTGAATATAAGGCACTTTTTCATTGATTACAGGATGAATTGATGTTGGACCTAGAAATGGCAAAAGAAATCCTAAAAGATGCAAAATAAGCTTAATGTGCAGACCACAGTACGAGCCGTAGGAAGGACCTATGAGTCATACTGAGGGCCATGAAAAGTTGCAGAAGGCTTAAGGTGCGAAGAGGAAATGTAGGAGTCTCAGTACGAATCGTACCAAGCTGGTATGAGTCATGATGAAGAAATCGTGACAAAATTCAGAAAAGTTGCATCAAGTGCTGACTCTTGCTACGAAAGGAATGTACGACCCGTGGGAAGAAGATACGAGTCGTACCATGCCGGTAGTATTGAGCTTCAGAAGAATTCCAAAGTTTCAGAACTAAACTAAGGGAGCTTAGTACCGGTTGTATGAAGTAGGTACGAACCGTACCTGGATCCAACACTAGAGAAGAAGCTCCAGTTGCTAAGACAGGCAATTCTGGAGCAGTAACAGAATCCACCGATTGTAAGGGCAGTTTTAGTGCCCAAAGAGATGGCAACAATACCGGTCCGCGAAGTGGCAATCCCACATGCAAATAATGTAACATCCAGCATTCGCAGACCAGAGCCAAGAGGGAGGTTCGAACTCAAGCAGAATATAGTGCAGTTATTGCACACCAGCGGGCAATTTACAGGTCTCCCTCATGAAGATCCACAACAACATCTCTAAAACTTTTTGGAGATAAGTGACACCTATATCCCGCCTGGAGTATCATACGACTATGTGAGGCTTACATATTCCCGTTCTCATTGTTGGGGGAAGCAAATAGGTGGTTGAAAGCTGAACCACCAAATTCTATCACTACTTGGGATGACCTCGCAAGGAAGTTTTTGATACGATTCTTTCCATCAGGGAAGGCAGCCAGACTTAGAAGTCAGATTCTAAGTTTCAAACAGAGAGAGGGTGAGAATTTGTATCAGGCGTGGGAGAGGTTCAAGTCAATGCTAAGGGATTGTCCTCATCATCACCAATCTAATGATGTGTTGGTGCATACGTTCATTGAGGGTTTGGAACCGCATACTAAGATTCTGTTAGACTCAGCAGCCGGTGGGCAGGCATTGGAGAAGACCTATGAAGAGCTTTACACTTTATTAAACCGTATTTCACAGGGAAATCCAGAATGGAATGCGGATTAAACTAGAGGAGGGGAAAGGAAAGCTTCAGGAGTCTTTGAGGTGGATGGTTTTACAACTATTTCTACACAGATAGCTTCTTTGCAAAATCAACTTAACACCCACTTCAGCAGTATGAGCTTGAGCCAGACACAAGCCCCAGTCAATACAGTTCATCAAGTATGGTGTGAAGTATGTGGAAGTAGTGAACACTCAGCTGAGTGTTGTGGTGCAAATACAGACTCAGTGAATTTTGTTGGAAACGTCCATAGGAACAATAATCAACAGTATGGCAACAGTTACAACCCAAATTGGAGGAATCATCCGAATTTTTCTTGGGGGAGTACTAGTCATCAAGGACAGAGTTCAAAGCAGGGCATGTAGAGAAACCAAGGGGGGCATCAAAATTTTCAGTCTCAATATAGAGGAAGCAATGCACCTCCTCCACCACCCAGCAACATCGAGGATATGTTCAAAACCATAATAGCTAATCAAGCACAGATGCAGGCTGATTATGTGAAATTAGCGGCTGACATGAAAAATCAGCAGTTAGCTACAACGGCATTGGAGTATCAGTTTGGACAGTTAGCTGGAGCCCAAAATACCAGCCAAGGGGAGGATTACCAAGTAATACTAACCCAAATCCCAAGCAGGTCAATGCAGTTACCACCAGGAGTGGAATTCAACTTGAGGAGGTGGAACCAGAAAAGCCCCTCAGCAATCTGGAGCGGCGGAAAAGGATGAAGAACATGATGATGTGAGGGGGAAGGAAAAGGCAGCAGAGATAGAAAGACCACTGATCTTGGGCAAATTTATATACCCAAGTGATACTCAAAAGTACCATTTTAGCCTTGTTTATCTATCAATGTGTATACATTCTCATGTAATTGGCAATAAAATGTGAATTTATACTAACCAACATGATTAGCATTGTTTTGCAGGTAAAATGTGATTTTAGGAAGCTAAAATGCATGTTGGATGATATCGGAATTGGACTTGGATGCGAGCAAGGGATAAAGCATTGGACAACATGAATTAAAGGGGCTCCGCGATGGAGCCGTGTCACACTGCCATCATGGAGGCATTCTGCCTGGATAGGAAAAATTCGCCCAAATTCCAGTGGAGGTCCGCGTTTGCTCCGTGGCACAGTGGCCTGGCTCCGCGATGCACTTCGTGACTTGCTCGTTATTCCAGAAAAAATTCCCAGCAGTATAAATAGAACACTTAGGTTCATTTTTCATTATTCTGACTTGGTGGAGCTAGGACGTGGGTTACAGGCAGTTGAGGGATGAAAATATCAGGGTTTTTTTCTCTCTTTCTTTCTTCTTTAATTCAATTGCTTGTATGATTAACACTCATTTGAAGATGTTTAATCCACAAATAAGTGGCTAATTCCTTTCCTTGCTGAGGTTATGAACAATTGTGATGAAATTTGATCATTGATTATTTGGTTTTTCATCTTTTCTTCCATGTTGTTCTATTAATTCTTGTTCTTACTGCATTAATGTGTGACCTACTTTAATGTACGTCTAAAAAGTCCGGTTTCACTCGAGAGAGCAAGAAATTGGAAAGTTGTGAATTAATAGGATATGTTCTTTACTTGGTTTGGGAAAATTGAGTTTTGATTTGCTTTCAGGATAGAAATATACCTGAAAGTCGTATTAGTCAATTTAGGAACCGGAATTGTATGGCTAGAACATGAATTGCATTTGATCACAGAAATGTAGACGGATGGTTCATGATTCTTAAGTGAGGTTAAATACGAGAGTTTTAATCTCTTGGCAAATGTTCTTGGCTAGCAACTGGAGGAAAAGATTAACCAAAGTATGATGATAATTAATTTCATTAAATGTTCGTTTAACCTCCGCATGCTCTCATTCATAGTTCAGATTCAAAGTAGATAATTGTTTTTAGTTTTAGTATAAAATTTATAAAACAAACTATCAACTTTTTGGTTACACTGTTGTCTGCATTTTTAAAAGTAAAATATAGTACACTTGAGCAAATTGCACTTCATCCAAGTCTCTGTGGGATCGATACTTGGCTTACTAAAGCCACTTACTACTTGTTCGACCAGGTGCACTTGCGTGTCGTTTTAAATACCCACAATCACGCGAACAAGTTTTTGGCGCCGTTGCTGGGGACTTGGCAACTGGTGAATTTGTTTTAAGTGTTAATTTACTGTATTTTTGTTTTCTAAGTGCTGACAATTTGATCTTAGTGTTTGTTTTAATTCGTCTTTATTTTATTTTATTTTTTTGCTTGTTCGTATAATTGTATTGACATGACATCGTGCAATACAAATGGTATAAATGGAGGATACTCATATTTTGGCGAATCTTGTCTGAATTGTGGAGGACACCACTCGTGGCAACACTGTGACACGTGCAATATATGTGGTGGTCAAGATGGCCATTGGGATGGTTGTCCGAATGCATATTCCCCTCCCCCAAGCCCCTACTATGATCCTTCTGTTGTTTTTTCTGAATATAGGCATGCTGAAAATGAGGACTTGGGACGCCAAGCTCGAATAGAAGACATGCTGAAACAACTTTTGGAGCAATCAGAAGCAATGAAGGAGGCAATGGCAGTATTGAGAATTCAGGAAGAAGAGAATGCAGAGGCTCTAGAAAGGATGAGCATCAAATTCACGGAGATGATTGCTGAGGATGAAGCTTGTGATAAATTGCAGGTAACAGTGTTAGCCGATATTCAAGAGGAACTACAAGAGGAAGACAAGGGTGAATTTTTCGATGAAGCCCAACAATTAGAATCTCTTGAGTGTCCCCGGGATGGGCTCACACTTTTGGAAAATCTATTCGTGGATGAAGAGATAGAGTATCCCCCAGTTGAAATTAATGGAGAGATAGATGTCGATGCTGAGAAGGTGTATACAAGTAAGGAGGTCAAGCACAATGCAGTTTCAGAGTTGAGGTGTATTGGACTACACTTGAAACATTTTTCGACATTAAATTTGGTTGACAACATAGAACTAGAGTCTCCCAAGCTTATAGAGAAATGTCTAGAGGAGGACCAAGCCCCGTATATTTTGAAATTTGCTGACGCGGAGAGACAAAATGACTTCGCTTACTTAAGGGCCAATAAGTTCAAAAGGCAACGTCTACTGCTTGGTCCTTATAATTTGTCACCACCACCCCTGGAGCATAAGAGGAAATTAGAGAAGAAATTAGGGGTGAGATTCATATTCTCAAGGTGGAGGAAAAAGTGGTGGAACTTGGTACGTCGAGCCGCGACGGTAAACCAGGCGCTGCACGGGAGGCAACCCGTGAAATTTTTTTTCTTTCCTTCTTTCATTTTGTAAAGTGTAAATAGATTTTTCTTTTTCTTTTTCTTGATTTACTACAAAATTTTTCATTTTAGTTTTTGTTTATTTGAATTTAGAGTGAAACCTATAATTCTAACCAATTTTGTATAGTGAGATGAATTTCAGGTCAAACGGGGAAAAATATGCACGGAATCGTGAAGGAAAAGTCGAGGTATGAAAAATTAGTAAAAAGTGGAAAACAGTGAGCTGGGCGATAGCTCCGTGTCACGGAGGAGGACCTCCGCGTTACCCTTCGTGACACGTTGAGGTATAACCCGAAAAATTTAAAAATTTCCAGAACAGCCTCGCGATGGATCCGTGTCACGGAGGCAGTGCACCGCGATGCACTCCGTGACACGTTGCCTTGTATATCGCGACGGGTCACACCAGGTCGCCGGGTGACCCGCGCAATTTTCTTACTTTTTAACCCCGAAACCCTTCCCTTTTCCCTCATTTTTTAATCCCTCCGCGACCAAACCCCCCAAAACCCAACCCCCATCACCGTGACACAGAGTAAGGCAAGAAATTCAATGATTTTTCTTCGATTCTTCAAAGTCAAGGTATGTTTTCCGATTTCCTCTCAATGTTTTGTCGATTTTATTCGAAATTGAGTATGGGAGGTGAGCTAAATTGCCCTACGTAGTAATTAATCATGAATTCAAGTTAATTATTGTTGATGAATGTTCGGAATGTCATTATGATTACTTGAACTTGTCGATTGCATAACTTATTCGAATTTGATTGATAATCTCAATTCTAGGGCTTGTTTGTTGAATTTGAAGTTGAAAGTGTGTTGAAATTGTGAATTTTATGCTGGGATGTACATGTTGAATGAGATGAGTCGATGTACAAATTGTTAGGATGTTAATAGAACGACGGATTCTCGGGTTAGGGGAATATTGAAATTTGCAAGAATTGGGTTGGTTGTATAGGTTCGTGTAGATAAATTTTTGTTGTTGGTTTTGTTTCTTTGTTTTTCCTTGCTAAGTGCGATGAATTAAAAGATTATCGATGGTAATGATTGTAATTAGTTGTACGAAGTCTGAGTAGTACGTAGCATATATACCGTCAAATTCTTCATATGCACTAAGCATGTTTGTATAGTTGGTTGTTTATTTATGTAAATAAACATGATCTTGCCGTAGTGTTGTAACTGTAGCTAAAGACTAAGTGTGGGGTAACCTAGCGTAACCCGACCTTAGCCGAAGTTAATATCCGTGAGCTTAACATTGATCTTGTTTACTTGGGTTGACAGGTAAAATGGCAAGCCGGCAAGATAAAGGAAAAGGCGCATCAACTTCAGGCGCCGGAAGGAAGCGAATCAGACTGGGCACAACAGTCCCAGCTGCACCAGCAGTTCCACGAGGCCAGTGCCGCCAGTACGGAACAAGATGGGTGACAGACGAGGGGAAAAAGTGGTACGCAAAGCACAAAGAAAACAAATATTTCCCCGAGGAGCATATAGCACGGGAACCATTGGCACAGGAGTTCCCCAAGATGGTTCACCAAATCGAGGCAGCTGGGCTCAATTTCATATTTGAGGAGCACAAGGAATGCAATTTGCACCTGGTTCGGGAATTTTATCCCAACTGGAACCCGACGATCAGGAGTCACACCATCAAGATCAGAGGGCAAATAGTCACTCTGGAGCCCCACCACCTTAATGACATCATAGAAGCGCGGGACACAGACGCCCACGTACTACGACAGCTGAACATTACCCCACCGTATGCGGACATCAGACACACACTGTGTGGGGCCCGGTCGACAGCTAGATGGAGCAGACACAAAGAGAGGGGCTACCACCAGACTTTGCCCTATTCACAGATGAACAGGGAAGCCCGAATCTAGCTGAAGATAGTCTGCTCATGCCTAATCCCGGGGGTACATATGACTGATGTAACTCGGGATCGTGTTTGCCTGGTGTACGCCATGATGAAAGGGTTGGAGATTAATATCGGGGCGGTTATTATATCCGCCATGAAGAGAGCCCGGTTGCACCAGGGACACAGGTATGGCTTTGGTGGACTACTCACCACCTTTCTCAGGGGCCTAGATGTCGAGGAGGAGGCCCTCGATTATATCCCGCAGTTGGAGCGGCAGGCCATAGATGTTACCAAAATGAAGGCCCCCGACACCTCTCACGGGCCAGTGCTTACACTTGGCGAGCGACATGCTCGTGATGACCAGTACATGGCTCGGATGTATGGGATGCAGATGCTCCAGCTGAGGATAGGTGGGAGGCCGGTGACAGAGGAGGAGCTATGGCAGCTCGAGCTAGACTACCCTTTCGGCGAAAACGCCAGGGCTCTATGCTGAGTGGGGCCAGCATTTGTAGAGCCCACAGATGATGATGTCCCCACAGACGAGGAGACACGTCGGGAGGACTCCGATGTGGAGTCTGATTATGACGACGAAGGCGACTCGGATTTGGGAGATGAAGCAGCGGCACCCGACGAAGAAGTGGAATACTTTGACTGATCAAGGAGTTCCACCACCCGATTTGGTGCTATTTTAATTTTTGTGAACACTGGGGACAGTGTTCGAGCTAAGTGTGGGGTGGGAGTAGTTAGGTGCTGGGCTGGGGTGTTTTGTATGTATGCTCTCTTCTGTTGTCGTGTAGGTGAATATTTGTTTGTCCCTGTGAGTGTGAATTGTTAAGTTGTTCTGTATTTGTTCTGTTTATTAAACTTATGTGTGTTGCTAAATGTTGCTAGCTGATTCTGATTCTGTACATATTTTTGTTATCGAAATGATCGATATTTTTAAAATTTTTAAAATATTTTGTACATATTTAAAATATTTTGTAAATAATTTTTCTATCGAAATGATCGATATTTTCAACAATTTTTATTTCTTGGGTTTCTCGGCGTTTGTTTTCGGTTCTTTTACCGAGAATGGTCCCATTGAACCGAAGTAATAGTTAGTGATCGTTCCCTATGATGGATGGATGACGACCGTCTTAAGGGAAATGTAGTCGCTAGGAGTAGATTTTTTCAATTATTTTTCAGTTTTTTCTTTCATGGATTGCATCCCAAAACCTGTAGTTACTATATGGTTGCGAAATTCTGGTTGCGTGTTGTACATGATATTCAAAATGCTAAGGTGATTCGTATGAAAGCATGCAAATCTGTAAATATGTATAGATACTTAGGCTGTAGAGTTCGATTCAGTGTGATTGAGGCTTAATGTTTGAATTCATGTAATTAGCTGATTGAAGAGTCTGTGAATACATCTTGAATTGGGCATGTGCAAAAAGTGTGAAGTAAGGTGTTGTATTCCATGCTATTGTGAAGTGTCTAGAACTTGCCTGGTGTGTGTACAAAACGAAATGAAGGAGGTGTATTGTAGGAAAGGATGTAGGCATTTCTTTGTTTTAACCGAGAGTTTCTATTTTTCCTTGTCATAAACACCTTGATTGTATACCCTAGTCAGCCCGTTGAGCCTTTAGCCTATTATTTTTTTCTTTTTTCCAAAAAGTGTAAACCGAGCTTAATTCCTTCTTTTCATTATCCGTAAAGTCTATACAAAACTCCTAAGCGCTTAAGAAGAGAAAATCATCTTCCCGAAGTGTCAAAGAGTGAGAATGATGAAAAGAAAAAGAAAAGCAGAGTGATAGAAGAAAAGAAAAGGTTGAAGGTGCATTTGCTATAAATAAACGATAATGAAGGTGCATGAATAATCTTTGTTGTTGTGTCAAGTGTGCTTAATGCAATGGGTCATACTAAAGAAAATCATCAAGAATGTGATGATGAAAAAAAAAAAAAGAGAAACAATGTCCATGAGTTGATGGGATGTGTTGAAAAGGCGCTTAAAGATGCTAGTGGCTATTATTGGCTAACCCAATATGTACTAGTTCCGTAGCTTCCATTACAACCCGTTCAAGTCCTACGTGATCTTACATCGCACTTCTTTATATTAGTGGAGTAATACACTAAGGGAAAGCTTATGGGTCATGACATGATGCATGTGAATTCTTTTGGGAGAGAGAGTGAAATTGTTTTTACATGCCCCTGCTTGAATGTTTATGAGTCATATGAGCAAAAGGGGAAGATTCTCTTGTGTTGTGAGGGCACATGCTTGATGAAAGGTTAATTTTCGTGTCGGATATCTTGATCAGCTAATTTGCATGAGTTTGCCAATATCGAGAGTCGATTCTTAAAGTCTAGGAGGTCTTAATGTATTGAAGGTCATTGCATTGATAAGACCATGCATGTTTTCTTGATGATTTGCTTAATTGAATAATCGGTATGATCGTAGCCTAAAGTGCCGAACCAAAGTAGCGAGGTTGGGATGTAAATTGCATGAAGTGTAGGATTGTTGTTCGAGGACGAACAAGAATTTAAGTGTGGGGTAAGTGATCTTGGGCAAATTTATATGCCCAAGTGATACTCAAAAGTACCATTTTAGCCTTGTTTATCTATCAATGTGTATACATTCTCATGTAATTGGCAATAAAATGTGAATTTATACTAACCAACATGATTAGCATTGTTTTGCAGGTAAAATGTGATTTTAGGAAGCTAAAATGCATGTTGGATGATATCGGAATTGGACTTGGATGCGAGCAAGGGATAAAGCATTGGACAACATGAATTAAAGGGGCTCCGCGATGGAGCCGTGTCACACTGCCATCACGGAGGCATTCTGCCTGGATAGGGAAAATTCGCCCAAATTCCAGTGGAGGTCCGCGTTTGCTCCGTGGCATGGTGGCCTGGCTCCGCGATGCACTCCGTGACTTGCTCGTTATTCCGGGAAAATTTCCCAGCAGTATAAATAGAACACTTAGGTTCATTTTTCATTATTCTGACTTGGTGGAGCTAGGACGTGGGTTACAGGCAGTTGAGGGACGAAAATATCAGGGTTTTTTTCTCTCTTTCTTTCTTCTTTAATTCAATTGCTTGTATGATTAACACTCATTTGAAGATGTTTAATCCACAAATGAGTGGCTAATTCCTTTCCTTGCTGAGGTTATGAACAATTGTGATGAAATTTGATCATTGATTATTTGGTTTTTCAACTTTTCTTCCATGTTGTTCTATTAATTCTTGTTCTTACTGCATTAATGTGTGGCCTACTTTAATGTACATCTAAAAAGTCCGGTTTCACTCGAGAGAGCAAGAAATTGGAAAGTTGTGAATTAATAGGATATGTTCTTTACTTGGTTTGGGAAAATTGAGTTTTGATTTGCTTTCAGGATAGAAATATACCTGAAAGTTGTATTAGTCAATTTAGGAACCGGAATTGTATGGCTAGAATATGAATTGCATTTGATCACAGAAATGTAGACGGATGGTTCATGATTCTTAAGTGAGGTTAAATACGAGAGTTTTAATCTCTTGGCAAATGTTCTTGGCTAGCAACTGGAGGAAAAGATTAACCAAAGTATGATGATAATTAATTTCATTACATGTTCGTTTAACCTCCGCATGCTCTCATTCATAGTTCAGATTCAAAGTAGATAATTGTTTTTAGTTTTAGTATAAAATTTATAAAACAAACTATCAACTTTTTGGTTACACTGTTGTCTGCATTTTTAGAAGTAAAATATAGTACACTTGAGCAAATTGCACTTCATCCAAGTCTCTGTGGGATCGATACTTGGCTTACTAAAGCCACTTACTACTTGTTTGACCAGGTGCACTTGCGTGTCGTTTTAAATACCCACAATCACGCGAACAACCACCGCCCCGTTTCCTCAGAGATTAAAAAAACACAAGGAGGAAGCTTGCTTCAAGAAATTCATGGAAGTGTTGAAACAGGTACATATTAATTTACCTTTAGTTGATGTTTTGCAGGGAGTGCCGAAATATGCCAAGTACATCAAGGACATTGTAGCAAATAAAAGCAGATTAATAGAGTACACTACAGTGGCGCTTACTGAGGAGTGCACTTCCCGAATACAGAACAGATTGCCGACAAAGCTCAAGGATCCTGGGAGCTTTACTATTCAAATTACAATTGGGAAATCTATTCGAGCTCGCGGATTGTGCAATTTGGGAGCAAGCATAAACTTGATGCTGACATCGGTGTTTAAGAAGTTGGGACTAGGCATCCCTAGACCAACTACTGTGATCTTGCAGCTAGCTGACCGTTCATTGGCCAGATCTGATGGTATTGTGGAGGATATGCTAGTGCAAGTGGGATCCCTCATTTTCCCGGTGGATTTTATAATTCTGGATTTCGAGCCGGATGCGGAAGTCCCATTTATTTTGTGACGTCCCCTCTTGGCAACCGGGCGAGCCTTGATTGATGTGGCTGCTAGGCAGCTAACCATGCGAGCGCATGACAAAGTACAAGTTTTTGATGTGTACAACACCATGAAGCTACCGCCCATTTATGAGGAGCTATCAGCAATCAGTGTTTTAAATCAGGAATCGACACTTCAGATTGTTGACTCATAGGACCCATTGGAGAGAGCCTTGGTAGGCTCCGATCATTTTGGGGACAGTGCTATATATGAGATGGTGCAGACTCTGAATGAGCCAAAATGGTTTCTCAGGAAGCACGACTTTGAACCGTTGAAGAGGTCCTTGGAACCCTTGCCAAGGCCATCAATTGAGGAGGCACCAAAATTGGAGTTAAAGACATTGCCTCCACATCTGCAGTATGTATTTTTGGGTGAAGATGACACCTTGCCAGTCATCATTTAAGTAGAACTGACAGATGCACAAGTGAAAGATGCATTTGTGGTCCTTAAGAGGCGAAAGAGAGCAATGGGTTGGCAAATGTCTAACATCAAGGGAATCAGTCAAGCTTTCTGCACACACAGGATATTCATGGAAGAAGGATCCAAGCCAACAGTGCAACATCAGCGGAGGTTGAACCCGGTGATGAAAGATGTAGTCAGAAAGGAAGTGATCAAGTGGCTTGATGCAGGTGTGGTATATCCCATCTCAGATAGTGAATGGGTTAGCCCAGTTCAGTGAGTTCCTAAGAAAGGAGGGATGACCGTGGTCACCAACGAAAAGAATGAGTTGATTCCCACACGCACATTCATAGGCTGGAGAATTTGCATGGATTACAGGAAGCTCAATGAGGCCACGAGGAAAGATCATTATCCTATTCCATTTATTGATCAGATTTTGGACAGGTTGGCAGGTCAGGAGTATTATTGTTTTCTAGATGGATATTTCGGCTATAATCAAATAGCCATAGCACCTGAGGATTAGGAGAAGACCACTTTTACATGTCCTTATGGGACATATGCTTTCAGGCGAATGCCATTTGGTCTATGCAATGCACCAGCCACATTCCAGCGATGCATGATGGCGATCTTCCACAATATGGTGGAAGATTTCATTGAGGTATTTATGGATGACTTTTCTTTTTTATCGGTAATTCATTTGCTACATGTCTGCAGAATCTTGACAAGGTGTTAGCTCGATGTGAAGACTCAAACCTAGTGCTCAACTGGGAGAAGTGCCACTTTTTAGTCAAGGAGGGTATCGTCCTTGGCCATAAGGTGTCATGCAAAGGGTTGGAAGTCGATCATGCGAAGATTGAGGTGATTGAAAAGCTACCACCACCAGTGTCAGTGAAGGGTGTTTGCAGTTTTCTCGAACATGCGGGGTTTTACAGACGGTTCATCGAGAACTTTTCAAAAATTTCTAGACTGATATGCCAGTTTCTAGAAAAAGAGGTGAAGTTTGAATTTGACAAGGATTGTGTAGAAGCATTCGAGGAGCTAAAACAGAAGCTGGTGGAAGCGCCTATTCTCATTTCTCCGGATTGGGAACATCCTTTTGAATTGATGTGTGATGCAAGTGACGTGGCTGTAGGAGCTGTATTGGGGCAACAGAGGAATAAAATTTTTCATTCCATTTATTATGCAAGCAAAACAGTTGACGCTGCCCAAGTCAATTATACAGTCACGGAAAAGGAGATGTTGGCTTTGGTGTTTGCATTTGACAAATTCAGATCCTACCTGGTGGGTTCGAAAGTGGTGGTATATACTGATCATGCAGCAATTTGGTATTTGTTTGACAAGAAGGATGTGAAGCCTAGGCTAATCAGATGGATATTGTTGCTACAAGAGTTTGATCTAGAGATTCGGGACAGAAAGGGAAGCCGGAATCAAGTTGCAGATCACCTATCGCGATTGGAAAGCTATTCGCATGTGAAGGAAGGTGATAACATCAGAGAAGAGTTCCCCGATGAGCAACTCTTGGCAATAAGGGAAGCTGAAATCCCTTGGTATGTAGATATTGTGAACTTGCTGGTAAGTGGAGTCTACCCACCTGAGGCTACGGCTCAACAAACAAAGAAGCTGAGACATGATTCCAGGTATTACTTGTAGGATGAGCCGTATCTGTTTAAGCAGGGACCGGATCAAGTGATGAGATGATGCATTCCAGAAAGCTAGATTGCAGAAGTACTGAGGAGTTGTCACTCATCGCTGTATGGAGGGCACCACGGAGGAGAGCGAACAGCTCACAAGGTGCTACAGTTAGGTTTCTTTTGGCCTACACTGTTTAGAGACGCTATAGCCTATGTCAAAATGTGTGATAGATGTCAAAGAATAGGCACAATCGGTAGAAGACAGGAGATGCCACTGCATCAGATATTAGAAGTTGAGGTTTTTGATGTATGGGGAATAGACTTTATGGGCCCTTTTCCACTGTCATTTGGTAATCGTTACATCTTGGTAGCGGTTGACTATGTGTCTAAGTGGGTCGAGGCAGTAGCTTGTCCTAGGAAAGACAACAAGGTGGTGATGAAATTTTTGAAAAAGCAAATTTTCACCAGGTTCGGTACGCCCTGAGCTATTATCAGTGACGGAGGGGCTCATTTTGTGAATGCAAGTTTCAGAAACTTGCTAGCTAAGTATGGGGTGCGGCACAAGGTGGCGACAGCGTATCATCCCCAAAGTAGTGGGCAAGTGGAGGTGTCAAACAGGGAGATTAAGCAGATTCTACAGAAATTAGTGAATGCACAACTAATTGATTGGGCAAGCAAACTTGACGATGCATTGTGGGCTTACAAAACTGCATACAAGACACTCATTGGGACTTCTCCGTACAAATTGGTTTATGGAAAGGCATGTCATCTACCTGTGGAGCTGGAACATCGAGCTTTTTGGGCCATAAGAAAGCTAAATATGGATCCGGAGCTAGCAGGAAAGAAGAGGTTGATGCAGTTGAGCGAATTAGACGAGTTTCGATGGCACGCCTATGAAAGTGCTAAATGCTACAAGGAGAAAACTAAAAGGTGGCACGACAGGCACATGGTGCATCAGATCTTTGAGCCAGGGAAAAAAGTGTTGTTGTTCAATTCGAGGTTGAAACTCTTCCTAGGGAAGTTGCGGTCCAAGTGGTCAGGGCCGTTTGAAGTTGTGAGAATCACCCCACATGGGGCAGTGGAATTGTGGAAAGAGGATAAAAGTGCCACATTTTTGGTGAACGGGCAGAGATTAAGCATTACTGGGGTGAAGACGTTATTCGAGAGAAGACGTCTATCACTTTAGTAGATGATTAAGGATGAACAGCGTCGATCCGCGACGGTAAACCAGGCGCTGCATGGGAGGCAACCCGTGAATGTGATGTAATAGAGTAGTTAGGATTATTGAAAAAAAAAAGAAAAAGAAAAAAAGCTGGCAATAGTTGAGAGGCAACCTATGATTTCTAACAATTGTTTTGTGGTTGAATGATTTTCAGGTGAAATGGAGAGTTAAAATACAAAAGCGCGCTAAGGAAAAATCAAGGTAAGAAAATAAAACTTGGGGAAATTTCCAGTGAGCCCTCGCGTTAGCTCCGTGTCAAGGAGGAGGGCCTACGTGTTACCCTCCTTGACACGTTGAGGCTTATTCTGGAATTTTTACAAATTCCCTGAGTCTCCGCGATGGCTCTGTGTCACGAAGCATGGCCTCCGTGACACGTTGAGGCTTATTTCGTGTCAGGTCACCTCGGGTCACCGGGTAAACCAGCGCAAAATCCACCTTTTTAACCCCAAATCCCTTAATTTTCCCCCATTTCTTCAAACCATCCGTGACCAACACCCCAAAACCCCTTCTCCCTCAACGTGCCACGGACCTAGTGAGCAAAGTTCTTCGATTCTTCTTCGATTTCATCAAAGTAAAGGTATGTTCTCGAATTTATTCTCATTATTGCTAAATATTTCCATTCTTGAACATGTTTTTGTGATGAAACTTTGCCCTAAGTGGTTAATAAGTTTGTAATCAATTGAGTTATGGATTAATGATGTTCATATGATTGATGTGATTAGATTAACTCAATAGTTACATAATTTGTTAAAATTCTTACGATGTTGATAACTAGGGTTGAGAATTGAAATAGGAAGAAGAAGATATGGGTTAAAATGTAGATATTTTGGGTTGTGCTTGTTGTTTTAAGTGAAACATATTGTGATTGAAGTGGATTATGCTATGGTTGAAGATGGATTTTTGGGGGATGAAAATAGGGAATTATCATAGGTTGTTGTGCGCAAATTGCAAAGTGCTCATGATTATATAATTGAATCGATGGAAGAATTTTCATAATTCATTGTATGAAGTCTGAGTAGTACAAAGAGATTGTTCCATCGATTTGTATGAATCCACTGAGCATGTTAGGAATTAAGAACTGAAAAAAAAACATGAATATTCTTGTCGAATTGTGTTGACTGCGGCTAACGACTAAGTGTGGGGTGGCCAAATTAAGCCCAACCTTAGTCGTAGCCAACTATGCCTCAAACATTTGAATGTATGTTTTTGAATGCACAGGACAAATATCTGGATGGCAGGACAAAGGCAAGGGCGCATCCACATCCGGCGCCAGCAACAAAAGAATAAGAATCGGGGCAGCAGTACCAGCAGCACCAGCTGTTCCTCGAGGGTAACGCCGATAGTATGGAACCAGATGGGTAATAGATGAGGGGAAGAAATGGTATTCCAAAGACAAGGAAACCAAGTACTTCCCGGAGGAACAGATAGCACGAGAACCACTAGCATAGGAATTCCCGCGGATTCTACATAGGATTGACACTACTGGGCTAAACTTTATTTTTGAAGAACCCAGAGAGTGCAATCTCCATCTTATCCGGGAATTCTATGCTAACTGGAACCCGACTTTGTGCAGCCACACCATCAAGATCAGAGGACAGGTGGTCACCTTTGAACCACACCATTTAAATACGATCCTGGGGGCGCGGGACACAGATGCTCATGTCCTCTGCCAGCTGAACATCACTCCACCATATGCGGATATCAGATGCACCTTATGTGGAGCTCGATCGATAGCCAGGTGGAGTCGGCACAAGGAAAGGGGCTACCACCAGACATTGCCCTATTCCCAAATGAATAGAGAGGCTCGGATATGGTTGAAGATAGTTTGCTCGTGTCTGATCCCGGGGGTGCACATGAATGATGTTACCTAGGATAGAGTTTTTCTAGTTTATGCACTGATGAAAGGTCTAGAAATTAATGTTGGGGCGGTGATCATCTCCGCCATGAAGAGAGCTCGACTGCATTAGGGGCATCGGTATGGGTTTGGTGGTCTTCTCACCACTTTCCTGAGGGGCCACGGTATTGAGGAAAAGGCCCTGGACTACATCCTTCAGCTTGACAAGTGTGCTTTGGATGTTACTAAAACCAAGGCACCTGATACTACATATGGGCCTGTGCTTACACTAGCCGAGCGACATGCTCGGGATGACCAATACATGGCGCGAATGTATGGGATGCAGATGTTGCAGTTGCGCATCAGTGGAAGGCCTACAACGGAGGATGAGTTGTGGTAGCTCGACATGGATTATCCATTCAATGAGCATGCCCGAGCTTTATGCCAAGTGGGGCCCGCATTTGTAGAGCCCGTGGATGGTGACGTCCCTACTGATGAGAAAACACGCCGGGAGGACTCAGACATTGAGTCGGAGGAGGATGGTGGGGACTATTCTAATCTTGGCGATGAGGCGCTGGCACCTGTTGAAGCGATTGAATATTTTGATTGATCAGGGAGTTACACCACCCAAACTTTGTTTTTAAATTGCAACTATGTGAACATTGGGGGCATTGTTCCAATTAAGTGTGGGGTGGGAATAGTTGGGTGCTAGCTGTTGTGTTTGTGTCTTCTGTGGATTGTGCTAATTATGACCCTGTGACTCTGTGTTTCATGTTATGCAACTGATGAAATTGTGGTGGTTGGTGTTGTAATAAATATTTAGCTGTTGCTGTTTGTGATGTGTAAATTTTTTGTGATGTGTAAATTTTTTGATTATATTTAATTTTTTTCTATCAAAATTTTTAGTTTGTGTTTCTCGATTTTTGTTTTTGGTGCTTTTTCCGAGAATAGTCCACTTGAACCGACGTCGTATATAGTGATTGTTCCCTATGATGGATGAATGACGACCGTCTTAAGGGAAATTTAGTAGATAGGATTAGATTTTTTTCTTTGTCTTTCTTTCGTTTGTTTTCCAAACGTGTAGCTAATTAATGGTTCTACATTCTTGTTAAGTGTTACACATGATTGTAAGATTCAAGTGTGATTCGTATGGAAGCATGCAAATGTGTTAAACATGTTGAGATACCTAAGCCCTAGAATTCGATTCGGTGTGATCGAGGCTTAATTAGTGAATTCTTGTAATTAACTGAATGAAGAGTCTGTGAATATGTCTTAAGTTGAGCATGTGCAGTGAGTGTGAGGTTTCAACTATTCCATGCCATTGTGAAGTGTCTAGAATTTGCCTGGTGTGTATACTAAAAGAAATGAAGGATGTGGATTGTAGGAGAGGATGTAGGCATTTCTTTGAATGAACCGAAAGTTTCTCCCTTATCGTACCCACCTTGAATGTTAAATCCTAGTTAGCCCCATCGAGCCTTTAGCCTATTCTTTGATAGATACAAACCGAGCTTAATCCCTTTTTTTCATTAATCGTGAATTTGATCCAAAACTCCTAAGCGCTTAAGAAAAAATTTTTCCCAAAGAGTGAAGGAGTGAGAAGTTTGAAATGGAAGGGAAAGCGGAAGTTGCGAAAGTTAAAGAAAAGGTCAAAGGTGCACTTGTTTGGAATTGATTAATTAATAGTAGAGAGTAAGAAAATCAATGAATGAAAAAAGTTGCTTAAATACTCTTTGCTAGTAAGTCGAGTGTGCCTAAAGAAATGGGAATAGAAACAAAGAGAAAATTCAAGAGTGAGAGGATTGTGGAAGAAGCAATGTCCGTAATGAAGGTGGGATGTATTAAAAGCGCTTAGGGAAGCTAGTTACTATTATTGGTTAGCCTAGTATTTACTAGTTCCTTAGCTTACATTACAACCCATTAAGTACTACGTGATCTTACATCATGCATCCTTAAATTAGTGGAGTAAAACACTAAGGGCAAGTTTATGGTTCACGACATGATGCATGTGAATTCTTTGGGAGAGAGAGCGTAATCTTATTCATATACCCCTACATGTAGTGCTTTGGAAATTTGATGAGTGCACATGGGGTAATTCTTTTGCATTGTGAGGGCACATGCTTAATGAGAGCTAAAATTCGTGTCGGATGTCTTGATCGGTTGATTTGCATGAGTTTGCCAAGATCGAGAATCGATTCTTGAGGTTAGAAGGTCTTAATGTGGTGTACTTCATTTTATTGATGAAACCATGCATGCTCTCCTGATGATTTGCTATCTTAAATAATCCTTATAGCCGTAACTTGAATGGTCGCGCCAAATTAGCTATGTGTGGGTTTCAATTGCATGAGATGTGAGAATATTGTTCGAGGACGAACAAGGTTTTAAGTGTGGGGTAGGTGATCTTGGGCATAATTGCATGCCCAAGTGATACTCTAATACTTCATTTATACTGGTTTATCTACTTTTATGTGTGCATTCTCATGTGATTTTTATGTAAATGTGAACTTATACTAACCAACATGATTAGTGTTGTTTTGCAGTCTAGAAGGAATTTTTGGAAGCTAATCTACAAGTTGGTGAAGTGTGGAAATGGACTCGGAAGCAAGAAGTGGAAGTTGACAAGGAAAATTGGCAAAAATAGGGGCTCGGTGATGGCTCCGTGTCACGCTACCATCGCGGAGGCAGTCTACCTAGAGGGGAATTTTATGTCAAATTCCAGTGGAGGTGCACGATGGCACAGTGGCACGGAGGTGAGGCTCCACGATCCATGTCGTGCCACGCTGAAGTGCATTTACCTGGGAGCTGAGTTCCAGTGGAGGTCTGCGACAGGACCGTGGCACAGAGGTGATGCTCCGCGGTACACTCCGTGCCACGTTGCCAGTTATTCCAGGAAAAATTCTCACTAGTATAAATAGCACACTTAGGTTTTGTTTTAAAGTATCTGACATTTTGAGCAAGAACGTGGATAGCAGGCAGTTGAGAGGAAGAATTTCTAAGGTTAATTCTCTTCCTTTTTCTCTTTAATTTTCAATTGCTTGTATGAATTCTACTTGTTTGAAGATGTTTAATCAACAAATGAGTGACTAATTCACCTCTTGCTGAGGTTAAGGATAATTGTAGAGGAATGTAATTAATAATTATTTCAGTTTTCATCTTCTCTATAATGGTTGTTCTATCAATTCTTGTTTTTACTATGTTAATGTTTGGCCAATGTTAATGTATATCCTAGAATTCCAATTTTGATTCTGAAAGAGAAATTAATTGGATAGATGTGAATTGGTGGAATATGATCTTTTCTTAGTTGAGAAAATTGAGAGAAGATTTACGTTCAGAATAGAAATATATCTGTAATGTCATATTAGTCATTGATGGAATTTGTTATGTATGGCTAGAGCATGGGGTTTTTGCATCACAGAAATGTGTAATGTAAGTCTCAAGATTCTTTAATTGGAGAGGAGTCGAAAGATCCAATCCATGGGTTCTTAATTCCTGACTAACAACCGAAGAGAAGATTGACTGATTCTAATTAATAAATTACATCCCTGCATGTTTTCTTAACCTCAGTTTGTTCATTGCTATTGTTCAGACTTTAATTTACAATCTTTACTTAGGTTCTTATTAACTATTAATATTGACTCATAAAACATTACTTGTTTGGTTGTCTACCTTCATAGAGATATCGTTCATTAACAATTAGGATAATTACTACCATAATTCAGTCCCTGTGGGATCGATACTTGGCTTGAAATAAAGCCACTTTACTACTTGTACGACCACGTTCACACTTGCGTGTAGTTTGGTCCGAACAGTCCCGCCGAGCCAAAATTGTTGGAATTGCTCCAAACTAGTGTCAATACGATCCCATGCTTAAAGTAAGTATTTCTCCCTTCTAGATTCCTGAGAAATTACGAGTTTTTGATTATCTTTCGATAAGTTGAAGTATAGTCAGTATATATATATATATATATATATATATATATATATATATATATAAGTTATTGTTTTCTTCAAATATAGTAATGAAGTTAGCCCTATTCTTCTGTTAATATGATTAAAATTGGGAAGAACAGCTGAATACCAGCCGAACCTCATCAGTTAATCGGTACGTAGCGAACGAGGTATGTTAAGGCATTTTCTTTTGGCAAGTTAGTGTCTTCAGCATAGTAATCGAGTATGAATCCCAGTAAAGTATGTCAGGAGTATGTTACCATGTTTGGTTTTCGTTGTCAGTTGAGACTTTTAAATTGTATTGTTTTGGGCTGGATTACCTGTATAACTTTCGTGACCGCCCCAGGGTTAATAGCTGTGTGAACTCACCCACCAAGGGCGAGGATACGTCACTCTATGGAGCGGTATGCCATCCGCAAGGGACGAAGATGGGGATCCAGATCCTCATATTTGCCGTGGTTGGCCTTATACACACCCCCGCTGAGCGCTTATGCCTAGGGTGTAGATATCAGGAGTCCTCTGGACTCAGGAACAACTACAGTCAGGGGGCAAGCTGGCCCAACTGTAGACCCCGGGGATTGGCAGGACGCTTATAGCTATTAGTTGACTCAGTATGACCTGGATAGGGGTATATGGATTAAGGTGTACTCACTAGGGCTAATGGGGGCCCAGGTGGGTTGTTCTGTGTTGATTGTACCTTCCGGCTTATGGGGGCTAGGTAAAGTTTATGTTTGCTTTAGTTATTAATAGTTAGATAGTAAGACGCTTCGCTTGTCAGGTATGACCCCTACCCTCCTTATTACAGTTATGTTTAGCCTTGATTTCACTACTTCAGTCATTTTCAGTCTGTTTCCTTTACTTCAGTTATTGTCGGCTCTATTTCCTTACTTTCCGTTATTTAAAGTTACTGCTTTACATACTCTGTACCTGTGGTACTGAAGCCCTCTTTTGGGGCACTTCATTACTTTCCTGAAGGTGCAGATAGACGAGGAGCAGGTCCCTCGTAGTTCCAGTCAACCATACAGAGTCATCAGCTCCTTTCTTCCGGAGCCTGTGTGATAGAGGTTTATTTCTTTTGTTTGTACAGTATGGGTAGGCCGGGGCCCTGTCTCAACCATCTTATTACCCTTAGAGGCTTGCAGATTGCATTACTTCGCTGTGGTTAGATGATATCGGTCATGTGGTGCCCATATGTGTTTTAGACTATGTGTTTTGGCCGTGTAGGGCCTTGTTTAGCTGTTGATTGATAGCCTTGTCGGTCATCGCTCAATTTAGCATTTGATTCTACTTTTCAGTTTTAACTAGATATCATGGTGGCCTTGTCGGCCCGCATAGGACTCCCTATGTTTGTTGTCTCTGGTTAGCTGTTTATTTTCACAGGTGGCTATAGGCCTTGTCGGCCAGGGGTTGTATTTACAGCCTCTATGTAGCCCGTATTTTTCTTGATTCTAGAGTTAGAGTCAGCCCTGCACCAGAGGTGCTTGGGCTCAGACAGCTCAGCATTTTAGGTCCTAGTAGGGCACCAGGTGCCAGTCTTGCCTCCTAAGGTGGGGCGTGACAAACTTGGTATCAGAGCAGGTCGTATCCCAGGGAGTTTGCAAGCCGTGCTAAGTAGAGTCTTGTCTATGGATGTGTTATGCACCACATACTATATGCAGGAGGCTGCAAGGCATGATAGGATGGTTACTCTTTCTTCTTATTCAGTCATGCTATAGAGCGGTATAGTATAGGGTTGAGTCCCTAAGCTCATTATACTCTTTTATTTACAGGAAATGTCGGACCAACGACACCCTATGACAGGCAAGAGGTTAGATGTAGTAGCAGGAGAGTGCACCAGCAGGGTGCCTCAACTTCGGTCAGAATTGACCCGATCTGAAGATGATACGGAGGTATCATCTCGACCTCCCCAACAGTCTCCACCACATCAGGAGCCACTTGGGACGGCCGATGTGATGGCACTACCTCCGGCAATTTCTATACCTGTACCATCTGACCAGGAGGTCAGGAGCGCGGTGGTTATGATAGCACAGATGATGGCTGCTCAGTGCCATCCAGTGCCACCTACAGTTGCAGAATCAGTAGGAGGGCTTGGTAGTTTGAGGGTTTGAGAGTTCTTAGCACTAAGTCCCCCACAATTCACAGGGAAAGATCGGACCGAGTACCCTCAGGACTTCTTAGACAAGATGTAGAGGATTTTCAGAGTGATGCATGCTACACCCACAAAGTCAGTTGAGTTGGCGGTATTTCGGATATGGGACATCGTTGTACTTTGGTATGAGAGTTGGGAGAGGTCCCGAGGGAGAGATGTTTCTCCTCCGACCTGGTCGAGCTTCTCAGAGACTTTCTTGGATCATTACCTACTGCAGGAGATTCGACAGGCCCAAGTTGATCAGTTCCTACACTTGGAGCAGGGGTCAATGAGTGTTCGGGAATATGCCATGCGGTTTGATTCCTTGGCTCGATATGCCCCAGCCTTTGTGGATACAATTCCAGCTAGGGTACACCGCTTTATTATGGGGCTGAACCTAGAAAATATTGAGACCTGCATCACAGCCACTCTGTGAGAGGATATGGATATCACCCGTGTGTAGACTTTTTCTCAAAATATTAAGGGTATCAGACAGCGGCAACGGGAGATTGGGAGGACAAGTCAGGAGCAGCGCCATAGGGACAGACTGGATGAATTATAGGAGATGTCCCGGGGAGGACCTAAGCCACGGTTATCAGATAGGCCGCCTATACCCCCACCTCCACTACAGCGGTAGAGGAGCAGGTCTAGTCGTCGAGGGTAGCCAGAGCCCGGCGAAGGTTCGCGAATAGTAGGTTCACAGCAGCAGAGGAGAGTGGAGCAGAGTGAGTTTACAATACCACTTTGCCCTATTTACAGTCGACGCCACTCTGGAGCATGCAGGTATGGTTCCACAACATGCTATATTTATCGACAGGAGGGTCATCAGATGAGGAATTGTCGAGGTAGGGGTCAGGGTGACCGGGGTCGACAGGATAGGTCCTCGGTAGGATCACGAGCTCTAGCATCCCCGGCAGGGCATAGGCCCTCAGTTTAAGGTGGCAGAGGCCGAGGAAAATTAGGGGCCTCCAGTTCAGGTGCTGGCCCAGACTGTACTTATGCACTACCGGGGCGACAGGAGTCAGAGTCGTCACCAAATGTTGTGACAGGTATGCTGATCATTTTCTCTCATCTTGCTTATATGTTGATAGATCAAGTATCCACTTTGTCTTATGTTACACCATTGGTGGCTCGGAAGTTTAGTATTATACTAGAATTGCTTCGGCAACCTTTCTTAGTGTCTACACCCGTTGGTGACTCTATTATAGCCAGAAGGGTCTATCGTGGGTGTATAGTAGAGGTTGCCAATCGTCAGACTATGGCAGATTTGATAGAACTAGAAATGGTTGATTTTGATGCTATTATGGGTATGGATTGGCTAGCTCCATGCTATGCCAATATCGGATGTCGGACCAAGATTGTCCGATTCCACGCTAAAAGGTAGGTTTATTTCCTATCTTCGGGCGAGAAAATTGATAGTAAAAGGGTGCATTTATCATATTGTCAGAGTTCAGGATGTTCGGGCAAAGCCTCCGACCCTTCTGTATGTTCCAGTGGTTAATGAATTTCCCGACGTATTTCCGGATGAGCTTTCTAGTATTCCCCCAGAAAAAAATTGATTTTGCAATTGATCTATTACCAGGAACTCAACCTATATCTATTCCTCTATATCGGATTACTCCTGCTGAACTCAGAGAACTAAAGGAACAATTGAAGGATTTTCTAGTCAAGGGCTTTATCAGACCGAGTACCTCACCATGGGGTGCGCCAGTTCTGTTCGTGAGGAAGAAGGACGGCTCCCTCCTTATGTGTATAGATTATTGGCAGCTGAATAAAGTCACTATCAAGAATAAGTACCCACTGATCTTGGGCAGAATTATATGCCCAAGTGATACTCAAATGCGTTATTTCATCTTGTTTATCTATCGTTATTTGTGCATTCTCATGTGATTTGTAGCTAAAATGTGAATTTATACTAACCAACATGATTAGTGTTGTTTTGCAGGTAAAATGGAATTTTGGGAAGCTAAGATACATGTTGGCAAAAATCGGGAATGGACTTGGAAGCAAGGAGTGGAAAAGGTCAAGGAAGAGCAGCAAAAATAAGGGCTCCGCGATGGAGCTGTGTCACACTGCCATCGCGGGGGCATTCTGCCTTGGGTGAATTACTTTGGCCAATTCCAGTGAAGGTTCACGTTGCATCCGTGACACGGAGGCCATGCCACGCGATGCAAGCTGTGGCACGTTGACTACATTTACCTGGGACATCAATTTCCAGTGTAGGTGCGCGATTGCACCGTGGCACGTTGGCCTGGCTTCGCGTTGCAGGCCGTGGCATGCTGAGGAGAAATTGCTGAGGAACCTAATTCCAGAGAGGGTTCGGGATACACTCCGTGACACGTTGCTTGTTATTCCGGGAAACATTTCCACTAGTATAAATAGCACACTTAGATTTTATTTTAAACATTCTGACTTGGTTGAGCAAGAACGTGGGTTACATGCAGTTGAGGGGACGAAAATTCTAGGGTTCTTCTCTATCTCTTTCTCTTTTATCTCTATTGTTTGTATGATTTATACTCATTTGATGATGTTTAATTCACAAATGAGTGGCTAAATTCACTTCTTGCTGAGGTTAAGAACAATTGTAGTGGAATGTAATTGTTGATCATTTTGGTTTTCATCTTCTCTTCAATGGTTGTTCTATCAATTCTTGTTCTTACTGCATTAATGTTTGGCCAATGTTAATGTATATCTAAAAAATCCAATTTTGATTTTGAAAAGGAAAGAAATTGGAAAGTTGTGAAATGGTAGGATATGATCTCTTCTTAGTTTGGTAAATTAAGAATTGATTTATATTTAGAATAGAAATATATCTGAAAGTCTTATTAGTCAATTAAGGAATCGGTTTTGTATGGCTAGAACATGAAATTCTTTTATCACAGAAATGTAGATTGAAGGTTCATGATTCTTAAGTTGGGTAGGAGACGAAAGTTCCAATCCATAGGCAATAATTTTTGACTAGCAACCGAAGAAAAGATTAACTGAATTGTATCGATAAATTAATTCCCTGCATGTTCGTTTAACCTTAGCTTGCTAATTACTATAGTTCAGACTCACTTTATAATTTTTCTTTAGATTCGTATAAATTAGGAAACTATACTCTCAAAATCTTATTTAAATTGTTGTCTGCATTCTTAAAGTTATAGTTCATTAACACTTAAGTTAATTATTACCTTAGTTCAGTCCCTGTGGGATCGATACTTGGCTTTACTTAAGCCACTTTACTACTTGTTCGACCACGTGCACTTGCGAGTTACCAAATGCCCGAACAAGTTTTTGGCGCCGTTGCCGGGGACTGGCAATTGGTAAAGTTGTTTTCTTAGTGTTAGTTTACAATTTCTATATAAGTGCTGACAACTTGATCTTAGCCTGTCTTTTGCAGATATTGAATTCTGTTGAACACTGGCAAGAGACAAGGAGTTGGTGGATTCATGCATAGAGCTGGAAAGACAATTTCATCGTCAAAGAAGGGAAGCTCTAGAGAAAAAGCTACAGTTGCTTAGACCGGCAATTTTGGAGCAACAACAGAATGCACCACTTGTGAGGGAAGTGTTAGTGCCCGAGGAAATGGCAGCTAGGCCGGTTGGCGAAGTGGCAATCCCACATGCTAACAATGTTACATCAAGTATTCGCGGACCTGAGCCAGGAGGTAGGTTTGAGCTTAAACAGAACATGGTGCAATTGCTGCACACCAGTGGGCAATTCACAGGTCTCCCTCCTGAAGATCCACAACAACATCTCCAAAACTTTTTGGAGATAAGTGACACTTACATCCCCGCGGGAGTATCATCCGATTACGTAAGGCTTACATTATTCCCATTTTCATTATTGGGGGAAGCAAAGAGGTGGTTGAAAGCTGAACCACCTAACTCTACCACCACGTGGGATGATCTTGCAAGAAAGTTTTTGATAAGATTCTTTCCATCCAAGAAAATAGCAAGACTTAGAAGTCAGATTCTAAGTTTTAAACAAAGAGGGGGAAAATCTGTATCAAGCTTGCGAAAGGTTCAAATCATTGCTAAGGGATTGTCCTCATCATCACCAGTTCAATGATGTGCTGGTGCATACTTTCATAGAGGGTTTGGAACCCCACACAAAAATTTTGCTAGATTCAGCAGCTGGGGGACAAGAATTAGAAAAGACTTATGAGGAGCTGTATACTTTGTTAAATCGTATTTCGCAAGGAAATCCAGAGTGGAATGCAGACTCTTCTAGAGGAGGAACAAGGAAAGCGGCAGGAGTCTTTGAAGTGGATGGTTTTGCAGTTATCGCTGCACAGATAGCTGCGTTGCAAAATCAACTTAACACCTACTTCAGCAATATGAGCTTGAATCAACCTCAAGCCCCAGTTAATGTAGTGCAACAGATTTGGTGTGAAGTATGCGGTAGTAATGAACACTGTTATGGTGCAAATCCAGATTCAGTGAACTTTGTTGGGAATGTATAGAGAAATAATCACCATTAATATGGAAACAACTACAACTCGAATTGGAGGAATCATCCAAATTTCTCTTGGGGTAGTAACAGCCATCAAGGGCAGAGTTCGAATCAGGGTGCGTAGAGAAATCAAGAGGGGCAGCAGAACTATCAGTCTCAATACAGAGGCAACAATGCACCTCCTCCACCACCCACCAGCATTGAGGAAATGCTTAAAACAATGATAGCTAACGAAGCTCAAATGCAGGCTGATTATGTGAAATTGGTAGCAGACGTAAAAAACAACCAGTTAGCTAAAAAGGCGTTGGAGTACCAGTTTGGACAACTAGCTGGAGTTCAAAACACCAGGCCAAGAGGAGGACTACCGAGTGACACTGACCCGAATCCCAAGCAGGTCAATTCAGTGACCACAATGAGTGGTTTACAACTCAAGGAGGTGGAACCAGAAAGACCACCTCAGCAGTTAGGAGCAGTGGAGAAAGATAGGGAACATGATGATGAGAGGGGGAAGGAGAAGGCAGCTGAAGCAGAAAGATCACCACCCCTGTTCCCTCAAAGATTAAAGAAACACAAGGAGGAAGCTTATTTCAAAATATTCATGGAGGTGCTTAAACAGGTACACATTAATTCACCTTTGGTTGATATTTTGTAGGGAGTACCGAAATATGCAAAGTATATCAAGGACATCGTAGCTAACAAAAGCAGATTGACGGAGTATGCTACGGTGGAACTTACTGAGGAGTGCACTTCCCGGATATAGAACAGGTTGCCAACAAAGCTTAAGGACCCTGGGAGCGTTACAATTCAGATAATAATTGGGCAAAGTATCCGAGCTTGCGGATTATGCGATTTGGGAGCGAGTATTAACTTGATGCCGACATCGGTGTTCACGAAGTTGGGGATGGGCAGTCCTAGACCAACTACAGTAATCTTGCAGTTAGCAGATCGTTCCTTGGCCAGACCAGATGGCATTATGGAGGACGTGCTGGTGCAAGTGGGCTCCCTTATCTTCCCGGTAGATTTCATCGTCTTAGATTTTGAGCTGGATGCGGAAGTCCCATTTATTTTGGGATGTCCTTTCTTGGCAGCCGGGAGAGCTTTGATTGATGTAGATGCAGGGAAGCTAACCATGTGGGCGCATGACAAAGTGGAGGTATTTGATGTATATAAGGCCTTGAAGCTTCCGACCATATATGAGGAGCTTTCAGCAATCAATGTGCTAGACCAAGCAGAAATTCTTCAGATTGTTGATTCTCGAGATCCATTGGAAAGAGCATTGATGAGCTCCGATCATTTCAGAGATAGAGATACATTTGAGATGGTGCAAATGTTAAATAAACCGAAGTGGTATCTCAGGAAGCATGACTTTCAGCCATTAATGAGGTCCCTAGAACCGTTGCCGAAACCATCTATTGAGGAAGCACCAAAACTGGAGTTGAAAACATTGCCTCCACATTTGAAATATGCCTTTTTGGGGGAAGATGAAACTTTGCCAGTCATCATCTCTGCAGAATTGATGGAGGCACAGTTAAAGGAAGCATTGGTGGTTCTCAAAAGAAGGAAGAAAGCGATGGGCTGACAGATGTCAGATATTTAGGGTATCAATCCAGCATTTTGCGCACACAAAATTTTCATGGAGTCAGGAGCAAAGCCAACTATACAGCCTCAACGGAGGTTGAATCTGATGATAAAGGATGTGGTTAGGAAAGAAGTAATTAAGTGGCTTGATGCAGGTGTGGTCTATCCTATTTTGGACAGCAAATGGGTCAACCCCGTTCAGTGTGTCCCAAAGAAGGGAGGGATGACCATGGTCACCAATGAGAACAATGAGCTAATCCCTACACGCACCGTCACAGGCTGGCGGATTTGCATGGACTACAGAAAGCTCAATGAAGCCATAAGGAAAGATCACTATCCTATCCCGTTCATTGATCAGATATTGGACAGATTGGCTGGACAAGAGTATTATTGTTTCCTTGATAGGTACTCTGGCTATAACCAAATATCCATAGCATCAGAGGACCAGGAGAAGACTACTTTCACATGTCCTTATGGGACACATGCTTTTAGGCGGATGCCATTTGGGTTATGCAATGCACCCGCCACATTCCAGAGATGCATGATAGCGATCTTTCACGACATGGTGGAAGATTTCATCGAGGTATTTATGGATGATGTTTCTGTTTTCGGTAATTCGTTTGCTACTTTTTTGCAGAATCGTGACAGGGTGCTAGCTCGCTGTGAAGAATCCAACCTTGTACTCAACTGGGAGAAATATCGTTTCTTAGTCAAGGAGGGTATCGTCCTTGGCCATAAAGTGTCTTGCAAGGGGTTGGAGGTCGATTGTTCTAAGATCGAAGTTATTGAAAAGCTACCACCACCTTTTTCAGTGAAGGGTGTTCGCAGTTTTCTCGGGCATGCAGGGTTCTACAGATGGTTCATTAAGAACTTCTCCAAAATTTCTATACCAATATCCAGGTTGCTAGAATAAGAGGTGAAGTTCGAGTTTGATGATGAGTGTGTCAAAGCATTCGAGGAGTTGAAGCAGAAATTGATAGAAGCACCTATACTTATTTCTCCAGATTGGGAACAACCGTTTGAACTGATGTGTGATGCAAGCGATGTGGCTGTGGGAGCTGTATTGGGGCAGCGGAGAAATAGAATCTTTCATTCTATTCATTATGCAAGCAAAACACTGGACGCTTCCCAAGTTAATTATACAGTCACAGAAAAGGAGATGCTAGCATTGGTGTTTGTGTTTGATAAATTCAGATCCTATTTGGTGGGTTCTAGAGTAGTGGTGTATACCAATCATGCAGCGATTCGGTATCTGTTTAACAAGAAGGATGCAAAGCCCAGGCTGATCAGATGGATCTTGTTGTTTCAAGAGTTTGACCTAGAGATTAAGGACAGAAAGTGGAGCGATAATAAAGTGGAAGATCACCTATCGCGATTGGAAAGCCGGTTGCATGTGAAGGAAGGTGACAGCATTAAAAAGGAGTTCCCGAATGAGCAGCTCTTGGCAATAAGGGAAGATGAGATCCCTTGGTATGCAGACATAGTGAATTCGTTAGTGAGTGGAGTCTATCCACCGGAGGCTACGACTCAGCAGAGAAAAAAATTGAGGCATGATTGCCGGTATTTTATTTGGGATGAGTCGTACTTGTTTAAGCAGGGACCGGATCAGGTTATGGGAAGATGCATCCCGGAGAGCCAGATTGCAGAAGTTTTGAGGAGTTGTCACTCTTCATTGTATGGAGGGCACCACGGAGGCGAGAGGACAGCGCACAAGGTGCTATAGTCAGGTTTCTTTTGGCCTACACTATTTAGAGACTCTATGGCATACGTAAAAATGTGTGATAGATGTCAAAGGACAGGTACAATTAGTAGGAGGCAAGAGACGTCGCTGCAGCATGTACTAGAAGTGGAGATCTTTGATGTATGAGGTATTGATTTCATGGGCTCGTTCCCACTGTCATTTGGTAATCGTTACATCTTGGTGGACGTTGATTATATATCAAAGTGGGTTGAAGCAATAGCTTGCCCCAGGAATGACAATGAGGTGGTAAAATTTGTGAAAAAGCACATTTTCACCAGGTTCGGGACACCCTGAGCCATTATCAGTGATGGAGGGGCTCATTTTGTCAATGCAAGTTTCAAGAAGTTGCTAGCTAACTATGGGGTGCGCCACAAGGTGGCAACAACATATCATCCCCAAACTAGTGGGCAAGTGGAGGTGTCGAACAGAGAAGTGAAGCAGATTCTCCAGAAAATAGTGAATGCACAACGTAGTGATTGGTCAAAAAAACTCTACGATGATTGTGGGCTTATAGAACTTCTTACAAGACACCAATTGGGACTTCTCCGTACAGATTGGTCTATGGAAAGGCGTGTCATCTGCCGGTGGAGCTAGAACATCGAGCTTTCTGGACTGTGAGGAAATTGAACATGGATCTAGATCTAGAGGGTAAGAAGAGGCTGATGCAACTCAGCGAACTTGATGAGTTTCATTGGCATGCTTATGAAAGTGCCAAGTGCTACAAAGAGAAAACAAAGAGGTGGCACGATAAGCATATGATGCATCATATTTTCGAGCCGGGGCAGAAAGTGTTGCTTTTCAATTCAAGATTGAAGTTGTTTCTAGGGAAATTGCGGTCCAAATGGTCAGGGCCGTTTGAGGTAGTAAGAATGACCCCGCACGGGGCAGTGGAGTTGTGGCAAGAGGATCGAAGTGCCACGTTCTTGGTTAATGGGCAGCGTTGTAAGCATTACTGGGGTGAGGACATTATTCGAGAGAAGACGTCCATCACTATTGAGGATGATTGAGCATAAATGACGTCAAGCCACGACGGTAAACCAGGCGCTGCATGGGAGGCAACCCATGAAATTGTTGTAATAGATGAGTAGAATTAGTTGAAAAAAGAAAAAAGAAAAAAAGAAATAGAAAAATATTATGGTTGCGTTGAAAACTATGAATTCTAACCAATTTCTTGTTGTAAAATGATTTTCAGGTTGAACGGAGGGCAAAAATGCAAAAAAAGCGCAAAGAAAAAAATCGAGGTGATAAAAATAAAAAGTGGCATAACAGTGAGCCTACGCGTTGGCTCTGTGTCACGGAGGAGGGCCTTCGCGTTACCCTCCGTGACACGTTGAAGGTATTCCGGATTTTTTAAAATTTCCAGAACACCTACGCGATGGCTTCGTGTAACGGAGGAGGCGCTCTGCATTACCCTCCGTGACACGTTGAGGTGTAATTCGCGTCGGGTCACCTCGGGTCACCAGGTAACCCGCGCGAAAAACCTCCTTTTTAACCCCAAATTCCTTCATTTTTTCCTATTCTTTCAATTCCTCCGCGACCCACACCCTAAATTCCCTCCTCCCCCAATGTGACACGGACCTAGGCACAAGATTTCTTCAAGTTTTCTTCAATTTCATCGGATTAAAGGTATGTTCTTGAAGTTTACCTCATTTTTGCTTGAAATTTCGATTTTTGAGCATGGGTAGTGATTGAAACTTGCCATAAGTGAAAATTAAGCTTGAATTCATTTAAATTATGATTGATTGATGTTCATAATATCGTTGTGAGTGTATGAACTCGATGAATGCATGTTTTAATGAATTTTTGCGAAATGGGTAGATAGGGTTGGAATTTGAATAGGAAGAAAACTAAACTTGTTTGAAATGTGAGAAAAATTGGGTTGTGCATGATGGGTGATGTGAATTATGTCGTGATTAATGTTGAATATGCTAAGTAGACAAGGGAATTTTGGAAAAATGAAATTGGTGAATTGCATAGGTTGTTAAGAACAAAAATTTGGCGAAGTGCTATGATGATATAATGGAATCAATGGCGATATTGTTATTCGTTGTATGAAGTCTGAGTAGTACATAGTAATTATTCCATTGAATTATATGAAGGTACTAAGAATGTTGAATGTAAAGATTGTGAAATCATGAATGTCTTGCCGAATTGTTTTAATTGCGGCTAAAGACTAAGTGTGGGGTGATTCAATTAAACCTAACCTTAGTCGTAGCTAGTTATGAGTTGAATAACATTGGGATTGTATGGTTATATGTGCAGGAACAATGTCAGGCAGACAAGATAAAAGAAAGGGAGCGTCCACATCGGGCGCCGACAGAAAAAGAATAAGGTTGGGAACAGTAGTTCCAGCGGTACCAGCGATTTCGAGAGGCCAACGCCGACAATACAGAACCCGATGGGTGACTGATGAAGGGAAGAAATGGTATGCAAAAAACAAAGAAACCAAATACTTCCCGGAAGAGCATATAGCAAGGGAGCCGCTGGCATAGGAATTCCCACGGATCGTACACCGGATTGACAACGCCGGGCTGAACTTCATCTTCGAAGAGCCCAAGGAGTGCAATCTCCATCTGATTCGGGAGTTCTATGCTAACTGGAACCCGACCCTCTGCAGTCACACCGTCAAAATCAGGGGACAGGTTGTCACCTTTGAGCCCCATCACCTGAACGCTATATTGGGGGCGCGAGACACAGACGCCCATGTACTCCGACAGCTGAACATAACTCCACCTTATGCGGATATCAAACACACTCTATGTAGAGCCCGTTCGACAGCATGGTGGAGCAGACACAAGGAGAGGGGATACCATTAGACACTGCCTTACTCTCAGATGAACAGGGAAGCCAAGATCTGGCTAAACATTGTGTGTTCCTGCCTGATCCCGGGGTGCACATGACAGATGTCACCCAAGATCGAGTATGCTTGGTGTATGCCTTAATGAAAGGGCTTGAGATAAATGTTGGGGCGGTAATCATTTTCTCCATGAAGAGAGCCCGCTTACATCAAGGGCACAGGTACGGGTTCGGTGGTTTGCTTACCACATTCCTGAGGGGCCATGATATCGAGGAGGAGGCCCTGGATTACATCCCAGAAATTGACAGGCATGCCTTGGATGTCACCAAAACCCAGGCACCTGACACTACTCACGAGCCTGTTCTCACACTAGCCGAGCGACATGCTCGGGATGATCAGTATTTGACCCGCATGTACAGGATGTAGATGCTGCAGTTGCGCATTGGAGGGAGGCCAGCAACAAAAGATGAGCTGTGGCAGGTCGAATAGTCCCATTGAACCGAAGTCGTAAATAGTGACCGTTCCCTATGATGGATGGATGACGACCGTCTTAAGGAAAATGTAGTCGATAGGAGTAGTTCTTTCTTTCTTTTATTTTCTTTCTTTTGTTTATTTCCCAAACGTGTCGTTACTTCTTGGTTCGAAATTATTGTTACGTGTTGTACCTGATATTAAGATGCAAAGGTGATTCGTATGAAAGCATGCAAATGTGTAAACATGTTGAGATACCTAGGCCGTAGAGTTCGATTCGGTGTGATTGAGGCTTAATATTGAATTCTTATAATTAGCTGATTGAAGAGTCTATTAATATGTCTTGAGTTGAGCATGTGCAATGAGTGTGAGGTGAGGTTTCGATTATTCCATGCTATTGTGAAGTGTCTAGAACTTGCCTGGTGTGTGTACAAAATGAAATGAAGGATGTGTATTGTAGGAAAGAATGTAGGCATTTCTTTGATTAAACCGAAAGTTTTTTTCCATTGTCATACCTACCTTGAATGTACATCCTAGTTAGCTCCATTGAGCCTTTAACCTATTTTTCTTCTTTATTCGAAGAGGTACAAACCGAGCTTAATCCCTTCTTTTCATTAGCCATGAATTTGATCCAAAACTCTTAAGCTCTCAAGAAAAATAGTTTTCCCACAGTGTAAAGGAGTGAGAATTGTGAAAAGAAAGGAAAAGCGGAAGTGGTGAAAGTTAAAGAAAAGGTAAAAGGTGCACTTGCTGAAATGAAATAAAAGAAAGATGTATAACTAATCTTTGTTATTAATGTCGAGTGTGCTTAAAGAAATGGGATCAAAAATAAAGAAAAACTTCAAGAAGGAGAGGATGAAGGAAGAAACAATGCCCATAATGATGGTGGGATGTATTGAAAAGCACTTAAGGAAGCTAGTTGCTATTATTGGTTAGCCCAGTATTTACTAGTTCCTTAGCTTACATTACAACCCGTTAAGTCCTACGTGATCTTACATCACGCGTCCTTATATCAGTGGAGTAATACTCTAAAGGCAAGCCTATGGTTCATTACATCATGCATGTGAATTCTTTGGGAGAGAGAGAGCGAAATCGTGTTCATATACCCCTACATGTAATGCTGTGGAAATCATATGATTGAAAAAGGGGGAGATTCTCTTATGTTGTGAGGGAACATGCTTGACGAGAGATTAAATTTCGTGTCGGATGTCTTGATCAGTTGATTTGCATGCGTTTGCCGAGATCAAGAGTCGATCCTTGAGTTTAGGAGGTCTTAATGTGGGGAAGGTTATTGTATTGATGAGACCATGCATGTTTTCTTGATGATTTGCTAGATTAAATAATCGGTATGGCCATAGCTTGAGTTGTCGAGCCAAAGTAGCTATGCGTGGGTGTCAATTGCATGAGATGTGAGAGTATTGTTCGAGGACGAACAAGGTTTTAAGTGTGGGATAAGTGATCTTGGGCAGAATTATATGCCCAAGTGATACTCAAATGCGTCATTTCGTCTTGTTTATCTATTGTTATTTGTGCATTCTCATGTGATTTGTAGCTAAAATGTGAATTTGTACTAATCAACATGATTAGTGTTGTTTTGCAGGTAAAACGGAATTTTGGGAAGCTAAGATACATGTTGGTAAAAATTGGGAATGGACTTGGAAGCAAGGAGTGGAAAAGGTCAAGGAAGAGCAACAAAAATAAGGGCTCCGTGATGGAGCCATGTCACGCTGCCATCGTGGGGGAATTCTGCCTCGGGTGAATTATTTTGTCCAATTCCAGTGAAGGTTCGCGTTGCCTCCCTGACACGGAGGCCATGCCACACGATGCAATCCATTGCACGTTGATTACATTTACTTGGGACATCAATTTCCAGTGTAGGTGCGCGATTGCACCGTGGCACATTGGCCTGGCTTCGCATTGCAGGCCGTGGCATGCTGAGGAGAAATTGCTGAGGAACCTAATTCCAGAGAGGGTCCGCGATAGCTCCGTGGCACGGAGGAGGTGCTCCGCGATACACTCCGGGACACGTTGCTTGTTATTCCGGGAAAAATTTCCTGTAGAATAAATAGCACACTTAGGTTTTATTTTAAACATTCTGACTTGGTTGAGCAAGAACGTGGATTACATGCAGTTGAGGGGATGAAAATTCTAGAGTTCTTCTCTATCTCTTTCTCTTTTATCTTAATTATTTGTATGATTTATACTCATTTGATGATGTTTAATTCACAAATGAGTGGCTAAATTCACTTCTTGCTGACGTTAAGAACAATTGTAGTGGAATGTAATTGTTGATCATTTTGGTTTTCATCTTCTCTTCAATGGTTGTTCTATCAATTCTTGTTCTTACTGCATTAATGTTTGGCCAATGTTAATGTATATCTAAAAAATCCAATTTTGATTTTGAAAAGGAAAGAAATTGGAAAGTTGTGAATTGGTAGGATATGATCTCTTCTTAGTTTGGTAAATTGAGAATTGATTTACATTCAGAATAGAAATAATTCTGAAAGTCTTATTAGTCAATTAAGGAATCGGTTTTGTATGGCTAGAACATGAAATTCTTTTATCACAGAAATGTAGATTGAAGGTTCATGATTCTTAAGTTGGGTAGGAGACGAAAGTTCCAATCCATAGGCAATAATTCTTGACTAGCAACCGAAGGAAAGATTAACTGAATTGTATCGATAAATTAATTCCCTGCATGTTCGTTTATCATCAGCTTGCTCATTACTATAGTTCAGACTCACTTTATAATTTTTCTTTAGGTTCGTATAAATTAGGAAACTATACTCTCAAAATCTTATTTAAATTGTTGCCTGCATTCTTAAAGTTATAGTTCATTAACACTTAAGTTAATTATTACCTTAGTTCAGTCCCTGTGGGATCGATACTTGGCTTTACTTAAGCCGCTTTACTACTTGTTCGACCACGTACACTTGCGCGTAGTTACCAAACGCCCGAACACCCACTTCCCAGAATAGACGAATTGTTTGATCAGCTACAGGGAGCGAGGTATTTTTCAAAGATTGACTTAAGATCAGGATATCATCAGGTCCGGGTTCGTGAAAGAGATATTCCAAAGATTGCCTTCAGGACCAGATATGGCCACTTTGAATTTCTAGTCATGTCCTTCAGACTGAAAAATGCCCCAGCAGTGTTCATGTACCTGATGAACAATGTTTTCATACCATACCTAGACTTGTTCGTGATAGTATTTATCAATGATATTCTGGTGTATTCTCGTTCAGAGGTAGATCACCGGGATCATCTACAGACAGTGCTCCAAATTCTCAGAGATCGCCAGCTATATGCAAAAAATTTTAAATGTGAATTTTGGCTGAATTTAGTAGCCTTCTTGGGCCATATTGTGTCAGATGCTGGTATATAGGTAGATATGCAGAAGATAGAGGCAATGAAAACATGTCCTGGACCTACCACTCCGACCGAGGTACGTAGTTTCCTGGGGTTAGCCAGGTATTACAGAAGGTTCATGGAAGGATTTTCCACTTTAGCAGCACCTTTAACCAAACTAACATAGAAGGCAGCAAAATTCCATTGGACTGAGGCATGTGAGCAGAGCTTTCAGGAACTGAAAGACAGATTGACATCGACACTGATGCTAGCATTGCCAGAAGGAACGGAGGGTTATGCAGTCTATTGTGATGCTTCGGGTGTTGGGTTAGGATGTATTTTGATGCAGCATGGTAAGGTGATTGCCTATGCTTCCAGGCAGCTGAGGAGGCATGAGAAGAACTACCCTACCCATGACCTGGAGTTAGCCGTGGTGATTCATGCCTTGAAAATATGGAGACACTACCTGTATGGCATCCACGTAGATATTTTCACTGATCACAAAAGCCTGCAATATATTTTCACCCAGAAAGAGTTGAATTTGTGGCAGTGTCGCTAGTTGGAGCTGTTAAAGGATTATGATATGAATATTTTATATCATCTAGGAAGGGCCAATGTTGTAGCAGATGCCCTTAGCCGCAAATCCATGGGAAGCCTGACATATTTACATCCCGAGCAGAAGGAATTGGCCCAAGAATTGCATCAGCTAGCCAGTTTAGCCATTCGTATAGTAGAATCAGGAGACAATGGAGCGGTAATCCAGAATACCGCAGTGTCATCATTGGTGGTGGAATTGAAAGAACGGCAGTATGAAGATCCTAGACTAGTTCATCTCAGAAATAGGGTCCAGCGAGGGGAAGTGACTGGTTTCCAGGTAATTGAGGATAGAGTTTTGAGATATAGAGATCGCCTCTGCATTCCAAACGTGGCATGGCTTCGCCAGAAAATTATGGGTGAGGTACACTATGCCCGTTACTCTCTCCATCCAGGTTCGACAAAGATGTACCATGACGTAAAAGAGATTTACTGGTGGTCGGGAATGGAAAGGGGGATAGAAGAATTTGTAGCTCAATGTCCCAACTGCGAACAGGTGAAAGCTGAACATCAGAAACCAGACGGACTGACATAGGATATAGCTGTCACGCCCCGCCTTGGGAGGCATGACTGGCACCTGGTGCCCTACTAGGACCTCGACTGCTGGACTACTGATCCTAAGCACTTTTGGTGCCAGGCTGGCTCTAATTCTGGATTTATGAAAACAACGATCTATATAATAGCTATAAATACAACCTCCGGCCGACTAGGCTTATAGCCACATGTAGGAATATAACAGCTAACCAGAACAACTGAGCATAAGAAAACCTATGCGGACCGACAAGGCCACTATGCTGACTAGTTATCACTGAAAAGTATAATCAAGTGCTAAACTGATCTATGACCGACAAGGTCACCAACTGACAACTGAACAAGGACCCACACGACCATCACATGAAAACTAAAAACATACACACGTCCCCACACGACCGGTACAACTAACCACCGGGAATATACAATCTGCAAGCCTCAAAGAATAATAAGATGGTCGGGATAGGGCCCCAACCTACCCATACTGTACAAACAAAAAGGGACCTTTAGCTATGGAGCTCTGGATGACAGGAGCTGAAGACTCTGTACGCTGGTTGGAACTACGAGGGATCTCCTCCTCGTCTATGAGTACCTGCAGGCAAGTAATGCAGCATCCCAAAACGGGCGTCAGTACCACTGGTATTGAGTATGCAAGCAATAACTGAAAATAACTGAAAGAAAATAATAATACTGATAGATACTGAAGTAATAGGAGACGGGCTGAGACTGACTAAAAAGAGCGTAACTTTACTGAAGAGAGTAAGAGTAGTACCTGATAACATGGCAGTCTACTTTCTATCTATTAATAACTAATACAACATAGCATAAAAGAACCTTACCAGCCCCCATAAGCCATAAGGTACCAACCAACACACAATCTATATTCCCCTACCTAGGTCATACCATCCACCTAGTAACTTTGAGCATCACGCTGGCCCCCTAGGTATGCAACTTGGGCCCACTGGGACCCTGACTATAGCTAGATCTGAGTCCGGAGGACTCCTGAAATCTGAAATCTAAAATCTATAATCTGAAAACTGTAATCTGCACTCAGGGCGCAAGCGCTCGACACGAGGTGTGGTATAGGGCTGATCAGCCTGCTATGGGGAATCTGCATCCCATCTTTGTCCATTGGCGGATGGCATGCCACTCCATAGAGCGACGTATCCTCACCCTCTGGTGGGCAAGTCGACACAGCTATTAACCCTGGGGCGGTAAAAGATGCTCTAAGGGTGCCCAACATAGAACAATCATGTCTCCACAGATATTAATAACCGCATGTAACATATATATACTAAATTTGATAATAATATTTATATTCTAGTTTTCTATTCTGAATTTCATACTGAAATATACTGAATCTAATACTGAAATATGTTGAATCTGATACTGAAATATACTGAATCTAATATTAAGATATACTGAGTTTGAAATAATATTTCTGGAATATTCTGCTGGGAATTATACTATTTTACTGAGTTTCATGCTGAACACTGTATAATAATAATAACATGCTTACTGAACTCATACTGAATATAATATACGGCTTCTGAAATATTCTATTGGAATTTGTACTATTTTGCTGTACTGGAACTACTAGCTTGTCGAATGAAACTGGCTTTACATACCTCAACTGTCGACTTTCTGATTAACTGGCACAACTCAGCTAATGTTCAGTTATTTCTCTTAACTGTGTTCATATTCACGAAAGAATAAAATTAATTCTACTATTATTTTGGAAAGAAACCATACTTATGGGTATACCTACTGCCTATTCTTCGACTTATCGAAGAACGACCGAAAACTCGTAATTTCTCGGAAGTCCAGAAGGGAGAAATACTCACTTTAATGTTGGGAGTATATTAACACTAGTTTGGAGAAATTTCACTTACCTTGGCTCGGTGAGACGACGATTCATTGGCCGAATTTCACGAAACTAACTCCGTAGGAATGCTCCCTGCAGCTTTACACTTCACTACCCGAAGTTAATTTGAGTTTAGACTACGTTTAATGGCGTAAATGGAAGGAAACTTATGTTGAACCTTCGTCCTCCTCTGTTCTCTGGATGTTCACTGGAAATAAAATGAAAATATAACTTAAAAATGAAGTGGGAGGATTATATACTTGGGCTCGAACCCCTCCTCTTTAAGTCGCATTTGTCGAATGCGATTTATAAGTCGTATTTGCCTTGCGACGCTCCGACTTGGTGCTTGTCCGGTCTCTCCCCGGGCCCTTTTCTCGCACATATGACATTCTAAAACTCTTAACTAACATGCAAATAGGCCAATTAATTGTCAAGAACTTACGGGGTGTAACATCCTCCCCCCCTCAAGAACATTCGTCCTCGGATGTTAACTTCTGTTTACAGAAATTTTAACTTGTTCTACTTATTCTGGAAAAAATTTCGGCAGAGTTTTCCCTGTAATATGGACTATTTCAAAAATCCTAAAACATAGAAATGTCCAATACAGGTACTCCATATAATACTATAGCATTCATTTCATAATAAACTGAAGTCAACATCTCACTTATATGCATGAATATAAAGCAACTCATAAAACAACAATATCAACATACCTCTGGCTGACTAAGTCTGAAATAACTGAGGGTATCTGGCTTTCATATCTTCTTTACTTCCCATGTCATTTCCTCTCGGTTCCTGTTACGCCATAACACTTTGACAGAAGCAACATCTTTAGTTCTTAATCTGCGGATCTGCCGGTCTAGTATGGCTACCGGAACTTCTTCATAGGCCAACTTCTCTGTAACCTGAACATCTTGGACTGGGACAATTCTAAAGGGATCTCCTATGCACTTTGTTAGCATTGATACATGGAAAACTGGGTGGATAGATTCTAACTCAGAGGTAAGTCTAACTTATATGCCACTTGGCCTATTCTTCGGTGAATCTGATAAGGCCCAACAAACCTCGGACTGAGCTTGCCTTTGTTGCCAAATCTCATTACACCCTTCATCGGCGAAACTTTCAAAAACACCCAATCACCCACATTAAATTCCAAGTTTCTGCACCGCACGTCAGCATAAGATTTTTGGCGACTCTGAGCAGTCAGTAAACGTTCTCTGATAAGCTTTACTTTTTGCTCTGACTGATGAATGATATCTGGCCCAATCAATGTTGATTCTCCTACCTAAAACCAACCAACTGGAGATCTGCACTTTCGCCCATATAATGCCTCATAAGGCGCCATTTGAATAGCTGAATGGTAACTGTTATTATAGGAGAACTCAATGAGTGGTAAATGCTCATCCCAGTTACCTCCGAAATCCAACACACATGCTCGCAACATATCCTCGTGCGTTTGAATGGTGCGTTCTGCCTGCCCATCTTTCTGAGGATGGAAAGCTGTGCTCAGGTTAACTTGCATCCCCAAGCCTCTCTGAAATGATTTCTAGAACTTAGCCGTAAATTGCGCCCCTCTGTCGGGGATAATGGACACTGGAACCCCATGCAGCCTAACTATTTCTCTGATATATAGCTTAGCATAATCTTCAGCTGAAAAAGTAGTCCTTACTGGCAAGAAGTGAGATGATTTTGTAAATTTGTCAACTATTACCCAGATTGAATCATATCTACGCCTGGTGCGAGGTAATCCTGCAACAAAATCCATATTTACTGCTTCCCATTTCCATAGAGGCAAAGCTATATCCTGAGTTAGTCTTCCTAGTTTCTGATGTTCAGCTTTTACCTGCTGGCAGTTGGGACACTGAGCTACGAATTTCTGCTATCCCCTTCTTCATTCCTGGCCACCAGTAGATTTCTTTTATATCGTGGTACATTTTCGTCGTACCTGGGGTGGAGAGAATAACGATCATAATTTACCTCGCCCATAATCTGTTGGCGAAGCCTTGCAACGTCTGGAACACAAAGGCGATCTTTATATCGCAATACCCCATCCTCGGTTATCTGAAAATCTGTCACCTCTCCTTGCTGAACTCTGTTTCTAAGCTGAACCAGGCTAGGATCTTCACACCGCCGTTCCTTTACTTCCACGACTATAGACGACACTGCGGTGTTCTGGATTACCGCTCTCTTGTCCTCTGTTTCTGCTACACGAACGGCGAAACTGGCTAACTAATGCAATTCCCGAGCTAATTCCCTCTGCATGATCTTGGGCAAATTTATATGCCCAAGTGATACTCAAATGTATCATTTTACCTTATTTATCTATCGATGTTTGTACATTCTCATGTGAATTGTAATAAAATGTGAATTTATACTAACCAACATGATTAGCGTTGTTTTGTAGGAAAAATATAAAGTTATGGAGCTAAGATGCATGTTGGGAGAGATCGGGATTGGACTCGGAAGCTAGCAAGGGAAAAAGCACAAGAAGAGCACGAATTAAAGGGGCTCCGCGATGGGGCCGTGTCACGCTGCCATCGCGGATGCATTCTTCCTGGAGGCTATAATTATGCCAAATTCTAGTGAAGGTGCGCATTGGAGCCGTGGCACGTTGGCCTAGCCCCGCGTTGCACGCCGTGCCACGTTGGGCCTTATTACCTGGACGATCGAATTCCAGTGAGGGTCCGCGTTGGTGGCGTGTCAACGAGGCAGTTCTCCGCGATGCACTCCATGACACGTTGCTCGTTATTCTGGGAAAAATTTCCACTAGTATAAATAGAACACTTAGGTTAATTTTTAATAATTCTGACTGGGTTGAGCAAGAACGTGGGTTACAGGCAGTTGAGGGGACGAAAATCTCAGAATTTTTCTCTATCTCCTTCTTCTTTATTTCAATTTCTTGTATGATTAACACTCATTTAACGATGTTTAATCCACAAATGAGTGGCTAAATTCCCTTCTTGCTGAGGTTAAGAACATTTGTATTGAAATGTAATTATTGATAAATTGGTTTTTCATCTTTTCTTCCATGGTTGTTCTATTGATTCTTGTTCTTACTGCATTAATGTGTGGCCAATGTTAATGTATATCTAAAAAGTCCGGTTTCACTCGAGATAGCAAGAAATTGGAAAGTTGTGAATTGATAGGATATGATCTTTTCTTAGTTTGGGAAAATTGAGAATTGATTTACCTTCAGGATAGAGATATACCTGAAAGTCGTATTAGTCAATTAAGGAATCGGTTTTGTATGGCTAGAACATGAATTTCATTTTATCATAGAAATGTAGGTGGAAGGTTTATGATTCTTAAGTTAGGTTAAATACGAGAGTTTTAATCCATAGGCATTAATTCTTGACTAGCAACCAGAGGAAAGATAAATCAAATTGTATCAATAATTTATTTCTCTACATGTTCATTTTAGCCTCAACATGCTCACACTTATAGTTCAGAATCAACTTGTATCTTCATTTTAGACTTAGTATAAAATTAGGAAACAAAATATCAAATTTCTCTTCATACTGTTGTCTGCATCTTAGAGTTAAAGTTCATTGACACTCGAATAGATTATTACCTTAGTCCAGTCCCTGTGGGATTGATACTTGGCTTACTTGAGCCACTTTACTACTTGTTCGACCACGTGCACTTGCGTGTAGTTATACCCAAAAACAACCCGAACAAGGTTTTGGTGCTGTTGCCGGGGGCTGGCAATTGGCAAATTTTTCTTAAGTGTTTGTTTACTATTTCTTCTTAGTGTTGAAAACTTGGACTTACCCTGTATTTTGCAGATACTAATTTCTGTTGAACACTGGGAAGAGACAAGGAGCTGGTGGACTCATATTTATTGCCAGAAAGACAATTTCATCGTCAAAGGAGAGAAGCTCTAGAGAAAAAGCTGTAGTTGCTCAAACTAACAATCCTGGAGCAACAACAGAATCCACCAGTTGTAAGGGAAATGTTAGTTCCCGAGGACATGGCAGCTAGGCCAGTTTGTGAGGTGGAAATCCCACATGCTAACAATGTCACATCTAGCATTTGCAAACTTGAGCCAGGAGGGAGGTTCGAGCTTAAACAAAACATGGTGCAATTGTTGCATACCAGCGGGCAGTTCACAGGTCTCCCTCATGAGGATCCATAGCAACATCTCAAAAATTTTTTGGAGATAAGTGACACTTACATCCCCGCTGGAGTGTAATCAGATTATGTCAGGCTTACATTGTTCCCATTCTCACTTTTGGGAGAAGCTAAGAGGTGGTTGAAAGCTGAGCCACCTAATTCTATCACTACGTGGGATGATCTTGCAAAGAAATTCTTGACTCAGTTCTTCCCATCCGATAAAACAGCAAGACTTAGAAGTCAAATTCTGAGTTTTAAACAGAGAGAGAGGGAGAGAATCTGTATCAGGCCTGGGAGAGATTCAAATCTATGTTGCTGCGGGATTGTCCTCATCATCACCAATCGAATGATGTGCTGGTGCATACTTTCATAGAGGGTTTGGAACCCCACACAAAAATCTTGCTAGACTCAGCAGCTGGGGGACAAGCATTGGAGAAAACTTATAAGGAGCTGTATACCTTGTTAAATCGTATTTCGCAGGGAAATCCAAGTGGAATGCGGACTCGTCAAGAGGAGGAACAAGGAAAGCAGCAGGAGTATTAGAAGTGGATGGTTTTACAGCTATTGCTGCACAGATAGTTGCATTACAGAATCAACTCAACACCCACTTCAGTAACATGAGCATGAACCAGTCTCAAGCCCCAGTAAATGTAGTGCAGCAGATTTGGTGTGAAGTGTGCGGGGGTAGTGAACACTCAGCTGAGTGTTGTGGAGAAAATCCTGATTCGGTAAACTTTGTTGGAAATGTACAAAGGAACAACCACCTACAGTATAGCAACAGCTACAATTCCAACTGGAGGAATCACCCAAATTTCTCGTGGGGTAGCAACAACAATCAAGGGCAAAGTTCGAGTCAGGGGGCGCAGAGAAATCAAGGAGGGCAGCAGAACTATCGGTCACAATATAGAAGTAACAATGCACCTCCTCCGCCACCGTCACCCAGCATCGAGGAAATGTTCAAGACAATGATAGCTACCAAGCTCAATTGTAGACTGACTACGTGAAATTGGCAGCCGAGGTAAAGAACAATCAGTTAGCTACCAAGGCACTGGAGTACCAGTTTGGGCAATTTGCTGGAGCCCAAAACACCAGGACAAGAGGAGGACTTCCGAGTGACACTGATCCCAACCCCAAGCAAGTGAATGCAGTGACCACAATGAGTGGTTTACAACTTAAAGAGGTGGAACCAGAAAGACCACCTCAACAGTCGGGAGCAGCAGAAACTGAGAGGGAGCAAAGTGATGAGAGGGGGAAGAAAAAGGATGCTGAACCAGAAAGACCACCACCCCTGTTCCCTCAAAGATTAAAGAAACACAAGGAGGAGGCGTGTTTCAAAAAGTTCATGGAGGTGCTTAAACAGGTACACAGTAACTTACCTCTTGTTGATGTTTTGCAGGGAGTGCCGAAGTACGCAAAGTATATTAAGGACATCATGGCGAACAAAAACAGGTTAACTGAGTACGCTACGGTGGCTCTTACGGAGGAGTGCACTTTTTGGATACAAAACAGATTGCCCACAAAGCTCAAGGACCCTGGGAGCTTTACAATACAAATTACAATTGGGTAGAGTATCCGAGCTCGCGGATTATGTGATTTGGGAGAGAGCATTAACTTGATGCCGACATCGGTATTCAAGAAGTTGGGGCTAGGGAGTCCTAGACCAACAACAGTGATCTTGCAACTAGCAGATCGTTCCTTGCAAGACCTGATGGCATTGTGGAGGACGTGCTGGTGCAAGTGGGCTCCCTCATCTTCCCGATAGACTTTGTTGTGCTGGACTTCGAGCCAGACGCGGAAGTCCCATTTATTTTGGGACGTCCTTTCTTGGCGACCAAGAAAGCGCTGATTGATGTAGCTGCAGGGCAGCTAACCATGCGAGCACACGACAAGGTGGAGGTGTTTGATGTATACAAGGCCACCAAACTCCCAGCTGTGTACGAGGAACTCTCGGTGATCAACGTGATTAATCAAGCTGATGTTGTCCAGAGCGTTGAGTCACAGGAGTTATTGGGGAAACCACCGGAGCGATGTAAGCATTACTGGGGTGAGGACGGGGGTCAAGAGAAAACGTCCATCACCCTAGAGGATGACTGAGCTTAATGACGTCGAGCCGCGACGGTAAACCAGGCACTGCACGGGAGGCAACCCGTGAAATTTTTTTCATAATATTTTAATAGATTTCGTGGAAAATAAAAAGAGAAAAGAGAAAGGAAAAATGAGAAAAATATAAAAAAAACAATAATAAAAACAAAATTTGTATTTTATGTGAAACCTATAAATTCTAACCAATTTCTTGTTGTGAGATAAATTTTAGGTTGAACGGAGGATAAATGTGCAAAGGATCGCAAAGGAAAAATCGAGGTGACAAAAATAATAAAAAGTGGCAAAACAGTGAGCCCACGTGATGGCTCCGTGTCACGGAGGAGGGCCTCCGTGTTACCCTCCGTGACATGTTGAAGGTAATTTTAGAATTTTTACAAATTCCAGAACACCTGCGTGATGGCTCCGTGTCACGGAGGGAATGCTCTGCGTTACCCTCCGTGACACGTTGAGGGTAATTTCGCGTCGGGTCACACCGGGTCGCCGGGTGATCCGCGTGAAATCTACACTTTTTAAACTCTAATTCCCCTCATTTTTCCTCATTTTTCATCTCCTCCGCGACAAACATCCCAAAAACCCCTTCTCCCTCAACGTGACATGGACCTAGGCACACATTTTCATCAAGTTTTCTTCATTTCATCGAATTCAAGGTATGTTCTTCAACTCTATCTCAATTCTTGTCGAATTTTTCTATGTTGAACATGTGATGTGAGCAAAACTTGCCCTAAGTAGAAATTAAGCTTAAATTCAATTGAGTTATTGTTGATTGATGTTCGTAGTATCATTGTGATTGCATGAACTCGATAATTACATAGCTTGATAGAATTTTTGTAAAATCATAGGTAGGGCTTGAATTTGAATATGAAAAGGGAAAATTTAGTTGACATTTGAAATTCTTGCTGGGGTGTGTATGTTGGGTGAGATGAGTTGGTTGTGCTAACTGTTAATATGCTAAAGACCGACGGATTTTTGGGGTAACGAAATTGTGATATGCAAGAAATGGGTGAATTGTATAGGTTCATGTAGATAAATTTTTTCTTTGTTTCTCCTTGCTAAGTGCTACGTGATGAAATGTGAACGATGGTAATGTTGTGGTTAGCTGTACGAAGTCTGAGTAGTATAAAAGAATTTATACCGTCGAATTCTCTGAATGCACGAGGCGTATTTGTTGTGTTTTTGTTTTTTTTAATATAAATTGGGAATAAGTATGATCTTGCCGTAATGTTATGATTGTGGCTAAAGACTAAGTGTGGGGTGGCCTAGCTTAACCCAACCTTAGTCGAAGCTAATTTTACTTGGATTAACATTGGGACTGTCTGTTTGGTTTGACAGGAACAATGGCAAGCAAGCAAGATAAAGGGAAGGGCGCATCTACATCGGGCGCCGGAAGGAAAAGAATTAGACTGGGAACAGCAGTCCCAGCAGCACCATCGGTTCCACACAGCCAACGCCGTCAATATGGAACTCGATGGGTGAGAGAGGAGGGGAAGAAATGATACACAAAGCATAAGGAAAGCAAATACTTCCCCGAAGAACACATTGCTAGGGAACCGTTGGCACAGGAGTTTCCCAGGATTGTCCACAGGATTGAGGCAGCCAGGCTGAACTTCATCTTTGAAGAGCCCAAGGAGTGAAACTTGCACCTGATTCGGGAATTCTATGCGAACTGGAACCCGACACTCAGAAATGACACCATAAAGATAAGGGGGCAGATATTCACTTTTGAGCCCCATCACCTTAATGCCATCTTGGGGGGGGGGGGGGCGGGACATAGACGCCCATGTGCTTCGGCAGTTGAATATCACTCCACCATACGCGGACATCAGACGCACTTTGTGTGGAGCCCGGTCTACAGCACGTTGGAGCAGGCATAAGGAGAGGGGCTACCATCAGACATTGCCCTACTCACAGATGAACAGGGAAGCCAGGATATGGCTTAAGATTGTTTGTTCCTGCCTGATCCCGGGGGTGCATATGACAGATGTCACCCAGGATCGTGTGTGCTTGGTGTACGCCCTGATGAATGGGCTGGAGATCAATGTCGGGGAAGTGATCATCTCCGCCATGAAGAAAGCTCGTTTGCATCAAGGGTATAGGTACGGGTTTGGTGGCTTACTGACCACGTTCCTAAGGGGCCTAGATGTTGAGGAGGAGGCCCTTGATTACATCCCGCAGATGGAGAGGCGGGCGTTAGATGTCACCAAAACTAAGGCACCCGACAAAACTCACAGGCCAGTTCTCACATTAGCCGAGCGACATGCTCGAGATGATCAGTACATGGATCGCATGTTCGGGATGCAGATGCTCCAGCTGCGCATAGGCGGGAGGTCGGCAACAGAAGATGAGCTATGGCAGCTCGAGCTAGACTACCCTTTTGGCGAAAATGCCAGGGCTCTATACCGAGTGGGGCCAGCTTTTGTAGAGCCCACTGATGATGTTGTCCCCACATACGAGGAGACACGTTGTGATGACTCCGATGTGGAGTCAAATGATGACGACGGGGGTGATTCAGACATGGGAGATGAGGTAGCGGCACCTGACGAAGAAGTGGAATACTTTGATTGATCAGGGAGTTTCACCACCTACTTTCGTACTATGCTGAATTTTATGAACATTGGGGACAGTGTTCGATTTAAGTGTGGGGTGGGAGTAGTTAGGTGTTGGTTGCTGTTTGTTATTAATGTATGTCTCTGTTCTGTTGTTGTGCTTGGATAAACTTGTGGCCCTGTGATTTTTGTGTTTATGTCTGTATTGTAATTAAGGTGAAGCTGTTGTGTGCTGTTGAATGTTGTTAGCTGGTTTTGTAAATATCTTTGTTTTATCAAAATTATCGATATTTTTAAAAAAAAATTATGAATTTTTTAATCTTTGGGTTTCTCGGCGTTTGTTTTTGGTTCTTTTACCGAGAATAGTCCCATTGAACCGAAGTCGTTGATCACGGGCAAAGATAGCATGCCCGAGATATGCTTTACACCTTAATTTAGTCTTGTTTATCTAAATTATTTTATACATTTTCATGAAATTTTATATAAATGTGAATATATGTGCTAACCAACATGATTAGTCCTTGTTTTGTAGGTTTCAAGGATTTTGAGGAACTAATTCACAAGTTGGTGAAAGAAAGGAATGGAGTGGAAGCAATTGGCGAAAGTCGGCAAGGAGCATGCCTTAGCAAGGCTGGCCGCGCCAGGCAGCGTGCCATGCTGTGCGTGTGCCGCGCCCAGTGCCGTGCCACGCCCCTGCCAGGCGCACGAGAAAAGGCAGCAGCAAGCAGAAATCCAGCGCGCCAGGGCCGTGCCACGCTAGGCCAGCTGCGCGCCAGCAGCATGCCAGCGCGCTGCATGAGCAGCGTGTCACATTGGCCAACGCGGTGACCCTCGGCAGTTTGGCTTCCGGAGGCACTTTCCAAAGAGCTTTCGCGTTGCCTCCGTGAGTGCTCCGTGATACACTCCGTGACACGGAGCCGTTCCACGACAGGCTAAATTATGCACGTTCTCCATTTACTATAAACGGGACACTTAGCTCCTAAAATCATTTGGTCACGATTTTATTCTGGAAAACTACCTAGGAGTGAAGGGAGAAGTGGGAGAACTCATCTAGGGTTTGTCAAATTCCCTTCTCATCTACCAAATTCATGTAAGTATGTTAGTTTAGTAGTAGTTAGTGTAGTTTTACGAACATGAATGGCAAGAACCCTTCCTCTGGGGTTGAAGCCATGAATTATGGTTGTGATTTTATGAAATTGTTTTGGAATTAAGTTATTGATTGTTGTTTTCGTCTTGCATTCTAGATTATTGGTTGTTTTTATGATTGATCACCATGAAAGCATATTTGTTAGCTTGAGTAATAGCTTGAGAAAGCATTACCTAGGACAGGACATGAGAATGTGAGGAGCACGTTTGTATCTCGGGAGAGATTTTTATGTCAGGATAGAAATATACCTAACACCATGCTTGGTTGACACACGGGGGTTATGAAAGACCAACTTGGGATGTCACATCACCACTCGAAGAAGTAGTTGTGAGGCTAAGTTGAGTTAAATGGTTAGATGCACGAAAGTCCCTAATTGTTTCCCCGTAAACCACAACATAATTGATTGCCCGCGACTAGAAAATTAAACTCCTTGCTCACAATGATGCAGTGAGGATAGATTGCCGTGTTTAGAGGCTCGAAAGACCATAAACATGCAATTCCAATTATGTGAAATAACAATTGATAGTTCCATGCTTAACCCATTGCAAATCGTAGGATCGCATGATTAATTGGTTTTAACTCTATGTTGCTCCTAGAGTAATTTCAGAATATTTCGTTGACCCAAACTTAGACTTAATTAATCTGAATCGAAAATGTCTATAACAAACACTTGAGGTATTTAAGATCATAATATAAATGGATAGTTAGAGGAATGGGTCCAGTCCCTGTGGGTTCGACAATCCGGTTTTTAAAAAGAGCCACTATATTACTTGCACGACCCGTACACTTGCGGACGCGCGAATCGGGCACGTCAGTCGTAATTAGTGACCGTTCTCTATGATGGATGGATGACGACCGTCTTAAGGGAAAGGTAGTCGTTAGGAGTAAATTTCTTTTATTCATTTTTTCTTTTAGTTTTTTTCTTTTATTGGTTTGAATCCCAAAACCTGTCATTACTTTATGGTTGCGTGTTGTGCATGATATTTGAAATGCAAAGGTGATTCATATGAAAGCATGCAACTTTGTAAATATGTTGAGATACCTAGGCCATAGAGTTCGATTCGGTGTGATTGAGGCTTAATGCTTGAATTCTTGTAATTAGCTGATTGAAGAGTCTGTGAATATGTCTTGAGTTGAGCATGTGAAATGAGTGTATGGTGAGGTTTCGTTTCTTCCATGCTATTGTGAAGTGTCTAGAACTTTCCTGGTGTGTGTACAAAATGAAATGAAGGATGTGTATTGTAGGAAATGATGTAGGCATTTCTTTGCTTTAACCGAAAGTTTTTTTTTCATTATCGTACCTACCATGAATGTACACCCTAGTTAGCCCATTGAGCCTTTAGCCTATTTCTTTCTTTTGTCAAAAAGGTGTAAACTGAGCTTAACCCCTTCTTTTCATTATACGTGAATTTGATCCAAAACTCTTAAGCGCCGAAGAAAAAAAAATAATTTTCCCACAGTGGCAAGGAGTGAGAATGGTGAAAAGAAAAGAAAAAGCAGAGTGATGAAAGGAAAGAAAAGGTCGAAGGTGCACTCGTTATAAATTAAATATAATGAAGATGTATAAATAATCTTTGTTATTAAGTCAAGTGTGCTTAAAGATATGGGGTGAAAAATAAAGACAAACTTCAAGAATGGGAGGATGAAGGAAAAAAACAATGCCATAAGGTTGGTGGGATGTAATCAAAAAGCGCTTAAGGAGGCTAGTTGTTATTATTGGTTAGCCCAGTATTTTCTAGTTCCGTAGCTTACATTACAACCCGTTAAGTCCTACGTGATCTTACATCATGTGTCCTTATATTAGTGGAGTAATACACTAAAGGCAAGCCTATGGTTCATGACATGATGCATGTGAAGTCTTTTGGGAGAGAGAGAGCGAAATCTTGTTTATATGCCCCTGCATGTAATGTCTTGAGTTCTTGTGATTAAAAAAGGGAAATTTCTCTTGTGTGGTGAGGGCACATGCTCGACGAGAGATTAAAATTTGTGTCAAATATCTTAATCAGCTGATTTGCATGAGTTTACCGATATCGAGAGTCGATTCTTGAGTCTAGGAGGTCTTAATGTGTTGAAGGTCATTATATTGATAAGACTATGGATGTTTTCTTGATGATTTTCTGTATTAAATAATCGGTATAACCGTAGCTTGAATTGTCGCGCCAAAGTAGCCAGGAGGGGGTGTCAATTGCATGAGGTGTAAGATTATTGTTCAGGGACGAACAAGGATTTAAGTGTGGGGTAAGTGATCTTTGGCAAATTTATATGCCCAAGTGATACTCAAATGTGTCATTTTACCTTGTTTATCTATCGATGTTTGCACATTCTCATGTGAATTGTAATAAAATGTGAATTTATACTAACCAACATGATTAGCGTTGTTTTGCAGGAAAAATATAAAGTTATGGAGCTAAGATGCATGTTGGGAGAGATCGGGATTGGACTCAGAAGCTAGCAAGGGAAAAAGCACAAGGAGAGCACGAATTAAAGGGGCTCCGCGATGGGGCTGTGTCACGCTGCCATTGCGGATGCATTCTGCCTGGAGGCTTAAAATATGCCAAATTCCAGTGAAGGTGCGCGTTGGGGCCGTGGCACGCTGGCCTAGCCCCGCGTTGCACGCCGTGCCACGTTGGGCCTTAATACCTGGACGACCGAATTCCAGTGAGGGTCCGCATTGGTGGTGTGTCACGGAGGCAGTGCTCCGCGATGCACTCCGTGACACGTTGCTCGTTATTCCGGGAAAAATTCCCACTAGTATAAATAGAACACTTAGGTTCATTTTTAATAATTCTGACTGGGTTGAGCAAGAACGTGGGTTATAGGCAGTTGAGGGGACGAAAATCTTAGGGTTTTTCTCTATCTCCTTCTTCTTTATTTCAATTGCTTGTATAATTAATACTCATTTAACGATGTTTAATCCACAAATGAGTGGCTAAATTCCCTTCTTGCTGAGGTTAAGAACATTTGTATTGAAATGTAATTATTGATAAATTGGTTTTTCATCTTTTCTTCCATGGTTGTTCTATTGATTCTTGTTCTTACTGCATTAATGTGTGGCCAATGTTAATGTATATCTAAAAAGTCCGGTTTCACTCGAGAGAGCAAGAAATTGGAAAGTTGTGAATTGATAGGATATGATCTTTTCTTAGTTTGGAAAATTGAGAATTGATTTACCTTCAGGATAGAGATATACCTGAAAGTCGTATTAGTCAATTAAGGAATCGGTTTTGTATGGCTAGAACATTAATTTCGTTTTATCATAGAAATGTAGGTGGAAGGTTCATGATTCTTAAGTTGGGTTAAATACGAGAGTTTTAATCCATAGGCAATAATTCTTGACTAGCAACCAGAGGAAAGATAAATCAAATTGTATCAATAATTTATTTCTCTACATGTTCATTTTAGCCTCAGCATGCTCACACTTATAGTTCAGAATCAACTTGTATCTTCGTTTTAGACTTAGTATAAAATTAGGAAACAAAATATCAAATTTCTCTTCATACTGTTGTCTGCATCTTAGAGTTAAAGTTCATTGACACTCGATTAGATTATTACCTTAGTCCAGTCCCTGTGGGATCGATACTTGGCTTACTTGGGCCACTTTACTACTTGTTCGACCACGTGCACTTGCGTGTAGTTATACCCAAAAACAGCCCGAACACTGCACAGGCTGTAAGTATGCCAAACTCCCCATAGACTTATGGCTAAGGGCGTCTGCCACCACATTGGCCCTTCCTGGGTGATATAGAATATTCACATCATAGTCTTTCAACAACTCTAACCAGCGACGCTGCCGCAAATTCAACTCTTTCTGGGTGAAGATATACTCTAGGCTCTTATGATCAGTGAAAATATCCACGTGGACGCCATACAAGTAATGTCTCCATATATTCAAGGCGTGAATCACTGTGGCCAATTCCAAGTAATGGGTAGGATAGTTCTTTTCGTGTTTCCTCAGCTGTCTGGAAGCATAAGCAATTACTTTACCATGTTGCATCAACACACATCCCAACCGAACACCCGAAGCGTCACAATAAACTGCATAACCTTCTGTACCTTCTGACACTGGAGCTGATGTTAACCTGTCTTTCAATTCCTGGAAGCTCTTCTCACATGCCTCAGTCCACTGAAATTTTGCTGCCTTCTGCATTAGTTTAGTCAGAGGTGCTGCTAAGGTGGAAAATCCTTCAAAAAACCTCCTGTAGTACCCTGCTAAACACAGGAAATTGCATACCTCGGTCGGAGTGGTAGGTTTGGGCCACATTTTTACTGCTTCTATCTTCTGTGTATCTACCTGTATACCAGCATCCGACACAATATGCCCCAAAAAGGCTACTGAATTCAGCCAAAATTCACATTTAGAGAACTTGACATATAGTTGATGGTCTCTGAGAATCTGGAGCACTGTTCGCAAATGATCCTGGTGGTCTGCCTCTGAGTGAGAATACACCAGAATATCGTCAATAAATACTATCACGAACAGGTCCTGGTATGGTCTGAAAATACTATTCATTAGGTCCATAAATACTGCTGGAGCATTTGTCAGCCCAAAGGACATGACTAAGAATTCAAAATGGCTGTATCTGGTCCTGAAGGCAGTCTTTGGAATGTCCCTTTCACGAACCCGAACCTGATGATATCCGCACCTTAAGTCAATTTTGGAGAAATATCTGGCTCCCTGTAATTGATCAAACAGGTCATCTATCCTGGGAAGCGGATACTTATTCTTGATAGTAACTTTATTCAGTTATCGATAGTCTATACACATGCGGAGGGAACCATCCTTCTTTCTCACAAAAAAATTGGCGCACCCCAAGGTGAAGTACTCGGCCTGAGAAAGCCCTTGTCTAACAAATCCTTCAACTGCTCCATTAGTTCTTTGGGTTCAGCAGGAGCCATGCGATAAGGGGGAATTGATATAGGCTGAGTGCCTGGTAATAAATCAATTGCAAAGTCTATTTCCCTTTCTAGGGGAATACCAAGTAGCTCATCGGGGAATTCATTAACCAGTGGAACAGACTGGAGAATCAGAGGCTCTACCAAAACATCCTGAACTCTGACAATGTGGTAAATGCACCCCTTGGCTATCAACTTTCTCACCCAAAGATAGGAAATAAACCTACCTTTTGGCGTAGCTGTACTGCCCTTCCACTCTCGTACTGCCTCCTCTGGAAAGTGGAATCGAACCATCTTGGTCCAGTATTCTACATTGGCATAGCATGAAGCTAACCAATCCATACCCATAATGCCATCAAAATCAACCATTTCTAACTCTACCAAATCTGCTGTGGTCTGACGGTTAGAAACCTCTACTATACACCCTCGATAATCCCTTCTGGCTATAATAGAGTCACCGACGGGTGTAGATACTGTAAAGGGCTTCCGAAGCAATTCTGGTACAATACTGAACTTTTGAGCCACTAATGGGGTAACATAGGACAAGGTAGATCTCGGATCGATTAATACATAAGCAGGGTGAGAGCAAACAATCATCATACCTGTCACAACATCTAGAGATGCTTCTGAATCCTGTCTCCCTAGTAATGCATAGGTACGGCATGGGCCCGCATGTAAACTAGAGGCCCCTGATCTGCCTCGGCCTCTGCCTGCTAAAACTGAGGGCCTGCGCCCTGCCAGGGCTGCTAGAGCTCATGACCCTGCTGATGCCCTGTCCTGTCTATCTCGGTCACCCTGACGCCTGGCTGGACAATCTCTCATCACATGACCCTCCTGTCCGCATATATAACACCCTGCGGAGCCATATCTGCAAGCTTCAAAGTGGCGTCGGCTGCAAATAGAGCAAAGTGGTGGTGTATACCTACTCTGTTCTGCCCTCCTCTACTAGGGTGAATCTACTGTTCGAGAACTTCCGCCGGACTCTGACTGTCCTCAGCGACTGAATCTACACCTCTGCTTCTGTGATGGAGGCAGGGGTCTAGGTGGCCTATCTGATAACCATGGCCTAGGCCCTCTCTGAATATCCCCCTGTAACTCATCTGACCTGTCCCTGCAGCGCTATTCCTGACTTTTTCATCTGCTATCCTATTGCCGCTGTCTGAGGCCCTCAATAGTTTGAGCAAAAGCCTGTACTCGAGAAATATCCATATCTTCCCACAAAGTAGTTGTCATACAGGCCTCAATATACTCTGGGTTCAGCCCCATAATAAATTGGTGGACTGTGGATGGCATGGTTCTACAAAGGCTAGAGCCTATCGGGCCAAAGAATCGAACTGCAGGGCGTATTCTCAAACACTCATCGCCCCCTGCTCCAAGGGTAAAAACTGTTCCATCTGGGCTTGTCGGATTTCTCATCGTATATAATGGTCCAGGAAGGCCTCTGAAAAGCTAGACTAGGTCGAAGGGGCAACATCTCTCCCTCGAGACCTTTCCCAACTCTCATACCACAACACAACAATATCCCGCAGTTGGAATACCGCTAATTCGACCGACTTTGTAGATGTAACATGCATTACCTGGAAAATCCTCTGCATCTAATCCAGGAAGTCCTGGGGGTCCTCTGTCTGATCCGACCCTGTGAATTGCGGGGTACCTAGTGCCAGGAATTCTCGGACCCTCGAACTACCAGGCCCACCTGATAACTATGCAGTTGTAGGTGGCATTGACTAGCGCTGAGTAGCCATCACTTGTGCTAACATAACTACGACACTCCTGACCTCCTAGTCAGATGGTGTAGGTATAGGAACTGTTGGAGGTGGCGTCATCCCGAGTGACTCCTGATGGGTGGAGACTACTGAGAAGGTCCAAACGATGCCTCTGTATCGCCCTCAGATTGGGATGATTCTAATTGAGACTATGGCATCCTGCTGGTGTCCTCTCCTGCTGCTGTATCCAATCTTCGGCCTGTGATAGGATGTCACTGATCTGACATTTTATATGTAAACAAAGAGTATAGTAAGCTTTAGGGACTCAACCCTATACTGTACTGCTCTATGGCACGACTGAATGCGAAGAAAGACTAACCATCCTATCATGCCTTGCAGCCTCCTGCCTATGGTATGTGGTGCACAACACATCCATAGACAAGACTCTACTTAGCATGGCTTGCAGACTCCCTGGATACGACCTGCTCTGATACAAATTTTGTCACGCCCCTCCTTGGGAGGCATGACTGGCACCTGGTCCCCTACTAGGACCTGGACTGCTGGACTACTGAGCCTAAGCACTTCTGGTGCCAGGCTGCCTCTAATTCTGGATTTATTGAAAAAACGGGCTATATAACGACTGTAAATACAGCCTCCGGCCGACTAGGCTTATAGCCACCTTTAGGAATATAACAGCTAATCAGAACAACTGAGCATAAGGAAACCTATGCGGGCCAACATGGCCACCATGCTGACTAGTTATCACTGAAAAGTATAATCAAGTGCTAAACTGATCTGTGACCGACAAGGTCACCAACTGACAACTGAACAAGGCCCCACACGACCATCACATTCAAACTAAAAACATACACACGGCCCCACACGACCGGTACAACTAACCATAGAGAATATACAATCTGCAAGCCTCTAAGAATAATAAGATGGTTGGGACAGGGCCCCGACCTACCCATACCGTACAAACAAAAAGGGAAGTAAACCTTTAGCTATCAAGCTCCTGATGACAGGAGCTGAAGACTCTGTACTTTTGCTGGAACTATGAGGGATTTGCTCCTCCTCTATGAGTACCTACAGGCAAGTAATGCAGTGCCCCAAAACGGGCGTTAGTACTACTGGTACTGAGTATGCAAACAATAACTGAAAATAACTGAAAGCAAACAATAATACTGATAGATATTGAAGTAATAGAAGACGGGCTAAGACTGACTAAAAAGAGCGTAACTTTATTGAAGAGAGTAAGAGTCATACCTGATAATGTGGCGGTCTACTTTCTATCTATTAATAACTAACACAACATAGCATACAAGAACCTTACCAGCCCCCATAAGCCATAAGGTACTAACCAACACACAATCTATATACCCCTACCCAGGTCATACCATCCACCTAGTAACTATGAGCATCCCGCCGGCCCCCTGGGTATGAAACTTGGGCCCAATGGGCCCCTAACTATAGCTGGATCTGAGTCTGGAGGACTCCTGAAATCTGAAATTGAAATCTGTAATCTAAAAACTGTCATCTGCACCCCGGACGCAAGCGCTCGATAGGGGGGTGTGGTATAGTGCTGATCAGCCTGCTATGGGGAATCTGCATCCCATCTTCGTTCGCTGGCAGACGACATGCCACTACATAGAGTGACATATCCTCACCCTCTGGCGGGGGGGTCGACACAGCTATTAACCCTATGGCGGTCAAGGAATCTCTAAAGGTGCCCAACACAGAACAATCATGTCTCCACAGATAGCAATAATCACATGTAATATATATATACTGAATTTGATAATAATATTTATATTCTGGTATTCTGTTCTGAATTTCATACTAAAATATACTGAATCTGATACTCAAAATATATTGAATCTAATACTGAGATATACTAAGTTTGAAATAATATTTCTGGAATATTCTGTTGGGAATTATACTGTTTTACTGAGTTTCATGTTGAACATTGTATAATAATTCTAACACTCTTACTGAACTCATACTGAATATAATATACGACTTCTAAAAAATTCTACTAGAATTTGTACTATTTTGCTGTATTGGAACTACTAGCTTGCCGAAAGAAACTGGCTTTACATACCTCAATTGCCGACTTTTTGATTAACTGGCGTAGCTCAAAGCTAATGTTCAACTATTTCTCCCAACTGTATTCATATTCACAAAAGAATAGAATTAATTCTACTATTATTTTGGAAAGAAACCATACTTATGGATATACCTACTGCCTATTCTTCGACTTATCAAAGAACGGCCAGAAACTCGTAATTTCTGAAAAGTCTAGAAGAGAGAAATACTCATTTTAATGCTGGGATTATATTAACACTAGTTTTGAGCAATTCCACTTACCTTGGCTCGGTGAGAAGATGATTCGTCGGCCGAATTTCACGAAACTAACTCCATAGGAATGCTCCCTGCAGTTTTATACTTCGCTACCCAAAGTTAATTTGAGTTTGGACTATGTTTGACGGAGTAAACGGAAGGAAATTTATGTTGAACCTTCATCCTCCTCTGTTCTCTGGTTGTTCACTGGAAATAAAATGAAGTTATAACTTAAAAACGAAGTGGGAGGCTTATATACTTAGGCCCAAACCCCTCCTCTTTAAGTCGCATTTGTCGAATGCAATTTATAAGTTGCATTTGCCTTGCGACGCTCCAACTTGGCGCTTGTCCAGTCTCTCCCGAGGCCTTTTTCTCGCACGTATGGCATTCTAAAACTCTTAACCAACATGCGAATAGGCCAACTAAGTGTCAAGAACTTACGGGATGTAACAATAGTTGTTCCTTTATGGAAATGGGAGCCAATTAATATGGATTTCGTAGTAGGGTTACCTCGTACCAGGCGTAAATATGATTCTATCTGGGTAATTGTAGACAGGTTGACAAATCAGCTCACTTTCTGCCAGTAAGGGCTACCTTTTAAGCCGAAGATTATGCTGAGATGTATATTAGAGAAATAGCCCGATTGCATGGTGTTCTACTGTTAATTATCTCTGAAAGAGGGGTGCAGTTTACAGCTAAGTTTTGGCAATCTTTTCAGAGGGGCCTAGGGACGCAGGTTAACCTGAGCACAACCTTTCATCCTCAGACAGACGGGCAGGCAGAACGTACAATCCAGACGCTCGAGGATATGTTCCGGGCATGTATGCTAGATTTAGAGGCAGTTGGGATGAACATCTACCGCTTATTGAATTTGCCTATAATAACATTTATCATTCAACAATTCAGATGGCACCTTATGAAACGTTATATGGGCGGAAGTGCAGATCGCCCGTTGGTTGGTTTAAGTAGGAGAATAAGCTTTGATTGGGCCAGATATTATTGGTCAGTCAGAAGAGAAAGTAAAGCTTATCAGGGAACGTCTGCTAACAGCTCAGAGCTAGCAGAAATCTTATGCTGATGTGCAGCGAAGAAACCTAGAATTTAATGTGGGTGACTGGGTATTCCTGAAGGTTCCACTGATGAAGGGTGTGATGAGATTTAGTAAGAAAGGAAAGCTCATCCCGAGGTTTATTTGGCCTTATTAGATTCGCCGAAGGATAGGCCAGGTGGCTTATGAATTGGATTTACCTCCAGAATTAGAATCCGTTCACCCAATTTTTCATGTATTAATGCTGAGGAAGTGCATAGGAGATCCCTCCCGTATTGTCCCAGTGGAAAACGTCGAAATCACCGAGGAGTTAGCTTATGAAGAACCTCCAGTAGCCATACTAGATCGGCAGATCCGCAGACTAATAACAAAAGATGTTGCTTCCGTTAAAGTGTTATGGCGAAATAAGAACTATGAGGAAATGACTTGGGAAGCAGAAGATGATATGAAAACCAGATATCCTCAGTTATTTCAGATTTAATCAGATTGTGCAGCCAGAGGTATGTTGTTATTGTTGTTTCATATGTTGCATTATATACATGTATATGTGGAGTAGTTGACTTCAATCTATTGTGAAATGAATGCCATAATCTTGTGTGGAGTATCTATATTGGACTTTTCTGTGTTTCAGGATTTTTGGATAGTCCATATTATAGGGGAGACTCTGCCAAAATTTCTCCAGAATAAGTAATTGCAAGGTTAAGATTCTTGCAAGTAGAAGTTAACATTCGAGGACGAATGTTCTTAAGGGGGAAGGATGTTACACCCCGTAAGTTTCTAGCATTTAGTTGGCATATTCGCATGTTGGTTGAGAGTTTTAGAATGCCATACATAAGAGGAAAGGGCTCGGGGAAAGGCAGAACGAGTGCCAAGTTGGGATTTCGCGAGAGGAGGCCGAACCAAGCTTCCCAGAGGGGCAAAGTGCCATGGAGCAGAATCAGAGCGTTAGCCAACGTGGCACGGAGCAGAATTAGCGTGTTGGGCAATGTGCCACGTTGCCTTGTCTGCTGCCTCAAGTATATAAGGGTCTCACACTTAGAAGTTAAGTTATAATTTACAAACCACGACCAGTAGAGGATAGGGACGAAGGAAAACATATAATTTTCATCCAATTACGCCGCTAAATGCTGTCCAAATCCAAATTAACTTCGAGTATCGAAGTATAAGGTTGCAGGGAGCATTTCTACGGAGTTAGTTTCGTGAAATTCGCCCGGCGAATCATTGTCTCGCTGAGCCAAAGTTGTTGTAATTGCTCCAAACTAATGTCAATACGATCCTAGGCTTAAAGTAAGTATTTCTCCCTTCTAGATTCCTGAGAAATTACGAGTTTTTGATCGTCTTTCGATAAGTTAAAGTATAGTCAATATATATATATAAGTTATTGTTTTCTTCAAATATAGTAATGAAGTTAGCCCTATTTTTCCGTTAATATGATTACAGTTGGTAAGAAAAGATGAATACCAGTCGAACCTCGCCAGTTAATCGATAAATAACGAACGAGGTATGTTAAGGAATTTTCTTTCAACAAGTTAGTTTCTTCAGCATAGTAATCCAGTATGAATCCCAGTAAAGTATGTCAGGAGTATGTTACCATGTTTAGTTCTTGTTTTCACTTGAGACTTGCAAATTGTATTGGTTTTGGCTGGATTATACCTGTATAGCTTCCGTGACCGCCCTAAGGTTAATAGCTGTGTCGAGTCGCCCGCCAGGGGCGAGGATACGTAGCTCTAAGGAGCGGCATACCGTCCGCAAGGGATGAAGATGGGGATATAGATCCTCATATTTGCCGTGGTTGGCCTTATACACACCCCCGCCGAGCGCTTACGCCCAGGATGTAGATATCAGGAGTCCTCAGGACTTAGGCACAACTATAGTCAGGGGCCGAGCGGGCCCAGCTGCACACTCGGGGGATTGGCAGGAGGATTATAGCTATTAGTTGACTCAGTATGACCTGGATAGGGGTATATAGATTGAGGTGACTCACTAGGGCTAATGGGAACCTAGGTTGGTTGTTCTGTGTTGATTGTACCTTCCGGCTTATGGGGGCCAGGTAAGGTTTATGTTTTCTTTAGTTATTAATAGTTAGACAGTAAGACCCCTCGCTTGTCAGGTTTAACCCCTACCCTCCTTATCACAGTTATGTTTAGCCCTGATTTCACTACTTCGGTCATTTTCAGTCCGTTTCCTTTACTTCAGTTATTGTCGGCTCTATTTCCTTACTTTTAGTTATTTAAAGTTACTTCTTTACATACTCGATACCTGTGGTACTGATGCCCTCTTCTGGGGCACTGCATTACCTTCCTGCAGGTGCAGATAGACGAGGAGCAGGTCCCTCGTAGTTCCAGTCAGTCGTACAGAGCCGTCAGCTCCTTTCTTCCGGAGCCTGTGTGATAGAGGTTTATTTCTTTTGTTTGTACAGTATGGCCGGGGCCCTGTCCTGACCATCTTATTACTCCTAGAGGCTTGCAGATTTCATTACTTCCCAGTAGTTAGATGATATCGATCGTGTGGGGCCCATATATGTTTTAGACTATGTGTGTTGGCCGTGTGGGGCCTTATTTAGCTGTTGATTGATGTCCTTGTCGGTCATAGCTCAGTTTAGCATTTGATTCTACTTTCCAGTTATAACTAGATATCATGGTGTCCTTGTCGGCCCGCATAGGACTCCCTATGTTTGTTGTCTCTACTTAGTTGTTTATTTTCACAGGTGGCTATAAGCCTTGTCGGTTGGGTGTTGTATTTACAGCCGCTATATAGCCCGTTGTTTTCTTGATTCTAGAGTTAGAGTCAGCTCTGCACCAGAGGTGCTTGGGCTCAGACAGCTCAGCATTTCAGGTCCTAGTAGGGCACCAAGTGCTAGTCATGCCTTCCAAGGTGGGGCATGACAGCCAGGACCCTCTGGCCAGGTGTAGGCATACAGGGTGTGCCTGTTGGCAGCTATAGAGACTGTTTTAGGGACAAGTAGAGGTCACGTTAGGCCTATAGGGCTAGATACGCCTTTTGAGTGACTAGATTTGTGGATTGTAGCATAGTATCCCTAGTTGGGGTAGATCGTATTTCGTACTGCCTCTTGCCATGAATAGCTAAGAGGCTTCTAGTTATACGAACTGCTTACGGAGCTACGATGCAACTAATGCTTACGGTTTTATAGATTGCTTAGGGAGCTATTGAATCACTTATTGAGCCATATATTGACTATAAGGACTAAAGTGAAGCCTATGGGTCCATATTGAAGTCGATTCACTTATGGACTTTTTCTACACTGCAGTGGCATTACAGACCCTTCGTAGAGCCTTGTGTGCTCGGATGCAGTCACAAGGGCCCGAAAGACCCAAACTCAGTTTCAGGAGCCCAATGGCTCAGATACAATTACCAAAGCCCAAAAGGCTCCAGTGTAGTCTCAAGAGACCAAGTATGTTCAGTTATAGTTACTTGTAGGGCCTCAAGGGTACCGATAGGGGTATATAGCTGAGTGGCGCCTGCTGGGATTTATGGGGGCCCAGGTAGGTTATTTCTGTGATGATTGTACCTTCCAGGCTTATAGGGGTCAGGTTAGGTTCTTGTTTGCAACTTGCTTGCTAGATATTACTTGTGAATGTATAACCGTACAACTTATGCTCTTATTTGTATAAGTTGTCTACTAGATGCAGGATATGGTTATAAAAGCATACAGGTTAACTTGTTCTCCTTCTCTCTGATTACTTTCAGTTCTTTATCAGCTTCTATTTAATTATTATTACTGTCTTACATATTCGGTACATATTGTACTGATGCCCACGCATGGGGCATTACATACTTGCTTGCAGGTTTAGCCAAACAGGTTTCAGGACCTCCTTTAGCTGTTATTCGGAGTCAACAAATTGGTTAGTGATCTTGGGCAAATTTATATGCCCAAGTGATACTCAAAAGTACCATTTTTGCCTTGTTTATCTATCAATGTGTATACATTCTCATGTAATTGGTAATAAAATGTGAATTTATACTAACCAACATGATTAGCATTGTTTTGTAGGTAAAATGTAATTTCGGAAAGCTAAAATTAATGTTGGATGATATCGGGGTTGGACTTGGATGCGATCATGGGACAAGGCAGTGGACAGCGTGAAATAAAAGGGCTCCGCGATGGACCCGTGTCACGCTGCCATCGCGGAGGCCTTCTGCTTGGATAGGGAAATTACGCCCAAATTCCAGAGAGGGTCCGCGTCTGGTCCGTGGCACGGTGGCTTGGCTCCGCGTTGCACACCGTGCCACGTTGAGCTTTAATTCCTGGACCCCCAGTTCCAGTGAGGGTCCGCGTCCGTAGCGTGTCACGAAGTCAGTGCTCCGCGATGCACTCCGTGACACGTTGCTCGTTATTTCGGGAAAAATTCCCAGCAATATAAATAGAACACTTAGGTTCATTTTTCAATATTCTGACTTGGTGGAGCAAGAACGTGGGTTACAGGCAGTTGAGGGACGAAAATATCATGGTTTTTTCTCTCTTTCTTTCTTCTTGAATTCAATTGCTTGTATGATTAACACTCATTCAAAGATGTTTAATCCACAAATGAGTGGCTAATTCCTCTTCTTGCTGAGGTTATGAACAATTGTGATGAAATGTGATCATTGATTCTTTGGTTTTTCATCTTTTCTTCCATGTTGTTCTATTAATTCTTGTTCTTACTGCATCAATGTGTGGCCTACGTTAATGTATATCTAAAAAGTCCTGTTTCACTCGAGAGAACAAGAAATTGGAAAGTTGTGAATTAATAGGATATGTTCTTTACTTGGTTTGGGAAAATTGGGTATTGATTTGTGTTCGGCAGGTTCGGTTGGTATTATATATTATAAACCGACACGCAAGTGCACGTGGTCAAACAAGTAATAAAGTGGCTAAGTAAGCCAAGTATCGATCCAAGGAGACTCAGGATAAGTAAAATTGCCTAAGTACACTATATTCTTATCTTACTTCTAATTATGCTAACAACAGCGTAACCAACAGTTAAATAAGTATTTTGTTATAAAAGATATATACTAAAACTATTAACAATCCAAGTGATACTCAAACGTGTCATTTTTACCTTGTTTGTTGTGCAATGTGTATATAATATCATGTAATTGGTAATAAAATGCGAATTTATACTAACCAACATGATTAGCATTTGTTTTGCAGGTAAATGTGATTTTTAGGAGCTAAAATGCATGTTGGAACTATATCGGAGTTGGACTTGGATGCGAGCGTGGAAAAGACATTGGAATGCACATTTTATAGGGGCTCCGCGATGGAGCCGTGCCACGCTACCAACGCGGTAGCACACTGCCTGAACAGGAATTAAAATGGCAATTTCCAGTGTGCCATAGTGTCAGCTCCGTGGCACGGAGAGAGGCCTCCGCGTTGTCCTCCGTGCCACGTTGAGGCTAATTTACCAGACCATGAAATTCCAGTGAAGGTCCGCATCCACGCCGTGTCACGGAGGCAGTGCTCCGCGTTGGCCTCCGTGACACGTTGCTTGTTATTCCGGGAAAAATTTCCCAGTAGTATAAATAGCACACTTAGGTTTATTTTAAGCAGTTTTTAGTTTTTAGACTGAGTTCAGAAGTGGAGAGCAAGGACGTGGGTTAGGAGCAGTTGAGGAACGAAAAAGCTAAGGGATTTCTTCTCTTCTTTTCTTCTTTCTATCAATTGTACGTATGATTTACACTCATTTTAGGATGATCAATCCACAAATGAGTGGCAAATTCTCTTCCTTGCTGAGGTATTGTCACTTGTAATGAATTTTGATTATAATTGATATGGTTTTCTTCTTCTTTTTCCATGTTGTTCTATTAATTCTTGTTCTTACTGCATTAGTGTGTGGCCGACATTAATGTACATCTAAAAAGTCCAATTTCACTTGAAAGAGCAAGAAATTGGAAAGTTGTGAATTAATAGGGTATTGTTCTTAACTTGATTTGGGAAAATTGGGTTTTGATGTGCTTTCCTGATAGAAATATACTTGAAAGCCGTATTAGTCAATTTAGGAACCGGAATTGTATTGCTAGGTCATAAATTGCATTTGATCACAGAAATGTAGACGGATGGTTTATGATTCTAAAGTGAAATTAAATACGAGAGTTTTAATTTCTAGGCGAATGTTCTTGGCTAGCAACATGAAGAAGAGATTAACCAAATTATCATGATTATCAAGTTCATTACTTGTTCTTAACCTTGGCATGTTCATATCCATTGTCTAAATTCACAGTAAATAGTTGTTATTAATTTTAGTATATATAGTTTAGAAACAGAAACTCAAGTAACTGTTGGTTACATTGTTGTTAGCATAATTAGAAGTGAAATAGGAATATAGTAAACTAGGCAACTTTACATATCTTGAGCCTCCTTGGATCGATACTTGGCTACTTAGCCACTTTATTACTTGTTTGACCACGTGCACTTGCGTGTCGGTTTTTAACCCCTACCGGAACACCCGAACAAGTTTTTGGCGCTGTTGCCGGGGAGGCTAGGCGATTTGTGAAATTGTGTTTAGTGTAAATTTACTGTATTTTTATTTTTATTTTCTTAAGTGTTAACAACTTGGTCTTAGCCTGTATTTTGCAGATTTTGTTTCTGTGAACACTGGCAAGGGACAAGGAGCTGGTGGAATCTTACTTAGAGCCTGAACGTGAATTTCATAGTCAACGTAGAGAAGCTCTACAAAAGAAGCTGCAGTTGTTCCGACAATCTATTATGGAGCAACAAAATCCACCAGTTGTGAGGGCAGTGTTAGTGCCCGATGAAGCAGCAGCAAGGCCGGTTCGCGAGGTGGCAATCCCACACGCCAACAATGTACATTCTAGTATCCGCAAACCAGAGCCTGGAGGGAGGTTTGAATTAAAGCAGAATATGGTGCAACTTTTGCACACAAGCGGGCAATTTACTGGTCTCCCTCATGAAGATCCACAACAACATCTCCAAAACTTTTTGGAGATAAGTGACACTTATATACCCGCTGGAGTGTCACCTGATTATGTTCGGCTCACCTTATTTCCGTTTTCCTTACTTGGTGAAGCCAAGAGGTGGTTAAAAGCTGAACCACCCAATTCTATATCAACGTGGGATGATCTTGCACGGAAGTTTCTGATTAGATTTTTCCCTTATGGTAAAACAGCCAGACTTAGAAGTCAAATTCTAAGTTTTAAACAGAGGGAGGGAGAAAATCTATATCAAGCCTGGGAAAGATTTAAATCCATGTTGCGGGACTGTCCTCATCATCATCAGTCCAATGAGGTGTTGGTACACACATTTATTTAGGGTTTGGAACCCCACACTAAAATTCTATTAGATTCAGCAGCTGGAGGGCAAGCGCTGGAAAATACTTACGAGGAGCTGTACACTTTGCTCAACCGAATTTCACAAGGCAATCCAGAATGGAATGCAGATTTTTCAAGAGGTGGAGCAAGGAAAGCAGCGGGAGTGCTTGAAGTGGATGGGTTTACAGCTATCGCTGCACAGATAGCCGCTTTGCAAAATCAGTTAAACACTCACTTCAGCAATATGAATTTGAACCAGCCTTCAGCTTCAGTCAATGCAGTTCAATAGATGTGGTGTGAAGTGTGTGGTAGTAGTGAGCATTCAGCTGAATGCTGTGGTGCAAATCTTGATTCTGTTAACTTTGTGGGCAATGAACAGAGAAATCAGCAGCAGTTTGGTAGTGGCTACAACTCAAATTGGAGAAACCATCCGAATTTTTCGTGGGGTAGCAACAACCAACAAGGCCAAAGTTCTAGTCAGGGTATGCAGAGAAATCAAGGAGGGCAACAAAATTATCAAGCTCAATTCAGAAATCACAATGCCCCTCCTCCACCACCATTACCTACCATTGAGGAGATGTTCAAAACCATGATCGCTAATCAGGCGCAATTGCAGGCTGACTATGTTAAATTGGCAGCCGAAGTGAAGAATAATCAATTGGCGACCAAGGCTCTTGAATATCAGTTTGGGCAATTTGCTAGTGCCCAAAATACGAGACCCAGAGGAGGACTACCTAGCGACACGGATCCTAATCCGAAGCAGGTAAATGCAGTGACCACGAGGAGTGGTTTGCAGTTAAAGGAGGTGGAACCGGAAAGACCGCCTTAAAAGTCAGGAGTAGAAGATGTTGAGGGAGAGCAAATCTCAGATAAGGGGAAGACTAAAGAAGCTGAACCAGAAAGGCCTCCACCCCCGTTCCCTCAACGACTGAAGAAACACAAGGAGGAGGCGTGTTTCCAGAAATTCATGGAGGTACTTAAACAGGTACATGTTAACTTACCTCTTGTTGATGTCTTGCAAGGAGTGCCAAAATATGCGAAATACATTAAAGACATCGTGGCTAACAAAAGTCGTTTGACTGAGTATGCCACGGTAGCTTTAACGGAGGAATGCACTTCCCGTATTCAGAATAGGTTGCCCACAAAACTGAAAGACCCTGGAAGTTTTACTATCCATCTTACGATTCTGTAAAGTATCCGAACTCGTGGATTATGCAACTTGGGGGCAAGCATAAATCTGATGCCATCTTCGGTATTCAGAAAGTTAGGTCTAGGGAGTCCTAGACCTACAACGGTAATCTTGCAGCTAGCAGACAGGTCTTTAGCTAAGCCGGATGGCATTGTTGAGGATGTGTTAGTGCAAGTAGACTCCCTCATTTTTCCGGTCGATTTTATTGTTTTGGATTTTGAACCATATGCTGAAGTCCCATTTATTTTGGGACGACCCTTTTTGGCAACCGGAAAAGCATTAATTGATATAGCTGCGGGTCAACTCACGATGCGAGCACATGACAAGGTCGAAGTGTTCGATGTGTACAAGGTACCTAAGCTCTCGACTGTTTATAAGGAACTCTCGGTGATCAATGTGATTGATCATGGGAATGCTAATGGAATGAGTGATTCCCGAGAGTTACTAGGAAGGCCATCGGATAAGGTTGAGAACTACTGGGGGGATGACCATGACCGGGAAAAATCGTCCATCACCCTAGTAGACAAGTGAGCATAAAGGACGTCGAGCCGCGACGGTAAACCAGGCGCTGCACGGGAGGCAACTCGTGAGAAAAATATTTTATTTTTCTTCTTTTTGCACAGTGTAGTTAATTTTTATCTTTATTTTTGTTTTTATTTTTTTATTTCCAATTGTTATTTTTCTTTTTCTTTTCTTGATTAGGTTTAGATTTTCATTTTAGTTAGTATTTTTTTATTTTAGTTAGGGAAATCTATTAATCTAACCAATTTTTATTTAGTGAGGTGATTTTCAGGTATAACGGAGGAAATATACATGGAATCGAGAAAATGAGGCAAGGTATGAAAAATTAAATTAATTGAAGAAACAGTGCACTGGCGCGTTGGCGCCGTGTCACGGAGGTAGGGCTCCGCGTTATCCTCCGTGACACGTTAAAGGCAAAATCCGAATTTTTCAAAAATTCCAGTAAGCCAACATGTTGGCTCCGTGTCATGGAGGAGGGTCTCCGCGTTACCCTCCGTGACACGTTGCCGTGTATTTGGTGCCGGGTCACACTGGGTTGTCGGGTGACCCGCGTGTTTTCTTAAATTAAAACCCCCGATTTCGCCCCATTTCTTCCCATTCCCTCTTCCCTCCGCGACCAAAACACCTATTTCCCCCTCCCCAAGCACCGTGCCACGTTCCTAGGCAAGGAATACGTCAAGTTTCTTCGGTTTCTCAATTCAAAGGTATGTTTTCATCGTCTATCTCAATTTTTTGGCGATTTTAGTCAAATTTGGGCATGTGAGGTGAGATATATCACCCTAGGTAGAAATTAAACATGAATGTTGGATTATTTGTGATTGATATATGTTTGGATTGTTGTATTTAGCGTTTGAACTTATCGATTGCGTAAATAATTCAAATTTGATTATAGAATTGTATTCTAGGGCATGAGTTGTTGAATTTAACTTGAGTGACTTGATAAGTCGGCAAATTAGATGCCGGGGTGTGTTTGTAATTTGAGAGAAGTCGTGGTAAACATTGTGTAAATGTTAAAAGACGACAAATGCTCGAATTTTTTTTTGGGAAAATGCAAAAAGTGTATAAATTGGTTAGATTGTTTGGATTAGATTGTATATAGAATGTTTTTATCGTTGTTTTTATTTTGTTGTTATTTTTGTTGTGAAGTGAGATGTGTGAATTGTTAGTGATAGTAGGATTGGGATTAGCTGTATGAAGTCTGAGTAGTACGCTAACCGTTATGTTGTCGAAATATTTTTGTGAACGCACTAAGCATGAAGTGTATAGTGTTGTCTGTGGTGTAATTAGAGTTATCCTTGCCATAGTTTGTAAAAGTAGCTATGGACTAAGTGTGGGGTAAACGTTGTGTAACCCGACCTTAGCCGAAGTTAACATGTATTTAGCTTAACGTTGTGCTTGTTTGTGTATATTGACAGGTATAATGGCTAGTAGGCAGGATAAGGGCAAAGGTGCTTCTACTTCTAGCACCGAGAGGAAAAGAATAAGAATAGGCACCGCAGTCCCAGCTGCACCAGCTATTCCGCGCGGCCAACGCCGCCAATACGGAACAAGATGGGTAACCGAGAAAGGAAAGAAATGGTATAATAAGCATAAGGAGAGCAAGTACTTCCCGGAAGAACATATTGCACGGGAACCACTCGCACAGGAGTTCCCTCGCATTGTACAGAGAATTGAAGCAGCTGGGCTCAGCTTTATCTTTCAGGAGCCCAAGGAGTGCAACCTTCACTTGGTCCGAGAGTTCTACGCAAATTGGAACCCGGCCATCAGAAGCCACACAGTGAAAATCAGAGGGCAGATTGTCACTCTGGAACCCCAGCAGTTGAATGCCATCGTTGGAGCGTGGGACACAGACGCCCACATTCTCCGCCAGCTAAACATCACCCCACCGTACACCGACATCAGACATACGTTGTGTGGGGCTCGATCCACAGCCCGATGGAGTAGACATAAGGAGAGGGGTTACCACCAGATGCTGCCTTATTCGCAAATGAACAGGGAGGCCAGAATATGGCTGAAAATTGTATGTTCGTGCTTAATCCCGGGAGTTCACATGACGGATGTGACTCGGGACCGTGTCTGCTTGGTGTATGCCCTTATGAAAGGGCTTGAGATTAATGTTGGGGCGGTAATTATATTCCCCATGAAGAGAGCCAGACTACACCAGGGCCACAGATACGGGTTTGGCGGACTCATCACCACCTTCCTCCGAGGCCTCGATGTTGAGGAAGAGGCTTTGGATTACATCCCGCAGTTGGAGCGGAGGGCCCTCGATGTGACAAAAACTAAGGCCCCCGACACCACACACGGGCCAGTGCTGACTTTGGGCGAGCGACATGCTCGTGACGATCAGTACATGGCATGTATGTTCGGCATGCAAATGCTTCAGCTACGGATTGGTGGGAGACCAGCCACCGAGGAAGAGTTATGGCAGTTGGAGCTGGATTACCCATTTGGCGAGAATGCCAGAGCCTTATGCCGAGTGGGACCAGCCTTCGTGGAGCCTACTGATGATGATGTCCCTACTGACGAGGAGACACGTCGGGAGGACTCCGATGTGGAGTCCGATGACGACGATGGAGCTGACTCAGACATGGGCGATGAGGCAGCAGCACCGGATGAAGAAGTCGAATATTTTGACTGAGCAGGGAGTTCCACCACCCAAAATTTTGTGCTTGTATTTTTGTGAATACTGGGGACAGTGTTCGATTTAAGTGTGGGGTGGGGAGTAGATAGGTGCTGGGACTTAGACTCTAATCTGCTGTATGCTTTTTCCTTGGTTTGTATATATGTTTGTGTTTCCCTGTTGTGAACTGATTTGTGTTGTAGCTGTATATTTTTTGTGGTTAATGATGTGTGTTGTGAAAAGTTGTGGTTGCGAAGGTAAATATTTTGTGAATGCTGTAAATAGTTTGTAAATATTTCTGTATATCGAAATGATCGATATTTTGAATTTGCGAAAATATTTTGCACTTATCAAAATCTTTTGTAAATATTTTTCTATCGAAATGATCGATGTGTTGCAAAATTTTTTGGTTTTTATTTTGGGTTTCTCGGAGTTTGTTTTCGGTTCTTTTACCGAGAATAGTCCCATTGAACCGATGTCATAGTTAGTGACCGTTCCCTATGATGGATGGATGACGACCGTCTTAAGGGAAATGTAGTCGGTAGGAGTAGGATTTTTATTTGTTTTTAGTTTTTCTTTGGTAGATTGCATCAATAAACTGTAGTTGCTTATGGTTGCTAAATTTTCGTTGCGTGTGTAACTGATGTTCAAAATGTGAAAATGATTCGTTTGAAAGCATGCAATTTGATGAATATGTTGAGTTACCTAGGCTATAGAATTTGATTCACTATGATTGAGGCTTAATTTTGAATTCATGTGATTGGCTAATTAGAGAGTCTGTGAATGCATCTTGATTCGAGCATGTGCACGAAGTGTGAAGTGAGGTATTGTTATTCTATGCCATTGTGAATTGTCTAGAACTTGCCTGGTGTGTATACAAAACGAAATGAAGGAAGTGTTGTGTTGGAAAGGATGTAGGCATTTCTTTGTTTTAACTGATAGATTCCATTTTTTTCTTGTCAAATTCTACCTGTTTATATGTTGTATACCCTAGTCAGCCCGTTGAGCCTTTAGCTGATTTCTTTCTTTCTTTTGTCCAAACTTGTATAAACTAAGCTTTATTCCTTCTTTTCATTAGCCTTAAAGTATATACGAAACTCTTAAGCGCTTACAAAGAAAAGACAATGTTTCCCAAAGTGTTAAAGAGTGAAAAGAAAAAGAAAAACAGAGTGAAGAAAGAAAAGATGATGTTGGAGAGGCACTTTCTATAATTAAATGATAGTGAGGGTACATGAAAACCCTTTATTTTGTGTCAAGTGTGTTTGATGAAATGGGCTGTACGAAAGGAAACCAACATGAATGGGAGAAAAAGAGGAAAGAGAGGAACAATGTCCATAAGTCGATGGGAATGAGTTGAAAAGGCGCTTAAGGATGCTAGCGACTATTATTGGCTAATCCAATATATATATACTAGATCCATAGCCCCGTTACAACCCATTAAAGTCCTACGTGATCTTACATTGCATTTCTTTATATTAGTGGAGTAATACACTAAGGGCAAGCTTATGGGTCATGACATGAGGCATGTGAATTCTTTTGGGAGAGTGAGTGAAATTAATTTTTGTATGCCCCTACTTGAATGTTTGTGTGCTGCATGAACATAAAGGGGAAGATTCTCTCGAGTTGTGAGGGCACATGCTTGAAGAAAGATTGATTTTCGTGTCGGATTTCTTGATTAGCTGATTTGCATGAGTTTGCCGATATCAAGAATCAATTCTTAAAGGTCTAGGAAGTCTTGATGTATTAAAGGTCATTGTATTGTAAGACCAAGCATGTTTTCGTGATGATTTGCAAAAATTGAATAATCGGTATGACCGTAGCGTAAATGGTCGCACCATAGTGACGAAGGTTGGGATGTAATTTGCATGATTTGTATAATGTTGTTCGAGGACGAACAAGGATTTAAGTGTGGGTTAAGTGATCTTGGGCAGATTTATATGCCCAAGTGATACTCAAACGTATCATTTTTACCTTGTTTGTTGTGCAATGTGTATATAATATCATGTAATTGGTAATAAAATGCGAATTTATACTAACCAACATGATTAGCATTTGTTTTACAGGTAAATGTGATTTTTAGGAGCTAAAATGCATGTTGGAACTATATCGGAGTTGGACTTGGATGCGAGCGTGGAAAAGACATTGGAATGCACATTTTATAGGGGCTCCGCAATGGAGCCGTGCCACGCTACCATCGCGGTAGCACACTGCCTGAACAGGAATTAAAATGGCAATTTCCAGTGTGCCATCACGTCAGCTCCGTGGCACGGAGAGAGGCCTCCGCGTTGGCCTCCGTGCCACGTTGAGGCTAATTTACCAGACCCTGAAATTCCAGTGAAGGTCCGCATCCACGCCGTGTCACGGAGGCAGTGCTCCGCGTTGGCCTCCGTGACACGTTGCTTGTTATTCCGGGAAAAATTTCCCCCTAGTATAAATAGCACACTTAGGTTTATTTTAAGCAGTTTTTAGTTTTTAGACTGAGTTCAGAAGTGGAGAGCAAGGACGTGGGTTAGGAGCAGTTGAGGAACGAAAAAGCTAAGGGATTTCTTCTCTTCTTTTCTTCTTTCTATCAATTGTACGTATGATTTACACTCATTTTAGGATGATCAATCCACAAATGAGTGGCTAATTCTCTTCCTTGCTGAGGTATTGTCACTTGTAATGAATTTTGATTATAATTGATATGGTTTTCTTCTTCTTCTTCCATGTTGTTCTATTAATTCTTGTTCTTACTGCATTAGTGTGTGGCCGACATTAATGTACATCTAAAAAGTCCAATTTCACTCGAAAGAGCAAGAAATTGGAAAGTTGTGAATTAATAGGGTATTGTTCTTAACTTGATTTGGGAAATTTGGGTTTTGATGTGCTTTCCTGATAGAAATATACTTGAAAGCCGTATTAGTCAATTTAGGAACCAGAATTGTATTGCTAGGTCATAAATTGCATTTGATCACAGAAATGTAGACGGATGGTTTATGATTCTAAAGTGAAATTAAATATGAGAGTTTTAATTTCTAGGCGAATGTTCTTGGCTAGCAACATGAAGAAGAGATTAACCAAATTATCATTATTATCAAGTTTATTACTTGTTCTTAACCTTGGCATGTTCATATCCATTGTCTAAATTCACAGTAAATAGTTGTTATTAATTTTAGTATATATAGTTTAGAAATAAAAACTCAAGTAACTGTTGGTTACATTGTTGTTAGCATAATTAGAAGTGAAATAGGAATATAGTAAACTAGGCAACTTTACATATCTTGAGCCTCCTTGGATCGATACTTGGCTACTTAGCCACTTTATTACTTGTTTGACCACGTGCACTTGCGTGTCGGTTTTTAACCCCTACCGGAACACCCGAACAGGTTTACTGTGAATTTAAACTATGGATATGAGCATGCCAAGGTTAAGAACAAGTAATGAATTCGATTATAATAATAATTTGGTTAATCTCTTCTTCATGTTGCTAGCCAAGAACATTAGCCTAGAAATTAAAACTCTCGTATTTAATTTCACTTTAGAATCATAAACCATCCGTCTACATTTCTGTGATCAAATGCAATTTATGAACTAGCAATACAATTCCGGTTCCTAAACTGACTAATACGGCTTTCAAGTATATTTCTATCAGGAAAGCACATCAAAACCCAATTTTCCCAAATCAAGTTAAGAACAATACCCTATTAATTCACAACTTTCCAATTTCTTGCTCTCTCGAGTGAAATTGGACTTTTTAGATGTACATTAATGTCGGCCACATACTAATGCAGTAAGAACAAGAATTAATAGAACAACATAGAAGAAGAAGATGAAAAACCATACAATTCAATAATCAAAATTCATCACCATTGTTCAAAACCTCAACAAGGAAGAGAATTATCCACTCATTTGTGGATTAATCATCCTAAAACAAGTGTTAATCATACAAACAATTGATTGAAAGAAGAAAGAAAGAGAGAAAAACCCTTAGCTTTTTCGTCCCTCAACTGCTCCTAACCCACGTCCTTGCTCCACCAAGTCTGAACTCCAACTCCGATATTTTTCCAACATGCATTTTTTCTCCTAAAAATCATATTTACCTGCAAAACAAATGCTAATCATGTTGGTTAGTATAAATTCATATTTTATTACCAATTACATGAGAATATATACATATTGCACACAAACAAGGCGAAAATAATACCTTTGAGTATCACTTGGGCATATAAATCTGCCCAAGATCACTTACCCCACACTTAAATCCTTGTTCGTCCTCGAACAACACATACACAACTCATGCAAATTACATCCCAACCTTCGTCACTATGGTGCGACAATTTACGCTACGGTCACACCGATTATTCAATTTTTTTGCAAATCATCACGAAAACATGCTTGGTCTTACAATACAATGACCTTTAATACATCAAGACTTCCTAGACTTTAAGAATTGATTCTTGATATCGGCAAACTCATGCAAATCAACTAATCAAGAAATCCGACACGAAAATCAATCTTTCATCAAGCATGTACCCTCACAACTCAATAGAATCTTCCCCTTTTTGTTCATGCAACACACAAACATTCAAGTAGGGGCATATAAAAATTAATTTCACTCACTCTCCCAAAAGAATTCACATGCATCATGTCATGACCCATAGGCTTGCCCTTAGTGTATTGCTCCACTAATATAAAGAAATGCAATATAGGATCACGTAGGACTTTAATGGGTTGTAACGGGGCTAGGGATCTAGTATATATATTGGATTAGCCAATAATAGTCGCTAGCATCCTTAAGCGCCTTTTCAACACATTCCCATCGACTCATGGACATTGTTCCTCTCTTTTCTCTTTTTCTCCCCTTCATGCTGGTTTACTTTCGTACAGCCCATTTCATCAAACACACTTGACACAAAACAAAGGGCTTTCATGTTCCCTCACTATCATTTAATTACAACAAGTGCCTCTTCAACATCATCTTTTCTTTCCTCACTCTGCTTTTTTTTTTCTTTTCACTCTTTTCACTCTTTGACACTTTGGGAAACATTTTCTTTTCTTTGTAAGCGCTTAAGAGCTTCGTATAGACTTTAAGGCTAATGAAAAGAAGGAATAAAGCTTAGTTTATACAATTTTGGACAAAAGAAAGAAATAAATCGGCTAAAGTCTCAACGGGCTGACTAGGGTATACAACATATAAAAAGGTAGAATTTGACAAGAAAAAAATGGAAACTATTGGTTAAAAACAAAGAAATGCCTACATCCTTTCCAACACTACACCTCCTTCATTTCGTTTTGTATACACACCAGGCAAGTTCTAGACAATTCACAATGGCGTGGAATAACAATACCTCACTTCACACTTCATGCACATGCTCGAATCAAGATGCATTCACAGACTCTCTAATTAGCCAATCACATGAATTCAAAATTAAGCCTCAGTCATACTGAATCAAATTCTATAGCCTAGGTAACTCAACATATTTACCAAATTGCATGCTTTCAAACGAATCATTTTCACATTTTGAACATCATTTACAACACGCAACGAAATTTTTACAACCATAAAGCAACTACAGTTCATTGATGCAATCCACCAAAGAAAAATTAAAAACAAATTAAAATCCTACTCCTACCGACTACATTTCCCTTAAGACGGTCGTCATCCATCCATCATAGGGAACGGTCACTAACTATGACATCGGTTCAATGGGACTATTCTCGGTAAAAGAACCGAAAACAAACTCCGAGAAACCCAAAAAAAAAATAAAATTTAAAAACCGAAAATTTTGCAACACATCGATCATTTCGATAGAAAGAAAATATTTACAAGTGCAAAATATTCTCGAAAATTTTGAAAAATATCGATCATCTCGATAGAAAAAAAATAAAAAAATATTTACAAAATATTTACACTGGCAACCATAACTTTTCATACCACACATCATTAACCACACAAACAAATATATACAGATACACCACAAATCAGTTCATAAAAGGGAAAGCACAAACATACATACTAACCAACGATAAACATACATCAGATTAGCCCAGCCCCAGCACCTAGCTACTTCCCACCCCACACTTAAATCGAACACTGTCCACAGTGTTCATAAAAATTACAAAACAAAATTTTGGGTGGTGGAACTCCCTGATCAGTCGAAATATTCGACTTCTTCATCTGGTGCTGCTGCCTCATCACCCATATCTGAGTCAACTCCATCGTCGTCATCGGACTCCACATCGGAGTCCTCACGACGTGTCTCCTCATCAGTAGGGACATCGTCATCAGTCGGCTCCACGAAGGCTGGTCCCACTCGGCATAAGGCTCTGGCATTCTCGCCAAATGGGTAATCCAGCTCCAGCTGCCATAATTCTTCCTCGGTGGCTGGTCTCCCACCAATCCGTAGTTGAAGCATCTGCATGCCGAACATACGTGCCATGTATTGATCGTCACGAGCATGTCGCTCGCCCAAAGTCAGCACTGGCCCGTGTGTGGTGTCGGGGGCATTAGTTTTTGTCACATCGAGGGCCCTCCGCTCCAACTGCGGAATATAGTCCAAAGCCTCTTCCTCGATGTCGAGGCCTCGGAGGAAGGTGGTGATGAGTCCGCCAAACCCGTATCTGTGGCCCTGGTGCAGTCTGGCTCTCTTCATGGCGGATATAATTACCGCCCCAACATTAATCTCAAGCCCTTTCATAAGTGCATACACCAAGCAGACACGGTCCCGGGTCACATCCGTCATATGAACTCCCGGGATCAAGCACGAACATAAAATCTTCAGCCATATTCTGGCCTCCTTGTTCATCTGCGAATAAGGCAGAGTCTGGTGGTAACCCCTCTCCTTATGTCTACTCCATCGGGCTGTGGATCGAGCCCCACACAACGTACATATGATGTCGGCGTATGGTGGGGTGATGTTTAGCTGGCGGAGAACGTGAGCGTCTGTGTCCCGCGCTCCAACGATGGCATTAAATTGGTGGGGTTCCAGAGTGACAATCTGCCCTCTGATTTTTATTGTGTGGCTTCTGATGGCCGGGTTCCAATTTGCGTAGAACTCTCGGACCAAATGAAGGTTGCACTTCTTGGGCTCCTGAAAGATAAAGCTGAGCCCAACTGCCTCAATTCTCTGCACAATACGTGGGAACTCCTGTGCAAGTGGTTCCCGTGCAATATGTTCCTCGGGGAAGTACTTGTTTTCTTTATGTTTCGCGTACCACTTCTTCCCTTCATCGGTTACCCATCTTGTTCCGTATTGGCGGCGTTGGCCGCGCGGAATAGCTGGTGCAGCTGGGACAGCAGTGCCCAACCTCAATCTTTTCCGTCCGGTGCCTGAGGTAGAAGCACCCTTGCCCTTGTCCTGTCGACTTGCCATTGTACTTGTCAATATACATAAACAAGCACAAAGTTAAGCTAAATACAAGTTAACTTAGGCTAAGGTCAGGTTAAACTAAGTTTACCCCACACTTAGTCCCTAACTATATTTGCAATACTTCGGCAAGGATTACTCTATTTACACCAAAGACAACGACTATACAATTTATGCTTAGTGCATTCACGAAAATTTCGACAGCATAACGCTTAGCGTACTACTCAGACTTCATACAGCTAATCCCAATCCTACTATCACTAACAATTCAACCATCGCACAAGCAATAAAAAAAAAACTAAAAACAATGATAAAAACATTCTATATACAAATGAATCCAATTAATCAAACCAATTTACACAATTTTCGCATTTTCCCCAACAATTCGAGAATTCGTCTTCCCCCAACATTCACACAATATTTACCTCAACTTATCTCAATTTACAACCACACCCCGGCATCGAATTCATCAAATTATCAAGTTGCCCAAGTCAAATTCAACAACCCAAGCCCTAGAATACAATTCTACAATCAAATTTGAATTATTCACATAATGGACGAGTTCAAACGCTAATTACAACAATCCGAACATAATCAATCACAAAATAATTCAACATCATGTTTAATTGCTACTTGGGGTGATATATTTCACCTCACATACTCAAATTCGACTAAAATATCCAAAAACTTGAGAGAAACGATGAAAACATACCTTTTAGTTGAAGAACCGAAGAAATTTGATGTTTTCCTTGCCTATTAGCGTGGCACGTTGGTTGGGGAGGGGGAATTGGGTGTTTTGGTCGCGGAGGAGGAGAGAAATGGGGAAAAATTGGGCAAAATCAGGGTTAATTTAAAGAAAAACACGCGGGTCACCCGGCAACCCGGTGTGACCCGGCACTGAATAAAGGGCAACATGTAACGGAGGGTAACGGGGGGCCCCTCCTCCGTGACACGGAGCCAACGCGTTGGCTCTCTGGAAATTTTTAAAAATCTGATTTTGCCTTCAACGTGTCACGGAGGGTAACGCGGAGCCCTTCCTCCGTGACACGGAGCCAACGCGCCAGTGCACTGTTTCTTCCATTAAATTATTTTTTTCATACCTTGCCTTATTCTTCCCAATTCCATGCATATTTCTCTTCGTTAGACCTGAAAATCACCTCACTAAACAAAATTGGTTAGATTAATAGATTTCCCTAACTAAAATGAAAAATATTAACTAAAACAAAAATTTATACCAAATCAAGAAAAGAAAAAAGTAAAAATAAAAATTATTTACACTAAAAAAGAAAGAAAAAAATATTTTTCACGGGTTGCCTCCCGTGCAGCGCCTGGTTTACCGTCGCGGCTCGACGTACCATGTTTCACCACTTTTTCCTCCACCTTGAGGATATGAATCTCACCCCTAATTTCTTCCTAATTTCCTCTTATGCTCCAGGGGTGGTGGTGAAAAATTGTAAGGACCAAACAGTAGGTGTTGCCTTTTTACTTTATTGGCCCTCAAGTAAGCGAAGTCATTTTGTCTCTCCGCGTTGGCAAATTTCAAAATATATGGTGCTTGGCCCTCCTCTAGACATTTCTCTATAAGCTTGGAAGACTCTCTTTCTATGTTGTCAACCAAATTTAACGTCGAAAAATGTGTAGAGTGTGGTCCAATACACCTCAACTCTGAAATTGCATTTTGCTTGACCTCCTTACTTGTATACTCCTTCTCAACATCGACATCTATTTCTCCATTAAGGTCAAATGGGAGATATTCTTTCTCTTCTTCCATGAATGGATTTTCTATAGGTATGAGCCGCTCACGGGGACACTCAAGAGATTCTAATTGTTGGGCTTCATCCAAAAATTCACCCTTGTATTCCTCTTGTAGTTCCTCTTGAATATCGGCTAAAACTGTCACCTGCGAATTATCACAAGCTTCAGCCTCAGCACACATCTCCGTGAGTTTGACGCTCATCCTGCTTACAGCCTCGACATTCTCCTTTTGCTGAATTATCAATTCTGCCACCGACTCCTTCATTGCTTCTGATTGCTCCAGGAGTTGTTTCATTATGTCCTCTATTTGAACTTGGCGTCCCAAGTCCTCATTTTCAACATGCCTATATTCAGCAAAAACAACAGAATGATCATAGCGGGGGCTTGGGGGAGTGGAATATGCCTTTGGACAATCACCCCAATGGCCATATTGACACCCACATATATTGCACGTGTTACAGTTTTGCCACAAGTGGGGTCCTCCGCAATTCATGCAAGATTCGCCGAAATATGCGTATCCGCCATTTATATTCCAAGATGTCATGTCAATGAGGGTATCCTAAAGAGAGAAAAATTAAAATGAACAAAGAATTAAAACAAATACTAAGACCAAGTTGTCAACACTTAATAAAATAAAACAAAAATACAGTAAATTTACACTTAACACAATTTCACCAATTTCCTAGCCTCCCCGGCAACGGCTCCAAAAACCTGTTCGGCTGGTTCGGTTGGTATTATATATTATAAACCGACACGCAAGTGCACGTGGTCAAACAAGTAATAAAGTGGCTAAGTAAGACAAGTATCGATCCAAGGAGACTCAGGATAAGTAAAATTGCCTAAGTACACTATATTCTTATCTTACTTCTAATTATGCTAACAATAGCGTAACCAACAGTTAAATAAGTTTTTGGTTATAAAAGATATATACTAAAACTATTAACAATGGTTTACTGTGAATTTAAACTATGGATATGAGCATGCCAAGGTTAAGAACAAGTAATGAATTCGATTATAATAATAATTTGGTTAATCTCTTCTTCATGTTGCTAGCCAAGAACATTAGCCTAGAAATTAAAACTCTCGTATTTAATTTCACTTTAGAATCATAAACCATCCGTCTACATTTCTGTGATCAAATGCAATTTATGAACTAGCAATACAATTCCGGTTCCTAAACTGACTAATACGGCTTTCAAGTATATTTCTATCAGGAAAGCACATCAAAACCCAATTTTCCCAAATCAAGTTAAGAACAATACCCTATTAATTCACAACTTTCCAATTTCTTGCTCTCTCGAGTGAAATTGGACTTTTTAGATGTACATTAATGTCGGCCACACACTAATGCAGTAAGAACAAGAATTAATAGAACAACATGAAAGAAGAAGAAGAAAACCATATCATTAACAATCAAAATTCATCACCATTGTTCAAAACCTTAGCAAGGAAGAGAATTACCCACTCATTTGTGGATTGATCATCCTAAAACAAGTGTAAATCATGCATACAATTGATAGAAAGAAGAAAGGAAGAGAAGAAATCTCTTAGCTTTTTCGTCCCTCAACTGCTCCTAACCCACGTCCGTGCTCCACCAAGTCTGAACTCCAACTCCGATTTTTTTCCAACATGCATTTTTGCTCCTAAAAATCATATTTACCTGCAAAACAAATGCTAATCATGTTGGTTAGTATAAATTCACAATTTATTACCAATTACATGAGAATATATACATATTGCACACAAACAAGGCGAAAATAATACGTTTGAGTATCACTTGTTCATATAAATCTGCCCAAGATCAATATGCTTTCAGGATAGAAATATACCTGAAAGTCGTATTAGTCAATTTAGGAACCGGGTTTGTATGGCTAGAACATGAATTGCATTTAATCACAGAAATGTAGGTGGATGGTTCATGATTCTTAAGTGAGGTTAAATACGAGAGTTTTAATCTCTTGGCAATAGTTCTTGGCTAGCAACCGGAGGAAAAGATTAACCAAATTATAATGATAATTAATTTCATTACATGTTCGTTTAACCTCAGCATGCTCTCATTCATAGTTCAGACTCAAAGTAGATAATTGTTTTAGCTGTAGTATAAAAATTATAAAACAAACTGTCAATCTCTTGGTTACACTGTTGTCTGCATTTTTAGAAGTAAAATATAGTACACTTGATCAGATTGCACTTCATCCAAGTCTCTGTGGGATCGATACTTGGCTTACTAAATCCACTTACTACTTGTTCGACCACGTGCACTTGCGTGTCGTTTTATATACCCACAAATCACGCGAACAAGTTTTTGGCGCCGTTGCCGGGGACTTGGCAATTGGTGAATTTGTTTTAAGTGTTAATTTATTGTATTTTTATTTTCTTAGTGTTGACAACTTGGTCTTAGCCTGTATTTTGCAGACTTAACTTCTGTTGAACACTGGCAAGAGACAAGGAGCTGGTGGAATCATATATAGAGCCAGAAATAATATTTCACAGTAAACGGAGAGAAGCTCTGCAAAGAAAGCTGCAGTTGCTCAGACAGACGATCATGGAGCAACAACAGAATCCACCAGTAGTACGGGCAGTGTTAGTGCCCGAAGAAGTAGCAGCTCGGCCGGTTCGCGAGGTGGCAATCCCACATGCCAATAATGTTACATCTAGTATCCGCAAACCTGAGCCAGGAGGGAGGTTTGAACTTAAACAGAATATGGTGCAGTTGCTGCACACTAGCGAGCAGTTTACCGGTCTCCCTCATGAAGATCCACAGCAGCATCTCCAAAATTTTTTGGAGATAAGTGACACTTACATCCCCGCTGGAGTGTCATCACATTATGTCCGGCTTACATTGTTCCCATTCTCACTATTGAGAGAAGCCAAGAGGTGGTTGAAAGCTGAGCCACCAAATTCTATTTCTACGTGGGATGATCTTGCAAGGAAATTCTTGATGTGGTTTTTTCCTTCTGGTAAAATAGCAAGACTTAGAAGTCAAATTCTAAGTTTCAAACAGAGAGAGGGAGAAAATTTATATCAGGCTTGGGAGAGATTCAAGTCCATGTTGCGAGATTGTCCTCATCATCACCAGTCCAATGATGTGCTGGTGCACACTTTTATAGAGGGTTTGGAACCCCACACCAAAATATTGCTAGACCCAGCAGCTGGAGGGCAAGCGCTGGAGAAAACGTATGAGGAGCTGTACACCTTGTTGAACCGTATTTCGCAGGGCAATCCAGAATGGAATGCTGATTCATCAAGAGGCGGGATAAGGAAAGCAGCAGGAGTGCTTGAAGTGGATGGGTTTACAGCTATCGCAGCACAGATAGCTGCATTGCAAAATCAACTTAACACCCACTTCAGCAACATGACATTGAACCAGCCTCAAGCCCCAGTTAATGCAGTACAGCAGATGTGGTGTGAAGTGTGTGGAAGCAGTGAGCACTCAGCTGAGTGTTGTAGAGCCAATCCTGACTCAGTAAACTTTGTGGGTAATGCGCAAAGGAACAACAAACAGTATGGTAGTAGCTACAATTCCAATTGGAGGAATCACCCTAATTTCTCATGGGGTAGCAAAAACCATCAGGGGCAAAGTTCGGGTTAGGGTGTGCAAAGGAACCAAGGAGGGCAGCAGAATTATCAAGCATAATTCAGAAATAACAATGCACCTCCTCCACCACTATCACCCAGCATTGAGGAGATGTTCAAGACCATGGTAGCTAACCAAGCTCAATTGCAGGCTGACTATGTGAAATTGGCAGCCGAAGTGAAAAACAACCGGTTAGCTACCAAGGCACTTGAATATCAATTTGGGAAATTTGCTAGTGCCCAAAACACAAGGCCTAGAGGAGGACTACTGAGCGACACAGATCCCAATCCCAAGCAGGTAAATGCAGTGACCACAAGGAGTGGTTTGCAGCTGAAGGAGGTGGAACCAGAAAGACCACCTCAACAGTCGGGAGCAGCTGAAGTTGAGAGGGAGCACAGTACTGAAAGGGGGAAGACTAAGGAAGCTGAATCAGAAAGACCTCCACCCCCGTTCCCTCAACGACTAAAGAAACACAAGGAGGAGGCGTGTTTCAAGAAATTCATGGAGGTGCTGAAACAGGTACATATTAACTTACCTCTTGTTGATGTCTTGCAGGGAGTGCCGAAATATGCTAAGTATATAAAGGACATCGTGGCAAACAAAAGTCGGTTGACTGAGTATGCTACGGTGGCTCTGACGGAGGAGTGCACTTCCCAGATTCAAAATAGACTGCCCACAAAGCTAAAAGACCCTGGGATTTTTACTATCCAGATTACTATTGGGCAGAGCATCCGAGCTCGTGGATTGTGTGATTTGGGAGCGAGCATAAATTTGATGCCATCTTCGGCATTCAGAAAGTTGGGTCTAGGGAGTCCTAGACCCACAACTGTGATCTTGCAGTTGGCGGATCGGTCCTTAGCCAGACATGATGGCATTGTAGAGGACGTTCTGGTGCAAGTTGGCTCCCTAATTTTTCCGGTAGATTTTGTCGTGCTGGATTTTTAACCAGACGCGGAAGTCCCATTTATTTTGGGACGTCCTTTCTTGGCAACTGGGAAAGCACTAATTGACGTAGCTGCGGGGCAGCTAACAATGCGAGCACATGACAAGGTGGAGGTGTTCGATGTGTACAAGGCACCCAAGCTCCCAATGGTGCATGAAGAACTCTTGGTGATCAATGTGATTGATCAAGGCGATGATAAGCAGATTAAGGATTCACGGGAGTTAATGGGAAAACCACTAGATCGATGTAAGCACTACTGGGGGAAGGACGTTGATCGAGAGAAATCGTCCATCACCCTAGAGGACAACTGAGCTTAATGATGTCGAGCCGCGACGGTAAACCAGGCGTTGCATGGGAGGCAACCCGTGGGAAAAAAATTTTCTTTCTTTTTGTAAAGTGTAAATAGATTTTTCTTTTCTTTTTCTTTTTCTTTGATTTACAAAAAAAAAATTCGTTTTAGTTTTTGTTTTTATATTTTTAGTTAGGTGAAACCTATAATTCTAACCAATTTTGTATAGTGAGATGAATTTCAGGTCAAACGGAGGAAAATATGGACGGAATCGCGAAGGAAAAGTTGAGGTATGAAAAATTAACAAAAAGTGGCAAACAGTGAGCTGGGGCGACAGCTCCGTGTCACGGAGGTGGACCTCCGCGTTACCTCCGTGACACGTTGAGGTATAATCCAAAAATTTTAAAAATTTCCAGAATAGTCTGGCGATGGCTCCGTCTCACAGAGGCAGTGCACCGCGATGCACTCCGTGACACGTTGCCTTGTATATTGCGACGGGTCACACCGGGTCGCCGGGTGACCTGCGCGATTTCCCTACTTTATAACCCCGAAAACCCTCCCTTTTCCCTCATTTTTTAATCTCTCCGCGACCAAAACCCCCCAAAACCCATCCCCCATCAACGTGACACGGAGTAAGGCAAGAAATTTAACAAGTTTTCTTCGATTCTTCAAAGTCAAGGTATGTTTTTCGATTTCCTTTCAAATTCTTGTCGATTTTCTTCGATATTGAGCATGTGAGGTGAGCTAAATTGCCCTAAGTATAAATTAATCATGAATTCAAGTAAATTGTTGTTGATGAATGTTCGGAATGTCGTTATGATTGCTTGAACTCGTCAATTGCATAAATTAATCGAATTTTCTTGATAATATCAATTTTAGGGCTTGTATGTTGAATTTGAAGTTGAAAATGTAGTGAACCTGTGAGTTTCATGCCGGGATGTACATGTTGAATTAGATGAGTCGATATACAAATTGTTAGGATGTTAATAGAACGATGGATTCTCAGGTTAAGGGAATGTTGAAATTTGTAAGAATTTGGTTGGTTGTATAGGTTCGTGTAGATAAATTTTTGTTGTTATTTTTGTTTCTTTGTTTTTCTTTGCTAAGTGCGATGGTTAAGATGTTAGCAATGGTAGTGATTGTGATTAGCTGTACGAAGTCTGAGTAGTACATAGAAGATATACCGTCGAATTTTTCGAACGCACTAAGCATGATTGTATAGTTGGTTATTGTGTGTAAATAAAGATAATCTTGCCGTATTGTTGTAACTGTAGCTAAGGACTAAGTGTGAGGTAACCTAGCTTAACCTGACCTTAGCCAAAGTTAATATCCGTTAGCTAAACATTTATCTTGTCTACTTGGGTTGACAGGTAAAATGGCAAGCAGGCAAGAGAAAGGGAAAGGCGCATCAACTTCGGGCGCCGGAAGGAAGCGAATCAGACTTGGGACAACAGTCCCAGCAGCACCAGCAGTTCCACGCAGCCAACACCGCCAATATGGAACGAGATGGGTGACTGATGAGGGGAAAAAGTGGTACGCGAAGCACAAAGAAAACAAATATTTCCCCGAGGAGCATATAGCACGGGAACCATTGGCACAGGAGTTCCATAGGATGGTCCACCGGATCGAGGCAACTGGGCTCAATTTCATATTTGAGGAGCCTAAGGAATGTAATTTGCACCTGGTTCGGGAGTTCAATACCAATTGGAACCCGACTATCAGAAGTCACACCATCAAGATCAGAGGGCAGATAGTCACCTTGGAGCCCCACCACCTCAATGCCATCATCGGAGCGCGGGACATAGACGCCCACGTACTTCGACAGCTGAACATTACCCCACCATATGCGGACATCAGACGCACATTGTGTGGGACCTGATCGACAGCTAGATGGAGCAGACACAAAGAGAGGGGCTACCACCAGACTTTGCCATATTCACAGATGAACAGGGAAGCCCGAATCTGGCTGAAGATAGTCTGCTCATGCCTAATCTCAGGGGTACATATGACAGATGTAACCCGGGATCGTGTATGCCTGGTGTACGCCCTGATGAAAGGGCTGGAGATCAACGTGGGGGCGGTAATTATCTCCTCCATGAAGAGAGCCCGATTGCACCAGGGGCACAGGTATGGCTTTGGTGAAATACTCACCACCTTCCTCAGGGGCCTAGATGTCGAGGAGGAGGCCCTTGACTATATCCCGCAGATGGAGCGGCAGGCCTTAGATGTTACTAAAACTAAGGCACCCGACACCAACCACGGGCCAGTGCTTACACTTGGCGAGCGACATGCTCGTGATGACCAGTATATGGCTCGGATGTATGGGATGCAGATGCTCTAGCTGAGGATAGGTGGGAGGCCGGCGACAGAGGAGGAGATATGGCAGCTCGAGTTAGACTACCCCTTCGGTGAAAATGCCAGGGCTCTATGCCGAGTGGGGCCAGCATTTGTAGAGCCCATAGATGATGATGTCCCCACAGATGAGGAGACACGTCGGGAGGACTCTGATGTGGAGTCCGATGATGACGACGGGGGCGACTCAGACATGGGAGATGAAGCAGCAGCATCCGATGAAGAAGTGGAATACTTTGACTGATTAGGGAGTTCCACCACCTGATTTTGTGCTATTTTAATTTTTGTGAACACTGGGGACAGTGTTCGAGCTAAGTGTGGGGTGGGAGTAGTTAGGTGTGGGCTGGGCTGTTTTGTATGTATGCTCTATTCTGTTGTCGTGCATGTGAAATTTTGTTTGTCCCAGTGATCTGTGAATTGTTAAAGTGTTGTTCTGTATTTGTAAATTTATGTTAAATTGATGTGTGTTGCTGAATGTTGCTAGCTGATTCTGTACATATTTTTGTATCGAAATGATTGATATTTTTAAAATTTTTAAAATATGTTGTACATATTTTCCTATCGAAATGATCGATATTTTCAATTTTTTTTTACTTCTTGGGTTTCTCGGCATTTGTTTTCGGTGCTTTTATCGAGAATGGTCCCATTGAACTGAAGTCATAGTAGTGACCGTTCTCTATGATGGATGGATGACGACCGTCTTAAGGGAAATGTAGTCGTTAGGAGTAGATTTTTTTTCAATTATTTTTCAGTTTTTTCTTTGGTGGGTTGCATCCCAAAACCTGTAGTTACTGTATGGTTGCGAAATTCTGGTTGCGTGTTGTACATGATATTTAAAATGCGAAGATAATTCGTATGAAAGTATGCAACTTTGTAAATATGTTGAGATACCTAGGCCATAGAGTTCGATTCAGTGTGATTGAGGCTTAATGTTTGTATTCCTGTAATTAGCTGATTGAAGAGTCTGTGAATACATCTTGAATTGAGCATGTGCAAAGAGTGTGAAGTAAGGTGTTGTTATTCCATGCTATTGTGAAGTGTATAGAACTTGCCTGGTGTGTGTACAAAGCGACATGAAGGAGGTGTATTGTAGGAAAGGATGTAGGCATTTCTTTGTTTTAACCGAGAGTTTCTATTTTTCCTTGTCGTACACACCTTGATTGTATACCCTAGTCATCCCGTTGAGCCTTTAGCCTATTACTTTTTCTTTTGTCATAAAGTGTAAACCGAGCTTAATCCCTTCTTTTCATCAGCCGTAAAGTCTATACAAAACTCTTAAGCGCTTAAGATGAGAAGATCATTTTCCCAAACTGTCAAAGAGTGAGAATGGTGAAAAGAAAAAGAAAAGCAGAGTGAGAGAAGAAAAGAAAAGGTTGAAGGTGCACTTGCTATAAATAAACGATAATGAAGGTGCATGAATAATCTTTGTTGTTGTGTCAAGTATGCTTAATATGATGGGCCATACTAAAGAAAAACATCAAGAATAGGATGATGAAAAAAAGAAACAATGTCCATGAGTTGATGGGATGTGTTGAAAAGGCGCTTAAGGATGCTAGTGGCTATTATTGGCTAACCCAATATTTACTAGTTCCGTAGCTTCCATTACAACCCGTTAAAGTCCTACATGATCTTACATCGCACTTCTTTATATTAGTGGAGTAATACACTAAGGGCGAGCTTATGGGTCATGACATGATGCATGTGAATTCTTTTGGGAGAGAGAGCGAAATTGTGTTTACATGCCCCTGCTTGAATTCTTGTGAGTCATATGAGCAAAAAAGGTAAGATTCTCTTGTGTTGTGAGGGCACATGCTTGATGAAAGATTAATTTTCATGTCGGATATCTTGATCAGCTGATTTGCATGAGTTTGCCAATATCGAGAGTCGATTCTTAAAGTCTAGGAGGTCTTGATGTATTAAAGGTCATTGCATTAATAAGACCATGCATGTTTTCTTGATGATTTGCTGTATTGAATAATCGGTATGACCGTAGCCTAAATTGTCGAACCAAAGTAGCGAGGTTGGGATGTAAATTGCATGAAGTGTAGGATTGTTGTTCGAGGACGAACAAGGATTTAACTGTGGGGTAAGTGATCTTGGGAAAATTTATATGCCCAAGTGATACTCAAAAGTACCATTTTTGCCTTGTTTATCTATCAATGTGTATACATTCTCATGTAATTAGTAATAAAATGTGAATTTATACTAACCAACATGATTAGCATTGTTTTGCAGGTAAAATGTAATTTCAGGAAGCTAAAATGCATGTTGGATGATATCGGGGTTGGACTTGGATGCGATCACGGGACAAGGCAGTGGACAGCATGAAATAAAGGGGCTCCGCGATGGAGTCGTGTCACGCTGCCATCGCAGAGGCCTTCTGCCTGGATAGGGAAATTACGCCCAAATTCCAGAAAGGGTCCGCGTCTGGTCCATGGCACGGTGGCTTGGCTCCACGTTGCATGCCGTGCCACGTTGAGCTTTAATTCCTGGACCCCCAGTTCCAGTGAGGGTCCGCGTCCGTAGCGTGTCACGGAGGCAGTGCTCCGCGATGTACTCCGTGAGACATTGTTCGTTATTCCGGGAAAAATTCCCAGTAGTATAAATAGAACACTTAGGTTCATTTTTCAATATTCTGACTTGGTGGAGCAAGAACGTGGGTTACAGGCAGTTGAGGGACGAAAATATCAGGGTTTTTTCTCTCTTTCTTTCTTCTTGAATTCAATTGCTTGTATGATTAACACTCATTCAAAGATGTTTAATCCACAAATGAGTGGCTAATTCCTCTTCTTGCTGAGGTTATGAACAATTGTGATGAAATGTGATCATTGATTCTTTGGTTTTTCATCTTTTCTTCCATGTTGTTCTATTAATTCTTGTTCTTACTGCATTAATGTGTGTCCTACGTTAATGTATATCTAAAAAGTCCGGTTTCACTCGAGAGAGCAAGAAATTGGAAAGTTGTGAATTAATAGGATATGTTCTTTACTTGGTTTGAGAAAATTGGGTATTGATTTGCTTTCAGGATAGAAATATACCTGAAAGTCGTATTAGTCAATTTAGGAACCGGGTTTGTATGGCTAGGACATGAATTGCATTTAATCACAGAAATGTAGGTGGATGGTTCATGATTCTTAAGTGAGGTTAAATACGAGAGTTTTAATCTCTTGGCAATAGTTCTTGGCTAGCAACTAGAGGAAAAGATTAACCAAATTATAATGATAATTAATTTCATTACATGTTCGTTTAACCTCAGCATGCTCTCATTCATAGTTCAAACTCAAAGTAGATAATTGTTTTAGCTGTAGTATAAAAATTATAAAACAAACTATCAATCTCTTGGTTACACTGTTGGCTGCATTTGTAGAAGTAAAATATAGTACACTTGATCAGATTGCACTTCATCCAAGTCTCTGTGGGATCGATACTTGGCTTACTAAAGCCACTTACTACTTGTTCGACCACGTGCACTTGCGTGTCGTTTTATATACCCACAAATCACGCGAACAGTTAGCTCCTTTCATTTGGAGTTGCTAGACAATAGAGGTTTGCCTGTCTTTTGTTAAATAGATTTTGGGTAGGCCGAGGCCCTATCCCGACTAATATTTATCACTCTTAGAGGCTTGCAGACCACAATCTTCAGTTCCTAGCTAATTGTGCATTGTTGGCCATGTGGGGCCTATATATGTTATGTTGTGTGTGTTGACCATATGAAGCCTAGTTTATCTATCTATTAGCAGCCTTATGGGCTATAGTTTATATATGACTACCTGTTTTCCTTTCGTTATAAACTAGATAGCATGGTAGTCTTGTCGTCCTACATAGGATCCTCTAATTATTATGATTGCTGGGTTAGCTGTTCTTATGTAGGTGTGTTGTGTGGACTAGTCGGCCCAAGGCTGTATTTATAGCCGAGATATATATATTTGTTTTCTTGATTTTGAGTTGCTGGCAAGCACTAGAGGTGCATATTGTTCGGTGTTTTTTCTTTGGGTATAAAGCTACACACAAGTGCACGTGGTCGAACAAGTAGTAAAGTGGCTTAAGTAAGCCAAGTATCGATCCCACAGGGACTGGGATAAGGTAGCAATCTACTCAAGTATACTATATTTTAACTCTAACAATGAAGACAACAGTGCAAAGAAGAGTTTGATTTTGATTTCTTATTTTATCCTAAGTCTACAAAGATTATATAATTTGAGTCTGAACTATGAATGTGAGAATGCTGAGGTTAAACGAACATGTAAGGAAATAAATTATCGATATAATTTGGTTAACTTTTCCTCCGGTTGCTAGTCAAGAACTATTGCCAATGGATTAAAACTCTCGTATTTAACCCAACTTAAGAATCATGAACCGTCCACCTACATTTCTGTGATTAAATGAAATTCATGTTCTAGCCATACAAAACCGGTTCCTTAATTGACTAATACGACTTTCAGGTATATTTCTATCCTGAAGGTAAATCAATTCTCAATTTTCCCAAACTAAGAAAAGATCATATCCTATTGATTCACAACTTTCCAATTTCTTGCTCTCTAGAGTGAAACCGGACTTTTTAGATATACATTAACATACGCCACACATTAATGCAGTAAGAACAAGAATCAATAGAACAACCATGAAAGAAAAGATGAAAAACCAACTTAATCAACAATCACATTTCATTACAATTGTTCTTAACCTCAGCAAGAATAGGATTTAGCCACTCATTTGTGGATTAAACATCGTTAAATGAGTGTTAAACATACAAGCAATTGAAATAAAGAAGAAGGAGATAGAGAAAAACCCTGAGATTTTCGTCCCCTCAACTGCCTGTAGCCCAGGTTCTTGCTCCACCAAGTCTGAATTATGAAAAATGAACCTAAGTGTTCTATTTATACTATTGGGAATTTTTCCCGGAATAACTAGCAACGTGTCACGGAGTGCATCGCGGAGCACTGCCTCCGTGAAACGCCATTGACGCGGAGCCTCACTGGAAATTGACTGTCCAAGTAATAAGGCCCAACGTGGCACGACGTGCAACGCGGGGCTAGGCCAACGTGCCACGGCCCCAACGCGCACCCACACTGGAATTTGGCCAAAAATTCCCTATCCAGGCAGAAGGCCTCCGCGATGGCAGCGAGACACGGCTCCATCGCAGAGTCCCTTTAATTTGTGTCATCCAATGCTATGTCCTTTGCTAACATCCGAGTCCAACCCCGATCTCTCCCAACACGCATTTTAGCTTCACAAAATTATATTTCACCTGCAAAACAATGCTAATCATGTTGGTTAGTATAAATTCACATTTTATTATAAATCACATGAGAATGTATAAACATTGATAGATAAACAAGGCTAAAATGACACATTTAAGTATCACTTGGGCATATAAATATGCCCAAGATGACTTACCCCACACTTAAATCCTTGTTCGTCCCCGAACAACAATCTTACACCTCATGCAATTTACACCCCATCCTGGCTACTTTGGTTCGATAATTCAGGCTACGGTCATACCGATTATTCAATACAACAAATCATCAAGAAAACACGCATGGTCCTATCAATGCAATGACCTTCCACACATCAAGACCTCCTAGACTTAAGAATCGACTCACGATATTGGCAAAATCATGCGAATCAGCTGATCAAGATATTCGACACGAAACTTAATCTCTCATCAAGCATGTGCCTTCACAACACAAGAGAATTTTCCCCTTTTTAATCACATGAACTCTAACGGTTACATGTTAGGGCATATAAACACAATTTCACTCTCACTCTCAAAAGAATTCACATGCATCATGTCATGAACCATACGCTTGCCCTTAGTGTATTACTCCACTAATATAAGGAAATGTGATGTAGGATCACATAGGACTTTAACGAGTTGTAATGTAAGCTACGAAACTAGTAAATATTGGGCTATCCAATAATAGCCACTAGCATCCTTAAGCGCCTTTTCAATACATCCCCTCAAACTCATGGGCATTGTTTCTTCCTTCATCCTCCCCTTCTTGAAGTCTGTCTTTAGTTTGGCCCATATCTTTAAGCACACTTGACTCGATAACAAAGATTTTTCAGACACCTTTATTATATTTTATTTATAACAAGTGCACCTTTAACCTTTTCCTTCCTTTCATCACTCTGCTTTTCTTTTCTTTTCACCATTCTCACTCTTTGACACTTTGGGAAAATTATTTTCTCTTGTTAAGCGCTTAAGAGTTTTTGGATCAAATTTACGGCTAATGAAAAGAAGGGGTAAAGCTCGGTTTACACATTTTGACACAAGAAAAAAATAATAGGCTAAAGGCTCAACGGGCTAACTAGGGTGTTCATTCAAGGTGGGTGCAATAATGAAAAAGAGAAACTTTCGGTTAACACAAAGAAATGCCTACATCCTTTCCTACAATACACCTCCTTCATTTCGTTTCGTACACACACCAGGCAAGTTCTAGACACTTCACAATGGCATGGAATAAACAAAACCTCACTTCACACTTATTGCACATGCTCAATTCAAGACGTATTCACAGACTCTTCAATCAGCTAATTATAAGAATTCAAACATTAAGCCTCAATCACACTGAATTGACTCTATGGCCTAGGTATCTCAACATATTTACAAAGTTGCATGCTTTCATACGAATCACCTTTGCATTTCGAATATCAAGTACAACACGCAACCAGGACTCCGCAACCATAAAGTAACTGCAGGTTTTGGGATGCACCCCACAAAGGAAAACAACTGAAAAATAAATGAAAAAATCTACTCCTAACGACTACATTTCCCTTAAGACGGTCGTCATCCATCTATCATAGGGAACAGTCACTAACTAGGACTTCGGTTCAATGGGACCATTCTCAGTAAAAGAACCGAAAACAAACGCCGAGAAACCCAAGAATTGAAAAAAAATTTAAAAAATATCGATCATTTCGATAAAACAAAAATATGTACAAAATCAGCTAGCAAAATATTTAGCAGCACACAACAGTTTCACATTTAATTACAATACAAAACAAAAACTTCACAATCACAAATCACAGGGTCACAAAAGTTTTCATCAGGCACAACAACAGAACAGAACATACACACAACACAACCAGCACCTAACTACTCCCACCCCACACTTATCCCGAACACTGTCCCCAGTGTTCACAAAATTTCACATAGCACAAAAATTGGGTGGTGGAACTCCCTGATCAATCAAAATACTCCACTTCTTCATCAGGTGCTGCTGCTTCGTCTCGCATGTCTGAATCACCCCCATCGTCATCATCGGACTTCACATCGGAGTCCTCACGACGTGTCTCCTCATCTGTGGGGACATCATCATCCGTGGGCTCTACAAAAGCTGGCCCCACTCGGCATAGAGCCCTGGCATTTTCGCCAAAGGGGTAGTCTAGCTCAAGCTGCCATAGCTCCTCCTCTGTTGCCGGCCTCCCGCCTATCCATAGCTGGAGCATCTGCATCCTGTACATGCGAGCCATGTACTGATCATCCCAAGCATATCGCTCAGCCAGTGTAAGAACGGGCCCATGGGTGGTGTCGGGAGCCTTAGTTTTGGTGATATCTAAGGCCCGCCGCTCCATCTGCGGGATATAGTCAAGGGCCTCTTCCACAATATCCAGGCCCCTCAGGAATGTGGTGAGTAATCCACCAAATCCGTATCTGTGCCCCTGATGCAACCGGGCTCTCTTCATGGCGGAGATAATCACCGCCCCCACATTGATCTCCAGCCCTTTCATCAGGGCATACATCAAGCATACACGATCTCGGGTTACATCCGTCATATGCACCCCCGGGATTAGGTAGGAACACACGATCTTAAGCCATATCCTGGCTTCCCTATTCATCTGTGAGTAGGGAAAAGTCTGATGGTAGCCCCTCTCCTTATGTTTGCTCCACCTAGCCGTTGATCGGGTTCCACACAAAGTGCGTCTGATGTCCGCGTATGGTGGAGTGATATTCAGCTGTCGAAGCACGTGGGCGTCTGTGTCCCGCGCCCCTAAGATAGCATTGAGGTGGTGGGGCTCAAAAGTGACTATTTGCCCCCTTATTTTGATGGTGTGACTTCTGAGAGTCGGGTTCCAGTTGGCGTAGAATTCCCGAATCAAGTGCAAGTTGCATTCTTTGGGTTCTTCAAAAATGAAGTTCAGCCCAACTGCCTCGATCCTCTAGACAATCCTGGGGAACTCCTGTGCCAACGGTTCCCTTGCTATGTGTTCCTCGGGGAAGTACTTGCTCTCTTTGTGCTTTTCGTACCACTTCTTCCTCTCCTCAGTCACCCACCTGGTTTCATATTGACGGCGTTGGCCGCGTGGAACCGCTGGTGCTGCTGGGACCGCTGTGCCCAGTCTGATTCTTTTTCTGCTGGCGCCAGATGTTGATGCGCCTTTTACCTTGTCTTGCCTGCTTGCCATTTTTCCTGTCAACCCAAATAGACAAGATCAATGTTCAGCCAATTAAAATTTGCTTCGACTAAGGTTGGGTTAAGCTAGGCTACCCCACACTTAGTCCTTAGCCAAAATTACAACATTAAGGCAAGATCGTGCTTACTTAGACAAACAAACAACAAAACATAACAAATATGCTTAGTGCATTCGGAGAATTCGACGGTATATATTCTATGTACTACTCAGACTTCGTATAGCTAGCCACAATCATTACCATCGATAACATTTTATCCCATAGCACTTAGCAAGGAAAAACAAAAGAAAAATTTAAATATATGATCCTATACAATTCACCCAATTCTTGCAAATTTCAATATTTCCTTCACCCGAGAATCCGTCGGTCTTTTAGCATAGTAACAGTTAGCACATCGACTCATCTCACTAAACATGTACAACCCAGCATGAATTTCACTAGTTCAACTACGTTTTTCCATTTCAAACTCAAAGGCGAGCTCTAGCTATGATTTTATCAAAAATTCGATTAAACTATGTAATTAACGAGTTCAAGCAATCACAATGATACTCGAACATCAATCAACAATAATTCAATTGAATTTAAGCTTAATTTCTACTTAGGGCAAGTTTAGCTCATATCACATGTTCAATCTCGATGAAAATCGATAAGAAATGAGATAGAATTGAAGAACATACCTTGAATTCGAAGAATTGATGAAAACTCGATGAAAGTCTTGGCCTAAGTCCGTGTCACGTTGAGGGGGAAGGGGTTTTTGGGAGGTATGTCACGGAGGGTATGAGAAATGAGGAAAATTGAGGGGGAATCGGGGTTTAAAAGTGGGAAATTCGCGCGGGTCACCCGGCGACCCGGTTTGACCCGTCGCGATATACACTTCAACGTGTCATGGAGGGTAACGCGGAGCATGCCCTCCGTGACACAGAGCTGTCGCTTGGGTGTTCTGGAATTTTAAAAATTCCAGATTTACACCTCAACGTGTCACGGAGGGTAACGCGGAAGCCCTCTTCCGTGACACGGAGCTATCGCCCTAGCTCACTGTTTTGCCACTTTTGATTATTTTTCATACCTCCAATTTTCCATTGCGATCCCTTGCACATTTATCCTCCGTTCAACCTGAAATTCATCTTACGACAAGAAATTGGTTAGAATTATAGGTTTCACTCAAAATAAAAATAAAAATAAAAATAAAAACTAAAAATTTTGTTGTTAATCAAGAAAAAGAAAAAGAAATCTATTCACAATTTACAAAGAAAAATTTCACGGGTTTCCTCCCGTGCAGCGCCTGGTTTACCGTCGCGGCTCGACGTCATTCAGCTCAGTCATCTTCTAGGGTGACAGACATTTTCTATCGACCACCGTCCTCACCCCAATAGTGTTTACATCTCTGCCCATTTACTAAGAATGTGGCACCCCGATCTTCTTGCCACAACTCTACTGCCCCGTGCGGGGTCATTCTCACCACTTCAAATGGTCCCGACCATTTAGACCTCAGCTTTCCTGGAAACAACTTCAATCTTGAATTGAAGAGCAATACTTTCTGCCCTGGCTCGAAAATGCGACGCACCACATGCTTGTCATGCAACCTTTTTGTTTTTTCCTTGTAGTACTTGGCACTCTCATAAGCATGCCAGCGGAACTCTTCAAGTTCACTGAGTTACATTAGTCTCTTCTTGCCCGCTAGCTCTAAGTCCATATTCAACTTTCTCATGGCCCAGAAGGCTCGGTGCTCTAGTTCCACCGGCAAATGACACGCTTTACCATAGACCAATCGGTATGGTGAGGTTCCAATCGGTGTCTTGTAAGTAGTTCTGTACGCCCACAACGCATCATCAAGTTTGCTCGACCAATCATCCCGTTGTGTATTTACCATTTTCTGGAGAATCTGCTTCACTTCTCTATTCGACACCTCTACTTGCCCACTAGTTTAGGGGTGGTATGCTGTTGCCACTTTGTGGCGCACCCCATACTTGGCTAGTAGTTTCTTGAAACTTGAATTGACAAAATGAGCCCCTCCATCACTGATAATGGCTCGGGGTGTCCCGAATCTGGTGAAAATGTGTTTTTTCACAAACTTCGTTACTACCTTGTTGTCATTCCTGGGGCAAGCTATTGCTTTCACCCATTTTGATTCGTAGTCTACGACCACCAAGATGTAACGATTACCAAATGACGGTGGGAATGGGCCTATGAAATGAATGCCCCATACATCAAAGCTCTCTACTTCCAGTATATTCTGTAGCGGCATGTCTTGTCTCCTTCCAATTGTTCCTGTACGCTGACATCTATCACACATTTTGACGTATGCCATAGAGTCTCTGAACAGTGTAGGCCAAAAGAACCCTGACTGTAGACCCTTATGTGTTGTTCGCTCGCCTCCATGGTGACCCCGATACAACGAAGAGTGACAGCTCCTCAACACCTCTGCAATCTGACTCTCTGGGATGCATCTTCTCATTACCTAATCCAGTCCCTATTTAAATAAGTATGGTTCATCCCAAACAAAGTGCCGGCAATCATGCCTCAATTTCCTTCTCTGTTGGACTGTTGCCTCAGGTGGGTAGATTCCGCTCACTAGCAAGTTGACTATGTTTGCGTACCAGGGAACTTCAGCTTCCCCTACTGCCAAGAGTTACTCATTCGAGAACTCTTCATTGATGTTATCACCTTCCATCACATGCGACCGACTCTCCAATCGCGATAAGTGATCTGCCACCTGATTCTCGCTCCCCTTTCTGTCCTTGATCTCAAGGTCGAACTCTTGCAACAACAGGATCCATCTGATCAGCCTGGGCTTAGTATCCTTCTTGTTAAATAGGTACCGAATCGCTGCATGATCGGTGTACACCACTACTTTTGAACCCACCAAATAGGACCTGAATTTGTCAAATGCAAACACCAATGCTAGCATTTCCTTCTCTGTGACTGTGTAATTGCTTTGGGTCGTATTCAGCGCTTTGCTTGCATAATGAATAGAATGAAAGATTCTATTTTTCCTTTGCCCCAATACAGCTCCCACAGCCATATCACTCGCATCACACATCAACTCAAATGGTTGTCCCCAATCCGGAGAAGTAAGGATAGATGCTTCTATCAATTTCTGCTTCAACTCCTCGAATGCTTTAACACACTCATCATTCAACTCAAACTTTACCTCTTTTTCTAACAATCTGCATAATGGTCTAGAAATTTTGGAAAAGTTTTTGATGAACCGTCTGTAGAATCCTGCATGCCCAAGAAAACTGCGAACACCTTTCACCAACACAGGTGGTGGCAACTTTTCAATAACCTCGATCTTAGCATGATCGACTTCCAACCCTTTGCGAGACACTTTATGGCCAAGGACAATACCCTCCTTAACTAAGAAGTGGCATTTCTCCCAGTTTAGTACAAGGTTGGATTCCTCACAGCGAGCCAGCACCGTGTCAAGATTCTACAAACAAGTAGCAAACGAATTACCGAAAACAGAAAAATCATCCATAAATACCTCAACAAAATCCTCCACCATGTCGTGGAAAATAGCCATCATTCATCTCTGGAACGTAGCGGGTGCATTGCATAACCTAAATGGCATCCGCCTAAAAGCATATGTCCCATAAGGACAGGTAAAAGTAGTCTTCTCTTGGTCCTCCGGAGCTATGGCTATTTGGTTATAACCAGAGTACCCATCAAGGAAACAATAATATTCCTATCCAGCCAACCTATATAGTATTTGATCAATGAACGAGATAGGATAATGATCTTTCCTTGTGGCTTCATTAAGCTTTCTATAGTCCATGCAAATCCGCCAGCCTGTGATGGTTTGTGTAGGAATCAACTCATTTTTCTGATTGGTGACCACGGTCATCCCTCCTTTCTTTGGAACGCACTGAACGGGGCTGACCCATTCACTGTCCGAAATCGGGTAGACTACACCTGCATCAAGCCACTTGATAATTTCTTTCCTCACCACATCCTTCATTGCTGGATTTAGCCTTCGTTGCGGCTGAACGGTTGGTTTTGCTCCTGTCTCCATGAAAATCCTGTGTGTGCAAAAAGCTGGATTTATACCCTGAATATCTGACATTTGCCAACCCATTGCTTTCTTCCTTTTTCTAAGGACACCCAATGCTTCCTTCTCCTGTGCCTCCGTCAATTCTGTGGAGATGATGACTGGTAACGTCTCATCTTCCCCCAAAAAGACATATTTTAAATGGGGAGGCAATTCTTTCAATTCCAGCTTTGGTGCCTCCTCAATGGATGGTTTTGGCAACGGTTCTAGGGACCTCATCAATGATTGAAATTCCTATCTCCTCGGATGCCTTTGTGACTCATTCAACATTTGGACCACCTCATAAGCATCTCTATCTCCAAAATGACGGAGTACATCAACACTCTTTCCAGTGGGTCTTGAGATTCAACAATCTGACGAATTTCTTCATGTTCAACCACACTGATTGCTGAAAGCTCCTCATGTATGGCCGGCAGCTTCATGGCTTTAAACACATCAAATACCTCAATATTGTCATGTGCTCGCATGGTTAGCTGCCCTGCAGCTACATCAATCAGCGCTTTCCCGGTCGCCAAGAAAGGACGTCCCAAAATAAATGGGACTTCTGCATTTGGTTCAAAATCCAGCACGACAAAATCTACCGGGAAGATAAGGGAGCCCACTTGCACCAGCACATCCTCCACAATGCCATCAGGTCTAGCTAAGGACCAATCTGCTAGCTGCAAGATCACTGTTGTTGGTCTAGGACTCCCTAGACCCAACTTCTTGAATACCGATGACGGCATCAAATTAATGCTCTCTCCCAAATCACATAATCCGCGAACTCGGATACTCTGCCCAATTGTAATTTGTATAGTAAAGCTCCCAAGATCTTTGAGCTTTGTGGGCAAACGGTTTTGTATCCAGGAAGTGCACTCCTCCGTGAGAGCTACTGTAGCATACTCAGTCAACCTACTTTTGTTTGCCACAATGTCCTTTATGTACTTTGCATATTTCGGCACTCCCTGCAAAACATCAACAAGAGGTAAGTTAATATGTACCTGTTTCAGCACCTCCATGAATTTCTTGAAACACGCCTCCTCCTTGTGTTTCTTTAATCTTTGAGGGAACGGGGGTGGTGGTCTTTCTGATTCAGCTTCCTTTTTCTTCCCCCTCTCATCACTTTGCTCCCTCTCAACTTCTGCTGCTCCCGATTGTTGAGGTGGTCTTTCTGGTTCCACCTCTTTCAGCTGCAAACCACTCCTTGTGGTCACCGCATTCACCTTCTTGTGATTGGGATCTGTATCACTCGGAAGTCCTCCTCTATGCCTGGTATTTTGGGCTCCAGCAAATTGCCCAAATTGATATTCAAGTGCCTTAGTAGCTAACTGGTTGTTCTTCACCTCGGCTGCCAATTTCACATAGTCAGCCTGCAATTGAGCTTGATTAGATATCATTGTCTTGAACATCTCCTCAATGCTGGGTGATGGTGGTGGAGGAGGTGCATTGTTGTTTCTGTATTGCGCCTGATAGTTCTGATGCCCTCCTTGATTCCTCTGCGCCCTCTGACTCGAACGTTGCCCTTGATGGTTGTTGCTACCCCAAGAGAAATTCGAATGATTCCTCCAGTTGGAGTTGTAGCTGTTGCCATACTGTTGGTGGTTGTTCCTCTGTACATTTCCCACAAAGTTCACCGAGTCAGGATTTGCTCCACAACACTCAGCTGAGTGCTCACTGCTCCCGCACACTTCACACCAAATCTGTTGCACTGCATTCACTGGGGCTTGAGGCTGGTTCATTGTCATGTTACTGAAGTGGGTGTTGAGTTGATTCTGTAAAGCAGCTATCTGTGCAGTAATAGCTGTAAAACCATCCACTTCTAGAACTCCTGCTGCTTTCCTTGTTCCTCCTCTTGACGAATCAGCATTCCACTCCGGATTGCCCTGCGAAATACGGTTTAACAAGGTATACAACTCCTCATAAGTTTTATCCAATGCTTGTCCCCTAGCTGCTGAGTCTAGCAAGATTTTTGTGTGGGGTTCCAAACCTTCTGTAAAAGTGTGCACCAGCACATCATTGGATTGATGATGAGGAGGACAATCCCGCAACATGGACTTGAATCTCTCCCAAGCTTGATATAGATTCTCCCTCTCTCTATTTAAAACTTAGAATTTGACTTCTAAGTCTTGCTGTTTTACCGGATGGAAAAAATCGTATCAAGAATTTCCTTGCAAGATCATCCCAAGTAGTAATAGAATTAGGTGGCTCAGCTTTCAACCACCTTTTGGCTTCTCCCAATAGTGAAAAAGGGAACAATGTAAGCCTGGCATAATCTGATGACACTCCAGCGGGGATGTAACTGTCACTTATCGCCAAAAAATTTTGGAGATGCTGCTGTGGATCCTCATGAGGGAGACCTGTGAACTACCCGCTGGTGTGCAGTAATTGCACAATGTTTTGCTTGAGCTCGAACCTCCCTCCTAGCTCAGGTTTGCGAATGCTAGATGTGACATTGTTAGCATGTGGGATTGCCACCTCGCGAACCGGCCTAGCTGCTACTTCCTCGGGTACTAACATTGCCCGTACTACTAGTGGATTTTGTTGTTGCTCCATGATTGTTTGTTTGAGCAACTGCAGCTTTCTCTCTAGAGCTTCTCTCCGCTGACGATGAAATAGTCTTTCAGGCTCTAAATATGAGTCCACCAGCTCCTTGTCTCTTGCCAGTGTTCAACAGAGATTATATCTGCAAAATCCAGGCTAAGACCAAGTTTTCAACATAAGAAAAAAAATATAGTAAATTAACACTTAAGAAAAATTCACCAATTGCTAGTCCCCGGCAACGGCGCCAAAAACTTGTTCGGTGTTTTTGCTTTGGGTATAAAGCTACACGCAAGTGCACGTGGTCGAATAAGTAGTAAAGTGGCTTAAGTAAGCCAAGTATCGATCCCACAGGGACTGGGATAAGGCAGCAGTCTACTCAAGTGTACTATATTTTAACTCTAACAATGAAGACAACAGTGAAAAGAAGAGTTTGATATTTTGATTTCTTATTTTATCCTAAGTCTACAAAGATTATATAATTTGAGTCTGAACTATGAATGTGAGCATGTTGAGGTTAAACGAACATGTAAGGAAATAAATTATCGATATAATTTGGTTAACTTTTCCTCCGGTTGCTAGTCAAGAACTATTGCCAATGGATTAAAACTCTCGTATTTAACCCAACTTAAGAATCATGAACCGTCCACCTACATTTCTGTGATTAAACAAAATTCATGTTCTAGCCATACAAAACCGGTTCCTTAATTGACTAATACGACTTTCAGGTATATTTCTATCTGAAGGTAAATCAATTCTCAATTTTTCCAAACTAAGAAAAGATCATATCCTATTGATTCAGAACTTTCCAATTTCTTGCTCTCTCGAGTGAAACCGGACTTTTTAGATATACATTAACATACGCCACATAGTAATGCAGTAAGAACAAGAATCAATAGAACAACCATGAAAGAAAAGATGAAAAACCAACTTAATCAACAATCACATTTCATTACAATTGTTCTTAACCTTAGCAAGAATAGGATTTAGCCACTTATTTGTGGATTAAACATCGTTAAATGAGTGTTAAACATACAAGCAATTGAAATAAAGAAGAAGGAGATAGAGAAAAACCCTGAGATTTTCATCCCCTCAACTGCCTATAACCCACGTTCTTGCTCCACCAAGTCCGAATTATGAAAAATGAACCTAAGTGTTCTATTTATACTATTGGGAATTTTTCCCGGAATAACTAGCAATGTGTCACGGAGTGCATCGCGGAGCACTGCCGCCGTGACACGCCACTAACGCGGGGAAATTGACTGTCCAGGTTATAAGGCCCAACGTGGCACGGCGTGCAACGCGGGGCTAGGCCAACGTGCCACGGCCCCAACGCGCACCCACACTAGAATTTGGCTAAAAATTCCCTATCCAGGCAGAAGGCCTCCATGATAGCAGCGTGACACGGCTCCATCGCGGAGCCCCTTTAATTGGTGCCATCCAATGCTATGTCCTTTGCTAACATCCGAGTCCAACCCCAATCTCTCCCAACACGCATTTTAGCTTCACAAAATTATATTTCACCTGCAAAACAACGCTAATCATGTTGGTTAGTATAAATTCACATTTTATTATAAATCACATGAGAATGTATAAACATTGATAGATAAACAAGGCTAAAATGACACATTTAAGTATCACTTGGGCATATAAATTTGCCCAAGATCACATATGCCCACCTAGGTCAGCCCAGGTTCCTGTGTGGCATTAGGTGCCAGTTACGCCTCTCGAAATGGGGCGTGACAAACTTGGTATTAGAGCAAAGTTGTATATTAGGGAGTTTGCATGCCATGTCTAGTAGAGTCTTATTTATAAATATGTTTTACACCATATTTTATAAGCAGGAGGCTACGAGACATGATAGTATGGTTGCCCCTCCTTTTTCTTAGATCGTGCTATAGAGCTAAGTTGTATAAGATTGAGTCCCTAGGCTTTCATTGTTATGTTTGTCTAGAAATTTTTTTGATATGAGACAGACTACAGCCAACTGCAAGTTAGATACAATAGCAGGAGAGGGTATCAACAGGTGCCACAATTGGGGAATAGCCCAGCTTGAGGGCGAAGGAGAGACATTCTTTTCAATCTCCTCAGCATCCTCCGGGGGCACCAGAACCCCATAAGATAACATATATGCTAGCACCATTCCTAGGAATTCCTACACCCTCGAAATAAAAGGTTAGGAGTGTAGTATATATGCTGTCCTACTTAATAGTTACTCAGTGTTTGACAATGAAAACAGTAAATGTTGGATTACCTAAAATGTACAAAAGATTGTGAAATTGCTAGATTCTCACCTCCAGCCCTTTAAAGTTTGATGAGTTTCGTACCTTAGCCCCACCGTAGTATGATATGGTTATTTTCTGCCTCCCAGCCTTTTCTCAGTATAAAAGACGTAAGTATTGACGCTATATTGCCAAGAGTAAATATTAAAGGAGGGCTAGATTTGTTGATTCCCGAGGGGGTGTTAGAAGAGTGGTCAAGACCCCTAGTACTTAAATAAGCCACCTAGACCTTCACTACAGTAAAGATTAGGATGACATGTAAGATTGCTAGGAGCAGCATGTGAGAGTCCATAAGCAGTAGGCTCCCAGTAGTAGTAAAACTCGACTAAAAAATAGGCTAATCCCACCAGAGTGTGTGATAGCAGTAGGGAATACCTGGAGAATAAGCCTATGACCCCCAGCCTATTATGTTGAGGCGAAGAAAGAGTCTATGATGGGAACCGACTCGAGTGCGGCTCAGGACAATATAGGTCAATAGACTTGGCTAGTAATATCCTTTCTAGTACGGTGCATGGGGCACAAACCTCGGATTTCAGTCTATAGAAGTAAGGGCATGACATGAGCATCTAGCTGTAGAGAAGAACAGAATCACCTCTAGGCTGTAGCGGGCTGATGGAGCTTGGAATCGCCGCTGAATGTCGAGAAATAATGATCAGGTTGACAGTTAGAGAATAGTGAGATTATAACCTAGAATACTACAATATCACCATTAGTTATGGAGGCAAAGGAATGACGGTACGGAGGCCCTAGCCCAGTACAGCCCAGAGACAAGCCCAGCAGAAGGAGTCATCAGCCTTCGAGATAGTAGTGGGTGGGGTCTGGAGACCCAGAGGTCGACTATGCATTTCAAATGTGGCAGGAGTTCGTTAGTAGACTATAGTTAAGGTACACCATGTCCGTTATTCCCTCCACTTAGGTTGGTGAAGACGCATCAAGTTATAAAAGAGATCTACTGATGGCATGGGAAGAAGAAAGATACTGTTGACTTGTACCATAGAGTTCCAAGGGCTAGCAGGGAAAGGCTGGATATCAGAAACCGAGCACGCTAATTCATGAAATAACCGTGCCTGCGTGAAAGTAGGAAGTAGTTAATATGAATTTAGCTACAGGTTTACCTCGTATCAAGCATAAATTTGACCCTATTCGGGTCATTGTTGAAAGGCTAATGAGATCAACTCATTCTTGCTGGTCAGAATTACATTTCAACTAAAGATTACACTAAGTTAAATACCAAAGAGATAGTCCGGCTACATGAGGGGCACAACTCACAGCTAGGTTTTGGAAAGGGTGTTAGAACGAATTGGGCTGCAAGTTAATTTGAGTAAAACTTCTCATCCCTAGGAAAATTGCCTAGAAGAGCACACGACTCAGACACTTGAAGATATGTTATAGGCGTGTGAGCTAGACTCCAGAATAAGTTGGGATGAACACCTACCTCTTATCGAGTTTGCATAACGCAATTACCCTTTTATCATCAAGGTAGCACCTTGTGAGGCTTTGTATGAGTAGAAATATAAGTTCCCCCTAATATGGGTTGAAATAGGCGAGTTAGGGTCGTTAGGACCTAACATGAGATAGAAGATAGTAAATGGAGTTAAGCCCATTAGAGAGCATTTATCGGCATCTCAGAATCGTCAGAAGTCATATCCCAATGTACGACATAGGGACTTAGAGGTTGAGGCGATGACTAAGTATCTTTAAAAAAATATTTTCTCCAAAGAAGGGAGTTAAGAGATTCGACAAGGAGAGCAAGTCCAGCCCTAGATTCCCTAAGCTATACCGGATCCTCCAGAAGATCAGCCAAGTGGCCTATAAGTTAGAGTTATGTTCAGAGGATAGGACCTATTCATCAATGCTACAAAAGTGCATAAGATACCCTTCTCGGGTTGTCCCAATCAAGGATGCTCAGGTTGCAGAAAAGCTTACAACGTGGAGATTCCAATAGGTATACTAGATTATTGGGTCTGCAAGGGCCATCTTGAGAACCAAGGATGTACCCTATTAGAGTTGTATGGAGGAATAGAAATATAGAAGAGATGAATTGAAAAGCTAAGGATGACGTGGTGTCTGGGTATCCCAAGGCCCTACGATGATAGTATACACTCGGACAATTTCAGTTTAGGCATGATAGTTTCAGGTGATGTATAGTTGCCTTTTTTGCTATTGTTATTAGTTTCTTACACATAAATGGCAGAACTATGTTATTCAGTTGCAAGTAGCATCCTGTGAGACGCCTGTGTTGGACTTTTCTGCATTTTAGGTATTCAGATAATCCATATTAAAGAGGAGACTCTGTCCAAATTTTCAGGAAGGACAACACCTCTTAAGATTGAATTACATTTGAGGACAAATGTTCCTAAGAGGGGGATGATGTTATACCCCGTAAGTTTCTATCACTTAACAATGCGTGCATACCTATGCTGTGAGTTTTTGAGTACGACACATGCGGAAAAGGGCTCGGGGGATGAGTATATGAGAACAGTATCGAGCGACCATGAGGTTGGGGCCGGAGCCAGGCTGCACTAGGCACCATGTTGCTGACCTCCCTTCCTAGCATTGAGCAGCATGTCGTGACCATAAAGCGGCCCGATGGAGGGCGCGCCATGAACCCCCCTGCACCGCCTCCCACCTATATATATTTAAGTGTATGTTTGGTGAATCATTTTAAAAATTTCCCAAATAGAGAGATACAGTTTAGGCGATTACTTCACGAAGTTTTCATCGGATTAAGGCCAAATTTCTCTATGAAATCACGTTTGATTACAAATCCTTCTTGGGTAGTGATTCCCAGGACTACGAAGAACATATCTATGGAGTTATTTCTTCAAATTTGGTCCGGGTCAATGGAGTCCCACTGAGTAGAAGTTGCATAAATCACTTCTAATCAAGTTTTAGTCGTCTACAAGCAATAAGTAAGTATTTCTACCTTCTAAATTCTCTGAAACTAATAAGCTTTTGGTTGAATTGGATGTGTTATGAATTAAGGTTGTTGTGTTGTTTGGGTAATGTTGCTGGCCGCCTTGTGGAGTTGGAATGACCCTATTTCCTTGATGTAAAAACTAGAATACAAAAGAATTCATACTTTCTTGCAGGTTTAGCCACACAAGTTTCAGGACCTCCTTTAGTAGTTACTTGGAGTCAGCAGATTGGTCAGCTCCTTTCATTTGGAGTTGCCAAACAATATAGGTTTGCCTGTATCCTGACCAATATTTATCACTCTTAGAGGCTCGCAGACCACAATCTTTAGTTCTTAGCCAATTGTGCGTTGTTTGCCGTGTGGGACCTATATATGTTATGCTTTGTGTGTTGGCAGTGTGGGGCCTAGTTTAGCTATCCGTTAGCAGCCTCGTAGGCTATAGTTTATATATGACTGCCTGTTTTCCTTTCGTTATAACCTAAACAGCATGGTGGTTTTGTTGGCCCACATAGGATCCTTAGATTATTATGATTGCTGGGTTAGCCGTTCTTATGCCGGTGTGTTGTATGGTCTAGTTAGCCCAAGGTTGTGTTGACAGCTGAGATATAGCTATTTGTTTTCTTGATTTTGAGTTGCTAGCAAGCCCCAAAGGTGCATATGCGTAGTCACCCCAGGTTCCAGTGTGTCACTAGGTGTCAGTTACGCCTCCCAAGGTAGGGCATGACAAATTTGTCCCAAATTAACTATCCTATGACTGCTGCTCAAGTCATACAATCAACAATGGAGATCAAGGCTTCATTGTAATTCTCTTTTCGTAATTTCTACTACTCTAGGTTCAAGCAAGTAAATAATTCGGGCAAGTCTTGCGCTCCATTAAGAAACATTAAATATGAAGAGAATACAATACAAGTGTTTAGCATTGATTTAGAATCACTTTGTGTAACCCTAGTTTGTTATTTCACCATGGTTCCCACAATCCTAGTTGTGGAGGTTTTAGCCTCTCATAATTTTAAGAGAATTATAAGTATTCATATACAAACACATAATTTAGAACTTACAAAGATGATTGGAAGAAAACCCACTTGATTATTGCAAGAATTAATGAAGAACAAGTCAAAAATAATGGAAGAGTCAACTTAAGAAAATTCCTAAAACTTGAATAGAAAGTTAACAACAATTTTCTCAATGTATTTCGTGTGCTAAGACTTGTTATGACTGAAAATAACCTAAAAAGTGTTTATACAAATATTTAGAACCTTTTACTAAGTAAATAGGAAAAACTACTGAACTGCCGCTGACTTCACCTACGACCTGTAACAAGATTGTACCGGTCGTACCTTAACTCGTATGTTGGTTGGCATCTGTTGAATCTTGCTAAGTGTCGAGAACTGGTACGACTCATACCATGAACCTATGAATCATACAATTAGTTGTGTTTCGATACTGAGAATTCTGGCAATCTTCTAAATTTTTCACGAATGGCTTGATACGACTCGTACCTCAGTTCTATGACCCGTGACTCCTTCTCGTACCTTGAGACCTACCAGTATTCACTTATTTTGAACTTTTCCATGGCTCCTTAGTATGGATCTTAGTGCGATAGAAAGCGGAAAAATGAATTGATTGACTATCGAGTGCAAGCCCATAAATAGACGACTATTCATGGTTGCTACCCGTACCAGGAGACTTGGCCTATGCAAATATTCTACAATTTTCTACGACTGATATGGTATGGCTCGTACCAGGATGGTATGACTCGTACCATGAGCCATAAGTTGTCTTTGCCTAAACACTTTTGGCCTGGACCTTTCCCAAACTCTCAGTATGACTCATACCAGGATGGTACAACTCGTACTGAGGTCCGTACTTAGTCACTTTTCTGCAATTTTCTCCATCTTTTACAGAATTCAACTCCAACATCTACTTTCCTGAAAACAAAATAAAAGTGCCTCATATCCATATAAACATACCTAAGTCTATGCTTATTTTCTTAGTTTAAGTGTCAAAAGTGTTGTAAACTCACACCACATCAATACCCTTAACTTACGAATTTTGCATGTCCTCAGGCAAAGGAAACAAAACTAACAACGACAGTTAACTAGAAAGTAAACTTTGAATACCTACAACCAACACAACAAAATTTGCACTATGAACCACAATTAGCTATTGATCCCTTTTTCATTCATACCAAGTCAAGAATGCACACACATAGCTACTACTTATGACATACAGGGATCAAGGTATGGCATCCAACTATTAGCAAAGAATTGAGCTATCACCAATTCTATTCACACAGACAATTGGTAAAATAAAATGCAAATCAAGTACCCTTACAACAAATGAAGTCCCCAACACTCGCTAATATATAAAATTATGAAACTTGGGACTAAATAAATGAGACTCTCACTCTCACATAGAATTTTAAAATACTGCACATCGGATACCATAGGCTTGCCCTTATTTTCTCAACTTTGACTTTTTGAACAGTTAAGCTAGGATCACTATAGGACTTTGTTTGGCTTATAATGTAGGCTTTGGGATGGGTATGGTAGATATGAAATTTAGTGACTAAACCCTTCTTGGAACTACATACTCATGGCTTTACTTTTCACTTTTTACACATTTTTCACTTTTTCAACTTTTCTTCCCTTTTCTCCGTTTAAATGCAATATGTGGGTGACATGTTTTTCTCAACTTCTTCATTTCTTTTTCTCGTTTATTTTATTTTCTTTTAATTTTTCTTTATAAGCTCTTTTTCTTTCTTTTCTTTTCACACCACACCTTGCCCTTCTTTAACTTTTTTCCTTTCATTTCCACCTCCCCACAATCTACACACCCATACTATAGCCACTCTCAACTTAGACATTTTTTCTAAGTTGAGGTTCACATTGTCCAAGGAGGGATGAAGGCCAAAATATGTTCATTATAAACAATGAAAAAGGTGAAGAGTTAATAAAAATTGGTCAATATAAGGCTAAAAATTGGGATCAAGGGTTTCATTTTTATTTGGTTGGGTAATTTAAGCTAAAGTAGATAAAATCAAAAATAGTCTATGATCATTTCCTAACCAACTATCCTAAAACCTATGTAAAGACCTACCAGGAAAGTTCTATATCCTCAACGTAGTATTGAACTAATTATGAATCCTCACTCACTCATGGTACCATCTTGCATTGAATCTACCTATCCAGTTCATGCACGACTAAGATATAACTACACATGCTAATAATATAAATGTCAAACAAAGATTCACAGAAGTCATGCAATTGCAAGTAACTACACAACTAACATCAAAAATTTTAAACAGGGTCAATTATTTTCAAAAACATCAAACTAGTGCGTTTATTGGATGTAAAGTAATCCTAAGCTATAATTAAATGAATAAAAAAAACAACCTAAACATGCCGATTATACTAGATAGCATGTTTGAGGAAAAAGAAACATGGCAAGAAAAACTCTTGGACGACCAAGATACCCAAAAACTATAAGTGCACCCCCCTTTGAAAAACATGCTTTGTTTCCAAAGCATATAATATGAAAAGAAGGGAAAGGGACACACCTGTGGCGTACTAAGTGCTCTTGTCATCCTGAGGAGGTGGTACCTCCGCTGCAATAGTGGCACTAGTGGTGGCCGGCACACTTAGTGGGACGTCACCAGGGGGAATGGTCACCCCTCCAGAGTTGCAGTTGCCTCAGCGACCTCAGTCTCCAATATGGCAGAATGTGGCTTCCCCAAAGGGTCCCTTCCACCTGCAAGCACTCTCTGGGTAGTAGTGAAGCTCCCCGCTTCTCTAGTTTACTCCTGCAACTCCGACATATGTGTGTGATGAGTTCGCAGGATCTCCACTCTTGCCCACTCTCCTTCTTTTTCCTCTTCTTTTAGGGCTCTTCTCTAACCTCCTTCGACACCCTCTTTTTACCCTTTCCTCTACTGACCACAGATGGGACCCAATATGCCTCCAAATCTAGCTCCTCATTGAGCTCAGCATCTATGTCTAAAAGAGTGGGGGCTGATAGAACCGTTGGTTGTCTACATGAAAACTCGATCACTTGGCTCCAAAGAGCCCCCAACTCCTTCCTAATATTGCTTGCGTCTGGCTGCTCATCTAGGCGCTCATGGAAGTGGCGCTCGATGCTATCTATCCAGCCATGTAACACCCTCAAGGCCTCCTCAATCTCTATCTTCACCTAAGGCTTGAGACTCTCCATCATATATTAGACCTTTCTCTTAGTCACTATCATCCTTTTATCCATCTTCTGGAGGAACTCATGTGGGACCAACATATATCCAGTTGGGGTCAGGCTCAGGAGACCCATTGGAGGTGCAGATGAAGTACTAGGAGTTGCCTCTGTGTAGCTGGCCTCTGTAGCCAATATCTCACCCTACTCCACTGAGGTGGGGGCATCAATATGCTCGCCCTTGAATACCTGTGGTACTGGGACTGCGGTAGGAAGTCTAACCTAGCTTACTGGGTTCATCTTATCCTGAATCATACCTATATCTGCCGTCCTCAAGCCTCCAATCAGAGTATAAACCTCTATCTTCACCTTAAGGCCCGCCTCTAGACATAATATAAACACGAGACTCAGGAATAGGATGGTAGTGCTCAATCCCAAAGCCCGGTCTTGGATCTCCTCTACAATGACTCTTAGAATATTGATAGCGTATCTGGACATGATACACACCACCAAGGCTGCTCTATCTGCACTGAGGGTATTGTCATTAACCATTGGGGCCAATTGGTGGTGGACTAGTGTCCAGTAGGCCTTTGCTATGAAGTTCAGCGAGGCTTTGGTGACCAGCTTTTAACTAGCCACCCAGTCTATGTCCTCCTTGTTATTTGCTAGAACCCCAACTAGCCATTTAATTTGGCTATGCCTCTCCTCATAACCCAGCCGCTTTACCCTTTTTAGGGCATCCACTCAATAATCGAACTTAGTTGTCATGTCTAGATCTATGAATTGCGGCCCATAGAGTACCTGAGTAAGAGTACACTTGGAGATATCAACCGTGTGACCTCGAACTACCACGCTCTCGAGCTTGGTATGTTCTCTCAATTTCTTACCACCTTTTGCATGCTGCTCCATCGTGGCCAAATAATTAGCATAGAACTCTCGGACCATTGCAGGATTGTACTTCTTAAGAGTTCTAGCCATCCAATCGAATACGTAGAAGCTAAATATCCTCTTCATTTCCTCTACCTTATTCAAGGCACTGGTGAGGATTGATAATGCTCAAACCACACTTCCGACTGAAGTATGAAGTGGACGTTGTCAATAAAGAACCCAAACTTAGAGGTTGGGGTCGATTCCACAGGGAATATTTAAGATCTAGATTACAGCCGGAGGATGAACTCATATGGTAGTTACTTGGGGGGGTGGGGTTCTAATAAAAATCAATAATAAAAATAAATAGCAGTCAAGATTATATTTGCAAATCAATAATTAAGGGATAACTAGGGTTTGTGTTCCCCATTGTTTCATAACAGCTTTGGGTATACACTTGTGATCTTTACCAATACTTACTTACAAAATTGATAATTTAGGTTCATTCAAACGATCAACGAATCCCTATTGAATGACTATCCTCAATTATTCGATCAAGTCTTATGAGTTTTTTAAACTAACCGTTATCACTAAGTTCAAGATATACCTATGTTGCGACCACAACTTAAGGTAATACAATGATCATCAAGATCAAGGCTCTATTGTAATTCTCTTTTCCTAATCTCTACCTCTTCGACCAAAGCAAGTAAAGAATTGGGGAACTTCCTAACGTTGTGCACCACTAAGAATCATTAAAGATGAAGAGAATACAATATAAGTAATTAGTATTGGTTTTAGAATCACTTTGTGCAACCCCAACTTGTTAATCCTCCATGGTTCCCACAACCCTAGCTATGGAGATTTTAGCCTCTCATAGTTGCAAGGTTGTGAATTGTGTTCATGATTGAAGACATAAAACAATACTTACAAAGATGATTGAGAAAAACCATTCTTTCAATTAATCCGCAAAATCTTGAATAACAAGTAGAAAGAACAATATGAGTTCAAGAAAAGGTTGATCACAAGGTTGAACCAACTCTATTCTCTCTTTCAATGATGTAAAATTGCTTACTACAATGTTTTCCTACTAAAATTAAGTTTATTCATCATCCTCTATGAAAAATAAAACATAAAACGTATTTATAGAGACACAAGAATCCTTTTCCTAAACTAATAGGACTGCTTTCCATATCTGTCGCCGAGCTCATCACGGGTCCTCCTACGACTCGTAGGGGCTTCTTAAGGACCGTGGCATCGACTCGTGGCTTGAAGTGTTGGCTGAATTTTGGCTAAGTGTTGGGCCAAGGTACGATTCGTACCTACATCCTACGACTCATACCTTGTACCCGTGGCTTGATCCTGATACTTTGAAGTTTGTCTGAACTTCACCATGACCAGTATGGTATGACTCGTACTTTCATCTCACAGGTCGTAGGATCCTCTCGTACTGAGAATTAGCCTCCTATGCAATTCTTCTGTATTTCATTACGACTGGCTTACCATGACTTATACCATCATGGTACAATCCGTGACAAGTCTCGTGGGATTAGTCTTCTAGGTTAATCTTTCAGTTTCTTATCAAGGCCCTCAGTACGACTCATAGGTCCATCCTACGGATCGTACTATGGACTGCACTTTTTTGCCCTTTTCTGCCCTTTTTTGCACACTTTTAGCTTTCTTTTGCAATTTATTATTCCAACACCCATTTATCTTGAAATCAAAGGAAAAGTGCGTCATATCCACATAAATACACCTAAGTCCATGCTATTTTTTTAGTTTTGAGTGTCAATGGTGTTGTAAATCCACAGCACATCAACACACTCAACTTAAGACTTTTGCATGTCCTCAACTAGAAAATAAACTTAAGATACTACAGCCAAAACTCAAACAAATTTGTGCACTCTATATACAAACTCTATTAACCCTTCCTCATGAAACATCATTAGCTAATGTATTACAAGCAACTTCAAAACATCATATACAGGGATCAAGACTTGTCATCTAACTATCAACAAGCAATCAAGTCATCACCTATGTGTTTCACACAAACCAATGGTAAAAACAAACATAATCCATGCACTCTCACAAAAATAGAGTCCCCACTCTAATATGAAGTATCAAAATGAAACAATGGACTAGGCAAATGAAACACTCATTCTCTCAAAGAAATACAAGTATTATGCATCAAATACCATAGGCTTGCCCTTATTTTCTCTGCTTTGGTTTGTTAGATAGTCAAAGTAAGATCACTATAGGACTTGATATGGCTTGTAATGTAGGCTTAGGGTTGGACATGGTAAAGATCAAAGATTTTATGAGGTGACTATCCCTTCCTTGGCACTACATCAATTGGCTACACCATTTTTCTATTACACCCTTCATTCTTTTGTCTTCTATTCTTCCCTTTTTTCCATTTTAAGAATATTTGCATGGGTGAGGTGATTTTTCACATTTTTCAACAATTTCAAGCTCTTTTGAATTTTTCTTTTTCAATATTCTCAAATTTTCAGATTTTTACTTTTTCACCTCACTACACCTTATTTTCACCATTTTTTATATTCTTTTTTTTTTCTTTCCTTTTCTCTCGCTCCCACCATTTATGCACCCCTACTCTAGCTACCCTCAACTTAAGCATTTTGCTTATGTTGAGGTTCACAATATCCGAGGAAGGACCAGAGCCAAAGAGGTTCATTATGAAAAATTGGGTACGGTTAACGGGTAAATCAAAGAAACATGGTCTATTAAGGCTCAAACTTGGGATCAAGGGATTCACGAAACTTTGGTCGGGCAATATAGGCTAAAACTGATCTAAAAAGTGGCCTATGATCATATACTAACCAACCATCCTTAATCTATGCAGAGACCAACCAGGCAAGTTCTAGATCTTCAACAACATACCGCAATAAATACTCAGACCTCGCTCACACATGGTACATGAATTATTTTTACTTTACCTGTCTGGTTCATACATGGCTTGACAAGACTAGTACTATTAATAACTAAATGACATAAAACAATCCACATAAATCATGCATTGTTGTCACAAATACATAGCCAAAATTTTTTAAGCAAGGTCAATTTTTTCAAAAACAAAAAAACTACTGCATATCCATTGGCTGAGTATTCTTAAGTTACTTTCTAATCAAACAAAAATCCTAACACATGTCGGTTCTACTAGATAGCAGGCCTGAGGGAAAAGAAACACGGCAAGATGAAAATCCTCACGAACATAAATCCCAAAAATTACAAGTACACCCCCTCCCTTTTTTTTTAAAAAAAAAGCATGCTTCATACCCAAAGCATAGAATGTAAAAACAGAGGGAAGGGGACATACTTGTGGCTACTCAGACTTCACCATCCATGGGTTGCCTCCCATGCAGCGCCTGATTTAACGTCGCGGCACGACGTAAGTATCTTGACTACTTAGACTTCGTCAAGGAACTCGTAATCATCCTCTATTGTCTTAAATGCTTGGCTTTTCCTAGCGGTGCCCATGATGAGACAAAACAAAAAAAACAAAAATGCAAAAGAGGATTGAATGAAATTTGTTTAAGCATTGAAAGAAATTTTTGGAACTTACCATTGTCCGCCTTTTTCTTCATCCTTTGTGGGAATGGTGGCGGTGGTCTTGGGATAGCCTTTTGAATTAAAGTTTACCCTTTTTCAATGTCTCATTCCTTCTCACCCCCAGGGGCCTCTTGCAACTCATCATGTTGTGTCTCAGCACCAATCTCTTCTTACTCAATCACGCTCTTTTTCCTCCTTTCAACTTCAAGAGGGAAGGGGGGTCAACTATGGTTTTACCACTCCTATTTATCACTTCCATACAATGAGCATCATTCTTTGGATTTTGGATAGTGTTGCTAGGAAATTTACCCTTTTGCCTAGGGTTAAACCTGTTCTTCTTCTCCCTCTTCAGACTGGGAAGCAGTGGTCAGAGCGGCAGAAGTAGCTTTGGCCTGTACCTTGTCCTGAGCCCTAGTGGTTCATGGTTCGTCAGTGTCCGAGGTATCAACTTGGTACTCCTCCACTGAACCACTGAGGGTGTTTCCATAATACTCGGAGTCAGAGGCTCATCCCTTAATGCCCTCCGAGAAGCTAATTCAGCCCTAGGCTGCTTGTCTTGGGGCTTCTTCTTTGATATCCTTTTTAGCGTCATAACCTGTATAGAAAAAAGGTTAGTATGCATGATTTGAGAAAAAGAAAGCAAGAAAAATACCCTCTGAAGTTTTCCATGAGTCTACGGTACGGGCCGTACCATAGTGGTACAACTCATACTAAGACTCGTAGTTCATGATGGGCATGTCACGACTCCTAGTTACGACTCATAGTATGATATTATGGTTCGTACTAAAAGTTGTACTAAGGGGTTCCCCAAAATTTTTTATTCTATATTTTTCTACGACTCGTGTTATAGATCGTGAATTGTTTTCACGAGTTATAGTAAGGATCGTACCATTTCTTTTAAACTTTGACCCTTTCGGATCTATGGTACGACTCATAGTAGGTTGTTCCAGACTTTGTACCATCAGGTTCAATAAAAAATGGATTAGGACAGTCCCAACGAGCCCTCCTAAGAGTCATAGTATGAAACCACAAGTCGTAAGAAGGCTTGTGAAGCCTATCCTTACCTTGATTAATTCAATTATTCATGCAAATAATTTGTTTGATCTGGGTACTCAGACTTACCCATTTTAGGCTATAAATTTCCATTATTTACACCTACCCAGTTCACCCCTAACATATAGCACACCCCGTAACTTATTTTTAACAATCAAGTTTATTATATGGCATTTCAAATACCTACCCATTCAATAGAATCGCACAACCTAATGATCATCTTCCTCAACCCATTTTTGGTGAGTTTGAGGAATCATCGAGTTCTATCAATTCATATAGAGCAAGATTTTTGTAAATTGAACATGTTTACTTTCTTGAATTTTCAAGGGTTTTCTTAACTTCTTGCTTGTTTCAGTGATTAGGGTAGGAATTTCGAATGTGCAGATGTAATCTTGCACGAATTCAAGCTTGAATTGCTTGGAATTTTGAGTTACATGTGTGAGAATCATGGTGAAACTCCTTTTTTCAAAGCATATGTTTGCATAGGAGTTAAAGTCTGAAGGATTTTGATTTAAATAGGTTAGGGTGGATTTTTAGGAATCAGGGTCGAGTCGGGTCAAGTTGATTAATTTAGCCCGTCATGACTCATACCATAAGTCATAGGTAGGACCTATGGATCGTCCTTGGACTCATAGTAAAAGACTTAGGAAACTTACCTGGGAACCTACGAGTGCATGTTACGACTCGTACCGCGAAGGTATCATTCGTACATTGCCTCGTAAGTCAATGTCTATGAAATCTTGCACTTAGCACAGTTCATCTTTAAAGTGAGTATTACAACCCATACAATCAGGGTATGAGTCATAATGATCAACCATAGCATGAATTTTGGCTTCTGCTTTTTACCACAACTAGTACTACAACCCGTACAAAGCTCTTACGAGCACTACTGAGGCTAATACTGGTCTGGTCTGCAATTTTTCTCCCACCAATTTTGTTTCACCTGCACATTTAACACACATAGGTTAAGATACTTGGGTAACCTCCCAAGAAGCACTTGATTTAACGCCACGGCACGATGTAGGTGGTCTTGATCCCTGAATATGATGTTTTGAGGTTGCTTGTAATACATTAGCTGATGATGTTTCAAGAGGAAGGGTCAATAGAATTTTTATATAGTGTGCGCAAATTTGTTTGAGTTTTGGCTGTAGTATCTTAAGTCTATTTTCTAGTTGAGCGTCGTGTTAGGTTTTTCTTTTTTTTTTTTTTGCCTGAGGACATGCAAAAGTTTTAAGTTGAGGGTGTTGATGTGCTATGAATTTACAGCACAATTAACGCTCAAAACTAAGAAAATAGCATGGACTTAGGTGTATTTATGTGGATATGACGCACTTTTCCCTTGATTTTAGGATAAATAAGTGTTGGAACAATAAATTGCAAAAGGAAGCTAAAAGTGTGCAAAAAGGGCAAAAAAGTGCAAACCACAGTATGATCCGTAGGACGGACCTACGAGTCGTACTGAGGACTTTGATCAAAAACTAAAAGTTTAACCTGGAAGAATGAACTTATGAGACTTGTCACGGATCGTACCATGGTGGTACGAGTCGTGGTAAGCCAATCATGATGAAATCCGGAAGAATTGCATAGAAGGATGATTCTCAGTATGAGAGCACCCTACGACCTGTGAGATGAAGGTACGAGTCGTATCATACCAGTCGTGGTGAAGTTCAGAAAAAGTTCAAAAGATCAGGATCAAGCCACGGGTGTCAATGTATTAGTCATAGCATGTTGGTACGAATAGTACCTTGACCCAACACTTAGCGAAAATTTAGCCAACACTCTAAGCCATGAGTGGATGTCACAATCCGTGAGTAGCCCCTACGAGTCGTAGGTGGACCCATGATGAGGTCGGCAACATATATGGAAAGCAGTCCTATTTGTTTAGGAAAAGGATTCTTGTGTCTCTATAAATACTTTTTATGTTTTATTTTTAATAGAGGACGACGAATAGACTTAATTCTAGGAGGAAAACATTGTAGTCAGCAAATTTATACATCGTTGGAAGAGAGAATTGAGTTGGTTCAACCTTGTGATCAACCTTTTCTTGAAATCATCTTGTTCTTGCTACTTGTTATTCAAGGTTTTGTGATTTAATTGAAGGAATTATTTTTCTCAATCATCTTTGCAAGTATTGTTTTATGTGTTCAATCATGAATGCCAATCACAACCATGCAACTAGGAGAGGCTAAAACCTCCATAGCTAGGGTTGTGCGAACCATGGTGGATTAACTAGTTAGCGTTGCACAAAGTGAGTCTAAAACCAATACTAAATACTTATATTGTATTATTTTCATCTTTAACGGTTCTTAGTGGTGCGCAACATTAGGAAGTGCCTAAATTCTTTACTTTCTTTGGTTGAAGAGGTTTAGATTAGGAAAAGAGAATTACAATGGAGCCATGATCTTGACGATCAGTGTATTAACTTGAGCTTTGGTCTCAGGATAGTTATATCTGGAACTTAGTGATAACGGTTAGTTTGCAAAACTCATGAGACTTGGTCGAGTAATTGATGATAGTCATGCAATAGGGATTGGTCGATTGTTTGAATGAATCTAAGTTATCAGTTATGTAAGTAAGTATCGGTAAAGATCACAAGTGTATGTACAAAGCTGTTATGAACCCATGGGGAACACAAACCCTAGTTATCCTTTAATTATTGATTCACAAAAACAATCTTGACTTCTGTTTAGTTTTGTTATTGCTTTTTATTAGAATTCCCCCATTGTGAAGTATTTACCATACAAGTTTACATACCAGTTGTAATCTAGATCTTCCATATTCCCTGTGGGATCAATCCCAACCTCTTAGTTGGGTTCTTTATTGACAACGTCCGCTTCATACTTCAGTTGGAAGTGTCGTTTGAGTGTTATCACCCACAATCCTAGTTGTGAAGGTTTTATCCTCTTATGGTTGAAAGAGAATTATAAGTATTCATAAACTAACACATAATTTAAAACTTGCAAACATGATTGGAAGAAAACCCACTTGATTATTGCAAGAATTAATGAAGAATAAGTCAAGAATAATGGAAGAATAAACTTAAGAAAATTCTCGAAACTTGAATAGAAAGTGAACAACAATTTTCCCAATGTATTTCATGTTCTAAGACTTGTTTTGACTGAAAATAACGTAAAAAGTATTTATACAAATATTTAGAACCTTTTTCTAAGTAAACAGGAAAAACTGTTGAACTGTCACTGACTTTACCTATGACCTGTAACAAGATTGTATGAGTCGTACCTTGACTCGTATGTTGGCTAGCATTTGTAGAATCTGGCTAAGTTTTGGGAACTGGTACAACTCACACGATGAACCTGTGAATCATACAATCAGTCGTGTTTTGGTACTGAGAACTCTAGCAATCTTCTAAACTTTTTCACGAATGGCTTAGTACGACTCGTACCTTAGTTCTATGACCCGTGACTCCTTCTCGTACCTTTAGACCTTCCAGGATTCACTTCTTCTTAACTTTTCCAAGGCTCCTTAGTATGAGTCTTAAGTAGATCTCACGATTCATGGTTGCTACCCGTACCAAGAGACCTGTCCTATGCAAATCTTCTGTATTTTTCTACGACTGCTATGGTACGCTCATACCAGGATGGTATAACTAATAATGCTCAAACCACACTTCCAACTGAAGTATGAAGCGGACGTTGTCAATAAAGAACCCAACTAAAGGTTGGGGTCAATCCCACAGGGAATACGAAAGATCTAGATTACAGCCGGTAGATAAACTTGTATGGTAATTACTTCATAATGGGGGAATCCTAGTAACAAGAAATAATAAAAATCAACAACAATCAAGATTATATTCGTAAATCAATAATTAAACGATAACTAGGCTTTGTGTTCCCCATGGATTCATAACAGCTCTAGGTATACACTCGTGATCTTGACCAATATTTACTTACAAAAGTGATAACTTAGATTCATTCAAACGATGGACCAATCCCTATTGAATGACTATCCTCAATTACTCGACCAAGTCTCATGAGTTTTGCAAACTAACCATTATCACTAAGTTCCAGATATAACTATCTTGCGACCACAGCTCAAGTTAATACAATGATCATCAAGACCAAGGCTCTGTTGTAATTCTCTTTTCCTAATCTCTACCTCTTCAACCAAAGCAAGTAAAGAATTCAGGCACTTTCTAACATTGTACACCGTTAAGAATCATTAAAAATGAAGAGAATACAATATAAATATTTAGTATTGGTTTTATACTCACTTTGTGCAACCCTATCTAGTTAATCCACCATGGTTCGCACAACCCTAGCTATGAAGGTTTTAGCCTCTCATAGTTGCAAGGTTGTGATTTGTGTTCATGATTGAAAACATATAACAATACATACAAAGATGATTGAGAAAAAACAATTCCTTCAATTAAACCACGAAATCTTGAATAAGAAGTAGCAAGAACAAGATGAATTCAAGAAAAGGCTGATCACGCAGTTGAACCAACTCAATTCTCTCTTCCAATGATTTAAAATTTCCTACTACAATGTTTTCCTCCCAAAATTATTTCTATTCGTAGTCCTCCTTTAAAAAAACATAAAAAGTATTTATAAAGACACAAGAATCCTTTTCCTAAACCAACAAGACTACTTTCCATATCCGCTGCCGACCTCGTAATGGGTCCACCTACGACTCGTAGGGGCTTCTCACAGATCGTGACATCCACCCGTCGCTTGAAGTGTTGGCTAAATTTTGGCTATGTGTTGGGTCAAGGTACAATTTGTACCATCGTGATATGACTCGTACATTGATACTCGTGGCTTGATCCTGATCTTTTGAACTTTTTTTGAACTTCACCACGACCGGTATGATATGACTCATACCTTTATCTCACAGATCGTAGGGTGCTCTCATACTGATAATCAACCTTCTGTGCAATTCTTCTGGATTTCATCACGACAGGCCTACCACAACTCGTACCATCATGTTACGATCTGTGATAAGTCTCAAAAGTTTAGTCTTCCAGGTTATACTGTCAGCTTTTGATCAAGGCCCTCAGTACGACTCGTAGGTCCATCCTACGGATCGTACTGTGGTCTGCACATTTTTTCCCTGTTTTGCACACTTTTAGCTTTCTTTTGCAATTTATTGTTCCAACACCCATTTATCCTAAAATCAATGAAAAAGTGCGTCATATCCACATAAATACACCTAAGTCCATGCTATTTCCTTAATTTTGAGCGTTAATAGTGCGGTAAATTCACAGCATATCAACACCCTCAACTTAAGACTTTTGCATGTCCTCAGGCAAAGAAAAAGAAAAACTAAACACGATGCTCAACTAGAAAAAAAACTTATGATACTATAGCCTCAAACAAATTTGTGCACTCTATATACAAACTCTATTGACCCTTCCTCTTGCAACATCATCAGCTAATGTATTGCAAATAACCATAAAACATCATATTTAGGGATCAAGACATGTCATCTAGCTATCAACAAGCAATCAAGTCATCACCTATGTGTTTCACACAGACCAATGGTAAAAGCATACATAATTCATGTACCCTCACAAAAAATGAAGTCCCCACTCTAGTATGAAGTATCAACTGAAACATGGGACTAGGCAAATGAAGCACTCACTCTCTCAAAGAACTGCAATTATTATGCATCAAATATCATAGGTTTGCCCTTATTTTCTCTGCTTCAGTGTGTTAGATAGTCAAACTAAGATCACTATAGGACTTGATATGGCTTGTAATATAGGCTTAGGGCTGGACATGATAAAGATGAAAGATTTTATTAGTGACTATTCCTTCCTTGGCACTACATTCATTGGCTACACCATTCTCCTATTTCACCATTCATTCTTCTCCTTTTCTTCCCTTTTTCCCATTTTTTGAACATTTGCATGGGTGAGGTGATTTTTCACATTTTTCAACACTTTTAAGTTATTTTGAATTTCTCTTCTTTTTTCAATATTCTCAAATTTTCAACTTTTACTCTTTCACTCACCACACCTTTTTTTTCACCATTTTTTTCTCTTCTTTTTCCTCTTCTTTTTCTTTTCTTTCATTTTCTCTCGCTCCCACCATTTATGCACCCCTACTTTAGCCGGCCTCAACTTAAGCATTTTGCTTATGTTGAGGTTCACAATATCCAAGGAAGGACCAACGCCAAACAGGTTCATTATAAATAATTGGATACGGTTAGCAGTTAAATTAAAGAAATATGGTCAATTAAGGCTCAAACTTGGGATCAAGGGATTCATGACACTTTGAAGGGAAATATATGAAAAAAGTGAGCTAAAACAAAAATGGCCTATGATCATCTCCTAACCAACCATCCTCAACCTATGTAGAGACCAACCAGGTAAGTTCTATATTTTCAACAACATGCTGCAACAAATACTAAGACCTTACTCACACATGGTATATGAACTATTTTCACTTTACCTGTCTAGTTCATACATGACTTAACAAGACTAGCACTATCAATAACTAACTGACATAAAACGATCCACAGAAATCATGCATTGTTATCACAAATACATAACAAAAATTTTTAAACAGGGTCAATTTTTCAAAAACAACAAAACTAGTACATATTCAATGGCTTCGTATTCCTAAGTTACTTTCTAATAAAACAAAAATCACAACTAAAAATTAAAAAAAAAACTAACACATGCCGGTTCTACTAGATCGCATGTTTTAGGAAAAAGAAACACTACAAGAAAAATCCTCAGGCGAACCAAAAATATCCCAAAAATACAAGTACCCCCCCCCCCCTCTTTTAAAGAATGAACTTCATCCTTGAAGCACAAAATATAAGCTTGAAAGGAAAAGGGACATACCTGTGGCTTCTCAGACTTCGCCTCTGTCATCTCGCGAAGGTGGTACCTCCGCGGTAGTGTGGCGCTAGCGGTGGCCGGCGCACTCAATGATGTAACAATGGAAGTAGGGGTACCCCCCCCCCTCAATGACTGTAGCCATTTGAACAGCCTCTGTGGAAATCGGGGCTAAACGTGGCTCATCCGAAGGGTCATGGCCACTAGGAAGCTCGAGCTGAGATGTGGTGGAGCTTCCCGCTCCTTTAACTCTCTCATGCAGCTCAGTCATATGATCCTCATGAACTCGTATGCTCTCCGATCTAGCCCGCTTGTGCTCTTTATTCTCCTTCTTTCTCTTCTTTTTCACACTCTCCTCACCAACATCATCAACAACTCTCTTTTTTCCTTTATCACCGTCTGCAGTTGGCCCCCAGTATGCTGCCAAGTCAATATCATCATCAAGCTCTGCATCCAGGTCCGAAAGAGTGGGGGCTACAATAACAGTTGGTTTCTGTAAAGACAACTCAACAACTTGGCTCCAAAGAGCCCCCAACTCCGCACGGAGATTGCCGATGTTTGACTTCTCTGTCATCCTCAAGTTAAATCTGCTCTCAATACTATCCAGGCGGGCATGAAGGGCCTGAGTTGATGCATCTATCTCATATTTGACCCATGGATTTACATTCTCCATCATTGACTGAATTTTGTGCTCGGCCATGGTCAATCTCTTTTCTAGCTTCTGAAGGAAATCCTACGGTACCAAGATGTACCCTGCTGGAGTCTGAGTCTGTACACTGGGTAGCGGTGTAGTTGAGGTGCTGGGAGCTGACTCTGAATGACCGGAATCTATAGCTGGTGTCTCACTCTGCTCCTGAGTACCGGGGACATTTACCTGTACGTCCCCTGTTGGCTGAGCTGCTGGGATGGCTGTGGGCATTTTGGATCTGCTTATCGGGTTCATCTGATTCTGGATAAGGCCTATATCAGCAATTCTTTGGCCTCCGATCAATCTCTCATCACGCCACTGTATTCTAGCCTCCCTGCACAAACTGTATACGAAGCTTGGGAATGGAATAGTAGTGCTTACTTCCACTGCCATGTCTCGTATCTCAGTAGCTATGATCTTTAGGATATTTACAGGGTAGCGGGACATGAGGCATGCCACCAACGCTGCTCTATCAGCACTCAGCATGTTATTATTGACTGTGGTAATCGATGTCTCACCAATGACCAGCAGGCCTTTGCGATGAAATTCAATGAATTCTTTGTCACCTTCTTGCTACTTGCCACCCACTCAGCCTCATCCTTGTTCTCAACTATCACCTCTGCCAGCCATTGCAGCTGCCTCTGGCGCTCACCCCTGCTCAAACTCCTAATCTACTTCATTGCCTCCATCTGGTAATCATACTCAGGTGTTAACATTGTTGGTCTAAACTGAGGTCTATATAACATCCATGCAATAGTCCGATCGGATACATTAACTACTCGCCCTCTGACTCTAAACTTTCCAAGCAAGGCTGCTCCTTTATCTTTTGCGTCTCCTTTGCTTTCTCCCCTATTGTGGCCAGGTAATTGGCATAGAACTCCCTGACAATCTCCTCTGTGTATTGTGAAGGGGTCTTGGCCATCCAATCTAACCCATAGAAGTTAAAAATATGCTACATCTCCTCAACTTCATTCAAGGAATTAGTGAGGATCTGCGGTTCTTCTTGGATGCTTCTCTTTGGTTTATTCTTAGCGGTGAGAGCTAACACTTTTTCATATATCTCTTTAGCACCCGGAACTCTCCACATCATTGTTCTGTTCTCTCTGGCAGGGGTCTCCTCCTCCACTGCTTCCTCGCTGCTTTCTGCATCATCATGGGTCCCTTCTGACCCTTCCTTAGTGTTGGAATTGGTTCTCGGCCTTTGTTGTTCCTCTCTAGCTCCCTCTTCAGACTGGGGAGCTTGAGCGGATGTGGCTATGGTTTCTTCGACTTGGGCCTTTGATCTTGCCCTAGTGGTTCTTGTTCCATCTGTGTCTGAGGTGTCCACTTGATAATCCTCAGGCGAACCACTAGGTGAATCTCCAGCCTGATCTGACTCTAAGTCCGTTGTTTCATCTATCAATTGTCTGCGGACTTGTGTTTTTTCTACCCTGCTTTTGTATGTCATTGTACCTGGTGAGAAAGAGGTTAGCATTCCATTATTCAAAAACAAAAATCAGATAGAAGAAATTCAATATCTCATCACGGGTCCTTAGTACGAGTTGTACCTCGAAGGTACGACTCGTGAGAAGCCCTGATGGTGCCCCACAACTCGCAGGTACGACTAGTACAATGAAGGTACGATCCATACCTGAGTCATCTAATAAAGTTCCATTTTGTACAAATTTTGATTTTCACCATGACTCATGGTATGAAGCGTAGGTCGATTCCACAAGTCGTAGGATGGGCTTCCCAAATTGATTTTTCAAGGAAAGTGGTACGAGCACTCAGTACGATTCGTATTGTCAACCTACGACCCGTACTGTGCTACATACCCTATTTCAGCCCAGTTTTAAGATTCTTTTTTATCAGTGTGTAGGTAATTGTTTTGCACATTTTTTTGGGTACTCAGATTTCCCCCAGGTCTAGCATTAGGTACCCTTCCTTTTTACCCCACTTAATCCTCCCCTACCTGTAACTCCCTTTAGGTGTTCTAGGGCCAAAATTCAATCAATTTCTAGTGGGTTTTTGGTCTATTTGGAGTTGTTCACTCATACCCATTGATTTTCAAGAGTACCCAATGAGTCTCATGGGTTTTCGATTCCCTCAAGTTCATTTTCAAGCATTAAGAACTTAGAATGTAAACCACTTACTTGATTCGCGATTCATAGGCTGGAAATCAAATGCGAGGGCTTTGCACACTTAGCTGAAGCACGAATCTCTAGCTTAATTGAGGGTGTTGGGAAGAAATTTCTCAAGTCTTGGGTTTTGGGTTTTGAGGTGTTAGTGTGGGAAGATGGTTGATTTTGAAGTTTAAGTAGGTGGGAGTCAATGTAAAAATCTGGGCTGAATCGGGTCAATTTAACTCATCACGACTCGTACTACAAGTCGTAGGAGCAACCTACAACTCGTCCCTGGCCCGTAATGACTTTAGTTAAAGAGGACTTACCCGATGACCTAAAAGAGCATCCTACAACTCGTACCATCTAGGTACGAATCATAGGATGAGTTATAGATCAGACATTGCTTAGAATTTTCTCTGCTTTTCACCACCGTTGCTACCACGACTTGTAGGACCTCACCACGAGTCATACTAGATCCGATAGCAGCAGATTTTTCATCCACCTATTTTTGTTTCCCTGCACACTGAGCACACATTAGATCAATAACTTGGGTTGCCTCCCAACAAGTGCTTGATTTAACGTCGCGGTATAATGCAGGTGGTCTGGTTACTCAAATTTCACCAAACCACCACTTTGGTTGCCTCCCAAGAAGCGACTGATTTAATGTGCCGGCACGACGCAAGTCTCTTGACTACTCAGAATTTGTCAAGTAACTCATACTCATCCTCAAGTGCTAAGATCACACTAAATTCCTTTGGTTGCTTCATAGTCCAACAGATGTTGAAAATGACCTCTTCTTTGTTTAGCCTAAATTTTAACAGGCCAGCTTCCATATCCACTAGAGCTCTCCCAGTAGCAAGGAGTGGTCGCCCTAGAATGATGGGGACCTCATAATCGACCTCGCAATCCAAGATCATGAAATCCGCTGGGAACATAAACTTGTCAACCTTGACGAGAACATCAACTAGGACGCCCACTGGTCTCTTTACTATTCTGTCGGCCATCAGTAGCAGCATATTGGTTGGTGTGGGGGATCCCAATCATTGCTTCTTGAAGAATGCCAAGGGAATTAGACTTATGCTAGCTCCTAGTTCACAGAGTTGCCTTGCGAACTTGACATTACCAATGGTGCAAGGAATCGTGAAGGCACCTGGGATTTCCTTTTTCTGAGCTAAGACCCTTGTTGCTATGGCACTGTAGTGATGGACATTGTTAACCGACTCATACCTTACAGATCTTTTCTTCAATCACCAGGTCCTTCAAGAATTTTGCATATCCTAGCATCTTCTCCAGTGCTTCGACCAACGGTATGTTCACAAAAAGTTGTTTGAGCGTTAAAAGAAATTTTTGGAACTTACCGTTATCCGCCTTTTTCTGCATCCTTTGAGAGAATGGTGGAGGTGGTATTCGGATAGCCTTTTGCACTAGAGTTGCCCCTTGATCAATGTCTCATTCCTTCTCACTCCTAGGGGCCTTTTTCAACCCATCATGTTGTGTCTCATCACTAATCTCTTCTTCCTCCATCACGCTCTATTTCCTCCTTTCAACTTCAACAGGGAATGGGGGGTCAACTGTGGTTTTACCACTCCTAGTCATCACTGCCATGCAATAAGCATCATTCTTTGGATTTTGGACAGTGTTTCTAGGGAGTGTACCCTTTTTTCTAGGGTTCATTGATGCCGACAATTGCCCAAGTTGGTGTTCTATCTGCTTGATGGCGGTGGCATTAGATTCCACTTTCTGACCCATGCTAGATAAGTTAAGTCAAATTTCTTTTAACTAATCATCTATGGAACTCACCTTTTTCAGCATTTTGGCCATTATACTCTCCAACTTTGATTGTCCAGCCTCCCCTTCTCGTGCGTTAGGAGGCACATAGACTCCATCCCGGTCGTTGCGATATCCATGATTCCTTCTCCATTCTCCCTCTCACTCATGACCACGACTCCTATCTCTAAACTCGTTCCTGTTGTAGTTGTCTCTATATTAGTTCCGACCTTGATTTCCATAACCTTGGCGCCAATTGTCTTGTCTAGACGCTTGTGCTTTGGCTCGGAAAGCCGCCACCTGGCTTTCTAGGAAGTTTTCCTCCTCCTTAAAATTAGAGTGATCTGCTCCTTTCTCCCTTCCTTGTGTTCCCACTGCATTTACCTTTGTGGCTCTTGCTCCCATGATATGCTTTGTCAACAGATCTAATGATGTGTGCATGTGAGCTAACTCTTGATCGTGTTCTTCCTCCTTCCTTCATTGGTCTACAGTCAAACCAACAACATATGTACCTGCTAATGAATCAGGCTCCCTCCTATGCCAAGACCTGTTTGTCTTTGTCACCTTGTAAAGGATAGTGGCTGCTTCCTCCCAGGTGTGACTCATCAAGGCTCCACCCGCCACCGTGTCTGCTACAGTCTTAGTGCTATTACTAAGAGACCTATAAAAGATTTCCAACAAATTGTCATCTGGGATTTTATGGTTCAGGCACTTAGTCAACTTCTCTTTGAACCTCAATCAGGCTTCATAAAGTGCCTCCGTCTTAATCTGTCAGAAATTATAGATCTCATCTTTTAATTGTAACATCCTTGATGGGTGAAAGAATCTTTCCAAGAAGGCTTATTTCAGCTCCCTCCAGTTGGTTATGGAGTCGTTGGGAAACTCCGATAACCACAAAGTAGCTTCCCCTGATAGAGAGAAAGGGAAAGGTCAGAGTCTTATCGCATCCTTGCTTACTCCGGGAAACCTGTATGCCTTACATATTCCTACAAAATTCATCAAGTGCAGGTTGGCATCATCCGCTGCATGGCCGCTAAACACCCATTTCATGTTTAGCAATTGAATCATGGTGCTCTTAATGTTGAATTCGGCCCCTGCGGGCAGTGGTGGTGGCACAATTGCTCCAGTTGACCCAACCTCATCAATATCTGGGTCATCATCATCGAAGAACTGTGGGGAAAATCTTTGAGCTCGGTTTCCCCTCCCATGTCGACCAGCGTTTACAACCTCATCTCTATCATCACCAGCTTGATAAAGTGCAGCTAACCGAGCTAGCTCGGCTTGCCAAAATTCTTCAGCTAAGCGGGCTTCTCTCCGCTCAGGGTTTTCCATTCTATACATTGTTCATTTGATTTCGGGATTGAGTGGAACAAGGGGATCTCCTCTACTCCGAGTGCTTGGCATCCACCGGAGGATAGCCTGTGGGTATCAAAGAAAAGCACAAAAATAAATGTAATTAAGCAAATAATTACCAAAAATTCAAATACAAGCAAATAACCTAGTCTTAGTCGTAGTTCCCCGACAACGACGCCACTTTTGATAACGCTCAAACCACACTTCCAACTGAAGTATGAAGCAGACGTTGTCAATAAAGAACCCAACTAGAGGTTGGGGTTGATCCCACAGGGAATACGGAAGATCTAGATTACAGCCGGTAGATGAACTTGTATGGTAATTGCTTCACAATGGGGGAATTCTAATAACAAGCAATAACAACAGTCAAGATTATATTCGTAAATTAATAATTATAGGATAACTAGGGTTTGTGTTCCCCATGGGTTCATAACAACTTTAGGTATACAATCGTGATTTTTACCAATACTTACTTACAGAACTTATAACTTAGATTCATTCAGACGATCGACCAATCCCTATTGAATGACTATCCTTAATTACTTGACCAAGTCTCATGAGTTTTGCAAACTAACCGTTATCACTAAGTTCCAGATACAACTATCCTCCGACCATAGCTCAAGTTAATAGAATGATCATCAAGATCAAGTCTCCGTTGTACTTCTTTTTTCCTAATCTCTACATCTTCGACCAAAGCAAGTAAAGAATTCAGGAGCTTCCTAATGTTGTACACCATTAAGAATGATTAAAGATGAAGAGAAAACAATATAAGTATTTATTATTGGTTTTAGACTCAGTTTGTGCAACTATAACTAGTTAATCCATCATGGTTCCCACAACCCTAGCTATGGAGGTTTTAGCCTCTCATAGTTGCAAGGTTGTTATTCATGTTCATGTTTGAAAACATATAACAGTACTTACAAAGATGATTGAGAAAAAACAATTACTGCAATTAATCCAAGAAATCTTCAATAATAAGTAGAAAGAACAAGATTAATTCAAGAAAAGGTTGATCACACGGTTGAACCAACTCAATTCTCTCTTCGAATGATGTAAAATTTCCTACTACAATGTTTTCCTCCCAAAATTATGTTTATTCTTCGTCCTCCTTTAAACATAAAACGTAAAATGTATTTATAGAGACACAAGAATCCTTTTCCTAAACCAACAGGACTACTTTCCATATTCGCTGCCGACCTCGTCGCTGGTGCACTTTCGACTCGTAGGGGCTTCTCACGGATCGTGACATCCACTCGTGGCTTGGAGTGTTGGCTGAATTTTGGCTAAGTGTTGGGTCAAGGTACGATTCGTACCATCATGCTACGACTCGTAAATTGACACTCGTGGCTTGATCCTCACCTTTTGAACTTTTTCTGAACTTCACCACGATCGGTATGGTATGACTCGTACCTTCATCTCACGGTCGTAGGGTGCTCTCGTACTGAGAATCAGCCTTCTGTGCAATTCTTCTGGATTTCATCACGATTGGCTTACCACGACTCGTACCACCATGGTACGATATGTGACAAGTCTCATAAGTTCAGTCTTCTAGGTTAAACTATCAGCTTTTGATCAAGGCCCTCGGTATGACTCGTAGGTCCATCCTACGGATCGTACTATGGTCTGCACTTTTTTCCTTGTTTTGCACACTTTTATCGTCCTTTTGCAATTTATTGTTCCAACACCCATTTATCCTGAAAACAAAGGAAAAGTGTCTCATATCCACATAAATACACCTAAGTTCATGCTATTTTCTTAGTTTTGAGCATCAATAGTGTTGTAAATTCAAAGCACATCAACCACTCATACCGTGAGACATTAGTTTCCTTTGCCTCAACACTTTTGGCCTGGACCTTTCAATGACTCTCAGTACGGCTCATATTGAGGTTCGTACTTATCCAATTTTCTGCAATTTTCTTGGTCTTTTGCATAATTCAACTCCAACATCTATTTTCCCTGAAAACAAAGTAAAAGTGACTCATATCCATATAAACACACCTAAGTCCATGCTTATTTCTTTAGTTTTAAGCGCCGAAAGTTCTGCAAACTCACAACACATCAGTGATCATCCTAAGTACCTCTGAAATTAAACATACAAGCTCAGCATATCCTCCAAATTCTAAACGGTTCATTCGGCCTGACCATCTATCTACGGGTGAAAAGCCGTGCTAAGCTTCACTTGAGTACCGAAGCCCTTTTGAAACAATCTCCAAAACTAAGAGGTTAACTGAGTACCCCTAACTGAGATGATAGATAATGGAATTCCATGCAACCGAACTAACTCCCCAATGTAAAGTCTAGCATTTCCTTAGTTGAATCTGTAGTCTTGGCTGGTAAGAAATATGTTGACTTGGTCATCCGGTCCATAATCACTCATATAGAATCAGTATGTACAAGGCAGGCCTATAATGAAGTCCATAATGATCTTTTCCCACTTTCAAATAGGATTACTGATATCCTATAGCATACGTCCATATCTCTGATGCTCAGTCTTCACCTGTTGGTAATTCATACACTTAGCCACAAATGTTGCAATATCCTTCTTCATGCCATTCCACCAATAGACTTCCCGTAGATCACAGTACATCTTGGTGGCACCTGGATGAATAGAATATTGAGAGCTTTGAGCCTCTCTAAATATTCGCTCTCTCAAGTCATCTACGTGGGAAAAACATAATCGGCCCTGATATTGGAGTACATCATCTCCCCCTTGGGAGAAAAGCTCCACTTTCTAATTTCGAACAGCTTCCTTCAACTTCACTAAGATAGGATCCTCATCTTTCCTTGCTTTAACCTCCATCACCAATGAATATTCCGGCCTATTCTGAACAATAACACCATCATCTGTTGAATAAATATGATGAACCCCTAAACGAGAAAGCCTATGGACATCTTTCACCAATTCCTTCCTCCCATCCTCCATATGGGCCACATTTCCCATGGACAACCTACTAAGAGAATCCACCACTGCATTGGCCTTGCCCGAATGGTAAAGGACACTTATCTCATAATCTTTCAGAAGCTCAAGCCATCTCCTTTGCCGCAAATTCAAGTCCTTTTGAGTAAATACATACTGAGGGCTCTTGTTTTCCATGAACACATCCACATGTACCCCATACAAATAGTGCCTCCAAATCTTCAAGGAAAACAAAACTTCTGTTAACTCAAGGTCATGCGTCGAGTAATTCTTCTCATGAGTCTTAAGTTGTAACACCCTTGATAGTTTGAGCGATAAAATCATGCTTTTGAGGTAGGACTAAGAGTAACTAATAGGCCAATAAGGAAGTGCTACGAGTTATTTGAATCAGTCTATGGCCATATTTAGGATTGGACGTCGATCAAGTTGTAGAACAAAATTCAGAAAAAGTTATCGCAAAATTTCCTTCTTGAGATTCCTTGAAATTTAGGGCAAATGTATCGAAGTGTTTCTACCAATATATAAGGAGTTAGGGGGTGTGCGACCTATCAAATTAAATATCTACGAGTCTAATTTCTAGAGCATCAAACCGTTTTCAATCAACCTTTGGAGTAGAGAGATATTCACATTTTTGCGAGACCGTGCAAGAAGGCACCTCATAAGGTCTTAAGGCAGTGGAGGATTATTTAATCCCTTTTGGTTGGTTGTTGTTCATCAAAAATTCATTTTCCATCACATATTTCGTATGAATCCTCTCTCAAGTTCTCTCCATGGTTTCCTTTGGGTTTTGGGGTTAAAAGCCATGGCTCAACATAATTTTTGTGTCCGGGAAGTCGGGAATCACGTGTAGTCCGTGGTTTGGTGTCTTTCCCGGGCTGTTGGTGGCTATTTCATGGTGAAGTTGTTGGTAAGCCATCTTTATTTTGTTCTCCTTAGTTCTTAAGGTTTGTTATTGTCACCACCCGAACCTAGACCCAGATCGTAACACGGGACAAGGAGCCCCGAGAGACTCCAGGTAGACCCATGGCATGAACATTCATCTAACTTTATTTCACTTAAAGCGTAATACTAAACATGTGACATAGCGGAAACATAAACATGACATAGCATAGGGTAACAATTGGGAAGTACTAGACATACATATCAGCTGAGTACACATATGGTCTGAAAGCCTCTATCATATAAGATGGGTTAATGGGACAACATCCCCAACTAACCCGGCAAAATGGAAACAAAAGAACATCATCAATGTCTATACATATGGCCCTCGAAACATGAGAACTCACCAACAAAGCTGGTAGCTAACTCTGAGATGGACTATTGATGGAGATGAGCCTGAGAATCGGGTCCTGTATCATAAACGATACAACATAGTAAGGATGCGTTCAGTATGTGGAATGGAATGTACCAAGTATACAAGATAACTAAAAAAGACAAATAAAATATTTAAAACTCATAAATGAACATAAGAGTAGGACAACATGCTCATAACATGAATATCGTAATATAACATAAGGCTCAAGGTTTTCGAAACATTCGTAATACAATCATAATCATAATCACAAGAGAAAAGCTTTATTTAACATTATTTGAGCCAATATATATAATGATAAACATGCATAAATCATGAGGAACAGTGGGAGATTCTCTTAACCGGTATACTTCATATGAGCACACATGAAGTCCGACTAGTAAACCTAGTGGGGAGGCCATTCGTACCTTGTGTTCGGGCTGTTAGTGCACGTGGTCGAACAAGTAGTAAAAATGGCTAAAGTAAGCCAAGTATCGATCCCACATGGACTGAACCAAGGTAATAATCGAATTAAATGTTAATGAACTCTAACTCTAAAAATGCAGACAACAATTTGAAGAATATTTTGAGAGTTTGTTTCCTAAGTTATACTAATCTAAGACAAAATGAGAAAATGAGTCTGAACTATAGTAATGAGCAAGCTGAGGCCAAAACGAACATGCAGGGAAGTAATTTATCGATACAATTCGGTTAATATTTCCTTCGGTTGCTAGTCAAGAATTATTGCCTATGGAGAGAAACTTTCGTATTCTACCCAACTTAAGAATCATGAACCTTCAACATACATTTTTGTGATAAAAGAATTTCATGTTCTAGCCATACAAAACTGATTCCTTAATTGACTAATACGACTTTCAAATATATTTCTATTCTGAAGGTAAATCAATTCTCAATTTTCCCAAACTAAGAAGAGATCATATCCTACCAATTCACAACTTTCCAATTTCTTTCCTTTTCAAGATAAAATTGGATTTTTTAGATATACATTAACATTGGCCAGACATTAATGCAGTAAGAACAAGAATTGATAGAACAACCCTGGAAGAAAAGATGAAAAACCAAAATGATCAACAATTACCTTCCGCTACAAATGTTCTTAACCTCAGCAAGAAGTGAATTTAGCCGCTCATTTGTGGATTAAATATCATCAAATGAGTATAAATCATACAAACAATTGCAATAAAGGAGAAAGAGTTAGAGAAGAACCCTAAGATTTTCGTCTCCTCAACTTCTTGTACCCCACGTTCTTGCTCAACTAAGTAAGAATAATTAAAAATAAACCTAAGTGTGCTATTTATACTAGTTGGAATTTTTCCCGGAATAACAACCAACGTGTCACGGAGTGCATCGCGGAGCACTGCCTCCGTGACACGGTGCAAACGCGGACCCTCACTGGAAATTTATGTTCCAGGTAAATATAGGCAACGTGCCATGACATGTAATGCGGGGCTTGGCCAACGTGCCACGGCGCTGTCGTGAACCCTTACTGGAATTTGACAAAATAACTCATCCGAGGCAAACTGCCTCTGCGATGGCAGCGCGACACGGCTCCATCGCGGAGCCCCTTTACTTGCTGCTTTTCCTTGACCTTTTCCACTGCTCGCTTCCGAGTCCATTCCCGATATTCACCAACATGCAACTTAGCTTCCTAAAATTACATTTTTCCTGCAAAACAACACTAATCATGTTGGTTAGTATAAATTCACATTTTAACTACAAATCACATGAGAATGTACAAATAACGATAGATAAACAAGATGAAATAGAGCATTTGAGCATCACTTGGGCATATAATTCTTCCCAATATCACTTACCCCACACTTAAAACCTTGTTCGTCCTCGAACAATACTCTCATATCTCATGCAATTGACACCCACGTATAGCTACTTTGGCTCGACAATCAAGCTATGGTTATACCGATTATTTAATATAGCAAATCATCAAGAAAACATGCATAGTCTCATCAACACAATGACATTCACCACATTAAGACATCCTATACTCAAGAATCGACTCTCGATCTCGGAAAACTCATGCAAATCAGCTAATCAAGACATCCGACACGAAATTCAATCTCTCGTCAAGCATGTGCCCTCACAACACAAGAGAATTTCCCCTTTTTCAATCATATGATTTCCAAAGCATTACATGTAGGGGTATATGAACACGATTTCGCTCTCTCTCCCAAAGAATTCACATGCATCATGTCATGAACCATAGGCTTGCCTCTAGTGTATTACTCCACTAATATAAGGACGTGTGATGTAAGATCACGTAGGACTTAACGGGTTGTAATGTAAGCTAAGGAACTAGTAAATACTAGGCTAACCAATAATAGCAACTAGTCTCCTTAAGCGCTTTTCAATACATCCCACCATCATTATGGGCATTGTTTTTTCCTTCATCCTCCCATTCTAGAAGTCTTTCTTTATCTTTGTTCCCATTTCTTTAAGAACATTCGACTTAATAATAAAGATTAGGTATACATCTTCATTTTATTTAAATTCGGCAAGTGCACCTTTGACCTTTTCTTTACTTTCACCACTTCCTCTTTTCCTTTCATTTCACACTTTTCACTCCTTGACACTGTGGAAAAATTATTTTTCTTGAGCGCTTAAGAGTTTTGGATCAAATTCACGGTTAATGAAAAGAAGGGATTAAGCTCAGTTTCTACCTCTTCAACGAAACAAAAAAAAAATAGGCTAAAGGCTCAATGGGGCTAACTAGGATGTACATTCAAGGTAGGTATGATAAGAAAAAAAACTTTCGGTTAACTCAAAGAAATGCCCACACTCTTTCCTACAATACACATCCTTCATTTCGTTTCACACACACCCTAGGCAAGTTATAGACACTTCACAATAGCATGGAATAATCGAAACCTCACCTCACACTCATTGCACATGCTCAACTCAAGACTTATTCACACACTATTCAATCAGCTAATTACAAGAATTCAATATTAAGCCTCAATCACACTGAATCGAACTCTATGGCCTAGGTATCTCAACATGTTTCACATTTGCATGCTTTCATAAGAATCATCTTTGCATCTCAATATCATGTACAACACGCAACAAGAATTCCGAACCATGAAGTAACGACACGTATGGGAAACAACCAAAAGAAAGAAAATAAAAGAAAGAAAAAAACTACTCCTATCGACTACATTTCCCTTAAGACAGTCGTCATCCATCTATCATAGGGAACGATCAGTTTTTACGACTTCGATTCAATGGGACTATTCTCGGTAAAAGCACCGAAAACAAAGGCCGAGAAAACCAATAATAAAAAATTCAACAAAAAATTTTAAAATATCGATAATTTCGATAGAAAACAATAATATTTACACAACCAGCTAACAACAACTCAACACAGCACGAAACAGCTTAACATTCATTACAACATAGAATTACAATACAAAACATACGCACAAAATCACAGGGTCACAATTTTTTTTTACAACAGGCACCACAACACAAGACATAAACAAAACAAAAACCACAACGAAACATATAGCACCTAACTACTCCCACCCCACACTTAAACTGAACACTATCCCCAGTGTTCACAAAATTCAATTTATCACAAAGGTGGGTGGTGAAACTCCCTGATCAATCGAAGTATTCAACTTCTTCATCAGGTGCCGTTGCCTCGTTCCCTATATTTGAATCGCCCCCGCTGTCCTCATCTGACTCAACATCTGAGTCATCGCGGCGGCGTGTCTCCTCATCAGTGGTGACATCATCGTCTACAGGCTCCACAAAAGCTGGCCCCACTCGGCATAGAGCCCGGGCATTATTGCCAAAGGGGTAATCTAGCTCGAGCTGCCATCGCTCATCTTCTGTTGCTGGCCTCCCACCTATTTTCAACTACAACATCTATATCCCGTACATGCGGGCCATATACTAATCATCCCGAGCATGTCGCTCGGCTAGTGTGAGAACTGGCCCGTGAGTGGTGTCGGGTGCCTTGGTTTTGGTGACGTCCAAGGCACGCCTATCTATTTGCGGGATGTAGTTTAGGGCCTTCTCCTCAATGTCAAGGCCCCTCAGAAACATGGTCAGCAAATCACCAAACCCGTACCTGTGCCCTTGATGCAAATGGGCCCTCTTCATGACTGAGATGATCACCGCCCCAACATTTATCTCAAGCCCTTTCATCAGGGCATAAACAAAGCACACTCGATCCCGGGTGACATCTATCATGTGCACCCCCGGGATCAGGCAGGAACATACGATTTTGAGCCAATCCTGGCTTCCCTGTTCATTTGAGAGTAAGGCAGCGCCTGATGATAGCCCCTCTCCTTGTGCCTGCTCTACCGTGCTGTCGAATGGGCTCCACACAGAGTGCGTCTTATATCCGCATAGGGTGGAGTTATGTTCAGCTGCTGGAGTACATGGGCGTCTGTGTCCCGCGCCCCCAATATGGCATTCAGGTGATGAGGCTCAAAGGTGACAACCTGCTCCCTTATCTTGACGGTGTGACTGCAGAGTGTTGGGTTCCAGTTTGCGTAGAACTCTCGAATCAAATTGAGATTGCACTCCTTGGGCTCTTCAAAGATGAAGTTCAGCCCGCCAGTGTCAATCCGGTGTACGATTCTGGGGAATTCCTGTGCAAGTGGCTCCCTTGCAATGTGCTCCTCAGGGAAGTATTTGGTCTCCTTTTGCTTTGCATACCATTTTTTCCCTTTGTCCTTCACCCATCGGGTTCCATATTGACGGCGTTGACCGCGTGGAACCGCTGGTGCTGCTGGAACTGCCGTTCCCAGTCTAATCCTTTTTCTCCCGGCGCCTGATGTAGATGCGCCCTTTCCTTTGTCTTGCCTGCTTGACATCGTTCCTGTCAAATCAAACAGACAGTCCCAATGTTATTCATGTCAAAAATTAGCTTTGACTAAGGTTGGGTTGAGCTAGGCCACCCCACACTTAATCTTTAGCCACAATGAAAACAATTCAGCAAGACAATCATTCTTTTCCAATTTTTCTCAATCAACATGCCTCGTGTTTTTGGATAAGTTGATGTAATAATTACTATGTACTACTCAGACTTCGTACAACTAATCACAATATCACCATCGATTCCATTACATCACATAGCACTTAGCCAAAAATTTTCTCAACAACCACAACCTATGCAATTCACCAATTTCATTTTCCCGAAAATTCCCTTGTTTATTTGGCATATTCATCCATATTCACAACATCATTTACATCACCCAACATGCACAACCCAATTATTTTCACATTTTCAACCAAATTTAGTTTCTTCCTATCCAAATTCCAACCCTGGCTACCAATTTCGCAAAAATTCAATCAAACATGTATTTATCGAGTTCATATAATCACAACAATACTACGAACATCAATCAACAATAACTTAAATGAATTCAAGCTCAATTTACACTTATAGAAAGGTTTACTCACCTCACTTACTCAAAAATAAAAAATTTAGGCAAAATTTGAGGTTAAGTTCAAGAACATACCTTAAATTCGATGATATCGAAGAAAAGTTGAAGAAAATTCGATCCTAGGTCAGTGTCACGTTGGGGAAGGTGGGATTTTAGGGAGTTTGTTGCGGAGGAGAGTGAGAAATGGGAAAAATGAGGGGTTGTCGGGGTTAAAAAGAGGATGTTTCGCGTGGGTCACCCGGTGACCCAGTGTGACCCGACGCGAATAACACCTCAACGTGTCACAAAGGGTAACGCGGAGCACCCCCTCCGTGAGACGGAGCCATCGCGTAGGTGTTATGGAATTTGTGAAAATTCCAGAATACCTTCAACGTGTTACGGAGGGTAATGCGGAGGTCCTCCTCCGTGACATGGAGCCATCGCCCAGGCTCACTGTCTTGCCATTTTTTAATTTTTTCTCACCTCAATTTTTTCCTTTGCGATCCTTTGCATTTTTGCCCTATGTTCCACCTGAAAATCATCTCACAACAAGAAATTGGTTAGAATTTGTAGGTTTCAAACACAAACACAATTTTTTGTTTTTATTTTTATTTTTATTTTATTTTTCTTTTCTTTTTCTTTTTAACTAATTCTACTCATCTATTACAACAACTTCACGGGTTGCCTCCCGTGCAGCGCCTGATTTACCATTGCGGCTCGACGTCATTAAAGATCAATCATCCTCTAAAGTGACAGATGTTTTCTCTCGAATAACGTCCTCTCCCCAGTAATGCTTACACCGCTGCCCATTAACCAAGAACGTGGCACTTTGATCTTCTTGCCACAACTCCAGTTTTGGGGTGTCCTCAATCGGTGGTTTTCCCTCTGGGTCTCGAGAATCAACAATCTGAACAATATCTACTTGATTTAGCACGTTGATTGCTGAAAGCTCCTCATATATGGCCGGAAGCTTCGTGGCCTTGTACACATCAAATACCTCCACCTTGTCATGCGCCCGCATTGTTAGCTGCCCTGCGGCTATATCAATCAAAGCTTTCCCGGTTGTCAAGAAAGAACGTCCCAAAATAAATGGGACTTCCGCATCCGGCTCAAAATCCAGCACAACAAAATCTACCGGGAAGATAAGGGAGCCCACTTGCACCAGCACGTCCTCCACAATGCCATCTGGTCTGGTCAGAGAACGATCCGCTAACTTCAAGATCACTGTCGTTGGTCTAGGACTGCCCAGCCCCAACTTCTTGAACACCGATGTCGGCATCAAGTTAATGCTCTCTCCCAAATCGCATAGTCCACGAGCTCGGATACTTTGCCCAATTGTGATTTGAATTGTAAAATTCCCAGGGTCCTTGAGCTTTGTTGGCAACCTGTTCTGTATCCGGGAAGTGCATTCCTCTGTAAGCGCCAACATAGCATACTCTGTCAATATGCTTTTGTTAGCTACAATGTCCTTGATATACTTTGCATACTTCGGCACTCCCTGCAAAACATCAACAAGAGGTAAATTAATGTGTACCTGTTTAAGCACCTCCATGAACTTTTTGAAACACGCTTCCTCCTTGTGTTTCTTTAAACTTTGAGAGAACGGGGGTGGTGGTCTTTCTGCTTAAGCTGCCTTCTCCTTTCCCCTCTCATCATTCTATTCCCTTTCTTTCTCCACTGCTCCTGACTGTTGAGTGGTCTTTCTGGTTCCACCTCCTTGAGTTGTAAACCATTCCTTGTGGTCACTGCATTTACTTGCTTGGGATTTGGGTTAATGTCACTCGGTAGTCCTCCTCTTGGCCTGGTGTTTTGAGCTCAAGCTAGTTGCCCAAACTGGTACTCCAACACCTTTGTAGCTAACTAATTGTTCTTTACATCTGCCGCCAATTTCACATAGTCAGCCTACAATTGAGCTTGGTTAACTATCATTGTTTTAAACATTTCCTCAATGCTGGGTGGTGGTGATGGAGGAGGTGCATTGTTGCTTCTGTATTGAGTCTGATAATTTTGCTGCCCTCCTTGATTTCTCCGTGCATCCTGATTCGAACTCTGCCCTTGATGGCTGTTACTACCCCAGGAGAAATTTGGATGATTCCTCCAATTAGAGTTGTAGTTGTTGCCATACTATTGGTGATTATTTCTCTGTATATTACCAACAAAGTTCACTGAATCTGGATTTGCACCACAACACTCAGCTGAGTGTTCATTACAACCACATACTTCACACCAAATCTGCTGCACTACATTAGCTGGGGCTTGAGATTGATTTAAGCTCATATTGCTGAAGTGGGTGTTAAGTCGATTTTGCTACGCAGTTATCTGTACAGCGATATGTAAACCCATCCACTTCCAAGACTCCTGCCGCTTTCCTTGTTCCACCTCTAGAAGAGTCCGCATTCCACTCTAGATTTTCCTGCGAAATACAATTTAACAAAGTATACAGCTCCTCATAAGTCTTTTCTAATGCTTGTCCCCCAGCTACCGAGTCTAGCAAAATTTTTGCGTGGGGTTCCAAACCCTCTATGAAAGTATGCATCAGCACATCATTAGACTGGTGATGGTGAGGACAATCCCGTAACATGGATTTGAATCTTTCCCAAGCTTGATATAGATTCTCCCCCTCTCTTTGTTTAAAACTTAGAATTTGACTTCTAAGTCTTGCTATTTTCCTGGATGGAAAGAACCGTATCAAAAATTTTCTTGCAAGATCATCCCAAGTGGTGATGGAATTAGGTGGCTCAACTTTCAACCACCTCTTTGCTTCTCCCAATAGTGAAAATGGGAACAATGTAAGCCTTACGTAATCAGATGATACTCCAGCGGGTATGTAAGTGTCACTTATCTCCAAAAAGTTTTGGAGATGTTGTTGTGGATCCTCGTGAGGGAGACCTGTGAATTGCCCGCTGGTGTGCAGCAATTGCACCATATTCTGTTTCAGCTCAAACCTCCCTCCTAGCTCGGGTTTGCGAATGCTTGATGTAACATTGTTAGCATGTGGGATTGCCACTTCGCGAACCGGCCTAGCTGCCATTTCCTCGGACACTAACACTGCCCTTACAAGTGGTGGATTTTGTTGTTGCTCTAGGATTGTTTGTCTGAGCAACTGCAGCTTCTTCTCTAGAGATTCTCTTCTTTGACGATGAAATTGTCTTTTCGGCTCTAAGTATGAGTCCACCAGCTCCTTGTCTCTTGCCAGTGTTCAACAGAATTCAATATCTGCAAAAGATAGGCTAAGATCAAGTTGTCAGCACTAATATAGAAATCGTAAACTAACACATAAGAAAACAATTTTACCAATTGCCAGTCCGCGGCAACAGCGCCAAAAACTTGTTCGGGCTATTTCGCAACTACACGCAAGTGCACATGGTCGAACAAGTAGTAAAATGGCTAATGTAAGCCAAGTATTGATCCCATAGGGACTGAACCAAGGTAATAATCGAATTAAATGTTAATGAACTCTATCTCTAAAAATGCAGACAACAATTTAAAGAATATTTTGAGAGTTTATTTCCTAAGTTATACTAATCTAAGACAAAATGAGAAAATGAGTCTGAACTATAGTAATGAGCAAGATGAGGCCAAAACGAACATGCAGGGAAGAAATTTATCGATACAATTCGGTTAATCTTTCCTTCGGTTGCTAGTCAAGAATTATTGCCTATGGAGAGAAACTTTCGTATTCTACCCAACTTAAGAATCATGAACCTTCAACCTACATTTCTGGGATAAAAGAATTTCAGGTTCTAGCCATACAAAACCGATTCCTTAATTGACTAATACGACTTTCAGATATATTTCTATTCTGAAGGTAAATCAATTCTCAACTTTCCCAAACTAAGAAGAGATCATATCCTACCAATTCACAACTTTCCAATTTCTTTCCTTTTCAAGATAAAATTGGATTTTTTAGATATACATTTACATTGGCCAGACATTAATGCAGTAAGAACAAGAATTGATAGAACAACCATGGAAGCAAAGATGAAAAACCAAAATGATCAACAATTACATTCCACTACAAATGTTCTTAACCTCATCAAGAAGTGAATTTAGCCACTCATTTATGGATTAAACATCATCAAATGAGTATAAATCATACAAACAATTGAAATAAAGGAGAAAGAGTTAGAGAAGAACCCTAAAATTTTTGTCTCCTCAACTGCTTGTAACCCACGTTCTTGCTCAACTAAGTAAGAATAATTAAAAATAAACCTAAGTGTGCTATTTATACTAGTGGGAATTTTTCCCAAAATAACAAGCAACGTGTCACGGAGTGCATTGCGGAGCACTTCCTCCGTGAGATGGTGCAAACGCGGACCCTCACTGGAAATTTATGTTCCAGGTTAATATAGGCAACGTGCCACGGCATGTAACCCGGGGCTTGGCCAACGTGCCACGGCGCCGTCGCGAACCCTTTCTGGAATTTGACAAAATAACTCATCCGAGGCAGACTGCCTCCGCGATGGCAGCATGACACGGCTCCATCGCGGAGCCCCTTTATTTGCTGCTTTTCCTTGACCTTTTCCACTGCTCGCTTCTAAGTCCATTCCCGATTTTCTCCAACATGCAACTTAGCTTCCTAAAATTACATTTTTCCTGCAAAACAACACTAATCATGTTGGTTAGTATAAATTCACATTTTAACTACAAATCACATGAGAATGTACAAATATAGATAGATAAACAAGACGAAATAGAGCATTTGAGCATCACTTGGGCATATAATTCTGCCCAAGATCACCTTGCCAAGGGTAGAACCATGAAAGGCGTGATATCACCATGAAATGCGCCATTTGGGTCGGGGACAGTCAGAAAGGAGGTCCCAACATACCTACAGTGGCACATAGTTTATTAGATCAAGGGCTTAACCTGAGCCCCGAACCTACTCGGCGTTCGATACTACCCCCAAACCTATATAGTGCTCATAGTATAATAAGCATGAATTCATAGGCTAGTTAAATCATAATAATCATAAACATAATTATACATGAGTGAACTAGCCATAAAACAAGGCCCGTGAGTCGACCAAAACATACTTCATAAATCGTAGGGTTCATGCATACTTGTAGATCATGCATATAACTTATAAATCATTAAATAATGATGGGTAATTGAATAATCTCATTTTTTTCAAGTCATAAATCATGCTGGGTTTCTAAATATCATCAATTGAACAGAAGATCATAAATCGATTCATCATAGATCATACATAATTAGGCTTAATTTGGTAGAAATTGAAATCAATAATTTTATAATTAAAATAGTTGTAAAATCTGATTAAAATTCATAAAATATGATGAAAATTTCGAAATATAAAAACCCATTGGTAAATCATTAGAATTCCTCAAAATTCAAGTTTAAACCCCACATGATTTTTGATCAATTTTCATAAATTTTTAGAGATTGGGCATGGGTGTGAACGGAAACACCCATTCATAACCCTACATACCTGGGTTGGTGATCCCTTGACTTGTTTTGAAGATCCAAGAGGAATTTAGAAGTCGGAGGTGATGAGACCTAACTTCTTCTTGAGAGAAAGATCAATCTATGGATGTTTGAATAGGGTGAGGATTTAGGCTAGGCTAATCCCTTTAATTTGACCTTAAGGAAGCCCAAAACGATGTCATTTAGGAGTTAGAAGAATAGTAGTTTACCAAAATACCCCCAAACTGCCAAAAAAATACCTAGAACTGGTAGTTCCAATGACCAACAGGACGGGTCATTGGTTGCTACAACGGCCCGTTCTGAGGTGTGTTGTTACCTGCGGCTACTGCACTAAACTGCTCATAACATTTTACTCTGAACTCCAATTGATGCAAGGTCAGATGAGTTGGAAAGAAGACTTCAAGGGCTTCAATATGAGGTGCTAAATCATCCAAAAAAAATTTTAAAATGAGATCTATTGTCATTTAAAGTTTACCCTTGTGAAAATTTATACGAACACTCAATCGGTAAAGGGGCTCTCAACTCAATTTTGTGCTAGAGATTCTTTATGACCATAATTTGCAAGTAATGCACTTCTTATACTTAGGAATTGATCTTAACACCTTGCTTCCATAAATTTACCGGATTGGGTCAATCCATATACCTAGAACGGTTCTGAACTTTGCCCGAGATTTTCAACAAACTTGTAGAACCAATGACTCATCCAACGGGCCGTGGTAACAAATAACAGATCATTTGTCTATACATTATTTTCCCCTATTATTCCTTCGAAATTCTCTTAATATGCTTCAACGACCATAAATAACGACCAGTTAATCAAGCCATGATCCATACAATCCCCTCGTGGGTTCTGGCCAAATTTCAGATTGCTCTCTGGTAATGAAACGAAGAGTACTTTTAACGACCTGTTGGACCCTACAACAAACTGTACTGAGGTTCTTTTATTGGTTCTGGTATAGTTTTTCTGCTATTTTCTGTTGTGAGCCTCGAGTCTGACCTAGGAAACTTTTTAGGGTGTTACATTATTTCCCCCTTGGGCACATTCGTCCTCGAATGTAGATCAAGCATACTGAAAGGCTAGGGAAGGAACTGCAATCCCAAACTAAACAATTAAAGATGAAAACTGATGGAGTGACTGACTCCGGACTGAGATTCCTGACTGAACTAAATTCATGAATCATACGTGCATGCTAAGACATGAAAGGAACTGAGAAACATGAACTTGACATGAAACTGAATAGACACAAGGAGGAAACTGATAACTCAAGCTAGAACTTAGCCGTAACGGAAAAAATATGGTTTCTCAGCCCTTATATCTACTTCGGCCTCCCACGTAGCTCCCTCAATAAGATAATTTCTCCACAAAACCTTCACCGAGGATACTTTCTTATTTCTCAACTTATGAACCTGATGATCAAGGACCTCGACTGATACTTCCTCCTAGGTGAGGTATCTTTCACCCCAATGCCCTCTACTGGAACCACTAAAGATGGATTTCTGATGCATTTCTTCAACAAGGACACATGAAATACCGGATGCACTGAAACTAACTCCGCTGGTAGCTCCAACTCGTAGGTCACCTTGCCAACACGCCTCACAACCCTATATGGCCCAACGTACTGGGGACTAAGCTTCCCCTTCTTTCTGAATTCAAAGAATCAAGAAATCTCTACTTGCCTCAAAACAAAGCTCAAGCATCTAATTACGAATTTGACCTTCAGTATCCCTTCTGAATAATAAAAATTTGGTCAAATATGTATTCTACATAATAAAATGAAATCATGGACACCCATATTGATATACTTCTATTCTGGCCCAAAATGTCAATCATAAAGTCAACCCCGAGCCCGTAAGGGAAAAACTGGAACTTATTTGAAAATAATGTTACCCATAAGGTAAAGAACTCAAATATGAAATTTCATCCAAAACAGAGCTCAAATCATTTGAATTCATCAAAATACAGTCTCTCAACTCTAGACCCAAAATCCTTAATTTTCCTCCAATAAATTACTGGGTGCAAATGAAAACCAACTAACAAAATCATGGAGAAATACCAAATTAAGGTTTAGATACTTACCCCCTTGTTAAATAGATAAGAATGCCGCAAAAATTAGTCAATCCCGAGCTCTAGAACTCCACATATACTCAAAATACAAAATAAACACAGTCTCTGCAAAAATACACTCTTCAGGTATTTATATAGGGCTGCACCAGCAACTTTAATTTTTACTAAAATGGCCATAACTTCATCATACAAACTCGAAATGCGATGATTTGGTGCTCGTTTGGACAAATAATTATAAGGATCTACTCATTCAATCAAACTCCATTTGGTACTCGTTTTCCCAGTCAGACTTCATTTTTGCTCGCTTAAGAATTATTTCATCTTTTATAATAAAACCCGATCTTGACTTATCAAAATTACACCAAACTTTTAAGATAACTCATATAATTCATGCTAAGAATTTTGAAAGCCTCGGAATAATTTTTACATCTCAAAAACTAAAAATGAACCTCTAAGTTGTCACATTTTATGCTTAAAAACATGCTAAACACACAAAACATTCAAATCCACCCGAAACTCATCCGGAATCCTCAAACCACAAACGAAACAAGAAATTCAATCATAAAACATATTGCGGACCTGTTGAAATCATCAAATCACCAATATGAGGTCGTTTTGATCGAAAGTTGACCATGGCCAAACTTAGCTTCCTTAAATCTCATAAATCCAACCAAAGGTTCAATTCACTCTCGAACACCTCAGGATCCATGAAAACTACCCAACTAAGTCATAAATCACCATCCGGAACTAACAGAACTTTCAGAACCCAAATTCGAGCTCGTTAACCTGAAATGTTGACTTTGGTCAAACCTCTCAAACTTCAAACCTTTCAAAAATCGAAAATCTTATCCAATCTTCATTAGATCATCTTGGAAATTGTGTCATCCATCTCCACACGTCATAAATAGAAATATAAAGATACAAAAAGGTTCAAACTAGGGAAATGGGTCAAAATTCACAAAATGACCACGTGGGTTGTTACACTTCAAGGCTTAGCGGATAACTGTGCTTCCTGAAGTTCTACATACTTGACACTTATGGCAGGGATAGGGAGTTATCTTGAAAGTACACATTTTAACCATCATTTCCATCATGGGGGAATATTCATAGGGCTTAGAGTATGGAAATTATGGGCATGAATCATTCAAGAAATCTAAGTTGGGCATATACTTGATATAACACGATCTTATGAGCCGATAAGACAAATCTTAAGGACTGAGTCCATAGAGCTGAGCATGCTGAGAGACATGAGTTTACATACATAACAAGGGACATGACATGAAGCTAAGAATTATGGAATCATGGAAGAAGACTGGAGTCACCATCTGAAGTAGTTGCTTCTCATTCTATGAATCTGAGTACAAATACACGTAAGGAGTACTTGGAACTTAGACATGGTCATAACAGGTTCACATACGACATGAGTAGGGTATCACATATACTGAAGTATGGAAGGAAACCTGAATAAGCGTGGATCGATCTCCCATAGTTACTGATCCTGGACCTTCACACTTGAACTCAAGGAATGACCTGGTCCTTCACCATATAATCTCCCCCTTAGATTAAAGGTCATCATTCTGAGGATTGGTCCGCTTCATAAGGCTAGGCAGAAATCACTATCTCTTGACTTCCCATTTTCCTCTAAGGCTATCACAGAAGGCTTCATACTTCTCCATCGGTACTCCCCCACTCTTTTGGTTCCTTACTTCAAGTTCATGAATTCTTCTACCTTAGCTCTTCTTAACTCCTGCATGGAGAAATGACTCAAGAGCGCCTCTTATTCCACTGGCTGGCATTATTCTTTGGAGTGTGAATACATGAGTTAGAAGGATAGAAATATATTTCATCGCACGACATAGATCATGAAAGAAGGGAACATTTCCTAAACATCTCGTAGCCTCTTTGTCATAAGTGTGGCGTGCTTCACACTTATGAAAAAGACTCTACTTAACGCGGCTTTCAGACACCCTAGGACACTTCAAATCTATTGCTTTGATACCAAGTTTTTCACGACCCGAACGTAGACCTATATCATAACACGAGACAAGGAGCCCAGGGAGACTCCAATTCGACCCATGGCATGAACACTCATCTAACTTTATTTCACTTAAAGGTGAATACTAAACATGCGACATAGCGGAAACATGAACATAACATACCATAGCATAACAATCAGGAAGTACTAGACATACATATCATCTGAGTACTACATATGGTCTGAAAGACTCTATCATATAAGATGGGTTGATGGGACAACATTCCCAACTAACCCAGTAAAACAGAAACAAAATAAAATTATCAATGTCTAGACATATGGCCCTTAGAACATAAGGACTCACCAACAAAGCTGGTAGATAACTCTAAGATAGACTAATGATGGAGATGAGCCTGAGAACTAGGTCTTGTATCATGAAATGATACAACATAGAAAGTATGTGGTCAGTACGTGGAATGTACCGAGTATACAAGGTAAGTGAAACGAACATTTAAAATATTTAAAACTCATAAATGAACATAAGAGTAGGAAAACATACTCATAACATAAATATCATAATATAACATAAGGCTCAAGGTTTTAAAAACATTCGTAATACAATCATAATCATAATCATAAGAGAAAAGCCTTATTGAACATGACTTGAGACAATATACATAATCATAAACATGCATAAATCATAAGGAATAGTGGGAGATCTCTTAATCGACATACCCCATATGAGCACACATGAAGTCCGACTTGTAAAACTAGTCGGGAGGCCGTTCGTACCTTGCCAAGGGTAGAACCATGAAGGGCATGATATCACCATGAAAAGGGCCATTTAGGCTGGGAACAGTCACAAAGGAGGTCCCAACGTACCTATGGTGGCACATAGTTTATGAGATCCGAGGCTTAACCTGAGCCCCAAACCTACTCAATGTTCGATACTACTCCCAAAACCTATGTAGTGCTCATAGTATAACATGCATGAATTCATTGGCTAGTTAAATCATGATAATCATAAACATACTTGTACATACATGAACTAGCGATGAAACAAGGCCCGTGAATTGGCCAAAACATACTTCATAAATCATAGAGTTCATGCATACTTGTAGATCATACATATAACTTATAAATCATTAAATCATGATGGGTAATTGAGTTAATCTAATCTTTTTTCAAGTCATAGATCTTCTGGGTTTGTAAATATCATCAATTGAAGAGAAGATCATAAATCGATTCATCATAGATCATGCATAATTAGGCTTAATTTGGTAAAAATCAAAATCAATAATTTTATAATCAAAATAGTTGTAAACTTTGATTAAAATTCATAAAATATTATGAAATTTTTTAAATATAAAAACCCATTAGTAAATCATTAGAATTCCTCAAAATTCAAGTTGAAACCCCATAAGATTTTTGATCAATTTTCATAAATTATGAGAGATTGGGCATGGGTGTGAACAGAAACACCCATCATAACCCTACATACCTGGGTTGATGATCCCTTGACTTGTTTTGAAGATCCAACAGGAATTGAAAAGTTGGAGGTGATGAGCCCTAGTTTCTTTTTGAGAGAAAGATCAATCTATGAATGTTTGAAGAGGGTGAGGATTTAGGCTAGGCTAATCCCATTAATCTGACCTTAAGGAAGCCCAAAACGACGTCATTTAGGAGTTAGAAGCATAGGATTTTACCAAAATACCCCCAAACTACCAAAAAGTACTTGGATTTGGCAGTTCCAACAACCAACAGGACAGGTCATTAGTTTCTACAATGGCTCATTCTGACGTCTGTTGTTACGTGTTGCTGCTGCACTAAACTGCTTATAACTTTTTACTCTGAACTTCGATTGATACAACTTCAGATGCGTTGGAAATAAGAATTAAATGGATTTAATATGAGGTTATAAATCATCCAAAAAAATTTTGTTTGACCCTTGTGAGAACTTATACGAACACTCAATCGATAAAGGGGCTCTCAACTCAACTTTGTGGTAGAGATTCTTTATGACCATAATTTGCATGTAATGCACTTCTTATACTTAGGAATTGATCTTAGAATCTTGGTTCCATAACTTCACCGACTCAGGTCTATCCATATACGTAGAACGGTTCTGAACTTAGCTCGAGATTTTCAACAAACTAGTAGAACAAACGACCCATCCAATGGGTCGTGGTAACAAATAATGGACCATTGGTCCATCTGTTGGTTTCCCCCAGTCTTCCTTCAAAATTCTCTTAATCTGCTTCAATGACCACAAATAACAATCAGTTCAATCAAGCCACAGTCCGTACAATCCCCTCGTGGGTTCTGGGCAAATTTCTGACTGTTCTATGGTAATGAAACAACGAGTGCTTCCAATGACCCGTTGGACCCTACAACAAACCATACTGAGGTTCTTTGATTGGTTCTAGTATATTTTTCTTGTTTTTTTCTATTGTAAGCCTCGGGTCTGACCGAAGAAACTTTTTGGGCTATTACAGTTATAGTTGTGTTAACACCGGTAGGTTGTTGTCTCAGAGTTTCTACTGTCGAATTCCTATGAATCTTGTTGGGTAAGCTTCATTTATCTTTTTTTGTTATTAAATTGTGTTGGATGCATTTTGGCATAATTTATGATTGCCTTTAGGTAGTAGGTTCATGGTGCTGAAGGCTCAAGTTCGGCTAGGCTTGAACCTAAGGTATGTTAGGCTTGTCCTTCCCTTTGTCGGCATGAATTCCATAGTTGTTGTCATCGGTATTGACGTGTGTGTTGGATGTTTTGTGATGCTTTGTCTTATATTGTTAATTGACTCTTGTTCTACTGTTTATATAGTGATAAAGGTGTGTATAAGGTGTTGGTTTGGTTGGTGGCTCAGGCTTGAGTGCGGAGAATCATAGTCATGGCAAATTATTTGGCTCGTGTCGAGAGGTCGTGTGTGAGGCATGTGGTTCTTGTAGCAAGTTGTGGGATGGTTTAGTGAATAATATTAGGTTATTATATTGGCATGTTAATGAGGGATTAGAGTGGTTAAGGTTGATGGCTGCGACGATCATTTGTTATATTTGAATCGGGGATCATGTCGACCGTGTCGATGGCACGTGATAGCCATGGTGACACTTGGGTTGATTTGGATGTGTCCCTTGATGTTAGTGGTAAGTACAATGGCGTGTGGGATGTTTGTAAAGCTTGTGGATAGACTGGTTAGGATGGTAATCCATAGGTCAGCCAATGGCTCATCGGTGGACGGCTAGACGTGAAAAAATAGTGTTGTGTTGTATTAGTCGGGTTGTGGGGTTTGAGAGCCGATTGTGGGCTATTTGAGCATGTATTATTATTGTTTTTGCATGTGTGTGTGTTGTGTTGGGTCCATGTGGTTTGGTGATACCCGATGCACAAGAGTTGTTCCGGCTAGGGATCGAGCCCGAGGTGCCTTGTGGCTTGTGGATACCTGATGCACGAGAGTATTTCTGACTGAGGGATTGAGCCCAAGGAGTGAAATGACCTATGGGGTTGAGAATGATATCCTCCATAGTGTTGAGTTGAGACATGACTCGAGAGTGGTCCGACATGTCTGAGCCTTCCTGGGATCGCGATTGGTTCTCCTAGATGGATTGAGCTCCGCTAACTGTGCATAGCCGAGAGAGTGTCTGACAGTGCTTGATTGATGATGTTGATTAACTGGTGTTTACTTGTAATTTTTTTGGCATTATACTATGGTTGTTGTTTGTGTTATTTGTTATCTGATAGCACTGGATGCTAGTTGTTGGCTGGTGTTAGCTGAGGCCATTGAGAGGTCTAGAGGCGATGATAGGTGATCTTTGTCGGCTAGGTTCCACTGTGTTGTTGTTTACTTTTGGACTTGGCATCCTTATGGGGCCAAGTAGGTTCTGTTTGTATGTTTTCTTATACTTTCCAGACTTATGGGGGTTAGGTAGGTTTTATGTGTTTACTTAAGTTGAGTTCTCCTTCTGCAATATCTGGTATATCTCTTGATCTCTAATCTTAGTCTTCCAGTTGTTTCTACCTTTAATGCTCGGTACATTATTGTATTGACGCCCTTGTCGGGGTGCCGCATTATGCTTACAGGTGATGGTGGGATTTTAGATCAGGTTCTTGATTGCTTAGTGGAGTTCCAGCTGATTCGGTGTGCTCCAGTTCTTTCGGAGTTGCCAGAGGTTGAGTTATAGGTAGTTTGGTGTCCTGTCCTGAGAAGTTGATTTCTATTATATTTTTAGAGGCTCGTAGACATTTATTGTGGGTGCAGTCTCATTGTTATAGGCCAGGTGATCCATGTTGAATAGTCGTTCATCCATTCTGTGGCCTTGACGGCATATTGTATTTATTTTTGTTAGTTGGTCAAGCGAGCCAGCTTCCTCTATAGTCTATCGTCTTATTCTGATTTTATAGTTTTTATGTTTTTGAAACTCATCGGTTTGGCCTTTGTTTTATTTTTGGGGCGTTGGATGTGCTCATATCAGGGGTGGGACCAAGTGCAAGTCACGCCTCCCCGGGTTTGGGGTGTGACATAAGCTGTCTCGAGGCATAAGCAATGACCTTTCTATGTTGCATCAAAACATATTCAAGGCCAATCCGAGAAGTATCACAATATACGACAAAGCCATCCGTGCCTTCCGGTAGGGTCAAAACTGGAGCTGAAGTGTGTCGAGTCTTTAACTCCTGAAAGCTCTTGCACACTCATTGCACTACTAGAATTTCACCTTCTTCTGGGTCAACTTAGTCAAAGTTGCTGCAATGGATGAAAATCCCTCTACAAACCTCCTATAGTAGCTAGCTAAACCCAAAAAGCTCCTGATGTTAGTAGGGCTGACAGGTCTAGGCCAATTCTTCACCACCTCAATCTTCTGAGCGTCTACCTGCACACCTTCACTAGACACCACATGACCTAAAAATGCAACTGACTTCAGCCAAAACTCAAACTTGCTAAACTTAGCAATCAACTGACAATCGTTAAGAGTTTGCAACATAATCCTCAAAAAAACGGCATGCTCCTCCTCACTCTCAGAGTATATAAGGATATTATCTATAAAGATAATAATGAATATATCTAAGTACTGCTTTAACACTCTGTTCATTAAATCCATAAAAGTTGTAGGAGCATTCGTTAATCCAAAGGACATTAGTACAAATACATAGTGACCATACCAAGTCCCGAAGGCTGTCTGCAGAATGTAGATGTGGCATTAGTTCGAAAATACTTTCTTAAAGTGGCGAATCAGCTTCTCCCTAATAGGGCATTCTATGCATATTCATCACTCTCCCTAACCCTAAGCTGGTGATAGCCGGATCTGAGGTCTATCTTCGAAAACAACTTGGCAACCTGAAGCTGGTTAAACAAGTCATCAGTCCTAGGGAGGGGATACTTATTCTTGATTGTGACTTTTTTCAATTGACAGTAATCAATGCAAATCCTGAGAGAACCATGCTTCTTTTTCATGAAGAGAACTGGAGCACCCTAGAGGGACTTACTAGGCCTAATTAAACCCTTATTTAGGAGATCTTTCAGCTCTTTCTTCAACTCCTTTAGCTCTGTATGATCCATTCTGTAAGGAGGAATGGATACGGACTATGTATAAGGGAGAAGGTCAATACCAAAGTCAATTTCTCGCTTAGGAGGGACTCCTGGTAGATCATATAGAAACTCCTCTAGATACTCATATACTACTAGGACTGACTGAAGAGTTGGGGTTTCAGATTTAGAATCCTTAATTCGAACTAGATGATATACACAACCCCTGGACATCATCTTCCTGGCCATAAGGTAGGAGACAAAGTGACCTACAAGTATAGATGAATTACCCTTCCATTCTAGGAGTGGCTCAACTAAAAATTGAAACTCTACTGATCGGGTTCTACAATTAACTGAAGCATAGAAAGCATACAACCAATCCATATCAAAGATAACATCAAAATTGGTCATGTCTAACTCTCCTAAGTCAGTTGAGGTGACTTTTTGAAGAACTATGACAGTGCAATTTATGTATATCCGTCGAGCTATAATTGATTCATTGACAAGAGTAGAGACTGAGAAAGGTTCTGAAAGTATTTTGGGATTGACACTGAAACTAATAGCAGCATAGGGAGTCATGAAGGATGATATGGCCCCTGGGTCTAGCAACGCATAAACATCTAGATGGAATACTTGTAACATAACCATGACCACATTTGATAAGCTCTCCTACTCCTGGTGTGAGAAAAGGGCATAGAATCGGTTCTGACACTGATCGCGCTGAGTTGGGAAAACTACTGGAGCTACTAAGGTGGTGGCTAGGGCATGACCTCTACTGTCACCCTATCTGGCTGAAGGGCAATTCCTAAGTCTTTGTCTGGGCTTTCCACACCGTAGCAAGCATATGAGTGAGCCAAACACTTTCTTGGGTGATTCTTACCATACTTCCTGCAAACTGAGAAAGTGTGTTCCCCTGACATTCTCCTCTGACCCCTAGAGCCTGACGCTCTACCTCTCTAATCACCTTTAAGTCAAGAGGATACACAGGCTAATGATGGAGGTAGGGCTGATGACCTCTGGTGGGACTGTGGGCAATCTCCACCACCAGACCTCTATTGAGAATATCCAAAGCTCTCTATCCTAGTCCTCTTGCCCCCTCTCTCCATCTCCTTCATCTACTCTTCCTCTATCTGCTGAGCATAAATCATCAATTAAGAGATATCCATGTCACTGATAAGCATAGGGATCTTGCATTCTTTGACCAGTGAATCTGAGACCCTATTTACGAACTTGTTCATGCGAGCCCTCAGCTCTGCAGCCATCTCCGGAGCATACTTAGATAGCTAGGTGAACTTCAGGGCATACTCCTGAACCTTCATATCATTCTACTTCAAATTAATAAACTCTAATGCCTTTGCTTCCCCCATCTCTTGAAGAAAGAACCCGTCTAAGAATATCGTAACGAACTCATCCCAACCAATAGGAGTTGTACCTACTCCACAAACCTCTTTCCACTATCAGAACCAAATGTGGGCTACCCCTTCAACTGATAGGAGGAGAAATTTGCACTCTTCTCTCCTGAAAATCCCATAATCTGGGTAATCTTCTAAATCTCCACAATAAACTTCTGTTGTCCATTGTCCACCTTAAAACCATGAAACTCTGGCGGGTTCATCCTGGTGAAGTCTCGCACTCTAGCCGCCGCTGTATTCCCATTCATGTTCACATAGGCAATCGCATGTTGGTTAACTTAGGTTGTCATAGCCTGTGCCAACATCTGAAAAGAAGCCCTAAACACAATATAAGTCACCTCCTCATTCAAAGGATCAACTGGAGCTGGTGGAGTTGGTCGATGCCCATCTTTATTGCCATTCCCAACTGGAGCATAATGGCTCAAGGTTTTCAAAATTGATTCATAAAGCTGGAAATGGCTTATTTCATAGGTAAAACCTCATAAAACATGTATTGAGCCAAAATATCATAAGTCATAAGAGAATTAGTAATGAACATGAACATGCATAAAAAGTCAAGGAACAGTGGGAGACTCTCATAACTGACATCATCATGAGTGAGCACATGATACCCAACGATCTTGCTCAAGTTGGCAAAGTCGTCCTAAGCCTTTCCAAGGAAAAGAAAGATAAAGGTGTAATATCACTCATAATCATGAGCCCAGTAGTGTAAGCGAGACACTCTTAACTGATGAGGACCCTTTAGGCTAGGGGCAAGGGAGACACTCTCAACTGGAAAAGACTCCTTATCCTACAATGGCACATAGTTTTGAGACCTGGGTTTGCTGAACCCCAGCCTACTTGGTGTTGGATACTACTCCCAAAACATGCACATTGTTTATAGTCATAATCAGGAAATATACTTGGTTCTGCATAGGCTAGTTAGAAAACATGAAAATCATAAACATACTTGACATCCATGAACTAGCCATGAAAACAATATCATTGAGTCGGCCATGATACATAAGCTTGAGATTCATGAAATTCATGCATAATTGAGTAAATCTTCATAACTTGAGAAACATAGGTTCATAGGAGATTCTTATAGAAAACATGTAATCATAATCATAAATTATGGATTGAATTTATTGAAGATCATGAGAGTTTTCATCAAAATTGGGTCTAACCCTAGAAATTCATAAAATCATGGTTGAAGACTTGAATTTATGAAATTGCTTAGAGATTGTGCATGAGGATCGAAGGAATCTCTATTCATGGCCTTACATACCTGGCTTGATGAATCCTTAAGTTGATTTGAAGACCCAAGAGAAATTGAGAAGAAGATGATGAAGAACCCTTAATCAACATCTTAGGAAGCTAATGTCACTTAAGAGTTAAAAACATAGGGTTTTACCAAAATAACCCTGGACTATCGAATTAAAATTTCAGCTGGCAGAACCAACGACCAACAGGACAGACCGTTGGTTAAACCAATGAACCGTCGGTTCTCTCATTGGTTCTTGCTTCTTCTACGAATCATCCTCTGAACCTGCTTCAATAACTAAAACAAATGGCCAGTACAATCTAAAAACGGGTCATATTATCCACTCATTGATTCTGGATAATTTTTAACATTTTTTAGAAGTTCTCCACCACAGAACAACCAACAAGCCATGGGTTCATAAGATGTCTTGTCCTATGGCATGATGCCAGTTTTCTACTAGTTTTAACTGTAAATCTCAGATTTTGATCTTAGAAACTTTTGGGGTATTACAATTTTTACAAAAATACCAACCCAGTCAAAGAATTCTATTAATAGGCTAAGGTTTCTCAAAATTCTCTTGGAAAAGAACCTAGGCAATGAAAAACTAAGAGGAGTTTTATTTATAGAAAAAGTAAAATAGAAAATGAGACAACATTTCACAAAACTTCCTTATTTTATTTATTCACATGTTCAAGATTACTAAGTACAATTAAGCGACCCCTATACAAAAGTCACCATAATAAAACAACCCCACCCCCACTAAAAACATTGCATTTTCCTCAATGCAAAAACTAAAAATAAAGAACATGAGGTGAGGGTCTTTCTATGGGTTCTCTAAGTGCCCTACTATGGTGGACAGCCGGTGGTATTGTTGGTATGGGCTGCAGCAGGGTTTGCTAGTATAGGTGTGATGACTTGGTAATTTACCAACTCATTTTGCTCTTAAGAATGAGTTATTGCTTAATTGTAAGGAAATATAGAAGGATTTTATGCCTTTTTCTTCTCTTATGTCATGACCCGAACATAGGATCGGATCTAGACACGGAACCTAGAACCATAAATGGCTCCAAGTCAATCCATGTCATGAACATGATAATTAAAGCTCAACATATACAAGCAAAAAACTAAATTCTGATATAGCGAAAGTCTGAATAATAAAACATCGATCCAACGGAAATATCAAAACACCGAATGCAAAGATGAAAAAACAACTCTATGTCTGAAAAGCCTCTAACATACTGACCAGCTAATGGGACATCCCCAACTAGCTCACTAGAAATATGAAACTAAAAATGACAACAAATCATCTAACTAAAGGTCCTCGAAGTTTGAGGTGTTCTGAGCTAAACTCTGCAAACTGGCTACCGGCTAGACTGAGTCTGAACGTCTTAGCCTGAATCATGAAAGGATATAGCATAGAGTATGCGATCAGCACTTGGAATATACTGAGTATGAAAGGTAAGCAAAATAGGCTAAGTAAGTAAAATTGAAATCATGCATATCTTAAATCATAACATCATAAGATTCTGAGAATAAAGGTTATATGCTGGTATCTGAAAACATGAATAGACATGAACTAAAATAAGTACATATGGCTTGCCATATATGAAATCATAGGTAAAAGCTCATAAACTAATCCTTGTATCAACCCTGCTGAAAACATTATATAATAACTTATAGTATTTGCATTACTGAAATCATGAGGAATAATGAGAGACTCGTCTTAACCGACAACCACCATGTATGAGTGCATGATGAACCCACATCTTACCCACGTGGAGAAGGGCCATCCTAAGCCTTGCCAGGGCAAGTAAGATGTGATATCACGTTGTGCTCTTGGGCAGGGGAAACGTTCTCTTGAGAGGCGCCAAAATATATCTACATTGGCGCATAGTTCATGGGATTGGGTAACCTTGGAAACCCTAGCCTACTCAGTGCTAGACACTACCCCCAAAACATATATAATGCTTATATAATCATAAATCAAAACATAACTTAAATCTTAACATATAGGGAGGCTTGACTCCAAAATCAGAGATAACTGGACTTATTAGCCTTGGCTAAATCATGAAATCATGCTTAACTTGAGTGAGCTTTCCCAAATCTTAACATCATGCTTGCATGAAATAGACATCATAAATATATTCATGGGTAATTTGTAAACATTCATACATCCTATATATTTCATCATACTTGGAAGCATAAATCATAAACTCGACTTTTCATGAAACTTGCATAATTGGGCATCATGTTCTTAAAACATGAAATCATGAATTGTAACCAAAATAGGTATAAAACCTGCCCGTGAATCTTAAAACATCATTTGAAACAGGAAGGGGATTGTCCCATGAATTAAACATAGAAAATATCATAAATTGGGTTAAGACCCCATAGAATCATACACTTGAAATCATGAACTTGAGATGGGATTTGGGCATGAGAGTGAAGGAAAACTCTCATTCATGGCCCTACATACCTAGGTAATCTAATTCTACACCCTTCCTTGAAAGCCCTAGAGATTCGGGGAAGAATTTAAAGAATTCTAGACTTGATCTTCTGTGCGATTCTCTAAACTTGCATGCATGGGGAGGGAATAGGTTAGAATAGACTAAACCCTCTTAAAATCATGCTAACTGAGCTTAAAATAACGTAGTTTAGGGCTTAGGAGCTTAGGAATTATGAAAATGTTGTTACTTAAATCGCACAAAATTTTACTCTGCCAGATGTCACGACTCACACCACGAGTCGTACCTCCAAACCACGACTCGTGGTTACCATACGTAGTCACCACTAACTTCCCTAACTTCTCAGAAGTTTTCTACAGGTTATACCATGACTCGTACCACCAACCTATGAGTCGTTAGGTCCACCTATGGTCAACGCTTCCATGATCCTTAGTCCCTCCTCACGGGTGCAGGCCACGACTCGTGGTTCCACCCTATGAGTCATACCCTGACTCGTTCTCTCCAAATTGGTGCACAACAGATCCCTTACGACTACTGACCATGGCTCATCCTATGACTCATGACATACTCCAAGAGTCATACCTTGACTCATTACTAAAAGTCTCCTACTGCATATTCTGACCATGAGTGATACCATAACTAGTTACCCCTTCCCACGACTCGTACCACGAGTCATTCTAAGTCATTTTTTTTGACATTTCCTGCTAATCACATTTCAAATCCCGAGTTTTGTCTTATGAACCTTTGGTGTATTTCAATATCTCCCCTTAGGAACATTCATCCTCGAATGTGGGTAAACATAATGAATAACTGGGGAAAGTAACTGGCATCCCAAATACTGAATATCTGAAGCTAAGAACTGATGGAGTTACTGACTCTGAACTAAGATACATGACTAAACTAAATTCATGAATTACACATACACAAGCACTGACATAAATGAAACTAGGAGACATGAAACTGAATAGAGTTCTAAGGAGGAAACTAGTACCTTAAGCTGGAACTGAGCCGGAAGGGAAAAGATGCGGGTATTTTTCCATCATATCTACTTCAGCTTCCCATGTATCTCCCTCGACAAGCTGATTTCTCCACAAAACCTTTACTGAAGCTACTTCTTTGTTCCTCAACTTTTGAACCTGACAACCAAGGATCTCAATTGGAACCTCTTCATAGCTAAGGCTATTACTTCACACCAGTGCTCTCTACCGAAACAACAATGTAGGATCACCAATGCACTTCTTCAAACATGATACATGGAAAAATGGATATACTGAAGCTCACTCCGCGGGCAACTCCAACTCATAGGCCACTTTGCCAACACATCCACAATTCTATATGGGACAACATATGGGGGACTAAGCTTCCCTTTCTTTCCGAGCCTCATTATTCCCTTTATGAGAGATACCTTCAAGAGCACCCAATCATCAACTTCAAATTCAAGTTCTCCTTCTCACATCCGCATAGGACGTTTGATGACTCTGGGCTATTTACAACCTTTCCCTTATAAGTTGAACTTTTTCCATAGTCTCATGAATAGAATCTGGCCCTATCAATGTAGCTTCACCTATCTCAAACCAGCCAATAGGTGATTTACATCTCCGCCCATAAAGAGCCTCAAATGGAGCCATTTGAATACTGGAGTGGTAATTGTTGTTGTAAGAAAATTCGATAAGAGGTAAATGATCATCACCACTACATTTGAAGTCAATCACACATGCTCTCAACATATCTTGAAGAGTCTGAATTGTCCACTCGGCTTGACCATCCATCTGCGGGTGGAATGTTGTGCTAAGCTTGACCTCAATACCAAATCCCTTCTGAAATGACTTCCAAAATTGTAAAGTGAACTGAGTACCTCTATCTGATATGATGGACAAGGGAGCACCATGCAACTGAACTAACTCGTGAATATACAATTTAGCATAATCCTTAGTTGAGTCGGTAGGTTTGACATGTAGAAAATGGGCTACTTTAGTCAACCTGTCCACAGCCACCCAAATAGAATCATACTGTCGATGTGTACGAGGCAACCCTGTAATGGAGTCCATGTTGATCTCCTCCCACTTTCAAGTGGAGAAACTGATGTCTTGTAGCATACCTCCTGTTGTTTGATTCTCCACTTGTACTTGTTAACAGTTCGAACACTTAGGTCTCGGTACATCTTGGTGGCACCTAGATGTATAGAATATCAGAAACCATGAGCCTCATGCAATATTCGCTCTGTCAAATCATCAGCATCTGGAGCACACAAACGACCCTACTGTCAAATTACACCATCTCCCCCTAGGGAGAAGAACACTGCTTCCTTCAGCTTTACCAAGATAGGATCTTCATCTTGTCTAGCTTTGAACTTAGTCACCAAAGAAGATTCCGAGCCATTCTGGACAAGACACCACCATCCATTGAATCAATAAGGCAAACCCCTAATCGAGCAAGCGTAAGAACATCCTTCACTAACTCTTTCCTTCCATCTTCCATATGAGAAACCTTTCTATGGACAGGCTGCTAAGGGCATCCTCCACCCGCCACTACATTGGCCTTACCCGGATGATGAAGGACACTCATGTCATAATCCTTGAGAAGCTCTAACCACCTCCTGTGTCAAAGATTCAGGTCCTTCTGGGTAAACACACACTGAAGACTCTTGTGGTCCATGAACACATCTACATGCACTCTATACAAATAGTGCCTCCAAATCTTCAATGAAAATACCACTACTTCCAATTCTAGGTCATGCATTGAATAATTCTTCTCATGAGTCTTAAACTGTCTAGAGGCATACACAATGACTTTTCCATGCTACATCAACACACAACCAAGACAAATCCTAGAGGTATCATAATACACCACAAATACATCTCTATCCTTAGGTAACGGTGCTGAAATGTGTCACGACTCAAACGTACACTCGGATCATAACACGGGACAAGGAACCCCAAGAGGGTCCCAAATCGACCCATGGAATAAGCATACATCTACTTCATTCATTAAAGGCAGAAGACTAATCACAAGGCATAGCGGAAACGTAAACATAATCATAACGTATCATAACGTAAGGAAATCTCTATACATACACGTAAGTTGAGTACTACATATTGTCTGAAAGCCTCTACTACATACGATGGGTTGATAGGACAACACCCCCAACTAACCCGGACTAGTACTGAAACATATAATAATGTGAATGTCTATCAAAAGGCCCTCGAAACATGAGGACTCACCAACAAGCTTAAAGTGCACTCTGATATGATCTAGATATGAGGATGAGCCTGAGTACCGGAACTTGTATCATAAGATGATACAACATAGAAAGTATGTGGTCAGTACATGGAATATACTGAGTATGCAAGGTAAGTAAAACGGACATTTAAAATGTGTGAAAACACATAAAATAGCATAAGAGTGGGACATCATGCTCGTATCATAAATATCATAACATAACATATCATAGGGCTCAAGGTTTTCAAAGCATTCGTAAGACAACCGAAATCATAATCATGAGACGGAAGTCGTAGTGAACATAACTTGAGCCAATATACATAACCATAGACATGTATAAACCATGAGGAACAGTGGGAGATTCTCTTAACCAACATACCCCATATGAGAACATATGAAGCCCGACTTGTAACCCTAGTCAGGAGGGTGTCCATACCTTGCTAAGGGTAGGACTATGAAACTGTGATATCTCCATGAAAAGGTCCATTTGGGTCGGGGACAGTAACAAAGGAGGTCCCACATACCTATGGTGGCACGTAGTTTATATGATTCGGGGCAGAACCTAGGCCCTGAACCTACTCAGTGTTCAACACTACTCCTAAAACATATATAGTGCTCATAGTATAACATGCATCAATTCATGGGCAGGTCAAATCATGAAAATCATAAACATAATTCTACATACGTGAACTAGCCATGATATTAGGCCCGTGGGTCGGCCAAAACGTAATTCATGAATCATAAGTTTCATACATACTTGTAGATCATATATATAACTTGAAAAATCATCAAATCATGATAGGTGATAGGGTAAGTTCATATTTAAAATCATAAATCATGTTGGGCTCGTAAATATCAATAATTGAACTGAAGATCATAAATCGATTCATCATAGACCTTAAATAATTAGGCTTAATTTAGTAGAAATCGAAATCAATAATTTGATAATCAAAATAGTTGTAAAAATATGATCAAAATCCATAAATATAATTTAAATCTCAATTTAAAACTACCCATTTGCAAATCATTAGATTTTCATAAACATCGATTTAAAAACCCCAATAGATTTTTAGTAGAATTCCATTAATTACTAGAGAACGAGCATGGGTGTGAATGGATACACTCATTCGTAACCCTACGTACCTGGAAGGAATTGATTCTACCACTTCTCTGATTTCCCAAGAAGGATTTGAATGAAAACCTTGAAGACTAGCTCTAGATCACCTCCTCAACCTCTCAAGTATGCATGCATGGAAGGAATAACTTAGAATTGGTTTTCCCCTCCTAAAACCCACTAAAACAAGACTTAAACGACCTAGTTTAGGCTTTAGAAACTTAGAATTTATGAAAAGGACCTTACTAAATTCATAAGAAATTACTACCAGGTGGTCCTAACGAACGACCTGATGACTCGTGGTCCAGGGCAACGACTCGTCACCCTACTCGTCAAGTACACTGCCGTACCTTGTCTCCTAGTTCGTAACAGGTCACTTCACGACTCGTTAGGGGTGACCATGACTCGTGGTCACCACACGTGAAGTACACTGTTCTTCTTCCTTCTCTTTTCCTTCTCCTCCACCCCATGGCTGACCTAACAACTCGTCTCGTCTGACCACACCCGTGGGACCCCTTTTTCTTCATACTTCCCAAACCTCACTAGCCTCCGCATGAGTCACCTAACGACTCGCAGGCTGTCCTCACGAGTCATCTCATTTTCCCTGTGTCAACTCTCGGGTCTGATCTTAGGGCTTCCGGGGTATAACAATATCTCCCCCTTGGGAACATTCGTCCTTAAATGTTGAAAACAAGCAGAAAACAGAAACATGCAATTATCATATTTAAATACTGATCATTTAAACCGAAAATTGATGGAATGACTACCTCATATTCTTATCACATAATTGAACTGATCTCATGATTCACATACACATCCATACACATGAAAGAAACTTGAACACATGAACTGAACATGAAAACTAAAGAGATTCATAGCGTAAAACTGAACCTCAAGTTAGAATTGAGGCGGTAGAGAATAAATGTGGATATTTAGCCATCATATTCGATTCGTCTTCCCACGTAGCTCCTTCAACATGCTGATTCCTCCATAATACTTTAACGGTGCCATCTGGATGCTAGAGTGATAGTTGTTATTGTATGCAAACTCGATCAGGGGAAAGTGATTATCCCAACTACCTTTAAAGTCCATCACACAAGCTCTCAACATGTCCTCAAGGGTTTGGATTGTCCACTCCACTTGACCATAGATCTGCAGATGAAATGTTGTGCTGAGCTTAACCGGACTCCCATGCCCCTTCTAAAAAGACCACCAAAACTAGGAGGTAAACTAGTACCTCGATTCGAAATAATGGACATGGGCATTCCATGTAGCCAAACCAACTCTCGGATATACAATTTGGCATAATCATCCGCCAAATTTGTGGTTTTCACCGATATGAAATGTGCAGCTGATCTCGGGCAAAATAGCATGCCCGAGTGACGCTTGATAACTTAATTTAGTCTTGTTTAGCTATGTAATTGTATACATTTTCATGTGATTTTATATAGATGTGAATATATGTGCTAACCAACATGATTAGTCCTTGTTTTGTAGGTTTCAATGATTTTGAGGAACTAATTTATAAGTTGGTGAAGTAGCGGAATGGAGTTGGGAGCAGATGCGGTAGGAAGGCAGCACCAGCGCGCCAGCAACATGTTGCGCCATGCCAGCTGCGCGATAGGGGTGTGCCAACGCGCTGCCCAAGTAGCGTGACACGCTGCCAACGCACTGGCACTCGGCAGTTTCGGCTTCCGGAGGCAATTTCCAGAGAGCTTTAGTGTTACCTCCGTGTCACGGAGGCAGTGCTCCGCGATACACTCCGTGACACGGAGCCATTCCACGACAGGCTAAATTGTGCACGTTTCTCATTTATTATAAATAGGTCCCTTAGCTCCTAAAACCATTTTGTCATGCTTTTATTCTGGAAACTACCTAGGAGTGAAGGGAGAAGTAGGAGAACTCATCTAGGGTTTGGCAAATTCCCTTCTCATCTACCAAATTCATGTAAGTATGTTAGTTTAGTAGGAGTTAGTTGTAGTTTTACGAACATGAATGGCAAGAACCCTTCATCTAGGGTTGAAGCCATGAATTGTGATTGGGATTTTATGAAATTATTTTGGAATTAAGTTATTGATTGTTGTTTTCGTCTTGCATTCTGGATTGTTGGTTGTTTTTATGATTGATCACCATGAAAACATATACGTTAGCTTGGGCAATTGCTTGAGAAAGAATTACCTAGGTCAGGACATGAGAATGTAAGGAGCATGTTTGTATCTCACGATATAATTTCGTGTTAGGATAGAAATATACCTAACACCTTGCTTGGTTGATAAAACGGGGGTTATTAAGAGACCAACTTAGGATTATCACATCACCACTCGAAGAAGTAATTGTGAGGGTAAGTTGATTTAAATGGTTAGATGCACAAAAGTCCCTAATCGTTTCCCCGTAAACCACAACATAATTAATTGCCCGCGAACTAGAAATTAGCATCATCGCTCACAATGATGCAGTGAGGCTAGTTTGCCGTGTTTAGAGGCTCGAAAGACCATGAACATGCAATTCTAATTATGTGAAATAATAATTGATAGTTCCATGCTTAACCCATTGCAAATTGTAGTATCACATGATTAGCTAGTTTTAACTCTATGTTGCTCCTAGAGTAAATTCGGATATTTCATTGACCAAAACTAGAATTAATTAAATCTCCCTCGAAAACTTCTATAACCAACACTTGAGAAAGTTAAGATCACACTTGAAATGGATAGTTAGAGGAATGGGTCCAGTCCCTGTGGGTTCGACATTCTGGTTCTTAAAAAGAGCCACTATATTACTTGTACGACCTGTACACTTGCGGGCACGTCAAGTTTTTGGCGCCGTTGCTGGGGACTCGGCGAAGTTTTTATAATTTATCTATTTTTGTGTGATTTTTAAATTTCCTTAAGTGTTGAGAAACTTGGTCTTAGTCTAACTTATTGCAGGTGACAGGTTGTCTTGTCGAGCTGGCTAAGAATATAGAGCTTGTGGAACCATTGCTTGAACCTGAATGTCAACTACATTTGCAAAGGAGAGTAGCTCTTGAGCAAAAGTTGAAAAGACTTCAAGAAAAGTGTCACACCCCGCCTTGGGGGGTATGACTGGCACCTGGTGCCCTACTAGAATCTGAACTGCTGGACTGCTAAGCTTGGGCACATCTGGTGCCTGGGTGGCTCTAACTCATATTTCTGGGAGAAAAGGGCTATATAACGGCTGTAAACACAGCCCCTAGCCCATTGGCCTATAGCCTCCTGTACCTGTACTAACAGCTGACCAGAAACATATCAACTCAGGGAAACCTATGCGGGCCGACAAGGCCACCATGCTGTCTAGTTATCTATAACTCAATCATAACGTACTGAAAAGCTGCGTGACTGGCAAGGTCACCACTACTGGCAAACTATGGCCCCACACGACCATCATAAAAGAAAGAAAGAGTACTGATAGCTATACAACTGCACGGCCTCACGCGACCGGCTCATCTGACCACAGGGAAAACATATACAGACTGCAAGCCTCTAGGAATAGCAATAGAAATGGTCGAGACAGGGCCCCGACCTACCCGTACTGTACAGCAAAAGGAACTGAACTACACCTCAGGAATTCAGTCTCCGGATGACAGGAGCTGAATACTCGACCGCTGATGGGGAATCACGTAGTATCGCCTGCTCGTCTATGGGTACCTGCAGACAAGTAATGCAGCACCCCACCGGGCGTCAGTACCGCTGGTACTGAGTATGTAAAGCAATAACTGAAAGAAATATCTGAAATCAATAACATAACTAACGAAACTGAAATAGAAAGAACTAGATTAATTGTCTGATGGTGTAAGTCGTACCTGTTCTTAGTCATACTGGAGGGAGTAGGAGTCATACCTGGAGACGTATCATTCTACTACTAATCTACTCGTATCTAATGTACTGTGGCATAACATACATAACATAACATGGCATACATCAACCTTACCCGGCCCCCATAAGCCGAGAGGTACAACCAGCACAGAATCTATACCCCTACCCCGGTCTTAAGTATCCTGCCGGTCCCCTGGGTATGCACTTGGGCTCGCTGAGCCCCTGACTATAACTGCATCTGAGTCCGGAGGACTCTTGAATCTGCACCCGGGCGTATCCGCTCGACTGGGTTGTGTAAGGGACGATCAAGGCACAAATATGGGGAAAACTGGCATCCCATCTTCGTCCCCTGTGAGACGGCATGCCACTCTGTGGAGCGATGTATCCTCGTCCTCTGGCGGATGAGTCGATACAGCTATTAACCCTGGGCGGTCATGCATGCTAGGTAATCCAACCCCAAACAATACAACGGTCTCAACTGGTAATACTGTCTGCATATCTCACATGCTGAGGCTAATAGGGGTAAAGTATCGTATACAGTACATGCTGAACTAATAGTGGTAATCTGTACGTATTTAATACGTGCTGAGACTGGTAAATATATATATATATGAATATAATCTCCTGCCAAACTGTACTGGGGAAAATGCTATGCAAGATAGTGTTTCTGCTGAAAACTATGCTGTTTACTGAGTTTCTATATTAACATGATTTACTATTCCTAACATGTGTTCTAAACTTTATTTTAGCCTGCCATTCTATTTCTGAAGTGCTCTACGGATATTGCATCACTTTACGGGGTTTCAACTAAGTACAATAATATCTTAACATTTCATATTACATCACATACTGAGCATACTGGGCAGTTTCTAACACTTGTGTTAGAATCTATGTCGTACTAGTAAGTTTCACGCAAGTTACAACCCAATGCTTCTCATATCGTATCAACATTATCAATAAACGTAACACTCGACTTCTGAACATTCTACTGGCCTGTAAATCACTGTGCTATACCGATATTACTTAACTTGCCGAGGGAACTAGCTTTACATACCTTATCCTTGAACTATTCGTCCGTCGGACGAGACTCGGCCGGTACTTCAACTATTTTCTCCCAACTGCATTCATAAATATGTCAATTAATACTAAATACAGCTTTATTGAAAGAGCAACGTCACTTTCGATATAGTTTATAGCCTAAACTTAGGCTTATCGAAAGATGGTCGAAAACTCGCTATTTTTCAGCGGGCCAGAAGGGAGAAATATTCACTTCACAGCTAGGAACACATAGACACTAATTTAGAGCAATTCCACTTACCTTAGCTCGGTGGCTCGACGATTCGTCGGCCGTATTTTATGAAACTGAATCCGTAGGAATGCTCTCTGCTGCTAAATACTTCGGTATCTGGGATTAATTTGAGTTTGGGCAGCATTTAGCAGCATAATCGGACGAAAATTATTTAATTTTCTTCGTTCCTTTTCTCCCTCTGCCGGTTTGCTCTGTTCTCTGGAAATTACAACATGTTTTTACCATTTCAAATCGAAGTGGGGCTTTATATACTTGGGCCTGGACAAGGCCAATGTGTCACGGAGCCAACGCGGAGGCCCCTCCTCCGTGACACGCTGCCATCGCGGAGGGGCTCTGCCTCGGCTCCTTCCGCGATGGTTCGACAGGTTTCTCGTCCGATCTTTTCCCGGACCTTTCTCCAGCACGTATGGCCTTCAAATATGCTTAACCAATGTGCGAATAGGTCATCTAGGTGCCGGGAATTCTACGGGGTATAACATTCTCCCCCCCTTACGAACATTCGTCCCCGAATGTACACTGTTATCTAGAGGACTACTTACTTCACTTTCTAGAAAAATTTCAGCAGAGTTTCCCCTGTAATATGGACTATAGCAAAAACCTGAAATGCAGAAAAGTCCAACACAGGCACTGCACACAATATCCTAGGATCCACTGGATAACTAGATATCAATCTTTCTTTATCATTTACAAACATACAACCATAAGGTACTGTATAAGTAATAATACGGACATACCTGTCACCTGACTAGGCCTGAAATAGGTGAGGGTATCTGACTTTCATATCTTCTTCTGCTTCCCACGTCATTTCCACACGATTCCTGTTACGCCACAATACTTTGACAGATGCAACATCTTTAGTTCTCAACCTGCGAATCTGTCTGTCTAAGATAGCTACGGGAACCTCTTCATATATTAATTCTTCTGTAACCTGGACATCCTGAACTGGAACTACTTTAGAAGGGTCCCCTACGAACTTTCTCAACATAGACACATGGAATACTGGGTGAACAGATGCTAACTCCGGAGGCAAGTTCAATTCGTATGCAACTTGGCCTATTCTTCGCCGAATCTGATATGGCCCAATGAATCTTGGGCTAAGCTTGCCTTTCTTGCCAAACCTCATTACCCCTTTCATCGGGGACACTTTCAGATATACCCAGTCATTTACCGCAAATTCTAGATTTTTGCGCCGCATATCTGCATAAGACTTCTGGCGGCTCTGAGCAGTCAGTAAACGTTCTCGGATAAGCTTTATCTTTTCCTCGGACTACCGAACAATGTCTGGGCCAACTAATGCTGATTCTCGTATTTCAAACCAGCCCACTGGCAATCTATATTTTCGCCCGTATAATGCCTCGAAAGGCGCCATCTGAATAGCTAAATGGTAGCTGTTATTATAAGAAAATTCAATTAATGAAAGATGTTCATCCCAGCTACCCCCAAAATCTAACACACACGCTCGTAGCATATCTTCGAGCGTCTGAATTGTACGTTCAGCCTGCTCATCTGTTTGAGGATGGAATGATGTGCTCAAGTTAATCTGTGTTCCCAAACCTTTTTGAAACGACTGCCAGAATCTAGCTGTGAACTGTGCTCCCCTATCTGAAATGATAGATACCGGCACTCCATGCAATCTAACTATTTCTCTAATATATAATTCGGCATAATCCTCAGTTGAGAAGGTAGCCCTCACTGGCAGGAAATGAGCTGATTTTGTCAGCCTGTCAACTATTACCCAAATGGAATCATTTCTGCGTCCAGTACGGGGTAACCCTGTTTCAAAATCCATGTTTATCGCTTCCCATTTCAACATAGGTACCGTTATCTCTTGCGTCAAACCGCCCGGTTTCTGGTTCTCTGCTTTCACCTACTGACAATTTGAACATCTAGATACAAATTCAGCTATCTCAGCTTTCATACCTGGCCACCAATAGATGTCTCTGATGTCGTGGTACATTTTCGTCGCCCCTGGATGAAGGGAATAGCGAGCGTAGTGTACCTCGTGCATGATCTGCCCACGAAGTCCTGAGACATTCGGGACACAAAGGCTGCCCTTACAGCGTAGCACATCATCCTCAGTTATCTGAAAATCTAGCTCCTTACCTTTCTGAATTCTATCTCTGAGCTGGACTAAATCGGGATCCTCGTACTGTCGTTCTTTTACCTCTGTAACTAGTGATGACCCCGCAGAATTCTGAATTACTGCTCCATTATTTTCTGTTTCCATTACTCGAACAGCTAGACCGGCTAACTGATGAATTTCTTTGGCTAACTTCTATTTCTCCAGTCGCAAATATGCCAAACTCCCCATTGACTTACGGCTCAAGGCATCTGCTACAACATTAGCTTTTTCGGGGTGATATAGAATATTCACATCATAATCGTTTAACAGCTCCAACCAGCGGCGTTGCCGTAGATTCAACTCCCTCTGAGTGAAAATGTACTGTAAGCTCTTATGATCTGTGTAAATATCAACATGGACGCCGTACAGGTAATGCCTCCACATCTTCAAGGCATGAATTACTGCGGCCAATTCCAGGTCATGGGTAGGGTAATTCTTTTCGTGCTTCTTCAGCTGTCTGGAAGCATATGCAATTACTCTACCATGCTGCATCAACACACAACCTAACCCGACACCTGACGCGTCACAATAAACTAAATAACCTTCTGTGCCTTCCGGTAATGCCAACACTGGAGCGGAGGTTAATCTGTCTTTCAATTCCTGGAAGCTCTGCTCGCATGTCTCTGTCCATTGAAACTTTGCTGCTTTCTGTGTCAATTTAGTTAGAGGTGCTGCAATGGTCGAGAACCCCTCAACGAACCTCCTATAATATCCTGCCAACCCCAGAAAGCTACGAACTTCAGTCGGGGTGGTAGGCCTAGGCCATGACTTAACTGCTTCTATCTTCTGCTTGTCTACCTGTATACCAGCGTCTGAGACGATATGCCCTAAAAAGGCAACTGAGTTAAGCTAGAATTCACACTTAGAAAATTTAGCATACAACTGGCGGTCCCTGAGAATCTGGAGCACCGTCTGCAAATGAGTCCGGTGATCTGCTTCAGAGCGAGAATACACCAGAATATCATCAAGGAATACTATCACGAACAAGTCCAGAAAAGGTCTAAAAATACTGTTCATCAGGTCCATAAAGACTGCTGGGGCATTCGTTAACCCGAAGGACATAACTAGAAATTCAAAATGTCCATATCGGGTCCTGAACGCTGTTTTAGGAATATCTCTCTCACGTACTCGGACCTGGTGATATCCGGACCGCAAATCAATCTTAGAAAAGTATCTGGCTCCCTGTAACTGATCAAATAAGTCATCAATTCTAGGAAGCGGGTACTTGTTCTTTACTGTAACTTTATTTAGCTGCCGATAATCTATACACATTCGGAGCGAGCCATCTTTATTTCTCACGAATAAAACTGGCGCACCCCACGGTGAAGTACTCGGCCTGATAAAACCTTTATCTAAAAAATCTTTCAACTGCTCCTTTAATTCTCTGAGTTCTGCAGGAGCCATGCGGTAAGGAGGAATCGATATCGGCTGAGTACCTGGTAACAAGTCAATAGCAAAGTCTATTTCCCTTTCTGGGGGAATACCGGTAACTCATCTGGGAACACATCAGGGAATTCATTCACCACCGGAACAGACTGGAGTGTCGGAGATTCTGCTTGAACATCCTGGACCCTGACCAGATGGTAAATACCTCCCTTGGATATCAACTTTCTTGCCTGAAGGTAGGAAATAAACCTACCTTTTGGCGTAGCGGTACTACCTTTCCACTCCCGTATTGCTTCTCCTGGGAAGTGGAATCGGACTGTCTTGGTCCAACATTCAACGTTGGCAAAGCATGGTACTAACCAGTCCATACCCATTATGGCATCGAAGTCTATCATTTCTAACTCGACCAGATCTACTGTGGTCTGACGGTCAGCAATCTCTACTGTACACCCGCGGTAGATTCGGCTAGCTGTGATAGAGTCATCGACGGGCGTAGATACTAAGAAGGGCTGCTGTAATGATTCTGGTACAATACTAAACTTTCGTGCCACAAATGGAGTAATATAGGACAAAGTAGACCCTGGATCAATTAACACATAAGCAGGGTGTGAGCAGATAGTTAGCATACCTGTCACAACATCAGGCGAAGCTTCTGAATCTTGCCTCCCTAGTAAGGCATGTGTGCGACTTGGGCCCGCACCTGTACTGGAGGCCCCTGATCTGCCCCGACCCCTTCCTGTTTAAATTGCGGGCCTGCGCCCAGTCAAGGATGTTGTGGCTCGTTACCCTGTTGATGCCCTATCCTGTCTATCGCGGTCCTCTCGACCTCTGGCTGGGCAATCTTTCATCAAATGGCCTTCTTGGCCACAAATATAACATGCGGTGGAGCCATATCTGCATGCTCCAAGATGGCGTCGATTGTATATAGGGCAAAGTGGTAGGGTATACCTACTCTGCTCCGCCCTCCTCTGTAATGGTGAATCTGCCATCAGCGAGCCTCTACCAGTCTCTGACTGCCCCCTGCGGCTGAATCTACCCCCCTGCGACTGTGGCGGAGGTGGGGGCCTGGGCGGCCTGTCTAACAATCGTGGCCTGGGTCCTCCCCGGGCCTCTCTCTATAACTCAACTGGCTTGTCCCGGCGACGCTGTTCCTGACTAACCCTTCTGATCTCCCGTTGTCGCTGTCTGATGCCCTCAATATTCTGGGCAAATGCCTGAACTCAAGCAATGTCCATGTCCTCTCGCAGTGTGGCTGTAATGCAAATCTTAACATATTCTGGATTCAACCCCATAATAAAGCGGTGCACTGTGGATGCCATGGTATCAACAAAGGCCGGTGCATATTGGGCTAGGGAATAAAACTGCAAGGAATATTCCCGAACACTCGTGGCCCCCTACTCCAGATGCAGAAACTGGTCTACCCGAGCCTGTCGAATCTCCCGCGGCAAATAGTGATCCAGAAAAACTGCTGAAAAGCTGGACCAGGTGGGAGGGGAAACATCTCTCCCTCGGGACCTTTCCCAGCTTTCATACCACCACACGGCGATATCCCGTAACCGGAATGCTGCCAACTCAACTGATTCGGTAGACGTGGCACGCATAACCCTAAAGATTCTCTGCATTTGATCCAGAAAATCCTGAGGGTCCTCTGTCCGATCCGTACCTGTAAACTCTGGGGGATTCAAAGCTAAGAACTCTCGGACCCTCGAACTACCAGGCCCTCCTGATGATTCTGCAACTGTAGATAGCATTGGCTGACGCTGAGTAGCCATCATCTGTGCTAACATAACTACAGCACTCCTAACCTCCTGGTCGGAAGGTGTCGGTATAGGGACTGCTGAAGGTAATGTCACCCCAAGTGGCTCCTGACGCGGTGGAGACTGCTGAGGAGGCTGGGACTATGCCTCTGTAGTGCCCTCTGATCGGGCTGTTTCTAAACGAGGGGGAGGCATCCTACTGGTACCTTCCCCTGCTGCAATATCTAAGCTCCGACCTGTGATAGGATGTTGCTGGTCTGACATTATCTGTAACCAAAGAATATGGTAAGCTTTTAGGGACTCAACCCTATATTGTACCGCTCTACAGCACGACTGAATAAGAATAAAAGACAACCATCCTATCATGCCTTGCAGCCTCCTATCCATAGTATGTGGTGCACAACACATCCATGGACAGGACTCTACTTAGCACGGCTTGCAGACTCCCTGGGATACGACCTGCTCTGATACCAAGTTTGTCACACCCCGCCTTGGGGGGTAAGACTGGCACCTGGTGCCCTACTAGAATCTAAACTGCTGGACTGCTAAGCTTGGGCACATCTGGTGCCTGGCTAGCTCTAACTCATATTTCTGGGAGCAAAGGGCTATATAACGGCTGTAAACACAGCCCCCGGCCCATTGGCCTATAGCCTCCTGTACCTGTACTAACAGCTGACCAGAAACATATCAACTGAGGGAAACCTATGCGGGCCGACAAGGCCACCATGCTGTCTAGTTATCTATAACTCAATCATAACGTACTGAAAAGATACGTGACCGGCAAGGTCACCACTACTGGCAAACTATGGCCCCACACGACCATCATAAAAGAAAGAAAGAGTACTAACAACTATACAACTGCACGGCCTCATGCGACCGGCTCATCTTACCATAGGGAAAACATATACAGACTGCAAGCCTCTAGGAATAGCAATAGCAATGGTCAGGACAGGGCCCTGACCTACCCGTACTGTACAGCAAAAGGAACTGAACTACACCTCGGGAATTCAGTCTCCGGATGACAGGAGCTGAATACTCGATCGTTGATGGGGAATCACGTAGTATCGGCTGCTCATCTATGGGTACCTGCAGGCAAGTAATGCAGCGCCGCACCGGGCGTCAGTACCGCTGGTACTGAGTATGTAAAGCAATAACTAAAAGAAATATCTGAAATCAATAACATAACTAACGAAACTGAAATAGAAAGAACTAGATTAACTGTCTGATGGTGTAAGTCGTACCTGTTCTTAGTCATACTGGAGGGAGTAGGAGTCATACCTGGAGACGTATCATTCTACTACTAATCTACTCGTATCTAATGTACTGTGGCATAACATACATAACATAACATGGCATACATCAACCTTACCCGGCCCCCATAAACCGGGAGGTACAACCAGCACAGAATCTATACTCCTACCCCGGTCATCCCATCTCCTATAAATCCCGTAAGCATCCTGCCGGTCCCCTGGGCATGCACTTGGGCTCGCTGAGCCCCTGACTATAACTGCATCTGAGTCCGGAGGACTCCTAAATCTGCACCCGGGCGTATCCGCTCGACTGGGGTGTGAAAGGGCCGATCAAGGCACAAATATGGGGAAAACTGGCATCCCATCTTCGTCCCCTGTGGGACGTCATGCCACTCTGTGGAGCGACGTATCCTCGTCCTCTGGCGGACGAGTCGATACAGCTATTAACCCTGGGCGGTCATGGATGCTAGGTAATCCAACCCCAAACAATACAATGGTCTCAACTGGTAATACTGTCTGCATATCTCACATGCTGAGGCTAATAGGGGTAAAGTATCGCATACAGTACATGCTGAACTAATAGTGGTAATCTGTACGTATTTAATACGTGCTGAGACTGGTAAATATATATATATATGAATATAATCTCCTGCCAAACTGTACTGGGGCAAATGCTATGCAAGATAGTGTTTCTGCTGAAAACTATGTTGTTTACTGAGTTTCTGTATTAACATGATTTACTATTCCTAACATGCGTTCTAAACTTTATTTTAGCCTGCCATTCTATTTCTGAAGTGCTCTACGGATATTGCATCACTTTACGGGGTTTCAACTAAATACAATAATATCTTAACATTTCATATTACATCACATACTGAGCATACTGGGCAGTTTCTAACACTTGTGTTAGAATCTATGTCATACTAGTAAGTTTCACGCAAGTTACAACCCAATGCTTCTTATATCGTATCAACATTCTCAATAAAGGTAACACTCGACTTCTGAACATTCTACTGGCCTGTAAATCACTTTGCTGTACCGATATTACTTAACTTGCCGAGGGAACTAGCTTTACATACCTTATCCTTGAACTATTCGTCCGTCGGACGAGACTCGGCCGGTACTTCAACTATTTTCTCCCAACTGCATTCATAAATATGTCAATTAATACTAAATACAGCTTTATTGTAAAGAGCAATGTCACTTTCGATATAGTTTATAGCCTAAACTTAGGCTTATCGAAAGACGGTTGAAAACTCAATGTTTTTCAGTGGGCCAGAAGGGAGAAATATTCACTTCACAGCTAGGAACACATAGACACTAATTTAGAGCAATTCCACTTACCTTAGCTCGGTGGCTTGACGATTCGTCGGCCGTATTTTACGAAACTGAATCTGTAGGAATGCTCTCTGCTGCTAAATACTTCGGTATCTGGGATTAATTTGAGTTTGGGCAGCGTTTAGCAGCGTAATCGGACAAAAATTATTTAATTTCCTTCGTTCCTTTTCTCCCTCTGCCGGTTTGCTCTGTTCTCTGGAAATTATAACATGTTTTTACCATTTCAAATCGAAGTGGGGCTTTATATACTTGGGCCTGGACAAGGCCAACGTGTCACGGAGCCAACGCGGAGGCCCCTCCTCTGTGACATGCTGCCATCGCGGAGGGGCTCTGCCTCGGCTCCTTCCGCGATGGTTCGACAGGTTTCCCGTCCGATCTTTTCCCGGACCTTTCTCCAGCACGTATGGCCTTCAAATATGCTTAACCAACGTGCGAATAGGTCATCTAGGTGCCAGGAATTCTACGGGGTATAACAAAAAGGTACAACAACAACCACCCGCAGGACAAGCACAATTTTCCCCAGAAGCAATGTCAGCCAGACCAGTTCGCGAAGTTGCAATCCCACAAGTGACTAATGTGAACTCTAGTATCCGTAAACCAGAGCCTGGAGGGAACTTTGAATTGAAGTAGAACATGGTGCAGCTATTACATTCTAATGGTCAATTCACTGGGATGGCACATGAGGACCCACAGCAGCACTTACAGAACTTTCTTGAGATTAGTGACATGTTTGTCCCCACCGGTGTGTCCACTGATTATGTCCGACTTACCCTCTTCCTATTTTCTTTGTTGAGAGAGGCAAAAAAGTAGTTGAAGGCTGAGCCACCGAACTCCATAACTTCGTGGAATGACTTGGCTAAGAAGTTCCTTATCAGATTCTTTCCTTCAGGCAAGACTGCAAAGTTGAGAAGTGAAATACTGAGTTTCAAGCAGAGGCCTGATGAGAATTTATATTTGGCTTGGGAAAGATTCAAGTCATTGTTGAGAGACTGTCCCCATCACCAGCAATCAAATGAAGTGCTGTCTCATACCTTTGTAGAAAGTCTAGACCCACACACTAAAATTTTACTAGACTCTGCATCGGGTGGGCAAGCCTTGGAGAAGACTTATGATGAGTTGTATACTTTCTTTAACAGAATTGCTCAAGGAAATCCAGAGTGGTACAGCGAGTCATCGAGAGGGGCAGGAAAGAGATCAGGGTTGATAGAGGTAGATGGAATGAATGCCTTGGCAGTGCAGTTAGCTTTGTTCCAGCATCAGATGATGACTTAGTTCAATAAACTGAGTATGAACCAACAACAGGACCAGGTTAATGCCTTTTAGCAAGCTCCTAATTGGTGCGAAATTTGTGGTAACAATGGGCATAATGTAGAATCTTGTGGAGCCAATCCGGAGTCAGTCAATTTTGTTGGTAATGTGTAGTGCAACAATCAGAATTTTGGAAGAAGTTACAACAGAAATTGGCAGGGCCACCCGAATTTTTCTTGGGGTGGAAACCAAAAGCAGAGTTATATGCAACCTCAACAACAGCAGTATCAGCAGAATAGGCAGAATGATGGTCAAGTGAGTAGCAGCATTGAGGAAACATTGCAGAAAATCATGGAGACCCAGACTCAGTTAGCAGAAAATCAAGCGAGGATGGCAACAAACTTAAAGAATCAGCAAATGGCCACCCGCAATCTTGAAAAACTAGTGGGCCAGATAGAAGCTGCTCAAAACATGAGATCGTAGGGGGGATTACCAAGCGACACGGATCCTAACCCCTGGCAGATCAATGCCATCAGTCTGAGAAGAGGCAAGCAATTAGCTGATGCAGTGCCAAAAGAGCTGAGGAAGGAGGTGCAGCCGGAGTTGGTTAGACCAGGACCATCCATCGACACGGGAGATAATCAGAGTGCGGGGCAACAAAATGCAAAATCTTCATTGCAGCCAGCACAAAGACCACCACCACCATTCCCTCAGAAATTCAGAAAGAGCAAGGAGGAGGAATGCTTCAAAAGGTTCTTTGAGAGCTTTAAAGAACTTCACATAAATTTGCCTCTTATTGATGTTTTGCAAGGAATGCCCAAGTATGCTAAATACTTGAAAGACGTGATGGCGAACAAAGTTAGGTTGGTGGACGTCGAGACTGTAGCACTGACTGAGGAGTGCAGTCACAGGGTATTGAGTAAGATTCCGAAAAAGCTCAAAGACCTAGGGAGTTTTACCCTCCCCATACAAATTGGTAAAACTGAGGTGTTACGAGCTTTGTGTGATCTAGAGGTAGTAGTTAATCTAATGCCCCTATCCTTATTCAACACCCTGGAGTTGGGAAAATCGAGGCCTACGAGGTTGATGCTGCAGCTGGCTGACAAATCACGAGTGACACCCGATGGAAATCGAGGACCTTCTCATCAAAGTAGGTAAGTTTATTATACCTGCTGATTTTATTGTTCTAGATTTTCAGGTTGATGACCAGGTAGCCTTAATCTTGGGACGATAATTCTTGGCCACCGGAGGAGCGGTGATTGATTTGAGAGCAGGAACCCTGAAATGGAGGGTCGAAGATGAAGAAGAATTCTTCCGCGTTTACCAAGAAATGAACCCATCCGCACACTGCAGAAACCTTTGTCAGGTTAGTGTGTTGTCTGAGGATGAGTGTGGGTTGGAGGATTCCATAGGTGCAGGGCCAAAGGCGATGACAAGTGTTCAGCCCGAGTCTGATAAAGGGCTTCAAATTGAGAAGAAGTTAGAGGAAGAGAGGAACAGAGTGGAGGATGTTTCCTCTAAACAGCAAAAGAAAAGGAGATGGTTCTCGAAAGGGAACCCAGGTATGAGGATGTCGTAAAAAGGATAGTCCACGTTGTGCCACGACGTAAAATAAGGTGCTGCTTGGGAGGCAACCCAAGGGTACCTCAGGTACAATTTGTAATTTTGATTTTGTTGTTTTCATTATATTTGTGTTTTTGGTGGAAAGTTAAGCACAGATGGAGGGAAGTATGAGTACCGAGAAGGTGGAAGCTAAAGAGCATGGAATATAAGAAGTGTGGGGTCGAACACCCACCTCTGAAAACTTGAAAGGAAAGCATGCTTTTAGCTTGGGATAGAGGCTCAGGGAGTATTTCTCATCCTTTAAATTTTAATTTGATGCTATGAGGACATAGCATGATTTAAGTGTGGGGTGAGAAAAATTTCAAAATTTTTCTCATTAACAAAATTTTTTTGGTGAATGTAATGCTTGTGAGAAATTTGAAACTTTTTATGAGTCAAGCATGAATTCAACACCTGTTGGTTTTTCTTTTCGGTTCATTTCCGACGGGGGGTCTTTGAACAGAAGAATAAAAAGTTTTCTTTTTATTTCCTCTGTTTGTATATAGTGTCTTTAGTCATAGTTAGGGACTGTTTCCGACGATGGATGGATGATGACCGTCTTGAGGAAAAAGTAGTCGATAGGTTTTGGGTTTTTGAAACCATAACTAAATGAGGCTTGAGGTTCTTGCTATGTGCTATAAATGATTGTAAGATACAAGTGTGGTTAGTGTTGAAGCATGCAAGTGTATAACTTTTTTTGAGACACTTAGGCTCGTGAATTTGACTCAATATGATTGAAGCTTAATTCTGAATTCTTGTGATTGGCTGAGTTAAGAGTCTACCGAATGTGACTTGAATTGAGCATGTGCCATGAGTGTAAGGTGTTTGAGCATTCTGTGCTATTGTGGAGTGCCTAAAACTTGTCTGGTGTGTTTATAAAACGAGATGAAGGATGTGAATTGTAAGAGATGATTTAGGCATTTCTTTGAATGAACCTGAATTTTATCCCTCATTTTACCTACCTTGAGAAATTAATCCTAGTTAGCCCCATTGAGCCGTGAGCCTTTTCTTTGATAGCTATTACTTGCCATATGGAATAAAACACTAAGGGCAAGCTTATGGGTCATTACATGATGCATGTGAATTCTTTGTGAGAGTGAGCGTAATTCTATTCATGCACCTACACATGTTGTGATTTAAAAATTGTTTTTGCGTGTGAAATTGGGTAACTCTCTTTCCGTGAAGGCACATGTTGAATGAAGGATATAATTCATGTCGGATTTCTTAATCAGTTGATTTGCATGAGTTTGCTAAGATTGAGAGTCGATTCTTGAGTTTAAGAAGTCTTAACATAGTTGTACTTCATTTCGATGATCAAATCGTGCATGCTCTATTTTTAGCTTGTTATCTTACGTAATCATTATAGTCGTAGCTTGAATAATCTTTCTAAATGAGTTATGGGTGAGTCTCCATATGCATGAGATGTAAAAGGTTGTTCGAGGACGAACAAGACTTTAAGTGTGGGGTTGTGATCTCGGGCAAAATAGCATGCCCAAGAGACGCTTGATAACTTAATTTAGTCTTGTTTAGCTAAGTAATTGTATACATTTTCATGTGATTTTATATAAATGTGAATATATGTGCTAACCAACATGATTAGTCCTTGTTTTGTAGGTTTCAATGATTTTGAGGAACTAATTTATAAGTTGGTGAAGTAGCGGAATGGAGTTGGGAGCAGATGCGGCAGGCAGGCAGCACCAGCGCGCCAACAACGTGTCGCGCCGTGCCAGCTGCGCGACAGGGGTGTGCCAACGTGCTGCCCAAGCAGCGTGACACGCTGCCAACATGGTGGCACTCAGCAGTTTCGTCTTCTGAAGGCAATTTCCAGAGAGCTTTCGCGTTACCTCCGTGTCACGGAGGCAGTGCTCCGCGATACACTCCGTGACACGGAGCCATTCCACGACAGGCTAAATTTTGCACGTTTCTCATTTATTATAGATAGGTCCCTTATGTTAAACCCTGTAAGATTTCCGACACCTAGATGACCTATTCGCACGATGGTTGGGCATATTTGAAAGCCATATGTGCTAGAGAAAGGCCCAGGAAAGGATCGGACGGATAACCTGTCGAACCATCGCGGAAGGAGCCGAGGCAGAACCCCTCCGCGATGGCAACGTGTCACGGAGGTGGAGCCTCCGCGTTGGCTCCGTGACACGTTGGCCCTGTCCAGACTCAAGTATATAAAGCCCCACTTCGGTTTTAATTCATTTAAAACTTATAAAATTTCCAGAAAACGCAGAGGAACAGAGGAGAACGAAGAGGGTAAATATATTTTCATTCGATTACGCTGCTAAACGTAGTCCAAACTCAAATTAACATCAGATACCGGGGTATTTAGCAGCAGAGAGCATTCCTACGGATTCAGTTTCACGAAATACGACCGACGAATCATCGAGCCACCGGACTAAGGTAAGTGGAATTGCTCCAAACGTGTCTATGTGTTCCTAGCTGTGAAGTGAATACTTCTCCCTTCTGGACTTCTGGAAAATAGCGAGTTTTCGACCGTCTTTCGACAGGCCTAAGTTTAGGCTATAATTATATCAAAAGTGATGATGTCCTTCAGAATAAAGTTGTATTTAGTACTGATTGATATATATATGAATGCAGTTGGGAGGAATAGCTGAAATACTGACCAAGCTACGTCGGTTAGTCGGGAAATCAGAACTGAAAGTATGTAAAGCTAGTTTCCTCGGCAAGTTAGTAGTCTCGATATAGTAAAATAGTTTAAAGGCTAGTAGAATGTTCAGAAGTTGTGTGTTATGTTTATTGTAAATATTGGTACGATATTGGAAGCATCATGTTATGTATAGCGTGAAACTTGCTAGCACGATATAAATTCTAATGCGAGTATTAGGAACTGTACAGCATACCCTGTGTATGATTTAGTAAAGAATGTGAGGATATTATCGTATTCAGTTGAAACCTAGTAAAGCAATGTAAATACCTGTAAGGTATCTCAGAAGTCGAATGATAGGTAAAATGAAGTTTAGAAAGCATGTTAGAAATAGTAAATCATGTTACTATAGAAATTCAGTTATACAGCATGGTTTCCAGTAGCAAAACTATATCTTGTTCGACATTAGACTCAGTACAGTATGGCAGAAGATTATATTTATATATATATACTATTATAAGTCCTAGCATGTATTAAATACGTACATATCACTATCACTAGTTCAGCATACAGTATGTACAAATATTTTATTATCATTAGCTTCAGTATGTGGTATATGCAGACAGTATTACTAGTTAAGACCACTGTATTGTCTTGGGGTTGGATTACCTAGCATCCATGACCGCCCCATGGTTAATAGTTGTATCGACTCGTCCGCCAGAGTACGAGGATACGTCGCTCTACGGAGTGGCATGCTGTCCCACAGGGGACAAAGATGGGATGTCAGTTTCCCCATATTGTGCCTTGGTCGGCCCTTATACACCCCCGTCGAGCGGATACACCCGGGGTGTTGATTCAGGAGTCCTCCGGACTCAGGTACAGTTATAGTCAGGGGCTCAGCGAGCCCAAGTGCATACTCAGGGGACCGGCAGGATGCTTATAGTTATTATAGGAGATGGGACGACTGGGGTAGGGGTATGGATTACGTGTTGGTTGTACCTCCCGGCTTATGGAGGCCGGGTAAGGTTTGGGTGTGCTATGTTATGTTATGTTATGCCATATTACACGAGATACGAGTAGATCGATAGTAGAACGATACATCTCCAGGTATGACTCCTACTCCTTCCAGTATAGTTAAGAGTGGGCATTGCTTTACATTTTTAGTCAGTTAGTCTATTCCTTCCTATTTCAGTTCCGTCAGTTGTGTTGTTGTTTTCAGATATTTCTTTCAGTTATTGTTTTACATACTCAGTACCAGTGGTACTAACGCCCAATGGGGCGCTGCATTACTTGCCTGCAGGTACTCATAGACGAGGGGCCGATACCTCGTGATTCCAGTCAGCTCATAGGGTCATCAGCTCCAGTCATCCGGACCTAGATAGCTAGAGGTTTATCCCTTTTCTTTTGTTGTACAGCATGGGTAGGCCGGGGCCCTGTCCCGACCATCTTATCAGTATTCTTAGAGGCTTGCGGTCTGTATATAATTCCCTGTGGTCAGATGAGCCGGTAGTGTGAGGCCGTGCAGTTGTATAGCTGTTAGTATTTTTGTTTCTTTTATGTTGGCCGTGTGGGGCCTTAGCTTGATAGTAGTGGTGACCTTGCCGGTCACGTAGCTTCCCAATATTTCATTATTGAGTTACAGATAACTAGACAGCATGGTGGCCTTGCCGGCCCGCATAGGCTCCCCTATATTGATGTGTTTCTGGTTAGCTATTAGTACAGGTACAAGTGGCTATAGGCCTAGTCGACCGGAGGCTGTATTTACAGTTGTTATATAGCCCGTTGTTTCCCTGAATCGAGTTAGAGCCAGCCAGGCACCAGATGTCCTCAGGCTCAGTAGTCTAGCAGTTCAGGTCCTAGTAGGGCACCAGGTGGCAGTCATACCCCCCAAGGCGGGGTGTGACAAACTTGATATCAGAGTAGGTCGTGTCCCAGGGAGTCTGCAAGCCGTGCTAAGTAGAGTCCTGCCTATAGATGTGTTGTGCACCACATACTATGGGTAGGGGGCTGCAAGGCATGATAGGATGGTTGTCTTTTATTCTTATTCAGTCGTGTTGTAGAGCGGTACAATATAGGGTGGAGTCCCTAAAGCTTACTGTATTCTTTGGTTACAGATAATGTCAGACCAGTGACATCCTATCACAGGCCGGAGCTTAGATATTGCAGCAGGGGAAGGCACCAGCAGGATGCCTTACCCTCGTTTAGAAACAGCCCGATCAGAGGGCACTACAGAGGCATCGTCCCAGCCTTCTCAACAGTCTCCACCACATCATGAGCCACTTGGGACGACACTACCTCCAGCAGTCCGCATACCGATACCTTCTGACCAGGAGGTTAGGAGTGCGGTAGTCATGTTAGCAAAGATGATGGCTGCTCAGCGTCAGCCGATGCCGTCTACAGTTGCGGAGTCGTCAGGAGGGCCCAGTAGTTCGAGGGTCTAGGAGTTCTTAGCTCTAAATCCCCCATAGTTTACAGGTACGGACCAGACAGAGGACCCTCAGGATTTTCTAAATCAAATGTAGAGAATTTTTAGGGTTATGCATGCCACGCCTACAGAATTAGTTGAGTTGGCAGCATTCCGGTTACGGGACATCGCCGTATTGTGGTATGAAAGTTGGGAAAGGTCCCGACGGAGAGATGTTTCCCCTCCGACCTGGTCCAGCTTCTCAGGAGCTTTTCTGGATCACTATTTGTCGCGGGAGATTCGACAGGCCTGGGTAGACCTGTTCCTACATCTAGAGCAGGGGGCCATGAGTGTTCGGGAATATTCCTTGCGGTTTGATTCTTTGGCCCGGTATGCACCGGCCTTTGTTGATACCATGGCATCCAGAGTACACCGCTTTGTTATGGGGTTGAATCCAGAATATGTTGAGACTTGTATTACGGCCACACTGCGAGAGGACATGGATATTGCCCGAGTTCAGGCATTTGCCCAGAATATTGAGGGCATCAGGCAGCGGCATCGGGAGATCAAGAGGACCAATCAGGAACAGCGCCGTCGGGACAGGCCAGTTGAGTTACAGAGGGAGGCTCGGGGAGGACCTAGACCACGATTGTTAGATAGGCCACCCAGTCCCCCGCCTCCACCACAGCTGCAGAGGGGTAGATTTAGGCGCAGGGGGCAGTTAGAGACAGGCAGAGGCTCGCAGATGGCAAATTCACCATTACAGAGGAGGGCGGAGCAGAGTAGGTATACCCTACCACTTTGCCCTATATGCAGCCGACGCCATCCTGGAGCATGCAGGTATGGCTCCACCAGATGTTATATTTGTGGCCAAGAAGGCCATTTGATCAAATATTGCCCAGCTAGAGGTCAAGAGGATCGGGATAGATAGGACAGGGCATCCGTAGGGTCACAAGCTACAGCATCCTCGGTAGGGCGCAGGCCCTCAGTTTCAGCAGGCAGGGGTCGGGGCAGATCAGAGGCCTCCAGTGCAGGTGCGGGTCCAAGCTGCACATATGCTCTACCAGGGAGGCAAGATTCAGAAGTGTCACCGGATGTTGTGACAGGTATGCTAATTATCTGCTCACACCCTGCTTATGTATTAATTGATCCAGGGTCTACTTTGTCCTACATTACTCTATTTGTGGCACAAAAGTTCAATATTGTACCAGAATTATTGCAGCAGCCCTTTTTATTATCCACGCCCATCGATGACTCTATCGTAGCTAGCATAATTTACCGAGGGTGTATAGTAGAGGTTGCTGACCATCAAACCATAGTAGATCTGGTCTAGTTAGAAATGATAGACTTCGATGCCATAATGGGTATAGATTGGTTAGTACTGTGCTTTGCCAATGTTGAATGTTGGACCAAGACGGTCCGATTCCACTTCCCAGGAGAAGCAGTGCGGAAATGGAAGGGCAGCACCGGTACGCCAAAAGGTAGGTTTATTTCCTACCTTCAGGCGAGGAAATTGATATCTAAGGAATGTATTTACCATCTGGTCAGAGTTCAGGATGTCCGAGCAGAATCTCCAACACTCTAGTCTGTTCCGGTGGTGAACGAGTTCCCTGATGTGTTTCCCAATGAGTTACCTGGTATTCCCCCAAAAAGGGAAATAGATTTTGCTATTGACTTGTTACTAGGAACTCAGCCGATATCAATTCCTCCCTATCATATGGCTCCTGCAGAACTCAGAGAATTAAAGGAGCAGCAGAAAGACTTGTTGGATAAAGGTTTTATTAGACCGAGTACTTCACCATGGGGTGCGCCAGTTCTGTTTGTGAGAAAGAAAGATGGCTCACTCCGTATGTGCATAGATTACCGGCAATTGAACAAAGTTACAGTGAAGAACAAGTACCCTCTTCCCAGAATTGATGACTTATTTTATCAGTTGCAGGGGACCAGATACTTTTCTAAGATTGACTTGCGGTCCGGATATCATCATGTTCGAGTACGTGAAAGAGATATTCCTAAGACAGCGTTCAGGACCCGATATGGACACTTTGAATTTCTAGTCATATCCTTCGGATTAACGAGTGCCCCGGCAATTTTCATGGACCTGATGAACAATATTATCAGACCCTTCCTGGACTTGTTCATAATAGTATTTTGTTGATGACATTTTGGTGTATTCTCGCTCTGAAGCAGATCACCGGACCCATTTGCGGACAGTGCTCCAGATCCTCAGGGACCGCCAGTTATATGCTAAATTTTCTAAGTGTGAATTCTAGCTTAATTCAACAGCCTTTTTAGGGCATATTGTGTCGGATGCTGGTATACAAGTTGACAAGCAGAAAATAGAAGCAGTTAAATCATGGCCTAGGCCTACCACTCCGACTGAAGTCCATAGCTTTCTGGGATTAGCAGGATATTACAGGAGGTTCGTTGAAGGGTTCTCGACTATTGCGGCACCTTTGACTAAACTGACACAGAAAGAAGCAATGTTTCAGTGGACAGAGGCATGCGAGCAGAGCTTCCAGGAACTGAAGGACAGATTAACCTCCGCCCCAGTGTTAGCATTGCCAGAAGGTACAAAAGGTTATTCGGTGTATTGCAATGCATCAGGCGTCGGGTTAGGTTGTGTGTTGATGCAACATGGTAAAGTGATTGCATATGCTTCCCGACAGCTGAGGAAACACGAAAAGAATTACCCTACCCACGACCTGGAATTAGCCGCAGTGATCCACGCATTGAAGATGTGGAGGAATTACCTGTATGGCGTCCATGTTGATATTTTCATAGATCACAAGAGCCTACAGTACATCTTCACTCAGAGGGAGTTGAATCTGCGGCAACGTCGCTGGTTGGAGCTGTTAAAGGATTATGATGTGAATATTCTATACCACCCAGGAAAAGCCAATGTTATAGCAGATGCTCTCAGTCGTATGTCCATGGGGAGTTTGGCATATTTGCAGCCTGAGCAGCGGGAATTGGTCAGGGAGATACATCAGTTAGCTAGCCTAGCCGTTCGTGTAACAGAAATAGAGGATGGTAGTGCAGTAATACAGAACACCTCCATGTCATCATTAGTTGTGAAAGCGAAAGAGGATCCTGACCTGATCCAGTTCAAAGACAGAATCCAGCAGGGTAAAGCGCCAGATTTTTAGGTAACTGAGGGAGAAGTGTTGTTATGTAAAGGTCGCCTATGTGTTCCAGATGTTTCAGGGCTCCGCCAGCAGATTATGAACGAGGTACATTACACCCGTTATTGTCTTCACCCCGGTGTGACAAAAATGTACCATGATATCAAGGAAAACTACTGGTGGCCAGGTATGAAAAGAGAAATTGCTGAATTTGTAGCCCAGTGTCCTAACTGCTAACAGGTGAAAGCAGAATATCAGAAACCAGGCGGTTTGACTTAGGATATAGATGTACCTCTCTGGAAATGGGAAGCAGTGAATATGGATTTTGTAGCAGGATTACCCCGTACTAAACACAGACATGACTCTATATGGGTGATAGTTGACAGATTGACAAAATCAGCTCATTTCCTAATGGTAAGAACTACCTTCTAGGCTAAAGATTATGCGGAGTTGTATATCCGAGAAATAGTCAGGTTACGTGGAGTACCAGTATCCATTATTTCAGACAGAGGAGCACAGTTTACGGCTAGATTTTGGCGGTCGTTTCAGAGAGGTCTGGGAACGCAGATTAATTTAAGTACAGCATTCCATCCTCAGACAGATGGACAGGCTGAACGCACAATTCAGACGCTCGAAGATATGTTGCGAGCATGTGTGCTAGACTTCGGTGGTAGCTGGGATGAGCATTTGCCGTTAATTGAATTTGCCTACAATAACAACTATCACTCAGCCATCCAAATGGCGCCTTTTGAGGCTTTATACGGGCGAAAATGCAGATCGCCGGTTGGCTGGTTTGAAATAGGAGAATCAGCGTTAGTTGGGCCAGACATTGTTCAGCAGTCAGAGGAGAAGGTAAAGCTTATCCGAGAACGCTTACTGACTGCACAGAGCCGCCAGAAATCATAGCCAGATGTGCGATGCAGAGACCTGGAATTGAATGTAAATGACTGGGTATTTTTGAAAGTAACTCCGATGAAAGGGGTAATGAGCTTCGGCAAGAAGGGTAAGCTTAGCCTGAGGTTTGTTGGGCCTTATCAGATTCGTCGAAGGATAGGCCGAGTAGCATATGAGTTGAACTTGCCTCCAGAATTAGAATCTGTTCATCCAGTCTTTCATGTATCTATGTTGAGGAAATACATAGGAGACCCGTCCAAAGTAGTCCCAGTCCAGGATATCCAGATTACAGAAAAGCTGGCCTATGAAGAGGTTCCAGTAGCTATCCTAGACAGACAGATTCACAGATTGAGGACTAAAGATATTGCATCTGTCAAGGTATTGTGGCGTAACAGGAACCGAGAGGAGATGACCTGGGAGGCGGAGGAAGATATGAAGACCAGATATCCTCACTTATTCTAGGCCTAGTCAGACGACAGGTATATCCGTATTATTACTTACGCAATACCATATTGTTATGTATGAATAAATGAGAAATATTGATGCTTAGCTATCTAGTGAATCCTAAAGTATTGTGTGCAGTACCTATATTGGACTTTTCTGCATTTCAGGTTTTTGCTATAGTCCATATTACAGGGGAGACTCTGCCGAAATTTTTCTAAATAAGTAAATTGAGAAGTCCTCTAAATAGCAGTTCCCATTAGAGGACGAATGTTATTAAGGGGGGAGAATGTTATACCCCGTAAGATTTCTGACACCTAGATGGACTATTCGCATGATGGTTGGGCATATTTGAAAGCCATACGTGCTAGAGAAAGGCCCAGGAAAGGATCGGACGGATAACCTGTCGAACCATCGCGGAAGGAGCTGAGGCAGACTCCTCCGCGATGGCAACGTGTCACGGAGGTGGGCCTCCATGTTGGCTCTGTGACACGTTGGCCCTGTCCAGACTCAAGTATATAAAGCCCCACTTCGGTTTTAATTCATTTAAAACTTATAAAATTTCCAGAAAACACAGAGAAACAGAGGAGAACGAAGAGGGTAAATGTATTTTCGTCCGATTACGCTGCTAAACGTAGTCCAAACTCAAATTAACCTCAGATACCGGGGTATTTAGCAGTAGAGAGCATTCCTATTTATTTAGTTTCATGAAATACGGCCGACGAATCATCGAGCCATCGGACTAAGGTAAGTGGAATAGCTCCAAACTAGTGTCTATGTGTTCCTAGCTGTGAAGTGAATACTTCTCCCTTCTGGACTTCTGGAAAATAGCGAGTTTTCGACCGTCTTTCGATAGGCCTAATTTTAGGCTATAATTATATCGAAAGTGATGACGTCCTTCAGAATAAAGTTATATTTAGTATTGATTGATATATATATGAATGCAGTTGGGAGGAATAGCTGAAATACTAACAAAGCTACGCCGGTTAGTCGGGAAATCAGAAGTGAAGGTATGCAAAGCTAGTTTCCTTGACAAGTTAGTAGTCTCGTTATAGTAAAAAAGTTTAAAGGCCAGTAGAATGTTCAAAAGTTGTGTGTTATGTTTATTGTAAATATTGGTACGATATTGGAAGCATCATGTTATGTATAGCGTGAAACTTGCTAGCACGATATAAATTCTAATGCGAGTATTAGGAACTGTACAGCATGCCCATTGTGTGATTTAGTAAAGAATGTGAGGATATTATCGTATTCAGTTGAAACCTAGTAAAGCAATGTAAATACCTATAAGGTATCTCAGAAGTAGAATGATAGGTAAAATGAAGATTAGAAAGCATGTTAGAAATAATAAATCATGTTGCTAAAGAAATTTAGTTATACAACATGGTTTCCAGTAGCAAAACTATATCTTGTTCGACATTAGACTCAGTACAATATGGCAGAAGATTATATTTATATATATATACTATTATCAGTCCCAGCATGTATTAAATACGTACATATCACTATCACTAGTTCAGCATACAGTATGTACAAATATTTTATTATTATTAGCTTCAGTATGTGGTATATGCAGACAGTATTACTAGTTGAGACCACTGTATTGTCTTGGGGTTGGATTACCTAGCATCCATGACCGCCCCAGGGTTAATAGTTGTATCGACTCATCCGCCAGAGGACGAGGATACGTCGATCTACGGAGTGGCATGCTGTCCCATAGGGGATGAAGATGGGATGTCAATTTCCCCATATTGTGCCTTGGTAGGCCCTTATACACCCCCGTCGAGCGGATACGCCTGGGGTGTTGATTCAGGAGTCCTCCAGACTCAGGTACAGTTATAGTCAGGGGCTCAGCGAGCCCAAGTGCATACCCAGGGGACCGGCAGGATGCTTATAGTTATTATAGGAGATGGGACGACCGGGGTAGGGGTATAGATTGCGTGTTGGTTGTACCTCCCGGCTTATGGGGGTCGGGTAAGGTTTGTGTGTGCTATGTTATGTTATGTTATGCCATGTTACATGAGATACGAGTAGATCGATAGTAGAACAATACATCTCTAGGTATGACTCCTACTCCTTCCAGTATAGTTAAGAGTGGGCATAGCTTTACATTTTCAGTTAGTTAGTCTATTCCTTCCTATTTCAGTTCCGTCAGTTGTGTTGTTGTTTTCAGATATTTCTTTCAGTTATTGTTTTACATACTCAGTACCAGTGGTACTGACGCCCAATGGGCCGCTGCATTACTTGCCTGTGGATACTCATAGACGAGGGGCCGATACCTCGTGATTCTAGTCAGCTCACAGGGTCATGAGCTCCAGTCATCCGGAGCTAGATAGCTAGAGGTTTATCCCTTTTATTTTGTTGTACAGCATGGGTAGGTTGGGGCCCTGTCCCGACCATCTTATTAGTATTCTTAGAGGCTTGCGGTCTGTATATAATTCGCTGTGGTCAGATGAGCCGGTCGTGTGAGGCCGTGCAGTTGTATAGCTGTTAGTATTTTTGTTTCTTTTATGTTGGTCGTGTGGGGCCTTAGTTTGACAGTAGTGGTGACCTTGTCGGTTATGTAGCTTCCCAATATTTCATTATTGAGTTACAGATAACTAGACAGCATGGTGGCCTTGCCGGCCCGCATAGGCTCCCCTATATTGATATGTTTCTGGTTAGCTGTTAGTACAGGTACAGGTGGCTATAGGCCTAGTCGGCCAGAGGCTGTATTTACATCCGTTATATAGCCTGTTGTTTCCCAGAATCTGAGTTAGAGCCAGCCAGGCACCAGATGTGCTCAGGCTCAGTAGTCTAGCAGTTCAGGTCCTAGTAGGGCACCAGGTGCCAGTCATACCCCCCAAGGCGGGGTGTGACACCATAGCTCCTAAAACCATTTTGTCACGCTTTTATTCTGGGAAACTACCTAGGAGTGAAGGGAGAAGTGGGAGAACTCATCTAGGGTTTGGCAAATTCCCTTCTCATCTACCAAATTCACGTAAGTATGTTAGTTTACTACGAATTAGTTGTAGTTTTATGAACATAAATGGCAAGAACCCTTCCTCTAGGATTGAAGCCATGAATTGTGATTGTGATTTTATGAAATTGTTTTGGAATTAAGTTATTGATTGTTGTTTTTGTCTTGCATTCTGGATTGTTGATTATTTTTGTCACGCCCCGCCTTGGGGGTATGACTGGCACCTGGTGCCCTACTAGGACCTGAACCACTAGACTACTGAGCCTGAGCACATCTGGTGCCTGGTTGGCTCTAACTCAGATTTCTTAAAACAAAGGGCATTATAACGGCTGTGAACACAGCCTCCGGCCAACTGGGCCTATAGCCACCTGTGCCTGTACTAACAGCTAACCAAAAACATATCAATATAAGGGAGCCTATGGGGGCCGACAAGGCCACCATGCTGTCTAGTTACCTGTAACTCAACAATGAAATACTGGAAAGCTACGTGACCTGCGAGGTCACCACTACTGACTGGATAAGGCCTCACACGGCCAACATAACTAAAATGCTAAACAACTATAACAAACTGCACGGCCTCACACGACCGGCTCAACTGACCACATGGAAATATATACAGACTGCAAGCCTCTAGGAATACTGATAAGATGGTCGGGACAAGGCCCCGGCCTACCCATGCTGTACAACAAAAGAAAAGGGATAAACCTCTAGCTATCTAGCTCCGGATGACTGGAGTTGATGACCCTGTGAGCTGACTGGAATCACGAGGTATCGGCCCCTCGCCTATGAGTACCTGCAGGCAAGTAATGTAGCGCCCCCAAGGGGCGTCAATACCGCTGGTACTGAGTATGTAAAACAACAACTGAAAGATATCTGAAAACAATGATACAACTGATGGAACTGAAATAGAAAGGAATGGACTAAACTGACTGAAAATGTAAAGCTATGCCTACACTTAACTATACTGGAAGGAGGAGGAATCATACCTAGAAATGTATCGCTCTATTGTCGATCTACTCGTATCTAGTGTAACATGGCATAACATAATATAACATAGCATGGCACACACAAACCTTACCCGGCCCCCATAAGCCGGGAGGTACAATCAACACGCAATTTATACCCCTACCCCGGTCGTCCCATCTCCTATAATAACTATAAGCACCCTGCCGATCCCCTGGGTATGCACTTGGGCTCACTGAGCCCCTGACTATAACTTTACCTGAGTCTGAAGGACTCCTGAATCAACACCCCGGGCGTACCCGCTCGATGGGGGTGTATAAGGGCCGACCAAGGCACAATATGGGGAAACTGGCATCCCATCTTCGTCCCCTGTGGGACTGCATTCCACTCTGTAGAGCAACATATCCTCGTCCTCTAGCAGACGAGTCGATACAGCTATTAACCCTGGGGAGGTCGTGGATGCTAGGTAATCCAACCCCAAGACAATACAGTGGTCTCAACTAGTAATACTAACTGCGTATACCGCATGCTGAAGCTTGTGATGATAATGTATCTGTACATGCTATATACTGGCTAGTGAGTGATATGTATATATTTAATACATGCTGGGACAGATAATGGTATATGTATATAATCATGCTGTCATACTGTGCTGAGTCTAATGTTGAACAAGATATAGTTTTTCTGCTGGGAATCATGTTGTATAACTGAGTTTCATAGTAACATGGTTTACTATTCTAACATGCTTTCTAGACTTCATTTTAGTCTACCATTCTATTTTTGAAATACCTTACAGAGACTTATATTGTTTTACTAAGTTTCAACTGAACACGATAATATCCTAACATACTTTACTAAATCACATACTGGGCATGCTATACAGTTCCTAACACTTTGCATTAGAATTTATATCATGCTAGCAAGTTTCACTCTATACATAGCATGATGCTTCCAATATCGTACTAATAATCATACTAACATAACACACGACTTATGAAACATTCTACTGGCCTTTGAACTATTTTACTATACCGAGACTACTAACTTGCCGAGGAAACTAACTTTACATACCTTCGCTTCTGATTTCCTGACTAACCGGCGTAGCTCGGTCAGTATTCCAGCTATTTCTCCCAACTGCATTCATATATACGTCAATCAGTACTAAATACAACTTTATTCTGAAGGACGACATCACTTTCGATGTAATTATAGCCTAAACTTAGGCTTGTTGAAAGACGGTCGAAAACTCGCTATTTTCCAGAAGTCCAGAAGGGAGAAGTATTCACTTCACAGCTAGGAACACATAGACACTAGTTTGGAGCAATTCCACTTACCTTAGCCCGGTAGCACGACGATTTATCGGACGTATCTCGCGAAACTAAATCCGTAGGAATGCTCCCTGCTGCTAAATACTTCGGTATCTGGAGTTAATTTAGATTTGGACTACGTTTGGCAGCATAATTGAACGTAAATTATCAAAAACCCTTCGTTCCCTTTTCCTCTATGGTTTTTCTCTCTGTTTTCGCTGGAAATTATGAAAATTATTTCATTTAAAACCGAAGTGGAGCTTTATATACTTGGGCCTGGACAGGCCCAACGTGTCACGGAGCCAACGCGGAGGCTCCACCTCCATGACACATTTCCATCACGGAGGGGCTCTGCCCCGGCTCCTTCCGCGATGGTTCGACAGGTTACTCGTCTGATCCTTTCTCGGGCCTTTCCCTAGCACATATGGCTTTCAAATATGCTTAACCAACACGCGAATAGGCCATCTAGGTGCCGGAAATCTTATGAGGTATAACAGTTTTTATGATTGATCACCATGAAAACATATACGTTAGCTTGGGCAATTGCTTGAGAAAGAGTTACCTAGGTCAGGAGATGAGAATGTAAGGAGCATGTTTGTATCTCACGATATAATTTCGTGTTAGGATAGAAATATACCTAACACCTTGCTTGGTTGATAAAATGGGGGTTATTAAGAGACCAACTTAGGATTATCACATCACCACTCGAAGAAGTAGTTGTGAGCGTAAGTTGATTTAAATGGTTAGATGCACGAAAGACCCTAATCGTTTCCCCGTAAACCACAACATAATTAAGTGCCCGCGAACTAGAAATTAGCATCCTCGCTCACAGTGATGCAGTGAGGCTAGTTTGCCGTGTTTAGAGGCTCGAAAGACCATGAACATGCAATTCTAATTATGTGAAATAATAATCGATAGTTTCATGCTTAACCCATTGCAAATCGTAGTATCACATGATTAGCTGGTTTTAACTCTATGTTTCTCCTAGAGTAAATTCAGGATATTTCATTGACCAAAACTAGACTTAATTAAATCTCCCTCGAAAACTTCTATAACCAACACTTGCGAAAGTTAAGATCACACTTGAAATGGATAGTTAGAGGAATGGGTCCAGTCCCTGTGGGTTCGACATTCTGGTTCTTAAAAAGAGCCACTATATTACTTGAACGACCCGTGCACTTGCGAACGCGCGAATAAGGGCACGTCAGCAGCCTTGGTCAATCTGTCTACCACCACCCAAATTGAATCATACTGTTAGCGACTACGAGGTAGGCCTATAATGAAATCCATATTAACCTCTTCCAACTTCCAGGTGGGATTGCTAATATCTTGAAGTACTCCTCTCAGCCTTTTATGCTCAACCTTTACTTGCTGACAGTTCGAGCACATGGCTACGAATTCTGCAATATCCCTTTTCATGCCATCCCACCAATAGATCTCTCATAAATCACGATACATCTTGGTGGCACTTGGATGGAAGAATACCTATATCCATGAGCCTCATGCAATATTTCGGCTTCTCAAATCATCAACATTTGGGATACATAGGCGACCCTAGTGTCGAAGCACACCATCTCCCCCTTGGGAGAAGACCTCCACCTTTTAACTTCGAATAGCTTCTTTCAGCTTTACCAAAATCAGGTCCTCATCTTGTCTAGCTTTCACGTCAGTCACCAAGGACAATTCTGATCCATTATGAACAACAAAAACACCATCGGTCGAGTTGACCAACCTAACTCTCAACCTTGCGAGTTGGTGTACATCTTTCACCAACTCGTTCTTTCCTTCATTCACATGGGACACACTCTCCATAAAGAGCCTGCTAAGTGTGTCTGCTACCACATTAGCCCTACCCGGATGGTAAAGGACACTCATATAGTAATCCTTGAGTAACTCCAACCACCTCTTTTACCGAAGATTGAGATCTTTCTGCATGAACACATATTGTAAGCTCTTGTGGTCCGTAAACACATCCACATGGACCCCATATAAGTAATGTCTCCATATCTTCAATGTGAATACCACCACTGCCAACTCTAGATCATGGGTTGGGTAATTCTTCTCATGGTTCTTTAACTGTCTAGAGGCATATGCTATTACCTTCCCTCACTGCATCAATACACACCCAAGTCCGATTCTAGAAGAATCACAATACACCAAAAAACCATTTGTACCCTCGGGTAGGGTCAACACCAGGGCGGTAGTAAGTTGAGCCTTCAACTCTTGGAAGTTCTTCTCACAAGCCTCCGACCAGTGGAACTTCACCTTTTTCTGAGTCAACTTGGTCAAAGGTGCTGCAATCGATGAGAAACCCTCAACGAACCTTCGATAGTAACCAGCTAAACAAAAGAAACTCCAAATATCTGAGGGATTCACTGGTCTAGGCCAATTCTTCATTGCCTCGATTTTCTGAGAATCTACTTTTATGCCCTCGCCTAATATTACATGGCCCAAAAATGCTACCGAGTTTAACTAGAAATCACGCTTGCTGAACTTGGCGTACAACTAACGATCTTTGAGGTTCTGAAGTACTACTCTCAAATGAGAAGCATGCTCCTCCTTTCTCCAGGAGTATATAAGGATGTCATCAATGAACACAATCACGAACATTTCTTGGTACGGCTTGAACTCCCAATTCATCAGGTCCATAAAAGTTATAGGAGCATTTGTTAGTCCAAAAGACATAACTACAAACTCATAATGTCCATACCGCATCCTGAAGGCTGTCTTCGAGACATCGCCCTCCCGAACCCTGAGCTAATGATACCCGGATTGAGATCTATCTTTGAGAAACACCTGGCACCCTGAAGCTGATCAAACAGATCATCAATTCTGGATAAAGGATACCTGTTCTTAATCGTTACCTTGTTCAATTGCCGATAGTCAATGCACATCCTAATAGAACCATCCTTCTTCTGGACAAATAAAACTGGTGCATCCCATGGAGACTTGCTCAGTCTAATGAAGCCCTTATCTAACAGATCCTTGAACTAATCTTTCAACTTCTTTAGCTCGATTGGAGCCATCCTATAAGGGGGGATAGAGATGGGCTGCGTGTCAGGTAGAAGGTCAATACCAAAATCAATCTCCCGCTCGGGAGGAACACTTGGAAAATCATCAGGAAAGACCTTTGGATACTCACGCACCACCGGAACTGACTGGATAGTTGGGGTCTCAGACACAACATCCTTAACTCTGACCAAGTGGTACATGCAACCCTTAGAAATCATCTTCCGGGCCTTAAGATACAAAATAAATCGACCTGCGGGTACAGCCGAACTACCCTTCCACTCCAAAACTGATTCATCCGAAAAACGAAATTCCACTGCACGAGTCCTAAAATTTACGAAAGCATAACATGCATACAACCAATTCATGCCAAGAATAATGTCAAAGATAGCTAACTCTACAAGGTCTGAGGAGGTGACTTTATGCAATATAGTGACCGGGCATCCTCTATATACCTGCCTAGCTACAATCGAATCTCCGACAGGGGTAGAAACCAAAAATGGTTTTGATAGAGTGTCGAGATTGAGTCAAAAAAGACAAGGTAGTTCCCGGATCTAGCAAAGTATAAACATCAATATGAAAAACACGCAACATGCCAGTGACCATATCCAAGGAGACCTCCTGCTCCTGATGGGGTGCTAAAGCATAAAACCTGTTTTGGTGTTGACCATCGGCTGAACTAGTCGAGGCACCTTTCTGAGGGGGACGTGCTGCTGGAGCGGTAGAACTGGCTGCTGGCATACAAGCTCCACCAACCCTTGATCTGCCTGAAGGGCAATCCCTAGGTCTGCATCCAAGTTTCCCACACTTGAAATAAGCATCCGAGCCGACTAGGCACTTTTCGAGATGATTTTTGCCGCACTTCGTACCAAGCTATGAAAGTGCACTCTATCTGTATGATGCCCTGGTCCCTCGAATCTGGAGCCCTACTCCTCTGATACCCTCGAAATATAGATGGCGTACTAGCTAATGATGGTGCTGGAGCTGAGACTGTCGACGCTGTCCACCCCTTGGTCTGACCTGAGAGGTCCCATAACTGTCGGTCCTGGCCCTCTTGGCCTCTCTCTGCCTCCGATATACCGACTCCATCTACTGAGCATGCAAAACAATGTAGGGAAAATTTATATCTCGATGCAACATGGCAATCCTGCAGTCTTTATCCAGATAATCTACCACCCCTTGCACAAATCAACTCACTCGGGCCCTCTGGTTTGCCGCCAGCTCTGGTGCATACTTGGATAAATGGGTGAATTCCAATGCATACTCCTGAATGGACATGTCACCCTGCTTAAACTTAACAAACTCAGCCGCCTTTTTCTCCCTCATCTCTGAGGGAAGAATCGATCCAAGAATGATGTGTGGAACTCTTCCCAACCGATAGGGCCTGCACCCACTACCCTAGCATATCTCTACTGTTTGAACCATATGTGGGCCACCCCCTTAAGTTGATAGGAGGCCAAGTCAACGCAATCTCCATTAGCAACCCCCATAACCTAGGTGATCTTTAGAATCTCCTCGATGAAATCATGCGGATCCTCATCCACCTTGGATCCAAGGAACTCTGAAGGGTTTATCCTCAAGAAGTCTCTAATTTGGGTTGCTATCGTATTGCCATTCTATGGAATATACGCAATAGCCTACTGGTTGACCTGAGCGGTCAAGGCTTGCACCAACATCTGGATAGCCGCTCGAAACTCCGCGTGGGCAACTGGCTCTGGTGACTGGGGCTCTTGAACATGTGGGGCTTTCAGATGCCCATGATCATTTCCATCTCCGTGTCCTTAACCATTCCTATTTCTCCATACGTTCACTCTCCTGGGAGCCATGATTTTGCAATCGTGAATAGCGCGAGTTACAAGGATAGAAGGACTTTTCATCGCACGACATAGATCATGAAAGAAGGAGACATTTCCTAAACGTCTTGTAGCATTTTCGTCATAAGTGTGGCGCGCTTAACACATGAAAAAGACTCTACTTAACACGTATTTCATACACCCTAGAACACTTCAAAAACTATGGCTCCGATACCAAGTTTGTCACGACTCGAACGTAGACCCGAATCATAACACGGGACAAGGAACCCTAAGAGGGTCCCAATTCAACCCATGGAATAAGCATACATCTACTTCATTCATTAAATGTGAAATACTAATCACAAGGCATAGAGGAAACGTAAATATAATCATAACATATCATAACATAAGAAAATCTCTAGACACATACGCAAGTTGTGTACTATATACTGTCTGAAATACTCTATTACATACGATGGGTTGATGGGACAACACCCCCAACTAACCTGGACCAGTACTGAAACATATAATAACATGAATGTCTGTCAAACGTCCATCAGAACATAAGGACTCACCAACAAGCTGAAAATGCACTCTGATATGATCTAGATATGAGGATGAGCTGAACTTGTATCTTAAGATGATATAGCATAGAAAGTATGTGGTCAGTATGTGGAATGTACCAAGTATGTAAGGTAAGTAAAATGGACATTTAAAATGTGTGAAAACTCATAAAATAGCATAAGAGTAGGACATCATGCTCGTATCATAAATATCATAACATAACATATCATAGGGATCAAGGTTTTCAAAGCATTTGTAAGAAAATCGAAATATAATCATGAGAAGAAAGCGTAGTGAACATAATTTGAGCCAATATACATAACCATAGACATGCATAAATCATGAGGAACAATGGGAGATTCTCTTAACCGACATGCCCCATATGAGCACACATGAAGCTCGACTTGTAACCCTATTGGGGAGGGTGTCCATACCTTGCCAAGGGGAGAACCATGAAAGTGTTATATCACTATGAAAATGGCTATTTGGGCCAGGGACAGTCACAAAGGAGGTCCCACATACCTACGGTGGCACATAGTTTATGAGATTTGGGGTAGGACCTAGTCCCTGATCCTACTTAGTATTCGATACTACTCACAAAACATATATAGTGCTCATAGTATAACATGAATGAATTCATGGACTAGTTAAATCATGAAAATCATAAACATAATTGTACATACATGAACTAGCCATGACATAAGGCTCGTGGGTCGGCCAAAATGTAATTTATGAATCATAAGTTTCATACATACTTGTAGATTATACATATAACTTGTAAATCATCAAATCATGATGGGTGATTGGGTAAGTTCATATTTAAAATCATAAATCATGTTGGGCTCATAAATATAAACAATTGAAGTGAAGATCATAAATTGATTCATCATAGACCTTACATAATTAGGCTTAATTTAGTAGAAATCTAAATCAATAATTTGATAATCAAAATAGTTGTAAAATTATGATCAAAATCCATAAATATAATTTAAATCACAATTTAAAACAACCCATTTGCAAATCATTAGATTTTCATAAACATTGAATTAAAAACCCCAATAGATTTTTAGTAGGTTTCTATTAATTACTAGAGAACGGGCATGGGTGTGAATGGATACACCCATTCGTAACCCTACATACCTGGAAGGAGTTGATTCTACCACTTCTCTAATTTCCCAAGAAGGATTTGAATGAAAACCTTGAAGACTAGCTCTGGATCACCTCCTCAACCTCTCAAGTTTGCATGCATGGAAGAAAATAACTTAGAATAGGTTCTCCCCCCCCTAAAACCCACTAAAACGAGCCCTAAACAACATAATTTACGCTTTAGGAACTTAAAATTTATGAAAAGGCCCTTACTAGATTCGCAGGAAATTACTGCTAGGTGGTCCTAATGAACAACCTGACGACCCGTGCTCCAGGGCAACTACTCGTCACCCTGCTCGTCAAGTACACTGCCTTACCTTGTCTCTTGGGTTTGTAACGGGTCACTTCATGACTCGTTAGAGGTGACCACGACTCGTGGTCACCACTCGTGAAGTACGCTATTCTTCTTCCTTCTTTTGTCCTTATCCACCACCCCATTGCTAACCTAACTACTCATTTGGTCTGACCATGAGTTGTTTCCACGTCTGTGGGACCCCTTTTCTTCAAATTTCCCAAACTCGTCACTAGCTTCCCCACGAGTCACCTGATGACTCTTGGGCTGTCCTCACGAGTCGTCTCACAACTCGTTCTCAGTCTGCAATATCAACTTTACATTTTCCCCATTTCAACTCCCGGGTCCGATCTTTTGGCTTCCAGGGTATAACAAAATGAATGAAAATCCCTCAATCAACCTTCTGTAGTAGCCAGCTAAACTCAAGAAACTCTTGATATCCGAAGGATTAACTGGTCTAGGCCAATTCTTCACAGCTTCTATCTTTTGGGAGTCCAGTTGTACACCCTCACTTGACACCATATGGCCCAAAAATACTACAGAGTTTAGCCAAAACTCAACACTTGCTGAATTTAGCAAACAACTGGTGATCCTTGAGAATTGGCAGCACGATCCTTAAATGAGCGGCATGCTCCTCCTCGCTCTGAGAGTACATGAGAATGTCGTCTGTGAAGACAATCACGAACATGTCAAAATATGTCTTGAACACCCTGTTCATCAAATTCATAAAAGATGCAGGAGCATTCATTAGTCCAAAAGACATAACTACAAACTCATAGTGACCATACCGAGTCCTAAAGGCTATCTTCGGAATGTCACTTCCCTAACTCTGAGCTGGTGATAACCATACCTGAGGTCTTTCTTTGAGAAGCACTTAGCACTCTGAAGTTGGTAAAAAGGTAATCGATCTTGGGGAGGGGATACTTTTTCTTGATTGTAACCTTGTTCAACTGTCGGTAGTCAAAGCACATACGAAGAGATCCATCCTTCTTTCGAACAAAGAGATCTGGTGCACCCCGTGGGGACTTGCTAGGTCTAATGAAGCCCTTACCCAAGAGATCTTTCAACTGTTCATACAACACCTTTAGCTAAGCTGGAGCCATTTTGTAAGGAAGAATATATATAGGTTGCGTATCAAGAAGAAGGTTAATACCAAAGTCAATCTCCCGTTTGAGAGGGCCTCCTGATAGATCATCTGGGAAAACCTCTAGATACTCACATACACTATGGGGACTAACTGGAGAGTCGGGCTGTCAGAAGTATCATCCTTAAGACAACTAGATGGTAAACACCACCCTTGGAAATCATCATCCTAGCCTTAAGGTAGGAAATAAAGCGACCTACAGGCACAGATAAACTACCCTTCCATTCTAGAACTGGCTCACCTAAAAACTGGAGCTCTACTGCATGGGTTCTACAATTCACTGAGGCACAACATGCATGTAGCCAATCCATGCCAAAGAGAACATCAAAATCTATCATGTCTAACTCTACTAGATTTGTTGAGGTGACTTTCTAAAGAACTATGACAGGGCAATTTCTGTATACCCATCGAGCTATAACGGAGTCACTGACTGGAGTAGAGGCTGAGAAGATTCTGATAGGATTTCGAGATTGACTTCGAAACCCCTAGCAATATAGGGCGTCACAAAATATAAAGTAGACCCTGGATGTGACAATGTATAAGTATCAAGATGAAATACTCGTAACATACCAGTGACTGCATCTGGAGAGATCTCCTGCTACTGCTGAGATGAGAGGACATAAAACTGGTTCTGAAGCTGACCACCACCTGCACTAGTGGATGTACCCCACTGAGCTAAGCGTGCTGGTGGAGATGCTGAACTGATGGTTAGGTCTCGACCTCTACCATGACCCTATTTGGATAAATGGCAGTCTCTGAGCATGTGTCCAAGCTTCTCGCACCCAATAAACATGCTCCTGAACCTGCTAAGCACTCTCTGGGGTGCTCCTACAACACTTGCTGCAAACTCTAATGTTAAGCTCTCCTTACCCGCTCCCCTGACCTTTGGAGCCTGATGTCATTCCCCTCTGTTCGCGCGGAGATCAAGAGGGTATGCCAGATGATGACAGTGTTGAAGCTGATGGTCCCTGATGAGACTGCTGATGATGCCCGCCACTGGGTCTCTACTGGAAAAACCCAACACTACTTGTCCTGGTCCTCTTGGCCTCTCTCTCTTTATCCTTCATTTGATCTACTGGGCGTATATGACCAACCGAGAGAAGTCTAAGTCACTATTCAGCATTGTGGTCCTACACAGCTTGACCAGCTAATCTAATACTCCATACACAAATTTGTTCATACGAGCTCTCTGGTCTGCCGCCATCTCTGGTGCATACTTGGACAGCTGGATAAACTCCTAGGGATACTCTTGAATCGTCATATCATCTTGCTTCAAATTTATGAACTCCGCCGCCTTTGCGTCCCTTAACTCTCTAGGGAAGAATCTGTCTAAGAAAGCTATCATGAACTCATCCTAGCTAATGGGAACTACGCCCACTGCTCTACCATCTCTCCATTGACGTACCAAATATAAGCAACCCCTTTCAGCTTATAAGAGGCTAAGTCTGCTCTCTCTTCTCCCCTAACCCCAACAATTTGGGTGATTTTTTGTATCTCCTCCAGAAACTTATGTGGTTCCTCATCCACTCTTGACCCAAGGAACTCAGGGGGATTCATCCTTAGGAAGTCCCAAACTCGAGCTGTCGCTACGCTCCCATTCTACGGGACATAGGCCACCACCTACTGGTTGACTTGAGCGGTCAAAGCTTGAGCCAACATCTCAAAAGCTGCCCGAAACTCAGCATGAGAGACCTGCTCAGGCACATGATCTGCTGGGGCTTGCTGGTGCCCATCTTCACTTCAATTCTCATGGTCAGTTCCATTTCCGTTGTCGTTCCTTCTTGCGTTAACTCGATGAGGAGGAATGATTCTGCAAACGCATATAGCACGAGTTACAAGGATAGAGAGATACTTCATCGTACGACATAGATCATGAGATAAGGGAAATTTTCTAAAATGTTTTGTACCATGTTCTTCATAAGTGTGGCACACTTCATACCCATGAAAAAGACTCTATTTATTGCTGCTTTCAGACACCATAAGACACACAGAACCTTTGCTTTGATATCAAGTTTGTCACGACCCAAACATAGGCCCAAGTCTAGACACGGAGCATAGAACCATAAATGGCTCCAAGTCAACCCATGGCATGAACATGATAACTAAAGCTCAACATACACAAGAGGAAAACTAAATTTTGATATAGCGGAAGTCTGAATAATAAAACATCTATCCAATGAAAATATCAAAACACCGAATCCAAAGTTGAATATACAACGCAATGTCTGAAAAGCCTCTACCATACTGATGAGCTGATGGGACAACATCCCAACTAGCTTACTAGAAATCTAAAACTGAAAACAACAACAACTCATCTAACTAAAGGTCCTTGAAGGATAAGGACTCACCCAAAATGCTATCTAAGCTAAACTATGGAAATAGGCTAACAGTGAGACTAAGTCTTAACGTCTGAGCCTGTATCATGAAATGATACAACATAGAGTATACTATCAGTACTTGGAATGCACTGGGTATTGAAGGTAAGTAAAACATGCTAAGTAATTAAAATGGAAATCATGTATATTGTTCGGTGCTTTTGCTATGGGTATAAAGCTACACGCAAGTGCACGTGGTCGAACAAGTAGTAAAGTGGCTTATGTAAGCCAAGTATCGATCCCACAAGGACTGGGATGAAGTGCAATCTGCTCAAGTGTACTATATTTCGATTCTAAAAATGCAGACAACAGTGTAACCAAAAGTTTGATATTTTGTTTTATAATATTTATGCTAAATCTAAAATAACTATCTAATGTGAGTCTGAACTATGAATGAGAGCATGCTGAGGTTAAACGAACATGTAATAAAATTAATTATCGATATAATTTGGTTAATCTTTTCCTCCAGTTGCTAGCCAAGAACTATTTCCAAGAGATTAAAACTCTCGTATTTAACCTCACTTAAGAATCATGAACCATCCACCTACATTTCTGTGATTAAATGCATTTCATGTTCTAGCCATACAAACCCGGTTCCGAAATTGACTAATACAACTTTCAGATATATTTCTATCCTGAAAGTAAATCAATTCCCAATTTTCCCAAATCAAGTAAAGATCATATCCTATTAATTCACAACTTTCCAATTTCTTGCTCTCTCGAGTGAAACCGGACTTTTTAGATATACATTAACGTAGGCCACACATTAATGCAATAAGAACATGAATTAATAGAACAACATGGAAGAAAAGATGAAAAACCACTATGATCAACAATCCATTTCACTACAATTGTTCATAACCTCAGCAAGAAGAGGATTTAGCCACTCATTTGTGGATTAAACATCGTTAAATGAGTGTTAAACATACAAGCAATTGAATTAAAGAAGAAGGAAAGAGAGAAAAACCCTGATATTTTCATCCCCTCAACTGCCTGTAACCCACGTTCTTGCTCCACCAAGTCAAATATTGAAAAATGAACCTAAGTGTTCTATTTATACTGGTGGGAATTTTTCCCGGAATAACAAGCAACGTGTCACGAAGTGAATCGCGGAGCACTGCCTCCGTGAAACGCTACGAACGCGGACCTTCACTGGAACTGGGGGTCCAGGAATTAAACCCAACGTCGCACGACGTGCAACGCGGAGCCAAGCCACCGTGCCACGGAGCCATCGCGTACCCTCTCTAGAATTTGGGCGAAATTTCCCTATCCAAGCAGAAGGCCTCCGCGATGGAAGCGTGACACAGCTCCATCGCGGAGCCCCTTTATTTCATGCTTTCCAATGTCTTGTCCCTTGCTCGCATCCAAGTCCATCCCCGATATCCTCCAACATGTATTTTAACTTCCCGAAATTACATTTTACATGCAAAACAATGCTAATCATGTTGGTTAGTATAAATTCACATTTTATTACCAATTACATGAGAATGTATACACATTGATAGATAAACAAGGCGAAAATGGTACTTTTGAGTATCACTTGGGCATATAAATTTGCCCAAGATTACTTACCCCACACTTAAGTCCTTGTTCGTCCTCAAACAACAATCCTACACTTCCTGCAATGTACATCCCAACCTCGCTAATTTGGTTCAACAATTTAGGCTACTGTCATACCGATTATTCAATACAGCAAATCATCAAGAAAACATGCATGGTTGTATCAATGCAATGACCTTCCATACATCAAGACCTCCTAGACTTTAAGAATCGACTCTCGATATTGGCAAACTCATGCAAATCAGCTGATCAAGATATCCGACATGAAAAATTAATCTTTCATCAAGCATGTGCCCTCACAACACAAGAGAATCTTCCCCTTTTTTCTCAATGACTCACAAAATTTTAAGCGGGGGCATGTAAACACAATTTCGCTCTCTCTCCCAAAAGAATTCACATGCATCATGTCATGACCCATAAGCTTGCCCTTAGTGTATTACTCCACTAATATAAAGAAGTGCGATTTAAGATCACGTAGGACTTTACTGGTTGTAATGGAAACTACGGAACTAGTAAATATTGGGTTAGCCAATAATAGCCACTAGCATCCTTAAGCGCCTTTTCAACACATCCCATCAACTCATGGACATTGTTTCTTTTTTTCATCATCCCATTCTTGATGTTTTTCTTTAGTTTGGCCCATCGTATTAAGCACACTTGACACAACAACAAAGATTATTCATGCACCTTCATTATAGTTTATTTATAGCAAGTGCACCTTCAACCTTTTCTTTTCTTCTATCACTCTGCTTTTCTTTTTCTTTTCACCATTCTCACTATTTGACACTTCGGGAAAATGACTTTCTCTTCTTAAGCGCTTAAGAGTTTTGTATAGACTTTAAGGCTAATGAAAAGAAGGGATTAAGCTCGGTTTACACTTTTTGACAAAAAGAAAAAAATAATAGGCTAAAGGCTCAACGGGCTGACTAGGGTATACAATCAAGGTGGGTACGACAAGGAAAAATAGAAACTCTCGGTTAAAACAAAGAAATGCCTACATCCTTTCCTATAATACACCTCCTTCATTTCATTTTGTACACACACCAGCCAAGTTCTAGACACTTCATAATAGCATGGAATAACAACACCTCACTTCACACTTTTTTCACATGCTCAATTCAAGATGTATTCACAAACTCTTCAATCAGCTAATTACAGGAATTCAAACATTAAGCCTCAATCACACTGAATCGAACTCTATGGCCTAGGTATCTCAACATATTTACAAAGTTGCATGCTTTCATACGAATCACCTTTGCATTTTAAATATCATGTACAACACGCAACCAGAATTTCGCAACCATACAGTAACTACAGGTTTTGGGATGCAACCCACCAAGGAAAAAATTGAAAATTAAAAAAAAAACTACTCCTAACGACTACATTTCCCTTAAGACGGTCGTCATCCATCCATCATAGGGAACGGTCACTACTATGACTTTGGTTCAATGGGACCATTCTCGGTAAAAGAACCGAAAACAAACGCCGAGAAACCCAAGAAGTAAAAAAATGTCAAAAATATCGATCATTTCGATAGAAAAATTATGTACAAAATATTTTAAATTTTAAAAATATCGATCATTTCGATAAGAAAAATATGTACAAAATCAGCTAGCAACATTCAGCAACACACATCAATTTCACATAGATTTACAATACAGAACAACACTTTAACAATTCATAAATCATAGGGAACAACAAAATTTCACATGCACGACAACAGATTAGAGCATACATACAAAACAGCACAACCCAGCACCTAACTACTCCAACCCCACACTTAGCTCGAACACTGTCCCCAGTGTTCACAAAAATTAAAATAGCACAAAATCGGGTGGTGGAACTCCCTGATCAATCAAAGTACTCCACTTCTTCGTCGGGTGCTCCTGCTTCATCTCCCATGTCTGAATCGCCGCCGTCATCTTCATCGGACTCCACATCGGAGTCCTCCCGATATGTCTCCTTGTCTATGGGGACGTCATCATCTGTGGGCTCTACAAATGCTGGCCCCACTCGGCATAGAGCCCTGGCGTTTTTGCCGAAGGGGTAGTCTAGCTCGAGCTGCCATAGCTCCTCCTCTGTCGCCGGCCTCCCGCCTATCCTCAGCTGGAGCATCTGCATCCCATACATTCGAGCCATATACTGATCATCACGAGCATGTCGCTCGCCAAGTGTAAGCACTGGCCCGTGGGTGGTGTCGGGAGCCTTAGTTTTAGTAACATCTAAGGCCAGCCTCTCCATCTACGGGATATAGTCAAGGGCCTCTTCCTCGACATCTAGGCCCCTGAGGAAGGTGGTGAGTAGTCCACCAAAGCCATACCTGTGCCCCTGATGCAACCGGGCTCTCTTCATGGCGAAGATAATCACCGCCCCCACGTTGATCTCCAGCCCTTTCATCAGGGCGTACACCAGGCATACACAATCCCGGGTTACATCTGTCATATGTACCCCCGGGATTAGGAAGGAACAGACTATCTTCAGCCATATTCTGGCTTCCCTGTTCATCTGTGAATAGGGCAAAGTCTGGTGGTAGCCCCTCTCTTTGTGTCTGCTCCATCTAGCTGTCGATCGAGTTCCACACAAGGTGCGTCTGATGTCCGCATATGGTGGGGTAATGTTCAGCTGTCGGAGTACGTGGGCGTCTGTGTCCCGCGCTCCTATGACGACATTGAGGTGGTGGGGCTCCAAAGTGACTATTTGCCCTCTAATTTTTATGGTGTGACTTCTGATAGTCGGGTTCCAGTTGGCATAGAATTCCCGAACCAGGTGCAAGTTACATTCCTTGGGCTCTTCAAAGATGAAATTGAGCCCAGCTGCCTCGATTCGATGTACCATCCTAGGGAACTCCTGTGCCAATGGTTCCCGTGCTATGTGCTCCTCGGGGAAATATTTGTTTTCTTTGTGCTTTGCGTACCACTTTTTCCCCTCATCTGTCACCCATTTTGTTCTGTATTGGCGGCGTTGGCCGCGTGGAACTGCTGGTGCTGCTGGGACTGATGTGCCCAGTCTGATTCTCTTCCCTCCGGCGCCCGAAGTTGATGCGCCTTTCCCTTTCTCTTGCCTGCTTGCCATTTTACCTGTCAACCCAAGTAGACAAGATCAATGTTCAGCTAATGGATATCAACTTCGGCTAAGGTCGGGTTAAGCTAGGTTACCCCACACTTAGTCCTTAGCTACAGTTACAACAATACGGCAAGATCATCTTTATTTACACACCATAACCAACCATACAATCATGCTTAGTGCGTTCGAAAAATTCGACGGTATATATTCTGCGTACTACTCAGACTTCGTACAGCTAATCACAATCTCTACCATCGCTAACATTTTACCCATCGCACTTAGCAAGGAAAAACAAAGAAACGAAAACAACAACAAAAATTTATCTACACGAACCTATACACCCAACCAAATTCTTACAAATTTCAATATTCCTCTAACTCGAGAATCCGTCGTTCTATTAACATCCTAACAATTAGTACATCGACTCATCTCATTCAACATGTATATCCCGGCATGAAATTCACAAGTTCACTACATTTTCAACTTCAAATTCAAAAACAAGCCCTAGAAATGATATTATCAAGCAAATTCGATTAATTTATGCAATTAATGAGTTCAAGCAATCATAACGACATTTCGAACATTCATCAATAACAATTAAATTGAATTCATGATTAATTTCTACTTAGGGCAATTTAGCTCACCTCACATGCTCAATATCGAAGAAATTCAACAAGAATTGAGGTGGAATTGAAGAACATACCTTGAAGTTGAAGAATTTACGCAAATTTGATGATTTTCTTAGCCTACTCCGTGTCACGTTGAAGGGGGATGGGTTTTGGGGGGTTTTGGTCGCGGAGTGATTGAAAAATAAGGGAAAGGGAGGGTTTTTTGGGGTTAAAAAGTAGTAAAATCGCGCGGGTCACCCGGCGACCCGGTGTGACCCGTCGCGATATACACGGCAACGTGTCATGGAGTGCATCGCGGTGCACTGCCTCCGTGACACGGAGCCATCGCGAGCCTGTTCTGAATATTTTAAAAAATCCGGATTATACCTTAATGTGTCAGGGAGGGTAACGCGAAGGTCCACCTCCGTGACACGGAGCTATCGCCCCAGCTCACTGTTTTGCCACTTTTTGTTAATTTTCATACCTCGACATTTCCTTTGCGATTCCGTGCATATTATCCTCCGTTTGACCTGAAATTCATCTCACTATACAAAATTGGTTAGAATTATAGGTTTCACTCTAAATAAAAATAAAACAAAAACTAAAACTAAAAATTTTGTTGTAAATCAAGAAAAAGAAAAAGAAAAAGAAAAATCTATTTACACTTTACAAAAAGAAAGAAAAATTTTTCACGAGTTGCCTCCCGTGTAGCGCCTGGTTTACCGTCGCAGCTCGACGTCGTTAAGCTCAGTTGTCCTCTAGGGTGATGGACGATTTCTCTCGATCACCGTCCTCCCCCCGGTAGTGCTTACACCTATCCGGTGGTTTTCCCATTAACTCCCGTGAATCCTTAATCTGCTCATCATCACCTTGATCAATCACATTGATCACCGAGAGTTCTTCATGCACCATTGGGAGCTTAGGTGCCTTGTACACATCGAACACCTCCACCTTGTCGTGTGCTCGCATTGTTAGCTGCCCCGCAGCTACGTCAATTAGTGCTTTCCCCGTCGCCAAGAAAGGACGTCCCAAAATAAATGGGACTTCCACGTCTGGTTCAAAATCCAGCACGACAAAATCTACCGGGAAAGTTAGGGAGCCAACTTGCACCAGAACGTCCTCCACAATGCCATCAGGTCTGGCTAAGGATCGATCTGCCAATTACAAGATTACTATTGTGGGTTTAGGACTCCCTAAACCCAACTTTCTGAATACCAATGACGGCATCAAATTTATGCTCGCTCCCAAATCACACAATCCACAAGCTCGGATGCTCTGCCCAATAGTAATCTGGATAGTAAAGCTCCCAGGGTCTTTGAGCTTTGTGGGTAGTCTATTTTGAATCCGGGAAGTGCACTCCTCTGTTAGAGCCACCGTAGCATACTCAGTCAACTGACTTTTGTTTGCCACGATGTCCTTTATATACTTAGCATATTTCGGCACTCCCTGCAAAACATCAATAAGAGGTAAGTTAATATGTACCTGTTTCAGCACCTCCATGAATTTCTTGAAACACGCCTCCTCCTTGTGTTTCTTTAATCGTTAAGGGAACGGGGGTGGTGGTCTTTCTGGTTCAGCTTCCTTAGTCTTCCCCCTTTCAGTACTTTGCTCCCTCTCAACTTCTGCTGCTCCCGATTGTTGAGGTGGTCTTTCTAATTCCACCTCTTTCAGTTGCAAACCACTCCTTGTGGTCACTGCATTCACCTGCTTGGGATTGGGATTTGTGTCACTCGGAAGTCCTCCTCTAGGCCTTGTCTTTTGGGCTCCAGCAAATTGCCCAAATTGATATTCAAGTGCCTTGGTAGCTAACTGGTTGTTTTTCACTTCGGCTGCCAATTTCACATAGTCAGCCTGCAATTGAGCTTGGTTAGCTATCATGGTCTTGAACATCTCCTCAATGTTGGGTGATGGTGGTGGAGGAGGTGCATTGTTGTTTCTGAATTGTGCTTGATAATTCTGCTGCCCTCCTTGGTTCCTTTGCACACCCTGACCCAAACTTTGCCCCTGATGGTTGTTGCTACCCATGAGAAATTAGGGTGATTCCTCCAATTAGAATTGTAGCTATTACCATACTATTGGTGGTTCCTTTGTACATTACCCACAAAGTTTACCGAGTCAGGATTGGCTCCACGACACTCAGCTGAGTGCTCACTGCTTCCACACACTTCACACCACATCTGCTGCACTGCATTAACTGGGGCTTGAGGCTGGTTCATTGTCATGTTGCTGAAGTGGGTGTTAAGTTGATTTTGTAATGCAGCTATCTATGCAGCAATAGTTGTAAACCCATCCACTTCTAGCACTCCTGCTGTTTTCCTTGTCCCACCTCTTGATGAATCAGCATTCCATTCCGGATTGCCCTGCGAAATACGGTTCAACAAGGTATACAGCTCCTCATAAGTTTTCTCCAGCGCTTGTCCTCCAGCTGCCGAGTCTAGCAATATTTTGGTGTGGGGTTCCAAACCCTCTATAAAAGTGTGCACCAACACATCATTGGACTGATGATGATGAGGACAATCCTGCAACATGGACTTGAATCTCTCCCAGGCCTGATATAAATTCTCTCCCTCTCTCTGTTTGAAACTTAGAATTTGACTTCTAAGTCTTGCTGTTTTACCGGAGGGAAAAAACCGTATCAAAAATTTCCTTGCAAGATCATCCCACATAGAAATAGAATTCGGTGGCTCAGCTTTCAACCACCTCTTGGCTTCTCCCAATAGTGAGAATGGGAACAATGTAAGCCGGACATAATCTGATGACACTCCAGCGGGGATGTAAGTGTCACTTATCTCCAAAAAATTTTGGAGATGCTGTTGTGGATCTTCATGAGGGAGACCGGTAAACTGCCCGCTAGTATGCAGCAATTGCACCATATTCTACTTAAGTTCAAACCTCCCTCCTGGCTCAGGTTTGCGGATGCTAGATGTGACATTATTAGCATGTGGGATTGCCACCTCGCGAACCGGCCGAGCTGCTACCTCTTGGGGCACTAACACTGCCGTACTACCGTTGGATTATGTTGTTGCTCCATGATCGTCTGTCTGAGCAACTGCAGCTTTCTTTGTAGAGCTTCTCTCCGTTTACTGTGAAATATTCTTTCTGGCTCTATATACGATTCCACCAGCTCCTTGTCTCTTGTCAGTGTTCAACAGAAATTAAGTTTGCAAAATACAGGCTAAGACCAAGTTTTCAACACTAAGAAAATAAAAATATGGTAAATTAACACTTAAAACAAATTCACCAATTGCCAAGTCCCCGGCAACGGCGCCAAAAACTTGTTCGGTGCTTTTGCTATGGGTATAAAGCTACACGCAAGTGCACGTGGTCGAACAAGTAGTAAAGTGGCCTAAGTAAGCCAAGTATCGATCCCACAGGGATTGGGATGAAGTGCAATCTGCTCAAGTGTACTATATTTCGATTCTAAAAATGCAGACAACAGTGTAACCAAAAGTTTGATATTTTGTTTTATAATTTTTATGCTAAATCTAAAATAACTATCTAATGTGAGTCTGAACTATGAATGAGAGCATGCTGAGGTTAAACGAACATGTAATGAAATTAATTATCGATATAATTTGATTAATCTTTTCCTCCAGTTGCTAGCCAAGAACTATTGCCAAGAGATTAAAACTCTCGTATTTAACCTCACTTAAGAATCATGAACCATCCACCTACATTTCTGTGATTAAATGCAATTCATGTTCTAGCCATACAAACCCGGTTCCTAAATTGACTAATACGACTTTCAGGTATATTTCTATCCTGAAAGTAAATCAATTCCCAATTTTCCCAAATCAAGTAAAGATCATATCCTATTAATTCACAATTTTCCAATTTCTTGCTCTCTCGAGTGAAACCGGACTTTTTAGATATACATTAACGTAGGCCACACATTAATGCAGTAAGAACAAGAATTAATAGAACAACATGGAAGAAAAGATGAAAAACTACTATGATCAACAATCCATTTCACTACAATTGTTCATAACCTCAGCAAGAAGAGGATTTAGCCACTTGTTCGGTGGTTTGCTATAGGGTAAAACCGACACGCAAGTGCACGTGGTCAAACAAGTAATAAAGTGGCTACGTAAGCCAAGCATCGAACCAAGGAGACTCTGGATAAGTAAAATTGCTTCAGTATACTATATTCTAGCTTACTTCTAATTATGCTGACAACAACGTAACCAAAAGCTAAATAATTTTTTGTTTATAGATTATATACTAAAACTATTAACAACTATTTACTGTGAATTGAAACTATGGATATGAGCATGCCAAGGTTAAGAACAAGTAATGAACTTGATTATAATCATAATTCGGTTAGTCTTCTCTTCATGTTGCTAGCCAAGAACATTAGCCAAGAGATTAAAACTCTCGTATTTAATCTCACTTTAGAATCATAAACCATTCGTCTACATTTCTGTGATCAAATGCAATTTATGACCTAGCAATACAATTCCGGTTCCTAATTGACTAATACGGCTTTCAAGTATATTTCTATCAGGAAAGCACATCAAAACCCAATTTTCCCAAATCAAGTTAAGAACAATACCCTATTAATTCACAACTTTCCAATTTCTTGCTCTCTCGAGTGAAGTTGGACTTTTTAGATGTACATTAATGTCGGCCACACACTAATGCAGTAGAAACAAGAATTAATAGAACAACATAGAAGAAGAAGATGAAAAACCATACAATTCAATAATCAAAATTCATCACCATTGTTCAAAACCTCAACAAGGAAGAGAATTATCCACTCATTTGTGGATTAATCATCCTAAAACAAGTGTTAATCATACAAACAATTGATTGAAAGAAGAAAGAAAGAGAGAAAAACCCTTAGCTTTTTCGTCCCTCAACTGCCTCTAACCCACGTCCTTGCTCCACCAAGTCTGAATTTTTTAAAAATAAGCCTAAGTGTACTATTTATACTATTGGGAATTTTTTCCGGAATAACAAGCAACGTGTCACGGAGGCCAACGCGAAGCACTGCCTCCGTGACACGGCGTGGACGCGGACCCTTACTGGAAATCCAGGGTCCGGGAATATAGCCTCAACGTGGTACGGAGGCCAACGCGGAGGCTTATCTCCGTGCCACGGAGCTGTCACGAGGCTTCACTGGAAATTGCCAATTAAATCACCCTCCAGGCAGTGTGCCTCCGTGATGGTAGCGTGGCACGGCTCCATTGCGGAGCCCCTTTACATTGCGCATTCCAATGTCTTTTCCATGCTCGCATCCAAGTCCAACTCCGATATTGTCCCAACATGCATTTTAGCTCCTAAAAATCATGTTTTACCTACAAAACAATGCTAATCATGTTGGTTAGTATAAATTCACATTTTATTACCAATTACATGAAAATGTATACACATTGCATAACAAACATGGCAAAAATGATACGTTTGAGTATCACTTGGGCATATAAATCTGCCCAAGATCACTTACCCCACACTTAAATCCTTGTTCGTCCTCGAACAACACATACACAACTCATACAAATTACATCCCAACCTTCGCCACTATGGTGTGACAATTTATGCTACGGTCATACCGATTATTCAATCTTTGCAAATCATCAAAAAAACATGCATGGTCTTAACAATGCAATGACCTTTAATACATCAAGACTTCCTAGACTTCAAGAATCGACTCTCGATATCGGCAAACTCATGCAAATCAGCTAATCAAGATATCCGACACGAAAATCAATCTTTCATCAAGCATGTGCCCTCACAACTCAAGAGAATCTTCCCCTTTATGTTCATGCAACACACAAACATTAAAATAGGGGCATGTAGAAATTAATTTCACTCTCTCTCCCAAAAGAATTCACATGCATCATGTCATGACCCATAGGCTTGCCCTTAGTGTATTACTCCACTAATATAAGGAAATGCGATGTAAGATCAAGTAGGACTTTAATGGGTTGTAATGGAAGCTATGGAACTTGTATATATTGGATTAGCCAATAATAGTCACTAGCATCCTTAAGCGTCTTTTCAACACATTCCCATCGACTCATGGACATTGTTTCTCTCTTTTCTTTTTCCTCTCATACCATTCATGCTTGTTTACTTTCGTACTGCCCATTTCATCCAACACACTTGACACAATACAAAGGGTTTTCATGTACCCTCAATATCATTTAATTATGATGAGTGCACCCTCCACCTTTTTCTTTTCTTTCCTCACTCTGCTTTTCTTTTTCTTTTCACCCTTCTCACTCTTTGACACTTTGGGAAAAAATTTTCTTTTCTTCTTAAGCACTTAAGAGTTTTGTATAGACTTTATGGCTAATGAAAAGAAAGAATAAAGCTTAGTTTATACATTTTTGGACAAAAGAAAGAAAGAATCGGCTAAAGGCTCAACGGGCTGACTAGGGTATACAGTCACATAAAAATGAGAGTATGACAAGAAAAAAATAGAAACTCTCGGTTAAAAACAAAGAAATGCCTACATCCTTTCCAACACTACACCTCCTTCATTTCGTTTTGTACACACACCAGGCAAGTTCTAGACACTTCACAATAGCATGGAATAACAATACCTCACTTCACACTTCATGCACATGCTCGATTCAAGATGCATTCACAGACTCTTTAATTAGCCAATTACATGAATTCAAAAATTAAGCCTCAATCACACCGAATCGAATTCTACAGCCTAGGTATCTCAACATATTTACAAAATTGCATGCTTTCATACGAATCACTTTTACATTTTGAACATCAGTTACAACACGCAACCAAAATTTCACAACCAGATAGTAACTACAGGTTCAGTGATGCAATCCACCAAAGAAAAAAACTTAAAATAAATTAAAATCACTACTCCTACCGACTACATTTCCCTTAAGACGGTCATCATCCATCCATCATAGGGAACGGTCACTAACTATGACGTCGGTTCAATGGGACTATTCTCGGTAAAATAACCGAAAACAAACTCCGAGAAACCCAAAAATAAAAATCGAAAAATTTTGCAACACATCGATCATTTCGATGGAAAAGTATTTACAAAATATTTTAATATGTACAAAATATTTTCGCAAAATCTTGAAAATTATCGATCATTTCGATAAAGAAAAAAAATATTTACAAAATTTACAAAATTTGCACTGGCAACCACAACCTTTCACAACACACATCATTTACCACAAAAATATATACAGATATAACACAAATTAGTTCACAACCACAGGGAAACATAAAAACATACATGCAAAACAAAGGAAGAACATACAGCAGATTAGCCCAGGTCCCAGCACCTAGCTACTCCCCACCCCACACTTAAATCGAACACTGTCCCTAGTGTTCACAAAAATTAAAATCACAAAATTTCGGGTGGTGGAACTTCCTGATCAGTCGAAATATTCGACTTCTTCATCTGGTGCTGCTGCCTCGTCGCCCATGTCCGAGTCTCCTCCATCGTCGTCATCGGACTCCACATCGGAGTCCTCCCGACGTGTCTCCTCATCCGTGGGGACATCATCGTCAGTGGGCTCAACGAAGGCTGGTCCCACTCGGCACAAAACTCTGGCGTTCTCGCCAAATGGGTAATCCAACTCCAGCTGCCATAACTCTTCCTCTGTGGCTGGTCTCCCACCAATCCTGAGCTCAAGCATTTGCATACCAAACATTCGAGCCATGTACTAGTCGTCACGAGCATGTCGCTCGCCCAGTGTCACCACTGGCCCGTGTGTGGTGTCGGGGGCCTTAGTTTTTGTCACATCAAGGGCCCTCCGCTCCAACTGCGGGATGTAGTCCAAAGCCTCTTTCTCAACGTCGAGGCCCCCGAGAAAGGTGGTGATGAGTCCGCTGAACCCATACCTGTGGCCCTGGTGTAGTCGGGATCTCTTCATGGCGGATATGATGACCGCCCCAACATTAATCTCCAGTCCTTTCATAAGGGCATACACCAGGCAGACACGGTCCCGGGTCACATCAGTCATGTGCACCCCCGGGATCAGGCACGAACACACTATTTTCAGCCATATTCTGGCCTCCCTGTTCATCTGCGAATAAGGCAGAGTCTGGTGGTAACCCCTCTCCTTATGTCTGCTCCATCGGGCTGTGGATCGAGCCCCACACAAAGTGCATCTGATATCGGCGTATGGTGGGGTGATGTTCAGCTGGCGGAGAACGTGGGCGTCTATGTCCCGCGCTCCAACGATGGCATTAAATTGCTGGGGTTCCAGGGTGACAATCTGCCCTGATTTTTATTGTGTGGCTTCTGATGGCCGGGTTCCAACTTGCATAGAACTCCGGGACTAAATGTAGGTTGCACTCCTTGGGCTCCTGAAATATGAAGCTGAGCCCAGCTGCCTCAATCCTTTGCACAATACGGGGGAACTCCTGTGCTAGTGGTTCCCGTGCAATATGCTCCTCAGGGAAGTACTTATTCTCCTTATGTTTAGCGTACCACTTCTTCCCTTCATCGGTCACCCACCTCGTTCCGTATTCGCGGCGTTGGCCGCGCAGAACAGCTGGTGCAGCTGGGACTGCTGTGCCCAATCTCATACGTTTTCTCCCGGTGCCTGAAGTAGAAGCACCTTTACCTTTATCCTGCCTACTCGCCATTGTACCTGTCAACATAAATAAACAAGCACAATGTCAAGCTAAATACATGTTAACTTCGGCTAAGTTCGGGTTAAACTAAGTTTACCCCACACTTAGTCCTTAGCTACGGTTATGATACTACGGCGAGGATTACTTTATTTACACTAAAACAAACAACTATACAATTTATTGCTTAGTGCGTTTACCAAAAAAAAAAATCGACAGTATAACTTTTAGCGTACTACTCAGACTTCATACAGCTAATCCCAATCCTACTATCGCTAGCAATTCAACCATCGCACTTAGCAACGAAAACAACAAACAAAAACAACGACAAAAATTCTATATACATACGAATCCAAATAATCAAACCAATTTGAGCAATTTTCACCTTTTCCCAAAAATTCGAGAATTCGTCATCTTTTACACTCTAACAATATTTACAACGACTTATCTCAATTCACAAACACACCCCGGCATATAATTCACCAATTTAGCAAGTTACCCAATTCGATTTCAACAACCCAAGCCCTAGAATTCAATTTTACAATCACATTCGAATCATTCAAGCAATCGACAAGTTCAAACGCTAATTACAACATTCCGAACATCTATCAATCAAAGAATAATTCAATATCATGCTAAATTTCTACTTAGGGTGATATATCTCACCTCACATGCTCAAATTCGATTAGAATCAACAAAAACTTGAGAGAAACGAGGAAAACATACCTTTACGTTGAATAACCGAAGAAACTTGACAAATTGTTTGCTTAGTAGCATGGCACGTTGGTTGGGAGAGGGAATTTAGGTGCTTGGTCGCGGAGAAGAGAGGAAATGGGGAAAAAAGGGCAATAATCGGGGTTAAAAAGAAGAAAAACACACGGGTCACCCGGCAACCCAGTGTGACCCGGCACTGAATATAGGGCAACGTGTCACGGAGGGTAACGCGGAGCCCCTCCTCCGTGACACGGAGCTAACGCGATGGCTCACTGGATTTTTTTTTTTAAAAAAAATTCAGATTTAACCTCAACGTGTCACGGAGGGTAACGCGGAGCCCTTCCTCCGTGACACGGAGCCAACGCCCCAGTGCACTGTCTCTTCATTTTATTCATTTTTTCATACCTTGCCTTTTCCTTCCCGATTCCATGTATATTTTTCTCCGGTTGACCTGAAAATCACCTCACTAAACAAAATTGGTTAGATTAATAGATTTCCCTAACTAAAATGAAAAATACTAACTAAAACGAAAAATTTGGACTAAATCAAGAAAAAGAAAATTTAAAATAAAAACTATTTACACTTTACTAAACAAAAGAAAAATTATTTTTCACGGGTTGCGTTTCGTGCAGCGCCTGGTTTACCGTCGCGGCTCGACGTCCTTTATGCTCAATTATCTACTAGGGTGATGGATGATTTTTCACGATCATTGTCCTCCCCCCAGTAGTGCTTACATCTCTGCCCATTTACCAAGAACGTAGCACTCCGATCTTCTTGCCACAATTCTACGGCCCCGTGAGGGGTCATTCTTACCACTTTGAACGGTCCCGACCATTTAGACCTTAGCTTACCAGGAAACAACTTCAACCTTGAATTAAAGAGCAAAACTTTCTGTCCCGGCTCGAAAATGCGATGCACCACATGCTTATCATGCCATCTTTTGGTTCTTTCCTTGTAGTACTTAGCACTCTCATAGGCATGCCAGCGGAACTCATCAAGTTCACTGAGCTGCATTAGTCTCTTTTTGCCCGCCAGCTCTGAGTCCATATTTAGTTTTCTGACAGCCCAGAAAGCTCGGTGCTCTAATTCCACCGGGAGATGACATGCTTTGCCATAGACCAATCGGTATGGTGAAGTTCCAATCGGTGTCTTATAAGCAGTTCGGCAAGCCCACAACGCATCATCGAGTTTGCTTGACCAATCATTTCGTTGTGTATTCACCGTTTTCTGAAGAATCTGCTTCACCTCCCTATTTGACACCTCTACTTGCCCACTAGTTTGGGGGTGGTATGTTGTTGCCACTTTATGGCGCACCCCATACTTGGCTAGTAATTTCTTGAAACTTGCACTGACAAAATGAGCCCCTCCATCACTGATAATTGCTCGGGGTGTCCCGAACCTTGTGAGGATGTGTTTTTTCACAAACTTCGTTACTACCTTGTTGTCATTTTTGGGGCAAGCTATTGCTTCCACCCATTTTGACACATAATCTACAGCCACCAAGATGTAACGATTACCAAATGACGGTGGGAATGGACCCATGAAGTCAATGCCCCATATATCAAAGGGCTCAACTTCCAGTATATTCTGCAAAGGCATCTCTTGTCTTCTGCCAATTGATCCTGTACGCTGACATCTATCACACATTTTGACATACGCCACAGAGTCTCTGAACAGTGTTGGCCAAAAGAAACCTGACTGTAGAACCTTGTGCGCTGTTCTTTCGCCTCCGTGATGCCCTCCATACAACAAAGAATGGAAGCCCCTCAACACTTCTGCTATTTGACTCTCGAGGATGAATCTTCTCATCACCTGATCTGGTCCCTGTTTGAACAAATATGGCTCATCCCATACATAATGCCGGCTGTCATGCCTCAATTTCCTTCTTTGTTGGTCTGTTGTTTCAGGTGGGTAGACTCCGCTCACTAGTAAGTTGACTATGTCTGCATACCATGGAACTTCAGCTTCTCCCACCGCCAAGAGTTGCTCATCTGGGAATTCTTCATTTATGTTATCATTTTCCATCACATGCGACCGACTTTCCAGTCGTGATAGGTGATCTGCTACTTGGTTCTCACTTCCCTTTCTGTCTCTGATCTCAAGGTCGAACTCCTGCAACAGTAAGATCCATCTAATCAATCTGGGTTTAGCATCCTTCTTGTTGAATAGGTACCGAATAGCTGCATGATCGGTGTACACCACAACTTTCGAACCCACCAAATAAGACCTGAATTTGTCAAAGGCAAACACCAAGGCTAGCATCTCTTTCTCTGTGACTGTGTAATTTCTCTGGGCCGTATTAAATGTTTTGCTTGCATAATAAAGAGAATGGAAAATTCTATTTTTTCTTTGTCCCAATACGGCTCCCACAGCCACATCACTGGCATCACACATCAGCTCAAATGGTTGTTCCCAATCAGGAGAAGTAAGTATAGGTGCTTCTATCAATTTCTGCTTCAACTTTTCAAATGCTGTAACACACTCATCATTCAACTCAAACTTTACCTCCTTTTCTAGCAATCTGCATAGTGGTCTAGAAATGTTGGAAAAATTTTTGATGAATCGTCTGTAGAATCCTGCATGCCCCAGAAAACTGCGTACACCTTTCACTGACACTGGTGGTGGCAATTTTTCAATAACCTCGATCTTAGAACGATCGACTTCCAACCCCTTTTTAGATACTTTGTGGCCCAGGACAATCCCCTCCTTCACTAAGAAGTGGCATTTCTCCCAGTTTAACACAAGGTTGGATTCTTCACATCGAGCCAGAACCCTGTCAAGATTCTGCAAACAAGTAGCAAACGAATTACCGAAAACAGAAAAATCATCCATAAATACCTCAACAAAATCCTCCACCATGTCATGGAAAATAGCCATCATGCATCTCTGGAATGTGGCGGGTGCGTTGCATAGACCAAATGGCATCCGCCTGAAAGCATATGTCCCGTAAGGACAGGTGAAAGTAGTCTTCTCTTGATCCTCAGGAGCTATGGCTATTTGGTTATAGCCAGAATACCCATCAAGGAAGCAATAATACTCCTGTCCTGCCAACCTATCAATTATTTGATCAATAAAAGGGATGGGGTAATGATCTTTCCTCGTGGCTTCATTTAGCTTTCTGTAGTCCATACAAATCCGCCAGCCTGTGACGGTTCGAGTAGGGATCAACTCATTTTTTCATTGGTGACTACAGTCATCCCCCCTTTCTTAGGAACACATTGAACGGGGCTGACCCACTCACTGTCTGAAATTGGGTAGACCACACCTGCATCAAGCCACTTGATTATTTCTTTCCTTACCACATCCTTCATTGCTGGATTAAGTCTCCTTTGCGGCTGAACGGTTGGTTTGGCTCCTTGCTCCATGAATATCCTGTGTGTGCAGAAAGCTGGATTAATACCCTGAATGTCAGACATTTGCCAACCCATTGCTTTCTTCCTCTTTCTGAGGACACCCAATGCTGCCTTTTCCTGTGCCTCTGTCAAGTCTACAGAGATGATAACTGGTAACGTCTCCCTCTCCCCCAAAAAGATATATTTTAGATGGGGAGGCAATTCTTTCAGCTCCAACTTTGGTGCCTCCTCAACGGATGGTTTCGGCAAAGGCTCTAGAGATCTCATCAATGACTGAAATTCCTGTCTCCTCGGATGATTAGGTGCTCCATTCAACAATTGGACCAATCCACAAGCTTCTCTATCTCCAAAATGATCAAAATGTGTCAACGCTCTTTCCAATAGGTCTTGAGATTCAACACCCTGCCTAATTTCTCCATGTTCAACCACACTAATTTCTGAAAGCTCCTCATTTATAGCTGGCAGCTTCATGGCTTTTAGCACATCAAATACCTCTACCTTGTCATGTGCTCGCATTGTAAGTTGACCCGCAGCCACGTCGATTAATGCTTTTCCGGTTGCCAAGAAGGGTCGTCCCAAAATAAATGGGACTTCAGCGTCTGGTTCAAAATCCAGAACAATAAAATCGACCGGAAAAATGAGGGATCCCACTTGCACAAGCACATCCTCAACAATCCCATCCGGCCTAGCTAAGGATCTGTCTGCTAGCTGCAAGATTCCGGTTGTAGGTCTAGGACTCCCTAGACCTAACTTTCTGAATACCGAAGATGGCATCAGATTTATGCTCGCCCCCAAGTCACACAATCCACGAGCTCGGATACTCTGCCCAATAGTCAGCTGGATAGTAAAACTTCCAGGGTCTTTCAGCTTCGTGTGCAGTCTATTTTGGATCCGGGAAGTGCATTCCTCCGTCAAAGCTACCGTGGCATACTCAGTCAGACGACTTTTGTTGGCCACGATGTCTTTAATATATTTAGCATATTTTGGCACTCCCTGCAAGACATCAACAAGAGGTAAATTAACATGTACCTGTTTAAGCACCTCCATAAATTTCTTGAAACACGCCTCCTCTTTGTGTTTCTTGAGTCGTTGAGGGAACAGGGGTGGAGGTCTTTCTGCTTCTGCTTCTTTGGTCTTCCCCCTATCAGAACTTTGTTCCTCCACAACATCTGCTGCTCCTGACTTTTGAGGCGGTCTTTCTGGTTCCACCTCCTTCAACTGCAAACCACTCCTCATGGTCACCGCATTTACCTGCTTCGGATTAGGATCCGTGTCGCTAGGCAGTCCTCCTCTAGGTCTTGTGTTTTGGGCACTAGCAAATTGCCCAAATTGATACTCAAGAGCCTTGGTCGCTAATTGATTATTCTTCACTTCAGCTGCCAATTTAACATAGTCAGCCTGCAATTGCGCCTGATTAGCGATCATGGTCTTAAACATCTCCTCAATGCTCGGTGATGGTGATGGAGGAGGGGCATTGTGATTTCTGAATTGAGATTGGTAGTTTTGTTGCCCTCCTTGATTCCTGTGCATACCCTGACCCAAACATTGGCCTTGTTGGTTGTTGCTACCCCACGAAAAATTTGGATGGTTCCTCCAATTTGAGTTGTAGCCACTACCAAACTGCTGCTGATTTCTTTGTGCATTTCCCACAAAGTTAACCGAATCTGGGTTTGCTCCACAGCACTCAGCTGAGTGCTCACTGCTACCACACACTTTACACCACATTTGCTGGACCGCATTGACTGAAGCTGAAGGCTGGTTCAAGTTCATATTGCTGAAGTGGTTGTTTAACTGATTCTGCAAGGCAGCTATCTGTGCAGTGATAGCTGTAAATCCATCCACTTCAAGCACTCCTGCTGCTTTCCTTGCTCCACCTCAAGATGAATTTGCATTCCATTCTGGATTGCCCTGTGAAATTCGTTTGAGCAAAGTGTACAGCTCCTCATAAGTCTTTTACAGCGCTTGCCCTCCAGCTGCTGAGTCTAACAAAATTTTAGTATGGGGTTCCAAACCCTCAATAAATGTGTGTACCAACACCTCATTGGACTGATGATGATGAGGACAGTCCCGCAACATGGATTTAAATCTTTCCCAGGCTTGATATAAATTTTCTCCCTCCCTCTGTTTGAAACTTAAAATTTGACTTCTAAGTCTGGCTGTTTTACCAGAGGGAAAAAATCTTATCAAAAACTTCCGTGCAAGATCATCCCACGTTGATATAGAATTTGGTGGTTCAGCTTTTAACCACCTCTTGGCTTCACCAAGTAAGGAAAACGGAAATAGGGTGAGCCGAACATAATCAGGTGACACTCCAGCGGGTATATAAGTGTCACTTATCTCCAAAAAATTCTGGAGATGTTGTTGTGGGTCTTCATGAGGGAGACCGGTAAATTGCCCGCTTGTGTGCAAAAGTTGCACCATATTCTGCTTAAATTCAAACCTCCCTCCAGGCTCTGGTTTGCGGATACTAGAATGTACATTGTTGGCATGTGGGATTGCCACCTCGCGAACCGGCCTTGCTGCTGCTTCGTCGGGCACTAACACTGCCCTCACAACCGGTGGATTTTATTGCTCCATAATAGACTGTCTGAGCAACTGCAGCTTCTTTTGTAGAGCTTCTCTGCATTTACAATGAAATTCACGTTTCGGCTCTGTATAAGATTCCACCAGCTCCTTGTCCTTTGCCAGTGTTCACAGAAATCAAGTCTGCAAAATACAGGCTAAGACCAAGTTGTCAACACTTAAGAAAATAAAACAAAAATACAGTAAATTTACACTTAACACAATTTCACCAATTGCCTAGTCTCCCCGGCAACGGCGCCAAAAACTTGTTTGGTGGTTTGCTATAGGGTAAAACCGACACGCAAGTGCACGTGGTCAAACAAGTAATAAAGTGGCTAAGTAAGCCAAGTATCGAACCAAGGAGACTCTGGATAAGTAAAATTGCTTCAGTATACTATATTCTAGCTTACTTCTAATTATGCTGACAACAACGTAACCAAAAGCTAAATAATTTTTTGTTTATAGATTATATACTAAAACTATTAACAACTATTTACTGTGAATTGAAACTATGGATATGAGCATGCCAAGGTTAAGAACAAGTAATGAACTTGATTATAATCATAATTCGATTAGTCTTCTCTTCATGTTGCTAGCCAAGAACATTAGCCAAGAGATTAAAACTCTCGTATTTAATCTCACTTTAGAATCATAAACCATTCGTCTACATTTCTGTGATCAAATGCAATTTATGACCTAGCAATACAATTCCGGTTCCTAATTGACTAATACGGCTTTCAAGTATATTTCTATCAGGAAAGCACATCAAAACCCAATTTTCCCAAATCAAGTTAAGAACAATACCCTATTAATTCAAAACTTTCCAATTTCTTGCTCTCTCGAGTGAAGTTGGACTTTTTAGATGTACATTAATGTCGGCCACACACTAATGCAGTAGAAACAAGAATTAATAGAACAACATAGAAGAAGAAGATGAAAAACCATACAATTCAATAATCAAAATTCATCACCATTGTTCAAAACCTCAGCAAGGAAGAGAATTAGCCACTCATTTGTGGATTAATCATCCTAAAACAAGTGTTAATCATACAAACAATTGATTGAAAGAAGAAAGAAAGAGAGAAAAACCCTTAGCTTTTTCGTCCCTCAACTGCCTCTAACCCACGTCCTTGCTCCACCAAGTCTGAATTTTTTAAAAATAAGCCTAAGTATTCTATTTATACTATTGGGAATTTTTCCCGGAATAACAAGCAACGTGTCACAGAGGCCAACGCGGAGCACTGCCTCCGTGACACGGCGTGGATGCGGACCCTTACTGGAAATCCAAGGTTCGGGAATATAGCCTCAACGTGGCACGGAGGCCAACGCGGAGGCTTATCTCCGTGCCACGGAGCTGTCGTGAGGCTTCACTGGAAATTGCCAATTAAATCACCCTCCAGGCAGTGTGCCTCCGCGATGGTAGCGTGGCACGGCTCCATCGCGGAGCCCCTTTACATTGCGCATTCCAATGTCTTTTCCATGCTCGCATCCAAGTCCAACTCCGATATTGTCCCAACATGCATTTTAGCTCCTAAAAATCATGTTTTACCTACAAAACAATGCTAATCATGTTGGTTAGTATAAATTCACATTTTATTACCAATTACATGAAAATGTATACACATTGCATAACAAACAAGGCAAAAATGATACGTTTGAGTATCACTTGGGCATATAAATCTGCCCAAGATCACCACTCATTTGTGGATTAAACATCGTTAAATGAGTGTTAAACATACAAGCAATTGAATTAAAGAAGAAGGAAAGAGAGAAAAACCCTGATATTTTCATCCCCTTAACTGCCTGTAACCCACGTTCTTGCTCCACCAAGTCAGAATATTGAAAAATGAACCTAAGTGTTCTATTTATACTGGTGGGAATTTTTCCCGGAATAACAAGCAACGTGTCACGGAGTGCATCGCGGAGCACTACCTCCGTGACACGCTACGGACGCAGACCTTCACTGGAACTGGTGGTCCAAGAATTAAATCCCAACGTGGCACGGCGTGCAACGCGGAGCCAAGCCACCGTGCCACGGAGCTATCGCGGACCCTCTCTGGAATTTGGGCGAAATTTCCCTATCCAGGCAGAAGGCCTCCGCGATAGCAGCGTGACACGGCTCCATCGCAGATCCCCTTTATTTCATGTTGTCCAATGTCTTGTCCCTTGCTCGCATCCAAGTCCATCCCCGATATCCTCCAACATGCATTTTAGCTTCCCGAAATTATATTTTACCTGCAAAACAATGCTAATCATGTTGGTTAGTATAAATTCACATTTTATTACCAATTACATGAGAATGTATACATATTAATAGATAAACAAGGCGAAAATGGTACTTTTGAGTATCACTTGGGCATATAAATTTTCCCAAGATCATATATCTTAAATCATAACATCATAAGATTCTGAGAGTAAAGGTTGTATACTGATATCCGAAAACATTAATAGACATGAACTGAAATAAGTGCATATGTGTTTCCATATCTGAAATCATAGGTAAAAGCTCATAAATTGATCCTTGTATCGAATCGGCTGAAAACATGATAAAATATCTTATAGTATATGCATTATTGAAATCATAAGGAACAATGGGAGACTCGTCTTAACCGACAACCACCATGTATAAGCACATGATGATCCCACATCTTACCCACTTAGAGGAGGGCTATCCTAAGACTTGTCATGGAGAAGGACTAAGTAAGGTGTGATATCACGGTGTGCCCTTGGGACAGGGAAACGCTCTCTTGAGAGGCCCCAATATATACCTACGTTGGCGCGTAGTTCATGAGACTGGAAAACCTTGGAACACCTAGCCTACTCAGTGCTAGACACTACTCCCAAAACATATATAATGCTCATATAATCATATATCAAAACCTTACTTAAATCTTAACATATGGGGAGTCTTGACTCAAAACCAGAGATAACTGGACTTATTATCCTTGAATAATTCATGAAATTATGCTTAATTTGAGTAAGCTCTCCCAAATCTTAACATCACGCTTGCATGAAATAGACATCATGAAAATATTCATGGGTAATTTGTAAATGTTCAGACATGCTAGATATTGCATCATACTTAGACGCATAAATCATAAACTAGACTTTTCATGAAACTTACATAATTGCGCATCATCTTCTTAAAACTTGAATAATGAATTGCAATCAAAATAGGTATGAAACCTGCCCATGAATCTTAAAACATCATTTGAAACATGAAGGGAATTGACCCATGAATTAAACATAGAGAATTTCATAAATTGGGTTAAGACCCCATAGAATTATACACTTGAATCCATGAACATGAGATGAGATTTGGGCATGAGCGTGAAGGAAAATTCTCATTCCTGACCCTACATACATGGGTAAGCTTATTCTACACACTTCCTTAAAAGCCCAAGAGATTTGGGTAAGAATTTGAAGAATTCTAGATTTGATCTTTTTTGGGATTCTCTAAACTTGCATGCATGGGAAGACAATAGGTTAGAATAAGCTAAATGCTCTTAATATTCTCCTAACTAAGCTTTTAGGGCTTAAGAGCTTAGTAATTATGAAATTCCCCTACTTAAATCACAGGAAATTTTACTCTGCCATATGTCATGACTTACACCACGAGTCGTACCTCTATGCCACGACTCATGGTTACCATCTGTAGTTACCACTGACTTCCCTGACTTCTTTGAAGTTTTCCACGGGTCAGACCATGACTCATACCACCAATCTATGAGTCATTAGGTACACCCATGGACAACGCTTCCATGATCCTTAGTTCCTCCTCAGGGGTGCAGGCCACTACTCAAGGTTCCACCCTACAAGTCATACCCTAACTCGTTCCCTCTAAATTGATGCACAATAGATCTCGTATCACTACTAACCATGGATCATCCTATGACTCGTGACTACTAACCACAGATCATCCTCTCTTAACCCCAATTTTTCTGCCATTTTTCACCATTGTTGTTCTTAAAACACTCTTCACTATCTCCTTACAACTTCCCACACTCCATAAATCCATCTCCACATTTTCCTTGTTCTCTCACCACCGCACCACTGGGCAGAGCCACCATCGGTGACCACTATTGTGCACTTGCCAAGCTTGTTACTTTCACTCACCCACTTGTTCACACTCATTTGTGGTATGCTCCTTTACTTAAATCATCATTTTTATGTGTTTGAGGCGCATTTTAGGGTAAGAATGATAATTGTAATCTCCCCATTTCCTATTTGTGTTTCATATATTTGTTTTGAATTGACTTTTGGGATGTTGTGGGTCAAATTGAAATTGGAAATTTATGGGGGATTATTGCTTTATATGATATTGTGTTAGTATGTCTAATAATTCCATGAAATTTTTTTGGGGGTGAAGTTTGAGTAATCCACTTGTTGGTAATGCATGATTTGGCCCTATGATTAATTGGGTGATGTCATTCTTAAGGAAAAACCGTCGTTTCTTTGAGTTTGTAATTGTAGTGTGTGTTGGGTTTCAATTGGCATTCCATTGTGCTTTGTTATTCTAAGAAGTATTTTGACAATGTATGGTGAGCACTTTAGTTGAATATGAGGGACAAGTATTCTTATTGTATTAGTATAAGTGGCAGCTTGATGGTTTTTTGATGATAAATGGAGTAACATCCTTCTTAAGGAAAGTTGTTGAGTAATTTTTATTAGTAATTTGGTAATATGATGTCTGTGGGTTTGTCTTTCGGGGAAGTTTGAGTAACCGTTAGACTTTGAATTTATTGAATGTGTGTTAAGTTTGAGTTAGAACCTATGACCCATAAGCTGAAGCACTGTTGTGCACATGCGTGCCGTAAATGTTGCTCTACAAAAGAAAGTAATACGTTGGTGAAGGTTGGTGAGTGCATACTCACTGCCATCCACATGCATTCTACTTGCGTGTCACAAGTCTCCATCTGCAAAATGCAGATGCAACTACATGTATGAGATAAGATTTATAGTTTCTTCTTTGCATATACGCCTCACCTGCGTGACGCGAGTCTCCACTTGCGACATACAGATGTCCCACAGGTGTAAGCACACATCTTCCTACTACTTTTTTCTCTTTTGTATTCCATGTATTTTTCTTTTCTTAGCTTCTTGTAGATGTTTTATTTTTATTTATAATGGAAAATTTACAAAAAGATTTTGGTTGTGTTTTCTTGATACTCACATCTCTTTGCAGGCCATGACATCCTATAGGAAAATCTCTGACAAGAATACCCGTAAAGCTTCCTCCTCTACAAAAAGGAAAAGCAAGGGAAAAGGAAAAAGCAATGATACTCTTGTCCCTTCTAATATAGAAGAGAGTCTCTACTTCTGTGTTGAGGGAATGAAGCCCTACTTCATCAAGTATCGGGATGACCAGTCCTTCACGCTAGAGAAGAGCCTCAACTTGGCAGGCCTGGGGAATGAGTTCCCTAATATCAATAGGTAATTCTCTACATAGGATTGATTGTCGTTCTTGAATGCACCTGGAGGATACTATCCTAATCTAGTGCTTGAGTTCTATGCCTCATATCAAGCGAGGAAAGACTCAATGAAGCACTCGGGGAGGGTAGACGAGTTCCCATATTTTCCTTCTGTCATGGAAAGGGGGAAAGAAATTGACATTATCCCCGACGCCATCAACTCTATCTATTGGGAGGAACAAATTGCTCCGGGGACATAGTTTATGGAAAAGATTGCTACGAAGAGTCACCAACTCAAGTTGGTTGAAGACATCAGTGCGGTTGGGCAGCCGACTTGGGCCACTTTGGGTGGTGAAATTCCCAGCAAGGACCTCCACTTTGAAGCCAAATTGTGGCTAGATTTGGTTTGCTCTCGCCTAATGCCATCCAAGAATAATGAAAAAGTGCATATTGAAGTTGCCATCGTGATATCTTGTATCATGTCAGGAATTCATATGAACTTCAAGGAAGTGGTAGCGGTTCAGATCAAGAGAAAAGCTTGATAACCTGCCCTTTCTTGTGTTGATTAGCGAGTTGTGTGCCAAATACGGGGTGCACTACTTTGACTCTGTCTAATATTGCTCCACCATTAGAGTAATTGACATTGATAAGAAATAGGATGTTGATGTCCCCAAGAGCAAGAAGCAGAGAATGCAATCATAGGACGTCCCTGAGAGCTCCTTGGTTCATGACACTGAGAGTACTCCTCTTAAGCAAGCCCATGATGTTCCTTCTCCCGCAATGTTGGGAAATACTTTTGAGAAGGTTCCACATCTCAAGTCTTCACCACCACCTCCTCCCTCTGGACCTAATGGACTCCATAAGTTGGCGACATGACTTATGCCAACAACAACCAGCTTATCAAATTGGCCAAAAATCTTCCGGCCTTGATCAAAAGGTCTATCAAGAATATGATGGAAGATGTTCTTGAAAATCTTAACAAGTTATTTAAAAGAGTGAATGTCATGAAAGGTGCGTTCACTTCACTCCGACTAGACATGAAGGCATAAACGGCACTCTAGCGATTGCAGACTTGAGTTTTTTAGACGAGGCCATGGCTGCCACGCAAGCTGCTCGAGGTCCAACTGATGATTCGCTTGGGAGCTTTGAGGAGGAGGACAAGAGTGAGCCAGAGGATGATGCTACTATTTCTCCACGAACTCAAAGTATTTTGTTTGAGTCCTTAGGCATGGCTCACTCCCGAAGAGGTAGCGCTGGCACCTATTTAGAGGTAGTGCCGCGTGATGATGATGATGTAGAGTAGATAGCACAGAGAGTTCTTGCCCCCTTATCCTTTTCATTATAACATTAGGGACAATGTTTGATTTTTAGTTGGGGGTGGGGATTTGTTTGATTTGTGTAGTTACCCTTTTCGGGCTTGGATATTATGGATGTTTATTTGGATGCTATTTCTTTGATGAATTAATGCCCTTGCCGGGCTTGTTTTGTAATTGTTTTAATTTTTTACCGTTGTCGGACTTAATTCTCTTGTGATTATGATGTAAGTTGCCATAATGTCTTGTCGGTCTTACACGCCCATTGTTTTACTACCTATGCATCACAATCGCTTTATAAATAGTAGTTAGTGAATAAAATCTGAGGGTTTTCTTTATATTATAGTTCTTTTTCAAGGAGTAATTTTTTTCTTATCTTGTTTTATTGTGTCAAACTGGGTGACATTTTTCAATGATGGATTGAGAGACAACTTTTTTAAGGTAAATTGCCATGTTTTAGTTGTCATTTTGAGTCTTTGTTGCACTTATCTTGAAAGGTACCATTAAAAAAAATTTGGCAAAGAAATCTAATTTTTGAGAAAAGAGGGGTACATGAACTTTAAAAAAACATTCTCTTATCAAAATGCCTACATTCTTTGTATAGCTTTTTGATTCACAAATGATTTTTGTGAAACTCAGAATAACTTGTCAAAAGTCATTCATTTCAATTGATTTTGAGAATAGCTAGACCCTTGAAATTGTGATGCCTTGTGTGGTAAGGTTATTTCTTTTTTATGTGTATGCATGTCATCTAGAACTTGCCCTCAATGTAATTCAAGGCGAAGTTCTAGATGTGGCTGAGCTTGGAAAATGACCTTAGGCCCTTTTTGGATAGTCACTTTACTGAAAGCTATGTCCTCCTCTAACATTGATCTTAGTCAACCCTTTTTGAGCCTTAAACCTTTTTTTTGATAACCATATTACAAGCCTTGACCCTTTTTGAATCCTCTACTTTGGCACCCGTTTCTCCTTAATTGATTGTGATAAAATAAATTAGGGAGAAAAGCCCTAGATGCGGGGGAGAAGGGCAAATGAAATGTTGATATAGACAAAAGCCTAAGTTTGGGGGTGTGTGCATAAAAAGGGAAAAGAAGAATGAGCTTCAATGTGAGGTAGCACCGAATACTTAACATAAAAGAAAGGCTATTTGAACCCTTTGATCAAAGGAAGAAAGAAAAGAATTGAGTGTTGCTATCTCTTATTAAAGGTGTCTAGAAGAAAGGCTCTTTGGGAAAACTTGGATTGAGAAAAGGAGAGATAAGATGGAGTTGACTCTATGTTGTGAGTGAGATGTTTGATTTTTGTCACAAAAGCATTAGGGAGGTTTTAGTCACTTGAACTAAATGATGTCCTACCCTTACCCTTAGCCTAAAATATGACCAGCAAGTCCTTAGTGATTCCAGGCTTTGCAACTCTATATTAATGGAGAGTTACATGAAAGGCAAGCCTACTGTTTGATGTGTATATACCTGAATATCTTTGAGAGAGTGAGTGTTTGTAGATCATCTTATATTCTCTATTATTTGAATTTCATAATTCTGAGTGGGATTCTCTTTTTTGGTGAGTGGCATTACATCCTTGGAATGAATGTTAAAATCTTGATTTCAATTGAGAGGCATGAATGCAACAAGTTGTGTAGTAAACTTATAGGAAAACCTTAAAGGTTGAATGTCAATGATGTGAGATGATTGTTAATCTTGATTGAGTTGAAAATGTCCCCTGATTTGGATTGAAATAATGATAGTGATCTTTGTCGAGTGTTCATGGTTGTACCAATTGAGATTTGTGCATTTGTTATAGTCTTTATAATTTTTGAGTATTTTTGTTATTTTGGGGTTATTTTGAGCGTTGTAGTCCTGTGTGTAGCCCTTTTGATGTAATCATCTTAAGTCAATTCCGTTGTTGAGTTAATACTTTACTTTTGAGGACAAGCAATAGTTCAAGTTTGGGGATTTGATGAGTTGGTAATTTACCAATTCATCTGGTTCTTAAGCATGAGTTATTGCTTCGTTTTTCTGAAATATAGAAGGATTTTATCCCTTTTTCTTCTCTTATGTGCAGGAAGTTCCCTGGAACAAAGATAATCGAGGAATTGAACTTAAAGTGATCTATCGAAAGAAAAATAGGTGACATGCGTGCCATAAGTTAGCACCTGTGTCAAGCAGGTGCCACATAGGAGGAGTTGGAAGTTTGTTAGAAATAGACCTGCATGCTACAAGTCTGCATCTACGGACCGCAAGTGTCATGCAGAAGGAAGTGAAAGAGCACTTCCCTGGATCTGTTGACATATTTGTGTGTCATAAGTTCGCACCTGCGAAACACAGGTGCCAACGCAAGTGGGTTGAGTCTCCTCTGAAGGGCAAAATCGCCATAGAAGGCAAGCACATACTTAAGAAGCTTCCAAGGACATTTTAGAGATTTGTGTAGGGAATATATATATATATATATATATATATATATATATGTGTGTGTGTGTGTGTGTGTGTGTGTGTGTGTGTGTGTGTGTGTGTGTGTCTATACCCCGTTTGTACATACAACATTGAAGAGTAGTGATAGGGACAGAGAGAGTAGAATTTTATACTTTCTTCTTCATCTTCCTTGTGAGAAAACACCATTGTAGCAGATACAAAGCTAGAAGTGATTTTAATTGCTCAATATGATTGATTTTGAGGAATTCTCCTTGGATATAACTTCTTTATTTTTAATTACGAGCAGCTAATTTCTCTTCTAGGGGTGTGTATGAATGATGGGTGTGTAGAATTGATTGGTATTGATTAATTGATCTTAGAATTGATTACAATGCTTGGATATATTGATTTCTTCAAGTTTTAATTTGAAAATCAATGGTTGCAAATATTAATTGAGTTCTCTAACCTTGATTTTTCTTGAGAAAGAGAAGTGAAGTTGGGTAACACTTAAATAGTGAGGATTTGGAGCTTTTGATCTATAGTTGGAGCTAGAAATAGTCATACCCAATTCAATCTCTATTTAAGGGCTACAACTAGAAATAGTCTATGACCACTCAAGCAATGTTTGGTCGTTTTGTAGATCTTGGTTTTGAGATTTGCAGAAATCTAAAATATACACACTCTTATGGTTGAGAAACTTAGAGTGTAGCCAAAAAATAAAGCTCTGAATGCACTAATTGAGTCTAAGGCTCTTAGTCAATACCTATCAGGACGAAGCCCCATCAAAATGCACACTCCTAGTCTCTTAAATTTGTTAGCAACAATCTTGTTCCCCTGCTTTGATTTTATATTTTCATTTGATACTTTTTCAACCAATTCCCCAAATATTTACTTTATATTTAGATATGACGCATTCTTGTGTGAACTAATTTATAACATTTGGTGAATTTAGCCTCAAATTCTTATGGGATTCGACCCCGACTCCTGTTTGGTACTTGTTTTACAATTGACTATTGTTGGCTCCTTAAGCGGAGACTTGCTTTGGATGTTATCAAGGTGGGGACACGTGGGAGGGGGCAGGTGTAGGTGGCCTCTAGGTCAGCCATTGTGCCATTGGTGCCTATCATGGAGGCCTCAATCCATGACCTCTCCATAGCGGCTGCCACTAAAATGTTCTCTTGTCCTACAGGGACTCAATGTCTTCTAGGACGTGCTCTGTGGTATGGTCCTCATCCTCAGTCTTTGTATCCTCCTCCTGATCTAGAGACTCATCGGTGCCCTCTACCGAGACCTAACCCTCCGGCTGTGCAGTGGGTGGTAGAGGCTACTCATAAGTCTACTCTCCCAAGAAGGGATCCATCATCATGGAGTTGATCTTGGTGGACTTGAGCTCATCCAAATCCTTCCTGAGAGCATTGAACTTTTCTCTGAGTAATGCTACATCATCTACACCTCTAGCCTCGACTATGGCCAGTTTGTTTGATAGGCAACCATGGCATCTATCTGGGCTACTGCTACTGCTCTATGTGTTTGAGGGAGGCCCGAATGGGGGATAGAGCAAGTTGCATCATCTTTAGAATGGTCTTCTCTAGCCGTCTGTCACGACCCAAACATAGGGTCAGATCTAGACACGGAACCTAGAACCATAAATGGCTCCAAGTCGACATGACAACTAAAGCTCAACATAATAAATGCGGAAATTTAAAATAACAAAATTCTAAAAAATTCAATAACAATCTAAACAACATAATACATAACACTGATCCAAAGCTGAATACATACTTTGTCTGATAAGCCTCTAGAATCTAACAAGTTGATGGGACAAGACTCCAACTAACTCTCTAATAAACTGAAACTGAAAATAACTAGTAAGAAGGTCCTCGAAGGATAAGGACTCACCAACAAGCTAGGAAATGCTAACTTTGAGGATCTAGATAGCGGTGGCCCTAAACCTAAACATCCGAGTTTGTATCATGAAATGATACAACACAGAGTATGCGGTCAGTACTTGGAATGTCCCGAGTATGCAAGGTAAGCAAAATCGTTAAGTAAGTAAAACTGAGATCATGCATATCATAAAATATATTCAAGATAAGATTCTGAGAGTAAGGCTTGCATGCTATTATCTGAAAACATGATTTAAACATGGCTGAGTCTCATAACTAATTCGAATGACCAAAAGTTGAAACTGATAATCATAAGTAAAACTGAACATTGGGTCAAACCTGCTGAAAACATAATATCATAACTGATGAACATGCATAACTGAAAATCATGAGGAACAATGGGAGACTCGTCATATAACCAATATTACCACGATAGAGCTTACGTGGTCCCGACTATTACACTCAATTGGGCAGAGTCGTCCAAAGCCTTTCCAGGATTAAGGGTGTTACCATGATATCGATATCAAGTTGAAGGCCCCTCGGGGGAAGGGAAAGCTCACAAGGGAGGTAACATACCTACATCGGCATGTAGTTCTGAGGCACGGGGTTGACTGAACCCTTAGCCTACTCGGTGCTAGACACTACTCCTAAAAACATGCATAAGCTCTCCATTGTTTTTCAACAAAGATGAACCATCGTCTTGCGATGAAACTGAATCATAATTGTAGATGCCTAATCTAAAAACATATCATGAGGAGCCTCAGCTCAACCATACCACAAGCTGAAAAGTGGGAGTTTAGACTCCAAAACCATGTGGTAAGCTAATAACATGAAATTGAAGTAAATCATGAAACATAATTAATCACATGGGCTTGCCCAAACCTATACATGCTTTGAGATAGTCAAAATCATGATATAAACATGGGTAATTTGAAATAATGATTTCATCATAGACATCTCATCATACTTGAAAACATAGATCATAATTTCAACCTTTCATGAATTTTCATAATTGGGAATCATAATTGTAAGACTTTGAAATCAGAAATTTTTAATTAAAATCATTATAAAACCTACCATGAATATTAAAACAACATTAGAATTATGAATAGATTTTATCCATGATAAATACTTAGAGAATTTCACAAATTAGGTTATAACCCCATAGACTCATCAACCTTGAATTACATGAATTTAGAAGAGGATTTGGGCATGGAAGTGATGGAATACTCCCACTCATAACCCCACAGACCTGGATAAATCTGATTTCACACCCTTGCTTGATTGCCCAAGAGATTTGGGAAAGAACCTAGGAAATTCTCAAGCTTGATCTCCAATAGTTCACTCTAAATGCATGGTATGGGGAGGTTTAGAATAGGTTAAGCACCTTTTAAACCCTTATAACTGAGCTTAAAATGATGTAGTTTAGGGCTTAAAAGCTTAGAAATTACAAAAACACCCTTACTAAAATACAGGGAAAAATCACACTGCCCGTCACCACGAGGGACACCACGACAAGTGGTGACCCAGTCGTTGGGAACACTGCCAGAAATCAATCATCTAAACCTGCCCCTGACCACAACCAACTCCATGAGTCGTGGAGTCATTTCAAGACTCGTGGCTGCCTCTCGTGGCATCTCTAGGAAATTATACCTTGAACCATTGACCATTTGACCATGACTCACTTTACGAGTCGTTACCCTGACCACGACTCGTCACTTCTTTCATGGTCACCCCCTAACCAAGGGTTCCTGCCAACTCTCCCTTCACTTCGCGAGTCACTTAACGACTCGTGAACTCTCCTCATGGGTCACTAGATGACTCGTCCTGTGGCCCAGGCAACACTTTCCTAATTTCTTCACTTGAACCCTCAGGTATGATCTTAGGGACTTTCAGGGTATTACAATATCTCCCCTTGGGAACATTCGTCCTTGAATGTGAAAGAACATACTGCAAGCTGGGAAAAATGGATTGTCATCCCAAATACTGAACATCTAAAGCTAAAAACTGACGGAGTGACTAACTCCGGACTGAATTACATGACTGAACTGAATTCGTGAATCGCACATACCTGTTCTGACATGAAAGAAAATGGAACACATGGAATGTACATGAAACTAAATAGAGTACTAAGGAGGGAACTGGTACCTTAAGCTGGAACTGAACTGGAAGGGAATAGATGTGGGTATTTAGCTATCATATCTGCTTCGGCTTTCCATGTAGCTCCCTCAGCATGCTGATTTCTACACAAAACCTTTAATAAAGCTACTTCTTTATTTCTTAGCTTCTGAACCTGACGATCAAGTATTTCAACCAAAACGTCTTCGTAGCTAAGGCTATGCTTCACACCTACGCTCTCCACCAGAACAACCAAAGTCGGATCACCCATGCACTTCTTTAAAAGCGACACATGGAAAGCTAATGTACTGAAGCCAATTCTTAGGGCAACTCCAATTGTAAGCCACCTTGCCATCACATCTCACAATCCTGTATAGGGGGACTAAGTTTCCCCTTCTTTCCAATTCTCATCACTCCCTTCATGGGAGACACCTTCAAAAACACCCAATCATCAACTTCGGACTCAAGTTCTCTCCTCCTCACATCCGCATAGGACTTTTGATGACTCTGAGCTATTCTCAAACTTTCCTTTATAAGCTAAACTTTCTCCATAGCCTCATGAACTGAATGCAGTCCTATCAATGTAGCTTCACCGACTCCAAACCAACTAATAGGGGATCTACACCTCCGCCCATAAAGAGCCTCAAACGGAACCATCCGAATGCTGGAATGGTAACTGTTGTTGTATGCAAATTCGATGAGAGGTAAATGATCATCCCAACTACCCTTGAAATCAATCACACACACTCTCAATATATCCTTAAGAGTCTGAATGGTCCATTTATCCTGACTGTTTATTTGCGGGTGAAAAGTTGTACTAAGCTTAACCTGAGTACTAAGTCCCTTTTGAAATGATCTCCAACACTGGGAGGTAAAAAGAGTACCTCTATCTGATATAATAGACAAGAACACTCCATGCAACCAAACTAACTCTCGAATATATAATTTAGTATAATCCTCCGCTGAGTCGGTAATCTTGACCAGTAGAAAATTAGCTAGTTTAGTCAATCTATCCACAATCATCCATATGGAGTCATACTATCAACGAGTATGACCCAACCCTGTAATGAAGTCCATATTGATTTCCTCCCACTTCCAAGTATGGATTCTCATGTCTTGAAGCACACCTCCAGGTCTTTGACGCTCAACTTTCACCTGTTGACAATTCAAACACTTTATCACAAACTCTTTTATGTCCTTCTTCATGCCATTCCACCAATAAACTTCTAGTAGGTCATGGCACATCTTGGTGGCACCTGGATATATGGAATATCTAGAACCATGAGCCTCACACAACATCTACTCCATCAAGTCATCAACACCCAAAGCACATAAATGACCCTGATATCTTAGTACACCATCTCGCCCTTGGGAGAAAACCTCCACCTTCTGATTCTGAATAGCTTCCTTCAACTTTACCAAAATAGGATCCTCGTCTTGCCTAGCTTTGATTTCGGTCACCAAGGAAGATTATGATCCATTCTAAACAATGACACCACCATTTGTCGAGGCAACAAGATGAACTCCTAGCCGTGAAAGCTGATGCACATATTTTACTAACTTTTTCCTCTTCTCATATACATAAGACACACTCTCCATAGAAATCCTACTAAGAGCATCTTCCAACACATTGGCATTTCCCGGATGGTAAAGGACACTCATATCGTAATCCTTAAGAAGCTCTAACCACTTTCTTTGATGCAGATTTAGATCCTTCTGGGTGAACACATACTGTAGGCTTTTTTGGTTTGTAAAAACATCCACATGGACCCCGTATAGATAGAGTCTCCAAATCTTCAAAGTGAATACTACCACTGCCAACTCGAGGTCGTGAGTTGGTTAGTTCTTTTCATGGACTTTTAGCTGCCTAGAAGCATAAGCTATAAACATACCGTGTTGCATTAGTACACAACCAAGGTTGATCCTTGAGGTGTCACAATAAACCACAAACCCCTCAGTACCCTTAGGTAGAGTCAACACTGGTGTTGAGGTGAGTCGACTCTTCAACTCTTAGAAGCTCTTCTCACAGGCCTTCGACCACTGAAAATTTACTTTCTTTTGGGTCAACTTAGTCAATAGTGCTGCGATGGATGAAAATCCTTCTCAAACCTCCAGTAGTAACCAACCAAACCCAAGAAACTCTTGATATTCAAAGGACTCACTATTCTAGTCCAATCTTCATAGCTTCTATCTTTTGAGAGTCCACCTGTACACCCTCACTTGAAACCACATGACCTAAAAGTGTAACTGAATTTAAACAAAATTAACACTTGCTGAATTTAGCATACAACTGATGATCTTAAAAGTTTGTAGCACCACCCTCAAATGAGCGGTGTGCTCCTCCTTGCTTCGAGAGTATATGAGAATGTCATCTATGAACACAATTATGAACATGTCCAAATACGTCTTGAACACCCTGTTCATCAAATCCATAAAAGCTGCAGGAGTATTCGTTAGTCCAAAAGACATAACTACAAACTCATAGTGACCATACCGAGTCTTGAAGGTTGTCTTTGGGATGTAACTCTCTCTAACTCTGAGTTGATAATATCCGGATCTAAAGTCAATCTTTGAAAAAAACATGGCACCCTGAAGCTGGTAAAACAAGTCATCAATTCTTGGGAGGGGATACCTGTTCATGACTATGACCTTGTTCAACTGCCGATAGTCAATGCACATTCGGAGGGAACCATCCTTCTTTCGGACAAAGAAATTGGTGCACCCAATGGGGATTTGCTAGGTCTGATGAAACCTTTGTCCAAGATATCCTTCAATTGCTCCTTCAACTCCCTTAACTCAGCTGGAGCAATTCTGTAAGGAGGAATAGATATAAGTTGCATATCGGGAAGAAGTTCAATACCAAAATCGATCTCCCGCTCGGGAGGAATTCTCAATAGATCATCTGGAAACACTTTTGGATACTCACACACTATAGGAACTAACTGGATAGTCGGGATTTTGGAAGTAGCATCCTTGACCCTAACTAGATGATATATGCAACCCTTAGAAATCATTTTCTTGGCATTAAGGTAAGAAATGAAGTGACCTACTGGTATAGCTAAACTACCATTCCACTCTAGGACTGGCTCACCTAGAAACAAAAATTCTACCGCATGAGTTCTACAATTTACTGAGTCATAACATGCATGTAGCTAATCCATGCCAAAGATAACATCAAAATCGGTCATGGCTAGCTCTACTAAATCTGCTAAAGTGACTTTCTGAAGGATTGTGATAGGGAAATTCCTGTATACTTGTCGAGCTATAACTGAATCATCAACTAGAGTAGAGACTGAGAAGGGTTCTGATAGGATTTTGAGACAGACTCCAAAACTACTAGCAACATAGGGCGTCACAAAAGATAAAGTAACCCCTGGATCTAACAATGTATATACATCAAGGTAAAATACTCATAACATACCAATAACTACATCTGGAGAAACCTCTAGCTCCTGACGCAATGCGAGGGCATAGAATCTGTTCTGCACTGACTACCACCTGCACTAGTGGAGGCACCCTGCTAAGCTGAGGGTGCTGGTAGGGTTGTTAAACTAGTGGTTGGGTGTTGGCCCTTACCATGGTCCTGTCTAGCTGTTGGACAATCTCTGAGCACATGTTCGGGCTTTCCACACCTGAAACAAGCACCTATACCTACTAGGAACTGACCAGTGTGCCTTCTACCACACCTGTCACAACCTAGAATACTGGGCTCTACGGATATGCTCCCCTGACCTCGAGAGCCTGATGCTCATCCCCTCTGGTCGCTCCTAGATCTGGATAGCACAACTGTTGCTGACGGCGCTGGGGCTGATAATCTCTGGTGGAATTGTTGATGATGCCCACCACCATACCTCTACTGAGAGAACCTAAAATTGTCGATCCTGACCCTCTTGGCCTCTCTCTCCTGCTCACTCACTAATAATTCTCAAACTTACACTTCCTGAAAAAGTATGAAGCGAATGTTGTCAATAAAGAACCCAAGAAAGAGGTTGGGGTCAATGCCACAGGGAATATGAAAGGATATAGAAGAACACTAATATATAAACTTTTAAGTCAATTATATCCTAAAGGGGGGAATTTGTAAAAGTAACAAGTAATATTCTTGAGAAAATGAATGTTGATTCCAAATTAATGCAACTAACTAGGGTAAGTGTTCCTGATGGGTTCATAACTACTTCGGGTTTGCACTTGTGATCTATCCCAATACTTGTAGAACTGATAACTAGGATTCATACAAATGACTGGTTTGTCCCTATTGAATGACTATACTCAATCACCGAGTTAGGTCTCATGAGAGATTTCAAATTAATCGATATCAATTTGTCTCAAATTTAACTATCCTACGACCATAGCTCAAGTTAATAAAATTATAATAAAAATCAAGGCTTTGTTGTAATTCTCTTTTCCTAATTTATACCTCTATAGGCTCAAGCAAGTAGAGAATTCAGGCAAGTCCTAATGTTGCACACCATTAAGAATATTTAAAGATGAAGAGAATACAATACAAGCATTTAGTATTGGTCCAAAATCATGTCATATAAACCCTAGTTCATTAATTCATTATGGTTCCCACAACCCTAGTTCTGGAGGTTTTAGCCTCTCATAATTATAAGTAAATTAATAGCATTTACAGACAAAAGCATAAATTAATACTTACAATGATGATAGGAAGAAACTCATTTGATTATTGAAAAAACAAGGAAGAATATTTCAACAACAAGTATCTCAATGTATTTCTAACTCTCAAATCTAAGTTGTAAATTGTCTCAAAAAATTCACTCTAAAATTGTATATATAAGGTTCGCTCCATTACATAAAAATAAAGGGTATTTATAGTAGTAGATTTATGCTTTTCTTGTTTCTTCACGGATTTGATTTGGGACTTGTAGCTCCTTTTTCTAGTTGAAGTGGGATAAGCTTGTTGGAAGCCGAACAGGGTTGGCGCACCGCGCTTGGCATCACGCAGCAAAGGCCCCGCGTTGCGCCACTCCTCGCGATGGAATGCCGGCGCCTCATGCCCCTTATCGTGCTGGAGTGCCTGCGCGCCGCTCTGCTGGTCGCGTAGGTGTGGCAATGTAGTGCTTTATGCCTTGATTTTGCCTTTGTTCATTCCAACTTCTTCACATTCATTTCAAAAGTCTCAAATACACCCAAATCCATCACTTTTAGCCCTAAAAGCATCTCGTCATGTGTGTTAGCCTTTTTTCAAAAATATATAACATAAACACATGCAAACACACATAATTTATTGTCAAAACCTAGTAAATATGGGCAAAATATGGCTAAGAAGTGCGTAAATACGCCCTTCATCACCACTCCACACTTAAACTATTATTCGTCCTTAAACAATCTACTACTTCCCTTCTCAAATTTAGACACAGAATTCATCCTACAAATAGGTCTACTTGCACTTAGGATCGTGAGACAAATCAACTAAGCTCAAACAATTCTCTCTCATGCATATAGGATCAACATTAAAATGTCAAAGTTCAAAATCGCTTAGATTTTGAAAACTAACTCATCAAGATATATTTGGGCCAACATGAATTATATATAATTTAGCAATCAAGATTTACCAAAGTCTTACCATTGCGCCCCTCACAATTTGGAGAGATTCCCTTTCTTACACAAGATATAAGTCAATATAAATTTGGGCATAAATAAAACAATTTCCGCTCACTCTCCTAAAGAACTCAATATACACGAAAAAGATGACCCATAGGCTTTCCCTTAGTGTAATACTCCACTAACGTAGAATTTTGAATCAAGGATCCATTAGGACTTAAATTTGGTTGTAATGTAGGCAAAGAGACGGGTAGGGACTATTTGGCCAAGATAGTGACTAACCTCCCTAAGAACTTTTATACTTCATAATTTTTAGCACATTCTTCAATTTCTAAATATTCTCCTTATACCTCCTTTTATTTTTCAATTTTTCAACTTACGTAACTAATGGGGATTTTTTTCAACATTGAGCTCATTCAAACATCATTTTTTTTCGAAGCTCTCTCTTCTTCTTTTTTTTCACTAACATCACCCTCCTTGTTTAGCGAATTTAACCCATTTCTATTCTTCTAATTTCCACATTTTTTAGCTTTTTCCTTCACTTTTCCACTTATGCTCCTTTCATACAAAATTTATCAATTGAAGTGCTATAGAAGTCATTTGAATCAAATACAAGTTAATAGAACAAAAAGGGATTAGGCTTGTAATATGGCTATCAAAAGAATAGGCTAAGGCTCAACATGGCTAACTAGGATAATTACAATCAAGGTAGGTAAAATATAAAAATAAGGCGACCAAAGAAACGCCTATATCACTTCCTAGTTTCAGCATTCTTATTTCGCTTTGCACACACATCAGACAAATTGTAGGCATAAATTTACAAGCATGAAGTATATCAAAAATTCCTCACACATTGGCACAAAATGGTTTAACAATGGAAATCAAGATCACATAAACACATATATTCATATTGCATGCATAACATAATTAAGCCCATTTTTTTCCTTCAAGCACAAGAGTCAAGTTCCAAATGACTAAGTATTTTTATCTTTTTCATGTATTTGTGAGTGAATTTTCATAAAGTTTGAATGATACCTAAAGTGACGCACCTAGCATTCGTAGGGTTTTTATTCTTCCTAATGACTAATTTACACTTAAGACGGTCGTCATCCATCTATCATCGGGCAAAGTCATGACTCAGTGACTAAAAATAAAAAAACATAAAAATCTAGACTCTCTAGTCGGTTCTAAGGGACTATCCACCGAAAACAAAAACTGAAGGAACTCAAAATAAAATAAAACCATAAAAAAATACTACAAACCAACAAGCATGCAAGATAAGTCATAAATCCTAAAAATACTAGGCCTACCATGTGTGAATTTAGTAATTAAGGCATGCATGGTAATATGAGGTTTACTTCTCCCACCCCACACTTAATTAGTCACACTGTCCCCAGTGCTAAAACAATAAAGCATAAAGTAAAAGAGTGAAAGAAGAATTCCCTGGGCCTCTACTCCTCGTCGTCTGTGGGGGCAAGAGCAGCTTCCCCCATCTCATAATCCTCCTCATTATTATCACTAGACTCTATGTCCGAGTCTACTCTTTCCATTTCGTCATCTGTGGCCTAATCATCATCAAAGGGCTCCTCGAATCCAGGACCAACTCTACAAAGGGATCGCGAGTGTTCGCTCAGAGGATAGTCCATGTTAAGTTGTTGTAGCTTCTCCTTAGTCATACCATTCATCCTCGGCTGCAATATTTGCATACCGTACAAGTGGCTCAACATGTTGTTAATTCATGCATTACACTCATTGACAGAAAGGACTGGACCATTTATACCCTCTGGTTCCTTAGTTTTGGTCATATCAGTCCCCCTAGGATCATAAGCAGGTCTATAGTTCGCCTTCTCTTCCTCACTGTCATGCCCACGCGGAAATCGGTTCAAGAGAACCCCAAACCCAAAGTTTTGACCCTTTTTCACCCTTGCTCTCTTCAACACATTTTTAGTGAGCATCCCCACATTAATTGGCATTCCAGTCATTAGCGCATAGACAAGACACACTCTTATCCTAGTCACATGGGTTACATGCTTTTGGGGAACTAAACAATCACAAACAATTTTTAACCAGACACGTGCCTCTCTACTTAACTGAGCATATGACAGCGATACATGATACCCAAATTATTGGTGGCAAGTCCATCTTGCAACAGAGTTAAGGCCACACAGGGTATGTCTAGTGTCTCTATACAGGGGTTTCTTCACAATGTTAACAAAGGGTTGTGGGCCAACATGAGGCGTCCCAAGTAATCTATTCAAAGCAATAGGTGCAAACTCGATAATTTAACCCCTAATTTTAACTTGGTTCTACCTCTCCTTTGGCATCCAACTTGCAAGGAATTCCTTCACCAAATTCAAATTACAATCACCCAGAGCATCAAACAAAAAACCAAGACTAAGGGTGAGTAACCTGTCTACCATGTGAGGAAAAACTAGTGACAAGCAATTTCTATCAATAAACATATCATGTGAGTATTTGGATTCTTTATGCTCTTTAAATCATTTTTTACCTTCTTTCTCTATGACCCAACAAAGCCCATATCGCCTCAATGGTTGTGGTGCCATCCGTACATCCTCATGCTCCTCTTCACTAGTTCTCCTTGCTCTTTTTGACCCATGGCTTGAAGAAGCCACACCCTTCCCTTTGTTTACTTTTGGTGCCATTTTATGGAGGTTTCACAAGAAAGATGATATACTTTGTGATTTTGGTGAAAAACAAGTTGGAGGAATTTGATGAAGAGATGACTTTTTGAAAGAGTTTTCTTGAGATTTCAAGGGTGTACGGCACGGCTTTCACTATAATAAGCTGAAAAAATTAGGTCTAGGCCTTTTAAATTACTCCCATAGGCTGGAATTCATGTTTTAGCCCTCACATTTTTCACCTGGAACCTTCACCTCGCGTCGCAGGGCTCACTGCCTCGTTGGTCTGTGCGTTGTGCCTCTAAATATGTTGTCTCACCTGTGCATCGCGCCAGGCCTTGTGCTGCTTGGCCTGCGTTATGCCACCTGTGCTAGTCCAGCTGTTTTGCACCCCGTTTTCAATGTCCATGCTCAATTTTTGTTGAAAATCATGTCTTATCACCTAGACACTTAGACAAACACATAAAAACAAAAAATTTATCTTAGGTTGCCTCCCAAGAAGCACCTGATTTAGGATTGCAGCACGACGCAGGTATCTTGATTACTCAGACTTCATCAAGATACCTGTTGGGGTAGTGGTCACATTTTGGCCGCTTGTTTTACCGCGCTAACATGGGACACATCAGAAAATGGAAAAAAAATGTAAAATAGGAAATAAAGACTAAAATTTAAACATAAGCAATTAATCTAATCCTAAGAGTATTCCCTAGCAACGGAGCCACTTTTTGATAACGCTCAAATTGACACTTCCTGATAAAGTATGAAGTGGACATTGTCAATAAAGAACCCAACAAAGAAGTTGGGGTCGATCCCATAGGGAATATGGAAGGATATAGCACAACACTAGTATTTAAGCTTTTAAGTCAATTATTTCCTAAAGGGGGGAATTTGTAAAAGTAACAAGTAATATTTTTGAGAAATTGAACATTGATTCCAAATTAATGCAACTAACTAGGGTAAGTGTTCTTCATGGGTTCATAACTACTTCGGGTTTTGCACTTGTGATCTATCCTAATACTTTACTTGTAAAACTGATAACTAAAATTCATCCAAATGACTGGTTCGTCCCTATTGGTTAACTATTCTGATAACGCTCAAACCACACTTCCAACTGAGGTATGAAGCGGACGTTGTTAATAAAGAACCCAACTTAGAGGTTGGGGTCGATAACACAGGGAATATGCAAGATCTAGATTACAGCCGGTAGATGAACTCATATGGTAATTACTTCACAATGGGGGGATTCTAATAAAAATTAATAATAGAAATAAAAAGCAGTCAAGATTATATTTGTGAATTAATAATTAAAGGACAACTAGGGTTTGTGTTCCCCATGGGTTCATAACAGCTTTAGGTATACACTCGTGTTCTTTACCAATACTTACTTACATAACTGATAATTTAGGTTCATTCAACGATCGACCAATCCCTATTGAATGACTATCCTTAATTAGTCGACCAAGTCTCATGAGTTTTGCAAACTAACCATTATCATTAAGTTCCAAATATAACTATCCGGCGACCACAGCTCAAGTTAATACAATGATAATCAAGATAAAGGCTCTGTTGTAATTCTCTTTTCCTAATCTCTACCTCTTCGACCAAAGAAAGTAAAGAATTCAGGCACTTCCTAATGTTGCGCACCGCTAAGAATCATTAAAGATGAAGAGACTACAATATAAGTAATTAGTATTGGTTTTAGACTCACTTTGTGCAACCCTAACTTGTTGACACACCATGGTTCCCACAACCCTAGCTATGGAGGTTTTAGCCTCTCATAGTTGCAAGGTTGTGAATTGTATTCATGATTGAAAACATAAAACAATACTTACAAAGATGATTGAGAAAAACAATTCCTTCAATTAATCCATGAAATCTTGAATAACAAATAGTAAGAACAATATGAATTCAAGAAAAGGTTGATCACAAGGTTGAACCAACTCAATTCTCTCTTTCAATGATGTCAAATTGTTTACTACAATGTTTTCCTACTAAAAAAGTCTATTCGTCGTCCTCTATGAAAAATAAAACATAAAAAGTATTTATAGAGACACAAGAATCCTTTTCCTAAACTAACAGGACTGCTTTCCATATCTGTAGCCGACCTCATCATGGGTCCACCTACAACTCGTAGGGGCTTCTCACCGACTGTGGCATCGACTCGTGGCTTGGAGTGTTGTCTGAATTTTGGATAAGTATTGGGCCAAGGTACGATTCGTACCAACATCCTATGACTCGTACATTGCACCCGTGGATTGATCCTGATACTTTGAAATTTATCTAAACTTCACCACAACCATTATGGTATGACTCGTACCTTCACCTCACGCTTCGTTGGGTATTCTCGTACTAAGAATCAGCCTCCTGTGCAATTCTTATGGATTTCATCACGACTGGCTTACCACGACTTGTACCATCATGGTACAATCTATGACAAGTCTCATGGGATCAGTCTTCCAAGTTAAACTTTCAGCTTCTAATCAAGGCCCTCAATACGACTCGTAGGTCCATCCTACGGATCATACAGTGGACTGCACTTTTTGCCCTTTTTTTGGCACACTTTTAGATTCCTTTTGCAATTTATTGTTCCAACACTCATTTATCCTGAAATCAAAGGAAAAGTGCCTCATATCGACATAAATACACCTAAATCCATAGTGCTATTTTCTTAGTTTTGAGCATCAATAGTGCTTTAAATCCACAATACATCAACACCCTCAACTTAAGGCTTTTGCATGTCCTCGGGCAAAGAAAAAGAAAAACTATACACGATGCTCAACTAGAAAATAAACTTAAGATACTACAGCCAATACTCAAACAAATATGTGCACTCTATATACAACTCTATTGGCCCTTCCTCCTGAAATATCATTAGCTATTGTATTGCAAGCAACATCAAAACATTATATTCAGGGATCAAGACATGTCATCTAGCTATCAACAAGAAATCAAGTCATCACCTATGTGTTTCACACAAACAAATGGTAAAAGCAAACATAATCCATGTACCCTCACACAAAATGAAGTCCCCACTCTAGTATGAAGTATCAAATGAAACATGGGACTAGGCAAATGAAGCACTCACTCTCTCAAAGAACTGCAAGTATTATGCCTCAGATACCACAGGTTTGCCCTTATTTTCTCTGCTTTGGTTTGTTAGATGGTCAAATTAAGATTACTATAGGACTTGATATGTATTATAATGTAGGCTTAGGGCTGGACATGATAAATATGGAAGATTTTATAAGTAATTATCCCTTCCTTGGCACTACATCCATTGGCTACACCATTCTCCTATTTCACCCTTCATTTTTTGTGTCTTCTTTTCTTCCCTTTTTCCCATTTTAAGAATATTTGCATGGTTGAGGTGATTTTTCACATTTTTCAACAATTTCAAGCTATTTTGAATTTTTCTTTTTTCTCAATATTCTCAAATTTTTAGCTTTTTATTTTTTCACCTCACCACACCTTTTTTCACCTTTTTTTTTCTTTTCTCTTTCTTTTCTTTCCTTTTCTCCCCCTCCCACCATTTATGCACCCTACTCTAGCCACCCTCAACTTAAGCATTTTGCTTATGTTGAGGTTCACGATCCAAGGAAGGACCAGGGCCAAACAGGTTCATTATAAATAAATGGGTACGGTTAACAGGTAAATCAAAGAAATATGGTCTATTAAGGCTCAAACTTGGGATCAAGGGATTCATGAAACTTTGGTAGGGAAATATAGTCTAAAAGTGAGCTATAACAAAAATGGCCTATGATCATCTCCTAACCAACCATCCTTAACCTATGTAGAGACCAACCAGGCAAGTTTTAGATCTTTAACAATATACCGCAATGAATACTAAGACCTCACTCACACATGGTACATGAACTATTTTTACTTTACCTGTCTGGTTCATACATGACTTAAGACTAGAACTATTAATAACTAAAATGACATAAAACAATCCACAAAAATAATGCATTGTTGTCAAAAATACACAAGCAAAAATTTTTAAGCAGGGTCAATTTTTTCAAAAACAACAAACTTAGTGCATATCCATTGGCTAAGTATTCCTAAGTTACTTTCTAATTAAACAAAAAAATCACAACTAAAAAAATAAAAATCCTAACACATGTCGTTTCTACTAGATAGCGTGCTTGAGAAAAAAGAAAAACGGCAAGAAAAATCCTCAAACAAAAAAAATATCCCAAAAATACAAGTACACCCCCCCCCCTCCCCTTTTTAGAAAAATTAAGCTTCGTCCCCGAAGCATAAAATATAAGCATGTAGGGAGAAGGACATACCTGTGGATACTCAGACTTCACCTCTCATGGGTTGCCTCCCATGAAACGCCTAATTTAACATTTCAGCACGACGCAAGTGGTCTGGTTACTCAGATTTCACAAAACCACCACTTAGGTTGCCTCCCAAGAAGTGTCTGATTTAACGTCGCGACACGATGCAAGTCTCTTGACTACTCAGAATTCGTCAAGTGACTCATACTCATCCTCCAGTGTTGAGATCACACTAAAGTCCTTTGGTTGCTTCATGGTCCGATAGATGTTGAAAGTGACCTCTTCTTATTTAAGCCTGAACTTTAACAGGCCAGCTTCCACATCTACTAGAGCTCTCCCAGTAGTGAGGAATGGTCACCCCAGAATGATGGGGGCCTCATAATCGACCTCCCAATCCAAGATCACGGAGTCCGCTGGGAATATGAACTTATCAACTTTGACGAGCACATCCACTAGGATCCCCACTGGTCTCTTTACTGTTCTGTCGGCCATCAGTAACCGCATGTTGGTTGGTGTGGGGGCTCCCAATCCAAGCTTCTTGAAGACCTCCAAGGGCATTAGATTAATGCTAGCTCCCAGATCATAGAGTGCCCTTGCAAAATCGACATTACAAATGGTGCAAGGTATCGTGAAGGCACCTGGGTATTCCTTTTTCTAAGCTAGGACCCTTGTTGCTATGACACTGTAGTGATGGACATTGTCAACTGGCTCATAGCTTGCAGATCTTTTCTTCGTCACCAGGTCCTTCATTAATTTTGCATATCTTGGCATCTGCTCTAGTACTTCGACCAACGGTATATTCACAAAAAGTTGTTTGAGCATTGAAAGAAATTTTTGGAACTTACCGTTGTCCACCTTTTTCTTCATCCTTTGTGAGAATAGTGGTGATGGTCTTGGGATAGCCTTTTGCACTAGAGTTTCCCCTTGATCAATGTCGCATTCCTTCTTACACCTAGGGGCCTCTTGCAACTCATCATGTTGTGTCTCATCACCAATCTCTTCTTCCTCAATCACGCTCTCTTTCCTCATTTCAACTACAACAGGGAACGGGGGGTCAACTGTGGTTTTATCACTCCTAGTCATCACTTCCATGCAATGAGCTTCATTCTTTGGATTCTGGACAGTGTTGCTAGGAAGTGTACCTTTTTGCCTAGGGTTTATTGATGCTGATAGTTGCCCAAGTTGGTGTTCTATTTGCTTGATGGTGGTGACATGAGATTCCACTTTCTGACCCATGCTAGATAAGTCACTTCAAATTTTTTTAACTGATCATCCGTGAACCTCACCTTTTTAAGCATTTCGGCCATCATACTCTCCAGATTTGATTGTCCGGCCTCCCCTTCTCGTGCATTACGAGGCACATAGACTCCAGCCTGGTCATTGTGATATCCATCATTTCTTCTTCGTTATCCCTCTCGCTCACGACCACGGCTCCTATCTCTGAGCCCGTTCCTGTTGTAGTTGTCTCTTTATTGGTTCCGACCATGATTTCCAGAACCTTGGTGCCAATTGTCTTGTCCAGACGCTTGGGGGTTGGCTCAGAAACTCGCCATTTGGCTATCTAGGAAGTTTGCCTCTTCATCCGAATCAGAGTGATCTGCTCCCTGCTCCCTTCCTTGAGTTCTCACTGCATTTACCTTTTTGGCTCCTGCTCCCATGATATGCTTTGTCAGCAAATCCAATTATGTGAGCCAACTCCTTATCGCGTTCTTCCTCCTTCCTTCATTGGTCTGCTGTTAAAACAAAAACATATGTACCTGCCACTACATCAGCCTCCCTCATATGCCAGGCCTTGTTTGTCTTAGTCACCCTGTCAAGGATAGTGGCTGCTTCCTCCCAGGTGTGACTCATTAATGCCCCTCTAGTCACCATGTCCGCTACAACCTTGGTGCTATTATTAAGAGACCTATAAAAAATTTCCAACAAATGGTCATCTAGGATTTTATGGTTCGGGCACTTAGTCAACTTCTTTTTGAACCTCAACCAGGTTTCATGAAGTGCCTCAGTCTTATTTTGCTGGAAATTGTAAATCTCATCTTTAACTATAACATCCTTGATGGGGAAAAGAATCTCTCCAAGAAGGCTTGTTTAAGTTCCTTACAATTGATTATGGAGTCGTTGGGCAACTCCGATAACCACAAAGTAGCTTCCCCTGATAGAGAGAAAGGGAAGAGTCGGAGTCTTATGGCATCCTGGCTTACTCTAGGCAACCCATATGCCTTTCATATTCCTACAAAGTTCATCAAGTGTAGGTTGGCATCATCCGCTGCGTGGCCACTGAACACCCCCTTCATGTTTAGCAATTGAATCATGGTGCTCTTAATGTCAAATTTGGCCCCAGGGGGTAGTGGTGGTGGTATAATTGCTCCAGTTGACCCAACTTAATCAATTTCAGGGTCCTCATCATTAAAGAACTTAGGGGAAACTCTCTGAGCTCAGTTTCCCCTCCAATGTCGTCCAGTGTTTACCACCTCATCTCTGTTATCACCAGCCTGCTGAAGGGCAGCTAACTGAGCTAGCTCGGCTTGCCTAGATTCTTCAACTAAGCGGGATTCTCTTTGCTCTGGGTTTTCCATTCTATGCAGTGCTCATTCAATTTCGGGATTTAGTGGAACAAGGGGGTCTCCTCTACTCCAAGTTCTTGGCATTCACCGAAGGACAGCCTGTGGGTAATCAAAAACACAAAAATAACCATAATTAAGGAAAAAATTAACAAAAAGTCAACTACAAGCAAATAACCTAGTATTAGCCGTATTCCCCGGCAATGACTCCACTTTTTGATAACGCTCAAACCACACTTCCAACTGAAGTATGAAGCGGACATTGTCAATAAAGAATCCAACTTAGAGGTTGGGGTCGATACCACAGGGAATATGGAAGATCTAGATTACAGTCGGTAGATGAACTCGTATGGTAATTACTTCACAATGGGGGGATTCTAATAAAAATCAATAATAGAAATAAAAAGCAATCAAGATTATATTTGTGAATCAATAATTAAAGGATAACTAGGGTTTGTGTTCCCCATGAGTTCATAACATCTTTCGGTATACATTCGTGATCTTTACCAAACTTACTTACAGAACTGATAACTTAGGTTCATTCAAACGATCGGCTAATCCCTATTGAATGACTATCCTCAATTAGTCGACCAAGTCTCATGAGTTTTCCAAACTAACCATTATTATTAAGTTCCAGATATAACTATCCTGCAACCACAGCTCAAGTTAATATAATGATCATCAAGATCAAGGCTCTGTTGTAATTCTCTTTTCCTAATCTCTACGTCTTCGACCAAAGCAAGTAAAGAATTCAGGCACTTCCTGATGTTGCGCACCGCTAAGAATCATTAAAGATGAAGAGACTACAATATAAGTAATTAGTATTGGTTTTAGACTCACTTTGTGCAACCCTAACTTATTAATCCACCATGGTTCCCACAACACTAGTTGTGGAGGTTTTAGCCTCTCATAGTTGCAAGGTTGTGAATTGTATTCATGATTGAAAATATAAAATAATACTTACAGAGATGATTGGGAAAAACAATTCCTTCAATTAATCCATGCAATCTTGAATAACAAATAGCAAGAACAATATGAATTCAATAAAAGGTTGATCACAAGGTTGAATCAACTCAATTCTCTCTTTCAATGATGTCAAATTGTTTACTACAATGTTTTCCTACTAAAATTAAGTCTATTCGTCGTCCTCTATGAAAAATAAAACATAAAAAGTATTTATAGAGACACAAGAATCCTTTTCCTAAACTAACAGGACTGCTTTCCATATATGTAGCCGGCCTCGTCATGGGTCCACCTACGACTCGTAGGGGCTTCTCACCGATCATGGCATCGACTCGTGGCTTGGAGTGTTGTCTAAATTTTGGCTAAGTATTTGGCCAAGGTATGATTCGTACCAACATCCTATGACTCGTACATTGCACCCATGGATTGATCCTGATACTTTGAGCTTTGTCTGAACTTCACCACGACTAGTATGGTACGACTCTACCTTCACCTCACGCTTCGTTGGGTATTCTCGTACTGAGAATCGGCCTCCTGTGCAATTCTTATGGATTTCATCACGATTGGCTTACCAAGACTTGTACCATCATGGTACGATCCGTGACAAGTCTCATGGGATCAGTCTTCCAAGTTAAACTTTCATCTTCTAATCAAGGCCCTCAGTACGACTCATAGGTCCATCCTACGGATCGTATTGTGGACTGCACTTTTTTACCTTTTTTGCACACTTTTAGCTTCCTTTTGCAATTTATTGTTCCAACACCCATTTATCCTGAAATCAAAGGAAAAGTGTCTCATATCGACATAAATACACCTAAATCAATGCTATTTTCTTAGTTTTGAGCGGCAATAGGTCTATAAATCCACAGCACATCATATACTCAATTATCGGGTTAGGTCTCATGAGCGGTTTCAATTTTACCGCTATCAATTTGCCCCAAATTTACTTATCATGTGACCACAACTCAAGTTAATACAATGATAATAAAACTGAGGCTTTGTTATAATTCTCTTTTTCTAATCTCTACCTCTCTAGGATCAAGCAAGTAGAGAATTCAGGCAAGTCCTAACATTGCGCACCGTTAAGAAATGTTTAAAGATGAAGAGAATACAATGCAAGTTTTTAGTGTTGGTTCAGAATCACGTCATACAAACCCTAGTTCATCAATTCACCATGGTTCCCACAACCCTAGTATAAAGGTTTTAGCCTCTCACAATTACAAGTAAAATTAATAGCATTCATAGACAAAAGCATAAATTAATACTTACAATGATAGGAGGAAGAAACTCACCTGATTATTGCAAAAACAAGGAAGAATAATTCAACAACAAGTATCCCAATGTATTTCTAACTCTCAAATCTAAGTTGTAAATTGTCTCCAAAAATTCACTCTAAAATTTTATATATAAGGTTCGCTCCATTACATAAAAATAAAGAGTATTTAGAGTAGTAGATTTATGCTTTTCTTGTTCCTTCACAGATTTGAATTTGGACTTGTAGCTCCTTTTCCTAGATGAAGTGGGATAAACTTGTTGGCAGTCGGACAGGGTTGGCGAGCGCGCCTGGCATCACACAGTAAAAGCCTCGCATCATGCCTCTCCTTGTGCTGGAATGTCGGCGCCTCGCACCCCTCATTACACTGGATTTCCTGCGCTCCACTCTATTGGTCGCGCAGGTGTGGCAGTGTAGTGCTTCATGCCTCGATTTTGCCTTTTTAAATTCCAAATTCTTCACATTCATTTCAAAAGCCTCGAATAAACCCAAATCCATCTCTTTTTGCCCTAAAAGCATCTCATCATGTGCATTAGCCTTTTTACATAAATATATAACATAAACACCTGCAAACACACATAATTTGTTTCAAAACCTAGTAAAGTATGGGGAAAATATGGCTAAGAAGTGCGTAAATACACCCTTCATCACTCACCTACACCGCCTTTATCTGTTGGGCGTACGAAACCAGCCGCAAGAAGTCCATATCCTGATGAAGCATAGCGGTCCTGCAATCCTTGACCAAATAGCCTGTTATCCCATGTATGAACCTGCTCACTCAAGCCCTCTAATCAGCCACCATCTCTGGCGCGTATTTGGACAAGCGGGTGAACTCTAAAGCATACTCTTGGACCATCATGTTAATCGGCCTCAGCTTCACAAATTCAGCTGCTTTGATCTCCCTCATCTCTCGAGGAAAGAATCGATCCAAGAATGCGATATGGAACTCATCCCAATCAATGGGATCCGCTCCAACTGCCCTGCTATCCTTTCACTATCAGAACCATATATGGCAACCCCTTTTAGCTGATAAGAGGCTAGATTTATGCACTCTTCCCCTGTCACCCCTATAATTTGGGTGATCTTCTGAATCTCATCGATAAACTCATGGATCTTCATCCACCTTCGATCCGAGGATTTCCGGAGGGTTCATCCTAAGAAATTCCTTGACTTTTGCCGCTGTCGCATACCGCCTACTGGTTGACTTGGGTGGTCAATGTTTGTGCAAACATCTGGATGGCTACCCTAAACTCCATGTGGGAAACCTGCTTGGGCACACGATCCTAGAGGGCTGGTGGAGTCTGCCGGTGCCCATCTTTGTTGCCATTCCCATCGCCATTTCCATTTCCTGTTCCTTCATCTGTTATCTCAGCGAGGAGGCATGATTCTACAAATGTGTATAGCACAAGTTAGAAGTATATAGAGGCATTTCATCGCACAACATAGATCATGAAAGAAGGGAAATTTCCTAAAACATTTCATAGCCTCTTAGTCACAAGTGTGGCGCGCTTTACACCTATGAAAAAAACTCTACATAACGTGGCTTTTAGACACCCTAGGATACTTAAAAACCTAATGCCCCAGTACCAAGTTTTTCACAAACCAAACATAGGCCCTGATCTACACACGGAACCTAGAACCATAAATGGCTCCAATTCGACCCATGGAATGAACATGAAAATTAAAGCTCAACATAGTAAATATGGAAATCTAACATTTAAAATAATGAACGTCTGAAAATTCAATATTAATTTGAACAACATAATACATAACACTAATCTAAAGCTGAATATATACTCTGTCTGATAAGCCTCTAGAATCTAATGAGTTGATGGGAAAAAACCCAACTAACTCACTAATAAACTGAAAATGAAAATAGCTGGTAAGAAGGTCCTCGAAGGATGAGGACTCACCAACAAGCTGGGAAAAGCAAACTCTGAGGATCTCTCTAGCGGCGGGACTAAACCTGAACATCCGAGCCTGTATCATGAAATGATGCAACATAGAGTATGCTGTCAGTACTTGGAATGTACTGAGTATGCAAGGTAAGTAAAACCACAAAGTAAGTAAAACTGAAATCATGCATAGCATAAAATATATTCAAGATAAGACTCTGAGAGTAAGACTTGCATGTTATTATCTGAAAACATGATTTAAACATGACTAAGTCTCATAACTAATTCGAATGACCCAAAAGTTGAAACTGATAATCATAAGTAAAACTAAGCATTGGGTCAAACTTGGTGAAAACATAATATCATAACTGATGAACATGCATAATTTAAAATCATAAGGAACAATGGGAGGATCATCATATAACCGAAATTACCACGATAGAGCTTACATGGTCCCGACTATTACATTCAAGTGGGCAGAGCCATCCAAAGCCTTTCCAAGCTTAAGGGCGTTACCATGATACCAATATCAAGCTAAAAGCCCCTTGGGGGAAGGGAAATCTCACAAGGCAGGTCCCAATTAATCTGAATATACCTATGTCGGCATGTAGTTCTAAAGCTCAGGGTTGACTGACCCCTTATCCTACTCGGTGCTAGACACTACTCCCGAACATATACATATGCTCTCTATCATTTTTCAATAAAGTTGAACCATCATCTTGTGATGAAGCTGAACCATAATAGTACATGCATAATCTGAAAATATATCATGAGGAGCCTCGGCTCAACCATACCACAAGCTAAAAAATGGGAGTCTAGACTCCAAAACCATGTGGTAAGCTAACAACATGAAATTGAAGTAAATCATGAAACATACTTGATCACATGGGCTTTCCCAAACTTATACATGCTTTGAGATAGTCAAAATCATGGATATAAACATGGGTAATTCAAAATAGTGCTTTGATCATAGAGATCTCATCATACTTGAAAAGATAGATCATAATCTCAACCTTTCATGAACTTCCATAATTGGGCATCATAATCGTAAGACTTTGAAATCACAAATTTATAATTAAAATCAATATAAGACCTACCCATGAATCTTAAAACAACATTAGAAACATGAATAGATTTTACCCATGATATATACTTATAGAATTTCACAAGTTAGGTTAAAACCCATAGACTCGCCAACCTTGAATTACATGAATTTAGCAGAGGATTTGGGCATAGAAGTGAAGCAATACTCCCTTTCATAACTCCACATACCTGGATAAATCTTATTTCACACCCTTCTTTGATTGCCCAAGAAATTTGGGGAAGAACCTAGGGAATTCTCAAGTTTGATCTCCAATGGTTCACTCTAATCTTGCATGCATGGAATGGGGAGGTTCAGAATAGGTTAAGCACCCTTTAAACCCTTCTAACTGAGCTTAAAAATATGTATTTTAGGTCTTAGAAGCTTAGAAATTATGAAAACACCCTTACTAATACACAGGGAAAAATCATACTGCCAGTCACCACAAGGGACACCACGACTCGTGGTGACCCAATCGTTGGGAACACTGCCAGAAATCAATCATCCAAACCTACCCCTGACCATGACCAACTCCATGAGTCGTGGATTCATTTCACGGCTTATTGGCTGCCGCTTGTGGCATCTCTGAGATGTTATACCTTGAACCATTGACCATTTGACCATGACTTACTTAACGAGTCATTACCCTAACCATGACTTATTGCTTCTCTCGTGGTCACCACTTGACCACGGGTTCCTGCCAACTCTCCCTTCACTTCACGAGTCACTTAACGACTCGTGAAGTCTCCTCACGGGTCACTGGACGACTCATCCTATCGCCCAGGCAACACTTTCCTACTTTCTTCACTTGAACCCTCAGGTCTGATCTTAGGGACTTTTAGGGTATTACACCATCCAACCTTGACCTTTACGGTGTGAGTTACTTATCCTATCCTGATAATGGCAGCTTGTATGAGAATTGGGTTGGGACGAGGTGTTGCGCTAGCCGCTATCTATGATGCAACCGTGGAAGTAGAAGGACCTGCGGGTCCTATGGGTTGTTGGGGGCCAGTAGTGGCTATTATGGGCTCGGTGGCAGTATTCTCCATCTTCTATAGGTTGATCACAGGAGAGTTGTCAACCGAGCCTATCCTCTATCTCTTCCTCCTCTCTGCCATCTCCTCATCCTGGATCCTTAGAATGTCTACCCCTACGCTTGCAGCATTGGCTGTGTTCTGTGGTGGAACGAGATACCAGTGCCCTGTGGCATAATTACGGGATGAGGCAGGGGAATGGGAAGGATATCTTCTCTTGAGTAGGCCTCTTCCCAATCTCTGAGTGGATCATCTTGTCAAGATTTATGAACTATCATGACATGATGCATGCCACTAGGATTGCCTTCTATAAGTTGATCTCGGTCTCATTCTGAGATGACTACAGCTAACAGCTGACCACAGCATGTCAGAATTGTGCCTCAACTATGAGGTCCTTCTTGTAGATCTTGACACAAGGATTGATTAAATCTGGTGTCCCTCTGGTAATTATTGAAGCGACCCACACTCGCTCTTCATATATGTTGGCCCTGATCTTTTGCTTGTACTCATGGGCTCCCTCATGTAGCCATTTGCTAATCATTTATCTCACTCGGGCCACACGGTATGCCTATGATGTCGCCCAAGAGCAAGCAAGAGCATGTGGTTTTCAAGTAATATAGGACTGGAAGCCCCGATTATCGTACCCACAGAGATTTCTCAGTTTAATCGTTATAAGGTTATTACTTTATATTGCTATTCTAATAAAATAATTGAAATAGGGAATGGTTTGGGAAATTAAACTATTAAAAACTTTGAATGTAAAATTAATTAATGGAGTTGCAAGCTTGGTTTACTTCGATGATCATGAAAATCTAGGGAAATGGCACTATGCAATTTCAAGTTGAGTTTTCAAGACGTGATTATACTATAATGATTCTTCCTATGGTTGCTAGCTGCAAGTTACTATCTCATTCCTTACCACTATTCCTAGCATCCAAGGGTTATTTCATGAACCCTAACGCCTATATCTCTATGGTTGTAGGAGAAATATAAAATGACGGTTATGCCTCCTTATATTTCAACTAAATAGGGTTGAAGGGTATATCCCTATCTTCAACAACAACTTATATCCTCTCACCAATGGGTTCGAGGATATTTGAATTCCTGTTCTATATTTACATTTAACGCTTTTGATTCCCTTTCCCAAGTTCAATTGAAAGCCAACAGATTTATTTATAAGGTGATCAATCTCACAAATAAGCAATTAAAACAAGTAACACGAAATAACCATTAAAGAAGAATCGAATCTAAATTAAATCAGTCTTTCAAACAACCAACCATCTACCATGGCCAAAATCCTAGAGTATGAGTTTAGCCACTCATAGACAGGTGGAAAAATGAATACTTAATCATCATCATTCGAAATAAAATAGTAAAGAAGATAAGAAACCTAGTGTGGAACTTTGTCTTCCTTTCAAATGGCTTACAAGCCTCCATAAATGAAATACGAAATGTAAAAATGATCCAAAAATTGCTAATAAACACCCTAGAGGATGTATTTATAGTTGAGCCTTCAAATGACACTTTTGCTATCTAATACTTAGCTTTAAAATCAACAATTTCATCCCAAAATAGGTCTAGCGCAGTGCCCCACCTATCTCACAATAGAGTTAGTCAAACTTCCAGCAATTTCAGCTCCCGGATAGGCATGGTGCGCCGCCCCATCCATCTCACCAATGACTTAATCAATTTTCTGCACTTCTAATACCTCTATCGTGCTACTCTCATCATAGCACCAGAGCTTTAGTCAAATTCTTGAACATTAGGACCTTTCTGGCATGCGGCTTCCTCTATCTTACCAGAATTTTGGGAATTTTCTCTAAGTCTAGCAAGCTCTGGGCTCCACGCCCACCATCTCGCTAAGGTGTTGAATGAACATTCTTTGAATTTAAGGGCTTGGAACGAGATGCCAACCATAGACCCAGAAATGATGAAATTATCTCATGAAGTTGAGGGTCGGGCGCTGGGCACCAGCCATACCGCCGAACCTTCTTCTCAACTTCTCAAACCTTCAACCTTGGTTCATTTTGGGTACTTTTTTCCTTGGTTTCCTGCTCAAAACACCTCAAATCGTTTGTGAGCATACAAAACGTACAAACATATGAATTTATATACTTCTTAAGGATTATGAACTCAAAACAAGGTAAAACAATGGGAAAAAATAAGGCAAATAAGAATAGAAATATGGCATATATTAGCCTACACCACGCACCTTCACCACATCCAACAGCCCCTGCTTCATCTCCTTTTTCTTCTTGGGAAGTACAAAGGCATATGAGGCATAGAACTCACACACCAATGTCGCATTGTATTTTGAAATGGTTGAGTGAACACCTTCCACCAATGGAAGAGGAGGGTCTCCCACACCATGGGAAACTTGTCGTGCAACCCATTCCTAGAGATTTGTTTCTCCTCTAGGATACTCCGCCCTCTGTTCTGGAGGAACCTCTGAAATGACCTGGGCACTATGAATCACTGGTCATCCGCCGCTTTCTTTCTTCTCAATTCTTCTGCCATTCTGACTGAGGCAGTGGGTGATTGAGCTACTCCAACCTCCTCTTTAGGGAGGTGGAGCTATTAGCACCAACTAATTCATCTAACCCTGTGTGTTGTGCGGTATTTTGGGCCTTTCTTTTACTTTTTGACCGACTTTGTGAAGCAGGATTCTTGCCCTTTCTCACTGTGATGCTCTTCTTGGGAGGCATACCTGTTGCAAACAAAGGTTAGTATTTAGGTAATCACTTAAGTAAATGTGAGAAAGATTCACTCTTTGGAAAATCTATTTCTAAGGGTCCGCAGACCTGTTCTGCAGCTGCAGAAGGAGACTATAAAACTTCCCAGAAACTTTTGACTAAAACATTGTCATTTTGCAGTCTGCATTCCAGTTCTGCAATTCACAGAATTCCACCGCAGAAATTCCCTTCTTTATCCTACCTGCACTGTCATATTCTGTGGACTGGGGTGCCTTTTTGTGGATCACAAAATGGTTCTATGACCGCAGAAGGCTCCCAATCGAGTAGTTCGACAGTATCTTCTCAAAATTTCCCAAACTTAGGTCACTTTAGAATCAACCTCCACAATCATTTTTAAGCACTCAAACACTCCTATATGAGGGTATTCAGAGTTCCTCAAAGAATAATTACCTAACCTAACAAACAAAGAACCCTAAGTTAAGGTTTCATGGTTCAACATTCTAGCAAATCACTTAAGATTAGGCCATTTTTTGGCTCCCCAACACTCAAAGAACACTCTATTAAAGATTAACTTGACACTTTTACCCAAACATTGGCTAGCTTAGACTAAGTTTTCACTATGTCTAGCTTTGGAGCAAGAACAATCATCAATAGGAGATTTGGGGGAGGGAAGGGTTTCACATGGATTCATGCTACAATCACTCTCAATCAATCAATTTCATCAGAACAATCTAATAAAACTCAGTGAATCTATTCTATGGCAATATTAGTCCATCATAAAGAGAAACTTGTATTTAATCTTTGAATTACTTACCAAATGATTTTGTGATTGATAAAAACTACAAATTGAAGAGGGTTAGTGCAGCAGCGATCCTATAGGTGCAATGCAATGGGTAATAATCTAGGTGAACGAGGAGGTATGAGGATTTTATCCCTAGTTCTATTCAAGATAGAGAGAGAAATGAAAGTTTCATCATTTGACCGTCAATGGCTTTTAAACAGTTTGGCCATTCTACGGTCGATCTATGGTCAAAATAAAGTCCTAGAACTATCTTCTAATATGTAGTCCAATCATGTGATTCCTATTACCTGGCTTAGTGAAGGTCACATTCTGCGATCGCATTTGGAGTTCACATTGTTGGACTGTGAGTTGCATATTGAGTCCCAAATCGCATTTTATGCTCCAAAACTCCTAGCTCCACTGGTATATTCTACGGACTCATTCTGCGATTGAAGAACTTGTCTGCGGCTCACATATGGATAGCATTTTGCCCGCTCTACTGATCACTCTAACTCCTTTTACTCGTGACTTATGTGGACACAATCTACGATGGCAGAATTCTTCTGCGTTTCACAAACTAATAGCAATTTTACCTAGTGTTACTCTTTTTCATCCTTGTACACTTCACCACACTTATCAAAACACACTTGCATTTTTATTACAAAAACAAAAGCATAACATTAGAAAAACAAAAATAAAACACAAACAAAATAAAGCATGGGTTTCCTCCCATGTAGTGCTTAATTTAACATCGCAACACAACAGGTTACCTTCATACATTATAATTCATCAAGGTAGATCAATTCTACCACTTTAACCTCCTCTTAGATGCCTAAATAAGGCTTAACTCTTTGCCTGTTCATCTTGAACCTTTTTTCATCTTAGCATTCAAGTTTGATGGCTCCATAAGGGAAGACTTGGGCAATTTTGAAGGGATCAGAATATTTGGACTTAAGTTTTACGGGGAACAACCTAAGCTAGGAGTTGAATAGCAATATCTAATCACCCAGGAAGAATTCCCTCTTCAGAAAACCCTTATCATGGAAGTGCTTTATTGGGGCCTTATAGATGGAAGAGCTTCCACAGGCTCTCAACCAGAACTCATCAAGCTCATTCAATTTCTCCATCCTTAAGTTGAAGGCATCCTTATAATTCAAGTTTAACCTCTTCAATACCCACAATGCTTTGTGCTCTAGCTCAGCGAGAAAGTGGCAAGCCTTTACAAATACAAGATGATGGGGGGACATATCAATTGGCGTCTTAAACGCGATTCAATAGGCCTATAATGCATCATCCAACTTTCGGGACTAATCCTTTCTCGATGCATTCACTATTTTGGCCAAGATACTCTTGATTTCATGGTTGGACACTTCAACTTGCTCACTTGTTTGCAGATAGAGGGTTGCAACCTTGTGCTTGACACCATATTTCTCTAATAGAGAGCCGAAGAGTCAATTGAAAAAATGAGAACCCCCATCACTAATGATCGTTCTAAGCGTCCCAAACCTTGTGAAGAGTACCTCTTTAAGAACGCAGTTACACTTCTTCCTTCATTTTTTGGGAGGGCCATTGTCTCCACCCTCTTTGAGTCATAATCAACTGCCACAAGGATGTATTTATGCCCATAATAACTCAAAAATGGATCCCAACCGCCACAAGGATGTACTTATGCCCATAAGAACTCATAAACGAACCCATGAAGTCAATACCCCATACATCAAACATCTCCACCTCAATATTGGGGTCAATAAAAGCTCATGTCTTTGTGAAATGTCTCCATGTCTTTGGTATTGATTACAAGATTTTACAAAATCATGGGCATCTTGATAGATGGTTGTCCAGTATAATCCACTTTTCAAGATCTTTGTGGAAGTTCTTGTGCTACTATGATGTCCTCCCATAAGGATTAGTAGCAAGCTTCAAGAATGGACATCATTACCACCTCCAGAACACACTGCTGAATGAAATTATCAGCACACACTTGAAAGAGATATGGCTCATCCCAAAAAAACTTTCTCACATAATGAAGGATTTTTTCTTTTTGTGGAAGCTCAAATCTTCCGGCATAACTTCACTAGCAATAAAATTAGCAAAGTCGGCATACCAAGGGATCAAATCATGTGATGCCGCCAACACTTGCTCATCCGGGAATGATTCATTTATTTCAAGCTCACCCACGGACTCAAGATTCCCTTCAAGCCTTGATAGGTGAACCGTCACTTGATTCTCACACCCTTTTCAGTCTTTTACTTCAAATTCAAACACTTGGAGGAGGAGTACCCATCTAATCAACCTTGGTTTGGCAACCTTTTTGGCCATAAGGTTCTAGATAGCCACATGTTCAGTGTGAATGGTCACTTTGCTGCCCAACAAGTATGCTCTAAACTTTTCAAAGGCATACACCACAGCAAGCAACTCTTGCTCCGTGATGTACTTCATTTGAGTCCCATTACGTGACTTGCTTGCGTGGCAGATAGGATAAAAGATCTTTTCATGCCTCTGACCCAACACGGCCCCAAATCTACTCCACTCGTGTCACACATCAGCTCAAAGGGTTGGACCAACCCGGAGCCACAAGTATAGGTGTCGAAGTGAGCTTCTTTTTCAAATACTCAAAGGCCTTGAGGCAAGCCTCATCAAATACAAACTTGGCTTCCTTTTCTAGCAACTTGCATAGTGGGTTATCTATTTTAGAGAAATCTCTAATGAATCGTCGATAGAACCCAGCATGTCTAAGGAAACTTCTAACATCTATCATGGTAGTGGGAGGAGGTAATTTTAAGATGACCTCCACCTTAGCTTGATCAACCTTAATCCCCTTGTAAGTGATTTTGTGCCCCAAGACAATGCCTTCCTTCACCATGAAGTGGCACTTCTCCCAATTTAAAACCAAATTGGTCTCCTCATACCTTTTCAACATAAGAGCCAAATTCATCAAGAACTCATCAAAAAAGTCCCTAACCATGGAATAATCATCCATAAATATCTTAATTAATTCTTCCACCATGTCAGTGAAAATAGCCATCATACACCTTTGAAAAGTGGTCGGAGCATTGCACAACCCAAACAACATTCTTTTAAAGGCAAATGTCCCATAAGGACATATGAAAGTGGTCTTCTCTTGGTCTTCGGGGGCAATGGTGATTTGATTTTAACCTTAATACCCATCCAAGAAATAATAGAGGGCTCTTTCCGCAGCCTATCAAGCATTTGATTCAACAAAGGCATTGGAAAATGGTCCTTTTTGGTCCACCAATTGAGCTTCCGGTATTTCATGCACACCTTTCATCCGGTAATGGTCCTTTTGGGAATCAATTCACTCTTTGAGTTTGTGACCACAGTCACACCCCTTTTTTTGGGACGCATTGCACGGGGCTCCCCATGAGCTATCAGAGATGGGATAGATAACTCTAGCATTCAACAACTTAATAATTTCCTTTTTCACTACCTCTTCCATGGGAGTATTCAATATTCATTCATTCTCAATGCTAGGAGTGCATTCATCTTCAAGTTGAATCTTGTGTGTGGAAATACCCGAGAGTATCCCAATAATGTTTGCAGTGGACCAACCAATAGCTCTTTTATACGTTCTTAAAATTGATAACAATGCTTCCACTTGCCATTCAAGAACGACCACCGATATGATTACCGGTAGTGCCTCATTTGGCCAAGATATTGTCACGACCCGAACATAGGCACAGATAGAGACACAGGACAAGGAACCCCAAAAGACTCCAAGTCGACCTATGGAATGAATATAGAAGCAAAGAGCATACAACAAGCAGAAAATCATAAAATAAAATATGCATAAGCAGAAGTATGCAACATATCAATCTAAAATAGAGTCAACAATGACAAGTTGATTTCTACATAATGTCTAAAAAGCCTCTAACATAACTGATGGGCTGATGGGAAAACATCTCCTACTAGCTCTAAAAAGTCTGTAACTGAAAGAACATAACAATGGATAACTGAATGTCCTTGAAGGGATGAGGACTCACCAACACTGGCTAGACAGGCCTGAGGAGAAAGCAAGACTAGTGAAGTGGCTGAGACTAATCCCTCGGACCTGTATCATGAAAAGATAAAGCATAGAGTATGAGATCAGTACTTGAAATGTACTGAGTATGCAAGGTGAGTAAAAACAGACAGCTAAAATACATAAGAGTTTGTAAGAGTAGAACAGCATGATCATAAAGTAAATATTATAACGTAGACATAAGGGCTCAAGGTTTTCAAACCATTCATAATCCAATCAAAATCATAGTTAAAGACAAAACTTTATAAAACATAACTTGAGCGAGAGTAACATAAACATAACTATTCGAGCCAAACTACATGCAAGTGCACGTGGTCGTACAAGTAGTAAAGTGGCTTTATTTCAAGCCAAGTATCGATCCCCCAGGGACTGAACTGCGTAGTAATTAACCTAAGTGTTAATGAACGATATCTCTATGAATGTAGACAACCAAACAGATAATATTTTATGAGTCGATATTAATAGTTAATAAGAACCTAAGTAAAGATTGTAATTTAAAGTCTAAACAATAGCAATGAACAAGCTGAGGTTAAGGCAAGCATGCAGGGATGTAATTTCTTAATTCAAATCAGTCAATCTTCTCTTCAGTTGCTAGTCAGGAATTAATCGCCTATGGATTGGATCTTTAGACTCCTACCCAATTAAAGAATCATTAGACCTTATTCTACATTTCTGTGATATAAGAAACTCATGCTCTAGCCATGCATAACAGATTCCAAAATTGACTAATACGACTTTCAGATATATTTCTATTCTGAACGTAAATCTTTTCTCAATTTTCTCAACTAAGAAAAGATCATATCCTACCAATTCACATCTGTCCAATTTCTTTCCTTTTCAGAATCAAAATTGGATTTCTAAGATATACATTAACATTGGCCAAACATTAATGTAGTAAAAACAAGAATTGATAGAACAACCATTATAGAAAAGATGAAAACTGAAATGATTAATCATTACATTCCTCTACAATTATCCTTAACCTCAGCAAGAGGTGAATTAGCCACTCATTTATGAATTAAACATCTTCAAACAAGTAGAATTCATACAAGCAATTGAAATTAAAGAGAAAAAGGAAGAGAATTAACCCTAGAATTTCGTCCTCTCAACTGCCTGCTAACCACGTTCTTACTCCAAAATGTAAGAATGTTTAAAATAAAACCTAAGTGTGCTATTTATACTAGTGGGAATTTTTTCCGGAATAACAAGCAACGTGGCACGGAGTGTATCGCGGAGCACTACCTCCGTGCCATGGTGCTATCGCGGACCCCCACTGGAACTTATGGTTCCAGGTAATCACACTCAATGTGACATGGAGTGCATCGCGAAGCACTGCCTCCGTGCCACAGAGGTAACGCGCACCTCCATTGGAATTTGACACAATTTATTCCTCCCAGGCAGAATGCCTCCGCGATGGTAGTGTGACATGGAGCCATCGCGGAGCCCCTATTTTTGCCAACTTCCCTTGTCAACTTCCAGTTCTTGCTTCCGAGTCCATTCCCGCACTTCACCAACTTGTCGATTAGCTTCCAAAAATTCCTTCTACTTTCAAAACAACACTAATCATGTTGGTTAGTATAAATTCACATTTACCTAAGAATCACATGAGAATGTACACATAAGAATAGATAAACAAGTAGAAATGAAGTATTTGAGTATCACTTGGCCATGAAATTCTGCCCAAGATCACTTACCTCACACTTAAAACCTTGTTCGTCCTCGAACAATACTCTCACATCTCATGCAATTGGAACCCATGCATAGCTAATTTGGCTCGACCATTCAAGCTATGGCTATACGGATTATTTAAGATAGAAAATCATCAAGAAAACATGCATGGTTTCATCAATAAAATGAATTACACCACATTAAGACCTCCTAACCTCAAGAATTGATTCTCGATCTTGGCAAACTCATGCAAATTAACTGATCAAGACATCCGACATGAAATTTAATCTCTCGTCGAGCATGTGCCCTTGCAACACAAGAGAATTACCCCATGTGCACTCATAAGATTTCAAAAGCACTACATGTAGGGGTATATGAATACGATTTTGCTCGCTCTCCCAAAGAATTCACATGCATCATGTCGTGAACCATAAGCTTGCCTCTACTGTTTTACTCCACTAATATAAGGATGCGTGATGTAAGATCATGTAGGACTTAATGGGTTGTAATGTAAGCTAAGGAACTAGTAAATACTGGACTAACCAATAATAGCAACTAGCTTCGCTACGCGTTTTTCAATGCATACCACCTTCATTACGGACATTGCTTCTTCCTCCATCCTCTCATTCTTGAATTTTCTTCTTTGTTTTTGTTCCCATTTCTTTAAGCAAACTCGACTTACTGGCAAAGAGCATTTAAGCATCTTTATTTTTTTTCTCATTCATTGATTTTCTTACTCTCTACTATTAACTAATCAATTTCCACAAGTGCACCTTTAACCTTTTCTTTAGCTTTCACAACTTCTGCTTTCCTTCCATTTCACACTTCTCACTCCTTTACACTTTGGGAAAATTGTTTTTCTTAAGCGCTTAAGAGTTTTGGATCAAATTCACGCTAATGAAAAAAAGGGATTAAGCTCGGTTTGTATCTCTCAATGAATAGGCTAAAGGCTCAATGGGGCTAACTAGGATGTAACATTCAAGGTAGGTATGATAAGGGAGAAACTTTCATTTCATTCAAACAAATGCCTACATCCTTTCCTACAATCCACATCCTTCATTTCGTTTAGTATACACACCAGGCAAGTTCTAAACACTTCACAATAGCAAGGAATAGTCGAAACCTCACCTCACACTCACTGCACATGCTCAACTTAAGACATATTCACAGACTCTTCAATCAGTTAATTACAAGAATTCACTATTAAGCCTCAATCACATCGAATCGAATTCTATGGCCTCGGTATCTCAACATGTTTAACACAATTGCATGCTTTCATACGAATCACACTTGCATCTTACAATCATGTGTAATACGTAACAAGAATTCCGAACCATTAATTAGCGACATGTTTTGAAAACAAACAAAAGAAAGAAGAAAAAAAAAGAAAAAACTACTACTATCGACTACATTTCCCTTAAGACGGTCGTCATCCATCCATCATAGGGAACAGTCGCTATCTACGACGTCGGTTCAATGGGACTATTCTCAGGAAAAGCACCAAAAATAAAAACCAAGAAACCCAACAAAAAAAATTCAATTTCGATAGAAAAAGATAAACATATAATTGAAAAATATTAACACATCACACACAACAGCAGCTAAAGATTCATTACACCACTAACATCAATTACAGAACATGAAACATAGAGTCACAGGGTCACAATTAGCACAATCACAACAAACATAAACAAAACAGCTAGCACCTAACTACTCCCACCCCACACTTAATCGGAACACAGTCCCCAGTGTTCACATAATTGCAAATTAACAACAAAGTTTGGGTGGTGAAACTCCCTGATCAATCAAAATATTCAATTTCTTCATCAGGTGCCAGCGCTTCATCTCCAAGATCGGAATCACCCCCGCTGTCCTCGTCCGACTCAACATCTGAGTCCTCCCGGCGTGTCTCCTCATTGGTAGGGACGTCATCATCCACGGGCTCCACAAATGCGGGCCCCACTCGACATAAAGCTCAGGCAGTCTCGTTGAATGGGTAATCCAACTCAAGCTGCCATAGCTCATCCTCCATTGCGGGCCTTCCACCGATGCGTAGCTGCAACATCTACATCCCATACATGCGAGCCATGTATTGATCATCCCAAGCATGTCGCTCGGCTTGTGTAAGCACAGGCCCATGCGTAGTTTCAGGTGCCTTGGTTTTGGTTACATCCAAGGCACGCCTGTCGATCTGAAGGATATAATCTAGGGCCTCCTCCTCAATACCATGGCCCCTCAAGAAAGTGGTAAGCAGGCCAACAAACCCATATCTATGCCCCTGATGCAGTCGGGCTCTCTTCATGGCGAAGACGATGACTTCCCCAACATTTATTTCTAGCCCCTTCATCAGCGCATACACCAGACAAACTCTATCTCGGTGACATCATTCATGTGCAGCCCCGGGATCAGGCACGAACAAACAATTTTCAACCAAATCTGGGCCTCCCTGTTCATCTAAGAATAGGGCAATGTCTGATGGTAGCCCCTTTCCTTGTGCCTACCCCACCTGGCTATCGATCGGGCTCCATATAAGGTACGTCTTATATCCGCGTAAGGTGGAGTGATGTTTAGTTGACGGAGAATATGAGCGTCTGTGTCCCACACCCCCAGGATTGCATTCAAATGGTGGGGTTCAAAGGTGACCACCTGCCCTCTGATTTTGATGGTGTGGCTGCGCAAGGTCGGGTTCCAGTTGGCATAGAATTCCCGGATAAGATGGATATTGCACTCTCTGGGTTCTTCAAAAATGAAGTTTAGCCCAACAGTGTCAATCCTGTGTAGAATCCGCGGGAATTCTTGTGCTAGTGGTTCCCGTGCTATCTGCTCCTCTGGGAAGTATTTGGTTTCCTTATGTTTGGCATACCATTTCTTCCCCTCATCCGTTACCCATCTGGTTCCATATTGTCGGCGTTGCCCTCTAAGATCGCTGGTGCTGCTGGAACTGCTGTCCCTAATCTTACTTTCTTTCTACTGGCGCCCGATGTGGATGCGCCCTTGCCTTTGTCCTGTCTTCCCGACATTGTTCCTGTACATTCAAACATACATTTCCAATGTTATTCAAGCCATAGTTGGCTACGTCTAAGGTTGGGCTTAATTTGATCACCCCATACTTAGTTTTTAGCCGCAGTCAATACAATTCGACAAGGCAATCATGTTTTTGCAATTCTTAATTCTCAACATGCTCAATGCATTCATACAAGTCGATGGAACAATTACTTTGTATTACTCAAACTTCATACAATGAATTATAAAATTCCCCCATCGATTCAATTATATCATCATGAGCACGTTGCAATTTTAGCACAACAACCTATGTTAATTCTCCATTTACATTCTCCCGAAAATCCATCTTCCATCATAGAATAATCAACTTCAATCATAATACACTTCACTTCAAACAACATGCACAACCCAAATCATCCACATTTTAATGCATTTTGTCTTCTTCCTATTCAATCCTCAACCCTAGTTACCAATATCGTAAGAATTTCCACAATCACGCAATCATTGAGTTAATCTACTAACAACGATCCTATGAACATCATTCAATCATAACTCAATTGATTTCAAGCTTATTACTCACTTAGGGCAAGGTTTCATCACAAAAACATGTTCAAGAATCAAAAAATTGAGCAATAATAAGAAGAAATTCAAGAACATACCTTTATTTTGATGAAATTGAAGAAAACTCGAAGAAATTCGATCACTAGGTCCGTGTCACGTTGGGGGAGAAGGGATTTTGGGGTGTGGGTCGCGGAGGAAATGAAAGAATAGGAAAAAATGAAAGAATTTGGGGTTAAAAAGGGGCTTTTTCGCGTAGGTTACCCGGTGACCCGACGCGAAATACACCTCAACATGTCACGGAGGGTAACGCGGAGGCCCTCCTCCGTGACACGGAGCCATTGCGTAGGTGTTCTGGAATTTTAAAAAAATCTGGAATACACCTCAACGTGTCACGAAGGGTAACACAGAGGCCCTCCTCCGTGACACGGAGCCAACGCGTTGGCTTACTAGAATTTGCCCAAATTTTATTTTCTTACCTTGATCTTTTTCCTTTGCTCGTTTTTGTATTTTAGCCCTCCATTCCACCTGAAAACCATTCAACCACATGAAATTCGTTAGAAATCATAGGTTGCCTCTCAACTATTTTATTTAGATTTCTTTTCTTTTTCTTTGTTTTTCTCTTTTTTTTTTCAAATAATCCTACTCTTCTATTACAACACATTCATGGGTTGCCTCCCGTGCAGCGCCTGGTTTACCATCACGGCTCGACGCTATTCATCCTTACTCATCCTCTAGAATGATAGACGTCTTCTATCGAATAACGTCCTCACCCCAATAATGCTTACATCTTTTCCCGTTCACCAAAAATGTGGCACTTTTATCTTCTTGCCATAATTCCACTGCCCCGTGTGGGGTAATTCTCACCACTTCAAACGGCCCTGACCACTTGGACCGCAACTTTCCTGGAAAAAGCTTCAACGTTGAATTAAACAACACTTTCTTCCCCGGCTCAAAGATTCGATGCACCATATGCCTGTCGTTCCACCTTTTAGTTTTCTCCTTGTAGCATTTGGCACTTTCATAGGCATGCCATTGAAACTCATCTAATTCGCTGAGTTGCAACAACCTCTTCTTCCCTGCTATCTCCGGATCCATGTTTAGCTTTCTCACGGCCCAAAAAGCTCAATGTTCCAACTCCACAGGTAGATGACATGCCTTTCCATAAACCAAACTGTATGGAGAAGTCCCAATGGGTGTCTTGTATGCAGTTCTGTAAGCCCACAACGCATCGTCAAGTTTGCTTGCCCAATCAATTCATTGTGCATTCACTATCTTCTATAGAATCTCCTTTATCTCTCTGTTTGACACCTCCACTTGCCCACTAGTTTGGGGATGATACGTTGTTGCTACCTTGTGTCGCACCCCATACTTAGCTAACAAGTTTCTGAAACTCGCATTCACAAAATGAGCCCCTCCATCACTGATAATAGCTCGGGGTGTCCCGAACCTGGTGAAAATTTGCTTTTTCACAAATTTCTTCACCACCATGTTGTCATTCCTGGGACAAGCTGCTGCCTCGACCCACTTAGATACGTAGTCAACCGCTACCAAGATGTAACGATTACCAAATGACCATGGAAATGGGCCCATGAAGTCTATTCCCCATATGTCAAAAATCTCCACTTCTAATATCTTCTGCAGTGGCATCTCCTGTCTTCTACCAATTGTGCCTGTTCTTTGACATCTATCACACATTTTAACATATGCTACAGAATCTCTAAACAGTGTAGGCCAAAAGAAACCTGATTGTAGCACCTTGTGAGCTGTCCGCTCTCCTCTGTGGTGCCCTCCACACAACGATGAGTGACAACTCCTCAATACTTATGCAATCTGGCTCTCTGGAATACATCATCTCATCACTTGATCTGATCCCTGCTTAAACATATACGGCTCATCCCATATGTAATATCTGCAATCATGTCTCAACTGCTTCCTTTGTTGAGCCGTAGCCTTGATGGGTAGACTCCACTTACCAGCAAGTTCACAATATATGCATACCAAGGGATTTCATCTTCCCTTATTGCCAAGAGTTGCTCATCTGGGAACTCTTCTTTGATGCTATCACCTTTCTTTACATGCAACCGGCTTTCCAATCGTTATAGGTGATCTACCACTTGATTTTCGCTCCCCTTTCTGTCCCGAATCTCTTGGTCAAACTCTTGTAGCAACAATATCCATCTGATTAGTCTGGGCTTTGCATCCTTCTTGCCAAACAAATACCGAATTGCTGCATGATCAGTATATACCACTACTTTCGAACCTACCAGGTAGGACCTTAATTTATCAAATGCGAATACCAATGCTAGAATCTCCTTTTCCGACTGTATAATTGACTTGGGCTCGTCAAGTGTTTTGCTTGCATAATAAATGGAATGAAACATTTTATTCCTCCGCTGCCCCAATACAGCTCCTACAGCTACGTCACTTGCATCACACATCAATTCAAAAGGTTTTTCCCAATCCGGAGAAATGAGAATAGGCGCTTCTACCAGCTTCTGTTTTAGCTCCTTGAATGCTTTAACACAATCCTTGTTAAACTCGAACTTCACCTCTTTTTCTAGCAACCGGCATATCGGTCTAGAAATTTTTGAGAAGTTCTTGATGAACAGTCTGTAGAACCCCGCATGTTCGAGAAAAGTGCGAACACCATTCACTGACACTGGTGGTGGTAGCTTTTCGATCACTTCAATCTTTGCATGATCGACTTCCAACCCTTTGAATGACACCTTATGGCCAAGGACGATACCCTCCTTGACTAAAAAATGACATTTCTCCCAATTGAGCACAAGGTTTGAGTCTTCACATCGAGCTAGCACCCTGTCAAGATTCTGCAAACATGTAGCAAACAAATTACCGAAAATAGAAAAGTCATCCATAAATACCTCGACAAAATCTTCCACCATATCGTGAAAGATTGCCATCATGCATCTCTAGAAAGTGGCTGGTGCATTGCATAGACCAAATGGCATCCGCTTGAAAGCATATGTCCCATAAGGACATGTAAAAGTGGTCTTTTCCTGATCCTCCGGTGCTATGGCTATTTGATTAAAGCCAGAATATCCATCAAGAAAACAATAATACACTTCACCTGCCAACCTGTCCAAAATTTGATCAATAAATGGAATAGGGTAATGATCTTTCCTCGTGGCCTCATTAAGCTTCCTGTAATCCATGCAAATTTGCCAGCCTGTGACTGTGCGTGTGGGAATCAGCTCATTCTTTTCATTGGTGACCGCAGTTATCCCTCCTTTCTTTGGAACACACTGAACTGGGCTAACCCATTCACTGTCTGAAATGGGATATACCACACCTGCATCAAGCCACTTGATCACTTCCTTTCTGACTATATCCTTCATCACCGGATTAAACCTCCGTTGATGTTGCACAATTGGCTTGGATCCTTCTTCCATAAAAATCCTGTGTGTGCAAAAAGCTGGATTAATTCCTCTGATGTCCAACATCTGCCAACCCATTGCTTTCTTTCGCCTCTTGACTGGCAAGGTGTCAACTTCCCCCAAAAATACATACTTCAGATGTGGAGGCAATGTCTTCAACTCCAATTTCGGTGCCTCCTCAATTGATGGCTTTGGCAATGGTTCCAAGGACCTCATCAACGATCAAAGTCTTGCTTCCCGGGAAACCATTTTGGCTCATTCGGGATCTGCACCATCTCATACGTAGCACTGTCTCCAAAATGATCGGAGCCCATCAAGGCTCTCTCCAATGGGTCCTGTGAGTCAACAATCTGAAGAGTTGATTCCTGATTTAGCACATTGATTGCTGATAGCTCCTCATAAATGGTCGATAGCTTCATGGCCTTGTACACATCAAAAACCTCTACTTTGTCATGTGCTCGCATGGTTAGCTACCCAGTAGCCACATCAATTAAAGCTCGCCCGGTTTCCAAGAATGGTCGTCCCAAAATAAATGGGACTTCAGTATCAGGCTCGAAATCCAAGATAATAAAATCCACCGGGAAAATGAGGGAGCCCACTTGCACTAGCACATCCTCCACAATACCATCTGGTCTGGCCAATGAACGGTCAGCTAGCTGCAAGATTACAGTAGTCGGTCTAGGGCTGCCCAGCCCCAACTTCTTAAACACCAATGTCGGCATCAAGTTTATACTTTCTCCCAAATCACATAATCCGTGAGCTCGAATACATTACCCAATTGTAATATGAATGGTAAAGCTCCCAGGATCCTTGAGCTTTGTCGGCAATCTGTTCTGTATTCAGGAGGTGCACTCCTCAGTAAGCGCCACCATAGCATACTCCGTCAATATGCTTTTGTTTGCTACAATGTCCTTGATGTACTTGGCATATTTCGGCACTCCCTGCAAAACATAAACTAAAGGTAAATTAATATGTACCTGTTTCAGCACTTCCATGAATTTCTTAAAGCAAGCTTCTTCCTTGTGTTTCTTTAATCTCTGAGGAAATGGGGGTGGTAGTCTTTCCATCTCAGCTGCCTTTTCCTTCCCCCTCACATCATCATGTTCCCCATCTTTTTTCGCTGCTCGAGATTGCTGAGGTGGCCTTTCTGGTTCCACCTCCTTAAGTTGAAGTCCACTCCTTGTTGTAACTGCATTGACCTGCTTGGGATTCAGGTGAGTATCACTTGGTAGTCCTCCCCTGGGCCTGGTGTTTTGAGCTCCAGCTAACTGTCCAATCTGATACTTCAATGCCTTTGTAGCTAACTGCTGATTTTTCATGTCAGCCGCTAATTTCACATAATCATCCTGCATCTGTGCTTGGTTAGCTATTATGGTTTTGAACATATCCTCAATGCTGCTTGGTGGTGGAGGAGGTGCATTGTTTCCTCTATATTGAGACTGAAAATTTTGATTCCCCCCTTGATTTCTCTGCACGCGCTGATTTGAACTCTGTCCTTGATGACTATTACTCCCCCAAGAAAAATTTGGATGATTCCTCCAATTTGGGTTGTAACTGTTGCCATATTGTTGATTGTTGTTCCTCTGGACATTCCCAACAAAATTTACCGAGTCTGTATTGGCACCACAACACTCAGCTGAGTGTTCACTACTCCCACATACTTCACACCATACCTGATGAACTGCATTGACCGGGGCTTGTGCTTGGCTCAAGCTCATACTGCTGAAGTGGGTGTTGAGTTGATTTTTAAATGCAGCTATCTGTGCAGCAATAGCTGTAAAACCATCTACCTCAAAAACTCCTGTAGCTTTCCTTGTTCCTCCTCGAGTTGAATCCGCATTCCATTCTGGATTTCCCTGTGAAATACGGTTTAACAAAGTGTAGAGCTACTCATAAGTCTTCTTCAATGCCTGCCCACCGGCTGCTGAATCTAACAAAATCTTAGTATGTGGTTCCAAACCCTCAATAAATGTATGCACCAGCACATCATTAGACTGGTGATGATGAGGACAATCCCTTAACATTGACTTGAACCTCTCCTAAGCCTGATACAAATTCTCACCCTCTCTCTGTTTGAAACTTAGAATCTGACTTCTAAGTCTGGCTCTCTTCCCTGATGGAAAGAATCGTATCAAAAACTTCTTTGCGAGATCATCCCAAGTGGTGATAGAATTAGGTGGTTCAGCTTTCAACCACCTCTTTGCTTCCCCCAATAGTGAGAATGGGAATAATGTAAGCCTCACATAGTCAAATGATACTCCAGCGGGGATGTAAGTGTCACTTATCTCCAAAAAGTTTTGAAGATGTTGTGTGGATCTTCATGAGGGAGACCTGTGAATTGCCCGCTGGTGTGCAACAACTGCACCATATTCTGCTTAAGCTCGAACCTCCCTCCTGGATCTGGTCTGCGAATACTGGATGTTACATTATTTGCATGTGGGATTGCCACTTCGCGGACCGATCTTATTGCCATCTCTTCGGGCACTAAAACTGCCCTTACAAGCTGTGGATTCTGTTGCTGCTCCAGAATTACCTGTCTTAGCAACTGCAGCTTCTTCTCTAGAGCTTCCCTTCTTTGGTGATGAAATTTTCTCTCTGGCTCTATAAATGAATCCACCAACTCCTTGTCTCTTGCCAACATTCAAAAAATTTCAGAACCTGCAAGAGAAAGACTAAGATCAAGTTGTCAACACTTATAATGAATTTGTAAACTAACACTAAGAAAATAAATTTACCAATTGCCAGTCCCCGGCAACGGCGCCAAAAACTTGTTCGAGCCAAACTACATGCAAGTGCACGTGGTCGTACAAGTAGTAAAGTGGCTTTATTTCAAGCCAAGTTTCGATCCCACAGGGACTAAACGATGGTCGTAATTAACCTAAGTGTTAGTCAACGATATCTCTATGAATGTAGACAACCAAGCGGATAATATTTTATGAGTCGATATTAATAGTTAATAAGAACCTAAGTAAAGATTGTAATTTAAAGTCTAAACAATAGCAATGAACAAGCTGAGGTTAAGGCAAGCATGCAGGGATGTAATTTCTTAATTCAAATCAGTCAATCTTTTCTTCAGTTGCTAGTCAGGAATTAATCGCCTATGGATTGGATCTTTCGACTCCTATCCAATTAAAGAATCATTAGACCTTATTCTACATTTCTGTGATATAAGAAACTCATGCTCTAGCCATGCATAACAGATTCCATAATTGACTAATACGACTTTCAGATATATTTCTATTCTGAACGTAAATCTTTTCTCAATTTTCTCAACTAAGAAAAGATCATATCCTACCAATTCACATCTGTCCAATTTCTTTCCTTTTCAGAATCAAAATTGGATTTCTAAGATATACATTAACATTGGCCAAACATTAATGCAGTAAAAACAAGAATTGATAGAACAACCATTATAGAAAAGATGAAAACTGAAATGATTAATCATTACATTCCTCTATAGTTATCCTTAACCTCAGCAAGAGGTGAATTAGCCACTCATTTGTGGATTAAACATCTTCAAACAAGTAGAATTCATACAAGCAATTGAAATTAAAGAGAAAAAGGAAGAGAATTAACCCTAGAATTTCGTCCTCTCAACTGCCTGCTAACCACGTTCTTACTCCAAAATGTAAGAATGTTTAAAATAAAACCTAAGTGTGTTATTTATACTAGTGGGAATTTTTCCCGGAATAACAAGCAACGTGGCACGGAGTGTATCGCGGAGCACTGCCTCCGTGCCATGGTGCTATCGTGGCCCCCACTGGAACTTATGGTTCCAGGTAATCACACTCAATGTGACATGGCGTGCATCGCGAAGCACTGCCTCCGTGCCCCAGAGGTAACGCGCACCTCCACTGGAATTTGACATAATTTATTCCTCCCAGGCAGAATGCCTCCGCGATGGTAGCGTGACACGGAGCCATCGTGGAGCCCCTATTTTTGCCAACTTCCCTTGTCAACTTCCAGGTCTTGCTTCCGAGTCCATTCCTGCACTTCACCAACTTGTCGATTAGCTTCCAAAAATTCCTTCTACCTGCAAAACAACACTAATCATGTTGGTTAGTATAAATTCACATTTACCTAAGAATCACATGAGAATGTACACATAACAATATATAAACAAGTAGAAATGAAGTATTTGAGTATTACTTGGGCATGAAATTCTGCCCAAGATCAATAACCATGCATAAGTCATGAGGAACAATGGGAGAACATAACTGACACCATCATGATAGAGCTTACATGACGCCCCACTATTTCACGCAAGTAGTCAGGACCACCCCAAGCATGCCAGGCAAGGGATGTGCATTATGGTGATCTCACAGGGATCCATTAATCTATGTACATACTTACAGTGGCACGTAGTTCTAAGACCATGGATTACCTAAACACCGGGTCTACTCAGTGCTAGAAACTGCTCCCAAAAACATGCACATTAGGCTTAAATCGTAATCACGAATCATTCATGTAGTTCATGGCCAAATAAATCATAAAATACTTGATCATACTAGAAATACATGATTAGCCATGCTTAAGGGTCCGTGAGTCAGCCAATAGTTATCAATTCATAAGTCATGAAGAACATGCATACTTATGAAAATATGTATACTTGATATTCAAAAATCCATGATGAGTACTTGAGAAAAATCATATCAATGATCATAAATCATAATTTAGGGCTTAAGAAGATCAAGATCATAATGGATTCATAACTTGACTTTTCATGAAACTTACATAATTGGGCATAATTTAATTAAAACTTGAAACTATGAATTAATAATCAAAATAGATATAAAATCTGCCCTTAGATCTTAAAACATGGTTTAATACATGAAGGGAATTGACCCATAGATAGATCATAGAGAATTTAACATAAATTAGAACAAACCCCATAAGATTAAAATCTTGAATTGAAATCCATGGAATTTAAAAGAATTTTGTGCATGAGAGTGAAAGGAACTCCCATTCATATCCGCACATACCTAGGTAAATCTAATTTACACTCCCTCTTGAAAGCCCAAAGGAAATTGGAGAAGAATTGAGGAATTCCTCAAGCTTGATCTCCAAGGAAGAACTCTAACTTGCATGCATGGAATGGTAAGGCTTAGGATAGGATTAACATTGTTAAAATCCTTCTAACTGAGCTTAAAACGACGTAGTTTAGGACCTTAGAGCTTAGAAATTATAAAAATACCCTTAATAAAAAGTCTAAAACTTTTCACTGTCAGTGACCACGATCGATACCACGAGTCATCCCTTGATACCAAGACTCGTGGTATCCACCCGTTACTTCCCTCCATCATTCTTTAGTTCTCTGGTCCTATAACAACGACTCAATAGAAAGGGTCGTTACTAAACACAATGATCTGTTACTTCCTTCCATCGTCACCACTAACTCCTCACCAATATTTTTCTGAGACTTCTACCACGAGTCCACTAACGACTCGTACCTCCAAACAATTGGTCGTTGGACCCATCCATTGCCCCTGGGCTTATTTTCATTGCACCTTCTCACAAGCACCTTCCACGACTCATGGCTCCTCACAATGAGTCGTACCATGACTCGTGCCATCCAACCCTAGCATCATAGAGACCAACAACCACCCTCATCCACGACCCATTACATCAACCAACGGGTCATCCTTAGACCCATTACCACAGAATCTCCTACTGCAGAACCTGACAATGGGTGGCCATGGGTCATTAGACCTTAAAATCCCAGATTTCCTGTTGCTTCTCATTCCCAAACCCGAATCTAGTCTTAGGCACTTTCAGGGTATTACAATATCTCCCCCTTGGGAACATTCGTCCTCGAATGTGAATGAACATACTGAAAGCTGGGGAAATAAAACTGACATCTCAGATACTGAACATCTAAGGCTGAAAACTGACGAAGTGGCTGACTACGGACTGGAATACGTGACTGAACTGAATTCATGAATCACACATACGTACATTAATATGAAGAAAACTAGAACACATGAATTGAACATGAAACAAAATAAAATACTAAGGAGAAAAGTGATACCTCAAGCTGGAGCTGTGCCGAAAAGGAATAGATGCGGGTATTTAGCTATCATATCTGCTTTGGCTTCCCATATAGCTCCCTCAACATGCTGATTCTTCCACAAAACCTTTACTAAAGCTACTTCCTTATTTCTTAGCTTCTGAACCTAACGATTAGGTATTTCCACCGGAACCTCTTCATAGCTGAGGCTATCCTTCACACCTATGCTCTCCACCGAGACAACCAAAGCCGGATCACCCATGCACTTCTTTAAAAGAGACACATGGAAAATTGGATGTACTGAAGCAAATTCTGAGGGTAACTCCAACTCATAAGCTACCTTGCCAACAAGTTTGACAATCCTGTATGGGCCAATATAACGGGGACTGATTTTCCCCTTCTTTCTGAATCTCATGACCCCCTTCACGGGAGATACCTTCAGACACACCTAATCATCAACTTAAAACTCAAGTTCTCTCCTCCTTACATCTGCATAGGACTTTTAATGACTCTAGGCTATTTTCAACCATTCCCTTATAATTCGGACTTTCTCCATAGCCTCATGAACCGAATCTAGTCCTATCAATGCAGCTTCGCCAACTTCGAACCAACCAATAGGAGATCTACATCTCCGCCCATAAAGGGCCTAAAACAGAGCCATCTGAATGCTAGAATGGTAAAATTTTAATATACGTAAACTCGATGAGAAGTAAATGGTCATCCCAACCACCTTTGAAATCAATCACACATGCTCTAAACATATCCTCAAAAGTATGAATGGTCCGCTCAGTCTGACCATCAGCCTGCGGGTGGAAAGTTGTGCTAAGCTTAACCTGAGTACCAAGTCCCTTCTGAAACGATCTCCAAAACTGGGAGGTAAACGAGTACCTCTATCTGATATGATAGACAAGGGCACTCCATGAAACCTAAATAACTCCCAAATGTACAATTTGGCATAACCCTCCACTGAAATGGTAGTTTTGATCGGTAGAAAATGAGCTGCTTTAGTCAACCAGTCTACAATCACCCAAATAGAGTCATATTGTCGGCGAGTATGAGGCAATCCTGTAATGAAGTCCATATTGATTTTCTCCCACTTTCGAGTAGGGATACTAATGTTGGAAGCACACCTCTGGGTCTTTGATGCTCCACCTTCACCTGTTGATAACTCGGACAGTTAGCCACAAACTATACTATGTCCTTCTTCAGGCCATTCCGCCAATAAACTTCTCGTAGGTCACAGTACATCTTGGTGACACATGGATGTATAGAATATCTAGAACCATGAGCCTCATGCAACATCCGCTCCCTCAAGTCATTAACTCCCGGTACACACAAACGATCCAAATATCATAGTACACCATCTCCCCCTTGAGAGAAAACCTCCACCGTCTAATTTTGAACAGCTTCCTTCAACTTACTAAGATAGGATCCTCGTCTAGTCTAGCTTTGACCTTATCCACCATGGACGATTCTGATCCATTCTGAACAATGACACCACCATCCATCGAGTCAACAAGACGAACTCCTAGTCGTGCAAGCCGATGCACATCCTTCACTAACTCTTTCCTCTCCTAATCTACATGGGTCACACTCTCCATAGAAAGCCTGCTAAGAGCATCTGCCACCATATTATCCTTGCTATGATAAAGGACACTCATATCATAATCTTTAAGAAGCTCCAACCACCTTCTTTGATGTAGATTTAGATCATTTAGGTAAACACATACTGTAGGCTTTTGTGGTCTGTAAACACATCTACATAGACTCCGTACAGATAGTGTCTCCAAAGCTTCAAGGCAAATACTACCACCGCCAACTCAAGGTAGTGAGTTGGATAGTTCTATTCATGGACTTTTCGCTGCCTAGAAGCATAGGCTATAACCTTACAGTGCTGCATTAATACACAACCAAGGCCGATCCTTGAGGCATCACAATATACCACAAACCCATCAGTACCCTCAGGTAAGGTCAAAACTGGTGATGAGGTGAGGTGAGTATTCAACTCTTAGAAGCTCTTCTCACAGGCCTCCGACCATTGGAACTTCACTTTCATCTAGGTCAACTTAGTCAACGGTGCTGCAATGGATGAGAATCCTTCAACAAACCTCTGGTAGTAGCCAGCTAAACCCAGAAACTCCTGATATCCAAAGGACTAACTAGTCTAGGCCAATTCCTCATAGCTTCTACCTTTGGAGAGTCCACCTGTACACCCTTACTTGACACTATATGACCTAAAAATGCTACCAAGTTTAACCAAAACTCACATTTGCTGAACTTAGCGTATAGCTGACAATCCTTCAGAGTCTGTAGCACCACCCTCAAATGAGTGGCATGCTCCTCTTCGCTCCGAGAGTATATGAGAATATCATCTATGAATACGATCACAAACATATCAAAAAAAAACTTGAACACCCTGTTCATCAAATCCATAAAAGTTGTAGGAGCATTCGTTAGTTCAAAAGACATAACTACAAACTCATAGTGACCATACTGAGTCCTGAAGGATGTCTTTGGAATGTCACTCTCCCGAACCCTGAGCTAATGATACCCGAATCTGATGTCTATCTTTAAAAAATACTTAGCACCCTAAAGCTGGTCAAACAAATCATCAATCCTGGGGAGGGGAAACCTGTTCTTGATTGTCACCTTGTTCAATTGTCGATAGTCAATGCACATCCGAAGGGAACCATCCTTCTTTCAAAAAAAGAGAACTGGTGCACCCCACGAGAATTTGCTTGGTCTGATGAAACCCTTGTTTAAAAGATCCTTCAACTGCTCCTTTCAACTCCTTTAGCTCATCCAGAGCCATTCTATAAGGAGGAATAGATATAGGTTGCGTATCAGGAAGAAGATCAATACCAAAATCGATCTCCTGCTCGGGAGGAATTTCCAATAAATCATTTGAAAACACTTCTGGATATTCACACACTACGGGAACTGACTAGATAGTCAGGGTTTCGAATGTAGCATCCTTAACCCTAACTAGATGGTACATACAACCTATAGAGATCATTTTTCTGTCCTTAAGGCGGGAAGTGAAGCGACCTACAAGCACAGCTGAACTACCCTTCTACTCTAGGACTGGCTCACTTGGAAACCGGAACTCTACCTCATGGGTTCTATAATTTACTAAGGCATAACATGTATGCAGCCAATACATGCCAAAGAATCTATCATTGCATGCTCTACTATATTTGCTAAGGTGACTTTCTGAAGGACTGCAACAGGGAAATTTCTATATACTCGTCGAGCTATAACTGAATCACTAACTGGAGTAGAGACTGAGAAGGGTTCTCATAAGATTTTGGGACATACTCCAAAACTACTAGATACATAGGGCATTACAAAAGAAAAAGTAGCCCCTGGATCTAATAATGCAGATACATCAAAGTGGAATACCCGTAACATACTAGTGACTATATCTGGTGAAGTATCCTGCTCCTAGCGAGATGCAAGGGAATAAAACCTATTCTGGCATTGTCCACCACCTGCACTGGTGGACGCACCCTGTTGAGCTGGGCATGTTAATGCTGCTGCTGAGCTGGTAGCCTGAGAACGACCTCTACCATGACCCTGTCTAACCAAAGGACACTTCCGGCACCTGTGTCCGGGTCTACCACACCCAAATTAGATATCTGACCCAATCAAGCACTCCCCTATGTGATTCTTGCCACAGTTCCCACAGACCGGAGAGGTACGCTCTTCCTGCATACTCCTCTGTCCCCTCGAACCTGATGCTCTAATCCTATGATCACCTCACAGTCTAGATGGAGCATTGGCCGATGATGGCGATGGAGCTAATGACCTCTGATGAGACTGCTGGCGATGTCCGCCTCCTAATTCTACTAGGGAAACTCATAGTTATCTGTCCTGGACCTCTTAGCCTCTCTCTCTCTCAAGTGCACTGCCTCCATCTGTTAGGCATACAAAACCAATCGAGAAAAATCAATGTCCTGGTGAAGCATAGAAGTCCTACAATCCTTGACCAGGTAGTCCGCTATCCCATGCACAAACCTACTCACCCGAGCTCTCTGATCAACCACCATCTCTGGTGCATACTTGGAAAAGCGAGAAACTCAAAAGCATACTCCTAGACTGTCATATCATTCTGCTTTAGGTTGACAAACTCAGCTGCTTTGATTTTCCTCATCTCTTGGGGAAAGAACCGATCCAAGAATGTGGTATGGAACTCATCTCAACCAATGGAGCTTGCTCCAACTACCCTACCATCCTTCCGCTGTCTGAACAAAATGTGGGCAACCACTTTCAACTGATAAGAGGCTAGATCTGCACACTCGCCCCCCCCCCATCACCCCCATGATCTTGGTGATCTTCAGAATCTCATCAATAAACTCATGTGGATCCTCGCCCACCTTCCGTCCGAGAAACTCTAAAGGGTTTATCCTAAGAAAATCTCTAACTCTCACCGTTGCCACATTCCCATTCTGGGGAACATGCGCTACTGCTTGCTGGTTGACCTGGGCAGTCAATGCCTATGCCAAAGTCTGAATGGCTGCCCTAAAGTCTGCATGGACAACCTGCTCGAGCACATGATCCTCAGGGGTTAGTGGGGTCTACCGGTGCCCATCCTCATTTCCATTCTCATGGCAATTTCCATTTTCATTTTTTCTTCCATTAACTCGGCGAGGAGCCATGATTATGTAAACGCATATAGCACGAGTTAGAAGGATAGAGAGACATTTCATCGCATGACATAGATCATGAAAGAAGGAAAATTTCCTAAAACATTTCGTAGCTTCTTCTTCATAAGTGTGGCGCGCTACATACCCATAAAAAACACACTACTTAACGCGGCTTTCAGACACCCTAAGACACTTCAAAACCTGGCACTGATACCAAGTTTTTCACGACCCGAACATAAGCTTGGATAGAGACAAGAGACAAGGAACCCCGAGAGACTCCAAGTCGACCCATGACATGAACACAGAAGCAAAGAGCATACAACAAACCAAAAATCATAAAATAAAATATGCATAAGCGGAAGTTTGCATACATATCAATCTAAAATAGAGTCAACAATGACAAGTTGATTTCTACATAATGTCTGAAAAGCCTCTAACATAACTGATGGGCTGATTGGAAAACATCTCCAACTAGCTCTACAAAGTCTGTAATTGAAAGAACATAACAATTGATAACTGAATGTCCTCGAAGGGATGAGGACTCACCAACACTAGCTAGACAGGCCTGAGGAGAAAGTAAGACTAGTGAAGCGGCTGAGATTGATCCCTCAGACCTGTATCATGAAACGATATAGCATAGAGTATGAGATCATTACTTGAAATTTACTGAGAATGCAAGGTGAGTAATAACAGATAGCTAAAATACATAAGAGTTCATAAGAGTAGAACAGCATGATCATAAAGTAAATATCATAATGTAGACATAAGGGCTCAAGGTTTTCAAACCATTCGTAATCCAATCAAAATCATAGTTATAAGACAAAACTTTATAAAACATAACTTGAGCCAGAGTAACATAAACATAACCATACATAAGTCATGAGGAACAATGGGAGAACTTAACTGACACCATCATGATAGAGCTTACATGACACCCCACTATTTCGCCCAAGTAGTTAGGACCGCTCTAGGCATGCTAGGCAAGGGATGTGCATTATGGTGATATCATAGGGATCCATTAATACATGTATATACTTATAGTGGCATGTAGTTCTAAGACCACAGGGTTTACCTAAACGCCGAGTCTACTCAGTGCTAGAAACTTCTCCCAAAAACATGCACATTAGGCTTATATCCTAATCATGAATCATTCATACAATTCATGGCCAAATAAATCATAACATACTTGATCATACTAGAAAAATACATGATTAGCCATGCTTAAGGGCCCGTGAGTCGGTCAATGGTCATCAATTCATAAGTCATAAAGAACATGCATACTTGTGAAAATACATATACTTGATATTCAAAAATCCATGATGAGTACTTGAGAAAAATTATATCAATAATCATAAATCATAATTTAGGGCTTAAGAAGATCAAGATCATAATGGATTCATAACTTGACTTTTCGTGAAACTTAGATAATTGAACATAATTTAATTAAAATTTGAAAATATGAATTAATAATCAATATAAATATAAATCTGCCATAGATCTTTAAACATGATTTAATACATGAAGGGAATTGACCCACAGATAGATCAAAGAGAATTTCATAAAAATTGGAATAAACCCCATAAGACCATGAACTTGAATCTAGAATTGAAATCTATAAAATTGAGAAGAATTTTGAGCATGAAAGTGAAAGGAACTCTCATTCATAGCCTCACATACCTAGGTAAATCTGATTTATACTCCCTTTTGAAAGCCTAAAGGAAATTGGAGAAAAATTGGGGAATTCCTCAAGCTTAATCTCCAAGGAAGAACTCTAACTTGCATGAATGAAATGGTAAAGCTTAGGATAGGTTTAACATTCTTAAAACCCTTTTAACTGAGCTTAAAATGACGTAGTTTAGGACCATAGAGCTTAGGAATTATGAAAAATACCCTTAATAAAAAATCTGAAAATTTTGCATTGTTAGTGACTACGATCGATACCACGGGTCATCCCTTGATACCACAACTCGTAGTATCCACTCGTTACTTTCCTCCATCATTCTTCAATTCTGTGGTCCTGTAACAAAATGGGTCATTACTAGACACAACGATCCATTACTTCCTTCCGTCATCGCCACTAACTCCTCACCAACATTTTTCTGAAACTTCTACCATGAGTCTACCAACGACTTGTACCTCCAAACAACGGGTCATTGGACCCATCTGTTGTCTCTGGGCTAATTTTCACTGCACCTTCTCACGAGCACTTTCCACGATTCGTGGCTCCTCACAACGAGTCATACCATGAGTCGTTCCATCCAACCCTGGTATCATAGATACCAACAATAACCCTCATCCACAACCTGTTACATCAACCAACAGGTCGTCTTTAGACTCGTTACCATAGAATCTCCTACTGCAAAACCTGACAACGGGTGGCTCCCATGGGTCGTTAGACCCTCCAATGACTCGTACCACAAGTCATTCTGAGTAAAATCCTAGATTTCCTGCTTCTTCTATTCCCAAATCTCGAGTCTAGTCTTAAACACTTTTGGGGTATTACAGATATTCATACCTCAAATAAGAGGAAGAGGTTTGAGCTCCAATACCAGAGGCTCAATAATAGACAGCTTTTTGGGATGAGTATCTCTATTTAATAAATCAAGATCAAGCTTCTTTGGAGCGAAAGAATAGGAGCCCACACCTACAAATTCATTCACAACCTCCTCATAGTCATCACATTCATGAATATCAAAATTCATGAGGATTGCCACCAACACTTCCCCTACATGGGCACCCTTCTTCGATTCATCCATGGCCTCATCAATAGTGTAAATCACCGAGATTACACTCATATCCCTTGGTTGCATTATTAATTTGCAAACATAGAAAATCACCTCGTCATCATTCATTCAAAATTTGAGTTCTCCACTTTCTACATCAACCAATGCTCTACACGTGGCCAAGAATGGTCTCCACAAAATAATAGGCACTTCAAAGTCAATCTCAAAATCCAAGATCATGAAACCAGCGGGTAAAATAAATTGATCTACCTTGACAAGGACATCATGGAGAATACCAATGGATTTCATCATAGTTCTATCTGCCAAGCAACCTCATGGTAATGGGCCTTGGGATACCAAGTCCTAATTTATTGTAAATAGCAAGAGGTATTAAGTTGATGCTAGCTCCGAGATTACAAAGACCTTAGCAAATTGGTACACTCCAATGGTGCAAGGTATAGTGAAAGCTCCCGGATCCTCCTTCTTTTGCACCAAGGTACTACCAGCAATCGCGCTACAATGGCGTGTGGCCTCCATGCTATCAAAACCAAGCTTCTCTTCTTAGTAATGATATCCTTCATGAACTTTTCATAATCGGGCATTTGTTCAAGAGCTTCAACCAAAGAGATATTTACCGACAATTATTTAAGCATAGACAAGAACTTATGAAACTTTCCTTCATAACTTTTCTTCTTCAATATTTGTAGGAATGGAGGAAGAAGTTTTGGGATTGGAAATATGACTTTAGGGATTTATCCCTCCTTGTTTTGATTTAGGCCTGCCATTTCCTTTTGAATGGGAGAAATTTCACTTTCCTCAATAATATTTTATGTTGTGCCTCTTTCTCAGCATCTTCAGTCTTGTCTTGCCTTTCTTCTACTTTGTCTTGTCTCACTATTTTTCCACTCCTAGTGGTGACATCTATGCAATGGGCATTACCCCCAATGTCATTTCTCGGGTTCGCTAGGGTATCACTCAAAGGAGTGCATGTTTGCTTTTGATTTAGCGAAGCCAAGATTGACCAATTTGGGTCTCAAATTTCTTAATTACAGTTGAGTGTGAGTGACCAATTGACTCATGTTAGATAGTCCATCTTTGACTTTTTTGATTTCAGAATCGGTAGATTCAATCTTTTTCAACACTCTTGCAAGCATATCTTCAACTTCTAAGCTTCCTGGATCACTTGTAGATGGTTGATTTTAGAGTTGTTGGCTAATACTTGGGGGAACATATGCATTAGGATTCCTATTGTTGAATCCTTTATTCCGATTGTTTTGATTCTCATCTCTCCAATTAGCACCACTATTATTACCATCTCTACAATTTGAGTCGCCTTGATTGTTATCTCTCTATCCATCATTTTGATTAATGTCTCTCCAATTCGTGCTGCCTTGATGGTTATTCTCCTTGTTCCAACCTTGATTCCCCTGTCGTTGCTGCCAAGTTCCTTGATTTGGATCCTTGGTAGTTCAATTGGGAACCCCCTCCCCCCCTCCCCCCCCCCAACTTACTTGATAACATTCTTCATTTTGAGGCCCCTATCATTAGCCCCAATTGTGTTCATATTTCTAGTGCCACCTCCCATGACATGCTTGGTTAGCACCGACATTTGCTTCATCAATTGTGCCATAATTTCATCTCTTTCTTCCTCCTTTTTCACAACTTTCTTTGGCAACCCCTTTGAGATTCCTCTGCTCACAACCTACTTATCTCGTGTGTTACATACTCAGTTAGTCTTTGTCAAGAGATCAATTAGACCACTAGCAACCCTTATAGGAATTATCCATGAGGGATTCTTCCGCCATGTTGTTAGCCACGGACTTGTTCACAGCATCAAGTGATCTATAAAAGGCTTGAAGGAGCACTGCATCGGGCAAATCATGATTTGGACATTGTTTGAGCTTCTTATTGAATCGCAACCATGTTTCATTTAATGCCTCGGATGGAAATTTTTGGAAGTTATTGATTTCATCCCGAAGTTGGATCATTCGAAAAGAAGGAAAGAATTTTAATGTGTCTGTCAACTTGGTCCATGATGTGATTGATTCTTCGAGTAACTCGCCCAACTAAATAACCACTTCCCTTGTAAGAGAGAAAGGGAAAAGCCTCAATCGAATGGCCTCCGGGGAAATGTTGGCAATATTGTAGGTCGAGCATACTTTTGCAAAATTATTCAAGTGCCTATTTAATTTGGGTCCTCATAAGCTAGACCCACAAAATAGACCCTTCATGCTAAGAAGGTGCAACATGGTTCGGCTGACGTTAAAATTTGCATGGTTCTACTGACGTTAAAATTTTCATTTCCTCCTATAGGTGGAGGTCGAATGGCACTAGCAAAGCCTGCTTGTGCCAAATTCTCAACACCCACTTCACCCTCGATGTCACCTATAGCAATCAAAACAAAAGAAAAAAGTAAAATGAGAAACCAAGAATAGAATTAGAATTTTACACTAAATAGTAATTTTTAAAATGTATTCTCCAGCAACAGTGTCAAAATTTGATGTCGCTCAAATTACACCACTAGACAGTATAAAGTGGTTGTTGTATCAAATATAGAACCCAACTAGGTTGGGATCGAATCCCACAGAGAATACATGATGAAAATTACAAATTGAGTGTACAACCCAACTTTAAGTCTTAATTTCGAGGGGGTAAAGATTAATTCCATTTTATCTGCTTACAACTGGTAAATTAATTTGTTGATTAACTTCTAACAAGAATTTACTAAGGTTGTGTTTCCATATGAGGAGTAATGCAAATAAGTCTAATTTGTAGACTTCACTAATAGGCATGCATGGAGATAAACAATAAGTCTTAGATCCTTGTAAAGTCTTTGGACCCAATTAGAGGAATTTCACATCAAATCCTTTCGGACTTTGAATGTGTGCTAATTAACCCTCATTGAACATTATTAGTGACTTTACATGCAACAGCCCATGTGATTAGATGGGGGTTGGAAACCTCAAATCCCCATTATTTATCGTTTTTCTTAATCTAAGCCTCTTTGATCAAGCAAGCGAAGAATAAAGGCACGCTTTGATGTTTGCAACCACCAAAATCATTAAAGTAAAAGGATAAAAAGTTACCATGCAAAAAGTTATTAGCAAATACTACATCTAGAAGACCCAATCACATAAACCCAACATTAGGAACCACGACCGGGATTTTGGCTACTCATATTGGCAAATAAAAGCATAGAAGAATAAATGGGAGAAGTAGGCATTAATGATTCACAACAATAAATGAACAAGCACAAACCTTACACAAAACACAATAGTGTAGAAGAGCTATTTTGCAATAAATGAATTAGAAACCTTATTTTTTTTACAATCCCACACTTTCTCTCTCTTTTTTCTCTCTGTATTTACTTCTATGTTGTAATGTTTTCACCACTCCTGAATTTTCTGTACAAAGTTGGAGAAAATGCCTTTAAAGGCTTAGAATTGGGACAACATTTAATTTCAAAATTGCCACCGCATTCCACTCTGTGATCAGTCTGCGATCGTAGAACAGAATTGCGGTTCGCAGAGCGGGTCTTCAGATTTGTACCCTAGCTCATATGTGAACTTAGTCTAAAAAGTGCATTGAGGACTTAAGAATCTTATGTTTTTGATACAAAATAAGTTGTAATTCTACGGCTTATCAGAATTTGATTTTTAAAGCAAAGTTAGGGGATGAAAATGATTTTCACCCATATTTTAAAATATACTCTATTTTAATATCTTGTTAGGATAAGAATTATAATATTTTTATATAATTTTAAATATCTAAATTTTAATTTTAAAATATTAAATTAATTTAATTTTAACTTCAATAAATAAATAAATTTATTCTTAAATATAGAAAGTATCACATAAATTAGGATAAAGATATTTGCAATAAAATAATTTGATCTTTATAGATATCTACAATTTTATGAAATATTTAAAATATCTTTTCAAAAATATATATATCTCAGTTTATAAGCATGAATTAAAATTTAAAATAAAATAATCATAAAAAATCATAACTGAACTTTAAAATTTCAAAATGAATTTAAATTCATATTGGGAGTTCTATTTTAAATACGATAAAATTTCAATATCTACCGGAGCATTTATGGTGTGCAGCTATGTTAGATATTCATTCTTGTGTGTAAAAAGAGTAACCCTCCCCTAAATCCCCTGATTTTTCCCTCAAAACGATGTAGTTTAGGAGTCAGGAGCTTAGGATTTTACGAAAATACCCTTAATGACTCGACTGAAAATCACCTCAGCAGACTTGACAGGTCACACAATGACCTGTTACTCCACTTATGGGGTCGTTAGTCCCACCTGTGACCACTATAGGTAAATTTTAACTTTTTGATCTTCTCTTGACGCCTCCACTTAACGATTCATCATCACACTTAACGGGTCCTTCCCCCAGTCATTAAGACTCTCTAACTCACATATTCTCCTATTTTCCTCACTTGAAGGATCACTTAATGAATCATTAGATAACTTGACGACTCACCTAACGAGTCGTTCTATGATTTAATGCAAATTTTGTTGTTTTCTTTGTTTCATGCCTTGAGTCTGATTTTTGGGACTTTTGGGGTGTTATAAAAGACCTATTCACGGAGCAGCACCAATAAACAATCTTGAGAATTGTGGAAGAGATGAAATAAAATTAAGCATATGGGGGAATTTAAGAGATCATAGGTTGTTTTATCAAGTTACTAAAAATCTCTGTCGATTCATTAAAATGAGGTAGCCAGTTCTAAAGAGAATCCCCATAAGATGGCAAGACATGTTGAGGTTCTTAGAAGAGTACAAGCCAAAAATATACTACCAAAAGGTGCAATCGAACAGGTCAGGAGATGGATGCATCAAATGCAATACAAATGGGGCCAATGAAGGGAATCCTGAAAGAAGTTCTTATGGTTTTTGAGTAAGAAATCACTAGGGGGATATACTTTATGGACAAATAGAGGAAGTATAAGAAATGATAAATATAGAGGTAGAAGCAACAACTATTAAGAAAGCAATGATCCACTGTGTTATTGAGATAGATAATCATTGAGATAGATTAAATAAATAATCACTGAGACATATTCACAAATAATGCAACAACTACTAGAAGGTGATTGGAGCACACCATGGCGCATTAGTACCATAGTTGAAGACATATAGAGAATCAATGAACTGTGTCAAGCAAATTTCAAACACATATACAAGAGAAGCTAATACATTGACCGACTATTTGTCTAATCAGGCATTTGAAGCAGAAGAAAAATTAACATCCACACATTTGCAAATTTACCAATGCATGGAAGGAAAATTCTAAATTTGACAAGAAACAGGTCTAAAATTTGAGAACTAAAATTAAACTAATCTCATGAAGAGGAAACACAGACATATTAACACAAGTAAGCAGCAGTTACTCAGAGAGAATACCAAGTAAATTGTGTAAACAACAAGCTCACACAGGAGCAAGGCATAGTAACATCAAAAGCAACACACTCAAACTATGAAATGACAACACAAGTCATCACAACACACAAATTAAAGGAAATCAGAAAAAAATACACTACATTAGGGGTTGGGTAATCTATTACATCGACAATAAGGGTTTACATGTATAAACAAGAAAGATTACATAACTGAAAATTCACGCAATTCTTGTGATTCCCAATAGCAAGCCCGAAATATTGATGAAGAAGATCAGGAGCTACAACTGACATCCATATGCTTATCTTCAGCTACTAAAAGTGATACGAGGTCAGTATAACATATCGAGAGGAGTTAAGAGGAAGATAAAGCTACTTACTTCAACTTGGGGCATAGATATAGAAACTACAAAATCATGGGAACAAATGTTGCTTATATCTGCCGAAGATAGAAGGTCCAATCCACACCTAGAAGAAGAAGAAGACTCGAGATAATAGGGGAAGAAGGAGAGGAGCGGAGATACACGATCTCTCACATGGACAACTGTGGAGAGAAAGCAGTGCGCAACTTCGACAACATTCCAGAGGCTTTTCAAAATGAAGAAGAAGATAGGGAAGATGCATACATACATGCACTTTGGGCTTCACTCGCTTTATTTCCTTATTTTTGCCCTTTTCTTTATGTTTGTTTTCTACTTTGATGTTGGACCAGATTTTGTCTTTTCATTAATATATACACACACACTTGTATAAAAATTATAAATATAATTTATTTTGTGTTTGCAAGTATATTCATGATGTATCAATAGTGTATCTCAGGTGGTTTTGTGTATCCAGAGTGTATATAATGTTCTATGATGTATAAAAAGTGTATATACACTTTATTCTACTGTATAGTGTGTGTACAAAGTTGTATATAGACTATTATATCGTGTATAGAAATTTTATATATACTGTATTTTGCGTTTGCAAGTGGATTCATAAAGTATTATTAGTGTATCTCGGGTGTTTTTGTGTATCCAGAGTGTATATAATGGCCAATAATGTATAAAAAGTGTATACACACTTTATTCTAGTGTATAGTGCATGTACAATGTACACATATACTTTATATCATGGATATGTAAGCTTATGCAAATCTAGCTTTTCTTAGATTGGTCCAATAAAAAAAATTAGGTTTTGTAAAAGATTTAAAACAAAAACAATTTACAATGTAATGGGCAGAAATTTGGCAGTTGCAGACGAAACTGTTGAGGTTGATGAATTTTTGGGGGTGAAAGGATGGGTTTCGATGGAAAATTCCACTTGATTTTGGAGGATTTCTGAGAAATTTAGCAGGGTCTAGAATTTTTTGGGTAGCAGGCTTAATAATTTTTGACTGCTAATTATAAATGGGAAAAAGAACACCAGTAAGCTGTCAAATGTTCAAAGTGACCGGTTAGAAATCAAAAAATCACATTAATTATTGTCCATCCAACTCTTCTGTTCCTAACAAAATCGGCTAATAATTTTCTTTCGATCTTTTTTGGAGACTTGAAGTGTGAATAAAAAGATATAAGTTAAAATAGGTGGGGAGTTGAATTCTTAGTACTATTTTGAATGTTAAACCGTAACTTAATATCAGAATAGGAAATATATTATATGTGAAATATTTTAAAATTGTATAATCATTAGATATGAATAATAATACAAATTTAATATAATACATAAATAATTAATTAATAAGATAATTCATAATTATGATAAATATTTATAAATAATAAAATAAAAATATACATTATAATTAAAATATATAGATTAATAAAAATATATAGATTAATAGCTGTATGGTAATCTTTCACCGAAGCATGGGGCCTGTCTGAGCAAAGAATACTGTCGGATCTTGAGACCATGTGTACAGGATACCTTTTTAGGGGCTCCCCGGGATAACAACAGCCCTAAACAAATCCAATAAACGGGCTTTTTCACCGGGCAACTGTACGTAGCCACTAAGGCAAATCCAAGATCTACAGTATTCTTGCCGACTGTACCACCATCTCCAAACCAAGCTATTAATATTAACACTAAATCTTTAAAGTTCATATAATAAAATCTCTTGATTTTAATAAAGTCTAGTTCATCTTTATGGGGATTCAAGCAGCATGGTATTCAACATAGATAGATGTTTAGCCGGCTATAAGCTCGGCCATCAGAGAAATAGTAATTTTGTAACAGAAAATAAAATACCTTGAGGCCGGAAGTTGTGTCCAAAGCTTGGACGATTTTCAGTTTTTCTATACAAAATGAAAAATTACAAGAGAGGATTTACAAAAAGTTGTGTCTTCTTCTTAGAGAGAAGGCAGAGCAAAAACCTAGAGAGAGAGAGGAAAATAAAATTTTCTGATATGTTACAAATGAGGTAAAGGCCTCTTTAAATAGAAGAAAAAGAATCTTTGTACAGTGTGCTTTATCATCGCACAGTGACAGATACTTCTGTCAAGGGGTCCACAGGGTCTCTTGATCTTATCAGATCTTCTTTTTCCCTTGTGCGTTCATCATTCTTTGGACGAAATCTTCGTCACTATCTCCATCTTCTAGTTTATCTTGTTGTAAAAGCCTTTCTGCTTCTTTTAACACTTCTTCAGTGTCAGTGTCTTCATCTGCTTGAGAGTCTTCATAATTTGACTGACTCTTCATGGAGGTATCGGACTTGCTGGAAATTTGTTCGAATGATTCCAGCAGATTTTTCTTTACGAGATTTAGATAATCTTCGATCTGTTGGGTTTTATCTCCCGGCTGATAAGCTATCCGTCTCGCAATATGCTTTAGGAGACTGTCATCAATGGTTTCAATTTTTCCCCTACTTTGATATTTCTTCAAAGTTTTGTTAATATCATCAATGGTCTCTTGACCATAAATCTGCTTGGTTACTGGGTCAATTTTTAAAATTTTGTCCCAGAAATTGTTATAATAGGTCCGATAAATGCAAGGGATTTTTTCTTCGGTATAACCGAATTCGGGAATCCATTTATGGATCCAAGGAATAGAGAATTCTATAAAGAACATAACTTGACTGATGTTTTCTGGCCAGCCGATATGTTCTTCTCGGTATAACTGATCCAAATCAGGGGACACTTGTATCCAAGAGTCATACAATTCTTTAATCTGTTCAGGTAATATCCTTATAGAAGGGCCGTGGAGTGTCCACCAATTCAAGAACCAATTTGGTATAGCCTTTTGAAATATTTTCGAGCATACTTTTATAAACCACGTATGCTTGTGTTTATCATTATTGTAATATAAAACGTATGAGAAGGCCTGGATATAATCCCAGTAGGTGAAATTCATCCTTCCACCTTCGAGTATAACTTGTTTTTCCTTCATAGTGGAGATACCCCACTCTTCTGTGGATATAATCCTTTTTATAACAATTTTCGAGAAGTTATAAACAGTCTCATCTTTATTGTCTCTGAAGTGAGATATCTCTGCACTTCTAGTGGAGAGAAAAATATTCTCATAATAATTTCGGGTTTTATATGATTCACCCGGAAAATATAATTTCTCCATCAAGTATTTTTGGGTTATCTCCCAAATATTATCTTTCCATTGTATATCTTTGTTTTCAAGGAAAAGTATAACTTCCCTTTTAGAGACCTTTTCATAATTCTTCTGGTTTTCTGTCGTCTCCATGGCAATAGAAGCGTAGGTATTACTTTGCTTCTTTTTGCTAGCTATATGCTGCTGTAAAGCCTCATATAACGGGCTATCTTTTGGAATATCTTCCATGTTAATCGATGGGGACGAAATTTCTTCCCTTTGAGAAAGATTCTCGTTGATGAGAGTTCTATTTCCTCTCCTTATAATTGGATTCTGGGAAGTATAACTTCCTGAAGTTGAGCTCCGAGAAGTATAACTTCCTGTGATATAATTCGATCCTCCTCGGTCGTTATATCGACCTGGATTTCTTCCTCTTCCTCTATTAGAGGAAGATTGAGATGGCCATTGTGGCCTCATTCTGCAGTGAAAATAGATTTTGTTAGCTTTCATTTAAGAACTCTCTTGTTAAAAAGTCCGGTAGGGAATTATCACTCCCCTTTTTATATTCTATATCAAAATCAAAAGGGGCTAATTGAGCTTGCCACCTAGCGAATATAATTTTTGAAGCATCATGTTTGAAATCTTTATTAAATAATAAATCTAACAGCATTATTATTAGTTCTTATCAAAAACCTTTTGTTATAAAGATCATCTTGAAATTTCAAGACACATTTAACAATGGTAAGCATCTCATGGGCCACAGTAGCATACTTCTGTTGGGCCGTAGTCCATTTTCCTGAATAATAACGAATTAAATATTCCATTTTTTCATGGGGATTTAATTGTTTAAGAAGACCGCCGAAACCTATATTAGAGGCATCGGTCTCAATAATTTTCTGCCAATCAGGATTAGCAAGGGTTAAACAAGGTAAAGAGATTACCTTCTCCTTTACCTTTTTAACAATATCAGTATGCATATCAGACCATGGCAAATTATAATCCTTTTTTAGTCTTTCAAATAAAGGAGCCAGGTCTTTTGACAAATCTTTAATAAAAGGGGAAATATAATTTAGACTTCCCAAAAATCTTTATAATTGCATCCTGTCATTAATAACATCAGGAAATTTTGCAGCAAATTCAATAGATCTTTGAATAGAAACTATTTTTCCCTGGCAAATATAATGCCCAAGAAATCTGACTTTGGTCTGAAAAAGACTCATTTTGGGTTTAGATATAACTAACCCATTTTGAATAATAATTCTTTTAAAAATATCTAAATGTTTATAATGTAATTCTAAAGTTTTAGAAAATACTAAAATATCATCGATATAGACAATGACAAAATCCATATATGGATTAAAAATATCATTCATGATTTTTTGAAATTCAGAAGGCGCGTTTTTTAAACCAAAAGGCATAACATTCCACTCGTATTGCCCGAATGGGACATTGAATGCCGTTCTATAAGTATGTTCTTTAAAAAGCTGAATCTGCCAATATCCAGATTTTAAATCAAATTTTGAAAATATATTGGCATCATATAATCTGGACAAAAGATCCCGTTTATTAGGGATAGGATACCTGATCCATTTTAAAACTTTATTCAAAGGTTTATAATTTATTACCAATCTTGGTACACCACATTCCTTCTCTGCAGCATTGTTGACATAAAAAGTTGTACAAGACCATGGTGACTTTGAAGGTTTTATAAGACCCTTTTGTAAAAGATTATCAATCTCTTTTTTGCAGAATTCAAGTAATTCCAAATTCATCTGACAGGGTCGAGATTTGGTAGGAATATGTTCCTCCGAAAAAGAGTCTTCATATGGAAGAGAAACCACATGTTTTTTTCTATTCCAAAAAGCACTTGGATGATCAGCGCATATAGAAACAGCAAATTGTTCAGAAATTATTTTAATTTTTTCTTGAATTTTTGAAGATTGTAAAATATCATCAATGGACATGCTATATATTTCATGTAGTAAAGATTTCATATGAAATTTTTTTTTATCAATCAAAGTATTTGTATTTCTAGGAAGGGGTTCAGTTATAAACTGAAAAGAAATCTTTTTACTTGGTCATATTAAGTGTTAAGTGTTATAGATGCGGTCAATTTGGTCATATTGCCCCGAATTGCAAGAAGGAACGGATCAAGGCTCTAGCCATGGATTTGGAAGATAAATCCAAAGAACAGATTATGAAAATCATGGATGAAACTTCAGTCAGTGAAAATGAGAGTGATTATACTTCTTCCTCTGAGTCTGAAGCTTCTATTAAATTATTTGATTTACCTGATGATAATGATTGTGATAAATGTGATACAGGTACAGGAATTTGTTCTTGTGACAACCTGGATTTTTATAAATTACAGTCTCAGTTTCAAAATAATTTTGAACTTAAACCTATCACTTCTGATAATATTTTAGAATTATTAAAAGAAGTCACTGATAATAATTTGAGAGAAAAAATTATCAGTATGACCTCTATTGCAAAATCGGCAGATAAGCCTATTCAAAAAAGACACATTTTGGAGGAAGTTCCATATTCTATGACAGAAGTTCAAAAAAGACTTTTACAAAAGAACTCGCCACAAAATATGAATCTTCCCAGTTATACTTTTTCAATGGATGAGTTAAAATATGAAGTTGAAAAGTTAAAAAATGAGATTAAATCTCTTAAACGAAATCAAATGATTTTAGACCATCGTATAAACCAAATTGAAAATACTATGAGTCATGATATTAAAAGAAAAGGAGTTTTATTAAATGAAACAAATGATTTGAACGAAATCTCTGATTTCACAAAAAGGGCTATTTCTTCCACTAATGATGATTTATTTATAGGAATGATGCAAATAGTGACCTCTCATAGATGGTATGTTAAGTGCACTATTTTGATTGATGATAATTTTTCAATTACTGAAACCGCTCTTATTGATAGTGGAGCAGATATGAGCTGTATTCAGGAAGGTATAATTCCCACCAGATACTACCAGAAAACTTCTCATAAAATTAGTTCTGCATCTGGTGATAGAATGAAAATAGATTATAAACTACCTAATGCTTATGTTTGCAAAAATAAGGTTTGCATTCCGCATTTTTTCATTCTTGTCAAAGATAAAATGTTTCCTCCTATTATAATAGGAACTCCCTTTATACAGGCTATTTATCCTTTTACTCATGTTGATAACAGAGGTTTTGATGCTACTTATAAGGGTAAAAAGATTTATTTTCAGTTTATAACTGAACCCCTTACTGGAAATATAAATACTTTGATTGATAAAAAAAAATTTCATATGAAATCTTTACAACATGAAATATATAGCATGTCCATTGATAATATTTTACAATCTTAAAAAATTCAGGAAAAAATTAAAATAATTTCTGAACAATTTGATGTTTCTATATGCGCTGATCATCTGAGTGCTTTTTGGAATAGAAAAAGGCATGTGGTTTCTCTTCCATATGAAGACTCTTTTTCGGAGGAACATATTCCTACCAAATCTCGACCCTGTCAGATGAATTTGGAATTACTTGAATTCTACAAAAAAGAGATTGATAATCTTTTACAAAAGGGTCTTATAAAACCTTCAAAGTCACCATGGTCTTGTACAGCTTTTTATGTCAACAATGCTGCAGAGAAGGAACGTGGTGTACCAAGATTGGTAATAAATTATAAACCTTTGAATAAAGTTTTAAAGTGGATCAGGTATCCTATCCCTAATAAACGGGATCTTTTGTCCAGATTATATGATGCCAATATATTTTCAAAATTTGATTTAAAATCTGGATATTGGCAGATTCAGCTTTTTAAAGAGCATACTTATAGAACGACATTCAATGTCCCATTCGGGCAATACGAGTGGAATGTTATGCCTTTTGGTTTAAAAAACGCGCCTTCTGAATTTCAGAAAATCATGAATGATATTTTTAATCCATATATGGATTTTGTCATTGTCTATATCGATGATATTTTAGTATTTTCTAAAACTTTAGAATTACATTATAAAAATTTAGATATTTTTAAAAGAATTATTATTCAAAATGGGTTAGTTATATCTAAACCCAAAATGAGTCTTTTTCAGACCAAAGTCAGATTTCTTGGGCATTATATTTGCCAGGGAAAAATAGTTCCTATTCAAAGATCTATTGAATTTGCTGCAACATTTTCTGATGTTATTAATGACAGGACGCAATTACAAAGATTTTTGGGAAGTCTAAATTATATTTCCCCTTTTATTAAAGATTTGTCAAAAGACCTGGCTCCTTTATTTGAAAGACTAAAAAAGGATTATAATTTGCCATGGTCTGATATGCATACTGATATTGTTAAAAAGGTAAAAGAGAAGGTAATCTCTTTACCTTGTTTAACCCTTGCTAATCCTGATTGGCAGAAAATTATTGAGACCGATGCCTCTAATATAGGTTTCGGCGGTATTCTTAAACAATTAAATCCCCATGAAAAAAGGGAATATTTAATTCGTTATTATTCAGGAAAATGGACTACGGCCCAACAGAAGTATGCTACTGTGGCCCATGAGATGCTTACCATTGTTAAATGTGTCTTGAAATTTCAAGATGATCTTTATAACAAAAGGTTTTTGATAAGAACTGATAATAATGCTGTTAGATTTATGTTTAATAAAGATTTCAAACATGATGCTTCAAAAATTATATTCGCTAGGTGGCAAGCTCAATTAGCCCCTTTTGATTTTGATATAGAATATAAAAAGGGGAGTGATAATTCCCTACCGGACTTTTTAACAAGAGAGTTCTTAAATGAAAACTAACAAAATCTATTTTCACTGCAGAATGAGGCCACAATGGCCATCTCAATCTTCCTCTAATAGAGGAAGAGGAAGAAATCCAGGTCGATATAACGACCGAGGAGGATCGAATTCTATCACAGGAAGTTATACTTCTCGGAGCTCAACTTCAAGAAGTTATACTTCCCTGAATCCAATTATTAGGAGAGGAAATAGAACTCTCATCAACGAGAATCTTTCTCAAAGGGAGGAAATTTCGTCCCCGTCTATTAACATGGAAGATATTCCAAAAGATAGCCCGTTATACGAGGCTTTATAGCAACATATAGCTAGCAAAAAGAAGCAAAGTAATACCTACGCTTCTATTGCCATGGAGACGGCAGAAGATCAAAAGAATTATGAAAAGGTCTCTAAAAGGGAAGTTATACTTCTCCTTGAAAATAAAGATATACAATGGAAAGATAATATTTGGGAGATAACCCAAAAATACTTAATGGAGAAATTATATTTTCCGGGTGAATCATATAAAACCCGAAGTTATTATGAGAATATTCTTCTCTCCACTGGAAGTGCAGAGATATCTCACTTCAGAGACAATAAAGATGAGACTGTTTATAACTTCTCAAAAATTGTTATAAAAAGGATTATATCCACAGAAGAGTGGGGTATCTCCACTATGAAGGAAAAACAAGTTATACTCGAAGGTGGAAGGATGAATTTCACCTACTGGGATTATATCCAGGCCTTCTCATATGTTTTATATTACAATAATGATAAACACAAGCATACGTGGTTTATAAAAGTATGCTCGAAAATATTTCAAAAGGTTATACCAAATTGGTTCTTGAATTGGTGGACATTCCACGACCCTTCTATCAGGATATTACCTGAACAGATTAAAGAATTGTATGACTCTTGGATACAGGTGTCCCCTGATTTGGATCGGTTATACCGAGAAGAACATATCGGCTGGCCAGAAAACATCAGTCAAGTTATGTTCTTTATGGAATTCTCTATTCCTTGGATCCATAAATGGATTCCCGAATTTGGTTATACCGAAGAAAAAATCCATTGCATATATCGGACCTATTATAACAATTTCTGGGACAAAATGTTAAAAATTAACCCAGTAACCAAGCAGATTTATGGTCAAGAGACCATTGATGATATTAACAAAACTTTGAAGAAATATCAAAGAAGGGGAAAAATTGAAACCATTGATGACAGTCCCCTAAAGCATATTGCGAGACGGATAGCTTATCAGCCGGGAGATAAAACCCAACAGATCGAAGATTATCTAAATCTCGTAAAGAAAAATCTGTTGGAATCATTCGAACAAATTTCCAGCAAGTCCGATACCTCCATGAAGAGTCACTCAAATTATGAAGACACTCAAGCAGATGAAGAAACTGACACTGAAGAAGTGTTAAAAGAAGCAGAAAGGCTTTTACAACAAGATAAACTAGAAGATGGAGATAGTGACGAAGATTTCGTCCAAAGAATGATAAACGCACAAGGGAAAAAGAAGATCGGATAAGATCAAGAGACCCTGTGGACCCCTTGACAGAAATATCTGTCACTGTGCGATGATAAAGCACACTGTACAAAGATTCTTTTTCTTCTATTTAAAGAGGCCTTTGCCTCATTTGTATCATATCAGAAAATTTTATTTTCCTCTCTCTCTAGGTTTTTGCTCTGCCTTCTCTCTAAAAAGAAGACACAACTTTTTGTAAATCCTCTCTTGTAATTTTTCATTTTGTATAGAAAAACCAAAAATCGTCCAAGCTTTGGACACAACTTCCGGCCTCAAGGTATTTTATTTTGTCTTTTTATTTACTATTTCTCTGATGGCCGAGCTTATAGCCGGCTAAACATCTATCTATGTTGAATACCATGCTGCTTAAATCCCCATAAAAATGAACTAGACTTTATTAAAATCAAGAGATTTTATTATATGAACTTTAAAGATTTAGTGTTAATATTAATAGCTTGGTTCGGAGATGGTGGTACAGTCGGCAAGAATACTGTAGATCTTGGATTTGCCTTAGTGGCTACGTACAGTTGCCCGGTGAAAAAGCCCGTTTATTGGATTTGTTTAGGGCTGTTGTTATCCCGGGGAGCCCCTAAAAAGGTATCGTGTACACATGGTCTCAAGATCCGGCAGTATTCTTTGCTCAGACAGGCCCCATGCTTCGGTGAAAGATTACCATACAGCTATTAATCTATATACTAAATTTTTATACAGATCAGATAATAATCTCTCTTTGTTTTGATTCTTGTTTGAAGACAAGGATATTATTGGATAAGGTCTATCACCGTCGAGCGGACTACCGCCGGCATCGATTGATCCTGTCTACATGGTATCAGGATATATATATATATATATATATTAAAATATATATATATTAAAATATATATATATTTAATTATAATTATACATTATAATTAAAATATATATATAGATATTACAAATAACATGACCACTACTTTTTACGTTGCAAATCATGGATGGACTTCCTCTATTATTTGTTTTTTTAAAATTATATTGAATGAGAAAGGAGTGTCTGTAATAATTCGATTGGATATTTGTGTTTCAGATTTGGAATTATCAATATTATTTTATAATATATATTAAATTATTATAATAAATATTAATTAATTTGGTATATTTTTTTAATTATTGGTCGACTTATCAATTGAATTAATAATACCTTCACATATGAAATTGTATTTTACCCGTATCAAAACATATATCGTTGTGATCCTTTTAGCTATAGTACTGTATCTTTATCAATGAAATGTTCTTTGGTTCTACTTTCATATTTTTCACCACAAAAAAATTATAATCAACCGGACAAACTTGCGACGGGTCATATCTATTTCCAAGTTAAAGAGGAAAAAAATTATAGCTGCTTTTATTAATTTCATTATTATTGAATTCATAATTTATTTCGTCATTGAAATTACTCTTTTTATTTTTTTTATTTAGTAGATAAAATTATATTTTTTTTAAAAAAAATTAATAGAAATTATAATTTAACTAATATAATCTATTAATTAATATTAATTTTTTAAAAATATAAAATAATTATTTTTTTATATTTTAAAATAATTTATAAAATTAAAAAAAATAATTAATTATTTTTTAAAATTTTAAATTAATAGCTATTCTAAAATAAATATTTTTAGTATAAGTTAAAAGAAATGAAGCACTTTATTTGAGAGTGTGGGAGGTAAGAAAGGTACGTGACAAATCTGAGGTCGTTAGCCAATAGCAAGTGGTATGTAGTACCTCAGTAACTCTGTAAGATGACATTATACTTGCGCCATCTCTTACGCAAGATTTATAGCTTTCAGCTCTTTAATTTCTTATCCAACTCCTAACAAATTGAATATTTATTTTATTTTATTTATTTACTTGAAATGAATAGAAAAGTTAAAATAGGAATGAGAGGGATTTGAATCTTGTACTAGTTTGAATGTTAACTTAAAATTATAAATGTCATTATGTCCTGACCCAAATGAATAGATCATGCGGGCATTTACATTGACTTTACTCGATATGAGAACCCTTATAAATGTTATTATTAATATATAAGAATTAGTCTCAAACATTTTCATTACTTCTTATTAATTGATAAAAATCTCAACAAAATAAAAGTAAACTATTCTCCAATCATGACTCTCCCAAAATCTAATTTGGACAGGTACAAGAGTTCTATTTGAATACTTGACAAACAAAATGATCCAGCTGCGTTCGAAAAGAGGAACACTGAAGCTGGTGCTGAGTACTCCAGGACAATCAAGAAACTTCAACCTGCCACATCCTATACCCAAAAGAAAAAGGTGTAGCAAGGTAGTATCACTACACCAGACGTACTGGTAGGCATCATCGGCCGACTAGGATTAGTTAACATAACAATATAAAATCAATATATAATCAATAATACTAAATTCAGAAATTACTTCACTTATGCAACATCCCACTAAGTTTTATCACTACTGTATTGTTTCTTATGACTCATCAAGGTTCACGTAATTATCCTACGTTTTTGGTCGTTAATTAGCCTATCAGTCTGCGCCTCTCTATTTCCGCTGCAGCGAAGGCTTAGGCCGCTACAACGATCCCGCTGCCGCAGCAATGTGTCTGTTGCAGTGCTACCCCATCCATCCAGTAATCAATTTTCCTTAGTCCAGTTCTGTTTTATTCCACCATATAAACTTATAGCTCAACTACTCCTCTTACCATTTCACTATGAATGACCAAGTCATTCTACCTTTTATTAACCTATTTAGCTATTTGTAGGATTTTTCAGGTCTCCTTATTATAGTACATCAAATAATAACGTCTACTTTCTATCTCACGGTACTACATTATCTTCTGTTCAAACCCGTCGTACTATCACCCACAGCCCACAAAATCAATTTAAAACAAGACAATCAAACGCAGTTACGGATCACTATCTCAAGTACACACAAAGGTCATCAAAACAATATGAAGGAGTCAACTTCCCCAACAGTAAAGTACATGCATATACCTGACCTCATACTATGAAATGTCATAAGATACCATATCTGAACTGGATAGCCATTAATGGTATTCCACTCATGTTCCCCACCTCAAACTCAATTCATGTTGGTATATCCTGTATCACACTGGTATATCAATTACCTTTTTGTATCTGCAGCCGTATGTATATCAACCATACCCACATAATTTCTATCTCGCAATCATACCATCGGTGATATGTCCGAGCACACACTTCTGTCATATCACTATACACACATGCCAGAGGGTCTTATACTTGCCCTTCCAGTCATGACCTGCAGGGGACTCTAGAAATTCATGTATTGTACACCCAGCCGTATGAACATTCATCATACCTGTCTGTATACTCACTTGTACACCCATTCACATGGTCCTTTAGCCATACTTGTTTGTGTACTCTCATACTGCTCAAACGGATGCTCACCTCGGGCACGAGCCACTCGTGTATACAATTCTTATTCAAAACTAATTGTAATAACCTATTCATCTGAGTTCCTTACTTCGGTCACAGGCCTCTCATTTACCATCATATTGATAACTTTTCTATCATATTATTCATCATCTCAGTCACAGATTCATTCAATGTCAATTTGTCCCTCAATCTCGGGACACATAATGCAACAAAAAACATAACAAATCACTACATGATAAGAATTACACATTCACACCAAAAATGCAATAACATGAATTTAAATCAACCTCGTTTCCGAACAATAGTCATAACATTCAATCCAACATGTTATAAGATTTATGACTTGGCCCACTCATTGGTTTAGGCTCCGCTACAGCGGTATCACTACTGTTAGAGCGGTCTCGCTGCAGCGGTACTGCTGTCAATACTGCAACCAGTCTTTATTCCAGTTTCTCCCACGTTTTGATTTCTTTACAACCACCATAATGAAACAATGTCATAACAAGCTTACATCAATAATTAACTTACCAAAGTGTCACCATTAATGCGGACAACAATATCAATTCAGAAAATACAATACCGACCACAGCACATTCAAGTCATTATGTAACGGATTACTATCCTATGTCACTCGCTTCATCTCACGCTCAAACATAATTATAACTTATTAATCAGTCTGTTAATCGCATTTCCTACACAAAGTCTATGTGATTTACCCGTCCAAGATTTCGATTCAAAGAAGGAAGAAGTCCATATTTATACCCGAAAATATTCTGTCAACAACAATTGAAAGTAAATCTCCTCAATAATGTTTGACTCAACGCATATCCTAGAACATGTACCCATTTATTGGTTGAAATATCTCCCTTAGGGTTTTACTTCATTATGAGTTTTTGTCACCCCTCTTCTAATACGCTTGTTCTTAGATTTTTACTGATTTCGATTAATAGACCATAACATAGTTAAGAGTATAATCCTACTCATCGAAAGCATATGAATCATACGCACGTATATGTTTAGCAAACCAAAGTCTAATGCAAAAACGAGTAAACCATAACCTACCTGGGCGCCAAGCTATCGTCCCAATTGTCCTCAGCTGTAGATACACCATTCTTTTGATTTTCTCGCAAGAGCTCCTAGCTATGGAGATCGGATCTCCACCTCTTGGATTCTCTTGTTTTCCTCAAAAAGTCTATTTCTGTTTTTAGACGTTTTTAATAAGTCCTCCTCAAGGACTAGATTTTTAAAATCCTAATCAGAACGGATTGCGGAATTTTGGTTCGCGTCATCCGTTGTAGTGGACACCCTTCCCACTGCAGCGGTTTCACTGTGGCGGAAATCGTCCCTCCACGGCGGACACCCGCTTGGGTCCACCCGATTGCAGCTAAGCCCACTTGAATTGCTCTTCATACGTCCATCGTCTCTCGGGAATTTATCACGAATTTCTAAAAATTTAAATTTATCCATTTTTATGTGGTCGGAATGCTATAACGATCCGGCCGGTCGTTTCACAAAATGTAATTTATCCTAATAGTTTTGGTCCCTCTATTAATCATAAATAATTTAATTTTTTATGATATTATTAAATATTTTTAATTTACAATTAATTAAGATAAAAAAATTATATTGAGATTAAAAGAGTTGAATTAAGAATAAACTTGAACGATAAGAACTTTTGAACTAGATTAAAAATTTTGAATTTTATTTTGAATTAAAAAATAATAAGGATCAAATAGTTAACGATAAGATTTATAATTTTGAATTTGTATGGTTATATCACATTTCAATATTAAAAGTGAAAAAAATTTAAGCAAACTTATCTAAGGAGCTATTAAATAAATATAATAAAAAAATTTCTTGATAATTATTGAGGTTGATCCTTGAAATTTAACTATTGATCTTTTATCATTATCATCTTTAACACTTTTCATATATGTAGCGCTGGAACTACCGACTTTAGAAGAAAACGATGAAAAATAATTTTAAAAAGAAAAGGTAAGGTTCATATCTTTTACAATAAATACAAAAATACTATTATAAATAATGGCATGCACTTCTTCTCGAAGATATATAAAAAAAAATTGGAGAATAATTATAAAAAAATTCTATTCAATATATTATTTATCGAGCGCGAGAGTATTCAAAATTCAAAAGAAAATAAATCTAAAGAGTAACTATCAAGTTCCTATATTCGCTCTGAGTCTCTCCTCTAGTACCTTGATTCTCAATCTCGTCACTATAATGCTTCGAAAGAATATACGAGGCTTATCTTAAAGCAAAAAAATATTTTATTAGGATAAATAAAATAAAAATCTTATTGGTTGATAACAAATATTTCCAATTAAATAAATGAAATACTACAACTTCTATTTTCTACTCCAAGGTAAGATGGTGAAACTGGACCTACCTCAAATAATTAGATGTGGGATTTACAAAGAATATAAAATCAGAATTTTTTTTTATTAGAAGCTAGCTGGTATTTATTCATATTCAAAAAGAAAGATGATGATCCACAACAGTGATTCGATATATATATATATATAAACAATACATATGTATGCACAAACACTATATAAACAGGTGTCGAATGTAATTGTTATATCGATTAAGCAACTGCTAAGCAAAATTTATTTATATATCATAATTATAATTCATGTTCAATACATTAAATTATTTATGAGATTGAATTGCTCCTAAATTTCACGATGATATAATTTTTAAATAATTCAAATATATTATATATTTTTTCTAAAAAAAATATATAATTTTTTTAATTTAAATTACAATTAAAAAATATCTCAATTAAAGAATCTTCATCTTTCATTTCAACTTTTATTTTACTTGAAATTCCTAGGAGTATGAATTTGGAAAAGAACCGTTACACATTCTCAAAGCTTAATTATTTTTTATTCTAGAATTACTCTTGATTAGAATATCTTTTTCAAATATATATCTTGAATACTAATTAATTATTCACTTTTTAACTATATTTCTTGATCATTCTTGTAATTCTTTCTTAATTTACCGCACATATTCTAATTTAATAAAAATAATAATATTATATAGATATTCTTTATTATATATTAATATATAGTACTATTCTTTATATTGTAATATATTTTTATTATATTATTTAGTAATTAATAACATTTAATTTTATTTTATGACTTTAAAATAATTACAAATTCAGTAAATAGAATTATAAAATAAAACTTCATTGAGATATTCTAGAATCATATCACTTATAATTAAATCTGATTTGGATAACTTTTAATTTAAATTTTAAACCTTAATCTATTTATTAAAAAATTCATATATTAAATTTTTGCACATGCACTTGCATCAATTTTTTCTAATTGTAATTTAAAATAAATGTGGTGTTTTGATTAATATATAACTCTTTTTAGAAAAAGACTTTTGAGTTTAAAAGTCTTAATTACAATGCTGATAAAGATAAAATTGATATATATTTTTAAATTAAAATTTAACTTCTTTTAGTATACAATTCAAATTTAAATTTAAAAATTCTATTTATATTCAGTATATTAAATTTTAATTTAATATTATTATATAATTTTGTGGACATTATCCTAAAATAGTAGATGGCTTGTTATTAACTTGCCACTTGGCTTAACTAAATTACAAACCATACTCTTTATATATATACACACACTATAGATTATTGAATTTATAATTTATTTCATCATTAGAATTAATTTGCAATGAGAAGTCCTTCCCTACTCCTTCACCAGTATTTTTGAGAATTTGTGAGGTAAAAAAGGTACGTGGCAAATCCGAGGACGTTAGTTGTAGTAAGTAGTAAGTAGTATATCAGTAACTCTGTAACATGACATCTTATTTGCGTCATTTCTTGTGCAAGATTTAAGGCTTGTTTCGCCGTGCGAGATAAAATTATAATCTGAAATCCTGATATGAAATCATTGAGATAAAGTTTGAAATTTTATTTGGACATATAATTTGAAATTTTTAAGTTTGTATTTTTTTCTCATGAACATAAGAACCCCATAAGTTGTAAAAACTATTTGAATTGCCCAAATTCTTATACAATCTTACCAAATAAGTAAAAAGTTCATAATAAAATATAATACTCTGTCACAAAGTCATTCTAGAAAAAAATTACAACTTAAGAATCAAACTTTAGTTCAATAAAAAGTAAAATTAAACATGAGTTATAATGTATTACTCTTTAATATAATCCTCCCACATAATACGGACAAAGGTTGACAAGCTATTTATATCCAATATAATAGCTGGCAAAGGTTGTTTATATTTATTAAGTAAATAGTTGGTATATATAAAATGGTGGACTTTTTTTTACAAAATATAAGTTTGTGGGTTAAATTTTGCATTTAAAAAATCTCATCTCATGATTTGAAATCCCAAATCAAGCTTTCTGGAGATGAAATATCAAATTCTCCAAAAAACTTGATTTGAGATTTCAAATCATGATATGAGATTTTTTAAATGCAAAATTTAACCCACAAACTTATATTTTGTAAAAAAAAGTCCACCATTTTATATATACCAACTATTTACTTAATAAATATAAATAACCTTTGCCAACTATTATATTGGATATAAATAGCTTGTCAACTTTTGTCCGTATTATGTGGGAGGATTATATTAAAGAGTAATACACTATAACTCATGTTTAATTTTACTTTTTATTGAAATAAAGTTTGATTCTTAAGTTGTAATTTTTTTCTAGAATGACTTTGTGACAGTGTATTATATTTTATTATGAACTTTTACTTATTCCATCTCAAAATTTCAAATCGCTCATATCGTGTCATACCCCACCTTGGGAGGCACAACCAAGACCTAACGCCATACTGGAATCTGGGCTGACCTGGCTGGGCACAGGCACCTCTGGTGCCTATTAATGACATAACAAAACAAACTACTATATCTCGACTGTAAACACAGCCTCGGGCTGACAAGGCCACACACCACTTGTAAAAGAAAACAGCTAACCCAGCCAACATACATCAATAGGGATCCTATGCGGGCCGACAAGACTACTATGATGTCTGGTTATAACAGAAAGGAAAATAGGTAGCTATACTAGGCCCCACACGACCGACACCTAAATAAGACATACATGGGCCCTACACAGCCAACAATAGCTAATTAACTGGATAATGTAGTCTGCAAGACTCTAAGAATACAAATAATGGTCGAGACAGGGCCCCGACCTACTCAAATGCTATATAAATGAAAGACTGTAATCCCTACAACCTGGCAACTCTGAATGAAGGGAGCTGGTCAAACTGCTAACACTGAACAGCTGTTACTGAAGATCCTGAACTCTGTCTGTCTAAACTGCAGGCAAGTAATACAGCGCCCCATAGTTGCGCGATAGTACAATATGTACCAAATATGTAAGGCAGTAATAAGCTGAATAAAAATTGCTAAAGACTGAAAGTAAGTAGAAGGAAAGGGCAGAAGTTAACCTGGAAGTCTGCTTATTCATAACCTATATCTAGTAAAATACTACACGTATATGAGTTACAAATGCACAATCATATATTCATAAACTATAGCTAGCAGATAAGAACCTAACCTGGCCTCCATAAGCCTGGAAGGTACAATCACCACATAATAACTCACTCGGGCCTCCATAAGCCCTGGCGAGCACACTTCAATATATATACTCCTAATCAGGTTTCTATGACTCCACTGGTGCTATAGACATCCCATCGGTCCCCTGGGTCTGCAACTGAGCCCACTCGGCTCCTTATTTGTAGCTGTGTCTGAGTCCGGTAGACTCTTGATAACTGCATCTTGGGCACCAGGCTCGATGAGGGTGTGCTACCGATATGGCATAAAGATAATAGTCCAGCCATCGAATGGATTGTGATATGGCCCTTGGGCCTCTGCATCGTCCCTTGGGATGGCATATCACTCCTTAGAGCAACGTCATATAGCCCCTGAAAGGTGAAGACACAATTAGTAACCCTGGGGTGGTCACGGAAGGCTCCTAGGTGAGGTCAATCCCAACCAATGTGAAGTCTCAATCTAGCCACTCAAAAGGCGTATCTTGCCTTCTGGGCCTACGCGACCATTGCTCACCCCTAGAATGGTCTATATAGCTGCTATCAGGCACACACCGTGTACCTGTATCTGATTAGAGGATCCTGATAGTGATCATAATCTCTAATGGTCTAGACCGGATTGGGCGAGGTCTGGAGTGGCCTAACAATACTCTAATTGTCCTGCTCGGACAACTATAACTCATAAGCAACTGTAGGGTCGCGGACAACCAATTACTTAGTTCCTTTGCCCAAAACGACTGTAGGGCTGCTACTGATCGAACATGCTTTTGAGCGATCGGCCCCTAATCCCTTATAGGTAGCCTACTAAAATTCTTAGCCTAAGGGTAATACTGTATTAACATTGTTCTAGTCCTTTAGACCTTAACTTGGTCTGTTTGGATCTTATATGACTCTTCTATATGATTCCTAACCTTGTAGGTAAGTTTACATAGACCTAGCCACTCACGGCTACCTGTTCCTGAGCATCTTATAGGAGCAGGCTGGGGTGTTGGCCCCGCCTCTAACTACTAGTAAGGTTCCCTTCTTTAAGGTACCCACAGGTCTATTTGACTTGAACAACTGGGATGGCTTCCTAGGTGACCTCTATGATGAATACTAAGTCAACTGGAACTGATAGTATCACTGGTAGTAGCTAACTAGATGGCAGGTTGTCACTCAGTTCACTAGACAACCCTAGTGCCGTTGACTCTAAAGTATGGCTATCCTATCTAAATTTCTGGCCTTGGGGCGTAAGGGTATGCCAATGGCCTTTGGGCGTGCTTCACTGACAATACAGGCGCCAAAACGAGTAGTTATATCGCCTAGATGCGCCTATGCTATTCAACTTACGAACTCAAGCCCAATAACTATCCACAAGCTTCTAAGGTCTAGGCCTGACAATAAAACATCCAATTCTACCAACACAATGAACTGAAGAATAGAGAAGTTCCTATGATGCTTCTAGCGTTCATCACACTTAACGTGTTCTTTCTCCGCAAGGGATACTGTGATATAATCTTTATATGTTTTCTAGCAGCTAACCACAACCTATGTAACCTTAATCTGCTGATAGCAGCTAATCACGACGTACCTGATCCTTATATACTAGCAGCATCTATTACAACATATAGGATCATTATCTACGTTTAAGACATAGGTCGTATCACTATACGACGAGAACAACTTGCCGAAAGAATAAGCCTTAACATACCTTGAATGTTGACTTTCATTTGTTTAAGCAATTTTCCACCTGAAGATAGTAATTCCACTTAGTTGCTGCTGTTACACTGAGAAAATACAACTATTTTCAACAATAAGAATGACCAATAATAATATCTTTTCAATAGAATTAACTATAACTTCGACTCCGTTTTATTCGGTCGAAAACTTATAATTTCCTAAAAGTTTAGAAGGGAGAAATACTTATCTATTGTCTGTGGCCGTTTAAGATCCAATTTGGAGCAATTACGACAACCTTTACCAGACAGGGTTCTAATTTGCCAAGTGTATTTCGAGAAAATAACTCCGTAGTAATACTTCCCATAGGCCTAGAACTCGTTAGAGTTAATTTGATATTGAACGACGTTTGGTAGAATAATCGGATGAAAAACGATTGAAATCATCATATTCTCTTACTTCTGTCTGAGAGAATATTTGGAAATGACCAAAATTTAAGCTAAAGGGATATATATATATATATATATATATATATATATAAGGTCAGTGGCAGGGGGACGCCACGCTCTAGCCATTGCGTCGGCATGCCCCCTGCGTCACGCCTACCATCGCGCTGGCATGCCCCCCCCGTCGCGCCTCCCATCGCGCCTTAGTGCCTGTCCCTTCGCGGCCTAGCCTCGCCCCACTATGCTTCCGAGGCTTTTCTCCACATGCGTCAAGCTCTTTTTATTCATTACAAGTCCACGCGTATGCTTACTAATTGTTAACATTTACGACGTGTAACATCCTCCTCCCCTTAGGAACATTCGTCCTCGAATGTCATTCTCAGGCTAAAAGAAGTTAACTACCAAGACTTGGGAAAATTTTGGCAGAGTCTCCCCTGTATGATGGACTATCGAAAACCTGAAACGCAGAAAAGTCCAGCATAGGCATCTCACAGGACGCTATAAACAGTTATTTCGTCACAATGAGGCAGCTAGCTTAACAGTACTGATAACATCAGTAGTAAAATAATAACTGAATAACAACACACCTTTAACTACATAATCTGGATCACTCCTGGAACAAGTGAGGATATCTACATCTCATGTCCTCCTCGGCTTTCCAGATCATCTCTTCCTTATTTCCATTCCTCCATAACACTTCAACAGAGGCTACATCTTTAGTTCTCAACCTACGAACCTACCGACCTAGTACGGCAACTGGAACCTCTTCGTAGGCTAGTTCCTCAGTAACCTGAACATCCTCAACTGGCACAACTCGGGTCGGATTTCCTATGCACTTTTGCAACATTGACACGTGAAAGACTGGGTGGGCAGATTCTGGCTCCAGAGGCCATTCCATCTCATATGTCACCTTGCTTGTCCTTCGGAGGATATGATACGGGCCAATGAACCTAAGGCTGAGCTTTCCCTTTTTACCAAGTCTCGTAATGCCCTTCTTTGGCGAAGTTTCTAGAAATACCCAGTTGCTGCTTCAATCCTTAACTGCCTATGTCGTACTTTAGGGTAGGACCTCCGACGAACCTGGACTATCAGTACATATCTCTGATTTAGTTTAATTGTTTCCCTCCGACTGATGCAGTATGTTCGGTTCAATTATCCTTGACTTATCTGCTTCAGGTTATCATATAGGGGATCTGCATTCCCACCCATAATAGATCTCCGGGAGTATGAACCGTGTGCTCTACTTGGCTATTTGTTTGGTGACGAGAAGCCGTACTTAAATTAACGTGTGCCCCAGTTTGTTCTAACAGCTACCCATATCCCATCGGTGCGTTGTGACCCTCTATCAGGATTTATTAGATACTTGGGCTCCATGCAACCAAACTACTTCTTAAACATTTAACTCGGTATAACCTTTAGCTGAAATATAATTCCATCCAGTGAGACATGAGTTGATCTTGTTATCCTTTCTATATTGAATCAAATGAGGTCAATTTACACTTGGTACGAGATAATCTTCTAACTGTATTCATGTCAATTACTTTCAACTTCCTCGCAGGCACGACTATCTCCTGAATTAGCCTGCTTCGTTCTTACTGTCCAGCCTCCCCTGGCTGGTCATTAGAGTTCTGTGCTACGACTCAACGATATCTTACCTCTTTCAATGCCATCAGTAGGTCTCTCTTTACGACCTGATGTATTTTCATTAAAAGCTCTAGGCGGAGGGAGTAATGGACATAGTGAACCTTGGCCATAGTCTGCTAACGAAGTCCTTCCACCTTGAAACGCAGAGCCGACCTCTGTGTCTATGACTTCGTCCCTTATTATCTTAAGGCCAAAACTCCCTAATGTGCCTTCTCTCTAGGTTGTACTAGGTTAGAGCCTCTGTGTCTCCACTCCTTTACCTTCACACGGGTGGTGATATTGCAGCATTCTAGATTACAACTTCACTATCTGTTAACTGCATCCCGATGCTTATCTTTCGACATTCAGCGGTGGCCATGCTCTGTCAATTTACTTCAACCTGGAGGCGAGTCTGTTTCCCTACAGTATGAAATACTCGTGCTTCCTTCCCTACTCCCAGAGGCTGAGATCTTGGGTTCGTGCCTTTTGCCTCATATTGTCAAAGATATTACTAACCAAGTCTACCGACCTATATTCTTCTGACCCAAACTCGGGCCCATTTTGTTCATATGATCTCTCTGTCCTTGACATGACAAACTAGTGCCGTAACCATTATCTTGAAGGTATGCCCTACCTTCATTAGCATACTGCAGCGGAATCGACCTATTTCTAACTTGAACTTTACTATTACAAAGGGTTTACCACTTATGGACTCTCTCACACGCACTTAAATGCTGCCAGCGACCTCATTCGCCCCTTTTGATTTACTACTGTAAGGGTCTATATAACTTTGTAAACACTAAGGGTCTCAACCACTCTCTAATTCTTCTCGGAGGAAACAACTTTAGCTCTCTTTTACTATTCATTCTGAGCAACGTGACATTGGTACTTATGCTTTCTGCTGTACTGGAAGAACAAGCTGGGGAGGGGGGGGTTGGAAATTGGTTGTATCTTACTACGATAGGACTGAGGTGTGGAACCTTGCAATATCCGAAGAGTTGGAGGTAAGGATCCTATAATTTCCTCCTCCTTTCATACCTTTCAGGTAATTCAACATTATCTGCCGCCCCTATTTAATTCCATATATCTAGTAAGTAAGGCAACACCTGTGTACATATACTATGCTCTTGATCTCCTATTTTGAGGTTGTAGGGAGAATTGGGGACGGCGTTGGCATATCTATCACCTTATGAGGTTCCTGGTGCCCTGGGAGGGTGATGGGAGAAATTTAAAAGATGTTTGCTGCCCTTAGGCTGACTGTCCCCCAACCGTGGCACCTTACTGGTACTTCCTCCTATTGTAGTTATCTTGCGTTTGGTCGAAGTCTGTCCTACATCACATATTATTCTAGACAGATATAGCAAAGAAATCTTAGGGATTAAACCCTGTACAACTCGGCTCTATAGCACGATCTGAGAAGAAGAAAAGGTAACCATACTATCATGCCTCGTAGCCTCCTGCCTATGAAATGTGGTGTGCAACACATCCGTAGACAAGACTCTACTAGACACAACTTGCAGACTCCCTAGGATACGACGTGCTCTGGTACCAAGTTTGTCACGCCCCACCTTGGGAGGCACCACCGACACCTAATGCCATACTGGAATCTGGGCTGACCTGACTGGGCACAGGCACCTCTGGTGCCTATCAGTGACTTAACTCAAGAAAAAAATTGTTATATCTCGATTGTAAACACATTCTCGGGCCGACAAGGCCACACAACACTTGTAAAAGAAAACAGCTAACCCAACCAACATACATCAATAGGGATCCTATGTGGGCCGACAAGACCATCATGTTGTCTAGTTATAACAGAAAGAAAAATAGGCAGCTATACTAGGCCCCACACGAAAAACACTTAAATAAGACATACATGGACCCCACACGGCCAACAACAGCTAACTAACTGGATACTGTAGTTTGCAAGCCTCTAAGAATACAAATAATGGCCGGGATAGGGCCCCGACCTACCCAAATGCTATATAAATGAAAGACTGTAATCCCTACAACCTAGCAGCTCCAGATGAAGGGATCTGGCCAAACTGCTGACTCTGAACAGTTGTTATTGAAGATCCTGAACTCTGTCTATCTAAACCTGCAGGCAAGTAATGTAGCGCCCCATAGTTTAGCATCAGTACAATATGTACCGAATATGTAAGGCAGTAATAAGCTGAATAAAAAATGCTAAAGACTGAAAGTAAGTAGAAGGAAGGGGCAGAAGTTAACCTAGAAGTCTGCTTATTCATAACCTACATCTAGTAAAACACTACACATATATGAGCTACGACTGCACAATGATGTGTTGTGGATTTACAACACTTTCGACGCTCAAAACTGAAGAAAATAGCACATACTTGGGTGTGTTTATATGGATATGAGGTATTTTTCTTGTGTTTTCAGGTAAACTTAGGTGTTGAAACAAGATTGTGCTAAATAAGCTTAAAAGAGCAGAAAATGAGCCAAACTAACAGCCTCAGTACGAGTCATATACTGATGGTACGGATCGTACTAAGACTCGTGAAAATATTCAGAAGGATGAGTTGAGAAAGATGCTCTCCATGACTCACAGTATGTGCCATATGATCATTGTACGAGTCGTAACTTCAAGTCATGGAAAGAATTAGAGAAATTTCACAAAGGCTGACTTTGGGTACAAATGACTACAGTACGAGTCGTGATGGCAAGGTACGAGTCATACCAAGGAACTCTTGACAAACTTCAGAGAAATTCAGAGTCTTCATATTTAAACCACGGAAGCTCAATACGACTCATAGGAAGATGGTACGAGTCGTACCAAAGCCCAACAGTAAGCCGGGTTTCAGCAAGATAAGAAACCTATGGATGGTAGGTACGACTCGTACATGCCTGTCACGGGTCGTAGGTCAAATTGTGGCACGAGTGGCAGCAGATATGAAAGTTTACGTTGTTAGCTTAGGAAAAGAATTTTTATGTCTGTATATATGTTTTATATTTTATTTTCATAGGAGAGCAGTCGAGAAGTAATTAGGAGTGATTAGAACTGATTAGCAACAAAATTAAGGAGATATAGACGTGAGAATTGAGTTGTTCAACTTGTGATCAACCTTTTCTTGATCTTCATATTGTTCTTAAGGATTTTGCTGATTAATTCAAGGAAGTTTTTCTCTCAATTATAATTGTAAGTATTGATTTATGTCTTTAATTATGCAAAAAAATCACAATCTTGCAACTATGAGAGGATAAAACCTCCACAGCTAGGGTTGTGGGAACCATTATGGATTAACAAGCTAGGGTTACATAAAAGTGATTCAAAACCAATGCAAAACACTTGTATTGTATTCTCTTCATGCTTAAACGTTTCTTAATGGTATGCAACATTAGGACTTTCCCGAATTCTTTACTTGCTTAGATTTAAGAGGTAGAGATTAGGAAAAGAAAATTACAACAAAGCCTTGATCTTGATGATCATTGTATTAACTTGAGTTGTGGTCGCAGGATAGTTAAAATTTGGGATGCAGTGATAACAGTTAATTTGCAATTCACTCATGAGACCTGGTCCGGTGATTGAGTATAGTCATTCAATAGGGACTGGTTGGTTGTTTGAATGAACCTTGTTTATTAGTTCTACACGTAAGCATTGGTGATGATCACATATGTATACCCGAAGCAGTTATGAACCCATGGGGAACAAGAAATCCTAGTTATCTTTAAATCTTGATTTCACCTATAATTTCAACTGTGTTTTAATTATTGTTTTCTTTAAAACCCCAGTTTGGAGTAACTACCTAACAAGTTCACTTACCAGCTTTAGTCTAGCTCTTCCATATTCCCTGTGGATTCAACCCCAACCTCTTATTTGGGTTATTTATTGACAACATCTGCTTTATAATTCAGTGGGAGGTATAGTTTGAGCATTATAAAAAGGTGGCACCGTTGCCGGAGAATACGGCTAAGACTAGATTGTTATCTTGTATTTGACTTGTTGGTAGTTTTTTACGCTTTTCTTTGTTTTTCTTTTGTGGCTCTCTCAGGTTACATTAAGGGAACGACCTTTCACTCAAATACTCAGATGGAATATTATAAGCTGCCAACGCTTGTGGAAGAGATGATGACTAATGATACACTAGCAGCTATGACGATGAATTATGAGGGAGATGGGAGCACAGAATACATGAAGATGGTGAACGCTTTAAATGGAATTGGGTCATATAACTTCAGCCCAAAGAAGTTAGACCTGGATCTAAAGAATCTTTCAACGCCACCATCCAAGTCATCTGTGGAGGTGTCACCGCTCCTTGATCAAAAGGCACTATCTCCCCATCTCAAGTATGCATTCCTCAGAGAAGACAATAGTTTGCCGGTCATAATTGCAGCTGACCTATTAGACGTTAAGGGGGAATCTTTGGTCAACATACTAAAATGGTACAAAAAGGCAGTTGGTTGGACCATAGCTGATATTATCGGAATTCCACCAGGCATATGTACTCACAAAATCCAACTGGAGCTAGACTGTAAACCAAGTATAGAACATCAGCGCTGCCAGAACCATCCAATGCATAAAGTTATAAAAAAAGAAATTATCAAATGGTTGGATGCTGGTGTTATATGAGCCTAGTTCAATGCGTGCCAAAGAAAGGTGGGATTATAGTGGTGCCCAATGAGAAGAACGAGTTGATACCGACACGACCAATCACAGGATGGCGTGTATGCATGGATTATAGGAAACTCAACCACTGGACCCAGAAGGACCACTTCCCAATGTCATTCTTGGACCAGATGCTTGATAGACTGGCAGGCGGAGGTTGGTACTATTTTCTTGACGGATATTCAGGATATAATCAGATTACCATCGCTCCAGAAGACCAGGAGAAGATGACCTTTACCTTCCCATATGGAACTTTTGCGTTCAGAAGAATGCCATTTGGATTGCACATTCCAGCGCTGCATGATGTCCATATTCTCAGACATAGTGGACGACACTATTGAAGTATTCATGGATGATTTTTCTATTGTAGGTGACTCATAAGCATTGAAAAGATGCGAAGAAACCTAATTGGTCCTAAACTGGGAAAAATATCATTTCATGGTTAAAAGGGAATAGTGTTGGGACATAAAATCTTAGGAAAGGGGATTGAAGTGGAAAAGGAAAAAAATAGAAGTTATAGCAGGTTTGCCACCCAATATTTTCATAAAAGGGGTCAGGAGCATTTTAGGGCATGCAGGATTCTACCGCCAATTTTATCAAAGATTTTTCAAAAATAGCACAGCCATTATGCAAATTGCTTGAGAAGGAGATAAAGTTCGTATCGATGAGGCAAGTCTAAGGGCTTTTAAGTTCTTAAAAGAGAAACTCACCATTGCTCCTATCATCGTGGCTCCAGATTAGTCTCTTCCATTTGAGGTAATGTGTGATTCTAGCGAAGTTGCTCTTGGTGTTGTTTTGGGCCAAAAGAGAGAAAATATCTTTCATCCTATCTATTAGGCTAGTAAAACATTCAATACGGGCCAGAAAAATTACACAGTCACAGAGCAAGAGTTACTGGAAATGGTCTTTTTCTTTCGAAAAATTTCGAGCATACTTGCTTGGGACAAAGGTAATCATCCATATAGACCATGCAGCCTTAAGGTACCTGATGTCCAAAAAGGATGCTAAACCTAGACTAATTCAGTGGGAACTTCTGCTCTAAGAGTTTGAGTTTGAGGTTAAAGATCGAAAATGCATGGAAAATCAGGTAGTAGATTATCTATCCAGACTTGAATCAGAGGCAAGATCAAGGGAGGAGATAGATATTGATGATGCCTTCCCAGACGAACAGGTATTAGCTGCATCACAGGGCTTGATTCCCTGGTTTGCCGACTTTGCAAATCACTTGGTTAGCAATATGATACCGGCCGACCTAACTCCTCAACAGAAGAAGAAGTTCCTATTTGATGCTCAAAGATATTACTGGTATGAACCATACTTATTTTGCATTTGTGTAGATCGGATCATTCGTAGGTGCATGCCTGAAATAAAAATGCTGAGCATTCTGGAGGCCTGTCATTCGTCCCCTGTTAGGGGTCATCACAGTGGTGTCAGAACTGCGCATAAAATTTTACAATGCATATATTATTGGCCCTCTATTCACCAGGATGCATATGACTTTGCCAAGTCGTGTGATCAATGCCAAAGGCAAGGCGGTATTACCTGTAAACATGAGTTGCCACTAACTCCCATCTTGGAAGTTAAGCTATTTGATGTGTGGGGCATTGATTTCATGGGCACATTTGTTAGCTCATATTGGACGAAATACATTTTGGTGGCAATGGATTATGTCTCTAAATGGGTGGAGGCAATTGCACTACAAAATAATAAAGGCAAGAGTGTTACAACATTCTTTTGGAAGCATATCTTCGCTAGGTTTGGCACTCCAGAGCTATTATCAGTGATGGTAGATCTCACTTTTGTAACCGCCTCTTCAGGTCCCTGTTGGAGAAATATGGTGTAAAGAATAAGGTAGCCACACCTTACCACCCGCAGTCGAGTGGACAAGTGGAAGTCCCAAACAGGGAAATCAAGACTATCCTGGCCAAGACAGTGAATACTAGCTGGACAGATTGCTCTAGGAAGCTTGATGACGCACTATGGTCTTATCAAACAACCTATAAGACCCCTATTAGTTCGTCTCCATACCAGCTGGTTTATGGAAAAACATGCCATTTACCGGTCGAATTAGAGCATAAGGCATTATGGGCTCTAAAAAAGTTGAACATGAACTAGAAAGAAGAAGCCAAGCTAAGACTAACCAGATTAATGAGTTGGATGAATTCCAACTCATGGCTTATGAGAGCGCGGTCATTTATAAAGAAAGGATGAAGATCTACCATGATAAGAAAATTGCAAAAATTGAGTTTAACCCAGGGGATTGGGTTTTATTATTTAACTCAAGACTCCGGTTGCATCCTGGGAAGTCGAAATCTAGATGGATGAGATCCTACAGAGTAGTACATGTGTCCTCATATGGTGCAGTGGAACTTGAGAACAAAAAAAGAAAAAGATTCAAAGTGAACGGGCAAAGAATAAAGCTATATCTGGGAGATGTAGAGGAGTTAAGCGGACTAGAGGTAGTATACCTTGATGATGCTTGAAGAGTCACAAAATCTATGTTGTGCCGCGATGCTAAATTAGGTGCTACATGGGAGGAAACCCATGAATCGCGAAGTCTGAGCAGCCTCAGGTATGTTCCCTTCCCTATGTAATTCTATTTCATGCTTCGGGGACGAAGCTAAATTTTCAAAAAAAGGGAGGGGGTGTACTTATTATTTTTGGGGTTTTTGATATGTCCGAGGATTTTTCTTGTCGTGTTTGTTTTTCCTCGGACATACTATCTAGTAAAACTGGAATGTTTGGAATTTTTATTGTTTAGTTTGTGATTTTTGTTAACTAGGAAATAACATAAGAGTACTCAACCAGTGAAAATGCAATAGTTTTGGTTTTTGGAAAAAATTGACCCTGTTTAAATTTTTTTGGATGCATTAGCTATGTATTGGTGACTGCATGCATGATTTGTATGGATCTTTTGATGTTATCTAGTTTATTAGCATGAGTAGTCTTGTTAAGCCATGTGTAAACCAGACAGGTGAGGTGAATATAGTTCATGTGCCATGAGAGAGTGAGGTGAAGTACTTAGTTCAGTATTGTGTAGAAGATCTAGAACTTGCCCGGCTGGTCTTTGCATAGGCTAAGGATGGTTGGTTAGGATATGATCATAAGACATTTTTGTTTAGCTTACTTTTAGCCTATATAACCCTACCGAAATCACATGAATCCCTTGATCTCAGTTTTGAGCCTTAATTGACCTATTTTTTTCTTTGATTAACCAATGAACCGTATCCATTTATTTATAATGAACCTATTTTGACTCTGGGCATTCCTTGGATATCGTAAACCTCAACATAGGCAAATGTCTAAGTTGAGAGTGGATAGAGTAGGGGTGCGTAAATGGTGGGAATGAGAAAAAGGGGAAGCAAAGAGAAAAAGGTGAAAAGTGAAGAGTAGTGTGGTGAAAAGAAAAGAGATGAAAAATATTGAGAATCTTAAAAAAGAAATTTCAAAAGAAAATAAAAATGCTTAAAAAGTTAAAAATACACCACACCCATGCAAATATATACAAAAAAGGTGAAAAGGGAAGAAAAGGAATGAAAGCATAAAGGGTGAAGTAGGTGAAAGGTGAAGCCAATGTATGTAGTGCCAATGAGGGATAGTCACTTAAAAATCTCTCAACTTAATCATGTCCAGCCCTAAGCTTACATTACAAACCATATCAAGTCCTATAGTGATCCTAATTTGACCATCCGACAAACCGAAGCAGAGAAAATAAGGGAAAGCCTATGGTATCTGATACATGGTACTTGAAACTTATTTGTAAGGTGAGTGTTTCATTTGTCTAGTCCCATACATATTTAATACTATATATGTGAGTGAGGACTTCATTTGTCGTGAGCGTACATGGATTATGTTTACTTTTACCGTTGGTCTGTGTGAAAAACATTCGTGATGACTTGATTTCCTGTTGATAGTTAGATGACATGCTTTGGTCCCTGTTTATTATGTTTTGAGGTCGCTTGTAATACATTAGCTGATGTTTGTTCATGAAAAAGGTCAAAAGTTGTTGTATGTAAAGTGCAAACTTTGTTTAAGTATTGGCTGTAATATCTTAGGTTTATTTTCTAGTTGAGCGTCGTGTTTTAGTTTTTTTTCTTTGCCTGAGAACATGCAAAAGTCTTAAGTTGAGGGTGTTGATGTGTTGTGGATTTACAACACTTTCGATGCTCAAAACTGAAGAAAATAGCATGGACTTAGGTGTGTTTATATGGATATAAGGTATTTTTCTTGTGTTTTCAAGTAAATTAGGTGTTGGAACAAGATTATGCTAAAGAAGCTTAAAAGAGCAGAAAATGAGCCAAACTGACAGTCTCAATACGAGTCGTATACTGATGGTATGAATCATACTAAGACTCGTGAAAATATTCAGAAGGATGAGCTAAGAAAGATGCACTCCACGACTCACAGTACAGGCCGTATGATCGTTGTACGAATCGTAACTTCAAGTCGTGGAAAGAATTAGAGAAATTTCACAAAGGCTAACTCTGGGTACGGATGACTACAGTACGAGTCGTGATGGCAAGGTATGAGTCGTACCAAGGCACTCGTGCCAAACTTCAAAAAAATTCAGAGTCTTCAGAATTAAACCATGAAAGCTCAGTACGAATCGTAGGAAGATGGTACGAGTCGTACAAAGGCCCAACACTTAGTCGGATTTCAGCAAGATAGAAACCTACGGATGGCAGGTACGACCCATACAAGCTTGTCATGGATCGTAGGTCTAATCGTGGTATGAGCGGCAGCAGATATGAAAGTTTACCCTATTAGCTTAGAAATTTTCATAGGAGAGTAGTTGAGAAGTAATTATTGATCTTGGGCAGATTTATATGCCCAAGTGATACTCAAACGTATCATTTTCGCCTTGTTTATTGTGCAATGTGTATACATTTTCATGTAATTGGTAATAAAATGTAAATTTATACTAACCAACATGATTAGCATTGTTTTGTAGGTAAAACATGATTTTTAGGAGCTAAAATGCATGTTGGAACAATATCGGAGTTGGACTTGGATGCGAGCACGGAAGAGACATTGGAATGCGCAATGTAAAGGGGCTCCGTGATGGAGCCGTGCCACGCTACCATCGCGGAGGCACACTGCCTGGAGGGTGATTTAATTGGCAATTTCCAGTGAAGCCTCGCGATAGCTCCGTGGCACGGAGATAAGCCTCCGCGTTGGCCTCCGTGCCACATTGAGGCTATATTCCCGGACCCTATATTTCCAGTGAGGGTCCGCGTCCATGCCGTGTCACGGAGGCAGTGCTCCGCGTTGGCCTCCGTGACACGTTGCTTGTTATTCCGGGAAAAATTCCCAATAGTATAATTAGAACACTTAGGCTTATTTTTAATAAATTCAGACTTGGTGGAGCAAGGACGTGGGTTAGAGGCAGTTGAGGAACGAAAAAGCTAAGGGTTTTTCTCTCTTTCTTTATTCTTTCAATCAATTGTTTGTATGATTAACACTTGTTTTAGGATGATTAATCCACAAATGAGTGGCTAATTCTCTTCCTTGCTGAGGTTATGAACAATGGTGATGAATTTTGATTATTGAATTGTATGGTTTTTCATCTTCTTCTTCTATGTTGTTCTATTAATTCTTGTTTCTACTGCATTGGTGTGTGGCCGACATTAATGTACATCTAAAAAGTCCAATTTCACTCGAGAGAGCAAGAAATTGGAAAGTTGTGAATTAATAGGGTATTGTTCTGAACTTCATTTGGGAAAATTCGGTTTTGATGTGCTTTCCTGATAGAAATATACTTGAAAGCCGTATTAGTCAATTTAGGAATCGGAATTGTAGTGCTAGGTCATAAATTGCATTTGATCACAGAAATGTAGACGAATGGTTTATGATTCTAAAGCGAGATTAAATACGAGAGTTTTAATCTCTTGGCTAATGTTCTTGGCTAGAAACATGAAGAGAAGAATAACCAAATTATGATTATAATCAAATTCATTACTTGTTCTTAACCATGGCATGCTCATATCCATAGTTTCAATTCAAAGTAAATATTTGTTAATAGTTTTAGTATAGAATTTATAAACAAAAATTATTTAGCTTTTGGTTACGTTGTTGTCAGCATAATTAGAAGTAAAGCTAGAATATAGTATAATTAAGCAGTTTTACTTATCCAGAGTCTCCTTGGTTCGATACTTGGCTTACTTAGCCACTTTATTACTTGTTTGACCACGTGCACTTGCGTGTCGGTTTTAACCTATAACAAAAGCACCGGACAAGTTGTTGGCGCCGTTGCCGGGGAGACTAGGCAATTGGTGAAATTGTGTTAAGTGTAAATTTACTGTATTTTTGTTTTATTTTCTTAAGTGTTGACAACTTGGTCTTAGCCTGTATTTTGCAGACTTGATTTCTGTGAACACTGGAAAAGGACAAGGAGCTGGTGGAATCTTATACAGAGCCTGAACGTGAATTTCATAGTAAACGCAGAGAAGCTCTACAAAAGAAGCTGCAGTTGCTCAGACAGTCTATTGTGGAGCAACAAAATCCACCGGTTGTGAGGGCAGTGTTAGTGCCCGATGAAGCAGCAGCAAGGCCGATTCGCGAGGTGGCAATCCCACATGCCAACAATGTACATTCTAGTATCCGCAAACCAGAGCCTGGAGGGAGGTTTGAATTGAAGCAGAATATGGTGCAACTTTTGCACACAAACGGGCAATTTACCGGTCTCCCTCATGAAGACCCACAACAACATCTCCAGAATTTTTTGGAGATAAGTGACACTTATATACCCGCTGGAGTGTCACCTGATTATGTTCGGCTCACCCTATTTCCATTTTCCTTACTTGGTGAAGCCAAGAGGTGGTTAAAAGCTGAACCACCAAATTCTATATCAACATGGGATGATCTTGCACGGAAGTTTTTGATAAGATTTTTCCCTCTGGTAAAACAGCCAGACTTAGAAGTCAAATTCTAAGTTTCAAACAGAGGGAGGGAGAAAATTTATATCAAGCCTGGGAAAGATTTAAATCCATGTTGCGGGACTGTCCTCATCATCATCAGTCCAATGAGGTGTTGGTACACACATTTATTAAGGGTTTGGAACCCCATACTAAAATTTTGTTAGACTCAGCAACTGGAGGGCAAGCGCTGGAAAAGACTTATGAGGAGCTGTACACTTTGCTCAACCGAATTTCACAGGGCAATCTAGAATGGAATGCATATTCATCTCAAGGTGGAGCAAGGAAAGCAGCAGGAGTGCTTGAAGTGGATGGATTTACAGCTATCGCTGCACAGATAGCTTCCTTGCAGAATCAATTGAACAACCACTTCAGCAATATGAATTTGAACCAGCCTTCAGCTTCAGTCAATGCGGTCCAGCAAATGTGGTGTGAAGTGTGTGGTAGCAGTGAGCACTCAGCTGAGTGCTGTGGAGCAAACCCAGATTCTGTTAACTTTGTGCGCAATGCACAAAGAAATCAGCAGCAGTTTGGTAGTGGCTACAACTCAAATTGGAGGAACCATCCAAATTTTTCGTGGGGTAGCAACAACCAACAAGGCCAAAGTTCGGGTCAGGGAATGCACAGGAATCAAGGAGGGCAACCAAACTACCAATCTCAATTCAGAAATCACAATGCCCCTCCTCCACCACCATCACCGAGCATTGAGGAGATGTTCAAGACCATGATCGCTAATCAGGCGCAATTGCAGGCTGACTATGTTAAATTGGCAGCCGAAGTGAAGAATAATCAATTAGCGACCAAGGCTCTTGAGTATCAATTTGGGGAATTTGCTAGTGCCCAAAACACAAGACCCAGAGGAGGACTGCCTAGCGACACGGATCCTAATCCGAAGCAGGTAAATGCGGTGACCACGAGGAGTGGTTTGCAGTTGAAGGAGGTGGAACCAGAAAGACCGCCTCAAAAGTCAGGAGCAACAGATGTTGAGGAGGAACAAAGTTCTGATAGGGGGAAGACCAAAGAAGCAGAAGCAGAAAGACCTCCACCCCGTTCCCTCAACGACTCAAGAAACACAAGGAGGAGGCGTGTTTCAAGAAATTTATGGAGGTGCTTAAACAGGTACATGTTAATTTACCTCTTGTTGATGTCTTGTAGGGAGTGCCAAAATATGCTAAATATATTAAAGACATCGTGGCCAACAAAAGTCGTCTGACTGAGTATGCCACGGTAGCTTTGACAGAGGAATGCACTTCCCGAATTCAAAATAGACTGCCCACGAAGCTGAAAGATCCTGGAAGTTTTACTATCCAGCTTACAATTGGCCAGAGTATCCGAGCTCGTGGATTGTGTGACTTGGGGGAGAGCATAAATCTGATGCCATCTTCGGTATTCAGAAAGTTAGGTCTAGGGAGTCCTAGACCTACAACCGCAATCTTGCAGCTAGCAGACAGATCCTTAGCTAGGCCGGATGGCATTGTTGAGGATGTGCTTGTGCAAGTGGGATCCCTCATTTTTCCGGTCGATTTTATTGTTCTGGATTTTGAACCAGACGCTGAAGTCCCATTTATTTTGGGACGACCCTTCTTAGCAACCGAAAAAGCATTAATTGACGTGGCTGCGGGTCAACTTACAATGCGAGTACATGACAAGGTAGAGGTATTTTATGTGCTAAAAGCCATGAAGCTGCCAGCTATAAATGAGGAGCTTTCCGAAATTAGTATGGTTGAACATGGAGAAATTAGGCAGGTTGTTGAATCTCAAGACCCATTGGAAAGAGCGTTAACGCATTCTGATCATTTTGGGGATAGAGAGGCGTGTGGAATGGTCCAATTGTTGAATGGGGCACCTAATCATCCGAGGAGACAGGAATTCCAGTCATTGATGAGATCTCTAGAGCCTTTGCCGAAACCATCCGTTGAGGTGGCACCGAAGCTGGAGCTGAAAGAATTGCCTCCCCACCTAAAATATATCTTTTTGGGGGAGGGGGAGACGTTACCAGTTATCATCTCTGCAGACTTGATGGAGGCACAGGAAAAGGCAGCATTGGGTGTCCTCAGAAAGAGGAAGAAAGCAATGGGTTGGCAAATGTCTGACATTCAGGGTATTAATCCAGCTTTCTGCACACACAGGATATTCATGGAGCAAGGAGCCAAACCAACCATTCAGCCGCAAAGGAGACTTAATCCAGCAATGAAGGATGTGGTAAGGAAAGAAATAATCAAGTGGCTTGATGCAGGTGTGGTCTACCCAATTTCAGACAGTGAGTGGGTCAGCCCCGTTCAATGTGTTCCTAAGAAAGGGGGGATGACCGTAGTCCCCAACGAGAAAAATGAGTTGATCCCTACTCGAACCGTCACAGGCTGGCGGATTTGTATGGACTATAGAAAGCTAAACGAAGCCACGAGGAAAGATCATTACCCCATCCCTTTCATTGATCAAATACTTGATAGGTTGGCAGGACAGGAGTATTATTGCTTCCTTGATGGGTACTCTGGTTATAACCAAATAGCCATAGCTCCGGAGGATCAAGAGAAGACTACCTTCACCTGTCCTTATGGGACATATGCTTTCAGGCGGATGCCATTTGGGTTATGCAATGCACCCGCCACATTTCAGATATGCATAATGGCTATTTTCCATGACATGGTTGAGGATTTTGTTGAGGTATTTATGGATGATTTTTCTGTTTTCGGTAATTCATTTGCTACTTGTTTGCAGAATCTTGACAGGGTGTTGGCTCGATGCGAAGAATCCAAACTTGTATTAAACTGGGAGAAATGCCACTTCTTGGTGAAGGAAGGGATTGTCATTGGCCACAAAGTATCTAAAAAGGGGTTGGAAGTCGATCGTGCTAAGATCGAGGTTATTGAAAAATTGCCACCACCAGTGTCGGTGAAAGGTGTGCGCAGTTTTCTGGGGCATGCAGGATTCTACAGACGATTCATCAAAAACTTTTTTAACATTTCTAGACCACTATGCAGACTGCTAGAAAAGGAGGTAAAGTTTGAGTTGAATGATGAGTGTGTTACAGCATTTGAAAAGTTGAAGCAGAAATTGATCGAAGCACCTATACTTACTTCTCCTGATTGGGAACAACCATTTGAGCTGATGTGTGATGCCAGTGATGTGGCTGTGGGAGCCGTATTGGGACAAAGAAAAAATAGAATTTTCCATTCTATTTATTATGCAAGCAAAACTCTGAATACGACCCAGAACAATTACACAGTCACAGAGAAAGAGATGCTAGCCTTGGTGTTTGCATTTGACAAATTCAGGTCTTATTTTGTGGGTTCGAAAGTTGTGGTGTACACCGATCATGCAGCTATTCGGTACCTATTCAACAAGAAGGATGCTAAGCCCAGATTGATTAGATGAATCTTATTATTGCAGGAGTTCGGCCTTGAGATCAGAGACAGAAAGGGAAGCGAGAACCAAGTAGCAGATCACCTATCACGACTGGAAGGTCGGTCGCATGTGATGGAAAGTGATAACATAAATGAAGAATTCCCAGATGAGCAACTCTTGGCCGTGGGAGAAGCTGAAGTTCCCTGGTATGCAGACATAGTCAACTTGCTAGTGAGCGGAGTCTACCCACCTGAAACAACAGACCAACAAAGAAGGAAATTGAGGCATGACAGCCGACATTATGTATGGGATGAGCCATATTTGTTCAAACAGGGACCAGATCAAGTGATGAGAACATGCATCCCAGAGAGTCAGATAACAAAAGTGTTGAGGGGCTGCCATTCTTCGTTGTATGGAGGGCATCACGGAGGCGAAAGAACAACGCACAAGGTTCTACAGTCAGGTTTCTTTTGGCCAACACTGTTCAGAGACTCTATGGCGTATGTCAAAATGTGTGATAGATGTCAGTGTACAGGATCAATTGGCAGAAGACAAGAGATGCCTTTGTAGAATATACTGGAAGTTGAGCCCTTTGATGTATGGGGCATTGACTTCATGGGTCCATTCCCACCATCATTTGGTAATCGTTACATCTTGGTGGCTGTAGATTATGTGTCAAAATGGGTGGAAGCAATAGCTTGCCCCAGAAATGACAACAAGGTAGTAACGAAGTTTGTGAAAAAACACATCCTCACAAGGTTCGGGACACCCCGAGCAATTATCAGTGATGGAGGGGCTCATTTTGTCAATGCAAGTTTTAAGAAATTACTAGCCAAGTATGGGGTGCGCCATAAAGTGGCAACAACATACCACCCCCAAACTAGTGGGCAAGTGGAGGTGTCAAATAGGGAGGTGAAGCAGATTCTTCAGAAAACAGTGAATACACAACGAAATGATTGGTCAAGCAAACTCGACGATGCATTGTGGGCTTACCGAACTGCTTATAAGACACCGATTGGAACTTCACCATACCGATTGGTCTACGGCAAAGCATGTCATCTCCCGGTGGAATTAGAGCACCGAGCTTTCTGGGCTGTCAGAAAACTAAATATGGACTCAGAGCTGGCGGGCAAAAAGAGATTAATGCAGCTCAGTGAACTTGATGAGTTCCGCTGGCATGCCTATGAGAGCGCTAAGTACTACAAGGAAAGAACCAAAAGATGGCATGATAAGCATGTGGTGCATCGCATTTTCGAGCCGGGACAGAAAGTTTTGCTCTTTAATTCGAGGTTGAAGTTGTTTCCTGGTAAGCTAAGGTCTAAATGGTCGGGACCATTCGAAGTGGTAAGAATGACCCCTCACGGGGCCGTAGAACTGTGGCAAGAAGATCGGAGTGCTATGTTCTTGGTAAATGGGCAGAGATGTAAGCACTACTGGGGGGAGGACAATGATCGTGAAAAATCGTCCATCACCCTAGTAGATAATTGAGCATAAAGGACGTCGAGCCGCGACGGTAAACCAGGCGCTGCACGGAGGCAACCCGTGAAAAATAATTTTTCTTTTGTTTAGTAAAGTGTAAATAGTTTTTATTTTAATTTTCTTTTTCTTGATTTAGTCCAAATTTTTCGTTTTAGTTAGTATTTTTCATTTTAGTTAGGGAAATCTATTAATCTAACCAATTTTGTTTAGTAAGGTGATTTTCAGGTCAACCGGGGAAAAATATGCATGGAATCGGGAAGGAAAATGCAAGGTATGAAAAAATGAATAAAATGAAGAGACAGTGCACTGGGGCGTTGGCACCGTGTCACGGAGGAGTGGCTCCGCGTTACCCTCCGTGACACATTGACGGTTTAATCTGAAATTTTAAAAAATCCAGTGAGCCATCGCGTTAGCTCCGTGTCACAGAGGAGGGGCTCCGCGTTACCCTCCGTGACACGTTGCCCTATATTCAGTGCCGGGTCACACCGGGTTGCCGGGTGACCCGCGTGTTTTTCTTCTTTTTAACCCCGATTTTTGCCCTTTTTTTTTCCCCATTTCCTCTCTTCTCCGCAACCAAACACCTAGATTCCCTATCCCAACCAACGTTCCACGCTACTAAGCAAACAAATTGTCAAGTTTCTTCGGTTATTCAACGTAAAGGTATGTCTTCCTCGTTTCTCTCAAGTTTTTGTCGATTCAAATCGAATTTGAGCATGTGAGTAGCAATTTAGCATGAAATTGAATTATTCTTTGATTGATAGATGTTCGGAATGTCGTAATTAGCGTTTGAACTTGTCGATTGCGTGAATGATTCGAATGTGATTGTAAAATTGAATTCTAGGGCTTGGGTTGTTGAAATCGAAGTGGGTAACTTGCTAAATTGGTGAATTATATGCCGGGGTGTGTTTGTGAATTGAGATAAGTCGTTGTAAATATTGTTAGAGTGTAAAAGATGACGAATTCTCGAATTTTTGGGAAAAGGTGAAAATTGTTCAAATTGTGCCGAGTGGGACCAGCCTTCGTTGAGCCCACTGACGATGATGTCCCCACGGACGAGGAGACACGTCGGGAGGACTCCGATGTGGAGTCCGATGACAACGATGGAGGTGACTCGGACATGGGCGACGAGGCAGCAGCACCAGATGAAGAAGTCGAATATTTCGACTGATCAGTGAGTTCCACCACCCAAAATTTTTGTGATTTTTAATTTTTGTGAACACTGGGGACAGTGTTTGATTTAAGTGTGTGGTGGGGAGTAGCTAGGTGCTGGGACATGGGCTAATTTGCTGTATGTTCTTCCTTTGTTTTGCATGTATGTTTTTATGTTTCCCTGTGGTTGTGAACTGATTTGTGTTGTATCTGTATATATTTTTGTGGTAAATGATGTGTGTTGTGAAAGGTTGTGGTTGCCAGTGCAAATTTTGTAAATATTTTTTTTCTTTATCGAAATGATCGATAATTTTCAAGAATTTTGCGAAAATATTTTGTACATATTAAAATATTTTGTAAATACTTCTCCATCGAAATGATCGATGTGTTGCAAAATTTTTCGATTTTTATTTTTGGGTTTCTTGGAGTTTGTTTTTGGTTCTTTTACCGAGAATAGTCCCATTGAACCGATGCCATAGTTAGTGATCGTTCCCTATGATGGATGGATGACGACCGTCTTAAGGGAAATGTAGTCGGTAGGAGTAGTGATTTTAATTTATTTTAAGTTTTTTTCTTTGGTGGATTGCATCACTGAACCTGTAGTTACTATCTGGTTGTGAAATTTTGGTTGCGTGTTGTAACTGATGTTCAAAATGTAAAAGTGATTCGTATGAAAGCATGCAATTTTGTAAATATGTTGAGATACCTAGGCTATAGAATTTGATTTGGTGTGATTGAGGCTTAATTTTGAATTCATGTAATTGGCTAATTAAAGAGTCTGTGAATGCATCTTGAATCGAGCATGTGCTTGAAGTGTGAAGTGAGGTATTGTTATTCCATGCTATTGTGAAGTGTCTAGAACTTGCCTGGTGTGTGTACAAAATGAAATGAAGGAGGTGTAGTGTTGGAAAGGATGTAGGCATTTCTTTGTTTTTAACCGAGAGTTTCTATTTTTTTTTGTCATACTCTCATTTTTATGTGACTGTATACCCTAGTCAGCCCGTTGAGCCTTTAGCCGATTATTTCTTTCTTTTGTCCAAAAATGTATAAACTAAGCTTTATTCCTTCTTTTCATTAGCCGTAAAGTCTATACAAAACTCTTAAGCGCTTAAGAAGAAAAGAAATTTTTTTTCCAAAGTGTCAAAGAGTGAGAAGGGTGAAAAGAAAAAGAAAAGCAGAGTGAGGAAAGAAAAGAAAAAGGTGGAGGGTGCACTCATCATAATTAAATGATATTGAGGGTACATGAAAACCCTTTGTATTGTGTCAAGTGTGTTTGATGAAATGGGCAGTACGAAAGTAAACCAGCATGAAGGGGATGATGAAAAAAGAAAAGAGAGAAACAATGTCCATGAGTCGATGGGAATGTGTTGAAAAGGCGCTTAAGGATGCTAGTGACTATTATTGGCTAATCCAATATATACTAGTTCCATAGCTTCCATTACAACCCATTAAAGTCCTACTTGATCTTACATCGCATTTCCTTATATTAGTGGAGTAATACACTAAGGGCAAGCCTATGGGTCATGACATGATGCATGTGAATTCTTTTGGGAGAGAGAGTGAAATTAATTTCTACATGCCCCTACTTTAATGTTTGTGTGTTGCATGAACATAAAGGGGAAGATTCTCTTGAGTAGTGAGGGCACATGCTTGATGAAAGATTGATTTTCGTGTCGGATATCTTGATTAGCTGATTTACATGAGTTTGCCGATATCGAGAGTCGATTCTTGAAGTCTAGGAAGTCTTGATGTATTAAAGGTCATTGCATTGTTAAGACCATGCATGTTTTCTTGATGATTTACAAAAAAATTGAATAATCGGTATGACCGTAGCATAATTTGTTGCCCCATAGTGGGGAAGGTTGGGATGTAATTTGCATGAGTTGTGTATGTGTTGTTCGAGGACGAACAAAGATTTAAGTGTGGGGTAAGTGATCTTGGGCAGATTTATATGCCCAAGTGATACTCAAACGTATCATTTTCGCCTTGTTTATTGTGCAATGTGTATACATTTTTATGTAATTGGTAATAAAATGTAAATTTATACTAACCAACATGATTAGCATTGTTTTGTAGGTAAAACATGATTTTTAGGAGCTAAAATGCATGTTGGAACAATATCGGAGTTGGACTTGGATGCGAGCACGGAAGAGACATTGGAATGCGCAATGTAAAGGGGCTCCGCGATGGAGCCGTGCCACGCTACCATCGCGGAGGCACACTGCCTGGAGGGTGATTTAATTGGCAATTTCCAGTGAAGCCTCGCGACAGCTCCGTGCCACGGAGATAAGCCTCCGCGTTGGCCTCCGTGCCACGTTGAGGCTATATTCCCGGACCCTATATTTCCAGTGAGGGTCCGCGTCCACGCCGTGTCACGGAGGCAGTGCTCCGCGTTGGCCTCCGTGACACGTTGCTTGTTATTCCGGGAAAAATTCCCAATAGTATAAATAGAACACTTAGGCTTATTTTTAATAAATTCAGACTTGGTGGAGCAAGGACGTAGGTTAGAGGCAGTTGAGGAACGAAAAAGCTAAGGGTTTTTCTCTCTTTCTTTCTTCTTTCAATCAATTGTTTGTATGATTAACACTTGTTTTAGGATGATTAATCCACAAACGAGTGGCTAATTCTCTTCCTTGCTGAGGTTATGAACAATGGTGATGAATTTTGATTATTGAATTGTATGGTTTTTCATCTTCTTCTTCTATGTTGTTCTATTAATTCTTGTTTCTACTGCATTGGTGTGTGGCCGACATTAATGTACATCTAAAAAGTCCAATTTCACTCGAGAGAGCAAGAAATTGAAAAGTTGTGAATTAATAGGGTATTGTTCTTAACTTCATTTGGGAAAGTTGGGTTTTGATGTGCTTTCCTGATAGAAATATACTTGAAAGCCGTATTAGTCAATTTAGGAACCGGAATTGTAGTGCTAGGTCATAAATTGCATTTGATCACAGAAATGTAGACGAATGGTTTATGATTCTAAAGTGAGATTAAATACGAGAGTTTTAATCTCTTGGCTAATGTTCTTGGCTAGCAACATGAAGAGAAGAATAACCAAATTATGATTATAATCAAATTCATTACTTGTTCTTAACCTTGGCATGCTCATATCCATAGTTTCAATTCAAAGTAAATATTTGTTAATAGTTTTAGTATAGAATTTATAAACAAAAATTATTTAGCTTTTGGTTACGTTGTTGTCAGCATAAATAGAAGTAAAGCTAGAATATAGTATAATTAAGCAGTTTTACTTATCCAGAGTCTCCTTGGTTCGATACTTGGCTTACTTAGCCACTTTATTACTTGTTTGACCACGTGCACTTGCGTGTCGGTTTTTAACCTATAACAAAAGCACCGGACAAATATGAGTGATTATAACTGATTAGCAAAAATATTAAGGAGATATAGATGTGAGAATTGAGTTGTTCAACTTGTGATCAACCTTTTCTTGATCTTCATATTGTTCTTAAGGATAATGCTGATTAATTCAAGGAAGTTTTTCTCTCAATTATAATTGTAAGTATTGATTTATGTCTTTAATTATGCAAACAAATCACCATATGATATGTTCAAACCACACTTCCAACTGAAGTATGAAGCGAAAGTTGTCAATAAAGAACCCAACTAAGTGGTTGGGGTCGATCCTATAGGAAATATGAAAGCTTTAGATTACAGCCGGTAGATGAACTTTTATAGTAATTACTTCAGAATGGGGGAATTCTAATAAAAGCAATAATAAAAATAAACAGCAGTCAAGATTATATTTGTGAATAAATAATTAAAGAATAACTAGGGTTTGTGTTCCCCATGCATTCATGATAGCTTTGGATATACACTCATGATCTTTACCAATACTTACTTATAGAACTGATAGTTTAGATTCATTCAAACGATCGACAAATCCCTATTGAATGACTATCCTCAATTACTCGACCAAGTCTCATGAGTTTTGCAAACTAACCGTTATCACTAAGTTCCAGATATAACTATCCTGCGACCACAACTCAAGTTAATACAATGATCATCAAGATCAAGGCTCCATTATAATTCTCTTTTCCTAATCTCTACCTCTTCGACCAAAGCAAGTAAAGAATTCAGGCACTTCCTAACGTTGCGCACCGGTAAGAACCGTTAAAGATGAAGAGAATACAATATAAGTATTTAGTATTGGTTTTAGACTCACTTTGTGTAACCCTAACTAGTTAATCCACCATGGTTCCCACAACCCTAGGCTATGGAGGTTTTAGCCTCTCATAGTTGCAAGGTTGTGATTGGTGTGCATGATTGAAGACATAAAACAATACTTACAAAGATGATTGAGAAAAATAATTCCTTCAATTAAACTACGAAATCTTGAATAACAAGTAGCAAGAACAAGATGAATTCAAGAAAGGGTTGATCACAAGGTTGAACCAACTCAATTCTCTCTTCCAACAATGTAAAAATTTGCTTACTACAATGTTTTCCTTATAGAATTAAGTCTATTCGTCGTCCTCAATTAAAATGAAAACATAAAAAGTATTTATAAAGACACAAGAATCTTTTTTCTAAACTAACAGGACTGCTTTCCATATCTGTAGTCGACCTCGTCACGGGTCCACCTATGACTCGTAGGGGCTTCTCACGGATCGTGACATCCACTCGTGGCTTGGAGTGTTAGCTGAATTTTGGCTAAGTGTTGGGCCAAGGTACAATTCGTACCAACATGCTATGACTCGTACGTTGACACCCGTGGCTTGATCCTGATCTTTTGAACTTTTTCTGAACTTCACCACGACCGGTATGATACGACTCGTACCTTCATCTCACGGGTCATAGGGTGGACTCTCATACTGAGAATCAACCTTCTGTACAATTCTTCTGGATTTCATCACGACTGGCTTACCACGACTCGTACCACCATGGTACAATCCATGACAAGTCTCATAAGTTCAGTCTTCTAGGTTAAACTTTTAGTTTTTGATCAAAGCCCTCAGTACAATTCGTAGGTCCATCCTACGGATCATATTGTGGTCTGCACTTTTTGCTCTTTTTTGCACACTTTTAGCTTTCTTTTGCAATTTATTGTTCCAACACTCATTTATCCTGAAATCAAAGGAAAAGTGCCTCATATCCACATAAATACACCTAAGTCCATGCTATTTTCTTAGTTTTTAGCGTCAATAGTGCTGTAAATTCACAGCACATCACAATCTTGCAACTATGAGAGGCTAAAACCTCCATATCTAGGGTTGTGGGAACCATGATGGATTAACAAGATAGGGTTACATAGAAGTGATTTAAAACCAATATAAAACACTTGTATTGTATTCTCTTCATGCTTAAACGTTTCTTAATGGTGTACAATGTTAGGACTTGCCCGAATTTTTTACTTGCTTAGATGTAAGAGGTAGAGATTAGGAAAAGAGAATTACAATAAAGGCTTGATCTTGATGATCATTGTATTAACTTGAGCGTTGGTGGCAGGATAGTTAAAATTTGGGACGCATTGATAACAGTTAATTTGCAATTCGCTCATGAGACTCGGTCGGGTGATTGAGTATAGTCATTCAACAGGGACTGGTTGGTCATTTGAATGAACCTAGGTTATTAGTTCTACAAGTGAGCATTGGTGATGATCACGTATGTATACCTAAAAAAGTTATGAACCCATGGGTAACACAACACCCTATCTTGATTTCAGCCATAATTTCAACTGTGTTTTTAATTACTGTTTTCTTTAAAACCCCAGTTTGGAGCAACTACCTAACAAGTTCACTTACCGGCTTTGGTCTAGCTCTTCCATATTCCCTGTGGGTTTGACTCCAACCTCTTAATTAGGTTTCTTATTGACAATCTCCGCTTCATACTTTGGTGGGAGGTATAGTTTGAGCGTTATCACACAATCATATATTCATAAGCTATAACTAGAAGACAAGAATACAAACAAGAACCTAACCTGGCTCCCATAAGCTTGGAAGGTACAATCACCACAAAATAACTCGCTCGAGGCCCTTATAAGCCCTGGCGAGCACACTTCAATCTATATACCCCTAACCAGGTTCCTATGACTCCACTGGTGCTATAGACATCTCACCGGTCCCCTGGGTCTGCAACTGAGCCCGCTCGGCTCTTGATCTGTAGCTGTGTCTGAGTCTGGTGGACTCCTGATAACTGCACCCTGGGCACCAAGCTTGACGAGGGTGTGCTGCCGATACGTCATAAAGATAATAGTCCAGCCATAGAATGGACTATGATATGACCCTTCGGCCTCTGCATCATCCCTTGGGACGACATATCACTCCTTAGAAAAACGTCGTATAGCCCCTGGCAGGAGAAGACACAACTAGTAACCCTGGGGTGGTAACAGAAGGCTCCTAGGTGAGGGAAATCCCAACTTATGTGTTATATTGAAGTCTCAATCTAGCCACTCAAAAGGTGTATCTTGCCTTCTAGGCCTATGCAACCGTTGCTCGCCCCTAGAATAGTCTGTATAGCTGCTAGCAGGCACTGCCTGTGTACCTGTATCTGAACAGAGGATGCTGATAGTGATCATAATCTCTAATGGTCTAGACCGGATAGGGCGAGGTTTGAAGTGGCCCAACAATACTCTGATTGTCCTGTTCGGACAACTATAACTCATAAGCAACTGTAGGGTCGTGAACGACCAATTACTTAGTTCCTTTACTTAGAACGACTGTAGGGCTGCTACTAATCGAACATGATTTTGAGCGGTCGACCTCTAATCCTCCACAGGTAGCCCACTAAACTTCTTAGCCTGAGGGTAATATTGTATTAACATAGTTCTAGTCCTTTGGACCTTAACTTAGTCTGTTTGGATCTTATATGACTCTTCTAGATGATTCCTAACCTTGTAGGTAAGTTTACATAGACCTAGCCACTCACGGCTACCTGTTCCTGAGCATCTTATAGGAGCAGGCTGGGGTGTTGGCCCCGCCTCTAACTACTAGTAAGGTTCCCTTCTTTAAGGTACCCACAGGTCTATTTGACTTGAACAACTGGGATGGCTTCCTAGGTGACCTGTATGATAAATACTAAGTCAACTGGAACTGACAATATCACTGGTAGTAGCTAACTAGATGGCAGATTGTCACTCAGTTCACTAGACAACCCTAGTGCCGCTGACTCTAAAGTATGGCTATCCTATCAAAATTTCTGGCCCTGGGGCGTGAAGGTATGCCAATGGCCTTTGGGCGTGCTTCACTGACAATACAGGCGCCAAACGGGTAGTTATATCGCCTAGATGCGCCTATGCTATTCAACTTACTAACTCAAGCCCAATAACTATCCACAAGCTTCTAAGGTCTAGGCCTGACAATTAAACATCCAATTCTACTAACACAATGAACTGAAGAATAGAGAAGTTCCTACGATGCTTCTAGCGTGCGTCACACTTAACGTGTTCTTTCTCCACAAGGGATACTGTGATATAATCTTTATATGTTTTCTAGCATCTAACCACAACCTATGTAACCTTAATCTGCTGATAGCAGCTAATCACGACATACCTGATCCTTATATACTAGCAACATCTTATTATAACATATAAGATCATTATCTATGTTTAAAACATTGGTCGTATCACTATACGACGAGAATAACTTGCCGAAAGAATAAGCCTTAATATACTTCAAATGTTGACTTTCGTTTGTTTAAGCAATTTTCCACCTGAAAAGCTGGTAATTCCACTTAGTTGATGTCGTTACACTGAGAGAATACAACTATTTTCAACAATAAGAATGGCCAAGAACAATATCTTTTCAATAGAATTAACTATAACTTCAACTCCTTTTTATTTGATCGAAAATTTATAATTTCCTAAAAGTTTAGAAGGGAGAAATACTTACCTATTGTTTTTGGCCGTCTAGGATTCAATTTGGAGCAATTCTGACAACCTTTACCCAGCGGGGTTTTGATTCGCCGAGCGTATTTTGAGAAAATAGCTCCATAGTAATGCTTGTCTAGAACTCATTACCCAAAGTTAATTTGAGATTGGATGGCGTTTGGTAGCGTAATTGGACGAAAAATGATTGAAATCCTCATATTCTTTTCCTTCTAGCCGAGAGAAGATTTGGAAATGACCAAAATTTAAGATAAAGGGTGTGTGTATATATATATATATGAGGTCGGTGGGGACGCCCCGCGTCGCGCCTCAGTGCCTAGCGTGCTGCGCCAGCCAGTGCGCCGCCGGCTAGCGCATCGCGCTGGCCCTTTGCGGCCTAGCCTAACCCAACCCTGCTTCCGTGGATTTTTTACACATGTTTTAAGCTCTTTTTGTTCGTTACAAGTCCATGCGTACGTTTACTAATTGTTAACATTTATGGGGTGTATCATATTGCATGTCCAAACGGCTACTTACAGTTTTCAGCTCTTTAATTTCTCACCCGACTCCTACAAATCGAATGTTGTTTTATTTTATTTTTACTTACTTATTTATTTATTTACCTTAATTATAAAGAAAAGTTAAAATAGGAATGAGGGCTTTGATCTTTTACTAGTCTAAATATTAACTTAAAATTATAAATGTTAAACTGTAACGTTATCCTAATATTTTTGGTCCGTCTGTTAATCATAAATTTTTATTTTACTTTTTATGATATTTAACTAAATATTTATACAAGCTCATAAATTTTTTAATTGATTGAACATGAGTTATAATTATGGTAAATTTATAAATAGATTTTGTGTTTAGCAGTTGCTTAAACAATGTAACTGTTACGTTCAACATCTGTTTACATAATGTGGCGTGGCACGTCTGTCTATGCGCACGTATGTATTGTTTTTGTGTATTTATAATCGGATCACTGTTTGAAATTAGCATATTTATTTTTGAATATGAATAAATACCGACTAGGTTCTAATCGAAAGAAAATCTCATTTCTGTATGTTGAATTTCAGAATCAATTTCATATCTACTTATTTGATGTAAGTCTAGTTCCACCCTTTTACGTTGGGGTAGAAACGTAGAAATTATAATCCTTCATCTATTTTATTGAAAATAGTTATCATCAATCAATAAGATTTTTATCTTAATCGTCCTAATAAAATATTTTTTTTGCTTTTAAGAGAAGCCTTGTATCTTCTTTTGAAGCATTAAATAGATGAGATTGAGTGTCAAGATATTAGACAGACTCAGAGCGAATCTAGAATCCCAATAGGTATTCTTTAGATATATTTGCTTTTAAATTTTAAATATTTTCACTCCCAATAAATGATAAATTGAATAAAATTTTAATAAGACTTTTTAAAGATAGTTTTTCATTACAATTTTCTAAAACATCTAATATTATTTTAAACCAAATTTCATTTTAATAGAGTTAAATTAATTTGATTAGGTGCAAAATAAATGCAAGTAATCTTTATTTTCCTTGTCTTTCCCATGTTTTCGAACTCAGAAAATTTTAAAGATCCTAAATTAGCTATGTATTTTCATTACCGTTCGGATCGTGGGCTTCTTCTTTTTATGTATTCCATGGGAAAAATTGGCAGAATATGCTAATTTATTTTTTAAATTGATATAAAGTAGTTCATTTTAATTAATTGACACATAATGACCTTTTTATATTTATCGGGTTACTGAAAGTGATATTTAATGATTGAAAAAGTTGAGTAAGCATAAAATTTGTATTGCATAGTTATTTTTATTCTTTTTACGTTTCATATTCATTCTCTCTCATTAGGATTTCTTATCTATCTATTGTCACGACCCATAGATTATTACGAGGGAATGAGCTTAGAAGACCTTAACTGGCCTAGGTGCTGGATAAAATGGTGGTATTAAGGGAGATAGTGAAAATTTAGATATTGAGGAGTGGGTTGAGAGTAGGATGTGGGAGTTGTAGGTTGTGGGGGACCACTGCAGGGGTGGAATTTCAGCTGCAGCGAGATCGTCGTGACGGTTGGAGTTCCGTCGTAACGGATCTGGAGAATAACTGTTGGATCCGCCATAAGAGTGTCTTGACCATCGTAGTGGGTCCACTGCAACAAAAAAATGATCACTGCAGCGGACAACAGGAATCAGAAAGTGGGTTTTAAGTGGCATTTCAGGGGTTGTACCCCATTTCCAAAGGATGAACTCCCAAGCACTAGAGGCGATTTTCCCCTAGAGCAGTTAACTTCCCTTCTCAAGGTAAGAGACTCGATTTGCTTTATCTACGGTTGATTACTTAAACACCTAGGAATCAAGAGGGGACCTCTATTGGTGATTTTGCTAGAAAGAGAACCCTAGATTGGTAGAACTAGAGTTGAATCATGGGAAAACTAATGGGTGTTGATTCTAAGTTTAAAAAGGGAGTAGTGATCACTCCCTGATGCGTAGTTCCTATAGAGCATGGTTTATGTAAAAATTGAGACCTAGAATTAGGTGGAATTGAGACTTTAACCTTAAAATTTCCTTAAAGAGGGTTTGAGGGAGTAATGATTAAGAATAAGCCATGGGAAATGAGGTGGTTTGTGATAAAGAATAGAACGGGTGGGGTTTGAATTCCCGAAGTCCTTACTTTGATAGTAGACTATTGAAATTGTGTTAATCTCTTGCATTTAGACTTTGAGCATTCGAAAGCATTGAGGAAAGGCAAGGCTCCAGCAGAGTGATTGTCGTTCAAGTCCTTCAAATTGAGGTAGGTTATGGTGTATAAGGAGTTCGATTTTTCATAATGATATAAAATGTGGAATTATGATTTGTATGTGGTCTTTGGATCTTAAGTGTTCAAATGTCCTTGTTGAATTCCTCGATTGAGTGATTCTAATATGATGTGGTTACCTGTGTAACATGGAATAAAGTGTAAATGTTGTTTGTGTCCTTTGTACTTTTTGAGAATGATTGAACCGTTTAAAAAGGGTTAAGTTAATTGGGGTAGAACGCGACCTCCTAAAAGTCATAACAACGGACTAATGATCATTTACGTACTATGAGAGTAAACGTGGATAATATGAATATCCTGAGATGAGTGGCTCGTGCTCGAGGGAAGAATATGGTTGAGCAAGATTGATTGAGTAGCTCGTGTCTAAGGGGAGCATCTGGACGAGCATATGAGTGGGAGCGGACACTATGCTGGTATAGTACATGAATTTCTAGAATCCCCTGCAGGTCATGACTAGAAGGGCAGAAATAAGACTTTCTGGCATGTGTGTACATTGATATTCAGTGAACGAGTATTTATGATGATATGACGGAGGCGTTTGGCCGGCATGTCACCATTTGTTATGTTATTGATGTATTGTAAGAATTGTGAGTTTTAGATTGAGTATGTGTATTTAACTGAAATGAACTTGTGGTCATGTGCTTGTCATCTGAATTATTGAGGCTTGCAATGACTTGTTGGATGGAATATTTAAAAGAGAATTAGTAATTGAGTTGTGCAATCTTTGATAATGACTCATTATATACCCTATATGGTGACGTGATATTTATCATTTACTGATGACTATGGCATCCGTGGATGTTTATAATGACATATAGGTTGTAAAAGAGTTGGTAAAATATTGATTGTGCAGCAATGTCAAGCTACTGTCAAGCAGTATCATTGCAGCGAGACTTATTCTGGCCACGGCAAGACCGTGGCAACGGTCAAACAACCGCTGCAACGATGGCCCAATCCAGTGAGCAGGCTGAATAACACCTGAGCAGATTTAAATTCATGAAATGAGTATGTTATGTATGAATGATGTTCTGGAGTAACTGCACATTGTTGTCTATATATATGTATGTCACAATGTAAGGTCGACCGATGATAACTATTAGTACTGTGTTTTGTGCTAACACTATTCCTACACTTTTTTTCTGAATGCAGAATCCGATCCCGAAAGTTCATCTCAACCTTACCTTTAGAGCAGCAGCAGATTATTGAAAGGTGAGAGACACAGGATGTGCTGTTCTACTCCTCCTACGAAGATGTCTCTCATTCATACATTTGCAATTTTATTTCTCTTTAGTTAAATCAATCTTAGACATGTGTATAGACGTCTAAAGTGTAATGACAATTAGGTTTTGGGATTATTTTGTAGGATTTGGTTTCTGACTCTCTTAAATTATTTCGATGTATTGTTCATTTACTTCCAAAGGTGTTATATTCTTTCTGTATGTTGGTGATAGTAGTTGGGATTGATTGGTTTGCCCACCGGGGGCTAGAGTGGGTGCCACTCGCGACCATTTAGGTGTCGATGTAATGACCCGTATGTCATTACTGGGAGAATAAGCTTAGAACATCCTAACTGGCTTAGGTGGTGGATAGAAAGGTAGTATTAAGGGAGATAGTAAAAAATTTTGATGTTGAGGAGTGGGTTGAGAGTAAGATGTGGGAGCTGCTGGTTACGGGGGACCATTGCAGCGGTGGAATTTTCACTGCAGCGAGACCGTCGTGATGGTCGGAGTTCCACCGTAACGGATCTGGAGAATAACCGTTGGATCTACCATAATGGTGTTTTAACCGTCGTATTGGATCCATTGCAGCGCAAAAGTGACTGCTGCAGCGGACAACATGAATCAAAAAGTGAGTTTTAAGTGAGATTTCAAGGGTTACACCCCATTATTTCTAAAGCACGAACTCCTAAGAGGGAGAAGCGATTTTTCCCTTGTACAGTCAATTTCCCTTCTCAAGGTAAGAGATTCAATTTACTTTATCTACGATTGATTACTTAACACCTAGGAATCAAGGGGGGACTCTAATGGTGATTTTTCTAGCAAGAGAACCCTAGGTTGGTAGAACCAGGGTTGAATCATAGGAAAACTAATGGGTGTTGATTCTAAGTTTAAAAAGGGAGTAATGATCACTTCCTAATGCGTAGTTCCTATAGAACATAGTTCATATGAAATTGAGACCTAGAATTATGTGAAATTGCGACTTTAACCTTAAAATTGCCTTAAAGAAGGTTTGAGGGAGTAATGATATGAATTGAGCCATGAAAAATGAGGTGGTTTGTGATAAAGAGTAGAATGGGATGGGTTTGAATTTCCGAAACCTTTGTTTTGATAGTATGCTATTGAAATTGTGTGAATCTCTTGTCTTTAAACTTTGAGCATTCGAAAGCGTTAAGAAAATGCAAGACTCCAACAGAGTAATTGTCATTAGAGTCCGCCAAATCGAGGTTGGTTGTAGTTTATAAGAAGTTAGACTTTTCATAATGATATGCACAAATGTGGAATTATGATGTGTATGTGGTCTTTGAATCTTAAGTGTTCTAATTTCCTTGTTGAATTCCTTGATTAAGTGATTCTAATGTGATACGGTTACTTGTGTAATGTAAAATAAAATGTAAATGTTGTTCATGTCCTTTGTACTTGTTGAGAATGATTGAACCGTTTAAAAAGGGTTAAGTTAATGGAGGTAGAATGAGACCTCCTAAAAGACATAACAACGGACTAATGATAATTTATGTACTATGAGAATGAATGTGAATAATATAAATATCCTGAGATGAGTGGCTCATGTCCGAGGAGAGCATTCGGGTGAGCAAGATTGATTGAGTAGCTCATGTCCGAGGGAAGCATCCGGATGAGAATATGAGTGGGAGCGGGTACCACGCCAGTACACATGAATTTCTAGAGTCTCATGCAGGTCATGACTGGAAGGGCAGAAATAAGACCTTCTGGCATGTGTGTACATCGATGTTCAGTGAATGAGTATTTATGGTGATGTGACGGAGGCGTGTGGCTGGCATGTCACCATTTGTTGTGTTATAGATGTATTGTAAGAATTGAGAGTTTTAGATTAAGTATGTGTAGTTAACTGAAATGAACTTGTGGTCATGCGCTTATCGTCTGAATTGTTGAGGCTTGCAATGACTTGCTGGATGGAATATTTAAAATAGAATTAGTGATTGAGTTGTGCAATCTTTGATAATGACTCATTAAATACCTTATATGGTTACGTGATATCTATCGTTTATTGATGACTGTGGCATCGTAGATGTTAATAATGATGTATAGGTTGTAAGAGTTGGTAAAATATTGACTGTACAACAAAGTCGAGCTACTGCCAAGCAGTACCGCTGCAGCGATGGCCCAATCCAGTGAGTAGGTCAGATAGCACCTGAGTAGATTTAAATTTCTGAAATGAGTATGGTTATGTGTGAATGATGTTTTGGAGTAACTGCACATTGTTGTCCATATGTATGTTATCATGTAAGGTCGGCCGATGATGACTTCCAGTACTATGTTTCATGCTGATGCTACGCCGTATTCAAGTCAAAAGGAAAAAAACTTTGAGGATTGAACAAATTCAAGAATAGAGAAGACAAATTGCTTCTGACTCTATTCTCCATTATTAATTGAGCGAAAGTATCAACTGAGAAAGTATTTAGAAAGTAATTTTAGATATACATATACTATATATATATATATATATATATATATATATATAGACACACACACACACATTCAATTTAATGTAGATAATTTTATAATGTACATGTGATTTATTTGCTGTTTGATAAATATTTTTAGAAATAAAGATGGAGAGAGAGAGAGAAAGAGAGAGAGAGAGAGAGAGAGAGAACACTTACCTATTTGGCAAAGTTGAGTCTATTTTTAGCCTACAAATAAAGGATAAAAAATATTTATTATTTTATAAATTCCTATTACTTAGTTGGCTAAATTATTTTAGTATTTTAGGTCCACGATTTGCTAATTTATTTTTGACTACACAAATATCAATTACTTATGAGAATGATATATTTATGTGAACTCATCTATTCACAGTAATAAAATAAAATAGAAAAATGATATTGTGCGTACAGTTAAACATTTAATTATCATAAAATATTCTTTTAATATTTACTATATCGGTAAAACTGGCAGAAGTTGAGTAAAAATTAGAGAATCTTTAAGTTTGGTTTATTCAAGTTTTGCCCAATTTTTGATTGAAAAAGTGGAGTAACAGTAGGAATATTTTTAGGTATTTTTATTTCATGGTTATCTTTTCATTCTTTCTCCTTATTCTCTCTCTTAGAAATATTCACTTTCTTTCTTCTTCCTTAAAATATCTCCATTAGAACTCTGAGAATTAATTTTAGATAAACACGCAGTAATTTTTATGTTTACTAAAAGTATATATACACAACACATATTATGTATACATATTCTAACACAAAAATAATGTATATTTAGAATCAAATTATAACAATATAAATCATCTAAATAAATATATTAATTATATGTGCATGTGCATTTTTCTTCATGTATACATACGTAAATTTTACATATACATACAGTTAAAATTATTATATATACAATTTAAATTAGAGATTGAAATCTTAAATTCTAAATTGTTGCCTATGAAAAAATTGTAATACGCAATAAATTTTGTGTATACTAAAAAAATATGATCGTATTATTGATCCAATGTATACATATTGCTAACTTATGAGTGTATACATTTCTAGAATAAATACACAATAATTTTTTATGTATACTAAAAATATATGTACACAATATACGTTATATATACATACTCTAACGCAAATAATATATATTTAGAATCAAATTATAAAAATATATATCATATTAATACATATATTAATTATATCTGCACTTTTTAAATGTATACATATGTATTTATTCATGATACAAGAATTTTTTGCAATTGCACTTAAAGTTAAAAATACAGAGAAATTATTTTTGTGGTATTATATGCAACTCTTTCTTTCTGCAAAGAGTTAAAAAGATTACCATTAAAATTATTTTATGTATAATCTAAATTATGAATAGTTCCTTGAGGTTGGTTAAGAGATTGTTGAATTTTTTCCTTGGAATAGTAATAAATGGAAGAAAAGGAGTTGAGATTGGTACAATCTGATCCATTATCAGAGAGAAATCCTGATCCCGACGGATCATTCCTTTTTGATGTACGAAATAGGGGATTTCACTAAGTTGATTCTTAGGAAATGTCGAATCAAACTATTTGTCCTTATTTCAACAAAAGAAGCATGAACTTCTTCACAAGAAGAACTTCTTTTGTCTTGGTTAAATTTTAAATTTTAAATTTTAAATTATGGCCTTAAAAAAATTATAATATGACTTTTTACTATTGAAGGATTTTTTTATTGTCTTTTAACTGTAATTTATTAAAATATCAATTAAATTTAAGATTCACCAATTCCATAAAATATCCCTCCAACCAGAAACAGATCGAATTGGGCTTCTTCTTTTTACGAGTTGTTATGTTAAAAGCCACCGCCCAATAGTTAACTGCCACAAATTGGCGTGAACTGGTAAATTATTCTCAAATTAAAGGCGTAAAGTCCTTGACAGGGATTCACCTCAGAGATGGACCCCTTCCTCCAAGTACGTAATCAAGAAGATATACTATATATTCTACTCAAAGTTTAGTCAGGTTGGGCCCTATCCTCACCAATATACTGCCAAAAGATCATCGCAAACACCGAATATTTTATTACATTTTTGGTTCTTAAATTACTGATGATTTTACTTTTGGTCCTATTAGTATATGATTTAGCATTTTAATATTTAATAAATTATAATTTCTATTTTCTATCTCTTCCGGTAAAAAAATATGTTATTTTGGTTATAAGTAATTAAATGATATTACGACTAAAAATTAAATTAAATATAAATTACTAATTATAAAACACTTATCAAATATTAAACCTAACGCATATGACTAAAATGGATAACTAACTAATTGTCCGCCTATTTTAATGAAGTCCTTTGTGAAGTGTTGTTTAAAAAGAAAAAAAAAAGCCTAGTTCCAATAATATATATATATATATATATATATATATTGTGTTATAAAATAATAGAACAAGAAAAAGAACATTATAGAGAAAAGAAGAGAGAAAGAATGGAAATTTTTTATTTCTCTTGAGGGATAAATTATAATGAAAGGAAACCCCTTTATTTATAGGAACTAATTTGGTTCCAAAGTTACTTACCCTAACTTTCGTTCAAAGAAATAGACATTCACTATAATAACAAAACATATTTATATCACTCTCCCTTGAATGTCTATTTGATAGATAATGTGCCTCATTAGAACCTTACAAAAAAAAATTCAATGAAAAAATTCTAGTGAAGGAAAAAAAATATACATATCTAATAATACGTATTTGGTTGCCTCATTAAAAATTTTACAAGAAAAATCCAGTGGGACAAAACCTTGCAAGAGAAAAAGAATACAACTCATATTAACTCCCCCTAATGAGAACATCAATCCAAATATTGAATCTTCGCATCACAATCTTGTGCACCATTTTCTCAAACGTTGTAGTTAGTAGAGACTTGGTGAACGACTCAACCATATTATCACTAAAACGAATCTGTTGCACGTTGACATCACCTTTCTTTTGGAGATTATGTATGAAGAAAAGCTTTGGTGAAATGTGTTTCATTCTATCTCCTTTATGAATCCTCCCTTTAATTGTGAATGTTGTATTATGTTCATATAAGATTATGGGTATTTTATCACATTTCAAATTATATTTTTCTCGAATGAGATGTATCATTGAAGTCAGCCATACACATTCTCGGCTTGCTTCATGAATAACTATTATCTCAACATGATGACGTAGCCATAATAGATTATTTTGTAGATCGCGAAGATATGACAATACTCCCCACACATGAATACATGTCTGTTTAAGATCGAGCTTTATGCAGATCAGATAAATATTCTGTATCAGCGCAACCAATAAGATCGTGACTGCAATTATTAGAATAAAATAAATTTATATTGGCAATCCCTTTTAGATACTGTAATATCTACAAGAATAATGTCTTTTAACGATCATTTTTTAATGACGGGATATAAATACGATCGTTATATGCATATTTACAGCAACTAATTTTTTTTTATCATTATAGTTTATTTTTTAATTCACCATTAACGAGAGGATGAAATTCAATTGTTAAAAATATAATATTCGGTTGTTAAAATTAATAAATTAATTAACTTAATTAATTATCAAAAAATAGCGCTAAATTTTTTCACAATTCCCCCCCCCCCCAACCCACATGTAGCTATCAATCACCCAATGTTATATATATATATATATATTTACAGATATTACACAAATAACACAACACCGATTATTTTCTTTCCCCAACTCACCATCTCACCCCTCTAAGCAAAAAGAAAAACCCTTCACTTGTGTCAATCTTTATCCGAGAAATCTACATATTGTCTCAATCTTCATCTACAATATTGATCTCAATATATCTTCAGCGGAGAACACTTCAATATTGGTTTCAATCTATATTGGAGAACCTGTATTCGGTCAATCTTCATCGAAAAAATTGTATACATAGAGAATTCAAGCTTTGATTTCCTGCTCTTCTATCATCAAAGAAGTTACATACATAAATTTGATTGAAATTTTGCCGTCGCAAGTGGGTGTTCTCTTTCCCTCTTTTCTCTCATTAAGGTATCAAGGTAAGTTTCATGGATTTTAATTCCTTCTAGCGTCTTAGTTTTGTTTTTCTCTAGTTCTGTTTCTGTGGATAAATATGTATTACCTCTTCGGCTTCTTGCAGATCCCTACAAAAACACATGCCTCCAAATACAAAATTAGAAAAAGAAAATTAGTGATAACGTGAGTAATTAGAACTAAAATTTTGGCATTAATTTAGATATTTTGTTTATAGCAACTGTAATTGTGACATTAGCAGTTGTGCTTATCTTTGTTCATATTCCTTTTAATATGGTAGTTATGGTAATGTATCATAGAAGAATTGATTGTGATTGAGCTTTTCTACTATTTGACTTGACATTGATTTCATATCTTTCTTCTATAGCACTATAATTGTGTCTCTAGCAGTTGTTCTTGTTTTTATTCATGTTTTTGCGAAATGGTAGTTGTGGTAATTGTATCATAGAAAAATTTCTTGTGATTGCTTTTTAATATTGTTTGATTTTGGTTGTTGTTGTCTTTTGGCTAGTTACCCTAATTACGCGCATGTATGTACTGATTTGAGGAGAATTGAAGATAGAGAACAAAAACAGAATGCAAATTTGATTCATATTGAATTATTTACTAGCAAGAATAAGGAACTAATTTACTGACTATTAATCATTTCATAAAGTTCACCTGCAGTGTTTGTAATTAGTTTTCTGAATTCTCATAGTACAAGGTTAAACTATTAACGCTTAATGTAGTAATATATTTTAGCATATTCAAGATCAGAAAATAATGGTAGCCTAAAAAAGTCTAGCCACAAAAATATTTGGTGTTTGCATCACCAATCACCAAGTTTAATTTAGTTAACTCTTGCTTTTTCTCCCAAAATACTCTCCTCTATGAGGGACCATTTTCTAGCTGCACAAGATTTGTTCTTTCCTTCTTAGCTAACTTTGCAGTATATTAGTGTTGCATCTGCCTTTGAATGTTGATTAGCTCTTGCCTTGTTTTATCCAGTTTGGTAGTAATCCCTTTGAAGTCCTCTGCATTAAGTCTCTTGAAATGACTCTTAAGTAATTTGAGTTTGTCCCAAATATTTTTTATTTTTCAGTGTGAAATATGCCTTCTCCATGCTACTTCTATCAATGGTATAAACTGAGGATGTTCAGCCCAAGCAATAAAGAACTCTCAAATGTATTTTTAACATATTGCATTTTCTAAGTAAAGGAGAATATTATAGGTGAGTGATCTGATATGAATGACTCTCCATAGCCAGTGAATATATGTCCATATTGCATCATCTATTCGTTATTGCTAAGAGAGCAATCTATTCTTCTCTACACCCTATTCTCATCCTGTTGTTTGTTGGACCAGTTGTCGTAGTCACCTCTCTAAGGTACTTCATTAAGCATCATATCCTGAATCCATTCTAACAAATCTTAACTTCTGCATATGTTACTTGTGCTCCATAGATTCTATCATGTGTATTTATAACTGAAATCCTCATAGCCATGGTAATGTGCAAGTTTGTGTGTTTAAATGATGCCACAACTCTTTTCTTATTCCATATTATTATACCCATATACCACTTTCATTAGACATTTAGTATAGTCACATCTAGCTCTAATGTAACAATATATAAGTTAAGCAGACTTCTCTATCACGTGTACTTCGTAATATTTTTCATCCTACATAATCCATATTCTTCCATTTATAGACTTAGAATAATTACTAATCACGGACCATCTAGGGCTATACTATTATCTATTTTTGTTGCATTATTCTCTTTCACTTTGGTTTCACAACGCCAGCCAAAGTGATTCTTTTATTCACCAAATATTTCTTTAGTTTCTCATGCTTGCGCCACTTATCCAAACCCCTCATATTCCATACCAAATGATTCACGGATTAGGACGTTGAGTTCCCCCACCCTTATTTGTGGAAAAGACTTGGTTTGCCATATGTTCCCCTATTTGCAAAGGTAGGTAACTATTCCTTTTTTTCATATCTACTGATTTTTGTCTAGTTAATTCCTCTGCATATATACCTCTGCCTTTAGTCTTACTAGTTGAGGTTTTCCAATAATTAGATAGGATACTGTTACTATATGGCTAAATCTTTGATTGATTATCTATTGGTGCAATTCTTATATCAGTAGAATTCTCTGTAGTATTCCCACATCCATTTGGCTTAGGTTTTCATTCCTGAGTGATTCTAGTAGGCTTTCTTCTCCTCCTTTGTTGGATATTTGCTTGTCTTAGCTCAACATGATGTTTGGTTCCACAATTATGTCCAAATGTTAGGCATTGATCACAATATTTAGGTTTTCATTCATAAATCACAACTTTTTTGAAATGTCTTCCTTAAAGGTCCTGTATCTCAATTTCAGATAGCAATGTTTGCGTAAAAGTACGCCAAGAAAACAAGAAATTTTTTATTTATTTATGATGGACTAGTTTGAAAGCTATGAAATAAGTAATTTGATCGCTGTTTCCAAAGAAAAACTTTTAATTCTATTCAGTAACATGGTTTAGATCGTGCCAGTGCACTTAGATCTTTGAGATATCATTGTGCTGTGTTTATTCAAGAAGCGTGAAGTAGAGGAGAAGTTGAAGTGTGCGCTTCATTTATTTTAACAAAAAAATTTATCATCCTCAACTCTTTGCCTTGGTAAAGTTTGCGACTGGTTTCTACACTTTCCCAGCTATGGTTATTTCTTCTTCTCTCCTCTAATATTGCTGTTGCAATAGTTATATTCTTTTTCTTCTTCCATTCTGTGATAACGCTGTTGCTGCGATTTTTTTTCTCTATTCTTCTCTTCTCTGATATCACTACTATTGCAAAAAAAAATTCCTTCTTTCTCTGGACCTTTATCCTTTATCTTCTCTAATCTAATCTGATATGGTTGATGCTACATTCTTTCTTGCTCTTTGTTCTCTTCTCTTTCAGCATAATTAGAGCACTCCTTACATTGTTAAAAATCACAAATCCATACTCTTTTATTTTTGGCAATTTAAGAATTTTATTAATTATCAAGAACCAACAGTACACAATAGAGGGTGACACCATACCAGGCTCAACCCTTCTCAGTTTCAACCACTAGGAACCTACAACAACATAAAAAAATAGCACACCTTATACATTACATATCAATTCAAACAACCTGTCATTACTCCTAACTTAAAAGTAGATTTCAGTATTGAGCTGATGGAGTAATACATCCATAGTTCTGGCTTTGTTATGAAATACTCGTGTGTTCTGCTTGATTTAAATATAGTATATCACAACAACAATATAGTGTAAAGCCACACTCTTTGCTCACACCAGTAAGGAAGTATAATTTACTGGTTAGGTTTCATTCACAAAAGTAATAGACTCATATATGCATAGCTTCTTATACGATTAAATTAATTAATGCAACTATTTGAATATCCATAGATTCTCAATGATTCTTTTTAGTACATATTTTTCATACCACTTACTTCTTTCTCATTTTTTATTTATTTACTAATATATTTTTATTGTATATACCTATTATGCATGTAATAGATTATGGCACTTGACAAGCATTGAATGCAACTTGTTCATGATCGACTTGGTGATGTTTACAAACTTGGGGTGGAGAAATTTTTGAATTATGCTTTTACAAGATTAGGAGAAACACATAAAATATGTTGTCCATGCATCAAATATTGTTATGTTTCATGGGAAACACGTGAGCTGGTGAAGACACATTTAATAGTATATGAAATAATCCAAAATTATACTTTATGGTATCATTATGGTAAGAGGCTAGGCGAGCCATAGTCAGATTCTGAACTTGCAGATGATATTGACATAGAAAAGGATGATGCTGAGGATGAAATAACCTCGCAACTTCGGAACATGGTGTGTCAAGAACTTGCATCTCTAGGAAAGCAATCCCCTTCCAGACTCTTCGGGGCTTTCGTTTGAGATGATAATTTCAAGTAGATTTTCCTACCTTTTCCATGAATAGATCTTTTCTTCTTTTCTTTTTCCCTCCCCAAGAGGTCAGGAGTCCATCTCAGAGGTAGGTCCTGTGACCGCATCAATGATAGCATGAAGTCGACAATGGGGGTCCTGACTAATGAGGCTAGTAGCAATAGCCAAAAGTGAAAGCAACACTAGAATAGATATGAGGCCTACATAGGAAGAGTCTTGATGAAAAGTAAAAGCAAAAGATGAATGACAGCCTACAAAGGTGGTGGCATACTATGGTTTTTCGCTTTCCAACTGAACCGGTTGGAGAGGTGAGTCTAGGATCAACATGTAACACTCCAGAAGTCTCTAAGACTAGACCCATAACTAGTGAATTGAGATATTTCAATGCCCCCGACTTTTGGGCAAAGTTTGGAACTGTTCTAGATGTATGGATAGGTTCGAACCCAATGAATTCTATGGATACTAGGTGTTAATATCAATCCCCAAGTGTTAGAAGTGCAATGGATGCAAATTAAGGTCACAAGGAATTTCTAGCACAAAGTTGAGTTGAGAGCCTTCTTACCGATTGAGTTTTCATATAAGTTCTAGCAAGGGTCAACTTCCAACGACAATAGATCCCATTTTACAAAGTGTTTTTAGGTAATTCAATATATCAAATTGAATACCTTTGAGTCTTCTTTCCAACTCATATGACCTTGCATCAATCGGTGTTCGGAGTAAAATTTATGAGCAATTTAGTGAAACTGCATTAGCATCACAAAATGATTCATTAGGTGGCTCTTCAAGTGACCCGTTAAGTGGCCAAAATTGCTGGAAAACTTCATTTTCATAGGGGACTTCATGACTGGTTAAGTAACCGGTTAGGTCACCTCACAACTCGTTAAGTGGCAAAATTTGGTGAAAATTCCAGTAGACTTCACGAGTTGGATCCACGAATCATCCAGTACCTCACGAGTCGTGATGTCCCTCGTGAGGACTGGCAGGGTCCTTTTTCCTGCAAATTTTCAAGGGTGTTTTCATAAAATCCTAAGCTTCTAACTCCTAAATGACGTTGTTTTAGGTACTAGGAGGGACGAATTTAAGGGGAATACCTAGCCGAGTCCCTTATTCCATCCAAAAACACTCCCAAAATCCTTCTTCCTCTCCTCTCTCAAGGCTCAAGATCACGTAGGGTTTCCTTCAAGGGATTCAAGATCCGAATTCTAGTGGAAGACTTCGTCAATCCAGGTATGTGGGACTTCAACAAGGATCTCCTTTCATCCTTATGTATCGATTTTATGTTAAAACCCTAGTTACTTGATATTTTTGAAAAATATGTGTTAAGATCTCAATCTATGAATGATCTTTCACATGTCTTCCATGAATTTCAAGACCCTCATGATAAGCAGCAATGTATGTTATGAAATTACTTCCAAATTCATGATTTAGGTATATGAAATGATAGTAGCATGATTTCTAGAATTTTATCATGAATTAGCACTATTTTCAAGTTATGGCTCTTATGAAGTATCTACATGATTTTATCATGATTTCAATATATATGTTTAAAGTAGGAGTTGAATCTTGAGTTTGATAGAATATGGAACCCATAATTTATATTACGCTCTTGGCTCCCGATTCTATGAATTTAGTAATAAAAGAATGTCTATGATTTTCACTAGACTCTCAAGCCTTTGGTTAGCTGAGAGTTCCTTAGTCTTGGTCCTCATCATAAATTAGGGTAGGACTTCTGTGATTTGGACTCCAGCAGAAATGTTACATTGATATGTTAGATTTTGTTCGAGTTAGGACTTATTAATATATATCCATGAGTAGAAGTCAATATCTTAGTTTATTCAGCCTCAGAGTCTCAGCTAATACTCAAAACACTTAGAGTTTTACAGAAAGGTCAGTTATCAGTGTTGGGATTTCCCATGTTGTTAATATCAGTTGATTATCATAGTCAATTCATGCTAGTCCAGTTTCAGTCATATTACTAGCCTACTCAGTGTCAGTCAACAAATGTCAGCTTATCAGTTTGGCTACAGAATTTCCTAAGGTGTCTGTATTATCTCCCAGTTATAAGAATTAGATTTAGAATTCAGTTTATTGGTCCACTAGGCGGTCATGACACTTGAGATATATAGCTCTGACTAGCCTTAGGACCCCAGTTAAGATTAAATTTTGTTCTTTAGACGGCTATGATGCTACAGATAAGCAACTCTGACCAGTCTTAGAACACCAGTTTCCGAATTCGATCCGATAAGACTCTCAGGGCACTTACAGACAAGTATACCTGACTTAGTCTTGGGCCCCAGCTTTGAGCTATTAGATTGGCAATAGTAATCATGTTAGGACTATCTAGTGGGAGCAACATTTAGAACCGAGAGGGCTGGGGTTCTAGCACACCCAGGTTCCTAGAACTACGTTGCAACCGTAGGTTATTTTATTGGCCTCATGGACCAAGACAGTGATATCACAATCCATGTTTTTACACCCTAGCAAGATATATTTGGTCCTACAGATGGGGTGTGTACATCAGACTTCGCATCTATCTCACGTGGTTATATGTCGGTTATAGACTCTCCCACTAGTCAGTACAGTCTCAGTTTAGCTTAGCTTAGAACAGTTTCAGTTTACTCGATTCAGATCAGTTCAGTAAATTTAGTACAAATTAGTATCTCAGATTCAGGGCATGTCTATGACCATCAGACCGAGTCATTTAACCATTTCTGTTATATTTCAATTTATACAGTTTTAGTATTTCAGTTGGTCAATACATGTCATTACAGTTCAGTTATTTGTTATTTATGTTATATTTTTCTCCCACTTACTCAGTACATTCAAAGTACTGACGCATACCTTTTATGCTGTATCGTTGTATGATACAGCTGGTGGTTCTCAGACTCAGCGCCATTAGTAGATTTTCTACACGTGATATCAGTTGTACCAATGGTGAGTCCTTATTTTTCGAGGATGAGTGTTATTTCTTTTCAGCTATATTTTTTTCCAGTTAGACTTAGAGTTAGCTGGGGGCTTGTTCCAGCAACTCATCAGATAGATGGCTTTCAGACATAGTCAGAGAATTAGATTTTAGTTTGTTTTCAGTTGTATAAAACTTTATGACTTAGTTTTTTTGTTAAATGTTTTATCTTATTATTTTAAAACTTCCCCTATGTTTATACTCAGATTACCAATATTATGATAGACCATGGTTTGACTTGGGGTTACTTGTGACTCCAAGTACCGTGTCTCGTCCAGGGTGTAGGCTCGGGGCGTGACAACCTTGGTATCAGAGTACTAGGTTTAGTGTCCTAGGGTATTTGAAAGTCGCGTCAAGAAGAGTCTTGTTCATGGGTGTGAAGCGCGCCACACTTATGAGGAAGAAGCTATAAGACATTTTAGGAAAATTCCCTTATTTCACTATTCTTATTGTGCGATAGAGCATAAACTCTAAATTTTTTTTTAATTCATGCATTACGCATTCGCAGACAATGCCTCCTAGAAGCGATAGTCGAAGAGGAAACAGTAACGGGAATCCACCAGCCCCACCAATTCTAGTAGGCCCCCTCAATGGACAAGTGACGGATGTGGAGCTCGAGGATGCCCTTAGAGTATTAATATAGGCTGCGACCACTCATATTAACCAACAGGTAGTCACACCTGCAAATCATATTGAAGAGATAATAGCTACCAGGGTTCAAAACGTCACACTAGAGTTTCACAATATGATAGCAGATGGAAAGTTTAGGGGAAAAGAAAAGGGGAGTAAGAGAGCAAGGACAGGGGACTCGGGGTTTTTCCAACAAAGGATGAGTAGTGGACCCCGTTTCCAATTTTGTCAGAGGTCATCAGCCCCAGCCCCATCGATAGCCAAGGATCTTAACAAACCCAGAGTAAAGGAGATTACATGCCTAGCTTGCAAGAACTGCGGAAAGAAACATTTGGGAGAATGTAGGAATGGCTCAGGTGGTTGCTTTTGGTGTGGTAAGTCAGGCCATAAACTCAGAGAGTGCCCAACAGCCAAATGGGCCGGTAGAGCACTGGCTAACTCTTTTGCAGCCCTAACAAGTCGCTTAGTTTGCGAGAAATGTGGAAGGAGCCACCCTGGAAAATGTTTGTTTGGTAAGGAAGGATGTTTTGGATGTGGTCATTCGGGCCATAGAATAAAGAATTGCCATATAGCTGAACATGGGAAAACTCAATCCACCTTCCCAGCAACTCCAGCAGCTTGCCTATCTCAGCAGGTCACAACATCCAGTACAGGTGGCTGACAACTTCGTATATAGTAGCAGGTACGTTATGAATTTCTCATATCGATCCTTGCATATTTTTGGGCTCAGGATCCATGATATAAGGTATGAAATACTGTTATAATGCCTGTATGAGAGTTATCCCGTGGTCGGTATGAAATGGGTATAATTATGAAGTCTATAATGATAGACTTTGTGACGAATGAAAACTCAAGAGTTAGTGATGTTGATCTTGAGAATGATGACTTTAAGCTAAGGGGGAGATGCTAAGCCTATGAGACAAGTCGATTCTTGAGTGCACTAGTATGGGAGTCCCCGTACCAGTAGCTATGGGATGCCAATCTCTCCAAGATCATATGATTTTTCTCATGTTTCGGTTGAAGCTACGCTCTATCCATTCTTATGTGGAGACTTCTAGAATTTTTAGATAACCACTTCAAATAGGGATCCTAGTCTTACTCTGCAAATCCTTAAGTATCAACTCCATGTTATAAAATAGCTAGGTGTGTTAACTCACGCCCTCCAGTATGCTCAGCTTGAACTCCATCTTTAGAAGTTGCCTTAATGGCTCAGTAGATCAGGCTACTCATGCGTGTAATCAATTTTAGAAATCATGAATGATTTATGCTTATGAGTCCCTTACTTTCAATCAGATTAGATATCTATGATAGTTAGTTCAGTATCAAAAAAGAAGTTTGAGAACGATAACTCAATCCGTATCAGCTTAGTTCCGATCCAAGGGAATAGTTCCTTCCTAGTACTCTATCTAGTTTCATGTCAATTTCATGTATTTTAGTTCCTCTCATGTCTTAGTATGCATTTATGATTTAGAAATTTAGTTCAGAGTTGTAGCTCAGCTCGTAGGTAGATACCCCATTTCCATTCATGACTAGAAATTCAAAGTGGCCATATCTGGTCCTAAAAGCGGTTTTTGGTATATCTCTCTCCCGAACTCGAACCTGATGATACCCAGACCTTAAATCAATCTTGGAAAATAACTTCGACCCTATAACATATCAAGAAAATCATCTATTCTGGGAAGCGGGTACTTATTCTTAATATTGACTTTATTCAGCTGCCGATAATCTATACACATGCGAAGGGAGCTGGTGCACCCCATAGTGAAGTACTCAACCTGATAAATCCCTTATCTAGCAAATATTTCAGTTGCTCCTTCAATTCTCTAAGCTCAGTAGGAGCCATCTGGTACCGAGGAATAGATATAGGTTGTGCACCCAGTAATAAGTTAATTGCAAAGTCAATTTCCCACTCTGGGGGAATACCAGGAAGTTCATCTGGGAATACATCTAGAAATTCATTGACCACTGGAATAGATTGAAGAGTCTGAGATTCTGCTTGGACATCCTAAACCCTGATAATGATAAATACATCCCTTTGCTATCAATTTTCTCGCCCGAAGATAGGAAATAAACCTATCTTTTGGTGTAGCTGCACTACCTTTCTACTCCCTTACTGCCTCCCCAGGAAAGTGGAATCGGAAAGTCTTGGTCCATCATCCTACATTGGCATAACATGGAGGTAGCCAATCCATACCCATAATTGCATCAAAATCAATCATCTCTAATTCTACCATATCTGCTAAAGTCTGGTGACCAACGACCTCTACTTTGCACCCTCAGTAGACCCTCTTAGCTATAATGGAATCACTGATAGGGGTAGACACTGAAAAAGGTCGCCGAAGAAATTCCTGCATGATACCGAACTTTCGAGCCACTAATGGTGTAACATATGATAAAGTGGAGCCTGGTTCTATCAAAACATACAAGGAATGAGGGAAAATATCCAGCATACCTGTCACAACATTCGGTGATGATTTTGACTCCTGTCGCTCCGATAAAGCATTTGTGCGATCTGGACCGGTACCTGAACTGGAGGCCCTTGATCTGCCTCAGCCTCTGCTGGTTGGATCTGAGGGCCTGCGTCCTGCTAAAGGGGATGGGGCATGTAACCCCACTGAAGATCTATCCTTTCGATCCCGATTGCCCTGACCTTTAGCTGGATAGTCCATCATCCGATGACCCTCTTGTCCACATGCATAACATGCCGTGGAACCATACCTGCATTCCCCAGAATGAAATCGGCTGCAAATAAAGCAAAGTGGTATAGTAAATCGTCTCTACTCCGATCCCCTCTGCTATTGTGATCCCACTGACCGTGAGCTCTCGCCGGACCCTGACTGTCCCCGACGACCAAACCTGCTCCCTGACTGCTGTTGTGGAGGTGGGGGTGTAGGTGGCCTGTCTGATAATCGTGGTATGGTTCCACCCTTGGACTCTGTCTACATATCACTGGGTCTACTCCTGTGGCGCTGCTCCTGGCTTGCCCTCTCTATCCCTCGCTGTTGCTGCCGGATCCCCTCAATATTCTGGGCAAATTCCTGGACACGAGCAATATCCATGTCCTCTCACAAGGTAGCTGTGATACAGGTCTCCACGTATTCTGAATTCAGCCCCATAATGAACCAGTGCACCCTGGCTGGCATAGTATCTTCAAAGGCCAATGCATATCGAGCCAAGGAATCAAACCTCATAGCATATTCTCGAACATTCATCGAACCCTGCTCCAAATGCAAAAATTGATCTACCCTAGCCTGGCAGATCTCCCATGGCAGATAATGATCTAAGAAGGCCTCGGAGAAACTGGGCCAAGTCGGAGGGGGAACATCTCTGCCTCAGGACCTTTCCCAACTCTCGTACCATAGTACTGCAATATCCCACAACCAAAACACTGCTAACTCCACCAATTCTGTAGAGGTGGCATGCATTACCCTGAAAATCCGCTGCAAATGATCTAGGAAATCCTAAGGGTCCTCATCTCAATTTGTCCCTGTGAATTACTGGGGACTCAATACAAGGAATTCTAGAACCCTCGGGCTACCATCCCCCCTGAGTATTCTACAACTACGGGCACCATGGGCTGACACAGTGCGGCCATCATCTGGGCTAACATAACAACAACATTTCCAACCTCCTGATTGGATGGTGTTTGTATAGGTATTGTTGGAAGGGGTGCCGACACATTTTCCACTCTGAGCGGCTCCTGGCGTGGTGGATAGTGCTGGGGAGATAGAGATGAAACCTCCCTATCGCCCTCAGACTGGGCTGACTCTAGCTAAGGCACCCTGCTAGTTCCCTCTCCTGCTGCTACATCCAATCTCCTGTCAGTTGTAGGGTGTCGCGGGCCTGCCATTTTTTCTGTATAAAAAGAAGCAGATTAGAATAAACTTAGGGACCCATCTCTATACATCACAACAGATGAAACCTCCCTATCGCCCTCAGACTGGGCTGACTCTAGCTAAGGCACCCTGCTAGTTCCCTCTCCTGCTGCTACATCCAATCTCCTGTCAGTTGTAGGGTGTAGCGGGTTTGCCATTTTTTCTGTATAAAGGAAGCAGATTTGAATAAACTTAGGGACCCATCTCTACACAGGACAACTCTATAGCACGACTGGAAGACGAAAACAAGTAACTATAGTAACATGCCTCGCAGCCTCCTTCCTATAGTATGTGGTGCACAACACATCCATAGATAAGACCCTACTTAGCACGGCTAGCAGACTCCATGGGATACGACCTTCTCTTATACCAAGTTTGTCATGCTCTATCTTGGGAGGCTTGACTGGAACTTGGGGCCCTAGTAGGATCTGAACTGGCTTAATTGACTGATTCTAAGAACTCTTGGTGCGGGCATACTCCCCAAATCAAGAAAACCACGGGCTATATCTTGGCTGTAAACACAGCCCCCGGCCGACAAGGCGTTATAGCCACCTGTAAAATAAAATCAGCTAGCTAGAAACAACAGCAACAGGGAATCTTATGCGGGCCACAAGACCACCATGATAACTAGTTATGACTATAAAGTAAATCCAGTGCTAAGCTAAACTATGACCGACAATGCCGCTAATCTATCAGCTCAACAAGGCCCCACACGGCCAACATGTAAACTAAAGCACAATTAGGACCCACATGGCCAATAACAGCTAACCACAAGGAAGTAGAAACAGTTTGAAAGCCTCTAGGAGTAATATGATGGTTGGGACAGGGCCCTGACCTACCCATAAACTATACAATCAAAAGAACAACCTTTTATCTACAAGCTCCGGAAGAAAGGAGCCGACTCTTCTGCTAGTTTTGGCTGGAGGCTAAGAGGGATCTGCTCCTCGTCTATCCGTACCTGCAGGCAAGTAATGCAGCACCCCAAAAGGGCATCCGTACAACATGTATCGAGTATGTAAGGCAATAACTGCAAATGACTGAATGTAAAAGATAGAGCTAAAGACTTAAAGAAAAGTGGTAGGACTTATACCTAAGTAGCTGGATTCTCTATTATCTAGTTTATCAATAACTAAAGCAAACAAAAACCTTACCTAGCCCCCATAAGCCGGAAGGTACAACCAACACAAAACAACCCACCTGGGGCTCCCATAAGCCCAGGTGAATACACGTCAATCTATATACCCCTATCAAGATCATAATGGGTTAAACTGGTAACTAGAGCCGTCATGCTAGTCCCCTGGGTCTGCAACTGAGACCGCTCGGCCCTTGACTAGCTGTGTCTGAGTCCAGTGGACTTCTGATGTCTGCACCTCGGGCACCAGGCTCGTCGGGGGTGTTGTGCCAATACAACATATGTATAATAGTCCGCCATGGAATGGACTCTATGAGGACCTGAGACCCCATCTTCGTCCCTCGTGGATGGCATGCCGCTCTTTCTGGAGCGAGGTTATCTCGCCCCTGGCGGGTGTCGACACAACTAATAACCCTGGGGTTGGTCATGGAGGGCTATATAGACAAATCAAATCCCAAACAAAGCGTCGAATACTTGTCTCAGCTAATAAAATCAACTATTCATGATTAACATACTTATGAGTCACTTACTGGAATTTACATTGAGTTATAATGCTATAGGAACTAACTTGCTAAAGGAATTTTCCTTAACATACCTCGTTCACCGATTACTGATTAACTGGCAAGTTTCAGCTCGTGTTCAACTTCTCTTCTCAACTGCAATCGTATTATTGGAAGAATAAGGCTAATTTTAATACTAAATTCGAAGAAAATGATAACTTTATATATAAATATTAACTATATTTCAACTTGACGAAACACAGTCGAAAACTCGTAAATTCTCGAAAGTCCAGAAGGGAGAAATGCTTACTATAAGCCTGTGATCGCATTGAAATTAGTTTGGTGAAATTCTGACAACTTTGGCTCGGTGGGGAGATATTTCGCCGGGCAAATTTCACGAAAATAACTCTGTAGTAATGCTCCCTGTAGCCTTAAACTTCAATACCCAAAGTTAATTTGAATTTGGGCAACATTTCATAGCGTAAACAGAAGAAAAATATTAGTTTCCTTCGTTGTTTTCCCCTCTGGATATGGATATATACATATATAATGACATGAAAACATAAGGAGATATATATATATACACACTTGAGGCGGTATATAGGGGTCAGTGCCACGCTGATTTATGGGCATGCCACAGAGCCCAACGCGGAGGGAGGGGGTACGTGCCACATTGCCCCTTTGGGCAACTGGTCCGGCCTTCTCCCGCGCAGTCCTGACTCCGTACTCGTTCAACAATTCCCCGGGCTCTTTTCTCGCATATATTGCACTCTAAAACTCTTGACCAACATATGAATAGGCCGTTTAAACATTAGAAACCTAGGGGGTGTAACAGGATTTTATACTGAAAACATTATAAAATTTTCCCATGCTTCATATTTCAATCTTATAATCATAATCAAATTATACCCATGTATAGAAATAGAAAATTCATGCATTTGGGTTAAAACCCCATAGATTAGACATAGAATTTCATACTTTAGAGAGGGATTGGGAATGGGTGCGAAAGAAATCACCCATTCATAACCCTACATACCTGTTGGTAGCTAATTCGAACACTTCTTTAGATGCCCAATAGGAAATTGACAAGAAATTGATGAATGCTAAGCTTGACCACCCTCTCAAGTCTTCTACCTTGCATGCATGAATGAATGAGGCCTAAAATGAACTTAACCCTTTTAAAAATCACTACTCATAACTCAAAACGTCGTAGTTTAGGCCTTAGGAACTTAGGAATTATGGAAAAGCCCTTACTAAATTCGCAGAAATTAACATTCCAGGGGTCCCAACGAGGGACCTCACACCTCGTGGTCCCAAGTCATAACTCATGGAGCCAGTCTTGAGGTACACTGCCTGAGCCTCGACAAAAAATTTCCCCGCTTGGACCATGACTCAGCCCATGAATCGTGGGGACTAACCACGACTCTTGGGGTCCTTCCGTCAAGTCCACTGCCCCTTTCCCTTTTCTTTTCTTAACCCCCATCCCCATGTTAACCCAACGACTCGTGGGGCTTGGCCACGAGTCATGGTCATGCGCGTGGGGTCTCCTCTTCTCAAGCCTCCAATTTCTTTTCCCTGGCCTTCCCTACGAGTCACATCACGACTCGTGGGTTGGTCTCACTAGTCTCATCACGATTCATTCTAGGTTTGCTGCAAAATTTTTACTTTTTCTCTGTTTCCACTCCTGGGTCTGATCATTGGGCTTCCGTTGTATAATCATCATGTAAGCATAAACAATCTTAAAAAGAAGATTTAAAGGTCTAGAATAAATGAACTTTTAAACTAGAACCATCAGGCTTGTGGCCAAAACCCTATAATAAAATTATTTAGCCACTCATATTCAAGAGTAAACCCATAAGAATCATCATTCGAAAAAACAAAAGTAAAGAGATACAGAGAAAAGCCTAACAAGAAAATAAAACTTCTTGTCTCTTCTTTTTCCCCCAGAAAATATCGTATATCCTCTAACAAATGCCCTAGCGATGTATTTATAAGCTCGGTAACAAATTCCCTTTTTGCCCATAAGTAACTCAACTTTTGGACTTAGAAAAATAACTACCAAACAGAGGCTGGCGCACCACGTCACCCATTTCACCAGATTTGGCTTGAATATCTTCTAAAGTTTGGATTCTACCATGCCACTTCGGCCATTTCACCAAAGTGTTAATAAAAAATTTGCAGTTTAGGTGTTGGCGCGCCACTTCTCTCTATGCACCAGAGTGTTAGAAAATTTTCAAAGTTCTATTCCTTTCTAGCATGCCACTTCCCTCAATTCACCAAAGTGTTAATCAAAATTCTTATGAAGTTTAGTGTCTGGCGTGCCACATCATCCATATCACCAACTTAAGTACAATTTCTCTAAAGTTTAGTGGTTCACACACTACTTCTCCTAGTTTACCAGCCAAGTTTTCTTTGAATTCTTTTTTGTTCACTCCTTGCAACCTTTTTTGAGTATTTTTCCTTGTATTACTTTCAAAAAAATTAAAGTTTTCTTTGAATTCTTTTTTGTTCACTCCTTGCACCTTTTTTGAGTATTTTTCCTTGTATTACTTTCAAAAAAATTATCTAAGCACATCTATTAGCTCTTTTCACAAACACTTTCATGAATTTTTTCATTTTATAAGGATAATATTCTCTAAACATGATAAAACATGGGTGAAATGAACCAAGATTATTGCATTTCATAATGTAGGTTTAGATACTTAGGGTGACAAGATATCACGTTAGGATTTTAACATGTTAAAAGATGGGTGAAATGTGACAAGTGGGCGTACAGATACAACCAAGATCATTACATTTCATGATGTAGGTTCAGATACTCAGGGTGACAAGATATCACGTTAGGATTTTTACACTCTCCAAATTTTGATGAGTCCCACTTAATGTTCATGGCATATTACTTTATTTAGTATTATAAATTGGGTATGTCGGGGCCTTTTCCCAATAACATCGCATCTTAGAGGCTTCATATATCAAGGTATTCAGGTTATGCTAGTGTTAAACATTAGTCTTGCTTTATTTCATGTCTTGTTGTCTTAGAATTTATTGAACTAATTACAAAATGAAATATTCTTTTTAAGAACTTATATATTATGAAATTCATCTCATGTTAGTTTCACCCATGTCCCAAGTTCATATGTTTATGTAGAGTTTGTTCACTCTGTCAAGTATAGACATCGAGTGCCTCTCTTCTCTGGTCATGAATTGGGACATGACATGTATATATATATCACGATTAAAGTCCTTTTAAGTAGTGAGGGCACCCACTGTTGTAGCCAAATTCACACACAAGTAAACACATTCATACAAGTAATAAAGGATTTTTAGACCAGATATCGTACCCACAGAGACTTATTATATTGATCGTCTAATTTGAGTTCTTATTCTAACTATTTGAAAAATAATTAATTCTTGAGTTTTTTAATGCTAAAGTTAACTAAAATAAAGCTGTAAAAAATATAGCAAGCTAGGAAATATTGGTTTTAATCAAATGAGATAAACATCCAGGGTCTAGTCAAATTAACAATCTGGTTGAGTCATCCAATCATCACATCTAGTGATTTAGCTGAGTTACTAGTTGCATGATTATATTAATTATTGAGCATCTTGTCGATAACTGTAAGACTACTCCATTATCACTAATGCCTATATTTCTATGGTAATCAGCTAATAGTGAAATTCATGTATATTTCTTTTGTATCAACTGAAAAAGTCTAAAGGGTATATCTATCTTGATTAGCAAAATGATTCCCCCTCCCTATGAGGTTCACGAACAATCCCTGGTTATTCTTATTACACTCGTAAATTCCTCTTTCGAGTCCGATTAATGATCCACATATAGTATTTGAATGGTGATTAAGAAATTAAATAATTATGATCAAGAAGAAGTAGATAACTCAAAAGTATAAAATTCAACAAGCATAAAAGATTATCAAACATTAATCATCACATCAATGCCAAAATCGAAGAACTAAAAGTTTAGCTAATTATGATTCTCACATATGTCCTAGGATTCATGAATTTATGAGAAATACTCAATAGAAATAAGAAGAAGAAAATAAACCACAAAGAAATCTTGTCTTTCCTTAGCTCTCCTTCAAAATAACGTCCCCCTCCTCTAAAATCCAACTAGGGTCCTATTTATAATATTTGAGAATAGCCCATCTAAAATCAAATTGGACATGATATTATTTCCCGTCTAATCACCCTAGCGAACTCCATCGCGTGGCCTAATCTTGCTTTGTCCTTCGTGGAGTGAGCTCCTGGTTGGCTTTCACACTTATCCGAATTTTATGTTTCCAAGTGGTGTCTTTGCACTACGAGTTGTATCACGCTCTCTTCTCTTGCGAAGGACCTCGTGCGGCAAGGTCTTTTTCAACTTCATACTTAATTGTCTTCTTCAACTTACATCTCTATCTCGCGACACTTTGCGACCTTGATTTTTCACTGATCGTTATTTGTAATTTCTTTTTCATATCTTCTAGTTTAGCTCCAAGTCTCTTAAAACACACCTACATATCAAAACATACTAATATTTGCACAATACATAAAATTAATACTCAAAGATACAATAAAAGTACTAAATGTGAGACAAATAATGACTAGATTATACATATTTTTGCCTGAAGATCAATACCCCACATTTAAACTTTTTCTCGTCCTCGGGCAAGCAATTAATTTGATACTTTATCTCTAGATAGAGTTACGCTAATTGAATAGGCCTTGTTAGGTTAAGACTACAACCACTTTAAATCAACATATTTTAACCAAGACATGATTCAAATATAAAAAATAACTCACCGACAACACCTTCAAGATGACCTAGCCTCAAGAACAAACTAAAATAATCTAAATATCAGCAAATACTTCCAAGTCACCTAATCAAGAGCTCAAATATGTCACCTATCTTTTATCAATCATTTCCCCTTACCAAAAAAGAGAGTCTCCCACATTTTCTTATAAGAATATAAAAGAATCACATATACGAGTGTAAAAGTCAAGCAATTCATGCTCACTCTCACAAAAGCATCTCATGCATCATATGTGACTATCATGACCCGATCATGGACCCCAGACTATAACATGGGACCTATAACCACAAGTGGCTCAAAGCTAATCCACGGCATATGCATAGCATAATCAATAGCATATAAGTAAGCGGAAGTAAATCATGAACATTTACGAGCAGCAGTCTAAGATATCATAAAGCGACAAACTGAGTCAACAAGTCACAAAGAGAAAATCTAAACATATAGTCTGAAAAGCCTACAGGACATATGATGAGATGAAGAGACAAAATCCCCCAACTAGCTCTACTAATGTTTGAAATCGAAAGACATGAAGGTAACATATGGATAATTTGATGTCCTCGGATGATGAGGACTCACCAAGGCTAATACTGGAATTGACTGGAGGGGGAGCGAAGCAAACGTTGAGGCTAAGACTCATCACTCAAACCTATATAATGAGATGATATAGTAAAAAGTATGCGGTCAGTACTTTGAATGTACTAAGCATGTTGGATAAGTAAAAACTGATAGTTAAACAGTAAACTAAAATCATGAGTATGAGATAGTCTAAGCATGAGATTATGATTATAAGCTGAATATAATGGCTCAAGGTTTTCAAACTGAATCATAAAGCTGGATATTGCTGAAATCATACGTAAATCCTCTTAAAGAGTATATTGAGAAAAAATATCGTAAGTGGTAAAATCAGAAGTCATGAATATGAACATGTGTAGAAAATCAAGGAATAGTGGGAGATTTTTATAATCGACATAATGATGGATGAGCACATGATGCCTACTGATCTTGGGCAGATTTATATGCCCAAGTGATACTCAAACGTATCATTTTTACCTTGTTTGTTGTGCAATGTGTATATAATATCATGTATTTGGTGATAAAATGCGAATTTATACTAACCAACATGATTAGCATTTGTTTTGCAGGATAATGTGATTTTTAGGAGCTAAAATGCGTGTTGGAACTATGTCGGAGTTGGACTTGGATGCGAGCGTGGAAAAGACCTTGGATGGCACATTTTACACTGGCTCTGCGATGGAGCCGTGCCACGCTGCCATCGCGGTAGCACACTGCCTGGGCAGGAATTAATTAGGCAATTTCCAGTGTGCCTGCGCGTCAGTTCCGTGGCACGGAGATAGGCCTCCGCGATGGCCTCCGTGCCACGTTGAAGCCAATTATCCGGACCCTGAAATTTCCAGAGAAGGTTCGCGTCCACGCCGTGTCACGGAGGCAGTGCTCCGCGTTGGCCTCCGTGACACGTTGCTTGTTCTTCCGGGAAACATTTCCCACTATTATAAATAGCACACTTAGGTTATTTTTAAAGGAGGTCTTCTTTTAGTTCTAGTTTTTAGCAGAGTTCAGGAGTGGAGAGAGGAACGTGGTTTTGTGGCAGTTGAAGAATAGAAAAGATAAGAGTTTTCTTCTCTTCCCTTCTTCTTTTCCTTCAATTGTATGCATGATTTACACTCATTCTAGGACGATTAATCCAAGAATGAGTGGCTAATTCCTTTCTTGCTGAGGTTTTGAACTTGTGTAATGATTATTGGTAATAATTGATATGGTTTCTTCTTCTTCTTGCATATTGTTCTATTAATTCTTGTGCTTAGTACATTCTTGATTGGCCACCATTAATGTATATCTAAAAAGTCCAATTTCACTCGAGAGAGCATGAAATTGGAAAGTTGTGAATTAATAGGGTATTGTTCTTAACTTGATTTGGGAAAATTGGGTTTTGATGTGCTTTCTTGATAGAAATATACTTGAAAACCGTATTAGTCAATTTAGGAACCGGAATTGTAGTGTTAGGTCATGAATTTCATTTGATCACAGAAATGTAGACGAATGGTTTATGATTCTAAAGTGAAATTAAATACGGAAGTTTTAATTTCTAGGCAAACGTTCTTGACTAGCAATATAAAGAAGAGGATGACCAAATTATCATAATTATCAACTTCATAACTCGTTCTTAACCTTGGCATGAGCATATCCATTGTCTGAATTCCACGTAAATAATAGTTGTTAAGTTTAGTATATAATTAGTTTAGAAACAAAACTCCCTAAATTCTTGATTGGATAGTTGTTAGCATAGTTAGAAATAGAATAGAAATATAGTGAACTAGGAAATTTTGCATATCCAGAGCAGCCTCCTTGGATCGATACTTGGCTACTTAGCCACTTTATTACTTGTTTGACCACGTACACTTGCTTGTCAGTCTTTAACACATACCGAACCAGCCGGACAAGTTTTTGGCGCCGTTGCCGGGGAGGCTAGGCGATTTGTAAAATTTTGTTTAGTGTAAATTTACTGTATTTGTATTTTATTTTCTTAAGTGTTAACAACTTGGTCTTAGCCTATATTTTGCAGATTTTTATTTCTGTGAACACTGGCAAGGGATAAGGAGTTGGTGGAATCTTACTTAGAGCCAGAACGTGAATTGCATAGTCAACGTAGAGAAGCTCTTCGGAAGAAGCTGCAGTTGCTCAAACAGTCTACGATGGAGCAACCCAATCCACCAGTTGTACGGGCAGTGTTAGTGCCCGAGGAAGTATCAGCCAGGCCGGTTCGCGAGGTGGCAATCCCACAAGCTAATAATGTACATTCCAGCATCCGCAAACCAGAGCCTGGGGGGAGATTTGAGTTAAAGCAAAATATGGTGCAACTTTTGCACACGAGCGGGCAGTTCACCGGTCTCCCTCACGAAGATCCGCAACAACATCTCCAGAAATTTTTGGAGATAAGTGACACGTACATACCCGCTGGAGTGTCACCTGATTATGTTCGGCTCACCTTATTTCCATTTTCCTTATTGGGTGAAGCCAAGAGGTGGTTAAAAGCTGAACCACCCAACTCTATATCAACGTGGGATGATCTTGCAAAGAAGTTCTTGATCAGATTTTTCCCTTCAGGTAAAACAGCTAAACTTAGAAGTCAGATTCTAAGTTTTAAACAGAGGGAAGGAGAAAATCTTTATCAAGCCTGGGAAAGATTCAAGTCCATGTTGCGGGACTGTCCTCATCATCATCAGTCAAATGAGGTGTTGGTACACACTTTTATTGAGGGTTTGGAACCCCACACTAAAATTTTGTTAGACTCAGCAGCTGGAGGGCAAGCGCTGGAGAAGACTTATGAAGAGTTGTACACTTTGCTCAACCGAATCTCACAAGGCAATCCGGAATGGAATGCAGATTCTTCAAGGGGTGGAGCAAGGAAAGCAGCGGGAGTGTTCGAAGTGGATGGATTCACAGCTATCGCTGCACAGATAGTTGCTTTGCAAAATCAGTTAAACACTCACTTCAGCACTATGAATTTGAACCAGTCTTCAGCCTCAGTTAATGCAGTCCAATAGATGTGGTGTGAAGTGTGTGGTAGTAGTGAGCATTCAGCTGAGTGCTGTGGTGCAAATCCTGTTTCTGTCAACTATGTGGGCAATGCACAGAGGAATGAACAGCAGTTTGGTGGTAGCTACAACTCGAATTGGAGGAATCATCCGAATTTTTCGTGGGGTAGCAACAATCAACAAGGCCAAGGTTCAGGGCAGGGTATGCACAGAAACCAAGGAGGGCAACAAGGCTATCAGAATCAGTTCAGAAATCACAATGCCCCTCCTCCACCACCATCACCGACTATTGAGGAAATGTTCAAGACCATGATTGCCAACCAGGCACAATTGCAGGCTGACTACGTCAAACTGGCAGCCGAAGTAAAGAACAATCAATTGGCAACCAAGGCTCTTGAATATCAATTTGGGCAATTTTCTAGTGCCCAAAATACTAGACCCAGGGGAGGACTACCTAGCGACAAGGATCCAAATCCTAAGCAGGTAAATGCAGTGACCACGAGGAGTGGTTTACAATTAAAGGAGGTGGAACCTGAAAGAACGCCTCAGAAGTCAGGAGCAGTAGATGTTGCAGGAGAACAAACCTCAGATACGGGGAAGATCAAAGAAGCTGAACCAACGACTTAAGAAACACAAGGAGGAGGCGTGTTTCCAGAAATTCATGGAGGTACTCAAACAGGTACATGTTAACTTACCTCTTGTTGATGTCTTGCAGGGTGTGCCGAAATATGCAAAGTATATCAAAGACATCGTGGCCAACAAAAGTCGCTTGACTGAGTATGCCACGGTGGCTTTAACAGAGGAATGCACATCCCGTATTCAGAATAGGTTGCCCACTAAACTAAAGGATCCTGGAAGTTTTACTATCCAGCTGACGATTGGGCAAAGTATCTGAGCTCGTGGGTTATACGACTTGGGGGCAAGTATAAATCTGATGCCATCTTCGGTATTCAGAAAGTTAGGGCTAGGGAGTCCTAGACCCACAACAGTGATCTTGCAGCTAGCAGACAGGTCCTTAGCTAAGCCGGATGGCATTGTTGAGGATGTGCTAGTGCAGGTAGGCTCCCTCATTTTTCCGGTAGATTTCATTGTTCTGGATTTTGAACCAGATGCAGAAGTCCCATTTATTTTGGGACGACCATTTTTGGCAACCGGAAAGGCATTGATCGATGTAGCTGCGGGTAAACTTACAATGCAAGCACATGACAAGGTAGAGGTATTTGATGTGTTAAAATCCATGAAGCTGCCGGCTATACATGAGGAGCTTTCGGAAATCAACGTGGTTGAACATGTAGGAAGTAAGCAGGCTGTTGAAGCTCAAGACCCCTTGGAGAGAGCGCTTACGCACTCTGATCATTTTGGGGATGGAGAAGCTTGTGGAATGGTTCAATTATTAGATGGAGCACCTCAATACCCGAGAAGACAGGAATTTCAGTCCTTGATGAGATCACTAGAGCCGTTGCCGAAAACGTCTGTTGAGAAGGCACCGAAATTGGAGCTGAAAGAATTGCCTCCCCATTTAAAATATATCTTTTTGGGGGAGGGAGAGACTTTACCAGTTATCATCTCTGCAGACTTGACAGAGGAACAGGAACAGGCAGCCTTGGGGGTCTTAAGGAAGAGAAAGAAAGCAATGGGTTGGCAAATGTCCGACATTCAGGGTATAAATCCAGCTTTCTGCACGCACAGGATATTTATGGAGACAGGAGCCAAGCCGACAGTTCAGCCAAAGAGGAGACTTAATCCAGCAAGGAAAGATGTGGTAAGAAAGGAAATAATTAAGTGGCTTGATGCAGGTGTAGTCTACCCAATTTCAGACAGTAAATGGGTCAGTCCCATTCAATCTGTTCCTAAGAAAGGGGGGATGACTGTAATCACCAATGAGAAAAATGAGTTAATCCCCAGACGAACCGTCATAGGATGGCGAATTTGTATGGACTACCGAAAGCTGAATGAAGCCACGAGGAAAGACCATTACCCCATTCCTTTTATTGACCAAATACTTGATAGGTTGGCAGGGCAGGAATATTACTGCTTTCTTGATGGGTACTCCGGCTATAACCAAATAGCCATCGCTCCTGAGGATCAAGAGAAGACGACGTTCACCTGTCCTTATGGGACATATGCTTTCAGGCGAATGCCGTTTGGGTTATGCAATGCACCCGCCACATTTCAGAGATGCATGATGGCTATATTCCATGACATGGTTGAAGATTTTGTTGAGGTATTTATGGATGATTTTTCTGTTTTTGGTAATTCGTTTGCTACTTGCTTGCAGAATCTTGACAGGGTACTGGCTCGATGTGAAGAATCCAACCTGGTGTTAAACTTGGAGAAATGCCACTTCTTAGTAAAGGAGGGGATTGTCCTAGGCCACAAGGTGTCTAAAAAGGGGTTGGAAGTCGATCGTGCTAAAATAGAGGTGATTGAGAAATTGCCACCACCAGTATCCGTGAAAGGTGTACGAAGTTTTCTGGGACATGCAGGATTCTACAGACGATTCATAAAAAACTTTTCCAACATTTCTAGACCGCTATGCAGGCTGCTAGAAAAGGAGGTCAAGTTTGAATTAAATGATGAGTGTGTTGTAGCATTCGAAGAGTTGAAGCAGAAGTTGATAGAAGCACCCATACTTACTTCTCCTGACTGGGAACAACCATTTGAGTTGATGTGTGATGCCAGTGATGTGGCTGTGGGAGCTGTTTTGGGACAAAGGAAGAATAGAGTTTTTCATTCTATTTATTATGCAAGCAAGACGCTGAATGCGGCTCAGAGCAATTACACAGTCACAAAAAAATAAATGCTAGCTCTGGTGTTTGCATTTGACAAGTTCCGGTCGTATTTGGTGGGTACAAAAGTGGTGGTGTACACTGATCATGCAGCTATTCGATACCTATTCAACAAGAAAGATGCTAAGCCCAGATTGATCAGATGGATCTTATTGCTACAAGAGTTTGACCTTGAGATTAGATACAGAAAGGGGAGTGAAAATCAGGTAGCAGATCACCTATCACGACTGGAGAGTCGGTCGCATGTGATGGAAAGTGATGACATTAATGAGGACTTCCCAGATGAGCAACTATTGGCAGTGGGAGAAGCAGAAGTTCCCTGGTATGCTGACATAGTCAACTTGCTAGTGAGCGGAGTTTACCCCCCTGAAGCAACAGACCAGCAAAGAAGAAAATTGAGGCATGACAACCGATATTATGTATGGGACGAGCCATATTTGTTCAAGCAGGGACCAGACCAGGTGATGAGAAGATGCATCCCAGAGAGTCAGATAGCAGAGGTGCTAAGGGGCTGCCATTCTTCATTGTATGGAGGGCATCATGGAGGTGAGAGAACATCACATAAGGTTCTTCAGTCAGGTTTCTTTTGGCCGACCCTGTTCAGAGATTCTATGGAGTATGTCAAAATGTGTGATAGATGTCAGCGGACAGGAACAATTGGCAGAAGACAAGAGATGCCTTTGCAGAACATACTGGAAGTTGAGCCCTTTGATGTATGGGGTATTGATTTCATGGGTCCATTCCCACCGTCATTTGGAAATCGTTACATCTTGGTAGCTGTAGATTATGTATCAAAATGGGTGGAAGCAATAGCTTGCCCCAGGAATGATAACAAGGTAGTAACGAAGTTTGTGAAGAAACACATTCTCACAAGGTTTGGGACACCCCAAGCAATTATCAGTGACGGAGGAGCTCATTTTGTCAATGCAAGCTTCAAGAAATTATTGGCTAAGTATGGGGTGCGCCATAAGGTGGCCACGGCATACCACCCTCAAACTAGTGGGCAAGTGGAGGTGTCAAATAGGGAGGTAAAACAGATTCTTCAGAAAACGGTGAACACACAATGGAATGATTGGTTTGGTAAACTTGATGATGCGTTGTGGGCCTACCGAACAACTTATAAGACACCGATCGGAACGTCACCATACCGATTGGTCTATGGCAAAGCATGTCATCTCCCGGTTGAACTTGAGCATCGAGCTTTCTGGGCTATCAGAAAGCTAAATATGGACTTAGAGCTGGCGGGTAAAAAGAGATTGATGCAGCTCAGCGAGCTTGACGAATTCCGCTGGCATGCCTATGAAAGTGCGAAGTACTACAAGGAAAGAACCAAAAGATGGCACGACAAGCATGTGGTGCATCGCATTTTCGAACCAGGACAGAAAGTTTTGCTTTTTAATTCAAGATTGAAATTGTTTCCTGGTAAGCTGAGGTCTAAATGGTCTGGACCGTTTGAAGTAGTGAGAATGACCCCTCATGGGGCGGTAGAACTGTGGCAAGAAGACAGGAGTGCTATGTTCTTGGAAAATGGGCAAAGATGCAAGCACTACTGGGGAGATGACCATGATCGGGACAAATCGTCCATCTCCCTAGTAGACACGTGAGCATAAAGGCTGTCGAGCCGCGACGTTAAATCAGGCGCTGCACGGGAGGCAACCCGTGAAAAATATTTTTTTTTCTTTCCTTAGTGTAAAGTTTTTCATTTATTCTTTTTTCTTTCCTTTTTCTTGACTAGGCTTAGATTTGCATTTTAATTAGTAATTTTTATTTTATTTATTTTTTTAGTAGGGAATCTATGAATTTAACCAATTTTTGTTTAGTGAGGTGATTTTCAGGTATACCGGAGGAAAAATACTTGGAATCGAGGAAACGAGGCGAGGTATGAAAAATAAAATTTGATGGTGAAACAGAGCACTGGCGCGTTGGCACCGTGTCACGGAGGCAATACTCCGCGTTGACCTCCGTGACACGTTGAAGGCGAATCTGGAATTTTTTTAAAATTCCAGTAAGCCAACGCGTTGGCTCCGTGTCACGGAGGAGGGGCTCCGCGTTACCCTCCGTGACACGTTGCCCTTATTCCAGTGCCGGGTCACACCGGGTTTCCGGGTGACCCGCGTGTTTCTTTTAAATAAACCCCCGATTTTCGCCCAAATTTCCCCATTCCTTCTACCCTCCGCGACCAAACACCCATTCCCCTACCCCCAAGCTCCGTGCCACGTTGATAGGCAAGGAAAACGTCAAGTTTTTTTCGGTTCTTCAAATCCAAGGTATGTTTTCATCTTCTATCTCAAATTTCTATCGAGTTTTGTCACTTTTGAGCATGTGAGGTGAGATATATCACCCTAGGTAAAAAAAAAAAATTAAACATGATGTGAATTATTTTGTGATTGATTATGTTCGGATTATTGTAGTTGACGTTTGAACTTATCGATTGATTGAATAATTCAATATTGATTGTCGAATTGAGTTCTAGGGCTTGGGTTGTTGGAGTTGAACGTGGGTAACTTGATAGTTTGATGAAATTGGTGCCTGGGTGTGTTTAGTAGTTGAGATAAGTCGTGGTAACTATTGTTTAATTGTGGAAAGACGACTAATTCTCAAATTTCTGTGGGGAAGTGCATAATATGTGAATTGGTTGAATTGCTTAGATTAGTTGTATATAATAGGTTTGTATTGTTGTTCTTATTTCTGTTGTGGTTATTGTTGCTAAGTGCTGTGGGTGAATAGCTGTCGATAGGAGGATTGGGTTAGCTGTATGAAGTCTGAGTAGTTCGCTAGCCGTTATGCTGTCGAAATTTTGTGAACGCACTAAGCAACATGTTTATAGTTGATTGTGTTTAGGGGTGTAAATAGAGTTATCCTTGCTAAAATGTTGTAAATTTTGTTAAAGACTAAGTGTGGGGTAAATTTTGTTTAACCCGACCTTAGCCGAAGCTAACAAGTTTTTAGCTTAATATTGTGCTTGTCTGTGTAAATTGACAGGTACAATGGCTAGCCGACAAGATAAAGGCAAGGGTGCCTCAACCTCAGGCACCGGCAGAAAGAGAATGAGACTGGGCACTGCTGTCCCAACTGCACCTGCTGTTCCACGCGGTCAACACCGCCGATACGGAACACGATGGGTCACCGACGAAGGGAAGAAATGGTATAATAAGCACAAGGAAAGCAAATAGTTCCCGGAGGAATATATTGCAAGGGAACCACTTGCACAGGAGTTCCCTCGCATGGTGCAGAGGATTGAGGCAGCTGGGCTGAGTTTTATTTTTCAGGAGCCCAAGGAGTGCAACCTTCACTTGGTCCAGGAATTCTACGCCAACTGGAACCCGGCCATCAGGAGCCATACTATTAAAATCAGAGGGCAGATTGTCACTCTGGAACCCCAGCAGCTGAATGCCATCGTTGGAGCGCGGGACACAGACGCCCACGTTCTCCGCCAGCTCAATATCACCCCACCGTACGCCGACATCAGACGTACGTTGTGTGGGGCTCGATCCACAACCCGATGGAGGAGACACAAAGAGAGGGGTTACCACCAGACTCTGCCTTATTCGCAGATGAACAGGGAGGCCAGAATCTGGTTAAAAATAGTATGTTCGTGTTTGATCCCGGGAGTGCATATGACAGACGTGACCCGGGACCGTGTCTGCCTGGTGTATGCCCTTATGAAAGGGCTTGAGATTAATGTGGGGGCGGTTATAATATCCTCCATGAAGAGAGCCAGACTACACCAGGGCCACAGATACGGGTTTGGCGGACTCATCACCACCTTCCTCCGAGGCCTTAACATGGAGGAAGAAGCTTTGGATTACATTCCGTAGTTGGAGCGGAGGGCCCTTAATGTGACAAAAACCAAGGCCCCCGACACTACACACGGACCTGTGCTGACTCTGGGCGAGCGACATGCTCGTGACGACCAGTATATGGCCCGTATGTTCGGTATGCAGATGCTGCAACTACGGATAGGTGGGAGACCAGCCACCGAGGATGAATTATGGCAGATGGAGCTGGACTACCCCTTCGGCGAGAACGCCAGAGCTTTATGCAAGGTGGGGCCAGCCTTTGTGGAGCCGACTGATGACGACGTCCCTACTGATGAGGAGACACGTCGTGAGGACTCTGATGTAGAGTCCGATGACGGCGATGGAGCTGATTAAGATATGGGCGACGAGGCCACAGCACCGGATGAGGAAGTCGAATATTTCGACTAAGCAGGGAGTTCCACCACCCAAAATTTTGTGCTTTGTATTTTTGTGAACACTGGGGACAGTGTTCGATTTAAGTGTGGGGTGGGGAGTAGTTAGGTGCTGGGTCATAGGCTCTAAACTTGCTGTATAATTCTTCGTTGACGTTATGTATGCCTGTGTTTTCCCTGTTGTTGTGAAATGATTTGTGATGTATGTGTATATATTTGTGTTGTGGCTAATGATGTGTGTTTTGAAAGTTATGGTTGCACTTGTAAATATTTTGTAAATTTTATAAATATTTTTCTTTCTTTTTCTCTCTATCGATATGATCGATATTTTTCAAAATTTTTGCGAAAAGATTTTGCATTTATCAACATAGTTTGCAAATATTTTCTATCGAAATGATCGATGTGTTGCGAAAATTTTGAAGTTTTAATTTTGGGTTTCTCGGAGTTTGTTTTCGGTTCTTTTACCGAAAATAGTCCCATTAAACCGATGTCATAGTTAGTGACCATTCCCTATGATGGATGTATGACGACCGTCTTAAGGGAAATGTAGTCGATAGGAGTAGATGTTTTGTTTTTAGTTTCTTTGGTGGATTGCATCAATAAACTGTAGTTGCTTATGGTTGCTAAAATTTCGTTGCGTGTTGTAATTGATGTTCAAAACGTGAAAATGATTCGTTTGAAAGCATGCAATTTTGTAAATATGTTGAGTTACCTAGGCTATAGAATTTGGTTCATTATGATTGAGGCTTAATCTTGAATTCATGTAATTGACTAATTAAAGAGTCTGTGAATGCATCTTGATTCGAGCATGTGCATGAAGTGTGAGTGAGGTTTTGCTATTCCATGTCATTGTGAATTGTCTAGAACTTGCCTGGCGTGTATACAAAACGAAATGAAGGAGGTGTAGTGTCGGAAAGGATGTAGGCATTTCTTTGTTTTAACCGTTAGTTTCCATTTTTTTCTTGTCAAATTCTACCTTTTTATATGTTGTATACCCTAGTCAGCCCGTTGAGCCTTTAGCCGATTTCTTTCTTTTGTCCAGAATTGTATGAACTAAGCTTTATTCCTTCTTTTCATTAGCCTTAAAGTCTATAAGAAGCTCTTAAGCGCTTACAAAGAACAGAAAATGTTTCCCAAAGTGTTAAAGAGTGAAAAGAGTGAAAAGAAAAGAAAAGCAAAGTGAGGAAAGAAAAGATGGTGTTGAAGAGGCACTAGTTGTAATTAAATGATAGTGAGGGTACATGAAAACCCTCTGTTTTGTGTCAAGTGTGCCTGATGAAATGGGCTGTATGAAAGTAAACCAGCATGAATGGGAGAAAAAGAGAAAAGAGAGGAACAATGTCCATGAGTCGATGGGAATGAGTTGAAAAGGCGCTTAAGGATGCTAGCGACTATTATTGGCTAATCCAATATATATATACTAGATCCATGGCCCAGTTACAACCCATTAAAAGTCCTATTTGATCCTACATTGCATTTCTTTATATTAGTGGAGTAATACACTAAGGGCAAGCCTATGGGTCATGACATGATGCAGGTGAATTCTTTTGGGAGAGAGAGTGAAATTAATTTTTATATGCCCCTACTTGCATGTTTGTGTGCTGCACGAACATAAAAGGGGAAGTTTCTCTCGAGTTGTGAGGGTACATGCTTGATGAAAGATTGATTTTCATGTCGGATTTCTTGATTAGTTGATTTGCATGAGTTTGCCGATATCAAGAATCAATTCTTAAAAGTTTAGGAAGCCTCGATGTATTAAGGTCATTGTCTTGTACGACCAAGCATGTTTTCTTGATGATTTGCAAGAATTGAATAATCGGTATGACCGTAGCGTAAAATGTTGCACCATAGTGGCGAAGGTTGGGATGTAATTTGCATGAGTTGTGTATGTGTTGTTCGAGGACGAACAAGGATTTAAGTGTGGGGTAAGTGATCTTGGGCAGATTTATATGCCCAAGTGATACTCAAACGTATCATTTTTACCTTGTTTGTTGTGCAATGTGTATATAATATCATGTATTTGGTGATAAAATGCGAATTTATACTAACCAACATGATTAGCATTTGTTTTGTAGGATAATGTGATTTTTAGGAGCTAAAATGCGTGTTGGAACTATGTCGGAGTTGGACTTGGATGCGAGCGTGGAAAAGACCTTGGATGGCACATTTTACACTGGCTCCGCGATGGAGCCGTGCCACGCTGCCATCGCGGTAGCACACTGCCTGGGCAGGAATTAATTAGGCAATTTCCAGTGTGCCTGCGCGTCAGTTCCGTGGCACGGAGATAGGCCTCCGCGATGGCCTCCGTGGCACGTTGAAGCCAATTATCCGGACCCTGAAATTTCCAGAGAAGGTCCGCGTCCACGCCGTGTCACGGAGGCAGTGCTCCGCGTTGGCCTCCGTGACACGTTGCTTGTTCTTCCGGGAAACATTTCCCACTATTATAAATAGCACACTTAGGTTATTTTTAAAGGAGGTCTTCTTTTAGTTCTAGTTTTTAGCAGAGTTCAGGAGTGGAGAGAGGAACGTGGTTTTGTGGCAGTTGAAGAATAGAAAAGATAAGAGTTTTCTTCTCTTCCCTTCTTCTTTTCCTTCAATTGTATGCATGATTTACACTCATTCTAGGACGATTAATCCAAGAATGAGTGGCTAATTCCTTTCTTGCTGAGGTTTTGAACTTGTGTAATGATTATTGGTAATAATTGATATGGTTTCTTCTTCTTCTTGCATATTGTTCTATTAATTCTTGTGCTTAGTACATTCTTGATTGGCCACCATTAATGTATATCTAAAAAGTCCAATTTCACTCGAGAGAGCATGAAATTGGAAAGTTGTGAATTAATAGGGTATTGTTCTTAACTTGATTTGGAAAAATTGGGTTTTGATGTGCTTTCTTGATAGAAATATACTTGAAAGCCGTATTAGTCAATTTAGGAACCGGAATTGTAGTGTTAGGTCATGAATTTCATTTGATCACAGAAATGTAGACGAATGGTTTATGATTCTAAAGTGAAATTAAATACGGAAGTTTTTAATTTCTAGGCAAACGTTCTTGACTAGCAATATGAAGAAGAGGATGACCAAATTATCATAATTATCAACTTCATTACTCGTTCTTAACCTTGGCATGAGCATATCCATTGTCTGAATTCCACGTAAATAATAGTTGTTAAGTTTAGTATATAATTAGTTTAGAAACAAAACTCCCTAAATTCTTGATTGGATAGTTGTTAGCATAGTTAGAAATAGAATAGAAATATAGTGAACTAGGAAATTTTGCATATCTAGAGCAGCCTCCTTGGATCGATACTTGGCTACTTAGCCACTTTATTACTTGTTTGACCACGTACACTTGCGTGTCGGTTTTTAACACATACCGAACCAGCCGGACACCTACTATCTTGCTCAAGTTGGCAGAGTTGTTCTAAGCCTTGCCAGGTCAAAGAACAGTGAAGGCGTGATATCATTCATGAGCCCATTAGTCCAGGGGAAACACTCTCAGGCAAGGATCCTAAACATACGTACGGTGGCACGTAGTCTTGAGACCTGGTGAACTGAACGCTGACCTACTCAGTGCTAAATACTAATCCCAAAATATGCATAATTATCACAACCAAAACATAGGTCCGGATCTAGACATGGAACCTAGATTCATAAATGACTCCAAGTTGACCAATGGCATGAACGTAAAAATTGAAGCTCAACATAAATAAAGCGGAAGACTAAATTATGAAATAACAAAAGTCTGAATAATAAAACATTTAAACAACTGAAATTTCAAAACACAGAATCTGAAGATGGAAATACAAACTATATCTGAGAATCCTCTAAAATACTGATGAGTTGATAGGAGAACACCCCTAACTAGCTCACTAGAAGTCTGAAATTGAAAATGAAAATAGCTCAACTATCTAATGGTCCTCGAAGGATAAGGACTCACCAACAAGCTTTTTGGATTGAGCTCTGAAAACTGGCTAGCAACGAGATGGGATCTGAATGTCTGAGCTTTTATCATGAAACTATATGCATAGTGTATGCGGTTAGTACTTGAAATGTACTGAGTATGTAAGGTAAGTAAAATAGGCTAAGTATAAGCTGAAAACATGCATAACATAATTCATATCATTATAAGATTCTGAGTGTAAGGATTGCATGTTAATATCTGAAAACATGATTAGATATAAACTGAACCTCAAAACTGAACCGAATGACCCAAAGCTAAAAATAATATTCATAAGTAAAACTATTAAACTGATCATTGGGCCAAACCTGCTGAAAATATTTTATCATGACTGACGAACATGCATAACTGAAATCATGAGGAATAATGGGAGACTCACCATAAAACCGATAGTATCACGATAAAACCGATATCCCAACTATTACACTCAAGAGGGCAGAGCTGTCCAAAGCCTCACCAATAAAGGCGATACCATGATTCCTATATCAAGATGAAGGCCTCTTAGAGGAAAGGAAAACTCACAAGGGAGGTCCCAATGAATTTGAAGAAACCTATGTTGGCATGTAGTTCTGAGGCTCGGGGTTTTCCTAAACTCCTAGCCTACTCGGTGCTTGACACTACTCCCAAAAACATACATATGCTCTCCAACGTTTTCCAATGAAGTTGAACAATCATTTTTCAATGAAGCTGATCATGAAATTACATACATAGTCTGAAGTCTGAATATGAGGAGCCTTGGCTCAAAACATACCACAAGCTAAAAGTGAGAGTCTAGACTCTAAAATCACGTGTAAGCTAACATCATAAAATTGAACTAAATCATGAAAACATACTTAGATTTTTGGGCTTGCCAAAACTTTAACCTGCTTGAAATAGACTTGATAGTCAAAATCATGGATTCATATATAGGATATTCATAAACATTCTTTCATGCTAAACATCTCATCATGCTTGACAACATAGATCATAATTTTAACTTTTCATGAAACTTGCATAATTGGGCATAGTACTTTCAGAACTAGAAATCATGAATTATAATTCAAAATAAGTATAAAACATGCCCATGAATCTTAAAATATCATTTAAAACATAAAGGGAATTGACCCATGATTAAAACATAGAGAATTCAAACTTTGGGTTAAAACCCCATAGAATCATACACTTGAATTCATGAACTTGGGATAGGACTTGGGCATGAGAGTGAAGAGAAACTCCCATTTACAACCCTGCATACTTGGGAAAACTGATTCTTAACTTGATTTTGAAAGCCCAAGAGTTTTGGAGGAGAATTTGGGGGATTTCTAGGCTTGGTCTTTAATGGAATCCTCTAAGCTTACATGCATAGGGAGGGAATAAGTCAGAATTGGTTTAACCCTCCTAATACACTTCTTTCAAGGCTTAAAACGATAGAGTTAAGGACTTAGATTCTTAGGAATTACAAAATTTACTAACTTTGTAGAAATTTCTACACTATTAGGTGCCACGACTCACACCACGAATCGTACCTCTATCCCATGACTCGTAGGTTCCTTCCATCTTTCCAACTACCTCAACCTTGAGTTTCTGGAGTTTTCCACAGATCACAAAACTACTTGTACCATCATCCCATGAGTCGTTGAACCCATTTGTTACCACCACTGGGATAATTCCTGATCCTTCCTATGGGTGTGAGTAACGACTCGTTGTTCCTCACAATGGGTCGTAGCTTGACCTCTGGCTTCCAACTCAGTCACCCCAGACTTACCCAATGAGTCCTTACCACGATCCATGGTTCCTAACCTCGAATCATTTCATGACTTGTACCTTCCATCCTGACAGTCTAGAACCAAATGACGACTCCCTTCCATGACTCGTACCATCATCCCACGAGTCATTACTGGACTCTTTGCTACCAATATTTCCTCAGCACACTGCTACCCACGAATGATCCTACGAACGTTGGCCACTCCTACAACTCGTACCATGAGTCGTCCTGTGATAATTTTCCAATTTTTCTGCAGAACACCCTTTCAACTCCCGAGCAGGTGCTTTCAGGTATTAAAATATCTCCCACTTGGGAACATTCGTCCTCAAATATGGGTAAACATACTGAATAACTGGGGAAAGGATATATCATCCCAAATACTGATTATCTAAAGTTGAGAGCTAATGGAGTAATTGACTTCAGACTGAAATACATGACTACATTGAATTCATGATTCACACATACATGCACTGATATAAAGGAAACTGGGAGACATGAACTAGACATGAAACTAAATAGAGTACTAAGAAGGAAACTGGTACCTCAATCTGGAACTATGCCAAAAGGGAAAAGATGCGGGTATTTAGCCAATATCTACTTCGAGTTCCCACGTAGCTCCCTTAACCAGTTGATTCTCCACATAATCTTTACTAAAGTTACTTCTTTGTTCCTTAACTTATGAACCTAACGATCAAGGATCTCAACTAGTAGCTCTTCATAGCTAAGGCTATCCTTCACTCTCCACCAGAACAACCAAAGCGGGGTCACCGATGCACTTTTGCAAGAGTAATGCATGGAAAGATGGATATACTGAAGCCAACTTTGAGGACAACTCCAACTCATAGGCCACCTTGCCAACATGTCTCACAATCCTATATGGGCCAACAGGAACCATGAGCCTCATGCAACATCCGTTCTCTCAAGTCACCAACACCCAGAACACATAAATGACCCTGATAGCGAAGTACACCATCTCCCCCTTGGGAGAAGACCTCTACTTACTGAGTCTGAACCATTTCCTTCAACTTTAGTAGCATCGGATCCTCATCTTGCCTTGCCTTGGCCTCATTCATGAAATTAGACTCTAAACTATTTCGAACAATGACACCACAATCCATCAAGTCGACAAAATGAACTTCTAATCGTGCAATTCAGTGCACATCTTTCACCAACTCTTTTCTGCCATCTTCCATATGAGAAACACTCTCGATGGATAGCCTGCTAAGAGCATCCACCACTACATTGGCCTTTCTCGGATGATAAAGGACACTCATGTGGTAATCCTTGAGAAGCTCTAACCACTTTCTTAGTCTCAAATTTAGGTCCTTTTGGGTAAACACATACTGGAGACTCTAGTGGTTTATGAACACATCTACATTCATTCCATACAAATAGTGCCTCAAAATCTTTAGTGCAAACACTAGTGCTGCCAATTCTAGGTCATGCGTTGGTAATTCTTCTAGTGATTCTTAAGATGTCTAGAGGCATACATAATGACCATGCCATGCTGCATCAACACACAACCAAGACCAACCCTAGAGGCATCACAACACACCACAAATCCATCTATACCCTCGGGTATGGTTAATACTGAGGCTGAAGTGAGCCAAGTCTTTAACTCCTGAAAACTCTTTTCACAAGCATCCGACCACTGAAATTTGACTTTCTTTTAGGTCAACTTAGTAAACAGTGCTGCAATGGATGAAAATCCCTTAGGAAACCTTCAGTAGTATCCAGCTAAACCCAAGAAACTCTTGATATCCGAAGGACTAACTGGTCTAGGCCAGTTTTTTACAGCTTCTTTCTTTTGTGAGTCCATATGTACACACTCACTCGACACCACATGGCCTAAAAATGCTACTGTATTCAGCCAAAACTCACACTTTCTAAATTTGGCAAATAGTTAGCGATCCCTAAGGGTCTGTAGCACAATCCTCAAATAAGCGGCATGCTCCTCCTTGTTCGATAGTATATGAGAATGTCATCTATGAACACAATCACTAACATGTCCAAATATGGCTTGAATAACCTATTCATCAATTCCATAAAATCTGTAGGAGAATTCATTAGTCAAAAAGACATAACTACAAACTCATAGTGATCATACTGAGTCCTAAAGGCTGTCTTCGAGATGTCACTCTCTCTAACTCTGAGTTGGTGATAACCGGACCTGAGATCTAACTTTGAAAAACACTTATCACCCTGAAGTTGGTCAAATAAGTCATCAACCTTGGGAAGAGGATACTTGTTCTCGATTGTAACCTTCTTCAACTACTAATAGTCAATGCACATACGAAGAGAACCATCCTTCTTCTGAACAAAGAGAACTAGTGCACCCTACGAGGTTTTTCTAGGTCTAATGAAACCCTTATCTAAGAGATCTTTCTACTGCTCTTTATACTCCTTTAGCTCAGTTGGAACCATTATGTAAGGAGGAATGATATAGGCTATGTATAAGGAAGATGGTCAAAACCAAAGACAATCTCCCGCTTGGGAGGGACTCTGGGTAGATCATCTGGGAACACCTCCAGATACTCGCACTCTATAGGAACTGACTAGAGAGTCGGGGTCTCGGACGTAGCATCCTTAATCCGAACTAGATGGTAGACACAACCCTTAAAAATCATATTTCTGGCCTTAAGGTAGGAAATAAAGCGACCTATAGGCACAGGTAAACTACCCTTCCACTCTAGGACTGGCTCACCCAGAAATTGGAACTCTACTGCATGGGTTCTATAATTCACAGAGGCATAACATGCATGTAACCATTTCATGCCAAAGCTAACATCAAAATCTGTTTATGTCTAACTCTACTAAATCTGTTGAGGTGACTTTCTAAAGGATTATGACAGGGCAATTTATGTATTCCCATCGAACTATGACTGAGTCACTGACTGAGTAGAGACTGAGAAGGGTTTTGATAGGATTTCGAGACTGACTACGAAAATACTAACAACATAGGGCGTCACAAAAGATAAGGTAGCCCCTGGATCTATCAATGCATAAACATCAAGATAAAATACTCATAACATACCAGTGGTCACATCTGGAGAAACCTCCTGCTCCTGACGAGATGGGGGGGGGGAGGGGAACTTGTTGTGACGCTAACCACCACCTGCACTTGTGGATGCACCCTGCTGAGTTGAGCGTATTGGTGGAGCTGCTGAACTGGTTGCTGGATCTCGACCTATGCCCTAGCCTTGTCTGGCTGCTGGACAATTTATAACTTCCAAAATATGCCCTTCATGCAAAGAGTATAAACGATTGCTGTATCAAAACAAATATCCCGACAGATGTCGGGGTTGAATCCCACAAGGACTAGTGAATGATAATTAAGTGTCGATTGCGAAATTGAATTTATCTTGCACCACTCAGAAATAACATAAAAATAAATAGGTTGGCGGAGATTGAAATATCCAATAGAGTATAACTTCTAATTTGGTTGATTATGATAGCAAAATTGCCAAGGTTGTTGACAAGAATATGAAAGACTAGAGGTGTGGTGTAGATGATATGCTAACTAAATAGGATCATGCTAGGTCATCTCATAAGTTCAATTAGAGTAAATAATCTCGGGAAAATGGGTATTTAATGCTTTTTGGCCTTATAAATACCTTTTGCTAGAGTTCCTTCAAACCTATAGACTCCATTAACTCAACCCGATCATATTTGGATTAATAGATGCACTAATTTCTAGCTATTAGCTATTGATTAGGAGTGAAAATATATTTTTGGCTATTTCTAGCCCAATTTCACAATCTCTCATCCATACCCATCATTAATTTCTCTCCCAGTACTCAATTATTCTTTTACAAGCAACAATCAAGTAAGAACAATCAGACCCACATCAATATTAATGGATATTCAATTATAGATTGGAGAGAATCTAACAGATTTACACTTAGTTAAATAATATTAGGATGACTCTAGCAATACCTACTCTAATTAAGTATTCATCATCACACACCTCTAATTAATAATTTAGCTACTCATAATTGAGAACTTCAAAAGCACATTTAACAATAAACTCATCGAATTCAATAATAAGAGTAGTAAAATCAAGTTCACAAGAACTTTTCAACAATGGCAGTACCTTGATATGAAGAAGAAGAAGAAGAAGAAGAAGAAGAAGAAAAAGAAAATAGTTCTTTTCAAATTTCACCAATCAAATTCCCCCTTTCTTCTCTGCCAAGAGAATGTTGTAAAAGCTAGAATAATTGAAAGTTGATGAGTGAACAATACTTTTTCTAGAATATATCCCAAAAAATACGGTATCTTCTCTCTCTTTTTCTGTGCTAGACAATTTTTCCCTTGAGAAGTGTTATGGCACCAATGGAAGTACCAGCAGTTCACTGGATGCAATCTGCAGACTCTCTGAGCCTTCTATGAATTTCAATAACCATCGCTGGTTCCTTCGATGTTTCGCCGATCTCCATCCACGCTCCGCCGATTTTTTCTCTGCAATCTAGCAAGTTCAGGTGTCATTCGGTGACTTGACTGGCGAATCGCCAGTGGAAACTCGCATTCGCCGGTGGCTTAGTTTTCCTGAGGCAGTGTTTATCAGCTTTTGACCGGCATTTCACTGATCTTCTTTGGTGGAGCGCCGTATTTCATCCCACTTCCTTCTTTTTGCTCCATTTCTTGCTCTTTCTTCACATTAGACATCTTCACACAACAAAGGCAAAAGGGCATAAAATCCATATAAACAGCTCAAAAACTAAGCAGAAACTCAGGCTTAAAAGCCTAATGAGTTGGTGAATTACCAACTCATCAAACCCCTAAACTTGAACCATTTCTTGTCCTCAAGTAATGAAATTTTCATTAGTTGAAAAACAGCCACTCCACACAAGTTTAGACATCAACAACCACCTAATCTATGACAACACAAAAATGCTCACCAATCTCACCGAAAAAGAGAAGCAAATTCCCCTAAACTAGAACAATGAAGATATTTCAAGAGGCTACCACCATTCACAAACATGATTCACAAGAGTTTTCATTTTGTAGAACAAGGGCATTGCTCATCCAAGAAATACAGATAGCAGCTCAATTTGTAATCATTGCACATTCAAAACCTGCCTTAGAGTTTGCATTTCTCATGCCTTATGCACAAATTTGCCTTTAATGCAATTTTGTCCTCAAAAAGGGGGATGTCACTTACCGAAGAGAGAATACCTATTTTATTCATGACTCAATGCACTCACATAAGGAATTTCACAAAGGTAAGATTGCACACACTCTCCCAAAAGAAATTTGCATGCACCCAACTCAACCCATAGGCTTGCCCTTCGTTTAAATCACCACTAATGTAGAGCAATTGCACTTAAAATCACTTAGGACTTGTGGGTCATGATGTAGGCTAGGGATAAGAGTAGGATAAATATTTAGCTTTAGTGACTAATGCCTCCTTAATGCATTTATAAACACTTGCAACATTTCTCTATCTTATTGGAACTCAGTACGGCCCTTACAGCCTCAGTAAATGGAACTCAATATGGCCCTTAGAGCCTCAGTAAATGGAACTCAATATGGCCCTTACAGCCTAAGTAAATGGAACTCAATATGACCCTTACAACCTTAGTAAATGGGATTCAATACGGCCCTTATAGCCTCAGTAAATGGAATTGAATATGGCCCTTACAGCCTTAGTAAATGGAAATCAATACGACCCTTATAGCCTCAGTAAATGGAGTTCAATACGCCCCTTACAACCTCAGTAAATGTAATAACATCTAACTACTCAACTTTGGGGGAAATCATTCTAGATAGGCTAACTCGGATAAGAATTATTATTTCATGGCTATAGGCTTAATTCAGTTCACAATAGCTAACCCCAATAGGTTTACTTAGAAGTACTGTAGACATATGAGTCGTATTAACTTTACGATGAACATAACTTGCCAAAAGGAAAGTCTTACAAACCTTAAGTGTCGACTTCCTATTTGACCGGGGAGTTTCAACCTGAATTCAACAGCCCTTCGCAATTGTAATCGTATTACTGGGAGAACGAGACTAGTTTCAGTATTCAATTCGAAGAAAATGATAACTTTTCATAATAATATCAACTACACCTTAACTTGACGAAATACGATCGAAAACGTATAATTTTTTGAGAGTTCAGAAGGGAGAAATGCTTACTCAAAGCCTGTGATCGTATAGAAATTAGTTTGAAGCAATTCTGACGACTTATACTTGGTGGAGTTTCAATTTGTAGGGTGCTTTTCGTGAAACTAACTCTGTAGTAATGTTTCCTACAGACTTATAATTCAATACATGAGTTAATCGGAGTTTGGACGGCATTTAGTAGCGTAATCGAACGAAAAAAGTTGAATTCTCTCGTCTCACACTCTCTCTGGCCGTGACTATGTTGGAAAATTATCACAAATGAACTTTAAGGACCCTTATATACATTTAAGGGCGGTGACAATGGGGCGCCTCACGCCACTCAACGCGGCAACCTAGGGTCGCGCCGCGCCTCCCATTGCATAGTTTTCCTGGCGCGTTGCACTGTCGAGCGTGCCAGGGTGCTGGCGCGTCACGCTGGCCCTTGCTGCCTGACCTCGTTTGGCCCGACCTTCGGGGTTTCCTAAACGGTTCGTACCTTTTTTATTTAACACAACTCCATGCGTACGTTTGTAAGTTACTAACTTTAACAGGGTGTAACATCGCCGATCTCCATCCATGCACCACCGATTCTTTGCTCTTCAATCCAGCAAGTTCAGGTGTCATTCGATGACTTGACCGGTGAGTTACTGGTGGAAATTAGTTTCTCTGAGGCAGTGTTTATTTTCTTTTGACTGGTATTTCGCTAATCTTCTTTGGTGTATCACCGAATTTCATCCCACTTCCTTTTTTTCCTTCATTTTTTGCTATTTTCTTCACATTAGACACATGACACAAAAAACGCATAAAGGGCATAAAATTTAGAGAAATAACTCAAAAACTAAGCAGAAACTCAGGCTTAAAAAGCCTAATGAGTTGGTGAATTACCAACTCATCAACAATCTCTAAGCATATGACCAGGCTTCCCACACCCAAAATATGCACTTGTTCCCGCTAAGCACTTACCGGTGTGCCTCCTACCACACCTATTATAACCTAGAATGCTGGGCTCCACTGACCTGCTCCTCTGACCTCGAGAGCCTGATGCCTGTCCCCTCTGATTATGTCTAAATCTGGATGACACACTTGCTAATAATGGTGCTAGGGAAGATGATGTCTGGTGGGATTGCTGGTGATGTCCCCTATCCGACCTGTGCTGGGAGAACCTAAAACTATTTGTCTTGGCCCTCTTGGCCTCTCTCTCCCTCTCCCTTATCTGCACTGCCTCCATCTGCTGGGCATAGAAAACTAATTGGGAGAAGTCGGTGTCCTGATGTAACATAGCGGTCCTACAATCCTTGACCAAGTAATCCAGCACCCCATTCACAAACCTACTAACTTGAGCCCTCTGATTGGCCACCATCTCCGGCACATACTTGGACAAGTGGGTGAACTCTAGAGCTTACTCTTGAACTGTCATGTTGTTCTATATCAAATTCACGAAATCTACTGCCTTGACCTCCCTTATCTCCTGGGGAAAGAATTGATCTTATAATGCAGTGAGAAACTCATCCCAACCAATGGGACCCGCGCAACTCCCCGACCATCCTTCCATTATCTGTACTAAGTATAAGCAATCCCCTTTAGCTAAAAAGAGGCTAGGTTTGCACACTCCTCCCTTGTCACCTCCGTAATCTCGGTGATCTTCTGAATCTCCTTGATGAACTCACGTGGGTCCTCATCCACTTTCTACCTAAGAAACTCAAGGGGATTCATCCTGAGGAAGTACTTGACCCTAGCTGCTGCTGCTTTCCCATTCTGGGGAATGTGCGCCACTACTTGTTGATTGACCTGAAAGGTCAACGCCAGTGCCAACATCTTAATGGCTACTCTAAACTCAACATAGGCAACCTGCTCAGGCACATGGTCGGCTAGGGCCAGTGGGGCTTGATAGTGCCCGTCTCCATTGCCATTCTCGTGCCATTTTCATTTTCGTTCCTTCTTTTGTTAACTCAGCGTGGATGCATGATTCTACAAACGCATATAGCACAAGTTATAAGTATAGAGAGATACTTCATTGGACGACATTGATGATGAAAGAATGGGAAATTTCCTAAAACGTTTCATAGCCTCTTCGTCATAAGTGTGGTGTGCTTCACACTAATGAAAAAGACTACTTAATGCGACTTTCAGGAACCCTAGAACACAATGGACCTTTGCTCTAATACCAAGTTTGTCATGGCCCAAATATAGGCCTGAATCTAGACACCGAACCCAAAACCATAAATGGCTCTAAATTGACCCATGGCATGAACATAAAAACTGAAGTTCAACATAAATAAAGTGAAAGACTAAATTTTGAAATAGAGTAAGTTTGAATAATAAAACATTTAAACAACTAAAATCTCAAAACATAGAATCTGAAGCTGGAAATACAAACTATGTCTGAGAAGCCTCTAACATACTAACGAGCTGATGTGACAACATCACCAACTAGATCATTAGAAGTCTAAAATTAAAAATGACAATAGCTCAACTATATAACGGTCCTCGAAGGATGAGAACTCACCAACAAGATGTCTGGACTGAACTCTGAAAACTGGCTAGCGGCAAGACTGAATCTAAACGCCTGAGCCTTTATCATGAAACGATACAGCATAGAGTATGCGGTTAGTACTTGAAATGTACTAAGCATGCACGGTAAGTAAAACAGGCTATGTAGTATAAGCTGAAAACATGCATAACATAATTCATATCATAATAAGATTCTAAGAGTAAGGATTGCATGTTGATATCTAAAAATATGATTAGATATAAACTGAACTTCGTAACTGAACTGAATGACCCAAAGTTGAAACTAATATTCATAAGTAAAACTGTTAAGCTGATCATTGGGACAAACTTGCTAAAAACATTTTATTATGACAGATGAACATGCATAACTGAAATCATGAGGAACAATAGGAGACTCGCCTTTTAACTAACTGTATCATGATACAACTTACATGATCCCAACGATTATAGTAAAGTGGGCAGAGCCGTCCAAAGCCTTACCGGGGCTAAGGGCGCTACCATGATACCAATATCAAGATGAAGGCCCCTTGGGTTAGGGAAAACTCAAAAGGGAGATCCCAATGAATCTGAATAAACCTATGTTGGCATGTAGTTCTGAGGCCTAAGGTTTACTTGAACCGCTAGCCTACTCGGTGCTAGACACTACTCCCAAAATCATGCATTTGCTCTCCATCATTTTTCAATGAAGATAAACCATCATTTTTTAGTGAAGCTAATCATGAAATTACATGCAAAGTCTAAAATCTGAATATGAGGAGCCTTGGCTCAAAAATACCACAAGCTGAAAGTGGGAGTCTAGACTCCAAAACCATGTGGTAAGGTAACATCATAAAATTGAACTAAATTATGAAGACATATTTAGATCATGTGGGCTTGACCAAACTTTAACATTCTTGAAATATACATGATAGTCAAAAATATGGATTCATACATGGGAAATTCATAAATAATATTTCATGCATAACATCTCATCATGCTCAAAAACATAGATCGTAATCTTAAATTTTCATAAAACATACATAATTGGGTATAGTACTTTCAAAATAGAATCATGAATTTTAATTTAAAATAAGTATAAAACATGCCCATGAATCTTAAAATATCATTTAAAACATGAAGAGAATTGACCCATGATTAAAACATAGAGAATTCATACTTTCGGTTAAAACCTCATAGAATCATACACTTGAATTCATGAACTTTGGATAGGACTTGGGTATAAGAGTGAAGAGAATCTCCCATTCATAACCCTACATACCTGGGTAAACTGTTTCTTAACTTTATTTTGAAAGAGCAAGAGATATGGAGGAGAATTGGAGGATTTGTAGGCTTGATCTTCAATGGAATCCTCTAAGATTGCATGCAAGGGGAGAGAATAGGTCAGAATGGGTTTAACCCTCCTAATACACTTCTTTCAAGGCATAAAATGACATAGTTTAGGACTTAGGGGATTAAGAATAAAAAAAAATCCTTACTAACTTCGCAAAAATTTGTACACTGTCAGGTGCCACGACTCACACCATGAGCCGTACCTCCATCCCATAACTCTTGGGTTCCTTCAGTCATTTCCACCGCCTCAACCTTGAGTTTCTGGAGTTCTCCACAGATCAAACAATGAGTCGTACAATCATCCCATGAGTCATTGGACCCATCTGTTACCACCACTGGGATAATTTCCTAATCCTTCCTGAGGGTGTGAGTAATGAATCATTGTTCCTACTGGTGGTACCTTGGCCTGTGGCTTCCAAATCAATTGCACCGAACCCAACCAATGAGTCCTTACCACAATCCGTGGCTTCTCACCATGAATAGTTTCATGACTCGTACCTTCCAGCCTAATAGTCCAGAACTAAATGACGACTCCCTTCCACGACTCGTATGATCATCCCACGAATCATTACTGGACTCATTGGTACCAACATTTCCTCATCAAATTTCTACCCATGAGTGATCCTACAATCCGTTGGCTACTCCTACGACTCGTACTATGAGTCGTTCGATGACAATTTTCCAATTTTTCTGTTGAACACCCTTTTAACTCCAGAGTGCATTCTTAGGCACTTCTGTGGTATTACAATAGTGCTCATACACATAATTATGAAATGTACTTGATTTTGCATGGGCTTGTTAGAAATCATGGAATTCATAAATATACTTGACATGCGTGAACTAGCCATGAAAACAATGCCGCTTGTTATACCCCGTAAGATGTTAACGGTTAGTGTACGTGCGCCTAGATTTGTGACGAGTAATAGAAGCTTCACGCATGCGGAAAAAGTCTCACAAACAGGGTCGAGCGAGGCCAGGCCGCGAGTGGCCAGCTCGACGCGCCAGCTTGCCTGTGTACTGGGAAGCACACCACGTCAGGCATCCCAGTGCCTTGGGGGGCGTGGCACGACAGGCATATTGTCACAATGGGCAGCGCGGGGCACCACCCCGTGACACTGCCTATACCTTTATATATGAGCCCCTTTGATTAATTTAAGTCATTTCAATACTCCCTCGGCCAGAGAAGAGAAAAGACGCAATTTTCATCCATTTCTCATCAAATTACTCTATCAAACTCCGTCTAAATGCAAATTAACTTCGGATAACAAGTCTTAGGCCTATAGGAAGCATTTCCACAGAGTTATTTCTTGAAAATTCGCCCGGTATACCAGAACCAAGCCGAGTAAAGGTTGTTAGAATTACTCCAAATTGAATCCTAAACGGCAACAGGCAACAGGTAAGCATTTCTCCCTTCTGAACTCTAGATAAATTGCGGGCTTCCTGCCATGTTAAGCAGAGTTGAATTGTAGTTATTATTGTTATTGAAAGATATCGTTATTTTCCTAATTTAGTATTTAAACTAGTCCGATTCTCTCAATATGAAGATTTTAGCTGAGTGGAACCGCTGGTTACAGGTTGAAACTAATTAGTTAAACGAGAATCGAAATTCGAGGTATGTTAAGGCTTATTCCATTAGTGAGTTATTCTCATCATATAATGATACGACTTATGTTTTCTAGTATAAACAATGATCCTACATGTTGTAATTAGTTGCTGCTAGTATATAAGGTTCATATATATTGTGATTAGCTGCTATCAGTAGTTATGATTACTTATGTTGTGGCTAGCTGCTAGAAAGCATATTAAGAGTATATTGCAGTAACCTTTGTCGGGAAAGAAGATATCAAGGGTGACCCACACTAGAAGCTTGATAGAAACTCTTCTGTTCTTCTGTGCACTGTGTTAGTAGAAACGATGTTTTGCAATCATGCATAGACTTCAAAAGTTTGGGTATAGTAGTTGGGACTGAGTTAGTAAGTTGAACAGCATAGGCGAACCCGGGCGTTATAACTATCAGTTGAGCGCCTGTATTGTTAGTAAAGCTCGTCCATAGGCCGTTGGCGTACCTTGACGCCTCCAGGGCCTGAATTATGTTAGTATGTCCTTACCATAGATTCAGTGGCATCAGAGTTGCCTAGGGAGTTGAAGGTCAATCTGCTACATAGTGGCTACCGCCAGTGACAGTTAGTTTCAGTTGATGTGGTGCTTATCATACAGGTCACTCAGGGTACCACCCCCAGTTGTTACCAGTTTACTAGAGTAGTAGATATCCTAAGGAAGGGGATTTGTTAGTAGCTAGATACAGGGCCATCGCCCCAGCCTACTCTTCTAAGATACTCAGGTACAGGTTGCCAAAAATGGCTAAGTCCAGATAAAACTTACCAATGAGCTTAGAATCGCCTAGAGAAGCCATATGATATCTGAACAGACCAATTTAGTGTCGAAGAGACTAAAACCACAGTATTATAGTATTACCTCTAGACTAAGAGTTTTAATAAGCTTTCTATGGAAGGTTAGGGCTGACTGCTTAGGAGTATATCCGAATAGTAGTAGCCCCACAGTTGTTCTACGTAGAGGACAAGTATTCCAGAGTAAGCCTATTATGGTCAACTGCTACGAATAGAATTAAGATGACAACGATGACATAGTAACCTTCATTGAAGTTTACCCTAGTTGGCTTAGTCTCTGCACACAAAGTTTGGGTTGAGGGATATTTTGTTGCCTATAGGGCTATGCTCGCAGGAGCATTATGATGCCGGCAGGGACCAGATTCAGGTCGTGAGGGCCATATTGAGATGCACCAGATTGAGGTAGTGAGGTCCATATTGAGATACACCAGATTAAGGTCATGAGGGTCGTATCCACTTAAAATAGTTACATTATGACCTATAGTCGAGCCAACCTCAAGGTCCAATTACAGTAGTTACATTATGATCCATATTCGAGCCAAGAATCAGGATCCAATTACAGCAGTCACACTATGACCCATAGTCGAGCCAAGGCTCAGGGTCCAGTTATCAGAGCTAACATTATGACACTCAATCGAGCCAAGGCTTGGGGTCCAGATACAATTGCAGGAGTTCAGATGGCTCAGATATAGTTACAGTTACCTGTAGGGTCTAAAGGGTACCAGTAGGGGTATATAGACTGATTGGCAACTGTCGGGGCTTATGGGGGCCTAGGTTGGTTAGTACTATGTTTTTTGTACCTTCCCAACTTATAGGGGTCGGGTTAGGTTCTTGTCTGTGTATTTGTCTGCCAGCTATAACTTGTGAATGAATGGCGGTACAGTTTCAGATCATACACGTGTAGTGATTTACTATACGCAGGTTATGGATAAGAGAGCGTACAGTTTAATTTATGGCCTTTACTACTGTTCACTTTCAGTTCTTTATCAGTTTCAATCAGCTTCTGTTATTGCCTTACATATTCTGTGCATATTGTATGTCCCCAACTATGAGGCGTTGCATACTTACCTGCAGTTTTAGACAGGCAGAGTTTAGGACCTCTATTAGCAGCTTTTCAAGGTCAGCAGTTTGGCCAACTCCTTTCATTCGGAGTTTCTAGGTCGTAGAGATTACTGTCTTTTATTTTTATAGAATTTGGGTAGGTCGGGGCCCTGTCCCAACCAATATTCTCATTCTTAAAGGTTTGTAGACTACAATCTTCAGTTAGTTGATTGTTATTGGCCGTTTAGACCCCATGTACCTCTTATTTTACGCGTTGGATGTGTGTGGCCCAGTATAGCTGCCTGTGCTCATTCCTGTTATAACTAGACAGCATGGTGGTCTTGTTGGCCCTCATAAAATCCCTTTTAGTTCTGTATTGGCTGGGTTAGCTGTTTTCTTTTACAGGTGTTGTGTGGCTTTATCGGTCCGAGGCTATATTTACAACGGAGATATAACAGTCTGTTTTCTTGATTATGAGTCACTGGTGGGCACCAGTGGTGCTTATGCCCAGCCAAGTCAGCCCAGATCCCATTGTGGAATTAGGTTCTAGTCACACCTCCCAAGGTGGGGTGTGACACCATTGATTCGTCCATCATACATAAATTTGAGATTTCATGAAATTCATGCATAATTAAGTAAATTATCATAACTTGAAAACATAGGTTCATGAGAATTTTTCATAGAAATCATCTAATTATACCCATAAATCATAGAAGAAATCACAAGAGAATCAAAATTATAAGAGATCATGGAATTTTCACCAAATTGGGCCTAATCCTAAAAATTCATAAAAACCATAATTGGAGACTTGAAATTATGAGATGGGAAAGGGATTGGGCATGAGCGTGGAAGAATTCCCCCATTCATGATCCTAAATACATGGGCTTGATGAATCATTGACTTGATTTAGAGACCCAAGAGAATTTGAGAAGAAGAAGATGAAGAATCCTAGTTTTTTCTTAAGAGAGAGTCTCCAATTTATGGTGTTTGAAGAGAATGAGGGCTTAGGATAAGTATATTCCCTTAATAATCCCCTTAGAAAATCGAAAACAACCTCACTTGGGAGTTAAAAACATAGGAAGTTACAAAAATACCCCCAGAAAAATGCATTTAAAAATAGACTGCCCAGTGGTACGACCCATACCACCATTTATATCACCTTGCTATGACTCATACTGAGTCTTGTAGCTATGAGTCCTTCCATAGATAATTCTCTAAACCTCTCTCTTACAACCCCTAGGTACGGCTCATACCATCTTGGTATGATCATAGGATTCAATTGTGGTTTCCTTGCCACCTCCGATTAAACTCTATGAATCCATACCATGGTCCTTTGGTATGACTCGTACTGACCTAGTATGAGTCGTGACATCTAGTCATTACTTCTCACTCAACAATCTGGTGAACTCTCTGGACCTTACACCATGAGTATTTATAGGAGTCATACCACGAACCTACGACTCGTAATGAGGCTCAAACTGAGGGAATTTTCCAATTCCTCTATATGATCAAACTCCAACACTCGGGTCTAGTTCTAGGGAATTTTGGGGTGTTACATTATCTCCCCCTTGTGAACATTAATCCTCAAATGGAGACTAAATAAGCTGAAAAGGTAAGAAAGAACTGCAGTACCAAAACTGAAAGCTATAGACCGAAAGTTGATGGAGTGACTGACTCCGAACATGAAATACGTTATTAAACTCAATTCATGAAACATACATGCATGCTAAAACACAGGAGTAATTGAGAGACATGAAACTGACATGAAATTGAATAGACTACTAAGGAGGAAACTTGTACCTCATACTGAAACTTAGCTGGAAGGGAAAAGGGGAAAGTACCTATCTATCATATCTGCTTCGGCTTCCCAGGTAGCTCCCTCAACTAGCTGATTCCCCCAAAGGACTTTCACTGAAGTGACCTCTTTGTTCCTCATCTTCCAAACCTGATGGTCAAGAATCTCAACAGAAACTTCCTCATAAGTGAGGTTATCCTTCACCCCAATGCTCTATACCGGCACAACTAAAGTTGGATCAACAATGCACTTTTTCAACAAGGATACATGGAAAAATAGATGCTCTAATGCTAACTTTGCTGGACACTCCAACTCATAGGCCACATTGCCAATGCGCCACAAAATCTTGTAAGGACCAACATATCGGGGACTAGGCTTACCCTTCTTGCAAAACCTCATCATCTCCTTCATGAGTGACACCTTCAGGAATACCTAATCATCAAAACTGAACTCAAGCTCTCTCCTCCTCACATTTGCATAGAATTTATGAAGATTCTAAGTTGTTTTCAGCTTTTCTCTAATAAGATGAATATTCTCCATAGCCTCATGAACTAAATCTGTCCCTATCAATGTATCCTCAACTACCTCAAACCATCTAATAGGTGATCTACACCTTCGCTGAAAAAGAGCCTCAAACGGAATCATCTAAATGCTGGAGTGGTAACTGTTATTGTAGGCAAACTCATTGAGAGGCAAGTCATCATCCCAACTACCTTTGAAATGAATCACGCAAGCTCTCAACATGTCCTCCAAGGTCTGAATATTCTGCTCGACCTGACCATCTATCTGTGGGTGAAAGGTTGTATTAAGATTCACCTCAGTACCAAGGCCTTTCTGAAACTATTCCAAAACTGAGAGGTGAACTGAGTACCCCTATCTGCAACTTGACAAGATCCCGAATGTAAAGTTTAGCATAGTCCTCAGGTGAATATGTAGTCTTAACTGGCAGGAAATATGTTGACTTAGTCATTTGGTCTACAATGACCCGTATCGAATCATTCTGGCGGCCTGTACGAGGTAATCCATTAATGAAGTCCATATTTATCTCTTCCCACTTCAAGTAGGAATGCTAATATACTGAGTCATACCTCTGGGTATCTAATGCTCAACCTTCACTTGTTGGCAATTTGGATACTTAGCCACAAATGTTGCTATATCCTTCTTTCTTCTATTCCACCAATAGACTTTCCGTAGATCACGATACATCTTGATGGCACCTGGATAGATAGAACATCCAGAGTTGTGAGCCTCTCTCAACATCTTCTCTCTCAATTCATCTGCATTTGGAACACATAATCGGCCCTGATATCGAAGTACGCCATCTCCCCCTTAAGAGAAAACCTCCAGTTTTTGATTCAGGACAACTTCCTTCAATTTCACTAAGATAGGATCCTCATCTTTCCTTGCCTTAACTTTTGTCTCCAATGAAGATTCTAACACATTTTGAACAATAACACTACCATCTGTGGAATTTGTAAGGCGAACCCCTAAATGAGCAAGCCTATGGACATCTCTAGACAATTCTTGTGACCTTCCACATAGGTCACACTCTCCATAGACAACTTTCTAATAGCGTCAGCGACTACATTAGCCTTCAATGGATGATAAAGAACACGCATGTCATAATCCTTAAGAAGCTCAAGTCATCTCCTTAGCCGCAAATTCAAATCTTTTTGACTTAACACATACTTAAGGCGTTTGTGGTCTATGAACACATCAACATGCACTCATATAGGTAGTACCTCGAAATCTTCAAGGCAAACACCGCTAGTGCTAACTCAAGGTCATGTGTCAGGTAATTATTCTCATGAGTCTTAAGTTATCTAGAAGAATAAGATATCACCTTACCATGCGGCATCAACACACACCCTAATCCAACTCTAGAGGCATCACATTATTCTACAAAGCTATTTGTGCCTTCTGGTTGGGTCAAAACTGGAGGTGAAGTGAGTCAAGTCTTTAACTCCTGAAAGCTTTTCTTACAATCATCGGACTACTGAAAGTTGACCTTTTTCTGAGTCAACTTAGTCAATTGTGAGGTAATGGATGAAAATCCCTCTATGAACCTCCTGTAGTAGCCAACTAAGCCTAAAAATCTTCTTAAATCAATAGGAGTGACTGGTCTAGGCCAGTTCTTCACTGCATCAATCTTTTGAGAGTCTACCTACACACCCTCACTAAAAACCACATGACCTAAAAATTCTACTGAGTTTAGCCAAAACTTGCACTTGTTGAATTTAGCAAACAGTTGATGATCCTTAAGAGTTTGCAACATAATCCTCAAATAGGCAGCATGCTCCTCCTCGCTTTGAGAGTACACAAAGATATCGTCTATGAAGACAACGACAAACATATCCAATACTGCTTGAACACCATGTTCATCAAATCCATAGAAGATGCAGTAATGTTCGTTAGTAAAAAAGACATAATTACAAACTCATAGTGTCCATACTGAGTCCTGAAAGATGTCTCCGGAATGTCACACTCTCTAACTGTGAGCTGATAATAGCTGGATGTGAGGTCTATCTTTGAAAAACAACTAGCACCCTGAAGCTAGTTGAACAAGTCATCAATCCTAGGAGTACTTATTCTTAATTGTGACTTTGTTCAACTGGAGGTAGTTGATGCACATCCTAAGGGAACTATCCTTCTTCCGCACAAAAAATACCATAACACCCCATGTGGACATACTAGACCTGATGAAACCCTTATTTAGGAGATCCTTCAACTGTTCTTTCGGCTTCTTTAGCTCGACTGATGCCATTATGTAAGGATTAATGGATATAGGTTGTGTATAAAAGAGGAGATCTATTCTAAAGTCAATCTCCCACTCGGGAGGGACTCTTCGTAAATCATCCGAAAATACCTCTAGAAACTCACATATAACAAGAACTGACTGGAGAGTCGGGGTCTCGAATGTAGAATCTTTAACCCAAACTAAATGATATAAACAACCCTTAGAGATTATCTTCCTGGCCTTAAGGTGGGAGACAAAGTGATCTAAAGGCACTGCTAAACTACCCATCCACTCTAGGACTGGTTCACCCAAAAATCAGAACTCTACAGTATGGGTTCTACAATTTACTGAAGCATAGCAAGAATACAACCAATCCATGCCAAAGATAAAACCAAAGTCTGTCATGCATAATTCTACTAACTCAGCTGAGGTAACTTTTTGAGAAACTGTAACAAGGCAATATTTGTATATCCTCCATGCTAAGACTAACTTACTAATGGGAGTAGAGACTAAGATAGATTCTGAGAGGATTTTGAGACTGACACCAAAACTGATAGCAACATAGGGAGTCACAAAGGATGATGTGGTCCCTAGAAATCGCAATGCATAAATATCAAAATGGAAAACTTGTAACATACTCGTGACTATATCTGGTGAAATCTCCTGATCCTGATGTAAAGAAAGCGCATAGAAGAAGTTCTAGCATTGTCTGCTACCTGCACTAGTTGATGCGCCCTGTTCAGATGGCTGAGCTGCTGGAGATGTTGATGTGGTTTCTGGGGAACAACCTTTACCATCACCCTGTCTAGCTGAATAATAATATGTAAGCATGTTGTTCAGGCTTCCTACACCCGAAGCAAGCATCTGAACCTACTAAGAACTCTCTCGAGTGGTTCCTACCACATTTTTTGTAAGTTTGGAATGTACGTCTTGCTGACATGCTCCCTTGAGTCCTAGAGCATGATGCTCTACCCTTTGATCACGTCTAGTCCTAGATAAAACACTAACTAATGATGGAGTTGGGGATGATGACCTCTGATGGGACTGTGAGCAATGTCGACCACCTAACATCTGTTGGGAATACTCAAGGCGCCCTGTCCAAGCCCTCTCCTCGGCCTCCCTCTCTCTCCTTCATCTGCTTTTCCTCTATCTACTGAGCATAAATTATAAAATGAGAGATATCCATGTCGCTAATAAGCATTGCAGTCCTACACTCATTGACCAATGAATCTAAGACTCCTAATGCAAACTTGCTCATACAATCCCTCGGGTCGGCCACCATCTTTGGAGCATACTTGGACAGTTGGGTGAATTTCAAGGTATATTCCTGAATCGTCATGTTGTTTTTCTTTATTGATGAGATCAGCTGCCTTTGCTTCCCGCAACTCTCGGGAAAGAACTTGTCCAAGAAAACCCTTACAAACTCATCCCAATCAAGAGGAGCTGCTCCTGCCCAACGGCCTTCGTTCCACTACTAGAACCAAATGCGGGCTACCCTCTTCAACTGATAGGAGGCCAAATATGCACTCTCCTCTCTTAAAACCCCCATAACTTGGTTAGTCTTTTGAATCTCGTCAATGAAATCCTATGGATCCTCATCCATCATTGAACTATGAAACTTTGGCGGGTTCATCATAGTAAAATCTTGCACTCTCGCCACTACTGCACTCCCATTAGTGTTCATAGGTGCAACCGCTTGCTGGTTGACCTTGGTCATCATAGCTTGTGCTAACTTTTGAAAAGCAGCCCTAAACTCAACATGAGTAACCTACTCATTCAAAGGATATATTGGAGCTGGTGGGGCTAGCTGATTTTTATTGCCATTTCCATTTTTTCTTCCGTCGGCTCTTTGAGAAGGTATTTTCTGCAAACATGTATAACACGAGTTAGAAGAATTGAGAGAGTCGACTTTATCACATGATACTAAATATGAAAGAAAGGAAATTTTTCTAAAACATTGCAACGCGCTTTACACCCATGAAAAAAACTCTACTTAACGTATCTTTTAGACACCCTAGGACACACCTAAACTTGAGGCTTTGATACCAAGTTTGTCACGACTTGAGCATGGCCCCCAGACCATAAAATGGGACCTAGAACCACAAGTGGTTCCAAGCTAACCCATGACACATGCATAGCATAATCAAAAGCATATAACTAATCGGAAGAAAATCATGAACATTTAATAGTAGAAGTCTAAGATATCATAAAGAAATAAAACTGAGTCAATAGGTCATAAAGCTAAAATCTAAACATTACTCTGAAAAGCCTCTAGGACATACAATGAGTTGAAGGGACAAAACTCCCAACTAGCTCTACTAAAGTCTGAAATTGAAAGATATAAAGGTAACATAAGGCTAATCTGATGTCCTCAATAATTAGGACTCACCAAGGTTGATACTGGACAGGATCAAAATGGGATCGGAGCTAAAGTCAGGGCTGAGACTAATCACCCGAACTTATATCATGAGATGATATAGCAAAAGGGATGTGGTTAGTACTTTGAATGTACTGAGTATGTAGAATAAGTAAAACATTATAATAAAACATTAAACTGAAATCATGAGTGTGAGATAGTCTAAGGATGAGATTTTGATCATAAGCTGAATATAATGGCTCAAGGTTTTCTGACTGAATTATAAAGCTCGATATTGCTGAAATCATGAGTAAAACCTCATAAAGCCTTTATTAAGCCAAAATATCATAAGTCATAAAATAATTAGTCATGAACATGTGTAGAAAATAAAGGAATAGTGGGAGATTCTTCTAACTGACACCATCATGGATGAACACATGATACCCATTTATCTCACTCAAGTTGACAGAGTCATTCTATGACATGCTAGGGAAAAGAACAATGAAGGCATGATATCATTCATGAGAGCATTCGGGTAGGGGAAACACTCTTAGGTGAGGACTCCAAACATACCTACGCTGACACTTAATTTTGAGACCTGGATGTGCTAGACCCCCCTCTACTCGGTACTAAATACCACTCCCAAAATATTCATAATGCTCATAGACATAACAATGAAACTTACTTGGTTTTGCATGGGCTTGTTAGAAATTATGAAATTCATAAATATACTTGACATGCGTGAACTAGCCATGAAAATAATGCCACTAATTTGGTCATGATACATAAACTTGATTTTCATAAAATTCATGTATAATTAAGTAAATCATTATAACATGAACTCATAGGTTCATGAGAATTTTTCATAGATAACGTGTAATTATAACCATAAATCATAGAAGAAATCGTGAGAGAATCGAAATCACAAGAGATCATGGAGTTTTCATCAAATTGGGCCTAATCCTAGAAATTTATAAAATTCGTAATTGGAGACTTGAATTCATGCGGCGGAGAAGTGATTGGGAATTAGGGTTTAATAATTCCTCCATTCATGATCTTACATACTCAGGCTTGATGAATCCTTGACTTGGTTTGGAGACCCAAGAGAATTTGAGAAGAAGAAGATGAAGAACCCTAGTTTTTCCGTGAGAGAGAATTTCCAACTTATGGTATTTGAAGAGAATGAGGGCTTAGGATAAGTTTAATACCTTAATAAGCCCCCTAGAAAATCCAAAACGACCTCATTTAGGAATTAAAGGTATAAAAAGTTACAAATAACCCCTGAAAAAATGCACTTAAAAACAAACTACACAGTGGTACGACTTATACAACGATTCATATCACCTTGCTATGACTCGTATTTAGTCTTGTAGCTATGAATCCTTCCCTAGATAATTCTCTGAACTTCCCTCCTATGACCCCTAGGTAAAACTCGTACCATCCCAGTACGGATCGTAGCAATCAATCATGGTTTCCTTGCCATTTCCTATTCAACTATCTGTATCCATACCAAGGTTTCCTGTTACGCTCGTATTGACCTAGTACAAGTCATGTCACGACCCGAACGTACACCTGGATCGTAGACACGGGACAAGGGACCCAGGGAGACCCATGGCACATGCATACAACTATTCTCATTTAGATAAGTGGAAACATTCATCCTCGAATGTAGGAAATAAGAAGCAAATAGAAACATACAATTTATCATAGCCATATACTGATAAGTTTAATAGAAATTTTCACGGAATGACTATCTCCGAACAAAACCACATAGCTAAACTGATCTCATACTTCACATACACATTAATACACATAAAAGAAACTTGTACACATGAACTGAACATGAAAACTAGATAGAGTCACAGGGAAAAAACTGATACCTCAAGTCGGAACGGAGCTGGTAGAGAACAAATATGGGTATCTAGCCATCATATCCGCTTCGGCTTCCCACGTAGCTCCCTCAACATGGTAATTTCTCCAAAAAACCTTAACTGAAGCTACTTATTTTTTTCTCAACTTCTGAACCTGACGATCCAAGATTTCAACAGAAATTTCTTCATAACTGAGGCTGTCTTTTACCCCTATGCCGTCTACCGGGACTACCAAGGTTGGATCAAGCAGAAACTTCTTCAAAAGTGACATATGAATGATGGACCGAACTGAAGATAGCTCCGATGGCAAGTCCAACGCATATGCTACCTTACCAACTCTTCTCATAACCCGGTAGGGACCAACATAGCGGGACTGAGTTTCCCTTTCTTTCCGAACCGCATGAATCCCTACATGGGAGATACCTTTAGAAATACCTAGTCATCCATGTCAAACTCCAGATCCCTTCTCCTCACATTAGCATATGATTTCTGATGACTCTGAGCGGTCTTCAAGCGGTCCCCTTATCAACAGGACCTTTACAATGGCCTCATGATCCGAATCAGGTCCTATCATGGCTGCCTCACCAACCTCAGACCAACCGATGGGCGATCTACACCTTCTCCCATAAAGATCCTCGAACGGTGCCATCTGGATACTAGAGTGATAACTGTTATCATAGGAAAACTCGATCAAGGGCAAATGATCATTCCAACTACCTTTGAAATCCATAACACATGCCCTAAACATATCCTCGAGGGTCTGAATGGTTCGTTCTTCCTGGCCGTCTGTTTGCGAATGGAAGGTTGTACTGAGCTTAACTTGCGTCCAAAGTCCCTTTTGGAAAGAACGCCAGAATTTAGAGGTAAACTGAGTACCTCGGTCTGAAATAAAAGACAAGGGCACTCCATGAAGTCAAACCAAGTCCCAAATATACGACTTAGCATAATCATCCGCTGAATCCGTGGTCTTGACTAGTAGAAAGTGTGCAACCTTGGTTAACCTGTCGACCACTACCCAAATGGAATCGTATTGTCGGCAAGTACGGGGTAGACTTGTAATGAAATCCATTTTAATTTCTTCCCACTTCCAAGTGGGGATGCTGATATCTTGAAATATGCCTCCGGCCTTTGATTTCGACCTTCACTTGCTGACACTTTGGACACTTGGCTACAAACTCCGCAATATCCTTTTTCATACCATCCCACCAATAGATTTCCCGCAAGTCCCGATACATCTTTGTGGATCCTGGGAGAATGGAATATATTGTACCATGTGCCTCATGCAATATTTGAACTATCGAATTATCAACTTTTGGAACATATAGACGACCCTGGTATCGTAGCACACCATCTCCCCTTGGGAGAAAACCTCCACCTTCCGACTCCACACCGCCTCCTTCAACTTCCTCAACATTGGATCCTCATCTTGCTTGGATATAACATCAACTACCAAGGACGATTCTGCCCCATTCTTCACAACAACACGCCATCGGTCGAGTTGATCAGTCTAACTCCCAACCTTGCAAGTCGATGGACGTCTCTCACCAACTCTTTCTTTCCCTCATGTACGTGGGACACACTCTCCATAAAGAGACTACTAAGCTCATCAGCAACCACATTAGCCTTGCCCGGGTGGTAGAGGACACGCATGTCGTAGTCCTTTAGTAACTCCAACCACCTCCTTTGTCGAAGATTTAGGTCTTTCTACGTGAACACATATTGTAAGCTCTTGTGGTTCGTGAATACGTTCACGTGGAACCCATACAAGTAATGCCGCCATATCTTCAATGCAAACACCACCACAGCCAACTCAAGATCATGGGTTGGGTAATTCTTTTCATGAACTTTCAACTGTCTTGAGGCATATGCTATTACCTTCCCATGCTGCATCAACACACATCTCAATCCGACTCTTGAAGAATCACAATATACAACAAAGCCATCAGTACCCTTGGGAAAATTTAACACTGGTGCTGAAGTGAGTCGGGTCTTCAACTCTTGGAAGCTTTTCTCACAAGCATCCAATCATTGGAACTTCACCTTTTTCTAAATCAAACTGGTCAATGTGGCTGCAATTGATGAAAATCCCTCAACGAATCTTTGGTAGTAGCCTGCTAAGCCCAAGAAACTCCGAATTTCTGAAGGATTTACCGATCTGGGCAAATTCTTCACCGCCTCAGTCTTTTGGGAATCTACCCTTATGCCTTCTCTTGATACCACATGACCCAGAAATGCCACCGAGTCCAACAAAAATTCACATTTGCTAAACTTTGCATATAACTGAAGATCCTTGAGGGTCTGAAGCACTATTCTCAAGTGATCGGCATGCTCCTCCTCGCTCCGAGAGTATATAAGGATGTCATCGATGAACACAATTACAAACATGTCCAGATACTATTTGAACACCCTTTTCATTAAGTCCATAAAAGTCATAGGAGCATTAGTTAGTCCAAATGACATAACTACAAAATGTCCATACCGAGTTCTAAAGGCTATCTTCGGGATATCACACTCCTGAACTCTGAGTTGATGGTATCCAGACCTGAGATCTATCTTTGAGAAACACTTGGCACCTTGGAGCTGGTCAAATAAATCATCGATCTTAGGCAAGGGGTACCTATTCTTGATAGTGGCCTTATTCAGCTGCCGATAGTCAATACACATTTGAAGGGACCCATCCTTCTTTCGAACAAAGAGAATTGGCGCACCCCATGGAGACTGGCTCGATCTAATGAAGCCCTTATCCAATAGATCCTTTAACTGATCCTTCAACTCCTTTAGCTCGGCTGGAGCCATCATGTAGGGAGGAATAGAGATAGGCTGTGTATTGGGTAAGAGATCAATGCCAAAGTCGATTTCCCTCTCGGGAGGAACACTTGGCAATTCGTTGGGAAAAACATCAGGATACTCACACACCATCGGAACTGATTGGATAGTCAAGGTCTCGAGACCAACATCCTTAACCCTAACTAGATGATACATAAAGCCCTTAGAAATCATCTTCCTTGCCTTAAGATAGGAAATAAATCGACCTGCTGGTATCGCTGTTCCACTCTAACACTGACCCACCCGAAAAATGAAATTCCACCATACGGGTCCTACAATTAATCAAAGCATAACATGCAAACAGCCAATCCATGCCAAGAATAACATCAAAGGCAGTCATGGATAGCTCTACAAGGTCTGCTGAGGTTACCTTATTCAACACAGTGATCGAGCATTCTCTATACACTCGTCTAGCTATGACCAAATCACCAACAGGGGTCAAAACTGAAAACAGTTCTGACAAGGTCTCGGTACTAACTCCAAGGCTACTAGCAATGTAAGGAGTCACGAAAGACAAGGTAGCTCTCGGATCTAGCAAGGCATAAACATCAATATGAAATGTATGCAACATATCGGTGACCACGTCTGGCGAAGTCTCCTACTCCAGACACAAGGCAAAGGCATAGAATCGGTTTTGTCGCTGCCCGCCACCCCTACTAGTCGATGCTCCCTGTGGAGCGGAATGGGCTGGAGCTGCTGCTGTCCTAGTGGTTTGTGCACAACCCCTATCATCACCCTGTCTAGCATATGGGCACACTCAACGCATGTACCCATATCTACCACACCCATAGCAAACATCTGAACCAAGCAGGCACTCCCCGGCATAACTCTTTTCGCATTTCCCTCAGGCCAGAGAGGTATATTCTAACTGGGTGCCCCTCTGATCCCTCGACCCTGAAGCCATGATCCTCTGATCACCCCTAGGTCTGGATGGAACACTAGCTTATGATGGTGTTAGGGCTAGTGATTTCTGCTGAAATTGTGGATGATAACCACCGCTGGACCTCTGATGCAAAAACCCACGGCTATCCGTCTGAGCCCTCTTTGCCTCCCTCTCCATCGCATGAGCCGCCTCCATATGCTGGGCGTACAACAGTATGCACGGAAAGTCCATATCCTGGTGAAGCATGGCGGTCCTGCAATCCTTGTCTAAGTAACCAGCCACACCATGAACGAATCGGCTCACCTGTTCCCTATAATCCATCACTAACTCTGGGGCCGTACTTTGACAAACGAGTGAACTCAAGCGAATACTCCAGCACTGTCATCTTTCCTTGCTTGAGATTCACAAACTCCGCTGCTTTTAACTCCCTCATCTCCTGAGAGAAGAACCTGTCGAGAAAAGCCATGTGGAACTCATCCCAGCTGATAGGGACCGCTCCCGCTACCCTACTGTCGTTCCATTGCTTGTATCAAATATAAGCGACCTATTTTAGCTGATAAGAGGCCAAGTCCACACACTCCCCATTTGTCACCCCCATAACCTGAGTGACCTTCAAGATCCCTTCAATGAACTCGTGTGGATCCTCGTCTACCTTTGATCCTATAAACTCAAGAGAGTTCATCCTCAAGAAGTCTTTAATTCGACCTGCCGCTGCATTGCCATTCTGTGGGACCTGTGCAACAGCCAGCTTGTTGACCTGAGCGGTCAAGGCCTGCGCCAACATCTGAATAGTCGCTTGAAACTTAGTGGGGGCAGCTTGCTCTGGTGCTTGGGGCTCCTGAACAGGTGGGGCTTGTTGATGTCCATGGTCATTGCCACCCCTGTGGCCTTCATCATTTCCATTCCACCTTTTGTTCATTCTTCTAGGAGTCATAATTTTACAATTGCGAATTGCACGAATTAGAAGGATGGAGAGACTTTTCATCGTACGATATAGAACATGAAAGAAGGGAACATTTCCTAAACATCTAGTAGCTTCTTCGTCATAGGTGTGGCGTGCTTCTCACCCATGAAAAAGAATCTACTTAATGCGACTTTAAGACACCCTAGGACACTTCAAACCTATGGCTCTGATATCAAGTTTTTCATGACCCGAACATACACCCGGATTGTGGACACGGGACAAGGGACCCTGAGAGACCCTAAGTCAAACCATTACACATGCATACATATATTTTCATTTAAATAAGTGGAATACTAAACATAAAATGTAACAGAAATGTAATCATAGCATAACATCAGGAAATGCTAAACGTACACATAAGCTGAGTACTACATATTGTCTGAAAGCCTCTACTACATACGATGGGTTGATCGGACAACATCTCCAACTAACCCGTACAATACTGAAACACAAGATAACATAAAAGTCTGTCAAATGGTCCTCGAAACACGAGGACTCACCACTAGTATGATACTATGAGCTAAGATGGACTAAGGATGACGATGATCTTGAGATTCGGATCCTGTATCATAAAGCGATACAGCATAAAAAGTATGCGATCAGTACGTGGAATGTACCGATTATGCAAGGTAAATAAAACAGACATTAAAAGTAAAATAAACTCATAAATAAATATAGAATAAGGACATCATGCTTGTATCATAAACTTCGTAAGAAAGCATAAGGCTCAAGGCGTTCAAATCATTCATAAAATGTTCATCATAATCCTAAGTAAACTTTATCAAAATATAACTTGAGCCAATAACATGAACATAACAATGCATAAGACGTGCAGAACAATGGGAGGACTCATCATAACCGACACCATCATGGTAGAGCCTTTCACGATTCCCTACCTATCTCGCTTAAGTGGGCAGAGACGATCCTGGCTTGCTAGGAGAGGGTCGTGCATTAGACGTGATATCGCATTGGAGGGGATCATTATCAATATAATATATCATTAGAAACCTATGGTGGCACGTGGTTATGAGACACCGGCGTACTCCTTTAAATGTCGGGCTGCTCGGTGCTAGACACGACTCCCAAAAATATGCATATATGCTCATATAGGAATCAATAACATCATGCATTAAGATTCATTGGCTAGAATATAACATTTATCATCATTGATCCCCTTTAAAACATGCTTATCTAAGAATCAAAGGCCCTTTTCATCGGCCGACATCATAACTCAATAAATCTTGTATTTGTTTCATAAATCGTAAATCATTTTTCAACATGTGGGCATTGCCTAATGTTCGGCAGTGTTTGCTATAGGTGTAAAACCGACACGCAAGTGCACGTGGTCAAACAAGTAATAAAGTGGCTAAGTAAGCCAAGTATCGATCCAAGGAGACTCAGGATAAGTAAAATTGCCTAAGTACACTATATTCTTATCTTACTTCTAATTATGCTAACAACAGCGTAACCAACAGTTAAATAAGTTTTTGTTTATAAAATATATATATACTAAAACTATTAACAATTATTTACTGTGAATTTAAACTATGGATATGAGCATGCCAAGGTTAAGAACAAGTAATGAATTCGATTATAATAATAATTTGGTTAATCTCTTCTTCGTGTTGCTAGCCAAGAACAGTAGCCTAGATATTGAAACTCTCGTATTTAATTTCACTTTCGAATCATAAACCATCCGTCTACATTTCTGTGATCAAATGCAATTTATGACCTAGCAATACAATTCCGGTTCCTAAACTGACTAATACGGCTTTCAAGTATATTTCTATTAGGAAAGCACATCAAAATCCAATTTTCCCAAATCAAGTTAAGAACAATACCCTATTAATTCACAACTTTCCAATTTCTTGCTCTCTCGAGTCAAATTGGACTTTTTAGATGTACATTAATGTCGGCCACACACTAATGCAGTAGAAACAAGAATTAATAGAACAACATAAAAGAAGAAGAAGAAAACCATATCATTAACAATCAAAATTCATCACCATTGTTCAAAACCTCAGCAAGGAAGAGAATTAGCCACTCATTTGTGGATTGATCATCCTAAAACAAGTGTAAATCATGCATACAATTGATTGAAAGAAGAAAGGAAGAGAAGAAATCCCTTAGCTTTTTCGTCCCTCAACTGCTTCTAACCCACGTCCTTGCTCCACCAAGTTTGAACTAATTAAAATAAACCTAAGTGTTCTATTTATACTAGTGGGATTATTTCCCAGAATAACAAGCAACGTGTCACGGAGGCCAACGCGGAGCACTGCCTCCGTGACACGGCGTGGACGCGGACCCTTACTGGAATTCCAGGGTCCGGGATTATAGCCTCAACGTGGCACGGAGGCCAACGCGGAGGCCTATCTCCGTGCCACGGAGCTGTCGCGAGGCCTCACTGGAATTTGCCAATTAATTTCCCCTCCAGGAAGTGTGCCTCCGCGATGGTAGCGTGGCACGGCTCCATCGCAGAGCCCCTATACTTTGCGCATTCCAAGGTCTTGTCCATGCTCGCATCCAAGTCCAACTCCGATATAATTCCAACATGCATTTTAGCTCCTAAAAATCATATTTTCCTGCAAAACAAATGCTAATCATGTTGGTTAGTATAAATTTACATTTTATTACCAACTATATGAGAATATATACACATTGCACAACAAACAAGGCAAAAATGATACGTTTTGAGTATCACTTGGGCATATAAATCTGCCCAAGATCACTTACCCCACACTTAAATCCTTGTTCGTCCTCGAACAACACATACACAACTCATGCAAATTACATCCCAACCTTTGTCACTCTGGTGCGACAATTTACACTACGGTCATACCGATTATTCAATTTTTGCAAATCATCAAGAAAACATGCATGGTCTTACAATGCAAATGACCTTTCATACATCAAGACTTCCTAGACTTTTAAGAATCGACTCTCGATATCGGCAAACTCATGCAAATCAGCTAATCAAGATATCCGACACGAAAATCAATCTTTCATCAAGCATGTGCCCTCACAACTCAAGAGAAGCTTCCCCTTTTTGTTCATGCAACACATAAACATTCAAGTAGGGGCATATAAAAATTAATTTCACTCTCTCTCCCAAAAGAATTCACATGCATCATGTCATGACCCATAGGCTTGCCCTTAGTGTATTACTCCACTAATATAAAGAAATGCAATGTAAGATCACGTAGGACTTTAATGGGTTGTAATGGAAGCTATGGAACTAGTATATATTGGATTAGCCAATAATAGTCACTAGCATCCTTAAGCGCCTTTTCAACACATTCCCATCGACTCATGGATATTGTTCTTCTTTTTCTCTTTTTCATCATCCCATTCATGCTTGTTTACTTTTGTATGGCCCATTTCCTCAAACACACTTGACACAACAACAAAGGGTTTTCATGCACCTTTATTATCACTTCATTATACCAAGTGCCTCTTCAACCTCTTCTTTTCTTTCTTCACTCTGCTTTTCTTTTCCTTTTCACTCTTCTCACTCTTTGACACTTTGGGAAAAGAATTTTCTTTTCTTCTTAAGCGCTTAAGATTTTTGTATAGACTTTACGGCTAATGAAAAGAAGGAATAAAGCTTAGTTTATACAATTTTGGACAAAAGAAAGAAAGAAACGGCTAAAGGCTCAACGGGCTGACTAGGGTATACAATCACATAAAAAGGTAGAGTATTACAAGAAAGAAAAAATAGAAACTCTCGGTTAAACAAAGAAATGCCTACATCCTTTCCAACACTACACCCCCTTCATTTCGTTTTGCACACACACCAGGCAAGTTCTAGACACTTCACAATAGCATGGAATAACAATACCTCACTTCACACACTTCATGCACATGCTCGATTCAAGATGCATTCACAGACTCTTTAATTAGCCAATTGCATGAATTCAAAAATTAAGCCTCAATCATACCGAATCAAATTCTACAGCCTAGGTAGCTCAACATATTTACAAAATTGCATGCTTTCAAACGACTCACTTTTACATTTTGAACATCAGTTACAACACGCAACAAAATTTTGCAACCATACAGCAACTACAGGTTCATTGATGCAATCCACCAAAGAAAAACTAAAAACAAAATTAAAATCCTACTCCTACCAACTACATTTCCCTTAAGACGGTCGTCATCCATCCATCATAGGGAACGGTCACTAACTATGACATCGGTTCAATGGGACTATTCTCGGTAAAAGAATCGAAAACAAACTCCGAGAAACCCAAAATAAAGACTGAAAAATTTTTGCAAAACATCGATCATGTCGATAGAAAAATATTTACAAAATATTTTGATAAGTGCAAAATATTTTCGTAAAAATTTTGAAAAATATCGATCATTTCGATAAGAAAGAAATATTTACAAAATATTTACCTTGGCAACCATAACTTTTCACAACACACATCATTAACCACAAAAAAATAAATATATACAGATACAACACAAATCAGTTCACAACAGGGAAACATAAACATACATACAAACCAAGGAAAAAGCATACCGCAGATTAGCCCAGCCCCCAGCACCTAGCTACTTCCCACCCCACACTTAAATCGAACACTGTCCCCAGTGTTCAATAAAATACAAAGCATAAAATTTCGGGTGGTGGAACTCCCTGCTCAGTCGAAATATTTGACTTCTTCATTCGGTGCTGCTGCCTCGTCGCCCATGTCTGAGTCAGCTCCATCGTCATCATCGGACTCCACATCGGGTCCTCCCGACGTGTCTCCTCGTCAGTGGGGACATCGTCATCAGTAGGCTCAATGAAGGCTGGTCCCACTCGGCATAAGGCTCTGGCATTCTCGCCAAATTGGTAATCCATCTCCAACTACCATAACTCTTCCTCGGTGGCTGGTCTCCCACCAATCCGTAGTTGAAGCATCTGCATGCCAAATATACGTGCCATGTACTGATCGTCACGAGCATGTCGCTCGCCCAAAGTCAGCACTGGCCCATGTGTGGTGTTGGGGGCCTTAGTTTTTGTCACATCGAGGGCCCTCTGCTCCAACTGCGGGATGTAATCCAAAGCCTCTTCCTCGACATCGAGGCCTCGGAGGAAGGTGGTGATGAGTCCGCCGAACCCGTATCTGTGGCCCTGGTGTAGTCTGGCTCTCTTCATGGCGGATATGATAACCGCCCCAACATTAATCTCTAGCCCTTTCATAAGGTCATACACCAAGCAGACACGGTCCCGAGTCACATCCGTCATGTGAACTCCCGGGATCAAGCAAGAACATATAATTTTCAGCCATATTCTGGCCTCCCTGTTCATCTGCGAATAAGGCAGAGTCTGGTGGTAACCCCTCTCCTTATGTCTACTCCATCGGGCTGTGGATCGAGCCCCACACACCGTACGTCTGATGTCGGCGTACGGTGGGGTGATGTTTAGCTAGCGGAGAACGTGAGCGTCTGTGTCCCGCGCTCCAACGATGGCATTAAATTGCTGGGGTTCCAGAGTGACAATCTGCCCTCTGATTTTTATTGTGTGGCTTCTGATGGCCGGGTTCCAATTTGCGTAGAACTCCCGGACCAAATGTAGGTTGCACTCCTTGGGCTCCTGGAATATAAAGCTGAGCCCAGCTGCTTCAATCCTCTGCACAATACGGGGGAACTCCTGTGCTAGTGGTTCCCGTGCAATATGTTCCTCCGGGAAGTACTTGCTTTCCTTATGCTTAGCATACCACTTCTTCCCTTCCTCGGTTACCCACCTTGTTCCGTATTGGCGGCGTTGGCCGCACGGAACAGCTGGTGCAGCTGGGACTGCGGTGCCCATTCTCATTCTTTTCCTCCCGGTGCCAAAAGTAGAAGCACCTTTGCCCTTATCCTGCCTACTCGCCATTGTACCTGTCAATATACATAAACAAGCACAACATTAAGCTAAATACATGTTAACTTCGGCTAAGGTTGGGTTACACAACGTTTACCCCACGCTTAGTCCTTAGCTACTTTTACAAACTATGGCAAGGATAACTCAATTTACTCCAAAACAATCAACTATACAATTTATGCTTAGTGCGTTCACCAAAAATTTCGACAACATAACGCTTAGCGTACTACTCAGACTTCATACAGCTAATCCCAACCTTACTATCGCTAGCAATTCAACCATCGCACTTAGCAACAAAAAAACAAAAAATAAAAACAACGACAAAAGTTCTATATATACATACAAATCCAAATAATCCAACCAATTTGCACAATTTCCACATTTTCCCCAAATATTCGAGAATTCGTCGTCTTTTACATTCAAACAATATTTACACCGACTAATCTCACTTCCCAAACACACCCCGGCATCTAATTCACCGAATTATCAAATTACCCAAGTCGATTTCAACAACCTAAGCCCTAGAATTCAATTTTACAATCAATTTCGAATTATTCACGTAGTCGACAAGTTCAAACGCTAATAACAACATTCCGAACATTTATCAATCACAAATAATTCAATTTCATGCTCAATTGCTACTTAGGATGATATATCTCACCTCACCTGCCCAAATTCGACTAAAATCGCCAAAACTTAGAGAGAAACGAGGAAAACATACCTTTACGTTGAAGAACCGAAGAAACTTGATGGTTTCTTTGCTTAGTGGCGTGGCACGTTGATTGGGGACGGGGATTTGGGATGTTTGGTCGCGGAGAGGAAAAGAAATGGGGAGAAAGGGGCAAAAATCGGGGTTAATTTAAAGAAAAACACGCGGGTCACCCGGCAACCCGGTGTGACCCGGCACCAAATATAGGGCAACGTGTCACGGAGGGTAACGCGGAGCCCCTCCTCCGTGACACGGAGCCAACGCGTTGGCTTACTGGAAATTTTAAAAATCTGGATTTTACCTTCAACGTGTCACGGAGGGTAACACGGAGCCCTTCCTCCGTGACACGGAGCCAACGCCCCAGTGCACTGTCTCTTCATTTTAATTATTTTTTCGTACCTTGCCTTATTCTTCCCAATTCCATGCATAGTTGTCTCTGTTTGACCTGAAAAATCACCTCACTAAACAAAATTGGTTAGATTAATAGATTTCCCTAACTAAAATGAAAAATATTAACTAAAACAAAAATATATACCAAATCAAGAAGAGAAAAATAAAAATAAAAATTATTTACACTAAAAAAGAAAGAAAGAAAAAATATTTTTCACGGGTTGCCTCCCGTGCAGCGCCTGGTTTACCGTCGCGGCTCGACGTACCAAGTTTCACCACTTTTTCCTCCACCTTGAGGATATGAATCTCACCCCTAATTTCTTTTCTAATTTTCTCTTATGCTCCAGGGGTGGTGGTGAAAAATTGTAAGGACCAAACAGTAGATGTTTTCTTTTGAACTTATTGGCCCTTGAGTAAGTGAAGTCATTTCGTTGCTTCGAGTTAGCAAATTTCAGAATATACGGGGCTTGGTCCTCCTCTAGACATTTCTCTACAAACTTGGAAGACTCTATTTCTATGTTGTCAACCAAACTTAATGTCGAAAAATGCTTCGACTGTGGTCCAATCAACCTCAACTCTGAAATTGCATTGTGCTTTACTTCCTTACTTGTGTACACCTTTTCAACATCGACATCTATTTCTCCATTAAGGTCAAATGGGAGATATTCTTTCTCTTCTTCCATGAATGGATTTTCTATAGGTATGAGCCGATCACGGGGACACTCAAGAGATTCTAATTGTTGGGCTTCATCCAAAAATTCACCCTTGTATTCCTCTTGTAGTTCCTCTTGAATATCGGCTAAAACTGTCACCTGCAAATTATCACAAGCTTCAGCATCAGCACACATCTCCGTGAGTTTGACGCTCATCCTGCTTACAGCCTCTGCATTCTCCTTTTGCTGAATTATCAATTCTGCCACCGACTCCTTCATTGCTTCTGATTGCTCCAAGAGTTGTTTCATCATGTCCTCTATTTGAACTTGGCGTCCCAAGTCCTCATTTTCAACATGCCTATATTCAGCAAAAACAACAGAATGATCATAGCGTGGGCTTGGGGGAGGGGAATATGCCTTTGGACAATCACCCCAATGGCCATATTGACACCCACATATATTGCACGTGTTACAGTTTTGCCACAAGTGGGGTCCTCCGCAATTCATGCAAGATTCGTCGAAATATGCGTATCCACCATTTATGTTCCAAGATGTCATGTCAATGAGGGTATCCGAAAGAGAGAAAAATTAAAATGAACAAAGAATTAAAACAAATACTAAGACCAAGTTGTCAACACTTAAGAAAATAAAACAAAAATACAGTAAATTTACACTTAACACAATTTCACCAATTGCCTAGCCTCCCCGGCAACGGCGCCAAAAACTTGTTCGGCAGTGTTTGCTATAGGTGTAAAACCGACACGCAAGTGCACGTGGTCAAACAAGTAATAAAGTGGCTAAGTAAGCCAAGTATCGATCCAAGGAGACTCAGGATAAGTAAAATTGCCTAAGTACACTATATTCTTATCTTACTTCTAATTATGCTAACAACAGCGTAACCAACAGTTAAATAAGTTTTTGTTTATAAAATATATATATACTAAAACTATTAACAATTATTTACTGTGAATTTAAACTATGGATATGAGCATGCCAAGGTTAAGAACAAGTAATGAATTCGATTATAATAATAATTTGGTTAATCTCTTCTTCGTGTTGCTAGCCAAGAACAGTAGCCTAGAAATTAAAACTCTCGTATTTAATTTCACTTCAGAATCATAAACCATCCGTCTACATTTCTGTGATCAAATGCAATTTATGACCTAGCAATACAATTCCGGTTCCTAAACTGACTAATACGGCTTTCAAGTATATTTCTATCAGGAAAGCACATCAAAACCCAATTTTCCCAAATCAAGTTAAGAACAATACCCTATTAATTCACAACTTTCCAATTTCTTGCTCTCTCGAGTCAAATTGGACTTTTTAGATGTACATTAATGTCGGCCACACACTAATGCAGTAGAAACAAGAATTAATAGAACAACATGAAAGAAGAAGAAGAAGAAAACCATATCATTAACAATCAAAATTCATCACCATTGTTCAAAACTTCAGCAAGGAAGAGAATTAGCCACTCATTTGTGGATTGATCATCCTAAAACAAGTGTAAATCATACATACAATTGATTGAAAGAAGAAAGGAAGAGAAGAAATCCCTTAGCTTTTTCGTCCCTCAACTGCTTCTAACCCACGTCCTTGCTCCACCAAGTTTGAACTAATTAAAATAAACCTAAGTGTTCTATTTATACTAGTGGGAATTTTTCCCGGAATAACAAGCAACGTGTCACGGAGGCCAACGCGGAGCACTGCCTCCGTGACATAGCGTGGATGCGGACCCTTACTGGAATTCCAGGGTCCGGGATTATAGCCTCAACGTGGCACGGAGGCCAACGCGGAGGCCTATCTCCGTGCCACGGAGCTGTCGCGAGGCCTCACTGGAATTTGCCAATTAATTTCCCCTCCAGGCAGTGTGCCTCCGCGATGGTAGCGTGGCACGGCTCCATCGCGGAGCCCCTATACTTTGCGCATGCCAAGGTCTTGTTCATGCTCGCATCCAAGTCCAACTCCGATATAATTCCAACATGCATTTTAGCTCCTAAAAATCATATTTTCCTGCAAAACAAATGCTAATCATGTTGGTTAGTATAAATTCGCATTTTATTACCAAGTACATGAGAATATATACACATTGCACAACAAACAAGGCAAAAATGATACGTTTGAGTATCACTTGGGCATATAAATCTGCCCAAGATCACCTAATACTTCAACATACTCAATTCTTTCAAAATATGCTCATAAACATGGGTAACTTGAATTCATGCTTTTCCATCACAAATAAATCTCAAAATATTAATATTCATCATAAATCAAAACTTCCATTAACCTTCATCAATGGGCATTTTAGATTTAAAAAGCTTGAAACTTGATTTTAAGGAAAATAATATAAAACCTACCCATATTCAATAAAACTCAATTAAATCATACCCATAAAGAGAAATCACATTTTCATGCATTTGGGTAAAACCCCATAGAACTTGAATAGGAGAATTCATGATGTAAAATGAAATTTGGGTATGCGTGTGAAAGGATTTCACCCATTCTAAAACCCTACATACCTGAAAATGGACTGATTTCGAAATTCCTTGAATACCCAGAAAGAAATTGATGGAACCATGGAGAAGAATGCCTTGAATCTCCCTAAAACCTCTCTAAAGCTCTTTCATGTGAATGGGCATGCATTAGGGTCTTAACCCATCTTAACACACTAAGAAAAAATACACAAAATGACGTAGTTTAGGGTCTCAAATCATGGAAAAGTCAACTATTCCCTTAATAAAATTTTCCTGAAAAACTGGTTTGGATGGACCAACGGACGTACCAACGAGTCGTTGGTAGCTACGACGACTCGTGGTAGGGCCCATGCACTGCCCAGGTCCTATTCCCGGATTCAAACCACGACTGGACAGGACAGGTTTTCTTTACCTCTAACGTGTCTTTGTGTCGGTCGTTGGTTTCCCCCTTTGAAAAAATCAGAACTCTGTAACAACGAGTCTCACCATGAATTTTTGCCTCCTCCAACGGGTCGTGGTGTCCGTCCGTTAAGTCCACTGGAAGCCTTATGTCCTCCCACCAAGACTCGTGACAACGGGTCATTGTTACTCATGACGAGTCATTTGACGACCCATTATCTCCCAAACCTGCTCAGGTCACAGCCTCCCACGGGTACAAACGACGACTCATTGTTTCAAGAAATGAGTCGTTGATTCGCCCGTCCTGTGATAATTTTTGCCAGTTTTCTTCACTTTTTAAATTAAACTCTCATGTCTATTCTCAAGCCTTCCCGGGTATTACAACTCGTGACTTCTCACTCAACAATCTGGACTTCACACCATGAGTCCTGGTATGAGACGTACAATGAACCTACGACTTGTACTGAGGCTCATAGTGAAGGAATTTTCCAGTCCCTCTGCATCATCAAACTTTGATCCTCGTATCTAGTCTTAGGGACTTTTGTGGGGTTAGAGTGACGAACCATAGGCTTGCCCATAGTGTAAATACTCTACTAATATAAGAACATCACATTTAGAATCAAGTAGGACTTAAAGATTTGTAGTATAGGTAAAACGAGGGGTAGGAAATATTTGGATAAAATAGTGACTCTCCTCTCTAAGAACTTTAACACATCACACGTGTTTTATTCTGTTAAGCACGAACTTCAACTTGCTAACTCTTCCTTCCACTCCTCTCACCCAAAACTATTCTTTATTTTTCCATATCTTTAAAGATATTATCAAATGTCATTGGGAAGGAGCAATCAATTATATTTTTATTTCTCTTTATTTTTCAACACTTACACCATTAATCTTTTTCTTTGGTCTCCCTCTTCAACTATCCCTTTTTTACGTTCTTATTTCTTTTAAATTTTCATTTTTCAATTAAGGGAAGTTCTCACCCCGAGGGAGGCGGGAAGCTACCGCTTCTAGAATGGAAGCTTCTCCTTTACTTTTTTAGAGCGTATTGCTATTTTGAAATTAAAAAAAGAGTGCTTTAAGAGTTTTGAAATCAAATTTAATGTCAATTAGAACAAAGAGATTTAGTTTCAATTATGATTACCAAATAAATAGGCTAAAGGATCAATAGAGATCACTAAGGATATCACATATGGGTAAGTAAAGATAAGGCTAAAAGTATGGATAATCAAAGAAACGTCTATATCATTTTCTAAACTTAACATCTTCATTTTTATTTACACGCAATCAGACATGTTCTAGACATCACTAAGAAAGCTTGGAGTATCACATAATTTTTCACACGCACATCACACATGTTCAACTCAAGTAGGATCCACATCGACCCTTGATTAAGTGTACAACAACAAGGGTTGAATATTAAGCCAATGCAATCGATAAAAGCTAAGAGAATGTGCCTAGGTATCTCAAAAGAGGTCATTCACTTTTTGGCAATATGCTTTTGAATTTAAAACTATGACTTGTATCATTTGGTCAACTTAGCACCTACCCCGTAACCTATCATTCAAATGACTCTAAGGATTAAGGTATTTTTACCTAAATTTTAATGACTACCTCAAGACGGTCATCAATCATCCATCGTCGGAAAAAGTCTTTATTCTTATAAAAATAATATTAAGAACTACTCCTAAAAATGATAATTTTACCCAGTTCAAAGATCTACCTCTCAAAAAAGAATTGAGCCCATAATAAAAACTAAGGGCTGGATGAGATATGTCACTGAACAACATAAATTCTTTTTGTAATTTTTTCTACTAAAATAAAATAAAATCATATGACATACTCATCCTTGCCCTTAAAATATCAGAAGATATCCCACCCACCCTTAAAGTCATGCTTTGTCCTCAAAGCATCTGTAGTGATGAAAATTTATAACAAGAGTGAGAAATAATTCCCGAGGACCTAGCTGGTAACATATTTCCTCAATTTTTATCAAGGGTCACGTGACCCCACACTTAAGCTCAAACATTCTCCTTAGCTTCAATTTTGAGTACTCAGACATACCTTACTTTTCATAACAAAAATAAAACAAAAATGTGACACTACAAAAATAAAAGTAAGAAGCTACACTATTATAAATTGGGTTGCCTCCTAATTAGCGCCTAATTTGACGTAATGGCATGGAAGGTGTCTTCGATAAAGACTCTTTATTATGATTCCTCCTCCTATAATTCAATTTTTGTTTCTTTTTTAGACCATGAGGTTCATTAATTTCAGCTCTTATCCACTTTCTTTCCACTTCACAATTTTTTGGATCATGCTCAGACCACTTTATCACTTGCTTATGCCTTTGCAGCAGCTTTATCAACTTTTCTTTCTGCTCCCCAAACTAATTGGCAACAATATTCAAGGACTCATTGTTTGCTCCATCAACATTAGATTCATAGGCTCATTCTCTTTGAGCCTACACTTGTTTTCTATCACCTCTGTGATCATGTACAAATCTTTGTAGTGCGAGGAGTTAGAGAATGCTTCCAACATGTTAAACGTAATCTCCTCATCATTCACTTGCATCTTCAACATACCTTATCTTACATCAATGATTGCTCCACCAGTTGTTAGAAATGGGCGCCCCAATATGACCGACACCCTTCATCTACTTTAAAATCATAAATAATAATATTAGCATGAATCATAAACTTACCTACTTTGATTAAAACATCCTTAATGACTCTACCTAGAATGACATGTGATCGATCATCTAGATGCGAGGTAATAGTGGTAGGTCGTGGCTCTCCTAAATCAAGTGTCTTAAATAGAGATAGGGGATTTAGGTTAATACTTACCACCAAATCACACAAAGCCTGCATGATATCACTTTCACTAATTTGTATGGGGAAGGTGAAACTCCTCGAAATTTTCAGTTTTGAGGGAGCTTACTCAGAAACCTCAAACTACGCTCCTTAGAAAGTGCAACCGTCTCAAACATCACCAAGTGCCTCTTGCATGCCACCACATCTCTGAGATATTTAGTATATTTTAGCATCTTTCTTAGGGCAATAAATGGAACATCTATGTGAAACTTCTTGAAGATATCAATGAACTTTCTGAAACTAGTATCATCCTTGTTCTTCTGCAGTCTCTATGGAAAAGATGGTGGAGCTCTAATCACGCCCAAATTACACCTCCCAATGAAGCATAATGTGGTTGTTGTCAAATATAGTAACCTGATGTTGGGCATATTTTTATGCCCATTTGCCATGTTTTTACCCATATTTGATCATATTTTGAGTTTATAATCCTTAATATATACTTAGATTCATATGCATGTGAGTTTTATGTGCTAACAAACAATTTTAGTTGATTTGAGAAGGAAACTAAGCAAAATGGGCTCAAAATGATGAAATGAGTGAAGATTTAAGGAACTGATAGGCCTGGTGCTATGACTGCCGCCCCGCACCAAGTCCTGAACTTCAGAGAACAAAATTTCAGGTTGGGGCTATGGTTGGTACACCGCGCTAGCCCTTGAACTTCAGAGAAATTGCACTTCACAATTCTTGGAGAGATGAGTGGTGCCCCGCGCCAAAGGTGTTTAGACTTAGAGAAATTTGACGAACACCTTGGCGAGATAAAGGGGATGGTGCGCCAGACCTTGTATGGAGCTAAAATTGTTGGAAATTTAACAAAGTAACTGGTGAGATATATGGGGCAGCACGCCAGGGCTATTTTAGGGTAGAAATACTAATTTTAAATCCATGTTTTGAAGGGCGGAAGTGTCATTTGAAGGTTCATCTATAAATACATGCCTTAGGCCATTTGTAACAGGGGGAGATCATCTTTTATCAATCTTTATACGAAAAGATCCATTAGATAATGAACTATTGGTTCTAAGCCATCTCTGACGTTTAATCAATAATTTGAAGTGCTTTTCTTGCTTATTTTTTATAAACCATCGTTTATATATAAATGTAGGAGGATCTGTTTGGGAAGTAAGAAGCCCCTAAGACATCTCTTCATCGGCAAATAATTCTCAATGTGAAAACACATACCTAGGGGGCTGATGTTTGAATACAAAAAAGAGTGGATCTGCAGGGTCCCAAATGAATTAGCTTATTCGGAAAAGGCCTTGTTCTTTGGAAGATCTATCTCGTGTCTGGTACTGCATGGTTCCACTCTGCAAGAATGCAAAATCATTCTCTTGAAGCTCATCCTCTTCATCATAAATGATCTGCTTGCCCCAAAATGACCTGGACTAATAGGGAAATCATATTTTATGTTCTGTAATTTGTTTATGAAAGCTTGTAAGATGTTTGGAAGGAAGAAACAGTTCTACAATTAGGTTTTTCTCTTCTTTACTCGTATTTATGTATGTTGATGACTAAATATTTAGTTTTTCTTGTCTATGAGTGGCTAAACTTATATTATATGGTTATGTCTATGGTGAATGGTTGATTATTTGAAAGACTAATTAAATTTGGTATTGATTCTTCAATTATGGTTGTTTGTATTTATTTGTGTTAATTTATTATTTATGAGATTGAATACCTTGTAAATAATCCACTGGCTTTCTATTGAAATTGGGAAAGGAAATCGAAAGGGTCAAAAATAAGTACAGGAACAGGGATTCAAAGACCCTTGAACCCACTGGTGATAGGATAAAAGCTATTATTGAGGATAGGGATATGCCCTTCAACCCCGTTTAGTTGAAATACAAGTAGGCATAATCGTCATTTCATTTTTCTCCTGTGACTATATGGATATAGGCGTTATGGTTCATGAAATAGTTCTTAGATACTAGGGATAGTGGAAAGAAATGGGATAGTAACTTGCAACTAACAACCATGGGAAGAATCATGCCTGTTTAATTATTTCTCTGAAAACTCAATTTGAAACCAACCAAGTGACACTGTCCTAGTCTTTCACTATCATCAAAATATAATCAAGCTTATAATTGTTTTTAGTTAATTTTATATTTGAAATCTTAGTAGTTTAATTTTTCAAACCAATCTTCATTTTAACTATTTTGTACACTAGTGAAATTAAAGTGACAACCTGATAACGATTAAATTGATAAGTCCTTGTGGGTATGATATCTGGACATAACAATCCTATATTACTTGATGACCATGTGTGCTTGCATGCACTTGGGTGACATCAAGTTTTGGTGCCGTTTCCGGGGACTTGAATATTGTTTAATCATTTGTAGGTTAGGATTTTATTCCGCTAATCTTTATATACTATATAGATTTTTATTTTTCATTTTTTTAATATTTTACCACTCTTATTAACCTAGCAGCTTGGTATATAAATGGGTTGAATGATGGGTATTCATATATAGGTGATCTTGTCTGTATTGTGGAGGACTCCACTTGTGGCAACACTGTCATACTTTTAGTGTATGTGGTCATCTAGATGGCCATTGGAGTAGTTCCCCACATTTTTATTCCCCTTCCCCAAGCCCCTATTATGATCCTCCTGTTGTTTTATATGCTTACAGTAATAATGAAGAAGAGGAACATCGTGCTCAAATAAGCAATATGGAAGAACTGGTCTTGGAGCATATGGAAGTAATGAGGGAGCAGCTTACTGAACAAGGAAGAGCCTTAAAAAGGATGAGTGTCAAGCTCACATAGATGATGGCTGAGACTATGACTTGTAATGATTTGCAAGTCAGGTCTTAGCCAATATCAAGAGGAATCTCAAGGGGAAGAAAAAAGCTCAGACAAGAGATTAGCCAATATTTCTAAGGTATCCATGGCCTGCAGGATCTTTTGAATGAATAAATTGAGGCGTCTGAGGCCTGAATACAAAGTGTTGTGGATACTAGACAATGCATGAAACAAGAAGAAGAATCCCAACCATTAGACGATTCTTTGGTGGTTGATGTCGATGTTGAGGAGGTGGATAAAAGTGAGGATGTCAAGTATAATGAAATCTTGGAGTTAGGGGCGTATTGGTCCTCATTCTAAATAATTTTCGACATTGTGTTTGGGTGGCAACCTAGAAATAGAGCCGTCCAAGCCTGTGGAGAAATTTGTAGATGAGGAAAAACACCCCTATATTCTAAAATTTATCATTCTAAAGACACATTACGACATCCCTCACTCAAGGGCTAAGAAGTATAATATGCAACATCTATCACTTGGTCCCTTCATGTTTACACCACCGGCCCTTGAGCATAATAGGAAATTTGAAAATAAACTAGGGGTGAAATTTTGTTCGCGCCCAGCGCACACGCAAGCTACGCAGTTGTACAAGTAATACAGTGGCCCTTTTTAAGAGTCGGATGTTGAACCCATAGGGACTGGACTATTTCAGCGAATATTCTAGTTCAAGTGCTAATTTAATCTTCACAAGTGTTGATTATAGAAATTTCATAAAATTCTAATTAAGTCTAGGGGTGATCACAAAATAATCGAGAAACAATACAAGAAGCAACTAGAGTTAAGGCCTAGTAATTATGCAATGCTACAATTCGCAATGGTTTGAGTATGAAAACTTCAATTGTTGTCTCACATAATTAAAATGCTATGTTCATGGTCTTTCGAGCCTATAAAAATGACAAACTAGTCTCACACCTACATCATTGAGCGGGGAGGTGAGGTTCTAATTCGTGAGCAATTTAACTACATGGATGTGGTTTACGGAGTTTGCACCCTTGATTATGCACTTTCGTACCTCTAATCATTTAACCAAACTTAGCTTCACAACTACTTCTGCGAGTGGTGATGTGATAATTCTAAGTTGGTGTCTAGCTCATCCCATTTTATCAACCAAGCAAGGAAAATTAGGTATAATTTCTATCCTAACCGCTAATCCTATCATAAAGGTAAGAACTTGCTCCCTACATTCTCATGTTCTAGCCTAGGGTTACTCTTTCGAGCTTTTACCTAAGCTTAACGAGTATGTTTTCATGGTTATCAAGCATAAAAACAACAATAATAAAGAATATAAGACAAAACAACAATTTAAAACTCAAACAAATGAAGAATTCATGCAATTACAATCATCTTACGTAGCCTCAACCCTAGAGGAAGGGTTTTAGCTACTCATGTTCATACAAATACTCAAAAAAATGTTTAAAGTAGTGTACTTACAAGAATAATTAAAGGAGAATATCAACCCTAGGTAGATTTCTTCACTTCTCCCTTCGCTCCTTTACGGTCTCCTAAAGTTATTTCGTGATAATGAATTTTTAAGATAAGGGTTCAATTTATACTAATTGAAAAATTAAAGCAATTATCCTGTGATGGAACAGCTCTGTTTCACGAAGGCTATCATGGAGATTTTCCCCCGTGCCACGGAGCAAACGCGAACAGCTACTGGACGTGTCTTCTCGGCAGGTCTTGTGCAAGGTACCTGCGCGTCGCCCGGTGTGGCACGCTGCTGGTCGCGCCATGCGCCTGCTGTGGCACGTTGCTATCGTGCAGGGCCACTTGATGACACTCCTCGCATGACATGGCATGGGTGGCACGGCCCTTAGCGTGCAGCTTGTGCTGCGTGACACACTGCCTTTACCGGCATCCCCTATCTTTAGCCTGCCATGTTGCCTTCATTTGCCATCGACTCCAAACTTCATTCCTTTGCTTCATCTATCATATTTTAGTCCCTCACATGCATTTTACACCTACAAAATAAGGACTAATCATGTTGGTTAGTCCATACCCAAATTTACATAAAATTTCATAAGAATGTAATTGTATAGTTTGACAAACATGACTAAATTAAGCTATAAAATAGCGCTTGGGAATGTAATTATGCCCAAGATCACTACCCCACACTTAAAGCCGTTTTCTTCCTCAAAAATCTCTATTACATATCATGCACATGAAGACTCTCATATAGCTAATTGAAGCAAGATTACAAGCTACGGATATAACGATTGTTTTTAGATAGCAAGTTAAAGATATAGCATGCACGGTATAACCATTAAAATCAAATATAACTATGTTAAGACTTCCTTGCCTAAAGAATGAACTCTCAATCTCACAAACTCATGCAAATTAACCGATCAAGAAATCCGACATGAATTTTATCCTTCATTAAACATGTGCCCTCACAACAAGAGAGTTACCCATTTTCGCTCATATGTTTTCAAATTACAACATGTAGGGGTATATGGATAAGAAATAAGCTCACTCTCACAAAGAATTCACATGCCACGTGTATTAACCCAGAAGCTTGCCCTTAGTGTTTTACTCCACTAATTTAAGAATGTTAGAAAGTAAGATCAAGTAGGACTTATCGGGTTGTAACTTAAGCTAAGGGAGGGTAGAAACTATTATGGCTAATAATAGTGACTATCTTCCCTAAGCTCTTTTAATACACCACACTCTCCTTAAGAACTTCCATTCGCTTACTTCTCCTTTATACTTTTCTACTCCCATTTTCCTCTTTTGTTTCCCCATTTCTTCATGCACACTTAGCTTATTAGTAAGGAGTACGTAAGCAACTTTTCCCTTTGATTTTTTTTCGCTATTTTCTTCTTTTACTCCTTACTAATCTTATTAATTTTTAAACAAGTGCACCTCTAGTCTTCTCTTCCACTCCCACAACTACTATTTTTCTTCTTCTTTCACTTTTCACTCCTTAACTTCTTTTGCAATTTCACATAAGCTCTTAGGAGTTTTGGATCAAATTCAAGGCTAATGAAAAGAAAGGAATAAGCTCATTTTGTGGCTAGCAAGGAATAGGCTAAAGGCTCAATGGGGCTAACTAGGATCAGACGTTCAAGGTAGTTAAAGCGAGGGATAAAATTTTGGCTCATTCAAAGAACTGCCTAAATCATCTCCTACAATCTACATCCTTCATTTCGCTTTGTATACACACTAGGAAAGTTCTAGACACTACACAATAGCATGGAATATTCAAAAACCTTACACCTATAGTACATGCTCAATTCAAGATAAATTCAGCAGACTCTTAACTTAGCTAATCACGAGAATGCAGAATTCAGCTTTAAACACATCGAGTCATATCCAAGAGCTTAGGTGTCTCAAACAGAGTTATAAAACTTCTCACATGCTTCAAAATTTAAACACTTGCATCTCACAATAATACATAGCAAATAACAAGAACATCAAGCCATCAATCAACTACAGGTTCCAAAATAAAAACCTATTGACTAATTTTCCCTTAAGACAGTCGTCATCTATCCATCGTCGGGAACAGTCCCTAACTATGACTAAAACAGCTATTTACAGACAAAGAAAAAATTTATTCATCGGTTCAAAGTTCCCCCTATCGGAAAAGAACCGAAAAGAAAAACCAACGGGTGGGTGAATCATGCTCAACTCAAAAAGTTTTCATCAACCAATACCATATCAAGCACTAAATTCACCCGAAATCAATAAGCACAAAATTTTGAAATTTCCCTCACCCCACACTTGAATCATGCTACATCCCCAAAGCATCAATTAAACTAATACAAGGGTGAGAAATACGCCTCTAAGCCTGCTAACAGGATGTTTTTCTTCATTTTTGTACAAGTGGGTTATCGACCCCACACTTTTCCTCTTTCATGCTTCAGGGTTCAGCTTCCAAGGATACTCAGAATTCCCCTCCATCTGTGCTTAATTCACCACCAATAACAACAACAAGATGAACATAAACAAAATCAACACAAAGGAAAAATAAAATTGTACCTGTGGTACCCTTGGGTTGCCTCCCAAGCAGCGCCTAATTTTACGTAACGGAACGATGTGGACTATCCTTCTCAGGACATCCTCAAACTAGTGTTCCCTTTCGAGAACCATCTTCTTCTCTTTTTATTTTTCGAGGGAACATCCTCCACTCTGTCCCTCTCTTCTTCCAACTTCTTTTCTAACGGAAGCCCTCCATCAGATTCAGGTTGAAAAGTAATCATCTCCTGTCGTCGTGGACCTATGGAATCTACCACCCCACACTTAGCCTCTGACAACACACTGTCCTTACAAAGGTCTCTATAGTATGTGGGTGGGTTAATCTCTTGGTAGACCCGAAAGAGTTTTTCTTTATCATCGACCCTCATTTTCAAGGTCCTTGCTCTTACATTTATAATTTCTCCTCTAGTGGCCAAGAAAGGCCGTCCCAAGATGAGGGGTACCTTATCATCAACTTTAAAATCAAATATGATAAAGTCAACGGGTACAATGAACTTACCCACTTTGATGACAAGGTCATCGATTATTCCATTTGGTGCCACTTGAAACTTGTCTACCAGCTGCATCATCATTCATGTTGGTCTCGGTTGACCCAACCCCAAGGTGTTAAACAAAGATAGGGGAATTAAATTAACTGCTTCCCCTAAATCACATAGAGCTCTTATCACCTCAGCTTTACCAATTTTTATGGGGATGGTAAAACTCTTTGGGTCTTTGAGCTTTTTCAATATCTTGCTCATTACCCTATGGCTGCACTCCTCAGTTAGTTCCACTGTTTGAACATCCACCAATCTGACTTTATTGGCCACCACGTCCTTCAAGTACTTAGTGTACTTGGGAATTCCCTGCAAAACATCAAGAAAAGGCAAATTTATGTGAAGTTCTTCAAATATATCAAAGAACTTTTTAAAGCATTCCTCCTCCTTGCTCTTTTTGAGTCTTTGGGGGAATGGTGGTGGTGGTCTCTATGCTGGCTGTAATGATGATTGTGCATTTTGTTGAACAACACTCTAATTATCTCCCTTTTTAGTTGGTGGACCCTTTATAACCAACTCGAGATGCACCTCATTTTTATTTTCCTTTGGAGGTGTATCATCCAATTGCTTTCCACTCCTCAGACTGATGGCATATCGGGGGTTTGTATCTGTTTCACTAGGTAACCCTCCCTGAGGTCTGGTGTGCTGAGCAGCTGCTATATTCCCCATCTTCTTCTCTAGATTGCGGGTGGCCAACTACTGATTTTTCAAATCTGATGCCATCCTCACTTGATTCTATGCTAATTGGGTCTGTGTTGTCATAATCTTCTGCAATGTCTCCTCAATGTTGCTGCTCAACTAGCCACATTCTACCTATTCTGCTGTTGATACTATTGATGCTGAAGTTGCTAGTAGTTTTGACTTTGATTTCCACCCCAAGAAATATTCAGGTGGCTCTACCAATTCTTGTTGTAGTTGTTCCCAAAATTCTAATTGTTTCTCTAAACATTCCCAAAAAAATTGACCGATTCAGGATTGGCCCCGCAAAATTCTGCATTGTTCCCATTATTACCGCAGACTTCACACCAACTAGGAGCCTGCTAAATTGCATTCACCTGTCCCTACTGTTGGTTCATACTCAGTTTATTGAATTGAGTCATTATCTGATGCTGAAATGATGCTAGTTGTGCCGCCAAGGCATTGACACCATCCACCTCTATTAGCCCTGTTGTTCTCTTTCCTGCCCCTCTCGATGACTCGCTATGCCACTCTAGATTTCACTGAGCAATCCTGTTCAACAAAGTGTACAGCTCATCATAAGTCTTCTCCAATGCTTGCCCACCTGATGCAAAGTCTAGTAAAATTTTGGTGTATGGGTCTAGACTTTCCACAAAGGTATGGGCTAGCACTTCATTAGACTGTTGGTGATGGGGACAGTCTCTCAATAGTGACTTCAATCTCTCCCAAGTCAAATACAAGTTTTCCTTCGACCCTGCTTTAAACTTAATATTTCACTCCTGAGTTCGGCAGTCTTTCCTGAAGGAAAGAATATGATGAGGAACTTCTTTGCTAAATCGTCCCAAGAAGTTATAGAATTAGGTGACTCAACTTTCAACCACCTCTTTTCCTCTCCCAACAATGAGAATGGGAAGAGTGTTAGTCGGACATAATCAGTTGACACTTCAGTGGGGACAAAGGTGTCACTGATCTCTAAGAACTTCTGTAACTGCTGCTATGGGTCCTCATGAGTCATCCTAGTGAACTGGCCACTAGAATGTAATAGCTGCACCATATTCTGTTTCAATTCAAAGTTCCCTCCAGGCTCCGATTTGCGGATACTAAAGGTCACATTTGTCGCTAATGGGATTGCCACTTCGCGAACTGGTCATGTTGCCATGGTTTCAGGTAGCAACTCTGCTTGCCCTGCTGGTCGGTGTTGTTGTAACCACTCCTGAAGTCACTTTAGCTTTCTCTTTAGAGCTTCCCCTGAGTAAATGCAATTGTCGTTCAGGTTCCAACAACGATTCCACCAGCTCTCTATTCCTTTCCAGCTCTGCTAGGACAACCTGTCACCTGCAATATAGCAGACTAAGACCAAGTTTCTCAACACTTAAGGAAATTAAAAATCACACAAAAACAGAAAAATTCACTAAACTTTGCTAGTCCCAGGCAACGGCGCCAAAAATTTGTTCGTGCCCAGCGCACACGCAAGCATACGCAGTCGTACAAGTAATACAATGGCCCTTTTTAAGAGCTGGATGTCGAACCCACAGGGACTGGACTATTTCAGCGAATATTCTAGTTCAAGTGCTAATTTAATCTTCACAAGTGTTGAATATAGAAATTTCATAAAATTCTAATTAATTCTAGGGGTGATCACAAAATAATCAAGAAACAATACAAGAAGCAACTAGAGTTAAGGCCTAGTAATCATGCAATGCTATAATTCACAATGGTTTGAGTATGAAAACTTCAGTTGTTGTCTCACATAATTAAAATGCTATGTTCATGGTCTTTCGATCCTCTAAAGATGACAAACTAGTCTCACACCTAGATCGCTGAGCGGGGATGTGACATTCTAATTTGTGAGAAATTTAACTACATGGTGTCGTTTATGGAGTTTGCCCCTTGATTAGGCACTTTCGTACGTCTAATCATTTAACCAAACTTATCTTCACAACTACTTCTGCGAGTGGTGATGTGATAATTCTAAGTTGGTGTCTAGCTCATCCCGTTTTATCAATGAAGCAAGGCAAATTAGGTATAATTTCTATCCTAACCGCTAATCCTATCATAAAGGTAAGAACTTGCTCCCTACATTCTCATTTTCTAGCCTAGGGTTACTCTTTCAAGCTTTTACCTAAGCTTAACGAGTATATTTTCATGGTGATCAAGCATAAAAACGACAATATTAAAGAATGTAAGACAAAACAACAACTAAAAACTCAAACTAATGAACAATTCATGCAATTACAATCATCTTACGTAGCCTCAACCCTAGAGGAAGGGTTTTAGCTACTCATGTTCATACAAATACTCAAAAACATGTTTAAAGTAGTGTACTTACAAGAAAAACTAAAGGAGAATGAAATATAATCAACCCTAGGTAGAGTTCTTCACTTCTCCCTTCACTCCTTTACAGTTTCCCAAAGTTATTTCGTGATATTAAATTTTGAAGCTAAGGGTTCAATTTATACTAATTGAAAAATTGCAAAAAAATTAGTCTGAGATGGGAAAGCTCTGTTTCATGGAGGCTATCACGGATATTTTCCTCCTTGCTACGTAGCAAATGCGGACAGCTATTCGACGTGTCTTCTCGGTAGGTGTTGTGCGAGGTACCTGCGCGTCGCCCGATGTGACACGCTGATGGTCGTGTCGTGCGCCTACCGTGGCATGTTGCCATCGCGCAGGGCCACTGGATGACACTCCTAAACATGGCATGGCATGGCACGACCCTCAGCGTGCAGCTTGTGCTGCGTGGCACGCTGCCCTTACCGTCAGTCCCTATCTTTAGTTGCCTTCATTTGCCATCGAGTCCGAACTTCATTCCTTTGCTTCAACCATCATATTTTAGTCCCTCACATGAATTTTACACCTATAAAACAAGTACTAATCATGTTGGTTAGTGCATACCCAAATTTACATAAAATTGCATAAGAATGTAATTGTATAATTTGACAAACACAACTAAATTAAGCTATAAAATAGCACTTAGGCACGTAATTATGCCCAAGATAAAATTCATAAGCTCAAAGTGAAAGAAATATGCTGAAACTTGATGGCGTCATGCCGCGACGTTAAATCAGGTGCTTGTTGGGAGCAACCCAATTTGTAATAGTATAGTTTTTATTATTTTCTATGGTGTCACTTTTATTTTTTTGGTGTGCAGAGCAGGGAAGTCTAGGTACCCAGAATCAAAGCTAAGGAGCATGGTTTGATCTTAAGTGTGTGGTCATGCGTCTTGTAAATCTAGGAGACATGTTGCTAGCTAGGCCCTAGAGGGCCTCAGGGAGTAGTTTCTCACTCTTATCTGATCTTCAATTTTAATTGCTCTGAGGATAGAGCAAACCTATAAGTGTGGGGTGAAGGTATGTCTCCCTGAGGTTAAGTGTGAGTACATCATCATGGTATGTTTGAAAATTCTTTGAAAATAGACATATCTCACCCAGCCTTCAATTTTTCTAACGGCCTCGATTCTTTTCCAATGGGAAGACCCTTTGAACCGGGTAATTTTTTCATTATTTAGCAGTTTTTGTAGTCTTAGAGTAATGAAATTTTCCTAGGATAGATGGATGATGACCATCTTAAGGAAAGTTTCATCATATTTTTTTTATTTTTTAGGATTGAGTTGTAGGTCATTCGCTTGTATGCTTGTTGATATTCTGCTTAGCTGCTATGCTGAAGTAAGAGTGGTCATCTTGATTGCATGAGTAAGGATCCATGAGAGGCACACATATCTCTTTAATTTGACTCAACAAATCCTTAGGGCTCAATAATGAATAAACTTGTCATTCAATATGATTTGTGTGTGTAGCTGTAGAATCGATTATATTCTTGTCGCGTTAAGAGGTGAGCTGAATTGTTTTGTATGTATATATTATAGCATCTAGAACTTTCCTTAGTGTATGTAGGATAACTAGATGGCAGGGAGTTAAGAAATGATCAAGGCATTTCTTTGAAGAAATCATTTTTTTCCTATAGTTATTTTACCTTCCTAATCATTCTTCCTAGTTACCCCCTTTTGAACCTAAAAGCCTTATTTCTTCTTAGCCATGAAAGTAGATTAATCCCTCTTTTTGTGAGACCTTAGATTTTTTATCCAAAGTAGTCTTAGGCACTTTAAGACTTTAAAGTTAAGGTCCACAAGGTATATTTCAAGGGAAAAAGGAAACAAATTATTGTAAGAAAAGAAAGTGAGAAGAAGAGGTGCCCATAAAACTTATGTTGTTTACTTGTTGCTAGGGAATCAAAAAAGAGAGCTCTAATTGCAAAATTTTTAGTGATTCTATGATTAGAAAACTAGCAGTCAAGTAGTGAAAAATAAGGCATGAAAAGAAAAGAAAAGGGTGAGTAATGAAAAGTGAACAAACAAGGAAAAAGGTGGTGGACAAGAAAAGTAAAATATGTCTTAAAAGTGCTTAGGGTGGTAGTAACTATAATACTAAATATCAATCCTACCCATCCCATAGTCGATATTACAATCAAGAAAAGTCCTTGTGATCTTAATCTCTTGAAGCAATTAGGTAGTCTTAATGTACAAGAAGGGCAAGCCTATAGTATGACTAAATATGTGCATTATATCATTTGTGAGTGTGTGCCTTACTTATTGTGTTCCATGTCTTTACATTGATGAATTTGAGAGAGGAACATTACTAAAATGAGGGGAATAAGAGGTCTAAATTGGTGTACCACTTGTTCCATGTGTTACACTTAATCATGTTGACCCTTTGTGTTGAAAATATGAGTCAGTTATAGAAGTTGTGTGATCTTGAGTGTGAAGTTTGCATATGTATTTGATGAAATTGTGTTTCTTATGATAAACCACTCTATGAATTATCCATGCTAGTTGGTTGAGTAAGAGTTGATAGAGGTTTCAAGTGTGATGGTGAAATATGAGTCTAGGTATGTTTTAAGGATTTTTCGAGCATGATCAATGGTTCAAGTTAAGGGTGGCGATGTTTGGCATAGTTTATGCCCCTTTTCCAAGTTTTTACTCATATTTGATCATTTTTTGAGTTCATTGATAACTCTCAAACTCACACTTTCTGGCAAAGTCTGAAGCGGTCGTTGTCAATAAAGAACCCAACAAAGAGGTTGGGGTCAAACCCATACGGATATAAGGTAAGATCTAGACTAATGCCGGTACTTAAACTTGTTGGTAAGTCATCTCCAAATTGGAGGGTGTAAAGAAAACGATAATAAAACAAGATTGTAATTGTGGTCGTTTCCAAGATTTGCAAATAACTAGGTTAAGTGTTCCCCATGGGTTCATAACTATTTCGGGTATATACACATGATCAATGTCAATGCTTACTTGTAGAACTAATAACTAGGGTTCATCCAAACGACTGGTTCGTACCTATTGGATGACTATACTCAATCACCGGGTTAGGTCTCATGAGCGATTTCAAGTTAACCGTTATCAATTTGTCCCAAATTAACTTTCCAGTGACCGTAGCTCAGGTGATACAATGATCCTAAAAATCAAGGCTTTTTGGTAATTCTCTTTTCCTAATCTCTTCTTCTCTAGGTTCAAGCAAGTAAAGAGTTTGGGAAAGTCTGTAATACCCTGAAAGTCCCTAAGATTAAACCCAGGATTTAAAATTTGAACTTGGCAGAATCTGGGAAAAATTCACAGAACGGGCCACCTAATGGATCATTGGTCCAACCAACGACCCGTGGGAAGTGTCCGTGGTGAGGTCTGGCCGGGTGGCATTTGGAGGTAATGGGTCAAGTAATAACCCATTGTTGGATGCAACGAGTCATCGCTTGAAGTCGTGGAGGAGACTGGTCCTTGGCCTAAGAGAAGGTAATGAGTCGTGGAATGACCCATTGCGGATAGCAACGGGTCATGGTTAATAACCGTGGGAAGGAGTATTAAAAACCTCCAGTTGAGGTAACGGAAGAAAACCACAACTCGTTGGAAGGAGGAACGAGTCATGGTGTGGCTAGGGGAAAGTCTTGGTAAGGTCATGAAGGGGGAAATAACAGACGACCTAACAGACCATTGTTTGAAGGGACGACTCATCTTGTCGAATCGTGGGGTCGAACTTGAGGATGTAAAGTCAGGCAGTGGAGACGACAGATGGATACCACGAGTCATGGTATCCAAAAATGACCTATTAGGATGGTCATTGTCACTGTCAGTGAAGAAATTTCAGGGATTTCATTAAGGGCATTTTCGTTATTTCTAAGTCCTAGGGTCCTAAAGTACGTCGTTTAAGGCTCAAAATGCATTTTTTATTGAGGGTAAAACCTATCCTAGGCTCATTCATATCCATGCATGCAAAGTTAGAAAATTAGGAAGGTGATCAAGCTTGATCTTCTTCAAGTTTTCCTTTAATTTTCCGTTGGGCTTTCAAGGAGTGGTGAAATTGGATCTTCCCCAGGTATGTAGGGTTATGAATGGGTGTTTTCGTTCATACCCATGCCCAATCTCTCCTAATTCATGAAGTTTTGTTTAAAAATCTTATGGGGTTTTATCTTAAATCTTGTCAAATTCTAATGATCTATACATGGGTTATTACTTCTCATGTTCTACATCATACTTTACAAATTATGATTAGATTTTACCACTAATTCAATTATAAATTTATTCATTTCAATTTTTATTAAATTATGCCTAATTATGCATATTCTATGATGAATTCGAGTTATGATCTTTACCTCTATTGTTGATGTTCATAAACCCATCATGATTTATTAGTCATGGTATTGATTTATTCAAATCCCCATTATGAATTTATGATTTAAAAAGAGTATACATGAGTTACAAGTATGCATAAACCTCATGATTTATGATTTACAATTTTGGCCGACTCACGGGCCTTACTCTCATGGCTAGTTCACGTATTTAAGAACATTCTTATGATTATTATGATTTAACTAACCCATGTATTTCATGCATATTATACTATGAGCACTATATATGTTTTGATAGTAGTATTTAACACTGAGTAGGTTTGGGGCCTAGGTTTTTCCCCGAATCTCAAAACTACGTGCCACCGTAGGACATGATGGGACCTCCCTTGAGACTATACCCTTTTCCCAAATGGGACTTTCATGTGTGATATCACGCCCTTCATGGTTATAGCCTTGGCAAGGTACGAACACCCTCCTGACTAGGGATTATAGGTCGGGCTCCATGTGTGCTCATATGGAGTATGTCGGTTATAAGAATCTCAAATTATTTCGCATGTTTTATGAATTATTGTGTTCATGTTATTTTGGCTCAAGTGATGATTTATAAAGTTCTCTTATGTCTATGGTGATGAATGGATTACGAATGATTTGAAAACCTTGAGCCTTATGTTATCTTATGATATTTATGTTATGAGCATGTTGTCCCACTCTTATGATCCCTTATGAGTTTTTATGTATTTCTAAATGTCTATTTTACTTACCTTGAATACTCGGTATATTTCACGTACTGACCGCATCCTCTATGCTGTATCATTTCATGATACAGGCTCCGATCTTCAGACCCAGCACCGTCAATAGTTCATCTCGGAGTTTAGCATCCAGCTCTTTGGTGAGTCCTCATTCTCCAAGGACCAGTTTGATATTAGTTATCTTTTCATGTTCAGTTTTCTAGACTTGTCGGGTTAGTTGGGGATGTTGTCCCATTAACCCATCGAATATGTTAGAGTCTTTCAGACTACATGTAGTATAGCTGTTATGTATGTTGTATGTTCCGCTTTCCATGTTATGTTATGTTTATGCTTCCGCTATGTCATTAGGCTAAGTATTCCTCTTTATTGATATTGATCTAGATGTATGTTCATGTCATGGGTCAACTTGGAGTCTATTGGGGCTCCTTGTTGTGTTACGATTCGGGTCTATGTTCCGGTATTGACAAAGTCCTAATGTTACGCACCACTAAGAAACGGTTAAAGATGAAGAGAATGCAATACAAGCATTTAGCATTAGTTTTGAATCACTTTGTGTAACCCTATTTCGTTAATCCATCATGGTTCCCACAACCCTAGTTGTGGAGGTTTTAGCCTCTCATAATTTTAATACTGCAATAAGTATTCATATACAAACACATAATTAAATACTTACAACAATAATTGGAAGAAAGCCTGCTTTGAATATTGATGAACAAATCAAGAAAAATTGATAAAACCAGGTGCTGATCTTAAGAATTGCTCTCCAAAACTTAATAATAATTCACAAGCAAAACTTTTTTCAATGTAGTCACACTTCTACTACCCTCTCTCTATGTTGTTTTTCTAAAACAAAACATAAAAGTTATTTATACAGACATCAGTAACCTTTTCCTAAGCTAATAAGGAAATTCCATATCTGGTGCCAACTCGTCCTACGACTAATCATTCGACCCGTAACAGAATTGTACGGGTCGTACTTGGCTCTCGTACGTTCCTTTGCTGCCACAGATTTGACTAAGTGCTGGAAACTAGTACGACTCGTACCATGGTCTTACAAGTTGTACAATCTATCCTTGGCTTGGCCCTGAGAACCTTGATATCTTTTGAAGTTTTCTACGAGTGTCGTGGCTTGCATCGTACCTTGCTCCTAGACTCGTACTTGCTTGTTGCATCTGGAGTTCTACCAAGTCTTTAATAATCACTAAAGCTCCCCATGGCTCATGGTATGGTTCGTAAGTAGTTGTTATGATCAATGGATTCCATATGTACCAAGAGACTGCTTGTGCAAATTTTCTCTGAAGATTTCCATGGACTCCAATTACGGCTCGTACCATCTTGGTGTAACTCGTACTGAAAGTCGTACTTTTCCTTCACATTATTTCAGCCTTCTGAGATTTTTCATGAGTCTTAGCTCGACTCGTACAATCTAAGTACGGCTCGTACTGAGATTGGTACTTAGCTGATTTTCTGCATTTTTATGCATCTTTTGCATATTTTTGCTCCAACATCTATTTTTTCTGAAGATAAAGTAAAAGCACATCATATCTATATAAACATACCTAAGTCCATGTTATTTTCTCATTTTTAAGCGTCGAAAGTATTGTAAACTCATAACACATCAACACCCTCAACTTAAGACTTTTGCATGTCCTCAGGCAAAGAAAACAAAAAAGTAAAAACGACTTTTAACTAGAAAATAAACCTAGGACACGACAACCAACATCAATCAAGATTTGCACCACAAACTCAAACAGCTTTTCACCCTTTATCCAATAAACCAAATCAGCATATGCACATCAAGCAACCACAGACCATGATAATGAGGGATCGAGATATATCATCTAGCTATTAGGAGATAGTCAAGTTATCACCAATGCTTTTCAAATAGATGATCTTGGGCAGATTTATATGCCCAAGTGATACTCAAACGTATTATTTTCTCCTTGTTTGTGTGCAATATGTATATATTCTCATGTAATTGGTAATAAAATATGAATTTATACTAACCAACATGATTAGCATTTGTTTTGCAGGAAAATATGATTTTTAGGAGCTAAAATGCATGTTGGAACTATATCGGAGTTGGACTTGGATGCGAGCGTGGAAAAGACATTGGAATGCACAAAGTATAGGGGCTACGCGATGGAGCCGTGCCACGCTACCATCGCGGAGGCACACTGCCTGGAGAGGAAATTAAATGGCAAATTCCAGTGAGGCCTCGCGACATCTCTGTGGCACGGAGATAGGCCTCCGTGTTGGCCTCTGTGCCACGTTGAGGCTATTTTACCGGACCCTGGATTTCCAGTAAAGGTCCGCGTCCACGCCGTGTCACGGAGGCAGTGCTCCGCGTTGACCTTCGTGACACGTTGCTTGTTATTCCGGGAAATATTTCCCTCTAGTATAAATAGCACACTTAGGTTTATTTTAATTAGTTCAGACTTGGTGGAGCTAGGACGTGGGTTAGCAGCAGTTGAGGGACGAAAAAGCTAAGGGATTTCTTCTCTTCCTTTCTTCTTTCAATCAATTGTATGTATGATTTACACTTGTTTTAGGATGATCAATCCACAAATGAGTGGCTAATTCTCTTCCTTGCTAAGGTTTTGAACATGTGTAGTGAATTTTGATTGTAAATGATATGGTTTTCTTCTTCTTCTTTCATGTTGTTCTATTAATTCTTGTTCTTACTGCATTAGTGCTTGGCCGACATAAATGTACATCTAAAAAGTCCAATTTCACTCGAGAGAGCAAGAAATTGGAAAGTTGTGAATTAATAGGGTATTGTTCTTAACTTGATTTGGGAAAATTGGGTTTTGATGGGCTTTCCTGATAGAAATATACTTGAAAGCCGTATTAGTCAATTTAGGAACCGGAATTGTATTGCTAGGTCGTAAATTGCATTTGATCACAGAAATGTAGACGAATGGTTTATGATTCTTAAGTGAAATTAAATACGAGAGTTTTAATTTCTAGGCTACTGTTCTTGGCTAGCAACATGAAGAAGAGATTAACCGTATTATTATTATAATCGAATTCATTACTTGTTCTTAACCTTGGCATGCTCATATCCATAGTTTAAATTCACAGTAAATAATTGTTAATAGTTTTAGTATATATTTTATAAACAAAAACTCATTTAACTGTTGGTTACGTTGTTGTTAGCATAATTAAAAGTAAGATAAGAATATAGTATACTTAGGCAAATTTTACATATCCTGAGCCTCCTTGGATCGATACTTGGCTTACTTAGCCACTTTATTACTTGTTTGACCACGTGCACTTGCGTGTCGGTTTTTACATATACCGAACAAGCCGAACAAGTTTTTGGCGCCGTTGCCGGGGAGGCTAGGCAAATTTGTGAAATTGTGTTTAGTGTAAATTTACTATATTTTTATTTTTATTTTCTTAAGTGTTAACAACTTGGTCTTAGCCTGTATTTTGCAGACTTGATTTCTGTGAACACTGGCAAGGGACAAAGAGCTGGTGGAATCTTACTTAGAGCCTGAACGTGAATTTCATAGTCAACGTAGAGAAGCTCTACAAAAGAAGCTGCAGTTGCTCAGACAGTCTATTATGGAGCAACAAAATCCACCAGTTGTGAGGGCAGTGTTAGTGCCCGATGAAGTAGCAGCAAGGCCGGTTCGCGAGGTGGCAATCCCACACGCTAACAATGTACATTCTAGCATCCGCAAACCAGAGCCTGGAGGGAGGTTTGAATGAAAGCAGAATATGGTGCAACTCTTGCACACAAGCGGGCAATTTACCGGTCTCCCTCATGAAGATCCACAACAACATCTCCAAAACTTTTTAGAGATAAGTGACACTTATATACCCGCTGGAGTGTCACCTGATTATGTTCGTCTCACCTTATTTCCGTTTTCCTTACTTGGTGAAGCCAAGAGGTGGTTAAAAGCTGAACCACCAAATTCTATATCAACGTGGGATGATCTTGCACGGAAGTTTTTGATTAGATTTTTCCCTTCTGGTAAAACAGCCAGACTTAGAAGTCAAATTCTAAGTTTTAAACAGAGGGAGGGAGAAAATCTATATCAAACCTGGGAAAGATTTAAATCCATGTTGCGGGACTGTCCTCATCATCATCAGTCCAATGAGGTGTTGGTACACACATTTATTGAGGGTTTGGAACCCCACACTAAAATTCTGTTAGATTTAGCAGCTGGAGGGCAAGCGCTGGAAAAGACTTACGAGGAGCTGTACACTTTCCTCAACCGAATTTCACAAGGCAATCCAGAATGGAATGCAGATTCATGTCGAGGTGGAGCAAGGAAAGCAGCAGGAGTGCTTGAAGTGGATGGATTTATAGCTATCGCTGCACAGATAGCTGCCTTGCAAAATCAGTTAAACAACCACTTCAGCAATATAAATTTGAACCAGCCTTCAGCTTCAGTCAATGCAGTCCAACAGATGTGGTGTGAAGTGTGTGGTAGTAGTGAGCATTCAGCTGAGTGCTGTGGTGCAAATCCTGATTCTGTTAACTTTGTGGGCAATGCACAGAGAAATCAACAGCAGTTTGGTAGTGGCTACAACTTAAATTGGAGGAACCATCCAAATTTTTCGTGGGGTAGCAACAACCAACAAGGACAAGGTTCTGGTCAGGGTATGAAGAGAAATCAAGGAGGGCAACAAAGCTATCAAGCTCAATTCAGAAATCACAATGCCCCTCCTCCACCACCATCACCGAGCATTGAGGAGATGTTCAAAACCATGATCGCTAATCAGGCACAATTGCAGGCTGACTATGTCAAATTGGCAGCCGAAGTGAAGAACAATCAGTTGGTGACCAAGGCTCTTGAATATCAGTTTGGGCAATTTGCCAGTGCCCAAAATACAAGACCCAGAGGAGGACTACCTAGCGACATGGATCCTAATCCGAAGTAGGTGAATGCAGTGACCACGAGGAGTGGTTTACAGTTGAAGGAGGTGGAACCGGAAACACCGCCTCAAAAGTCAGGAGCAGCAGAAGTTGAGGAGGAACAAAGTTCTGATAGGGGGAAGACCAAAGAAGCAGAAGCAGAAAGACCTCCACCCCCGTTCCCTCAACGACTCAAGAAACACAAGGAGGAGGCATGTTTCAATAAATTTATGGAGGTGCTTAAACAGGTAGATGTTAATTTACCTCTTGTTGATGTCTTGCAGGGAGTGCCCAAATATGCAAAATATATTAAAGACATCGTGGCCAACAAAAGTCGTCTGACTGAGTATGCCACGATGGCTTTGACGGAGGAATGCACTTTCCGGATTCAAAACAGACTGCCCACGAAACTGAAAGACCCTGGAAGTTTTACTATCCAGCTCACTATTGGGCAGAGTATCCAAGCTCGTGGATTATGCGACTTGGGAGCAAGCATAAATCTGATGCCATCTTCGGTATTCAGAAAGTTAGGTCTAGGGAGTCCTAGACCTACAACGGTAATCTTGCAGCTAGCGGGCAGATCCTTGGCTAATTCGGATGGCATTGTTGAGGATGTGTTAGTGCAAGTGGGCTCCCTCATTTTTCCGGTCGATTTTATTGTTCTGGATTTTGAACCAAATGCTGAAGTCCCATTTATTTTGGGACGACCCTTTTTGGCAACCGGAAAAGCATTAATTAATGTAGCTGTGGGTCAACTTACAATGCAGGCACATGACAAGATAGAAGTGTTTGACGTGTACAAAGCACCCAAGCTCCCGATTGTAAATGAGGAACTCTCGGTGATCAATGTGATTGATCATGGGAATGCTAATATAATGAATGATTCCCGAGAGTTAACAGGAAGGCCACCAGATGAGGTTGAGCACTACTGGGGGGAGGACAAGGATCGTGAAAAATCGTCCATTACCCTGGTAGATAAATGAGCATAATGGACGTCGAGCCGCGACGGTAAACCAGGCGCTGCACGGGAAGCAACCCGTGAAAAGAAAAATATTCTATTTTTCTTCTTTTAGTAGAGTGTAATTAATTTGTATTTTTATTTTATTTTTCTTTTTCTTGATTTCGTACAAATTTTTCGTTTTAGTTAGTATTTTGTCATTTTAGTTAGGGAAATCTATTAATCTAACCAATTTTGTTTAGTGAAGTGATTTTCAGGTCAAACGGAGAAAAATATGCATGGAAGCGGGAAAAATAAGGCAAGGTATGAAAAAATAATTTTATTGAAGAAACAGTGCACTGGGGCGTTGGCTCCGTGTCACGGAGGGAGGGCTCCACGTTACCCTCCGTGACACGTTGCAGGCAAAATCTGGATTTTTAAAATTTCCAGAGAGCCATCGCGTTGGCTCCGTGTCACGGAGGAGGTGCTCCGCGTTACCCTCCGTGACACGTTGCCTTATATTTGGTGCCGGGTCACACCGGGTTGCCGGGTGACCCGCGTGTTTTTCTTTAAATTAACCCCGATTTTGCCCAATTTTTCCCCATTTCTTCTACTCTCCGCGACCAAAACACCCAAATCCCCCTCCCCAACCAACGTGCCACGCTATTAGGCAAGGAATACGTCAAGTTTCTTCGGTTCTTCAACTCAAAGGTACGTTTTCCTCGTTTCTCTCAAATTTTTGGCGATTTTAGTCTAATTTGGGCATGTGAGGTGAGATATATCACCCCAAGTAGCAATTTAACATGATGTTGAGTTATCTGTGATTGACATATGTTCGGATTGTTGTAATTAGCGGTTGAACTTGTCGATTACGTGAATAATTCGGATTTGAGTGAAAAATTGCATTCTAGGGCTTGGGTTATTGAATTTGACTTGGGCAACTTGATAATTTAATGAATTCGATGCCGGGGTGTGGTTGTAAATTGAGATAAGTCGAGGTAAATATTGTGTGAATGTTATAGGAAGACGAATTCTCGAATTGTTGGGGAAAATGTGAAAATTGTGTAAATTGGTTTGAATATTTGGATTCGATTGTATATGGAATGTTTTTGCCTTTGTTTTTATTTGTTGTTTTTGTTGCTAAGTGCGATAATTGAATTGTTAGCCATAGTAGGATTGGGATTAGTTGTATGAAGTCTGAGTAGTACACTAACCGTTATACTGTCGAAATTTTTTTTGTGAACGCACTAAGCATAAAGTGTATACTTGTTGTCTTTGGTGTAAATAGAGTTATCCTTGCCGTAGTTTTGTAAAAGTAGCTAAGGCCTAAGTGTGGGGTAAACGTTGTGTAACCCGATCTTAGCCTAAGTTAACATCTTTATAGCTTAACTTTGTGCTTGTTAATTTATATTGACAGGTACAATGGCTAGTAGACAGGATAAGGGCAAGGGTGCTTCTACCTCAGGCGCCGGCAGAAAAAGAATGAGATTGGGCACCGCAGTCCCAGCTGCACCAGCTGTTCCGCGCGGCCAACGCCGCCTATACGGAAAAAGGTGGGTAACCGAGGAAGGAAAGAAATGGTATGCTAAGCATAAGGAGAGCAAGTACTTCCTGGAGGAACATATTGCACGGGAACCACTAGCACAGGAGTTCCCCCGTATTGTGCAAAGGATTGAAGCAGCTGGGCTCAGCTTTATCTTTCAGGAGCCCAAGGAGTGCAACCTCCATTTGGTCTGAGAGTTCTACGCAAATTGGAACCCGGCCATCAGAAGCCACACAATAAAAATCAGAGGGCAGATTGTCACTCTGGAACCCCAGCAATTTAATGCCATCGTTGGAGCGTGGGACACAGACGCCCACGTTCTCCGCTAGCAAAACATCACCCCACCATATGCTGACATCAGACGTAAATTGTGTGGGGATCGATCCATAGCCCGATGGAGTAGACATAAGGAGAGGGGTTACCACCAGACTCTGCCTTATTCGCAGATGAACAGGGAGGCCAGAATATGGCTGAAAATTGTATGTTCGTGCTTGATCCCGGAAGTTCATATGACGGATGTGACCCGGGACCGTGTCTGCTTGGTGTATGCCCTTATGAAAGGGCTTGAGATTAATGTTGGGGCGGTCATTATATCCGCCATGAAGAGAGCCAGACTACACCAGGGTCACAGATACGGGTTTGGCGGACTCATCACCACCTTCCTCCGAGGCCTCGATGTCGAGGAAGAGGCCTTGGACTACATCCCGCAATTGGAGCGGAGGGCCCTCGATGTAACAAAAACTAAGGCCCCCGACACCACACATGGGCCAGTGCTGACTTTGGGCGAGCGACATGCTCGTGACGATCAGTACATGGCACGTATGTTCGGCATGTAGATGCTTCAGCAACGGATTGGTGGGAGACCAGCCACCGAGGAAGAATTATGGCAGCTGGAGCTGGATTACCCATTTGGCGAGAATGCCAGAGCTCTATGCCGAGTGGGACCAGCCTTCATGGAGCCGACTGATGACGATGTCCCTACTGATGAGGAGACACGTCGGGAGGACTCCGATGTGGAGTCCGATGACGATGATGGAGCTGACTCAGACATGGGGGACGAGGCAGCAGCACCAGATGAAGAAGTCGAATATTTCGACTGATCAGGGAGTTCCACCACCCGAAATGTTGTTTTGTAATTTTTGTGAACACTGGGGACAGTGTTCGATTTAAGTGTGGGGTGGGGAGTAGCTAGGTGCTGGGACTTAGGCTCTAATCTGCTGTATGCTTTTTCCTTGGTTTGTATGTATGTTTGTGTTTCCCTGTGGTGAACTGATTTGTGTTGTATATGGATATATTTATTTGTGTGGTTAATGATGTATGTTATGAAAAGTTATGGTTGCCAGTGTAAATATTTTGTAAATATTTTTTTTCTATCGAGATGATCGATATTTTTCAAAAGTTTTCGCGAAAATATTTTGCACTTGTAAATATTTTCTTTCTATCGAAATGATCGATGTGTTGCAAAAGTTTTTGGTTTTTTTTTTGTTTGGGTTTCTCGAAGTTTGTTTTCGGTTCTTTTACCGAGAATAGTCCCATTGAACCGATGTCATAGTTAGTGACCGTTCCCTATGATGGATGGATGACGACCGTCTTAAGGGAAATGTAGTCGGTAGTAGTAGGATTTTAATTTATTTTTAACTTTTCTTTGGTGGAATGCATCAATGAACCTGTAGTTGCTTTATGGTTGAAAAATTTCGTTGCGTGTTGTAACTGATGTTCAAAAGGTGAAAGTGATTCGTTTGAAAGCATGCAATTTGGTAAATATGTTGAGTTACCTAGGCTATAGAATTTGATTCAGTATGATTGAGGCTTAATTTTGAATTCATGTAATTGGTTAATTCAAGAGTCTGTGAATACATCTTGATTTGAGCATGTGCATGAAGTGTGTGAAGTGCGGCATTGCTATTCCATGCTATTGTGAAGTGTCTAGAACTTGCCTGGTGTGTATACAAAATGAAATGAAAGAAGTGTAGTGTTGGAAAGGATGTAGGCATTTCTTTGTTTAACCGAGAGTTTCCAATTTATTTTTCTTGTCATACTCTACCTTTTTATGTGATTGTATACCCTAGTCAGCCCTTTGAGCCTTTAGCCGATTTCTTTCTTTCTTTTGTCCAAAATTGCATAAACCAAGCTTTATTCCTTCTTTTCATTAGCTATAAAAGTCTATACAAAACTCTTAAGCTCTTACAAAGAAAAGAAAATGTTCCCAAGGTGTCAAGGAGTGAGAAGAGTGAAAAGAAAAAGAAGAGCAGAGTGAGGAAAGAAAAGATGATGTTGAAGAGGCACTTGTTATAATTAAATGATATTGAGGGTACATGAAAACCCTTTGTTTTGTGTCAAGTGTGTTTGACGAAATGGGAAAGTAAACCAGCATGAATGGGAGAAAAAGAGAAAAAGAAGAACAATATCCATGAGTCGATGGGAATGTGTTGAAAAGGCGCTTAAGGATGTTAGTGACTATTATTGGCTAATCCAATATATATACTAGTTCCATAGCCCCATTACAACCCATTAAAGTCCTACGTGATCTTACATTGCATTTTTTTATATTAGTGGAGTAATACACTAAGGGCAAGCCTATGGGTCACGACATGATGCATGTGAATTCTTTTGGGAGAGAGAGTGAAATTAATTTTTATATGCCCCTACTTGCATGTTTGTGTGTTGCATGAACAAAAAGGGGAAGATTCTCTTGAGTTGTGAGGGCACATGCTTGATGAAAGATTGATTTTCGTGTCGGATTTCGTGATTAGTTGATTTTGCATGAGTTTGCCGATATCAAGAATCAATTCTTAAAGTCTAGGAAGTCTTGATGTATTAAAGGTCATTGTATTGTAAGACCAAGCATGTTTTCGTGATGATTTGCAAAAATTGAATAATCGGTATGACCATAGCGTAAATGGTCGCACCATAGTGACGAAGGTTGGGATGTAATTTGCATGAGTTGTGTATGTGTTGTTCGAGGACGAACAAGGATTTAAGTGTGGGGTAAGTGATCTTGGGCAGATTTATATGCCCAAGTGATACTCAAACGTATTATTTTCGCCTTGTTTGTGTGCAATATGTATATATTCTCATGTAATTGGTAATAAAATATGAATTTATACTAACCAACATGATTAGCATTTGTTTTGCAGGAAAATATGATTTTAGGAGCTAAAATGCATGTTGGAACTATATCGGAGTTGGACTTGGATGCGAGCGTGGAAAAGACATTGGAATGCACAAAGTATAGGGGCTCCGCGATGGAACCGTGCCACGCTACCATCGCGGAGGTACACTGCTTGGAGAGGAAATTAAATGGCAAATTCGAGTGAGGCCTCGCGACAGCTCCGTGGCACGGAGATAGGCCTCCGCGTTGGCCTCCGTGCCACGTTGACGCTATTTTACCGGACCCTGGATTTCCAGTAAAGGTCCTCGTCCACACCTTGTCACGGAGGCAGTGCTCCGCGTTGACCTCCGTGACACGTTGCTTGTTATTCCAGGAAATATTTCCCTCTAGTATAAATAGCACACTTAGGTTTATTTTAATTAGTTCAGACTTGGTGGAGCTAGGACGTGGGTTAGCAGCAGTTGAGGGACGAAAAAGCTAAGGGATTTCTTCTCTTCCTTTCTTCTTTCAATCAATTGTATGTATGATTTACACTTGTTTTAGGATGATCAATCCACAAATGAGTGGCTAATTCTCTTCCTTGCTAAGGTTTTGAACATGTGTAGTGAATTTTGATTGTAAATGATATGGTTTTCTTCTTCTTCTTTCATGTTGTTCTATTAATTCTTGTTCTTACTGCATTAGTGCTTGGCCGACATTAATGTACATCTAAAAAGTCCAATTTCACTCGAGAGAGCAAGAAATTGGAAAGTTGTGAATTAATAGGGTATTGTTCTTAACTTGATTTGGGAAAATTGAGTTTTGATGTGCTTTCCTGATAGAAATATACTTGAAAGCCGTATTAGTCAATTTAGGAACCGAAATTGTATTGCTAGGTCGTAAATTGCATTTGATCACAGAAATGTAGACGAATGGTTTATGATTCTTAAGTGAAATTAAATACGAGAGTTTTAATTTCTAGGCTACTGTTCTTGGCTAGCAACATGAAGAAGAGATTAACCGAATTATTATTATAATCGAATTCATTACTTGTTCTTACCCTTGGCATGCTCATATCCATAGTTTAAATTCACAGTAAATAATTGTTAATAGTTTTAGTATATATTTTATAAACAAAAACTCATTTAACTGTTGGTTACGTTGTTGTTAGCATAATTAGAAGTAAGATAAGAATATAGTATACTTAGGTAAATTTTACATATCCTGAGCCTCCTTGGATCGATACTTGGCTTACTTAGCCACTTTATTACTTGTTTGACCACGTGCACTTGCGTGTCGGTTTTTACATATACCGAAAAAGCCGAACAATAGACAACTGGCAGAATAAAACACAAACCATGTACTCTTACAGAAAATGAAGTCCCCACTCACAAATATAGAAAAACATGAAATATGGGACTGAACAAGTAAGACTCTCACCCTCACAAGAAAGTTCAAAATACTGCACATGGGATATCATAGGCTTGCCCTTATTTTCTCTACGTCGTCTTTTTAGATGGTCAAGCTAGGATCAGTACAGGACTTGATTCGGCTTGTAATGTAGCCCTTCGGTCTGGGTATGGTAGATATGGATTCTTTTTAGTGATTAAACCCTCCTTGACACTACATACACGCTCCACTTTTCACTTTTTTCACTCTTTTTTCTTTTTCAACCTTTCTCCTCCCTTCTCACCATTTTTATGCAATTGTATGGGTATGGTATGTTTTCACAGTTTCATTCATTTTTCTCTTTTTATATATTCTTTTCAAGTTTTCTTCTCTTTATCTTTCTTGTCACACCATACCTCATTTTTAACCATTTTTCTTTTTTTCTTCCTTTTTCACCTCACCGATATCTATGCACCCCTACTCTAGCCACCCTCAACTTATGCATTTTGCCTATGTTGAGACTCACAATGCCCAAGGAGGGACCAGGGACAAAACAGATTCATTATAAAAAAAAGGTACAGTTAATTAGTGAATAAAAGAAAAATGGTTCATTTAAGGCTCAAAATCGGGATCAAGGGAATCATATTATTCTGATATGGTAATTTAAGCTAAAAATGGGCTAAACAAAAATGTCCTATTATTTTTTCCTAACCAACCAGCCTAAAAACTATGTAAAGACCAACCAAGCAAGTTCTAGATCCTATACACAGTATTGAACTAGGTATAGACCTCACTCACTCATGGTACATGTTTTGCATTCATTCTACATGTCCGGTTTATACATGGCTAACAAGAACTACTCATGCTAATACACTAAATGACACAAAAAGATCCACATAAATCATACTTTGCAATCAATTAAGTACATAACTAACCATCAAAAAAAATTTAAATAGGATCAATTTTTACAAAACTTCAAAACTACCGCAATTTATTGGCTGAGTAATTCTAAGCTACTTTCTAATTAAACAGGAATATTCTAAAAATGAGCGGTTCTACTAGATAGCATGTCCGAGGGAAAAGAAACACGGCAAGAAAAACCCTCAGATGAATCTAAAAAATCAAAAAAAATATAAGTACACCCCCTTCCCTTTTAAAAAGCATGCTTCGTCCCCGAAGAATAGAATGTGAAGTACAAGGAAGGGAACATATTGAGGTGTACTAAGTTCTCTTTAATCCTACGGAGGTGGTACCTCTACTACTGCCAGCACACTCAATGGTATATTAATTGGGGGAATGGTTACCCCCTCAGCAGTAGTGGTCGCTTCTATGACCACTGGAATCACTAATGCTGAATATGGCTTGCCTGAAGGGTCTTTGGCACCCGCAAGCTCGGCATGGGCAGTGGTGGAGGTACCCGCTCCTCTTGCTCTCTCAAGCAGCTCCGACCTATGCTCATCGTGAGTCTACTGGTTCTCCAATATTGGCCGCTTGCACTCTTTGTTTTCTTTCTTTCTCTTTCTCTTTAGGGTCTCGTCTCCAACATCCTCAAGACCCTCTTTTTCCCTTTTTCTCTCTCATCTCCTGTCACCTCCCAATATGCCGCTTAATCAAGCTCCTCATATAGACCAATGTCAAGGTCAGGAAGAGTGGGGGCTGCTAAAATTGTCAGCTTCCATGATGACAGCTCAACTACTTGGCTCTGAAGAGCCCCCAGCTCCTCACGGAGGCTGCCAGTGTCAGTCTGCTCGGCCATACAATCATTGACGCGACTCTCAAAGCTATCTAGCCTGGTGTGTAGGACCTGTGCAACTGCCTTAATCTCAACCTTTACCCAAGTCTTGATGTTCTCCATCATACACTGTACCTTCTTCTCAGCTACGATCAGTCTCTTGGCCATTTTTTGGAGAAATTCCTGAGGTACTAGCATGTACCCAACTGGGGTCTGGATCGAAAGGCCCATAGGTGGCGTGGCAGAGGTGCTGAGATATGCCTCTGAATGACCAGCGTCTATGGCCGATGGAGGCATTCACCTGCTCACCCCTAATTGTCTGTGGTACCGGGACTGTGGTAGAAATTCGTGCTTGGCTTATCAAGTTCATTCTTCTCAAATTAAGTGGATATCTTCTATTCGCTATCCTTTAATCAACTTCTCCTTACCACGATGCACCTTGATACCTGCCTTTTTGCACAGCTTGAATAAAAAACTGGGGAATGAGATGGTAGTGGTCAATCCCATATCTCGATCTCAGATCTCCTTCGCAATGACCTTGGGGATGTTGATGGTGTATTTGGACATCATACATGCCACCAATGCTACTCTGCTTACGCTAAGGGTATTCTTATTCATGGTCGAGGCCAACCGGTGGCGAACTAACGTCCAGCAGGATTTTTCTATGAAGTTTAAGGAATTCTTTGTGACCTTCTTTCCGCTAGTGACCTATTCTACTTCCTCTTTGTCCTCAGCAATAATCTCGGAAAGCTACTAAATCTGCCTCTGCCTTTCATCAATGCCTAACTGCTTGATCTTTTTCATGGCATCCACCTGTAGTTATACTCCAGTGTAGTGTGTGGTGGTATGAATTGTGTCCCATATAACACTGAGCAATAGGGCACTCAGATATATCAACATTGCAGACTCGTACCATGACGCTCTCCAACTTGGGTTGATCTTTTAATTTTTGCCCTTTCTTTGCTTTTTGCTCCATGGTTGCCAAATAGTTGGCAAAGAACTCCCAGACGATCTTTGAAGTGTATCGATATGGGGTTCTAGCCATCCTATCAAACCCATATAATTGAATATCTGCTTTGTCTCCACCTTATTTAGTGCATTAGTGAGGATCCACGGCTCTTCTTGAATACTCCACCTACGTTTTTTCTTGGCGGTGAGAGAAATACCTTGTTCATAGATTTCCTGTGCTCCTGTACTCTCCACCGAATGGTGCGGTTCTCCCTAGGCGAAGTCTACTCCTACTCAGCATTGACTGCCTCCTCCTAATATCTAGACTCACTATCTCCATCGCTGGATTACGCCTCCTCGGACCCCTCATCCTCATTAGAGCTATTTCCAAACTCTTGGGATCTTTCCACAGCTCCCTCCTCAGACTAGGGAGCACCAGCAGATGTGGCAGTGGCTGCCTCAGCCTGGGCTTTAGCTTTTTCCCTAGTGGTTTGGAGCAGTTGCTTTGGATGATTTCTTTTCTAAGTCATTGTACCTATGGAGAAAAAGGGTTAAAATTCCAAACCTGAGAAAAAGAAAGTAAAAAAAATCCTCTATAATTTTTCATGGGTCTTTAGTACAAGTCGTACCTTGGAGGTACGATCTATAGTGAGACTCGTAATATCTTAGATCAAAGTTATGCCTCTGAGGTACTGCTCATACCACGAAGGTACAATCCGTACCACGAGTCGTATGAGGATGCCCCTTTAAAATCAATGTTCTATAATTTTTCATGACTCATGGTACGACCGTAAGTCGATTCCATGAGTCGTAGGAAGGATCGTGCTATCACTTTTGGACTTAACCCTTTTTAGACCCTGGTACGATTACTACGTACGACTCGTAGCAGGATACTACAGCCAGTACTAGGTTTCATACCTATTAACTTTTACATGTTTGGCTTGGGATAGTCCCAACGATCCATCCTATGAGTCATACTGTGAAACCATGAGTCATAGGAAGGGTTGTGAAGCTTTTCCTTGCCTTATTTTCAAGTCGGTTTGCAGGTGAATTTAATTTTGTGTTGGGTACTCAGAATTTCCCAGGTCTAGGCATGCATTCTTCACGTTATTACAACTACCCATTCCTCCCCTTTCTATTCACAACCCGTAATTCAAGTTATAATAGTTCCTATTCAATTTGTAACATGCTAGAATCCTACCCATTCACACATTTAATTTGCACATCTCTGGTCATTGTACTTTTCTATTTTACATGCATTTTAAGGACTCCCAGTTAGTAAACAAATTTTCTCAAACACAAAAGGTCTCTTTACCGATTCAAAGCATAATAAATTACTTGAATGATGCAAAATTTTGCTCCCTTCGACTGAGAATTAGTGACTAGGGCTGGACTTCAAGCTTAGCAATGTTAATCGAGCAAAAATCTTACTCAATTGATTATGACCTTGAGTTTTGGGTGTGAGGGAGTCATGGGTGCTTTCGTGAGTTCATGTTTTAGTGCATGGGAGAAGTTTACTTGTGTTTTGAAGTTTAAATAGATTTTAGGGAAGATTTAGAAAGTCTGGGCTTAGTCGGGTATTTTACTCAATTTGACCCACCACGACTCATACCATGAGTCGCAGGGAGGCCCTACAGCTCGTCCCTAGGAATCGTAATAGAAACTTACCTGTGGACCTACGAGTACATCCTACTACTCGTACCATGAAGGTACAACTCGTACTATGACTTGTAGATCACTCTTAATTGGAGATCCATGCCTTGGAAAGCTTGTAACTAAAGTGAGTATTATGATCCGTACAATGAAGTTACGAGTCGTAGGACCAACCATACCCTAAACTCAAGCACTAAGATACATCTCTACTTCTCACCACGACTTGTACTATTGCCCGTACAATCCTCTTCCACCTGTTTTTGTTTCTCCTTCCCACTGAGCACACATAAGTCAATGATCTTGGGTTGCCTCCTGTCACGAGCCGAACATAGGCCCGGATCAAGACATGGGACAAGGAGCCCCGAGAGACTCCAAGTAGACCCATGGCATGACCATACATCTAACTCAATCAATAAAAATGAAAGACTTAACATAATGAACATAATGGAAGTCTAATCATAACATAACATCATATCCAAAATTCACATAGTACATGATAAGTTGATTACTACGTACAGTTTGAAAGCCTCTAACATATCTGATGGATTGATGGGACAACACCCCAATTAATCCGACAAGTCTGAAAACTGAAAATGCAAAGATAAATGATAACAAATGGTCCTCGGGAGATGAGGACTCACCGCTGAAGCTGAATACTAACTCCAAAAACTGGCTAGTGACGGGGTTGAGTCTGAAGATCGGAGCCTGTATCACAAAATGATACAGCATAGAGATGTGGTCAGTACGTGGTATGTACCGAGTATGCAAGGTAAGTAAAACCGCTTAAATAAGTAAAATTATTTAAAACATGCATAATATAAAACAGAATAAAGATAAGAATCTGAAAGTAGGGCTTGCATGCTATTTTCTAAAATCATGATCTGAACAGAACTTAATCGAATGACCCAAAGCTGAAATCTGATAATCATAAGTAAAATTGTACATTGGGTCAAACCTATTTTAAAACATATATATATATATCATGAATGATAAACATGCATAACTTAAATCATGAGAAACAATGGGCGACTCGTCATATAACCGACATTACCACGATAGAGCTTACGTGGTCCTGACTATCACACTTAAATGAGCAGAGCCGTCCAAAGCCTTGCCAAGGATAAGGACACTACCATGATATCAATATCAAGCTGGAGGCCTCTTGGGGCAGGGGAAAGCTCACAAAGGAGGTCCCAAATAATTTGATCATACCTACATTGGCACATAGTTCTGAGGCATAGAGTTGACTGACCCTTAGCCTACTCGGTGCTAGACACTACTCCCAAAAACATGCATATGCTCTCCATCACTTTTCAACAAAGCTGACCATCATCTAGTGACGAAGCCGAATAATCATGTACATATAAAATCTGAAATCATACATGAGGAGCCTTGGCTCAAACCATACCATAAGTTGTACATAATTGGGAGCCTTGACTCCAAAACCATGTGGTAAGCTAATTAACTTGAAATCATATATCGTACTTGAACAGATGGGCTTGGCCAATACTTAAACATGCTTGAAAATACCTTATTCACTTGAAAACATGATTTTCATCATAAATATCTCATCATACTTGAACATACATCATAAATCTCAACTTTCATGATCTTCTCATGGATGGGCATTATAATTTATAAAACCTAAAAACATGATTTATAATTGAAAACATTGTAAAACTTGCCCATGAATCATAATTCAATAATAAAAACATACTCAGATCATACCCATGTAGAAAATTAGAAAATTCATGCATTGGGTTAAAACCCCATAGGATCAACATATAGATTTTCATGAACTAGAGAGGGATTGGGCATGGGTCTGAACAAATTATCCATTCATAACCTTACATACCTAAGAGAATCTAATTCTATAATTTCTCTAATTGCCCAAGGAAGAGTTGATGAAAAACTTGAAGATATTAAGCTTACATCACCTCTCTAGGCTTCTAAGTTTGCATGCATGAATAGGAATATCCTAGAATGAACTTACCCCTCTTAAAACTCAATATTCATAGATTAAAATGAAGTAGTTTAGGCCTTAGGATCATAGAAATTATGGAAAATCCCTTAATAAATTCGCAGGGAAAAACTGACTGCCAGTCCCCACGAGGGACTGGACGAGTCCTTACCACAGGCCATGACACATGGTCTCCTGTCGTCGAGTACACTACCAACATTTCACCTAAGGCTCATCATGAGGAACTACATGGGTCGTTACTGGTGACCACGACTCGTGGTCACCACTCGTGGTCTTCTATCGGAAAGTCCTCTTCCTTCACCTCAACCTTGGCCACGACTGACTCAATGAGTCGTGGTGCTGACCACGACTCGTGGTCATGTATGTGGTCACCCAAAACTCAGAAATTTCCATCTTAAGTCTAGCACCTCACCACGAGTCACTTCACGACTCGTGTTCTACCCCACGGGTACAGGACGAATCATTCTATGACTTGGTGCAAAAAATTCTGTTTTCTCCATTTCAATTCCCGGGTCTGATCTAGGGCTTTCGAGGTATAACACCTCCCAAGAAGTGCGTGATTTAACATCGCCGCACAAAGCCGATGGATCGGTTACTCAGAATTCACCAAATCGCCTCATGGGTTGCCTCCCAAGAAGCATCTAATTTAATGTCACAGAACGACATAAGTCTCTTGACTACTCATACTTCGTCAAGGAACTCAGACTCATCCTCGATTGTTGAGACCACTATATACTCCTTGGTTGTTTCATTGACAGGCAGACATTGAAGGTGACCTCTTCTTTATTTAGTCTGAATTTTAGCTGGCCAACCTCCACATCTACTAGAGCCCTCCCAATGACAAGGAATGGTCGCTCCAAAATAATGGGAACTCAAAATCAACTTCGCAATCAAGTATCATGAAGTCCGCTGGGAATGTGAATCTATCCACATTAACAAGCACATCAAACAAGACCTCCACAGGCTTTTTCACTGTTCAATTGGCCATCAGCAGCCTCATAGTAGTCGGTGTAGGGGATCCAAAGCCCAGCTGCTTAAACATAGCTAAAGCAATTAGATTGATGATCACTCCCAAGTCGTAGAGTGCCCTGGCAAACTCAACATCACTAATTGTACATGGAATGGTGAAGGCACCTGCATCCTCCTTCTTCTGTGCAAGGACCCATTAGGCTATAATGCTACAATTGTCACACCCCACCTTGGGGGGTATGACTGGCACCTGGTGCCCTACTAGGACCTGAACTGCTGGACTATTAAGCCTGGGCATATCTAGTGCCTCACTGGCTCTAACTCATATTTCTGGAAACAAAGGGCTATATAACGGCTGTCAACACAGCCCCCGGCCTATAGCCTCCTGTACCTGTACTAACAGCTGACCAGAAACATATCAATTCAGGGAAACCTATGCGGGACGACAAGGCCACCATGCTGTCTAGTTATCTGTAACTTAATCATAGAATATTAGGAAGCTATGTGACCGGCAAGGTCACCACTACTGTCAAACTATGGCCCCACACGGCCAACATGAAAGAAACAGAAGTACCAACAACTAAACAACTGCACGGCCCCACACGACCGGCTCATCTGACCACAGGGAAATATATACAGACTGCAAGCCTCTAGGAATAGCAATAGAAATGATCGGGACAGGTCCCCGACCTACCCGTACTATACAGCAAAAAGGAAATGAAATACACCTCTGGAATTCAGTCTCCGGATGACAGGAGCTGAATACTCGATCGCTGACAGGAATCACGTGGTATCGCCTGCTCGTTTATGAGTACCTGCAGGCAAGTAATGCAGTGCCCCGCCGGGCGTCAGTACCGCTGGTACTGAGTATGTAAAGCAATAACGGAAAGAAATGTCTGAAAACAACAATATAACTGATGAAACTAAAGTAGGAAGGAATAGATTAACTGTCTGATAATGTAAGTCACACCTTCTCTTAATTATACTGGAAGGAGCAGGAGTCATACCTGAGGATTTATCATTCTACTATCGATTTACTCGTATCTACTATAACACGGTTCAACATATCCTATCATACATAGCACATGCAAACCTTACCCGGCCCCCATAAGCCGGGAGGTACAACCAGCACAGAATCTATACCCCTACCCCGGTCGTCCCATCTCCTATAATAACTATAAGCATCCTGCTGGTCCCCTGGGTATGCACTTGGGCTCGCTGGGCCCCTGACTATAACTGTACCTGAGTCCGGAGGACTCCTGAATCAACACCCCGGGCGTATCCGCTCGACGGGGGTGTTAAGGGCCGACCAAGGCACAATATGGGGAAAACTGGCATCCCATATTCGTCCCCTGTGGGACGGCATGCCACTTCGTAGAGCGACGTATCCTCGTCCTCTGGCAGACGAGTCGATACAGCTATTAACTCTGGGGCAGTCATGGATGCTAGGTAATCCAACCCCAAACAATACAACAGTCTCAACTAGTAATACTATCTGCATATACCACATACTGAAGCTAATGATAATAAAGTGTTTGTACATACTGCATGCTGAACTAGTGATAGCGATATGTACGTATTTAATACATGCTGAGACTGATAATAGTATATATATATAGATATAATCTTCTGCCATACTGTACTGAGTCTAATGCTGAACATGATATAGTATTTCTGCTGAAAACTATGTTGTATACTGAGTTTCTATAGTAACATGATTTACTATTCCTAACATGCTTTCCAACTTCATTTTAACTTATTATTCTATTTCTGAGATGTCTTACAGATACTACATTGCTCTACTGGGTTTCAACTGAATACAATGATATCCTAACATTCTGTGTTAGATCACATACTGAGCATGCTGTGGAATTCCTAATACTTATATTAGAATCTATATCGCGCCAGCAAGTTTCGCGCAAGTTATAACCTGATGCTTCTAATATCGTATCAACATTCGTAATAAACATAATACATGGCTTCTGACATTCTATTGGCCTATAAATTACTGTACTGTACCGAGATTACTTAACTTGCCGAGGAAACTAACTTTACATACCTTATCCTTGAACTATTCGTCTGTCGGATGAGGCTCGGCCGGTACTTCAACTATTTTCTCCCAACTGCATTCATAAATATGTCAATTAATACTAAATACAACTTTATTTTTTTTAAAAGGCAATGTCACTTTCGATATAGTTTATAGCCTAAACTTAGGCTTATCGAAAGACGGCCAAAAACTCGCTATTTTTGAGAGGTCCAGAAGGGAGAAATATTCATTTCACAGCTAGGAACACATAGACACTAATTTAGAGCAATTCCACTTACCTTAGCTCGGTGGCTCGACGATTCGTCAGCCGTATTTTACGAAACTGAATCCGTAGGAATGCTCTCTGCTGCTAAATACCTCAGTATCTGGAGTTAATTTGCGTTTGGACAACGTTTAGCAGTGTAATCGGTCGAAAATTATAATCCCTCCTTCGTTCTTCTCCTTTCTCTGATTTCTCTCTCTGTTTCCTGGAATTTCCTAAGTGTTTAAATGATTTAAACCCGAAGTGGGCTTTATATACTTGGGCCTGGACAAGGCCAATGTGTCACGGAGCCAACGCGGAGGCCTCTCCTCCATGACACGCTGCCATCGCGGAGGGGCTCTGCCTCGGCTCCTTCCGCGATGGTTTGACAGATTTCTCGTCCGATCTTTTCCCGGGCCTTTCTCCAGCACGTATGGCCTTCAAATATGCTTAACCAACGTGCGAATAGGTCATTTAGGTGTCGGGAATTCTACGGGGTATAACATTCTCCCCCCCCCCCTTAAGAACATTCGTCCTCGAATGTATATTGCTATCTAGAGGACTACTTAACTTACTTTCTAGGAAAATTTCGGCAGAGTTCCCCCTGTAATATGGACTATAGCAAAAACCTGAAATGCAGAAAAGTCCAACGCAGGCACTGCACATACTATTTTAAGATCCACTGGATAACTAAGTATCAATCCTTCTCATTCACACACATACAACTATATGGTACTGCATAAGTAATAATACGGACATACCTGTCGCCTGACTAGGCCTGAAATAGGTGAGGGTATCTGACTTTCATATCTTCTTCAGCTTCCCACATCATTTCCTCACGGTTCCTGTTATGCCACAATACTTTGACAGACGCAACATCTTTAGTCCTCAACCTGCGAATTTGTCTGTCTAAGATAGCTACGGGAACCTCTTCATATGCTAACTCTTCTGTGACCTGGACATCCTAAACTGGAACTACTGTAGAAGGGTCCCCTACGAACTTTCTCAACATAGAGACATGGAATACTGGGTGAACAGATGCTAACTCTAGAGGCAAGTTCAATTCGTATGCAACTCGGCCTATTCTTCGCCGAATCTGATATGGCCCAATAAATCTCGGGCTAAGCTTGCCTTTCTTGCCAAATCTCATTACCCCTTTCATCGGAGACACTTTCAGATATACCCAGTCATTTACCGCAAATTCTAGATTTCTGCGCCGCATATCTGCATAAGACTTCTGGCGGCTCTGAGCAGTCACTAAACGTTCTCGGATAAGCTTTATCTTTTCCTCCGACTGCCGAACAATGTATGGGCCAACCAATGCTGATTCTCCTATTTCAAACCAGCCCACCGGCGATCTACATTTTCGCCCATATAATGCTTCAAAGGGCACCATCTCGATAGCTGAATGATAACTGTTATTATAAGCAAATTCAATTAATGAAAGATGCTCATCCCAGCTACCCCCAAAATCTAGCACACACGCTCGTAGCATATCTTCGAGCGTTTGGATAGTCCGCTCCGCTTGCCCATCTGTCTGGGGGTGGAATGCTGTGCTCAAATTAATCTGCGTTCCCAAAACACTCTGGAACGACTGCCAGAATCTAGCTGTAATTTGTGCTCCCCTATCTGAAATGATGGATACCGGCACTCCATGTAATCTGACTATTTCTCTGATATATAATTCGGCATAATCCTCAGCTGAGAAGGTAGCCTTCACTGGCAGGAAATGAGCTGATTTTGTCAGCCTGTCAACTATTACCCAAATGGAATCATTTCTGCGTCTGGTACGGGGTAACCCTGTTACAAAATCCATGTTTATCGTTTCCCATTTCCATGTAGGCACCGTTATATCTTGCGTCAAACCGCCCAGCTTCTGGTGCTCCACTTTCACCTGCTGATAGTTAGAACATCTAGATACAAATTCAGCGATCTCAACTTTCATACCTGGCCACCAGTAGATGTCTCTGATGTCGTGGTACATCTTCGTCGCTCCTGGATGAAGGGAATAGCGAGCGTAATGTACCTCATGCATGATCCGTCCGCGAAGCCCTGAAACATTCGAGACACAGAGGCGACCCTTACAGCGTAGCACATCATCCTCAGTCATTTGGAAATCTGACTCCTTACCCTTCTGAATTCTATCTCTGAGCTGGACTAAATCAGGGTCCTCGTACTGTCGTTCTTTTACCTCTCTAACTAATGATGAAACAACAGAATTCTGAATTACCGCTCTATTATTTTCTGTTTCCATTACTCGAACGGCTAACCCAGCTAACTGATGAATTTCTTTGGCTAGATCTTGCTTCTCAGGTCGCAAATACGCCAAACTTCCCATTTACTTACGGCTCAGGGCATCTGCTACAACATTAGCTTCTCCGGGGTGATATAGAATATTCACATCATAATCTTTTAACAGCTCCAACCAGCGGCGTTGCCGTAGATTCAACTCCCTCTGAGTGAAGATGTACTGTAAGCTCTTATGATTCATGTAAATATCAACATGGACGCCGTACAGGTAATGCCTCCACATCTTTAAGGCGTGGATTACTGCGGCCAATTCCAGGTCATGGGTAGGATAATTCTTTTCATGTTTCCTCAGCTGCCTGGAAGCATATGCAATTACTCTACCATGCTGCATCAACACACAACCTAATCCGACCCCTGACGCATCACAATAGACTGAATAACCTTCTATGCCTTCCGGCAATGCTAATACTGGGGCGGAGGTTAATCTGTCTTTCAGTTCCTGGAAGCTCTGCTCGCATGCCTCTGTCCATTGAAATTTTGCTGCTTTCTGTGTAAATTTGGTTAGAGGTGCCGCAATGGTCGAGAACCCTTCAACGAACCTCCTGTAATATCCTGCCAACCCCAGAAAGCTACGAACTTCAGTTGGAGTGGTAGGCCTAGGCCATGACTTAACTGCTTCTATTTTCTGCTTGTGTACCTGTATACCAGCGTCTGAGACGATATGCCCTAAAAAGGCCACTGAGTTAAGCCAGAATTCACACTTAGAAAATTTAGCATACAGCTGACGGTCCCTGAGAATCTGGAGCACTGTCCGCAAATGAGTCTGGTGATCTGCTTCAGAGCGAGAATACACCAGAATGTCATCAATGAATACTATCACGAACAAGTCCAGGAAAGGTCTAAAAATACTGTTCATCAAGTCCATGAAGACTGCCGGGGCATTCGTTAACCCGAAGGACATGACTGGAAATTCAAAATGTCCATATCGGGTCCTAAACGTTGTCTTAGGAATATCTCTCTCACGTACTCGGACCTGGTGATATCCGGACCGCAAGTCAATCTTAGAAAAGTATCTGGCTCCCTGCAACTGATCAAACAAGTCATCAATTCTGGGGAGCGGGTACTTGTTCTTTACTGTAACTTTGTTTAATTGCTGGTAATCTATGCACATTTGGAGCGAGCCATCTTTCTTCCTCACAAACAAGACTGGCGCACCCCACGGTGAAGTACTCGGCCTGATAAAACCTTTATCCAATAAATCTTTCAACTGCTCCTTTAATTCTCTGAGTTCTGCAGGAGCCATGCGGTAAGGAGGAATCGATATCGGCTGGGTGCCTGGTAATAAATCAATAGCAAAGTCTATTTCCCTTTCTGGGGGAATACCAGGTAACTCGTCTGGAAACACGTCAGGGAATTCATTTACCACTGGAACAGATTGGATTGTCGGAGATTCTGCTTGGATATCCTGGACTCTGACCAGATGGTAAATACATCCCTTAGATATCAACTTTCTCGCCTGAAGGTAGGAAATAAACCTACCTTTTGGCGTAGCGGTGCTGCCCTTCCACTCTCGCACTCCTTCTCCCGGGAAGTGGAATCAGATCGTCTTGGTCCAACATTCAACATTGGCAAAACACGGTACTAACCAATCCATACCCATTATGGCATCGAAGTCTATCATTTCTAACTCGACCAGATCTACTGTGGTCTGACGGTCAGCAACCTCTACTGTACACCCGCGGTAGATTCGGCTAACTATGATAGAGCCACCGACGGGCGTGGATACTAAAAAGGGCTGCTGTAATAATTCTGGTGCAATACTAAACTTTCGTGCCACAAATGGAGTAATGTAGGACAAAGTAGACCATGGATCAATCAACACATAAGCAGGGTGTGAGCAGATAGTTAGCATACCTGTCACAACATCAGGCGACGCTTCCGAATCTTGCCTCCCTGGTAAAGCATATGTGTGGCTTGGACCCGCACCTGTACTGGAGGCCCCTGATCTGCCCCGACCCCTGCCTGCTGAAACTGAGGGCCTGCGCCCAGTCGAGGATGTTGTGGCTCGTGACCCTGTAAATGCCCTATCCTGTCTATCTCGGTCCTCTTGGCCTCTGGCTGGGCAATCTTTCATCAAATGGCCTTCTTGGCCACAACTATAACATGCGGTGGAGCCATATCTGCATGCTCCAGGATGGCGTCGACTGCATATAGGGCAAAGTGGTGGGGTATACCTACTCTGCTCCGCCCTCCTCTGTAATGGTGAATCTGCCATCTGCGAGCCTCTACCAGTCTCTGACTGCCCCCTGCGGCTGAATCTACCCCCCTGCGACTGTGGCGGAGGCGGGGGCCTAGGCGGCTTGTCTAACAATCGTGGCCTGGGTCCTCCCCGGGCCTCCCTCTATAACTCAACTGGCCTGTCCTAGCGACGCTGCTCCTGATTGACCCTTCTGATCTCCCGATGTCGCTGTCTGATGCCCTCAATATTCTGGGCGAATGCCTGAACTCGAGCAATGTCCATGTCCTCTCGCAGTGTAGCCGTAATACAAGTCTCAACATATTCTGGATTCAACCCCATGATAAAGCGGTGTACTCTGGATGCCATGGTATCAACGAAGGCTGGTGCATATCGAGCCAAAGAATCAAACCGCAAGGAGTATTCCCGAACACTCATGGCCCCCTGCTCCAGATGTAGGAATTGATCTACACGAGCCTGTCGGATCTCCCGTGGCAAATAGTGATCCAGAAAAGCTCCTGAAAAGCTGGACCAGGTGGGAGGGGAAACAGCTCCCCCTCGGGACCTTTCCCAGCTTTCATACCATAACACGGCAATGTCCCGTAACCGGAATGCTACCAACTCAACTGATTCTGTGGACGTGGCATGCATAACCCTGAAGATTCTCTGCATTTGATCCAAATAATCCTGAGGGTCCTCTGTCCGGTCCGTACCTGTAAACTGTGGGGGATTTAGAGCCAAGAACTCTCGGACCCTCGATCTACCGGGTCCTCCTGATAACTCCGCAACTGTAGATGGCATTGGCTGACGTTGAGCAGCCATCATCTGTGCTAACATAACTACAGCACTCCTAACCTCCTGGTCGGAAGGTGTCGGTATAGGAACTGCTGAAGGTGGTGTCGCCCCAAGCGGCTCCTAATGTGGTGGAGACTGCTGAGAAGGCTGGGACGATGCCTCTGTAGTGCCCTCTGATCGGGCTATTTCTAAACGAGGGTGAGGCATCCTGCTGGTGCCTTCCCCTGCTGCAATATCTAAGCTCCGGCCTGTGATAAGATGTCGCTGGTCTGACATTATCTGTAACCAAAGAGTATGGTAAGCTTTTAGGGACTCAACCCTATATTGTACCGCTCTACAGCACGACTGAATAAGAATAAAAGACAACCATCCTATCATGCCTTGCAGCCTCTTACCCATAGCATGTGGTGCACAACACATCCATGGACAGGACTCTACTTAGCACGGCTTGCAGACTCCCTAGGATACGACCTGCTCTGATACCAAGTTTGTCACACCCCGCCTTGGGGGGTATGACTGGCACCTGGTGCCCTACTAGGACCTGAACTGCTGGACTGCTAAGCCTGGGCACATCTAGTGCCTGACTGGCTCTAACTCATATTTCTAGAAACAAAGGGCTATATAACGGCTGTCAACACAGCCCCTGGCCCATTGGCCTATAGCCTCCTGTACCTGTACTAACAGCTGACCAGAAACATATCAATTCAGGGAAACCTATGCGGGCCGACAAGGCCACCATGCTGTCTAGTTATCTGTAACTTAATCATAGAATATTAGGAAGCTATGTGACCGGCAAGGTCACCACTACTGTCAAACTATGGCCCCACACGGCCAACATGAAAGAAACAGAAGTACCAACAACTAAACAACTGCACGGCCCCACACGACCGGCTCATCTGACCACAGGGAAATATATACAAACTGCAAGCCTCTAGGAATAGCAATACAAATGATCGGGACAGGGCCCCGACCTACCCGTACTATACAGCAAAAAGGAAATGAAATACACCTCTGGAATTCAGTCTCCGGATGACAGGAGCTGAATACTCGATCGCTGAAAGGAATCACGTGGTATCGCCTGCTCGTTTATGAGTACCTGCAGGCAAGTAATGCAGTGCCCCGCCGGGCGTCAGTACCGCTGGTACTGAGTATGTAAAGCAATAACCGAAAGAAATGTCTGAAAACAACAATATAACTGATGAAACTGAAGTAGGAAGGAATAGATTAACTGTCTGATAATATAAGTCATACCTTCTCTTAATTATACTGGAAGGAGCAGGAGTCATACCTGAGGATTTATCGTTCTACTGTCGATTTACTCGTATCTACTATAACACGGCACAACATATCCTATCATACATAGCACATTCAAACCTTACCCGGACCCCATTAGCCGGGAGGTACAACCAGCACAGAATCTATACCCCTACCCCGGTCGTCCCATCTCCTATAATAACTATAAGCATCCTGCCGGTCCCCTGGGTATGCACTTGGGCTCGCTGAACCCCTGACTATAACTGTACCTGAGTCCGGAGGACTCCTGAATCAACACCCCGGGCGTATCCGCTCGACGGGGGTGTATAAAGGCCGACCAAGGCACAATATGGGGAAAACTGGCATCCCATCTTCGTCCCCTATGGGACGGCATGCCACTCCGTAGAGCGACGTATCCTCGTCCTCTGGCAGACGAGTCGATACAGCTATTAACCCTGGGGCGGTCATGGATGCTAGGTAATCCAACCCCAAACAATACAACAGTCTCAACTAGTAATACTATCTGCATATACCACATACTGAAGATAATGATAATAAAGTGTTTGTACATACTGCATGCTGAACTAGTGATAGAGATATGTACGTATTTAATACATGCTGAGACTGATAATAGTATATATATATATAGATATAATCTTCTGCCATACTGTACTGAGTCTAATGCTGAACATGATATAGTATTTCTGCTGAAAACTATGCTGTATACTGAGTTTCTATAGTAACATGATTTACTATTCCTAACATGCTTTCCAACTTCATTTTAACTTATTATTCTATTTCTGAGATGTCTTACAGATACTACATTGCTCTACTGGGTTTCAACTGAATACAATGATATCCTAACATTCTGTGTTAGATCACATACTGAGCATGCTGTGGAATTCCTAATACTTATATTAGAATTTATACCGCGCCAGCAAGTTTTGCGCAAGTTATAACCTGATGCTTCTAATATCGTATCAACATTCGTAATAAACATAATACATGGCTTCTGACATTCTATTGGCCTATAAATTACTGTACTGTACCGAGATTACTTAACTTGCCGAGGAAACTAACTTTACATACCTTATCCTTGAACTATTCATCTATCGGACGAGGCTCGGCCGGTACTTCAACTATTTTCTCCCAACTGCATTCATAAATATGTCAATTAATACTAAATACAACTTTATTTTTTTTAAAAGGCAACGTCACTTTCGATATAGTTTATAGCCTAAACTTAGGCTTATCGAAAGAAGGCCAAATACTCGCTATTTCTCAGAGGTCCAGAAGGGAGAAATATTCATTTCACAGCTAGGAACACATAGACACTAATTTAGAGCAATTCCACTTACCTTAGCTCGGTGGCTCGACGATTCGTCGGCCGTATTTTACAAAACTGAATCTATAGGAATGCTCTCTGCTGCTAAATACCTTAGTATCTGGAGTTAATTTGCGTTTGGACAACGTTTAGTAGTGTAATCGGTCGAAAATTATAATCCCTCCTTCGTTCTTCTCCTTTCTCTGATTTCTCTCTGTATCTTGGAATTTCCTAAGTGTTTAAATGATTTAAACCCGAAGTGGGCTTTATATACTTGGGTCTGGACAAGGCCAACGTGTCACGGAGCCAACACAGAGGCCTCTCCTCCGTGACACGCTGCCATCACGGAGGGGCTCTGCCTCGGCTCCTTCCGCGATGGTTCGACAGATTTCTCGTCCGATCTTTTCCCGGGCCTTTCTCCAGCACGTATGGCCTTCAAATATGCTTAACCAACGTGCGAATAGGTCATTTAGGTGCTGGAAATTCTATGGGGTATAACAACAATGATGGATGTTATCCACAACTCATAGCTCACCGACCTTTTCTTAGTAACAAGGTCATTCATAAACTTGGCGTATTTCGACATCTGTTACAATGCTTCGACCAATGGTATGTTTGTAGATAATTATTTTAGCATTGACAGGAATTTTTGAAACTTACCATTTTTCACCTTCTTCTTCATTCTTTGAGGGAATTATGGCAGTGGTCATAGGATAGCCTTATAAATATGTGTGGCCCCTTGTTTCTCTCCTTGCTCAGCCTCAGGCTCCTTCTCAATAATTGGAGCCTCAGTCAGGTTAGCATTCTCATAATGCTCATGCTCAGCAACCTCTTCCTCATCATCAATTATGATTTCTTTCTTCCTTTGAAGCTCAACTACAACCGGTAGATGGGGATCAACCATGGTCTTTCCAGTCCTAGTCATCACAGCCATGCAGTGACCATCATTCTTTGAATTTTGGACTGTGTTGCTAGGTAGTGTATCCTTTTGCCTAGGGTTCATGGATGCTGACAGTTGACCTAGCTGCAGTTCAATCTACTTGATAGCCATAACATGTGACTCAGCTCTCTGGCCCATGATAGATATATCCCCACAGATGTCTTTCAACTGATCATCTATGGATCTAACCTTCTTTAGTATCTCATCCATTATGCTCTCCAACTTTGACTGACCAGCCTCCCCCTTACGTGCATTAGGAGGCATGTACAATCCTACTCAATCATTGCGGTAACCGTCATTCTTTCTCCATTATCCGTCTCGCTCACAACCTCGGCTTCTATCTCTGTAGACATTCCAGATGTAATTGTCTCTGTATTGGTTTCGAAATTGGTTTCTAGAACCTTGGCGCCAAGTGTCTTGTCCAGAGCCTTGGGCTTCGCTCAGAAACCCACCACCTGGTTGTCCAAGAAGGTTGCCTCCTCCTCGAAATCTGAGTGCTCACGCCCTAGTACATGTCTCTGTGTCCGCGCTTCATTAACTTTTCTAGCTCCATCACCCATGATATGCTTCATGAGTAGGTCCAGTGATGTGCACATATGGGCCAATTCCTGGTCACATTCTTCCTCTCTCGATAAAAGCTTGTTTGAGATCCCTCCATTTGGTAATGGAGTCGTTGGGCAATCCCATAACCATAAAGTGGCCTCCCAAGATAGAGAGAATGGGAACAGTCTTAGCCTTATTGCGTCCTGGATAACTCTAGGCAACCTGTACGCCTTGCATATTCCAACAAAGTTCATTAAGTGCAGGTTGGCATCATTAGTTGCGTGACCACTAAACACCCCCTTTATGTTCAACAATTGAATCACGGTGCTAGTGATGTCAATTTTTGCCCCAGCAGGCAAATGTGGTGGTACAATAGCTCCGGTTGACCCGACCTCATCAATGTTTGGGTCATGCTCATAAAAGAATTGAGGGGCATATCTCTGGCCTTTGTTGACCCTTTCATGGCGACCAATATTGAAAACCTCATCTCAAGCATCATTGGCTTCCTGAAGTGTAGCTTGCCGAGCTAGCTCGGGTTTCCTAGCTTCTTCAGCAAGACGGGCATAACTCTGATCTTGGTTCTTGGTTCTCCATCCTTCCCAATGTTCTTTCAAGTTCGAGATCCAAAGAAATCAGGGGGTTTCCACTCCATCGAGCATTCACGAAGAGACAATCTATTGATGTCCAAAAATATAAAGAAAACGTAATTAATGAAATAACAACTAAAAGTTAAATATAAGCAATTAACCTAATCTTAGTCGTATTCTATGGTAATGGAGTCACTTTTTAATAATGCTCAAACTCACACTTCCTAGCAAAGTATGAAGCGGATGTTGTCAATAAAGAACCTAACAAAGAGGTTGGGGTCGAACCCATAGAGAATAAGGTAAGATCTATACAAATTCTGGTACTTAAACTTATTGGTAAGCTATCTCCAAATTGGGATAGTTTAAAGAAAACAATAGTAAAATAATATCGTAATTATAGTTGTTATCAAGATTTGCAAATAACTAGGGTAAGTTTTCCCATGGGTTTATAACTACTTCGGGTATACACATGTGATCAATTCCAATGCTTACTTGTGGAATTGATAACCAGGGTTCATCCAAACGACTGGTTCGTCCCTATTGCATAACTATACTCAATCACTGGGTTAGGTCTCATGAGCATTTTCTTTTTAACCGTTATCAATATGTTCCAAATTAACTTTCTTGCGACCACAGCTCAAGTCATACAATGATCATAAAAATCAAGGCTTTGTTGTAATTCTCTTTTCCTAATCTCTACTTTTCTAGGTTCAAACAAGTAAAAAATTCAGGCAAGTCCTAATATTGTTCACCATTAAAAAACATTTAAAGATAAAGAGAATACAATACAAGAGTTTAACATTGGTTTCATATCACTTTGTGTAAACCTATTTCGTTAATCCACCATGGTTCCCATAATCCTAGTTGTGGAGGTTTTAGCCTCTTATAATTGTATAATTGTAATTAGTATTCACAGACAAACACATGATTAAATACTTACAATAATAATTGGAAGAAAAACTACTTTGAATATTGATGAACGAATCAAGAACAATTGATAAAACCAAGTGTTGATCTTAAGAATTGCTCTCCAAAACTTGATAATAATTCACAAGTAAAACTTTCCTCAATGTAGTCACATGTATACTTCCCTCTCTCTACGTTGTTTTTCTAAAATAAAACATAAAAGGTATTTATATAGACATCAGAAACCTTTTCCTGAGGTAATAGGGAAATTTTCATATTTGGTGTTGACTCGTCCTACGACTGATCATACGACCCGTAATAGGATTGTACAGGTCGTACCTGGCTCTCGTATATTCCTAGGCTGTTGCAGATTAGACTAAGTGTTGGAAACTAGTACGACTCATACCATGGTCTTACAGGTTGTATGATCTATCCGTGCGTTGGCCCTGAGAACTTTGACATCTTCTGAAGTTTTCTACGAGTGTTGTGGCACACCTCGTACCTTGCTCCTACAACTCATATTAGCTTGTTGCATCTAGAGTTCTACTAAGTCTCTAATAATTACTGAATCTACCCACAACTCATGGTATGGGTTGTAAATAGCTATTACGATCTGTGGATTCCATTCGTACCAAGAGACTACCTTGTGCAAATTTTCTCTAATGATTTCCACGACTCCAGTTACGGCTCATACCATCTTGGTACAGCTTGTACTGAGAGTTGTACTTTGCCTTCACATTGTTTCATCCTTTTGAGTTTTTCCACAAGTCTCAGTACTACTCCTACAATCGAGGTACGGCTTGTACTGAGATTGGTTCTAATTTTCTGCACTTTTATGCATCTTTTACACATTTTTTCTCCAACACCTATTTTCCCTGAAAACAAAGTAAAAGCACCTCATATTTGTATAAACATACCTAGGTCCATGTTGTTTTCTTAGTTTTAAGTGTTGAAAATTCAGTAAACTCACAACGCATAATTCATAATCCTTAATTTATGCCTAGATTCATGTGTGTGTATTTTATGTGCTAACAAATGATTTGAGTTGATTTGAGCAGGAAACTAAGCAAAATAGGCTCAAAATGATGCAAGGAGTGAAGATTTGAGGATTTGAAAGGCCTGGTGCAATGGATGGCGCCCCGCACCAAGTCACGAACTTCAGAGAACAAAACTTCAAGTTGGTGCACACGCCTTGAACTCAGAGAAATTGTACTTCGGCGCTCCACATCAAAGGTGTCCAGACTTAGAGAAATTGGATAAACACCTTGGCGAGATAGAGGGGGCGGCATGCCAAACCTTGTCCGGAGCTAAAATTGTTGGAAATTTGATGAAGTCTTTGGTGAGATACATGGGGCGGAGTGCCAGGGAAATTTCGATGCAAAAACTGTTGATTTTAAAGCCTAGTTTTGAAAGGCAGAAGCATCATTTGAAGGCTCATCTATAAATACATGCCTTAGGTCATATGTAGGGGGGAATCATCTTTTATCAGTCTTTAATCATATTTTACATTTCCCAGTTCATTTATGAAAGCTTATAAGTTGTTTGGAAGGAAGACACAGTTCTACAACTAGGTTTTTCTCTTCTTTACTCGTATTTTCGTATGATGAAGACTAAGTATTTAGTTTTCCAGCTTGTCTATGAGTGGATAAACTTATATTCTGGGGTTGTGGCCATGGTGAATGGTCAATTGTTTAAAAGACTAATTAAATTTGATTTTGATTCTTCAATTATTGTTGTTTGTATTTATTTGTCTTAATTTATTATTTATAAGATTGATCACCTTATAAGTAATCTGTTGGCTTTCGATTGAACTTGGGAAAGAGAATTGAAAGGTTAAAAATAAATATAAAATAGGAATTCAAAGACCCTTGAACCCATTGGTGATAGGATAGAAGTTGTTGTTGAGGATAAGGATATAACCTTCAAACCCTTTTAGTTGAAATACAAGTAGGCATAATCGTCCTTTCGTTGTTCCCCTACGACCATAGGGATATAGGTATCAGGGTTCATGAAATAGTTCTTGGATGCTAGGGATAGTGGCAAGAAATGGGATAGTAACTTGCAATTAACAACCATAGGAAGAATCATGCTAGTTTAATTACATTTTAAAAACTCAAATTGAAACCAACCAAGTTCCATTGTCTTAGTCTTTCACCATCATCGAAATACAATCAAGCTTATAATTGTTTTTAGTTAATTTTATATTTGAAGTTTTATTAGTTTAATTTTCCAAACCAATCTTCATTTAACTATTTTTTACATTAGTGAAATTAAAGTGACAACCTGATAACGATTAAATTGCAAGTCCCTGCGGGTACGATATCTTGACTTAACAATCCTATATTACTTGACGACCACGTGCACTTATGTGCACTTGGGCGACATCATAACCCAACTAGGTTGGGGTCGATCCCACAGGGAATAGGATCGAAATAATATATTAACGATGAGTAAATCAACCAATAGTCAATATTTTTGAAGGGGGGTTTGCAAATAAAAAGAAGAAAAGAATTCTAACAATGATTGAGTTGTTATCAAATTAATAAGACAAAACTAGGATTGTAGTCATCATGATTTCATAACGTAGTAGGCTTATATATTAGTGATCTATCCTGTTCAATTTGTGTAAGACTGACGATTAAGTTCATCTAACATCTCTCAACCTAAATAGATGAATTTCACCTAAATCCTCTCAGACTTTGGGTGTGTGTATTTTTCTCTCGCCATAAGTCTTAGATTAACTATCCTCAGTTAAAGCTCAAGTTAACTACAAATTACCACTATTATTCTCTTTTTATACCTTCAACCTCTTTGGTCAAGCAAATTGAGAAGACAGGCACGTTTCAACTTTTGCAATCACTAAAACTAATTAAAGCGAAGAAATAATAATCCACTAAATTCATCATTCAAGAATTACTATATTATTTTGCCTACTATCATTAATCCATCATAGCTCACGCATTCTTAGCTTAAGAGATCTATCCTCTCATGTTTGTTAAAACAATAACATAAGATGTAGAAGAATTCATAATGAAATACTTACAATGATATGAAGTTTAACTGATCTCCAAAGCTAAGTAGAATCGCAAGAACTTGATGAATTATCCAATAAATATTCGACTAAGTAATTGCACAAATTCTGGATTTTGGACTAAAATTAGACCTATGATTTACAATTAAAGCATCCTAGGAAGGGGTATATATACTAGTAGATTAAGCCTTCTTTGTTCCTTCTTTTACTGGGATTCGACTTTGCAGTTGTTGTTCCTACTTGAATTGGGATTGGAATCCCTGGCCGTCTAGAAACTGTCTGTGCACCGCACGGGCCATAGTGCGAAGGCACTGGCGTATTCCGCTGCTTCATGTGCCATCCTTGCCTGTGCGTCGTGCAGGACGTAACACTTCTATGTCTGTGTAATGTCATCTTGTATTATACTTATTTCCTCAACCCCTCTTTCCCATACATGCTCTTTTTAACCGCAATAAAGTCCAAATCTGTTACTTTAATTCCTGCAAATATCTAATCATGTGTGTTAGCTCTTTTTCACAAACATCACATAAAACCAAAGAAAATACAAATAATTTGTTCTTAATATAGTTAAGTATGGGCAAAATATTACAAATAAGTGCGTAAAATACACCCAACATCACCACTCCACACTTTAACTATTGTTTGTCCTCGAATAATCTACTAGTTCCCTTCACAAATACAACCACAAAATTCACCTTACAAATAGGTTTACTTATAATTAGGTTCATTAAAAAAGTCAATCAAGCTCCAACAATCCTCTAAAGATGCGTATAAGTTCACCTTTTAAAGGTTATAATTGAAATCACTTAGTTTCTAGAACTCACTCAACAAGATATATTTGGACCAACATTAATCATATGTAATCTAGCAATCAAGATACACCAATATGGACTTGGGCATTAATAGAACATTATCATTCACTCTCTCAAAGAACTCAATATTTATGCAAAAAATGACCCATAGGCTTGCCCCTAGTGTAATACTCCACTAATATAGAACATCAAATTAAGGATCAATTAGGACTTAAGATGGTTGTAATGTAAGCTAAGGGACGGGTATGAACTATTTGGTCAAGATAGTGACTAATCTCACTAAGAATTTTAATACATCATAACTCTTTGACTTTTTAGTACATTCTTCAATCTCCTATTTTTATCCTTGTATCTCCCTTTTCTCAATTGACATTTAGGTGATTTAGTAGGGAATTTTCAACATTAAACTCATTCACAATTTTTTCTTTCTTTTCGTTCTTTTCATTCAAAGCTTTTTTCTTTTTCTTTCCCCACTAATGTCAGCCCTCCTTGTTATGCATTCTTTCACCCTTGTTTTCTTCTAATTTACCACACTTTAGCTTTTTTTCCCTTCTTTATTTCTCTTCACTTGTGCTCCTTTTATGCAAGATTTTTTATTAAAGTGCTCTAGGAGTCATTTGGATCAAATAAAAGGTCAATAGAAAAAAAAAGTTTAGCTTATACTATCAAAAGAATAGGCTAAGGCTCAAAAATGGGTAACTAGGATAATCACATCAAGGTAGACAAATAGAATACAAATAAGCTATCAAAGAAATGTCTATATCACTTTCTAGATTCAATATTCTTATTTCATTTTGCACACACACCGGGCAAGATTTAGACATAAAATTGCAAGTATTGAGTATACAAAAATATCTCTCAAATAATGGCACAAATGGTTAAATAATGAAAATCAAGAATACTAAACACATATATCTATATTGAAATTTTCACATTACTAATCCCAATTTTTTAAGCATAGGAGTCATATTCCAAAAGTCTAAGTGTTTCTACCTTTTCATGCATATTAGAGTGAATTCTACCATGTCTTACTGATACAATAAGTGAACACCTAGCATTCGTAAGGTCTCAAGTTCTTGTTCTCCTAATGACTAATTTTTCCTTAAGACGATCGTGATCCATCCATCATCGGGAACAGTCGTGACTATGACTCTCAAAAAATATCTAGACCCTCTAATCGATTCTAAGGAACTATCCACAAAAAAGTATCGAAAATAAAAATCGGAGAAACCAAAATAAAAACAAAACCAAAAACATCACACAAATACTACAAACTATAAGCTTGTAGGATAAGTGATGAATCCCAAAAATTTATAGGCCCATCATGAACAAATTTGGCAATGAAAGCATACATGGTATAATAAAGTCTTACTTCTTCCACCCCACACTTAATCAGTATCACAGTCTCCAGTGCTAAAATAATAAATCATAAGTGAAAAAGTGAAAGAAAAACTCCCTGGGCCTAATCCTCATTGTCTGTGCTGGTATAAGCAACTTCCCCCATCTCAGAGTCATCACCATTATCAAACTCCAAGTTGGAGTCCAATCTAGCCTGCTCCTTATTAGTGTCATCATCATCATCGAAGGGCTCTTCATAACATGGTCCAACTATGCAAAGAGCTCTTGAGTGCTCGCTCAACAAGTAGTCCATACTCAATTATTGTAGTTGTTTCTCCGTCACTCTACGCATCCTCAATTGCAGCATTACTTGCATGTCGTACAAGTGCTAAGAACCTTATCAATGGGTGCATTGTTCTCACTGATAGATAGCACCGGACCATGTATACCCTCGAGCTCCTTAGTCTTCATCACATCTAGCCATTTTGGGTCCCGTGGTCAATAGTCAACCACCTCATCAATTTGTTGCTCCTTCATAAATGGGGTAAAAAGACCCCAAAAACTATATCTCTGTCCTGCATTCACCCTCGCTCTCCTCAACACACCCACTGATTATCACCCCAAAATTAATTAGCCTCCCGGTCATCAAAGAAAAAACAAGACAAACTCTCTCCCTTATTACATGAGTCACATGCTTCCCAAGCACCAAATAAGCACAAATAATTTTTAGCTATATTCTAGCCTCCCTGATCATATGTGCATAAGGAAAAGACACGTGATACCCATACTGTTGGTGATGGGTCCACCCTATATACCTGATAAAGAAATCCGACAAAATTCCTTGAGAATATGAGGAGAAGTAGACTGCCCCAGTTCTTGCTCCGAGAGTTCCTAAGAGAATTCTGTGATTTGTTTTCTGAAGGTCTGAGTGTGGAATGAGGAAAGAAACCATTTAACTCCACTAATGAGTCTGAAATTATGGTTAAAATGGCGTAGTTTAAAGTTTAGGAAGGTAGGAATTTACTGAAAGGCCCTTGAAAACTCATAGGGAAAAACTGACTGTCAATCCCCACGGGTGACCTAACACTAACCACGACTCATGGTCACAATCGTGAGTGTGCACTGCCTGGAAATCACAAATGGTCACCACGAGGAACTGAATGAGTCGTGGTTGGTGACCACGACTCGTGGTCGCCACTCGTGGACTACACTGCCCCAATATTCCCAGGAGTGCCCACGGGTGACACCAAGACTCGTGGTGTCCCAGACGAGTCATGGTGAGTACCTGTTGGGTACACTGCCTAGCATTTTCCCAACCTTATGTATATCCTAGTCCACGGATCATACCATGACTCATGCTCACCCCCGAGGTCACCACTTTCTCCAGATTTCAAATTAAACTCCCAGGCCTCACCACGAGTCACTTAACGACTCGCGGCCACTCCCCACGGGTCATAGAACTACTCGTTCTGTGACCTGGTGTAAATATTTTAGTTTCTTTTGATTTAAGTCCTGGGTCTAGTCTTTGAGTTTCCAGGGCATTATATATATATATATATATATATATATATATATATATATATATATATATATATATATATATATATATATATATGAAATACTAATATATAAATATAAAATGGGAATAATATTTTTCTTGCAATACGACAAAAATAGAAAGAAATGAGATTTCTTTATTTTTCTCCCAAAAAAGTTTCATAAAACTACGATACATATTCCTACCTTAACATACATTTTATTTTTTAAGTTTCAAGAAGAACTCAATAGTATGAAAATAAAATAAAGAAGCGATACATCATAAAATTAAAGACAATACTTATTTGAGGTTTTCCAAACATATTTACTTTCTTTCTTAAGTTTATAAAGTAGTATTCTATCTTATTATTTGGTTCATTATCATTTCACTTTTGCAGTATTTTTTTATTTATTGCATATATAATTTTCATACTTTAAATATGTGTAATGACCCATATTTTATTATGAAGGGAAACTGACTTAGAACATTCTAACGGGGATAGAATATTAATTAAAAAGTGTCGTGGAGTGAGCTAATAAAAATTGGTGGTTTTGGAGGGCTACTGGTTACTGGGGACCGCTGCAGATAGTCTTTCTACTACAGCAAGACTGTGATAACGGTTGGAGTCCCATCGTAACGGACCAAGAAGGTAACCGCCGGATCCGCGGTAGCGGTGTCCCGACTGCCATAACGGGTTTGCTGCAGCAGAAAAGTGATCACTGCAGCGGATGATGGGAATCAGAAAGTGGGTTTAAGAAGGATTTCTGGAGTTAAACCCCATTATGGCCAAAACTCGATATTTGAAGAATTGAAGGCGATTTTTTCCCAAAGTAAGAGAATTTCTCTCTAAAATGGTTCATTTCTAGCTAAGAACTCTAGGTTTATGAAACTAGGGCTTGGGTTTATGGGAATGATTGGCTGTTGATTTTTAGGTCTAAAAGTGGTAAATTAACACTTTTTAGGGTGAATGTAATTATAGAAAATTATTTTGATGATAGCTTGAGACCTCGATCTGGTGAATTGGAAACCCCTAACCTTAAAAATTGTTTCAAGAGGGTCAGGGGAGTAAAAATTTTATGAACTAGGTTTGAATGATCGTTGTAGATTTGGATTATGATAATTTAGCCTATGATTATCGAATTAGACCATAAACAACGGGTAGAATGGAGTGGGTTAAGTTTCCAATTTCTTGAATTGAAGAAGTAGCCTATTGATTGATTCCTTAATGTCTTATTTCTAGACTCTGAATGTTCAGTGGCATTGAGAAAAGGCAAAGCTCCCGCGAAGCAGCTACATGTTCCAGTTCTGCAATCCGAATAGGTTATGGCTTACCTTTGTATTAGACTATAATCAGTTAATCATATATGTGTGTATTACTAATGTACAACCGCTGAGGGTAGAGGGATCATAAAATATGACGACTTGATGAAATGCTTGCAATGACATAACTATGAAATTGGGGGATTAATCCTATGTATGAGAATATGTTGGAAAGTAAAACTTAATTGATGATTAATAATGGGGAAATGCACTCTTAATATAATGTTCTTGACAAGTACTCTTGATTGAATATTCTTGATAATATATTCTTGATGTTATGATCTTGGTAGTAGAGTCTTGAGGTGATATTCTTGATAGCAAGTGTTGATGACATATGATTGTAACTAATTTTTATGGTATATTTGATAGTATAAATTATGAATATATATTTATGCATGTGTTGTATAAAATGAGAGGAACAAGAAAGAATCTAGATGAATAGACCCAATAGGGTTATGTTAATTTGTTGATGCCCTTTTATATGTCATGAATGAGAAGGTGAATCGGTAATATAAGTTAACTATCTTAAAACGAATCTGAGATGAGGAAAGAACAAGTAATTGTAAGAATTCGTAGTTAACCAGGTTGATTGAATCAGACTCGATTTTATCTAATTAATCTTATGTGTTGATGAATTAGCTTGGAAAAAAATTAGAATACTAGTGAGGCGAAGTTTGACCCGAATAGATTTCCTTAAGATAGAAAGTTATAGAACTAGGGTGATAAATAAGGTTGAATGAATAATGGGTCCCTAGATAATAAGAGGGCTGGCAAATTTAGCCTGAAGAATTGTGAATAATATCTTTATGATGGCTTGGTTGTGAATTCTGATTGAAGCGGGATTACGTGTTTAATAATTGATAACTAATACATTAATGAGTAATGGTATAGGAAGAATCACTTCTTAAACCAGATAAATGGTAAATGTGGTGAGTTGTGGGTATAGCTAATGGTTTTCGTGCCTTGATCATGTAAAATAGTATTAATATCTTAAATGATTGTAGATGAGGTTTGAGAAGCTCAATGCGATAATTGTCATGGTGAGAGTTAAGGGAAATTGAGATAAAAAAATGCGTGCTTATGTGGTGTCATATGTGTTGACCTAATGAAATACTTGATGAACTGTTCTAATGATTGTTGATTTATGTACCTTGTTGAGTGGCCACCTGAGTTTACCGAGTGTAATTGCATGATAGATAGGCTGCTTGTTGTTGATTCATTACTTCTTTCTAAATGGTCACATGAGTTGACAAAGTATAATATATGAAATGCTATGTTGAGGATCCGTGGTTGATAAATGGGTTTGCCGAGTTGTTATACGAGTTGACTAATTGGTATCATATTGCATATGTTGATGAATGAGGGATAATAGATTCTTAACCTATGGTGAACATGAATGAGATTTCTAGTATACCTTACTATGAGATGAGAGGCTCGTGTCCGAGGTGAGCATCCAGACGAGCGGAATTGTATATATATGAGTACTTGGATATGAGTGGCTTGTGCCCAAGGTGAGCATTTGGGCAAGCAGTATGAACAGGTACATATACAGGTATGACTAAATATTCATACGGGTGGGTGTACGGATATGAGTATACAGACAGGTATGATGAGAGGTTCATACAGCTGGGTGTATAGTACATAGATTTCTAGTATCCCCTACAGGTCATGACTGAAAGGGAAGAAATAAAACCCTCTGGCATGTGTATACAGTGATGTGATAGAGGCGTGTGCCGGTATATTACCAATGGTATGATAGTGAAAGAGATTGTACAGGTATGTCATGATATACATATGGTTGTGAAATAGAGATCAGTACAGGTATGTTTGATATACATGCGGTTGTGAGCTAGAGATCAGTACATGTATGTTTGATATACATATGGTTGTGCGACAAAGTCCGATGATAGGTATGACGTCGATATGGGTATAGATATTTGATAAGATGAAATTAATGATGACATGTCTATTTACCGTGTGTTCAGTGTGCATGTGATAAACTGCATAATTGTGTCTTTCTTGTTTTGTAAGTCTTGGTGTTTGATGAAATTGATTGTGTATGAGTTAATATTTGTGTGTATAATCATTGGGTAAATGTGATTTATGTATTGTTGCTGGGTTACTCCTGACTGTGAGAATATTTCATAAAAAGGGGAAATAAATTGAATGTTTGGAATAAGATCAAAAGTGATGAAGTGTATACTTTTTTCAATGTAGATTAATGTTAGACCTTGTGTAATGGATGAGGTATTGAAACAAGTAAGGTTGTCAGCAAAGTCGAGTTACTGCCTAGAGCAGTACTGCTGTAGCTAGATGATTCCCGCTGTAGCGAGACCGCGATGTCGGTCAAGTTACGACTACAGTGAGGACTAAACAGTGTGTAGGATAGCCCTCGTGACTAAGTTTGGTAGAGAAATACGGATGCCTTATTAAATAGTTTGGGTAAGTAAAGAGTAAAGAAATTGTCTTGATAAATTGTTGAGTGGTTGTTTAAACTAAATTATTGATTGCATAATTTTATGATATTGTGTGAACTAATTGTAGTCACCGATGATGCCTACTAATATGTGTGATATACTGATACTACTCTTATTACATCTTTTTGGGTGTAGGTTATGGTAGGTTTGAAGTTTCATGATGGACGTGGCATATTCAGCATCAGCTTTTGCACTTTTTCGCAGTCGAAGTTTTTTCGTTTAATTTATCGATATTCCATTTAGAGCTCTGTATCTATATAGATTAGATCTTGGGAGAGTCAAGGTTATTGAGAAGGATTTTATTGAGCTTTCTGAATATTATTGATTTGTGAAAATAAATAAGATTTGTAAAATATTTTTGTATGTTGTTTAAAAAGTGGTTCTCCTATTGAGTTAGAGTAAGTGTAGGTGCCCGCACGACCTTCCCATTTAGTTCATGACAAGTTGATATCAGAGCTTCTAGGTTACCGGTCTCACAAGTACAAGAGCAATGTCGAGTAAACTCCTGCAGATCTGTGTGTAGACATCCACATCTAATCTTCGGGAAGCTATAAGGAATCTAGAATGTTCTCACTTTATTATTTCCTATCGTGTCATCCAAGCGTATCGATTACCTGGTTGAGTCCAATTGATATCTCAACGGGCTCAATTGGTATCTATAAAATTCCAATTGGTATCTGGCGACGTAGCCATGTTGACGAGTGAGTTGATGAGGAAGTGTGAAATGTTGGTAATAAAGAAGTGTAATAAGGGTGGCAAAGGGAGATCAATGTTGACTGGAGGAATGAATAGCCCTATTTTTTTCTGCTCGGCGAGTTCCACTGGAGCAAGGTGTGCCTTACTGCAGCAGACACGCTACAGCAAGAAATGGACCGCCATAGCGGGTCCGCTGCAGCATAAAAGTGACCGCTGTAGTGGATGACTGCTAGACAGAATCCAATCCCCTCTATTTGGAAAATTTTTTATTATGTTAAAGGCAGTGGATCAAGCAGATGTGTATATGAGAACTGCGATTTATATAAATATAGGGCCAAAATATGACCATTGTCATTCGAATGTCCCAACTGGCACTTGTACCCCAAACATACAAAAAAATAGAAAACCATCCAACAACGAGCAATGAGAGAAATTATTTAGCATTTGTCCTTTGAGAGTAGGAAATATCTTAACTAAAGGGGAACAATGGGAGGAAATACATTGTGACCCCGACTAGTTGGAGGTCTCATTGTTGTTGTCGCCTAGGTCACTCGCCTCCTCATCTTCTCCACCACTAAGAAAGGAGCACTCTGAGACATTTCTCGGGGACAATGAGGAAACCCTAAGGCCTAGAAGGAGTGTGCAATAGATCTTCTTTACCCCTTCCATATGCAGACGAAAAGCTAGTCCCAAAATTGTTTTTCCTTCTTTTCCTTCTCTAGATCCTTCCGAAGCCTAACATTAGCCTGGGCTAATGAGGTAACCACTTTCTATAATCCCCTGGGGGCCACAGAAGCTATATGAGATAACGCACCTCCCTGGGGAAGTCTGGGTAACCACCCATTAACCCTCGCATAGCTTCCAAATCAGCCTCCATCCACTGGAAGGGTCCGTTGGGCCTGGAGGAACCAGCCCCATCACCGTCAGGGTCATCACCATCATCCTCTGAGTCAGTCTTCCTTTCCTTCCTGACCTTTCCATGTGCACCTTTCACCCTCAAGGGATTGAAGGGCGTATCAAACCCCAGCATACAGCCCCTCACCTTCTGAGGAATACCTGCCTGCTAATAGAGCATAATGATGAGGAAGGAAAATGGCAGACTAGCCCCACTCTAGGGTTGAAAAAGTTCAAATCACCATCCCACCCTACTCCACAATTTCTAGTGCAAAAACCTCAAAAATAGCCTACAGGAGAACGATTTAGATTACTTGAGAATATAAATACTAGTCGAAGTGGCGTACGTGAGACTCATTCCCTGTTGGGGATGTGAGAATGGGAGAATTAAGTTCTTTTTGGGACCGTGTAGTTATCCTATTATCCTTGTAGGACCTCAGAAGAAAGGGTCGGATAAAGTTCTGATTAAATTCGATGGTGATAATGGTAAGACCGTGGTAGGAACGGTATAACCATATTATGAACCAACATAACTTTGGGACGATGATGCGATAGAAAACCCCTACATATCGCGTGAGGTTGTTCGGAGATGAATGGTGTTTTAATTGGTATCTGATGTAATGATATGTTCTGGATTTACAGCACTATTGACGCTCAAAACTAAGAAAATAGCATGGACTTATGTGTATTTATGTGGATATGAGGCACTTTTCCTTTGATTTCAGGATAAATGGGTGTTGAAAAAATAAATTGCAAAAGGAAGCTAAAAGAGTGTGCAAAAAAGGGCAAAAAGTGCAGTCCACATTATGATCCGTAGGATAGACCTACGAGTCATACTGAGGGCTTTGATAAGAAGCTGAAAGTTTAACTTGGAAGATTGATTCCATGAGAATTGTCACGGATCATACCATGATTGTATGAGTCGTGGTAAGCTAGTCGTGATGAAATCCAGAAGAATTGCACAGGAGGCTGCTTCTCAGTACAAAATTACCCTATGACCCGTGAGATGAAGGTACGAGTCGTACCATACCGGTCTTGGTGAAGTTCAGACAAAGTTCAAAGTATCAGGATCAAGCCACGAGTGCAATGTACGAGTCGTAGGATGTAGGTACGAATCATATCTTGGCCCAATACTAGCCAACACTTCAAGCCACGAGTCGATGCCATGATCTATGAGAAGCCCCTACAAGTCGTAGGTGGACCTGTGACGAGTTCGACGACAGATATGGAAAGCATTCCTGTTAGTTTAGGAAAAGGATTCTTGTGTCTCTATAAATACTTTTTATGTTTTATTTTTTCATAGCGGACAACGACTAGACTTAATTTTAGTAGGAAAATAGTGTAGTAAGTAATTTTACATTATTGAAAGAGAGAATTGAGTTGATTCAACCTTGTGATCAACCTTTTCTTGAATTCATATTATTCTTGCTACTTGTTACTCGAGATTTCATGAATTAATTGAAGGAATCGTTTTTTTCAATCATCTTTGTAAGTACTGTTTTATGTGTTCAATCATGAACACAATTCACAACCTTGCAACTATGAGAGGCTAAAACCTCAATAGCTAGGGTTGTGGGAACCATGGTGGATTAACAAGCTAGGGTTGCACAAATTGATTCTAAAACCAATACTAATTACTTATATTGTAGTCTCTTCATATTTAATGATTCTTAGTAGTGCGCAACGTTAGCAAGTTCCTGAATTGTTTACTTGCTTTGGTCGAAGAGGTAGAGATTAGGAAAAGAGAATTACAACAGAGCTTTGATCTTGATGATCATTGTATTAACTTGAGTTGTGGTCGCAAGATAGTTATATATGGAACTTAGTGATAACGGTTAGTTTGTGTTATACCCCATAGAATTCACGGCACCTAGATGACCTATTCGCACGTTCGTTAAGCATATTTGAAGGCCATACGTGCTGGAGAAAGGCCCGGGGAAAAGATCGGACGAGAAACCTGTCGAACCATCGCGGAAGGAGCCGAGGCAGAGCCCCTCCGCGATGGCAGCGTGTCACGGAGGAGAGGCCTCCGCGTTGGCTCCGTGACACGTTGGCCTTGTCCAGGCCCAAGTATATAAAGCCCCACTTCGGTTTTAAATGATAAAAACATTTAAAATTTCCAGAGAACAGAGAGCAAACGCAGAGGGAGAAAAAGGAACGAAGAAATTATATAATTTTCGTCCGATTACGCTGCTAAACGTTGTCCAAATTCAAATTAATTCCAGATACTGAGGTATTTAGCAGCAGAGAGCATTCCTACGGATTCAGTTTCGTAAAATACGGCCGACGAATCCTCTAGCCACCGAGCTAAGGTAAGTGGAATTGCTCTAAATTAGTGTCTATGTGTTCCTAACTGTGAAGTGAATATTTCTCCCTTCTGGACCTCTGAAAAATAGCGAGTTTTCGGCCGTCTTTTGATAAGCCTAAGTTTAGGCTATAAACTATATCGAAAGTGATGTTGCTCTTTACAATAAAGCTGTATTTAGTATTAATTGACATGTTTATGAATGCAGTTGGGAGAAAATAGTTGAAGTACCGGCCGAGCCTCGTCCGACAGCCGGATAGTTCGAGAATAAGGTATGTAAAGCTAGTTCCCTCGGCAAGTTAAGTAATATCGGTACAGTATAGTAATTTACCGGCCAGTAGAATGTTCAGAAGTCGAGTGTTACGTTTATTGTGAATGTTGATACGGTATTAGAAGCATCAAGATGTAACTTGCGTGAAACTTACTAGTACGACATAGATTCTAACACAAGTGTTAGAAACTGCCCAGCATGCTCAGTATGTGATGTAATACGAAATGTTAAGATATTATTGTATTCAATTGAAACCCCGTAAAGTGATGCAATATCCATAAAGTACCTCAGAAATAGAATGACAGGCTAAAATAAAGTTTAGAACGCATGTTAGGAATAGTAAATCACGTTAATACAGAAGCTCAGTATACAGCATAGGTTGCAGCAGAAATACTATATTTCGTATAGCATTTGCCCCAGTACAGTCTGGCAGGAGACTATATTCATATATACATATTTACCAGCCTCAGCACATATTAAATACGTACACATTGTTATCACTAGTTCAGCATGTAGTATATACGATACTTTACCCCTATTAGCCTCAGCATGTGAGATATGCAGACAGTATTACTAGTTGAGACCGTTGTATTGTTTGGGGTTGGATTACCTAGCATCCATGACCGCCCAAGGTTAATAGCTGTATTGACTCATCTGCCAGAGGACGAGGATACGTCTCTCTACGGAGTGGCATGCCGTCCCGCAAGGGGACGAAGATGGGATGCCAGTTTTCCCCATTTTGTGCCTTGGTCAGCCCTTATACACCCCCGTCGAGCGGATACGCCCGGGGTGTTGACTCAGGAGTCCTCCAGACTCAGGTACAGTTATATTCAGGGGCTCAGCGAGCCCAAGTGCATACCCAGGGGACCGGCAGGATGCTTATAGCTATTATAGGAGATGGGATGACCGGGGTAGGGGTGTAGATTCTGTGCTGGTTGTACCTCCCGGCTTATGGGGGCCGGGTAAGGTTTGCGTGTGCCATGTTATGTTATCTCATGTTATGCCATGCTATGATAGATACGAGTAGAACAGCAGTAGAGGGATATGTCTCCAGGTATGACTCCTATCCCAGCCAGTATAATTGAGAAAAGGTATGACGTACATTATCAGACAAGTTAATATGTTTCTTCCTACTTCAGTTTTATCAGTTACATTATTGTCTTCAGATTTTGCTTTCAGTTATTGCTTTACATACTCAGTACCAGTGGTACTAACGCCCGGTGGGGCGCTGCATCACTTGCCTACAGGTACTCATAGACGAGCAGGCGATACTATGTGATTCCTGTCAGCGATCGAGTATTCAGCTCCTGTCATCCGGAGACTGAATTTCAGAGGTGTATTTCAGTTCCTTTTTTTTTGTTGTATAGTACGGGTAGGTCGGGGCCCTGTCCCGATCATTTCTATTGCTATTCCTAGAGGCTTGCAGTCGGTATATGTCTCCCTGTGGTCAGATGAGCCGGTCGTGTGAGGCCGTGCAGTTGTATAGCTGTTAGTACTCTTTCTTTCTTTATGTTGGCCGTGTGGGCCCATAGTTTGCCAGTAGTGGTGACCTTGCCGGTCATGTAGCTTCTTAATACTTCATGATTGAGTTATAGATAACTAGACAGCATGGTGGCCTTGTCGGCCCGCATAGGCTTCCCTGAATTGATATGTTTCTGGTCAGCTATTTGTATAGGTATAGGAGGCTATAGGCCAATGGGCCGGGGGCTGTGTTTACAGCCGTCATATAGCCCTTTGTTTCCAGAAATATGAGTTAGAGCCAGCCAGGCACCACATGTGCCCAGGCTTAGCAGTCCAGCAGTTCAGGTCCCAGTAGGGCACCAGGTGATAGTCATATCCCCCAAGGCGGGGTGTGACAAACTTGGTATCAGAGTGGGTCGTACCCCAGGGAGTCTGCAAGCCGTGCTAAGTAGAGTCCTATCCATGGATGTGTTGTGCACCACATACTATGGATAGGAGGCTGCAAGGCATGATAGGATGGTTGTCTTTTATTCTTATTCAGTCGTGCTGTAGAGCGGTGCAATATAGGGTTGAGTCCCTGAAAGCTTACTATATTCTTTGGTTACAGATAATGTCAGACCAGCAACATCCTATCACAGGTCGGAGCTTAGATATTGCAGCAGGGGAAGGCACCAGCAGGATGCCTCCCCCTCGTTTAGAAACAGCTCGATCAGAGGGCACTACAGCGGCATCGTCCCAGCCTCCTCAGCAGTCTCCACCACGTCAGGAGCCACCTGGGGCGACATTACCTTCAGCAGTCCCTATACCGACACCTTCCGACCAGGAGGTTAGGAGTGTTGTAGTTATGTTAGCACAGATGATGGCTGCTCAGCGTCAGCCAATGCCGTCTACAGTTGCGGAATCATCAGAAGGGCCCGGTAGTTCGAGGGTCCGAGAGTTCTTAGCTTTGAATCCCCCACAGTTTATAGGTACGGATCGGACAGAGGACCCTCAGGATTTTCTGGATCAAATGCAGAGAATCTTCAGGGTTATGTATGCCACGCCTACAGAATCAGTTGAGTTGGCAGCATTCCGGTTACAGGATATCGCCGTGTTATGGAATGAAAGCTGGGAAAGGTCCCGAGGGAGAGATGTTTCCCCTCCCACCTGGTCTAGCTTTTCATGAGCCTTTCTGGATCACTATTTGCCGCGGGAGATTTGACAGGCTCAGGTAGATCAGTTCCTACATCTAGAGCAGGGGGCCATGAGTGTTCGGGAATATTCCTTGCGGTTTGATTCTTTGGCTCGATATGCACCGGCCTTTGTTGATACCATGGCATCCAGAGTGCACCGTTTTATTATGGGGTTGAATCCAGAATATGTTGAGACTTGTATTACGGCCACATTGCGAGAGGACAGGACATTGCTCGAATTCAGGCATTTTCCCAGAATATTGAGGGCATCAGACAGCGGCATCGGGAGATCAGAAGGGTCAATCAGGAACAGCGTCGCCGGGACAGGCCAGTCGAGTTACAGAGGGAGGCCCGGGGAGGACCCAGGCCACGATTGTCAGACAGGCCGCCCAGGCCCCCGCCTCCGCCACAGTCACAGGGGGTAGATTTAGCCACAGGGGGCAGTCAGAGACTGGTAGAGGCTCGTAGATGGCAGATTCACCATTGCAGAGGAGGGCGGAGCAGAGTAGGTATACCCTACAACTTTGCCCTATATGCAGTCGACGTCATCCTGGAGCATGCAGGTATGGTTCCACCGCATGTTATATTTGTGGCCAAGAAGGCCATTTGATGAGAGATTGCCCAGCCAGAAGCCGAGAGGACCGAGATAGACAAGATAGGGTATCTGCAGGGTCACGAGCCACAGCATCCTCGACTGGGCGCAGGCCCTCAGTTTCAGCAGGCAGGGGTCGGGGCAGATCAGGGGCCTCCAGTACAGGTGCGGGCCCAAGCCACACATATGCTTTACCAGGGAGGCAAGATTCGGAAGCGTCGCCTGATGTTGTGACAGGTATGCTAACTATCTGCTCACACCCTGCTTATGTGTTGATTTATCCAGGGTCTACTTTGTCCTACATTACTCCATTTGTGGCACGAAAGTTTAGTATTGCACCAGAATCATTACAGCAGCCCTTCTTAGTATCCACGCCCGTTGGTGACTCTATCACAGCTAGCTGAATCTACCGCGGGTGTACAATAGAGGTTGCTGAACGACCGACCACAGTAGATCTGGTCGAGTTAGAAATGATAGACTTCGATGCCATAATGGGTATGGATTGGTTAGTACCATGCTTTGCCAACGTTGAATGTTGGACCAAAATGGTCCGATTCCACTTCCCAGGAGAAGCTGTGCGGGAGTGGAAGGGCAGCACCGCTACGCCAAAAGGTAGGTTTATTTCCTACCTCCAGGCGAGAAAGTTGATATCCAAGGGGTGTATTTACCATCTGGTCAAAGTTCAGGATGTTCAAGCAGAATCTCCGACACTCCAGTCTGTTCCAGTGGTGAATGAATTCCCTGATGTGTTTCCTGATGAGTTACCTGGTATTCCCCCAGCAAGGGAAATAGATTTTGCTATCGACTTGCTACCAGGCACTCAGCCAATATCAATACCTCCCTATCGTATGGCTCCTGCAGAACTCAGAGAATTAAAGGAGCAATTGGAAGATTTATTGGATAAAGGTTTTATCAGGCCGAGTAGTTCACCGTGGGGTGCGCCAGTCTTGTTTGTGAGGAAGAAAGATGGCTCGCTCCGAATGTGCATAGACTATCGACAATTAAACAAAGTTACAGTAAAGAACAAGTACCCACTCCCCAGAATTAACGACTTATTTGATCAGTTGCAGGGAGCCAGATACTTTTCTAAAATTGACTTGCGGTCCGGATATCACCAGGTCCGAGTACGTGAGAGAGATATTCCTAAGACAGCGTTCAGGACCCGATATGGACATTTTGAATTTCTAGTTATGTCCTTCGGGTTAACGAATGCCCCGGCAGTCTTCATGGACCTGATGAACAGTATTTTCAGATCTTTCCTGGACTTGTTCGTGATAGTATTCATTGATGACATTCTGGTGTATTCTCGCTCTGAAGCAGATCACCGGACTCATTTGTGGACAGTGCTCCAGATTCTCAGGGACTGCCAGTTATATGCTAAATTTTCTAAGTGTGAATTCTGGCTTAACTCAGTGGCCTTTTTAGGGCATATCGTCTCAGACACTGGTATACAGGTAGACAAGCAGAAAATAGAAGCAGTTAAGTCATGGCCTAGGCCTACCACGCCAACTGAAGTTCGTAGCTTTCTGGGATTGGCAGGGTATTACAGGAGGTTCGTTGAAGGGTTCTCGACCATTGCGGCACCTCTGACCAAATTGACACAGAAAGCAGCAAAGTTTCAATGGACAGAGGCATATGAGCAGAGCTTCCAGGAACTGAAAGACAGATTAACCTCCGCCCCAGTGTTAGCATTGCCGGAAGGCACAGAAGGTTATTCAGTCTATTGTGACGCGTCAGGTGTCGGGTTGGGTTGTGTGTTGATGCAACATGGTAGAGTAATTGCATATGCATCCAGACAGCTGAGGAGACACAAAAAGAATTACCCTACCCACGACCTGGAATTGGCCGCAGTAATTCACGCCTTAAAGATGTGGAGGCATTACCTGTACGGCGTCCATGTTGATATTTACACAGATCATAAGAGCTTAAAGTACATTTTCACTCAGAGGGAGTTGAATCTACGGCAACGCCGCAGGTTGGAGCTGTTAAAAGATTATGATGTGAATATTCTATATCACCCCGGAAAAGCTAATGTTGTAGCATATGCCTTGAGTCGTAAGTCAATGGGGAGTTTGGCGTATTTGCGACCTGAGAAGCGGAAGTTAGCTAAAGAAATTCATCAGTTAGCTGGTTTAGCCGTTCGAGTAATGGAAACAGGAAGTAATAGAGCAGTAATTCAGAATTCTGCTGTGTCATCATTAGTTACAGAAGTAAAAGAACGACAGTACGAGGATCCTGATTTAGTCCAGTTCAGAGATAGAATTCAGGCGGGTAAGGAGACAGATTTTCAGATAACTGGGGGTGATGTGCTATGCTGTAAGGGTCGCCTCTGTGTCCCGAATGTTTCGGGGCTTCGTGGGCGGATCATGCACGAGGTACACTACGCTCGCTATTCCCTTCATCCAGGGGCGACGAAAATGTACCACGACATCAAAGACATCTACTGGTGGCCAGGTATGAAAGCTGAGATAGCTGAATTTGTATCTAGATGTTCTAATTGTCAGCAGGTGAAAGCAGAGCACCAGAAGCCGGGCGGTTTGACGCAAGATATAACGGTACCTATATGGAAATGGGAAGTGATAAACATGGATTTTGTAACAGGGTTACCCCATACTAGACGCAGAAATGATTCCATTTGGGTAATAGTTGACAGGCTGACCAAATCAGCTCATTTCCTGCCAGTGAGGGCTACCTTCTCAGCTGAGGATTATGCCGAATTATATATCAGAGAAATAGTTAGATTGCATGGAGTGCCAGTATCCATCATTTCAGATAGAGGAGCACAATTCACAGCTAGATTCTTGCAGTCATTTCAGAAAGGTTTGGGGACACAGATTAACTTGAGCACAGCATTCCATCCTCAAACAGATGGGCAGGCTGAACGTACAATTCAGACGCTCGAAGATATGCTACGAGCGTGTGTGCTAGATTTTGGGGGTAGCTGGGATGAGCATCTTTCGTTAATTGAATTTGCTTATAATAACAATTATCATTCAGCTATCCAGATGGCGTCTTTCGAGGCATTATACGGGTGAAAATGTAGATCGTCGGTGGGCTGGTTTAAAATAGGAGAATCAGCATTGGTTGGCCCAGACATTGTTCGGCAGTCCGAGGAAAAGATAAAGCTTATCTGAGAACGTTTACTGACTGCTCAGAGCCGCCAGAAGTCTTATGCGGATATGCGGTGCAGAAATCTAGAATATGCGGTAAATAACTGGGTATATCTGAAAGTGTCCCCGATGAAAGGGGTAATGAGGTTTGGCAAGAAAGGCAAGCTTAGCCCGAGATTCATTGGGCCATATCAGATTCGGCGAAGAATAGGCCGAGTTGCATACGAATTGAACTTGCCTCCAGAGTTAGCATCTGTTCACCCAGTCTTCCATGTCTCTATGTTAAGGAAGTTTGTAGGGGACCCTTCTATAGTAGTTCCAGTTCAAGATGTTCAGGTCACGGAAGAGTTAGCATATGAAGAGGTTCCCGTAGCTATCTTAGACAGACAGATTCGCAGGCTGTGGACTAAAGATGTTGCATCTGTCAAAGTATTGTGGCGTAACAGGAACCGGGAAGAAATGACGTGGGAAGCTGAAGAAGATATGAAAGTCAGATACCCTCACCTATTTCAGGCCTAGTCAGGCGACAGGTATGTCTGTATTATTACTTATGCAGTACCTTATGGTTGTATGTTTGTGAATGAGAAAGATTGATACTTAGTTATCCAGTGGGTCCTAGAATATTATGTGCAGTGCCTGTGTTGGACTTTTCTGCATATCAGGTTTTTGCTATAGTCCATATTACAGGGGAAACTCTGCCGAAATTTTTCTAGAAAGTAAGTAAGTAGTCCTCTAGATAACAGTGTACATTCGAGGACGAATGTTCTTAAGGGGGGGAGAATGTTATACCCCGTAGAATTCACGGCAACCAGATGACCTATTCGCACGTTCGTTAAGCATATTTGAAGGCCATATGTGCTGGAGAAAGGCCCGGGGAAAAGATCGGACGAGAAACCTGTCGAACCATCGCGGAAGGAGCTGAGGCAGAGCCCCTCCGCGATGGCAGCGTGTCACGGAGGAGAGGCCTCTGCGTTGGCTCCGTGACACGTTGGCCTTGTCCAGGCCCAAGTATATAAAGCCCCACTTCGGTTTTAAATGATAAAAACATTTAAAATTTCAAGAGAACAGAGAGCAAACGCAGAGGGAGAAAAAGGAACGAAGAAATTATATAATTTTCGTCCGATTACGCTGCTAAACGTTGTCCAAATTCAAATTAATTCCAGATACTGAGGTATTTAGCAGCAGAGAGCATTCCTACGGATTCAGTTTCGTAAAATACGGCCGACGAATCGTCGAGCCACCAAGCTAAGGCAAGTGGAATTGCTCTAAATTAGTGTCTATGTGTTCCTAACTGTGAACTGAATATTTCTCCCTTCTAGACCTCTAAAAAATAGCAAGTTTTCGACCGTCTTTCGATAAGCCTAAGTTTAGGCTATAAACTATATCGAAAGTGACGTTGCTCTTTACAATAAAGCTGTATTTAGTATTAATTGACATGTTTATGAATGCAGTTGGGAGAAAATAGTTGAAGTACCGGCCGAGCCTCGTCCGACAGCCGGATAGTTCGAGAATAAGGTATGTAAAGCTAGTTCCCTCAGCAAGTTAAGTAATATCGGTACAGTATAGTAATTTACAGGCCAGTAGAATGTTCAGAAGTCGAGTGTTACGTTTATTGTGAATGTTGATACGGTATTAGAAGCATCAAGATGTAACTTGCGTGAAACTTACTAGTACGACATATATTCTAACACAAGTGTTAGAAACTGCCCAGCATGCTCAGTATGTGATGTAATACGAAATGTTAAGATATTATTGTATTCAGTTGAAACCCGTAAAGCGATGCAATATCCGTAAAGCACCTCAGAAATAGAATGGCAGGCTAAAATAAAGTTTAAAACGCATGTTAGGAATAGTAAATCACGTTAATACAGAAGATCAGTATACAGCATAGGTTGCAGCAGAAATACTATATTTCGTATAGCATTTGCCCCAGTACAGTCTGGCAGGAGACTATATTCATATATACATATTTACCAGCCTCAGCACGTATTAAATACGTACACATTGTTATCACTAGTTCAGCATGTAGTATATACGATACTTTACCCCTATTAGCCTCAGCATGTGAGATATGCAGACAGTATTACTAGTTGAGACCGTTGTATTGTTTGGGGTTGGATTACCTAGCATCCATGATCGCCCAGGGTTAATAGATGTATCGACTCGTCTGCCAGAGGACGAGGATACGTCACTCTACGGAGTGGCATGCCGTCCCGCAAGGGGACGAAGATGGGATGCCAGTTTTCCCCATATTGTGCCTTGTCAGCCCTTATACACCCCCGTCGAGCGGATACGCCCGGGGTGTTGACTCAGGAGTCCTCCGGACTCAGGTACAGTTATAGTCAGGGGCTCAGTGAGCCCAAGTGCATACCCAGGGGACCGGCAGGATGCTTATAGCTATTATAGGAGATGGGATGACCAGGGTAGGGGTGTAGATTCTGTGCTGGTTGTACCTCCCGGCTTATGGGGGCCGGGTAAGGTTTGCGTGTGCCATGTTATGTTATCTCATGTTATGCCATGCTACGATAGATACGAGTAGAACAGCAGTAGAGGGATATGTCTCCAGGTATGACTCCTATCCTAGCCAGTATAATTGAGAAAAGGTATGACGTACATTATCAGACAAGTTAATCTGTTTCTTCCTACTTCAGTTTTATCAGTTACATTATTGTGTTCAGATTTTACTTTCTGTTATTGCTTTACATACTCAGTACCAGCGGTACTGACGCCCAGTGGGGCACTGCATTACTTGCCTGCAGGTACTCATAGATGAGAAGGCGATACTACGTGATTCCTGTCAGCGATCGAGTATTTAGCTCCTGTCATCCGGAGACTGAATTTCAGAGGTGTATTTCAGTTCCTTTTTTTTGGTTGTATAGTACGGGTAGATCGGGTCCCTATCTCGATCATTTCTATTGCTATTCCTAGAGGCTTGCAGTCGGTATATGTCTCCCTGTGGTCAGATGAGCCGGTCGTGTGAGGCCGTGCAGTTGTATAGCTGTTAGTACTCTTTCTTTCTTTATGTTGGCCGTGTGGGGCCATAGTTTTCCAGTTGTGGTGACCTTGCCGGTCACATAGCTTCTTAGTACTTCATGATTGAGTTATAGATAACTAGACAGCATGGTGGCCTTGTCGGCCCGCATAGGCTTCTCTTAATTGATATGTTTCTGGTCAGCTGTTTGTACAGGTACAGGAGGCTATAGGCCAATGGGTCGGGGGCTGTGTTTACAGCCGTCATATAGCCCTTTGTTTCCAGAAATATGAGTTAGAGCCAGCCAGGCACCAGATGTACCCAGGCTTAGCAGTCCAGCAGTTCAGGTCCCAGTAGGGCACCAGGTGCCAGTCATACCCCCAAGGCGGGGTGTGACAAACTTGGTATCAGAGCAGGTCGTATCCCAGGGAGTCTGCAAGCTGTGCTAAGTAGAGTCCTATCCATGGATGTGTTGTGCACCACATACTATGGATAGGAGGCTGCAAGGCATGATAGGATGGTTGTCTTTTATTCTTATTCAGTCGTGCTGTAGAGCGATGCAATATAGGGTTGAGTCCCTGAAAGCTTACTATATTCTTTGGTTACAGATAATGTCAGACCAGCAACATCCTATCACAGGTCGGAGCTTAGATATTGCAGCAGGGGAAGGCACCAGCAGGATGCCTCCCCCTCGTTTAGAAACAGCCTGATCAGAGGGCACTACAGAGGCATCGTCCCAGCCTCCTCAGCAGTCTCCACCACGTCAGGAGCCACCTGGGGCAACATTACCTTCAGCAGTCCCTATACCGACACCTTCCGACCAGGAGGTTAGGAGTGCTGTAGTTATGTTAGCACAGATGATGGCTGCTCAGCGTCAGCCAATGCCGTCTACAGTTGCGGAATCATCAGGAGGGCCCGGTAGTTCGAGGGTCCGAGAGTTCTTAGCTTTGAATGCCCCACAGTTTACAGGTACGGATCGGACAGAGGACCCTCAGGATTTTCTGGATCAAATGTAGAGAATCTTTAGGGTTATGCATGCCACGCCTACCGAATCATTTGAGTTGGCAGCATTCCGGTTACGGGATATCGCCGTGTTATGGTATGAAAGCTGGGAAAGGTCCCGAGGGAGAGATGTTTCCCCTCCCACCTGGTCCAACTTTTCAGGAGCCTTTCTGGATCACTATTTGTCGGGGGAGATTCGATAGGCTCGGGTAGATCAGTTCCTACATCTAGAGCAGGGGGCCATGAGTGTTCGGGAATATTCCTTGCGGTTTGATTCTTTGGCTCGATATGCACCGGCCTTTGTTGATACCATGGCATCCAGAGTGCACCATTTTATTATGGGGTTGAATCCAGAATATGTTGAGACTTGTATTACGGCCACATTGCGAGAGGACATGGACATTGCTCGAATTCAGGCATTTGCCCAGAATATTGAGGGCATCAGACAGCGGCATCGGGAGATCAGAAGGGTCAATCAGGAACAGCGTCACCGGGACAGGCCAGTTGAGTTACAGAGGGAGGCCCGGGGAGGACCCAGGCCACGATTGTCAGACAGACCGCCCAGGCCCCCGCCTCCGCCACAGTCACAGGGGGGTAGATTCAGCCGTAGGGGGCAGTCAGAGACTGGTAGAGGCTCACAGATGGCAGATTCACCATTGCAGAGGAGGGCGGAGCAGAGTAGGTATACCCAACCACTTTGCCCTATATGCAGTCGACGTCATCCTGGAGCATGCAGGTATGGTTCCACCGCATGTTATATTTGTGGCCAAGAAGACCATTTGATGAGAGATTGCCCAGCCAGAAGCCGAGAGGACCGAGATAGACAAGATAGGGCATTTGTAGGGTCACGAGCCACAGCATCCTCGACTGGGCGCAGGCCCTCAGTTTCAGTAGGCAGGGGTCGGGGCAGATCAGGGGCCTCCAGTACAGGTGCGGGCCCAAGCTGCACATATGCTTTACCAGGGAGGCAAGATTCGGAAGCGTCGCCTGATGTTGTGACAGGTATGCTAACTATCTGCTCACACCCTGCTTATGTGTTGATTGATCCAGGGTCTACTTTGTCCTACATTACTCCATTTGTGGCACGAAAGTTTAGTATTGCACCAGAATCATTACAGTAGCCCTTCTTAGTATCCACGCCCGTTGGTGACTCTATCACAGCTAGCTGAATCTACCGCTGGTGTACAGTAGAGGTTGCTGACCGTCCGACCACAGTAGATTTGGTCGAGTTAGAAATGATAGACTTCGATGCCATAATGGGTATGGATTGGTTAGTACCATGCTTTGCCAACGTTGAATGTTGGACCAAAACGGTCCGATTCCACTTCCCAGGAGAAGCTGTGCGGGAGTGGAAGGGCAGCACCGCTACGCCAAAAGGTAGGTTTATTTCCTACCTTCAGGCGAGAAAGTTGATATCCAAGGGGTGTATTTACCATCTGGTCAGAGTTCAGGATGTTCAAGTAGAACCTCCGACACTCCAGTATGTTCCAGTGGTGAATGAATTCCCTGATGTGTTTCCTGATGAGTTACCTGGTATTCCCCCAGCAAGGGAAATAGACTTTGCTATCGACTTGCTACCAGGAACTCAGCCAATATCAATACCTCCCTATCGTATGGCTCCTGCAGAACTCAGAGAATTAAAGGAGCAATTGGAAGATTTATTGGATAAAGGTTTTATCAGGCCGAGTACTTCACCGTGAGGTGCGCCAGTCTTGTTTGTGAGGAAGAAAGATGGCTCGCTCCGAATGTGCATAGACTATCGATAATTAAACAAAGTTACAGTAAAGAACAAGTACCCGCTCCCAGAATTGACGACTTATTTGATCAGTTGCAGGGAGCCAGATACTTTTCTAAAATTCACTTGCGGTCCGGATATCACCAGGTCCGAGTACGTGAGAGAGATATTCCTAAGACAGCATTCAGGACCCGATATGGACATTTTGAATTTCTAGTTATGTCCTTCGGGTTAACGAATGCCCCGGCAGTCTTCATGGACCTGATGAACAGTATTTTCATATCTTTCCTGGACTTGTTCGTGATAGTATTCATTGATGACATTCTGGTGTATTCTCGCTCTGAAGCAGATCACCGGACTCATTTGCGGACAGTGCTCCAGATTCTCAGGGACCGCCTGTTATATGCTAAATTTTCTAAGTGTGAATTCTGGCTTAACTCAGTGGCCTTTTTAGGGCATATCGTCTCAGACGCTAATATACAGGTAGACAAGCAGAAAATAGAAGCAGTTAAGTCATGGCCTAGGCCTACCACTCCAACTGAAGTTCGTAGCTTTCTGGGATTGGCAGGGTATTATAGGAGGTTCGTTGTAGGGTTCTCGACCATTGCGGCACCTCTGACCAAATTGACATAGAAAGCAACAAAGTTTCAATGGACAGAGGCATGTGAGCAGAGCTTCCAGGAACTGAAAGACAGATTAACCTTCGCCCCAGTGTTAGCATTGCCGGAAGGCACAGAAGGTTATTCAGCCTATTGTGACGCGTCAGGTGTCGGGTTGGGTTGTGTGTTGATGCAACATGGTAGAGTAATTGCATATGCATCCAGACAGCTGAGGCGACACGAAAAGAATTACCCTACCCACGACCTGGAATTGGCCGCAGTAATTCATGCCTTAAAGATGTGGAGGCATTACCTGTACGGCGTCCATGTTGATATTTACACAGATCATAAGAGCTTACAGTACATTTTCACTCAGAGGGAGTTGAATCTACGGCAACGCCGCTGGTTGTAGCTGTTAAAAGATTATGATGTGAATATTCTATATCACCCCGGAAAAGCTAATGTTGTAGCATATGCCCTGAGCCGTAAGTCAATGGGGATTTTGGCGTATTTGCGACCTGAGAAGCGGAAGTTAGCCAAAGAAATTCATCAGTTAGCTGGTTTAGCCATTCGAGTAATGGAAACAGGAAGTAATAGAGCAGTAATTCAGAATTCTGTTGTGTTATCATTAGTTACAGAAGTAAATGAACGACAGTACGAGGATCCTGATTTAGTCCAGTTCAGAGATAGAATTCAGGCGGGTAAGGATTCAGATTTTCAGATAACTGGGGGTGATGTGCTACGCTGTAAGGGCCGCCTCTGTGTCCCGAATGTTTCGGGGCTTCGTGGGCGGATCATGCACGAGGTACACTACGCTCGCTATTCCCTTCATCCAGGGGCGACGAAAATGTACCACGACATCAGAGACATCTACTGGTGGCCAGGTATGAAAGCTGAGATAGCTGAATTTGTATCTAGATGTTCTAATTGTCAGCAGGTGAAAGCAGAGCACCAGAAGCCGGGCGATTTGACGCAAGATATAACGGTACCTATATGGAAATGGGAAGTGATAAACATGGATTTTGTAACATGGATTTCTGGGATTAAACCCCATTATAGACAAAACTCAATATTTCAAGAACTGAAGGCGATTTTTCCCCATAGTAGGCAAATTTCTCTCTTAAGGTAAGAACCTTGACTTGCTACAATTTCACTTGATTACATAAACACCTAAGAATCAAGGGGGAGTCTTTTATGGTGAATTTTTTAGCTAAGAACTCTAGCCTTGAGAAAATAGGGCTAGGGTTATGGGAATGATTGGGTGTTCATTTCTAGGCCTAAAAATGGTAAATTAACACTTTTTAGGGTGAATGTGATTATAGAACATTATTTTGGTGATAGTTTGAGACCTAGAATCTGGTGAATTGGAAACCCCTAACCTTAAAAATTATTTTAAGAGGATTAGGGGAGTATAAAATTCATGAACTAGGTTTGAATGATCGTGGTAGATTTTGGTTATGATAATTTAGCCTATGATTATCGAATTAGACTATAAACAACGGGTAGAATGGAGTGGTTTGAGTTCCAAAATCTTTAAATCGAAGAAGTAACCTATTGATTGATTTCTTAATATCTTATTTCTAGACTTTGAAAGTTCATAGGCTCTTAGAAAAGGCACGCTCCCACGAAATAGCTGCATGTTCCAGTTTTGCGATCCAGGTAGATTATGGATTACCTTTATGTTAGACTATAATTAGTGAATCGCATACGTGTGTACCATTGATATATAAACGATGAGGGTAGAGGGATCATAAAATATGATGACTTGATGAAATGCTTGTAGTGACATAACTATGAAATTGGGGGATTAATCCTAAGCATGAGAACATATGAGAATGTAAAACCTAAATTGATGATTAATAATGGGAGGTGCACTCTTAATGTGATGTTCTTGATAAGTACTCTTGATTGGATATTCTTAATAATATATCTTTGATGTTATGATCTTGGTAGTGGAGTCTTGAGGTGATATTCTTGATAGCACATGTTGATGACATATTATTGTAGTTATTTTTTATGGTATATTTTGATGGTGTATTTGATCATTTAAATTATAAATACATCTTTATATGTGTGTTGTATAAAAGGAGAGGAACAAGAATGACGTGAGGTGAATAAACCCAATGGAGTTATGTAAACTTGTTGGTACCCTTTTATATGCCATGAATGAGAAGGTAAATCGGTGATATAAATTAACTAGCTAAAAATGAATCTGAGGTAAGGAAAGAACAAGTAATTGTAAGAATTCGTAGTTAACCAGGTTGATTGATTCAGACTCGATTTTATCTAATTGATCTTATATGTTGATGAATTTGCTTGGAAAAAATAAAATACTAATGGGGCGAAGTTTGACCCAAATAGACTGCCTTAAGATGGAATGTCATAGAACTAGGGTGATAAATAAGGTTGAAATAACCTGAACGAATGATGGGTCCCTAGATAATAAGAGGGCTGGCAAATTTAGCCTGAAGAATTGTGAATAATATCTTTACGATGGCTTGATTATGAATTTTGATTGAAGCGGGATTACATGTTTAATAATTAATAACTAATACATTATTGAGTAACGGTATAGGAAGAATCACTTCTTAAACCAGATAACTGGTAAATGTGGTGAGTTGTGGGTATAGCTAATTGGTCTTCCTGCCTTGATCGTGTAGAATAATATTGATATCTTATATGATCATATGAGGTTTGAGAAGCTCAATGCGATAATTGTCATGGTGAGAGTTAAGGAAAATTGAGATAAACAATGCATGCTTATGTGGTGTCATATATGTTAACCTAATGAAATACTTGATGAACTATGCTGATTATTGTTAATTTAGATACCTTGTTGAGTGGTCACCTGAGTTGACCGAGTATAATTGCATGATAAATATGCTGCTTGTTGTTGATTCATTACTTCTTTCTAAATGGTCACATGAGTTGACGAAGTATAATGTATGAAATGCTATATTGAGGATCCGTGGTTGATAAATGGGTTTGCCGACTTGTCATGCGAGTTAACTAGTTGGTACCATGTTGTATATGTTGATGAGTGAGGGATAATAGATTCTTATCCCAATGGTGAACATGAATGAGATTTCTGGTATACCTTACCAGGAGATGAGATACTCGTGTCCAAGGTGAGTATCCAGACGAACGAAATTGTATGTGTATGAGTACTTGGATATGAGTGGCTCATGCCCGAGGTGAGCATCTGGGTGAGCAGTATGAATGGGTACACAGATAGGTATGACTAAATACTCATATGGGTGAGTGTACGGATATGAGTACACAAATAGGTATAATGAGAGATTCATATGACTGGGTGTACAGTACATGAATTTCTAGAGTCCGCTGCAGGTCATGACTGGATGGGCAAAAATAAAACCCTTTAACATGTGTGTACGGTGATGTGACGGAGGCGTGTGCTCGACATATTATTGGTAGAATGATGGTGACAGAGATCAGTACATGTATGTCATGATATACATATGGTTGTGAGACAGAGATCAATACAGGTATGTTTGATATACATGCGACTGTGAGCTAAAAGCTCAATACAGGTATTTTGATATACATACGATTGTGTGACAGAGTCCAGTTACAGGTATGGCATCGATATGGGTATAGATATTTAATAATATAAAATTAATGATGACAGGTCTATTTACCGTGTGTTCAGTGTGCATGTGTTTAGCCGTATAATTATGTCTTACTTGTTTTATAAGTCTTGGTATTTGATTAAATTGATTGTGTATGAGTTAATATTTGCATGTACAGTGGTCGGGTAAATGTGATTTATGTATTGTTGTTGGGTTACTCCTGACAGTGAGAATGTTTCATAAAAAGAGGGAATAAATTAAATGTTTGCATAAGATCAAAAGTGGTGAAGTGTATATTTTATTGAGTGTAGATTGCTATAGTTTTGTATGATATTAAACCTTATGTAATGGATTAGGTGTTAAAAGAAGTACGGTTGCTAGTGAATTCGAGTTACTACCTGGAGAAATACCCGTCTTTCGCTGCAGCGAGACCACGGCAGTGGTCAAGTTACCATTGCAAAGCCTAAATAGTGTACAGGCCAGGCCCTTGCGGCTAAGTTGGGTAGATAAACACGGATGCCTTGTTAAATAATTTGGGTAAATGAAGAGTAAAGAAATTGTTGAGTGGTTGTTTAAACAAAATTATTGAGTGCATATTAATTTTATGATGTTGCATGAACTAATTGTAGTCGGTCAATGGTGCCTATCAGTATGTATGGTGTACTGATACTATTCTTGCTAAACCTTTTTGAGTGTAGGTTGTGGCAGGTTTGAAGTTTCATGATGAATGTAGCATATTCAGCATCAGCTTCTGCATTTTGCCACAAGCGAAGCTATGTCTTTTTATTTGTAGGTATTCTGTTTAGAGCTCTTGTACCTATCTAGATCAGATCTTGGGAGAGTCAAGTTTTTTGGAAAGGATTTTACTGAACTTTCGAAATATTAGTGCAAATAAATAAAATTTATAAATATTTTTATTTGTTGTTTAAAAAGGGGTTCTCCTATTGAGTTAGAGTCGATGTAGGTGCCCGCAGGACCTGCTCATTTAGGTCGTGACAATATGTTTTGTATTAATTTATTTAATTTAACCATAATATATATTTTACTTTTATAGAATAAAATAAAAAAAAGTTTAACTCTTATCTTAAAAGAAACACATATAGATATCTGAAAAATAAATTAAAAATTATAAATTTTTTCAAAAAATTATATATCATGTACATGTATATACTTGTATTGTTAAAAAGATATACACTTATATATATATATATATATATATATATATATATATATATATATATATATGTTTATATATATAATTATGCTTATATACACATGCACATAAAGTGTTTAATTTATTAAAATTAAATTATTCTGTTTTATAAGAATAAAGAGGATAGTTTTACTGATGTAAAAACATCTTTAAAAGATCAAAATTTCTTAGACGATTTAAAATTATAAAAATATATAATTCAAATACTAATAATAAATTAAATTAAGACTTTTTTTAAAATATTTATAGCACTCAATATTTTAAACTTTTATTTTATTTTTAAAAAAAATACTTTCTACATGAAGCGCGACCAAGTTCACTAGTGTTAATATATGTTATACGTCATAGCAGCGATTGACATAAAAGTGGAAGTTAAATATAAAATTGGCATTTTTATAACCCAAAATATATTAGCAAAACTCTAGCCTCTAAATATTGACAATTTATAGGCAAAAAACCACTAAACTGTGCCTCAGTATTAAAATAATATTACGGCTTTTAATTGGGAGTAAATTCAGGGAATAAATAATTGTATACATTAACATTTTAACTTTACCTTGTTTCATTTCTTAAAAAAAGGAAAAGGTGCATATATAACTGCATAAACAGTTTTATTTTCTTCTACCGCAGTAACAATGTTGCAAAACAGATTGCAATATTAATGCTTCATTCACAAAAAAGTTCAGATATAAAGATGATAACTTTGCCTGTTTTAATCCAGCATAGCGGACAATGGGATGAAAACAACAGGTTTGATGACTATATCATGGATGGAGTAGTCACCAATATAGATATTGATTTTAATAGATTTATTCTACTAATTGCTACTCAGTTGGGCGTTGATATTTCCACCAATTCTTTGGAAACCCAGTATAAAATTGATGTTGATTCCTTACCAATGATGATTCGAAACAATATGGGTTTGAGAGTATACTTCGAGTTGAAGAAACAAAGTGGCAACTTTAAGGATTATCCATTATGTATAACTTGGAGGCCTATTGATATACATGGTGGTTTTCCCATTAACGAAGTTGAAACCCATTATAATACTAACTGTGAAAACAGTAGTATTAACATGACGCCATTGCTTGGATATATTGATGAGCCTGAATGTAAAGCTTCAAATATGAAAAGAGTGATACAATTGATTGTGTTACTGATAAGATCCCCGCTGAAGGTCAATTTTTCAACGAGAAAAAAATATTGGTTTCTACTATTTAAAACTATGAAATTCATAAGAAGTTCCAATTTAAAGTGAAAGAGTCAAGTGCTTCAAGGTAAGATATTTTATCTTTAAACTTGGTCTGTAGATATGGGTAAGAATTTATATAGATACTAGGTTTTATGTTTTTTATATGTTTTATAGGAATGAAGATATTGAATCACTAATATATTAGAATATGTACTCTAACTACAGCAATGTCAATATTCAATTTTCCTTCCAAAAGAATAATAATTTTGTGACATCATATCTTCTTCATCATTTAATCAAAGTAGGATGACATCTTTGAGGTACCTGATAACAACTTTTGTACTAGATATTTTTTTTATAGACGTTTTATTTGCTTTAGTTGATTGTTTTATCTTTGTCTATTCATGTATTTAATACTTCATCTATAAATATTCTGTATACATTCAAAAAATTAACATTATAACAATTATTGAAAGTATATGCTAATATACATTGAATGTGCATATAATACATTGTATTCATGAAATCTTTTTAAAATTTATCTTGAAATTTGGGTATTTATTTATTTATCATCATATACTTTTATGTATATATGTATACGTTGTAAAAGTATACATTGAAAATAATTAGATTTGTATCCCAAAAATTAGTCAGATTTGTATTCATGAAAGTTTTTTTAAAAATTGTCTTGAATATTGAGTTTTTATTTCTTTCTCACAATATCTTTTTACACATTGTAATTGATGTATATATATATACAATAATATAGTATACATCGACTAAAATCAGATTATATCCAAACTTTAGTCAAATTTGTATTCATGACACCTTTTAATTACGTAATTATATATTATGTACTGAAAATATAATAATTGATTTTACTCATCTTAGGTACCGTATCAAGTGTGTAAATGACAATTATAAGTGGCTATATAGATGTTCATCTTTGAACAAGACAAAAGTTTTCTTGGTGAGACGATTCATTGATGAATACACATATTCCACAAAAGATAGACTAATGAATCAGCGGATAGCTACATCAAGTGTAATTGGGAGGGAGATAATGGACAAATTCACAGACCTAAAAGTAGTATACACTGCAAGGAATATAGTGCTAGACATGAGAAAGCAATATGGCTTTGATTTGAATTACTTTAAAGCACATAGATCAAAGTTAAAGGCACTAGAAATGGTTTGAGAGGTACCACAAGATTTATATGCTGAATTACCAAGTTACCTATTTATGCTAAAACAGTCAAATCCAGGATCACTTGTTAGATTTAGAAAAACAGATTAATGAAATTTTCTATATGCATTTGCAGCTCTAAATTCATCCATAAAGAGATGGATATATTGCCGACCTGTTGTAATTGTTGATGGAAGCTTTCTTAAAGTGTAATACAAAGGGACATTTTTAACTGCTAGTTTTCAAGAGGCTGGAGGTATGCTATTTTTTATAATTATATATTTATTATAAATATACATCAATTATAACTCAATCAGTTATTGGACCAGAAAATTTACTTAGACATTCTGCATTTTTTATTAGTAGTGAGTTACTTTTGGAAATTCATGAATCAAATCTTAACCGCTTTCTGTTTTTCTCATTTTGTGCAAATTAATGTAGTTACATTGAGCAAGCAAAATTTATTTTTAGTTTTTTAAAAAAAAATACACTCATCATTGTTTTTGTATATTTTCAGGACATATACTTCCATTAGCCTATGAAATTGTTGATTCGGAAAATAATGGATCTTGAAAATGATTTTTTGAAAGGTTCAAAGAAGCTTTTGATGTGAGGGAAAAAATGTGTTTTGTATTTGATAGACATCAAAGCATAATAAGAGCAATATCTGTAGTCTATCCCGATGTTACACATTGTGCTTGTATGTGGCATCTATGTAATAACATCAAGGATAATTTTAAAAAGAATCAACTGCAAATAAGGGAGATTTTTTATGCAATGGACAGAGCTTATACAGTACAAGAGTTCAATCACTATATGGAAGATGTTGAGCGTATTGATATTAGAGTGAAGGATTACTTATTTTATATCGGATATCAAAAATGGTCAAGAGCACATTCTATAATAAATAGAACAATGACAATAGCTTCCAACATTGCAGAGTCAATTAATTCCGCAAAAAAAGATGTTGGCGATCTTCCGGTGAACAAATTGCTAGAACAGATGCACAAATTGGTGGAGAAATGAAATTTTAAAAATTCAAGAGAAGCATTGTATACAAGTACTATTCTTACAGCAAAATATGAATAAATTCTTGCTGAAAATATTAGTGCTACACAACACATGATGGTACAAGAATATTATATACTTTACAAGTATTTTCTCACTTATTTATCTAACTTTTTTTTAAAATAACATAATCTTTATGTTATAGGTGAGAACTTCGGGTGATTCTTTGCATTCCGACACAAGTATGAAAAAAATATTTATTTATCTGTATTAGAGAAAGAAAATGCACATGTAGACGTTTTGATCTTGATGAAGTACTATGCCCACACGCTTTGGCAGTATTATCGTCAAAAGATTTAGAAGGAGAAAACTACAGCTTTTTATTCTATTCTAAGGCGTATATGATAAAGACATATGAAATTTTATTTATTCCAATGCCGGATAAAAGTACATGAGAAGTATCATTGCCAGTAAAGGAAGTAATTTTGTTGCCTCCAGAGGAAAATAAAATGTCAGGCCGACCAAAAAAGAAAAGATATCAGAAAGTTAGTGAGATAGCGGCAAAGATGTATAAGACATATTGCGGACAATGTGGGTAAGAAGGTCACGACAAGTGTACATGCAGGAATAAACCTAAAAAAAGTAGTTTCATACTTTGCTTTAATTAAATATTTTTGTGTTATACATTCAATTTCAACTATTTTAAAAACTTCTTTGTTGTAAGGATTGTAATTATTTTATGAGTTTAGTTTATATATTTTGTTTCAACTATCAAAACAAATATGTTTTAATCATCATTAAAAACTTCTCCTAAAACTGTTGATGTATGTTTCCTTCTTAATGCTTCAGATTGTAGTAGTAAGTCAGTACAATTGAAGCATGTATTTATTAAAAGAGTGAGAAAATTATGAAATGGTGAAAAAAAGCTCGACTAGGCATGAGATTTGGTAGAACGTGGGAATTCAGAAGGTTATTAGGGATTAGATCAACGTATTCTAAGTGATACAAAAGTCCATCTATGATATGATTAACTTCACCAATATTTAAATTTTTATTAGGGATTAGATCAATGTATTTTAAATGATACAAAAGTCCATCTATGATATGATAACTTCACGAATACTTAACTTTTCTATAGATAAAACATCACTAATATATATCAACAGAAATGTGTCATATATTTCAATACTTCTCAATGACCTTGCACGTGAAATTAGCCGCACATACATCACAAGAATGAACTGACAATTTTACAGGAATGAATAATATCCTCTATTAAAATCAATATTCTTTAAGGAAAAATTCGGAATACATCATTGGAAATGAACTTGGATTGGCTCACCTATCATTTATGTGAACATTATAACACTTGTAATATTTCTTTGAGGTAAATAAATGACATCTAATAATTATCTAGCTAAATATTTTTCAAAAATTAAATAAAATATCATCTGCTATTAAAACCTCACACTTTAAAAAACATACAGAAAAAACATAAAAACTAAACTTTTTACTGATGAAGAAAACAAACAAAACTATGTTTTACATTACCTCTTAGTAGCTCTTGTCTTTGGAAACTCTGATTCACTTTCAGACTGTTGGCATTGCTTGGTCTAACCATAATCTCACAGAAGACATGAAATTCTATTTTGATATTGATCAATGGTGAAATTGTGAGAGATCTGAACGTTATGGATAAAATACTCTGCAAAAGCAGCTATATATATACCACAATCCCTGTATTGAAGAACAAAAAAATAAAATTAAAACTAATGAAGGATAATAGAAGAGAGTATATACAATCGAAATAATAAATTTAACATACTTACAATTCAGATTGTAATGGCAAACTATCAACAAAATGTATGGTCAATGACTGAAGGAAAGGCATGTCCGAATACGGAGGCTTGTCGAAATCCACATCTTTCTTTTTCTTGTAAAAACCAATAGTAGATAAGAAGTGGGGAATCAATATTCCATATGCATCAACAACAGCTCTAACTTTAACATCATGTATAGCACCACTCATAGAATCATATACATGTCCTATTTTCAAATGATAAAATTCCTAATACTCAATGACTTATCTCATCCACTATAATTGAAAATAGAACATGATCAACTATATGCCAAGAAAAATTATAAGACATGAAAGATCCAAGAATACACTCTAAAACTTCACGACACTCACTAATCACATCATAATCCATGTCACTTTCAATCAACAACTTGTATAATAACTTGATCTTGTTGTGAAATATAAAATTAGTGGTTGTGAAATTGATTGTTATGTTGACATCATACTTGTATATTTTTCTCAAGTAATAGAAAATGATGTCAACATGCTGTAAAAGAAGTATTAAATATTAATAATAAGAAGTTCATAAACATGTATTATTACAAAATCAACATAAACATGTATTATTACAAAATTAATTAAACATTAAACAATTACATACATAATAACAATAAACATAATATAAATTGTAATATTTTGAAAGAACTAATTAGATCAAGTAAATGTTGTGGTTATGCTTGTGTAATTAAAATTACATATCAAAACTAATATACTGTAAAATAACTTACATCAATTGCAATTATACTTTCCAAATAAATCCTAAACTCTTCATGAATTTTCTCTCTCCTTCCATTAATCAAATCTCCTCTCCCCACATGTCTATTAACATTATCATACATATATGGTGCAATCCTCGTATACACCCTTCACAAAATAATAAATATCATATTATATAGTTATTGATTTTTTTCCCAATAAACTTCACTTTGATTTTCATTGTCCTGTTGACCTTTCAGTCAATCACTACTTATTCCATTCATGTGGTTGTCTTTTATGGTAAAGTTCTTTCCTTTTTATATTGCTCTATGTTTAGTTTTGTTTTCTGGAATATATGTGTTAGAGTTGTAATTACTGTAAAGCTGCTCATTGCCAATTTGCACTCATTTGTAGTGATTATTTGCTTCTTATATTTTTCTATCTCATGTGTTTTCTTCACAAAATTTATGTTGGAATAGGTCTCGCAAGTAAGTATCCAACTTTTTTTTACCTTCTTGTGGTTATGCTTTTCCTCCCATAGCCCTCCCCAGCCCCCCTTCCCCTAAGCCCACAAACACACAAGTAAACTATTTATAAGATATATAAATACTAGTCTAACATATACAAATATGTCTATAAATGATTATAACACATTTATTTTATTGATTGGATATGGATTATAAAAAGAAATAAGGAACATACTATGTCATGCAACATTCTATCTCTATAGTTTAAATCTATGGAAACAATCCCTTCTAACAATATATTGATCACCATATACAAAAGGATTCTTCAACTCATCTTTCCCTTTTGGTATATAACATCAGTATTTTTTCCTGCAATAAATAAAGTGTATTTAATAATATATAATATATACATCTAATAAAGATAGTAAAGAAATTTAAGGACATATAAAAAGTAAAATAATTATACTTGAATTTTCCTCTTAATGCCCACTTATCAACAAATGATGTAAATTGACCTCGCAATGTGAAGTCAACATCATCCTCAATCTCAATTGTGAAAGGATGTTTAAGAGAAAATTTTCTTTTCTTACAACCTTCAACTTTACCTCTCCCAGCACTATCAAATTCATTGATGAATGGCGACTTTTGAAATTTACCAACATTCTTGACTCTAAAGGATAGCTTTCGAGTCAAATCTACTAATGATTCTGTATCTTTAATAACATTGGCTGTGAATTAAATATTTCGTTCTGACCAATATGTTGATTAACAACATCATTGAACAATAACATCACTTGAGAATCAGTTGGAAGACTAAAATCACCACTATCAAATGTAGAAACTCCTGTTATATATACATTTAGATGTAAAAAATATTAAAATTCATGTGTCTTGCAATGAGATATAATAAATAAAATACATAATTATTACAAATATACCTTCTCCTAGAAAAGCAATAGCATTATTCAAATTGCATTCATCACCATCTTTTTTGTCATCATTCTCACAAATAAAATTATTATCTCTATCAAGCTATACCGTTATACAAAATATAAAATGTACACTAATAATAGTTTAAAATATTATTTATCACAAAAAAATAACATTAATTAAGTGTTTATCTAAATATAACTCATGAATATGTTTACCCTTTGAACTAGATGGACCAACTTCACAAATATGAATCTGTACAAACACAATATTTTAACTAGAAATATAAATTAGCAATAATAAAAAAATTAATTTTTAATTGATAAACACTACCTAATTGCATAAAGTGCTTTGTGTGGCTGAAAAGAAATTGAAATTCCTTTGAAGATTACATAGCATTACATATATTGGATAATTAGTGTATTTGTCTTCAATTTTTTGGTACAAGCAAAAATAAATATAGTGCGTATGTATGCAACACTTTTTTCTATACACATGCACGAGAGACAAACTGTTCATTCACCAATATATTAGGATTTTAAATAAGTGTTTAGAATATAAGTCTCTCATGGGCTCACATTGTCATATCTGCAAAATGTGTATTCTGAGGATGGTAGGTGGGCTTCCTTTTTAAGTGATTCCTTGTTCATGTGAAAATATATATGCAATTAAAGATATTAAATTAAAAGAACCACAATATATAATATATACATCGTAAATACTTTTACCTTATTCACTGTATTATTATCGGACTTTGGAAGATACTCCTTGACATATTTCTTCAACAACAAAAAGTCATTGCTAAGTTGAGCAAATCATTAACAAAATATAACAACATAAATATACATGTTCTATAAAATAAAAAGTACAAATATGTATAAATCAACTATTATTACCTTATCAAAATCACTCTTCAAAATAAACTCCGATGAACCGTGAAAGTCTGGTTTAAAATGAACATTTTTGACCTTTCATATTGTTGATTGTCGTATTTTGAAGGGGATGGGGTAGACTCATTCTTATCAAACTTCACAAATGATTTTCCAAAAATTCTTTCGGCGAAGCTAATTCTTTTCCAAGCTATATCAAGAAGATACCATTATTACATACAATAAAATCAGTACAATAACAAATATGTAATTAAAAGGAATCATTAAAAAAAAAAGCAAAATAACTGTTCAATTTTACTTCTCATTTCAATATCTTCAGGATTTTTCCTCACTAATTTCTTCCCCTGTCTATTCTTTTTCTCAATATGAATTTTTGCATTTTCTTCTGCAACATGAGATTTACTTGTTCCATATTCAGGAAGTTTATAGGCTTTTAATTCTTCACTTGTAGGAACAATGTTCGTAAATACCTTACAAATCAATTTTTAAAACAAGAAAATAGATTTAGTGGAAAAACAATAACGACACATTTATAAAATATAAAAAATATACTATCTTTATTTGTTACCTTCTCAACAGAATTGTTAAATATTTTTCGGCATAGAAAAGTAGTGGATGGCCTTTTATTGACCACTTTCCAGTTCAATATTTGAGGCATCCGATTATACAGATGAAATGCAATATCCGATTTAATGTCTGAACAACACTCATAAAACTAGATCTGCAATACTAAGGGTAACCCTCCAAATATATGAAACTTTTTCACAAAAAATATTTTATCTTTAATGGAGTTAATCAAGGCTTCAAAAACAACTTTCCCCCATGGAAATGATATGAATTCACCACTCTCAACTAGGTAAAAGTGATGATCACTTACAAAGACCCTATTGTTGACAACAGATAATAGAAAAGTATAAATAAAGTAAAGAACTGCAACCTTTACTGCATCCTCGTCTGAATTCCATCTTTTCGCAGTAAAACATGCAACAAGTTCATCCTTATTTACTTTTATAATATTAGGGAAATATGTGAAATTAATACGGTTTGACGCTTCATAACAATCATCACCATTAATGTCACTCTCACAACGTAAACCAGTCAATAATGCAAACTCTTTTAATCCAAAAGATAATCTACTTCCATTTAAACCAACATAAAATATGTCTTGCCGGTTATGAACCAATTCATTTTTCACAAGGTAGCATATTAACTGATTTTGAACATGAACCTTCGACATTAAAAGGAAGTAATCAAAAACAGTTTCACTGAACATTTTAAGTAGTGTTCTTTTTAAGAAATCCACAACACCTACATCCACAGGACAACTAAATCGAGAACTTGAGAAATTTTTATCCTTTGGTACATAATAACCCCACTCTTGCATAATAAAATTCAACTTATATTCAATAAAGAATGTCATGAAAAATAAATGCATATATTCAAGATTCATATACAATTTCAAAGAAGAACACATATACAACCAAACACAAAGTAAACAAGACGTATAACCAAAACAACCTATATACGTAATTAAATTTTACAACACTTGTTGTATATATTGTACATGTATACATTAATTACTGTATAAATATTATTTATATGCAATAATTACTAAATACATAGAAAATGTATACAACACATTCAACAAATAGTCACCTCTATATACATTATGTAATGCATACATTGATTATTGCAAAAATAACATAAATTTTTTTTTAAAAATAATATAACATATAATCATGTATTAAACTTTGTATATAAATAATAACAAATAAATGAATATATATAATTATTTATACCTACTTAGTCAATATCCAGATCAACTTAATAAAAAATTGATAAAATAAAAACATCATTCATGCACAAAATATTTATACATGAAGTACTGTATACATGCATTAATGAAAATAAAACCAACCAATTAAATTAAATAAAAGGACTTTAAAAAAAAATCTTGCACAAAAGATGTCATGTGGTAACTCAATTCAGATATTATACTAAATAGGGAGAGAACTGGTTAATTAGGAGAGCAACATTGAGAATAAAAACTGTATACATGGATTCATAAATATATATTATACGAAATCATAATTTATATTATATTAAAAGTGTGAAGGCTCTTATAAATGTTGATTGAACTTTTTGCCTCTCATTAAAAGACTCAGTAATAGACAAAATTATCATTTACTATTTTTCTATAATTATTATTTAAAATTATTATTTTTAATTTTTCTATCACCTTATTTTATCATATTAGATTTTTTTATTTGTGGCATAACCCTATTTATGGTCTAAATCTAAAAAAAACTCCATTAATTTTTTTTCTTTTTTAGTAGTCAAAAACTTTTTTCTACTTTATTTTATTATTTTGAATTTTTTATTTATGGCACAACTCTATTTATAATGTAAACCTTAAAACATAATATTTTAAAAAAATGAAAAACCGAAATCCTTTTGCTTTTTGCTTTGGAATTTTTTTTGCTCCCCTTAATTATGGTATGAAATTCTTATTAAAAAAATTGATAATTTTTTTCCTTTTCTATAATAATGAGAATATTTTTTTTCCTTTTTTATAGTAATATCTTAATATTCTTATTTTTTCATATTGCATAATTTAATTCATCAATTCTTCTACATCAACACTTTTGATTCAATCTCTAACCTTGTATATTTTTGTGTTAATCTATCTTCTTTTTTTCTTTCATGTTGTTAAAAAATTTTATATTATGGATTTGAAAAAGACTATAATAATTATTATGCCAGTACAAATTATTTATATTCAAAATAATTTAATTGAGCTTATGTCTTTTATTTGAGTCTAACATTGATACTATGTTATCTCCTTTAATTGAGTCTTATATTGATACTATGTGATTTTAAAATTTGTGTATTGTAACTGACTTTTTTCTTCTACTCATACATTCACAAGTTTCATCTATTCAGGTAAAGTAATCCCTTCATCTCATAAAATAATCTTTTTTATAAAATTATAAATTATTATAATTATAAATCTTGTGTATGCTTTATTTCATATAATCTTGTAATAGAATTTGAAAAGAATTTCGTGAACGAAATTGTGTCAATTAACAACTTAAAACGATATGATTCTCATTGGATAATAAAGGACTTAGTAATTGGAGTTGGATCAGTAAAAGAGTATAAAAAAGGGAACAAAAGCAGGCACTCAAGTGACTATAACATTAGTTGATGAAGAGGTAATAATTTTTTTTATATTATATTTTATATTTTTACATATATGTTTGAATTCTTATCTATCTATCTATCTATATATATATATATATATATATATATATATAGAGAGAGAGAGAGAGAGACCTTTAAAGTTTAATTTTTTGTAAGGTACAAAAGTTCATACGATATTTTTTAATAATTATATTAAAAATTGAAAAAATATTTACAATAAAATAAGATCCGTTACATCATAAACGTATATGTTAATAGTGTTAATCCTAATTTTGTATCAGCAACCAAGGAGATTGTGGTTGAATTCAATGACGAAACTATAGTTTAGGAATGCAACAAACAGTAGAAATAATTGTCATTGCTCTACATAAAAAGACATCGCTATAGACAAAATTGTCATTTACTATTTTTCCTAAATAATTATCATTAAATTATTATCCTAATATTTAGAATTTTGAAATTAATTAAAGTTATAGGTATTAAATATTTACTTATTTGTAAAGGGTAAGAACTCCTAATTTAGTATTTTAAAATTGACTGAAATTTTTCTTTTTAAATCTTTCCTTATCTACTCTATCAAAAGTCCTAATATTTAAAACTTTAAAACCAATTATAATTTTGTTAACTTCTTGTTATACCCCGTAGAATTTCCGGCACTTAGATGACCTATTCGCACGTTGGTTAAGCATATTTGGAAACCATACGTGCTAGGGAAAGGCCCGGGAAAAGATCGGACGAGAAACCTGTCGAACCATCGCGGGAGGAGCCGAGGCAGAGCCCCTCCGCGATGGCAGCATGTCACGGAGGTGAGGCCTCCGCGATGGCAGCGTGTCACGGAGGTGAGGCCTCCGCGATGGCTCCGTGACACGTTGCCCTTGTCCCAGCCCAAGTATATAAAGACCCCACTTCGAGTTAAAATCATTTCCCTCACTTACCAAATTCCAGAAACGCTGTAAACAGAGAGAAGACAAAGAAAATTAAATATTTTCGTCCGATTACGCTGCCAAACGCTGCCCAAACCCAAATTAATCCTAGATACCAAGGTATTTAGCAGCAAAGAGCATTTCTACGAAGTTAGTTTTGCGAAATACGGCCGACGAATCGGCGAGCCGCCGAACTAAAGTAAGTAGAATTGCTCTAAATTAATGTCTATGTGTTCCTAGCTGAGAAGTAAATAATTCTCCCTTCTGGGCCGCTGGAAAATAGCGAGTTTTTGACCGTCTTTCGATAAGCCTAAGTTTAGGCTATAAATTAAATCGAAAGTAACGTCGCTCTTTATAGTAATGTTGTATTTAGTATTGATTGACGTATTTATGAATGCAGTTGGGAGAAAATAGTTGAAGTACCGGCCGAGCCTCGTCCGACGAACGAATAGTCGAAGATAAGGTATGTAAAGTTAAGTTTCCTCGGCAAGTTGAGTGACATTAAAGCAGTGTAGTAATTTACAGACCAGTAGAAGGTTCAGAAATTGATTATTGTATTATTTTGAACATTGGTGCAATATGAGCAGTTTTGGGCCGTAACGTGTACGATACCTATCCGTATGATATAGATTTGAATATAAATGATTAAGGTTGCCCAGTATATTCAGTATGTGATATAATATGCCCTGCCGAGATATCGTTGTGTTTAGCTGAAACCTCGCAAGGTAGTACAGCATCAGTAAAGCATTCCAGATATAGAATAGTAACTGTATATGGTTTAGAAAGCATGTTAGAAATAGGAAATCATGTTAATTCAGAAACCTAGTGAACAGCACAGCTTTCAGCAGAAACACCCGCTTGTATAGCCTTTGCCTCAGTACAGTTAGACAGGGAATTATATTCATATTTATACTTACCTGTCTCAGCATGTATCAGACACCTACAGATTGCTATTATTAGCCCAGTACATGATTTATATAATACCTTACGCCTATTAGTTTTGGCTTATGAGATACACAGACAGCATGACTAGTTGAGACCGTTGTATTGATTGGGGTTGGATTACCTAGCATCCCTGACCGCTCAGGGTTAATAGCTGTATCGACTCGTCCGCCAGAGGACGAGGATACGTCACTCTACGGAGTGATATGCCGTCCCGCAAGGGGACGAAGATGGGATGCCAGTTTCCCCATATTGTGCCTTGGTCGGCCCTTATACACCCCCGTCGAGCTGGTACGCCCGGGGTGTTGATTTAGAGTCCTTCGGACTCAGATACAGTTATAGTCAAGGGCTCAGCGAGCCCAAGTGCATACCCAGGGACCGGCAGGATGCTTACAGCCACTATAGGAGATGGGATGACCGGGGGTAGGGGCATAGATTCTGTGTTGATTGTACCTCCCGGCTTATGGGGGCCGGGTAAGGTTTGAATGTGCTGTGTTATGTTATGTATGCTATGCTATGTTATATTAGACGCGAGTGGGTTGGTAGTAGAATGATACGCCTCCAGGTATGATTCCTACTTCCTTCGGTATCAGTAAGAGCAGGTACGATCTACTTCATCAGACAGTTAAGTTATTCCTCCTACTTCTGCTTCATCAGTCATATTATTGCTTTCAGATGTTGTTTTCAGTTATATTATTTCAGTTGCTTTACATACTCAGTACCAGTGGTACTGACGCCCAGTGGGGCGCTACATTACTTGCCTGCAGGTACTCCTAGACGAGCAGGCGATTCTACGTGACTCCCTGTCAGCGGTTGAGTATTCAGCTCCAGTCATTCGGAGGCTGAATTTCAGAGGTGTAGTTCAGTTCCTTTTGTTGTATATAGAATGGGTAGGTCGGGGTCCTGTCTCGATCAGTTCTATTACTATTCCTAGAGGCTTGCATTCTGTATGAAATCCCTGTGGTCAGATGAGCCGGTCGTGTGGGGCCGTGCAGTTGTATAGTTGTCTTTAATCTTTCTTACTTCTGTGATGGTCGTGTGAGGCCATAGTTATCAGCAGTGGTGACCTTGCCGGTCACGTAGCTTCTTTTTGTGCTTTTTGATTAAGCAGCAGATAACTAGACAGCATGGTGGCCTTATCGGCCCGTATAGGTTTCCCTGAGTTACTATATTTCTGGTTAGCTGCCAAGACAGGTACAGCAGGCGATAGGCCAATGGGCCGGGGGCTATATTTACAGCCGTTATATAGCCCTTTGTTTCCAGAAATCTGAGTTAGAGCCAGCCAGGCGCCAGACGCGCCCAGGCTTAACAGTCTAGCAGGTCAGATCTTAGTAGGGCACCAGGTGCCAGTCGTACCCCCCCCCCAAGGCGGGGTGTGACAAACTTGGTATCAGAGTAGGTCGTATCCCAGGGAGTCTGCAAGCCGTGCTAAGTAGAGTCCTGTCCATGGATGTGTTGTGCACCACATACTATGGGTAGGAGGCTGCAAGGCATGATAGGATGGTTGTCTTTTATTCTGATTCAGTCGTGCTATAGAGCTGTGCAGTATAGGGTTGAATTCCTAAAAATCATACCATATTCTTTGGTTACAGATAATGTCAGACCAGCGCCATCCTATTACAGGTCGGAACTTAGACATCGCAGCAGAAGAAGGCACTAGCAGGATGCCTCTCCCTCATTTGGAGACAGCCCGATCAGAGGGCCCTACAGAGGCTTCATCTCAGCCTCCTCAGCAGTCTCCACCACGTCAGGAGTCACTTGGGGCGACATTACCTTCAGCAGCCCCTATATTGACTCCTTCTGATCAGGAGGTTAGGAGTGCTGTAGTTTTGTTAGCACAGATGATGGCTGCTCAGCGTCAGCCAATGCCATCTATAGTTGCAGAAACATCAGGAGGGCCCGGTAGTTCGAGGGTCCGAGAGTTCTTATCCTTGAATCCCCTACAGTTTACAGGCACGGACCGCACCGAGGACCCCCAGGATTTTCTGGATCAGATGCAGAGAATCTTCAGGGTTATGCATGCTACACCTACTGAGTCAGTTGAATTGGCCACATTTCGGTTGCGAGATATTGCGGTGTTATGGTATGAAAGATGGGAGAGGTCCCGAGGGAGAGATGTTCCCCCTCCTACCTGGTCCAGCTTTTCAGGAGCCTTTCTAGATCACTATTTGACGCGGGAGATCCGACAGGCCCGGGTAGACCAGTTCCTACATCTGGAACAGGGGGCTATGAGTGTTCGGGAATATTCCTTGCGGTTTGATTCTTTGGCTCGATATGCACCAGCTTTTGTTGATACCATGGCATCCAGAGTGCACCGTTTTATTATGGGGTTGAACCCAAAGTATGTCGAGACTTGTATCACGGCCACACTGCGAGAAGATATGGATATTTCCCGAATCCAGGCATTTGCCCAGAATATTGAGGGCATCAGACAGCGACATCGGGAAATCAGAAGGGTTAATCAGGAGCAGCGTCGCTGGGATAGGCCAGCTGAGTTACAAAGAGAGGCCCGGGGAGGACCCAGGCCCCGAATGTCAGACAGGCCGCCCAGGCCCCCGCCTCCGCCACAGTCACAGGGGGTAGATTCAGCCGCAGGGGGCAGTCAGGGATTGGTAGAGGCTCGCAGATGGCAGATCCACCATTACAGAGGAGGGCAGAGCAGAGTAGGTATACCCTACCACTTTGCCCTATATGCAATCGACATCATTCTGGAGCATGCAGATATGGCTCCACCGCATGTTATATTTGTGGCCAAGAAGGCCATTTGATGAAAGATTGCCCAGCCAGGGGTCGAGAGGACCGCGATAGACAGGATAGGGCATCAACAGGATCACGAGCTACAGCATCCTCGACTGGGCGTAGGCCCCCAGTTTCAGCAGGCAGGGGTCGAGGCAGATCAGGGGCCTCCAGTACAGGTGCGGGTCCAAGCCGCACGTATGCCCTACCAGGGAGGCAAGATTCAGAGGCATCGCCTGATGTTGTGACAGGTATGCTAACTATCTGCTCACAGCCTGCTTATGTGCTAATTGATCCAGGGTCTACTTTGTCCTATATTACTCCATTTGTGGCACGGAAGTTTAGTATTGTACCATAATTATTACGGCAACCCTTCTTGGTATCTACGCCTGTCGGTGACTCTATCACAGCTAGCCGAATCTACCGCGGGTGTACAGTAGAGATTGTTGACCGTCAGACCACAGTAGATCTGGTCGAGTTAGAAATGATAGACTTCGATGCCATAATGGGTATGGACTGGTTAGTGCCATGCTTTGCCAATGTTGAATGTTGGACCAAGACGGTCCAATTCCACTTCCCAGGAGAAGCAGTACGGGAGTGGAAGGGTAGCACCGCTACGCCAAAAGGTAGGTTTATTTCCTACCTTCGGGCGAGAAAGTTGATATCTAAGGGGTGCATTTACCATCTTGTCATAGTTCAGGATGTCCAAGCAGAATTTCCGACACTCCAGTCTGTCCCAGTGGTAAATGAATTCCCAGATGTATTTCCTGATGAGTTACCTGGTATTCCCCCAGAAAGGGAAATAGACTTTGCTATTGACTTGCTACCAGGCACTCAGCCAATATCAATACCTCCTTATCGTATGGCTCCTGCAGAACTCAGAGAATTAAAGGAGCAGTTAAAAGACCTATTAGATAAAGGTTTTATCAGGCCGAGTACTTCCCCGTGGGGTGCGCCAGTCTTGTTTGAGAGAAAGAAAGATGGCTCGCTCCGAATGTGCATAGATTATCGGCAGCTAAACAAAGTTACAGTAAAGAACAAGTATCTGCTCCCCAGAATTGATGACTTATTTGATCAGTTGCAGGGAGCCAGATACTTTTCTAAGATTGACTTGCGGTCCGGATACCACCAGGTCCGAGTACGTGAGAGGGATATTCCTAAGACAGCATTCAGGACCCGATATGGACATTTTGAATTTCTGGTTATGTCCTTCGGACTAACAAATGCCCCAGCAGTTTTTATGGACCTGATGAACAGTATTTTCAGACCCTTCCTGGACTTGTTCGTGATAGTATTCATTGATGATATTCTGGTGTATTCTCGCTCCGAAGCAGATCACCGGACTCATTTGCGGACAGTGCTCCAGATTCTCAGGGACCGCCAGTTGTACGCAAAATTTTCGAAGTGTGAATTCTGGCTTAACTCAGTAGCCTTTTTAGGGCATATTGTCTCAGATACTGGTATACAGGTAGACAAACAGAAGATAGAAGCAGTTAAGTCATGGCCTAGGCCTACCACCCCGACTGAAATTCGTAGCTTTCTGGGGTTGGCAGGATATTATCGGAGATTCGTTGAGGGATTCTCAACCATTGCAGCACCTTTAACAAAATTGACACAGAAAGCAGCAAAGTTTCAGTGGACGGAGGCATGTGAGCAGAGTTTCCAGGAACTGAAAGATAGATTGACCTCCGCTCCCGTATTAGCACTGCCGGAAGGCACAGAAGGTTATTCAGTCTATTGCGACGCGTCAGGTGTCGGATTGGGCTGTGTATTGATGCAGCATGGTAGAGTAATTGCATATGCTTCCAGGCAGCTGAAAAAGCATGAAAGGAATTACCCCACCCATGACTTAGAGTTGGCCGCAGTAATTCATGCCTTGAAGATGTGGAGGCATTATCTGTATGGAGTCCATGTTGACATTTATACAGATCATAAGAGCTTACAGTACATTTTCACCCAGAGAGAGTTGAATCTGCGGCAACGCCGCTGTTTAGAGTTGTTGAAAGACTATGATGTGAATATTCTATACCACCCCGGGAAAGCTAATGTTGTAGCAGATGCCCTGAGCTGTAAGTCAATGGGGAGTTTGGCGTATTTGTGACCTGAGAAACAGAAATTAGCTAAAGAAATTCATCAGTTAGCTGGCCTAGCCGTTCAAGTAATAGAAACAGAAAATAATGGACCAGTAATTCAGAATTCTGCAGTGTCATCGTTAGTTACAGAGGTAAAAGAACGGCAGTATGAGGATCCCGATTTAGTCCAGCTCAGAGATAGAGTTCAGAAGGGTAAGGAGCCAGATTTTCAGATAACCAGGGATGGTGTGCTACATTGTAAGGGCCGCCTTTGTGTCCCGAATGTCGCAGGACTTCGTGGGCAGATCATGCATGAGGTACACTACGCTCGCTATTCCCTTCACCCAGGGGCGACGAAAATGTACCACGACATCAGAGACATCTACTGGTGGCCAGGTATGAAAACTGAGATAGCTAAATTTGTATCTAGATGTGCTAATTGTCAGCAGGTGAAAGCAGAACACCAGAAACCGGGTGATTTGACTCAGGAGATAATAATACCTATGTGGAAATGGGAAGTAATAAACATGGATTTTGTAACAGGGTTACCCCATACTAGACGCCGAAATGATTCCATTTGGGTAATAGTTGACAGGCTGACAAAATCAGCTCATTTCCTGCCAGTAAGGGCTACCTTCTCAGCTGAGGATTATGCCGAATTGTATATCAGAGAAATAGTTAGATTGCATGGCGTGCCGGTATCTATCATTTCAGACAGGGGAGCACAGTTTACAGCTAGATTCTGGCAATCGTTTCAGAAAGGTTTGGGAACGCAGATTAATTTGAGCACAGCATTCCATCCTCAAACAGATGGGCAGGCCGAACGTACAATTCAGACGCTCGAAGATATGTTACGAGCGTGTGTGTTAGATTTTGGGGTAGCTGGGATGAACATCTTTCGTTAATTGAATTTGCTTATAATAACAACTACCATTCAGCTATTCAGATGGCGCCTTTCGAGGCATTGTACGGGCGAAAATGTAGATCACCAGTGGGCTGGTTTGAAATAGGAGAATCAGCATTAATTGGCCCAGACATTGTTCGGCAGTCCGAGGAAAAGATAAAGCTTATCCGAGAACGTTTACTGACCGCTCGGAGCCGTCAGAAGTCATATGCAGATAGACGGCGCAGAAATCTAGAATTTTCGGTAAACGACAGGGTATATCTGAAAGCGCCCCCGATGAAAGGGGTAATGAGGTTTGGCAAGAAGGGAAAGCTTAGCCCAAGATTCATTGGGCCGTATCAGGTTCGGCGAAGAATAGGCCGCGTGGCATACGAGTCGAACTTGCCTCCAGAATTAGCGTCAGTACACCCAGTATTCCACGTTTCCATGTTAAGAAAGTTCGTAGGGGACCCTTCTACAGTAGTTCCAGTCCAGGATGTTCAGGTCACAGAGGAGTTAGCCTATGAAGAGGTTCCCGTAGCTATCTTAGACAGACAGATTCGCAGGCTGAGAACTAAAGATGTTGCATCTGTCAAGGTAGTGTGGCGTAACAGAAATCAGGAAGAAATGACGTGGGAGGCTGAAGAAGATATGAAAACCAGATACCCTCACTTATTTCAGGCCTAGTCAGACGACAGGTATGTCCGTATCATTATTTACACAGTACTTTATGGTATGTATGTTGTAAATGATAAAGAAAGAAGTGATATTTAGTTGTCCAGTGGATTGTAGAATATTGTGTGCAATGCCTGTGTTGGACTTTTTCTGTGTTTCAGGTCTTCGCGATAGTCCATATTACAGGGGAAACTCTGCCGGAATTTTTTCAGAAACTAGAGTAAGCAATCCTCCAGATAGCAGTATACATTTGAGGACGAATGTTCCTAAGGGGGGGAGAATGTTATACCCCGTAGAATTCCCGGCACTTAGATGACCTATTCGCACGTTGGTTAAGCATATTTGGAAGCCATACGTGCTAGGGAAAGGCCCGGGAAAAGATCGGACAAGAAACCTGTCGAACCATCGCGGGAGGAGCCGAGGCAGAGCCCCTCCGCGATGGCAGCGTGTCACGGAGGTGAGGCCTCCGCGATGGCAACGTGTCACGGAGGTGAGGCCTCCGCGATGGCTCCGTGACACGTTGCCCTTGTCCCAGCCCAAGTATATAAAGCCCCCACTTCGGGTTAAAATCATTTCCCTCACTTACCAAATTCCAGAAACGCTATAAACAGAGAGAAGACGAAGAAAATTAAATATTTTCGTCCGATTACGCTGCCAAACGCTGCCCAAACCCAAATTAATCCTAGATACCAAGGTATTTAGCAGTAGAGAGCATTTCTACGGAGTTAGTTTTGCGAAATACGGCCGACGAATTGGCGAGCCGCCGAACTAAAGTAAGTAGAATTGCTCTAAATTAATGTCTATGTGTTCCTAGCTGAGAAGTAAATAATTCTCCCTTCTGGGCCGCTGGAAAATAGCGAGTTTTTGACCGTCTTTTGATAAGCCTAAGTTTAGGCTATAAATTAAATTGAAAGTAACGTCGCTCTTTATAGTAATGTTGTATTTAGTATTGATTGACGTATTTATGAATGCAGTTGGGAGAAAATAGTTGAAGTACCGGCCGAGCCTCGTCCAACGGACGAATAGTCGAAGATAAGGTATGTAAAGTTAAGTTTCCTCGGCAAGTTGAGTGACATTAAAGCAGTGTAGTAATTTACAGACCAGTAGAAGGTTCAGAAATTGATTATTGTATTATTTTGAACATTGGTGCAATATGAGCAGTTTTGGGCCGTAACGTGTACGATACCTATCCGTATAATATAGATTTGAATATAAATGATTAAGGTTGCCCAGTATATTCAGTATGTGATATAATATGCCCTGCCGAGATATCGTTGTGTTTAGCTGAAACCTCGCAAGGTAGTACAGCATCAGTAAAGCATTCCAGATATAGAATAGTAACTGTATATGGTTTAGAAAGCATGTTAGAAATAGGAAATCATGTTAATGAAGAAACCTAGTGAACAGCACAGCCTTCAGCAGAAACACCCGCTTGTATAGCCTTTGCCTCAGTACAGTTAGACAGGGAATTATATTCATATTTATACTTACCTGTCTCAGCATGTATCAGACACCTACAGATTGCTATTATTAGCCCAGTACATGATTTATATAATACCTTACGCCTATTAGTTTTGGCTTATGAGATACACAGACAGCATGACTAGTTGAGACCGTTGTATTGATTGGGGTTGGATTACCTAGCATCCCTGACCGCCCAGGGTTAATAGCTGTATCGACTCGTCCGCCAGAGGACGAGGATACGTCACTCTACAGAGTGATATGCCGTCCCGCAAGGGGACGAAGATGGGATGCCAGTTTCCCCATATTGTGCCTTGGTCGGCCCTTATACACCCCCGTCGAGCTGGTACGCCCGGGGTGTTGATTTAGAATCCTTCGGACTCAGATACAGTTATAGTCAGGGGCTCAGCGAGCCCAAGTGCATACCCAAGGACCGGCAGGATGCTTACAGCCACTATAGGAGATGGGATGACCGGGGGTAGGGGCATAGATTCTGTGTTGATTGTACCTCCCGGCTTATGGGGGCCGGGTAAGGTTTGTATGTGCTGTGTTATGTTATGTATGCTATGCTATGTTATATTAAACGCGAGTGGGTTGGTAGTAGAATGATACGCCTCCAGGTATGATTCCTACTTCCTTCGGTATCAGTAAGAGCAGGTACGATCTACTTCATCAGACAGTTAAGTTATTCCTCCTACTTCTGCTTCATCAGTCATATTATTGCTTTCAGATGTTGTTTTCAGTTATATTATTTCAGTTGCTTTACATACTCAGTATCAGTGGTACTGACGCCCAGTGGGGCGCTGCATTACTTGCCTGCAGGTACTCCTAGACGAGCAGGCGATTCTACGTGACTCCCTGTCAGCGGTTGAGTATTCAGCTCCAGTCATTCGGAGGCTGAATTTCAGAGGTGTAGTTCAGTTCCTTTTGTTGTATATAGAATGGGTAGGTCGGGGCCCTGTCCTGATCAGTTCTATTACTATTCCTAGAGGCTTGCATTCTGTATGAAATCCCTGTGGTCAGATGAGCCGGTCGTGTGGGGCCGTGCAGTTGTATAGTTGTCTTTACTCTTTCTTACTTCTGTGATGGTCGTGTGAGGCCATAGTTGTCAGCAGTGGTGACCTTGCCGGTCACGTAGCTTCTTTTTGTGCTTTTTGATTAAGCAGCAGATAACTAGACAGCATGGTGGCCTTGTCGGCCCGTATAGGTTTCCCTGAGTTACTATATTTCTGGTTAGCTGCCAAGACAGGTACAGCAGGCGATAGGCCAATGGGAAGGGGGCTATATTTACAGCCGTTATATAGCCCTTTGTTTCCAGAAATCTGAGTTAGAGCCAGCCAGGCGCCAGACGCGCCCAGGCTTAACAGTCTAGCAGGTCAGATCTTAGTAGGGCACCAGGTGCCAGTCGTACCCCCCCCCCCAAGGCGGGGTGTGACACTTCTATTAATTCTTTATTATTAAATTAACTAATTATCCATCACAAATTTTTAACTCACGATAAGAGAAAATAAATTAAAGAATGTAATTTTATTATGCATTAATACGTTGAATTCCTTTTTCTTCTTCTTCTTCTTCTTCTTCTTCTATTTTTTTAAAAATTGTACTATTGAAAAAAATAACGATATATATATATATAATCACACAACATACTCTAAGTTGTTTCAATTAATCCAGTGCTCTTATTATTCATTCTTTTTAGTTAGATCTACACTATTTTTCTGTTTTAATTTATGTGAAGGTGTTAGATTAGACACATAAATTAAGACCGAGAGAAAAAATTGAACTGACATCATCTCATAAAGGGAAAAATAAAAAATTATGCTATAATAGATATTTAAAGTATGAAGTAATATAGTAAACTATCATTTACTTTTTTACCCTTTTAAAAATAAAATTTTGTTTTCACTAATTTTGATGAATCTTTCTATGTTTGGACGATCAGGTACAAAAAGTAAATGCATTTGTGATATGATGTCAATTTATTAGTGTCAAAATAAGTCATACTATATGTTCTATTCTACTATACAAGTTTGCATTACAACGCGTCTTCATAATATTAATATTTATATTACTTTTAATATGTTAACAACGTAGTAATATAATTTTTGTAACAATTAACATGAAATATACATATAATACATGAATTTAAGTGGTCATATAAAAATAAACGATATTTCACCTTTCAGTCAACGCTATTTTTACGATGTTTTGTTCCTTGAAATAAGTATTAGAATAAACCGAGGAAAAAACTATTTGATTAGATCAAACTCTTAAACATAATAATTTATTAGCTTCAAATTTATAATTTTTTTTTAAATTCTTATATTGTTATACAAACACATCTTTTAAATATTATTTATGCTATTTTATTCTTATTAATATGGGAGACACGCGCGAAGTGGATACACTAAAACTAGTATACATAAAAAAATGTAAACATTGTCATGTATAGTACAACTATGTAAAAAATAAATAAAATATATAATTATTTAAAAAACAACAAACTAAGTTACAACAAACTTAAAATATATATGAATTATTTAAAAAACTATGAGATGTATATATCGTGGATACATTGACGAATTTCATCATATATAAAAAAAAGCCTAAATTTAAACAAATATAGAGGAAGAAAAATACCTCAAGATGTTGATTTTCAATTGCATGTCTTCTCTTTTTTTTCCTTAGGTTTGGTACGATTTTGCACCGTCTTTGACATCCTCATCACATTCAACTCTTTTCCCTTGTTAGTATCCTCACTAACATTGATATCAGCAACTGATTCATAAATTACTATTTTTTCCTTTGCTTTATTTCGATCAACAACTAAAGATTTTTTTCTATTTAGATATGGAGATATCTTGTATGAGGAGAATCTTCAAAATCAGAATCTTTAGAATGATGTTTGATAACTTTCTTTGATGAACTCATATTCCAAATAAAAAGAGAAATCACAGAAACCCTAAAGACTAACTGAAAATTAGCTAATGCATAAATTAATGAATGTTTTCAATATCTACTCTAAAGAGAAAAGCAGAAATTCCGTGGAAGAAGAGTTATTAAGTAAATCCTAACACAAATAAAGATAAATTTTTTTTTAACCATATACAAGTAAATAAAAAAAAAGTTACAACTTTTTGAGACCTTCAGTATATATTTTTTTATTATAAACAATATGAAAATTTTAAAAAAAAGCCAAGTATTCATATTCATTAAGAATAAAATATTTAATTTTCATTTCATTTATAACTTGGAAACTGCAATTTTTTTTTTAGAAAGAAAATAATATGAGGTTCCCAATAAAAGTGAAAGCTAAGCCAAGTTTTTAAGGTAACTATGTCAATTCTCCAACAGATTTGCTATGCAAATTTTAAAAGAAAAAATCTGTCATTCCCCGTAAAAAGTAAATAAATAAATCTATTAAGTTCCCTCAAAAATAAATCATGTAATTTTAAAAAAATATAATTATTCATGCAATATAAGAAAAAGCAGTCACGTTTTCATACAACGTAAAGTCAATCAGTTTTAATATTAAAATAAAAAATAAAACACTTTCAAATTTTCAATAAAATAAAAACTAATTCTTTTAGATAGCTTCGCTAATTTAAAACAGATTCGCAATGAATTTTTTTTTTTAAATGAAAACAAAGTTTTCATTCCCAATAAAAGATATAATAAAAAAAGTTGTCAAGTTTTCAAAGTGCAAAAATTTTCGAATTTCTTCTAATAAATTGTATATTTATAATAAAAAATTATCATATAATATTAAATAAATATTAAAATATAATATTAATTTTTTTGCTAAATAGTGGAAAGGTTAGAAATTTATTTTAAGTAAATTCTTGTATTTTAAAGTAACAACTTTGCCAAATTAAAAAAAAAACTATCAAGTTCCCAATAAAAGCTAAGCTTAACCAATTTTTTAGATAACCGTGTCAGTTCCCCAATAGATTTGTTATGCAGATTTTTTTAAATTTTTTTTTGTCATTTCACATAAAAAGTAATTAAAAATATCTGTCAATACCCATAAAAAATTAATTATTTATTTTTAAAAAATATAATTAGTCATGCAATATAATAATTTTTTTTTATATTTGTAATGCAATATAATTTATTTTAAGCAAATTCTTGTATTTTAAAATAAAAACTTTGCCAAATTAAAAAAAATACCTAGTTGCCAATAAAAGATAAAAAACTTAACCAATTGTTTAGATAACCATGTCAATTCCCCAACAGATTTTCTATTCAAATATTTTTTAGAAAAATGTTGTCATTCCCATAAAAAGTAAATAAAGAAATCTGTCAATTCCCATAAAAATTAATTATGTATTTTAAAGAAATATAATTAGTCATGCAACATAATCTTTTTTTATATTGATCATGCAATATAATTTATTTTAACTAAATTCTTGTATTTTAAAATTAAAACTTCGCCAAATTAAAAAAAGTTACCAAGTTTTCAATAAAAAGTAAAAAGCATAACCAAATTTTTAAATAACCATGTCATTTCCCCAAAAGATTTGTTATGCAGATTTTAAAAAATTTTTTTGTCATTCTCCATAAAAAATAAATAAAGAAATCTGTTAATTCTCATAAAAAAATTAACCATATATTTTTAAAAAATATAATTAATCATGTAATATAAAAAAACAACCGTCATATTTTTTTATGCAGATTTTAAAAAAAATTATTTTGTCATTCCCCGTAAAAAGTCAACAAAGAAATCTGTCAATTCCCATTAGAAAATAATCATGTATTTTTAAAATTGATCATGTAATATAAAAAAAACCGTCACATTTTTGTTATGCAGATATTTTTTTAAATTTTTTTTTCATTTCCCATAAAAAAATAAAAATAAATCTGTCAATTCTCATAAAAATTTAATAATGTATTTTTAAAAAATATAATTGGTTCTGTAATATAAAAAAAAACAAAAAGAAAAACAACCATCACATTTTCATAAAACTTAAACTCAATTACCTTCAATACTAAAATAAATTTTAAAAAAACTACAAATTCAAATTGGCATAAAATTAAATACGTCGCCTTTTTTTAAAAAAAGAATGTGCTTATTTAAAAGGAAAATTGTTCACAAGTCGCCCAACTTCACGATCTTTTTCTCAATAACCGTCCCATTTTTTTTCAACTTTTACGGACATTGGAAATAGATAATTTTAACCCAATAATTATAAAAAAAAATTATTATATGCCAATTAATTAAAAGTAGATTATTTTATATCAATTTAAGTAGAAAGTTGATATGCTGTGCCAATTTTTCATTAATATGTAAAATAGATTAATTTTAGAGAAAGAGAAAAATTTTAATTTTTTGGAGATTGTGCAAATTTTGTTAAGAGTAAAAGTAGGTTATTAAGTGTGATAAATACAAAATGACTAATAAATATATGCTATTAATTAGGCTAAACGATAGAGATAATAATAATTTTTTATTTTGATATATTTGGTAATAAATCATAAATATTATTAATAAATAATTTATAAATTTAATAAAAATATAATATTAATCTAAATATTGTTACCTCAGGTAATTTTCTATTTTTCATTTCTCATTCACATTTTGAAATTTTCAAAATATTTCAACTACATGCGGGTATTTCTGCAGTATTGTTCAAAAGAGAGTAAAAAAAAAAAAGGAATTGTTTTAACGAGTCACTAAGAATGTTAATATATGTTATACATCGAAGCCAAACATAAAGAAAAACAAGTTCTGCTGTTTCAATATATTTTAAATTTATTAATTCCTTGGATAAAGAAGAAATTCTTATCACCAATTTTGTATAGGAAATTCAAGAATAACTGACAAACATATAATCATTAATATTCCATATTATGTGAATTCGTGAATTTTAGTTTAAAATAATATGGTATGAATTTTTTTTAGAATCATAAGTGGGTGTATTTTTTTTATGTTTGATATAATCAAAATATATTATTTTAAAATATTTATATATAATCTAAACAAATACTATGAGAGCTAGAAATTTTACGTGGTGGGGATAGGGGATACCGAATAAGGGTAAATATGAGGTGTGTTAGAGGGCAAGGAGAAAACAATAAATGTGGAGTGTCACTTGTTTTGCCATTTCCACTACAGAGTTATTTTACTTATTTTTAAGAAATTTATTTTTCTAGAAAAGGTTGGAAAAAGAAGCTTTTACCTTATTTCAGGTGGGTTAGCGCGTATCTCTTTAGATGGAGGCGGACAATGAAAAGACAAAAAGGAGCAAATGATGCCAACCAATTCAAAAATATTTTTAAAATTTTTTGATTAATCAAATATTAAAGAATTTAAAAAAAAAAATACCAAGCACACCTATTATGTAAATTTAGCGCTTATATCATTGTCAGTCATTCCTAAAAACTTTATCATCTGTTTGGTCTAAGTTTTTGAAAGATAAACAATGCTTCTTTCTTTTTTTTTTTTTTCTTTTCAAAATCTTACTTATTTTAAAAATTAGGTAAAGTTGATTTTACACAACTTTAATGAATAAGTATTTAAAGTTAAATTGTTAGTAGTTCATATGTATGTGGTTGCAGCAAATACCGATATTTATTTATTTTTTGGAGAAAACCAATAAAACAAAATCACTAGAATTTTATAAATTAAACTAGAAAGACAACTGCATTACGGAATTAAAAATGGGTTCGAATTCGGTTTTTTATATTCGAATTTCAAAGCCAACAAAATCATCTCTAGTTGAGTGTTGAGAAGAAGCAAAATATTAAAACAGAAATAACAAAGAAGAGACGCAAAGATTACCATGAGACGGTAAACGAGCTCACCAAAGTTTATTTCTAAATACAAAGTTATTTCTTTTTAAAAAGAGTTTACCAAAACAAACAAAAATATATGAATTTTGCCAATTTGCCAAAAAAGCATAAACCATCATTATTATCTTTGAAATTTAGCCTGTTTGGATTAACTAACAGTAAATAGTCGATAAACATTTAAGTCCGGCAAAGTATTTTTAATAAGTAATGAAACTGATATTATAAATTATATGTTTGGATAAAAATAATTAAATTATTAATAAACATATAATTAGGAATTTTATTTTGAGATTAGAACAAATTAAAGCTTATAAGTTGAGTAACTCAATTACAAATGTTTCAGACATCAGGACAAGCTTTTACGGTTCAAAGTTATCACCTCCTTTTCTTCCCAAATATCAACTTGTAATTAACAATGGCTGCACACTTGTCCAAAATTCTTTCAAACTTTGAAAAAGTGTTTGATTTTGTTGTTAATGAAGGGTATGGAGTTAAGGGCCTCTCTGATATGGGAATTCAAGCACTTCCTAAGCAATATATTCAACCAGTTGAAGAACGAATCACTGCAAACACTGTAATAACAGATGATTCAATCCCAATAATCGACGCGACCAATTGGGCTGACCCAAAGGTGTCTGATCAGATTTGCAAAGCAGCAGAAAACTGGGGTGTCTTTCAAGTTATCAATCATGGAGTTCCTATTGAAGTTCTTGACAATATAAAGGAGACGAACCATCGTTTCTTCAATTTACCAGCTGAGGAAAAGAAGAAGTATAGGAAAGAAAATTCGGTTTCGAGTAATGCGAGGTATGGAACAAGCACTACTCCTGAAGTTGAGAAGACATTGGGATGGAGAGATTACCTTTCTCTTGTCCATATTTCCAATGATGAAGTTGCTTCATCTTTGCCTACTTCTTGCAGGTTTGCCTTCTTCCTCACAGTGTCAAACAAAAAAATTATTCTTTTTAAACTTTAAATATGTATAATATAAAAAATTATGCTATCTAAGTCATCTAAAATAATAACTATATATAAATATTATCATCCATATTTAGTGAGATTAGTATTCTGATGAAAAATAAAGTTGGTTACACGTACTATACAACAATAATATCCCCAGTATAATCGCACAAAATAGAGTCGGGGAAAAATAGAGTATAAGTAGACCTTACCTTTACCTCAAAAGAAAAAATGTTGTTTTTGATCGATAAACCTACTGTTTAAGAATAAACACATACTATACAATAAGTTGCAATATATTGTAATGTAAAAATAATCTCTATATTATCGGGTGTATAGGTTTAATTCTTATGAAATAGTATGTAAATATCCTTGGGATACTTACTATAGTATGGTTATACTATGAATGTTCTTTCAGGGAAGAAGCACTTGACTACTTGAAGAGGTGTGATTCTGTCATAAGGAAGATTTTAAAGTTGCTAATGGGAGGATTGAATATTGTAAAAGAAATTGATGAAGAGAAAGAGGAACTTTTAATGGGTTCAAAGAGATTAAACTTTATTTACTATCCAAAAAGTCCCAATCCTGAGCTTTCGGTTGGAGTAGAACGTCATTCTGATATCTCAACAATCACTGTTCTTCTTCAAGACAATGTCGGTGGGCTCTACGTGAAAAAACTTGATAAAAATGTCTGGGTTCATATCCCTCCGATCAACGGGGCTCTGATAATCAATATTGGCGATGCACTTCAAATAATGAGCAACGACAAGTACAAGAGTGTTGAACATTGTGTGATTGCTAACGGGAGCAAGAATAGGATTTCTGTGGCCATTTTCTTGCATCCCAAGCCTACAAGTATTATTGGTCCTTTGCCACAAGTGCTGGAGAATGGGGAGAAACCTATTTACAAGAAAATTCTTTATGCTGATTACACCAACATCTTCTTCAGCAAAGGTCATGATAAGAAGAATGCAATAGAATTTGCAAAGATATAGACACATTTCTATTCACAATATATATTCTCTAATTTATATCTCCTAATAGAGTACATATATGTTCATGTTGCTCCATCAGAATGTTATAACATTCTTATTATTAGATTATATGCTAAAAACAAATATATGAATCTTCTACTCAATTATTATCAGAAATAGTAATTTCTTAGAATATGATTAATTTGTTCTAGGACTTCCAGATTTTCTTTTTATTTCTACTTTAAATGGACCTCCTTGATCCTCACTTATTCACATTCCAAAAATGACTACCGTAAGAATTTTATACCATCAAGTGATCTTTACCTAGTGTAGCATGTATGAATAGATATTTGCTTATCTAAAAATAAGATATGTAGTTTGCATTTTGTTTTAGTTATTTTATACTCCCTTTCTTTTAATTTATTTGTCTGGTTTTGACTTGATATGGAGTTTAGGAAAGTAAAGAAGACTTTTGAACCTTATGATCTATAATTAAAGATATAAAGAATGTATCAAAATGTCCTTTAATCTTGTGGTCTCAAATATGTCACGTGGAAAGTTAAAATTAAAAAGTTGCCAAAAAAAGAAAGAAACATTCTTTTTAAAATAAATTTTTAAAAAATAAGACAAATAAATTAAAACAAGAAAAAGAGTAATATATTATATTAATAAATAAGATATTTAGTTATGTAAGTATCACGACCCAAGTGGCCGTGATTAACACCCACGCTCACTCCCGGTGGGCGAACCATCGTTTCCCAATCAATTACTCCAAAATCATCAACATTCAAAAGTAATAAAAGACATTATGAATTTTAACTAGCGGAACATCAATGTAAATAAAAGAAACCACAAACAATCTGCCATAAAATACAGCCGGAACCTGATAGTCATTGTACACGAGGACTTCTACCTATCTTTGTCCAATAATAATCTAAAAGGAAAAGAAAATAACAAGAATGCGATCAGTGTCAGAACTAGAGACATCAACCTCAGTAGAATCGACCAGCACGTGAGCTGCTCACCTTTATATGAACCGCTGCTATTTTAGAGATGAGGGTGAGATGAGCTGCCATAATCAATTTTTCCACTTAGAAAAGAAGTGCAGGAGTACCGTCAGTACAAAACACAACACTAATAGGTATCATCGATTGACCTTAGATAACAACATATATATGTGTGTGTGTGTGAAACAACATTATGTGATTACCTTAAAACACCGTTTCTGTAATTAATATTCATTAAGGAATTAAATCTGAGGGGGTGCTAACCGGCTTGCTCACTGGATTGGGCCTCGCAGCAGAGGTCACTTGACCGCTACCATAGTTTCGCTGCAGTGGAAGAAATCTTGCTGCAACGGTACTGCCTTAGCAGTAACTCGACTTAGCTGCACACCTATCATTCTCTTAACTAATTTAGATGTTCTACACATTATGATTATTCAAGCATTTCACAATTGTCAAATAAACAATTGACCCATCATAATCACATGAAATATAAAATCATACATTCACGAAGGTTTCACAACCTATCATAAGTCCACAGTTAACATCACATAAGTCGTTCAATCATTATAAACACATCAACATTTCAATTGTACCAATTACATGTCCCTAAGTTCAGTTCATTCGAGTCCTCACATTTTTAGACCCATCTTATCTCTTACATTTAGTCAATTAATACAATAAATGGTGATTTGCCAGGCACACATCTCCATCACATCACCGTGAACACTCAATCACTAAATATCAATGTACATACATGACAGAGGATCTTATTTCTGTCCTTGCAGTCATGACCTGCAGGGGACTCTAGAAATTCATGAATTGTACCAGCATGGTACCCACTTTCACTCATCTGCTCATTTGGATACTCCTCTCGGTTACGAGCCACTAAACCATCATTGCTCGTCGGGATGCTCATATGGTGCATGAGCCACACAACTCAAGACATTCATATTATCCATTTTCATTCACCCTTCTCAATGTTTTACCACTTAGTCAGTTTATTGACCCTGGGAAGGTCTCCTCTTACCTCCCTTAACTCATTTACTCCCACAATTCACGAACCACGTTCAAACAATGCAAAAGAATATAATAATCTCTTAACATCTAACTTTCACGTTACATAAATAATGATTTCATAGGTAATCATTTTATTGAAGAATTCAACAAAAGGCAATATCAACAAGCAATGTCTGAAGACCAGTTCACGCAAAATCATTCCACATACAAATACACCATTATTCAAAGTCTAACTCCTTTTAAAAAAACATAATCTACCTCAATTGCAAATGGGAATCTCAACTTACTCCGTTGGAGCCTTGCCTTTCCGTAGTGATTTTGAAAGTTCAAAATCTAGAACAAAAGATTAACGACAATCAACCAACTATTTCGGACAACAAGGGCTTGAAACCTCAACCCTGTCCCCATTCTACCCAATTCACGGGGTTGTAATCATTACTCATGAGTAAGTCTTCCCATTCTAACCCTACCATAATCATTCAACCCGGTTCATGGGGTTTCTATTCTCCAAACCCTTTTCTCAACAGTTTTAACACTAAATTCTCTATCTCTACCACATTCTAGGTTTCTAATTCTAGGAATGATGAACTAGCATCATCCCAACCAATCTTTCCTACTCTCATAATTCTAGAGTTTTTCAACCTAAGATTTCCACCATTACAGGTGCCCCCCATTGATTTTACAGGGTTAGGTCATTAAAGTAATGAGAAAATACTAAGATTCTCACCTTTGAGAAGGAAAAATTATTCTACACTTAGGAAATTCTCTCTGAGTTCTCGCAGTTTGATTTTAGAAAAATGGGGTAAACCCCTTAGAATCCACTTTTTAGTTTCCGTTGTCCACTGAAATGGCCACATTTTTGCTGCAGTGGTCGCATTTTCACTACAGTGGGACTGCTACCATGCTCAAGGCACCATCATAGAGGATCCATTGGTATATCTCCCAATCCATTATGATGGGACTCCGACCGTGGTAACGATCTCGCTACAACAGATATCCCTCCGCTGCAGTAATACCCCGTAACCAGTAGCTCCCAATTCTTGCATACTTACCACTTCCCATCTTCAAAATCCCACAAATATCTACTCAACACCTTCCCACCAACACTTAGGCTAGAGAGAGGTATTCAGTCTTATTTTTCCTCCGTAACAACAGACAAGTCATTATATCAGATACCAATTAATATACCGTTGGTCCCTCAATGGCCTACAAAAGTAAGGAAGATACATACCAGATTCTATAAACAACTGGGAATATTTGTTCTGCATATCAGCCTCGGTCTCCCAAGTAGCCTCCTCTATTGGACGATTCTTCCACTGGACCTTTTACTATTGCAATCTCCTTTGATCTCAGCGTTCGGACCTTCCTATCCACTATAGCCACGGGTTCCTCCTCATAGGACAAATTCTCATCCAGCAACATTGAGTCCCATTTGATTATGTATGATCCATCCCCACGGTAGTTCTTCAACATGAAAACATAGAAGATTGGATGTACCCTTAACAGCCTTGGTGGCAAAGCTAGCCCATAAGCTACTTCCCCTACAAACCGAAGGATCTCGAACAACCCTATGTATCTCAGGCTAAGCTTGCTCCGCTTTTCAAACTTCATCACTCCCTTCATGGGGGAGACCTTGAGCAATACTTGCTCTCCCACCACGAACTGCATATCCCTCAGTTTTCGATCCGTGTATTGGTTCTGTCTGCTCTGAGCAGTAACCAGACACTCTTGGATCACCCAAACTTTTTTCAAGGACTCTAAGTAAGTCGGTACCCCAAGGCCTCACCTCAAATGCATCGAACCAACCGATTAGATACTTGGACTTTCTCCTATATATAACTTCAAATGGTTCCATGTCAATACCCAAATGATATCTATTATTGTAAGCAAATTCTGCCAAAGGTAAAAATTGATCCCAATAGCCACCAAAATCAATCACGCAGGCCCGGAGCATATCCTATAACACACGAATTTTCCTTTCCAACTGTCCGTCTGTCTGCGGATGGAAGTTTGTGCTCAAGTCCAATATGGTACCTAACTCTGCCTGTAAAGTTCTCTAGAAATGGGAGGTGAACTGTGTATCCCTGTCTGACATGATCGAAAGTAGCACCCCATGTAGCTAAATCACCTCGTTCACATACAACTTACCCAGTCTCTCAGCATTTTAAATCACCTGAACAGGTAAGAAATAGGTAGACTTAGTCAGTCTGTCAACAATGACCCAAATGGAGTCAAACTTTCGCGATGTCTTTGAAAGGCCAACCACGAAGTCCATCATTATTCGTTCCTATTTCCACTCTGGGATGGGCATCCTATAAAGGACTCCTCCAGGCTTCTGATGCTCGTACTTTACCTACTGATAGTTCAAACACTGGGCGACCTGATCAACAATATCCCTCTTTGTTCTGCCCCACCAATAATGTCGTTTCAGGTCATGATACATTTTAGTAACCCCAAGATGGATGGAGTACCTCGAGTTGTGAGCTTCTGACAGGATGATTTTTGTTAGCTCACCAACTCGGGAAACACACACGCCCTTTTATTCTCAGGACCCCCTCGTCATCTAGAATAGCTTCTTTAGCTTCCCCTCATAGGACCTTGTCCCAAATCTTACTCAGTCTTGCATCCTCTAACTACCTAGCTTTTACCTCTTCTACCAATGCTGACTTAGCTTCCATACTGGCCTCTATCCTGCCTGTTTCTATTAGCTTAAGTTTCACCAGATTATTTCCTAATGTCTAGACTTCTGATAGTCGGTCGTCGAGTAGCTTCCAAACAAGCCAGACTGCCCATAGTCACTATTTTTTGGCTCAAGGCATCTGCCACCACATTGACCTTCCTTGGGTGATACAGGATTCTAATATCATAGTGTTTAAGCAGTTCCATCCATCTGCGTTGCCTCAAATTAATATCTTTTTGGGAGAAAACATACTAGACTGTGATGGTCTGTGAACACCTCACAACGAGCCCCATACAAATAATGCCTCCAGATTTTCAGGGCGAACACCATTGTTGCCAAGTCCAGGTCATTTTTGGTAGTTCTTCTCGTGCACCTTCAACTATCTCAAAGAATAAGTGATAACCTGCACTTCCTGCATTAACACAACACCCTACCTATTATGTGAGGCATCACAATAAACTATAAAATCTGTACCTTCCGTCAGTAATGCTAGGATAGGTGTCATGGTTAACAGGGTCTCGAGTTTCTAAAAACTCTCTTCAGATTTCTCGGACCATTAGAAAGGCACATCCTTCTGAGTCAACCTTGTCAACACTGAGGCAATTGATGAAAATCCCTTCATAAACTGACGGTAGTAACTGGCCAGCCCCACGAAACTCCGGATCTCTATCACTATAGTAGGCCTAGCCCAGTTCTAGACCGCCTCCACCTTCTGTGGATGCACCTTAATTCATTCTTTGGAGACTACATGTCCTAGAAAAGACACCGATTCCAACCAAACTCACATTTAGTAAATTTAGGATAAAGTTGTTTCTCCTTAAGCAACCCTAACACAATCCTCGGATGGTTTTCATTCTCCTTCTTAGTCTTAGAGTACATCAAGAGTAATACTCCAAAAGTCTCTAAGATCAGACCTGAGAGTTGAAACTGAGAAATCAGAAAAACCTGCATTAGTTCACAAGATGAGTCATCTAGTGACCCGTCAAGTGACCCAACAAGTCATTGAGTGACTCGTTAGGTGGTACTAAGTTGGAGAAATAGGATGATTTCTAGGAGACTCAATAAGTTAGAGGACGAGTCGTGGTGTCAATTCACGACTCATCAAGTTGGTTGTTGTTTTGGAAGTTGGAAAAGTGGAAAAAATTCCAGTAGTGATGATGAATTGAGGCGATGACTCATTAGGTGACTCGTCCAGTGTGGAGCATGGGAGAAATCCTGAGATTCAGGGAGTCAGGATGAGTGGTGAAGTGACTCATTAAGTGTAAGGAAAAATCATCAAGTGTGTCATCAATAAAGGATCATAAGAGTTTGAAAGGGATCTACCAATGGCAATGGGTCAGGCAACGACCCGTTGTGAGACCCGACGGATCGTGGTGTGAGTCGTTAGGTCTGGCAGTGTGATTTTTTCTTGCCGGATTATTAAGGGTGTTTTCATAATTCCTTAGTTCCTAACTCCAAAACTAAGTTATTTTAAGCCTCCTAAAAGGTGTTTTTATGGGTTTTACTTATCCAAAACATTCATTCTACTCCTAGCACCCATATTGCAAGATCAATTCTCTCAAGGCTCTCAATAGAAAAGTTAGGATTCTACACCTTCATCTTCTTCAATTCTTCTTGCTCTCAAGCCATGTGAAAGAAACAATTATCCAACTATGTAGGGTTGTGAATGAGGGAAGTCCTTCCACCCTCATGCTCAATTTCATCCCCACTCCCATGATCTCAAGCTCTAAGCATGTCATGTTTAATTCTAGGGTTTTACCCAAATTTTGAGAGAATACATAAATACCTCCCTTAACTAAGACCTTAATTTTAAGAAGACACTTAAACTTTGCGGGGGTCCTACTACCCCCCTAAATAATTTTGAACTTATATTATTACATCCTTTTTTGACCTATCCCAATTCTAAAAAGAAGGTGTAAATCACACCCCAATACTTCTTTGACACGTGTTATTTAATTAAAAATTATATATTTTTTCTCTTTCTTATTTTTACTTATCATAAATAATTTTTTTAACCCACTCCCCACCACCGCCCCCATCCTGCCTTCTTCTTCTTCCCCAGATACCCCCTTCCACCCCTCCCCCCTCTGTCCCCCCACTTCTTCTTCCCTAGATAACCCCCCACCCCACACTTCTTCTTCTTCCCCAGCTAACCTCCAACCCCCCACTTCTTTTTCTTCCCCAATCAGCCCACCCGCACCCGCACTTATTTTTCTTTGCTAACTCCTCCCTCCATTTTTTTTCTTCTTCTTCATTAGTGATTTTTTGTTTTTCTAAGCATATTCAAAACTTTGAAATATCACTAATTAGTTTCTTCTTTTCATATAAGTTCAACCCAATTAAAAATAAAAAATTTTAAAAAAAAATTTAGTGTTGGGTTGAAGATCAAAATAACAAAATAAATTAAAGTCTACCTCCATTGATATAAAAATTTAATAATTTTATAAAATTATTCGAATCTAAGAAAATATTTTGAATATGATTTTGGATTAGAAGAAAAAAATTAAAGTGATAGTAGTAAAAGAAAGTGGGTAGAGTTGTGGCAAAAATGGTGGAAGAAAGAAAAGAAAAAAAGAATTAAAATGACAAGAATAATTGAAAAATATATTTTATAAAGAAATATTTATACAAATAAAAAATTTAATCATTTTTTGGAGTCTCTCATGCTCTTTAAGAGAGTGTATACACTCTCTATGCCAGGTGGCCAAAAAAGGAGGTATTAATAGCTATTCAAAATTATTTAGGGGGAGGTAATAGGACCCCCGCAAAGTTTAGGTGTCTTCTTAAAATTAAGGTCTTAAAAAACCCCCTGAACTAAGACCTTAATTTTAATAAGACACTTAAACTTTGCGGGGGTCCTATTACACCCCTAAATAATTTTGAACGAATATTAATACCTTCTTTTTTGGCCACCTGACATAGAGAGTGCATACACTCTCTTAAAGAGCACGAGAGACCCCAAAAAATGATTAAACTTTTTATTTGTATAATTTTTTTAAAAAAAAATGTATTTCCAATTATTCTTGTCATTTTAATTCTTTTTTTCTTTTCTTTCTTCCACCATTTTTGCCAAAACGCTACCCATTTGTTACACCCCGTAAGTTTTTAACGTTTAGTCGGCCTATTCGTATGTTGCTTAAGAGTTTTAGAGTGTCATACATACGAGAAAAGGGCCCGGGGAAAGGCCAAAGGAGTGCCAAGTCGGGATTTCGCTGGAGGAAGCCGAACCAAGCTGCCCAGAGGGGCAAAGTGGCACGGAGCAGCTCCTCCGCGTTAGCCGACGTGGCACGGAGCAGAATCAGCGCGATGGGCAGAGTGCCATGTTGCCTTTTCTGCTGCCTCAAGTATATAAAGGCCTCACACTTAGATGTTAGATTATTTTTCAATATATACACGGCCAGACCCGAGTGAGTACGAAAAAACCAAGTAAAAATAATTCGATTACGCTGCTAAACGCTGTCCAAATCTAAATTAACTCCGGGTAGTGAAGTATAAGGTTACAGAGAGCATCACTGCAGAGTTATTTTCGTAAAATAAGCCCGGTGAATCATCGTCCCGCCGAGCCAGAGTTGGTGGAATTATTTTAAACTAGTGTCAATATGATCACGGGCTTAAAGTAAGCATTTCTCCCTTATAGATTCCCGAGAAAATTACAAGTTTTCAATCATCTTTCGATAGGTTGAAATATAGTTACTATATATATATATAAAGTTATCATTTTCTTCGAATTCAATAACGAAGTTGGCCCTATTCTTCCACTAATATGATTACAGTTGAGAAGGACAGTTGAATACGAGCTGATGCTCATCAGTTAGTCAGAAAACGGCGAACGAGGTATGTAAGTCTTAACCCTCAGCAAGTATCCTAGTCGTACAGTGTTACGACTTATGTTCTCGAATAGAAGTAACAATCTCAGATGCTGCAGGTAGTTGCTACCACTAGATTGTAATTCGATATGTTGTAATTACTGTTATTGATATACATATGTAAATACCAGCTATGTTGCGATTAGCTGCTAATAGGGATTATAGTTACATAAATTCTAGCTAGCTGCTAGAAAACGTATACAGATCATACTGTAGGACCCCTCGCTAAAAGGGAGCAGGTTAAATTCGATTTGCTTTATGAACGCTATAGAAACTCTTTTAGTTCTTAGTTTATTGTGATGGTAGACTTATATGTTTGTTTCCAGGCCTAGACTTCAGAAGCTCGTAAGAGTTATTGGCCTGAATCAGTTGGTTAAACAGTATGGGCGCAGTTAGGCAGTCTAACGATTAGTTGGCGCCTGTATTGGCAGGAAAGCATCCCTAGAGGTCATTGACGTTATCGCACTTTCCAGAACAAGAAATAGAGATAGAATAGGTATATTCTAGAGTTAGCGACACCAGGGTTCTCTAGTGTATTGAGTGATCATCCGCTATCCCTTTAGCCTTATCAGTGATTGTCAGTCTTAGTCGACTTAACAGTTACCACGTAGGCTGCACAGCAAGCCAGCCCAGTCGTCTGAGTCAGATAAACCTGTTGGTACCCTAAGGAGGGGTCCACATCAGTAGTCAGTGACAGGCCAGCACCCTAGCCGGTTCTTGTAAGGTATTCAGGTACACAGTGCTGGGAGAGGGCCAGTCTATATAGAATTGCCTATAAGATTGAGAATTTCCCAGAAAACAGTAATATAGATCCGAGTGGATTCAGACAAGGCCTAAGGAGTCAGTAGTACTATGCTAGTATAGTGTTAACCATAAGTTTAGGAGATCGGTAAGCTCCCTATGAAGGACCAGGGTGCCGATCGCGTATAAGCAAGTTCGATCAAGCCCATCCCTATAGTTGTTTAATTAGAAGAATAAAGTAGTTAGCAATCCATGACCCCACAGTTACTCATGAGTTATAGATTTCTGAGTAGGACATTCAGAGTATTGTTAGGCCACTTCAGACCTCGCTTTATTCAGCCCAGACTATCAGAGATCATGATCACTATCAGGATCCTCTGATCAAATATGGGGGCATGCGTGCCTGCAGACAGCCATACAAATTATCCCAAAAGCGAGTAGCATTAGCGTTAGGCCTAGAAGGCCAGATACGCTCTCTTTATACAGATAGATTGATGTGTCAATATAGCACCTGGGTTGGGGTTGCCCTTAGTTATAAGCTTTACATGTCCAACCCAGGGTTAATAGCTGTGTTGCCGCCTGCCAGGGGCGAGGATACGTCGCTATATGGAGCGGCATGCCGTCCGTAAGGGACGAAGATGGGGATCCAGATCCTCATATGCCGTGGTTGGCCTTATACACACCCCCGCTGAGCGTTTACGCCCGGGGTGTAGATATTAGGAGTCCTCCGGACTCAGACATAGCTACAGTTCAGGGGCCAAGCAGGCCCAATTGTAGACCCAGGAGACCGGTAGGTTGGCTAAAGTACCAGTAGAGTTGTTGACACCTGAGTAGGGGTATATAGATTGAGATGTGCTCGCCAGGACTTATGGGGGCCCGAATGAGTTATTCTGTACTGATTGTACCTCCCGTCTTATGGGAGCCAGGTGGGGTTCTTGTATAATTGTTTGTCTCTGGTTAATTGTTTATTTTCACAGGTCGTTATAGGCCTTGTCGGCCGGGGGTTGTATTTACAACTGCTATATAGCTCGTTGTTTTCTTGATTCTAGAGTTAGAGTCAGCCCTGCATCAGAGGTGCTTAGGTTCAGTCAGCTCAGCAGTTCAGGTCCTACTAGGGCACCAGGTGCCAGTCATGCCTCCCAAGGTGGGGCATGACACCACTTTCTTTTACTCCTATCACTTAAATTTTTTTCTTCTAATCCAAAATCATATTCAAATTAATTTCTTAGATTCGAATAATTTTACAAAATTATTAAATTTTAAGATCAATGGAGGTAGACTTTAATTTATTTTGTTATTTTGATCTTCAATCCAACACTAATTTTTTTTAAAAACTTTTATTTTTAATTTTGGTGAACTTATATAAAAAGAAGAAACTAATTAATGATATTCCAAAGTTTTGAATTTGCTCAGAAAAATAAAAAATCACTAATAAAGAAGAAGAAAAAAATGAAAAAATATGGAGGGAGGAGTTAGCGAAGAAAAAGAAGTGCCGGTGGGGGTAGGCTGATTGGGGGAAGAAAAAGAAATGGGAGGGTTGGAGGTTAGCTGGGGAAGAAGAAGAAGTGCGGGGTGGGGGGTTAGCTGGGGAAGAAGAAGCGGGGGGGGGGGGGGGGGAGGGGGGAGGGGGAGGGGTGGAAGGGGGTATCTGGGGAAGAAGAAGAAGGCTGGGTGGGGTGTGCGGTAAAAAAATATTTATGATAAGTAAAAATAATAAAGAGAAAACAAAATAATTTTTAATTAAATAACACGTGTCAAATAAGTATTGGGGTGTGATTTACACCTTCCCTTTAGAATTGAGATTGGTCAAAAAAGGAGTTAATAATATAAGTTCAAAATTATTTAGGGGGGTAATAGGACCCCCGCAAAGTTTAAGTGTCTTCTTAAAATTAAGGTCTTAGTTTAGGGGGGTTACCCAAATTTTAATAAACTCTTCCATGCTATTTTAGTGGGTTTAAATACTTTCATGTTCAATTGATGTTTATTGCTATTAGGGCATATTTTAACCCCCAATTACTTCTTAATACATGATTTTATGAAGAATGCCCTATTATGCATGATTTATGAGTTTTCAAGCTTATAAATCTTGGATTTAAAGTATGATGAATTATCAAGTGTGCATGAGTATATATGAATTCTTAACTTATGATCCCATGACTTCAAATTATGAATCTTATTTCAAGTATATACGATCTGATGATTTGGGCAAGCCCATGAAAAGTCAAGCATGTTTTATTATGATTTAGCCTAGGCTTATATGATCAGATTTAAAGAAAGATTTGGAGTCAAGACTCCCAAGAAACAGATTTAAGCTATTTTTTAAGAATATTATTATGAGCAATATGCATATTTTGGGAGTAGTTTCTAGCACCGAGTAGGCCAGGTAGTCTGAGGACCCTGATCTCATAAACTACGCGCCACCATAGGTGTGTGTGTGTGTGTGTGTATATATATATAAATATATATATATATTTGGGACCTCTCAAGAGAGTTTTCCCCCACCCAAGAGCACACCGTGATATCACATCTTTAGCATCCATTGCCCTGACAAGGCTTAGGATGGCTTTGCCCACTTGAGTGTGACAGTTGGGGCATCATGTAAGCTCTATCATAATGGTGTTGGTTATGATGAGTTTCCCATTGTTCCTTATGGTTTATGCATGTTCATGATTATGATATTTTTGGCTCAAGTGTTATGAAATCAGATATATTCAGTTTATGAACAATTTCGAAAGCCTTGAGCCCTCATGTTCAGTTATGATTTCTACTTCATTATTTATACTATTTTACTCATATAAACTCTCTTATGATTTTGTTGAGCACGTTTTACATACCTTATATACTTGATACATTTAAAGTACTGACCGCATAATCCACGCTATATTATTTCATGATATAGGTTCGAGTGATCCATTTCAGTCCTGTCGTTAGCTCACTCCTGCTCAGTCCAACTCTATCTCAGTCTTGGTGAGTCCTCATCTTCCGAGGATATTTATTAGTTTATGTTTTTGTATATTATTTTCAGTTTTAGACTTAGCGGACTAGTTGAAAAAGTTGTCCCATCAATTCATCTATGGTTAGAAGCTTTTCTGATAGATATGTAGTAGTTGACCTGGCATTGTGTTATGTCACTCTTTTTTACGTTCTTATCATATATATTTCCACTTATATTATGTTCATACTTTTATTTCCTCTTTAGTTATGCTCTATGTCATGCTATGTATGTGCCAAGGGTTAGCTTGGAGTCATTCGTGATTCTAGGTCCCTTGTCTCGATTCAGCCCCATGCTCGGGTCGTGACAAACTTGGTATCAGAGCAAAGGTTTTTGTGTGTCTAGGTTGTCTGAAAGCCGCGTTAAGTAGAGTCTTTTCCATAGGTATGAAGCGCACCACACTTATGGGGAAGAGGCTACGAGATGTTTTAGAAAAATTTCCCTTCTTTCATGATATATGTCGTGCGATGAACTCTCTTATTCCTCTAACTCATTCTATACATATTTGCAAATATATGTCTCCCCACCGAGTCAATGGAAGAAGGAATGGTAATGGAAACGGAGGTGGCAATCAGCTAGCCCCAGTTGATCCTTTACCAAAGTAGGTTACTCATGCCGAGTTCAGGGAAACATTCCAGATGCTAACATATGACATCAACGCCCAAGTCAATTAGCAGGTTATGGATCATGTGAACCAGAATGGGAATGCGGCAGTGGCTACGGTGCGAGACTTCCTCAAGATGAACCCACCTGAGTTTCTTGGGTCCAAGGTGGATGAGGACCCACATGAGTTCATAGAGGAGGTTCAGAAGATCACCCAGATTATGGGGCTGATTAGAGAGGAAAGTACAGACTTAGCCTCCTATCAGCTGAAGAGGGTTGCTCATATATGGTACCGACAGTGGAGGAGAGTAGGGGAGTTGGTGCAATTCCCGTTGGTTGGGATGAGTTTGTTACTTCTTTCTTAGATAAGTTCTTTCCTTGAGTGTTGAGGGAGGCAAAGATAGCTGCATCAATCTAAAACAGAACAACATGACTGTCCAAGAGTATGCCTTGGAGGCTACCTGGTTGTCCAAGTATGCACCAGAAATGGTATCCAACCCGAAGGCTCGCATGAGCAGGTTTGTGAATGGGGTGGAAGATTCATTGGTCAAGGAGTGCAGGACCACCATGTTGATCAATGATATATATATCTCTAAAATGATCATATATGCCCAACAGATAGAGGTAAAATAGATAAAGGAGAAGGAGAGAGAGGCCAAGAGGGCCAGGACAGGGAGTTATGGACGTTTCTAGTAGAGATCCAGTAGTGGACACCTCCCTAAGTCCCACCAGAGGTCATCAGCCCCAACGCCATCGTCAGTCAGTTCTCCGTCCAGACCCAGACGCTATCAGAGGGCTAGAGCATTAGGATTTAGAGATTAGGAGAGCATAGCAGGGGAGTCTAATGTTCTAGATTGTAGGAGATGTGGTAGGAAGCACCTCAGAGAGTGCTTAGCTGGTTCAGATGCGTGTTTCAGTTGTAGAAAGCCCGGGCACATGCTTAGAGATTGCCCTTTAACTAGATAGGGAATGATGGAGGTCGTGCCCCAGCCACCAGTTCAGCAGCTCCAGTAGCACACCTATTTCAGCAGGGCACATCTACTAGTACAGGTGGTGGCCAGCACCAAAACATATTCTATGCAGTATTATCTCAACGGGAGCAGTAGATCTCATCCAATGTAGTCACTAGTATGTTATGAGTATTCCATATTGATGCATATACACTGTTAGATATAGGGGCCACATTATCCTTTGTGACTCCCTATGTTGCTATCACTTTTGCTATCAGTCCCAAAATCTTATCAGAACTCTTCTTAGTCTCTACTCCGATGGGTGAATCAGTTATAGCTCAATGAGTATATAGAAATTACCCGATCTCAATCCTTCATAAAGTTACCTCAGCCAACTTAGTAGAGTTAGATATGACTGATTTCGATGTTATATTCGATATAGATTGGTTGCATGCTTGGTATGCTTCAGTCAATTGTAGAATCGGTACAGTAGAGTTTTGATTTATAGGTGAACCAATCCTAGAGTGGAAAGGTAGTTTAGATATGCTTGTAGGTAGCTTTGTTTCCAACCTCAAGGTCAGGAAGATGATCTCTAAGGTTTCGTATACCATATAGTTTGGGTTAAGAATTCTACGCCCGAGACCCCTACTTTCCAGTCAGTTCTTATTGTATATGAGTATCCGGAGGTGTTCCTAGATGATCTACCATGAGTCCCTCCCAAGCGAGAGATTGACTTTGGTATTGACCTGCTCCCTGATACACCACCCATATCCATTCCTCCTTACAGAATGACTCCATCCGAGCTAAAAGAATTGAAAGAGCAATTGAAGGATCTCTTAGATAAGGGTTTCGTCAGGCTTAGTAAGTCCCCATGGTGTGCACTAGTTCTTTTGTTAGAAATAAGGATGGTTCTTTTAGGATGTGCATTGATTATAGGCAGTTGAACAAGTTTACCATCAAGAATAAGTATCCCCTCCCTAGGATTGATGACCTTTTTTATCAGCTTTAGGGTGCTAAATGCTTTTTGAAGATAGACCTCAGATCCGGTTACCATCAGCTCAGAATTTGGGAGAGTGACATTTTGAAGAAAGCTTTCAGGACTCGGTATGGTCACTATTAATTTGTAGTTATGTCTTTTGGACTAATGAATGCTCCTGCATCCTTTATGATTAATGAATAGGGTGTTCAAGAAGTATTTGAATATGTTCATGATTGTCTTCATAGAAGGCATTCTCATATACTCTCATAAGCGAGGAGGAGCATGTTGTTCATTTGAGCATTGTGTTGTAGATTCTCAAGGATCGCCAATTATTTGCTAAATTCAGCAAGTGTGAGTTTTGACTGAACACAGTAGAATTCTTGGGTCATGTGGTGTCTAGTTAGGGCGTGGAGGTGGACTCTCAAAAGATAGAAGTGGTGAAGAATGAAGAATTAGCCTAAACCTATCAATCCTACTGATATTAGGAGCATTTTGGGTTTGGCTGGATATTATCGCAGATTCATAGAGGAATTTTCATCCATTGCAGCACCATTGACCAAGTTAACTCAGAAAAAAGGCAAAGTTTCAGTGGTTCGATGCTTGTGAAAATAGCTTTCGGGAATTAAAGACTCAATTCACTTCAGCCCAGCTTTGACATTTCCCAAGGGTACAAATAATTTTATGGTGTATTGTGATGCTTTGAGGATTGTCCTTGGATGTGTGTTGATACAGAATGGTAAGGTAATTGCATATGATTCGAGGCAGCTTAAGACCCATGAAAAGAATTACCCGACTCATAATCTTGAATTAGCGACGGTGATGTTTTCCTTGAAGGTTTTTAGGCATTATTTATATGGGGTGCATGTAGATGTGTTCACAAACCACAAGAGCTTTTAGTACGCGTTTACTTAGAAGGACTTGAATTTGCGGCAAAGGAGATGGCTAGAGCTTTTCAAGGACTATGACATGAGTATCATTTACCATTCGTGCAAGGCCAATGTAGTGGTAGATGCTCTTAGCAGGTTGTCCATGGAGAGTGTGTCCCATGTTAAAGATAGGAGAAAGGAATTGATGAAGGATGTCCATCGGCTTGCATGTTTATGGGTTTGCATTGTTGACTCGACAGATGGTGGTGTCACTATTCACAACGGATTAGAATCCTCATTGGTGACCGAGGTTAAGTCTAGGAGAGATGAGGATCCCAACTTGGTGAAATTGAAGGAAGCTGTCCGAAATCAGAAAGTGGAGGTTTTCTCCCAAGGGGGAGATGGTGTACTCTGATATCAGGGTCGTTTATGTATTCATGGTGTGGGTGACTTGAGAAAGCGAATGTTGAGCGAGGCTGATAACTCTTAGTACTCTATTCATCTAGGTGCCACCAAGATATATCATGATCTATAGAAAGTCTATTGGTGGAACGACATGAAGAAGTATATCGCGGAGTTTGTAGCTAAGTGTCTGAATTCCCAATAGGTGAAGATTGAGCATTAGAGAACTAGAGGAATTCTTCGGGACATCAGCATTCCTACTTGGAAATAGGAAGAAATAAATATGGACTTCATTATAGGCTTTTCTCGTACACACTGGCAGTGTGGCTCTATATGGGTGATTGTGGACAAGTTGACCAAGTCAGCTCATTTTCTACCGATCAAGACTATAGACTCAACCGAGAATTATGATAGACTCTACATTTGGGAGTTGGTTAGGTTGCATAGAGCTTCTTCTCCGATCATCTCGGATAGGGATACTCAGTTCACCTCTCAGTTTTGGAGGTCGTTTTGGAGGGGCCTTATTACTCAGGTGAAGCTTAGCATAACTTTTCACCCGCAGATAGATGGTTAGGCCGAGCGGACTATTTAGACTCTCGTGTTGAGAGCATGTGTGATTGATTCAAGGATAATTGAGATGATCACTTGGCTCTCATCGAGTTTGCCTACAATAACAGTTATCACTCTAGTATCCAGATGACTCCATTTGAGGCTCTTTACGGGCGAAGGTAAAGATTTCCTATCGGTTGGTTCGAGGTAGGTGAGGCTATATTGATAGGGCCAGATTCAGTTCATGAGGCCATGTAGAAAATTCAGCTTAGTAGAGATAGGCTAAAAATAACTCAAATTCGGCAGAAATTTTATACGGATGTTAGGAGAAGAAATATTGAGTTTGCTGTTAATGATTGAGAATTTCTGAAGGTATCTCCCATGAAGGGAGTTATGAGGTTAGGCATGAAAGCGAAGCTTAGTCCTTGATATGTTGGCCCTTACAGGATCTTGAGGTGAGTTGGCAATATAGCCTATGAGTTGGAGCTACCAGCAGAGTTAGCTTCAGTGTATCCGGTGTTTCATGGGTCTCTGTTGAAGAAGTGCCTTGGCAACCCAGCTTTAGTTGTTCCGGTAGAGAGCATTAGAGTGAAGGATAGACTTACTTATGAGGAGGTTCTAGTTGAGATCCTTGATCGTCAGGTTTAGAAGTTTAGAAATAACGAAGTAGCTTTAGTGAATGCTTTATGGAGAAATCAGCTTGTTGAGGGAGCTACTTGGAAAGCCGAAGCAAATATGATGGCTAGATACCCGAGTCTTTTTCCTTTTGACTCAATTCCAATATGAGGTACCAGTTTCCTCCTTCGTACCCTATTCAGTTTCATGTTAAGTTCACGCCTTTTAAGTTTTTTTCATGTCATTGCATGCATGTATGTTTCATGAACTCAGTTCAGTCATGTATTTCAGTTTGGTGTCAGTCACTCTGTTAGTTTTCAGCTATGGTTGTTCAGTTTTGGGAGTATAGTTCCTTCCCTAGTCCTTCAATATGCCTAATCTATATTCGAGGATGATTTTTTTCAAGGGGGAGATAATGTAACACACCAAAAATTTCTAAGATCAAACCCGAGGGTTGAAACTAAGAAATTAGTAAAACATTCCCCAGGGAATGAGTCATCCAGTGACCCTTCAAATGACGTAATGAGTCATATGAATGACTTGTTAGGTGGTTCTAAGGTGGAGAAATATGATGATTTCTTGGAGACTCAACGAGTTTGGGGATGAGTCTCGGTGTCACTTCACGACTCATCAAGTTGGTCATTGTTTGGGAAGTTGGAAAAGTGGAAAAAATTCTGGTAGTGTCAACGAATTAAGGCGACAGGTCATCGAGACACCAAATGAGTCGTCAGGTGACTCGTCCAGTGTGGAGCATGGGAGAAATCTTTAGATTTAGGGAGTCAAAATGAGTGGTGAAGAGACTCGTTAAATGTAACCATAAATCGTCAAGTAAGTCATCAGGAAAGGATCAAAAGAGTTTGAAAGGGATCTGCCACTGGCAATGGGTTAGGCAACGACCCGTTATTAAACCCGATGAATCGTGGTGTGAGTCGTTGGATCTCATAGTGTGATTTATTCCTACCAGATCATTAAGGGTGTTTTCATAATTTCTAATTTTCTAATTCCTAAATGAAGTCATTTTAAGCCTCCTAAAAGGTGTTTTTAAGGGTTTTACTCATCCAAAACATTCCTTCTACTCCTAGCACCCATATTGCAAGATCAATTCTCTCAATGCTCTCAAGAGAAAAGCTAGGGTTCTACACCTTCATCTTCTTCAATTCTTTTTGGTTCTCAATCCAAGTGAAGGAATCAATTATCCAAATATGTAGGGTTATGAATGGTGGAAGTCCTTCCACCATCATGCCCAATTTTATCCCCAATTCCATGATCTCAAGTTCTAAGCATGTCAAGTTCAATTCTAGGGTTTTACCCAATTTTTTCATGCTATTTTAATGGGTTAAATCCTTTCATGTTCAATTGATGTTTATGGCTATTAGGGCAAATTTTAACCCTCATTACTTTTTAATACATGATTTCAAGTTATGAAGAATATGCCTTATTATGCAAGATTAATGAGTTTTCAAGCTTATGAACCCTTGATTTCAAGTATGATGAATTATCAAGTATTCATGAGTATGTATGGATTCTTAACTTATGATCCCATGATTTTGAATTATGAAGCTTATTTCAAGTATCTAGGGTTTCTGAACGTATTAGTTTCAAGTACTTTTTTCAAGGTACTTAGTAGGGATTATTCCTTCAATAATGCAGTTTTGATCTGCACCTGTGTCTAATAATACAATTTTTTGAATAGTATAATTTTTATTTATAACCAATGTGATAGGTATATGCCAGCTCCAGGCTTTAACTATTGCAATAGTTTTTACTCCTGATTTACCTTTTAGAGGGCTCAAGAAAAGTTTGAAATCACAGATGATCTTATAGAAAAGATTAATAAAAAATTAAAAGCTGAATTAAAATTAAAGAATGAATTAAAATTAAAGGATGAACTAAAATTAAAAGATGATAAGGTCATAAGAACAATATCCAAAAAGTCTGATAATGACATTAATTAGTTAAGCTCTAAATATTCCATCAAAAAAAATTATTATAATAAACCCTCGTTCCCGGATATGCAGTATGAAGAAAATGAATTTTTATCTCATACTTCATACTCTAGAAATGAAATTGCTGAATGGAATATTGATGAACTTGAAGAACATCAGATATACAACAAGTTACATGAAATGGGGATGTCCATTACGACCTATAAAATGAAAAATTGCACGAATAAACAAGCTTCCACTCTAATTATATCTGGATTTACAGGGACATTAAAATATTAGTGGAATAATTATCTCACTGAAGATAATAGACATAGTGTAACAAATGCTACAACCAACACTCAAGTTATTAAGACTGAATCTACAAGACAAACTTTTGAAAATCTACGCGTAGAAGACGCCACCGTTAACATAATTTATAGTGTAGCAAAATATTTTATATGAGAACCTCAATTTTTTCAAGATAGGAGTTTAGAAATACTATCTAACCTATCTTGCCCAAAGTTAGATGATTTTAGATGGTATAAGGATGTATTCCTCAACAAGGTTATGGTTAGAAAATACTGTAGTCATGATTATTAGAAATAAAAATTCATAAGCGGTTTACCAACATTATTTGCCGAAAAGGTTAGGATAAAATTAAGAGATAGATTTGATGGAAAATTCCTTATAGCCAGTTAACCTATGGTGACCTTATAAGTTTTATAAATGTCACATGACTTGAATTATGTACAGATATGAAGCTTAAAAATCAACTTAAAAAGGATAATAAAATATCCAAAAAAGAAATAGGAAGCTTTTGTCAAAATTTTGGATACATCAAGTTGTCTGCCCCTTCAAAATCTCACACTCACTGCATATGTTTAACTCCAGATAAAACCACACGGACTCTCAATACAGCTAATCACATGAATTTCTCAATTGAGCATACAACATACAAAGTCATATCCTAGAGCCTAGGTGTCTTAAACAAAGTCATACACTTATTAACATGCTTAACAATTAAAATTTACTTGCATCTTACAGATATGTATAACACTGAACAAGAGTATCAAGCAATCAATCGGTTAAGGATTTAACAAAAATCCTATTGACTAATTTTCTCTCAAGACGGTCGTCATCCATCCATCATTTGAAAAAGTCCTTAACTATGACTAAAATGACTATTTACAAACAAGACAATTTTTTTATCGTCGGTTCAAAGTTGCCCCCTTCGGAAAAGAATTGAAAAGAAAAACCAAAGGATGGATGAACTGTGCTCAACTTGGACTTCACATCAAATAATTTTCAGATCAAGCACAACATTCACCCTTGCTTAACATCACAAAAATTTTGAAATTTCCCTCATCGCACACGTAAAATATGCTATGTCCCGAAATCATGAATTAAAATTAAAACAAATGTTAGGGATACTTCCCGAGGCCTCTTAGTCTAGCTAGTAGCATATTTTCATCAAATTTTCATCACAAGGGTCATCAACCCCACACTTGTGTTTTTCCATGCTCCTTAGTTTCTGCTTGTAAGGGTACTCATACTTCCCCTCAATCTGTGCTTAAGTCACAAAAAGAAAAATAAAAGTGAAAATAAACAAACAATAAAAATGAAGAGAAAAATCATACCTGTGTTACAACATGGGTTGCCTCCTGTTAGTCCCTTGGCTTGATTGTGCGGACTGGCACATGACACCTAGCGGGCATGCATGCGAGCTTGTGGGATGACTTGGTTGGACTATGGCATTGACAAAGGCTGGATGAGTGCAAGGAAAAGCTTGTGAAAAAAGGGGCATGACAAGAATTTACATGATGGGCTTTGGCATGACTCAATGTGGTTGATGGAACCGTGATGGCATTGTGGCAGACTACCGAGTAAAGGCAGGTGCAAGTCGGCAAAGGCAGGCACGGTTCGGCAGACTATGGCACTAGGAGGGTGGCCTAGGTGCTAAGTCAATAATGAAATGTAGACAAGGAAGATATGGGCTATGGCATGACATTGCCTTGAAAAGGCAAATGGGCATATGTGAGCTAGGCAAGGCGTTGGCAAGGAAACTGGCACCATGGAATGACTGAGACAAGCAGATGCACGACACAGGCATGCGTCGGCATGACGCGCAGGCTTGGAGCAAAGGTAAGCGATGGTGCTAAGGAAGGTGATGGCACCAAGGCAGGCTGGCGTGCACACGCATGCCTGGTACCTGCCGGGCGGTTAGGCAGTTTCCAGATTTTTAGGCGCCTGTGGCCTAGTCAGCAGGGTAGTTTGTGATTTTCGAATTTTGAATTTGAATTACCTATCAGTTAGGGATGTCAACTAAATTTTGAGAGAGAATTTTGTAAGCATGTTCCAAGCATGTGGCAAGGGCGTGGGATATCTTTATAGGAAGAAATCTAGGCTGCCACTAGGTAGATAGAAGAAAACATAGAGTGTGCCACTAGGTAGATAGAAGAAAACATAGAGTGTGTTAGTCTATCTTTGGTAAACAGTTTTGTGAGGCCTTGTGTGTTTCTTTGTGTATGAGTTATAAAAAGTTGGGAAGTGATTTCCTATAAATGTGTGTGTGCCTATTATGACTTGAATTCTAAAATAGTTTAAGTGTCGAACGGATCAAACAGACAAACGTGTAGGCTAAGTCAAAGCGGTTGCATGCATGCGACGTCGTGCGGTGTCAAACTGGTTGCATAAAATGAAAATTGACCCTGTAACAACTGGTATCAGAGCCTTGGTCGTTCGAAAATAGAAAACTATGGTTGGTGGAAGTAACTAGAATGAGTTGCATGACAAGATCACAAAGTTGGAGGCACTAGTGGGAATCACGGAAAACACAAGAGATCTGGTGGACGTGTTGTCACAGATCCATGGCATCAACACGGAACTGCGTCACTACCATGAGCAAGTTGATCACCAATTATATGATTTTCTAAATTTTCGGAAGGAAACTGCTGCAAAGGTTGAGGAACTGGCCAAAGAACATGAAGATCTTAAGGCGGAGGTGATGGTGCTCCACAAGGTAGTAGCTAGTTTGCCCAGGGGAGGTGAGGAGCATGCCAAGATCAATCTCAAAACCTAATCCGTTTGATGGGATTCGGGGCGCTAAGAAAGTTGAAACTTTTTTTGGGACATGAAACACTACTTTGTAACTGCCCATGTCCATGAAGATGACAAGTTGACCATGGCAGTTTGCTATTTTAGAGGGAATGCGATTCTATGGTGGCGCACCAAAAATGCAGATGATAGCACAGGTAGGCCCAAAGTTGAAACATGGGTGTAGTTGCGAGAGGCGCTAAGAGGCAAATTTTTGCCTAGAAATTCATCTTCGGTTGCTAGGGACAGGATGAAACACCTAAAATAGGTTGGCTCGATTCATGAATATATGAAGGACTTTTCTTCCTTGTTGTTGGACATCAAAAATATGTTAGACGAGGACAAATTGCATAATTTCATTTCTGGGATGCAAGGTTAGGCACATGAGTTGCGTCAGCAGAAAGTTCAAGATCTACCGAGTGCAATTGCGACTGCTGATGCTTTGATCAAATTCTGTTCAAATAGTGTGCTTTCTGACCTTACTCCCACTGTCAAGGCAAAGAAAAAGGAGAAGGGGAAAGACTAGAAGAAGGACAATCGAAAATATGAGGGAAATGACAAAGGCAAGGGAAAAGTTATTGTTTCTTCATCCAAGGAAGACAGGCCGGCAAGTGAGAAGGTCTGCTGGATGTGCCAGAAACCAGGGCATCAGGCACGTATGTCACAACCCGAACGGAGTCCCGAATTGAGACATAGGACAAGGAGCCCCTGAGAGACCCCAAGTCGACCCATGGCATGAACATACATCTAACTTGATCAATAAAATATAAGAATTAACATGATAATATTAGCGGAAGTCTGAAATAAACATAACATCAGAATACACACAATATGAAGCTGAATACATCCCGTTTGTTTGAAAAGCCTCTAAGTCTGATGAGTTGATGGGATAATATCCCAACTAACTCGCTAAAGTTGAAAATTGAAAATACATAGAGAATTTTGATAAAGCATGGTCCTCGAGAGATGAGGACTCACCAACAAGCATAGGATGCTAACTCTGAAAGGCTGGCTAAGAATGGGGCTGAGTCTAAGTGCCAGGGCATGTATCATAAAATGATACAACATAGAGTATACGGTCAGTACGTGCAATGTACCGAGTATTCAAGGTAAGTAAAAACCGCTTAGGTTAGTAAAATCATTTAAAAACATGCATAATTTAAAACATAAGAAAATAAGAATCTGAGAATAGCACTTGCATGCTATTTTTCTAAAATCATGATCTTAACATAACATAACATCATAACTGATTTGATTGACCCAAAACTAAAATCTGATAGTCATAAGTAAAGCTGAACATTGAGTCAAACCTTCTTTAGAACATATATAGATATGTATATCTTGAATGATGAATATACATAACTGAAATCATGAGGATCAATGGGAGACTCGTCTTTTAACCGGCATGCCATCATAGAGCTTACATGGTCCCAACTATCACACTCAAGTGGGTAGAGCCATCCAAAGCCTTGTCAGGGTTAGGGATGATACCATGATATCGATATCAAGCTCGGGACCTAATCGCACAGGGGATAGCTCACAAGGGAGGTCCCAAAGTAACATATATATATATGTATGTATGTATGTATGTATGTATGTATGTATAAACCTACGTTCGCGAGTAGTTCTGAGGCATAGGGTGATCGACCCTTAGCCTACTCGGTGCTAGACACTACTCCCAAAAACATGCATATGCTCTCCATTGTTTTTCAACGAAGCTTACCATCGTCTATTGATGAAGCTCAATAATCAAATACATCTCAAATCTGAAATAATGCATATGAGAAGCTTTAGCTCAAACCATACCACAATTTGAAAAAAATAATTAGGAGTCTTCGCTCCAAAATCATGTGGTAAGCTTAATTCCGGAAAATCATAAATCATACTTAAACATGTGGGCATTGCCCAATACTTTAACATGCTTGAAAATACTCAATTCACTTGAAAACATGACTATAAACATGGGTAACTTGATAACATGCTTTTCATCAATAATATCTTATCATACTTGAACATTCACCCTAAATCTCAACTTTCATGAATTTCTCATAAATGGGCATTTTAATTTATAAAACTTGGAACGTGAGTTTTCATTGAAAATAACGTAAAAGTTTCCCATGAATCATAATTCAATAGTAAAAACATAAGTAGATCATACCCCATGTAGAGAATTAGGAATTTCATGCATTGAGTTAAAACTCCATAGAACTGATATAGGAAATTCATGATTTAGAGAGGGATTGGGCATGGGTGTGAAAGGATTCACCCACTCATAACCCGACATACCTGATTATAACTGATTCTTACACTTCTCTGATTGACCAAGGAAGAATTAAAGAAAACTTGAAGGAGAATAAGCTTAATCAGCTCTCTAATTCTCTAACTTTGCATGCATGAGTAAGAATGACCTAAAATGAACTTAACCCTCTTAAAAGTCATCATTCATAACTTAAAATGATGTAGTTTAAGCCTTAGGATCATAGGAATTATGGAAAAACCCTTATTAAATTCGCAGGAAATAACTATATGCCAGTCCCCACGAGAGACTGGACGACTTGTCACTCCAGGCCACGACTCGTGGCATCAATCGTCATGTACACTGCTTGATGGTTCGTCTGGGGCTCATCACGGGGGACCTCACGATTCATTGTCGGTTTTCATGAGTCGAGGTCATCATCCATCACATGCACTACCTTAATCTCAATTAAATTTTTTCCTGCTGACCACGATCCATACCACAAATTGTGGTGACTGACTATGACTCATGGGGACTTTCCGTGGGGTACACTGCCATTTTCTTCTCCTTCTCAGACATCATCTTCCACGATCGACTCAATGAGTCGTGGGGTCAGACCATGACTCGTGGTCACGTCCGTGGGGACCTTAAATCCCAAGTTCCAATTTCACACCCTGATCCGCACCACAAGTCATCTCACGACTCGTGGTCTATCCCACGGGTCACAGAACGACTCGTTCTGTGACCTGATGCCAGATTTTAAATTTTATTCGTTTCAACTCCCGAGTCTGATCTTTGGGCTTCCCAGGAATTACAATATCTCTCCCTTGGGAACATTCGTCCTCGAATATTGAAAAACATTCAGAAAAGCAGAGAAATACAATCATTATATTCACATATTGATCATTAAAGTTGAAAATTGATGGAATGACTAACTCCAATTCAAACTACATTGCTGAAATAAATTCACGAATCATACATACATCCATATACATAAAAGAAACTTGGGCACATGAAGTTAACTTGAAAACAAAATAGAGTTTTAGGGCATAAATAGATACCTCAAGATGGAACTAAGCCGGTAGAGAATAAATATGGGTACTTAGCCATCATGTATGCTTCAGCTTCCCACGTAGCTCCTTCAACATGTTGATTCCTCTATAAAACTTTGACTGAAGCTACTTTATTATTCCTTAGCCTTCGAACCTGACGATCTAGTATTTCCACTGGAACCTCCTCATAACTAAGGCTGTCTTTCATACCAACACTATCCACTGGAAGAACTAGAGAGGGGTCACCCAAACACTTCTTTAGGAGCGATACATGGAAAATAGGATGTGCGGAAGCTAATTCTGAAGGTAACTCTAATTCATATTCCACCTTGCCAACCTGTTTCACAATCCGATAGGGGCCAACATAACGAGGGATAAGTTTTCTTTTCTTTCCAAAATGCATCACTCCCTTCATGGGAGACACCTTCAAAAACACCCAATCATCCACTTCGAACTCGAGTTCTCTCCTTCTCACATCAGCATAGGACTTTTAGTGACTTTGAGCTATTCTCAACCTTTCCCGTATAAGTTAAACCTTCGCCATAGCCTTATGGACTAAATCTGGTCCTATCATCACTGCTTCACCAACTTCAAACCAACCAATAGGCGATCCACATCTCCGCCCATAGAGAGCCTCAAACAGGGTCATCTGAATATTGGAGTGGTAGCTGTTATTGTATGCAAACTCGATAAGAGGCAAATGATCATCTCAACTACCTTTGAAGTCAATCACGCATGCTCTCAACATGTCCTCGAGATTCTGGATTGTCCGCGGCGCTTGACCATCCGTTTGTGGGTGAAATGCTATGCTGAGCTTAACTTGAGTACCTAGTCCTTTTTGAAATGATCTCCAAAACTAGGAGGTAAATTGGGTACCTCTATTTGATATGATGGACAAGCGCACTCCATGCAATTGAACTAGCTCTCGGATATATAGTTTGGCATAATCCTCCGTTGAATCTGTGGTTTTGACCAGTAGAAAATGAGCGGCCTTGGTCAATCTATCTACCACTACCCAAATGGAGTCATATTGCCAACAAGTACGAGGAAAACTTGTGATGAAGTCCATATTGATTTCTTTCCACTTACAAGTAGGAATACTGATATCCTATAGCACACCTCCCAGTCTCTAGTGCTCGACCTTCACATGCTGACAATTTTAACACTTAGCTACAAATTCTGCGATGTCCTTCTTCAAGACATTCAACCAATAGACTTTCCGCAAGTTACAGTACATCTTGGTGGCACGTAGATGGATAGAATACCTGGATCCATGAGCCTTGTGCAACATCCAGCTCCTCAAATCATCAATATCTGGAACATATAAGAGACCCTGGTATCGAAGCACACCATCTCCCCCTTTGGAGAAAACCTTTACCTTTTGATTTTGAAAGGATTCCTTTAAATTTACCAAAGTCAGGTCCTCGTCTTGTCTAGCTTTTACATCAGTCACCAAAGACAAATCTGATCCGTTCTGAATAATTACACCGCCATCAGTCGAGTCAACCAACCGAACTCCCAACCTTGCGAGTCGGTGCACATCCTTCACCAGCTCTTTCTTCTCCTCATCCACATGGGAAACCCTCTCCATAGAGAGTCTACTAAGTGCGTCTGCTACTACATTGGCCTTACCCGGATGATAAAGGACACTCATATCATAGTTCTTGAGTAGCTCCAACCACCTCCTTTGTCGAAGATTGAGATCCTTCTGGGTGAACACATATTTTAAACTCTTATGGTCCGTAAACACATCCACATGGACCCCGTACAAATAATGTCGCCATATCTTCAAGGCGAATACCACCCCGGCCAATTCAAGATCATGGGTTGGGTAATTCTTCTCATGAACTTTTAGTTGTCTTGAGGCATATGCTATAATGTCATGCCCCGAGTCTACACCCTGGACGGGACATGGTACTTGAAGCCACAAGTGACCCCAAGTCAACCCCTAGTCTATCATACACTGGTATTCTGAATAAAATAAATATAGTGGAAGATTTGGAATAACAACATAAGAGCATTTAAGAAAATAAAACTGATAATATAAAGTTTAAGAACATTTGAAGTCTGGAATTAACTCCGTGTCTGAAAGCCTTCAAACTGATGAGTTGCTGGGACAAACCCCCAGCTGACTCTATGTCTAACTAAAATTAATAAATCAACTAAAAGAAAGTAAAACAAGGCCCTGGAATGATGAGGACTCACACTTCGGTTGTAGCGGAGGAGGATCTGAATTGCAACGGCTAACGATGTTGAGTTTGGGAACCTGCAGCTGTATCATGAAACAATACAACATAAAAGTATACCTCAGTACTTTGAATGTACTGAGCAAGTTGGAGAAAACGTAACTGAATATAATGCCTGAACTGATATAACATGCAATGACCAATAAGTAAACTGAACTAAACTACTGAAGTAAACTGAGGTGGTAAAAATGACCCTTTCTAATGGTCAAGACATGCCCTGAGTCTGAAAATACTAAGTCTGAGATACTGAACTAAACTGAGCTAAACCGATAGAACTAGAATTGAACTAAGCTGCTTATTCTGAAACTGGACTGGATTGACTAGTGGGAGAGTCTATAACCGACATATAACCACGTGAGCTAGATATAGAGTCTGATGTATACACCCCATCGGTAGTACCCAATATACCTTACCAGGGTATAAAGGCATGGAATGGGTGATCACAAGAGTCTGGGGCCAATCAGGCCAAGTAATATTGTAACCTATGCTGACAATGTAGTTCTGGGAACTTGGGTGTGCTTGAACCCCGGTCTACTCGATGCTAAGTCCTACTCCCACTGGAAAACCTAAACTGAACTACTAGGCTGATAGTTCGAAACTAGGGTCCAAGACTAGTCAGGTACATGTAACTAAAAGTACCCTGAGAGTCTTATCGGACCAGATTCTGAAATTGGGTCCTAGACTAATCAGAGCTACTTATCTGAAAGTGTTGTAACCATCTAAGAACAATTTGTAAACTGAACAGGGGTCCTGGGGCTTGTCAGAGCTATATATATAAAATGTCATGACCGCCTAATGGACCAATAAACTAGATTCTAAGTTTGATTCTGATAACTGGGAGGCACCACTGACACCTCAGGAAAAGACTGAAGTCAAACTAATCAGTTGACAAGTTATGAATAATTCTGAAAAGGTTCTATGTTCTAACTGAACCGAACTACTAAGTAGCTAATAGAGAACTCAACTCATTCCAACAACACGAGAATTTCATAATATGGTAAAAATTCAAGAATTAAAGAATTCTCATCCGACAAGGCTAAAATCATTATTATCGATAGAATATTTGCTCAACATATATACGTAATAAGAATTACTTTTAAATTCAGCCCAAAACATACTTCATTCACTAGATAGAATTTACTATGCAAATAATCTTTACTCAAAAATTTTGGACTTGAATTCACTTGGCAAGAACATCAACGATTCAGGTAAGAATTGATGGATCTCATATCAATAATAAACAAGGATACCATTCTATATGAAATTAACGATATAATTTCTGTGTATTCGAAAACTCAGGGCTAAAACTGATAGAGAAACTATGGGAGGGTCTTGGGGGACACAAGGGAAGAACAATTTCCCTTGTTGAATTCCCACATACCTGGCTAAATTTTCTCCGTAGAAAGAAACTTGAAAGGCTACAACTGGTGAAGAACCCTAGACCTTGCTTGAGAGCTCTTGAGAGAAAACTTACGCAAATCTTTTTAAAAATATGAGTGGGATGAGGGAAAAACCATTTAACCCCCTCTAATCCCATCAAAATAATTCCAAAATGACATAGTTTAGAGTCTAGAATAATAGGAAATTACTAAATAGCCCTTGACAAATCGCTGGAAAAAGCTGCTAGGTAACCCTAACGGGTCGTGGTGACTGACCACGACTCGTGGTCACACCCGTTGGGTACAGTGCCCAGGTTTCTCCTGTAGGTCACCACGAGGGACCTAACGAGTGACCACGACTCATGGTCACCAGTCGTAGACCACACTGCCTCCTTTTTGAAAATCCTATACCATACTTATTAACGAGTCACTTAACGAATCATTGCCACTGATGACGACTTGTGGGGGCACTCATTAGGTACACTACCTAACAACTCCCAAGGACTGGGAACGAGGGACCAAGCGAATCATTGTAGGTGGCCACGACTTGTGAGGTCACCCGTTGGGAACACTGTCTCCCTTTTACAAATTCTCAAACCTCCTTCTAACGGCTGTCCTAACGACTCGTTAGGTGAGTCGTACAGTAGTATTTCTGCAGATTTTTCAGATTCTCTGATTTAAGTTCCAGGTCAAGAGTTTGACTTTCCGGAGCATTACAATATATCCCCCTTGCAAACATTCATCCTCTAATGTTAGAAAACATACAGGGAAACAGAGAATAACAATCAAAATTTCTAGATACTGCTCATTTAACTTCAAAGCTATCAGAACGACTACCTCCGTTTCAAAATACACAATTGAACTGAATTTACCTTTCATACATACATTCAAAAACATAAAAGATACTTGAACACCAAAACTGAATCATGAAAGCTACATTGAGTTCTAGGGTCAAAACTAAAGTCTCAAGTTGTGATAGAGCCGGTAGAGAACAAATACGGGTATTTGGCCATCATATCTGCTTCGGCCTCCTACGTAGCTCCCTCAACCTGCTGATTTCTCCATAAGACTTTGACTGAAGCTATTTCCTTGTTCCTTAGCTTACGAACTTGATGGTCAAGGATCTGGACTGGTACTTTCTTATATGAGAGACTATCTTTTATTCCTACACTGTCTAACGGCACAACTGAGGTTGGATCTCTAATGCACTTCTTCAAAAGTGACACATGAAAAACTGGGTGTACAACTACTAGTTCTGAAGGTAATTCTAGCTCATAGGCTACATTACTGATACGCCTCAAAATTCTACAAGGTCCTACATACCTCGGGCTGAGTTTTCCGTTCTTTCCAAACCTCACCACCCCTTTCATGGGCGAAATTTTCAGGTAAACCAGTCATCAACAGCAAACTCCAACTATCTCCTCCGCACATCGACATAAGATTTCTGATGGCTCTGAGCTGTGTTCAACCTTTCTCGGATGAGCTGAACTTTCTACATTGCCTCGTGAACCAAGTCTGGTCCTATCAAGGTAGCTTCTCCAACCTCTAACTACTTTATAGGTGATCTACTCCTCCCATATAATTCTTCGAATGGGGCCAACTGAATACTAGAATGTGTCACGACTTGAGCGTAGACCCAGATCGTAGACACGGGACAAGGGACCTCGAGACACCCTAAGTCGACCCATGGCATAAGCATTCAACTAACTCATTTAAAAACATGAAGAAAGTATAATTATAAACTCAGCGGAAGTCTCCAATAACAGCACATCAGAATAATATCCGAAGCTATACATGCATAAGTCCAAAAGCCTCTATTCTAGATGAGTTGATGGGACAAGATCCCAACTAACTCCACAAAGCATGAAACTAAAATACAACATCAAATTAAAGGTCTAGTCCTCGAAAGATGAGGACTCACCACTCACTCAGGTGCTAACTATGTTAAGAGACTACGAGCGGGGCTAAACTTGAGAACCAGATCCTGCATCATGAAACGATGCATCATAGAGAGTATGTGGTCAGTACGTGGAATGACTGAGTATGCAAGGTAAGTAAAACCTCATAAGTAAAATAAATCATTTAAAGCAACTCATACATATCATAAGCTTTTAAGTATAAGTAGAAGGCTACATGTATGCATTCTGAAATCGTTCTCTTATCATAACGTGATTATGCATAGCTTTAGAACATCATGACTGACTCGAATGACTCAAAGCTGAAACATAACATTTATATCAAAAGATGAATGATGAGTCAAACCTTTCTTTTTTAACATGCATGCATAAGTAATCACCATGAGTAATGAATATGCAAATCTGAATGATATAGACAGTGGGAGACTCGTAACTTAACCGACATACCACGATAGAGCTTACGTGGTCTCTACTATCACACTCAAGTTGGTAGAGCCGTCCATAACCTTTCCAGGGGAGGTCCCAATCATATAATAGTATCAACCTACGTTGGCGCGTAATTTTGGGGCATAAGGTGATTGACCCTTAACCCGCTCGGTGCTAGACTCTTCTTTCAAAAACATGCAATGTTGTACATCGTATATAATGAAGCTCAATATCGTCTATTGATGAAGCTCAAGATGAAATCATGCATAACTTAACATCGTACGCAACGAAGCTCAACCTTGTCTACTGACAAAGCTCATAATGATATCATGCATAGACTCAACATCATATCAAAATGAAGCTTAACATTGTTTATCGACAAAGCTCATAATATCACACATCTCAACTATGAATTCATGCATATAGAAGGCTTTATTTTAAAACATACCACAAGCTCAGGTGGGAGTATCTACTCTAAATCATGTGGTAAGCTACATATAGAAATAATTACTCAACATACCACAAGCTTGAATTTATAATAAAAATTTGGGAAATTTCACTTCAAACGATGTGGTAAGGTTATGCTGGGAAAATCGTAACTTTAAATAAACATATGTGTATCACCCAAAGATTTATCATACTTGGATCTAGTGAATTCATTTTGAAAACTACAACATAATCATGAGTAGTTTTAAGAACATGCTTTTCATTATCAATCTCATCATCACCACACATTTATCATAAATCCCTTATTTTATAAACTCATCATCCATGGGTGTTTTAGATTTAATTTTTGGAAAACAAATTTTATAAGGAAAAACAATTTAGAATCCGCCCAAGCTTCACAAATCACCAATATAATACAATCTAATCATACCCATGTATAGAGATTGAAAAATCATGCAATTGGGTAAAATCCCATACTTGTCATAGATAATTTATCACATTTTGATAGAGATTGGGCATGGGTGTGCAAGAAGACACCCACTCATAGCCTTGCATACCTGGAAATGGTGAATTCTAATACCCTCTAGTTGCCCAACTGAGATTCCAATTGAAAACCTTGAGATTTCACCTTGAACCTCCTCTTCAAACCTTCAAAATTGCATGCATGCGAATAATGGCTTAGGATAGGGTTTTTCCTGCTAAAAACCCACTAAAATGAGCTTTAAATAACATAGTATAGGCCCCTAGAACTTAGAAATTACGGAAAAGCCCTTACTAAAATCGCTGAAAATAATTATCAAGGGGTCCTAATGGACGACCTGATGACTCGTTACCAGGGTCAATGATCCATTAGGTTGCAAGTCAAGTACACTGGATAGCTGGTTTGCTGGGGGCTCGTAATGGATGACTTAACGACTCATCCCCCGTGATCACGATTCGTGGTCACCTCCCGTCAAGTACACTGCCTTAACATCAATAAAAACCCACTTTGCTTGACCACGACTCACATCACGAGTCGTTGGGACTGTTCACGACTCTTGGGATCCCATCCATTAGGTACACTGGTTACTTCTTCCAATTTTATTCCAACATCACCCCACGAGTGACATGACGACTCGTGGTGGCTGACCACGAGTCATTCTCTCCATCGTGGGGACCTCAATTCTTCACTTATTCTAGGCCTGCCCATGAGTCACTTGACGATTTGTCCTGTGCTGGCAACATCAATTTCATAATTTTTTCCTATTTCAACTCTCGGGTCCGATCTTTGAGCTTTCGAGGTATAATAATATCTCCCCCTTGAGGATATTCATCCTCTAATGTTAGAAACACATAGAAAATGCATAAACATGCAATCATCATATGCAAATACTAATTATTTAAATCGAAAACTAATGGAATGACTACCTCCAAAAAGAACTACATAGCTGAACTGAATTCAGACATCACATACATTTATCATAACATAATTCAAACTTGCGCACATGAACTGAACATGGAAACTGATTAGATAATTAGGGTAAAAATTGATACCTCAAACTGAAACAGAGCTGGTAGGGAACAGGTGGGGATATTTAGCCATCATAGCCGCTTCAGCTTCCCATGTAGCTCCCTCAACATGTTGGTTTCTCCACAACACCTTCACCGAAGTCACTTCTTTGTTCCTCATCCTCCGAACCTGACGATCCAAGATTGCAACTGGGATTTCCTCATAACTAAGGCTATCTCCCACACCAACGCTTTCCACTGGGACAACTAAAGATGGATCACCCAAGCACTTTTTCAAGAGAGACACATGAAACACGGGGTGAACTGAAGATAACTCCGATGGCAAGTCCAACTCATATGCTACCTTGCCAACTCTCCTCATAACCCGTAGGGACCAATATAGTGGGGACTGAGTTTTTCTTCCTTTCTGAACCACATGACTCCCTTCATGGGAGATACCTTTAGAAATACCCAATCATCAACCTCAAACTCCAAGTCTCTTCTTCACATATCCGCATATGATTTTGGATGACTCTGAGCAGTTTTCAGCCTATCCCTTATCAAATGAACCTTCACCATAGCTTGGTAAACCAAGTCTGGCCCTATCATAGCTGCCTCACCAACCTCAAACCATCTGATGGGTGATCTACACCTCCACCCATAAAGAGCCTCGAATGCCATTTGGATACTGGAGTGATAGTTGTTATTCTAAGAAAACTCGATCAAGGGAAAGTGAGCATCCCAACTACCTTTAAAATCCATCACACATGCCCTCAACATATCCTCGAGTGTCTGAGTTGTTCGTTCCTCCTGGCCGTCTATTGCAGATGAAAGGCTATACTGAGTTTAACATGAGTGCCGAGTCCCTTTTGAAAAGAATGCCAGAATTGGGAGGTAAAATGAGTATCTCGGTCTGAAATAATAGACAAGGGCAATCCATGAAGTTGAACCAACTCCCGAATATACAATATGGCATAATCATCCGCTGAATCTGTGGTTTTGACTAGTAGAAAGTGTGCAACTTCGGTCTCCCTGTCGACCACCACCCAAATGGAATCGTAATGTCGGCGAGTATGAGGTAGGCCTGTAATGAAATCCATATTAATATCTTCCCACTTCCAAGTAGGAATGTTAATATCCTGCAATACGCCTCTCGAACTTTGATGCTCAACTTTTACTTGCTGACAGTTCGACACTTGGCCACAAATTCTGCAGTATCTTTCTTCATGTCGTTCCACCAATATATTTCCCACAAGTCATGATACATCTTGGTGGCACCTGGATGGATGGAATACCTGGACTTATGTGTCTCATACAATATCCAGTTCCTCAAATTGTCAACATCTGGAACACATAGATGACCCTGGTATCGCAACACCCCATTTCCCCCTTGGGAGAAAATCTCCACCTTCTGACTTCCAACGGCTTCCTTCAGCTTTACTAGAATTGGGTCCTTATCTTGCCTGGCCTTCACATCCATCACCAAGGACGAGTCTGATCCATTTTGCACAACAATGCCGCTATTGGTCGAGTCGACCGATCTAACTCCCAACCTCGCAAGTTGATGGACATCCTTCACCAACTCTTTCTTTCCCTCATCAACATGGGACACACTCTCCATACAGAGTCTACTAAGTGCGTCCGCTACCACATTAGCCTTACCCGGGTGGTAAAGGACACTCATGTCGTAGTCCTTTAGTAACTCCAACCACCTCCTTTGCCGAAGATTGAGATCTTTCTACGTGAACACATATTGCAAGCTCTTGTGATCTATAAATACATCCACATAGACCCCATACAAGTAATGCCGCCATATCTTCAACGCAAACACCACCCGACCAATTCAAGATCATGAGTCGAGTAGTTTTATTCATGAACTTTCAACTGTCTCAAGGCATATACTATCACTTTCCCATGTTGCATCAACACACACCCGAGTCCAACTCGTGAAACATCATAATACACTACAAAGTTATTCGTACCCTCGGGTAGAGTCAACACTGGTGTTGAAGTGAGTCAGGTCTTCAACTCTTGGAAGCTTTCCTCAAGAGCCTCCGACCATTGAAACTTCACCTTCTTCTAAGTCAACTTAGTCAATGGTGCGGCAATAGATGAAAAACCTTCCACAAATCTCCGATAGTAACCTGCTAATCCCAAAAAGCTCCTGATATCTGATGGGTTTACCGGTCTGGGCCAATTCTTTACCGCCTTGATCTTCTGAGAGTCTACTTTTATGCACTCACCTAATATCACATGGCCTAGAAATGCCACCGAGTCCAACCAAAACTCACATTTTTTGAACTTTGCATACAAGTGATGATCCTTGAGGGTCTGAAGCACTATTCTCAAATGAGCGGCATGCTCCTCCTAGATCTGAGAGTATATAAGGATGTCATCAGTGAACACAATCACGAACATGTCCAAATATAACTTGAACACCGTGTTCATTAGGTTCATAAAAGCTGCAGGGGCATTGTTAGTCAAAAAGACATAACAACAAATTCGTAGTGACCATATCGAGTCTTGAAAGTGGTCTTCGGGATGTCACTCTCTCGAACCCTGAGCTGGTGATACAAGGACCTGAGGTTAATCTTGGTGAAACACTTGGAACCCTGAAGCTGGTCAAACAAGTCATCGATCCTAGGTAAGGGGTACCTGTTCTTGCCAGTAACCTTGTCCAACTACCGATAGTAATACACATGCAAGGGGAACCGTCCTTCTTTCGAACAAATAATACTGGTGCACCCCATGGAGACTTACTCGGCCTAATAAAGCCCTTATCTAATAGGTCTTTCAATTGATCCTTCAACTCTTTTAGCTTGGCTGGAGCCATTATGTAAGGCGAAATATACATAGGTTGCATGTCGGGAAGAAGATCTATAGGGAAATCAATATCCCGCTTGGGAGGGACACCTGGCAAATCATCAGGAAAGACCTATGGATACTCACATACTACTGGAACTGACTGAATGGTCAGGGCCTCGGACTCCACGTCCTTAACCCTAACTAGATGGTACAAGCAACCCTTAGAAATCATCTTTCTGGCCTTAAGGTAGGAAATAAATCGACCTACAGGCTCAGCTGAACTACCCTTCCATTCTAACACTGGCTCACCCAGAAATCTGAACTCTACTAACCGGGTCCTACAGTTAACTGAGGCATAGCATGCGAATAGCCAATCCATGCAGAGAATAACATCAAAATCGGTCATGGCTAACTCTATCAAATCTGTTGAGGTGACCTTATGAAGGACTGATACCGGGGAATTCTCTATAAACCCGTCTAGCTATAACTGAGTCACCTACTAGGGTAGAAACTGAGAAAGGCCCTGACAAGACATCGGGACTGACTCCGAAGCTACTGGCTATATATGGTGTAACAAAAGATAAGGTAGCCCCCGGATCTAACAAAGCATATACATCAACATGAAAGACTCTCAACATACCGGTGACTACATCTAGTGAGGCCTCCTTCTCCTGACGAGTGTCTAAGGCATAGAATTTGTTCTGGCGCTGCCCGCCAGCTGTGCTAGTAGATGCCCCTTGATGTGCTATGCGTGGGTGAGGTGTTGTTGAACTAGAAGCTGGGCCTCGGCCCCCAACTTGATCCTGTCTCACAGCGGGATAATCTCTAAGCATATGTCCAGGCTTCCCACATCCAAAACAAGCTCCTGACCCTACCAAACACTGGCCCGTGTGTCCTCGGCCACATTGCGGTAAGTTGGGATGCTAGAATCTGCGGGTCTGCTGCTATGACCCCTCAAGCCTAACGCTCTCCCTCTCTGATCATGTCTGGGCCTAGATGGCACACTCAGCATTGGCGATGTTGGGGCTGAGGACCTCTAGTGGGTCTGTTGTTGATGCCCATCACCGGACCTCTGCTGAGAGAACCTGTGCTCCTAGGTCCTGCCCCTCTTTTCCTCTCTTTACCTCGAGTGTGCCGCCTCCATCTGCTGGGCGTAAAACACTATGCGAGGGAAGTCCATGTCCCGATGAAGCATAGTTTTCCTATAGTCCTTGTCCAAATATCCAGCTATACCATGCACAAATCTGCTCATCCGCGCTTGCTGGTCTGCCACTAACTCCGGGGCATACTTAGATAGGCGGGTGAACTCAAGAGAGTACTCCTGAACAGTCATCCCTCCTTGCTTAGATTCACAAATTCAGCTGCTTTCAACTCTCTTATCTCTTGAGGGAAGAACCGATCGAGGAATGCAACCTGAAACTCCTCCTATGTGACCGGATTGATGCAGCGACCCTGTTGTCCTTCCACTAGCAGAACCAAATATGCGAAACCCCCTTCAACTGGTAAGAGGCCAACTCTGCGCACTCAACACTGCTCACCCCCATAACCTGGGTTATCTTGACAATCTCATCAATGAATTCACGTGGGTCCTCATCTACCTTGGACCCCAAGAACTCCGGCGGGTTCATCCTCAAGAAGTCTTGGACTCAGGCCGCTGCCGCATTGCCGTTTTGTGAAACATGTGCAACGGCCTGCTGATTGACCTGAGCGGTGAAGGCCCGAGCCAGCATCTGAATGGAAGATCGGAACTCAATATGAGCGACTAGCTCCGGTGCCTGAGGCTCCTAAACTGGTGGGGCTGGCTGATGCTCATGACCATTTCCATTCTCTTGGCCTTCACCACCTCCATTCCTCCTTCCGTTCACTCCTTGAGGAGCCATGATTCTGCAATTGCAAGTAGCACGAATTAGAATGATAGAAAGGCTTTTCATCGCACGACATAGATCATGAAAGAAGGGAATATTTCCTAAAACGTCTAGTAGACTCTTCGTCATAAGTGTGGCGCGCTTCACACCCATCAAAAAAACTCTATACAATGCGGGCTTTCAAACTCCCTAGGATACATCAAAACCTATGGCTCTGATACCAAGTTTGTCACGATCTGAGCATAGACCCGGATCGTAGCCACGAGACAAGGGACCTCGAGAAACCCCAAGTCGACCCATGGCATAAGCATTCAACCAACTCATTTAACAATATGAAGAAAGAATAATTATAAACTCAGCGGAAGTCTCCAACAACAGCACATCAGAATAATATCTTAAGCTATACATGCATAAGTCTGAAAGCCTCTATTCTAGATGAGTTGATGGGACAAGACCCCAAGTAACTCTACAAAGCATGAAACTAAAATACGACATGAAATTGAAGGTCTAGTCCTCAAAAGATGAGGACTCATAACTCACGCATGTGCTAACTGTGTTAAGCGACTACAAGCGGGGCTGAACCTGAGAATCGGATTCTGCATCATGAAATGATACAACATAGAGAGTATGCGGTCAGTACGTAGAATGTATCGAGTATGTAAGATAAGTAAAATTGCTTAAGTAAAATAAATCATTTAAAGCAACTAATACATATCATAAGCTTTTTAAGTATAAGTAGAAGGCTATATGCATTCATTCTGAAATCGTGCACTTATCATAACGTCATCATGCATAGCTTTAGAACATCATGACTGACTCGAATGACTCAAAGCTAAAACATAACATTTATATCAAAAGATGAATGATGAGTCAAACCTTGCTTTCTGAACATGCATGCATAAGTAATCATAATGAGTAATGAATATGCAAATCTGAATGATATAGACAGTGGGAGACTCGTCACTTAACCGACATACCACGATAGAGCTTTCGTGGTCCTGACTATCACACTCAAGTTGGTAGAGCTGTCCATAACCTTTCCAGGGTGATGGACAATATCATGATATCTGATCTTGGGCAGATTTATATGCCCAAGTGATACTCAAACGTATCATTTTCGCCTTGTTTGTTGTGCAATGTGTATACATTTTTATGTAATTTGTAATAAAATGTGAATTTATACTAACCAACATGATTAGCATTTGTTTGCAGGTAAAATATGATTTTTAGGAGCTAAACTGCATGTTGGAACAATATCGGAGTTGGACTTCGATGCGAGCATGGAAAAGACATTGGAATGCGCAATGTAAAGGGGCTCCGCGATGGAGCCGTGCCACGCTACCATCGCGGAGGCACACTGCCTGGAGGGTGATTTAATTGCAATTTCCAGTGAAGCCTCGCGACAGCTCCGTGGCACGGAGATAAGCCTCCGTGTTGGCCTCCGTGCCACGTTGAGGCTATATTCCCGGACCGTGGATTTCCAGTAAGGGTCCGCGTCCACACCGTGTCACGGAGGCAGTGCTCCGCGTTGGCCTCCGTGACACGTTGCTTGTTATTCCGGGAAAAATTCCCACTAGTATAAATAGAACACTTAAGTTCATTTTTCATAATTCAGACTTGGTGAAGCAAGGACGTGGGTTACAGGCAGTTGAGGGACGAAAAAGCTAAAGGTTTTTCTCTCTTTCTTTCTTCTTTCAATCAATTGTTTGTATGATTAACACTTGTTTTAGGATGATTAATCCACAAATGAGTGGCTAATTCTCTTCCTTGCTGAGGTTTTGAACAATGGTGATGAATTTTGATTATTGAATTGTATGGTTTTTCATCTTCTTCTTCTATGTTGTTCTATTAATTCTTGTTTCTACTGCATTAGTGTGTGGCCGACATTAATGTACATCTAAAAAGTCCAATTTCACTCGAGAGAGCAAGAAATTGGAAAGTTGTGAATTAATAGGGTATTGTTCTTAACTTGATTTGGGAAAATTGGGTTTTGATGTGCTTTCCTGATACAAATATACTTGAAATCCGTATTAGTCAATTTAGGAACCGGAATTATATTGCTAGGTCATAAATTGCATTTGATCACAGAAATGTAGACGAATGGTTTATGATTCTAAAGTAAGATTAAATACGAGAGTTTTAATCTCTTGGCTAATGTTCTTGGCTAGCAACATGAAGAGAAGAATAACCAAATTATGATTATAATCAAGTTCATTACTTGTTCTTAACCTTGGCATGCTCATATCCATAGTTTCAATTCAAAGTAAATATTTGTTAATAGTTTTAGTATAGAATTTATAAACAACAATTATTTAGCTTTTGGTTACGTGTTGTCAGCATAATTAGAAGTAAGCTAGAATATAGTATATTGAAGCAATTTTACTTATCCAGAGTCTCCTTGGTTCGATACTTGGCTTACTTAGCCACTTTATTACTTGTTTGACCACGTGCACTTGCGTGTCGGTTTTAACCCCAACCAAAGCACCGGACAAGTTTTTGGCGCCATTGCCGGGGAGACTAGGCAATTGGTGAAATTGTGTTAAGTGTAAATTTACTGTATTTTTGTTTTATTTTCTTAAGTGTTGACAACTTGGTCTTAGCCTGTATTTTGCAGACTTGATTTCTGTGAACACTGGCAAAGGATAAGGAGCTGGTGGAATCTTATACAAAGCTGGAACGTGAATTTCATAGTAAACGCAGAGAAGCTCTACAAAAGAAGCTGCAGTTGCTCAGACAGTCTATTATGGAGCAACAAAATCCACCGGTTGTGAGGGCAGTGTTAGTGCCCGATGAAGCAGCAGCAAGGCCGGTTCGCGAGGTGGCAATCCCACATGCCAACAATGTACATTCTAGTATCCGCAAACCAGAGCCTGGAGGGAGGTTTGAATTGAAGCAGAATATGGTGCAACTTTTGCACACAAGCGGGCAATTTATCGGTCTCCCTCATGAAGACCCACAACAACATCTCCAGAATTTTTTGGAGATAAGTGACACTTATATACCCGCTGGAGTGTCACCTGATTATGTTGGGCTCACCCTATTTCCGTTTTCCTTACTTGGTGAAGCCAAGAGGTGGTTAAAAGCTGAACCACCAAATTCTATATCAACGTGGGATGATCTTGCACGGAAGTTTTTGATAAAAAATTTTCCCTATGGTAAAACAGCCAGACTTAGAAGTCAAATTCTAAGTTTCAAACAGAGGGAGGGAGAAAATTTGTATCAAGCCTGGGAAAGATTTAAATCCATGTTGCGGGACTGTCCTCATCATCATCAGTCCAATGAGGTGTTGGTACACACATTTATTGAGGGTTTGATACCCCATACTAAAATTTTGTTAGACTCAGCAGCTGGAGGGCAAGCGCTGGAAAAGACTTATGAGGAGCTATACACTTTGCTCAACCGGATTTCACAGGGCAATCCAGAATGGAATGCAGACTCATCTCGAGGTGGAGCAAGGAAAGCAGCAGGAGTGCTTGAAGTGGATGGATTTACAGCTATCGCTGCACAGATAGCTGCCTTGCAGAATCAGTTGAACAACCACTTCAACAATATAAACTTGAACCAGCCTTCAGCTTCAGTCAATGCGGTCCAGCAAATGTGGTGTGAAGTGTGTGGTAGCAGTGAGCACTCAGCTGAGTGCTGTGGAGCAAACCCAGATTCTGTTAACTTTGTGGGCAATGCACAAAGAAATCAGCAGCAGTTTGGTAGTGGCTACAACTCAAATTAGAGGAACCATCCAAATTTTTCGTGGGGTAGAAACAATCAACAAGGCCAAAGTTCGAGTCAGGGTATGCACAGGAATCAAGGAGGGCAACAGAACTACCAATCTCAATTCAGAAATCACAATGCCCCTCCTCCACCACCATCACCTACCATTGAAGAAATGTTCAAGACCATGATCGCTAATTTGGCGCAATTGCAGGCTGACTATGTTAAATTGGCAGTCGAAGTGAAGAATAATCAATTAGCGACCAAGGCTCTTGAGTATCAATTTGGGCAATTTGCTAGTGCCCAAAACACAAGACCCAGAGGAGGACTGCCTAGCGACAAAAATCCTAATCCGAAGCAGGTAAATGCGGTGACCACGAGGAGTGGTTTGCAGTTGAAGGAGGTGGAACCAGAAAGACCGCCTCAAAAGTCAGGAGCAGCAGATGGTTAGGAGGAACAAAGTTCTGATAGGGGGAAAACCAAAGAAGCAGAATCAGAAAGGCCTCCACCCCCGTTCCCTCAACGACTCAAGAAACACAAATAGGAGGCGTGTTTCAAGAAATTTATGGAGGTGCTTAAACAGGTACATGTTAATTTACCTCTTATTGATGTCTTGCAGGGAGTGCCAAAATATGCCAAATATATTAAAGACATCGTGGCCAACAAAAGTCATTTGACTGAGTATGCCACTGTAGCTTTGACAGAGGAATGCACTTCCCGGATCCAAAATAGACTGCCCACGAAGCTGAAAGACCCTGGAAGTTTTACTATCCAGCTTACAATTGGGCAGAGTATCATAGCTCGTGGATTGTGTGACTTGGGGGCGAGCATAAATCTGATGCCATCTTCGGTATTCAGAAAGTTAGGTCTAGGGAGTCCTAGACCTACAACCATAATCTTGCAGCTAGCAGACAGATCCTTAGCTAGGCCAGATGGCATTGTTGAGGATGTGCTTGTGCAAGTGGGATCCCTCATTTTTCCGATCGATTTTATTGTTCTGGATTTTGAACCAGACGCTGAAGTCCCATCTATTTTGGGACGACCCTTCTTGGCAACCGGAAAAGCATTAATTGACGTGGCTGCGGGTCAACTTACAATGCGAGCACATGACAAGGTAGAAGTGTTCGATGTGTACAAAGCACCCAAGCTCCCGATGGTAAATGAGGAACTCTCGGTGATCAATGCAATTGATCATGGGAAGGCTAATCAAATGAGTGAATCCCGAGAGTTGATAGGAAGACCACTTGATAAGGTTGAGCACTACTGGGGGGAGGACAATGATCGTGAAAAATCGTCCATCACCCTAGTAGATAATTGAGCATAAAGGATGTCGAGCCGCGACGGTAAACCAGGCGCTGCACGGGAGCCAACCCGTGAAAAATAATTTTTCTTTTGTTTAGTAAAGTGTAAATAGTTTTTATTTTAATTTTCTTTTTCTTGATTTAGTCCAATTTTTTTGTTTTAGTTAGTATTTTTCATTTTAGTTAGGGAAATCTATTAATCTAACCAATTTTGTTTAGTGAGGTGATTTTCAGGTCAACCGGAGAAAAATATACATGGAATCGAGAAGGAAAAGGCAAGGTATGAAAAAATGAATAAAATGAAGAGACAGTGCACTGGGGCGTTGGCTCCGTGTCACGGAGGAAGGGCTCTGCGTTACCCTCCGTGACACGTTGACGGTTTAATCTGGAATTTTAAAAAATTTCAGTGAGCCATCACGTTAGCTCCGTGTCACGGAGGAGGGGCTCCGCGTTACCCTCCGTGACACGTTGCCCTATATTCAGTGCCGGGTCACACCGGGTTGCCGGGTGACCCGCGTGTTTTTCTTCTTTTTAACCCTGATTTTTGCCCTTTTTTCCCCATTTCCTCTCTTCTCCACGACCAAACACCTAGATTCCCTCTCCCAACCAACGTGCCACGCTACTAAGCAAACAATTTGTCAAGTTTCTTCGGTTATTCAACATAAAGGTATGTTTTTCTCGTTTCTCTCAAGTTTTTGTCGATTCTAATCGAATTTGAGCATGTGAGGTGAGATATATCATCCTAAGTAGCAATTTAGCATGATAATGAATTATTCTTTGATTGATAGATGTTCGGAATGTTGTAATTAGCGTTTGAACTTGTCGATTTCTTGAATGATTCGAATGTGATTGTAAACTTGAATTCTAGGGCTTGGGTTGTTGAAAACGAATTGGGTAACTTGCTAAATTGGTGAATTATATGTCGGGGTGTGTTTGTGAATTGAGATAAGTCGTTGTAAATATTGTTAGAGTGGAAAAGACGACGAATTCTCGAATTTTTGGGAAAAGGTGAAAATTGCTCAAATTGGTTTGATTATTTGGATTCGTATGTATATAGAATTTTTGTCGTTGTTTTTGTTTGTTGTTTTCATTGCTAAGTGCGATGGTTGAATTGCTAGCGATAGTAGGATTGGGAATAGCTGTATGAAGTCTGAGTAGTACGCTAAAAGTTATACTGTCGAATATTTTGTAAACGCACTAAGCAATAAATTGTATAGTTGTTTGTTTTAGTGTAAATAAAGTAATCCTTGCCGTAGTATCGTAAAAGTAGCTAAGGACTAAGTGTGGGGTAAACTTAGTTTAACCCGACCTTAGCCGAAGTTAACATGTATTTAGCTTGACTTTGTGCTTGTTTATTTATGTGACAGGTACAATGGCAAGTAGGCAGGATAAGGGTAAAGGTGCTTCTACTTCAGGCACCGGGAGAAAACGAATGAGACTGGGCACTGCAGTCCCAGCTGCACCAGCTGTTCCACGCGGCCAACGCCGCCAATACGGAATGAGGTGGGTGACCGATGAAGGGAAGAAGTGGTACGCTAAACATAAGGAGAATAAGTACTTCCCTGAGGATCATATTGCACGGGAACCACTAGCACAGGAGTTCCCCCGTATTGTGCAAAGGATCGAGGCAGCTGGGCTCAGCTTCATATTTCAGGAGCCCAAGGAGTGCAACCTACATTTGGTTCGGGAGTTCTATGCAAATTGGAACCCGGCCATCAGAAGCCACACAATAAAAATCAGAGGGCAGATTGTCACCCTGGAACCCCAGCAATTTAATGCCATCGTTGGAGCGCGGGACACAGACGCCCACGTTCTCCGCCAGCTGAACATCACCCCACCATACGCCGATATCAGACGCACTTTGTGTGGGGCTCGATCCATAGCCCAATGGAGCAGACATAAGGAGAGGGGTTACCACCAGACTCTGCCCTATTCGCAGATGAACAGGGAGGCCAGAATATGGCTGAAAATAGTGTGTTCGTGCTTAATCCCGGGGGTTCACATGACGGATGTGACCCGGGACCGTGTCTGCCTGGTGTATGCCCTTATGAAAGGGCTGGATATTAATGTTGGGGCGGTCATCATATCCGCCATGAAGAGAGCCCGACTACACCAGGGCCACAGGTATGGGTTCGGCGGACTCATCACCACCTTTCTCCTGGGCCTCGACGTCAAGGAAGAGGCTTTGGACTACATCCCGCAGTTGGAGCGGAGGCCCCTTGATGTGACAAAAACTAAGGCCCCCGACACCACACACGGGCCAGTGCTGATACTGGGAGAGCGACATGCTCGTGAAGACCAGTACATGGCTCGGATGTTTGGTATGCAGATCCTTCAGCTCAGGATTGGTGGGAGACCAGCCACAGAGGAAGAGTTATGGAAGCTGGAGCTGGATTACCCATTTGGCGAGAACGCCAGAGCTTTGTGCCGAGTGGGACTAGCCTTCGTTGAGCCCACTGACGATGATGTCCCCACGGATGAGGAGACACGTCGGGAGGACTCCGATGTGGAGTCCGATGACGACGATGGAGGTGACTCGGACATGGGCGATGAGGCAGCAGCACCGGATGAAGAAGTCGAATATTTTGACTGATCAGGGAGTTCCACCACCCAAAATTTTTGTGATTTATAATTTTTGTGAACACTGGGGACAGTGTTCGATTTAAGTGTGGGGTGGGGAGTAGCTAGGTGCTGGGACCTGGGCTAATCTGCTGTATGTTCTTCCTTTGTTTTGCATGTATGTTTTTATGTTTCCCTGTGGTTGTGAACTGATTTGTGTTGTATCTGTATATATTTTTGTGGTAAATGATGTGTGTTGTGAAAGGTTGTGGTTGCCAGTGTAAATAGTTTGTACATTTTGTAAATATATTTTTTTTTCTTTATCGAAATGATCGATAATTTTCAAAATTTTGCGAAAATATTTTGTACATATTAAAATATTTTGTAAATACTTTTCCATCGAAATGATCGATGTGTTGCAAAATTTTTCGATTTTTATTTTTGGGTTTCTCGGAGTTTGTTTTCGGTTCTTTAACCGAGAATAGTCCCATTGAACCGATATCATAGTTAGTGACCGTTCCCTATGATGGATGGATGACGACCGTCTTAAGGGAAATGTAGTCGGTAGGAGTAGTGATTTTAATTTATTTTAAGTTTTTTTCTTTGGTGGATTGCATCACTGAACCTGGTAGTTACTATCTGGTTGTGAAATTTTAGTTGCGTGTTGTAACTGATGTTCAAAATGTAAAAGTGATTCGTTTGAAAGCATGCAATTTTGTAAATATGTTGAGATACCCAGGCTATATAGAATTTGATTCGGTGTGATTGAGGCTTAATTTTTGAATTCATATAATTGGTTAATTAAAGAGTCTGTGAATGCATCTTGAATCGAGCATGTGCATGAAGTGTGAAGTGAGGTATTGTTATTCCATGCAATTGTGAAGTGTCTAGAACTTGCCTGGTGTGTGTACAAAACGAAATGAAGGGGGTGTAGTGTTAGAAAGGATGTAGGCATTTCTTTGTTTTTAACCGAGAGTTTCTATTTTTTTTTCTTGTCATACTCTCATTTTTATGTGTTTGTATACCCTAGTCAGCCCGTTGAGCCTTTAGCCGATTCTTTCTTTCTTTTGTCCAAAAATGTATAAACTAAGCTTTATTCTTTCTTTTCATTAGCCGTAAAGTCTATACAAAACTCTTAAGCGCTTAAGAAGAAAAGAAAAAATTTTCCCAAAGTGTCAAAGAGTGAGAAGGGCGAAAAGAAAAAGAAAAGCAGAGTGAGGAAAGAAAAGAAAAAGGTGGAGGGTGCACTCATCATAATTAAATGATATTGAGGGTACATGAAAACCCTTTGTATTGTGTCAAGTGTGTTGGATAAAATGGGCAGTACGAAAGTAAACAAGCATGAATGGTATGAGAGGAAAAAGAAAAGAGAGAAACAATGTCCATGAGTCGATGGGAATGTGTTGAAAAGGCGCTTAAGGATGCTAGTGACTGTTATTGGCTAATCCAATATATACTAGTTCCATAGCTTCCATTACAACCCATTAAAGTCCTATGTGACCTTACATTGCATTTCTTTATATTAGTGGAGTAATACACTAAGGGCAAGCCTATGGGTCATGACATGATGCATGTGAATTCTTTTGGGAGAGAGAGTGGAATTAATTTCTACATGCCCCTACTTGAATGTTTGTGTGTTGCATGAACATAAAGGGGAAGATTCTCTTGAGTTGTGAGGGCACATGCTTGACGAAAGATTGATTTTCGTGACGGATATCTTGATTAGCTGATTTGCATGAGTTTGCCGATATCGAGGGTTGGTTCTTAAAGTCTAGGAAGTCTTGATGTATTAAAGGTCATTGCATTGTTAAGACCATGCATGTTTTCTTGATGATTTGCAAAGATTGAATAATCGGTATGACCGTAGCATAAATTGTCGCACCATAGTGGCGAAGGTCGGGATGTAATTTGCATGAGTTGTGTATGTGTTGTTCGAGGACGAACAAGGATTTAAGTGTGGGGTAAGTGATCTTGGGCAGATTTATATGCCCAAGTGATACTCAAACGTATCATTTTCGCCTTGTTTGTTGTGCAATGTGTATACATTTTCATGTAATTTGTAATAAAATGTGAATTTATACTAACCAACATGATTAGCATTTGTTTGCAGGTAAAATATGATTTTTAGGAGCTAAAATGCATGTTGGAACAATATCGGAGTTGGACTTGGATGCGAGCATGGAAAAGACATTGGAATGCGCAATGTAAAGGGGCTCCGCGATGGAGCCGTGCCACGCTACCATCGCGGAGGCACACTGCCTGGAGGGTGATTTAATTGCAATTTCCAGTGAAGCCTCGCGACAGCTCCGTGGCACGGAGATAAGCCTCCGCGTTGGCCTCCGTGCCACGTTGAGGCTATATTCCCGGACCCTGGATTTCCAGTAAGGGTCCGCGTCCACGCCGTGTCACGGAGGCAGTGCTCCGCGTTGGCCTCCGTGACACGTTGCTTGTTATTCCCGGAAAAATTCCCACTAGTATAAATAGAATACTTAAGTTCATTTTTCATAATTCAGACTTGGTGGAGCAAGGACGTGGGTTACAGGCAGTTGAGGGACGAAAAAGCTAAGGGTTTTTCTCTCTTTCTTTCTTCTTTCAATCAATTGTTTGTATGATTAACACTTGTTTTAGGATGATTAATCCACAAATGAGTGGCTAATTCTCTTCCTTGCTGAGGTTTTGAACAATGGTGATGAATTTTGATTATTGAATTGTATGGTTTTTCATCTTCTTCTTCTATGTTGTTCTATTAATTCTTGTTTCTACTGCATTAGTGTGTGGCCGACATTAATGTACATCTAAAAAGTCCAATTTCACTCGAGAGAGCAAGAAATTGGAAAGTTGTGAATTAATAGGGTATTGTTCTTAACTTGATTTGGGAAAATTGGGTTTTGATGTGCTTTCCTGATAGAAATATACTTGAAAGCTGTATTAGTCAATTTAGGAACCGGAATTGTATTGCTAGGTCATAAATTGCATTTGATCACAGAAATGTAGACGAATGGTTTATGATTCTAAAGTGAGATTAAATAGGAGAGTTTTAATCTCTTGGATAATGTTCTTGGCTAGCAACATGAAGAGAAGAACAACCAAATTATGATTATAATCAAGTTCATTACTTGTTCTTAACCTTGGCATGCTCATATCCATAGTTTCAACTCAAAGTAAATATTTGTTAATAGTTTTAGTATAGAATTTATAAACAACAATTATTTAGCTTTTGGTTACGTGTTGTCAGCATAATTAGAAGTAAGCTAGAATATAGTATACTGAAGCAATTTTACTTATCCAGAGTCTCCTTGGTTCGATACTTGGCTTACTTAGCCACTTTATTACTTGTTTGACCACGTGCACTTGCGTGTCGGTTTTAACCCCAACTAAAGCACCGGACAATATCGATATCAAGTTGAAGGGCCAATCGGGACGGGGATAGCTTACAAGGGAGGTCCCAATAATATAATAGTATCAACATACGTTGGCACGTAGTTCTGGGGCATATAGTGATCGACCCTTAACCCGCTCGGTGCTAGACTCTTTATAAAAAACATGCAATTCTCTACATTGTATACAACGAAGATCAACATCATCTAATGATGAAGCTCAAGATGAAATCATGCATAACTCAACATCGTATGCAACGAAACTCAACATTGTGTATTGACAAAGCTCATAATGATATCATGCATAGACTCAACATCATATGAAAATTAAGCTTAGCATTGTCTATCAACAAAGCTCATAATGTCATACATCTCAACTATGACTTCATGCATATAGAAGGCTTTATTTTAAAACATACCACAAGCTCAATCATAGGTGGGAGTATCTACTCTAAATCATGTGGTAAGCTACATATAGAAATAATTAATCAACATACCACAAGCTAGAATTTATAATAAAAATTTTGAAAATTTCACTTCAAATGATGTAGTAAGCTTATACCAGGAAAATCGTCACTTTAAATCAACAGGTGGGCATCACCCAAACGTTTATCATACTTGGATCTAGTCAATTTATTTTAAAAACAATAATATAATCATGGGTAGTTTTAGAAACATACTTTTCATCATCAATCTCATCATTACCATACATTTATCATAAATCCCTTCTTTTATAAACTCATCATCCATGGGCGTTTTAGATTCAATTTTTTTATAAGGAAAAACAATTTAGAATCCGCCCAAGCTTCACAAATCACCAATATAATACAATCTAATTATACCCATGTATATAATTGAAGAATCATGAAATTGGGTAAATCCCCATACTTGATCATAGATAATTTATCACATTTTGATAGGGATTGGGCATGTGTGTGGAAGAAGACACCCACTCATAGCCTTACATACCTGGAAATGGTGAATTCTAACACCCTCTAGTTGCGCAGCTGAGATTCCAACTAGAAACCTTGAGATTTCACCTTTTAACCTCCTCTTTAAACCTTCAAACTTGCGTGTATGAGAATAATGGATTAGGATAGGTTTTCCCCTGCTAAAAACCCACTAAAACGAGCTTTAAACGATGTACAGGCCCCTATAACTTAGGAATTATGGAAAAGCCCTTATTAAAATCGCTGAAATAACTGTCAGGGGGTCCTAATGGACGACCTGATGACTCGTTACCAGGGCCAAAGATTTGTTAGGTTGCTCATCAAGTACACTAGATAGCTCGTCTACTGGGGCTCATAACGGATGGCTTAAAGACTCATCCCCCGTGATCACAGCTCGTGGTCACCTCCCGTCAAGTACACTACCTTAACATCAATGAAAATCCACTTTGCTTGACCACGACTCACATCACGAGTCGTTGGGACTGTTCACGACTTGTGGGGTCCCATCTGTTAGGTACACTGGTTACTTCTTCCTATTTTTTTCCAACATCACCCCACGAGTGACATGACGACTCGTGGTGGATGACCACGAGTCGTTCTCTCCGTCGTAGGGACCTCAAGTCTTCACTTATTCCAGGCCTGCCCACGAGTCACTTGACAACTCTTGGGTTATCCTCATGAGTCGTCCCACGACTCGTCCTGTGCCTGCAACATCAATTTTACAATTTTTTTCCATTTCAACTTTTGAGTCCGATCTTTGAGCTTCTGAGGTATAACAAAATAGTTGCTATTATTGTACGAAAACTCGATAAGAGGCAAATGGTCATCCCAGTTACCCTTAAAATCGATCATGCACGCTCTTAGCATATCTTCTAGGGTTTGAGTAGTCTACTCAGCTTGCCAATCGATCTATGGGTGAAAAGCTGTGTTGAGCTTGACCTGAGTGCCTAGTCCCTTCTAAAAGTGTGAGGTGAATTGCATTCCCCTGTCTGAAAAGATAGCCAAAGGCACCCCATGGAGTATGACTAACTCTCGGATGTAAAGTTTGGCATAGTCTTCAGCTGAGTCTGGGGTTTTAACCAAAAGGAAATGAGCTGACTTAGTCATCCGATCTACTACTACCCAGTTTGAGTCATGATGCCGACGAGTCCGAGGTAGACCTGTAATGAAGTCCATGTTCACTTCTTCCCACTTCCATGTGGGTATGCTATATCTTGGGTCATACCTCCTAGTCTCTGGTGTTCTACCTTGACTTTCTGGTAGTTCGAGCACTTAGCTACAAATTTAGCAATATCTCTTTTCATGCCGTTCCACCAGTAAACATCCCGTAAATCACGGTGCATCTAAGTAGCACTAGGTGAATGAAATATCTAGAACTGTGCACTTCAATCAATATCTATTGTCTCAACTCACCAACATCTGGTACACACAATCTTCCCTGGTAACGGAGCACACCATCTCCCCCTTTGGAGAACACCTCAACCCCCTTCCTGAGAATTGCTTCTTTAAGTTTAAATAGAACTGGATCTTCATCTTTTATGGACTTAACTTCAACTACCAGAGATGAGTCCGACCCACTTTGCGTTACCACACCACCTTCAGTTGATTCCACTAGCTGCACCTCTAACCGGGCTAGTCTGTGAACATCCTTCGCTAACTCCTTCTTGCCTTCCTCAATGTGAGACACACTCCCCATAAACCTTCTGCTTAGGGCGTCAGCCACCACATTGGCTTTACCTAGGTGATACAGCACACTCATGTCATAGTCCTTTAGCAACTCCAACCACCTTCTCTAACGCAAATTTAGATCCTTCTGACTCAACATGTACTGAAGACTCTTATGATCTGTAAACACATCTACTTGAGCTCCATATAAGTAATGCCTCCATATTTTTAGTGCAAACACCACTGCTGCCAACTCCAAGTCATGAGTTGGATAGTTCTTCTCATGAAATTTGAGTTGTCTGGAGGCGTAGGCTATCACTTTGCCCCCTTGCATTAGAACGTATCTGAGTTCAACTCTGGAAGCATCACAATAAACAACCAATCCATTTTTTCCTTCTGGCAGGGTCAGAACTGGCGCAGTAGTGAGTCGAGACTTCAACTCCTGGAAACTCTTCTCACACTTATCCAACCACTGAAATTTCACCTTCTTATGAGTTAACTTAGTCAAAGGAGATTCTATAGAGGAGAAACCTTCCACAAACCGTCGGTAATAACCCGCCAAACTCAGGAAACTCCTGATTTTAGTAGGAGAGGTAGGTCTCAGCCAATCTTTCACGGCTGCTATCTTGTAAGGGTCTACTTGTATTCATTTACCTAAGACCACATGCCCTAAGAAAGTCACGGAATTTAACCAGAATTTGCACTTGCTGAACTTGGCGAACAACTGACGGTCCCTGAGTGTCTGCAATGCTAATCTTAGGTGGTTGGCATGCTCCTCCTCATTTCTGGAGTATACTAGAATGTCGTCGATAGATACAATGACGAACATATCCAGATACTGCTTGAAGACCATGTTCATTAGATCCATGGGGCGTTTGTTAACGCGAATGATATCACCACAAACTTGTAGTGACCATACCTAGTTCTGAATGTTATTTTTGGTACGTCACACTCTCTGACCCTTAGCTAATGGTACCCTGATCTGAGATCAATCTTGGAGAAACAACTGGCTCCCTGAAGTGGGTCAAATAGATCATCAATTTTGGGTAGGGGTTACTTGTTCTTAATTGTGACCTTGTTTAGTTGATGGTAATCTATGCACATTCTAAGGGTACCATCCTTCTTACGCACGAATTGCACTGGGGTACCCCAAGGAGTGATGTTGGGTCTAATAAAACCCTTGTCAAGAAGATTTTTTAGTTGCTCCTTCAACTCCTTAAGCTAAGTTGGAGCCATTCTGTAAGGAGGGATGGTGATGGGTTGAATATCTGGGAGGAGGTCTATTCCGAAGTCTATTTCCCGTTCAGGGGAAACTTCGGGAAGATCCTCAGGAAATACGTCTGGGAACTCATTTACTACTGGAACTAACTGGATAGTTGGGGTCTCAGAGTTGAAATCCTTGACCCAAACTAGATGATAAATACACCCTTGGAGATGTGTTTCTAGGCCTTGAGCTAGGAAATAACCTACCCTTAGGCGCTGAACTGCTGCCCGTCCATTCTAACACTATTTCATTTGGAAACTGAAACTTGATAACTCTAGTTTTGCAGTCAACTGAGGCACAACGGAGTGTAACCAATCCATGCCGAGAATAAGGTCAAAGTCGACCATGTCTTACTCTACGAGATCAATTGAAATGACTTTATTCAGGACTAAGACTGGGCAGTTTCTATACACCCAGCTGGCTCTAACTGACTCACCAACTGGGGTGGAGATTGAGAATGGTTCTGAGAGTACCTCTGGACCGATATTGAAGTGGACTGCTACACAGGGAGTCACGAATGAAAGAGTGGCTCCTGGGTCTAGGAGGGCATACACGTCTAGATAAAAGAGACGTAACATGCCCATGACTATGTCAGGTGAGCTCTCCTAATCTTGAGGAGAAGACAGAGCATAAAAATGATTTTGGCATTGATTGCCATCTGTACCTGATGTGTTGGCCTGCTGAGCTGTTCAGCCTGCTGGAGCTGATGATGTGGTAGATTGTGATCTCCCTCACCCTGCTGATGGGCACTCCCTAAGCCGATGCCCAAGCTTTTCACAACCAAAACAACCCTCTCAACCCTAAAGGCACTCCCCGGGGTGGTTCCTACCAAACTTGGGACAAGCTGGATACTTTTTCTCAGTATTGTAGGCCTGAGACTGAGTTCTAGATGACCCATCCCTCCAATCTTGATGGGATCGAAAGGTTGGAACGCTGGCGTCATTGGGTGCTGGGGCTCTCTGCTCCTGTTGCTGTTGCGGCTGCTACTGTGGGCGGCTACTACCGGGCTGGAATCTGAATGGCCAGTCCTTGCCTATTTGTTCTTCCACTCCATATCCTTCAGCTTTTCGGCCTCAATCTGTTGGTCATAGACAATCAAGCTGGAGAGGTCCATATCCTTAATTAGCATCGCTGTCCTGTACTCCTTGAGAACCAAGTTCGATACATCACAAATTTCATCATGCGAGCCGTTGGCTAGGCTACCATCTATGGAGCGTACTTAGACCTCCGAGTAAACTCCAAAGCATACTCCTCCACGATTCTGTTGCCCTGTCTCAAATTCATAAACTCCGCCATCTTTGCCTCCCTCAGCTCCCGAGGGAAAAACCTATCCAAGAAAGTTGTGTGGAACTCCTCCCACTCTACTCATCCTGCTCTTGTTGGCGCTCCTTTTTCCACTATTCATACCAGATCTGAGCTACCCATTTTAATTGGTAGGAAGCCAGGTCAACACTCTCAGAAGATCTAACACCCATAATGTGGGTGATCTTTCTAATCTCATCCACGAACTCCTAGGGATCCTCCCCTACTTTGGATCCCTAAAAAGATGGAGGGTTTATACGGATGAAGTCCTGCACCCTCGCAACTGTTGCAGACTCGTTGATGTTCATCGGCACCACCTGCTGGTTTACCTGGTTGGTGACTGTTTGGGTCATCAGTTGAATGGCCTCCCTAAATTCGACAGTAGATACCGAATCATCTTGAGGAGCTGCCGAGGATGGTGGGGCAGGTATGTTGGTGTTACCGGCCCTTCTTTCATTACCGCATTTGGGAGGCATGGTTCACTGAAACGAAACAAGCACGAGTTAGAAGGGCGTTTTTGAAATTGAACTTTAACGCACGATAAAGAGTATGAACAAAAGAGAGTTTTCCCTATTAACATCTCGTAGCCTCCTCGTCATAAGTGTGGCGTGTTTCAAACCCATGAAAAGGACTCTACTCGATGCGGCTTTCAAACATTTGAAGGATACTCTAAACCTAGTGCTCTGATACCAAGTTTTTCACACTCCGAGTCTACATCCTGGACGGAAAATGATACTTGAAGCCACAAGTGACTCCAAGTCAACCCTGGTCTATCATACACTGGTATTCTGAGTAAAACAAATATAGCGGAAGCTTTGGAATAACAACATAAGAGCATTTAAGAAAATAAAACTGATAATATAAATTTTAAGAACATCTAAAGTCTGGATTAACTCTGTGTTTGAAAGCCTTCTAACTAATGAGTTGCTGGAAAAAGCCCCTAACTAACTCTAAGTTTAACTAAAATTAATAAATAAACTGAAAGAAAGTAAAACAAGGCCCTCGAATGATGAGGACTCACACTTCAGCTGCAGTGGAGGAGGATCTAAATAGCAATGATGAATCTGGGAACCTGCAGCTATATCATGAAACAATACAACATAAAAGTATGCATCAGTACTTTAAATGTACTGAGTAAGTGGGAGAAAACATAACTGAATATAATGCCTGAACTGACATGACATGCAATGACCAATAAGTAAACTAAACTGAACTACTGAAGTAAACTGAGGTGGTCAAAATGACCCTGTCTGATGGTCAAGACATGCCTTGAGTATGAAAGTACTGAGTCTAAGATACTAAACTGAACTGAGCTAAATTGACAGAACTAGAACTGAACTGAGCTGCTTATTCTGAAACTCGACTAAACTGACTAGTGGGAGAGTTTGTAATCGACATATAACCATGTGAGCTAGACATGGAGTCCAACGTATACACCCCACCAGTAGGATCCAATATACCTTGACAGGGTATAAAGGCATGAACTGGGTGATTACAAGAGTTTGGGGCCAATCAGGCCAAGTAATACTGTAACCTACGCTGGCAATGTAGTTCTTGAAACCTGGGTGCGCTGGAACCCTGGCCTGCTCGGTGCTAAGTCCTACTCCCACTAGAAAATCCAAACAGAACTACTAGGCTGATAGCTCGAAATTGGGGTCCAAGACTAATCAGGGACATGTAACTGAAAGTATCCTGAGATTTTTATCGGACCAGATTCTGAAACTGGGTTCTAGACTGGTCAGAGTTGCTTATCTGAAAGCATCGTAACCATCTAAGAACAATCTGTAAACTAAATTGGGGTCCTGGGGCTGGTAAGAGTTATATATCTAAAAATGTCATGACCGCTTAATAGACCAATAAACTGGATTTTAAGTCTGATTCTGATATACGGGAGGCACCACTGACACCTCGAAAAAGACTAAAGTCAAACTGATCAGTTGACAAGTTCTGAATAGTTCTAAAGAGGTCTATGTTTTGACTGAACTGAATTGAACTACTAAGCAGATAATAGAGAACTCAACTCATTCCAACAACACGAGAATTCCATAATATGGTAAAATTTTCAAGAGTTAAGGAAATCTCATCCGACAAGGCTAAAATCATTCTTATCGATGAAATATTTGCTAAACATATATATGTAATAAGAATTACTAGGAAATTCAGCCTAAAACATACTTCATTCACTAGATGGAATTTATTATGCAAATAATCTTTACTCAAAAATTTAGGGCTTGAATTCACTTAGTAGGAACATCAACAATTCAATAATTGATGGAGATCATTTCAATAATAAACAAGGATACCATTCTATATCAAATTAATGAATAATATCATATAATTTCTGAGTATTCGAAAACTCATGGCTAAAACTGATAGGGAAACTATAGGAGGGTTTTGGGAGATACAAGGGAAAAATAATTTCCCTTGTTGAGTTCCCACATACCTGGCTAAATTTTCTCCAGAGAAAGAAACTTGAAAGGTTGCAACTGGTGAAGAACCCTAGACCTTGCTTGAGAGCTCTTGAGAGAAAACTTACGCAAATCTTTTTGAAAAATCTGAGTGGGAATGAGGGGAAAACCGTTTAACCCCTCTAAATCCCATCAAAATAATTCCAAAACGACGTAGTTTAGAGTCTGGAAGAATAGAAAATTACTATATAGCCCTTGGAAAATTGCTGGGAAAAGCTGCCAAGTAACCCTAACGGGTGACCTAACGGGTTGTGGTGACTGACCACGACTCGTGGTCACACCCGTTGGGTACACTGCCCAGGCTTCTCCTGTAGGTCACCATGAGGGACCTAACGAGTCATGGTCACTGACCACGACTTGTGGTCACCAGTCGTGGACCACACTGCCTCCTTTCGAAAATCCTATACCATACTTGGTAACGAATCACTTAATGAGTCATTGCCACTGATGACGACTCTTGGGGGAATACATTAGGTACACTGCCTAACAACTCACAAGGACTAGGAACAAGGGACATAACTAGTCGTTACAGGCGACCACGACTCGTGAGGTCGCCCTTTGGGAACACTGTCTCCCTTTTACAAATTCTCAAACCTCCTTCTCACGGCTGACCTAACGAGTCTTTAGGTCACTTAACGAGTCGTTAGGTGAGTCATCCTGTAGCATTTTTGCAGATTTTTCAGATTCTCAAATTTAAGTCCCGGGTCTAGAGTTTGAGTTTCCAGAGCATTACATATAACTTTTTCGTGCTGCATCAATATACACCCAAGTACGATCCTTGAAGCATCATAATACACCACAAATCCATCAGTACCCTCCGGTAGGGTTAACACCGGCGCTAAAGTAAGTCGAGTCTTCAACTCCTGAAAGCTCCTCTCAAGCCTCTGACCATTGGAATTTCACCTTCTTTTGTGTCAATTTGGTCAAAGGTTTTGCAATCAATGAGAAACCTTCAACAAAACTCCAGTAATAGCCAGCTAATCCCAAAAATCTCCGAATATCTAAAGGATTCACCAGCTTAGACCAATTCTTCACCGCTTCTATTCTTTGAGAGTCCACCTTTATACCCTCACTTTATACCACATGGCACAAAAACGCCACTGATTCAATCAAAACTCGCACTTGCTAAATTTAGCATATAGCTGGAGATCCTTAAGAGTTTGTAGCACCACTCTCAAATGAGTAGCATGCTCCTCCTTGCTTGGAGAGTATATCAAGATGTCATCAATAAACACAATTACGAACATATCCAGGTATGGATTGAACATCTTGTTCATCAAGTCCATAAAAGCTGCAGGAGCATTCGTTAGTCCAAAACACATAACTACAAACTCATAATGACCATACTGCATCCTGAAGGTTGTCTTCGGGATGTCACTCTCCCAAACTCTGAGCTGATGGTACCTGGATTTGAGATCTATCTTCAAAAAAAACTTGTCACCCTGAAGTTGGTCAAATAAATCATCAATCCTGGGTAGAGGATACCTGTTCTTGACTGTAACCTTGTTCAATTGTCAATAGTCAACATCCGAAGGGAACAATCCTTCTTTCGGACAAAGAGAATTGGTGCACCCCACGGGGACTTGTTTGGTCTGATGAAACCCTCATCCAATAGATCCTTCAACTGCTCCTTCAACTCTTTTAGCTCGGCTGGAGCCATTCTATACGAGGAATAGATATAGGCTGCATTTTAGGGAGAAGGTCAACAATAAAATTTCTCCTGCTCGGGAGGGATTCCTGGTAGATCATCTGGAAAGATTTTCAGCTACTCACGTACTATTGGGACTGACTGGATAGTCAGGGTCTCAGACTTAACATCCTTAACCCTAACTAGATGGTACACACAATCTTTAGAGATCATCTTTTTGGCCTTAAGGTAGGAATGAAACAACCTACAAGCACAACTAAACTACCCTTCCACTCTATGACTGGCTCACCCAAAAATCTGAACTCTACTACTCGGGTTCTATAATTAACTGAGGCATAACATGCAAATAGCCAATCCCTGCTGAGGATAATATCAAAATAGGTCATTGCTAACTCTATCAAATCTGTTGAGGTGACTTTCTGAAGGACTATAACTGGGAAACTTCTATACACCCGTCTAGCTACAACTGAATCACCTACCGGGGTAGAGACTGAGAAGGGTTCTGACAAGACTTTGGGGCTAACTCCAAAACTACTGGCTAGATAAGGTTTCATAAAAGACAAGGTAGCCCCTAGATCTAACAAAGCATAAGAATCAAGAAGAAACACTCATAACATACCAGTGACCATATCTGGGGAGACCTCCTGGTCCTGGAGGGATGCTAAGGCGTAGAATCTATTTTGGCGCTGGCCGCCACCTGTGCTAGTAGATGCCCCCTTTTGTGTTGAGCATGTGGGAGGGTCTGCTGAACTGGAAGCTAGGCCTCTGCCCCCATCATGGTCCTGTCTCGCTGCTGGGAAATCTCTAAGCATATGTCTAGGCTTCCCACACCCGAAGCAAGCATCTGTACCTACTAAGCACTAGCCTGTGTGCCCCCGGCCATACTTGCGGCAAGCTGGGATGCTAGAATCTACGGGTCTGCTGCTCTGACCCCTAGGGCCTAATGCTCACCCCTCTAATTGTGCCTAGTCCTGTATGGCACACTCAACGCTAAAGATGCTGGGGCTGAAGATCTTTGGCGGGTCTGTTGTTGGTGCCCACCACCTGATCTCAGCTGAAAGAATCTGTAGCTATTGATTCTGGCCCTCTTGGCCTCTCTCTCCCTCACATTCGCCGCCTCCATCTTCTAGGCGTACAAGACTATCCGGGGAAAATTCATATCCAGATGGAGCATAGCAGTTCTTTAATCCTTGTCCAAATAGCCCACCACGCCATGAACAAACCTGCTTACCCGCACCCTCTGATCAGCCACTAACTCTGGGGAATACTTTGATACGCGGGTGAACTCAAGGGCGTACTTATGCACCGTCATCCTCCCTTGCTTAAGATTCATGAACTCGGTTGCCTTCAACTCCCTCATCTCAGAGGGAAGAACCGATCTAGGAACGCAACATGGAATTCCAAGTGACAGAGCTTGCTCCGGCGGCCTTACTACCTTTCCACTGCTTGAACCAAATGTGTGCGACCCCTTTCAATTGATATGAGGCCAACTCCGCACACTCCACTCCATTCACCCCCATGACCTGGGTGATCTTCACAACCTCATAAATGAACTCATGTAGGTCCTTATCTACTTTTGATCCAAGGAATACTGGCAGGTTCATTCTCAAGAAATCTCTGACTCGAGTTGCCGCCGCATTTCCATTTTATGGAATATATGCAAATTCCTGCTGATTTACCTAAGCGGTTAAGGCCTTTGCGAGCATTTGAATAGCTGTCCTAAATTCAGCATGGGCAATCGGCTCCGGTGCCTGGTGCTCCTGGACTGGTGGGGCTTACTGATACCCATCTCCGTTGCCATCCTCATGGTCATTCCCATTACCATTTTTCTACCTTTCACTTTGGAGGGAGCCATGACTCTGCAATTGCGAATAACACGAATTAGAAGGATAGGGAGATATTTCATCGCATGAAATATATCATGAAAGAAGGGAACATTTCCTAAACGTCTCGTAGCTTTTTCGTCACAAGTGTGGCGCGCTTCACACCCATGAAACAGACTCTACTCCACGTGGCTTTCAGACACCCTAGGACACTTCAAATCTATTGCTCTAATACCAAGTTTTTCATCACTCAAATGGAGGCCTGGATTGATACACGGGACAAGGAGCCCCGAGAGACCCCAAGTTGATCCATGGCATGAACATACGTCTAACTCAATCAATAAAACATAAGAATTAACATGATAATCTTAGTGGAAGTCTAAGATAAACATAACATCAGAATACATACAATCTGAAGCTGAATACAACCGTTTGTCTGAAAAGCTTCTAAGTCTGATGAATTGATGGGACAAGACCACAACTAACTCGCTAAAGTTGAAAATTGAAAAACATAGAGAAATCTAATAAAGCATGGTCCTCGGGAGATGAGTACTAACTAACAAGCGTAGGATGCTAACTCTGAAAGGCTGGCTAAGAACGGGGTCGAGTCTGAGTGCCGGGGTCTGTATCATAAAACGATACAGCATAGAGTATGTGGTCAATACGTAGAATGCATCGAGTATTCTAGGTATGTAAAACCGCTTAGGTAAGTAAAATCATTAAAAAATATGCATAATTTAAAATATAAACAAATAAGAATCTGAGAGTAGGGCTTGCATGCTATTTTTCTGAAATCATGATCTCAACATAACATAACATCATAACTGATTTGATTGACCCAAAGCTAAAATCTGATAGTCATAACTAAAGTTGAACATTGAGTCAAACCTTCTTTAGAACATATATAGATATGTATATCATGAATTATAAATATGCATAACTGAAATCATGAGGAACAACGGAGACACGTCTTTTAACCGACATACCACGATAGAGATTATGTGGTCCCAACTATCACACTCAAGTGGGTAGAGCCGTCCAAAGCCTTGACAGGGCTAGGGACGATACCATGATATCAATATCAAGTTCGGGGCCCAATCGAGGAAGGGGATAGCTCACAAGGGAGGTCCTAAAGTAATATATATATATATATATATATATATATATATATATATATATATATATATATATATATATATATATATACACACACACACACACATATGCATATGCTCTCCATTGTTTTTCAACAAAGCTTACCATCGTCTATTGACGATGCTCAATAATAAAATACATCTCAAATCTGAAATTATGCATATGAGAAGCTTTAGCTCAAACCATACCACAAGCTGAAAGAAATAATTGGGAGTCTTCACTCCAAAACCATGTGGTAAGCTTAATTCGGAAAAATCATAAATCATACGTGAACATGTGGGCATTGCCCAATACTTTAACATGCTTGAGAATGCTCAATTCACTTGAAAATATGATTATAAACATGGGTAACTTGATAACATGCTTTTCATCAATAATATCTCATCATACTTGAACATTCACCCTAAATCTCAACTTTCATGAATTTCTCATAAATGGGCATTTTAATTTATAAAACTTGGAACATGATTTTTCATTGAAAATAACGTAAAACTTGCCCATGAATCATAATTCTATAGTATAAACATAAGTAGATCATACCCATGTAGAGAATTAGAAATTTAATGTATTGGGTTAAAACTCCATAGAATTAACATAGGAAATTTATGATTTAGAGAGGGATTGGGCATGGGTATGAAAGGATTCACCCACTCATAACCCCATGTACCTGGTTATAGCTGATTCTTACCCTTCTCTGATTGCCCAAGGAAGAATTGAAGAAAACTTAAAGGATAATAAGCTTGATCACCTCTCTAATTCTCTAACTTTGCACGCTTGAGTAAGAATGACCTAAAATGAACTTAAACCTCTTAAAAGTCATCATTCATAACTCAAAAATACGTAGTTTAGATCTTAGGATCGTAGGAATTATGGAAAATCCCTTACTAAATTCGCAGGAAATAACTGACTGCCAGTCCCTACGAGGGACCAAATGACTCGTCACTCCAAGCCACGACTTGTGGCATCAATCTTCATGTACACTGCCTGAGGGTTCATCTAGTGCTTATCATAGGGGACTTTACGATTCGTTGCTAGTGACCACAATTCGTGGTCACCACCCATCAGTTGCACTTCCTTAATCTCAATTATATTTTTTTCTGTTGACCACGACCCATCCCACGAATCATGGTGACTGACCATGACATGTGGGGACTTTCCATGGGGTACAATGCCATTTTCTTCTCCTTTTTAGACATTATCTCCCACAACTGACTCAACGAGTCATGGGGTCTGACCACGACTTGTGGTCATGTCCGTGGGGACCTTAAATCTCAAATTCCAATTTCACACCCTGATTCTCACCATGAGTCATCTCACAACTCGTGGTCTATCCCACGGGTCACAGAATGACTCGTTCTGTGACCTGATGCCAGATTTCAAATTTTCTCCATTTCAACTCCGGTTATTATCTTTAGGCTTTCGGGATATTACAATTTAACTGTCCCAACCAAGCAAAAGTTAATGTTGTTCTTTCTGAAGAAGAGAGTGTGGCAAAAAAGGGGAAGTTACTACTTATATCAGCCCGCTGAAGTTGCTGAACACGTTGGTGGCAAGCGTGGCAGAACCGATTGATGAAGGAAAAGATGATGTTGCTGATTAAGTCACTCTTGTGAATGTTGCAGGTTCTGTAGAGGACCTGACAGACGCTTACTCCAATTTGATATATGTGGAAGTCATGATTGGGGACAGACCAGTTGTCACCATGGTTGATACAACTGCCACTCATACTTTTATTGCAACCAAGACAGTCGAAGACAACAACTGAAATTTACATACTTGAACCATTGTGAATTATAGCATTGCATGATTGTCAGGACATAACTCTAGATACTTCTTATTATTATCTCCTGATTATTTTGTGATCACCACTAGATTTAAATACCAATCTTCAAAATCTCTACAATCAACACTTGTGAAATTGAATATAGCACTTGAGCTTGAATATTCGTTGAAATAGTCCAGTCCCTGTGGGTTCGACATCTGGCTCTTCAAGAGTCACCATATTACTTGTACGACTGTGTATGCTTGCGCGTGTGTTGGGGTGAAACAAGCATCACTCTGGTGGGACTTGGTTTTCCCAAAATGAGTATATTGAATAGAGATAGGAGCATTAAGTTTACTGCAGCCCCTAAATCACTCCAGGCCCTTATCGCTTCTTTTCCACATGTTTGTACAAGGAGAGTGAAACTCCTTAGGCCTTTGAACTTTTTGGGCATCTTGCTCGTCACCCTGAAACTGCACTCCTCAGTGAGTGCTATAGTCTGGACATCCATAAGCCTCATATTGTTGCCACCACATCCTTCAAGTACTTAGCGTACTTGGGCATTCCCTGCAAAAGGTCAATAAGAGGCAAATTTATGTCAAGTTCATTGAAAATATCAAAGAAATATTGAAAGAATGCATCCTCCTTTCTCTTCTTGAGCCTTTGCAGGATGGTGGTGGTGGTCTCTGTAGTGGCTGTATTATTGATTGTGAATTGGGTGCTACAGCTTTCTGATTATTGCTTTGTTCGGCTAATGGACCTAGTCTGACTAACTCTGGCTGTACCTCATTCATCTTCTCTCTTGGTGTGCATCAGCCAACTGTTTTCCACTCCTCAGACTGATGGCCATGACTTGCCTTGGGTTTGTATCTATATCACTGGTTAAACCCCCCAAGGTCTATTATGCTAAGCTGCTGCTAACTGGCCTATCTACTTCTCCAAATTTCTGCTGGCCAGCTGCTTATTTTTTAACTCTACATTCATCTTTGCCTTATCAGCTTCCATCTAAGTCATATTGGCCATGATTTTCTGCAACATCTCCTCAATTTTGCTAGATTGTCCATTACTCTGCCTGCCTTGATTCTGGTATTGCTGTTGAGGCTGCTATAACTTTGACTCTGTCCATGATTACCACTCCAGGAGAAATTTAGGTGATTCTGCCAGCTCCTGTCATAGGTGTTCCAAAAATACTTATTACCTCTCTGAAAATTCCCTAAAAAATTAACTAACTCTAGATTTTCCCGCAAGAGTCTGTACCATGCCCACTGTTACCACAAATTTCGCACCAGCTAGGAGCTGGTTGCACTACATTTACCTGTACCAAGTTTAGCTTGCTGCACTGAGTCAACGTCTAGTGTTGAAAAGATGCTAGCTAGGCTTCCAATACGTTCACGTTGTTAACTTCAATCACCCTAGATGCTCTCTTACCTGCTCCCCTTGAAGAATCACTATGCCACTCTAGATTTCCCTGTGCAATCCTATTCAACAGAGTGTACAGCTTATCGTATGTCTTCTCCGGTACTTGCCCAGCCAATGCAGAGTCTAGCAAAAAAATTTTATGTGAGTCTAGACACTCCACAAACGTGTGGGATAGTACTTCTTTTGACTACTAATGATGAAAGTAGTCTTCCAACAATGAATTGAACCTCTCCAAATCCAAGTATAAATTCTCCTCAGGCTACTGCTTTAAACTTAGAATTTCGTTTCTCAACTTTGTAGTCTTTCCGGAGAGGAAGAATTTGATGAGGAACTTCCTGGAAAGTTCATTCCAAGTTGTGATGGAGTTTGGTGGCTCTGCCTTCAGCCACCTTTTAGCTTCTCCCAATAGTGAGAATGGGAAAAGAGTGAGCCTCACATAATTAGTTGACACTCCAATGGGGATGAAAGTGTTACTGATCTCTAGAAAATTCTGCAGATACTGTTGTAGGTCCTCATGTGTCATCCCTTTAAACTTCCCACTTGAGTGAAACAACTGCAGCCATGTTCTGCTTCAGCTCAAAAGTACCTCCAGGCTCTGGTCTGCGGATACTAGAGCTAACATTTGTCATGAGTGGAATTGCCACTTCACGAACTGGTCTTGCGGCCATCTCTACTGGTGCGACCTCATCTTGTTGAACCTGCTGGATGGGATATAAAGCGGGCCCCTCTCTTCCTAACTATATTAACCTTCTTTCAGGTTTGGAATGTGGTTCAACCAGCTCTATATTCCTTGCTAGCTTGCTGCAAGGACAAACCTGTTACCTACGAATAAGATAAATGAGACCAAGATTTTTAGCTCTTAATAAAAATTAAAAAAAGTAACATAAAAATGAGAATTCACCAAATATTTCCAGTCCCCGACAATGGCTCCAAAAACTTATTGCACCCTAGCGTAAGCGGTCGTACAAGTAATACAGTGACTCTTAATAGCCGGATATTGAATGCACAAGGACCGGAGTTTAAGTGAATTACAAGTTCAAGTATTAATTCAAAATTTGAAATTCAAAAGTGCTAATTTTCCAAGATTTTAGATTTGGTTTCTAAATCTAAAGTGTGATCACAAATTTAGTTGAAAAACAATAATGAGAAACATCTAGAGTTAAGGCCAAACAATCACGTAAAGTAAGAATTCACATTAGTTCAAGAGTGTGTCTTCATTTGTTGTCTCACAAGATAAATGCAATGTTCGTGGCTCGAATTAGCCTCACAACTACATCGTTGAGAGGGGATATGACAACCTAATTCTTAAGCAATTATCTATGTGGAGTGGTTTACGGGGTTAATGCCTTTGATTATGGACTTTTGAACCTCTAATCATTTAACCTAGAATTAACTTCAAAACTATATCTCTGAGTGGTGATGTGACAATTTAATTCTAAGTGCCTAACTATCTTACCATTTAATAACCAAGCGAGGCAAATTAAGTATATTTCTGTCCTAACATCGAATCAAGTCTTGAAGACTTGAACTCAATTCTTGCATTCCTCGTTCTATCCTATGGGTTTTCTCTTTCAAGTTGGCCTAAGATTAACATATGCATTTCAATGTTGATCAATCATTAAAATGATTAAAAACAAGAATACAAGAACTAACTACAATGAAGAACTTGAATCAAGTAGAAATTAAACAAATACGATCCCAGCATCACAATTTCATTTTTGTCTACGTTCATGTCATGTGGCCTCAACCCTAGAATGAGGGTTTTAGCCACTCATGCTAGTATAAGAATCTAATGTTGTATTTGAATTCATGTATTACAATAATGAAAAAAGAAGGAAAAGAAATAAAACCCTAGAAGATGAAGTCCGTAATGGTGCTCTTCCTGCTCTCCAAATTTTTCCAAATTAAAATCGTGATAACCAATTAAACTACTAAGTGTTTTTTTATAAATATTAAAATTTAGCCTGTGGTGTACTACCTCCGTGTTACGCTAACTATCACAGAGATTTGCCTCTGTATCATACTGGCTCTCGCGGAGATTTGCCTCCGTGACACATTTCCAACGCACTGCGGCACTGCTTTGAACAAATGATATTTTCCTTAGCGTGGGACACTGGCCAACATGCCAAAGTGCTTCTGTGACATGCTACCAACGCGGATGCTCACTGTTTTGCAGTCCCTTAACATCCCAACTCTCTTCCTTTCTCCGTGACACTACTCTGAACGCCTCATTTCATCTCTATGACACATTGATGACTCCTAATGCCACTTTTAGCTTGCTTTCCAACCTACAACAAAGTCTAATCACATATGTTATTTCAAATACCATTTTAATCAAAATACATAAGAATATACTTAATATAAAGTAAAAACAAAACTAAGACATGGTTATAACTATCACTTAGGCATGTAAACATGCCTAAGATCACACTCCACAAAAGCTCTCTATTAGAGCTTAGCATCACCCATCAGCTGGAAGGTAACAAACTCTACCTGGTACTTCTCAACTGCCCCCATCTTATGGAGTCTCTGGTGACAATCAATGATAAACTTGTAGTCATCCTCTGCCTCATTACCATAGAAGGTAGGATATTTTATCTTCATGAACCTCCAAAATAAGTCATGCTCTTTCCTAATCATCACCGGTCCAGCTACCAGCCTAGGGAACAACATTGCCTCTGAAATATCATCAATATGAGAAGCCATATAGCTATATGTTGTATCCCCGACTGCTATCCTGCAGGAGTCGCTTGCGCTACCCAATTACCCACAAGGCTGCTCAGGAGATTCAAGACCTGAGCTAGGACCTCGGAGGATGCTAGAGTGGCTGGAGCCTCTCCCTGTGTCAAAAACTCCACCTCTACAACGACCCTTTCCTGAACTATGGGAAGTACTGGAGATGTTGACCTCTGCCGAATCGGAGTAGGAATGCGGGCTCCTTCTCTGGTAACAGCAGGCCTCCTTCCACGACCTCGACCCATCCTCTGCCATAAAGTGTGGTTGTTGCTGCTGGCTCGGGTGCTTCCTCTTGATTTTCGCCTATACATATTCTCACCATCTGTGAGGGAATAAAGAAGAATTGTCAAATGCCAATTTGGATCACCATATACCAATTGGAATCAAGTAATAGCACGAACATGAAATAAAGAAAGAAAATTTTCCTAAAGTCCTGTAGCCTCTTGAAAATAAGTTACGGACGTCTCCGCACAGATCCATGAGACATTTCTAGACTTGCCCTCGTGTAATGAGATCAACGAATCTAGAACTCTGATACCAATTTTGTCACGATCCAAGTGACCGTGATTGGCACCCACACTAACCCCCCGGTGGGCAGATAATCATTTCCCAATCAGTTACTCCAAAATCATTTACATTCAAAGGAATAAAATACATTATGAATTTAACTAGTGGAACATCAATGTAAATAAAAGAAACCACAAACAATTATCCATAAACACTCCCAAAACCTGATAGTCATTGTATACGAGGACTTCTATCTATCTTTGTCTAAGAATAAACTAAAAAGAAAATAAACTAACAAGAATGTGATCAGTGTCAAAACTAGAGACATCGGCTGCAGTAGAGTCGACCAACACGTCTTGAACCACTCGACTTTCTATGAACCGCTGCTACTTAAGAGATGAGGGAAAGATGAGCTACCGGGATCGATTTCTACACTCAGAAAAGAAGTGCAGGAGCAGTTGCAGTACAAAATACAGTACTGATAGGAATCATCGACCAACCTTAGATAACAACATATATATATATATATATATATGTGTGTGTGTGTGTGTGTGTAAAACAACATTATGAGATTACCTCAGAACACCATTTCTGTAATTAATACTCATTCAAAAGTAAATCTGAGAAAGTGCTAACTGGCCTGCTCATTGGATTGGACCTCACTGCAGAGGTCACTTGACCGCTGCCATAGTCTCGCCGCAGCGGAAGGAATCCTGCTACAATGGTACTACCTTGGCAGTAATTCGACTTAGCTGCACACCCACCATTCTCTTAACTCTTTTCAATGCTCTACACATTATGATCATTCAAGCATTTCACAACCATCAAATAAACAATTGACCCGTCATAATCACAAGAAATATACAATCATACATTCACAAAGGTTTCACAACTTATCATGAGTCCTCAGTTAACATCACATAAACTATTCAATCATTATAAACACATCAACCTTTCGACTGTACCAACTACATGGCCCTAAGTTCAGTTTATTCGGGTCCTTACATTCCCAGACCGATTTTATCTCTTACATTCAGTCAACTAATACAACAAATGGTGATATGCAGGGCACACTCCTCCATCATATCACGTTGAACACTCTATCATGGAACATCGATATACACACATATCAGAGGATCTTATTTCTTCCATTCCAGTCATGACCTACAGAGGACTCTAGAAATGTATGTACTATATCGGTGTGGTACTCGCTCCCACTCATCTTCTCGTCTGAATGCTCCCCTCAGACACGAGCCACTCAACCATCATTACTCGCCCAGATGCTCCCCTCGCGCACAAGCCACTCAACTTAGGACATTCATATTATCTACTTTCATTCACCCATCTTAGTGCTTTACCATTTAGTCAGTTTATTGACCCTGGGAAGGTCTCCTCTTACCTCCCTTACCTCATTTACTCCCACAATTCACGATCCACGTTCAAACAATACAAAAGAGTATAAACAATCTCTTAACAACCAATTTCCACATTACATAAATAATGATTTCATAGCTAATCATTTCAATGATAGAATTCAACAAAAGGCTATATCAACAAGCAATGTCCGAAGATCAGTTCACACAAAATCATTTCACACACAAATACACCATTATCTAAAGTCTAACTCCTTCTAAAAATCATAACCTACCTCGATTGCAGATGGAAATCTCAAGTTACTCCGCTGGAGCCTTGCTTTTCCTTAGCGCTTCCGAAAGTTCAAATCCAGGACAAAAGATTAACAACAATCAACCAACCATTTCAGACAACAAGGGTTTGGAACTTCAACCTCGTCCCCGTTCTACCCAGTTCATGGGGTTCTAATAATTACTCGTTAGTAAGTCTTCATATACTAACCCTACAACAATTATTCAACCTCGGTTCATGGGGTTTCTATTCTCCAAACCCTTTTCTCAGCAGTTTTAACATTAAATTCTCCACCTCTACCACATTCTAGGTTTTCAATTCTAGGTATGGTGAACTAGCATCATCCCATTCCCCCCTACGGAGTAACAATTACAAGCATACAAACCTAGGAATCACCAATCTTCAACCTAACCAATCTTCCCTACTCTCATAGTCCTAGGGTTTTTCAACCTAGGACTTCTACCATTACAGGTCCCCCCATTGATTCTACAGGGTTAGGGCATCAAATTAACGAGAAAAGACCAAGATTCTTACTTTTGAGAAGTAAAAGTTATTTTGCACTTGGAAAATTCTCTTTGAGTTCTCGCAATTCATTTTTAGAAAAATGGGGTAAACCCCCTGAAATCCCATTTAATACCCACGTTCTAGTTCCTGCGTCCACTATAGCGGTCACATTTTCGCTGTAGAGGGGCCCGTTACTGCGCTCAAGGCACCATCATAACGGATCCGTCAGTATATCTCCCGATCCGTTACGACGGGACTCTGACCGTGGTCACGGTCTCGTTGCAATGGTCCCTCGTAACCAGTAGCTCCCAATTCTTGCACACTTACCACTTCCCAGCTTCAAAATCCCACAAACATCTACTCAACACCTTTCCACCAACACTTAGGCTAGAGAGGAGTGTTCGGTCTTATTCCCCCTCCCCTCCCTCTGTAACGACAAACGGGTCATTACAGTACGAAGGGTATTTTAATTAAATAGGATATTTAGTTAAATATGAAGAGTAATTTAGTAATTAAATTTATCTTAAGGACTTTCCACTTTACTATTCCCTTCATTTCAAAATAAGTGGTGTTTTAGACTTTTGATTTTGTTTCAAAATATGTTATGTTTTACATAATCAAGAAGACATTAATGATATTCTTCCAATTTTATTCTTATTTAAATTAAGAAAGTTTTACATAATCAAGAAAATACTAAAAAGTTACATCTTTTTCAAGATATTTATTAAGGGTAATTGGGTAAAATACATTTTTTTTTCTAGCAATGAGTAGTTTTCTTAAAAGTGTGCCCTAGCTAAAAATACCACTTTTTTGATACGCATGGGATATTATATATTAGGTTACTATGCAAAGTGTTTTGTGCTCCTTAATTACATTTTAACTATCTTATTAGCTTGCCCACCAAAGGCGATTGCTCTTCCCCACAAATACATACATATATATGCATTCCATATACTTTTTGGGAATACATGGCCTTTTAGAGTAACTTTTTGCATTTCTATGTCTTATTTTTTACCCTACTTTATCATTATTATTTTATTTAGGTTATCATATTCAACTTGATAAATATAATAAATTTTAATCCTTCTAAAAATGCTTGAAAAATTGTGAATGATAATGGTGCGGTCTAATAAAAATAACTATGCTCAAAGATAATCTAAAATTATGATAATAATAACCTTGAAAATAACTTATTTGGTATTAGGAGGGTACTTTGTTTATCAAATTTAATTTATTAGTAATTTTAAAATTATCATATAATTTCTCTTAATCTTAATTAGATTTAAAAAATTATTTAGAAAATATAAATTAAGATATAATGATTTAACATAATTATACAATAAAAAATAAATTTCAAAACTTTTTAAGAATTAATAGATTAGAATCTCAGGAAATAAAAGAAAAAGAACTTTTAAATTTTATTCAATTTACTTAATTAATAGAGAGTAGAAAAGAAGAAAAGAAAAAGATGCTTACATTGATCAACTCCTTAATCCTACATTTATTAAACACTGTTGTTGGTCACATAATGTTTAAATAAAAATTATTTTTTCTTAACAAATAATTTAATTTCAGAAATTATATAATTCTTAATTGGTCGGACGAGAGATTTTTCTTTTAAGAGTAAAGTGTCAATGGTTAATGGCAAACTGAATTAATTCTTGAACTGTGTTTTAATTTAATGAATTTAAGTTTTTTCTGAGTTTCATCTAAATTTAGATTTTAATCATCATATTTTTCTAGCATAAACTGTTTCCATAAGAAATTATAAATAGTTAATCAATAAATACCAACATAGTTTAGTTTTAACTTTAACTAAAATTTATATCCTCACAAATTCATAAAATATTAAGATAGCTTTTTCAATTTATGATTCTTATAGTCTGTTTGAAATTATCATTTTGCATACTATAAATTATGTCACTAACATCATCTTGCTTGTTTACTGGCAAACTTGCTTTCTTATAAATATTTTTTTGGTAAATTACCAAATGATCTAATTAAAAAAACTTAAATAATGGATAATATATGATTAAACGATCATTTTAAAAGAAATATGCCTAAAAATGTAGCACAAATTATTACTTTTCCAATTAAAATCATTATAAAGTACTTTATTATATTGATCTTGAATTCAATCTCCGCCGTAGGGTTTTTGAGACTTATAAGGGGTCGTTTGGTTTGAGATTAAGGGGTCATTTGGGTCTAAAAATATTTCAAATTTATTTTTTTGTCTCAAGAATATCCCAAATAAACCCCTCAATCTAACACACTAAACTTGATAGTTTTTTTAAATACAAAAAAATCACATGACTTATTATGATTGACCACAAATTAAATAAGAATTAAATACATTTATTTTTAAAGACAAATCCGGTAACCCCTTTTTACTTAAAAAATGCATGAAAACTTATACTTATGCTGAATTTATTTGTCATCGAAAAAAATTGCAAGGAATTTTGTGAAAGTTTTTGATCAAAAATAGATAATGGACATCAATTTTTCTCTTGTACAATAACTGACAAATTTAGCACCTGTCAGACAGATATATGATTTGTCTATTCAAACAAATGCTTTGGTCCGCTATATATGCTATTGATCGGTTTATATTGTCTTAAATTTTATCGGTCCGCTAGATATGGTATTGACTGATATTAAATTTTGTTATTTTATTATTTTATTTCTGAGATAAATTATTCCAATACTATTATTCCATTCGGATATAAGAATAATTTATTTCAATACTAATTTTTAATTCTAGAATAAATTATTCCACAGTTTATAACCAAACAAAGAATTAAAAATTACTAAAAAATTATGCCAAAATTATCTCCTTTTATCCCTAGCATCAAAGGACCCCAAATAGTTTTAAATTTTTTAACCCGTTTGAACTAAAAAGATTTCATCCTAACGTGTCTTCAATTAAATGCCACTTTACAATTTGACAAGTTTGGTCATATTACATTTTCACTCCTCAATTATACATGCACATCAATCACACAAATCAACTATAAAGATTAATGGATCTTTGCACTACTTCTCTTGGGGTCGTTTGGTTATGAATCAGAGGTATATAAATATAAGTAATATATGAATTAGTTATGACAAAATTTACGTATTATTTTATATAAAGATTAATTATGTAAGTTTTAGTTATTCATATATTAATTATGTAAGTATTAATTATATATATATTATTTATGTAGGATTTAATTATTGAAATTATAATACATAAATTATTAATTATTTAATATATTTATTTATTATAAATTAATATATATTATTTATAATAAATAAGTAAACAAATAGTATAATTTTTTTTTTACAAAAATACTATAACCTTTTTTTTTAAAATAAAAGAGGCCTTACAGCCCTTTAAATAATTTTTAATCAATAATTCTTTTTAATTTAAAAACTGGGTACTTGCATAACCGCTTAATGGAAAATTAGACAGGAAAACGCTGCGGTGAAGTTTCCTGTCACCTATTCTTAATTTTCAATAGATTGCTAATAATACAGCTAAATTTTAATCTTCAAATAGTCCATTTTCAATGGAATTTTTTTTAAAATTTAAATATGAAAAGAAAGAACTGATTTGAATGTATGAATTAAATAAAATTTTAAAAGTAAATTGGTAGGCGTAAATGTGTAATTTTATTATTTTAATTCATTTATAATTAATACTCACATATTTATTTCATATTCTATCTCGCATAAAATTATATATAAATTTTCTCATAGTTATGTGAATATTAGTTATATAGAATTACTAAACCACAAGCAAATATTGCATAAAATTAACATATGAATAATTTTTATACAATATTTAAAATCTATCAATCAAATATTATATAAAATTAATACATGAATAATTTTATCCTATCTGAAAAATTAAACATGATATAAAATTAATACATAAATAACAATATTATTCATGTATTATCTTACACCTTGTCCAGAAATCAAACGGGCCCGTATTGGTTCGAATACATAGAGTCTCTATCGTTTATGGCTGTCCAATCAGTGGTCTGTTCTTTACTTGTCCTCTCGTTTGTTTTGTCAAGACTTCGCTGACAATGAATTAACCATTCACCTACCTCTTCGTTGTGCCACAAAGAATACTTATCATGATTTTAACTTTTATTTTAATCCGGTTTTTGAAATCGAGCAATGCATTTAATAAAATTTTCTCCATTATAAATATTTGTAGTGGATTTTTTAATTTTATTTTATTAAGTTATTTCTCCATTATAACAGATAATATGGCCCATTTTTAAAAGTAAAAAAGAAAAATATATTTCTCAATTTTACGATTTGAAGTTGAATATTTTTTATTAAAAAAGTATAATATATATTCTCGTTTTCTAATAAATAAAGCATATTTGATTTTTTTGCTGACGAAAACCTATTTGCCGAATTAAAAAATCATTTAACTAGCTTGTTTCTTAATTAAAAAGAAGTCACGTTGCTTCAGAAAAATAAGTCTACTCTGTTTTTTTAAGTAGATTTTTTTCTCTAAAGTTATGTGACAATTTTTTATTTTTCTAGTGGGTCGTGTCTGATTCATTTTAAAAAATGAGTAGGCTTATTTTTGTTAAAGCTACCGGAATTTTTTTTATTTAATCCAAATAATTTTTATTTCGGAAAGAATTTTCCTTTGCGCTAACGGACTCCTATTTATCGAATTAAAAAATTATACTTAGTTTTTAATTAAAAAATTTGTCCGTGGCTTTTAAAAAAAAAAGTCAACCCATTTTTCTGAACGAACCAGACCCGACCTACCAGAGAACAAATTGTCATGTGGATTAAAAAACAATTAGTCTAGTAAAAAACAATGAGTCGACTTATTTTTTAAAGTTACTTGATATTTTTTTTAAAATTTTAAAAATAAGTTATATAATTTTTTAATTCGTTAAGTAATATGTTTTCATCAGCAAAAAAAGTAAAAATATACTCTATTCGTTAGACAATAAAAAATATATATGGATCACTTTATAAAATTAAGAGATATATTTATTTATTTTTAAAATCATGCTATTACTTTTTTATATCTATTGATATTTTTGAATGACCTGATTAGATATATTATATACAATATGAGTTGAACTCAACTATTAGTAATACTTATTACTGTAGCTATTTATTTTCATATATGCACACAACCTGCACAATATTAATAAATAAGATGTATATTTTCATCATATTGATATGAAAAGAATTGAATTTTATAGTATTTTTCATATAATTTTTTAATATCTAAATTTTAATTTTAAAATATCAAATTAATCTAATCTAATTTAATTTTGAAATGAGAAGAATTACAATTTATAGCATCTTCTTCAGCAAAGGTCATGAGGGAAAGGACACAATAGAATTTGCAAAGACAGACACATTTTTGTCAAAATTGATCGAATTTATATCTGTTAATATGGTGCATTTGCATGAGAATGTTACAACGTCTTGATTATTAGATTATATGTTATGAACAAATATATGAATCTTGTACTCAATTATAAGAATTAATTCTTTAGAATAATTAACCTTTTTCTATATGATTAATTCGTTCCAGGAACTCTCGTTATAAGTAATTTTATTGGAAAAGTGATTATGCCAGTAAAGATTTCTTTTGCTGAATTTTCCCATGGATGAGAAGAGATTGAGAATCATTTTCTTTCTTCTTTTTGCTTTTGTTACTCTTTTTTCCTCCTAAAAGAAATATGGATTTGACCTAAATGACAAACTTACTTTAGGATAGATTCCTATTTATTTTTCTTCTTTTCCTGACTTTCTTTTTCCTTTTTTCTTTATATGAATTCGGGGGAGGGTTTGTAAACACAAATAACTGGACATAATTCACATTCTAAAAACGTCTATCCGGGGCATTAGCATAAAGCAACTAAAACAAAGGTCTTAAGCCCCTCATTTTTTTGAAACATTAATCTTTATAAGAATGAATATGTAATCAGAAGATTTAAAGCATTCACGTGATTTGCTTTAAAGTTGATCATATATATTATGTTTTTGTTTGGATGATATCAGGATGTGATTTAGAAACTTGATTTGAAGGTATAACGGTGTAGACAAGCTTAAATAACTAACATTAGAAAAGGAGATGCACACTTAGCTTTAGTTGTCACAAGAACCAGGTTCTTTAGTTGATTCTTCTCAATATGACCGAGTGTTTTTCAAGAGTAGGGGTATCATCATTAGATCTCATCTAGACTCCTTGATCACATACAAGTTACTCTTTGTTTGGATGATTGTTACACATTGTTTCATAATAATGTATTATGTTGCATAATATTGTAATGTATCGTACTATCTTATTTTAATGAATATAATATTTGAATAGGTTTTATCATGTTTCATCATTACACAATGTTACAATTATAATTTGAAGGATAAATCCACTAGAAAAGTAAGGAATGAGGTAGAGCTATTATATATAAAGGTAGGATAAAGGATAAAATAGGTTTATTAAATAATAGGTAAAGAAAAAATGAGAAAAAAATATAAGATAATGATGCAATTACACCCAATCAATCGTCACAAAATGAGACTTTTCTTCCTTAAGTAATAATGAATTTAATGATACGATATAATTAAATTTAACTAACAAACAAACAAACATTATATTTAACTAACAACACCATACAATATAATAAGTAACAATCATCCAAACAAGATCTTAAACTATAAGATTGAACTAGATATTTGTATGACTTCTATCAGCTAAAACTATAACCGATCATAACCAATCATTGAGGAAATTAAGAGTGTTCTAATTTCATCAAATCAAGTTCTAGGATGTTCCAATTTTCAAAGTTATGGTAAGCATTATTCTTTAGTTTTTTATGAGGATATGACATTCTCTTAACTCTATCGTGTTGCCCAACTTTCCCCATCGGTCGTTCATTATGCACAATCTTTCAGGGACCTAGGTTTTTGTATAGTGCCTTCTTGCTCACTTGGATTCTTAGAAACTTCTTGATTTGATTTATTTTATATCTCTTTGTATGACCTATGATATCTCAGGATTTTATGTTGTATTTATACTTTTTTCTGTAGAGTTTTGCATGACTTTGAGTACTATTTTAAGTAAATACTAATGTTATTTTGCTAAATTTCAGGAATACCAATAAATTAGAGTAAAGAGGTATCAATCTCAGAAAATTTGCCAAAAAGAGGGAATAGACGAGCCATAGATGCAATGCGTGGTTCGTGGATTCAACTGTGGATCAACTTCAGAGAAGTTGCATGTCTGGGAGTAACATAAGAAGCTAGGTATGGTTCTTAGATGCAATTTATGGACCGTAGTTACCATCACAGAATAAGATTTGTAACCTGTAAATCCAACCTACTGAAGAAAATATGGTCTGTAAATGCAGAATATGGATCGTAAATGAAGTCATGAATCAAAGTTCAGAGAGTTGACATTCTGGAGATTCAATTCACGCGAGGCAGATACGTACTGCAAATCCAAAATACGGTCCGCAGATTGATGCACAATAGCCAAAAAAATTAAAGAAAATATCCAATTTGTGGTGCAATGCATGAAGCACAAAATCCAACTATATGGTCCGTGACTATGAACTGGGCAAGTTGAAATAGATTCGAGTTGGATTTTGACCTTGGTATAAATAGTATTTTTGATCTTTTTTCTCAGAGAGAAGAACATTATCATAAAGAATAGAGTTTTTAAAGAATAATTATTGTAATTGAAGTTACTTTGAAAATTTACATTCAGGCTTTAAAGTTCCCTCTGTACTTCTCTATAGTAAGTTGATTATTATTAATTGAATGCTTTTGTTTCATCTCGACTTATGAGCAGCTAAATTCTTATCTAAGATTGTGAACCCAAATGAGTTATGAAACCTAGGGATCTCAATTATGACAAATTGATATTGGGTTTTAATATATTTGACTGATCTTTGATTTTTTAGCTAAAATTGATGGTTGCAAACACCGATTCATATCCAATTACTCCAACCTGCTTGAAAGAGACAATTAGGGTTTGTGTAGTATCAATCAACAATAACTCAACATATAAGCCTTTTTAATAGATTCTCTTAGAAATATGTTGATCTAATTGGAAATTTACTATCAGTCTGTATAGAATTCTTATCAATTTGAAAGAATTGGATGAGATAGACATTGTTTGATTATTGAAATATATTAAGTGTTGCTTGATTGTTTTTATATTGTAAAAAGTCCATTATAGATGAATCTAATTAAGTGATGTAGGTGGATCAATCCTATGCAGGGACACATCCTTAGTTTTATCTCTCATTGATTTACCCCTTTGAAATTAGACATAAATTTTAGTTACTTCTCTCTCTATCTATTAACTTGAGTAGCATCTTAAGACACCAACTCACAATTTTGCTCATCTTAGTAGTTTGATCAATACTAAGCCCCTGGATTCAATTTCGGATCTTAGTTGGGTTAATTATATTATTAATGACCATGTACACTTGCTCAAAAAGGAGTGAATTTAGACGTTCACCAATTATGGCACAATTTCTGGGGACTTACGCAATTGCTTATACTAAGTGAAAAATATTTTTATTTTTGTGCTTTGATCTACTCTATCACACTTGATTTGCTTTGGTTAGTGAAACAAGTGTTAAATGACAACTCTTCTACGGGTGAAGTGAAAAACATCTTTGCGGAGGTCAATGATGACATCGACTATGCAAGCGCAATAGTGCCTCTAAGGGTGAATACACCAATATTCAAGATAGATGGGAGCATTTACACCATGTTTTATGCGGAGGATCAATTCTATAATTCAACTGACTAAGACTCGCACCAACATCTAATTTTTTTTGGAGGTGCGCAATACGCATAAGAAGAGCAACGTGTTTGATGATACCATACGGTTGAGAGTATTCAAATATTCACTAGCGGAAGAGGCCCGTGATTGGTTACACCACTTGTGCCCAATTTCATACACACTTGGACAGAGCTAGTCAATATATTTCTTTTTAAAAAGGTGAAGCAACATGAAAAGATTTTTCACTTTTGACAGCTAACGGGGGAACGATTATTTGAAACTTGAGAACATTTCAAGCAATAAGTGCTTAGAAAACCCACTCATGGGTTCCCAAGAATATACTTCTTGAAATGTTCTATACTAGATTGGATTAACAATTCATCTGCCTTTTCATTGTGCCACATAGTATATTTATCAAGATTTTAACTTTAATTTTAGATTAATTTAGATTATATGTTGCACGGCCTATTTTAGAAGCGACGCTTCCAATTAAATTTTCTCCATTACATACATTCATAATAGATTTTTTAAATTTAATTTTATGAGGTCATCTTAATTATTTGTTATCACAGATGATATGCCTCATTTTTAAGCAAAAGAGAGAAATATACTCGTCAACTTTTGCGATTTAGAGTTGAATAACCTTTGTTAAAAAAAGTGGCATATATACTCTCGTCATCTAACAAATAAAGTAAATTTGATTTTTTATTGTCGGAAACCTATTTACCGAATTAAAAAAATTATTTAACTTATTTTTTAATTAAAAAAATATTACATGGTTTAAGAAATATAAGTCTACTTATTTTTTCTGAATAGACTTATTTTTTTAAAGCCACATAATAATTTTTCCTTTTTCTAGTGGGCATGGCCTGATTCATTTTAAAAAACTAGCACTTTTTTTTTTTAAAAGCCACCAGAATTTTTTTTAATTAATCCAAACAACTTCTATTTCGAAAATGAATTTTCCTTTGTGCTAACGGAATCCTATTTATCAAATAAAAAAATTATTCGACTTATTTTTTAATTAAAAAGTTTCTCCGTGGATTTAAAAAGTATAAGTCACCTTTTTTTTTTTTAACAAACCAGACCCGACTCACCAGAAAAAATTGCCATGTGGATTTTTTAAAATAAGTCTAATAAAAATAAAAAATAGACTTATTTTTTAAAGTTACGTAGTATTTTCTTTAAAAGTATAAAAAATGAATTTAAATAATTTTTTAATTCAGTAAGTAAATTTTCATCAGCAAAAAAGATAAATATACTTTATTTATTAGATGAGAAAGAATATGTGGACCACTTTTTAAATCAAAGATATATCAAACCTAAATCACAAATTCAAAACATATATTTTCTCTTTTTTAAAATTATGATATTACTTTTCCATACCGATATCTTTTCCATCACCTAATTAGATATATTGTATACAATATGAGTTGAACTCAACTGTTAGTAATACTTATTACTGTAGCTATTTATTTTCATATATGCACATAACCTGCACAACATTAATTAACAAAGTGAGTATTATATTATTCCTTTAACATACTCCCTCCGTTACTTTTTACTTGTCGCAAACTTATAATTTTTTTTAAAAAGTCAAACTATATGAATTTTGATTAATATTTTAAAATGTATATTTTCATCATAATTATATAAGAAAGATGGCGATTTATAGTACTTTTCGTATAATTTTTAATATCTAAATTTCAATTTTAAAATATCAAATTAATCTAATTTAATCTAGAATAAAAAAATATTTTTTATCATATTGATATGAGAAGACTCTTATTTGTAATGATTAAAGTAAGCAAAAATATATAACAACTCTGTTCTAGAGAAACCAATTATTTACAAGCAAATTCTTTAGGCCGATTACACCAGCATCTTCTTTAGCAAAGGTCATGACGGAAGGACACAATAGAATTTGCAAAGACATAGAGATATTTGTTTTCACAATTGATCTAATTTATATCTGCTAATATGGTGCATTTGCATGACAATATTACAAAATTTTGATTATTAGATTATGTATTATAAAGGAAAAAGAGTTCAAAACATATTCCAACTATGTTGGAGTTTGCTGTTACACACTTCAACATTGTGGGGGTTCTATGACCCCCTGGACTATTTTTAACTAAAATTACTAAATCCCTAACTACTTATGTGTCAAAAAAGTGTAATACACTCACTTTAAGAGAATAAGAACAAAAAAATATGCTCAAATTCTATTTTCACACACACACATATACTTTTTTTCTTTTCTTTCTCTTTCATCTTTCTCTCTACCTTTTTTATTCTCTTCTTCACTGTTCATCTTTTTCACTGCTCCTCTTCTTTAATGCTCCATAAGTGATTCAGATAGCCTCCCCTCCAGCCAAATTTTTATAATCTAAAAATAATAGTTTTTCTTCTTATCTTCTTCTCTTCTCTTTCTCTCTCTATCTTTTTTATTAGTATCTTCTTTTATAATGACCCAGACATCAGAATGGGATGATTGGGGACCTAGAACACTGAAAACAGGCTAAGGGAGGGATACAATGTCCTGTGAAATATTCTAATTGTAAAACTGATCGAATTTGAATAGCCACTGGTTCGGGGGATCTCTGCAGTTGTGAAATTCCTGCTTCAGTGAGATCGTGGCAGCAGTCGGAGTTCCTCCGTGACGAATTTGGGAAGTATCTACTGGAACCACCGTAGAGACACTTTGGCCGCTATAGCGAGTCGTCCACAACGAAATTGTGACCACTGCAGCGGAAGACGGGAATCAAAAGTGGGAATTCTGGAGTTATTTCCCACTATTTTCAAAACATGAGAGAGCAAGGTTTGAAGGTGATTTCTTCTTCAGAGAAGAGAATTGATATCCTAAGATGAGTTTCTTGATCCTTTGCCCCTTTAATGGTTATTGTCAATTGTAGAAAGCTCCGGGGACTTTTTTATGGTGGAATTCTAAGCTTAAAAACCCTAGGTTGATGAACTAGCGTTGGATTAGGGGGAGAATTGGGATGATTAGATTAAAGATGGGTGATAATCGCTTCCCAAGGACTTTCTTGCTAGCAATTATGGGTTAGACGAAGATGCAGACCTAGAATTAGGTTGAATGGAAGGGTTTTACTGTTAAAGTTCCCTAAAAAGAGAGGGTTTGATCTATTTAAACCCATAATTGAAGAGTAAGTTATGCATTACCCTGTATTATGTAGATTTTAAGCATTCCGAAGCTTTGAGGAAAGGCAAGGCTCCCGTAGAGTAGTGGAATTGCTATCTTTGAAAATCGAGGTAGGTTATGGTTAGAGGGCTAGACCCTATATAATGGCTTGTATGCATGTGCTATAATGGTATGTGATTGGTCTTCGGATATTATTTCCTATGAAATTGTTTATTTGAACAAATGGTGGAGATCATGTTAATATGAGATGGTTATGAACTGTTGTGAAACTCTTGTGGAGCTGTGAAGTGAAATTCTTTTATGATGCTTCAATGTGAATCAATGATCTGTATTTGTGCAAGTGATAGAGTGGAATGTATACTCCTGAGTGTTAATATATATATATATATATTGGGTTGTAACTCATTACATTCCGTGATGAAAAATGATTTGAATAGTAAAAGAATCCTGAGAATGAGTCGCTCATACCTGAGGGGAGCATCCGGGTGAGTGTCATTGTTGAGTGGCTCGTGTCCGAGGGGAGCATCTGGACAAGCATATGAGTGGGAGCGTGTACCGCACCGGTATAGTACTTGAATTCCTAGAGTCCCTTGCAGGTCATGACTGGAAGGGCAAAAAATAAGACCATCTAGCATGTGTGTACACTATTTTGTAGATTGAGTGTTTACAGTGAAATAGTGGAGGCGTGTGCCCATCATGTCACCATTTATTTACTTTGTTTATAATACGATTGTAATCATATGTAAAACTAAATGACGAATGTGCTAAGTGGTTGTGGAGTAACGGGTTTTGTTTATGTGATTTGAAACGAAAGACATGAATTCAGTTTTAAGTGTGACACGGTCACAATACTAGTAACTATTGAGTGATATTTGCTTGTAATTTCCTGTTACATTTGTAAGTGATGCAGGTGCGTATTCATTGATTGTTAAGGCTTGTGCCATAATTAAATTGATCTGTACAGTATGTGAATCGTTGAATGGATGAACTGATGAATTGATGTACAGATGAACTAATGAAGGTATAGCTAAGTCGAGCTACTACATAAGGCAGTACCACAGCAGCGGGACTTCTTCCACTTTGGCGAGGCCGTTGTAGCAGTCAAGTGACCGCTGCAGCGAAAGGCCTAATTCAGTGAGCAGGCCAGCTGTCACCAGAGTAGAACTAGTGTAATTGAAATGGCTTCTATACTTCTGTAAAATGTTGGAGACTTATTTTATATCATTGTTGTTATGTTTACGCGTTATTATGTAAGGTCGGCCGATGATGCCTACCAGTACCGTGTTATGTACTGACCCTACCCCTATACTTTTTTTCTGAGTGCAAAGTTCAAATTCGGAAGTTCCTCATGTCCTCACCTTTAGAGCAGCAGCCGTTTTCGAAAGGTGAGAAGACCGAGAAAGTAGCACCGCTCCTCCGTTGAAGAGCCCTAGGTTCGTTGATCTCATTGCATTATGACGGGTCTAGTAGAGTCTCGCGGATCGATGTAGAGGTGTCCGTAACTTATCTTCGAGAGGCTGCAGGACTTTTGAAAAACTCCATTCTTCCTTCCTTTCGTGCGATTACTTGATTCCAATTGGTATCTGGTGATCCAAAATTGGTATCTAACAACTTTTCTTCTTTCCTTCTCCGATAGTGAGAACATGCGCAAATGGTAATAGAGATGCAACACCCGAACCAGTAGTGGCAGCCACAGTTTGCCGCAGAGGAAGGAGAAGAGGTTGCTGCTGCTAGAGAAGGGGCTCATGCTCCTACTCCATTTACGGAGAGGTCTCCATCCCCCATGCCACCAACAATATAAGAGCAGGTGGCTATTGAAGTTGAAGTTCCAACTCAAGGGGAAGATCTTGCCATTCCAACATCCTCTGAGGTCTGGCCCAGGTCCTTAATCTCCTAAGTGGCCTCGTAGGTAATGGAGCAGAGCCAGCAACTCCTGCGGGCCAACAGTTGGGGATACAACATGCATCTACTATGGGTCCTCAGATTGATGACTTATCGGAAGTTGTCGTGTTCCAAGGCAGGTAGGGGGATCGGTAATGACAGGGAAGGAGCATGACTTATTTTGGAGATTCACCAAGTTGAAGCCTCCCACTTTCTATGGCACTGAGGCGGAGGACACCTATGAGTTCATTATTGATTGTCCCAAGAGGCTCCATAAGATGGGGGTGGTGGAGAGATATGGTGTAGAGTTTGTCACTTTTCAGTTGATGGGGGATGCTAAGCTCTAGAGGGGAGCTTTTGTAGTGTGCAGGCCAGCAGGGTCACCACGATTGACTTGGACCCAGTTTTACTCCACCTTTCTGGAAAAGTATGTTCCCCGCACTTTAAAGGATAGAAGACGGGATGAGTTCACCACCATCGAGCAGGGGAACTCAACTGTTGTAGCATACGAGGCTCGATTTCATTCCCTGTCCAGGTATGCTTTACCCTTACTACCCATGAAGGAGGAGAGCACCAAGTGGTTTGTTAAAGGCCTGAATATGGGTCTCCAGGTATCGGCTCTTCAGATGGTCTCCTCAGGTAAGACTTTTCAAGAGGTGGTGGAGTATGTGAAGTTGGTGGAAGGGGTGAGACAGGAGGGATATGCGTGGAACACCGAGAAGAAGGCTCAGAAGGTGGGCTCCTTTAGTAGTTCTTTTGCCATGGCTCCGGCACCGCAGGGTTTCTCTAGATGCCCTATTCAGTCTGCCATGTAGGTATCAGCTGGATATCCACCAGTGACAACTCCGCAACTATCAGGTGCAGTTGGGGGTACTCAGGTTGATCGTTCAAACTTCGAAGCTCACTCTATTTCCTCTATTTCGGCTTAAAAGTTAGTGATTGAGAAGGTCCATCATGAGTTTGGTGAGTATATCCACATCTGTAGATGGTTCCCCAAGTTCAGACAGGGTGGGCAAATTGATCTTCACCCAGCTCCTCGAGCTCCGGCCCTTGCCGGGAGAAGAGGTAGTGCATTCAGTCTGGATTGTGGGACGAGCTAGTCAGCCAGCCGTTAGAGGTGGTGCTCAGTAGGGTAGAGGACGTGCTCAATGGGTAGAGGTCACACCCAGTCAGTTATAGGGGTGGCACAGCCCAACTGGGCTGGTTCTCAGGTGGGTAATCAGACCCATTTCTATGCTTTTTCTAGTAGGCTAGAGGCAGAGGCTTTATACGTCATTATTACAGGTATGATCTTTGTGTCTAATAAAATGGCTATTGCTTTGTTTTGTCCGGGCTCTATATTTTCTTATGTGTCTACTTATTTTTCATAGGGTTTGGATCTTGTTTATAATGTGCTTGATACTCATATCCGTGCGTCTACTCTTGTTGGGGATTTTGTGTTGGTGGATAGGGTTGTTCATGACTGCGTTGTTGATTCATGGGGTTTGACACTCTGGCAGACTTAGTGATCTTAGACATGATTGATTTTAATATAATTTTGGAAATGAGCTGGTTGTCCCCTTACCATGCCATTTTAGATTGCGATGCTAAGACCGTCACTATATCAGGGCCAGGAGCATCTAGGTTGGAGTTGAAAATGAATTTTAGCCCTGCTCCTAAGAAACTCATCTCTTATATTTGTGCTAATAAGTTGATAGTGTTACACCCCGTAAATGTTAATGATAAGTGAGAAAATGCATGGATTTGTGACGAATAAGAAGAGCTTGACGCATGTAGAAAAATCCTCAGAAGCGGGGTCAGATGGGGCCAGCACGAACAGGGCCAGCACGACGCGCCAGCTAGCAGCGCACAGGCCAGCGCCGCGCCCCAGGCACAGGGCCTCTATGAGGGGCGCGACGCGGGGCAACCTTGGCGCCTTGGGCGGTATGGGGCGCTCCCTGCCACCGCCCATAATATATATATATATATATATATATATATATATATATATATATATATATATATATATATATATATATATATAAGCCCATCCTCTCATTTCAAATCATTTAGAATAGTTTCCCACGACCAGAGCTTAACAGAGATGCAAGGTTTGATTATTTTTCGCCTGATTATGCTATCAAATGCGGTCCAAACTCAAATTAACTTCAGGTATCGAGTTCTAAGCCTACAGAAAACATTACAACAGAGTTATTTTCTCAAAATACGCCTGGAAAATTAGAACTCCGCTGAGTAGAAGTTGTTAGAATTGCTTCAAATTGATTCCTATACGACCACAGGATTTAGGTGAGCATTTCTCTCTTCTGAATTCTCAGGAAATTATAGGTTTTCGGTCAAATTTTGTGATGTTAAATTATAGTCACGATTAATATCGAAAGTTGTCTTTTTTGCCGAACTTAGATTAAAATTAGTATCATTCCCTCAGTATAAAGGTTTCAGTTGAAAGGAGTCGCGGATTGCAAGTTAAAACTCGCCAGCCAATCAGGAATCAGCAATCGAGGTATGTAAGGCTTATCCATCAGCAAGTTATTCTCGTCATAAGTGCTACGACTGATGTTGTTGAATGGAAATAACGGTCCCATATGTTGCAAATAGTTGCTACCAGTAGATTGTCATTAGACAGGTTGTGGTCAGCTGTTGTCTGTAGACTATGAATATACATATGTTGTAGTTAGATGCTAGAATGTGTAAAGATTATATTGCAGTATCCCTTGACGGGAAAGAACAGGTTAAGTATGACACACGCTAGAAGCGTCATAGAAACTCCTCTGTTCTCCAGTTTATTGCGTTAGTAGAATTGAATGTTTTATTGCCAGGCCTAGACCTTAGAAGCTCGTGGATAGTTATTGGGCCTGAGTTAGTAAGTTTAATAGCATAAGTGCAGCTAGGAGATATACTACCAGTTTGGCGCCTGTATTGTCAATTAAGCACGCCCGGAGGCCATTGGTGTATCCTCACGCCCCTGAGTTAGAAATTTAGATAGGATGGACATATTTTAGAGTCAACGACACTAGGATTGCCTAGTGAACAGAGTGACAACCTACCATGTAATTAGCTACTACCAGTGATTGTCAGTCACAGTTGACTTAGTATTCCTCATACAGATTGCCTAGAAAGCCATCCCAGTCGATCAGATCAAATAGACCTGTGGGTACCCCAAGAAAGGGGACCTTATTAGTAGTTGGAGGCAGGGCCAACGCCCCATCCTGCTCCTATGAGATACTCAGGTGCAGGTTGCCGTGAATGGCTAAGTCTATGTAAACTTAACTTCAAGATCAGGAATCATCCAAAAGAGTCATGTAAGATACGAACAGGCCAAGAAAGGTCTAAAGGACTAGAACCATGTTAGTACAGTATTACCCTCAGGCTAAGAATTTCAATAGGGGACCTGCAGGGGATTAGAGACCGACCACACAAAAGTATGTCTGGTCAGACCACAGTAGATCTGGTCAAGTTAGAAATGATAGACTTCGATGCCATAATGGGTATGGATTGGTTAGTATCGTGCTTTGCCAACGTTGAATGTTGGACCAAGACAGTCCGATTCCACTTCCCAGGAGAAGCAGTGCGAGAGTGGAAGGGCAGGACCGCTACGCCAAAAGGTAGGTTTATTTCCTACCTTCAGGCAAGAAAGTTGATATCTAAGGGATGTATTTACCATCTGGTCAGAGTTCAAGATGTCCAAGCAGGATCTCCGACACTCCAGTCTGTTCCGGTAGTGAATGAATTCCCTGATGTGTTTCCTGATGAGTTACCTGGTATTCCCCCAGAAAGGGAGATAGATTTTGCTATTGATTTGTTACCAGGCACTCAACCGATATCAATTCCTCCCTATCGTATGGCTCCTGCAGAACTCAGAGAATTAAAGGAGCAGTTGAAAGATTTATTGGATAAAGGTTTTATCAGGCCAAGTACTTCACCGTGGGGTGCGCCAGTTTTATTTGTGAGGAAGAAAGATGGCTCGCTCCGAATGTGCATAGATTATCGGCAATTAAACAAAGTTACAGTAAAGAACAAGTACCCGCTTCCCAGAATTGATGACTTATTTGATCAGTTGCAGGGAGCCAGATACTTTTCTAAGATTGACTTGCGGTCCGGATATCACCAGGTTCGAGTACGTGAGAGAGATATTCCTAAGACAGCGTTCAGGACCCGATATGGACATTTTGAATTTCTAGTCATGTCCTTCGGGTTAACGAATGCCCCGGAAGTCTTCATGGACCTGATGAACAGTATTTGCAGACCTTTCCTAGACTTGTTCGTGATAGTATTCATTGATGACATTCTCGTGTACTCTCGCTCTTAAGCAGATCACCGGACTCATTTGCGGACAGTGCTCCAGATCCTCAGGGACCGCCAGTTGTATGCTAAATTTTCTAAGTGTGAATTCTGGCTTAACTCAGTGGCCTTTTTAGGGCATATCGTGTCGGATGCTGGTATACAGGTAGACAAGCAGAAAATAGAAGCAGTTAAGTCATGGCCTAGGCCTACCACTCCGACTGAAGTTCATAGTTTTCTAGGGTTGGCAGGATATTACAGGAGGTTCGTTGAAGGGTTCTCGACCATTGCGGCACCTCTAACCAAATTGACACAGAAAGCAGCAAAGTTTCAGTGGACAGAGGCATGCGAGCAGAGCTTCCAGGAACTGAAAGACAGATTAACCTCCGCCCCAGTGTTAGCGTTGCGGGAGGGGACAAAAGGTTATTCGGTGTACTGCGATGCATCAGGCGTCGGGTTAGGTTGTGTGTTGATGCAGCATGGTAAAGTGATTGCATATGCTTCCAGACAGCTGAGGAAACACGAAAAGAACTACCCTACCCACGACCTGGAACTAGCCGCAGTGATCCACGCCTTGAAGATGTGGAGGCATTACCTGTACGGCATCCATGTTGATATTTACACAGATCACAAGAGCCTACAGTACATCTTCACTCAGAGGGAGTTGAATCTACGGCAACGTCGCTGGTTGGAGCTGTTAAAAGATTATGATATGAATATTCTATACCACCCCGGAAAAGCTAATGTAGTGGCAGATGCCCTGAGCCGTAAGTCAATGGGGAGTTTGGCGTATTTGCGACCTGAGAAGCGGGAGTTAGCCAAAGAAATTCATCAGTTAGCTGGTTTAGCTGTTCGAGTAATGGAAACAGAAAATAATAGAGCAGTAATTCAGAATTCTGCTGTGTCATCATTAGTTACAGAGGTAAAAGAACGACAGAACGAGGACCCTGATTTGGTCCAGCTCAGAGATAGCATTCAGAAAGGTAAGGAGTCAGATTTCCAAATGACTGAGGATGATGTGCTACGCTGTAAGGGCCGCCTTTGTGTCCCGAATGTTTTAGGGCTTCGTGGGCGGATCATGCATGAGGTACATTACGCTCGCTATTCCCTCCATCCAGGAGCGACGAAAATGTACCACGACATCAGAGACATCTACTGGTGGCCAGGTATGAAAGCTGAGATAGATGAATTTGTATCTAGATGTTCTAACTATCAGCAGGTGAAAGCGGAGCACCAGAAGCTGGGTGGTTTGACGCAAGATATAACGGTGCCTACGTGGAAATGGGAAACGATAAACATGGATTTTGTAACAGGGTTACCCCGTACCAGACGCAAAAATGATTCCATTTGGGTAATAGTTGACAGGATGACAAAATCAGCTCATTTCTTGCCAGTGAAGGCTACCTTCTCGGCTGAGGATTATGCCGAATTATATATCAGAGAAATAGTTAGATTGCATGGAGTGCCGGTATCCATTATTTCAGATAGGGGAGCACAGTTTACAACTAGATTCTGGCAGTCATTCCAGAGGGGTTTGGGAACGCAGATCAATTTGAGCACAGCATTCCACCCCCAGACAGATGGGCAAGCTGAGCGGACTATCCAAACGCTCGAAGATATGCTACAAGCGTGTGTGCTAGATTTTGGGGGTAGCTGGGATGAGCATCTTTCGTTGATTAAATTTGCTTATAATAACAGTTATCATTCAGCTATCCAGATGGCACCCTTTGAAGCATTATATGGGCGAAAATGTAGATCGCCGGTGGGCTGGTTTGAAGTGGGGGAATCAGCATTGGTTGGCCTAGACATTGTTCGGCAGTCAGAGGAAAATATAAAGCTTATCCGAGAACGTTTACTAACTGCTCAGAGCCGCCAGAAGTCTTATGCAGATATGCGGCGCAGAAATCTAGAATTTGCGGTAAATGACTGGGTATATCTGAAAGTGTCTCCGATGAAAGGGGTGATGAGATTTGGCAAGAAAGGCAAGCTTAGCCCGAGATTCATTGGGCCATATCAGATTCGGCGAAGAATAGGTCGAGTTGCATACGAATTGAACTTGCCTCCGGAGTTGGCATCTGTTCACCCAGTATTCCATGTCTCTATGTTGAGGAAGTTCATAGGAGACCCTTCTACAGTAGTTCTTGTTCAGGATGTCCAGGTCACAGAAGAGTTAGCATATGAAGAGGTTCCAGTAGCTATTTTAGACAGACAGATTCGCAGGTTGAGGACTAAAGATGTTGCGTCTGTCAAAGTATTGTGGCGTAACAGGAACCGTGAGGAAATGACGTGGGAAGCTGAAGAAGATATGAAAGCTAGGTACCCTTACCTATTCCAGGCCTAGTCAGGCGACAGGTATGTCCGTATTATTGCTTATGTAGTATCTTATGGTTGTATATGTAGAAGTGAGAAAGATTGATACTTAGCCATCCAGTGAATCCTAAAGAATTGTGTACAGTACCTGTATTGGACTTTTCTGCATTTCAGGTTTTTGGTATAGTCCATATTACAGGGGAGACTCTGGCGAAATTTTTCTAAACAAGTAAGTTAAGTAGTCCTCTAGATAGAAGTATACATTCGAGGACGAATGTTCTTAAGGGGGGGAGAATGTTATACCCCATAGGATTCCCGGCACCTAGATGACCTATTCGCACGTTGGTTAAGCATATTTGAAGGCCATACGTGATAGAGAAAGGCCCGGGAAAAAGATCGGACAAGAAACCCGTCGAACCATCGCGGAAGGAGCCGAGGCAGAGCCCCTCCGCGATGGCAGCGTGTCACGGAGGTGAAGCCTCCGCGTTGGCTCTGTGACATGTTGGCCTTGTCCAGGCCCAAGTATATAAAGCCCCACTTCGGTTTTAAATCATTTAAAACTTATAATTTCCAGTGAAACAGAGAAGAAAGATCAGAGGGAGAAAAGGAACGAAGGGGGTAATATAATTTTCATCCGATTATGCTGCTAAACGTTATCCAAACTCAAATTAACCTCAGATACTGAGGTATTTAGCAGCAGAGAGCATTCCTACGGATTTAGTTTCGTGAAATACGGCCGACGAATCGTCGAGCTACCGAGCTAAGGTAAGTGGAATTGCTCTAAACTAGTGTCTATGTGTTCCTAGCTGTGAAGTGAATATTTCTCCCTTCTGGACCTCTAAAAAATAGCGAGTTTTCGACCGTCTTTCGATAAGCCTAAGTTTAGGCTATAAATTACATCGAAGTGATGTTGTTCATTAAAATAAAGCTATATTTGGTATTAATTGACATATTTATGAATGCAGTTGGGAGAAAATAGTTGAAGTACCGGCCGAGCCTCGTCCGACAGACGGATAGTTCGGGGATAAGGTATGTAAAGCTCGTTTCCTCGGCAAGTTAGTAAATCTCGGTATAGTAAAGCAATTTAAAGGCCAGTAGAATGTTCAGAAGTCATGTGTTGTGTTTATTACGAATGTTGGTACGATATTAGAAGTATCAGGTTATAATTAGCACGAAACTTGTTAGCACGATATAGATTCTAATACAAGTGTTAGGAACTGCACAACATGCTCAGTATATGATGTAGTACAAAATGTCAGGATATTATCGTATTCAGTTGAAACCCAGTAAAGCAATGTAATATCTGTAAGACATCTCAGAAGTAGAATGATAGGTTAAAATGAAGTTTAGAAAAAAAAATTAGAAATAGCAAGCCATGTTACTATAGAAACTCAGCATACAACATGGTTTTCAGCAGAAAGACTATATCTTGTCCAGGATTAGACTCAGTACGGTATGACAGAAGATTATATATTATACATGCATACTATTGTCAGTCTCAGCATGTGTTAAGTATGTACATATTACTATTACTAGCTCAGCATATAGTATGTACAAATACTTTACTACTATTAGCTTCAGTATATGGGATATGTAGATAGTATTACCAGTTGAGACCGTTGTATTGTTTTGGGGTTGGATTACCTAGCATCCATGACCGCCCCAGGGTTAATAGTTGTATCGACTCATCCGCCAGAGGACGAGGATACGTCGCTCTACGGAGTGGCATGCCGTCCCACAGGGGACGAAGATGGGATGCCAGTTTTCCCCATATTGTGCCTTGATCGGCCCTTACACACCCCTGTCGAGCGGATACGCCCGAGTGTTGATTCAGGAGTCCTCTGGACTCAGATGCAGTTATAGTCAGGGGCTCAGCGAGCCCAAGTGCATACCCAGGGGACCGGCAGGATGCTTATAACATTTATAGGAGATGGGATGACCGGGGTAGGGGTATAGATTTGGTGCTGGTTGTACCTCCCGGCTTATGGGGGCCGGGTAAGGTTTGTGTGTGCTATATTATGTTATGTTATGTTATGTCATGTTATATTAGACACGAGTAGATCGGCAGTAGAACGATACGTCTCCAGGTATGACTCCTACTCCTTCCAGTATAATTAAGAGAAGGTATGATTTATATTATCAGACAGTTAATCTATTCCTTTCTACTTCAGTTTCATCAGTTGTATTGTTGTTTTCAGATATTTCTTTCAGTTATTGCTTTACATACTCAGTACCAGCGGTACTGACGCCCGGTGGGGCGCTGCATTACTTGCCTGCAGGTACTCATAGACGAGCAGGCGATCCGTCGTGATTCCGGTCAGCGATTGAGTATTCAGCTCCCGTCATCCGGAGACTGAATCCCAGAGGTGTATTTTGTTTTCTTCTGTTGTACAGTACGGGTAGGTCGGGGCCCTGTCCCGATCATTTCTATTACTATTCCTAGAGGCTTGCAGTCTGTATATATTTCCCTCTTGTCAGTTGAGCCGGTCGTGTGAGGCCGTGCAGTTGTATAGCTGTTAGTACTTTTATCTCTTTTATGTTGGTCGTGTGGGGCCACAGTTTGACAGTAGTGGTGACCTTGCCGGTCACGTAGCTTTCCAGTATTTCATTGTTGAGTTACAAATAACTAGACAACATGGTGGCATTGTCGGCCCGCATAGGTTTCCCTATATTGATATGTTTCTGGTTAGCTGTCAACACAGGTACAGGTGGCTATAGGCCTAGTCGGTCGGAGGCTGTATTTACAGCCGTCATATAGCCCGTTGTTTCCCTGAATCTGAGTTAGAGCCAGCCAGGCACCAGATGTGCTCAAGCTCAGCAGTCTAGCAGTTCAGGTCCTAGTAGGGCACCAGGTGCCAGCCATACCCCCCAAGGCGGGGTGTGACATCTCACCCTCAGCAAGAAGTGAATTTAGCCACTCATTTGTGGATTAAACATCGTTAAATGAGTGTAAATCATACAAATAATTGAAATAAGGAAGAAAGAGATAGAGAAGAACCCTAAGAATTTCGTCCCCTCAACTGCCTGTAACCCACGTTCTTGCTCAACCAAGTCAGAATCATTAAAAATAAACCTAAGTGTGCTATTTATACTAGTGGGAATTTTTTCCGGAATAACAAGCAACGTGTCACGGAGTGCATCGCAGAGCACTGCCTCTGCGACACGCCACAAACGCGGACCCTCACTGGAATCCGGTCCTCCAGGTAATTATGCCCAACGTGCCACGACGTGCAACGCGGGGCTTGGCCAACGTTCCATGGCCCCAACGCGGACCTTCACTGGAACTTGGCCTAATTTTATCATCCGGGGCAGAGTGCATCCGCGATGGCAGCGTGACACGGCTCCATCGCGGAGCCCCTTAATTTGCTGCATAACCTGGGCCTTTTCCACTGCTCGCTTCCGAGTCTATTCCCGATTTCTCCCAACATGCATCTTAGCTTCCTAAAATTCCATTTTTCCTGCAAAAGAACACTAATCATGTTGGTTAGTATAAATTCACATTTTAACTACAAATCACATGAGAATGTACAATTATCAATGTATAAACAAGACAAAATGAAGCATTTGAGTATCACTTGGGCATATAATTCTGCCCAAGATCACTTACCCCACACTTAAAACTTTGTTCGTCCTCGAACAATAATCTCACATCTCATGCAATTGATACCCAATCATAGTTACTTTGGCTCGACAATTCAAGCTATGGTTATACCGATTATTTACATAGAAAATCATCAAGAAAACGTGCATAGTCTCATCAATACAATGACATTCAACACATTAAGACCTCCTAGACTTACGAGTCGACTCTCGATCTCGGTAAACTCATGCAAATCAGCTGATCAAGACATCCGACATGAAATTAAATCTCTCGCCAAGCATATGCCCTCACAACACAAGAGAATTTCCCCCTTTACAATCATATGATCTCAAAAGCATTATGTGCAGGGGCATATGAACACAATTTCGCTTTCTCTCCCAAAGAATTCACATGCATCATGTCATGACCCATAAGCTTGCCTCTAGTGTATTACTCCAATAATATAAGGACGAGTGATGTAAGATCACGTAGGACTTAACGGGTTGTAATATAAGCTAAGGAACTAGTACATATTGGGCTAACCAATAATAACAACTAGCACCCTTAAGCGCTTTTCCATACATCCCACCACATTATGGGCATTGTTTCTTCCTTCATCCTCCCATTCTTAAAGTGTTTCTTTATTTTTATTCTCATATCTTTAAGCACACTCGACTTAATAACAAAGATTAGTTATACGTCTTCCTTTTATTAAATTCGGCAAGTGCACCCTTGACCTTTTCTTTACTTTCACCACTTCCGCTTTTCCTTTCTTTTCACAATTACCACTCCTTGACACTGTGAGAAAATTACTTTTCTTAAGCACTTAAGAGTTTTGGATCAAATTCACGGATAATGAAAAGAAGGGGTTAAGCTCGGTTTGTACCTTTTCGACAAAAGAAAAAAAAAATAGGCTAAAGGCTCAATGGGCTAACTAGGATGTACATTCAAGGTAGGTACGATAACGAGAAAAAAACTTTTGGTTAAATCAAAGAAATGGCTATATCCTTTCCTACAATATTCATCCTTCATTTCGCTTCGTATACACACCAGGCAAGTTCTAGACACTTCACAATAGCATGGAAGAATCGAAACCTCACCACACTCTCATTGCACATGCTCAACTCAAGACATATTCACAGACTCTTCAATCAACTAATTACAAGAATTCAAACATTAAGCCTCAATCACACCGAATCAAATTCTATGGTCTAGGTATCTCAACATGTTTACAAAGTTGCATGCTTTCATACGAATCACCTTTGCATTCCAAATACCATGTACAACATGCAACCAGAATTCCGAACCATAAAGTAACAACACGTTTGGGATACAACAAACAAAAGAGAAAGAAAAAAAAATTAAAAAGAACCAAAGAAATCTACTCCTATCAACTACATTTCCCTTAAGACGGTCGTCATCCATCCATCATAGGGAACGGTCACTATTTACGACTTCGGTTCAATGGGACTATTCTCGGTAAAAGTACCGAAAACAAACGCCGAGAAACCCAATAAAAAAACAGATTTCACGAAAAATTTTAAAAATATCGATAATTTCGATAAAACAACAATATTTACACAACCAGCTAACAACAACTCCATACAGCACACAACAGCTTCACATTAATTACAATACAAAACATAAACATCAAAATCACAGGGTCACAATTTTTCACAGGCACAACAACAAAACAGAAACATAAATAACAACAAAACAACTAGCACCTAACTACTCCCACCCCACACTTAAATCGAACACTTTCCCCATTGTTCACAAAATTCAGCATAGCACAAGAGTAGGTGGTGAAACTCCCTGATCAATCGAAGTATTCCACTTCTTCGTCAGGTGCGGTTGCCTCGTCCCCTATATCCGAATCACCCCCGCTATCATCATCTGACTCAATATCTGAGTCCTCGCGGCGTGTCTCCTCATCTGTGGGGACATCATCATCAGTGGGCTCCAAAAAAGATGGCCCCACTCGGCATAGAGCCCTGGAATTTTTGCCGAAGGGGTAGTCTAACTCTAGCTGCCACAGCTCATCTTCTGTTGCTGGCCTCCCGCCTATGCACAACTGTAGCATCTGCATCCCGAACATGCGGGCCATATATTGATCATCCCGAGCATGTCGCTCGGCTAATGTGAGAACTGGCCCGTGAGTGGTGTCGGGTGCCTTAGTTTTGGTGATGTCCAAGGCACGCCTCTCCATCTGCGGGATGTAGTCAAGGGCCTCCTCCTCAACATCTAGGACCCTCAGGAAAGTGGTTAGCAAGCCACCAAACCCATACCTATGCCCTTGATGCAAACAGGCTCTCTCCATGGTGGAGATGATAACCGCCCCAACATTAATCTCTAGCCCTTTCATCAGGGCGTATACCAAGCACACATGATCCCAGGTGACATCCGTCATGTGCACCCCCGGGATCAGGCAGGAACACACGATCTTAAGCCAAATTCTGGCTTCTCTGTTCATTTGAGAATAGGGCAGCGTCTGATGGTAGCCCCTCTCCTTATGCCTGCTCCACCGTGTTGTAGAACGGGCTCCACACAGAGTGCGTCTGATGTCCGCATATGGTGGAGTGATGTTCAGCTGCCGGAGTACATGGGCGTCTGTGTCCCGCGCCCCCAAGATGGCATTAAGGTGATGGGGCTCAAAAGTGACTACCTGCCCCCTTATTTTGATAGTGTGACTTCGGAGTGTCGGGTTCCAGTTGGCGTAGAATTCCCGAATCAGGTGGAGATTGCACTTCTTGGGCTCTTCAAAAATGAAGTTCAGCCCGGTAACGTCAATCCGGTGTATAATTCTGGGGAACTCCTGTGCCAATGGCTCCCTTGCAATATGCTCCTCGGGGAAGTATTTGCTTTTCTTATGCTTTGTGTACCATTTCTTCCCTTCCTCTGTCACCCATAGGGTTCCGTATTGACGACATTGGCCGCGCGGAACCGCTGGCGCTGCTGGGACTGCTGTTCCCAGTCTAATTCTTTTCCTTCCAGCGCCCGATGTAGATGCGCCTTTTCCTTTGTCTTGCCTGCTCGCCATTGTTCCTGTCAAATCAAACAGACAGTCCCAATATTGTTTGAATCAAAATTAGCTTCAACTAAGGTTGAGTTAAGCTAGGCCACCCCACACTTAGTCTTTATCCACAATCACGACATTACAGCAAGACAACTCTCACTTTCCAATTTACAAGAAAAAACAACAACATGCCTCGTGCATTCAGAGAATTCGATGGAATAAATTCTACGTACTACTCAGACTTCGTACAACTAATCCAAATATCACCATCGATACCATTTCATCACATAGCACTTAGCAAAAACAAAAAACTTCTCTTAACACAACCTATGCAATTCACCATGTTCTATGCAATTCAACAATTTCATTCTCCCGAAAATCCGTCGTTTACTTAGCATATTCACAACAAGCACAACACAATTCACCTTACCCAACATGCCCAACCCATAATTTTCACATTTTCAATCACATTTCGTTTCTTCGCAATCAAATTCTAACCCTAGCTACATATTTCACCAAAATTCAATCCAGCATGTATTTATCGAGTTCATATAATCAAAATGATACTACGAACTTCAATCAACACTAACTTAAAGGAATTCAAGCTCAATTTACAATTAGGGCAAGTTTTACTCACTTCACATGCTCAAAATCGACAAATTTTGACAATAATTGAGTTGAAGTTAAAGAACATACCTTTAATTCGATAAAATTGAAGAAAAGTCGAAGAAACTTGTGCCTAAGTCCATGTCACGTTGGGGAAAGGGGAGTTTTTGGATGTTTGTTGCGGAGGGGGTGAGAAATGAGGGAAAATAGAGGGAATTCGGGGTTAAAAAGGGTTAATTCGCGCAGGTCAACCAGCGACCCGGTGTGACCCGTCGCGATTAACACCTCAACGTATCACGGAGGGTAACGCGGAGCACCCCCTACGTGAAAAGGAGCCAATGCGGAGGTATTCTGGAATTTTAAAAATTCCAGAATTAAACCTCAACGTGTCACGGAGGGTAACGCGGAGGCCCTCCTCCGTGACACGGAGCCATCGCGCAGGCTCACTATTTTGCCACTTTTTATTATTTTTCTAACCTCGATTCTTCCTCCGCGATCCTTTGCATTTTTGCCCTCCGTTCAACCTAAAATTCATCTCACAACAAGAAATTGGTTAGGATTCATAGGTTTCAACATAAAACACAATTTTTTTTGTTTTTATTTTCATTTTTCTATTTTTTTTCTCCTAACTCTACTCAAGTATTACACTAAGTTCACGGGTTGCCTCCCGTGCAGCGCCTGGTTTACCGTCGCGGCTCGACGTCATTGAAGCTTAGTCATCCTCTAGGATGACGGATGTCTTCTCTCGACTACCGTCCTCACCCCAGTAATGCTTACATTGCAGCCCATTGACTAAGAATGTGGCACTTCCATCTTTTTGCCACAATTCTACTGCCCCGTGCGGAGTCATTCTCACTACCTCAAATGGCCCTGACCATTTGGACCGCAGCTTCCCTGGAAACAACTTCAATCTTGAATTGAAGAGCAACACTTTCTGCCCCGGCTCAAAAATACAATGCACCACATGCTTGTCATGCCACCTCTTTGTTTTTTCTTTGTAGTACTTGGCACTCTCATAAGCATGCCAACGAAACTCTTCAAGTTCGCTGAGTTGCATCAACCTCTTCTTGCCCCCTAGCTCTAAGTCCATATTCAATTTCCTCACGGCCCAGAAAGCTCGGTGCTCTAGCTCCACTAGCAGATGACATGCTTTACCATAGACCAGTCGATACGGAGAAGTTCCAATCGGTGTCTTGTAAGCATTTCTATACGCCCACAACGCATCATCGAGTTTGCTTGACCAATCACTACGTTGTGAATTCACTGTTTTCTGGAGAATCTACTTCACTTCTCTATTCGACACCTCCACTTGCCCACTAGTTTGGGGATGATATGCTGTTGCCACCTTGTGGCGCACCCCATACTTAGCTAGTAGCTTCTTGAAACTTGAATTTACAAAATGATCCCCTCCATCACTGATAATGGCTCGGGGTGTCCCGAACCTGGTGAGAATGTGTTTTTTCACAAATTTTGTTACCACCTTGTTGTCATTTCTGGGGCAAGCTATTACTTCAACCCACTTTGATACATAATCAACGGCCACTAAGATGTGACGATTACCAAATGACGATGGGAACGGGCCCATGAAATCTATGCTCCATACATCAAAGGTCTCCACTTCCAGTACATTCTGTAGCGACATCTCTTGCCTTGTACCAATTGTGCCTGTCCGCTGACATCTATCGCACATTTTGACGTATGCCATAGAGTCTCTGAACAGCGTAGGCCAAAAGAAACCTGACTGTAGTACCTTGTGCGCTGTCCGCTCGCCTCCGTGGTGCCCTCCATACAATGAAGAGTGACAACTCCTCAAAACCTCTGCAATCTGGCTCTCTGCGACGCATCTTCTCATCACTTGATCGGGTCCCTATTTAAACAAGTATGGCTCATCCAAATAAAATACCGGCAATCATGCCTCAATTTTTTTTCTCTGTTGAGTCATAGCCTCCGGTGGATAGACTCCACTCACTAGCAAGTTCACTATGTCTGCATACCAGGGAACCTCAACTTCCCCTACTGCCAAGAGCTGCTCATTCAAGAACTCCTCTTTGATGTTATCACCTTCCTTCACATGCGACCGGCTTTCCAATCGCGATAGGTGATCTGCCACCTGATTCTCGCTCCCCTTTCTGTCCTTAATGTCTAGATCAAACTCTTGCAACAACAGAATCCATCTGATCAGCCTGGGCTTTGCATCCTTCTTGTTAAACAGATACCGAATCGCTGCATGATCGGTATACACCACTACTCTCGAACCCACCAAATAGGACTTGAATTTATCAAATGCAAACACCAATGCTAGCATCTCCTTCTCTGTGACTATATAATTACTTTGGGCAGTGTTCAGTGTTTTGCTTGCATAATGAATAGAATTAAAGATTCTATTTCTCCGTTGCCCCAATACAGCTCCCACAGCCACATCGATTGCATCACACATTAGTTCTAATGGTTGTTCCCAATCTGGAGAAATAAGAATAGGTGCTTCTATCAATTTCTGCTTCAACTCCTCGAATGCTTTGACACACTCATCATCCAACTCGAACTTTACCTCTTTTCCCAGCAATCTGCATAATGGTCTAGAAATTTTGGAGAAGTTTTTGATGAACCGTCTGTAGAACCCTGCATGCCCGAGAAAACTGCAAAACACCCTTCACCGACACAGGTGGTGGTAGCTTCTCAATAACTTCGATCTTAGCACGATCAACCTCCAACCCCTTTCAAGACACTTTATGGCTAAGGACGATAGCCTCCTTGACTAATAAATGACATTTCTCCCAGTTGAGTACAAGGTTGGATTCCTCGTAGCGAGCTAGCACCCTGTCAAGGTTCTGCAAACAAGTAGCAAACGAATTACCGAAAACAGAAAAATCATCCATAAATACCTCAACAAAATCCTCCACCATGTCGTGGAAGATAGCCATCATGCATCTCTGGAATGTGGCAGGTGCATTGCATAACCCAAATGGCATCCGCCTAAAAGCATATGTCCCCTAAGGACAGGTGAAAGTAGTCTTTTCCTAGTCCTCCGGTGCTATGGCTATTTGGTTATAGCCAGAGTACCCATCAAGGAAACAATAATATTCTTGTCCAGCCAACCTGTCCAGTATCTGATCAATGAACGGGATAGGATAGTGATCTTTTCTTGTGGCTTCATTAAGCTTTCTATAGTCCATGCAAATTCGCCAGCCTGTGACAGTTCGTGTAGGGATCAACTCATTTTTCTCATTGGTGACCACGGTCATCCCTCCTTTCTTTGGAACGCACTGAACGGGGCTGACCCATTCGCTCTCCGAGATAGGATAGACTACAGCTGCATCAAGCCACTTAATTATTTCTTTCCTAACCACATCCTTCATTGCCGGATTCAACCTTCACTGAGGCTGAACAGTTGGCTTTGCTCCTGTCTCCATGAAAGTTTTGTGTGTGCAAAAAGCTGGATTGATACCCTGAATATCTGACATTTGCCATCCTATTACTTTCTTCCTTTTTCTGAGGACACCCAATGCTTCCTTTTCCTGTGCCTCAGTCAATTCTGTGGAGATGATGACTGGCAAAGTATCATCTTCCCCCAAAAAGACATATTTTAAATGAGGAGGCAATTCTTTCAATTCCAGCTTTGGTACTTCCTCAATAGATGGTTTCGGCAATGGTTCCAGAGACCTCATTAGAGACTGAAATTCCTGCTTCCTGGGATGCCTTTGTGGCTCATTCAGCATTTGTACCACCTCATAAGCATCTCTATCTCCAAAATGATCGGAGTTCATCAACACTCTTTCCAATGGGTCTTGAGATTCACAAATCTGACGAATTTCTACTTGATCAAGCACACTGATTTCTGAAAGCTCCTCATGTATAGCCGGCAACTTCATAGCCTTAAATACATCAAATACCTCCACCTTGTCCTGTGCCCACTTGGTTAGCTGCCCTGCAGCTACATCAATAAGTGCTTTCCCAGTTGCCAAGAAAGGACGTCCCAAAATAAATGGGACTTCCACATCCGGCTCAAACTCCAGCACAATGATGTCAACCGGGAAGATAAGGGAGCCCACTTGCACCAACACGTCCTCCACAATGCCATCTGGTCTGGCCAAAGAACGATCCACTAATTGCAAGATCACTATTGTCGGTCTAGGACTGCTTAGCCCCAATTTCTTGAATATCGATGTCGGCATCAAGTTAATGCTCGCTCCTAAATTACATAATCCACGAGCTCGGATACTCTGCCCGATTGTAAGTTGAATTGTAAAGCTCCCAAGGTCTTTGAGCTTTGTTGGAAACCTATTTTATATCTGTGAAGTGCACTCCTCCTTAAGCGCCACCATAGCGTACTCCGTCAACCTGCTTTTGTTCGCCACGATGTCCTTGATATATTTTGCATACTTTGGCACTCCCTGCAAAACATCAACTAGAGATAAATTAATGTGTACCTGTTTAAACACCTCTATGAACTTTTTGAAACACGCTTCCTCGTGTTTCTTTAATCTTTGAGGGAACGGGGGTGGTGGTCTTTCTGGTTCCACCTCCTTTAGTTGCAAACCACTCCTTGTGGTCACTGCATTTACTTGCTTGGGGTTGGGGTCAGTGTCACTTGAAAGTCCTCCTCTCGGCCTGGTGTTCTGAGCTCCAACTAGTTGCCCAAACTGGTACTCCAATGCCTTTGTAGCTAACTGATTGTTCTTTACATCGGCTGTCAATTTCACATAGTCAGCCTGCAATTGAGCTTGGTTAGCTATCATCGTTTTGAAAATTTCCTCGATACTGGGTGGTGGTGGTGGAGGAGGTGCATTGTTGCTTCTGTATTGCGACTGATAGTGTTGCTTCCCTCCTTGATTTCTCTGTGCTCCCTGACTCGAACTCTGCCCTTGATGGCTGTTACTACCCCAAGAGAAATTCGAGTGACTCCTCCAATTAGAGTTGTAATTGTTTCCATACTGTTGGTGATTATTTCTCTGTACATTACCAACAAAGTTCACCGAATCAGGATTCGCACCACAAAACTCAGCTGAGTGTTCATTACTGCCACATACTTCACACTAAATCTGTTGCACTACATTCCCTGGGGCTTGAGACTGATTCATGCTCATATTGCTGAAGTGGGTATTGAGTTGATTCGGTAACACAGCTATCTGTGCCGCGATAGCTGTAAAACCATCCACTTCCAGGACTCCTGCCGCTTTCCTTGTTCCTCCTCTAGAAGCGTCCGCATTCCACTCTGCATTTCCCTGCGAAATACGATTCAACAAAGTATACAACTCCTCATAAGTTTTTTCTAATGCTTGTCCCCCAGCTGCTGAGTCTAGCAAGATTTTTGTGTGGGGTTCCAAACCCTCTATGAAAGTATGCACCAGCACATTATTGGATTGGTGATGATGAGGACAATCCCGCAACATAGATTTGAATCTTTCCCAAGCTTGATACAGATTCTCCCCCTCTCTTTGTTTAAAACGTAGAATTTGACTTCTAAGTCTTGCTGTTTTATCGGATGGAAAAAACCATATCAAAAATTGCTTTGCAAGATCATCCCAAGTAGTGATGGAATTAGGTGGCTCAGCTTTCAGCCATCTCTTTGCTTCTCCCAAAAGTGAAAATGGGAACAACGTAAGCCAGACATAATCGGGTGACACTCCACCGGGGATGTAAGTGTCACTTATCTCCAAAACGTTTTGGAGATGTTGTTGTGGATCCTCGTGAGGGAGACCTGTGAATTGCCCGCTGGTGTGCAGCAATTGCACCATATTCTATTTAAGCTCGAACCTCCCTCCTGGCTCAGGTTTGCGAATGCTAGATGTAGCATTGTTAGCATGTGGGATTGCCACATCGCGAACTGGCCTAGCTGCCATTTCTTCGGGCACTAACACTGCCCTTACAATGGGTGGATTCTGTTGTTGCTCCAGGATTGTCTGTCTGAGCAACTGTAACTTTCTCTCTAGAGCTTCTCTCCTTTGGCGATGGAATTGTCTTTCTGGCTCTAAGTGTGAATCCACCAGCTCCTTGTCCCTTGCCAGTGTTCAGCAGAATTCAATAACTGCAAAAGACAAGCTAAGACCAAGTACTCAACACTAATAAGAAATAGTAAACTAACACTTAAGACAACAATTTTACCAATTGCCAGTTCCCCGACAACGGCGCCGAAAACTTGTCCGGGCGTTTAAACGACTACACGCAAGTGCACGTGGTCGAACAAGTAGTAAAATGTCTAAAGTAAGCCAAGTATCAATCCCATAGGGACTGGACCAAGGTAATAATCGAATCAAGCGTTAATGAACTCTAACTCTAATAATGCAGACAACAGTTTCAAGAAGATTTTGGGAGTTTGTTTCCTAATTTATACTAAACAAAAATAAATGAACAAATTGAGTCTGAACTATAGTAATGAGCATGCTGAGGCTAAAACGAACATGCAGGGAAGCAATTTATTGATACAAATTATTTAATCTTTCCTTCGGTTGCTAGTCAAGAATTATTGCCTATGGATTAAAACTTTCGTATTTAACCCAACTTAAGAATCATGAACCTTCCACCTACATTTCTGTGATGAGAAGAAATTCATGTTCTAGCCATACGAAAACGATTCCTTAATTGACTAATACGACTTTCAGATATATTTCTATTCTGAAGGTAAATCAATTCTCAATTTTCCCAAACCAAGAAGAGATCATATCCTATTAATTCACAACTTTCCAATTTCTTTCTCTTTCGAGCGCAAACCGGATTTTTTAGATATACATTAATATTGGCCAAACATTAATGCAGTAAGAACAAGAATTAATAGAACAACCATAGAAGAAAAGATGAAAAACCAAAATGATCAATAATTACATTCCACTACAAATGGTCTCACCCTCAGCAAGAAGTGAATTTAGCCACTCATTTGTGGATTAAACATCGTTAAATGAGTGTAAATCATACAAATAATTGAAATAAGGAAGAAAGAGATAGAGAAGAACCCTAAGAATTTCGTCCCCTCAACTGCCTGTAATCCACGTTCTTGCTCAACCAAGTCAGAATCATTAAAAATAAACCTAAGTGTGCTATTTATACTAGTGGGAATTTTTCCCGGAATAACAAGCAACGTGTCACGGAGTGCAGTGCTCCGCGATGCACTCCGTGACACGCCACAAACGCGGACCCTCACTGGAATCTGGTCCTCCAGGTAATTATGCCCAACGTGCCACGGCGTGCAACGCGGGGCTTGGCCAACGTGCCACGGCCTCAATGCGAACCTTCACTGGAACTTGGCCTAATTTTATCATCTGGGGCAGAATGCATCCGCGATGGCAGCGTGACACGGCTCCATCGCGGATCCCCTTAATTTGCTGCATAACCTGGGCCTTTTCCACTGCTCGCTTCCGAGTTTATTCCTAATTTCTCCAACATGCATCTTAGCTTCCTAAAATTCCATTTTTCCTGCAAAACAACACTAATCATGTTGGTAAGTATAGATTCACATTTTAACTACAAATCACATGAGAATGTACAATTATCAATGTATAAACAAGACGAAATGAAGCATTTGAGTATCACTTGGGCATATAATTCTACCCAAGATTAGTGGTTCTAGTTCCTTCTGTGTCCAAAGTGTCTATCTGGTAGTCCTCAACCGAACCACTAGGGGAGTTTCCTGCTTGCCCTCAGACTCAGATATTTCATCAATTAATGTTCTCCGGGCTTTTTCTTTGGATGCTTTTCGCTTTTGTATCATTGTACCTATAGAAAAAAAGAGTTAGAATTCCATATTTGAGAAAGAAGAATTAGAAAAGAAAGTTTCAGATTCTCATCACGGGTCGACAGTATAAGTCGTACCATCACAGTATGACTCGTATGAAGACCCAACAATCCCTGATGTATGTTATGGCTCATAGGTATGATTCGTACCATGAAGGTACGAATCGTATCCGGAGTTGTCTGATGAGCTTCAGTTATGGTATTTTCTATAGTTTTCCACGACTCGTGGTATGACCCGTGAGTCGATTCCAGAAGTTGTAGGAAGGACTTTTTTGTGCACTTTGTTTAGTTCTTTGGTATGAATGCTCAGTATGACTTGTAGTGACAAACTACAACACGTACTGTGCTTTATAACACTTTCAGGCCTTAGTCAATTTTTGTTCAGTTTGCAGGGGTTCTCTTTTTTACAATTTGGGTACTCAAATTTCCCCCAGGTTTAGGCATATCATTCATCAATTAAACACTACTCATCCCTCCCCTTTTTAATCATAACCCATAACCCAAAAATTTTAAAAAAATTAAATTTACAAGCTCAATCCCAACAATGAAAAAAATATGGTGTTTTCCAGTTCTTGGTTTATTTTCATCCCTGATCATTGTATTATTGAAATTTCTTCGAACAAATTCAATACTCCTAGGGATCTCGACAGTGGAAGCTTCAAGTAAGCTAAAACAATTTAATATTCAATGCACTACTTGCTTGTTGCTTCTTCCTTCGACCGAAATATCACATTTGTGGGTTGAGAGGAACTTCGGTTGAGCAAGAAATTGCTCAATTCTTCTTTAGCTTTTGAGTTACAGGTTAGAGAGTTTGGGATATAGGGCTCGTAGGTTTGTTTTGTTTGCGTGGGAGAAGGGTCGATTTTGGTATGAAGTTTAAATAGGAAAGGGGGCATATTTATAAATCTAGGCGTAATCGGGTAATTTTGAAGTTCTTGACCCATCAGGACTCGTTCCACGAGTCGTAGGAAAACCTCACGACTCGTCCCCTAGACCCCTGCTTCAGAAAATTAAGAAACTTACATGTGGACCTATAAGTACATTTTACGACTCGTACAATGTGGGTACGGTTCGTATGATGACTCGTAGGTCAACGCTTTGAATAACTTCTCTTGACCTCACCACGACTGCTACTACAACTCATAGGATGCCATCACGAGTTGTACTGAGAGCCATAGAAGCTGTTGTTTCAGCAGTTTTTCAGCCTCCTAGTTTTATTTTTCCTGCACACTAAGCAAACATTAGTTTAATAACTTGGGTTGTCTCCCATGAAGCACTTGATTTAACGCCGCGGCAAGAAGCAGGTGGCCCGGTTACTCAGACTTCATCAAGCCAACACTTGGGTTGCCTCCCGAGAAGCGCCTGATTTAACATCGCAGCACGACATAAGTCTCTTAACTACTCAAAATTCGTCAAGTGAGTCGTATTCATTCTCTAGTGCTGACACTATGCTGAATTCCTTTGGTTGTTGTATTGACCGACAGATGTTAAAGGTGGCCTCTTCTTTGTTTAGTCTAACTTTCAACTGGCCCACCTCCACATCTATTAGGGCCCTCCTGATTGCAAGAAATGGTCGCCCCAAAATGATGGGGACCTCATAATCCACTTCACAATTCAGAATCTCAAAGTCCGCTAGAAATATAATTTGTCCACCTTGACAAGCACATCGAATAGGATCCTGACCGACTTTTTAACAGTTCTATCAGCCATCAGTAGCCGCATAGTGGTCGGTGTGGGGGATCCCAAGCCCAGTTTCTTGAACACTACCAAGGGCATCAAGTTTATGTTAGCTCCAAGATCACAAAGTGCCCTTGCAAAATCGACATTCCCAATGGTGCAAGGTATAATGAAAGCACCTGGGTCTTCCTTCTTCTGAGCTAGGACCATTGTAGCTATGGCACTACAGTGATGTACATTCTCAATCGGCTCATAGCTCACATATCTCTTCTTAGTCACCAAGTCCTTCATAAACTTTGTATATCCCGGTATTTGTTCCAATGCCTCAACCAATGGTATGTTCACAGATAACTATTTAAGCATTGAAAGAAATTTCTAGAACTTACCATTTTCTGCCTTTTTCTTCATCCTTTGATGGAATGGTGGCGGTGTGCGTGGGATAGATTTGTAGATTTGTGGTGCTCCTTGGTCATTGTCAAGATCTTCTTCACCTCTTGGGGCCTCAACATGCTCAGCGCCCTTCGTCTCAACACTCTTCTCATTCTCATCCATTATATTTTTTTCATCTCCTCAACTACAACTGGAAACAGGGGGTCAACTATGGTCTTACCACTCCTAGTCATCACCGCCATGCAATGGCCATCGTTCTTTGGGTTTTGGATGGTGTTGCTAACTATCCTTTTGTCTAGGGTTCATTGATGCTGATAGTTTCCCAAGGTGATGTTCGATCTGCTTGATGGTTGTAGCATGAGATTCAGCTTTTTGACCCATACTTGATAAGTCACTTCGGATCTCCTTTAGTTGCTCATCAGTGGACCTCACCTTCTTCAACATCTCAGCCATCACGCTCTCCAACTTTGATTGCCCAGCCCCCCCTTTCGAGCACTAGGAGGCACACAAACTCCAGCCCAATCATTGCGATATCCATTATTTCTTCTCCATTCTCCTTCGTGCTCACGGCCTCGGCTCCTGTATCTGAACCCGTTTCTATTGTAGTTGTCTCTATATTGGTTTCGAACTTGATTTTCAGAACCTTGGTGCCAATTGTTTTGTCCAGATGCTTGGGTGTTGGCTCGAAAACCCACCACTTGGCTATCCAGGAAGTTTTCCTCTTTCTGGGAATTAGAGTGATCAGCTCCCTGTTCCATTCCTTGAGTTCCCACTGCGTTTATCTTTTTGGCTCCAGCTCCCATAATATGCTTTGTCAGCAAGTCCAATGATGTGCGCATATGATTCAACTCCTGGTTGCGTTTTTCTTCTTTCTTTCATTGGTCTGCAGTCAAACCAACAACATATGTACCGACCACTGCATCAACCTCCCGCGTATGCCAGGCCCTGTTCATCTTATTCACCCTATCAAGAATACTGGCAGCTTGCTCCCAGGTGTGACTCATTAACGCTCCTCTTGCCATCATGTCCGCTACAGTTTTGGTGATATTATTCAAAGACCTGTAAAAGATTTCCAACAAACTATCGTCTGGGATCTTGTGGTTCAGGCACTTTGTCAACTTCTTTTTGAACCTCAACAAAGTTTCATGAAGTGCCTCTATCTTAATTTGTCAGAAGTTTTAGATCTCGTCTTTTAGCTGCAACATTCTGGAGGGGGGAAAGAATCTCTCCAAAAAGGCCTATTTGAGCTCCCTCCAGTTGGTTATGGAGTCGTTGGGCAACTCCGATAACCATAATGTGGCTTCCCCTGATAGAGAGAAGGGGAAGAGTCTGAGCCATATGGCATCCTGGCTTACTCCGAGCAACCTGTACGCCTTTCATATTTGTACGAAGTTCATCAAGTGCAGGTTGGCGTCATCCGTTGCATGACCACTGAACACCCCTTTCATGTTTAGAAATTTGATCATGGTGTTCGTGGTATCAAATTTGGCCCCAGCGGGCAGTGGTGGTGGCACAATTGCTCTAGTAGACCCAACTTCATCAATGTCTGGGTCCTCATCATCGAAGAACTAAGGGGCAAGTCTATAACCTTTGTTGCCCCTTCCGTGTCGACCAGCATTCAGTACTTCTTCTCTAACATCATCCGCATCCTGAAGTGCAGCTTACCGAGCTAGCTCGGCTTGCCAGGCTTCTTTAGCTATGCGGGCTTCTATTTGATCTTGGTTCTCCATTCTATGCAGTGCTTGTTTGATTTATAGATTTAATGGAATAAGGGGATCTACGCTACTCCGAGTGCTTGGCATTTACCATAGAACAACCTTTGGGTATCAAGAAAAATAAAAAGAAAATGTAATTATGGAAATAACTACCAAAAAGCCAAATACAAGCTAATAATCTAATATTAGCCGTATTTCCCGGCAATGGTGCCACTTTTTGATAACGCTCAAACCACACCTTCTCTGGAAGTATGAAGTGGACGTTGTCAATAAAGAACCTAACTAAGAGGTTGGGGTCGAACCCACAGGGAATAGGGAAGAGCTAGACTAAAGTCGGTAAGTGAACTTGTTAGACAGTTACTCCAAATTGGGGGTTTAAAAAGGAAACAATGACTAAAAGCACAATTAAAATTATGGGTGAAATCAAGATTTAAAGATAACTAGGGTTTTATGTTCCCTATGGTTTCATAACTGCTTTGGGGATACATACGTGATCATCACCAATGCTTGTAGAACTGATAAGTAAGGTTCATTCAAACAACTGACCAGTCCCTATTGAATGACTATACTCAATAACTCGACCAGGTCTCATGAGCGATTACAATTTAACCATTATCAATATGTCCCGAATTTAAATATCCTACGACCACAACTCAAGTTAATACAATGATCATCAATATCAAGGCTTTGTTGTAATTCTCATTTCCTAATCTCTACCTCTTAGACCTAAGAAAATAAAGAATTCAGGCAAGTCCTAACATTGTACACCGTTAAAAACATTTAAGTATGAAGACAATATAATACAAGTGTTTTGCATTGGTTTTGAATCACTTTTATGTAACCCTAGCTTATTAATCCACCATGGTTCCCACAACCCTACCTATGGACTAGCCTCTCATAGTTGCAAGATTGTGATCTGTTTGCATAATTAAAGACATAAATCAATACTTACAATTATAATTGATAGAAAAACTTCCTTGAATTAATCAGAAAAATCCTTAAGAATAATATGAAGATCAAGAAAATGTTCATCCTTAATTTCATTGCTAATCAGTTTTAATGACTCCTAATTACTTCTCGACTCCTCTCTTTTGAAAATAAAACATCAAACGTATTTATACAGACATAAAAAAATCCTTTTCCTAAGCTAACAGGGTAAACTTCCATATCTGTTGTCGCTTGTGCCACAATTAGACCTATGACCCGTGACAGGCTTGTACGCATCGTACCTGCCATCTATAGGACTTTAACTTGCTGAAATCCGGCTAAGTGTTGGTGCTTTGGTATGACTCATACCATCTTCCTACGAGTTGTACTAAGCTTTCGTGGTTCAAATCTGAAGACTTTGAATTTTTCTAAAGTTTTTCACGAGTGGCTTGGTACGACGCGTACCTTGCCATTGCGCATCGTATTGTAGTCATCTGTACCCAGAGTCAGCTTTTGTGTAATTTTTCTAAATCTTTCTACGACATGAAGTTATGACTCGTACAACGATCATACGACCCGTACTGTGCGTCATGGGTTTCTTCTTTCTCAGCTATTCTTCTAAACATTTCCACGAGTCTTGGTACAATTTGTACCATCAGTGTACAACTCGTACTGAGATTGTCAGTTTGTCTCTACTCTTTTAAGCTTCTTTTGCACAATCTTGTTCCAACACCTAAGTTTACCCTAAAACACAAGAAAAGTACCTCATATCAATATAAACACACCTAAGTCCATGCTATTTTCTTTAGTTTTGAGCATCGAAAGTGTTGTAAATCCACAACACATCACGGGGTGCCCCTTGCCACCGCCCATAATATATATGTAAGCCCCTCCTCTCATTTCAAATCATTTACAATAGTTTCTCATGGACAGAGCTTAATAGAGATGCAAGGTTTGATAACTTTTGGCCCGATTATGCTATCAAACGCGGTCCAAACTCAAATTAACTTCAGGTATCGAGTTCTAAGCTTGTAGGGAATATCACTACGGAGTTATTTTCTCAAAATACTCCCGGTAAATTGGAACTCTGCCGAGTAGAAGTTGTAAGAATTGCTTCAAATTGATTCCTATACGACCACATGCTTTAGGTGAGCATTTCTCTCTTTTGAATTCTCGGGAAATTATAGGTTTTCGGCTATATTTTGCTAAGTTAGATTATAGTCACTATTAATATCTAAAGCTGCCATTTTTGCTGAACTTAGTATTAAAATTAGTATCATTCCCTTAGTATAAAGGTTTCAGTTGAAAGGAGTTGCGGATAATAAGTTAGAACTCGCCAGTCAATCGGGAACCGGCAATCGAGGTATGTAAGGCTTATCCCTCGGCAAGTTATTCTCATCGTAAAGTTCTACGACTTATGTTCTTGAATGGAAATAACAATCCCATATGTTGCAAATAGTTGCTACCAGTAGATTGTGATTAGACATGTTGTGGTCAGCTGTTGTCTATAGACTATTAATATACATATGTTGTGGTTAGCTGCTAGAAAATGTATAAAGATTATATTACAGTATCCCTTGTCGGGAAAGAATAGGTTAAGTATGACACATACTAGAAGCATCATAGAAACTCCTCTATTCTCCAATTCATTACATTAGTAGAATTGGATGTTTTATTGTCAGGCCTAGACCTTAGAAGCTCATGGGTAGTTATTGAACCTTAGTTAGTAAGTTGAACAACATAGGTGCAGCTAGGTGATATAACTACCAATTCAGCGCCTGTTTTGTCAGTTAAGCATGCCCAGAGGCCATTGGCATATCCTCACATCCCCGAGTTAGAAATTTAGATAGGATGGCCATACTTTAGAGTCAGCGGCACTAGGGTTGTCTAGTGAATTGAGTGACAGCTTGTATCTAGTTAGCCACTACCAGTGATTGTTAGTTCCAGTTGACTTAGCATTCATCATACAGGTCGCCCAGAAAGTCATCCCAGTCGATCAGGTCAAATAAACCCATAGGTATCCTAAGGAAGGGAACCTTATTAGTAGTTGGAGGCGGGGTCAACGCCCTAGCCCACTCCTATGAGATACTCAGGTGCAGGTTGTCGTGAATGGATAAGTCCAGTAAGCTTAACTTCAAGAATAGAAATCGTCTAGAAGAGTCATGTACGATCCGAACAGGCAAAGTTAAGGTCTAAAGGACTAGAGCCATGTTAGTACAGTATTACCCTCAGGATAAGAATTTCAGTAGGGTACCTATGGTGGATTAGAGACCGATCGCACAAAAGCATGTCCGGTCAATAGAATTCTTACAACCGTTCTAAGTAAAAGGACAAAGTAATTGGTTGTCTGCGACCCTACAATTACTTGTGAGTTATAGTTGCTCGAACCGGACACTCAGAGTATTATTAGGTCACTCCAAATCTCTCCCTATTTGGTCTATACTATTAGAGATTATGATCACTATTAGGATCCTCTGATTAGATACAGGTGCACGGGGTGTGCCTGCTAGCAGCCTTATAGATTATTCTAGGGGTGAGCAGCGGTCGCGTTAGGCCTAGAAGGCCAAATACTCCTTTTGAGTAGCTAGATTTAAAATTCAATATAACACCTCGGGTGGGGTTGCCTTAACTTAGAAGCCTTCCGTGATCCCCCAGGATTACTAGTTGTGTCATCGTCCACCAGGGGCTATATGAAGTCGCTCCAAGGAGTGATATGCCATCTCCATAGATGATTCAGGGGCCCAAGGGCCTTACACAGTCCATTCCATGGTTGGACTACCAGTTTTATGTTGTATCAGCATCACACCCCCGTTGAGCTTTGTGCTTAGGGTGCGGTTATCAGGAATCCACTGGACTCAGACACAGCTATAGATAAGGAGACAAGTGAGCTCAGTTGCAGACCTAGGGGGACAGGTAGGTTGGCTATAACACCAATAGAGTTATAAAAACCTAGATAGGGGTATATAGATTAAGGTGTACTTGCCATGGCTTATGGGGGTCCCTGTAGGTTATTTCTGTGTTGCTTGTACCTTCTAGGCTTATGGGGGTCACTTTTGGTTCTTGTTTGTATTCTTGTCTGCTAGCTATAGCTTATGAAATTATGATTGTATAGTCATAGCTCATATACATGTAGTATTTTTCTAGATGCAGATTACGAAAAGCTAGCTTACAGGTTAATCTTTCTGCCCCTTCTCTCTATTTACTTTCAGTCTTTAACAACTTATTTATTGCCTTACATATTTGGTACATATTGTACTGATGCCCATCCCCTGGTGATGCATTACTTGCCTGCAGATTTAGACAGACAGAGTTCATGCTCTTCAGTAGCAGTTGCTTAGAGTCAACAGTTTGGCTATCTCCCTTCGATTGGAGTTTCTAGGTTGTAGAGTTTACAGTCTTTTAGTTGTATAGCATTTGGGGTAAGACGGGGCCCTGTCCCGACCACTATTTGTATTCTTAGAAGCTTGCAGACTACAGTCGTCAGTTAGTTGGTTATTGTTGGCCGTGTGAGGCCTAGATTAGCTATGATTCGTGTGTTGGCCATATGGGGCCTAACATAGTATCTTGTTTTTATTTCTGTTATAACTGGACAACATGACGGTCTTGTAGGCCCGCATAAGATCCATTTTCTTCCCTGTTGTTGGTTAGTTGTTTTCATTTACAAGTGGCTATACGGCCTTATCAGCCGGAGGCTGTGTTTACAGCCGAGATATAGCTCGTTGTCTTTTTGAATTGAGTTGCAGGCATGCACTAGACATGCATAAGCCCAGCCAGGTTAGTCAGATCCCAGTGTGGCATTAGGTGCCAGTCATGCCTCCCAAGGTGGGGCGTGACAGATAGAGTGGGGTTGTTCAGCGTATCTAGTGCATATTCGGGACACTACTTTCGAGAATCCTTCCATAGAATTGATCCTGATTGTTCATGAGTTTTTAGAGGTGTTCCTTGCAGATCTGCTCAGCATGCCTCCGGATTATGTTATTGACTTTTGTATAGATTTAGAGTTGAGGACTTGACCTATTTCTATTCCTCCGTACCGAATGACACCTACTGAGTTGAGAGAACTCAAGGAGAAGTTGCAGGTGTTGCTTAGTAAATGATTTATTATACCAAGTGTGTCACCGTAGGGTGCCCCGATTTTATTTGTGAAGAAAAAGGATGGTAGTATGCAGATGTGCATCGACTACCATCAATTGAACAAGGTAACTATTCGGAACAAGTACCCTCTTCCTCAAATAGATGATTTATTTGATCTGTTACAAGGGGCGGTGGCGTTTTCAAAGATTGACTGGAGGTCCAATTATCACTAGTTGAAAATCCGATCTGAGGACATTCCCAAAACAACTATTCAAACTAGGTATGGGCATTACGAGTTTCTGGTCATGTCATTCGGACTCACTAATGCCCCAACTGCATTCATGATCCGGATGAATGATATTTTCAAACCTTACTTGGACTCCTTTGTTATTGTGTTTATTGACAATATCTTGGTGTATTCTAAGGCCAAGCTGGAGCATGAAAATCATCTAAGAATTTTGCTGGGATTACTGAAGGAGAAGCAGTTGTATGCCAAATTATCTAAGTGCGAGTTTTTGTTGGAATCAATGTCCTTTCTGGGATATGTGGTTTCCAAAGAGGGAATCCAAGTTGATCCATAAGAGGTGAAGGCGGTCAGAAACTAGGCGAGGCTAACTAACGTGACGGAAATTCAAAGTTTTGTGGGGCTAGCCAGTTACTACCGTCGGTTCGCGAAGGGTTTCACCTCCATCGCTTCGGCATTGACTAATTTGACACAAAAGGATGTACCTTTCCAATGGTCAGAGGAATGTGAAACATGTTTTTAGAAACTCAAGACTCCGCTAAGCACAACACCTATCCTGGTGTTACCAATGTAAGGTAAAGACTTTGTGGTTTATTGTGATGCCTCACGATTTAGGTTGGGTGCTGTGTTAATGCAGGAAGGGAAGGTTATTGCTTATTCATTTATATAGTTGAAGGTGCATGAGAAGAATTACCCTACACACGACCTAGAGTTAGTAGCATTGGTGTTTGACCTGAAAATTTAGAGGCACTATTTGTACATAGCTCCACGTGAGGTGTTCACGGATCATCGTAGCTTGCAGTATGTTTTCTCCTAGAAAGATCTCAATTTGAGGCAGAGCAGATGGATTGAGATGCTTAAGTATTATGATATCACTATCTTGTATCATCCAGAGAAGGCCAATGTTGTGACAGATGTGTTGAGTCGGAAGACGGTGAGCATAGGCAGTTTAGCTGTCTTGAAAGTTGCTCGGTGGTTGATAGCTAGAGAATTACAAAGTTTGGCAAACAGTTTGGTGAGATTGTCATTGATCAAAATTGGTGGAATATTAGTTGGCGTGGAGGCTAAGTCATCCCTGTTAGAGGAAATCAAGGCAAGATAGTTCGAGCATGAAAAGTTGGCTAAGATTCTAGATAAGGTTTTGAGGGGAAAAGCCAAAGAAGCAGTGTTAGATGATGAAGGGGTCTTGAGAATAAAGCGGCGAGTGTGTGTTCCCCGAGTTAGTGAGCTAATTAAAACTTTTTTTGTAGAAGCTCACAACTCGAGGTACTTCCTCCACCCTAGAGTCACCAAAATATACCATGACCTGAAGCAATACTATTGGTGGGGAAGGATGAAGAGAGATATTTTTTACTACATCGCCCAATGTTTGAATTGTCAACAGGTGAAGTATGAGCATCAAAAGCCTAGAGGAGTATTTCAGAGGATGCCTATCCCTGAGTGGAAATGAGAGATAATAGCCATGGATTTTGTGATGGGTCTTCCCAAGACCTTGGGGAAATTTGATTCAATTTGGGTCATTGTGGACTGATTGACCAAGTCGACTTATTTCTAGCCGGTCCAAGTGACTTACAACATCGAGAAACTAGCTAAAGTATACGTGAAGGAAGTGATTCGGTTGCATGGGGAGCCTATTTGAATTGTGTAAGAAAAAGGCACTTAGTTCACTTCTCATTTCTGGAGGACCTTGCAGGCTAAGTTGGGCACAAGGTTGGACTTGAGAACAACCTTCCATCCTCAGACAGATGGACAGTTAGAAAGGACTATCCAAGTATTGGAGGACATGCTCCGGGCGTGAGTGATAGATTTAGGAGGCCATTGGAATAAATTCTTACCCTTGACAGAGTTCGTCTATAATAACAACTATCACTCAAGCATTGGCATGGTGCCATTTGAAGTTATGTATGGGAGGAAATGCAGGTCTCCAATTGGTTGGTTTGATGTATTTGAAGTGAGACCCTGGGAACTGATTTGCTGAGGGAGTCCTTGGAAAAAGTTCATATAATTTAAGACAGTTAGGTGGCTATTCAGAGTAGACAGAAGAAGTATGCAGACAAGAAGGTAAGGGATATGGAATTCATGGAGGGAGAGCAAGTGCCGCTCAAGATATCTCTAATGAATGGGGTGATGATATTCAAATAGCAGGTTAAGCTTAACCCAAGGTACATCGGACCGTTTGAAATACTCCGGCGTGTGGGGGAAGAAGCTTATGAACTAGCTTTGCTGCCAGGGTTGTCGGGGGTGCATCTAATGTTCCATGTCTCAGTGTTGAAAAAGTATCATGGGGATGGAACGTACATTATCAAATGGGACTCTGTGCTATTAGATGAGAATTTGTCTTATGAGGAGTATCCTATAGCAATATTTTCTAGAGAGGTGCGTAAATTAAGGTCAAAAGAAATAGCGACAGTGAAGATCTAGTGGAAGAATAACTTCGGAGACCTAGGCTAATATGCAGATCAAGTATCTTCCGTTGTTCGTGGAATCTGGTAAGTACTCTCCCTTTCTTTGTATAGACTGTTTGGGGACGAATGGTGTTTTAATTGGTATCTAATGTAATGACTTGGACATCGTTACAGGATGATTGGTGACCTAGAACATTGGGAAAAGGATAAGGGCGGGATAGAATGTCCTATGAAATATTCAAAGTGTAAAACTGGTCAAATTTGGATAGCCGCTAGTTTGAGGGACCGCTGTAGTGGTGGAATTCACGCTGCAACAATACCATGGTAGCAATTGGAGCCCCACCATAAAAAATTTAGGAAGTAGCCGCTGGAACCACCACAACAACACTTTGACTGCTGTAGCGGGTCCGCCAGCAAAATTGTGACCTCTGCAGCAGAAGATGGGAATCAGAAATAGGTTTTAAGTGGGAAATTCTGGAGTTATTTCCCATTATTTTCAAAATCTGAGAGAGCAATATTTGAAGATTATTTGTTCTTCAAAGTAGAGAATTGACACCCTAAGGTGAGTTTCTTGATCCCTTGCCCCTTTAATGGTTTTTCAATTGTAGAGAGATTAGGAGGACCTTTTAATGGTGAAATCATAAGCTTAAAACCCTAGTTTGATGAAGTAGGGTTGGACTAGGGGGAGTATTGGGATGATTATATTAAAGGTTTATGGGTGATAATCACTTCCCAAGGACTTTCTTGCTAGCAATTGTGGGTTAGATGAAGATGGAAACCTAGAATTAGGTAGAATGGAAGGGTTTTACCGTTAAAGTGCCCTAAAAAGGGAGGGTTTGATCTATTTAGACCCATAATTGAAGAGCAAGTAATGTATTACTCTGTATTCTGTAGATTTTGAATGTTCCGAAGCTTTGAGGAAAGGCAAGGCTCCCGCAAAGTAGCTGAATTGCTATCTTCGAATATTGAGGTTGATTATGGTTAGAGGGCTAGACCTTGTATAATGGCTTGTATACATGTTTGATAATGGTATGTGATTGGTCTTCAGACATTATCTGTTATGAAATTGTTTATTTGAACAAATGGTAGAGATCATGATAATATGGGATGGTTATGAACTGTTGTGAAAATCTTGTGGAACTGTGAAGTGAAATTCTTTTAAGATGCTTCAATATGAATTGATGATCTACATTTGTGCAAGTGATGGAGTGGAATGTAGACTCCTGAGTGATGAAATATACATGCACACACACACACACACACACATATATATATATGGGGGGGGGGTGTAACTCATTACATTGCGTGATGAAAAATGATTTGAATAGTAAAAGAATCCTGAGATGAGTGGCTCGTGCCCGAAGGGAGCATCCGGGAAAGCGTTATTGTTGAGTGGCTCATGTCTGAGGGGAGCATCCGGGCGAGTATTATTATTGAGTGGCTCGTGTCCGAGGAGAGCATTCAGACAAGCATATGAGTAGGAGCGGGTACCGTACTGGCACAATACATGGATTTCTAGAGTCCCCTGCAGGTCATGACTCGAAGGGCAAGAATAAGACCCTCTGGAATGTGTGTACACTGTTTTGTAGATTGAGTGTTTACGGTGAAATGACAGAGGTGTCTGCCCGTCATATCATCATTTATTTACTTTGTTTGTGGTACGATTATAATCATATGTAAACTGGATGAAGAATGTGCTAAGTGGTTGTGGAGTTACAGGTTTTATTTATGTGATTTGAAATGAAAGACATGAATCTAATTCTAAATGTGACGCAGTCACGATGCTAGTAACTGTTGACTGATTTTTGCTTGTAATTGCCAGTTGCATTTGTAACTGATGCAGATGTGTATTCGTTGATTGTTCAAACTTTTGTCATAATTGAGTTGATTTGTAGAGTATGTGAATCATGGAATGGATGAACTGATGAACTGATGTATTGATGAACTGATGAAGGTATAGCTAAGTCGAGCTACTGCATAAGGGAGTACCACTGCAGTGGGACTTCTTCCGTTGTGGTGAGACTACTGTAGTGGTCAAGTGACCGCTGTAGCAGAAGGCCCAATCCAGTAAGCAGACTGGTTGTCACCTGAGTAAAACTAGAGTAATTGAAATGGCTTCTATAATTCTATAAAATGTTGGAGACTTGTTTTATATCATTATTGATATGTTTACACGTTATTATGTAAGGTCGGCTAACGATGCCTATCAGTGTCATGTTATATGCTGACTCTACCTCTACACTTCTTTTCTGAGTGTAGAGTTTGAACTATGAAGTTCCTCATGTCCTCACCTTTAGAGAAGCAGTCATTTTCGAAAGGTGAGCAGATCGAGAAAGCAGTACCACTCCTTCGTTGAAGATGCTCTTCCTCTCTGGACATTTATTTCAGTTGTGTTGTAGACTTAATCATTTTTAGAGTGTAAGGAGACGTCTTGTGCAATGACAATCAAGTCTTCGGATTAATGTTATATTTTATTTTGGTTGTAAAATGATTGGTTCCATTCTTGGTAATTCTTTTCATTTTATTATAATTTTTTTATTTCTTATGAATTTTAGCTGTCGGGTTAACTATTGGGAATCATTGGTTCGCCCACCGGGGGGTTAGTGTGGATGTCAATCGCGCCCATTTGGGTCATGAAATCTTCACCACTCCATAACTGATTTCGGTGACTAGTTCGGATATGGTGAAACTCTATATTATTTTGAAATTATTCCAACTTCAATGTCATTATACTAGAAGAAAATTATAAATATTTAATCTGATCTTTGCCTCCCCTTCATCCATCAATGGTATTTTTCCATTTAAAATTTAGATAATTAATTTTTATTTTTGTCATTTTCTTATGCAAAATACACAACAAAACACTCATATTTTTCTTACAAATATATAAATTTAAACTAATCTAGATCTACAAATAAAAAATAAAATTTTATTATTGAAAAATATTCAGTCGGTGAAAAAACAATCACTACCAGGAGGAGGTAATATAAGTACTAGTATTAGAAAAATCAAGAAAAGTAAAAAAAGAAAATTGAATAAAAAGGAGAAAGATAAAGAAGCAAAAAAAATAAATTTAAAAACATGAAATTTACATGTGGGCACGTGCATGTCACCCTTTAACACAAATTTGACTATGACTTTTTCGAGGTTACATATTCAATTTTAAATTAGTCCAGGGGGCTTATAGGACCCCCGCAAAGTTAAAGTGTGTAACAGCAAATTCAGATATAGTTGGAGTGTATTTTAAACCTTTTTCCTATAATAAACAAATGTATGAATCTTGTACTCAATTATAAGAATTAATTTTTAAGAATAATTGACCTTTTTCTATATGATTTATTTATTTCAGGAACTTTTGTTATATGTGTTGGATAAATTATAAGTAGACCTTTATCCAAAAAGTGATTATACTAGATTGGTTTTTTCCTCTGGATGTTTCACATGGATGGAAAGAGATTAAAATTATGTGCTTTCTTCTTTTTTCTTTTTTTTCTCCCAAAAGAAACATTTACTAGATCCCAGTGACAACTTACTTTTAGGATAGATTCCTATTTGTTTTTCTTTCTTTTTCTATCTTTTTTTTCTTGTTTACTTTGTATTGACCTTGGGCAGGAGGACATCATCCATATTCTAAAAACCTCTATCCAGTGAATTAGCGTAAAACAACTAAAGCAAAGGTCTTAGTCGCCTCATATATTTTTGAGAGGACAATCTTTGTAGGGATGAATTATAATTAGAAATTTATACGATCCAGTTGATTGATTTCAAAGTTGATGATGTATGTAATTTTTTTCTTGGATGTCATAAGGATATGGCTTAAAAACCTGGTTTGAAAGTATAATAGTGTAGACAAGCTTAAGCAACCAACTATTAGGAAATGAGATGGATACTTGACTTGTCATAAAAATTAGATTCTTTAATTAACTCTTCTCAACGTGGCCGAGTGTTTTTCAAGAGTAGAGGTAAATATCATTAGATCTTATCTAGCCTCCTTGCCATGCCATGTGTGCATATCAGTTAAGGTATAAAACTAAGCTAGATATTTGTTTCACTTCTATCCACTAAAACTATAACTAATCATAGCCAATCATTAAAGGAAATCAAGAGTGTTTTAATTTCATCAAATCAAGTTCTAGGATGATCCATTCTTAAAAGTTGTGGTAAACATTGTACTTTAGTTCTTTATGAGGATACCTTCTCTTAACTTTATCATCTTACCTAGTTTTCTCTATCGACTATTCATTATGCACAACCTTTTAGAGAACTAGGTTCTTGAATAGTGCCTTCTTGCTCACCTGAATTCTCAGAAATTCTTTCATTTGATACATTGTTACATTTATTGAAGATCATATGGACACTTTCTTCTTATCTTCATTAAATCTGAGTTTTGCACTATATGAACCAACTATAGGCCTGCATGTCTTAGTCTATTGAGCCACAATTATAACTCAGTTTTGTGAATTATAAAGACTCAATGGTTGATACTTCAGAGGATCCATAATGTCTGCTTGTAGATTTTTTTGTGCCTTTTTCTTCAAAGAACCAGGTTTCCAATTCTGTAACAGTTCATTCCCAGAGTGATTAGAATCTGTCTTCTTTCATCATATATTTATGGCGCACTCTGTATTTGGTCTTTGTATCTTCAATTTACCTAAGAGTGAGATTTTTCAATATTCATAATGCAATCTCACACTCTCTTCTAATAAGCTTCAATTGGAGGAAATTTTCTCTTTATTCTAACACATGTTGAGACCTCACTACATGTTCTTGTTTCCTCCTATTTTAGCCTTTACTTTCAAATCAAAGATGAGTTTTAAGAACTCAGACTAGCTTGGTCCCCACTTATCAGACAAAGAATGAATTAAGTGCTTCTTGGTCCATCCTGGAATCCTTGCATTTTAATGCCAGGGGCCAGGTGCTTTGCTCTTTCTCAACATATATCGCATTCTTATTTGTTGCTTTAACTTTTTCATGCAAGCATTTTTGAAGTGTCCATTATTTTCCCAAAATGTGCATAAATGATTTCCAAGAATGGAGACATATTTGTTGTGAGGATTGTATGAAATTCTTTCCTTTTAGTATCATAGACCTACTTTGTATTCCTGGTTTTTGTATGCAAGGGGGTCAGTGCTTCTGAGGATCTATTCCCTCATAGAGTTCTTTCTAACTCATATTTAGTTTTGTAATATTCTTTTTGTAGCAACATATTTCTTTCTTTCTCAACATAGAGGTTGTCTTCACTATTCTTAAATCGTGCTCTAGCTTCTCCTAAGTATTATTAGCAATACTCTTTTCTTTTTAGGGTCCAACTAAAAGATTTTCCTTTTCAATCTCCAAGATTGATTTTTCATGACTTAATGTGAGAACCCAATCCTTTAAGCTATCAACAGACCTTTTAAGGTTCTATTTATCTTCTTCAAGATTGTTGTGATACACTTTGAGAGTGGTGAAGTCATTTGTCTACTTTTTTTCCACATGAAGGCTTTCAAGAGAATCAATCATCATGTGGGCTAGACATACTAGTTTCTTTTTAGAATTGTATTAATTTCATCCTTGGTCTCAGTGAAATTGATTTCAAATTCATCATCTATATTAGATTGTGCCATAAATGCCAGATTTTCTTCTAGGTCAGAGTTCTTCTTGTTCAAAATAAATTTCTTATCCTCTCTTTTCTCAATGTGAGTTCTTAAGATTTCATCACGGCTAGATTGAAGTGTGTTGCTCGCAAATGCACGTGCAAGTGTACAAAGTCGTGTAGTAATAAAGTGGTACAAGATCAAGTTGTTGAACCCACATAGACTTGTAAATGCTAAAGAATTAAAGACAAGATACTGCTAATTATTGACTAGTGATTTCAATGAGATTGGGTGTGAATATTTTGTAACCTTTGTTTTAGATAAGAAAATGTGATGGATACTATGAAACTGATGATGATAGATGAACTTTGGGACTATGCCATACTTTTGCATTCTTGTTCGTAATGTATATTTATAATATGCTAACTTTATTGAGGTTGCTAATTCACAGGGCTAATAGTATGATACAACTCTCGAGAGACTCTAACCCTCAGATTACTCGCATGACTATGTCTCAGTGATATGTTTGTAATAAGAACACTTTTAAACTCCCGCATGTGAATTAAAATAAGGTAGACCAGGTATATTTCTATCCTAGCCAAAAATCCTTTCCTCTAAAGGATCCTATTCTAATTTATTCTAGTTCGGTCTTGTCTTTCCTCTAAAGGATCCTCATTATGGGATTCACTCCATGAGTCCATACTCTGATCCTATATTTAGCTATTTTTTCCTTCTTTTTAAGTCCCTCTAGTGGGGAGATCTTCAGAGTGAGGAGTTATCTCGCCCTTAGCTTTGCACAGCGAGGCCTTCATGTGGCCTTCATACTTAGCATATATTTTAGCCTTTCACACTTTTGGGGGAGATAGGAGATCACTTTGAGCTTCACTCCAATAGTCTCCTAGCAATGTTCATACTTAGCCTATTTTGCTCTTCTTTCTTCTTTTATGCTCGCCTCGAAAGCTCCAAAGAAATGTGTAAGCTTCCTTTGAGCTATGCTCTACATGGAACACCATATTTCTTCATACATAGTCACTTTTTAGAGAATTTTATTTCTAAAATAGACATAGCACTTTCATTAGTTCACTGATGCAATAATTAAGCATAATTAGGTAGAACTTCTTTACTCTTAAAATAAGACATAAATATGGGTTAAATATGGTTATTTGATATGTAGATACACCTAACATCAAAGAGTATCCAATATTTATTTTGTAGTATCACAAGAAGAGATTTGATTATCCATGTTTGGTTTAACACCCCAACGAAGAATCTTCATGTCTTGGATATATACCTGAATCTTTTTGATATCCTCCTTTGTGTATTAGCCTTAGTCTTGGGACCATTTCCTTATTTATTCTTTGCCTTGGGAATCCTTGGACATCCTTAATTATATCCCAAAATTCTCTGTCTTTAGCTATTATGAATACTTGTATTCTCGATTTTCATCGTTGATAATGTTCTTCATTGAAGTATGGTAGAGCTTCTTGAATTCATGGTGGGTTAATCATCATTAGGTCTTTCAAGGTATTATCCTTTTTAAAAGAACTTACTCTAATTTCAATTCTTATATTTTTATGCCTCCACCTTGTACTAAAGAACTAGGTTTTTCTGCAACTATGCAAGAAGAAAATAAAAAATAATAAATCAACATATGGATTTTTAGTTGGAAAACTCCTTGCCCCAGGAGTCAAAACACACAACCTATCCCCGTAATCTTTTCTCTTAAATTACCATTAAGTTTGAGCAATTGTTTTAGGTTACAACTCTATAATCAAGGACTACCTCGTAGTATCTTTCCCCAATAAAATTATCCCTAATTGTAGCTACTTATTTCAAGACTCTACCAAGTTAAGAAATCCCTTACAACTCGAACACCTAATACAAACTTTGTAAGAATGTGAATGGTTGAAAGTTAATCTCAAAGAATTAAAACTAGACAACAAGAATTATAATGATACAATTTGATAGGAACAGGTTCTTTTGTCATTGACATTTGATCTATCTCAAGTTGAAGATCCTCTCACAAAATAATCTCTCTTTGTTTGTCCAGTTGAGTCTCTTGTTGTAACACCCTAAAATTTTTCTAGAACAAACTCAGACATTGCATGAAAAACTAGGGGGGAAACCAAAAAATTTTATCTTAGAAAGACTGAGACAACAAGTCATTGTCAAAGGTAACGACCCGTTGTCTGGGTCGTGGTCAGCCCTGCCAATTGTCTTCGAGAACCAACGAGGCATTGAACGACCTGTGGTGAGGAGTAATGGGTCGTTCTATCATCCATGTTATTCTCAGCTCAGAACCCTGCACCAGCATGTCCAAAAATAATGAGTCGTCCAACGGACTATCGTTGGCTACGATGACTCATTACTGGTACTCGTTGGTTAAATTTTCATTAAGGGTTGGATTTCTCTCAGAAGCCGAGAGGGACCCACGAATCATTGTCACCTCTAATGAGCTGTGGTTTCCATCCATTGTAAGAATCTGAAAGTCCTCCAAGCCAAGGCAGTGGTGACGACGGGAGGTTACCATGACTCGTGGGTTCTACCAATGAGTGATAGATGTATTCCTCTCATTCCTCTCTCAACACTTAGACTCAGTACGAAGAACTATCAGACAGACTCCTTTAGGGCATTCGACTCTCTTCTCAATTTCCAAAGGGTTTTCTCCGGGTTTCTACACCAGGTATGTGAGAATTTAGGAGGGGAAATTATCCTTCCCTTGTGCCCCAAAATTTATCTAAATTTTCATATTAGCTCTAATCCCTGAGACTTTCGAATTTGAGGAATTTTTCAGTCAGATTCTGATTAATTCATGTGGGATGTTGTTCATATCATTTGTTGCTATATTTCCACAACTTAGTGATCGTGTTGATACTTGTTTCCTTTAAAATGATTTTAGCCCTAGCTTTATAAATGCAGTAATCAGGGTCCTGCACAATTTTATAGATATAATGTTGCTTGACTCTATCAGTGTTGGAAATTCCATATTATTATTATCAGTTAAATGCTCAGTCAGTTGCATGCTAGCTCTGTTTCAGTCATGATGTTAATATCTTTAGTAACTTTCAGTAATGTCAGCTGATTAGTTTGACTATAGTAATTTTTTGAGGTGTTAGTAATGCCTCCCAAATATCAATTATCAGTATCAGTTATCAGTTAATAATTAGTTCTACAGACGATTACGATGCTTCCAGATAAGCAACTCTAACCAGTCTTAGAACACCACTTACAATATTCGGTCCGATAAGACTCTCAAGGTACTTCCAAATAAGTATTCCTGACATAGTCTTGAGCCGCAGCTTTGATCTATCATCTTGGTAGTAGTATTCATGTTAGGAATATCTAGTGGGAGTAGGATTTAGCACCGAGAGGGCCGGGGTTCTAGTGCAGCCAGGTTCGCAGAACTACGTTGCCACCGTAGGTTATTTTTTTCCTAATGGCTCCAGATTTGTGATCACCCAGTTCATGCCTTTATACTTTGACAAGGTATATTGGGTCCTATCAATGGAAAGTATACATCGAACTCCATGTTTAGCTCTTGTGATTATATGTAGGTTATAGACCCTCCCACTAGTCAATACAATCTCAATTCAGTTCAGTTCAGTTTAGCTCAGTTCAGTATCTCAGATTCAGGAGATGTTTATGACCATCAGCCAGGATCATTATTGACCATATCAGTTATATTTTAGTTGTATCAGTTTTTAGTATTTCAGTTGGTCATTTCATGTCATTTAAGTTTAGTTACTTGTTCTTTCATGCATATTACATCTCTCACTAACTCAGTACATTTATAGTATTGACGCGTACCTTCCATGTTGTATCGTATCATGATACAGACACAGATTCTCAGTCCCAGCATTGTCAGTAGTTCCCTCAGACAATATCAGCAACATCATTGGGTGAGTCCTCATATTCCAAGGATGATATTTACTTTTAGTTTGTTCTTTACAGTTAGATTTTAGAGTTAGCTGGAGGCTTGCCCCAGCAATTCATCATTTATTAGTTGGCTTTCAGACGTAGACATAGATATTCAGTATTGTTTTTCAGATATATTGACTCTTGCCAAATCAGTTTTCTTAAATGGATTTTATTTATTTAAAGCTTCCACTTATGTTTACTCAATTACCAGTGTAATGATAGATCATGGATTGGCTTGAGGTCACTTGTGGCACCAAGTACCATGTCTCATCCAGGGTATAGACTCAGGTCTTGACAAAATTGGTATCAGAGCACTAGGTTTAGAGTATCCTAGGATGTCTGAAAGCCACATAAAGTAGAGTCCTTTTCATGGGTGTGAAGTGCACCACACTTATGACGGAGAGGCTACAAGACGTTATTAGGAAAAGTCTCTTTTTTTCATACTCCTTATCATGCGATGAAGTTCAATTCCAAAAACATTCTCCTAACTCGTGCTCTATTTAGTTTCAGTGAAAGTATGCCTCCAAGATGAGGAAATGGAAGGAGGGCTGGCAATGCTAACCGACCTGCCCCACCATCTCCAGCAGCCCCTCAGGACGATTAAGTGTCCTCAGCATAATTTAGAGCGGCAATCCAGCTGTTGGCTCATATGGTGACTAACCAAGTGAACCAGCAGGTGGTTCCAGTGAACACAAATGGGTCCACAACAGCTGCTAGGGTTCGGGATTTCACCTGAATGAACCCTTCATCTTTTCATATATCCAAGGTGGGAGAGGACCCACAGGAGTTTGTAGATGAGATACGGAATATCACCCAAATTGTGGGTGTTAGTTCCACAAAGAGTGTTGATCTGGCAGCCTACCAGTTGAAAGGGGTGGCTTAGATTTGGTACGATCATTGGAAGGAAGGGAAACTCGTGAGAAGCAAAATTAGTAGAGTGGGAAGAGTTCACCATAGCATTTCTAGACAAATTCTTCCCCCGTAGTTGAGGGATGCTAAGGTTGCAGAGTTCATGAACTTAAAGTAGGGTAACAGGACCGTGGAGGAATATGCATTGGAGTTCACTCGGTTATCGAGGTATGCTCCAGAGATGGTAGCTAAGACAAGGGCTTGCATGCTTAAATTCTCCAATGGAGTATCAAACTTGGTACTTAAGGAGTGCAGGACTGCAATTCTTACAAAGGACATTGACCTCTCCAGCCTCATCGTTCATAGCCAGCAGATTGAGGCAGAAACGCTGAAGGATATTGAGCGAGAGAACAAGGGGGATAGAATGGGTCAATCAGATTATGGCCACCAGAGGTTTGACAGTAGTAGCCTCCCACATCAACAGCAGCAGAGGACTCTAGAACCCAGCTCAGCCAGTGTCCCTTCTTTCCGGTCCCACAAGGATTGGAAAAGTGGAGCATTTGGCTCTCAGTCCCAGAGTCACAATGCTAACAACCGCTACCCAGCTTGTCCTAAGTGTGGCAAGAACCATCTAGGTGAATGCCTTTTAGGAAAAGAGGGTTGCTTTGGATGTGGACAGCTAGTCCACAGGCTAAGGGGATGTCCGTCAACACGATAGGGGAGATCACAGTCTACTAGTTCAGCAGCCCCAGCAGTCCATCCAGCTAAGTACGGCAACACTTTAGGTACAGATGGCGGTCAGCTCCAAAATCGATTGTATGCTTTGTCCTCTCGTCAGGATTAGGAGAGCTCACTTAACGTAGTTACGTGTATGTTACGCCTCTTCCATCTATATGTGTACACCCTACTACCTCTAGGAGCCACCCTATCATTGGTGACTCCTCACGTAGCTGTACAGTTTGAAATTAGTCCAGAAGTCCTCTCAAAACCATTCTTAGTCTATACCCAAGTTGGTGAGTCAGCTAGAGCCAGCCGGGTGTATAGAAACTGCCCAGTCTCAGTATTGAGTAAAATCATCCCAGCTGATCTAGTAGAACTAGACATGGTCGATTTCGACCTCATTCTTGAAATGGATTGGTTACACTCTAGTTATGCCTCAATCGACTGTAGAACTAAAGTCATCAGATTTCAGTTTGCAAATAAGCCAGTTTTAGAATGGATGGATAGTAGTTCAGCGCCTAAGGATCAATTTATTTCCTACCTTAAGGCAAGGAAGCTCATTGCTAAAGGGTGCATCTATCACCTAGTTCAGGTCAAATATTCCATCTTCGAGACCCCAACTATCCAGTCAATTCTAGTTGTTAGTGAATTCCTTAATGTGTTTTCTGAAGATCTCCCCGGAGTCCTTCCCGAGCAGGAAATAGACTTCGACATAGACCTTCTTTTAGACACTCAGCCCATCTCTGTTCCTCTTTACAGAATGGCTCCATCTGAGCTTAAGTAGTTGAAGGAATAGCTAAAGGACCTTCTTGATAAGGGTTTCATCAGGCCCAACATCTCTCCATGGGGGGCTCCAGTGTTGTTCGTGTGAAAGAAATATAGTACTCTCAAAATGTGTATCGACTACCATTAACTGAACAAAGTTATAGTTAATAACAAGTATCCCCAACCCTGGATTGATGACTTGTTTGATCAGCTTCAAGGATCCAGTTGTTTTTCCAAGGTAGATCTCAGGTCGGGGTATCATCAGCTTTGAGTCGGAGAATGAGACATAGTGAAAACACTTCAGAACTCGGTGTGGTTGCTATAAATTCTTGGTTATGTATTTTGGACTAACTAATGCCCCTGTAGCTTTCGTAGACCTAATGAGCAGGATTTTCAAGCAGTATCTAGACATGTTCGTCATTGTATTCATAGATGACATACTGGTATACTCTAGAACTAAGGGAGAACATGCTAACCATATGAAAATAGTGTTACAGACTCTCAAAGACCACCAGTTGTTCGCTATATTTAGCAAACGTGAATTTTGGTCGAAGCTTGTGACTTTCCTTGGTCACTTGGTCTCAAGTGAGAGTATTTAGGTTGATCCTCAAAAGATAGCAGCGGTGAAAGACTGGCCAAGACCTACTTGTTTTTTGGGTCTAGCCGATTACTACCAATGGTTTGTAGAAGGATTTTGCTCTATCGCGTGTCCTCTAACTAAGCTAACTCATAAAAAGGTGAAGTTTCAGTGGCCAGATACATGTGAGGAGAGTTTCCAGGAGCTGAAGACTCGACTCACCACAACTTCAGTTTTGACCTTACTTGAAGGAATAGATGGATTTGTAGTCTACTATGATGCTTCCAGAGTTGGCCTCTGTTGTTTTCTGATGCAGTGGGTAAGGTGATATCTTATGCCTCTAGATTTCTCAAAGATCGTGAGAAGAACTATCTAACTCATGATCTTGAATTGGCAACAGTGGTGTTTGCGTTGAAGTTATGGAGGCATTATCTTTATGGGGTCCACATGGATGTTTTCACTAATCACAAGGGCCTTCAGTACATGTTCAGTTGAAAGAATTTGAACCTTCGTCAGAAGAGGTGGTTGGAGTTACTGAAGGATTACGACATGAGTGTGCTATACCACCCGGGCAAGGCCAACGTGGTGGTTGATGCCCTAAGCAGGATGTCCATAGGGATCATTGCCCATGTTGAAGAGGACAGAAAGGAACTGGCAAAGAATATTCATAGGTTATCTCAATTGTGAGTGCAATTGGTGGATTCAGCTGAGGGTGGAGTATTAATGCAAAGTGGGTTAGATTCATCATTAGTTGTTGAAGTTAAGTCAAAGTAGGATGAAGATCCCATACTGCTTAAACTGAAAGAAGTAGAGGATTTCTCCAAAGGGGGAGATGGTCTGCTTCATTACCAAGGCAGACTTTGTGTACCCAATGTAGGTCACTTGAGACAGCAAATACTGGTAGAAGCACACAAACTCCAGATATTCTATCCACCCAGGTGCCACTAAGATGTACCGTGACTTACGGGATATCTACTGGTGGAATGGCATGAAAAAAGACATTGTAGTATTTGTGGCTAAGTGCCTGAACTGCCAGCAGGTTAAGGTGGAACATCAGAGAACAGGGGTATGACTCAGGATATCAGCATACCCACATGAAAATGGGATAAAGTGAATATGGACTTTATTACAAGTCTACCTCGTATCTGCCGGCAACATGAATCAATTTCGGTGATAGTAGATTGGATGACAAAGTCCGTGCATTTCCTCCCAGTTAAAAAAACGGACTCAGTCGAAGATTATGCTAGGATGTACATTCGGGAGTTAGTCAGATTACATGGGGTTCCTTTGTCCATCATTTCAGATAGAGGTACATAGGTTACCTCGCATTTCTAGAAGTCATTTTAGAAAGGGCTCCATATTCAGGTCAAGCTTAGAACATCTTTTCACCCCCAGACTGATGGACAAGCTGCGCGAACTATTCAGAACTTACAAGATATGCTGAGAGCTTGTGTATCGACTTCAAGGGCAGTTGGGATGATCACCTACCTCTCATCGAGTTTGCATACAACAGCAGCTACCACTCCAGTATTCAGATGACCCTGTTTGAGACATTATATGGTAGGAGGCGTAGGTCTCCTATAGGGTGGTTTGAAGTTGGTGAAGCTACCTTGATAGGGCCAGATTCAGTCCATAAAGCTATGCAAAAAGTGTAACTTATCAGGGAAAGGTTGAAAATAACTCAAAGCCAATAGAAATCTTATGTTGATATGAGGAGAAGAGAGTTAGAATTTGATGTAGATGATTGGGTTTACCTGAAAATTTCACCTGTAAAGGGGGTGATGAGGTTTGGAAAGAAATAAAAACTCAGTCCAAGGTATGTAGGACCCTACAGGATTTTGAGGCGAATTGGCAATGTGGCCTATGAGTTAGAATCGCCCTTGGAGTTAGCATCTGTGCACCCAGTCTTCCATGTATCACTGTTGAATAAGTTCAAAGGTGATCCGACCTCAATTGTACCATTAAATAGTGTGGAAGTGAAAGATAGTCTCTCTTATAAAGAAGTCCAAATCTAGATCCTGAACCGTCAAGTTCGTAAGTTGAGAAATAAGGAAATCGCTTCAGTGAAAGTATGTGGAGGAACCAGCTAGTTGAGGGATCTATATGGGAGGCAAAAGCAGACATATCATTTATTCCCTTCCAGTTCAGTCCCAACATCAGGTATTAAATTCCTTCTCAATACTCTGTTCTTGTAGGTCGCTTTGTTTCCTACCTCAAGGCTAGAAAGATAATCTCTAAGAGTTGTGTGCACCATTTAGTTTCGGTTAAGGATTCTACGTCTGAGACCCTAACTCTTCACTCGGTTTCTGTTGTATGTGAGTATTCAGAGGTGTTTTTAGATGATTTACCCTCCCGAGTGGGAGATTGACTTTCGTATTGATCTTCTTCCCGATACACAACCCATATCTACTCCTTTTTACATAATGTCCCCGGTTGAGCTAAAGGAGTTGAAGAAACATTTGAAATATCTCCTAAATAAGGAGTTTATCAGGCCTAATAAGTCCGCATAGGGTGCACCAGTTCTTTTTTGTTCAAAAAGGATGGGTCTCATCGTGTGTGCATTGATTATCGAAAGATGAATAAGGTCATAATCAAGACTAAGTATCCCCTCCCTAGTATTTATGAATTGTTTGACGAGCTTCAGGGTGCTAAGTGCTTCTGCAAGATAGACCTCAAGTTCGGCTATCACCAGCTCAAATTTAGGGAGAGTGACATTTCGAAGACAACCTTTAGGACTCGATATGGTCATTATGAGTTCGTGGTTATGTCAGTAGGACTAACGAATTCCCCTGTAGCTTTTATGGACTTTATGAACAAGATGTTCAAATAGTATTTGGACTTGATAAACAGGGTGTTCAAATAATTTTTGACATGTTCATGATTGTCTTCATAGTTGATATACTCATATACTCTCAGAGTGAGGAGGAGTATTCAGCTCACTTGAGGGTTGTAATACAGACTCTTAAGGACTATAAGTTGTTTGCTAAGTTTAGCAAGTATTAGTTTTGGCTAGACTCTGTGGTGTTCTTGGGTCACATGGTATCTAGTGAGGGCGTGCAGGTGGACTCTCACATGATAGAGGCAATGAAGAATTGGCCTAGACCAGTCACTCCTATGAATATTTGGAGCTTTTTGGGTTTACCTGGCTATTACCGAGGGTTTGTAGAGGGCTTTTCCTCCAATGCAGCACCATTGACCAAGTTGACTCAGAAAAAGGCTAAGTTTTAGTGGTCTGATGCTTGTGAGAAGAGTTTTCAGGAGCTGAAGACTCAACTCACTTAGGCCTAGTTTTTACTTTACCCGAGGGTACTGGTGGCTTTGTGGTGTATTATGATGCGTCGAGGGTCGGCCTTGGGTGTGTATTGATGCAGCGTGGCAAAGTGATTTCATATGCTTCTAGGCAGCTTAATACCTATGAGAAGAACTATCTGACTCATTATCTTGAGTTGGAAGTGGTGATATTTTCCTTGAAGATTTGGAGGAATTATTTGTATGCGGTGTATGTGGATGTGTTCATGGATCACAAGAGCCTACAATATGTGTTCACTCAGAAGGACTTGAACTTGCGATGAAGAACATGGCTAGAGCTTCTCAAGGATTATAATATGAATGTCCTTTATAATCCGGGCAAGGCCAATATGGTGGTGGATGCCCTTAATAGATTTTCTATGGAGAGAATGTCCCGTGTTGAGAATGGGAATAAAGAGTTGGTGAAAGATATGCATCAGCTTGCACGGTTAGAGGTTCGCCTTGTTGACTCGACAGATGGTGGTGTAATTATTCAGAATGAGTATGAATCTTCATTGGTGATAGAGGTCAAGGCTAGGGAAGATGAAGACCTTATCCTAGTGAAGTTGAAGGAAGTGGTTCAGAATCAGAAGGTGGAGGTCTTCTCCCAAGGGAGAGATGGTGCGCTTCGATATCAGGGTCGTTTATGTGTTCTAAGTGTTAATGATTTGAGAGAACTGATGTTGCATGAAGCTCATGGTTCCTGATATTCTATCCATCTAGATGCCACCAAGATGTACCGTGACCTATGGGAGATCTATTGGTGGAACAGTTCGAGCTCCAGCGCACGCAACTTCACGCGATCATACAAGTAATACAGTGACTCTTAAAAGCCAGATGTTGAACCCACAGGGACTAGTCTTTTTAGTGAATTTACAAATTCACGTGTTAATTCAAGTTCTAAAAGTGTTGGGTTTTCAAGATTTGTAATTTGTTACTAAATTTAAGTGATGATCAAAAAATAATTCAGAAAATAATAATAAGAAGCATCCAGGATTAAGGCCATACAATCATGTAATGCTATATTCACCTTGGTTCAAGTATGAAATTTCATTTGTTGTCTCACAAAATAATTGCAATGTTCATGGTCTTTTTAGCCTTTAAACATAGTAAAATTAGCCTCACAACTACATCATTGAGTGGAGATGTGATGTCCTAATCCATAAGAAATTATCTATGTGGAGTGGTTTACGGGGTTAATGCCCTTGGTTATGGACTTTCCAACCTCTAACCATTTAACTTAACTTGTCTTCACAACTACATCAAAGAGCGTTGATGTGACAATTCCAAATTCAGTGTAGCTATCTTCCCATTTATAACCAAGTGAGGCGCATTAAGTATATTTCTATCCTAATCGCGAATCAAGTCTTGAAGACAAGAACTCACTTCTTGCATTCCTAGTTTTAACCTAGATTTTGTTCTTTCGATTATTGCCTATGCTTAATGAGTACATTTTAACAGTGACCAATCATTAAAAATATGGAAAACAAGAATACAAGACAAACAAACATGAACTTGAACCAACTATAAATATAAGCAAATGCAATCATGTTTTGTGGCCTAAACCCTAGAAGAAGGGTTTTAGCCGCTCATGTTCATACAAGAAATCAACATCATGTTTGAATTCATGTAATTACAAGAGTAGAAAAGAAAAAAGAAAGAAAACAAAACCTAGGTAGAGTTTGCTTCGTTCTCCCTTCACTCCTCTGGTGTTTTCTAAAATAATATGCAATGATCCTAAAAAATACACTAAGTGTTTTATGTATAGAAAACAAAAATTGGCCGTGTGAAAAACAGCTCTATGTCACACTGCTCATCGCGGAGCACATCCTCCGTGACACGGAGCTGTCATGGAGTGCTACTAGAATGTCATCAATTGGTCGTGCATGGAAAGGGAAGGTTGGGTGTCATCGGGCGTGACATGGCACTTATCGCACTACTGGACGTGCATGGCACGCTGCTTGTCGTACAGGATGCCAAGTGTGGCACGGTACAAACGCACTCAGCTGCTGCTTTCCTGCCCTAGTGCGCACACACACTGGTGTGACATGGTACTTGTCACACAGGTGTGACACGGTACTTGTCACACAGGTCAGACGGGGTGGCACGCTGGGTTGTGCGGTGGCTTGCTTTTCATGCCCATTTCATGCAATCTTTCTCCAAACTCCTTCCAATCTTCCTTCTTGCCCATGCATCATCATATTAAGTCCCTCCTTATCATATCTCACCTACAAACAAGAGATAATCATGATGGTTAGTTCTGGCACACAATTGTACATAGCTACATGAGGATGTAATCAACTTAATTGACAAACAAGACTAAAACATAGGCATAAAATATCACTTGGGCATGTAAATATGCCCAAGATCACTACCCCACACTAAAAGCATTTTTCGTCCTCGAGCAACTCCATTACATTTCATGCACAAGGAGGAATCCACATCACCAATTAATGCAAGACAACTCAAGTTAAGGCTACCATGATGGATTTACACGGCAAATTTATAGAGCATGCTATATATAACTAATTTAAAATCAAGCATAACTAAGTTAAGAACTCTTAACCTCAACAATCGACTTTAAAACTTAGCAAATTCATGCAATTTAACCAATCAAGAAGTTTGATATGAATTTTTTCTTTCCTCAAACATGTGCCCTCACAACAAGAAAGATACCTATTTTCACTTACAAATTTACAAGTTATAATAAGCATGGGTGTATGAATAAGAATTAAGCTCACTCTCACAAAAAATTCACATGCAACATGCAACGACCCACATGCTTTTCCTTGGTGTTTTACTCCACTAATTTAGGAATGTCTGGAAGTAAGATCAAGTAGGACTTATCAGGTTGTAATGTAAGCTAAGGGTCAGGTAGGTACTAATTTGGCTAGTAATAGTGACTATCTTTTGTAAGCGCTTTTAATACATCACTTTTTCTTTAAGTACATCCTCTTCTTCTACTTCACCTTTTGTTCTTTTCACCTTTTAATTTCCTTTTCTATTCCCCATGTCTTTTGAGAATATTTATATTCTCAATAAGGAGTACATAAGATACTTTTTCATTCTTTTGTTCTTTTACTCCCTACCAACACTTATGCATTTTTAAAAAGTGCACCTTTAACCTTTTCTTCAACTTCCACAACCACTATTTGCCTTCTTTTTCAAGATTCTCACTCCTTTAACTCTTTTGCATTTTCACTCAAGCGCTTAGGAGTTTTGGATCAAATTCAAGGCTATTGAAAGTAAAGGATTAAGATTTTAATATGTCTAATCCATAAATAGGCTAACGGTTTAATGGGGCTAACTAAGATTAGACATGAAAGTTAGGTAAAGCAAAGGATAAAAAATTAGGCACATTCAAAGAAATGCCTAAATCATCTTTTACAATTAACATCCCTCATTTTGCTTTATAAACACACCAGGTAAGTTCTAGGCTCTACATGAAAGCATGGAAAACACAAAACCTTACACTCACTGCACATGTTCAAGTCAAGACGGACCCATAAAAACTCTCAATCCAGCTAATCACAAAATTTAAAATTAAGCAATAAGCATACATAGTTATATTCAAGAGCCTAGGTGTCTCAAAAAAATTCATACACTTAACTCAACATGCTTAACAATTAAAACTCTACTTGCCTCTAATATAATAATCATGCACAACACTTGCAAGAGCATCAAGCAATCAATCAGTTAATGGTTCAAAAATAAAAATCCTATCGATTATTTTTCCCTCACGATGGTCGTCATCTATCCATCATTAGGAATAGTCCTTAACTATGACTAAGACAATTTGTACAGACAAAGAAAATATTTTATTCTCGGTTCAGTGCCCCCCTTTGGAAAAGAACCGAAAAGAAAAATCAAAGTGTTGGTGAATCGTGCTCAACTCAGACTTCAGATCATACAATTTTCAAATAAAGCACCAAATTCACCCTAACTCAACATCAAAAAAAATTTAAATTACCCCTCACCCCACACTTAAATTATGCTATGTCCCCAAAGAATGAATTGAAAATCCAAATGAGGGTTAGCGATACTCCCTGAGGCCTCTAGGCCTAACTAGCAGCATGTTCTTCCTCTATTTTTGAACACGTGGGTAACTGACCCCATACTTATGTTTTTCCAGGCTTCTTAGCTTCTGCTTCAAAGGTTACTTAGACTTCCGTCAATTAGTGCTTAACTTACAAAAACAAAAACAAAAGTGAAGATAAACAAAAACAAAAATAAAGAGAAAAATCACATCTGTGTTACAACTTAGGTTGCCTCGCAAGCAGTGCCGGATTTTACATCGCGGCACAATGTGAACCATCCTTTTTAGGATGTTCTTAAGCAATTCTTCCCTTTTAGGAACCATCTCCTTTTCTTTTTAACTTTAGAGGGAACAACCTCTACATTTTCCTACTCACTTCCATCACATTCTTTGAAGGATTACCCATATCAGACTTGGGCTCAATTGTTAAGAGGTCTTGTAGAAGTGGACTTATAGAATCCGCCACCCCATACCTAGCATCTGTCACTACATTGATCTTGTAAAGATCTCTATAATGTGCTAGGGGTTGGATTTCCTAGTACACCCTAAACGTCTCCTCTTCATCATTCACCCTCATTCTTAGGGTGAAGACTGTAACATCAATTATAGCTCCTCCCGTGGCCAAGAATGGACATCTCAGGATTAAGGGTACCTTGCCATCAACCTCAAAATCCAAAATAATGAAATCGGCAGGTATTATAAACTTACCTACATGGATGAGGAGGTCCTCAATAATTCCCTCTAGGGCCACTTTTGACTTATCCGCCAGCTGCAGCGACACTCTTGTGGGCCTTAGTTTTCTCAAACCAAGTGTATTGAACAGAGATAGGGGCATCAAATTCACTACCGCCCCTAAATCACACAAGGACCACATTACATTTGTTCCACATATTTGTACGGGAAGGGTGAAACTCCCTAGGTCTTTGAGCTTTTTGGGCATCTTGCTCGTCACCCTAAAACTGCAATCCTCGGTGAGAGCTACAGTCTGGACATCCTCTAGCCTCACCTTGTTGGCTACCACTGATAATGCTCAAACTCACACTCCTGATAAAGCATAAATCGAATGTTGTCAATAAAGAACCCAACAAAGGCTGGGGTCGAACCTACAAGGAATATGGTCAAGATATAGACTAATACATGTATTTAAACTTTTAGGTATGTTATCTCCTAAAAGTGGGGTTTATAGAAACAACCATAAAACAAGATTGAGAATTGGTTGTTATTTATGAAGATTAAAAATTAACTAGGGTAAGTGTTCCCCATGGGTTCATAACTACTTTGGGTTTATATTAGTGATCTATCCTAATGCTTACTTTTAGAACTAATAAATATGGTTCATCCAAATGACTGGTTCATCCCTATTGCATGAGGATACTCAATCACCGGGTTAGGTCTCATGAGCGATCTCAATTCAACCATTATCAATTTATTCCAAATTAACTATCCTGTGACTGCAACTCAAGTTATACAATGACCCATAAAGATCAAGGATTTTTTATAATTCTCTTTTCCTAATCTCTTCTTCTCTAGGTTCAAGCAAGTAAGGAATTCGGGCAAGTCTTAACGTTGCGATTCGTTAAGAAACATTAACGATGTAGAGAATACAATACAAGTGTTTAGCATTGGTTTCGAATCAAATTGTGTAACCCTAGTTTGTTAATTCACCATGATTCCCAAAACCCTAGTTGTGGAGGTTTTAGTCTCTCACGATTGTAAGAGTGTTATTAGCATTCATAGACAAATAAATGATTGAATACTTACAAGGATGATTGAAAGTAAACATTCTATGATTATTGCAAGAATTGATGAAGAAACACTCAAGAACAATGAAGAAATTAAAGCAAGAAATCTCCAAGACTGGAATTAAAATTCACAACAACTTGTCTCTCGCCCTCTCTAATCACGCATCTAGTTGTGCCTCTCTACTAAAAATAACCTAAAAAGTATTTATACAAATAATTGAAACCTTCTCCTTAGTAAACAGGAAAACTACCAAAAAATATCGCCACCTTCACCTACGACTCGTAACAGGATTGTACAGGTTGTACCTTGACTCATACGTTGGTTGGCTTCTGTAGAATCTAGCTGAGTGTTGAGACATGGTACGACTCTTATCAAGAACCTACAAGTCATAGAATCTTCCCGTAGCTTGAACTTTCACTTAATGGTATCTTCTATTAACTTCCATGGATGGCATGGTATCACTTTACCTTAGTTCCACGATCCATGACTCCTTCTCATACCTTGAGTTCTACCACTCTTCTATTCTTCTGGTCTTTTCCACAGTTCCTTGGTACGGGTCTTAGGTAGGTTTCATGAATCGTTATTGCCACTCGTACCAGGATACTTGGCCTACGCAATTTATCCTGGAACTTGTCACGACTACTATGGCACGGCTTATACTATGAGCCGTAACTTGCTTTTGCTTCACAATTTGCTCCTGGACCTTTTCATGACTATTAGTACAATTCGTACCAAGATGATACGGCTCGTAACAAGATGTTACAGCCCGTACTGGGATCCGTATTAAGCCACTTTTCTGCATTTTTCTTCATCTTTTGCACAATTCAGCTCCAACATTTATTTTCCCTGAAAACAAAGTAAAAGTAACTGATATCCATATAAACACACCTAAGTCCATGCTATTTTTCCAGTTTTAAGCATAGAAAGTGTTGTAAACTCACAAAACATAAACACCCTCAACTAAATACTTTTGCATGTCCTCAAGCAAAGAAAACAAAAACTAAAATACGTACAGCCAACACAATAAAATTTGCACTATGGACTACACTCAACTATTGGCCCTTTTTCACTTAAACTGAATCAGCTATGCACACATTTAACTAGAATCAATGAAATACAAGGATCAAGATATGGCATTCTATTATCAGCAGAGAATTGAGCTATTACCAATGCTATTCACGCAGATAATTAGTAAAATACAATAGAAACTAGGTACCCTCATAGCAAATGAAGTCCCCAATACTCACAGATATATAATATGATGAACTTGGGACTAAACAAATAGGACTCTCACACTCCCAAAGAAGTTATAAATATTGCACATCGGATACCATAAGCTTGCCCTTATTTTCTCTACTTCGGCTCTTCGGATAGCTAAACCAAGATCACTATAGGACTTTTTTCGGCTTATAATGTAGGATTCAAGATGGGTATGGTAAATATGGGAATAAGTGACCAAAACCCTCCTTGGCACCATATATTCGTGGCTTCACTTTATACTTTTTACCCCATTTTTCACTTTTTCAATTTTTTCCTCCCTTTTCTCCATTTACATACAATATATAAGTGTGGTGTGTTTTTCTCATTTTTTCATTCCTTTTTCTCTTCTATTTTCTTTTCATTTTTCTTTTTCATCTCTTTTTCCTTTTCTTCTCACACCATACCTCATTTTTAATCCTTTTTTCTTTCTTTCATTTTTTCACCTCCCCACAATCTATGCACCCCTACTATAGCAACCCTTAACTGAGGCATTTTACCTAGGTTGAGGTTCACAATGTCCAAGGAGGGACTAGGGCCAAAACAGGTTCATTTATAATAATGGGTAAGGTTAAAGGTTAAACAAAGAAAAATGGTCAATATAAGGCTCGAAATCAGGATCAAGGGATTCATGTTATTCGATAGGGTAATTTAGGCTAAATTGGCTAATCAATCAATAACAACATATGATCATCTCCTAACAAACTATCCTAAAGCCTATGCAAAAACCAATTAGACAAGTTCTAGATCCTTAATGCAGTATTGAACTAGGTATACAACCTCACTAACTTATGGTACCAGTTTGCATTAAATCTACCTATCCAGTTCATGGACGGCTAAACTATAACTACTCATGCTTATAATTTAAATGCCAAACAAAGATCCATAGAAGTCATGCAATTGTAATTAAAATAGACAGCTAACATCAAAAATTTTCAATAGGGTCAATTTTTTCAAAAATATCAAACTAGTGCATTTATTGGCTGCAAAGTAATTCTAAGCTAATTCTAATTAAATATAAACAACCTAAACATGTCGGTTCTACTATATAGCATGTCAAGGGAAAAACACATCAATAAAAACCCTTGGATGAATAAAAAAATTTCATAAATACAAGTATACCCCCTTTTGAAAGACATGCTTCATCCCCAAAGCATAAAATATGTAATAACAAGGAAAAGGAATATAATTGTGGTGCACTAAGTGCTCTTGTCATCTCGGGGAGGTGGTATCTCTGCTGCATCAGTGGTGCTAGCGGTGGCCAGTGCACTCAATTGTACATCTTTTGGGGGATTCATTACCCCTACATCATGCTCAGTCGCTTTCGCGACCTCAGGATCTACTTTAGCTGATTTTGGATCCCTCGAAGGGTCCTCACCACCCACGATCACTCTCTGGGCAGTAGTGGAGCTCCGCGCTCCTTTGGCTCGCTCTTGCAACTTTGACATATGTGCGCCGTGAGCTTGCAGGCTCTCTACTCTCGCCTGGTTTCTTTCATTATTCTCCTTTTTTTCTTCTTTGAGGGCTTATTTTCATCTTCCTCCAAGACCCTCTTCTTGCTTTTTCCTCCACTATTAGTCGTCGGGACCCAATATGCCTCCTGGTCGAGCTCAGCATCTAAGTCCGAAGAGTGGGGGATACTATGATCGCCAGCTATCTAGAAAATAACTCGGTCACTTGGCTCTGAAGAACCCCCAACTCCTCCCAGAGGCCACTAGTATTTGGCTACTCCACTAAGTGCTCATTGAACCGGTGCTCGAACTCATCAATCTTGCCATGCAACCCCCTCACAGCCTCCTTGATCTCTAGTTTTACCCAAGGCTTGATGTTCTCCATCATTGACATTACTTTCCTTTTGGTTAGCGTTAGCCTCTTTGCCAACTTTTGGAGGAAGCCGTGATGAACCAAAACATATCCAGCTGGTGTCTGGCTTGGGGGACCCACCGGAGGTGCAGCAGAAGTGCTGGGAGCGCTCTCTATATGACCAGCCTATAAAGCCTCACTGGGTTCATTCAATCCCGGATCAGCCCCTATATCTATCGTTCTCTAGCCTCCAATCTCAACATCAACATCCTTCAGCAATTAGAATGAAGCTATGCAGAAGGTACAACTCATTAGAGAAAGATTGAAAAGAGCTCAGAGCTGTCAAAAATCTTATGCTGATGTGAGGAGAAGAGAATTAGAGTTTGCAGTGGATGATTGGGTCTATCTAAAAATTTCACCCACGAAAAGGGTAATGAGGTTTGAGAAGAAGGGAAAACTCAATCTGAGATATGTGGGACCCTACAGGATTCTGAGGTGAATTGGTAAAGTAACCTATAAGTTGGAATTACCTTCGGAGTTGGCTTCTGTGCACCCAATATTTCATGTGTCGCTATTGAAGAAATGCATTGTGCTATTGGATAAGGTAGAAATAAAGGATCATCTCTCATACAAGAAGGTCCCAGTCCAGGTACTTGATCGTCAAATTCGTAAGCTGAGAAACAAGGAGGTAGCTTCAGTCAAGGTCTTATGGAGAAATCAACATGTTGAGGGAGCTACATGGGAGACTGAAGCAATTATGATGGCTAGATACCCCCATTTGTTTCCTTCCGACTTAGTTTCAATTCAAGGTATCAACTCCCTCCCCAAAACTGCTTTTAGTTTATATGTCTCAATTTCTTTCATGTAAATGAACATGTGCATGATTAGTAAATCCAGTTCAAACTTGTGATTCAGTTCAGAGATAGTCATTCTGCTAGTTTTTAGCTTTCATGATCAGTATTCGTGTATAAAAGTTTCCATTCTATGCTTTCCTGTGTTTTTTTCAACATTAAAGGATGAATGTTCCCAAGGGGGAAATATTATAATGCCCCGAAAACTCAAAGACTAGACCGGGGACTTAAATCAGAGAAAACTAAAAAATTTGTACCAGGTCACAGAACGAGTCATTTTGTGACCCGTGGGGAGTGACCCGAGTCGTTAAGTGACTCATGGTGAGGTCTAAGTTTAATTTGAAATTTGGAGAAAGTGGTGACCATGGGGGTGACCACGAGTAGTGGTATGACCTGTGGTCTAGGATATACATAAGGCTGGGAAAATGCTAGGCAGTGTACTCAACGGGTCCTCACCACGACTTGTTTGGGACATCACCGGTCGTGGTGTCACCTGTAGGGACTTATGGAAATATTGGGGCAGTGTAGTCCTTGAGTCGTGGTTACCACTCACGACTCTTTGGGTCCCTCATGGTGACCACATGTGGTGTTCAGGCAGTGCACCTCACAAGTGTGACCACGAGTAGTGGTCACTGACCACAAGTCGTGGTCACTGACCACGGCCTGTTAGGTTACCCATGGGGACTGACAGTCAGTTTTTCCCTATGAATTTTCAAGGGCCTTTCAGTAAATGTATACCCTCCTAAACTTTAAACTACGACATTTTAACCATATTTTCAGACTTACTAGTGGGGTTAAATGGTTTCTTTCCTTATTTCCCACTCAGACCTTCAGAAAATAGATCATAGAATTCTCTCAAGAACTCTCAGAGCAAGAACTAGGGCAGTCTACTTCTCCTCAGATTCTCAAGTAATTTCGACGGATTTCTTTATTAGGTATGTCAGAATTCAACTAGGGAATAGTTCTTCCCTTATGTCTCCAAAAATTCTTCCTATTTTCTTATTAGTTCTAGCTTTGCAGATTATCAAATGTTAAGAAAGTCTTACTCATGCTTCATTTAATTTATGTGGAATATTATTTTTATAATAATTATAGATATTTTTCACCGGTTTGTGATAGTATTGATGCTTATCCCTGTACATTGAGTTTAGACCTAGTCCTTGTCCTGCTATAGTGATTAAACCTTGAAATTTTTCTGATTCTATCAGTGTTGTGAACTCTCTTACTATTTTTATATGCTAAATTCTCAGTCAGATACTTGGTTGCCTAGCTTTAGTCAAAATGTGAGAATACTCAGTGTCAGTCAGAAATGTCAGCTGATCAGTTTGACAACAGAAATTTCTGAGGTGTAAGTAGTACCTCCCAGTTATCAAAATCAAATTCAAAATTCAGTTTCATTGGTCCACTAGGCGGTCATGAGACTTAGATATACAACTCTGATTAGCCTTAGGACCCAGTATTAGATTTTAGTTTATTTTGTAGACAAATACGACGCTTTCAAATAAGCAACTCTGACCAGTCTTAGAACCCAGTTTAAGAATCTAGTCCGATAAGACTCTCAAGTTGCTCTCAAATATGTATACCTGACTAGTCTTGGGCCCCAGTTTCGAGTTATCAGCTTAGAATTCAGTCTAGGACTATCCAGTGGGAGTAGGACTGAGCACCGAGCGGGCCGGGGTTCCAGCGCACCCAGGTTCCTAGAACTACGTTGCCAGCGTAGGTTACAGTATTTATTGGCCTGATCAACTCTACACTTTTGTGATCACCCAGTTCATGCCTTTATACCCTAGCAAGGTATATTGGGTCCTGCCGATGGAGTGCATACATCGGACTCCATGTTTAGCTCACATGGTTATATGTCGGTTATAGACTCTCCCACTAGTCAGTATAGTTTAGTTTCATTTCAGTTCAGCTCAGTTCAGTATCCCAGACTTAGAACATGCTTTGGCCATCAGACAGGGCCTTTTAGGCCACCTTAGTAGTTCAGTTATTAAGTTCAGTAGTTTTAGTTGGTCATTACATATCTTTTAAGTTCAGCATTTTCTTTTAGTTATCCTATTGTGTTATGTTTCTCTCACCTACTCAGTAGATTCAAAGTACTGACGCATACTTTTTATACTATACCATTTTATGATACAGCTGTAGGATCTCGATCTCAGCTTCGTTAGCCAACGGCTCACCGAAGATCTCAACCATTCCAGTTGGTGAGTCCTCATCCTTCAAGGACAAAGATTTATTACTTCAGTTATACTTTCATTCCTTTTTATTTAGATTTGGAGTTAGCTGGGGGTTTGTCCCAACAGCTCATCAGTCATAGTGGCTTTCAAACGTAGATTTATTTTTTAAACATGTAGTTTTATTCTAATATCTTCAAATATTATGAACCAGCTTTATTTTTCTCAAAGTATTTATATTTTTTCCTTAAACTTCTAGTATATGTATTTTTATATCAGTCAGAATGCCAGTGTATGATAGATTAGGGGTTGACTTGGGGTCACTTGTGACTTCAAGTACCGTGTTTCGTCCAGGATATATATATATATATTAGTTTGTAACTCTTTTTTATATATCTAATTCAGCCAAAATATGTGCATTTCATGAAATCTAAAATAATTGAAAGGAAAGTACGAATAGTTTGCTCATAACTATTTAAATTAGTTAACTGTTATATTATATTACATAATAAAAAAAATTATTTCCTATATTTGATTACATTCTTATTGAATGTCATATATAAGTCGTAAATATAAAATAATTTTAATTAATTAAGTATTACATTAAAAAAGATTCATTTTTTATATTTTATTACATTCTTATTGAATGTCATATGTAGATCATAAATATAAAATACTCTAAAATAATCAAAAGTCATTTTGATTCACTAAAAGAAGTTAATACACAACATACAATTATTTTTTTGCACACTCTTTCTTTATTGCATCACAGATGTACGATTGAAAACTACAATTGAGAATTAAATACTGAAAATATTGAAACAAAATTCTCAAAATTTAAAAATAGTAGAAACATCTAAACATACATAATTTATTATAATAATCTAAACACCTTATATATTAGATATTGAAAAGAATTTAGATAAAGATATATATATTTTTCAATCATTTGTTAGACATATTTTATAATTTTTCTTTTTATATGCTGAAGGTAATAGGACAAAGAAAAATGAAATAGAAAAATGAAGAGGAGGAGGAAAGAAAATGTTGTTATGCTAACAATAAAATTTCAATAGATCGGGTGACGAAAACATGAGAAATATTATTTTTTTTCCTTTTTCTTATTTATTTTCTTTCTCTTTGATCTCTTTTTAATTTTTTCTTATTTGCTTCACTCTTTTCCCTCTAGGTCCTAATCCGTTATATCTCTTTATGAATGCAAATTATTATTTTTCTCCTCTTAATTAATATTTTAAATTTTTGGGAACTTGATGCGCTTCGTGTAGTTATATCTAAAAAAAACATCAGGAAATTTAGAAATAATTTATCTAAAAATATAATTGAGATAGAAAAAATAAAAAAATAAACTATAAAATTAAGAAAATAATAAAATCACAAAATAAATGGTTTAATAGAATTGGAGTTTAAAAAGATGACATTTTCATGATTAAATATTCTTTAAAACGAAAATAAAAATTTATTAAGAAAAATTTCATATATTTTGAAGCTAACACAAGATTTTATTAATTTTAATATAGTTTAAATATATGAATTTAAAGACTTGATTTTTTTTTCTTTCATTATATGATGAATCTTTTTCTATTAATATAAAAGAAAAAGAGAGAGAAAAAGTGATCAAACTAAAAATAGGAGAAACAAGAGGTATGCATTTCTATTTCATTTCTTTTTTGATATTTTATGTTTTCATTGTACTTATTTTTCTTTTATTTTTTATCATCATCTAAATAAATTAAATTGTTAATTTTGCCTCTATCCTCTAGTGTATTTATTTTTTATTTATTTATTCCTTTTTTCTTCCTATTTTTTTCTTTTCTTTTCTCTATCCGAAAATTACTCTAAAAAAATTATTGTTTTTTTGTTTTTATAAATTTCTATTTTCTTATTCTAACTCTCTGACATCGTAATGTATTGCTATTTCAATATTTCTATTACTCATTTTATAAGTAAGGAAAAGTACATTTGAAAAAAAAAAGTAAATAGTTGAAAATGCAAAAGAAAAAATCTTACAATTTATATAATTTATAATTTAAAAAATTCAGCAACAACATTTATGTCACACCCCGCTTTGGGGGGTATGACTGGCACCTGGTGCTCTACTAGGACCTGAACTGCTAGACTACTGAGCCTGAGCACATCTGGTGCCTGGCTGGCTCTAACTCAAATTCAGGGAAACAACGAGCTATCTAACGGCTGTAAATACAGCATCCGTCCGACTAGGCCTATAGCCACCTGTACCTGTACTAACAGCTAACCAGAAACATATCAATATAGGGGAGCCTATGCGGGCCGACAAGGCCACCATGCTGTCTAGTTATCTGTAACTCAACAATGAAATATTGAAAAGCTACGTGACCGGCAAGGTCACCACTACTGTCAAGCTATGGCCCCACACGGCCAATATAAAAGAAACAGAAGTACTAACAGCTATACAACTGCACGGCCTCACACGACCGGCTCATCTGACCACAGGGAAATATATACAGACTGTAAGCCTCTAAGAATACTGATAAGATGGTCGGGACAGGGCCCCGACCTACCCATGCTGTACAACAAAAGAAAAGGGATAAACCTCTAGCTATCTAGCTCCGGATGACTGAAGCTGATGACCCTGTGAGCTGGCTGGAATCACGAGGTATCGGCCCCTCGTCTATGAGTACCTGCAGGCAAGTAATGCAGCGCCCCCAAGGGGCGTCAGTACCACTGGTACTGAGTAGGTAAAACAATAACTGAAAGAAATATCTGAAAACAACAACACAACTGATGGAACTGAAATAAGAATGAATAGACTAACTGACTGAAAATGTAAAGTTATGCCTACTCTTAACTATACTCGAAGGAGTAGGAATCATACCTGGAGATGTATCGTTCTACTGTCGATCTACTCGTATCTCGTGTAACATGGCATAACATAACATAACATAACATAGCACACACAAACCTTACCCGGCCCCCATAAGCCGGGAGGTACAACCAACACGCAATCTATACCCCTACCCCGGTCGTCCCATCTCCTATAATAACTATAAGCATCCTGCCGGCCCCCTGGGTATGCACTTGGGCTCACTGAGCCCCTGACTATAACTGTACCTGAGTTCGGAGGACTCCTGAATCAACACCCCGGGCGTATCCGCTCGACGGGGGTGTATATAAGGGTCGACCAAGGTACAATATGGGAAAACTGGCATCCCATCTTCGTCCCCTGTGGGACGGCATGCCACTCCGTAGAGCGACGTATCCTCGTCCTCTGGCAGACGAGTCGATACAGCTATTAACCCTGGGGCAGTCATGGATGCTAGGTAATCCAACCCCAAGACAATACAGTGGTCTCAACTAGTAATACTATCTGCATATACCACATACTGAAGCTAATGATAATAAAGTATTTGTACATACTGTGTGCTAAACTAGTGATAGTGATATGTACGTATTTAATACATGCTGAGACTGATAATAGTATATATATAAATATAATCTTCTGCCACACTGTACTGAGTCTAATGTTGAACATGATATAGTTTTTCTGCTGGAAACCATGCTGTATAACTGAGTTTCTATAGTAACATGATTTACTATTTCTAACATGCTTTCTAAACTTCATTTTAACCTATCATTCTACTTCTGAGATACCTTACAGGTATTTACATTGCTTTACTAGGTTTCAGCTGAGTACGATAATATCCTAACATTCTTTACTAAATCACATACTGGGCATGTTGTACAGTTCCTAACACTCGTGTTAGAATTTATATCGTGCTAGCAAGTTTCATGCTGTACATAACATGATGCTTCCAATATCGTACCAACATTCGTAATAAACATAACACACGACTTCTGAACATTCTACTGGCCTTTAAACTACTTTACTATACCGAGACTACTAACTTGCCGAGGAAACTAGCTTTACATACCTTCACTTCTGATTTCCCGACTAACCGGCGTAGCTTGGTCAGTATTTCAGCTATTCCTCCCAACTGCATTCATATATATATCAATCAGTACTAAATACAACTTTATTCTAAAAGACGACATCACTTTCGATATAATTATAGCCTAAACTTAGGCTTATCGAAAGACGGTCGAAAACTTGCTATTTTCCAAAAGTCCAGAAGGGAGAAGTATTCACTTCACAGCTAGGAACACATAAACACTAGTTTGGAGCAATTCCACTTACCTTAGTCCGGTAGATCGATGATTCGTCGGCCGTATTTCGTGAAACTAAATCCGTAGGAATGCTCTCTGCTGCTAAATACCTTGGTATCTGAGGTTAATTTTAGTTTGGACAACGTTTGGCAGCGTAATCGAGCGATAATATATTTACCCTCTTCGCCTTCCTCTATTTTGCTGTGTTTTCTGGAAATTTCAAATGTTTTAAATGAATTAAAACTGAAGTGGGGTTTTATATACTTGGGCCTGGACAGGGCCAACGTGTCACGGAGCCAACGCGGAGGCTCCACCTCCGTGACACGTTGCCATCGTGGAGGGGCTCTGCCTCGGCTCCTTCCGTGATGGTTCGACAGGTTATCTGTTCGATCCTTTCCCGGGCCTTTCTATAGCACGTATGGCTTTCAAATATGCCTAACCACTGTGCGAATAGGCCATCTAGGTGTCGGAAATCTTACGGGGTATAACATTCTCCCCCCTTAAGAACATTCGTTCTCGAATGGAAACTGCTATCTAGAGGACTTCTTAATTTACTTATTTAGAAAAAATTCGGCAGAGTCTCCCCTGTAGTATGGACTATACCAAAAACCTGAAAAGTAGAAAAGTCCAATATAGGTATTGCACACAATACCTTAGGATTCACTGGATAGCTAAGCATCAATCTTTCTTATTTATTCATACACAACTATAAGGTACTGCATAAGTAATAATACGGACATACCTCTCACCTGACTAGGCCTGGAATAAGTGAGGATATCTGGTCGTCATATCTTCCTCCGCTTCCCAAGTCATCTCCTCTCGGTTCCTATTACACCACAATACCTTGATAGACGCAATATCTTTAGTCCTCAATCTGCGAATCTGTCTGTCTAGGATAGCTACTAGAACCTCTTCATAGGCCAGCTTTTCTATAACCTGGATATCCTGGACTGGGACTGCTCTGGACGGGTCTCCCATGCATTTCCTCAGCATAGATACATGAAAGACCGGATGAACGGATTCTAATTCTGGAGGCAAGTTCAACTCATATGCTACTCGGCCTATCCTTCAACGAATCTGATAAGGCCCAACAAACCTCGGGCTGAGTTTACCTTTCTTGTCGAATCTCATTACCCCTTTCATCGGAGATACTTTCAGAAATACCCAGTCATTTACATCAAATTCCAAGTCTCTGCGCCGCACATCTGCATATGATTTCTGGCGACTCTGTGCAGTCAGTAAGCGTTCTCGGGTAAGCTTTACCTTTTCCTCTGACTGCTGAACAATGTCTGGCCCAACTAACGTTGATTCTCCTATTTCAAACCAGCCAACCGGCGATCTGTATTTTCACCCGTATAAAGCCTCAAAAGGAGCCATTTGGATGGCTGAGTGATAGCTGTTATTGTAGGCAAATTCAATTAACGACAAATGCTCATCCCAGCAACCACCGAAATCTGGCACACACGCTCGCAACATATCTTCGAGCATCTGAATTGTGCATTCAGCCTTTCCATCTATCTGAGGATGGAATGCTGTGCTTAAATTAATCTGCGTTCCCAGACCTCTCTGAAACGACCGCCAAAATCTAGCCGTAAACTGTGCTCCTCTGTCTGAAATAATGGATACTGGCACTCCGTGCAATCTGACTATCACTCGAATATACAACTCAACATAATCTTCGGCCGAGAAAGTAGCTCTTACTGGCAGGAAATGAGCTGATTTTGTCAATCTGTCAACTATCACCCATATAGAGTCATATCTGTGCTTAGTACGGGGTAATCCTGCTACAAAATCCATATTCACTGCTTCCCATTTCCAGAGAGGTACAGCTATATCCTGAGTCAAACCGCCTGGTTTCTGATGTTCTACTTTCACCTGTTGGCAGTTAGGACACTGGGCTACAAATTCAGCAATTTCTCTTTTCATACCTGGCCACCAGTAGTTTTCCTTGATATCGTGGCACATTTTTGTCGCACCGGGGTGAAGAGAATAACGGGCGTAATGTACCTCGTTCATAATCTGCTGGCGGAGCCCTGAAACATCGGGAACACATAGGCGACCTTTACATAACAGCACTTCTCCCTCAGTTACCTGAAAATCTGGCGCTTTACCCTGCTGGATTCTGTCTTTGAGCTGGATTAGGTCAGGATCCTCATATTGCCGTTCTTTCACTTCCACAACTAATGATGACACGGCGGTGTTTCGTATTACTGCACTACCGTCCTCTGTTTCTGCTACACGAATGGCTAGGCTAGCTAACTGATGTATCTCCCTAACCAATTCCTGCTGCTCGGGCTGCAAATATGCCAAACTCCCCATGGACTTACGACTGAGAGCATCTGCTACAACATTGGCTTTTCCTGGGTGGTATAGAATATTCACATCATAATCCTTTAACAGCTCAAACCAGCGACGTTGCTGCAGATTCAACTCCCTCTGAGTGAAGATGTACTGTAGGCTCTTGTGATCTGTGAAAATATCAACATGAACGCCATACAGGTAATGCCTCCACATCTTCAAGGCGTGGATCACTACGGCTAATTCCAGGTCGTGGGTAGGGTAATTCTTTTCGTGTTTCCTCAGCTGTCTGGAAGCATATGCAATCACTTTACCATGCTGCATCAACACACAACCTAACCCGATGCCTGATGCGTCGCAATACTCCGAATAACCTTCTGTACCTTCCGGCAATGAAAACACTGGGGCGGAGGTTAATCTGTCTTTCAGTTCCTGGAAGCTCTGCTCGCATGCCTCTGTCCACTGAAACTTTGCTGCTTTCTATGTCAGTTTAGTCAGAGGTGCCGCAATAGTCGAGAACCCTTCAACGAACCTCCTGTAATATCTTGCTAATCCCAGAAAGCTATGGACTTTAGTCGGAGTGGTAGGCCTAGGCCATGATTTAACTGCTTCTATTTTCTGCTTGTCAACTTGTACACCGCATCCGACACAATATGCCCTAAAAAGGCTACTGAATTAAGCCAGAATTCACACTTAGAAAATTTAGCATATAACTGGCAGTCCCTGAGGATCTGGAGCACTATCCGCAAATGAGTCCAATGATCTGCTTCAGAGCGAGAATACACCAGAATGTCATCAATGAATACTATTACGAACAAGTCCAGGAAGGGTCTGAAAATACTGTTCATCAGGTCCATGAAGATTGCCGGGGCATTCGTTAACCCGAAGGACATGACTAGAAATTCAAAATGTCCATATCGGGTCCTGAACACTGTCTTAGGAATATCTCTTTCACGTACTCGAACCCGGTGATATCCGGACCGCAAGTCAATCTTAGAAAAGTATCTGGCTCCCTGCAACTGATCAAATAAGTCATCAATTCTGGGAAGCGGGTACTTGTTCTTCACTGTAACTTTGTTCAATTGTCGATAATCGATGCACATACGGAGTGAGCCATCTTTCTTTCTCACAAATAGAACTGGCGCACCCCATGGTGAAGTACTCGGTCTAATAAAACCTTTATCCAACAAGTCTTTCAGCTGCTTCTTTAATTCTCTGAGTTCTGCAGGAGCCATACGATAGGGAGGAATTGATATCGGCTGAGTGCCTGGTAACAAGTCAATAGCAAAATCTATTTCCCTTTCTGGGGGAATATCAGGTAACTCATCAGGAAACAGATCAGGGAACTCGTTCACCACCGGAACGGACTGGAGTGTCGGAGATTCTGCTCGGACATCCTGAACTCTGACTAGATGGTAAATACATCCCTTAGATATCAATTTCCTCGCCTGAAGGTAGGAAATATACCTACCTTTTGGCGTAGCGGTGCTGCCCTTCCACTTCCGCACTGCTTCTCATGGAAAGTGGAATCGGACCGTCTTGGTCCAACATTCAACATTGGCAAAGCACGGCACTAGCCAATCCATACCCATTATGGCATCGAAGTCTATCATTTCTAACTCGACCAGATCTACTGTGGTCTGACGGTCAGAAACCTCTACTGTACACCCTCGGTAAATTCTGCTAGCTACGATAGAGTCACCGACGGGCGTGGATACTAAAAAGGGTTGCTGCAATAATTCTGGTGCAATATTGAACTTTCATGCCACAAATGGAGTAATGTAGGACAAAGTAGACCCTGGATCAATCAATACATAAGAAGGGTGTGAGCAGATAGTTAGCATACCTGTCACAACATCAGGTGACGCTTCTGAATCTTGTCTCCCTGGTAAAGCATATGTGCGGCTTGGACCCACACCTGCACTGGAGGCCTCTGATCTGCTCCGACCCCTGCCTGCTGAAACTGAGGGCCTGCGCCCTGCCGAGGATGCTGTGGCTCGTGACCCTGCAGATGCCCTGTCCTGTCTATCCTAATCCTCTTGACCTCTGGCTGGGCAATCTTTCATCAAATGGCCTTCTTGGCCACAAATATAACATCCGATGGAGCCATACCTGCATGCTCCAGGATGGCGTCGGCTGCATATAGGGCAAAGTGGTACGGTATACCTACTCTGCTCCGCCCTCCTCTGTAATGGTGAATCTGCCATCTGCGAGCCTCTGCCGGTCTCTGACTGCCCCCTGTGGCTAAATCTACCCCTCTGCAACTGTGGTGGAGGTGGGGGCCTGGGCGGCCTATCTAGCAATCGTGGCCTAGGTCCTCCCCGAGCCTCCCTCTGTAACTCAACTAGCTTGTCCCGGCGGCGCTGTTCCTGATTGGTCCTCCAGATCTCCCGATGCCACCGCCTGATGCCCTCAATATTCTGGGCAAATGCCTGAACTCGGGCAATATCCATGTCCTCTCGCAGTGTGGCCGTAATACAAGTCTCAACATATTCTGGATTCAACCCCATGATAAAGCGGTGTACTCTGGATGCCATGGTATCAACAAAGGCCGGTGCATACCGGGCCAAAGAATCAAACCGCAAGGCATATTCCCGAACACTCATGGCCCCCTGCTCTAGATGTAGGAACTGGTCTACCCGGGCCTGTCGAACCCCCCGCGGAAAATAGTGATCCAGAAAAGCTCCTGAGAAGCTGGACCAGGTCGGAGGGGAAACATCTCTCCCTTGGACCTTTCCCAGCTTTCATACCACAATACGGCGATGTCCCATAACCAGAATGCTGCCAACTCAACTGATTTTGTAGGTGTGGCATGCATAACCCTGAAAATTCTCTGCATTTGATCCAGAAAATCCTGAGGGTCCTCTGTCCGGTCTGTACCTATAAACTGTGGGGGATTCAGAGCCAAGAACTCTCGGACCCTCGAACTACCGGGCCCTCCTGATGACTCCACAACTGTAGACGGCATCGGTTGACGCTGAGCAGCCATCATCTGTGCTAACATGACTACCGCACTCCTAACCTCCTGGTCGGAAGGTATCGGTATGGGGACTACTGGAGGTAGTGACGCCCCAAGTGGCTCATGATGTGGTGGAGACTGCTGAGAAGGTTGGTACGATGCCTCTGTAGTGCCCTCTGATCGGGCTGTTTCTAAGCGAGGGTGAGGCATCCTGCTGGTGCCTTCCCCTGCGGCAATATCTAAGCTCCGGCCTGTGATAGGATGTCGCTGGTCTAACATTATTTGTAACCAAAGAATACAGTAAGCTTTAGGGACTCAACCCTATATTGTACCGCTCTACAGCACGACTGAATAAGAATAAAAGACAACCATTCTGTCATGCCTTGCAGCCCCCTACCCATAGTATGTGGTGCACAACACATCCATAGGCAGGACCCTACTTAGCACGGCTTGCAGACTCCCTGGGATACGAACTGCTCTGATACCAAGTTTGTCATACCCCGCTTTGGGGGGTATGACTGGAACCTGGTGCCCTACTAGGACCTGAACTGCTAAACTACTGAGTCTGAGCACATCTGTGACTGGCTGGCTCTAACTCAGATTCAGGGAAACAACGGGCTATATAACAGCTGTAAATACAGCCTCCGGCCGACTAGGCCTATAGCCACCTGTACATGTACTAACAGCTAACCAGAAACATATCAATATAGGGGAGCCTATGTGGGCTGACAAGGCCACCATGCTGTCTAGTTATCTGTAACTCAACAATGAAATATTGGAAAGCTACGTGACCGGCAAGGTCACCACTACTGTCAAGTTATTGCCCCACACGGCCAACATAAAAGAAACAGAAGTACTAACAGCTATACAACTGGACGGCCTCACACGACCGGCTCATTTGACCACAGGGAAATATATACAGACTGCAAGCCTCTAAGAATACTGATAAGATAGTCGGGATAGGGCCCCGGCGTACCCATGTTGTACAACAAAAGAAAAGGGATAAACCTCAAGCTATCTAGCTACGGATGACTGGAGCTGATGACCCTGTGAGCTGGCTGGAATCACGAGGTATCGGCCCCTCGTCTATGAGTACCTGCAGGCAAGTAATGCAGCGCCCCCAAGGGGCGTCAGTACCACTGGTACTGAGTACGTAAAACAATAACTAAAAAAAATATCTGAAAACAACAACACAACTATTAGAACTGAAATAAGAAGGAATAGACTAACTGACTGAAAATGTAAAGCTATGCCTACTCTTAACTATACTCGAAGGAGTAGGAGTCATACCTGGAGATGTATCGTTCTACTGTCGATCTACTCGTATCTCGTGTAACATGGCATAACATAACATAACATAACATAGCACACACAAACCTTACCCGGCCCCCATAAGCCGGGAGGTACAACCAACACGCAATCTATACCCCTACCCCGGTCGTCCCATCTCCTATAATAACTATAAGCATCCTGCTGGCCCCCTGGGTATGCGCTTGGGCTCGCTGAGCCCCTGACTATAACTGTACCTGAGTTCGGAGGACTCCTGAATCAACACCCCGGGCGTATCCGCTTGACGGGGGTGTATAAGGGCCGACCAAGGTACAATATGGGGAAAACTGGCATCCCATCTTCGTCCCCTGTGGGACGGCATGCCACTCCGTAGAGCGACGTATCCTCGTCCTCTGGCAGACAAGTCGATACAGCTATTAACCCTGGGGCAGTCATGGATGCTAGGTAATCCAACCCCAAGACAATACAGTGGTCTCAACTAGTAATACTATCTGCATATACCACATACTGAAGATAATGATAATAAAGTATTTGTACATACTGTGTGCTGAACTAGTGATAGTGATATGTACGTATTTAATACATGCTGAGACTGATAATAGTATATATATAAATATAATCTTCTGCCATACTGTACTGAGTCTAATGTTGAACAAGATATAGTTTTTCTGCTGGAAACCATGTTGTATAACTGAGTTTCTATAGTAACATGATTTACTATTTCTAACATGCTTTCTAAACTTCATTTTAACCTATCATTCTACTTCTGAGATACCTTACAGGTATTTACATTGCTTTACTAGGTTTCAGCTGAGTACGATAATATCCTAACATTCTTTACTAAATCACATACTGGGCATGTTGTACAGTTCCTAACACTCGTGTTAGAATTTATATCGTGCTAGCAAGTTTCACGCTGTACATAACATGATGCTTCCAATATCGTACCAACATTCGTAATAAACATAGCACACGACTTCTGAACATTCTACTGGCCTTTAAACTACTTTACTATACCGAGACTACTAACTTGCCGAGGAAACTAGCTTTACATACCTTCACTTCTGATTTCCCGACTAACCGGCGTAGCTTGGTCAGTATTTCAGCTATTCCTCCCAACTGCATTCATATATATATCAATCAGTACTAAATACAACTTTATTCTGACGGACGACATCACTTTCGATATAATTATAGCCTAAACTTAGGCTTATCGAAAGACGGTCGAAAACTCGCTATTTTCCAAAAGTCCAGAAGGGAGAAGTATTCACTTCACAGCTAGGAACACATAAACACTAGTTTGGAGCAATTCCACTTACCTTAGTCCGGTAGAACGATGATTCGTCGGCCGTATTTCGCGAAACTAAATTCGTAGGAATGCTCTCTGCTGCTAGATACCTCGGTATCTGAGGTTAATTTGAGTTTGGATAACATTTGGCAGCGTAATCGAGCGATAATATATTTACCCTCTTCGTCTTCCTCTGTTTTGCTGCGTTTTCTGGAAATTTCAAATGTTTTAAATGAATTAAAACCGAAGTGGGGCTTTATATACTTGGGCCTAGACAGGGCCAACGTGTCATGGAGCCAACGCGGAGGCTCCACCTCCGTGACACGTTGCCATCGCGGAGGGGCTCTGCCTCGGCTCCTTCCGCGATGGTTCGACAGGTTATCTGTTCGATCCTTTCCCGGGCCTTTCTCTAGCACGTATGGCTTTCAAATATGCCTAACCACTGTGCGAATAGGCCATCTAGGTGTCGAAAATCTTACGGGGTATAACAATTTAATATTTTTATTTAATTTTATGAGCATCTCATATGACAACAATAGATTGTGATTGCCACCTGCTCACTTCGTTTTGGCTTCAATTGTGATAAAAAAAAACTACCTAAAGATATATAATTCTTATAAAGAAATTTCAGTTTAATTTATTAAATAAGATACTATTGACTAAGGTTGAAGTTGAGCAACATCATTGTGTTTATCAAGTATATATACTTATTAGAGTTAATTCTTCTGCTAATTTTTTTAAAAGCAGAAGAAATGAATAAATTTTTAAAGAAAACGTAAATGTTCATCATATCATAAGAAGTATCTAAAGAAAGGCGTATTTCAAGATTTAATATATATTTCTTTAAGCCATCAATAATATATTTTGAACCTTAATTAGTAGTAGCAGATTTCCTACAAATTTACACAAAACCAATTTGAGCCTGAATAAAATATAAACTTATGACAATAAAAAAATCATAAAAATTTTAACTAAAGAAACTTAATAGAGAGAACACACGAGAAAGTAAACACAAAAAAAAAAGTTACAATAACTAAAAAAATTTAATAGAGAGAACACACGGAAAAATAAATATAAAAGACAAAAGATACAACACACACATTTTCATTAGAATCTTTATCATAAGAAAATAGATTGTTTTTAAAAAAAAGAAATACAAAATTGATGCATAATTTTTTGAGCTCTTTTTTGACAGCCACTCTCGCAGGCTGATCAACATCCAAGAGCCTTCTTCATCAAGTCAAGTAGTAGCATGGATCTAATACTACAATAATAATATGAAAACATCACTACTTCAAATATAATAAAAGGATAATCTTAATGTCACAATCAAAAATGATCGTGATTGGCACCCACGCTAACCCCCCGGTGGGTGGACAAATGATTCCCAAACATTAACTAAGAAACGAGCATTCATAATAAACCTTTACTAACATAAAGCAAACTGAATTGTTTGACACGAATAAACGATTTAAAACTATCTTCAAAACAAAACCCAAGACCTGATTGTCATTACACCAGACGTCTGCCTACAACTTTAAGAAAATGCTAAGTCTAAAACATAAAAGAATCAAATGTCTAAAAAAGAAAAACATCTTCAACAGGAGAGTGGTATTTCCTCTTTGATCTTCTCGCCTCTCAAACTCCGTTGCTGCTCTATAGGTGAGGACGTGAGAAATTATCGGGTCCGAATTCTGTACTTAGAAAAAAAATGTAGGAGTAGGGTTAGTACATAACACAGTACTGATAGGCATCATTGGCTAACCCTAAATAATAACAAGTATACACATTAATAACAATACAAGATCAATCTTCAAGATAAAAGGAAAGAACAGAACATTTCAGACACACTAGCCCTACATAGGGGATAGTCGACCTATTCACTAGATTGGACTATTCGCTGCAACGATCTTTTGACCGCTACAGTGGAGATAGTTTAGTTGTAATGGTACTTCCTTAGGCAGTAGCTCGACTATGCTGTACTCTATCAGTTTTTCAGTTCATCAGTTTCACAATTCACATATTCCACAAAATCTCTCAAATAATGCACACTTAAGGACAACAAATAATACCACTTAGTATCACTTATGAGTTCAACAGGTAATTACAGCAGAATCCACCCAAAAGTTACCAACATTATGACAGGGTCACACTTAGAACTAGAGACATGTTCTTCATTATCCAACTCACATAACATAAATAGTAATTGACACAACCTCTTAGCACATTCTTTATACAACTTTATTTGCGTATAATAACAACACAACATAACATAACATAACATAACATGAAAACCAATGATGGCATGTCGGGCACACGTCTCTGCCATTACGCCATAATCACTCAACCACACAATCAGTATACACACATGCTAGAGGATCTTATTTCTGTCTTTTCAGTCATGACCTGCAGGAGACTCTAGAAATTCATGTACTTTACCGGTGTGGTACCCGCTCTCACTCATATGCTCATCTGGATGCTCCCTTCGGATACGAGCCACTCAATAATATTCGCTCGCCTGGATGATCCCCTCAGGCTTGAGCCTCTTATTTCAGGATACAGTTATTATTCTAGCCATTCTCATCCGCTAAAAACAACAAGATGCATTACATAAACGTATACATATACATATATATATATATATATATATCAATCCTAGGAGTCTACTTTCCACTCCTTCACTTGTCCAAATACAGAACCTCAATTCACATGATAGATTCATAAACGAAGTTCACTTCACAATTCCACATAATCTTGAAAACAGTTTATAATCATCTCATGTCAACATGATATTCCCTATTTATTCACATAAAAATCTCACAACAAAGAATGTATGAAGACCAATCATATATGATCATCAAATATGCATACAAGCCATTATGCAGGGTCTAACCCTCCAATCATAACCTACCTCGATATTCGAAGATATCAACTCAACTACTCTGTTGGAGCCTTGCGCTTCCTCAAAGCTTTGGAACATTCGAAATCTATGCAATACAAAGTAATTCGTTAATTACTCTTCAATTTAGGGTCTAAATAGATCAAACCCTCCATTTTTAGGGTACTTTAATAAGAAAGCACTTTCCTTCCACCTAGTTCTAAGTCTCCACCTTGTCTAACCCATAATTATTAGAAAGAAAGTCCTTAGAAAGCGACTATTACCCATAATTCCTCAATTAAACCATCATATTACTCCCCATAATCCAGCCCTAGTTCATCAACTTAGGGTTCTCTAAGCTTTAGAATTTCACCACTCACAGGTCCCTCTAAGCTTTCTACAATAGTCAATACCCATTAAAGAGGCTAGGGAACAAGAAACTCACCTTAGTGTAACAATTTTTTGCTCTGGAGAAGAATTCTCCTTCAAACCTTGCTCTCTCATATCTTTGAAATAATGGGACTTAATCCCAGAAATTTCACTTAAACTCACTTCCTGATTTTTGTCTTCTGCTGCAGTGGATATCCGCTTCCCTAAGGTGGAACTACGACTATTACTAAGATCTCGCGACAACGAGAATCCCACCACTGCAGCGGTCCCCCGAACCAGTAGCTACCCAAAGTTGTCCAATTTCCCACTTAGCTTATTTCACAGCATTTGTTGTCACACCCCGCCTTAGGGGGTATGACTGGCACCTGGTGCCCTATAAGGACCTGAACTGCTAGACTGCAGAGCCTGGGCACATCTGGTGCCTGGCTAGCTCTAACTCACATTTCTGGAAACAAAGGGCTATATAACGGCTGTAAACACAGTCCCCGGCCCATTGGCCTATAGCCTCCTATACCTGTAATAACAGCTAACCAGAAACATGCAACTATAGGGAAACCTATGCGGGCCGACAAGGCAACCATGCTGTCTAGTTATCTGTCACTCAACAATGAAATACTGGAAAGCTACGTGACCGGCAAGGTCACCACTACTGTCAAACTATGGCCCCACACGGCCAACATAAACGAGATAAAAGTACTACCAGCTAAACAACTGCACGGCCTCACACGACCGGCTCAACTGACCACAGGGAAATATATACAGACTGCAAGCCTCTAGAAATAACAATAGAAATAATCGGGATAGGGCCCCGACCTACCCGTGCTTTACAACAAAAGAAAACGAAATACACCTCTGGGATTCAGTCTCCGGATGACAGGAGCTGAATACTCGATCGCTGACAGGAATCACGATGGATCGCCTGCTAGTCCAAGAATACCTGCAGGCAAGTAATGCAGCGCCCCACCGGGCGTCAGTACCGCTGGTACTGAGTATGTAAAGCAATAATTGAAAGAAATACCTGAAAACAACAATATAACTGATGAAACTGAAGTAGGAAGGAATAGATTAACTGTCTGATAATGTAAATCATACCTTCTCTTAATTATACTGGAAGGAGTAGGAGTCATACCTGGAGACGTATCATTCTACTGCCGATCTACTCGTATCTAATGTAACATGGCATAACATATCATAACATACATAGCACACACAAACCTTACCCAGCCCCCAAAAGCCGGGGGGTACAACCAGCGTAGAATCTATACCCCTACCCCGGTCATCCCATCTCCTAAAATAGCTATAAGCATTCCGCCGGTCCCCTAGGTAAGCACTTGGGCTCGCTGAGCCCCTGACTATAACTGCATCTGAGTCCGGAGGACTCCTGAATCAACACCCGGGCGTATCCGCTCGACAGGGGTGTGTAAGGGCCGATCAAGGCACAATATGGGAAAAACTGGCATCCCATCTTCGTCCCCTGTGAGACAGCATGTCACTCCGTAGAGCAACGTATCCTCGTCCTCTGGCGGACGAGTCGATACAGCTATCAACCTTGGGGCGGTCATGGATGCTAGGTAGTCCAACCCCAAACAATACAACGGTCTCAACTAGTAATACTATCTGCATGTCCCACATACTGAAGCTAATAGTGGTAACGTATTTGTATATACTATATGCTGAGCTAGTGATAGTAATATGTGTATACTTAATACATGCTGAGGCTGGTAATAGTATATACGTATAAATATAGTCTTCTGCCAGACTGTACTGGGTCTAATGCTGAACAAGGTGTGGTCTTTCTGCTGAAAACTATGTTTTATGCTGAGTTTCTATAGTAACATGATTTACTATTCCTAACATACTTTCTAACTTCATTTTAACTTATCATTCTACTTCTGAGATGTCTTACAGATATTACATTGCTTTACTGGGTTTCAACTGAATACAATGATATCCTAACACTCTGTGTCACATCACATACTGAGCATGCGGTGCAGTTCCTAACACTTATATTAGAATCTATATCGTGCTAACAAGTTTCGCGCTAAATACAACATGATGCTTCTAATATCATACCAACATTCGTAATAAACACAACACATAACTTCTGATTATTCTACTGTCCTTTAATTTACTTTACTATGCCGAGCTTGCTAACTTGCCGAGGAAACTAACTTTACATACCTTATCCTCGAACTATCCGTCTATCGGACGAGGCTCGGCCGGTACTTCAACTATTTTCTCCCAACTGCATTCATAAATATGTCAATTAATACTAAATACAGCTTTATTTGAAAGAGCAACGTCACTTTCGATATAGTTTATAGCCTAAACTTAGGCCTATCGAAAGACGGTCGAAAACTCGCTATTTTCCAAGAGTCCAAAAGGGAGAAATATTCACTTCACAGCTAGGAACACATAGACACTAGTTTGGAGCAATTCTACTTACCTTAGCTCTGTAGCTCGACGACTCGTCGGCCGTATTTCACGAAACTAAATCCATAGGAATGCTCTCTGCTACTAAATACCTTAGTACCTGAGGCTAATTTGGGTTTGGACTGTGTTTGGAAGCGTAATCAAACGATAATATATTATCTTCCTTCGTCCCTTTCTGCCCCCTGCGTTTCTCTGGAAATTTCTAATGGTTTAAATGAAATAAAACCGAAGTGGGGCTTTATATACTTGAGCCTGGACAGGGCCAACGTGTCACGGAGCCAACGCGGAGGCTCCACCTCCGTGACACGCTGCCATCGCGGAGGGGCTCTGCCTCAGCTCCTCCCGCGATGGTTCGGCAGGTTTCTCGTCCGATCTTTTTCCCGGCCTTTCTTTAGCACGTATGGCCTTCAAATATGCTTAACCAACGTGCGAATAGGCCATCTAGGTGCCGAGAATCTTACGGGGTATAACATTCTCCCCCCTTAAGAACATTCGTCCTCGAATGTACACTGCTATCTAGAGGACTACTTAACTTACTTTCTAGAAAAATTTCGGCAGAATTTCCCCTGTAATATGGACTATAGCAAAAACCTGAAATGCAGAAAAGTCCAACACAGGTACTGCACACAATAATTTAGGATCCACTGGATAACTAAGTATCAATCTTTTTCATTCACACACATACATCTATAAGGTACTGCATAAGTAATAATACGGACATACCTGTCGCCTGACTAGGCCTGAAATAGGTGAGGGTATCTGGCTTTCATATCTTCTTCAGCTTCCCACGTCATTTCCTCATGATTCCTGTTACGCCACAATACTTTGACAGACGCAATATCTTTAGTCCTCAACCTGCGAATCTGTCTGTCTAGGATAGCTACTGGAACCTCTTCATATGCTAACTCTTCTGTGACCTGGACATCCTGGACTGGAACAACCGTGGAAGGATCTCCTACGAACTTCTTCAACATGGATACATGGAATACTGGGTGAACAGATGCTAACTCTGGAGGCAAGTTCAATTCGTATGCAACTCGGCCTATTCTTCGCCGAATCTGATATGGCCCAATGATTCTCGGGCTAAGCTTGCCTTTCTTGCCAAATCTCATTACCCCTTTCATCGGAGACACTTTCAGATATACCCAGTCATTTACCGCAAATTCTAGATTTCTGCGTCGTACATCTGCATAAGACTTCTGGTGGCTCTGAGCAGTCAGTAAACGTTCTCGGATAAGCTATACTTTTTCCTCTGACTGCCGAACAACGTCTGGGCTAACCGACGCTGACTCTCCTATTTCAAACCAACCATTTGGTGATATGCATTTTTGCATGTATAATGCCTCAGAAGGCGCCATCTGGATGGCTGAATGATAACTGTTATTATAAGCAAATTCAACTAACGAAAGATGCTCATCCCAGCTACCCCCAAAGTCTGGCACACACGCTCGCAGCATATCCTCGAGCGTCTGAATAGTGTGCTCAGCCTATCCGTCTGTCTGAGGGTGGAATGCAGTGCTCAGATTAATCTGTGTTCCCAATCCCTTCTAGAATGATTGCCAAAATCTAGCTGTGAACTGCACTCCTCTATCTGTAATAATGGATACTGGCACTCCGTGCAATCTGACTATCTCTCAGATATACAATTCTGCGTAATCTTCAGCCGAGAAAGTAGTCCTTACTGGCAGGTAATGAGCTGATTTAGTCAATCTGTCAATTATCGCCCATATAGAATCATGTCTGTGTCGGGTACGGGGTAATCCTTCCATAAAATCCATAGTCACTGCTTCCCATTTCCAGAGAGGCACAGCTATGTCCTGAGTTAACCCGCTTGGTTCCTGGTGTTCCGCCTTTACCTGTTGGCAGTTAGGACACTGGGCAACAAACTCAGCAATTTCCCTTTTCATACCTGGCCACTAGTAGTTTTCCTTGATATCATGGTACATTTTTGTCGCACCCGGGGTGTAGAGAATAACGAGCGTAATGTACCTCGTTCATAATCTGCTGGCGGAGTCTTGAAACATCTGAAACATATAGACGGCCTTTAAAACGCAGCACTCCTTCCTCTGTTACCTGGAAATCCGGCGTTTTCCCCTGCTAACCAGGTCAGGATTTTTATACTACCGTCCTTTTATTTCCACAACTGATGACGACACCGCAGTGTTCTAGATTACCGTTCTGTTGTCCTTCATTTCTATTACACGAACGGCTAAATTGACCAATTGATGTATCTCTCTGACCAACCCCTGTTGCTCGGGTTGCACATACACCACACTCCTAGTAGATCTATAGCTAAGAGCGGTTGCTGCTCCATTACCTCTTCTTGACTAATATAACATTTTCATACTTATAGAGCTCGGCATATAATTGACGGTTATACTGACTTGTCTTGCCGAAGAGATCGACAGGTAGTAAAAGTTTACAGGCGTAACTAGAGCTTATCTGGCCCTCCGGCCACATGCTAAGGCTACTTGTTGCTGGGATAACCTGAACGACCGTTTGTGTACCTTGTGCCTTTATTTGATCAGAGGATCCTGATATTGACCATGACTTCTAATGATCTGGTTGCATAACCTTAAATGATTGAATAATCGGGTTGAATGACCCGGATGTGGCAGTAGTCTAACAATGTTCTAACTGTTCTACTTGAGTACTTATAGTTCATGCATAACTGCAGACTTTTCGGCATCTAATTGCTTTGTTATTTGCTTGAACCACTGTAAGGCTAGGCTTAATTAAACTTACTCCCAGGCGATCAATCTCTGGATCTTCACCGGGAGTCTACTAATCCCCTGGTCTTAATAAACACTGTGCTAGCAGGGTGCTATCAATTTCTTACGCCTTGTGTGTATCCACTTGGATTTATTCTATTATTCTGGGGAATTCTCGGTCTTATGAGCTATTCTGTAAATACTGGCCTTCTGCTAGGGCTTTGTATCTGAATACCTTACAAGAACCAGCTGAAGTACTAGTCTGTCACTGACTACTGATATGGACCCCTTTTTTGGGGTGCCCACGGGCTTGTCTGACTTGCGGAGTATTCCTTGTAATAACTGCTAGGTTGACTAAGGTCGACTCTCACCTACAAGGCTGGGAAAATGATGTACGACCACTTAACATACTAGAAAAATTCTGGTTCCGGCATATACAATAATGCTATTGATTTTTAGAGATGCTTCCCTGCTAATACAAGCTCCAGCTAGTCGTTAGACCATCTAACTGTGCTCTTATCATCTAGCCATCTGATTCAGGCCATTAACTCTAGTAAGCTTCCAGAGCCTAGATCTGGCAACAACACATAAGTCCATTAACTTAATAACTAACAACTGAGACAGTTTCTATGACTTCATACATAATTCACACTTAATCTGCCCTTTCTTTTCTGCTTTCCCTTTCTCCTTTCTTCTCTCCTTTTCTTTCTTTCTTCTCTTTCTTTTTTTGGCAAGGGGGGTCCTGCAATGCAATTTGCACATGCTTTCTAGAACTAATCAGCATCTGTGATTGTAACCCCTATAGGCAGCTACTCACAACATATCTATTATCTGTATACATATATATATTAATAAATACGTACAATACATACTGAATTCTGTAATGATACGTAATCTCTGACACACTTTACTAAATTTCATATTGTACATGATATACTGCTTCTGTGGTCTAATAATACCTCCTGCTTTCTCTTAACATTTCATTGTATTGTCACCCCATTCTGAAAGTAACAAACATAAACACTTTAGTTATTGTCTGCTGTTTGAAATTCCGCCACTCTTGCGATGTGGGGTCAACGTTCGAATCTTGTGGCCTTACTAGGCATATATTGAGAGCCCATGACTGTCTGCTGGGCCTTATCTCTAGGCCACACTAGATTAAATTTGTTGTATCGGCAATTTCTCAACTTCCCCATGAGCGAACATACTGCAGTATTCTGGACCGCAATCTTACTGTCAGCCCGATGCTTAATCCTTAATACGATATTCTATCAATCCGGGGGTAAATCCTAATTTCCCCACAACATCTGACACTCCTACTTCTTCCCCTCATCGTGCTTAAGTTGAACTCTGGGGTTCAAGGTACCTGCCTTTCGTTGTTAATGAGATTACTGATCAAGCCTTGGCCTATACTTCTTCTGGCTTATATTCAGGCCCATCTGATTCACATGACCTCTATATCTTTCGATGTCACAACTGGATCATAACTATAATCTTACAAGTATGTCTTGCTATCTGTTAGCATATATGGCGGACTTGGCCTTTTTCTGACTCGAAGTTGACTATTACTAGGCATTCATCACTAGCAGGTCTTTTACCCCTACTTCGGGTAAGCTAACAATCTTACTTCCTCTTTACGCTCACTAACACTTACTGGAATTAATCAATCTATCTTCACTTACTGCTTGTTTTGGGTAGCCTCACCTTAATTCTGATGCCCCTTTACTGTACTGGAATCAAGGTCAAGAGGTAGGAATAGCCCTTTTCTTGTTGCAACAGATAGAAACGTATAACTGTACCACATCTGGAAAAAAATGTGGTTGGGATTCCTGCATTTCCCTCTCTTTCTTATACTTACCTGGTGGTCTGACCTTATCTGTAATCTTAATCAGGTCTTATATAGCTAATAAATAAATCAACTCGTCTGTACATTACATTCCTGACTTCCTATTTTGACGTTATCAACATATACTGGGGATAGTACCGATAAAGGTATCATGCTGGGAGGTTTCGAGTACCTCCTCCTGCTGTTGTAGTTATCATGTAACTGGCTGATGCCCTCTTCTGTTGTTATATCTGATCTTCTGCCTGTAGTAGGGTAATGCTGATCTGCCTTTGTATCTGTAATCAAAGAATACGGTAAGTTTTTAGGGACTCAACCCTATACTGTACCGTTCTAAAGCACGACTGATTGAGAAGGAAGGGTAACCATCCTATCATGCCTCGCAGCCTCCTGCCTATAGTATGTGGTGCACAACACATCCATAGACAAGACTCTACTTAGCACGGCTTGCAGACTCCCTGGGACACGACCTGCTCTGATACCAAGTTTGTCACACCCCGCCTTGGGGGGTATGACTGGCACCTGGTGCCCTACTAGGCTGAACTGCTAGACTGCTGAGCCTGTGAACATCTGGTGCCTGGCTGGCTCTAACTCACATTTCTGGAAACAAAGGGAAACCTATGCGGGCCGACAAGGACACCATGTTGTCTAGTTATCTGTAATTCAACAATGAAATACTGGAAAGCTATGTGACCGGCAAGGTCACCACTACTGTCAAACTATGGCCCCACACTGCCAACATAAACGAGATAAAAGTACTACCAGCTAAACAACTGCACGGCCTCACACGACCGGCTCAACTGACCACAGGGAAATATATACAGACTGCAAGCCTCTAGGAATAACAATAGAAATGATCGGGACAGGGCCCCGACCTACCCGTGCTGTACAACAAAAGAAAACAAAATACACCTCTAGGATTCAGTCTCCGGATGACAGGAGCTGAATACTCGATCGCTGACAGGAATCACGACGGATCGCCTGCTCGTCCAAGAATACCTGCAGGCAAGTAATGCAGCCCCACCGGGTGTCAGTACTGCTGGTACTGAGTATGTAAAGCAATAACTGAAAGAAATATCTGAAAACAACAATATAACTAATGAAACTGAAGTAGGAAGGAATAGATTAACTGTCTGATAATGTAAATCATACCTTCTCTTAATTATACTGGAAGGAGTAGGAGTCATACCTGCAGACGTATCGTTCTACTGCCGATCTACTCGTATCTAACGTAACATGGCATAACATATCATAACATACATAGCACACACAAACCTTACCCAGCCCCCCATAAGCCGGGGGGTACAACCAGCACAGAATCTATACCCCTACCCCGGTCATCCCATCTCCTAAAATAGCTATACGCATCCCGCCGGTCCCCTGGGTAAGCACTTGGGCTCGCTGAGCCCCTGACTATAACTGCATCTGAGTCCGGAGGACTCCTGAATCAACACCCGGGCATATCCGCTCGACAGGGGTGTATAAGGGCCGATCAAGGCACAATATGGGGAAAACTGGCATCCCATCTTCGTCCCCTGTGGGACAGCATGCCACTCCGTAGAGCGACGTATTATTCCTAACATACTGAGTTTCTATAGTAACATGATTTACTATTCCTAACATACTTTCTAACTTCATTTTAACTTATCATTCTACTTCTGAGATGTCTTACAGATATTACATTGCTTTACTGGGTTTCAACTAAATACAATGATATCCTAACATTCTGTGTCACATCACATACTGAGCATGCGGTGCAGTTCCTAACACTTATATTAGAATCTATATCGTGCTAACAAGTTTCGCGCTAAATACAACATGATGCTTCTAATATCGTACCAACATTCGTAATAAACACAACACATAACTTCTGATTATTCTACTGTCCTTTAATTTACTTTACTATGCCGAGCTTGCTAACTTGCCGAGGAAACTAACTTTACATACCTTATCCTCGAACTATCCGTCTATCGGACGAGGCTCGGCCGGTACTTCAACTATTTTCTCCCAACTGCATTCATAAATATGTCAATTAATACTAAATACAGCTTCATTTTAAAGAGCAACGTCACTTTCAATATAGTTTATAGCCTAAACTTAGGCCTATCGAAAGACGGTCGAAAACTCGCTATTTTCCAGGAGTCCAGAAGGGAGAAATATTCACTTCACAGCTAGGAACACATAGACACTAGTTTGGAGCAATTCTACTTACCTTAGCTCAGCAGCTCGATGACTCGTCGGCTGTATTTCACGAAACTAAATCCGTAGGAATGCTCTCTGCTGCTAAATACCTCAGTACCTGAGGTTAATTTGGGTTTGGACTGCGTTTGGCAGCGTAATTGGAAGATAATATATTATCTTCCTTCGTCCCTTTCTGCCCCCTGCGTTTCTCTGGAAATTTCCAATGGTTTAAATGAAATAAAACCGAAGTGGGGCTTTATATACTTGAGCCTGGACAGGGCCAACGTGTCACGGAGCCAACGCGGAGGCTCCACCTCCGTGACACGCTGCCATCGCGGAGGGGCTCTGCCTCAGCTCCTCTCGCGATGGTTCGGCAGGTTTCTCGTCCGATCTTTTTCCCGGGCCTTTCTTTAGCACGTATGGCCTTCAAATATGCTTAACCAACGTGCGAATAGGCCATCTAGGTGCCGGGAATCTTACGGGGTATAACATTTTTATCCCTCCCTTAGCCTATTTTCAGAGTTCAAAGTCCATGTTCATCCCGTAATGATATTTGGATTGTTATATCAGATACCAGTTAAAATACTATTCATCTCTAAATGGTCTATACAAAAGAAGAAAGAATATATACCAGCTTCAAAGAACAGTTGGGGATACTTGATTCGTATATCAGCCTTGGTCTCTTAGGTGGCTTCCTCAATAGGACGATTCTTCCATTGGACCTTTACTGTCGCAATATCTTTCGACCTCAACTTTCGAACCTCTCTAGCAAATATCGCTACAGGCTCCTCCTCAAAATAATAGATTCTCATCTAGCAGCACAAAGTCCCACTTAATAATATACGTCCCATCCCAATGATATTTTTTCAGCATTAACACATGGAATGTTGGATGCACTCCAAAAAACCCTGACGGCTGATAATGCTCAAACTCACACTCCTGAAAAAGAATGGAGTGGACATTGTCAATAAAGAATCCAATAAAGGTTGGATTCGATCCCCAGGGAATATCGTCAGGATATAGAAAAATGCTAGTATTTAAGCTTTTAAGTCAATTACTTCCTAAAAGGGGGAAAAATATAAAAGTAACAGGTAACAATATATACAAGTTGAATATTGATTTCAAAATAATTCAATTAACTAAGGTAAGTTTTCCCCATGGATTCATAACTACTTCGAATTTTATACTTGTGATCTATCCCAATACTTACTTATATAACTGATAACTAGGATTAATCCAAATGACTGATTCATCCCTATTAAATGACTATACTCAATTGCCGAATTAGGTCTCATGAGTGATTTCACTTTAACCATTATCAATTTGTGTCAAAATTAACTATCTTGTGACCACACCTCAAGTTATACAATGATCATAAAGATCAAGGCTTTGTTGTACTTCTCTTTTCCTAATCTCTACCTATCTAGGCTCAAGTAAGTAGAGAATTCAGACAAGGCTTAACATTGTGCACGGTTAAGAAACGTTTACAGATGAAGAAAATACAATACAAGCATTTAGTATTGGTTTAGAATCATTTTATGCAAACCCTAGTTTGTTAATTCACTATGGTTTCCATAACCCTAGTTGTGGAGGTTTTAGTCTCTTACAATTATAAGTAAATTAGTAGTATTCATAGACAAACACATAATTTAATACTTACAAAGATGATTGGAAGAAAAACTCACTTGATTATTGCAAGAACTAAAGAAGAATAATTCAAGAAAATATCTCAATGTATTTTGTGAACTAAAACTTTGCTCTCTCTTTTCTTGAATTACATAGAAATAAAGGGTATTTATAATAGTAGATTAAGCCTTCATTATTCATTTATAGATTTGATTTGGGATTTGTAACTCCTTTTTCTAGTAGAAGTAGGATTCAACTGTCGGCCGCTGGACAAGCTTGGCGCGCCACACTGGTCATTGCGCAGGAAAGGCTCCGTGTTGCGCCTCTGGTCCAGCAGCATGGCTTGAGCGTCACGCTGGTATGACCAGTTGTGATGCTAAGTACTTAAGCTTCGCCTTGCTCAACCCATCTTCTTCATCTTCATTCCAAAATCCTCAAATACATCTAAATTCATCACTTTTAGCCCTAAAAGCATCTAATCATGTTTGTTAGCTCATTTTCACAAATATATATATCATAAAACACATGCAACTACACATAATTTATTCTCAAAACATAGTAAAATATGGGCAAAATATGGCTAAGAAGTGCGTAAATATCCCTTCATCACTACTCCACACTTAAATTATTGTTCATTGTTTGGGGTGATTTGTGGGGTATAAAACGACACGCAAGTGCACGTGGTCGAACAAGTAGTAAGTGGCTTTAGTAAGCCAAGTATCAATCCCACAGAGACTTGGGTGAAGTGCAATTTGCTCAAGTGTACTATATTTTACTTCTAAAATATGCAGACAACAGTGTAACCAAAAAGTTGATAGTTTGTTTTATAATTTTTTAATACTAAAGCTAAAAACAATTATCTAATTTGAGTCTGAACTATGAATGAGAGCATGCTGAGGTTAAACGAACATATAATGAAATTAATTATCATCATACTTTGGTTAATCTTTTCCTCCAGATGCTAGCTAAGAACATTTGCCAAGAGATTAAAACTCTCGTATTTAACCTCACTTAAGAATCATGAACCATCCGTCTATATTTCTGTGATCAAATGCAATTCATGTTCTTGCCATACAATTCCGGTTCCTAAATTGACTAATACGACTTTCAGGTATATTTCTATCCTGAAAGCAAATCAAAACTCAATTTTCCCAAACCAAGTAAAGAACATATCATATTAATTCACAACTTTCCAATTTCTTACTCTCTCGAGTGAAACCGGACTTTTTAGATTTACATTAACGTAGGCCACACATTAATGCAGTAAGAACAAGAATTAATAGAACAACATGGAAGAAAAGATGAAAAACCAAAGAATCAATGATCAAATTTCATCACAATTGTTCATAACCTCAGCAAGGAGAGGAATTAGCCACTCATTTGTGGATTAAACATCTTAAAATGAGTGTTAATCATACAAGCAATTGAATTAAAGAAGAAAGAAAGAGAGAAAAAACCCTGATATTTTCGTCCCTCAACTGCCTGTAACCCATGTCCTTGCTCCACCAAGTCAGAATATCTCAAATAAAAACTAAGTGTGTTATTTATAGTAGAAAGACTTTTTCCCGGAATAACAAGCAACGTGTCACGGAGTGCATCGCGGAGCACTGCCTCCGTGACACGCTACGGACTTCGAAGCTCTCTTGGAATCACCCGAACTTGGCCCCGGCAGCACCCTGCCGCGTTGGCAGCGTGTCATGCTGCTTGGGCAGCGCGTTGGCACCTCTTGGTCGCGCAGCCAACCTGCCGTGGCACGTTGCCAACGTGCAGGTGGGCTGTTGTGATCAGCCTGCCTGCCGTGGAACGTTGCCGACGCGCAGGTGGGCTGTTTTGTGCCTCCTCTTTGCCGACGTTCGCGTGTTAATTCCGTTTCCAAGCCTCTACTTCACCAACTCATGGATTAGTTACTCAAAAGTCATCAAAACCTACAAAACAAAGGCTAATCATGTTGGTTAGCACATATCTTTACTTCATATAAAATTACATGAAAATGTATATAATAACTTAGATAAACAAGACTAATTTAAGTCATAAAGCGTATCTCGGGCATGCTATTTTTGCCCGTGATCATTCATCCTCGAATAATCTACTACTTCTCTTCTCAATTCAACCACAAAATTCATCCTACGAACAGGTCTACTTACACTTAGGACATGAGACAAATCAATAAAGGTTAAATAATTCACTCACATGCATATAAGATTAACATTCAAATGTCAAAGTTCAAAATCACTTATTTCAAAACTAACTCATCAAGACATATTTTGGGCCAACATGAATTATATGTAATTTAGCAATCATGATATATCAAAGTCTTACCGTTCTGCCCCTGACAATTTGGAGAGATGCCCTTTTTCATACAATATATAAGTTAATATAGACTTGGGCATAAACAAAATAATTTTCGCTCACTCTCCCAAAAAACTCAACATGCATGCAAAAGATGACTGATAGGCTTGCCCTTAGCATATACTCCACTAATATAGAATTTCCAATCAAGGATCAATTAGGACTTAACATGGTTGTAATGTAGGCTAAGGGAAGGGTAGAGACTATTTCACCAAGATAGTGACTAATCTCCCTAAGCACTTTAATACTTCAGAACACTTTGATTTTTAGCACATTCTTCAATTTTTCATATTTTTCCTTACACTTCCTTATTTTTTTCAATTTACAGCTTAGGTGACTAGTGGGGATTTTCAACATTTAAGCTCAATTTTTTTTCTTTTCATTCTTTTCAATTCAAAGCTTTTTTTTCCTTTCCTACTAATATCAACCCTCATTGTTTAACAATTTTTCGTCCTTTTCTTTTCTTCTACTTCACCACTTTTTTGGCTTTTCCCCTCTTCTCTCCACTTATGCTCATTTTATGCAAAATCTTCAGTTAAAGTTCTGTAGGAGTCATTTGGATCAAATACAAGTCAATAGAATAAAAAGGGATTTAAGCTTGTAATATGACTATCAAAAGAATAGGCTAAGGCTCAAAATGGCTAACTAGGATAATCATAGCAAGGTAGGTAAAATAGGATAAAAACAAGACTACCAAAGAAACATCTATATCACTTCCTAAATTCATCGTTCTTACTTCGATTTACGCACACACCGGGCAAACTCTAGATATCAATTTACAAGCATAGAGTATTCTATAATTCCTCACACATTGGCACAAAATGGTTTAACAAGGGAAATCAAGATAACATATATCCATATTGCATGCATAACATAATTAAGCCTAATTTTTCAAGCACAAGAGTCAAGTTTCCAAAGACTTAAGTGTTTTTACTATTTATTATGCATTTTTGAGTGAATATTACAAAGTCTTAATGATACCTAAGTGAAGCACCTAACATTCGTAAGGTCCAAGTTCTTCTTCTTCCTAATAACTAACTTACTCTTAAGACGGTCATAATCCATCCATCATCGAAAAAAGTCATGACTCAATGACCAAAAAAAAGACTCTCTAGTCAGTTCTAAGGGACTAATCACCAGAAAAGTACCGAAAATAAAAATCAGTGAAATCTAAAATAAAATAGAAATAAAAATATAAACTACTATGAAACCAACAAGTATGCACGATAAGTCATAAATTTCAAAAAAAAAAATTAGGCCAACCATGTGCAAATTTAGCAATTAACGCATGCATGGTAATATGAAGTTCACTTCTCCCACTCACACTTAATCGGTAAAACTATCCCCAGTACTAAAATAATAAATCATAAAGTAAAAGAATGAAAGAAGAACTCTCTGGGCCTCTAATCTTCATCGCCAATGGGTGCAAAAGCAGTTTTCCCCATCTCTGAGTCATCTCCGTTATCAACAATTGTATTTAAAAATATTTTTAAAAACTATTTATAAATATAAAAAAAATACCATACGAAATAATTGAAATCAAAAATAAATTAAAAATTCAATTCCAATTCGAAATTTCTGCACCACGTCGCGAGTACCAGAGCGAGACTTTTGCTGCGCGCTGCTGCTTCCTTGGTGGGCATTTAATGCTACTCACATTGCTATTCAGGTAAGTGCTAACTTTTTTAATCTTTTGAATCTTTGTATGAAATATTATTATTATAATAATTTTCTTTCATTGAGCTGGTTGTTTTAATTTTTTTATACGATTTTTTATTTTTAATTTATTTTTATTTTAATTTTTTTTCACAATTTATGACTTAATTTTTACATACTTGAACAAATACATCAACTCTAAATAATCAAAAAATACCTTGGGTTGTCTTTCAAGTAGCGCCTAATTTAATGTCGTGGCACAATACAGGTAACTTGATTACTCAGACTTCATCAAGATACCTGTTGGAATCATGGTCACATTTTGGACGCTTGCTTTACCATGCTAACTTGTGATACGTCAGAAAAAAAAACAAAAATGTAAAATATGAAATAAAGATTAAAAGATAAACACAAGCCATTAATCTAATCCTAAGCCGTATTTCTCCGCAACGGCGCCACTTTTTGATAATGCTCAAACTCACACTCCTGATAAAGTATGAAGTAATCGTTGTCAATAAAGAACCCAACAAAGATTGGGGTCGATCCCACAGGGAATATGGTCAGGATATAGAAGAACGCTAGTACTTAAGCTTTTAAGTCAATTACTTCCTCAAAGGGGGGACAATATAAAAGTAACAGGTAACAATGTTGAGAAGTTGAATGTTGATTTCAAATTAATGCAATTAACTATGGTAAGTGTTCCCCATGGTTTCATAACTACTTCGGATTTTACACTTGTGATCTATCCAAATGCTTACTTGTACAATTGATAACTAGAGTTCATCCAAATGACTGGTTCGTCCCTATTGGATGACTACGCTCGATTACCGTATTAGGTCTCATGAGTTATTTCACTTTAACCGTTATCAATTTATTACAAAATTAACTATCCTGTGACCACATATCAAATTATACAATGATCATAAAGATCAAGGCTTTATTGTCCTTCTCTTTTCCTAATCTCGACCTCTCTAAGGTCAAGCAAGTAGATAATTCAGGCAAGGCCTAACGTTGCACACCATTATGAAATGTTTAAAGATGAATAGAAGACAATACAGGCGTTTAATATTGGTTTAGAATCACTTTGTACAAACCCTAATTTGTTAGTTCATCATGGTTCCCACAACCCTAGTTGTGGAGGTTTTAGTCTCTCATGATTATAAGTAAATTAATTGCATTCATAGAAAAACACATAATTTAATATTACAATGATGATTGGAAAAAAACCCACTTGATTATTGCCAGAACCAAAGAAAAATAATTCAAGAAAAATATCTCAATGTATTTCGTGAACTAAAACTTCTCCTATTTTTTTTGTCTATTACATAGAAATAAAGGGTATTTATAATAGTAGATCAAACCTTCATTATTCCTTTATAGATTTGACTTGGGATTTGTAGCTCCTTTTCCTAGTCAAAGTAGGATTCAACTGTTGGCCATTGGACAGGCTTGGCGCGCCGCGCCGGCCATCGCGCAGGAAAGGCTCTGTGTCGCGCATCTAGTCGCGCTGCTGGTCGCACAGGTATGGCCAATTGTGGTGCTTAGTGTTTAAGCTTGACCTCACTCAATCCAACTTCTTCATCTTCATTCCAAAAGTTTCAAATACACCCAAATTTATCACTTTTAGCCCTGAAAGTATCTAATCATGTGTGTTACCTCATTTTCACAAATATATATCATAAAACACATACAACAACACATAATTTATTCTCAACACATAGTAAAATATGGGGAAAATATGGCTAAGAAGTGCGTAAATACGCCCTTCATCAGCGGCAAAGCCAGCTCATAAGCCACTTCCCTGTCATGTTTTGAGTCTATACCCTAGACGAGACATGGTACTTAGAGTCACAAGTAACACCAAGTCAACTCATGGTTTATCGTAACACTGGCATTTTGAGTAAAATATAGCGGAAGATTTAAAAATAATAAAATAAAATATTTATAAAGAAGAACTAAATTATAAAGTTTTATACAATTGAAACAAAGCCAAAAATCTGAGAACTCTGCTTGTGTCCGAAAGCCATCTATCTGATGAGTTGCTGGGACAAGCCCCAGCTAACTCTAAATCTAACTTAAAGAAAATATAACTGAAAAGAAATAATTCTCGTCCTCGAAAGATGATGACTTACCAATGATGAAGCTGAAAACTTGTGAGCAAGATGTGCCAACGATGCTGGTTCTTAGAACCTGCAGCTGTATCATAAAACAATATAGTATAAAAGGTATGCTTCAGTACTTTGAATGTACTGAGTAAGTAGGAGAAACCGTACACAAGGAATCCTGAAATGAAAAGACATGCAATGACCAGCTGAAATACTGAAATTGAATAATTGTGATATACTGGGATGGTTAGAATGACCTTGTCTGATGGTCAAAGACATGCCCTAAATCTGAGATACTAATCTGAACTGCTATACTAAACTGGTAACTGTACTGAGTAGTCTGAAACTATTCTTGACCGAGCTAAAGTGATACTTAACTGAACTAAGCAAATCTGAAACTGAACTGACTAGTGGGAGAGGTTATAACCAACATATAACCATGTGAGCTAGACATGGAGTCTGATGTACACACCCCATCGGTAGGACCGAATATACTTTGCCAGGTTATAAAGGCATGGACTATAAGATCACTGTCTGGGACCATGAGGCCAATGAAATATAATCTATGGCGGTAACGTCGTTCTGAAAATCTGGGTGCACTGGAACTCCAACCCTCTTGATGCTAAGTCCTACTCCTAGTGGATAGTCCTACCGTGACTACTACTACCAAGCGGATAGGTCGACACTGAGGGCCCGGACTACAACTGACTTAGGAATACTGTCTGAAAGTATCTTGAGAGTCTTATCGGACTAGATTTGGAAACTAGTGTTCTAAGACTGGCCAGAGCTGCTCGCCTGGGAGCATCATAGCCGTCTAAAGAACAAATTGAGGTTGAAGCTGGTGGTTCTTAGATTGGTCAAAGCTGCTTATCTAGAAGTTTTGTAACCATCTAAGAACTGTAAAAATCGGACAACTAATGTATGAGTCTAAATTCTGATAACTGGGAGGCATCACTGACACCTCAAAAATTAACTGTGATCAAACTGATCAGCTGACATTTTTCTGGACGACACTTAGGTTGCTAAAAATCTGACTGAGACTAGACTAACATGAATTTGACTGAATTCTCAACATTTCCTAGCAATAGCCACAAGGAAGAACTAGTCCAACTGGCAAAATTCTAGTTTACTGAATTCTAAGTTACGGTTAAAACCATCCTTATAAGAATGAGTATTAACATGATAACTAGGTAGTGAAAATATGACAACAATCAACATAGACAATATTCCACGTGCTATAAACGAAGTCTGACATATCACTTATTCACATTTGAAAGTTCAAGGCTAGAACTGATAGAGAAGATAGAGAATATTTTAGGGACACAAGGGAAGAACTATCCCCTTGTTGAATTCCCACATACCTGGTGAAGAAATCCCGAAGAGAATTTCTTGAAAATCTGAGAAGAAATCGATTGCCCTAGTGCTAGCCCTGAGAGTTTCTGCGTACTGAGACTAAGTATCGAGAGAATGGATGAGAGGAAAACGTTGATCTCCCTTTTAACTCCCTCCTGGACGAGCCCAAAATGATGTAGTTTAGAGTCTAAGAGTTTAGGAAATTACGAAAAATCCCATAAAAATCTCGCAGAAAAATCACCTTGTCAGTCCCAATGAGGAACTGGACGAGTCGTGCCCAATGACCACGACTCGTGCTCTAACTCGTGAAGTACACTACCCAAAAATCCACTATTATGACCACGGGGGACATAATGGGTCGTTAGTGGTGACCACGACTCATGGTCACCTCTCATCCTCAACACTGCCAGAAATCACTAGGGGTCACCACGGGCGACACCACGACTCGTGGTGTTCCCAACGAGTCGTGGTGAGGACATGTTAAGTACACTGTCCCATGTTTCTTCTTCCTTCACTCATCCTTGACCACGAGTAATCTAATGAGTCGTGTCGCTGATCACAGCTCGTGGTCACATCTGTGCTCACTCAAATCTCCAAATTTTCCACCAAGTTCAAAACCTTCCCCACGAGTCACTTCACGACTTATGGCCTACCCACGGGTCACAAGACGACTCATTCTGTGAACTGGTGTAGAAAATTCTATTTTCTTTATTTCAACTCCCGAGTCTGGTCTTAGGGTTTCCGGGGCATTACAATATCTCTCCCTTGGGGACATTCGTCCTCAAATATTGGAAAACACACAGAAAAGCAGAAAATTGCAATTATTATACTCAAATACTGATCATGAAAGCTGAAAACTAACGGAATAATTGTCTCCGAACTGAACTAAATAACTGAATTGAATTTATGAGCCACACTTACGCACGTTGACATGAAAGAAGTTGGGGCACATGAACTAAACATGAAACTGAATAGAGTTTTAGGGAGAAAATTGATACCTTAAACTGAAACTGAGTTGGAAGGGAATAAGTGTGGGTATCTAGCCATCATATCTGCTTTGGCTTCCCATGTAACTCCTTCCACATGTTGATTTCTCCACAAGTCTTGACTGAAGCTACTTCTTTATTTCTCAACTTACCAACCTGACGGTCAAGGATCTGAACTGGGACCTCTTTGTAAGAAAGACTATCTTTCACTCCCACACTGTCTAGTGGCACCACTAAAGTTGGATCACCGATGCATTTGTGACACATGGAACATTGGGTGCACAGATGATAACTCTGAAGGTAATTCTAGCTCATAGGCTACATTGCCAATTCGCCTCAGAATTTTATAGGGTCTCACATATTTCGGATTGAGATTTCCTTTATTACCAAATCTCATCACCCCTTTCATGGGTGAAATATTTAGATAAACCCAGTCATCCATTGCAAATTCTAATTCTCTTCTTCTTATATCAGCATAAGATTTCTGATGGCTTTGCGTTGTTTTCAATATTTATCTGATGAGTTGTACCTTCTGCATAGCCTCATGAACTGAGTATGGCTCGATTAGAGTAGCTTCACCAACTTCAAACCATCCAATAGGAGATCTACACCTCCTACCATATAATGTCTCGTATGGGGCCATCTAAATGTTGGAGTGGTAGTTGTTGTTGTATGCAAACTCGATGAGAGGTAGGTGATCATCCCAACTGTCCTTGAAATTGATCACACATGCTCTCAGCATATTTTCCAAGGTCTGGATAGTCCACTCAGCCTGTTCATCAGTCTGCGGGTGAAAAATTATGCTGAGCTTGACCTGGATACCAAGTCCCTTCTGAAAAGACTTCCAGAAATGAGAGGTGACTAGGTACCTTTATCTGAAATGATGGATAAGGGCACCCCATGAAGTCTGACCAACTTCCGGATATAAATCCTAGCATAATCCTCGGCTGAATCTATAGTTTTAAGAGGGAGAAAGTGTGTTGACTTAGTCATCCAATCTACTATCACCCAGATTGAATCACGTTGCCGACTAGTTCGAGGTAGAACTGTAATGAAATTCATATTTACTTCTTCCAACTTCCACATGGGTATGCTGATATCCTGAGTCATACCTCCCGGTCTTTGGTGTTCTACTTATGAATTGCACATTGCATCTATGGCTCGTCTATTTCCTCTTTTTGGCAAATGTTTCTAGGATTGATACCTCTTTTCTCCAATTCATTGGGATTTCTGAAATTTAGTAAAATAACATTAGTATTTACTTAAATTAGTACTCAAAGGCATGAAGAACTATATGAAAAGAAGTACACATATGTCATAAAATTCCGACATATCATAGGCCATACACAGACATATAAAAATGAATCAAATCAAGAAGTTTTTGAGAACCTTGGTGAGCAAGAAGACACTATACAAAAACCTGGGTCTCTGAAAGATTGTGCATAATGAAAGATTAATGGGGAAAACTGGACAAGATGATAGAGTTAAGAGAAGGTCATATCCTCGTAAAGAACTAAAGAATAATGCTTACCATAACTATGAAAATCAGAACATCCTAGAACTTGATTTGATGAAATTAGAACATTCTTGATTTCCTCAATGATTGGCTATGAGCAATTATAGTTTTAGCTAATCGAAGTCAAACAAATATCTAGTTTAATCTTATACTCTCAGAGTTTGTATGGATGGTTGTTACTTCTTGTATTATATTGTGTTGTTAGTTTAAATTTTGTTGTATCGTATCATTAAATTCATCGTTACTTAAAGAAGAAAAGTCCCTTTTTTGTAATGATCGATTGGGTGTGTTGCATCATTAATATCTTATAGTTAGTTGTTTGAGCTTGTCTACACTGCTATACCTTCAAATCAAGTTTCTGAATCACATCCTGATATCATCCTAACAAAAACATAATATACATCATCAACTTTAAAGCAATTCACCTAAATGTTGTAAATTTTTTACTCACTCTATTTCAAAATAAGTGGTGTTTTGGTCTTTTAATTTTTTTTCAAAATAAGTGGTTTTTACATAATTAAGAAGACATTAATTATATTCTTTCAATTTTATCCTTATTTAAATGGAGAGAGTTTTACATAATCAAGAAAATATTGAAGAGTTACATTTTTTTCAATATATTTATTAAAAGTAAGTTGGTAAAATTACATTTTACTTTCTAATATTGAGTAGCTTTCTTAAGGAGTGTGTCAAACTAAAAATACTACTTATTTTGAAACAGAGGAAGTATTACATATCCATCCTTATAAAGATTGACGTCTCAAAAAATTGAGGGGCCTAAGACCTTCGCTTTAGCTACTTTATGTTAATGCCCTAGATAGACCTTTTTAGAATGTGAATGATGTCCAATTATTTGTTTTTACAAAATCCTCCTCCGGGTTCATATAAAAAAAAGGTGGGGGGGGGTGGGGGGGGAGGGGGGGAATCAGAAAAAGAAGAAAAACGAGTAGGAATCTATCCTAAAAGTCAGTTGTCACTGAGGTCCGGTCCATACTTTTTTTTAGGAGGAAAGTAAGTAAAAAGGCAAAAAGAAGAAAGAAAATGATTCTCAATTTCAGCGAAAAAAAATCTTTTCTAGAATAAAGCCTTTTTAATAAAACTCTACTTATAACGAGAGTTCTCGGAACAAATTAATCATACAAAAAGAGGTCAATTATTTTAAAGAGTTAATTCTTATAATTAGTACAAGATTCATACATTTGTTTATAATATATAATATAATAATTAAAATACTGAAATATTCTCATGCAAATGCACCATATTAGAAAATAAAATTTATATCATTTGACTCTCAAAAGAGAAATCAAGAAAAGTAAAAATTACGAAGGGAGCACGTTAAAGGCAACAATATAATGCTCACTTTCTTAATTAATATTGTGCAGGTTGTGTACATATATTAAAATAAAAAGCTAAAAATAAGTATTAGTAATAGTTGAGTTCTAACTCATATCGTATATAATATATTTATTAAGTTATTCAAAAGATATCTATAGATATAAAAAAATAATAGCTTGATTTGAAAAAAAAATAAATATATTTCTTAATTTTGTGAAGTGGTCCACGTATATATTCATTGTCTAATTGAGCATATTTTACTGTTTTTCGCTGACAAAACCCTGCTTATAAACGAATTAAAAAATATACTTTGTGGCACAACGAAGAGGTAGAGGAATGGTCAATTCAGTGTCAGCTAAGACTTGACGAAACAAGTAAAGAACAGACCACTGATTAGACAGCCATAAAATGATAAAAGACTCTATGTAAGAGAAGTAATGCATAAAATGGTTAATTACTAAAATGATGTGCATGTATAATTGAGGAGTGAAAAGGTAATATGACCTAACTTTGTCATATTGGAAACCGCCATTTGACTGAAGACACGTTAGGATGAACTCTTTTTAGTTCAAACGTGTTAACTTATTTAACTAAATATCCTATTTAATTAAAATACCCTTCTTACACAACTAAATATATTAATATAACATATTACTCTTTCTCTTGTTTTAATTTATTATTTTTTTTTCAAAAAATTTATTTAAAAAATAATGTTTATTTTTTTAGCAATTAATTAGTTTCAACTTTCCACATGACATATTTGAGATCAAAAAATTAAAAAATATTTTGATACATTCTTAAGATCATAAAATTTAAAAATCTTTTTTACTTTCTTAAACTCTGTATCAAATCAAAATCATACGAACAAAATTTAAAGAAAGGAAGCATAAATAACTTCAAGTAAATGTAAACTACATATTTTATTTTTAGAAAACACTTTATTTCTCTCCCAACAATTGTTTGCAAACATCTATTCCACCTGCTACACCAGGTAAAGATCACTTGATGATATAAAATGCTTACACTAATCGTATGTATAACTTTAATTCTATATTTATTAATTAAGGTTCATAAAACTATTTTGAACTTAATTCAACTAGGTAATATAAAATAAACTTTATGAGAAATTATTTTCTTCTCATTCGGCACAAGTAGTATTCATTCGATAGTTTTTGGAATGTAAATAACTAAGGATCAAGGTGGTCCATTTAAAGTAAAAATAAAAAGAAAATCTAAAATTCCTAGAACAAATTAATCATATAGAAAGAGGTCAATTATTCTAAGAAATTACTAGTTTTGATAATTGAGTACAAGATTCACATATTTGTTTTTAACATATAATCTAATAATAAGAATGTGGTAACATTCTTACGGAGAAACATATATATATATATAGAGACACACACATATATACACTATATTTGAGAATATATATTTTGAAAAAGATGTGCCTATATCTTTGCTAATTCTATGAATGTATTCTTCCCGTCATGACCTTTGTTGAAGAAGATGTTGGTGTAATCAGAATAAAAGAAATTCTTGTAAATAGGTTTCTCCCCATTCTCCAGCACTTGTTGCAAAGGACCAATAATACTTGTAGGCTTGGGACACAAGAATATGGCCACAGAAAGCCTATTCCTGCTCCCATTAGCAATCACACAATGTTCAACACTTTTGTACTTGTCATTGCTCATTATTTGAAGTGCATCGCCAATATTGATTATCAGAGCCCCGTTGATTGGAGGGATATGAACCCAGATATTTTTATCGATTTTTTTCACGTAGAGCCCGCCGACATCATCTTGAAGAAGAAGAGTGATTGTTGAGATATCAGAATGACGTTTTACTCCAACAGAAAGCTCAGGGTTGGGACATTTTGGATAGTAAATAAAGTTTATTTTCTTTGAACCCATTAAAAGTTCCTCTTTCTCTTCATCAATTTCTTTTACAATATTCAGTCCTCCCATTAGCAACTTCAAAATCTTCCTTAAAACAGTATCACACCTCTTCAAGTAGTCAAGTGCTTCATCCCTAAAAGAACATTCATAGACAACTACACTATAGTAGTACTCCCAAATAATATTTACATACTATTTCATAAAAATTAAATGTGTACACCGATAATATAGAGATCATTTTTACATTATAATGTATTGTAACTTATTGTATGGTACGTGTTTATTCTTGAGCGGAGGGTTTATCGATCGAAAACAACCTTTCTGTCTCTTATGTTATTGTTGTATAGTACGTGTAGCCAACTTTATTTTTTATCAGAATATTAATCTCATTTAATATGGATGATAATATTTATATATAGTTTATTTTAGATGACTTGGTAACATAAAGTTTTATATTTTACGATGTGACTACTTATCTAAAGTTTTAAACACGTGTTTAAAAAGAGAGTAATTTTTGTTTGACACTGTGAGAAAGAAGGCAAACCTGCAAGAAGTAGGCCAAGATGAAGCAGCTTCATCATCGGAAACATGGATAAGAGAAAGGTAATCTCTCCAACCCAATGTCTTCTCAGCTTCAAGAGTAAAGCTTGTTCCATACGTCACATTACTAGAAACCGAATTTTCTTTCCTATACTTCTTCTTTTCCTCAGCTGGTAAATTGAAGAAGCGATGGTTCGTCTCCTTTATATTGTCAAGAACTTCAATAGGAATTCCATGATTGATAACTTGAAAGACACCCCAATTTTGTGCTGCTTTGCAAATCTGATCAGCCACCTTTGGGTCATCCCAATTGGTTGCATCGATCATTGGGACTGAATCATCAGTTAGTACAGTGCTTGCAGTGATTCGTTCTTCAACTGGTTGAATATATTGCTTAGGAAGTACTTGAATTCCCATATCAGAAAGGCCCTTAACTCCATACCCTGCATTAATGACAAAATCCAATAGTTTTTCAGAGTTTGAAAGAATTTCGGACAAGTGTGCGACCATTGTTAATTACAAGTTATATATATTATATTAAGGAATATTAAGGAAAAAATAACGAAAGAAAAATTAAAGTTGATGTTTGGAAAGAAAAGGAGATGATATATTTGAACTGTAAAAGCTTGCCCTGATGAATGAAAATTTTGTAATTGAGTTACTCAATTTATAGGCTTTAATTTGCGGGAAAGATTTAGGCCTCATTTATTTTTATTAAAATTAAGTCGTTTGAATCTGAATGCATATCTGAATGGTTAAGATATTGTCTTCAGATCTTAACATTGAATAATTAAGACTGTTTATTCTTCAACATTTGAATGTGCATATTTTATTTATTTGTAAATATATAAATATATAATTCAAATAAAAACTAATTAAATATTAAAATAAAATTAATTTAATAAAATAAATTTATTATCTGATAAAATAATTAAAATATTTATGCTTGTTAGTGATGGTGGAGATAATTTGTAATGGTGGTCATGATAATGCTTGGTGTTAATGGCTAGCAATTATTGTGGTGATGGTTGCTAGTGGTGGTGATAGTCAGATGATGAGGTGTTGATGTTGTAGTATCTAACGTGATGGTGACGGTTGGTAGCGGTGGTTGTGATGGTAAAGTTGGTTAATTTAGGAGCTGGCAGTGTTGATGGTGGTAGCTAAAGCATGTGTGGTGATTGATTGACGATATGTTGGTAGTAGTTGGTGGAGATGCTAGTTATGATGGTGAAGGTGGTTGGTAGTAGGAACTGATCGCAGTGTAGTGCGTGATATTGGTGGTAGAGGTGGCGCTGGCAGTGACGGTGGCGACGTTAGTGGTGGCAATGAATATAACTATAATTATGAATGTGGTATGTGTAGTAACGACTTACAGTAGTGGTTAGCAGCCATGGTGGTTTCTAGGAGTTGTTGTGATGTTAGGAGTGGTTGGTAGCGATAATGGTGGTTGACAATGGTGGCAAAAGTAGTAGGTGGTAGTGGTGACTGGTGGTTGGCGATGATAATGGTAGTAATTGTTGTGATGATAGAGGTGGTTAATGGTAGTGGCTTGGTTGTGGATAGAGTGATGGAGAATTTTTTTCCACACAAATATACCTCTTAATGATATTAAGACTCTATTTCAGATTTTAATGATTAAGACCAATTCAGACGAAATGAAGTGCTTAAATATTACTGAAAATAAATGAGCGTAATGGCCTAAGGTATGAACCATTTAAATTTAGACCTTGATTAAGTGCAAACAAATGGGGCCTTAGTCAACAAATGAGATCAGTGTTTTAAAAGCTAGGCACCCGAGGCGAGGCGAAGGGGGGTGTTTTACACAGAATGAAGCGAGGCGTAAGCTTCGAAATATGGGGCATAAGTTTGATGGATCTATGAGAGTATATCTCAAGTATCTTTAATTTTATAATTTTATTACTAAGAAAATCAACAAAAGTAATATTTTTAATAATTCTACAAATAAATTCAAATAAATCATTAATCATATAGGAAAAAATTATAATTATTATTTTAGAGAGGTAACAACGAAAAAATAACAATAGCCGAGATAATCTTTAAAATAAAAATTATGGACTTCTTTATCGATCTCAACATCTACTAGTCCTTTCCACTCTCAACTAATATTTGCACCGATTAAGTTTATATATTTCAAAGAAGGAGAAAGATAAATAGTGTAAGAGTAATGTCAAAATATAGATAAAATTATCTCAGGAATATAGTAGACCTTCCCTCCTCAACTAATATTTGCATTGATTATTATTTATATATTTCAAAGAAGGAGAAGGATAAATAATGTAAGAGCAATGTCAAAATATAGATAAAGTTGTCTCAGAAATATAATACTATATATTGAATCTCTATTCTATCAATTTTAAACATAATCATTTAAAAAATTATTTATAACAATGTCATTTTATATGAGAGTTGCTTTTTCTTATTGATATATCTTCAAAAAAATCACTACAATATGAAAACATGATAGCATAAAATATAAATATAATTATATCAATGCTAAGAAAATTACTTATAGCAAAAATATTGTTAAAATGATAAAAATCAAATTTAATGCCTAGAGCGTATGCTTTAATGCACAAAATATTATTTAGATAAAGTATTTTATTATTTTATTTTAAATATTTATTCTAATAACAAAATGTCTTTTCAAATATAAAATTTCTAACTTTCTCTTCACTCTGCGTCGATCGTTCCTCCTTTACTTTACATGAATCTTTTAAATTTATAATTTTTTACAAAATTTTAAGAATATTTTAATCGTTTAAGTAAAAAATAGCTTATCAGATATTTTTTTAGTTCAACATATTATATGTTTATTAATAATTTAAACATATTTATCCAAACACGTAATCTATAATATCAATTTCAATATTTACAAAGAATACTTTGCCGGGCTTAAAAGTTTATCAACTATTTAGCCTTAGTTAATCCAAAGGCTCTTGCTGTTTATGTTTCAAAGATAATAATGATTGTTTATCCTTTTTTGGCAAATTGGCAAATTTCATATATTTTTGTTTGTTTTGGTAAACTCTTTTTAAAAAGAAATTACTTTGTATTTAGAAATAAACTTTGGATAGCTCGTTTATCGTCTGATGGTAATCTTTGCTTCTCTTCTTTGGTATTTCTGTTTTAATATTTTGCTTCTTCTCAACACTCAACCAGAGCTGTTCACTGAAAAATGGAATTACGAACCCATTTTTAATTCCATATTTCCGTTTTCTTTCTAGTTTAATTTCTAAAACTCTAATGATTTTGTTTTATTGGTTTTCTCCAAAAATATATAAATATTGGTATTTGCTGCAATCACATACATATGAACATTATTTCTTAATAGCATGTTTGATCAAAATTTTTAGGAAATCAAAAATATTTATTTTTCTTTAAAAACATTTATTTTTAGAAAAATGAGGTGTTTGGTCAAATTTTTGAGCGAAAATAAGTGCTTTTAGGGAGTAGCAAAAATTATTTTTCAGAAGCTAAAAAAAGTAGCTTCTCTCCAAAATCACTTATTTGAAAAATACTTTTGTGAAAAATACAGTTAAAAACACTTTTTAAAAGCTTGATCAAACACTAATTGATTCTCAAAAGTTCTTTTTAAATTTATAGGCCAAACACAAACTGCTTCTCACCAAAAGTACTTTTTTTATAAGCACTTTTGAAAAAAACACTTCTCAAAATAAGCTGATTTAAGAAGTTTGGCCAAAGAGGCTAGAACTTTTTTTTTTCCACTTTCTACCAACAAGTTAACCGGTAGATCTGAATCTTTCCATCTATTCTTTTTGTTACTCTGTTGCAATTCATGTGACACATTTTTTTAGTTAGTTTCACAAAAAATAAGATATTTCTATATTTAATAATAATTTAACTTTAATACTCATTTCTCTCTTAATAAAATGATTTATAGTCACACAAACATCCATAACTTACTTTAAATCATAAATTTCAAAATTTTTTCATATCTTAAATTTTACGCGCAATCAAAATATACCACATAAATTAAATAAGATATATGGAGGACTTGTTTTTTTTTTTTTTTTTACAGGAAAAAGAAAAAATTAGTAGGATGATGTTTGCTTTAAGTCATCTTGATGTCAAGACAACATGAAATTAAAGTGTTTGTTATCTTCATCAAGCTATGACTCTAAAGTCGTGTAAACTAATAAGATCAACTTTAGCTAATTTTAGAACAAGTAAATTTTAAAAAGAAAAAAGGAAGAAGTATTTTTTTACCTTTTAAAAACTGAAATTTTGATCAAAGTAAGTCATCGTTTAAATTAATTTACAAGAAGTTATATTAAATATATTGTTATTGTGTATCTAAGAAATTAATAAATTAAAAATATATTTAAACAGTAGAACTTATTTTTCTTTATGTTTGGCTATGGTGTATAACATATATTAACATTCTTAGCGACTTCTTGATCAAACGATTCCTTTTTTTTTTTTCTCTCTTTTGAACTATAATGCAGAAATACCCGAATTAGAAGAACAAAGTGCTTATAACTGATATTTTGTTACACAATGATTATAAAAATTGAGTTGAAAAGTTTAATTATGTTTTATTTTGCTTTTATATTGTTAATTTTCAAGTAAAGGTTAAATGGATAACAATTTGTGAATTGTTTTTTATTTATATTGCTTGATATATTTTTTAGCATCTTTAAATCATCATGTTAATATTATATTAATATTTAATATTTCCTTTGAATATCTATGTATTATTTATTAAAAATTTTAATTTTAATTTTTTATTTTAATTAAATAAAAGTACAAATTTAATTAAAATTTTTCATAATAGATATTTAAAATAGTTTCGATAAAATAATTTAATAGTAAATACTTCTATAAAAATAATTTAATAGTAAATGCGCATTGATACTTGTTCTTTTTCATAATTTAACATCAAAAGCTCTTTTTAAAAAGGATTACCAAACACAATTCTTTTTATCAAAATACTGAAAAAAGCATTTTCTAGACGAATTAGCCAATATATATATTACTTTTTTTTAAAACAAATTGCTTTTCTCCAGACGTTATATTTTAAAAAGCTATTTTAAAAAAAAATAATTTTTAAAATAAGTTATTTTTATTGCTAGACCAAATAGGATTTAAAACAGTGCTAATTTCATAACACTTAAATTTCATTTGAATATGTCTACAGAAAGAAAATCTTCTTCTAAAATTATCTTTCTTAACGATATAATGATATCATTAGTATACAAAATAGCCAAAAGGGTAACTAACTAGTAGTACACAAATTAAATTAGGATAAAGTGAGTTAAGCCTAAAGTGCAGATATATATGCATTTGCCCGATCTTCTACTTCATTTTGGAAAGCCTATGGAATATTTTCGAAGTTGAGCACTGCCTTCTCTCCATTATTATCCATGTGAGAGTTCGTGTATCCCTGCTTCTCTCCTTCTGCCCCTATTATCCCAAGTCTTCTTGTCCTTCTTGGCGTGGGTTGGACCTTCTATGTTCCGTAGATATAATCAACATTTGCTCCCATGATTTTATGGTTTCTAGATTTCTGCCTCAAGTGATGTAAGTAGCTTTATCTTCCTCCTAGTTCGTTTCTATATGTTGTACTCAACTTGTATAACTTTTCGTAGCTGAATATAAGCATATAGATTCAGTTGTAGCTCCTGACCTTCTTCATCAATCTTTCAGGCTTTACTATTGGGAATCGCAAGAATTGCATAGATTTTCAGTTATTTAATCTTTCCTATTTGTACCTGTAAACCTTCATTGTAGATGTAATAGATTATCCAACCCTTAATGTAGTGTTCTTTTTTTTATTTTTTATTTTTTATTTCCTTTAGTTTTGTGTGTTGTGATGATTTGTGCCTTGCTCATGTGTGAGCTTGTTGTTACACAGTTTACTAGGTATTCTCTCTGAGTAACTGCTGCTTGCTTGTGTCATTGTGTCTGCCTTCCCCCTTCATGAGATTGGTTTAGTTTTAATTCTAAGATTTTGGACCTGTTTCTTGTCCAAATTTAGAATTTTCCTTCCATGCATTGGTAAATCTGCAAAATATGTGAATGTTAATGTCACGCCTCGAGTTTATATCCTGAACGGGACACGGTACTTGAAGTCACAAGTAACCCCAAGTCAACCCCTGGTCTATCATACACTGACATTCTGAGTAACAAATAAATATATACAACGGAAGTTTAAAGCAAAAATATAAACATTTGAGAGAAAAAAAACTGGTTCATAATATTTGAAAATATTTGAACAAAGCTACAAGTTTGAAAAACCAAATCTGTGTCTGAAAGCCACTACAACTGATGAGTTGCTGGGACAAGCCCCCAGCTAACTCTAAATCTAAATAAAAAGAAAGAAAATCTAACTGAATTAAATAATCTCCATCCTTGAAGAATGAGGACTCACCAACAAGAACAACTGAAGTCTTCGGAGAGTGATCGGCTAGTGAAGTTGAGACTGAGATCCTGCAGCTGTATCATAAAACTATACAGCATGAAAGTATGCGTCAATACTTTGAATGTACTGAGTAAGTGGGAGAAAATATAACACAATGGATTAAAAGTGCTGAACTGAAAAGACATGCATTGACCAACTAAAGCTACTGAATTGAATAACTGAGATGGTCTAAAAGACCTTGTATGATGGTCAAGGACAGACCCTATTTCTGAGATACTGAACTGAACTGAGCTAACTAGTGGGAGAGTCTATAACCAACATATAACAACCTGAGCTAGACATGGAGTATGATTTATACACCCCATCGGTAGAACCCAATATACCTTGCCAGGGTATAAAGGAATGAATTGGGTGATCACAAGAGTCTAGGGCCATCAAGACAACAAAACTGAAACCTACGGTGGCAACGTAGTTCTTGGAACCTAGGTGCGTTGAAATCGGGTTTGGTGCTAGTCGTACTTCAACTGGATAGTCCTAGACTAATTACTAAGATGATAGCTTGAAACTGGGGCCCGATACTAGTCAGGGATACATATATGAAAGCACACTAAGAGTCTTATCGGACCAGATTCTGGAACTGGGTTCTAAGACTGGTCAGAGCTGCTTATCTGGAAGCGTCGTAACCTTCTAAAGAACTAACTGTAATATGAAGCTGGGGTCCTAAGGCTAGTAAGAGATGCTGGTCTAAAGTGTTATGACCGCCTAGTGGACCACTAAAAATTGTTTTTTGAATCTGATTCTAATAACTACGAGGTACTAGTGACATCTCGGGAATTTCTGCAGTCAAATTGATCAGTTGACATTTCTGACAGACACTGAGAATTCTAACATTTTGGCTAAAACTGAATTGACAATAATCTTATTTAGTTTCAATGCTACTAACAACATGGGAGTCCCCAACACTGATAAAATCAAGCAAAATTTCGATATTCAAACGCTATTTCAAAATTCAAGATTTTCTAGTTCAAGAAATAGGGCTAAATTTCACTTCACAAGAATAAACATCATTTCAGTCACAAACTAGTGGAAAATATCTATAACTAACATGAAGTAACATTCCACATGGATTAGACGAAGAATGACTAAAATTTCTTAACATTCGATAATTCTAAGGCTAGAACTGATAGAGAAAAGTAGGGAGGAATTTGGGGACACAAGGAAAGAATTATTCCTTTGTTGAATTCCCACATCCCCGAAGATGGGAAAACCCAAGATAATTCCTTGAAAAATCTGAGATGAATCAACACCCTAACTTCTGCTCTAAACCTTCCTGAGAGAACTCTACGCTTAACTGTTGAGAGACGAGGAAGAGAAATGAGAGAAACCGTCGATTTCCCCCTCTAAAACCCATGAATTAACCCAAAATGATGTAGTTTAGGGACTAAGTAGGTGAAAAATTACAAAAGTAACCCTGGGATTTAAATCTGGAATCTGGCCGACTGGGTCCCAATGGGTCACCTAACGAGTCGTTGGTTCGACTACCTGGGTCCTGGATTTATTGGTTCTGGCAACGGGGAATACCACGACTCATTGGACGAATTCCTCCCGTGGTCACTGGGCAAGGAAAACTAGGAGACCAAGCAACGGGTGACACAACGACTCATTGGTTGAACCAATGGGTCATCGTGTCCAATCGTTAGGTTCATTGGAGGGATTTTTCTTGAAGTGCCTAAGTTGAAACAACGGGGCTGACAATGACTCGTTGGGGGAAACAATGAGTCGTTGTTTCCCCTCGTCTTCACTGGAAGGGGGATTTCAAAGATCTCACACGACGACTCTCACAACGGGTTGTTGTTTTGAACAACGACTCGTTGGTTGAGTTGTGGGGTCCTGGGAAGGATTTCTGGGCTGGGGAAAACCACGACCAACAGGACGACTCGTTGTTTCTCACAACGGGTCATTCCTTATCTCGTTGCTTCCCAAGTGGCCAAGACCTGGTGACCACGACTGGCACAACGAGTCGTTGGAGCTGACCACGACTCGTTATCTCAGTCGTTCTAAGAAAATTGTTCTAATTTTTTTGCTGCATTTTTCTTGGAATGTCTAAGCATGGTCTTAAAAAATTTTGGGGTGTTACAGTTAATCTTCCTTCTACTTCAAATGTCTGATTAGACAAAGTCTGTCAACGTATTAGCTTCTCTATACATATTTTTGAAGTTTGCTTGACACAGTTTCCTGATTCTCTGTATGTCTCAACTATGATACTAATGTGCCATAGAGTTCTCCAATCACCTTCTAGTATCTGTTGCATCATTTGTGAATCTGTCTTAATGATTATTTATTAAATTCCCTCTGCCACACAATGTGTGGTTGCTTCCTTAATAGTTGTTTCTTCTACCTCTACATTTTTCATTTCTTGAACTTTCTCTATTTGTGCATAGAGTCTATCCCCCTTGTGATTTCTTAGACAAAAGCTATAAGAACTTCTTTTAGAATTTGTTCTATTATGCCCATCTGTGTTGCATTTGATGCATCGATCCTCTGGCCTATTCTATTGCACATTTTGGTAGTATACTTTTAGCTTGTACTCTTGTAGGAACCTCAACATGTCTGGCCATCTTATGGGTATTCTGTTTAGACCTAGGTGCCTCACTTTAATAAATTACAGAGACTTTTAATGACCTGGTAAACCAACCTATGGTCTGTTAAATTCTCCCTTCTTAATCTCCTTCTCTTCCGCAGTTCCCAAAGAATGATTATTGGTGCAACTTTGTGAATAGGTCTCAACTTGGAGCAACACTGAGCTGTCCTACAGGCTACTATTAACCGTATTAGTTTTAGCCCACTGATTTGTATTCTTGCAAAATTAGCAAACATTCTCCATAACTTTTTATCTATTACAGAGGTTAGTAAAATATGAGACACAGTCTCAACTTGTGGATTTTTTCAATACCAACATGAGGTTAAGTTAATCTCTATCCTTTTTACCATATCATCTATAGGTATTCTGAATTTCTAGGCTCTCCACAAAAAGAAATTCATCTTAAAAGGTAGTTTCCTTTTCCTCCCTTTGCCTTACATAATCTGATACACTTCTAACTGTGGACTTTCCTTTCTTCTCCAACATCCACCGGGCTTTATCTAGTTCATCTGTAGCCATGGGACTAAGGACATCATGCATTATGTGTTGTACATATTCTTCAAGCTGTTGTAATATGAGTTTCTATATATTCTATTCTTTAGGTACACTGTATTCCTTAATCTCTGTCTTTTCTTTACTGTTGGCTTCTGGTAGGACAAAATAAAGGGCCCGAAGAGATATCTAATTGTCATACAAGAAGCTGAAATTCCCATTCTTATTTTCCACTAGATTTGGTATTCTACTAATGGCCTTACTGCAATAATCTTCTTCTAGGTTGTAGATGCTTTTTGCCTTATGCTATGACTGCATGGAGCATGGAGTTTCTTACTATTTCCCATCTAACCACTCCATATAGATTGCTTTACTCTGAAACTCCACCATAACTTGTAGAACAGGTCCTTGGATATGTCCATTAAATCTGAACCTCAATCCTCCTTCTTGCTTAGGTAAACATAAGGAATTCCATTTCACCCAATATCTACTCCTAGTGTCAGACTTGTTATTGTAGAATAACCTTGCCAATATTGTATGTATCTACATCATAACCCCAACTAGAGGGCTAAAAGATGATAGTGAATGCAGGGACATGCTTTGTAAGTTGTAACACATGTGTGATGATTATTGTGCTTTTTTCAAAAGATAGAATATTTCCTTTCCATGTTTCTATCCTCCTATTGATCTTCTTGACAATATTATCATCATATATGATCCTATTTCTGCTATAGAATTTGGGCAGCCAAGATATGTAAAAAGGAAAATTCTCTGTCTCATCTTGGTAACTGTCTTCAACCTACTCACATACCCTCTCCATGTCTTCTCATGAACATAAAATACATTTTCCCCCAAATTCACCAGTTGCCTAGATGTTGCTTCATACTTTCTCAAAATCTTCATCATAATCTCTAACGATTGCTTCTCAACAAAAATAAATTATATATTACTATCTGCATATAATAGGTGATTTATATAAGCACTTCATTTAGGCATGCCATACCCCACAAATTTAGGATTCTTATTCAATGCATTCAATCCCCTGGATAGTGCTTCAACTTCCAATATGAATAAAGTGGGGGACAAGGGGTCACCCTACTTTATTCGTCTTGAAGATTTAAAGAAGCTAGGAGATTTTCCATTTAAAATAATGAAGTACAACTTTGATAATGTCCAAAATATACTCCTCATAGGAAGGGTATACACGAACGAAGTATCAAAATAAGTAACCCGACGTATGTCGGGGTCGAATCCCATAAGGACTAGTGAGTGATAATTACAAGTGTCAGTTGAGAAATTGAAGTTAGCTTGTACCACTTAGAATTAACATAAAAATAAATAAGTTGGGGGAGATTGGAATTTGTAGTTGATTAAAATTGATAATTTGGTTACCTATAATAGCAAAATTACCAAGGTTGTCGACAAGAATGTGAAAGACTAGAGGTGTGATGTAGATGATATACTAACTAGATAAGGACATGCTAGGTCATCTTATAAGTTCAATTAGTGTAAATAATCTCGGACAAATGGGTAATTACAACTTTTTAGCTTTATAAATATCTCTTACTAGAGTTTTGTCAAATCTCTAGCCACTATTAGCTCAACCTAATCAGATTTAGATTAGTAGCTGCACTAATTTCTAGCTATTAGCTACTAATTAGGAGTGAGAATGCAATTTTGGCTATTTCTAGCCCAATTTCACAATCTCTCATCCATGCCCACTATTAAATTCTCCTCTAATACTTAATTATTCTTTTACAAGAAACAATCAAGTAAGAACAAATAGACCCACATCATAATTAATGGATTTTCCATTATAGATTGAAGAGAATCTAACAGATTTGCACTTATTTAAACAATATAGAGATGACTCTAGCAATACCCACTCCAATTAAGTATTCATCATCACACACCTCTAGTTAATGATTTAGCTACTCATGATTAAGAAATTCAAAAGCACATTCAACAATAAACTCATTGAATTCAATAACAAGAGTAGTAAAATCAAGTTCACAAAATGTCTTTAACAATAGTTGTATCTTACTATTAATAATAATAAGAAGAGAATAGTACTTTGCAAATTCTACCAATCAAATTCTCCTTTTCTGCCAAAGGAATGTTCTAAAGATAAGAAAGGAAAAAGATGATATGATATGCTCTGCTATGATATCCTCAGTACATAGTACTTTCTCTAGAATTTATATCCAAGAAAATAGGGCATCTTCTCTCTCTTTTTCCGTGCTGGATAATTTTGCCCCTGAGCAGCGTTCTGGAATTGGTGGGACAACCAACGGTTCGTCAGTTGCAATTCGTGAACCGCCGGTTACATTCTCTGCTACTTCACTGCCTTCCAATAATCAATGGCGGTTCCATCGGCGTTTCGCTGATCTCCATCCGTGCACCGCCAATTTTTGTCCCTTTAATCCAATAAGTAAGGTGCCATTTGGTGGCTAAACTAGTGAGTCGCCGTTGGCAACCCCTGTTTCTCCGGTGGCTTGTTTCCCAGAAGCAGTAGGAATCGGCTCTTGGTGGATTGCCGAATTTCAACCCACTTCCTTCTTTTTGCTCCATTTCTTGATCTTTCCTTCACATTAGGCATATGCACACAACAAAAGCAAAAAGAGAATAAAATACACATAAACAACTCAAAAAACTAAGCAAAACTCAGGCTTAAGAGCCCAATAAGTTGGTAAATTTATTAACTCATCAAACCCCCAAACTTGAACCACTGCTTGTCCTCAAGTAATGCAATTCTTAAAAGTAGAAAAACATGCCACTCCTCATAAGTTTAAACATCATTAACCACCTATACAACCCTAAAAATGCTCACCAATCTCACCAGAAAAGAGAAAAAAATTTCCCTAAAAACCAAAACAATGAAGATATTTCAAAAGGCTACCACCTTTCACAAACATGGCTCACAAGAGGATTCATTTTGTAAAACAAGGGCATTTCTGATTTTACTTCACTTTATTTCTCTTCTTTCATCGTTTCTGACTTTCATTTCTTAATGACCCTTCTTATAACTTCTTTGGCTCTCACAATTAGCCTTATCTCTACAAGAGGAAGCACCAATTCACACGAATTATTTTTCTCTTTTCGATTTATCATTTTATGCATTTTGACATAATGTGGTGCTACCTCAAACTAAAATTCTCATGTTCCTCTTGCACACCCACAAACTTGGGCTTTTGCCTCATTTCTCACTTTTTTTTATCACTCCCTTTTTCTTAGGCTTGAACCCTCATTTTATCACTATCTTATCACTAGCACTTAGGGAGGATGGGTGCCAAAGAGAGATATTAAGAATGGTATTAAGGCTTGTAATATGGTTGCCAAAGAAGGGTCTAAGGCTCAACATTGGCTAACAAGGATCAATGTTCAAGGAGGGTATATAGGTTAAGTGGCTAGACATAGGAAAATCCTAAAATCAAATTCTAAGTGCAAACATCTAGGATTTCACCTTGACTCACACTTGGGGAAAATTCTAGATAAGAAGTCATGCATGAGACTCATCAAACATTCCTCACTACACAAAGCATCACCCTTAAAGGGTCCATGAGAGTCATTTTCACCACAAGATTTCAAGTTAGGGCATCAAAGAAGGCAAACTCATAAGTCAAGTAAAGAATTTACAACGTATGACAAAGAGTGCTATGCTCTAGCTTCAAACATCTTCTCATTATCTTCATTTTCATATCTTCATTTTAAAATTCCACTTCAAATTTTTTGGTGGTGCCTTTCAAAACAGCTTCATAAAAATACTCAAAAGCAACATGAGATTTTTTCTTAAGAGAGTCACCACACAGTCTATCATCGGGAAGTGCCAATCCGGTTCTACAACAAAAAGGGAAAGAAAAATGAAAAACATGCTCCTCGGGAAAGAACCGTAGTATGAAGAAAACTCTTGGAGTTTATTTACTATCCTACTATTTACAAAGGCGAAAAAGAAAACAAGAAAACTTGGGTCACACATGCAAAATTTCGCAGTTCAAAGTAAAGACCCCATTTTATCACTAATCACCACCTTATCAAGAACTAAACCAAATCATTCATTGTTTTTACCAAAACAAGCCCGACAAGGGTAGTCATCAAACAACGTAAACAATAGCCCGACAAGGCATCTATTCAATCAATTCAAACAAAAAAAAACATCAATGACCCCTCAACAACTATTCTCATCCCTCCCCCACTTAAAAAAGTACATTGTCCCCAATGTATGCATGCAAAAAGGAAAGGGACAAGAAACTCCCTGAGCGGGTCATTCTTCCTCATCATTAGCAGCTGCATCTCCTGCACCATCATCACCAGCCTCACCTAGCCCATCAAATTCATCCCCCAAGCCCTCGAAGAGATCATTAGTGAGACCTCAAACTGAGGAGGGAGCATCCATTACAGCATCAAGGGCACTCATGTCAGGCACCTCTGTTGAAGTTTGGCTCTTCCATTCCTGCACCTCCGTTCTGAGAGAGGTGACAGCCCCCTCAACCACATCCACCCGCTTGCACAATGTAGTAACACTCTCATATAAGGATTTGAGCTCCCTCTTAACTGTTGGAGCAATGAGTATGGGGAGACTCTTGGCCAATCATTGGAGTTAGCTCTCGTGAAAGTTGGTCATTTCCGCAAGTCTGTGGAGACCAATTGATTGGAAAGATGTAGGAGGGGGAAATGCTCCCCAAAGGAGGCATGTCACCTGAATCTTGGCCTGACACTCTGTGATGAGGCATGTTCAAATCCGGGGCATGTGGTGATTGGTCCGACCCATGGGAAAGGGATCCCTCAGCCACCCCAAAGGCTTGCAGTCTTTTCCTCTTCATTGCGGGTGCCTCGACATCTCTTTCGATTAATGGCAATCACTCTTGAAGCAGCAACCATGGTTTCATCTGGAAACAAAGACACTCCATCTTGGGCACACAGCTGGGAAATTAGGATAGCATAGAGCATAAAAGTTCTAGCTTGTCGTGTCTTTATCTTCATTTATTGGGTTACAATCTCCCCAAAGTTAATGGGCCCTCATTCATGATGCAGGCAATGAGAATAGATATTTCAAAACTAACCCTTTGCTCATTCTTAGAGGGGATGATACAGCCATAAATAAAATCAATCCACAACTTAGCCTCAAACGTCAAATCATGGAGAGAGATTTTGCCACCCATGGAGGCCCAAAGAGGTGTATCGACAATAATGATTGGGGCTAACCATGAAAATTGGTCTTTCATATCAGCTACCAGAGCCATGTACTCCATACCAGAGTCAATCTTATCTTCCCAAAATAGGTAATTAATGGCAGCCGAGGCGATGTCGACTTCCACTCCCCTTATCATAACTGATGGTAGACATGGGAAGTTGATGTCGCGCAAATTACACCTCACAATTGACATATAAAGAGGTCGATGTCAACTATAGAACCCAATAAAAGTTGAGGTCGATCCCACAAGGAATATGGAAAGAACTTAAGTTAATGTGATTAGCTATTACTATCGGATTACTTATTTCCTAGGGGGGAAAGAAATAAAATAATAAACAAGAGTAAAGAACTAGTAGATGCTTAAATCAATTTTGATTTGTATTCATTCAAAAAATTGACTAGGATTGTGTTCCCCAAGACTTCATAACCACAAGGCTTTTACACTAGTGATCTATTCCGGTGTTTAGCATGCAATATTTGTAAGTTAGGTTCACCTAAATGGTTGGTCCCCTATCTAGATGATTATCACTACGCATCTTGGTCCATATATGGGTGTATGCATAATTAACCCTTACCCTTAATATCAGATTAGCTATTCTCGGACAAGTTCAAGCTATTAGATGAGGGTTGATAGCCTCAAATCTCTGTTGTTAATACCTTTTCCCATTCACTACCCCCTTGATTCGGTAAGTAAGAATAAGTCAAGTTTCAATGTTTGCAACCGTTAAGAAATAATTAAAATGAAGGGAAAAAACTACATGCATTAAACCCCGTTCAAGAATCACTAAGTGTTTAACCTCTATGTGTTAATTCCTCATGGTTCCCACAACCCTAGTTAGGAGTTTAGCTACTCATGCTTGTATAATCACAATCACAAAATATAGAAGAAATCATAATTGTAAGTTACAAAAATTTGCAGAAGAAAACCTCGTGAATTGAATATAACTCCAAAACTGATGAACAAAACTCCAATGTTAATTAATTCCCAAAATCAAGAACAAAATTACAAACTTTGTTTCTTAAACTAAGAAAGATTGTTAACAACACTAGAATACAACACTAGAATCCTCCTAAAAGTTGGTAAAAATAAATATGTCCCCGAAAAATAAACCTAAAAATTATATTTATAGTTCCAAACAAATCTTATACTAACTAAAATTGGATTCCAGGTTGGCATGGGTAACGAGCCAAGTAATGACTTGTTGGGTCTCCCAACGAGTCATGATCAGTGAAAATCATCCATCCTCGACAGTAGGCCCAGTTGTGGTAATGGATCACCTATGGACTCGTCGTGTCAGGGCACGAGTCATTAGGCCTCTCATGGTCTTGGTTCTCTAGAATTTCAGTGCACATGACGGTTCCTACCAGTTCTCTCCTGACGAGTCATCCCATCATCCGACGACTCATTACATTTGTCATTGCATTCATTGAATATTTTTCAGAAATCCTCTTCCCATTCTTCGTGACTGGCATAACGACTCATTACCACACGTAACGAGTCATGCCTTCAACATTAAAACTTTATCTTATCCCCACGAATCCAGGAACAAGTCATGATTTGTAACAACGATTTGTGACTTGCCTAGCAGCCTGCATTTCAGTCCTTTTATGCCTCACTTGGCCTATTTCCCATTTCGGACCTATTTTCCTGCAACATTCAACACAAACACATCATATCTACATAAACATACCCGGAATGTGCATAGTTTCTTGATTTTAAGCGTCGAAAGTGCCATAAAATCATGGCACATCAACACCCTCAATTTAAAACTTTTGCATGTCCTCAGGCCAAAAATAAAATAAAATAAACTACGTCGACGCTTCAATCAAAAGAACTTTAGGAAACTTACAACAGTCATAATTCTTTATCAAGTCAAATTTTCTAACCCCTCCTTTATCATACAAACTCAAATCATAATGCATATGCAAAATTTTCAACCAGGACACAGAGGAATTGAAACGTGGAAAAATACTGTCACTTCCAACCATGCACAAAAATCTATAACACTGACTTAGACAGTTTGCAAATGATTTTGTTGACCAAATGCTTTCACCTCAAAGAAGTCCCACACTCACTTATGTGTATATGATTATATCAATGTATTTCTCTTAGGACTAGGTAAGATCACACTCGCTCTCACAAAGAAATTCTAACTGTGTGCATGTAATACCATAGGCTTGCCTTTACTTTTAATACCTCGAATTTCAGACAGGTAACCAGGATCACTATAGGACTTTTTAAGCTTGTAATGTAGGCTCGGGTTCGGGTATGGTACATATGAGAATAGTAGCTTAACCCTCCTTGGAACTACACATGCCTTAACTCCACTTTTAACCTTTCTTTCATATTTTCTCCCTTTTTCCTTACTTGCTTCCTCTTTTATTTTCGTTTGCAACTACGAGTGCAGTATTCATTGCTTTAACATTTTTCTTTTCTTTTCTTTTCTTGCTCTTTTTCTCTCCATCTTTCATTATGCACACTGCACCCGCTCTTTCATTTTCATTACCCAATCTCGTTTCACCCTACTCTTCTTAATTACCCCTATAATAGCCACTCTCAACTTAGACGATTTGCCTGAGTTGAGGTTCACAGTATCCAAGGAGGGACTAGGGCCAAAATAGGTTCATTTTTAATCAATGCAGGAAGGTGAATTGGTGTAAACAAAAAGAAAGGTCAATTTAAGCTAAAAAATTCAAGGGATATTTATTTTCTTTTGGTCAGTCTTTTAAGGCGAAATTGGGCTCATTAATCAAAAAATGGCCTATGATCCTTTCTTAGTTTCCCATCCTCAATCTCGGTACGACTAACCAGACAAGTTCTAGATTGACACACAAAACCAAATTTAACTATTAAGTATCACTCACACATAGCATAGGTCAACATCACCACTTCTACTAACTTCTAGTTCAGGTACATTGATATAATGGTAAACATGTTCTCAATTTTAATACCATGCAAAGATTCACAAAGGTCATGCTTGTCAATTTTAACACACACATAAAAATTTTTTTTAGGAGGGGTATCACATTATCATTTCAGTTAAATTAAAAAGTTCATGCTCTTGACTGCCTTAAGTTCACCTAACTTTTTTTCGACTGACACAAACAAACACAAAACATAAAAACCTAAACATGCTGGTTCTACTAAATAAGGAATACCCAAGGAAAAAGATATTCGAAAAGAAAAACTCTTGGATTATGTTCAACAAAAATACACTGGTATCCCTCCCTACCCCCATCAAGAAAAGCATGCATCGAGAAATACACTGGTATCCCTCCCCACCCCCATCAAGAAAAGCATGCGTCGTCCTCGATGCATGCATATAAAACAAAACCATAAAAATAGGGAACATACCTGTGCGACCTAGGTGTTTGCGACCTAGTTGGTGGAGGGTGCATATACTCCTCCAGTGTCCTCTCTGATACCACCGGTTTGACTCGGTGCATTTTAAGACCCAATTGAGCTTGTACCTTCTCCCCGAGCTCTCGCTACCTCAACTGCGGCCCTCTACCGAGCCTCCTCTCTGGATAAATGCAGAGCTGTCTCCATCTCTCTTCGCTCTCACTTCTGCTGACGGAGCAGAGAGTCATCCTCCTCAAAACTCGCCTCCTCACAAGGCCTCTTGCCCTTATCTTGCGCCACTAGCTCCTCAGTGATGAATTCAAATATTGCTGGTAACTCTTTTTAGCTCTCGTCCTCTATCACTGGAAGCACGAGTGGAGGGATCGTAGCTACCTATCATGCGGACAACTCCCACACCTCCGCTCTAAGCACTGCTACCTCCGTATACCACCTTGCCAACTCGGACACATGTAACTGTGCAAGACGCTCATCCACGCCTCTCAAAAGAATCCAACCGGCCATGCACTGAGCTAGAGAGCACCTCCAACTCTTTTGTAACCCAAGGCTTGACTTGCCCCATTAGCACCTTAACCTGCAGAGCCGTGTGTGCTTGTTGTTTCTCAGCTTTTGCCAGCCGTCTAGCCATGTCGGTTAGGAACTCATTGGAAATAGTGACTAGACTGGCTGAAGGAGCCCTAGAGGGTGCAACAGGTGGTCGAGGTGTAGTTGCTGTGGATGATGACTTTGGAATCTCCGTAGGGTGAGGGAATGTCAGCTGTATCTGTAGCCTCAGGCTAGCTACACATCTCTTTGGCTTCTGTGGACTCTGCCGCCATCTCAGTAAATACAACAGCCTCAGTTTTCATACTCTGCTAAATGCCTCTACCAATATAGTCACTCCAGTGGATGTGGCAGCCTGACTCCTCGGTCTCGATACTGGGTTTATGTCATCTCTCATCAACCCGATATCGGTTATCTTGTGGACCACTATGCGCTAATCAACAGATGGAAACTCTGGCACCTTTGATTCCTAACAGAGTCTATCAACAAGGCATGGAAAGGGAATGGTAGGGCCATCATTTATTGCCCACTCTCGAATCTCTTCAGCAATATACCGTAGGAAATTTATGGTGTACCCCTCCATGATGCTAGCTACTAGTTCAACTCTGTTAGGTGAAAGAACGTTATCATTTTTGGTTGGTACCAGCCTGTGCCGAACCAGTGACCACTAAAATTAGCTTGAAAATTCAATGTGGCCTTCTTTATCTGGGACTCGGTGCCATGCAACTATTCAACCAACAGATCTCATGTGGCAATGACCCATGACAACCAAGTGTACTGCCTGATTCGCTCCTTTCTATTCAGCTTCTTAGTCTTCAATTTCTTGAGCTCGAACAGTCTGTGATCAAACTTGGCTGTATTCATCGGGGCATGATAGTTTGGACCATAAAACAGTCTGGAGATGGTCCTTTCAGATATGTCTACAGGCATCTCACGAACCAACACCTGTGTCAATGTGGGCCTCTTCTTCCAGTCTTGACCACCCAATGCCAAACTCTGTAATGTGGCTGCATAGAATTCTCTATCCAGGTAGGGACTGTAGCTTCCCGATGGCTAAGTCAACCACCCGAACCTGCATTTATCAAACAAAGCCTGCAGCTCAGGGAGGTCCTTGAGCCCCGTGGTAAATAGTATGGGATCCCCATAGATGCTCCTCCTTGGATGTCCTTTTTCATTCGGAGCAATGTCCCTATTGTATATGACCCTCATACCATGAGCACACCATCTCCTCACGTTCCTTGGTTGATCATTCGACGTATTTGAAATGTCGATAAATTCATCATCTGTGCTCCCTTGTTGAGCACATGACTCATTAACAAATTCTGCATTTGGCTCAGCTATGGTGCCCTTGGAAGCAATCAGGACTGTGGCCCCAACATTCTCACCTATTCGGCTTAGTGGGTCTCTTGAAAGTGGAGTAGGAGCATCACTCAGGGCTGTCGGATTTTTAGATCGTTGTGACCTAGACCTGGTGGATCTCCTCACCAGCTGCTCTTCTGACACTTCGTATTCCTCCTCCGAGCTGCTCGACTCTTCGGAGGAGGAGGGCTTGTCCCGAAGTCTACGGTATGACGGTTTACTCCTCTCTAACACTTGTTTCTTGACCGGACCTTTCTTTGGTGTACCTCTCGGAGCCATTATACCTGTGGAATATTAGTTAGTATACAAGATGAGATGAAACACAATCAACTTTTAGCTGTGTCTCTATAGACAAGACGAGTGACTTAACGAGTCGTTGCCACTGCCATGACTCGTGAGGTCAGTCGTTGTCTCCATGTTGTGTTTTTTTTCTTGTTGGACCAGTAGACTTAACGACTGGTCACAATGAGTCATTACCTGAGGTGGTGACTCGTTAGACCAGTCGTGAGGTACACTGGTCACCTAGATCAATTCCCACTCAGTACAAGCTATATGAAGAGTCTTGAGGTGATACCACGACTCGTTACATGGCTCGTGCTTAAGAGTTTTACATACAGTGCTTCAAATAAATCATACCATGATGATCATCTAAATTAAAGGTTTCACAAGCACAGATCATCAGATTCATTATGGGTACCGTGTTCAAAGTCACATTCAATGTCATGTCACTAGGGTTCCTTAAAAATTCAATGGTATTTGTTTGAATTTATAATTATTACGTGAGAAAACAAGTGGAGTAGAGAATAATATAATCAAATACTCACAGTGATTTTGATTTGAGCATGAGAGATATTTGAATTTGAAATCGCAATAGGGTGTGGTACTTGAGCAACTGTGTGTGATCGTGTGTGCGCGAGTGCTTTGAGAGTGAGCAGTGTAATCGTGGAATGGTGAAGAAGTGGGTAATTTTGAAGTGAAATTTTTAGCTTTAAATTCAGGTGAGAGTTGGAGGGCAAACAAAATTGGGTGGTTTTATATGTTCAAAACAACAATTTACCCTAATTTGTGCGTTGGTCGGGTCGGGTGGAAGTTAATTAAAAACATACCATGACCCACGTAATGGTTCGTTATGTGGTGAAATGACTTGTTTGACCCTTTGTGTAGTGGCTTGAGCTTAAGATCTTACCTGGGACCTAGCAACTCGCGTAATGACTCATGGTGCTACCCCACGAGTTGTGGCCTGAGTTATAGGCCCTGAATTGTGGTAGCTTCCTGACTGGCCACTTAACGAATCGTTTGATCGCCCAATGATTCATTAAGTCAGTTGTGGTCACCTTTTTCAGTTTAATTCCACCTTTGATCCAGTAGACTTGACGGAAGACCCCACGATTCATTGTCACTGGCAATGACTCATTTGGTCAACCTTTGTCTACACTGTTTTATGCAGCAGTGATTACAATTCTCTTGACGGGTCATTTGATCTGATAACGACTCGTTATGTTCTTTTAGGTACCAGCACTTCAAGTTCAGATTTTTGGTTTTAGCTTCAGATTTCTTGTATTAATCACCTGCACGCATCAATACACGTGAACACTATATTTTTCTTACATTTACAACTTGGGTTGCCTCCCATGCATCGCTTGATTTAACTTCGCGGCACGACGCGTTTATTTTGACTACTCAGACTTCACCAAAACACATCCATGGGTTGCATCCCATGCAGCGCCTGATTTAATGTCACAACACGACGCAAGTCCCTCCTGGGTTACTCAGATTTCACCCAGAGCCTAGAGATCCACCAGCTTTATTTCTTCGCTTCTCCCCATATATGCTTTCACCCGTTAACCGTTAACTTTAAAGCGCATTCCTTCATGATTTTCCCATTCGATTTCCCCATGGGAGAATACTTGGACCACTCGAAAAGGCCCCAACCATTTGGACTTCAACTTGCCAGGAAACAAGCGAAGCCTAGAATTGAATAGTAACACCATGTCACCCGGACTGAACTCTCTCTTCTCGATCTTCCAGTCATGCTGAATTTTCATTCTTAGTTTATAAATTTGAGAACTCTCATAGGCTTTCAAACAAAATTCATCTAGCTTATTAAACTAATCAAGCCTCAAATTTGCAGATTCGCTCCAATCCAATTTCAGCTTCTTGAGCGTCCACATAGCTTTGTGCTCAAGTTCTATCGGAAGATGACATGCTTTTCCATAAACAAGATAATACGGAGACATACCTATAGGAGTATTGAATGCAATCCAATAAGCCCATAAAGCATCATCTAGCTTCCATGCCCAATCTATCTGGTTAGCATTCACAATCTTTGCCAAGACGGTCTTATATCTCGGTTTGTGACTTCAACCTGCCCACTAGACTGCGGATGATAGGGTGTTGCCACCCTGTGTTTTACCCCATATTTTTCTAATAAATAATGAAACAACCGGTTACAGAAGTGTGAACCCCCATCCCTAATGATAGCTCTGGGAGTCCCGAATCTAGCAAATATATTCAACTTCAAGAATGCTGTGACACTTTTTCCTTCATTATTTGGAAGCGCAACTACTTCCACCCATTTTGAAACATAGTCAACAGATACAAGTATGTATTTCATCCCATTTGAGCTCACAAATGGGCCCATGAAATCAATGCCCCATACATCAAATAGCTCAATGACCAGGATGGGAGTAAGAGGAAGCTCATGGCTCCTTGCCTTTGGCATGCATCACATGCCTTTACAAAATCATGCGCGTCCTGGAGAATGGTTGGCAAATAATACCCACATTGCAGAATCTTGTGGGCTATATGAATCCCGTTGTGGTGACCACCAATAGGGGATGAGTGACAGGCCTCCAATATACTCAACATCTCTACCTCGGGCACGCATCTCCGAATCACCCCATCAACACATATGTGAAATAAGTAGGGCTCATCCTAGAAAATCTTCTGCACGTCAGACATGAATGTCTTTCGCTGGTGAAAAGATAAGTCTGATACTACATCACTCACCAGATAATTAGTAAAGTCTGCAAACCATGGGATGAGATCTTGTGAGGCCACTAAAACCTGCTCGTCTGGGAATGCATCATCTATGTCATGCTCATCGCGAAGTGTTGCATCAGGTTCCAATCTCGATAAGTGATCCTCCACCTGGTTTTCGGTCCCTTTTCGATCTTTTACCTCGAACTCAAACTCTTGTAGTAGCAGAACCAATCAAATCAACCGTGGCTTGGTATCCTTCTTTGCTATCAGATATCTCAAAGTTGTATGGTCTGTATGTACTATCACCTTAGTTCCAAGCAAGTATGCCCGAAACTTCTCAAATGCAAAAACTACAGCCAACAACTCCCGTTCTGTCACAGTGTAATTTTTCTGAGCTACATTAAGAGCCTTGCTAGAGTAATAAATAGGATGGAAAATCTTTTCACGCCTCTGACCCAACACAACTCCTAGGGCCACTCCGCTAGCATCACATGTAACCTCGAACGGTAAAGACTAGTTAGGTGCCACTATAATCAGGGTAGTGGTCAATCTCTCTTTTAGGCATTCAAACGCCTTCAGACATGCCTCATCAAAAACAAACTTCACCTCTTTCTCAAGCAGTTTACACAAAGGATGTGCAATCTTTGAGAAGTCCTTGATGAATCTCTTGTAAAACCCTGCATGACCCAAAAAACTTTGAACACCTTTCACAGAAATTGGAGGTGGTAGACTAGAAATTACTTCTATCTTGGCCCGGTCCACCTCAATACCCTTACCCGAAATCTTATGGAGTAGCACTATACCTTCTTTAACCATGAAATAAAACTTTTCCCAGTTAAGTACCAAGTTGGTCTCTTCACATCTCTGCAACACCTTGCTCAAATGAGCTAAACAATCTTCAAATGAATCACCCACCACCGAAAAGTCATCCATAAAGACTTCAATCATGTATTCCACCATGTCAGAAAATATGGACATCATGCAACACTGAAACGTGGTAGGTGCATTACATAAACCGAATGACATCCTCTTAAATGCAAATGTACCATATGGACAAGTAAACTTATTCTTCTCTTGGTCTTTGGGGGCTATATAAATTTGATTGTACCTCGAATAACTGTCAAGGAAACAGTACCGTCCTTTGCCTTCAAGTCGGTCTAACTTCTGGTCCATGAATGGCATAGGAAAGTGATCTTTATGAGTCCAACAGTTCAACTTCCTGTAGTCCATGCATACTCTCCAACCGGTGACTGGTCTGAGTGGAATGAGCTCATTGTTGGCATTTTGGACCACCGTGACTCCTCTCTTCTTCGGTACACACTGAACTGGCTCACCCATTTGCTTTTAACAATAGGGTAAACTACACCTGCATCCAACCACTTGATGATTTCCTTCTTGACCACCTCTTGCATAGGTGGGTTCAACCTACGCTGATGCTCAATGCTCAAAATACAATCTGGCTCTAGCTGGATCTTATGAGTGCAAATACCGGTTGGGATTCTAATAATATCTACAATGGTCCACCTGATGGCTTTTTTATATCTCTTCAAAATGGAGACCAAAGCCTCCACTTGCCATTCCTCCAAGTCAGCTGCAACAATGACCAGTAAAGTGTTACTGGTTTCCAAAAATACATACCGCAAGTGAGACGGGAGTGCTTTGAGCTCCAATATCGGAGGCTCTTCAATAGATGACTTGGCTGGTGATGTAACCCGATTCTTTAGGTCAAGATCAATCTTCTTTGGAGCATAAGTGTATAACCCCATGCCAGCAAGTGCATTAACAATCGCCTCACCCCCGTAGCTCTCTTCAGCACCAACATCCACCAAAACTGCTGCTAAGTCATCAAGACTAAAAAACTCCTCAATGGGCATTATTGGAAACTCAAGGTCCACCACATCAATCACTGAGACCACCCTCATATCATTTGGTTGCTTCATGGATCTACATACATTGAATGTCACTTCCTCATTGTTCAACTGGAATTTCAGCCGTCCAGTCTCCATATCTACAAGAGCACGTCCGATGGCGAGGAATGGTCGCCCCAAGATAATGGCTACCTCAAAATCAACTTCACAGTCCAGGATGAAAAAATCGGCCGAAAATATAAAGGACTCCACTTTCACTAGAACATCAAAGAGAATTCCCACCGGATTTTTCACAGTACGATCTACCATCAAAAGCCACATTGTAGTCGGTTTGGGGGCTCCTAAGCCCAACTGTCTAAACACTGCCAGTGGTATCAAGTTAATACTAGCTCCCAGATTACATAGCGCCTTAGCAAAGTTAAAGGCTCAAATAGTGCAAAACATGGTGTGCTCCAGGGTCTTCCTTCTTCTGAACAAGAGAATGGGATGCTATTGCACTACAGTGGTGCAAAATATTTGCAGGTTCGAAGCTCACAGTCCTCTTTCTAGTGACAAGGTCCTTCATGAATTTAGCACAATCGGGCATCTGCTCAAGTGCCTCAACTAATGGGATGTTCACACATAATTGTTTCAACATGGAGATGAATTTGTGATACTTCCCATCTTCGACCTTTTTCTTCAACCATTGTGGAAAAGGGGGAGGAGGTCTAGGAATAGGTGTGAACTTTTGCAGCGCCTCCTTCTCCTTCTCATCCCAGATCCATGCTCCTTTGCATTACTAGGAGCAGTCTTTACCACAGAATCATCAACCAAAATTGGGTCCTCAGAATCTGCTATCCTATCATCGTCAATCAATACGGGATCTTCTATCTCATCAATCATAACCGGCCTCAGAGGATCAATTATCGCCTTCCCACTCCTAGTAGTGACTGTCACTTTTTGAATTTTGCACTGTGTTGCTGGGAATTGTGCCTTTGTGCCTCTGATTCATCAAAACAGACATATGAATGAGCTGCTGCTCAATTTTCTTAATGCTCACAACATGTGATTTCACCTTTTGATTCATACCATAAATATCAGCGTGGAGCTCCTTGAAATAGCCATCTGTTGCCTCCATCTGCTTATGTACCTTGAACAACATGTATTCAACCCTTGAGCCACTAGAATCTGGCTCACGGTTCCTTAGAGGGACATACATACCACTTTATCATTCTTGTACTCCCATGCTTCTTCCAGTCTCCATTGTCTCTGGATTGGGCCTTAGTTGTAATTGTTATCTCTGTAATAGTTTCGACCTTGATTCCCCTGACCTTGATGCCAAGAGTCTTGGCTAGACCCTTGGGTGTTGGTCCGGAAACTTTCCCCTTGTCCATTCAGATAATTAGCTTCCTCCTCATATTCAGATTCGCCTCTATCATTTCTCGAGGCCTTGCCTTGAGAACCCATAGCATTCACTTTTTCAGCTCCGACTCCCATCAAATGCTTAGTAAGATGCCCCATTGTGGTCTTTATCTCAATAGTATCCTAATCTAGTTCTTCATCCTTTCTTCTCTATTCTGGAAATATACCTACTGCATAAGTACCCGCCGGAGTCTACGACTCACTTGTGTGCCAAGTGCGGTTGGTTTTAGTGATTCTGCCTAGTATCTCAGCAGCTTCAACATAAGTGTGACGCATAAATGTTCCACCAGACACGATATCAGCCACCGCCTTGGTGTTAACATTTAGAGACCTATAGAAAATTTCCATCAATGTATCATCTAGGATCATGTGGTTTGGCACCCTTTTAAGCTTCTTGTTGAACCTCAACCATGTCTCATGAAGTGCCTCAGGATTTAACTGCCTGAAGTTGTAAATCTCATCTTTCAACTTCAAGTCTCTAGAAGGTGGAAAAAATATTTCAAGAAAAGCTCTTTTCAACTCCCTCTATGTAGTGATAGAATCGTTGGGTAGTTCTACCAACCAGAGCGTTGCCTCACTCCCTAATGAAAAGGGAATAACCTTAGCCGAATCACATCCTGACTCACTCCCAATTGTTTATAAGCTTTGCAGATACCCACGAAATTTGTCAAGTGGGTAGGTGCATCATCAGTTCAATGACCCGCAAATATCCTCTTCAAGTTGAGTAGTTGGATCATAGCACTGGTACTATCAAACTTTGCCCCAGCAGGCAAAGGGGGAGGGACAATAGTTCCAGTGGCATCGACTTCGTCAATATCAGCATTATCATCCTTATCAAAATATCGGTGTCTCTGCTGTTTTGGACCTCTGTTCCTTCTAGCCCGCTCTGCTTCTGCAAGTAGGCATTGCTCTTCAACAACCCTAGCTAACTCACGATCTCTAGCCCGAGCTTATTCCTCAGCAAACATTCTAGCTGTAGCTTGGTCCACTGTCTCTTATTCTTGTATGTTGGCCATTCTTCTCAGATTTCTAAGTGTTTTCTCAAGTTCGTGATCAATTTGAACCAGGGATTTTCCTTGGCTCCTAGTACTGGGCATGCACAAACCTAAGAATAAAAAAAATAAGAACCAACAGTAAAGCAAACACAATTAACAAAAGCCTTAGCCGTACTCCCCGACAATGACGCAAAAATTTGATGTCGCCAAAATTACACCTCGCAATTGAGATATAAAGCGGTCGATGTCAAATATGGAACTCAATAAAGGTTGAGGTCAATCCCACAGGAAATATGGAAAGAACTTGAGTTAATGTGATTATCTATTACTATCAAATTACTTATTTCCTAGGGGGAAAAGAAATAATATAATAAACAAGAGTAAAGAACTAGTAGATGCTTAAATGAATTTCGATTTGTATTCAATCAACAAATTGCTTAGGATTGTGTTTTCTAAGACTTTATAACCACAAGGCTTTTACACTAGTGATATATTCCAGTGTTTAGCATGCAATATCTCTAAGTTAGGTTCACCTAAATAGTTGGTCCCCTATCTAGACGATTATCACCACGCAACTTGGTCCTTATACGAGTGTATGCTTAACTAACCCTTATCCTTAATATCAGATTAGCTATTCCCGGACAAGTTCAAGCTATTAGATGAGAGTTGATAGCCTCAATTCTCCATTGTTAATCCCTTTTCCCATTGACTATCCCCTTGATCCGGTAAGTAAAAATAAGGCAAGTTCCAACATTTGCAACCGTTAAGAAATAATTAAAACTAAGGGAAAAATAATACATGCATTAAACCCCGTTCAAGAATCACTAAGTGTTTAACCTATGTGTGTTAATTCATCATGGTTCCCACAACCCTACTTATGGGTTTAGCTACTCATGCTTGTATAATCACAATCACAAAATATAGAAGAAATCATAATTGTAACTTACAAAAATTCGCAGAAGAAAACCTCATGAATTGAATATAACTCCAAAATCGATGAACAAAAATCCAATGTTAATTAATTCCCAAAATCAAGAAAAAAATTACAAAGTTTATTTCTTGAACTAAGAAAGATCGTTAACAATACTAGAATCCTCCTAAAAGTTGGTAAAAAAATATTTCCCCGAAAAATAAACCTAAAAATTATATTTACAATTCCAAACAAATCTTATACCAACTAAACTTGGATTCCAGGTTGGCATGGGTAATGGGCCAAGCAACGACTCGTTGGGTCTCCCAACGAGTCGTTGATCAGTGAAAATCATTCGTCCTCAACAGTAGGCCCAGTCGTGGTAACGGATCACCTAACGACTCGTCGTGTCAGGGAACGAGTCGTTAGGACTCTCGTGGTCTTGGTTCTCCAGAATTCCAGTGCACATAACAGTTCCTACCAGTGCTCTTCTGACGAGTTGCCCCATTATTCGATGTCTCATTATATCTGTCATTGCCTTCACTGGATATTTTTCATAAATCCTCTTCCCAGTCATCATGACTGGCTTAACAACTCCTTACCAGACGTAACGAGATGTGCCTTCAACCCGTTAAGTGCACTGCTTCTTCAACATTAAAACTTGATCTTCTCCCCATGACTCCAGGCACAAGTCATGCTTTCAAAAACGATTTTTGACTTGCCTAGCAGCCTGCATTTTAGTCCTTTTATGCCTCACTTTGCCTATTTCCCGTTCTAGACCTGTTTTCCTGCAACATTCAACACAAGCACATCATATCTACATAAACATACCCTGAATATGCATAGTTTCTTGGTTTTAAGTGTTGAAAGTGCCGTAAAATTACGGCACATCAGAAGTCATCAACCTTACCCCTGTGCTTCATGCTGTCTTGACGAGCTTGGTAAGAAGCATAGAATTCAAGCACCAGACTGGGGTAGTAGGCTGGGAGAGGATTGGAAAAAGCGTGCCATTGCCTATATGTGAATTGGGCGGTAATGTTGGGAAGATCACCTCGCAAGCCCGCTAAATCAAACCACTTCTCCACCATTATGGACCTGCCTTGGAAGATGACATAATGCTCCTTCATATTTTGGACATAGAATATGATCGCTTCTTTGGAGTTAGCACGTGGTGTAGAGGCCTTTGCTTTGCACTTACTCTTGCTGGAAGATGATGCGGGGGCCTTTCCCTTTCCTGTATTTCTGGATGAAGACATGGTAGTTCTGCAAATATGGTGTTAGTGACAGCCATTCTCTAATGAAACTAAAATAACAAAAACTATGCTAAGGGTGAACTGAGAAACAAATAAAACCATCATGTGAAGAACTAACAACATCGGCGACATACCGACAAGTCGTAGGAGGAGTCCACAGACTTCCACTAACTTGCTGATGCAGATCAGAAGACTAAGCAAACCAATAGTGTACCGGCGACAAGGTAGCGAGTCGCCGGTCCCGATCCAAAAACCACCGATATAACACGAGATTTAATTAGTGGCCTAAAACCAACTTTAAAATTGGATTGGCGTTCCATCAATGTTTCACTGGACCCGATCAGTGAATCCCCGACCATTGCCGTCCCCAAATCGATTTCAAACATATTAAGTTGGCGCCCATGAATAAACACCCACACAGATTTTGATAAAAACAACACAACTACACTTGAAAAAGGATTCAAATGATGATTTATCCTTAAGAATAGTGTCACCCAGTGTATCATCGAGCAAAACATGGCATTTAACTCTAATTGGGTTACTCAGACTTCACCCATTTAAAATTCACACAAATAGAACACTTATTCCCTATCCATTTCAACAACAGAGAATACTTATGAATCCCATGGGAAATGAAAGTATTAAAAGGGAAAGGATAGGTATGGTCAAGCCACATGAAAATCATCAATAATGAGCCATTGAAAGCATGAAAGAGGCAAGGAAACATTACCACACTTGTCATAGTAAACTTGCAAAATCTACCTTGTGGGAGCTTTATCAACTTTCACAATGGCAACTTTAGAGGTTGAGCAGTGGAGAAAGGACTTGTGAGTGTAGTGAGGGTGTTGGTGAAAGGAGGGAGGGATTTTATAGGTGGGAAAGTGAGATAGTGATCGATTGAGGAGAAGGTGCGGTAGTGATGGTGAGTTAATGTGTTGGAGTGTTGGTGGGGAGTAGAAAGGTGGGAAAATATAAAGGTGGGAAAGTGGAAAGGTTGGGTATGGGGAAGACCAAAAAAGGTGTGGAAAAATGGTAAAAAGGGAGGTTTAAGAGAATATTGTGTAGAATAGGGAGACTCAACTAAGATTTGGGGCTAGGAAGGTCCGCACTTGATTTAAAATCTGAAGTAAATTCATACCTTGACCGACGATGCATTGATGGTTCGCCGAAATAAATTGGCATTCCGCCGCTTTACCTTCTTTCACTAGTAATCATGCCCAGTTCACTATATCTCAACCGGCTATTTACTGTCGGTTCATGAACTTGATCAGCGATCCACTAGTGGCCCATCGCTTAGGATCCAATGCTTCAGGTTATCTGTGTTGTATCGGTTACCTACCGTCGGTACACGATTATGCATCAGTGGTTCGCTGGGCTATCCGCTGGTCAAATGCTCAAAGTCCCAGCCTTCTGCCATATTGTGATCTGAAGCGGCGGTTCGTGCTTTCAGATCGGTGATTCGCTGGTCCAACGCGGTCATGCGTTGTTGTGGAAATACCCTCTTTATTCCTCACATCATTGCTCCTATAAAAACAAAAACAACAAAGACATAAAATCAATCAACTAAAACACTTGGGTTGCCTCCCAAGAAGCGCCTTAGTTAATGTCGTGGCAGTAAATCTCTTTCAACTCTTGTTCTTCGATGGATCATTCTCGAACTCCTTCTCCTCCATCTCAATTCCACTATCCTTATCCTCTTTCTGCAACACCCCTATCACCTTGCATTTGGCGGGCGGTTTAGCTGATGGTCAAACCTTGAATGTGACTTCTTCACATCCATCTCTAAATTTGAGCTCCCCTAGCTCCACATCAACCATAACTCTCCTCGTAGCCAGCAGTGGTCTCCCCAAAATAATTGGTACCTCCACATCTATCTCATAATCGAGAACTACGAAATCAGCAGGATGGATGAATTTATCCATCCTTACCAATACATCTTCTAACACCCCCACCGATTTTTTATGGAACGATTTGCCATGGCAACCTCATCGACGTAGGCTTTGTGCTTCCAAGTCCCAACTTCTTGAAAATGATTAGGGGCATTAAATTTATGCTGACACAAAGATCACATAGAGATTTTCTAAACATACATATCCTAATTGTACAAGGGATTGTGAAAGCTCCAGTGTTTTCCCGCTTAGGGGCAAGGTTATCATCATCATTGCACTACAATGGTGTGTTGTCTCCCCACTACCAGCATCAACCACCTTCTTCTTCTTCAACAATTCTTTCATGAACTTCGCATATCCTAACATTTGGAGAAGAGCATCCACCAACTTTATATTAATGGACAACTTGCTAAATATGTCAACAAATTTGCTGAAATGGTCATCCTTCTTTTTCTTGGCCAACCATTATGGATAAGGAGGTGGAGCTCTTGCTTCAACCTTTTCATCATTTGGGGCCTTCATTCCCACCTCATATTCATCAGTATGTGAGGGGATTTCATCATCCTTTCCCTCACCTTCCTTTTCATTCTTTTCCTCACTCCTTGGAGTCTTTGGCATTTCGTCGAGTCCATTTTCCTCATTTGATTTTTGGTCATTAACCTCTTTGGGATTCACTAGTGCATCTCTGATCACTTTTCCACTCCTAGTGATAGTAGCCATGCATTGACTATCTTTCTTTGGATTCGGCATTGTGTCACTAGTAAGTGTTCCCTTCATTCGGGGGTTCATTTGATCCGACAAATGATTCATTTGGGCTTTCAAATGATTGATAGAGGCTGAAATGTGAGCTCACTATTTGGGCAAGGTTAGACATCTCCCCTCTTAACTCTTTGACCCCGCTCTCGATTGACTCTACTTTCTTTAGCACTCTTGATAGCATTTTCTCAATCTTTGAACTACCCGCGTCACTCACACCTGGCTGACTGTGGGAGTTTCCAACTTTTGGAGGGGGAACATACGAGTTTGAACTCTGATTATAGCGGTCTCCCTCTTGATTCTGCTTTCTATGTCCCTATCTTTCATTTCTTTCAGGCCACCCCTGCGCATCACGATTTCTCCAGCCTTGATTTTCGTCCCTTGGGCGCCAAGGGCCTTGATTGGTTCCCCATATATTGATATTCTTCCTCGTACCTTGGTGGTGATGATTCCCCTTCATATTGAAAAGGACCTTGCATACCTACAACATTTACCACCTTGGGCCCTGCCCCCATTACATGTTTTGTCATTAATTCCAGCTATGTCATCATCTTATCTAGATTTTCATCCTTCTCTTCATCCCTTTTTCACAATTCAGCTGCTTAGGCACTAGAACTGATCTCATGTGTAGATACATTTGTCTCTCGCATGTGCCAAGTCCTATTGGTTTTTGTCATTCTGTCCAGAAGGGCTTTAGCCAACCCATATGTTTGATCCATAATAGACTCTCTGGCTAAATTATTGGCCACGGACTTGTTGATGGAGTCAATGGCTCGGTAAAAGCTTTAGAGAAGCATTCCATCCAGAAGGCCATGATTGGGACAAAGAGCAACCTTCTTTTTGAACGGTAGCCATGCCTCATGCAAAGGCTCTCCCAGCTCTTTCCTGAAATTTGTGATGTCATCCCTCAGCTGCAACATCTTTGATGAAGGGAAGAAACAATCCAAGAAGGCTTCGGTTAATTCTTGCCAAGATGTAATACAATTAGGGGCCAACACTTCCAACAACATCGTTGCTTCTCCCATTCGAGAGAATGGGAAAAGCCTTAGTCTGATAGACTCTTGACTTATGTTTGTGATGTTGAAGGGCTCGCATATCTCCAAGAAATTTCTCAAATGCCCATTTGCATCCTCATTTGGTTTACCCCCAAAGAGTCCCTTCATTTGCAGCAAATGCAGCATGGTGCTCGTGACATGAAATAAAGCATTCCATACTATAGGTGGTAGGCAAATGGCTCCTGCAATCTTCGACATCACCGGGTTATCATCATCATGCTCCATGTTACCTTCCACTGAGCTATCTGCTACTTGGGAGTGATGAATCATGTGGTTGTAAGATCCCAGCAAACACATCAAAATCATGTTAAGTAACTGTGATGCAGAACTATTTCAGCTTAACAATCAACACAAGAATATCCAACGCTAGTCCCCGGCAATGACACCATTTTTGATAACGTCCAAAATATACTTCTTATAGGAAGGGTATACTTGGTCGAAGTATCAAAACAAGTAACCAGCGGGTGTCGGGGTCGAATCCCACAAGGACTAGTGAGTGATAATTACAAGTGTCGGTTGAGAAATTGAAGTTAGCTTGCACCACTTAGAATTAACATAAAAATAAATAAGTTGGGGGAAAATGGAATATGTAGTAGAATATAATTGCTAATTTGGTTGCCTATAATAGCACAATCACCAAGGTTGTCGACAAGAATATGAAAGATTAGAGGTGTGGTGTAGTTGATATACTAACTAGATAGGGACATGCTAGGTCATCTTCTAAGTTCAATTAGTGTAAATAATCTTGGAGAAATGGGTAATTACAGCTTTTTAGCTTTATAAATACCTCTTACTAGAGTTTTGTCAAACCTCTAGCCACTATTAGCTCAACCTGGTCAGATTTGGATTAGTAGCTGCACTAATTTACAGCTATTAGCTACTAATTAGGAGTGAGAATGCCATTTTGGCTATTTCTAGCCCAATTTCACAATCTCTCATCCATACCCACTATTAAAATCTCCTCCAACACTTAATTATTCTTTTACAAGCAACAATCAAGTAAGAACAAATAGACCCACATCATAATTAATGGATCTTCCATTATAGATTGAAGAGAATATAATAGATTTACTGTCACGCCCCACCTTGCGAGGCATGACTGGCACCTGGTGCCCTACTAGGACCTGAACTGCTGAACTGACTGAGCCTAAGCACCTCTAGTGTATGGCTGACTCTAACTCTAGAATCGAGAAAACAGCGGGCTATATAGCGGCTGTAAATACAACCCCCGACCGACAAGGCCTATAGCCACCTATGAAAGTAAACAGCTAACCAGAGACAAACAATCATAGGGAGTCCTATGTAGGCGTCAATCTATATACCCCTATCCAGATCATACTGAGTCAACTACTAGCTATAAGCGTCCTGCCGATTCCCTGGGTCTGCAACTAGGCCCGCTCGCCCATTGACTCTTGCTATATCTGAGTCCGGAGGACTCCTGATATCTACACCCCGGGCATAACCGCTCGACGGGGGTGTGTATAAGGCCAACCACGGCATATGAGGATCTGGATCCCCATCTTCATCCCTTGTGGACAGCATGCTGCTTGGTAGAGCGACGTATCCTCGCCCCTAGCGAGCGGCGACACAGCTATTAACCCTGCGGTGGTCATGGAACTATACAGGTGTAATCCAGCCCAAAACAATACAATATACGAGCCTCGACTGGCAACAACAACTAGACATGATAACATACTTCTGACATGCTTTACTGGGATTCATACTGGACTACTATTCTGAAGAAAATAACTTGCCAAAAGAATTAAGATACCTCGTTTGCTGTTTACCGATTAACTGGCGAGTTTCGGCTCGTGTTCAACTTTCCTTCTCAACTGTAATCATATTAACGGAAGAATAGGGCTACTTTATTACTATATTAAAAGAAAATGGTAACTTATATATATATATATATATATATATACTGACTATACTTCAACTTATCGAAAGACAATCAAAAACTCATAATTTCTCGGGAATCTAGAAGGGAGAAATACTTACTTTAGGCACGTGATCGTACTGCCACTAGTTTGAAATAATTCCACCAACTTAGGCTTGGTGGGAAGATGATTCGCCGGGCGTATTGTACGAAAATAACTCTGTAGTGATGCTCCCTACAGCTTTATACTTCAATAATCGGAGTTAATTGGGATTTGGACAGAGTTTAGTAGTGAAATCGGACGATTTCCAAATGTTTTCCTCGGTTTCCCTCTGTTCTGGCCGAAGTTATATGAAAATAATCTAACTTCTAAGTGTGAGGCCTTTATATACTTGAGGCAGAAGACAAGGCAACGTGGCACTCTGCCTATCGCGCTGATTCTGCTCCATGACACATTAGCTAACACGGAGGAGCTGCTCCGAGCCACTTTGCCCCTCTGGGAAGCTTGGTTCGGCCTCCTCCCGCTAAATCTCGACTTGGCACTTGTTCAACCTTTTCCTGGGCCCTTTCCTCATACGTATGGCACTCTAAAACTCTCAACCAACATACGAATCGGCCGACTAAATGTTAGAAACTTACGGGGTGTAGCATCCTCCCCTCCTTAAGAACATTCGTCCTCGAATGTTAACTTCTGCTTGCAAGAACCTTAACCTTGCAATTACTTATTCTAGAAAAATTTTGGCAAAGTCTCCCCTGTAATATGGACTATTCAAAAACCCTAAAACATAGAAAAGTCCAATACAGGTACTTCACACAATACTATCACATTCATTTCACAATCGACTGAAAGCAATTATCTCACATATACATGTATTTAATGAAACTTATGAAACAATAACAACAGTATACCTCTAGCTGCACAATCTGATTAAGTCTGAAATAACTGAGGATATCTGCATTTCATATCGTCTTTTGCCTCCCAGGTCATCTCCTCTCGGTTCTTATTTGGTCATAACACTTTAACAGAAGCAACATCTTTAGTTCTCAGTCTACGGATCTGCCGATCTAGTATGGCTATTGGAGCTTCTTCACAAGCTATCTCCTCAGTGATTTTGATGTCTTTGACTGGGATAATTCGGAAGGGATCTCCTATGCACTTCCTCAGCATTGATACATGAAAAACTGGGTGAACGGATTCTAATTCTGGAAGTAAATCCAATTCATAAGCCACCTAGTCTATCCTTCGGCGAATCTGATAAGGTCCAATAAACCTCGGGCTGAGCTTGCCTTTCTTACCAAATCTCATCACACCCTTCATCGGTGAAACCTTCAGGAATACCCAGTCACCCATATTAAACTATAGGTTTCTTCGCCGCACATCAACATAAGATTTCTGGCGGCTCTGAGCCGTCAGCAGACGTTCCTTGATAAGCTTTACTTTCTCTTCTAACAGATGACTAATATCTGACCCAATCAATGCTAATTCTCCTACCTCAAAACAACCAACTGGAGAATTGCACTTCCGCCCATATAATGCTTCATAAGGCGCCATCTGAATTGCTGAATGATAACTGTTATTATAGGCAAATTCAATAAGCGGTAGATGTTCATCCCAGCTGCCTCCAAAATCTAGCACACACGCCCGTAACATATCCTCGAGCGCCTGGATTGTACATTCTGCCTGCCCGTCTGTCTGAGGATGGAAGGCTGTGCTCAGGTTAACCTGCGTCCCCAGGCCCCTCTAAAAAGACTGCCAAAATTTAGTTGTAAACTGTGCCCCTTTGTCAGAGATAATTGACAATGGAACACCATGCAATCAGACTATTTCTCTAATATACATCTCAGCATAATCTTCGGCTGAAAAGGTAGGCCTTACTGGCAAAAAGTGAGCTGATTTTGTCAACCTGTCAACAATTACCCTGGTAGAATCATATTTACGCCTGGTACGAGGTAACCCTACTACGAAATCCATATTAACTGCCTCCCATTTCCATAAAGGCACGACTATATTCTATGTTTGTCTGCCTGGTTTCTGATGTTCAGCTTTCACCTGTTGGCAATTGGAACATTGAGCTACGAATTCTGCTATCCCCTTTTTCATTCCCGGCCACCAGTAAATCCCTTTTTATGTCATTGTACATTTTTTTCAAACCTGGATGGAGAGAGTAACGAGTATAATGTACCTCACCATAATTTGCTGGCGAAGCCCTGCCACATCTGGAACGCAGAGGCGATCCCTATATCTCAAAACTCGGTCCTCGATTACCTGGAAATCTGTCACTTCCCCTCACTGGACCCTATTTCTGAGCTGAACCAGGCTAGGATCTTCATATTTCTGTTCCTTCACTTCCACCACCAATGATGACTGTTCGGGGTGTTATATGGGTATAAAACTCACACGCAAGTGCACGTGGTCGAACAAGTAGTAAAGTGGCTTAAGTAAGCCAAGTATCGATCCCACAAGGACTGGGATGAAGTGCAATCTGCTCAAGTGTACTATATTTCGATTCTAAAAATGCAGACAACAGTGTAACCAAAAGTTTGATATTTTGTTTTATAATTTTTATGCTAAATCTAAAATAACTATCTAATTTGAATCTGAACTATGAATGAGAGCATGCTGAGGTTAAACGAACATGTAATGAAATTAATTATCGATGTAATTTGGTTAGTCTTTTCCTCCGGTTGCTAGCCAAGAACATTTGTCAAGAGATTAAAACTCTCGTATTTAACCTTTTAAGAATCATGAACCATCCACCTACATTTCTGTGATTAAATGCAATTCATGTTCTAGCCATACAAACCCGGTTCCTAAATTGACTAATACGACTTTCAGGTATATTTCTATCCTGAAAGTAAATCAATTCCCAATTTTTCCAAACCAAGAAAAGATCATACCCTATTAATTCACAACTTTCTAATTTCTTGCTCTCTCGAGTGAAACCGGACTTTTTAGATATACATTAACGTAGGCCACACATTAATGTAGTAAGAAAAGAATTAATAGAACAACCATGGAAGAAAAGATGAAAAACCAAAGAATCAATGATCACATTTCATTACAAGTGTTCATAACCTCAGCAAGAAGATGAATTAGCCACTCATTTGTGGATTAAACATCATTAAATGAGTGTTAAACATACAAGCAATTGAATTCAAGGAGAAGGAAAGAGAGAAAAACCCTGATAATTTCGTTCCCTTAACTGCCTGTAACCCACGTTCTTGCTCCACCAAGTCAGAATATTGAAAAATGAACCTAAGTGTTCTATTTATATAGGTGGGAATTTTTCCTGGAATAACAAGCAACGTGTCACGGAGTGCATCGCGGAGCACTGCCTCCGTGAAACGCTACAGACGCGGACCTTCACTGGAATTGAAGGTCCAGGAAATAAAGCCCAATGTGGCACGACGTGCAACGCGGAGCCAAGCTACTGTGCCACGGACCCATCGCGAACCCACATTGGAATTGGGCTGAAAATTCCCATCCATGCAGAAGGCCTCCGCGATGGCAGCGTGACACGACTCCATCGCGGAGCCCTTTTATTTTATGCTGTCTAGTGTCTTGTCCCTTGCTCGCATCCAGGTCCAACCCCGATATACTCCAACATGCATTTTAGCTTCCTGAAATTACATTTTACCTGCAAAACAATGCTAATCATGTTGGTTAGTATAAATTGACATTTTATTACCAATTACATGAGAATGTATACACATTGATAGATAAACAAGGCTAAAATGACACTTTTGAGTATCACTTGGGCATATAAATTTGCCCAAGATCAATGACACTGCGGTATTCTGGATTACCGCTCCATTGTCTCCTAATTCTACTATACGAATGGCTAAACTGGCTAGCTGATGCAATTCTCGGGCCAATTCCTGCCGCTTGGGTTGTAAATATGCAAGGCTTACCATGGATTTGCGACTATCGGCATCTGCTACAACATTGGACCTTCCTAGGTTATATAAAATATTCACATCATAATCCTTTAACAGTTCCAACCAGCGACGCTGCCGCAAATTCAACTCTTTCTGGGTGAAAATATACTGCAGGCTTTTGTGATCAGTGAAAATATTTACGTGGACGCCGTACAGGTAATGTATCCATATTTTCAAGGCATGAATCACCTCGGCTGACTCCAGGTCATGGGTTGGGTAGTTCTTCTCATGCTTCCTCAGCTGCCTGGAAGCATGGGCAATCACCTTACCATGCTGCATCAAAACACATCCTATCCCAACACCCGAAGCGTCACAATAGACTACATAACCCTCTGTTCCTTCTGGAAACACTAGCACCGGTGCTGATGTCAATTTGTCTTTCAGTTTCTGAAACTTTACTCAAATTCCTCAGTCCAATGGAATTTTGCTGCCTTCTGCGTCAGTTTGGTTAAAGGTACTGCTAAAGTGGAAAATCCTTCTATGAACCTTCTATAATACCCAGCTAACCCCAGGAAACTACGTACCTCAGTCGGAGTGGTAGGTCTAGGCCATGTTTTCACTACCTCTATCTTCTGCTTATCTACCTGTATACCAGCATCTGACACAATATGGCCCAAAAAGGCTACTGAATTCAGCCAAAATTCACATTTAGAAAATTTAGCATATAGGTGGAGATCTTTGAGAATTTGGAGCACTTTTCGTAGATGATCCTGGTGATCTTCCTCTGAGTAGGAATACACTAGAATATCATTGATAAATACTATCACGAAAAAGTCCTGGTATGGTCTGAAAATGTTATTCATCAGGTCCATGAACACTGCTGGGACATTTGTCGGTCCGAAGGACATGACTAGAAATTCAAAGTGGCCATATCTGGTCCTGAAGGAAGTCTTTAGAATATCTCTTTCATGAACCCGGACCTGATGATATCCTGACCTTAAGTCAATATTTGAAAAATACCTCGCTCCCTGTAGCTGATCAAACAGGTTGTCTATTCTTGGAAGCGGGTACTTATTCTTGATAGTAACTTTATTCAGCTGCCGATAATCTATGCACATACGAAGGGAGCCGTCCTTCTTCCTCACGAACAAAACTGGTGCACCCCATGGTGAGGTACTCGGCCTGATAAAGCCCTTGTCTAGCAAATCCTTCAATTGTTCCTTTAGTTCTCTGAGTTCAGCAAGAGCCATCCGATATGGAGGAATAGATATAGGCTGAGTGCCTGGTAATAGATCGATTGCAAAATCAATTCCCCTTTCTGGGGGAATACCAGGAAGCTCATATGGAAATACGTCGGGATATTCATTAACCACTAGAATAGACTAAAGGGTCGGAGGCTCTGCCCGAGCACATTGAACTCTGACAATATGATAAATTCACCCTTTTGCTATCAATTTTCTCGCCCGAAGATAGACAATAAAACCTACCTTTTGGCGTGGCTGTACTACCTTTCCACTCTTGTACTGCCTCCCCTAGAAAGTGGAATCGAACAATCTTGGTCCAACACTCGACATTGGCATAGCATGGAAGCTAGCCAATCCATACCCATAATGGCATCAAAATCAACCTTTTCTAGTTCTATCAAGTCCTCCATAGTCTAACGACTGGCAACCTCTACTGTACACCCCCGCCTTCTGGCTATGATAGAGTCACCAATGTGTGTAGACATTGAGAAAGGTCGCTGAAGCAATTCTGGCATGATACTAAACTTCCGAGCCACTAACGGTGTAACATAGGACAAGGTGGATCCTAGATCTATCAACACATAAGCAGGATGAGAGCAAATGTTCAGCATACCTGTCACAACATCTGGTGACGACTATGACTCCTGTCACCTCGGTAGTGCATCAGTACGGTTTGGGCTGGCACCTGAACTGGAGGCCCTTGATCTGCCTCGGCCTCTTCCTGCTGAAACTGAGGGCCTACGCCCTATTGGGGATGCTGGAGCTCGTGATCCTGCCGTGATCACCCTGACCCCTAGCTGGACAATTCCTCATCTGATGACCCTCCTATCCACAAGTGTAGCATATGATTGAACCATACCTGCATGCTCCAGAGTAGCGTCGACTGCAAATAGGGAAAAGTGGTATTGTAAACCCACTCTGCTCCATTCCCCTCTGCTGCTGTGAACTTACTGCTCGCGAACCGTCGCCGGGCTCTGGCTGTCCTCGGCAACTAGACTTGCTCCTCTGCCGCTATGGTGGAGGTGGGGTTCTAGGTGGCCTATATGATAACCGTGTCCTAGGTCCTCCCCGGGATTCCTCCTGTAATTCACCCGGTCTGTCCCTGCGGCACTGCTCCTGACTTGTCCTCCTAATCTTCCATTGCCACTGTCTCATACCCTCAATATTCTGAGCAAAAGCCTGCACACGGGCGATTTTCATATCCTCTCGCAGTGTGGCTGTGATGCAGGTCTCAACATATTCCGGATTCAGCCCCATAATAAAGCGGCGTACCCTGGCTGACATTGTGTCCACAAAAGCTGGCGCATAACGAGCCAAGGAATCAAACCGCATGGCATATTCCCGAACACTCATCGACCCCTGCTCCAAGTGTAGAAACTGATAAAACCAAGCCTGTCGAATCTCCCGCGGTAGTTAATGATCCAAGAAAGCCTCCGAGAAGCTGGGCCAGGTCAGAGGGGAAACATCTCTCCTCGGTACCTTTCCCAACTCTCATACCACAGTACGACGATGTCCCGTAGCTAGAATACCGCCAACTCAACTGACTCTGTAGGTGTAGCCTGCATCACGCTGAAAATCCTATGCATCTGGTCTAAGAAGTCCTGAGGGTCCTCGGTCTAATCTATCCCTGTGAATTACGAGGTATCTAGAACTAGGAACTCTCGGACCCTCGAGCTACCAGGCCCTCCGAGGGATTCTGCAACTGTAAGTGGCACTGGCTGGCGCTGAGCAGCCATCATCTGGGCTAGCATAACCACCGTGCTCCTGACCTCCTGGTCAGATGGTACGGGTATAGAAACTGCAGGAGACGATACGGCACACCGGCCGCCCCAAGCGGCTCCTGACGTGGTGGAGACTGTTGGGGAGGTCGAGATGATACCTCCATATCGTCCTCAGATAGGGCCGATTCTGACCGAGGCTGAGGCACCCTGCTGCTACATCTAACCTCCTGCTTGTCGTAGGGTGTCGCTGGTCTGACATTTCTTCGTAAACAAAGATTATAATGAGCTTAGGGACTCAACCCTATACTATATCGCTCTATAGCACGACTGAATAAGAAGAAAGAGTAACCATCCTATCATGCCTTGCAACCTCCTGCCTATAGTATGTGGTGCACAACACATCCATAGACAAGACTCTACTTAGCACGACTTGCAGACTCCCTGGGATACGACCTTCTCTGATACCAAGTTTTTCACACCCCACCTTGGGAGGCATGACTAGCACCTGGTGCCCTACTAGGACCTGAACTGCTGAAATGACTGAGCCTAAGTACCTCTGGTATAGGGCTGACTCTAACTCTAGAATCAAGAAAATAACGGGCTATATAGTGGCTGTAAATACAACCCCCAGCCAACAAGGCCTATAGCCACCTATGAAAGTAAACAGCTAACCAGAGACAAACAATCATAGGGAGTCCTATGCGGGCCGAAAAGGCCACCATGATATCTAGTTATAACTGGAAAGTAAAAGCAGATGTTGAACTGAACTATGGTCGACAAGGCCGCCAATCAACAGCCAAACAGGGCCCCACAAGGCCAACACACATAATCTAAAACACATATGGGCCCTACACGGCCGATATCATCTAACCACAGGGAAGTAACACAATCTGCAATCCTCTAGGAGTGATAAGATGGTCAGGACAGGGCCCTGACCTACCCATATTGTACAAGCAAAAAGAATAAACCTCTATCACACAAGCTCCGAAAGAAGGGAGCTGACGGCTCTATATGACTGACTGGAACTATGAGGGACCTACTCCTCGTCTATCTACACCTGCAGGCAAGTAATGCAGTGCCCCATACAGGGCGTCAATACCACATGTACTGAATATGTAAGGCAGTAACTTTAAATAACTGAAAGTAAGAAATAGAACTGACAATGACTGAAGTAAAGAAAACGGACTGAAGATGACTGAAGTAGTAAGATCAGGACTAAACATAACTGTAATAACGAAGGAGGGTTCATACCTGACAAACGAGGTGTCTTACTGTCTAACTATCAGTAACTAAGCAAACATAAACCTTACCCGGCTCCTATAAGCCGGAAGGTACAATTAGCACAGAATAACCCACCTGGGCCCCCATTAGCCCTAGTGAGTACAACTCAATCTATATACCCCTATACAGGTCATACTGAGTCAACTACAAGCTATAAGCGTCCTGCTGATCCCCTGGGTCTGCAACTACGCCCGCTCAATCCCTGACTGTAGCTGTATCTGAGTCTGGAGGACTCCTGATATCTACACCCCGGGCATAAGCGCTCGGCGGGGGTGTGTATAAGGCCAACCATAGCATATGAGGATTTGGATCCCCATCTTCGTCCCTTGCGGACAGCATGCCGCTCCGTAGAGCGACGTATCCTTGCCCCTGGCGGGCGGCGACACAACTATTAACCCTGGTGTGGTCACATAAGCTATACAGGTGTAATCCAGCACAAAACAATATAATTTACGAGCCTCGATTGACAAAAAAACTAGACATGATAACATACTCCTGACATGCTTTACTGGGATTCATATTAGACTACTATGCTGAAGAAACTAACTTGCCAAAAGAAAATGCCTTAACATACCTCGTTCTCTGTTTACCGAATAACTCGAAAGTTTCGGCTCGTGTTCAACTTCCCTTCTCAACTGTAATCATTTTAACGGAAGAATAGGGCTACTTTATTACTATATTCGAAGGAAATGGTAACTTATATATATATATATATATACTGACTATACTTAAACTTATCGAAAGACAATTAGAAACTCATATTTTCTCGGGAATCTAAAAGAGAGAAATACTTACTTTAGGTACGTGATCGTATTGACACTAGTTTGAAATAATTCCACCAACTTAGGCTCGGCGGGATGACGATTCGCCGGGCGCATTTTACGAAAATAACTCCGTAGCGATGCTCCCTGCAACATTATAATTCAATACCCGGAGTTAATTTGGATTTGGACGGCGTTTAGCGGCGTAATCGGACAATTTCCAAATTTTTTCCTCGGTTTCCCTCTGTTCTGGCCGAAGTTTATGAAAAATAATCTAACTTCTAAGTGTGAGACCTTTATATACTTGAGGCAGCAGACAAGGCAACGTGGCACTCTGCCCATCACGCTGATTCTGCTCCATGCCATGTTGGCTAACGCGCAGGAGCTGCTCTGTGCCACTTTTCCCCTCTGGGCAGCTTGGTTCGGCCTCCTCTAGTGAAATCCCGACTTGGCACTCGTTCGGCCTTTCTCCGGGCCCTTTTCTCGTACGTATGGCACTCTAAAACTCTCAACCAACATACAAATCGGCTTACTAAACGTTAGAAACTTACGGTGTGTAAAAATCAACCTTCTGGTGCTCTTGGACAACAACCTTAAAGATTCATGCTTTGACCAAAAGTTTAGAAACTTGAAAGGCTTAACTATTACCTCTATTGAGTATGAACATTCAAGTTCTACAAGAGAATGGTCCGAGTCAGTTTTTCTATATTCAATGCATTACCTTCAAGTTAGGAGAAAACATCATATAGTTTCTGACTGCAGATGTATCTATCCTCCCATTCCACCATGTAAAAATACTCCCATTATATCATAGATCAAACACTTTACAAGTGCTAATACAGTCTGAAAAATTAACATTTTCTCGACAATATATTTACAAGCCCCTCAGTTTTTTCTCTAAATATAGTATTACATTGAAACCTCCTCCTAATGCTATTTAAAATTGATTGGATAGAAAACTAAGAGAATCCTATAACTCTTTTCTAATATTAGAATCACATGTTGCGTACACTGTAGGCACTGTCATCTCCTTTCTGGTTTCTTGATGCACTACCTTCAATATGAGATATTGAATGGCATCAGTAATGACTGTCACCTTTATTTCATCTGAAGAAAAACTCTAGATTTTCCCTGAGTAGTTTATCATACAGTTTGATGACCCAATCTCACCTTGTACTCATCAATGTTTGTTAGACCTTGAAAAAGTTTCATCAATCCTAGTAGATTGTATTAATTCCTTCTGTTTAGGTTTGTTAACCTCTCAAAAGCTTATCGAATGTTGACAGACATAATATTTCATATAAGGACTTTATTTGTTATCAAAATGGCTAGGATTAGAGGCTGCTAGCCTCTTAGTAAGTTGTCCAATTGGAGGAGTGGAGGAACTATCTCTCTATTGTGTTTTGCCACCTTTTTATTTCAACATGATCCTTTTTGGCATGTTTTATTATTTAGGGGATAAATCCACTACCTTTGCCACCTGTTGTATATTTTTCTCTAATGTGTCCTTCTCTTTATTTGGTTCTACAGTATCCTCTTAATCCAATTTCAATAAATCTTAATTAGTTTGTTGTTTCAGTCCTGCCTCCGTGCTTTGTCTATCTTATTGCTTATTTTTGTCTTTGTCATGTGTAATATTGTTTTATTTGTGCCTCTTTTATCAATAAGTTCTTCAGGAATGTCAAGTTACTTCTTAACTTTTGTCCCTTGTTGCTCGATATGATTTTCTCCTTTATGTGTCATGTTTGTTGTCTTACTGGCTTGTTCATTGTAATGTTGTTGCACCTCCCCCTGCTCTGTTATCGATATTTCAGTTTCTTCTCCTTCCTGTGTTTGGCCTTTATTCCCCAACTTTAGTCTGCCCTTTTAATATTGTGTTACTGTAGTTGTTTTCTCATTCTCCACTATGTATATTTTCTGCACCTATGTACTCTTTCTGCTTGTTGGTCTTTGTTTTTCATCTCCTTTATGCCTTGTGTCTCCTGTTTGTTTGTTTTCTCTCTATGTTTTGTTGTGGTGGACTAGTGGCTTCTAGGTCTATAATTTATTTGCCAAACGATGACTCTACCAAGATTTTGTAGTTTCCTTTAGCTATGTGCCCTTCCTTTCCTTGTTCTTCTCTGTGTCCCCTGTTGCTTTTCCTCCTCTTTTCCTTTTAGCACATTAAAGGAATTGTGAATGATGATAGATGCGTTTCCATATGTATTTTTATTCTTATTATCTTTGATTTGTCTCTCCTATTTTTCCCTCTTATTTGATCTATCAAAGACTCATTTGTCCTTTACTGCACCCCATCCATTGATAACTATGTTGTGTCCTTCATACTTTTCCTTTCCAATTTGTGTGTTCGTTTGTGCTTGCTCCTCCTTGCCAGTTTGTACTGATGGCCTAGATGTTTTCCCTTCCTTGATTGTAGTTGTCCATTCCATGGAGCCTTTCCTATTTGTATCTTTCTCCCTCCCACTCATGCCATTATCTTTCTTGACAAGTTTTGGTTCAGGGTGAATCATAAAAAATTCCTTCTTATTATGTCCTTGTAGTCTGCAACTTTTACAGTATTTGGGCATATAATCATATTTTATGTCGATCCAAGTTGAGATCCCCTTTTGCCAGTTCTTCTTATGCTTATGTTAATCCTCTTTGAAAAATCACTAAGTAAATTGACTTTCACCTTCACTTTGACACAACTTAGCCTAGATCGGTTCTTTGTAGCCATATACACATATAATTCTTTCCCCCACGACTTTTTCCATCATAAAAATAGATCCCTTTACAAAAACGTTTGATGCTAGTGATGGGAAAGGGATTTGGGCTATAGCTGTGGCTGTTTCTACCTCCGGATAGAACCAAGGTTCCTATTTTTTTATCTCATCTGATAATATCCATCCTTCGGGCTGAGATAGTAAGTCAGTTTTGACATAAAATGAATATAGTCCTTCATCGTTATAAGTTTGATAAGCAGATGTCTATCCTCAAGTAACCAATCTTGCATTCATTGTTTATTTCACATTGTAGTATAATCATCCTGAAAAGTTCTTCTAATTTTAGCCATCAGTAGGAAGTTTTTCCTATCACTACAAATTGTAGATTTTCTTGCACTATCATGTTGTTGAACTATTCCTCCTCCCATATGATTAAGGGTTCTCTATGCATATAGGTTTACGGTTTAATGGGTATAGATGATATAGTTTTAGTGTTTGAGTTGGGGTCAAGAATATTGGCATTAGTTTGTGTGTTAATAGGTGGTTCTCTTCCAGTGTCATGGGTCTCCCCACTAGTAATGGTGGCCAGCCACTACTGGACGTGTCCATGGCCGAAGATGAAGAAAGTTCGCTAGGTTTAGGTTTTAAGTTTAGAGAGTGTTTTTGGATTTTACCTTCAATTTTCATATTATATATGTATGTGTGTGTATGTATATTGTAACGACTCTTATGGTTATTTTATATTTTCTGGTTATTTTTCCTGTTTGACCCTTTCTATAGTGTCATTATGTCATTTGTACTTGCAAGGAAGGGTGGAACCATTTCCCAAGGTAATATATGAGTTCCTGAAGATATTTCAATTTTGGAAGCTTGGTTTGGGATGTTTGACGAAAGTAAATATTTTGGATTAATACGGTCAAAAATTGAGTTTTGATAGCTCCATTAGATCTAGAGTGTGATTTATAAATTAGTTGGATGGTTGACACAAGTCCCGAGGCAATCGAGTGTGATTTGGATCTTGGTTAGATTTAGAGTATTTAGGGAATGTTTAGAGTTGACCATGGTCAATATTTGATCAAGACAACCTCAGATCGGTTATTTAATGATCCTAAGGAGTTGAAATGAATTTTATGATTAATTTATATATTTGATTTGTATCTAAAAAGATTTGAATGAATTTCGAGGATGGATCGGAGTTTTTATTGAAGTTGATATTGTTGGTTTTTGTTCTTTCTAGTGCCAGTGATTTCCTTCTTCACAATCTATAAGGAGGGTTTCATTTTCATAAAAGGACCAGTCATTGGTCTTCGTGTTGGCATGGTAGGAGTCACATTCACAAATGGAAAGGCATTTGAGGGCTGAGTTTAGGTCAGATCAGGCTCGAATTCATGATAGGCCATCCTATTTGCGAAGAGCATTTGATACCTGACAATGTTTAATTCCCCAACTTGATGTCATAATCAATATTTCAATTTTTGGGAGCTAGGATTCTCGAATTTGGGTGATCTCAGAGGTGTTGTACTCATTTTGACTCGGGGATAAGAATCTAACCTAGTATTCAATATTTCCCCGTTATTCCATAATTTATTTCATGGTTTGATTCCTAAAATTGATTAGAATTTATGGTTTTAATACTAGACTTGAGTAATGATAATTCCTTAATTTGGGGTCTATTAGTCATTAGATTTTGATGATTTTTGGTGCATAAGATCTTGACCCTATGGGTGATCTAATTTTGGGGTCAATTTACTGTTTTGACCTTTGGGTATTGGGGTTGAATTTTTGAGTCCAGGATAAAAGTATAGACATATTGGTATCTATGGACTCGTGTGTTCATATGAATTTTGTGTTTGACCAGATTGTGACCGTTCAAAGGGATTGAGTACGGAAAAGTTTGTAATTTGATCATTTGAGCTTTGATTAAGGCAAGTTGAGAATTTCTTGACTCGTTATGAAGTGTTAAAATTGTTTGATCATTGAATTAAGGGGTAATTGGGTAAAAGATGTCCTGTATAAGAGAGATGACGAGCACTTATACGGGTACTGGGTGACTTGTACAAGTATCAAAAGGCTCTTTAGTTGTTTCATGTGATTGTTTAGCTAGTTTGAGGTACTATGTGATTTTGTTATCCTGATTGGACTTGAATTGGACCAGTCCATGCCATTAATGATATTAAAATGCTAGTTTTATTTTCCATAAACTTTGTTGAAAATATTTGTGCCAATTTGCTCATATTTCATGTATCACTTTAGATATTATGCGAAACTAAGATCCTTTGTGCTGTTGAGTTAGTTACGCCTTCATTGATATGTTTTGTAGGTTGAAATATCATTTATATCTTATGAGAAGTGATGCATGTACAATGAGAAATTATTTCGGGTGAGAGACTATATGTCCAATGGGAAATTATTTCAAACAAGAGGTTATATGTCCGATGGGAAATTGTTCTAGACGAGAGTTGTATATCCCATGGGAAATGGTTCCAGACTGGAGTTGCAATCCATATGAAAAACTATTTTGGAGGGGGGGGGGAGGGGTATATGGATCTCATGTGTCCCTCATGGATCCTGACTATCCTATAGAGAAAATGGGTGTATACACAACATATGCATGACATTTCATTTCATTCTCATTACAGTACATATTTATTTTGAGTGTGAAGTGGTGTATGAAAGTGACTTATTTTCCTCCTTGGTTGAGATGATTGAAAAAGATGGTGTGCTTCTTGATGTAGTTGTGATTTATTCTACTACTTAACTGAATTTTGATATTTTAATTACTTTGATTATAACTTTCATTAACTGTGAAATTGCCTTGATTGAATTTTATTTTGATCATTAGATAATTATTGATGAAAATAGTGACAGGACCAACACTCACCATCACTTTTAAAAAAGGTCAGTCGATGATGCTACTGAGTACACGTGCTTTCGTGTACTCCCTCTATCTTTATTGCCCTTTTTGTGTGCAAGTTCAATTTTAGGTTCATGTGGCACTCGAGTCATCATCAGACATTTGAGGAGACTTGTGGGATTCCAGGGGGAGTTTCCTAGTTTTAGAAGCACTGGATTCCATCTCTTTTTTATGTTTACTGTCTTTCTTTTTTCTATATAGATTTTGTAGTATTTAGACTTGCACTTTCAAATTTTAGTCGCTTTTGTACTTTTGTCTCCAGTCTTGGGGTTATTTCTATTTTTGCGCATGTTACAACTTTAGAGTTTGGATTTTTGGATTTCAGATTTAATGATTCCTTAGTTGTACTTTGCTTATTTCTACTTTCACTCATCTTAAATGGTTTGAAATATATTGTGTTTTCCTACAAGGATTGGTAGGTGATGCACGGGAAAAAATACATGTTATCTAGTCATTATTTGCCTTACATTTAGTACTTTTATCTTATATTAGAGTAGTAATTTTATGGATTATACTAATATTGGTATATTTTGATATGTAGGTGTATTTTGAGAAACTTGGAGCTAAACTAGAGAGAAATGAGCAAGAAATGACCAAAAATGATCAAGGTAGAATCAAGGTCGCTAAGGGTGGAAAAGTGCCATGAGATACATATGTGAGTTGAAGAAAACGATTAAGTATGAAGGTTGGAAGAGGAACTTGTTCGGCTGTTTGTTAAATGGGTGTATAACTACATGCAAGTGCACGTGGTCGAATAAGTAGTAAAGTGGCTTAACTAAGCCAAGTATCGATCCCACAGGGACTGGGATGAGGTAACAAATTACTTAAGTGTTACTATATTGATTCTAAAAATGAAGACAACAGTGCAACGAAGAGTTTGATATATTTTGATTTCTAATTTTATCCTAAGTTTGCAAAGATTATATAATTTGAGTCTGAACTATGAATGTGAGCATGCTGAGGTTAAACGAACATGTAAGGAAATAAATTATTGATATAATGTGGTTAACTTTTCCTCTGGTTGCTAGTCAAGAACTATTGCCAATGGATAAAAACTCTCGTATTTAACCCCACTTAAGAATCGTCAACCGTCCACCTACATTTCTGTGATTAAACGAAATTCATGTTCTAGCCATACAAAACCGGTTTCTTAATTGACTAATACGACCTTCAGGTATATTTCTATCCTGAAGGTAAATCAATTCTCAATTTTCCCAAACCAAGAAAAAATCATATCCTATTGATTCACAACTTTCCAATTTCTTGCTCTCTCGAGTGAAACCGGACTTTTTAGATGTACATTAATATAGGCCACACATTAATGCAGTAAGAACAAGAATCAATATAACAACCATGGAAGAAAAGATTAAAAACCAAATTGATCAACAATCACATTTCAATACAATTGTCTTAACCTCGGCAAGAAGAGGAATTAGCCACTCATTTGTGGATTAAACATCGTTAAATGAGTGTTAAACATACAAGCAATTGAATTAAAGAAGAAAGAGATAGAGAAAAACCCTGATAATTTCGTCCCCTCAATGCCTGTAACCCACGTTCTTGCTCCACCAAGTCAGAATATCAAAAAATGAACCTAAGTGTTCTATTTATACTAGTGGGAATTTTTCTCGGAATAACACGCAACGTGTCACGGAGTGCATCGCGGAGCACTACCTCCGTGACATGCCACAGACCCGGAGGCTCACTGGAAATGGACTATCCAGGTAATAAAGCCCAACGTGGCACGGTGTGTAATGCGGGGCTAGGCCAATGTGCCACGGCCCCAACGCGCACCCAAAAATTCCCTAGCCAGGCTAAAGGCCTCCGCGATGGCAGCGTGACATGGCTCCATCGCGGAGCCCCTTTAATTCTTGTCGTCCAATGCTTTGTCCTTTGCCAATCAGCCGCGTCCATCCCCGATCTTTCCCAACACGCATTTTAGCTTCACAAAATTATATTTCACCTACAAAATAACGCTAATCATGTTGGTTAGTATAAATTCACATTTTATTATAAATCACATGAGAATGTATAATCATTGATAGATAAACTAGGTTAAAATGACACATTTGAGTATCACTTGGGCATATAAATTTGCCCAAGATCACTTACCCCACACTTAAATCCTTGTTCGTCCCCGAACAACAATCTTACACCTCATGCAATTTACACCCCATCCTGGCTACTTTGGTTCGACAATTCAGGTTACGGTCATCCCGATTATTCAATACAGCAAATCATCAAGAAAACACACATGGTCTTGTCAATGCAATGACCTTCAACACATCAAGACCTCCTAGACTTAAGAATCGACTCTCGAAATTGGCAAACTCATGCAAATAAGCTGATCAAGATATCCGCCACGAAAATTAATCTCTCATCAAACATGTGCCCTCACATTGCAAGAGAATTTTCCCTTTTTAATCACATGAACTCTAACGGTTACATGCAGGGGCATATAAACACATGTCACTCGCTCTCCCAAAAGAATTCACATGCATCATGTCATGAACCATAGGCTTGCCCTTAGTGTATTACTCCACTAATGTAAGGAAATGTGATGTAGGATCACGTAGGACTTTAACGGGTTGTAATGTAAGCTACGGAACTAGTAAATATTGGGCTAGCCAATAATAGCCACTAGCATCCTTAAGCGCCTTTTCAATACATCCCATCAAACTCATAGGCATTGTTTCTTCTTTCATCCTCCCATTCTTGAAGTCTGTCTTTAGTTTGGCCCATATCTTATTAAGCACACTTGACTCGATAACAAAGATTATTTAGACACCTTCATTATATTTTATTTATAACAAGTGCACCTTCAAACTTTTCTTTTCTTTCGTCACTCTGCTTTTCTTTTCTTTTCACCATTCTCACTCTTTGAAACTTTGGGAAAATTATTTTCTCTTCTTAAGCGCTTAAGAGTTTTTGGATCAATTTACAGCTAATGAAAAGAAGGGGTAAAGCTCGGTTTACACATTTTCGACACAAGAAAAAAAATAATAGGCTAAAGGCTCAACGTGCTAACTAGGGTGTACATTCAAGGTGGGTGCAATAACGAAACAGTGAAACTTTCGGTTAACACAAAGAAATGCCTACATCCTTTCCTACAATACACCTCCTTCATTTCGTTTCGCACACACACCAGGAAAGTTCTAGACACTTCACAATAGCATGGAACAAACAAAACCTCACTTCACACTTATTGCACATGCTCAATTCAAGACGTGTTCACAGACTCTTCAATCAACGAATTACAAGAATTCAAACATTAAGCTTCAATCACGCTGGATCGACTCTATGGACTAGGTATCTCAACATATTTATAAAGTTGCATGCTTTCATACGAATCACCTTTGCATTTCGAATATCATGTACGACACGCAACCAGGATTCCGCAACCATAAAGTAACTACATGTTTTGGGATGCAACCCACACAAGAAAACAACTGAAAAATAAATGAAAACTCTACTCCTAACGACTACATTACCCTTAAGACGGTCGTCATTCATCCATCATAGGGAACGGTCACTAACTAGGACTTCGGTTCAATGGGACCATTCTCGGTAAAAGAACCGAAAACAAACGCCGAGAAACCCAAAAATTTTAAAAAAAAATAAAAAAATTAATTTAAAAACATCAATCATTTCGATAAAAACAAAAATATGTACAAAATCAGCTAGCAAAATATTCAGCAGCACACAACAGTTTCACATTTAATTACAATACAGAACAACAACTTCACAATCACAAATCACAGGGTCACAAAAGTTTTTCATCAGGCACAACAATAGAACAGAACATACACAACAACACAACCAGCACCTAACTACTCCCACCCCACACTTATATTGAACACTGTCCCCAGTGTTCACAGAAATTAAAATAGCACAAAAATTGGGTGGTGGAACTCCCTGATCAATCAAAATACTCCACTTCTTCATCAGGTGCTCCTGCTTCGTCTCTCATGTCTGAATCACCCCCATCGTCATCATCGGACTCCACATCAGAGTCCTCACGACGTGTATCCTTATCTGTGGGGACATCATCATCCGTGGGCTATATAAAAGCTGGCCCCACTCGGCATAGAGCCCTGCCATTTTCGCCAAAAGGGTAGTCTAGCTCGAGCTGCCATAGCTCCTCCTCTGTTGCCGGCCTCCCGCCTATCCGTAATTGGAGCATCTGCATCCCATACATGCGAGCCATGTACTGATCATCCCGAGCATGTCGCTCGGCTAGTGTAAGCACTGGCCCGTGGGTGGTGTCGGGAGCCTTAGTTTTGGTGACATCTAAGGCCCGCCGCTCCATCTGCGGGATATAGTCAAGGGCCTCTTCCTCAATGTCCAGGCCCCTCAGGAATGTGGTGAGTAATCCACCAAATCCGTATCTGTGCCCCTGATGCAACCGGGCTCTCTTCATGGTGGAGATAATCACCGCCCCCACGTTGATCTCCAGCCCTTTCATCAGGGTGTACACCAAGCATACACGATCCCGGGTTACATCCGTCATATGCACCCCCGAGATTAGGCAGGAACACACGATCTTAAGCCATATCCTGGCTTCCCTGTTCATTTGTGAGTAGGGCAACGTCTGATGGTAGCCCCTCTCCTTATGTCTGCTCCACCTAGCCGTCTATTGGGTTCCACACAAAGTGCATCTGATGTCCGCATATGGTGGAGTGATATTCAGCTGTCGAAGCACGTGGGCGTCTGTGTCCCCCGCCCCTAAGATAGCATTGAGGTGGTGGGGCTCAAAAGTGACTATTTGCCCCCTTATTTTGATGGTGTGACTTCTGAGAGTCGGGTTCCAGTTGGCGTAGAATTCCCGAATCAAGTGCAAATTGCATTGTTTGGGCTCTTCAAAAATGAAGTTCAGCCCAGCTGCCTCAATCCTCTGGACAATCTTGGGGAACTCCTGTGCCAATGGTTCCCTTGCTATGTGTTCCTCGGGGAAGTACTTGCTCTCTTTGTGCTTCGCGTACCACTTCTTCCCCTCCTCAGTCACCCACCTGGTTCCATATTGACGGCGTTGGCCGCGTGGAACCGCTGGTGCTGCTGGGACCGCTGTTCCTAGTCTGATTCTTTTTCTGCCGGCGCCAGATGTTGATGCGCCTTTTCCCTTGTCCTGCCTGCTTGCCATTTTTCCTGTCAACCCAAATAGACAAGATCAATGTTCAGCCAACTAAAATTTGCTTCGACTAAGGTTGGGTTAAGCTAGGCTACCCCACACTTAGTCCTTAGCCAAAATTACAACATTAAGGCAAGATCATGCTTATTTGCACAAACAACCAACAAAACATAACAAATATGCTTAGTGCATTTGGAGAATTCGACAGTATATATTCTATGTACTACTCAGACTTCGTACAGCTAACCACAATCATTACCATCGATAACATTTTATCCCATCGCACTTAGCAAGGAGAAACAAAGAAACGAAAACAAAAAGAATTTATCTACATGAACCTATACAATTCACCCAATTCTTGCAAATTCCAATATTTCCTTCACCCGAGAATCCGTCGGTCTTTTAGCATAGTAACAGTTAGCACATCGACTCAGCTCACTCAATATGTACAACCCAGCATGAATTTCACTAGTTCACTAAATTTTTCCAATTCAAACTCAAAAGCAAGCCCTAGCTATGATTGTATCAAAAATTCGATTAAATTATGCAGTTAACGAGTTCAAGCAATCACAATGATACTCCGAACATCCATCAACAATAATTCAATTGAATTTACGCTTAATTACTACTTAGGGCAAGTTTAGCTCATATCACATGTTCAATATCGAAGAAAGTTGACAAGAAATGAGATGGAATTGAAGAACATACCTTGAATTCGAAGAATTAAAGAAAACTCGATGAAATTCTTGGCCTAAGTCCGTGTCACGTTGAGGGGGGAGGGGTTTTAGGGAGGTTGGTCACGGAGTGTGTGAGAAATAAGGAAAATTGAGGGGGAATCAGGGTTTAAAAGTGGGAAATTCGCGTGGGTCACCCGGCGACCCAGTTTGACTAGTCGCGATATACACTGCAACGTGTCATGGAGGGTAACGCGGAGCATGCCCTACGTAACACGGAGCTGTCGTGAGGGTGTTCTGGAATTTTTTAAGATTCTAGATTTACACCTCAACGTGTCATGGAGGGTAACGCGGAGGCCCTCCTTTGTGACACGGAGCCATCGCCCTAGCTCACTGTTTTGCCACTTTTTATTATTTTTCATACCTCGAATTTTTCTTTGCGATCACTTGCACATTTATCCTCCGTTCAACCTGAAATTCATCTTACGGCAAGAAATTGGTTAGAATTATAGGTTTCACTCAAAAGAAAAATAAAAACTAAAAATTTTGTTGTTAATCAAGAAAAAGAAAAAGAAATCTATTCACAATTTACAAAGAAAAATTTTCACGGGTTGCCTCCCGTGCAGCGCCTGGTTTACCGTCGCGGCTCGACGTCATTCAGCTCAGTCATCTTCTAGGGTGACAGACGTTTTCTCTCGACCACCGTCCTCACCCCAATAGTGCTTACATCTCTGCCCATTGACTAAGAACGTGGCACTCCGATCTTCTTGCCACAACTCTACTGCCCCATGCGGGGTCATTCTCACCACTTCAAATGGCCCCGACCATTTGGACCTCAGCTTTCCCGAAAACAACTTCAATCTTGAATTGAAGAGCAATAACTTCTGCACTGGTTCAAAAATGCGGTGCACCACATGCTTGTCATGCCATCTTTTTGTTCTTTCCTTGTAGTACTTAGCACTCTCATAAGCATGCCAGAGGAACTCTTCAAGTTCACTGAGTTGCATTAATCTCTTTTTGCCCGCTAGCTCCAAGTCCATATTCAATTTCCTCATGGCCCAAAAGGCTCAGTGCTCTAGCTCCACCGACAGATGACACGCTTTTCCATAGACCAATCGGTATGGTGAGGTTCCGATCGGTGTCTTGTAAGCAGTTCTGTACGCCCACAATGCATCATCAAGTTTGCTTGACCAATCATTCCGTTGTGTATTTACCATTTTCTGGAGAATCTGCTTCACTTCTCTATTCGACACCTCTACTTGCCCACTAGTTTGGGGGTGGTATGCTGTTTCCACCTTGTGGCGCACCCCATACTTGGCTAGTAGTTTCTTGAAACTTGCATTGACAAAATGAGCCCCTCCATCATTGATAATGGCTCGGGGTGTCCCGAACCTGGTAAGAATATGTTTTTTCACAAATTTTGTTACCACCTTGTTGTCATTCCTGGGGCAAGCTATTGCTTCCACCCATTTTGATACATAGTCTACAGCCACCAAGATGTAATGATTACCAAATGACGGTGGGAATGGGCCCATGAAATCAATGCCCCATACATCAAAGGTCTCTACTTCTAGTATATTTTGCAGCGGCATCTCTTGTCTTCTACCAATTGTTCCTGTCCGCTGACATCTGTCACACATTTTGACGTATGCCATAGAGTCTCTGAACAGTGTAGGCCAAAAGAACGCTGACTGTAGAACCTTGTGTGTTGTTCGCTTGCCTCCATGGTGACCCCCATACAACGAAGAGTGACAGCTCCTCAACACCTCTGCAATATGACTCTCCGGGATGCATCTTCTCATCACCTAATCCGGTCCCTGTTTAAATAAGTATGGTTCATCCCAAACAAAATGCCGGCAATCACGCCTCAATTTCCTTCTTTGTTGGTCTGTTGCCTCAGGTGGGTAGACTCCACTCACTAGAAAATTGACTATATCTGCGTACCAAGGAACTTCGGCTTCCCCTACTGCCAAAAGCTGCTCATCTGGGAACTCCTCATTGATGGTATCACTTTCCATCACATGCGACCGGTTCTCCAGTCGTGATAAGTGATCTGCCACCTGATTTTCGCTCCCCTTTCTGTCCTTGATCTCAAGGTCGAGCTCTTGCAACAACAGGATCCATCTGATCAGCCTAGGCTTAGCATCCTTCTTATTAAATAGGTACCAAATCGCTGCATGATCGGTGTACACCACTACTTTTGAACCCACCAAATAGGACCTGAATTTGTCAAATGCAAACACTAATGCTAGCATTTCCTTCTCTGTGACTGTGTAATTGCTTTGGGCCGTATTCAGTGTTTTGCTTGCACAATGAATAGAATGAAAGATTCTATTTTTCCTTTGCCCCGATACAGCTCCCACAGCCACATCACTCGCATCACACATCAACTCAAATGGTTGTCCCCAATACGGAGAAGTAAGGATAGGTGCTTCTATCAATTTCTGCTTCAACTCCTTGAATGCGTTAACACAATCATCATTCAACTCAAACTTTACCTCTTTTTCTAACAATCTTCATAATGGTCTAGAAATTTTGGAAAAGTTTCTGATGAAGCGTCTGTAGAATCCTGCATGCCCAAGAAAACTACGAACACCTTTCACCGACACAGGCGGTGGCAACTTCTCAATAACCTCGATCTTAGCACGATCGACTTCCAACCCCTTTTTAGACACTTTGTGGCAAGTACAATACCCTCCTTGACTAAGAAGTGGCATTTCTCCCAGTTTAGTACAAGGTTGGATTCCTCACAGCGAGCCAACACCCTGTCAAGATTCTGCAAACAAGTAGCAAACGAATTACCAAAAACAGAAAAATCATCCATAAATACCTCAACAAAATCCTACACCATGTCGTGGAAAATAGCCATCATGCATCTCTGTAATGTGGCGGGTGCATTGCATAACCCAAATGGCATCTGCCTAAAAGCATATGTCCCATTAGGACAGGTAAAAGTAGTCTTCTCTTGGTCCTCCGGAGCTATGGCTATTTGGTTATAACCAGAGTACCCATCAAGGAAACAATAATATTCCTGTCCAGCCAACATATCTAATATTTGACCAATGAACGGGATAGGATAATGATCTTTCCTTGTGGCTTCATTCAGCTTTCTATAGTCCATGAAAATCTGCCAGCCTGTGACGGTTCGTGTAGGAATCAACTCATTTTTCTCATTGGTGACCACGGTCATCCCTTCTTTCTTTGGAACGCACTGAACGGGGCTGACCCATTCACTGTCTGAAATTGGGTAGACCACACCTGCATCAAGCCACTTGATTATTTATTTCCTCACCACATCCTTCATTGCTGGATTTAGCCTTCGTTGCGGCTGAACGGTTGGTTTTGCGCCTGTCTCCATGAAAATCCTGTGTGTGCAAAAAGCTGGATTTATACCCTAAATATCTGACATTTGCCAACCCATTGCTTTCTTCCTTTTTCTGAGGACACCCAAAGCTTCTTTCTCCTGTGCCTCTGTCAATTCTGCGGAGATGATGACTGGTAACGTCTCATTTTCCCCCAAAAAGACATATTTTAAATGGGGAGGAAATTCTTTCAATTCCAGCTTTGGTGCCTCCTCAACGGATGGTTTCGGCAACGGTTCTAGGGACCTCATCAATGATTGAAATTCATGTTTCCTCGGATGCCTTTGTGCCTCATTCAACATTTGGACCACCTCATAGGCGTCTCTATCTCCAAAATGATCGGAGTGCATCAACACTCTTTCCAGTGGGTCTTGAGATTCAACAATCTGATGAATTTCTTCGTGTTCAACCACACTGATTGCTGAAAGCTCCTCATGTATTGCTGGCAACTTCATGGCTTTAAACATATCAAATACCTCAATCTTATCATGTGCTCACATGGTTAGCTGCCCTGCAGCTACATCAATTAGCGTTTTCCCGGTCGCCAAGAAAGGACGTCCCAAAATAAATGGGACTTCCGCGTCTGGTTCAAAATCCAGCACGACGAAATCTACCGAGAAGATAAGGGAGCCGACTTGCACCAGCACATCCTCCACAATGCCATCAGGTCTGGCTACGGATCGATTCGCTAGTTGCAAGATCACTATTGTCGGTCTAGGACTCCCTAAACCCAACTTCTTGAATACCGATGACGGCATCAAATTAATACTCGCTCCCAAATCACATAATCCGCGAGCTCGGATACTCTGCCCAATTGTAATTTGTATAGTAAAGCCCCCAGGATCTTTGAGCTTTGTGGGCAAACGGTTTTGTATCTAGGAAGTGCACTCCTCCGTGAGAGCTACCGTAGCATACTCAGTCAACCGACTTTTGTTTGCCACGATGTCCTTTATGTACTTTGCATATTTCGGCACTCCCTGCAAAACATCAACAAGAGGTAAGTTAATATGTACCTGTTTCAGCACCTCCATGAATTTCTTGAAACACGCCTCCTCCTTGTGTTTCTTTAATCTTTGAGGGAACGGGGGTGGTGGTCTTTTTGATTTAGCTTCCTTTTTCTCCCCCCTCTCATCACTTTGCTCCCTCTCAACTTCTGCTGCTCCTGATTGTTGAGGTGGTCTTTCTGGTTCCACCTCTTTCAGCTGCAAACCACTCCTTGTGGTCACCGCATTCACCTGCTTGGGATTGGGATCTGTGTCGCTCGGAAGTCCTCCTCTAGGCCTGGTATTTTGGGCTCTAGCAAATTGCCCAAATTGATATTCAAGTGCCTTAGTAGCTAACTGGTTGTTCTTCACCTCGGCTGCCAATTTCACATAGTCAGCCTGCAATTGATCTTGGTTAGCTATCATTGTCTTGAACATCTCCTCAATGATGGGTGATGGTGGTGGAGGAGGTGCATTGTTGTTTCTATATTGTGCCTGATAGTTCTGATGCCCTCCTTGATTCCTCTGCGCCCCCTGACTCGAACTTTGCCCCTGATGGTTGTTGCTACCCCAAGAGAAATTTGGATGATTCCTCCAGTTGGAATTGTAGCTGTTGCCATACTGTTGGTGGTTGTTCCTCTGTACATTTCCCACAAAGTTCACCGAGTCAGAATTTGCTCCGCAACACTCAGCTGAGTGCTCAATGCTCCCTCACACTTCACACCAAATCTGCTACACTGCATTCACTAGGGCTTGAGGTTGGTTCATTGTCATGTTACTGAAGTGGGTGTTGAGTTGATTCTGTAAAGCAGCTATCTGTGCAGCAATAGCTATAAAACCATCCACTTCTAGAACTCCTGCTGCTTTCCTTGTTCCTCCTCTTGATGAATCAGCATTCCACTCCGGATTGCCCTGCGAAATACGGTTTAACAAGGTATACAGCTCCTGATAAGTTTTCTCCAATGCTTGTCCCCCAGCTGCTGAGATTAGCAAGATTTTTGTTTGGGGTTCCAAACCCTCTATAAAAGTGTGCACCAGCACATCATTGGATTGATGATGATGTGGACAATCCCGCAACATGGATTTGAATCTCTCCCAAGCTTGATATAGATTCTCTCCATCTCTCTGTTTGAAACTTAGAATTTGACTTCTAAGTCTTGCTGTTTTACCGGATGGAAAAAATCGTATCAAGAATTTCCTTGCAAGATCATCCCAATTAGTAATAGAATTTGGTGGCTCAGCTTTCAACCACCTCTTGGCTTCTCCCAATAGTGAAAAAGGGAACAATGTAAGGCTGACATAATCTGATGACACTCCAGCAGGGATGTAAGTGTCACTTATCTCCAAAAAATTTTGGAGATGCTGCTGTGGATCCTCATGAGGGAGACCTGTGAACTGCCCGTTGGTGTGCAGCAATTGCACCATGTTTTGCTTGAGCTCGAACCTCCCTACTGGCTCAGGTTTGCGGATGCTAGATGTGACATTGTTAGCATGTGGGATTGCCACCTCGCGAACCGGCCGAGCTGCTACTTCCTCGGGCACTAACATTGCCCTTACTACTGGTGGATTCTGTTGTTCCTCCATGATTGTTTGTCTGAGCAACTGCAGCTTTTTCTCTAGAGCTTCTCTACGCTGACGATGAAATAGTCTCTCAGGCTCTAAATATGAGTCCACCAGCTCCTTGTCTCTTGCCAGTGTTCAACAGAGATTATATCTGCAAAATACAGGCTAAGACCAAGTTGTCAACACTAAGAAAAAAAATATAGTGAATTAATGATCTCGGGCAAATTTATATGCCCAAGTGATACTCAATAGTACCATTTTAACCTTGTTTATCTACCAATGTGTATACATTTTCATGTAATTGGTAATAAAATGTGAATTTATACTAACCAACATGATTAGCATTGTTTTGCAGGTAAAATGTAATTTCAGGAAGCTAAAATGCATGTTGGAGGATATCGGGGTTGGACTTGGATGCGAGCAAGGAACAAGGCATTGGACAACATGAAATAAAGGGTCTCCGCGATGGAGCCGTGTTACGCTGCCATCGCGGAGGCCTTCTGCCTGGATAGGGAAAATTCGCCCAAATTCCAGAGAGGGTCCGCGTCCGGTCCGTGCCACGGTGGCATGGCTCCGTGTTGCACGCCGTGCCACGTTGGGCCTTAATTCCTAGACCCCCAAATTCCAGTGAGGGTCCACGTCCGTAGCGTGTCACGGAGGCAGTGCTCCGCGATGCACTCCGTGACACGTTGCTTGTTATTCCGGGAAAAATTCCCACCAGTATAAATAGAACACTTAGGTTCATTTTTCAATATTCTGACTTGGTGGAGCAAGGACGTGGATTACAGGTAGTTGAGGGACGAAAATATCAAGGTTTTTTCTCTCTTTCTTTCTTCTTGAATTCAATTGCTTGTATGATTAACACTCATTTAAAGATGTTTATTCCACAAATGAGTGGCTAATTCCTCTTCTTGCTGAGGTTATGAACAATTGCGATGAAATGTGATCATTGATTCTTTGGTTTTTCATCTTTTCTTCCATGTTGTTCTATTAATTCTTGTTCTTACTGCATTAATGTGTGGCCTACGTTAATGTACATCTAAAAAGTCCGGTTTCAATCGAGAGAGCAAGAAATTGGAAAGTTGTGAATTAATAGGATATGTTCTTTACTTGGTTTGGGAAAATTGGGTATTGATTTGCTTTCAGGATAAAAATATACCTGAAAGTCGTATTAGTCAAATTAGGAACCGGAATTGTATGGCTAGAACATGAATTGCATTTAATCACAGAAATGTAGGTGGATGGTTCATGATTCTTAAGTGAGGTTAAATATGAGAGTTTTAATCTCTTGGCAATTATTCTTGGCTAGCAACTGGAGGAAATGATTAACCAAAGTATGATGATAATTAATTTCGTTACATGTTCGTTTAACCTCAGCATGCTCTCATTCATAGTTTAGACTCAAATTAGATAATTGTTTCAGCTTTAGTATAAAAATTATAAAACAAACTATCAACTTTTTGGTTACACTGTTGTCTGCATTTTTAGAAGTAAAATATAGTACACTTGGGCAGATTGCACTTAATCCAAGTCTCTGTGGGATCGATACTTGGCTTACTAAAGCCACTTTACTACTTGTTTGACCATGTGCACTTGCGTGTCGTTTTATATATACCCACAAATCACGCGAACAATTAACACTTAAGAAAAATTCACCAATTGCCAGTCCCCAGCAACGGCGCCAAAAACTTGTTCGGTTGTTTGTTATATGGGTGTATAACTACACACAAGTGCACGTGGTCGAACAAGTAGTAAAGTGGCTTAAGTAAGCGAAGTATCGATCCCACAGGGACTGGGATGAGGTAACAAATTACTTAAGTGTTACTATATTGATTCTAAAAATGAAGACAACAGTGCAACGAAGAGTTTGATATATTTTGATTTCTAATTTTATCCTAAGTCTGCAAAGATTATATAATTTGAGTTTGAACTATGAATGTGAGCATGCTGAGGTTAAACGAACATGTAAGGAAATAAATTATTGATATAATGTGGTTAACTTTTCCTCCGGTTGCTAGTCAAGAACTATTGCCAATGGATTAAAACTCTCGTATTTAACCCAACATAAGAATCGTGAACCGTCCACCTACATTTTTGTGATTAAACGAAATTCATGTTCTAGCCATACAAAACCGGTTCCTTACTTGACTAATACGACCTTCAGGTATATTTCTATCCTGAAGGTAAATCAATTCTAAATTTTCCTAAACCAAGAAAAGATCATATCCTATTGATTCACAACTTTCCAATTTCTTGCTCTCTCGAGTGAAACCGGATTTTTTAGATGTACATTAATATAGGCCACACATTAATGTAGTAAGAACAAGAATCAATAGAACAACCATGGAAGAAAAGATTAAAAACCAAATTGATCAACAATCACATTTCAATACAATTGTTCTTAACCTCAGCAAGAAGAGGAATTAGCCACTCATTTGTGGATTAAACATCGTTAAATGAGTGTTAAACATACAAGCAATTGAATTAAAGAAGAAAGAGATAGAGAAAAACCCTGATAATTTCGTCCCCTCAACTACCTGTAACCCACGTTCTTGCTCCACCAAGTTAGAATATCGAAAAATGAACCTAAGTGTTCTATTTATACTAGTGGGAATTTTTCCCGGAATAACAAGCAACGTGTCACGGAGTGCATCGTGGAGCACTGCCTCCGTGACACGCCACAAACGCGGAGGCTCACTGGAAATGGACTGTCCAGGTAATAAAGACCAACGTGGCACGACGTGCAATACGGGGCTAGGCCAATGTGCCACGACCCCAACGCGTACCCACACTGGAATTTGGCCAAATATTCCCTAGCCAGGCAGAAGGCCTACACGATGGCAACGTGACACGGATCCATCGCGGAGCCCCTTCAATACTTGCCGTCCAATGCTTTGTCCTTTGCCAATCATCCGAGTCCATCCCCGATCTTTCCCAACACGCATTTTAGCTTCACAAAATTACATTTCACCTGCAAAATAACACTAATCATGTTGGTTAGTATAAATTCACATTTTATTATAAATCACATGAGAATGTATAATCATTGATAGATAAACAAGGTTAAAATGACACATTTGAGTATCACTTGGGCATACAAATTTGCCCAAGATCAGACCTCGCCTCGTGAGGTCCATCGCAAAAGAAAAGCATGCGATATAGCTCGCGCTACAAAGACAGGACCTTCAAATATAAGATTTGTCTAAGTATGAAAGCCTACTGGGAGCTTGAACTATGAAGGCCAAAAGCGAGATCAATATAGGCGATGGAGCTAGTGTCACGATCTAGAGTGATCAAATGGGAAATTATTCTATGTACAATTTGATTTTAGATGGGCTTTTTCCAAATATTATAAATAGGATCCTAGTTTATTTTTAGAGGAGGGGGATGTTATTTTGAAGGAGAGCTAGGGTAAGACAAGATTTCATTCTGATTTATCTTCTTCTCCTTATTTCTTTTATGTATTTCTTGTAAATTCATTAATTCTGGGACGTTTATGAGAATAATAACTAGCTAAACTTTCTAGTTCTAGGTTTTTTGCATTGACGTGATGGTTGAAGTTTGATAATCATTTATGCTTGTTGAATTTTCTACTTTTGAGTTATTTACTTCTTCTTGATCGTAGTTTGATGTTGGGCATATTCTTATATAGATTTGTCATATTTTTACCCATCTTTTATCATACTTTGAATGTGTGTGTGAAAAGAGCTAATAGATGTTTTTAGATGATTTTGGCAGGTAACACATGGAAAAATACTCAAAAGTGGAGCGAGGTGTGAAGAAAGAAGAATTCGAGAAAAATTTGGCCTGAGAACTGGGAGAAGTGGCGTGCCAAAACCTAGACTTCAAAGAAATTATGCTCAAGTTGGTGCTACGGCTGAAGTGGTGCTCCATCCCTCGAACTTCAGAATAAATTTTGATCAACACCTTGGCGGATTGAGGGAAGTGGGGCGCCAGAGAGAATCCAAGCTTGGAAAAAATTTCTAACAATCTAGTGCATTGAGAGAAGTGGTGTGCTAGGTAATAAACTGCAGAATTTTGACTAACACCTTAGTTAGATAGCAGAAGTGGCGTTTCAGAAGCCAAACTTCAGAAGAAATTCAAGCCTAGTCTGGCGAGATAGGTGAAGTGGGGTGCTAGGGCTTGTCCGAGAGTTATTTTTCTATGTCCAAAAGCTGAATTACTTAAGGGCAAAACAAAAAATTGTTACCATGCTTATAAATACATTGCCAGGTCATTTCTTAGAAAGAATAAAACATTGTACACAGGTTTTGGGGAAGAGACAAGAAATTCTATTTTATTCTTAGATTTTTCTTCATTACTCTTTTATTTTTGTGATTCGAAGGATGATTTCTTCGGGTTTACACTTGAACAGAGTTGCTAAACTCCCTATTCTAGGATTTTGGCCATAGCTTGATGGTTGTAGTTTGAATATTTATTTATGCTAGACATTTAATTCTTCTTTGCAAGATTGTTTATGCGTACTTGATTTCATGTATATTCATTAGTCTGATCACTTTTCGAATATTATCTATTGGTTCATTGGTCAAACTTGGAATAAAGAACTAATGAGGGTTAAAAGAAGCATAGAGTAGGTTTCAATCTCTTGTCAAAAGTTCAAGGGTTGATTTCATTGTTGAGGATAGGGATATGTGATCTTGGGCATCATTACATGCCCAAGTGCTATTTTATAGCTTAATTAGTCATGTTTGTCAAATTATGCATTTACATTCTTATGCAATTTTGTGTAAATTTGGGTATGCAATAACCAACATGATTAGTCCTTGTTTTGTAGGTGTAAAATGCACATGAGGTACTGAATAATGATGGGCGAAGTGAAGGAATGAAGTTGGGAGTGAAATGCAAAAGTTGGCAAGTGTACAAGCCATGGCAAGGCTGGCCACGCCAGGCAGCGTGCCAAGCTGTGCGTGCCCCGCGCCCAGCGCCATGCCACGCCTAGGCCTTGTGTGCACTGCAGGTCGTGTCACACATGCCATCACGTAGGATTGGGGCCGTGGCACACTGGTTGTCGTGTAGGCATTTCGCACAAGACCTGCTGAGGACGCAATTTCCAGTGGGCTTTTGCGTTACTCTGTGGCATGGAGAAAAATTGGTGCGTTCACCTCCATGGCACGGAGCCATTCCATGATAGGCCAAAAATTGCAAATTTCCCATTTACTATAAATTAAATCCTTAGCTTCTAAAATCATTTATCACGAAATAACTTGGGGAAACCGTAAAGGAGCGAAGGGAGAAGTGAAGAACTCTACCTAGGGTTGATTATATTTCATTCTACTTTAATTAGTATTGTAAGTACACTACTTTAAACATGTTTTTGAGTATTTGTATGAACATGAATAGCTAAAACCCTTCCTCTAGGGCTGAGGCTACGTAAGATGATTGTAATTGCATGAATTCTTCTTGATTTGAGTTTTTAGTTGTTGTTTTGTCTTACATTGTTCATTATTATTGTTTTTATGCTTGATCACCATGAAAACAAATGTGTTAAGCTTAGGTAAAAGCTTGAGAGAGTAAACCTGAGAATGTAGGGAGCAAGTTCTTACTTTTATGATAGGATTTGCAATTAGGATAGAAATTATACCTAATTTGCCTTGCTTGGTTACTAAAATGGGATAAGCTAGACAACAACTTAGAATTATCACATCACCACTCGTTGAAGTAGTTGTGAAGCTAAGTTCGGTTAAATGATTAGAGGCACGAAACTCCACAATCAAGGGTGCAAACTCCGTAAACCACATCCACGTAGTTAAATTGCTCACGAATTAGAACGTCACATCCCCGCTCAACGATGTAGGTGTGAGACTAGTTTGTCGTATTTAGAGGCTCGAAAGACCATGAACATAGAATTTTAATTATGTGAGACAACAACTGAAGTTTTCATACTTGAACCCTTGAGAATTGTAGCATTGCATGATTATTAGGCCTTAACTCTAGTTGCTCCTTGTGTTGTTTCTCTAGTATTTTGTGATCACCCCTAGACTTAATTATAATTTCCTAAAAATTTCTATAATCAACACTTGTGAAGGTTAACACTTGAACTTAATAATTCACTGAATTGGTCCAGTCCCTGTGGGTTCGACATCCAGCTCTTAAAAAGGGCCACTATATTACTTGTACGACCACGTACGCTTGCGAGTGTGCTGGAGCGCAACAAGTTTTTGATGCCGTTGTTGGTGACTGACAAATTTTAGTGAATTTTTTAATTTGTTATATGATTTTTAATTTCCTTAAGTGTTGAGTAACTTTGTCTTAGTCTGCTATATTGCAGGTGACAGGTTGTCCTTGCAGAGCTGACAAGAAATAGAGAGCTGGTGGAACCGTTGTTGGAATATGAACGACAATTGCATTTATTCGGAGGGAAGCTCTAGAGAGAAAGCTAAAGAGACTTCAAGAGCGGTTACAACAATACCCACCAGCAAGGCAAGCAGAGTTGTTACCTGAAACCATGGTTGCTCGACCAGTTCGCGAAGTGGCAATCCCATTAGCGATAAATGTGATCTCTAGTATTCGCAAACCGAAGCCTGGAGGGAACCTTGAATTGAAACAGAATATGGTGCAGCTATTACATTCTAGTGGCCAGTTCACTGGGATGACTCATGAGGACCCACAACAACACTTACAGAACTTCTTGGAGATCAGTGACACCTTCGTCCCCACCGGAGTGTCAACTGATTATGTCCGACTCACACTCTTCCCATTTTCATTATTAGGAGAGGCAAAGAGGTTGTTGAAGGCTGAGCCACCTAATTCCATTACTTCTTTGGATGACTTAGCGAAGAAATTCCTAGTCAGATTCTTTCCTTCAGGCAAGACTGCCAAACTCAGAAGTAAAATTTTAAGCTTCAAGAAGAGGCTGGAGGAAAACCTGTATTTGGATTGGGAGAGGTTCAAGTCACTATTGAGAGACTGCCCCCATCACCAACAGTCCAATGAAGTGCTATCCCATACTTTTGTGGAGAGTCTAGACCCATACAAAAAATTTTACTAGACTCTACATCAGGCGGGCAAGCATTGGAGAAGACTTATGATGAGCTGTACACTTTGTTGAATAGGATTGCCCAGGGAAATCCAGAGTGGCACAATGAGTCATCGAGAGGGGCAGGAAAAAGAATAGTAGGGCTAATAGAGGTGGATGGTGTCAATGCCTTGACGGTAAAACTAGCATCATTTCAGCATCAGATGATGACTCAGTTCAATAAACTGAGTATGAACCAACAACAGGGACAGGTGATGTAGTTCAATAGGCTCCTAGTTGGTGTGAAATCTACAACAATAATGGGCACAATGCAGAATCTTGTGGGGCCAATCCTGAATCGGTCAATTTTGTTGGGAATGTTCAGAGAAACAATCAGAATTTTGGGAACAATTACAACAAGAATTGGCAGAGCCACCAGAAGTTTACTTGGGGTGGAAATCATAATCAAAGCTACCAGCAACCTCAGCAGCAGTAGTATCAGAAGCAAAATAGGCAGAATGGTGGCCAGTCGAGCAGCAACATTGAGGAAATATTGAAAAAGATTATGGCAACACAGACCCAATTAGCAGAGAATCAGGCGAGGATGGAATCAGATTTGAAGAATTAAAAGTTGGCCACCCGCAATCTAGAGAAACAGGTGGGTCAAATAGCAGCTGCTCAACACACTGGACCTCAGGGAGGGTTGCCTAGTGACCCAGATACAAACCCTCGATAGGTCAATGCCATCAGTCTGAGGAGTGGCAGGCAATTGGCTGATGCACTGCCGAAGGAAAGAAAAATGAGGTGCAGCCTGAGCTGGTTAGAAAGGGACCACGGACTAAAAAGGGAGATAATCAGAGTGCTGTGCAACAAAATGTACAATCATCATTGCAACCAACACAGAGACCACCACCACCATTTTTGCAAAGACTCAAAAAGATCAAGAAGGAGGAATGCTTTAAAAAGTTCTTTGATATTTTCAAAGAACTTCATATAAATTTGCCTTTGCTTGATGTTTTGCAGGGAATTCCCAAGTACGCTAAGTACTTGAAGGACGTGGTGGCCAACAAAGTTAGATTAGTGGATGTTTAGACAGTGTCACTGACTGAGGAGTGTAGCCACAGGGTAATGAGAAAGATACCGAAAAAGCTCAAAGACCCAGGGAGTTTTACCCTCCCCATACAAATTGGTAAAGATGAGGTGATAAGAGCTCTATGTGATTTAGGGGAAGTAGTTAATTTAATTCCCCTATCTTTGTTTAACACCTTGGGGTTGGGTCAACCTAGACCAACACAAATGATGCTGCAGCTGGAAGACAAGTCGTGAGTGGCACCAGATGGAATAATCGAGGACCTTCTCATCAAAGTGGGTAAGTTCATTATACCCGCTGACTTCATCATATTGGATTTTAAAGTTGATGACAAGGTACCCATGATCTTGGGATGACCATTCTTGGCCAGTGGAGGAGCAATTATTAATGTAAGAGTAGGGACCCTTAAAATGAGGGCCGATGATGAAGAAGAACTCTTCCAGGTCTACCAAGAGATTAACCCACCCACACACTACAGAGACCTTTGTAAGGTCAGTATGTTGTCAGAGGCTAAGTGTGGGGTGGCAGATTCCATAGGTCCACGGCCACGGGAGATGATTACTTTTCAGCCCGAATCTGATGGAAGGCGTCAGTTAGAGAAGGAGTTGGAAGAAGAGAGGGACAGAGTGGAGTCTGTTCCCTCGAAAAATAAAAAGAGAAGAAGATGGTTCTCGAAAGGAACACTGGTTTGAGGATGTCTTGAAAAGGATAGTCCACGTCATGCCGCGACGTAAAATCAGGCGCTGCTTGGGAGGCAACCCAAGGGTACCACAAGTACAATTTTATTTTTCCTTTGTGTTGATTTTGTTTATTTTCATCTTGTGGTTGTTTTTGGTGGTGAATTAAGCACAGATGGAGGGGAACTGTGAATACCCTTGGAAGAGGAAGCTAAGGAGCATGAAAGAGGAAAAGTATGGGGTCACTAATTCACTTGTACAAAATAATGAGAAACATGCTGTTAGCTAGGCCTAGAGGCCTCAGGGAGTATTTCTCACCCTTGTTGAATTTTATTTTGATGCTTTGGGGACATAACATATTTTAAGTATGGGGTGAGGGAAATTTCAAAATTTGTGCTTAATGATATTGCGTGGAATTAGTTCTTTGAAAGGTATTTTTGGACGTAAAAGTTGAGTTGAGCATGACTCTACCACCTGTTATTTTTTCTTTTCGGTTCTTTTCCGACAGGGGGTACTTTGAACCAATGAATTAAATTTTACTTGTACGACCGCGTACACTTGCGAGTGCGCTGGAGTGCAAAAATATGCCCGGAAACCCTACTCAGTTGAGTCAATATCTTCAATAGTTTTCTCATGTTTCTCCTGCAACCATAGGAATATAGGTGTTAGGGTTCATGAGATAGTTCTGGCTATTTGGGAGAATAGTTGAGAAATGAGTTCGTAACTTGCAACTAGCAATCTTTGAAAGAGTTAGTCTAGCGTATTTGAATCCTAAAACTCATCTTGAAAGTGATAGTGCCAAGATACTGGATTTTAATCATCATTTGGATTACAACTCTCTTGCAAATGAATTTTTTTTAATTATATTTGATTTACATTTCAAGTTTAGTAGAAATTAATCTCAAAATTCTTTCCCAAATTTACTTTTGTTTTCTTGAATGGTGAAATAAAGATTCAACTTAAGTAATTAATCTGACAATTCTCTATGGGTAAGATATTGGGACTTATCCTATTTTACTTGTTGATCACATAGACTTGCGTGTGCACTGTAACAGCCCAGGTCGCTGCTTGTAGATATTGTCCGCTTTGGGCAGCTAGTCCCTCACGGCTTTAAAACGCGTCTACAATGTAGAGGTATCCAAGCACTTATAAAGCACTCTTCGTTCCCCGCCACCACCGATGTGGGATTTGCCTAAGTAAACCAGGTGCCGGTGCCAGTCGGTGGTGGGGCAAACCTCAGCGAGGACGCTGAGTCCCTACGGGGGTAACTAGGGACGGCGATACGTAACACCTGGTTTACTTAGGCAAATCCCACATCAGTGGTGGAGGGGAACGAAGAGTGCTTTATAAGTGCTTGGATACCTCTACATTGTAGACGCGTTTTAAAGCCGTGAGGGACTAGCTGCCCAAAGCGGACAATATCTACAAGCGGCGACCTAGGCTATTACAGTGGTATCAGAGCCGGTGCCGGCCGGTGGTGGGGCAAACCTCAGCGAGGACGCTGAGTCCCTATGAGGGGTAACCAGGGATGGCGATACGTAACGCCTGGTTTACTTAGGCAAATCCCACATCGGTGGTGGAGGGGAACAAAGAGTGCTTTATAAGTGCTTGGATACCTCTACATTGTAGACGCGTTTTAAATCCATGAGGGACTAGCTGCCCAAAGCGGACAATATCTACAAGCGGCGACCTGGGCTGTTACAGTGGTATCAGAGCCGGTGCCGGCCGGTGGTGGGGCAAACCTCAGCGAGGACGCTGAGTCCCTACGGGGGGTAACCAGGGACGGCGATACGTAATGCCTGGTTTACTTAGGCAAATCCCACATCGGTGGTGGAGGGGAACGAAGAGTGCTTTATAAGTGCTTGGATACCTCTACATTGTAGACGCGTTTTAAAGCTGTGAGGGACTAGCTGCCCAAAGCGGACAATATCTACAAGCGGCGACCTGGGCTGTTACAGTGGTATTAGAGCCGGTGCCGGCCGGTGGTGGGGCAAACCTCAGTGGGGACGCTGAGTCCCTACGGGGGGTAACCAGGGACGGCGATACGTAACGCCTAGTTTACTTAGGCAAATCCTACATCGGTGGTGGAGGGGAACGAAGAATGCTTTATAAGTGCTTGGATACCTCTACATTGTAGACGCATTTTAAAGCCGTGAGGGACTAGCTGCCCAAAGCAGACAATATCTACAAGCGGCGACCTAGGCTGTTACAGTGGTATCAGAGCCGGTGTCGGCCGGTGGTGGGGCAAACCTCAGCGAGGACGCTGAGTCCCTACGGGGGGTAACCAGGGACGGCGATACATAACGCCTGGTTTACTTAGGGAAATCCCACATCGGTGGTGGAGGGGAACGAAGAGTGCTTTATGAGTGCTTGGATACCTCTACATTGTAGACGCATTTTAAAGCCGTGAGGGACTAGCTGCCCAAAGCGGACAATATCTACAAGCGGCGACCTGGGCTGTTACATGCACTTGGTAACATCAAGTTTTTAGCGCCATTGTCGGAGACTTAAATATTGATTAATTGTTTGTGGTTGGAATTTTTATTTCGCTGTTTTGTATTTTACGTTAGTTGTTGGTTGTTGAATATTTTAGGGGTTGTTTGTTTGGTGTATGCCAGCTACTCAAAGTCAAGGACAACCATTGGCTCACTTTGATTCAAACATCAAAAGAATATTTCATCGGTTAGCAATGGCAGAGAACAATGAGCATGAACAGAGAAACAACCAAAAAAGTATTCCAGCGCTAAACTTTGCTAGGCCGAACTTGGAGAATGCTTCAAAAGCGATCATCAAGTCAGCTATCACTGAAAATTTTGAGTTGAAGGAGGGAACCGTGTGGTTGGTTCAAAACACTTGTCAATATTAGGGCAAGCCACATGAGGATCCCCACAGGCATTTGATAACATTTGTGGAACTAAGTGATAATCTTATTTGCCAAAATGTTTCTGATGAGTATGTTAAGCTCACTTTGTTCTCGTTTTCATTGATTGGAGAGGCAAAATAATAGATTCAAAATGAGCCAGCAGGGTCTATCACCACTTAGGAAGCTCTTTCTAGTAAGTTCATAAACAGGTTTTTCTCTTCGAGGAGAACAAAGGAGTTGAGAGGAAAGATTTCAGGGTTTATTCAAATGGATGGTGAGACCGCTTAATATTGCGAGAGATACAAAGGATATCTGCAATATTGCCCATATCACATGCAGCCAAAGGAGATCATTGGGCATCACTTTATAGAGGGGCTGAAGCCAGAGTCTAATATTCTACTTGATGCTACTATACAGGAGAAAATCTTCTCCAGAAGTTGCGATGAAATAGAGGCATTGTTGAATCTCATGTCAACTGGGAGTTAAGAGTATCAGGACTCAGGAGGTTTTGCGGTAACAAAAGTTCCAAGAAAACTTGAGGTTGATGGTGTGGCTACAACTCAATCAGATATCAGTCAGTTGGTGAATGTGATCAGCAAGTTAGTGACCACACCAACAGTATGTCAGGTTCAGCAAGTTCAAACTCCATCATTATCATGTGAGGCGTGTGGAGAAAGTCATGCTTATTCAAGTTTTCCCGTAAATACAAAATCTATCTATTTGTAGGGCACTAATGTCACATGGAGGATTTTTAGGAAATAGTTATAATTAGGGGTACAAGAATGAGGCTAATCCCCCATGGGAGGAAATCAAAACTTTTAGAGACCCCCGAGTATCTTTCAGAGAAATCAGAGCTAGTAACCTATTAGTTCCTTAAAGGAGATCACAAAGCAATGGGTGGTTTAGTAGACTAAGGTTGTTAATGAGATGCAAAAGTATATCCATGAGTTGGAGAAACAAGTAAGCCAGTTGGTAATTCAGCAGACAACTAGACCCCAATGGGCACTTCTGAGTAATATGGAGAAGAACCCCAAGGAGAATGGAAGCGCAATTTCTTTGCACAACGGAAAAAAGTTGGGTAAAGTGATAACCAGAGAAAAAAAAGCAGAGGCAAAACAAGTTGCAGAGTCAAAGCAGGAGGTTGGTGAGTCAAGTCATTCATAGCCAAAAGTAGTAGAAGGTAGACCACCTCCTCCATTTCCACAGATATTTAGAAAGCAGAAGGAGGATGCAATTTGTAAGAAGTTTCTACATGTATTGAAGCAGGTGTGTGTGAATCTACCATTGGTAGAGTTGTTGCAAGAGGTTCTGAAGTATGCCAGCTATCTGAAGCATATTGTGGCCAATAAAAGAAGGCTCACAGAGTTTGAGATTGTGGCTCTCATAGAGGAGTGCAGTTCCTGAGTGAGAAACAAGATTTAACCAAAGCTAAAACCCTAGGAGATTCACTATTCCAGTCATCATTGGAAGTAGAGAGGTTGTCTCAATATTGCGTGATCTGGGTGCAAGCATTAATCTTATTCTTGCATAATTGTTCAGAATGTTGGGGTTAGGAGAACCACACGTCCTACTATAGTGACACTACAGGTGGCTGACAAGTCTGCAGTTATCCTGACGGTATTATTAAACATATGCTGAATAAAGTGGGACTGTTCATCTTGCCAGTGGACTTTATCATCCTTGACTATGAAGCTGATGAAGCAACACCCACTATTTTTTGAAGAGGACTTAGCTAACACAGATGCAGTTATAAGGGTAAGGTCAGGCAAGATGTTAATGACCGTGGATGGTTAGGAAGTGATTTTTGATATATTCAGAGTAGCATGATTTCCATACCACTATGAGGAGCAAAAGACCATCAAAATAAATATAATACCCTAAAATTCCCTAAGATCATACCTGAGGGTTAAATTGGAGAAAATAGGAAAATTTACACCAGGTCACAAAATGGGTCATCGAGTGATCATCATGTGACCTGACGGGTCATTTAGTGACCCATTGAGTGTGCATGGGTTGGTAAGATATTGCTTCTATGGAGTTATGATGGATGAGGAGACGACTTGTTAAGCCTCCCCACGAGTCGTGGGTTGACCCGTTATGTGTGTGTAGGGAATGAGAAAGTGTTGAAGTCCAGGAGACACAAAAAGTGAAGGAACGAGTCATGGTGTCTCCTAACAACTCATTATGTGTCTCGTTGATTCTCATTTTCCTTTCATATATTTATTGATTGAACTATCCTACATTTAATTAGTTGATGACTCTTCAAGTTCTACCATTTTTACTTGGAGAAATGCTTGAAAACCTTGAGATTCAGAGGGTCAGGATGAGTCATTAAGTGAACCATTAGCTGTGACAACGAGTTGTTAGGTGGAGGCGTCAAATCAAGATCAGAAAGTTGGGATTCTGTTCAGTGACAACGGAAGGTCAAGATGAGCCGTTAAGTAACTTAACGAGTCATTAGGTCACTCGTTAGCTCTGGCAGTGCCATTTCCCAATCGATTTTTAAGGATGTTTTCGTAACTTTCCAAGATACTAATTCTGTAATGATGTCGTTTTAAGCTCTGAATGAGTGTTTTAAGAGTTTTATCCTAGCCTAAGTCATTAGGCTTCCATGCATGCATTATATTGAACTTCTCTTCCAAAATGAAACTAGAATGCTCCTCAAGTTCTTCCCTAGTTCTCTTGTCTTTCAAGACTAGTCTGGAAATCAGTTCACCTAGGTATGTAGGGCTATTAATGGGAGATTTCTTCCATCCTCATTCCCAAACTTATTCTCTAATTCATGAATTCAAGTTTCTAATCCAGTGTATTGATTCTTAAGATTTTAACCCAATTCTATGAAACTATCTATGCTCTATTTATGAGTCTAATCTGCTCATGTTTTAATGTATGTTTTAAGTCTAATAGGCAAATTTTACACTCAATTTGATTATAAATTCATGATTTCAAGTTATTAGAAATTATGCCCTATTATGCAAGATTTATGAAAATTCAAGCTTATAATCCATGATTTCAAGCATTATGAATTATCTAGTATGCATGAATGTTTATGAATTCTCAACATACCATGATTTTGACTTATGAAGTCTATTTCAAGTATGCATGATTTTATGATTTGGGCAAGCCCATGCAAGCTAAGTATGTTTATTATGATTTAGCCAAGGCTAATAAGATCAGTTTATGATATGATTTGGAGTCAAGACTCCCAATGCAACTTATGATATGATATGGAGTCCAGACTCCCAATGTTCAGATTTAAGCTATAATTTGAGAATATGATTATATGAGCACTTGCATGCTTTAGGAGCAGTGTCTAGTACCGAGTAGGCTTGGGGTTCTTAGGTTCCTCGGTCTCATAAACTACGCACCAATGTAGGTATATATATTTGGGACCTCTCAACAGAGTGCTCCTCCCCAAGGGCACAACGTGATATCACACTTTATTCATCCTTTGCTCTGGAAGGGCTTAGGATGTCTCTCCTCCACGTGGGAAAGATATGGGATCATCATGTACTCATACATGGTGGTTGTCAATTATGACGAGTCTCCCATTGTTCCTCATGATTTTAGTTACTTATGTTTATGACTCATGATATTATGTTTTACAACAAATTTGACCGAATGATCAGTTTATGAGCTTTTACTTAGGACTTCAGAGATGACAAGTCATATGATTTCCACTTTTAAATCTTGGGTCATTATGTTCAGCTATGATAACCAGCTTATGATTATGTATATCTTAGATTTTTCTTTTAGCTTGTAATGCTTGTTCTCATGATCTCCTTGAATTATATACATGATTTCAACTAACATTTTACAAAGCATATTTTACTTACCTTATATAATTAGTACATTCCAAGTACTAACCGCATACTCTATGCTATATTGTCTCATGAGATAGGTTCTGGTGATCCAACTCAGTCTCGCCGATAACTTGCTCCCATATCAATTCAGTTCAGCCCCTGCTTTGCGTGAGTCCTCATCTTATGAGGACATGTATCATTAACTTGTCATGCTAGTTTAGTTTTAGACTTGGAGTTAGCTGGGGGCTTGTCCTAGAATCTCATAAAATAGTAGAGGCTCTTCAGCCATAAACAAGTATGTTAAACTCTGAGATTCAGCTTGATGTTGTCGTCTGATATATGCTTTATGATATTCAGTCTTCCACTTATTCATGCTCATGTTTTTTTTCCGCTTCATTATGCTTTAAAATCATGCTATGAATGTATCATAGGTTATCTTTGAGCCATTTGTGGTTCTTGATTTAGTGTCTCAATTTGGGGTCCGATCTCGGGTCATGACAAACTTGGTATCAGAGCAAAGATTTAACTGTGTCCTAGGGTGTCTGAAAGCTGTATTAAGTAGAGCCTTTTCTACGGGTGTGAAGCATGCCACACTTATGTGGAAGAGGCTACAAGACGTTTTAGGAAATTTTCTTTCTTTCATAATCTATGTCGTGCGATGAAATACCTCTCTATTCCTCTAACTCATGCTATAAGCATTTGTAGAAATATGCCCCCACGCCAAGTTAATGGTAGAAGAAATGGTAATGGAGATGGGCATCAGCTAGCCCCACCAGCTCCAGTAGATCCTTTGCCCGACCAGGTCACTCATGCTGAGTTCGGGGCGACATTTCAGATATTGGCACAGGCCATGACCGCTCAGGTTGACCAACAGGCGGTGGCGCATGTTCCCCAAAATAGTAATGCAGTAGCAGCGAGAGTGCGAGACTTTCTTAGGATGAACTAGACTGAGTTTCTTGGGTTGAAGGTGGATGAGGACTCGCATGAGTTCTTTGAGGAGGTGCACAATATCACCCAAATTATGGGGGTAACGGGAGAGGAAAGTGCAGACTTAGCCTCCTATCAGCTGAAGGGGGTTGCTCACATATGGTTCTGCCAGTGGAAGGACAGTAGGGGAGTTGGAGTACTTCCCGTGGGTTGGAATGAATTTGTGACTACTTTCTTGGACAGGTTCTTCCCTAGAGAGTTGAGGGAGGTAAAGGCAGCAGAGTTTGCCAACTTGAAGAAGAACCACAGGACTTTCCAGGAGTATGCTTTGGAGTTTACCCGATTGTCCAAGTATGCATCGGAGATAGTTTCTGATCCTAGGACTTGTGTTAGCAAGTTTGTGAATAGGGTGACAGATTACTTGGTCAAGGAGAGAGGGACTTCCATGTTGATCAATGACATAGATTTCTCCTGGTTGGTCATATATGCCCAACAGATAGAGGTGGAGCAGATGAAGGAGAAGGAGAAAGAGGCAAAGAGGGCCAGGACAGGGAGTCATGAGCACTTTCAGCTGAGGTCCGTTAGTAGACATCGACCTTAGTTCCCCCAAGGGTAGTCAGCCCTAGCTCCCCCATCAGCTAGCGTTCTATCCAAGCCCTAAATAGATCATAGAGGTAGAGCGTCAGGCTCCAGGGGTTAGAGGAGCATGTCAGGAGAGCACACTTATCCAGCTTGTAGGAAGTGAGGCAAGAAGCACACTGACGAGTACTTGGTTGGTTCAGATATTTGCTTCGGGTGTCGAAAGCTCGAGCAATGTGCAGGGATTGTCCTTTGGCCAGGCAAGGCAACAGTGGAGGTTGTACCCCAGCTACTACTTCAGTATCCCTAACAGCACGTCCATCTCAGCAAGGTGCCTCTTTTAGTGTAGGTGGAGGGCAGCGCTAGAACAAGTTTTATACACTTTCATCTCATCAAGAGCAGGAGGTCTCTCTTGATGTGGTAACTGGCATGTTACGCGTATTCCATATTGATGTGTATGCATTGTTAGATCCAGGGAATACCTTATCTTTTGTGACTCCTTATGTTGTTGTTAGTTTCGAAGTCAGACCTGAAATCCTATCAGAACCCTTCTCAGAGTCCAGTCTGATTGGTGAGTCAGTGTTAGCTCGACGGGTATACAGAAAATGCTGTGTTGCGGTTCATCAGAAAGTCACCTCACACAATCTAGTGGAGTTAGATATGACTGATTTTGATGTTATTTTTGGTACCGATTGGTTACATGCATGTTATGCTTCAGTCATTGTAGAACCCGTACGGTAGAATTTCGATTTTTGGGTGAGCCATTCCTAGAGTTGAAAGGTAGTTTAGTTGTGCCTGTAGGTCGCTGATAACGCTCAAACTACACTCCTCATTTAGAGAGAATGTAAGCGACTGTTGTATCAAAACAAATAACCCAATGAGTGTTGGGGTTGAATCCCGCAAGGACTAAAGTATGATTTGCACAAGAGTCGTTTAGTGAATTGAATTGATCCACATCCAAGCAATGAAAACGTAAATGTGAATTTTGGAGGAAGTGAAGGAAAAAGCATTGTGGATTCTAAAATCAGCTAACAAAGAGAGCAAGATAACCAAAATTGAGAAACAATAATGAGCAAAGGCTAAAAGTGTGGTGTAGATGGGATGTCAATCAAATCGGAATTTACGAGATAGTCAAATTATTACTAATATCTGTAAATAAACTTGGAAAAAGATGGAGCTCGATGTTTCTCAACCAATTGGGCTCCTTATCCTTGAGTACTCTCGAATCTCAAGGAACAATTTAACTATTCCAATATGGTATTGAATTAGGGGCTGAGCTATTTCTAGCCATCAACCTATTAAGGGATTATGATAATGGATTTTGGCTATTTCTAGCCCAACCCCACATAATCAAATCTCAATTCACTATTAAATTATCCTCCATTAATTAGTTCTTCTTTTTCAAGCTAAAATAAAGTAAGAAAATAATATCCATATTTGTAACTATGAGCAATGAACTATAATTTGGGGAGAATTCAATAGATTTACACTAATTAAGTAATAACAAGACAAATCTAGCAATACCCAATCAAATTAAACACCCATCATCACACACCTCTAGCTGTAGATTTAGCTACTCATAATTCAGAAACACAAGAGCATATTCATTAATAAACTCAATAATTTCATTGTTAGGAGTAAGCAAAATCACTACAATATTTATACAATAAAAGTTATACCTTGCTTGAAGAAGAAGACGAAGATAAAAAAACAATATTCAAAATATTTCTCTCTTCTCCAACGGAGTTCTTCTCTCTAAAAAGTAAAGGGAATATTCAATGATACGTTCAGAGTACTTTCTTCTAGAATATATACAAAAATAGGGCAAACATTCTCCTCTTTTTCAGGCTTTGATGATTTTGTCCTATTCAGGCATCTTCTCACTTGCGATGGAACCGGCGGTTCACCGGTTGCTATCCGTGAGCCACCGATTGCTTTCTTATATGGTCCAGTGAAGTTTCAGGGCCTACCAACGATACATTTGGCAGTTCGCCAGTTTCCATCCGTGAGCCGCCGATTGATTTCATCATTAGTACGGCAAGGTCCAGCACCTGTCGGTGGTGGAACCGACGGATCACCGGTTACTTTTCGCGAGCCACCGATTGCAGTTTCTCATCAAGCCAATGGTTGCTTGTGGTTGATCGGTGTTTCGCTGGTGTCCTCCAGTGGAGCATCGGTTTTCCCTTGGATTACATCCTTTTTACCAATTCATGCTCCTTCTCTTAAAATCAGATACTTGTACATAAAAAGGCAAAAAGGGCATAAAATCCAACTAAAAGACTTGAAAACTAAGCTAAAGCTCATGCTTAAGAGCCGAATGAGTTGGTAAATTAGCAACTCATAAAATCCCAAAGACTTGAACCATTGTTTGTCCTCAAGTAATGCATTTGTTATCAGTTGAGCAAAAGGAATGACATTCCACTCCGCAAGAGTCTATGCATCAATGACCACTTAATCTATGACATCCCAAAAATGCTCACCAACTCATAGAAAAAAGAGAAGCAATTTCCCCCTAAAAATGTCGAAAAGTTTGAAGAGGCAACTACAATCCAAAGGGATGATTCACAACTGCTTTCATTTTGAAAACAAGGACATTGATTATCCAATCAAATACACATAACATCTCAATTCATAATCACTGCACATTCAATGTTTTCCTTGGAGCTCACAACGCGCATGCCTTGATCACACCTTTACCTTAATACAAGTATGTCCTCAAAAGGGGGTGATGCCACTCACTACAAGAGTGAATCCCTTTTCTTTATCATAATTCAATGCACACATAAGGGATTATCGAAAGAAAATTGATCACAGTCACTCTCACAAAAGAAATCTCCATGCACACAACTTGACCCTTAGGCTTTCCCTTCGTTTAATTCTACACTAATGTAGATAAACTACACTCAAAATAAATTAGGACTTATAGGTCATGATGAAGGCTCGAGGCAATGATAGGAAAATTATTTTGCTTTACTGACTAGAATCTCCCGAATACCTTTATGTGAACACTTGTATCTTCCCCATTCAACTCTTTAGATCACTCCACCTTGTTCCTCCTTTTTCAACCATTTTAATCTTTTATTCCTCAAAGGTCTTCTTTGTAGCTCATTTGGCTATCACTTTAAGCCTTCTCTAAGCAAGAGGTAACACCATTTCACTAGTCATTTCTCTTTTGGTGCCTTAAGATTTTTCAACTCATCATTTTATTCATTTTTACCATAATTTGGTGCTACCTCACATTTAGGCTCCTCATATTTCCCTTTTCTTGTAAATCCCCAAACTTAGGCTTTTTTCCTCTTTCTAACTGATTTCCTTATCTCTCCCTATATCTTGGGGCTTCAAGACACCATTATTCTCATTCACTCACCACTAGCAATTAGGGAGGATGGGCGCCAAGAAGAGGGTTATAAAAAGGGACTCTGGCTCGTAATGTGGTTTCCAAGAGTAAGCAATCCATAGGCTCAATATTGGCTAGCAAGGGACGACATTTTTGGAGGTCATTTTGGGGTAAAGTGACAAGTCAAATGAAAGCCTAAAATCATGTTCTAAGTGCAGCTACATCTAGGATTTTGCCTCGAGTCACACTTAGGGTAAGTTCTAGATGAGGAGAGATGCATGAGATTCATTCAAAAATCCTTACCACATAAGGCATCACACCCAAAGAGTTCACACAAGTCATCATTGTCACAAGATTTAGATTCAAGACATAAGAACATGAACATTCACAAGCCAAATAGGGAATATATAATGCATGACTTCTACACCTTTCTTTTCAAATTCCCATTCTCATGTTTTTCATGCCACAAAAAAAATTCTGGCCGTACATCTCAAAAACAATTTTACAAAAGACTCAAAGAAAGACATGACATTTTCTCTTAAGCGAGTCGCCTCACAATCTATCATTGGTAAATGTCAAATCTAGTTCGACAATCAAAAGAAAAAGAAAAAAGAACATGCTCCTTGGGAAAGGACTGTGGTATGAAGAAAATCCTTTGAGTTTAATTACTATCTACTATTTACAAAGGCGAATAAAATCAAACTTGAATCACAATGCAACATTTGGCAATTAAAGCAAGGACCCATTCAGTAGCATTAACATAAAAAACAATTCACTTCATTTTAAGCCCGGCAAAGGATTTTAGACCATCAATTAACAAACCCGACAAGGGCATAACTTCATAAAAAATCAAGCCCGACAAGGGCACAAATTCATCACAAACCACCACACTCAACCCTCCCCTAACTAAAAAGTTTACATTGTCCCCAATGTATGCATGACAATTAAAAAGGGTGAAGGGACTTCCTATTGTGGTCGCTCTTCATCAACTTCGTCATCATCATCTCCAACTTGGCCAACCTCATCTACATCATCCTCCTCATCACCTAAGCCCTCAAACAAATCATTGATAGGGCCTCAAGTTGTGGAAGGGGAAGCTATAACTACATTAAGAGCACTCATGTCGGGTGCTGTCATAGGTGTCTGGCTCTTTCATTCCTGAACCTCAGCTCGGAGGGAGGTGACGGCTCCTTCCACCATATCCACATGAGCACACAACTTACCCTAGATGTCTTTGATTAACTTCAACTCCTTTTTGACTGCTTTCATAATAAGTTTTGGGAGGCTCTTAGCTAGCTGATGGAGTTGGCTCTCATGTGATTGGGTCATTTCTGCAAGCTTTTGAAGACCATTGGGATGTGAGGAGGTATGAGGAGATGAGGAGCCTTGAATTGATGCACCTCCAAAAGCTTGCCCCGATGCCTCAAGATGTGGCATGTTAGATAAGGGGCATAAGGGGTTGGCTCTAAACCGGAGGTGATGGGCTCATCTAGAACCTCAAAGACCTGCATCCACTGCCTCTTCGGGAGCATCAGCAACCCTTTTGTTGGCAACAGAGATCACATCGGAGGCAGAACTAGGGGTCTCATTCGGGAAAAAGGGTACTCCCGCTCTTAAGCATAACTGCGATATCAGCACCACGTATGGCATTGAAGTGCCGACTTGCCTGGCTTTTCTTCACATTTGATTGGACACTATCTCCCTAAAGTTAATTGGTACCCCTGTCATAAAGCAATAGATAAGGATGGCTGCTTCCAAATTCACCCGCTATTAATTCATGGAAGGTATGATTCTACCACAAATAAAGTTGAGCCACAACTTAGCCTCGAAGTGTAGGTCACGAAGAGATATCTCACCACCCATAAATGCCCACAGAGGTGTGCCAGTTGCAATGACTGGATCTATAACACTAAATTGGGCCTTTTTTTTGGTGAGGTGAACCAAATATTCTGTACCCTTATCAATTTCATCCTTCCAAAACTGCGAGTTTATGGCTGCTGGGGTGATGTCGAGCTCAACACCCCTCACTACAACAGAGGGTAGGCATGGAAAGTCCTCAACTTTTCCTCTGTATTTCATACTCTCCTTCCTGGCCTGATAAGAAGCATGGAATTCTAGGACCAGGCTCTTGTAAAAATCTGGAAGAGGGTTAGCGAAGACATGCCACTAGCGGTCGGTGAATTGGGTCGTGTTGTTGGGGAAGTCACCCCTCAGCCCCACCAAATCGAAGATTTTATCCACACTAATGGATTGGCCTTCACAGATAGCATAGTTCCCGTTCATGTTGGGCATACAAAAGATTATCGCCTCTCTGGTGTTGGCAGGGGCTGAGGTGGCTTTGGCTTTTCCTTTGCCCTTTTTGTTTGAAGTGGCAATGGCCTTTCCTTTGCTTGGGTCCTTAGATGAGGAAATTTTATGCAAAATGATTTCTTTTTATATTTTCCTAATGATAGAATAATCAAACAACAACTACTCTAAAGATTAGATAATAAACAGGAGAAAGGATCATCATGAATAATCTGATAGGACTGGTGGAACATTGGCGAGCTGCAGAAAGTGATCCGCAAACTGCCGGTGAGCCAACGACACTTGGCAGAACATCCGGATATTGGACTTTCCACCAGCAACTTATCAGCAAGCCCCCGATCATGATTCATGAAGTGCCGATGTGACATGGGGTCAAGGTAGTGGCCTGAAGTCAATTTTTAACCGAACCATCATTTCATCAGTGTTTCGTCAGACCTGACTGGTGAATAGCCGATGATCATCATCCTCATTGCTTCCAGCATCAGACTCTCAAAAATACTTACTCACATCATATATAAGCATTGTCTACACAATAAAAATCCCACAAAATAATGATGTTATATGGGCTTTTATAGGTGAAAGAAGATGAATGGAAGTGGTTAAGGAGAAGGTGGGGAGTTAATGGTGATTTAATTGAAAATAAAGTGGGAAAAGGGAGTGTTGGAATATGGAAAAGTGAGTGGGAAGGTGAAGTGTTGGGAAGATGAAAAAGTGTATCGTAAAGTGTTAAAAAGTGTGAAAAAGGGGATTTTGGGAGAATAAAAAGGGAAATGATCAGGTTTGGGCGGTTTAAAAAGGAATATGGGTCAGGTCGGTCAATGGGTTGGTCAAGATTTTAAAAGAAAGCACATACCTGTACCGGCGGTCGCCGATTGGAAGCGGCGACTTGCCACCTTAACATTACTGACCTGAATTGGTGCCCAGTTCTCTGCTTCGTATCCAACAATTGACTGGCGGTTCTCAGATTTGATTTTATGTTCCGCTGGTGGACCACCGTTTGTGCCCCACTTTTCAGGTATTTTAACCTTAGCTAGTGGTGGTTCGGTGGTTCACAAACTGGAATCGGCGTTCCGTTGGTGACTCGCCGGTCTGGCCATTTTATTCCCAGTTTTCTACCCCCATCACTCAAGGAAGCTGCGGTTCGTGCATCTGGGCTTATGGTTCGCCGGTCTAGCATAGTGCCTACCTTTTTTATGCTCCTCCTTCTTGGTTGACACCTACTTAGTCCTTCAAAACTAAAATGAAAATGACATTAAAACATTCAAATGAAAACACTTGAATTGCCTCCCAAGAAATGCCTTAGTTAACGTCGTGGCACGACGTATCTCACATTTAGATTCCATTTTTCCAAGGATAATCCTCCGACTCATCCTCCCCCAGATAAAATCCTCCATTTTTACTCTCATCATTCAACACTCTAATCACCTTGCATTAATCGGGAGGTTCCACGGATTGGCATACCTTGAAAATGACCTCTTCACCTCTCACACGAAACTTGAGCTCACCTAGTTCCACATCTACCAAAGATCTGCCTGTGGAAAGCAATGGTCTCCCTAAGATGATTGGGACTTCCACATCCATCCCACAATCTAGAACCACAAAGTCAGCTTGTAGAATAAACTTATCCACCCTCACCAATACATCCTCCAAAACACCCACCGGTTTCTTGATAGAGCGATCAACCATTAATAATCTCATTACAGTAGGTTTGGTGTTGCCAAGCCCCAACATTTTGAATATTATGAGGGGCATCCAAATTTATGCTCGCCCCAAGATCACAAAGGGTTTTCTTGAACACACACAACCCAATAGTGCAAGGGATTGTGAAGGCTCCTGGATCCTCTCATTTTGGGGCAAGGTTACTCATCATCATAATATTACAATGATGTGTTGTCTCTCTGGTGCCCACATCTACAACCTTCTTCTTCTTCTTCAGAAACTCTTTCATAAACTTTGCATATTCAGACATTTGTAGTAAAGTATCCACCAATGGTATACTTGTGGACAATTTGCTGAAAATGTCGATAAACTTGCTGAATTGATCATACTTTTTTCTTGGATAACCATTGTCGGTAAGGAGGTGAAGCTCTTGGGTCTTGATCTTTCTCTCTTAAGGCCTTCATGCTCGCATCTCCTTCCTCATTATTTGAGGGAATCTCATCAACATCTCCCTTACCTTGATCTTCAACATTATCACAACCATTTGGTGCTTGTGGCACCTCATCTGATTCTTTCATATCACTTGGCTTGGGGTCCACAACTTCCTTGGGCTTAATGCCCGCATCACCAAGCATCTTACCATTCCTAGTGACATAGCCATGCATTGATTATCCTTTTTGGGTTTTGTCATTGTATCACTGCGGAGTGTTCCCTTCATTTAGGGGTTCATTTGAGAAGATAAGTGGTTTATTTTGGCCTCTAAATGCTTGATAGAGGCCGAGTGTGAACTTATTGTTCGGGCAAGGTTAGACACCTCCCCTTTAAGTTCTTTGACCCCGCTGTCCATTGATTCAACTTTCTTGAGAATCCTTGCAGGCATTTCTTCAATTTTTAAGTTCCCTACATCGCCCAAACCTGGTTGGGATTGGGCATTCTCAGCTTTAGGAGGAGGAACATATGGATTCGCTCTTCTATGATAGCGGTCTCCCTCATGATTTTTCTCTCTATTTTCCTATCTCTCATTTCGATCAGGCCACCCTTGCGTGTCACAGTTCCTCCAACCTTGATTCTCTTCCCTTAGGTATCAAGGGCCTTGATTAGTCCATTAGTACCAGGGTCGAGAACCTCCCATTTGATTTTCCATATATTGGCACCTCCTCCTGATACCTTGGTGGTGCAAATTCTCCTTTAAAATGCATTGGACCTTACAATTTCATAGTGTTCACAACTTTACGTCCAGATCCCATCACATGCTTAGTCATCAACTCTAGCTGAGTCATCATTTTAGCAAGATTTTCAACTCGCTCTTCATCTATTTCTCTCATTTCAGTTGTTAACAAACTAGAACCATCATTATGCGATACTTTCATCTCCCTTGTATGCCATGCCCTATTCGTATTCATCATCCTGTCCAAGAGGGCTTTAGCTAGACCATACGTCTAATCAATAATTGATTCCCCAGCTAGATTATTGGAAACTATTTTATTGATGGAGTCTAGGGCTCGATAAAACCTTTGAAGAAGCACTCCACCAGGAAGACCATGGTTAGGATAAAGAGATACTTTCTTCTTGAATCTCATCCATGTTTCATGCAAAGGCTCACCCGGCTCTTGCCTAAAGTTTGTAATATCATCCTTCAGCTACAACATATTTGAGGGAGGGAAAAAATGATCCAAAAATGCTTTTATCAACTCTTGGAACGAGGAGATGTATCCCGGAGGTAGCTCCTCCAACCATATAGTTGCTTCTCCCGTTAGGGAAAATGGAAAGAGCCTCAACCTGATAGACTCTTAGCTTATATTCAGTATGTTGAAAGGTTGGCAATTCATTAGGAAGTTCCTCAAATGGCAGTTTGCATCCTCACTTAGTTTACCTTCGAAGAGCCCTTTCATTTGCAATAGGTGTAACATCGTTCTAGTGACATGAAACACCATATTCCCCATCGTCGTTGGTAGGAAAATGGCACCTGCAATCTCAGGCATGAAGGGATTATCCTCTTCATGTTCCATATTTCCTTCCACCAAACTATCTCTTGCTTTCGAATGTTGGCTCATATGAATTCACCTTAGATGACCAATGACAACAACAATGTTAAACTCCTTAAGATGCAAGATCAATTTAAATTAACAAAAAACTCAAGCATATCAAGCGCTAGTCCCCGACAATGGCGCCATTTTTGATAACCCTCAAACTGCACTCCTCATTTAGAGAGAATGTAAGTGATCGTTGTATCAAAATAAATAATTTGATGAGTGTCGGGGTCGAATTCCATAAGGACTAGAGAATGATTTTCACAAGAGTCATTTAGTGAATTGAATTGATTCGCATCCAAGCAATGAAAACGTAAATGTAAATTTTGGGGAAAGTGAAGGCAAAAATATTGTGGATTCTAAAATCAACTAACGAAGAGAGCAAGATAACCAAAATTGAGAAACAATAATGAGCAAAGACTAGAGGTGTGTTGTAGATGGGATGTCAATCAAATCGGGATTTACTAGATAGTCAAATTATTACAAATATATGTAAATAACCTTGGAAAAAGATGGAGCCCAGTGTTTCTCAACCAATTAGGCTCCTTATCCTCGATTCCTCTAGAATCTCAAGGCACAATTCTACTATTCCAATATGTTTTGGATTAGGGGCTGAGCTATTTTTAGCCATCAACCTCTTAAGGGATTATGATCATGGGTATTGGCTATTTCTAGCCCAACCCCACATAATCAAATCCCAATCCACCATTAAACTCTTCCCCATTAATTAATTCTTCTTTTTAAGCTAAAATCAAGTAAGAAAATAATACCCATATTTGCAAATATGATAAATCAACTATAATTTGAGGAGAATTCAGTAGGTTTATACTAGTTTAGTAATAACAGACAAACCTAGCAATACCCAATCAAATTAAACACCCATTATCACACACCTCTAGCTGTAGATTTAGCTACTCATAATTGAGAAACACAAGAGCATATTCATTAATAAACTCAATAATTTCATCATTAGGAGTAAGAAAAATCAAACTCACATTATTTCTACAATAATAGTTATACCTTTCTTGAAGAAGAAGATGAAGATAAAAAGCAATATTCAAAATATTTCTTTCTTCTCTAATGGAGTTCTTCTCTCTAAAAAGTAAAGAGAATATTCAATAATATGTTCAGAGTACTTTCTTCTAGAATATATAAAAAAATAAGGCAAACATTCTCCTCTTTTTCAAGCTTTGATGATTTTGCCTTGTTCAAGCGTCTCCTCACTTGCGATGAAACCGGCGGTTCACCGGTTGTTATCCGCGAGCCACTGGTTACTTTCTTCTATGGTCCAGTGAAATTCTAGGGCCTTCCGGTTATACCTTCGGTGGTTCACTGGTTGTCATCCATGAGAAGCCGATTGATTTCACCATTGGTCCAGCAAGGTCCAGCTCCTGTCGGATAGCCAAGTGCTTTTTGCGAGCTACCGATTGTAGTTTCTCATCAAGCCAATGGTTGCTTGCAGTTGACCGGTGTTTCACCGGTATCCTCTAGTAAAGCACCGATTTTCACTTGAATTACTTCATTTTTACTCCAATTCATGTTCCTTATCTTCACATTAGATACCTGCATATAAAAAGGTAAAAAGGGCAAAAAATCCAACTAAAAGTCTTGAAAACTAAGCTAAAGCTTATGCTTAAGATCCTGATGAGTTGGTAAATTAACAACACATCATTCGTTTCGTTTCCTATCTCAAGGCCAGGAAGATGATCTCTAAGGTCTGTGTGTATCATCTAGTTTGGGTCAAGGATTCTACATAAGACCCTGACTCTTCAGTCTTTCCCTATTGTATGTGAGTATCCTGAGGTGTTTCCAAATGATCTACCAGGAGTTCCTCCCGAGTGGGAGATTGACTTTGGTATTGACCTTCTCCCTGATACGCAACCCATATCCATTCCTCCTTATAGAATGGCTCCATCCGAGCTGAAGGAGTTGAAAAAATAGTTGAAGGATCTCCTAAATAAGGGTTTCATGAGGCCTAGTAATTCCCCAAGGGGTGCACCAGTTCTCTTTGTCTGAAAGAAGGATGGTTCCCTTAGAATGTGCATTGATTATTGGCAGTTGAACAAGGTCACAATCACGAATAAGTATCCCTTCCCCAGGATTAATGACCTGTTTGACTAGCTTCAGGGTGCTAAGCTCTTCTCAAAGATAGACCTCAATCCAGATATAATCAGCTCAGAGTTAGGGAGAGTGACATTCCAAAGATGGCCTTTAGGACCCGGTATGGTCAATATGAGTTTGTAGTTATGTTTTTTGGAATAACGAATGCTCCTGCAATTTTCATGGATTTGATGAACAAGGTATTCAAGCAGTATTTGGATATGTTCGTGATTGTCTTCCTAGGTGATTTTCTCATATACTCTCAGAGTGAGGAGAAGCATGCCGCTCATTTGAGGATTGTGTTGCAGACTCTCAAAGATCACCAACTATTTGTTAAATTCAGCAAGTGTGAGTTTTGGCTGAACTTATGTCACGCCCCATGTCTGCACCCTGGGCGGAACACAGTACTTGGGGTCACAAGTAACCCCAAGTCAACCCCTGGTCTATCATACACTGGTATTTTGAGTAAAACATGTACAACAACAGCTTTGAAATAATAACATAACACATTTATGACAGCTAAAACTAAACATAAAGTTTAAAACATCTGAGTGATCTGAAAGTATGAAATCAAGTATGTGTCTGAAAGCCATCAAGCTGATGAGTTGCTGGGACAAGCCCCCAACAAACTTTAAGTCTAACTAAAAGAAATGAAATGACTGAAAGGAATGAAATAACGCCCTTGAAAGATGAGGACTCACACTTCTACTACCGAGGAGGATCTGAACTGCGGCAACTAACGACGCTGAGTCTGTGCATCTATGGCTGTATCATGAAATGATAAAACATAAAAGTATGCGTCAGTACTTTGAATGTACTGAGTAAGTGAGAGAAAACATGATGCTGTATATAAATGACTAAACTGAAATGACATGCAATGACCAACTAATATACTGAACTAAAGCAATTAAAGTAAGCTGAGATGGTGAAGATGACCCTGTCTGATGGTAAAAGACATGCCCTAAGTCTGAAATACTGAGTCTGAGATCTGAACTGAACTGAACTGAACTGACTAATCTGATACTGAACTAAGCTGACTAGTGGGAGAGTCTATAACCGACATGTAACCATGTGAGCTAGACGTGGAGTCCGATGTATACGCCCTACCGGTAGGACCCAATATACCTTGACAGGGTATAGAGGCATGAACTGGGTGATCAAAAAAGTATGGGCCAAGAATGCCAATAAATACTATAATTTACACCGGCGATGTAGCTCTAGGAACCTCGGTGCGCTAGAACCCTGGTCCGCTCGGTGCTAAGTCCTGCTCCCACTGGAATACCTGAACTCAATACTAAGATGATAGCTCAAAATTGGGGTCCAATAATAAGTCAGGGATACTTATCTGGAAGCACCCTAAGAGTCTTATCGGACCAGATTCTGAGATTGGGTTCTAGAATGGTCAGAGCTGCTTATCTAGAAGCATCGTAACCGTCTAAGAACAAATTGTAATCTGACTGGGTCCTAGGGATTTTTTTTTTTTTTTTTTTTTTTTTTTTTTGGTAAACGCCCTTGTGGTGGGCAGGGCCTGAGCAACACCCCCAGGCCTTAACATAAATAATCAAAACAACAACAAAGAAAGTACATGGAGGGGGACATAAACCTTACCTCCGATCATATGGTGGTTCATAGGTCGGCCATCCTACTAAGGTTAGCCAACCCATCCCCGATACTAAAATGAAAACCTAGAAACTATGCACCTACAGGAGAGGACTCCTCTCCAATACATAAATTCTAGGAAAGCAGTAAATGAGGGAGACTCTCCCTTTACAAAGAAAGACCTATTCTAGAAAAAGAAAAAGTCTATCTGAAAAGGAAGGGTTAACAGACAAAAGATGGTATAGAGACATCCATACCGAGCTCAGATACACACTAAGCAATTCACAACATCTCATGGTGGTTCTTTGATCCTCCTAGTCTTCCTCCTTCTGAAGTTAGGCAAGCCCATTTTGTCCGTCGTGAGGTAACCCCTGATGTGTACCGGTAAGTCCTGTAGACAAGAGAAATGAACTGTGGTAGTAGTGGTGTGGATATGTTTAGACAGTGCATCAGCAGCGGTATTGCCCTCTCTGAGTATGTGACGACACAAGAAGGTGTGAAGTTGTCTGATAGTGTTGTGCAGTCTGAGAAAAGTGTGGTGTAGATGCCAAGGGGGGGCAAAAGTGCCCCTAATCCAACCAACTAGAAGCTCCGAATCAACCTCAAGGATGATGCCTGAGTGGCCGTTGTGAAGGCACCAAGTGAGTCCTATATAGGATGATTCCAACTCCGCCTGGTTATTTGTCCCTTCCCCAAGGGGAGCAGCATAAGCATGAATCAAATCTCCATGACAATCCCTGATGATACCTCCTGCCCCAATCTTTCCCGGATTGCCAAGAGCACTACCATCAGTGTTGAGTTTGACCAGTCCAGGAGCCGGTCTGGACCATTGGACTCTGGTGACTCTAATCTCGTGTGTACATGATTCCACTCTAGCACAAAGTTCTCTCAAGTTCGAAGGCCAGTGTACGTATGGGAAAACCGTCGTTAAGAGTTTGTAGATATCACTAATAATACCGTACTTCACCCTCAACAAGTTTGACTGTTTGGAACCATACTTCGCTGCACACCTGTTCTTCCAAAGGTTCCAGCAAATGAAGATCGGGAGGGATCTAAGTAGAGTGTTGTGGGGGTCACTACCGGGCTTCTAAGCCCACCAGTGCATTAGGAGGGCCCTGAGGGGCGTATCGCGGTGTTTGAAACCCATAACTGTAGAGAAGGGGGTCCAAACTGCAGTAGCAAAATTACCCGAGACCATGACATGTTGAACATCCTCATAGCCTCTGTCTCGACAGCAAACACATTCTGTACTGGCCTCCGGATCAAACCTCAGGATTCTGGCTGCTGTAGGGAGCTTATTCCTAAGCGCCCTCCATAATGTAAAGGAGGATTTAAATGGTACATGCTTCTGCCAGGTTCTTCTGTCAATGATAGTGGTCTGTTTGGATCTCCTTATCATCGCCCAAGCCGAAGTAGAAGTGAAATTACCCGAGGTAGTGGCCTTCCAAAAAGGCTGATCAGGTCTGTCCGGGTGAAATAGAAACTGAGTGTTCATAATTTGTGTGACCAAGTGTTGAGGGAGCTGCTGCTGTAGCCGATTTATCCTCCACTGACCCTGGTTTAGGAATTCCGAAACTGTCGCCTTGCCCGGCCTGCCTGGCAATATCCTATGGGTAGCAAGAGGTCCAGTACCGAGCCAGTTATCCCACCAAAAACTAGAGCTGCCGGAGTAAACCTTCCACAAGAGGTTTTCCTCAGCCCTCTACTTGTTAGTCATGAGTTTCTTCCAGCTTTGAGAATCACCAGAGTCCCACTTTTTTGAGACCGGATGGGAACGCTGGCAATATTTGGCTAGAAGAAAGTCCCTCCAAAGAGATTCCTTAGTTCGAAAATTCCACCACTGTTTGAGTTCAAAGGATTTACAAACTTCGTGAATCTTCCTGAATCCTACCCCACCTTCATCGTAGGGGTAGCATAAGGTGTCCCAAGAAGCCCAGTGATACCTCTTTCTACCATTTTTCATGCCCCAAAAGAAGTCGGCTGTTAACTTCTCAATCTCGTCCAGAACCGTTTTAGGAGGAGAGATGGTGCTGAGCAAGTGGATAGGGAGTGACTGGAGAACGTATTTGATGAGAGTAGCTTTTCCCCCATAACTTAGCATTTTTGACTGCCACCCAGAAATCCTTCCTACCACTTTAGAAATAAGGTTTGAGAAGTAGACAATCCTCTGTCTCCCGATATATAGCGGGCAACCCAAATAGGTGATGGGGGACTCTTGCTGTGAAAAACCCGTAACCGCCTTAATAGTAGCGACTGTTGGAGGATGGGCATTAGCGGGGACCATGAAGTGACTTTTAGTTTTGTTAATGAGCTGTCCCGAGCAACCTTCAGAGTCGGTAAGGGTCTGCACAATCAACTCTAGAGATCTCCTCCCCCCTGAGGTGAAGATGATGACATCATCTGCAAAGCTTAGATGGTTCACTTGAGGACCTCTTCTTTCCATATAGAATACATGGAAGAATTGATTATGGTTCAAGTTGTTCAACGTTCTGGAGAGAACCTCTGCCCCTAAAATAAATAGGGCTGGAGAGAGTGGGTCCCCTTGTTTAAGACCTCTGGTGGAGTGAAAGAAGCCATGTCTAGAGCCATTGATGATGACTGAATACCAGTTATCCGCCATAATTCTCCAGATCATGTCAATAATCAGATCACCAAATCCCATTCTTCGGAGGACAAGGCAGGTGTAGGCCCAGGAGACTCTGTCGTATGCCTTCGCCATATCAAGCTTGATAACCACATTACCCCCGGAATTCTTCTTCTTGATGCTTCGAACAACTTCCTGTGCCAACATAATGTTTTCCGATATGCTCCCTCCCTTAACAAATCCTGACTGATTGGTCGAGATTAGGCTCGGGAGAATAGGAGCCAGCCGGAGAGAAATAAGTTTTGAGATAATCTTATTGGTGAAGTTACTCAAACTTATCGGTCTAAATTCGGCTAAGTGGTTTGGGGACTCCACCTTCGGTATCAGAACTAGACACGCGTGTGAAAAATATTTGGGGAGAAAGGAACCACAAAAGAAAGACTGCACCACATCGAGTAAGTCCCTCTTAATAATTTCCCAGCATGTTTGGAAGAATTTCCCATTCATTCCATCCGGCCCTGCTGCAGAGTTAGGGTTCATGGAAAATACCACTCTCTTCAATTCCTCCAAGTCAGGTGTAGCAGTCAACTTTTCATTCTGATCATCTGTGACTAGTGACGGTATACAGGTGAGGAGATCTTCCCTAACATAGCATGCCTGTCCAGAAAATAGATTCTGGAAATGGGCACACGCAGCCTTCGCAATGTTGGCATCCCCCTGAATCCATTCGCCTGTATCACTCTGAATTTTATGGATAAAGAGTCGCCTCCTTCTTCCTCTCATGAGGGCATGAAAGTAACTAGTGTTGGCATCTCCCTCTTTGAACCACTGCAGCTGGGTTTTCTGTTTTAGGATGGACTCTTCCAACTTAAGGAATCTGATGTATTTTGCATTCAAAGCATGCAGTGAAGATCTGTCAGCATCACTATTTGTCTGGATGAACTTTTCTTCAGCAACTCTAACTGCATCCTCATATTCCTTAACTCGAGCAAAGATATCCCCGAACTCAGTTTTTGACCACTGGCTAAGTGTAGAGCTGAGTCTTTTCAACTTTTGGTGAAATACCCACATAGGATGCCCATGAATCTCCCTAGTCCAGCACTGCCGCACCTTATCCATGAAAGTCGGATTATCAACCCAGCAATGGAGAAACTTGAAATATTTGACATGAGCTTCCTGTCTGTCAGTCATCTCAAGAAGAAGCGGACAATGGTCTGAACCCACAAAAGGGAGATGAGTAACGGTAGTAAGAGGCATTTTATTGAGCCAGTTATCATTCACCATGGCTCTGTCAAGTCTCTGCCAGACCACATCATCCGGGCGTCCTAGGGATCTGTTAGAGCTATCTGTTTAAGTGTCATGACTGCCTCATGGACCAACACACTGAGTTCTAAATCAGATTCTGATAACTGGGAGGTGATACTGACACCTAGGTAATTTCTATAGTCAAACTGATCAGCTGACATTGTTCTAGTTAACCCGGAGGTTGCTTAAATCTGACTGAAACTAACTAACATACATATGAATGAGTTTTTAACATATAAAAATATCATAGGAACCCCTAACTCTGAAATATTCGAGCAATTTTCGAGAATTTGATACTTAAGCCGAATTCTAGTTTTTGATTTTCAAGAGTTAGGGATAAAATTCACATTCAATAGAATAAACAACATTCTAATTACAATTTGGTGGAAAACATAAAAAATTAGCATAGAATAATATTCCTCAAGAAATAAACAAGGTTTGATAGCAATATCTTCACAATAAAAAATCAGGGCTAGAACTGATAGTGAACTGAGGAAGAGTTTTAGGGGACACAAGGAAAGACCAATCCTCTTGTTGAATTCCCACATACCTAGCTAAGAACTCCCTTGAGGAGGAAACTTGAATTTCTGATATGGATGAAGAACCCTGGACCTTACTCTGAAAGTTCTTAAGAGAACTCTTCGATGTTTTCTGAGAATGTACGTGGGGAATGCGGGGAGAGGCCATTCATTCCCACTAATAGGTATGGAATTACGTCTAAAATGACATAGTTTAAAGTTCCGGAGAGTAGGAAATTACTGAACAACCCATGGAAAAATCACAGGGAGAAACTGTCAGATGGTCCTAACGAGGGACATAACGACTCGTTACCCTGGGCCACGACTCGTGGCATCTTTCAGTACACTATCTATTGGTCGTCTGGAGCTTGTAACGGATGACTTCACGACCCGTTGCTGGTGATGACGAGTCTTGGTCACCATTCGTTAGGTTCACTTCCTCACTTTTAGAAATTTCTCCCCTAGCTGATCACCACTTACCTCACAAATTGTGGTGTCTGACCACGAATCATGGAGTCCTTTCGTCAAGTACACTACCTCCATCTCTCTATACGTTTTCTTGCCACTCCCCATGACTAACCTAACAAATTGTGGGGACTGACCACAACTCGTTAGGTCGCCCGTGGGGTATCCTTTTCCCAAAACTTAAAACTTCCTCACTTGGCCTCCCCACGAGTCACCTCATGACTCGTGGGCACCTCCAATGGGTCACTTAACGACCCAGTTTGTGACTGGTGCCAGATTTTCCAATTTTCTGCAAATTTGCTCTTTTTGAGTCCCGGGTCTAATCTTTGAATTTCCTGGTCATTACAATATATCCCCCTTAGGAACATTCATCCTCGAATGTTGGAAAACACAGGAAAGCAGGGAACAACAATCATAAATTTTTCAAATACTGTTCATTTAACTCCAAAACTAACAGAATGACTACCTCTGCTTCAAAATACATAACTAAACTTAATTCACTTTTCATACATATATCCAATATCATAAAGGCAACTTAAACACATGAATAGAACCTAACAACTAAATTGGTTTCTAAGGCAAAACTAATATTTTAAGTTGTAACATAGTCGGTAGAGAACAAGTGTGGGTATTTGGCCATCATATCTGCTTCAGCCTCCAACGTAGCTTCCTCAACCTGCTGATTTCTCCACAAGACCTTGACTGAAGCTATTTCCTTGTTTCTTAGCTTACAAATTTGACAGTCAAGGATCTGGACTGGGACCTCCTCATATGAGAGACAATCCTTTATTTCTACACTGTCCAATGGCACAACTGACATTGGATCTCCGATGCACTTCTTCAAAAGTGACACATGAAATACGGGGTGTATGGATGCCAACTCTGAAGGTAACTCCAGCTCATAAGCTACCTTGCCAATTCGCCTCAGAATTTTGTAGGGTCCCACATATCTCGAACTGAACTTTCCCTTCTTCCGAAACCTCATCACCCCTTTCATGGGTGAGATTTTCAGATAGACCCAGTCATCCACAACAAACTCCAATTCTCTTTTCCTTACATGAGCATAAGATTTCTGATGGCTCTGAGCTATTCTCAGTCTTTCTCTGATGAGCTGTACCTTATGCATAGCTTCATGAATTGAGTCTAGCCCGATTATAACAACTTCACCCACTTCAAACCACCCAATAGGAGATCTTCATCTCCTACCCTACAACGCTTCAAATTGGGCCATCTAGATACTGGAGTGGTAGCTATTTTTGTATGCAAGCTAGATAAGAGGAAAGTTATCATCCCAAATGCCCTTGAAATCGATCATGCATGCCATCAACATATCTTCTAGGGTCTGAATAGTCCGCTTAGCTTGTCCATCTATCTGCGGGTGAAAGGCTGTGCTGAGCTTGACTTGGGTACCTAGTCCTTTCTGAAAAGACATCCAGAAGTGAAAGGTAAATTAAGTACCTCTGTCTGAAATGATGGATAAGGGCACCCCATGAAGTCTGACTAAACCCCAGATATAAAGCCTAGAATAGTCCTCAGCTTAATCTATGGTTTTGATTGGGAGGAAGTGTGCTGACTTAGTCATCTGGTCTACTACCACCCAAATTGAGTCATGCTGCCGACGAGTCCAAGGTAGACCCGTAATGAAGTCCATGTTTACTTCTTCCCACTTCCATGTGGGTATACTGATATTCTAAGTCATACCTCCAGGTCTCTGGTGTTCTACTTTAACTTGTTGGCAGTTTGGGCACTTGACTACAGATTTAGCAATATCTCTTTTCATGTCGTTTCACCAGTAGATATCCCATAAATCACGGTACATCTTGGTATCACCAGGGTGAATGGAATATCTAGAACTATGTGCTTCAGCTAGTATCTGCGATCTCAACGCACCAATATCAGGTACACACAATCTGCCCTGGTAACGGAGCACCCCATCTCCCCTTTTGGAGAAAGCTTCCATTTCTTTTATGATAACTTCTTCCCTAAGCTTGAGTAAGATGGGATCTTCGTCTTGTCTGGACTTCACTTCAACTACCAAGGAGGAATCTGACCCACTTTGAATTACCACTCCACCCTCGGCTGAATCCACCAACTGTACTCCAAACGAGCTAGCCTGTGAATATCCTTTACCATTCCTTTTTTCCCTTATCAACATGAGCTACGCTTCCCATAGACAACCTGCTTAGTGCATCAGCCACTACATTGGCTTTGCCCGGGTGATACAACACGCTCATGTTGTAGTCTTTTAGTAGCTCCAACCACCTTTTCTGATGAAGATTTAGGTCCTTCTGACTAAACATACACTAAAGGCTCTTATGATCTGAGAACACATAAATGTGAGACCCGTACAGATAATGTCTCCGTATTTTTAGCACAAACACCACCACTGCCAACCCCAAGACATGAGTTGGATAGTACTTCTCATGAACTTTGAGATGTCTGGAGACATATGCTATCACCTTCTCCTACTGCATCAGAACGCAACCGAGTCCAACTCTGGAAGCGTCATAATAGACAACCAACCCATTTGTTCCTTCTGGCAAGGTCAAAACTAGAGCGGTAGTGAGTCGAGTCTTTAACTCCTGAAAACTCTTCTCACATGCCTCCGACCACTGAAATTTTACTTTCTTCTCAGTTAACTTAGTCAGAGGAGATGCTATAGAGAAGAAGCCTTCCACAGCCCATCGGTAATAACCAACTAAGCCTAGAAAACTCCTAATTTCCATTGGAGAGGTAGGTCTGGGCCAATCTTTTACTACTGCTATCTTTTGAGGATCAATCGGGATACCTTTGCCCGAGACCATGTGTTAGGAAACCATAATTCACACTTTCCGAACTTGGCAAACAACTGGCGGTCGCTGAGCGTCTGAAGCACTATCCTCAGGTGATTAGCATGCTCATCCTCATTTATGGAGTATACCAAAATGTCATTAATATATACAATGATGAACATGTCCAGATACTACTTGAGGACTCTATTCATCAAGTCCACAAAGGCTGTAGGGGAGTTTGTTAGCCCGAAGGACATCACCACAAATTCATAGTGACCATACCGGGTCCTGAATGCTGTTTTTGATATGTCACACTCTCTGACCCTTAGCTGATGGTACCTCGACCTGAGATTTATCTTTGAGAAACAACTGGCTACCTGAAGTTGGTCAAATAGGTCGTCAATTCTGGGTAGGGGATACCTGTTCTTGATTGTGACTTTGTTCAACTGATGGTAATCTATGCACATTCTGAGGGTACCATCTTTCTTACGCACGAACAGTAATTGAGCACCCCAGGGAGAGATATTGGGTCTGATAAAACCCTTCTCAAGAAGATCTTTTAACTGCTCTTCAACTCCTTAAGCTCAGCTGGAGCCATTATGTAAGGAGGGATGGAGATGGGCTGAGTATCTGGGAGATCTATTTCAAAGTCTATTTCTCGTTTAGGGGAAACATTGAGAAGATCCTCAAGAAATACATCTGGAAAATCTCTAACCACTAGAACTGACTGGATGGTTGGGGTCTCAAAGTTGGAATCTTTGACTCGCACCAGATGATAAATACATCCCTTGGAAATGAGCTTATGGGCCTTATGGTAGGAAATAAACTGACCCTTAGCCGCTGAACTACTACCCCTCCATTCTAAAACTGGTTCATTTGGAAATTGAAACTTGACAACTCTAGTTCTGTAGTCAACTGAGGCATAACTGGAGTGTAACCAATCCATGCCGAGGATAAGGTCTAAATCGACCATGTCTAACTCTACGAGTTCAACTGGGATGAATTTATTTAGGATTGAGACTGGGCAGTTTCTGTACACCCGGCTGGCTCTAACTGACTCGCCAACAGGGGTGGAGACTGAGAATGGTTCTGAGAGATCCTCTGGATTGATATTGAACTAGACTACTACATAGGGAGTCACGAAAGAAAGGGTGTCTCCTGGATATAGGAGGGCATACATGTACAGATGAAAGAGGCGTAACATACCCATGACTACGTCAGGTGAGTTCTCCTGATCCTAATGGGAAGACAATGCATAAAAATGATTTGGCGCTAACTGCCATCTGTACTTGAGGTGTTGGCCTGTTGGAGCTGATGATGTGGTGGATTGTGCTCTCCCCCGTCCTACTGATGGGCAATCTTTAAGCCAATGAACAAGCTATCAACAACCAAAGAAGCCCTCTTAACCTTGAAGACACTCTCCCAGGTGGTTCTTGCTGTACTTGGGGCAAGCTGGATATCTGTTCCAGGCACTATAGCTCTTAGACTGAGAGCCAGATGCTCCATCCCTCCAATCCTCGCCGGACCGGAAGGTTGGGGTGCTAGCTGAGTTGGGTGCTGGGGCTCTCTGTTGCTGTTATTGCTGCTTCTATGGGCAACTACTATTACTAGAGCTCTGATGGATGTAATCTGACTGGCCAATTCTTGCCCATTTATTCTTTCACTCCATATCCTTCAGTTTTTTGGCCTCAATCTGTTGGGCATAGAAAATCAGGATGGAGAGGTCCATATCCCTAATCAGCCTCGCTGTCCTGCACTACTTGAGGACCAGGTTCGACACTCCGTTAACAAACTTCAACATGCGAGCCCTTGGCTCGACTACCATCTCTGGAGCGTACTTAGACAGCCTGGTAAACTCCAATGCGTATTCTTCTATGGTCCTTTTGCCCTATCTCAAGTTCATAAACTCATCCACTTTTGCCTCCCTCAGCTCTTGAGGGAAAAATTTGTCCAGGAAGGCTATATAAAACTCCTCCCACTCCACCAGTCCTACTCCCACTGGCGGCCCTTCTTTCCACAATTCCTACCAAACCTAGTCTACCCCTTTTAGCTGGTAGGTAGACAGATCAGCACTCTCAGAGGAGATGACACCCATCATATAGGTAATCTCTTGAATCTCGTCTATAAACTCTTGGGGGTCCTCCCCCACTTTGGATTCCTAAAAGAATGGAGGGTTCATATAGGTGAAGTCCCGCACTGTAGCAGCAACTACGGATCTGTTGTTGTTAACTGGTACGACTTGATGGTTCACCTGATTAGTGACGGTTTGGACAAGCAACTGAATGGCCGCCCTGAATTCAGCGGTTGACATCGAATCATCCTATGGGGCCGCCGGGGCTGGTGGAGTAGTCCGTTGGGCATTTCCGGCCCTCCTTCTATTTCCGCATCGTGGAGGCATATTTCATTGAAATGAAAAAGAGCACGAGTTAGAAGGACGTTTCTAAAATTGAAGTTTAACGCACGATAAGGAGTATGAACAAAAGAGAGTTTTCCTAATAACATCTCATAGCCTCTTCTTCATAAGTTTGGCATGCTTCACACACATGAAAAGGACTCTACTTGATGCGGCTTTCAGACATCTCAAGGATACTCTAAACCTAGTACTCTGATACCAATTTTTTCATGACCCGAGTCTACATCCTGGATGGAACACGGTACTTGGGGTCACAAGTAACCCCAAGTCAACCCTTGGTCTATCATACACTGGTATTCTGAGTAGAATATGTATAGCAGAAGCTTTGAAATAATAACATAACACATTTATGACAGCTAAAACAGAATATAAAGTTTAAAACATCTGAATGATCTGAAAGTCGGAAATCAAGTTTGTGTCTGAAAGCCATCTAGCTGATGAGTTGTTGGGACAAGCTCCCAACTAACTTTAAGTCTAACTGAAAGTAATGAAATGATTGAAACAAATGACATAACGCCCTCAAAAGATGACGAATCACACTTCTGCTGCTGAGGAGGATTTGAACTGCAATGACTAACGACGCTGAGTCTGTGCACCTGCGTTTGTATCATGAAATGATACAACACAAAAGTATGTGTCAGTACTTTGAATGTACTGAGTAAGTGAGAGAAAACATGATGCTGGATATAAATGACTAAACTGAAATGACATGCAATGACCAACTAATATACTGAACTAAAACAACTGAAGTAAGCTGACATGATTAAGATGACCCTGTTTGATGGTCAAAGACATGCCCTAAGTCTGAAATACAACGCCTGAGATCTGAAATGAACTGATCTGAAATAACTGAATTGACTAATCTGAGACTGAACTAAGCTAACTAGTAGGAGAGTCCATAACCAACATATAACCACGTGAGCTAGACGTGGAGTCCAAAGTATACGCCCTACCGGTATGACCCAATATACCTTGCCAGGGTATAGAGGCATGAACAGGGTGATCACAAAAGTCTGGGCCAAGCAGGCCAATAAATACTGTAATCTACGCTGGCGACGTAGTTCTAGGAACCTGGGTGCGCAGGAATGCCGGTTCACTCGGTGCTAAGTCCTGCTCCCACTAGAGTACCTAAACTGAATACTAAGCTGATGGCTCGAAACTGGGGAACAATACTAAGTCAGGGATACTTATCTAGAAGCTCCCTAAGAGTCTTATACAACCAGATTCTGAGACTGGGTTCTAGACTGGTCAGAGCTGCTTATCTAGAAGCGTCGTAACTGTCTAATAACAAACTGTAATCTGAATGGGGTCCTAGGGGTAGTTAGAGCTATCTGTCTAAGTGTCATGACCACCTCATAGACTAATACACTAAATTTTGAATCTGATTTTGATAACTGGGAGGTGATACTGACATCTGGGGAATTTTTGTAGCCAAACTGATCAGCTAACATTGTTCTGGTCAACCCGGAGGTTGCTAGAATCTGAGTGAAACTGACTAACATACATATGACTTAGTTTCTAACACATACAAATATCATAGGAACCCATAACTCTAAAAGATTCGAGCAATTTTCGAGAATTTGATATTTAAGCCGAATTCTAGTTTCTGATTTTCAAGAGTTAGGGATAAAATTCACATTCAATAGAATAGACAACATTCTAATTACAATTTGGTGTTAAACATCAAAAATTGGCATATAATAATATTACTCAAGAAATAAACAAGGTTTGATAGCAATTTCTTCACAATCGAAAATTCAGGGCTAAAACTGATAGTGAATTGAGGAAGAATTTTAAGGGACACAAGGAAAGAACAATCCCCTTTTAAATTCCCACATACCTGGCTAAGAATTCCTTTGAGGAGGAAACTTGACTTTCTGAGATGGATGAAGAACCCTATACCTTACTTTGAAAGTTCTTGAGAGAACTCTTCGATGTTTCTGAGAATGTACGTGGGGAATGAGAGGAGAGGCCGTTCATTCCCACTAATAGGTTTGAAATTACATCTAAAACGACATAGTTTAAACTTTAGGGGAGTAGGAAATTACTAAACAACCCTTGGAAAAGTTGCAGAGAGAAACTATCAGATGGTCCTAACGAGGGACATAAGGACTCGTTACCCCGGGCCACGACTCGTGGCATTGTCCGTTAAGTACACTATTTATTATTTTTCTGGGGCTGGTAACCAATGACTTCATGACTCATTGCTGGTAACCACGATTTATGGTCACCATTTATTAGGGTCACTACCTCACTCTTAGAAAATTCTCCCCTAGCTGATCACGACTCGTGGTGTCTGACCAAGAATCATGGGGTCCTTTCATCAAGTACACTGCCTTCACCTCTCTATACTTTTGCTTTCCACTCTCCACGACTAACCTAACGAATCGTGGGGACTGACCACAACTCATTAGGTCATCTGTGGGGTATCCTTTTCCCAAAGCTTAAAACTTTCTCACCTGGCCTCCCCACGAGTCACCTCACGACTCTTGGGCACCTCCAATGGGTCACTTAATGACCCGTTCTCTAACTGGTGCAAGATTTTCTGATTTTCTACAAATTTTTCCTTTTTGAGTCCCGAGTTTAATCGTTGAGTTTCCGTGGCATTACAACGTAGTAGCATATTTGGGTCATGTGGTGTCTAGTGTAGGGGTGCAGGTGGATTCTCAAAAGTTTAGAATGGTGAAGAATTGGCTTAGACATGTCAGTCCTACGGATATTAGGAGCTTTTTAGGTTTAGCTAGCTACTACAGGAGGTTCGTAGAGGGATTTTCATCAATTGCAACACCGTTGATTAAGTTGACCCAGAAGAAGTTCAAATTTTAGTGGTCGGATCTATGTGACAAGAGTTTTCAGGAGTTAAAGACTCGACTTACTTCATCCTCAGTATTGACCCTACCGGAGGGCACAAATGATTTTTTTGTTTTGTGATGCCTCTAGGGTTGGTCTCGATTGTGTATTGATGCATCATGGTAAGGTCATTGCATATGCCTCTAGACAGCTTAAGACTCATGAGAAGAATTACTTAATGTATGATCTAGAGTTGGCAGCCGTGGTGCTTGCTTTGAAGATTTGGAGACACTAATTGTATGGGGTGCATGTTGATGTATTCACGGACCATAAGAACTTCAGTATATGTTAATTCAGAAGGACCTAAATTTGGGGCAAGGGAGATGGCTAGAACTTCTCAAGGACTATGACATGAGTGTCCTTTATCATTCAGGAAATGCCAGTGTAGTGGCGGATGCTCTTAGTAGGCTATCCACATAGAGTGTGTCTCATGTGGAGAATGGGAGGAAGGAGTTTGTAAAGGCTGTCCATAGCTTTCTCATTGGGGGTTCTCCTTACAGATTCGATGAATGATGGTGTGATTATTTAGAATGGGTCGGAATCTACTTTAGTGACAAAAGTTAAAGCTTAGCAAGATGAGGATCTTATCCTAGTGAAGCTAAAGGAAGCTGCCCAAAATCAAGAGGTGGAGGTTTTCTCCTATGGGGGAGATGGTGTACTTTGATATCTGGGCCGGTTGTGTGTGCCAGCTATAGATGACTTGAGAGAGGGGATGTTAAGTGAGGCTCATAGCCCTTGGTACTCTATCCATCTAGGTTCCACTAAGATGTATCGTGATCTACGGAAGTCTATTGGTAGAATGGACATAGCGGAGTTTGTGGCTAAGTGTTCGAATTGGCAGCAGGTGAAGGATGAGCATAAAAAACCTGGAGGTATGCTTTAGGATATTAGTATTCCTACTTAGAAGTTGGAGGAGATCAATATGGACTTCATTATAGGCTTGCCTCGTACCAGCTGATAGTATGACTCTATATAGGTGATTGTAGACAGGTTGACTAAATCAGCTCATTTCTTATCGGTCAAAACTACCGATTTAGCCGAGGATTATGCTAGATTGTACATTCAAAAGTTAGTTCGGTTGCATGAAGTTACTTTGTCCATCAGCTCAGTTAAGGGTACTAAGTTCACCTCTCATTTTTGTAGATTGTTTTAGAGAGGCATTGGTACTCAAGTAAAGCTTAGCACAGCTTTTCACCCGCATACAAATGGTCATACCGAGCAGACCATTCAAACTCTTGAAGATATGTTGAGAGCGTGTGTGATTGATTTTAAGGGTTTCACAACCCGAGCTAAGACCCCGAATCGAGACACGGAACCTAGAACAACGAATTGCTCCAAGTCGACCCTTGGCATGAACATGATAACTAAAGAACATATATCAAGCAAAATCCGATATCTGAAACATGAATAAGCAAAAGTCTGATTACATCACAATCATAATGGAGTCAATACTGACAAAGCTGAAATTCTACATATTATTTGATAATCCTCTAAAATGTCTAACGAGATGATGAGACAACTTTCCCAATTAGCTCACTAAAGTCTAAAACTAAAAATAACATGACTCAACACTAAATGAATGTCCTTGATGGATAAGGACTCACCACTGATGGAAAGTTGAACCGAGCTGCGAGAAACTGGCTAATGGTAGAGTTGAGTCTGATCATCGGAACCTGTATCATGAGACGATAAAGCATAGAGTATGTGGTCAGTACTTGAAATGTACTAAGGATACAAGGTAAGTAAAACATGATGAGTAAGTATAATTGAAATCATGCACATGAACATAAATCATATCATGAGAGTAAGGACTGCATGCTGATATCTGAAAACATGTACAGTCATAAACTGAATTTTATATCTGAGTAGAATGACCCAAAGCTAAAAATAGAATCATATGGCTTTCTATAGTTGAAATCATAAGTAAAATCTTCTAAACTAATCAATGGGTCAAACTTGCTGAAAACATAATATCATAAGTCATAAACATGTATAACTAAAATCATGAGGAACAATGGGAGACTCGGCTTAATTGACACCATCATGATAGAGCTTACATGATGGACCAACTATCTCGCTCAAGTGGGCAGAGCTGTCCCAAGATTTTCAAGTGTCACGCCCCGAGATTACACCCTAGATGAAACACAGTACTTGAAGTCACGAGTGACCCCAAGTCAACCCCTAGTCTATCATACATTGGCATTCTGAGTAAAAAGATATAGTGGAAATAATAATATAAAATAATTTATGAAAATAAAACTAAAGACACAAAGTTTAAATCATCTAAAGTCTGAAACAAATTCTATTTCTGAAAGCCCTCTAACTAATGAGTGGTTGGGACAAGTCCCCAACTAACTCTAGGTCTAGCTAAAAATAATGAACTAATTGAAAGAAATGAAATAAGGCCCTCGAGCGATGAGGAATCACACTTCAACTACTGAGGAGGAGAATCTGAACCGCAACGACTAACGGTGCTAAGTTTGAGAACCTGTAGCTGTATCATGAAATGATACAACATAAAAGTATGCGTCAGTAATTTGAATGTACTGAGTAAGTGGGAGAAAACATAACTGAATATAATTCCTGAACGGATATGACATACAATGACTAATAAGTAAACTGAACTTAACTACTAAAGTAAACTGAAGTGGTCAAAATGACCCTGTCTAGCGGTCAAGGCATGTCCTAAGTCTGAAAGTACTGAGTCTGAGATACTGAATTGAACTGAGCCAAGCTGATAGAGCTAGAACTGAACTGAGCTGCTTATTCTGAAACTGGATTGGACTGACTGGTAGGAGAGTCTATAACCGACATATAACCACGTGAGCTAGGCGTGGAGTGCGATATACACACCCTATCGGTAGGACCCAATATACCTTGCCAGGGTATAAAGGCATGGACTGTGAGATCACTGTTTGGGTCCATAAGACCAATAAAAATAACCTACAGAGGCAACGTAGTTTTGAGAACCTAGGTCTTCTCGGTGCTAAGTCCTACTCCCATTGGATAGATCTAACATGACTACTACTGCCAAGCTGATAGCTTGAAGATGGGCCCAAGACTAAGTTAGGGATACTTATTTGGAAGTACCCTGAGAGTCTTATCGGACCAGATTTGGAAACTGGTGTTCTAAGACTGGTCAGAGCTGCTTATAAGGAAGCTTCATAACCGTCTAAAGAACCACTAAAATATAATAACTGATATCTGAGTATAATAACTGATAACTGAGAGGCACCACTGACACCTCAAGAAATGACTATAGTCAAACGGATCTGCTGACATTATTCCGGTCAACCCAAAGTTGTTGAAACTCTGAATGAGGCTAGACTGACATTCTTGAGTGATACTGAGTAAATAAATTTATGGATGAGACTGACAAATTAAACCTTTAACTGAGTTTCTAATACATACAAATACTACAGGAATTCCCTAACTTTGAAAGATTCAAGAATGATTCAATAATTCAATACATATACAGGATTCTAGTTTCTGCTTCAAAAGTTAGGGATAAAATTCTACATCCCTGGAATAGGCATCATTTTGGTCACAAATTTGTGGAAATTAACTACAATAAACATAGATTAAGATTCCACATGGATTATTCAAGGTATGAGAACAATATCTTTACTTTTAAAAACTCAGGACTAGAACAGATAGTGAACAGGGAAAGAGTTTTAGGGGACACAAGGGGAGAACAATCTCCTTGTTGAATTCCCACATACTTGGTTGAAGGATCTCTCTAAAGATCTTGAAGCTGCTACACCTTGGAGAGGAACCCTAGTTCTTGAGCCTTGAGAGAAGAAGGGAGAAGAAGAACTTTACGGTGGTTGTGAGAAGAGTGGGGGGTTAGACTAGGAAAACTCCTTTAATTCTTCCCAAAATAAGCCTAAAACAACCTAGTTTAAGAGTGTGAAGCAAAGAAAATTATGAAAATACCCCTGGAAAAAAGTTCTCAAACTGGTGCTACGGGTCGTACCATGACTCTTAGTGGCTTCCTATGGGTCGTGGTATACCATTCGTGGCTTCTGGGAGGCTTTAAAAGATTTTTGAAACCCCTGGTACGAGTTGTACCTTTATACCATGAGTCCTACCAAGACTCGTGGTAACATGGCTGGTCCTGTCTGTCAAACCTGATAGTCCTTTACTAAACTGGCCATAACTTTTTACTCCGAACTCCGATTGATGTAAGGTTGGATGCGTTGTAAATAAGAATCAAAGATATTTAATTTGATATGGTGGATCACCCAAAATAAATTCGTATAATAGGAGTTTTGATCATCTAAAGTTGGCCCTTGTAAGAACTTTCATGAAAAACACAATCGGTAGGAAGACTCTCAACTCAACTTCATGCTAGAGGTTTCTTATAACCTTAACTTGCATCCAATGCATTTCTTACACCTAAGAATTGATGTTAACAACTTGATTCCTTTCATCAGGTTCGGGTCTATCCACCTACCTAAACAGTTCCAAACTTAGCTGAAAGTCCAAGGTGTGCGACATCTCAACTCACGACTGAAATGACGATTCGTACCATCATCGTACGACTCATACTGATTCTTTATAGATACTGATCCTTCTTTGAAAATTCTATAAACCTCCTATCTATGATCCTGAACTATGACTCATACTAGCTTGATATGGATCGTAGAATCTAATCATGGTTTCCTTGCCTCTTCCTGCCAAACTCTCTGAATTATACCACGAAACTTGGTACGACTCGTATTGACTTGGTACGAGTCGTGAGAGCCTGCCATGACTTCTAAATCAGATTTTGCTGAGCTCTCTGGACACACTATGAGTCCTTGGTACGACTCGTAGAATCCTCCTACAAGTCGTACTGAGGCTCGTTCTGAGGACATTTTATTTTCTAGTTTTTTCTATATGATCAACTTCAAATCCAAGGTTTAGTCATTGGGATTTTTTCGGGCTATCACAATATCTTCCCCTTGGGATCATTCATCCTCGAATGAAGGCTAAAACTAGGAAAGGAGTTGAAATTCCCAAACTGAGACTGTGAACTGATTTATTGAGGACTAACTGACTCCAGACTGATTTAACCACACTAATAGAGCTGGTGCAACTAGAATATACACCGAGGATCTAAATAGAGCTGATGAGTATGAAACTAAATAGAATACTGAGAAAGGAGTTAATACCTGGTACTGGATCTGAACTAGGAAGGTATAAGTTAGGGTATCTAACCATCATGTCTGCTTCTTCTTTCCATGTGGCTCCTTCAACCAACTGATTTCTCCATAAAACTTTTACCGAAGCGATTTCTTTATTTCTTAGCTTACAAACCTGACAGTCAAGGATCTGAACTGTAACCTCTTCGTAAGAGAGACTGTCTTTTATCTCCACATTATCCAGTGGAACCACTTAAGTTGGATCTCCAATGCACTTCTTTAGTAGTGACACATGGGAAGACTGGGTGCCCGGTCACAAATTCTGAAGGTAGTTCTAACTCATAGGCCACATTGCCGGTATGCCTTAGAATTCTGTAGGGTCCTACATACTTGGGACTGAGTTTTCCTTTCTTCCCAAATCTCATCACCCCTTTCATGGGAAAAACTTTTAGATAGACCCAATCATCAGCTGCAAACTCCAATTCTCTTCTCCTCACATCGACATAAGATTTCGACGGCTCTGAGCTATTTTCAATCTTTCTCGGATAAGCTGTACTTTCTGCATTGCCTGATAAACTGAGTCTGGCCCTATCAAGATAGCTTCACCAACCTTAAACCACCTTATAGGAGATCTACACCTGCTACCATATAATGCTTCAAACAAGGCCATCTGAATTCTAGAGTGGTAACTATTATTGTACGCGAACTCGATGAGAGGCAGGTGATCATTCCAACTGCCCTTGAAATTGATCACACACGCCCACAACGTATATTCTAGGGTCTGAATAGTCTGCTCATCTTGTCCATCCATCTGCGATGAAAGGTTGTGATGAGCTTGACCTGGGTACCTAGTCCTTTCTGGAAAGACTTCCAGAAGTGAGGTGAATTGGGTACCTCTCTCTGAAATGATTGATAAGGGCACCCCATGAAGTTTGACTAACTCCCAATATAAATTCTAGCATAGTCCTTAGCTAAATCTGTGGTTTTGACTGGGAGGAAGTGTGCTGACTTAGTCATTCGATCTACTATCACCTAGATTGAATTATGTTGTCGACGAGTTCAAGGTAGACCCATAATGAAGTCCATGTTTACTTCTTCCCACTTCCATGTGGGTATGCTGATATCTTTGGTCATGCCTCCTGGTCTCTAGTGTTCCACATTAACTTGCTGGCAGTTCGGGCACTTCGCTACAAATTCAGCAATATCTTTTTTCATGTCGTACCACCAGTAGATATCCCATAAATCATGATAGATTTTGGTAACACCTAGATGGATGGAATATCTAGAACTGTGTGCTTCAGCCAGTATCTCCTGTCTTAACTCACCGCATCTGGTACACCCAATCTGCCCTGGTAACGGAGTACACCATCTCCCCCTTTGGAGAAAGCCTCGACTTCTTTCCTGAGAGTCGCTTCTTTAAGTTTAAGTAGAATGGGGTCTTCATCCTATCTGGACTTAACTTCAACTACCAATGATGAATCAGACTCACTTTGCATCACCACACCACCTTCGATTGAATCCACCAACTACACCCCTAACCGGGCAAGTCTATGAACATCCTTCACTAACTCCTTTTTTCCTTCCTCAATATGAGCCACACTCCCCATAGACCGTCTGCTTAGGGCATCAGCCACCACATTGGCTTTGTCCGGATGATACAGCATGCTCATGTCATAGTCCTTTAGTAGCTCCAACCACCTTCTCTATCGCAGATTTAGGTCCTTCTGACTGAACACATATTGAAGGCTCTTGTGATCTGTAAACATATCCATGTGAGCTCCATAAAAGTAATGTCTCCATATTTTTAGTGCGAACACCACCACCGCCAACTCCATGTCATGAGTTGGATAGTTCTTCTTATGAAATTTGAGCTGTGTGGAGGCGTAGGCTATCACCTTGCCCCTCTGCATCAGAACACAACCGAGCCCAATTCGAGAAGCTTCGCAATAGACAACCAATCTGTTCCTTCTGGCAAGGTCAAAACTAGAGCAGTACTGAGTCGAGTATTCAACTCCTGGAAACTCTTCTCACATGCATCCGACCACTAATATTTCACTTTCTTCTAAGTTAACATAGTCAGAGGAGATTCTATAGCGGAGAAGCCTTCCACAAACCATCGGTAATAACCAGCTAAGCCCAAGAAACTCCTGATTTCCACAGGATAGGTAGGTTTGGGCCAATCTTTCACCGCTGCTATCTTGTGAGGATCAACCTGAATTCCTTCACTTGAGATCACATGACCTAAGAAAGTCATGGACTTTAACTAGAATTCGCACTTGCTGAACTTAGCGAACAACTAGCAGTCTCTAAGTGTCTGTAATGCTAATTTCAAGTGATCAACATGCTCTTCCTCACTCCTGGAGTATACTAGAAGGTCATCAATAAATACAATGATGAACATATCTAGATATTGCTTGAAGAATCTATTCATCAAGTCCATGAAGGCGGCTAGGGCATTTGTTAGCCCGAAGGACATCACCACAAACTCGTGGTGACCATATCAAGTTCTGAATGCTGTTTTGGTATGTCACTCTCTGACCCTTAGATGATGGTACCCTGACCTAAGATCAATTTTTGAGAAACAACTGGCTCCCTGAAGTTGGTCAAACAGGTCGTCAATTCTGGGTAGGGGATACCTATTCTTAACTGTGAGTTTGTTCAGCTGACGGTAATCTATGCACATTCTGAGGGTATCGTCTTTCTTATGCACGAATAATACTGGGGCACCCCAGGAAGAGATGTTGGGTTTGATAAAACCCTTGTCAAGAAGATCTTTGAATGACTTCTTCAACTCCTTAAGCTCAGTTGGAGCCATTTCGTAAGGAGGGATGGAGATGGGCTGAGTATCTGGGAGGAGGTATATTCTGAAGTCTATTTCTCATTCAGGGGGGACTCCAGGAAGATCCTCAGGAAATACATCTGGGAACTCACTGACTATTAGAACTGACTGGATAGTTAGGGTCTCAGAGTTGGAATCCTTGACCCGAACTAGATGATAGATACATCCCTTGGAGATGAGTTTTTGGGCCTTAAGGTAGGAAATAAACTTACCCTTAGGTGTTGAACTACTGCCCGTCCACTCTAGCACTGGTTCATTTGGAAACTGAAACTTGACAACTCTAGTTCTGCAGTCAACTAAGGCATAGCAGGAGTGTAACCAATCCATGCCAAGGATAAAGTCAAACACGACCATATATAACTATACGAGATCAGCTGGAATGACTTTATTCAAGACTGAGACTGGGCAGTTTCTATACACCCGGCTGGCTCTAACTGACTCGCCAACTGGGGTGGAGACTGAGAACGGTTCTCAGAGGACCTCTGGATTGATACTGAACTGGACTGCTACATAGGTAGTACGAACAAAAGGGTCGCTCCTGGATCTCAAAGCGCATACACGTCTAGATGGAAGAGCCGTAACATACCTGTAACTACGTTAGTGGAGCTCTCCTGGTCCTGAAAGGAAGACAATGCATAAAAATGGTTTTTGTGTTAACCGTCATCCGTACCTGATGCATTGGCCTGTTTATCTGGTTGGCCTGCTGGAGCTGAGTATGTGGTGGATTGTGCTCTACCCCGTCCTGCGGACGGGCAATCTTTCAGTCGATGACCAAACTGTCCACAACCAAAACACCCCTCTCGACCCTGAATACACTCTCATGGGTGGTTCTTGCCACACTTAGGGTAAGTTGGATATTTGTTGCTGGCATAGTAACTCTGGGACTGAGAGTCAGATACTCCGCACCTTTGATCTTGGCTGGACCAAAAAGTCGAGGTACTGGCTGAGCTGGGTACTGGGGCTCTCTGCTGCTGCTGCTGCTGTGGGCAGCTACTACCGCCAGACCTCTGATGGCCATAATCTGACTGGCCAGTCCTTGATCTCTTGTTCTTTCGCTCCATGTCCTTCAATTTTTCATCCTCAATCTATTGGGCAAAGACAATCTGGTTGTAGAGGTCCATATCTTTAATCAACATTACTGTCCTGCACTCTATGAGGACCAGGTTCGACACCCTGTTCACGTGATTGTGGGTATATAAAATGACACGCAAGTGCACATGGTCGAACAAGTAGTAAGTGACTTTAGTAAGCCAAGTATCGATCCCACAGAGACTTGGATTAAGTGCAATATGCCCAAGTGTACTATATTTTACCTCTAAAAATGCAGACAACAGTGTAACCAAAAAGTTGATAGTTTGTTTTATAATTTTTATACTAAAGCTAAAACAATTATCTAATTTGAGTCTGAACTATGAATGAGAGCATGCTGAGGTTAAACGAACATGTAATGAAATTACTTATCATCATACTTTGGTTAATCTTTTCCTCCAGTTGCTAGCCAAGAACATTTACCAAGAGATTAAAACTCTCGTATTTAACCTCACTTAAGAATCATGAACCATCCACCTACATTTCTGTGATTAAATGTAATTCATGTTCTAGCCATACAATTCCGGTTCCTAAATTGACTAATACAACTTTCAGGTATATTTCTATCCTGAAATCAAATGAAGAATCAATTTTCCCAAACCAAGTAAAGAACATATCCTATTAATTCACAACTTTCCAATTACTTGCTCTCTCGAGTGAAACCGTACTTTTTAGATATACATTAATGTAGGCCACACATTAATGCAGTTAGAACAAGAATTAATAGAACAACATGGAAGAAAAGATGAAAAACCAAAGAATCAATGATCACATTTCATCACAATTGTTCATAACCTCAGCAAGAAGAGGAATTAGCCACTCATTTGTGGAATAAACATCTTTAAATGAGTGTTAATCATACAAGCAATTGAATTCAAGAAGAAAGAAAGAGAGAAAAGACCCTGATATTTTCGTCCCTCAACTGCTTGTAACCCACGTCCTTGCTCCACCAAGCCAGAATATTGAAAAATGAACCTAAGTGTTCTATTTATACTGGTGGAAATTTTTCCCGGAATAACAAGCAACGTGTCACGGAGTGCATCGCTGAGCACTGCCTCCGTGACACGCTACGGACGCGGACCCTCACTGAAATTTGGGGGTCCAGGTATTAATGCCCAACGTGGCACGGCGTGCAACGCAGAGCCATGCCACCGTGCCACGGACCGGACGCGGACCCTCTCTGGAATTTGGGCGAATTTTCCCTATCCAGGCAGAAGGCCTCCGCGATGGCAGTGTGACACGGCTCCATCGTGGAGCCCCTTTATTTCATGCTGCCCAATGCCTTATTCCTTGCTCGCATCCAAGTCCAACCCCGATATCCTCCAACATGCATTTTAGGTTCCCGAAATTACATTTTACCTGCAAAACAATGCTAATAATGTTGGTTAGTATAAATTCACATTTTATTACCAATTACATGAAAATGTATACACATTGGTAGATAAAGAAGGTTAAAATGGTACTTTTGAGTATCACTTGGGCATATAAATTTGCCCAAGATCACTTACCCCACACTTAAATCCTTGTTCGTCCTCGAACAACAATCCTACACTTCATGCAATTTACATCCCAACCTCGCTACTTTGGTTCGATAGTTTAGGCTACGGTCATACCGATTATTCAATACAGCAAATCATCAAGAAAACATGCATGGTCTTATCAATGCAATGACCTTCAATACATTAAGACCTCCTAGACTTTAAGAATCGACTCTCGATATTGGCAAACTCATGCAAATCAGCTGATCAAGATATCCAACACGAAAATTAATCTTTTATCAAGCATGTGCCCTGACAACACAAGAGAATCTTCCCCTTTTTGCTCATATGACTCAAAAAAATTCAAGCAGGGGCATGTAAAAACAATTTCGCTCTCTCTCCCAAAAGAATTCACATGCATCATGTCATGACCCATAAGCTTGCCCTTAGTGTATTACTCCACTAATATAAATAAGTGCGATGTAAGATCACGTAGGACTTTAACGGGTTTTAATGGAAGTTACGGAACTAGTAAATATTGGATTAGCCAATAATAGCCACTAGCATCCTTAAGCGCCTTTTCAACACATCCCATCAACTCCTGGACATTGTTTCTTTTTTTTTTCATCATCCCATTCTTGATTCTTTTCTTTAGTATGACCCATCGTATTAAGCACACTTGACACAACAACAAAGATTATTCATGCACCTTCATTATCGTTTATTTATAGCAAGTGCACCTTCAACCTTTTTTTTTTCCTCACTGTGCTTTTCTTTTTCTTTTCACCATTCTCACTCTTTGACACTTCGGGAAAATGATTTTCTCTTCTTAAGCGCTTAAGAGTTTTGTATAGAGTTTACGGCTAATGAAAAGAAGGAATTAAGCTCGGTTTACACTTTATGACAAAAGAAAGAAAAAAATAATAGGCTAAAGGCTCAATGGGCTGACTAGGGTATACAATCAAGGTGTGTACGACAAGGAAAAATAGAAACTCTCGGTTAAAACAAAGAAACGCCTACATCCTTTCCTACAATACACCTCCTTCATTTCATTTTGTACACACACCAGGCAAGTTCTAGACACTTCACAATAGCATGGAATAACAACACCTCACTTCACACTTTTTGCACATGCTCAATTCAAGATGTATTCACAGACTCTTCAATCAGCTAATTACAGGAATTCAAATTAAGCCTCAATCACATTGAATCGAACTCTATGGCCTAGGTATCTCAACATATTTACAAAGTTGCATGCTTTCATACGAATCACCTTTGCATTTTAAATATCATGTACAACACGCAACTAGAATTTTGCAACCATAGAGTAACTACAGGTTTTGGGATGCAATCCACCAAAGAAAAAAACTGAAACATAATTGAAAAAACTACTCCTAACGACTACATTTCCCTTAAGAAGGTCGTCATCCATCCATCATAGGGAACGGTCACTACTATGACTTCGGTTCAATGGGACCATTCTCGGTAAAAGAACCAAAAACAAACGCCGAGAAACCCAAGAATAAAAAATGTTGAAAATATCAATCATTTCGATAGAAAAAATATGTACCAAATATTTTTAAAATTTTTTTCATTTTGATAAAAAAAATATGTACAGAATCAGAATCAACTAGCAACATTCAGCAACACACATCAATTCACATAACTTTACAAACAGAACAACAAATTCACAACTCACAGGGACAAACAAATTTTCACATACACGACAACATAATAGATCATACATACAAAACAGCCCAGCCCAGCACCTAACTACTCCCACCCCACACTTAGCTCGAACACTGTCCCCAGTGTTCACAAAACATTAAAATAGCACAAAATCGGGTGGTGGAACTCCCTGATCAGTCAAAGTATTCTACTTCTTCATCGGGTGCTGCTGCTTCATCTCCCATGTCCGAGTCACCTCAGTCGTCATCATCGGACTCCACATCGGAGTCCTCCCAACGTGTCTCCTCATCTGTGGGGACATCATCATCTGTGGGCTCTACAAATGCTGGCCCCACTCGGTATAGAGCCCTATCGGACTCCACATCGGAGTCCCCCTCTAGACATTTCTCTACAAACTTGGAAGACTCTATTTCTATGTTGTCAACCAAATTTAATGTTGAAAAATGCGTAGAGTGTGGTCCAATACCCCTCAACTCTGAAACTGCATTTTGCTTGACCTCCTCACTTGTATATACCTTCTCTACATCGACATCTATCTCACCATTAAAGTCGACTGGGGGATACGTTAACTCTTCTTCCAAGAATGGATTTTCCATAAGTGTGAGCCCATCACGGGGACACTCAAGAGATTCGAATTGTTGGGCTTCATCCAAAAATTCACCCTTGTCGTCCTCTTGTAGTTCCTCTTGAATATCGGCTAAAACTGTTGTCTGTGATTTATCACACGCTTCAGCTTCAGCGATCATCTCCGTGAATTTGATGGTCATCCTTTCTAGAGCCTCTGCATTCTCTTCTTGCTGATTTCTCAATACTACCATCGCCTCCTTCATGGCTTCGGATTGCTCCAAGAGTTGTTTCAACATGTCTTCTATTCGAGCTTGACACCCACATATATTGCACGTATTACAGTTTTGCCACAAGTGGGGTCCTCCACAGTTCAGACAAGATTCACTAAAATATGAGTATCCACCATTGAAACCATTTATATTCCACGATGTCATGTCAATAAGGGTATACGAACAAGCAGCAAAATAAAATAAAATAAGGAAGAATTACAACAAACACTAGACCAAGTTGTCAACACTTAAGAAAAAAAAACAAAAATACAGTAAATTTATACTTAAAACAATTTCACCAATTGCCAAGTCTCCCCGGCAACGGCGCCAAAAACTTGCTCGGTGCTTTGGTAGGGGTTAAAAACCGACACGCAAGTGCACGTGGTCAAACAAGTAATAAAGTGGCTAAGTAAGCCAAGTATCGATCCAAGGAGACTCTGGATAAGTAAAATTGCTTAAGTATACTATATTCTAGTTTACTTCTAATTATGTTGACAATAATGTAACCAAAAGTTAAATAATTTTGTTTATAAACTATATACTAAAAGTATTAACAAATATTTACTTGAATTGAAACTATGGATAAGAGCATGCCAAGGTTAAGAACAAGTAATGAATTCGATAGTAATCATAATTCGGTTATTCTTCTCTTCATGTTGCTAGCCAAGAACATTAGCCTAGAGATTAAAACTCTCGTATTTAATCTCACTTTAGAATCATAAACCATTCGTCTACATTTCTGTGATCAAATGCAATTTATGACCTAGCAATACAATTCCGGTTCCTAAATTGACTAATACGGCTTTCAAGTATATTTCTATCAGGAAAGCACATCAAAAACCAATTTTCCCAAATCAAGTTAAGAACAATACCCTATTAATTCACAACTTTCCAATTTCTTGCTCTCTCGAGTGAAATTGGACTTTTTAGATGTACATTAATGTTGGCCACACACTAATGCAGTAAGAACAAGAATTAATAGAACAACATGAAAGAAGAAGATGAAAAACCATGTAATTCACAATCAAAATTCAATACACATGTTCAAAACCTTAGCAAGGAAGAGAATTAGCCACTCATTTGTGGATTGATCATCCTCAAATGAGTGTAAATCATAAGTACAATTGATTGAAAGAACAAAGAAAGAGAGAAAAACCCTTAGCTTTTTCGTCCCTCAACTGCTCCTAACCCACGTCCTTGCTCCACCAAGTCTCCCCTCCGAAAAATAAACCTAAGTGTGCTATTTATATTAGTAGGAATCTTTCCCGGAATAACAAGCAACGTATCACGGAGTGCATCGCGGAGCACAGCCTCCGTGACACGCTACGGACGCGGAGGCTCTCTGGAAAATCACCCGAAATTGGCCCAGGCAATACCCTGCCGCGTTGGCAGCGTGTCACCCTGCCTGGGCAGCACGTTGCAGCCCCTTGGTCGCGGAGGCCACCTGCCGTGGCACGTTGCCAACGCGCAGGTGGGCTGTTTTGAGCGGCCTGCCTGCCGTGGCACCTTGTCGACGCGCCGGTGGGCTGTTTTGTGCCTCTTCCTTGCCGACGTTCGCATGTTAATTCCGTTTCCAAGATTCTACTTCACCAACTCATGGATTAGTTACTCAAACATCATCAAAACCTACAAAACAAAGGCTAATCATGTTGGTTAGCACATATCTCCACATTATATAAAATTACATAAAAATGTATACAATAACTTAGATAAACAAGACTAATTGAAGTAATAAAGAGTATCTCGGGCATATATTTTTGCCCGTTATCACATCCCCACACTTAAAGCCTTGTTCGTCCTCGAACAACCTTTTACATATCATGCAAATGGAGACTCCTACATAACTAATTTAGCAAGATAATTCAGGTTACGGCTATAATGATTACGTAAGATACAAGCTAAAAATAGAGCATGTCTGATTTGATCATTGAAATGAAGTACAACCATGTTAAGACTTCTTAACCTCAAGAATCGACTCTCAATTTTAGCAAACTCATGCAAATCATCTGATTAAGAAATCCCACATGAAATATATCCTTCTTTCAACATGTGCCCCTCATGGAAAGAGAGTTACCCAATCACACGCAAAAACAATTTTTTACATCACAACATGTGTGGGTACATGAATAGAATTACGCTCACTCTCACAAAGAATTCACATGCATTATGTAATGACCCATAAGCTTGCCCTTAGTGTTTTATTCCACTAATATAAGGATGTGTGAATGTAAGATCAAGTAGGACTTTTTAGGTTGTAATGCAACTCAGGTGCGGGTAGGTACTATTATGATCAGTAATAGTGACTATCTTTCCTAAGCGCTTTTAATACATCACGCCTTCATTACAAACTTCCCTTCCCTCACTTCACTTTTTTTTCTCCTTTTAGTTTTCTTTTTCCTCTTTTGTTCCCCCATTTCTTTCGACACTTTTAGCTTATTAGTAAGGAGTACTTAAGCAATATGTTTCATTCATTCCTTTTCTTACTCCCTACTAATAACCAACCATTTTCACACAAATGCACCTTTTTCGTTTTCTCAACTATTTACAACTTGCTATTTTTCCTTCTTTTCCATTCTTCTCACTCCTTTACCCTTTCGGATTTTTCCTTTAAGCGCTTCGGAGTTTTGGTTCAATTTCAAGGCTAATGAAAGAAAAAGGATTAAGCTTATGTTGCAGCTGTCAAAGAATAGGCTCAAGGCTCAATGGGGTTAACTAGGATTAATTTTTCAAGGTAGGTATAATGAGGGATAAAAAGTTGGTTCATTCAAAGAAATGCCTATATCATTTCCTCCAATTCACATCCTTCATTTCGTTTTATAAACACACCAGGCAAGTTCTAGACAATCCACAATAGCACGGAATACTCAAAAACCTTACACTCATGGCACATGCTCAAATCAAGACACAATCAGTAGACTCTTACTCAGCTAATCACAAGAATTCAGAATTAAGCTTCAAACATATTGAGTCAAATTCAAGAGCCTAAGTGTCTCAAACAAAGTTATACACTTGCATGCTTCACACTGAACATACTTGCATCTTACAAACATTTATAGCACATAACAAGAACATCCAGCACCAATTAGTTATGGTTTCAAAACCCAAAACCTATCGACTAATTTTCCTCAAGACGGTCGTCATGCATCCATCGTCGGAAACAGTCCCTAGCTATGACTAAAAAAACATTATATACAGACCAAGGAAAGAAAGAAAAAAAGAAAAGAGAAAAAAAAATTTATTCTTCGGTTCAAATACCCCCCGTCGGAAAAGAACCGAAAAGAAAAACCAACGGGTGATGAAGTCATGCTTAATTCACAAAAAATTTTCAAAATTTTCAAATTTTCAAATTTCTCACCAACTTTTGTACAAGCATTACATTCACCAAAAATCATTAAGCACAAAAATTTTGAAATTTCCTAGAAATTTCCCTCACCCCACACTTAAATCATGCTATGTCCGCATAACATCAAACTAAAGGATACAAAGGGTGAGAAATACTCCCTGAGGCCTTTAGGCCTAGCTGACAGCATGGTTTTCTTCAACTATGGACAAGTGGGTGTTCGACCCCACACTTTTTCTTTTCCATGCTTGTTAGCTTCCTCCTTCACGGGTACTCAGACTTCCCCTCCATCTGTGCTTAACTTTCCACCAAAACAACACAAGATGAAAAATAAATAAAATAAACATAAATGCAAGAAATTAAAATGGTACCCATGGTACCCTTGGGTTGCCTCCCAAGCAGCGCCTAATTTTACATCGCGGCACGACGTACCAAGTTTCACCACTTTTTCCTCCACCTTGAGGATATGAATCTCACCCCTAATTTCTTCTCTAATTTCCTCTTATGCTCCAGGGGTGGTGGTGAAAAATTGTAAGGACCAAACAGTAGATGTTGCCTTTTGCATTTATTGGTCCTTAAGTAAACGAAGTCATTTTGTCTTTCTGAGTTAGCAAATTTCAAAATATATGGTGCTTGGTCCTCCTCTAGACATTTCTCTACAAACTTGGAAGACTCTATTTCTATGTTGTCAACCAAATTTAATGTTGAAAAATGCGTAGAGTGTGGTCCAATACCCCTCAACTCTAAAACTGCATTTTGCTTAACCTCCTTACTTGTATATACCTTCTCGACATCGACATCTATCTCACCATTAAAGTCGACTGGGGGATACGTTAACTCTTCTTCCAAGAATGGATTTTTCATAAGTGTGAGCCCATCACGGGGACACTCAAGAGATTCGAATTGTTGGGCTTCATCCAAAAATTCACCCTTGTCGTCCTCTTGTAGTTCCTCTTGAATATCGGCTAAAACTGTTGTCTGTGATTTATCACATGCTTCAGCTTCAGCGATCATCTCCGTGAATTTGATGGTCATCCTTTCTAGAGCCTCTGCATTCTCTTCTTGCTGATTTCTCAATACTACCATCGCCTCCTTCATGGCTTCTGATTGCTCTAAGAGTTGTTTCAACATGTCTTCTATTCGAGCTTGGCGTCCCAAGTCCTCATTTTCAGCATGCCTATATTCAGAAAAAACAACAGAAGGATCATAGTAGGGGCTTGGGGGAGGGGAATATGCCTTTGGACAATCACCCCAATGGCCATATTGACACCCACATATATTGCACGTATTACAGTTTTGCCACAAGTGGGGTCCTCCACAGTTCAGACAAGATTCACTAAAATATGAGTATCCACCATTGAAACCATTTATATTCCACGATGTCATGTCAATAAGGGTATACGAACAAGCAGCAAAATAAAATAAAATAAGGAAGAATTACAACAAACACTAGACCAAGTTGTCAACACTTAAGAAAATAAAACAAAAATACAGTAAATTTATACTTAAAACAATTTCACCAATTGCCAAGTCTCCCCGGCAACGGCGCCAAAAACTTGCTCGGTGCTTTGGTAGGGGTTAAAAACCGACACGCAAGTGCACGTGGTCAAACAAGTAATAAAGTGGCTAAGTAAGCCAAGTATCGATCTAAGGAGACTCTGGATAAGTAAAATTGCTTAAGTATACTATATTCTAGTTTACTTCTAATTATGTTGACAACAATGTAACCAAAAGTTAAATAATTTTGTTTATAAACTATATACTAAAACTATTAACAAATATTTACTTGAATTGAAACTATGGATAAGAGCATGCCAAGGTTAAGAACAAGTAATGAATTCGATAGTAATCATAATTCGGTTATTCTTCTCTTCATGTTGCTAGCCAAGAACATTAGCCTAGAGATTAAAACTCTCGTATTTAATCTCACTTTAGAATCATAAACCATTCGTCTACATTTCTGTGATCAAATGCAATTTATGACCTAGCAATACAATTCCGGTTCCTAAATTGACTAATACGGCTTTCAAGTATATTTCTATCAGGAAAGCACATCAAAAACCAATTTTCCCAAATCAAGTTAAGAACAATACCCTATTAATTCACAACTTTCCAATTTCTTGCTCTCTCGAGTGAAATTGGACTTTTTAGATGTACATTAATGTTGGCCACACACTAATGCAGTAAGAAAAAGAATAATTAGAACAACATGAAAGAAGAAGATGAAAAACCATATAATTCACAATCAAAATTCAATACACATGTTCAAAACCTTAGCAAGGAAGAGAATTAGCCACTCATTTGTGGATTGATCATCCTCAAATGAGTGTAAATCATACGTACAATTGATTGAAAGAAGAAAGAAAGAGAGAAAAACCCTTAGCTTTTTCGTCCCTCAACTGCTCCTAACCCACGTCCTTGCTCCACCAAGTCTCCCCTCCGAAAAATAAACCTAAGTGTGCTATTTATATTAGTAGGAATCTTTCTCGGAATAACAAGCAACGTGTCACGGAGTGCATCGCGGAGCACGGCCTCCGTGACACGCTATGGACGCGGAGGCTCTCTAGAAAATCACCCGAAATTGGCCCAGGCAGCACACTGCCGCGTTGGCAGCGTGTCACGCTGCCTGGGCAGCGCGTTGCAGCCCCTTGGTCGCGGAAGCCACCTGCCGTGGCACGTTGCCAACGCGCAAGTGGGCTGTTTTGAGCGGCCTGCCTGCCGTGGCACCTTGTCGACGCGCCGGTGGGCTGTTTTGTGCCTCTTCCTTGCCGACGTTCGCATGTTAATTCCGTTTCCAAGCTTCTACTTCACCAACTCATGGATTAGTTACTCAAACATCATCAAAACCTACAAAACAAAGGCTAATCATGTTGGTTAGCACATATCTCCACATTATATAAAATTACATGAAAATGTATACAATAACTTAGATAAACAAGACTAATTGAAGTAATAAAGAGTATCTCGGGCATATATTTTTGCCCGTTATCATCCCACACAATGTGCGTCTGATGTCCGCATACGGTGGGGTAATGTTCAGCTGTCGGAGCACGTGTGCGTCTGTGTCCCGCGCTCCTATGATGGCACTGAGGTGGTGGGGCTCAAAAGTGACTATTTTCCCTCTGATCTTGATGGTGTGGCTTCTGATAGTCGGGTTCCAATTGGCATAGAACTCCCGAACCAGGTGCAAATTACATTCCTTGGGCTCCTCAAATATGAAATTGAGTCCAGCTGCCTCGATCCGGTGGAGCATCCTAGGGAACTCCTGTGCCAATGGTTCCCGTGCTATATGCTCCTCGGGGAAATATTTGTTTTCTTTGTGCTTTGCGTACCACTTTTTCCCCTCATCAGTCACCCATCTCGTTCCATATTGGCGGCGTTGGCTGCGTGGAACTGCTGGTGCTGCTGGGACTGCTGTGCCCAGTCTGATCCGCTTCCTTCCGGCGCCTGAAGTTGATGCGCCTTTCCCTTTCTCTTGCATGCTTGCCATTTTACCTGTCAACCCAAGTAAACAAGATCAATGTTAAGCTAACGGATATTAACTTTGGCTAAGGTCGGGTTAAGCTTGGTTACCCCACACTTAGTCCTTAGCTACAGTTACAACAATACGGCAAGATTATCTTTATTTACACACAATAACCAACTATACGATCATGCTTAGTGCGTTCGAAAAATTCGACGGTATATCTTCTGCGTACTACTCAGACTTCGTACAGCTAATCCCAATCACTACCATCGCTCACATTTTACCCATCACACTTATCAAAGAAAAACAAAGGAACAAAAACAACAACAAAAATTTATATACACGAACCTATACAACTAACCAAATTCTTACAAATTTCAACATTCCCTTAACTCGAGAATCAGTCGTTCTATTAACATCCTAACAATTTGTACATCGACTCATCTCATTCAACACATCCATCCCGGCATAAAATTCACAATTTCAATACATTTTCAACTCCAAATTCAAAAACAAGCCCTAGCATTGATATTATCAAGCAAATTCGGTTAATTTATGCAATCGACAAGTTCAAGCAATCATAACGACATTCTGAACATTCATAAAAAACAATTAAACTTGAATTCATGATTAATTTCTACTTAGGGCAATTTAGCTCACCTCCCATGCTCAATATCGAAGAAAATCAACAAGAATTTGAGAGGAAATCGGAAAACATACCTTGACTTTTAAGAATCGAAGAAAACTTGTTGAATTTCTTGCCTTACTCCGTGTCACGTTGATGGGGGATGGGTTTTGGGGGGTTTGGTCACGGAGAGTTTAAAAAATGAGGGAAAAGGGAGGGTTTTCGGGGTTAAAAAGTAAGGAAATCGCGTGGGTCACCCGGCGACCCGGTGTGACCCGTCGCGATATACAAGGCAACGTGTCACGGAGTGCATCGCGGTGCACTGCCTCCGTGACACGGAGCCATGGCGAGACTGTTCTAAAATTTTTTTAAATTTTCGGATTATACCTCAACGTGTCATGGGGGTAACGCGGAGGTCCACCTCCGTGACACGGAGCTGTCGCCTCAGCTCACTGGTTGCCACTTTTTATTAATTTTTCATACCTCGACTTTTCCTTCGCGATTCCATGCATATTTTCCTCCGTTTGACCTGAAATTCATGTCACTATACAAAATTGGTTAGAATTATAGGTTTCACTCTAAATACAAATAAACAAAAACTAAAACGAAATTTTTTTGTAGTAAATCAAGAAAAAGAAAAAGAAAAGAAAAGTCTATTTACACTTTACAAAAAGAAAGAAAAATTTTTCATGGGTTGCCTCCCGTGCAGTGCCTGGTTTACCGTCGCGGCTCAACGTCGTTAAGCTCAATTGTCCTTTAGGGTGATGGACGATTTCTCTCGATCACCGTCCCCCCCCAGTAGTGCTTACACCTTTCTGGTGGTTTTCCCATTAACTCCCGTGAATCCTTACTCTACTCATCATCGCCTTGATCAATCACATTGATCACCGAGAGTTCTTCTTGCACCATCGGGAGCTTGGGTGCCTTGTACACATCGAACACCTCCACCTTGTCGTGTGCTCGCTTTGTTAGCTGCCCCGCAGCTACGTCAATTAGTGTTTTCCCGGTTGCCAAGAAAGGACGTCCCAAAATGCATGGGACTTCCGCGTCTGGTTCAAAATCCAGCACAACAAAATCTACCGGGAAAATTAGGGAGCCAACTTGCACCAGAACGTCCTCTACAATGCCATCAGGTCTGGCTAAGGACCGATCCGCCAACTGCAAGATTACCGTTGTGGGCCTAGGACTCCCTAGACCCAACTTTCTGAATACCGAAGATGGAATCAAATTTATGCTCTCTCCCAAATCACACAATCCACGAGCTCAGATGCTCTGCCTAATAGTAATCTGGATAGTAAAACTCCCAGGGTCTTTTAGCTTTGTGGGCAGTCTATTTTGAATCTGGGAAGTGCACTCCTCCGTTAGAGCCACCGTAGCATACTCAGTCAATCGACTTTTGTTTGCCACGATGTCCTTTATATACTTAGCATATTTCGGCACCCCCTGCAAGACATCAACAAGAGGTAAGTTAATATGTACCTGTTTCAGCACCTTCATGAATTTCTTGAAACACGCCTCCTCCTTGTGTTTCTTTAGTCGTTGAGGGAATGGGGGTGGAGGTCTTTCTGATTCAGCTTCCTTAGTCTTCCCCCCTTCGGTACTGTGCTCCCTCTCAACTTCTGTTGCTCCCGACTGTTGAGGTGGTCTTTCTGGTTCCACCTCTTTCAGCTGCAAACCACTCCTTGTGGTCACTGCATTTACCTGCTTGGGATTGGGATCCGTGTCGCTCGGCAGTCCTCCTCTAGGCCTTATGTTTTGGGCACTAGCAAATTTCCCAAATTGATATTCAAGCGTCTTGGTAGCTAACTGGTTGTTTTTCACTTCGGCTGCCAATTTCACATAGTCAGACTGCAATTGAGCTTGGTTAGCTATCATGGTCTTGAACATCTCCTCAATGTTGGGTGATGGTGGTGGAGGAGGTGCATTGTTGTTTTTGAATTGTGCTTGATAATTCTGCTGCCCTCCTTGGTTCCTTTGCACACCCTGACCCGAACTTTGGCCCTGATGGTTGTTGCTACCCCATGAGATGTTAGGGTGATTCCTCCAATTGGAATTGTAGCTACTACCATACTGCTGGTGGTTCCTTTGCGCATTACCCACAAAGTTTACCGAGTCAGGATTGGCTCCACAACACTCAGCTGAGTGCTTACTGTTTCCACATACTTCGCACTACATCTGCTGTACTGCATTAACTGGGGCTTGAGGCTGGTTCAATGTCATGTTGCTGAAGTGGGTGTTAAGTTGATTTTGCAATGCAGCTATCTGTGCAGTGATAGCTATAAACCCATCCACTTCTAGCACTCCTGCTGCTTTCCTTGTCCCACCTCTTGATGAATCAGCATTCCATTCTGGATTGTCCTGCGAAATACGATTCAACAAGGTATACAGCTCCTCATAAGTTTTCTCCAGTGCTTGCCCTCCAGCTGCTGAGTCTAGCAATATTTTGGTGTGGGGTTCCAAACCCTCAATAAAAGTGTGCACCAGCACATCATTGGACTGGTGATGATGAGGACAATCCCGCAACATAGATTTGAATCTCTCCCAGGCCTGATATAAATTCTCTCCCTCTCTCTGTTTGAAACTTAGAATCTGACTTCTAAGTCTTGCTGTTTTACCAGAGGGAAAAAACCGTATCAAAAACTTCCGTGCAAGATCATCCCACGTAGATATAGAATTCGGTGGCTCAGCTTTCAACCACCTCTTGGCTTCTCCCAATAATGAGAATGGAAGCAATGTAAGACGGATATAGTCTGATGACACTCCAGCGGGTATGAAAGTGTCCCTTATCTCCAAAATATTTTGGAGATGCTGCTGTGGATCTTCATGAGGAAGACCGGTAAACTGCTCGCTAGTGTGCAGCAACTGCACCATATTCTGTTTAAGTTCAAATCTCCCTCCTGGCTCAGGTTTGCGGATACTAGATGTAACATTATTGGCATGTGGGATTGCCACCTTGCGAACCGGCCGAGCTGCTACTTCTTCGGGCACTAACACTGCCCGTACTACCGATGGATTCTGTTGTTTCTCCATGATCGTCTGTCTGAGCAACTGTAGCTTTCTTTGTAGAGCTTCTCTCCGTTTACTGTGAAATATTCTTTCTGGCTCTATATACGATTCCACCAGCTCCTTGTCTCTTGCCAGTGTTCAACAACAATTAAGTCTGCAAAATACAGGCTAAGACGAAGTTGTCAACACTAAGAAAATAAAAATACAGTAAATTAACACTTAAAACAAATTCACCAATTGCCAAGTCCCCGGCAACGGCGCCAAAAACTTGTTCGCGTGATTTTGGGTATATAAAACGACACGCAAGTGCACGTCATCGAACAAGTAGTAAGTGGCTTTAGTAAGCCAAGTATCGATCCCACAGAGACTTGGATTAAGTGCAATCTGCCCAAATGTACTATATTTTACTTCTAAAAATGCAGACAACAGTGTAACCAAAAAGTTGATAGTTTGTTTTATAATTTTTATACTAAAGCTAAAATAATTATCTAATTTGAGTCTGAACTATGAATGAGAGCATGCTGAGGTTAAACGAACATGTAATGAAATTACTTATCATCATACTTTGGTTAATCTTTTCCTCCAGTTACTAGCCAAGAACATTTTCCAAGAGATTAAAACTCTCGTATTTAACCTCACTTAAGAATCATGAACCATCCACCTACATTTCTGTGATTAAATGCAATTCTTGTTCTAGCCATACAATTTCGGTTCCTAAATTGACTAATACGACTTTTAGGTATATTTCTATCCTGAAAGTAAATCAAGACTCAATTTTCCCAAACCAAGTAAAGAACATATCCTATTAATTCACAACTTTCTAATTTCTTGCTCTCTCGAGTGAAACCGGACTTTTTAGATATACATTAACGTAGGCCACACATTAATGCAGTAAGAACAAGAATTAATAGAACAACATGAAAGAAAAGATGAAAAACCAAAGAATCAATGATCACATTTCATCACAATTGTTCATAACCTCAGCAAGAAGAGGAATTAGCCACTCATTTGAGGATTAAACATCTTAAAATGAGTGTTAATCATACAAGCAATTGAATTCAAGAAGAAAGAAAGAGAGAAAAAACCCTGATATTTTCGTCCCTCAACTGCGTGTAACCCACGTCCTTGCTCCACCAAGTCAGAATATTGAAAAATGAACCTAAGTGTTCTATTTATACTGGTGGGAATTTTTCCCGGAATAACAAGCAACGTGTCACGGAGTGCATCGTGGAGCACTGCCTCCGTGACACTCTACGGACGCGGACCCTCACTGGAATTTGGGGGTCCAAGAATTAAGGCCCAACGTGGCACGACATGCAACGCAGAGCCATGCCACCGTGCCACGGACCGGACGCGGACCCTCTCTGGAATTTGGGTGAATTTTCCCTATCCAGGCAGAAGGCCTCCGCGATGGTAGCGTGACATGGCTCCATCGTGCAGCCCCTTTATTTCATGCTATCCAATGCCTTGTTCCTTGCTCGCATCCAAGTCCAACCCCGATATCCTCCAACATGCATTTTAGCTTCCTGAAATTACATTTTGCCTACAAAACAATGCTAATCATGTTGGTTAGTATAAATTCACATTTTATTACCAATTACATGAAAATGTATACACATTGGTAGATAAACAAGGTTAAAATGGTACTTTTGAGTATCACTTGGGCATATAAATTTGCCCAAGATCACACCCCATTCACAAACTTCAGCATGCGAGCTCTTGGCTCGGCTACCATCTCTGAGGCATACTTGACAGCCTAGTAAACTCTAGAGCATACTCCTCCATGGTTCTGTTGCCCTGTCTCGAATTCATAAACTCTGACATCTTTGCCTCCCTCAGCTCCCGAAGGAAAAATCTATCAAAGAAAGCTGTGTGGAACTCCCCCCACTCTACTGGTCCTGCTCCCGCTAGCCGCCCCTCTTTCCATTAATCATACCAGACCTGAGCTACCCCTTTTAGCTAGTAGGCAGCTAGGTCAGCACTCTCAGAGGAACTAACACCCATAATGCGGGTAATCTTCCTGATCTTATCCACGAAATCTTGGGAATCCTCCCCTACTTTGGATCCTTGAAACGATGGAGGGTTCACACGTGTGAAGTCTCATACCCTCGCAGCTGCTGCATACCCATTCGTGGCTACCAGAACCACCTGCTGGTTCATCTGGTTGTGACTGTTTGGTCCAACAATTGAATGGCTGCCCTGAATTCAGCTGTAGATACCGAATCATCTTGAGGAGTTGTCGGGGCTAGTGGGGTAGGTCTGTTGGCATTACCGACCCTTCTTCCATTACCGTGTCTAGGAGGCATGGTTCACTGCAACAAAACAGAGCACGATTTAGAAGGATGTTTCTGGAATTGAACTTTAACGCATGATAAAGAGTATGAACAAAAGAGTTTTTCTAATAACATCTCATAGCCTCCTCGTCATAAGTGTGGCGCGCTTCACACCCATGAAAAGGACTCTACTAAATGCGGCTTTCAGACATTCCTAGGATACTCTAAACCTAGTGCTCTGATACAAAGTTTGTCACGCCTCGAGTTTACACCCTGGACGAAACACAGTACTTGAAGTCACTTGTGACCCCAAGTCAACCCCTGATCTATCATAAACTGGTATTCTAAGTAAAACAAATATAGCGGAAGATTTGAAATAATAATATAAAAGCATTTATGAAAATATAACTGAAGACATAAAGTTTAAATCATCTTAAGTCTGAAACAAATTCTGTTTCTGAAAGCCCTATAACTGATGAATGGCTGGGACACTCCCTAGATAACTCTAAGTTTAGCTAAAAATAATGAACTAACTAAAAGAAATTAAATAAGGCCCTCAAGTGATGGGACTCACACATCAACTGCTGAGGAGGAGGATTTGAACCGCAGCGACTAACGGTGTTGAGTCTGAGAACCTGCAGCTGTATCATGAAATGATACAACATAAAAGTATGCGTCAATACTTTAAATGTACTGAGTAAGTGGGAGAAAACATAACTGAATATAATTCCTGAACTTGATATGACATGCAATGACCAATAAGTAAACTGAACTTAACTACTGAAGTAAACTGAAGTGGTCAAAATGACCCTGTCTGATGGTCAAGGCATGTCCTAAGTCTGAAAGTACTGAGTCTAAGATACTGAACTGAACTGAGCTAAGCTGATAGAGCTAGAACTGAACTGAGCTGCTTATTTTGAAACTGGACTGGACTGACTGGTGGGAGAGTCTATAACCGACATATAACCACGTGAGCTAGGTGTGGAGTCTGATGTACACACCCCATCGGTAGGACCCAATATACCTTGCCAGGGTATAAAGGCATGGACTGTGAGATCACTGTCTGGGGCCATAAGGCCAATAAAAATAACCTATGGTGGCAACGTAATTTTGGGAAACTGGGTGCACTGGAACCCCAGCCCTCTCGATGCTAAGTCCTACTCCCATTGGATAGATCTAACATGACTACTACTGCCAAGCTGATAGCTCAAAGCTGGGGTCCAAGACTAAGTCAGGGATACTTATCTAGAAGTACCCTGAGAGTCTTATCGGACCAAATCTAGAAACTGGTGTTCGAAGACTGGTCAAAGTTGCTTATCTGGAAGCGTCATAATTGTCTAAAGAACCACTAAAATCTAATAACTGATATCTGAGTATAATAACTAATAACTGGGAGGCACTACTTACACCTCAAGAAACAACTATAGTCAAACTGATCAGCTGATATTATTCTAGTCAACCTGGTGGTTGCTAAAATTTTGACTGAGGCTAGAATGACATTCTTGAGTGATACTGAGTAAATAAATTTAAGAATGAGATAGACTAATTAAACCTTTAACTGAGTTTCTAATACATACAAATACTATAGGAATTCCCTATCTTTGAAAGATTCAAGCATGATTCAATAATTCAATACATATACAGGATTCTAGTTTCTGCTTCAAAAGTTAGAGCTAAAATTCTACTTCATTGGAATAGGCATCATTTTGGTCACAAACTAGTGGAAATTAACTACAATAAACATAGATTAAGATTCCACATGAATTATTCAAGGTATGACAACAGTATCTTCACTTTCAAAAATTCAGGGTTAGAATTGAAAGTGAACAGGGAATGAGTTTTAGGGGACACAAGGGGAAAACAATCTCCTTGTTGAATTCTCACATACCTGGTTGAAAGATATCTCTAAAGATCTTGAAGTTGCTGCACCTTGTAGAGGAACCCTAGTTCTTGAGCCTTGAGTGAAGAAGAACTTTACGGTGGTTCTGAGAATAGTGAGGCGTTAGACTAGGAAAAATCCTTTAATTCATACCAAAATAAGCCTAAAACGACCTAGTTTAAGAGTTAGAAGCATAGAAAATTACAAAAATACCCCTGAAGTTCTCCAAAATTTGTCTGTTTGGTGCTATGGGTCGTACTATGACTCGTAGTGGCTTCTTACGGGTCATGGTATGCCATTTGTAGCTTCTGGGAGGCTTTAAAAGATTTCTGAAACCCCTGGTATGAGTCGTATCTTCATACCACGAGTTGTACCAAGACTCGTGGTAACAAGGCTGGTCCTGTCCGCCAAACCTGGTAGTGCTTTACTAAACTTGCCATAACTTTTTACTCCGAACTCCGATTGATGTAAGGTTGGATGCTTTGGAAATAAGAATCAAAGAGATTTAATTTGATATGCTGGATAACCCAAAAACAATTCGTATAATAGGAGTTATGATCGTCTAAAGTTGGCCCTTGTAAGAACTTTCATGAAAAACCCAATTGGTAGGAAGACTCTCAACTCAACTTCATGCTAGAGGTTCCTTATAATCTTAACTTGCATCCAATGCATTTCTTACACCTATGAATTGATGTTAACGACTTGATTCCTTAAATTCATCAGGTTTGGGTTTATCCACCTACCTATAACAGTTCCAAACTTAGTCGAAAGTCCCAGGTGTACGACATCTCAACTCACGACTGAAATGACTATTCGTACCATCATCTTATGACTCATATTGAGTCTTTGTAGCTACTGATCCTTCCTTGCGAATTCTCTGAACCTCCAACTATGATCCTTCACTACGACTCACACAAGCCTGATACGAATCATAGGATCTAATCGTGGTTTCCTTGCCTCTTCCTGCCAAACTTTCTGAATCATACCACGAAACTTGGTATGACTTGTATTGACTTGGTACAAGTCGTGAGAGTCTGGCATGACTTTTAAATCAGATTTTGCTGAGCTCTCTGGAACATACTATGATTCCTTGGTAAGACTCGTACAATCCTCCTATGAGTCGTACTGAGGATAATTGTTTTCCAGTTTTCTCTGTATGATTAACTTCAAATCCTAGGTTTAGTCATATGGATTTTTTGGGGTGTTACACCAAGGCAAGAAATGATACGTCCTGTGATATAACTAGTAAGGACCCCGTAGGGTTAGCCATGAATATATATCTACGGTGGTATGCAGTTCTTAGACCTCGAATTTTACCTTAATTCTGGGCCTACTCGGTGCTAGACACTACTCCCAAAAACATGCACATGAGAGCTCATATAATTATCGAGAAATCATACTTGAAGTTCATAAGCTAGTTTAATCATAACATAAGTGGTCATACTTGGAATACATGACTAGCCATGAAATAAGAGCCCCCGAGTCGATCGAAATCATAAACTCGTAAATCATGAAGAACATTAATGCTTGAGAAAATCACCATGCTTGAAGTAGAGTTCATTAGCCAAAATCATAGATTCATACATGGGTAATTCATAAGTTTTCATTTGTGCTCGATATCTCATCATACTTGAAATCATAAATCATAAACTTGACTTTTTATAAATCTTGCATGATTGGACATAATTTTTCTTAAAATAGAAATCATGAATTTATAATCAAAATAGGTGTAAAATCTGCCCATAAATCTTAAAACACACTTTGAAACATGAAGGGAATTGACCCATAAATAAATTATAGAGAATTTCATAAAATTAAGTTAAAACCCCATAAGATCATGGATTTGATCTAGAACTTGAATTCATGGAATTGAGGAGAACTTGGGACATGAGAGTGAAATCAACTCTTGTTCATATCCCTATATACCTGGTTGAATTGAATCTACACCTGCCTTTGAAAACCCAAGAGATTTGGAGAAGAAATTTGAGGATTTAAGCTTGACCCTCAATAGAAAACCTCTAAACTTGCATGCATGGGAGTTGAATGAACTAGAATAGGTTAAACTCCATTAATACACTTCTTTTAGGGCTTAAAACGGTGTAATTTAGGGCATAGGAGCTTAAAAATTATGAAAATACCCTTACTAATTTCACAGAAAATTTCTCATTGCTAGAAATAACGAATCACACCATGAGTCGTACCTTAATACCATGACTCGTGGTTGGATCTCGTTGTTGCTACTATTTCACCATGACTTCTAAAGTTTCCCATGGATTAAACAATGTCTTGTACCTTCCAACAATGAGTCATTGGACCCATCCGTGGTTACTGCTTCTAAACTTCACTGCACCTTCTCACGGATGCTAAATAGTCATACCACGACTCAGTACAGAGATCCATGGGTCATTCCATGACTCGTTGTTACTGGGCTTCCTTTAGAAGATGTTGATCACGATTGATCCTATGACACGTTAGTCCTTCCCACGACTCGTACCATGAGTCGTCCTGAGATATTTTTCCACCTTTTTCTGCTGATCACATTTCAAATCCCGAGGCTAGTCTTAGGAACTTTCAAGATATTACAATATCTCCCTTTTGGGAACTTTCATCCTCGAATGTGGGTTAAACATACTGAAAAGCTGGGGAAAGGACTACAATTTCAAAAACTGAACAATTGAAGCTAAAATCTGACGAAGTGACTGACTCTAGACTGATACACATGACTGAATTGAATTCATGAATCAAACATACATGCTAAAACATGAAAGGAACTGAGAGACATGAACTTGACATGAAACTGAATAGAGTATTAGAGAGGAAACTTATACCTTACATAGAAATTGAGTCGGAAGGAAAATGATGCGGGCATTTATCCATCATATCTGCTTCGGCCTCCCACGTAGCTCCCTTAATAAGTTGATTCCTCCATATGACTTTTATTGAAGCCACTTCTTTGTTCCTCAACTTTTGAACTTGACAATCAAGGATCTCAACGGGTACCTCCTCATAGGTAAGGCTATCCTTCACACCTATTTTCTCCACCGGAACAACCAAACCCGAGTAACCAAAGCACTTTTTCGATAATGATACATGAAAAACTGTTTACATTAAAGCTAATTCCGCTTGTAGCTCCAACTCATACGCCATGTTGCCAACACGTCTCACAATCCTGTATGGACCAACATATCAAGGACTAAGCTTCCATTTCTTTCTGAACCTCATCACTCCCTTCATAGGAGACTCCTTCAAGAACACCCAATCATAAATTTAAAACTCAAGTTCTCTCTGCCTAACATCTGCATACGACTTCTGACATTTAAGCTATTTTCAACCTATCTCTAATAAGTTGAACCTTCTCCATGGCCTCGTGAACAGAATCTGGCCCTATCAATGTAGCCTCACCTACCTCAAACCAACCAATAGGTGATCTATACCTCTTCCCATAGAGAGCCTCAAACGGAGCCATCTGAATGCTAGAGTGTTAGTTGTTGTTGTAAGCAAACTCGATAAGAGGTAAATGATCATCCCAACTACCTTTGAAGTCAAACGACACATGCTCTCAACGTATACTCAAGAGTCTAAATGGTCGCTCGGCCTTACCATTCATTTACGGGTAAAAAACCATGCTAAGCTTGACCTGAATACCATGTTCCTATTGGAACAATCTCTAAAATTGAGAGGTAAACTAAGTACCTCTGCCTGAAATGATGTATAATGGGACTCCATGCAACCATACTAACTTTTGAATGCATAACCTAGCATAATCCTCAGCTAAACCGATAGTTTTGGCCAGTAAGAAATGAGCTACTTTGGTCAACCTGTCTACAACTACCCAAATAGAATCATACTATCTTCGAGTGCAAGACAACCCTGTGATGAAGTCCATATTAATCTCTTCCCACTTTTAAGTTGGGATACTAATGTCTTGTAGCATACCTCCAGGTCTTTTATGCTCAACTTTCACCTGTTGACAATTCGGACACTTAGCCATAAACTCGCTATGTCCCTCTTCATGTCGTTCAACCAATAGACATCCCATAGGTTGATAATGCTTAAACTCATACCTCCTGCTGAAGTATGAAGCATACGTTGTTAATAAAGAACCCAACAAAGAGGTTGGGGTCGAACCCACAGGGAATATGGAAGATCTAGACTAATGCTGGTAAGTAAACTTGTTGGTTAGTTACTCCAATTTGGGATTTTTAAAAAAACAATAATTAAAACAATGATTGAAATTATGATTCAAAATCAAGAGTTAAGAATAACTAGGGTTTGTGTTCCCCATGGGTTCATAATTACTTCAGGCATACACACGTGATCAATACCAATGCTTACTTTTAGAGCTAATAACTAGGGTTCATCCAAACGACTAGTTCATCCCTATTAGATGACTATATTCAATCACCAGGTCAGTGATGTCGCCCAAATTACACCTCATAAATGAGACATAAAGCGGTCGATGTCAAATATAGAACCCATCTAGGGTTGGGGGCGAATCCCACGAGGAATATGATGAGAACTTTAGTTAATGGGTTTAGCTAATACTATTAGGTTACTTATTTCCTAAGGAGGAATGCTTGAAACAAAAAATAATAAACAATCATAGAGACTAGTAGATGATTAGTAAATTTCGATTGTATTCAATCAACAAAGTGACTAGGATTGTGTTCCCCATGATTTCATAACCACAAGGCTTTTATACTAGTGATCTATTCTGATATTTAGCATGCAATATTGGTAAGTTAAATTCACCTAAATTGTTGGTTCCCTATTTAGATGATTATCACCATGCAACTTGATCCATTGACAGGTGTATGCTTAATAACCGTTACCCTTAATATCGAATTATCTATTCCCTGACATGGTCAAGATATTAGATGAGGGTTGATAGCCTAAAATATCTGTTGTTAGTCTCTTTTCCCATTCATTACTCCCTTGATTTGGGGAGTAAGAATAAGGCAATTCCCAATGTTTGCAACCATTAATAAGCAATTAAAATGAAGGGAAAAACAATACATGCATAAACCCCGTTCAAGATTCACTAAGTCTTGTACCTATGTGTGTTAATTCATCATGGTTCCCACAACCCTAGTTATGGGTTTAGCTACTCATATTTGAATGATCACAATTACAAAATAAAAAAGAAATCATAATTGTAATTTACAAAGATTTGTTGAAGAAACCACTTGAATTGAATAAATCACCAAAACCGAAGAATAAAACTTTAATGTTATTTAATCTTCAAAATCAAGAACAAAATTTCAAACTTCGTTTCTTGAACCAAGAATGGTTATTCACAATAATAAAATTCCCATTTAAAACTGAAGAATAAACTTTACCACAAAAATAAACCTAAATAATATATTCTAACTAAAAACGGAATCCGAGTCAGTAGTGGCAACAGGCCAAGTAACGACTCGTTATGAGTCATGCCAGCATAATTGACCTCAGTAAACTGTCCCTTCATAGTAATGAGTCACCTAACGAATCGCCAGGTCAGGGCACAAGTCTTTAGGTCCCTCATGGTCTTGGATCACCAAACTTCCAGTGCACATGAGGGGTCTGCTTATTGATCTCATGACGAGTCGTCAAGTCTCCTGATGACACGTGCTATCCTTCATTGCATCCTTCAGCAATGTCTCAGCATTTTTCTTCCCAGTCTTCACGACCGACTCAATAACTCATTACCAGATGTAACGAGTTGTACCTTCAATCTGTCACCTAAACTGGTTCTTCACATGGAAAACTTTATTTCCACCCATGACTCCAGGAACGAATAATCCATTGAGACGATGACTCGTTACATGGCAAGCAGTCCACACTTTGTTCCATTTTTGTCTTACTTTGCCCATTTCACGTTCTAGACCTACAGCATATCTACATAAACATACCCTAAATTTGCATATCTTCTTAGTTTTAAGCGTCGAAAGTGTCATAAAATCATGGCACATCAATCAGGTCACACGAGCGGTTTCAAACTATCCGTTATCACTATGTTCCAAATTTAACTATCCTGCGACCACAACTCAAGTTAATACAATGATCATCAAGATCAAGGCTTTGTTGTAATTCTCTTTTCCAAATCTCTGCCTCTCTAAGCTCAAGAAAATAGAGAATTCGGGCAAGTCCTAACGTTGTACACCGTTAAAAATGGTTAATCATGAAGAGAATACAATACAAATATTTTGCGTTGGTTGCGAATCACTTTTGTGTATCCCTATCTCGTTAATCCACCATGGTTCCCACAACCTTAGCTATGGAGGTTTTAGCCTCTCATAGATGCAAGGTTGTGATATGCATTCATAATTAAACACGTAATTCAATACTTGCAATAGTAGATGAGAGAAAAGCTTCTTTGATTATATTAGAAAAACCTCAAGAACAATTGATAAAGATCAAGAAAGAATCCAAGAAAAGGTTGATCACAAGTCAATCAACTCAATTTTATGTTTTCCCTTGAATCTCTATTGATTTCACGCCTCTCTCACTTCTCTCTAATGTTCTCTATGATTGTCTCCTGAAAATAAAACATAAAAGGTATTTATACAAACATAAGAAACCTTTTCCTAAGCTAACAGGGTGATTTTCCATAATTGGCGCCGCCTGAGCCACGACTGATCATACGAACCGTAGCAGGATTGTACGGGTCGTACCTGCTGTCCGTAAGTTCTTGGCTTGCTACAATTTTGGCTAAGTGTTGGGCCTTGGTATGACTCGTACATGCTTCCTACGAGTCGTTCTTTGCTTCCGTGGTCTAGCTCTGAGAACTCTAACCTTTTTTGAAATTATTCACGAGTGTTGTGGTACGATTCGTACCTCCAAGCCACGACTCGCACTATCTGAAGTTCTTCTTAGCACTGAAAATCCTCTAAAGATCACCACTGCTCCTAGTACAATTCATACATTGTTGCCACCATTCATAGTTCCATCTGTATCAGGAGTCTACTTTTGTGCAATTTCTTCTGAATATTTCCATGAATCAAGTTACGGCTTGTACCATTGTTGTACGGCTCGTACTGCGAGTCGTAGGTTGTATTCTTCCCAGTTTATCCATCTGAAGCTTTTCACGGTTCATAGTACGGCTCGTACCATCAACTTACGGCTCGTATTGAGACTGACTCTTTAGCTCATTTTTGCACTTTCATGCTTCTTTTACACATTGTTGCTCCAACATTTATTTTTCCTGTAATCAAAGAAAAAGTGCCTTATATCCATATAAACATACCTAAGTTCACGCTATTTTCTTAGTTTTGAGCGTCGAAAGTGTTGTAAACTCATAGCACATCAACACCCTCAACTTAAAACTTTTGCATGTCCTCAGGCAAAGAAAAGAAAAAACTAAACACGACGCTCAACTAGAAAATAAACCTAGGATACTACAATCAATACCAAACAAAATTTGCCCTATAAACCCAACAACTTTTGACCCTTCTTCCATGAACCAATATCAGCTAATGTACTACAACCAACCACAAAACATGATAAGCAAGGATTGAGACATGTCATATAGCTATTAAAAAGCAATTGATTCATCACTAATGCTTTTCACATAGACCACTGGTAAAATTAAACATAAACCATATACTCTCACAGCAAATGAAGTCCCTACTCACAGATATAGTAACATATACGTCATGGGAATAAACAAGTGAAACTCACACCCTCACAAAGAATTTCCAAGTACTGTGTATTAGGTACCATAGGCTTGCCCTTATTTTCTCTGCTTCAGTCTGTCAGATGGTCAGATTAGGATCACTATAGGACTTAATGCAGCTTGTAATGTAGGCTTTAGGGTTGGACATGATAAATATGAGATCTTTTTAAGTGACTAACCCTCTCTTTGCACTACAAACTTTGGCTCCATTTTTCACCTATTGCACCCTTTTCTGGTTTTCCTTCTTTTTCCTCCCTTTTCACCCCTTTGGATGCATTTGTATGAGTGTGGTGTATTTCAACCTTTTTCTAGTATTATTTTTCTTTTTGAATTTTCTTTGTCAATTTTTCTTCTCTTTTTTTTCTTTTTTTTTTCATTTGTTACATCACACCTCAATATTTACCTTTTCTCTTTTCTCTCCCTTTTTCTCGTTTCCACTATTATGCCCTACTCTAGCCACCCTCAACTTAGACATTTTGCCTATGTTGAGGTTCATAATGTCCAAGGAGGGACCAGCGCTAAAACAGGTTCATTATAAAAAATGCGTACGGTTCATCGGTTAATCAAAGAAAAATGATTTATTAAAGGCTAAAAATTGGGATCAAGGGAATCATATGATTTTGGTAGGGTCATTTAGGCTAAAAGTGGGCTCAACAAAAATAGCCTATGATCATATCTTAACCAACCATCCTTAACCTATGCAAAGACCAACCAGGCAAGTTCTAGATCTTCAACACAATACTGAACTAAGTATCAAACCTTACTTACTCATGTCACATGACTTATATTCACTTGATCTATTTGGTTTATGCATGGATTAACAAGACTACTCATGATAATACAATAAATTACATCAAAAGATCCACAGAAATCATGCATGCAGTCACAAGTACACAACTAATTCATCAAAACATTTTAAACAGGGTCAATGTTTTTTCAAAAATCCAATACTAGTGCATTTTTATTGGCTGAGCACTCCTAAGCTACTTTCTAATTAAAAAAAAATCACAAAATAAGAAAACAAAATCCTAAACTTGTCGGTTATGCTAGATAGCCTGCCCGAGGGAAAAGAAATACAACAAGAAAAACCCTCGGACGAATCCAAAAACCCAAAAATACAAGTACACCCCTCCTATTTTTGAAAATTGTGCTTCGTCCCCGAAGCATGAACTACAAGAACAGATGGAAGGGAACATATCTGTGGCGCTCTAAGCACACCTGTCATCCTGCGGAGGAGGTACCTCCTCTGCAATCATGGCACTAGTAGTGGCCAATGCACTCAATGGTGTGTCAATAAGGGGAGTGGTTACCCCCTCAGTATGCTTGGCCATATCTACGACTTCTATGATGATCTGGCTGAATGCGGCTTACCCAAAGGGTCCCTGCCACTAGCAAGCTTGGGATGAGCCATGGTAGAGCTTCCTGCTCCTCTAGCTCGCTCCTGCAGCTCTAACATGTGTGAGTCATGAGTCTACAGGCTATCTGCTCGTGCCTTCTTGCGTTCTCTTCTTTCTTTCTTTCTTCCTTCTCTTCCTCAGGCCTCTTCTCCAGCATCCTTGGAGACCCTCTTCTTTCCTTTCTCTTTTTCAGCTGTCATGGGCTCCCACTAAGCCGCCAAGTTAATCTCCTCATCCAGCTCCTCATCCAAATTTGGAAGAGTGGGAGTTGTTATCACTGTCGACTGTCATGATGTCAACTCAGTCACTTGGCTCCAAAGAGCTACCAACTCCTCTTGGAGGCTACTTGTGTCTGTCTGCTCCACTATGCGTCTATTAAATTGACTCTCAAATCCATTGAGCCTGGAATGCAGGGCCTGTACGGCTGTATCTATCTCTTCTTTCACCGACGGCTTCACATTCGCCATCATTGATGGATTTTCTGTTACACCCCGTAGAATTCCCGGCACCTAGATGACCTATTTGCACATTGGTTAAGCATATTTGAAGGCCATACGTGCTAGAGAAAGGTCCGGGAAAAAGACCGGACGAGAAACCCGTCGAACCATCGCGGGAGGAGCCAGGCAGAGCCCCTCCGCGATGGCAGCGTGTCACGGAGGTAAAGCCTCCGCGATGGCAGCGTGTCACGGAGGTAAAGCCTCCGCGATGGCAGCGTGTCACGGAGGTAAAGCCTCCGTGATGGCTCCGTGACACGTTGCCCAGGTTCAGGCCCAAGTATATAAAGCCCCACTTCGGTTTTAATTGATTAAAACCTTTAAAATTTCCATAGAACAGAGCAAAGCGGCAGAGAGAGGGTAAGCACGAAGGAAATTATATAATTTCCGTCCGATTACGCTACTAAACGCTGCCCAAACTCAAATTTATCCCAGATACCGAAGTATTTAGCGGCAGATAGCATTTCTACGGATGTAGTTTCATGAAATACGGCCGACGAATCGGCGACCCACCGAAATAAGGTAAGTAGAATTGCTCTAAATTAGTGTCTATGTGTTCCTAGCTGAGAAGTGAATATTTCTCCCTTCTGGGCCGCTGAAAAATAGCGAGTTTTTGGCCGTCTTTCGATAAGCCTAAGTTTAGGCTATAAACTATATCGAAAGTGACGTTGCCTTTGAAATAAAGTTGTATTTAGTGTTAATTGATATGTTTATGAATGCAGTTGGGAGAAAATAGTTGGAGTATCGGCTGAGCCTCGTCCGACAGACGAATAGTTCAAAGATAAGGTATGTATAGTTAGTTTCCTTCGGCAAGTTAAGTAATACTAGTATAGTGTAATAAATTACGGACCAGTAGAATGTTCAGAAGTCGAGTATTGCGTTATTATGAATATTGGTACGATGTGAGAAACATTGGGTTGTAATGTGTATGAAACCTATCAGTGTGATATAGATTCTAACGCAAGTGTTAGAAATTGCCCAGTATACTCAGTATGTGATGTGATATGCCATGTTCAGATATGGTTGTATTCAGTTGAAACCCCGTATAGTAATGCAATACCCGTAAAGCACTTTAGAAATAGAATAGCAGACTAAAATGAAGTTCAGAAAGCATGTCAGGAATACTAAATCATGTTACTATAGAAATTCAGTATACGACATAGTTCAGCAGAAAGATTATATTCGTACATACATATATAGTACTTCCAGCCTCAGCATGTATTAAGTATGTACATATTTCTATCACTAGTCCAGCATATAGCGTATACAGAAACTTAGCAAACAGCAGAGTTTTTAGCAGAAACATTATCTTATATAGCATTTGCCCAGTATAGCCCGGTAGGAGACTGTATTCATATTTGTACATCTTTACCTGCCTCAGCACGTATTAAATACGTACAGATTACTATTATTAGCTCAACATGTAATATATACGGTACTTTACCCCTATTAGCCTCAGCATGTGAGATACCCAGACAGTATTACCAGTTGAGACCGTTGGATTGTTTGGGGTTGGATTACCTAGCATCCATGACCGCCCAGGGTTAATAGCTGTATCGACTCGTCCGCCAGAGGACGAGGATACGTCTCTCCACGGAGTGGCATGCCGTCCCACAGGGGATGAAGATGGGATGCCAGTTTTCCCCATATTTGTGCCTTGATCGGCCCTTACACACCAGTCGAGCGGATACGCCCGGGTGCAGATTCAAGAGTCCTCCGGACTCAGATGCAGTTATAGTCAGGGGCTCAGTGAGCCCAAGTGCATACCCAGGGGACCGGCGTGATGCTTGCAGCCATTATAGGAGATGGGATGACCGGGGTAGGGGTATAGATTCTGTGCTGGTTGTACCTCCCGGTTTATGGGGGTCGGGTAAGGTTTGTGTGTGCTATGTTATGTTATTTCATGTTATGCCATGTTATGTTAGATACAAGTAGATCAGCAGTAGCACGATATGTTTCCAGGTATGACGCTCATCCCTTCCAATAAAGATTGAGAGAAGGTAAGGTTTACATTATCAGACAGTTAAGTTATTCCTTCTACTTCAGTTTTATTAGTTACATTATTGCTTTCAGATTTTGTTTTCAGTTATTGCTTTACATACTCAGTACTAGCGGTACTGATGCCCGGTGGGGCGCTGCATTACTTGCCTGCAGGTACTCATAAATGAGTAGGTGACACCACGTGATTCCTGTCAGCATTGAGCATTCAGCTCCTGTCATCCGGAGACTGAATTCCAGAGGTGTACTTCAGTTTCTGTTCTTATTTAGTATGGGTAGGTCGGGGCCCTGTCCCGATCATTTCTATTGCTATTCCTAGAGGCTTGCAGTCTGTATATTTCCCTGTGGTTAGTTGAGCTGGTCGTGTGAGGCCGTGCAGTGTTAGCTGTTAGTACTCTTGCTTCTTTTATGTTGGCCGTGTGGGGCCATAAGTTTGACAGTAGTGGTGACCTTGCCGGTCACGTAGCCTTCTAGTATTTTATTGCAGAATGCAGATAACTAGACAGCATGGTGGCCTTGTCGGCCCGCATAGGGTTCCCTATAGTTGCTTGTTCTGGTCAGCTGTTATTACAAGTACAGGAGGCTATAGGCCAATGGGCCGGAGGCTGTGTTTACAGCTGTTATATAGTCCTTTGTTTTCAGAAATGTGAATCAGAGCCAGCCAGGTACCAGATGTGCCTAGGCTTAAGCAGTCCAGTAGTTCAGGTCCTAGTAGGGCACCAGGTGCCAGACATACCCCCCATGGCGGGGCATGACAAACTTGGTATCAGAGCAGGTCGTATCCCAGGGAGTCTGCAAGTCGTGCTAAGTAGAGTCTTGTCTATGGATGTGTTGTGCACCACATACTATAGGCAGGAGGCTGCGAGGCATGATATGATGGTTACCTTTCTTTCTCAGTCAGTCGTGCTTTAGAGCGGTACAGTATAGGGTTGTGTCCCTGAGAACTTACCGTATTCTTTGATTACAGATACAAAGGCATATCAACATTACCCTATCACAGGCAGAAGATCAGAAATAGCAACAAAAGAGAACCTCAGTCAGTTACAGGATAACTATAGCAGCAGGAGGGGGTATCAGAGACCTCCCAACGTGATACCTTTATTGGCATTATTCCTAGTATACGATGACAACGTCGGAATAGGAAGTCAGAAGTATAATGTACATATGAGTTGATTTACTTATTAGTTACATAAGATCTAATTATGATTACAGATAAGGTCAGACCATCAAGTAAGTATAAGAAAGAGAGAAAAATGCAGGAATCCCAAATATATCTTTTTGGATATGGTACAGTTAAGTGCTTTTATTTGTTGCAATAAAAAAAAGGGGCTATTCCCACCTCTTAGTATTGATGCCAGTATAGTAAAGGGGCATAAGACTTGAGATGGGGTTGCCGAATCCAGCGGTAAGTAAAGATGGGCTGATTGATCCTAGTAAGTATTAGAAAGTATAAAGAGCCCTCATGATTACGTAAGTTGTGCAGACCCTTATGATAACAAGCCAGTAAAGAAAGTAAGACTGTTAGCTTACCCGAAGTAGGGGTAACAGACCTGCTAGTGATGAATGCCTAATAATAGTCAAGTTTGAGTCAAAAAAAGGCCAAGTCTGCCATATACGCCAGAAGAAGTATAGGACGAGGCTTGATCAGTAATCTCATTAGCAATGAAAGGAAGGTACCTTGAACCCCAGAGTTCAGTCCAAGCAAGGTGAGAGGAAGAAGCAGGAATGTCATATCTTGTGGGGAAATTAGAACTACCCCGGATTGATAAAGTATTGTATTAAGGATTAAGCTTCGCGCTGACAGTAAGATTGCGGTTCAGAATACCGCAGTATGTCCGCTATGGAAAAGTTAAGAAGTTACCGATACAACAATTCTAATTTAGTGTAGCCTGGAGATAAGGCCCAACAGACAGTCATGGGCTCTCAATATATGCCTAGTAAGGCTACAAGATTCGAACGTCGACCCCACATCGTAAGAGTGGCGGAATTTCAAATAGCAGACAATAACTAGAATGTTTATGTTGTTACCTTCAGAATGGGGTGACAATGCAATGAAATGATAAGTCAGGGTAGGAGATATTATTAGGCCGTAGAAGAAATGTATCATGTATGATGTGAGACTCAGCAGAACATGTTAGAGGTTATGAATTACCGCAGGAATCAGTACATATTGTACGTAGCCAGCGATATATAGATATACAGATAATAGATAGGTTGTGAGTGGCTGCCTATAAGGGCTACAATCACAAATGCGGATTAGTAATAGAAAGCCTATACAAATTGCATTGCGGGACAAAAAAAGGAGAGAAGAAAGAGGGAGAAGAAATAAAGAAAAGAAGAAGAGAAAGGGCGGATTAAGTGTGAGTTACGTATGAAGTCATAGAAACTATCTCAGTTCTCGGTTATTAGATTAACAGATTTATCTGTTGTTGTCAGATCTAGGCTCTAGGAGCTTACCAGAGTTATTGGCCCAAGACAGATGGCCAGATGATAAGGGCGCAGTTAGACGGTCTACTGACCAGCTGGCGCCTGCATTAGTAGGGAGGCATCCCTGAAGATCGGTAACAGTAGTGCATGTGCCAGAACTAGGATTAGAGACCGAGTTGGCAAATTTCAGAGATTAGCAATACTAGAATTGTTCTAGCATGTTAAGTGGTCATACGTCGTTTTCCCAGCCTTGTGGGCGACAGTCGGCCTTAGTCAATCTAGCAGTTGTCATGTAGAACCCCCCATAAGTCAGCTGGCCATCCCAGTCAGAATACCCATGGGTACCCCAAGGAAGGGTCCACATCAGTAGTTAACGACAGACTAGTATTTCAGCCGGTTTTGTAAGACATTTAGGTACAGAGCCTTAGCAGAAGGCCAGTATTTACAGAACTGCTCATAAGACTGAGAATTCCCCAGAATAGCAGCATAAATCAAAGTGGATACACACAAGGCATAAGAAATTGATAGTACCCTGCTAGTACAGTGTTTATTAAGACCAGGGGATCAGTAGACTCCCCGTGAAGACCCAGAGATTGATTGCCTGGGAGTAAGTTGAATAAGTCCAGCCTTACAGTGACTTAAGTAAAATAACAGAGCCATTAGATGCCCACAAGTCTGCGGTTACGCACGATTATAAGCATTCAAGTAGAACAGTTAGAGTATTGATTAGACTACTGCCACATTCGGGTCATTCAACCCGACTATTCAGTTATTTAAGGTTATGCAGCCAGATCGTTAGAGGTCATGATCAATATCAGGATCCTTGGATTAGATAAAGGCACAAGGTGCGCAGACGGTCGTTCAGGTTACCTTAGCAACAAGCATCCTTAGCATGCGGTCAGAAGGCCAGATAAAGCTCTAGCTATATCGGTAGATTACTTGTCAGATTCTCCGGTAGAATAAACCAGTATGACCGTCAGTTATATGCCAAATCGTAAATGTGAATTTTGGTTGAGTCCAGTAGCCTTTTTGGTCACATGGTGCCGGAGGCTGGTGTACAGATAGATACACAGAAAAATTGAAGTAATGAAGATCTAGCCTGGACCTACCACTTCGATCGAAGTACGCAGTCCCTGCGGTTAGCCGGGTACTGCAGAGGGTCCGTGGAAGGATTTTCCACCTTAGCAGCACCTCTGACTAAGTTGGCACAGAAGGCAGCAAAGTTCCAGTAGACTGAGGAGTGTAAGCAGAACTTCCAGGAGTTAACAGCCAGGTTAACCTCAGCCCCAGTGTTAGTATCGCCAGAAAGTACAGAGTGTTGGTGCAGCATGGTAAAAGTAACAGTTTATGCTTTCAGGAAATTGAAGAAATGTGAGAAGAATTATCTTACCCATGACTTGGGTATCACCTAGTTAGCTGCAGTAGCTTATGCCTGAAAAAGCAAGAATTTTGTGTCACCCGGGAAGGGCTAATACGGTAGTAGATGCCCTTAGCCGTAGATCTATGGGGAGTTGGCATACTTGCCGCCTGAACAGCGGGAATAGACCCGAGAATTTCACTAGTTAGCTGGTTTAGCCATTCACATAGCAGAAATAAAAGATAACAGAATGATAATACAGAATATCGTAGCATTGTCGTTAGTGGTGGAAGTAAAGGAACGGCAGTATAGAAACCCTAGCCAGGTTTAACTTGAACACAAGGTTCAGTAAGGAGAAGTGACATATTTTCAGATAACCGGGGATGAAATGTGGCGATATAAAGGCCGCATTGCGCTCCAGATATTTTGGGGCATCGTCAACAGTTTATGAGCAAGGCGCATTACGCCCGCTACTCTCTTCATCCCGATATGACAAAGAGGTACCATGACATTAAAGAGAACTACTGGTAGCCCAGTGTCCTAACTGCCAACAGTTGAAGGCAGAATATCAGAAACTAGGCAGGTTGATTTAGAACATAGCTGTGCCTCTTTGGAAATGAGAAGCAGTGAATATGAATTTTGTAGCAAGATTACCCCGTACTAAACACAGACATGACTCTATATGAGTGATAAATGACAGATTAACAAAAATCAGCTTAGTTCTTTCCAGTAAGAGCTACTTTCTCGGCGAAGATTATGCTGAGTTGTATATCAGAAAGGTAGTCAGATTATATGGAACACCAGTATCCATTATTTCAGATAGGGGAGCACAGTTCACAGCTAGATTCTGGCAGTCGTTTCGGAAAGGTTTGGGAACGCAGATTAAATTGAGCACAACATTCCATCCTCAGACAGATGAGCAAGCTGAGCACACAATTCAGACGCTCGAAGACATGTTGCGAGCGTGTGTGCTAGATTTCGGTAGTAGCCAAAAGTGAGCGTTTACCGTGAATTGAATTTGCCTCCAGAATTTGGATCCGTTCGCCCGGTCTTTCATGTATCTATGCTGAGGAAATGCATAGGAGACCCGTCCAGAGCAGTCCCAGTCCAGAATACCCAGGTTATGAAAAAGCTGGCCTATGAAGAGGTTCCAATAACTATCTTAAATAGACAGATTCACAGATTGAGGACTAAAGATATTACGTCTATCAAGGTATTAAGGCGTAACAAGAACCGAGAGGAGATGACTTGAGGAGTGGAGGAAGAGGACCAGATATCCTCACCTATTTCAGGCCTAGTCAGGCAACAGGTACGTCCGTATTATTGCTTATGTGGAATCTCATGGTTGTATATGTATAAATGAGAAAAATGGATACGTAACCATCCAGTGAATCCTACCGTATTGTGTACAGTACCTGTATTGGACTTTTCTGCATTTCAGGTTTTGGGCTATAGTCCATATACTGGGAAGACTTTGCCGAAATTTTTCTAGAAAGTAAGTAAGTAGTCCTCTAGATAACAGTGTACATTCGAGGACGAATGTTTTTAAGGGGGGGAGAATGTTACACCCCGTAGAATTCCCGGCATCTAGATGACCTATTCGCAAGTTGGATAAGCATATTTGCAGGCCATACGTGCTAGAGAAAGGCCCGGGAAAAAGACCGGACGAGAAACCCGTCGAACCATCGCGGGAGGAGCCAGGTAAAGCCCCTTCGCGATGGCAGCGTGTCACGGAGGTAAAGCCTCCGCGATGGCTCCGTGACACGTTGCCCAGGTTCAGGCCCAAGTATATGAAGCCCCACTTCGGTTTTAATTGATTAAAACCTTTAAAATTTCCAGAGAACAGAGCAAAGCGGCAGAGAGGGGGCAAGTACGAAGGAAATTATATAATTTCCGTCCGATTATGCTACTAAACGCTGTCCAAACTCAAATTTATCCCATATACTGAAGTATTTAGTGGCAGAGAGCATTTCTACGGATTTAGTTTCGTGAAATACGGCCGACGAATCGGCGACCCACCGAACTAAGGTAAGTAGAATTGCTCTAAATTAGTGTTATATGTTCCTAGCTGAGAAGTGAATATTTCTCCCTTCTGGGCCGCTGAAAAATAGCGAGTTTCTGGCCGTCTTTCGATAAGCCTAAGTTTAGGCTATAAACTATATCGAAAGTGATGTTGCCTTTGAAATAAAGTTGTATTTAGTGTTAATTGATATGTTTATGAATGCAGTTGGGAGAAAACAGTTGGAGTACCGGCTGAGCCTCGTCCGACAGACGAATAGTTCAAAGATAAGGTATGTAAAGTTAGTTTCCTTCGGCAAGTTAAGTAATACCAGTATAGTGTAATAAATTACGGACCAGTAGAATGTTCAGAAGTCGAGTATTGCGTTATTATGAATATTGGTATGATGTGAGAAACATTGGGTTGTAATGTGTATGAAACCTATCAGTGTGATATAGATTCTAACGCAAGTGTTAGAGATTGCTCAGTATACTCAGTATGTGATATGATATGCCATGTTAAGATATGGTTGTATTCAGTTGAAACCCCGTATAGTAATGCAATACCCGTAAAGCACTTCAGAAATAGAATAGCAGACTAAAATGAAGTTCAGAAAGCATGTCAGGAATAGTAAATCATGTTACTATAGAAATTCAGTATACAGCATAGTTCAGCAGAAAGATTATATTCGTACACAGATATATAGTACTTCCAGCCTTAGCATGTATTAAGTATGTACATATTTCTATCACTAGTCCAGCATATAGCGTATACAGAAACTTAGCAAACAGCAGAGTTTTCAGCAGAAACATTATCTTATATAGCATTTGCCCTGTATAGCCCGGCAGGAGACTGTATTCATATTTGTACATCTTTACCTGCCTCAGCACGTATTAAATACGTACAGATTACTATTATTAGCTCAGCATGTAATATATACGGTACTTTACCCCTATTAGCCTCAGCATGTGAGATACCCAGACAGTATTACCAGTTAAGACCGTTGTATTGTTTGGGGTTGGATTACCTAGCATCCATGACCGCCCAGTGTTAATAGCTGTATCGACTCGTCCGCCAGAGGACGAGGATACGTCGCTCCACGGAGTGGCATGCCTTCCCACAGGGGACGAAGATGGGATGCCAGATTTCCCCATATATGTGCCTTGATCGGCCCTTACACACCCCAGTCGAGCGGATACGCCCGGGTGCAGATTCAGGAGTCCTCCGGACTCAGATGCAGTTATAGTCAGGGGCTCAGCGAGCCCAAGTGCATACCCAGGGGACCGGTGGGATGCTTGCAGCCATTGTAGGAGATGGGATGACCGGGGTAGGGGTATAGATTCTGTGCTGGTTGTACCTCCCGGCTTATAGGGGCCGGGTAAGGTTTGTGTGTGCTATGTTATGTTATTTCATGTAATGCCATGTTATGTTAGATACAAGTAGATCTGCAGTAGCACGATACGTTTCCAGGTATGACGCTCATCCCTTCCAGCAAAGATTGAGAGAAGGTAAGGTTTACATTATCAAACAGTTAAGTTATTCCTTCTACTTCAGTTTTATTAGTTACATTATTGCTTTCAGATTTTGTTTTCAGTTATTTCTTTACATACTCAGTACCAGTGGTACTGACGCCCGGTGGGGCACTGCATTACTTGCCTGCAGGTACTCATAAACGAGCAGGTGACACCACGTGATTCCTGTCAGCGTTGAGCATTCAGCTCCTGTCATCCGGAGACTGAATTCCAGAGGTGTACTTCAGTTTCTGTTTTTATTTAGTATGGGTAGGTCAGGGCCCTGTCCCGATCATTTCTATTGCTATTCCTAGAGGCTTGCAGTCTGTATATTTCCCTGTGGTCAGTTGAGCCGGCCGTGTGAGGCCGTGCAGTGTTAGCTGTTAGTACTCTAACTTCTTTTATGTTGGCTGTGTGGGGCCATAAGTTTGACAGTAGTGGTGACCTTGCCGGTCACGTAGCCTTCTAGTATTTTATCGCAGAATGCAGATAACTAGACAGCATGGTGGCCTTGTCGGCCCGCATAGGCTTCCCTATAGTTGCTTGTTCTGGTCAGCTGTTATTACAGGTACAGGAGGCTATAGGCCAATGGGCCAAAGGCTGTGTTTACAGCCGTTATATAGTCCTTTGTTTCCAGAAATGTGAATCAGAGCCAGCCAGGTACCAGAAGTGCCTAGGCATAGCAGTCCAGTAGTTCAGGTCCTAGTAGGGCACCAGGTTCCAATCATACCCCCCAAGGCGGGGCGTGACATTTTCTTTCGGCCATCGTCAAACTTTTGGCTAATTTCTAGAGAAAGTACTGGGTCACTAGAACGTACCATGATGGTGTCTTGCTCGGATGGCTGGGCAGTGGTGCAGCAGAAGTGCTGGGAGCTGCCTCTGATTTACCCACATCTGTAGTCGGTGTCTCGCTCTTCTCCTGTGAGGTAGGGGCATTTACATATGCGCCCCCTACTAGTTGGGTTAGTGGAACTACTGTGGGAAGTCAGGCCTGAATCACCAGGTTCATTTCATCCCAGATTAGGCCAATGTCCGCTATCCTCTTCCCTCCATTTAAGCGCTCCTCACCCCGCTGCACTGGAATCCTTGCCTCTGTGCATAATCTGAAGACCAGGCTCAGGAATGGGATGGTAGTGCTCAATCCCACAGCTCAATCTTGCATCTCTTCCGCGATGATCCTCGAGATGTTGATGGGGTATCTGTACATGATGCACGCCACCAAAGCTACTCTATCTGCACTCAGGGTATTTTAATTGACTGTTGGTGCTAACCGGTGGTGCACTAATGTCCAGCAGGATTTTTCTATGAAGTTGAGTGAATTTTTGGTAACCTGCTTTCCATCTGTGGCCCACTCTGCTTCCTCCTTATCCTTAGCTATAACACCTGCCAGCCACTGTAGCTGTCTCTTTCTTTTCTCACAGTGTTTCAGTACCTCCACCCGGTATTCATATTCTGGCATGGCATGTGGAGCTATGAAATGCGGCCCATATAGGATCCAGGAGATAGTGCGCTTGGTTATGTCTACCTCTCAACCTATGACCATGACGCTCTCCAGTTTGGGTTAGTCTTTCACTTTCTACTCCTTTTTGGCCTTCTCCTACATGGTCACTAAGTAGTTGGTGTAGAACTCACGGACTATCTTTGAAATGTACTGGTCCAGAGTCCTAGCCATCCATTCGAATCCATAAAAGTTGAATATCCGCTTCATCTCCTCTACTTTGTTCAATGAGTTCGTTAGGATCTGCGGTTCTTCCTGGATGCTCCGCCTAGGTTTTTTTTTGGCGGTGAGAGAAATGCCTGCACATTGATATCCTGTGCTCCTGGCACTCTCCACTTGATGATACGATTCTCCCTAGGCGGGATCTGCTGCTGCTCATTGTTAGAAGCTTCCTCCTTTGACTCAGCACTGCCACTTGCCTCTCTAAATTGGGCCTCCACAGACCCTTCTTCATTTGAGCTGCTTCTCGACTCCTGATTTCCTTAACTCCTTCCTCAGGCTGGGGAGCTTTGGTGGATGTTGCAGTGACTACAATGCCTTGGGGTTTGTCCTTTGCCCTAGTGGTTTGGGTCCCATCAGTGTCTGATGTATCAATCATACTCCTCAACTGGACCATTAGGGGAGCTGCCGTCTTGATCAGACTCAGAGGTTTCATCATGTAGTGTCCTCCATGCAGTTGCTTTGGATGCTTTTAGTTTGACCATCATTGTACCTGTAGAAAAAGAGAGTTAGAATTCCATATCTGAGAAAGAAAATCGAGAAGTGAAGTCCTATGTAAATAACAACAACTCAACAGTATGGGTCGTACCTTGGAGGTACGACTCTTATGGAGACCCATGATATCTCTGATGCACATTACGACTCCCAGGTACTACCCGTACCAGGAAAGTACAATCCTTACCTTGAGTCGTATGAGGGTGCCCCTTTAACAACAATTTCTCTATATATTTCCACGACTCATGGTACGACCCGTAGGTTTATTCCACAAGTCGTAGGAAGGACCGTACTGTCTCATATGCACTTGACCCTTTCCAGGTCTTTGGTACGAACTCCTAGTATGACTCGTAGTGGAAAACCACGAGCTGTACTAGAGTTCATACCTATGGTCTCTGCAATTTAGTTTGGGACAGTCCTAACGAGCCATCCTATGAGTCGTAGTATCAAACCACGAGTCGTAGGAAGGCTTGTGAAGCCTGTCCCTGCCTTAATTTTTATCCAGTTACAGGGGTTTTAGTTTCATGCATTTGGGTACTCAGACTTCCCCAGTCTAGGCATGTGTTTTAACCCATTTTTAAAGCTACCCATTCCTCCCCTTCTTATTCACTACCCGTAACTCTTTTTTCTTGCTAGTGTATTGTGCAAGCTCGTCAATTTCCATCTTCTTTCCCAGTAATTCATAATTTAATCACACCCTTGGTCATTGTCTATTTTGAATTTTTTCAAGAAACAACAAAGACTTGTGGGGGGTTTTATGCTCAATACAAAAGTTTAATCTGTTTCATAGCTATATACTTACTTGATGCTTGTTTACTTCAACTGGGAATCAGATTTAGGTCTGGACGAAGCTGATTTGAGCAAAAATTTGCTCGATTTCTTCTTTGATTTTCGAGTTATGGTAGTGAGGGAGTCGTTCATGATATGTGTTTTGTGCATGGGAGAAGGGTCCCTTTGGATTTGTGTATAAATAAATTAGAGGGTGGATTTTAAAAATCTGGGCTGAGTCTGGTAATTTCAAGAAGTTTGGCCCATCACGACTACTACCACGAGTTGTAGGAAGGCCCTATGACTCGTCCTTTGGACCCGTACTTCAGTGAGTTGAAAAACTTACCTATGGACCTACGAGTGCATCTTACGACTTATACCATGTGGGTATGGTCATAATTTGACTTGTAGGTCTTTGCCTTATATAGCTTGTATAGTTCACAGGCACAGTAAGTACTATGATCCGTACACTTGAGTTATGAGTCGTATGGCCAATCATACCCTGAACGCCTGCATTAAAACACATCTCTGATCCTCACCATGACTCGTGCTATGAATCATAAAACTCTCTGACGAGTTATACTGAGAACCATCGCACCTGCTCTTTTGCAGCAGTTTCTGCCACTTGATTTTGTTTTCCCTGCACACTAAACACACATTAGTTAAGTCACTTGGGTTGCCTCGTAAGAAGCGCTTGATTTAACGTCGTGGCACGACACAGGTGGCTTGGTTACTCAAAATTCACCAATCCGTCACCTGGGTTACCTGCCAAGAAGCGCCTGATTTAACGTCGTGACATGACGCACGTCTTTTGACTACTCAGACTTCATCAAGGAACTCAGATTCATCCTCTATCAGTGAGACTACACTATATTCCTTCAGTTGTGGCATTGATCGGCAGATGTTGAAGGTGACCTCTTCCTTATTCAGTATGAACTTCACTTGGCCAACCTCCACATCTACTAAGGCCCTCCCAGCAGCAAGAAATGGTCTCCCCAAGATGATGGGGACCTCATAATCAACCTCACAATCCAAGATCACAAAGTATACTGGGATTATAAATCTATCTACTTTAACAAGCACATCAAATAGGATCCCCACTGGCTTCTTCACAGTTTTGTCGGCCATCAATAGCCGCATGGTAGTTGGTGTGGAGGCTCCCAAGCCCAACTGCTTGAACACAACATATGGAATTAGATTGATGCTTGCTCCCAGATCAAAGAGTGTCCTTGCGAACTCAACATTGCTAATTGTGCAAGGGATAGTGAAAACACCTAGATCTTCCTTTTTCTGGGCTAGGACCCATGTAGCTATGGAACAACAATGATGTACATTATCTACAGGCTCATAACTCATGGACCTCTTCTTTGTCACAAGGTCCTTCATGAACTTAGCATATACTGGCATTTGTTCCAACGCCTCAACCAATGATATGTTCACAGATAACTTTTTAAGCATTGGCAGGAATTTTTGGAACCTACCATTCTTCGCCTTCTTCATTCTTTGGGGGAATGGTGGCGGTGGTCGTGGGATAGCCTTGTAAATTGCGCCTTGTTCAACTTTAGACCCTTCTTCACCAGTTGGGGCCTTAGGCAACTCAGCATTCTCAGCATTCTCAGCATATTCCATCTCAACACTATTTTCATTATCTTCAATCATGCTCTCTTTCTTCCATTCAACTACAACCGGTAAGGGAGGTCAACTATGGTCTTACCACTCCTAGTCATCAAAGCAATGCAGTGGCCATCATTCTTTGGGTTCTAGACTATGTTTCTAGGTAGTGTACCCTTCTGTCTAGGGTTCAGTGATGCTGACAGTTGCCCTAGCTGCTGTTCAATTTGCATGATAGTTGTTGTGTAGGACTCCACTCTCTGGCCCATGCTCAATATATCACCATGGATTTCCTTCAACTAATCATCAGTGGACCTCACCTTTTTTAGCATCTCAACCATCATGCTATCTAGCTTTGACTGTCCAACCTCCTCCTCTCGTGCATTGGGAAGCACATATACTCCATCTTTGTCGTTGCGGTAACCGTCATTCCTTCTCTAGTCTCCTTCACGCTCATGATCTCGGCTCATGTCTGTGTACCCATTCCGATTGTAGTTATCTCTATATTGGTTCTGACGTTGGTTTCCAGAACCTTGGTGCCAATTGTCTTGTCCAAACGCTTGGGCGTTGGCTCGAAAACTCGCCACCTGGCTGTCCAGGAAATTTGCCTCTTCCTCAGAATCAACATGGTCTGCCTGCAGCTCCTGTACTTATGTCCCCACGATGTTCACCTTTTTGGCTCCAGCTCACATAATGTGCTTAGTAAGCAAATCCAATGATGTGCACATATAAGCTAATTCCTGGTCACGTTCTTCTTCTTTCCTTCAGTGGTCTGCAGTCAAACCAACAATATATGTACCGGCCGCTGCATCTGCCTCCCAGGTATGCCATGCCCTATTTGTTTTTGTCACCTTGTCAAGAATAGTAGTAGCTTGCTCCAGGTGTGACTCATTAATGCTCCTCCTGCCACTGTGTTTGCTACATCTTTTGTATTATTGTTGAAAGATCTGTAGAAAATTTCCAGCAAACTATCATCAGAAATTTTATGGTTTGGGCACTTTCCCAACTTCTTCTTGAACCTCAACCAGGTTTCATGAAGTGCCTCGGTTTAAGTTGTCGGAAATTGTAAATTTCATCCTTGAGCTACAACATTTTGGAGAGGGGAAAGAATCTCTCTAAGAATGCTTGCCTGAGTTCCGTCCAGTTGGTTATGGAGTCGTTGGGCAACTCTGATAACCATAAAGTGGCTTCCCCTAACAGAGAAAAGGGGAAAAGTCTGAGTTTGATCACATCTTGGCTAACTCCAAGCAACCTATATGCCTTGCATATAAAGTTCATCAGGTGCAGGTTGGCGTCATCCGCTGCATGACCACTGAACACCCCTTTCATATTTAAAAGTTGAATCATGGTGCTCCTAATGTCAAATTTGGCCCCAGGGGGCAGTGGTGGTGGTACAATTGCTCCAGTTGATCCAACTGCGTCAATGTATGGGTCCTCATCATCGAAGAACTGAGGGGAAAATCTATGATCTCTGTTGCACCGCCTATGTCGACCAGTGTTAACAACCTCGCCTCTGGCATCCTCCACATCCTGAAGTGCAGCTTGCCGAGCTAGATCGGCTTGCCTAGCTTCTTCAGCTATGCGGGCATCTCTCTACTCCTGGTTTTCCATTCTGCGCAGTGTTCGTTCAATTTCGAGGTTCAACGGAATCAAGGGATTTTCACTACTCTGAGTGCTTGACATTCACCGAGCAACAACCTGTGGGTATCACAAGCAAAACCAAAATGTAATTCACGAAATAACTACCAAAAGTCAAATACAAGCAATTAATCTAGTCTTAGTCGTATTCCCTGGCAATGAAGACACTTTTTGATAACGCTCAAAATCATACCTCCTGCTGAAGAATGAAGCGGACATTATTAATGAAGAACCCAACAAAGAGGTTGGGATCAAATCCACAGGGAATATGAAAGATCTAGACTAACGCCGGTAAGTGAACTTGTTGGTTAGTTACTCCAATTTGGGGTTTTTAAGAAAACTATAATTAAAACAAGATTGAAATTATGATTTAAAATCAACAGTTAAGAATAACTAGGGTTTGTGTTCCCCATGGGTTCATAACTACTTTAGGTATACACGCATGATCAATACCAACGCTTACTTGTAGAACTAATAACTAGGGTTCATCCAAACGACTGGTTCATCCCTATTGAATGACTATACTCAATCACTGGGTCAGGTCTCATGAGCAGTTTCAAACTATCCGTTATAACTATGTTCCAAATTTAACTATCCTATGACCACAACTCAAGTTAATACAATGATCATCAAGATCAAGACTTTATTGTAATTCTCTTTTCCTAATCTCTACCTCTCTAGGCTCAAGCAAGTAAAGAATTCGGGAAAGTCTGTTGTACAGCATTAAGAAATGGTTAAGCATGAAGAAAATACAACACAAGTAATTTGCATTGATTTTGAATCAATTTTATGTATCCCTAGCTCATTAATCCACCATGGTTCCCACAACCCTAGCTATGGAGGTTTTAGCCTCTCATAGTTGCAAGGTTGTGATATGCATTCATAATTAAACACATAATTGAATACTTACAATAGTAGATGAGATAGAAGCTTCTTTGATTATATCAGAAAAATCTCAAGAACAATTGATAAAGATCAATAAAGAATCCAAGAAAAGGTTGATCACAAGTCAACCAACACAATTCTATGTTTTTCCCTTGAATCTCTATTGATTTCACGCCTCTCTCACTTCTCTCTAATGTTCTCTATGATTCTCTATGATTATCTCTTGAAAATAAAACATAAAAGTTATTTATACAGACATAAGAATCCTTTTCCTAAGCTAACAGGGTAATTTTCCATAACTGGCACCGCCTGAGCCATGACTAATCATACGACCCATTGCTGGATTGTACGGGTCGTACCTGCTGCTCGTAAGTTCTTGGCTTGCTGCAATTTTGGCTAAGCGTTGGGCCTTGGTATGAATCATACATGCTTCCTACGAGTCGTGATTTTCTTCGTTGGTCTGTCTCTGAGAACTCTGACTTTTTCTGGAATTATTCAGGAGTGTTGTGGTACGACTGTACCTCCCAGCCACGAATCGTATTGTTTCAAGTTCTTCTTAGAACTGAAAATCCTCTGAAGATCACCACTGCTCCTGGTATGATTCATATATTGTTGCCACATTCATAGTTCCATCCATATCAGGAGTCTGCTTTTGTGCAATTTTTTCTGAATATTTCCACAACTCAAGTTACGGCTCGTACTAAGAGTCGTAGGTTGCATTATTCCCAGTCAGCCATCTAAAAATTTTCATGGTTCTCAGTACGACCCGTACCATCAATGTACGGCTCGTATGGAGACTGACACTTTAGCTCATTTTCAGCACTTTTAGATTTCTTTTGTACATTCTTGCTCCAACACTTATTTTTCTTGTAATCACAGAATAAGTGACTTATATCCATATAAGCATACCTAAGTTCATGCTATTTTCTTTGTTTTGAGCGTCGAAAGTGTTGTAAACTCACAACACATCATATGTCACGGTACATCTTGGTGGTACTTGGATGTATAGAATATCGGGTACCATGGGCCTTATGCAACATCCGTTCTTTCAAATCATCGACACCCAAAACACATAAATGACCCTGATATCGAAGCACACCATCTCCCCCTTGGGAGAAACCTCTACCTTTTGATTCTGAACCTCTTCCTTTAATTTCCCCAAGATAGGATCCTTATCCTGCCTAGTCTTGACTTCAATCACCAAAGAAGATTCTGAACCATTCTGAACAATGACACCACTACCTGCTGAATCAACCAGTCAAAACCCTAACTATGAAAGTCGATGCACATTCTTCACTAACTCTTTCCTCCCATCCTCAACCTGAGACACTCTCCATGGACAATCTGTTGAGGGCATCTCATACTACATTGGCTATGACTGGATGATAAAGGAAACTCATGTCATAATTCTTGAGAAGTTGTAACCACCTTCTTTGTTGCAAATTCAAGTCCTTCTAGGTGAGCACATACTATAGGCTATTGTGATCTGTGAACACATCCACATGCACCCCATACAACTAGTATCTCCAAATATTCAATGCAAACACTGCTTTCAAATCTAGGTCATGCGTCGAATAATACTACTTATGAGTCTTAAGCCGTCTAGAGGCATATACAATGACCTTACCATGTTGCATCAACACACAACCAAGACCAACCCTAGAGGCATCACAATACACCACGAATCCATCTGTTCCCTCCTGGTAGGATCAATATTAGAGCGGAAGTGAGTCAAGTCTTTAACTCTTGAAAACTCTTGTCACAGGCATTCGACTACTGAAACCTAACTTTCTTCTGAGTCAACTTGGTCAACAGTGCGACAATGGCTGAAAATCCCTCAACAAACCTCCTGTATTAGCCAGCTAAACCCAAGAAACTCCTGATATCCAAAGGATTAACTAGTCTAGGCCAATTCTTCACCACTTCTATTTTTGAGAGTCCACATACACACCCCTAATTGACACCTCATTGATCCATAAATGCTATCGAGTCCAACCAAAGCTCACACTTGCTGAATTTTGCAAATAGTTGGCGATCTTTGTGAGTCTGTAGCACAATCCTTGAATGAGCGACATGCTCCTCCTCACTCTGAGAGTATATGAGAATATCGTCTATGAAGACAAGTAGGAATATATCCAAATATGGCTTGAACACCCTACTCATCAGATCCATAAAAGCAACAAGAGCATTCGTTATTCCAAAAAACATAACTAGAAACTCATAGTGACCATACCGAGTTCTGAAGGCTATATTCGAGATGTCACTCTCGCTAAATATGAGCTGGTGGTATCCAGACCTAAGGTCTATCTTTGAGAAGCACTTAGCACCCTGAAGTTGGTCAAACAAGTCAGCAATTCTTTGGAAGGGATACTTGTTCTTGATTGTGACCTTATTCAACTATTGATAGTCAATACACATACAAAGAGAACCATCCTTCTTTCGAACAAAGAGAATTGGTTCACCCCACGGAGATTTTCTAGGCTTGATAAAACCTTTATCCAAGAGATCCTTCAACTGTTCTTTCAACTTTTTTAGCTTAGTTGGAGTCATTCTATAGGGAGGAATGGATATAGGATGTGTATCGAGAAGGAGGTCAATACTAATTCATTCTATAGGGAGGAATGGATATAGGCTGCGTATCGAGAAGGAGGTCAATACTAATGTAAATCTCTTGCTCAGGAGGGACTCCTGGTAGATCATTTGGGAAAACCTCCGGTTACTCACATACCACAGGGACGGACTAGAGAGTTGGGGTCTCAGATGTAGCATCCTTAGCCCAAACTAAATGGTACACGCAACCCTTGGAAATCATCTTTCTGGCCTTAAGGTAGGAAACAAAGCGACCTACAGGCACATCTGAACTACCCTTCCATTATAGGGATGGGTCACTCAAAAATTGAAACTCTACCATGCGGATTCTACAGTTAGCTAAGGCATAATATGCATGACACCAATCCATACCAAAAATAACATCGAAATCAGTCATGTCTAACTCTACTAAATCGGCTAAGGTGACTTTCTGAAGGACTATGATAGGGCAATTTCTGTATACCCGTTGAGCTATAATTGAGTCACTGACTGGAGCAGAGACTAAGAAGAATTCTGATAGGATTACAAGACTAACTCCGAAACTAATTGAAACATAAGGAGTCATAAAAGATAAGTCCCTTGGATCTAACAATTCATATAGATCAAGATGAAATACTCATAACATACTAGTGACTACATCTGGAGAGACCTCCTACATTTGACGAGATAAGAGAGCATAAAATCTATTTTGGTGTTGACTGCCAGCTGCACTAGTGGAAACACCCTACAGGGAAGGACGTGCTGCTGGAGTTGCTACTGAACTGGTAGTCTGGGCATGACCTATGCTGCAGCCTTGCCTAGCCAAAGCACACTCCCTATGCATGTGCCCCGGTTTCCCACACCCAAAGCAAAAATCTGATCCTACTAGGAACTCTCCTATGTGGTTCTTACCATATTTTTCTTAGACTAGGAAGGTGCATTATATTAGCGTGTCTCTCTATCCCCTTGAACCTGATGCCTTGCTCCTCCAATCATCCCAAGGTTTGGGTGAAACACTGGCGGATGTCGGTGCTGGGGCCGATGACCTCTAGTGGGTCTGTTGACGATGTCCGCCACTACACCTCTACTGGGAGAACCCAAAGCTACCTGTCCTGGCTCTCTTGGCCTCTCTATTCCTTTCCTTCATCTGATCTGCCTCTATCTACTGGCCGTACATAACCAATTGAGAGAAATCTAGATAACTGTTTAGCATTGCGGTCCTACACTCCTTGACCAACAAATTTGACACTCTATACACAAATTTTTTCATACGAGCTCTTTGATCCGCAACCATCTCTGATGCATACTTGGATAGCTGGGTGAACTCCAAGGCATACTCCTGGACAGTCCTATGATTTTTCCTCAAGTTGATGAACTCTGCCACTTTTGCCTCCCTCTACTCCCTAGGGAAGAATTTATCCAAGAAGGCCTTCATAAACTCATCCCAATTCACAGGAATGGCACCCACAACTCTACCGTCCTTCCACTAACAGTACCAAATGTAAGGAACCCCTTTCAGCTGGTAAGAGGCTGAATCTATGCTCTCTTCCCCCCCCCCCACCCCCATAATCTAGGTGATCTTCTGTATCTCCTCAAGAAACTTATGTAGATCCTCATCCAATTTTTACCCAAGGAACTCAAGTGCATTCATCCTAAAAAAGTCACGAACTCGAGCTGTTGTTGTGTTACTATTCTGAGGGACATGGGCTACCGCGTGCTGGTTGACCTGAGCAATCAAAGCCTGTGCCAACATATGAAATGCTGCTCTAAACTCGATATATAAGTGACCTTCTCGGGCAAAGGACCTGTTGTTCCTGGCAAGGCTTGTTGGTGCCCATCTCCATTGCCATCTTAATGGCCATTTTAGTTTCTATTTTTTCTATCATTTACTCGGCATGGAGGAATGATTCTAAAAATGCGTATAGCACGAGTTAGAAGGAGGGAGATACTTCATCACACGACATAGATCATGAAAGAAGAGAAATTTCCTAAAACTTCTTGTAGCCTCTCCCTCATAAGTGTGTCACACTTCACACCCATGAAAAAGACTCTACTCAATAAGGCTTTCAGACACCCTAGGACACTTCAAAACCTGGCTCTAGGAGACAACTCATGAAGTCTCCCCACGAGTTGTGGGTTTGACCAATTAAGTGTGTAGTAAAGGAGAAAGTGTTGAAATCTAGGAGACCTAACGAGTGGAGGAACGAGTCGTGGTGTCTCCTAATGACTCATTAGGTGTCCCTTTGGTTTGTAGGAATGCTTGGAAACCTTGAGATTAAGATGGTCAGGACGAGTCGTTAAGTGACCCTTTAGCTGTGACGACGAGTCGTTAGGTGGAGGTGTCAAGTCAAGATCAGAAAGTTGATATTTTGTCTAGTGACGACGGAAGGTCAGTACGAGTCGTTAAGTGACATAACAAGTTGTTAGGTCACTCATTAGCGCTGGCAGTGCCATTTCCCAATCGATTCTTTAAGGGTGTTTTCATAATTTCCCAAGCTCCTAATTCTTTAATGATGTCATTTTAAGCCCTGAAATGAGTGTTTTAAGAGGGTTAACCTAGACTAAGTCATTAGGATTTCATGCATGCATTATATTGAACTTCTCTTCCAAGATCAAACTAGAATTCTCCTCAAGTTCTTCCCCAATTCTCTTGGGCTTTCAAGACTAGTTTGGAAATTGGTTTACCCAGGTATGTAAGACTATGAATGAGGGATTTCTTCCACCCTCATTCCCAAACTTCTTCTCTAATTCATTAATTCAAGTTTCTAATCAAGTGCATTGATTCCTATGGTTTTAACCCAATTCTATGAAACTACCTATGCTATTTTTATGGGTCTAATTCCCTCATCTTTTAATGTATGTTTTTAGTCTAATGGGTAGATTTTACACTCAATTTTATTATAAATTCATGATTTCAAGTTATTATAAATTATTCCTTATAATGCGAACTTTATGGAAATTCAAGCTTATAATCTATGATTTCAAGTAGGATGAATTATCTAGTATGCATGAATGTTTATGAATTCTCAACTTACGATTCCTTGATTTTAACTTATGAAGTCTACTTCAAGTATGCACGATTTTATGATTTAGGCAAGTCCATGCAAGTTAAGTATACTTATTATGATTTATCTAAGGCAAATAAGATCAGTGTATGATATGATTTGGAGTCAAGACTCCTAATTCAGCTTATGATATATGATATAGAGTCAAGACTCCCAATGTTCATATTCAAGCTATGTTTTGAGAATATGATTATATGAGCACTATGCCTGTTTTGGGAGCAGTGTCTAGCAGCGAGTATGCTTGGGGTTCTGAGGCTCCCCTGTCTCATAAACTACGCGTCAACATAGGTATTATATATTTGGGACCTCTCAAGAGAGTGCTTCCCCCACCCGAGGGCACATCGTGTAATACCTGGGAGGTGCCTAAGACTAGACCCGGGATTTAAAAATGGAAGTTGGCAAAATCTGGGAATTTTTCACATAACGGGTCACATAACGGATTATTGGCCCAATCAACGACCCATGGGAAATGTAGTAAGGTCTGGCCGGGTGGCAGTTGGAAGTAATGGGTCACATAACAACCCATTGTTCGGTACCACGAGTCGTCATTTGAAGTCGTGGGGAGACTGGTCCTTAGCCTAAGAGGAAGCAACGGGTCATGGGATGACCCATTGTGATATGTGATGCATCGTGGTGAGAAACCATGGAAAGTGCTATTGAAATCTCCAAATGAGGTAACGAAAGGAAACCACGAATCATTGGAAGGAGGAACAAATCGTGTGTGGCTCATGGAAAGGCTTGGTGCAGGTCGGCAAGGGGGAAGCAACAGATGATGTAACAGACCAACATCTGAAGTGATGACTCATCCTGTCGAGTCGTGGGATTGAATCTGAGATGTGAGGTTGGACAGTGGACACAACAAATGGATACCACGAGTCGTGGTATCCAGGCACGACCTGTTAGGATGGTTGTTTTCACTACCAGTGCAAAATTTCTAGGAAATTCATTAAGGGCATTTTCATTATTTCTAAGTCCTAGGTCATAAACTACATCGTTTAAGGCTCAAAATTCAGTGTTTTATGAGGGTGAAACCTATCCTAGGCTCATTCATATCTATGCATACATATTGAAAGGGTTTAGGAGGTGATGAAGTAGGAGTTCTTCAAGTTTTCTTTCAATCCTTCATTGGCTCTCAAGGAAGTGTAAGAATCAGCTTTAATCAAGTATGTAGGGTTATGAATGGGTGAATCCGTTTCACACTCATTCCCAAACTCTCTCTAAATCATGAATTTTCTATATTGATTCTATGAGGTTTTAACCCGATGCATGAAGTTTTGAATTCTCTACATGGTCATGATCTAAGTGAGTTATTATTATTGAATTATGATTATGGTCAAGTTTTATGTTGCTTTCCATTAAAATCACGTTTCAAGCTTTTAAAATTAAAATGCCCATTTATGAAAAAGTTCATGAAGGTTAAGATTTATGATGAATGTTCATGTATGATGAAGTATTGATGATGAAAAGAATGTTTTCAAGTTACCCATGTTTATAATCATATTTTCAAGTGAGTTGAATATTTTCAAGCATGTTAAGGTATCGAGCAATGCCTACATGTTCAAGAATGATTTACGATTTATGATATGAATTTCATGATTTATCGATTTATGATGTTGGATGACTAAGAGGGCATTGATTCATGGATAATCATGTATGAAAAGGGGATCAACGATGTTAAATATTTATTTAGCCATTAATCTCATGAATGATGTTTATGATCTACGTATGAGCCTAATATGCATTTTTTTTGGGAGCAGTGTCTAGCACCAAGTAGCCCGACATTCAAAGGACTACGCCGATGTCTCATAACTACATCCCACCATAGGTTCATGATGATACATTATAATGTTAATGGATCCCCTCTTTCGTGATATCACATACTGCATGTCCCTTGCGTGGCTAGCCTGGGACGACTACGCCCACTTAACTGAGATAGTTTAGGCATCATGTAAGGCTCTAACATGATGGTGTCGGTTATGATGAGTCCTCCTATTGTGCTGCATGTTTTATGCATTATTATATTTATGTTATTTTGTCTCAAGTGATGATTTACAAAGCTTCTCTTAATATTATGATACTAAATGGATTATGAATAATTTGAAAACCTTGAGCCTTATGTTATCTATGATTTTTATGTTATGAGCATGTTTTCCTACTCTTATGATCTCTTATGAGCTTTTATGTGTTTTTAAATATCCATTTTACTTACCTTGCATACTCGGTACATTCCACGTACTGTATGCATACTCCATGCGGTATCGTTTCATGACACAGGCTCCGATCTTCATCCCCAACACCGTCTTTAGCCCGTTTCGAAGATTAGCATCCAACTCTTTGTTGAGTCCTCATTCTAAGGACCGATTTGATATTAGTTATCTTTTCATGCTCGTTTTCTAGACTTGTCGAGTTAGTTAGGGGTGTCGTCCCATCAACCCATCAGGTATGTTAGAGGCTTTCAGACTATGTGTAGCATTCAGCTGTTATGTATGAAGTACATTTAGTTTTCAATATTATGTCATGTTTATGCTTTTGTTATGTCATTATGTCGTTATGTCATTATGTTGAGTATTCCGCTTTATTGATATTGAGTTAGATATATGTTCATGCCATAGGTCAACTTGGGGTCTCTCGAGGCTCCTTGTCCCGTGTCTCGATCTAGGCCTACATTTGGGTCATGACACAGCGTGATATCACACCTTATTCGTCCTTTGCCCTGGCAAGGTTTAGGATGGCTCTCCTTCACGTGGGCAAGACGTGGGTTCATCACGTGCTCATACATGGTGGTTGTCGGCTATGTCGAGTCTCCCATTGTTCCTCATGATTTTAGTTAGTTATCTTTATGAATCATAATATTATGTTTTACAGCAGATTTGACCCATTGATCAGTATATGAGCTTTTACTTATGACTTCAAATATGACAAGTCATATGATTATCCCTTTTAAATCTTGGATCATTATGTTCAACTATGATAACCAACTTATGATTATGTATATCTTAGATATGGCTTTTAACATGCAATCCTTACTCTCATGATCTCCTTGAATTATATGCATGGTTCTAATTAACGTTTTACAAAGCATATTTTAATTACCTTACATACTCAGTACATGTAAGTACTGACCGCATACTTTATGCTATATCTTCATAGGATATAGGTTCGGGTGATCTAGCTCAATCTCGCTGATAGCTTGCTCCCTTGTCAGTTCAGTTCAACCCTTGCTTTGGGTGAGTCCTCATCATCCCAGGATATCTATCTGTTTAGACTTGTCATGCCAATTTAGTTTTAGACTTGGAGTTAGCTAGGGGCTTGTCCCAGTATCTCATCAGATAGTAGAGGCTTTTCAGACATACACTAGTAGGTTCAGCTTTGAGATTCAGCATTGTGATGTTGTTGTTTGATATACGCTTTATTATTTTCAGTCTTTTGCTTATTCATGTTCATGTTATTTTCCACTTGATTATGCTTTAAAGTCATGCTATGAATGTACCATGGTTAGCTTGGAGTCATTCGTGGTTCTCGGCTCCATATCTCGATCAGGGGTCTCAGCCCGAGTCGTGACAATGATAGAGCATGAAAGGTCTAAGAAGAAAGTAGAGCAGCATGGGGCACAAGAAGAACCATCGGGAACTCAGGTTATAAATCATCTCGCTTAGTTAGAGGAGTGAGAAATTTTACGTCGTGCTGCAACCTTAAATTAGACGCTTCACGGGAGGTAATCCGTGAATGTCGTGCCATGACTATAAATAAGGATCTCAGTGGGAGGCGACCCATATTTCTAATGCATTACTGTTTTGTAGAGACGAACAAGGAATTTGAGGTGACAAAGCGGAAATGTTTTTATGTCTAGGGTGAAATACTTGGCATGGCGCACCAGGTGTTAAACTTCATAGAAAAATAAATTTCAAATGAGCATTATGGCTAGCCCGTTACACCAGGCCTCATCTACCCAAGAAATGTTTTTACTATTGGGCGCAATGACTAGTGCAACGCGCCAGGGATGAGTTGGGAAAAAAAAATTTTGGGTCCATGGGTCAAATCTAACCCAAGGAACCTAAATTAATATAAATCCCTCACCCATAGCCTTTAATTTTATTTCCCATTCATCTTCTCTCTCTAAAAAAGGTAAAATAAATTTTTAAAAAAAGAGCTCCCTCTCTCTCTTTTTATATATAGTAGTCGTAACTCTCCCCCCCCCCCCCGCCCCCCCATTGTTGTCTTCTCCAAAGCTTGTTGAAGCAAGATTCTTCAAGACAAGTAAGTAAATTTCTTCCTTCCTTTAATATTTATTTTTATAAGCATGCTCCTATTATCCTCTCTTCCTCAAATCAAAAGTCCAAAATCACCATTGTTGGGCAAGAATCTTGAACTTCATAATGTGGAATTTTCATGGCTTAAAAATCATATGTTCTTCCATAATAAAGTTGTATCCTTGATTGGTCGATTGTTTTGGTTGAATTTTTGTGGTTTTAAGTTATAGGTGTGAAGAGAGGTAGTAAATGGGAGACAGAGATTTTCATGAAAGTTTTTAATTTGGAGTACTTTTATGGTGGAAGAAGTTTCTTGAATAGATAGTTGTTCGGTCTATTTGTTATATGGGTGTATAACTACACGCAAGTGCACGTGGTCGAACAAGTAGTAAAGTGGCTTAAGTAAGCCAAGTATCGATCCCACAGGGACTGGGATGAGGTAACAAATTACTTAAGTGTTACTATATTGATTCTAAAAATGAAGACAACAGTGCAACGAAGAGTTTGATATATTTTGATTTCTAATTTTATCCTAAGTCTACAAAGATTAGATAATTTGAGTCTGAACTATGAATGTGAGCATGCTGAGGTTAAAGGAACATGTAAGGAAATAAATTATCGATATAATTTGGTTAACTTTTCCTCTGGTTGCTAATCAAGAACGATTGCCATTGGATTAAAACTCTCGTATTTAACCCAACTTAAGAATCATGAACCGTCCACCTATATTTCTGTGATTAAACGAAATTCATGTTCTAGCCATACAAAATCGGTTCCTTAATTGACTAATACGACCTTCAGGTATATTTCTATCCTGAAGATAAATCAATTCTCAATTTTCCCAAACCAAGAAAAGATCATATCCTATTGATTCACAACTTTCCAATTTCTTACTCTCTCGAGTGAAACCGGACTTTTTAGATGTACATTAATATAGGCCACACATTAATGCAGTAAGAACAAGAATCAATAGAACAACCATGGAAGAAAAGATGAAAAACCAACTTAATCAACAATCACATTTCATTACAATTGTTCTTAACCTCAGCAAGAAGAGGATTTAGCCACTCATTTGTGGATTAAAGATCGTTAAATAAGTGTTTAACATACAAGCAATTGAATTAAAGAAGAAGGAGATAGAGAAAAAACCCTGATAATTTCGTCCCCTCAACTGCCTGTAACCCACGTTCTTGCTCCACCAAGTCAGAATATTGAAAAATGAACCTAAGTGTTCTATTTATACTAGTGGAAATTTTTCCCGGAATAACAAGCAACGTGTCACGGAGTGCATCGCGGAGCACTGCCTCCGTGACACGCCACAGACGTGGAGGCTCACTGGAAATGGACTGTCCAGGTAATTAAAGCCCAACGTGGCACGGCGTGCAACGCGGGGCTAGGCCAACGTGCCACGGCCCCAACGCGCACCCACACTAGAATTTGACCAAAAATTCCCTAGCCAGGCAGAAGGACTCCGCGATGGCAGCGTGACACGGCTCCATCGCGGAGCCCCTTTAATTCTTGTTGTCCAATGCTTTGTCCTTTGCTAATCATCCGAGTCCATCCCCGATCTTTCCCAACACGCATTTTAGCTTCACAAAATTACATTTCACCTTCAAAATAAAGCTAATCATGTTGGTTAGTATAGATTCACATTTTATTATAAATCACATGAGAATGTATAATCATTGATAGATAAACAAGGTTAAAATGACACATTTGAGTATCACTTGGGCATATAAATTTTCCCAAGATCACTTACCCCACACTTAAATCCTTGTTCGTCCCCGAACAACACTCTTACACCTCATGCAATTTACACCCCATCCTGGCTACTTTGGTTCAACAATTCAGGCTACGGTCATCCCGATTATTCAATACAGAAAATCATCAAGAAAACACACATGGTCTTGTCAATGCAATCACCTTCAACACATCAAGACCTCCTTGACTTAAGAATCGACTCTCGATATTTGTAAACTCATGAAAATTAGCTGATCAAGATATCCGACACGAAAATTAATCTTTCATCAAGCATGTGCCCTCACAATGCACGAGAATTTTCCCTTTTTAATCACATGAACTCTAGCGGTTACATGTAGGGGCATATAGACACACTGTCACTCTCTCTCCCAAAAGAATTCACATGCATCATGTCATGAACCATAGGCTTGCCCTTAGTGTATTACTCCACTAATGTAAGGAAATGTGATGTAGGACCACGTACGACTTTAACTGGTTGTAATGTAAGCTACGGAACTAGTAAATATTGGGCTAGCCAATAATAGCCACTAGCATCCTTAAGCGCCTTTTCAATACATCCCATCAAACTCATGGCCACTATTTCTTCCTTCATCCTCCCATTCTTGAAGTCTGTCTTTAGTTTGGCCCATATCTTTAAGCACACTTGACTCGATAACAAAGATTATTCAGACACCTTCATTATATTTTATTTACAACAAGTGCACCTTCAACCTTTTCTTTCCTTTCATCACTCTGCTTTTCTTTTCTTTTCACCATTCTCACTCTTTGACACTTTGGAAAAATTATTTTCTCTTCTTAAGCGCTTAAGAGTTTTTGGATCAATTTACGGCTAATGAAAAGAAGGGGTAAAGCTCGGTTTACACATTTTTGACCCAAGAAAAAAAATAATAGGCTAAAGGCTTAACGGGCTAACTAGGGAGTACATTCAAGGTGGGTGCAATAATGAAACAGAGAAACTTTCGGTTAACACAAAGAAATGCCTACATCCTTTCCTACAATACACCTCCTTCATTTCATTTAGTACACACACCAGGAAAGTTCTAGACACTTCACAATAGCATGGAATAAACAAAACCTCACTTCACACTTATTGCACATGCTCAATTCAAGACGTATTCACAGACTCTTCAATCAGCTAATTATAAGAATTCGAACATTAAGCCTCAATCACACTGAATCGACTTTATGGCCTAGGTATCTCAACATATTTACAAAGTTGCATGCTTTCATACGAATCACCTTTGCATTTCGAATATCAAGTACGACACGCAACCAGGATTCCGCAACCATAAAGTAACTACAGGTTTTGGGATGCAACCCACAAAAGAAAACAACTGAAAAATAAATGAAAAATCTACTCCTAACGACTACATTTCCCTTAAGACGGTCGTCATCCATCCATCATAGGGAACGGTCACTAACTAGTACTTCGGTTCAATGGGACCATTCTCGGTAAAATAATCGAAAACAAACACCGAGAAACCCAAGAATTAAAAAAAATTAAAAATATCAACCATTTCAATAAAAACAAAAATATGTACAAAATCAGCTAGCAAAATATTCAGCAGCACACAACAGTTTCACATTTAATTACAATACAGAACAACAACTTCACAATCACACATTCACAGGGTCACAAAAGTTTTCATCAGGCACAACAACAGAACAGAACATACACAACAACACAACCAACACCTAACTACTCCTACCCCACACTTATATCGAACACTGTCCCCAGTGTTCACATAAATTAGAATAGCACAAAAATTGGGTGGTGGAACTCCCTGATCAATAAAAATACTCCACTTCTTCATCAGGTGCTGCTGTTTCATCTCCCATGTCTGAATCACCCTCATCGTCATCATCGGACTCCACATCGGAGTCCTCACGATGTGTCTCCTCATCTGTGGGGACATCATCATCCATGGGCTCTACAAAAGCTGGCCCCACTCGGCATAGAGCCCTGGCATTTTTGCCAAAAGTGTAGTCTAGCTCGAGCTGCCATAGCTCCTCCTCTGTTGCCGGCCTCCCGCCTATCCGTAGCTGGAGCATCTGCATCCCGTACATGCGAGCCATGTACTGATCATCCCAAGCATGTCGCTCGGCTAGTGTAAGAACTGGCCCTTGGGTGGTGTCGGGAGCCTTAGTTTTGGTGACATCTAAGGCCCGCCGCTCCATCTGCGGGATATAGTCAAGGGCCTCTTCCTCGATGTCCAGGCCGCTCTGGAATGTGGTGAGTAATCCACCAAATCCGTATCTATGCCCCTGATGCAACCGGGCTCTCTTCATGGCGGAAATAATCACCGCCCCCATGTTGATCTCTAGCCCTTTCATCAGGGCATACACCAAGCATACACGATCCCAGGTTACATCCTTCATATGCACCCCCGGGATTAGGCAGGAACCACGATCTTAAGTCATATCCTGGCTTCCCTGTTCATCTGTGAGTAGGGCAAAGTCTGATGGTAGCCCCTCTCCTTATGCCTGCTCCACCTAGCCGTCGATCGAGTTCCACAAAAAGTGCGTCTGATGTCCGCATATGGTGGAGTGATATTCAGTTGTCGAAGCACGTGGGCGTCTGTGTCCCGCGCCCCTAAGATAGCATTGAGGTGGTGGGGCTCAAAAGTGACTATTTTCCCCCTTATTTTGATGGTGTGACTTCTGAGAGTCGGGTTCCAGTTGGCGTAGAATTCCCGAATCAAGTGAAAATTGCATTCCTTAGGCTCTTCAAAAATGAAGTTCAGCCCAGCTGCCTCGATCCTCTGGACAATCCTGGGGAACTCCTGTGCCAACGGTTCCCTTGCTATGTGTTTCTCGAGGAAGTACTTGCTCTCTTTGTGCTTAGCGTACCACTTCTTCCCCTCCTCAGTCACCCACCTGGTTCCATATTGACGGCGTTGGCTGCGTGGAACCGCTAGTGCTGCTGGGACCGCTGTGCCCAGTCTGATTCTTTTTCTGCCGGCGCCAGATGCTGATGCACCTTTTCCCTTGTCCTGCCTGCTTGCCATTTTTCCTGTCAACCCAAATAGACAAGATCAATGTTAACCCAACTAAAAATTGCTTCGACTAAGGTTGGGTTAAGCTAGGCTACCCCACACTTAGTCCTTAGCCAAAATTACAACATTCAGGCAAGATCATGCTTATTTACACAAACAACCAACAAAACATAACAAATATGCTTAGTGCATTTGGAGAATTCGACAGTATATATTCTATGTACTACTCAGACTTCGTACAGCTAACCACAATCATTACCATCGATAACATTTTATCCCATCCCACTTAGCAAGGAGAAACAAAGAAACGAAAACAAAAAAATTTATCTACATGAACCTATACAATTCACCCAATTCTTGCAAATTCCAATATTCCCTTCACCCGAGAATCCGTCGGTCTTTTAGCATAGTAACAGTTAGCACATCGACTCATCTTACTCAACATGTACAACCCAGCATGAATTTCACTAGTTCACTAAATTTTTCCACTTCAAACTCAAAAGCAAGACCTAGATATGATTGTATCAAAAATTCGATTAAATTATGCAATTAACGAGTTCAAGCAATCACAATGATACTCCGAACATCCATCAACAATAATTCAATTGAATTTATGCTTAATTCTTACTTAGGGCAAGTTTAGCTCATATCAAATGTTCAATATCGAAGAAACTCGACAAGAAATGAGATGGAATTGAAGAACATACCTTGAATTCGAAGAATTGAAGAAACCTCGATGAAATTCTTGGCCTAAGTCCGTGTCACGTTGAGGGGGGAGGGGTTTTTCGGATGTTGGTCGCGGAGTGTATGAGAAATAAGGAAAATTGAGGGGGAATCGGGGTTTAAAAGTGGGAAAATAGCGCGGGTCACCCGGCGACCCGGTGTGACCCGTCGCGATATACATTGCAACGTGTCACGGAGGGTAACGCGGAGCATGCCCTCCGTGACACGGAGCTGTCGGGAGGGTATTCTGGAATTTTTTAAAATTCCAGATTTACACCTCAACGTGTCACGGAGGGTAACGCGGAGCATTCCCTCCGTGACACAGAGCCATCGCCCTAGCTCACTGTTTTGCCACTTTTTATTATTTTTCATACCTCGAATTTTCCTTTGCGATCACTTGCACATTTATCCATCGTTCACCCTGAAATTCATCTTACGGCAAGAAATTGGTTAGAATTATAGGTTTCACTCAAAACAAAAATAAAAACTAAAAATTTTGTTTTTAATCAAGAAAAAGAAAAAGAAATCTATTCACACTTTACAAAGAAAAATTTCACGGGTTGCCTCCCGTGCAGCACCTGATTTACCATCGCGGGTCGACGTCATTCAGCTCAGTCATCTTCTAGGATGACGGACGTTTTCTCTCGACCACTGTCCTCACCCCAATAGTGCTTACATCTCTCCGGTGGTTTTCCCATTAACTCTCGTGATTCAACTATCTGAGCATCATCACCTCGATCAATCACGTTGATCACCGAGTGTTCCTCATACATAGTCGGGAGCTTAGGGGCCTTATATACATCGAACACTTCCACCTTATCTTGTGCCCGCATGGTTAGCTGCCCTGCAGCTACATCAATTAGCGCTTTCCCGGTCGCCAAGAAAGGACGTCCCAAAATAAATGGAACTTCCGCGTCTAGTTCAAAATCCAGCACGACAAAATCTACCGAAAGATAAGGGAGCCCACTTGCACCAGCACATCCTCCACAATGTCGTCAAGTCTGGCTAAGGACCAATCCGCTAGTTGCAAGATCACTGTTGTTGGTCTAGGACTCCCTAAACCCAACTTCTTGAATACCGATGACGGCATCAAATTAATGCTCGCTCCCAAATCACATAATCCGCGAGCTCGGATACTCTTCCCAATTGTAATTTGTATAGTAAAGCTCCCAGGATCTTTGAGCTTTGTGGGCAGTCGGTTTTGTATCCGGGAAGTGCACTCCTCCGTGAGAGCTACCGTAGCGTACTCAGTCAACCGACTTTTGTTTGCCACGATGTCCTTTATGTACTTTGCGTATTTTGGCACTCCCTGCAAAACATCAACAAGAGGTAAGTTAATATGTACCTATTTCAGCACCTCCATGAATTTCTTGAAACACGCTTCTTCCTTGTGTTTCTTTAATCTTTGAGGGAACGGGGGTGGTGGTCTTTCTGATTCAGCTTCCTTTTTCTTCCCCCTCTCATCACTTTGCTCCCTCTCAACTTCTGCTGCTCCCGATTGTTGAGGTGGTCTTTCTGGTTCCACCTCTTTCAGCTGCAAACCACTCCTTATGGTCACCGTATTCACCTGCTTGGGATTAGGATCTGTGTCGCTCGGAAGTCCTCCTCTAGGCCTGGTATTTTTGGCTCCAGCAAATTGCCCAAATTGATATTCAAGTGCCTTAGTAGCTAACTGGTTGTTCTTCACCTCGGCTGCCAATTTCACATAGTCAGCCTGCAATTGAGCTTGGTTAGCTATCATCGTCTTGAACATCTCCTCAATGCTGGGTGATGGTGGTGGAGGAGGTGCATTGTTGTTTCTATATTGTGCCTGATAGTTCTGATGCCCTCCTTGATTCCTCTGCGCCCCTTGACTCAAACTTTGCCCTTGATGGTTGTTGCTACCCCAAGAAAAATTCAGATGATTCCTCCAGTTGGAATTGTAGTTGTTTCCATACTATTGGTGGTTGTTCCTCTGTATATTTCCCACAAAGTTCACCGAGTCAGGATTTGCTCCACAACACTCAGCTGAGTGCTCACTACTCCCGCACACTTCACACCAAATCTGCTGCACTGCATTCACTGGGGCTTGATGCTGGTTCATTGTCATGTTACTGAAGTGGGTGTTGAGTTCATTCTGTAAAGCTGCTATCTGTGCAGCAATAGTTGTAAAACCATCCACTTCTAGAACTCCTGCTGCTTTCCTTGTTCCTCCTCTTGATGAATCAGCATTCCACTCCAGATTGCCCTGCGAAATACGGTTTAACAAGGTATACATCTCCTCATAAGTTTTCTCCAATGCTTGTCCCCCAGCTGCTGAGTCTAGCAAGATTTTTGTGTGGGGTTCCAAACCCTCTATAAAAGTGTGCACCAACACATCATTGGATTGATGATGATGTGGACAATCCCGCAACATGGACTTGAATCTCTCCCAAGCTTGATATAGATTCTCTCCCTCTCTCTGTTTGAAACTTAGAATTTGACTTCTAAGTCTTGCTGTTTTACCGGATGGAAAAAATCGTATCAAGAATTTCCTTGCAAGATCATCCCAAGTAGTAATAGAATTTGGTGGCTCAGCTTTCAACCACCTCTTGGCTTCTCCCAATAGTGAAAATGGGAACAATGTAAGCCTGACATAATCTGATAACACTCCAGCGAGGATGTAAGTGTCACTTATCTCCAAAAAGTTTTGGAGATGCTGCTGTGGATCCTCATGAGGGAGACCTGTGAACTGCCCGCTGGTGTGCAGCAATTGCACCATGTTTTGCTTGAGCTCAAACCTCCCTCCTGGCTCAGGTTTGACGATGCTAGATGTGACATTGTTAGCATGTGGAATTGCCACCTCGCGAACCGGCCGAGCTGCTACTTCCACAGGCACTAACATTGCCCATACTACTGGTGGATTCTGTTGTTGCTCCATGATTGTTTGTTTGAGAAACTGTAGCTTTTTCTCTAGAGCTTCTCTACGCTGACGATGAAATAATCTTTCAGGCTCTAAATATGAGTCCACTAGCTCCTTGTCTCTTGCCAGTGTTCAACAGAGATTATATCTGCAAAATACAGGCTAAGACCAAGTTGTCAACACTAAGAAAAAAAATATAGTGAATAAACACTTAAGAAAAATTCACCAATTGCCAGTCCCCAGCAACGGCGCTAAAAACTTTTTCGGTCTATTTGTTATATGGGTGTATAACTACACGCAAGTGCACGTGGTCGAACAAGTAGTAAAGTGGCTTAAGTAAGCCAAGTATCGATCCCACAGGGACAGGGATGGGGTAACAAATTACTTAAGTGTTACTATATTGATTCTAAAAATGAAGACAACAGTGCAACGAAGAGTTTGATATATTTTGATTTCTAATTTTATCCTAACTCTACAAAGATTAGATAATTTGAGTCTGAACTATGAATGTGAGCATGCTGAGGTTAAACGAACATGTAAGGAAATAAATTATCGATATAATTTGGATAACTTTTCCTCCAGTTGCTAGTCAAGAACGATTGCCAATGGATTAAAACTCTCGTATTTAACCCAACTTAAGAATCATGAACCGTCCACCTACATTTCTGTGATTAAACGAAATTCATGTTCTAGCCATACAAAATTGGTTCCTTAATTGACTAATACGACCTTCAGGTATATTTCTATCCTGAAGATAAATCAATTCTCAATTTTCCCAAACCAAGAAAAGATCATATCCTATTGATTCACAATTTTCCAATTTCTTGCTCTCTCGAGTGAAACCGGACTTTTTAGATGTACATTAATATAGGCCACACATTAATGCAGTAAGAACAAGAATCAATAGAACAACCATGGAAGAAAAGATGAAAAACCAACTTAATCAACAATCACATTTCATTACAATTGTTCTTAACCTCAGCAAGAAGAGGATTTAGCCACTCATTTGTGGATTAAACATCGTTAAGTGAGTGTTTAACATACAAGCAATTGAATTAAAGAAGAAGGAGATAGAGAAAAAACCCTGATAATTTCGTCCCCTCAACTACCTGTAACCCACGTTCTTGCTCCACCAAGTCAGAATATTGAAAAATGAACCTAAGTGTTCTATTTATACTAGTGGAAATTTTTCCCGGAATAACAAGCGACGTGTCACGGAGTGTATCGCGGAGCACTGCATCCGTGACACGCCACAAACACGGAGGCTCACTGGAAATGGATTGTCCAGGTAATTAAGGCCCAACATGACACGGCGTGCAATGCGGGGCTAGGCCAACGTGCCACGGCCCCAACGCGCACCCACACTGGAATTTGACCAAAAATTCCCTAGCCAGGCAGAAGGCCTCCGCGATGGCAGCGTGACACGGCTCCATCGCGGAGCCCCTTTAATTCTTGCTGTCCAATGCTTTGTCCTTTGCTAATCATCCGAGTCCATCCCCGATCTTTCCCAACACGCATTTTAGCTTCACAAAATTACATTTCACCTGCAAAATAAAGCTAATCATGTTGGTTAGTATAAATTCACATTTTATTATAAATCACATTATAATGTATAATCATTGATAGATAAACAAGGTTAAAATGACACATTTGAGTATCACTTGGGCATATAAATTTGCCCAAGATCAATAGCCTTGATGTTCATGAACTAATTTTATGTTGGCAGGTGCTATGGCTTCACTAGCAAACAAAGGCAAGGAGGTGGCGACATCAAGCAAAGGATTCAAAAGGCCTAGGAAAGGAATTGCACTGAGTTCCTATCCTAAGGGAACCCTTGCTAGAAAAGTTGGAGCTAATTGTGAAGGAGCATGGACTCAAATAGTTCAATGCTCAAAAAGAAGCAAAGCATGCCCTAGAGAATTGGATTGATAAAGATTGTTTGACACCTGAGTTTCCCACCATTCGTGACACCGTTCATGAATTCGGGCTTGGGGTATGTGTTTGTTGAGCCAGAGGAGTACAACCTCACCTTTGTAAGGGAATTTTATGCCAACTGAAACACCTCTTATAGAGAGAGCACAAAGATCAAGGTATGTGGTCAAGTGGTCCGTTTCACTGCTAGGTCCATCAACACATTCCTTAGCATGCTAGTGGTGGACCCAGATATGTATTTCTTATTGCTTGAGAATCCACCATACAGTGAAATTTCTCCATACATTATGCAGAGAGCATTCAGCTGCAGGTGGGCAAGAAATGAAATTGGTATTCATTCAACACTCTCCTTCTCTTACTTGACTAAGAAGGCCACAGTTTGGGTTAAGTTGGTCTATGTTGTACTCCTCCAAGGGAAACATACAATTGATATCACTCTAGAGAGGGTAGTATTTGTGTATATGCTAATGAAGAGGCTGCCAATTAACTTTGGAGCAGTGCTTAGGGACAACATGCTGCGATCCAAGGACAATTGCTGTTGGAAGTATTATTATGGCAACTTGTTTACTCAGTTCTTAAGGGAGCTTGTATTGAGGAAGAGGAGGCTGACTGATCTTGGGCTGAATTGCATGCCCAAGTGATACTCGAATGCTTCATTTCGACTTGTTTATATATCGTTATGTGTACATTCTCATGTGATTTTTAGTTAAAATGTGAATTTATACTAACCAACATGATTAGTGTTGTTTTGCAGGTAAAAGGTAATTTTGGAAGCTAATGTACATGTTGGTGAAGATCGGGAATGAACTTGGAGACAAGGAGTGGAAAATGACAAGGGAGGGCAGCAAAAATAGGGGCTCCGCGATGGAGCCATGTCACGCTGCCATCGCGGAGGCATTCTGCCTCAGATGAAATAATTTTGCCAAAATCTAGTGAAGGTGCGCAATAGCACCGTGGCACGTTGGACAGGCTCCGATGCAAGTCGTGCCATGTTAAGGTGAAATTGCCTGGGGAGCCGACTTCCAGTGAGGGTCCGCGATACCTCTGTGGCACGGAGGGAGTGCTCAGCGATACACTCCGTGCCACTTTGCTTGTTATTCCGGGAAAAATTCTCAATAGTATAAATAGCACACTTAGGTTTTATTTTAAACATTCTGACTTGGTTGAGCAAGAACGTGGGTTACAGGCAATTGAGTGGATGAAAATTCTAGGGTTCTTCACTATCTCTTTCTCTTTTATCTCAATTGTTTGTATGAATTCTACTTATTTGATGATGTTTAATCCACAAATGAGTGGCTAAATTCACTTCTTACTGAGGTTAAGAACAATTGCAGTGGAATGTAATTGTTGTTCATTTCAGTTTTCATCTTTTCTTCAATGGTTGTTCTATCAATTCTTGTTTTTACTGCATTAATGTTTGGCCAATGTTAATGTATATCTAGAAAACCAATTTTTGATTTTGAAAAGGAAAGAAATTGGAAAGATGTGAATTGGTAGGATATGATCTCTTCTTAGTTTAGAAAATTGAGAATTGTTTTACATTCAGAATAGAAATATATCTAAAAATGTTATTAGTCAATTAAGGAATTGGTATTGTATGGCTAGAGCATGAAATTCTTTTATCACAGAAATATAGATTAAGGTTTCATGATTCTTAATTGGATAGGAGTCGTAAGATCCAATCCATAGGCAATAATTGTTGACTAGCAACCGAAGAAAATATTAGCTGAATTGAATTGATAAATTACTTCCTTGCATGTTTGTTTTAACCTCAGCTTGCTCATTACTATTGTTCAGACTCAAATTATAATCTTAACATAGATTTTTATTACTTAGAAAACTTAACTCTCAAAATATTGTTTAATTGGTTGTCTGCATTCATAAAGACATAGTTCACTGACGCTTAAGTTAATTAGTACTGTAGTTCAGTCCTTGTGGGATCGATACTTGGCTTTATATAAGCCACTTTACTACTTGTTTGACCACGTGCACTTGCGTGTAGTCACCACATCGACCGACCAAGTTTTTGGCATCGTTGCCGGGGACTGGCAATTGGTAAAATTATTTTCTTAGTGTTAGTTTACAAATTCTATATAAGTGCTGACAACTTGATCTTAGCCTTTCTCTTGCAGATATTGAAATCTTCTGAATGTTGGCAAGAGATAAGGAGTTGGTGGATTCATATATAGAGCCGGAAAGACAATTTCATCGTCAAAGAAGGGAAGCTCTAGAGAAGAAGCTGCAGTTGCTAAGACAGGCAATTCTGGAGCAACAACAGAACCCACCACTTGTGAGGGCAGTTTTAGTGCCCGAGGAAATGGCAGCAAGGCCAGTTCGCAAAGTGGCAATCCCACATGCTAACAATGTTACATCTAGTATTCGCAGACCAGAGCCACGAGGGAGGTTTGAGCTTAAACAGAACATGGTGCAATTGTTTCACACCAGCGGGCAATTCACAGGTCTCCCTCATGAAGATCCACACCAACATCTCCAAAACGTTTTGGAGATAAGTGACACTTACATTTCTGCTGGAGTATCATCCGACTACGTGAGGCTTACATTATTCTCATTTTCATTATTGGGGGAAGCAAAAAGGTGGCTGAAAGTTGAACCACCCAACTCTATCACCACGTGGGATGATCTTTCAAGAAAGTTTTTGGTACGATTCTTTCCATCTGGGAAAACAACAAGACTTAGAAGTCAGATTCTAAGTTTTAAACAAAGAGAGGGTGAGAATCTGTATCAAGCTTGGGAAAGGTTCAAATCGATGTTAAGGGATTGTCCTTACCATCACCAGTCCAACGATGTGTTGGTTCATACTTTTATAGAGGGTTTGGAGCAACATACAAAAATTTTGCTAGACTCAGCAGCTGGGGGACAGGCATTAGAAAAGACTTGTGAGGAGCTTTATACTTTGTTAAATCGCATTTCAAAGGGAAATCCAGAATGGAATGCGGACTCTTCAAGAGGAGGAACAAGGAAAGCGGCAAGAGTCTTTGAGGTGGATGGTTTTACAGCTATCGCTGTACAGATAGCTGCGTTGCAAAATCAATTCAACACCCACTTCAGCAGTATGAGCTTGAATCAAGCAGAAGCCCCAGTTAATGTAGTGCAGCAGGTATGGTGTGAAGTATGTGGGAGTAATGAACACTCAGCTGAGTGTTGTGGTGCAAATCTAGATTCAGTAAACTTTGTTGGGAATATCCAGGGAAATAATAACCAATAGTATGGCAACAATTACAACTCAAATTGGAGGAATCATCCAAATTTCTCTTGGGGTAGTAATAGCCATCAAGGGCAAAGTTCAAATCAGGATGTGCAGAGAAATCAAGGGGGGCATCAGAATTATCAGTCTCAATACAGAGGAAACAATGCACCTCTTCCACCAACCAACAGCATTGAGGAAATGTTCAAAACAATGATAGCTAACCAAGCGCAAATGCAGGCTGACTATGTGAAATTAGCGGCAGACATGAAAAATCAGCAGTTAGCTACAAAGGCATTGGAGTACCAGTTGGGACAACTAGCGAGAGCTCAAAACACCAGGCCCAGAGGAGGACTACTGAGTGACACTGACCCAAATCCCAAGCAGGTCAATGCAGTGACCACAAGGAGTGGATTACAACTCAAGGAGGTGGAACCAGAAATACCACCTCAGCAATCAGGAGCAGTGAAAAAAGATAGGGAACATGATGATGAGAGGGGGAAGGAGAAGGAAGCCGAGGTAGAAAGACCAACACCCCCGTTCCCTCAAAGATTAAAGAAGCACAAGGAGGAAGCTTGCTTTAAAAAGTTCATGGAGGTGCTGAAATAGGTACACATTAATTTACCTTTGGTTGATGTTTTGCAGGGAGTGCCGAAATATGCAAAGTATATCAAGGACATTATAGCAATCTAAAGCAGATTGACGGAGTATGCTACGGTGGTGCCTATTGAGGAGTGCACTTCCCGGATACAGAACAGGTTGCCAACAAAGCTTAAGGACCCTGGGAGCTTTACCATTCAGATCACAATCGGGAAAAGTATCCGAGCTCGCGGATTATGTTATTTGGGAGAGAGCATAAACTTGATGCCGATATCGGTGTTCAATAAGTTGGGGCTGGGCAGTCCTAGAACTACTACAGTGATCTTGCAGTTAGCAAATCGTTCTTTGGCCAGACCAGATGGTATTGTGGAGGACGTGCTATTGCAAGTGGGCTCCCTCATTTTCCCGGTAGATTTTATTATATTGGATTTTGAGTCGGATGCAAAAGTCCCATTTATTTTGGGACGTCCTTTCTTGGCAACCGGGAGAGCGTTGATTGATGTAGTTGCGGGGCAGTGAACCATGCGAGCGCATGATAAAGTGGAGGTATTTGATGTGTATAAGGACATGAAGCTTCCGGCCATCTATGAGGAGCTATCAGCAATCAATGTGCTAAACTAGGAAGAAATTCTTCAGATTGTTGATTTTCAAGATCCATTGGAGAGACTTTGATGGGCTCCGATCATTTCGGAGATAGGGATACTTATGAGATGGTGCAAATGTTGAACGAACCAAAATGGTATCTCAGGAAGCAAGACTTTCAACCATTGAAGAGGTCCTTGGAACCATTGCCAAAACCATCTATTGAGGAAGCACCAAAACTGGAGTTGAAGACATTGCCTCCACATTTGAAATATGTATTTTTGGGGGAAGATGACACCTTGTCAGTCATCATCTCCGCAGAGCTGATGGAGGCACAGATAAAGGATGCATTGGTGGTTCTCAAGAGGAGGAAGAAAGTAATGGGCTGGCAAATGTCAGATATTAGGGGTATCAATCCAACTTTTTGCACACAGAATTTTTATGGAGGAAGGAGCGAAGCCAACTGTACAACATCAGCGGAGGTTGAATTCGGTGATAAAGGATGTGGTTAGGAAGGAAGTGATCAAGTGGCTTGATGCAGGTGTGGTCTATCCCATTTCAGACAGTGAATGGGTCAGTCCCGTTCAGTGTGTTCTAAACAAAGGAGGGATGACCGTGGTCACCAATGAGAAGAATGAGCTGATCCCTACACACACAGTCACAGGCTGGCGAATTTGCATGGACTATAGAAAGCTCAATGAGGCCACAAGGAAAGATCATTATCCTATCCCATTTATTGATCAAATATTGGACAGGTTGGCTGGTCAAGAATATTATTGTTTCCTTGATGGATATTCTGGCTATAACCAAATAGCCATAGCACCGGAGGACCAGGAGAAAACTACTTTCACATGTCCTTATGGGACATATGCTTTCAGGTGGATGACATTTGGTCTATGCAATGCACCCGCCACATTCCAAAGATGCATGATAGCGATCTTTCACGATATGGTGGAAGATTTCGTCGAGGTATTTATGGATGATTTTTCTGTTTTCGGTAATTCGTTTGCTTCTTGTTTGCAGAATCTTGACAAGGTGCTAGCTCGATGTGAAGACTCCAACCTTGTACTCAACTGGGAGAAATGTCATTTTTTAGTCAAGGAGGGTATCGTCCTTGGCCATAAGGTGTCTTGAAAGGGGTTGGAAGTCGATCGTGCAAAGATCGAAGTGATTGAAAAGCTACCACCACTTGTGTCAGTGAAGGGTGTTCGCATTTTTCTCGGACATGCAGGGTTCTACAGACGGTTTATCAAGAACTTCTCTAAAATTTATAGACCAATATGCAGGTTGCTAGAAAAAGAGGTGAAGTTTGAGTTTGATGAGGATTGTGTTAAAGCATTCGAGGAGTTGAAACAGAAGTTGATAGAAGCACCTATTCTCATTTCTCCGAAATGGGAGCAACCGTTTGAATTAATGTGTGATGCAAGCAATGTAGCTGTAGGAGCTGTATTGGGGTAGCAGAGAAATAGAATTTTTCATTCCATTCATTATGCAAGCAAAACACTTGATGCAGCTCAAGTCAATTATACAGTTACTGAATAGGTGATGCTAACATTGGTGTTCGCGTTTGATAAATTCAGGTCCTACTTGGTGGGGTCTAGAGTAGTGGTGTATACCGATCATGCAGCGATTCGGTATATGTTTACCAAGAAGGATGCAAAGCCCAGGCTGATCAGATGGATCTTGTTGTTACAAGAGTTTGACCTGGAGATTCAGGACAGAAAGGTGAGCGAGAATCAAGTGGCAGATCACCTATCGCGACTAGAAAGCCGGTCGCATGTGAAGGAAGGTGATAGCATCAAAGAAGAGTTCCCGGATGAGCAGCTCTTGGCAATAAGGGAAGCTAAAATCCCTTGGTATGCAGACATTGTGAATTTGCTGGTGAGTGGAGTCTATCCACCAGAGGCTACGGCTCAGCAGAGAAAGAAGTTGAGACATGATTGCAGGTATTACATTTGGGATGAGTTGTACTTGTTTAAGCAGGGACCGGATCAGGTGATGAGAAGATGCATTCCAGAGAGCCAGATTGCAGAAGTATTGAGGAGTTTTCACTCATCATTATATGGAGGGCACCACGGAGGCGAGCGGACAGCGCACAAGGTGCTACAGTCAGGTTTCTTTTGGCCTACACTGTTTAGAGACTCTACGGCATATGTAAAAATGTGTGATAGATGTCAAAGAACAGGAAAAATTGGTAGAAGGCAAGAAATGCCACTGCAACAAATATTAGAAGTGGAGATCTTTGATGTATGGGGAATAGATTTCATGGGCCCGTTCCCACCGTCATTTGGTAATCGTTACATCTTGGTAGCCATTGATTATGTATCCAAGTGGGTTGAAGCAACAGCTTGCCCCAGGAATGACAACAAGGTGGTAACAAAGTTCATGAAAAAGCATATTTTCACCAGGTTCAGGACACCCCGAGCCATTATCAGTGATGGAGGGGCTCATTTTGTAAATGCAAGTTTCAAGAATTCGCTAGCTAAGTATGGGGTGCGGCACAAGGTAGCAACAGTGTATCATCCCCAAACTAGTGGGCAAGTGGAGGTGTCGAACAAAGAGATAAAGCAGATTCTACAGAAGATAGTGAATGCACAATGAATTGATTGGTCAAGCAAACTCGACGATGCATTGTGGGCTTATAGAACTGCGTACAAGACACCCATTGGGACTTCTCCGTACAGATTGGTCTATGGAAAGGCTTTTCATCTGCCTGTGGAGCTAGAACATCGAGCTTTTTGGGCCGTGAGGAAATTGAACATGGATCCAGAGCTAGCAGGGAAGAAGAGGTTGATGCAACTCAGCGAACTTGATGAGTTTCGTTGGCATGCTTATGAAAGTGCCAAATACTACAAGGAAAAAATGAAGAAGTGGCATGATAGGCATATGGTGCATCTGATCTTTGAGCCAGGGCAGAAGGTGTCGCTATTTAATTCGAGACTGAAGCTTTTTCCAGGCAAGTTGCGGTCCAAATGGTCAGGGCTGTTTGAAGTGGTGAGAATGACCCCGCACGTGGCAGTGGAGTTGTGGCAAGAAGATAGAAGCGCCACATTTTTGGTGAATGGGCAAAGATGTAACCATTATTGGGGTGAGGACGTTATTCGAGAGAAGATGTCCATCACTCTAAAGGATGATTGAGCAATGAATGACGTCGAGTTGCGATGGTAAATCATGCGCTGCACGGGAGGCAACCCTTGAATGTGTTGTAATAGATAAGTAGAGCTATTTGAAAAAAAGGAAAGAAAAAAATATATAAAAAGAGAAAAACAAAGAAAAATAAAAAATAAAAATTCTTTTGTGTTGAAACCTATGAGGTCTAACCAATTTTGTTGTGATGAAATGATTTCCAGGTGGAACGGAGGGCAAGAATGCAAAGAAACACAAAGGAAAAAAATCGAGGTGAGAAAATAAAAATTGGCACATTACAGTGAGCCTGCGCGATGGCTCCGTGTCACGGAGGGGGTGCTCCGCGTTACCCTCCTGACACGTTGAGGCGTGTTCCAGATTTTTAAAAATCCAGAACACTGGTGCGATGGCTCCGTGTCACGGAAGGGGTGCTCTGTGTTGCCCTCCGTGACACATTGAGTGTTATTTCGCGTCGGGTCACACCGGGTCACCGGGTAACCCACGCGAAAAATTACCTTAAAATCCCAAATTCCCTCATTTTCTTCCTTTTTTTCCATTCCCTCCGTGACACAAACCCCAAATTCACTCCTCCCCCAACGTGCCACGGACCTAGGCATCATTTCTTCAAGTTTTCTTCGATTTCATCAAATCAAAGGTATGTTCTTGAATTTTTCCTTATTTTTTCTCAAATTTTCAATTCTTGAACATATGTGGTGATTAAACCTTTCCCTAAGTGAGAATTAAGCTTGAATTCACTTGAGCTATGATTGATTGATGTTCATAGTATTGTTGTGAGTATATGAACTCGATGATTGCATGGTTTATTGAATTCTTGTGAAATTGATAGCTAGGGTTGAAAATTGAATAGGAAGAAGATTAAATTCTTTGAAATGTTGAAAAAAAAAAGTGGGTTGTGCATGTTGGGTGAAGTGAAATATATTGTGATTGATGTTAAATATGCTAAGTTAAAAGAAGGAATTTTGGGAAAATGCAATTGGAGAATTACATAGGTTGTTGAAAAAATTGCTATGTGCTATGATGTTGAAATTGAATCGATGGAGAAATTTGTAGTTGTTCTACGAAGTCTGAGTAGTACATAGTCATTGTTTCATCGACTCATATGAATGCACTAAGCATGTTGAATGTTAAGAATTGGAAAATCATGAATGTCTTGTCGAATTGTTTGGATTGTGGCTTAAGGTTGAGTGTGGGGTGATCAAATTAAACCCAACCTTAGTTGTAGTTAATTATGACTTGCATAACATTGGGAATGTATGTTTGATTGTACAGGAACAATGTCAGGCAGACAGGACAAGGGAAAGGGCGCATCCATATCGGGCACCGGCAGGAAAAGGATACGATTGGGAACAGCAGTTCCAGCAACACCAGCGGTTCCGCGAGGCCAACGCCGACAATACGGAACCTGATGGGTGACTGATGAGGGGAAGAAGTGGTATGCAAAACACAAAGAAACCAAATACTTCCCAGAGGAGCAGATAGCACGGGAGCCGCTGGCATAAGAATTCCCGCGGATTGTACACCGGATTGACACTGCTGGGATGAACTTCATCTTTGAAGAGCCTAGGGAGTGCAATCTCCATTTTATCCGGGAGTTTTATGCCAACTGGAACCCGACCCTATGCAGTCACACTGTCAAAATCAGGGGGCAGGTTGCCACTTTTGAGCCCAATCACTTGAATGCAATCCTAGAGGCGCGGGACACAGATGCTCATGTCCTTAGGCAGCTGAACATCACTCCACCCTATGCGGACATCAGACGCACCTTATGTGGAGCCCGATCGACAGCAAGGTGGAGTAGGCACAAGCAGAGGGGCTACCATCAGACATTGCCCTACTCTCAGATGAATCGGGAGGCCCGAATTTGGCTGAAAATTGTGTGTTCCTGCTTGATCCCTGGGGTGCACATGACAGATGTCACCCGGGATAGAGTGTGCTTGGTGTATGCCCTGATGAAAAGGATTGAAATTAATGTTGGGGCGGTGATCATCTCCGCCATGAAAAGAGCCCGACTGCATCATGGGTGTAGATACGAGTTCGATGGTTTGCTTACCACGTTCCTAAGGGGCCACGATAACGAGGAGGAGGCCCTGGATTACATCCCACAAATTGACAGGCGTGTCTTGGATGTCACCAAAACCAAGGCACTTGACACTACTCATGGGCCGATACTCACACTATCCGAGCGACATGCTCGGGATGACCAGTATATGGCCCACATGTATGGATGCAGATGTTGCAGCTGTGCATAGGCGGGAGGTCAGCAACGGAGGATGAGCTATGGCAGCTCGAGCTGGATTACCCATTCGGCGAGAATGCCAGTGCTCTATGCAGAGTGGGGCCCACATTTGTGGAGCCCATAGATGATGATGTCCCCACCGATGAGGAGACACACCAGGAGGACTCAGATGTTGAGTTAGACGAGGACAGCAGGGGTGATTCTGATATGGGAGACGAAGCAACGACACCTGATGAAGAAGTTGAATACTTCAACTGATCAAGGAGTTTAACCACCTACCTTTGTGATATGTTGAAATTTTGTGAACACTGGGGACAGTGTTCGATTTAAGTGTGGGGTGGGAGTAGTTAGGTGCCACCTGCTTTGTTTGTGTTTATGTTTTGTTTTTTGTTGTTGTTGTTGTGCCTGTGCAAAATGTGACCTTGTGACTCTGTGTTGTGTGTTCTGTAATTAAGTTGGTGTTGAAATGAATGTTGAGCTGTTGTATGTTGTGTTGAGCTACTGTTGTACATGATGAGCTACTATTGGTTTTGTTGGTTCAGAATTCGTGTTACGTGTTGTACATGATATTAAGTTGTAGAGGTGATTCGTATGAAAGCATGCAAATGTGTAAACATGTTGAGATACCTAGGCCATAGAGTTCGATTCGGTGTGATCGAGGCTTAATAGTGAATTCTTGTAATTAGCTGATTGAAGAGTCTGTGAATATGTCTTGAGTTGAGCATGTGCAATGAGTGTGAGGTGAGGTTTCGATTATTCCATGCTATTATGAAGTGTCTAGAACTTTCCTGGTGTGTGTACTAAAGGAAATGAAGGATGTGTATTGTAGGAAAGGATGTAGGTATTTCTTTGAATAAATCGAAAGTTTCTCCATTATCATACCTACCTTGAATGTACATCCTAGTTAGCCCCATTGAGCCTTTAGCCTATTTTTTTCTTTTATTTGAAGAGGTACAAATCGAGCTTAATCCCTTCTTTTCATTAGCCGTGAATTGATTCAAAACTCTTAAGCGCTCAAGAAAAACAATTTTTCCACAGTGTAAAGGAGTACGAAGTGTGAAACGGAAGGAAAAGCGGAAGTTGTGAAAGTTAAAGAAAGGTCAAAGGTGCACTTGCTGATATTAAATAAAATAAAGATGTATAACTAATCTTTGCTAGTAAGTCGAGTGTGCTTAAAGAAATGGTAACAAAAACAAAGAAAAAAAAATTTCAAGAATGAGAGGATGAAGGAAGAAACAATGGCCGTAATGATGGTGGGATGTATTGAAAAGCGCTTAAGGAAGCTAGTTGCTATTATTGGTTAGCCTAGTATTTACTAGTTCCTTGGCTTACATTACAACCCGTAAGTCCTACGTGATCTTACATCACGCGTCCTTATATTAGTGGAGTAATACACTAGAGGCAAGCCTATGGTTCATGACATGATGCATGTGAATTCTTTGGGACAGAGCGAAATCGTATTCATATACCCCTACATGTAGTGCTTTGGAAAGCATATGATGGCAAATGGGGTAATTCTCTTGTGTTGTGAGGGCACATGCTTGACGAGAGAATAATTTCGTGTCAAATGTCTTGATCAGTTGATTTGCACAAGTTTGCCAAGATCGAGAATCGATTTTTGAGCTTAGGAGGTCTTAATGTGGTGTACTTCATTGTATTGATGAGACCATGCATGTTTTCTTGATGATTTGCTATATTAAATAATCGGTATAGCTGTAGCTTGAATTGTCGAGCCAAAGTAGCGGTGCGTGGGTGTTAATCGCATGAGATGTGAGAGTATTGTTCGAGGACGAACAAGGTTTTAAGTGTGGGGTAAGTGATCTTGGGTAGAATTGCATGCCCAAGTGATACTCGAATGCTTCATTTAGACTTGTTTATCTATCGGTATGTGTACATTCTCATGTGATTTTTAGTTAAAATGTGAATTTATACTAACCAACATAATTAGTGTTGTTTTACAGGTAAAAGGAAATTTTGGAAGCTAATATACATGTTGGTGAAGATCGGGAATGAACTTGGATACAAGGAGTGGAAAATGACAAGGGAGAGCAGCAAAAATAGGGGCTCCGCGATGGAGCCATGTCACGCTGCCATCGCGGAGGCATTCTGCCTCGGATGAAATAATTTTGGCAATTTCTAGTGAAGGTGCGTGATAGCACCGTAGAACGGAGGGAGTGCTCCACGATACACTCCGTGCCACGTTGCTTGTTATTCCGGAAAAAATTCTCAATAGTATAAATAGCACACTTAGGTTTTATTTTAAACATTCTGACTTGGTTGAGCAAGAACGTGGGTTACAGGCAGTTGAGAGAACGAAAATTCTAGGGTTCTTCTCTATCTCTTTCTCTTTTATCTCAATTGTTTGTATGAATTCTACTTATTTGATGATGTTTAATCCATAAATGAGTGGCTAAATTCACTTCTTGCTGAGGTTAAGAACAATTGTAGTGGAATGTAATATTTGTTCATTTCAGTTTTCATCTTTTCTTCAATGGTTGTTCTATCAATTCTTGTTTTTACTGCATTAATGTTTGGCCAATGTTAATGTATATCTAGAAATCCGATTTTTGATTTTGAAAAGGAAAGAAATTGAAAAGATGTGAATTGGTAGGATATGATCTCTTCTTAGTTTAGAAAATTGAGATTTGATTTACATTCAGAATAGAAATATATCTAAAAGTCTTATTAGTCAATTAAGGAATTGGTATTGTATGGCTAGAGCATGAAATTCTTTTATCACAGAAATGTAGATTAAGGTTTCATGATTCTTAATTGGATAGGAGTTGAAAGATCCAATCCATAGGCAATAATTCTTGACTAGCAACCGAAGAAAAGATTAGCTAAATTGAATTGATAAATTACTTCCTTGCATGTTTGTTTAACCTCAGCTTGCTCATTACTATTGTTCAGACTCAAATTATAATATTAACTATGATTTTTATTACTTAGCAAACTTAACTCTCAAAATATTGTTTAATTGGTTGTCTGCATTCATAAAGACATAGTTCACTGACGCTTAAGTTAATTAGTACCGTAGTTCAGTCCCTGTGGGATCGATACTTGGCTTTATATAAGCCAATTTACTACTTGTTCGACCACATGCACTTGCGTGTAGTCACCACACCGACCGACCACTGACCTCCACCTACCCTTAGCAGGGCACTTGACAAGAAAGATGATTGATGTTACAAAGGTCAAGAAGACAAACACCACATCCAGCATAGCACTCACTCCAGTTGAGCGCTATGCTCGTGATGACAGTTGGGGAGGCGTATGTTTGGGACGTTTGAGTTGTAGTTAATATTGGGGGTAGACCTGCGACTGCTGAGAATATATCTGTACTATAGAATCAATACTTACTCATAGATAATGCTATAATGATGTGCAAGATGGTGCCAGATTTTAAGGAGCCACTAGATGATAATGAGTCTACATTGCTAACCGATGTAGTCGATGACGATGATGCCACCACTGAAGTAATGTTAGTTGATGATGCAGAAGATGATAATGATGACTAGGATTTTAATCCTGATGATGATGACTTTGCTTAGAGGCCCAGGAAGTTTCTTTTCTCTCCCTACTTGTGATGACATGCTTGTGCACTGTTTAAGTATGGGGTGGAGGAAATAAATTTCCTATTTATTGTATCTTTGCTAGATTATTAGAGTTGATTATAGTAAGGGTTGTCAAAACTTCTGTGTTAGTTAGCTTTTTTTGTAATTGCTAGTAAGTGGATGGCTATAGAAACCGCAATATTGTTATGTTATGTGTTTGTCCGTTTCTGCTTGTTTGTTTAGTTCAATTGAGAGTCAAATATTTCTTAGAGTCCGTCATAGGTGTAGTGATTAGTCCCGGTGATGGATGGATGACTACCATCTTAAGGGAAATTAGTCACATTTTTTTAATTTTTAGGTTGGAGTAAAAAATTGTCACTTGTATACTCTTGACATTCCACTTAGAAGTTAAGCTAGAAGCAAGAAGTGGTCATGTTAAATGCATGAGAAGTAAAAATTCCATGATAAACACATAGGTTCTTTAACTTATCACAAGGATAAAGATTTTTGGGGTTGATAATGGAACTTCATTTAATATGATTGTGTCGATATTTGGCCATAAGAAATTGCTCAGATCATGATGCCATGAAGTGTGAGCTTGAAATTGTTGTGTTTTGTACATAGAGTAACATCTAGAACTTGCCTAAAATGTGTGTGCATAATATCTAGTTATCACAGAGGTAAGATATTATTAAGGCATTTCTTTGATATACCCATGTTTGTCCATTGTTTTTGTATCTCCTTTAACATTATCCCTAGTCAATCCCATTGAGTTGTAAGCCTATATTTTTTCTAGCCAGAAAAGAAGCATATTTCTTTTGTTATGTGATCTCTAGAAGTTTGGTCCAAGACAGTATAATGCACTTTGAGATTTAAGAATGAAGGTTCCACCTGTGTAACAATGTTAAGGGAAAGGAAAGAAAAAATGTGGATGGCAAGATGAGAAAAATAGGAAAGAGTGGTGCCCAAAGAATAAAATGTTTACTTGCTGCTAGAACATAAAGAAAAGATTCTTAATAGTTGATTATCTTGGTTTATGTCTAATAGTAGGAGTCAAGGAAATCCCTTAGCCCCTCTTGATCCAGAAATCGAAAGGACTTTAGATAAGCAGACACAGATGGAGGACAACAAACTTAAGCTAAACCTAGCTGACAATAGGGATTCCCCACTAGCTGGTATCACAAGAAAGAATTCTTGTTAAAGTTTGTTAAGACCAGCCTAGATAATGCATCTAAAGCATTCATCAAGCAAAAAATCACCAAGGAACTTTGAGCTAAATCAAGGAAGAGTGTGACCAGTGAAGAATATGTGTCAGTAGCTAGGTAAACCTCATACAGACTCTCATAAGCACTTGATGATATTTGTTGAGCTGAGCGAGAGCTTCTATTATCAAAATATCTTAGACAAGTATGTGAAGCTAACATTATTCCCATTTTTACTGATAGGGGAAGCCAGAGAGTGGTTGCACAATGAACCTATCAGATCCATCACTTCTTGGAAAATTCTATCAAAAAAATTTATCAACTGATTTTTCTCATCCAGGAAAATGAAATAGTTGAGAGGGAAGATCTTCGGGTTCATTCAAAGGGATAGTGAAATTCTAACTCAAGCATGGGAAAGGTACAAAGGCTTCTTGCTAGAATGTCCAAATCCTATGCAGCCGAAATAAGATTATAAGGCATAAATACATTGAGGTGTTGAAGTAGGATACCAAGATAGTATTACACGCGACTTCTCAAGGCCAAATATTGTCAAAAAGTTATAATGAGATTGAGGCTTTACTTAATTGATGTATGTAGCATTTGGCACATTGAAAACCCCAAGAGTGTTGGAGGTTTATGATGTACGACTATATGATCAGACATTAATCAACTGGTTAATGCAATACACAATTTGTTCACCACTCCACAAGTGTAGTAGCTTCAGCAGATACAAGCAGCTTGTGAACTTTGTGGAGATGGTCATGCCCATGCAAGTTGCCCACTAGATCTAGAGTATATCTACTATGTTGGACAAACTCGAAACATTTCCTTTTCAACAAAAAGTATATAAATATATTAAAACTATGATATTAAGAAAAACATGTAGAATTAATATGCAAGGAAGACAAAGGGTACTAAACTTCTATGTAACTGATGGATAAATATATGCATTTTTCCCAATATCAGCATCCATACATTGACTCTTACTCATCCTCAAGCGAGTACCTAACTTAACACCCTATCTTCAAGATGGCAGCTTTTCGAGTTATACCAAGTGAATAGGTATATTCAGACTAAGGCTATTGACCAATAGTTATGCAATTCCTTAATATATCATGCTTTCACAATTCCAAATATTTTAAAGTTCAACAACAACCTCCTCAAGACAACCTAGCCTCAAAAGTCAACTCTTTGTATAGTTATTGTAACACCGCAAAAGTTTGTAGACAAAAACCAAAAGATCTTGCCTCAGAATGACTCAACCAATGAGTCGTTGTCAGAAATAATGACCCGTCAAAAGTGTCATTGTAAGCTCCAACAAATTTCCTCTAAGGTACCAACGATCCATTCATGAGTAATGAGTCATCATGTCGCTCGTTGTAACCAATTCCAGAAATCTGCTAAATCCTCCATTCAAATAACGGGCCAGACGATGAGTCGTGGTTCGATATAATGACTCGTCCTATGTAGCTGTTGAGTGTGATCCAAAAAATTCTTAAGTCACCCAGTGACAACGAAGGGAAATAGCAACCTGTTGTTTCGGATAACGGGTCGTCCTGCCCATCCATTGGGGGATATCAAGAGTTGGTTCAAATCTCTTCCAATGACAACGTGTAGGACCAACGACTTATTATTCCATCCAATGAGTTTTTGTTCCCTTCTATTGTTTAGTTCTAGTAATTAGGATTTTCAAACCTAGGACCAATAATGTTTCACAGAATGAGTCATTCGTAACTCCCCAAAAGTTCTTTGACCAAACCCAGAAAGGAAACTATAAAATCTTACCTAAGAAAGACTCAAACAATGAGTCATTGTTAGGAACAACGACCCATCAGAAGAGTCGTTGTAAGCTCCAATAAATTTCCTCCAGGGTACCAATTCTCCTATCAAACGAAGAGCTAGACAACGAGTCATGGTTTGATATAACGACTCATCCTATGTAGCTATTGAGTGAGATCCAGAAAATGCTTAAGTCACCCCAGTGACAACGGAGGGAAACAACAACCTGTTGTTTCGGATAACGGGTCATCATGTCCTTCCATTGGGGGATATCCACTGTTGGTTCAAATCTCTCCCAGTGACAATGAGTGGGACCAATGACTTGTTATTCCATCTAATGAGTCGTTGTTCCCATCTATTGTTTAGTTATAGTAATTGGAATTTTCAAACCCAGGACCAATGACTAGTCCCAACGAGTCATGGTAACAACCAACGACTAGTTGTGTGACCCGTTGGATCTTGACGGGTAACTTTTTAGACTTTCTTTCAGGGGCATTTTTGTAACTTCTTACCATTTTTAATGCCTAAACTATGTCATTTGGGGTAAATAATCAGGGGTTATAGGGAGTTAGTTTCTTCTACCTCATTTCTCACTTAGCCTCCCAAGAACAGACGTTTAGAGATCAAGATCTCTCCCCAGCAAGAAATATAGTTCTTCTTGCAGTTTAGAAATTCAAGGCTTCTTCTTAGGGACTTTGTTATTTAGGTGTGTGGGAATTCAACAGGGGAATTCTTCCATCCTTATGTCCCAAAAATTACCCTTAGAAACCTATTTTATTCTAGCCTTACAAGAGTTATGAATTAGGGCTTCTTCATGAGTGTTCCTAAACTCCAGTTTTCTTGCTAATTTTTATCACTGTAGCACATGATTGTTATGTTTTTGATATAGATCTCATAATATGAGCTTATCCCTAGTTTATTATGATATTTCAGTTGATTCTTACATGATTTAAAAGTTGGTCTGGAATGTTGTATTTTTTTATGGAATGTTACTTGAGCACAAATCCTCAATGTGTATGATTCAACTTAAAGTTATTGCTTTCAGACTATGAATATACTTAATATTACCCGAAAATGTTAGATGATCAGTTTTAATCTTCATCAGTATTTTATTAAATTTAGTAGTATCAGTTTAGCTGTATGATTGTCGTTCTTTAGACTGTCACGACACTTTCAGACAAAGCTGCTTTGACAAGTCTTAGAACACAGTTTATTTTAGGCCCTTAGACTATCAAAACACTTCAGATAAGTAGTTATGACTTAGTCCTAGGACATCACTTTTGAGGTATCACCTAGTTAGATATAAGTAGATTTTCAGTAGAAGTAGTACTTAGCAACGAGCGGGCCAGGGTTTGGCGCACCTAGGTTCCCAAAACTACATGTCATCATAGATTATTAGCTTGAATGGGCCCCAGACAGTGATCACATAGCTCACCCACTATACCATAGCAAGGTACAGTAGGCTCTCTTCGATGGGATTTATACATCAAACTCCACGTCAAGCTCACGTAGTTATATGTCGGTTATAGGCTCTCTCATAGTATAGTTCAGACTAGTACAGTCATAGTCTCCAGTGTAGTTCAGTCTCCCAGATTTCAGGAGATGCTTATGACCTTCATACATTTATTAGTTCTTATAGTATTTTCATACTTTTAGCTTCTTTTCAGTACTTACAACTCTAGATATGGTCATTGCATGCCTTGTCCGTACAGTTTACATATTATCAGTATTCTTATTTTTAGCTTATATCTCACATACTCAGTACATTCAAAGTACTGATCGCATATTTCCATGTGCTATATCATTTTATGATATAGGCTCAAGTACCCAACCTCAACACTGTAGCTAGTTTTCTCTCGGCGATTCCCCAGCAGCTTTAGTTGTGAGTCCTCAAATACCGAGGGTCAGAGTTCCTTTTTTAGTTGTTGTTTTCAGTTTAGTTTTAAACATTAGAGTTATCTTGGAGCTTTTCCTAGCAACTCATCAGTTCTTTTTAGAAGGCTTTCAGACAGTACATGTTAATTTTAGCTTGAGTTTCAGTGTTTGTTCAACTTTTTGTTATAAATCAGTATCTTCTTATTTCTTTAGCCAGCTTCGGCTTAATATTATTTTTAGTAGATCAGTTTTAATAGAAGTATTCTTTACCATGGGTTTGCTTAGGGTCACTTGTGATATTAGGTACCGTGTCGCATACAGTGTGTGAACTTGGGTCATGACAAACTTGGTATCAGAGCCATGTTTAGAGTGTCCTAGGATGTCTAAGAGCCACATCGGTTAGATTCCTTTTCATAGGTGTGAAGCATGCCACACTTATGAGGAGAAGGCTATGAACCGTTTTTAGAAAAATTTCCTTTTGTTTATGATTCTTAGCGTGCATAGAGTCTTATCTCTGAAATGTCCTCCTAACTCATGCTCTACCCTTTTCAGTTAAGGATGCCTCCCAAGAGAGGAAATGAAAGGAGGACTAGAAATGCTAATCAGTCAACCCAATCTGCTCCAGTAGCCCCTCAAGACAATCAAGTGTCACATGTAGAGTTCAGGGCTGCTATTCAGGTGCTGGCTCAGGCAATGACCAACCAGGTTAACCAATAAGTCATTGTGCCAATAAATACTAATGGGTCTACAATTGCTGCCACAGTCTGAGATTTTAGTCAGATGAATCCCCCAACATTTCATGGTTCTAAGACAAATAAAGATCCGCAGGAGTTCATTAACGAGGTGCAGAAGATCACCCAAATCATAGGTGTTACTTATATAGAAAGTGCAGATATGGCTACTTATCAGTTAAAAGGGGTGGCTCAGATTTGGTATAAGAAGTGGAAGGAGGGAAGGTGAAATGGTGCAGGTCTGATGGAATGGGATGAGTTTGTGACTGCATTCCTAGACAGCTTCTCTCTTCCAAAGTTAAGGGAAGCTAAGCCTGCTAAGTTTATGAACTTGAGCCAGAACGACATGACAGTACAAGAGAACGCATTAAAGTTCACTCAACTATCGAGGTTTGCTCTGGAAAGAGTTGTCGAGCTGAGAGCTCACATACTCAAGTTTGTGAATGAAATCTTGAACTTGGTGATCAAGGAGTGCAAACTGCTATGCTCATCAAAGACATAGACATCTCCAATCTCATCATCCACGCACGACAAATAGAGACAGAGAAACTGAAGGAGATAGAAAGGGAAAGTAAGCAGGCGAGGACAGGTTAGTCTGAGTATTCCTAGCATAAGTTAGATGGTGGTAATCGCCCCTAGCAGTAGCAACAGAGGCCTACAAAATCTTCTTCATCCAGTGCTCCATCTTTTAGGCCCCAGGAGAAGTGGGATATCAGTCTCCCAGTCCCAGAGCCATATTTCCAGCAGCCGCACTTTTCCGGCATGTCTTAACTGTGGTAAGAAAATCTAGGTGAATGCCATCTGGACAAAGAGGGTTGTTTTGATTGTGGCCATCTAGGCCACAAATTAAGAGATTGTCAGTCAGTAGGACGGGGGAAGGCCCAGTCCACTACATCAGCAGGTCCATCGGGTCATCTAGCTCAGTAGGGTACTACCTTAGGTATAGGTGGTAGTCAGCGCCAGAACTGATTTTATGCTTTATCCTCCCTTCAGGACTAAGAGAACTCCCCTAACTTAGTGACTGCAATTTTACATCTATTTCAAATAGATGTGTATGCTTTACTAGATCTAGGAGCCACACTTTCCTTCATGACTCCTTACATCGCTGTCCAGTTTGATATTAGTCCAGAAATTCTTCTAGAACCTTTTCCGTCTCTACTCCGGTTGGCGAGTCAGCTAGAGCTAGTCGGGTATACAGGAATTGTCCGATCATAGTGTTTCACAAAGTCACCTCAGTTGATCTAGTAGAGTTATATATGGTCGATTTTGACCTTATTCTTGGTATGAACTGGTTACATTCTTGCTATGCTTCAGTTGACTGTAGAACTAGAGTTGTTAGATTCCAATTTCCTAAAGAAAAAGTCCTAGAGTGGAAGGGTAGTACTTCAGCGCCTAAGGGTCGACTCATTTTATCTCTTAAGGATAGGAAAATGATATCTATGGGATAAATCTACCACCTAGTTAGGATCAAAGATTCCAATTATGAGACCCTGACACTTCAGTCAATTTCAGTTGTAAATGAGTTCCCTGATATATTCGCTGAAGCCCCTCCCGAGCGGGAAATAGACTTCGGTATTAACCTTCTTCCAAATACCTATCCCATCTCTATATCCCCTTATAGAATAGATCCATTTGAGCTTAAAGAGTTGAAAGAACAACTGAAAGACCTCTTAGATAAGGGATTCATCAGACCTAGTATCTTTCCATGGGGTGCCACAATCCTATTCATGCAAAAGAAAGACGATACACTCAGAATGTGCATCGACTACTATCAGCTGAACAAGGTTATAGTCAAGAACAGGTATCCTTTACCTAAGATTGATGACTTGTTCGACCAACTTCAGGGAGCTAGTTATTTTTCCAAGGTAGATCTCAGATTAGGATACATCAGCTCAGGGTTAGAAAATATAACATTCCAAAAATAGCCTTTAGAACTCGGTATGGTTACTACAAATTCATAGTTATGTCTTTTAGATTAAGCAATAGTCCTGTAGCTTTTATGGGCCTGATGAATAGGATATTCAAGACGTACTTGGACATGTTCGTTATTGTATTTATAGACAATATTTTGTTTATCCAGAACAAAGGAGGAGCATGTAGGCCATTTCAGAGTAGTTTTGCAGACTCTCAGGGACCATCATTTGTTCTCTAAATTTAGCAAATGTAAATTTTGGCTGAAGTCAAATGCATTTATCGGACATGTAGTCTCCAGTGATGGTATTCATGTGGATCCTTAAAAGATTACGGTAGTCAAGGACTGGCCAAGACCCATTTCTTCATCAAATATCAGGAGTTTTTTGGGCTTAGCCGGTTATTAGAGATGGTTTGTAGAAGGGTTCTCCTCCCTTACATCTCCTTTGACCATACTAATTCAAAATAAGGTGAAGTTTCAGTGGTCTAATGCATGTGAGAAGAGCTTTCAAGAGATGAAGACTCAACTCACCACAAGCCCAGTTCTGACTCTGCTAGAAGGTTCATGTGGGTTTGTGATCTATTATGATGCCTCCAGAGTTGGCCTTGGTTGTGTTTTAATGCAGCATGGTAAGGTAATAGGTTATGCCTCCAAAAAACTCAAGGTTCATGAGAAGAACTATCCATCTCATGATCTTGAGCTAGAAGAGGTAGTATTTGCCTTGAAGATTTGAAGGAACTACCTTTGTGGGGTTCATATGGATGTTTTTATGGATCATAAGAGCCTACAATATGTGTTCAGTCAAAAGGACCTGAATGTGCATTAGATAAGGTGATTAGAGTTGTTGAAAGACTACAACATGAGTGTGTTGTATCACTCGGGCAAGGCCAATGTAGTGGTTGATGCCCTCAATAAGAAGTCTATTGGGAGTGTTACTCATGTTGAGGATGGTAGGAAGGAAATGGAAAAGGATATTCATAGACTGGCTCAGTTAGGGATCCAATTGGTTGACTCAGCAAAAGGTGGAGTGGTAGTCCAGAGTGGGTCAAAATCTTCCCTAGTGCTAGAGGTTAAATCAAAGAAGGATGAAGACCAAATTCTACTTAGGTTAAAGGAAGCATTCCTAAAGAAAGAGGTGGAAGCGTTCTCCAAATAGTGTGCTCCATTATCAGCGCAGATTGTGTGTTCCCGATGTGGATGATTTAAAGCAGCGGATACTAATGGAAGCTCACAGCACCAAGTACTCTATCCACCTAGCTTCCACCAAGATGTACCGTGATCTATAGAATATCTACTGATGGAATGACATGAAGAAGGATATTACAGAATTTGTGACTAAGTGTTCAAATTGCCAACTGGTTAATGTAGAATAGTAGACAACTAGGGGTATAACTCAGGATATTAGCATTCCTACTTGAAAGTGAGAAGAATTAAATATGGACTTCATTACAGGTTTACCTCATACACACTGATAGCATGACTCAATTTGGGTAGTCGTAGATTGAATGACTAAGTTAGCACATTTCCTGCCAGTAAGACCACAGACCTAGCAGAGGATTATGCTAGAGTATACATTCGGGAGTTAGTCAGACTGCATGGAGTTCCTTTTTCCATCATATCAGATAGGGGTACTCAGTTCACCTCGTATTTCTAAAAGTCATTTCAGAAAGGATTTGGTACTCAGGTCAAGCTCAGCACAGCATTTCACCCCAGAAAGATGGACAAGCTAAGCGGACTATTCAGACATTGGAACATATGTTGAGGGCTTACATTATTGATTTCAAAGGCAGTTGGGATTATCACCTACCTCTCATCGAATTTGCATACAAAAATAGCTACCACTCTAATATTCTTATGGCCTTGTTCGAGCCTTATATGGTGTGAGGTGTAGATCTCCTATAGGGTGGTTTGATGTTGGTGAAGCTACCTTGATTGGACTTGATTCGGTACATGAGGCCATATAGAAAGTTCAACTTATCAGATAATGGCTGAGAACAACTCAAAGACAATAGAAATCATATGCAGATGTAAGGAGAACGGAGTTGGAGTTTGTTGCGAATGATTGGGTATATCTGAAAATATCACCTATGAAAGGAGTGATGATGATCGGGAAGAAAAAAAAGCTCAATCCCAGATATATTGGCCCTTACAGAGTCCTGAGATGCATAGGTAATGTGGCTTATGAGCTGGAGTTGCCTGCAGAGTTAGCATCGGTGCACCCAGTCTTTCATGTGTCCTTGTTGAAGAAATGCATCAGTAACCCAACCTCAATAGTGCCTCTAGAGAGTGTTGGGTAAAGGAAAGCCTCTCTTATGGAGAAGTTTCAGTTCATATCCTAGATAGTCAGGTTTGTAATTTCAGGAACAAGGAGGTTGCTTCACTAAAGGTTTATGGAGGAACCAACTAGTCAAGGGAGCCACATGGGAAGCAGAAGGAGAAATGATGGCTAAATACCCTCACCTATTCCCTCCCAGCTCAGCTTCAGCATCAGCTACTAAATTCCTCCTTAGTACCCTAGTTAGTTACGTACTCCTCAACTCTATTCATGTTTTAATGTGCACTCTAATTGCACAAGTTCAGTTAGTATGTCTACCTTAGTTTGGAGTGAGTCACTCCTTCAGCAATTAGCATATAGCATTCAGTTTTGGATTGCAGCTCTTTCCCCCAACCTTTCAGCTTACTCAGTCGTCATTCGAGGATGAATGTTCCTAAGGGGGAGATATTGTAACACCCCAAAAGTTCTTAGACCAAACCCAGACTTAAAATGAAAAAAACTAGAAAAGAAACCAGAAAATCTTATCTAGAAAGACTCAACCAACGAGCCGTTGTCAGGAACAATGCCCCCTCAGAAGAGTAAGTATAAGCTCCGATAGATTTCCTCTAGGGTCCCAATGAGTCGTAGAATGACTCGTTGCATGAAGTAACAACTCATCCTGTCGCTCATTGTAACCCAATCTAGAAACCTGCTAAATCCTCCTCTCAAACAATGGGCCAGACAATAAGTCATTGTTTGATATAATGAATCGTCCAATGTAACCTTTGAGTGAGATCCATAAAATTCTTAAGTCACCCTAGTGACAACGGATTGAAGAAATGACCCATTGTTTTGGATAACGGTCGTCTTGTCCGTCCGTTGGGGCATATCAATGTTGGTTCAAATCTCTCACAGTGACAATAAGTGGGACCTAGACTCATTGTTCCATCTTACAAGTTGTTGTTCCCGTCCGTTATTCAGTTTCAGCAAATGGGATTTTCAAACCTAGGACCAATGATTGGTCCCAACAAGTCGTGGTCACAACTAATGACTCGTGGTGTGACCCATTGGATCTTGATGAGTAACTTTTCAGACTTTCTTCCAGGGTCATTTTTGTAAATTTTCACTATTTTTAATGCCTAAACTACGTCATTTGGGGTAAATATTCAAGTTTTATAGAGAGTTAGTCAATTCTTCTCCCTCATTTCTCACTTAACCTCTCAAGAACAGAACGTTAGAGCTTAAGATCTCTCCCCAGCAAGAACTAGAGTTCTTCCTCCAGTTCAGAAATTCAAAGCTTCTTCTCAGGGACTTTCTTCTTTAGGAATGTGAGAATTCAACAATGGGATTCTTCCATCCTTGTGTCCCAAAATAATTACCCTTAGAAACATTTTCTATTCTAGCCCTGCAAGAGTTATTAATTAGGGCTTTTTTAGATAAACTATGAGTGTTCCTAAACTCCAGTTGTCTTGCTAATATTTATCACCCTAGCACATGATTGTTATATTTTTGATGTAGATCTTTTAATATGAGCTTCTCCCTAGTGTATTGTAATAATTGGGTTGGTTCATACATGATCTAAAAGTTGGTCTAGAATGCTGTATTTTTTTCATGGAATGTTATTTGAGCAAAAATCCTCAGTGTGTATGATTCGACTTAAAGTTATTATTTTCAAACTATGAATATAATTAGTATTCTCTGAAAATATCAGCTGATCAGTTTGACTCTTCATTGGTCTTTTATTAAATTCAGTAGTATCAGTTTATCAGCATGATTGTCGTTCTTTAGACTGTCAAGACATTTTCAGATAAATCAGCTCTGACAAGTCTTAGAATGTAGTTTCTTTCAGGTCCTTAGACTCTCAGAATACTTCAGATAAGTAGTTCTGACTTAGTCCTAGAGCACCATTTTCGAGTTATTTTTCAGTTAGATATAACTAGGTTTTCAGTGGGGGTAGTACTTAGCATCAAGAAGTCCAGGGTTCAGTGCACTAGGTTTCCAGAACTACGTGTCATCGTAGGTTATTCACCCCAATTGGCCCCAAACAATAATCACACAGCTCAGCCACTATACCCTAACAAGGTACCATAGGCTCTCTTTAATAGGGTTTATACATTGAAATCCATGTCTAGCTCACGTAGTTATATGTTGGTTATAGGCTCTCTCATAGTACAGTTCAAACCAATGCAGTCATAGTCTCCAATGTACTTTAGTCTCTCCGATTTCAGGAGATGCTTATGACCTTTAGACAGTTATTAATTCTTATAATACTGTTAGACTTTCAGCTTCTTTTCAGTACATAAGATGGTCATTACAATTCTTGTCAGTACAGTTTACATATTATCAGTATTCTTATGTTTAACTTATATCTCATATACTCATTACATTAAAAGTACTGATGTTAGGACCCCAGTTTACACCCTAGTCGTAACACGGGACAACGAACCCTGAAAGGCTCCAAGTCGACCCATGGCATACTCATAGCATAACACTTACCGTATAAACAACTAACAGAAAAATAACCAAGCAGAAGCTATTAAGGAGTCAAATTTAAAACTTAAAGACATAATCTAACAAAACTTTAATACATAGACTGAATTTGATTACACATGTCTGAAAGCCTCTACTAAACTGATGAGTTGCTGGGACAGGTCCCCAGCTAACTTATAAAGTATGAAAACTATAATATAACTAAAATAAGAACGTAGACCTCGTCCTTGAGAGATAAGGACTCACCACAATTCGCTGAGATGGAAGAAAGAGCGTGTCTACCCGCGGGGCTGAGTCTGGATACCTGAATCTATATCATGAATTGATATAGCACAAAAAGTATGTGGGCAGTACTTGGAATGCACTGAGCATGTAGGAAACGTAAATAAACTAAACATGCAAGTATACAAGAAGGAATAAATGGAATACATCGGCATATAATTGATTTTGAATGCAACAATCCTCTTCTGAGTCACATACACATATCAACATGAAACTTGTATTTGGAACTCATATTCTGAAGCATCATCAAACCTATACATAAGGGTCATGTACTGAACATATAATGAGAGTTGAAACTAAAGCTAATGTCATACATTGTACTGAATATCCATTGATAACTGAGTTTGCATTAGGTATATCTATTTTAAACTGAAGTCTGAACTATACGGAACTGAGCCAAACTGATCACATAAACTAAGGGAGTCATTCCCTGCTATGGAGAGTCCCAACTGAACTAGGGAAAACATTCTCAGCTATGGAGAGTCCCAACTAATATAAGGGAAACGTTCTCCGCTAAGGAGAGTCCCTGGCTAATTGAGGAAAACATTCTCAGCTATGGAGAGTCCCTGACTGACTAAGGGAAACATTCTCGGCTATGGAGAATCCCTGACTGACTAAGGGAAACATTATCGACTATGGAGAGTCCCTGGCTAACTAGAACATGAGGAGTACTGATCTGATATTATACATCTAGTTTATGCTACTACAGCTAATTAGAAACATGAGCATTTACTGATTTCATCATACGACATTCGTTTAGAAAGGATTAAGGCTACTTTCTACTAACAACAAGCCAAAAAGTCTTAAGGATCTTTCTCATGCTTTATCATCATAATTCATATCGTCATGGTACCAAATCATCATTTAATCCACACCTTTTACATTTACCAACATCTATAGATTTATATCATAATTTACACACCTCCACAACATTCAAGTTCCGAGCTCATAACATACGATGTATAATGATCTTGGGCAGATTTATATGCCCAAGTGATACTCAAACGTATCATTTTCGCCTTGTTTGTTGTGCAATGTGTATACATTTTCATGTAATTGGTAATAAAATGTGAATTTATACTAACCAACATGATTAGCATTGTTTTGTAGGTAACATATGATTTAGAGGAGCAAAAATGCATGTTGGAACAATATTGGAGTTGGACTTGGATGCGAGCACGGAAAAGACATTAGAATGCACAATGTAAAGGGGCTCCGCGATGGAGCCGTGCCACGCTACCATCGTGGAGGCACACTGCATGGAGGATGAATTAATTGGGCAATTTCCAGTGAAGCCTCGCGACAGCTCCGTGGCACGGAGGCAAGCCTCCGCGTTGCATGTCGTGCCACGTTGAGGCTATATTCCCGGACCCTGGATTTCCAGTGAGGGTCCGCGTCCATGCCGTATCACGGAGGCAGTGCTCCGCGTTGGCCTCCGTGACACGTTGCTTGTTATTCCGGGAAAAATTCCCAATAGTATAAATAGAACACTTAGGCTTATTTTTAATTAATTCAGACTTGGTGGAGCAAGGACGTGGGTTACAGGCAGTTGAGGGATGAAAAAGCTAAGGGATTTTCTCTCTTTCTTTCTTGTTGCAATCAATTGTTTGTATGATTAACACTTGTTTTAGGATGATTAATCCACAAATGAGTGGCTAATTCTCTTCCTTGCTGAGGTTATGAACAATGGTGATGAATTTTGATTATTGAATTGTATGGTTTTTCATCTTCTTCTTCCATGTTGTTCTATTAATTCTTGTTTCTACTGCATTAGTGTGTGGCCGACATTAATGTACATCTAAAAAGTCCAATTTCACTCGAGAGAGCACGAAATTGGAAAGTTGTGAATTAATAGGGTATTGTTCTTAACTTGATTTGGGAAAATTGGGTTTTGATGTGCTTTCCTGATAGAAATATACTTGAAAGTTGTATTAGTCAATTTAAGAACCGGAATTGTATTGCTAGGTCATAAATTGCATTTGATCACAGAAATGTAGACGAATGGTTTATGATTCTTAACTGAGATTAAATACGAGAGCTTTAATCTCTAGGCTAATGTTCTTGGCTAGCAACAGGAAGAGAAGAATAACCAAATTATGATTATAATCAAGTTCATTACTTGTTCTTAACCTTGGCATGCTTATATCCATAGTTTCAATTCACAGTAAATATTTGTTGATAGTTTTAGTATATAATTTATAAACAAAAATTATTTAACTTTAGGTTACGTTGTCGTCAGCAATATAGTATACTTGAGCAATTTTACTTATCCAGAGTCTCCTTGGTTCGATACTTGGCTTACTTAGCCACTTTATTACTTGTTTGACCACGTGCACTTGCGTGTCGGTTTTAACCTATACCAAACCCACCGAACAAGTTTTTGGCGCCGTTGCCGGGGAGACTAGGCAATTGGTGAAATTGTGTTAAGTGTAAATTTACTGTATTTTTATTTTATTTTCTTAAGTGTTGACAACTTGGTCTTAGCCTGTATTTTGCAGACTTGATTTCTGTGAACACTGGCAAAGGAAAAGGAGCTGGTGGAATCTTGTACAGAGCCTGAACATGAATTTCATAGTAAACGCAGAGAAGCTCTACAAAAGAAGCTGCAGTTTCTCAGACAGACTATAATGGAGCAACAAAATCCACCGGTTGTGAGGGCAGTGTTAGTGCCCGATGAAGCAGCAGCAAGGCCGGTTCGCGAGGTGGCAATCCCACATGCCAACAATGTACATTCAAGTATCCGCAAACCAGAGCCTGGAGGGAGATTTGAATTAAAGTAGAACATGGTGCAACTATTGCACACAAGCAGGCAATTTACCGGTCTCCCTCATGAAGACCCATAACAACATCTCCAGAATTTTTTGGAGATAAGTGACACTTATATACCCGCTGGAGTGTCACCTGATTATGTTCGGCTCACCCTATTTCCGTTTTCTTTACTTGGTGAAGCCAAGAGGTGGTTAAAAGCTGAACCACCAAATTCTATATCAACGTGGGATGATCTTGCACGGAAGTTTTTGATAAGATTTTTTCCCTCTGGTAAAACAGCCAGACTTAGAAGTCAAATTCTAAGTTTCAAACAGAGGGAGGGAGAAAATTTGTATCAAGCCTGGGAAAGATTTAAATCCATGTTGCGGGACTGTCCTCATCATCATCAGTCCAATGAGGTGTTGGTACACACATTTATTGAGGGTTTGGAACCCCATACTAAAATTTTGCTAGATTCAGCAGCTGGAGGGCAAGCGCCGGAAAAGACTTATGAGGAGTTGTACACTTTGCTCAACCGAATTTCATAGGGCAATCCAGAATGGAATGCTGACTCATCTCGAGGTGGAGCAAGGAAAGCAGCGGGAGTGCTTGAAGTGGATGGATTTACAGCTATCGCTGCACAAATAGCTGCCTTGCAGAATCAGTTAAACAACCACTTCAGCAATATAAACTTGAACCAGCCTTCAGCTTCAGTCAATGCGGTCCAGCAAATATGGTGTGAAGTGTGTGGTAGCAGTGAGCATTCACCTGAGTGCTGTGGAGCAAACCCAGATTCGGTTAACTTTGTGGGCAATGCACAAAGAAATCAGCAGCAGTTTGGTAGTGGCTACAACTCAAATTGGAGGAACCATCCAAATTTTTCGTGGGGTAGCAACAATCAACAAGGCCAAAGTTTGGGTCAGGGTATGCACAGGAATCAAGGAGGGAAACAGAACTACCAATCTCAATTCAGAAATCACAATGCCCCTCCTCCACCACCATCACCGACCATTGAGGAAATGTTCAAGACCATGATCGCTAATCAGGCGCAATTGCAGGCTGACTATGTTAAATTGGCAACTGAAGTGAAGAATAATCAATTAGCGACCAAGGCTCTTGAGTATCAATTTGGGCAATTTGCTAGTGCCCAAAACACAAGGACCAGAGGAGGACTGCCTAGCGAGACGGATCCTAATCCGAAGCAGGTAAATGCGGTGACCACACGGAGCGGTTTGCAGCTTAAGGAGGTGGAACCGGAGAGATCACCTCAAAAGTCAGGAGCAGCAGATGTTGAGGAGGAACAAAGTTCTGATAGGGGGAAGACCAAAGAAGCAGAATCAGAAAGACCTCCACCCCCGTTCCCTCAACGACTCAAGAAACACAAGGAGGAGGCGTGTTTCAAGAAATTTATGGAGGTGCTTAAACAGGTACATGTTAACTTACCTCTTGTTGATGTCTTGCAGGGAGTGCCAAAATATGCTAAATATATTAAAGACATCGTGGCCAACAAAAGTCGTTTGACTGAGTATGCCACGGTAGCTTTGACGGAGGAATGCACTTCCCGGATCCAAAATAGACTGCCTACGAAGCTGAAAGACCCTGGAAGTTTTACTATCCAACTTACAATTGGGCAGAGTATCCGAGCTCGTGGATTGTATGACTTGGGGGCGAGCATAAATCTGATGCCATCTTCGGTATTCAGAAAGTTAGGTCTAGGGAGTCCTAGACCTACAACCGTAATCTTGCAGCTAGCAGACAGATCCTTAGCTAGGCCGGATGGCATTGTTGAGGATGTTCTTGTGCAAGTGGGCTCCCTCATTTTCCGGTTGATTTTATTGTTCTGGATTTTGAACCAGATGCTGAAGTCCCATTTATTTTGGGACGACCCTTTTTGGCAACCGGAAAAGCATTAATTGACGTGGCCGCGGGACAACTTACAATGCGAGCACATGACAAGGTAGAGGTATTTGATGTGCTAAAAGCCATGAAGCTGCCAGCTATAAATGAGGAGCTTTCGGAAATTAGTGTGGTTGAACATGGAGAAATTAGGCAGGTTGTTGAATCTCAAGACCCATTGGAAAGTGCATTGACGCATTCTGATCATTTTGGGGATAGAGAAGCTTGTGGATTGGTCCAATTGTTGAATGGAGAACCTAATCATCCGAGGAGACAGGAATTTCAGTCATTGATGAGATCTCTAGAGCCTTTGCCGAAACCATCCGTTGAGGAGGCACCGAAATTGGAGCTGAAAGAATTGCCTTCCCATCTAAAATATATCTTTTTGGGGGAGGGGGAGACGTTACCAGTTATCATCTCTACAGACTTAACGGAGGCACAGGAAAAGGCAGCATTGGGTGTTCTTAGAAAGAGGAAGAAAGCAATGGGTTGGCAAATGTTTGACATTCAGGGTATCAATCCAGCTTTCTGTACACATAGGATATTCATGGAGACAGGAGCCAAACCAACCATTCAGCCGCAACGAGTGCTTAATCCAGAAATAAAGGATGTGGTAAGGAAAGAAATAATCAAGTGGCTTGATGTAGGTGTGGTCTACCCGATTTCAGACAGTGAGTGGGTCAGCCCTGTTCAATGTGTTCCTAAGAAAGGGGGTATGACTATAGTCACCAATGAGAAAAATGAGTTGATCCCTACTCGAATCGTCACAGGCTGGCGGATTTGTATGGACTACAGAAAGCTAAATTAAGCAACGAGGAAAGATCATTACCCCATCCCTTTTATTGATCAAATACTTGATAGGTTGGCAGGACAGGAGTATTATTGCTTCCTTGATGGGTACTCTGGCTATAACCAAATAGCCATAGCTCCTGAGGATCAAGAGAAGACGACTTTCACCTATCCTTACGGGACATATGCTTTCAGGCGGATGCCATTTGGGCTATGCAACGCACCCGACACATTCCAGAGATGCATGATGGCTATTTTCCTTGACATGGTTGAGGATTTTGTTGAGGTATTTATGGATGATTTTTCTATTTTCGGTAATTCGTTTGCTACTTGTTTGCAGAATCTTGACAGGGTGCTGACTCGATGTGAAGAATCCAACCTTGTTTTAAACTGGGAGAAATGCCACTTCTTAGTGAAAGAGGGGATTGTCCTGGGCCACAAAGTATCTAAAAAGGGGTTGGAAGTCGATCATGCTAAGATCGAGGTTATTGAAAAATTGCCACCACCAGTGTCAGTGAAAGGTGTACGCAGTTTTCTGGGGCATGCAGGATTCTACAGACGGTTCATCAAAAACTTTTCCAACATTTCTAGAACACTATGCAGACTTCTAGAAAAGGAGGTAAAGTTTGAGTTGAACGATGAGTGTGTTACAGCATTTGAAAAGTTGAAGCAGAAATTGATAGAAGCACCTATACTTACTTCTCCTGATTGGGAACAACCATTTGAGCTGATGTGTGATGCTAGTGATGTGGCTGTGGGAGCCGTATTGGGACAAAGGAAAAATAGAGTTTTTCATTCTATTTATTATGCAAGCAAAACACTGAATACGGCTCAGAGCAATTACACAGTCACAGAAAAGGAAATGCTAGCTCTGGTGTTTGCATTTGACAAATTCAGGTCCTATTTGGTGGGTTCGAAAGTTGTGGTGTACACCGATCATGCAGCTATTCGGTACCTATTCAACAAGAAGGATGCTAAGCCCAGATTTATTAGATGGATCTTATTGTTGTAGGAGTTCGACCTTGAGATCAGAGACAGAAAGGAGAGCGAGAACCAAGTAGCAGATCACCTATCACGACTGGAAAGTCGGTCGCATGTGAGGGAAAGTGATAACATAAATGAAGACTTCCCAGATGAGCAACTCTTGGCAGTGGGAGAAGCTGAAGTTCCCTGGTATGCAGACATAGTCAACTTGCTAGTGAGCGGAGTCTACCCACCTGAAACAACAGACTGGCAAAGAAGGAAATTGAGGCATGACAGCCGGCATTATGTATGGGATGAGCCATATTTGTTCAAACAGGGACCAGATCAGGTGATGAGAAGATGCATCCCAGAGAGTCAGATAGCAGAAGTGTTGAGGGGCTGCCATTCTTCGTTGTATGGAGGGCATCACGGAGGTGAGAGAACAGCGCACAAGGTTCTACAGTCAGGTTTCTTTTGGCCAACACTGTTCAGAGATTCTATGGCTTATGTCAAAATGTGTGATAGATGTCAGCGTACAGGATCAATTGGCAGAAGACAAGAGATGCCTTTGCAGAATATACTGGAAGTTGAGCCCTTTGATGTATGGGGCATTGACTTCATGGGTCCATTCCCACCGTTATTTGGTAATCATTACATCTTGGTGGCTGTAGATTATGTATCAAAATGGGTGGAAACAATAGCTTGCCCCAGAAATGACAACAAAGTAGTAACGAAGTTTGTGAAAAAACACATCCTCACAAGGTTTGGGACACCCCGAGCAATTATCAGTGATGGAGGGGCTCATTTTGTCAATGCAAGTTTCAAGAAATTACTAGCCAAGTATGGGGTGCGCCATAAAGTGGCAACAGCATACCACCCCCAAACTAGTGGGCAAGTAGAGGTGTCAAATAGGGAGGTGAAGCAGATTCTTCAGAAAATGGTGAATACACAACGGAATGATTGGTCAAGCAAACTCGATGATGCGTTGTGGGCCTACCGAACTGCTTATAAGACACCGATTGGAACGTCACCATGCCGATTGGTCTACGGCAAAGTATGTCATCTCCCGGTGGAATTAGAGCACCGAGCTTTCTGGGCTGTCAGAAAGCTAAATATGGACTCAGAGCTGGCGGGCAAAAAGAGACTAATGCAGCTCAGTGAACTTGATGAGTTCTGCTGGCATGCCTATGAGAGTGCTAAGTATTACAAGGAAAGAACCAAAAGATGGCATGATAAACATGTAGTGCATCGCATTTTCGAGCCGGGACAGAAAGTTTTGCTCTTTAATTCGAGATTAAAGTTGTTTCCTTGTAAGCTAAGGTCTAAATGGTTGGGACCTTTTGAAGTGGTAAGAATGACCCCTCACGGGGCCGTAGAACTGTGGCAAGAAGATCGGAGTGCTACGTTCTTGGTAAATGGGAAGAGATGTAAGCACAACTGGGGGGAGGACAATAATCGTGAAAAATCGTCCATCACCCTAGTGGATAATTGAGCATAAAGGACGTCGAGCCACGACGGTAAACGAGGCGCTGCACGGGAGGCAACCCGTGAAATATATATTTTTTTCTTTTGTTTAGTAAAGTGTGAATAGTTTTTATTTTAATTTTTCTTTTTCTTGATTTGGTATAAATTTTTCGTTTTAGTTAGTATTTTTCATTTTAGTTACGGAAATCTATTAATCTAACCAATTTTGTTTAGTAAGGTGATTTTCAGGTCAAACGGAGAAAAATATGCATGGAATCGGGAAGGAAAAGGCAAGGTATGAAAAAATGAATAAAATGAAGAGACAGTGCACTGGGGCGTTGGCTCCGTGTCACGGAGGAAGGGCTCCGCGTTACCCTCCGTGACACGTTGATGGTTTAATCTGGAATTTTAAAAAATTCCATTAAGCCATCGCGTTAGCTCCGTGTCACGGGGGAGGGGCTCCGCGTTACCCTCTGTGACACGTTGCCCTATATTTTGTGACGGGTCACACCGGATTGCCGGGTGACCCGCGTATTTTTCTTCATTTTAAACCCCGAAAAACCCCTTTTCCCCTCATTTTCTCTCTTCTCCGCGACCAAACACCCATATTTCCCTCTCCCAACCAACGTGCCACGCTATTAAGCAACCAAATTGTCAAGTTTCTTCGATCATTCAACTTAAAGGTATGTTTTCCTCTACTCTCTCAAGTTTTTGTCGATTTTAGTCGAATTTGAGCATGGGAGGTGAGATAAATCACCCTAATTAGCAATTTAGCATGAAATTGAATTATTCTTTGATTGATAAATGTTCGGAATGTTGTAATTAGCGTTTGAACTTGTCGATTGCGTGAATGATTCGAATTTGATTGTAAAATTGATTTCTAGGGTTGGGGTTGTTAAAATCGAATTGGGTAACTTGGTAAATTGGTGAATTATATGCCGGGGTGTGTTTGTGAATTGAGATAAGTCGTTGTAAATATTGTGTGAATGTAATAGACGACGAATTCTCGGGTTTTGGGGAAAATGTAAAAAAATGTTCAAATTGGTTTGGTTATTTGGATTTGTATGTATATAGAATTTGTGTCGTTGTTTTTGTTTGTTGTTTTCGTTGCTAAGTGTGATGGTTGAATTGCTAGCGATGGTAGGATTCGGATTAGCTGTATGAAGTCTGAGTAGTACGCTAAAAGTATACTGTCGAAAATTTTTTATGAACGCACTAAGCATAAATTGTATAGTTGTTTGTGTTTGGGTTGTAAATAAAGTAATCCTTGCCGTAGTATCGTAAAAGTAGCTAAGGACTAAGTGTGGGGTAAAATTAGTTTAACCCGACCTTAGCCGAAGTTAACATGTATTTAGCTTGACATTGTGCTTGTTTATTTATGTTGACAGGTACAATGGCGAGTAGGCAGGATAAGGGTAAAGGTGCATCTACTTCAGGCACCGGGAGAAAACGAATGAGATTGGGCACAGCAGTCCCAGCTGCACCAGCTGTTCCGCGCGGCCAACGCCGCCAATACGGAACGAGGTGGGTGACCGATGAAGGGAAGAAGTGGTACGCTAAACATAAGGAGAATAAGTACTTCCCTGAGGAGCATATTACACGGGAACCACTAGCACAGGAGTTCCCCCGTATTGTGCAAAGAATCGAGGCAGCTAGGCTTAGTTTCATATTTCAGGAGCCCAAGGAGTGCAACCTACATTTAGTCCGGGAGTTCTATGCAAATTGGAACCCGGCCATTAGAAGCCACACAATAAAAATCAGAGGGCAGATTGTCACTCTGGAACCCCAGAAATTAAATGCCATCATTGGAGCGCGGGACACAGACGCCCACGTTCTCCGCCAGCTGAACATCACCCTACCATACGCCGATATCAGACGCACTTTGTGTGGGGCTCGATCCACAGCCCGATGGAGCAGACATAAGGAGAGGGGTTACCACCAGACTTTGTCGTATTCTCAAATGAACAGGGAGGCAAGAATTTGGCTAAAAATAGTTTGTTCGTGCCTGATCCCGGGGGTGCACATGACGGATGTGACCCGGGACCGTGTCTACCTAGTGTATGCCCTGATGAAAGGGATAGAGATTAATGTTGGGGTGGTCATCATATCCGCCATGAAGAGAGCCCGACTACACCAGGGCCACAGGTATGGGTTCGGAGGACTTATCACCACCTTTCTCCGGGGCCTCGACATCGAGGAAGAGGCTTTGGACTACATCCCGCAGTTGGAGCGTAGGGCTCTTGATGTGACCAAAACCAAGGCCCCCGACACCACACACGGGCCAGTGCTGACACTGGGCAAGCGACATGCTCGTGACGATCAGTACATGGCACGGATGTTTGGTATGCAAATGCTTCAGCTCCGGATTGGTGGGAGACCAACCACGGAGGATGAATTATGGCAGCTGGAGCTGGATTACACATTTGGCGAGAACGCCAGAGCTTTGTGCCGAGTGGGGCCAGCCTTCATTGAGCCCACTGACGATGATGTCCCCACGGACGAGGAGACACGTCGGGAGGACTCCGATGTGGAGTCCGATGACGACGATGGAGGTGACTCGGACATGGGCGATGAGCCAGTAGCACCGGATGAAGAAGTCGAATATTTCGACTGATCAGGGAGTTCCACCACCCAAAATTTTTGTGAGCACTAGGGACAGTGTTCGATTTAAGTGTGGGGTGGGGAGTAGTTAGGTGCTGGGGCTGGGCTGATTTGCTGTATGTTCTTCCTTTGTTTTGTATGTATGTTTATGTTTCCCTGTGGTTGTGAGTGCAAACTGATTTGTATTTGTATCTGTACATATTTTTGTAAGGGCACATGCTTGATGAAAGATTGATTTTTGTGTCGGATATCTTGATTAGCTGATTTGCATGAGTTTGCCGATATCGAGGGTCGATTCTTAAAGTCCAGGAAGTCTTGATGTATTAAAGGTCAACGCATTGTTAAGACCATGCATGTTTTCTTGATGATATGCAAAAATTGAATAATCGGTATGACCGTAGCATAAATTGTCGCACCATAGTGGCAAAGGTTGGGATGTAATTTGCATGAGTTTTGTATGTGTTGTTCGAGGATGAACAAGGATTTAAGTGCGGGGTAAGTGATCATGGGCAGATTTATATGCCCAAGTGATACTCAAACGTATCATTTTCACCTTGTTTGTTGTGCAATGTGTATACATTTTCATGTAATTGGTAATAAAATGTGAATTTATACTAACCAACATCATTAGCATTGTTTTGTAGGTAACATATGATTTAGAGGAGCAAAAATGCATGTTGGAATAATATCGGAGTTGGACTTGGATGCGAGCACGGAAAAGACATTACAATGCACAATGTAAAGGGGCTACGCGATGGAGTCGTGCCACGCTACCATCGCGGAGGCACACTGCATGGAGGATGAATTAATTGGGAAATTTCCAGTGAAGCCTCGCGACAGCTCCGTGGCACGGAGGCAAGCCTCCACGTTGCATGTCGTGCCACGTTGAGGCTATATTCCCAGACCCTGGATTTCCAGTGAGGGTCCGCGTCCACGCCGTGTCACGGAGGCAGTGCTCCGCGTTGGCCTCCGTGACACGTTGCTTGTTATTCCGGGAAAAATTCTCAATAGTATAAATAGAACACTTAGGCTTATTTTTAATTAATTCAGACTTGGTGGAGCAAGGACGTGGGTTACAGGCAGTTGAGGGACGAAAAAGCTAAGGGATTTTCTCTCTTTCTTTCTTCTTGCAATCAATTGTTTGTATGATTAACACTTGTTTTAGGATGATTAATCCACAAATGAGTGGCTAATTCTCTTCCTTGCTGAGGTTATGAACAATGGTGATGAATTTTGATTATTGAATTGTATGGTTTTTCATCTTCTTCTTCCATGTTGTTCTATTGATTCTTGTTTCTACTGCATTAGTGTGTGGCCGACATTAATGTACATCTAAAAAGTCCAATTTCACTTGAGAGAGCACGAAATTGGAAAGTTGTGAATTAATAGGGTATTGTTCTTAACTTGATTTGGGAAAATTGGGTTTTGATGTGCTTTCCTGATAGAAATATACTTGAAAGCCGTATTAGTCAATTTAGGAACCGGAATTGTATTGCTAGGTCATAAATTGCATTTGATCACAGAAATGTAGACGAATGGTTTATGATTCTTAAGTGAGATTAAATACGAGAGTTTTAATCTCTAGGCTAATGTTCTTGGCTAGCAACAGGAAGAGAAGAATAACCAAATTATGATTATAATCAAGTTCATTACTTGTTCTTAACCTTGGCATGCTCATATCCATAGTTTCAATTCACAGTAAATATTTGTTGATAGTTTTAGTATATAATTTATAAACAAAAATTATTTAACTTTTGGTTACGTTGTTTTCAGCATATATAGAAATAGGATAGAATATAGTATACTTGAGCAATTTTACTTATCCAGAGTCTCCTTGGTTCGATACTTGGCTTACTTAGACACTTTATTACTTGTTTGACCACGTGCACTTGCGTGTCGGTTTTAACCTATACCAAACCCACCGAACATATAACATAGAGTCATGTTGGATCCATAGGTCCAATTCACACTTTAGCACGTATACATTGATTCATATATTCTAATTTACGGAAAAACCCATATACTCAACTCATACCTTAAACATGTATCACGGTAGAAACATATATTTATTTAATGGAACCCATTTTGAAATTTAATCCAATTCATAAAGAAGATACGCTAATTATACTGTTATCATAGGTTCATCTCATACCCAAAACATTTACACCGAAAGCATAATGAAACATATACATACTTCCCATTGATCAAGCCCATAAGTTCTAATCCCATCTCACATATCTATCAAATCATATATTTTGGGTTTTAAGAGAATTCTTACGATATTCACATATTTTATACATGGGTACAAGTTCTTGGTATGATCGAGTGAACAATAATAAGATCCCAATCTAAGTGTTAGGCTATCTCATGAAGGAAATTCGATAATCATCCATTTTCACCATTAAGCACATAATTCAAGATATTAAAATAATTCCATAATCATAAATGACTTTTACTCCTAATGGAAGAATTCATAAAAGATATAGAAGAAATCATCCATAAATCAAAACCCTAGATCATGCTTTTCTAGAAATATGGCATCAGATTTTTGATAAAATATTTTGGGGCACAAGGATGGAAGGATATCCTTGTTGAAAAACCCACATACTTGGTTAAGAGAAATCCCACTCAAACTTGCACCTTCAAGCCTTGAGGAAACCCTTGTTGAATCCTTAATCTTGAGAGGGGAAGGAAGAAGAGTTGAGGGAATGAGAGGTTAGGCTAGAAAAAACCCTAAAAACATCCTTAAAATGCCCAAAACGACGTCATTTCAAAACTGGAAGCATGAGAATTTACCAAAATACCCCTGGGAAAAACTTAAAAATATTTTTGATCCGAGACCATGACCCTCACTACGAGTCTTTGGTCCTCACCACGACTCATGGTGACCATCCATTGTTTCTGGGGCCTAGTTCACAATTTTAGCTTCCTCAACCAACGACCAAAAGGATGAGTTGTTACTTCAACCAAAGACTTGTTACCACCTCCTATGGATTTCCACTAGTTCCTCAACCTGCAATCCCTCCAACAACCGACATGATGAGTCATTACTTGATCCAACAACTCATCAGTCCTTCCGTCATCCCCACTGGACCAACCCTTAAGTCCCTTCCAAAGATCGACACAATGGGTCTTTGCTAGCTTCAATGGTCTGTTATAAACATTCATCGTCACTGAGCTGGAACCCTGCACTCCAACTAACGACTCCTCATGACGACCCATTACGGCAACCAACGAGTTGTCACATGACTCGTCCCCTCCGAGAAGTCCAACCTGTAAGCTTGCCACGATTGCTTCCAATGGGTCATTTTTTCACAATGACTAGTACCTCCTCTCATGGAATCAAAACACTTGGCCCATTTTTCGAAACTCTTCCAACGACTGCCTCTAACGACCAACGGCTCGTTGGACGAGTCATTTTGAGGCACTACTGCAGATTTTTCTACTGCGCACATTCCAAATCCTGGTTTTAAATCTTGAGAACCTTTGGGGTGTTACAACTAATCACATATTTCTATGTGCTATATCATTTTATGATATAGGCTCAGGTACCCTGCCTCAGCACCGCGACTAGTTTTCTTTCGGTGATTCCCCGGCAGCTTCAGTGGTGAGTCGTCATCTACCGAAGGCGAGAGTTCCATTTTTAGTAGTTTTTTTTAGTTTAGTTTGAGACATTAGAGTTAGCTGGGGGCTTGTCCCAGCAACTCATGAGTTCTTTTTAGAAAGCTTTCCGACAATACATGTTAATTTTAGCTTGAGTTTCAGTGTTTGTTCAGCTTTTTGTTACAAATCAGTATTTGCTTATCTTTTTAGTCAACTTTCACTTAATATTATTTTTAGTAGATTAGTATTAATAGAAGTATTCTTTACCATTAGTTTTCTTGGGGTCTCTTGTGATCCTAAGTACTATGTCGCATCCAGGGTGTGAACTCGGGTCTTGACATCTTCTACACCCCGTAAGTTTCTATCGTTTAACTGACGCATGCGTACGTATGTTAAGAGTTGTAGAGTACGATTCATGCTAGGAAGGGCTCAGGGAATGAGCATACGAGCAAGTTGTTGAGAGAGCAGGAGGCCAAGGCCAGAGGCAGGGGCACCAGCGCCGTGCCGCGCAGCTATGATAGCGCACTGGCTGGCACATCGCTCCGATGTACTGGCACTGTGGTCGATGCGCCACGCCTCCCCCTACCACAACCTCAAAATTATATAAACCTCTTTCATGCTTAAATTAAATCATTCAATATTTTTTGAAAATAGAAGAGCGAACGTGAGCGACATTTTCTTAAGATTTACGCCGAATTACGCTGTTAAACTCCATTCAAATGCAAATTCACCATGAATAACATGTTTCGGGCCTACGACGAATATTCCTACAGAGTTATTTCTTAAAATCTCTCCCCTATTGTCAGAGCCTCACCGAGTAAAAGTTGTAGAGATCACTTCTAATTGAGTCCTAAGAAGCTACAAGTGATAGGTAAGCATTTCTTCCTTCTAAACTTTTGGGAATTTGTAACCTTTCGGCTGAATTGGATAGAGATTGAGTTGTAGTTAATATGCTTAAAGGTTATTTTTATTTGTCGATTCCTAGTATTGAAATAGATTTATTCTCTCAGTGTAACGGCTGCAATTTGGAGGAATCATCGGCTTTGGGTTGGAATTGGTTGGGTGAATGGAAATAGATAATTGAGGTATGTTAAGGATACCCTCTTTGGCAAGTTATCCTTGTCGTATAGTTGATACGACCTATTCCTTTGTAAGTAAGCTGTGAGCAGGTATATTGTGATTAGCTGCTATAGATAGATTTGAGACTAAAATGTAGGGCTTGGGTTGGGATTGACCCCACCTAATATAGCCTTCTGTTGACCAACCTCAAGGTTACTAATTGTGTCACTACCTATAAGGCTATAGATCGCTCAGAGGAGCTATGTGATGTTTGAAAGGACTATATTCAGGCCTATAAGGGTGTATCAAAGCCCATCCATGTATGGACTTCCTTTATGCCAAAAAGACATAACTGACCCTCCGTCCTGCCTTGTCGGGCCAGGGTGCAGTCACAGGTACCCAGAGGGCTCAAATACAGTTACAGGAGCCCAGAGGGCTCAGTTGTAGACCCAGAGGCCAGGTAGGTTGACTATTGTTATCTACTGACTCATATTGACCATGTTAGGGGTATATAGATTGAATTGTACTTGTTAGGGCTTATGGAGGCCCCGGTAGGTTATTATGTGTTGATTGCACCTTCCAGGCCTATTGAGCCATGTTAGGTTCTTATTTGTATCTTTACCTGCTAGCTATACTTCAGATGGTGAGGCTACTCAAGTTAAGTTCTTATCTCTCTTATTGATTACTTTAGTTCTTTTATCAGCTTTTATTACTGCCTTACATATTCGGTACATATTGTACTAACTCCCACCTATGGGGTGTTGCATACTTGCCTACAAATATGGAAAGGCGTGTTTCAGGACCTACTTAGGAGTCATCCAGGGTGAGAAGATCAGTCAGCTCCTTTTCTTCGGAGTTGTCAGTTATAAAGGTTTGATCATTTTGTTGTATAACTTTTGGGTAGGTCAAGGCCCTGTCCCAACCACTATTCCACTCTTAGAGGCTTGGGGATTATAGTTCCTAGTTAGTTGGTTGTTGTTGGATGCGTTATGTTTTGTATGGCCGTGTAGGGCCTAGCGTCACTATCAGTTAGCAGCCTTGTCTGTTATAGTTCATATATAACTGCATGTCTTTCTTTTGTTATAACTTAGATAGCATGGTGGTCTTATCGGCCCGCATAGTATCCTTTTATTATTGTGACTGCTGGGTTAGCTACTTTTAGTAGGTTTGTTATGTGGCCTAGTCGGTCTGAGGCTGTGTTTACAGTCGAGATATAGTTGTTTGTTTTCTTGAGCGCAGCTAGGTCAGCCTAGGTTCCAGTGTGGCACTAGGTGCCAGTTACACCTCCAAGATGGGGCGTGACAAACTTGGTATCAAAGAAACATCATATCCTAGGGAATCTGCAAGCCGGGTCTAGTAGAGTCTTGTCTATGGGTGTTTTGTACACCACATTCTATAGGCAGGAGGCCACAAGGCATGATAGCGTGGTTACCCTCCTTTCTTTTACCAAATCATGTTATTGAGCTAAGTTGTACAGGGTTGAGTTCTAAGCTTACGTTATTCTTCTTTTCTACAGAGAAAATGACCAATGCGTGATAGACTATGGCTGGTCGGGAGTTGGATACTGCGGCAGGAGAGGGCACTAGCAGAGTGCCACGTCAGAGACTGCCTGACCTGAGGGCGAGAAGGAGACATCACCTCGGTGTCCCTAGCATTCTCTGCCACACTAGGACCCCCCAGGGCAGCAAATATGTTAGTACCACCCCCAGTTAACCCTATACCATTGGATCAGGAGGTTAGAAGTGTGGTTTATATGTTGTCTCAGATGATGGTTGCTCACCACCATCCAATGGCACCAGTTGTTGTTGAATCTACTGGAGGACCCAGAAGTTCGAGGGTCTGATAGTTTCTTGCCCTGATTCCCCTGTAGTTTACGAGGATAAACCGTGGAGAGGATCCTCAGGACTTCCTGGATCAGTTGCAAAGGATATTCAGGGTAATGCATGTTACAACCGCAGAGTTAGTCGAGTTGGTAGTATTTCAGCTATGAGACAACGATTTTGTGGTACGAGAGTTGGGAGAGGTTCAGAGGCAGAGACGTACCCCCACCTACTTGGTCCAATTTTTCAAAGGCCTTCATAGATCACTATTTTCCTCAAGAGATCCGACAGGCCCGGGTGGATCAGTTCTTACACCTAGACAAGGCGGTATGAGCGTTCGAGAGTACGCAATGAGGTTTGATTCTTTGACAAGATATGTGCCAGCCAGGGTACCCCAGTTCATCACAGGGCTTATTCCAGAGTATGTGAAAACCTATGTTATAGCTACCTTACGAGAGGAAATGGACATTTCGCGCATCCAAGCTTTTGCTCAGAACATAAAAAGGATTAGGCAGTGCCAGCATGAAGCAGAGAGAGCGAATCAGGAGCAGCGCGGGAGGGCCAGGCCCACTAACATGCAGGCAGAATTTTAGGGCGGATCTAGGCCTCGGATATTAGGTAGGCTACTTAGACCTTCATCTAAGCAATAGTAGGGTGGTAGATCGGATCGTCGCAGACAATCAGGTCCTAGCGAGAGTTCGAGGATGTCAGGTTCCCAGTAGAAGAGGGGATTAGATTAGAGTTGGCCAGTTGCACTGCGTTGTAGTATTTGCAGTCGTCAACATTTTGGGAGGTGTAGATAAAACTCTACTACTTGCTATACTTATGGGCAAGAGGGTCATATGATGAGAGATTGTCCGACTAGAGATCAGGGTAATCAGGAGTAGCAGAATAGGTCCTCAGGAAGATCATATGCCCCAGCACCTTCGGCAGGGCGCAGACCCCCAGCTCCAGCAGGTAGAGGCAGAGGTAGATCAGGGGCATCCAGTTCTGACAGTGGTTTGGATCGTACTTATGCCCTACCAGGGTGATAGGAGTCAGAGTCTTCACCGGATATTGTGATAGGTATGGTGGATGTTTGCTCTCACCTTGTTTATGCTTTGATAGACCCAAGTTCTACTCTATCTTACGTCACTCCTCTAGTGGTACGAAAATTTGGTATAACAACAAAATTGCTTCGGTGACCATTCATGGTGTCTACACCCATTGGTGACTCTATCATTACTTACAGAATTTACCGGGGCTGTACAGTAGAGGTTGTTGGTTGGCAGACTTTAACAGACTTAGTAAAGCTAGAAATGATTGATTTTTATGTAACTATGGGCATGCATTAGCTAGCATCATGTTATGTCAATGTGGGGTGCTGGACCAGGACTATCCGATTTCACTTTCTAGGGGAGGTAGTGCGAGCATGGATAGGAAATACAGCTATGCCAAAAGGTAGGTTTATATCCTATCTTTAAGCGAGGAAGCTAATAGAAAAGGGTTGTATTTACCATATAGTTAGGGTTCAAGATATGAAGGCAGAGTGCCCGACTCTTCAGTCCATTCATGTGGTCAGTGAATTTCCAGATATATTCCTGGATGAATGTTCGCGCTCTGCTGCTCGGTATATATTATACACCGACACGCAAGTGTACGTGGTCAAACAAGTAATAAAGTGGCTAAGTAGCCAAGTATCGATCCAAGGAGGCTGCTCTAGATATTCAAAACTGCCTAGTTTACTATATCTCTATTCTATTTCTAACTATGTTAACAACTATCCAATCAAGATTTGAGTAAGTTTTGTTTCTAAACTAATTATCTACTAAAATTAATAACTACTATTTACGTTGAGTTTAGACAATGGATATGCACATGCCAAGGTTAAGAACGAGTAATGAACTTGATAATCATGATAATTTGGTCATCTTCTTCTTTATATTGCTAGCCAAGAACGTTTGCCTAGAAATTAAAACTTCCGTATTTAATTTCACTTTAGCTTCATAAACCATTCGTCTACATTTCTGTGATCAAATGCAATTTATTACCTAACACTACAATTCCGGTTCCTAAATTGACTAATACGGCTTTCAAGTATATTTCTATCAAGAAAGCACATCAAAACCCAATTTTCCCAAATCAAGTTAAGAACAATACCCTATTAATTCACAACTTTCCAATTTCATGCTCTCTCGAGTGAAATTGGACTTTTTAGATATACATTAATGGTGGCCAATCAAGAACGTAATAAGCACAAGAATTAATAGAACAACATGCAAGAAGAAGAAGAAACCATATCAATTATTACCAAGAATCATTACACAAGTTCAAAACCTCAGCAAGAAAGGAATTAGCCACTCATTCTTGGATTAATCATCCTAGAATGAGTGTAAATCATGCATACAATTGAAGGAAAAGAAGAAGGGAAAAGAAGAAAACTCTTATCTTTTCTATTCTTCAACTGCCACAAAACCACGTTCCTCTCTCCACTTCTGAACTCCACTAAAAAAACTAAAACTAAAAGAAGACTCTCTTAAAAATAACCTAAATGTGCTATTTATACTAGTGGGAAATTTTTCCCGGAATAACAAGCAACGTGTCACGGAGGCCAACGCGGAGCACTGCCTCCGTGACACGGCGTGGACGCGGACCCTCTCTGGAAATTTCAGGGTCCGGATAATTGGCTTCAACGTGGCACGGAGGCCATCGCGGAGCCCTGTCTCGGTGCCACGGAGCTGTCGCGATGCCTCACTGGAATCTGCCAATTAATTTCCTCTCCAGGCAGTGTGCTACCGCGATGGCTGCGTGGCACGGTGCCATCGCGGAGCCAGTGTAAAATGTGCCATCCGAGGTCTTTTCCACGCTCGCATCCAAGTCCAACTCCGACATAAGTCCAACACGCATTTTTTGCTCCTAAAAATCACATTATCCTGCAAAACAAATGCTAATCATGTTGGTTAGTATAAATTCGCATTTTATTGCCAAATACATAATATTATATACACATTGCACAACAAACAAGGTAAAAATGGTACGTTTGAGTATCACTTGGGCATATAAATCTGCCCAAGATCAATGAACTTCCTGGTATTCCCCCAGAACGTGAGATTGATTTCTCTATCGACACGCCACTAGATACGCAACCTATATCCATCCCTCCGTACCACATAGCTCCTATCGAACTGAAGGAATGCAGCTAAAAGACTTGTTAGATAAGGGCTTTATTAGGCCTAGTGCTTCACCGTGGGATGCGTCAATTTTGTTTGTAAGGAAGAAGGATGGATCCCTACTAATGTGTATAGATTATCGGCAGTTGAATAAATTTACTATTAAGAATAAATATCCCCTTCCAAGGATAGATGATTTGTTTGATCAGCTATAGGGGGAAAATATTTCTCCAAAATTAACTTGAGGTCAGGGTATCATTAAGTGCGAGTCTGAGAGAGAGATATTCTGATGACAGCTTTCAGGACCAGGTATAGTCATTTTGAATTCTTGGTCATTTCCTTCGGATTGATGAATGGCCCAGCAGTGTTTATGGATTTGATGAACAGAATCTTCAAGTCGTATTTAGATCAGTTTGTGCTAGTGTTTATTGATGATATTCTGGTATATTCACACTCAGAAGTTGAACATAGAGATCATTTGTGAACAGTACTCTAGGTTCTCAGAGATTGCCAGTTATACGTGAAGTTCTCGAAATGTGAGTTCTGGTTAAATTTTATAGCTTTCTTGGGCCATATTGTGTCAGATGCAGGTATTTAGGTTGACTCGCAGAAAATCGATGCAGTGAAGACATAGCCTAGACCCACAAATCGAGGTTCATAGCTTCTTGGGGTTAGCTGGGTATTACAGAAGGTTCGTGGAAGGATTCTCTGCCTTATCACAACCGTTGACAAGATTAACTCAGAAAGTAACTAAATTCCACTGGATCAAGGCTTGTGAGCAGCGTTTCCAGGGACTGAAAAATAGGTTCACATCTGCAAGAATATTATCCTTACCGAAAGGTCCAGAGGGCTATGTATTATACTATGATGCTTCAGGCATTAGGTGGGGATGTGTTCTGATGCAGCATGGAAAGGCGATTGCCTATGCTTCGAGATAGCTAAGGAAGCACGAAATGAATTACCTGTAGTCGTTCATGCTCTGAAAATCTAGAGGCACTATTTATATGGTGTTCATGTAGATATCTTTATGAATCACAAAAGCTTCCAGTATATCTTCACACAAAAAGAGTTGAATTTGCGGCAGCGTCGTTGGCTAGAATTGTTGAAAGACTACGATTTGAATATCTTATATCACCCAGGGAAGGCTAATATTGTAGCCGATGCCCTTAGCTGCAGATCCATGGGCGGCCTAGCCTATTTTAGGCCAAAACAGTAGGAAATGGCTCGAGAGCTGCACCAGTTAGCCAATCTAGTAGTCGAGGTAGAAGATTCAGAAGATAGCAGAGTTGTGATCCAGAATACAATCGTATCATCTCAAGTTATAAAGGTGAAGGAGCGGAAGTATGAGGACCCTAGCCTAGTATAACTCAGAGACAAGGTTCAGTAAGGCGAACTATTGGATTTTGAGTTAACGGGAGACAGTGTCTTAAGACTCAGAGGTCGACTCTATATTCTAGATGTAGCAGGGCTTTGCCAACAGGTTATGGCAAAGGTACATTATTCTCATTACTTTCTTCACCCAGGTTCGAAGGAGATGTACCATGATATAAAAGAGATATATTGGTGTCTTGGAATGAAGAAAGGTGTAGCTGAGTTTGTAGAACAGTGCCCTAATTGCTAGCAGGTGAAAGCTGAACATCAGAAACCTGGCGGACTAACTCAAGAGATAGTTGTACCTATGTGGAAATGGGACGCAATTAATATGGGTTTTGTTACAGGACTACCTCGCACCAGGCATAAATTCGATTCAATTTGGGTCATTATTGACAGATTGACGAAATTACCCCATTTCTTACCAGTCAGGCCTACTTTTTCGATCGAAGATTAAGCTAAGTTATATATTAAGGAAATAGTCCAACTGCATGGCGTCCTAGCATCTATTATTTATAACAGAGGGGCACAATTCACAGTTAGATTCTGGCAGTCATTTCATAAAGGTTTGGGGACACAGGTTAATGTAATGCCCTAGAAGTGCCTAAGACTAGACACGAGATTTAAAAATGGAAGTTGGCAGAAATATGGAATACCATCACAGAACTGGTCATGTAATAGATCATTGGTTCCACCAACAATCCGTAGGAGGTGTCCGTGGTAAGGTGCAACCGGTTTGAAGTTGGGAGCAACGGGTCAAGGAATGACCCGTGGCTTGAAGTCACGAGTCGTTGTTTGAGGTCGTGGTGAGACTGGTCCTTAGTCTAGGAGGAAGTAACGGGTCGTAGGACGACCCGTTATGAGCAGTAATGGATCTTGGTAAGCAACCATGGGAAGGAGTAGGAAAACCTCCAGTCGAGGTGACGAATGGAAACCACGACTCGTTGGAAGGAGGCACGAGTCGTGGTGTGGCTTTGGGAAGGCCCAGGTGTAGGTCGTCAGGGGAAACAACAGATGATACAACGGACCGTCTTCTGATGTAACGACTCGTCCTATTGAGTCATAGGATTGAATATGAGAAGTTAATAATAGGCATGATATGCAACGGACGGATACCACGAGTCGTGGTATCAAGGCACGAACTGTTGGATTAGTCGTTGGAGCAGTCGTTGTCACTGCCAATGCTAAATTTCCAGGAAATTCATTAATGGTATTTTCATCATTCCTAAGTCCTAGGGTCATAAACTACATCGTTTAAGGATCGAAATGTAGTGTTTTATGAGGGGAAAATTTATCCTAGGCTCATTCACATCCATGCATGCATATTGAAGGGATTTAGGAGGTGATCAAGTAATAGTTCTTCAAACATCCCTTCAATCTTTCATTGGGCTTTCAATGGGTGATAAAAATTCGATCTTCCTCAGGTATGTAGGGTTATGAATAGGTGAATCCATTCACACCCATACCCAATATCTCTCAAAATCATGAAAATTCCTATGATGATTCTATGGGGTTTAAACCCAATGCATGAAATTTCTAATTTACTACATCGTCATGATTCAAAGGTGTTCTTATTATTGAATTATGAATTTTGGGCAAGTTTTACATTGTTTTCATTAAAATTATATTTCAAGCTTTATGAATTTAAAATGCCCATTTATGAGAAGTTTATGAAAGTTGAGATTTATGATGAATGTTCATGCATGATGAAGTATCGATGATGAAAAGCATGTTTTCAAGTTACCCATGTTCATAATCATGTTTTCAAGTGAATTGAGTATTTTTCAATCATGTTAAAGTATTCGGCAATGCCCGTAAGTATGATTTATGATTTATGATTTATGATATGGATTTCATGGTGGATTGATGTATGACGTTGGCCGATTAATGGGCCCTTGATTCATGGATAAAAATGTATGTAAATGGGGATCAACGATGTTAAATGTTTATTTCGCCATGAATCTCATAAATGATGTTTATGATTTACATACGAGCCTAATGTGCATGTTTTTGGGAGCATTGTCTAGCACCGAGTAGCCTGGAGTTCAAAGGACTATGTTGGTGTCTTATAACTATGTGCCACCGTAGGTTCATGTTGAAACATTATAATGTTAATGGATCCCCTCTTTCGTGATGTCACATAATGTACGTCCCTTGGCTGGCAAGCTTGCGACGACTCTGCCCACTTGAGTGAGATAGTTGGGTCATCATGTATGGCTCTACCATGATGGTGTCGGTTATGAAGAGTCCTCTCATTGTTCCTCATGATTTATGCATGGTTATGTTTATATTACTTTGGCTCAAGTTATGTTTTATAAAGTTTCTCTTACGATTAGATGATGATTGGTTTACGAATGTTTTGAAATCCTTGAGCCTTATGTTACGTTATGATATTTATGATATGAGCATGTTGTCCTACTTTTATGACCTTTTATGCATTTAAAATGTCCATTTTACTTACCTTACATACTCGGTACATTTCACGTACTGATCGCATACCTATATTGTATCATTTCATGATACAGGCTCTGATATTTAGACCCAGCACCGTCATTAGCTCGTTCCCAGAATTAGCATCCAGTGCATTGGTGAGTCCTCATCCCCTGATGACCAGTTGATATCATTTATCCCTTTATGTTCAATTTTCTAGACTTGTCAGCTTAGTTGGGGTGTTATCCCTTCAACCCATAAGATATGTTAGAGGCTTTTCAGACTATATGTTGTATTCAGCTATCATGTATGAAGTGCGATTCATTTCCTATGTTATGTCATGATTATGCTTTCGCTATGTTATTATGTTGAGTATTCCGCGTTATTGTTTGAGTTAGATGTATGTTATGCCATGGGTCGACTTGGAGTCTCTCAGGGCTCCATGTCCCGTGTTGCGATCCGAGGTTACGTTTGGGTCGTGACAGTTAAGTTGAGTACAACTTTCCATCCCTAGACAAATGGACAGGCTGAGCGCACGATTCAGACAACTGTCCCAAGGTATCATTTCTAATACATCTGTGGAACAGGCTCGACACATTGAGTACATCCTATAGACGTATCATAAATCTTTAGCATGCTAGACTTTGGAAGGAGTTGGGATGAGCATCTACCCCTTTTTGAGTTTGCGTACATTAACTATTATCGTTTCGCTATTCAGATGGAACCTTATGAGGCTTTATAAGGGAGGAAATGTAGGTCCCCCATAGGATGGTTTGAAGTAGGGAAAGCAAGGTTGATCGGACCTAATATGATACATCAATCAGAAGAAAAGGTGAAACTTATTAGGGAGCATTTGCTAACAACCCAGAGTCGTTAGAAGTCCTATTCTGATGTACAGCGTAGAGACTTGGAGTTTAATGTTGATGATTGGGTATTTATTAAGGTATCTCCTATGAAGGGCATGATTAGGTTTGACAGGAAGGATAAGTTTAGCCCTAGATTCATTAGCCCATATCAAATCCTTCGAAGGATAGGCCGAGTAGCTTATGAGTTAAAACTGCCTTCAGGGCTAGAATCTGTCCATCCAGTTTTCCATGTGTCAATGCTATGGAAGTGCATGGGAGACCCGTCCCGGATTATCTTGACTGAGGATGTTCAAGTCACTGACGAATTGTCCTACGAGGAGGCTCCAATTGCTATACTAGATCGGAAGGTTCGTAGATGACTAAAGATGTAGCCTCCATTAAAGTCCTATGGAGGAATAGAAATGTAGAAGAGGTAACTTGGGAAGCCGACGACGACATTGGTCTAAATATCCTCACTTATTTTAGGCTTGACTCAGATTGTGCAGTTGAGATGAGATTGTTATTCAGGTACTTTTTGTTTCTTATGTTATCGATGTTGCTCACTTTTATGTTGTGGAGTAGTTGCTTGTAGCATCCTGTGAGACGCCTATGTTAGACTTTTCTATTTTTTAGGTTTCTGGATAGTCCATATTATAGAGAAAACTCTGCTGAAATATTTTTGGCAATGGTTAAAGTAAGTGAGTTCTTATGTTTAAGATTACATTCGAGGACGAATGTTCCTAAGGGGGGTGAGGTTACATCCCATAAGTTTTTATTTTTTAACTAACGCGTGCATACGTATGTTGAGAGATGTGGAGTACGAGGCATGAGAGGAAGGGGTCTGGGAATGAGCATACGAGCATATTTTCAAGCGAGTAGGAGGTCGGGGCTGGAGGCAGGGCACACTGAGCGCCATGCCAGTGCACTTGTCGGCGCATCATGCCCGTGTGCTGGTGCTACGGCCAGCGCGCCATGCCTCCCCATGCCACTGCCTCAAAATTATTTAAACATCCTTCATGCTTAAATTAGATCTTTTAATATTTCCCCAAACAGAGGAGTGAACGAGATCGACATTTTCTTGAGATTTTTGCCGAATTATGTCATTAAACTCTATTCAAATGCAAATCATCTTGAATAACAAGTTCCAAGCCTACAAGGAATGTTCCTATAGAGTTATTTCTTGAAATCTTGCTTCGATTATTAGATCCCTGCTGATCGTGGGCAAATTTATATGCTCAAGTGATACTCAAATGTGTCATTTTGCCTTGTTTATCTATCGATGTTTATACATTATCATGTGAATTGTAATAAAATGTGAATTTATACTAACCAACATGATTAGCATGATTTTGCAGGAAAAATATAATTGTACGAAGCTAAGATGCATGTTGGGAGAAATTGGAATTGGACTCGGAAGCGAGCAAGGGAAAAAGCACAAGGAGAGCACGAATTAATGGGACTCCGCGATAGAGCCGTGTCACGCTGCAATCGCGGATGCGTTCTGCCTGGATACGGAATTTTTGCCAAATTCCAGTGAAGGTGGGCGTTGGGGCCATGGCACGTTGGCCTAGCCCCGCGTTGCACGTCGTGCCACGTTGGGCCTTAATTCCTGGACGTCCAGATTCCAGTAAGGGTCCGCGTTGGTGGCATGTCACAGAGGCAGTGCTCCGCGATGCACTCCGTGACACGTTGCGTCTTATTCCGGGAAAAATTCCCACTAGTATGAATAGAACACTTAGGTTCATTTTTTAATATTCTGACTTGGTGGAGCACGAACGTGGGTTACAGGCAGTTGAGGGGACGAAAATCTCAGGGTTTTTCTCTATCTCCTTCTTCTTTATTTGAATTGCTTGTATGATTAACATTCATTTAATGATGTTTAATCCACAAATGAGTGGCTAAATCCTCTTCTTGCTGAGGTTAAGAACAATTTGTATTGAAATGTAATTATTGATAAATTGGTTTTTCATCTTTTCTTCCATGGTTGTTCTATTGATTCTTGTTCTTACTGCGTTAATGTGTGGCCAACGTTAATGTATATCTAAAAAGTCCGGTTTCACTCGAGAGAGCAAGAAATTGGAAAGTTGTGAATTGATAGGATATGATCTTTTCTTAGTTTGGGAAAATTGAGAATTGATTTACCTTCGGGATAGAGATATACCTGAAAGTCATATTAGTCAATTAAGAAATTGGTTTTGTATGGTTAGAACATGAATTTCTTTTTATCACAGAGATGTAGGTGGAAGGCTCATGATTCTTAGGTTGGGTTAAATACGAGAGTTTTAATCCATAGGCAATAATTCTTGACTAGCAACCGGAGGAAAGATTAACCAAATTGTATCGATAATTTATTTCTCTACATGTTCATTTTAGCCTCAGCATGCTCATACTTATAGTTCAGAATCAAATTATATATTCGTTTTAGACTTAGTATAAAATTAGGAAACAAAATATCAAAATTCTCTTCACACTGTTGTCTGCATTTTAGAGATAAAGTTTGTTGACACTTGATTAGATTGATACCTTAGTCCAGTCCTTGTGGGATCGATACTTGGCTTACTTGAGCCACTTTACTACTTGTTCGACCACGTGCACTTGCGTGTAGTTGTACCGAAATAGCCCAAACAAGTTTTTGGCGCAGTTGCTGGGTACTGACAATTGGTAAATTTTTCTTAAGTGTTAGTTTACTATTTATTCTTAGTGTTGACAACTTGGTCTTAGCCTGTATTGTGCAGATACTAATTTCTGTTGAACACTGGCAAGAGACAAGGAGCTGGTGGACTCATATTTAGAGTCGGAAAGACAATTTCATCATCAAAGGAGAGAAGCTCTAGAGAAAAAGCTTCAGTTGCTCAAACAAACAATCCTGGAGCAACAACAGAATCCACCAGTTGTAAGGGCAATGTTAGTGCCCGAGGACCCAGCAGATAGGCCGGTTCGCGAGGTGGCAATCCCACATGCTAACAATGTCACATCTAGCATCCGCAAACCTGAGCCAGGAGGAAGGTTCGAGCTTAAACAAACATGGTGCAATTGCTACACACCAGCGGGCAGTTCACAGGTCTCCCTTATGAGGATCCACAGCAACATCTCCAAAATTTCTTGGAGATAAGTGACACTTACATCCCCGCTGGAGTTTCATCAGATTATGTCAGGCTTACATTGTTCCCATTCTCACTCTTGGGAGAAGCTAAGAGGTGGTTGAAAGATGAGCCACCTAATTCCATCACCACGTGGGATGATCTTACAAGGAAATTCTTGATACGGTTTTTTCCATCCAGTAAAACAGCAAGACTTAGAAGTCAAATTCTAAGTTTTAAATAGAGAGAGGGAGAGAATCTGTATCAAGCCTGGGAGAGATTCAAATCTATGTTGCGGAATTGTCCTCATCATCACCAATCCAATGATGTGCCGGTGCATACTTTCATAGAGGGTTTGGAAACCCACACAAAAATCTTGCTAGACTCAGCAGCTGGGGGACAAGCATTGGAGAAAACTTATAAGGAGCTGTACACCTTGTTGAATCGTATTTCGCCGGGAAATCCGGAGTGGAATGCGGACTCGTCACGAGGAGGAACAAGGAAAGCAGCAGGAGTATTAGAAGTGGATGGTTTTAATGCTATTGCTGCACAGATAGCTGCGTTACAGAATCAACTCAACACCCACTTCAGTAACATGAGCATGAACCAGTCTCAAGCCCCAGTGAATCTAGTGCAGCAGATTTGGTGTGAAGTATGCGGGAGTAGTGAACACTCAGCTGAGTGTTGTGGAGCAAATCCTGATTCGGTCAACTTTGTGGGGAATTTACAGAGAAACAACCACCTACAGTATGGAACAGCTACAATTCCAACTGGAGGAATCACCAAAATTTCTCTTGGGGTAGCAATAACCATCAAGGGTAAGGTTCGAATCAGGGGGCGCAGAGAACTCAAGGAGGGCAGCAGAACTATTAGGCACAATATAGAAGCAACAATGCACCTCCCCCACCACCATCACCCAGCATTGAGGAGATGTTCAAGACAATGATAGCTAACCAAGCTCAATTGCAGGCTGACTACGTGAAATTGGCAGTCGAGGTAAAGAACAATCAGTTAGCTACAAAGGCGCTGGAGTACCAGTTTGGGAAATTTGCTGGAGCCCAAAACACCAGGCCTAGAGGAGGACTTCCGAGTGACACGGATCCCAACCCCAAGCAAGTGAATGCAGTGACCACAAGGAGTGGTTTGCAGCTTAAAGAGGTGGAACCAGAAAGACCACCTCAATAGTCGGGAGCAGCAGAAACTGAGAGGGAGCAAAGTGATGAGAGGGGGAAGAAAAAGGAGGCTGAACAAGAAAGACCACCACCCCCGTTCCCTCAACGATTAAAGAAACACAAGGAGGAGGCGTGTTTCAAAAAGTTCATGGAGGTGCTTAAATAGATACACATTAACTTACCTCTTGTTGATGTTTTGCAGGGAGTGCCAAAGTACACAAAGTATATTAAGGACATCGTGGTGAACAAAAGCAGGTTGACGGAGTACGCTACGATGGCTCTTACGGAGGAGTGCACTTCCCGGATACAAAACCGGTTGCCACAAAACTCAAGGACCCTGGGAGCTTTACAATACAAAATACAATTGGGCCGAGTATCCGAGATCGCGGATTATGTGATTTGGGAGCTAACATTAACTTGATTCCGACATCGGTATTCAAGAAGTTGGGGTTAGGGAGTCCTAGACTAACAACAGTGATATTGCAACTAGCGGATCGTTCCTTAGCCAGACCTGATGGCATTGTAGGAGACGTGCTGGTGCAAGTGGGCTCCCTTATCTTCCCAGTAGATTTTATCGTGCTGGACTTCGAGCCAGACACGGAAGTCCCATTTATTTTGGGACGTCCTTTCTTGGCTACTGGGAAAGCACTTATTGATGTAGCTGCAGGGCAGCTAACTATGCAAGCACACGACAAGGTGGAGGTGTTTCATGTATACAAGGCCACCAAGCTCCCGACTGTGTACGAGGAACTCTCGGTGATCAACGTGATTAATCAAGCTGATGTTGTCCAGAGCGTTGAGTCACAGGAGTTATTGGGGAAACCACCGGAGCGATGTAAGCATTACTGGGGTGAGGACGGGGGTCGAGAGAAAACGTCTGTCACCCTAGAGGACGACTGAGCTTCATGACGTCGAGCCGCGACGGTAAACCAAGCGCTGCACGGGAGGCAACCCATGAAATTTTTTGTAATATTTTATTAGATTTTGTAGAGAAAAAAAAGAAAAAAGAAAAACGAAAAAAGAAAAAAGAATGAGAAAAATAAAAATAAAAACAAAAATTGTATTTTATGTGAAACCTATAAATTCTAACCAATTTCTTGTTGTGAGATGAATTTCAGGTTGAACGGAGGATAAATATGCAAAGGATCGCAAAGGAAAAATTGAGGTATGAAAAATAATAAAAAGTGGCAAAACAGTGAGCCCACGCGATGGCTCTGTGTCACGGAGGAAGGCCTCTGCATTACCCTTCGTGACACGTTGAAGGTAATTCTGGAATTTTTACAAATTCTAGAACACCTGCGCGATGGCTCCGTGTCACGGAGGGCATGCTCCGCGTTACCCTCCGTGACACGTTGAAGTGTATTTCGCGACGGGTCACACCGGGTCGCCGGGTGACCCGCGCAAAAAACCTTCTTTTTAACCCCGTTTTTCCCTCATTTTTCCCATTTTGTCACTCCCCTCCACGACAAACAACCCAAAACCCCCCCTTCCCCAATGTGACACGGACCAAGGAGCTAAATTTCTTCAATTTTTCTTCGATATCATCTAATTTAAGGTATGTTTGTCAACTTCATCTCATTTCTTACCTTATTTTTCTGATTTTTAGCATAGGAAGTGAGGAAAACTTTCCCTAAGTGTAAATTGAGCATGAATTCATGTAAATTATTGTTGATTGATGTTCATAGTATCGTTGTGATGGTATGAATTCGATAAATACATGTGTGATTGAAATTCTTGCAAAATTGTAGCTAGGGTTAGAATTCAAAGATGAAGAAGTTAAAAATTGAGTTGAAATGTGTAATTCTTCTTAGTGTGTGCATGTTGAATGAAGTAAATGATGTCTTGCTTAACAATAAGATGATTAAGGTGCAACGGATTGTCGGGTTAATGAAATTGTTGAAATTGCATAGAAATTGGGGGAATTGTATCGGTTTTGTTGATAGAAATGTTTGTTAAGTGCTATGTGATGAAATGTGATTGATGGTAATGTTGTGGTTAGTTGTACGAGTCTGAGTAGTACAAAAGAATTTATACCATCGAATTCTCTGAATGCACGAGGCATATTTGTTGTGTTTTTGTTTTTTTTGTAAATTGGGAACAAGTATGATCTTGTCGTAATATTATGATTGTGGCTAAAGACTAAGTGTGGGGTGCCCTAGCTTAACTCAACCTTAGTCGAAGCTAATGTTACTCGGATTAACATTGGGATTGTCAGTTTGGTTTGACAGGAACGATGTCAAGCAGTCAAGATAAAGGGAAGGGCGCATCTACATCAGGCGCCGGAAGGAAAAGAATTAGACTGGGAACAACAGTCCCAGCAGCACCAGCGGTTCCACACGGCCAACGCTGTCAATATGGAACCAGATGGGTGACAGATGAGGGGAAGAAATGGTACGCAAAGCATAAGGAAAGTAAATACTTCCCCGAAGAACACATTGCTAGGGAACCGTTGGCACAGGAGTTCCCCAGGATTGTCCACAGGATAGAGGCAGCCAGGATGAACTTCATCTTTCAAGAGCCCAAGGAGTGCAACCTGCACCTGATTTGGGAATTCTACGCCAACTGGAACCCGACACTCAGAAGCCACACCATCAAGATAAGGGAGCAGATAGTCACTTTTGAGCCCCATCACCTTAATGCGCGCGGGACACAGAAGCCCATGTGCTTCGGCAGCTGAATATCACTCCACCATACGCGGATATCAGACGCACTTTATGTGGAGCCCGATCTACAACACGTTGGAGCAGGCATAAGGAGAGGGGCTACCATCGGACATTTCCCTACTCACAGATGAATAGGGAAGCCAGAATATGGCTTAAGATCGTTTGTTCCTACCTGATTCCGGGGGTGCATATGACAGATGTCACCCGGGATCGTGTATCGTTGGTCTACGCCTTGATGAAAGGACTGGAGATCAATGTGGAGGCGGTGATTATCTCCGCCATGAAGAGAGCCCGTTTGCGTCATGGGCACAGGTACGGGTTTGGTGGCTTACTGACCACGTTCCTGAGGGGCCTGGATATTGAGGAGGAGGCCCTTGACTACATCCCGCAGATGGAGAGGCGGGCCTTAGATGTCACCAAAACTAAGGCACCAGACACCACTCACGGGCCAGTTCTTACACTAGTCGAGCGACATGCTCGGGATGATCAGTACATGGCTCGTATGTTCGGGATGCAGATGCTCCAGCTGCGCATAGGCGGGAGGCCGGCAACAGAAGAGGAGCTGTGGCAGCTCGAGCTAGACTACCCTTTTGGTGAAAATGCCAGGGCTCTATGCCGAGTGGGGACAGCTTTTGTGGAGCCCACGGATGATGATGTCCCCACAGATGAGGAGACACGTCGTGATGACTCTGATGTGGAGTCAGATAATGACGACTGGGGCAATTCAGACATGGTAGACGAGGCAGCAGCACCTGACGAAGAAGTGGATTACTTTGATTGATCAGGGAGTTTCACCACCTACTTTCGTACTATGCTGAATATTGTGAACACTGGGGATAGTGTTCGATTTAAGTGTGGGGTGGGAGTAGTTAGGTGTTTGTTGTTGTTGTTATTAATGTATGTCTCTGTTCTGTTGTTGAGCGTGGATAAACTTGTGGCCCTGTGATTTTTGTGTGTATGTCTGTATTGAAATTAAGGTGAAGCTGTTGTGTGTTGTTGAATGTTGTTAGCTGGTTTTGTACATATCTTTGTTTTAATGAAATTATCAATATTTTTTTTAAAAAAAATTTATGAATTTTTTTAATCTTTGGGTTTCTCGGCGTTTGTTTTCGATTCTTTTACCGAGAATAGTCCTATTAAGCCGAAGTCGTAATTAGTGACTGTTCCCTATGATGGATGGATGACGACCGTCTTAAGGGAAATGTAGTCATTAGGAGTAGATTTCTTTTGTTCATTTATTTTTAGTTTTTTTCTTTTGTTGGTTTGCATCCCAAAACCTGTCGTTACTTTATGGTTGCGAAATTATGGTTGCGTGTTGTACATGATATTTGAAATACAAAGGTGATTCGTATGAAAGCATGCAACTTTGTAAATATGTTGAGATACCTAGGCCATAGAGCTCGACTCAGTGTGATTGAGGCTTAATGTTTGAATTCTTGTAATTAGCTGATTGAAGAGTCTGTGAATATGTCTTGAGCTGAGCATGTGAAATGAGTGTATAGTGAGGTTTCGTTTCTTCCATGCTATTGTGAAGTGTCTAGAACTTTCCTGGTGTGTGTACGAAATGAAATGAAGGATGTGTATTGTAGGAAAGGATGTAGGCATTTCTTTGCTTTAACCGAAAGTTTCTTTTTTTTTCATTATCGTACCCACCTTGAATGTACATCCTAGTTAGCCCATTGAGCCTTTAGCCTATTATTTTTCTTTTGTCAAAAAGGTGTAAACCGAGCTTAACCCCTTATTTTCATTATCCGTGAATTTGATCCAAAACTCTTAAGCGCTCAACAAAAGAAAATAATTTTCCCACAGTGTCAAGGAGTGAGAATGGTGAAAAGAAAAGAAAAAGCAGAGTGATGAAAGGAAAGAAAAGGTCGAAGGTGCACTCGTTATAAATTAAATATAATGAAGATGTATAAATAATCTTTGTTATTGAGTAAAGTGTGCTTAAAGATATGGGGTCAAAAATAAAGAAAGACTTCAAGAATGGAAGGATGAAGGAAGAAACAATGCCCATAAGGTTGATGGGATGTATTGAAAAAGAGCTTAAGGATGCTAGTTGTTATTATTGGTTAGCCCAGTATTTACTAGTTCCATAGCTTACATTACAACCCGTTAAGTCCTATGTGATCTTACATCACACGTCCTTATATTAGTGGAGTAATACACTATAGGCAAGCCTATGGTTCATGATATGATGCATGTGAATTCTTTTGGGAGAGAGAGTGAAATTGTGTTTATATTCCCCTGCATGTAATGTCTTTGAGTTCATGTAATTAAAAAGGGGGAAAATTCTCTTTTTTGGTGAGGGCACATGCTCGACGAGAGATTAAATTTCGTGTCGGATATCTTGATCAGCTGATTTGCATGAGTTTGCCGATATCAAGAGTCGATTCTTGAGTCTAGGAGGTCTTAATGTGTTGAAGGTCATTGTATTGATAAGACTATGCATGTTTTCTTGATGATTTTCTGTATTAAATAATAGGTATAATTGTAGCTTGAATTGTCGAGCCAAAGTAGCCAGGATGGGGTGTCAATTGCATGAGGTGTAAGATTATTGTTCGGGGACGAATAAGGATTTAAGTGTGGGGTAAGTGATCGTGGGCAAATTTATATGCCCAAGTGATACTCAAATGTGTCATTTTGCCTTTTTTATCTATCGATGTTTATATATTATCATGTGAATTATAATAAAATGTGAATTTATACTAACCAACATGATTAGCGTGATTTTGCAGGAAAAATATAATTGTACGAAGCTAAGATGCATGTTGGGAGAAATTAGAATTGGACTCGGAAGCGAGCAAGGGAAAAAGCACAAGGAGAGCACGAATTAAAGGGGCTCCACAATGGAGCCGTGTCACGCTGCCATCGCGGATGCGTTCTGCCTGGATACGGAGTTTTTGCCAAAATCCAGTGAAGGTGCGCTTTGGGGTCGTGGCACATTGTCCTAGCCCCGTGTTGCATTCCGTGCCACGTTGGGCCTTAATTCCTGGACGTCCGGATTCCAGTAAAGGTCCGTGTTGGTGGCGTGTCACAGAGGCAGTGCTCCACGATGCACTCCATGACACGTTGCGTGTTATTCCGGGAAAAATTCCCACTAGTATAAATAGAACACTTAGGTTCATTTTTTAATATTCTAACTTGGTGGAGCAAGAACGTGGGTTACAGGCAGTTGAGGGGACGAAAATCTCAGGGTTTTTCTCTATCTCCTTCTTCTTTATTTCAATTGCTTGTATGATTAACACTAATTTAACGATGTTTAATCCACAAATGAGTGGCTAAATCCTCTTCTTGTGAGGTGAAGAACAATTTGTATTGAAATGTAATTATTGATAAATTGGTTTTTCATATTTTCTTCCATGGTTGTTCTATTGATTCTTGTTCTTACTACGTTAATGTGTGGCCAACATTAATGTATATCTAAAAAGTCCGGTTTCACTCGAGAGAGCAAGAAATTGGAAAGTTGTGAATTGATAGGATATGATCTTTTCTTAGTTTGGGAAAATTGAGAATTGATTTACCTTCAGGATAGAGATATACCTGAAAGTCGTATTAGTCAATTAAGGAATCGGTTTTGTATGGCTAGAACATGAATTTCTTTTTATCACAGAGATGTAGGTGGAAAGCTCATGATTCTTAAGTTGGGTTAAATACGAGAGTTTTAATCCATAGGCAATAATTCTTGACTAGCAACCGGAGGAAAGATTAACCAAATTGTATCGATAATTTATTTCTCTACATGTTCATTTTATCCTCAGCATGCTCATACTTATAGTTCAGACTCAAATTATATATTCGTTTTAGGCTTAGTATAAAATTAGGAAACAAAATATCAAATTTCTCTTCACACTGTTGTCTGCATTTTAGAGATAAAGTTTGTTGACACTTGATTAGATTGATACCTTAGTCCAGTCCCTGTGGGATCGATACTTGGCTTACTTGAGCCACTTTACTACTTGTTCGACCACGTGCACTTGCGTGTAGTTGTACCGAAACAGCCCGAACACCTGCCGAGTAAAAGTTGTAGAAATCACTTCTAATTTAGTCCTAAGCAGCTACAAGTGATAGGTAAGCTTTTCTACCTTCTAAACTTTCGGGAATTTATAAGCTTTCGACTGAATTGGATAGAACTTGAATTGTAGTTAATATGCATAAAGGTTATTGTTATTTGCCGATTCCTAGTATTGAAAATAGTTTTATTCACTTAACATAAGGGCTGCAATTTGGAGGAATCACCGGCTTTAGGTGGGAACTGGTTGGGTAAACGAAAATAGACAATTGAGGTATATTAAGGCTACCCTGTTCGGCAAGTTATCCTCGTTGTATAGTTGATACGACCTATGCCTTTGTAAGTAAGCTGCGAGAAAGTATATTGTGATTAGCTGCTATAGATAGATTTGAGACTAAAATGTAGGACTTGGGTTAGGATTGATCCCACCTAATATAGCCTTCCATTACCAACCTCAGGGTTGCTAACTGTATCACTGCCTACGAGGCTATAGATCGCTCAGAGGAGCTATGTGATGTCTGAAAGGACTATATTCAAGCTTATAAGGTCGTATCAAAGTCCATCCACGTATGGACTTCCTTTATGCCATAACGGCATTACTGATCCTCCGTCGAGCCTTGTGGGCCCAGGGTTCAGTCGCAGGATCCCAAGGGCTCAGACATAGTTACTGGAGCTCAGAGGGCTCAGTTGCTAACCTAGAGGACAGGTAGGTTGGCTATAGTTATCTGTCGAGTCATATTGACCACGTTAGGGGTATATAGATTGAACTGTACTTGTCAGAGCTTATGGGGGGCCCGGTAGGTTATTTTGTGTTGATTGTACCTTCTAGGCTTATGAGGGCTAGGTTAGGTTCTTGTTTGTATATTTAGTTTCTATCTATACTTCAGATGGTGAGGCTACTCAGGTTAAGTTCTTATCTCTTATTGATTACTTTCAATTCTTTTATCAGCTTCTATTCAGCTTTTATTACTGCCTTACATATTGGTACATATTGTACTGAGCCCACCTATGGGGCATTGCATACTTGTCTGCAAGTACGGATAGACATGTTTTAGGACCTCCTTAGTAGCCATCCATGGTTACCATATCAGTCAACTCCTTTTCTTTGAAGTTGTCGTTTAGAAAGGTTTGCTCACTTTGTTGTATAGCTATTGGGTAGCCCCAACCACTATTCCACTCTTAGAGGCTTGTGGATTACAGTTCCTGGTAAATTGGTTGTTGTTGGCCATGTGAGGCCCATATGCATTATGTTTTGTATGTTGGTCGTGTGGATCCTAGCATAGCTATCAGTTAGTAGCCTTGTCAGCTATAGTTCATATATAACTGCCTGTCTTTCTTTTGTTATGACTTAGACAGCATGGTGGTCTTGTCGGCCTGCATAGGATCCTTTTATTATTTTGACTACTGGGTTAGTTGTTTTTACATAGCTTTGTTGTGTGGCCTAGTCTGTTATACCTCGAACGCCTAAGGATTAGACTCGGAGTTGAAACGAAGAAAAATTAAAATTTGGCATCAAGTATCAGGACGGGTCGTGAAGTGACCCATGGGAGCATCTCACGAGTCATGATGTGACTCGTGGTGAGGCCCAGATGATGATTTTGAAATTGGGAAATGGGATCCCCATGGACGTGACCATGAGTCGTGGTCAGTCCCCACAACTCGTTAGGTCATTCGTGGGGAGTGATGAGTGATAAAAGGGAAGGAAGAGGTCAATGCACCTAATAGAAGGACCCAACGGGTCGTAGTTAGTCACCATGACTCGTAGGGAGGGTCGTGAGTAGCAGGGAAAAATTTTAATCAAGGATGAGGCAGTGTATATGACAAGTCGTGGTCACCAATAACAGATCATTAAGACAACTGTGATGAGCCCAAATGATTGGATAAGTAGTGCACTCAATGGATCATGCCACGAGTCGTGGCCAGAGGGGACGAGTCGTTATGTCCCTCGTGGGGACTACCTGGCAGTTATTTTCTGCGAATTTAGTAAGGGTTTTCCATAATTCCTAAGATCCTAAGCCCTAAACTACGTCTTTTAAGTTATAAATGATTTCTTTTAAGAGGGTTAAGTTCATTTTTAGGCCATATTCATTCAAGCATGCAAGGATAGAAGGCTAGAGAGGGTGATCAAGCTTGTTCTCTTCAAATTCTTTTCAATTTCCTCTTGAGCAATTAGAGAAGTGTAAGAATCAGCCTTAATCAAGTATATAGATTAATGAATGGGTGAATCCTTTCACACCCATGTCCAATCCCTCTCTAAATCATGAGTTTCCTATGTCTAATCTATGGGGTTTTAACACAATGCATGAATTTCCTAATTCTCTACATGAGTATGGTTTAAATATGTTTCTACTATTTAATTATGAATCACGGGAAAGTTTTATTATGTTTTTAATTAAAATCATGTTTCAAGTTTTAGGATTTAAAAATCCCATTAATGAGAAGTTCATGAAAGAAGACATTTGTGATGAATGTATTATTGTGATGAGATGTTATAATGAAAAGCATGTTTTCAAGCTACCCATGTTTATAATCATGTTTTCAATGTGAATTGAGTATTTTCAAGCATAAGAGAGTATTGGGAAATGCCCACATGTTCAAGTATGATTTATGATTCCTCGAATAAAGCTTACCACATGGTTTTGGAGCAAAGACTCCCAATTATCTTTCAGTTTGTGGTATGATTTGAGTTAAACCTTCTCATATGCATGATTTTATATTTGAGATGTATTTGATTATTAATCTTCGTCAATAGATGATGTTGAGCTTCATTGAAAAATGATGGAGAGCATATGCATGTTTTTGAGATTAATGTCTAGCACCAAAGAGGCTAAGGGTCGATCATCATATGCCTCATAACTACACGCCAACGTAGGTTTATACATATATTTATATTACTTTGGGACCTCCCTTGTGAGTTATCCCCTACCTTATTGGGCCACGAGCTGGATATCGATATCATGGTATCATCCCTAGCCATGGCAAGGCTTTGGACGGCTCTACCCACTTGAGTGTGATAGTTGGGACCATGTAAGTTCTATCATGGTATATCGGTTAAAAGACGAGTCTCCCATTGTTCCTCATAATTTCAGTTATGCATGTTTATCATTCATGAGATTTATATATTTATATATGTCCCAAAGCAGGTTTGACTCAATGTTCAGTTTTTACTCATGACCATCAGATTTCAGCTTTGAGTCAATCGATTCAGTAATGATGTTATGTTATGTTATGTTATGATGAGATCATGATTTCAGAAAGAATACATGCAATCCCTACTCTCAGATCCTTATTGTTTACATTTTACATTATGCATGTTTTTAAATGATTTTACTAACTTAAGAGGTTTTACTTACCCTGTATACTCGGTACATTTCACGTACTGACCGCATACTCTATGTCGTATCATTTCATGATGCAGGATCCAGCTCTCAGGCTCAGCCCTGTTCATAGCCAGTTATCAGAGTTCGCATCTTAAGTTGTTGGTGAGTCCTCATCTCCTGAGGACTAGACTTATTCGAATTTCCTTTATGTATTTTCTGTTTTAGTTTTATTGAGTTAGTTGGGGTCTTGTCCCATCAACTCTTCATGTTTAGAGGCTTTCCAGACAAAGGATGTATTCAGCTTCAGATTGTGTATTCTAATGTTATGTTTAATTTAGACTTCCGCTATGATCATCTTGTTGACTCTTAAGTTTTAGTAATTGAGTTAGATGTATGTTCATGCCATGGATCAACTTGGAGTCTCTCGGGGCTCCTTGTCCCGTGTTGTGATCCAGGCCTTCGTTTGGGTCGTGAAAAACTTGGTATCAGAGCAATAGGTTAAAGTGTCCTAGAGTGTCTGAAAGCCGCATTAAGTAGAGTCTTTTTCATGGGTGTGAAGTGTGCCACACTTATGATGAAGAGGCTATGAAACATTTAGGAAATGCTCCCTTATTTCATGATTTATGTCATGGATGAAAGGTCTTCCTATCCTTCTAATTCATGCTATTCGCGATTGCAGAATCATGGCTCCCCAAAGAGTAAATGGTAGGAGGAATGGAAATGGAGAAAGCCACGAGGATGGCAACGAAAACGGGCACCAGCAGGCCCACCAGTTCAGGAGCACCCCGCACCAGAGCCGGTTACCCATGTGGAGTTTCGAGCAGCTATTCAGATGCTCGTGCAGGACTTGACCACTCAGGTCAATTATAAGGCAATTGCACACATCCCTCAAAACGGTAATGCGACGGTGGCCCGAGTCATGGATTTCTTGAGGATGAACCCGCCAGAGTTCCTCGGGTCAAAATTAGATGAGGACTCGCATGACTTTATAGATGAGATTGTGAAGATCACCCAAGTTATGGGGTAAATGGAGTTAAGTGTGCGGAGTTGGCCTCATATTAGCTGAAAGGGGTCGCACACATCTGGTTTCGATAATGGAAAGATAGTAAGGCCGATGGAGCAGGTCCTATCACTTAGGAGGAGTTCTATGTTGCCTTCTTATATCGATTCTTCCCTCGTGAGATGAGGGAGCTGAAGGCAGCTGAGTTTGTGAATCTTAAGTAAGGGAGAATGACATTGCAAGAGTATGCTCTTTAGTTCACTCGCCTATCAAAGTACGCCCCAGAGTTAGTGGCTGGTCAGAAGGCGCGGGTGAGTAGGTTCATCCATGGAGTAGCAGGCAATTTGGACAAGGATTATAGGACTGCTATGCTACACCAAGATATGTACTTCCCTCGGATAGTATTGTACGCCCGACAGATATAGGCGGCACATCTGAGAGAGAGGGAGGCCAAGAGGGCCAGGACCGATGACCACAGATTCTTATAGCCGAGGTTAGGTGGTGGGCACTGATAGCAGAACCACCAGAGATCTTCAACCCCAGCATCTTCAGCGTTGAGTGTGCCATCTAGGCCTAGGCATGATCAGAGGGGCAAGCATCAGGCTCAAGGGGTCAGAGCAGCAGACTTGCAGATTCTAGTATCCCAGCTTGCCGCAGATGTGGTCGGGGACACACGGGCCAGTGCTTAGCAGGTACAGGTGCTTGTTTCGAGTGTGGGAAGCCCGTACACATGCTCAGAGATTGCCTAGCAGTGAGACAGGACCATGATGGGGGTCGAGGCCCAGCTTCTAGTTCTGCAGCCCCACCCGTACACTCAGCACATCAATAGACATCTACCAGCATAGGTGGCAGTCAGCACCATAACATATTCTATGCACTAGCATCTCACCAGGAGTAGGAGGTCTCCCCAGATGTGGTCATTGGTATGTTAGGAGTTTTCCATCTTGATGTTTATGCTTTGTTAGATTGGGGGGCTACCTTATCTTTTGTGACACCTTATGTGGCCAGTAGCTTCGGAGTCAGTATCGAAGTCTTGTCAGAACCCTTCTTAGTCTCTACTCCAGTAGGCGATTCAGTTATAGCTAGACGGGTGTATAGAGGTTGTCCAGTCTCAGTTCTTTAGAAAGTCACCTCAACAGATTTGATAGAGTTAGCTATGACCGATTTTGATGTTATCCTCAGCATGGATTGGCTATTTTCATGTTATGCCTCAGTTAATTGTAGAACTCAGGCAGTAGAGTTCATATTTTAGGGTGAGCCAGTCTTAGAATGAAAGAGTAGTTCAGTTGTGCCTATAGGTCGATTTGTTTCCTACCTCAAGGCCAGAAAGATGATTTCTAAGGGTTGTGTGTACCATCTAATTAGGGTTAAGGATGTTGAGTCTGAGACCTCGATTATCCAGACAGGTCCAGTAGTATGTGAGTATCCAAAAGTCTTTCCTGATGATCTACCGGGAATCCCTCTCGAGTAGGAGACTGATTTTATTATTGACCTTCTTCCCTACATGCAGCCTATATCTATTCCTCCCTATAGAATGGCTACAGCCGAGCTAAAGGAGTTTAAAGAATAGTTGAAGGACCTGTTAGATAAGGGTTTCATTAGACTGATCAAGTCCCTATGGGGTGCATCAATTCTCTTTGTTTGAAAGAAAGATGGTTTTCTTCGCATGTGTATTGACTATCAGTAATTGAACAAAGTCATTGTCAAGAACAGGTATCCTGTACCCAGGATTGATGATTTATTTGACCAGCTTCAGGGTGCCAAGTGTATCTCAAAGATAGATCTCAGATCCGGGTATCATCAGCTCAAAGTCTGGGAGAGTGACATCCCGAAGACAGCCTTTAGGATGCGGTATGGTCATTATGAGTTTGTAGTTATATATTTTGGACTAACAAATCCTCCAGCAGCTTTTATGGACTTAATGAACAGGGTGTTCAAGCCATGCCTAGATATGTTTGTGATTGTGTTTATTGATGACATCCTGATATACTCTCAGAGCGAGGAGGAGCATGCCGCGCATTTGAGAATAGTGCTTCAGACTCTCAAGGATCGCCAATTATATGCCAAATTCAGGAAGTGCGAGTTTTGATTGAATTCCGTAGCGTTTTTGGGCCATGTGGTATCAAGTGAGGGCATAAAGGTAGATTCTCAAGAAATAGAAGCGGTGAAGAATTGGCGTAGACTGGTGAATCCTTCGGATATTTGGAGCTTCTTGGGTTTAGCTGGCTACTATCGAAGATTCGTGGAAGGTTTCTCATCGATTGCAACACCTTTGACCAAATTGACTCAGAAAAAGGTGAAAATCCAATGGTCGGAGGCTTGTGAGAAGAGCTTCCAAGAGTTGAAGACTCAACTTACTTCAGCACCGGTGTTAACTCTACCGGAGGGTATCGATGGGTTCTTGGTGTATTGTGATGCTTCAAGGATCGAACTTGGGTGTGTGTTGATGTAGCATGGGAAGGTGATAGCATATTCCTCCAGAAAGCTAAAGGTTAATGAGAATAATTACCCGACCCATGATTTTGAGTTGGCCGCGGTGGTATTCGCCTTGAAGATATGGAAACATTATTTTTATGGGGTCCACGTGGATGTGTTTATGGACGATAAGAGTCTACAATATGTTTTTACCCGGAAGGACCTCAATCTTCGGGAACGGAGGTGGTTGGAGCTACTCAAAGACTATTATATGAGTGTCCTTTACCATACTGGTAAGGCTAATGTGGTAACGGATGCACTTAATTGACTCTCTATGGAGAGTGTGTCCCATGTGGATGAGGGGAAGAAGGAGCTGGTGAAAGATGTGCATCGACTCGCAAGGTTGGGAGTTAGGTTGGTTGACTCGACCGATGGCGTTGTCCTTGTTCAGAATGGATCAGAATCGTCATTGGTAACTAATGTAAAAGCTAGACAAGATGAGAACCCATTTTTGGGTAAAGTTAAAGGAAGTCGTTCAAAATCAGAAGGTAAAGGTTTTCTCTAAATGGGGAGATGGTGTGCTTTGATACTAGGGTCGCCTATGTATTATGGATGTTGACGATTTGAGGAGTCGTATGTTGCATGAGGCTCATGGATCCAGGTATTCTATCCATCCAGGTGCTACCAAGATGTACCATAACTTATGGGAAGTCTGTTGGTGGAATGGCATGAAGAAGGATATCGTAGAATTCGTAGCTAAGTGTCCGAATTGTCAGCAAGTAAAGGTTGAACATCAAAGACTAGGAGACGTGCTTCAGGATATCAGTATTCCTACTTGGAAGTGGGAATAAATCAATATGGACTTCGTCACAGGTTTGCCTCACACTCGCCGGTAATATGACTCTATTTGGGTTGTGGTATACAAGTTGACCAAGGCCGCTCATTTCCTACAAGTTAAAACCACGGATCTGGTAGAGGATTATGACAAACTATATATCCAAGAGCTAGTTCGATTGCATGGGGTACCTTTGTCCATTATATCAGACAAAGGTACCCAATATACCTCTCAATTTTGGAGGTCGTTTCAAGAAGTACTTGGTACTTAGGTTAAACTCAGCTACAGCATTTCACCCGCAAATGGATGGAAAAGCAGAGCGGACAATGCAGACTCTTGAGGACATGTTGAGAGCATGCATGATTGACTTCAAAGGTAGTTGGGATGATCATTTGCCTCTTATCGAGTTTGCATACAATAACAACTATCATTCCAGTATTCAGATGGTGCCGTTTGAGGCTCTCTATGGGCGGAGATGTAGATCACCCATTGGTTGGTTCGAGGTTGGTTAACAGCGATGATAGGACCAGATTCAGTTCATGAGGCTATGGAGAAGGTTCAGTTGATGAGAGACAGGTTGGAAATAGCTCAAAGTTTCCAAATTTCCTATGCCGATGTGAGAAGGAGGAAATTAGAATTCGAGGTGGACGATTAGGTGTTTCTGAAGGTATTTCCCATGAACGGAGTGATGCGATTTGGAAAGAAAGGAAAATTCAGCCCTCGTTGTGTTGGCCCCTACCGAATTGTAAAACGGGTTGTCAAGGTGGCATATGAGTTGGAGTTGCCCTCAGAATTAGCTTCTGTGCATCCTATTTTCCATGTATCGCTCTTAAAGAAGTGTTTGGGTGATCCATCTCTAGTTGTCTCGGTGGACAGTGTTAGTAAGGACAGCTTAGTTATGAGGAGGTTCCGGTGGAAATACTGGATCGTCGAGTTCGAAGGCTAAGGAACAAGGAAGTAGCTTCAGTCAAAGTGTTGTGGAGGAATCAGCAGGTTGAAGGAGCTACATGGAAAGCCGAAGCAGATATGATGGTTGGATACCCACATTTATTCTCTACTGGCTCAGTTCCAACTTGAGGTATTAGTTTTCCCTAAGAACCTATTTAGTTTTCGTGTTCAGTTCATGTACCCAACTTTCTTTTATGTATATGGATGAATGTATGATTCATTAATTCAATTCAGCTATGTAGTTTGAATTGGGGTTAATCATTTCGTCAGTTTTCAGTTTAAATGATCAGTATTTGAATATGATGATTGCATTTCTCTACTTTTCTTTATGTTTTCCAACATTCAAGGATGAATGTTCCTAAGGGGGAGATATTGTTATACCCCGAAAGCCCAAGGATCAGACCCAGGAGTTAAAATAAAGAAAAGTTAAAATTGGGCATCAGGTATTAGGACGGGTCGTGAAGTGACCCATGGGAGTGGCCCATGAGTAGTGATGTGACTCATGGTGAGGCCCAAATGATAATTTTGAAATTCGGAAAAGGGATCCCCACGGACGTGACCAAGAGTCGTGGTTAGGCCTCCACGAGTCGTTAGGTCGGTCATTGGGAGTGATGAGTGAGAAAAGAGAAGGAAGAGGGCAGTGTACCTAACGGAAGGACCCCATGGGTCGTGTTCAGTCACCACGATTCATGGGGAGGGTTGTGAGTAGCAGGGTAAATATTTAATCAAGGATGAGGCAGTGTATACAACGAGTGGTGACCACGAGTTGTGGTCACCAGTAATGGATCGTTAAGACACCCGTGATGAGCCCAAATGATTGGATAAGTAGTGCACTCGACAGATCATGCCACAAGTCGTGGCCAAAGGAGACGAGTCGTTATGTCCCTTGTGGGAACTACTTGGCAGTTATTTTCTATGAATTTAGTAAGGGATAATTCCTAAGATCCTAATCCCTAAACTACATCGTTTTATGTTATGAATGATGTCTTTTGAGAGGGTTAAGTTCATTTTTAATCCATACCCATTCAGGCATGCAAGGATAGAAGGTTATAGGGGTGATCAAGCTTGTTCTTCTTCAAATTCTTTTCAATTCCCTCTTGGGCAATCAGAGAAGTGTAAGAATAAGCCTCAATCAGGTATGTAGGATTATGAATGGGTGAATCCTTTCACACCCATGCTCAATCCCTCTCTAAATCGTGAGTTTCCTATGTCTAATCTATGGGGTTTTAACTCAATGCATGAATTTCTTAATTCTCTACATGGTTATGGTTTAAATATGTTTCTACTATTGAATTATGAATCATGGGCAAGTTTTATTATATTTTCAATTGAAATCATGTTTCTAGTTTTATGATTTAAAAAGCCTATGGATGAAAAGTTCATGAAAGAAGAGATTTGTGATGAATGTATGATTATGATGAGATGTTATGATGAAAAGCATGTTTTCAAGCTACCAATATTTATAATCATGTTTTCGATGTGAATTGAGTATTTTCAAGCATGAGAGAGTATTGGGCAATGTCCACATGTTCAAGTATGATTTATGATTCCTCGAATTAAGTTTACCACATGGTTTTGGAGCAAAAACTCTCAATTATCTTTCAGCTTGTGGTATGGTTTGAGTTAAAGCTTCTCGTATGCATTATTTCATATTTGAGATGTATTTGATTATTGAGCTTTGTCAATAGACGATGTTGAGCTTCATTCAAAAACGATGGAGAGTATATGCATGTTTTTGGGAGTAATGTCTATCACCAAGTAGGCTAAGGGTCGATCACCCTATTCCTCATAACTATGCGCTAACGTACGTTTAGACATATATATATTACTTTGGGACCTCCCTTGTGAGTTATCCCCTGCCCTATTGGGCCACAAGCTTGATATTGATATCATGGTATCGTCCCTAGCCCTGGCAAGGCTTTGGACAGCTCTACTCACTTGAGTGTGATAGTTGGGACCACGTAAGCTTTATCATGGTATGTCGGTTAGAAGGTGATTCTCCCATTGTTCCTCATGATTTCAATTATGCATGTTTATCATTTATGAGATTTATATATCTATATATGTCTTAAAGCAACTTTGACTCAATGTTCACTTTTTACTCATGACTATCATATTTCAGCTTTGAGTCAATCGATTCAGTAATGATGTTATGTTATGTTATGATGAGATCATAATTTCAGAAAGAATGCATGCAAGACCTACTCTCAGATCCTTATTATTTACACTTTACATTATGCATGTCTTTAAATGATTTTTACTTACTTAAGCGGTTTTACTTACCCTGCATACTCGGTACATTCCACATACTGACCGAATACTCTATGTTGTATCATTTCATGATATAGGACCCGGCTCTCAGGATCAGCCCCATTCATAGCCAGTTATCAAAGTTAGCATCTTAAGTTGTTGGTGAGTCCTTATCTCCCGGGGACTAGACTTATTCGTATTTCCTTTATGTATTTTCAGTTTCAGTGTTATTGAGTTAGTTGGGGTCTTGTCCCATCAACTCTTCATATTTAGAGGCTTTTCAGACAAAGGATGTATTCAGCTTCAGATTGTTTATTCTAATGTTATGTTTAATTTAGACTTCCTCTATGATCATCTTGTTGACTCTTTAGTTTTAGTAATTAAGTTAGATGTATGTTCACGTCATGGGTTGACTTAGAGTCTCTCGGGGCTCCTTGTCATGTGTTGCGATCCGGGCCTTTGTTCGGGTCATGACATAGTCGGCCCGAGGCTGTGTTTACAGTTGATATATAGCTATTTCTTTTATTGATTGTAAGTTGTTGGCAGGCACCTGAGATGCGTATTCCCAGCTAGGTCAGCCCAGGTTCTTGTGTGGCACTAGGTGCCAGTTATACCTCCCAAGGTGGGGCATGACAACATCCTTACGAGGGGCACATAAAGGATTCGCCCAAACCAACAGAACTATCATCATCCTATGTTGGTGTACTTAGTCTTAGGCACGAATGCCTTCTCAGTTATTAATACTACTCCCATTCATTACGTGGTAAGACTAAGTCATAATCATCATTTAACTTCATATACCCATAATTCAGAGTTCATTTATCATATCGTGTTCATAGTTCATGTTCATCAATATATATTCAATATTCAGTATTCATATTCATCAAGTCATATTCATAGTTCATAAAAATCGATAAAGTCTTCTCTTAAAATCACAATTTATTTAATTGACACTTTTCATAGAAAATTTCATGAAGCTCATGAAATAGAACAATAATGGGCATATAAGGAATTCATAGGAGTTGGTAGTTCTTGAATCAAATTTACTAGATAAGATCACAACTTTAAACATTAGTCCTAGCTATCTCAAGAAGGAGAATTTCATGAGTTTTCATGAAAACATGGCGTAGGCAAGAAACAAGATATTTCCACACATGAGATAGTCAACTTACATACCTTAATTTCAATCAAGCAATTAGAGAAAAATTTAAACTTTAAGGAAGAATGCTTAATTTCCACTCTCAGACCTTGGGATGTATTTTTCTTGAAATCCTAATATTTAGAAGATAGAACTTACTTAAACCTTCATAATATCATAGTAAAATTTCTTGGGATTACTTAGAATATGCTTACCTTGAGTAGGAGACTTGGAGAAGAGGGTTGTATCATTCTAGGGCTTGGGAGGTGGGCAAAACTAGAAGAAAAATTGAAATTTGCATTTTTATAGTTGTTGCATCAGACAACTTACAGTGGGCTTGACCACCAGTTACGGCCCACAGAATTGACTTGTTGCCTGTATGTTAGACCATATGTCTTAAATAACACCTTGAGAAAGTAAAACTCCCATTTATGGTTGCCAGATACGTTACATAGAATTGACCTGCGGTCCATAGATCAGATCATAAATCTTAATCAAAACAGTAAGAGACTGGACTACCATTTATCTGCTCAAGTACAGCCCGTAGATTTGAAATGCGGACCGTAGATCAGGCCACAAGTCTTAACTAGAACTTCAAAAAGTTGGACTACCATTTATGGTACCCAAGCAGGGTCCGTAGAATTGACATGCAATCTACAGATTGGATCGTAAATCTTAGACAATACATCGAGATATTGGACTTCCCTCTACGATAGCCATGTACGGTTCATAAATGAATTTACGGTTATATATGTTTCCTTTACTTAGAATCATAGGAGTCGAATTTGCTCCCCCTTTGTACATTGTCATACGGACCATAAGTTCCATTTGCGGTCCATATGTCATTTTTGATACCATCTAGAATTTTTTCTGTGATTTTAAATTCCTAGGTACTTCCCCACCTAGGTAATGACTTAACACTTCAATTTAACTTTGTAATCCACCTAAATAATCATGTGTTCATAGTTGAGATCATGTTATTTATATTTTGTGGGTCAAACTATATTTCTGAAGATATGAGGTGTTATAATATCTCCACTTGAGATAATTCATCCTTGAATGATGATCAAGAGCAGGAATAAACCTAACCCTGGTGTTTTTCAAAAAATTTCAATGGAATTTGCTTTGTAACTAAAGAAATCCCAACTTTCTACTTGGTACCAACTAACCAAAGATGTATTCATAATTAATAATAGGTCATTACACAGTGTACAACATATAGGAATATGTAAGAAATGCACACAAGAATCTTCTTGGCCCTTACCTTTTTCTTCTATCTTTATTTAAGGTATTATCCTTGTTAGAGAATCCCATAACATTTCAAAAAGAGGAATCGTAAGATGATCATAGAAAATATTTAGGTCTCATTTGTTTGTACTTAATGGGGTCTGAATCTTAATCTTTAGATTCAACTCATTAAGTGTATTTGTTTTTAAGGCCTGAATCTTAATTATTCAGATTCAATCTATTAAGTCATTTATTTTCTTTTCTTATAAAATCTCTTAATGGATCTGAATGAATCTAAATGAATCAAATCTATAACAGAGGCTTAACACCATTCAAAATCATTAAAAATAATACGCATTATTCACTAAACCTTTCACGCCTCTGCGCTTCTCTTCTCGGCAAAATTCTCAGGCCTCCCGCTCTTCTTTCTCAACAAAATACACTATTATTTTCCTCTTGAACTGATAAGTTTTCACAATCATTATAAGTATTTTGTCTAGTATTTTTATATTCATAATACTTTAGAGTATATTGATGTTTATCAAGAACTCTTGTTGCCGCAATATTAATTTTCTTTAATAATTAATTCACTATGAGTATAATTAATTCTCCATGATAGTCAAATGTTCAGTACTGTTTGTTGTGCATCTTTAGTTGACTTTGTTCAGATCATATTGCAAAATTTACATGGGCCATATTTATGATGCCTCAATTATTTATTTGTTTTTCGTTGTTTTCTTCAACCTTTTGATTTGTATGGGCGAAGCTAAAACTTATCTGTTGATTTAAAAGGCCAGCATATTGTGTAAATATCATATTTGTTTGCTTGATATCACAAGATTGTGTTTTTAGGCTGGTTTTTATTGGGAAAATTGTGTTGTTTAGGAAGGATGATCTATTCCTCTTTTCACCTTGTAAACTGAAAAATAGCTAGATGAAAGTTTTCATTAATTTTGCTACTGCAGTCTTTTTTTACTGTCTCATTTATGAAAAAAAAAACCTTTACCTTTTCGATTTTACATTCAGTATTGAGATAGTACCGTGATTGAAAGACCCAACTTGTAACGTTTATTTATTTAGCTGGTCAAAAAGATTTTTTTAAAAATTATAAGAACTTTCTGCATTGTTCATCAGAAACTTCCATTCTCTGGTGCTTATTCGGTTTACTAACACTTTGAAAGTATAATTGGTTAAACTTTCTGTATACTACCTAATTCTAAAAGTAAGCTCTGAATTTTGTGTGTTTATATGCTGAGTTCAGTCGGCACAATTAACTTAGTAACACAAACCTCGAATAATCGGCAACTGCTATATTTATTATTTTTTTTAATATTTTAGTTATAAATCAATCTAGTGAAATTCAAAAGTGATTTGGAAAAATACGGATGTAGTAAATACATCTTTAGAATATTGCATTTAAGAAATGTCCAAAGGGGTGACATGACCAAAATGGGTAGGTCGTGCAGGCACTTACATTGACTCTAACTCGATAAGAGAACCTCCATTTAAACAACATATTAAAATATCAAAAATTTCTCATTACTTTACATAATTCAACCAATTTTTAAATTTACAAATAATCCCGCCAAAACTATGATTCTCCCAAGATAAGTCTAGACAGGTACAAGAGCTCTACATTGAATACTGACAAAATAAAATAACACAACTTCGCCTGCACTACAATTTCCTCCACTCAAACTTAACAATCAATGCAAAAACTTTTCAATTCCTACACTGGTACTGTTGTCTCGCTACGGCAGCGACCTGACTGCTACCGCAATCCCAATGCAGTGAAGAAACATCCGCTGCAGCGGTAACCCACTTAAACAGTATCTTGGTATTCCTGACTCTTCTCTTCTTCAACTTTCCCTTACCCATCCCATGCTTTAATTTTTATTAATTAAACTCATTTCAATTACACCATATTCATTGAACTATCCACGATATTATACCTCCATTGGGTCCTTTATTTAGCCATCGTTAAGCTTCAATAATCCATCTTATCCTCTGCAATATCTCAGCTCTACACCTATTAGTGGAACAACTCTCCCATCTAGGATCAATTCAACATGAACATTATAGACTCGAATACCCATTTATGGAACTAATAATCCAAAATCAACCTAGTTCAATTTTATTAGACTCGGCCCAATTCGGACGATCACCACGCATTACGTTTAACAACATCAGATACCTTTATAAAAAATCATCAAGTAACACAATTAGACCATCATTTATAAAACAATCAATCATTATAACACCCAAAAAGTTTCTAAGATCAAACTCGAGGGTTGAAACGGAGAAAACAGAAAATATCAGGTCATAAAATAAGTCGTGTGTGACTCATCAAGTGACTTGAAGGGTCGTAGTGTGACCCGTTAAGTATGCAGTGGTGGAGAAAATATTGGTTTCTACTGTACTTAACGAATTGAGGAACGAGTCATCAAGTCCCCCAACGAACCGTTAAGTGACTCGTTGAGTGAAAAAGATCAGAGAACGGAGATGAGGTTGCCAGTGGCAACGGGTCAGGGGACGATCCACCAAGTCTTCCAACGAGTCGTCCAATCCCTCATTGGGTCGGCAGTGTGATTTTTCTTATCAGTTTATTAAGGGTGTTGTCGTAATTCCTAAGTTCTTAAATCCTAAACTAAATCGTTTTAAGCCTTCTAAAGGGTGTTTTTAAGGGTTTTAGTTATCCTAAACCTTCATTCTACTCCTAACACCCCTAAGTGAAGATCAAATCCCCTTAAGAGAAGCTAGGGTTCTTCATCAAATCTTTCTCAGTTCCCTTTGGGTTTCTAATCAAGTTGAGATTCTCCAAGCCCAGTATGTAGGTTATGAATATGGGAAATTCTTCCACCCTCATGCCCAATTTCATCCGCATTCTACGATTTCAAGTCTCTAATTAAGTTTTATGAAAATTCTAGGGTTTAAACCAATTTGATGCAATTATCCATGCTATCCCTATGGGTTCAATCCTCTCATGTTTCAATGATGATTTAGGGCTATTAGGGCAGATTTAACTCTCAATTTACTTACTAATTCATGATTTCAATTTTATGAAGATTATTTCCTATTATGCATGATTTATGAATTGCAAGCTTATGAGCTCATGGTTTCATGTATGATGAATTTACAAGCATGCATGAATATTTATGAATTCTTAAATTTATGATTCCATGATTTCGTATTATAAAGATTATTTTAAGTATATATGATTTCGTGATTTGGGCAAGCTCATGTAAAGTTAAGTATGTTTCATCATGATTTAGCCAAGGCGTACGTGATGAGTTTCAAAGAGACATTTTGGAGTCAAGACTCCCACTATTTAAATTTAAGCTATGTTTTGAGAATATATTGATGAGCTATATACATATTTTGGGAGTAGTGTCTAGCATCGAGTGGGCCAGAGATTTCGAGAATCCCGGTCTCATAAACTACTTGCCACCATAGGTATATATATATATATATATTCTTATTTGGGACCTCTCAAGAGACCGCTCCCCCCCCCCCCTCGAGGGCACACCAGTGATATCATATCTTCATCGTTCTTTGCCCCAGCAAGTCTTAGGATAGCTCTACCCACTTGAGCAAGATAGTTGGGGGGTATCATGTAAGCTCTATCATGAAGGTGTCAATTATGAAGAGTCTCATATTGTTCCTTAGTTTCTATATATTATTATGTTCATGTATTATGATATTACGACTTATGGTATTTTGGCTCAAAATATGTTTTACGAGGTTTTACTTATAAAAACTGTCATATTCAGCTTTATATTACAGTTTTGGAAGTCTTGGGCCCATATGTTCAGTTTATGATCAGGATCTCATGATTTAAATGATTTTACACTCATGACCCCTCTTATACTGTTTTACTAATATGTTTTACTTACTCTACATACTCAGTACATTCAAAATATTGACTGCATACTCTATGCTATATCATCTCATTATATAGGTTCGGGTGATCCATCTCAGTCTCGCTAATAGTTTGCTCCCGATCAGTCCAGCTCTATTCCCATTTGGGTGAGTCCTCATTCTCCGAGGATGTTATCAGCTTTATGCTTTTATCATGTCTTTCAGTTTTAGACTTAGTGAGCTAGTTGGGGGTGTTGTCCTACCAGCTCATTCGTAGTAGCAAAGACTTTTCAGACAATCATGTATAGACATTTCAGCATTGTGTATTTGTGTTTACCTTTTGGTCCTTATGATACGCAGACTTCCGCTTATATCATGCTCATGCTTTATTTTTGCTTAGTAAGACTCTTGTCATGCTATGTATGTACCATGTGTTAGCTTGGAGCTATTTATAGTTCTAAGTCCCATGTCTCGGTCCGAAATCTCAGCTCGAATCGTGAAAATCATACTAGTGGAGTCATGTCTACATAGGAATACGGATATAGGTATATATTTGTACCTCCCTGATCTCACTCTATATCTCTCACATCATGTTTGAATCATGTTGGTATATCACGTATCACATCTGTATATATGAACATCTGTGACACATCTATATATCTGTACACACATACCAGAGGGTCTTATTTTTGCCCTTTCAATCATGACTGCAAAGGACTCTAGAAATCCGTGTACTACACCAGTGTGGTACCCGCTCCCACTTATCTACTCATCCGAATGCTCACCTTGAATACAAGCCACTCTTATCATAATTGTTCGCCTTGGACATAAGCCACTCATATCATAAGTGCTCGCCGAATGCTCATCTCGAGCACGAGCTACTCATATTCAAGTATTTGTACATATGCTCAGTCATACTCAATCGCTCATCCGGATGCTCACTGATCTTGGACAAAAATAGCATGCCTAAGTGATGCTTTATACCTTAATTTAGTCTTGTTTATCGAATTTATTTTATACATTTTCATGTAATTTTATATAAATGTGAATATATATGCTAACCAACATGATTAGTCCTTGTTTTGTAGGTTTCAATGATTTTGAGGAACTAATTCATAAGTTGGTGAAGTAGAGGAATGGAGTCGGGAGCAAATTGCAAAAGTCAGCAAAGAGCATGCCATGGCAAGGCTCCAGCACGCCAGGTAGCGTGCCACGCCAGGGCAGCTGCACGACAGGAGATTACCAACACGCTGCATGAGCAGCGTGTCACGCTGGCAGCGCGGTGACACTCAGCAGTTTTGGCATCCGGAGGCAATTTTCAGAGAGCCTCCGCGTTACCTCTGTGTCACGAAGGCAGTGCTCCGCTATACACTCCATGACACGGAGCCATTCCAGGACAGGCTAAATTGTGCACGTTTCTCATTTACTATAAATAGGTCCCTTAGCTCCTAAAACCATTTTGTCACGATTTTATTCTGGAAAACCACCTAGGAGTGAAGGGAGAAATGGGAGAACTCATCTAGGGTTTGACAAATTCCCTTCTCATCTACCAATTCTTGTAAGTATGTTAATTTAGTTGTAGTTTCTTATAGTTTTACTAACATGAATAGCTATAACCCTTCCTCTAGGGTTGAAGCCATGAATTATGATTGTGTTTTTACGAATTTGTGTGAAATTAAGTTATTGATTGTTGTTTTGTCTTGCATTCTGGAATATTGGTTGCTTTTATGATTGATCACCATGAAAACATACACGTTAAATTGGGCATTCGCTTGAGAAAGCATTTACCTAGGTCATAACATGAGAATGTGAGGAGCATGATTGTATCTCACGATATAATTTGTGTTAGGATAGAAATATACCAAATGCCTTGCTTGGTTGATAAAATGGGATTATTTAGAGACCGACTTAGATTTATCACATCACCACTCAAAGAAGTAGTTGTGTAGCTAAGTTGATTTAAATGATTTGGTGCACAAGAGTCCCTACTCATTTCCACGTAAACTACATCCACGTAATTAATTGCCCACGAACTAGAAGTAGCATCCTCGCTCACAATGATGCAGTGAGGCTAGTTTGTCGTGTTTAGAGGCTCAAAAGGCCCTGAGCATGCAATTCTGATTATGTGAGACAATAATTGATAGTTTCATACTTAACCCATTGCAATTCGCAATAGCGCATGATTATGTGGTTTTAACTCTATGTTGCTCCTAGAGTGAATTCAAAATATGTCGTTGACTAAAATTAGACTTAATTAAACCTTCTCGATAACTTCTATAATCAACATTTTCATTGTTTAATATCACACTTGGAATAGATAGTTAGAGGAATGGGTCCAGTCCCTGTGGGTTACACATTCCGGTTCTTAAAAAGAGCCACTATATTACTTGCACGACCCGTACGCTTGCGGTATGCGCAAAATGAGTCAAACAAGTTTTTGGCGCCGTTGCCAGGGACTCGGCGAAGTTTTGATAATTTATCTGTTTTTGTGTGATTTTTGAATTTCCTTAAGTGTTGAGAAACTTGGTCTTAGTCTGATCATTTGCAGGTGACAGGTTGTCCTGCCGAGCTGGCTAAAAATAGAGAGCTTGTGGAACCGTTGCTTGAACCTGAATGTCAAATCCATTTGCGAAGGAGAGTAGCTCTAGAGCAAAAGCTGAAGAGACTTCAAGAAAAGGTACAACAACAACCACCCGCGGGACAAGCACAATTGTCATCAAAAGCAATGGCGGCTAGACCAGTTCGCGAAGTGGCAATCCCACAAGCGACTAATGTGAAATCTAGTATCCGAAAAACGGAGCCTGGAGGGAACTTTGAGCTTAAACAGAACATGGTGCAGCTGCTACATTCTAGTGGTCAATTCACTGGGATGGCACATGAGGACCCACAACAGCACTTACAGAACTTTCTGGAGATTAGTGACACGTTTGTCCCCACCGGTGTGTCCACAGATTATGTCCGACTGACTCTCTTCCTATTTTTATTGTTGGGAGAGGCGAAAAAGTGGTTGAAGGCTGAGCCACCGAACTCCATAACTTCTTGGAATGATTTGGCAAAGAAGTTCCCTATCAGATTTTTTCCCTCAGGCAAGACTGCAAAGTTGAGAAGTGAAATTTTGAGTTTCAAGCAGAGGCCTGATGAGAATTTATATTTGGCTTGGGAGAGATTCAAGTCATTGTTGAGAGATTGTATCCATCACCAGAAATCAAATGAAGTGCTGGCTCATACCTTTGTAGAAAGTCTAGACCCACACACAAAAATATTACTAGACTCGGCATTGGGTGGGCAAGCAAGACTTATGATGAGTTGTACACTTTGTTGAACAGAATTGCTCAAGGAAATCCATAGTGGCACAGCAAGTCATCGAGAGGGGCAGGAAAGAGATCAGGGTTGATAGAGGTAGATGGAATGAATGCCTTGGCAGCGCAGTTAGCTTTGTTCCAGCATCAGATGATGACTCAGTTCAATAAACTGAGTATGAACCAACAACAGGGCCAGGTTAATGCAGTTCAACAAGCTCCGAGTTGGTATGAAATTTATGGTAATAATGGGCACAAGGCAGAATCGTGTGGAGCCAATACGGAATCAGTCAATTTTGTTGGGAATGTGCAGCGGAACCATCAGAATGTTGGACACAACTATAACAGAAATTGGCAAGGCCACCCGAATTTTTCATGGGGTGGAAACCAAAAGCGGAGTTATATGCAACCTCAACAACAGTAGTATCACCAGAATAGGCAGAATGATGGTGAAGTGAGAAGCAGCATTGAGGAAACATTGCAGAAAATCATGGAGACCCAGACTCAATTAGCGGAAAATCAGGCGAGGATGGCAATAGACTTAAAGAATCAGCAAATGGCCACCCGCAATCTTGAAAATCAAGTGGGTCAGATAGTAGCTGCTCAAAACATGAGATCGCAGGGGGGATTACCAAGCGACACAAATCCTAAAACCCATCAGGTCAATTCCATCAGTCTGAGAAGAGGCAAGCAATTAGCTGATGCAGTGCCAAAAGAGCTGAGAAAGGAGGTGCAGCCGGAGTTGGTTAGACCAGGACCATCCAGCAACACGGGAGATAATCAGAGTGCTAGGCAAAAACATGCACAATCTTTAATGCATCCAGCACAAAGACCACCACCACCATTCCCTCAGAAATTCAGAAAGAGAAAGGAGGAGGAATGCTTCAGAAAGTTCTTTGAGAGTTTCAAAGAACTTCACATAAATTTGCCTCTTATTGATGTTTTGCAGGGAATGCCCAAGTATGCTAAATACTTGAAGGACGTGATGGCGAACAAAGTTAGGTTGGTGGATATCCAGACTGTAGCACTAACGGAGGAGAGCAGTCACAGGTTATTGACCAAGATTTCAAAGAAGCTCAAAGACCCAGGGAGTTGTACCCTCCCCATACAAATTGGTAAAGCTGAGGTGCTACGAGCTTTGTGTGATCTAGGGGCAGCAGTTAACCTAATGCCCCTGTCCTTATTTAACACCCTGGGGTTGGAAAAACCGAGGCCAATGAGGTTGATGTTGCAGTTGGTTGATAAGTCACGAGTGACACCTGATGGAATAATAGAGGACCTTCTCTTCAAAGTAGGTAAGTTCATTATACCTGCTGATTTTATTGTCTTAAATTTTCAGGTTGATGACCAGGTACCCCTAATCTTGGGATGGCCATTCTTGGCCACCGGAGGAGCGGTGATTGATTTGAGAGTAGGGACCCTAAAAATGAGGGTCGATGATGAAGAAGAGCTCTTCCATGTTTACCAAGAAATGAACCTATCTGCACATTACAAAAACCTTTGTCAGGTTAGTGTGTTGTCAGAGGATGAGTGTGGGGTGGAGGATTCCATAGGTGCATGGCCAAAGGCAATGACAAGTGTTCAGCCCGAGTCTGATAAAGGGCTTCAGATTGTGAAGAAGTTGGAGGAAGAGAGGAACAGAGTGGAGGTTGTTTCCTCTAAAAATCAAAAGAAAAGGAGATGGTTCTCGAACGCGAACCCACGTATGACGATGTCTTAAAAAGGACAGTCCACGTTGGGCCGCGACGTAAAATAACCCGCTGCTTGGGAGGCAACCCAAGGGTACCTCAGGTACAAATTGTTTAATTTTGATTTTGTGTTGATTTTGTTGTTTTCATTATGTTTGTGTTTTTGGTGGAAACTTAAGCACAAATGGAAGGGAAGTCTGAGTAGCGAGAAGGAGGAAGCTAAAAAGCATGAAATAGAAGAAGTGTGGGGTCAAACACCCACCTAGGAGAACTTGAAGAAAAGCATGCTTTTAGCTTGGGATAGAGGCTCAGGGAGTATTTCTCGTCCTTTAAATTTTAATTTGATGCTATGAGGACATAGCATGATTTAAGTGTGGGGTGAGAAAAATTTCAAAATTTTTGTGCTTAACAAAATTTTTTTTGGTGAATGTAATGGTTGTGAGGAATTTGTGAGAAATTTGAAAATTTTGAAAAAATTTTATGAGTCAAGCATGAATTCATCACCCATTGGTTTTTCTTTTCGGATCTTTTTCGACGGGGGGTCGTTGAACCAAAGAATAAAAATTTTCTTTGTCTGTATATAATGTTTTTAGTCATAGTTAGGGACTGTTTCCGACGATGGATGGATGACGACCGTCTTGAGGAAAATTAGTCATTAAGTTTTGGTTTTTGAAATCGTAGCTAATCGATGCCTGATGTTCTTGTTATGTGCTATAAATGATTGTAAGATGCAAGTATGTTCAGTTTTGAAGCATGTAAGAAAGGTATAACTTTGTTTGAGACACTTAGGCTCTTGAATTTAACTCAATATGATTGAAGCTTAATTATGAATTCTTGTGATTAGCTTAATAAGAGTCTGCTGAATGTGTCTTGATTTAGCATGTGCCATGAGTGTAAGGTTTTTCAGCATTCTATTCTATTGTGGAGTGTCTAGAACTTTCCTGGTGTGTTTATAAAATGAAATGAAGGATATGAATTGTAGGAAATGATTTAGGCAATTCTTTGAATGAACCTAAACGTTATCCCTCATTTTACCTACCTTGAATATTTAATCCTAGTTAGCCCCATTGAGCCTTGAGCCTGTTCTTTGATAGCTACAACATAAGCTTAATCCTTTTTCTTTCATTAGCCTTGAATTTGATCCAAAACTCCTAAGCGCTTAAAGGAAAAATCTGAAAGAGTAAAGGAGTGAGAAGAATGAAAAAGAAGGAAAATTGGCAGTTGTAAAAGTTGAGAAAGGACAAGGGTGCACTTGTTTGAATACGGTTGAGTATTAGTAGGGAGTAAGAAAATAAATTAATGAAAAGTTACTTATAGAACTCCTTACTAATAAGATAAGAGTGCCTAAAGAAATGGGGAAACAAGAGGGGACAAAGAAAGCTGAAAGGAGAAAAAGGTGAAGTAAGAGAAGGGAAGTCCAGAATGAGGGCGTGATGTATTAAAAGTGCTTAGGGAAGTTAGTCACTATTACTGGCCATAATAGTACCTACCCGTCCCTTAGCTACATTACAACCTAAAAAGTCCTACTTGATCTTACACTCATACATCCTTAAATTAGTGGAATAAAACACTAAGGGCAAGCTATGGGTCATTACATGATACACATGAATTCTTTGTGAGAGTGAGCGTAATTCTATTAATGTACCCACACATGTTGTGATTTACAATTTTTTTTTGCGTGTGAAAATGGGTAACTCTCTTGCCGTGAGGGCACATGTTGAATGAAGGATATAATTCATGTTGGATTTCTTGATCAGTGATTCGCATGAGTTTGCTAAAATTGAGAGTCGATTCTTGAGGCTAGGAAGTCTTGGCAGGGTTGTATTACATTTCAATGTTCAAATCGTGCATACTCTATTTTTAACTTACTATCTTAAATAATCAGTATAGCCGTAGTTTGAATTCTCTTGCTAAATTAGTTATGTGTGAGTCTCCATACGCATGAGATGTAAAAGGTTTGTTCGAGGACGAACAAGGCTTTAAGTGTGGGATTGTGATCTCGGGCAAAAATAGCATGCCCAAGTGATGCTTTATACCATAATTTAGTCTTGTTTATCTAATTTATTTTATACATTTTCATGTAATGTTATATAAATGTGAATATATATGCTAACTAACATGATTAGTCCTTGTTTTGTAGGTTTCAATGATTTTGAGGAACTAATTCATAAGTTGGTGAAGTAGAGGAATGGAGTCGGGAGCAAATTGCGAAAGTCGGCAAAGAGCATGCCATGGCAAGGCTCCAGCGCGCCAGGTAGCATGCCACGCCAGGGCAGCTGCACGACAGGAGATTGCCAACGCGCTGCATGAGCAACGTGTCACGTCGGCAGCGCGGTGACACTCGGCAGTTTTGGCATCCGGAGGCAATTTCAAGAGAGCCTCCGCGTTACCTCCGTGTCACGGAGGCAGTGCTCCGCGATACACTCCGTGACACGGAGCCATTCCATGACAGGCTAAATTGTGCAGGTTTCTCATTTATTATAAATAGGTCCCTTAGCTCCTAAAACCATTTTGTCACGATTTTATTCTGGAAAACCACCTAGTAGTGAAGGGAGAAGTGGGAGAACTCATCTAGGGTTTGGCAAATTCCCTTCTCATCTACCAATTCTTGTAAGTATGTTAATTTAGTTGTAGTTTCTTGTAGTTTTACGAACATGAATGGCTAGAACCCTTCCTCTAGGATTGAAGCCATGAATTATGATTGTGTTTTTATGAATTTGTGTGGAATTAAGTTATTGATTGTTGTTTTGTCTTGCATTCTGGATTATTGGTTGCTTTTATGATTGATCACCATGAAAACATACACGTTAACTTGGGCATTCGCTTAAGAAAGCATTTACCTAGGTCAGAACATGAGAATGTGAGGAGCATGATTGTATCTCACGATATAATTTGTGTTAGGATAGAAATATATCTAATGCCTTGCTTGGTTGATAAAACGGGATTATTTAGAGACCGACTTATGTTTATCACATCACCACTCAAAGAAGTAGTTGTGTGGCTAAGTTGAGTTAAATGATTAGGTGCACGAGAGTCCCTACTCATTTCCACGTAAACCACATCCACGTAATTAATTGCCCACGAACTAGAAGTAGCATCCTCGCTCACAATGATGTAGTGAGGCTAGTTTGTCATGTTTAGAGGCTCGAAAGGCCCTGAGCATGCAATTCTGATTATGTATGACAATAATTGATAGTTTCATACTAAACCCATTGCAATTCGCAATAGCGCATGATTATTTGGTTTTAACTCTATGTTGCTCCTAGAGTGAATTCAGAATATGTCGTTGACCAAAATTAAACTTAATTAAACCTTCTCGACAACTTCTATAATCAACATTTTCGTAGTTTAATATCACACTTGGAATAGATAGTTAGAGTAATGGGTCCAGTCCCTGTGGGTTCGACATTTCGGTTCTTAAAAAGAGCCACTATATTACTTGCACGACCCGTACGCTTGCGGTATGCGCGAAATGAGTCGAACACTCACCTCGGGCACAAGCCTCTCAACCCTGGGTATGGATGTGTTTCATGCTCTCAATCAATCACCATATTGGAAGGATCACTAGTTCACCTCAATTGTCACAATTTCACTTACACTTTAGGAATAATATTCACAATTCAATCAATTTGGGATTCATTTAAAGAACATGATTATATCACTATAGTATTCATCTCAATCATTGTTCCCAAGACCATCCAAATACATCAATCAAATCGTCAATGCCTAATACATTAGTCAATGTCTCGTTCCTCACATTTTTCAATTACATCAAAGCTAGATATGGAAAGTTAGACATATATCTACAAGTACACAAAGGTGTTAAAATACTTAAACTCCTATTTACGGAACCCTGCATTGTATCCCGTTTTTCATTATTTATTATTTCACCCTCACAAATTCTCCCTATTCAAGGACAATATTCATTGTGATACTCCCAACTATCAAGTCACCCCTAATTCAAGAGACAACTGCTCGCGGTACTTCTCTGCATCTACCGTAGTTATTAATTCGTTACCAACTCATAGTCACACCGCAACTAAGTTCTACCAATTTCATCCTTGACTCAAAATTCTATCAAAATTCCATATTAATACATACCTTAGTACTTATAACAATCAGCAATATCCTATTAAGAATTATCCCACCTGAATATATCGTTAAAACAATCATCTAGAATTTGCTACCTAGGACATGCAATCAAAAGCTAACATCAAAATTTTGTCCAAACTTAATAATTTTGACGTGTTATGTGTTCCCTCTTTCCTTCCTTGCTATTGAAGCTATTGCTCTCACCCTTAATAATCATTCACTATGGTCTATACCAGTTGTTCTTAATTATTAAAATCTTTTGCTCTATTTTATCAATAGCATATCAATCACACACGTACATGAACCAGTAATTGAAGTCTAACACAAAGGTAAGTCATAACCTACCTAGGCACCAAGATATTGCCAAGAAAGAGATGGAGTTCCATGTCTTACACCAGGTCTAACATTTCTTGAAGAAATCCATCGGGGAAGATGGTAAGTCTTGCTCTTCTCTAGCCACCCTATGTTTTTCCTGCTAGAACGACTAAAAAATTATTCCTATGGAATTTTTAATGACTAATCCATGTTACAATAGGATTTGGATTTTATAAAAGTGAGAAAAATATGAATTTCTTATCCTCGTCTTTCGCTGTAGCGGTCCCCTAATGGCGACATTGTGCCCGCCGTAGTGGTCCTATCACCTAGCCCATAAAATTTTTAACTCCATCCCCTTTCATTAATCTACATCAATTACTTCTATTATTACTAGAAAATAAACTAGGCTTGTAAAATTAATTTCAAATTCTTGCGTCAATGTTCTCAAGGTGCTATAATGATTGAACGGATCGTTACATCATATACTAATTAAAAATCCGTTCGTCCCCAAATAGCCTTACGGAATAGGCTAGGGGTTTTTAGATCGGTCCCCCTACTAGACCCTTGTTTCAAGGTCCTAAGACACCAAAAGGTATATCACATGGTGCACGATTTTCTACCATTCCATTTCTCATTATATTATAGCCTGGAGAAGTTTCCGCGCACTCTACTCCCACTTGCTAGTTTCGTGTTGGCACGACCCGCCTAATCTCGAGTCTCCCAAATTTCTCACTTGTGACTTATACCATTACTCGTGGCCTATGCAACCCCTACGATGCCACTGCTTCTTGTAGCATTTCTTTTAATTGGGACTTAAAATGTTGTTGACCTATGGGGAAATTTGAAACGTCACTGATTGAGGCCTATCCATTGCAGTGATTCATCTACCGCCACAGCGAAACCAAAAATCAAATTTAAGGGGAAGCTGAATGGTTTCTAGAGTTCATTCTCCACTTTTCAACTTAAAAAATCTCGAAGACTCTCGACTCTCAAAGATTTTCTACTCCTATTTATCAGGTAATGATCATTCTCATCACTTCGTGGTGTCGTTTATACTACCAGGTTGCTAAATTTATGTCTATATGCTTAGATTTGGATTGATAATGGGGTGACAAGGTGGGTTTTATTTTTGAACTAATGGGGTAGATTCTTGAAGTATGTCATTTGTATTTATGTATCTAGGTGTTCTATATCATTTTTCGCATGCCATTGCCTAATTTCATGGAGTTTCTGCTTGAGGAGTGATGGGGTTTGTCTAGGGTAATGTTCGGCTTCTTCGATCCTTTATGGATTGAATCCGGACAATATTGGGGTGGAAAGTGGTGGATAGGGCGTAAGTAAGTCTACCCCTTGCCAATCTATGTCTAAAATTAAGAAAAATTATGGTTGAAAATCCAACCTCCATTGTTGGGGTCGGAAGTATACTGGGGAAAATGATGTCCGCTGCAGCGGGCACCTTTCCGCTGTGGCGAACATGGTCCTGGGGTAGAAGAATCGCTATAGAGGGAACCCATTTTCTATAGCAGTCACGCCCTAGGCAGTGAGTTGTGTCCCCTGTTTTTCATTTCTAAATCCAATTATACCTCTTCTTCATTTGTTACTCTTCTAGTGTAATTGTTTTCTATAGAATCTTATTATCACTATGTCCAGCAGTAGTGGAAGCAATCACTCCTCCGACTACATTCGATTTATAACAGACTAGTGCCATTTATGGTATAACGAGTAGGCAGCCAAGAGTCTGATAGATGAAAAGGGTGTCAATATGTAAGGTGTAGTAGAGAAGTCGCCGAATTCTATGCCCGTCTTCAGGAGATAGGGTGGGGTCCTCTAGTCAAGGAGCCCTGCAAGGCTAACAAGAATTAGGTGAAGGAATTCTACGCCAATCTCCCGACCGTGAACTGGAATCTTTTGGACCTGATAGCCTATGCTCGAGGGATGCAAGTCAGTCTAAGCATCACTTCTATTAATGAGGAATTGGGTCTTCTAAATCCTCCTGTGGACGGCTGGGTGCCCAGAATGTGGATAGAAATAAAAAGTGGCTCGTGGATACTCTAGTGATAGATGATCATAAGGCTTCTTCTCACTGGGGCGTTACCCGTGCTGGTATTCAAGGTACCCACTTTACTATTGAGGCCCAGAGGTGGTTGAACCTAGTTTCTTGGAGAATTTTCCCATCCACAAATGTCACCAACGTGACCTACCCCCATGCTTTAGTGGTGGCCTGTATTCTCAGCGGAGTGCCAATCAAGGTAGGGGCACAAATAACGGAGGAGTGGAGATACTTCTCAGTCAAGAGCGTCACTAGCCTGTCCTTCCCTCTCCAATTACCCTACTCTGTAAATGGGCTAAGGTGCACCATGAAGCCAGGGACTTCATGGTGGCATATGACGCGCCCTTTGATCCCCTGTGGGTGAAGAGGGCATCTGGGAGGGGCAGGAAGAAGAGAAAGGTTACTTCTGCCGATGAGGGTAGCGGTACCGGCACTTTCAGGCCTATGGGTCCTTTTGACTGGATTGAGACAGAGATGGCTGCTATGCAAAGTTATTGAGAGGGTTGCCTAGGCCTCCTTCAGGTGACAAGCCGTCTAGTGCAACTGTTGCGGATCCATAGGGGGTGCAGGGGGTGATTGCCTCCTTGGCCAGGCTAACTTTCACGACTCGAGTCTATACCCTGGATAAGACATGGTACTTGGAGTCACAAATAACCCCAAGCCCATAGTCTATCATAACACTGGTAATCTGAGTAAATGTTTGCAGAAGCTTTAAATAATACAATCATTTAAGAAAGCTAAGTTGACAAGAGTAAATACATTTGAAGAAAAGAATATAACACTTGTCTGAATCCCATGGTCTATCATAACACTGGTAATCTGAGTAAACGTATGTGGAAGCTTTAAATAATAAATTATTTAAGAAAGCTATGTTGACAAGAGTCAATACATCTAAAGAAAAGAATATAACACTGAATGTCTGAATCTATGTCTAAAAGTCATCTACTAATGAGGAGTTACTGGAATAAGCCCTCAGCTAACTCTTAAAGTCTAACTGAAAGATAATAACAAAAAAAATAAAATATCATCCTCGAAAGATGAGGACTCACTACTGCTGCTGCTGATATCACGTAGAGGAATCTACTGACGGTGCTGAGGCTGAGAACCTGCACCTGTATCATGATACGATACAGCATAGAAGGTGTGCGTCAGTATTTTGAATGTACTGAGTAAGTGAGAGAAAACATAAACATGAAGAACAAGTAACTGAACTGTAATGACATGTAATGATCAACTGAAATTTTGAAAACTGAGCAACTGAAATACAACTGAGATGGTCAATAATGACCCTGACTGATGGTCATAGACATGCCCTGAATCTGAGATACTGAGATAAGCTAACTATACTGAACTGGACTAAATTGAGTAAATATGAAATTGTACTAACTAGTGGGAGAGTCTTAGGCTGAGCTGATAGCTCGAAACTGGGGTCTAAGACTAAGCCAAGGATACCTATCTGTAACTACCCTGAGAGTCTTATCGGATCGGATTTGCAACTGGTATTCTAAGACTGGTCAGAGCTACTTATCTAGAAACGTCGTAATTGTCTGAATAACCAACTAAAATTTGATAATTGATATTTGAGCCTAAATACTTATTACTGGGAGGCACCACTGACACCTCAAGAAAAGACTATAGTCAAACTGATCAACTGACATTTCTGGATAAAGTTGAGTATACTGATATTCTGACAAAAACTGGACTAGCATGTATCTAACTGAAATTTTAACCTATTTTAACAATAAGGGAATTCCAACACTGATAGAATCAAGCAACATGAATTAACTATTCAAATATGCAAGATTTAATTTTACAGAACTCAGAAGCTAGAGCTAAATAATTTTACAAGAGCTAGCTTCTACATAATTTCTAAATATTGGGAAAATATAGCATCTAATAGTATGGATAATATTCCACCTGAAATTTATAGAATTCTGTCTAAAGAATTTCTACATTTCGAAACTGCAGGGCTATAATTGATAGAAGAATAAGGAAGGATTTTGGGGAAACAGGGGAAGAACAATTCCCTCATTGAATTCTCACATATCTGGTGAAGAAATTCCGGAGAAAATCTCTTGAGAATCTGAGAAGAAATTTGAGTGCCCTAGCTCCTACTCTAATTTTTTCTAAGAGAATTTTTACGATTTGACTATTGAGGGAATGAAAGGGGTGAAGTATATCGTCGATTACCCCTCTAAATTCCCTAAAAATGACCCAAAATAACGTAGTTTAGGGATTAAAAAGATGAGAAATTACTAAAATATCCTTTGGAAAAATCTGAAAAAACTGCCAACAGGGACCAACGGGAGGAAGAGCTTGTCCTGAAGAACCTCTCCCTTAGATACAGCAGGCCCATGTGGCTAGAGAGGACCTTCTGAGAGTTCTCCTTCCTCTGAGAGTTCTCCTTCCTGAGTGAGTTCGAGGACGAGGTGGTCAAGGATCTCAATGGCAGCAACGGCAAGGCCTCTAGTTAGTTGTGGCCATTGTGCACCTCCCTTCCCAGCTCCCTTTAGTTTAATTGATTTGGGTTGCCCCTGTTTGAGGCATGTAAGACAAAACTCACTCTTTATGCTTGTTTTAGTTACTATCTATTTTTACTATTGGTGTACATATGCCCGTTTGGCATCCTCAGACAATGGCCGTGTTTTGGCCCCTTTATTTATATATTAGTTTAGATTTCCTTGTATACGAATATTTGATTTTATAGTTTTTGACGTCACTACAATTGCTTTCAGAAACAAGAGAGTTCAGATTCTACCTAGCGTCGTCCGCTGCAGCGATCTCCTCTCTACTGCATCGGACCTGCTACGACGGTATTTTTCTCACTGTAGCGAGTCTACTACAGTGAGACATACCTCTTTGTAGGCTATATAGGACACCTACAAGGATTTTCATCCCTGCGATTAATTATCAAGCCAATTTCACCATTACAAGCCTTCACTCATAAATCATTTCGTATTCCCTCACAATTTACACTGTAGATGCCAATTAAGCCTGTCGAGATTCCAATTGTAATCTTTCAGATACCAATTAGACTCATCCCAGATGAACAACATGTTCAAATAGCACAATAGGAAAGAATAAAGGGCGAGCTTCCTAAATGCCTCATAGCTTTTCGAAGATTAGATGTGGACATCTACACACCAATCCAAAGGAGTCTACTTGACATTGCTCTTATACTTGCAAGACTGGCAATCTAGATGCTCTAATACCAACTTAACATGAGCCAAATGGGCAGATCATGTGGGCACTTACATCAAATCTAACTCGATAGGAGAATTCCGTTTTCAGAAACATGTAAAATATCAAAATTTCTCATTACTTTACATAATTCAATTAATGATTAAATTCACAAATAATCCCTCCAATAATGACTCTCCCAAGATCTAGTCTAGACAGGTACAAGAACTCTACTTGGAATACTAATAAAATGACATAGCTTCACCTACGGGGAGAATGCAGAAGTTGATGCTGAGTGTCACCTTGTCAACCATGAAACTGCAAATTACCTGCTATAACCTAAACCCAATAAAAGGTGTAGCAATATAGTATCAGTACACCATACATAACCTGTAAGCATCATCGGTCGACTAAGATTAGTTCACGCAATAGTATATAATCAACATAAAAATGTCTAACCTTTACTAGTCATAACAAACATACACAATGATCAGGTCTAAATCTCGATTAGATCCTCATTTAAGTACACAATTACACCTATATGTATACATCCATGAACATGCAATGTGATTTCCCCGCCTCAAACTTAACAATCAATTCAGAAACTTTCCAATTACTACACTGGTACCGTTGTGTCTCTACAGCGATAACCCACTTAAATTGTGTCTCGGCATTCCTGACTCTTCTCTTCTTCAACTTTCCCTTACCCATCACCTACTTTTATTTTTATTAATTAAACTCATTTCAATTACTCCTTATTCATTCAACTACTCCACAATATTATACCTCGACCGAATCTTTTTTTTTAGCCATCGTTAATCTTCAATAAACCATTTTATCCTATGCAATATCTCATCTCTACACCTATTAGTGGAACCACACTCCCATTTAGGATCAACCCAGCACGAACATTATAGACTTGAATACCCATTACGGAACTACTAATCCGAAATCAACATATCTCAATTTTATTAGACTCAGCCCAATTCGAATGATCACTATGCATTACGTGTCACAACATCAACATACCTTTATAAACAATGATCAAGTAACACAATTAAACCATCATCTATAAAAAAATCAATCATACTAGTGGAGTAATATCCACATAGGAATAAGGATATAGGTATATATTTACACCTCCCTAGTCTCCCTCTATATCTCTCACATTATGTCCGAATTATGTTGGTATATCACGTATCACATCTGTATATATGAATGTCTATCACACATTTGTATATCTGGACACACATGTCAGGGGGTCTTATCTTTTTCCTTCTAGTCATGACCTGCGGGGGACTCTAGAAATTCATGAACTATATCAGCATGGTACCTGCTCTCACTCATCTACTCATCCAGATGCTCACCTCGGACATGAGTCACTCATATCATAACTGCTCGCTCAGATGCTCACCTCGGGCATGAGCCACTCATATCATAATTTCTCACCCGGATGCTCACCTCGGGCACAACACACTCATATCCAAGTATCTATAAACATGCTCAGTCACACTCAACCGCTCGTCCATGCTTACCTCAGACACGAGCCTCTCAACCTAGGGTAAGGATGTGTTACCTGTCCATCTTCAACATCTTTCATCATGCTCTCAATCAATCACCATATAGGAAGGATCACCAGTTCACCTCAATTGTCATGATTTCACTTACAGTTCAGGAATAATATTCACAATTCAATCAATTCAAAGTTCATTCAAATAACATGATTAAATCACTATAATATTCATCGCAATCATTATCCGAAGACCATCCAAATACATCAATAAAATCATCAATACCCAAGACATTAGTCACAGTCCCGTTCCTCACGTTTTTTAATTATATCTAAGCTAGATATGGAAAGTTAGACATATATTTACAAGTATGCAAAGATGTTAAAATACTTATGCTCTTATTTATGGAATCCTACATTGTATCCCATTTTCCATTATTTATTAGTCCACCCTCACGAATTCTCGCTATTCAAGGATCATATTAATTATTAGACTCCTATCTATCAAGTCACCCCAAATTCAAGACATAACCGCTCGCGATACTTCTCTAAAAATCTAGTGTAGTTATTAATTTGTTACCAACTCATAGTCACACCACACTAAGTTCTTCCAATTTCATCCTTGACTCGGCAATTCTATCAAAATGCCATATCAATACACATCTTAATACTTACAACAATCAGTAATATCCTATTAAGAAATACCCCACCCTAATATATCGTTAAAACAATTTTGTAGAATTTACTATCTAGGATATGCAATCAAAAGCTAACATCAAGATTCTATCAAAACTTAATAATTTTGATGCGCTATATGTGCCCTCTTTCGTTCCTTGTTCTTCAAGCTATTTCTCTCACCCTTAATAATCATTCGCCATGGTATGTACCAGTTGTTCTCATTATTAAATTTTTTCATTCTACTTATCAATAGCATATTAATCGTACACATATACGAGCCACTAATCGAAGTCCAATACAAAGTTAAGCCATAACCAATCTTGATGCCAAACTACTACCGAGAAAGCTATGGAGTTCTATTTCTTGCACTGAGTCTAAGCTTCTTGAGTAAATCCATCAAGAAAGACGGTGGGGTCTTGTCCTTCTGTAGCCACCCTAACTTTTCTACTAGAATGACTAAAATTTATTTTCAGGGCATTCTTAATGACTAATCCCTATTACAATAGGATTTGGATTTTTAAAAATGGGAAAAACATAGAGTTTTGGTTTGTGCCTTCCATAACAGTGATGCTTGCTTTACTGCAGCAGTCCCGCCATGGCGACATCATGCCCGCCATAACGGTCCTTTGCCTGGCCCATAAAATTTTTTTAACATCACATGTTTCATTAATCTACATCAATTACTTCTATTATTACCAAAAAATAAATCATGCCTGTAAAACATTTTCAAATTCTTGCGTCAATATTATTAAGATGCTATAACAATCGGATGGATCATTACAGCAGGAGGATTGGAAGTATTTTGAGGCCAGACTCATGCAAAAAGGTTAAAATAGCTCTATAGACTTCTTATGGATTTAGCGTTACCTAAAAGCAGATGAAGAATCATTATGATTATCTAAAAGAAAAATATCAAGCTCGGTTGTCAATAACTAAAAAGACCAACAATATTTATGATCCAACAACCAATACCATTTAGATGTCTACTAGTGAGTGGGATGAGTACATAAATGCTAGTCAATTATTCAATAATTTTATTTTATTTTGCAGTAAAGAAGAATGTTTAATGTGCCTATTAAAATTATGATCTCTTATATTTCAATATAGGCTCATCCAAAAATAAAGATATTGAAGACTTCACCTTTACTTTATCCATACCTATGCACAAACCTGTTAAGGGTGCTACTGCGATAGGACTTCATGGTTGGAACCCAAGTTGTAGCTTTTCGGATTAGGTGTCTCTTCTGTATCTACTCCTATGAATATTGGTACACTTGATGGAGCCGAAAATATATTTGGTGATAATAATAATGGAGCTCCTAATAATTCTCAAATCCCATTCTTCAGATTCAGTTAAAAGCAAGCTTTAGGGAAGAAACAAAAATCATCATCGTCTCAATTGGAAATTGATGAGAAGATGAGTATTGGATTGGAGTTATTAATTAGAAAAAGTGGGCCTAACGTTGAAGAATGTATGAAACAATTAGAAGAACTTGACTGGGAAGAACAATTATACAGTACAACTATTAGTATAATTTATGAAAATGGGAGGTACAGGAAAACATGGATGAAACTTGAGGTTCACGAGTTAGAGAATTGGATCAAGGTGATTGAGAAAAAAGGGACTTCTTTAATTTTACAAAGTAGCTAGAATATATATTAGGCTTTGATAGTGTGAAATCTTCTTTAATTTATTATGTTTCAACTAGTATTATTATACTTGTTGAACTTTTTGATATTATATTATATTTATAAAATATCATTTTATGTGTGATATGTTTTTTTTAAATGTCTTGTTTAGATTATGTTTGGCGATTATGGATAATTTAGGGCTATGTAATTTTTTTAATGTTAATCAAATACATGACATGTTATGCTTATTATCACATGTTGTACATTCTTCAGGCTAAAATAATTTAGACATGGACACTAAAGTTCAAATATTGTGGTTGATGAATTTGTATTGGTGTAGAAAATGTCTCACACTCAATAATGTTCAAAGAAATAAATATTTAATATCATCTTTATTAGGTCAGAATTACACATTGAAATTATTGTCCGGCACTAGTTGACAATGTTTAGATTTGATGTGTTGTCTCGTGATGCATATGTACGATTGTGTCAATATTTTAGAGATAATGTATGGCTCACAAATAGTAAATACATATTTGTAGAAAAAAGATAGCAATATTTTCATCCGTTGTAGGACATAACGAGCGTTTTGTGGTTATCAAGAGAAGATTTCAATAATTCTCACAAATATTTTCACGAGGTTTTTGAAGCAATGAAGAACTTTGTAAAAAAAAGGATATCGTCTATAACATCTAATCCAAATCTAGATATTTTCGGTGCTTATAAAAGGCTACGCTAAATTTTTAAGGTATTACTTGTTAAACTATTATTGTAGAATATTATAAAATCTTTTTCTCATAACTTTTGATTTAGATATATATTTATTTTTACGGAGAAATAGGTGGACTTGAAGGAACATTAGTACATGCAGTTGTTCCTGCTAATCAATAAATTATTTATAAAGGAAGAGAAAAGGGTAAATGTTGCCAGAATGTATAGGTATATGTGATTTAACATGGTCTTCACTTATATTTATACCGGATGAGAAGGGGTACCACATGATGCACGAGCTCTAAGATAGATTATATCCAATACAGAAAATGGCTTTCCATTTTCTCTTTCTAATTAGTGATACAACTTATAATATTATGAAATGATTCTTTCTTTTTATCATGATTATTTAACTTTATATGTTAATGAAAGATGAGTTCTATATATGTGATGCAACATATCCACACACTCAAGTATTTTTAACACTATATCATAATGTTCGATATTGGTTAGGAGATTATCATCATGGGTAGGCCATAAATAAGGAAGAAAAACTTAATCATATTCATGCACAACTCACAAATGTTATTGAACATGCTTATGGAGTTTAGCAATATTCAGTATTGGACAAGATGTCTCCATATTCTATCGATGTGCGGAGAGATATTGTTGTTTCATGTTTTGTAGTTCATAATTCTATCCGAAAGTAGTGTATAAAAAATGACTTGTTTAATCAATATGATTCACCTCAATTAATATCTAATGAGGAAGAAGGAGAACACGAAGAAGTGTTATATCGAACAAGTGGACATAGTTGGACAGCTAAAATTCACAGACAACTAGGTTTCTTCGTTCTGCAACATTTTACAACCTACTTCTTCTATTATATTCCTGTGGCACTCTTCATTTTATTGATCTTCTTTATCTTTATCACCTGGGAGTGTGATTCTTCAATTATTATTTTATGTATCCAATGCTCCCTCTTCATATGCTTTTACTTGGAGGAAACATGTTTTTCTTTGTCATGTGATAAAACCTTTACATATGATCTTGTTTCCCCCTATGTTAGTCCTCCTTCAACTCAAAAAGAAGCTGCAGGAACTCAAGCTGGCTTAGGTTCTTTTACATGAGAATAAGGATACCTTGTTGTTTGAACTGATTGTTGTGAGGAATCATATTCTTCTCTTCTTCTTTCCATATTAAGCATCTTTCTCTAATTTACCAATCCTGATTTTATATGTTTTTTTGTATGCCCATAGTCTTCACAGTAGAAGTATTGGATTTTGGAAGAGGAAGGATCCCCCGTGCTTTTATATTTGGTCCTTACTAGCTTTCATCCTAACTCTTTTCTCCCACTGCTTTGTGTTTCATAAAGGGATGTCACAATCTTTGAGGACCTAGTCGATTGTAGTATTGTATTCAGCTCATTTCTGGCTCTCTTCAATTCTCTTGAAGCACCTTGTTATTTTTATACTCTATACAAGATCAACCTTGACACCCTCTATCCCAATCTCCAATTCTCCTGTAGTGTTATTAGCATAATATTTTTCTTCAATAGAGGTGCAATTAGAAGCTTCTCTGTCACGACCAGAGCATAGACCCCGAATGTAACACGAGACTTAGAACCACAAATGGCTCCAAGCTAACCCATAGTACATGCATAACATAAGCATAAGCATACACTAAGTGGAAATAAATCATAAGAGATATCATAAGTGAAAGTCTGAGATATCATAAAACGTATCAACTAAGAAAACAAGTCAAACTGGTGAGTATCTATACCTTATAGTCTAAAAAGCCTCCATCATAAGATGAGATGATACGACAAGCCCCAACTATCTCTACTATGTCTAAAAATTGAAATGAATGAAAGTAAACATAAGTCAAAACTAACATCCTTGGATGATGAGGGCTCACAAAAATTGAGCTGAATTTGGAGCAAGACTGAATTTAGTAGCGGGGCTGAGACTGAAGACCCCAACTTATATCATGAGACGATGTAGTAAAAAAGTATGCGATCAGTACTTTGAATGTACTAAGTATGGAGGATAAGTAAGATATGAAAGTAAGGACAATATGCTAAAAACTATGATTGTGACATAGTCATAAACATAAGCTCTTCATCGTAAACTGAAGTATAATGACCCAAGATTTTGAAAACAAAATCGTAGAGCTCATCATGTTTGAAATTTTAAGTAAGATTCATAAACTAGTCAATGGGTCAAAAACACTATAAAAATATTGTATCATAGATCCTGAAAATGAAGAAACATCAAACATGAGAAGCAGCGGGAGATTCTCATAACCGACATACTCCAAATGAACATCATGGAGCTGTAATACCCGGAAAGCCCAAAGACATACCCGAGAGTTGAAATGGATAAAACTGAAAATATAGCACCAGGTCACAAAATTAGTCGTTCTGTGACCCGTGGGGTAGGCCACGAGTCGTGAAGTGACTCGTGGTGAGGTAAAGGACTTGAGTTGGAATTATGGATTTTTGAGTTCTCAAGGACTTGATCACGAGTCGTGGTCAGACCCCACAACTCTTTGAGCCAATCGTGGCAAAGGGTTAAAGGAAAGTGAAGGAGACCTGGCAGTGTACCCGAAGAGTGGTCACCACGAGTCGTGGTCAATCAGCATGATTCGTGGGATGGGTCGTGGTCAGTTGTTTGGGTATTATTGGAAATTTAGGCAGTAAGGATGATGACTCGTGGTCACCCGTAACGACTTTTAGGGTCCCCCATGGCGAGCCCCAGATAATTTTTGGACACTGCACTTGGCGGCTGATGCCACGACTCATTCCCTAGGACGACGACTCATCCAGTCCCTCGTTGGGACTGGCAGACAGTTTTTAACTGCAAATATATTAAGGGTATTATCATCATTCTAAGCCCTATGGTTTTATACTACATCGTTTTAAGTTATTTTCAAGGTGTATTAAGATAGGTTGAGTCATTCTAGCCTATTCAAAACTCATGTATGCAAAGTTCAAGGGTGTATAGGGTGATCAAGCATAAAACCCAAAGGTTCTTCATCAATTGTTCTTCAATTCATCTTAGGCAAGTAAGGAAGTGATAGAATCCATGTCTCTTAGGTATGTAGGGTTATGAGTGGGTGAATTCGATCACACCCATGCCCAATCTCTCCTACTTCATGAAGTTTTATTTAAAAATCTTATGGGGTTTTATCCCAATTTCTTATGAAATCCTAATGATCTATCTATGGGTTAATAGTTCTCATGTATCACATCATATTTTATGAATCATGGGCAGATTTTTGCTACTACTTTAATTATAAATTTATTGATTTGAATTTCTATTAAATTATGCCCAATCATGCATGTTCTATGATAAATTGAGTTATAAGTTTACCTTGATTAAGATGTTCTTTAATCCATCATGATTTATGATCTGTGATATGGATTTACTCAAATGATCATCATGTATTTATAATTACTAAGTATATACATGTGTTTACAAGTATGCATGAACCTCATGATTTATGATCTATGATTATGGCCAACTCACGAGCCTTATCTTCATGGCTAGTTCAAGTATTTACAAGCATGTCTATGATTATCATGATTTAACTAGCCTATGAATCTCGTATATATTATCCTATGAGCACTATATATATATTGGGAGTAGTATTTAACACCGAGTAGGTTCGGGATCTAGGTTTTACCCCGAATCTCAGAACTACATACCATCGTAGGTCATGATAGGACCTCCTTGAGACTATCCCCTTTTGCCCAAAATGGGCCTTTCATGAGTGATATCACGTCTTTCATGGTTCTACCCTTGCCAAGGTACAAACACCCTCCTGACTATGGGTTTACAGGTCAGGCTCCATGTGCGCTTATATAGGGTATGTCGGTTATAAGAATCTCCCATTGTTCCTCATGATTTATGTATGATTATGATTATATACTTTGGCTCAAGTCATGTTTAATAAAGCTTTTCTCTCGAGAGTATTATTATGAATGATTTATGAATGTTTTGAAACCTTGAGCCTTATGTTACGTTATGATACTCATGTTATGATCATGTTGTCCTACTCTTATGAACTTTTAAGTATTTTAAATGTTCGTTTACATACCTTGCATACTCGGTACATTCCACGTACTGACTGCATACTCTATGTTATATTGTTTCATGATACAGGCTCTGGTACTCAAATTCAGCCTCGACCCTAGCCAGCTTTCAGAGTAGCCTCAGTCTCCATTGGTGAGTCCTCATCTGTCGAGGGCCCCTCCTTATTTTAGTTATGGTGGTGTATTTTCAGTTTCCATTTAGTGAGTTAGTTAGGGTCTTGTCCCATCAACTCTTTTGTGATAGAGGCTTTCTCGGACATAGTTTATATTCAGCTTTAATGCATGTGATGTATTTCAGATCTTATGCCATGTTTATATTTCCTCTATATTATGTATGTTGAATCTTTCACTTCTATTGAATGAGTTAGTTGAATGTTCATGCCATGGGTCGACTCGGAGTCCCTGTGGTTTCTTTGTCCGGTGTCTCGATCCGGGCCTATGTTCAGGTCATGACAAACTTGGTATCAGAGCCAAAGGTTTAAAGTGTACTAGGGTGTTTGAAAGCCATTTTAAGTAGAGTCTTTTTCATGGGTTTGAAGCACGCCACACTTATGACGAAGAGGCTACGAAAGGTTTACGAAACGTTTAGGAAATGTTCCCTTCTTTCATGATCTCATGTCGTGCGATGAAATGCCTATCTATCCTTCTGACTCGTGTTATACCCGTTTGTAGAATCATGCCTCCACATCGAGTAAATGGAAGGAGAAATGAGAACGACAACGGAAAAGGGCACCATCAGGCCCCACCAGCCCATGAGAAGCATGCACCAGAGCCGGCGGCCCATGCTGAATTCAGGGGCAGCCATACAGATACTAGCACAGGCTTTGACCGCCCAGGTCAATCAACAGGCGGTGGTGCATCTCCCTCAGAAGGGGAATGCAGCGGCGGCTCGAGTCAAAAATTTTCTAAGAAACCCACCACAGTTTCAAGGGTCAAAAGTAGATGACGACCCACATGAATTCATTGAAGAGATTCTAAAGATCACCCAGGTTATGGGGTTGGCAAATGGGGAGTGCTTGGACTTGACCTCTTACCAGCTGAAAGGGGTTCCGCATATTTGGTTTAAAAAGTGGAAAGATAGTAGGGCAGTGGGAGCAGGCTGCCGACATTATGGACCGGTTCTTCCCTCGTGAGATAAGGGAACTGAAGGTGGCTGAGTTTGTAAATCTGAAGCAGGGTGACATGTCATTTCAGGAGTATGCTGTGGAGTTCACTCGCTTATCATACTATGCGCCAAAGTTAGTGGTAGATCAGAGGGCTCAGGTGAGATGATTTTTACATGGAGTGGCGGACTACCTAGATAAGGATTGTAGGATCACCATGCTACATCAGGACATGGATTTTCCCCGCATAGTTTTACACGCCCAGCAGGTAGAGGCGGTGTATTGGAGGCAGATAGAGCTAAGAGGGCTAGGACAGACAATTGTGGGACTTCTCAGCCTAGATTAGGGGGCAGACATCGCCAGAAGTCTCATCACAAGTCTTTTGGTCCAACACCATCATCAGCTAGTACACCATCAAGACCACGAGGTGAGCGGAGGAGCAGTATTCAGATTCGAATGGCTAGGGTAGCATGCACATAGAGCACACCTTCCCAGCCTGTGCAAAGTGTGGCAAGAATCATCCATGGAGGTGTTTAGTTGGCTCAGACGCTTGTTTCGAGCATGGAAAACCTGAACACAGACCCAAGGATTTTCCTTCACCCATATCAGGGGATGGTGGAGCTCGTATACCACCACTAGTTCAGAAGCTCCAGTAGCACATCCCTCCCAGCAGGGTTCTTTGATTAGTTCAGCTGGCGGTCAGCGTCAGAAAAGATTTTATGCCCTTGCGTCTCGTCAGATGCACTTAGTAGACTCTCCATGAAAAGTGTGTCCCATGTAGATGAGGGAAAGAAGGAGCTGGTAAAGGACGTGCATCGACTTATAAGATTGGGAGTTCGTTTGGTTGACTCGACCGATTGCAGTATTATTGTTTAGAATGGATTAGAATCGTCCCTGGTGACTAATATAAAATCTAGACAAGATTAGGACCCTATTTTTGTAAAGTTAAAGGAGGTCATTTAGAATCAAAAGGTAGAGGTCTTCTCCAAAGGGGGAGATGGTGTGCTTCGATACCAGGGTCGCTTATATGTTCTGGATGTTGGTGATTTGAGAAACCGGATGTTACCCAAGGCTCATGGATCTAGGTATTCCATACATCTAGGTGCCACCAAGATGTACCATGACCTATGGGAAATCTATTGGTGGAACGGCATGAAGAAGGACAGAGTAGAATTTGTGGCTAACTGTCCAAAATGTCAATAAGTGAAGGTTGACCATTAGAGACCGGGAGGTATGCTTCAGGACATCAATATTCCTACTTGAAAGTGGAAAGAAATCAATATGGACTTTATATTAGGTTTGCCTCACACTCGTCGGCAATACGACTCCATTTGGGTTGTTGTAGACAGGTTGACAAAAGCCGCTCATTTTATACCAGTCAAAACCACTGGTTCTATGGAGGATTATGCCAAACTATACATTCAAGAGTTGGTTCGATTGCATAGAGTGCCCTTGTTCATCATATCAGACAGAGGTACTCAATTTACCTCTGAATTTTGGAGGTCATTTCAAAAAGGACTGGGTGCTCAGGTTAAGCTCAGCAGAGCATTTTACCCACAAACGGATGGTCAAGAAGAGCGAACAATTCAGACTCTCGAGGCCATGTTGAGAGAAAGTGTGATTGAATTCAAAGGTATTTGGGATGATCATTTGCCTCTTATCGAGTTTGCGTACAATAACTGCTACCATTCCAACATTTAGATGGCTCTGTTCGAGGCTCTCTATGGGCGTAGATGTAGATCCCCAATTGGATGGTCTGAAGTTGGTGAAGTTGTGATGATAGGACCAAATTACGTCTATAAGGCTATGGAGAAGGTTCATCTCATACGGGACAGGTTGAAAATGGCTCAAAGTCACCAAAAGTCCTATGCCGATATGAGAAGGAGATAATTAGAGTTTGAAGTGCATGATTGGGTATTTCTGAAGGTGTCGCCTATGAAGGGAGTAATGAGGTTCGGAAAGAAAAAAAACTCAACTCTAGTTATGTAAGCCCCAACCAGATTGCGAAACGGGTTGGCAAGGTGGCATATGAATTGGAGTTTCCCTTAGAATTAGCTTCCATTCATCCTGTTTTTCATGTATCGCTCTTGAAGAAGTGTTTGGGTGATCCAGCTTTGGTGGTTCCGATGGAGAGTGTGGGTGTGAGAGACAGCCTTAGCTATGAGGAGATTACGGTAGAGATATTGGATTGTCAGGTTCGGATTCTAAGAACAAGAAGGTGGCTTCAGTCAAGGTATTATGGAGGAATCAATATGTTGAAGGAGCTAAGTGGGAAGCCGAAGCAAATATGATGGCTAGATACCCACACCTATTCCCTTCCGGCTCATTTTCAGTTTGAGGTATCAATTTTTGCACTAGTACTTTATTTAGTTTTCATGTTCCATTCATGTGCCCCAGTTTCTTTCATGTATATGGATGTATGTATGATTCATGAATTCAGTTCAGCCATGTAGTTTAGTTCGGAGGTAGTCATTCCGTCAGTTTTCAGCTTAAATGATCAGTATTTGAATATGATGATTGCATTTCTCTGCTTTTCTGTATGTTTTCCAACATTCGAGGATGAATATTCCCAAAGGGGAGATATTGTCATACTCCAAAAGCCCAAAGATCAGATCCAGGAGTTGAAACAGAGAAAACTAAAAATCTGGCACCAGGTCACAGAACGAGTCATTCTGTGACCCGTGGGGTAGATCAAGAGTCGTGAATTGACTCGTGGTAAGGTACAGGACATGAATTGGAATTTTGGATTTTTGAGTTCCCACGGACATGATCACGGGTCGTGGTCAGACCCCATAACTCGTTGAGTCAGTCGTGGGCAAGGGTTAAAGAAAAGTGAAGGAGACCTAGCAGTGTACACGACGGGTGGTCACCACGAGTAATGGTCAGTCACCACGATTCATGGGATGGGTCATGGTTAGTTGGTTGGTTATGATTGGAAATTTAGGCAGTGAGGATGACGAGTAGTGACTATAAGTCATGGTCACCCGAGTAAGGGTCCCGCATGGCGAGCCCCAGATTGTTTTCAGACAGTGCACTTGGCGACTAATGCCACGACTAGTTCCCTGGGATGACAACTCGTCCAGTCCCTCGTTGGTACTGGCAACTAGTTTTTAACTACGACTCTATTAAGGGTATTATCATCATTCCTAACACCTAGGGTTCTATACTACATCGATTTAAGTTATTTTCCGGGTGTATTAAGATAGGTTAAGTCATTCTAGCCTATTCAATCTCTCCCAATTCATGAAATTTAATTTGAAAATCTTATGGAGTTTTATCCCAATTTCTTATGAAATCCTAATGATGTATCTATAGGTTAATGGCTCTCATGTATCACATCATATTTTATGAATCATGGGCAAATGTTTACAACTAGTTCGATTATAAATTTATTGATTTGAATTTCTATTAAATTATGTGCAATCATGCATGTTCTATGATAAATTGAGCTATGATTTTACCTTGATTCTAATGTTCTTAAACCCATCATAATTTATGATCTATGATATGGATTTACTCAAATGCTCATCATGGATTTATGATTTCTAAGTATATACATGTTTTACAAGTATGCATGAACCTCATGATTTACGATCTATGATTATGGCCGACTCACGGGCCCTATCTTCATGACTAGTCCACGTATTTATAAGCATGCCTATGATTATCATGATTTAACTAGCCTATGAATCTCATATATATTATCTTATGAGCACTATATATGTTTTGGAAATAGTATTTAACACCGAGCAGGTTTAGGTCCCAGGATTTTCCCCGGATCTCAGAACTACGTGCCACCATAGGTCATGATGGGACCTCCCTTGAGACTGTCCCCTTTTTCCCCAAATGGGCCTTTCATGAGTGATATCACGCCTTTCATGGTTGTACCCTTGGCAAGGTACGAACACCCTCCCGAATAGAGGTTTACAGGTCGGGCACCATGTGTGCTCATACGAGGTATGTCGGTTATAAGAATCTCCCACTATTCCTCATGATTTATGTATGATTATGATCATATACTTTGGCTCAAGTCATGTTTAATAAAGCTTTTCTCTCGAGAGTATGATTATGAATGATTTGCGAATGTTTTGAAATCTTGAGCCTTATGTTACATTATGATACTCATGTTATGATCATGTTCTCCTACTTTTTTGCACTTTTATGTATTTTAAAAGTCTGTTTTACTTACCTTGCATACTTAGTATATTCCACGTACTGACCGCATACTCTATGTTCTATCGTTTTATGATATAGGCTCCGGTACTCAGATTCAGCCACGATCCTAGCCAACTTTTGGAGTAGCCTTAGTCTCTGTTGGTGAGTCCTCATCTATCGAGGGCCCCTCCTTATTTCAGTTATGGTGGTGTATTTTCAGTTTCCATTTAGTGAGTTAGTTGGGGTCTTGTCCCATCAACTCTTTTGTGATAGAGGCTTTCTCAGACAGAGTTTATATTCAGCTCTAACGGATGTGATGTATTTCAGTTCTTATGTCTCAGTCCAGGCCTATGTTCGGGTTGTGACAAACTTGGTAACAAAGCCAAAGGTTTGAAGTTTTCTAGGGTGTCCGAAAGCCGCGTTAAGTAGAGTCTTTTTCATGGGTTTGAAGCGCGCCACACTTATGAATAAGAGGCTACGAAACATTTAGGAAATGTTCACTTATTTCATGATCTCATGTCGTGCGATGAAATGCCTAGCTATCCTTATAACTCATGCTATACACGTTTGCAGAATCATGCCTCCATGTCGAGTAAATAGAAGGAGAATGAGAATAGCAACGGAGAGGGGAATCATCAGGCCCCACCAGCCCATGAGGAGCATGCACCAAAGCCGGCGGCCCACGCTGAATTCAAGGCAGCCATACAGATGCTAGCGCAGGCCTTGACTGCCCAGGTCAATCAACAGATGGTGGCGTATCACCCTCATAATGGGAATGCGGTGGCAACTCGAGTTAGAGATTTTCTGAGAATAAACCCACAAGAGTTCCTAGGGTCAAAAGTAGATGAGGACCCGCATAAATTCATTGAAGAGATTCTGAAGATCACCCAGGTTATGGGGGTGGAAAATGGGGAGTGCGTTGACTTGGCCTCTTACCAGCTAAAAGGGCTTACGCATATTTGGTTTAAACAGTGGAAAGATAGTAGGGAAGTGGGAGCAGGCTCTATCCATTGGGAAGAGTTTCATACCGCCTTTCTAGATCGGTTCTTCCCTCGTGAGATGAGGGAACTGAAGGCGGGCGAGTTTGTAAATCTGAAGCAAGGTAACATATCAGTTCATTAGTATTCTCTGGAGTTCACCCGCTTATCCAAGTATGTGCCAGAGTTAGTGGCAGATTAGAGGGATCGGGTAAGCCGATTTGTACATGGAGCGGCGGACTACCTGGATAAGGATTGTAGGAGCGCCATGCTGCATCAAGACATGGATTTTCCCCCACATATTTTTACATGCCCAGCAGATGGAGGCAGTGTATCAGAGGCAGAGAGAGGCCAAGAGGGTCAGGACAGATAATTATGGGACTTCTTAGCCTAGATCGAGGGGCGGACAACGCCAGCAATCTCATCACAGGTCTTTTGCTCTAGCACCATCAGCTAGTGCACCATCTAGACCATGAAGTAAGTATAGGAGCAGGGCTTTATATTCTAGGGGACAAGGTAGTATGCAGATAGAGCGCACCTTCCCAGCCTGTGCAAAGTGCGGCAAGAATCACCCATGGAGGTGTTTAGTTGGCTCAAACACTTGTTTCGGGCGTGACAAACCTGGAGATAGACTCAAGGATCGCCCTTCAGCCATATCAGGGGGTGGTGGAGCCCGTATACCAGCTGCTAGTTCAGTAGCTCCAACAGCACGGCCTTCCCAGCAGGCTGCTTCAACTAGTTCACCTGGCGGTCAGTGTCAGAACAGCTTTTATGCCCTTGCATCTCGTTAGGAGCAAGAGACTTCCCTCGATGTGGTTACTGGTATGTTGCGAGTTTTCCACCTTGATGTTTATGCTTTGTTATACCTAGGGGATACCTTGTCTTTATGACACCTTATGGGGCAAGTAGTTTTGGAGTCAGCCCCAAAATCTTGTCGGAACCCTTCTCAGTCTCTACTCCAGTGGGTAATTTGGTTGTAGCTAGATGGGTGTACAGGAGTTGCCCGATCGCAGTCCTTCAAAAAATCACCTCAACTGATTTAGTAGAGTTATCTATGACTGATTTTTATGTTACCCTCAGCATGGATTGGCTATTTGCATGTTGTGCCTCCGTTAATTGTAGAATTCGTGCGGTGGAGTTCAGATTTCTGGGTGATCCAGTCCTAGAATGGAAGGGTAGTTCAGTTGCACCTATAGGTCATTTCATTTCCTACCTTAAGGCCAGAAAGATGAATTCTAAAGGTTGTGTGTACCATTTAGTTAGGGTTAAGGATGCTACGTCTGAGACTCCGACTATCCAGTCAGTTCCAGTGGTATGTGAGTATCCAAAAGTGTTCCCAGATGATCTACCAGGTATTTCTCCCGAGAGGGAAATCAATTTTGGTATTAACCTCCTACCCGACATGAAGCCTGTATCTATTCCTCCTTACAAAGTGGCTCCAGCTAAGCTAAAGGAGTTGAATGATCAGTTGAAGGACCTACTAGACAAGGATTTTATTAGACCTAGTAAGTGGGGCGCACCAGTTCTATTTGTCTGAAAGAAGGATGGTTCCCTTCGGATGTGCATTGATTATCGGCAATTGAATAAAGTCACCATCAAGAACAGGTATCCTCTCTCTAGGATTGATGATTTGTTTGACCAGCTTCAGGGTGCCAAGTGCTTTTCGAAGATAGATCTCAGGTGCGGATACCATCAACTCTGGTTCGGGTGAGTGACATTTTGAAAACAGCCTTCAGAACTCGATATGGTCATTATGAGCTTGTAGTTATGTCTTTTGGACTAACAAATTCGCCTGTAGATTTTATGGACCTGATGAACAGAGTATTCAAGCCATATCTAGACATGTTCGTGATTATGTTCATAGATGACATCCTTATATACTCTCGGAGCGAGGAGAAGAATGTCGCTCATTTGAAGGTGGTGTTGAAAACTTTGAAGGATCATCAATTGTATGCAAAATTTAGAAAATGTGAGTTTTGTTTGAATTCTATGGCGTTCTTGGGTCATGTGGTGTCTAGTGAGGGTAGGCAGGTAGACTCACAAAAGATAGAAACAGTAAAGAATTGTCCCAGACTAGTGAATCCTTCAGATATCAAAAGTTTCTTGGGCTTAGCTGGCTACTATCGGAGGTTTGTTGAGGGGTTTTCGTCTATCGTGGCACCATTGACTAAACAGACCCAGAAGAAGGAAAAGTTCCAATGGTCGGACGCTTATGAGAAGAGCTACCAAGAGTTGAAGGCTCGACTCACCTCAGCACCAGTGTTGACCCTACCCGAGGGTACCGAAGGGTTCATGGTGTTTTGTTATGCTTCATGGATCGGACTTGGGTGTGTATTGATGCATCACAAAAAAGTAGTAGCTTACGCTTCTAGACAGTTGAAAGTGCATGAGAAGAACTACCCAACTCATGATTTTGAATTGGCCGCGGTGGTATTTTCCTAGAAAATATGGAGACACTACTTGTATGGGGTTTACGTGGATGTGTTTACAGACCATAAAAGTCTACAATATGTGTTCACCCAGAAGGATCTCAATCTTTGCAATGGAGGTGGTTGGAGCTACTTAAGGATTATGACACGAGTGTCCTTTATCATCCGGGAAAGGTTAATGTAGTAGCAGATGCACTTAGTAGACTCTCCATGAGAAGTGTGTCCTGTGTAGATGAGGGAAAGAAGGAGATGGTGAAGGACATGCATCGACTTACAAGATTGGGATTTCATTTGGTTGACTCGACCGATGGCGGTATTTTTGTTCAGAACGGATCAGAATCATCCTTGGTGACTGATATAAAGTCTAGACAAGGTGAGGACCCCATTTTGGTAAAGTTAGAGGAGGTCGTTCATAATCAGAAGGTAGAGGTCTTCTCCAAAGGGGGAGATGGTGTGCTTCGATACTAGGGTCGCTTATATGTTTCAGATGTTGATGATTTGAGGAACTGGATGTTACACGAGGCTCATGGATCTAGGTACTCTATACATCCAGGTGCCAGCAAGATGTACTGTGACCTACAGGAAGTCTATTGGTGGAACGACATGAAGATGGACATAGCAGAATTTGTGGCCAAGTGTCCAAACTGTTAGCAAGTGAAGGTCGAGCATCAGAGACCGGGAGATGTGCTTTAGGATATCAATATTCCTACTTGGAAGTGGGAAGAAATCAATATGGACTTCATAACAGGTTTGCCTTTCACTCATCGGCAATATGACTCCATTTGGGTTATTATAGACAGGTTGACAAAAGCCGCTCATTTTCTACTGATCAAAACCACTTATTCCATGGAGGATTATGCCAAACTATACATTCGGGAGTTGGTTCAATTGCATGGAGTGCCCTTGTCCATTATATCAGACAGGGGTACTCAGTTTACCTCTCAGTTTTGGAGGTCATTTCAAAAAGGACTGGGTACTCAGGTTAAGCTCTGCACAGCATTTCACCCGCAAACAGATGGTCAAGCGGAGCGGAAAATTCATACTCTCGAGGACATGTTGAGAGAATGTGTGATTGACTTCAAAGGTAGTTGAGATGATCATTTGCCTCTTATTGAGTTTGCGTAAAATAACAGCTACCATTCCAGCATTCAGATGGCTTTATTTTAGGCTCTCTATGGGCGGAGATATAGATCACCAATTGGCTAGTTTGAAGTTGTTGAAGCACGATGATAGGACCAAATTCAGTCCATGAGGCTATGGAGAAGATTTAGCTCATACAGTACAGGTTGAAAATGGCTCAAAGTCACCAAAAGTCCTATGCCAATGTGAGAAGGAGAGAATTAGAGTTCGAAGTGGATGATTGGGTATTTCTGAAGATGTCTCCCATGAAGGAAGTGATAAGGTTTGGAAAGAAACACAAACTCAGCCCTTATTATGTTGGGCCCTATCAGATAGTGAAACAGGTTAGCAAGGTGGCATATGAATTGGAGTTTCCCTCAGAATTAGCTTCCGTTCATCCTGTTTTTCGTGTTTTGTTATTGAAGAAGTGTTTGGGTGATCCAGCTTTGGTGGTTCTGGTGGAGAGTGTGGGTGTAAGAGATAGCCTTAGCTATCAGGAGATTCTGGTGGATATGTTGGATCGTTAGGTTCAGAGGCTAAGAAACAAGGAGGTGGTTTCAGTCAAGGTATTATGGATGAATCAGCATGTTGAAGGATATACATGGGAAGTCGAAGAGGATATGATGGCTAAATACCCACACCTATTCCTTTCCGGCTCATTTTCAGTTTGAGGTATCAATTTTTTCCCTAATACTCTATTTAGTTCATGTTCAGTTCATGTCCCCAGTTTCTTTCATGTATATGGATGTATGTATGATTCATAAATTCAGTTCAGCCATGTAGTTTAGTTCAAAGGTAGTCATTCCATTAGTTTTCAACTTAAATGATCAGTATTTGAATATGATGATTGCATATCTCTGCTTTTCTGTATGGTTTCCAACATCCGAGGATGGATGTTCCCAAGGGGGAGATATTGTAATACTCCGAAAGCCCAAAGATTAGACCCAGGAGTTGAAACAGAGAAAACTGAAAATCTGGCACCAGGTCACAAAACGAGTCATTTTGTGACCCGTGGGGTAAACCACGAGTCGTGAAGTGACTCGTGGTGAGGTACAGCACTTGAGATGAAATTTTGGATTTTTAAGTTCCCACAGACTTGATCACGAGTTGTGGGGTCTCTCGAATCCGTATTTTTTCTATAAAAAATAGAAGAATTGGTTACGAAGACCGCCCAGTCGTGAAGCTTAGAAAAAAACAAAAGAAATTTCAATAGAGATAAAGAAGGGTGTGAACTTTTTGTAGAAATCTTGAGTCAGTTGTGGGCAAAGGTTAAAGGAAAGTGAAGGATACCTGGCAGTGTACCCGACGGGTGGTCACCACAAGTCGTGGTCAGTCACCACGATTCATAGGATGGGTCATGGTCAGTTGGTTGGGTATGATTGGAAATTTAGGCAGTGAGGATGACGAGTGGTGACCACGAGTCATGGCCACCCGTAACAACTCGTAGGTCTCCCGCGGTGAGCCCCAGATGATTTTTGGACAGTGCACTTGGCGACTGATGCCACAACTTGTTCCCTGGGATGACAACTCGTCCAGTCCCTCGTCGATACTGGCAGTCAATTTTTAACTGCGAATCTATTAAGGGTGTCATCTTCATTCCTAAGCCCTAGGATTCTATACTACGTCATTTTTTAAGTTATTTTCAAGGTGTATTAAGATAGGTTAAGTCATTCTAGCCTATTCAAAACTTATGCATGCAAAGTTCAAGGGTGTAGAGGGTGATAAAGCATAAAACCCCAAGGTTCTTCATCAATTGTTCTTCAATTCATCTTGGGAAAGTAAGGAAGTGATAGAATCCAAGTCTCTCAGGTATGTAGGATTATGAGTGGGTGAATTCATTCACACTCATGCCCAATCTCTCCTAATTCAGGAAGTTTTATTTGAAAAGCTTATGGGGTTTTATCCCAATTTCTTATGAAATCCTAATGATCTATCTATGGGTTAATAGCTCTCATGTATCACATCATATTTTATGATTCATGGGCAGATTTTTACAACTACTTCGATTATAAATTTATTGATTTGAATTTCTATTAAATTATGCCCAATCATGCATGTTTTATGATAAATTGAGTTATGATTTTACCTTGATTCTTATGTTCTTAAACCCGTCATGATTTATGATCTATGATATAGATTTACTCAAATGCTCATCATGGATTTATGATTACTAAGTAGATACATATTTTAAAAGAATGCATGAACCTCATGATTTACGATCTATGATTATGGCCGACTCATGGGCCTTATCTTCATGGCTAGTTCGCATATTTAAAAGCATGCCTATGATTATCATGATTTAACTAGCCTATGAATCTCGTATATACTATCCTATGAGCACTATATATGTTTTGGGAGTAGTATTTAACACCAATTAGGTTCGGGGCCCAGATTTTGCCCCGAATCTCAGAACTATGTACCACCGTAGGTCATGATGGGACCTCCCTTGAGACTGTCCCCTTTTTCCCCAAATGGGCCTTTCATGAGTGATATCACACCTTTCATGGTTCTACCCATGGCAAAGTATGAACACCCTCCCGACTAGGGGTTTACAGGTCGGGCTCCGTGTGTGCTCATATGGAGTATGTCGGTTATAATAAACTCCCACTGTTCCTCATGATTTATGTATAATTATGATTATATACTTTGGCTCAAGTCATGTTTAATAAAGCTTTTCTCTCGAGAATATGATTATGAATGATTTATGAATGTTTTGAAACCTTGAGCCTTATGTTACATTATGATACTCATGTTATTATAATGTTGTCCTACGCTTATGCACTTTTATGTATTTTAAATGTCTGTTTTACTTACCTTGCATACTCGGTACATTTCACATATAGACTGCATACTCTATGTTGTATTGTTTCATGATACAGGCTCTGGTACTCAGATTCAGCCTCGACCCTAGCCAGCTTTCAGAGAAGCCTCCGTCTTTGTTGGTGAGTCTTTATCTATCGAGAGCCCCTCCTTATTTCAATTATGGTGGTTTATTCTCAGTTTCCTTTTAGTAAGTTAGTTGGGGTCTTATCCCATCAACTCTTCTGTGATAGAGGCTTTCTCGAACATAGTTTATATTCAGCTTTAACACATATGATGTATTTCAGATCTTATGCCATGTTTAGACTTCCGCTATATTATGTATGTTGAATCTTCCGCTTCTATTGAATTAGTTAGTTGAATTTTCATACCATGGGTCGACTCGGAGTCCCTCGGGGTTCCTTGTCCCATGTCTCGATCCGGGCCTATGTTCAGGTTGTGATAGGAGCCCCACATGTACCCCTGGTTAGGAGGGTGTCCATACTTTTCCAAGGGTAAGAACCATGAAGGTGTGATATTACTCATGAGCCTAGTAGTGTAAAGGAGACACTCTCAACTGGCGAGGACCCCTAACACTAGGGATAAGGGAGACATTCTCTACTGGCAAGGACCTCTTATTCTATGGTGACACATAGTTCTGAGACCTGGGTGCGCTAAACTCTGACCTACTCAGTGTTAAATACTACTCCCAAAATCATACATAGTACTCATAATCATACATGAAACATGGGTTTTGCATGGACTAGTTTAAAAACATGGATTCACAAAATGTTTGACATACGTGAACTAGCCATGAAAATAATGTTGAAGATACAGTTATGATATATAAGCTTGATATTCATGAGATTCATACATAATTGAGAAAAATTATGTAACTTGAAGATAGAGAATCGTGAGAGTTTTTTCATAGAAATCATGTAATCATAGTCATAAATCATATGTAGAATCATGAGAGAATCAATTTCATGAGATCATTGAGTTTTTGCATAAAAAGGGTATAACCCTAGAAATTTATGAAAATCATAATTGGAGACTTGAAGGAATTGAATTCATGAAATTAGACTTCAGTTGGGGAATGAGGGTGGAAGAAATCCCCCATTCGTAACCCCAGATACCTAGCTTGAAGAGTTGTTGAGAATCTTTGGGAGCTTTTGATCCTTCAATCTATGATATTAGGAGAGGAATGAGAGATTAGACTAAGTTTAACCCTTAAATACCCCTCTTAGGAAATCCAAAACAACTTGATTTAGGAGTTAAAAGTGAAGGAATTTATGAAAATACCCTTAGGAAATTGCATTTAAAAACTGCATGCCAGTCGTCACAACTCACACCACGAGTCGTTGGTTGTCACCATGACTCATGATGACCACTCGTTACAAGATGGACCTTATTTTTCACTTCTATGATCTTCATACAATAGGTGCTCATCACAGTTCGTCCTTAACTACCACGAATCATATCTCTTCCTACTTTCAAGTAGGAATACTAATGTATTGAATTATACCTCCCACTCTCTGATGCTCAACCTTAACTTTTTGGCAATTCGGGCGCTTAGCCAAATATTCTGTAATATCCTTCTTCATTCCATTCCACCAAATAAACTTTCCATAGATCACGATACATATTGGTGGCACCTGGGTGGATAGAGTAACGAGAGCTATGAGCCTCTCTCAACATCCGCTCTCTCTAGTCGTCTACATATGAAATACACAATCTGTCCTAATATCAGAGTACACTATCTCCCACTGGGAGAAAACCTCCACTTTCTGATTTCGGACTGCTTCCTTCAACTTAACCAATATAAGATCCTTATCTCATTTTTCCTTAACCTCCATCATCAATGAAAACTCTGCACCATTTTGAATTATGAAACCACCATCTGCTGAATCCGTAAAGCGAAGCCCTAAACGAGCGAGCCTATGAACACCTCTAAGAAACTCCTTCTTTCCATCTTCCACATGTGCCACGCTCCCCATGGAAAACCTGATAAGAACTTCAACCACTACATTGGCCTTTTCTAGATGATAAAGATCACTCATTTCATATTATTTGAGAAGCTCAAGCCATCTCCTTTGCCATAAGTTCAAGTCCTTCTGACTAAATACTTACTGAAGGATATTATGACCCATGAACATATTAATATGCACCCAATACAAATAGTGCCTTCAAATCTTCACGGCAAACACCACCACTACTAACTCAAGGTCGTGTGTCGGGTAATTTTTCTTGTGAGTCTAAAGTTTTCTCGAAGCATAAGTGAAGACCTTACCATACTGCATGAACACACACCCAAGGCCGATTCTAGAGGCATCACAATACACTACAAAGTCATATGTGCCCTCTGGTAGGGTCAAGATCGGAGTAGAAATAAGTCAAGCCTTAACTCCTAAAACCTCTTCTCACAAGCATTGGACTATTGAAATTTGACCTTCTTCTAAGTCAACCGAGTACCCTCTACAAACCTCCTATAATGGCCAGCTAAATCCGAAAAGCTTTTAATATTTGTAGGATTGACAGGTCTAGGCCAGTTCTTCACCGCCTCATTCTTTTGAGAGTCCACCTACACACCCTCACTAGACGCCATATGCGCAAGAAATGCAACTGACTTCAGTCAAAACTCACACTTATTCAACTTGGCAAATAGCTAACGATCCTTAAGATTCTGCAACACAATCCTCAAATGAGCAGCATGTTGGGATATCGTCCATGAAAATAATGGCGTGCATAGCCAAATACAGCTTGAACACCCTGTTAATCAAATCTATAAAAGTTTCAAGAGCATTCGTTAGTCAAAAATACATTAATACAAATAAGGGTAGGTGTTAGGTTCGATTTTATTAAAGTTCGATTCGGTTCTTCGTTTTCCAATTTTGAAAAAATATGCACCGTACACCGAACCAAACTAATTTGGTTTGATTTAATTTTTTCAACTTCGGTTCGATCTAGTTCGATATTTCTAAAACAGTTTTTTGGTGCAAGTAAGAAACAAAATGAGAACAAAATTATCAAAATATTTTACATGAAATAAATGTATTTAACAATGCTATGTCGTATAACTTATACAATAATCAATAACTTAGAATATTATATTATACATTACTAATAAAATATAATTGGAAGTGGCTACTAGGCTAATAACACCTACTAGATTTTCTTAACACCTAATTTTTTTTATCTTTCACGAGAAATGACACTCGAGAGTGAAGCCTTTAGGTTAAAATGTTGGTTGAGTTGAGTAAAATTGGAATGTCAAAGGCCCAAATTGGTTGGGTTTTAAAAAATGATTTGGTCCATATAAATTAAATATAAATATTATTTAAAAATATAATTAATAAAACTTCAGTTCTTCAGGGCACCAAAAAATTATGACTCTTATACCGAACACCGAACCGAAGAATTGAACTTTTTAGAAAAAATCAAAAATACCGAATTGAAGAACTGAATTAAGTCGATCCAGTTTGATTTTTCAATTATTCGGTACTTATGAACACCCCTAACTACAAATACATAGTGACCATACCGAGTCTTAAAAGCTATCTTCGAAATGTCACACTCTCTAACCCTAAGCTGGTGACCTTGAATTTGACGTCTATATTAGAAAAACAACTAGCGGCCTAAAGCTGGTCAAACAAGTCATCAATCATAAGAATGGGATACTTATTCTTGATTGTGACCTTGTTCAACAGGCGGTAGTCAATACACATCCTGAGAGAATTATTTTTCTTCCGCACAAAAAGGACTGGAGCATTCCATAAGGACTTACTAGACCTGATAAAACCCTTATCTAAGAGATCCTTCAATTGTTCCTTCAACTCCTTAAGCTTAGCTGGAGTCCTTCTATAAGGAGGAATGGATATGGGTTGCGCATCAGGAGAAGGTTGATTCCAAAGTCAATCTCCAGCTTGGGAGGGACTCCTGGTAGATCGTCTAGAAATACCTCTGTATACTCACAAAAAATTGGTGACTGAAGAGTAGTGGTTTTGGACTTAGAATCCTTAACCCAAACTAAATGATATACACAACCCTTGAAAATCATCTTTTTGGCCTTAAGATAGAAGCCAAAGCGACCTACCGGTGTTGTAGAATTGACCTTCCACTCTAGGACTGGTTCATCCGGAAATCAAAACTCTACTGTTTGGTTTCTACAATTGACTGAAGCATAACAATAATACAATCAATCCATGCAAAGATAACATCAAAGTCATTCATGTCTAGTTCTACTAGATCGACTGAGGTGACTTTCTGAAGGACTATAATAGGGCAGTTTATGCATATCCTTCATGCTGAGACTGAGTCACCGAAGGGAGTAGAGATTGAGAAGGGTTCTGAGGATATTTTGGAACTGACATCGAAGCTGATAGCAATTCAGGGTGTCACGAAGGATAATATGGCCTCTGGATTTAGGAATGCATAAACATCAAGGTGAAAAACTCATACGATACGCATGATCACATCTGGTAAGCTCTCCTGCTCCTGGCGTGATGAAAGTGCGTAGAAACAGTTCTGACTCTATCCACCACCTACACTAGATGACACGCCCTGCTAAGGTGGGTGAGCTACTGGAGCTACTGAAGAGGTAGCTGGGGCACGACCTCTACCATCACTCTATCTAGATGAAGGACTATCCTTGAGTCCATGATCAGGCTTTCCACACCCAAATCAAGCATCTGAACCAACTAAACACTCCCCTGGGTAGTGCCTACCATACTTCTTCCAAGCTGGGAAAGTGCATCCTCTGGACATGCTGCTAGAGTCTTAGAAGTTGGTTTCTACCCCTCTAATCACCTCTTGACCTAGATGGAATGTTAGCTGACGATGGAGCTAGAGCTGATGAGCTCTGATGGGACTGTGAACGATGCCCACCACCTAACCTCTGTTGTGAGAACTCGAAGTTCCCTATCCTAGCCCTCTTGGTCTCCCTCTCCTTCTCCTTCAACTTCTCCTCCTTGATCTGCTGGGCATGAACAATGAGTCGAGAGATATCCATGTCACCAACAAGCATAACGGTCCTGCACTCCTTGACCACTAAGATTGTGACTCCCGATCCAAACTTGCTCATACGAGTGCTCGGCTCGGTAATCATCTCCGGAGCATACTTGTATAGTTGAGGGAACTTCAAGGTATACTCCTATACCATCATATTATTATTCTCTAAGTTGATGAACTTTGTAACTTTTGCTTCCTTCATCTCTCGAGGAAAGAACCTATCCAAGAAAGTTATAGCGAACTCATCCCAATCAACAAAAGTTGTGTCTGCCCTACGACCTTCCTTCCATAGACTATACCATATATGAGTTGCCCCTTTCAGCTAATAGGAGGCCATGTTTGTACTCTCCTCTTGGTAATGCCCATAATCTGAGTAATCTTCTGGATCTCATCAATGAACTCATGTGGATCCTCGTCCGTCTTAGAACCATGAAACTCCAGTGGGTTCATCCTGGTGAAGTCTCACACACTAGCCACTGCAGCACTCCCATTGGTGTTCACATGTGCAACCGTTGTTGGTTAACCTGAGCCATCATAGCCTGTGTCAATATCTGTAAAGCAGCCCTAAACTCCACATAAGTCACCTACTCATTCAAGGGGTCTTCCGGAGCTAGGGGCTAGCTGATTCCCATTATCATTGTCATTTCTTCTCCCATTGGCTCTTTGGGGAGGCAATATTTACAAATGTGTATAGCATGAGTTAGAAGAATAGAGGGAGTTGTACTTCATCGCACGATATAGAACATGAAAGAAGGAAGGTTTCATAAAACATCTCGCAATCTCTTCCTCAAAAGTGTGGCGCTCTTCACACCCATGAAAAAGACTCTACTTAACGTTTCTTTTAGACACCCTAAGAGACACCTAAAACTGATGCTCTGATACCATGTTTGTCATCACTCGAGCATAGACCCTGAACATAACACAGCACCTAGAACTACGAAAGGCTCCAAGATAACCATGGTACATGCATAACATAAGCATAAGCATATACTAAGCAAAAATAAATTATAAGAGATAACATAAGCGGAAGTATGGGATATCATAAAATGTATCAACTGGGACAGCAAGCCAAACTTCTGAGTATTTATACCTCATAGTCTGAAATGCCTTTATCATAAGAGAGTTGATGGTACAAGCCTGGAACTAGCTCTACTAAGTCCGAAAACTGAAATGACTGAAAGTAAACAAAAGCCAAAACTAACATCCTCGGATGATGAGGACTCACCAAAATCGAGCTGAATTTAAAGCAAGATTGAATCAGCAGCAGGGTTGAGACTAAACACCCAAACCTATATCATGAGATGATATAGCATCAAAGTATGCGATCATTACTTTAAATATACTTAGTATGGAGAATAATTAAAACATGATAGTAAGTACAATATGCTAAAAATCATGATTGTGACATATTCATAAAACATAAGCTCTTCATCACAATCTGAACTATAATGACCCAAGATTTTGAAAATAAAATCGTAGAGCTTATCATGCTTGAAATCATAAGTAAGGTTCATAAACTAGTCAATGAGACAAAAATACTATTAAAATATGGTGTCATAGATCTTGAACTAGAAAAAATATGAAACATGAAGAACAGTGGGAAATTTTCATCACCAACATATTCCAAGTGAGCATCATGGAGCCCGACCTATACCCCTGGTCAGAAGGGTGTCCATACCTAGCCAAGGGGAAGAACCATGAAAGCGTGATATTACTCATAAGACTAGTAGCATAAGGGAGACACTCCCAACTAGAGAGGACCCCTTAGGCTAGGGGCAAGGGAGACACTCTCTACTGGCGAGGACCCCTTATCCTATCGTGGTACGTACTTTTAAGATCTGAATGTACTAAACCCTAGTCTATTTGATGTCAAATACTACTCTCAAAATCATACATAGTGCTCACAATCATACAGAAAACATGGATTTTGCGTATATAGTTTAAAAACATGATAGAATCATAAACGGTTTGACATATGTGAACTAGCGATGATACATAAGCTTGATATCCATTAGATTCATACATTATTGAGCAAAATCATGCTAACTTAAAAATAGATAATCATAAGATTTTTTCAAACAAATCTTATAATCATAGTCATAAATTATAAGTAGAATCATGAGAGAATCAATTTCATAAGAGAGCATGGAGTTTTGCATAAAAAGGGTCTAATCCTAGAAATTTATGAAAATTATAATTAGAGAATTGAAGGAGCTAAATTCATGAAATTAGACTTGAGGTTGGGCATGAGGCTGGAAGAAATCTCTCACTAACCCCACATACATGGCTTGAAAATCTCTTGACTAGACTTGACACCCAAGAAAATTGGAGAAGAGAAACTCTAGCTTCTTGAGAATCCTTGAGAGTTTTTTATCCTTCAATCTACGGTATTAGGAGAGGAATGAGAGTTATAGGATAAGTTTAACCCTTAAATACCCTTCTTAGAAAATCCAAAATGACCTGATTTAGGAGTTAAAAGCACAAAAATTTACAAAAATACCCCTAGGAAATCATACTTCAAAACTGTCTGTCAGTCATCATGACTCACACGATAAGTCATTGGTTGTCAAACAACTCGTAGTGACCAGTCATTACAAGCTGGACTTGATTTTTCACTTCTCAATCTTCATATAACGGGTGCTCATCATGGTTCATCCTTACCTACCACAAATCGTGCTATGACTCGTGGTCAGTGGACCAGTCTTGCACCTTCTCTGAACCTCATCCAATGACCCCATACCACGATCCATCACTTGTCATCACGAATTATCACATGAGTCATTACATTTGGAACATAAAAACTCATACTACTCACCAAAAATCTGACCAAGACTTATGGTCCCTTCTAATATGTCGTATCAAGACTCGTTCTGAGGTAAATTGCATATTTTTCTGTTGGTTTCTAATTCATATCTAGGATCTGATCTTAGAAACTTTTGGAGTGTAACATTCTCAATCTCTAACTATGTCTTCTAATTCTTCAATGCAGAAACATAATTCTTAAGATATTTAACTTCATTCTCTAGTTTCTTATGATTCAATTGAAGGGTTTGTATGTTCTTTCATTAATTTTGTCACGCCCCGCCTTAGGGGGTATGACTGGCACCTGGTGCCCTGGTAGGACCTAGGCTGCTAGCTGGTGAGCCTAAGCACATCTGGTGCCTGGCTAGCTCTAGCTCAGATTTCTGGAATCAACAGGCTATATAGCGGCTATAAATACAGCCTCCGGCCGACTGGGCCTATAGCCACCTATACTATAACGACAGCTAACCAGAATCATACTTATGTAGGGAGACCTATGCGGGCCGACAAGGCCACCATGCTGACTAGTCATCTGAAACTTCAACATAATACTACTGTAAGACTACGTGACCGGCAAGGTCACCACTACTGTCAACTGAGGCCTCACATGGCCAACATAAACTGAAATGCTAAATAGCTATAACAAACTGCACGGCATCACACGACCGGCTCAACTGACCACAGGGAAATATATACAAACTGCAAGCCTCTAAGAATACTGATAAGATGGTCAGGACAGGGCCCCGGCCTACCCATGCTGTACAACAAAAGAAAAGGGGTAAACCTCTAGCTATCTAGCTCCGGATGACTGGAGCTGATGACCCTGTGAGCTGGCTGGAATCACGAGGTATCGGCCCCTCGCCTATGAGTACCTACAGGTAAGTAATGCAGCGCCCCCAAGGGGCGTCAGTACCGCTGGTACTGAGTATGTAAAACAACAACTGAAAGATATCTGAAAACAACAATACAACTTATGGAACTGAAATAGAAAGGAATAGACTAAACCGACTGAAAATGTAAAGCTATGCCTACTCTCAACTATGCTGGAAGGAGTAGGAGTCATACCTGGAAATGTATCGCTCTATTGTCGATCTACTCGTATCTAGTGTAACATGGCATAACATAATATAACATAGCATAGCACACACAAACCTTACCCGGCCCCCATAAGCGGGGAGGTACAATCAACACGCAATCTATACCCCTACCCCGGTCGTCCCATCTCCTATAATAACTATAAGCATCCTGTCAATCCCCTGGGTATGCACTTGGGCTCGCTGAGCCCCTGACTATAACTGTACCTGAGTCCGGAGGACTCCTGAATCAACACCACGGGCGTACCCGCTCGACGGGGGTGTATAAAGGCCGACCGAGGCACAATATGGGGAAACTGGTATCCCATCTTTGTCCCCTGTGGGACGGTATGCCACTCCATAGAGCGACGTATCCTCGTCCTCTGGCGGACGAGTCGATACAGCTATTAACCCTGGGGCGGTCATGAATGCTAGGTAATCCATCCCAAGACAATACAGTGGTCTCAACTGGTAATACTAACTGCGTATACCGCATGCTGAAGCTAGTGATGATAATGTATCTGTACATGCTATATGCTGGCTAGTGATAGTGGTATGTATGTATTTAATACCTACTGGGGCAGGTAGTGGTATATGTATATAACCATGCTGTCCTACTGTGTTGAGTCTAATGTTGAACACGATATAGTTTTTCTGCTGGGAATCATGCTGTATAACTGAGTTTCTTAGTAACATGGTTTACTATTTCTGAGATGCTTTCTAAACTTCATTTTAATCTACCATTCTACTTCTGAGATACCTTACAGATACTTATATTGCTTTACTAAGTTTCCACTGAATACGACAATATCCTAACATACTTTACTAGATCACATACTGGCATGTTGTACAGGTCCTAACACTTTATATTAGAATTTATACCATGCTAGCAAGTTTCACGCTATATACGATATGATATTTCCAATTTCGTGCTAATATTCATACTAAACATAACCCACGACTTCTAAAACATTTTACTGGCCTTTGAATTATCTTACTACTCCAAAACTACTAACTTGCCGAGGAAACTAGCTTTACATACCTTAACCTCAAGTTATCCGACTGTCGGACGAGGCTCGGTCAGTACTCCAGCTATTTCTCCCAACTGCATTCATATATACATCAATCAGTACTAAATACAACACTATTCTGAAAGAAAACATCACTTTCGATATAATTATAGCCTAAACTTAGGCTTATCGAAAGACGGTCGACAACTTGCTATTTTTCAAAAGTCCAGAAGGGAGAAGTATTCACTTTACGGCTAGGAGCACATAGACACTAGTTTGGAGCAATTCCACTTACCTTAGCCCAGTAGAACGACGATTTGTCGGCCGAATTTTGCGAAACTAAATCCGTAGGAATGCTCCTTCCTGCTAAATACCTCGGTATCTGGAGTTAATTTAAGTTTGGACTACGTTTGGCAGCGTAATCGGATGATAATATCTTCACCCTCTTCTTCTCTCTCTGTTTGCTGCGAACTCTCTGGAAATTATAATGATTTTAATGAAAATAAACTGAAGTGGGGCTTTATATACTTGGGCCTGGACAGGCCCAACGTGTCACGGAGCCAACGCGGTGGCCCCGCCTCCGTGACACGCTGCCATCGCGGAGGGACTCTGCCCCGACGCCTTCCGTGGTGGTTCGACAGGTTTTACTTTCGATCTTTTCCCGGCCCTTTTTCTAGCACATATGGCCTTCAAGTATGCTTAACCAATGCGCGAATAGGCCGTCTAGGTGCCAGGAATCTTACGGGGTGTAACATTCTTGATCTTGGGCAAATTTATATGCCCAAGTGATACTCAAATGTGTCATTTTAGCCTTGTTTATCTATCAATGTTTATACATTCTCATGTAATTGGTAATAAAATGTGAATTTATACTAACCAACATGATTAGCATTGTTTTGCAGGAAAAATGTAATTTCGGGAAGCAAAAATGAATGTTGGAAGATATCGGCATTGGACTCGAATGTGAGCAAGGGACAACGCATTGGAAAGCACAAAATAAAGGGGCTCCGCGATGAAGCCGTGTCACGCTGCCATCGCGGAGGCCTTCTGCCAGGAGAGGGAATTTTTAGCCTATTTCCAGTGAAGGTTCGCGATGGGTCCGTGGCACGGTGGCCTGGCTCCGCGTTGCACGCCGTGCCACGTTGGGCCTTATTCCCTGGACCCCCACTTTCTAATGAGGGTCCGCGTCAGTGGCGTGTCACGGAGGCAGTGCTCCGCGATGCACTCCGTGACACGTTGCTTGTTATTCCGGAAAAAATTTCCACTAGTATAAATAGAACACTTAGGTTCATTTTTCAATATTCTGACTTGGTGGAGCAAGAACGTGGGTTACAGGCAGTTGAGGGGACGAAATTATCAGGGTTTTTCTCTCTTTCCTCCTTCTTGTATTCAATTGCTTGTATGTTTAACACTCATTTAACGATGTTTAATCCACAAATGAGTGGCTAATTCATCTTCTTGCTGAGGTTAAGAACACTTGTAATGAAATGTGATTATTGATTCTTTGGTTTTTCATCTTTTCTTTCATGGTTGTTCTATTGATTCTTGTTCTTACTGCATTAATGTGTGGCCTATGTTAATGTATATCTAAAAAGTCCGGTTTCACTCGAGAGAGCAAGAAATTGGAAAGTTGTGAATTAATAGGATATGATCCTTTCTTAGTTTGGGAAAATTGAGAATTGATTTACCTTTAGGATAGAAATATACCTGAAAGTCGTATTAGTCAATTTAGGAATCGGTTTTGTATGGCTAGAACATGAATTGCATTTAATCACAAAAATGTAGGTGGATGGTTCATGATTCTTAAGTGGGGTTAAATACGAGAGTTTTAATCCCTTGGCAATAATTCTTGACTAGCAACCGGAGGAAAAGGCTAACCAATTTATATCGACAATTAATTTCATTACATGTTCGTTTAACCTCAGCATGCTCACACTCATAGTTCAGACTCACATTAGATAATTGTTTTAGACTTAGCATAATTGTTAGAAATCAAAATATCAAACTCTTGGTTACACTGTTGTCTGCATTTTTAGAATTGAAATATAGTACACTTGAGCAGATTGCACTTCATCCCAGTCCCTGTGGGATCGATACTTGGCTTACTCAAGCCACTTTACTACTTGTTCGACCACGTGCACTTGTGTGTAGTTTTATACCCAACAAACGACCGAACAAGTTTTTGGCGTCGTTGCCGGGGATTGGCAATTGGTGAATTTGTCTTAAGTGTTAATTTACTATATTTTTATTTTCTTAGTGTTGACAACTTGGTCTTAGCCTGTATTTTGCGGATTTAATCTCTGTTGAACACTGGCAAGAGACAAGGAGCTGGTGGACTCGTATTTGGAGCCAGAAAGATTATTTCATCGTCAGCGGAGAGAAGCTCTAGAAAGAAAGCTGCAGTTGCTCAGACAAACAATCATGGAGAAACCACAGAATCCACCGATAGTACGGGCAACGTTAGTGCCCGAAGAAGTAGCAGCTCGGCCGGTTCGCGAGGTGGCAATCCCACATGCTAATAATGTCACATCTAGCATCTGCAAACCAGAGCCAGGAGGGAGGTTCGAACTTAAGCAGAACATGGTGCAATTGCTGCACACTAGCGGGTAGTTTACAGGTCTCCCTCATGAAGATCCACCGCAGCATCTCCAAAATTTTTTGGAGATAAGTGACACTTATATCCCCGCTGGAGTGTCATCAGATTATGTTCGGCTTACATTGTTCCTATTTTCACTATTGGGAGAAGCCAAGAGGTGGTTGAAAGCTGAGCCACCTAATTCTATTTCTACGTGGGATGATCTTGCAAGGAAGTTCTTGATACGATTTTTTCCCTCTGGTAAAACAGCAAGAGTTAGAAGTCAAATTCTAAGTTTCAAACAGAGAGAGGGAGAGAATCTATATCAGGATTGGGAGAGATTCAAGTCCATGTTGCGGGATTGTCCTCATCATCATCAATCCAATGATGTTTTGGTGCACACTTTTATAGAGGGTTTGGAACCCCATACAAAAATATTGCTAGACTCAGCAGCTGGGGGACAAGCGCTGGAGAAAACTTATGAGGAGCTGTATACCTTGTTGAACCGTATTTCGCAGGGCAATCCGGAATGGAATGCTGATTCATCAAGAGGAGGGACAAGGAAAGCAGTAGGAGTTCTAGAAGTGGATGGGTTTACAGCTATTGCTGCACAGATAGCTGCTTTACAGAATCAACTCAACACCCACTTCAGTAACATGACAATGAACCAGCCTCAAGCCCCAGTGAATGCAGTGCAACAGATTTGGTGTGAAGTGTGCGGAAGCAATGAGCAGTCAGCTGAGTGTTGTGGAGCAAATCCTGACTCGGTGAACTTTGTGGGAAATGTACAAAGGAATAACCACCAACAGTATGGCAACAGCTACAATTCCAATTGGAGGAATCACCCGAATTTCTCCTGGGGTAGCAACAACCATCAGGGGCAGAGTTCGAGTCAGGGTGTGCAAAGGAACCAAGGAGGGCAGCAAAATTATCAAGCACAATTCAGAAACAACAATGCACCTCCTCCACCACCATCACCTAGCATTGAGGAGATGTTCAAGACTATGATAGCTAATCAAGCTCAATTGCAGGCTGAGTATGTGAAATTGGCAGCCGAAGTGAAAAACAACCAGTTAGCTACCAAGGCACTTGAATATCAATTTGGCCAATTTGCTGGAGCCCAAAACACCAGACCTAGAGGAGGACTTCCGAGCGACACAGATCCCAACCCCAAGCAGGTAAATGCGGTGACCACAAGGAGTGGTTTGCAGCTGAAAGAGGTGGAACCAGAAAGAACACCTCAATAATCGGGAGCAGCAGAAGTCGAGAGGGAGCAAAGTGATGAGAGGGGGAAGACAAAGGAAGCTGAATCAGAAAGACCACCACCCCCGTTCCCTCAACGATTAAAGAAACACAAGGAGGAGGCGTGTTTCAAGAAATTCATGGAGGTGCTGAAACAGGTACATATTAACTTACCTCTTGTTGATGTTTTGCAGGGAGTGCTGAAATATGCCAAGTATATAAAGGACATCGTGGCAAACAAAAGTCGGTTGACTGAGTATGCTACGGTGGCTCTCATGGAGGAGTGCACTTCCCGGATACAAAACCGACTGCCCACAAAGCTCAAAGACCCTGGGAGCTTTACTATACAGATTACTATTGGGCAGAGTATTCGATCTCGTGGATTGTGTGATTTGGGAGCAAGCATTAATTTGATGCCGTCATCGGTATTCAAAAAGCTGGGTCTATGGAGTCCTAGACCCACAACAGTGATCTTGCAATTGGCAGATCGGTCCTTAGCCAGACCTGATGGCATTGTGGAGGACGTTCTGGTGCAAGTTGGCTCCCTGATCTTCCCGGTAGATTTTGTCGTGCTGGATGTTGAACTAGACGCGGAAGTCCCATTTATTTTGGGACGTCCTTTCTTGGAGACCGGGAAAGCGCTGATTGATGTAGCTGCGGGGCAGCTAACAATGCGAGCACACGACAAGGTGGAAGTGTTCGATGTGTACAAGGCACCCAAGCTCCCGACTGTGTACGAGGAACTCTCAGTGATCAATGTGATTGATCGAGTCAATGATGAGCAGATTAAGGATTCGCGAGAGTTATTGGGAAAACCACCGGAATGGTGTAAGCACTACTGGGGGGAGGACGGTGGTCGAGAGAAATCGTCCATCACCCTAGAGGACAACTGAGCTGAATGACGTCAAGCCGCGACGGTAAACCAGGCGCTGCATGGGAGGCAACCCATGGAAAAATTTTTCTTTGTAAATTGTGAATAGATTTTTCTTTTTCTTTTTTTTTCTTGATTTACAACAAAATTATTAGTTTTTATTTTTATTTTGAGTGAAACCTATAATTTTAACCAATTTCTTGTAGTAGAATGAATTTCAAGTCGAACGGAGGAAAATATACAAGGAATCGCAAAGGAAAATTCGAGGTATGAAAATTAAGAAAAAGTGGCAAAACAGTGAGCTAGGGCGATAGCTCCGTGTCACGGAGGAGGGCCTCTGCGTTACCCTCCGTGACACATTGAGGTATAAATCCGGAATTTTAAAAATTCCAGAACACCCTCGCGACGGCTCCGTGTCACGGAGGCAGTGCTCCGTGATGCACTCCGTGACACGTTGTTGTGTATATTGCGACGGGTCACACCGGGTCGCCGGGTGACCCGCGCGATTTTTCCACTTTTAAACCCCGAATTCCCCTCAAATTTTCTTTATTTCTCACACACTCTGCGACCAAACTCCCTAAAACCCCTCCCCCTTCAACATGACACGGAATAGGCCAAGAAATTCGTTGAGTTTTCTGCAATTTTTCAATTTCAAGGTATGTTCTTCGATTCCATCTCATTTTTTATCGATTTTCTTCGATATTGAGCATGTGATGTGAGCTAAGTTTGCCCTAAGTAGAAATTAAGCGTGAATTCAATTGAATTAGTGTTGATGGATGTTCGGAGTATCATTGTGATTGCTTGAACTCGTTAATTGCATAATTTAATCGAATTTTGTTGATACAATCATATCTAGGGCTTGTCTTTTGAATTTGAAGTGGAAAAATTTAGTGAACTTGTGAATTTCATGTCGGGTTGTACATGTTGAGTGAGATGAGTCGATGTGCTAATTTTTATGATGTTAAAAGACCGACGCATTCTCGGGTTAGGGGAGTAGTGAAATTGCAAGAATTGGGTGAGTTGTATAGGTTCGTGTAGATAAATTCTTGTTGTTTTCATTTCTTTGTTTTTCCTTGCTAAGTGCGATGGAATAAAAGGTTATCAATGGTAATGATTGTGGTTAGCTGTACGAAGTCTGAGTAGTACATATAATATATACCGTCGAATTCTTCGTATGCACTAAGCATGGTTGTATAGTTGGTTGTTTATTTGTGTAAATAAGCATGATCTTGTCGGAATGTTGTAATTTTAGCTAAGGACTAAGTGTGGGGTAGCCTAGCTTAACCCGACCTTAGTCGAAGTTAATATTCATTGGCTTAACATTGATCTTGTCTACTTGGATTGACAGGTAAAATGGCAAGCAGGCAAGAAAAAGGGAAAGGCGCATCAACATCTGGCGCTGGAAGAAAGCGAATCAGGCTGGGCACAGCAGTCCCAGCAGCACCAGCGGTTCCACGCGGCCAACGCCGCTAATACGGAACCAGGTGGGTGACGGAAGAGGGGAAGAAGTGGTACGCAAAGCACAAAGAAAGCAAGTACTTCCCAGAAGAACACATAGCACGGGAACCGTTGGCACAAGAGTTCCCTAGGATTGTACACCGGATCGAGGAAGCCGGGCTCAAGTTCATCTTTGAAGAGCCCAAGGAATGCAACCTGCACCAGATTCGGTAATTCTATGCCAACTGGAACCCGACTATCAGAAGTCACACCATCAAAATCAGAGGGAAAATAGTCACCTTGGAGCCCCACCACCTCAATGCTATCATAGGGGCGCGGGACATAGACGCCCACATGCTTCGACAGCTAAACATCACTCCACCATATGCGAACATCAGACGCACTTTGTGTGGAACCCGATCAACAGCTAGATGGAGCAGACACAAGGAAAGGGGCTACCATCAGACTTTGCCCTATTCACAGATGAACAGGGAAGCCAGAATATGGCTAAAGATCATCTGTTCCTGCCTAATCCCGGGGGTACATATGACAAATATAACCCGGGATCGTGTATGCCTGGTGTACGCCCTGATGAAAGGGCTGGAGATCAACGTGGGGGCGGTGATTATCTCCGCCATGAAGAGAGCCCGGTTGCATCAGGGGCACAGATACAGATTTGGTGGGCTACTCACCACATTCCTGAGGGGCGTAGATGTTGAGGAAGAGGCCCTTGATTATATCCCGCAGATAGAGCGGCGGGCCTTAGATGTCACTAAAACTAAGGCTCCCGACACCACCCACGGGCCAGTGCTTACACTAGGCTAGCAACATGCTCGTGATGATCAGTACATGGCTCGCATGTACGAGATGCAGATACTCCAGCTAAGGATAGGCGAGAGGCTGGCAACAGAGGAGGAGCTATGGCAGCTCGAGCTAGACTACCCTTTTGGCGAAAATGCCAGGGCTCTATGCCGAGTGGGCCCAGAATTTGTAGAGCTCACGGATGATGATGTCCCCACGGATGAGGAGACACGTCGGGAGGACTCCAATGTGGAGTCCGATGATGACGACGGGGGTGATTCAGACATGGGGGATGAAGCAGCAGCACATGATGAAGAAGTGGAGTACTTTGATTGATCAGGGAGTTCCACCACCCAATTTTTCTGTTATTTTAATTTTTTGTGAACACTAGGGACAGTGTTCGAGATAAGTGTGGGGTGGGAGTAGTTAGGTGTTGGTTGTGCTGTTATGTATGTCCTAATCTGTTGTTGTGCTTGTGAACAAAATTTTTTTTAGACCCTGTGATTTGTGATTGTAAGTTGTTGTTCTGTATTGTAAATATATGTGAAACTGTTGTGTGTTGCTGAATGTTGCTAGATGAGTTTGTACATATGTTTTTTTATCAAATTGATCGATATTTTTTAAAAATCAAAATGATCGATATTTTTAAGATATTTTTAAATTTTTTCACTTCTTGGGTTTCTCAGAGTTTGTTTTCAGTTCTTTTACCGAGAATGGTCCCATTGAACCGAAGTCCTAGTTAGTGATCGTTCCCTATGATGGATGGATGACGACCGTCTTAAGGGAAATGTAGTCGTTAGGAGTAGATTTTTCAATTATTTTTCAGTTGTTTTTCTTTTGTGGGTTGCATCCCAAATCCTGTAGTTACTTTATGGTTGCGGAATTGTGGTTGCGTGTCGTACGTGATATTTGAAATGCAAAGGTGATTCGTATGAAATAAGGCAACTTTGTAAATATGTTGAGATACCTAGGCCATAGAGTTCGACTCAGCGTGATTGAGGCTTAATGTTTGAATTCCTGCAATTAGCTGATTGAAGAGTCTGTGAATACATCTTGAATTGAGCATGTGCAATAAGTGTGAAGTGAGGTTTTGTTATTCCATGCTATTGTGAAGTGTCTAGAACTTGCCTGGTGTGTGTACAAAACGAAATGAAGGAGGTGTATTGTAGGAAAGGATGTAGGCATTTCTTTGTTTTTAACCGAAAGTTTCTATTTTTCATTATCATACCCACCTTGATTGTGTACCCTAGTCAGCCCGTTGAGCCTTTAGCCTATTATTTTTTCTTTTGTCAAAAAGTGTAAACCGAGCTTAATCCCTTCTTTTCATTAGCCGTAAAGTCGATCAAAACCTCCTAAGCGCTTAAGAAGAGAAAATCATTTCCCCAAAGTGTCAAAGAGTGAGAATGGTGAAAAGAAAAGAAAAGCAGAGTGATGGAAGAAAAGAAAAGGTTGAAGGTGCACTTGTTATAAATAAACTATAATGAAGGTGTAAGAATAATCTTTGTTGTGGTGTCAAGTGTTCTTAATAAGATGGGCCAAACTCAAGAAAAACTTCAAGAATGGGAGGATGAAGAAAGAAACAATGTCCATGAGTTTGATGGGATGTGTTGAAAAGGCGCTTAAGGATGCTAGTGGCTATTATGGGCGAGCCCAATATTTACTAGTTCCGTAGCTTCCATTACAACCCGTTAAAGTCCTACGTGATCTTACATCACACTTCTTTATATTAGTGGAGTAGTACACTAAAGGCAAGCTTATGGGTCATGACATGATGCATGTGAATTCTTTTGGGAGAGAGAGCGAAATTGTGTTTATATGCCCCTGCTTGAAATTTTGTGAGTTCATATGATCAAAAAGGGGAAAATTCTCTTGCATTGTGAGGGCACATGCTTGATGAGAGATTAATTTTCGTGTCGGATGTCTTGATCAGCTGATTTGCATGAGTTTGCCAATATCGAGAGTCGATTCTTAAGTCTAGGAGGTCTTGATGTATTGAAGGTCATTGCATTGATAGGACCATGCAGGTTTTCTTGATGATTTGCTGTATTGAATAATCGGTATGACCGTAACCTAAATTGTCGAACCAAAGTAGCGAGGGTGGGATGTAAATTGCATGAGATGCAAGATTGTTGTTCGAGGACGAACAAGGATTTAAGTGTGGGGTAAGTGATCTTGGGCAAATTTATATGCCCAAGTGATACTCAAAGGTGTCATTTTAGCCTTGTTTATCTATCAATGTTTATACATTCTCATGTAATTGGTAATAAAATGTGAATTTATACTAACCAACATGATTAGCATTGTTTTGCAGGAAAAATGTAATTTCGGGAAGCTAAAATGCATGTTGGAAGATATCGGGGTTGGACTCGGATGTGAGCAAGGGACAAGGCATTGGAAAGCACAAAATAAAGGGGCTCCGCGATGGAGCCGTGTCACGCTGCCATCGCGGAGGCCTTCTACCGGGAGAGGGAATTTTTAGCCTATTTCCAGTGAGGGTTCGCGATGGGTCCGTGGCACGGTGGCCTGGCTCCGTGTTGCACGTCGTGCCACGTTGGGCCTTATTCCCTGGACCCCCAGTTTCCAATGAGGGTCCGCATTAGTGGCGTGTCACGGAGGCAGTGCTCCGCGATGCACTCCGTGACACGTTGCTTGTTATTCCGGGAAAAATTTCCACTAGTATAAATAGAACACTTAGGTTCATTTTTCAATATTCTGACTTGGTGGAGCAAGAACGTGGGTTACAGGCAGTTGAGGGGACGAAATTATCAGGGTTTTTCTCTTTTTCCTCCTTCTTGTATTCAATTGCTTGTATGTTTAACACTCATTTAACGATGTTTAATCCACAAATGAGTGGCTAATTCATCTTCTTGCTGAGGTTAAGAACACTTGTAATGAAATGTGATTATTGATTCTTTGGTTTTTCATCTTTTCTTTCATGGTTGTTCTATTGATTCTTGTTCTTACTGCATTAATGTGTGGCCTATGTTAATGTATATCTAAAAAGTCCGGTTTCACTCGAGAGAGCAAGAAATTAGAAAGTTGTGAATTAATAGGATATGATCCTTTCTTAGTTTGGGAAAATTGAGAATTGATTTACCTTTAGGATAGAAATATACCTGAAAGTCGTATTAGTCAATTTAGGAATCGGTTTTGTATGGCTAGAACATGAATTGCATTTAATCACAGAAATGTAGGTGGATGGTTCATGATTCTTAAGTGGGGTTAAATACGAGAGTTTTAATCCCTTGGCAATAATTCTTGACTAGCAACCGGAGGAAAAGGCTAACCAATTTATATCGACAATTAATTTCATTACATGTTCGTTTAACCTCAGCATGCTCACATTCATAGTTCAAACTCACATTAGATAATTGTTTTAGACTTAGCATAATTGTTAGAAATCAAAATATCAAACTCTTGGTTACACTGTTGTCTGCATTTTTAGAATTGAAATATAGTACACTTGAGTAGATTGCACTTCATCCCAGTCCCTGTGGGATCGATACTTGGCTTACTCAAGCCACTTTACTACTTGTTCGACCACGTGCACTTGCGTGTAGTTTTATACCCAACAAACGAACGAACAATTCTCCCCCCCCCCCTTAAGAACATTCGTCCTCGAATGTAAACTTCTATCTAGAGGACTTCTCAACTTGCTCAACTTGTTTCTGAAAAAATTTTGGCAGAGTTTCCCCTGTAATAAGGACTATCCCAAAAACCTGAAATGCAGAAAAGTCCAATACAGGTACTGCACATGATACTTTAAGATTCACTAGATAGCTAAACATCAATCTTTCTCATTTATACATACACAACTATAAGGTACTGCATAAATAATAATACGGACATACCTGTTGCCTGACTAGGCCTGGAATAAGTGAGGATATCTAATCTTCATATCTTCCTCCGCCTCCCATGTCATCTCCTCTCGGTTCCTGTTACGCCACAATACTTTGACAGACGCAATATCTTTAGTCCTCAATCTACGAATCTGTCTATCTAAGATGGCTACTGGAACCTCTTCATAGGCCAGCGCTTCCGTAACTTGGACATCCTGGACTGGGACTGCCCTGGACAGGTCTCCTATGCATTTCCTCAGCATAGACACATGAATGACCGGATGAACGGATTCCAATTCTAGAGGCAAGTTCAGCTCATATGCTACTCGGCCTATCCTTCGACGAATCTGATAAGGCCCAACAAACCTCGGACTGGGCTTACCTTTCTTGTCGAATCTCATCACCCCTTTCATCGGAGTTACTTTCAGAAATACCCAACCATTTACATCAAATTCCAAGTCTCTGTGCTGCACAGCAGCATATGATTTCTGGCAGCTCTGTGCAGTCAGTAGGCGTTCTCTGATAAGCTTTACCTTCTCCTCTGACTGTTGAATAATGTATGGCCCAATCAACGCCGATTCCCCTATTTCAAACCAGCCAATCGGCGATCTGCACTTTCGCCCGTATAATGCCTCGAAAGGCGCCATCTGGATTGATGAGTGATAGCTATTATTATAAGCAAATTCAATTAACGGCAAATGCTCGTCACGCCCATAGCATATCCTCGAGCGTCTGAATAGTGCGTTCACCCTGTCCATCTGTCTGAGGGTGGAATATTGTGCTCAAATTAATCTGCATTCCCAGACCTTTTTGAAATGACTGCCAAAATCTAGCTATAAATTGTGCTCCTTTGTCAGAGATAATAGATACTGGAACACCGTGTAATCTAACTATTCCTCTGATATACAGTTCGGCATAATCTTCGGCAGAGAAAGTAGCTTTCATTGGCAGGAAATGGGCTGATTTTGTTAGTCTGTCAACTATTACCCAAATGGAATCATGTCTATGCCTGGTATGGGGTAATCGTGCAACAAAGTCCATGTTTATTTCTCCCCATTTCCAGAGAGGCATAGCTATGTCCTGAGTCAATCCGCCCGGTTTTTTGGTGTTCCTCTTTTACTTGTTGGCAGTTAGGACACTGGGCTACAAATTCTGATATCCCCTTTTTCGTCCCTGGCCGTCAATAGATTTCTTCCAAATCATGGTACATCTTTGTTGAACCGAGATGAAGAGAATAATGGGCATAATATACCTCGCCCAATCTGCTGGCGAAGCCCTGCAACACCTGGAACACAAGGCGGCATTTAATCGCAACACTTCATCCCCGGTTACCTGGAAGTCTGACACTTTTCCTTGATGAACTTTGTCTTTAAACCGTACCAGGTCGAGATCTTTATACTATCGTCCCTTTACTTCCACAACTAACAACGACACTACGCTGTTCAAAATTACAGCTCCATTGTCCTCTGTTTCTGCCACACGAATTGCTAAACTGGCTTATTATACCGGAGAACCCGATAGGTAATCCACCGGTATAGCTAGAGCTTATCTGGCCTTCTGTTAGGGCTCTGTATCTGAATACCTTACGAGAACCAGTTGAAGTACTAGTCCGTCACTGACTACTGATATGGACTCTTTCTTGGGGTACCCACAGGTTTGTCTGACTGAGATGGTTGGATGACTTGCGGGGTGTTCCACATAATAGTTGCTAGGTTGACTAAGGCCGACTCTCACCTATAAGGCTGGGAAAACAATGTACGACCACTTAACATACTGGAAAAATTCTAGTATTGCTAACCTCTGAAGTATACCTATTCAGCCCCTATTTCTGGTTCTGGCACATGCGATAATGTTACTGATCTTTAGGGATGCTTCCCTGCTAATACAGGCGCCAGCTGGTCGTTAGACCGTCTAACCGTGCCCGTATCATCAACCACGTGACTCAGGCTACTAACTCCTGTGAGCTTCTTAAGTCTAGATCTGGCAATAAGCATATAAGTCCGTTAACTCAATAAACTGAGAACCGAGAAAGTTTCCATGGCTTCATACGTGAATCACACTTAACATGCCCCCCTCTTTTGGTGAGGGGTCCTGCAGTACGATTTGTATATATTTTCTAGCAGTTAACCAAAATCTGTGTGACTGTAACCCCTATAACCAACTACTCACATCATATCTATTATCTGTACATATATATATATATATCAACAGCTATGTACAATACATACTGAATTTTGTGATGATACATAATCTCTTACATGCTTTACTGAATCTCATACTGCACATGATATACCGCTTCTACAGTCTAATGATATCTCATATCCTCTCGTATCATTTCATTAGATTATTTTTTCATCCCATTCTAGAAGCAACACACACATGCACTTTAGCTATGATCTGCTATTTGAAATTTCGCCACTCTTACAATGTGGGGTCCACATCCGAACCTTGTGGCCTTACTTGGCATTATATTAAGACCCGTGACTGTCTGTTGGACCTTGTCTCTAGGCCACACTAGATTGGAGTCTCTGGGTCGGTACCCTCTTACCTTCTCCTTAGGCGGACGTACCACAACATTCTAAACTATAATCTTACTGTCTCTTAGCTGTTCGTCTGAGGTTTAGTCCTTAATACACGATGTTCTATCAATCTGGAGGTGATTCTGATTTCCCCTCAAAATCTAGTATTCATGCTTCTCACCCTCATCTTTCTTAAACTGAGCTCTGGGGTTCAAGGTACCTGCCTTACATTGTCAATAAGGTTGCCAGTCAAGTTCCAACCTATACTTCTCCTGACCTGCAGTCGGACCCATCTTATTCATATAATCTCCCTGTCTTCTGATATCACAGCTAAGGTTATAACTATTATCTTGCAGACATATCCTTCCGTCGTTAGCATGCCACGGCGGATTCAACCTTTTTCTGACTTGAACTTGACTCATACTGGGAATCCATCATTGACGGATCTCCTACACCCACTTCGAGTAAGCTAGTAGTTTTACTTGCTCTTTTGACTTATTACCGCGAGGGTCTGCACAACTTACATAATCATAAGGGCCCCTTACTCTTTCTAACCCTTTCTGGAATCAACCAATCCACCTTTCACTTACTGCCTACTTTGGGCAACATCATCTCAATCCTTATGCCCTTTGCTACACTGGGATCAAAACTAAGGGATAGGAATGACTTTTTCTTACTGCAACGAGACGAAGACATGGAACTGTACCATACCTGAAAGGATGGAGGTGGGAATCCTACATTTCCCTCTCTTTCTCACACTTATCCAATAATATAATATTGTTTATTATCTTAATCAAATCTTATATATCTAACAAATAAATCGACTCATTTATACATTATGCTTATGACTTCCTATTCTGAAGTTATCGACATATACTGGGGATGGTACCGATAAAAGTATAACATTGGGAGGTCCCTATTACCTCCTCCTACTGCTGTAGTTACCTTGTAACTGGCTGATGTTCTCTCCTGTTGCTATATCTGATCTTCTGCCTAGGATAGGATTTCGCTGCTCTAACTTGTATCTGTATTCAAAGAATATGATAAGTTTTAAAAGGACCAACCCTATACTGTACTGTGCTATGGCACAACTGAGTATGAAAGAAGGGTAACCATCCTATTATGCCTCGCAGCCTCCTACCTATAGTATGTGGTGCACAACACATCCATAGACAAGACTCTACTTAGCACGGCTTGCAGACTCCCTGGGACACGAACTGCTCTGATACCAAGTTTGTCACGCCCCGCCTTAGGGGGTATGACTGGCACCTGGTGCCCTGGTAGGACCTAGGTTGCTAGCTGGTGAGCCTAAGCACACCTGGTGCCTAGCTAGCTCTAGCTTAGATTTCTGGAATCAACGGGCTATATAGCGGCTATAAATACAGCCTCCGGCCGACTGGACCTATAGCCACCTATACTATAACGATAGCTAACCAGAATCATACTTATGAAGGGAGACCTATGCGGGCCGACAAGGACACCATGCTGACTAGTCATCTGAAACTTCAACATAAGACTACTGTAAGACTACGTGACCAGCAAGGTCACCACTACTGTCAACTGAGGCCTCACACGACCAACATAAACTGAAATGCTAAACAGCTATAACAAACTGCACGGCCTCACACGATCGGCTCAACTGACCACAAGAAAATATATACAGACTGCAAGCCTCTAAGAATACTGATAAAATGGTCGGGACAGGGCCCCGGCCTACCCATGCAGTACAACAAAAGAAAAGGGGTAAACCTCTAGCTATCTAGCTCCGGATGACTGGAGCTGATGACCCTGTGAGATGGCTGGAATCACGAGGTATCGGCCCCTCGCCTATGAGTACCTGCAGGCAAGTAATGCAGCGCCCCCAAGGGGCGTCAGTACTGCTGGTACTGAGTATGTAAAACAACAACTGAAAGATATCTTAAAACAACAATACAACTGATGGAACTGAAATAGAAAGGAATAGACTAAACTGACTGAAAATGTAAAGCTATGCCTACTCTCAACTATGCTGGAAGGAGTAGGAGTCATACCTGGAAATGTATCGCTCTATTGTCGATCTACTCGTATCTAGTGTAACATGGCATAACATAATATAACATAGCATAGCACACACAAACCTTACCCGGCCCCCATAAGCCGGGAGGTACAATCAACATGCAATCTATACCCCTACCCTGGTCGTCCCATCTCCTATAATAACTATAAGCATCCTGCCGATCCCCTAGGTATGCACTTGGGCTCGCAGAGCCCCTGACTATAACTGTACCTGAGTCCGGAGGACTCCTGAATCAACACCCCGGGCATACCCGCTCGACGCGGGTGTATAAAGGCCGACCAAGGCACAATATGGGGAAACTGGCATCCCATCTTCATCCCTGTGGGACGGCATGCCACTCCGTAGAGCGACGTATCCTCGTCCTCTGGCGGACGAGTCGATACAGATATTAACCCTGGGGCGGTCATGAATGCTAGGTAATCCATCCCAAGACAATACAGTGGTCTCAACTGGTAATACTAACTGCGTATACCGCATGCTGAAGCTAGTGATGATAATGTATCTGTACATGCTATATGTTGGCTAGTGATAGTGGTATGTATGTATTTAATACATACTGGGGAAGGTAGTGGTATATGTATATAACCATGTTGTCATACTGTGCTGAGTCTAATGTTGAACAAGATATAGTTTTTCTGCTGGGAATCATGTTGTATAACTGAGTTTCTTAGTAACATGTTTTACTATTTCTGAGATGCTTTCTATACTTCATTTTAATCTACCATTCTACTTCTGAGATACCTTACAGATACTTATATTGCTTTACTAAGTTTCCACCGAATACGACAATATCCTAACATACTTTACTAGATCACATACTGGGCATGCTGTACAGGTCCTAACACTTTATATAAGAATTTATACCATGCTAGCAAGTTTCACGCTATATACGATATGATATTTCCAATTTCGTGATAATATTCATACTAAACATAACCCACGACTTCTGAAACATTCTACTGGCCTTTGAATTATCTTACTACTCCAAAACTACTAACTTGCCGAGGAAACTAGCTTTACATACCTTAACCTCAAGTTATCCGACTGTCGGACGAGGCTTGATCAGTACTCCAGCAATTTCTCCCAACTGCATTCATATATACATCAATCAGTACTAAATACAACACTATTCTAAAAGAAAACATCACTTTCGATATAATTATAGCCTAAACTTAGGCTTATCAAAAGACGATCGAAAACTTGCTATTTTTCAAAAGTCCAAAAGGGAGAAGTATTCACTTTACGGCTAGGAGCACATAGACACTCGTTTGGAGCAATTCCACTTACCTTAACCTGGTAGCACGACGATTTTTCGGCTGAATTTCACGAAACTAAATCCGTAGGAATGCTCCTTGCTGCTAAATACCTCGGTATCTGGAGTTAATTTAAGTTTGGACTACGTTTGGCAGCGTAATTGGACGATAATATCTTCACCCTCTTCGTCTCCCTCTATTTGTTGCGAACTCTATGGAAATTATAATGATTTTAATGAAAATAAACCAAAGTGGGGCTTTATATACTTGGGCCTGGACAGGCTCAACGTGTCACGAAGCCAACGCGGTGGCCCCGCCTCTGTGACACGCTGCCATCGCGGAGGGGCTCTGCCCCGACACCTTCCGTGGTGGTTAGATAGGTTTTACGTCCGATCTTTTCCCGGGCCTTTTTCTAGCATGTATGGCCTTCAAGTATGCTTAACCAATGCGCGAATAGGTCATCTAGGTGCCGGGAATCTTACGGGGTGTAACAAATTTATACCTATCAATATAAATCTCTTAGAAGGCATCGAGAAGAATGTGCATCACATGCTCCAGTTTGTCCTTAGAATAAATTTCTCTTTTCCTCTTTGATTTCATAAAAATTTACCTCAACGATGTCCTCCTCAATCTATGAATTAAACTCAGGCATAAATGCTAAGATCTTCTCTAATTCTTCTTCATTGTCTAAAGGGATTGGTCATCATTTCTACCTTCATCATCCTCATCATCACTTGGGGAGTTTCCATAGTTTTCGGTGCTTTCTTTGCTACTAGGTTTGCATGCCTAGTAGTCACCATGTTCCTAGGGACCTGGTCCATTCTTCTTCTATCAAGATCTTTCCTTTTTCATTCATCTTCTCTTTTTGGGCAATCTTTTATGAAATAATTAGGACCTCCTATGGCATACCTCTGAATTATTTTGATTAGGCACTATTTGCCTTGAGGTTCCACCTCTATTTAGCAACCTTCTTTTTTAATGAATCTTTGAAACCTTCATGTGAGCAATGTCATATCCTCATCACCAAGGTTATCATCCCATATAGCTTGAAGGACCAGGTTCACTTATTTTCGTGGGAAGCATTCTTCTAACTTTAAAACTTCCTCATCTCATATGTTTCCAAGTTACCCATGAGTTTTTCTATAGTCATTACCTCCATATTTTTTGCCTCTATGATGCATTCACCTTGCTTCCCCAAAAGCCAGGAAAGATATCAAGAAGTTTCTCAATTGTTTTACTTAAAGGAATGACTTCTCCAAGAGAATTCAATTCATTAGTGATGTCAGTGAATCTATTGGACATCTCTTGGAAGGATTCACCTTCATTAATCTTGGATAGATCATACTGCCTATTCAGTAAGGGAACCTTTGACTTATTAACTTGAGTTATTCCTTCTTGAGTTATTTTAAATATATCCCAAACTTCTTTGGCAGTTTTACAAGAGGAGACTCTAGTATCTTCATTTGGACAATGCCACAAATAAGTATCTTCTTTGCCTTCACATTATTTTATACCATCTTGATCTCTTTATCAGTATAGCTCTCTCTTTTTTTGGAAAGAGTCTTCTTGCCTTTGTCATTTGTGCTCATAGGGATTTTTGGCTCACCTTTGATGATACCCCATCATTCTAGATCTTCACCAACTATGAAATCTTACATCCTTGATTCCACCAACCATAATACTTTTCATTGAAGGATGATGAACTTGTGGTTTATTTCTCTTGTACTCTTGGGGGTTGGCACGACCCAAGCATAAATTTAGGACACAACACGAGATCTAGAACCACAAATGGCTCCAAGCTAATCCATGGTACATGCATAACATAAGCATGAGCATAAACTAACCGAAAACATTCATAAGCTATAACATAAGTGGAAGTCTAAGATTTCATAAAACATACAACTGGGACTACAAGTCAAGCTGCTGAATATCTATACATCATAGTTTGAAAAGCCTCTAAACATAAGATAAGCTGAAGGGATAGGTCCCCAACTAAGTTTACGAAGTCTGTAGCTGAAATGACTAAAAAAACATAAGCCAAAACTGATATCCTCGGATGATAAGGACTCACCACAACTGAGTTGAATTTGAGACAAGCATCTAGCAGTGAGGCTGAGACTAAACACCCGAACCTATATCATGAGATGATATAGCAAAAAAAGTATGCGATCAATAATTTGAAAGAACTGAGTATAGAGGATAAGTAAAAAACATGCGAGTAAGGATGACATGTTATAAATCATGATCGTGATATACTCATAAAACATGAGCTTTTCATCATAATCTAAAGTATAATAACCCAAGGTTTTGAAAGCAAATCATAAAGCTTATCATGTTTGAAATCCTAAGTAAAATCCATAAACTAATCAATGGGTCAAAAATACTATAAGTGGTGGTGCCATAAATCATAGGCATGAAGAAACATGAAACATGTGGAACAATGGAAGATTCTCATAACCGACATACTTCAAGTGAGCGTCACGGAGCCTGACCTATACACCTGGCTGGGAGTGTGTCCATACCTTGCCAAGGGTAAGAAAGAACCACGAAAGCATGATATCACTCATGAGCCCAGTAGCGTAAGGGAGACACTCTCAACTGGTAAGGACCCCTTAGCTAGGGGCAAGGGAGACACTCTCTACTGGTTAGGAACTCTTATCTCTACGATGGCACGAAGTTTTGAGATCTGAGTGTGCTGAACTCCAGCCTACTCGGTGTTAAATTCTACTCTCAAAAAATACATAGTGCTCATAATCATACTTGAAATATGATAAGTTTTACATTGGCTATTCTAAAATAACACGTAGATTCATAAACTGTTTGACATATATAAACTAGCCATGAAAATAATGCTGAAAATTCAGTCATGATACATAAGCTTGATATTCATGAAATTCATACATACTTGAGTAAATCATGCTAACTTGAAAATAAAGAATCATGAGATTTTTTCGTATAAATCATGTAATCATAATCATAAAACATAAGTAAAATCATGAGAGAATCAATTTCGTAAGAGATCATGGTGTTTTTACATAAAAAGGGTCTAATCCTAAAAATTCATGAAAATCATAATTGAAGACATGGAGGAATTGAATTCATGAAATTATACTTGATATTGGGCATGAACTTGGAAGAAATCCTCCATTCATGACCCCACATACTTGGGCTTTAAAGATTCTTAACTAGATTTGAGACCCAAGAGAAATTAAGAAGATGAACCCTAGCTTTCTTAAGAATCCTTGAGAGTTTGATCTTCAATCTACGGTGTTATAAGAGGAATGAGATTTTAGGCTAAGTTTAACCATTAAATACCCCCCTTAGGAAACCCAAAACGACCTAATTTAGGAGTTAAAAGCATAACAAGTTACAAAAATACCCCTGGAAACTTGAATTTAAAATCTACCTGTCTAGCACCACGGGGAATACCACGACTCGTGGTACCATATCATGGATCTTAGTGACTCCTCATGGTCACTAGATCCATGTTGGTCAATCTCTGGACCTCTTCTCACGATGACTCAGTACTATTCGTACCTACACCATATGATCTGTAGGTTCCTTCGTGGTTACTGGGACTATTTTTCGTTGCTTCTCTAAACTTCATCTCATGAATGGTACCACGACCCATACCTCCTTACCATGAGTCGTACTGAGACTCTTATTGAGGGAAAATTTCAATTTTTCTGCTAGTTTCTACAGCATTTCTAGGGTCTAATCTTAGGGACTTTTGAGGTATTATAGGGGTGTATCTATCTCAAGAACTTTCAAGGTGTTAGATTATTTAAAGAACCCTCTCTAATACCAATTGTTATTTTATGTCGCACCTAACCTACTAAAGAATCGAGTTCTTTAATAGTTAAACAAGAATTGAAGTGCGAAATATAAACAATTAACACAAGAATTTTACGTGAAAAAATAGAGTCTTTAAAGGTTTTAGATGTTAACCACTATAGCATCAGAGGTGCTAACCTCTATAGCACCTATTCCTCATCTCTCTACAAAACAGTTCGATTGCCTCAACAATTACCCAGTTATTGGTTCCTTTACAACGTAAATCACCAACTAATACAAATTACTAGAAAAAGTAAAAGGTTATTGTTGGAGCACAAAGATCTCTAGATCTACATTCAAGATCATGTGAAGTTTTTATGAGGTTTTGATGATTGAGAAATTATGTATAAGTGACATTTCATGTGCTAGTTAATGAAGATTGAAGTATCAAGAACCAAGTCCTCACAGATCTCCAAGAAGAAGAGAATATACAAGAAACACTACTAGAGGAATTCATTTTGAGAACCTATTTCTCTTAGCAAAGAATGGGACTGTAAAAGTTAGAAGATTGAGGTTGTTCACATGTGCACCAAGATTTCTTATAGAATTGCAATATGAGAGAAATCAATTCAACAAGAAACTAAAAATCTACAAAAGAAAAGCTGCCATAAACTTGCACATGGAATTAGTTTAAAATAAGGAGATAAAGAAGTCCATGTGCATCAACAAGAAGAAAACCAAGTCAAATTAGGTTTGGATTCTTGGCAAATCTTTCAACCGAATCTAACTTGAACCGGAAAACTAAAAGACGATGACTTACTCATATATAAACAACATTTCAATAACCTTTAGGATTTGACCATCCTAAAGACAGAGTCCTCGGAGTGCTTTTCCAATTCTACACGAAAAGTCTCAAAGAAGAAAAAGTTGCTACGATAAATAATATATTCATGTCAAGTTTTATCTATATATATATATATATATATATATATATATATAGAGAGAGAGAGAGAGAGAGAGAGATAGATAGATAGATAGATCGATATATATACAAGATAATTTAAGGACCGTATAACTGATTAAATATTTTATGTTAAGAGAAGTTATATTTTTACTATTTTTTAAAAAAATTAAAAGGTTGTCCTTAAAAATATTCTATAACATTTTGATCGATAGTTTTTATTTGTCCCAACTAAAATTTTAGCATAAATAAAATGTTATAATAAAATAATTTAACTCATAAATATTTTAAAGAGTTGTTGGTATCAATTATGGAAACATTCATTTTTAAAATTCTAAAACACTTAGAATCTAATATTTAATTTGCATTTTATTATCGCAATGAAATAAGTTTATTAGAATTTGAAAATAATTTATTTGTTAGATTTAATTGAATTATATAACAATTGTGAGTCTTTATTTTAATATTTATTTTTATTAATGTTAAGTGGTTATGTAATTTTTCATATTATAATTATGCATTTGTTATTTTTGCCATCTTTTTTTAAATAGTAAACCGCTTAAATATATTATTTCTTTTAGTAAATGTTGTGAATAGAAATTATGTTATTAAACATAGAGAATGGCAAAATAGAGCAATTATATTAGATATACACTAACTTAAGAAAAGAAAAGAAAGTGTATACTTTCTCTCGAGCTCCATCACGAACTATTTACATTCCAAAACAATAAAACAAATGCAAATCACTACCCCCTTTTTTATATTTCCTTAATTTATTTTCTTAATTGGATTTCGGTTGATTATGACAAAGTTCAAACAATTTAAAAAAAATAAAATAACAATAATAATTTTTAAAAAAAAGAACTCTTTGTAATTTTAAATATACACATGATTCTTTTCTCTTCTAACATATTGAAGTCATTAGAATTTTCTAGAACTTGATTGATTTTTTTTAAAATTCAATACTCTATTTGCATGATGTATAACTATTTTAAGTTAGATATTTTGTTAATTGATAAAATTGCCCTTGGTTGTCCCACTTCTTCACTCTTTTATATAGTAGAAAAAATAAGAATAAAATAAATATAAAATAATAATTTATTTTTTAATCTTTAAAATTGGATAAATAAAAAATTAATTTATTCGCCGAGTCCATGTTTACATGGCATAAAAAAAATTTTGTCATGTTAATTTTTTTAATAATAAATTTAATTGAGTGATTTTGTAAGAGAAATACTCTAAGTTGAGTGATGTTATTAATACCAAAAAAAAGTTTAATAACTTTGCAATATAGATTTTCAAAATTGAATAAGTTTTCGAGATATTATGAAAAAATATCTAGCCACTATTCATGGAGGAAGGAAGATGGATGGAAAATTGAATATATAACAAACTTAAAATAAATAATGAAAAAGTAATAAATAAATTCAATGGAGAAAGAGAAGAAAAATCAAGAGTAATGGAATATTCAAGTGCCTTTATATTTTTTTTTACGGAATATCAACTTTTAAGTTTTAACATTTAAAAGGCCAGATGTGAAATTTCAAAATTGCCTTTGGTCGTCCTAACTCATGACTCTTCTATATAATAGAAAATGCACATTCTATCAATAATAAATAATTAGCAAAATAACTTATTTTAAAAAATGAAGAAAAAATAAAATATAAATAAAAATTAATAATAGTTGAATATTTTAAATTTTATGGGATTGAATAAGTCTATATATAAAAAGTTCTTGATTATGATAACTACATGATTTAAAAAATCCAACACAAATATAATTATCAATTAATAATATTACACATGTTTAAAGATAATTGGTGTTAAAATAAGATAAAGATCAAATATATCCTACAATACAACAAAGAGAAGAAAAAATCAAGAGAAATGGAACATTCTAGTATTTTTTTTATTTTTTTTTTGCTGAAAGAATATCAATTTTTAAGTTTAACCCATGTTCTTGAAGCATTTATGAATTACATGTAAAATTACAACTATACCCTTGGTCATCCCATCATGACTCTTCTATATAATAGAAATATTTTTTTTTAGTTTGTAATAGCTAGTTTCTTAGCGTGATTCTAAAATTGGATCTTGATTACTTTCTTTATATTGTAATAGGTGTTATCTTGTTTATTGTAAGGGACTTCATTGAACAATTCGTGTAGGCGTTACAAGAGCAATTGTATACCTATTTGGAGTTGGCTTCAAGATAAGTGGAAGAGGTTGGAAAACGTCCTAACACAAGTAGGTCATGGTTTTTAACTCCTTTGAGCAAGGAGTTTTTCATGTAAATTCTTATGTTGATTTATTTTTTATGATTATTTTCTTTTACATAATTATTCAAAGAACCTAGTCCTTTGAGCGTTTAGGTTGCAGCCAAACTAAAAAGTAGAGTCAAATCCTTTAATAAAGGCTAGAACCTTAAATGACTGACTATGACTGCACCTCGAGAAATTCAAGAAAAGGAATCAACAACAAGCGTACCTTATTGCCACAAAGAACAACGTCAAGAGTAGAGGTCAAATATACATACTTGAGAATGAAATCAAGAAATTCCTGGTTTCTTAGGTAACCTAGAAGAAAAGGGAAAGGAAAATAACTCTATATTAGCCAACTTGAGATGACCATCATGGGATAAAGAGGACGATGATGAAGATATTGGCAAGAAGTTCTAAGAAGTCAGGGAAGAAATTCACAGTTACTCTAGAAGAAAACTTGAAAGTGTGACTCAGATCATGCTTAATATGTTTAAGAGTGTTTATATTAAAAGAATGAGATTAAATTAAGAATTTTCTATGCTTCAAACAAGCCACTCAAGTATGGAAGAGACAAAAGAGAACTTGGAAAGAGAAGCAACAGATCTTAAGAACCAGGTTGTTACATTGAAGAATGAAAAAGCAACAATGGAGATTCAGAGGATTCTAGCCACATCTGCTCAAGGGAAGGCTCATGACAGAAAATTCCAAAAGAAATAATGAAAGATGTCAAGATTGACCTGTATTGAAAGAACAAATCCTCAAGTATTATAGAGCACTCATATAAAGATCAAATTAGTAACAGACAAAGTTCAAAAAATAAAGAAGTGAAAAAAAAAAAAAAAAAAAAGTTGAACTATTCAACACTTAATATTATTACTGCAAAGGCTATGGGCACATACATAAGGATTGTAGAGTTAAGTGGTGATCAATGAGGCAAAAAGAATAACAGCTTGAGGAATTAAGAAAAAGGGAAGAAGTTGGTTCCTCATATCAATCAGAATTATGAAAAAGGGAAGAAGTTGGTTCCTCATATCAATCAGAATTATAAGATAAAAAAGACTCACTTAAGGGAACCCAGGTTGACTTGGGCTCCTGATCTTCCTAAGATAGGAGGCACCAAGAACATGTGTAGAGGTTTTAACATATGACAATACATAAATAAGAACTCCTACTGCAAATCCATGAAGAGGGAGTATGGGATGTAATTGAAGAGGCCCACTCCTAGAAAAAAAAGTACAAACCAGGTCATAAGAATGACAGAAGTAAAAATCAAGAGTTGTCAAACACAATAAAAGCTAGGATCTGCCATTTTCAAAAACTAGTAGTTGGAACCTGAATAGTAAAAGGATGATGAACACACTCGTGAAGCATGAGAAGATGTTTGAACAGAAAATCAATAAATAGAAAAGTTCTTATTACATGCATTAGAAGGTGGCAAGTAACATCAACCAACATGTCTCTGAAATTACAGGTTTCTTTATAGGGAATGTCCATTTATCTATCTTGGCTGCCCTATTTTCATGCTAGGAAGAAAAAGGTTTTTATGAAGACATGATAAAGAAGGTGAAGAACAAAAGCTTGAAAAGACAAAATTTTATCTCATGATGGAAAAATAGTTTTGATAACTAATGTACTCCAAAGCATGCAAATCCATCTTTTGTCTTCAGTGAATGCTCCAAAATGGGTAAATCATGAGCTTCACAAACTTTTTGCAAGATTTTTTTTTTGGAATAATAAAGAAGGTAGAAGCAAACATTGGGTAGCATGGTTCAACATGTGTTTACCTAAACAAGAAGGAGGGTTGGGCTTTAGATCATTATTTGATGTTTTCAAGACTTTATTTGCTAGATTTTAGTGGAGATTTAGAATTAGCAACTCTTTATGAGACAATTATATGTGAAATAAGTGCTGTAAGATGCACATTCTCAAGTAGTAGAGTGGAAAGGAGGACCTCAACTATGGAAGATGATGTCTGAAGCAAAGGACAATGTGGATCAGGAAATATGGTGGGAGTCAAGACGTGGACACTCAAGTGTTTGGTTGGCCAGGGAGTAGTCAGGGTGTGCTGTATTATGTTATACCGCCCACCTTCGCTATTGATAGATTAGTAGAAGAGGTGAATGGAGTTATGACTCAGGGAAGATGGAACCAGAATAAGTTACAACAGTTATTCCCCTCAGATTATAGAACATATTCAACAAGAACTGACCATTTCAGAAGAAACTGAGGATTGAGATAAACCTTGGTGAATTTTTTATCAAGCTCTGGGCATTTCACTGTCATAAGTAACTTGGACAAAAGAAAATAAAGTGGCTTAGACATATCTTTTTTGTCGATAACTCAAACCAATCAATTGAACACTACTTGAAAACGACTCTTCTGCTCCGCAGCAAACTATTCCAAATGTTATTGGAAACTTTTGCTCCATTGGACTATTTGTATCTATATGCATTAGGATCTTGATTCATGGATATCTCGGTTTGATAAATTAAAATAAGAGGCCTAATCATTTCTTTTGACTCTTTTTCTAATTCGATAAGTATACAGTGCTTGGGAGGTACTAAGGTAGAAAGAGGAACAACATCACTACTTTCACAATATGTGGATTAAAGGAGTACCTCAAAGTCTCTTTTTTCTTCTAGATATCGTGGAAGAAGATATTACCTACTGATGATATGCTAGCAAGGATGGGTTTACAATGGTGTCAAAATGTCAGTGTTGTATAAAATCTTTTCTAGAGGATATGAATCACCTATTCATAACATATTCCTTTGTAGTAAGAATATGGAGCATATTTGCAGCAGCTGCATGGCTACATGGCCCATTTCTACAGCTATATGAGATCATAAACGGTGGTGGACAACAAATTGTGAGCCTATTTTGAAACAATTCCAACTTTTATTCTTTGACAAATTTGGAAGAGAAGGAATAACATCATTGATGTGGGTACTACGTCTTACACTAAGGTGATAGTATGAAGTTAGTAAGAATGTATATTTTCTAGCTAAAACAAGATATTCGTGGTTTAAACACATTCCAAAGAAGTGGCCTGTATTAGCACAATTCTTAGAAGGATACACACCTCAAATTAACTGTAAGGTAGTTCAATAGAGAAAGCCCCAGAGAAAGAATTTTAAGTGCAATACTGATGGTGACTCAAGAGGTCACCCAGGCTAAATTTCTATAGTGTTTTGCATAAGAGACAATGAAGGAAATTTAAGGCATGCAGCTAGAAGAAAACATGATGACAATAATATTATTGCAGAAGCTGGTGCAATAAAAGCTGAATTGGAATTTTTTTAATCACCTATCACCTTCTTCTAGTAGTAATGGAGACTGATTCACTTGCTATGAAGAAGATTCAGGATGGTATTTGGGAGATTTCTTGAAACATTGCCATGTGGTTCATGATATTAATAAAATGAGAAGGAATGACAATGTAATAGTAGAACATGCGTCTGGAGAAGAAACCCAATTGACAGATTATTTAAGTTACTTTGTTTTAAATTTTACAGGTACTGTAGAGTTGTCCTTATTTCAGGATCAACCAATAGAAGGAAAGAAGATCCTCAACATGGATAAAACAAAAATTCCAAGTTTGAGGATAAGAAAATTTCAAAATGCAAATCATAATATTGCATATCGGTACACATCCAAATGATCCATTTCAGCTAGGGAACCAGACGGATGCAATAGAACATTGATATGCAAGACTGGAAAGTAAAATATAACATCAAAGGCCCATTTATTACATTCACAACTGATAACAAATCATAAAGGTTACCAAAATCACATAAACTCTATTTGCAACTCTTGAAAACTCGGTATTTCTACTAATAAGATTTGTCCATTATGTTATGGCCAGAGTCTTATTCATGTCGACCTGGTTGAATCTGATATGTGGTATTAATTTCCTTTGGAAGCTTATCCTGTTGGAAGAGATTCAATAGATTAACTTTTCAAGGAATACATCATCTTAGAGCCTATTTTGTGAGTGGTGAGTACTAGAATAACCTGATATAACGGACATCTATGAAGAAATATCAGCCTAAGAAGAAAACTTTGTTTGGTACTCGATTCCATGACACATTTCTTTTTTATAGGTATACTTGGGCCTTCACTGACCATGTGAGGACTTTTTAGAAAAAAGATGTCCGTCCTACAAAAAGAACTAAAGACTATCTGATGAAAAGCTCCATTCAAAAAAAGTTGGCCGCTTTTACTTTGAGTAGCCAATCGAGAGCGGAGGGTGCTGTGCGATGGTTATTTGTCAGCACCGGTTTAATTCTTACACGAATGAGACTGATTACACCTGATTAGTGAGAAATTCTGACTCCGGAAATACAGAAACAAGGAAATTCAAGGCAACCGATTGTACATAATAATGCCTGGGCATTGTTAGGCAACACAGGGAACCGACTTCGAGCAAGCCTAATTTGCGTCTGCCCCTTGAAAGCTCTGAGATGTCTTAATGTGGTGTCAGCGCAAATCTTTGTGGCCTGAAGATTCATAGCTCTATTATGAAGGGTATTATCCTAAAAGAAATAAAAATAATTTTAGTAGGCAATTCCCATAACTAAATTAACTCCCTAAGGTTCCCACTGCTGAAGATTTCATGTAGACTTCTTTTTGCCTTTAATAATCCCGCCGCACATTAGTTGAAAAACAAAATATCGGAGCAACAAAATTAAGCCTTCAAATAACTGCAATAAGAAGCACCCAGTACAGAGGCTCAGTACTCGAAAAGATCAACAAATGACAAAAGGAGAAAAGAATTCTGGGTATAACATGTTCCACTTCGATACAAAAGTATACATTATTATAGTCAAAGTGGTCTGACAATAAAAGGAACAACCTTAAAGAAATGTAATCGAGGGTACAAATAATCAGTAGATAAAGTAAATTCTTACTTTATTTTTCCTGCATTGATCCTTTGTTTTCTTTTAATTGTTACAACTAATAATTATGCAAACAAGCTACAACCTTGATGCTGATCTTTAAAGAGAACATACCGCATTTCCCAGAATAGAAGATTATTTCAGCAAGATCGTCCATCCGAGGTAATAGACGTAATAATATTTACATTTTCAGTTTCAAGAATATACATGCACATCCTTATGCAAAAACACAGCCAATACTAACCAAACACATACACATTTATTATGCATCTGCTTCTTCATGCTGATCTCGTAGTAGTGACTTCCATGCTAGGTAATCCCAAGAACTATTGGGGGATATTCAACAACAGGATATTATATGTCAAGAATGAATATGATGACTAACCAACTTGTTAAGATGGCCTCCTGAAATAGGAATGAAGCTTCAGATAGGCCTCTGACATCATCCACCTCTTTACAGGAAAGGTTTGTTGGCATCTATTTATCCTTTGCAGGTGAGAAATAACGAGTAATACCCAAATCCTTTTTCACTTTATTAGGTCGCTTCTGAGGCCTGATCCATGCCTGTACCTCTTCTTGAATTTGTTTTGGTAACTCGTTCAAGACATCCTGGTCAATCTCATCAACGTCGTAACTCCAAGCAGGCCTTTTCAGTTTAATCTGGTTACAAAGACGAGTATCGACACTAGACTCACCTCTTGCAGGTGAATTTTCTTGAGGTAGTTCACTCTGATGGTCTGCGCAATATAAATACAAGTAAGAAACTTAACACTCCCTGCTCTAGATTTATAAGATATCCTTTTCCATTTTAGGACGTCCCAAAATGTTTTTGACTAATTTAACAAATAATTTTTATCTTATATTTGCTCCATTTCATCTTATATGATGGTATTTCATTGGACAAGAATTTTAAGATATTAGGTTGAGTTTTACATTATATTAGTGATTGTGAAAAAGAATATATTAAAGTAATGATTGAAAAGTCAGTTTGATACAAAAACATCACAGCAAAGTTCAAAAGTTAATAAATTAAATATTTGAATACTTGAAAAATGTAAAAGTTGTATAAAAATGGAAAAATGTGAGATTTTGGTCGTCAAAAAAATGAGAAGTGTCATATAATTTGAACAGAGGGAGTATAGGGATGACAAACAGAGTGGTGCAGGTGTGGGCCGATGCAGGTTATAGGCTATGGGGGGCAGTGCAGGTTTAAGGTTATGGAAATGCAACTATGGTTGTGAGGTGGGTTTAAAGTAATTTTAAAAAAAATTAATGTGGGGCGGGGCGGTTGCAGGTCTACGCGAGTTTACATGGATTTAGAGAAAAGAAAAAACTAAAAACATAAGTTCTAATCTAAATATATTTATTTATTTATTTTTGATAATTTAATCTAAATATATTTATAATAAAATTATTTTATGCCATCTCCTCGAAAGTAAATCTACAGGAGGAAAAATTATTTCTTTTGAAACTGAATTTTATTTTTGAAACTGGTAGGCAAAATTATTTCTTATCACTAAGCATAGTAACTTAATATAATTTAATATGGTCCGAGTAACTTTTTTTACGGTATGATACATTAGTTAGAGAACCTTCAGAAACACACTATCCCCCAAATAGTGTGCAACACTATGCAACATACCCAAATAAATCCCACAAGCGGAGTTAGGAGAGGGAGTTGTGTACGCAAACCTTACCTCTACCTTGTGAGGGTAGAGAGGTTGTTTCCGAAAGACTCTCAGCTCAAGAAAAGCATAACAAATGGTATGAAAAGGAAATATAGTAGTAATAAAACCATGTTGAAAATAATAAAGAAAAGAACAATAGCAACAACAAATAATACGATAACCTAATCAAGAAAACAAGTAATAATAAAATCGAAAAATAAGATAGCAGGAAAGTAATAATAATAATACTATCAAGAAAAACTAGACAACGCTCGACTACCTACTAACCTTCTACCCTAATCCTCGACCTCCATATTCTTCATCTAGAGCTATCTCATCCTTAAGTTGTGCAGATGTGTCATGTCCTATCTAATCATCTTTTCCTAATGCTTTTTTTGGCCTACCTTTACCTCTCCTCGGACCCACCATCTCACACCTCCTCACTTAGGCATTGGTGCATCTCCTTTTTACATGCCTGAACCATCTTAGTCTCGTTTCTCTCATCTTGTCCTCTACATAGGTCATTCCCATCTTGTCCCAAATATCTTCGTTCTTAATCCTATCTCTCCTAGTATGACCACACATCCATCTCAATATCCTCATATGCGCTACTTTCATCTTTTGGACGTGCGAGTTCTTGACTGGCCAACACTTCACCCCATATAGCATAGTTAGTCTAACAACCACTTTATAAACTTACCTTTAATCTTGGTAGTATATTCTTATCACACACGACACCGGGTGCGAGGCTCCATTTCATCCATCTCGCTACAATACAATGTGCACTATCATCGCCAATCTCTCTATTTCCTTAGATTATTGACTCATGATACTTGAAACTTCCTCTCTTGAAAATGACTAGCGTATCAAACTTTACTTCCATATCTGCCTCATTAGCTATGTCACTGAACTTGCACTCCAGGTATTCTGTCTTAGTCCTACTCAACCTGAACCCTTTAGACTCCAGGGTCTATCTCTAGACCTCCAGTTGCATTAACTATGTTGTGTGTCTCGTCAATCAATACCATGTCATCTGCAAATAGCATACGCCATAACACCTCCCCTTGGATATGCCGCATCAGTACACCTATTACTAAGGCAAATAGAAATGGGCTAGTACATGTTTTTAATCGCCCTAATTATATGCTACAGGTACACCTCCAGCCTCCAAAAATCTCCATAGAAACCCCCCCCCCCCTCGGGACTTCGCTATATATGTTTTCTAGATCAATAAACACCATATATAAATCTCTTTTCCTTTCCTATACTGCTCCACCAATCTCCTTATAAAATGAATGGCTATCCATCAAATAGTGTATGAGATTTAATATGAGAAGAATCTTCAAGAAAACATAATGTCCACCAGATAGTGTATGAGGCTTAATTTCTCAACCATATGCACATAATCATCGATGAAAGTGATGAGCAATTAAACTACAATTGTTCTTGCTTCTCTATGGTTATTTTTGGTTCTGCTCGATTTATTTTTTCAAAGCCTCCAAATTCTCAGATGATTGTTACTTCGAATAAGTTTACTTAAGATCAAATAATACTTCAAAAAAAAAAGTAAATGAATTGGTATATTATCAATTGAAAATAAACATCAGGAGAAATTGAATATAAAAAAAATAATTAACTTCACATTAAGAATAAATTCAAAATAGGAAACAATTAAAAAAATATTAACCGGGGGTTGAAGTCTTCATGGGTTTATGCGGTTTCCCTCGCAACCACGACACATCGCATGCCATCCCTAAGGTTGTGCAACTTTTAAAGCTTCATATCCATTAACTATTCAGATTTAAAATTTGATACGATATGCTCGTTATAATCTGATTATTTAACTATTGCAGGATTTAATAAATTCTTACACTACCACTAAGTCAAATTAATATCTTAAACACCATGTCCAGTCAAACACAATCATGTAAAACAATAGGGGGAGTAAAAATGGAAAGCGAACAGAAAAAGAACACGCTGGCTGGTGAATCTTTTACCTGATGAGGATGATTCGCTTAGCTTACCAGTGCTACCATGTTCTACCTTAAAGAGAGAGCCAGAGTTTTGACTTTGAAAATATCGCGAGATTGTTGATATTCCCTGATATAAACAATAGCAGAAAGAAGCTAAAAACAGTTTTCTGAAGCAATCAAAACAAAGATTACTGTCAAAATAAATATAGTGGACATCTACTCCAAGACAATTTTAAGGCATCAACTCCAAACATGGTGCGTCACAATCTGAAAGGGATATAGGTGAAACTGATACCACCGATTCAGTCACTGAGATCATTGATGACTGCTTTTCCAGTGCAGAAAATGTGTGCATACCTTATATGACCTTTTTATAGGTGAAGCATTTGCATAGCAAGGCATACAAATAGAGGAAAGATCTCTTTTCTTTTTATTTTTTATAAATGTGGTGTTTAGGCCAACTTGCACGCACCTCAACTAATTCCACGGGATATCTGCCACCTCCCACCAGCAATAAGTACCAGGTAACTCTGTCCACCAAGGCTAGGACAAATGGGAAGAAATCACCTAGTGTTTTTTGTTTCCCCAGGAGAAAAGATCTCTTTTATAATCTTTTTTATAAAGTAAGATCTCCTTGATAAACATCCTGATGCTAATCTTTTCTAATTTGACTTAAAATTTAGATCACAGAAATATGATAACCAACAGAGATCTATCAGCCTCATGAAAATAAATCTTTTAGATGTTCTTAGGCGGATGAGTATTGAATTTTCTCCTTACATATATTGTTGAAGGTATAAATATTAAAAAAATCTAAATCTTATTACTGAAGTAATACGCTTTTAAGTGCAGAAAGGAAACATAAATCTGACTACTCAAGCAATCTGTCATCTTAAAGTCAAGGAATAGCAAAATGCACAGTTCATAAGAAAAGTAAAAGAGCAACAATATTGAAAAGGACAATGGGGAACAAAGAAAAGCCTATGCATTTAAAAAAACTAAAATGGGTAAGAAGGAACTGGAAAATGCAGTCAATACACAGCTAGGATCTATGAGATAAATACTTCTTATAGCAAATAACAGAATGGCGTTTGAAACCTTTTCTTTATTCGACTTCCTCTTCCCTTCCTCCAACTCTAAACTATCTCTATTCTTTTCAGTAAGGTAGTCCCCACTTGATTCAGTCTGATCTTTCTCCCATTCCCGATCCACTTCAGCATCTAAAGTAGCAATGAAAGGTAAAAATAAAACCAAAAATGGGGAAGAAGCAAGAGATAAGGAAATATTGACCAAAGTTTTAGCTATTAGAACCAATAGGAAGACGTACCTGGTGAAGAACATATCAAAGTTTCTTTTTTTGGCAGCTGCTCAATGGCCAAAAGAAAGCCCTGGTCAAGATGATCCTAGATTATAATTGTTTTATACCATAGAGGACCATTAAAATGGAAAATATAGAAAGAATGCATCTCACTGTATGTTAAAATACCAGGTCTATTAAATAATTTATAGCACAATAGGTAACAGTACTGAAATTGTTATAAACGATATCCCAACTCAGTAAAGCGGGCTTCTGAGATAACAATCAGTGTATAAGGTTTGCTTCGTCTTTCTTTATTACCAGTATTCTATCTCACCTTTTGTCTTCCACCCTTCAAAGAAATGCCTAGAGGAGTTTAAGATAATATAGAATTCACTACTTACCCTCTCTAAACCTTGTCACAAGAACCAAAAGTTGTCAGTAATATACGCAGATAAGTGAAGCAGAAAATCACCAAAAAAGAAGAATACTTAAGACAGAATTCTCTAGGTCCTCATTTTCATATGGAATGCAGATAGATGTTCTTCTAGAAGGATTGCAAGCATAACATCTTCAAAAAATCTTGCAGAAGCTGATAAGTTAAAGCACTTAATGACATTGGAATGGCAAGGAAATCAGTAACTCAATTCATGGCAGAAGAATTTTGGGAATTGTAGCAGCCTGTCTGGCCAAGCTTCTGGAAGTCAAAAATATCTTTTTTGGGGGGAAAAAACTTCTTTTTGGAGATTTGAGGTGTTTGGCCAAAAACCAATAATGCTTTAGAGCAATGGCAGAAGTAGTTTTTCAGTTGTCGGGGAGAAGCTGGAGCTGCAGAAGCAGAAATTTAATTTTTCAAGACAGAAATATCCTAACCAAAAATCATATTTACCAAAATATATCTCATTTGTTTAACCTATATACATCTCATCTATACATACAACCCTCTTCTCCTCTTCCCTTGTTTGATTTAGCTATATCATATTGATTAAAATTTTAATATATACATACACACACACACACACACACACACACACACATATATATATATATATAAAATTTTAATATATATATATACACACGCGCACACACACACACACACACATATATATATATTATGCTTTACATTTTAACTAAATAATATACACACTTAATGTAAGTCTTTCAATAAAAAAAATGTTATATCATTCTCTATTTAAATAAAACAAATTGTAAAATGAATCATAAAATTGTCATTTTCGTGATTCGACATTCAAAAGCACCTTTTGGAAAAATTGGAAAAACACAATATGTTTATCAAATATTTAAAAAGTACTTTCTAGATGAATTTTCCAAACACAAGGTGCTTCTCTTCAAAGTACTTCTCTGAAAAACTATTTTGATAAAAGTGATTCTCAAAATAAGCAGTTTTTAGAAGCTTGGACAAACAGGCTCTGGGTCTGATTTGTGGCAGAACCAATTAGAAAATACTGAAGTTTACATCTCTATGATTTGTGCCACTTGGTGCTGTGAAGGACTCACTTTGAGGGGAAACCAAACTTGGATGCTGTAAATGATTTGGCCCTACAAAATCACTATTTAGTGGGAAGATACTGCGAGGAATCGCCGTGTTGTGCTGAGGTACAGAAGAATCTAGCAGAGGACATTAAAAGCTCGACCTAAACAGTCTAGTCTAAACCACCACTCCACCAAGATGATAAAAGAAGGAAAGAAATGCTTCAAAAATTTCAGAGGTTTGTCTAGTAATGGTGTAGAGACTGCCAAATACCAAGTCTCCTTCTTTTCTACAAGAAATGTAACTGAACAACAAAAAGGCAAGACTTACCAACTATAAAATAGAAAAAGAAAACTTAGAAAATCTTCTTCAAGACTGATTGAACAGACCTGAAAATGTAATGCAGATACCAAATATCAAATACTTCAAGCATAAAGATTCCTGTAGCCGATGAAAGAAGGAAGCTCAAGAATGTAAATTTGTACTATGACGCACACAAGATAGAATACTGGTACTAGTTAATTGTTATCAGAGAAAAGAGATATTATTGCTTGAGGCCATGTTCATGGTGAAAACGACATGCAATTAGCCATATCATGAATTAACCCAAGCTCACTAGCAAGTGCTCCTTTACCTCCAAGAGAAATCTATTGTTGGTCGCTGACGGGGTCACACTGTCAAAGTTGATCCAGATGGTCAAATTGATTGACTTAAGGCCCATCTAGTTGTCAAAACTCAAGTATTTGGGCTTGATTACGGTGACACCTACTCTTTCGTGGCTAAAATTGCATATGTCCATCTTTCTCTTTCCGTGGCTGTTGTTTGCCATTAATCTCTTAATCAATGATTTTCTCCATGATAATCTTGAGGATGGAGTATATATGGAGCAACCACCTGGTTTTGTTTCTAAGGAAAGCTAAGCGGTCTTATATGTTGGTTGCGTCGATCACTAAAAGGAAATGGTAGCCTGGTGCACAAAGCATCCCACATTAACAGGGTACGGAGATGTAGACAATCTACCCTAATGCAAGAATTAGTGGTTACTTCCACGACTCTAACCCTTGACCTATAGGTCACACTGAGACAACTTTACCAACACTATATGATTTAAAAAAGTCTCCCCTAGCATGATTTAGTAAGTGAAGCACTATTTATCAGGATTTTGGCATGAAATGCACTGAAGCTAATCACTCAGTTTCCTATTGACGTTTTGCTCCAAAGTCGTGCAGTTACTTTGTAGTTTATATAGATGATATAGTCATCACTGGTAATAATAAGGATGGTATCTAAAAATTGAAGAGCATCTCTTTGCTGGTAGATTGAGGTACTTTTTCGACATTGAGATTGCTCTATTGAAATCAGGTATTTTCATTGATCTTGGGCAGAATTATATGCCCAAGTGATACTCAAATGCTTCATTTTGTCTTGTTTATCTATCGTTATGTGTGCATTCTCATGTGATTTGTAGTTAAAATGTGAATTTATACTAACCAACATGATTAGTGTTGTTTTGCAGGTAAAATGTAATTTTGGGAAGCTAAGATACATGTTGGTAAAAATCAGGAATGGACTTGGAAGCAAGGAGTGGAAAAGGTCAAGGAAGAGCAGCAAAAATAAGGGCTCCGCAATGGAGCTGTGTCACGTTGCCATCGCGGAGGAATTCTGCCTCGGGTGATTTATTTTGGCCAATTTCAGTGAAGGTTCGCGATTGCGCCGTGACACGTTGGCCTGGCTCCGCGTTGCAGGCCGTGGCACGCCAAGGAGAAATTGCTGAGGAACCTGATTCCAAAGAGGGTCCGCGTTAGCCCCGTGGCACGGAGGGAGTGCTCCGTGATACACTCCGTGCCACGTTGCTTGTTATTCCGGGAAAAATTCTCACTAGTATAAATAGCACACTTAGGTTTATTTTTAAACATTCTGACTTGGTTGAGCAAGAACGTGGGTTACAGGCAGTTGAGGGGACGAAAATTCTAGGGTTCTTCTCTATCTCTTTCTCTTTTATCTCAATTGTTTGGATGAATTACACTTATTTGATGATGTTTAATCCACAAATGAGTGGCTAAATTCACTTCTTGCTGAGGTGAAGAGCAATTGTAGTGGAATGTAATTGTTGATCAATTTAGTTTTCATCTGTTCTTCAATGGTTGTTCTATCAATTCTTGTTCTTACTGCATTAATGTTTGGCCAATGTTAATGTATATCTAAAAAATCCAATTTCGATTTTGAAAAGAAAAGAAATTGGAAAGATGTGAATTGGTAGGATATGATCTCTTCTTAGTTTGGGAAATTAAGAATTGATTTACATTCAGAATAGAAATATATCTGAGAGTCTTATTAGTCAATTAAGGAATCGGTTTTGTATGGCTAGAACATGAAATTCTTTTATCACAGAAATGTAGGTTGAAGGTTCATGATTCTTAAGTTGGGTAGGATACGAAAGTTTCAATCCATAGGCAATAATTCTTGACTAGCAACCGAAGGAAAGATTAACTGAATTGTATCGATAAATTACTTCCCTGCATGTTCGTTTTAACCTCAGCATGCTCATTACTATTGTTCAGACTCACTTTAGAATTCTGTCTTAGATTCGTAGAAATTAGGAAACTCAAACTCTTCAAATATTGTTTAATTGGTTGTCTGCATTCTTAAAGTTATAGTCATTAACACTTAAGTTAATTATTACCGTAGTTCAGTCCCTGTGGGATCGATACTTGGCTTACTTAAGCCATTTTACTACTTGTTCGACCACGTGCACTTGCGTGTAGTTACCGAAACCGCCGAACATTCATCTCGCAGCTAAGTTTGCTTTAAACATCTTTGAGGAAATAGGAACAACAAATTATAAAAATATTGACACTCCTATGGATCTAAATACTAAGCTTCTACTAGTCTAGATGGAGCACCTTAGTCATCTAGGAAGGTATAGGCATTTTGCTGGCAAGTTGGACTACCTCACAGTGACTCAACATGACATAGAGTTTCTGGTTAATGTTGTAAGTCGATTCATGGACTTTCAATGTGGCAGTCATTGAAATGCATATGTTCGTGTTATTTGATATGTTAAATTAGCTCCAAGAAAAGGATTATTCTTTGAGGCTCAAGGATATGAGTAGATTGTTGGATACAGAGACGCATATTGGGCCAAATCACCCTATGATAGACGTTCTATTTCTAGACAATGTGTTCTAGTTGGAGATAATTTGGTATCTTGGAAAAGAAAAACAACAAAATGTAGTTGTTCCATCTAATGTGGAAACAAAATATCAACAATGGCTAGTGGTAACTTGCGAACTAGTTTGGATCAAACAACTGCTCAAAGAATTGAAGTTTCGTGAAATCAATCAAAAGGAGCTCGTGTTTGATAATCAAGTTGTTTGCATATTGCATCAAATCCGATGTTTCTATGAGAAAACTAAACACTCAATTATTAGTTCAATAGGGAAGAAATGATACTCTCCAAAAATATTGTCACAAAATTTGTGAATTCAAATGATCAGCTTGAAGATATTTTCACCCAATTCCTTATTGGTCATCGAATTACTTACATTCGTAACAAGTAGGTACATACAACTTGTGTGCACCAGCTTGATGGAAAATGTTAAGAGTATTGTGTAGATATGGTAGAATCATGTAGATATGGTATAGATATGTCGATATGGTTTGTACTAATTGGAATCAATTAATATCGTCGTAATTTTGGGTATTGTAGGCGCGTTAAGGTTAAGGAGGTGGAAGGGGTTATGAGTAAGATAAGTAGGGTTAGAGAGACCGCGCCAGACGAAATCCCGATGAAATTTTGGAAGATTGCGGGCAGGGCAAGCTTGGAGTGTCTTACTCGGTTATTTAATGTCATTTTTAGGACGCCAAAGATGCCTAAATATTGAACATAGAGTACAATGATCCCGTTGTACGAGAATAAGGGTGATATCCAAGATTGCAACAACTATAGGGTATCAAGCTATTGAGCTATACTACAAAAGTTTGGGAGAGGGTCGTGGAAGTGACAGTGAGGAGAAATATATCTATTTTCAGAAACCAGTTTGGCTTCATGCTGAGGCGATCAACCACGGAAGCCATTTCATTTATGAGAATGGTGGGGCAGTATACGGAGAGAAAGAGGGACTCGCATATGGTGTTCATTGACCTACAAAAAACATACGACAAAGTCATGATGGAGGTTTTATGGAAAATGTTTGGAGGCTAGAGGTGCTCCTGTAGCATACACTAGAGTGATTAAGGACAGTGAGAGGTGACTCGAAATACTTTCCAGTCGTGATGGATTTGCACCAAGGATCCGCTCTTAACCCGTTTCTGTTTTCCTTGGTGATGGACGCACTAGCACGTCACATTCAAGGAGAGGTGTCATGGTGCATGTTATTTGCAGATGACACTGTACTGATTGATGAGACATGAGGCTGAAGGTTTGGAGACAAACTCTAGAGTCTAAAGGTTTCAAGTTAAGTAGAACTAAGACAGAATAATTAGAATGCAAGTTCAATGATGTGACTCATGAAGACGACGTGAACGTGAGACTTGATACACAAGTCATTCCCAAGAGAGAAAGTTACAAGCAGTGTTCAGGAAAGTGGTCGCTTCATCGCTTTAAGCGTGAAGCAACACGAAGCGCCACAATGCCGCTGCAGCCAGTCAAAGCGAGCTCAGGTAACAAAAGGGTACGCTTCAATGGCGAAAGCGTGAAGCGCAAAGAAGCGGTCGCTTCTTGTTTTCTGGACTTTTGAAAGTCCTATTTTAAATTTTAAAAAAATTGATTTAACTATCAGTGAGTTACGCGAGTACTGGACATTTCAAACACTAGAGTTCGGACTAGGGTTTTTTCACATCGGCTGCAACGATATTGTCCTGCTTCTTCACATCAGCTGCTTCAGGTACGTTATTTTTTTTTCTTTCTTCTTCTTCTCCTGCTTCAGGCTTCTTCTTTCTTCTTCTTTCTTCTTCTTTCTTCTTCTTCTCCTGCTTCAGGCTAGGTTTTTGCGCAAGTTTTTTTCTTCTTCTTTCTTCTTCTTCTTCTCTTTTCTGCTCGATTCAGCTGTTTTGCTTCTGCTCTGTTTTGCTGCTACCAATTTTCAGGAAGCCTTAAAATAGAGCAGCAACCGCAGTTATGCTGAATTATCTTCTAGTTTAATGCTCTGTTTGTTGCTGCTCTGTTTTGCTGACTGCTCTATATTGATAGATTTTTTCTTTAATCCTAACAACTATTAAAAATGGGTGACCCGGCTTGGAAATATGGGAGAAAAGTAAGTGAGACCAATTGGACAGTGGTTATATGTGTGTTTTGTGACAAGATAACTAAAGGCGGTATCTTTCGTCACAAACAACATATTATTGGTACTTCTAGGGACGTCTCACGGTGTACAAAATGCCCAGAGGCTGTGAGGGAAGAAATAAAAAAAATATGTCGAAGAAAAAAAGGATCTAAAATGTCAAATGTTACATCAATCAAATGTGACTAATCTTGATTATGATGATGAAGAAATGGAAGAAGGTGAAGCTGCTGACTTGTCACTTCCTTCAAAATCACAAAAACATTCACAGAGTACATTTGCATCAATTTCTTCAAGTTATGGATCAACTGGTAGGAAAGGTCCTTTAGATTGTTACTTTCCACAGAAGTCTGGAGATGGTGCAAGGAAAAATAATAAAAAAAGGCTTGCATGATACTGCCAAGGTGATTTTGAGGGATCGTGCAGTTGCGGCCTTTTCACGATAGATGTATGATGCAGGGCTCCCCTTTAATTGTGTCAATTATACGGACACTTTTGGAGCCTTTATTGAGGTCGTAGGCCAATGTGGTCCTGGAATGAAGCCTCCCACTTATCATGAAGTTAGTGTCACCTATCTAAATAAAGAAGTGGAAGAGAACAAAAAAACTGTGGAGGATCATTGGATAGAATGGAACAAGTTCAAATGTTCCATTATGATGGATAAGTGGATGGCAAGAACCGGAAAAGTGATCATCAATGTGTTAGTGAACTCTCCAAAAGGAAGCCTATTTCTTGAATCCATTGATGCGAGTGACTCATCTACTGATGCCATCAAAATGTTCTCCATGTATCAAAAAACAATAGAGGACATTGGAGCACAAAATGTTGTTCAGGTTGTTACAGATAATGCAGCTGAAAATGTTAAAGCGGGTGATATGTTGCAAGGAGTGTTCCCGCACATATATTGGACTCCTTGTGCAGCTCATTGTGTGAATTTGATATTTGGGGACATTTTCAAAGAAAGACCCTTCATAGGTGTTTTCACCAAAGCAGTTAAGGTACATTCTTACATTGTTCAAAGACTTTTATTGTTGAATTTGATGAGGAGATTCACTAAACAAAGAAACTTAGTAAAACCTAGAAAGACTAGAATTGCTATTGCTTTCTTGACCTTGCATAGTATGCACACACAAAAGGCCAATTTGAGAAGCCTGTTCATTTCAGAAGAATGTAACAACAGTAAATTTGCAAAAGAAGTGGTGGAAAAGAAGTTGCATGCATAATGCTTTCTTATACCTTTTGGAATAATGTTGTTTATGCTCTTAAAGTTGGTGGTCCCTTGATAAAAGTTCTTCGTTTGGTGGATGGTGAGCAAAAACCATCAATGGGCTACCTTTATGAAGCGATGGATAAGGCTAAGGAGGCTATTCGAAAAGCATTTACCGACGAGCATAAATATGCAAAGGTCTTTGAGATCATTGATAGAAGGTGGAAGGGTCAACTCCATCGATCTTTGCATGCAGCTGGTAATTTGTTGAACCCATCACTCTTCTATCATAACAATGATATGGATTTATTAGGTAAGTATGTGTGGGCGGGATTCCATGAATGCGTCGATAAGTTGGTAGTTGATGAAGATGTGCAAGATTTAATAACGGATCACATTAGCATTTATAGGAGTGCTGATGGACTTTTTGGAATACCAGCAGCTATTAGACAAAGAACAAGGAAGTCACCAGGTGAACGTGTGCTTCTATGTTTCGTTATAACTTTAACTTTTAGGTTATTTCTTTATACCTTCTAATTATTGAATCGTCGTTCTACTTTAATAGTTGAATGGTGGAGGCTTTATGGTTCAGGAACACCAGAGTTACAAAAGTTCTCCATCAAAGTTTTAAGTCTAACTTGTAGCTCATCTGGGTGCGAGAGAAACTGGAGTGTGTTTGAACTTGTAAGAAATTAGAGGAAAGATTTAGTAGTTTGAGATAACTAAATATCTCAATTGTCTTAACTCGTACTAATAACTTGCCAATATTTATTTGCAGATTCATACGAAGAAGAGGAATAGACTAACCTTAAAGTACCTCAATGACTTGGTGTTCATAAAATACAATAGGACATTAAAGCGTCGCTACAATGCGCGCAATGAAATTGATCCAATTTGCTTGGACAATATTGATGATGCCAATGAATGGCTAACTGGAGTTGAGAATGCCAAAGATGAAGCAATTTTCGAGGGAGATTCGGATTTCACTTGGGGTGTTATTGAGGAGGCAAGTGGAGTTGATGAGAACCGCTGTGGTTTAAGGGTGAATACTTCAAGTTCAAGCTTACATAGGAAGGGGAAAAAAGTAGCTACACGCCTAGTTGATGAAGATGATGATGGAGTTGAAGAAGATGATGAGTAATATAATGATAAGAGAGAAACACAAGATTTTGACAATCTTGTAGAAGTAGAGATTTAGACGAACAAGAAATAGTTGTTGTACCATTAATAACTTTGATTTTGTTTGTCTTATTGTATTTTGTGATATCTACTTTTGGGCTTTTAATTTGAACATTTGCTAATATATATTGTCTCTATTTTTGGTCTTTTTTCGTTACATTTACGCTTCACTTCAATGAAGCGAGCGCTTCGCTTCACGCTTTAAGCGAAGCAGGGCCTTGTCGCTTTTTTCCGCTTTACGCTTCCCTGAACACTGGTTACAAGTACCTGAGATCAATAAACCAAGGCAATTGGGAGATTGATGATGATGTCTCACATCATATTGGAGCAAGATGGATGAAAAGGAGGCTCGCATCTGGTGTTTTGTATGATAAGAAAGTGTCGCCAAGACTTAGAAGGTAAGTTCTATAGAGTGGTGGTGAGACCGATTATTCGCGCAACTACTGCGCCCTTGCTTCTTACCCATAGAGAGTTAGTATATTTCGTGAGCTCCTTCGCCTAGCGAAAACCTCCGCTTTTCAGTCGTAATCTCGTGCTTTACCAAAGGATTCCACCATGAACCGAGAGCGGGCATGACTATATTCGCTATTCTAATATTCGAATTCGATAGAGATGAAAATTGAGCATGAGCAGTTGATTTTTTTGAATGTCATTTTCCACAAGAGTTGATATTTCCGATTAAATCTTCTTGTTACTAGATTTTCTATAGGGTAAGGCAAAAAATTTTATGGGGCTAAGTGTTGGCCAATCAAGAACGATCATGTCCAAAAGATGAAAGTAACAAAAATGAGGATGGTGAGATGGATATGTGGATATACCAGGAGATATAAGATTAGGAATGAAGAGATTCGCGATAAGGTCGGAGTGGCCTCCGTGGTGGACAAAATGTGGGAAGAGAGGCTGAGATGGTTTGGTCATGTGCAGAGGAGATGCGTAGATGTCCCAGTGAGGAGGTGTAAGAGGCTGGCATTAGTTGGCCTGAGGAAAGGGAGAGGTAGGCTAAAGAAGTCTTAGAAAGAGGTGATTTTATCCTCTGATATGAAGCAACTTCAGCTTAACAAGGACATGACCTTGATAGAAGGGTGTGGAGATCGGGTATCAAAGTACAAGGGGTTAGTAGGTTGTCGAGAGTATATCTTTACTGTTCGGGAGTATTAATATTATTTTTATGTTTGCTTATTGTTTGATCTCTAGTATTACATGATTGCTTCTTTCACTTCGTTTATTTTATTATCTTGTGATTGTTATTGCTTGTTATTACTACTTCTTTTTCATCTCTCCTTGAGTTGAGGATCTATTGGAAACAAACCTCCCTACCCTCACAAGATAGGGGTAAAGTATGCGTACACTCTACTCTCCCAGACCCCACTTTGTCGGATTATACTGGATATGTTATTGTTGATGTATTATTACTTTATAATTATGTAACCTTGAATTTTTCCCCAGATGAAATAGGTGTATGTACAATTCAAACACCCAATAGCTTGAGGAAATAATCAAGCAATATATTCTCCATTCTTTCTCTAGTGTATTTCTTCATTTCTCACAATTGTTTTGCATAGTCGAGTTGCATCCGAGTATAGGATCATTTTTGTCATTCCCCATAGAGGCTCCATAGATACATATCGGGTTTGTAAATATTGATGCGTAGTCACACTATGTGTACACCTTTGTCGGATTCTATTACGTTTATGTTGAGTCCTATGAGCCATTACTTTCTTACATGCTATGTGTTACAGCTTTATAATTTGTTGCATGATGGTACGAGGTCGCCTGAAGCGCTTTTGTGTGTTTGTAATAGTACAAGGAATGCCCGATTCTCCGTTATGTGTTTATTTATGTTTAGGGGAAATGGTTATGGACTTATGGTAGGTTCGCTCAATGAGGGATTAGTATATCGAGTGAAGGTCATATAATCCCAGGATTTAGGGCATAATAAACTTAGTATCAGAGCATTAGGTTCTAAGTTAATCCTAAGGAGTCATGAAGTTGTTGCCAATAGTCTCTCTTATCGGTGTGTTGTGCAATACACTTATAATTGATGGCTACAAGGACATTTAGCAAAAAGTCACATGTTCAGTCATTTTAATCTAGATCTCGCAATAGAGCTTAACTCTAGGGATTGATTCTAATGCTTCCGTTGTTTCCTAATTCTCATAAAAGGTTTGTACTCGCGCTTCCAATGCTAATAGGAGGCCCCAGTTGTTCCGGATGCGATATCTAACGGGGTGCCAAATGCACGATGGGCCAAGGCTGTGTAAGGGGTCAAGGTCGGAACAGAGGTCGAGCCCCCATCAATCAATATCAAGCAAGCATATACTACTTGAAAACAACAGTAACTATATTCAACAGTCATAGTAAGCTACTTTAGCCAAACATAGGTAACAGGCAAAAACATTCCCAAACTGCACACAGATAACCCTACTTCATTTGATGTACCACTTTGCCCACAATGTTTTAAATACTGCTAGGAGTCAACAGTAAAGGTTTTTGGTCCAAACTCCTAAATACTTTTATTGGTATATAGCAAATCACAGTATGAAATTTGTAAGTGAATATCTCCATTTCCATCACGAAGTTCTTTTTCAGATATATAGGAAGATTGAGTGACCTTTAAGTTTTCAAGCCAGCAAGTGGTTTGTGCTTGGTGTTTCCCTTAATGTTGCTGTAATCAGGGGCGGATGTACCTTGATCCCAGAGGTGTCACATGACACTGCTTCGATAAAATTATTTACTAGATATACATACATAAATAATTAATAAAATAAAAATAAAGATAGAAAAATTAAAAGGAAACTGTTTCTAAACAAAGATAGACATTAGCCTGGTGGTCAGGCACTTGCACTTCTCTCAAGAGGTTGTGTGTTCAAACCCGTCCAACCTCAATTTTTTTTAAAAACTGCTATACATTTAATAATTCTAAAAGAAAAACTGTCACTTAAATAAAATCCTAGTGAATACTGTTGGCTGCCCACTTTTCAAAAGTATTTGTGCCGCATTAAATTAATACTTTATTTTTCATGACAATAATGCACTTGAATTGAGTTTTATTAATATGATTTGAGTTATATTTTTATGATATAATATTATTATACTAATTTATTCATTTGCTCACTTCTTTAAATTGTGACACTGCTCATGAAAAATCCGGCGTACGCCACTTACTGCAATGCTTTTATGTGCCCCTTTACTCAATTAACAAACATCTTTTAAAATTTAATATACAGAAACTTCTGCAGTCAATGAGGATTCCTATAACGGGCTCAGACTCGCTTGGGGCTGAGGTGTAGTTGTTGTATATTGAATTTGCTCCTAAATCCAGTCACTGCTAAAAAGTATCATTTTTGCATCTATATACTTCTCATAAGTGCATGTGATTTCAACCCGAGGAGAAAAATAGACATAAAAGCAACCTCGACTGAGGTTGTTTTGTTTGTTTTGTTTCATGATTCACTTTCCACCAAGCAAAAGCAACACCAATGGAACATACTTAACATTGTCTTGGACACTCCTATTGAACACTGTCTCTAAAATTTTCAGATAGGTTATTATCTTTTAAGCACTTCACACAAGGTCAATAAATTTCTAGAAGTATTAGATTTAACTACAAGAATAGAGAAAATGCAGGCGCGTGTGTTGCAGATAATTGCATTCAAAGCAAATGATCAATAAAACAGTTAGGAGAAAAGATGTAAAGAAAATACTTCAACATCCTACGCATGCATCACTAAATTGATCAAGCATTCCTATGTCCTCCCCCTCCCCCCACTAGCCCTTTAAATATAACGTAACTAATATTCGATAAATATGGATTTTGTCTAAATCAGGACTTGGAAACAATTAAACATTATGTTGTATGGATGATGTTCTTGTATTAAAACAACACTGATTGAAATAAACAAGAATGACATCAAACCTTTTCTTTACACATCTCCTTGTCCTTTTCCTGTCTGTTCAGTGGCATGAAATGTTTAGTCTCTTTATCTTCCTCACGTCCTTCACTTCCTAGACAGTTCTCTTGTAAATTTAAATTCCAAAAGGTAAGACAATCAATTAAGAAAAGAAGGCCAAAAGACAAATAAAGGTAATAACCGCATCAGGGCATACAACCTGAAGGTGACAAAAGCGGAGCATCTTGGATAAATTTTTCATTGGATAGTTTAACTTGAGGACAAGATTCTTCTTGGTTATGAAAATACTTCATAATAGAACATGTACCCTGCCAAAAGGTTTAATTAGCAGAACTTAATGCCATGACACTAAGCACATGCAAGAAGTACAACACCAACCAAGAAATGTAATGAAAAAGAAGTCTCAGTAAAAGCTAAACAACAGAAAATCTTATACTCAAGCAAGATTTGGGATGTCGTAAGACATTTCAAGAAATTCCTTATGCGAATCACTTTCATGGGTCCAAGCTTTCTCAACTGAGCTGTCAAATAACTAGGCAGAAACAAGCATCAAAAGAGCAAAGTTAGAGCTCTTCATTTGTAGCACCACTCAGCTGCACCTGACCCACTTAAATTACCTCATTTGGCAACAGAGAAAATAAGTTTCTCATCCCTTTCCACTTTAAATAACCTTGAACTAAGTAAACTCCTCTGGTCATTTGGACGTTTATTTTGGATTCCAGTTTACCATAAACAGATCTCATGGCACTTCCTCTTGTTTATTTTCTTTTGAAACTTATAATGTTGATTTCCTCTTGTTTATTTGATCCTTATAGACTTCAATCCAAGATTATCTTTTTGTTTATCTTTGCTTCCACACAACAAAATTTATGGGTAATTCGGTGAATACATGTAAAGCAGTTCACCTTAGAGGAACTTCTAGCACTGAGGATATTACTCATTGCATGAATATTCATTTTTTTCAACGTTATGTTTTAATAACAGTGCAAATTCACACCATAGCTGCTTCAAAAATCTGAACATATTCAAACTGGGAAGTAACCAATGAACATAGAATATAGAGTAAATATAAAGAGGCTGCTTCGAGTTAGAATAGAGTTTCATGCTCACTTGCAACAAAGTAACCACCATAATGTTATCAGCAGTAATAAATGTAATCCAAATTTGAAAGGAAAAAAAAAACTCTCTGAGGCATATACACCCAACAAGAATTTTTCATCAATGACAACACTGCCATTATGCTGGAAACTCATTTGCCAAGTTCATTAAACTCAAAATAAATTGCTTTTTGAAGCAGAAACCTGTTAAGACGCTATAAGACAAGTAGCAAAAATGTGATCAACAACAAGAGAAAAATTTGGATGGAGTCATTGAGTTCAAGACAATCAATTAGAGAAAGCATCGCATCACAAAATAATCTGCAATAAGAAGTTAAGCCATTTACTGATTATATCCAAACTGCAACCTGAAAAAAGCAAATAAGAAAAGTGATTTATCATATCATGTATTAAGTAGTTGTGCAATCCCTTTCTCGTATATCTTCTTAAGAAAAAACAAAAACCAACACAATTATTTTCCATCTGTTTGTTGAGTTTACACATCTCAGAGGCTTATACTGTTTCAGTCAGAAAAAAAAAGTCTATGCAGATGTAAACATTGGATATATGTGAATATAAAATGATGAATGTAATATATTATAGTTATAAGAAACTTAGAACTTACTGATGGTATAGCTACTATTTTACTGGCTGAAACAGAAAGACCAGTTATTCCCCAGTGACTGTTTTGATTTCCGGAAGTCTTCACATTGTACAGGCCAAGATATTCACGCAAACCTGCTTGAAACAGGCTTAGGGCATCTTCCTTAATCTTGGAAGTCCCGTACCTTATTGGACATGACTTTGATGGAAATTTCTTGAATGAATCTGCATCATTTGACTGCACAATAGCACAGATTTAAATATGCAAGTTCAGGAAACTCTAAATTGCTTACATATAGGACTTGCAAATAGTAATGTCATCATGCTGGAGATGTGACAGGAAAAGCCAACCTTGTATGCTTGAGCATGTAGAGTAAGAGTATGCGCAATGCGCTTATTCTGTTCTAAATCAGACTGAAGACGTTCACTAAGTTCTTCACAGAGCCCACCAAGCCACTTTTCAACCTAGACACAAAGCAATAAAGTAGAAATCGGTAGATAAAACATTTAGTAACTCAAAACAAATCTCTGATGTGAATATAAGCAAATAAATTAAGTGAAAATCAGAACATCATTGCTTCTGTTTTTCCCTAGATCACTATTTATAACTGATAAAAGTAAGATAGATCAGTGACCATGCAAAAGATGGTGGTTCAGTTGGAATAAAACTTACAGAAGCAACAGTTTTAAGAGCTCGAGGTCCAGGGAATGTCTTTCCTGAACCATGACTATTGGGAAGAAGGCGTCCCTTGACCTCTTCCCCATTAATTCCCCTTGCTGTATTCCATAACCAGGAACTGTGCAAGTTAAGCACAACAAAGTTAGTAGGTTACAGAGGGCTATCTGATAAGACTAAAAACTAAAGTATTAATTCTGAAGACCAAAACCTGTGGTCATTTGACACTTCAAATTTTAGTTAACCACTTGTTAGGGGACATTTAAGTTGATAAATTGTAAATTAAATATTTAAGTTCACATTGTTGGAATCTTATAATTGAATACAAAATTGACTTATAGTTATTTTAGGTTAGTCGAGCTTATTACTTGGTACTCCCTCCATCCAAAAACAATGGCAGGGTCAAAGACAAGCATCAATCACCTTATCTACTAAACCATTCATTTCGCATTATTTTTTTAAAAAAATTAATATATCAAAGAAGTACATAAAAACCATTTGTGTCACAATATCCTTGAAGAAAAAGTACATATTTTAAAAAGTATAAAAACCTGTGTATCATGAATTTTATAGTTAAAAATGTTTTAAAGATGTTCAAAAAATATATTTAAGAAAAAGTAGTTTTACCCTACACATAATAATAGTGGCATTCTCGATGGGATGGAGGGATATATAATTTCAACTAATGCCAAATGCTTACAGAAAAACTGATCTCTTGTACAACAGGCAAAACACCATAGTGAAGTACAGTCAATTTCTTCAGCTGGCTAACATATGAAATGATAGTTAATTGTCAATTTGCTCCAGTGTGCGTGCATTTTTTTCTTTTTCTCTTCTATTGGTGTGCATGTTATTAATATGTAATATCAAGCCTGTTTAACTTGTTAGTGATAGAATCAATTTCTTTGACTTGCCATAGGATTTCAAATGGTACTTAATGTATTACTCTGTCATTTTTTATCTTATTAAACATGTCAAATATCTGGTCACTCATCTAATTCCGATGACTGAATTATGGTATCGAGAAATGGCATTTTTAGAATGATCTTCAATCAACTTCAGCTAGTTTCTTTCAAGATATAAAAGAATCTTATTGAAGAAAGTAAGAACTATTTTCAGGATAAAACATAATTGACCACTCTGATCACTAAATTGCAAGCAAGTGTCCTACTCTTTTCCATACACATCAAATAATTTAAGAAAAAGTATCAAAAATTATAAAACTGAAGTAGGCACATATATCAGCTCAGGAACGGAACAGAAGAAAAACTAACAGAAACAATGATGGATTTAATTGGAAAAAAGCAAAAGCAAGGTTGTCAGTATAGTCATGTTTCATAAGACCTGTTTTCCTGTTTATACTTTCTTCCATTAAAGAGAAAAAATAAATCTGAGGGTCTTTGGATTAGCTTAAAAACTGGTCCAACTAGCTTTTAATTACTTTTTTGGCTTAAAAGCTGGTCTATCCAAACTCCCTATAAGACTAGAGATATGAATAATTCCACTTAAATTAGAAGTATGACAATAATTACTAAAGTTAGGAATTCAGCTAAACTGAGACAGATTGGTCATCAAAATTCCTTTTTCTTTAGTTCACAGTTTTAGTAATTCACCTAGTGGACATCTTCCCTAAGACAAGGAGTCAGCCCCAACTGGCAAATGAGAGAAGACCAACGATTTATGAAGACTAACAACACATCTGAGATTGAGATTAGATTATCACCCAGTATTTACTCCATAATATTCTTGTAGCTTCTCTTCTGAAAACTGGAGCAGATCTCCAACAGTGTTCACACCTAAGTCAATTTGCAAAGAAGTTCCAAGTTTTCCTCCAAGCTGTTTCCTGTGAACAAATTGTGCCCCAAGCCATGGTAAAAGAAAAAAAGGTATTTAGAAGAATAAACAAGCCATAAGAATACCATTTACATTTTAGAAACCATGTGCCACATCACTGTAGAGCAGTCAACGGAAAAGACTCCGAACAAGTATATAAATTTCAAAAAAAAAAAAAGAATTCAACTTTAATAAAATTAAGACATAATTAAGCATCCAGCATACTATTAACTGCTCAAAAAATGGTAACAAGGTGTCAACAAAGGATTTCTGTGCAAATCCCCACATTTTTTTAATAGGCAAAGTTCCAAGTAATTTGCTGACGGATGAGAAAGGCACCACAGTTTGCTGAGCAGGTTTATTCATTCCACTTGCAAGTTTGGCCAGCATCTGATCACAATTTCATACTCAAGTTACTATAAACCTTCTTCCAAAATAACTCATCAAATATATATTTATGTATTTCTCATTTCAACGGAGAATTATATCCACCTTATTGTTGTTATAAAATATTAAATATTTCCACCTTATTATGAGCAATGCCTGCAGAACAAGTGAACTCAGTCTCTTCTAGTACTTGCAGCCGAAGTTCTGCAACAATAAGGGCTCCACAGGCTAACAACTTATCACGGCGACTAGCGTCACTTCTAGTGAGCCAATGTCTGACCTTCTCTCTTGCATCGCTGCCAACCTGTGCAGGAAACTAAGTCAGCAGATCTCAGCAAAAACATGAGGGATATGGATAAGTATAAAAATATAAACATACAAAAGGAAAAATGAACTTTAAAAAGCCAATATGAAAAAAAATTGTAACATTACTGTGCAGAAGTCCATCATATGATGCACAGATGTAGGCCTGCCATATTTCTTCTTATCTCCAGTACTACCATCTCAAAAATATAAGAGAGTTTATTTTCTGTTCTAGCATTTGATTACTTCAATACCCTAAACTAATGTTGCTGTCAGATGCTATTATCAGATTCGCACTAAAGGTTTACCTCATGCACCAAGGGGGGGAACCAAAAAAAAAAAAAAAAAAGATAAGCTGCTTTAAATGAGACCTACTTCCTCAAGACCCAAAACATGTGATTTCACTACTTCGTCACTGATAGTTTCCAGGCACTCAGGAGGATTATCTGCCAACATTGCTTCAGCAGCTATAGTGAGATCCAAATACACTTCATCAATTGAAGCACGCTCACATCGGCCTTTTCTAGAAAGTATGGCGACAACCTGCAATTATATTATGCTATGATTATCAGCAGCATTATTCGTTCATAGAGCACAATGATAGCTTTCAGTAAAATAGACCTCTGAGCCTGCATTCCTGTAAGAATTAAGATCAGCTTTACCACGGGCAACTGGGACTTGAACAAGGTGGATCTCCGGACAAACTTGCTTTGCTTCATCACCTCGCATTGAGCTTAAACATGTATATTTCAGTTCTCAAACTTTTGATGAGTATCAAGTTCTCCAAGAACAACCAGTTAACTACTCATACAACCAAAGTTACACAGACTCACCGCTTCACCCCAAACTTACGAGCCTCATAACTGACGGCGATCAGTCCCCCGCCTTGCCAAGAATTGTACTGTACAACGGCAGTGGGTTGACCTCTTAGACTTTGTTGCTTTCGCTGCTCCACTGCAGATACACAGTGTGACCAGTTAGTCAGACTATAAAGATGATATAATGGCATAACGAAATTGCACAGCAAGAAGATAAATACACAAGAAAAAGATGGTAACATCACTATTATTAATAAAACTAGTGAATATGTTCGCGCTTCACGCGATAATAAAAGTATTTTTGAATCTATGAAATAATCAATAATATAATTATTAATTTTGATATCATTATCTTTTCTATAAGAAAGAAAATAACAACGTATGAGTTAATTTATATATCCGAATTAGATTTAAAGGTAATTTTAAAGCCTACGTAACGTCATTCTTTAAATGTCAAAATTAGATATTTTAAAAAAGAGATTTCAAGTCACCAAATTCAGATAAATTTACTTCAAAATTTATTAATTTCTTTTTCCTCATTGGAAATTTTAAACGTGCGTAGAGTGTACACAGACCTTATCCTTACCTCAGAGATAAAAAAGTTATTTCCAATAGACCCTCGCCAATTTGACTTATTAACCAAAAATATACTTTCTACTTTAAGATTTGCTAACAATTGGAAGTATAAAGAGGGACAATGAAATAAGGAGAGAGTAAGAGGATAATATTTATTGGCAAACCTCTTGAGAGTTATAGGCTTTAAACAAGAGTATGCTAATGTAATTCAGGAGAATATACACTGCGTTTTTTATCCTATTCACTTTCTCCGCAGAACTGGGTCATCTTATGAATGAGCAAAAAATCAATAATATCCTAAAAGGGGATATTTCCATTGCAACAGTAGCCTTTTCATAAACAGGAGATAATTTTTTCCTACAACTATCCAGTCACATACATTAATTTACTCAAAATGCAAGAGTGTGAAATGCTGTCATGGCTAATGAACTTAAATAGAATTCATGTAGACTTTGCAAAAGATATGGAATAATGAAAGAAAAAGATCTAGATAATTATCAAAAAAGAAAAGAAAAAGATCTAGATAGTCCATATAAATTAGTCGGAAATATATTTTAGACATGTTAGTACATTTTCTTTAGGTCTTGCGCTCTTTAGGAGTCTTTTAATCCTAGTAGAAAAAATAGAAAACTTCTAATACTTTTAAATTTGTATAATGCTTGCTTAAGATGAATTTTAATTGGAGGTCAATGAGAATTTATACAGCCAAACCCAATATATTTGGGACTAACACCTAGTTGTTGTTTGTTGTTGGAGAGCATTGACAATAAAGGCTTATGTGCTAACACTTGGGGTGCACCAATATTTAGCATTTCATATATTATTTACATCTGAAACATTATCTGTAAGAACATCCAAAGTATTCCTTTTTTTTTTATGATATAGTTGTCTAGGCCAACTTGTTCGCACCTCGACTATTCCACTGCGTACCTGCTACCTTCCACCAAGTGTAAATTTGAATAGGTTGTTGAGAAGAACTTCTTCTTTTTCAACAAAAGGATTTAAAAAAATCTACTCATCTGCCCAAGTCACCTAGTGTGAAATTAAACCTGAGACCTCATTAGTATCCTCCCACTTCATTGATAATTAGGCCACATTCTTGGGTGCAAGAACATCCAATTCCTTAAACCAACAAATATTACTGGTTTCTTATCAACTATAAAAGAGCTGCGGAAAAAGTAATTTGTCTAAGAAATAACATAACTTTAATGGGAACATCCTCAAAGGAAGTATTGGCTTCAGCAGTGAAGGCATAGTTTTAGCTCCGGGATCGGCAGAACCTGATAGCTTTGCTCAAACTCTATATTTGTATTAAAGCACCCATTTTATATGTATAAATAAAATATTCAGAACCCGGTAAGTAACAAGGATTATGGTCTATGCTAGAGTGAGTTAGAGTCCCACATAGGTTGGGGAATGAACTAGTGATTTGCTACAGACTTAGGCAATCCTCCCCTCGTGAACTACCTTTTGGGGTTGAGTTAGGCTCAAATATCATATCTTTACATGGTACCAGAGTCAGACACATCCCTATATGGACTCCCGATCCACGCTCTAATTGGCCCTTGGCATGAAGTGGGTGGTAGAGCAGTTAGAATCCCACATTGGTAGGGAAATGAACTGGTGGTTTGCTTATAAGGACTTGGACAATCCTCCCATCATAAGTTAGTTTTTGGAGTTGTATTAGACCTATGTGTCATATCTTTATATAATATGAGAGCCAAGTCCATTCCCGTTTAGACTCTCGATCGCTCTAGTTGGTCTACGCGTGAAGGGGTGTTAGAGTGGGTTAGAGCTCCATTGGTTGGGGAATGGATGGGTGATTTGCTTATATGGACTTGGACAATCCTTTTGACATATCTTTATGGTCTAGAACCCATAAATTGAAAACCTTGGCTCTGCCTCTGATGGGATTATAATTGAAATGCACATCACGGGGTCTTCACGTACTTTATATTAACAAAGAAATTCTGAAGGACAACGTTTTCATATGTGAAAATTCAACTTTCTGTTTTGTAGCTTTTCATTGGAAGTCCATAGGTGAATCGAGTAAAAAAAGGAAAGGAAATAATTGTGATTTTTTCAAAAGGAAATTGAAGGGATTCTAAGCATTAGTGTCTAGTCTGCATATGCCCTAATACAGTACAAATTAATCAAGTGTGATAAAAATCCCAAATTCAGGCAAATGGCAAGAGAAAAGTAGAACCTTGAACGTAGAAGCAATCCATGTCGACGTGAGCAATAACTCTATAATCGGATAACTCAGGTCTTGCCACCGGCATATCTCTCTCGCGATTCGTCAATCGTCTTCTCCTATTTTTGTTTCCCACCAATTTCCAGGCGGGTTTCCTTTGAATTTTTATACTGGAATTTTTGTTCCCGTTAATTACACGTCTCCCTGTAGTTGTAGGTCATAGAGACTAGATGCCTTGATCACTGTAAAATTAGAGAATTTTACCATATATATTCCATTAAGGGAATAGGGCTAAAAATACTCTTATAGTCTGTTTTTTGTTAAACTTTTCAAATCAGCTTATTTTGAAAAGTGTTTTTTTAAAAGTGCTTATCAAAAAACTATTTTTGATGAGAAGCAGTTTGTGTTTGGCCAATAAATTTAAAAAGCATTTTTGAGCAATAATTAGTGTTTGTCTAAGCTTTTGAAAAGTGTTTCTAAATGTATTTTTCACAAAAGTGCTTTTCAAAAAGTATTTTTGGGAAAAGCTACTTCTTTTAGCTTCTGAAAAACAGTTTCTGATACTCCCTAAAAGCACTTATTTTCTCACAAAAGCTTGTCAAACACCTCATTTTTTTAAAATAAGTGTTTTTTCGAAAAAATAAGCAATTTTGGCCTCCCAAAAGCTTGGGATGGGAATGAATACCGAAAATCGAAAAACCGGACCGAACCAAACTAATTCAATTTTTTGATTCAGTTTTGATTTTATTTTTTCTCCAATTTCGGTATTCGGTTCGATTCTTGATTTTCAAATTTTGATTTTTCGATTCAACCGAAATTTTTTATATATATTTTTAAGAAAATAAAAAATAAAATTATAACTTAATTTTAAAAAAAATAAAAATCTATATCCAATCTCAAAACCCATTTAGAGAATTATTTATATAATTGATACAATATGGTTGAATTTGGTGTTTTGATGATTTAAGACTTAATATGTGATTTCTAGTTGCTACTATTTGTTAGTATTATGTTTGGTGAATGGTGATGGATTGGGGAGTATAAAAAATTATTGTATGATTAGAATCTTTAGTGATAATGTGATATAGTTTCGGTGATATGAAAATGTATGTATCATGGTACTTGTAAAGGTAAAGAAAGGGATAACGTATAAGTCATTATTGAAGATATTTATTTTTTATTTTTCTACCATTGACTTAGTCTGTAGATTGTCAAATATAATCTGCCAATCTGGATCGTTGCTTCTTCTATTTTTAGTTACTTACTTGTAAGTTGAGATAGTTTATGCAATGCAACTATCGATTTTAGCTTCTTGAATTGATTTGCTATAGACTGTAGGCTACAGTTGCCTTTCAGCATCAGTGATATTAAAAAATCGATCATTTTGAATTAAAAAACATATAATAATTCATATTTTATTTATAAAGTAGCCCACTTTACAAGCAGAAAAAAAGCCCCAAAGCTCAAAAATAAATTAAATAAATCGAACCGAATAACAAAAAATAGAACCGAACTGAACTATTCGATTCGGTATCCAATGCCCCTTTTTAATAACCGAAAACTGAAAAAATCAAACCGAAAAATCGAATGTTCACCCCTATTTATGTGTCATTTCCCATAGGTTAGGGGTAATTTTGGCCCTTTTCTCTTCCATTGATGGTGCTTATATATCTTTTTTCTTACCATACTTTTTCTTTTTTACCCTAAATATCTAAAGTTATGTATAATAGCCCGCCAAATAAAATTTATTATTATCCTTTTTCACATACTTTGAGTAACCGCATTAACCATTTTTTAAGGCAAAATTTATAAATAATTCTTTTAAATTATTCACAACAAGCAAATAAGTATTTTAATTTTACTAATAATCAAATAGATATCTCTACTTGATATAAGTGTGTCTCGTGAACCTCTCACTCTAGCATGACAAAATGTTTGTTTTCCCCTCAACTTTAAACTATGGGTGTTAAGGGGTCGGGTGTGGCCGATCTGGTTCATCAAAATTCGAATTCACCTTCGAATAAAGGTTGGATTTTGGATTGGGGGTACCGAATTTAATTGATTCGGGTCTAACAGGGTTATTTTTGACCCCCACGATTAGGGGTTCAACCGGTCTGGTTCGAGCTGGGTTATTATTAACAAACAATTAATTAGGTCTTTTTAAATTACAAATTTAAATGGCTACATGACATCTTTTTTGAAATTCAATACTTAAAAAAGAAGTTGAGAATCTTTTTTAAAAAGTTAGCAAAAGAAAAGTCTTCTAGCAAATATATTTTATTAAATTGAATACTTTATTCATCTAGCAACTAATTTTAAAATTTTAATTATTATGAAAAGAAGTACAAAATTACAAACTATGAACTATGAACTATGAACTATGAAGTACGTAAGTGTAAGACAATTTTTAATAGTTCATAAAATTCAAGACGTTAGCCTTTAAGTTTATTTAATATAAATTTTAAATTGCAATTTTCAAATACAGTGATATAAGACTATAAGTTATATCTTAGAAATTTAAGATGAAATGATGAATACCTAATGTACACTTTCATCTTCTAGGAAGAGTTCTATTTGATTAGGCCTCTAACTCTCTAAGTAGCTAATTTGCAAATCTAAATTAAAGTTCAAAAATAAAAAAATTATAATTGTTATTTCACCATTATTATAATTTCTTCAATCTCAACATGAGGTGTTGGTCCAATTGCAATATCACATGGACCTCCATTCAATAATATATCTCCAATCTCTTCGTCATTTGGCTCATCTAAATCTGTATCATCACATCGTTGATTTTTTCGTCTTGATCTAATCCAATCTCTGAAACATACTAGAACTTTCAAAGCATTGCTACCAACGAGTGTCGGGTGTCTCCTAGTTGCTTCCTTGCTTGGCTAAATGCGCTCTCTGATGCAACACTTGAAATTGGCATATTTAGCACGTCTCGAGCTATTGGTGCAAGAAGTGAAAACTGTTTTGCGTTGTCTCTCCACCAGACCAATGGCAAAAAAAAAATCTTTGGCTCGTTCGCCTTCTGCAAGTAAAATTATAATTCATCAATATTCCTACTGCTGCGGATTTGAGAAGTATCAAAAGTACTCCCGTTAGAAAAACTAGCAATATCATCGTCATCATATGAAGAAGCAACATTAGAAGGAATGTTAGTATTAGGTGCAGACTGTATAGTAGATGTGTCAACTATATCTGCATAATAATAATAATATAATTGTTGTATATGTATATTTAGAATATACATACAAGTCATGATACACGGGGTTTCGGATGGTCAAATTTTCATTTATGTGTACAAACTTCTAACTAAATTTTGAGTATCAATCATCTTAGTAGAAGGATTTAGAACAACACCAATTAGATAAATAGGGGGATATGGTAGAATTTTTTTTAAAAATTTTGGCATCATATTTTCAACTTTATATCTATCATTCATCTTTAAATTATAAAGTAAATAAGAAATTTCAGCTATGTGAATTAAAACATTAACAATAATAGGGTCGTAAGCTCTAGAAAATTCAACAGTAGCCATATAAAATTTACGTAAAAATTTCACAATCTCATCAACTGTGTCCCAAATTTCAGTAGTTACATACATCTAGGATCAGTACAATGAGCATTAGCAACCTCAGTTATCGGCAATTGATGTGCTGTGAATTTACAGCACTTTCAACGCTTAAAACATAGAAAATATGCATGGTCTTAGATGTGTTTATACAAATATGATGTACTTTTACTTTGTTTTCAGGGAAATTATGTATTGGAGTTGAAATGTTCAAAGAAGAGAAAAGGGTGATAAAAATGGTGAAATTGCAGACCTCAGAACGAGTCGTACCTTGGAAGTACGAGCTGTACGTAGCATCCGTGATAAAATTCAGAGGAACGGCATAAGGCACTGGCCATGTACGACTCTTGGTAAGACTCGTACCATCCTGGTATGAGCCGTACCATAGCAGTCATGAAAAATTACAAAAATATTGCACTTGTTTGAGTTCATGGTACGAATGAAAGATACGAGTCGTGATGACCACATACGACTCGCACCAAAGAGCCGTGGTTAAATTTCAGAGAAAATATGATTGGCAGATCCTAGGGCATGAGACAGTCACGAGTCATGATATCAAGGTACGAGTTGTACCACAACACTCGTGAAAATATTCAGAGGATGCCCAACTTCACAAGATCAGACCACGACAGGCATTGTACGTCTCGTAAGAGCATTGTATGAGTCGTACCAACTTCTAGGAATTAAATAAATTCAAGGCTGCTGAGCATTGTACGAGAAGAAGCTACGACTTGTAGGTTCATGATACGAGTCGTAGGATCAGGCGGCGACAGTTAAATTAGTTTCCCTGTTAATTTAGGAAAAAGTTTTAATTATTTGTATAAATACTTTTATAGATTATTTTTTTAGAAAGTCAAATCCTACTTCAACTAGGAAAAGGAGTTACAAATCCCAATTCCACTCCATGAAGGAACAAGGAAGGCTTACTCTACTATTATAAATACCCTTTTTTTCTATGTAGTAGAGTCGAAAATAAGAGAAGTTGTTAGAGGATGTGAGAGAACATCGAGACAACATAGAATTGAGCTGATTAACTTGTGATCAACCTTTTCTTGATTTCTTCTTGATCTTTGTGAATTGTTCTTGAGTTATTTCGGATATAATCAAAGAAGTTTTTCTCTCATCTACCATCGTAAGTATTGATTTATGTGTTTAATTATGAATGCATATCACAACCTTGCAACTATGAGAGGCTAAAACCTCCATAGCTAGGGTTGTGGGAACCATGGTGGATTAATGAGCTAGGGTTGCACAAAAGTAATTCAAAACCAATGCAAAACACTTGTATTATATTCTCTTCATGCTTAAACGTTTCTTAACGGTGTACCATGTTAGGATATGCCCGAATTCTTTATTTGCTTGAGCCTAGAGAGATAGAGATTAGGAAAAGAGAATTACAACAAAGCCTTGATCTTGATGATCATTGTATTATATTGAGTTGTGGTCGCACGATAGTTATATTTGGAACAAATTGATAACGGTTAATTTGAAATCGCTCATGAGACCTAACCTGGTGATTGAGTATAGTCATTCAGTAGGGACGAACCAGTCGTTTGAATGAACCCTAGTTATCAGTTCTACAAGTAAGCATTGGTATTGATCACATGTGTATACTTGAAATAGTTATGAACCCATGGGGAACAGAAACCCTAGTGAGTCTTAACTCTTAATTTTACATCACAATTTCAATCATTGTTTTTAATTATTATTTTTCTTAAACCCCCCAATTGGAGTAACTAACCAACAAGTTCACTTACCGGCATTAGTCTAGATCTTCCATATTCCCTGTGAGTTTGACCCCAATCTCTTTGTTGGGTCCCTTATTGACAATGTCCTTGTTCGGTGCTTTGTTTGGGGTTATAAACTGACATGCAAGTGCACATGGTCAAACAAGTAGTAAGTGGCTTAAGTAAGCCAAGTATCGATCCACGAAGACTCTGGATAAGTGAAATTAGCTTAAGTATACTATATTTTTACTTCTAAGTATGCTGACAACTGAACAACAAAAATTGAAAGGTTCGTTTTATAAAATATATACTAAAACTACTAACAATTATCTACTTTGAATTTAAACTATGGATATGAGCATGCCGAGGTTAAAGAACATGTAATGAACTGATTATCATCATAAATTGGTTAATCTTTTCTTCCAGTTGCTAGCCAAGAACATTAGCCAAGAGATTAAAACTCTCGTATTTAATCTCACTTAAGAATCATAAACCATTCGTCTACATTTCTGTGATCAAATGCAATTCCTGACCTAGCAATACAATTCCGGTTCCTAAATTGACTAATACGACTTTCAAGTATATTTCTATCAGGAAAGCACATCAAAACTCAATTTTCCCAAATCGAGTAAAGAACAATATCCTATTAATTCACAACTTTCCAATTTCGTGCTCTCTCGAGTGAAATCGGACTTTTTAGATATACATTAATGTCAGCCACACACCAATGCAGTAGAAACAAGAATTAATAGAACAACATGGAAGAAAAAGATGAAAAACCATATAATTCAATAATCAAAATTCATCACAAGTGTTCATAACCTCAGCAAGGAAGGGAATTAGCCACTCATTTGTGGATTAATCATCCTAAAACAAGTGTTAATCATACAAACAATTGAGTTAAAGAAGAAAGAAAGAGAGAAAAAACCCTGAACTTTTCGTCCCTCAACTGCCTGTAACCCACGTCCTTGCTCCACCAAGTCTGAATTATGAAAAATAAACTTAAGTGTTCTATTTATACTAGTGGGAATTTTTCCCGGAATAACAAGCAACGTGTCACGGAGTGCATCGCGGAGCCCTACCTCCGTGACACGATGTGGACGCGGACCCTCACTGGAAATTAGGGGTCCGGGAATAAAACATCAACGTGGCACGGCGTGCAATGCGGAGGCTTGCCACCGTGCCACGGAGCTGTCGCGAGGCTCCACTGGAATTGATGCATTTTTCACCCTCCAGGCAGAATGCCTCCGCGATGGCAGCATGACACGGCTCCATCGCGGAGCCCCTTTAATTGGTGCAGTCCAATGCCTTTTCCGTGCTCGAATCCAAGTCCAACTCCGATATTGTTCCAACATGAATTTTAGCTCCTCGAAATCACATTTTACCTACAAAACAATGCTAATCATGTTGGTTAGTATAAATTCACATTTTATTACCAATTACATGAAAATGTATATACATTGCTAGATAAACAAGGCGAAAATGATACATTTGAGTATCACTTGGGCATATAAATCTGCCCAAGATCAGTCCTCTTCATACTTCAGTAGGAGGTGTGGTTTGAGCGTTATCAGCAATCTATATTTGTGACAATATTTCAAGAATATATACGTATAATTCCACCTAGTAATAACTTCTTCAGGATTATATCTAGGGGGAAGACAATATGTAGCACACCTACCCTTAAATTCTTTAATTTTAGAAGCTCTATTATTTCCTTGAATAATACCTACAACTCTTTTAACCACAATAATATCAGGTTTAAATAATTCAAGGCCACTTTTAATAATTAAATTATATACATGACATGCACACCAAACATGAAAGATGTCATCAAGTGATTGATTCAAATGAAATTTTAATAGTGACACATCATCGGTATTATTAAAAGCATTATCAAAAGCCATACACAAAAAATTTTTTAGAAAGATTATATTCCGCCACAACTCAATAATTGTAGTCCTTATAAATGTAGTTGTATGACTTTGATCTTTATCATACTTAAAAGCAATAGCACATTTTTGCATTATAAAATTTTCATCTATCTAATAACATGTAATTGTCAAATAGACATTTTCATTACCAGCATAACCAATATCAGAAGTAAGACTGACTCTACAAGGAAGGTTGTTAAACATATATTGTAAGAAAGATAAATATTGTCCATATAGCCTAAAGATATCAGCTCTGCGAATACTTTTAGGAACACCTTTAAATAAAGGATTATGGACTCTTTTAATATAAGGAATAAGATATGATGAAGATGCAAAAGAAAATGGAAGACAACCCAAAGCAATCATTTTTACTAATTCCTCATGGTCCTTCATTTTATCATATTTATGGTATGTTCTAGTTTGCGAATCTATGATTGTTTGATCCTTGTTATTAACACCACATTCTAAAGGATGTTTATCGTTAAAGTTTCTTGCAAGTGTGTCTGTCCCTCCCTAGCTACCTCTAGTGGTATGTTTAAAAGGTTGTCCATAAAGATTACATGTAACCTTATCAGTTTCCTTAACATTAGTAAAAAAATTCATATCCTACTTTTCCTTCTACGATTTGTTGACTCCGGCAAAGGTGGCCTACCATTTCTACTGCTACCCTCTCCCTGGGTAAATTAGTTTGACTAACACTTCTAGTAGGTGTAGGCGGTGCATCATTATTATCTAATTCAATTTCTTCATCATTATTATCATCTATGCCATAATCTTCTTGTATTTCTACATAATCCATAAGATTATCAGGCGATGTTTCAGATACATGTATAAATAATTGATTTGCTAAAATAGTAGTATTAAAAGAAGAACCTCTTGAATTTCTACCTCTAGCTCCTCTACCCCTATTAATATTAGTATCAGTATTACTAGTAGTACTACTAGACCGAACAAATTTGCTAGCTTTGTTAATCAATTTATCCATTATGCAAGTTTAAAATTAAAATAACAGAATATGATTAAAATAAAAATTAAATATACAATAACAAAAATTAACTAAATAAGAGAAAGAAATGGAATGCGTGTACTAAATTTTCGCAATTAATGAAATACTTGACTGAGACGGTAGCACACCAACACTTTCTCATTGCTCGTTGCTACTTTCAGTTTTCACTTACCAAATATTTTAAATAATAACCGAAATAACAATAAACTAATAATTAAGATAACTAATAAATTGTAAATCTTGCTAGCACTTTAAAAATTATGAGAGATATAAGAGAAATAGAAAATTGAGAAATATAAGAGAATAGAGTGTTACACCCCGTAAATTTCTAATGTTTAGTCGGCCTATTCGTACGTTAGTGAGTATTAGAGTACAAAACGTACGAGAAAAGGACTGAAAAAAGGTCGAACGAGCGCGGAGTCAAGCATGCAAGGGAGAGGGCCCGACCAGTTGCTGGAAGGGGCAATGTGTCACGGACCCCTCCCTGGTCGTTGGGCGCCATGGCACACCCAACTTTTGGTGCGTTGGGGTTCGTGCCACAGACCCCGTGTCCAACGCCCAAAAGTGTTATATATCTTAAGTTGGTCATTTGATAAATATCAAATAAGAGATCCTCGGTCGGAGAAGATATATTCCGCCATTTTCAAGTTAATTTCTTCCGTTTACGCTGCCAAACTCTGTCCAAATTCAAATTCTCTTTGGGTATCGAAGTTTAAGGCCGTAAGGAGCATTACTACAGAGTTAGTTTCATAAAATTCTCTCAATAAATCATAACCCCGTTGAGTCAAAGTTGTCAGAATGACTCCAAACTAATTTTTACACGATCACAAGCTTCAAGTAAGTATTTCTCCCTTCTAAATTTCGAGAAATTATACATTTTCGATCGTGTTCCGTTAAGTTGAAATATAGTTAATATTTATATAAAAAGTTATCATTTTTCCCTAATTCAGTAGTGAAACTAGTTTCATTCTCCCAGTAATACGACTACAGTTAGAAAAAGTCGTCGAATGAGGGTTGAAACTCGCCAGCTAATCAGAAATCGGCGATCCAGGTATGTTAAGGCGAATGTCTTCGGCAAGTTAGTTCTTTTAGTATTATAACTCAATCTGAATCCAGTAAGAAGATCAAAAGAATATCTATTATGGCTAGCTGTTGTTATTAGCTGAGATCAGTATTCCATGTCTAGTTTGGGGATTGATTACGCCTGTATAGCCTTCCCTGACAACCCCAGGGTTACTAGCTGTGTCGATGCTCCCCAGGGGCGAGATGACGTCGCTCTAAGGAGCGGTATGCCGTTCTCAAGGGATGAAGATGGGGTCCAAGGTCCTTATACAGTCCATTCCATAGCTGGACTATTTATGCCGATCGGCACTACACCCCACCCCTTGTCGAGCCTGGTGCCCGGGGTGCAGATATCAGATATCAAGAGTCCACCGGACTCAGACACAACTACTGTTTAGGGGCCGAGCGGGCTCAGTTGCAGACCCAGGGGATTGGTAGGACGACCATAGTTTCTAGATGACTCAGTATGACCTTGTTAGGGGTATATAGACTAAAGTGTACTCACTAGGGATTATAGGGGCCCCGGATGGGTTATTCTGTGCTGGTTGTACCTTCTGGCTTATGGGGGCCAGGTAAGGTTCTGGTTTGCTTTAGTTACTTATAGATTAGACAGTAAGAAGTACAGCTATTCAGGTGGTATTTCTATTCCTCCTTTTAAATTACTTTCAGTTTCATTTCAGTACATATGGTACTAACGCCCTTCTTGGGGTGCTGCATTACTTGCCTGCAGGTGCGGATAGATGCGGCCCAGGACCTCCCTAGTTTTTAGCCAGATTAGCAGTGTAGTCGGCTCCTTTCCTCCGGAGCCCATAGTAGAAGGTTGACTCTTCTTTTGTTTGTACAGTTTACGGGTAGGTCTGGGCCCTGTCTCGACCAATATATTGCTCCTAGAGGCTTGCAGACTATTCTAATTCCCTTTGGTTAGTTGTTGTTGGCCGTGTGGGGCCCATATGTGTTTTATCTTGCGTGTTGGCCGTTTGGGACCTTATTTAGCTGTTAGTTAGCGGCCTTGTCGGCCATAGCTTAGTTTATGCTGGATTTACTTTACAATCATAACTAGACATCATGGTGGTCTTGTTGGCCCACATAGGATTCCCTATTATTATTTGTTTCTGGGTAGCTATTTACTTTTACAGGTTGCTATAAGGCCTTGTCAGCCAAGGACTGTTACAGCCGAGATATAGCCCGTTGTTTTTTGATTTAAGATTTAGTGTTATTCATGCACCAGAGATCGTAAGTTCAGTCAGGCCAGTTCAGACCCTAGTAGGGCACCAGGTGCCAGTCATGCCTCCTAAGGTGGGGCGTGACAGACTTGGTATTAGAGCAGATCATATCCCACGGAGTCTGAAAGCCGTACTAAGTAGAGTTTTGTCAACGGATGTGTTGTGCACCACATATTATAGACAAGAGGCTGCGAGGCATGTTAGGATGGTTACTCTTCTTTCTCTTCCAGTCGTGCCATAGATATATGTTGTATAGGGATGAGTCCCCAAGCTTACCATAATCTGTTTTTCTACAGAGAAATGACGGACGCCCAACAGACCACGATTGGTTGGAAATTAGATGTTGCAGCAGGAGAAGGCACTAGCGGGGTACCTCAGTCAGAGTCGTCCCGATTTGAAGGTGACAGGGAGACTACATCTCGGTCTCGCAACGCTCTCCACCATGGCAAGAGTCGTCCAAAGCGACAGATGCATCGGTATCGCCTCTAGCAGTCTCTATACCGATGCCATTAGATCAGGAGGTCAAGAGTGTTATTTTTATGATAGCTCAGATGATGGCTGCACAGCATCAGCCAGTGGCACCCGTAGTTGCAGAGTCTTCAAGAGGACAAGGTAGTTCGAGGGTTCGAGAGTTCCTTGCTCTGAGTCCCCCGCAGTTTACTGGGACAGACTGGGACAAGGACCCTCAAGACTTTTTGGACCAGATGCAACAGATCTTTACAGTAATGCATGTTGCACCTACAGAATCAGTTGAGTTAGTGGTATTTCAACTACGGGACATAGAAATATTATGGTACGAGAGTTGGGAAAGGTCCTGAGGTAGAGATGTTCCCCCTCCGACTTGATCCAGCTTTTAAGAGGCCTTCTTGGACCATTATTTGCCGCTGGAGATTCGACACCTGGGTAGATAAGTTTTTGCATCTGGAGCAGGGCTTAATAAGTGTTTGGGAGTACGCTATGAGGTTCGACTCCCTGGCCTGGTATGCTCTGGCTTTTGTAGATACCATGCCAGCCAAGGTGCACTGGTTTATTGTAGGGATGAATCCAGAATATGTGGAGACTTGTATCACAGCTACTCTGCGAGAGGATATGGATATTGCCTATGTTCAGGCATTTTCTCAGAATATCGAGGGGATTAGGCAGCGACAGCGAGAGATAGACAGGGCAAATTAGGAGCAACGTCGCAGGGCTAGATCGAGTGACACTCAGGTGGAGTTTCAGGGCAGACCCAGGCCACGACTATCAGGAAGACCACCCAGACCTTCACCCCCACAGCAGCAGCAGGGTAGTAAACCAGGCCGTCGGGGGAAGTTAGGACCCGATGAAAGTTCACGATCATCAGGCTCGCACCAGTAGAGGGGGTCAGAGCAGAGTAGATTTATCCTGCCACTTTGCCCTATTTGCAGTCGACGCCATCCTGGGGCATGTAGGTATGGTTCTTCTACATGTTACATCTGCGGGTAGGAGGGTCATCTAATGAGGGACTGTCCAGCCAGGGGTCAGAGTGATCGGGATCGACAGGACAGGTCTTCTATAAGGTCACGTGCCCAGCATCTCCAATAGGGCATAGGCCCTCAGCTCCAGCCGATAGAGGCCGAGGCAGATCAGGGGCATCTAGTTCAGGTACCGATCCAGATCACACTTATGCTTTATCGGGATGACAGGAGTCAGAATTGTCGCTGGATGTGGTGACAGGTATGCTGGACATCTGCTCTCATTCTGTGTATGTCTTGATAGACCTAGGCTCTGCTTCGTCTTATGTTACACCATTAGTGGCCCGAAAGTTCGGTATTACGCCAAAATTACTTCAGCAACCTTTTTCAGTATCCACACCCATCAGTGATTCCATCAAAGCCAAAAGAGTCTACCGAGGGTGCAGAGTAGTGGTTGTTGGTTGACAAACTTTAGCAGATTTGGTGGAATTAGAAATGATTGACTTCGATGCAATAATGGGTATGGATTGGATAGAACCATGTTATGCCAATGTAGAATGTTGGACCAAAACTGTCTGATTACATTTTCCAGGGGCATTAATATGGGAGTGGAAAGGTAATGCAGCCACACCAAAAGGTAGGTTTATTTCCTATCTTCGGGCGAGGAAGTTGATAGCGAAAGGTTGCATCTATCATATTGTCAGGGTTTAGGATGTTCAAACCGAGTCCCCAACTATCCAGTCCATTCCAGTAGTCAATGAATTTCCACACGTGTTCCCAGATGAACTTCCTGGTATTCCCCCGGAACGGGAGATCGATTTTGCAATTGATTTATTACCAGGTACTTAGCCTATATCCATCCCACCGTATCGAATGGCTCCTGCCGAGCTCAGAGAATTGAAGGAACAGTTGAAAGATCTATAAGATAAGGGCTTCATCAGGCCAAGTACTTCACTGTGGGGTGCGCCGGTTCTATTTGTGAGGAAGAAGGATGGCTCCCTCCGCATGTGTATAGACTACCGACAGCTGAATAAAGTCATCATTAAGAATAAATACCCACTTCACAAAATAGATGAATTGTTTGGCCAGTTACAAGGAGAAAATTATTTCTCTAAGATTGACTTAAGATCTGGGTACCATCAGGTTCGGGTTCGAGAGAGGGACATTCCAAAAACCGGTTTCAGGACCAAGTATGGCCATTTTGAATTCCTAGTCATGTCCTTCGGACTGAAGAATGCTCTAGCAGTGTTCATGGATTTGATGAATAGTATCTTCAGGCTGTATCTGGACTTGTTTGTGATAGTGTTTATTAATGATATTCTGGTGTATTCCCGTTCAGAAGCAGAACATCGGGATCACCTACGAATAGTGCTCCAAATTCTCAAAGATCGCCAATTGTATGCGAAATTTTCTAAATGTGAGTTTTGGCTGAATTTAGTGGACTTTCTGGGTCACATTGTGTCAGAAGCTGGTATTCAAGTAGATTCCCAAAAGATTGAGGCAGTAAAGACTTGGCCTAGATCGATAACTACGACTGAGGTACGTAATTTCCTGGGGTTAGCCGGGTATTACAGAAGATTTGTAGAGGGGTTTTCTACTTTATCAGTGCCTTTCACCAAGTTAACTTAGAAAGAAGCTAAATTTCACTAGACTGAAGTATGTGAATAGAGTTTTCAGGAGTTGAAAAATAGGTTGACATCAACACCAGTATTAGCTTTGCTAGAAGGATTAGAGGATTATGCAGTGTACTGTGATGCTTCGGGCATCGGGTTAGGATGTGTTCTGATGCAATATGGTAAGGTAATTTCTTATTCTTCAAGACAGCTGAGGAAGCATGAAAAGAACCATCCAACCCATGAACTGGAATTAGCTGCAGTAGTTCATGTATTGAAATATAGAGGCACTATCTGTATGGAGTCCACGGAGATACTTTTATTGATCATAAGAGCCTCCAGTATATTTTCACGCAGAAAAAGTTGAATCTGCGGCAGCATCGCTGGTTAGAATTGTTGAAGGACTACGATGTGAATATTTTGTATCACCCAGGGAAGGACAACATTGTAGCAAATGCCCTCGACTGCAAATCCATGGGAGGTTTGGCATACTTGAAGCTTGAACAGTGGGAACTGGCCCGAGAATTGCATCAGTTAGCCAGTTTGGCCGTCTGAATAGTAAACTCAGGAGACAGTGGAGCAGTGATCTAGAATACTGCAGTATCATCATTGGTGGTAGAGGTGAAAGAACTGTAGTATGAAGATCCTAATCTGGTTCAACTTAGAGATAAAGTTTAGCGAGGGGAAGCATCAGCTTTCGAGGTAACCATAGACGGGGTCTTGAGATATAGGGATCGCCTCTGTGTTCCGGGTGTGGCAGACTCCGCCAACAAATTATGGAAGAGGTACATTATTCCTGTTATTCTCTTTATCCAGGCTCAACAAAGATGTACCATGATATAAAAGAAATTTACTGGTGGCCGAGAATGAAGAAAGAGACAACAGAATTTGTAGCACAGTGTCCTAATTTCCAGCAGGTGAAGGCGGAACATCAAAAGCCCGGCGGATTGACACAGGAAATAGCAGTGTCCATGTGAAATGGGAAGCAATCAACATGGATTTTGTGACCGGATTGCCCCATACCAGATGCATATTTGACTCCATCTGGGTGATTGTCGATAGATTTACGAAGTTAGCTCATTTTCTGCCAGTCAGAGCTACCTTCTTAGCCGAAGACTATGCTGAATTGTATATCAGAGAGGTAGTTCAATTGCATGGTGTTCCAGTATTAATTATTTCTGACAGCGGGACGCAATTCACAACTAGATTTTGACAGTCCTTTTAAAAGAGCCTAGGGACACAGGTTAGTCTGAGTACAACCTTCCATCCTCAAACAGACGGGCAAGCAGAACATACAATTCAGATGCTCGAAGATATGTTACGGGCATGCACGCTGGACTTTGGGGGCAATTGGGATGAACATTTACTCCTTATTGAATTTGCTTATAATAACAGTTATCATTCAGCAATCCAGATGACACCTTATATGGGCGAAAATGCAGGTCCCCAGTTGGTTGGTTCGAGGTAGGAGAATCAGAGTTAATTGGACTGGATATAATCCATCAGTCAGAAGAGAAAGTAAAACTTATCAGAGAATGCCTGTTGACAATGCAGAGCTGTCATAAGTCTTACGCTAATATACAACATCAAGACCTAGAGTTCGATGTAGGTGACTGTGTATTTTTGAAAGTTTCTCCAATGAAGGGCGTGATGAGGTTTGATAAGAAAGGCAAGCTTAGCTCGAGATTTATAAGCCCGTATCAAATCCTTCGAAGAATAGGCCACGTGGCATACGAGTTAGATTTACCTTCAGAGTTAGAATTTGTTCACCCGGTCTTTCATGTGTTGATGTTACGAAAGTGCATAGGAGATCCGTCCCGAATTGTGCCAGTTGAGCACATCCAGGTTATTAAGGAATTAGCCTACGAGGAGGTTCTAGTAGCTACATTGGATCAGCAGGTTCGTAGGTTGAGAACCAAGGATGTCGCTTCTGTTAAGGTACTGTGGACAAGCAGGAATAGAGAAGAGATGAACTGGGAAGCTGAGGATGATATGAGATCCAGATATCCTCATTTGTTCCAGGCTTAGTCCAGACTATGCAGTTAAAGTAAGTTATTGATTCAGTTGTTGTTTCATGATTTGTGTTATATATATGCTTAGTTGACTCCAACCTTGTTATGAAATAGTTGTTATAGAGTTATATGAAGTGCCTGTGTTAGACTTTTCTGCATTTTAGGGTTTTCAGATAGTCCATATTCAGGGGAGACTCTGCCGAATTTTTTTTAGAATATTTGGAAAGTTAAACACCTGTAAGCGACATTAGAGGACGAATGATCCTAAGGGGGGAGGATGTTACACCCCGTAAATTTCTAACATTTAGTCGGCCTATTCATATGTTAGTTAAGAGTTTTAGAGTACAACACGCACGAGAAAGGGCCTGGGAAAAGGTCGAACGAGCACAGAGTCAAGCATGCAAGGGAGAGGGCTGGATCAGCTGCCCAAAGGGGCAATGTGTCACGGACCCCTCCCTGACACGTTGGGCACCGTGGCATGCCTGACTTTTGGCGCGTTGGGGTTTGTTCCATGGACCCAGTGTCCACCGCCCAAAAATGTTATATATATTAAGTTGGTCATTTGATATATATCAAATAAGAGATCCTCGGTTAGAGAAGGTATATTCCGCCATTTTCAAGGTAATTTCTTCAATTTATGCTGCCAAATGCTATCCAAATTCAAATTGACTTCGGGTATCGAAGTTTAAGGCTGTAAGGAGCATTACTACATAGTTAGTTTAGTAAAATTCGCCCGACAAATCATAACCCTATCGATTCAAATTTGTCAGAATGACTCCTAACTAATTTCTACACGATCACAATCTTCAAGTAAGTATTTCTCCCTTCTGAACTTTCGAGAAATTATATGTTTACGATCGTGTTCCGTTAAGTTGAAGTATAGTTAATATTTATATAAAAAGTTATCATTTTTGCTGAATTTAGTATTGAAACTAGTCTCATTCTCCCAATAATACGATTACAGTTAGAAAAAGCCATTGAATGCGGATTGAAACTCGCCAGCTTATCAAAAATCGGTGATCTAGCTATGTTAAGGAAAATCTCTTCAGCAAGTTAGTTATTTTAGTATTATAACTCATTTTGAATCCAGTAAGAAGATCAAAAGCATATCTATTATGGCTAGCTGTTGTTATTAGCTGAGTTCAGTATTCCATGTCTAGTTTGGGGATTGATTACGCCTGTATAGCCTTCCCTGACTAACCCCAGGGTTACTAGCTAAGTCGATGCCCGCCAAGGGAGAGATGACGTTGCTCCAAGGAGCGGTATGCCGTCTGCAAGGGACGAAGATGTGGTCCAAGGTCCTCATATAGTCCATTCTATGGATGGACTATTTATGCCGATCAGCACTACACCTTACCCCTTGTCGATCCTGGTGCCTGGGATGCAGATATCAGATATCAGGAGTCAACTGGAATCAGACATAGCTATAGTTTAGGGGCTGAGCGGGCTCAGTGGTAGATCTAGGGGATTGGTAAACGACTATAGTTGCTAGATAACTCAGTATGACCTTGTTAGGGGTATATAGACTAAAGTGTACTCACTAGGGCTTATAGGGGCCCCGGATGGGTTATTTTGTGCTGGCTGTACCTTCCGTCTTATGGGGGCCTAGTAAGGTTCTGGTTTGCTTTAGTTACTTATAGATTAGACAGTAAGAAGTATATCTATTCAGGTGGTATTTCTATTCCTCCTTTTCAGTTACTTTTAGTTTCATTTCAGTTATTTACAGTTACTGCCTTACATGTTCAGTACATATTGTACTGACGCCCTTCTTGGGGATCTGCATTACTTGCCTGCAGGTGCGGATAGACGCGGCCCAGGACCTCTCTAGTTTTCAGCCAGATTATCAGTGTAGTCGGCTCCCTTCCTCCGGAGCTCATAGTTAGAAGGTTGACTCTTCTTTTGTTTGTACAGTTTACGGGTAGGTCGGGGCCATGTGTTAACCAATATATCGCTCCTTGAGGCTTGCAGACTATTCTAATTCCCTTTGGTTAGTTGTTGTTGGCCGTGTGGGGCCCATATGTGTTTTATCTTACATGTTGGCCGTGTGGGGCCTTGTTTTGCTATTAGTTAGCGTCCTTGTTGGCCATAACTTTGTTTATGCTGGATTTACTTTACAATCATAACTAGACATCATAGTGGTCTTGTCGGCCCGCATAGGTTCCCCGTTATTACTTATGTCTGGTTAGCTGTTTTCTTTTATAGGTGGTTATAAGGCCTTATCAGCCGAGGGCTGTATTTACAGCTGAGATATAGCCCATTGTTTTCTTGATTTGAGATTTAGCGTTAGTCATGCACTAGAGGTGCGTAAGTTTAGTTAGGCCAGTTCAGACCCTAGTAGGGTACCAGGTCCAGTCATGCCTCCCAAGGTAGGGCATGACATAGATAATTAGAGATTAGAGAATAGAGAGTAGGAGAGGTGATGTAACACCCCGAAAGCCCCTAAGATTAGATACTAGACATGAAGTACAAGCCAGTAGAAAATGGCACCATGACATTGTACGACCATCAGGACGGGTCGTTGGAAGGACATACGGGTCGTTGGTTGACCCGTGATGAGTTGGTAATTTACCAACTCATTAGGCTCTTAAGCATGAGATTTTGCATGATTTTCATATCAATTAGGAAGGTTTTATGTCTTTTCTCTTTGATTTTGAAGGTATTGGATTGAGATAAGAAAACCAAAGGAATTGAACAAAGAATGAGTCTGTTGGAAGCAAGACTTGCGTTCCACACATTAGCACCTGCGAAATGCAGGTGCAGCGCAAAACATCGCTGGTCTCGAGTTGAAGGGCACATGTGAAACACAGGTAGGCACCTCTGAAATGTAGGTACAACTGCAGATGGAGTCCAGCAAATTTGCTCAAGACCTGCGACTCGCGGATGGGCACCTTCAAAACATAGGTGCCGCGCAAGTGGCCAGATCACTGATTGGGTAAAATTGTCCAACTGTGGCACAAATTCAATGTGGAAGCTTTCAAGGGCATTTGAGAAATGCTGTATAGAAAGAGAATATATAGAATTACCCTAAATGTACTTATACATGTCGTAACTTGTACATCTTCGCTAAGAAGAATTGTAGAGAGAAGTAGAAAAGTACATTCTTCTTCTTCTTCTTTGCTATTCTTGAGATAAAACCACTACTGTTACAGATTTATCAGCTTAAATTTCAATTCAAATATGATGAATGTTGGTGAATCACCCATAGGTATCTCTTCTTTAACTTCATCTATGAGTAACTAACTTTTGTTAGGGGTGTGTGCATGATTGGGGTTTAGAATGAGTTGGGTGTTATTGATTTAATCTTAAATTTAATTACATTGCATGAATATAATGTTTTCTCAAAGTTTGAATGCTATAATTAATGGTGCAACACTAATTTACTTTTCTTATCTTGATTTTGCTTGAGAGAGAGAAGTAAGATCTGGGTAAGGAAGCATTAGTGAGGATTTAACTCATGGATATGTGAGGTTGAGCTATAGATAGTTAAAACCCATTTTCATCACCCATTAAAGGGATGGAGCTAGAGATAGTTCAGTTCTTTCTCAATTTTTATTGGCTGATTGGTAGTATTGACCTTGGGGTTTGAGAAAACCCAATGCAAATTCACCCAAGTAGTTGAGAAACATCGAGTGTAGCCTTGCCATTACTATTCATGCTGTAATTAATATTTGAGACTAGTTAATTAACCCCAATCTAATTGATGCCCCAATCAAAAGAACATCCTTAGTTCATTCTCATTACTTATAAGAATCAACTTGCCCTATTTTTACTTTGAAAGTAGAGTTCAATAGCTTACTATTTCCCCCCCAATTTTCCCCTTGTTACAATATAAACAATGATGCATGCCAAAATTGATTTACTCTATGACTCTAGGTTGATCTATTCCAACTCTCTGTGGATTCAACCTTAATATCCACTGGGAATTTATTTGTTGATAAGGAACGCTACCACCTCCTATGAAAGGGAGAGTTGTATTGGGTGTGAATCAACTCGTCTGCCAAAGGTTCAGAAAACTGTCAAAAATCTGCCCAGAACCAACAAGTGGATGGGACGACACGTTGTTAGATTGTATTGGTCATCGATTCTGGTTGTCAGAGCAGTTTTAGAGGATGATTCAGAGTAGAAACATGAAACCACAAGTGGACCAATGAACCATTGGAAGAACCAACGGTCCATTGGAAAGGTTATTGGTTTTGCCAATGGAAAATTTAAACGCGGCAGTTCAGGGGTATTTTAGTAAAATTCTATGCTTCTAACTCCTAAATAACATTGTTTTAGGTTTACTAATGGTCTAATTAAGGGGTTATACTTAGTCTAAGCCCTTATCCTCTTCAAACACCGTAAGTTGGAAATGACCTCTCAAGGAAAGGCTAGGGTTCTTCATCTTCTTCTCAAATTCTCTTGGGTCTCCAAATCAAGTCAAAGAACTCTTCAAGCCAGGTATGTAGGGTTATGAATGGGGATTTCTTCCATCCTCATGCCCAATTCAACTCAATTTCATGAATTCAAGTCTCCAAATCATGATTTTATGAATTTCTAAGGTTAGACCCAATTTTGATGAAAATTCTCATGATCTTCTAGAATTCAATTCTCTTATGATTCAACCCACGATTTATGATTAAAATTGCATGATTTCTATTAATATCTCTCATGAATCTATATTTTCAAGTTATGATAAATTACTCAATTATGCACGAATCTCATGAATCTCAAGCTTATGTATCATGGCAGATCTCCGGCATTGTTTTCATGGTTTGTTCATGTATGTTATGCAGTTTACGAATATCATGATTTCTAACTAGCCCATATAAAATCAAGTATGTTTCGTGATTATGATATGGATCCAATATAACTCATGCCACATGCATAACATAAGCATAAGCACACACTAAGTTAAACAAGCATAATATAAGGCATAAGCAGAAGTCTAAGATATCAAAAAGCATCAAAACTAAGACGACAAGTCTACTGTTGAATATTTATACATGATTGTCTGAAAAGCCTCTAATCATAAGATAGGGACAAAAGCACCAAATAGCTCCACTAAGTCTGAAAAATGAAATGACAGGAAAAGACATGAATCAAAACTGACATCCTCGGATGATGAGGACTCACCAAAACTGAGTTAAATCTGGAACAAGATCGAATCTAGCAGCGTGCTGAGACTGATCACTTGAACCTATATCAAAGGATGATATAGCACAAAAGTATGTGATCAGTACTTTAAATATACTGAGTATGTAGGATAAGTAAGAATATGATAGTAAAACGATATTTTGAAATCATGAGTATATAGCTAAAACATAAGCTTCTCATCATAAACTGAGTAAAATGGCTCAAGGTTTTCAAAACCGAATCATAAAGTTGGGCATGACTAAAATCATAGCCAAAATCTCATAAAGTGCATGTAGAACCCAAATATCATAAGTCATAATATTGTGAAGCATAAACATGAGCGTGTGTAGAAAATTATGAAACAGTGGTAGATTCTGATAACCAACATACTCCAAGTGAACAAACATGGAGCCCAACTTGTAATCGTAGCTTAGAGGTGTGTCCATACCTTGCCAAGGGTATGAGCGATGAAGGCATGATATCACTCATGGGCCCATTCGGGCATGGGAGACACTCTCAAGGAGGACCCCATCTTGGCTATAGTGGCATGTAGTTCTGAGACCTGGGTGCACTGGAACCCCGACCTACTCGGTGTTAAATACTGCTTCTAATACATATATAGTGCTTATATCATAATTATGAACATACTTGATTTTATATGGGAAAGTTAGAAATCATGATATTCATAAACTGCATAACATACGTGAACTAGCCATAAAAACAATGCCTAAGATCGGCCATGATATATAAGCTTGATATTCACGAGGTTCATACATACTTGAGTAAAATCATGATAACTTGAATAGAGAGTCATGAGAGTTTTCATAAAAATCATATGATTATAATCATAAAACATAGATTAGATCATGAGAGAATCAAAATCTTAATAGATCATAGAATTTTTCATCAAAAGGGGTCTAACCCTACAAATTCATAGAAATCAACATTGAGGACTTGAATTCATGAAATTGAGTTTGAATTGAGAATGAGGGTGGAAGGAATCCCCCATTCATGACCCTACATACCTGGGCTTGATGAATACTTGACTTGATTAAAGACCCAAGAGAAATTGAGAAGAAGAAGAATCCTAGTTGCTTGAGAGCCTTGAGAGGTTTATTTTCAATCTACGGTGTTAAAAAAGAATGAGAGTTTAGGATAAGTAAAACATCTTAATACACTCCTTGGGAAATCCAAAACAACCTAGTTTAGGAGTTCAAAGTATAGGAACTTGCGTAAATACCCATGGAAAATTGCACTTAAAATTTTATCTGCCAGTTATCATGACTCATACCACGAGTCATTGGTCCCCGCGACGACTCGTGGTGTCCAGTCGTTGCAAGATGGTCCTAATTTCCACCTCTCTGATCTTTGCATAATGGCCCTCTACAACAACTCATCCTTTTTTACCACGATTCGTTACATGACTCGTGGTCAGGGAATCCATATTACCCCATTTTCTGAAATTCATCCCACGACTCCTCATCATGACTCGTTACAAGGATCAACGAGTCATTTTGTGACTCATCGTATCAGGGATTTCTTTGCAGATGCAACCGACGACTCATGACCACGAGTCATATCATCCTACCATGACACATGGTGTCGGCTCGTGGTCTGAGGGATGAAAATTCTAAGGCTTACCATAACTCCACTAATGACTGATCAAGTCATATCACGACTCGTATGAAAAGTCATTCTGAGGAAAATTACAATTTTTTTGTGGGTTTCTACTCTAAGTATAGGGTCTAAACTTAGGGACTTTTGGGGTGTTACATTATCTTCCCTTGAGAATATTTGTCCTTGAATGGAGACTAACATAGATGGAAAGATAGGGAAAGAGCTGAAATCCCAGAACTGAAAGCTAAATACTAAATACTGAATGGAGTGAAAGAGCTGAAATCCCAGAACTGAAAGCTAAATACTAAATACTGAATGGAGTGATTGACTCCGAATTGAGATACACATACTGAACTGAATTCATAAATATTGCATACATGCTAAAACATGGACATGAATCTGAATAGAGTGCTAAGGAGGAAACTAGTACCTCATGTTGGAACTAAGCTGGGAGGAAAGAGGTGAGGGTACTTGGCCATCATATTTGCTTCAGTTTTCCAAGTAACTCCCTCTACAAGCTGATTCCTCCAAAGGACTTTAATTGTAGCGACCTCTTTGTTTCTCGACTTCCAAATTTGACGGTTAAGAATCTCAACCGCAACCTCCTCATAAGTCAGGATATCCTCTACATCAATGCTCTCTATCAGAACTACTAAAGATGGATCACCAATGCACTTTTTGAACAGGTACACACGGAAAACTAGATGCGCTGATGCTAACTCTGAGGGCAACTCTAACTCATAAGCCACATTGCCAACCTGCCGCAAAATCTTGTAAGGGACAACATATCGGGGACTAAGATTCCCTTTATTGGCAAACCTCATAAATCCCTTCATGGGTGACACCTTTAGAAATACCTAATCATCATCCGCGAACTCAAGCTCTCTCTCCTCCTAACATCCGCATATGATTTTTGATGATCTGGGTTATTTTTAGCCTTTCTCAGATAAGCTGAACTTTCTCCATAGCCTCATAAACTGAATCTGGCCCTATCAATGTAGATTCACCTACCTCAAACTATCCAATAGGTGATCTACATCTCTGCACATAATGAGCCTCAAACAGAGCCATCTGAATACTGGAATGGTAGTTATTATTTTAGACAAACTTGATGAGAGGTAAATAATCATCCCAAATACCTTTGAAATCAATCAAACAAGATTTCAACATTTCCTTAGGGTCTAAATGGTGCGCTTGGTTAGACCATCTATCTGTGGGTGAGAAGTAATGCTAAACTTGCCCTAAGTATCAAGGTCCTTCTAAAACGACCTTCCAAACTATGAGATGAACTAAATAACCCTATATGAAATGATAGAAAATGAAACCTTGTGCTACCTGGAAAAATCTCAAATGTAAAGCTTAGCATAATCCTCAGCTAAATCTGTAGTCTTAACTGGTAGGAAATGTGCTGACTTGGTCATCCGGTCCACAACTACCCATATAGAATCATGTTGTCGGCATGTACAAGTAAACCTGTAATGAATTCCATATTGATCTCTTCCCACTTCCAAGTAGGAATACTGATATTTGAAGTAATACCTCTAGGTCTCTGATGCTCGACCTTCACCTGTTGGCGATTGGAACACTTAGCCACAACTCTGCAATATCCCTCTTCATTCCATTTCATCAATAGACTTCCCGTAGATCACGGTACATCTTGGTGGCACCTGGATGAATAGAATACCGAAAGCTGTGAGCCTCTCTCAACATCTTCTTTCTCAAGTCATCTACCTCCAGAACACACAGTCGCCCTTGATATTTGAGTACACCATCTCCCCCTAAGGAGAAAATCTCCACCTACTGACTTCGGACTGCTTCCTTCACGTTGACCAAAATAGGATCCTCATCTTTCCTTGCCTTAACTTATATCACCAATGAAGATTCCAATCCATTCTACACAATAACACCACCATCCGCCAAATAAGTAAGGTGAACCCCCAAGCACGCAAGCCTATGGACATCCTTTAACAACTTTTTCCTCTCATCCCCAACATGGGACACACTCTCCATGGACAACCTACTAAGAGCATATTCTAATACATTGGCCTTGCCCAGATGGTAAAGGACACTCATGTCATAGTCTTTAAGAAGCTCAAGCCATCTCCTTTGTCGTAAATTCAGGTCTTTCTCAGTAAACACATACTGAAGGCTCTTATGGTCTTTGAACATATCAATATGCACCCCATACAAATAATGCCTCTAAAATCTTCAAGGAAAATACCACCGTTGCTAACTCAAGGTCATGCGTCGGGTAATTCTTCTCATGAGTCTTAAGTTATCTAGAAATATAAGTTATCACGTTACTATGCTGCATCAACACACATCCGAGGCCAATTCTAGAGGCATCACAATACACTACAAATCCGTCTATGCCCTTTGGTAGAGTCAAAACTGGAGCTGAAATAAGTCGAGTCTTTAACTCAAGAAAACTCTTCTCACAAGCACCGGACCACTGAAATTTGACCTTCTTCCGAATCAATTAGGTCAAAGGTGAGGCAATGGATGAAAACTCCTCTAACAACCACCTGTACTAGCCACCTAAACCCAAAAAGCTTCTAATCTCTATAAGGTTGATAGGTATAGGCCGGTTCTTCACCACCTCAATCTTCTGAAAGTCTACCTGTACACCCTCACTAGGCACCACATGCCCAATGAATGCAACTAACTGTAATAAAAAATCACACTTGCTAAACTTAGCAAACAACTAATGATCCTTAAGAGTATGCAACATAATCCTCAGATGAGTTTCATGCTTCTCCCCGCTTCGAGAATACACAAGGATATCGTCTATGAAAATAATGATGAACATATCCAAATACTATTTGAACACCCTGTTCATCAAATCCATGAAAGCTGCAGGAGAATTCATTTGTCCAAAATACATAACAACAAACTTATAGTGCCATACCGAGTCCTGAAGGCTGTATTCGGAATGTCACTCTCCCTAATCCTGAGCTGCAAATAGCCGGATCTGAGATCTATCTTTGAAAAGAATTTGACACCCTAAAGCTGATCAAACAAGTCATCAATCCTAGGGAGGAGATACTTATTCTTGATTGTGACTTTGTTCAATTGACGATTGTCGATACACATCCTGAGAGAACCATTCTTCTTTCAAACAAAGAGGACTGGAGCGCCCCACGAGAACTTACTAGGCCTAATGAAATCCTTATCTAAGAGGTCCTTCAACTGTTCCGTCTCGTTGATAGCTTGCTCCTTTATCAGTCTAGTTCAACCCTTGTGTTGGGTGAGTCCTTATCATCCGAGGACATCTGTCAGTTTAGACTCGTTATATCAGTTTATTTTCAGACTTGAAGTTAGCTAGGAACTTGTCTCAGCATCTCATCAGATAGTAGAGATTTTTCATAAATAGACTAGTATGTTCAGCTTTGAGATTCAATATTGTGATATTATTGTTTGATATACTCTTTATGATATTTGGTATACCTCTTAATCATGTTCATGTTGTTTTCCACTTTATTATGCTTTTAAGTCATGCTATGTATGTACCATGGGTTAGCTTGGAGCCATTCATGATTCTAGGTTCCGTGTTTCGATCTGGGGTCCCAGCTTGGGTCGTGATAATGAATTGCTCCAAGCTAACCCATAGCATGCAACCATAAGCATAAGCACACACTAAGAAGAAAAAACATAGTATAAGGAATAAGAGAAACTCTAAGATATCAAAAAGCATCAAAACTGAGATTACAAGTCAACTGTTGAATATCTATACATGATTGTTTGAAAAACCTTTATCATACGATGAGCTGAAGGGAAAACCCCCCCAACTAGCTCTACTAACTTTGGAAACTAAAATGACAGGAAACGACATGAACCAAAGACATCCTCAAATGATGAGGACTCACCAAAACTGAGCTGAATTTAGAGAAAGATCGAATCTAGCAGCGGGGCTGAGACTGATCATCTACACCTATATCATGAGATGATATAGCACAAAAGTATGTAATCAGTACTCTGAATGTACTGAGTATGTAGGATAAATAAAAACATGATAGTAAAATGATATTTTGAAATCATGAGTATAAGATAAGCTAAATTATAAGCTTCTGATCATAAACTAAGTAAAATGGCTCAAGGTTTTCAAAATCGAATCATAAAGCTAGACATGACTGAAATCATAGGTAAATCTCATAAAGTGCATATAGAGCCTAAAATAGCATAAGTCATAATATCATGAAACATAAACATGAACATATGTAGAAAATCATGGAACAACTTATAACCGACATACTCCAAGTGAGCACACATGGAGCCCAACTTGTGACCCTAGCTAGGAGGTTGCCCATACCTTTCCAAGGGTATGAACCATGAAGGTGTGATATCACTCATGAGCCCATTTGGGTATAGGATACACTCTTAAGGAGGACCCCATCATAGCTACGATGACACGTAGTTTTGAGACCTGGGTATGTTGGAACCCCGACCTACGCGGTGTTAAATACTACTCCTGAAACATATATGGTGTAAATATCATAATTATGAAACATATTTGGTTTTGCATGGGTTAATTAGAAATTATGATATTCATAAACTGCATAACATACGTGAACTAGCCATGAAAATAATGCCGAAGATTGGTCATGATATATAAGCTTGATATTCATGAGGTTCATATATACTTGAGTAAAATTATGATAACTTGAAAATAGAGAGTTATGAGAGCTTTTTTTTGTAGAAATCATGTAAATATAATTATAAAACATAGATTAGATCATGAGAGAATCAAAATCATAATAAATCATGAATTTTTTTTTATCAAAAGGGGTCTAACCTAAAATTCATAAAAATCAATTGAATTCATGAAATTGAGTTTGAATTGGCATCAGGGTGGAAGGAATCCCCAATTCATGACCCTACATATCTGAGCTTGATGAATTCTTGACTTGATTAAAGACCTAAGAGAAATTAAGAAGAAAAAGCTATTTGCTTGAGAGCCTTGAGAGGTTGATCTTTAATCTACGATGTTAGAAAAGAATAAGGGTTTAGGCTAAGTAAAACCCTTTAATACACTCCTTAGAAAATCTAAAATGACCTAGTTTAGGAGTTAAAAACATTTAAAATTATGAAAATACCCTTGAAAAATTGCACTTAAAATTCTTTTTGCCAGTTGTCACGAGTCGTTGGTCCTCACCATGACTCGTGGTGACCAGTTATTGCATTCTGGTCCTGATTTCCACCTCTCTACTCTTCACATGATGACCCTCTACAACAGCTCATCCCTTCTTACCGTGAGTCATCACATGACTCATGGTCAGGGAATCTATCTTACCCTATTTTCTAAAATTCATCCCATGACTTCTCATCATGACTCGTTACAAGGACCAACGAGTCATTATATGACTCATCGTATTAGGGATTTCTTTGCAAATGCAACCAACGACTCATGACCATGAGTCATTAAACCCTACCACGACTCATAGTGTGGGCTTGTAGTCTAAAGGATGAAAATTCTGAGGCTTACCACGACTCCACTAATGACTCGTCAAGTCATACAGCGACTTGTATGACGAGTCATTTTGAGAAAAATTGCAGATTTTTCTATTGATTTCTACTCCAAGTGTATAGTTTGATCTTTGGGACTTTTGGGGTGTTACATCATTATGGTAAAAGAAAATGAAAACCATAAAGGAGAGTAGTAACGTAGTATTATCCATCCGAAGCAGTAGCAGGCCAGGCAATGGCCTTTCTATCTTTTGGCTGTTCCCGGAAGAAATTTCTGAACTTTTAAAATAATAGCTATGGAACTCTCTTTCTTCCATAGAGAAGGAATTTATCCTTAGACTTTTGGACCTTTGGCTTTGGTTTGGACCTGTACTAGTCCGAGAAATGACCAATTCAAGTTGATCCAAGGCTCTTTCGGTATCGTACTAATCCCCTAGCTCTTCTTCAATCGCAGGAAGGCTTAGTTTAAAGAGCTAACAACGCTTCTTGCGTCTCCACCATAAAAAGGAATGCCCTCCATTAAATAAAGAAGCAAATCGAGGGAATGGAGAAATGGAATGGTCTAAGTTCATAAGAAAAAAAGAAAAATGAGGAAAAAAAAGAAGAACTCTCCCCTTTCCTTACAATTAAGTGGGTTTCAGCTCCTTTCTAGTCTTGGTTAGTTCCACCTCTTTGTAGGGTGATGACACCAGTAGATGTGGAGCATAGATAACCATTTTTGTCACAATTGAATTCTAACTTATAGCTCCTTTCCTTACAGTTAAGTGACTTTTACTTCTTCTACTCTAAACTACTGTGTGCCTATTTGGAGCTTTTCAGAGTCAAAGTCAAAGGTTTGTTGGTGGCGAGATCGGCATGCCTTCTAGTTGTAGTTGACTTTAAGCGCACCTGAACTACCGATAGTCGTCTATTTACGGGCTTGTTGCTCCTCCAGTAGACATTGATGGTATTTGTGAACCTGTTTTAGGTTCTCTATTTTACGGAAATAATATCATTTTCGGTACCATTATTCCTACTTTTGCAACTATCGGTTTACATTTTTACCAAACCAAAAAGTGGCATCCATTGATGAATGGTTATACAATGATGGTCCTTATGAACCTAATTGTTCTACACTTCTTATTTGGCGTAGCTTGTTACATGGGTCGTGTGTGAGAGATTAGTTTCCATCTGGGTATGCAACCTCGGATTGCTGTTGCATATTCAACTCCAGTTGCAGCTGCTACTGCAACTTTCTTGATCTACCCAATCAGTCAAGGAAGTTTTTCTGATGGTATGACTCTAGGAATCTCTAGTACTTTCAATTTCATAATTGTATTCTAGGCTGAGCACAACATCCTTATGCACTTATTTCACATGTTAGGTGTAGCTGGTGTATTCGACAGCTCCCTATTCAGTGTTATGTATGGTTCCTTGGTAACTTCTAGTTTGACCTTTAAAAATCTTTAAAAAATGAAATGGGAAGGCAAGAATTACTATTCATAATATCATTTTTTTTCTATTCTAAAGTTTGAAATTCAAAATTAATAGAATTGTAGAAAGTAAAATAAAGACAACAAAATGAAAAAACAAGTAAAACTACTTCTAAATTTTTCATAAATTAAATTTCATTGTTCACAATTTATTTCTGAAATATTTAGATGCTTTTACTTATTGGAAAAAATTATGAAATCTTTTTGATTCACTCTTTTATTCTCTTAATCATCTCTATTCTTTTCTCATTTGAATAATATAATATATCAAATTCAAAGTATTAAAATATCATAAATTGAAAAGAGAAAGAATTAAAAATTCTTACTGAAAATTAAATGACAACTATAATAATAACTAATATTATTATAAAAGAGTTCTTTGCTTACCCCCTTCATCTCTAGAACCTCCATATTTATTAGCATGGAGAAAAATTTGATATCTCAAACAACATAAAGAAAAAAACCATTAAGAAGAAGATAAAATGAGTATCTATAGGTTGGTTAAGTCATAAGAATTAGGTAAATGAAAATTGAAGAGACATGTTATTTAAATAGAGAATGCAAATAGATGGAGGTTTTCTATAACTCATGAGATATAATTAGATATAATAAATATTATATTTTTTTAATAATTAAACAAATTGATTAATGAAAAGGATAAAGGAAAGAAAACTCAAAAAAGGAGATAAAGGATAAATATTTTTCTAGGCTATAAAGAGGTGTCACATCACCTTGTATATGCCTATCTTTATTATATATATATTGTAACGATCCACCCGACCGTTATAGCTCCCCGACCAACCAAGAGTGAGTAAATACAAATTTTTAGAAATTTGAAATAAAATCTCTGAGACACAGAGAGAGCGAGACGAACGAGTTGAGTACGCTAGGTGTTGAGACTGCGCAGTAGCGACGCCAAAAACTTGTTGACGACTGCGCCCAAGTGCACAAGCAAGTGTACGGTCTTACAAGTAATACAATGGCCCTTTTTAAGAGCCGGATGTCGAACCCACAGTGACTGGACTAATTCAGCTAATTATCAAGTTCAAGTGTGATATTAACTTTCACAAGTGTTCACTTAGACTTTTTAGCTAAAGTTTAATTAAGTCTAGGGGTGGTCATCGAAATACTCTGAAGCAACTAGAGCTAAGGCCAGATAATCATGCGATACTACACTTCGTAATGGTTTAAGTATGGAATTATCAATTGTCATCTCACATAATTACAATTGCATGTTCATGGTCTTTCGAGCCTCTAAACACGACAAGCTAGCCTCACAACTACATCGTTGAGTGGGGATGTGACATTCTAGTTCGTGGGAAATTCAATTATAGGAATGTGGTTTACGAGGTTTATGCTCTTGATTAGGGACTTTCGTACCTCTAATCATTTAACCGAACTTAGCTTCACAACTACTTCTACGAGTGGTGATGTGATAATTCTAAGTTGGTGTCTAGCTCATCCCGTTTTAGTAACCAAGCAAGGCAAATTAGGTATAATTTCTTATCCTAACCGCAAATTATATCGTAAGACACAAACTTGCTCCCTACATTCTTTGTTCTTGCCTAAGTTTACTTTCTCAAGCTTTTACCTAGGTGTAACGTGTGTGTTTTCATGGTGATCAATCATAAAAACAACCATAATTAAGAACGTAAGACAAAACAACAATTAATAACTTAAAACCAAAACAAATTCACATAGTCACAATCATACCTTATGGCTTCAACCCTAGAGGAAGGGTTCTAACCACTCAAGTTCGTATAATTACAAGAAAACATAATTAAAGTAACATACTTACAAGAACTGGTAGAAGAGAAGATGAAATTTAAGAACCCTAGGTGAGTTCTCTCACTTCTCCCTTCACTCCTTGGTAGCTTTTCAGAAATATTTCGTGACAAAATATTTTTAGGAGCTAAGGGACCTATTTATAGTAAATGTGAGGTGTATAAAATTATTCCCAGCATGAAATAGCTCTGTGTCACGGAGGTTATCGCGCCAATTTGCCTCCATGTCGTAGTCACTCTGAAATTTGCATAAAATACACGCCAGGCAGAAGCTGGCCGCGTTGGCAGCATGTCACGCTGCTTGTGTAGCGCGTTTGAGGGTGTGTCACGGCCCTTGTCGCTCAGCTAGGCCTGCCGTGGCACGTTGCTGTCGCGTAGGTGGGCTGTTTCACGTGTTCTCCTTGCCAACTTTCGCATTTTGCTTCCGATTCCATGCCTCCACTTCACCAAATCATATATTAGTTCCTCAAATTCATTTTAAACCTACAAAAACAAGAACTAATCATGTTGGTTAGTATATATATTCACATTTACATAAAATTACATGAGAATATATATAAATAAGTAGCTAAATAGACAAAACTAAGTTGTAAAGTATCCCTTGGGCATGCCATTTTGCCCAAGATCAACCACCCTACACTTAAAGACTTGTTCGTCCTCGAACAACCCTTTTACATCTCATGTAAATGAAGACTCACACATAAATAATTTAACAAGACAATTCAAGCTACGACTACAATGATTGTTTAAGATAGCAAGTTAACAATAGAGCATGCACGATGTAGTCATTGAAATGAAATACAACTATATTAAGACTTCCTAACCTCAAGAATCGACTCTCACTCTTAGCAAAGTGATGCAAATCAACCGATCAAGAAATCTGACATGAATGTTATCTTTCATTAAACATGTGCCCTCCCAACAAGAGAGTTACCCATTTTTACTCACAAGTTTTTTAAAACACAACATGTATGGGTATATGAATAGGATTACGCTCACTCTCTCAAAGAATTTATATGCATCATGTAGTGAACCATAAGCTTGCCCTTAGTGTTTTACTCTACTAATTTAAGGATGTATGAACGTAAGATCAAGTAGGACTTAATGGGTTGTAATGTAAGCTAAGGGATAGATAGGTACTATTATGGATAATAACAGTGGCTATCTTCCCCAAGCGCTTTTAATAACTTCAACCTTCATTAAGGACATCTCTTTTCTTACTTCCTCCTCATTCTTTTCACTCTTGAATTTTCTCTTCTTGTTCCCATTTCTTTAAGCACACTCAACTTATTAGTAAGGGTACTTAAGCAACTTTTTCATTCATTTATTTCTTACTCCCTACCAATACTCAGGCATTTTCAAACAAGTGCACCCTTGACCTTTCTCAACTTTTACAGCTGCTACTTTTCCTTCTTTTTCATGCTTCTCACTCCTTCACTCTTTCAGATTTTTCCCTTAAGTGCTTAGGTTTTTTGGATAAAATTCAAGGCTATTAAAAGAAAAAGGATTAAGCTTATGTTGTAGCTATCAATGAATAGGCTTAAGGCTCAATGGGGCTCACTAGGATTCAACATTCAAGGTAGGTAAAGTGAAGGATAAAAATTAGGTTCATTCAAAGAAATGCCTAAATCATCTCCTACAGTCCACATCCTTCATTTCGTTTTATATACACACCAGGCAAGTTCTAGACACTCCACAGTAGCATGGAATATTCAAAAAACATACACTCACAGCACATGCTCAATTGAAGACACATTCAACAGACTCTTACTCAGCTAATCACAAGAATTCATAATTAAGCTTCAATCACATTGAGTCAAATTCAAGAGCCTAAGTGTCTCAAACAAAGTTATACACTTCTTACATGCTTCAACACTAACCACACTTGTATCTTACAATCATGTATAACACATAACAATAACAACAAGCCATCAATTAGCTAGGGGTTCAAAAACCAAAACCTATTGACTAATTTTCCTCAAGACGGTCGTCATCCATCCATGTCGAAAACAGTCCCTAACTATGACTAAAAACACTATATACAGACAAAGAAAATTTTTTATTCCTTGGTTCAAAGACCCCCCGTCGGAAAAGAACCGTAAAGAAAAACCAACGGGTGGTGAAGTCATGCTTAATTCAAAAATTTTTCCAATTATGTATCAAGCACCACATTCACCAAAATCATTAAACAAAAAATTTTTGAAATTTCCCTCACCCCACACTTTAATCATGCTATGTCCCCAAAGCATCTAATTAAAATTCAAAAGGGTGAGAAATACTCCTTGGGCCTCTATGCCTTGCTAATAGCATGCTTTTCTTCAAATTTGCACAAGTGGGTGTTTGACCCCACACTTTTTCTCTTCCATGCTTGTTAGTTTCCTCCTCCATGGGTACTCAGACTTCCCCTCCATTTATGCGTAACTTTCCACCAAAAACAACACAAGTTGACAATAACCAAAATTACATAAACAAAAATCACAAATTGTACCTGTGGTACCCTTGGGTTGCCTCCCAAGCAGTGCCTTATTTTACGTCGTGGCATGACATGGACTATCCTTTTCAGTACATCCTCATACCTAGGTTCCCTTTCGAGAACCATCTTCTTCTCTTTTGATTTTTAGAGAGAACAACCTCTAATCTGTTCCTCTCTTCCTCCAACTTCTTATCAAACTGAAGCCCTTTATCAGACTAGGGTTGAACACTTATCATTACCTTTGGCTGTGGATCTGTGGAATCACCCACCCCACACTCATCCTCTGACAACACACTAACCTTACAAAGGTTTCTGTAGTGTGTGGGTGGGTTCATTTCTTGGTATACTCGGAAGAGGTCTTCTTCATCCTCGACCCTCATTTTTAGGGTCCCTACTCTTAAGTCAATTACCGCTCCTCCGATGGCCAAGAATGGCCATCCCAAGATTAAGGGTACTTGGTCATCAACATAAAAATCTAAGATAATAAAATCAGCAGGTATAATAAACTTACTCACTTTGATGAGAAGGTCCTTTATTATTCCATCAGGTGCCACTCGCGACTTATCTGCCAGCTGCAACATCAATCTTGTTGGTCGCGGTTTCCCCAACCCTAGGGTGTTAAATAAAGATAGGAGCATTAGATTAACTGCTGCCCCTAGATCACATAAAGCTCGTAGCACCTCAGCTTTACCAATTTGTATGGGGAGGGTAAAACTCCCTGGGTCTTTGAGCTTCTTCGGAATTTTGCTCCATACCGTGTGACTGCACTCCTCCGTTAGTGCTACTTTCTGGGCATCCACCAATATGACTTTATTGGCCATCACATCCTTCAAGTATTTAGCATACTTGGGCATTCCCTGCAAAACATCAAGCAAAGGCAAATTTATGTGAAGTTCTTTGAAAATCTCAAAGAACTTTTTGAAGCATTCCTCCTCTTTGCTCTTTCTGAACCTCTGAGGAAATGGTGGTGGTGGTCTTTGTGCTGGCTGCAATAAAGATTGTGCATTTTGTTGCACAGCACTCTGATTCTCTCCCTTGTCAATGGATGGTCCTTTCCTAACCAACTCCGACTGCACCTCATTTCTCTTCTCTTTAGGTACCGCATCAACTACTTGTTTGCCGCTCCTCAGACTGATGGCATTGACCTGGCGGGGGTTAGTATCTGTATCACTTGGTAGTCCTCCCTGCGGTCTCATATGGTGAGAAACTGCTATCTTACCATCTGCTTCTCTAGATTGCGGGTGGCCAACTGCTGATTCTTCAAGTCGGATGCCATCCTCGCCTGGTTTTCTGCTAATTGAGTCTGGGTCTCTGTTCGGTGTATTTCACAACTACACGCACGTGCACGTGGTCGAACAAGTAATAAAGTGGCTCAAGTAAGCCAAGTATCGATCCCACAGGGACTGGACTAAGGTAGCAATCTAATCAAGTGTCAATAAAGGTAACTCTAAATGCAGATAATAGTGTGAAGATGATTTTGATATTTTGTTTCCTAATTTTATACTAAGTCTAAAACGAATATACAATTTGAGTCTGAACTATAAGTATGAGCATGCTGAGGCTAAAATGAACATGTAGAGAAATAAATTATCGATACAATTTGGTTAATCTTTCCTCCGGTTGCTAGTCAAGAATTATTGCCTATGGATTAAAACTCTCGTATTTAACCCAACTTAAGAATCATGAGCCTTCCACCTACATCTATGTGATAAAAAGAAATTCATGTTCTAGCCATACAAAACCGATTCCTTAATTGACTAATACGACTTTCAGGTATATCTCTATCCTGAAGGTAAATCAATTCTCAATTTTCCCAAACTAAGAAAAGATCATATCCTATCAATTCACAACTTTCCAATTTCTTGCTCTCTCGAGTGAAACCAGACTTTTTAGATATACACTAACATTGGCCACACATTAATGCAGTAAGAACAAGAATCAATAGAACAACCATGGAAGACAAGATGAAAAACCAATTGATCAATAATTACATTTCAATACAAATGTTCTTAACCTCAGCAAGAAGGGAATTTAGCCACTCATTTGTGGATCAAACATCATCAAATGAGTGTAAATCATACAAACAATTGAAATAAAGGAGAAAGAGATAGAGAAGAACCCTAAGATTTTTGTCCCCTCAACTGCCTGTAACCCACGTTCTTGCTCAACCAAGTCAGAATAATTAAAAATAAACCTAAGTGTTCTATTTATACTAGTGGGAATTTTTCCCGGAATAACAAGCAACGTGTCACGGAGTGCATCGCGGAGCACTGGCTCCATGACACGCAACCAACGCGAACCCTCACTGGAATTCGGTCGTCCAGGTATTAAAGCCCAACGTGGCACGGCGTGCAACACGGGGCTAGGCCAACGTGCCACGGCCCCAACGTGCACCTACACTGGAATTTGGCTTATTTTCAACATCCGGGCAGAATGCATCCGCGATGGTAGCATGACACGGCTCCATCGCGGAGCCCCTTTAATTCGTGCTTTCCTTGTGCTTTTTTTTCCTTGCTCGCTTTCGAGTCCAATCCCGATTTTTCTCAACATGCATCTTAGCTTCATAGAATTATATTTTTCCTGCAAAACAACGCTAATCATGTTGGTTAGTATAAATTCACATTTTATTACAATTCACATGAGAATGTACAAACATCGATAGATAAACAAGACAAAATGACACATTTGAGTATCACTTGGGCATATAAATCTGCCCAAGATCACTTACCCCACACTTAAATCCTTGTTCATCCCCGAACAATAATCTTACACCTCATGCGATTGACACCTAATCATGGCTACTTTGGCTCGACAATTCAAGCTACGGTTATACCGATTATTTAATATAGCAAATCATCAAGAAAACATGCATAGTCTTATCAATACAATGACCTTCAACACATTAAGACCTCCTAGACTCAAGAATCGACTCTCGATCTCAGCAAACTCATGCAAATCAGCTGATCAAGACATCCGTCACGAAATTAAATCTCTCATCAAGCATGTGCCCTCACAACACAAGAGAATTTCCCCTTTTTTCAATCATATGATCTCAAAAACATTATATGCAGGGGCATATGAACACGATTTCGCTCTCTCTCCCAAAGAATTCACATGCATCATGTCATGACCCATGAGCTTGCCTCTAGTGTATTACTCCACTAATATAAGGACGAGTGATGTAAGATCACGTAGGACTTAACGGGTTGTAATGTAAGCTACGGAACTAGTAAATACTGGGCTAACCAATAATAACAACTAGCATCCTTAAGCGTTTTTTCAATACATCCCATCAACCTTATGGGCATTGTTTCTTCCTTCATCCTCCCATTCTTGAAGTCTGTCTTTATTTTTGTTCCCATATCTTTAAGCACACTCGACTTAATAACAAACATTAGTTATACGTCTTCATTATATTTAATGTATAGCAAGTGCACCTTTGACCTTTTCTTTCCTTTCATCACTTTGCTTTTTCTTTTCTTTTCACAATTCTCACTCCTTGACACTGTGGGAAAAATTATTTTTTTCTTGAGCGTTTAAGAGGTTTGGATCAAATTCATGGATAATGAAAAGGGGTTAAGCTCGGTTTACACCTTTTTGACAAAAGAAAAAAAATAGGCTAAAGGCTCAATGGGCTAACTAGGATGTACATTCAAGGTAGGTACGATAATGAAAAAAAATTTTGATTAAATCAAAGAAATGCCTACATCCTTTCCTACAACACACATCCTTCATTTCGTTTCGTACACACACCAGGCAAGTTCTAGACACTTCACAATAGCATGGAAGAATTGAAACCTCACCACACACTCATTTCACATGCTCAACTCAAGACATATTCACAAACTCTTCAATCAGCTAATTACAAGAATTCAAACATTAAGCCTCAATCACACCGAATCGAACTCTATGGTCTAGATATCTCAACATGTTTACAAAGTTGCATGCTTTCATATGAATCACCTTTGCATTTTAAATATCATGTACAACACGCAACAAGAATTTCGCAACCATAAAGTAACGACATGTTTGGGATACAAGCAAACAAAAGAAAAATTAAAAGACAAAAACTACTCCTATCAACTACATTTCCCTTAAGACGATCATCATCCATCCATCATAGGGAACGGTCACTATTTACGACTTCGGTTCAATGGGTCTATTCTCGGTAAAAGAACCAAAAACAAACGCCGAGAAACCCAATCACAAAGATAATTGAACGAAAAAGAAAAAAAATATAAAAAAAAAATCGATGATTTCGATAAAAAAATATTTACACAACCAACTAACAACATTCAACAACACACAACAGCTTCACATTAATTACAATACAGAACATACACCAATACAGAACATACACAAAAATCACAGGGTCACAAATTTAGCACAACAACAGAATAGAAACATAAGTAACAACAAAACAACCAGCACCTAACAACTCCCACCCCACACTTAAATCGAACACTGTCCCCAGTGATCATAAAATTCAGTATAGCACACAAGTGGGTGGTGAAACTCGCTGATCAATCGAAGTATTCAACTTCTTCGTTAGGTGCTGCTGCCTCATCTCCCATGTCTGAATCGCCCCCGTCGTCCTCCTCCGACTCAAATCGCGACGTGTCTCCTCATCTGTGGGGACATCATCATCAGTGGGCTCCACAAAAGCTGGCTCCACTCGGCATAGAGCCCTGGCATTTTTGCCAAAAGGGTAGTCTAGCTCGAGCTGCCACAGCTTATCTTCTGTTGCCGGCCTCCCGCCTATGCGCAGCTGGAGTATCTGCATCCCGAACATGCGGGCCATGTACAGATCATCCCAAGCATGTCGCTCGGCTAGTGTAAGAACTGGCCCGTGAGTGGTGTCAGGTGCCTTAGTTTTGGTGACGTCTAAGGTCCGCCTCTCCATCTGCGGGATGTAGTCAAGGGCCTCCTCCTCAACATCTAGGCCCCTCAGGAATGTGGTCAGTAATCCACCAAACCCGTACCTGTGCCCTTGATGCAAACGGGCTCTCTTCTTGGCGGAGATGATCACCGCCCCAACGATGATCTCCAGCCCTTTCATCAAGGCATAGACCAAGCACACACGATCTCGGGTGACATCTATCATATGCACCCCGGGGATCAGGCAGGAACAAACAATTTTAAGCCATATCCTGGCTTCCCTGTTCATTTGTGAGTAGGGCAATGTCTGATGGTAGCCCCTCTCCTTATGCCTGCTCCACCGTGCTGTAGATCGGGCTCCACACAGAGTGCGCCTGATGTCCGCATATGGTGGAGTGATGTTCAGCTGCCGGAGTACATGGGCGCCTGTGTCCCGCGCCCTCAAAATGGCATTAAAGTGGTGAGGCTCAAAAGTGACTATCTGCCCCCTTATTTTGATAGGGTAACGCGGAGCACTCCCTCCGTGACACGGAGCCATCGCGTAGGCTCACTGTATTGCTACTTTTTATTATTTTTCTCACCTCGATTTTTCCTTTGCGATATTTTGCATTTTTTCCCTTCGTTCAACCTGAAATTCATCTCATAACAAGAAATTGGTTAGAATTCCTACGTTTCAACATAAAACACAATTTTTGTATTTATTTTCATTTTTCCATATATATTTTTTTCTTTCTTTTTCTTTTCTACTAAATCTACTCAAGTATTACAATAATTTCATGGGTTGCATCCCGTGCAGCGCCTGGTTTACCATCGCGACTCGACGTCATTAAGCTCAGTCATCCTCTAGGGTGACAGACGTTTTCTCTCGACTACCGTCCTCACCCATGTCATGATTACAGTTCTCCGGTGGTTTCCCCAATGGCTCCAGTGAATCAATGCTCTGAGCAACATCTGCTTGATCAAGCACGTTGATCACTGAGAGTTCCTCATACACGGCCGGAAGCTTTGTAGCCTTGTACACCTCAAACACCTCCACCTGTTCATGAGCCCGCATAGTTAGCTGCCCTGCAGCTACATCAATTAGCGCTTTCTCGTTCGCCAAGAAAGGACGTCCCAAAATAAATGGGACTTCTGCGTCTGGCTCAAAATCCAGCACGATGAAGTCTACCGGGAAGATAAGGGAACCCACTTGCACCAACACGTCCTCCACAACACCATAAGGTCTGGCTAAGGAACGATCCGCTAGTTGCAAGAACACTGTTGTTGGTCTAGGACTCCCTAGCCCCAACTTCTTGAATACCGATGTCGGCATCAAGTTAATGCTCGCTCCCAAATCACATAATCCGCGAGCTCAGATACTTTGCCCAATTGTAATTTGAATTGTAAAGCTCCCAGGTTCCTTGAGCTTTGTGGGCAACCTATTTTGTATCCGTGAAGTGCACTCCTCCGTAAGCGCCACCGTAGCATACTCAGTCAACCTGCTTTTGTTCGCCACGATGTCCTTGATATATTTTGCGTACTTCGGCACTCCCTGCAAAACATCAACAAGAGGTAAATTAATGTGTACTTGCTTAAGCACCTCCATGAACTTTTTGAAACACGCTTCCTCCTTGTGTTTCCTTAGTCTTTGAGGGAACGGGGGTGGTGGTCTTTCTGGTTTAGCTTCCTTCTCCTTCCCCCTATCATCATTGTGCTCCCTCTCCTTTTCACGTGCTTCCGAATGCTGTGGTGATCTTTTTGGTTCCACTTCCTTGAGTTGCAAACCACTCCTTGTGGTCACTGCATTTACTTGCTTGGGGTTCAGATCAGTGTCACTCGGAAGTGCATGTGGTCGAACAAGTAGTAAAGTGGCTTAAATAAAGCCAAGTATCGATCCCACAGGGACTGAGCTACGGTACTAATTAACTTAAGAGTTAATGAACTATATCTTTAAGAATGCAGACAACCAAATAAATAATATTTTGAGAGTTTGAGTTTACGGATTAATAAGAATCTAAGGCAAAATTATAAAGTGAGTCTGAACAATAGTAATGAGCAAGCTGAGGTTAAAATGAACATGTAGGGAATTAATTTATCAATACAATTCAGTTAATCTTTCCTTCGGTTGCTAGTCAAGAATTATTGCCTATGGATTAGAACTTTCGACTCCTATCCAACTTAAGAATCATGAGCCTTAATCTACATTTCTGTGATAAAAGAATTTCATGTTCTAGCCATACATTCCCGATTCCTTAATTGACTAATAAGACTTTCAGATATATTTCTATTTTGAATGTAAATCAATTCTCAATTTTCCAAACTAAGAAGAGATCATATCCTACCAATTCACATCTTTCCAATTTCTTTCCTTTTAAAAATCAAAATTGGATTTTTTAGATTCTCAAATAAGTAGAATTCATACAAACAATTGAGATAAAAGAGAAAGAGATAGAGAAGAACCCTAGAATTTTCTTCCCCTCAACTGCATGTAACCCACGTTCTTGCTCAACCAAGTCAGAATGTTTAAAATAAAACCTAAGTGTGCTATTTATACTGTTGAGAATATTTCCCGGAATAACAAGCAATGTGGCACGGAGTGTATCACAGAGCACTCCCTCCGTACTATGGAGGTATCGTGGACCCTCACTGGAATTCGGCTCCTCAGCAATTTCACCTAAGCGTGCCACGGCCTGCATCGCGGAGCCTGGATAACGTGCCACGGTTCTATCGCTCACCTACACTGGAAATTCATGTCCCAGGTAATTGTACTCAATGTGACATGGAGTGCATCGCGTAGCACTGCCTCCGTGTCACGGAGGTAACGCGAACCTCCACTGGAAATTGCCAAATTTAATTCACTCGAGGCAGAATACCTCCGCGATGGCATCGTGATACGGCTCCATCGCGGAGCCCTTATTTTTGCTGCTCTTCCTTGTCCTTTTCCACTCCTTGTTTCCAAGTCCATTCCCGATTTTTACCAACATGTATGTTAGCTTCCCAAAATTCCATTTTACTTGCAAAACAACACTAATCATGTTGGTTAGTATAAATTCACATTTAACTACAAATCACATGAGAATGTACACAATAATGATAGACAAACAAGTCGAATTGAAGCATTTAAGTATCACTTGGGCATGAAATTCTGCCCAAGATCTCTTACCCTAAACTTAAAACCTTGTTCGTCCTCGAACAATATTCTCACATCTCATGCAATTGACACTCACGCATAGCTACTTTGGCTCAACAATTCAAGCTATGGCTATACCGGTTATTTTTAATATAGCAAATCATCAAGAAAACATGCATAGTCTCATCAATACGATGAAGTACATCACATTAAGATCTCCTAAGCTCAAGAATCAATTCTCGATCTTGAAAAACTCGTGCAAATCAACTGATCAAGACATCTGGCACGAAATTAATCTCTCGTCAAGCATGTGCCCTCACAACACAAGAGAAATACCCCATTTGCTATCATATGATTTCCAAAGCACTACATGTAGGGGTATATGAATACAATTTCGCTCTCTCTCCCAAAGAATTCACATGCATCATGTCATGAACCATAGGCTTGCCTCTAGTGTATTACTCCACTAATATAAGGACGAGTGATGTAAGATCACGTAGGACTTAACGGGTTGTAATGTAAGCTAAGGAACTAGCAAATACTGGGCTAACCAATAATAGCAACTAGCTTCCTTAAGCGCTTTTCAATACATCCAACCATCATTACGACCATTTTTTTCTTCCTTCATCCTCCCATTCTTGAAGAAATTTTTTCTTTGTTTTTGTTCCCATTTCTTTAAGCACACTCGACTTACTAGCAAAGATTAGTTATACATCTTTATTTTATTTAATTTCAGCAAGTGCACCTTTGACCTTTTCTTTAACTTTCACCACTTCCGCTTTTCCTTCCATTTCACACTTTGTACTCCTTGACACTGTGGGATAATTATTTTTCTTGAGTGCTTAAGAGTTTTTGATCAAATTCACGGCTAATGAAAAGAAGGACTTAAGCTCGGTTTGTACCTCTTCAAAGAAAGAAAAAAATAGGCTAAAGGCTCAATGGGGCTAACTAGGAAGCACATTCAAGGTAGGTAAGATAATGGAGAAACTTTCGGTTTATTCAAAGAAACGCCTACATCCTTTCCTACAATACACATCCTTCATTTCGTTTAGTGCACACACCAGGCAAGTTCTAGACACTTCACAATAGCATGGAATAATCGAAACCTCACCTCACACTCATTGCACAGCTCAACTCAAGACATATTCACAGACTCTTCAATCAGCTAATTACAAGAATTCACTATTAAGCCTCGATCACACCGAATCGTACTCTATGGCCTAGGTATCTCAACATGTTTACACATTTGCATGCTTTCATAAGAATCACCTTTGCAACTCAATATCATGTACAACACGTAACAAGAATTCCAAACCATGAAGTAGCGGCATGTTTGCGAAACAAACAAAACAAAGAAAAGAAAGAAAAAAACTACTCCTATCGACTACATTTCCCTTAAGACGGTCGTCATCCATCCATCATAGGGAACGGTCACTATCTACGAATTTGGTTCAATGGGACTATTCTCAGTAAAAGCACCGAAAACAAAGGCGGAGAAACCCAACATAAAAGAAATTTAACAAAAATTTTTAAAAATTTCGATTATTTCGATAGAAAACAAAAATATTTACACAACAACCATTCAACAACAGCTCAACACAACACACAACAGCTTAACATTCATTACAATACCAACTTAATTACAGACACACCACACAAAGTCACAGGCTCACATTTTTCACAGGCACAACAACACAAAACATAAACATAAATAAAAATAAAAACGAAACAGTTGGCACCTAACTACTCCCACCCTACACTTAAATCGAATACTTTCCCCAGTGTTCACATAATTTCAACATATAACAAAGGTAGGTGGTGAAACTCCCTGATCAATCCAAGTATTCAACTTCTTCATCAGGTGCCGTTGCCTCATCTCCCATATCAGAATCGCCCCCGCTGTCCTCATCTGACTCAACATCTGAGTCCTCCCAGTGTGTCTCCTCATCAGTGGGGACATCATCATCTACGGGCTCCACAAATGCGGGCCCCACTCTGCATAGAGCTCGGGCATTCTCGCCGAATGGGTAATCCAGCTCGAGCTGCCACAGCTCATCCTCTGTTGCAGGCCCCCCGCCAATGCGCAACTGCAGCATCTGCATCCCGTACATGCGGGCCATATACTGATCATCCAGAGCATGTCGCTCGGCTAGTGTGAGCACCGACCCATGAGTAGTGTCAGGTGCCTTGATTTTGGTGACATCCAAGGCACGCCTGTCAATCTGTGGGATGTAATCCAGGGCCTCCTCCTCGATATCATGGCCCCTCAGGAACGTGGTAAGCAAACCACCGAACCCGTATCTGTGCCCCTGATGTAGTCGGGCTCTCTTCATGGCGGAGATGATCACCGCCCCAACGTTTATCTCAAGCCCCTTCATCAGGGCATACACCAAGCAGACTCGGTCCCGGGTGACATCTGTCATGTGCACCCCCGGGATCAAGCATGAGCACACAATTTTCATCCAAATCCTGGCTTCTCTGTTCATCTGAGAGTAGGGAAACGTCTGGTGGTAGCCCCTCTCCTTGTGCCTGCTCCACCTTGCTGTCGAACAGGCTCCACATAGAGTGCGTCTGATGTCCGCATAAGGTGGAGTGATGTTCAGCTACCGAAGGACATGGGCGTCTGTGTCCCGCGCCCCCAATATAGCATTCAAGTGATGGGGCTCAAAAGTGACAACCTGCCCCCTAATTTTGAAGGTGTGACTGCGGAGGGTCGGGTTCCAGTTGGCATAGAACTCCCGAATGAGATGGAGATTGCACTCCTTGGGATCTTCGAAGATGAAGTTCAGCCCAACGATGTCAATCCGGTGTACGATTCGCGGGAATTCCTGTGCCAGCGGCTCCCTTGATATTTGCTCCTCCGGGAAGTATTTGGTTTCTTTGTGTTTTGCATACCATTTCTTCTCTTCATCGTCACCCATCGAGTTCCGTATTGTCGGTGTTGGCCTCTCAGAACCGCTGGTGCTGCTGGAAATGCTGTTCCCAGTCTTATCCTTTTCCTACCGGTGCCCGATGTGGATACGCCCTTTCCGTTGTCTTGCCTGCCTGACATTGTTCCTGTACAATCAAACAGACAGTCCCAATATTATTCAAGTCATAATTAGCTTCAACCAAGGTTGGGTTTAATTAGGTCACCCCACACTTAGTCTTTAGCCACAATCAAAACAATTCGACAAGACATTCATGATTTTCCTCATTCTTAACATTCAAACGGCTTAGTGCATTCATATAAATCGATGGAACAATTACTATGTACTACTCAGACTTCATACAATGAATAATATTATTGCCATCGATTCACTTTCAACATCATAGCACTTAGCCAAATTTTTGTTCTCAACAACCTATGCAAGTCACCAATTTCATTCTCCCGAAAATCCCTTGTCTACTTCGCATATTCAACATTAATCACAATATAATTCAATTCACCCAACATGCACAACCCAATTTTGTTCAACATTTCAAACAATTTTAGTCTTCTTCCTATTCAATTTCCAACCCTAGCTACCAATTTCGCAAAAATTAATAAAATATGCATTCATCGAGTTCATATACTAACAACGATACTATGAACATCGATCAATCATAACTTAAATGAATTCAAGCTTAATTCTCACTTAGGGCAAGGTTCAATCATTACACATGTTCAAGAATCGAAAATTCAAGCAAAAATGAGGTAAAGTTCAAGAACATACCTTTAATCCGATAAAATTGAAGAAAACTCGAAGAAAATCGATGCCTAGGTCCATGTCACATTGGGGGAGAAGGGAATTTGGGGTGTTGATCGCGGAGGGAATCGAAAATAATGAAAGAAATGAGGGAAATCGGGGTTTTAAAAGTGTTTTTCGCGCGGGTTACCCGGCGACCCGGTGTGACCCGACGCGAAATAGCACTCAACGTGTCATGGAGGGTAACGCGTAGCACCTCCTCCGTGACACGGAGCCATCGCGCCAGTGTTCTGGATTTTTAAAAATTCGGAACACTCTTCAACGTGTCACGGAGGGTAACGCGGAGCACCTCCTCCGTGACACGGAGCCATCGCGTAGGCTCACTGTAATGTGTCAATTTTTATTTTTCTCACCTCGATTTTTTCCTTTGCGTTTCTTTGCATTTTTGCCCTCTGTTCCACCTGAAAATCACTTCACCACAAGAAATTGGTTAGCATTCATAGGTTTCAACACAAAACAAAATTTTTATTTATTTATTTATTTTTTTCTTTTTCTTTTCTTTTTCTCTTTGTTTTTTTTTCAAATAGTTCTACTCATCTATTACAACAATTTCACGGGTTGCCTCCTGTGCAACACCTAATTTACCGTTGTGGCTCGACGTCATTCATTGCTCAATCATCCTCTAGAGTGATGGACGTCTTCTCTCGAATAACGTCATCACCCCAATAATGCTTACATCACTGCCCATTTACTAAGAACGTGGAACTTCTATCTTCTTGCCACAACTCCACCGCCCCGTGCGGGGTCATTCTTACCACCTCAAACGGCCCTGACCATTTGGACCGCAATTTTCCTGGAAAAAGCCTCAATCTTGAATTGAATAGCAATACTTTCTGCCCCCGCTCAAAGATCTGATGCACCATATGCTTATCGTGCCACCTCTTTGTTTTCTCTTTGTAGCACTTGGCACTTTCATAAGCATGCCAACGAAACTCATCAAGTTCGCTGAGTTGCATCAGCCTCTTCTTACCAGCTAGCTCTAGATCCATGTTCAATTTCCTCACAGCCTAGAAAGCTCGGTGTTCTAGCTCCACAGGCAGATGACATGCCTTTCCATAGACCAATCTGTACGAGGAAGTCCCAATTGGTGTCTTGTACGCAGTTCTATAAGCCCACAACACATCGTCGAGTTTGCTTGACCAATCACTACGTTGTGCATTCACCATTTTCTGTAGAATCTACTTTACTTCTCTGTTCGACACCTCCACTTGCCCACTAGTTTGGGGATGATATGCTGTTGCTACTTTGTGGTGCACCCCATACTTAGCTAGCAAATTCTTAAAACTTGCATTTACAAAATGAGCCCCTCCATCACTGATAATGGCTCGGGGTGTCCCGAACCTGGTGAAAATGTGCTTTTTCACAAATTTTGTTACCACCTTGTTGTCATTCCTGGGGCAAGTTGTTGCTTCAACCCAGTTTGATATATAATCAATGGCCACCAAGATGTAACGATTACCAAATGACGGTGGGAACGGGCCCATGAAATCTATACCCCATACATCAAATATCTCCACTTCTAATATCTACTGCAACAACATTTCTTGCCTTCTACCAATTGTGCCTGTTCTTTGACATCTATCACACATTTTTACATATGCTATAGAGTCTCTAAACAGTGTAGGCCAAAAGAAACCTGACTGTAGCACCTTGTGTGTTGTCTGCCCACCTCCGTGGTGGCCTCCATACAATGAAGAGTGACAACTCCTCAACACTTCTGCAATCTGGATCTCCGGAATGCATCTTCTCATCACCTGATCTGGTCCCTACTTAAATAAGTACGACTCATCCCAAATATAATACCTGCAATCATGTCTCAACTTCTTTCTTTGCTGAGCTGTAGCTTCCGGTGGATAAACTCCACTCACTAGCAAATTCACAATGTCTGCATACCAAGGGATTTCAGCTTCCCTTATTGCTAAGAGCTGCTCATCCAGGAACTCTTCTTTGATGCTGTCACCTTCCTTCACATGCGACCGGCTTTCCAATCGCGATAGGTGATCTGCCACTTGATTCTCTCTTTCCTTTCTGTCCCGAATCTCTAGGTCAAACTCTTGTAACAACAAGATACATCTGATCAGCCTGGGCTTTGCATCCTTCTTGTTAAACAGATACCGAATCGCTGCATGATCGGTATACACCACTACTCTAGAACCCACCAAGTAGGACCTGAATTTATCAAATGCGAACACCAATGCTAGCATCTCCTTTTCAGTGACTGTATAATTGACTTGGGCTGCGTTAAGTGTTTTTCTTGCATAATGAATAGAATGAAAAATTCTATTCCTCAGCTGCCCCAATACATCTCCTACAACCACATCGCTTGCATCACACATTAGTTCAAACGGTTGTTCTCAATCCGGAGAAATGAGGATAGGTGCTTCTATCAACTTCTGTTTCAACTCCTCGAATGTTTTGACACAATACTCATCAAACTCAAACTTCACCTCTTTTTCTAGCAACCTGCATATTGGTCTAGAAATTTTAGAGAAGTTCTTGATGAACCGTCTGTAGAACCCTGCATGTCCGAGAAAACTGCAAACACCCTTCACTGACACAGGTGGTGGTAGCTTTTTAATAACCTCGATCTTTGCACGATCGACTTCCAACCCCTTGCAAGACACTTTATGGCCAAGGAAGACACCCTCCTTGACTAAGAAATGACATTTCTCCCAGTTGAGTACAAGGTTGGATTCTTCACAACGAGCTAGCACCCTGTCAAGATTCTGCAAACAAGTAGCTGAATTACCGAAAACAGAAAAATCATCCATAAATACCTCGATGAAATATTCCACCATATCATGGAAGATCTCTATCATGCATCTTTGGAATGTGGCGGGTGCATTGCATAACCCAAATGGCATCCGCCGGAAAGCATATGTCCCATAAGGACATGTGAAAGTAGTCTTCTCTTGGTCCTCCGGTGCTATGGCTATCTGGTTATAGCCAGAATAACCATCAAGGAAACAATAATATTCTTGACCTGTCAATCTATCCAATATCTGATCAATAAACGGGATAGGATAGTGATCTTTCCTTGTGGCCTCATTGAGCTTTCTGTAGTCCATGCAAATCTGCCAGCCTGTGACTGTGCGTGTAGGGATCAGCTCATTTTTCTCATTGGTGACCACTGTCATTCCTCCTTTCTTTGGGACACACTGAACGGGGCTGACCCATTCGCTGTCTGAAATAGGATAGACCACACCAGCATCAAGCCACTTAATTACTTCCTTCCTAACCACATCCTTCATCATCGGATTCAACCTCCGCTGATGTTGTACAGTTGGCTTTTCTCTTTCCTCCATTAAAATTTTGTGTGTGCAAAAAGCTGGATTGATACCCCGAATGTCTGACATTTATCAGCCCATTGCTTTCTTCCTCCTCTTAAGAACCACCAATGCATCCTTTACCTGTGCCTCCGTCAATTTTGCGGAGATGATTACTGGCAAGGTGTCATCTTCCCCCCAAAAGACATATTTCAAATGTGGAGGCAATGTTTTCAACTCCAGTTTTTGTGCTTCCTCAATAGATGGTTTTGGCAATGGTTCCAGGGACCTGATCAATGGCTGAAAGTCTTGCTTCCTTAGATACCATTTTGATTCATTTAGCATTTGCACCATCTCATAAGTATCTCTATCTCCGAAATGATCGGAGCTTATCAACGCTCTCTCCAATGGATCTCGAGAATCAACAATCTGAAGAATTTCTTCTTGGTTTAGCACATTGATTGCTGAAAGCTCCTCATAGATGGCCGGAAGCTTCATGGCCTTATACACATCAAATACCTCCACTTTTTCATGCGCTCGCATGGTTAGCTGGCCTGCAGCTACATTAATCAAAGCTCTCCCGGTTGACAAGAAAGGATGTCCCAAAATAAATGGGACTTCCGCATCCAGCTCAAAATCCAAGACAATAAAATCTACCGGGAATATGAGGGAGCCCACTTGCACTAGCACGTCCTCCACAATGCCATCTGGTCTGGCCAAAGAACGGTCTGCTAACTGCAAGATCATTGTAGTTGGTCTAGGACTTCCCAACCCCAACTTCTTGAACACTGATGTCGGCATCAAGTTTATGCTCGCTCCCAAATCACATAGTCCGCGAGCTTGGATACATTGCTCGATTGTGATCTAAATTGTAAAGCTCCCAGGGTCCTTGAGCTTTGTTGGCAACCTGTTCTGAATCTGGGAAGTGCACTCCTCAGTATGCGCCACCGTAGCATACTCCGTCAATCTGCTTTTGTTGGCTACGATGTCCTTGATATACTTTGCATATTTAGGCACTCCCTGCAAAACATCAACCAAAGGTACATCTTTTTAAAACAAGCTTCCTCCTTGTGTTTCTTTAGACTTTGAGGGAACGGGGGTGGTGGTCTTTCTGCCTGACTGCCTTCTCCTTCCCCCTCTCATAATCATGCTCCCTATCTTTTTCCACTGCTCCTGATTGCTGAGGTGGTCTTTCTGGTTCCATCTACTTGAGTTGTAATCCACTTCTTGTGGTCACTGCATTGACCTGCTTAGGATTCGGGTCAGTGTCACTCGGTAGTCCTCCTCTGGACCTGGTGTTTTGAGCTCCAACTAGTTGTCCAAACTGGTACTCCAACGCCTTAGTAGCTAACTGCTGATTTTTCATGTCTGCCACTAATTTCACATAATCAGCCTGCATTTGAGCTTGGTTAGCTATCATTGTTCTAAACATTTCCTCAATGCTGATGGGTGGTGGAGGAGGTGCATTGTTTCCTCTGTATTGAGACTGATAATTCTGTTGCCCCCCTTGATTCTTTACACACCCTGATTCGAACTCTACCCTTGATGGTTGTTACTACGCCAAGAGAAATTCGAATGATTCCTCCAATTTGAGTTGTAATTATTGCCATACTACTGGTGATTATTTCTCTGGACGTTTCCAATAAAGTTCACTGAATCTGGATTTGCACCACAACACTCAGCTGAGTGTTCATTACTACCGCATACTTCACACCAAACCTGGTGCACTACATTAACTGGGGCTTGTGGTTGATTCAAGCTCATATTGCTGAAGTGGGTGTTGAGTTGATTTTGCAATGCAGCTATTTGTGCAGCGATAGCTGTAAAACCATCCGCCTCAAAGACTCCTGCCGCTTTCCTTTCTCCTCCTCTTGAAGAGTCCGCATTCCACTCTGGATTTCCCTGTGAAATACGATTTAACAAAATATACAGCTCCTCATAAGTCTTTTCTAATGCTTGTTCCCCAGCTGCTGAGTCTAGCAAAATTTTGTGTGGGGTTCCAAACCCTCTATGAAAGTATGCACCAACACATCATTAGACTGGTGATGGTGGGGACAATCCCTTAACAATGATTTGAACCTTTCCCAAGCTTGATACAGATTCTCCCCCTCTCTTTGTTTAAAACTTAGAATCTGACTTCTAAGTATGCTGTTTTCCCGGATGGAAATAATCTTATCGAAAATTTTCTTGCAAGATCATCCCAAGTGGTGATAGAGTTAGGTGGTTCAGCTTTCAACCACCTCTTTGCTTCCCCCAATAATCAAAATGGGAATAATGTAAGCCTTACGTAATCGGATGATACTCCAGCGGGGATGTAAGTGTCACTTATCTCCAGAAAGTTTTAGAGATGTTGTTGTGGATCTTCATGAGGGAGACCTATGAATTGCCCGCTGGTGTGCAACAATTGCTCCATATTCTATTTAAGCTCAAACCTCCCTCCTGGCTCTGGTCTGCGAATACTTGATGTAACATTGTTAGCATGTGGGATTGCCACTTTGCGAACCGGCCTAGCTGCCATTTCCTCGGGCACTAACACTTCCCTCACAATTGGTGGATTCTGTTGTTGCTCCAGGATCGTCTGCCTGAGCAACTGTAGCTTTTTCTCTAGAGCTTCCCTTCTTTGACGATGAAATTGTCTTTCCGGCTCTATATATGAATCCACCAACTCCTTGTCTCTTGCCAGCGTTCAAAAGTATTCAATATCTGCAAGAGAAAGGCTAAGACCAAGTTGTCAGCACTTATATAGAATTTGTGAACTAACACGAAGAAAATAAATTTACCAATTGCCAGTCCCCGACAAAAACTTGTTCGGTTCTGTGGTGACTACACGCAAGTGCATGTGGTCGAACAAGTAGTAAAGTGTCTTAAGTAAAGCCAAGTATCAATCCCACAGGGACTGAGCTACGGTACTAATTAACTTAAGTGTTAATGAACTATATCTTTAAGAATGCAGACAACCAAATAAATAATATTTTGAGAGTTTGAGTTTACGGATTAATAAGAATCTAAGGCAAAATTATAAACTGAGTCTGAACAATAGTAATGAGCAAGCTGAGGTTAAAACGAACATGCAGGGAATTAATTTATCAAAACAATTCAGTTAATCTTTCCTTCGGTTGCTAGTCAAGAATTATTGCCCATGGATTAGAACTTTCAACTCCTATCCAACATAAGAATCATGATCCTTAATCTACATTTCTTTGATAAAAGAATTTCATGTTCTAGCCATACATTCCCGATTCCTTAATTGACTAATAATACTTTCAGATATATCTCTATTCTGAATGTAAATCAATTCTCAATTTTCCAAACTAAAAAGAGATCATATCCTACCAATTCGCATCTTTCCAATTTCTTTCCTTTTCAAAATCAAAATTGGATTTTTTAGATATACATTAGTTAATTACATTCCACTACAATTGTTCTTAACCTCAGCAAGAAGTGAATTTAGCCACTCATTTGTTGATTTAACATCCTCAAATAAGTAGAATTCATACAAACAATTGAGATAAAATAGAAAGAGATAGAGAAGAACCCTAGAATTTTCTTCCCCTCAACTGCCTGTAACCCACGTTCTTGCTCAACCAAGTCAGTATGTTTAAAATAAAACCTAAGTGTGCTATTTATACTGTTGAGAATTTTTTTCGGAATAACAAGCAACGTGGCACGGAGTGTATCGGCAGAGCATTCCCTCCATGCCACGGAGGTATCGTGGGCCCTCACTGGAATTCGGCTCCTCAACAATTTCACCTCAGCATGCCACGACCTGGATCGTGGAGCCTGGCCAACGTGCCACGGTGCTATCGCGCACCTACACTAGAAATTGATGTCCCAAGTAATTGTACTCAATGTGACATGGAGTGCATCGCGTAGCATTGCCTCCGTGTCACAGTGGTAACGCGAACCTCCACTGGAAATTGCCAAATTTAATTCACCCGAGGCAGAATACCTCCGCGATGGCAGCGTGACATGGCTCCATCACGGAGCCCTTATTTTTGCTTCTCTTCCTTGTCTTTTTCCACTCCTTGTTTCCAAGTCCATTCCCGATTTTTACCAGCATGTATCTTAGCTTCCCAAAATTCCATTTTACCTGCAAAACAACACTAATCATGTTGGTTAGTATAAATTCACATTTAACTACAAATCACATGAGAATGTACACAATAATGATTAACAAACAAGTCGAATTGAAGCATTTGAGTATCACTTGGGCATGAAATATTGCCCAAGATCAGCTCCACAAGCTCTTTATTCCTAGCCAGCTCGGCAAGACAACCTGTCACCTGCAATAAGTCAGACTAAGATCAAGTTTCTCAACACTTAAGGAAATTAAAAATCACACAAAAACAGAAAAATTTACTAAAATTCGCCGAGTCCCGGGCAACGACGCCAAAAACTTGTTGAGACTGCGCAACAGTGGCGCCAAAAACTTGTTGACGACTGCGCCCAAGCGCACATGCAAGTGTACATGGTCTTACAAGTAATACAGTGGCCCTTTTTAAGAGCCGGATGTCAAACCCACAGGGACTGGACCAATTCAGCTAATTATCAAGTTCAAGTGTGATATTAACTTTCACAACTGTTGATTTAGACTTTTTCAATAAATTTTAATTAAGTCTAGGGGTGGTCATCAAAAATACTCTGAAGCAACTCAAGGAGCAACTAGAGCTAAGGCCAGATAATCATGCGATACTATGCTTCGTAATGGTTTAAGTATGGAATTCTCAATTATCGTCTCACATAATTACAATTGCATGTTCATGGTCTTTCGAGCCTCTAAACACGACAAACTAGCCTCACAACTACATCGTTGAGCAGGGATGTGACATTTTAGTTCGTGGGCAATTCAATTATGGGGATGTGGTTTACGGGGTTTATGCTCTTGATTAGGGACTTTTGTATCTCTAATCATTTAACCGAACTTAGATTCACAACTACTTCTACGAGTGGTGATGTGATAATTCTAAGTTGGTGTCTAGCTCATCCCATTTTAGTAACCAAGCAAGGCAAATTAGGTATAATTTCTTATCCTAATCGCGAATTATATCGTAAGACACAAACTTGCTCCCTACATTCTTTGTTCTTGCCTAGGTTTACTTTCTCAAGATTTTACTTAGGTGTAACGTGTGTGTTTTCATGGTGATCAATCATAAAAACAACCATAATTAAGAACGTAAGACAAAACAATAATTAATAACTTAAAACCAAAACAAATTCACATAGTCACAATCATACCTTGTGGCTTCAACCCTAGAGGAAGGGTTCTAACCACTCAAGTTCGTATAATTACAAGAAAACATAATTAAAGTAACATACTTACAAGAATTGGTAGAAGAGAAGATGAAATTTAAGAACCCTAGGTGAGTTCTCTCACTTCTCCCTTCACTCCTTGGTAGTTTTTTAGAAATATTTTGTGACAAAATGTTTTTAGGAAATATTTCGTGACAAAATGTTTTTAGGAGCTAAGGGACCTATTTATAGTAAATGTGAGGTGTATAATATTATTCCCGGCATGAAATAGCTCCGTGTCACGGATGTTATCACGTCAATTTGCCTCCATGACACGGAGGCATCACGTAGGCACTTTGGAATTTGCATAAAATACACACCAGGCAGAAGCTGGCCGCGTTGGCAGCGTGCCACACTGCTTGTGCAGCATGTTTGAGGGTGTGTCACGACCCTTGTCGCGCAGCTAGGCCTGCCGTGGCATGTTACTGTCGTGCAGGTGGGCTGTTTCGCGTGTTCTCCTTGCCAACTTTCGCGTTTTGCTTTCGATTCCATGCCTCCACTTCACCAAATCATAGATTAGTTCCTCAAATTCATTTTAAACCTAGAAAAACAAGAACTAACCATGTTGGTTAGTTTATATATTCACATTTACATAAAATTACATGAGAATGTATATAAATAAGTAGCTAAACAAGACAAAACTAAGTTGTAAAGTATCCCTTGGGCATTCCATTTTTCCCAAGATTACTAGGTCGCAATCGAGTGGACCCAGGTGCGTGTCCGCCGCAGTGGGACGTTTTCTGCCATAGCGGAACCGCTGCAATGGTAAATAGACTCACTGTAGCGGGTAACGCGGACTAGAATTTCACAATCCCATTCCATTTAGGATTTTAAAAACCTAGCCTCTACAAGGTCTTAATAAAAATGCTCAAAAATAGAGAACAAACTTTTGAGAAAAAGAAGAAGGGCTAGGAGGTGAAGATTTATCCTCCATGGCTAAGATTTTCTGCAAGAACTCAAGAAATCGATGCAAGCATACAATTGGGAACGTCTCAGCGATAGCTTGGCACCCAGGTAGGCTATGGTTTACTCACTCTTATGTTAGACTTTGATTAGATAAACACATACATACATATGATCGATACGCTTGGAAGGGTGGGATTGAAACTTAGATAAATTATTGTCGGATAATTAAAATCCGTGAGATTCTGAGGATGAGTTGATTAGGAAAAAGGTAGTGATATTTTCGTAATGTGAAAACCCCTCAGAAAGAGATGGCAATAATAATTAGTCTATGCCTAAGGGTGTATGTGGGACCAGATCAATTGTATGTAGATTTACTTTCTGGCGTTGTTGTTAAATATGTTTCTGTGTATAGAATCATATGGTCATTCTTTTGGAATTGAAATCTTGGACAGTTAAACATGTAAAACATATATAGAAGATGCAATAAATGAATGATTAATTGGTTATGATTATTATAGAACATGACTGAGATAATGGACGATATGGAGGGTAAATCATTGATATGATGGTGAATATGAAGTGTAGGGACAAAAAGGTAAAGAACTAGGATGAACAGATTAGTACGATCATACTCTGAATAAGGATTGGAAACTTGAGTGGCTCGTACCCGGGTGAGCATCTGGGCGAGCGGTATGAGAGAATACACAGAAAAGTATGACTAAAAGACCATACGACTGGGTGTACGGATATGAGTACATAAATAGGTATGATAAAGGACTCATATGGAATGGTGTATATTACATGAATTTCTAGACTCTCCTGCAAGTCATGACTAGAAAGGCAAGCATAAGACTCTCTGGCATGTGTGTACAGTGATGTAACGAAGGTGTGTGCCCGGCATATCACTGATGGATGATTGTGTGATAGAAAATGTGCGGGTATGGTTAATTATACATATGGCTACAGATACAAAAAGGTACAGGTATACAAGTGTGATATGAGATATACAGACACGATTCGAGTTGAGATGAGAAATATGACCGTAATGGCTACATGATTTATATATGATATATTATGGTGTTTTCTGTGGTATGTAGATAGGTATGTACAGGTGCTTTAATGTTTGGGAAAAATTGACTCCCTCAATATGTTTTGATGAGTGCTATGTGTATTTAAATTGGTTAATCTAATTTGCGATTGAATGTTTTATTTTAATTGGGTCTATGGATTATAAGAGATAGTATGAAGGGTTTAAAAAAAGATAGTGAATGACCGCGAGATAGAGAATAGACTTATTTAATTGATGTACCTCACTAAGAAGGGTTGGAAAATCCTGTACGAAATTACATAGGCTAATAAATGATAAAAACAGACTTGGTCAATCATAGTGAAATGGTAAGAGAGATAGTAGTGTTATAGAAGTTTATAGCGGAAATAAACAGAACTAAAATCAACCAAAAATCGGGTGTTGACTATTAGGTACATTGCTGTAACGAACAAATAGTCGCGATAGCGGGACTGCTGTGGCTGTCTGAGTAAATCGCTCAGTGGAATGGTAAGGAGGCAGAATGAAGATTAATTCATGGATATAATGGTAGGGTCACTTCACAAACCCTAATGAGACTTAGGGAAAGAGAATGTAGGATTAAAATTTATTGAGTGGTTATACATGTGGATTAATTGTTGAATTTAGTAGCATTGATTGTATGTTGGCTTTTATGCTGTTGTATTAACTAACTTTAGTCGGCCGATGATACCTACTAGTACATGTGGTGTACTGATACTACCTTGCTATGCCTTTTGGTATAGGTCATGGCAGGTTTGAAGTTCTTTGATTGGCATGGAGCACTCAGCATCAACTTTTGTGTCTTTCTTCTTAAAACGAAGCTGTGCCTTTTTGATATTGTCATGTATTCTATTAGAGCTCTTATACCTGTCTTGACTAGATCTTGGGAGAGTCCTAGATTTGGGAAGTTTGTATTTTTATTTTTATTTTGAGTTATTATTGATTAATGAAAAGTATTGAGAAATTTGAGTAATGATGGCAATGTTCTGCAAGGGTTCTCCTATTGAGTAGAGCCGATGTAGGTGCTCCCACGACCTACCTATTTGGGGTCGTGACAAACTGGTATCAGAGTGTTTAGGTTACAGGTCTTATAATTACAAGACCAATGCTGAGTAGACTCCTGCGGATTGGTGTGTATACGTCCACATCTAATCTTCAGGAATCTATCAGGCATTTAGAAAATTTTTGCTTATTTCTTTCCCATCGTGTTGTCTGAATATGTCGATCGCTTGGGTTGAGTACAATTGGTATCTGGAAGACTCTAATTGGTATCTTGACAGGCTTGTGTGTTATTTGACTTTGTATGACGAGGTAAATTGGTGGGCGGGGTTGACTTGTGTGACTTGGAGAAAATGAGAACCCTATGATATTTGTCTTAACGAGCTGCAGCACTGCTGTCTCGCTGCAGCGGACTCGCTACAACAATGAATTCCCGCTGTAGTGGGTCTACTGTCGCGGTAAAGTGACCGTCGCAGCAGACATAGCCAGGCAAGATGCCATATTCTAGGATTTCAAGTTCCCTTGTTTGGAATAGCAACCACAAGCATCAAGAAACCAAAACCATTCAAGCAATGTGAGTATAAGTAAAACCACGGTGATAGAACATAAAGGGGCCAACACGGCCAATGTCAGCGATTGCCAAATGAGCATTCGAAGGACAAGTACCAACATCCAAAAGCAGAAAAAGAAAAAGGAAATAGTATTGTCTTAAAAGCCCCAAACGGGGGCTAAAACAAGTGATAACAACATATAATAGGGGGGAAAGGGAAACACTGTGACCAATCTAGCTGGAGGCCTCATCACTGCCATTGCCTGCATCCTCTTCTGCGCCCTCCTCAAACCCACTGAGAAAGGAGAACTCGGGGTGGTCCTGCCAAGTCACCTGGGGTGTCCTGGCCCTGGGAGCAAGGGTCTTCAGGATTTTCTTGATCCCCTTCCACATGCGGACGAGTATCTTGTCCCGAGAACGTCGCTTCTTCCTCTCCTACTCTGAATCCTCCTGGAGCTCAATATAGACCTGGGTTAGAGTGATAATTACCCCCTACATCTCTTCTGATTCCACAACTGCAGCACTGGAGGATCGACTGGTAGAGGGTCTGCTAGTGGAAGACCTGCTGGGGGAAGGAGGCCTAGATAACCCTCCTAGTAGCTCCTGCATTGCGGCCATCTGGTAGTCTATCCGCTCGAACAGTTCCACGGGCCTGGAAGTGTTGTCCCCACAGTCATCCTCAGTTAAGGCAGACTTTGTCTTCTTCCTACCTCTCCCCGGAGCCCCTGATGTCGCCTAAGCATATGCAAACGCACATGGTCGTCAAGTAATATAGGATTTTAAAGTCCAGATATCGTACCCAAGGGACTTGTCAATTTAATTGTTATAAGATTGTCACTTTGTTTTCACTAATCTACCAAACAATTAAAATGAATATTGGTTTGAAAAATTAAACTACTAAAACTTCAAATATAAAATTAACTAAAACAATTGCAAGCTTGATTATATTTTGATAATGATGAAAGACTAGGGCAATGGCACTTGGTTGGTTTCAAGTTGAGTTTCCAAGACGTAATTAAACTTGCATGATTCTTCCGATGGTTGTTAGTTGAAAGTTACTATCCCATTTCTTGCCACTATCCCTAGCATCCAATAATTATTTCATGAACCCTACCGCCTATATCCCTATGGTCGCGGAGAATAATGAAATCATGGTTATGACTACTTTTATTTCAACTAAATGCGGTTGAAGGGTATATCCCTATCCTCAACAAATTCTATCCTATCACCAATGGGTTCAAGGGTCTCTGAATTCCCGTAATGTATTATTTTTAACCCTTTCAATTCCCTTTCCCAAGTTCAATCGAAAGTCAACAGATTACTTACAAGGTGATCAATCTTATAACTAATAAATTAACACAAATAAATACAAACAACCATAATTGAAGAATCAAAATCAAGTTTAATTATTTGAACAATCAACCATTCACCAAGGCCACAACCCTAGAATGTGAGTCTAGCCACTCATAGACAAGTGGAAATTTAGTCGCCATCATACGAAAATACTAAGTAAAGAAGAGAAAATCTAGTTGTAGAACAGTGTCTTCCTTCCAAATGGCTTACAAGTTTTATAAATGAACTACGAAATATAAAAATGAGTAAAAACCTGCTCCAAAAAGACCAAAACTGCTTAACAAACGACCTCTATTTATAGATGAGCCTTTAAATGGTTCTTCTTCCCTTTAAAACTTGGCCTTAAAATCAGCATTTTCTACCCCAGAATGATCCTGGCATGCTGCCCCATGTATCTCCCCACAAACTTAGTTAAATTTCTAACAATTTCAGCTCTGGACAAGGCATGGGGCGCCCGCCCATCTAGCTAAGGTGTTCGTCAAATTTATCTAAGTCTGGATATCTATGGCGCGGGGCGCCACTCATCTCGCCAAGTTTGTGAAATGCATTTCTCTGAAGTTTAAGGGTTGGCACGACGTGCCAGCCATAGCTCCAACCTGAAGTTTTTGTTCTCTGACATTTGAGAGTTGGTGTGGGGCGTCAGCCATAGCACCAGACCCTTCAACTCCTCAAATCTTCATTCCTTGCATCATTTTGAGCCCATTTTTCTTAGTTTCCTACTCAAATCAACTCAAATCATTTGTTAGCGCATAAAACACATACATACGTGAATTTCAGCATAAATTAAGAATTATGAACTCAAAACATGATCAAATATTGGTAAAACATGGCAAATGAGCATAAGAATATGCCCAACATAACCACCCCACACATAAACCATTGTTCGTCCTCGAACAATCCTTAAAACATACCTAAACTCATGTTTCACCATCACAGTTGACACCTCTATAAAATCATACTCAACCACTATCATGGATCACTCATTGAGTGATTTATCATCATACAACAATTCTCACAAAGCACATAGAAAGATTTCACAATCAAGAACACACAACCTCTATAAATGCGTCATCTTTTCAATACAAAGGGCCAACATGATTAAGTGTGACACATGCAAAAAGTAGTACACCAAATTAGACCTCTTGTGCCCCTTACTTTTAGTGGTGTTCCTCTCTCAAATTCATCAATGTAAAAATATAGAACACAATAAGTAAGACACGCTCACACTCACAAATGATGTAATGCATATATGTAATCATACCATAGGCTTGTCCTTCATGTACGTTAAGACTACCTAATTGCTTCAAGAGATTAAGATCACAAGGACTTTTGTTGGTTGTAATGTCGGCTAAGGGACGGGTAGGATTGATATTTCATTTTATAGTGACTCCCACCCTAAGTACTTTTAAGACATCTTTCAGTTTTTCTTGTCCACCACTTTTTCCTTATTTGTTCACCTTTCACCTAACTCACCATTTTTCTTTTCTTTTTATGCCCCATTTATTTCATCACTTGAATGCTAGTTTTCTAATCATAAAATCACTAAGAATTTTACAATTAAAGCTCTTTTTTTCAATTCCCTAGAAGCAAGTAAATAACATAATTTTTTATGGGCACCCCTTCTCACTTTTCTTTTCTTACCACAACTTTTTCTTTTTTCCTTAACATTATACTTCGGTGGACCTTTACTTTCAGGTCTCAAAGTGCCTAAGACAACTTTGGATCAATAAATCTGAGGTCTCACAAAAAGAGGGATTAAGCTACTATTGGGGCTAAGAAATATTAATGCTTTTAGGCTCAAATGGGGTAACTAGGGAGCACGTACAGGAAAGTAAAACAAATGTGGGAAAACATGGCTTTTCAAAGAAATTCCTTGATCATCTCTCAACTCCCTACCAACTAATTATCCTACATACACTAAGGCAAGTTCTAGATGCTACAACATATACACACAAGGAAATTTAGCTCATCTCTCATGGAAACAAGAATCTAATTAGTTTCTATAGCTACACATTCACACAATCATATTGAATGACAAGTTTATTCATTATTAAGCCCTAAGGATATGTTGAGTCAAATTAAAGAGATATCTGTGTGTCTCATGGATCCTCACTTATGCAATCAAAATGAACACTATATTTACTCCAACATAGCAACTAAGCAGAATATGAAATAGCATACACGCGGATGACCTACGACTCAATCCTTAAAAAAATAAAAAAAAGGTGATGAAACTTCCCTTAAGATGATTGTCATCCATCTATCATAAGGAAACATCATTACTCTATGACTACAACATCTCAAACAAAACAAAAAAATTGACTCCAAGATAAAGTAACCAGACATAACATAGTCAAGACAAATAACAAATCAAAATATCCCAGGCATCCAAGTCAACATCACCATACTAGCTATTAAAACCCATAACCTATAAATCATCAAGTTACTACTACGAGGAATGCCATAATAATGCTACTACCTACTAAAAATAAAGCAATCAAAGAACAACAAGAATTGATCTTTCTTCCACCCCACACTTTAAAAGGTGCACTGTCCTCAGTGCACACACAATCACATCATAAAGGGAGAGAAAAAGAACTTTCTGGATCGCTAAGCATCATCCTCGGGATTGTACTCCTCATCCTCTTCATCATCTTCGCCATCAACATGCATGGAGCCCGTAGCATCCTCCTCCTCCTCATCCTTATCTAAGTCATCAACACCATCAGTAAGGACTATGACCTTATCATCAAAAAGCAGCTCCTCAAAGGATGGGCCTACTCGACACATCAACATAGAACTCTCTATGAGAAGGTACCATGCCTCTAAAGCTGTCATCTCCTCTGTAGTGGCAGGTCGACCTCCTAGCTTTAATTGTAATTCCATCCTTCCAATTATATGTCCCTACCAACTCTCATCCCGGGCTTGCTGACCAGCTATAGTAAGAAGAGGGCCTGTGGAAGGGACAGTATCCTACACCTTTGTGATGTCTATCATCTTTCCAGCCAGGTGTCCTGCCCAAGGTAAGACAAGGTCTGTATCCTCCTCCTTAATACCTGCCTCCCTCAAGAACATGGTCATGAGATCTCCATGATAATATTTCTATCTACAATTGTCTCGTGATCTTCTCATATTATCACGAATCACAACACCAAAGTTGATTGGTATCCCTACATCAGCATGTATACCAAGATAATCCGCTCTCGAGTCACTTCAGTCATATGTGTCCCAAGGAGAAAGAAAACACACACCAACTTCACCCACACCATTGCCTCCCTATTCAAATAAGTAAATGCCAATGTGGAATGAATTCCATTATAATCCCTTGCCCAACGGGCGTATGAGTTCTCACCACATAAAGTGTGACAGATGTCTTTGTATGGAGGCTTCTCCAACAAGATGAAATACTCATAAGGGTCTACTGGAGGTGTCTCTAAGAAGGAATTGAACCTTTTAATTGTGAATCACACCACCTAACCTTTGATCTTTACCTTAGTGCTCTCTCCGAAAGAAGTATCTCAATTTTCATAGAACTCCCTCACCAAAGTGAGGTTGCACCTCTCCAGCTCATTGAAGATATAACCAGTTCCTAACTCACGTATCTTGTCCTGAATGGTCGGGAATTCAAGTGCCAAGCATCCCTCATCTATCCAATTCTCAGGTGCATACTTGGCTTCTTTTTGATTGTTGAACCAAGTAAGCCCATCAGACACTACTGTTTTTGCTCTAAATCTCCTCGCGGGGCCGGCTTTAGAAGCCGAAGAACTAGCCCCCGTTTTGCCTTTCTATCCCTCTTGACACTTGGATCCGCAATAACCACCTCCTTTTATTTTCATTCCATGGTACCTAACAAACAAAAATCAAGAGCTTCACAAAATTAGTTTGTGAACAAAATGGCTAACTAATTAAGTGTTGAAGGTGCAAAATCCACCCCACTTAATTTGTTAGCATGCTTGTGAGAATTTGTCAAATGGAGTACTTAAGACTTCCCCCATCATCATCCAATCTCAACAATTCAATTTAATTCACTAACTCCATACTACACCAAGTTCATGAATTTTTTCTTTCTTTCTTTTCCACTCTCTCTAACTTCAACTTTTTTCAAGAATGCCTCAACTAGGTCATCCCTCTCACTTTCCTCCTCCAATTCATAATTCAAGTCATTCATGTATAGAAGTAACAATATTCAATTAAATCAACAAGCAATAAGCAATTTACTACCATCCAACATGAATTAATCAAGAATCTCACCAACTCAAGCATTTATCACATTCAAGAGTTTAAAGCTTATGTATTCTCTCTTTCTACAATTAATGCATCTAGCCACCAATATTCAAGAATTTAATTCCCCAACCCTCATCATCCACACAACTTCAAATCACCATATTCAACCAAGAATCAAGCTACCCAACAAAGATAACATACAATCATGGAAGAATTTAAGACATTAAGCTTTTCACCAATAATGATGATTTTGGATTCTAAATCTTTGGAAAGATGGGTGTGGGATCATGCTTTCATCATTAATCAAACAAGAGAGAAGAAATATACTTACTTGAATTGAACATGAGAGCTTCACCAACTTATTGGAGAAGACAACAATGGAGGGGAGAGGGGAAGAGGAATCTACAGCTAATTGGAGAGAGAGAGATAGGAACTTTTTGCCTTTTTTTCCCAACTTTTTGAGGGAAAAGGATGAATACGACTCTAAATAAAGAAGTGGGCATGGGCTTTTATGTAATTTTAAGATATTTTGAGCCAATATTGACCAAAAATTTTCATCCAGCAAGCCCCTGGCGCGCTGCCCCCTCTCTCTCACCACGGACTTAAAAAAAAAAGTTTTCTTTGGAGATAGGGGGCTGGCGCGACACGCTAGCCATAGCCTCACCTAGAAATTTTTTTTCTAGGATTTAACTTCTAGCGCCTAGTGCCAGGCGTCTCACCCCAGGCTCACACTTTTAGCTCAATGTACCAATTTTTTCTTACCTCTTACGCCCTGTTCATCTCTACAAACAAAGAAAAATATACAAAATGTTATAAGGATAGGTTGCCTCCCACCAAGCGCCTAATAGTCGTGGCAAGACATTCATGGGTTGCCTTCCATGTAGTGCCTGATTTAACATCCTGGCATGACTATGGTCCCCGTCACTCCTTCATCCGAGTGAACTTGTGACCATACCAAGGATCTGCTAAATTTTCATGCAGCACTTGCCGCTCCACTAAAAATGAGTAAACGACTGCTCTAAGAAGTCCAAAACTGCTTAACAAATGACCTAAGGCCTCTTTTTATAGATGATCCTTTAAATGACGTTTCTTCCCTTTAAAACTTGACTTTAAAATCAGCATTTTCTACCCAGGAATGACCCTGGCGCACCGCCCCATGTATCTCACCATAGACTTAGTCAAATTTCCAATATTTTCAGCTTTGGACAAGGCCTGGCGCCCCCCTATCTCGCTAAGGTGTTCGTCAAATTTCTATAAGTCTGGACACCTATGGCACGGAGCACCACTCATCTCGCCAAGTTTGTGAAGTGCATTTCTCTGAAGTTTAAGGGCTGGCGTGCCCCAACCTGATGTTTTTGTTCTCTAAAGTTTGGGACTTGGTGCGGGCCGCCAGCCATAGCAGCAGACCCTTCAACTCCTCAAATCTTCATTCCTTGCATCATTTTCAGCCTATTTTGCTTAGTTTCCTATTCAAATCAACTCAAATCATTTGTTAGCGCATAAAACACACACATATATGAATTTAAGCATAAATTAAGGATTATGAACTCAAAACATGATCAAATATGGGTAAAAACATGGAAAATGGGCATAAAAATATGCCCAACATCAGCCCCCTTCACCCCCAGAGGGACAAAGGGCCTGTCACAGCCCACGATGAGGTCCTTGGACTCTTGGCACACCTTAGCACATTTGCAGAGCCTAGTAATAAGAGAAGGGAAAGGCAGGCTGGTGATGGGCTTAGCCGAGAAGTACCTCCACTCTTCCAGGATTTGAGCTCCCACATTCACCCTTACCCCACTCAATACACACGCCACCACCAGATCATGGGGATAGGTTACGTCCGTAATATTAGAGGAAAGGTGGATCCTCCGAGACACCAGATTGAGCCACCTCCTGGCCTCCACAGAAACATGAGTGCTCTGGATACCCGTACTAGTAATACCCCAATTGGTTGAAGCCCTTCGCTCCTCCATCACCAAGGTATCCACCAACCACTTCCCGTTTCCATCCACATCTCGGGCTTTTAGCTCCTCCTTCGGGGGGTTGGGCAGACCTAGTGCCTCATTAATGGCAGTAGGGGTGAGAAGAATTTGCCTGCCCCTAACATAGGCCACTGGCTCCTTGCAGTTCGATACCATAATTGGGAGGTTGGAATAGAACTCCTAACCCAAGAATCGTTGACCTTACACGGGTTGTCCACTAATTGGCCCCAGCTTATTTCATGGAGAAGGGCATAAAACTTGAGCGCTTTCTCTCCACATCCTGCTTGACGAATCCACCTCTCATGAAGTAGATCCTTAGTTTCCTGCTCAATGTATCAGAATTGACACTGATCGTTCACGATATGAATGTAGTCTTCAGCGCAGATGTTGCTGCTAGAGGAAGCCATAGTAACAAACCTGCATTAATAATGAGCATTAGAGAATAAATGGAAGGAATAAGAAAAAAAATGGTAGAGGAAATAGGATTTAAAATGGAATCACTGCCCAGATGAATCACTAAAACAGTAACAATTCTGCCACAGCGAGTCCGCCATAGCAGAGAAAGGTCCGTTGTAACGATACTGCCGTAGTGATCATAGTTATGCTGAAGCAGACACCGTCTTTCCTAGACCTCCGAACCCCATTAATGGGGGTTGAAATTTCAACTTCTGTATTTCTTCAAATTAACTACAGATCAAGCAAGAGGAGAATTTTCCGAAGCCCTAATGACTATTTTCCACCCCAATAGGGTACGGATTCAAGCCCAAAAACATCAAGGAAGTCAAACGATCATCCCACCAAAACCCCCTTAGTTTTGATCCGACAACCCCATAAAACTGGCTAGAAACACGCAGAGAATAGTAGAGATCACTTGAGAACGTAAATATAAGTAACATGATACGACAATCTAGCCATGAATTCAAAATGAGAAAACCTACCCATATTGCCCCATAGCTACCCAAAAATGAAGCAAATAGGCCATATACGACAATCATTCACTAGTAAATGAAGTAAAGAAGCCATGGGGGTGAGGATTACATGTGAAATTAAGGAAAATTGCCAAGAGAATTGAGAGAAATGGCACAGAATAGAAGTGAAAAAGTTGAAGAATGAAAATCCAACTTCTAATTTGCCCTTTAACTAACCCCGTCGACCGCTGTAGTGGTCCATTTTTCTGCTGCGGTGGGACCACTATAGTAGGAAACCCACTTGATGCAGCAGACAGTTAAAACAGTGGCGGTTTGCATTCCACCACAGGTCCCCACCATTTCAAACAACTGCTCCGAGGATCCCGATAAAAAATTAGGAATACCCAGGGCACCTGAGCTAGAAATAAGAGTCCGAAACACCCGAAGAAGGGGTAATTGAGTGATTGACACTCGAGCCTTGATCAAACCCAGACAAAGATCTATAGCTCTGCAGGAAATTAATAGACCTACATGGAAATTTTTTACAACATAGTGTAACAAAGGGATCCTATAAACCAAGACATGAAAATTGATAAGTCCCGGTATCGGCTAGAAGTGGGGAAAAGTTTATGACCGATGTTAGAATCAACCTGGGGTGGCAAAAAACCCCTGGCTCTATATTATAGTGTTGTTCAGGGACAAAAAAATTTTTAATTGGTATTTGATGTAACAACCCGCCTGGTCATTATAGCTCCCTGACCAACCAAGAGCGAGTATATATAAATTTTTACAAATTTGAAATAAAATCTCTGAGAAACAGAGGGAGAGGACGAACGAGTTAAGTGGGCTGGATTACAATCGGGTGGACTCAGGTGCATATCCGCCGCGGCGGGATACCCCGCCATAGCGGAACCACTACAATGGTAAATGGACTCGCTGCAGCGAGCAACACAGACCAGAATTCTGCAATCCTATTTCATGTAGGATTTTAAAAATCTAGCCTCTAAAAAGGGCTTAATAGAGACACCCAAATATAGAGAACAAAATTTTGGGAAAAAGAAGAAAGGCTAGGAGGCGAAGATTCATCCTCCATGACTAAGATTTTCCGCAAGAACTTAAGAAATTGAGGCAAGTATACAATTGTGAACGTCTCGATGATAGCTTGGCACCCAGTTAGGCTATGGTTTACTCACTCTTGTGTTAGACTTTGATTAGCTAAACACATACGCACATATGGTTGATACGCTTGGAGAGGTGGGATCGAAACTTAGATAAATAGTTGTCGGATAATTGAAATAGGTGAGATTCTGAGGATGAGTGGATTAGGAAATAGGTAGTATAATGCCTCGAAAATTCAAAATCTAATTCCGGGACTTAAATCAGAAAATCTAAAAAAGCTGCAGAAAAGCTACAAGATGACCCACCTAATGGGTCGTTAAGTGACCTAACGACTCGTTAGGCGAGCCGTGAGAAGGAGGTTTGAGAATTGTAATATGGGAGACAGTAAAACTGACGAGGGACTTCATGAGTCATGGTTACTAACCACGACCTGTTGAGTCACTCGTGGTCAGGCCTGGGTTGAGAATTTTATTAGTGGAATAGTGTACTTGAGGGGTGGGGGCAACGAGTCGTGGTCCCCAGTAACGACTCGTTATGTCCCCATTACCATCCCTAGTAAGCTTCTAGCCAGTGCACCTAATGAGTGTCACTACGATTTGTTGTCAGTGGCAATGACTCGTTAGGTGACTTGTTACCAACTTAGCATTTAGTCTTCATAAGTGAACCAGTGTGGTCCACGACTGGTGACCACAAGTCGTGGTCAGTAACCACGACTCGTTAGGTCCCTCATGGTGACCTACTAAGGAATCAGGGCAGTGTACCTGATGGGAGTGACCACGAGTCATGGTCAGTCACCACGACTCGTTAGGTCACCCGTTAGGGTCACCTTGCAGTTTTTCCCAGCGTTTTTCTAAGAGCTATTTAGTAACTTCCTATTCTCCTAAACTTTAAACTACGTCATTTTGGATGTAAATCTAGACTTATTAGAGGGCTTGGACGGTTCCTCCCCTCATTCTCATGTTCACTCTCAGAAAAATTGATCGAAAGTTCTCTCAAGAAACTCTCCAGCAGGCTTAGGATTTTTCCTTCATCGCATTAGTTCAGGTCTTCTTCTTCTTCGAGGAATTCTTAGCCAGATATGTGGGAATTCAACAAGGGAATTGTCCTTCCCTTGTGTCCCCCAAAATCCTCCCATAGTTTCCCTATCAGTTTAGCCCTAAGCTCTTCGAATATGAATAAATTTTCGTGTTGGTTTTCCTTAATTTCAATTGGGATAATATCCATGTTTATTATTCATATGATCTTCACCAGTTTCTAAGTAAATTATTGATGTTCTTGCCAAGGTGATTTAAGCCCTAAACTTTTGAGTAATGATTAATGCGTATTAAATTTCCGTTTATTGTATAAAGTATGTTTTGGACTGAATTTCTCAGTAATCCTTATTATATATAATTGTTGAGTAAACACCCCATTGATAAGATGATTTTGACCTTGATAGATGAGATTTCATTTAATTCTTGAAATTTCTCTATATAATGGAATTTCCCGTGTTGTTGGAATGAGTTGAGTTCTCTATTAGCTGCATAGTAGTTCAGTACAGTTAGAACATATAACTTCTTTAGAACTATTCAAAACTTGTCAACTGATTAGTTTGACTTCAGTATTTTCCCGAGGTGTCAGTGGTGCCTCCTAGTTATCATAATCAAACTCAAAATCCAGTTTATTGGTCCATTAGGCGGTCATAACATTTTAGATATATAGCTCTGACCATCTCCAAGATCCCAGTTTAGTTTACAGATTGTTCTTAGACGGTTATGACACTTTCAGATAAGCAGCTCTGACCAGTCTAGAACCCAGTTTCAGAATCTGGTCCGTAGAGACTCTTAGGTTACTTTCAGTTATATGTCCCTGACTAGTCTTGGACCCCAGTTTCGAGCTATCAACCTAGTAGTTCAGTTTAGGTTTTCAAGTGCGAGTAAAACTTAGCACCGAGCGGACCGGGGTTCCAGTGCACCTAGGTTCCTAGAACTACGTTGCGAGTGTAGGTTACAGTATTACTTGGCCTGATTGGCGCTAGACTTTTATGATCACCCAATTCATGCCTTTATACCCGGCGAGGTATATTGGGTCCTACCTATGGGGTGTATATATTGGACTTCACGTCTAGCTCACGTCGTTATATATTGGTTATAGACTCTCCCACAAGTCAGTTCGGTCCAGTTCAGAGTAAGTAGTTCAGTTCAGTTCAAGTTCTATTAGTTATCTCAGTTTTGTACAGTATCGCAGACTCAGAATTTTTAGACTTAGGGCATGTCTTTGACCACCAGAAAGGGTTATCTTGACCATTCCAATATATATATTAGTAACTCAGATCAGTTCGCTTGTTGGTCATTACATGCCATTTCAGTTCAAACTTTGTACTTCAGTTATGTTTTCTCCCGCTTACTCAGTACATTCAAAGTACTAACGCATACTTTTATGTTGTATCATTTCATGATAGAGCTGCAGGTTCCCAGATTCAGCAGCGTTAGCAGCCACATTCCAGATCCTCCTCAGTTGCAGCGGAAGTGTGAGTCCTCATCATTTGAGGGCCTTATTTCATTATCTTACAGTTTTATTTAGACTTAGAGTTAGATGGGGGGCTGGTCCCAACAACTCATCAGTTAGAAGGTTTTCAGACATAGAGTACATTCAGATTTCAGATTATGTTAATTTTATGTTTTCTTTTAGTTTTATTTTCTGAACGGCTTTTATGTTGTTAATTCAAAGATTCCGCTATGCAGGTTTTATTTAGGATACAGTGTATGATAGAGCAGGGGTTGACTTGAGGTCACTTATGTCTTCAAGTACCGTGTTACGTCCACGGTGTAGGCTCGGGGCATGACAAACCTGGTATAAGAGCACTAGGTTTAGAGTATCCTCGGAAAGTCTGGAAGTCGCATCGAGTAGAGTCCTTTTCGTGAGTGTGAAACACGCCACACTTATGACGTGGAGGCTATAAGATGTTATTAGGAAAACTCCCTTTTGTTCATACTCCTTATCGTGCGTTAAAGTTCAATTCCAGAAATGCCCTTCTAACTCGTGCTCTGTTTCATCTCAGTGAACTATGCCTCCCCGACGTGGAAATGAAAGAAGGGCCGGTAACGCCAACAGGCCTTCCCCACCAGCCCCGACAGCACCCCAAGATGATTTAATATCTACCACCGAATTTTGGGCAGCCATCCAATTGCTGGCCCAAACAATTACCAACCAGGTGAACCAACAGGTGGTTCCAGTAGACACGAGTGGGACCGCATTAGCTGCGAGGGTGCTTGACTTCACCCGTATGAACCCTCCATCTCTTCAGGGATCCAAAATTGGGGAGGATCCCCAGGACTTCATGGATGAGGTCAGGAAGATCACCCATATTATGGGTGTTAGCTCTTTGAAAGTGCTGACCTGGCTGCATACTAGTTTAAAGGGGTACCTCAGGTCTGACATGACCAGTGGAAAGAGGGGCGGCCAGCAGAAGCAGGACCAGTGGAGTGGGAAGAATTCCATACAGCTTTCTTGGATAGGTTTTTCCATCGGGAGCTGAGGGAGGTAAAGATGGCGGAGTTTATGAATTTGAGACAGGGCAACAAAACTGTGGAGGAGTATGCTCTGGAGTTTACTAGGCTGTCTAAGTATGATCAAGAGATGGTAGCCGAGCCAAGGGCTCACATGATGAAGTTTGTAAATGGAGTGTCAAATCTGTTCCTCATGGAGTGCAGGATTGTGATGCTGATTAAGGACATGGACCTTTTTAGATTGATTGTCTATGCCCAATAGATTGAGGCTGAAAAGCTGAAGGATATGGAGCGTAAGAACAAACGGGCAAGTACTAGCTATTCAGATTTCGACCATCAAAGATCTAGCGGTGGTAACCGCCCACAACAACAGCAATAGCAACAAAGAGCCCCAACACCCAGCTCATCCAACGCCTCAACCTTTCAGTCCAGCCAGGATCGAAGGGGTGGGTCATCTGGTACTCAGCCTCAGACTCACAATACAGGGAATAGGTATCCAGCTTGCCCCAAGTGTGGTAGGAATCACCCCGGAGAATGCCTTCAGGGACGAGAGGGCTGTTTTGGGTGTGGACAGCTTGGACACAGGCTTAGGGAGTGCCCGTCAACAGGGCGAGGGAGATCATAATCTACCACCTCATCAGCTCCAGCAGGCCGACCAACTCAGTAGGCAAAAACATCAGGTACAGATGGCGGTCAGCGCGAAAATTGATTCTATGCTCTATCTTCCCATTAGGATCAGGAAACCTTACCTGACGTAGTTACTGTTATGTTATGTATCTTCCATCTAGACGTGTATTCCCTCTTAGATCCAGGAGCCACTCTTTCGTTTGTGAATCCCTATATAGCAGTCCAATTCAACATTAGTTCAGAGGTCCTCTCAAAACCATTTTCAGTTTCCACCCCAGTTGGCGAGTCAGTTAGAGCCAGCCGGGTGTATAGAAACTGCCTAGTCTCAGTCCTGAATAAAGTTATTCCAGCTGATCTTGTAAAGTGAGACATGGTCGACTTTGACCTTATTCTCGGCATGGATTGGTTAAACCCATGCTATGCCTCAGTCGATTATAGAACTAGAGTTGTCAAGTTTCAGTTTCCCAATGAGCCAGTGTTAGAATGGATGGGTAGCAGTTCAGTGCTTAAGGGTAGGTTTATTTCCTACCTTAAGGCCCAAAAACTCATCTCCAAGGGGTGTATATATCATCTAGTTCGGGTTAAGGATTCCAACTCTAAGACCCCGACTATCCAGTCAGTCCCTGTGGTCAGCAAGTTCCTAAACATTTTTCCTGAGGATCTTCCCAAGGTTCCCCCTGAAAGGAAAATAGATTTTGGAATAGACCTCCTCCTAGATACTCAGCCCATCTCCATCCCTCCTTACAGAATGGCTCCAGCTAAGCTTAAAGAGTTGAAGGATCAGTTAAATGATCTTCTTGACAAGGGTTTTATCAGACCCAGCATCTCTCCCTGGGGTGCTCCAGTGCTATTCGTGCATAAGAAAGACGGTGCCCTCAGAATGTGCATAGATTATCATCAGCGGAACAAGGTCACAATCAAGAACAAGTACCCTCTACCAGAATTGACGATCTGTTCGGCCAACTTCATGGAGCCAGTTGTTTCTCCAAGATCGATCTCAGGTTAGGGTACCATCATCTAAGGGTTAGGGAGTGTCACATATCGAAAACAACATTCAGAACTTGGTATGGTCACTACGAGTTTGTGGTGATGTCCATCAGGTTAGAAAATGCCCCAACATCTTCTCTGACTAAGTTAACACAGAAGAAGGTGAAATTTCAGTGGTCAGATGAGTGTGAGAAAAGTTTCCAGGAGTTGAAGACTCGACTCACTACTGTTCTGGTTATGACCTTGCCAGAAGGAACAGATGGATTGGTTGTTTATTGTGATGCTTCCAGCGTTGGGTTTAGATACATTCTGATGCAGCGGGGCAAAGTGATAGCCTACGCCTCCAGACAGCTCAAACTTCATGAGAAGAATTATCTAACTCATGACTTGGAGTTGGCAGCGGTGGTGTTTGCGCTAAAGATATGGAGGCATTACTTATATGGAGCTCACGTAGATGTATTTACAGACCATAAGAGTCTTCAATACGTGCTGAGTCAGAAGGATCTAAATCTACGTCAGAGAAGGTGGTTGGAGTTGCTAAAAGACTATGACATGAGTGTACTGTATCACCCGAGCAAAGCCAATGTGGTGGATGACACCCTAAGCAGACGGTCTATGGGGAGTGTGACTCATATTGAGGAAGACAAAAAGGATTTAGCAAGGGATGTTCACAGACTAGCCCGGTTAGGGGTGCAGCTGGTGGATTCAGCTGAAGGTGAGGTAGTAGTGCAAAGTGGGTCGGATTCATCCTTGGTAGTTGAAGTTAAGTCCAGAAAAGATGAAGATCCAGTCCTACTTAAACTTAAAGAAGCAGTTCTCAGAAAGGAGGTTGAGGCTTTCTCCAAAGGGGGAGATGGTGCGCTCCGTTACCAGGGAAGGTTGTGTGTAACGGATGTTGGTGAGTTGAGACAACGAATACTGGATGAGGCACACAACTCGAGATACTCTATTCACGCTGGTGCTACTAAAATGTACCACGACTTGCAAGATATTTACTAGTGGAGCGGTATGAAGAGAGAGATTGCTGAATTCGTAGACAAGTGCCCTAACTGCCAACAGGTCAAGATGGAACATCAAAGAACAGGAGGCATGACTCAAGACATCAGTATACCCACATAGAAGTGGGAAGAAGTAAATATAGACTTCATTATGGGTCTACCTTGGACTCGCCGACAGCATGACTCAATCTGGGTGGTAGTAGATCAGATGACTAAGTTGGCACACTTCCTCCCAGTTAAAACCATAAACTCAGCTGAGGACTATGCCAAACTTTACATCTGAGAGTTAGTCATACTCCATGGGGTGCCCTTGGCTATCATCACAGACAGGGGAACACAGCTCACCTCACACTTCTAGAAGTCCTTTCAGAAGGGACTAGGCACTCAGGTCAAACTCAGCACCACTTTTCACCCGCAGACTAATGGGCAAGTCGAGCGGACCATTCAGACCCTAGAAGTTATGCTAAGTGCGCGCACAATTAATTTTAAGGTTAATTGGGATGACCATTTGTCTCTTATTGAGTTTGCATACAACAACTTCTACCATTCCAGCATCCAGATGGCCCCATCTGAAGCATTGTATGGTAGAAGGTCTAGATCTCTTATAGGGTGGTTCGAGGTTGGTGAAGCTACCTTAATAGGGCCAGACATAGTTCACGAGGCAATATAGAAAGTTCAGCTCATCCGAGAAAGGTTGAAAAATAACTCAGAGCCGTCAGAAATCTTATGCCGATGTGTGGAGAAGAGAGTTGGAGTTTGCAGTTGATGATTGGGTATACCTGAAAATTTCGCCCATGAAAGGGGTGATGAGGTTTGCCAAGAAGGGAAAGCTCAGTTCGAGATATGTGGGACCTTATAGAATTTGAGGTGTATCGTCAATGTAGCCTATGAGCTAGAATTACCTTCAGAACTAGCAACTGTACACCCAGTTTTCCATGTGTCACTTTTGAAAAAGTACATCGGAGATCCAACCTCAGTTGTGCCATTGGACAGCGTGGGAATAAAGGATAGTCTCTCATATGAGGAGCTATCAGTCCAGATCCTTGGCCGTCAGATTTGTAAGTTGAGGAATAAGGAAATAACTTCAGTCAAGGTCCTATGGAGAAATCATCAGGTTGAGGGAGCTACATGGGAGGCCAAAGCAGATATGATGGCCAAATAGCCGCACTTGTTCTCTGCCGCCTCTGTTATAGCTTGAAATGTTGATTTATCCTTAGGACCTGATCTAGTTGTTGAATTCAATTCATTTGTATAAGTTTCTTTTGTGACTTTGGATGTATGTATGAAAAGTAAATTTAGTTCAGTTAAGTATTTTGAAATGCAGGTAGTCATTCTGACAGTTTTGGAGTTAAATGAGCAGTATTTGGAGATTTTGATTGTTATTCTCTGCTTTCCTTTGTGTTTTCCAACATTCGAGGATGAATATTTACAAGGGGGAGAAATTGTAATGCCCCAGCAACTCAAAATCTGATTCCGGGACTTAAATCAGGAAATTTTGAAAAGCTGCAGAAAAGCTACAAGACGACTCACCTAACGGGTCGTTAAGTGACCTAATGACTCGTTAGGTGAGCTGTGAGAAGGAGGTTTGGGAATTGTAAGAAGGGAGATAGTATACCCAACAAGGGACTTCACGATTCGTGGTCACTAACCACGACCTATTGAGTCACTCGTGGTCAGGCCTGGGTTGAGAATTTTATTAGTGGAACAGTGTACTTGATGGGTGGGGGAAACGAGTCATGGTCCCCAGTAACGACTCGTTATGTCCCCCGTTACCATCCCTAGTAAGTTTTTATCTAGTGTACCTAACGAGTGTCACAACGAGTCTTCGTCAGTGGCAACAACTCGTTACCAACTTAGCATTTAATCTTCATCAGTGAACCAGTGTGGTCCACGACTGGTGACCACGAGTCGTAGTCAATGACCATGACTCGTGAGGTCCCTCGTGGTGAGCTACTAAGGAACTGGGGCAGTGTACCTGACGGGAGTGACCATGAATCATGGTCAGTCACCACGACCCGTTAGGTCACTCGTTAGGGTCACCTGACAGTTTTTCCCAGCATTTTTCTAAGGGCTATTTAGTAACTTCCTATTCTCCTAAGCTTTAAAATAAATCATTTTGGACATAAATTCAGACTTATTGAGGTCTTGGACGGTTCCTCCCCTCATTCTCACGTTCACTCTCAGAAAAACTTGTCGAAAGTTCTCTCAAGAAACTCTCCAGCAGGCTTAGGGTTTTTCCTTCATTGCATTAGTTCAGGTCTCCTTCTTCTTCGGGGAATTCTTAGCCAAGTATGTGGGAATTCAACAAGGGAGTTGTCCTTCCCTTGTGTCCCCCAAAATCCTCCCATAATTTCCCTATCAGTTTAGCCCTGAATTATTCGAATATAAATAAATTTTTGTGTTGGTTTTCATTAATTTCAATTGGGATAATATCCATGTTTATTATTTATATGATCTTCACCAGTTCCTATGTGAATTTTTGTTGTTCTTGCCGAGGTGATTTAAGCCCTAAACTTTCGAGTAATGATTAATGCGTATTAAATTTTCGTCTATTATATAAAGTATGTTTTGGACTGAATTTCTTAGTAATCCTTATTATATATAATTGTTGAGTAAACACTCCATTGATAAGATGATTTTGACCTTGATAGATGAGATTCCTTTAATTCTTGAAATTTCACTGTATTATGGAATTTCCCGTGTTGTTGGAATGAGTTGAGTAGTAGTTTAGTTCAGTTAGAACATAGAACCTCTTTAGAACTATTCAAAACTTGTCAACTGATCAGTTTGACTTTAGTCTTTTCCCGAGGTGTCAGTGGTGCCTCCCAATTATTAGAATTAGACTTAGAATCTAGTTTAATGGTCCATTAGGCGGTCATGACATTTTAGATATATAGCTCTGAGCAACCCCAGGACCCCAGTTCAGTTTACAGATTTTTCTTAGACAGTTATGACGCTTTCAGATAAGCAGCTCTGACCAGTCTAGAACTCAGTTTTAGAATCTGGTTCACAAAGACTCTCAGGGTACTTTCAGTTATATGTCCCTGACTAGTCTTGGACCCTAGTTTCGAGCTATTAGCCTAGTAGTTTAGTTTAGGTTTTCCAGTGGGAGCAGAACTTAACACCGTGCAGACTGGGGTTCCAGTGCACCCAGGTTCCTAGAACTACGTTGCCAGCGTAGGTTATAGTATTACTTGGCTTGATTGGCCCCAGACTTTTGTGATCACCCAGTTCATACCTTTATACCCTGGCAAGGTATATTGGGTCCTACCAGTGAGATGTATACATCGGACTCCACGTCTAGCTCACGTGGTTATATGTCGGTTATAGACTCTCCCACTAGTCAGTTCAGTCCAGTTCAGAGTAAGCAGTTTAGTTCAGTTCTAATTCTATCAGTTATCTCAGTTTAGTACAGTATTGCAGACTCAGAATTTTCAGACTTAGGGCATGTCTTTAACCACCAGACAGGGTCATCTTGACCATTCTAGTATATACAGAGCAGTAGTTCAGATCAGTTCACTTGTTGGTCATTACATGCCATTTCAGTTCAGACTTTGTACTTCAGTTATGTTTCCTCCTGCTTACTCAGTACATTTAAATTAGTGACGCATGTGTTTATGTTGTATCGTTTCATGATACAGCTGCAGGTTCCCAGATTCAGCAGTATTAGCAGCCACGTTCCAGATCCTCCTCAGTTGCAGTGGCAGTGTGAGTCCTCATCATTCGAGGGCCTTATTTTATTATCTTATAGTTTTGTTTAGACTTAGATTTAGCTTGGGGCTTGTCCCAGCAACTCATCAGTTAGAAGGCTTTTAGACATAGAGTACATTCAGATTTCAGATTATGTAAATTTTATGTTTTCTTTTAGTTTCATTTTCTGAAAGGCTTTTATGTTGTTAATTCAAAGCTTCCACTATGCATGTTTTGTTTAGGATACCAGTGTATGATAGATCAGGGGTTGACTTGAGGTCACTTGTGGCTTCAAGTACCATATTACATCCAGGGTGTAGGCTCGGGGCGTGACAGGTAGTGATATCCATGTAATGTTAAAACCCCTTAGAAAGAGATGGAACTAATAATTAGTCTATGCTTAAGGGTGTATGTGGGACGGGATCAATTATATGCAGATTGACTTTTTGGCGTTGTTGTTAAATATGTTTCCTATGTATAGAATTATAGGGTCATTCTTTTGGAATTGAAATCTTGGACGGTTAATCATGTAAGACATATTTAGAAGATGCAATAAATGAATGATTAATTGGTTATGATATTATTGTCACGGCCTGAACATAAGCCCAGACCGAGACACGGGACAAGGAGCTCCAAGAGACTCAAAGTCGATCCATGGCCTGAACATACATCTAACTCAATTAAATAAAGTAGAAGACTTAACATAATAAGAAAAGCAGAAGTCTAAGCATAACATATAATGTAAAATATACAATACAAGTCTGAAGCTGAATACAATCTATTGTTTGAAAAACCTCTAAGTTTGATGAGTTGATGGGATAAGACCCCAACTAACTCTCTAAGTCTGAAACTAAAAATATGCCAACATAACTGAATAAAAGAGGGGCCCTCTACAGATGAGGACTCACCAACAGAGACTGATGCTAACTCCGAAAGCTGGCTAGTGGGGGGGATGAGTCTGAAGATTGGAGCTTGTATTATGAAACGATACAACATAGAGTTTGTGGTCAGTACGTGAATGTACCGAGTATGCAAGGTAAGTAAAACCACTTAAATAAGTAAAAAATCATTTAAAATTTGCATAATATAAAACATGATCAAAACAAGAGTCCGAGAGTAGGGCTTGCATGGTATTTTATGAAATCATGATCTGAACATAACATAACATCATAACCGAATAGAATGACCCAAAGCTGGAAATCTGATAATCACAAGTAAAACTGAACATTGGGTCAAACCTGCTTTAGAACATATATGTATGTGTATATATATATATATATATATATATATATATATATATATATATATATATATATATATATATCATGAATGATAAACATGCAAAACTGAAATCATGAGGACCAATGGGAGACTCGTCATATAATTGACATACCACGATAGAGCTTACGTGTATCACACTCAAGTGGGTAGAGCTGTCCAAAGTCTTGCCAGGGCTAAGGACGATATCATGATATCGATAACAAGCTCAAGGCCCAATCGGGGTAGGGGATAGATCACAAGGGAGGTCTCAGAGTATATATATAATATGTATAAACCTACGTTGGCACGTAGTTCTGAGGTATACGGTTCTTCGACCCTTAGCCTACTTGGTGCTAGATACCACTCCTAAAAACATGCATATGCTCTCCATCATTTTTCAACAAAGCTTACCATCATCTATTGACGAAGCTTAATAATCAAATACATATCAAATCTGAAATCATATATGAGGAGCTCTTGCTCAAGCCATACCATAAGATGAACATAAATGGGAGTCTTAACTCCAAAATAATGTGGTAAGCTTAATTCGGGAAATCATAAATCATACTTGAACATATAGACATTGCCCAATACTTTCACATGCTTGAAAATACTTAATTCACTTGAAAACATGATTATAAACATGGGTAACTTGAAAATATGTTTTTCATCAATAATATCTCATCATACTTGAACATTCATCATAAATCTCAACTTTCATGAACTTCTTATAATTGGGCATTTTAATTTATAAAGCTTGAAACATGATTATATTTGAAAACCATTTAAAACTTGCCCATGAATCATAATTCAATAGTAGAAACATATTTAGATCATACCCATGTAGAAAATTAGGAATTTCATGCACTGGGTTAAAACCCCATAGGATCAACATATGAATTTTTTATGATTTAGAGAGGGATTGGGCATGGGTGTGAACGAATTCACCCACTCATAACCCTACATACTTGATAGGGTTTGATTCTACCACTTTTCTGATTGCCTAATGAGGAATTGAAGAAAACTTGAACAAATTAAGTCTGATCACCTCTCTAGCTCCCTAACTTTGCATGCATGAGCAAGAATGACCTAAAATGAACTTACCCCTCTTAAAACTCATCATTCATAGCTTAAAATGACATAGTTTAGGCCTTAGGATCATAGGAATTACAAAAAAGCCCTTACTAAATTCGTAGAAAATAACTGACTGCCAGTCCCAACGAGGGACTGGACGAGTCGTTACCAGGGTTAACGAATCGTCATCAACTGTCGTCGTGTGCACTGCCACTTTTCCTCAAAGGGTCCCCATGAGGGACTTAATAGATCATTATTGATGACTACGACTCATGGTCACCACTCGTCGGCTTTCGACTCCTATTTCCAGGATTGAGTAATATTGAATTTGATTTCATTCATTTCAGTATTTCAGTAGAGCCTGTCGTGGTCACTACTCGTCGCCTTCACTGCCCAATATCTCATGTCTCTCACCAAAGGCTAACCACGACTCACCTAACGAATCGTGGTGCTTGACCACGACTCGTGGTATCCACCTGTAGGGTACATTGCAAACTTCTTCCTCACCTTCCCATAACCCCTAACAACGACTGACTCAACAAGTCGTGGGGACTGACCATGACTTCCAATACTCAAAATTTGAACTTAAGCCCAGAACCTCACCACGAGTCACTTCACGACTCATGGTCTCCCCCACGGGTCACAAAATGACTCGTTTTGTGACCTGATGTCAAATTTCCAGTTTTCTCCGCTTTAACTCCCGGGTCTGATCTTTGGGCTTTCGGGGTATAACAATTATAGAATGTGAGTTGAAGTCTGTGAATTAGGGTAGTTATACTTTACATAATGACTGAATGTGCTGCGGCTAATCTTATGTTGTCTATTGGTGAATATTATTCGTGTTGTTAGTTGCACCGTGAAAAGTTAATGGTCGAAATAAGCTTGATAAGATGTTTTTTTCATCTTGTTGCGCATGATAGAGAATGATACACCTATGGGGAAGGAAAGATTCATGGAAGAGGTTGGGAAGAAGACTGGTCGTAGTACTGCCAACAGTACCACTGCAGCAGTGATCGTACCGCTACAGCAAGACCATTGTGGCTACAGTAATGCCACTGCAGCAGAGCCCAAACCAGCAAGCGGGCCAAGTCATAATTCCTTGTAATTTATTAATGTAATTGATATAATTACTATTTGGATACGATATTGGGTTTGGAATTATGCTTGTGATCATACTCATAGATATGTATATGTAACTCTTATCGTGTGTGATTTATTATTTGTTGTGCTATGATGGGCGTCCCGGGATTGAGGGGTGGGTTGGTATTGAACTAACGTGTGACTGAGATAATGGATGATACAGAGGGTAAATCATTGATATGATGGTGAATGTGAGGCTTGGGGCCAAAAAGGTAAAGAACTCGGATGAACAGGTTAGTAAGATCAAACTCCGAATGAGGATTTGGATACTTGAGTGGCTCGTGCCTGAGGTGAGCATCCGAGCTAGAAGTATGAGAGAGTGCACAGACATGTATGGCTAAAAGACCATGCGAGTGGGTGTATGAATATGAGTACATAGATAGGTATGATAAAGGACTCATACGTATGGGTGTACAATACATGGATTTCTAGAGTCCCCTGCAGGTCATGACTGGAAGAGCAAGTATAAGACCCTCTAGCATGTGTGTATAGTGATGTGACGGAGGCGTGTTCTCAACATATCACCAATGGATAATTGTGAGAATATACATATGGCTGCAGAGACAGAAGTGTACAGGTATACAAGTATGATACGAGATATACCGACATAATTCAAGTTGAGATGAGAAATATATGTGGGATACCATATATGGCTACGTGATTCAGGTATGATATATTATGGAATTTTCCGTGGTATAGAGATAGATATGTGCAGGTACTTTAATGTTTGGGAAAAATTGACTCCCTCGATATGTTTTGATAACTACTGTGTGTATTTAAATTGGTTAATCTATATTTGCAATTGAATGTTTTGTTTTAATTGGGTCTGCGAATTACAAAAGATAGTATGATGGATTTAAACAAAAGATAGGAATGATCGCGAGATAGCGAGTAGGCTTATTTAATTGATATACCTCACTAAGAAGGGTCAGAAAAGCCTATAGGAAATTACATAGGCTAATAAATAGTAGAAATGAACTTGGTCAATCATAGTGAAATGGTAAGAGAGATAGTAGTGTTACGGAAGTTTATAGGGGAAATAAAAATCAGCCAAAAAAGGGTGTTAACTATTCGGTACGTTGTTGCAGCGGACAAGTAGCGGCAGTAGCGGGACAGCTATGGCAGTCTAAGTAAATCGTTGTAGTAGAATAGTAAGGAGGTAGAATGAAGATAAATTGATGGATAGAACGGTAGAGTCATTTCACAAACCCTAATGAGACTTAGGGAAAGATAATGTAGGATTAAAATTTATTAAGTAGTTATACATGTGGATTAATTGTTGAATTTGGTAGCATTAATTGTACGTTGACTTTTATGTTGTTGTGTTAACTAACCTTAGTCGGCCGATGATGCCTACCGATACGTGTGGTGTACTAATACTGTCTTGCTATGCCCTTTTGGTGTAGGTCATGATAGATTTGAAGTTCCTTGATTGGTGTGGAGTACTCAGCATCAACTTCCCTGTCCTTCTTCTCAGACGAAGCTGTGTCTTTGATCTTGTCTTGTATTCTATTAGAGTTGTTGTACCTATCTGAACTAGATCTTGGGAGAGTCATGGTTTTGGGAAGTTTTTATTTTGAGTTTTTATTGATTAATGAAAAGTAATGAGAAATTTGGGTAATAAAGGTAACATTCCACAAGGGTTCTCCAATCGAGTAGAGTCGATGTAGGTGCCCACACGACCCGCCTATTTGGGATAGTGACATATATAGACTAGTGAATTTGACTGCGGTTTGCGCAGTTATTTTATAAAAAATACTAACAAATTTATAATTTTTTTATTAAATTTAATTTGGATAGAAGAATAAGAATCACGAGGGTACATTTAGAAGAATAAGAATCACGAGGGTACATTCTCGTCTATAAAAATTATATTTATTAATATCATATAGAATAATTTATAAAAGTAGAATAAAAGAAAAAAATTCACAAATTTTGTTGTCTAGATTATTTTTTGTATGAGCTATTTTAAAACCCTAGAAAAAAAATTTAAACTTAATTGCTTGTCTTATAGTATCAATATATTGTTTTTCTATTTATTTCAGAAACACAAAATATTTTAAAATTACGTAATACTCACACCAATAAAAGTATTATTATATAAGTACATAAGTAACAAATATTATATAAGAATATATTATTAAATAATAATTATGAGTAGAGTATAGAAAGTCCAAAAATACTTAATAAACTTACTTCAAATTCTTCACATACCTGTTACACCCCGTAAGTATCTATTGTTTAGTCAGCATACTCGTACGTAAGTCGAGAGTTTTAGAGTACGACGCATATGAGAAAGGGCCCGAAGAAAGGTCGAACGAGCGCGGAATCGAGGCAGAAGGGGAGAAGACCAGACAGGCTGTAATGAAGGCAACGTGTCACGGACCCCCTCCTTGCTAGTTGGGCGCCGTGACACGCCCTAAAATTGTCACTATCCGAGAGTACACCCGGATCGTAGACATGAGACAAGAAACCCCGAAAAGCTCCAAGTAGGCCCATGGCATAATCATCACATACACTTAACATAAGAAACATCTAACATCATGAACAAGAGGAAGAAAATAACAAGCATCTAATATGATCCATCAAGACGATTTAATAACACTTAGATACAGAGCTGAAACTGTCTAGACAAGTCCGAAAGCCTTCTACTAAACTGATGAGTTGCTGGGACAAGCCCCAAACTAACTCCAAAAGTCTGGAAAAAGGAACATAATAAAATAGGAATATAAATCACGTCCTTGGAAGATGAGGACTCACCACTAGCAACTGGGAGAGGAAGGAGTGTATCTAGCCACGCTGCTGAACCTGGAGACCTGAATCTATATCATGAAACGATATAGCACAAGAGGCATGCGGTCAGTACTTGGAATGTACTGAGTATGCAGGAAGCGTAAATAAACTAACTCTTAATATATACCAGAAGTAAGTAATTTAAAACATATTAATAGCAATGTAATTGAAATGAGATACGACAATCTTATACGAGATTCATATATTCAATTTACATAACCACATTATAAAGACATGAATTATTATAGTAACTGCTGATGTGCAAAAGTAACAGTCAGGAACAATACAAGGTATGATGCCGTGAATGATATCAAGAGGGTCCCTGACGTCTAAGGGGGAGTCCTTGACGGTCAAAAGGAGCGAGAAAGCTCTGATATAGAGAGTCACTGACTGAAAAAATTCCCAAAGAACGCAGGGAAAATAAAATACTCAGCTGACTAGGGATGTAAGTCTCGACCAACTACAAGAAGACATTCTCCACTAATGCATAAATGAGACATTCTCCACTAACGTCTAGATTAGACATTCTCCACTAACGTCTAGATAAGACATTCTCCACTAACGGCTAGATAAGACATTTTCCACTAATGCATAGATGAGACATTCTCCACTAACGTCTAGATGAGACATTCTCCACTAATGTCTAGATAAGACATTCTCCACTAATGTCTAGATAAGATATTCTCCACTAACGTCTATAGATAATCTAAATTTATAACAGCTAGTTAGAGATGCGAACATCCACCACCTCATCATGTAGTACTCATATTAGAAGGGATTAGAGCTATCCTTTAATAGGCATAGGCTCAACAAGTTGACATATTAGTCACAGTCTTTATCATCATGATTCACATAACCAATTTCCTCATTAGCTTTAACATCATAACCCAACGAGCATGCTATAAATTTATACTAGCATTATTCTATCATGGTCTTGATTCCGTACTCACCTCATTCAATAGGTAATATAAGATCAAACATGATTTATAGAATTCAACTCATAATCTATCAAGGATTCATAACTTCATGTAATTAGGTTACAACCATTTCACACACTTGTCACGATCACTCCATTTATGAACTCTTTAGCTACGGGCATTTTAGATTGTAAGGTTTTATAAAATAACGATTTTTAGTGAGGAAAAAAACAATATAGAATCCGCCCAATCTTCATAGTTCAACAATGGAGATGCGATCTAGCCATGCCCAATCAATTAAATCTAAGACATGGTGATGGCACATAATGTACTTCAATTATCAAGCCCACAACTCCTACTCAATCCAACATGGTCACCAATATCATAATCAAGTCATTAGGGTTTATTCAATATTTCTAAACTTCCATCATGATCATGAATTTCTATGATTATCAAGGGAGACATACACAATTCCCATTCATTACTCGAATAAGTTTAGGAAGAACATACTGCACACACATACTCAGCACATATTTCATAATTCAAGATAACCCATCAATAAATAATCCAATTAAATTTATAATCGCAGTAGATATTAACATTTAAGAAAAATAAAGAAGAATTTACCCTTTTTACAAACCCTATATCATGCTTTCTAGATTTATCAAAAACAGGTATTTAATAAAAATATTTTTGGGACACAAGATTGGAAGAATATCCTTGTTGAATGACCCGTATACCTAGTAGATGAAAATCCCAATCGAAAATCTTCCTTGAAGCTCGAAGAACACCTTAATGAAACCCTAGAATTTTTTAGAAGAGAGGAGGAAGAAGGAGAGTTGAGAGAGTGTCGGTTTTGCATGAAAAGCCCTTAAAATCGTGCATGGTAGAACCCAAAACGACGTAGTTTAGGAGTTAAAAGCATAGGAGTTTACAAAAATTCCCCTGAAGAAAACTTAAAATCTGGCCGAACTGGAACCCACGACCCTCAGGACGGGTCGTTGTCTCATACAACGACTCGTCGTCACCACCCGTTGAATGCACTGGACCTCCTTAAACTTTCATCTTCTCAAATAACGATCGACAGGACGGGTCGTTGTTACCACCCGTTGGTTGCACTGCTCCCTTGACTGATGACCCAACCACGACTAATAGGACGGGTCGTTGTCACCTACAACGACCCGTTGTAACCTCCCGTTGTCATCACTGGTCCTTCCTGCCCTTCCTACCAATGACCAATACAACAGACTGTTACAAGCTTCAATAGTCCGTTGTTTCCATCCGTTGCTACCACTAGGGAAACTTGAGATCCCAACCCACGACCACCTATGACGGCTCGTGGTTTCCAACCACGGGTCATTACAACCTCCCGTCCTGCAACTTTTTCCCCATTTTCTGCAGATTTAATTTCTCAACCCTTGAGTCTCCTCTTAGGTACTTCCGGAGTATTACAAAAATTGACGCAATGGGATCCATGTCACGGACCCCCTATCCACCACCCAAGTTATATATAAATTCAATCAATTCAATTGGTTTTATTTTGAATTAACAGACCCTCATCCAAAGAAGAGAGGTACGCCATTTTTCACGCAAATACCTCCAGTTATAGTATCAAATGCGGTCCAAATGTGAATTAACTTCAGGTATCGAGTTCTATGCCTGCAGGGAGCATTACTATGGAGTTATTTTCTCAAAATTTGCCTGGCAAATCGGAATCCCTCGAGCAAAAGTTGTCAGAATTGCTCCAAACTAATTCGTAAACGATCACAGGCATCAAGTAAGCATTTCTCTCTTATGAATTCTCGGAAAATTATAGGTTTTCGATCATATTCTGGGAAGTTGAAGTATTAACGTTATTAGTATAAAAAATTATCATTTTGGCCGAATTTGGTATTAAAATTAGTCCCCTTCTCCTAGTATTACAATTTTAGTTGGGAATAGCTGTTGAATTCAAATTGAAACTCGCCAGTTAATCGGGAATAAGCAATCGAGCTATGTTAAGGCGAATTCCTTCAGCAAGTTAGTTTCTATAGCATTGTAGTACAATTTGAATCCCAGTAAAAGAGCCAAAAGTATTGTTATTGTGAATATCCATTTCCATTAGCTGAGACCAGTACTCTATGTTTAGTTTGGGATTGACTTTATCCTGTATAGCCTTCCATAACCAACCCAGGGTTACTAGCTGTGTCATTTATCATTAGGGGCTATATGACATCGCTTCGAGGAGCGATATGCCATCTCCAGAGACAATGTAAAGGAACAAGGGCTATATACAGTCCATTCCATGACTAGACTATTATTTCTACGTCGTATCGGTAACACACCCCCGTCGAGCCTGGTGCTCAGGGTGTAGTTACCAGGAGTCCACCGAACTCAGACACAACTACAGTTCAAGGGCCGAGTGGGCCTAGGTGCAGACCCATGGGACCGGTAGGTTGTCTATAGTTACCTTTTGACTCATTGTGACCTTGTTAGGGGTATATAGAGGTTGAAGTGTGCTCGCCAGGGCTTATGGGGGCCCCAAGGGGGTTATTCTGTGCTGATTGTACCTTCCGAGCTTATGGGGGCCATGTAAGGTTCTTGTTTGCACTATCTACTAATATATTAGGCAGCAAGCTATTAAGTTACTCAGGTAGTATCTCTATCCCTTCTATTCAGTAGCTTTCAGTTTCATTTCAGTTTTATTCAGTCATGCTTACTTATTGCCTTACATATTCGGTACATATGTATTGACGCCATCTTGGGGCATTACATTACTTTCCTGCAGGTGCGGATAGACATGGATTAGGACCTTTTTAGCTTTCAGCCAGAGTCAGCAGTACAGTTAGCTCCCCTCCTCCGGAGCTGATTAGTTAGAAGGTTTGCTCTTTTGATTGTATAGTATGGGTAGGTCGGGGCCCTGTCTTGACCATTATTCCACTCCTAGAGGCTTGAAGATTTATAGATTTCCTGTGGTTAATTGTTGTTGGCTGTGTGGGGCCTATACATGTTTTATTTCGTGTGACGTACGTGTGGGGCCTTTTTTAGTTGTTAGATAGTGGCCTTATCGGCTATAGTATAGTTATAGTTACCTGATTTTCACTTTAGTTATAATTAGAAAGTGTGGTGGTCTTGTCAGCCCCCATAGGATTCACTTCTTTTGCTTGTTATTGGTTAGCTATTTTCAACATGTGGCTATATGGCCTTATCGGCCAAAGGCTATATTTACAGTCGAGATATAGCTTGTTGTTTTCTTGAATTAAGTTGCGAGCATGCACCAGACGTGCATAATCTTAGCCAAGTCAGTCAGATTCCAGTGTGGCACTAGATGCCAGTCATGCATCCCAAGGTGGGGCGTGACAAACTTGGTATCAGAGCAGGTCATATCCCAAGAAGTCTGCAAGTCGTGCCAAGTAGAGTCTTGTCTATGGATGTGTTGCGCACCACATTCTATAGATAGGAGGCTTAGAGGCATGTTAGGATGGTTACTCTTCTTTCTCTTTTAGTCATGCTATAGAGCTGTGCTGTATAGGGTTGAGTCCCTAAGTTTACTATATTTTGCTTGTCTACAGAGGAATGTAGGACATGCGACAGACCACGACTGGCAGAAAGTTAGACGTCGCAGTAGCAGAGGGCATTAACAGGGTGCCCTAGTTGGAGCTAGCCCGATCTGAGTGCGATAGGGAGATTTCATCCCGGTCTCCCCAGCAGTCTCCACCCCGCCAGGAGCTGTCCGGAGTGGCAGATGTGTCAGCACCACCTCCAGCAGTTCATATATCGATACATTCAAACCAGGAGGCCAGGAGCACTGTGTTCATGTTAGCTCAGATGATGGATGCACAGCATCATCCAATGGCCTCGTGGTTGCTAAATCTGGTAGTTCGATGGTCCGGGAGTTCCTCGCTCTGAGTCCCCTATATTTCACAGGGACGGATCGAGATGAGGACCCTTAAGACTTCTTAGATCAGTTGCAGCAGATCTTCAGGGTAATGCATGCCACACCTGCGGAGTCGGTTGAGTTAACAGTATTTTGGTTGTGGGACATAGCAGTGTTATGGTACGAGAGTTAGGAGAGGTCCCGAGGTAGAGATGTTCCCCCTCCGACATGGTCCAGCTTTTTAGAGGCCTTCTTGGAACACTATTTACTGTGAGAAATCCGAAAGGCCCAGGTAGATCAATTTCTACATCTAGAGTAGGGTTTGATGATTATTTAGGAGTACGCTATGATATTTGACTCCTTGGCCCGATATGCACCATCTTTCGTATACACTATGCCAGCCAGGGTGCACCGGTTTATTATGGAGCTACTTCCAGAGTACGTGGAGACTTGTGTTATGGCCACTCTATGGGAGGATATGGATATCGCCCGTATTCAGGCATTTGCTCAGAGTATTGAGGGGATCAGGCAATGATAGCCGGAGGTAGAGAGGGAAAGTCAGGATCAGCTCCGCAGAGCTAGACCTAGTGACACAGAGGCAGAGTTTTAGGGCGGACCTAGGAAACGACTGTTAGGCAGAACACCCAGACCCCCACCTCCATAGCAGCAGCAGGGTGGTAGACTAGGCCGTCGGCGGTAGTCAAGACCCGGCGAGAGCTCGCGGCCATCGGGTTCGCAACAACAGAGAGGGTTAGAGCAGAGTAGACCCACTGTGCCACCTTGCCCTATTTGCAGTCGACGTCACCTTGGGGCATGCGGGTATGGCTCTACTACTTGTTACATTTATGGACAAAAAGGTCACATGATGAGAGACTGTCTAGCTAGAGGTCAGAGTGATCGGGATCGAGAAGACAGATCTTCAGTAAGGTCATGTTACCCAACACCTTCAATAGGGCACAGGCCCTCAGCTCCAGCCGGCAAAGGCCGAGGAAGGTCAGGAGCATCAAGTTCAGGAACCGGTTCGGATCGCACTTATGATTTACCGGGGCGACAGGAGTCAGAGTCGTCGCCGATTGTTGTGACAGGTACACTAGACATCTTTTCTCATTTAGCTTATGTTTTGATATACCCAAGTTCCACTCTATCTTATGTTACCTCATTAGTAGCTTGAAAGTTTGGTATAACGCCGGAATCACTTCAGCGGCCTTTTTAGTGTCTACGCCCGTTGGAGATTTGATCATAGCCAAAAGGATCTATTGAGGCTGCACAGTAGAGGTTATTGGCCACCAGACTTTAGCAGAATTTGTGGAACTAGAAATGATTGATTTTGATGCAATTATGGGTATGGATTGGATAGCACCAAGTTACGCCAATGTAGAATGTTGGACTAAGACTGTTCAATTCCACTTTCCAGGGAAGGTAATATTATGTCACCCAAATTACACCTAATAATTGAGATATAAAGTGGTCGATGTCAAATATAGAACCCAACGAAGGTTGAGGTCGATCACACAAGGAATATGAAAAGAACTTGAGTTAATGCGAATGGCTGTTATTATTGGATTACTTATTTCCTGGGGGGGAAGAAATAATATAATAAACAAGAGTAAAAACTTGTAATACCCCGAAAGTGCTTAGGAGTAGACCCAGGAAGCTAAAAGGCAAAAACTGCTATAAGTTGGGAAAAAGGTTGCAGGACGACAGGTACCATTACTCGTGGTAAGTAACCACAGGCTATCATTGTGGTCGTGGGTTCAGGTGCTTATGTACCATAGGGAAACAACGGTTAGTTCAATGACTCGTGGTAAGTAACCACGAGCCGTCATTTGTTTTCGTGGTAGGAAGTGGACTTGGCAGTAGGAAGGTACGACGGGTTATGCAACAACCTGTTGTGGCTTTCAACAGCCCGTTGAAGCGTACGATGAGCCGTGGTGAGGCTCGTTGGATAGAAGTCCAGAAGGTTTGGGCGGAGTAATCAACGACTAGTTCAACGACCCGTTGGAGTGTAGAATGACTCGTCCTGTTCGTTCGTGGTTTGATCCCGAGATATGACTGGGACAGTGCATAGCACAGGTAGATACTACGGCCGTGGTATCCTCCAATGACCCGTTGGTTCACCCGTTGCTTCACCCGTTGCTTGGCCCAGTGATCAATTTTCAGCGAATTCAGTAAGGGCATTTCCGTTATTTCCTAGTCCTAAGGCCCTATACTACATCGTTTAAGGCTCATTTTGAGGGGTTTTGAGAGGGGAAAGCCTATCCTAAGTGCGTACTCCCCATGCATGCAAGGTTGAAGGATTGAAGGAGGTGATTCAAGGCCAAATTCAAGGTTTCCTTTGGAATCTGATCTTGGGCAATTGAAGGGTGATAGAATTCCTCATTTCCAGGTATGTAGGGTTTTTAATGGGTGTCTTCCTTCAACACCCATGCCCAATTCCTATCAATTAGTGTTAAATTATGAATAATCAATTATGGGGTTTTGATCAATTGCATGATTTTTATCTCTCTATTCATGGGTATGATTAGATTGAGTTGATATTGATGATTTACGAAGCTTGGGTGAATTCTAACTTGTTTCTCTGATAAAAATTATTTTTTCTAAAAATTGAATCTAAAATGGCCACGGGTGAAGAGTTCATAAAAGGTGTGATTTATGGTAAATGTGTGGTGGTGATGAAGTTGATGATGAAAAGCATGTTTCTAAAACTATCCATGATTTTGATGTTGTCTCCTAAATGAATCGATTGGATTCTAGAATGATAGAGCTTTGGGTAATACCCACATGTTGATTAAAGTGATGATTTCCCAACATATGCTTACCACATTGTTTAAAGAGAAATTTTCCAATTCTTATTATAAATTCTAGCTTGTGGTATGTCGAAAAATACTTCTACATGTAGCTTACCACATGATTTGGAGTAGATGCTTCAACCTATGATTAAGCTTGTAGTATGTTTCGAAATAAAGCTTCTCATATGCATGAATTTATAGTTGAGAATATGGCACCATTGAGCTTTGTCGAAGGACAATGTTGAGCTTCATTTTCATATGATGTCCAGTCTATGCATGATTTCATTAATGAGCTTTGTCAATAGACAATGTTGAGCTTCGTTGCATACGATGTTGAGTCATGCATGATTTCATGTTGAGCTTTGTTATATATGATGTAGATCATTGCATGTTTTCGGAGAAGAGTCTAGCTCCGAGCGGGATAAGGGTCGACAACCCTATGCCCCAGAACTACGAACCAATGTAGGTTGATGCTATTATATTTGGGACCTCCCTTGTGAGCTATCCCCGACCTTAATGGCCCATGAGCTTGATATCGATATCATGGTAGTGTCCTCAGCCCTTGAAAGGTTTTGGATGGCTCTGCCCACTTGATTGTAATAGTCAGGACCACATAAGCTCTATCGTGGTATGTCGGTTAAGTGACGAGTCTCTCATTGTCCATATGATTCAGATTTGCATATTCACTACTCATGATCATTATGTATGCATGCATGTTCTAAAAGTAAGGTTTGACTCAATTTTCAGTTTTTCTATAAATGTCGCATCTCAGCTTTGAGTCATTCGAATTAGTTGATGTTATAAAGTTATGCATTGTCACATCATGAAGGGATTATGATTTTGAAAGAATGCATGTGAATTCTCTCAGTTTTCTAAAAGCTTATGTTCTAAAATGATTTGTTCAGATGATTTTACTTATTATAGCGGTTTTACTTACCTTGCATACTCGGTACATTCCACGTAGTGACCGCATACTTTCTATGTTGTATCATTTTATGATACAAGACCCAGCTCGCAACTTCAGCATCGATCTTAATCAGCTTATTAAAAGTTGCACCTGTTCATAGTTGGTGAGTCCTCATTCTCCGAGGACTAGACTTTCAATTTCTTTTATATATTTCAGTTTCAGCATTGTGGAGCTATCCATCAGCTCGTCCAGATTAGATGCTTTTTAGAATTAGTCATTTATTTAGTTTCAGATGTTTTTCTTATGTGATGTTGCTTTAGACTTCCGCTGAGATTATATTCATGTTTTCTTCAGTTTTTGAATGAGTTAGTTGTATGCTTATGCTGTGGGTCAACTTGGGGTCCTTCGGGTTCCCTTGTCCAATGTCTACGATCCGATCTTCCGTTTGGGTCGTGACAAACTTGGTATCAGAGCCATAGGTTTGAAGTGTCCTAGGATGTCTGAAAGTCGTGTTAAATAGAGTCTTTTTCATGAGTGTGAAGCGTGCCACACTTATGATGAAGAGGCTATGAAAAATTCTAGAAAATGTTCCCATCTTTCAAGATATATGTCATGTGAAGGAGAGTCTTTCTATCCCTCTAATTCGTGCTATTCGCGATTGCAGAGTATGGCTCCTCGAAGAGTGAATTAATGGAGAAATAGAGTTGGTGAAGGCCACAAGGATGGCATGGGTCGTGGGCATCAATATGTCCGACCAGTTCAGGAGCCTCAAGCACCAAAGCAAACTGTCCATGCTAAGTTTTGGGCCGCTATCCAGATGCATGTGCAGGCCTTGACCGCTCTGGTCAATCAGCAGGCTGTTGCGCACATTCCGCAGAATGGTAGCGCAGCGGCAGCTCGAGTCAGGGACTTCTTGAGGATGAACCCACCAGAGTTTCTTGGGTCCAAGGTAGATGAGGACCCATATGAGTTCGTGAATGAGGTTATCAAGATCACCCAGGTCATGGGGTGAGTAGTCTTGAGTGCGCAGAGTTGGCCTCCTACCAGTTGAAGGGGGTTGCACATATCTGGTTCCGACAATGGAAGGATAGCAGGGTCGCCGGAGCAGGTCCGGTCACTTGGGAATAGTTCCATGTTGCATTCCTAGATCGGTTCTGCCCTCGGGAGATGAAGGAGCTGAAGGCAGCTGAGTTCATAAATCTGAAGCAAGAGAGGATGACAGTACTAGAGTATTCCCTTGAGTTCATCCGCCTATCAAAGTATGCTCCTGAGTTAGTGACTGACCAGAGGGCGCGAGTGAGCAAGTTTGTGCATGGGATAGCAAGTTACTTGGATAATGAATGCTGGATTGCTATGCTCCATCAGGACATGGAATTTCTTCGGATGGTGTTATACGCCCAGAAGATGGAGGCGGCACATCTGAGAGAGAGAGAGAGGCCAAGAGGGCCAAGACTGATGATCACAGATTTCCTCAGCTTAGGTCAGGAGGTGGGCACCATCAGCAGACCCACCAGAGATCATCCGCCCCAGCTTCATCAGCCTTGATTATTCCATCTCGGCCTAGGAATGATCAGAGAGGGTGAGCATCAGGCTCGAGGGGTCAAAGTAGTAGGCCCACAGATTTAGGTGTTCCAACTTATCACAGTTGTGGCCGAGCGCATACAGGCCAGTTCTTGGCAGGTTCGGGTGTGTGTTTTGGGTGCGGGCAACTCGAACACATGCTTAGAGATTGTCCAACAACTAGACAGGATCAGGTTGGGGGCCATGGCCCAGCTTCTAGCTCAGCAGCCCCACCCCTTCGCTCAGCACATCAAGGGGCATCTACCAATACAACTGGCGATCAGCGCCAGAATAGATTCTATGCCCTAGAATCCCGTCAGGAGTAGGAGGTATCCCCGGATGTGGTTACTGGTATGTTATGAGTCTTCCATATTGATGTTTATGCTTTGTTATATTCAGGGGCCACCTTGTACTTTGTGAAACCTTATGTCGCCAATAGCTTCGGAGTCAGTCCTGATGTCTTGTCAGAATCCTTTTTAGTTTCCACTCCTATAGGTGACTCAGTGATAGCTAGACGGGTGTATAGAGATTGCCCGGTGTTGTTCCTCCATAAGTCACCTCAGCAGATCTGATAGAGTTATCCATGACCGATTTCGATGTTATTCTCGGCATGGATTGGTTTTATGCTTGTTATGCTTCCATTAATTGTAGGACCCAGTCAGTAGAGTTCAGATTTCCAGGTGAGCCAGTCTTAGAATGGAAGGGTAGTTCAGTTGTGCCTGTAGGTCGCTTTATTTCCTACCTCAAGGCCAAGAAGATGATTTCTAAGGGTTGCATGTATCATTTGGTTAGGGTCAAGGATGTTGAGTCCGAGACCCTGACTATTCATTCGATTCCAGTAGTGCGTGAGTATCCAGAGGTCTTTCTTGATGATTTGCCGGGTATTTCTCCCGAGAGGGAGATTGATTTCGGTATTGACCTTCTTCCTGATACGCAGCCTATATCTATTCCTCCCTACAGGATGGCTCCAGCCGAGATAAAAGAGTTGAAGGATCAGTTAAAGGATTTACTAGATAAAGGCTTCATTAGACCGAGCCAGTCTCCATGGGGTGCACCAGTTTTATTTATTTGGAAGAAAGATGGTTCCCTTCGTATGTGCATTGATTATCGGCAGTTGAACAAAGTCACTGTCAAGAACAGGTACCCCTTAGCCAGGATTGATAATTTGTTTGATCAGCTTCAGGGTGCTAAGTGTTTCTCAAAGATAGATCTCAGATCTGGGTATCATCAGCCCAGAGTTCGGGAGAGTGATATCCCGAAGACGGCGTTCAGAAAACTGTATGGTCATTACGAGTTTGTAGTTATGTCTTTTGGACTAATGAATGCTCCTGCAGCTTTTATAGACTTGATGAATAGGGTATTCAAGCCATATTTGGACATGTTCGTGATCGTGTTCATCGATGACATCTTAATATACTCTCGGAGCGAAGAGGAGCATGCCGCTCACTTAAGAGTAGTGCTTCAAACCCACAAGGATTTCCAATTGTATGCAAAGTTTAGCAAGTGTGAGTTTTGGTTGGACTCCATGGCATTCTTGGGCTATGTGGTTTCTAGCGAAGGCATAAGAGTAGATTCGCAGAAAATTGAGGCGGTGAAGAATTGGCCCAGACCGGTTAATCCTTTGGATATTTAGAGTTTCTTTGGCTTAGCTGGCTACTACCGGAGGTTTTTTTGAGGGTTTCTCATCCATTGCAGCGCCTTTGACTAAGTTGACTCAGAAGAAGGTGAAGTTTCAGTGGTCGTAGGCTTTTGAGGAAAGCTTCCAGGAGTGGAAGACCCGACTCACTTCAGCACCAGTGTTGATCCTACCCAAGGGTACCGATGGTTTCGTGGTGTATTGTGATGCTTCCAGAGTTGGACTTGGGTGTGTGTTGATGCAGCGTGGGAAGGTAATAGCATATGTCTAGAGACAGCTGAAAGTTCATGAAAAGAATTACCCAACCCATGATCTTGAGTTGGCCGCGGTGGTGTTTGCATTGAAGATATGGCAGCATTACTTGTATGGGGTCCATGTGGATGTATTTACGAACCACAAGAGCTTGCAATACATGTTCACACAGAAAGATCTAAATCTTCGGCAAAGGAGGTGGTTGGAGTTACATAAGGACTATGATAAGAGTGTCCTTTACCACCCAGGCAAGGCTAATGTGGCTGCGGATATGCTGAGTAGGCTCTTAATGGAGAGTGTTGTTACACCCCGTAGAATTCCCGACACCTAGATGACCTATTCGCATGTTGGTTAAGCATATTTGAAGGCCATACGTGCTAGAGAAAGGCCCGGGAAAAAGACCGGATGAGAAACCCGTCGAACCATCGCGGGAGGAGCCAGGCAGAGCCCCTCCGCGATGGCAGCGTGTCACGGAGGTGAAGCCTCCGCGATGGCTCTGTGACACGTTGCCCAGGTTCAGGCCCAAGTATATAAAGCCCCCACTTCGGTTTAAATTCATTTAACACTTATAAATTTCCAGAGAAACGCAGTGAAGCTGAGGAAGACGAAGAAAATTATATATTTTCGTCCGATTACACTGCCAAACGCTGCCCAAACTCAAATTAATCCCAGATACCCGAGTATTTAGCAGCAGAGAGCATTTCTACGGAATTATTTTCGCGAAATACGGCCGACGAATCGGCGAGCCACCGAACTAAAGTAAGTAGAATTGCTCTAAATTAATGTCTATGTGTTCCTAGCTGTGAAGTGAATATTTCTCCCTTCTGGACCTCTGAAAAATAGCGAGTTTCTGGCCATCTTTCGATAAGCCTAAGTTTAGGCTATAAACTATATCGAAAGTGACGTTGCCTTTTGAAATAAAGTTGTATTTAGTATTGATTGATATGTTTATGAATGCAGTTAGGAGAAAACAGTTAAAGTACCGACCGAGCTTCGTCTGACAGACGAATAGTTCAAGGATAAGGTATGTAAAGTTAGTTTCCTTCGGCAAGTTAAGTAATATCAGTATAGTGTAATAAATTACGGACCAGTAGAATGTTCAGAAGTCGAGTATTGCGTTATTATGAATATTGGTACGATGTGAGAAACATTGGGTTGTAATGTATATGAAACCTATCAGTATGATACAGATTGTAACGCAAGTGTTAGAGATTGCCCAGTATACTCAGTATGTAATGTGATATGCCATGTTGAGATATGGTTGTATTCAGTTGAAACCCCGTATAGTAATGCAGTACCCGTAAAGCACTTCAGAAATAGAATAGCAGACTAAAATGAAGTTCAGAAAGCATGTCAGGATTAGTAAATCATGTTACTATAGAAAGTCAGTATACAACGTAGTTTAGCAGCAAGATTATATTCGTACATTCATATATAGTACTTCCAGCCTCAACACGTATTAAATACGTACAAATTACTATCAGTAGCCCAGCATGTAATATATATGATACTTTACCCCTATTAGCCTCAGCATGTGAAATACCCAGACAGTATTACCAGTTGAGACCGTTGTATTGTTTGGGGTTGGATTACCTAGCATCCATGACCGCCCAGGGTTAATAGCTGTATCGACTCATCCGCCAGAGGACGAGGATACGTCACTCTACAGAGTGGCATGCCGTCCCGCCAGGGGACGAAGATGGGATGCCAGTTTTTCCCCCATATTTGTGCCTTGATCGGCCTCACACACCCCAGTCGAGCGGATACGCCCGGGTGCAGATTCAGGAGTCCTCCGGACTCAGATGCAGTTATAGTCAGGGGATCAGCGAGCCCAAGTGCATACCCAGGGGACCGGCAGGATGCTTACAACCAGTATAGGAGATGGGTTGACCGAGGTAGGGGTATAGATTCTGTGTTGATTGTACCTCCCGGCTTATGGGGGCCGGGTAAGGTTGTGTATGCCAGGTTATGTTATGTATGTTATGCTATATTACAGTAGATACGAGCAGATTAGTAGTAGAATGATACGTCTCCAGGTATGATTCCTATTCCCTTCAGCATGATTAAGAACAGGTACGATCTACATCATCAGATAGTTAATCTAGTTCTTCTTATTCCAGTTTCGTCAGTTATGTTATTGATTTCAGATATCTCTTTCAGTTGTTGCTTTACATACTCAGTACCAGCGGTACTGATGCCCAGTGGGGCGCTGCATTACTTGCCTGCAGGTACCCATAGACGAGCAGGCGATACCACATGATCCCCATCAGCGGTTGAGTATTCAGCTCCTGTCATCCGGAGACTGAATTCCAGAGGTGTACTTCAGTTTCTGTTGTTATATAGGGTGGGTAGGTCGGGGCCCTGTCCCGATCATTTCTATTGCTATTCCTAGAGGCTTGCCGTCTGTATATTTCCCTGTGGTCAGTTGAGCCGGTCGTGTGAGGCCGTGCAGTGTTAGCTGTTAGTACTCTTGCTTCTTTTATGTTGGCCGTGTGGGGCCATAAGTTTGACAGTAGTGGTGACCTTGCCGGTCACGTAGCCTTCTAGTATTTTATCGCAGAATGCAGATAAATAGACAGCATGGTAGCCTTGTCGGCCCGCATAGGCTTCCCTATAGTTGCTTGTTCTGGTCAGCTGTTATTACAGGTAGAGAAGGCTATAGGCCAATGGGCCGGAGGATGTGTTTACAGCCGTTATATAGCCCTTTGTTTCCAAAAATGTGAATCAGAGCCAGCCAGGTACCAGATGTGCCTAGGCTTAGTAGTCCAGTAGTTCAGGTCCTAGTAGGGCACCAGGTGCCAGTCATACCCCCCAAGGCGGGGCGTGACAAGTGTGTCTCATGTGGATGAGGGGAAGAAGGAGTTGGTGAAAGATGTTCACCGGCTTGAAGGCTGGGAGTTAGATTGATTGACTTGACTGATGGAGGTGTGGTTGTACATAACGGGTCAAAATCGTCCTTGGTGGTTGACATCAAGTCTAAGCAAGATGAGGATCCAATTTTGAAGAAACTAAAGGAGGTAGTGCAGAGTCAAAAAGTGGAGGTTTTCTCCCAAGAGGAGATGGTGTGCTACGATATCAGGGTCGTCTATGTGTCCTAGATGTTGATGATTTGAGAGTTCGGATATTACATGAGGCACATGGTACCAGATATTCTATTCATCCAGGGTCCACGAAGATGTATCAGGACTTGCGAGAAATCTATTGGTGGGATGGTATGATGAAGGATATTATGGAGTTTGTAGCGAAATGTCCAAACTGTCAGCAAGTGAAAGTTGAGCATCAGATACCCGGAGGCGTACTTCAGGATATTACTATTCCCACTTGGAAGTGGGAAGAGATCAATATGGACTTCATTACAGGCCTACCCGGACTCGTAGGCAATATGACTCCATTTGGGTTATCGTGGATAGGTTGACTAAGGCGGCTCATTTTTTACCGGTCAAAACTACCGACACAGTAGAGGATTATGCCAAGTTATACATACGAGAGTTAGTTCGGTTGCATGGAGTGCCTTTGTCCATCATTTCAGATAGAGGTACCCAGTTTACCTCTTAATTTTAGAGGTCTTTTCAGAAGGGACTCGGGACTCAAGTCAAGCTAGGCATGGCCATTCATCCGTAAATAGATGGTCAAGCTGAGCAAACAATCTCGAATCTTGAGGACATGTTGAGGGCATGTGTTATGGATTTTAAAGGAAGTTGGGATGATCATTTTCCCCTGATTGAATTTGCTTATAATAACAGTTACCACTCTAGTATCCAAATGGCACCATTCGAGGCTCTGTATGGGCGAAGGTGTAGATCTCCCATCGGATGGTTTGAGGTTGGTGAGGAAGCTATGATAGGAACGGATTTGGTTCATGAGGCGATGGTGAAGGTTCAGTTGATAAGGGACCAGTTGAAAGCCGCTCAGAGTCATCAGAAATCGTATGCTGATGTGAGGAGAAGAGATTTGAAGTTTGATGTGGACGACTGGGTATTTCTAAAAGTATCTTGATCTTGGGCAGATTTATACGCCCAAGTGATACTCAAAAGTACCATTTTCTCCTTGTTTATCTAGAAATGCGTATACATTTTCATATAATTGGTAAAAAAATGTGAATTTATACTAACCAACATGATTAGCATTGTTTTGTAGGTAAAATGTGATTTCGAGGAGCTAAAATGCATGTTGAATGATATCGGAGTTGGACTTGGAATCGAGCAAGGAAAAAGGCATTGGATTGCACAAATTAAAGGGGCTCCGTGATGGAGCCGTGTCACGCTGCCATCGCGAAGGCATTTTTCCTGGAGGGTGAAAATTCATCACTTTCCAGTGGAGGTTCGCGACTGCTGCGTGGCACGGTGGCTAGCCTCCGCGTTGCACGTCGTGCCACGTTGGTGTTTGATTTCCCGGACCCCCAATTCCAGTGAGGGTCTGCGTTCATGGCGTGTCACGGAGGCAGTGCTCCGCGATGCACTCCGTGACACGTTGCTCATTATTCCGGGAAAAATTCCCACTAGTATAAATAGAACACTTAAGTGTATTTTTCATTAATTCAGACTTGGTGGAGCAAGGACGTGGGTTACAGGCAGTTGAGGGACGAAAAGTTCAGGGTTTTTTCTCTCTTTCTTTCTTCTCTAATTCAATTGTTTGTATGATTAACACTTGTTTTAGGATGATTAATCTACAAATGAGTGGCTAATTCCCTTCCTTGCTGAGGTTATGAACACTTGTGATGAATTTTGATTATTGATTATATGGTTTTTCATCTTTTTCTTCCATGTTGTTCTATTAATTCTTGTTTCTACTGCATTGCTATGTGGCCTACATTAATGTACATCTAAAAAGTCCGATTTCACTCGAGAGAGCACGAAATTGGAAAGTTGTGAATTAATAGGATATTATTCTTTACTTGATTTGGGAAAATTGAGTTTTGATGCGCTTTCCTAATAGAAATATACTTGAAAGTCGTATTAGTCAATTTAGGAACCGGAATTGTATGGCTAGAACATGAATTGCATTTGATCACAGAAATGTAGACGGATGGTTCATGATTCTTAAGTGAGATTAAATACGAGAGTTTTAATCTCTTGGAAATTGTTCTTGGATAGCAACTGGAAGAAAAGATTAACCAATTTATGATGATAATCAGTTTCATTGCATGTTCTTTAACCTCGGCATGCTTTTATCCATAATCCAAATTCAAAGTAGATAATTGTTTGTAGTTTAGTATAAAATTTATAAAACAAATTATTCAATTTTTGGTTATTTAGTTGTCAGCATATTTAGAAGTAAAACTATAGTATACTTGAGCAAATTGCACTTATCCCAAGTCTCTGAGGGATCAATACTTGGCTTACTAAAGCCACTTACTACTTGTTCGACCACGTGCACTTGCGTGTCGGTTTTATAACCCTACGAAACGCACCGAACAAGTTTTTGGCGCCGTTGCCGGGGACTTGGCAATTGGTGAATTTGTTTTAAGTGTTAATTTTACTGTATTTTTACTTTTTTTCTTAAGTGTTGACGACTTGGTCTTAGCCTGTATTTTGCAGACTTAATTGCTATGAACACTGGCAAGAGACAAAGAGCTGGTGGAATCTTATATAGAGCCTGAACGTATATTTCACAGTAAACGGAGAGAAGCTCTACAAAGGAAGCTGCAGTTGCTCAGACAGACTATTATGGAGCAACAGAATCCACCGGTTGTGAGGGCAGTGTTAGTGCCCGAAGAAGCAGTAGCAAGGCCGGTTCGCGAGGTGGCAATTCCACATGCCAACAATGTTACATCCAGTATCCGCAAACTACAGCCTGGAGGGAGATTTGAACTCAAGCAAAATATGGTGCAATTGTTGCACACAAGCGGGCAATTTACCGGTCTCCCTCATGAAGACCCACAACAGCATCTCCAAAACTTTTTGGAGATAAGTGACACTTATATACCCGCTGGAGTTTCACCTGATTATGTTTGGCTTACATTATTTCCGTTCTCATTACTCGGAGAAGCCAAGAGGTGGTTGAAAGCTGAGCCACCAAATTCTATTTCAACGTGGGATGATCTTGCACGAAAGTTCTTGATAAGGTTTTTTCCCTCTGGCAAAACAGCAAGACTTAGAAGTCAAATTCTGAGTTTCAAACAGAGGGAGGGAGAAAATTTATATCAAGCCTGGGAGAGATTTAAATCCATGTTGCGGGACTGTCCTCATCATCATCAGTCCAATGAGGTGTTGGTGCACACATTTATTGAGGGTTTGGAACCCCATACCAAAATTTTGCTAGATTTAGCAGCTGGAGGGCAAGCGCTGGAAAAGACTTATGAGGAGCAGTATACCTTGCTAAATCAGATTTCACAGGGCAATCCAAAATGGAATGCTGATTCATCACGAGGTGGGGCAAGGAAAGCAGTAGGAGTGCTTGAAGTTGATGGGTTTACGGCTATCGCTGCACAGATAGCTGCCTTGCAAAATCAATTGAACAACCACTTTAGCAACATGACTTTGAACCAGTCGTCAGCTCCAGTTAATGCAGTCCAGCAATTGTGGTGTGAAGTGTGTGGAAGCAGTGAGCACTCAGCTGAGTGTTGTGGAGCCAACCCTGATTCGGTAAACTTTGTGGGGAATGCACAAAGAAATCATCATCAGTATGGGAGTAGCTACAATTCAAATTGGAGGAACCATCCAAATTTTTCATGAGGTAGCAACAACCATCAAGGCCAAAGTTCGGGTCAGGGTGTGCAGAGGAATCAAGGATGGCAACAGAACTACCAATCTCAATTCAGAAATAACAATGCACCTCCTCCACCACCATCACCCAGCATTGAGGAGATCTTCAAGACCATGATCGCTAACCAAGCGCAATTGTAGGCTGACTATGTTAAATTGGCAGCCGAAGTGAAAAATAACTAGTTAGCAACCAAGGCTCTTGAGTATCAATTTGGGCAATTTTCTAGTGCCCAAAATACAAGGCCTAGAGGAGGACTGCCAAGCGACACGGATCCGAATCTGAAGCAGGTAAATGCAGTGACCACAAGGAGTGGTTTGCAGCTGAAGGAGATGGAACCAGAAAGACCACCTCAAAACTCGGGAGCAGCACAAGTTGAGGGGGAGAAAAGTTCGGAAAGGGGGAAGACCAAAGAAGCTGAATCAGAAAGACCTCCACCCCCGTTCCCTCAACGACTCAAGAAACACAAAGAGGAGGCGTGTTTCAAGAAATTCATGGAGGTGCTTAAATAGGTACATGTTAACTTACCTCTTGTTGACGTCTTGCAGGGAGTGCCTAAATATGCCAAATACATAAAGGACATCGTGGCCAACAAAAGTCGTTTGACTGAGTATGCTACGGTGGCTTTAACTGAGGAGTGCACTTCCCGGATCCAAAATAGACTGCCCACAAAGCTAAAAGACCCTGGAAGTTTTACTATCCAGCTAACTATTGGGCAGAGCATCCGAGCTCATGGATTGTGTGACTTGGGGGCAAGTATAAATCTGATGCCATCTTCGATATTCAGAAAGTTGGGTCTAGGGATTCCTAGGCCTTCAACCGTAATCTTGCAGTTGGCTGATCGATCCTTAGCTAGGCCAGATGGCATTGTTGAGGATGTTCTAGTTCAAGTTGGCTCCCTAATTTTCCCAGTAGATTTTATTGTTCTGGATTTTGAACCAGACGCGGAAGTCCCATTTATTTTGGGACGACCCTTCTTGGCAACCGGGAAAACATTAATTGACGTAGCTGCGGGGCAACTCACAATGTGAGCACACGATAAGGTAGAGGTGTTCGATGTGTATAAAGCACCCAAGCTCCCGATGGTGCATGAAGAACTCTCGGTGATCAATGTGATTGATCATGGTAATGCCAAGCAGCTGAAGCATTCCCGAGAGTTAATGGGAAGACCACCGGATAGGTGTAAGCACTACTGGGGGAAGGACAGTGATCGTGAGAAATCATCCATCACCCTAGCGGACAATTGAGCTTAAATGACGTCGAGTCGCGACGGTAAACCAGGCGCTGCGCGGGAGGCAACCCGTGAAATTTTTTTTTTCTTTCATCTTGTAAAGTGTAAATAGATTTTTCTTTTTCTTTTTCTTGATTTATTACAAAATTTTTCATTTTAGTTGGTATTTTTTTTTTAGTTAGGTGAAACCTATTAGTCTAACCAATTTTATTTAGTGAGATAATTTTCAGGTCAAACAGAAGAAAATGTGCACGGAATCGTGAAGGAAAAGGCAAGGTATGAAAAATTAATAAAACGTAGAAGACAGTGAGCTGGGGCGATAGCTCCGTGTCACAGAGGAGGACCTCCGCGTTACCCTCCGTGACACGTTGAGGTATAACCCGAAAATTTTAAAAATTTCCAGTATGCTGTCGCGATGGCTCCGTGTCACGGAGGCAGTGCACCGCGATGCACTCCATGACACGTTGCCGTGTAAATTGTGATGGGTCACACTGGGTTGCCGGGTGACCCGCGTGTTTTTCTACTTTTTAAACCCCGAAAACTCCCCTTTTCCCCTCATTTTCATTTTCCTCCGCGACCAAACGTCCCAAAACCCCTCTCCCATCAACGTGCCACGGCTTAAGGCAACAAATTACCAAGTTTTCTTCACTTATTCAACTACAAGGTATGTTTTCCGATTCTCTCTCAAGTTTTTGTCGATTTTATTCGAAATTAAGCATGGGAGGTGAGATAAATCGCCCTAAGTCGAAATTAAGCATGAATTCGAGTTTTTTGTTGATTGATAAATGTTCGGATTATCGTTTTGATTGTTTGAACTTGTTGAGTGCATAAATTATTCGAATTTGATGGAAGAAATCAATTCTAGGGCTCGTTGTTGAATGTGAAGTGGGTAATGTGTTGAAATCATGAATTGTATGCCGGGGTGTACTTGTGAAATGAGATGAGTCATTGTAAACAAATTGTTTGAATGTTAATTGATGACGAATTCTTGGGTTTTGGGGAAAATGTTGAAATTTGTTCAAATTTGGTTGGTTGTATAGGTTCATGTGTATAGAATTTTTGTTGTTGTTTTTGTTTCGTTGTTTTTCTTTGCTAAGTGCGATGGTCAAAATGCTAGCGATGGTAGTGATCGTGATTAGCTGTACGAAGTCTGAGTAGTACGCAGAAGTTATATCATTGAATTTTCGTTTGAACGCACTAAGCATGATTGTATAGTTGGTTGTTTGGTGTAAATAAAGTTATTCTTGCCGTAGTATCGTAACTGTAACTAAGGACTAAGTGTGGGGTAAATTTAGCGTAACCCGACCTTAGCCGAAGTTAATATTCATTTAGCTTGACATTGAGCTTGTTTACTTATGTTGACAGGCAAAATGGCAAGCAGGCAAGATAAAAGGAAGGGTGCATCAACTTCAGGCACCGGAAGGAAAAGACTCAGACTGGGCACAACAGTCCCAGCTGCACCAGCAGTTCCACGCGGCCAGCGCCGCCAATACGGAATGAGATGGGTGACTGACGAGGGGAAAAAGTGGTATGCCAAGCACAAAGAGAACAAATATTTCCCCGAGGAGCATATAGCATGGGAGCCATTAGCACAGGAGTTCCCCAGAATGGTTCACCGGATCGAGACAGCTGGACTCGGTTTCATATTTCAGGAGCCTAAAGAATGCAACCTGCACCTGGTCCGGGAGTTCTATGCTAATTGGAACCCGTCAATCAGAAGCCACACCATCAAAATCAGAGGGCAGATAGTCATTCTGGAACCCCACCATCTCAATGCCATCATAGGAGCGCGGGACACAGACGCCCACGTTCTCCGCCAGCTGAACATTACCCCACCGTATGCCGACATCAGACGCACACTGTGTGGGGCCCAATCTACAGCTAGATGGAGCAGGCACAAGGAAAGGGTCTACCACCAAACTCTGCCATATTCTTAAATGAATAGGGAAGCCCGAATCTGGCTGAAGATAGTCTGCTTGTGCCTAATCCCGGGGGTACACATGACTGATGTGACCCGGGACCGTGTTTGCCTGGTGTATGCCCTGATGAAAGGGCTGGAGATTAATGTTGGGGCGGTCATCATATCCGCCATGAAGAGAGCCCGATTGCACCAGGGCCACAGGTATGGTTTCGGTGGACTACTCACCACCTTTCTCAGAGGCCTCGACGTCGAGGAGGAGGCTTTGGATTATATCCCGCAGTTGGAGCGGCGGGCCTTGGATGTGACCAAAACTAAGGCTCCCGACACCACCCACGGGCCAGTGCTGACACTTGGCGAGCGACATACTCGTGATGACCAGTACATGGCACGTATGTATGGGATGCAGATGCTCCAGCTCAGGATAGGTGGGAGACTAGCCATGGAGGAGGAGCTATGGCAGCTCGAGCTAGATTACCCGTTTGGCGAAAACGCCAGGGCTCTATACCGAGTGGGGCCAGCCTTTGTAGAGCCCACTGATGATGACGTCCCCACGGATGAGGAGACACGTCGGGAGGACTCCGATGTGGAGTCCGATGACGACCTCGGACATGGGAGATGAGGCAGCAGCACCTGATGAAGAAGTGGAATACTTTGACTGATCAGGGAGTTCCACCACCCGATTTTGTGCTATTTAATTTTTGTGAACACTGGGGACAGTGTTCGGTTTAAGTGTGGGGTTGGAGTAGTTAGGTGCTAGGCTGGGCTGGTTTGTTTGTATGTTCTCCTCTGCCATTTTGTATGTTATGTTTCCCTGTGTTTGTGAATTTTCAAACTGTTCTGTATTTGTATATATTTGTGAAATTGTTGTGTGTTGTTGAATGGTTGCTAGCTGATTCTGATTTTTGTAAATAGTCTTGCTTATCGAAATGATTGATATTTGTAAAAAATTTTAATGTTTTTTTTTGAAAATATTTTATTCATATTTAAAATATTTTGTAAATAATTTTTCTATCGAAATGATCGATGGTTTGCAAAAAAATTTCAACTTTTTAATTTTGGGTTTCTCGGCATTTGTTTTTGGTTCTTTTACCGAGAATGGTCCCATTGAACCGAAGTCATAGTTAGTGATTGTTCCCTATGATGGATGGATGACGACCGTCTTAAGGGAAATGTAGTCGGTAGGAGTAGTTTATTTTAATTTATTTTCAGTTTTTTTCTTTGGTGGATTGCATCCCGGAACCTGTAGTTACTCTATGGTTGTGAAATGTTTGTTGCGTGTTGTGCATGATATTCAAAATGCAAAGGTGATTCGTATGAAAGCATGCAATCTTGTAAATATGTTGAGATACCTAGGCTGTAGAGTTCGATTCGGTGTGATTGAGGCTTAATGTTTGAGTTCATGTAATTAGCTGATTGAAGAGTCTGTGAATACATCTTGAATCGAGCATGTGCATAAAGTGTGAAGTGAGGTGTTGATATTCCATGCTATTGTGAAGTGTCTAGAACTTGCCTGGTGTGTGTACAAAACGAAATGAAGGAGGTGTATTGTTGGAAAGGATGTAGGCATTTCTTTGATTTACCAGAGAGTTTCTATTTTTTTCTTGTTATACTCCCCCTTTCTGTGATTGTATACCCTAGTCAGCCCTTTGAGCCTTTAGCCGATTATTTCTTTCTTTTGTCCAAAAAGTATAAACCGAGCTTAATTCTTTCTTTTCATTAGCCGTAAAGTCTATACAAAACTCTTAAGCGCTTAAGAAGAGAAAATAATGTTCCCAAAGTGTTAAAGAGTGAGAATGGTGAAAAGAAAAAGAAAAGCAGAGAGAGGGAAGAAAAGAAAAGGTTGAAGGTGCACTGGTTATAAATAGACGATAATGAAGGTGCATGAATAATCTTTGTTATTGTGTCAAGTGTTGTCACACCCCGCCTTGGGGGGTATGACTGGCATCTGGTGCCCTACTGGGACCTGAACTGCTGGACTGCTAAGCCTGGGCACATCTGGTGCCTGGCTGGCTCTAACTCATATTTCTGGAAACAAAGGGCTATATAACGGCTGTAAACACAGCCCCCGGCCCATTGGCCTATAACCTCATGTACCTGTACTAACAGCTGACCAGAAACATATCAATTCAGGGAAACCTACGCGGGCCGACAAGGCCACCATGCTGTCTAGTTATCTATAACTCAATCATGAAGTACTAGAAAGCTACGTGACCGGCAAGGTCACCACTACTGGCAAACTATGGCCCCACATGGCCAACATAAAAGAAAGAAAGAGTACTAACAGCTATACAACTGCACGGCCTCACACAACCGGCTCATCTGACCATAGGGAAATACATACAGACTGCAAGCCTCTAGGAATAGCAATAGAAATGATCGGGACAGGGCCCCGACCTACCCGTACTATACAACAAAAGAACTGAAATACACCTCTAGAATTCAGTCTCCGGATGACAGGAGCTGAATACTCGATCGCTGACAGGAATCACGTAGTATTGCCTGCTCGTCTATGAGTACCTGTAGGCAAGTAATGCAGCGCCCCACCGGGCGTCAGTACCACTGGTACTGAGTATGTAAAGCAACAACTGAAAGAAATATCTGAAAGCAATAATATAACTGATGAAACTGAAGTAGAAGGAATAGCTTAACTGTCTGATAATGTAAGTCATACCTTCTCTTAATCATACTGGAAGGAGTAGGAGTCATACCTGAGGATTTATCGTTCTACTATCGATCTACTCATATCTACTGTAACACAGTATAACATATCACAACATACATAGCATACACAAACCCTACCCGGCCCCCATAAGCCGGGAGGTACAACCAGCACAGAATCTATACCCCTACCCCGGTCATCCCATCTCCTATAACCCTGTAAGCATCCTGCCGATCCCCTGGGTATGCACTTGGGCTCGCTGAGCCCCTGACTATAACTGTACCTGAGTCCGGAGGACTCCTGAATCAACACCCCGGGCGTATCCGCTCGACGGGGGTGTATAAGGGCCGACCAAGGAACAATATGGGGAAAACTGGCATCCCATCTTCGTCCCCTTGCGGGACGGCATGCCACTCCGTAGAGCGACGTATCCTCGTCCTCTGGCGGACGAGTCGATACAGCTATCAACCCTGGGGCGATCATGGATGCTAGGTAGTCCAACCCCAAACAATGCAACGGTCTCAACTTGTAATATTGTCTGCATATCTCACATGCTGAGGCTAATAGGGGTAAAGTATCATATATGTTACATGCTGAACTAGTGATAGTAATCTGTACGTATTTAATACGTGCTGAGGCTGGTAAATATGTATATATATGAATATAGTCTCCTGCCAGACTGTTCTGGGCTAATACTGAACATGACATAGTATTTCTGCCGAAAACCATACTGTATACTGAGCTTCTATAGTAACATGATTTACTAGTTCTAATATGCTTTCTAGCTTCACTTTAGCTTATCGTTCTATTTCTGAGATATCTTATAGATATTATATTACTTTACTGGGTTTCAACTGAATACAACGATATCCTAACATTCTGTGTCACATCACATACTGAGCATGTTGTGCAGTTCCTAACACTTATATTGAAATCCATATCGTGCTAGCAAGTCTCGCACTGATCATAACATAATGTTTCTAGTATCGTACCATCATTCATAGTATGCGTCATACATGGCTTATGAATATTCTACTGGCCTTTAAATCACTGTACTGTACCAAGATTACTAACTTGCCAAGGAAACTAGCTTTACATACCTTATCCTTAAACTATTCATCTGTCGAACAAGACTCGGCCGGTACTTCAGCTATTTTCTCCCAACTGCATTCATAAATATGTCAATTAATATTAAATACAACTTTACTTTAAAAGGCAACGTCACTTTCGATATAGTTTATAGCCTAAACTTAGGCTTATCGAAAGACGGTCGAAAAGTCGCTATTTTTCAGCGGTCCAGAAGGGAGAAATATTCACTTCACAGCTAGGAACACATAGACACTAATTTAGAGCAATTCCACTTACCTTAGCTCAGTGGCTCGATGATTCGTCGGCCGTATTTTACGAAACTGAATCCGTAGGAATGCTCTCTGCTGCTAAATACCTCAGTATCTAGAGTTAATTTGAGTTTGGGCAACGTTTAGCAGCGTAATCGGACGAAAAATATAATATCTCCTTCGTTCTTACCTTCTCTCTGCCACTCACCCTCTGTTTTCTGGAAATAAAAATGTGTTTAAATGATTTAAAACCGAAGTGGCCTTTATATACTTGGGCCTGGACAAGGACAACGTGTCACGGAGCCATCGCGGAGGCTCCACCTCCGTGACACGCTGCCATCACGGAGGGGCTCTGCCTCGGCTCCTCCCGCGATGGTTCGACAGGTTTCTCGTCCGATCTTTTCCTGGGCCTTTCTCTGGCACGTATGGCCTTCAAATATGCTTAACCAACGTGCGAATAGGTCATTTAGGTGCCGGGAATTCTACGGGGTATAACATTCTCCCCCCCTTAAGAACATTCGTCCTCGAATGTACACTGCTATTTGGGGGACTACTTAACTTACTTCCTAGAAAAATTTCGACAGAGTTTCCCCTGTAATATGGACTATAGCAAAAACCTAAAATGCAGAAAATCCAATACAGGTACTGCACATAATATTCTAGGATCCACTGGATAACTAGATATCAATCTCTCTCTATCATTTACAGACATACAACCATAAGGTACTGCATAAGTAATAATACAGACATACCTGTCGCCTGACTAGGCCTGAAATAGGTGAGGGTATCTGGTTTTCATATCTTCTTCAGCTTCCCAAGTAATCTCTTCTCGGTTCCTGTTACGCCTCAATACCTTGATAGACGTAATACCTTTAGTCCTCAATCTGCGAATCTGTCTATTTAAGATAGTTATTGAAACCTCTTCATAGGCCAATATTTTTGTAACCTGGATATTCTGGACTGGGATTGTTCTGGACGGGTCTCCTATGCATTTCCTTAGCATAGATACATGAAAGACCGGATGAACGGATTCTAATTCCGGAGGCAAATTCAACTCATATGCTACTCGGCCTGTCCTTCGACGAATCAGATAAGGCTCAACAAACCTCGGGCTGAGCTTATCTTTCTTGCCAGACCTTATTACTTCTTTCATTGGGGATACTTCAGAAATACCCAGTCATACACATCAAGCTCCAATTTTCTGCGCCGCACATCTGCATATGATTTCTGGCAGCTCTGTGCAGTCAGTAAGCATTCTTCGGATAAGCTTTACCTTTTCCTTCGACTGCTGAACAATGTCTGGGCCAACCAACACTGACTCTCCGATTTCAAACACCATTCAGCGATCTACATTTTCGCTCGTATAATGCCTCAAAAGGCACCATCTGGATGGCTGAGTGATAACTATTATTGTAGGCAAATTCAATTAACGGTAAATGCTCACTTTGGCTGCTACCGAAATCTAGCTGTAAACTGCGCTCCCCTATCAGAAATGATAGATACCGGCACTGCATGCAATCTAACTATTTCTCTGATATACAATTCGGCATAATCCTCAGCTGAGAAGGTAGCCTTCACTGGCAGGAAATGAGCTGATTTTGTCAGTCTGTCAACTATTACCAAATGGAATCATATCCATGTTTAGTACGGGGTGATCCTGCCACAAAATCCATATTTACTGCTTCCCATTTTCAGAGAGGTACAGTTATGTCCTGAATCACCGCCTGGTTTCTGATGTTCTGCTTTCACCCGTTGGCAGTTAGGACACTGGGCTATAAATTCAGCGATTTCTCTTTTCATACCTGGCCACCAGTAGTTTTCTTTGATATCATGGCACATTTTCGTCGCGCCTGGGCGGAGAGAATAGCGGGCGTAATGCGCCTCGCTCATAATCTGCTGGCGAAGCCCCAAAATATCTGGAGCACAAATGCGGCCTTTACATCGCCCCACTTCATCCCCGGTTATCTGAAAATATGTCACCTTTCCATAAATTACAGCTAAGGGCATCTGCTACCAGATTAGCCCTTCCTGGGTGATACAAAATATTCACTCTTTAAGGCATAAACTACTACGGCTAACTCTAGGTCATGGATAAGATAATTCTTTTCATGTTTCTCCAACTGCCTGAAGGCATAAGCTATTACTTTACCATGCTACATTAACCCTCTGTACCTTCTGACGATACTAACACTGGGGATGATGTTAACCTGTATTTTAACTCCTGGAAGTTCTACTCACATGCCTCGGTCTGCTGGAACTTTGCTGCCTTCTATGTTAATTTAGTCAGAGGTGTTGCTAAGGTGGAAGATCCTTCCACAAACCCTCTGTAGTACCCGGCTAACCGCAGGGATTGCGTATTTCGGTCGGAGTGGTAGGTCTGGCTATGTCTTCACTACTTCGATTTTCTATGTATCTATCTGTACTCCAGCCTCTGACACAATGTGACCAAAAAGGCTACTAAACCAACCAAAATTCACATTTACAAAGAATTGGCATATAACTAACGGTCATACTGGTTTATTATGCCAGAGAATCTGACAAGTAATCTACCGGTATAGCTAGAGCTTATCTGGCCTTCTGGCCGTATGCTAAGGCTACCTATTGCTAAGGTAACCTGAACGACCGTCTGTGCACCTTATGCCTTTATCTGATCAGAGGATCCTGATATTGATCATGACCTCTAACAATCTGGCTGCATAACCTTAAATAACTGAATAGTCGGGTTGAATGACCCGAATGTGGCTGTAGTCTAACAATGCTCTAACTGTTCTACTTGAGTACTTATGGTTCATGCATACTGTATACTTGTGGGCATCTAATTGCTTTGTTATCTTGCTTGAACCATTGTAAGGCTGGGCTTAATCAAACTTACTTCCAGGCGATCAATCTCTGGGTCTTCACGGGGAGTCTACTGATCCCCTGGTCCTAATAAACACTGTGCTAGCAGGGTACTATCAATTTCTTATGCCTTGTATGTATCCACTTGGATTTATACTGCTATTCTGGGGAATTCTCGGTCTTATGAGCTATTCTGTAAATACTAGCCTTCTGATAGGGCTTTGTATCTAAATATCTTACGAGAACCAATTGAAGTGCTAGTCTGTCACTGACTACTGATGTGGACCCTTCTTTGGGGCACCCACGGGTATTCTGACTGGGGCGGCCGGCTGACTTATGGGGTGTTTCACATAACAACTTCTAGGTTGACTAAGGCCGACTCTCGCCTACAAGGCTGGGAATACGACGTACGACCACTTAACATACTAGAACAATTCTGATATTGCTAATCTCTGAAATTTGCCTATTCGGCCTGTAATCCTGGTTCTAACATATGCACTAATATTACCGATCTTCAGGGATGCTTCCCTGCTAATGCAGGCACCAGCTGGTCGGTAGACCGTCTAACTGTGCCCTTCTCATCAAGCCTTCTGATTTAGGCCATTAACTCTGGTAAGCTCCTAGAGCCTAGATCTGGCAACAACACGTAAGTCTATTAACTTAATAACTGAAAACTGAGATAGTTTCTATGACTTCATACGTAATTCACACTTTATCTGTCCTTTCTCTTCTCCTTTCCCTTTCTCTTTTCTTCTCTCCTTTTCTTTCTTTCTTCTCCCCCTTTTTTTTCGGGGAAGGGGGGGTCCTGCAATGCAATTGTACATGCTTTTTATTACTAATCAACATCTGTAACTGTACCCCTTATAGGCGGCTACTCACAGCATATCTATTATCTGTATATATATATATATATCAATAGCTACATACGATATGTACTGAATTCTGCGGTAATACATAATCTCTGACATGCTTTGCTGAGTCTCATACCGTACATGATACACCGCTTCTACGGCCTAATAATATCTCCTGCCCTGACTTATCATTTCATTGTATTGTCACCCCATTCTGAAAGTAGCAAACATAAACACTTTAGTTATTGTCTGCTGTTTGAAATTCCGCCACTCTTGCGATGTGGGGTCAACGTTCAAATCTTGTAGCCTTACTAGGCATATATTGAGAGCCCATGACTGCCTGCTGGGCCTTATCTCTAGGCTATACTAGATTAGAATTGTTGTATCGGTAACTTCTTAACTTCTCCATAGCGGGCATACTGCGGTATTCTGAACCGCAATCTTACTGTCAGCCCGAGGCTTAATCCTTAAAATGATACTCTATTAATCTGGGGGGAGGGGTAACCCTGATTTCCCCACAAAATCTGGCATTCCTGCTTCTTCCTCTCATCTTGCTTAAGCTAAACTCTAGGGTTCAAGGTACCTGCCTTTCGTTGCTAATGAAATTACTGATCAAGCCTCGGCCTATACTTCTTCTGGCTTATATTCAGGCCCATCTGATTCACATGACCTATATATCTTTTGATGTCACAACTGAATCATATCTATAATCTTACAGGTATATCTTACTGTCTAGGCTCTGTCTATTAGTGTATATGGCGGACTTAGCCTTTTTCTGACTCAAATTTGACTATTACTAAGCATTTATTACTAACAAGTCTTTTACCCCTGCTTCGGGTAAGCTAACGATCTTACTTTCTCTACTGACTTATTGTCATAAGGGTCTGCACAACTTACGTAATCATAGGGGCTCTTTATACTTTCTAATACTTACTAGGATCAATCAGCCCATCCTTACTTACTGCTTAATTTGGCAACCCCATCTCAAGTCTTATGCCCCTTTACTATATTGGCATCAAAATCAAGAGGTAGGAATAGCCCTTTTCTTATTGCAACAAATAAAAGCATTTAACTGTACTATATCCAGAAAGATGTATTTGGGATTCCTGCATTTCCCTTTCTTTCTTATACTTACCTGGTAGTCTAACCTTGTCTGTAATCTTAATCAGATCTTATACAGCTAATAAATAAATCAACTCGTATGCACATTATACTTCTGACTTCCTATTCTGACGTTATCAACGTATACTGGGAATAGTACCAATAAAGGTATCACGTTGGGAGGTCTCTGATACCTCCTCCTACTGCTGTAGTAATCATATAACTGGATGATGCTCTCTTCTGTTGCTATATCTGATCTTCTGCCTGTAATAGGGTAATGCTGATCTGCCTTTGTATCTGTAATCAAAGAATACGGTAAGTTTTTTTAGGGACTCAACCCTATACTGTACCGTTCTAAAGCACGACTGACTGAGAAGGAAGGGTAACCATCCTATCATGCCTCGCAGCCTCCTGCCTATAGTATGTGGTGCACAACACATCCATAGACAAGACTCTACTTAGCACGGCTTGCAGACTCCCTGGGACACGACCTGCTCTGATACCAAGTTTGTCACACCCCGCCTTGGGGGGTATGACTGGCACCTGGTGCCCTACTGGGACCTGAACTGCTGGACTGCTAAGCCTGGGCACATCTGGTGCTTGGCTGGCTCTAACTCATATTTCTGGAAACAAAGGGCTATATAACGGCTGTAAACACAGCCCCCGGCCCATTGGCCTATAGCCTCCTGTACCTGTACTAATAGCTGACCAGAAACATATCAATTCAGGGAAACCTACACGGGCCGACAAGGCCACCATGCGGTCTAGTTATCTATAACTCAATCATGAAGTACTAGAAAGCTACGTGACTGGAAAGGTCACCACTACTGGCAAACTATGGCCCCACACGGCCAACATAAAAGAAAGAAAGAGTACTAACAGCTATACAACTGCACGGCCTCACACGACCGGCTCATCTGACCAGAGGGAAATATATACAAACTGCAAGCCTCTAGGAATAGCAATAGAAATGATCGGGACAGGGCCCCGACCTACCCGTACTATACAACAAAAGAACTGAAATACACCTCTAGAATTCAGTCTCCGGATGACAGGAGCTGAATACTCGATCGCTGACAGGAATCACGTAGTATCGCCTGCTCGTCTATGAGTACCTTCAGGTAAGTAATGCAGTGCCCCACCGGGCGTCAGTACCACTGGTACTGAGTATTTAAAGCAACAACTGAAAGAAATATCTGAAAACAATAATATAACTGATGAAACTGAAGTATAAGGAATAGCTTAACTGTCTGATAATGTAAGTCATACCTTCTCTTAATCATACTGGAAGGAGTAGGAGTCATACCTGAGGATTTATCGTTCTACTGTCGATCTACTCGTATCTACTATAACACAGTATAACATATCATAACATACATAGCATACACAAACCCTACCCGGCCCCCATAAGCCAGGAGGTACAACCAGCACAGAATCTATACCCCTACCCAGGTCATCCCATCTCCTATAACCCTGTAAGCTGATCTTGGGCAGATTTATATGCCCAAGTGATACTCAAACATATCATTTTTACCTTGTTTGTTGTGCAATGTGTATATAATATCATGTAATTGGTAATAAAATGCGAATTTATACTAACCAACATGATTAGCATTTGTTTTGCAGATAAAGGTGATTTTTAGGAGCTAAAATGCATGTTGGAACTATGTCGGAGTTGGACTTGGATGCGAGCGTGGAAAAGACCTTGGAATGCAGGATTTATAGGGGCTCCGCGATGGCTCCGTGCCACGCTACCATCGCGGTAGCACACTGCCTGAGCATGAATTAATTTGGCAATTTCCAGTGTACCTGCGAGTCAGCTCCGTGGCACGGAGATAGGCCTCCGCGATGGCCTCCGTGCCACGTTGAGGTTAAATTATCGGACCCTGGAAATTCCAATGCGGGTCCGCGTCCACGCCGTGTCACGGAGGCAAGGCTCCGCGTTGGCCTCCGTGACACGTTGCTTGTTATTCCGGGAAAAATTTCCCACTAGTATACATAGCACACTTATGTTTATTTTAATTAGTTTTTAGTTTTTAGACTGAGTTCAGAAGTGGAGAACAGGAACTTGGGTTAGTAGCAGTTGAAGATTGGAAAAGCTAAGGGATTTCTTCTCTTCTTTTCTTCTTTCTATCAATTGTAAGTATAATTTACACTCATTTTAGGATGATCAATCCAAGAATGAGTGGCTAATTCTCTTTCTTGCTGAGGTTTTGAACATGTGTAATGAATTTTGATTGTAAATGATATGGTTTTATTCTTCTTCTTTAATGTTGTTCTATTAATTCTTGTTCTTTACTGCATTAGTGATTGGCCAACATTAATGTATATCTAAAAAGTCCAATTTCACTCGAAAGAGCAAGAAATTGGAAAGTTGTGAATTAATAGGGTATTGTTCTTAACTTGATTTGGGAAAATTGGGTTTTGATGTGCTTTCCTGATAGAAATATACTTGAAAGCCGTATTAGTCAATTTAGGAACCTGAATTGTAGTGCTAGGTCATAAATTGCATTTGATCACAGAAATGTAGACGGATGGTTTATGATTCTAAAGTGAAATTAAATACGAGAGTTTTAATTTCTAGGAAAATGTTCTTGGCTAGCAACTTGAAGAAGAGAATTAACCAAAATTATCATGATTATCAAGTTCATTACTTGTTCTTAACCTTGGCATGTTCATATCCATTGTCTGAATTCACAAGTAAATAGTGTTATTAATTGTAGTATATAGTTTAGAAACAAAAACTCAATTAACCCTTGGTTACGTTGTTGTTAGCATAATTAGAAGTTAAATATAAATATAGTAAATTAGGCAATTTTACATATCTTGAGCCTCCTTGGATCGATACTTGGCTACTTAGCCACTTTATTACTTGTTTGACCACGTGCACTTGCGTGTCAGTTTTTACCCGTAGCCTGAAGCACCGAGCAAGTTTTTGGCGCCGTTGCCGGGGAGGCTAGGCGATTTTAAAATTTTGTTTAGTGTAAATTTACTGTATTTGTATTTTTATTTTCTTAAGTGTTAACAACTTGGTCTTAGCCTGTATTTTGCATATTTTGTTTCTGTGAACACTGGCAAGGGACAAAGATCTGGTGGAATCTTACTTAGAGCCTGAACGGGAATTTCATAGTCAACGTAGAGAAGCTCTTCGAAAGAAGCTGCAGTTGCTTAAACAGTCTATGATGGAGCAACCAAATCCACCAGTTGTTAGGGCAGTTTTAGTGCCCGATGAAGCAGCAGCACGGCCGGTTCGCGAGGTGGCAATCCCACACGTGAATAATGTACATTCTATCATCCGCAAACCAGAGCCTGGAGGGAGGTTTGAATTAAAGAAGAGTATGGTGCAACTTTTGCACACAAGTGGGCAATTTACCGGTCTCCCTCACGAAGATCCACAACAACATCTCCAGAACTTTTTGGAGATAAGTGACACTTATATACCCGCTGGAGTGTCACCCGATTATGTTCGGCTCACCTTATTTCCATTTTCCTTACTTGGTGAAGCCAAGAGGTGGTTAAAAGCTGAACCACCCAACTCTATATCAACGTGGGATGATCTTGCACGGAAGTTTCTTATTAGATTTTTACCTTCTGGTAAAACAGCCAGACTTAGGAGTCAAATCCTAAGTTTTAAATAGAGGGAGGGAGAAAATCTATATCAAGCCTGGGAAAGATTCAAATCCATGTTGCGGGACTGTCCTCACCATCATCAGTCCAATGAGGTGTTGGTACACACTTTTATTGAGGGTTTGGAACCCCACACTAAAATTCTGTTAGATTCAGCAGCTGGAGGGCAAGCGCTGGAGAAGACCTATGAGGAGCTGTGCACTTTGCTCAACCGAAATTCACAAGGCAATCCAGAATGGAATGCAGATTCTTCAAGAGGTGGAGCAAGGAAAGCAGCTGGAGTGCTTGAAGTGGATGGATTCACAGCTATCGCAGCACAGATAGCTGCTTTGCAAAATCAGTTAAACACTCACTTCAGCAATATAAATTTGAACCAGCCTTCAGCTTCAGTCAATGCAGTTCAATAGATGTGGTGTGAAGTGTGTGGTAGTAGTGAGCATTCAGCTGAATGCTGTGGTGCAAATCCTGATTCTGTTAACTTTGTGGGCAATGCACAGAGAAATCAACAGCAGTTTGGTGGTGGCTACAACTCAAATTGGAGGAACCATCCGAATTTTTCGTGGGGTAGCAACAATCAACAAGGCCAGAGTTCAGGGCAGGGTATGCACAGAAACCAAGGAGGGCAACAAAATTATCAAGCTCAATTCAGAAATCATAATGCCCCTCCTCCACCACCATCACCGACTATTGAGGAGATGTTCAAAACCATGATCGCTAATCAGGCACAATTGCAGGCTGACCAAGGCTCTTGAATATCAGTTTGGGCAATTTGCTAGTGCCCAAAATACTAGACCCAGAGGAGCACTACCTAGCGACACGGATCCAAATCCAAAGCAGGTAAATGTAGTGACCACGAGGAGTGGTTTACAATTAAAGGAGGTGGAACCGGAAAGACCGCCTCAAAAGTCAGGAGCAGCAGATGTTGAGGGAGAGCAAAGTTCTGATAAGGGGAAGACTAAAGAAGCTGAACCAGAAAGGCCTCCACCCCCGTTCCCTCAATGACTTAAGAAACACAAGGAGGAGGCGTGTTTCCAGAAATTCATGGAGGTACTTAAACAGGTACATGTTAACTTACCTCTTGTTGATGTCTTGCAGGGAGTGCCGAGATATGCGAAGTATATTAAAGACATCGTGGCTAACAAAAGTCATTTGACTGAGTATGCCACGGTAGCTTTAACGGAGGAATGCACTTCCCGTATTTAGAATAGGTTGCCCACAAAACTAAAAGACCCTGGAAGTTTCACTATCCAGCTGACTATTGGGCAAAGTATCCGAGCGCGTGGATTATGCGACTTGGGGGCAAGTATAAATCTGATGCCATCTTTGGTATTCAGAAAGTTAGGTCTAGGGAGTCCTAGACCTACAACGGTAATCTTGCAGCTAGCAGACAGGTCTTTGGCTAAGCCGGATGGCATTGTTGAGGATGTGTTAGTGCAAGTAGTCTCCCTCATTTTTCCGGTCGATTTTATTGTTCTGGACTTTGAACCAGATGCTGAAGTCCCATTTATTTTGGGACGACCCTTTTTGGCAACCGGAAAGGCATTAATTGATGTAGCTGCGGGTTAACTCACGATGCGAGCACATGACAAGGTCGAAGTGTTCGATGTGTACAAGGTACCTAAGCTTCCGACTGTTTATAAGGATCTCTCGGTGATCAACATAATTGATCATGGGAATGCTAATGGATTGAGTGATTCCCGAGAGTTACTAGGTAGGCCACCGGACAAGGTAGAGCACTACTGGGGGGATGATCATGATCGGGACAAATCGTCCATCTCCCTAGTAGATAAATGAGCTTAAAGGACGTCGAGTCGCGACGGTAAACCAGGCGCTGCACGGGAGGCAACCCGTGAAAATATTTTCTTTCTTTCTTTTTAGTGTGAATAATTTTTATTTTTCTTTTCTTTTTCTTTTCTTAACTAGGGTTAGATTTTCATTTTATTTAATATTTTTTTATTTTAGTTAGGGAAATCTATTAATTTAACCAATTTTTGTTTAGTGAGGTGATTTTCAGGTATAACGGAGGAAATATACATGGAATCGAGAAAATGAGGCGAGGTATGAAAAATTAAATGTATGGGTGAAACAGAGCACTGGCGCGTTGGCGCCGTGTCACGGAGGCAATGCTCCGCGTTGGCCTCCGTGACACGTTGAAGGCAAATCTGGATTTTTCAAAAATCTAGTAAGCCAACGCGTTGGCTCCGTGTCACGGAGGAGGGCCTCCGCGTTGGCCTCCGTGACACGTTGCCCCTTATCCAGTGCCGGGTCACACCGGGTTTTCGGGTGACCCGCGTGTTTTCTTTAAATGTAACCCCAATTTCGCCCTTTTTTTCCCCATTCCCTCTTCCCTCCGCGACCAAACACCCATTTCCCCCTCCCCAAGCAACGTGCCACGTTGATAGGCAAAGAAAAACGTCGAGTTTCTCCGATTCTTCAATTCTAAGGTATGTTTTCATCATCTAACTCAATTTTTTTGGCAATTTTTGTCAATTTTGGGCATGTAAGGTGAGACATACCACCTTAGGTAGAAATTAAACATGATGGTGAATTATGTTGTGATTGATTATCTTCGGATTGTTGTATTTGGCATTTGAACTTGTCGATTATGTAAATAATTCGAAATTGATTGTCGAACTCTATCCTAGGGCTTGGGTTGTTGAATTTGACTTGGGCAACTTGATTGTTTGGTGAATTCGATGCCGGGGTGTGTTTATTATTTGAGATAAGTCGTGGTAAATAGTGTGTAAATGTTCAAAGACGACTAATTCTCGAATTTTTGTGGGAAATTGCATAATGTGTGAATTGGTTAGATTGTTTAGATTAGCTTGTATATGAAATATTTTTCTAGTTGTTTTTAGTTTGTGGTTGTTTTGTTGCTTGTGCGATGGTTGAATTGCTAGCGATAGTAGGATTGGGTATTAGTTGTATGAAGTCTGAGTAGTACACTAACCGTTATGCTGTCGAAATTTTGTTGTGAACGCACTAAGCAATATGTGTATAGTTGTTTGTGTTTGGGGTTGTAAATAGAGCTATCCTTGCTGAAATTTTGTAAATATTGTTAAGAACTAAGTATGGGGTAAAATTTGTTTAACCCGACCTTAGCCGAGGCTAACAAATTTTTAGCTTAATGTTGTGCTTGTTTGTGTAAACTGACAGGTACAATGGCTAGCAGGCAAGACAAAGGCAAGGGTGCTTCTACCTCAGGCACCGGCAGAAAAAGGATGAGACTGGGCACTGCAGTCCCAGCTGCACCTGCTGTTCCGCGCGGCCAACACCGCCGATACGGAACACGATGGGTCACCGATGAAGGGAAGAAATGGTATGCGAAGCACAAAGAAAACAAGTACTTCCCGGAGGAACATATTGCAAGGGAACCACTTGCACAGGAGTTCCCTCGCATGGTACAGAGGATTGAGGCAGCTGGGCTCAGCTTTATTTTTCAGGAGCCCAAGGAGTGCAACCTTCACTTGGTCCGGGAATTTTATGCCAACTGGAACCCGGCCATCAGGAGCCACACTATTAAAATCAGAGGGCAGATTGTCACTCTGGAACCCCAGCAGCTGAATGCCATCGTTGGAGCGCGGGACACAGACGCCCACGTTCTCCGCCAGCTAAACATCACCCCCACCGTACGCCGACATCAGACGTACGTTGTGTGGGGCTCGATCCACAGCCCGATGGAGTAGACACAAAGAGAGGGGGTACCACCAGACTCTGCCCTACTCGCAGATGAACAGGGAGGCCAGAATCTGGCTAAAAATTGTATGTTCGTGCTTGATCCCGGGAGTTCATATGACAAACGTGACCCGGGACCGTGTCTGCTTGGTGTATGCCCTAATGAAAGGGCTTGAGATTAATGTTGGGGCAGTCATAATATCCGCCATGAAGAGAGCCAGACTGCACCAGGGCCACAGATACGGGTTTGGCGGACTCATCACCACTTCCTCCGAGGCCTCGACATTGAGGAAGAAGCCTTGGACTATATTCCACAGTTGGAGCGGAGGGCCCTCGACGTGACAAAGACTAAGGCCCCCGACACTACACACGGACCTGTGCTGACCTTGGGCGAGCGACATGCTCGTGACGATCAATACATGGCCCGTATGTTTGGCATGCAGATGTTGCAGCTACGGATAGGTGGGAGACTAGCCACCGAGGAGGAGTTATGGCAGCTGGAGCTGGACTACCCCTTTGGCGAGAATGCCAGAGCCTTATGTAAGGTGGGGCCAGCCTTTGTGGAACCTACAGATGACGATCTCCCTACTGATGAGGAGACACGTCGTGAGGACTCTGATGTGGAGTCCGATGACGACGATGGAGCTGATTCAGATATGGGCGACGAGGCCGCAGCACCGGATGAGGAAGTCGAATATTTCGACTGAGCAGGGAGTTCCACCACCCAAATTTTGTGCTTTGTATTTTTGTGAACACTGGGGACAGTGTTCGATTTAAGTGTGGGGTGGGGAGTAGTTAGGTGCTAGGTCAAGGCTCTAAATTGCTGTATAATTTTTCCTTGTTGTTTATGTATGTTGTGCTTTCCCTGTTGTGAACTGTTTGTGATGTATGTGTATATATTTGTTGTGTGGTTAAGGATGTGTGTTTTTGAAAGTATGGTTGCCATTGTAAATATTTTGTAAATTTTGTAAATAAATTTTTTTCTCTATCGACATGATCGATATTTTTCAAAATTTTTGCGAAAATATTTTGCACTTGTAAATATTTTCTTTCTATCGAAATGATCGATGTGTTGCAAAAAATTTTTCGATTTTGATTTTTGGGTTTCTCGGAGTTTGTTTTCGGTTCTTTTACCGAGAATAGTCCCATTGAACCGATGTCATAGTTAGTGACCGTTCCCTATGATGGATGGATGACGACCGTCTTAAGGGAAATGTAGTCGGTAGGAGTAGGATTTTTAATTGTTGTTTTAGTTTTCTTTGGTGGATTGCATCAATAAACTGTAGTTGCTTATGGTTGCTAAAATTTCGTTGCATGTTGTAATTGATGTTCAAATTGTGAAAATGATTCGTTTGAAAGCATGCAATTCTGTAAATATGTTGAGTTACCTAGGCTATAGAATTTGGTTCATTATGATTGAGGCTTAATCTTGAATTCATGTAGTTGACTAATTAAAGAGTCTGTGAATGCATCTGGATTCGAGCATGTGCATGAAGTGTGAAGTAAGGTTTTGCTATTCCATGTCATCGTGAATTGTCTAGAACTTGCCTGGTGTGTATACAAAGCGAAATGAAGGAGGTGTAGTGTTGGAAAGGATGTAGGCATTTCTTTGTTTTAACCGATAGTTTCCATTTTTTTTCTTGTCAAATTCTACCTTTTTATATGTTGTATACCCTAGTCAGCCTGTTGAGCCTTTAGCCGATTTCTTTCTTTTGTCCAAAATTGTATGAACTAAGCTTTATTCCTTCTTTTCATTAGCCTTAAAGTCTTTAAGAAGCTCTTAAGCGCTTACAAAGAACAGAAAATATTTCCCAAAGTGTTAAAGAGTGAAAAGAGTGAAAAGAAAAAGAAAAGCAAAGTGAGGAAAGAAAAGATGACGTTGAAGAGGCACTTGTTGTAATTAATTGATATTGAGGGTACATGAAAACCCTCTGCTTTGTGTCAAGTGTGGTTGATGAAATGGGTTGTGTGAATGGGAGAAAAAGAGAAAAGAGAGGAACAATGTCCATGAGTCAATGGGAATGAGTTGAAAAGGCGCTTAAGGATGCTAGCGATTATTATTGGCTAATCCAATATATGCATACTAGATCCATAGCCCCGTTACAACCCATTAAAGTCCTACGTGATCCTATATTGCATTTCTTTATATTAGTGGAGTAATACACTAAGGGCAAGCCTATGGGTCATGACATGATGCATGTGAATTCTTTTGGGAGAGAGAGTGAAATTAATTTTTATAGGCCCCTACTTGCATGTTCGTGTGTTGCATGAACATAAAGGGGAAGTTTCTCTCGAGTTGTGAGGGCACATGCTTGATGAAAGATTGATTTTCGTGTCAGATTTCTTGATTAGTTGATTTGCATGAGTTTGCCGATATCAAGAATCAATTCTTAAAAAGTCTAGGCAGCCTTGATGTATTAAAGGTCATTGTATTGTACGACCAAGCATGTTTTCTTGATGATTTACAAAAATTGAATAATCGGTACGACCGTAGCGTAAATTGTTGCACCATAGTGATGAAGGTTGGGATGTAATTTGCATGATTTGTGTATGTGTTGTTCGAGGACGAACAAGGATTTAAGTGTGGGGTAAGTGATCTTGGGCAGATTTATATGCCCAAGTGATACTCAAACGTATCATTTTTACCTTGTTTGTTGTGCAATGTGTATATAATATCATGTAATTGGTAATAAAATGCGAATTTATACTAACCAACATGATTAGCATTTGTTTTGCAGATAAAGGTGATTTTTAGGAGCTAAAATGCATGTTGGAACTATGTCGGAGTTGGACTTGGATGCGAGCGTGGAAGAGACCTTGGAATGCAGGATTTATAGGGGCTCCGCGATGGCTCCGTGCCACGCTACCATCGCGGTAGCACACTGCCTGAGCATGAATTAATTTGGCAATTTCCAGTGTACCTGCGCGTCAGCTCCGTGGCACGGAGATAGGCCTCCGCGATGGCCTCCGTGCCACGTTGAGGTTAAATTACCGGACCTTGGAAATTCCAGTGCGGGTCCGCGTCCACGCCGTGTCACGGAGGCAAGGCTCCACGTTGGCCTCCGTGACACGTTGCTTGTTATTCCAGGAAAAATTTCCCACTAGTATAAATAGCACACTTAGGTTTATTTTAATTAGTTTTTAGTTTTTAGACTGAGTTCAGAAGTGGAGAACAGGAACGTGGGTTAGTAGCAGTTGAAGATTGGAAAAGCTAAGGGATTTCTTCTCTTCTTTTCTTCTTTCTATCAATTGTAAGTATAATTTACACTCATTTTAGGATGATCAATCCAAGAATGAGTGGCTAATTCTCTTTCTTGCTGAGGTTTTGAACATGTGTAATGAATTTTGATTGTAAATGATATGGTTTTATTCTTCTTCTTTAATGTTGTTCTATTAATTCTTGTTCTTTACTGCATTAGTGATTGGCCAACATTAATGTATATCTAAAAAGTCCAATTTCACTCGAAAGAGCAAGAAATTGGAAAGTTGTGAATTAATAGGGTATTGTTCTTAACTTGATTTGGGAAAATTGGGTTTTGATGTGCTTTCCTGATAGAAATATACTTGAAAGCCGTATTAGTCAATTTAGGAACCTGAATTGTAGTGCTAGGTCATAAATTGCATTTGATCACAGAAATGTAGACGGATGGTTTATGATTCTAAAGTGAAATTAAATACGAGAGTTTTAATTTCTAGGCAAATGTTCTTGGCTAGCAACTTGAAGAAGAGAATTAACCAAAATTATCATGATTATCAAGTTCATTACTTGTTCTTAACCTTGGCATGTTCATATCCATTGTCTGAATTCACAAGTAAATGGTGTTATTAATTGTAGTATATAGTTTAGAAACAAAAACTCAATTAACCCTTGGTTACGTTGTTGTTAGCATAATTAGAAGTTAAATATAAATATAGTAAATTAGGCAATTTTACATATCTTGAGCCTCCTTGGATCGATACTTGGCTACTTAGCCACTTTATTACTTGTTTGACCACGTGCACTTGCGTGTCGGTTTTTACCCGTAGCCCAAAGCACCGAGCATAAGCATCCTGCCGGTCCCCTGGGTATGCACTTGGGCTTGCTGAGCCCCTGACTATAACTGTACCTGAGTCCGGAGGACTCCTGAATCAACACCCCGGGCGTATCCGCTCGACGGGGGTGTATAAGGGCCGACCAAGGCACAATATGGGGAAAACTGGCATCCCATCTTCGTCCCCTTGCGGGACGACATGCCACTCCGTAGAGTGACGTATCCTCGTCCTATGGCGGACGAGTCGATACAGCTATCAACCCTGGGGCGATCATGGATGCTAGGTAGTCCAACCCCAAACAATGCAACGGTCTCAACTAGTAATACTGTCTGCATATCTCACATGCTGAGGCTAATAGGGGTAAAGTATCATATATATTACATGCTGAACTAGTGATAGTAATCTGTACGTATTTAATACGTGCTGAGGCTGGTAAATATGTATATATATGAATATAGTCTCTTGCCAGACTGTTCTGGGCTAATACTGAACAGGATATAGTATTTCTGCCGAAAACCATACTATATACTGAGCTTCTATAGTAACATGATTTACTAGTTCTAATATGCTTTCTAGCTTCACTTTAGCTTAGCGTTCTATTTCTGAGATATCTTATAGATATTATATTACTTTACTGGGTTTCAACTGAATACAATGATATCCTAACATTCTGTGTCACATCACATACTGAGCATGTTGTGCAGTTCCTAACACTTATATTGAAATCCATATCGTGCTAGCAAGTCTCGCACTGATCATAACATAATGTTTCTAGTATCGTACCATCATTCATAGTATGCGTCATACATGGCTTATGAATATTCTACTAGCCTTTAAATCACTGTATTGTACCAAGATTACTAACTTGCCAAGGAAACTAGCTTTACATACCTTATCCTTGAACTATTCGTCTGTCGAACGAGACTCGGCCGGTACTTCAGCTATTTTCTCCCAACTGCATTCATAAATATGTCAATTAATATTAAATACAGCTTTACTTTAAAAGGCAACGTCACTTTCGATATAGTTTATAGCCTAAACTTAGGCTTATCGAAAGACGGTCGAAAACTCGCTATTTTTCAGCGGTCCAGAAGGGAGAAATATTCACTTCACAGCTAGGAACACATAGACACTAATATAGAGCAATTCCACTTACCTTAGCTCGGTGGCTCGACGATTCGTCGGCCATATTTTACGAAACTGAATCCGTAGGAATGCTCTCTGCTGCTAAATACCTCAGTATCTAGAGTTAATTTGAGTTTGGGCAACGTTTAGCAGCGTAATCGGACGAAAAATATAATATCTCCTTCGTTCTTACCTTCTCTCTGCCGCTCACCCTCTGTTTTCTAGAAATAAAAATGTGTTTAAATGATTTAAAACCGAAGTGGCCTTTATATACTTGGGCCTGGACAAGGCCAACGCGTCACGGAGCCATCGCGGAGGCTCCACCTCCGTGACACGCTGCCATCGCGGAGGGGCTCTGCCTCGGCTCCTCCCGCGATGGTTCGACAGGTTTCTCGTCTGATCTTTTCCCGGGCCTTTCTCTAGCACGTATGGCCTTCAAATATGCTTAACCAACGTGCGAATAGGTCATTTAGGTGCCGGGAATTCTACGGGGTATAACAAGTGTGCTTAATGAAATGGGCCATACTAAAGTAAATCATCAAGAATGGGATGATGAAAAAAAAAAGAAAAAAGAGAAACAATGTCCATGAGTTGATGGGAATGTGTTGAAAAGGCGCTTAAGGATGCTAGTGGCTATTATTGGCTAATTCAAAATATACTAGTTCCATAGCTTCCATTACAACCCATTAAAGTCCTACGTGATCTTACATTGCATTTCTTTATATTAGTGGAGTAATACACTAAGGGCAAGCCTATGGGTCATGACATGATGCATGTGAATTCTTTTGGGAGAGAGAGTGAAATTGTTTTTACATGCCCCTACTTGAATGTTTGTGTGTCACATGAGCAAAAAGGGGAAGATTCTCTTGAGTTGTGAGGGCACATGCTTGAGGAAAGACTGATTTTCGTGTCGGATATCTTGATTAGTTGATTTGCATGAGTTTGCCGATATCGAGAGTCGATTCTTAAAGTCTAGGAAGTCTTAATGTATTGAAGGTCATTGCATTGTTAAGACCATGCATGTTTTCTTGATGATTCGCAATATTGAATGATCGGTATGACCGTAGCTTAAATTGTCGCACCATAGGAGCTAAGGTTGGGATGTAAATTGCATGAATTGTATGTTTGTTGTTCGAGGACGAACAAGGATTTAAGTATGGGGTAAGTGATCTTGGGCAGATTTATATGCCCAAGTAATACTCAAAAGTACCATTTTCGCCTTGTTTATCTAGCAATGCGTATACATTTTCATGTAATTGGTAAAAAAATGTGAATTTATACTAACCAACATGATTAGCATTGTTTTGTAGGTAAAATGTGATTTCAAGGAGCTAAAATGAATGTTGGATGATATCGGAGTTGGACTTGGAATCGAGCAAGGAAAAAGGCATTGGATTGCACAAATTAAAGGGGCTCCGCGATGGAGCCGTGTCACGCTGCCATCGCGGAGGCATTTTGCCTGGAGGGTGAAAATTCATCACTTTCCAGTGGAGGTTCGCGACTGCTGCGTGGCACGGTGGCTAGCCTCCGCGTTGCACGCCGTGCCACGTTGGTGTTTGATTTCGCGGACCCCCAATTCCAGTGAGGGTCCGCGTTCACGGCGTGTCACGGAGGCAGTGCTCCGCGATGCACTCCGTGACACGCTGCTCATTATTCCGGGAAAAATTCCCACTAGTATAAATAGAACACTTAAGTGTATTTTTCATTAATTCAGACTTGGTGGAGCAAGGACGTGGGTTACAGGCAGTTGAGGGATGAAAAGTTCAGGGTTTTTTCTCTCTTTCTTTCTTCTCTAATTCAATTGTTTGTATGATTAACACTTGTTTTAGGATGATTAATCCACAAATGAGTGGCTAATTCCCTTCCTTGCTGAGGTTATGAACACTTGTGATGAATTTTGATTATTGATTATATGGTTTTTCATCTTTTTCTTCCATGTTGTTCTATTAATTCTTGTTTCTACTGCATTGGTGTGTGGCCTACATTAATGTACATCTAAAAAGTCTGATTTCACTCGAGAGAGCACGAAATTGGAAAGTTTTGAATTAATAGGATATTGTTCTTTACTTGTTTTGGGAAAATTGAGTTTTGATGCGCTTTCCTGATAGAAATATACTTGAAAGCCGTATTAGTCAATTTAGGAACCGGAATTGTATGGCTAGAACATGAATTGCATTTGATCACAGAAATGTAGACGGATGGTTCATGATTCTTAAGTGAGATTAAATACGAGAGTTTTAATCTCTTGGCAATTGTTCTTGGATAGCAACTGGAAGAAAAGATTAACCAATTTATGATGATAATCAGTTTCATTGCATGTTCTTTAACCTCGGCATGCTTTTATCCATAGTCCAAATTCAAAGTAGATAATTGTTTGTAGTTTAGTATAAAATTTATAAAACAAATTATTCAATTTTTGGTTATTTAGTTGTCAGCATATTTAGAAGTAAAACTATAGTATACTTGAGCAAATTGCACTTATCCCAAGTCTCTGAGGGATCGATACTTGGCTTACTAAAGCCACTTACTACTTGTTCGACCACGTGCACTTGCGTGTCGGTTTTATAACCCTACGAAACCAACCGAATATATCTCCTATGAAGGGAGTCATACGGTTTGGGAAGAACGGAAACTCAGTCCCCACTATGTTTGTCCCTACCAGATTGTGAGAAGAGTTGGTAAGGTGGCTATGAGTTAGACTTGCCATCGGAGTTATCTTCGGTTTATCCCGTCTTCCATGTGTCACTTTTGAAAAAGTTTTTGGGTGATCTAGCCTTGGTAGTTCCGGTTAGAAAGCCTTGGGGTAAAAGACAGCCTTAGTTATGAAGAAATTCCGGTTGAAATTTTGGATCGACAAGTTCGAAGGCTGAGGAACAAAGAGGTAGCTTCAGTTAAGGTTTTATGGAGGAATCAGCATGTTGAAGGAGCTACGTGGGACGCCGAAGCGAACATGATGGCTAGATACCCACATTTGTTCTCTACCAGCTCAGTTCCGACTTGAGGTATCAATTTTTGCCCTAATCTTCTAATCAGTTTCCATGTTCAGTTCATGTGCACAAGTTTGAATTATGTTATGATAAATGTATGTGATGCCTCGATTTAGTTTAGGCATGTGGTTCTTTTCGAAGGTAGTCATTCCGTGAAATTTCGGTTAAAATAATCAGTATTGGAGTATGATAAATTGTATGTTTCTGTTTGTTGCTTGTTTCCTACATTCGAGGATGAATGCTCCAAAGGGGGAGATATTGTAATACCCTGGAAGTGCTTAGGAGTAGACTCGAGAAGCTAAAAGGCAAAAACTGTTGTAAGTTAGGAAAAAGGTTGCAGGACAACAGGTACCACGGCCCATGGTAAGTAACCACGGGCCGACATTGTGGTCGTGGGTTCAGGTGGTTAGGTACCAGAGGGAAACAAAGGTTGATTCAATGACTCGTGCTAAGTAACCATGAGTCATCATTTGTTGTCGTGGTAGGAAGTGGACTTGGCAGTAGGAAGGTACAATGGGTCATGCCACAATCCGTTGTGGCTTGCAATGGCCCGTTGAAGCATACGACGAGCCGTGCTGGAAATCCAATGGGGTATAACATTCTCCCCCCCCCCTTAAGAACATTCGTCCTCGAATGTAAACTTTTATTTAGAGGACTTCTCAACTTACTATCTAGAAAAATTTCGGCAGAGTTTCCCCTGTAATATGGACTATAGCAAAAACCTGAAATGCAGAAAAGTCCAACACAGGTACTGCATGCAATACTTTAAGATTCACTGGATAGCTAAGTATCAATCTTTCTCACTTATACATATACAACCATAAGGTACTACATAAGTAATAATACGGACATACCTGTCGCCTGACTAGGCCTGGAATAGGTGAGGATATCTAGCTTTCATATCTTCTTCAGCTTCCCACGTCATCTCCTCACGGTTCCTGTTACGCCACAATACTTTGACAGACGCAATATCTTTAGTCCTCAACCTGCGAATCTGTCTGTCTAAGATAGCTACTGGAACCTCTTCATATGCCAACTCTTCTGTGACTTGGACATCCTGAACTGGAACAACCGTGGAAGGGTCTCCTACGAACTTCCTCAACATAGATACATGGAATACTGGGTGAACAGATGCTAACTCCGGAGGCAAGTTCAATTCGTATGCAACTCGACCTATTCTTCGCCGAATCTGATATGGCCCAATGAATCTCGGGCTAAGCTTGCCTTTCTTGCCAAATCTCATCACCCCTTTCATCGGAGACACTTTCAGATATACCCAGTCATTTACCGCAAATTCTAGATTCCTACGCCGCATATCTGCATAAGACTTCTGGCTGCTCTGAGTAGTCAACAGGCATTCTTTGATAAGCTTTACCTTCTCCTCTGACTGTTGAATGATGTCTGGCCCAATCAATGCTGATTCCCCTACTTCAAACCAGCCCACCGGCGATCTACACTTTTGTCCATATAATGCTTCAAAGGGCGCCATCTGGATAGCTGAATGGTAGCTGTTATTATAAGCAAATTCAATTAACGGTAAATGCTCATCCCAGCTACCACCAAAATCCAGCACACACGCTCACAACATATCTTTGAGCATTTGAATAGTGCACTCAGCCTGTCCATCTGTCTGAGGATGGAATGCTGTGCTCAGATTAATCTGCGTTCCCAGACCTTTCTGAAACGACTGCCAAAATCTAGCCGTAAACTGTGCTCCTCTATCTTAAATAATGGACACTGGCACTCCAAGCAATCTGACTATCTCTCAGATATACAATTCCGCATAATCCTCAGCCGAGAAGGTAGTTCTTACTGGCAGGAAATGAGCTGATTTTGTCAATCTGTCAACTATCACCCATATAGAGTCATGTCTGTGTTTAGTACGGGGTAATCCTGTTATAAAATCCATATTCACTGCTTCCCATTTCCAGAGAGGTATAGCTATATCCTGAGTCAAACCGCCTGGTTTCTGTTGTTCTGCTTTCACCTGTTGCAGTTAGGGCACTGGGCACAAATTCAACAATTTCTCTTTTCTTACCTGGCCACCAGTAGTTTTCCTTGATATCATGGTACATTTTTGTCGCACCGGGGTGAAGAGAATAACGGGCGTAATGTACCTCGTTCATAATCTACTGGCGGAGCCCTGAAACATCTGGAACACATAGGTGACCTTTACATAACAGCACTTCTCCCTCAGTTACCTAAAAATCTGGTGCTTTACCCTGCTGGATTCTGTCTTTGAGCTGAATCAGGTCAGGATCCTCATATTGCCGTTCTTTCACTTCCACAACTAATGATGATACAGCGGTGTTCTGTATTACTGCACTGCCGTCCTCTGCTTCTGCTACACGAACGGCTAGGCTAGCTAACTGATGTATCTCCCTGACCAATTCCCGCTGCTCGGGCTGCAAATATGCCAAACTCCCCATGGACTTATGACTGAGAGCATCTGCTACAACATTGGCTTTTCCTGGGTGGTATAGAATATTCACATCATAACTTTTAACAGCTCCAACTAGCGACGTTGCCACAGGTTCAACTCCCTCTGAGTGAAGATGTACTGTAGGCTCTTGTGATCTGTGAAATATCAACATGGACGCCATACAGGTAATGCCTCCACATCTTCAAGGCATGGATCACTGCGGCTAATTCCAGATCGTGGGTAGGGTAATTCTTTTCGTGTTTCCTCAGCTGTCTGGAAGCATATGCAATTACTTTACCATGCTGCATCAACACACAACCTAACCCGACGCCTGATGCGTCGCAATACACCGAATAACATTCTGTACCCTCCAGCAATGCTAACACTGGGGCGGAGTTTAATTTGTCTTTCAGTTCCTGGAAGCTCTGCTCGCATGCCTCTGTCCACTGAAACTTTGCTGCTTTCCGTGTCAGTTTAGTCAGAGGTGCTGCAATAGTCGAAAACCCTTCAACGAACCTCCTGTAATATCCTGCTAACCCCAGAAAGCTACGGACTTCAGTCGGAGTGGTAGGCCTAGGCCATGATTTAACTGCTTCTATTTTCTGCTTGTCAACTTGTATACCAGCATCCGACACAATATGCCCTAAAAAGGCTACTGAGTTAAGCCAGAATTCACACTTAGAAAATTTAGCATAGAACTGGCGGTCCCTGAGGATCTGGAGCACTGTCTGCAAATGAGTCCAGTGATCTGCTTCAGAGCGAGAATACACCAGAATGTCATCAATGAATACTATCACGAACAAGTCCAGGAAGGGTCTGAAAATACTGTTCATCGGGTCCATGAAGATTGCCGGGGCATTCGTTAACCCGAAGGACATGACTAGAAATTCAAAATGCCCATATCGGGTCCTGAACGCTGTCTTAGGAATATCTCTTTCACGTACTCGAACCTGGTGATATCCGGACCGCAAGTCAATCTTAGAAAAGTATCTGGCTCCCTGCAACTGATCAAATAAGTCATCAATTCTAGGAAGCGGGTACTTGTTCTTTACTGTAACTTTGTTCAATTGCCGGTAATCTATGCACATACGGAGTGAGCCATCTTTCTTTCTCACAAACAGAACTGGCGTACCCCATGGTGAAGTACTCGGTCTAATAAAACCTTTATCTAACAAGTCCTTCAACTGCTCCTTTAATTCTCTGAGTTATGCAGGAGCCATACGATAGGGAGGAATTGATATTGGCTGAGTGCCTGGTAACAAGTCAATAGAAAAATCTATTTCCCTTTCTGGGGGAATACCAGATAGCTCATCGGGAAACACATCAGGGAACTCGTTCACCACTGAACAGACTGGAGCATTGGAGATTCTGTTCGGACATCCTGAACTCTGACCAGATGGTAAATACATCCCTTAGATATCAACTTTCTCACCTGAAGGTAGGAAATAAACCTACCTTTTGGCGTAGCGGTGCTGCCCTTCCACTCCCGCACTGCTTCTCCTGGGAAGTGGAATCGGACCGTCTTGGTCCAACATTCAACATTGACAAAGTACGGTACTAACCAATCCATACCCATTATGGCATCGAAGTCTATCATCTCTAACTCGACCAGATCTACTGTGGTCTGACGGTCAGCAACCTCTACTGTACACCCTCAGTAAATTCTGCTAGCTATAATAGAGTCACCGACGAGCGTGGATACTGAAAAGGGCTGCTACAATAATTCTGGTGCGATATTGAACTTTCGTGCCATAAATGGAGTAATGTAGGACAAAGTAGACCCTGGATCAATCAATACATAAGCAGGGTGTGAGCAGATAGTTAGCATACCTGTCACAACATCAGGTGACGCTTCTGAATCTTACCTCCCTGGTAAAGCATATGTGCGGCTTGGACCCGCACCTGCACTGGAGGCCTCTGATCTGCCCGGACCCCTGCCTGCTGAAACTGAGGGCCTACGCCCTGCCGAGGATGCTGTGGCTCGTGACCCTGCAGATGCCCTGTCCTGTCTATCCCGGTCCTCTCGACCTCTGGCTGGGCAATCTTTTATCAAATGGCCTTCTTGGCCACAAATATAACATCTGGTGGAGCCATACCTGCATGCTCCAGGATGGCGTCGACTGCATATAGGGCAAAGTGGTAGGGCATATCTACTCTGCTCCGCCCTCCTCTGTAATGGTGACTCTGCCATCTGCGAGCCTCTACCGGTCTCTAACTGCCCCCTGCGGCTAAATCTACCTCTCTGCGGCTATGACGGAGGCGGGGGCCTGGGCGGCCTGTCTAACAATCATGGCCTGGATCCTCCCCGAGCCTCCCTCTGTAACTCAACTGGCCTGTCCTGGCAGCGCTGTTCCTGATTGGCCCTTCTGATCTCCCGATGCCGTTGTCTGATGCCCTCAATATTCTGGGCAAATGCCTGAACTCGAGCAATGTCCATGTCCTCCTGCAATGTGGCCGTAATACAAGTCTCAACATATTCTGGATTCAACCCCATGATAAAGTGGTGTACTCTGGATGCCATGATATCAACAAAGGCCGGTGCATACCGAGCCAAAGAATCAAACCGCAAGGAATATTCCCGGACACTCATGGTCCCCTGCTCCAGATGTAGGAACTGGTCTACTCGGGCCTGTCGAATCTCCCGCGGCAAATAGTGATCCAGAAAAGCTCCTGAGAAGCTGGACCAGGTTGGAGGGGAAACATCTCTCCCTCGGGACCTTTCCCAGCTTTCATACCACAATTCGGCGATGTCCCATAACCGAAATGCTGCCAACTCAACTGATTCTATAGGCGTGGCATGCATAACCCTGAAAATTCTCTGCATTTGATCTAGAAAATCCTGAGGGTCCTCTGTCCGGTCCGTACTTGTAAACTGTGGGGGATTCAGAGCCAAGAACTCTCGGACCCTCGAACTACTGGGCCCTCCTGACGACTCCACAACTGTAGACGGCATCGGCTGACGCTGAGCAGCCATCATCTGTGCTAACATGACTACCGCACTTCTAACCTCCTGGTCAGAAGGTGTCGGTATTGGGACTGCTGGAGGTAGTGTTTCCCCAAGTGGCTCCTGATGTGGTGGAGACTGTTGAGAAGGCTGGGATGATGCCTCTGTAGTGCCCTCTGACCGGGTTGTTTCTAAACGAGGGTGAGGCATCCTGTTGGTACCTTCCCCTGCTGCAATATCTAAACTCCGGCCTGTGATAGGATGTCGTTGGTCTGACATTATCTGACCAAAGAATATAGTTAGCTTTAGGGACTCAACCCTATATTGTACTGCTCTACAGCACGACTGAATAAGAATAAAAGACAACCATCCTATCATGCCTTGCAGCCTCCTACCCATAGTATGTGGTGCACAACACATCCATGGACAGGACTCTACTTAGCACGGCTTGCAGACTCCCTAGGATACGACCTGCTCTGATACCAAGTTTGTCACACCCCACCTTGGAGGGTATGATGGGCACCTGGTGCCTGCTAGACTCTGGACTGCTAGACGGTCCAGCCTAAGCACGTCTGGTGCTTTTGGCTGGCCCTGGCTATATTCTAAGAAACCAACCGGCAATATAACGGCTGTAAACACAGCCACCGGCCAACTGGCCTATAGCCACCTGTACCTGTACTATCAGCTAACCAGAATACATTCAATATAGGGGAGCCTATACGGGACGACAAGGCCACCATGCTGTCTAGTTATCTGTAATTCAATAATGAATTATTAGAAAGCTATGTGACCGGCAAGGTCACCACTACTGTCAAGCTAAGGCCCCACATGGCCAGCATAAAAGAAATAAGGTACTAACAGCTATACAACTGCACGGCCTCACACGACCGGCTCAACTGACCACAGGGAAATATATATACAGACTGCAAGCCTCTAGGAATAACAATAGAAATGATCGAGGCAGGGCCCCGATCTACCCGTACTGTACAACAAAAGAAAACGACATACACCTCTGGAATTCAGTCTCCGGATGATAGGAGCTGAATACTCGATCGCTGACAGGAATCACGAGGGATCGCCTTCTCGTCTATGAGTACCTACAGGCAATTAATGCAGTGCCCCACCGGGCGTCAGTACCGCTGGTACTGAGTATGTAAAGCAATAACTGAAAGAAATATCTGAAAACAACAATACAACTGATGAAACTGAAATAGGAAGGAATATATTAACTGTCTGATAATGTAAAACTATGCCTACTCTTAACTATACTGGAAGGAGTAGGAGTCATACCTGGAGATGTATCGTTCTACTGTCGAGCTACTCGTATCTAATGTAACATGGCATAACATAACATAACATAACATAGCACACACAAACCTTACCCGGCCCCCATAAGCCGGGAGGTACAACTAGCATGCAATCTATACCCCTACCCCGGTCATCCCATCTCCTATAATAACTATAAGCATCATGCCGGTCCCCTGGGTATGTACTTGGGCTCGCTGAGCCCCTGACTATAACTGTACCTGAGTCCGGAGGACTCCTGAATCAACACCCGGGCATATCCGCTCGATAGGGGTGTGTAAGGGCCCACCAAGGCACAATATGGGGAAAACTGGCATCCCATCTTCGTCCCCTGTGGGACGGCATGCCACTCCGTAGAGCGACGTATCCTCGTCCTCTGGCGGACGAGTCGATACAGCTATTAACCCTGGGGCGGTCATGGATGCTAGGTAATCCAACCCCAAAACAATACAACGGTCTCAACTAGTAATACTATCTGCATATCCCACATACTGAAGCTAATAGTAGTAAAGTATCCGTACATACTGTGTGCTGAACTAGTAATGGTAATGTGTACGTACTTAAAACATGCTGAGACTGATAATAATATATATGTATAAATATAATCTTTTGCCATACTGTGCTGAGTCTAACGCTGAACAAGATATAGTTTTTCTGCTGAAAACCATGTTGTATACTGAGTTTCTATGCTAACATGATTTACTATTTCTAACATGCTTCCTAAACTTCATTTTTAACCTATCATTCTACTTCTGAGATGCCTTACATATATTACATTGTTTTACTGGGTTTCAACTGAATACGATAATATCCTAACATTCTATACTACATCACATACTGAGCATGTTGTGCAGTTCCTAGAACTTGTATTAGAATCTATATCGTGCTAGCAAGTTTCACGCTAATTATAACATGATGCTTCTAATATCGTACCAACATTCGTAATAAACATAACACATAACTTCTGAACATTCTACTGGCCTTTAAATTACTTTACTATACCGAGATTTACTAACTTGCTGAGGAAACTAGCTTTACATACCTTATCCTCGAACTATCCGTCTGTCGGATGAGGCTCGGCCAACACTTCAACTATTTCTCCAACTGCATTTATAAATATGTCAATTAATACCAAATATGGCTTTATTTTAAAGAACAATGTCACTTTCGATATAATTTATAGCCTAAACTTAGGCTTATCGAAAGAAGGTCGAAAACTCGCTATTTTCCAGAGGTTCAGAAGGGAGAAATATTCACTTCACAGCTAGGAACACATAGACACTAGTTTGGAGCAATTCTACTTACCTTAGCTCGGTAGCTCGACCATTCGTCAGCCTTAATTCATGAAACTAAATCTGTAGGAATGCTCCCTGCTGCCTAATACCTCGGTATCTGAGGTTAATTTGGGTTTGGACTGCGTTTGGCAGCGTAATCGGACGAAAATTATATTACCCTCTTCGTTCCTTTTCTTCCTCTGATTTTTCCTCTCTGTTTTCGCTGGAAGTTATGAGAATAATTAACTTAAAACCGAAGTGGAGCTTTAGATACTTGGGTCTGGACAAGGCCAACGTGTCACGGAGCCAACGCGAAGGCTTCACCTCCGTGACACGCTGCCATCGCGGAGGGGCTCTGCCTCGGCTCCTTCCGCGATGGTTCGACAGGTTTCTCGTCCGATCTTTTCCCGGGCCTTCCTTTAGCACGTATGGCCTTCAAATACGCTTAACCAACGTGCAAATAGGTCATCTAGGTGCTGGAAATCCTATGGGGTATAACACAACCGTTAAGAAATAATTAAAACGAAGGGAAAAACAATACATGCATTAAACCCCGTTCAAGAATCACTAAGTGTTTTACCTATGTGTGTTAATTCATCATGGTTCCCAAAACCCTAGTTATGGGTTTAGCTACTCATGTTTGAATAATCACAATCACAAAATATTGGATAAATAATAATTGCAACTTACAAAAATTCGTAGAAGAAAACCAAGTAAATTTAGTAAAATCCAAACTTGATGAACAAAACTCCAATGTTGATTTATTCCAAAAATCAACAACAAATTATAAACTTTCTTTCTTGACCAAAGAACAATTGTTAACAGCACTAGAATTCATGTGAAAGTTGGTAAAAATAACTGCGTGCAAAAACTAAACCTAAAAATTGTATTTATAGTTCCAAACAAATCTTCTCCTAACTGAATTTGGATTCCAGGTCGGCAGGGGCAACGAGCCAAGTAATGACTCGTTGGGTCTCTCAATGAGTCGTGGCCAGTGAAAATAATCCGTCCTCAGAAATAGGCCCAGTCATGGTAACGGGTGACCTAATGACTCGTCGTGCCAAGGCACGAGTCATTAGGCCGCCCGTGGTCTTGGCTCTCCAAAATTCCAGTGTACCTGACGATTCATCTTAGTGCCCTCCTGATGAGTCGTCTCAACACCTGAAGAATTGTTAGATCTGTCGTTGCCTTCACTGGATATTTTTCAACATTTATCTTTCTAGTCCTCACGACTGGCTTAACTACTCGTTACCAGATGTAACAAGTCGTGCCTTCAATCCATTGAGTGCACTAGATCCTTCTTCATCCATCTTTGATATATTCCCACGACTCCAGGCATGAGTCGTTCCTTGGGAAGACAATTCTTGACGTGCCTGGCAACCTTCAGTTCAGTTCTTTTCTACCTTACTTTGCCTATTTCCCGTTGCGGACCTGTTTTCCTGCATCATTCAACACAAACGTATCATATCTACATAAACATACTCGGATGTGCATAATTTCTTGGTTTTTAGCGTTGAAAGTGCTGTAAAATCATGGAACATCAACACCCTCAACTTAGAACTTTTGCATGTCTTCAGATAAAAACAAAATAAAATAAACTATTTCGACGCTTCAATCAAAAGAACTCTAGGAAACTTATGGCAGTCACAATTATTCATCAAATCAAATTTTCAAACCCCTCCTTTATCATACCAACTCAAATCACAATGCATTTGAAAAATTTTCAACCATGACATAGAGGAATCAAAACATGGCAAAACACTGTCACTTGCAACCATGCACATAAATCTATAACACTGACCCGGACAATTTGCAGATGATTTTGTTGACCAAATTCTCGCCTCAAAGAAGTCCCACACTCTCTCATGTGTATATGATTACATCAATGTATTTCTCTTGGGACTAAGTAAGATCACACTCTCTCTCACATGAAATTCTAACTGTGTGCATGCAGTGCCATAGGCTTTCCTTTACTTTCAATACCTCGACTTTCAGACAGATAACCAGGATCACTATAGGACTTTTTAAGCTTGTAATGTAGGCTCGGGTTCGGGTATGGTACATATGGGATTAGTAGATTGACCCTCCTTGACACTACACACGCCTTGACTCCACTTTTAACCTTTTTTTCATATTTTCTCCCCTTTTTCCTTTACTTTCTTCTTCTTTTATTTTCGTTTGCAACTATGAGTGCGGTTCCTCTTATTTCAAGAATTCATTGATTTAACATTTTTCTTTTCTTTTCTTTTCTTGCTTTTTTTCTTTCATAATATTTTTGTTTTCTTCTTTTCTTTCATTAGCACACCACACCCGCTCTTTCATTTTCATTACCCAATCTCATTCCACCCTACTCCTCTTAATCACCTCTATAATAGTCACCCTCAACTTAGGCGATTTGCCTGATTTGAGGTTCACAGTGTCCAAGGAGGGACCAGGGCCAAAACAGGTTCATTCTTAATCAAAGCAGGAAGGTGAATTGGTGTAAACAAAAAGAAAGGTCAATTTAAGCTCAAAATTTTGGATCAAGGGATATTTATTTCCTTTTAGTAGGTCTTTTAAGTCTAAAGTGGGCTCATTAATCAAAAATGGCCTATGATCCTTTCCTAGTTTTCCATCCTCTATCTCGGTACGACTGACCAGGCAAGTTCTAGATTGACACACACAGACGAATTTAACTATTAAATCTCACTCAAACATAACATAGGTCAACACAATCACTTCTACTAACTGCTAGTTCAGGTACAACCATATAATGGTAAATATGTTCACAGTTTTAATACCATGCAAAGATTCACATAGGTCATACTTGTCGATTTTAATACACACATACAAAAAATTTAAGAGGGGTATCACATTATCAGTTCAACTAAAATCAAAAATCCAAGCTCTTGACTGCCTTAAGTTCACCTAACTTTCTTTCGACTGACACAAACAAACACAAAAACATAAAACCCTAAATGTGACGGTTCTACTAGATAAGGAACACCCGAGAGAAAAGATATTTGGCAAGAAAAGCCCTCGAGTTATGTTCAGCAAAAATACACAAGTATCCCTCCCCACCGCCATCAAGAAAAGCATGTGTCGTCCACGACGCATATATATATATATATATATATATATATATATAAGGAAAACTATGAAAATAGGGAACATACCTATATGACCTAGGTGTCTGCTACCTAGTCGGTGGAGGGTGCAGATACTCCTCCAATGTCCTCTTCGATATCACCGGCTTGACCCGGTACATTTTCAGACCCAACTGAGCTCGTGCCTTCTCCCCGTGCTCTCGCTACCTCAACTGTGGCCCTCTGTCAAGCCTCCTCTCTGGATAAATGCAGCACTCTCTCATCTCTCTCCGCTCTCGCTTCTACTGATGGAGCAAAGAGTCATCCTCATCAAAACTTTCCTCCTCATGAGGCCTTTTTCCCTTATCGTGTGCCACCGGCTCCTCAGTAATGAAGTCAAACATCGGTGGTAGCTCCTATTCACTCTCATCTTCTATTATGGGAAGCACAGTTGGAGGGATCGCAGCTACCTATCGTGTGGAAAACTCCTGCACCTCTACTCTGAGTGTTGCAACCTCCGCATACCATTTTGCCAATTCGGGAGCCTGTAACTGTGCAAGGCGCTTATCCATGCGTCTCTCAAAAGCATCTAATCTGCCATGCACGGAGCTAGAGAGCGCCTCCAATTCTTTGGTAAGTGATCTTGGGTAGATTTATATGCCCAAGTGATACTCAAACGTATCATTTTCGCCTTGTTTGTTGTGCAATGTGTATATATTCTCATGTAGTTGGTAATAAAATGTGAATTTATACTAACCAACATGATTAGCATTTGTTTTGCAGGTAAATATGATTTTTAGGAGCTAAAATGCGTGTTGGAACAATATCGGAGTTGGACTCGGATGCGAGTGTGGAAAAGACATTGGAAAGCACAAAGTATAGGGGCTCCGCGATGAAGCCGTGCCATGCTACCATCGCGGAGGCACACTGCCTGGAGAGGAAATTAAATGGAAAATTCCAGTGTAGCCTTGCGACAGCTCTGTGGCACGGAGATAGGCCTCCGCGTTGTCCTCCGTGCCACGTTGAGGCTATTTTACCGGACCCTGGATTTCCAGTGAAGGTCCGCGTCCACGCCGTGTCACGGAGGCAGTGCTCCGCGATGGCCTCCGTGACACGTTGCTTGTTATTTCGGGAAAAATTTCCCACTAGTATAAATAGCACACTTAGGTTTATTTTAATTAGTTCAGACTTGGTGGAGCTAGGACGTGGGTTAGGAGCAGTTGAGGGACGAAAAAGCTAAGGGATTTCTTCTCTTCCTTTCTTCTTTCTATCAATTGTATGCATGATTTACACTTGTTTTAGGATGATCAATCCACAAATGAGTGGCTAATTCTCTTCCTTGCTGAGGTTATGAACATTTGTGATGAATTTTGATTATTAATTTTATGGTTTTCTTCTTCTTCTTCTATGTTTTTCTATTAATTCTTGTTCTTACTGCATTAGTGTGTGGCCGACATTAATGTACATCTAAAAAGTCCAATTTCACTCGAGAGAGCAAGAAATTGGAAAGTTGTGAATTAATAGGGTATTGTTCTTAACTTGATTTGGGAAAATTGGGTTTTGATGTGCTTTCCTGATAGAAATATACTTGAAAGCCATATTAGTCAATTTAGGAACCGGAATTGTATTGCTAGGTCATAAATTGCATTTGATCACAGAAATGTAGACGGATGATTTATGATTCTTAAGTGAAATTAAATACGAGAGTTTTAATTTCTAGGCTACTGTTCTTGGCTAGCAACATGAAGAAGAGATTAACCAAATTATTATTATAATCGAATTCATTACTTGTTCTTAACCTTGGCATGCTCATATCCATAGTTTAAATTCACAGTAAATAATTGTTAATAGTTTTAGTATATATATATTTTATAAACAAAAACGTATTTAACTGTTGGTTACGCTGTTGTTAGCATAATTAGAAGTAAGATAAGAATATAGTGTACTTAGGCAATTTTACTTATCCTGAGTCTCCTTGGCGACCAAGGCTCTTGAATATCAGTTTGGGCAATTTGCTAGTGCCCAAAACACAAGACCCAGAGGAGGACTACCTAGCGACACGGATCCTAATCCGAAGCAGGTGAATGCAGTGACCACGAGGAGTGGTTTACAGTTGAAGGAGGTGGAACCGGAAAGACCGCCTCAAAAGTCAGGAGCAGCAGAAGTTGAGGAGGAACAAAGTTCTGATAGGGGGAAGACTAAAGAAGCTGAACCAGAAAGGCCTCCACCCCCGTTCCCTCAACGACTCAAGAAACACAAGGAGGAGGTGTGTTTCAAGAAATTTATGGAGGTGCTTAAACAGGTACATGTTAATTTACCTCTTGTTGATGTCTTGCAGGGAGTGCCCAAATATGCAAAATATATCAAAGACATCGTGGCCAACAAAAGTCGTTTGACTGAGTATGCCACGGTGGCTTTGACGGAGGAATGCACTTCCCGGATTCAGAATAGACTGCCCACGAAACTGAAAGACCCTGGAAGTTTTACTATCCAGCTTACTATTGGGCAGAGTATCCAAGCTTGTGGATTATGCGACTTGGGAGCAAGCATAAATCTGATGCCATCTTCGGTATTCAGAAAGTTAGGTCTGGGGAGTCCTAGACCTACAACCGTAATCTTGCAGCTAGCAGACAGATCCTTAGCTAGGCCGGATGGCATTGTTGAGGATGTGTTAGTGCAAGTGGGTTCCCTCATTTTTCCGGTTGATTTTATTGTTCTGGACTTTGAACTAGATGTTGAAGTCCCATTTATTTTGGGACGACCCTTTTTGGCAACCGGAAAAGCATTAATTGATGTAGCTACGGGTCAACTTACAATGCGAGCACATGACAAGGTCGAAGTGTTCGATGTGTACAAAGCACCTAAGCTCCCGATGGTGAATGAAGAACTCTCGGTGATCAATGTGATTGATCATGGGAACGCTAATCGAATAAATGATTCCCGAGAGTTAATAGGAAGGCCACCTGATAAGGTTGAGAACTACTGGGGGGAGGACAACGATTGTGACAAATCGTCCATCACCCTAGTAGATAATTGAGCATAAAGGACGTCGAGCCGTGACGGTAAACCAGGCGCTGCACGGGAGGCAACCCGTGAAAAATAATTTCTTTCTTTCTTTTTAGTGTAAATAATTTTTATTTTTATTTTTATTTTCTTGATTTGGTATATATTTTTGTTTTAGTTAATATTTTTCATTTTAGTTAGGGAAATCTATTAATCTAACCAATTTTGTTTAGTGAGGTGATTTTTCAGGTCTAACGGAGAAAAATATATATGGAATCGGGAAGGAAAAGGCAAGGTATGAAAAAATAATTTAATTGAAGAAACAGTGCACTGGCGCGTTGGCGCCGTGTCACGGAGGAAGGGCTCCGCATTACCCTCCGTGACACGTTGAAGGCAAAATCCGGATTTTTAAAAAAAATTCCAGTAAGCCAACGCGTTGGCTCCGTGTCACGGAGGAGGGGCTCCGCGTTACCCTCCGTGACACGTTGCCTTATATTTGGTGTCGGGTCACACCGGGTTGCCAGGTGACCCGCGTGTTTTTCTTTAAATTAACCCCAATTTTTGCCCCTTTCTCCCCATTTCTTTCCCTCTCCGCGACCAAACACCCAAATCCCCCTCCCCAACCAACGTGCCACGCTACTAGGCAAAGAAATCGTCAAGTTTCTTTGGTTCTTCAACTCAAAGGTATGTTTTCCTCGTTTCTCTCAAATTTTTGGCGATTTTAGTCGAATTTGGGCATGTGAGGTGAGATATATCACCCTAAGTAGAAATTTAACATGATGTTGAGTTATTTGTGATTGATATATGTTCGGATTGGTGTAATTAGCGTTTGAACGTGTAGATTATCTAAATAATTCGAATTTGATTGTAAAATTGTATTCTAGGGCATGGGTTGTTGAAATTGAATTGGGTTATTTGATAAGTTGATGAATTAGATGCCGGGGTGTGGTTGTAAATTGAGATAAGTCGTGTAAATATTATGTGAATGTTAACAGACGACGAATTCTCGAATTGTTAGGGAAAATGCGAAAATTGTGCAAATTGGTTTGATTATTTGGATTCGATTGTATATAGAATGTTTTGTCTTTGTTTTTTTATTTGTTGTTTTTGTTGCTAAGTGTGATGGTTGAATTGTTAGCGATAGTAGGGTTGGAATTAGCTGTATGAAGTCTGAGTAGTACGCTAACCGTTATGCTGTCGAAATTTTTGTGAACGCACTAAGCATAAATTATATAGTTGATTGTTTTGGTTTAAATTGAGTTATCCTTGCCATAGTTTGTAAAAGTAGCTAAGGACTGAGTGTAGGGTAAACGATTTTGTAACCTGACCTTAGCCGAAGTTAACATGTTTATAGCGTGACATTATGCTTGTTCATGTATATTGACAGGTACAATGGCGAGTAGGCAGGATAAGGGCAAAGGTGCTTCTACTTCAGGCACCGGAAGAAAAAGAATGAGATTGGGCACCGCAGTCCCAGCTGCACCAGCTGTTCCGCGCGGCCAACGCCGCCAATACAGAACAAGGTGGGTAACCGAGGAAGGGAAGAAGTGGTATGCTAAGCATAAGGAGAGCAAGTACTTCCCGGAGGAACATATTGCACGGGAACCACTAGCACAGGAGTTCCCTCGTATTGTGCAGAGGATTGAAGCAGCTGGGCTCAGCTTTATATTTCAGGAGCCCAAGGAGTGCAACCTATATTTAGTCCGTGAGTTCTACGCAAATTGGAACCCGGCCATCAGAAGCCACACAATAAAAATCAGAGGGCAGATTGTCACTCTGGAACCCCAGTAATTTAGTGCCATCGTTGGAGCGCGGGACACAGACGCCCACGTTCTACGCCAGCTAAACATCACCCCACCGTACACCGACATCAGACGTACGTTGTGTGGGGCTCGATCCATAGCCTGATGGAGTAGACATAAGGAGAGGGGTCACCACCAGACTCTGCCTTATTCGCAAATGAACAGGGAGGCCAGAATATGGCTGAAAATTGTATGTTCTTGCTTGATCCCGGGAGTTCACATAACGGATGTGACTCAGGACCGTGTCTGCTTGGTGTATGCCCTTATGAAAGGGCTAGAGATTAATGTTGGGGCGGTCATTATATCCACCATGAAGAGAGCCAGACTACACCAGGGCCACAGATATGGGTTTGGCGGACTCATCACCACCTTCCTCCGAGGCCTCGATGTCGAGGAAGAGGCTTTGGATTACATCCCGCAGTTGGAGCGCAGGGCCCTCGATGTGACAAAAACTAAGGCCACTGACACCACACATGGGCCAGTGCTGACTTTGGGCTAGCGACATGCTCGTGACGATCAGTACATGGCACGTATGTTTGGCATGCAGATGCTTCAGCTACGGATTGGTGGGAGACCAGCCACCGAGGAAGAATTATGGTAGTTGGAGCTGGATTACCCATTTAACGAGAACGCCAGAGCCTTATGCCGAGTGGGACCAGCCTTCGTTGAGCCTACTGATGAAGATGTCCCTACTGATGAGGAGACACGTCGGGAGGACTCCGATGTGGAGTCCGATGACGACGATGGAGCTAACTCAGACATGGGCGAGGAGGCAGCAGCACCGGATGAAGAAGTCGAATATTTCGACTGAGCAGGGAGTTCCACCACCCAAAATTTTGTGCTTTGTATTTTTGTGAACACTGGGGACAGTGTTCGATTTAAGTGTGGGGTGGGGAGTAGATAGGTGCTGGGACTTAGGCTCTAATCTGCTGTATGCTTTTTCCTTGGTTTGTATGTATGTTTGTGTTTCCCTGTTGTGAATTGATTTGTGTTGTAGCTGTATATTTTTTTTGTGGTTAATGATGTGTGTTGTGAAAAGTTGTGGTTGCTAAGGTAAATATTTTGTGAATGCTGTAAATATTTTGTAAATATTTCTGTATATCGAAATGATCGATATTTTCTTCAATTTTTTTGCAAAAATATTTTGCACTTATCAAAAGCTTTTGTAAATATTTTTCTATCGAAATGATCGATGTGTTGCAAAATTTTTCGGTTTTTATTTTGGGTTTCTCGGAGTTTGTTTTCGGTTCTTTTACCGAGAATAGTCCCATTGAATCGATGTCATAGTTTGTGACCGTTCCCTATGAGGGATGGATGACGACCGTCTTAAGGGAAATGTAGTCGATAGGAGTAAGATTTTAATTTGTTTTCAGTTTTTCTTTGGTGGATTGCATCAATGAACCTGTAGTTGCTTTATGGTTGCAAAATTTCGTTGCGTGTTGTAACTGATGTTCAAAATGTGAAAGTGATTCGTTTGAAAGCATGCAATTTTGTAAATATGTTGAGTTACCTAGGCTGTAGAATTCGATTCGGTGTGATTGAGGCTTAATTTTTGAATTCATGCAATTGGTTAATTAAAGAGTCTGTGAATGCATCTTGATTCGAGCATGTGCATGAAGTGTGTGAAGTGAGGTATTGTTATTCCATGCTATTGTGAAGTGTCTAGAACTTGCCTGGTGTGTGTACGAAACGAAATGAAGGAGGTGTAGTGTTGGAAAGGATGTAGGCATTTCTTTGTTTTAACCGAGAGTTTCTATTTTTTTCTTTCTTGTCAATCTCTACCTTCTTATATGTTTGTATACCCTAGTCAGCCCTTTGAGCCTTTAGCCAATTCTTTCTTTCTTTTGTCCAAAAATGTATAAACTAAGCTTTATTCCTTCTTTTCATTAGCCGTAAATTCTATACAAAACTCTTAAGCGCTTAAGAAGAACAGGAAATTTTTCCCAAAGTGTCAAAGAGTAAGAAGAGTGAAAAGAAAAAGAAAAGCAAAGTGAGGAAAGAAAAGATGAGGTTGAAGAGGCACTTGTTATAATTAAATGATATTGAGTGTACATGAAAACCCTTTGTTTTGTGTCAAGTGTGTTTGATGAAATGGGTTGTACGAAAGGAAACCAGCATGAATGAGAGAAAAAGAGAAAAAAAAAGAAGAAAAGTTATCCATGAGTCGATGGGAATGTGTTGAAAAGGCGCTTAAGGATGCTAGCGACTATTATTGGCTAATCCAATATACATACTAGTTCCATAGCTTCCATTACAACTCATTAAAGTCCTACGTGATCTTACATTGCATTTCTTTATATTAGTGGAGTAATACATTAAGGGCAAGCCTATGGGTCATGACATGATGCATGTGAATTCTTTTGGGAGAGAGAGTGAAATTAATTTTTATATGCCCCTACTTGAATGTTTGTGTGCTGCATGAACATAAAGGGGAAGCTTCTCTTGAGTTGTGAGGGCACATGCTTGATGAAAGATTGATTTTCGTGTCGGATATCTTGATTAGATGATTTGCATGAGTTTGCCGATATCGAGAGTCGATTCTTAAAGTCTAGGAAGTCTTGATGTATGAAAGGTCATTGCATTGTAAGACCATGCATGTTTTCTTGATGATTTGCAAAAATTGAATGATCGGTATGACCGTAGTGTAAATTGTCGCACCATAGTGACAAAGGTTGGGATGTAATTTGCATGAGTTGTGTATGTGTTGTTCGAGGACGAACAAGGATTTAAGTGTGGGGTAAGTGATCTTGGGCAGATTTATATGCCCAAGTGATACTCAAACGTATCATTTTCGCCTTGTTTGTTGTGCAATGTGTATATATTCTCATGTAGTTGGTAATAAAATGTGAATTTATACTAACCAACATGATTAGCATTTGTTTTGCAGGTAAATATGATTTTTAGGAGCTAAAATGCGTGTTGGAACAATATCGGAGTTGGACTCGGATGCGAGCGTGGAAAAGACATTGGAATACACAAAGTATAGGGGCTCCACGATGGAGCCGTGCCACGCTACCATCGCGGAGGCACACTGCCTGGAGAGGAAATTAAATGGCAAATTCCAGTGTGGCCTCGCGACAGCTCCGTGGCACGGAGATAGGCCTCCGCGTTGGCCTCCGTTCCACGTTGAGGCTATTTTACCGGACCCTGGATTTCCAGTGAAGGTCCGCGTCCACGCCGTGTCACGGAGGCAGTGCTCCGCGATGGCCTCCGTGACACGTTGCTTGTTATTCCGGGAAAAATTTCCCACTAGTATAAATAGCACACTTAGGTTTATTTTAATTAGTTCAGACTTGGTGGAGCTAGGACGTGGGTTAGGAGCAGTTGAGGGACGAAAAAGCTAAGGGATTTCTTCTCTTCCTTTCTTCTTTCTATCAATTGTATGCATGATTTACACTTGTTTTAGGATGATCAATCCACAAATGAGTGGCTAATTCTCTTCCTTGCTGAGGTTATGAACATTTGTGATGAATTTTGATTATTAATTTTATGGTTTTCTTCTTCTTCTTCTATGTTTTTCTATTAATTCTTGTTCTTACTGCATTAGTGTGTGGCCGACATTAATGTACATCTAAAAAGTCCAATTTCACTCGAGAGAGCAAGAAATTGGAAAGTTGTGAATTAATAGGGTATTGTTCTTAACTTGATTTGGGAAAATTGGGTTTTGATGTGCTTTCCTGATAGAAATATACTTGAAAGCTGTATTAGTCAATTTAGGAACCGGAATTGTATTGCTAGGTCATAAATTGCATTTGATCACAGAAATGTAGACGGATGGTTTATGATTCTAAAGTGAAATTAAATACGAGAGTTTTAATTTCTAGGCTACTGTTCTTGGCTAGCAACATGAAGAAGAGATTAACCAAATTATTATTATAATCGAATTCATTACTTGTTCTTAACCTTGGCATGCTCATATCCATAGTTTAAATTCACAGTAAATAATTGTTAATAGTTTTAGTATATATATATTTTATAAACAAAAACGTATTTAACTGTTGGTTACGCTGTTGTTAGCATAATTAGAAGTAAGATAAGAATATAGTGTACTTAGGCAATTTTACTTATCTTGAGTCTCCTTGGATCGATACTTGGCTTACTTAGCCACTTTATTACTTGTTTGACCATGTGCACTTGCGTGTCGGTTTTTAACACCCAACAAACGCACCGAACAGTAACACAAGGCTTGACTTGCTCCATAAGCACCATTACCTGCAGAGTTGTGTGTGCTTATTGTTTCTCAGCCTTTTCCAGCCATCTAGCCATGCCAATCAGGAATTCTTTGAAAATTGTGACTAGACCGGCTGAAGGAGCACTTGAGGGTGCAACAAGTGGGCAAGGTACAACTGTTGTGGATGATGACTCTGGAATCTCAGCAGATGCGGGAATGTCAGCTGCATCTGTAGCCTCAGGCTGGCTACCCATATCCCTGGCCTCCGTAGGCTCTGCTGTAATCTCAGTAAATACAGTAGCCTCAATCTGCATCCCACTGCTAAATGCCTCTACTAATATAGTCGCTCCAGCAGATGCGGCAGCCTGATTCCTTACTCTTGATACCGGGTTTGTGTCATCTCGTATCAACCCGATATCGATTATCTTGTGGACCACTATGCGCTGGATGGATGGCAACTCTAGAACTTTTGACTCCTGACAGATTCTATCAATAAGACATGGAAAGGAGATTGTAGTACCATCATTTATCGTCCGCTCTCTAATCTCTTCAGAAATGTACCGCGGGAAATTTATGGCGTATCCCTCCATAATGCTGGCTACCAATGCAACTCTGTCAGATGAAAGAATATTATCATTGCTGGTTGGTACCAGCCTATATCACATCAGTGACCACCAAAATTTAGTGTGAAAATTTAATGTGGCCTTCTTGATCTGGGACTCAGTGTCATGCAACCATTCAACCAACGGACGTCTTGTGGCAATGACCTGAGATAGCCAAGTGTATTTCCTGATTCGCTCCTCACTATTCAGCTTCTTAGTCTTAACTTTCTTCAGCTCGAATAGTCTGTGGTTGAACTCGGTTGTGTTCATTAGAGCATGATAGTCTGGCCTATAAAGTAGTCTAGAGATGGTCCTCTCAGATATGTCCACAGGTGTCTCCCGAACCAACACCTATGTCAAAGCAGGCCTTTTTTCCAGTCTTGACCACCTAATGCCAGACGCTATAGTGTGGCTGCATAGGCTGCATAGAATTTTCTGACTAGGAAGGGGCTATAGGTTCCTAATAGCTCGGTCAACCACCCGAACCTATACTTGTCGAACAAAACTTACAGCTCTGGAAGGTCCTTAAGCCACGTGGTGACTAGCTTGGGCTCCTCTTTGGATGTCCTTTATCATTTGGAGCAATGTCTCTGTTATAGATAGCCCTCATACCATGAACACACCATCTCCTCACATGCCTTGGTTGATCATTGGATGTGTTCGAGGTCTCAGTCAGTTCATAATCTATGCTCCCTTGCTAAGCATGTGACTCATCAACTACTTCTGCATTTTGCCCAGCTGTGGTTCCCTCAAGAGCAATTACGGCTGTAGCCCTGGCATTTTCATCAGTACGGCTCGGCGGATCCCTTGCCAGTGGAGTAGGAGCATCAACTAGGGCTATCAAATTTGTAGTTCGTTGAGCCCTAGCCCTGGTTGATCTCCGCACCAGCTTCTCTTCTGACTCTTCATATTCCTCCTCTGAGCCACTTGACTCTTTGGAGGAGGATGACTCATCCCGAAGTATGCGGTATGACGGTTGACTCCTCTCTGGCACTTGTTTCTTTTCTGGAGATTTCTTTGGTGTACCCCTTCGAGCCATTATACCTGTGGAAGATTATTTAGTATACCAGATGAGATGAAACATAAGCACTTTTAAATTGAGTCTCAGTGGACATGACGAGTGATGCAACGACTCATGAGATCAATCATTGTCTTCCAGCTATATTTTCTTCATGTTGGGCCAGTGGGATTAACGACTGGTCACAACGAGTCGTTATCTAAGGCAATGACTCGTTAGGTCAGTCGTTAGGTACACTGGTCACCAGGTTTAATTTTCACTCAAGACGAGCCAAATGACGAATCATGAGATGATACCACGACTCGTTACATGGCTCTGCTCAAGAGTTTGATATACAGTTATTCACTTTGCTCATATCATGTTCAATCATTGAAAATAAAGATTCCACAAGCACAACTTCATCAAATTCGTCAAGGGTTCCGAAAAAAGAAATTTTATTCAATGTCTTACCACTAGGATTTCATAAAACTCAAGATATTAGGTCGAATTTACAATTGTTATATGAGCAAACAAATGGAGAAGATCATACATAAGCAAATACTCACAATAATGTCAAGTTGAGCAGGAAAGAGTTGAATTTGCAATTTGCAATCTGGTTTGGTACTTTGCACAGGTGAGTGCAATCGTGTGTGTGTGTGAGTGCTTTGAGATGGAGCAATTGATCTTGGAGTGAAGTTAAATTTCTAATTTCAAGTTCAGGTGAGAGTTTAGAGGGCATGAACATCGGGTTTTTTATATGTTTGAAAAAAACTTTTACCCTAGTTAGTGTGTGGGTCGGGTCTGGTGGAAGTTACTTAAAAACACATGAAGACCCACTAAACGAGTAGTTATATGGTTAGACGACTCGTTTGGCCCTTCATGTATTGACTTGAGCTTAAAAACTTACCTGGGACCTAACGACTCATGGTGTAACCCAACGAGTCGTGACCTGAGTTGTAGGCCCTGTACTGTGGTAGCTTCATGATGGGTCACTTAACGAATCATTTGGTTGCCCAGCAATTTGTTAAGTCAGTCATTGTCACCTTTCTCAGTTTGATTTCACCTATGATCCAGTAGACTTGACGAAAGACCTCACGATTCATTGCTAGTGGCAACGACTCGTTTGGTCAACCGTTGACTACACTGTTTTATGCAGCAATAGTGACGATCTAGTTAAAGAGTCATTTGGTCTGATGACGACTCGTTCTGTGCTTTTTTACACCAGTAACTCAAGTTCATATTTTCAGTTTTAACTTCAAATTTCCTATTTTAATCACCTGCACACTTCAACACACATAAAAACTATATTTTTCTTACAATTACAACTTGGGTTGCCTCCCAAGAAGCGCTAGATTTAACATCACAGCACGACGCGGGTGTTTTGACTACTCATACTTCACCAAACACCTCCATGGGTTGCCTCCCATGTAGCTCCTGATTTAACGGCACGGCACGACGCAAGTCCCGGGGTTACTCAGATTTCACCCAGAGCCCAGAGATCCACAGTTTAATTCTTTGCTTCTCCCCAGATATGTTTTTACCCATTGACCGTTCACTTTAAAGCAATTTCCTTCATGATTTTCCTGTTCAATTGCCCCATGGGAGAATACTTGAACCACTCGAAAAGGTCCCATCCATTTAGACTTCAACTTGCCAGGAAACAAATGAAGTCTAGAATTGAATAGTAGCACCATAGCACCCGGACTGAATTCTCTCTTCTCAATCTTCCGGTCATGCTGAATTTCATCCCTAGTTTGTAAATTTCAGAACTCTCATAGGCTTTCAACCGAAATTCATCAAGCTCATTTAACTAATCAAGCCTCAAGTTCACAGCTTCGTTCCAGTTCAAATTCAGCTTCTTGAGCACCCACATTGCTTTGTGCTCAAGTTCAACCAGAAGATGACATGCTTTTCCATACACAAGCTAATATGAAGACATACCTATAGGAGTCTTGAATGTGGTTCGATAAGCCCATAAAGCATTATCTATATTTCTTGCCCAATCTGTTTGGTTTGCATTCACAGTATTTTATCTCCCAATTTATGACTTCAACCTGCCCACTAGACTGTGGATGATAGGGTGTTTCCACCCTGTGTTTTACCCCTATATTTCTCCAATAAAGAGCGAAACAACCGGTTACAGAAGTGCGAACCCCCACCACTAATGATGGCTCTGGGAGTCCTGAATCTAGCAAATATATTCCGCTTCAAGAATGTTGTGACACTCTTCCTTCATTATTTGGAAGCGCAACTGCTTCCACCCATTTTGAAACATAGTCAACAGCAACAAGTATGTACTTCATCCTGTTTAAGCTCACAAATGGGCTCATGAAATCAATGTCCCATACATCAAATAGCTCAATGACCAAAATGGGAGTAAGAGAAAGCTCATGCCTCCATGATATGCCTCCTTTCCTTTGGCATGGATCACATGCCTTTGCGAAATCATGCGCATCCTGGTGAATGGTTGGTCAATAATACCCACATTGCAGAATCTTGTGGGCTGTACGTATCCCACTGTGGTGACCCCCAACAGGGGATGAGTGGCAGGCCTCCAATATACTCAGCATTTCTACCTATGGCACACATCTTCGAATCACCCCATCAGCACATATGTGAAATAAGTAGCGCTCATCCAAGAAAAATTTTTGCACGTCAGACATAAACTTCTTCCTCTGGTGAAAAGATAAGTGCTCTGGTACAACATCACTCACCAGATAATTAGCAAAGTCTAAAAACCATGGGATGAGTTCTTGTGAGGCTACTAAAACCTGCTCGTCTGGGAACGCATCATTTGTCATGCTCATCTCAAAGTGCTGCATCAGGTTCTAATCTTGATAAGTGATCTGCCACCTAATTTTCAGTCCCTTTCTAGTCTTTTACTTTGAACTCGAACTCTTGTAGCAGCAGAACCCATCAAATCAACCGTTTCTTGGCATCCTTCTTTGCCATCAGATATCTCAAAGCTGCATGGTTTGTATGGATTATCACCTTAGTTCCAAGCAAGTATGCCCGAAACTTCTCAAATGCAAAAACTACAGCCAACAACTCCTATTCTGCCACGGTATAATTTTTCTTAGCTGCATTTAAAGCCTTGCTCGCATAATAAATCGGATGGAAAATCTTTTCACGCCTTTGACCCAACACAGCTCCTAGGGCCACACCGCTAGCATCACATATGACCTCAAAAGGCAAAGACCAGTCAGGTGCCACTATAACGGGGCCAGTGGTCAATCTCTCTTTAAGGCATTCAAAAGCCTTCAGACATGCCCCATCAAAAACAAACTTCACCTCTTTCTCAAGCAGTTTTCACAAAGGATGTGCAATCTTCGAGAAGTCCTTGAAGAATCTTCTATAAGACCCTGCGTGACCTTGAAAACTTCAAACACCTTTTACAGAAATTGGGGGTGGTAAACTGGAAATAACATCAATCTTAGCTCTATCCACCTTAATACCCTTACCAGAAATCATGTGGCTGAGCACTATACCTTCCTTGACCATGAAATGACACTTTTCTCAATTAAGCACCAAGTTGGTCTCTTCACATCTCTGCAGCACCTTGATATAATGAGCCAAACAATCATCAAATAAATCACCCACCACCGAAAAGTCATCCATAAAGACTTCAATGATGTCTTCCACCATGTCAAAAAATATGGACATCATGCAACGCATTAAAAGTGGTGGATGCATTACATAACCCGAACGACATCCTCTTAAAAGCAAATGTACCATATGGGAAAGTGAAGGTCGTGGGCTATAGAAATCTGATTGTACCCTGAATAACCGTTAAGGAAACAATACCATCCCCTGCCTGCAAGTCGATCTAACATATGGTCCATGAATGGCATCGGAAAGTGATCTTTTTGCGTCTAAAGGTTCAACTTCCTGTAATCCACGCATACTCTCCAACCGGTGACTGGTCTTAGAGGAATAAGCTTATTGTTAGCATTTGGGACCACTGTGATTCCTCCTTTTTTTAGTACACACTGTACTGGCTTATCCATTTGCTGTCTGCGATAGTTTAAACCATACCCGTATCCAACCACTTGATGATCTCCTTCTTGACCACATCTTGCATAGGTGGATTCAACCTGCGCTGATGCTCAATACTCAGAATAAAATTTGGCTCTAGCTAGATCTTGTGAGTAAAAATACCGGATGGGATTTCAATAATATCTGCATGGTTCACCCAATAGTTTTTTTATATCTCTTCAAAATGGATACCAAAGCCTCCACTTTCTATTCCTCCAAGTCATCTACAATAATGACTGGTAAAGTGTTACCGGCTCCCAAAAATACATATTGCAAATGAGATGGGAGTGCTTTGAGCTCCAATACTGGAGGCTCCTCAATAGATGGCTTGGCTGGTGGGTCACCCGATTCTTCAAGTCTAGATCAATATTCTTTGGAGTATAAGTGTATGACCCCATGCCAGCAAGTGCATTAATAATCTCTTCACCCCCATAGATCTCCTCAGCACCAACATCCATGAAAATTGCTACTAAGTCATCAAGAATCAAAAGCTCCTCAATGGGTATAATTGGGAACTCGGGTTCCACAATATTAATTAATGAGACCACCCTATTATCATTTGATTGTTTCATGGATCTACATGCATTGAATGTCATTTCCTCATTGTTCAACCAGAATTTGAGCTGTCCAATCTCCATATCTACAAAAGCACATCCGGTGGCAAGAAATGGTCGCCCCAAGATAATGGGGACCTCAAAGTCAACCTCACAGTCCAGAATGACAAAATCGGCCGAAAATATAAAGGACTCTACCTTCACTAGAACATCATAGAGGATTCTCACTGGATTTTTCACTGTACAATCTGCCATCAAAAAAGGTTTGGGGGCTCCCAAGCCTAACTGTCTGAAAACTACTAATGGAATCAAATTAATACTAGCACCAAGATCACATAATGCCTTAGAAAAATTAAAGGTTCCAATAGTGCACGGTATGGTGAATGCCCCAGGGTCCTCCTTTTTCTAAACAAGAGAATGAGATGATATTGCACTACAATAGTGCAAATTATCTGCAGGTTCGAAACTCACTGTCCTCTTTCTAGTGATAAGGTCCTTCATGAATTTGGCATAGCCAGGAACCTACTCAAGCGCCTCAACTAATGGGATGTTCAGAGACAATTGTTTTAACATTGATATGAACTTATGATACTTTCCATCTTCGGCCTTTTTTCTTCAACCTCTGTGGAAAAGGGGGAGAAGCTCTAGGAATAGGTGTGATCTTTTGTTGTATCTCCTTCTCCTTTTCTTTGCCAGACCCATGCTCCTTTGCATTACTAGGAGCGGTCTTCTCAACTAATTCATCATCCAAAATCTGATCCTCAAAATCTGCCACCCTATCATCATTAATCACTAAGGGCTCAATTGTCTCATCAATCACAACCTACCTTGGTGGATCAACTGTCGCTTTCCAGCTCCTAGTAGTGACGGCCATGCAATGACTATCATTTTTTGGATTTTGAACAGTGTTGCTGGGACGCGTGCCTTTCTGCCTCTGGTTTATCGCAACAGACATCTGACTCAGCTGCTGCTCAATCTGCTTTATGGCAATGGCATGTGATTCCACATTTTAGTTCATCCTAGAAATATCAGCACGGAGTTCCTTGAAATGGCCATCTATTGCCTCCATCTTCTTAAGCACCTTGGATAACATATCTTCTAACCGTGAACCACTAGACTCTAGCTTGCAATTCCTTGGAGGAACATATAAACTACTTCTATCATTCTTGTACTCATCACGCTTCTTCCAGTCACCATTATCTCTATATTAGCCTCGGTTATAATTGTTATCTCTGTAAAAGTTCCGAACTTGGTTCCCTTGACCTTGACGCCAAGTGTCTTGGTTAGACCCTTGTGCGTTGGTCCGGAAACCTGCCCCTTGACCGTTCAGATAATTATCTTCCTCCCCAGATTTAGATTCGCCTCCATCATTTCTCGGGGCCTTGCCCTGAGAATCCACAACATTCACTTTTTCAGTTCTGGCTCCCATCAAATGCTTAGCAAGTAGCCCCATTGTGGTCTTTATCTCAGCAATGTCTTGATCTCGTTCTCCATCCTTTCTTCTCTGTTCTGCAGTCATACCTACCGCATAAGAACCAGCTGGAGTTTCTAACTCTCTTGTGCGCCATGCGCGGTTGGTTTTAGTAATTCTGTCAGGTAACTCAATAGCTTCAGCATAAGTGTGGCTCATAAATGTCCCGCCAAACACGATATTAGCCACCACCTTGGTGTTAGCATTTAGCGATCTATAAAAAATATCCAACAGTGTATCATATGGGATCCTGTGGTTGGAAACCCTTTTAAGCTTCTTGTTAAATCTCAACCATGTCACATGAAGTGCCTTAGAATTTAACTGCCCGAGTTATATATCTCATCTTTTAACGGCAAGGCTCTAGAAGGTGGGAAAAATCTTTCAAGAAAAGCTCTCTTCAACTCCCTCCATGTAGTGATAGAATCGTTGGGTAGTTCTGCCAACCAGAGTGTTGCTTCACTCCCTAATGAGAAGGGAAATAACCTCAGTCGTATTGCATCCTGACTTACTCCCAGTTGTTTGTATGCCTTGCAGATACTCACGAAATTTGTTAAGTGAGTATGGGCATCATCAGTTGCATGACCAGCAAATATTCCTTTCATGTTGAGTAGTTGGTAGCACTGATAATATCAAACTTTGCCCCAACATGCAAAGGGGGAGGGACAATAGCTCTAGTGTCACTCGCTTCATCTATGTCAGCATCATCATCCTCATTGAAATACTGGTGTCTCTGTTGTTTTAGACCTCTGTGCCTTCTAGCTCGCTCTGCTTCAGCAGCTAGACGTTGCTCTTCAGCAACCCTAGCTAACTAACAATCTCTAGCCCGAGCTTGCTCCTCTGCCAACATTCTCATTGTAGCTTGGTCCACTGTTTCATGCTCTTGGATGTTGGCCATTCTTCTCAAATTCCTTAGTTTCTGCTCAAGTTCGTGACCGATTTGAACCACGGATTTTCCTTGGCTCCTAGTACTGGGCATGCACTAATCTAAGACCTGTTAAATATAAAAACAACAAAAGAAAAATAAAAAGGAAATAAGAACCAACAGTAAAGCAAACACAATTAACAAAAGCCTTAGCCGTATTCCCCGACAACAGCGCCAAAATTTAATGTTGCCCAAATTACACCTCGCAATTGAGATGTAAAGCGGTCGATATCAAATATAGAACCTAATGAAGGTTGAGGTCGATCCCACAGGGAATATGGAAAGAACTTGAGTTGATATGAATGGTTGTTACTATTAGAGTTACATATTTCCTGGGGGGAAGAAATAAAATAATAAACAAGAGTAAAAACTGCTAAATGCTTAAGTCAAATTCGATTTGTATTCAATCAACAAATTGACTAGGATTGTGTTTCCCAAGACTTCATAACCACAAGGCTTTTACACTAGTGACCTATTCCGGTGTTTAACATGCAATATCGATAAGTTAGGTTCACCTAAATAGTTGGTACCCTATCTAGATGATTATCATCACGCAACTTCATTCGTATATATGTGTATGCTTAATTAACCCTTACCCTTAATATCGGATTAGCTATCCTCGGACAAGTTCAAGCTATTAGATGAGGGTTTATAGCCTCAAATATCTGTTGTTAATCCCTTTTCCTATTCATTACCCCCTTGATCCGGTAAGCAAGAATAAGGCAAGTTTCAATGTTTGCAACCGTTAAGAAATAATTAAAACGAAGGGAAAAACAATACATGCATTAAACCCCGTTCAAGAATCACTAAGTGTTTCACCTATGTGTGTTAGTTCATCATGTCACCCACAACCCTAGTTATGGGTTTAGCTACTCTGTTTGAATAATCACATTCACAATATTGGATAAATCATAATTGCAACTAACAAAAATTCGTAGAAGAAAACCAAGTAAATTGAATATAGCTTCAAACTTGATGAACTAAACTCCAATGTTGATTAAGTCTGAAAATCAAGAACAAAATTATAAACTTTCTTTCTTGACCAAAGAACGATTGTTAACAACACTAGAATTCACGTGAAAGTTGGTAAAAATAACTGTGTACAAAAAATAAACCTAAAAATTGTATTTATAGTTCCAAACAAATCTTCTCCTAACTAAATTTGGATTCCAGGTCGGCAGGGGTAACGGGCCAAGTAACGACTCATTGGGTCTCCCAACGAGTCATGGCCAGTGAAAATAATCTGTCCTCAGTAATAGGCCCAGTCATGGTAACGGATCACCTAATGACTCGTCGTGCCAGGGCACGAGTCTTTAGGCCTCTCGTGGTCTTGGCTCTCTAAAATTCCAGTGTACCTGACGATTCATCCTAGTGCCCTCTTGACGAGTCGTCTCAACACCTGACAAATTGTTAGATCTGTCATCGCCTTCATTGGATATTTTTCAACATTTATCTTCCCAGTCCTCATGACTGGCTTAACGACTCGTTACCAGATGTAACGAGTCGTGCCTTCAATCCATTGAGTGCACTAGATCCTTCTTCATCCATCTTTTTAATATATTCCCACGACTCCAGGCACGGGTCGTTCCTTGGAAAGACAATTTGTGACGTGCCTGGCAACCATCAGTTTAGTCCTTTTCTGCCTTACTTTGCCTATTTCCCGTTCTGGACCTATTTTCCTGCAACATTCAACACAAACGCATCATATATACATAAACATACCCGGAATGTGCATGTTTTTTTGGTTTTAAGCATCGAAAGTGCCGTAAAATCACGGCACATCATAATACGAGAGTGGAAAGGTAATACAGCTACACCAAAATGTGGTTTATATCCTATATTCGGGCAAGAAAGTTGATAGAAAAGGGTTGTATCTATCATATTGTCTGGGTTCAAGATATCCAAGCAGAATTCCTAACTCTTTAGTCCATTCCTGTGGTTAATGAATTTCTAGATGTGTTTCCAGATGAACTCCCTAGCATCCCTCCAGAAAGGGAAATCAATTTCCTATTGACTTGTTACCAAGTACAATGCCTATCTCCATCCCTCCGTACCGAATGGCTCCTGCTGAGTTAAGAGAACTAAAAGAGCAGTTGAAATACTTGTTAGATAAAGGCTTTATCAGGTCGAGTACATCACTGTGGGGTGCGCCAGTTTTGTTTGTAAGAAAGAAAGATGGCTCCCTTCACATGTGTATAGATTACCGACAGTTGAATAAAGTTACTATCAAGAGTAAATACCCACTCCCCAGAATAGATGAATTATTTGACCAGCTACAAGGGGAGAAGTATTTCTCTAAGATTGACCTAAGGTCTGGGTATCACCATGTGCGGGTTCAAGAGAGAGATATCCCCAGAACCGCTTTCAGGACAAGGTATGGTCGCTTTGAATTCCTAGTTATGTCCTTTGGGTTTGACAAATGCCCCAGCAGTGTTCATGGATCTGATGAACAGTACCTTTAGGCCATATCTAGATTTGTTTGTGATAGTATTTATTGATGATATTCTGGTGTATTCCCTTTCAGAAGCATAACACCAAGATCATTTGCGAACGGTACTCTAGACTCTCAAGAATCGCCGGCTATATGCAAAATTGTCTAAATGTGAGTTCTGGCTGAATTTTGTGGCCTTTTGGGGGCATAATGTGTCAGATGCTGGTATTTAGGTAGATTCACAGATGATTGAGGCAGTAAATACATGGCTTAGACCAATAACTCCTACTGAGATACGCAGTTTCTTGGGGTTAGCCGGGCATTACAGAAGATTTGTAGAGGGATTTTCTATTATATCAGCGCCTTTGACCAAGTTAACTCTGAAAACAGCTAAGTTTCACTGGACTAAAGCGTGTGAACAAAGTGTTTAGGAATTGAAAAATAAATTGACATCAGCGCTCGTACTAACTTTGCCGGAAGGTTCATAGGGTTATGCAGTGTACTATGATGCTTTGACCATTGAGTTAGGGTGTGTTCTGATGCAACATGGTAAGGTAATTTCTTATGCTTCAAGACAGCTGAGGAAGCATGAAAAGAACTATCACACTCACAACCTGGAGTTAGCGGCAGTAGTTCATGCCTTAAAAATCTGGAGACATTACCAGTATGGGGTGCTCGTGGATATTTTTGTTGATCATAAGAGCCTCCAGTACATCTTTACACAAAAAGAGTTAAATCTACGGCAGTGTCGTTAGTTAGAATTATTGAAGGACTACGACGTGAATATTTTGTATCATCCAGGGAAGGCTAATATCATAGAAGAACCCTTAGTCGTAGATCTATGGGGAGTTTCGCGCATTTGAGGCTCGAACAACGGGCACTAGCCCGAGAATTGCACCATTTAGCCAGTTTAGCCGTTCGAATAGTAGACTCGGGAGACAGTGGGGTAGTGGTTCAGAATACTACAGTATCATCCCTGGTTGTAGAGGTAAAAGAGCTATAGTATGAGGATCCTAACCTGGTATAGCTCAGAGATAGAGTTCAGCGAGGTGAAGTATCAGCTTTTGAGGTAACAGAAAATGGGGTCTTGAGATTTAGGGGTCGCCTCTACATTTTAATTGTATCAGGTCTTCACCGGTAGATTATTCCTGAGGTACACTGCTTATTACTCTCTTCATCTGAGTTCGACGAAAAATGTACCATGATAAAAGAGATTTATTGGTGGCCTGAAATGAAAAAGGGTGTAGCCGAATTTGTAGCACAATGCCCTAATTGCCAGCAAGTAACAGAGACCCGGCAGATTGACACAGGAGATAGCAGTACCTATGTGGAAATAGGAAGCGTTCAAAATGGATTTTGTGACAGGATTACCCCGCACTAGGTGCAGATTTGATTCTATCTAGGTGATTGTCGACAGATTAACGAAGTCAACTCATTTTCGGCCAATTAGGACTACCTTCTTGGCGAAGGACTACGCTGAGTTGTATATCAGAGAGATAGTTCGGTTACACGGTGTCCCAAACATATATCATTTATTACATGGAGAGCACAATTTACAGCTAAATTCTGGCAGTCATTTCAGAAAGGCTTGGGAACATAGGTTAATTTGAGTATAGCATTCCATCCTCAAACAGACGGGCAGGCAGAACGTACAATTCAGACGCTCGAGGATATGTTGCGGGTGTGTGTGTTAGACTTCGAGGGCAGTTGGGATGAGCATTTACCCCTTATTGAATTTGCTTACAACAACAGTTATCATTCCACAATTCAGATGGCACTGTATGAGGACTTATATGGACGGAAATGTAGATCCCCAGTTGGTTGGTTCGAGGTAGGAGAATCAAAATTAATTGGACCAGACATGATCCACCAATCAGAGGAGAAAGTAATGTTTATCAGAGAGCGCTTGCTGACAGCTCAACGCCGCCAGAAATCCTATTTCGATGTGCGGCATAGGGACTTGGAATTCAGTGTTGGTGACTGGGTATTTCTAAATGTCTCGCCAATGAAGGGCATAATGAGGTTCGATAAAAAGGGCAAGCTTATCCCTAGGTTTATTAGGCCATATCGTGTCCTCCAGAGATAGGCCGAGTAGCGTATGAACTAGACTTGCTTCCAGAGTTAGAATCTATCCACTCGGTCTTTCATGTGTCAATGCTGCAGAAGTTTATAGGGGATCCATCCCGAGTTGTACCAGTTGAGGATGTTCAGGTTACTGAGGAGTTAGCCTATGAAGAGATCCCAATTGCCATATTAGATCGACAAGTTCATAGGTTAAGGACTAAAGGCGTAGCCTCTGTTAAGGTATTGTGGAGGAATAAGAATAAAGAAGAGATGATCTGGGAAGCTAAGGACGACATGAGATCCAGATATCCTCATTTGTTCCATGATTAATCCAAATTATACAGTTAAGGTAAAGTTGTTGTTCAGCTGTTATTTTACGATTCATGTTATCTATAATATTTCGTTAACTACCATTTTGTTGTAAAATAGTTGCTATATTTCAGGTTTTTCAGATAGTCCATATTACAGGGAAGAGTCTGCCGAAATTTTTTCAGAACATTAGTTAAAAGAGTTAACTCCTGGAAGTTGTAGTTAACATTCGAGGACGAATGTTCCTAGGGGGAGGGAGAATGTTACACCCCATAAGTTTCTATCGTTTAGTCGGCATACTCATACATAAGTCGAGAGTTTTAGAGTATGAAGCGTATGCGAAAGGGCCCGGGGTAAGGTCAAACGAGCGCGGAATCGAGGTAGCAAGGAAGAAGGCCGGACAGGCTGCAGCAGGGGCAACGTGTCACGAACCCCCTCCCTGCGTGTTAGGCACCGTGACATGCCCCAAAATTGGTGCAATGGGGTCTGTGTCATGGACCCCCTATCCACCGTGCAAGTTATATATAAATTCAATCGATTCAATTGATTATATTTTATATTAATGTGCCCTCGTCCAAAGAAGAGAGATACACCATTTTTCATGCAAATTCCTCTGTTTACGCTGTCAAATGCGGTCCAAATGCAAATTAACTTCAGGTATCGAGTTTTGAGCCTGCAGAGAGCATTACTACGGAGTTATTTTCTCAAAATTCGCTAGGAAAGTAGGAACCCCGCTGAGCAAAAGTTGTCAGAATTGCTCCAAACTGATTCCTAAACGATCACTGGCATCAAGTAAGCATTTCTCCCTTCTGAATTCACGAAAAATTATAGGTTTTCGGCTGTATTCTGCAAAGTTGAAGTATTAACATTATTAGTATAAAAAGTTATCATTTTAGCCGAATTTGGTATTGAAATTAGTCCCCTTTTCCTAGTATAACATTTACAGTTGGGAAGAGTTGTTGAATTCAAATTGAAACTCGCCAGTTAATCGGGAATTGGCAATCAAGGTATGTTAAGGCGAATTCCTTCGACAAGTTAGTTTCTATAGCATTGTAGTACAGTTTGAATCCCAGTAAAAGAGCTAGAAATATTGTTATTGTTAATAGCCATTGCCATTAGCTAAGACTAGTACTCTATGTTTAGTTTGGGATTGACTTTGCCATGTATATCCTTCCATAACCAACCCAGGGTTACTAGCTGTGCCGTTGTGCAGTTACCAGGAGTCACCAGACTCAGACACAGCTATAGTTCAGGGGCCAAGTGAGCTCAGTTGCAGACCCAAGGGACCTGTAGGTTGGCTATAGTTACCAGTTGACTCATTGTGACCTCGTTAGGGGTATATAGAGATTTAAGTATGCTCGCCAAGGCTTATGGGGGGCCCAAGTGGGCTATTCTGTGCTGATTATACCTTTCGGGCTTATGGGGGCCAAGTAAGGTTCTTGTTTGCACTATCTACTAATAGATTAGGCAGCAGGCTGCTAAGTTACTCAGGTAGTATCTCTATCCCTTCTATTTAGTTGCTTTCAGTTTCATTTCAGTTTTATTCAGTCATGCTTACTTACTGCCTTACATATTTGGTACATATTGTACTGACACCCATCTTGGAGCGCTGCATTACTTGCCTGCAGGTGTGAATAGACGCAGATCAAGACCTTCTTAGCTTTCAGCCAGAGTCAGCAGTACAGTTAGCTCCCTTCCTCCAGAGCTGATTAATTAGAAGGTTTGCTCTTTTGATTGTACAGTACGGGTACGTCAGGGCCCTGTCTCAATCATTATTCCACTCCTTGAGGCTTGCAGATTTACAGATTTCTTGTGGTTAGTTGTTGTTGGCCGTGTAGGGCCTATACATGTTTTATTTCGTGTGACGGTCATGTGGGGCCTTGTTTAGCTGTTAGATAGTGGTCTTGTCGGCTATAGTATAGTTATAGTTACCTGATTTTCGTTTCAGTTATAACTAGACAGCATGGTGGTCTTGTCGGCCCGCATAGGATTCCCTTCTATTGCTTGTTGTTGGTTAGTTGTTTTCGTTTATAGGTGGCTATATGGCATTGTCAGCCGGAGGCTGTATTTATAATCGAGATATAGCTCGTTGTTTTCTTGAATTAAGTTGCGGGCATGCACCAGACATGCATAAGCCTAGCCAAGTCAGTCAGATTCCAGTGTAGCACTAGGTGTTAGTCATGCCTCCCAAGGTGAGGCGTGACAATACCACTCTCCATCTATATTTATTTTTTTTAAAAAGGAAGAGAGATAGAAAGAGTTTTTAAATTGATTGAATTCATAGGAATGAATCCTTCAAAAATTTCTACTTCTTTTTTTTTTTTATAAAAAAATACTTTACTTAATATTATCTTATAGAGACAAAACCTTCACCCACTATTTAAATAAAGAAGAAAAGAAGAGGGCAAATAAATAAAAAAGGAGATAGTTGAAGAAAGACTTTTGTACTTAAATTTTTGTAGGGAAAAAAATTATTTGACAATATTTTTTTTTCATGTGAAATTAAATTGTTAGTGTAAATTTTTTTCTATCGAAAGAGAGACAATTTATAGACGTATACAATAACTTGATCAATCAAAAACTTATTAAAAAAGATAATGATGTTTCCCTTGTCATTGCTCGTGACTTTAAAATTCTCTAATTCATAATTGATTCATAAAATACCAATTAAAAGACGTCTTCATATTCAAATGTTGCAACTACACACACCAATTAAATATAAAAAAAATACAAAATTAAAATCAATGAGACTAAAAAAAGAAGAGAAAGATCAAATTCCAACACATTAAGCACAATTGATATTCTTATTTTATACAATACAAGTCATAAAAATTTCAAACACAATTCGATATTACAATATTTTCGACTAAGATCAACAATAACAAAAAAATGAATAGTAATAATTGATACTATAACTTTCAGCATTTTCAAAATATAAAAAAATATTAATCTATGTTTGATAAAATATGCAACCCAAAGAAATTGAACTTGAGATTTATAGAGAAAAAAAGATGCTAATGAAGTGAAGAATTAATTCTCCATTATCATGATAACTCAAGGATCATAATAGACAATGTTGATTGACCTTAATTAAGGTCAATAAAAGTGTGTCTTTTCAATATGAAAAACGGACAATGAACATGAAAAGATATATGAATTAATACACATTCATGATGAAGTCATGAGATTAACTATTATTTTATTTTTACATAGCACATAAATAGAAAAAATGAGACAAAAATAAAAAAGATTAGAAAAAGAAATTGAGTTTCTTGGTCAAATAGAAATGTCACACCACCTTTTTAGTTTTCAACTTTACTATGATAATATTTTTAATTATTAAACAAATTGATTAATGAAAAGAATGAAAAAAAATTATTTTTAAACATAGATAAAAGATAATAGTTTTCTAGGCCATAGAGAGATGTCACATCATGTTGTATATTTACACACACACATGTAAATAGATAGTTAATAAATGAATAAATAGAATAAAAAGGAAAAAGCTAAAAAGTAAAAAAGAAGAAAAAAATAAATGGAATTCTGATCAAAGATATATATATATATATATATATATATATATATATATATATATATATATATATATTCTTTTAGTGTAGTATATTTAACATAGTTAAGAGAGTTAAAGAGTGACTTTTGAGTTTTTTTAATATGACACATAATGAAGAAAAAATAAAAAAAATTTAAAAAAAATGAGAAAAATAAATAAATAACATTCTAGATCATAGAGAAGTGTCATATCACCTTGTCTATGCCTAACTTATATATATATATATATATATATCGGGCATGAGTTTTGACTCAATTGCCCTTCACAACTTGTCCACTTAAAGACAAAAGGCAAAACAAGAAGACGAAGACAGATAGATAGAGTCTAGTAATAGTGGGGATGCCAATTCCCCAGTTTTTTATTATTTAATATTATATTATTATTTTTGTATATCCTTTTCAGGACATGTATTTGCTAAATGTTTTATGCTTCCGCATGTAAAACATTCTATGGTTCTTTATTTGGATTAAAATATTTCTCTTATGTTTTCGTTCATCCCAATATAACTTATTTCTAAGTCTGATTCTTTTAATGTATTCTAACATGAAGTATAAAAGATAAAATAGTCTAAAATTTAAAATTCCAGAAACTTAAGGCTCTGATACCAAGATATATAGATTTATGGTCCAACCATAACCGTCCACCACAATGGTGGTTTTTGAAAGAAAATTAAAATTCATTGATGTATAAAAATTATTTCACATTATACATAGTATAAATCATTTTTTATTTAATCATGGCTCCTATCATACGCAGATTCTCACTATCCCCATGCTCCCCTAAAATGGTAAAGGGGCCTGGGGATTCCCTCGTGATCCTTAGAAGAACTCAAATATCAATCTCTATGTGAGATTATTTGTTCTTTCTGATACCTATGTACATTAATTTGCTATAGTGGCCCGGATATTTTTCTAGGGGTCATTTGGTTACGGGTTAGAGTTATGCAGGTATTAATCATATATAAATTAGTTATGAGAAAATATATGTATTAGTTTATGCAGGGATTAGTTATACAGGTTTTAGTTATTCATGTATTAGTTATGCAAGTATTAGTTATGTAGGTATTAGTTATGTAGAGTTTAGTTATGTAGAGATCACAATACATGAATCATTGATTATTGAATATTTAATTTTTTATAAATTAATATATATTATTTGCAAATAAATAAGTAATAAATAGTATAAAATTATTGTATAATTGAATGTTTTAAAAAAAGATGAAAATAGAGGTGTAAATTTACACCGAATAAAAATAAGTGGATCATTAATGGTTTATTTATATATATAACATTCATATTATCCAAAAAATAAAATACACCAAATAAAAAAAAAGTAATAACTAATTCTAGGTAACAGAAGAAAGTACAACTTTTTTTTAAAAAAAGTATCAAAAAGATTTTAAAAGAAATTGATATGGGTAAATACGTAATTTTATTATTTTAATTCATGTATAACTAATACCCACATAACTTATTCACCTTCTACCTCGCATAAAAGTATATATAGATTCCTCATAAGTTATGTAAGTTTTAAGGAGTCGTTTGGTTATTAGATAAGAGCCGAAATAATACATGAATAACTTGGTTATTCATGTATTAATTTTATGCATTGTTTGGTTATCAAATAGGATAAAAGTTATTCATGTATTAATTTTATACAATGTTTGGTTGGTAGGTTTCAAATGTTGTATAGAAGTTATTCATGTATTAATGTTATAGAATGCTTGATTTAGTAATTTTACATAATTAAAACTTACATAACTTATGAGGAAATCTATGTATAATCTTATGTGGGCTAGAAGGTGGAATAAGTTTTGTGGATATTAGTTAAACATGGATTAAAATTATAAAATTACATATTTACCCCTTTTTAAAATCTTTTTTGTTTCAGTACATTTTTTTAAAATTATACTTTATTCCGTGTTTATTTACCCAGAATTAATTATTACTTTTTTTTATTTGGTGTATTTTGTTATATTTTTTTGAATAATATGAATGTTATATCATATTATATTATATAAGTAGGAAGCCCCTAAGTTAAAAGTTAGATTACCATTTTGCCCCTCCACTAAATTAAAGTTTAATTAATACATATTAAATATTAATATTTTATCATATCATATTTATATATTTATTATTATATAAGTGGGAAGACAAAAAGCGAAAAGTTTAAATAAAGAAATAATAAATAAATAAATAAAAATAATAATAATGATAATTAATAAATATAAATAATAAATAATAGTAATTATACTAGTTAGTAATAATAAATAACAATAATAATAATAATAATATTATTATTATTATTATTATTATTATTATTATTATTATTATTATTATTATTATATACTAAAAGTGAAAAGTCCTCATTTTAAAAGTTGAATTACCATTTTGCCCTTGCAATAAATTAAAATATAATAAAATATCTAATTAAATATAATATTTTATCATCAAATATCTAATATATATATATATATATATATATATATATTAAAACAAAAAGAAATGAATAAAGTCATTTATTGAACCGAGTGGCAAGTAAATGAGGAGGATTGTTTCACGTGCCAGTATTCTTGTAGGTTACACTTTTATATTTTTTTAATTATTATTTCATATACTACATCTTCACCTTCCAATTGTCTCATCTTCTAAACTTCTACCGGTTACAATAGTATTTATACACAATCCTCTAATGAAGATCTATACCATTAAGTAGACTCAATATAAAAAATATACATCTTTGTGTTATGATCATATTGTACACCTTTTAATAGGTAATATGAAGTCGTTGCATTCTTTTTTCTTCTTTTTGATAGTTTTTCAAATATTTTCTAATTTACCTTCTTGTTTTGTTGTTATTGACATTTTAGGCTTGTATAAAATGTCCATAAACTTGATAGAAGCAACTTCAAACTTGCAGATTAAATTTACTCTTGGCGCATGGTTTATATTTATGCCCATCATGGTAACTTATATTTTATGTAATTCTTGCACTTTTCTGCGTAAATATTAAAAAAAAAATTGTTTCCATTTTATTTAGGTAATCTTGTCACGCTTTATACTTAATTATCATCAAAACATGATTAGTAAATAAGGTAACCAAAATGCTAGTTCAATCATTTTGAATTTACACCTATCGCAACTCTATATTTAGTTATTTAATGTGGATATACATGTGCGAAGCACGTGCCAGAAACTAGTATACATATATATAATTAAATCATTATTGGTCCACTTTTTTTATTCGGTGTACATTTACACCTCAATTTTCTTCTTTTAAAAAAAATCAATTATACAATAATTTTATACTATTTGTTCACTTATTTATTTATAAATAATATATATTAATTTACAACAAGTTAAATATTAATATTCAATAATTCATGTATTATAATCTCTGCATAACTAATACCTACATAACTAATACTTGCATAATTAATATCTACATAACTAATATATGAATAACTAAGCCTTGCATAACTAGTCCCTGCATAAAATAACTAATTCATGTTTTACTAATACCTACATAACTCTAACCTGTAACCAAACGGCCCATACTTAAGTAGAATTACTAAAAACACAACCAAACATTGTATACCGTCAATACATGAACACAATATTTGAAACCTATCAACCAAACATTATATAAAATTAATATATGATAGCTTTTATCCTAATGATAAAATTAAGACATGAATAACCAAATTATTCATGTATTATTTTGGCCCTTTTCAAGTAACCAAACGACCTCTTAGCTCATTATGTCATTCATGATTGGTTATATTTAACAGTTATAATATTATCCCATAAAAATATGATTCGTTTCATCCATTCAAGTTCCAGTGAGTTATTGACCTGGATATTTATTGGCTTCGCCTATTTTGATACGTTCAATTCAAATCCATCTAAAAGTTGGGTTGCTACGTAGGGCAAATGAAATCATGAGATAACTTATCAAAGTACAATTTAAAAATACTTTCTTTTATTTTTTAAATTTTATTGAATATGTTAATATATAATCATAATAACACAAATATTAAACTGATTAATTATTACCCTTTTGTTTTTCTAACTCAATTCATTTTAATCCTAATTATTTATTAACTCAACTTACTTTCACGGAAGGTTAGAAAATTCTGGTGTCTTAAGCAATTTTAACAGGTTCTTAAATATGACACAATTAGTTAAAATTCATTTTGAAGCACTGGTTTGTCACGTTTAACAACTAAAGAAAATGAAATGTCCACTTTTTCATCAATTGAGAAGAGATGCCAGATTGAATTTTGAATGGTTTTGTTTTGTTTACATTATTAATACAACTAATGTCAAGAATTAAAGAAAAGACAGTATTTATTCATTAACAAATAAAGGTCTTTACTACAAAAAACCTTGTATTGAAAATTTAAAAATTAAATTCAAAAACTGCGTTTGCCGGGAGTCGAACCCGGGTCTATTGCTTGGAAGGCAATTATCCTAACCGTTGGACTACAAACGCTTATTGAACATGGGAGCCAAGTTATTTCTTATTGACACATAGGATTAGTATACGATTATTCTTTATCTTTCTTGAGATTCATGTGAAAAGGTGTCTATTGTGATTTTCTTTTTTTCGCTTTCGATATTTAAATTATATGTTACCGTAAATTTGTTGATTTGTTTGTATTTTGACCAGTTAGGAGTAAGAATATTAATTTCTTCGATCTGTCAAATTTAATTTAATTTCATCTACTTTCTAGATATATGTATGATACATGATTTTATTCCGGGAGTATAACAACAATAACATATTCAATGTAGTCGCATAAGTTTGGATATGGAAGAGTCTATACAGACCTTATTTGTATCTCAGAGGTAGAGAGACTGTTTTAATAGACCCTCGGCTTAAGAAAAAATAGTTTAAAGCAGTCTAAAAAGAAGTAGTCGAAGTGAAAGCGTAGTAAAATATTTTGAGAAGTAATTATACCAAACCAATACAACAATCGAAGTACAAGAAACAACACATAGTAACAGAAATCGAAGGACAAGGAACTATAGAAGCAATACTATGACTACTAGTACGGACGAATAACAAGACAATGCACTACTAGCTAATAATATTCTTCCTAAATCCATTTCGTCCGCAACCTCCTTCTAAGGTTATATCCTCGGTAAGTTGAAACTACGTCATGTCCTATTTAATCACCTCTTCCCAATATTTCTTTGGACTATCCTACCTCTCCTGAAATCATATAGAGCCAATCTCTCACACCTTCGGACTAGGGTATCCGTGCATCACCTCTTCACATGCCCGAACCATCACAGTCTTGCTTCTTGCATCTTATCCTCCATCGAAGTCACTTCCACCATGTTCTGGGTATCTTCATTTATAATGCGATCCCTTATAGTATGCCACACATCCATATCAATATCCTCATTTTTGAAACTTCCATATTCTGCATGTAAGAGTTTTTGATTGGTCAATACTCCACCCCATATAACATAGTTGGTATAAGCATCACTCTGTAGAACTTGCCTTTAAGTTTTGGTGACACTTTCTTATCAGATAAGACTCCAAATGTTAGTTTCCATTTTAAAAAATCTGCACCAAGTCACAGAACGAGTCTTTCTGTGACCCATGAGGAGTGATCACGAGTCGTTAAGTGACTCGTGGTGAGGCCTGGGAGCTTAGTTTGAAATTTGGTGTATAGGTGACCACGAGTCGTGGTCAACCCCCATGAGTTATGATATGACCCGTGGTCAAGAATAATTTTAAAATCGGAAAAGGTTAGGCAGTGCATCTAACAACTTGTCACCACAAGTCGTGGTTCATGCAACGACCCATTAGGTGACTCGTGGTCAGGATTTGGTCAAGAATTAGGGGAGGTCGATAGTGTACCCAACGGGTCCTCACCACGACTCGTTTAGGACACCACGATTCGTGGTGGCACCCGTGGGGACTCCAAGGTAGTTAAGGCAATGTAGTCCATGAGAGATGACTACGAGTCGTGGTCACTAACCATGACTCATTAGCTCCCTTGGTGGTGACCAACAGTGTGTTCCAGGAAGTGCACCTCACGAGTGTGACCACGAGTCGTGATCACTAACCACGACCCGTTAGGTCACCCTTGAGGACTGATGATCAGTTTTCCCCTACGAGTTTTCAAGTGTCTTTCAGTAATTTCCTGCCCTCCTAAACTTTAAACTACGTCATTTTAAGCATATTTTCAGACTTATTAGAGGGGTTAAACGGTTTCTTTCCTCATTCCCCACTCAGACTTTCAGAAAACAGATCATAGAACTTCTCTCAGAGTTTTTTCAGAGCAAGAGTTAGGGCAAGAAATTCTTTGGGATTCTTCACCAGGTATGTGGGACTTCAACAATGGAATAGTTCTTATCTTGCGTCCCCAAATTCCTCCCTATTTCTCTCTATCGTATGTATCCTTGAAATTACGGAATGTTAAGAAATTGCTAGTCATACTTTATCTAAATCATGTGGATTATTATACCATGTTATTTATAGATATCTTCCACCAGTTTGTGACTGAAATGATGTTAAATCTTGTGAAGTGAAATTTAGCTTTATTCTTGAACTAGAAAATCTTGAAATTTGCGTTAGTCGTTGAATATCAATTTTAGTGAGAATTCTAGAATTCTCAGTGTCGGTCAGATAATATTAGCTTAGCAGTTTGACTACAAAAATTCCCGAGGTGTTAGTAGTACCTCCCAGTTATCAAAATAAAATTCAGAATTTAGATTTATTGGCCCACTAGGTGGTCATGAAATTTTAGATAAACAACTCTGACTTGCCTTAGGACCACAGTTTCATATTTTAGTTTGTTCTGTAGATGCTTACGAAGCTTCCAAATAAGTAGCTCTGACCGGTCTTAGAACCCAGTTTCAGAATCTGGTCCGATAAGACCTTCAGGGTGCTTTCAGATATGTATCCCTGACTGGTCTAGGGCCCCAGTTTCGAGCTATCATTTTAGAATTCAGTTTAGGACTATCCAGTGGGAGTAAGATTTAGCACCGAGTGGACCGGGGTTCCAGCACACCCAGATTTCCAAAACTACGTTGCCTCCGTAGGTTATAGTATTTATTGTCCTGATTAGCTCCAGACTCTTGTGATCACCCAGTTCATGCCTTTATACCCTGGCAAGGAATATTGGATCCTACCAATGGGGTGTATACATCTGACTACACGTCTAGCTCACGTGGTTATATGTCAATTATAGACTCTCCCACTAGTTAGTTTAGTCCAGTTTCAGTTCATTTCAGATCAGCATTCCAGACTTAAAACATGCTTTGACCTTCAAACAGGGTCTTTTAGACCACCTCAGTATTTCAGTTGTTCAGTTTAGTAGCTTTAGTTGGTCATTGCATTTCTTTTCAATTCAGTATTTTTTTCCTCTTATTTATCCCATTGTGTTATGTTTCTCTCACTTACTCAATACATTCAAATTACTGAAGCATATTTTTATGTTGTATCATTTTATGATATAGCTGCAAGATCTTAGTCTCAGCCTCGCTAGCCGATCACCCACCAAAGACTTTAGTTGTTCTAGTTGGTGAGTCCTTATTCTTCGAGGACGGAGATTTATTGCTTCAGTTATATTTTTCTTCCTTTTTATTTAATTTTGGAGTTAGCTGGGGGCTTGTCCCAACAACTCATCAGTCATAGCGGCTTTCAGACGCAAATTGGTTTTGCAGACTTGTAGCTTTGTTCTAATATGTTCAGATATTATGAACCATCTTTATTTCTTTCAAGCATTTATATTTTTGCTTTAAACTTCTGTTGTATATTTTTGCATGCTACTCAGAATGCTAGTGTATGATTGACCAGGGGTTGACTTGGGGTTACTTGTGACTCCAAGTATCGTGTTCCATCCGAGGTGTAAGCTCGGGGTATGACAAACTTGGTATCAGAGCCCTAGGTTTAGAGTATCATCGGATGTCTGAAAGCCACATCGAGTAGAATCCTCTTCATGGGTTTGAAGCGCGCCACACTTATGACGGGTAGGCTACGAGATGTTATTAGAAAAATTCCCTTCATCTCATACTCTTTATCGTGCGTTGAAATTCAGTTCCAGAATCATTCTCCTAACTTGTACTCTATTTCATTTTAGTGAATCATGCCTTTGTTAATGGAAGAAGGGCCGGTAATGCTCACCGATCTGCTCCACCAACCCTGACAGCCCCTCAGGACAACTCGGTATCTACCGTAGAATTCAGGGTGGCCATTCAGCTGCTCGCCCAAACTATTACCAACCAGGTGAACTAGCAGGTGGTTCCAATCAACAACAATGGTTCTGCAGTAGCTGCCTGAGTGCGGGACTTCACCCGGATGAACCCCCTGGATTTTCATAGATCTAAGGTAGGAGAGGACCCACAAGGATTTGTGGGCAAAATTAGAAAGATCACCAGAATTATGGATGTCAGTCCCTCAGAGAGTGCTGACTTGGATGCCTACCAGCTAAAAAGGGTACCCAGATCTGGTACGAGCAGTAGAAGAAGGGTAGGCCAGCGGAAGCAGGACCAGTGGAATGGGAGGAGTTCACTACAGCCTTCCTGGACAGATTCTTCCCTCGGGAGCTCAGGTCGGCAAAAGTAGCGGAGTTCATGAATTTGAGATAGGGAAACCAGACGGTAGAAAAGTATGCTTTGGAGTTCACCAGGTTGTCCAAATACGCTCCAGAGATAGTGGCCAAGTCAAGGGCTCGCATGCTGAAATTTGTAAATGGGGTGTCGAACTTGGTCCTCAAAGAGTGTAGGAAAGCGATGCTGATTAAGGATATTGACCTCTCCAGCCTGATTGTCTATGCCCAACAGATTGAGGCCGAAAAACTAAGGGACATGAAGCGAAAGAACAAGCGAGCAAGGACTGGCCAATCAGATTATGGTCACCAGAGGTCTGGAGATAGCAGCCACCCACAGCAGCAACAGTAGCAGTAGAGGGCTCCAACACCCAACTCAGCCAGCGCCCCTATCTTTCGATCCCACCAGGACCGGAGGGGTGGAGCATCTGGCTCTCAATCCCACGGTTACAATGCCGGTAACAGGTATCTAGCTTGCCTCAAGTATGGCAAGAATCATCCAGGAGAATTTCTTCAAGGTCGAGAGGGTTGTTTTGGTTGTGGACAGCTTGGTTACTGGCTTAAGGAATGCCCGTCAGCAGGACGGGGAAGGTCATAATCCATCACCTCAGCAGCACCAGCAAGCCGACCAGCTCAGTAGGCTAATACATTAGGTACAGAGGGTGGTTAACACCAAAACTGTTTTTATGCATTATTATCTCATCAGGATTAAGAGAACTCACCGGATGTGGTGACGGGTATGTTACGTCTTTTCCACCTAGATATATATTCCCTTCTTGATCCAGGGGTCACACTATCATTCGTGACTCCCTACATAACAGTCCAGTTTGATATCAGTCCAGAGGTCCTCTCAAAACCATTTTCAATATCCACCCCAGTTGGTGAGTCAGTTAGAGCCAACCGGGTGTATAAAAACTGCCCAATCTCAGTCTTCAATAAAGTCATTCCAACTGACCTTGTAGAGTTATACATGGTCAACTTCAACCTTATTCCTGGCATGGATTGGTTAGGTTATGCCTCAAAATCGACTGTAGAACTAGAGTCAGGTTTCAGGTCCCTAATGAGCCAGCTCTAGAATGGACGAGCAATAGTTCAGCGCCTAAGGATAGGTTTATTTCCTACCTTAAGTCCAAGAAGTTTATATCTAAGGGATGTATTTACCATCTAGTTCTGGTCAAGGATTCCAACTCTGAGACCCCAACTATCCAGTCAGTCTCCATTGTTAGTGAATTTCCAGATGTGTTCCTCGAAGATCTTCTCGGAGTTCCTCTTGAACGGGAAATTGACTTTGGTATAGACCTTATTCCATATACTCATCCCATCTCCATTCCTCCTTATAGAATGACTCAAGCTGAACTTAAAGAGTTGAATGAGCAGCTAAAAGATCTTCTTAATAAGGGTTTTATCGGACCTAGCATCTCTTACTGGGGTGCTCAGTGCTATTCGTGTAAAAGAAAGATGGTACCCTTAGAATGTGCATAGATTACCGTCAGTTGAACAAGGTCACAGTCAAGAACAGGTATTCCCTACCCAGAATTGATGACCTGTTCGACCAACTTCAGGGAGCCAGTTGTTTCTCCAAAATAGATCTCAGGTAGGGGTATCACCAGCTAAGGGTCAAAGAGTGTGACATACCGAAAACTGCTTTTAGGCTTCAGTATGGTCACTATGAGTTTAATGACCCTGCAGCCTTTATGGACATGATGAATAGAGTCTTCAAGTAGTATCTGGATATGTTCATCATTGTATTTATCCACGACATTCTGATATACTCCATAAATGAGGAAGAGCATACTAATCACCTGAGGATAGTGCTTCAGACACTCAGAAACCGCCAACTGTTCGCCAAGTTCAGCAAATGTGAATTTTCGTTGAAGTTCGTGACTTTCCTGGGTCATGTGGTCTCTGGTGAGGCTATTCAGGTTGATCCTCAAAAGATAGTAGCAGTAAAAGACTGGCCCAGACCTACCTCCCCAACCGAAATCAGAAGCTTCTTGGGTCTAGCCGGGTATTACCGACGCTTTGTGGAAGGCTTTTCTTCTATAGCATCTCCACTGACTAGGCTAACTCAGAAGAAGGTGAAATTTAGTGGTCAGATGCATAAGAGAAGAATTTCCAGGATTAAAAACTCGACTCACTACCGCTCCGGTGTTGACCTTACCGGAAGGATTAGATGGATTTGTAATATATTGCAACGCTTCTAGAGTTGGACTTGGTTACATTCTAATGCAGAGGGCAAGGTGATAGCGTATGCCTCCAGAAAACTCAAAATTCATGAAAAGAATTATCCGACTAAGGACTTGGAGTTGGCAGCGGTGGTGTTTGTGTTAAAAATATGGAGACACTATCTATACGGGACTCACATGGATGTTTTCACCGATCACAAGAGCCTTTAATATGTATTCATTCAAAAGGACCTAAATCTTCGTCAGAGAAGGTGGTTAGAGCTCCTGAAGGATTATGACATGAGTGTGTATATCACCCGGGCAAAGCCAATGTGGTGGCTGACACCCTAAGCAGAGTGTCTATGGGTAGCATGGCTCATGTTGAGGAAGGAAAAAAGGAATTTGTGAAAGATATTCATTGACTGGCTCGGTTAGGCGTGCAGTTGGTTGACCTAAGATGAGGGTGGAGTGGTAATGCAGAGCGGGTCAGATTCCTCTTTGGTTGTTGAAGTTAAGTCCAAACAGGATGAAGATCCCATCTTACTTAACCTTAAGGAAGCAGTTCTCAGGAAAGAGGTTGAGGCTTTCTCCAAAGGGGGAGATGGTGTGCTCCGTTACCAGGGAAGATTGTGTGTACCGGACATCGGTGACTTTAGATAGCATTTATTGGCTGAAGCACAAAGTTCGAGTACTCAATCCACCCTGGTGCTACTAAAATATACCGCGATTTGAGGGATATTTACTGGTGGAATGGCATGAAGAGTGTCGTCGCCGAATTCGTAGCTAAGTGCTCGAACTACTAACAAGTCAAGGTAGAGCACCAAAGACCAAAGGTATGACCCAGGATATCAGCATGCGCACGTGGAAGTGGGAAGAAGTGAACATGGACTTTATTACGGGTCTGCCTCGAACTCGTCGTCAACATAATTCTATCTGGGTAATAATAGACCGGATGACTAAGTCAACACATTTCCTCCCAATTAAAACTACAGATTCAGCGGAGGACTATGCTAGGCTTTATATCCGGGAGTTGGTCAGACTTCATGGGGTGCCATTATTTATAATTTCATATAGAGGTACCCAGTTCACCTCACATTTCTAGAAGTCTTTTCAAAAGGGACTTGGTACCCAGGTCAAGCTCAGCACAGCTTTTCACCCGCAGACAGATGGGCAAGTTGAGCGGACTATTCATACGCTAGAAGATATGTTGAGAGCGTGCACAATAAATTTCAAGGGCAGTTAGGATGACCACTTGCCTCTTATCGAGTTTGCGTACAGTTACCACTCCAGTATCCAGATGGCCCCGTTTAAGGCATTGTATGGTAGGAGGTGCAGGTATCCTATTGGATGGTCCATACCACGACCCGTTAGGTGACTCATGGTCAAGGCATGTTCAGGAATTAGGGGAGGTGGACAATGTACCCAACGGGTCCTCACCACGACTCGTTTGGAACACCACGAGTCGTGGTGTCACCCGTGGGGACTCCAAGGTGGTTAAGGCAGTCTAGTCCACGAGAGGTGACCACGAGTTGTGGTCACTGACCACGACTCGTTAGGTCCCTTGTGGTGACCAACAGTATGTTTCAAGTAGTGCACCTCATGAGTGTGACCACGAGTCGTGATCATAGACCATGACCTGTTAGGTCACCCGTGAGGACTGACGATAAGCTTTTCCCCTGCGAGTTTTCAAGGGTCTTTCAATAATTTTATACCCTCCTAAATTTTAAACTACGTCGTTTTAAGCATATTTCAGACTTATTAGATGGGTTAAACGGTTTCTTTCCTCATTCCCCACTCAGACTTTCAGAAAATAGATGTTAGAACTTCTCTCAGAGTTTTTTAGAGCAAGAGTCAGGGCAGCCTTTTCTCCTCAGTTCCTCAAGAAATTCTTTAGGCTTCTTCACCAGGTATGTGGGAATTCAACAAGAGAATAGTTCTTCCCTCTTGTCTCCAAAATTTCTCTCTATCAGATGTAGCCCTGAAATTACTGAATGTCAAGAAATTGCTAGTCACACATTGTATAAATCATGTGGATTATTATAGCATGTTAATTATAGATACTTCCACTAGTTTGTGACTAAATTGATGTTAAATCTTGCGACGTGAAATCTAGCCTTATTCCTTGAACTAGAAAATCTTAAAATTTGCCTTAGTGCTTGAATATCGAAATTTTGCTTGGATTTATCAGTGTTGGGAACTCCCATGTTATTACTAGCATTGAATCTCAATCAGATTATTGTCAGTTCTGTTTTAGTAAGAATGCTAGAATTCTCAGTATCAGTTAGATTATGTCAACTGATCAGTTTGACTATAGAAATTCCCGAGGTGTTAGTAGTACCTCCTAGTTATCAGAATCAGATTTAGAATTTTGATTTATTGGCCCACTAGGTGGTCATGAAATTTTAGATAAATAGCTCTAACTCGCCTTAGGACCCTTGTTTCAGATTTTAGTTTATCCTGTAGACAGTTACGATACTTTCAGATAAGCACCTCTGACCGGTCTTAGAACTCAATTTCAGAATCTGGTCCGATAAGACCCTCAGGGTGCTTTCAGATATGTATCCCTAACTGGTCTAGGGCCCCAGTTTCGGGCTATCAACTTAGAATTCAGTCTAAGACTATCTAGTGGGGGTAGGACTTAGCATCGAGCAGACGGGGGTTCCAGCGCACCCAGGTTCCAAAACTAGGTTGCCACTGTAGGTAACAATATTTATTGGCCTGATTGGCCCCAGACTCTTCTGATCACCTAGTTCATGCCTTTATACCCTGACAGGTATATTGGGTCCTACTGATGGGGTGTATACATCAGACTCCATGTCTAGATCACGTGGTTATATGTCGGTTATAGACTCTCCAACTAGTCAGTTCAGTCCAGTTTCAGTTCAGTTCAGATCAGTATTCCAGACTTAGAACATGCTTTGACCTTTAGACAGGGTCTTTTAGACCACCTCAGTATTTCAGTTATTCAGTTCAGTAGCTTTAGTTGGTCATTGCATGTCTTTTTAGTTCAACATTTTTTTCTCTTATTTATCCCATTGTGTTATGTTTCTCTCACTTAATCAGTGTATTCAAAGTACTTATACATACTTTTATGTTGTATCATTTTATCATACAGCTGCAGGATCTCAGTCTCAGTCTCGCTAACCGATTACCCGCAGAAGACTTCAACTGTTCCAGTTGGTGAGTCCTCATTCTTTGAGGACAGAGATTTATTGCTTCAGTTATATTTTCCTTCCTTTTTATTTAGATTTGGAGTTAGCTGGGGGCTTGTCCCAGCAACTCATAAGTCATAGTGGCTTTTAGACGCAGATTGATTTTTCAGACTTGTAGCTTTGTTCTAATATGTTCAAATATTATGAACCAGCTTTATTTCTTTTAAGCATTTATATTTTTGCTTTAAACTTCCACTATATATGTTTGCATGCTACTCAGAATGCTAGTGTACGATAGACCAGGGGTTGACTGGGGTTATTTCTAACTCCAAGTACCGTGTTTCGTCCGGGGTGTAAGCTCGGGGCATGACATCTGTCATAGAATATCCATTAGAACTTTGTTTTAAGCCTTTTCTAGATCAATGAACACCATGTATTAGTCCTTCTTCCTATCCCTATATTGCTCCACTAATCTCCTTACGAGGTAACTAACTTTTTGTAGTCGAGTGCTCCAACATGAATCTGAACTAGTTCTTAAAAATATTCACGCCCTTCCTCACCTTCATCTCTACCACCCTTTCCCAAACCTTCATATAATGCTTTAGTAGCTTTATACCCCTATAATTGTTTCAATTTTAAAAGTCGTCCTTGTTATTGTACAACAAAATAATTATACTCCATCTCCATTCTTCGACATCTTCGTGTCTTAAAAATAATATTAAACAGCTCAGTCGGCCACTCTATACTTGCCCCTGCCTATGCTCTTCCAAAATTTCACTGGGATCTGGTCTAGCATGATTGCTCTACCTCTTCGCATATTTCAAATAGCACCCCTAACCTCCTCAACCTTTATCTTCCTATAATACTTACAATCATGATACCTCTTTGAATTATCCAAATCCTCCAGCACAATGTCTTTTTCTCTTTCTTTGTTCAAGATTTTATGGGAGTGTGAACTGTATCTTTAACTAATGAGCGCCTCCTCCACCAATGTTTTGTTTGTAGTTGATGAGGTCACCTTAAGGAGAAATTTCTCCCTTATTCACCAGGCAATTGTGTCTATGAGTTGGACCCAAGTATTTTAAAATTTGGGGTCGACAAACATTGGTATGTGTTAGAGCTATATGTAAATATTTGTTACCAAAGTCCAGGCCACTATCAAAATAAAGTGGTAGTGAGAGATGTCACCTTGGGGTGAACAAAACAACCATTTGCTCTCTCTATAGTGTCCCAAATCACTCGATAGAGCCCTTGAATGACTTCATCAAATGACCAAATTACAAATCCATAAGAAACTTTCTTTGTGATCTTGGCTCTTTGCATCACTGGGTAAGGTGGAATGACAGATACCAAACCCACCGTCACATGCACATGAGCAAATTTTAGAAGCCAACTCGAGTATGGTTGAGGTTGTTTAACAACCGCATCATGCCACTTGACCACTAATCAACAGTGAGTCGAGAAAGGGCCTACATGATCTACTTCTTCATGACTGAATAAACGGTAAACATTGGGTATTGGATGCTCAAGGAGTTCCACAAGTTGAGAAATGCTCGCGACAAGTGTCTATTATTTGACAACACCCTCACTTCTTTAGTGATGCAGCGATCGACGATATCTACAACTCCTGTGGTGATAGGGTCATCGCTTCCCCTATATAGACAGTGAACATTACAATTGTTCAAGGCCAAGATGAAACTCCTAAAGTCAAGCATACACAGGTAGAGAAGAGAGACGTGCAAGAAAATATGCTTATACAAATGCGTAGAATGATGGAATGGCAATGTCGATAGGCGAGGATGGATTTTACTAATCTAAATTCTTAGTTTACGCTATTAAAAATATCCAAGAATGTGTTGGGTGAAGGAACAGAGCTTTCAAACAATGAGGATGTGAACACTCAAGACTTGATGAGTAGCGCATCAGAGAAGAAAAAATATGAGAAATCAGGTGCGGAAGATGAGGATGATGATGCTATTGATGATGAGGATTATGATATTGGATCACGCGAGTCACCTTATGGTGAGGGAGATACTGAGAGCTCTGAAGAGGAGTAAGCCCTAGAGGTCCATGGGGAGTATCTCTTACTTTGCTTTTGCATTTTATGCTTTTATTATGCATTGAGGACATTGCGTGACTTAAGTGTAGGATGGGAGATACTACCTTTGTAATAACATTTTGAGGTCAGGATGTTTATGTCATATAAAAAAATTGTTATCCTTTCTTTTGTAACTTCTTAGTCCTCATGATGTAGCACAAACATTTACCCCTTAGTTTTTCTTCTGACCTCGATTCTTTTTCAAGAGGGGCATTTAAACCTGGTTAGTTTTAATTATAGTCATAGAAACGACTATTCCCGATGATGAATGATTAACGACTGTCTTGAGGAAAGATTAATCGATAGAATAGAAGAGGAAATCTTGAGACCTTGAGACCACAACGAATGCAAGGTGCGTAGGCTAAGTTTTTCATTGACCATAGGTGCAAGTTTGGATTTTTATTGAGAACACATGCTAGGAAGAACAACAAACAATCTTTATTGAGACATTTAGGCTCATTTTCATGAATCTCCCTTAAGATGTTGGCTTGAAGCAGATTTATCTACTGAATTAAGGAGGAATGTATGCCCATCTTGAGTTAATTATGTGTCATGTGAGAAATGAGTTTAGTCAATATTTCATGCTTTATGATAATGTTTAGAACTTGTCTGGTGTACAATGAAAAATAAAAATTGTAAGGCCAGGAGATGATAGAGGAATTTCTTGGGTAAGCCTTGTGTTTTTTTCATATCTTTTAGCTACCCATAAAGAATATCCTTAAAAGTAACCCTTTGAGATTTTAGCTTATTATTTTGATAACCACACCTGAAACTGAATCTCTTTACTTGATTTACCGTGACTGTAATCTCATAAGTCCTATAAGCATTTAGAATCACAATTTAGGAGGCATTTAAGATAGAAGTGGTGTATGGAGGAGGGTGGAAAAAGAAAGAAAGGAAAAAACTTCAAGGCCCATATGTTAAACAAAAAAGAGTGGATGACATCCATGAAATATAATTTGCCTAAGAAAATGGGGAAGCTAGAACATATAGTAGGGTAAGAAGGGAAAAGAAAAGAATTATAAACTGAAGGAAGATGCGCTAAATGAACCAAGAGTATGTGATTTATGAAAAATGCTTAGGGAGGATAGTTACTATTTAACCAAATAATTTCCACCTAAAATTTTTGTCTACATTACAACCTTTAAAAACCTAATTGATCCTAAGCCGATATTTTTATATTAATAAAGTAGTACACGAAGGGCAATCCTATGGTTCATTTCATATAGCATGCGAAATTCTTTGAGAGTGTGAGCTGAATTTGAATTTTCTTTTGTGACAATATAAATGATTGTTGTTGCATGTTGAGTGAATAATGAGCACCTCTCTTGTTTGTAAGGCACGTAGTTGGAAAAAAGATTGGTGAAACGTGACTTTTGGGTAGATTGGTGAAACGTGACTTTTGGGTATTCTTTAATTAATGACTATATGAACAACTAGTTTTTGAGGTTGGGTCATCTTGAGAATGTTGTTGTTGAACCTTAAAAAGAATAAAAGAGTTCTAGATTTTATAAAGTCATGATATACATAGGGACTACAACAACTGGTCGTAGCCTTAGTTTGAGCAGACCTGTTCACTTTGCCTAGCTCAGTGAGATGGAAAAGCATAGGGTGCTAAGTTGATTCTTGTTCGAGGACGAGCAAGGGTCTATGTGAAGGGAGTTGATGATAGGGCAAAAATGCATATATTTAGCCATCATTTATCTTGTTTTTTTACCCATGTTTGTCATCTTTGCATATTAATTTGATCATATTCCGCTTAATGTTGCGGTTTACACATGTGTAGGTAATTATTTTTGAAAAGAAAGCATTACGAGGTATTTCATTGAGGTTTGAAAAAAGATCATATGACGACACAAAAAATTCAAAAGGCCTCAAAGCAGTTGTGCTATCCCTTGTGCTCAAGGGTGGTGCAAGAACTTAAAATTTGTCATACACTAGTCATAGCAAAGGTGGTGCTAGTAGAACAAAAAATGCACTGTCTCACCATCCCTTGCGACGCAAGGGTGGCGTGAAGCTAGGAAGTTTTGCTACACTAAAGGCATGGCGAAGGTGGCGAGAGGTTTCTTGATCACGAAACTAAAAGTTTACTGTTTTCACCACCCCTTGTGATGCAAAGGTGGCATAAAGTAGGGAGGATCTCCATAACAAACCACAGCAAACGTAGCACAAGCAAAACTTGATTCTAAACATGGATGTCATTATTGTGACACCCCTTGCGATGCAAGGGTGGCGCGAAGTTGTAGTTTCCTAGTTCAACTAGGATTTAGTTATTTTTACCTCTTGCACAATACTAAACTCTATAAATATATCTTTTAACATTGCAAAAGAGGTTGGAAGAATTTTGAGAGTAGATAACTAGGGCAAATACAAACTTCTTTTGGTTTGTGTTTTTTATTGATTTCTTTCATCTAATTCTTATAATCTCATGAATTATTATATAATTGTAGGAATTAAGAGCAGCTAAACTACTTAGTTCTAGGGTTTTGAAAAAAAATGAAGATTAACGTTTGAGAATTCATTTATGCTTAATTAACTTCTCCATGATTAGGTTATTTATTTCTTCTTGAATTTAATTATTTGTTAGCTTGATCACCTTGCAAATAGTATTTGTGACTCGTTAATTGAACTCAAAAGAGATAATTGTGAGGGTAAAAAGGAGAATAGAGCGTATTTGTGAATTTTATAAGAAAAAGGGATCGATTAGCTATTGAAGATAGAAATATGTCTTATCTCTTTTCTTAGTTGATACAGATGAATTCTTACATGCACGCCACTCTTATGCAACGATCATAGAAATATACGTGTTAGAGATAGTCAAACAGTTTTGTAATTATAGAAAAGATTCTCCCAACAAAGTAATATTCACCTGCAACTAATAAATAGGAGAGTAGATGAGTATATCAAATTTGATAATTCAACGGGTTTGTAAAACAACCAAGACCCTAGACTTTGACCTCTCTTGAACAAAATCAACAAAAACTTGCTTTGCTACATTTAATTTTTGATTTGCAAATACTTAGAATAATAAAATTTCAAAGACTTATTGCCTTTATACAACGGTGAAATAAGAGTTTAAACTAGAACAATCAATCTAACAAATATTTGTTGGTATAATAGTCTGGACTTAATCATTTTGTATTACTTGACAATCACGTGCTCTTATGCATGCATTTGAATGCATCAAGTTCTCAGTTTAAAACTCAATCATGGCCCAACACATTTGGTCCAGCAACTATTAGGATCCTCGCATCTATTGGAATCAAGTATTAGGAGTTGAGTTCTTAAAAGAGCCCAATATTTTTAAGTTCCCGTCTTTCTTAACTATTCTTTTCGTATTGAGTTTAGTTGCTAACTTTGTATGTGTATGTGTGGTTGTACACAACTTACAACCTTAACTACATTGGATCTCTCTTCCCCCTTCGCCTTTGGTATTAAGTATTATTCTTTCCCTTTGGCGTCACAATTGTTATATCTAGTTTTGCTTTCTAACCCCGATTTTCAAGAGCATGCAAAATGAGTGATCTTTATTTATCTTATTTATAAAATCTGAACTGCTCCTTTATATAATTTATCATGTTTTATTACTAATTTCTACTATATTTTCAGGCAAAGGTTAAGACATAAAGAGGCTAAAATCAACAGAAAATGGTTTTAAATATTAGGCCCAAGTTGATAATCAGCCTATTCTTGTTAAAATGGGTTGCTGGCCCAATTTTGTTTTAAAAATTAATCTGTTTGCAGAAAGTTGGCCAAATCTAGCTCATTTTAAAATTTTTCCAAAAAGGCTCAAGGATGAGGTATATATTAGTATTTTATAAATACACTATGTATGATTATACTATATCATATATATCATATATATATATATATATATATATACTAATATTCATATATATACTTATCTCCACACATACACATACTACATACATTATCTTACACACATTTATATATATATATATATATATATATAAAAGTCATTTGGTAACCATATATTCCTTTATATGTATATGTCTTGTATCATATATACTCCATTATACACTCTATATATACTTACATACACTATTTTACATCTATAATATATATATGACTTTTCACATTACGTATATCCCGTATATCATAAATATATCATTTTTGTATATCTATGTATATTACTTATAATTTCTACACACCTCATGCATTTTTAAATATAAAATTAGTTTTAAATTACTCTATCACTTTTTTCTCACTTTATTTAAAACTGCCACTTATTAATATATTCCTATTCTGTATATCATAAGTATATTACTCCCGTAAATTTTATGTATATCACTTATATATATTATATACCTTATACATTTTCAGTTTCAAATTATTTGCAAATCACTTTAGTCCATTTTTATCACCTTTTAGGAAGTAATAATGAAATAGATAATTCTTTGTTGTTTATTAGACTAAATCTAAGGACTATCTTCGAATAGGCTCCGAGTACAAATATGAGAACCAATTTTTATCGGTAATAACACACGCCGGAACTATTTCCCATCTGCAATACTAAATTCTAGAGATCTTTAATCTTATTTTTGTGTCTTATTTCTTTTTGGGCAGTCGTTTTAGTTTTTTAGACTTATTTGATACTTGTAGATGCTCTTGTACTATTGTTACCAACACTTGGAGTTTTTTTTACTCAATTATTTTTTTACTTATAAGAGTTAGTTACTTATTTTATATTATTTTCGCATTATTTAAATTGTTACTTTATCAATAAATAAATGAGATTCATCTATGGGGATGATGGGTGCCCTCACGGCTCAATAGGATTTTAGGTCGTGACAGGATGCTTGACACCTTCCCCTTCGAGTAACTAAAAACTCTTACCTAGAATTTCACAGGTTTTTGTAGACTAAAATAGGGTTTACATTTTTAAAAATGATTTTCCTAATGTTTGCCTAAAACTTAGATGGCAATTCTAAACCCCTTTTAAACTGATAGAAGAGTCGTATGTTGCACACATATTATGACTAGTTCAAAATAGGGCGCGAAACCCCCTCTATCGAGAGTGATCCTTTGAATGCTCTGCAACTTACACGTTTAATGGGTCATTCAAACCTATAGATAGATCATTAAGTTGATCCTCGACATTCTGACTATTGCAATAAGTCCCAGACATGATGGGAGGTTATAAGAGCGTAAGAAATAGTGCTTTAGCAAAGAGTGGAAATAATAGATGGGGATAATACCACAACTGCCAATCCATATAGACAACGCAAACTGTTTTTCGAAAAAATCATGTGGATGAAAACTAAGTTAAAATTTGTAAGCTAGGACTAAAACTAAGTGAATTAGGTCAGACCATGTTTGCTTTCTCTTTTGTCTAGAAACTAATCGATAAAATCAAACAGTATGATTAAGAGTAAAAAAAAAATATTTGTTAGCCTCAAAGATCTGAAGAAAAGAAAACTATTATGTATTAAGAATCAAGATAGATTATTACAAGTGAGAAAGATCATATATCTTCTAATCTCATGCAAAGGTGAATTTATAAGGAAAAAATCTCTTGAATAATCCTACAAAAAGGCTACTTTAAATCCTACCGAAAATCTACTCTAGATTATGCTCGAGTATCATCATGTGGCTCATATATAACTCTAGTTTCAATGTTGATTCGTGTCAAACTTAGTAACTATTCCAAGTTATCTTTTGATATGATGGTGAACTCCTCCCCCCACCTCCACCCATTTTCATCAAGCATGCCTAGAGATTGAATTAGCTGTAGGGTAACTACTCATCCAATTATCTTTCCCTTGAGAAAATATATTTGTCAGCCAGATATTATGGTTATTTCCCGAATTTATGCCACACCTATTACCGCTATGGTGAGATTGAGTGTCTTTTTTAAGAAATAGTTTGTTGTAACATATTTCTCTTAATACAATTTTCATTTGTCAAAAATGTGATATACAAAAACCTAATTCATTAATATGTTCTATTTATAACTGAATTTTCAATAGGATCTTGCTTGCCTTCAGGTTTCATGCAAGAGCCTTTTTTATTCACTAGTTTTTCGGGATGCATCTTACACATGTATGTCGAGTTATGTAGTATATGGATCATCATATGATAAGTTTTTTGACGAGGGTAATATATTTTGGATATCGTCCAAAGCTACGAATGTAAGCAATTAAAATTTAATTATATACATTTGATCTTTTACTTATTTTGATTTTATGAGGTACAAACATGTAATAAAGCTTATCTTGTCTACTACTTTCTTAGAGATAATATTTCTGATGTATCTTTCTTTCATCTATTTTGGTTGCTTTTGACATGGGAAGAACTCTTGTTGACTGACTTTGCTATCCTTCTTAAAAATGCAACGTAAAGTTAGTCACATGAAAAATATCGCAGATTATTTAATCTACGTTTTATTTATCGTCAGTCACTATCTATATTATACTAAAAGCATGGACTCCCTAATTTGAAAGTTAAATTACCTAAATACCCTTATAAATAATTAAATATCTTAATCGTCCTAAATAATCTAATTAAAAGCCCCAAGTGAAGTACCATCAAAGGTCATAACTCTTCATACTTAACAAAATCTGTCAGGATCTTCAAAGACTTAGAACAATTCCTCACAATCATGCCATATGGACAATTCAAAGGCATAAAAAAGTGCTTACTTTTGGCAAAGAAAAAAGAGGTCTTAAATTTCTTTTAAATAGAGAATATATTGTCACGCCCTACCATAGGAGGCATGACTGACACCTGGTGCCCTACTAGGACCTGAACTGCTAAGCTGACTGACCCTAAGCACCTCTGGTGTAGGGCTGACTCTAACTCTAGAATCAAGAAAACAACGGACTATATAGCGGCTGCAAATACAACCTCCTGTCGACAAGGCCTATAGCCATTTGTGAAAGTAAATAGCTAACCAGAGACAAACAATCATAGGGAGTCCTATGCGGGCCGACAAGGCCACCATGATATCTAGTTATAACTGAAATGTAAAGTCAGATGCTGAACTAAACTATGACCCACAAGGCCGCAAATCAATAGCTAAAAAGGGCCCCACACGGCCAACACACATAATCTAAAATACATATGGGCCCCACACGACCGATATCATCTAACCACAGGAAGTAACACAATCTGCAAGCCTCTAGGAGTAATAAGATGGTCGGGACAGGGACTCGGCCTACCCATACTGTACAAACAAAAGGAGTAAACCTCTATCACACCAGCTCCGGAAGAAGGGAGCTGACGGCTCTGTACGGCTGACTAGAACTACGGGGGACCTGCTCCTCGTCTATCTGCACCTGCAGGAAAGTAATGCAGCACCCCAGAAAGGGTGTCAGTACAACAGGTATTGAATATGTAAGACAGTAACTTTAAATGACTGAAAGTAGGAAATAGAACTAACAATAACTAAGTAAAGAAAACGGACTGAAGTAGTGAAATCAGGGCTAAACATAACGGTAATAAGGAGGGTAGGGGTCATACCTGAGAAATGAGGTGTCTTACTGTCTAACTATTAGTAACAAAAACAAACATAAACCTTACCTGGCACTCATAAGCCGGAAGGTTCAATCAGCACAAAATAACCCACCTAGGGCCCCATTAGCCCTAGTGAGTACACCTCAATCTATATATCGCTATCCAGGTCATACTGAGTCAAATACCAGCTTTAAGCGTCCTGCCGATCCCCTAGGTCTGCAACTGGGCCCGCTCGGCCCCTGACTGTAGCTGTGTCTGAGTCCGGAGGACCCCTGATATCTACACCCCAGGCGTAAGCGCTCGGCGGGTGTGTGTGTAAGGCCAACCACGACATATGAGGATCTGTATCCCCATCTTCGTCCCCTGCGGAAGGCATGCCGCTCCGTAGAGCGACGTAATCTCGCCCCTAGCGGGCGGCGACACAGCTATTAACCCTGGGGTGGTCATGGAAGCTATACAAGTGTACTCCAGCCCAAAATAATACAAATTACGAGCCTCAACTGAAAACAACAACTAGACATGATAACATACTTCTAACATGCTTTACTGGGATTCATACTGGACTACTACGCTGAAAAAACTAACTTGCCAAAAGAAAATGCCTTAACATACTTCGTTCACTGTTTACCGATTAACTGGCGAGTTTCGGCTCGTGTTCAACTGCCCTTCTCAATTGTAATCATATTAATAGAAGAATAGGGCTACTTTATTACTATATTTGAAGAAAACAATAATATATATATATATATATATATATATATACTGACTATACTTCAACTTATCGAAAGACGATCAAAAACTCATAATTTCTTGGGAATCTGGAAGGGAGAAATACTTACTTTAGGCACATGATCGTATTGACACTAGTTTGAAATAATTCCACCAACTTAGGCTAGGCGGTACGACGATTCGCCGGGCATATTTTACGAAAATAACTCCGCACCGATGCTCTCTGCAGCCTTATACTTCACTACCCAGAGTTAATTTAGATTTGAACGGCGTTTAGCGGCATAATCGTATGATTTTCAATAGTTTCCCCTTATTCTTACCTCTGCTGGCCGAGGTTATTTGGAAAATAACATAACATCTAAGTGTGAGGCCTTTATATACTTGAGGCGGCAGACAAGGCAACGTGGCACGCTACCGGTCGCGCTAATTTACGGGCGTGCCACGCCAGGCAACGCGGAGGGGTCTGCTTCGTGCCACTTTGCCCCTCTGGACAACTTGGTTCGGCCTCCTCCCGTGAAATCCCGACTTTGCACTCGTTCGGCCTTTCCCCGGGCCCTTTCCTCACACGTATGGCACTCTAAAACTCTCAATCAACATACGAATAGGCCGACTAAACGTTAGAAACTTACGGGGTGTAACATATATTTAGTATAATAAATTTTAAAACCTCTAGATCTCAATATGTAGAGAGCAATAGAATTTATAAAGCAAATTATATTAAATTCACGATCTATGTAAACAAACAAAAATGAAGAGGCACAAATATTTTAATTTATTAACCATCGTGTACATATCAAAAATCAAAAATTTTAACCTTTCATGAATATCTTGTTTGATACTAGTGGACGATCATTTATCATGATAATAGTATTGACTTTGGGTTGGCTAAAGACAATACCAAAGTCATATATCAAGGAGAAAGTAACTACAAATATGATTCTACTTTTTCTATTCATTCTTTAATTCTTTTGGTGCTATGTGATTTATAAAATAAAAATATATAAATATTACAATAGATACTTATAATTTGATGATCTCATACCGTATATCTTAAATTATATGCATGGTTAAGAATAACATATGATTGAAGATATTTTTTTTATTCTTTTGACAAAATAAAAATGTTTAGTGGATATACAATTTGGTAGCATGCAGGATTTGAAAGATTATTTTCAAGATTATAAAAAATAAAATAGACTTATATTAGTACTTGATAATTATCTTGAGGTCACAAAAATGATATATATGAGTATTTTTCATGAACGGATAAATTAATTCTATAAGTTGTTATGATAATCTGTGAATCATAAAAATACTTCTTATTATGAGTTTTATCAAAGGTTGAAAGACCTTTTATATGTATTTGATATTTTTTAATGAAAAGAGTAAAATATTAGTATTATCAGCATTACACTTAGCAACAATAAAATATAGATTTACCCACATATGTATATGGCACTTGAAATATTTAAAGATATAGGGACACTTGACTTATGATTAAGGGTGTGTTCAGTATGAAGGAAAACATTTTCTGAAAAATATGTTTAAAAAAATAAGTGGGTTTCTTGCTTATTTTCTTGTGTTTAGTAAGTAAAAAAATATTATTTTAAAATTATTTGTCTATGATCTAAACAATCAATATGGAAGGAGGGGTGAAGATGAGGTGTGTTTGAGGGAGGGAAAGACATAATCAATGTGAAACATAACTCGTAGAATTTATTTTTTTCTGCTTTCACTGTAATAGGTTGCATGACCATGATTTTACTTATTTACTTTATCTTATTGCCTATAATTGAAATAGGTTACCTGACGTGTTTCAGCAATGCAGTAAAACAGTAAGTAAAGAACACAGTATTTTTACGTGGAAAACACCCGGCTCAAAAGGTGAAAGCCACGACCTGTACCTCCACAGGATTTTCTCCAACTTCACTAACTTCAAAGAGCCTCTTCAAACAGCAGATTACAATACTTTTAACCTAAAGGAATTATAAACTCTAATTCCTAGTTGTTCACACTCCTCCCTAGGAATGTGTCCCTAACGTTTCCTAGTATACTCTACTTGAAAATAAAATCCTATCCAGTTTATAATTCACTGAATTAAGATTACATCAATTACAACTCAATGACTAACTCCTAATACAAGATTGCTAACTCTAGCCTATTACTTTACTAGGACCAAGTTCGTCAATTGAATCTCTTCATACTCCAAATGGTGCAAAATCTCACACTTTACATATTTCCTTTTTCTCTCTTTGTGAGTGCACGAGTTGCTTTGAGAAGTCTCACTTCTATATACACACAACTCTTCAAGAAGTTCTTTTCTTTTCAATCTCTTTGCAGCAACAACCTTTGCCAGCCTTAGAGGTTTACTCCAAGTAGGAGTCCTTCTTCAAGTCTATCTCTTTGCTTCCTTTGTGTTTTGATCAAACTCCAACTCTTACAAATCAACACATGTACAACTCTTTAGAGAGTTGTTCTTCACTTTGAACTTTCCATCAAATCAAACTCTTCTTGACTTAGAGTTCTACTTCAAGTGAGACTTCTTCTTTGAGTCAAACTCTTTGCTTCTTTAGTGTTGTAGTAGAACTCCAACACTTCAATTTAGCACATGTTTATTTTATTGATATTGTGTGACGTGGCTTAACCATCTTTTGATACGTGCATCTTATCTATATTTGAACATTGACTATTGCCATATCAGCTTCTTTAGATAGTAAATTGTATACTCCCTTGGAACAACTTGGCTAACCTGTTTCATCACCATTGCCAATCATTAAAACTACAAAGATCCCAACACACTGCGAAAATTATTTTTCTCATTTTTAAGCAACATGTTTTCCTAGAGAAAAAGTTTTCAAAATAATTTGACTAAACCGATATTAAAAAATTAAAAGATATTTTCTCCATACCGAACATACCCTAAAAGATTATATGAGGAGGTTAGCATTCCCTCTAACTTTATCCCATATTTTACTTCTCTCAAACACAATTAGTTGAGGAGAGAGTCTCTCAATTAAAGATGTAATTTTACATTGCACAATCACTTTTCTTTAAATAACTTATTTATTTATTTACTAAAACCCGTAGCCAAGGAAAAGAAGTCATATGATTGCTCCCTTCTGTGAAGAATTACCACCATTTAATCTCCTTAAAAATTAAATTTCACATTTTCTCCTCTTTTGATCTTCAGTGTTAACTCTTTGTTCTATCTTTAAATTCTGGTGGATGAGGATTCCGCAAAGTTAATTTGACTTATTCAAATAAAATATTTCAACTTGAATTTATCTCACTATTAGGTGTTGTGCTTTATGCTCTTACAATTATTTGGATTGACAATTGCACTAACTTTCAAAAATCCTTCATTGATGTTATTTTCATCATATCAGATAGCATAAGGTAGATATTACGTAATTGTTTATCTTTTTTTTATATTTCCTTTTTTTGTTAGATCTTGAAATATTATTTTTTATTTTGTTCTTTATTTGAATCTTGATGTAAATTGTTAACTGAAATTGCCCCTATTTGAAATCCAATATGCTTTGAGAAACTGACATATGTCGAGTTAGAATAGAAAAGGGAATACTTTATCAAAAAATATTATACAAAATATAAATACTAGTGTTATTCTAAATTTTTTTCCTTTACTTATTTGATAGTAATTTAAACTTTGTAGTTTTCTAATATGAGATTGAGTTTCCACATCCTCCGTCTTTTCATATACTAATATTTTATGTTGCGGGTTTGATCTAGAGTCATAGTACATATGTGTTCTGTGTCTGGATAGTCTAAGTATATAAACTTTATTGGTCATAAATAAATTGGAAAGAACAAATTATGAGGATGGTGGGCAGTAAGGGTAAAACTTAGAAGTAAATATCCATGATTTGGTCTGGTCTATTACTTATTTCATTTTCAAGTGTATATCCTTGCATGCTAAGGGTGGGGCGAGGGATGAAAAAAATCAGAATTTATACTAATAATCATGAAAAACAGATAACTTTTTCAAGTTTAAAGAAACTCAACAAAAAAATTCAAAGGAATATATGATATATCAACAGTTTGTTATTGTTTTTCCAGTATCGATATTGTTTTCAAATCGTGTTTTATACAATTAATATTTTTTATTTATTATACATATGTACTTGATGTTTTATGCTAGCATTTGAGATAAAGGAACTAAAAGATCTTCCAAAATAATAAACCTATTCCATACTACTTAATTAGCAACAGATTCAGAATTTGAAAATTATGAGTTCCTATATTGATTTCAAGTTAATCCTACAATAATAACTTTATTCATAGTCAAGTATTATAGATATTTAGTAGATTTCTTAATATATATGTACGCACACAAGCTACTGATTCTCATGAGCCCATATGTAATCCTCTATCTATGTCCTTAGATAGTTATAACAATAATGAGAATACGCTCGCATGTAACAATAAAATTTGGAGAGGTTGGTTAATATATTTATATATCAAGGGTGAGAAGTAGATGAAATAACAAAAGATATTTTGTTTTAAGTTATAACTAAATAATTATTCGATTATTCTTCTCTCCTACTATTCAGTGTCCTTAAAATCGTGTCATATAGTGTTCTTTTGTTATTTCATCCACTCTTAATCAATATATGGACATTATGAGGCTTATAACCCATGAGTGTTGTATGGAAAAAAATGAGAGTGAGAACACGTGGCACCATCAGTGGGTCCTAAACAAGGGTACCGAGATCAGGAGGGATGGGGGACCCTGTGAAAGTAGCTTTCCCCAGATAACAACGAAGGGGATACCATCTTGTACAGGATAAGGATCAAGGAGCCATCACCCACGGTGACGTGGCATAAAAGAAAAGAATGGGACAAGGGTATTAGAGGGCTCAAGTGCGACGAGCTTGTATGGGTCTAGATAAGGTAGGGATATTGGATGGCATCTTCCAAATGGTTTGGATGTGTGGGGTAAGGACACTGGGTATAGTACTTTAGGGCTCCTGTGGCATTTCCCTATTGGCTTAAGCCTAAGTTTTGTAGTCTATAAATATTTGACCCTTCTCTCTTGTAAAGGGATTTAAACTCTAGGCCTAATTTCTGTAGTCTATAAATATTTGATCCTTCTCTCTTATAAAGGGATTCAGACTCTATTTTCTCTCAAGCAAGAATATTGAAAATACACTATTTTCTTGGGCTCCGAGCATATTTTTTACTTTTTCTTGGCTTATCTGAATTTATTTCAAGTAGTTGTTCTCGAGCCAAGGGCTAATGTCTCTAGCTCACTCGCATTTGCACTAAAAACACTCATGTTTATTTCTCTTTATCTTGTCTTGCTAGTTTATGCTAGACTTTGCTAGTTTTCATCACATACTACTAACCAAACTGCTACCAAATAGAAACCAAATAGGTTTGAATCACAATGTGTATTTTGGACCCCCTATAAATTTACCTATACCGATTTTAGGATAAATAGTTTGGTGTTCATAGTGGGGCTAGAGCAACTATGTGGGTTTAACCTTTGTTTTTCCTTACTTTCTTGGTTATGTCTTATTTTGCAGAAAATAGGCTATGGCTAAAGTAAGAGACTGAGTAGTGCCTACCAAAGTTAAGGGAATTAAGTCCCAATCTCAAGGAGGAGAAAGCGTCTTCTGACCATAAAAAGAGGCCCCGCAAGGACCGGAGTATTGTTAGCGGAGGCGTGATCTTCGGTGAACAAGGCTTAGATCAACTGGAGGGACCGCATAACATCACTATGGTAATCTCCTTGTATATTGAAAAATATAATATGAAGCATGTGTTGGTTGATCCAGGCAGTTTGACAAATATTATGCATGAGCGAGTTCTCAAGCGGATGGAATCGACAGCCCCCATGACCCCAGTGGCGAAAACACTTACTGGAAATATGGCCAGTGAGACCACGAAGGGAGAAATCCACTATGAACTAACACCGAGGGGATGGAGAGGCCACTCACTTCAACATCCTTGATGGAGAAATGGGCTACAAAGTTATCTTGGGGAGGACGTTGATCCATGCCATGAGGACCATACCTTCAACCTAACATCAAGTGCTCAAGTTCCCCATGCCGATTGGTATAAGATAAATAAGACAAGACCTGAGGGAAGCCCAGGAAATAAATGTCGTGTCACCCGCAAGGAGTCCAATGTCAGAGCGAAACAGTTAGAGAAATCGGACCTACCCTCTGAAGCAAAGCGAAAGAAGGGCTGTCGGAATGGTGCGAATGGAAAAGGGGTGGTACAAGACACCGATAGCTTCTTACATCTCGGATGAGCGGGATTTAACTAAGTCAATAGCGGAGGAGCTCGTATAGGGCATTCTTTTTTTAGGTCTCCCAGGAAGGAGGGTATACCTGGGAACGGGACTATGTTTTAAGCTTGGGAATGCATACATTAATTTTATTAAAAATAATATTGATTGTTTCTCTTGAACCCATCTTGATTATTACAGACATCCCCTCATAGGTAGCTAAGCACAACCTAGGGACAAAACTCGAATTTCCCCGGTGATTGCCCCATTTGCAATGAATAGAATAAGTAATACGTGTTTTAAATATTGGATCCATCCGAGAGATAAAATACCTAAAATGACTAGTAAACATATTATTAATGCCGAAAAATTCAGATAAATTCATAATATGCATCAACTTTAAAGATCTAACAAAGATTGTCCTAGGGATTCCTTCCCTATGCCAAACATTGATCAAATGATCAATGCCACAACTGGACTCAAGGTCAAAGTTTCTTCAATGCGTAATCTGGGTACAACCAGACAGTAAGCATCCAGAGGACCAAGAAAAGACCTTTTTGTCACTAACTATGGCACATATTATGATAATATGATGCCCTTTGGATTAAAAAAATGCAAGATCGATGTACCAGTGATTGGTGAATTGAATGTTCGAGAAGCAAATCAAAAAGACCATGGAGGTTTATATCGACTGCATACTTGTCAAATCACGGAAATATAAGATTGGCTTCATTTGGGATGACATTATTTGCTGATTGGGGATTTTAAAGAAAATTGCTTGTGACAACGGAGCCCAATTTGTTGGGGCCAAGGTAATTTAATTCCTGGCAGGACTGCAGATCAAGAGGATTACCTCCTACCTATATCACCCTATCGCAAATGGGTAGGCCGAGTCAACCAATAAGACAATTTTTCTTCGACTTAGAAAAGGTTAGAAAGCTCAAAAGGATGTTGGGTTAAGGAGCTCCGGGCCTGTTGTGTGTGCACCAGACAACAGTAAAGCCTTGCATGGGTGAAACACTTTTTTCGTTGGTGTACGGGGTTAAGGCCCTGATTACTATCAAAGTAGATAAGCGTAGCCTCAATTTCTCAGAGATTAGTGAAGAGAGGAACGACGAGGCAATGAGGAGACAACTAAACTTTATGGCTGAACATCGAGAAGTTGCCCTTGTTTGAATAATGATGCAAAAGCAAAGAATAGAGAGATATTACAATCCCTAGACTAAGCTTAACCACTTCAAAGTAGGGGACTTGGTTCTGCAGAAGGTAACCCTCAGCACTCAAAACCCAAACAAAGGGAAGTTGGATCAGGGATAGGAAGGACCCTATTAGGTAACCCACATAGCGAGAAGGGGGCATACCAGTTAGCTGAATTATAAGGCAACCAACAGAGAAACAATTGGAACATCAACAATTTGAAAGATACTACTGTTGAGAATGCAAGTGTTTGTAGGTTGATCTACCCCTTGTTTTACAACAGCATGCGTTATACTCTTTTTTTCTTCAAACCATTTTTATCCTAATAGGATTTTTCCAGCAATGTTGTTAATGAGGTAAGCATCAAGCATGTTAGGAAGGTGAGTAAGAGTGATTCTAATAAATTATGCCAATGACCTAGAAAATCTGGCACTAGGAATTGTCATAGTAAGACTACAAGGATAGCGAACTAAAGGTTGCCCGACAAGACCGGCTATGCCAAGATCGAAGCATGCATAAGTCTCAATATCTTTTCACTTTATTAGAAATAAAAGCAGCAATCGACACTGTAATTGTAATTTATGTTGAATAAAAAAACTGAGTTATTGAGTGTTTTCTTTTCTACCTCATAGTTTGATAGAGATTGATTAATAGACTCAAAATTGCTCCGACTCTTCACATTTGACATAATTAGGAGAAATCCTAACCTATTAAAAAATTTTGAAAAGTTGATATAGCGTGCAAAATGGGCCCTGACTTGATACAACCACAACACATACATGTATAAATAAAAAATATTTTTTTACTTACCCGGGACCGAGCCACACACCCGAGGAGCGAATGGATTAGAGAAGAGTACTAAAAAATAAAAATTGGTTAGTAACTACCTCCGTCCATTAATTTAGGACTTTAAATAGGCAAATTTCAGCATTTCATAAAAAGAGAAGAGAGAAATGAAAGAAGAAGAACTGGCATGCTACAATCGCAAGTAACTGAAAGTCTCTTTTTATAGAAGTAAGGCCTAAAGGAGTTGCTTACATGAGAAGAAAGCAAAAAAGAAAAATAATGATACACATGCGTGGAGAATAAACATGTAAAAAGATAGGGCGACATGAGATATGAACTCTGGGCGCCCCCGGAGCCACTCTCCTGGACAGATCATTAGGAGAAGAGGCAATTTCAATCAGATCCAGGGGAAAGTGGCTACCATGAAGGCCTTTCGAGTCGATTCGGCCTTCTTCTCAACCAAAGAAGGATCGGCACGAACCCTCTCTAAAATACTTAATTGGTTTTTCCAAACAGTGCTTCGCCGAAGTGTGATAACGCTCAAACTTACACTCCATGGCAAAGTATGAGCGAACGTTATCAATAAAGAACCCAACAAAGAGGTTGGAGTCGAACCCATAGGAAATAAGGTAAGAACTAGACTAATGCCAGTACTTAAACTTGTTGGTGAGTTATCTCCAAATTAGGGGGTTTAAAGAAAAATAATAATAAAACAAGATTGCAATTGTGGTTGTTATCAAAATTTGCAAATAACTAGGGTATGTGTTCCCCATGGGTTCCTAACTACTTCTGGTATACACGTGTGATCAATCCCAATGCTTACTTGTAGAACTGATAACTAGGGTTCATCCAAACGACTGGTCCGTTGCTATTGGATGACTATACTCAATCACCGGGTCAGCTCTCGTCAGCGATTTCAAACTAACCATTATCAATATGTCCCAGATTAATTTTCCTGCGATCGCATCTTAAGTCATACAATGATCATAAAAATCAAGGCTTTGTTGTAATTCTCTTTTCCTAATCTCTATTTCTCTAGGTTCAAGCAAGTAAAGAATTCAGGCAAGTCCCAACGTTGTGCACCATTAAGAAACGCTTAAAGATGAAGAGAATACATTACAAGCGTTTAGCATTGGTTTCGAATCACTTTGTGTAACCCAATTTTGTTAATCATAATGGTTCTCACAACCCTAGTTGTGGAGGTTTTAGCCTCTCATGATTATAAGATTGTAATTAATATTTATAGATAAATACATAATTAAATACTTACAATAATAATTGAAAGAAAACCTACTTTGAATATTGATGAACAAAATTAAAACAATTGAGAAAACCAAGTGTTAATCTCAAAAATTTCTCTCCAAAACTTGATAATAGTTCACAAATAATTAACTAAAAATCTTCTCACAATGTAATCACACGTCTACTGAGCACTTTTTTTACTAAAAAAACATAAAAGGTGTTATACCTCGTAAGATGTTAGCGACTAGTGTGCGTGCTCGTGGGCTTGTGGTGAGCAATGAGAGCATGACAAACGTAGGAGGAGCCTCGGAGGCAGGACAAGAGAGGACATCGTCAAGTGGATTAGAAGGGTCGGGTGAGCCCTGCCTGCACGATAGGCAGCACGGTGCGGCAGCCACCTAGAGCATTGGGCAGCGTGGAGCGGCAGCCCCCCCTGGCGTGATGGCCTACACGAGGCGTACCCTGCAACCCGACCCTACTTATATATATATGAGGCTAAGTGTTAGATGCTTCATTAAAACATTTCCCTCTACCAAGACTTGAGAGTAAATGTGGGTTTCGTTTGATTTTCGTCAAATTATGCCGTCAAACTCCATCCTAATACAAATTCACCTTGGATAACAAGTTCTAGGCCTACGGTAAGCATCTTCGTGGAGTTATTTCTTGAACTGCAACCCGACCCTACTTATATATATATGAGGCTAAGTGTTAGATGCTTCATTAAAACATTTCCCTCTACTAAGACTTGAGAGTAAATGTGGGTTTCGTTTGATTTTCGTCAAATTATGCCGTCAAACTCCATCCTAATACAAATTCACCTTGGATAACAAGTTCTAGGCCTACGGTAAGCATCTTCGTGGAGTTATTTCTTGAAAATTCGCTCGGTATACCAAAACTTCACTGAGTAAAGGCTGTCAAAATTACTCCAAATTGAGTCCTAAACAGCCACAGGCGATAGTAAGCATTTCTCCCTTCTAAACTCTCGAGAAATGGTGAGTTTTCAGTCGAGTTAAACAAAGTTAAATTATAGTTAATATTATTATCGGAAGATATTGTTATTTGATGAATTTAGTATTGAAACTAGCCTATTCTCTCAGCGTAAGTGCTGCAGTTGAGTGGAACCACGATTATAGGTTGAAACTAGCCAATTAAACATGAATCGGCAGTCGAGGTATGTTAAATCTATCCTTTCGACAAGTTAGTTATTTCATAATGTTCGTGTGACTAGCATTTCAGTACTGGCGTAGAAACTAGAATGTATGGTTAGCTGTTACGGGTAGACTTGAGGTCATAGTGTAGCATCCCTGATAGGGGTAGATCACATTTCATACGACCCCTCATTGTAATTAGCCGAGGAGCTACTAATCGTATGAATTGCTTATGGAGCTATAAACCGCTTACGGGGATACGATGCTGCTTATGCTTACGGGGCTATAGATTGCTTACGGAGCTATGATGCAGCTATCACTTACGTGAACTACATAACTGCTTCTGGAGCTATGATATGGCTTACGAGCTACCGAATCGCTTGCATAGCTATTATATGTCCAAAGGGACTAGATTTAAGCCTGCGGGGTCATGTGGGAGTCTTCTATAAACTCCTTCTATGTCAGAGGTGATATTACTAACCCTCTCGAGGGTCTGACTTGTCTAAGACGTGGTTCAGGACCTTCCTAGCTGTTAGCCTGAGTTAGAAGTTCAGTTAGCTCCTTTTCTCTGGAGTTGATAGTTAGAAAGGTTTGTTCTTGTGTTGTACAACTTTTAGGTAGGTGGGGGCCCTGTCCCGACCACTATTCCACTCATAGAGGCTTGAAAACTACAGTTTCTCTATTGTTGGTTGTTGTTGTTGGCCGTGTGGGGCCTATGCATGTTCTATTTTGCGCGTTGGACATGTGGGGCCTAGTTTAGTAAGTTTGTTATCAACCTTGTCAGCTATCGCTTGAGTATGACCGGTTGTTCCTTTTCTGTTATAACTAGACAACATGGTGGTCTTGTCGGCCCGTATAGGATTCCTGTATTGCATTGTTTTTGGTTAGCTATTTTCTTTTACAAGTGTCTATGTGGCCTTTCCGGCCTAAGGCTATGTTTACATCCGAGATATAGCTCTTCATTTTCTTTATTTCAGTTGCGGGTTTGCACCAGGAGTGCATAAACCCAGTTAGATCTGGTTTAGATCCCAGTATGGCATTAGGTGCCAGTCATGCCTCCCAAGGTGTGGCGTGAAAAACTTGGTATTAGAGTAGGTCATATCTTATGGAGTCTGCAAGTCATTTCTAGCAGATTCATGTCTATGGGTGTGTTGTGCACCACATTCCATAGGCAGGAGGCTACGATGCATAATAGCGTGGTTACCCTCTTTTCTTCTCCAGTCGTGCTATAGAGCTATGTTGTATAGGGTAACTCCCTAAGCTTACACCATTCTGCTTATTTTCATAGGAAATATCTGACACACGATAGACCACGACTGGTCAGGAGCTGGACATCGCGGCGGGAGAGGGCACTAGCAGAGTGCCCCAGTCAGAGCCAACCTGATCTGAGGACGATAGGGAGACTCCATCTCGGTCTTCCCAGCATTCTCTGCCACATCAGGAACCACATAGGGCAGCAAATGTGTCAGCACCACCCCCAGCTATCCCTGTACCATCAGATCAGAAGGTTAGGAGCGTAGTCTACATATTGGCTTAGATATTGGCCACTCAGCGCCAGCCCGTGGCATCAGTTGCTATTGAAGCCCCTAAGGGGACTGGAGTTCAAGATTCTGGGAATTTCTTGCCTTGAGTCCTCCGTAGTTTACAATGACAGATTGTAGAGAGGATCCTCAAGACTTTATGCATCAGTTACAGCAAATATTTAGGGTGATGCATGCCTCGTCCATAGAGTCAGTTGAGTTAGCAGTGTCTCGTCTGCGAGATATAACAGTGTTGTAGTATGAGAGTTGGGAGAGGTCCAGGGGTGGAAATGTACCCCTACCTACTTGGCCTAACTTTTCGAAGGCTTTCTCAGATCATTAGCTTCCCTGGTAGATCCGAAAGGCCCAGGTGGATCAGTTTTTGCATTTGGAGTAGGGTAGAATGAGCGTTCGGGAGTACTCATTAAGGTTTGACTCTTTGGCAAGGTATGCGCCAACTTTTGTTGATACTATGCCAGCTAGGGTACACTGGTTCATCATGGGGCTTGTTACGAAGTATGTGGAGGCTTGTATTACCACCACATTATGTGAGGACATGGATATTGAGTGTATTCAGTCTTTTGCTCAAAACATTGAAGGAATCAGGCAACGCCAGTATGAGGCTGAGAGGGTAAGTCGGGAGCAGCATTGGAGGATGAGGAATGCTGATTTACAGGCAAAATATCAGGGGGTACCTAGACCTCGATTGCTAGGTAGGCCACCTAGACCCTTACCTCCACAATAGTAGGGTGGTAGGTTAGATCATCATAGACAGTCAAGTCTCAACGAGAGTTCACGAGCACCAGGCTCGCAACAGTAGAGAGGTTTTGATCAGAGCAGGCCCATTGTTCCACGTTGCAGGATTTTTGGTCAAAAGCATTTTGAAAGGTGCAGGTATGGCTCTACTGCTTGTTATACTTGTGGACAAGAGGGTCATATGATGAGGGATTATACAGCCAGAGATCAGGGCGACCGGGACCAGCAAAACAGGTCTTTAGCGAGGTCATATGCTCTAGCATCTTCAGTAGGGCATAGGCCCTCAACTCCAACTAGAAAAGGCCGAGCTAGATTAGGGGCATCTAGTTCTAGCAGTGGTCCAGATCGTAACACCTTACCAGGGCGTCAGGAGTCAAAGTCCTCACCAGATGTTGTGACAGGTATGTTGGACATTTGCTATCACTTAGGTTATGCTTTGATAGACCAAGGTTCCACCTTGACCTATGTTACTCCATTAGTGGCCTAAAAGTTTGGTATAACGCCAAAATTTCTTCAGCAACCCTTCTCAGTGTCTTCACCCATTGGTGATTCTATTATTGCTAAAAGGATTTACCAGTGTTGCATAATATAGGTTGTCTATCGTTAGACTTTAGCAGATTTAGTGGAGCTAGAAATGATTGATTTTGATGTAATTATGGGTATGGATTGGCTAGCGCCATGTTATGCCAATATGGAGTGTTGGACCAAGACTGTCCGATTTCACTTTCTAGGGGAGATAGTGCGAGAGTGGAAAGCAATGCAGCTACGCTAAAAGGTAGGTTCATATCCTATCTTTGGGCGAAAAAGTTGATAATGAAGGGTTGTATTTACCATATTGTTAGGGTTTGGGATATGCAAGCAGAATCCTGAACTCTTCAATCCATCTCAGTGGTTAATGAGTTTCCAGACAAACTTCCTGGTATCCCTCTAAAGCGGGAAATCAATTTCTCTATCGACTTGCTACCAGGTACTCAGCCTATATCCATCCCTTCGTATCGAATGGCTCCTGCTGAATTGAAAGAATAGTTGAAATATTTGTTAGATAAAGCTTTTATCAGGCCTATTACTTTGCCATGGGGTGCGCGAGTTCTATTCGTAAGAAATAAAGATGGCTCCTTACGCATGTGTATAGATTATCGACAGTTGAATAAGGTTACCTTTAAGAATAAATACCCGTTTCCCAGGATAGACGATTTTTTTGATCAGCTGCAAGGGGTGAAATATTTTTCCAATATTGACTTAAGGTCAGGATAACACCAGGTGCGGGTTTAGGAGAAAGATATCCCGAAGACAGTTTTCAAGACAAGGTATGGTCATTTCAAATTTCTGGTTATGTCCTTCGGGTTAACAAATGCCCCAGCAATGTTCATGGATCTGATGAACAACATCTTCAGGACATATTTATATCTTTTTTTGATTGTGTTCATTGATAACATTCTGGTGTATTCTCGTTCTGAGTCTGAATATAGAAATCACTTGCGGAAAGTACTTCAGATCCTTAGAAACCGTCAATTATATGCAAATGTGAGTTCTTATTGAATTTTGTAGCTTTCTTGGGACATATTGTACCAGATGCTGGTATTCAGGTTGACTCACAGAAAATTAAAGCAGTCAAGACATGGCCTAGACCTACAACTCCAACTGAGATTCGTAGTTTCCTGGGGTTAGCCAGGTATATAGAAGGTTTGCGCAAGGATTTTCTACCCTATCAGTGCCTTTGACCAAATTGTCTCAGAAAGCAGCTAAGTTCCATTGGACCGAGGCCTGTGAGCAGAGTTTCCAGAAGTTGAAAAATAGATTAATGTCTGCACCAGTGTTAGCCTTACCGAAAGGTTCAGAGGGTTATGTTGTATACTGCGATACATCGGGCATTGGGTTAGGGTGTGTTTTGATGCAACATGGCAAGGTGATTGCTTATGCTTCAAGGTAGCTAAAGAAACATGAAAAGAACTACCCTACCCATGATTTAGAATTAGATGCAGTGGTTCATGCTTTAAAAATATGGAGGCATTATTTGTATGCCGTGCACGTGGATATTTTTACTGGTCATAAAAGCCTCCAGTATATCTTCACATAGAAAGAGTTGAATTTGTGGCAGTGTCGTTGGCTAGAATTGCTAAAGACTACGACGTGAACATCCGAGGAAAGCTAATATTGTATCCAATACCCTAGCCGCAGATCTATGGGAAGTTTAGCATATTTGAGGCCAGAACAATGAGAAATGGCTCGAGAACTGCACCGGTTAGCCAGTTTAGCAGTCCGGATAGTAGATTCAAAGGATAATGGGGTTGTGATTCAGAATACAACAGTATCTTCCCTAGTTGTGTAGGTAAAGGAATGAGAGTATGAGGACTCCAAACTAGTATAGCTCAGAGATAACGTTCAGCAAGGTGAATTAATGGCCTTTGAGTTAACAGAAGACGGGGTCTTGAGATTTAGAGGTCGCCTCTGCATTCCAGATGTAGCAGGGCTTTGCCAGCATATTATGGCAGAGGTACATTATTCTCATTACTCTCTTCATCTAGGCTCAACGAAGATGTACCATGACATAAAAGATATATACTGGTGGCCTGGAATGAAAAAAGGTGCAGGTGAATTTGTAGCATAGTTTCCTAACTGCCAGCAGGTAAAAGATGAACATCAGAAACCTAGCAAATTGACTCAGGAGATAGTGGTGCATATGTGGAAATAGGAAGCAATCAATATGGACTTTATCATAGGGTTACCTGGCAGCAAGCGTAAATTCAATTCTATTTGGGTCATTGTCAACAAACTAACGAAGTCAACCCATTTCTTGGTAGTCAGGACTATTTTCTCAATAAAAAACTATGCTAAGTTGTATATCAAGGAGATAGTTCGACAACATGGTGTTCCAGCATCCATTATTTCTGACAGAGGGGCACAATTCACAGCTAGATTTTGGCAGTCATTTCAGAAAGGCTTGGGAATACAGGTTAATCTGAGTACAACTTTCCATCCTTAGACAAACGGTCAGGCAGAGCTCACCATTCAGACGCTTTAGGATATGTTACGGGTGTGTGTGATAGATTTTAGAGGAAGTGGGGATGAGCATCTACCCCTTATCAAATTTGCATACAATAATAGTTATCACTCTGCAATCCAGATGGCGACTTATGAGGCCTTATACGGGAGGAAATGTAGGTCCCCCATCGGATGGTTCGAAGTAGGGGAGTCAGGGTTAATCGGACCTGACATGATCCACCAGTCAGAAGAAAAAGTGAAACTCATCAGAGAACTCTTTTTGATAGCCTAGAGTTGTCAGAAGTCCTATTCTGATGTGCGGCGTAGAGACTTGGAATTCAATGTTGATGATTGGGTATTCGTCAAAGTTTCGCCGATGAAGGGCGTGATGAGATTTGGCAAGAAGGGCAAGCTTAGCGCTAGGTTTATTGGCCCGTATCGGATCCTCTGAAGGATAGGCCAAGTGGCATATAAGCTAAACCTGCCTCCAGAGCTAGAATTTGTTCATTTAGTATTCCATGTGTCAATGCTACGAAAGTGCATAGGGGACCCATCTCAGATTGTTCCAATCGAGGATGTTCAAGTTACTAAAGAGTTAGCCTATGAAGAGACTCCAGTTGCTATACTAGATCGGCATGTTCGTAAATTAAGGACTGAAGATGTAGCCTCCGTTAAAGTCCTGTGGATGAACAGAAATGTAGAAGAGATGACTTGGGAAGCTGAGGACGACATGAGGGCTACATATCCTCACTTATTCTAGACCTGACAGTTATGGTGAGATTGTTGTACGGATGTTACTCTATTTTTTATAGTATTAGTACTGTCGAGTTGTTCACCTCTATGTCGTGGAGTAGTTGTTTATAGCATCTGGTGAGACGCCTATGTTGGACCTTTCTGCATTTCAGGTTTTTGGATAGTCCATATTATAGAGGAGACTCTACCGACATTTTTCTAGAAACAATTAAAAGAGTAAAGTCTTTTAAGCCTAAAGATTACATTCGAGGATGGATGTTCCTGGGGGGGATGATGTTACACATTGTAAGATGTTAGCGGCTTGTGCGCGTGCACGTGAGCTTGTGGTGAGCAATGAGAGCATGACGCGTACGGGAGGAGCCTCGGAGGCAGGATGAACAAGGACATCATTGAGTAGATTAGCAGGGTCAGGCAAGGACAAGCCGTGAGGGCCTGCGCTGCCTGCGCGATGGGGAGTGCGGCACAGCAGCCACCCAGTGCATTGGGTAGAGCGGCGCGGCAGCCCCCCTAGCGCGATGGCCTGCAAGAGGCTCCCCCCTCGCGAACTGACCCTACTTATATATTTATGAGGCTAAGTGTTAGATGATTCATTAAAACATTTCCCTCGACCATGACTTGAGAGTAAACATGGGTTTCATTTGACTTTCGTCAAATTACGGTGTCAAACACCGTCCAAACGCAAATTCACCTTGGATAACAAGTTTCAGGCCTACAGGAAGCATCTCTGCAGAGTTATTTCTTGAAAGTTCCCTCGGTTTACCAGAATCTCGTCGAGTAAAGGTTGTTGAAATTACTCTAAATTGAGTCTTAAACAGCGACAGACAATAGGTAAGCATTTCTCCCTTCTAAACTCTCGAGAAATTGTGAGTTTTCGGTCGAGTTAAATAGAGTTGAATTATAGTTAATATTATTATCAAAAGATATTGTTATTTGCCGAATTTAGTATTGAAACTAGCCCTATTCTCTCAGTGTAAGGGCTTTAGTTGAGTGGAACCGCCGGTTACAGGTTGAAACTAGAGTTAAATGAGAAATCGGCATTCAAGGTATGTTAAGGATATCCTTTTGGCAAGTTAGTTCTATCATAATGTTGGTGCGACTAGCATTTTAGTACTGGCATAGAAACTAGAATGTATGGTTAGCTGTTACGAGTAGACTTGAGGTCGTAGTGTAGCATCCCTGAAAGGGGTAGATCACGTTTCATACAACCCCTCGATGTATTTAGCCGAGGATCTTCTACTCATGCGGATTGCTTACGGAGCTATAAATCTCTTATGGGGCTATGTTGCTGCTTATGCCTGTGGGGCTATAGATTGCTTACGGAGCTATGATGCAGCTATCACTCACGTGAACTACATAACTTCTTTCGGAGCTATGGTATGGCTTACGAGCTACCAAATCACTTGCAGAGCTATTAAGTGTCCAAAGGGACTAGAGTTAAACTTGCGGGGCCATGTTGGAGTCTTCTATAAGCTCCTTCTATGTCAAAGGTGATATTACCAACCCTCCCAAGGGTCTGACCTATCTGAGACGTAGTTGCAGTCACTTATGGAGCCTCAAGGGTACCGATAGGGGTATATAGATTGATTGACACTTGCAAGGGCTTATGGGGGCCCAGGTAGGTTATTATATGTTGTTTGCACCTTCCAGGCTTATGGGGGCCCGGTTAGGTTCTTGATTGTTTATATTTGCTTGCCAGTTATGATTTAAGTCGTAAGGCCACTTAGGTTGAACTCTTATTCCCCCTGTTGCTTACTTTCGATTCTTTTATCAATTTGTTTAGTTATTTTCATTACTACCTTACATATTCTGCACATCTTGTACTGACGCCTATCCTTGGGGCACTACATTACTTGCCTGCAGGTGTGGATAGACATGGTTCAGGACCTTCCTAGCTGTCAGCCTGAGTTAGCAGTTCAGTCAGCTCCTTTTCTCTGGAGTTGATAGTTAGAAAGGTTTGTTCTTGTGTTGTATAGCTTTTGGTAGGTCGTGGCCCTGTCCCGACCACTATTCCACTCGTAGAGGCTTGCAAACTACAGTTTCTCTATTGTTGGTTGTTGTTGTTGACCGTGTGGGGCCTATGTATGTTCTATTTTGTGTGTTGGTTGTTTGGGGCCTAGTTTAGTAAGTTTGTTAGCAGCCTTGTCGTCTATAGCTTGAGTATGACCGTCTGTTCCTTTTCTATTATAACTAGACAACATGATGGTCTTGTCAGCATGCATAGGATCCCTGTATTACATTGTTGTTGGTTAGCTATTTTCTTTTACAGGTGGCTATGTGTCCTTGTCAGCCCGAGGCAATGTTTACAGCCGAGATATAACTCGTCGGTTTCTTGATTTGGGTTACGGGCTTGCACCAGGAGTGCATAAGCCTAGCCAAGTCGGTTTAGATCCCAGTATGGCATTAGGTGTCAGTCATGCCTCCCAAGGTGGGGGGTGACAAAAGGTATTTATACAGACATTAGAAATCTTTTCCTAAGCTAACAGGGAAGTTTTCATATCTGGCACTGACTCGTCCTATGATTGTTTGTACGATTCATAATAGGATCGTAGGGGTCATACCTTGGTCTCGTATGTTCCTTGGCTGCTGAAGAATTAACTAAGTGTTAGCAATTGGTACAACTCGTACCATAATCCTACGAGTCGTACAATCCATCCGTGGCTTGGGTTTGAGAACTTTGACATCTTCTGAAGTATGCTACGAGTGGTGTGGTATGCCTTGTACCTTGCTCCCACAACTCATAATTGCTTGTTGCATCTTGAGTTCTGCCAAGTCTTTAAGAATTACTGAAACTCCCCACGGCTCCTAGTACAGGTCGTAGGTAGATGCTATGATCCGTAGGTTCCACTAGTATCAGGAGACTTCTTGTGCAAATTTTCTCTGAAGTTTTCCACGAGTTTCAATACGGCTCGTACTGAGAGTCGTACCTTGCCTTTGCACTGTTCCAGCATTCTGAGCTTTTCCATGATTCTCAGTACGGCTCATACAATCTAGGTACAGCTTATACTGAGATCAGTACTTGATTGATTTTCTGCACTTTTATGCATCTTTTGCACATTTTTGCTCCAACGCCTATTTTTCATGAAAAAAAAGTTAAAACACCTCATATACGTATAAACTTACCTAAGTCCATGCTATTTTCTCAGTTTTAAGCGTCGAAAGTACTGTAAACTCATAGCACATCAAAGTGCTAAAAGGTGACACTTCAATTTTCGGGAGGAGACAAGAAGTTCTATTTTCTTCTAAGATTTTTCTTCATTACTCTTTATTGTTGTTGATTCAAATGATGGTTTCTTTGGGTTTACACTTGAACATAAGTGGCTAAACTCCGAATTCTAGTGTTTTGGCCATAGCTTGATGGTTGTAGTTTGAATATTCATTTATGCTAGACGTTAAATTATTTTTTTCAAGATTGTTTATGCTTACTTGATTTCATGTTTATTCGTTAGTCTGATCATCTTTTGAATATTATATATTGGCTCATCGGTTGAACTCGGAAGAGGAAACTAATGAGGGTTAAAAAAAGCATAGAGTAGGTTTTGATTCCTTGTCAAAAGTTCAAGGAATTGATTTCATTGATGAGGATAGGGATATACCCTACAACCCTACTCAGTTGAATCAAGTATCTTCAACCGTTGTCTCATGTTTCTCCTGCAACCATAGGGATATAGGTATTAGGGTTTGTGATGTAGTTCTTGGCTATTCGAGAGAATAGTCAAGAAATGAGTTCGTAACTTGCAACTAGCAGTCTTTAGAAGGATTTAGTCCAGCGTATTTGAATCCTAAAAGTCAACCTGAAAGAGATAGTACCAAGACCCTGGATTTTAATCATCATTTGAATTACAACTCTCTTCCAAATGAATTTATTTTATTAGCTTTAATTTACATTTCAAGTTGTAGTAGAAAATAATCTCTAAACTCTTTCCAAATTTTACTAGTGTTTTCTTGAATATTGAAATAAAGATTCAACATAAGCAATTAATCTGATAAGTCTTTTTGGGTATGATATCGGGACTTCACCATCCTATATTACTTGACGACCACATATGCTTGCATGTGCCCTTGGCAATATCAAGTTCTTGGTGTCGTTGCTGGGGACTTGAATATTGATTAATTGTTTATGGCTGGAATATTTAATCCATTGTCCATTATTTTACGTTGGTTTGTGGTTGTTGAATATTTTAGGTGTTGTTTATTCGGTATGTGACAGCTACTTGTAGTCGAGGACAACGTTGACTCATTTTGATTCGAAAATCGAAAGAACATTTCATAAGTTAGCAATGGCAGAGAACAATGAGCAAGAATGGGGAAAAAATCAAGAAAGGATTCCATTGCTAAACTTTACTAGGCCGAACTTGGAGAACGCTTCCAAAGAGATCATCAAGCCGGCCATCTCTGGAAATTTTGAGTTGAAGGAGGGAACCGTGTGGTTGGTAAAAAATACTTATCAATATCAGGGCAAGCCGCATGAGGATCCCCACAGGGATTTGATGACATCTGTGGAACTAAGTGAGAACTTTCACTACCAAGATGTTTCTGATGAGTATGTTAAGCTCACTTTATTCTTGTTTTTATTGATTGGATAGGCAAAGGTATGGCTTCAAAATGAGCCAGATGGGTCCATCACTACTTGGGAAGTTATTTCCAGTAAGTTCATAAATAGATTTTTCTCTTTGAGGAGAAAAAAAGAGTTGAGAGGGAAGATCTCAAGGTTCATTAAGAAGGATGGTGAAACCTTGCCTCAAGCTTGGGAAAGATACAAGGGATATCTGCGAGATTTCCCACATCACAAGCAGCCAAAGGAGATCATTGAGCATAACTTTATAGAGAGACTGAAGCCAGAGTCTAAGACTACTGCACAGGGGAAAATCTTATCCAAAAGCTCGATGAGATAGAGGCTTTGTTGAATCTCATCTCAGCTGGGAGTCAAGACTATCAGAACTCAGGTAGAGGTTTTGCAGCAACAAAGGTTCTAGGGAAACTTGAGGTTGATGGTGTGGCTGCAATTCGGTCAGATATCAGCCAGTTAGTGAATGTGATAAGCAAGTTAGTGACCACACCAGCAGTAAGTCAGGTTCATTAGGTTCAGCAAGTTCAAACTCCACCGCCATCATGTGAGGCGTGTGGAGAAAGTCATGCTTATTCAGGTTGCCCAATAAACCCAGAATCTATCTATTTTGTGGGGAAACAAGGTTGTAGTGAAGGATTTTCAGGAAGCAGTTATAATTAGGGGTACAGGAATGCAGCTAACCCCCCATGTGGAGGAAATCAGAACTTTCAAAGACCCATAAATAACTTTCAGAGAAATCAGGGCCAGCAGCCTAGTAGTTCCTTATAGGAGACCATGACGCAATGGATGGTTCAGTAGACTCAGGTTGTTAATAAGATGCAGAAGTCAATCCATGAGTTGGAGAGACAAGTAAGTCATTTGGAAATTCAACAGAGGACTAGACCTCAAGGGGCACTTTCAAGTAATACTGAGAAGAACCCCAAGGAGAATGTCAACGCAATTTCTTTACGCAGTGGAAAAGAGTTGGGTGAAGTGATACCCAGAGAAAATAAAGCAGAGGTAGAACAAGTTGTAAAGTCAAAGCAGGAGGCTAGTGAGTCAATTTATTCACAACCAAGAGTAGTAGAAGTCAGATCACCTCCTCCATTTCCACAGAGATTTAGAAAGTAGAAGGCGGATGCAACTTGTAAGAAATTTCTAGATGTCTTGAAGTTTGAGACTGTGGCTCTCACAGAGGAGTGCAGTTCTCAGGTCAAAAACAAGATTCCACCAAAGTTGAAGGACCCCGGGAGCTTCATTATTCCAGCCATCATTATAAGCAGAGAGGTTGGTTCAGTATTGGGTATTCTGGGTGCAAGCATCAATATTATTCCTATATCATTGTTTAGAGCGTTGGAGTTAGGAGAACCACATCCCACTACAGTGACACTGCAGTTGGCTTACACGTCCATCACTTATCCTGACGACATTATTGAAGAAGTGTTGATCAAAGTGGGACCATCATCTTGGCCATGGACTTTATTATCCTTGACTACGAAGCTAATGAAGCAGTGCCCATCATTTTGAGAAGAGAATTCTTGGCTACCATAGATGTAGTTATAAGGATGAGATCAATCAAGATGTTGATGACTTTGGATGGTCAGGAAGCAGTTTTTGATGTATTTAGGGTGGCACGATTGCCGCCCCACTATGAGGAGCTAAAGACTATCATGGCAATAGAGCCTGAAATGTCTACTAAGGCCTTAGAGCAATATTTATCACAGGAAGACCCACTGGGGAGATCTTTGGAATTTGAGAAGGAATAGGTGAATAGATCAGAGGTGACTAAATGCTTAGAAGTCTTGGATGCTACCAACTCCTATAATAGGAGAAAGGATCCTTTGGAGACACTTGACAAACCTTTGACTTGGGAGAAGTCGAAATCTTCTACTGAGAAGGCACCAGTTCTTGAATTAAAACCTTTACCTGCTTATTTGAAATATGCTTATTTAGGCAGTAAAAACACTACCTATGATAATATCTGCTTTGTTGTCTTATGAACGGGTTGATAGATCCTTGAAGGTGCTACAGAATCATGTGACAGTTGTCACGACCCGAACGTAGACCCGGATCGTAACACGGGACAAAGAGTCCTGAGAGACTCCAAGTCGACCCATGGCATGAACATACATATAACTCAATATCAATAAAGCAGAATACTTAGCATAACGATATAGTGGAAGCATAAACATAACATAACATGGTAAGTGGAACGTACTACATACATAACAGCTGACTCGTTCAAAATCTGCATCGAGCCACACCATGACTCATTCTTCTATCGCACAAGTCGTGGTTTCCTTCCGTTACATAGACTGGATATTTTAAAACTCCTTCCTACGACTGGTGACCATGACCGATTGATCCTCACGATGGGTCATCCCATGACCCGTTACTCCCACTTAGGCTGAGGACCAGTTCCCACCATGACTCCACACAACTACTCATTGTGACAAACAATGGGTCGTTACTTCCCTCGTCACATCCAACTACCACCTAGTCATACCTCACCACGGGTGATCCCCACGGGTCATTGGTTGGACCAACGATCCGTTAGGTTATCGGTTCCGTGGGATTTTTCCCAAATTCAGCCAACTCCCATTTTTAAATCCCAGGTCTAATCTTAGGCACTTCCGGAGTATTACAATATCTCCCTCTTGGGAATATTCGTCCTCAAATGTGGGAAACATATAGAAAATAGAGAAATGCAATTATTACACTCGAATACTGATCACTTAAATCAAAAACTGACGGAATGACCATCTCCAATTCAAACTACATAGTTGAACTAAATTCAAGATTCATATTGCTACACCCCATAAAAATGTCAAAGGTTAGTAGGCATACGCGTGGATTTGTGACGAATAAGAAGAGCTTGAAGCATGTGGGAAGAGCCTCGGAAGCAGGGTCTAACGGGACCGGGACATGAAGGGCCAGCGTGACATGCCAGCCCCCCTGCGCGATGGGCAGCGCGAGGCACCGGACTTGCCTGCGCGCTGGGTAGTGCGAGGTGCCGGCCATGCCACCGACCTATCTATATATAAGTCCTCCTTGTTCAATTTAAATCACTAGAAACATGAGGCTTCGGCTAGAGTAGAGGGATTATGCAATTTTCTACTGATTTCCATCAAATTACACTATCAAATGCTGTCCAATATCAAATTAACTTCAAGTATTGAATCCTAAGCCTACAGGGAGCATTACTACGGAGTTATTTTCTTGAAATTCGAACAGCAAATTGTAACCCCGCCGAGCAAAAGTTGTCAGAATTGCTCCAAATTGATTCCTAAATGATTACAGGCATCAAGTAAGCATTTCTCTCTTATAAACCCTCGGGAATTTAAAGGTTTTCAGCTGTATTTTACGTAGTTGAATTATAGTTGCTATTAATATCAAAAGTTATCATTTTAAGCTGAATTTGGTATTGAAATTCATCTCTTTCTCCCAATATAATGGTTACAGCTAAAAAGAGCTGATGAATACAAGTTGAAACATGTCGGTTATTTGGGAAACGACAGTCGAAGTATGTAAGGCTTAACCCTCGACAAGTCATTCTCGTCGTACAGTGCTACGACTTATGTTCTTGAATGGAAATAACGGTCCTATATGCTGCAGATAGTTGCTACCAATAGATTGTAATTAGACATGTTGTAATTAGATGTTGTTGGTATATAAAGACCAGATATGCTGTGATTAGATGCTATCATAGATTACAATTATATATGTTGTGGTTAGCTTCTAGAAAACGTATATAGATTATACCACAGTATCCCTCGTCGGGAAAGAACGTGTTAAGTGTGATACGCGCTAGAAGCATCATAGAAACTCTTATACTCTCCAGTTTATTGTATTAGTAGAATTGTATATTTTATTGCCAGACCTAGACCTTAGAAGCTCCTGAATAGTTATCAGGCATGAGTTAGTAAGTTGAACAACATAGGCACAACTAGGTGATTTAACTGCCAGTTTGGCACCTGTATTGTCAGGAAAGAACGCCTAGGGGCCATTGGTTAACTCTCACGCCCCAGGTCAGAAATTTATATAGGAAGGCCATACTTTAGAGTTAGTATCCTAGGATTGCCTAGTGAACTAAGTGACATCCTACCATCTAGTTAGCTATTACCAGTGATTGTCAGTCTCAATTAACTTAGCATTCGTCATACAGGTTGCCCAAGAAGCCAGCCCAGTCGTCCAGGTCGAATAAACCCGTGGGTACTCTAAGGAAGGGGGCCTATTAGTAGTTAGAGGTAGGGCCAGCGCCCTAGCCGGTTCATATAAGATACTCAGGTACCGATTGTCAAGAGTAGCTAAGTCTATATAAACTTGTCTATAAGGTTAGGAATCACCCAAAAAAGTCATACAAGATATGAGTAGGCCAAGATGAGGTCTAAAGGACTAGCACCATGTTAGTATAGTACTACCCACAGGCTAAGAATGTCGGTAAGCTGCCTGTGGAGGATTAGGGGTAAATCGCTCAAAAGCAGGTTCGTCAGTAATAGCCCTACAGTTAGAGGAACTAAGTAATTAGTCACCCGTGACCCCACAGTTGTTTATGAGTTATAGTTGTCTGGGCAGGATATTTAGAGTTATGTTAGGCCACTCCAGATCTCTCCCTATCCAGTCTAGACTATTAGAGATCATGATCACTACCAGGATCCTTTGATCAGATACAGGTACACGGGGATGCCTGCTAGAAGCCTTACAGACTATTCTAGGGAGTGAGCAGCAGTAGCCTTAGGCCCAGAAGGTCAGATACGCCTTTTGAGTGGCTAGATTGAGATTTCAGTAGAGCACCTTGGTTGGGGTTGCCCTCCCTCAGGAGCCTTTCGTGACCACCACAGGATTACTAGCTGTGTCATCGCCCATGACGGGCTAGATGACGTTACTCCAAGGAGCGGTATGCCGTCCACGAGGAACGAAGATGAGGTACGAGAACCTTATATAGTCCATTCCATTGTTGGACTATTTTTATGCCGTATTAGCACCACACCCTCGTCGAGCTTGGTGCTCGGGGTACAGACAGCAGGAGTCCACCGGACTCATACACAGTTACAGATCAGGAGCCAAGCGGGCTCAGTTGCAGACCTAGGGGGACAAGTAGGTTGGCTATAGCACCAGTAGAGTCATAGAAACCTGGATAGGGGTATATAGATAGAGGTGTACTTGTCAGGGCTTATGGGGGTCCCGGTAGGTTATTTCTGTATTTCTTGTACCTTCCAGGCTTATGGCGGCCAGGTTAGATTCTTGTTTGTATTCTTGTCTACTAGTATAGCTTATGAATATATGATTGTACAGTTGTAGCTCATATACGAGTAGTGTTTTTCTAGATGCAGATTACGAATAAGACAGTTTATAGGTTAATCTTTCTGCCCCTTCTCTCTATTTACTTTCAGTCTTTAATAGCTTACTTGTTGCCTTACATATTCGGTACATATTGCACTGATGCCTATCCTCGGGCGCTGTATTACTTTTCTGCAGGTTTAGATAGACAGAGTTCAGGCTTTTCAGTAGCAGTTATTCAGAGTCAGAAGTTTGGCCAGCTCCCTTCGTTCGGAGTTTCCAGGTTGTAGAGGTTACAGTCCTTCAGTTGTATAACATTTGGGGGTAGGTGATCTTGGGCAGAATTATATGCCCAAGTGATGCTCAAATGCTTTATTTCGTCTTGTTTATCTATCTTTAATTGTACATTCTCATGTGATTTGTAGTTAAAATGTGAATTTATACTAACCAACATGATTAGTGTGGTTTTGCAGGAAAAATGTAATTTTAGAAAGCTAAGTTGCATGTTGGTGAAAATCGGGAATGGACTCGGAAGCGAGCACTGGAAAAGGTCAAGGAAAAGCAACAAATATAGGGGCTCCACGATGGAGCCGTGTCACACTGCCAGCGCGGAGGCAGTCTGCCTCGGATGATTTATTTTGACAAATTTCCAGTGAAGGTTCGCGACGGCGTCATGGCACGTTGGCCAAGCCCCGCGTTACATGCAGTGGCACGTTGCCTATATTTACCTGGAACATAAATTTCAGTGAGGGTCTGCGTTTGCACCGTGTCACTGAGGCAGTGCTCCGTGATGCACTCCGTGACACGTTGCTTGTTATTCTGGGAAAAATTCCCACTAGTATAAATAGCATACTTAGGTTTATTTTTAATTATTCTGACTTAGTTGAGCAAGGACGTGGGTTACAGGCAGTTGAGGGGACGAAATTCTTAGGGTTCTTCTCTAACTCTTTCTCCTTTATTTCAATTGTTTGTATGATTTATACTCATTTGATGATGTTTAATCCATAAATGAGTGGATAAATTCACTTCTTGCTGAGGTTAAGAACATTTGTAGTGGAATGTAATTGTTGATCATTTTGGTTTTTCATCTTTTCTTTCATGGTTGTTCTATCAATTCTTGTTCTTACTGCATTAATGTCTGGCCAATGTTAATGTATATCTAAAAAATCCAGTTTTATCTTGAAAAAGAAAGAAATTGGAAAGTTGTGAATTGGTAGGATATGATCTCTTCTTATTTTGGGAAAATTGAGAATTGATTTACCTTCAGAATAGAAATATATCTGAAAGTTGTATTAGTCAATTAAGGAATTGGTTTCGTATGGCTAGAACATGAAATTCTTTTATCACAGAAATGTAGGTTGAAGGTTCATGATTCTTAAGTTGGGTAGAATACGAAAGTTTCTCTCCATAGGCAATAATTCTTGACTAGCAACCGAAGGAAAGATTAACCGAAGTGTATCGATAAATTACTTCCCTGCATGTTCGTTTTGGGGTCAGCTTGCTCATTACTATAGTTCAGACTCACTTTATCATTTTGTCTTAGATTAGTATAAATTAGGAAACAAACTCTCCAAATCTTCTTTAAATTATTGTCTACATTTTTAGAGTTAGAGTTCATTAACATTTAATTCGATTATTACCTTGGTTCAGTCCCTGTGGGATCGATACTTGGCTTACTTTATCTATTTTACTACTTGTTCGACCACGTGCACTTGCGTGTAGTTGTGAAAAACACCGAACAAGTTTTTGGCGCCGTTGTCGGGGACTGGCAATTGGTAAAATTGTTTTCTTAAGTGTTAGTCTACGATTTCTTATTAGTGCTGACAACTTTATCTTAGCCTGTCTTTTGCAGATACTGAATTCTGTTGAACACTGGCAAGAGACAAAGGGTTGGTGTTACTTAGAGCCGGAAAGACAGTTCCATCGTCAAAGAAGAGAAGCTCTAGAGAAAAAGCTACAATTGCTCAGACAAACAATCCTGGAGCAACAACAGAATCCACCACTTCTAAGGGCAGTGTTAGTGCCCGAGGAAATGGCAGCTAGGCCGGTTCGCGAAGTGGCAATCCCACATGCTAACAATGTTACATCAAGCATTTGCAAACCTGAGCCAGGAGGGAGGTTTGAGCTGAAACAAAATATGGTGCAATTGCTGCACACCAGCGGGCAATTCACAGGTCTCCCTCACGAAGATCCACAACAACATCTCCAAAACCTTTTGGAGATAAGTGACACTTACATCCCACTGGAGTATCATCTGATTACGTAAGGCTTACATTGTTCCCATTTTCACTATTGGGAGAAGCAAAGAGGTGGTTGAAAGCCGAGCCACCTAATTCCATCACCACTTGGGATGATCTTGCAAGAAAATTTTTGATACGGTTCTTTCCATCCGGTAAAACAGCAAGACTTAGAAGTCAGATTCTAAGTTCTAAACAAAGAGAGGGGGAGAATCTGTATCAAGCTTGGGAAAGATTCAAATCCATGTTACGAGATTGTCCTCACCACCACCAGTCCAATGATGTGCTGGTGCATACTTTCATAAAGGGTTTGGAACCCCACACAAAAATTTTGCTAGACTCAGCAGCTGGAGGACAAGCATTAGAAAAGACTTACTAGGAGCTGTATACTTTGTTAAATCGTATTTTGCAGGGAAATCCAGAGTGGAATGCGGACTCATCTAGAGGAGGAACAAGGAAAGCTGTAGGAGTCTTGGAAGTGGATGGTTTTACAGCTATCACTGCACAGATAGCTGCATTACAAAATCAATTCAACACCCACTTCATCATATGAGCTTGAATCAATATCAAGCCCCAGTTAATGTAGTGCAGCAGATTTGGTGTGAAGTATGCGGTAGTAATGAACACTCAACTGAGTGTTGTGGTGCAAATCCAGATTCAGTGAACTTTGTCGGTAATGTACAGAGAAATAATCACCAACAGTATGGCAAAAACTACAACTCTAATTGGAGGAATCATTCAAATTTCTCCTGGGGTAGTAACAGCCATCAAGGGCAGAGTTCGAATCAGGGTGCATAGAGAAATCAAGGAGGGCAGCAGAACTATCAGACTCAATACAGAAGCAACAATGCACCTCCTCCACCACCATCACCCAGCATTGAGTAAATGTTTAAAACAATGATAGCTAACCAAGCTCAATTGCAGGCTGACTATGTAAAATTGGCGGCAGATGTAAAGAACAATCAGTTAGCTACAAAGGCATTGGAGTACCAGTTTGGGCAACTAGCAGGAGCTCAAAACACCAGGCCAAGAGGAGGACTACCGAGTGACACTGACCCGAATCCCAAGCAAGTAAATGCAGTGACCAAAAGGAGTGATTTACAACTCAAGGAGGTGGAACTAGAAAGACCACCTCAGCAGTCAGGAGCAGTGGAGAAAGAAAGGGAACACGATGATGAGAGGGGGAAGAAGAAGAAAGCTGAACCAGAAAGACCACCACCCCCGTTCCCTCAAAGATTAAAGAAACACAAGGAGGAAGTATGTTTCAAAAAGTTCATGGAGGTACTTAAACAGGTACACATTAATTTACCTCTTGTTGATGTTTTGCAGGGAGTGCCAAAGTATGCAAAGTATATCAAGGACATTGTAGTGAACAAAAGCAGATTGACGGAGTATGCTACAGTGGCGCTTACGGAGGAGTGCACTTCCCCAATACAGAACAGGTTGCCAACAAAGCTCAAGGACCTTGGGAGCTTTACAATTCAAATCACAATTGGGCAAAATATCCAAGCTCGTGGACTATGCGATTTGGGAGCGAGTATTAACTTGATGCCGACATCGGTGTTCAAGAAGTTGGGGTTGGGCAGTCCTAGACCAACTACGGTGATCTTGCAGTTAGCAGATCATTCTTTGGCCATACCAGATGGCATTGTGGAGGACGTGCTGGTGCAAGTGGGCTCCCTTATCTTCCCAATAGATTTTGTTATGCTGGATTTTGAGTCGGATATGGAAGTCCCATTTATTTTGGGATGTCCTTTATTGGCAACCGGGAAAGCGTTGATTGATGTAGCTGCAGATGCGGGCACATGACAAAGTGGAGGTATTTGATGTATTTAAGGCCATGAAGCTTCCGGCCATACATGAGGAGCTTTCAGTAATCAGTGTACTTGATCAAGCAGAAGTTCTTCAAATTGTTGAATCTCAAGATTCATTGGAAAGAGCATTGCTGTGCTCCGATCATTTTAGAGATAGAGATACTTATGAGGTGGTGCAAATGCTGAATGAACCACAAAGGTATCCAAGGAAGTAGGACTTTTAGCCTTTAATGAGGTCCCTAGAACCATTACCGAAACCATCTATTGAGGAAGCACCAAAGCTGGAATTGAAAACATTGCCTCCCCATTTAAAATATGTCTTTTGGGGGGAAGAGGATACTTTGCTAGTCATCCTCTCCGCAGAATTGACGGAGGCACAGGAAAAGGAAGCATTGGTGGTCCTCAGAAGAAGGAAGAAAGCAATGGGCTAGCAAATGTCAGATATTCAGGGTATCAACCCAGCTTTTTGCACACATAGAATTTTCATGGAGACAGGAGCAAAGCCAACTGTTCAGCCTCAGCGAAGGTTGAATCTGGCGATGAAAGACGTGGTTAGGAAAGAAGTAATTAAGTGGCTTGATGCAGGTGTGGTCTATCCTATTTCAGACAGCGAATGGGTCAGCCCCGTTCAGTGTGTCCAAAAGAAAGGAGGGATGACCGTGGTCACCAATGAGAAGAATGAGTTGATCCCTACTCGCATCGTCACAGGCTGGCGGATTTGCAAGGACTACAGAAAGCTCAATGAAGCCACAAGGAAAGATCACTATCCTATCCCGTTTATTGATCAGATATTAGACAGATTGGCGAGACAAGAATATTATTGTTTCCTTGATGGGTACTCTGGCTATAACCAAATACCATAGCACCGGAGGATCAGGAGAAAACTACTTTTACATGTCCTTATGGGACATATGCTTTTAGGCGAATGCCACTTGGGTTATGCAATGCACCCGCCACATTCCAGAGATGCATGATGGCTATCTTTCACGACATGGTGGAGTATTTCATCAAGGTATTTATGGATGATTTTTCTATTTTCGGTAATTCGTTTGCTACTTGTTTGAAGAATCTTGACAGGGTGCTAGCTCGCTGTGAAGAATCCAACCTTGTACTCAACTAGGACAAATGTCATTTCTTAGTCAAGGAGGGTATCGTCCTTAGCCATAAAGTGTCTTGTAAGGGGTTGGAGGTCGATCGTGCAAAGATCGAAGTTATTGAGAAGCTACCACCACCTGTGTCGGTGAAGGGTGTTTGTAGTTTTCTCGGGCATGCAGGGTTCTATAGACGGTTCATCAAAAACTTCTCCAAAATTTCTAGACCATTATGCAGATTGCTAGAAAAAGAGGTGAAGTTCGAGTTTGATGATGAGTGTGTCAAAGCATTCTAGGAGTTGAAGCAGAAATTGATAGAAGCACCTATCCTTATTTCTCCAGATTGGGAACAACCATTTGAACTAATGTGTGATGCAAGCGATGTGGCTGTGGGAGCTGTATTGGGGCAGCGGAGGAATAGAATCTTTCATTCTATTCATTATGCAAGCAAAACACTGAACACTGCCCAAAGTAATTATATAGTCACAGAAAAGGAGATGCTAGCATTGGTGTTTGCGTTTGATAAATTCAGGTCCTATTTGGTGGGTTTAAAGAGTAGTGGTGTATACTGATCATGCAGTGATTCGGTATCTGCTTAACAAGAAGGATGCAAAGCCCAGGCTGATCAGATGGATCTTGTTGTTGCAAGAGTTTGACCTAGAAATTAAAGACAGAAAGGAGAGTGAGAATCAAGTGGCAGATCACCTATCGCAATTGGAAAGCCGGTCGCATGTGAGGGAAGGTGACGACATCAAAGAGGAGTTTGAGCAGCTCTTGGCAATAGGGAAGCTGAGATCCCGTGGTATGCATACATAGTGAATTTTCTAGTGAGGAGTCTATCCACCGGAGGCTACGGCTCAGCAGAGAAAAAAATTGAAGCATGATTGCACGTATTTTATTTGGGATGAGCCTTACTTGTTTAAACAGGGACCGGATCAGGTTATGAGAAGATGTATCTCGGAGAGCCAGATTGCAGAAGTTTTGAGGAGTTGTCACTCTTCATTGTATGGAGGGCACAACAGAGGCGAGCGGACAATGCACAAAGTGCTACAGTCAGGTTTCTTTTGGCCTACACTGTTCAGAGACTATGGAATACTTCAAAAATGTGTGATAGATGTCAAAGGACAAGCACAATTGGTAGGAGGCAAGAGATGTCGCTGCAGCATATACTAGAAGTGGAGATCTTTGATGTATGGGGTATTGATTTCATGGGCCCGTTCCCACCGTCATTTGGTAATCATTACATCTTGGTGGCCGTTGATTATGTATCAAAGTGGGTTGAAGCACTAGCTTGCCCCAGGAATGACAACAAGGTGGTAACAAAATTTGTTGAAAAACATATTTTCACCAGGTTCGAGACACCCCGAGCATTATCAGTGATGGAGGGGCTCATTTTGTCAATGCAAGTTTCAAGAAGTTGCTAGCTAAGTATGGGGTGCGCCACAAGGTGGCAACAGCATATCATCCCCAAACTAGTGGGCAAGTGGAGGTGTCGAACAGAGAAGTGAAGCAGATTCTCCAGAAAACAGTGAATGCACAACGTAGTGATTGGTCAAGCAAACTCAACGATGCGTTGTGGGCATATAGAACTGCTTAAAAGACACCAATTGGGACTTATCCATACCGATTGGTCTATGGAAAAGCGTGTCTTCTGCCGTGGAGCTAGAACATCGAGCTTTCTGAGCCGTGAGGAAATTGAATATTGACCTAGAGCTAGCGGGCAAGAAGAGGCTGATGCAACTCAGCGAACATGATGAGTTTCATTGGAATGCTTATGAAAGTGCCAAGGGCTACAAAGAGAAAACAAAGAGGTGGCACGATAAGCATATGGTGCATCGTATTTTTGAGTCGGGGCAGAAAGTGTTGCTTTTCAATTCAAGATTGAAGCTGTTTCCAGGAAAAATTGTGGTCCAAATGGTCAGGGTCGTTTGAGGTAGTGAGAATGACTCCGCACGGGGCAGTAGAGTTGTGGTAAGAAGATCAAAGTGCCACGTTCTTAGTCAATGGGCAGCGGTGTAAGCATTATTGGGTGAGGACGTTATTCGAGAGAAGACGTCCGTCACTCTAGAGGATGATTGAGCTTTAATGACGTCGAGCCGCGACGGTATCCAGGCGCTGCACGGGAGGCAACCCGTGAAATTGTTGTAATAGATGAGTAGAATTAGTATATAAAAAAAAAGAAAAAAAAAAGAAAAAAAAAGAGAAAAAATAATAAAAATAAAAACAAAAATTGTGGTTGCGTATGAAACCTATGAATTCTAACCAATTTCTTGTTGTGAGATGATTTTCAGGTGGAACGGAGGGCAAAAATGCAAAGGATCGCAAAGGAAAAAATCAAGGTGAGAAAAAATTAAAAAGTGGCAAAACAGTGAGCCTGTGCGATGGCTCCGTGTCACGGAGGAGGGCCTCCGCGTTACCCTCCGTGACACGTTGAAGCCAATTCTGGAATTTTTACAAATTTCAGAAGGCTGGCGCGATGGCTCCGTGTCACGGAGGGGGTGCTCCGTGTCACGGAGGGGGTGCTCCGTGTTACCCTCCATGACACGTTGAGGTGTTATCCGCGTCGGGTCACACCGGGTGACCCGCGCGAAAAAACCTCCTTTTAACCCCGAAAACCCCTCAATTTTCCCATTTCTCACTCCCCTCCGCGACAAAACTCCTAAAATCCCTCCTTCCCCAACGTGACACGGACCTAGGATCGAATTTTCTTCAACTTTTCTTCGACTTCATCGAATTTAAGGTATGTTCTTGAACTTAACCTCAATTTTTGCCGAAATTTTTAATTTTTGAGCATGTGAGGTGAGTAAACCTTGCCCTAAGTGTAAATTGAGCTTGAATTCATTTAAGTTATTGTTGATTGATGTTCGTAGTATCGTAATGAACTCGATAAATACATGGTTGATTGAATTTTTGCGAAATTGGTAGCTAGGGTTGGTATGTGAATAGGAAGAAATGAAATTTGGTTGAAAATGTGAAAAATAATTGGGTTGTGCATGTTGGGTAAGGTGAATTATGTGTGAATATAGATGAATATGCTAAATAAACAAGGGAATTTTCGGGAAAATGAAATTGGTGAATTGCATAGGTTGTTGTTGTTGAGAAAAATTTGGGCTAAGTGCTATGTGATGTAATGGAATCGATGGTGATATTGTGATTAGTTGTACGAAGTCTAAGTAGTACATAGTAATTATTACATCTACTTATCTGAATGCACGAGGCATGTTGATTGATAAAAATTGGAAAAGAATGATTGTCTTGCCGAATTGTTTTCATTGTGGCTTAAGACAAAGTGTGGGGTGGCCTAACTCAACCCAACCTTAGTCGAAGTTAATTTTGACTTGAATAACAGTGGGACTATCTGTTTGATTTGACAGGAACAATGTCAAGCAGGCAACACAAAGGAAAAGGCGCATCTATATTACGCGCCAGGAGAAAAAGGATTAGACTGGGAACAGCAGTTCCAGTAGCACCAACGGTTCCACGCGGCCAACGCCGTCAATACGGAACCCGATGGGTCACTGACGAAGGGAAGAAATGGTATGCCAAACATAAGGAGACCAAATACTTCCCTAAGGCGCACATTGTAAGGGAGCCACTTGCACAGGAATTCCCCAGAATAGTACACCGGATTGACATTGTCGGGCTGAACTTCATCTTCGAAGAGCCTAAGGAGTGCAATCCCCATCTGATCCGGGAGTTCTACGCAAACTGGAACCCGACACTCCGCAGTCACACCGTCAAGATGAGGGGGCAGGTTGTCACCTTTGAGCCCCATCACCTTAATGTCATATTGGGGGTGCGGGACACAGACGCCCATGTACTCCGGCAGCTAAACATAACTCCACCCTATGCGGATATCAGACGCACTCTGTGTGGAGCCTGTTCGACAGCACGGTGAAGCAGGCACAAGGAGAGGGGCTACCATCAGACACTGTCTTACTCTCAAATGAATAGGGAAGCCAGGATTTGGCTTAAAATTGTGTGTTCCTGCCTGATCCCGGGGTGCACATGACAGATGTCACCCGGGATCGTGTGTGTTTAGTCTATGCCCTGATGAAAGGGCTGGAGATAAATGTTGGGGCGGTGATCATCTCCGCCATAAAGAGAGCCCATTTGCATCAAGGGCATAGGTACGGGTTTGGTGGTTTGCTGACCACGTTTCTGAGGGGCCTTGACATCGAGGAGGAGGCCCTAGACTACATCCCTCAAATGGATAGGCGCGCCTTGGACGTCACCAAAATCAAGGCACCCAACACCACTCATGGGCCAGTTCTCACGCTAGCCGAGTGATATGCTCGGGATGATCAATATATAGCCCGCATGTACGGGATGCAGATGCTGCAGTTGTGCATAGGCGGGAGGCCAGCAACAGAAGATGAGCTATGGCAGCTCGAGCTAGATTACCCCTTTGGTGAAAATGCCCAGGCTCTATACCGAGTGGGGCCAGCTTTTGTGGAGCCTGTTGATGATGATGTCCCTGCTGATGAGGAGACACGTCGCGATGACTCAGCTGTTGAGTCAGATGAGGACAGCGGGGGCGATTCAGATATGGAGGATGAGACAACGGCACCTGATAAAGAAGTTGAATACTTCGATTGATCAGGGAGTTTCACCACCTACTCTTGTGCTATGTTGAATTTTGTGAACACTAGGGACAGTGTTAAGTTTAAGTGTGGGGTGGGAGTAGTTAGATGCCAGTTGTTTTGTTGTTATTTATGTTCATGTCGTGTTGTTGTGCCTGTGGAAAAAAATTGTAACCCTGTGATTTTGTGCGTATGTTTTGTATTGTAAGTCGGTGTTGTAATGAATGTTAAGTTGTTGTCCTGTGTTGAGTTGTTGTTAGCTGATTGTGTAAATATTTTTGTTTTCTATCAAAATTATCGATATTTTTAAAACTTATTGTTGAACTTTTTTTATGATTGGGTTTCTCGGCGTTTGTTTTTGGTGCTTTTACCGAGAATAGTCCCATTGAACCGAAGTCGCAAAAAGTGACCGTTCCCTATGATGGATGGATGACGACCGTCTTAAGGGAAATGTAGTCGATAGGAGTAGTTTTGTTCTTTTCTTTTATTTTCTTTCTTTTGTTTGTTTCCCAAACGTGTCGTTGCTTCATGGTTCGGAATTCTTGTTGTGTGTTGTACATGATATAGAGATGCAAAGATGATTCGTATGAAAGCATGCAAATGTGAAACATGTTTAGACAACTAGGCCATAGAGTTCGATTTGGTTTGATTGAGGTTTAATATTGAATTCTTGTAATTAGCTGATTGAAGAGTCTGTGAATATGTCTTAAGTTGAGCATGTGCAATGAGTGTGAGGTGAGGTTTCGATTCTTCCATGCTATTGTGAAGTGACTAGAACTTGCCTGTTGTGTGTACGAAACGAAATGAAGGATGTGTAGTGTAGGAAAGGATGTAGGCATTTCTTTGATTTAACCTAAAGTTTTTCCATTATCATACCTACCTTGAATGTACATCCTAGTTAGCCCCATTGAGCCTTTAGCCTGTTTTTTCTTTAGTGAAGAGGTAGAAATTGAGCTTAATCCCTTCTTTTCATTATCCATGAATTTAATCCAAAAATCTTAAGCGCTCAAGAAAAATAATTTTCCCACAGTGTCAAGGAGTGAGAAGCGTGAAAAGAAAGGAAAAGCGGAAGTGGTGAAAGTAAAGATAAGGTCAAAGGTGCACTTGCCGAATTTAAATAAAATGAAGTTGTATAACTAATCTTTGTTATTAAGTCGAGTGTGCTTAAAGAAATGGGAAAAAATAAAAAAAGACTTCAAGAATGGGAGGATGAAGGAAGAAACAATGCCCATAATGATGGTGAGATGTACTGAAAAGCGCTTAAGGAAGCTAGTTGCTATTATTGGTTAGCCCAGTATTTACTAGTTCTTTAGCTTACATTACAACCCGTTAAGTCCTACATGATCTTACATCACTCTTCCTTATATTAGTGGAGTAATACACTAGAGGCGAGCCTATGGTTCATGACATGATGCATGTGAATTCTTTGGGAGAGAGAGCGAAATTGTGTTCATATACCCCTACATGTAATGCTTGGGAAATCATATGATTGAAAAAGGGGAAATTCTCTTGTGTTGTGAGGGCAAATGCTTGACGAGAGGTTGAATTTCGGGCCGGATGTCTTGATCAGTTGATTTGCATGAGTTTGCCGAGATCTAGAGCCGATTCTTGAGTCTAGGAGGTCCTAATGTGGTGAATGTCATTGTAGTGATGATACTATGCATGTTTTCTTGATGATTTGCTATAGTAAATAATCGGTATAACCGTAGCTTGAATTGTCGAGCCAAAGTAGCTATACGTGGGTGTCAATTGCATGAGATGTGAGAGTATTGTTCAAGGACGAACAAGGTTTTAAGTGTGGGGTAAGTGATCTTGGGAAGAATTATATGCCCAAGTGATGCTCAAATGCTTTATTTCGTCTTTTTTATCTATCGTTAATTGTACATTCTCATGTGATTTGTAGTTAAAATGTGAATTTATACTAACCAACATGATTAGTGTGGTTTTGCAGGAAAAATGTAATTTTAGGAAGCTAAGTTGCATGTTGGTGAAAATCGGGAATGGACTCGGAAGCGAGCAGTGGAAAAGGTCAAGGAAAAGCAGCAAATACAGGGGCTCCGCGATGGACCCGTGTCACGCTACCAGCGCGGAGGCAGTCTTCCTCGGATGATTTATTTTGACAAATTTCCAGTGAAGGTTCGCGACGGCGCCGTGGCACGTTGGCCAAGCCCCGCGTTACATGCCGCGGCACGTTGCCTATATTTACCTGGAACATAAATTTCCAGTGAGGGTCCGCGTTTGCACCGTGTCACGGAGGCAGTGCTCCGCGATGCACTCCGTGATACGTTGCTTGTTATTTCAGGAAAAATTCCCACTAGTATAAATAGCAAACTTAGGTTTATTTTTAATTATTCTGACTTAGTTGAGCAAGGACGTGGGTTACAGGCAGTTGAGGGGACGAAATTCTTAGGGTTCTTCTCTAACTCTTTTTCCTTTATTTCAATTGTTTGTATGATTTATACTCATTTGATGATGTTTAATCCACAAATGAGTGGCTAAATTCACTTCTTGCTGAGGTTAAGAACATTTGTAGTGGAATGTAATTGTTGATCATTTTGGTTTTTCATCTTTTCTTCCATGGTTGTTCTATCAATTCTTGTTCTTACTGCATTAATGTCTGGCCAATGTTAATATATATCTAAAAAATACAGTTTTATCTTGAAAAAGAAAGAAATTGGAAAGTTGTGAATTGGTAGGATATGATCTCTTCTTAGTTTGGGAAAATTGAGAACTGATTTACCTTCAGAATAGAAATATATCTGAAAGTCGTATTAGTCAATTAAGGAATCGGTTTCGTATGGCTAGAACATGAAATTCTTTTATCACAGAAATGTAGGTTGAAGGTTCATGATTCTTAAGTTGGATAGAATACGAAAGTTTCTCTCCATAGGCAATAATTCTTGACTAGCAACCGAAGGAAAGATTAACCGAAGTGTATCGATAAATTACTTCCCTGCATGTTCGTTTTGGGGTCAGCTTGCTCATTACTATAGTTCAGACTCACTTTATCATTTTGTCTTAGATTAGTATAAATTAGGAAACAAACTCTCCAAATCTTCTTTAAATTATTGTCTGCATTTTTAGAGTTAGAGTTCATTAACACTTAATTCAATTGTTACCTTGGTTCAGTCCCTGTGGGATCGATACTTGGCTTACTTTAGCCATTTTACTATTTGTTCGACCACGTGCACTTGCGTGTAGTTGTGAAACACATCGAACAGTAGGCCGGGGCCCTGTCCCCACCACTATTTATATTCTTAGAGGCTTGAAGACTACAGTCGTCAGTTAGTTAGTTAGTTAGTTGTAGGCTGTGTGGGTCCTATATATGTTTTATTTCGTGTGATGGTTGTGTGGGGCCTTATTTAGTTGTTAGATAGCGGCCTTGTCGGCTATAGTATAGATATAGTTAACTTATTTTCATTTCAGTTATAATTAGACTGCATGATGGTCTTATCGGCCCGCATATGATCCCTTTTGTTGCCTGCTGTTGGATGATTGTTTTTATTTACAGGTGGCTATACGGCCTTGTTGGCTGGAGGCTATGTTTACAGCCGAGATATAGCCTGTTGTTTTCTTGAATTGAGTTGTAGGCATGCACCAGACACGCATAAGCCTAGCTAGGTCAAGCAGAATTCAGTGTGGCACTAGGTGCCAATCATGTCTTCCAAGGTGGGGTGTGACACATATATACATCCATATATATAAAAGAAACTTGGACACATGAACTGAACAGGAAAACTAAGTTGAGTTTTTGTGCAAAAACTGATACCTCAAGCTGAAACTGAGCTGGTAGAGAATAAATGTGGGTATCTATCCATCATATCCTCTTTGGCTTCCCACATAGCTTCCTCAATATGCTGATTCCTCCATAACACTTTAACTGAAGCTACTTTCTTGTTCCTTAGCCTTCAAACCTGATGATCCAATATTTCCACCGGAACCTCCTCATAACTAAGGCTGTCTTTCACACTAACACTGTCCATCGGGACAACTAGAGCTGGATCACCCAAACACTTCTTCAAGAGCAACACATGAAAAACAATATGCACAAAAGCTAATTCTGAAGGCAACTCCAATTCATAGGCTACCTTGACAACCTGTTTCACAATCCGGTAGGGACCAACATAACAAGGGCTGAGTTTTCCTTTATTTCCAAACCACATCACTCCCTTCATGGGAGATACCTTCAAAAACACCCAATCATCCACCTCGAATTCTAATTCTCTCCTTCCCACATCGGCATAGGACTTTTGGAAACTTTGAGCTATTTTCAACCTGTCCGGTATGAGCTGAACCTTCTCCATAGCCTCATGGACCGAATCTGGCCCTATCATCGCCGCTTCACCAACTTCAAACCAGCCAATGGGAGACCTACATCTCCACCCATAGAGAGCCTCAAATGATGCCATTTGAACACTGGAATCATAGTTGTTATTGTATGCAAACTCGATGAAAAGAAAATGATCATCCCAACTACCTTTGAAGTCAATCACGCACGCTCTCAACATATCCTCGAGAGTTTGAATTTTCCTCTCCGCTTGACCATTCGTTTACGTGTGAAATATTGTGCTGAGCTTAACCTAAATGCCAAGTCCTCTTTGAAATGACCTCCAAAACTGAAAGCTAAATTAGGTACCTCTGTCTGGTATGATGGATAAGGGCACTCCATGCAATTGAACTAGCTCCTAAATATATAGTTTGGCATAATCCTCCGCTGAATCTATGGTTTTGACCGGTAGAAAATGGGTGGCATTGGTCAACCTGTCTACCACAACCCAAATGGAGTCATATTATTGATGAGTACGAGGTAAATCTGTGATGAAGTCCATATTAATTTGTTTCCACTTCCAAGTAGGAATACTGATATCCTGAAGCACACCTCCTGGTCTCTGGTGCTCGCCTTCACTTGCTGACAGTTCGGACACTTAGCTATGAATATCGCGATTCCTTCTTCATGCCATTCCACCAATAGACTTTCCGTAAGTCACGATACATCTTGGTGGCACCTGGATGGATAGAATACCTGGACCCATGATCCTCATGCAACATCTGGCTCCTCAAATCATCAACATCTGGAACACATAGGTGACCCTGGTACCGAAGCACGCCATCTCCCCCTTTAGAGAAGACCTCTACTTTCTGATTTTGAGCGGCTTCCTTCAACTTTACCAAAATAGGGTCTTCATCTTGTCTGGATTTTACATCCATCACCAAGGACGATTTTGATCCATTCTGAACAACAACACCGCTATCGATCGAGTCAACCAACCTAACTCCCAACCTTACGAATCGATGCACATCCTTTACCAGCTCCGCCTTTCCTTTATCCACATAGGACACACTCTCCAGAGTCTACTAAGTGTGTCTGCTACTACATTGGCCTTACCCGGATGGTAAAGCACACTCATATCATAATCCTTGAGTAACTCCAACTACCTCCTTTGCTGAAGATTGAGATCCTTCTGAGTAAACACATATTGTAAGCTCTTATGGTCCATGAACACATCCACATGGACCCCATAAAAATAGTTTTGCCATATCTTCAAGGTGAATACCACGGCGGCCAATTCAAGATCATGGGTCGGGTAGTTCTTCTCATGAACTTTTAACTGTCTGGAGGCATATGCTATAACTTTTCCGTGCTGCATTAATACACACCCAAGTCCAATCCTTGAAGCATCACAATACACTACGAACACATCAGTACCCTCGGGTAGGGTTAACACAGGCGTTGAGGTAAGTGGAGTCTTCCACTTCTCACAAGCCTCCAACCATTGGAATTTCACCTTCTTCTGGGTCAATTTGGTCAAAGGTGCTGCAATTGATGAGAAACCTTCCACGAGCCTTCGATAGTAGCCAGCTAAACCCAAGAAGCTCCGAATATCTGAAGGACTCACCAGTCTAGGCCAATTCTTCACTGCTTCTATCTTCTAAGAGTCCACCTTTATACCCTCACTTGATACCACATGGCCCAAAAACGCCACCGAGTTTAACCAAAACTGGCACTTGCCAAATTTGGAATATAATTGGCGATCCTTAAGAGTTTGTAGCAGCACCCTCAAATGAGCGACATGCTCCTCCTCGCTCCGAGAGTATTTCAGGATATCATCAATAAACACAATCACGAACATGTCCAAGTATGGCTTGAACACCCTGTTCAACAAATACACAAAAGTTGTAGGAGCATTCGTTAGTCCAAAAGATATAACTACAAACTCATAATCACCATATCACATCCTGAAGGCTGTCTTCGGGATGTCACTCTCCCAAACTCTGAGCTGATGGTACCCGGATGTGAGATCTATCTTCTAGAAACACTTGGTACCCTGAAGATGGTCAAATAAATCATTAATCTTGGGTAGAGATACATGTTCTTGATGGTGACCTTGTTCAATTGCCGATAATCAATACACATGCGAAGAGAACCATCTTTCTTTGGACAAAGAGAACTGGTGCACCCCATGGGCACTTGCTCGGTCTAATGAAACCTTTATCTGACAGGTCCTTCAACTATTCTTTCAACTCCTTTAGCTCGGATAGAGCCATTCTGTAAGGAGGAATAGATATAGGTTGCATTTCAGGAAGAAGGTCAATACCAAAATCAGTCTCCCGCTCGAGAGGGATTCCTGGTAAATCATTTGAAAATACTTCTGGGTACTCACACACTACCGGAACTGAATGGATAGTCGAGGTCTCAGACTCAACATCCTTAACCCTAACTAGATGGTATACACAACCCTTGGAAATCATCATCCTGGCCTTAAGATAGGAAATGAAATGACCTACAGGCACGGCCGAACTACTCTTCCACTCCAAGACTGACTCACCTGGAAAGCGGAACTCCACCGCACGGGTTCCACAACTAATAGAAGCATAACACGCATACAACCAATCCATGTCAAGAATAATATCAAAGTCAGTCATGGGTAACTCTACAAGGTCTGTGGAGGTGACTTTATGAAATACAGTGATCGGGCACCTTCTATACACCCGCCTAGCTACAACCAAATCACCAATAGGAGTAGAGACTGAGAATGGTTGTGATAGAGCTTTGGGACTGACTCTTAAACTGCTAGCAATATAAGGTGTCACAAAAGACAAGGTAGCCCCTAGATCTAACAAAGCATAAGCATCAAGGTGAAACACTCGTAACATACCAGTAACCACATCTGGTGAAGTCTCCTGCTCCTAACGCGAGGCGAGGGCATAGAATATGTTTTAGCGTTGTCCACCACCCCAACTAGTAGATTCCCCCTGCGAAGCTGAACGTGCTGGAGCTGCTTCTTACCTGGTGGTTTATGTACAGCCTCTATCATCATCCTATTTAGCAAATGGACACGCGTGGCGCATATGGCCGAATCTATCGCACCCATAACAAATATCTGAGTCGAGCAAGCACTCCCCAGCATGACTCTTGCCGCAATTTCCACAGGTTGGAGAGGTGCGCTCTACCTGCGGCCCCTCTGGTCCCTTGATCCTAAAGCCCTACTCCTCTGATCACCCTTGGGTCAGGATGAAACGCTAGTTGATAATGGTGCTAGAGCTAGTGACCTCTGCTGAAACTGAGGGCAGTGACCACCATCGAATCTCTAATGAGTAATCCCATGGCTATCTGTCTGGGCCCTTTTGGCCTCTCTCTCCCTCACATGAGTCGCCTCCATCTGCTGGGTGTACAAAACTATCCGAGGGAAATCCAAGTCCTGGTGGAGGATAGAGGTCCTGCAATCTTTGTCCAAATAGTCTGCCACGCCATGAACTAATTGGCTCACCTGCGGCCTCTGATCAATCACTAACTCTAGGGTATACTTTGACAAGTGAGTGAACTCGAGAGCATACTCCAGTACCATCATCCTCCCCTACTTAAGATTCACGAATTTGGTTGTCTTCAACTCCCTCATCTCCTGAGGGAAGAACCGATCTAGAAACGCCGCATGGAACTCCTCCCAAGTGACGGGGCCTGCTCCAGTGGCCCTACTATCTATCAATTGCCGAAACCAGATATGTGTGACCCTTTTCAACTGATTCGAGTCCAACTCTGCACATTCAACCCATTCACCCCCATGACCTGGGTGATCTTCAAAATCTCATCAATTAACTCATGCGGGTCCTTGTCTACGTTTGACCCGAGGAACTCTGGTGGGTTTATTCTCAAGAAATCCCTGACTCGAGCCGCCACTACATTTCCATTTTGTGGAACATGCACAACCTCTGTTAATTGACCTGAGTGGTCAAGGCCTGTGTGAGCATCTGAATAGCTACCCGAAACTCAACATGGGCAACCGGCTCCGGTGCATGGTGCTCCTGGATTGGTGGGGCCTGCTGGTGCTCATTTCCACTACCATCCTCGTGGTCGTATCCATTCTCATTCCTTTTATCATTTACTCTTCGGGGAGCCATGATTCTGTAATTGCGAATAGCACGAATTAGAAGGATAGGGAGACAGTTCATCGCACGACATAGATAATGAGGAAAGGAAATATTTCCTAAACGTCTCGTAGCCTCTTCATCATAAGTGTGGCAAGCTTCACACCCATAAAAAGACTCTACTCAACGCGGCTTTCAGACACCCTAGGACACTTCAAACCTATGGCTCTAATACCAAGTTTGTCACAATCCAAATGTAGACCCGGATCGTAACACGGGACAAGGAGCGCCGAGAGACTCCAAGTCGACCCATGGCATGAACATACATCTAACTCAATATCAATAAAGCAGAATACTTAGCATAACGATATAATGGAAGCATAAACATAACATAACATGGTAAGAGGAATGTACTGCATACATAACAGCTGAGTACTACATATAGTCTGAATGTCTCTAACATATCTGATGGGTTGATGGGACAACATCCCAAACTAACCCGGCAAGTCTAGAAATTGAATAGGCAAAGATAGCTGATATCAACTAGTCCTCAGAGAATGAGGACTCGCCAAAGATCTGAATGCTAAACTCCAAGATGGACTACTGACGGTGCTGGATCTGAAGATTGAAGCCTGTATCATAAAACGATACAGCATAGAGTATACAATCAGTACGTAGAATGTATCGAGTATGCAAGGTAAGTAAACGGACATTTCAAAATACATAAAAGCTCATAAGAGATCTTAAGAGTGAGACAACATGATCGTGACATAAATATCATGATATAACATAAGGCTAGAGGTTTTTAAATTATTCGTATTTCATTCAATATCATAGTCATAAGAGAAACGTATTTAAAGCATCACTTGAGCCAAAGTAACATAAATATAATAATGCATAAAACATGCAGAACAATGGGGAGGACTCGTCATAACCAACATTATAATGTATCAATATAAACCTACGATGGCACGTAGTTATGAGACACCGGCATAGTCCTTTGAACGCCTGGTTGCTCGATGCTAGACGCTGCTCCCAAAAACATGCACATTAGGCTCATATGTAAATAAATAACATCATTCATTGAGATTAATGGATAGATAAACATTATCATCATTGATCCCCATTAAAATGCATGACTAGCCAAGAGTCAAGAGCCCTTTAGTTGGCCAACATCATAAATCGATAAATCATGAGATCCATATCATACATCATAAATCATTCTTGAGCATGTGGGCATTGCCCAACACTTTAGCATGTTTGAAAAGACTCAATTCATTTGAAAACGTGATTATAAACATGAGTAACTTGAAAACATGCTTTTCATCATCAATAATTCATCATACATGAACATTCATTATAATCCTTGACTTCATGAACTTTTCATAAATGGACATTTTAATTTTAAAAACTTGAGACATGATTTTTAATGGAAAAAACAACATAAAATTTGCCCATAATTCGTAATTCAATAATAGTAACTCAATTAGATCAAGCCCATGTAGAGAAATCAAGATTTTATGCATTGGGTAAAACCCCGTAGAATTTAGATAGGAAACATCATGATTTGAAAGAGATTGGTCATGGGTGTGAAAGGATTCACCCACTCATAGCCCTACATATCTTGGGAAGATCAAATTTCACCACTTCTTGAAAGCCCAATGGAAAAATTGAAGAAAACCTTGAAGAACAAGCTTGATCACCTCCTTAATTCCCTAACTTTGCATGCATGGATATGAATAATCCTAGGGTAGGTTTTAACCTCAATAAACACTGAATTTTGAGCCTTAAACGATGTAGTTTAGGGTCCTAGGGCTTAGGAATGACAAAAATTCCCTAAATAAAATCCCTAAATTTCTGCAATGGGTGAAACCATGGACAGTCCCATGAGTCATTACCTGATATCACGACTCGTGGCATCGATTCGTTGCATCCCCTGCCCCATTTCACGCTTTTAGATTCACTTCCCATGACTTGACAGGATGAGTCATTGCCTCAAGCGATGATCCATTGTGTCATCTGTTGTTTCCCCCTTCAAAATCTATATCGATCCTTCCCACGAGCCACACCACGACTCATTCTTCCATCCCACGAGCCACACCACGACTCATTCTTCCATTCCATGAGTCATGGATTCCTTCCATTACATACACTGGATATTTTAATACTCCTTCCCATGACTGGTGACCACGACCCGTTGCTCCTCACGACGGGTCATCCCATGACCCGTTACTCCCCCTTAGGCTGAGGAACAGCTCCCACCACGACTCCATACAATGACTCGTTGTAACAAATAATGGGTCATTACTTCTCTCATCACTTCCAACTACCACTCAGTCATACCTCACCATCGGTGATCCCCATAGGTCGTTGGTTGGACAACAATCTGTAGGTCATCTGTTATGTGGGATTTTTCACAAATTCAGCCAACTCCCATTTTTAAATATTGGGTCTAATCTTAGGCACTTTCGGGGTATTACAATAGCAATCGACTAGACCATAGCCGACATAAAAGGGATAAGAAATTCCTTTTGCATGCATAAAATATTGTTAGAAGAGAGTGTCATACCTAGTGTTGAACACCAGCGAAGACTGAACCTAATCATGAAGGAAGTGGTAAAGAAGGAAATTATAAAGTGGCTAGATGCAGGAGACATCTATCTTATTTCGGACAGTCATTGGGTGAGTCCAGTGTGTCCTGAAAAAGGGTGGAATGACAATGTTACTAAATGAGAAAAATGAATTGATACCTCAGAGAACAGTCACAGGGTGGAGGATCTGTAATGACTACCACAAGCTTAATACAACCATCAGGTAGGATCATTTCCATTGCCTTTCTTGGATCAGATATTGAACAGGTTAGTTGGGCATGACTACTATTATTTTATGGATGGGTACTCTGGGTACAATCAAATCATGATTGCGTAGGAGGACTAGGAGAAGACTACTTTCACTTGCCCTTTTGGTACCTTTGCATTTTGAAGGATGCCATTTCGACTGTGTAGCGCACTAGGAACATTCCAAAGGTGCATGATAGCCATTTTCACATACATGGTGGAGAAATTTGTTGAAGTCTTCATAGATGATTTCTAAGTCTACAGAAGTGATTTCGATGACTGTCTGAATTATCTAGATGTTGTATTAGCTCAGTATGAGGAGACCAATCTTGTGCTGAACTGAGAAAAGTGTCATTTCATGGTATGTGAAGGGATATTTCTGGGCCACAAAATTTCAAAAGTTGGTATGAGGTTGACCGGGCTAAGATTGAGGTCATTGAGAAGCTATTACCTCCCGTCTCTGTAAAAGGGATGGCGTAGTTTTTTTGGGATACACTTGCTTCTACAGGAAGTTCATTCAGGACTTCTCCAAGATAGCCAGCCGATGTGCAAGATTTTGGAAAAGGATGTGAAGTTTGATTTCAATGAAGAATATGTGCAGGCTTTCAAGGTTTTGAAGAAAAAGTTGATAATGGCTCTAATTATCATTGCTCTGACTGGTCATTACCATTCATTGTAATGTGTGATGCTAGTGATTTTTCTATAGGAGTTGTTATGGGGAAAAATAGAGGGAAGAGATTTCAGCACATTTACTATGCAAGTAAATTATTAGATGCAGCTCAGGAAAACTACACCGTGACTAAAAAGGAATTATTGGTTGTGGTGTATGCTTTTGATAAATTCCGAGCTTATCTAATGGAGACAAAAGTGGTGGTGTACACTGACCATGCTGCAATCAGATACTTGTTTGTGAAGAAAGATGTTAAACTAAGGCTTATCCAGTGGATACTGCTACTTCAGAAATTTGATGAGATCAAAGATCGAAAAGGCACAGAGAATCAGGTAGCAGATCATCTATCTCGGTTGGAGGACAAAAAGCATATTGATTGTGAAGCAAAAATTGTTGTTGACATTCCTGAGCTGTCGTGGTATGCTGACATAGTGAACTTTCTGGTAAGTGGTGTATATCCACCGGACGCAACTCCGAACAAGAAGAGGAAACTCCTTCATGATAGCAGATTCTATATATGGGATGAACCATTTTTATACAAAGTAGGTCCATATCAGCTGGTCAGAAGATGTGTACCGAAGGTGAAGTACGACAAATTATAGAAATTTTTCACTCCTCGCCTTAGAGAGGACATCATAGGGGAGATAGGATCACTGTAAAGGTCCTTCAATCTGGATTTTATTATCCCACCTTGTTCAAGGATGCACATGTGTTTGCTAAATCCTATGACACCTGTCAAAGAATGGGGAACATATCAAAATGGCAGGAGATGACTCAAAGAGGCATTATGGAGGTGAAAGTATTTGATTGCTGGTGAGTTGACTTCATGGGGTTATTCATCCCGTCAAATGGCAACAAGTATATCTTGGTACCCGTGGATTATGAATCAAAGAGGGTGGAGGCTGTAGCGCTGCCTACAAATGACGTGAAGGCAGTAATCAGGTTTCTGAAGAAGAATATCTTTACCCATTTTGTAACACCCCAGGCTATCATCAGCAAAGAAAGTACGCATTTTTTGTAATCGGCTTTTTAATAATCTGTTGGAAAAGTATAATGTGAAGTACAAGATAGCAACAGTGTATCATTCATATCCTAGTGGATAGGTAGAAGTGTCTAATTGAGAAATCGAATGAATTCTTAATAAAATAGTAGGCACAAATAGGAAAGACTAGTATAGAAAGTTGGATGATGCACTCTGGGATTACAGGACTGCTTTCGAAACTCCTATTGGCACTTCACCATATATGTTAGTTTTGGAAAAGCATGCCATCTACCATTTGAGCTAGAACATCGAGCATATTGAGCCATCCAGAGGTTAAATATGGATATGGAGGCCCCTGGAAAGAAAAGGATGTTGCAACTCCATGAAATTGATGAGTTTCGCCTCAGTGCATATGAAAATGCTAAAATGTACAAGGACCGAACAAAGAGATTGCATGATAAGTGCACCCAGCCTCATGAGTTTTAGTCAGTACAGTTAGTGTTATTATACATCTTGAAGTTGAAATTTTTTGGGGTAAACTGAGGTCGAAGTGTTCAGGCCCCTTTGAGATTGTGAATGTGACTCCACATGGCGCAATAGAGTTGAAACCCTTAGGGTTAGACAAAACCTTCTTAGTTAATGGTCAAAGAATGAAACATTATTATGAAGATTATCTTGATATAAGGAAGACTTTGACTTCCTAGAAAATGAATTGAGTAGCCTTGCGCCGTGCCACGACGTTAAATAAGGCGCTTGGTGGGAGGCAACCCATCTTTCTAATGTATGTGTGTTTGCAGAGATGATGATGAGGAAGATGCCACCACTGGAGCAATGTTAGTTGATGATGCAAAAGATGATGATGATGATCAGGATTTTAATGCTGATAATGATGATTGTGCTTAGAGGCCCAGGAAGTTTCTTTTCTCTCCCTACTTGTTAGGACATATTTGTGCACTGGAGACAGTGCACTGTTTAAGTGTGGATGGGAGAAATAATTTTTTTTATTCTATCTTTGCTAGATTGTTATAGTGGGTTGTAGTAATGGTTATCAAACTTCTATGTTACTTAGCTTGGGTTGTAATAGCTAGTAAGTGGATGGTTGTGGAAACCGCAATATTGTTATGTTATGTGTTTGTTCATCTCTGTTTGTTTGTTTAGTTTAATTGAGAGTCAATTTTTTTAGAGTCTGTTATAGGTATAGTGATTGATTCTGATGATGGATGGATGAAGACCGTCTTAATAAAAAATTAGTCACATTTTTAATTTTTAGGTTGCAGTCACAAATTACCACTTGTGTGCTCTTGACATTCCACTTAGAAGTTAATCTAGAAGCACGAAGTGGTCATCTTGAATGCTTGAGAAGTAAAAAATTATGAGAAACACAAAGGTTCTTTAACTTGACTCAAGAAAAAAGATTTTTGGGCTTAATAATGGAAATTCAATCAATATGATTGTGTGCATATGCGGCCATAAGAAACTGACTCAAATCATGATACTATGAGGGGTGAACTTGAAATTGTTGTATTTTATACATAAGTTAACATCTAGAACTTTCCTAACATGTGTGCATGGTAGCTAATTGTCAAAGAGGTAAGATATGATTAAGGCATTTCTTTGATAGACCATGTTTGGCCATTGTTTTTGTACCTCTTTTAACATTATCCCTAATCAACCCATTGAGTTGTAAGCCTTTTTTTTTCTATCCATAAGAAAAAGCCTATTCTCTTTTGTTTTGAGACCTCTAGAAGTTTGATCCAAAGATATTCTAATACACTTTGAGATTTAAGAATGAAGGTTCCACTAGTGTAACAATGTTATGGGAAAGGAAAGAAAAAATATAGATGGCAAGATGAGAAAAATAGGAAATAGGGGTGCCACAGAATAAAATGTTTACTTGCTGCTAGAACATAAAGAAAAATTTCTTAATATTTGATTATTTTGATTGATCGTATAAGTAGAGACTAGCAGGCAAGTAGTGTAAAAAAGGGCATGAGAAAAGAAGAAGGGGATTGGTGAAAACAGAGGTAAGCAGTAAGAACAATGTGGTAGACAAGAAAGATAAAGTAAAAATGTCTTGGATTGCTAGGATTGGTAGCCACTATTGACAAAATCATTCCTAATCGTCCCTTAGCTGACATTACAACCAGGAAAGTCCTTATGATTTTATTCTTTTTGAATTGAGTGAGTAATCTAACTATACATCAGAGGCAAACCTATGGTATGCTGCATGGATATGAAATATCATTTGTGAGAGTGAGTGTGCCTTGTTGACTTATGCTCCAAGTTTTTAAATTGATGATATGAGGGAAGGAACATCACCAAATTAGTGAGGGCACATCGTCATAGTCAGGTATTATGAGTCACATTGTTCATACTTAATCATGTTGACCCCGTTTTGAAAAAGATGAGTCAGTTATAGAAAGTATGTACTTTTGAATGAGAAGAACTTCTTTGTCTATATGTTGTGGATTGTTTATGAATTGATGAACCACTTATTCAAGTGCTCTATTCTAGTTGCTTGAGGGAATTGATAGAGGTGAAAAGCGGTGTGAATAGAAGTGTTTGTTATATTAAAGTAGGGATTATTCGAGGATGAACAATGATTTAAGTGTGGGATGGTAATGTTGAGCATATTCTTATGCCCATTTGTCAAATTTTTATCCATCTTTTATCATGTTTTGAGAAATTATCCTTATAAAATGCAAGATTTCATGAATGTGTGTGTGAAAAGATCTAACAGATGTTTTTAGATGATTTTGGCAAGTAACACGTGGAAAAATACTCAAAAATGGTGCAAGGTTGAAGAAAGAAGAAGTCGAGAAAAATTTGTCCTGGTGAAATGGGAGAAGTGGCACGCCAGAGCCTAAAATTCAGAGAAATTGTGCTCAAGTTGGTGGTATGGATGAAGCGGCGTGCCATACCTCAAACTTCAGAAGAAATTTTTGATCAACACCTTGGCAAAATGAGAGAAGTGGCACGCCAGAGAGGATCCAAGCTTCGAAAAATTTTCTAACACTCTGGTGCATTGAGAGAAGTGGTGCTCCAGGTCCCAAATTGCAGAATTTTGACTAACACCTTGGGGAGATAGCAGAAGCGGCACACCAGAAGCCAAACTTCAGAATAAATTCAAGTCAAGTCAAGTGAGATAGGTGAAATGGTGCACCAGGTCTTGTCTAGGAGTTATTTTTCTAAGTCCAAAAGTTTAATTACTCAAGATCAAAAGAAAATATTGTTACCATCCTTATAAATACATTGCTAGTGCATTTTTTAGGCAAGGATCGAACATTGTACACAAGTTTTGGGGAGGAGACAAGAAGCTCCATTTTCTTTTTAGGTTTTCCTTCATTACTCTTTATCTTTTTTTTTATCTAAATGATGATTTCTTTGGGTTTACACTTGAATATGAGTGGCTAAACTCCCTATTCTAGGGTTGTGGCCATAACTTGATGGTTGTAGCTTGAATATTCATTTATGCTAGACGTTTAATTCTTCTTTTCAAGATTATTTATGCTTACTTGATTTCATATTTATTCCTTCATCTGATCACCTTTAGAATATTATTTATTGGCTCATTGGTTGAACTTTGGAGAGGGAATTAATGAGGGTTAAAAGAAGCATAGAGTAGGTTTTGATTCCTTGAAAAAGTTCAAGGAGTTGATTTCCCTGTTGAGGATAGGGATATACCCTGAAACTCTACTCAGTTGAGTCAAGTATCTTCAACCTTCATCTCATGTTTTTCCTGCAACCATAGGGATATAGGTGTTAGGGTTTGTGAGATAGTTCTTGGCTATTCGGGGGAGAATAGTCGAGAAATGAGTTCGTAACTTACAACTACAAGTCTTTAGAAGGATTTAGTCTAGAATATTTGAATCCTAAAACTCAACCTAAAAGTGATAGTGACAAGACCCTAGATTTTAATCGTCATTTGAATTACAGTCTTGCAAACGAATTTATTTTATTAGCTTTGATTTACATTTCAAGTTGTAATAGAAAGTAATCTCAAAACTCTTTCCAAATTTTATTTGTGTTTTCTTGATTAGTGAAATAAAGATTCAAATTAAGCAGTTAATCTGACAAGTCTCTGTGGATAAGAAATCAGGACTTCACCGTCCTATATTACTTCACAACCACGTATGCTTGCGTGTACACATGATGACATCAAGAATTCAAATATATAGAGGTACCCCCTATGAAAAAAATTGTTCCTCAAACGAAATAGAGGGAGGGAGATCTGAAGTTGTAGGAGGACACGAGAACATACCTGAGAAACATAGTAGAGAATTGCTTCAGGAAAAGCTACTTATCTCAGGTCGGTAACCCCCTCAAAGTACCTTTCTACACTTGGAGAGCAGGATGGGGGAACAAGACCTCTCATTCTTTGATGGCCACAGGAGCCCTAATCTCTTGATCAAAGTTGGGACTCAAGGAACCTTCCCGAAGCACGGGAGGAAAGAATTTTGGGACAAGGATTCTGGAACACCCCCGAGATAGGGGCCGAACTTCTAACCTCAACCACTATTGTTTTGTCTTCTTCTGGTAGCATCCCTTGGCTGCTCACCTCTATTCCCAGAGCAAAATTTTGTTGGGAAGGTGAATCCTTTAGCTCGCAACCAATCGACGGTTCGCCAGCAGCAGCAATTTCCTCCGAGGGGGCCTCCTCTCTGCTTTACTTGCAGTCCATCTCGAGGGGGGGGACCTCGCCACCAGTATCCCCTCTTTCTCTTTCTCGAGATGCCTTTTCTCGTGAGTATTTCTCTATCCCACCTCAATCTTCCAAATGAGAAGAAATTCAAACCCCACAAAAGTTAGGAGTAAATTGTTCCATCGTGCACTGGCAAACACCTACTTTGATCCATGAAGCCAAACAGCTAAGTCAGCAACAATGGTAAAATAATTTAAAAAAGAAAAGAGAAAAGAGAGAATAAGAAAATCAGGGAAAGTTTGAGTAGAACTCACCATGGTCTTTGGAAGACCGTCCTATCCTCTCAGAAATATAACCCCAGTTGTGCTCCCTGGACTTCACGAAGCTTAGAATCTTTTGGACCCAAGGCAGAGTCTCCATAAGGGAAGGGGTCTAGGGTGTAGCTGAGAAGAAAAAGAAGCCACTTACGATGACAGTTCCATTCCTCCTATAAGGCAGCGCCACGGAGAAGATGCTTGATACGAACGAAAATTTATTTGTCGATCCATAAACAAAAAACTTCATCCAAATCTGAAAAAATATCTTTCACTCCTCGACACTTAACCATGAACAACTTCTCTTGAACGATTCGAGGATCATACAACCGAATGAAGTGGTCCGGGGTGAGGTCGAGTACGAAGGCTAAGGTAATGATTAGGAGACACGACACCTCTCTCCAAATAATAGGGGTCACCTGGCCAAGGAAAATGTCGTACTTCTCGCATAACTGAACTATGAATCTGAAAACAAGACCTTGGCTAAACCCCATAGCGGAGGGAGAAGTATACACCCCCATAAAGCCCAGACTGGGGGAAGAATATTCTCCGAAGGAAAGGGAGAAATTTTTGTATCATCGGACCAACCACAGTCAATTTAGACTTGGAGTAGATCGCCTTCATCAACTGCCGAGACATAGTGAATGACAAAACGGAGCAATCCTTTTTGAACTTGAACTTATTAGAGACCACCAAATTAATCAGAGACTTGACCTCCTCTGGGTCCACCGCCCATGGGCTAAAAAATCGCTCCGTCAGGGGAGCATAAAAAGTGGCATCATCGTCTACAGTGGAAACAGCAATGCCTGCATCGTGGTCTCAACATCAGCGGGGCAAAGTCACCAACAAAAGTGGAAGGTGCATTCGAAGACATGATTATAAGTGGAAATTCTCTTTACAAAAAGAGGAAAGGACTGAAGATGGTGAACACCAGAAATCAAAGATCTAGAAAAGGGAAGAGGGAGAGTAGGTAAAGGAAGTTTTCATCTAGAGAATGAGGGAGAGGTCACAAATTGAAAGGTACTTTTATAAGGAAAGCTAGCAACATTTGTGTCCTCCCAAGCGCCCTTATTATAGAGACTACACGTATCCACGTGTATTGAAGGGGATGGATGGAGCGATTAGTGGTAACATTGTCATGTAGAAGTTCCCTCTTGAGAGAGAATACACCAGAATGTCGTCAATAAATACTATTACGAACAAGTCCAGGAAAGGTCTGAAAATACTGTTCATTAGGTCCATGAATATTGCCGGGGCATTCGTTAACCCGAAGGACATGACTAAAAATTCGAAGTGTCCATATCGGGTCCTGAACGCCGTTTTAGGAATATCTCTTTCACGAACTCGAACCTGGTGATATCCGGACCGCAAGTCAATCTTGGAGAAGTATCTGGCTCCCTGTAACTGATCAAATAAATCATCTATTCTGGGGAATGGGTACTTGTTCTTCATAGTAACTTTATTCAACTGTCGATAATCTATACACATACGGAGCGAGCCATCTTTCTTCCTCACAAATAGAACTGGCGCACCCCATGGTAAAGTACTCGGCCTGATGAAACCTTTATCTAGCAAATCTTTCAACTGCTCCTTCAACTCTCTGAGTTCTGCAGGATCAATACGATAGAGAGGAATTGATATTGGTTGAGTGCCTGGTAACAAGTCAATAGCAAAATCTATTTCCCTTTCTGGGGGAATACCAGGTAACTCATCGGGAAACACATCAGGGAACTCGTTCACCACCGGAATGGACTGGAGTGTCGGAGATTCTGCTCGGACATCCTGAACCCTGACTAGGTGGTAAATACATCCCTTAGATATTAATTTCCTCTCCTGAAGGTAGGAAATAAACCTACCTTTTGGCGTAGCAGTGCTGCCCTTCCACTCCCGCACTGCTTCTCCTGGAAAGTGGAGCTGGACCGTCTTGGTCCAACATTCAACATTGGCAAAGCACGGCACTAGCCAATCCATACCCATTATGGCATCGAAGTCTATCATTTCTAACTCGACCAGATCTACTATGGTCTGACGGTCAGCAACCTCTACTGTACACCCTCGGTAAATTCTGCTAGCTACAATAGAGTCACCGACAGGCGTGGATACTGAAAAGGGCTGCTGCAATAATTCTGGTGCAATATTGAACTTTTGTGACACGAATGGAGTAATGTAGGACAAAGTAGATCTTGGATCAATCAATACATAAGCAGGGTGTGAGCAGATAGTTATCATACCTGTCACAACATCAGGTGACGCTTATGAATCCTGCCTCCCTAGTAAAGCATATGTGCGGCTTAGACCCACACCTACACTAGAGGCCCCTGATCTGCCCCGACCCCTGCCTGCTGAAACTGAGGGCCTGCGCCCTGCCGAGGATGCTGTAGCTCGTGACCCTGCGGATGCCCTGTCCTGTCTATCCCGATCCTCCTGACCTCTGGCTGGGCAATCTCTCATCAAATGGCCCTCTTGGCCACAAATATAACATCCGGTGGAGCCATACCTACATACTCCAGAATGGCGTCGGCTGCATATAGGGCAAAGTGGTAGGGTATACCTACTCTGCTCCGCCCTCCTCTGTAATAATGAATTTGCAATTTGTGAGCCTCTGCAGGTCTCTGACTGCCCCCTGCAGCTAAATCTACCCCTCTACGGCCGTGGTGGAGGCGGGGGCCTGGGCGGCCTATCTAACAATCGTGGCCTAGGTCCTCTTCAAGCCTCCCTCTGTAACTCAACTGGCCTGTCCCGGCGGCGCTGTTCCTGATTGGTTCTCCTGATCTCCCGATGCCACTGCCTGATGCCCTCAATATTCTGGGCAAATGCCTGAACTCGGGCAATATCCATGTCCTCTCATAGTGTGGCCATAATACAAGTCTCAACATATTTTGAATTCAACCCCATGATAAAGCGGTGTACTCTAGATGCCATGGTATCAACAAAGGCCGGTGCGTACCGGGATAAAGAATCAAACCGCAAGGCGTATTCTCGAACGCTCATGGCCCTCTGCTCTAGATGTAGGAACTGGTCCACCCGGGCCTGTCGAATCTCCCATGGCAAATAGTGATCCAGAAAAGATCCTGAGAAGCTGGACCAGGTCAGAGGGGAAACATCTCTCCCTCGGGCCTTTCCCAGCTTTCATACCACAATACGGCGATGTCCCGTAACTGGAATGCTGCCAACTCAACCGATTATGTAGGCGTGGCATGCATAAACCTGAAAATCCTCTGCATCTGATCTAGAAAATCCTGAGGGTCCTCTGTCCAGTCCGTACCTGTAAACTGTGGGGGATTCAGAGCCAAAAACTCTCGGACCCTCGAACTACCGGGCCCTCCTGACGACTCTGCAACTGTAGACGGCATCGCCTGACGCTGAGCAGCCATCATCTGTGCTAACATGACTACCGCACTCCTAACATCCTGATCGGAAGGTATCGGTATAGGGAATGCTAGAGGTAGTGTCGCCCCAAGTGGCTCATGATGTGGTGGAGACTGCTGGGAAGGTTGGGACGATGCCTTTGTAGTGCCCTCTGATCAGGCTGTTTCTAAACGAGGGTGAGGCATCCTGCTGGTGCCTTCCCCTGCGGCCATATCTAAGCTCCGGCTTGTGATAGGATGTCGCTGGTCTAACATTATTTGTAACCAAAGAATACAGTAAGCTCTAGGTACTCAACTCTATGTTGTACCGCTCTACAGAACGACTGAATAAGAATAAAAAGCAACCATCCTATCATGCCTTGCAGCCTCCTATCCATAGTATGTGGTGCACAACACATCCATGGGTAGGACTCTACTTAGCACGGCTTGCAGATTCCCTGGGATACGACCTGCTTTGATACCAAGTTTGTCACGCCCCGCCTTGGGGGGCATGACTAGCACCTGGTGCCCTACTAGGACCTGAACCACTAGACTGCTGAGCCTGAGCACATCTGGTGCCTGGCTGGCTCTAACTCAGATTTCTGGAAACAAAGGGCTATATAACGGCTGCAAACACAGCCTCCGGCCGGCTGGGCCTATAGCCACCTGTACCTATACTAACAGCTAACCAGAAACACATCAATATAAGGGAGCCTATGCGGGCCGACAAGGCCACCATGCTATCTAGTCATCTGTAACTCAACAATGAAATACTGGAAAGCTACGTGACCGGCAAGGTCACCACTACTGTCAACAGAGGCCTCACACGGCCAATATAAACAGAAATGCTAAACAGCTACAACAAACTGCACGGCCTCACATGACCAGCTCAGCTGACCACGGGGAAATATATATAGACTGCAAGCCTCTAAGAACACTGATAAGATGGTCGGGACAGGGCCCCGGCCTACCCATGTTGTACAACAAAAGAAAAGGGATAAACCTCTAGCTATCTAGCTCCGGATGACTGGAGCTGATGACCCTATGAGCTGACTGGAATCACGAGGTATCAGCCCCTCGTCTATGAGTACCTGCAGGTAAGTAATGCAGCACCCCAAACGGGCATCAGTACCGCTGGTACTAAGTATGTAAAACAACAACTGAAAAATATCTGAAAACAACAATACAACTGATGGAACTGAAATAGAAAGGAATAGACTAAACTGATTGAAAATGTAAAGCTAAGCCTACTCTTAACCATGCTGGAAGGAGTAGGAGTCATACCTGGAGATGTATCGCTCTACTGTTGATCTACTCGTATCTAGTGTAACATGGCATAACATAACATAACATAGAATAGTACACACAAACCTTACCCGGCCCCCATAAGCCAGGAGGTACAATCAACACGCAATCTATACCCCTACCCTGGTCGTCCCATCTCCTATAATAACTTTAAGCATCCTGTCGATCCCCTGGGTATGAACTTGGGCTCGCTGAGCCCCTGACTATAACTGTACCTGAGTCCAGAGGACTCCTGAATCAACACCCTGGGCGTACCCGCTCGACGGGGGTGTATAAGGGCCGACCAAGGCACAATATGGGGAAAACCGGCATCCCATCTTCGTCCCCTGTGGGACGGTATGCCACTCCGTAGAGCGACGTATCCTCGCCCTCTGGCGGATGAGTTTATACAGCTATTAACCCTGGGGCGGTCATGAATGCTAGGTAATCCAACCCCAAGACAATACAGTGGTCTCAACTAGTAATACTATCTGCATATACCACATGCTGAAGCTAGTGATGATAATGTATCTGCACATACTATATGATGACTAGTGATAGTGATATGTATGTGTTCAATATATGTCGAGACTGATAATGGTATATATATATAACCTTCTGTCATACTGTGCTGAGTCTAATGTTGAACAAGATATAGTTTTTCTGCCGGAGTTCATGCTGTATAACTGAGTTCTTATAGTAACATGATTTACTATTTCTAACATGCTTTTTAAACTTCATTCTAATCTACCAATCTACTTCTGAGATACCTTACAGATACTTATATTATTTTACTAAGTTTCAACTGAATACGATAATATCCTAACATACTTTACTAAATCACATACTGGGCATGCTGTACAATTCCTAACACTTGTATTAGAATTTATAACGCGCTAGCAAGTTTCACGCTAGACATAACATGATGCTTCCAATATGGTACCAATATTCATAATAAACATAACACACGGCTTCTGAACATTCTACTGACCTTTAAACTATTTTATTATACCGAGACTACTAACTTGCCGAGGAAACTAGCTTTGTATGCCTTCACTTCTGATTTCCCGACTAACTGGCGTAGCTCGGTCAGTTTTTCAGCTATTTCTCCCAACTGCATTCATATATATGTCAATCAGTACTAAATACAACTTTATTCTGAAGGACGACATCACTTTCGATATAATTATAGCCTAAACTTAGGCTTATCAAAAGACGGTCAAAAACTCGCTATTTTTCAGAAGTCCATAAGGGAGAAGTATTCACTTCACAGCTAGGAACACATAGACACTAGTTTGGAGCAATTCCACTTACCTTAGCCTGGTAGCACGACTTTTTTTTGGCCGTATCTCGCGAAACTAAATCCGTAGGAATTCTCCCTGCTGCTAAATACTTCGGTATCTGGAGTTAATTTAGATTTGGACTACGTTTGGCAGCGTAATCGGACGGAAATTATCAAGAAACCTTCGTTCCCTTTTCCTCTCTGGTTTTTCTCTTTGTTTTCGCTGGAAATTATGAAAATTATTTCATTTAAAACCGAAGTGGAGCTTTATATACTTGGGCCTGGACAGGCCCAACGTGTCACGGAGCCAACGCGGAGGCTCCACCTCCGTGACACGTTGCCATCGCGGAGGGGCTCTGCCTCGGCTCCTTCCGCGATGGTTTGACAGGCTATCCGTCCGATCCTTTCCCGGGCCTTTCTCTAGCACGTATGGCTTTCAAATATGCTTAATCACCGTGCGAATAGGCCATCTAGGTGTCGAAAATCTTACGGGGTATAACAATCCTAAATAAGGGTACCGAGACCACGAGGGTCTGGGGACCCTGCGAAACAACTTTTTTCGAGACAACAATAGAGGGGTTACCATCTCATACAAGATAAGGATCGGGAGTCATCGCCCCCGGTAATATGGCATAAAATACAAACAAGGGACAAGGGTGTCAGAGTGCTCAGGTGCGCGGACGAGCTTGTACAAATCTGAACAAGGTAGGGATGTCGGATGGCACCTTCCAAATGATTTGGACGTGTGGCATAAGAATAAGGGTGTAGTAATTTATGGCAACTATGGCATTTTCCTATTGACTTAGACCTAAATTTCGTACTATATAAATAGTCGACCCTTATCTCTTGTAAAGGGATTCAGGCTCTATTTTCTCTCAAGCAAGAATATTGGTAATACACTATTTTCTTGGTCTTCAAGCATTTTTCTTTATTTTGTCTTAATTTAGCTTAAGTTATTTTAAAGTAGTTGTTCTCTAGCCAAAGGCTAAGGCCTTGGGCTCGCTCACGTATGAACCGAAAATGCTTAGATTTGCTTTTCTTTATCTTGTCTTGCTAGTTTATGTTACTCTTTGCTTGTTTTCATCACATACTAAAAATCAAACTGCTAGTAAATCGAATCTAAACAGGGTTGAATCGTAATGCGTGTTCTTGACCCCTATAACAATTATATTTCAGGGTAAACAAGTGTTAGTTTTATGATGTAGTATTAAATTGTGATATATTTAACGAAATAGTTATAATTTTAAGATAGTTAAGATTTTGTTGGATTCGAGTTTTTCGCACTAAGTATTGTTTGTTGTTTATATGTTTGATTATTTAACTTCATAGGTTCAAACGATATATAATCAGCTTGACCTTGATAAACAGATCATCCACGATCCATATAGATTCTTTCATATATAATTATATATTTAAAAAAAATTAATTTAATAAAATTTATGTTATGTTAAAGCATACTATATAACTCAGCACACATGTGTAACGCATGCCCAAAAACTAATAAATATAAAGAAAAAAGTTAAATTTTGAAATAAACACATACTTGTTAATATATTGATCCTTTGTAATTTCTGTAGATTTAACATTATTATCAAATCCTCTAAGGATCATGTTTGTGCAGCCATGTCTCCATGTCTGCTGAGTTTAGTGTTATTTCTTACAAGGAAACTTGTAGATGTAGTGTAGTTATTCTTTCTTTTATTAATCTATAGAGCTCTTTTAATGACAAAATTAATCTTTAAACATATATATGTTATTCCTAACCATCACATGCATGCAAATTCTATTATCTAATAAGTGGCAATAAGCAACTTAAGCGGGCAGCAAATCGATATATTTCCTTAGACAGGCAGCAACTCAATGTAATTGTTTAATTTGTTCTTACAAAAATAACTTAATATTTTTTATATATTGTATTGTGATATTATTAGACTTAAAGAAATTGTGTTTATACTATTCTTACTTTAGAGAAAACAATAGGGTAATATATAATTTTTTAAAAAACGTGGAATCCGTTAATGAAAAAAAATAAAAATTTTATAATGAAAAAATGCTTTGGTGTTGTTGCGCTTAAGAATTTATACGTTTGTATTATTTTCACTTTAGACAAAAATAATCGGATAATATGTAATTTTTTAAAAACGTAAGATCGGTTAATAAAAAGAAAAGTTATAATGGAAAGGAAAAAAAAATGCAGGTCGCCAAAAATAAGAGTACAGTATATTTGAAGAGTAAAGGAAGAAGCAGCAAAAATAAGAACTAAATAAGCAAGTAATATATAGGGAGAAAGGAAAAAAATATTAATGTATTAGCTACTTTTACGGTCTAAAATTTGGAGTTTAATGTTAAAAAAAAATTAAATAGTATAATTTAAAATTAAAATATTTAAAAATTGATATAATTTTGTTTTTATTGATTAGGACAAAAATGTTTACATTTTCATTGATTATGCAACTTCATCTTGTAATTTAAAATTATAAGATGAAATTTCGAATGTTCAAAAAAAATAATTTGAAATTTCAAATTATGGGAGGAACTTTTTCAAATATAAAATCTGATCTACAAGTTTATATTTTATTTTTAAAAAAAAAAACATCATTTTATATATACCAGTCATATTTGTCAACCATTTATTTCAGATGTAAGCAAAATTTATTATTGGTATTATTACTCTAATGAACTGTTTAACTTTAGATACTCATCTCTATGCAATGTGATTGAACAAAATTTTGGAGTTTGGAAAAATAGATTAGTATACTGAAACAAGGCATGAACCATTATGATTTAACACACAAGTGACAACTGTCATAGCTTGTGCAGTGTTACATAATTTTTTTGCGAGAATATCAAAGGGGTGATGAAATATTCACGGAATATGAACATGATGATATAGTTACTAATGATATTAACCAATAAACAACTAAAAAGTAACAATATTGGTTCGTCTTCTCGGTCATCAGATCGAGAAATGCATGCTCAACGTGAGGACATTGTTCGTACTATGTGGGAGGATTGTGTTAAAGAGTAGTGCACTACAACTCATGTTCAATTTTACTTTTTATTGAACTAAAGTTCGATCAATAAACATTTTTTTTAGAATGGCTTTATGATAGTGTATTATACTTTGTTATGAACTTTTGCTTATTTGGTAAGATTATATAAGAATCGGAGAAATTTTAATAATTTTTACAACTTATGGAATTTTTATATTCATGAAAAAAAATACAATTTAAAAATTTTAAATTGCAAGTCCAAACAAAACTTTAACATTATATCATATGATTTTACATCATGATTTTATCTCGCTTAATCAAGCCCCAAGTATCTTCTAATTATCTTTCAATTTTATAATATTCTCTCTTTACACCAAAATTTCTGGGCACGATTTAACCCAATATAGATTTTTTTTTTCCTTCACTCAAACTCAACCACCATATCATCTTAATCAATTTATGAATAACTCAGATTTATACTTCTTTTTTTTTGTGTGTATGTGTGTGTTCCTTCATGGGTAAAAGATGGTTGAAAAACAAAAAGAAAAAGAAGAGGTGTAGTTTGACAAACAAGGAAGCGAATCCTCGAAAAGAGGCAAAAAGAAAAGGAAAAAAGATTTTCTCGAGTTGACAAAAGAAGAAGAAATCTAAGTCTAAATTGCATAACTAGTTTACATATTACTTTTTGTATGAATATTGCAGTCTGTATTAATTTTGTATGAGTATTGTATGAAGGTTGTATATTATATTATTATAGTAGTATTAAATTTTAGAAAAATTTAACATGAATTTTATATAAAATTAATAGATATATATATATATATATCATACAATTTTTATATATAAAATTTTAAGCCCTAAGCGAGATTCGAGGTGTATTTTTTTCTGAAATTTAAAGCGAGATTTAAAAACGTATTAAATTTGTGTGATGATATGTTGAGTTTGTATGAAAATTGTATTTCAAGTTTTTATTGTTGTAGTAGTATTAAATTTTTATGAATATTGTATGAAAAACTATATATAGTATTGTTGTAATTGTATTAAATTTCACACGGACTAACATGCACTTTATAAAAAAATTTATACAGTTATATATATTACATATCAATATTATATAATTTTTATACACAAAATCGTGATCGCAATTCTAAGCCTTGAGCGAGATATACACATTTCATATCGATTCTATACAGTGTTCCTTCACAAAAATTGTGAACGAAATTTTAATTCTTGAGCGATATATATATATTTCATACGCAAAATTTTGAGTGAATTTTTCAAAACCTTTTGAGCAAGAATTTCTTATATTTTTTTGTAAAAAAACTCATGTTATCTTTGTAAACTAAAAACTCTTCGAGCAAGAATTTCTTATATTTTTTTTAAAAAAACTCATGTTATCTTTGTAAACTAAAAACTCTTCTTATATTTATAATATTGACTTTTATATATACATGAATTTTTCCCCTTTCTGAACTTCCTTTTTGGATACCTTCACCTTTGATTGAGTTGTGACTTTTCTATGTGAGACGATGCACTTGTTAATAAATTGATCCGACATCCTTGTTTGTATTCCCTTGGTTTATTTCTACTTTTCTTATTTCTACTTGTCACGTTTCTTTTTCGAGAGTCAAACTGAATAGATTTTAGAAAAAAAAGGTCAAATATACTCCTTTACTTAATTTAATAACTAAGTTTACCCTTTGTTATACTATAGAACCAAATATACCCTACTGTTACCAAGTATTCAAAAATATCCCTCATTTGAATGAAATCCCCAATAATAAATATTTTAAATACGATTTAAAATATGACACTTAAAATCAAGTTTGAATGACTTATATTAATCGAAGTGTATCATATTGACCAATATGGTTTGGCAAAACAACGCATGATATACTTATTAAAAATTTGAGTTTTCGAAATTATGATTTTTTAATATTTAAAATTATATTTAAATATATTATAAAAAAAATATGAAATTTTATGAGTGAAAATTCTAAAAATTCAAAAATTGATTTGATATAATCTTTGAAAATTTAAAATATGTAAAAGTTAAATTATTATTATTAAATAAATATTTAACGGTAAATTTTTATTATTTATCTTGACAAATTAAACTTCAACTTTTGATATAAAAATTCAATTTTATGAGATCCATTTCTTAAGATAAATTTTAAAAATTTACCTTTAAATTTAAAAATTATAGACTTAAAGAAATAATTGGGAAAGCCCCAAAGTCTTTTGCAACGGACAACAACTAGAACATTCCATTGACTTTCACTATTTGCGACTTTCTGTTAAATTTCATTCATTGAATTTTTCAAGACGACAACGAACACAACGTTTTAATTAGAAAAGTTAGTTGCTAAATCTTTAAGGTCTTTAAAAAAAAGATGGGGATAATTTAGTTTAAGTTAGGAGTTTCCTGTATGAGACTGATAACAATACTTGAATTAATAATAAGTAACAGACCAAAAACATGGTAACGAATAAAGAAGGATTTCAAAGATTCAAATAAAATTTACAAGTTGGTATGATACACTAAACACAACCAATTAATCAGACCTTCTAACCATGGAAGGATTGATGTTTGCTGGAGGATTAAACTCTAACAAGAATGATTGAGCTAAAAACAACTTCGAGAAATCAAAAATAGAGTCCTGACTTGATAGAAAATTACACGGAACACTCATTGAAAGATGTAAAAGATAATTATCTTACCTCTACAGAGATTATACGACAGTTATTGGAATTATCAAGGAAGCAGATCATTGTCCTTTCTACTACACACCAAAAAAGGAAAAATATAGGATATCAAAGCAAAAAGAGAGTTGAACAATGTTTGCGGAAAAATGATACATGCACCCTAACTGTCGCTGGTTTCACCATCTCTTCACAGCATCTCAATGAGGTTTCAGGGGAACAGCGGAAAGGACAAAAATAAAAAGTAATCACATGCCTGATTTACATGCTTCGTTCCATAGCATTCGCTCACACCATTGTAGCAGAAAGAACTATAAGCTCATAAGAAGAGGCTCACAACAGCATATTAAAGCAGTTAGCAGCACCTTCTGCACAGAAATCAATAGATTTTGCACACTTGCATCATCATAGGAAGTAATCGGGTGTTCTTCGGGTTACATCTGGCTCTCCTCTCCTGGGAGCTGGTTCAAACTGCAAAAGAATTATTTAGACTTTTGCATTTTTTACAGAACCCACATTTTGGATGAAAAGAAAAGAAAAGAGCAGAGACCTGAATGAATGTGCGGTCCCTGGAATCATCCACTTCCAGGATGGAAGCCATATTACCACAGCGGTAACAATAATTAGGTGCACTAAAGATGGTAACCACCTTTTGATCCTGCAACGACAGCATCACTCATGAGTCTTTCTCTTGGATCAAAACTTGCACATAAACAAGAAGGATTTTAAAGATTAATTACATGGGCCCAATTGAATCCCTCCATAACCAGTTGGTGTGCTCTAGCAATTAGCTTCAAGTTGTTGGTGTGGTTAAATTGCTCAGAAATATCCTGTTGTAATTCAATCAACAAGATAGTGAAAGCTTCATTTGCTGACAGGAACAAATACAAACTATTCATTCATATACATCAACATAATGAAGGCGTAAGCAATATGCAAGTTACCTGGCCAAATGTATATCCAGCACCCCTTGGTGAGATACCCCAACCACAACGATCATCAGGATCAGACCATAAAAGATCACACATGGAACCCTCATGTGGAACTTCTTGTACCCGGTCGAAATTGCGTATATGATCAAGAGTTTCAATAGACGGAGACAAACCACCATGGAGGCAAAATATCTCTGACTCGACCTTCAAAAGATCCCAAAAGAATCCATTAAGACTAGAATTGCATGCCAAAGTCAACAGTAGAAACTATTAACAAATCAGAAAATGTATTCCAAAAAATGCATTTAAGGCATTTTTTTCAGTTCTCTGAAATCATACTAGTGGCTATGCTCTTTTTCTTTTGAGTATATTAGTGGCTATGCTAGAAATTTAGAATTTTATGCAACGTGCAACATCAAATACAACAATAACCTCCCTTTTCCCCCTTAACCCCAACAGCAGATAGATAGGAACATAATCTCTATGTCTCTCCCTCCCTCCCTCCCTCCCTCCGTCTCTCTATGCAATTAGCTGCTGCCCGTTGGCAACATTATGGGCAAACCAGATTTCAATGTGAGCTTGTAAAATAGCAACATGAATTTTTACATTCACCAACCATAATACTAACAGGATTACTATTATAAATTAAGACCCGAACAATATCCAAGTTATAGCACTGAAAAAAGGTTATTCTGATACACATTTGATTCTAAATCCAATGAAACCATGTTTGCACAAAAGCAGATAAAGCTTCAAAGTGAACATGAGTGATTTAGTTTGCCAACTCTTTAAATCACTTTTTCACAACATAGAAAACACTTCAAACCACATTAAGTTCCAACTTTGATTCTGGGTTTTGCAAATGTGTTCCAGATAGGTTTTCATTCATTGACACAAGTGCACTTAACGCAATTTATTCGTATCCAATATATTACCCTTAGCATAAAGAGTTCTCTTAATTCAGAATCTCAATACATTTTGGGTCCATTTGCAAAAGGAAGAATGTATCTTACCATCAAAGGGAAAGGACTTCAATAATATCAGCAGTACACATATTTAAGGAAATACTTTTAAGAGAGAAAGAAATGTGTGTTACGGGTCAAAATCAATAATATCAGAAGTATACATATTTTTATACATATTTAAGGAAATAATTTTAAGAGACAAAGAAACGTGTGTTACGGATCAAAATCAATCAAAAAAAAAAGGAAAAACTAATTGCATAACATGTAAGTAATCTACTAACTGCGGTTAAAATACTAACCAAAGCAGTCAGAGGAAAGTAGTCAAACAGATCTGTGAAAATCTTCCACACATTGGCATTACCATATCTGTAAAATGCAAATACAGAAAGTCACCAACAATTTATTGCGATAAGACTTAATAATAAGAGGAGTTAGAAGAGCATCAAAAGCAGGACTCGAAGTATGACAGAACAAGGGTTTTCAAGATATGACAGAACAAGGGTTTTCAAGATGAGCTACTGATGGAAAATAATAAAGTCAAGCATCCTAACCTTTTCCTTTTGGAATAAATTAAATTCTACTTTGCAAGTTCCAATAGGTGCTCTGCTGCTTTACTTGACTGATACATATTAAGGTTATAGACTTGGAAGCTCAATTTTAAAATTTATACAAAATTCATAAACATCAACATATGCTACATCGTTGACTTCTAACACTACTTTATTCCCAAGTGACTGCTTTATGAACGACAGTACATCACAGAGCTTGTGCCACTAATGTCAATAGGACCCAAAAACTTGTGAAGTAACTTTTGATGTTCTGTCCTAGTTTATTTAACTTCTAAAATAGACTCTCCAAGAACCTTTAATTAGTAAAACAAATTTGCTCCATATTATGATCTCCATAGAACATATCTTCATCTACCTGACCCACTTTTGCACATTTCAACAATTACTTTAAGCGCATACCCCAATAACTTCAATGTTAATATTTTTATTTTTTTCATTCTCAAAAAAAAGAAACTCCAATGTTAATATTTTTGTCATTCTCAATCTCTGTACTATCCAACTGGATCAGCTTAACTGGTAAAGCGGGAATATTGTTCCGAGTTACAAACTTAATCCGTCACTATCATATAGCATTTGAGACATAGCCATTTACTTTCTAAACTCATATTGACTCTGTATGTTTCAGATGATAAGTTATATCATACAACATATGCATAGAGGAAATTGGGCACTACCCCTTCAAGCAACTCTAGAGACTACAACTTCTAAGAAATCCAAATGACAAAAATGTTGAATATATCTTGAGAAAGTACCACCATCATGTGTATGTCTGCAACCTAGCTATACACATTGTGGAAAACTTACAAATAAACAGCATACCTTAACCGTGAAATACCAAATCAAGGAATGTGTAATCCAGATATCCAAACCCACCTCTCCCTGCTCCCCCAAGGCCAAAGAAGAGAATAATGACACAAATGTAACCTACAAGAAGTAAAAATTAGGACTTACTTTCGTAGGCATTCATCATAAAACCCATAAACCTGAGTAATCTGCATGAGACAGAGCCACAATCAGCGTTGACCATCTGAATCTAAGCAAGATTAAAATTCATACTGGACCAAATGCATAAATACTTTTAATTCACTGAATGAAGGGATCCATTTCATGTGGTTTATGTAAAATGTAGAGAGACAGGGAGATCTTTAATTCAGGAAAGAAGCATACCTGGCGACTCTCATGATTTCCCCTTAGGATTGTAATTCGTTGGGGATAGCGCACTTTGAGAGCCACCAAAAGCTGAAACGTGAAGACCAAATGAGTCTATAGTCAAAATGAGAACATCACTAGCAACAGGTACACAACAGTAAGCCCATCTCATTAGTGAAAAAGGTCTTCCAATACAATAGTTGAAAACTCTTTCTCATGTATGTAAAGATGTAAAACTTATGTTTCGGACTTCCCGATTTCATTATTCAAACATTCCAGCATACCAAATTGCAAATCCAACAATGCTCCATAATATCAAATAAGCCAAACCAGCCAATGACAATTTCCATAAGTGAACTTTTTTTAAGGGCTCAAGTTTTCATAAGTAAGCTATCATAGTAATGAAAAGCTTTGGACACTTCAGATAGCGCGAAGAAGATATTTCTCCAAGTCTAAGAGATCACATGCAAAAGAGTAATGTCCTAAAAAGGTGTAATGTAACACGAGAAGAACAGAAAGACAGACATTTGGAAGATGGGAAAGGTTACAAGTATTGCTAGACTTTGTCATAAACAACTGATATGTCATTACTGCATCAACTTGATTTTGGAGGTAAAGGAGCTAAATTCTCACCGTAACTGTTTCAACAGAATAGTATCCACGATCCACATAATCTCCCATGAATAAATAATTAGTGTCAGGACACTGCCAATAGAACAAAAATTAGGATATGTAAGAAGATCAAATCTGATGAAAATCACTTTCATGGAAACGTTAGTACTACCTGTTGCATGTAACAAAGGGAAAAAGTTAATAATTGATTATCACATTAATTGTGACAATAAGCCACATTGTTACCCATAGAACATGCATTATGTAGCTCATACCCTTAACAATTAATAAGTCCTTGGAGCTCGTTAATATAGTGACTAAATATACCATACACCATTTCTGAAGAATTCTTCATATCATGCACCATTTATAAGATTTCTTCTGTTCTTTTTTCTTTCCATTGCGTATGGGTTTCAGTTTGCTCCATCGCAATGAAAAGAAGCTACATCTTTACCTCTCTTGAGTTAATGAGATGGCTTAATTGTACAGTGTTCACTCTCAGATTATTAACACAGCATCAAGAACAGCAACAAAACTAGATTTCATCACTTGGATCACCTTATATGCAGCATTGCATAAAGCTTCTAAAAGTACATTAAACAAATTTTCCTCCTTTCTGAAGAAGAAAGGAAGTCTTCCTCAAGCAAAGGAGTAACCAAATGACTAATATGTTCTGAAAATGTTAATTGCACCACATTTGGCTGTGACAAAAGACAATTACACAATTCTTCTTGCCCTAGCATCTCCCTAGTCTCATCTTCCGGCAAGAACAAATCCATAAAGGAGAAAGCAAAGCATTAAAAAAAGTGTAACACCTTCCCACCAATTCGAAAAAGCTCAGCAAGATCATGGAACTGCCCATGAATGTCACCACATATCGTCACAGGGCTTTTCACAGGCTGCAACAGGGAAGTGGAAAACAAATTAGTCCTCCAATAGCCAATCTACCCACAAAGTTGGAAATATTCACATGTAACATGTTCAAAGTGAATAGCAATGCAAAAGCTCTGAAAGTCACTAGATCCTCATTTGTTTGGATTAAGACGTCTGAATTTGAAACATCTGAATGATTAAGATGTGTATTAAAATTAAGATGTTTGAATCTGACAACAAATCTGAATATTAAGATCTTGTCTCTGGATCTAAAAACTAAATGATTAAGAATACCATTTCTTTTCAATATGTGAAGGTGATTAATTTATCTTTTTAATCATATTCAAACAAAATTAGTAATTAAACATTATATCAATACAATTAAAGAGAAAATCTCATTTCAGCAAAATAAAATATATTTTTTTATAGAAATAATATTTATAGATTTAAATGAATATTTTGTATTTGATAGATTTTTTGAACTATCTGAAATGCAAATAAAAGTTCCATATCAATAAAAAAAAATTATATATCAATAAAACTACAACTGTGGTTGCAAAATTGGTAATTTTTGTTCAATATCACACCATTAGTCATAAAAATAATAGATTACTGCATCAAAAAGAGTGTCGATAAAGATTGAGGGTTCTAATTTGCTATCTCAATCTCTTTCTCTACCATCTTATCAAGAAAGGACCCAAAAAAATAGCTAAGTAGTTCTCAGGTGCTAAAAGACATAAAGAGCCTACAAAACAAAAATCTTAATGATTTATATAATAAAGAAGAGAGAAATAGATCAAGCGACGACATGCTTCACGATATTCACAGAGTTGTGAGTTTCTTGAATGCTCAGTACTAGTTTTATCAGTATTTTTTTGTTTCCATCACCAAAGTTTTGTAAAGATGCACTATATCAAGATTAATATTGATAGGCAAAATACTTGTAAAGGTTTTAGCATTACCAGTTCAAGAAGAAAATTTTTGGTGGCTGATTGATAGAGGGAGTAACAGAGAAGCGTAAGACTTTTGGCAGAGAGAAGAACGATGGAGCGTGAAACACTATGCGCTAATAGAGCTGTATCATTTTTAAAGAGTCTGAACATTGTTAAGACTCTTTTAGAGATCTGATTCATTAATATCTATTCTGACCCATGAAGAGCTTTTAAAAGAAAGGAAAAAAAAGGCACTTAATAGGCTGAGATCTGAATGATTAAGATTCACACCTCCATTAAGTGCAAACAAATGAGGCCTAAACAGTATTCCACTTATTTAACATATTTTGTCCTAAAAGAAAATTTTACTTCACATGCTCTCTCTCTCTCTCTCTATGATTTGATAAAAATAAAGGGAGATTCAATACAGGCTATCACACAATGAATCAGTTTGAGTCTTACACTACCTCATCATAATGTTCTAAATTGAGTCCTCATAGAGACGGCCTAGTGGTTATGGCTTGGAAGAACAACCTAAAATCCCAGGTTTGAATCCTGGCTATAACTATTGGTGTGAGCGTATCTGATAGAGAGCAGGATTATCTTGGCAACCTGTGTGTATGGGTTGGACAGATTACTAGCCAAATCAGTCAAGATACATGCTCACCAGCTAAGACATTATTGATATACAAAAGAAAGGGATGTCAAAAATTTACTACCCAAAGATTAATAGTATAAATACTAGTTCCAGAAGCATCTTATATTCATAACTTCTTTTTTTCAGAACTCTTCATGGGAAAAAGAAATAAATTAGATTGATATTGATAGAGAAGTGTCTATTATAAGGATTTGAATTGTGAGAAGTAAAGAAATTAATGGGAAAATGCCACATCAAATTGAAAATACATCATATTGGTCCGGCTTGGAGGGAAAAGAATTGCCACTTAGGTCAGCTTTTTCCCAATAGACCAGACACAAAGGACGCGTCAATTTTTAGGGACCTGACGGAGTAAATTGTTTTGACTTTCGTATTACCGTATAAGTGCTGTAGCAAGAACAAGATAAGCTGAAATCTTGATCACATACTTATTGGCAGTATAGTTTCAATAGCCTGAAAGGTATCATCAAAAGGATAAAGCATTGTAGGCCACCTATTTTTAACAAAGAAACTATCTAGAATCAAACTAGCTAAACCATACCTCTTTTTCAAACTACACCTCATAATAGAGAGATACAAAAGAGAATAAATAATCATATCAAAAAACTGGGTTTTACCATCCCACATCACTGGCATCCAAGCAGAAGAAAGATCACCCCATAATTGTCACAGTTCTAATTTCATTGAGAACTGATCAACAAACTTTTCACAGGAAAAGGAGAAACATTGTTTCAACTGACGCAAATAGTTGAGTTTCTGTTGTGACAACCGAGATATACCCGAAGCTAGCGGCTCACAGTTCAGAACTTGGTGAATAATGAGCCTATTTTTTTTGGGAAACCGTGGTGTCCGGGGCAACTTGCACGCACCTCAACTAATTCAACGGAGTACCTTCTATCTCCCACCAACACAGGTCCAAGGTAACTCTATCCACCAAGGTGTGGACAAATTGGAAGAAATCACCTAGTGTTTTTTGCCTCAGATGGGAATTGAACCTGAGATCACATGGTTATTAAATCTTAACCCGCTTCACTGACCTCTTCTACACTTATATACTAGCTTTTGCATGGGGCAAGATCCGAACACGTGATGTGCCCTAAAGCCACACATCACATGTTGCACTCTTACCACTAGACAAAATCTGGGTTTCTGAAGCAAAAAGGTGAATTTTCTTAACAAGTTTAAATCAGATCAAAATGCAGTATCTCGTACAAATGAAGTACTGACCAGATCAACCTCTACCTACCCTCCCAAAATGGAAAGAAATAAATAATATCAACAGAAAATAAAAGGCAAGAAAACATAACCAACCATCAAGGTATATTACCTGAACATTGCTCTCTTCCATTAGAATTTCCTTCGCTTTCTCGCACAGTCCTCTTACCTATACAGCAAAAGCACCTTTATTAGGCAGTTCATTTATCACTAATACAAGAGGGAGAATAAGAAACGTGCCCCATAATAAAAGTTCCATACAAAGCAAGCCATTAAATAAGATCCTAACATAAGTTCAGATGCATAAGCTCAAAATAAAACAACTTCAGTAGAGACCATAGAGCTGTACTTTCTTTCTTATAAGCTTAATACCCAGCTCTTTCCCTGTATACAAGCTTCTGTAATATATATGCCACATTCTTGCATTCTCAAAGTGGTAGCTTCCGCTAGCAACCTTCCGGCCTACTTAAATTCATGTGAATAATCATGACAGCTCTTCAAATCCTATTTCACTGGGAAAATAAGTGATTCCATTCTGTTTTTGCTTTCTTTTCTCAGAGGAGGATGGGGAAGCCCATGTATAACTCTGCAATAAGCCAATACCATTCCTTTCATGGATTCCATTTCTAACAACTATTATAAGGGAATATAGCAGATTCAATTACAAGCTCATGAAGGATGAAGGAAGAGAGATGACAACGCCATCAAAAGACCAGGTTACCCCGTAAAGATTAGTAAAAGATTGGTTTACAAATCGGAAGTGAACAGATTCCTGAAATCTGCTCTTAGAGTTCGACAGCGCTAGCGAGTCAGCTAGTTAACCAAGGTGCAAAAAAGGGGCGAAAGTAAATACGATACCACATCCAATTTGATTGAAGCCACGGATCAAATCAACAATTCCATATGAAAGCATCATTTCCATCACTTGTGACCCCCACCATAATCCGAATCCCCAGTATAACCAAAAACCTACAAGCTCGTGAAGGAAGACAGGAATCCATTGATTATATGAGATGTCATAAGCAAATTCAAGTTCTTTTTCTTTTAAAGCGGTAACCCCTGCTCATTCTCAGGAGTCATCAGTAGCCCTTTCACTCTTTGCTCCCTTGGTACACATATCCCAAGGTTGGAAATGGAGGTCCTTTCCACTAGACTATCCCTCACTTGTAGAAACAAGTTCAAGTTTTCAGCTTAAAAAGATTAAGACTTCATTAATTTTTCATTGGATCTTGGAAAAAGAAAAGGGAAGTGAGGATAATTAGAAGTTAAAATGACAATGTGTGCACTGCATGTCTACCTCGCTATAATTCATAGGAAAATGATACTAAAGAACAAAAAAAAATGAACTTCCATGTTTCCCTACATCCAAACTGAAAAGAAACAAAAAAGATTTCAAGATTAAAATGAACTTTCCCATGTTTCCCTACATCCAAACTGAAAAGAAACAAAAAAATATTTCACAATCTTGAAATCGAGTAACACACATATGTTTCCTTTCTTGAGAACAGTTAAAAGTAAAAATGACAAGAAGTGTACTGACTGTCTGTCTCACAATAATTCATAGGAAAATGATACTAAAGAACACTAAAATGAACTCTTCCATGTTTTCCCTACATCCAAACTGAAAAGAAACTGAAAATATTTCAAAGTCTTGAAATCGACTAACCAATATATGCTGCCCTTCTTCTAACCATCAAAATTACGAAGAACACATGGATCTGATCCGAAGAAACTTGGAATAATACCAAGTTGAAAAACAAAAACCATAATTTTTTCAACCAGAAACTCATCAATCTGGAATCGAATCAAGAAAAGGGAACGAAATTTAAGACAAAATATACAAGACGAGCACATCCAGATCCAAAAAGAAGGAAATTGTACCTCCTGCTCGGACAAGGGTTTGCACTGCATAAGCTGAGCAATTTGTTCATCAAGATTTCCATGAGCTGCGGTCGATGGCACCGGATCCATGGTGATCTTCTTCTACTGCTTCTGGGTCCAGAGGTAACTTTCTTCAACCACAGCAGAAACCCTAGATTTTGTTCACAGCGAAAAAGGTGGACGAAATCAAATGGAGGTTTGATTTGATTTTCTCTCAGCTCCGCACGGAGGGGGAGAGAGAGAAGCGAGTGAGTGGTGGTGGTGAAATCAAAGGAGGAAAGGGCGAAATAGGAAAACTCACTCTTTGCTTTTGTCTTTGTTTTCAAACAACTTCTACTTGTTTTCTTTTTCTTTTTCCTTTTTCTTTTATCTTTTTGCTTCTTCTGCATGCTCTCGATTACTCTTTCCAATTTCCATTTCATTACATTAGAAAGTGGTAAAGTGTTCTGTTTGGAGGTCCAAGAAAATCTCTTAAGTATATATATCCTGAATAATTGTGATGGTTTTAGGTTATCAACTTTTATCTTCTTCTTTTTTTTTACTTCTTTAAAATTATAATATATTATTTTATTTATATAATAAATTTTTTAATTAAAAAATAAATATTAATTTTTAAAAAACAATTACAATATATTAGTATATAAATTAATGACGTCTATAAAAAGTAAATTAATAGAATAAAAAAAATAAATTTTATTAGTAATAACTACAACGCTAACATTTATATATATAAGTGAAAATAAAAGATAAAAATTATTATATAAATATATTTCGATGCAAAAAATATTTAAAAAGTCAATAAAATAAAGATAAATTTAAAATTATCATTTATAATGTAAATTAATTTTAAATTATAATTTATGAAATATCATATTATTATATAAGTGGAAAACCAAAAGATGAAAAGTTAGATTACTATTTTGCTTCTCCACTAAATTAAAATTTTAATTAAATGCCTAATTAAATATTAATATTTTATCATACTATATCATATCATATTATACTAAAAATGAAAACACCCCAAGTAAAAAGTTAAACTACCAAACTGTCCTTAGAAAATAATTAAACAACATTATTACCCTTCCTTTTGATTAAATTTGTAGGTTGAGAAAGATAAAAGTACATTGGGTGGTTTGATGTTGAATCAGAGTAGCCGTCAAATTTAACTTACACTGTCCTCAAATCTCATGATCGTGGTGTTATTCACCAAGTAAGCATGATAAAAAAGACCACCGTGACGATTAACGGCTACCATCTCCACCATTTTGTCCATCAATATTATGGTGTTTCTAGTGATTAGCACTAGCGAAAATCTGTCAGCTATAGGAGTTTATTTTCTATGAAAAACTGATTTTAGAATTGAGGGTAGCCTAATTAAAATTTTATAAGCCGCAAAGAAAATATAATTTATATAAAGTAATATTACAACAAAAGAAATGATGTTATTTATCTATTTGAATGTCTAATCTAATGATATTTTGGTCACTTCAGCCATCAATTATTTTTTATTATCTATTTTATAATAGTACTTTTAAACAAAACACAATTACCACTGTGTTCAGTCATGTACATAACCCAAATGAAATAACGCTAAGAAGTTGAAGTAATATATTATTCTTTGAATTAAAAAATTTCTACTGATTGAATAGAATACATGTGCAACGCACATGATCATAAACTAGTTCTATTAATAACAATCAAATTTTATTTATTTATATAGACAATAGAGGATAAAAAAAGAGAGAAACATAAATACACACATGTACGCACATACATATATACACATTTAATGCATATAATATTCTAATAACAATAATAAAAAAATACTAAATAGTATTAGATTTTGTAACAAATTCATAGAAGTATTGTTCTACTTATAATGTTAGTAAATTTAAATAAGAAACTATAAATATCTAAGTTAAAAAATAAATATTATATATAATATAAAAAAAGTACTACATAAATGGGGGATTGAAAATAACAAGGGTAAAATAGATTTTTTAGAAAGTCAATTAGAATAAAGGGGGCGAATGTCTATTGTTCAAAGTTGAAGGGGGGGTTTGATTTTAAAGCAAAGTTAAGGGATGGAAAGGATTTTCACTCCTTTTTTCATATATACATAAAAAATTTATAATTCGTAAAAATTGTCGAAACTTTTTCAATTTTTCTATAATTTTACAAGATAAGCAATTAATTCATAAATAAGATACGGGAATATCTTAATGCGCCGCATTAAAAATCACATATCTCCTTGTTCCTTGTATAAATGAATACTTGCAACTATATGCTATTACAAACTTTCAAATACATATAATTTTATAAAGATCTGCTAGTGCAAAAAATCAACAATGTAGTAACTAGCTAAAATGCCTTTAAACTATATGAAATTAAACAAAAGCGCCCTCCATTCATAATTTGTTCCAAAAATGCTCCTACCATTAATAATTTGCTCTAAAAATTCTCCTCATGTTAATAATTTGATCCAAAAATGTCCCTATTATTACTTTTGGATCAAAAATACTTTTTTCCTAATAAACATATTATTTCTTTTCTTTTTAAACATATTCTGTAGGATAAGCATTTGCTGATATATTTCTTGTTTTCAAGAGTAAAAGTTTAAAGGGTCAAAAATTTTCTTAAACTATGTAAAATTGAATAAAAAAGTCCTCCGTTAATAGGTTGGTCTAAAAATATCCTTACCGATAATATTTTGATTTCAAAAATGCTCCTACTGTTAAGATTTGGTCCAAAAATGTCTCTACTGTTACTTTTAGGTCAAAAATATTCTTTTCTTAATAAACATATTGTTCTGTTTTAACACAATATTTTTCTAATAAAAATATTATAACCCGTCATTAATTTTCATATATACAAAATCACAATAATTCATTGTCAATTTTTATTTAAATGGTGATAAACTTTTTTTCTAATAAAATAGAAAATATTTTTATTTTTTTAATATTTTCTGAATTAAAGAAGGCTTAATACCTAGATAGCCCCTTAAACTTGACATGTTTTGTAAGATAAACATATAAACTTTCGAAGTGATAAATAGATACCTAAATTTGCCTAAAATATTCTTTTTAAATACATTTGCCCATCATGGCAATTCGTGTGTCCTGTGTTTTGGGATTAGTGCGTGAGCCTTTATAAAATTGTTGATTCAGAAAATAACGATAATATAACTTTAACACCCTCTTTAATCCCAACGATTAAAAGAAAATCTAGTTCCATTCTTCTTCATAGTTAATAACAACATTAAAGCCACAAGTTTGAGAGATCATTCCAGGTGTTTTCTTCAACCCCTCTCTCTCTCTCTCACACACACACACACATTAGTATAAAGAACTCTAATTTACCTTTTTTTTCATCTCTAAATAGATTGAAGATGAGGATACACAATAGGGAGAGATATTTTTTGTCATTATGAAAAAAATATAAAATTGCAGACTTGTTGATCTCCAAATAATCCTGGTTGAAGATTTTATGATTGTGGATATGGTCGAGTAAGTACTGTCTTTATGTTTCTTTAATTTAATTTCAGGTTTTTCTTTTGTTTTATTAATGGACACTAATCTTTTATAACTCTGTGACTAGACTGGATGCAAGTATTCTATGTGGTATGATGAGCAAATGCCTGATCAAGCTAAGAGGGTTATCTGGGGCTTACTAAATTGTGTCAAAGAGAATGAAGCAAAAGAGCGGAAAATAAGGAATCTAAAAAAGTATTTATTTATTCCAAGTGTTCCTGTCTTAATATAGTGGTTTATCGTGTAATTATATAGTTTGAATTTAGTTTATCATATAACTGCTATTGTTACGAATATAATCTAATGTTATTAGGCCATTTTCATGTAATTCTGCAGTTTTGATGAAAATTATGCTTTTTGTACGCAATTTCTATTTAGTACATCCATATTGTAAATCAATGTATCAATCAAATATATATATGAAAGACTTCGAAATTGCTCATGCTCAAATAGATAGATGATCATAATAAAAGCTCAAAAAAGAGCTACAAAAATACATAATGAACATTCAAATTGTGTTGTGCTTGCAATTGACACCAAATTTTGGCTCTCCACATTTTTGATTAATTATTTTAAACTTCTAAAATTTTAAATAAAACTAAATAAATGTTTAAACTGTTGAAAAATAATTTTCACTATTTTTGGATAATATTTTGCCATTTTTGTTTGATAGGATGTGTGTGTGTGTGTGTATAAAATCATATTTTGTATGTCAAAATGAGTATTTTATTTAATTACGGATTTTAAATTATCAATTTTAAGTCCGTTATAATTTCAACATTAAAATTACCTTCTTCTGCAGATAAATATTTTACTTTTGTTTAAGTTCAAAAGCTCAATTAATTAATCGATTAATGCTTCATCTTGATTTTTATTTATATTTCAAGAAAGGGATAATTTTATAAGTTAATTGATTTCAATTTTTACCAATTAATGCTATTTTGTTAAGAAAGTTACTACAATTGAATGATTTAGTATTGTTTTAATTTAAAAATATAGCCAAATTGAATGATAATTACCAATTTATAATTATCAGATTTTCTTTATATAATTATATATTTATAGATCCAGTTTTTTCCTTTAAAATAACTTCAACCATCTGATCAAGAGATCAAATAGTCCAGATCATAACTTGTCTAAACCTGACCCAATAACTCCACCCTCACCAAACTAAATGTCACGACCCGAACGGAGGCCCGGATCGCGACACGGGACAAGGAGCCCCGAGAGACCCCAAGTCGACCCATGGCATAAGCATACATCTAACTCAATCAAGGATTGGATAACCAACAATACAATCATAGCAGAAGTCTAACTTAAATATAACATCAGAATATAAAATCTGAAGTTGAATACATACATATGTCTGAATAGCCTCTAATCATGACGAGTTGATGGGACAAGACCCCAATTAACTTAACAAGCTGAAACTGAAATACATAAAGAAAAGATGGATAGTCTAGTCCTCGGAAGACGAGGACTCACCAATAAAGCAACGTTAACTCCGATAAGTTGACTAAGAGTGGGACTGAAGCTGAGAGCCGGGTCCTATATCATGAAACAATACAATATAGAAGTATGCAGTCAGTACGTAGAATGTACCGAGTATGCAAGGTAAGTAAAACCGCTAATGTAAGTAAAATCATTTAAAGAAAATATATTAATTAAAACATAGCATTAGAAAACTGAGATTAGGACTTGCATGCATTCTTCTTGAAATCATGACCTCTTCATCACATGATATAACATACTTCATAACATTATAATTAAATCGATTGACTCAAAGCTAAATTGTTATATTTATAAGTAAAATATGAAACATTGAGACAATCCTGTTTTAGAACATGCATTTACATAAATCTCATAAGTAATGAATATGCATATCTGAAATCATGAGGAACAATGAGAGACTCATCTTTTAACTAACATATCATGATAGAGCTTACGTGGTCCCGACGATTATACTCAAGTGGACAGAGCTGTCCAAAACCTTGCCAGGGCTAGGGACACTACCGTGACATCGATATCAAGCTGAAGGCCCATTCGGGCAAGGGGAAGCTCACAAGGGAGGTCCCAAGTCATAAAATAGTATAAACCTACGTTGGCGCGTAGTTCTGAGGCATAGCGTGATCGACCCATAGCCTACTCAGTTTTAGACAATACTCCCAAAAACATGCACATGCTCTAAATCGTACATAATGAAGCTCAACACCGTCTGTTGACGAAGCTCAATGATCAAATACATCTCAAATATGAAATCATGCATATGAGAAGCTTTAGTTCAAAACATACCACAAGCTGAAACATACATGGGAGCCTTTGCTCCAAAATTATGTGGTAAGCTAGGCATAGGAAGACTTAACTCAAAACATACAACAAGCTAGAATATAAACTTGGGAATCTTCACTCCAAAACAATGTGAGCTTAGTTCGGAAAAATTATCATTTAAACTTAACACATGGGCATTGCCCAAAGCTTTATCATACTTAGAAATACTCAATTCTCATCGAAAACATAATTATAAATATGGGTAGCTTCAAATCATACTTTTCATCATAATATCTCATCATTATCACATATACTTCACAAATCTCACTTTTCATGATCATCTCATCAATGGGCTTCAACATTCATAAGGCTGGAAACACAATCTTAATTGAAATCATTATAAAATTAGCCCACGCTTCACAATTTGATAATAATATCATAATCAATTCATACCCATGTGTAGACATAGCTAATTCATGCATTTGGGTAAAAACCCGATAGATCAATCATAGAATTTCATACTTTTTAGGGAGGGATTGGGCATGGGTATGGAAGAAACTACCCATTCATAACCCTACATACCTGGGTAAGATCAGATTCTAGAGTTCTCGAATGTCCAAGGATGAATTGATAGGGAAAAGCTTGAGAAATAGCTTGATCTCTCTAAAATTTCTCCTAATATGCATGCATGGGAATGACCTATGCAATAGGGACTTAACCTACCTTAAAATGCCAGAAAAATACATGAAACGACGTAGTTTAGGGCCTTATAGCATAGAAAAGTCGAAAATGCCCTTAATAAAACTTTCCTGAAAAGCTGACCAGATCGATCCAACGGACGTACCAACGAGTCGTTTGAAGCTACGCCGACTCATTGTATGGCCCGTCATATGCACTGCTCAGGCCTTGCTTTCGAAATCAAACCACAGCTAGACAGGACGACTCGTCCTTTGATCCAATGAGTCGTTGAGTCGATCGTTGCTTGCCCCTCTAAAATTTCTGAACTTCCTTACAACGACTCTCACCACAACTCGTTATTTCCTCCAACGTGTCGTGGTGTCTGTCCGTTAAGTCTACTAGAAATTTGACCATGTAGACAATGACTGCTGACAATGAGTCATTGTTACTCATGACGGGTCGTTGGTGACTCATTATTTCCCAAACTACCAAGGTCCAGCCTTTCCTACAACTGCTAACAACAACTCGTTGTTCCAAGCAATGAGTCGTTACATTGTCCGTTGTCCCCACTGCCACCAAGACTTCCCCTCACCACGATCGCATATAATGACCCGTGGTTTCATACCATGAGTCGTTATATCGCCTGTTCTGTGATATTTTTCCATTTTCAACAGTTTTCAACTTTTAACTCCCGTCTACCTTAGGCACTTCCGGAGTATTACAGTATCTCCCCCTTGGGAACATTCATCCTCGAATGTAGGAAACGAGCAAAAAACAAAAACACGCAATTATCATATCCAAATACTGATCATGTACACCGAGAACTAACGGAATGATAACCTCCTATTCATATCACATAGGTGAACTGATCTCATGCTTCACATACATATCCATACACATAAAAAGAAACTTGAACACATGAACTGAACATGAAAACTAAATAGAGTCATAAAAAAAACTGATACCTCAAGTCAGAACTGAGCTGATAGAGAATAAGTGTGGGTATCTAGCCATAATATCCGCTTCGGCTTCCCACATAGCCCCTTCAATATGCTGATTCCTCTATAATACTTTAACTGAAGCTACTTCCTTGTTCCTTAGCCTCCTAACCTGCCGATCCAATATTTTCATCAGAACTTTCTCATAGTTAAGGCTATCCTTTACACCAACGCTGTCCACCGAGATCATTAGAGCTGGATCTCCCAAACATTTCTTCAAAAGCGATACATGAAACATAGGATACACGGAAGATAATTCTGAGGGCAAGTTCAACTCATATGCTACCTTACCAACTCTTCACATAATTCGGTAGGGACCAACATAGCGGGGACTGAGTTTTCCTTTCTTCCCAAACCGCATGACTTGCTTCATGGGAGATACCTTCAGAAATACCCAATCGTCCACTTCGAACTCCAACTCTCTCCTCCTTACATCAGCATATGACTTTTGACGACTCTGAGCGATTTTCAGCCTGTCCCTTATCAACTGAACCTTTACCATGGCCTCGTGAACCGAATCTGGCCCTGTCATAGCTGCCTTACCAACCTCAAACCATCCGATGGGCGATCTACATCTCTGCCCATAGAGAGCCTTGAATGGTACCATTTGGATACTAGAGTGATAGCTGTTATTGTAAGCAAACTGGATCAGGGGCAAGTGATCATCCCAACTACCTTTAAATTCCATCATGCAAGCTCTCAACATGTGTTCGAGAGTTTGAATTGTCTGCTCCGCTTGACCATCCATTTGCGGATGAAATGTTGTGCTGAGTTTAACCTTAGCTCCAAGCCCTTTTTGAAAAGACCGCCAAAACTAAGAGGTAAATTGAGTACCTCAATTTGAAATGATAGACAAAGGCACCCCATGCAATCGAACCAACTCTCGGATATACAGTTTGGCATAAATCCTCTGTTGAATCCGTAATTTTGACCAGTAGAAAATGTACAACCTTGGTCAACCTATCTACCACAACCCAAATAGAGTCATACTATCTACGAGTGCGGGGCAAACCTTTTATGAAGTCCATATTGATCTCTTCCCACTTTCAAGTAGGAATGTTGATATCCTGAAGTACACCTCCCGATCTTTGATGCTCAACCTTTACTTGCTGACAGTTCGGACACTTGGCTACAAATTTTGCAATATCCTTCTTCATGCCATTCCACCAATAGATTTTTCGCAAGTCATGGTACATCTTGGTGGCACCTGGATGGATAGAATACCTAGATCTATAAGCCTCATGCAACATCCGACTCCTCAAATCATCCACGTCCGGAACACATAAGCGGCCCTAGTACCGAAGCACACCATCTCCCCCTTTGGAGATAACCTCTACCTTCTGATTTTGAATGACCTCTTTCAACTTTACCAATATCGGATCCTCATCTTGCCTGGCTTTCACATCAGTCACCAAGGACGATTATGATCCGTTCTGAACAACACCACCACCATCGGTCGAATCAACCAATCTAACTCCCAACCTTGAGAGTAAATGCACCTCCTTTACTAGCTCTTTCTTCCCTTCATCCACATGCGACACGCTCTCTATACATAGTCTACTAAGTGCATCCACTACTACATTGGCCTTACCCGGGTGGTAAAGGATGCTCATATCATAGTCTTTAAGTAGCTCCAACCACCTCCTTTGCCAAATATTGAGATCTTTCTGCGTGAACACATATTGTAAACTCTTGTGATCCATAAATACATCTACATGGACCCCATACAAATAATGTCGTCATATCTTCAAGGCGAGTACCACCGCGGCTAATTCAAGATCGTGGGTAGGGTGATTCTTCTTATGGACTTTCAACTATCTTGAGGCATATGCTATCACTTTCCCATGCTACATCAACACATACCTAAGTCTGATTCTCGAAGCATTACAGTACACCACAAAACCATCGATACCCTCGGGTAGGGTCAATACCGGTGCTGAAGTAAGTCGAGTCTTCAACTCTTGGAAGCTCTTCTCACAAGCCTCCGACCATTGGAATTTCACCTTCGTCTGAGCAACTCGGTCAAAGGGGCTGCAATAGATGAGAAACCCTCAACAAACCTCCGATAGTAGCCAGCTAAACCCAAGAAACTCTGAATATCTGAAGGATTCATCGGTCTAGGCCAGTTTTTCACCGCCTCGATTTTTTGAGAGTCCACTTTTATGCCTTCACTTGACACCATGTGACCCAAGAATGCTACGGAGTCCAACCAAAACTCGCACTTGCTGAACTTAGCATACAATTGGAGATCCTTGAGAGTCTGAAGCACTACTCTCAAATGAGCGGCATGCTCTTCCTTGCTCCGAGAGTATATAAGGATGTCATCAATGAACACGATCACGAACATGTCCAGATATTGCTTGAACACCCTGTCCATCAAGTCCATGAAAGCTGTAGGAGCATTCGTTAGTCCAAAAGACATAACTACAAACTCATAATGGCCATACCTCATCCTGAAGGCTGTCTTAGAGATATCACCCTCCTGAACCCTGAGTTGATGATACCCAGACCTGAGATCTATCTTTGAGAAACACTTGGCACCCTAAAGCTGGTCAAACAAATCATCGATCCTAGGTAAATGATACCTGTTCTTGACGGTGACTTTGTTCAATTATCGATAGTCAATACACATATGAAGAGAACCATCCTTCTTTCGGACAAAGAGAACTGGACCCCCATGGAGACTTGCTCGGTCTAATGAATCCCTTATCTAACAAGTCTTTCAACTACTCTTTCAACTCCTTTAGCTCAGATGGAGCCATCCGGTAGGGAGGAATAGATATAGGTTGCGTGTCAGGAAGAAGGTCAATATCGAAATGAATCTCTCGCTCAGGAGGAACACCTGGAAAATCATCAAGAAAGACCTCTGAATACTCACGTACTACTGGAACTGACTAGATCGTAGGGGTCTCGGACTCGACATCCTTAACCCTAGCTAGATGGTATATGCAACCCTTAGAAATCATCTTTCTGGCCTTAAGGTAGGAAATGAATAGACCTACAGGCAATGTTGAACTACCCTTCTGTTCTAAGACTGGCTCACCCGGAAATTCGAACTCTACCGCCCGAGTTCTACAATTTACTGAAGCATAGAATGCAAATAGCCAATCCATGCCGAGAATAACATCAAAATCGGTCATGGCTAACTTTATCAAATCTGCTGAGGTGACCTTATGAAGGACTGAGACTGGGCAACCTCTATACACCCGTCTAGCTATAACTATGTCACCTACTAGAGTGGAAATTGAGAAGGGCTCTAACAAGACTTCGGGACTAACTCTGAAGCTACTGGCCACATAAGGTGTCACAAAAGACAAGGTAGCCCCCGAATCTAGCAAAGCATATACATCAATATGGAAAACTCGCAACATACCAGTGACCACATTCGGGGAGACCTCCTGCTCCTGACGGGATGCTAAAGCATAGAATCTATTCTGATGTTGATAGCCAGTTGTGCTAGTAGATGCCCCATGATGTGCTGTGCGTGCGGAAGGGGCTGCTGAACTAGAAGCTGGGCTCAGCCCCCACCCTGGTCTTGTCTCGCAACTGGACAATCTCTAAGCATGTATCTGGGCTGCCCATACTAAAACAAACACCTGAACCTGCCAAACACTGGTTTGTGTGCCCTTGACCATACCTCCTTATGTGTGATGAATGTGCCCTGTTCAAATAGACTATTCTTGTCATTTAGTAGTTGTGACAAGCTGGAATGCTGGAATCTATGGGTCTACTGCTATGACCCCTCGAGCCTGATGCCCGCCCTCTCTGATCATGTCTAGGCCTGGATGATATATTCAATGCTGAAGATGTTGGTGTTGATGGTCTTTAGTGGGTCTGCTGTTGGTGCCCACCACCAGACCTCTGCTGAGAGAATTTGTGGTCCTCGATCCTGGCCCTCTTGGCCTCCCTCTCTCTCGAATGCGCCGCCTCCATTTGCTATGCGTACAACACTATCTGTGGGAAATCCATATCCTAATGGAGCATAGCGGTCCTACAATCCTTATCCAAGTAGCTCACTACTCCATGTACGAATCTACTCACTCGCATCCTTCGATCGGCTACCAACTCTAGGGCATATTTCGATAGACGAGTGAACTCAAGCGCATACTCTTGTACAGTCATTCTCCCTTGCTTAAAATTCACAAACTCAGTTGTCTTCAACTCCCTCATCTCCCGAGGTAAGAACCGATTTAAAAATGCAACATGGAACTCTTCCTAAGTGATCGAACATGCTCCTACGACCCTGCTATCCTTCTATTGGTGAAACCAGATATGCGCAATCCCTTTTAGCTGGTAAGAGGCCAACTCGGTGCACTAAACCCCATTCACCCCCATTACTTGGGTGATCTTGATAATCTCATTTACGAACTCGTGTGGGTCCTTATCTACCTTGGACCCAAGGAACTCTGGCGGGTTCATCCTCAAGAAGTCTTTGACTCGAGTCGCTGCTGTGCTTCCATTTTGCGGAACATGCGCAATGGCCTATTGATTGACCTGAGCGGTCAAGGCCTGCGCAAGCATCTGAAAAGAGGCCCGAAACTCAGCATGGGCTGCTGGCTCCGGTGTCTGGGGCTCCTAAACTGGTGGGGATGGCTGATGCCCATGACCATTGCCATCCTTGTGGCCTTCACCATCTTCATTCCTCCTTCCATTCATTCTTCGAGGAACCATGATTCTACAATCGCGAATAGCACGAATTAGAAGGATAAAAAGACTTTCCATCGCACGATATAGATCATGAAAGAAGGGAACATTTCCTAAATGTCTCGTAGCCTCTTAGTCATAAGTGTGGCGCGCTTCACACCCATGAAAAAGACTATACTCAATGGGGCTTTCAGACACCCTAGGGCACTTCAAACCTATGGCTTTGATACAAAGTTTGTCATGATCCGAACGGAGGCCCTGATCGCAACACGGGACAAGGAGCCCCGACAGACCCCAACTCGACCCATGGCATAAGCATACATCTAACTCAATCAAGGAATGAATAACCAAAAATACAATCATAGCAGAATTCTAAATTGAATATAACATCATATTATAAAATTCGAAATTGAATACATACATATGTCTGAATAGCCTCTAATCATGACGAGTTGATGGGACAAGACCCCAATTAACTCAACAAGCTGAAACTGAAATACATAAAGAAAAGATGGATAGTCTAGTCCTCAGAAGATGAGGACTCACCAATAAAGCAACGCTAACTCCGATAAGATGACTAAGAGCGGGGCTGAAGCTGAGAGCTGGGTCCTGTATCATGAAACGATACAACATAGAAGTATGTGGTTAGTACGTAGAATGTACCGAGTATGCGGTAAGTAAAACCGCTAATGTAAGTAAAATCATTTAAAGACAATACATTAATTAAAACATAGCATCAGAAAACTGAGAGTAGGACTTATATGCATTCTTCCTGAAATCATGACCTCTTCATCATATGATATAACATGCTTCATAACATTATAACTGAATCGAGTGACTCAAAGCTTAATTCTTACATTTATAAGTAAAAGATGAAACATTAAGTCAAACCTATTTCACAACATACATTTACATAAATCTCATAAGTATTGAATATACATATCTGAAATCGCGAGGAACGACAGGAGACTCGTCTTTTAACTGACATACCACGATAGAGCTTACGTGGTCCCGACTATTACACTCAAGTGGGCAGAGCCGTCCAAAATCTTACCAGGGCTAAGAACACTACCATGACATTGATATCAAGTTGAAGGCCCATTCGGGCAAGGGAAAGCTCACAAGGGAGGTCCAAAGTCATATAATAATATAAACCTACATTGCTGCGTAGTTCTGAGGCATAGGGTGATCGACCCATAGTCTACTCGGTGCTAGACAATACTTCCAAAAATATGAATATGCTTTACATCATATATAACAAAGCTCAACATCGTCTATTGACGGAGCTCAATGATCAAATACATCTCAAATATGAAATCATGCATATGAGAAGCTTTAGTTCAAAACATACCACAAACTGAAACATACATGGGAGCCTTTGCTCCAAAATTATGTGGTAAGCTATGCATAGGAAGACTTAACTCAAAACATACCAAAAGACAGAATATAAATTTCAGAGTCTTCGCTCTAAAACAATGTGGCAAGCTTAGTTCGGAAAAATCATCAATTAAACTTAACATGTGGGCATTTCCCAAAGCCTTATCATACTTAGAAATACTCAATTTTCATCTAAAACATGATTATAAACATGCATAGATTCAAATCATGCTTTTCATCACAATATCTTATCATTATCGCATATACTTCACAAAGCTCACTTTTCATGATTATCTCATCAATGGGCTTCAACATTCATAAGGCTAGAAACACAATCTTAATTGAATTCATTATAAAATTAGCTCATGCTTCACAATTTGATAATAAAATCATAATCAATTCATATCCATGTGTAGACATAGCTAATTCATGCATTTGGGTAAAATTCTCATAGATCAATCATAGAATTTCATACTTTTTAGGGAGGGATTTGGCATGGGTATGGAAGAAACTACCCATTCATAACCCTACATACCTGGGTAAGATCAGATTCTAAAGTTCTTGAATGCCATTGATAGGGAAAAGCTTGAGAAATAGCTTGATCTCTCTAAAATTTCTCCTAATAAGCATGCATGGGAATGACCTATGCAATAGGGACTTAACCTACCTTAAAATGCCAGAAAAATACATGAAACGACGTAGTTTAGGTTCTTATAGCATGGAAAGGTTGAAAATTCCCTTAATGAAACTTTCCTGAAACGCTGCCCAGATCGATCCAACGGACGTACCAACGAGTTGTTGTAAGCTACGACGACTCGTTGTATGGCCCGTCATATGCACTTCTCAGGCCTTGCTTCCGAAATCAAACCACGACTAGATAGGACGACTCATCCTTTGATCCAACGGGTCGTTGAGTCGATCGTTGCTTGCCCTTCTTAAATTTCTAAACTTCCTCACAACGAGTCTCACCACAACTCGTTGTTTCCTCCAACGGGTCATGGTGTCCGTCCGTTTAGTCCACCGGAAATTTGACCATGTAGACAACAACTGCTAACGACGAGTCATTGTTACTTATGACGGGTTGTTGGGTGACCCGTTATTTCCCAAACTACCAAGGTCCATCCTTTCCTACGACTGCTAACAGCGACTCGTTGTTCCAAGCAACGAGTCGTTACATCGTCCGTTGTCCCCACTGCCACCAAGACTTCCCCTTACCACGACCTCATACAACGACCCATGGTTTGATACCACGAGTCATTACGTCGACTGTTTTGTGATATTTTCCCAATTTCAGCAGTTTTCAACTTTCAACTCCCGGTTCTACTCTTAGGCTTTTCTCGGGTATTACACTAAACTGCCCTAATCCTTCTCTCTCTTACCCTTAATCCAAAACACATCCCCTCCCCGCTCCCCCCCACTCATTTCTCTCTCTCTCTCGCTCCACCCAGAAACAATGAAGTAGAAAAAACCTTCGCCTCCGCCAAGTCCCTCCGACCAGCCCCTCTAGACCCCTCTGCCGCCCCATTCCTCTGCCGCTCTCAAACCCCGTCTCCCCCTCAAACCCTCACCTCTGTGACCCTGACCCCTTGCAACTCCTCACCTCTTAACCCCCAAATTTCACTAAAAATCTCGCTGACCACCCGTCCTATTGGCGTGAGAGTTTCTCAACAATTAAAGCAGGTGAGACACTATTCCTTTTGTCAACTCTTCTATGATTTTCTCTTTTTTCTTATGCTACCCGTCCCTTCAACCTTTAAGAATTCAAATTTTGAATTTTTAAATTTTCTGAAAATTTTGAACCCTCATTTTCTCCTATAAAAAAAGATAGATGGTGAGGAGAAAGCGACAGACGAAAATTCTGGAAAACAATCCGAACACATATAGAAAATACATAGAACATGTTATACCCCATTTTAACTTGATCAAAGTAGAGTACAACATATTGGTGAGTCCTAAATTAATTAACTTATGGAGTCGCCACCTAATTATTTTTATGGTGAATTAGGACACGTAATTATTAACTATGTAATGCTAAAACAAAACTCCATTTTATGGTCTACTTAACTTATGTGATTCTAGGTAAGAGTTTTAATTATCCTAAAGGGAAAAGTTTAAGCATCCTTTAAGATCCGTTAAAACCGATTAACCAGCCAAACATAGATTAATGAAAAAGGAAATTAAAATATATTACTAAAATTATAAAATACCAACATTTATTATAACAATGTACAAAAATAGCTTTAGGAAGATGAGAAAACGGTAGTAAACTGATTACCTAACTTGTGATTTAAAATATATTAATTAAAAGTGTATAATTCAAAAAGGGGTAACATATATAGTGTTTCCCAGACTGAATGAGTGAATCACATTAAAGGATAATCTGTTATCCATTCATTCATGAGTTTAAAGTATTTAAAATATTTTTTGTGCAAATCGAAAGAAAATCCAAATGTTCACGTTTGAAAGGAATAGACCGATTTCAAGAAAAACCTTTTAGGACTAGGTCAAAAATAATGTTCCATATTTCATTCAAAAAATAAGTAGTTTATTTTAAGACACTTTGAAATTATAAAAAATCTAAATTGAAAAAAGCATACAATAAACTAGATTAGAGTCTATGAAAAAAAAATTTAACCTCTTGCAATTTACTCAAATAAAATCCCAAATTTCCTCCTCTGAATGTTAGGTGTTCTAAGGAAGTTAAACTAAGATCATATTATATTAGCAGACACACATAAAGACACAAAATGAGCATGAGATAGGTATTTAAAAAAACAGCAGTAATTTGTAGTCTTCACCCCTCCTTCTTGCTTTTGTTCAGACTTTTTCAAGAGAGGGAGAAGAGTGAATGAAGACGCGAATGCAATTGTTCGAGATCCTTTCTCTTTCTGTTCGGATGCATTGCAAGGGAGTGAGAGGGATAAATGGAATAGAGATGGCACACTCAAAGTCTAGCAGCGACATTGAGTCTCGAAATGAAACTCCTCGCAAATCCAGCATGCCATGTGAAATAAAAAAATAAGAAAAAATACATTAGAAAGAGGACATCTAATTTTTATAGATAAAAAACGATAAACAGATAGAGAAGAACATCACATAAACTACCATGTGTAAAGTTATGCTAGACCAATATTTTATATCTCATGCTTACCAGAAACACAAAAGAACTTGGGTCAAATTAAAATTTCAAGCAAAGTATTACTGTTCAAAACATAAGCTCTTCCTTTTGATTTAAAATCTTTAAAAAAAATAATATGGCAACTTTAATGTAGTGCTTTAACAGAAGACAAAATGTCTTGTATTAGAGTTTAAAGGCCACTAATTTTGAAGTATCAAATTTAGATAAATAGACCTTATTCTATAAAAGAAATGCTATGCAACATGTTTTTCCCAATTTTAGATGACAACAAACATAATACTAAAACTAATTACCTATAAAATAAAGTTTGATCCCTAAGAACATGATATCAGACAAAAGAGAAATTTATAACTACATTCAGCGATTGTCGAACCTACTTAGGGAGTTTTAGAGCAAAAAAAATAATTTAGTCTATATATGTTTGTAGGAAAAATAATTAGTCATATATAAGAAAGAAACTAAAGGAAATAAATATCCTTCAGAAAGTTATATTTGTAAAGAAAATTTAATCTTAAATACAAAGTCATTCTAGTTAAACAAGAATCATAACTAATAGAGAATAAGAAAACATGATTGAACCATGTAGCCAATATTTTAACATTCAACATATGGTAGATATCAGGCATAACTTTCTTAAGACATGAACATCTATAAATGAATATCAAATACGATTTTTACATATTGAAACACAATCAGAAAAAAATGCATATAAATAGAAATATTATCACAGTTTAAATCTAACCTTGTTCGAAGCAGTGAACTTGGTTCTTTTGATCTCAGATCCAAGGTCTCGAGAGAAACAAAAATGGAATAAAGTGGCTTAGTGCTTTTAGAAGCAGTGTTGAGAATGAAAGGAAGATTAATAGTTTTCAACGAGAGTAAGTGTTGCAAAAGAAGGGTGTGCGGTGACTCCCCTCAAGGTGTTCCCAAATAGATGAGAATAAGATGCATTTATAGGAGCAAACTCTAGGTTTTTCTTTTTGAATCCAAATTCGGATTTCAAACGAAGGTTAAAAAAGCCTTTTGAATTCAAATTTCAATTCCTAATCGGACAAGAGAAAAAAAAGCTTTTTCAATAAAGTTACAGGAAAAAAATACAGCACAGGAGCCATTGGTCAAATAAAGGACGAATTTTGTGCAAAAATGGTAAGTACTTCTTCTGGCCAAAGTTGAAAGCGACTGAGATTTGTCAAGAAAAAGGAAAAAAGATAAATGGAGATAGAAAGAAGACAACTTTTATTAAAATAAGGTGAGAAAAACTCTTGTTCAGTGAGGGATAATTTGGTCCTTTCGCATATAAAAAATAAAAAATCTTGGGTTGAAGGCGGTTTAGGGCTATTGTAGGGTCGCTGAGTGAAATGGCTTAGTTTAGCTAATTGTCTTTTCCTTCTTTAAATTAACTTCATTGAACTTCTAACTTGACAATTAATACAGTATATATATATATATATATATATATATATTATGCAATAATGATTAATAATTATATCAAAAGTCAAGTATTGATATTATAAATTTACCGTAACCAATTTAAGATATACCTAAATATAAACATTGATTTATAATTTATTTAGTAAGTATGAAACTTGAAATAAAATAATGACAATCGATTTTAAAGAAATATGATAATAAAGTAATAGTAGTAATGTAATAGTAATAATAATAATAATAATAATAATAATAATAAATAAATAAATAAATAAATAAATAAATAATTAAAATAATTAAAACTTTATATGTTAAAGTTTTGGGGGAACATATTAGTTCTCTTGATTCTAAGCTTGATTATTTAACTGAACTGGTAAAGAAGATTGGTATTCCTTCTTCGTCTGACATGTCTATGGTGGTTCATTCTACTCACGTTATACCTAGTCAACCTGAAACTTCTACAAGGCTAGAACCTTCTATTCAGAGACCTCCAGAGATTACTGGATTCAAGATTAAATCTAGAGAAGAGTTGGAAAAGTTAGTCAATGAAAAACTAGCTGGTTTAAATCTTAAACCTTTGGAGCTCGCTTTTGAATTTGCGGAGAATATTTTAGACCCGTCAAAAGATTATAAGGAAGAAACCAGGTCTGAACTTAATAAGCTCAGAAAGTTGGGAAAAAGATATGGAGATATGCATAGAATGGATACTTATTATTATCCTAGACCGACACCTCAAGATGTTTTGGTGGAAGAAAGGGATTGGAACCAGACCAACACCAGTTATAACGGTGATGCCATCTACGAATGGAATTTAGATGGTCTAACGGATAGACAGATTAGTATTCTGGTGCATCGTATGCTGATGTATTCTACGATCTGCAAAGCTACTTCTGATAAGAATACTGAAACAGTAATTTGCAGAATGATAGTAGCAGGATTCACCGGCCAATTAAGAAGTTGGTGGGATAACTTTATGACAATCGAGGATAGAGCAGCGATCTATAACGCTGTTAAGTCTGAACCTGGAGTTGATAATCTAGGAAGAGCCTTAGTAGCAGGCAGACAGGATTGTGTCTACACCTTGGTGCTTACTATTATCGAGCACTTAATTGGCAAATTCACCAATATGTACGAAAATATTTGTACCTTATTGAACGGACTTAGATGCAAGCATCTAGGCGAATTTAGGTGGTATAAAGACACCTTACTCAATCGGGTTATGGACCTGCCCGAAAGTAATAGTGATCATTGGAAGGGTAAATTTATTGATGGTTTACCACATTTATTTGCAGAAAGAGTAAGAAAGACTCTTCGTGGAGGTAATGTCCAAATTATGTATAATACTTATACTTATGGACATCTTATTGGAGTATGCACACAAGAAGGATTAAACTTGTGTAATGAATTAAAGCTGAATGCACAGCTTAAAAGACAGAGACTAACTGAAAAGAACCAATTAGGAGATTTCTGTCAACAGTTCGGAATGGCAGGTGCTACCACAACCTCTTCATTAAAAAAGAAGAATCGGAAAAATGATAAAAATGAATTTTACCAAAGGAAGGGTAAAAGACGACATCGTCGATCAAAAGAGGAAAGATATTTCCGAAGAAAACATCGCAAGGAAAAAAGATTTGTTAAATACAGATCTGGAAGAGATTTAAATGATGTTAAGTGTTATAGATGCGGTCAATTTGGTCATATTGTCCCGAATTGCAAGAAGGAACGGATCAAGGCTCTAGCCATGGATTTGGACGATAAATCCAAAGAACAGATTATGAAAATCATGGATGAAACTTCAGTCAGTGAAAATGAGAGTAATTATACTTCTTCCTCTGAATCTGAAGCTTCTATTAAATTATTTGATTTACCTGATGATAATGGTTGTGATAAATGTGATACAGGTATAGGAAATTGTTCTTGTGACAACCTGGATTTTTATAAATTACAGTCTCAGTTTCAAAATAATTTTGAACTTAAACCTATCACTTCTGATAATATTTTAGAATTATTAAAAGAAGTCACTGATAATAATTTAAGAGAAAAAATTATCAGTATGACCTCTATTGCAAAATCGGCTGATAAGCCTATTCAAAAAAGAGACATTTTGGAGAAAGTTCCATATTCTATGGCAGAAGTTCAAAAAAGACTTTTGCAAAAGAACTCGCCACAAAATATGAATCTTCCCAATTATACTTCTTCAATGGATGATTTAAAATATGAAGTTGAAAAATTAAAGAATGAGATTAAATCTCTTAAACAAAATCAAATGATTTTAGACCATCGTATAAACCAAATTGAAAATACTATGAGCCATGATATAAAAGGAAAAGGAGTTTTACAAAATGAAACAAATGATTTTAACGAAATCTCTGATTTCACGAAAAGGGCTATTTCTTCCCCTAATGATGATTTATTTATAGGAATGATGCAAATAGTGACCTCTCATAGATGGTATGTTAAGTGCACTATTTTGATTGATGATAATTTTTCAATTACTGAAACTGCTCTTATTGATAGTGGAGCAGATATGAGCTGTATTCAGGAAGGTATAATTCCCACCAGATACTACCAGAAAACTTCTCATAAAATTAGTTCTGCATCTGGTGATAGAATGAAAATAGATTATAAACTACCTAATGCTTATGTTTGCAAAAATAAGGTTTGCATTCCGCATTTTTTCATTCTTGTCAAAGATAAAATATTTCCTCCTATTATACTAGGAACTCCCTTTATACAGGCTATTTATCCTTTTACTCATATTGATAACAGGGGTTTTCATGCTACTTATAACGGTAAAAAGATTTCTTTTCAGTTTATAACTGAACCCCTTACTAGAAATATAAATACTTTGATTGATAAAAAAATTTTCCATATGAAATCTTTACAATATGAAATATATAGCATGTCCATTGATGATATTTTACAATCTTCAAAAATTCAAGAAAAAATTAAAATAATCTCTGAACAATTTGCTGTTTCTATATGCGCTGATCATCCAAGTGCTTTTTGGAATAGAAAAAAGCATGTGGTTTCTCTTCCATATGAAGACTCTTTTTCGGAGGAACATATTCCTACCAAATCTCGACCCTGTCAAATGAATTTGGAATTACTTGAATTCTGCAAAAAAGAGATTGATAATCTTTTACAAAAGGGTCTTATAAAACCTTCAAAGTCACCATGGTCTTGTACAACTTTTTATGTCAATAATGCTGCAGAGAAGGAATGTGGTGTACCAAGATTGGTAATAAATTATAAACCTTTGAATAAAGTTTTAAAATGGATCAGGTATCCTATCCCTAATAAATGGGATCTTTTGTCCAGATTATATGATGCCAATATATTTTCAAAATTTGATTTAAAATCTGGATATTGGCAGATTCAGCTTTTTAAAGAACATACTTATAGAACGGCATTCAATGTCCCATTCGGGCAATACGAGTGGAATGTTATGCCTTTTGGTTTAAAAAATGCGCCTTCTGAATTTCAGAAAATCATGAATGATATTTTTAATCCATATATGGATTTTGTCATTGTCTATATCGATGATATTTTAGTATTTTCTAAAACTTTAGAATTACATTATAAACATTTAGATATTTTTAAAAGAATTATTATTCAAAATGGGTTAGTTATATCTAAACCCAAAATGAGTCTTTTTCAGACCAAAGTCAGATTTCTTGGGCATTATATTTGCCAGGGAAAAATAGTTCCTATTCAAAGATCTATTGAATTTGCTGCAAAATTTCCTGATGTTATTAATGACAGGACGCAATTACAAAGATTTCTGGGAAGTCTAAATTATATTTTCCCTTTTATTAAAGATTTGTCAAAAGACCTGGCTCCTTTATTTGAAAGACTAAAAAAGGATTATAATTTGCCATGGTCTGATATGCATACTGATATTGTTAAAAAGGTAAAAGAGAAGGTAATCTCTTTACCTTGTTTAACCCTTGCTAATCCTGATTGGCAGAAAATTATTGAGACCGATGCCTCTAATATAGGTTTCGGCGGTATTCTTAAACAATTAAATCCCCATGAAAAAAGGGAATATTTAATTCGTTATTATTCAGGAAAATGGACTACGGCCCAACAGAAGTATGCTACTGTGGCCCATGAGATGCTTACCATTGTTAAATGTGTCTTGAAATTTCAAGATGATCTTTATAACAAAAGGTTTTTGATAAGAACTGATAATAATGCTATTAGATTTATGTTTAATAAAGATTTCAAACATGATGCTTCAAAAATTATATTCGCTAGGTGGCAAGCTCAATTAGCCCCTTTTGATTTTGATATAGAATATAAAAAAGGGAGTGATAATTCCCTACCGGACTTTTTAACAAGAGAGTTCTTAAATGAAAACTAACAAAATCTGTTTTCACTGCAGAATGAGGCCACAATGGCCATCTCAATCTTCCTCTAATAGAGGAAGAGGAAGAAATCCAGGTCGATATAACGACCGAGGAGGATCGAATTCTATCACAGGAAGTTATACTTCTCGGAGCTCAACTTCAGGAAGTTATACTTCCCAGAATCCAATTATCAGGAGAGGAAATAGAACTCTCATCAACGAGAATCTTTCTCAAAGGGAGGAAATTTCGTCCCCATCGATTAACATGGAAGATATTCCAAAAGATAGCCCGTTATACGAGGCTTTACAGCAGCATATAGCTAGCAAAAAGAAGCAAAGTAATACCTACGCTTCTATTGCCATGGAGACGGCAGAAGATCAGAAGAATTATGAAAAGGTCTCTAAAAGGGAAGTCATACTTCTCCTTGAAAATAAAGATATACAATGGAAAGATAATATTTGGGAGATAACCCAAAAATACTTGATGGAGAAATTATATTTTCCGGGTGAATCATATAAAACCCGAAGTTATTATGAGAATATTCTTCTCTCCACTGGAAGTGCAGAGATATCTCACTTCAGAGACAATAAAGATGAGACTGTTTATAACTTCTCAAAAATTGTTATAAAAAGGATTATATCCACAGAAGAGTGGGGTATCTCCACTATGAAGGAAAAACAAGTTATACTCGAAGGTGGAAGGATGAATTTCACCTACTGGGATTATATCCAGGCCTTCTCATACGTTTTATATTACAATAATGATAAACACAAGCATACGTGGTTTATAAAAGTATGCTCGAAAATATTTCAAAAGGTTATACCAAATTGGTTCTTGAATTGGTGGACATTCCACGGCCCTTCTATCAGGATATTACCTGAACAGATTAAAGAATTGTATGACTCTTGGATACAGGTGTCTCCTGATTTGGATCGGTTATACCGAGAAGAACATATCGGCTGGCCAGAAAACATCAGTCAAGTTATGTTCTTTATAGAATTCTCTATTCCTTGGATCCATAAATGGATTCCCGAATTCGGTTATACCGAAGAAAAAATCCCTTGCATATATCGGACCTATTATAACAATTTCTGGGACAAAATGTTAAAAATTGACCCAGTAACCAAGCAGATTTATGGTCAAGAGACCATTGATGATATTAACAAAACTTTGAAGAAATATCAAAGTAGGGGAAAAATTGAAACCATTGATGACAGTCCTCTAAAGCATATTGCGAGACGGATAGCTTATCAGCCGGGAGATAAAACCCAACAGATCGAAGATTATCTAAATCTCGTAAAGAAAAATCTGCTGGAATCATTCGAACAAATTTCCAGCAAGTCCGATACCTCCATGAAGAGTCAGTCAAATTATGAAGACTCTCAAGCAGATGAATAAACTGACACTGAAGAAGTGTTAAAAGAAGCAGAAAGGCTTTTACAATAAGATAAACTAGAAGATGGAGATAGTGACGAAGATTTCATCCAAAGAATGATGAACGCACAAGGGAAAAAGAAGATCGGATAAGATCAAGAGACCCTGTGGACCCCTTGACAGAAATATTTGTCACTGTGCGATGATAAAGCACACTGTACAAAGATTCTTTTTCTTCTATTTAAAGAGGCCTTTGCCTCATTTGTATCATATCAGAAAATTTTATTTTCCTCTCTCTCTCTCTCTAGGTTTTTGCTCTGCCTTCTCTCTAAAAAGAAGACACAGCTTTTTGTAAATCCTCTCTTAATTTTACATTTTGTATAGAAAAACCAAAAATTGTTCAAGCTTTGGACACAACTTTCGGCATCAAGGTATTTTAAATTTTGTCTTTTTATTTACTATTTCTCTGATGGCCGAGCTTATAGCCGGCTAAACATCTATCTATGTTGAATACCATGCTGCTTGAATCCCCATAAAGATGAACTAGACTTTATTAAAATCAAGAGATTTTATTATATGAACTTTAAAGATTTAGTGTTAATATTAATAGCTTGGTTCGGAGATGGTGGTACAGTCGGCAAGAATACTGTAGATTTTGGATTTGCCTTAGTGGCTACGTACAGTTGCCCGGTGAAAAAGCCCGTTTATTGGAGTTGTTTAGGGCTGTTGTTATCCCGGGGAGCCCCTAAAAAGGTATCCTGTACACATGGTCTCAATATCCGGCAGTATTCTTTGCTCAGACAGGCCCCATGCTTCGGTGAAAGATTACCATACAGCTATTAATCTATATACTAAACTTTTATACAGATCAGATAATAATCTCTCTTTGTTTTGATTCTTGTTTGAAGACAAGGGTATTATTGGATAAGGTCTATCACCGTCGAGCGGACAACCGCCGGCATCGATTGATCCTGTCTACATGTTAAAAAGTCCGGTAGGGAATTATCACTCCCTTTTTTATATTCTATATCAAAATCAAAAGGGGCTAATTGAGCTTGCCACCTAGCGAATATAATTTTTGAAGCATCATGTTTGAAATCTTTATTAAACATAAATCTAACAACATTATTATCAGTTCTTATCAAAAACCTTTTGTTATAAAGATCATCTTGAAATTTCAAGACACATTTAACAATGGTAAGCATCTCATGGGCCACAGTAGCATACTTCTGTTGGGCCGTAGTCCATTTTCCTGAATAATAACGAATTAAATATTTCCTTTTTTCATGGGGATTTAATTGTTTAAGAATACCGCCGAAACCTATATTAGAGGCATCGGTCTCAATAATTTTCTGCCAATCAGGATTAGCAAGGGTTAAACAAGGTAAAGAGATTACCTTCTCTTTTACCTTTTTAACAATATCAGTATGCATATCAATAAGGTACGAATATTTTCGTACATATTGGTGAATCTGCCACTAAAGTGCTCGATAATAGTAAGCACCAAGGTGTAGACACAATCCTGTCTGCCTGCTACTAAGGCTCTTCCTAGATTATCAACTCCAGGTTCAGACTTAACAGCGTTATAGATCGCTGCTCTATCCTCGGTTGTCATAAAGTTATCCCACCAACCTCTTAATTGGCCGGTGAATGCTGCTACTATCATTCTGCAAATTACTGTTTCAGTATTCTTATCAGAAGTAGCTTTGCAGATCGTAGAATACATCAGTATACGATGCACCAGAATACTAATCTGTCTATCCGTTAGACCATCTAAATTCCATTCGTAGATGGCATCACCGTTATAACTGGTGTTGGTCTGGTTCCAATCCCTTTCTTCCACCAAAACATCTTGAGGTGTCGGTCTAGGATAATAATAAGTATCCATTCTAGGCATATCTCCATATCTTTTTCCCAACTTTCTGAGCTTATTAAGTTCAGACCTGGTTTCTTCCTTATAATCTTTTGACGGGTCTAAAATATTCTCCGCAAATTCAGAAGCGAGCTGGATTAAAAATATCATTCATGATTTTCTGAAATTCAGAAGGCGCGTTTTTTAAACTAAAAGGCATAACATTTCACTCGTATTGCCCGAATGGGACATTGAATGCCGTTCTATAAATATGTTCTTTAAAAAGCTGAATCTGCCAATATCCAGATTTTAAATCAAATTTTGAAAATATATTGGTATCATATAATCTGGACAGAATATCCCATTTATTAGGGATAGGATACCTGATCCATTTTAAAACTTTATTCAAAGGTTTATAATTTATTACCAATCTTGGTACACCACGTTCCTTCTCTGCAGCATTGTTGACATAAAAAGCTGTACAAGACCATGGTGACTTTGAAGGTTTTATAAGACCCTTTTGTAAAAGATTATCAATCTCTTTTTTGCAGAATTCAAGTAATTCCAAATTCATTTGACAGGGTCGAGATTTGGTAGGAATATGTTCCTCCGAAAAAGAGTCTTCATATGGAAGAGAAACCACATGCTTTTTTCTATTCCAAAAAGCACTTGGATGATCAGCGCATATAGAAAAAGCAAATTGTTCAGAGATTATTTTAATATTTTCTTGAATTTTTGAAGATTGTAAAATATCATCAATGGACATGCTATATATTTCATGTTGTAAAGATTTCATATGAAATTTTTTTTTGTCAATCAAAGTATTTATATTTCTAGTAAGGGGTTCAGTTATAAACTGAAAAGAAATCTTTTTACCGTTATAAGTAGCATGAAAACCCCTGTTATCAATATGAGTAAAAGGATAAATAGTCTGTATAAAGCGAGTTCCTAGTATAATAGGAGGAAACATTTTATCTTTGACAAGAATGAAAAAATGCGGAATGCAAACCTTATTTTTGCAAACATAAGCATTAGGTAGTTTATAATCTGTCACTATTTGCATCATTCCTATAAATAAATCATCATTAGGGGAAGAAATAACCCTTTTCGTGAAATCAGAGATTTCGTTAAAATTATTTGTTTCATTTTGTAAAACTCCTTTTCCTTTTATATCATGGCTCATAGTATTTTCAATTTGGTTTATACGATGGTCTAAAATCATTTGATTTTTTTTAAGAGATTTAATCTCATTCTTTAATTTTTCAACTTCATATTTTAAATCATCCATTGAAGAAGTATAATTGGGAAGATTCATATTTTGTGGCGAGTTCTTTTGCAAAAGTCTTTTTTGAACTTCTGCCATAGAATATGGAACTTCCTCCAAAATGTCTCTTTTTTGAATAGGCTTATCAGTCGATTTTGCAATAGAGGTCATACTGATAATTTTTTCTCTTAAATTATTATCAGTGACTTCTTTTAATAATTCTAAAATATTATCAGAAGTGATAGGTTTAAGTTCAAAATTATTTTGAAACTGAGACTGTAATTTATAAAAATCCAGGTTGTCACAAGAACAATTTTCTGTACCTGTATCACATTTATCACAACCATTATCATCAGGTAAATCAAATAATTTAATAGAAGTTTCAGATTCAGAGGAAGAAGTATAATTACTCTCATTTTCACTGACTGAAGTTTCATCCATGATTTTCATAATCTGTTCTTTGGATTTATCGTCCAAATCCATGGCTAGAGCCTTGATCCGTTCCTTCTTGCAATTCGGGGCAATATGACCAAATTGACCGCATCTATAACACTTAACATCATTTAAATCTCTTCCAGATCTGTCTTTAACAAATCTTTTTTCCTTGCGATGTTTTCTTCGGAAATATCTTTCCTCTTTTGATCGACGATGTCGTCTTTTACCCTTCCTTTGGTAAAATTCATATCATTTTTCCGATTCTTCTTTTTTAATGAAGAGGTTGCGGTAGCACCTGCCATTCCGAACTGTTGACAGAAATATCCTAACTGGTTCTTTTCAATTAGTCTCTGTCTTTTAAGCTGTGCATTCAGCTTTAATTCATTACACAAGTTTAATCCTTCTTGTGTGCATACTCCAATAAGACGTCCATAAGTATAAGTATTATACATAATTTGGGATTTTGTCATTGTCTATATCGATGATATTTTAGTATTTTCTAAAACTTTAGAATTACATTATAAACATTTAGATATTTTTAAAAGAATTATTATTCAAAATGGGTTAGTTATATCTAAACCCAAAATGAGTCTTTTTCAGACCAAAGTCAGATTTCTTGGGCATTATATTTGCCAGGGAAAAGTAGTTCCTATTCAAAGATCTATTGAATTTGCTGCAAAATTTCCTGATGTTATTAATGACAGGACGCAATTACAAAGATTTCTGGGAAGTCTAAATTATATTTCCCCTTTTATTAAAGATTTTTCAAAAGACCTGGCTCCTTTATTAGGAATGATGCAAATAGTGACCTCTCATAGATGGTATGTTAAGTGCACTATTTTGATTGATGATAATTTTTCAATTACTGAAACTCGATTTTAAAGAAATATGATAATAAAGTAATAGTAGTAATGTAATAGTAATAATAATAATAATAATAATAATAATAATAAATAAATAAATAAATAAATAAATAAATAATTAAAATAATAGCAATAATAATATATAATAACGATAAAAATAGTAACAAATAAAAGTAATAGTGAAATATAAAGTATTTGACTTATTAATAACTTAGAAGCTCAAGAAAATAAATTTGAAGAACAGAGGGTCAAAATTAGGTGTCAACAGCTTGCCCCTCTTTGACCGAAGACGATGTAAGAGTTTTGGAGCAAAGAAGTTGACGTAGTAGCCAAATTTGTCCCGACCATCAGAGTTGAAACATAATTCTGAAAAGGCACGAGGACAAAGAAAATTTTGAAAAGAATGTGGCCGAACTTTTTGAGTTGCCTACATATCTCGGGTTGCATGAGAATCTGGCCATATGTAGTTCGAGAGTTATGACAAGATGAGGTGGAGTGAATTTAAAACACCATTATTCAAAAAATAAAATTGCCCCGGTATTGGTGAATGATGAAAACAACGGTGGAGGCAGATAAGCAAGGGATAAGCTTGAACAAGTGAAAATATAATTTGAAAATAAAGTGACGTAAAAATGGAACTTTAAGAGGATAAGAGAGTATATAACTGAAATTGAAATTTGAATTTAACAAAGAGGAGAGTTATTGGAATGAATTAAGTAAAAGCATAGTCAAAAATCGATATTTTTTAAAATAATTTTCCCAATATCGAGCTACGACAAGACTGGGTTTCAAGATTTATAAAGAGAATGCATAAAAAGAGTTGAAGATTGTTATAAAAGCGCTACGGGGTTTAAGATTCGGTTATGAATATTGGAAAACTCGATGTAGAATTCCCCACATATCCCAAACTATGGGACGTAAATTGAGTAGAGTTCGAGAGTAGATCCTTAACCGTTTGTCGGTGAGTTTGATGTCCCTCTCCAACAAATTGCCCCAGTTCATTGCTTAGATAATGTTTCACGTTGTGCTATGTCTCTTGTTGCTGCATACTGATTGTACTTTCTGGCAAATCTTGATAAAATTGTTAGCAAATAAACTAAAACATGAAATGTAGACAAATGTCTTACGACACAGATCAAAAGAAAGATGCATCCAATTTGAACCGGTGCTCTAGATGCAATTAATCGAATGTTTTGCATTTTTTTAACCATAAACAACTGATTCAAATTATGAACCTGCAAAATCTGACATACTAAGTAGAAATGTTAGCAAAAGCAAGCATATATATAAAGCTTGATTTTTCAAGAAATTTTTTTAAAAAAAAAAGAAAGAAAAAAGATATCATGTAGTGCTTAATTATATTTGTGAAAAATTTAAGGGATTGCGAGACGTCCTATTTGAAGGAGGACAAGCCTAAGTACCCAATATAAGGCGGGTGAACCTAAATGTTATATTTAAATTAAAAGCAAATGAGCAAAAAAAATAATTTAATTGCAAGCAAAAAAGTTTAAATGTCCTATTTGAGGGTAGACAAACCCAAAAACATACTATTTTAAGCTGGACGATGCAATATGTCCGATTTGAGGATAGACGACCCAATATTTCTAATCTTAGGATGGATGAATCCAATATGTCCTATATTAGGATGGATGAACCCAAAAATTATCCTCTTCGAGGGTGGACGACCCAATATGCCCTATTTTAGGGTGGACAACCCAATATATCCTATTTGAGGGTGGATGAACCCAAATATGTCCTATTTTAGGGTGGACCAACTCAAAAATATTCTATTTGAGGGTGGATTAACCCGACATGTCCTATTTGAAGGTGGACGACCCAATATGTCCTATTCTAGGGTGGACAAATCCAAAAATATCCTGTTTGAGGGTGGACTAACCCGACATGTCCTATTTTAGGGTGGACAAACCCAATATATCCTATTTTAGGGTGGACGATCCCAATATGTTCTATTTTAGGATGAACAAAGCTGAAATATGCTGCAAATTTACAAATATTAACATTAGCGCGGTGCAAAGAGCTTGATGCAATGCTTGATTTGTAGTAGCTAATATTCATGGTGCGATGTAGAGAGCTTGATGCGATGCATTTACAGTACTAAATATTTATAAAGTAGTGTGGAGAGCCTAGTGCGGTGCCTTTGCAATAGCGAACATTCATGGTGTGGTGCCAATAACTTGGGGAATCTTGCGCTTTGCCGAAATATTGTAAGAGACTAAATTCCTGCATACAAAGAAAATTGTGAGTTTTGAAATTAACTCATGTTGATTTTGCATTATCCTAGCTTCATCTAAATCTCATGCTGTCTTTTTTGTTGCTGAGCTTTGATCTGGCATGCGTTACCATTCGAGAATAAATAAAATTGAACTTTGCATTACTCAAAGAAAACTTGTTAGTATAAATGAAAATAGTTGCCTTACATTGAACTTAAAACTTTGTCTTTGAATTTGCATTTCTCGTTGCTATGGCGTTGTAGCAATTTGATGATGCGAATATAGCTTGCGATTTCAACTTCCGCTTTAAATGATAGGCTATCTCAATGCTGCCCTAGTTTTGACTATTGGAAATGAGAATTTTTATTACGTTAAGACTGAACCCAACATGGGTGCCTATGTATCCTGATACTAACAGGAAGCAAGTCAAATGTAGTTGATTACAAAAGTGCAAAAGGATTGCAAAATAGTAGCTACTCCTGAAGGAGGGAGAACAAATAATAATATACTATAGCTGCAAAGTGATGTCCTTGTCAGCCCTCTTGACTTGTTGCACGCTTTCTCTTCAAATGCTTTGGTGCCAATTTTGACGGATCACCCTTAACAAAAAATGTGCTCGTGTTTGTAATATTACCAGTGCTGGTTAGAGGCTCTTTTGTAGCTTTATCTTTCCATTTTCAATCATGCTTTGAATCTTAGTGCAGGACAGTCTTCAGTGTCATGTCCTTGAATGTTTGAGTGGTAAGCACAACTCTTAGATAGATCAAAGTTCGGAGGTGGATACTCAGGTAAGAATCCCTTTTTTGGTTGTAGATGCCCCTCAACTTTCAATCTCTCAAGTACATTTGCCAACGGCTCATCTAGAGGAGTGAAGGAAAAAGGTTTCATCTTCTTCTGTCGTCGCAAGCTAGTTTTTGCTTGATGAAACTGTTGCTGGTGGCCATGCTGGAAAGTTTGCTGGCGAGAAGGCTGGAGAGGCATATTGCAAAGGTTTGAAGTGGCATGAGATTGCAAAAGTTTGCGACTTTGATGGTATTGCGGTTGATTCATAGTCATAAAAGTTGATTTATCTTTGCTTTGCAGATTTCCCATTACATTTGATTGCAAGGTTTGGTGATCGACTTGCATTGCTGATCTATCAATAATTCTTCCTCCTTGAATGTCGTTTTCTAGCTCTTTACCAACATGAATCAAATCAGAGAAGTTGCGTGCACAAGTTTCGAGCAGCTTATCATAATATAAGCCTTCTTGAATTTGGATGAAGGCTGAGATCATTTCCCCCTCGGGCAGTGGAGGATGTATTTTTGAAGCTTCTAACCTCCATCTTGTAGCATATTCTTGGAAAGACTCATGCGGCATTTTCTTTATTTTGAGCAAATCAGCTATGTGCGGATCACCTCCGTTGTTGAACTCGTATTGCTTTACAAAGTCGCGAACCATGCCTTCCCACGTGTTCCATTTGCTAAAGTCTTGCTTAGTGTACCAAGCGAGTGACAATCCTAATAAACTTTGAATGAATAGTCTCATTCGTATGGCTTTATCATGTCCAATTCCAATTAATCTACTGCAGTAGTCCTTTAAATGAGCGATGGAATCTCCTTCTTCGCTGAAAGTGTTACTTGTACCCTGGAGGAAGCTCAACATTTGGGTGCACACACAAATCTTTATACTTCAAACTCTGGTAATTTTTTGAGCGCAACTCTTCATCAAAGGCTTCCCTTAGATTTTGGAGTTCTTTATTCAATTTTTCATGGCAAATTGATTGGATCTCCTTTCCACGTCTAGCATATTGACGATCCGCTAGTTGGTCATGCTTATTTTTTTTAGAGGAAACACAATTGTAGGAGGATGGATATTTGGAATCATTGTAACATGTAAACAATTGGAATTTGTAGTGTATACTGATGGCATTTGCAGACCGATTGTGTAGGCAGGAGTTGGGTGAGGAGATATGGATAAACAAATATTTTGGGTTGAGCTGGAAGCTGTGGAAGTGATAGGAAGAAGGCTAAAGGTATTTTTCATATTGATCAAAATATTTCTTCAAACCACATTCTTGTTGCTATCATCATTTTCTGCTTGCACTAATCCCATACCAGTGTTGAATGCATCAAATCTGTCTGCCATTAGTATTTTCCTTGGTGCAAATTCGCAGCCAAAACAGTGTTCAATGCAAGTCAACCTCTAAAGAGAAAAGTAAAAATATACAAACACAAAATAATGTGTTAGTGCATGAGAATATAGATGTATGTGAAGTAAACACATAAAGAATTAAATTATGAAATTGATTAGTTGATGATTTGATTAAGTAGGAACCCTAGACTAGAAGAGATAGCTTTAGTTGTGGAACGAGTGGACGAGAATGACTTATTAGCTGGTGGACTCTAATGCTTGAGACTTGACAAAAGAAAAACAAGCTGATTTGAAGTAGAATGTGCAATTTGGAGACAGGTTGGCTCTTGTCGAACATCAAAGTTTGGCTCAAACTTGATCCTTATCCTTTGCCACTACGACATATTCCAAAAATTTGCCCCCTATTTTCAAGTCTCGTCTGTTGATGATGTCTCACGTTGCATGCAAAATTTGCCCCAATTTCATTCTCCTTATTCGGGAAAATATTAAAATTTTATAATAAAGAGACCGAGCCTTATATAGGTTGCCTATGTATCCTGCGTCCAATAAGAAATCAGGTCACACGTAGTTCCAATTACACGAAAATGAGATATTAAAATTTCTATTCTAATATGATCGGGCCCTATATGGACTACCTACTATCTTGCCAAGGGAATCAGGCTAAGGTAGTTCACTTTACATAGAAAAACATACAAAGAATTGATCATTAAACTTGCAAAATTACATAATTTCTCAAAAGATGCTGCCTCAAAAGTGACACTTTGCCTTAAGCTTGGCAATTTTATCCTAGTAGGAATCTGCTTCTTCATAGTAAAACTCATCTTCAACTAGGTCAAACACAATGCTTTGGTCGGCCATATCATCATTGAATTTGTGGTATACCTTTGATGCTCAACTTAAGTCAACCTTTGAAAGGAAAATGAAATACTAATAAGCGTAGAGTAGACATAATTAACATGAGATAAGAAAACGTGAAAGGCTAAAAATAAAGTATTTTAGAAATGGTGCCTGAAAAAAAATCAATGGATCGAGTATTATAAAGAATATGTTTGAAAAGGCCGAAGACAAATTTGGTGGCAAACTCGAGATTAAGATAATTGATAAGAAAATTGGGCGCACGAGGCTGAACTTGATAAGTTAAAGAGTTGTGAATGACTCTAAATTCTTACCTTAGCATTGACAGATTGTAAAATTGTCGAGGATAAAAATAATGTTAACTAATTGGAGACCCATAATATTGCCCTTGACTCGTGTGCCAACACTTGAAATTAGTGGGTGTGCGAAGATAAATCCCTGATGACCCATTATAGGAATGACGAAAATATTTTGAATTAAGTGAGTGAAAACTCTAAAGAAGTATCAAAACTGGATAGTTGCTCTTGAACAACTAGATGGTGAAAATAAAATAAATTTCAGCAAGTGCTATTTGGTAGATTGCGCAAATAAATTTGGACATCTACCATTATAAGGAGCGACAGATGATGCTAAGGTAAAAAAAAAAAATTGAAAGAATTACTTTATATTGGAGAAAAGGTTTTGACCTTAATATATCGATCATAAAGCTTGAGAGTATATCAAAGCTTTGTGAGGTAGATTAGGTGTTAAATTGATTATACGAGATTCAGACCAACAAGATAAATGTTCGATTTTATCAGAAATAGAAGATTATTACCATAAAAGAGGGACTTAGAATAATTCAAGACGGAAAAAGATTTTTCAATTTTGATGCGAGTTTTTAAAAGAAATTTGGATTAAATAAACCTACGAAAAGATAAACGAAAAAAATATTTCACCTAATTATGAAACATTATGCCCATTTTAAGAGAGTAGGAAGAAAATTCTTAAAGCCAATTGCAACGAATATTGAAACTAAAATAATAACGGAGAAAGACTCAAAGGAAGGATGTGAACTTCATTGAAGATCATACCCGAAAATGAAAGAAAATCTTAATTTGGGATGCTAGGGATTTGAGCGAGCCTAGAATAGTTAATGAGCCTAAATGGTGCTCTAGAATCATTAAAATGCATTAAAGACGAAAAGATTATGACTATAAAAATGTGAACATGATATAAAAATATATATAAATGCAAGACGTAATCAAATAAAGAGATGGATAAATGTGCATCTATTCTCTTCTGAAAATAAGGAAAAACAAAGATGATGATAGTAAATATCAAGTGAAATTATGTTGCAAATAAATTCATATAAGTCATGTAAGCAAACAAGCAATCAATAGATTTCCAAAGCACATAAGACAAGTATATTAAATAATGCGTTCTAAAATATAGAGGACCCCTTTATGCCAGAGGTAGGCCTAAAACGTATTTGAAAACTAAGTGTGACATTATATGTGATCCCATTGCTCTTTAATTAATTAAAAAAATCTATTCTCAAAATAAAATACAAAGATAGCCTTAAGCTATTATTACATGCCAAAGAAAAGAAAAGAAAGATATTTCCTACTATACGTGCAATTATTCGTCGCATCTAAATTCTTCATCTCATGATGCTCGTGGGGTTAAAATTTTCACCGGCCAAATATTGAGATCTTCATATCTATCTGCATCACAAAATGGTTAGTCATACCCTCCCTCCTAAAATTTAGTTAATTTAGAGCAAAAGGTCCATAATTTGGCACAATCATTCTTCAAATAATGTACACATAAATGCTAAGCATCACCAGGGGTTGTGAACCCACTGGGACATTTGAGCAAGATTAACTAATGGACTTAACATACCAAATATATTAAGCCTCCTAAGTTTGCTTGATGCATGTTCCTTAAAAGATTTTTGGCTTAGCTCTATCCTGAGTGAACTAAGAGTGATTTACTAGATACAAGGTTCCCGAGCAAACAACTCGAGTGAGAAGGCTACATGGTCACACGGAAAATTCAGACACCCCGCACATATGCCAACTCCCTTAAAATTTGGAATTTTGAAAGAAACTTGCCGGTGCACAAAGCACACCTCGCATGTACGTGTGATAGTGTAAATTTTCAGAGTTGGAAGAAATATGAACGGAATGACAGTTTATATAAAGCAATAACAAATAAACAATTTATATCACATAACGACATACATAAAACATCAAGAGAATAAGATAAAACAAAAAAATATTAAAGACCTTATTTATTAACCTAAGTCTGTTATGGTTTAGAGCCTAATTCTCCCCAGCGGAGTCGCCAAACTGTTATACCCCATTTTAACCGGATCAAAGTAGAGTACAACATATTGTTGATTCCTAAATTAATTAACTTAAGGAGTCACCACCTAATTATTTGTATGGTGAATTAGAACACCTAATTATTAACTATGTAATGCTAAAACAAAACTCCATTTTATGTCTACTCAACTTATGTAATTCTAGGTAAGAGTTCTAATTATCCTAAAGGGAAGGGGTTAAGCATCCTTTAAGATCCGTTAAAACCGATTAACCAGCCAAATTTAGATTAATGAAAAAGGAAATTAAAATATATAACTAAAATTATAAAATACCAGCATTTATTATAACAATGTGCAAAAATAGCTTTAGGAAGATGAGGAAACAGTACTACAGTGATTACCTAACTTATGATTTAAAATATATTAATTAAAAGTGTAGAATTCAAAAAGGGGTAACATATACAGTGTTTCCCAAACTTAATGAGTGAATCACATTAAAGGATAATTTTTTATCCATTCATTCATGAGTTTAGAGTATTTAAAATATTGTTTGTGCAAATCAAAAGAAAATCCAATTGTTCGCGTTTGAAAGAAATAGACCGATTTCAAGAAAAACCTTTTCGGACTAGGTCAAAAATAATGTTCCATATTTCATTCAAAAAATAAGTAGTTTATTTTAAGACACTTTGAAGTTATAAAAAATCTAAATTGAACAAAGCATACAATAAACTAGATTAGAGTCTATGAAAAAAAATTTAATCTCTTGCAATTTACTCAAATAAAATCCCAAATTTCCTCCTCTGAATGTTAGGTGTTCTAAGGAAGTTAAACTAAGATCATATTATATTAGAGGACACACATAAGGACACAAAATAAGTATGAGATAGGTATTAAGCAAAAACAACATTAATTTGTAATCTTCACTCCTCCTTTTCTTGCTTTTGTTTAGACTTTTTCAAGAGAGGGATAATAGTGAATGAAGGCGCGAATGCAATTGTTCGAGATCCTTTCTCTTTCTGTTCGGATGCATTGCGAGGGAGTGAGAGGGGTAAATGGAATAGAGATGGCACATTCAAATTCTAGCAGCGATATTGAGTCTCGAAACGAAACTCCTCACAAATCCAGCATGCCATGTGAAATAAAAAAAAATAGAAAAAAGACATTAGAAAGAGGACATCTAATTTTAATAGATAGAAAATGATAAACAGATAGAGCAAAACATCACATAAACTACCGCGTGTAAAATTATGCTAGACCAATATTTTATATCTCATGCTTACCAGAAACATAAAAGAACTTGGGTCAAAATTCAAATTTCAAGCAAAGTATTACTATTCAAAACATAGGCTCTATCTTTTGATTTAAAATCTTTCAAAAAAATAATATGGCAAGTTTAATGTAGTGCTTTAACAAAAGACAAAGGTCTTGTATTATAGTTTAAAGGCCACTAATTTTGAAGCATCAAATTTAGATAAATAGACCTTATTCCATAAAAGAAATGCTATGCAACATGTTTTTTCCAATTTTAGATGACAACAAACATAATAATAAACTAACTACTTCCAAAATAAAGTTTGATCCCTAAGAACATGATATCAGACAAAAGAGAAATTTATAACTTTATTCATGTTACACCCGTAAATTCTTGACATTTAGATGACCTATTTGCATGTTGGTTAAGAGTTTTAGAATGCCATACATGCTAAAAAAAGGTCCGGGGAAAGACCAGACAAGTGCCACGTCGAACCATCGCAAGAGGAGGCTGGGCAGACCCCCTCCACGATGGCCAACGTGTCACGGAGGGCTCACCTTCGTGATGGCCAATGTGCCACGGAGGTGAGGTCCAGGCCTCAACTATATAAAGCCTTCACTTCGTTTTTAATTTATTTCATTGTATAATTTCCAGCAGAAACGAAGGAAAACAGTAAGGGACGAAGGGTTTTGATAAATTTTCATCCGATTACACCGTCAAACGCAGTTCAAACTCAAATTAACCTCGGATACCAAAGTATAAAGCTGCAGAGAACATTCCTACGGAGTTAGTTTTGTGAAATTCGGCCGGCGAACCGTCGTCCTACCGAGCTAAGGTAAGTGGAATTGCTCCAAATTAGTGTCAATATACTCCTAGCCCTAAAATGAGTATTTCTCCCTTCTGGACTTCCGCGAAATAGCGAGTTTTCGGTCATTCTTCGATAAGTTGAAGAATAGGCAGTGAGTGTATATTGTAAATATGGTTTCTTTATAATAATAATAGAATTTATTATTTCCCTTCGTGGATATGATTACAGTTGGGAGAAATAGCTGAAAATTAGTCGAGTTACGCCAGATACTCAGAAAGTTAACGGACAAGGTATGTAAAGCAAGTTTCTTCGGCAAGCTAGTAGTTCCGGTATAGTAAAATAGTTCAAGTTCCAGTAGAATGTTTCAGAAGCCGCATATTATGTTTAGTATAAATTTTAGCAATGTTGTTAGAAATATCATGTCATGTGTAGCGTGAAACTTACTAGCACAGTATAAATTTCAGTAGAGTACTTCCGAAACAGTATAGTAGATAATATGAAATTCAGAAAGCATGTTAGAAATAGTAAATCATGTTTACCATGAAACTTAGTTATACAACATTATTTTCAACTGAAATATTATATCTTGTTTCAGTATCAGATTCAGCACAGTATGACATAAATTATATATATGCCATTATCAGTTTCAACATGTATTATATATATACATACATTACTATCATTAGTTTCAACATGTAGTGTACGCAGTTAGTATTATTAGTTGAGACTTGACTGTATTATTTTGGGTTGGATTACCTTGTATCCATGACCGCCCCAGGGTTAATAGCTGTATCGACTCGTCCATCAGAGGGCGAGGATACATCGCTCTACGGAGTGGCATGCCGTCCCCTAGGGACGAAGATGGGATGCCAGTTTTCCCATATTTTGCCTTGGTCGACTTTTATACACCCCCATCGAGCGGGTACGCCCGGGGTGTTGATTAAGGAGTCCTCTGGACTCAGGTACAGTTATAGTCAGGGGCTCAGCGGGCCCAAGTGCATACCCAGGGGACCGACAGGATGCTTATAGTTACTATGGGAGATGGGATGACCGCGGTAGGGGTATATATTGCGTGTTGGTTGTACCTTCCGGCTTATGGGGGCCAGGTAAGGTTTATGTGTGCTATTTTATGCTATGTTATGCTATATTATGCCATGTTATGTTAGTTATAAATAGATAGATAGTAGAATGCCACGTTACCAGGTACGACTCCTACTCCTTTCAGCATAGTTGAGGACAGTCTTAAACTCGTACTTTCAGTCAGTTATAGTCTATTTCTTTTTACTTCAGTTCTATCAGTTATATTGCTTGTCTTCAGTTATTTTCCAGTTGTTGCTTTGCATACTCAGTACCAGCGGTATTGACGCCCATTTTGCAGCGCTGCATTATTTGCCTGTAGGTACTCATAGATGAGGAGCCGAACCCTCGTAATTCCAGCCAGCACACAGATTCATCAGCTCCTGTCATCCGGAGCTAGACAGCTAGAGGTTTATTCCTTTTCTTTTGTTGTATAGTATGGGTAGGCCCGGGCCCTGTCCCGACCATCTTATCAATATTCTTAGAGCCTTGCAGATTGTATATTCCCTGTGGTTAGCTATACCGGTCGTGTGAGGCCGTGTGTATGATTTAGTTTGTTTATGATGGCCGTGCGGAGCCTTATTCAGTTGGTAGTGGTGATCTTGTTGGTCATGTAGCAGTTTGGCACTTGTTTTCTTGATTCAGAAATAACTAGACAGCATGGTGGCCTTGTCGGCCCGCATAGGTTCCCTATTGATTCAGTTGTTCTGGGTAGCTGTTGTTTTCTTACAGGTGGCTATAGGCCTAGTTGGCTGGAGGCTATATTTACAGCCGTTATACAACCCGTCGTTTTCTTGAATCCAGAGTTAGAGCCAGCCTGGCACCAGAAGTGCTTAGGCTTAGCTAGTCCAGCAGTTATATTTGTAAGATGTTTGTAGGAAAAATAATTAGTCATATATAAGAAAGAAACTAAAGGAAATAAATATCCTTTAGAAAGTTATGTTTGTAAAGAAAATTTAATCTTAAATACAAAGTCATTCTAGTTAAACAAGAATCATAACTAATAGAGAATAAGAAAACATGATTGAACCATGTATCCAATATTTTAACATTCAGCATATGGTAGATATCAAGCATAAATTTTTTAAGACATGAACATCTATAAATGAATATCAAATAAGATTTTTACATATTGAAACACAATCAGAAAAAAATGCATATAAATAGAAATATTATCACAGTTTAAATCTAACCTTGTTCGAGGCAGTGAACTGGATTCTTTTGATCTCAGATCCAAGGTCTCGACAGAAACAAAAATGAAACAAAGTGGCTTAGTGATTTTAGAAGCAGTGTTGAGAATGAAAGGAAGATTAATAGTTTTCAAGGAGGGTAAGTGTTGCAAAGGAAGGGTGTGCGGCGGCTCCCCTCAAGGTGTTCCCAAATAGATGAGAATAAGATGTATTTATAGGAGCAAACTCTAGGTTTTTCTTTTCGAATCCAAATTCGAATTTCAAACGAAGGTTAAAAAGGCCTTTTGAATTCAAATTTCAATTCCTAATCGGACAAGAGAAAAAAAGGTTTTTCCAATAAAGTTACAGGAAAAAAGTACAGCACAGGAGCCGTTGGTCAAAAAAGGACGAATTTTGTGCAAAAATGGTGAGTACTTCATCTGGCCAAAGTTGAAAGCGACTGAGATTTGTCAAGAAAGAGGAACAGAGATAAAGGGAGATAGAAAGAAGACAACTTTTATTAAAATGAGGTGAGAAAATCTCTTCTTCAGTGAGGGATAATTTGGTCTTTTTGCATATAAAAAATAAAAAAATCTTGGGTTGAAGGCGATATAGGACTATTGTAGGATCGCTGAGTGAAATTAAATGGACTTAGTTTAGCTAATTGTCTTTTCCTTCACTAAATTAATTTCATTGAACTTCTAGCTTGACAATTAATACAATATATATATATATATATATATATATATATATATATATATATATATATATATTATGCACTGATGATTACTAATTATATCAAAAGTAAATGATTGATATTATAAATTTACCATAACCAATTTAAGATATACGTAAATATAAATATTGATTTATAATTTATTTAGTAGGTATGAGACTTGAAATAAAATAATGACTACCGATTTTAAAGAAATATGATAATAAAGTAATAGTAGTAATGTAATAGTAATAATAATAATAATAATAATAATAATAATAATAATAATAATAAATAAATAAAAAATTAAAATAATAGTAATAATAATATATAATATATAATAACGGTAAAAATAGTAACAAACAAAAGTAATAATGAAATATAAAGTATTTGACTTATTAAAATTTAGAAGCTCAAGAAAATAAATTTGAAAAAAGAAGGGTCAAAATTGGGTGTCAACACCACGCACACGGCCAGACCACACTAATAAAAGCAGCACTGAAACACAGGTTGAGAAACACACTCAAACACTGTTAAACTCTCTTCTTCTTCTTCTTTTTTATAGTTTTTATTTTTATGTTCTGATTCCCTTCCACGAGCTCATCTTCATTTTGTTTTCTTGACTTGCACTTGAAGTCGGAAAGACTAGCCTAGGATCCAACAACTCACCACCTTAATCGCTGTTCAAAAAAAAAGTTAGTGTTCGTCCTCTTCATTCTTACTCTGTCTCAAATATGATTTTGAGTATGTAAGTATTTAAGTGCTTGTTAAAAAATAACGATAATTCTGTTTTAGCTTCATTTTTCATGACTGTAATTTTATTTTAGTCTCATATGAACCAAGAGAGAAGAAAATATTATGGTCTTTCATATATATGTCTGTTTAAATAACTTAGTTGCTACGTGTTAATCTAAATATATTTTGGTTGTTCTTTCTAGTAAGAATTAGCATGCAAGGTATTAGACTAACGCATGATAAGTGGATCAATTTTAAGCTTGTTTTTGCTACCCTTTTGTTGAGTACTTTGTATGTACAGTTTTGAGTCATGTTAGCTTGGAATTAATTATTTATGAATGATGAACATCGGTCTGGCCAGACTTAAAAGAGTTGCTTATTTATTGCTTTAAACCTGACCACCAATTTACATAAGTTGTCAATATGACTAGCTGTGACTCATAGTTAAGCCTTTCCAAGGGATATTTCTTTTACGTGTGACGACATATAATAAACAACAACAAATATTTTCGAATTTTGAAGTTGTGAAAAAAATAATCTTGTAAATTTGTTTGGTTAATTGGTTCTATTTTCAGGGACTGAAAGGTGCTGCATTGATGTAGTTTTTTTCCTCTAAAATATCAGTTTTGAGCTAGCCCTTGATGATTCTTTTTTTAGAAAAAAGAAATAAAAAAAAGTTTTCTTGTATGCTCCAAGCTTGTGATTTGAGTATTATTCTAGCAACCCATATCATGTTTAAATATGAATCTGCCCAGATAAAATTTTATGCTAATTTGTTTCCCTTAAACAAGAATATCGACCTAACACATGTAAGAAACATATGATGTACTTGAGTTGGAGTTTATGCACTAATGGAGAAATGTATTTTTCTTTCAAAGTAGTATTCCAATTCTGCCGATAGTCTTAATACTCTATTGTGCCTATTACTTGTTTTGTTTAATTTAGTTGGAACCTCGTTTAAAACTTTTTGATGATCTCACGTGTTCTAAAAAAAAATATAGAAACACCTTCCAAGGAAACTGTCGTTGTGATTAGTAAAACTTATTATTAAGATTTCTTGTTCTCTTCTAAAACCACTTGGTGTTTGTCTTAGGTCTCTCTCTAAAAAGATATCTGAAAAAAATTCTCAATATTTCCGCAATTCTTTTCATATTTCAAGATTGTATGAGTTTATCTTCCATTCCCTTGTCAAAGTGATTGTCTTAAGTTAATATTTCATTCAGGTTTGTTTCTCAAATTGATGACTTAGCCCGCAAGATGAAATCATGATTTGAAATCATGATATGAAATTATATGAGATGAAATTTGTAGTTTTGTTTAGATATGCAATTTGAGATTTTTAAGTTGTATTTTCTCTTCATGAACATAAGAACCTCATAAATTGTAAAAACTATTCAAATTGCCCAAATTCTTATACAATCATACTAAATAAGTAAAAGTTCCTAATAAAATATAATACACTATCATAAAGCCATTCTAAAAAAATTACAACTTAAGAATCGAATTTTAGTTCAATAAAAAGTAAAATTAAACATGAGTTGTTGTGTACTACTCTTTAATATAATCCTCCCACATAGTAAATAGTTGGCAAACTATTTATGTTCAATATAATAGTTGGCAAAGGTTGTTTACATTTATTAAATGGGTAAAAATTATTTTCACCCCCAAGTTTGCTTTAAAAATTAAACTTCCCCTCAACTTTGAACAATAGACTTTCTTCCCATTTTACCCTAATTGACTTATTAAAATATCTATTTTACTCTTACATTATCAACTTTGTCTTCTTCTTTTTACTTTTTTAAAATCATGATATTTTTTTAATCTATGTAACAATTTTTTAATTAAAAAACATATTAACTTTTGAGAAAAAATAAAATAAAATAAAATAATACTAATGAGTATGTAAGTTAATGCAGTTCTATAATAAATAAAATTAGCAAAATAAAAAAATAATTTTATTAATAATAATTAAAATTTTAATATATATTTATACAAGTGAAAATAAAAGATAATAATAATTTTATAAATATATTTCAAAGCATGAAATAAAAAAAATACAGACAAATTTAAATATTTATTATTTATAATATAAATTAATTTTAATTATAATTTATGAAATATTTTATTAATAACAATCAAATTTTAATTATTTATATAGACTATAGAGGATAAGAAAGAGGAGAAACATAAATATACAAACATGCATGCACATACATATATACACATTTAATGCATATAATATTTTAATAACAATAATATTAAATAGAATTAAATTTAGTGACAAATTCATAGAAGTATGTTAGTGAATTTAAATAAAACACTATAAATATTTAGGTTAAAAATAAATATTATATATAAATAAAAAGGTATAACATAAATAGAGGTTTGAAAATAACAAGCGCAAAATAGATATTTTAAAAAGTTAATTAGGATAAAGGGGGAAGAATGTCTATTGTTTAAAGTTGAGGGGGAATTTAATTTTTAAAGCAAAGTTGGAGGGTGAAAACGATTTTCACCCTTTATTAAATAAATAATTGATAAATATAGTCAATATATATAAAATGGTGGACATTTTTTATTACAAAATATAAATTTGTGGGTCAAATTTTGCATTTAAAAAATTTCATTTCATGATTTGAAGTCCCAAATTAAGCTTGTTGGAGAATTTGAGATTTCATCTCATGATTTGAAACTATGAGATGAGATCGCATATCCAAACGCTGATTTCATCTCATAATTTCAAAACGCGACATGAAATCGCATGTCCAAACGCCTACATAGTGAAATATAAATAAATGCAAATATGTATTAAATGTCCCGAGTAGAGAAGGATCATGTATCCTCCTAACTTAAACATATGATGTTTGTTATGACACTTTCATCTTTCAGTCGAGATAATAGTTGTTCATGAAGCAATCCGAGAATGTGTGTGACTAAGGTCAATGATATATCTCATTCGAGAAAAATGTGATTTGAAATGAGACAAAATACCCATAATCTTATACAAAGATAACAACATGTACAACACAATTAAATGGAGGATTCATAAAATGAGATAGAACGAAATACATTTCACCAAAACTTTTCTTCACACATGATTGATCTAGGGCGTATTTATACACCCACTTGCCATATTTTACCCCTATTTTAATGTGTTTCCAGAAGAAATCCTTATGAATTTCAATGTTTTTATGAGTGTTGTTGAAAAGAGCTAACGGATGTGTTTAGATGATGTTTGCAAGAAACAAATGAAAAAAACACCCAAAAAAGGAGCAATCAAGGAAAGTTCAAGCTGCAAGGTGTGGCAAAAGAAGAATTCAAAGAAAATCGTCTTGGTAAGATGGATGGCATGGCGCACCAGATCATAAACTTCAGAAGAATTTCGCATACAAATGCCTGACGTGGCACGCTAGGGAAGAAAAATGGCCAAATATTATCTAACATCGTAATACCGAGAAAGCCCTAAGATCAAATCAAGGGTTGAAATGGAGAAAATAAATTTTTTTGCACCAAGTCACAAGATGAGTCATTCGGTGATCCATGAGGTGTACCACGATCATTAGGTGACTCGTGGAGTGAAGGGTGAACTTGGTTGAATTTTTTCGATTTGGGGTTGACCACGGGGCGACCACGAGTCGTTAAGCCACTCGTGGTCAGAGGTTGATATGAAGTAGAAAATTTTGGCAGTATTGGTCATGACTTGGTAACCATGAGTCGTTGGGTGCACCACGAGTCGTGGTGTCCCTCGTGGTGACCCTCAGAAGATAAGTTTCCAGTGTTGGCCACGAATATAGACCATGAGTCGTGGTGTTGCCGATGAATCGTCCAATCCCTCATTGGGACTGGCAGTGTGGTTTTTTCCTGCGGATTTATTAAGGACTTTTCCATAATTTCTAAATTTCTAAGGCCTAAACTACATTGTTTTAGGCTCAGATAAGTGTATGTTAAGAGGGTTTAGCTCATTCTAAACCTATCCCTCTTCATGCATGCAAGCCTAGAAGTTCCTAAGGGTGATCAAGCTTAGAATTCATCAATTCTCCTTCAATTTCCTTTGGACATTCAAGAAGGTTGAGAAATCAGAAGTACCCAGGTATGTAGGGTCATGAATGGGTGTATTCATCCACTTTCATATCCAATCCCTCTTCAATCTCATGAAAATTCTAGTTGATAAATCAATGGGGTTTTAAACCAATATGTGAATTCTCTAAGTATCATTCATGGGTATACTCTATGCATATTTCTAATGTTGAATTATAATTCATGGGCATGTTTATAATGTTTTCAATGACAAATTATGATTTCAAAGTTTTACAAGTAAGATGCCCATCCATGGAAGTTCATAAGAAGTTGAATTATGATATATGTATCCAAGCATGATGAGATGTATATGATGAAAATATGATTTTGAATTACCCATGTCCATGTTCATGTTTTCGAATAAATCAAGTATATTTCAAGAATGTTTAAGTATTGGGCAAAGCCATATAATTAAGTATGTTTCACGATTTCATATTATTAGCTTACCACATGAATTTTGGAGTCTAGACTCCCACTCTTTATATCTTGTGTATGGTTTGAGTCCAAGGCTCCTCATGTTATAATTTCAGATTATACATGTATGTTATGAGTCAGCTTCGTTAAAAAATAATGGAGAGCATATGCATGTTTTTGGGAGTAGTGTCTAGCAGTGAATAGACTAAGGGTCAGTCAACCCTGTGCCTTAGAACTACGTTCCAACATAAGTATGTTCAGATTATTTGAGACCTCCTTGTAAGCTTTCCCATGTCTTGAATGGGTCTTCATCTTGATATCGATATCATGGTAGAATCCTTAGCCCTGGAAAGGCTTTGGACGGCTTTGCCCACTTGAGTGTAATAGTCGTGACCACGTAAACTCTATCGTGGTAATGTCGGTAATAAGACGAGTCTTCCATTGTTCCTCATGATTTCAATTATACATGTTCATCAGTCATGATATTATGTTTTTAGCAGGTTTGACCCAATGTTTCATTTTACTTATGAATACTCAATTTCAGCTTTGGGTCATTCGATTCAGTTATGATATTTAGTTATGTTTAACTCATATTTTCATATAACAGCATGCAAGCCCTACTCTTAGACTCTTATGATGAAATGTTCTATGATATGCATGTTCTTCAATTTTAATTAGCGATTTTACTTACGCTGCATACTCGGTACGTTCCACGTACTGATCGCATACTCTATGATGTATTCTTTCATGATACAGGCTCAGACATTCAGGCTCAGTCCCGCCGCTAGCTAGATCTTCAGTGTTAGCATCTCCCAGTCAGAGTTGGTGAGTCCTCATCCTTCGAGAGCCCTTCTTATTAGTTATATTCAATATTTTCAGTTTCAGACTTTAGTGAGTTAGTTGAGGTCTGTCACGCCCCGCCTTGGGAGGCATGACTGACACCTGGTGCCCTACTAAGACCTGGACTGCTGGACTACTGAGTCTAAGCACTTTTGGTGCCAGGCTAGCTCTAACTCTGGGTTCATGGAACCAACGGGCTATATAGCGGCTGTAAATATAGCCTCCGGCCGACTAGGCCTATAGCCACCTGTAAGGCAACAACAGCTAACCGGAACAACAGTAGTATAAAGGAACCTATGCGGGCCGACAAGGCCACCATGCCGACTAGTTTCACTGAAACGCTGAATCAAATGCTAAACTACTCTGTGACCGACAAGGTCACCAACTATTAACTGAATAAGGCCCCACACGGCCATCATAAACAAACTAAAATATAGACACGACCTCACATGACTGGTACAACTAACCACAGGGAATATACAATCTGCAAGCCTCTAAGAATACTGATAAGATGGTCGGGACCCCGTATTGTACAACAAAAGAAAAGGAATAAACCTATAGCTGTCAAGCTCTGGATGACAGGAGCTGATGACTCTGTGTGCTGGCTGGAATTACGAGGGATCGACTCCTCGTCTCTGAGTACCTGCAGACAAGTAGTACAGCACGCCCAAACGGGCGTCAGTACCACTGGTACCGAGTATGCAAAGCAATAACTAAACATAACTGAAAATAGACAGTAATACTGATAGTTACTGAATAACAGAAGATGGGTAAGACTGTCTGGGATGGCAGAATCTAAACTAAGCTTAACTGTACTGAAGAGAATGTGAGAATCATACCTGTCAATGCGGTGTCCTGCTATCTATCAATTTAATAAATAACACATATAGCATACAAGAACCTATACCAACCCCCATCAACTGGAATGTACCAATTAACATACAATCTATATACCCCTACCCGGTTCTCCATCCAAAAATAACAATTCACTCCACTCATCTAGTAACTATGAGCATCCCGCTGGCCCTCTGGGTATGCAACTTGGGCTCTCTGGGCCCCTGATTATAGTTGTATCTGAGTCTGGAGGACTCCTGTAAACTGTAATCGGAGATCTGTGATCTGTAATCTGTAATATGTGATCTGGGCGCAAGCGCTCGACAGGGGTATGCTATAATGCTATTAGCCTGATGTGGGGAATGCTGCATCCCATCTTCGTCCCCTAGCGGACGGCATGCCACTCCTTGGAGTGACGTATCCTCACCCTCTGGCGGGTGAGTCGACATAGCTATTAACCCTGGAGCAGCAAGGAAGCTCTAAGGGTACCCAACATAGAACAATAAGGTCTCTACAAACAACAATAATCACATATAACATATATATTAAATATGATAATACTGTCCATGTTCTGATATTCTATTATGAATCCCTTGCTGAATTATATTGAATCTGATACTGAGTTATACTGAGTCTGGAATAATATCTCGTTGTCTAATACTAATTTATTGACTTTTATTCTGAATATGACATGATAATTATTCAAGCATTCTTACTGAATTTACACTGGGCATAATACTTGGCTTTGAAACGTTCTTCCGGAATTTATTCTATTTTACTATACTAGAATTACTACTTGCCGAAGAAACTGGCTTTACATACCTTAGTTGCCGACTTCTTGACTAACTGGTGTAACTCGGTCAATATCCAGCTATTTCTTCCAACTGCATTCATATTCATAGCAAATAAAACTAAGTTCATCAATATTCTGGAAGAAAACACTACTTTGAATATATATACTGCCCAAACTTTGACTTATCGAAAAACAGCCGAAAACTCGCTATTTCTCGGAAGTCCGGAAGGGAGAAATACTTATTTTAGGGCTAGGAGTATATTGACACTAATTTGGAGCAATTCCACTTACCTTAGCTCGGTAGGACGACGATTCACCGGCCGAATTTCACGAAACTAACTCCGTAGGAATGCTCCCTGCAGCTTTATACTTCACTACCCGAAGTTAATTTGAGTTTGGACCGCGTTTAATAGTGTAAACGGAAGAAATTTTAATGGAAACCTTCGTCCTCTCTGTTTCTCTACTGTTCTCTGGTTTACTCACTGGAAATTTTGATAATTATCACTTAAAAACCGAAGTGGGGGCTTATATACTTGGGGCCTTTAAGTCGCATTTGTCGAATGCAATTTATAAGTCGCATTTGCCTTGCGACACTCCGACTTGGCGCTTCTCCGGTCTCTTCCCCAGCCCTTTTTCTAGCACGTATGACATTCTAAAACTCTTAACCAACATGCGAATAGGCCATCTAAATGTCAAGAATTGACGGGGTGTAACAGGGTCTTGTCCCATCAACTCGTCAGTAGTAGAGGCTTATCAGACATATTATGTATTCAGCTTCAGACTTGTGTTATGTATTCAGATGTTATGAGATTTTCAGACTTCTGCTTTGTTATATGTTAGATTTTTTCTTATTTAAAATGATGAGCCTAGATGTTATGTTCATGCCACGGATCGACTTGGAGCCTCTCGGGGTTCTTTGTCACGTGTCTCGATCTGCGCCTATGTTCAAGTCGTGAAAAACTTGATATCAAAGCCTTAGGTCTTGAAGTGTCCTAAGGTGTTTGAAAGTCGCGTTAGGTAGAGTCTTTTTCATGGGTGTGAAGTGCACCACACTTATGACGAAGAGGCTACGAAACATTTAGGAAATGTTTCCCTCTTTCATGATCTATGTCATGCCATGAAATGTCTCTCTATCCTTCTAACTCATGCTATACGCATTTGTAGAATCATGCCTCCTCACCGCGTTAACAAGAGAAGAAACTGAAATGGAAATGGCCATGAGAATGGTAATGGGGATAGACACCAGCAAGCCCCACCCGCCCCCGAGGATCATGTACCCGAACAGGTGGCCCATGCAAAGTTTAGGGCTGCCATGCAGAGTTAGCTCAGGATTTGACCGCCCAGGTCAACTAGCAGGCAATAGCACATGTCTCAGAAGGGGAATGCAACAGCAATGATAATCAGAGATTTTCTGAGGATGAACCCTCCGAAGTTCCTTGGGTCAAAGGTGGACGAGGATCCACATGAATTTATTGATGAGGTTCTGAAATTCACCCAGATCATGGGGGTGACTGGAGATCAGTGCGCAGATTTAACCTCATATCAGTTGAAAGGGGTTGTGCACATTTGGTTCAGACAATGGAAGGATAGCAGGATAGTTGGAGAAGGCCTCATTGGTTGGGATGAGTTCCATACCACATTCCTGGATCGGTTCTTCCCTCGTGAGATGGGGGAGATTAAAGTAACTGAGTTTGTGAACTTGAAGCAAGGTAAGATGACCGTCCAGGAGTATGCTTTAGAGTTCACTCGCTTGTCCAAGTATGCACCTGAGGTGGTGGCCGAGCAGAGGGCTGGAGTGAGTCGATTCGTGCATGGGATAGCAGACTATTTGGTCAAGGATTGCCAGACAGCGATGCTTCATCATGAAATTGACTTTCCTCGGATAGTACGCCTAACAGATAGAGGCAGTATAGGTGAGTGAGCCGGAGAGAGAGGCCAAGAGGGCTATGACTGATAGCTTTGGATTCTCCCAACAGAGACCTAGTGGTGGGCACCATCAGCAGTCCCACCAGAGATCATCAGCCCTAGTGCCATTGGCTATGAGTGTGCCATCCAGATCTAAGCGCTACCATAGGAGATGAGCATCAGGCTCTAGAGGTTAGGGTAGCAGACCCGCAGAGACCAGCATTCCAGAGTGTGGCAGGTGTGGCCAAAGACACATGGGTCAGTGTTTGGAAGGTTCAAGTGCTTACTTCAGGTGTGGGAAGCCCGTTTACATGCTCAGAGATTGTCCAGCCGCTAGACGGGGCCATGACAGGAGGCGAGGTCCAGCCACTAGCTCAGTATTTCCACCAGCATGCCCAGCTTAGCAGGGTGCATGTACTAATACGGGTGGTGTGCCAGAACAGATTATATACCCTCGTATCTTATCAGGAGCAGGAGGTCTCCTCAGATGTAGTCACTAGTATGTTACGAGTATTCCACCTTGATGTATATGCATTGTTAGATCCATGGGCTACTTTGTCTTTTGTGACGCCCTATGTTTCTAGTAGTTTCAGAGTCAGTCTCAAAATCCTATCAGAACCCTTCTTAGTCTCTATTCCAGTCGGTAGGGGTGGGCATTCGGTGTTTCGGTTCGGTTTTTTCAAATTTCGATTCAGTTTTTTTGGTTTTCGATTATGCATAGGGGACATCGAACACCGAACCATTTTAGTTCGGTTCGATTCAATTTTTTTAAATTCGATTTTGGTTTATTTATTTCGGTTATTTCGGTTTTTGGGCTTGACTGATGGGCTTTTTTCTGGTTGTAAAATGGGCTACTTTTTAAATAAAATATAAATTATTTCAACCCAGCAAAGACTATTCAAAAATCAAAATGCAGAAATTGGCTAACTTAGTAACTTATACCAGTAGACTGCAACGTAATTACGTAAGTACTAAGTAGTACTACTAGTCAGCAGCGTAAGTAGTAGTAGTACCTTCACTGTCCAGATTTTTCTCACCTAAAGAAAAAAACTGAACTAATTTTAAAGAAGTCACCTTGGGAGCTTGGCTAACTTATACAGTTATACCAGTCTCTCCCCAGTCTGGACATAAAGCAGAAATTGATGGGCACCGGGGCTGGCATTCCCAAACCCACACAAACATAAAGCATACAAATTACAATACACACACAAAAATCATAATCAAAAATTCAAAATCATAAGCGAAGTGCTGCCCAGCACTGCAGCACACACACTATAGTCTGGCACACACAAATACACAACCCAGCAGCCCTGCGCCCCTACCTAGCACTGCAGCACACACACTGGCAGTCTGGCACACACAAATACACAACCCAGCAGCCCTGTGCCCCTGCCCAGCACTGCAGCACACACACTGGCAGTCTCAGTCTGGCACACACAAATACACAATGACACAAAGACAAAGTCACAAACTGCTCGGCTTCACTAATCACTGCTTGGGACTTCAAGTCTTCAATAGTAAATCAATCTGCTCTACTTGTGCCTAATAAATAGTAAGATAAAATCAAAAATTAGAATATAACTTTCAAGATAAAATAAATAATATTACAAAAAGATATCATCAATGAGACTATGAGAGTATGAGACAATAATTCAACTCACCGGTCAGGCGGTCACTAGTAGTAGGCACTAGTAGCAAATTGCAATTTGCAATCATACATCAACAATGCAAGACTCTCTTCCATTTATTGTCATCTCTAAAGATAATTTAATCAAATATGTCATAAAACACAAATTAGTATACTATTAATTTATTATTTCATTAAAACTTAAAAGTTTAAACAACCAACTAAAAAATATAAAATCTTACCAAGCTCAAGTTTCTCAAGATACTCCAAACTTTCCTCAACACAAATAGGATTAGTCTCTTCTCTAAGCCAATCTTGGACACAAACAAGAGACTGCACACATTTAGGAGTCAATGAACTTCTAAATGGATTAAGAATACGACCACTAGTACTAAATGCACATTCTAACGCCACACTTGAAATTGGAATAGCCAAAACATCACGAGCTAACTCTGAAAGAACAGAAAACCTAGGAGAATTAACCCTCCACCAGTCTAATATATTCAAATCATCATAATCACGCTCTTGTTCTTCACTAATGTATCTATCCAACTCCAATTTAGCACCTCCACTTCCACAATCTTCTTTTTATTTTTTCAAGTAAAGTTTAATTCTCAAGGCTTTTGTTTTCATACTTAGAGAAGCGCCAGAACTAGATGTATCAGATGTGTCCTGAGATGAAGTAGATCTAGATGGAGATGATTGATTAGATCTTTTTGAATATTGTCTTATATACACTCCAAACAGAGAAGTCATATAATCACGCACTCCTTCATTTACTTTCTTTCCTATCCTCCCAAATAGTTCTTCAAGTGCAAAGCTAACATACACAAACTTATTTTGAGGATCCAACATAGAAGCAATAAAAATTATTTTGTTCATCTTTTCAGGACAACCCCAATATTTTTTAAACTTTTGTTTCATCCGTTCGGCCATGCTACTCAAATTAAGATCTTCACTTGCTAAACACACATTCAAATATGCATCAAGCTCACATATATCCTCAAAATGAACATTAGAAGTAACATAATGTGAACCTGAAACCTTACAGTGAGCTTGTAGAATCTTTCAAGAAACTTCACCACATTCCTCACATTCACCCAATCATCACATTCGAGCGGACCTGCAACACTTCCATCTTCACACACATTAGTTGAAAGACAAGTATTAAATTGGTCATCAAAAAGATCAAACCTATCAAAGGCCTTCTCAAACTTTTGTGCAGTATCCAACATCAAATAAGTGGAATTCCACCTAGTAGGAACATCTAGCGACAATGTTTTATCACATTCTACCTTTTGGACTTCACAACATTTCTTAAAGTTTCTTGTTCTTGCAGAGGATGATTTAACATACTTCACCATTTGTCGATCCCTTTTGATACAAGGATCAATTTCTTTCAAACCTTTTTGCACAATCAGATTAAGTATGTGAGCCATACATCTCACATGAAGATGTTGACCTTCCATTATATTAGTTCCCCACATATTCAACTGTTTAGACAATTCTTTAACTGTAACATCATTAGAAGATGCATTGTCAACAGTTATAGAGAATACCTTGTCCAAGTTCTAATCAAGCAAACAATTACTAATAGCTTCTACCATTTGCTCACCCTTATGACTTGAGATTGGGAAAAAATTTAATATTCTTTTATGCAACACCCAATTTCTATCAATAAAATGAGCGGTCAAACATATATAACTAATTCTTTGCAATGATGTCCATGTGTCTGTGGTAAGACAAATCGTTGGTTTTACTTCTTTAAAAGACTTCTTCAAATCTTGTCTCAATTCACTATAAACTTCATAACTATCCCTTGTTATTGTTCTACGGGAAGGAATTCTAAATAGAGGTTGGGCTTTGCTCATAAACTTCTTGAAACCTTCATTCTCTAAAAAGCTAAATGGTAGTTCATCGATAATTATCATTTCAACTAAAGCCCTTCTAACTACTTCTTGTTCAAATTTCCAAAGCGGTGCATCTTTAGTTTGAAAAGATATTTTCATTTGAGAAGAAGTTTCAACGATAGATTTATATACCTTGCACCTATCCAAATGTTGTTTCAAACCCGTTGTTCCATTTTTAGTTGAATTGGCAGCATAAGTATTGATTACAATACTTGCACTTCGCTCTACTAATACCATTTTCAACTACCTTATCAAAATAAGCCCAAACCCCAGATCTTGGTTGCATTTCTTTCCTTTTCTTTGTATCCCCAGTTTGAGTATCAAGTGAGTTGTCAGTTGAACCAACATCACTTACTCTACTTTCATCATCCATCTATACAAAATTAAAAAGAATAATCATAAATAATTAACCAACAAATCAACAACCAACAGATGATATATCAAAGACTATTCAAAGAATCAAAGTATTAAGTATGTATAGTGAAAGTGATTCCAAAGACTATTCAAAATAAACAATGTATACATACCTAAAGGACAGCAGCTAGCAAGCAAGATCACTAGATCAGTGTGTTATGTATAATTTATAAATATATAATCTCTAATCTTTGTTGTACAATGCCAAATTGACTTCAAATGAGATTTATATAAAATTAGTAGTAAGTTACCAATTTAGGACACATTCAAACCTAGCTTAAAAATGTCTGTTGCTAGTCTAAGACCTGTTATTATGAAAGAACAAGAATAAAAGAATGTGAAGAACAAGAATAAATTAATGTAATGAACTCTCCAGAACAAGGACATTTGGTACAACTTGTCGACTGGCTGCTGCAATCAAAACAAAAGCATCAAGTTTTCTATTATGCTCTATGGTCTATGGATAATGCTTTTACATGCTTTTGACTCCCATTTCCTTTGGTTTACACCATGTAAGACTAAGAAGCATATATTCCATATATCACCAGTTTGTGGCTTTTTGGTATCTCAAGCAGCATTGTCAGTATTTCAAATCAATTCATCCTCACATTGTGTTTGGTTTTACTCATTTGCCAAGATATATCAACTGAATTAAACTAGCGCATGATCACAGAATAATTAAACAATTTCATCTTTTTTTTAAAGTATGTTTCCCCTATATTCACATGCTAATTTGCAACCTTAAGAACAATACTCAAACAATTTGTTCCTAGTTGTCACAGAAAGATGGTTGATTCGTTTTTCTTCAAAAATTGGTCTTTGCAGAAGTAAATGTTAAGGTACAAATCCTGAATAAATCTACGATCTAGTATATGTTTCTTCTTTTTAATATGGCATTGTTTGCACACCCAATATTTTCCCCTTCAACCAGGAACCACTGGCCAGTCACCAAAAATTGAGGAACAAGAAAAAGAAAAGGAACCTTCTCAAAAAGACAAAAGATAATCAAGTTATAAGTTATTTACTAGGGATGCATAACAAGATTATTGTCATTTTGGGCATTCAATGGAAACTGAAAAAGAAACAAAAAATTAGGCATGAGGAAAAATCCAGGGGTGGGATGGATGATGTTGCAGGATAAATGTTGGAAAAATTATCATACACAATAAGTAAATAACACAATTATAAAAGACTTTTACAGTTTTACATACCTGAGGGCTGAGGTTGGCAGCCGGCGGCGACTGGCGAGGTCGACAGGTCGCACTCACATAGAGACAGAGTCACAGTCTCACAGAGGCACAACCGCATAGAGCTGAGATTGAGATGATATTTGAGAGAATGAGAGGCGAGAGGCGACATCATAGAGGGAGGATTAGAGGAGGCAAACCGCAAAGATGGAGGATGAGAGGAAGAGGATTAGAGGAGGCAGAGTGGCAGACGGCGAGTCGGGCAGTTGGCGACAGAGGAAGAGCCGATTGCCGAAGAGGAGACTGGAGCAGTGGAGAGAACTGAGGTCTGAGAAGAGAGAGTGAGAGACCGATGGGAGATGGCCGACGACGGCGACAGAGTAAGAGTACTGAGTACTGATAGAGAGTAAATGTATTATCTAGGGCTTTCCTAGTTTCCTTAAATTATTTAACTTAAATATTTATTATAAAAATAAAATAAAATAATTATTTATTATAATTTATAAATATAAATATATAATATATATAATATAATATGTTTTTTGGTTTTTTGGTTAAACCTAAAATTCGGTGCACCATAACCGAAAAAAACCGAAAATCGATATACCTTATATAAAAAAATCAAAACCGAACCGAAAAATCGAAAAAACTGAAACTGAAAAACCGAATTAATTCGGTTCAGTTCGGTTTTTCAGTTTTCAGTTTTTATGCCCACCCCTACCAGTCAGTGATTCAGTTATATTTCGACGAGCACATAGAAATTACCCTATCATAGTCCTTCAGAAAGTCACCTCAGCAGATTTAGTAGAGGTAGCCATGACAGATTTTAATGTTATCTTTGACATGGATTGGCTACATGCATGTTATGCCTCAGTAAATTGTAGAACCCGTGCGGTGGAGTTCTGATTCCCAGTGAGCCAATCCTAGAGTGGAAGGGTAGTTCAGTTGTGCCTATAGGCAGCTTCATTTCCTACTTTAAGGCCGGAAAGATGATTTTTAAGGGTTGTGTGTACCATCTATTTAGGGTTAAGGATGCTACATCCGAAACCCCTACTATCCAGTCAGTTCCTATAGTGTGCGATTATCCAAAGGTGTTTTTAGATGATTTATTGGGAATTCCTCCCAAGGGGGAGATTGATTTTGGTATTGACCTTCTTCTCGATATGCAGCCTATATCTATTCCTCCTTACAGAATGGCTCCAGCTGAGCTAAAGGAGTTAAAGGAGCAGTTGGAAGATCTCTTAGACAAGGGTTTCATCAGACCAAGCAAATTCCCGTGGGGTACACCAGTAGTCTTTGTCCGAAAGAAGGATGGTTCCTTTCAAATGTGCATTGATTTTCGACAATTGAACAAGTTTACAATCAAGAACATGTATCCTCTTCCCAGGATTGATGTTCAACCAACTTCAGGGTGCTAAGTGCTTTTCAAAGATAGACCTCATATCCGGATACCACCAGCTCAGGGTTCGGGAGAGTGACATTCCGAAGCAAACTTTCAAGACTCGGTATGGTCACTATGAGTTTGTAATTATGTCTTTTGGGATAATAAATACTCTTGCATCTTTTATGGATTTGATGAACAGGGTGTTTAAGCCATATTTGGATATGTTCGTGATTGTGTTCATAGATGATATTCTCATATATTCTCGGTGCGAAGAGGAGCATGACACTCATTTGAGGGTGGTGCTACAGACTCTTAAGGATCGCCAATTATATGCTATGTTTAGCAAGTGCAAGTTTTGGCTAGACTCAATAGCATTTTTGGGCCATATGGTGTTGAGTGAGGGTGTACAGGTGGACTCTCATAAGATAGAATCAGTGAAGAATTGGCCTAGACCAAAGAGTCCTTCGGATATCAGGATTTTCTTGAGTTTAGTTGGTTATTATCAGAGGTTTGTTGAAGGGATCCATTGCAGCACCGTTGACTAAATTGACCCAGAATAAAGTGAAGTTTCAAAGGTTGGAGGCTTGTGAGAAGAGCTCAAGAGTTGAAGACTCAACTCACCTCAGCACCGGTGTTGACCCTATCTGAGGGTACCGATGGGTTTGTGGTGTATTGCGACACCTCGAGGATTGGCCTTGGTTGTGTACTAATGCAACATGGTAAGGTTATAGCTTATGCTTTTAGGCAGATGAAGGTCCATGAAAAAAATTATCCGACTCGCGACTTCCAATTGGCAGCGGTAGTATTTGCTTTGAAAATTTAGAGGCACTATCTATACGGGCTCTATGTGGATGTGTTTATGGACCCTAAAATCCTACAGTACGTGTTTACCCGAAAGGATCTGAATCTACGTCAGAGGAGGTAGTTGGAGCTTTTGAAACATTATGATATGAGTATCCTTTATCATCCAGGCAAGGCTAATGTGGTGGCAGATGCTCTTAGCAGGCTTTCTATGGAGAGTGTGACCTATGTAATTGAGGAGAGGAAAGAGTTAGTGAAGGATGTGCATCGGCTTGCATGGCTAGGAGTTTGTCTTGTTGACTTAACGGATGGTGGTGTCATTATTCATAATGGGTCAGAATCTTTCTTGGTGAGCGAGGTCAAAGCTAGATAAGATGAGGATCCTATTTTGGTAAAGTTGAAGGAAACCATTCAGAATTAGAAGGTGTAGGTCTTCTCCCAAGGGGAAGATGGTATGCTAAGATATTAGGGTTGTTTTGTGTACTGGGTGTTGATGACTTGAGGGAACAAATGATGTATGAGGCTCATGGTTTCAGTATTCTATTTACCCACGTGCCACTAAGATGTACCATAACCTACGAGAAGTCTATTGGTGGAGTGGCATGAAAAAGGACAGAGCAGAGTTTGTAGCTAAGTGTTCAAATTGTCAACAAGTGAAAGTTGAGCATCAAAGACCTGGAGGTGTGCTCCAAGATATCAGCATCCCTACTTGAAAGTGGGAGGAAATAAATATGGACTTCATTACAGGGTTGTCTTGTACTCGTCGATAGTATGACTCTATTTGGGTTGTTGTAGACAGGTTGACTAAAACAACTTATTTTCTACCTGTCAACACTACCTATTCAGTGGAGAATTATGCCAAATTATACATTTGGAAGTTAGTTCGATTGCATGGAGTACCCTTGTCTATCATATCAAATAGAGGTACTCAATTTACCTCCCAGTTTTAGAGATTGTTTCAGAAGGGACTTGGTACTTAGGTCAAGCCTAGCACAACATTTCACCCGCAGACAGATGGTCAAGCGAAGCGGACCATTCAGACTCTTGAGGATATGCTGAGAGCGTGTGTGATTGATTTCAAAGGTAGTTGGGATGATCATTTACCTCTCATTGAATTTGCATGTAACAACAGCTACAAATTTAGCATTCAGATGGCTCCGTTTGATGCTCTTTATGGGCGGAGGTATAGATCACCTATTAGTTGCTTAGAGGTCGGTGAAGCTACATTGATAGGTCCAAATTCGGTTCATGAGGCTATGAAGAAAGTTCATCTTATAAGGAAAAGGTTGAAAACATCTACGAGTCATCAACAGTCTTATGCGGATGTGAGGAGGAGAGAACTTGAGTTTGAAGTTGATGACTGGGTGTTTCTGAAAGTATATCCCATGAAGGGAGTGATAAGATTCGGAAAGAAAGGGAAACTTAGTCCCCATTATGTTAGCCTGTATTGGATTATGAGATGTGTTGGCAAGGTGGTCTATGAGTTGGAGTTGCCCTCAATATTAGCTTCATTCATCTAGTTTTCCATGTATCGCTCATTGGGACTGGCAGTGTGTTTTTTTCTGCAAATTTATTAAGGGCTTTTCCATAATTTCTATGTTCCTAGGGCCTAAACTAAGTTGTTTTAAGCTTAGATAAGTGTATTTTAAGAGGGTTTAGCTCATTCAACACCTATCCCTCTTCATGCATGCAAGCCTAGAAGTTCCTAAGGGTGATCAAGCTTAGAATTCATCAATTCTCCTTAAAGAAGTGCTTTCGTGATCCAACTTTGGTTATTTCGGTGGAGAGTGTAGGTGTGAAGGATAGCCTTAGCTATGAGGAGGTTCCGGTAGAAATACTTGATCGTCAGGTTCGAAAGCTAAGAAATAAAAAAGTAGCTTCACTGAAGGTGTTGTGGAGGACCAACATGTTGAGGGAGCTACGTGGGAAGCCGAAGCAGATATGATGGCTAAATACCCACATCTATTCCCTTTCGGCACAGTTCCAACTTGAGGTATTAGTTCTCTCCCTAGTACTCTATTCAGTATCATGTTCAGTTCATCTGCCCCAGTTTCTTTCATGTCAATGTATGTATGTGTGATTCATGAGTTCAGTTCAGTCATGTATATCAGTTCGGAGTTAGGCACTCCGTTAGTTTTCAACTTTAAATGTTCATAAATTGATATGGCAGTTGCATTTCTCAGCTATTCAGTATGATTACCCATATTCGAGAATGAATGTTTCTAAGGGGGAGATATTGTAATACCCTGAAAGCCCTAATATCATACCTGAGGGTTGAAACGGATAAAACGGGATTTTTTGCACCAGGTCACAGGATGAGTCATCCAGTGACCCATGAGGTGCACCACGAGTCGTTAGGGACTCGTGGAGTAAAGGGTGAACTTGGTTGGATTTTTGGATTTGGGGTTGACCATGGGTGAGGCAATGAGTCGTTAAGCCACTTATGGTCAGAGGTTGGTATGAAGTGGAAAATTGGGGCAGTGTTGTTCACAACTTGGCCACCACGAATTGTTGGGTGCATCAAGAGTCGTGGTGTCCCTCGTAGTGACACTCATAAGATAAGTTTCCAGTGTTGGCCACGAATGCAGACCACGAGTCGTGGTTCTGGCGATGAATCATCCAGTCCCTCGTTGGGACTGGCAATATATTTTTTTTCTGCGAATTTATTAAGGGCTTTTCCGTAATTCCTAAGTTTCTAAGGCCTAAACTACATTCTTTTAAGCTCAGATAAGTGTGTTTTAAGAGGGTTTATCTCATTCTAAACCTATCCCTCTTCATGCATTCAAGCCTAGAAGTTTCTAAGGGTGATCAAGCTTAGAATTCATCAATTCTCCTTTGATTTTCTTCGGGCATTCAAGAAGGTTGAGAAATCAGAAGTACCCAGATATGTATGGTTATGAATATGTGTATTCATCCACTTCCTTTCCCATTCCCTCTTCAATTTCATGAAAATTCTAGTTGATGAATCAATGGGGTTTCAACCCAACATGTGAATTCTCTAAGTATCAATCATGGGTATACTCTATGCATATTTCTAATGTTGAATTATGATTCATGGGCATGTTTTATAATATTTTCAATGACAAATTATGATTTCAAAGTTTTAAAAGTAAGATGCCCATCCATGGAAGTTCATGAAAAGTTGAGATTATGATATATGTATCCAAGTATGATGAGATGTGTATGATGAAAGTATGATTTTATTACCCATCTCCATGTTCATGTTTTTGAATAAATCAAGTATATTTCAAGCATGTTTAAGTATTGTACAAAGCCATATGATTAAGTATGTTTCATGATTTCATGTTATTAGCTTACACATTGATTTTGGAGTCTAGACTCCCACTCTTTTCATCTTGTGGTATGGTTTGAGCCCAAGGCTCCTCATGTTATAATTTCATATTTTGCATGTATATTATGACTCAACTTCATCACTATATCATGGTTCAGCTTTGTTGAAAAACGATGGAGAGCATATGCATGTTCTTGGGAGTGGTGTCTAGCAACGAGTAGGCTAAGGGTCAATCAATCTTGTGCCTCAAAACTACGTGCCAACGTAAGTATACTTAGATTATTTAGGACCTCCCTTGTGAGCTTTACCCTACCCTGAATGGGCCTTCAGCTTAATATCGATATTACTGTAGCGTCCTTAGCTCTGGAAAGGCTTTGGATGGCTCTTCCCACTTGAGTGTAATAGTCGGGACCATGTAAGCTCTATCGTGGTAATGTCGGTTATAAGACGAGTCTCCCATTGTTCCTCATGATTTCATTTATGCATGTTCATCAATCATGATATTATGTCTTTAGCAGGTTTGACCCAATGTTCAGTTCTACTTATGACTACTCAGTTTCAACTTTGGGTTATTCGATTCAGTTACGTTTAAGTCATGTTTTCAGGTAACAGCATGTAAGCCCTACTCTCAGACTCTTATGATGAAATGTTCTATGATATGCATGATCTTCAATTTTACTTACTTAGTGATTATACTTACCTTGCATAGTCAGTATGTTTCACATATTGACCGCATACTCTATGTTATATTATTTCATGAAACAGGATCAGACATTCAGGCTCAGTACCGCTGCTAGCCAGATCTTCAGTGCTAGCATCTCCCAGTTAGAGTTGGTGAGCCCTCATCCTTCGAGGACCCTTCTTATCAGTTATATTCAATATTTCCAGTTTTAGACTTTATTGAGTTAGTTGGGGTCATGTCCCATCAACTCGTCAATAGTTGAGGCTTATCAGACATAGTATGTATTCAACTTCAGACCTGTGTTATGTATTCAGATGTTCAGATGTTATGAGATTTTCAAACATCCGCTATGTTATATATTAGATATTTCCACATTTAAAATGTTGAGTTTAGATGTTATATTCATGTCATGGGTCGACTTGGAGCTTCTCGGGGTTCTTTGTCCCATGTATCGATTGGGCCTATGTTCGGGTCATGACAAACACCTTGGTGCAGTGGATGGTGTGGCACACCACCCCTTGAACTTCAAAGAAAAGTGTTCAGCTACTTGCTGCATCGGGAGGCATGGCACGCCATCTCTTAAACATCAAAGAATTTTTTATCAATACCTTGGTGAGATGAGAGGAGTGGTATGCTAGAGCCCAAACTTTAGACGAAGTCCAGGCACAAGTTGGTGCTATGCCTAGCGTGGCGCACCAGGGCTAATCGGGGGTGGATCTTTCTAAGTCCAAAAGCTAAATTACTTAGGGGGAAAATGAGAACTTTTCTTATGATTATAAATACATCACTGGGGCATCTGTAAAGGGATCAACATTGTTTTCGGGAAGAACACAGAGACATGTTAGGTTTTTTTCTTTACTTCATTACTATTTTCTTGTATTAGAATGATGATTCTTGTGGTTTTACGCTTTAACATGAATAGATAATAACCTTAATCTAGGGTTTTGAACACAAGCATGATAATTGTAGTTTATAGTACATTTATGCTAGACATCTAAATCTCCTTTTAAGATTGTTTATACTTTCTTCGTTTAATGATTGTTCATTAGTCTGATCACCTTTCCAATAATAATTGTTGGTTCATGTGTTGAACTCAAAAGAGGGAACAAATGAGGGTTAAAAGAAGTATAGAGTAGGTTTCGTTTCTTTTTCAAGAACAAGGAATTGGATTCATTGTTGCGGATACGGATATACCCTGCAACCTAGTCGAATCAGGTATCTTTAATTGGCATTTCACTTTTCTCCTACAACCATAGGAATATAGGTGCTTAGGTTAGCGAGATAGTTCTTTACTATTCGAAAGAATAAGTTGAGTAACGGATTCATAACCTGAAACTAACAATCTTGGAGACTAAGTTTGGTGTAATTGGACTTGATAACTCAACCTAAAAATAAAAGTGCCAAGATCCTGGATTTTACTCATCATTTGAAATACAATCTTCCTAAAAATGAATTTTTAAATTATTTAATTTACATTGCAATATTTAGTAGAATTTACTTTAACTCCTGCAAACCAATTTTTCTTCTCATGGGAATTGTAAATAAGGATTCAAATTGAGACAATTAATCTAACAAGTCTCTGTGGGACAATATCTGGACTTCTGTCCTATATAACTTGACGACCACGTACACTTGTGTATGCGCTTGACTGCACCAAATTTTTGGTGGTGTTGTTGGGGACTTAAATATTGATTAATTATTTTTTATTGGAATTTTTATTTCACTGCTTAGTATTTTACTTTGTTGTTGGTTATTGCATATTTTAGGTATTGTTTGTTCAGTGTATGCTAGTTAATTGACGTCAGAGACAACCCTTGGCCTCATTTGGTTATGAAATAGAGAGAATATTTCATCGGTTGGTAGTAATGGCAGACAACAATGGATAGAACTGTGCCAACGATCAAGAATGGGTCCCCGTGTTGAACTTTTCTAGGACAAACTTGGAGAATACTTCTAAAGTAATCGCCAAGCCATCCATCACTAGGAACTTTGAATTGAAGGAGGGAACCATGTGGTTGGTTCAAAATACTTGTCAGTATCAGGGTAAGGATCCCCACAGGCATATGATGACATTTGTGGAGCTGAGTGAGAACTTTCACTACCAAAACTTCTCTGATGAGTACGTTAAGCTCACTTTGTTTCCCTACTCATTGATTGGAGAGGCAAAAGAATGGTTATAGAATGAACCATTGGGGTCCATTATTACTTGGGAAGCTCTTTCCAGCAAGTTCATAAATATTTTTTTCTATTCGAGGAGAATGAAAGAGTTAAGAGAAAGATACCAGGGTTCATGTAGAAAGATGGTGAAGCCTTTGCTCAGGCATAGGAGAGACACAAAGGTTATCTGCGAGATTGCCCTCATCACATGCAGCCAAAGTCAAAGATTTTGCTTGATGTTACTACATGTTCGGGTGTTCCGGTAGAGGTTAAAAATCGACACGCAAGTGCACGTGGTCAAACAAGTAATGAAGTGGCTAAGTAGCCAAGTATCGATCCAAGGAGGCTCAAGATATGTAAAGTTGCCTAGTTTAGTATATTCCTATTTCACTTCTAATTATGCTAACAACAATGTAACCAACAGTTACTTGAGTTTTTGTTTCTAAACTATATATACTAAAATTAATAACAACTATTTACTGTGAATTTAGACAATGGATATGAACATGCCAAGGTTAAGAACAAGTAATGAACTTGATAATCATGATAATTTGGTTAATCTCTTCTTCATGTTGCTAGCCAAGAACATTCGCCTAGAAATTAAAACTCTCGTATTTAATTTCACTTTAGAATCATAAACCATCCGTCTAAATTTCTGTGATCAAATGCAATTTATGACCTAGCAATACAATTCCGGTTCCTAAATTGACTAATACGGCTTTCAAGTATATTTCTATCAGGAAAGCACATCAAAACCCAATTTTCCCAAATCAAGTTAAGAACAATACCCTATTAATTCACAACTTTCCAATTTCTTGCTCTTTCGAGTGAAATTGGACTTTTTAGATGTACATTAATGTCGGCCACACACTAATGCAGTAAGAACAAGAATTAATAGAACAACATGGAAGAAGAAGAAGAAAACTATATCAATTATAATCAAAATTCATTACAAGTGACAAAACCTCAGCAAGGAAGAGAATTAGCCACTCATTTGTGGATTGATCATCCTAAAATGAGTGTAAATCATACGTACAATTGATAGAAAGAAGAAAAGAAGAGAAGAAATCCCTTAGCTTTTTCGTTCCTCAACTGCTCCTAACCCACGTCCTTGCTCTCCACTTCTGAACTCAGTCTAAAAACTAAAAACTGCTTAAAATAAACCTAAGTGTGCTATTTATACTAGTGGGAAATTTTTCCCGGAATAACAAGCAACGTGTCACGGAGGCCAACGCGGAGCACTGCCTCTGTGACACGGCATGGACGCGGACCTTCACTGGAATTTTAAGGTCTGGTAAATTAGCCTCAACGTGGCACGGAGGCCAACGCGGAGGCCTCTCTCCGTGCCACGGAGCTGACGCGATGGCACACTGGAAATCGCCATTTTATTTCCTGTTCAGGCAGTGTGCTACCGCGATGGTAGCGTGGCACGGCTCCATCGCGGAGCCCCTATAAAATGTGCATTCCAATGTCTTTTCCACGCTCGCATCCAAGTCCAACTCCGATATAGTTCCAACATGCATTTTAGCTCCTAAAAATCACATTTACCTGCAAAACAAATGCTAATCATGTTGGTTAGTATAAATTCGGATTTTATTACCAATTACATGATATTATATACACATTACACAACAAACAAGGTAAAAATGATACGTTTGAGTATCACTTGGGCATATAAATCTGCCCAAGATCACTTACCCCACACTTAAATCCTTGTTCGTCCTCGAACAACATATACACAAATCATGCAAATTACATCCCAACCTTCGTCACTATGGTGCGACCATTTACGCTACGGTCATACCGATTATTCAATTTTTGCAAATCATCACGAAAACATGCTTGGTCTTACAATACAATGACCTTTAATACATCAAGACTTCCTAGACCTTTAAGAATTGATTCTTGATATCGGCAAACTCATGCAAATCAGCTAATCAAGAAATCCGACACGAAAATCAATCTTTCCTCAAGCATGTTCCCTCACAACTCGAGAGAATCTTCCCCTTTATGTTCATGCAGCACACAAACATTCAAGTAGGGGCATACAAAAATTAATTTCACTCACTCTCCCAAAAGAATTCACATGCCTCATGTCATGACCCATAAGCTTGCCCTTAGTGTATTACTCCACTAATATAAAGAAATGCAATGTAAGATCACGTAGGACTTTAATGGGTTGTAACGGGGCTATGGATCTAGTATATATATATTGGATTAGCCAATAATAGTCGCTAGCATCCTTAAGCGCCTTTTCAACTCATTCCCATCGACTTATGGACATTGTTCCTCTCTTTCCTCTTTTCTCCCATTCATGCTGGTTTCCTTTCGTACAACCCATTTCATCAAACACACTTGACACAAAACAAAGGGTTTTCATGTACCCTCACTATCATTTAATTATAGCAAGTGCCTCTTCAACATCATCTTTTCTTTCTTCACTCTGCTTTTCTTTTTCTTTTCACTCTTTAACACTTTGGGAAACATTGTCTTTTCTTTGTAAGCGCTTAAGAGTTTCGTATAGACTTTAAGGCTAATGAAAAGAAGGAATAAAGCTTAGTTTATACAAGTTTGGACAAAAGAAAGAAAGAATTCGGCTAAAGGCTCAACGGGCTGACTAGGGTATACAACATATAAAAAGGTAGAATTTGACAAGAAAAAAAATGGAATCTATCGGTTAAAACAAAGAAATGCCTACATCCTTTCCAACACAACACTTCCTTCATTTCGTTTTGTATACACACCAGGCAAGTTCTAGACAATTCACAATGGCATGGAATAACAATACCTCACTTCACACTTCGTGCACATGCTCGAATCAAGATGCATTCACAGACTCTCTAATTAGCCAATCACATGAATTCAAAATTAAGCCTCAATCATACAGAATCAAATTCTATAGCCTAGGTAACTCAACATATTTATCAAATTGCATGCTTTCAAACGAATCATTTTCACATTTTGAACATCAGTTACACACGCAACGAAATTTTAGCAACCATAAGCAACTACAGTTTATTGATGCAATCCACCAAAGAAAAACTAAAAACAAATAAAAATCCTACTCCTACCAACTACATTTCCCTTAAGACGGTCGTCATCCATCCATCATAGGGAACGGTCACTAACTATGACATCGGTTCAATGGGACTATTCTCGGTAAAAGAACCGAAAACAAACTCCGAGAAACCCAAAATAAAAACCGAAAAATTTTGCAACACATCGATCATTTCGATAGAAAAATATTTACAAAAGATTTTGATAAGTGCAAAATATTTTCGCAAAAATTTTGAAAACAATATCGATCATTTCGATATACAGAAATATTTACAAACTATTTACAGCATTCACAAAATATTTACCTTGGCAACCACAACTTTTCACAACACACATCATTAACCACAAAAAATATACAGCTACAACACAAATCAGTTCACAATAGGGAAACACAAACATACATACAAACCAAGGAAAAAGCATACAGCAGATTAGAGTCTAAGTGCCAGCACCTATCTACTCCCCACACCACACTTAAATCGAACACTGTCCCCAGTGTTCACAAAAATACAAAGCACAAAATTTTGGGTGGTGGAACTCCCTGCTCAGTCGAAATATTCAACTTCTTCATCCGGTGCTGCTGCCTCGTCGCCCATGTCTGAGTCAGCTCCATCGTCGTCATCGGACTCCACATCGGAGTCCTCCCGACGTGTCTCCTCGTCAGTAGGGACATTGTCATCAGTAGGCTCCACGAAGGCTGGTCCCACTCGGCATAAGGCTCTGGCATTCTCGCCAAATGGGTAATCCAGCTCCAACTGCCATAACTCTTCCTCGGTGGCTGGTCTCCCACCAATCCGTAGCTGAAGCATTTGCATGCCGAACATACGTGCCATGTACTGATCGTCACGAGCATGTCGCTCGCCCAAAGTCAACACTGGCCCGTGTGTGGTGTCGGGGGCCTTAGTTTTTGTCACATCGAGGGCCCTCCGCTCCAACTGCGGGATGTAATCCAAAGCCTCTTCCTCGACATCGAGGCCTCGGAGGAAGGTGGTGATGAGTCCGTCGAACCCGTATCTGTGGCCCTGGTGTAGTCTGGATCTCTTCATGGCATATATAATTACCGCCCCAACGTTAATCTCAAGCCCTTTCATAAGGGCATACACCAAGCAGACATGATTCCGAGTCACATCCGTCATGTGAACTCACGGGATTAAGCACGAACATACAATTTTCAGCCATATTCTGGCCTCCCTGTTCATCTGCGAATAAAGCAGAGTCTGGTGGTAACCCCTCTCCTTATGTCTACTCCATCGGGCTGTGGATCAAGCCCCACACAACGTACGTCTAATGTCGGCGTACGGTGGGGTGATGTTTAGCTGGCGGAGAACGTGGGCATCTGTGTCCCGCGCTCCAACGATGGCATTCAGCTGCTGGGGTTCCAGAGTGACAATCTGCCCTCTGATTTTCACTGTGTGGCTTCTGATGGCCGAGTTCCAATTTGCGTAGAACTCTCGGACCAAGTGAAGGTTGCACTCCTTGGGCTCCTGAAAGATAAAGCTGAGCCCAGCTGCTTCAATTCTCTGTACAATGCGAGGGAACTCCTGTGCGAGTGGTTCCCGTGCAATATGTTCTTCCGGGAAGTACTTGCTCTCCTTATGCTTATTATACCATTTCTTTCCTTCCTCAGTTACCCATCTTGTTTCGTATTGGCGGCGTTGGCCGCGCGGAACAGCGGGTGCAGCTGGGACTGCGGTGCCCAGTCTCATCCTTTTCCTATCGGTGCCTGAGGTAGAAGCACCCTTGCCTTTATCTTGTCTGCTCGCCATTGTACCTGTCAATTTACACAAACAAGCACAAAGTTAAGCTAAAAACTTGTTAACTTCGGCTAAGGTCGGGTTACACAACATTTACCCCACACTTAGGCCTTAGCTACTTCTACAAATTACGGCAAGGATAGCTCTAATTACACCACAGACAACACTATACACTTCATGCTTAGTGCGTTCACAAAAAAATTTCGACAGCATAACGGTTAGCGTACTACTCAGACTTCATACAGCTAATCCCAATCCTACTATCGCTAACAATTCACACATCACACTTCGCAACAAAAACAACAACAAAATAAAAACAATGATAAAAACATTCTATATACAATCTAATCCAAACAATCTAACCAATTTACACACTTTTTGCATTTTCCCAAAAAAAAATTTGAGAATTTGTCGTCTTTTAACATTTACACAATATTTACCACGACTTCTCTCAAATTACAAACACACCCCGGCATCTAATTTGCCGACTTATCAAGTCACTCAAGTTAAATTCAACAACTCATGCCCTAGAATACAATTCTATAATCAAATTCGAATTATTTACGCAATCGATAAGTTCAAACGCTAAATACAACAATCCAAACATATATCAATCACAAATAATCCAACATTCATGTTTAATTTCTACCTAGGGTGATATATCTCACCTCACATGCCCAAATTTGACTAAAATCGCCAAAAAATTGAGATAGACAATGAAAACATACCTTTGAATTGAGAAACCGAAGAAACTTGACGTATTCCTTGCCTAGGAACGTGGCACGGTGCTTGGGGAGGGGGAATAGGTGTTTTGGTCGCGGAGGGAAGAGGGAATGGGAAGAAATGGGGCGAAATCGGGGGTTTTAATTTAAGAAAACACGCGGGTCACCCGGCAACCCGGTGTGACCCGGCACCAAATACACGGCAACGTGTCATGGAGGGTAACGCGGAGACCCTCCTCCGTGACACAGAGCCAACGCGTTGGCTTACTGGAATTTTTGAAAAATCCGGATTTTGCCTTCAACGTGTCACGGAGGGTAACGCGGAGCCCTACCTCCATGACACGGCGCCAACGCGCCAGTGCACTGTTTCTTCAATTAATTTAATTTTTCATACCTTGCCTCATTTTCTCGATTCCATGTATATTTCCTCCGTTATACCTGAAAATCACCTCACTAAATAAAAATTGGTTAGATTAATAGATTTCCCTAACTAAAATAAAAAATACTAACTAAAATGAAAATCTAAACCTAATCAAGAAAAGAAAAAGAAAAATAACAATTGGAAATAAAAAAATAAAAACAAAAATAAAGATAAAAATTAACTACACTGTGCAAAAAGAAGAAAAATAAAATATTTTTTCTCACGGGTTGCCTCCCGTGAAGCGCCTGGTTTACCGTCGCGGCTCGACGTACCAAGTTTCACCACTTTTTCCTCCGCCCTGCGGATATGAATTTCACCCCTAATTTCTTCTCTAATTTCCTCTTATGCTCCTGGGGTGGTGGTGAAAAATTGTAAGGACCAAGCAGTAGATGCTTTCTTTTGAACTTATTGGCCCTTGAGTAAGTGAAGTCATTTTGGCTCTCTGAGTTAGCGAATTTCAAAATATACGGGGCTTGGTCCTCCTCTAGACATTTCTCTATAATCTTGGAAGACTCTATTTCTGTGTTGTCAACCAAACTTAATGTCGAAAAATGCTTCGAGTGTGATCCAATCAACCTCAACTCTGAAATTGCATTGTGCTTGACTTCCTTACTTGTGTACACCTTTTCAACATCGACATCTATTTCTCCATTAAGGTCAAATGGGAGATATTCTTTCTCTTCTTTCATGAATGGATTTTCTATAGGTATGAGCCGGTCACGGGGACACTCAAGAGATTCTAATTGTTGGGCTTCATCCAAAAATTCACCCTTGTATTCCTCTTGTAGTTCCTCTTGAATATCGGCTAAAACTGTCACCTGCAAATTATCACAAGCTTCAGCCTCAGCACACATCTCCGTGAGTTTGACGCTCATCCTGCTTACAGCCTCTGCATTCTCCTTTTGCTGAATTATCAATTCTGCCACCGACTCCTTCATTGCTTCTGATTGCTCCAAGAGTTGTTTCATCATGTCCTCTATTTGAACTTGGCGTCCCAAGTCCTCATTTTCAACATGCCTATATTCAGCAAAAACAACAGAATGATCATAGCGGGGGCTTGGGGGAGGGGAATATGCCTTTGGACAATCACCCCAATGGCCATATTGACACCCACATATATTGCACGTGTTACAGTTTTGCCACAAGTAGGGTCCTCCGCAATTCATGCAAGATTCGCCGAAATATGCGTATCCACCATTTATATTCCAAGATGTCATGTCAATGAGGGTATCCGAAAGAGAGAAAAATTAAAATGAACAAAGAATTAAAACAAAATACTAAGACCAAGTTGTCAACACTTAAGAAAATAAAGCAAAAATACAGTAAATTTACACTTAACACAATTTCACCAATTGCCTAGTATCCCCGGCAGCGGCGCCAAAAACTTGTTCGGGTGTTCCGGTAGGGGTTAAAAACCGACACGCAAGTGCACGTGGTCAAACAAGTAATAAAGTGGCTAAGTAGCCAAGTATCGATCCAAGGAGGCTCAAGATATGTAAAGTTGCCTAGTTTACTATATTCCTATTTCACTTCTAATTATGCTAACAACAATGTAACCAACAGTTACTTGAGTTTTTGTTTCTAAACTATATATACTAAAATTAACAACAACTATTTACTGTGAATTTAGACAATGGATATGAACATGCCAAGGTTGAGAACAAGTAATGAACTTGATAATCATGATAATTTGGTTAATCTCTTCTTCATGTTGCTAGCCAAGAACATTCGCCTAGAAATTAAAACTCTCGTATTTAATTTCACTTTAGAATCATAAACCATCCGTCTAAATTTCTGTGATCAAATGCAATTTATGACCTAGCAATACAATTCCGGTTCCTAAATTGACTAATACGGCTTTCAAGTATATTTCTATCAGGAAAGCACATCAAAACCCAATTTTCCCAAATCAAGTTAAGAACAATACCCTATTAATTCACAACTTTCCAATTTCTTGCTCTTTCGAGTGAAATTGGACTTTTTAGATGTACATTAATGTCGGCCACACACTAATGCAGTAAGAACAAGAATTAATAGAACAACATGGAAGAAGAAGAAGAAAACCATATCAATTATAATCAAAATTCATTACAAGTGACAAAACCTCAGCAAGGAAGAGAATTAGCCACTCATTTGTGGATTGATCATCCTAAAATGAGTGTAAATCATACGTACAATTGATAGAAAGAAGAAAAGAAGAGAAGAAATCCCTTAGCTTTTTCGTTCCTCAACTGCTCCTAACCCACGTCCTTGCTCTCCACTTCTGAACTCAGTCTAAAAACTAAAAACTGCTTAAAATAAACCTAAGTGTGCTATTTATACTAGTGGGAAATTTTTCCCGGAATAACAAGCAACGTGTCACGGAGGCCAACGCGGAGCACTGCCTCCGTGACACAGAGTGGACGTGGACCTTCACTGGAATTTCAGTGTCTGGTAAATTAGCCTCAACGTGGCACGGAGGCCAGCGCGGAGGCCTCTCTCCATGCCACGGAGCTGACACGATGGCACACTGGAAATTGCCATTTTAATTCCTGTTCAGGCAGTGTGCTACCGCGATGGTAGCGTGGCACGGCTCCATCGCGGAGCCCCTATAAAATGTGCATACCAATGTCTTTTCCACGCTCGCATCCAAGTCCAACTCCGATATAGTTCCAACATGCATCTTAGCTCCTAAAAATCACATTTACCTGCAAAACAAATGCTAATCATGTTGGTTAGTATAAATTCGCATTTTATTACCAATTACATGATATTATATACACATTGCACAACAAACAAGGTAAAAATGATACGTTTGAGTATCACTTGGGCATATAAATCTGCCCAAGATCACTACACAGGGACATATATTGTCCAAAAGTTATGATGAAATAGAATCTCTGCTGAATCTCATGTCAACTGGAAGTCAGGATTACCAGGATTCAAGCAGAGGGTTCGCCGCAACCAAGGTTCCAGAGAAACTTGAGGTTGATGGTGTGGCTACGATTCGATTAGATATCTATCAGTTGGTGACTAGTATTAGTAAGTTAGTGGCTAGGTTCAACAAGCTCAGATTATACCACTATCATGTGAGGCTTGTGGAGAAAATCATGTCTATTCAGGTTGTCCGCTAAACCCAGAATCTATTTATTATGTGGGTCAACGTGGTAGCAACGGAGTATTCCAAGGGAATAATTACAACTAGGGGTACAATAATGGAGTGAATCCTCCATGGGGAGGAAATTAGAACTTTCAGAGACCCCACAACAACTTTCAAAAAAATCAGGGCTAGAAGCCTAGCGACTCACTAGAGGAAATAATGAAGCAATGGATGGGTCAACAAGCCCATATTGTTAATGAGATGCAGAAGTCTATTCATGAGTTGGAGCAATAAATAGGCCATCTAGCAATTCAGTAGACAACTAGACCTCAGGGGGTACTTTCAAGAAATACAGAGAAGAATCCTAAGGAGAATGTGAGCACAATTTCTCTACGCAGTAGAAAGGAATTAGGTGAAGTGATACCTAGAGGCAAAAGCGAAGAAGCAAAAAAAGAGTTAGAATAGACTGCAGATTCAAAGCAGGAGGCTGGTGATTCAAGTGGTGAAAAGTCAAAAGAGATAGAAATCAGGCCACCTCCTCCATTTCCACAGAGGTTTAGGTAGTAGAAGGATGATTCAACATGCAAGAACTTTCTAGATATGTTGAAGCAAATGCACATGAATATACTGTTGGTGGAGTTGTTGGAAGGACGGTTTGAAATACGCCATATCTCAAGGATATTGTGGTCAACGAAAGAAGGCTAACAGATTTTGAGACTGTAGCTCTCACGGAGGAGTGAGGTTTTCAGGTGCGAAATAAAATTCCACCAAAGTTGAAAGATCTCGAGAGTTTCACTATTCCAGTCATCATTGGAGCCAAAGAGGTAGGCTCAGCATTATGTAATTTGGGAGAGAGTACAAATCTTATGCCTGCATATTTGTTCAGAACTTTGGGGCTTGGTGAACCACATTCCACTACAGTGACTCTACAGTTGGCCGACAGGTCAATCACTTTCCCTGATGGTGTTATCGAGGATGTGCTCATTAAAGTGGGACAATTCATCTTGCTAGTGGACTTCATCATCCTTGATTATGAAGCCGATGAAGCAATGCCCATCACTGTGGGGAGAGGGTTCTTAGCCATGGCAGATGCAGTCATAAGGGTGAAGTTAAGGAAGATGTATATGACAATGGATAGCTAGGAGGCCATGGTTGGCATGTTCAAAACAGCATGCCTACCACCCTATTATGAGAAACTAAAAGCCAACATTGTGATAGAGCCTGAAATGTCTGAAGTGGCATTAGAGCAATATTTGTCACAGGAGGATCCATTGGAGAAAGCTCAGGTATATGAGAAGGAGTAAGCAAATAGTACAGAGGTTGTCGAGTGTCTAAGTGCATTGGATGCTACCAATGCCTATATTAGGATAGGGGCAGCTTTTGAGATGCTTGACAGGCCATTGACTTGGGAGAAGCTGAAACCTTCTAGTGAGAAGGTATCAATTCTTGATCTAAAGAATTTACCATCTCATTTGAAATATGCTTATTTATTCAGTAGTAACACACTACCTATGATAATATGTCATGCCCCACCTTGGGAGGCATGACTGGTACCTGTGCCACACTGGAATATGACTGGCCTGGCTAGGCTTATGCATGTTTGGTGCATGCCCGCAACTTAATTCAAGAAAACAATGAGCTATATCTCGACTGTAAATACTGCGTCCGGTCAATAAGGCCATATAGCCACCTGTAAACTAAAACAGCTAACCAACAACAAGCAATGGAAGGGAATCCTACACAGGCCGACAAGACCACCATGTTGTCTGTTATAACTGAAATGAAAATTAGGTAACTATAAATTATACTATAGCCGACAAGGCCACTATTTAACAGCTAAACAAGGCCCTACACAACCGTCACACGAAATAAAACATATATAGGCTCCACACGGCCAAAAACAACTAACCACGGGGAATTTGTAAATCTACAAGCCTCTAGGAGTGAAATAATGGTCGAGACAGGGTCGGACCTACCCATACTGTACAATCAAAAGAGCAAACCTTCTAACTAATCAGCTCTGGAGGAGGGGAGCTAACTGTACTACTGACTCTGGCTGAAAGCTAAGAAGATCCTGATACGCATCTATCCGCACCTGCAGGCAAGTAATGCAGCGCGCCAAGATGGGCGTCTATACAATATGTACCAAATATGTAAGGCAGTAAGTAAACACGACTGAATAGAACTGAAATAAAACTAAAATGAAACTGAAAGCAGCTGAATAGAAGGGATAGATATACTACCTGAGTAACTTAACAGCCTGTTGCCTAATCTATCAGTAAATAGTACAAATAAGAACCTTACCTGGCCCTCATAAGCCCGGAAGGTACAATCAACATAGAATAACCCACTCGGGGCCCCCATAAGCCCTGGCGAGCACACTTCAATCTCTATATACCCCTAACGAGTTCACAATGAGTCAATTGCTAACTATAGCCAACCTATCGGTACCCTGGATCTGCACCTGGGCTCACTCGGCCCTTGAACTGTAGTTGTGTCTGAGTCCATTGGACTCCTGATAACTGCACCCGAGGCACCAGGCTTGATGGGGGGTGTTGCCGATACAGCATAGAAATAATAGTCCATACATGGAATGGACTGTATACGACCCTTGGGCCTTTGCATCGTCTGTGGAGATGGCATATCGCTCCTTGGAGCGATGTCATATAGCCCTTGGCGGGCAACGACATAGCTAGTAACCCTGGGGTTGGTTATGGAAGGCTATACAGGGCAAGATCAATCCAAAGCTAAACATAGAGTACTAGTCTCAGCTAATCACAATAACAATACTTTTGGCTCCTTTACTGGATTCGACTGTATTACAATGCTATAGAAACTAACTTGCCGAAGGAATTCTCCTTAACATACCTCGATCGTCGATTCCCGATTAACTGGCGAGTTTCAATTTGAATTCAACAACTTTTCCCAAATGTAACTGTAATACTGGGAGAAGGGGACTAAGTTCAATACCAATTTTGGACAAAATGATAACTTTTGATACTAATAACATTAATACTTCAACTTCACATAATACAGCCAAAAACATATAATTTCTCGAGAATTCAGAAGGGAGAAATGCTTACTTGATACATGTGATCGTTTAGGAATTAGTTTGGAGCAATTTTGACAACTTTTGCTCGGCGGGGTTCTAGTTTTTCGGATGAATTTTGAGAAAATAACTCTGTAGTAATGCTCCCTGCAGGCTTAGAACTCGATACCTGAAGTTAATTCACATTTGGACTGTGTTTGACAGTGTAACCGGAGGAATTTGCGTGAAAAAATGGTGTATCACTCTTCTCTGGATGAGGGTCTATGAATATAAAATAAAACCAATTGAATCGATTGAATTTATATATAACTTGGGTGGTGGACAGGGGGTCCGTGCCATCGCGCCAATTTCATGGCGTGTCATGGCACCCAACGCGCAGGGAGGGGATCCATGACATGTTGCCCCTGTTGCAGCCTATCCGGCCATCTCCCTTGCTACCTCGATTCCGCGCTCGTTCGACCTTTCCCCGGGCCTTTCTGGTACGCGTCATACCTTAAAACTCTCGACTTATGTACGAGTATTCCAACTAAACTATAGAAACTTTATGGGGTGTAACATCCTCCACCCCCCTAGGAATATTCATCCTCGAATATCAATTACAGCTTACGGGAGTTAACTCTTTTAACAAATGTTTTGGAAAAATTTCGGCAGAGTCTCCCCTGTAATATGGACTATTTGAAAAACCTAAAATGCAGAAAAGTCAAATGCAGGTATCTCACGGGGCACTATAGCAACTATTTTACAACAAAATGGTAGTTAACCGAATAGTATAGATAACATGAATCGTAAAATTATAGCTGAACAACAACTTTACCTTAACCGCATAATCTGGATTAATCCTGGAACAAATGAGGATATCTGGATCTCATGTCGTCCTCCCCAGGTCATCTCTTCACTATTCCTGTTTCTTCATAGTACCTTAACAGAGGCGACATCTTTAGTGCTTAACCTATGAACTTGCCAATCTAATATGGCAATTGGAATCTCTTCATAGGCTAACTCATCAGTAACCTGAATATGCTCAACTGGCACAACTCGGGATAGATCCCCTATAAACTTCTGCAGCATTGACACATGAAATACCAGGTGAACAGATTCTAACTCTGGAGGCAAGTTTAGTTTGTACGCTACTCGGCCTATTCTCCGGAGGATCCGATATCGCCCAATAAACCTAGCGCCAAGCTTTCCCTTTTTACCGAACCTCATTATGCCCTTCATTGGCAAAACTTTTAGAAATACCCAATCACCAACACTGAATTCCAAGTCCCTACTCCGTACATCGGAATTGGATGTATGGTGACTCCAAGCTGTCAGCAAGAGTTCTCTGATAAGCTTTACTTTCTCCTCTGATTGGTGGATCATGTCCGGTCCAATTAATTCTGATTCTCCTACCTCAAACCAACCAACTAGGGATCTGCATTTCCGTCCATATAAGTCTTCATATGGTGCCATCTGAATTGTCGAATGATAATTGTTTTTGTAAGAAAATTCAATAAGGGGTAAATATTTGTTCGGTGTGTGTTATAGGTATCTAAACCGACACGCAAGTGCACGTGGTCGAACAAGTAGTAAGTGGCTTTAGAAAGCCAAGTATCGATCCCTCAGAGACTCGGATTAAGTGAAGTTGCTTAAGTATACTATATTATATTTCACTTATAAATATGCTGACAACAACGTAACCAAAAAGTGAATAATTTGTTTTATAACTTCTATACTAAAACTACTAACAATTATCTACTTTGAATTTAAACTATGGATATGAGCATGCCGAGGTTAAAGAACATGTAATGAAACTGATTATAATCATACATTGGTTAATCTTTTCTTCTAGTTGCTACCCAAGAACATTAGCCAAGAGATTAAAACCCTCGTATTTAATCTCACTTAAGAATCATAAACCATCCGTCTACATTTCTGTGATCAAATGCAATTCATGACCTAGCAATACAATTCCGGTTCCTAAATTGACTAATACGGCTTTCAAGTATATTTCTATCAGGAAAGCACATCAAAACTCAATTTTCCCAAATCAAGTAAAGAACAATACCCTATTAATTCACAACTTTCCAATTTCGTGCTCTCTCGAGTGAAATCGGACTTTTTAGATGTACATTAATGTAGGCCACACACCAATGCAGTAAGAACAAGAATTAATAGAACAACATGGAAGAAGAAGATGAAAAACCATATAATCAATAATCAAAATTCATCACAAGTGTTCATAACCTCAGCAAGGAAGGGAATTAGCCACTCATTTGTGGATTAATCATCCTAAAACAAGTGTTAATCATACAAACAATTGAATTAGAGAAGAAAGAAAGAGAGAAAAAACCCTGAACTTTTCGTCCCTCAACTGCCTGTAACCCACGTCCTTGCTCCACTAAGTCTGAATTATGAAAAATACACTTAAGTGTTCTATTTATACTAGTGGGAATTTTTCTCGGAATAATGAGCAACGTGTCACGGAGTGCATCGCGGAGCACTGCCTCCGTGACACGCCGTGAACGCGGACCCTCACTGGAAATTGGGGGTCCGGGAATAAAGCACCAACGTGGCACGGCGTGCAACGCGGAGGCTGGCCACTGTGCCACGGAGCTGTCGCGAGCCTCCACTGGAAATTATGAGATTTTTCACCCTTCAGGCAGAATGCCTCCGCGATGGCAGCGTGACACGGCTCAATCGCGGAGCCCCTTTAATTTGTGCAGTCCAATGCTTTTTCCCTTGCTCGCATCCAAGTCCAACTCCGATAACCTCCAACATGCATTTCAGCTTCCCGAAATCACATTTTACCTACAAAACAATGCTAATCATGTTGGTTAGTATAAATTCACATTTTATTACCAATTACATGAAAATGTATACACATTGCTAGATAAACAAGGCGAAAATGATACGTTTGAGTATCACTTGGGCATATAAATCTGCCCAAGATCAATATTCATCCCAACTACCCCCAAAGTCTAACACGCACGCTTGCAACACATCCTCGAGCGTCTGAATTGTACATTCTACCTGCCCGTCTGTTTGATGATGGAAGGTTGTACTCAAATTAACCTATGTTCCCAAGTGATAACGCTCAAACCATACCTCCTACCGAGGTATGAAGCAGATGTTGTCAATAAAGAACCCAACTAGAGGTTGGGGTCGATCCCACAGGGAATATGGAAGAGCTAGATTATAGCCAATGAGTGAACTTGTTAGGAAGTTACTCCAAAATTAGGGGATTCTAAAGAAAAGAAATAATAAAAACAATTATCAAAAGTTCGGTTTTGAATAATTATTAAAGAATAACTAGGGTCTGTGTTCCTTTATCCATGGATTCATAACTGCTTTAGGTATACACTTGTGATCATTACCAATACTTACTTATCGAACTGATAACAAAGGTTCATTCAAACGACCGACCAGTCCCTATTGAATGACTATACTCAATCACTCAACCAAGTCTCATGAGCGGTTTCAAACTATCCATTGTCACTAAGTTCCATATTTAACTATCCTAAGACCACAACTCGTGTTAATACAATGATCATCAAGATCAAGGCTCTATTGTAATTTTTTTTCCCAATCTCTACCTATTAGACCCAAGAAAGTAAAGAATTCGGGCAAGTTCTAACATTCCGCACCATTAAGAAACGTTTAAGCATGAAGAGAATACAATATAAGCATTTAGTATTGGTCTAGAATCACTTTGTGCAACCCTAGCTTGTTAATCCGCCATGGTTCCCACAACCCTAGCTATGGAGGTTTTAGCCTCTCATAGTTGTAAGGTTGTGATTTACATTCATGATTAAGAACATAAATCAATACTTACAATTATGGATGAGAAAGAAACTTCTTTTAATAAATCATAAAAATCTTCAAGAACAAATAACAAGAACAAGAAGAATTCAAGAAAAGGTTGATCACAAGTTAAACCAACTCAATTCTTTCCTTTCTCAATGTTTTATAACTATTCTCTCGCATCCACACACGTTCTTTTGAAAAATAAAACACAAAACGTATTTATACAGACATAAAATCCTTTTTCTAGGCTAACAGGCTGAATTTCCATATCTAGTTCCACTAGTGCCACGACCAATCCTACGATCTGTACCATGGACCTACGAGACGTACCTTCCTCTTGTACATTGTTGACTGGCTGAATTTTGGCTAAGTGTTGGATCTTGGTACGACTCATACCTGCAACCTACGAGTCGTACTATACTTCTATGGCTTGACTCTGAGACTTTGAAATAATTTTGAAGTCCATCACAAATGCTATGGCACGACTCGTACCTTTGTTACACAATACGTACTATCTATCCGTAGCAGGAGTCAGCCTCTTGTGTCAATCTTCTGAATCTTTTCATGGCTTCTTCCCACAACTCGTAAGACCTTCCTACCGCTCGTACTGTGAACTGTGAGTTGAGCCTATTTCATACACTTTAAGGCTATCTTTTGCGCATTTTAGCTCCAACACCAATTTATCCTGTAACCAAAGGAAAAGTGTCTTATATCCACATAAATATACCTAAGTCCATACTATTAAGTGTTGTAAATCCACAGCACATCACCAAGACTTTCTAAAATGACTGCCAGAATATAGTTGTGGATTGTGCCCCTCTGTCAGAAATAATGGATGCTGGAACACCATGTAGTCTAACTATCTCTTTGATGTATAACTCGGCATAGTCCTCGGCTGAGAAGGTAGTCTTGACTGGCAGAAAATGAGCTGACTTCCTTAATTTGTCGACAATCACCCAAATAGAATCAAATTTGCGCCTGGTATGGGGTAATACTGTCACAAAATCCATGTTGATCGCTTCCCATTTCCACATAGGTACCTCTATCTCCTGAGTCAATTCTCCGGATCTCTGATGGTAAGCCTTTACTTGTTGGCAATTAGGGCATTGTGCTACATATTCAGCTACACCTTTTTTCATTCCAGGCCACCAATAAATCTCTTTTATATCATGGTAGATCTTCTTTGAACCCGGATGAAGAGAGTAACTAGAGTAGTGTACCTCAGTCATAATATGTTGGCGAAGCCCTGCTCATCTGGGACGTAAAGGCGACCGCTATATCTCAAGACCCCGTCTTCTGTTACCTCAAATGCTGATATTTCACCCTGCTGTACCTTATCTCTGAGTTATGCTAAATGAGGATCTTCATACTTTCATTCTTTCACCTCTACAACCAGGGATGATACTGCGGTATTCTGAATCACTGCCCCACTGTCTCCCCAGTCTACTATTCAAATGGCTAAACTGACTAACTGGTGCAATTCTCGGGCCAGCTCCCGTTGTTTGGGCCTCAAATGTTCTAAAATCCCCATTGATCTACGACTAAGGGAATATGCTACAATATTAGCCTTTCCTGGATGATATAAAATATTCACATCGTTGTCCTTCAACAATTCTAACCAGCGATGCCGCAGATTCAACTCTTTCTATGTAAAGATGTACTGGAGGCTCTTATGATTAGTAAAAATGTCCACGTGCACCCTATACAGGTAATGTCTCTAGATTTTTAAGGCGTGAACTACTGTCGCTAACTCCAGGTCATGAGTGGGGTAGTTCTTTTCATGCTTCCTCAGCTGTCTTAAAGCATAAGCAATTACCTTACCATGTTGCATTAGAACTCACCCTAACCCAATGCCCGAAGCATCACAGTACACTGCATAACCCTCTGAACCTTCTGGCAAAGCTAGTAGGGGCGCTGATGTCAATCTATTTTTCAACTCCTGAAAACTCTGTTCACACGCTTCGGTCCAGTGAAATTTAGCTGCTTTCTGAGTTAACTTGGTCAAAGGCGCTGATAGAGTAGAAAATCCCTCTATAAATCTTCTGTAATACCCGGCTAACCCCAGAAAACTATGTATCTCAATTGGATTTGTAGGTCTAGTGCATGTTTTTACTGCCTCAATCTTCTGTGAGTCTACCTGGATACCAGCGTCTGACACAATATGCTCCAAAAAGGCCACAGAATTCATCCAGAACTCACATTTAGACAATTTTGCATACAACTGGAGATCCCTAAGAATCTGGAGCCTTGTCCGCAAATGACCTCGGTGTTCTACTTTTGAGCAGGAATACACCAGAATATCGTCAATAAATACTATCACAAACAAGTATAGATATGGCTTAAAGGTAATGTTCATCAGATCCATGAACACCAAAGTGACCATACCTGGTCCTGAGAGCCATTTTCGGGATATCTCTCTCCCGAACCAGCACCTGTTGATCCCCAGACCTTAAGTTGATCTTAGAGAAATACTTTGCCCCTTGAAGCTGGTCCAACAAGTCATCTATCCTAAGGAAGCGGGTATTTATTCTTGACAATGACCTTATTTAACTGTCGGTAATCTATACACATGCAGAGGGAGCCATCTTTCTTTCTTACAAATAATACTTGCGCACCCCACGGTGAAGTACTCGGCCTAATAAAGCCCTTATCCAGCAGATATTTCATTTGTTCCTTCAATTCTCTGAGCTCAGCAGGAGCCATTCGATACGGAGGGATAGATATAGGCTGATAGAAATATTGATTTCGTTCTGGGGGAATACCAGAAAGTTCATCTGGGAACATATCTGGAAATTCATTGACTACTGCAATGGACTGAAGAGTCAAAGATTCTGCTCAGACATCTTGAACCCTGATAATATGATAGATGCAACCCTTTGCTATCAACTTTCTTGCCCGAAGATAGGATATAAACCTACCTTTTGGCATGGCTATATTGCCTTTCCACTCTCGTATTACCTACCCTGGAAAGTGGAATCAAATAGTCTTGGTCCAACATTCTACATTGGTGTAACATGGTGCTAGCCAATCCACACCCATAATTGCATCAAAATCAATCATTTTTAGTTCCACTAAATTTGCCAAAGTTTGGCGACCAACAACCTCTACTGTACAACCCCGGTAGATCCTTTTAGCTATAATAGAATCATCGATGGGTGTAGACACTGAAAAAGGTCGTTGAAGAGATTCCAGTGTTATGCCGAACTTTCAAGCTACTAGCAGGGTAACATAAGACAGAGTGGAACCTAGGTCTATAAAAACATAAGCTGAATAAGAACAAATGTCCAGCGTACCTGTCACAACATCCGGCGACGACTCTGACTCCTGTCGCCCCGGTAAAGCATAAGTGCGATCTAGACCGGTGCTTGAACTCAATGCTCCTGACCTGCCTTAGCCTCCACCGGCTGGAGCTGAGGGCCTGCGCGCTGCTGAAGGTGTTGGGGCACATGACCCTACTAATGATTTGTCCTGTCAGTCCCGATCACTCTGACCTCTAGCTGGATAGTCTCTCATCATGTGACCCTCTTGTCCACAAGTGTAACAAGCAGTAGAACCATACCTGCATACCCAAAGGTGACGTCGACTACAGATAGGGCAATGTGGCACGGGAATCTTCTCTACTCTAACCCTCTCTGCTGCTGCGAACCCGATAGCCATGAGCTCTCGCCGAGTCCTGACTGCCCCTGATGTCGAGTCTATCACCCTGCTGCTGCTGTGGAGGTGGGGGTCTAGGTGGTGTGCCTGACAGTCGTGGCCTAGGTCCGCCCTGAAACTCTGCCTATGTGTCATTAGGTCTAGCCCTGTGGCGCTACTCCTAACTTGCCCTCTCTACCTCCCGTTGTCGCTTCCTAATCCCCTTAATACTATGAGAAAATGCCTGAATATGGGTGATCTCCATATCCTCCCGCAGAGTGGTTATAACACAAGTCTCCACATACTCTAGAAGCAGCCCCATAATGAACCGGTGCACCCTGGCTGGCATAGTGTTTACGAAAGCTGGTGCACATTGGGCCAAGGAGTCAAATCTTATACCGTACTCCCGAACATTTATCGAATCTTGCTCCAGATGCAAAAACTGATCTACCCGGGCCTGTCAAATTTCTTGCGGCAAATAGTGGTCCAAGAAGGCCTCTGAAAAGCTAGACCAAGTCGGAAGGGGAACATCTCTACCTCGGGACCTCTCCCAACTCTCGTACCATAATACTTCTACGCCCCACAATTGAAATACCGCTAACTCAATCGACTCCGCAGGTGTGGCATGCATTACCCTGAAGATCTGCTGCAACTGGTCCAAAAAGTCTTAAGGGTCCTCATCTCAATCCGTCCTTGTGACATGCGGGGGACTCAGAGCGAGGAACTCTCGGACCCTCGAACTACGAGGTCCTCCTGAAGATTCAGCAACCATGGGTGCCATTGGCTAACGCTGTGCAGCCATCATTTGAGCTAATATGAAGATAGCGCTCCTGAACTCCTAGTCTGATGGTATCGGTACAGGAGCTGCTGGAGGTGGTGCTGACACATCTGCCACACTGGACGGCTCCTAGCATGGCGGAGAGTGCTGGGGAGACCAAGATGAAGTCTCCTTGTCGCCCTTTGATGGGACTAGCTCTGACTGAGGCACCCTACTAGTGCCCTCTCCTACTACGACGTCTAGCTTTCTTCTAGTCGTGGTTTGTTGCGTGTCTTACATTTCTATGTAGACAAGCAAAATATAATAAACTTAAGGACTCAACCCTATACAGCACAACTCTATAGCACGACTGGAAGAAAAAGAAGAGTAACCACCCTAACATGCCTCGCAGCCTCCTATCTATAGAATGTGGTGCACAAAATCTCCAGACAAGACTCTACTTGGCATGGCTTGCAGACACCCTGGGATACGACCTGCTCTGATACCAAGTTTATCATGCCCCACCTTGAGAGGCATGACTGGCACCTAGTGCCACACTGGAATCTAACTGGCCTGGCTAGGCTTATGCACATCTGGTGCATGCCGGCAACTTAATTCAAGAAACCAACAAGCTATATCTCGATTGTAAATACAACCTCCGGCCGACAAGGCCATATAGACACCTGTAATCGAAAGCAGCTAACCAACAACAAGCAATAGAAGGAAATTCTATGCGGGCCGACAAGACCACCATGTTGTCTAGTTATAACTGAAATAAAAATCAGGTAACTATAAGCTATACTATAGCCGACAAGGTCACTATCTAATAGTTAAATAAGGCCCCACACGGCCAACAACAACTAACCACAGGGAATCTATAAATCAGCAAGCCTCTAAGAGTGGAATAATAGTCAAGACAGGGCCCCGACCTACCCATATTGTACAATCAAAAAAGCAAACCTTCTAACGAATCAGCTCCAGAGGAGGGGAGCTAACTGTACTGCTGACTTTGGCTGAAAGCTAGAAAGGTCCTGATCTGCGTCTATCCGCACTTGCAGGCAAGATGGGCATCAGTACAATACGCCACAAGATGGGCATCAGTACAATATGTACGGAATATGTAAGGCAGTAAGTAAACATGACTGAATAAAACTGAAATAAAACTAAAAGCAACTGAATAGAAGGGATAGAGATACTACTTGAGTAACTTAACAGCCTATTGCCTAATCTAGTAGTAAATAGTGCAAATAAGAATCTTACCTGGCCCCCATAAGCCCGGAAGGTAAAATCAACACAGAATAACCCACTCAAGGCCCCCAGAAGCCCTAGTGAGCACACTTCAATCTCCATATACCCCTAAAGAGGTCACAATGAGTTAACTGGTAACTATAGCCAACCTACCGATCCCCTGGGTCTGCACCTGGGACCACTCGGCCCTTGAACTGTAGTTGTGTCTGAGTCCATTAAACTCCTGATAACTGCACTCTGGACACCAGGCTCGACGGGGGTGTGCTGCCAATATGGCGTAGAAATAATAGTACAGCCATGGAATAGACTGTATACGGCCCTTGGGCCTCTGCATCATCTATGGAGACAGCATATCGCTCCTCGGAATGACGTCATATAGCCCCTGGCGGGTAACGACACAGCTAGTAACCCTGGGGTTGGTTATTGAAGGCTATACAGGGAAAGGTCAATCCCAAGCTAAACATAGAATACTGGTCTTAGCTAATCATAATAACAATACTTCTAGCTACTTTACTGGGATTCAACTGTATTACAATGATATAAAAACTAACTTTATGAAGGATTCACCTTAACATACTTCGATCGTCGATTCCCAATTAACTGGCGAGTTTCAATGTGAATTCAACATCTCTTCTCAACTATAACTATAATACTGGGAGAAGGGGACTAATTTCAATACCAAATTCGGCCAAAATAATAACTGTTGATACTAATAACATTAATACTTCAACTTCGCAGAATACGACCTAAAACATATAATTTCCCGAGAATTCAGAAGGGAGAAATGCTTACTTAATGCCTGTGATCGTTTAGGAATTAGTTTGGAGCAATTCTGACAACTTTTGCTTGGCAGGGTTCCATTTTTCCGAGCGAATTTCGAGAAAATAACTCCATAGTAATGCTCCCTGCAGGCTTAGAACTCGATACCTGAAGTTAATTCATATTTGGACTGCGTTTGACAGTGTAACTAGAGGAATTTGCATGAAAAAATGGTGTATCTCTCTTCTCTGGATGAGGATCTGTTAATATAAACTAAAACCAATTGAATCGATTGAATTTATATATAACTTGGGTGTTGGACAGGGGGTCCGTGACACGGACCCCATCGCGTCAATAGTTTGGCATGTCACGGCGCCCAACGCGCAGGAAGGGGGTCTGTAACACGTTTCCCCTGTTGCAGCATGTCCGGCCTTCTCCCTTGCTACCTTTCGCACTTGTTCGACCTTTTTCCGCGATCTTTCTCATACGTGTTGTACCCTAAAACTCTCGACTTACGTACGAGTATGCTGACTAAATGATAGAAACTTATGGGGTGTAACATTATATTTTCTTTATTTTCTGATGTATAGGTTGACAAGTTGTTGAAGGAGCTACGGGATCATGTAACAGCTATTGGCTGGACAATAGCCGATATAAAGATTCATAGCGATAAGTATTTCATTTTGTATGCACAAAATATTGCTAGAAGAGTTGCAAGAACCCGTGTAAAACACCAGTGGAGATTAAATCCTATCATGAAGGAGGTAGTGAAGAAAGAGGTGATAAAGTGGCTAGATGCAGGATTCATTTATCCTATTTCAAATAGTCACTGGGTGAGCCTAGTTCAATGTGTTCCAAATAAGGGTGGCATGACTTTAATGCAAACTGAGAAAGATGAGTTGATTCCGCAAAGAACAGTCATAGGGTGGCGAATTCGCATTGATTACCGTAAGCTTAACACGACCACCCGGAAGGATCACTTCCCACTACCCTTCATGAACCAGATGTTGGACAAGTTGGTGGGACATTATAATTACTATTTCTTGGATGGATACTCTAGGTACAATCAGATCATGATAGCCTAGGATGACCAAGACAAGACTATTTTCACTTGCCCATTAGGTACCTTTGCATTCAGAAGGATGATGTTTGGACTGTGTAATGCTCCAGGGATATTCTAGAGATGTATGATGGTTGTTTTCACTGACATGGCGGAAAAATTCATGGGAGTGCTCATGGATTACTTCTTAATCTATGGGGACAACTTTGATGATTTTCTGAAGCATTTGGATGTTATGTTAGCTCAGTGTAAGGAGACCAATCTTGTTCTCAATTGGGAGAAGTGTCATTTCATGGTACTTGAAGGAATAGTTCTGGGTCACAAGATCTCGAAGGCAGGTACCAAGGTCGATCGAGCTAAAATAGAAGCTATTGAAAAGATGCCACCCCCGATGTCAGTGAAAGGGTTGCATAGTTTCTTAGGACATGTTGATTTCTACAGGAGTTTCATTTAGGAATTGTTAAAGATAGAAAATCCTATGTGTAGGTTGGTATAAAAAGATGTGAAGTTCTCATTTAATGTAGAATGTGTGCAGGCCTTCAATGCTTTGAAAGAAAAGTTGATAACAACCCCGATTATTATTGCTCCAGACTGGTCATTACCATTTATTGTAATGTGTGATGCCAGTGATTTTGCCATTGGAGTAGTTCCGAGGCAGAATAGAGAAAAGATTTCATCCCATCTATTGCGCAAGCAAATTGCTAGATGCGGCTTAGAAAAACAATACAGTGACTGAGAAAGAGTTATTAGCAGTGGTGTTTGCCTTTGACAAATTCAGAGCTTATGTAGTGGGTAAAAAGGTGGTGGTGTACACTGATCATGCTGCGATTAGATATTTGTTTGCCAAGAAGCTTATCTGGTGGATACTGCTACTGCATGAGTTTGATATTGAGATCAAGGACTGGAAAGGCAAAAAAAATCAGGTAGCAGATCATCTTTCTCGGCTGGAGGACAGGAAACACACTGATGGTGAAGTGAAAATTGTAGAGACATTCCCACATGAACAGTTGTTTGCTTTCAACATACCTGAGATGCCATGGTATGCTGACATAGTGAATTTTCTGGTAAGTGCAGTATACCTTCCGGGTGCAACTCCGGACAAGAAGAGGAGAATCCTTAATGATAGAAAGTTCTACATCTGGTATGAGCCATTCTTATACAAATTGAGGCCAAACCCAGCTAGTCAGAAGGTGTGTTCCTGAAGGTGAAGTGCAACAGATTTTGGAGAATTTTCATTCCTCCCCCGGCGGGGGACATTACAGTGGAGATAGGACCACTGCAAAGGTCCTTTAGTCAAAATTTTATTAGCCTACCATGTTTAAGGATGTGTATGCATTTACGAAATCTTATGACAGCTGTCATAGAACAAGGAACATATCAATAAGTTATAAGGTGCCTTAAAAAGACATTATGGAGATAGAAGTGTTTGATTGCTAGGGAAGCAATTTCATGGGGCTATTCATCCCATCGAACGGTAACAAGTACATCATTGTAGCAGTGGACTGCATGTCAAAATGGGTAGAGGTACTGTCATTGCCTACAAATGATGCTCAGGTGGTAATCAGGTTTCTAAAGAAGAATATTTTCACCCATTTTGGATACCTCTAGCTATCATCGGTGATGAAGGTATGCATTTTTGTAATAGGCTTTTCAATAACTTGTTGGCTAAGTATAATGTGAAGCACAAGGTAGCCACAACTTATCATTTGTACACCAACAGGCAGGTGAAATTTTCTAATCGAGAAATCAAAAGAATTCTTGATAAGACAATGAGCACAAACAGGAAAGACTGTTCTAGAAAACTAGATGACGCGCTTCATACATGACTGCTTTCAAAACTCCGACCGGCACCTTGCTGTATAGGTTGGTCTTTGGGAAAGCGTGTCATCTATCGGTTGAATTAATGCAACTAGTGTATTGGGTCATCCAAAGTTTGAATATGAATATGAAGGCTGCGGGAGAGAAAAGGTTACTGCAGCTCCATGATCTTGATGAGTTCCGCTTTATTGCATATGAAAATGGCAAGTTATACAAGGAGTACACAAAGAGATTGCATGATAAGCGCATCCAGCCTCGTGATTTTAGGACAAGAAAGATGGTATTGTTGTAAAACTCAAGGTTGAAATTGTTTGGGGGTAATATGAAGATGAAATGGTCATGCCCCTTTGAGATTGTGAATGTGATTGTGCATCGCGCAATGGAGTTGAAGCCCTTGGGGTCAGACGGGACATTTCTGGTTAACGGCCAAAGGATGAATCACTACTATGGAGGAGAGTTTGACAGAAGGAAGACTTCGATTTCCTTGAAAGGGGAATGAGTAATCTTGCATTGTGCCATGACGTTAAATTAGGCGTTGCACCGGAGGTTACCCGTGAATGTCGTGCCATGACTATAAATAAGGTGTTTGATAGGAGGCAACTTATCTTTCTGATGTATTTTTGCTTTTGCAAAGAAGAACTATGAACTTAAGGTGGATGAATATGGAAAAAAGCTAAAAAAGTTAAAATACGGGGTGTACTACCTGGCGTGGCATACCAGGCCGGAAACTTTAGAAAAAAATTTCCTCAAATTGGTGCATTCACGCCAGGTATCAAACTTCAGAAAAGAAAAATTGGATAGTATGGCAAAGTGAATGGTGCACTGCGCCAGGTCTTAAAAGTCAAAAAAAAAACTCCAAGTGTTGGCATACTAGGTGGCGCGTCGCGCCTAAAGGTGTACAAGTGAATTTTTTTTGGGTCCAAGGGTTAACCCAACCCAAAACCCTAAATTGATTTAAAACCCTATCCCCCATCCATTATTTTAATTTCTCATTCATCCCCTCTCTCTAAAAATAAAAAGAAAAGCACAGCTCCTTCTCTCTCTAGTTAGGTCGTAACTCCTTCTTCCTAAATCCCCCATTGTTGTCTTCCCCAAAGCTTGGTGAAATAAGATCTTCATTTCAAGTAAGTTAATTTCTTCTCTCCTTTAGTATTACCTTCCTTGAAACCATGTCACCATTCTCTCTTCTTACCCAACTAGACCAATGTCCATCATTGTTGGGCAAAGCCATGAATTTGACAATTTAGATCTCCCGTGACTTGAAACCATATGTTTAGCATGATAATGTTATATCTTTATTTGGGTTGATTATTATTGTTGATTTTTGAGTTATGGGTATGAAGAGAAGTGGGAAATGGGTGATAGAGGGTTTTCTTGAAATTCTTAAGGTTGTAGTACAATTGTGGAAGAAGAAGCTTCTTAAATTTTCTTTATGTGATTGTGAGAATGTTGGGAGTTAAAATTGCTAAAATTCATTATGTAGGGGTGTTGAAAAGAAAGAACAATTTTGTTTTGGTTGTATATTGTGAAAATCTCCACAATTGAATTGTTGTGAATTGTGAATTATGAATTGTGAATTGGTGAAGTTATTGGGAGTGGCTAATTTGAAGCACTCTTGCAAGGAGGAATGTGAAAATTGCATAAATAGTTGTAGTGAGGGTCATGAATTTGGTAAAAGAATGTTTGTGTAAAATTGTGAATATAGTGGGTTGTTAAGGTTTGGCATGATAATGGAAGAAGTCTGAGTATCCTATTTGATAAACTTTAACCACCATACTAGAGAATTAAGTACGGGGTCATTTTGCTTCCATACCCTTAATTGTCTAGCCATGATGTTCATAAGCTAATTTTGCTATGATGTTGTTTGTGGTTGGTAGGTGTTATGACTTCACATGCAAACAAAGGCAAGAAGGTAGCTCCCTCAAGTAAAGGTTTCAAAAGGCTAAGAAAAGGAGTCGCATCGAGTTCCTCAGCCCCAAAAGCACCCCCTGCCAGGAGGTTCAATGCCCAAGCTGTTGATCCAAATTTCAATCCCTATGATGAAGACTGTGCTTAGAGGCCTAAGAAGTTCTTCTTTCTCCCTTTATTATGACATGTTTATGCATTGAGGACAGTGCAATGTTTAAGTGTGGGGTGGGGGAAATAAAATTTCCTTATATTCTATCTTGGTTATATCTTTAGTTGGGTCGTAGAGTCGTTATCAAATTTTTGTGTCCTTAATTTCTGTTATAGTGCTATGGTTTGTAATAACTAGTAAGCGGATGATTGTGGAGACAGTAGTCGTGCTACGCTAGGTGCTTATTCGTTTTGCTTGTTTATTTTATTTTCAATTAAGTGTCTATCTTTTTTTCTTGTGAAAAGTCCGTCATAGATGTAGTGACTGGTCCCAATGATGAATGGATGACAATCGTCTTAAGAAAAAATTAATCATGATTTTTTAGGGTTAAAAATCATCATTTGCGTGGTCTTGATATTTTGCTTATGATAAGCTAGAAGGTATGAATTGTTCATCTTAAATACATGAAAAGTGAACATTTTGTGAGAAACATGTAGGTTCTTTAACTTGACTCAAGAGATATAAAAATTGGGCTTAATAATGAAGCTTCATTCAAAATGATTATTGTAGGTGTGTGGTCATAGAAAATCGATCCAAGTCATGATGCCGTGAGAGGTCAGCTCGTAACTATTGTGTTTCATGCATAAGGTAACATCTAGAACTTGTATGGAGTGTGTGTATGATAACCAATTGTCAAAGAGGTAGGACATGATCGAGGCATTTCTTTGGATACTCATGTTTTATTACTCATTATTTGCACAGCCTGTGAAATTTTTCCTAGTCAACCTCATTGAGCTTTTAAACCTATTTCTTGTCTAGCCAAATGAGAAGCCTATTCCCTTTGTTGTTGATCCTACATGAATTTGATCCAAAAGAATTCCTACTGCACTTTGAAATCCAAAAAATGATGAGGAGGATTTCACTAGGTTGGTAATAGAATGAAGGAAGAGGAGATGTGGGTTGGGAAAGAGAAAAAGGAAGAAGGGTGCCCGTGTACAAAATGTTTAATTGCTGCTAGAACCAAAGGAAAGAAAGAAAAGAAAAACTCTATATAATAGATTATTTTGGTTGATCTTAAAGTAGAAACTAGCAGTCAAGAGTAAAAAAAAAGGACATGAGATGAGAAAAGGGATTAGTTAAGGAAGTGTAAGTGTAAGCAGTATGAATAAGGGGTGGAAAATAAGAATAAAGTGAAAAATATTGTCTTAAAGTGTTTAGGGTTGGTAGTCACTATTTTTTAAATAATTCTTACCCCTCCCTTAGCCTACATTACAACCATGAAACTCCCAGGGATCTTATTCTTTTTGATTAATAGGTTAATCTAACCATACATGAAAGGCAAGCCTATGATATGTTGCATATGTATGAAATATCTTTTGGGAGACTAAGTGTGCCTTGTTGATTTGTGTCCCAAGTGTTTTGTATGTTAATTTGAGAGAAAGAAGGGGAAACCACTAAATAAGTGAGGGCATAAAGATGGCCAGAATTGGTGCCCTATGCATCATATTTTTCATACTTAATTATGTTGGCCTTATTTTGATAAAGAAGAGTCAGTTATAGAAGGTATGTAGTTTCGAATGAATGGCTTTTCATTGTATATGTCTTGTTGTTGCTTATAAACTGATGAACTGCTTATCCTGATGTTCTGTTCTAGCTATCTGAGTGTGAATTGATAGAGGTGATAAGTTGTGTACAATGAAGTTGTGTTGAATGGAAGTAGGGAGTTGTTTGAGGACGAATAATGATTTGAGTTTGAGGTGGTGATCTTGGACGTACTTATACGTCCGCTTGCCACATTTTACTCCTATTTCACCGTGTTCCGAGAAAGAATCCCTATGAAGTTCAATATTTTCATGAAAGTGTTATTGAAAAGAGCTAACAGATATGTTTAGATGATGTTTGAAGGAAACAAATGAAAAAAATACCCAAAAAAGGAGCAATCAAGGAAAGTTCAAGTTGCAAGGTGTGACAAAAGAAGAATTCAAAGAAAATTGACCTGGTGAGATGGCTGGCGTGGCGCGCCAGACCATTAAATTTAGAAGAATTTTTCACACAGTGGCGAGATGCCTGGTGTGGCACGCCAGGAAAGAAAATGACTGAAAATTATCTAACATCTTGGTGCAGTGGCTTCAAAGAAAAGTGTTCAGCTACTTAGTGCATTGGGAGGCATGATGTGCCATCTCTTAAACTTCAGAGAATTTTTTATCAACACCTTGGCAATATGAGAAGAGTGGCACGCCAGAGCCCAAACTTCAAACGAAGTCCAAGCACAATTTGGTACTATGCCTAGCGTGGCACACCAGGGCTATTCTGGGATGGATTTTTCTAAGCCCAAAAGTTGAATTACTTAAGGACAAAATGAAAATTTTTCTTATGATTATAAATACATCGCTAGGGAATCTGTAAAGGGATCGACGTTGTTTTGGGAAGAACGCAGAGACAAGAGTTCCATCTTTTAGGTTTTCTACTTTACTTCATTACTATTTTCTTGTATTAGAATGATGGTTCTTGTAGTTTTACGCTTGAACATGAGTAGCTAATAACCTTAATATAGTATTTGGGATACAAGTATGACGATTGTAGTTTAAAGTTCATTTATGCTAGATATTTAGATCTCCTTTTAAGATTGTTATGCTTTCTTGGTTTAATGATTGTTCGTTAGTCTGATCTTTTTCGAATAATATTTGTTGGCTCATGTGTTGAACTCGAAAGAGGGAACAAATGAGGGTAAAAAGAAATATAAAGTAGGTTATGATTCTTTGTCAAGAACAAAGAAATTAGATTCATTGTTGTGGATAGGGATATACCCTGCAACCTAATTGAATCAGGTATATTATTGGCATTTTACTTTTCTCCTACAATCATAGAAATATAGGTGATAGGGTTAGTGAGATAGTTCTTGACTATTCAGAAGAATAAGTTGAGAAATGGATTCGTAACCTGAAACTAATAATCTTGGAGATTAAGTTTGGTGTAATTGGACTTAATAACTCAACCTAAAAATAAAAGTGCCAAGACCTTGAATTTTACTCATCATTTGAAATACAATCTTCCTGGAAATGATTTTTTAAATTATTAAAATTTACATTGCAACATTTAATAGAATTTACTTTAAATCTAGTAAACCAATTTTTCTTCTTCTGCAAATAGTGAAATAAGGATTCAAATTGAGACAATTAATCTGACAAGTCACTGTGGGACGATATCTGGACTCCTGTCCTATATTACTTGACGACCATGTGCACTTGCGTGTGCGCTTGGTTGCATCAATAATATCCAAAAGAATGATGATATCTACATGTAATAGATCCATTCGAGTGATAATATGGCTAATTTGTTCACCAAGTCTCTGTCAACTGCAACTTCCGAAAAGATGGTGCACAAGATTGGGATGTGATGATTTAAGTTTTTGGATTGATGTTCTCATCAGGGGAATTAATACGCGTCGTATTCTTGTTCCTTGCAAGGTTTTTTCCCACTGGATTTTCCTTGTAAGGTTCTTAATGAGGCAGCCAAAATGCGTATTATTAGATATGTGTATTCTTTTTCTTTCATTAGAATTTTTTTCACTGAATTTTTTTAGTAAAGTTTTAACGAGACACATTATTTATTAATGAATATTCAAGGGAATTGTTATAAATATATTATATTATGGATATTCATTGGATAAACTTGCAATGTGTGGATTTATATTATAGTGAATGTCTATCTTGTTTTTTTGAAGAAAAGTTAGGGTTAGTTTTCCCCTACAAATAAAGAGATTCTTCTTCATTATATTTCATCTCTCAAGAGAAATAAAAAAAAATTTCTCTTCTTTCTTTCTCTATAATAGTCTTGTTCTTCTTTTATTACTCTATAACACTTCCTCTTTAATTGTTTATTTAATTACTTTAACATCCATGAGGAAGTTATATTATTTCGCTTCAAACTTTTTTGATCTCTTCTTATTATAAGAAGTAAATGTCAGTTAATGTAAGAATAAATATCTTAAATATTGAAAGAAAAATTAAATCAAAGACTCTACTTATACCACGTTAAGATAATATATAAATATACTCTATTCACACATGAATATGTGTTTATCAGAATATAACAATATATCGTACCACTTTGTTATCTTCATCTCCTCTCAGTAAGCAAATTGATAATCCTATCATTTGGATAAGATTTTTAAAGTAGTACAAGTATGACAATTGAAAATAACAAAATTGTAAGCCTTACATATATATAAGTTTAAAATGTAATACTTGCATGTCAATAATGCAAAACTAAGAAATATCCCATAATATCATAATCCGTCTAATTCCAAAAAATTTAATTGTTTACATAAAAACACCCACTGAATTTGTGATGTAGTGTTCCTTCCGTTTCAAAATAAATATTAGTTTTTAGCTTTGGCACACTCCTTAAGAAAATTATTCATTCTTAGATAGAAAAATATATTTTTACTCACTTATCCTTAATAAATATTTTGAAAAAGATGTAACTCTTTAGTATTTTCTTGATTATATAAAATTCTCCGATTAAATAAGGGTAAAATTGAAAGAACGTCATTAATTCTTCTTGATTATGTAAAACACCACTTATTTTGATCCAAAATCAAAAGGCTAAAACATCACTTATTTTAAAATGAAGGAAGTAACTATTTTGGCACTTTTCAATTGGGTCTTGATAACTTCTTCTATACATGTTTCTTAAAAATTTACGGTCCACCCAATTTATTTGTGACTTTTTTTTGTAGTTTCGCTCTCGTTAATAGCACCATCAACTTTTTTTCTTGCATAGTCCCATAGCAAGGTCGCCATATCTTTTGCGCAGAAGACAAGAATCAAAATCATATTCTAAAATTTTTATTACACCTTGACTGAAATATTCAGTAAATGCTCATGTGTATAGTCCGCAATCACTATCGATAAAATGATGATAGAATTTATGAATTAACTTATTTGATAAAAATCTTGCAATGGAATATTATAAACAAAGACATGCTCTAACGGTCACAAACAGTCTTGTCAATGTAGGTTGGTTTATTCTTCTTATCTATGTCATGTCTCTTTTTATAAAAATCGATACTATTGAATAAGAAAGATATAATTGTTGAAATTTCTTAACAACATTCTCAACGGCATTCTTGTGCGCATTATTAGGATTTGTTCTAAATTTCTTATCTTATTTGAATTTTATCACAATAGTGTTTTACTTCAAAGAGATTTTCTTGGCATAAAAGGTTTTCTTCGTAGAAAAGAACTTTTCTAGAGCTATCTTTTTTTTGGAGAAGATAATTTAGACTTCTATATAGAAGATCTTTTCTTCTCATACACAACACAATAACATCCACAATGTAGTCATTAGAGAGTTCTATTTAGAGGAAGATTTATTATCTCAATATTAGCAATTTTCTTGTGTAGGTCAATTGACCAAACACATAATATAATTTTTTTTTTTATCAGGAGTAATATAAAGTCTTTTTTATAGTTTTATTTGTCATCAGATTTATCGTCATTCAAAGTTTGCAATTATTAACTTCTGCATGACGCCCTATTCGATCCTAACAAGTAGTATCAGAGCTAATGGTTTAGCCAATGATTCAGTCAATCGTTCGTCAAGATTGAAGCTAGATTCAAGGAGGGTTCAAATCAAGTTGCAACTAATTTGATGATAATGAAGATTTTTATCAAGAAAAAAAAGTCTGAAGTAGTACATATGGAAACAAAGTTTCAACCATCCTGCTGCTCCATCTTTAAAAACCAAATCAATTTTCAACCTATGCTTAGTTTAATGCATGGGCTCCAAATTTCAACCTCTTTCTAACTTTTAACGCTTGAGCTTTAATTTCAATTCATGCTTACTTTTAATGCATGTGCTCCACTTTCAACCCATGGTCACTTTTAATGCACAGGACTTTAATTTCTAATCCGTGTTTACTTTTAACGCACAGGATTCTAGTTTTTAACCCATATCAATTTTTAACCATGACAAGCAGCAGTGATGAAGATTATGTGAAGAACGAATATGAAGATTATTTTACGAAAAAATTCAGGCCAAAGGGAGATTTGTTAGGATTTGTCCTGAATTTTCTACCTTATTTGGATTTTACCACAATTGTGTTTTACTTCAAAGAGGTTTTCTTGATAAAAAAGGTTTTTCTAGTAGACAAAAACTCTTCTAGAGCTATCTTTTTCTTGGAGGATATAATTTAGACTTCTATAAGTAGAAGATCTTTTCTTCTCATACACAACACAATAACATCCACAATGTAGTTGTTAGAGAATTTTGTTTAAGAGGAGATTTACTATCTCAATAGTTTTAAAAAAAAAAATTGTATTAGCAATTTTCATATATAGTTCAATTGACCAAATACATAATATAAATTTTTTTATGGTTTTATTTGTCATTAAATTTATCAGCTTTTAAAGTTTGCAATTATTAGTTTCTGCATGACGCCCCGTTATTTCGATCCTAACACGCAGTACCTCTCAGATATGAATCACGATCATAAAGACATCTGCTTTTAATGGACAGTTGATCGGTCATCGGTATAACCATACGTAAAAATTATAAAGATACAGCTCAACAAAATCAATAAGACCAAATTCCATAAATATTTCATATAATTATAAGTTTTATGAAGAACGAAATTAACACAAAAACATTTCTATACATAATGAGATCGACATGTCAAGTCTCCCCCAGCTTTTTCAATATGAACAATGATGAGAAAATTTTCAATTTAGTAACCTTTTCAGCTCTAAGCTCAAAAGGATTGTAAATTTTGTTATTCTTTAAGGTGTAAGCTCTATTCCTAAAGATGACAACAATACGTATTTACAAAAATAATATAAATTAATAGTTAGAAAAAACATATGATATACACACCTCTTCTTTCTTAAAGAAACTTTAGCCATTTTGTAAATGCATTGACTAATAAATTATTATTAAAAGCATATTTGAATAATGTCTTTGTTTATAAAAGTATGTATGAATATTGGGTGAATGTTAGTATATATGTACCTTTTGTTGGTTGATAGATGTTATGACATATATAATTTAAATAATACAGATATCTTGCTCTGGAGTGCTTTCAGATCTTCCTGGACCTGAAAATATGAAAAATACAAATAATAGATTTTGTTAATCATGTAAAATTCATTTCAAAAAAATGAAAAAAGAATAATTAGTAAATTCCATACATACATTTAATACTTTCTTCTTCAATGCATCAAACTCAACACCATTTATTGAAGGAATGTCGTGTGTAGTAAACTATGGATCTGACACATCTGGCAACTCAGTCCCATCAAATAGTTGCAATTCATCATCCATTGCAAACATGTTGGTAGATATAAACTACCAACAGCAAAAATATATGAATACTACAATTTACAAAAATAGTATATATATATAAGTACAAAAAAGTAGGTTGGAAAATTATATAGATAATGTATGAAACATGTTGCTATGTTATCTGTTTACCACATATTTTAAACATCCCCTTCTTCATATAGTCAAAGTATATAGGCTATATCTTGAATTGTTTGCCAATTTAAAATTCAAACTTCATGCAACACTCATAGAACCATATTTTACATTGCAAGGGAAAATCCACCAAATATATAATAGCTTCCATCACTTTCCAACTTAATTCATTATTCTATTGGAGGAATCAGGGTCTGAAACAAATTCACTGGTCATGCCAGATTTCAGGTCAGTGATTAGGGCAAACTCTCTAATGCAAAAATGGAGCTCTTTTCCAGTTAACTTGATGATAAACACATCGTTTTTATCATTTTTATTCTCAGCATGCATCAAGTTGAGAATGAATTGAGGTTGAACTTTAATCTTAGACAACTCAAGGAAACATTCAAATGGTGTCTCTCTAAACTTTTTTAGTTGCACCTGTTAAGACGCTCTTTAATTTCATCAATAACATCAATATTGGTGTAAGAACCCCAAGAAGTGTGCGTATTTCTTTCTTCCTACATATAGTAAATACCATATTGTTATATAAGAATTCATTACAAAAACTATCAATGTCATCATACATCTTTATGACACATATCATATTGTAAACATGATACTTCTTTTAAAAGATCTATATAATAAAAATGTATACACTTATGCTCATTTAATACACTCAGTAATCACAAAATATTTAAAAAAATTGACACAACTCGACTTCCATAAACTATTTATTCAAAGGATATGTAATCAATTATATTTATAAATATAATTTATACATGAATTATACAAATTTTATATACACAGAATCAAAAGCACATCTAGAACTGTTACAACTTATTTATATGGTATATTTTCTTCCTTAAAATCAGTCCAAATAAGGGGATAAGTTATCAGCCCAAATCTATTATTATTTGTATTTATATTGTCATGTTTGATAAATTTTGAATGAGTATCCCTATTATCAGTGATACTAAGTTTTATTTAGTTATAATGTGTGAGTTTTCCTATTAAAATTATCTTTAAACAAGTCCAAAATATTATTAACATATGAAAGAGTGGGTCAAAACCTTTGAATAAAAATTTGTCGGTCTCTTTTGAATCGAAAAAAAAAAAAACTCAACCCACCCTTTTTAATTAAAACACTCGTAACACTAAAGAGAGTGATTCTAATCAAAGAGGAGAAAAATGTTTATCACCACTATTCATCATTAAACTTTTATATGTATTTCAAATGACGTGTCAGTTGATACTTTTTGAGGGCTCCCTTCTTAATTCCCTCAACTCCTGAACCATCAGCCCCAGCTCATGCAACTGAAAAAGTCTACTAACTTGAGAATTTAGTGAAACTTTGGGCCCGTTTAACACGAGATGAAATCATATGAGATGAAATCATATGAGATGAAAGTTTGAAGTTTTGTTTGGACATACAATTTGAAATTTTTAAGTTTTTTTTTCTCATGAATATAAGAATCCCATAAGTTGTAAAAACTATTCAAATTGCCCCAAATTCTTATACAATCTTACCAAATAAGTAAAACTTCATAATAAAATATAATACACTATCACAAAGTCATTCTAAAAATAATACAATTTAAGAATTAAACTTTAGTTCAATAAAAAGCAAAATTAAACATGAGTTATAGTATATTACCCTTTAATATAATCCTCACACATAGTACGGATAATCTCCTCATGGACAATATAATAGTTGGCAAAGGTTGTTTACATTTATTAAATAAATGATTGATAAATATAGTTGGTATATATAAAATGATGAACTTTTTTTATACAAAATATAAACTTGTGGGTTAAATTTTGCATTTGAAAAATCTCATCTCATGATTTGAAATTCCAAATCAAGTTGTTTTGAAGAATTTGAGATTTCATCTCATGATTTAAAATTATGAGATGAAATTGTATGTCCAAACGCTGATTTCATCTCAAAATTTCAAATTGCGACATGAAATGACATATCCAAACGCCTAATTTGTACTCATCATAACCCTGTTCTACCTTTATGACAGTAATGAAACAACTATCCTTTTCTCGACAGTACATCATGTACCTACTACCTCTCGGCAACACAAGTATCATGTAACTTCATCCTCCAATGCTTATGAAAAGAAATCACTTAGTTTTTTTTATGTTTCTATTAAGATTTGAACCTTATCTCACATGATTTTCACCTACTTTAGTGACTGCCAGATTTTACATCTTTGGTGTAGCAATGACACAAACTATTAAGTGATAGATTATTATAAAGGCAGACCCCTTAAACAGAGCATGCAACATAACATAGAGAGCAAATGCAACAGAATCCTACATTAGTAATCTCGAATTAGTCAATTGGTGACACAAAAGCTATGCTTGATCTTTTGAGTTCAATAAACATTATGTTATGTGGCTATTCCCTGTAAATACTTGCAGACTTTGCTTCATAGTAATAGAATTTACTAATCAAAAAGAAATTGTCAATTGTTGGTTCTTGATTTGGAGCATCCTCTCCAATTAGGGGAAAAAAAACAGACATATGAGCATCCAAGTGTAAGATGCAAGTAGATGTTCATAATTATTGTGAATTTTACCCACCAGAAATGCCCACATGGCATAGTTCATACAGAAAAGTGATCTAGGAGTAGTTGCTGCTATAGAAATTTTTCAGGAAACTGGATGTATCCTGATCTTTGGCTGCAAGGTCCTGCACAAGACCTTGGTTACCTACAACATATTGGCCAACAATGTGGTGCCTCTGCTTTGACTGGCTCACAATGTTCATCAACTCTTCCATGCCCTTGAACAGCAGCATGTCAATCACCTGTATAAAGATGAGTAATGAGGAAAAGGTATGGAACTGCCTCGCTGTTAGTAATATGAACGAAACAGTATAAGGATACAAGTGGATTCACATGAAAGTATGATAACTAGCACTGAGTGTCTTTTTCAAAAGAAAATCCCATGGGTCCAACTTCTAGAAACATATCAACATATGAGTTAGAGGTGTAAACTGTTCCTCGAACATATCTGTTTTTGCTTTCCTTAAAATTTTACTTTTTCGGGTTGGGGTTGAGGAGCCCAATATTGTTACATGGGAGACCACCAAAGGATGCAGAAGTTCATATTAATGTCCAGTTTGTGCAATCAAGAGCTTCTTCAATATGACGCCACTTAGGAAACAAGGACATTCTAATAGTTGATGGCACACACAATTATGTTGCAAACACAGCTCTTTATCTATCAACAATGGCAAAGTCTATAAGCCTGCTGATCTTGTATATGTTGATATACGAGCACTTTGTACTTTGACAGAGTGTTGACGCAATTGATTTCTTGCATGTCAACATGTTAAGCCATCAGGATTATTTGTTGAAATAAGTGGTTTGGGATAAAATTGTTTGTGAAAAAGAGAAATGTAATTAGATAGTTCTAATTCCTCTGATGTTCCGTGAATTTTGAGAGTGCAGAAGTTCTTTTAGTTCAAAAAGTGCATGTAGACTCTTCAAACCAAAAAAAAAAATTGAAATTTTTGGAAAAAGCTTTTTAAACACTTTAACCAAAACTTTCATCAATTGTTTAGAGAACTTCTTTTGTCCAAATGCCTCTGAATTTTAAAAAAGAAAAAACACCTTTAACCTGGGAAAAAGAGAACCTTTCAAAATAAATCCATGACAGATTGTTTGGTTGAAAAACAGTTTCTGCAAAACATTAAAAAGATTTTTGCAAAACTCTTCTTTAAATTTTTGAAGCAAATGCTGCCTTAATATTTGACTCTTCTCGTCCCATAGGAAGAATAGATTTTTTTATTCTTGATTGTGAATGATCGTTATATAACACTGCCTGCAATTTTGCTTGTATCCATATTTCCCAAAGAGAAATGATAAAATACTAAAATCAAGAAATACAATACAATTGTAAAGCAAGAATGAACCAAGCTCTAGAAGGTAAGTAATAATCAAAGAGCTTTTGATTAGAAGATAACTTCAGAATCGCATCAGGAGGATGCACAAAGAGTAGCCGGAAGTTCTCTGTTGGCTTAGAAACAAGGCCTTAATCTAACAACAAAATAGCCTAAGCTTATTTTGTTGCAGCAATTACTTTTACTGAAAATGAATCATTTTTCTACTTTATAAATGTTTTCTTACAAGGAAGCACAACCGTGGCCATATATCTATAGAAGGCAGCTCACTTTACTGTTTCCAAAACTTAAACCAGTCCCTAACCCACAGTTTTTCAGTTCTAACATCAGTACAAGCCCATATATGCACTTGTTCCTTCACAAGTAGATGCAAATCTCATGATATTAAATAATACTATTTTTTGATGACGTGATATTAAATAATACTATTACTTTCACGAGTTTATGTAATCCTACAATCAGTATCTCCAAGAATTAACCAACTTAGATGCCGTCAACCATCTAAGCAAATTTATTTTCACCAAAATCTGAGGTAGTAGTAATAGGAGTCCACAAAACTCAAACATGATTTTGATCCAAATGAATAATCTCCAAAATTCTGATGTGTCCAACAGCTACTAAATTGCACTTGATTCATCTGTTTACCAGTTAAAACAAAAATTGATACAATCTTGCCGATAATATCAGATCAAAACGAAAGATTAAGATTTAAATCCTATATTTGAATTCAATTCAAGAGTATATTTCCAAAAAAAAAATTTCTAGCTAGGGTCACTTCACCCAACTTTAAATTAAAGTTAATTCAGATTAGCACAATTCTTATAATTCTCAACTTCAAATTATGAGCATTAGCATCTCCCTTTGGGAATTCATATTTAGTAAAAAGCACTACTGCAAAGAGAAACGAAGTTTGTCTCAGCAAGCACACACCAAAAACACTATATATCCAGTTGCTCTACATCCTACAAGAAAGATGTTAGGAGGAATGTCTATTTCAGTTGTATCTTAAAGGTCGAATTTTAAAAGTCGAACCACAAAATCCATCATCCAGAACCTATTCCTAAATCCTCTTCCCTCCCCCTTTGTTCTCCCTTTCTCTCCTTGAATCAACAAAATAAATAAATGGAAAATTACTATACTCAAAGAAAAAACATTAAGGGTGTGTTCTATACGAAGGAAAATGTTTTATAGGAAAATAAGTGGGTTTCTTACTTATTTTCTTGTGTTCAGTACATAAGCAAAATATCGTTATCCTAAAAGCATTTGTATATAATATAAACAAATACTATAGGAAGTGAAGGAGTGTGGGGTGATGGGGATGAGAGCTACAGGGGTGGGGTGGGGTGGGGTGGGGGTGAAGATAAAGATGAGCTATGTTGGAGGGTGGAGTGAAGATGATCTATGTTGGAAGGTGGGAAAGACATTAATCAATTGTGGAACTTGTCTTCTTACTTTCACAAGGGAAGTCATTTTCCTCATTTTTAAGGAATTTGTTTACTTAGAGAACATACAACAACAACATACCCAATGTAATCCACAAGTGCGGTTTGGGGAGGGAAGATAGATTGTTTTCGCTAGACTCTCGGCTCAAGTAAAGCATACCAAAAATAAATATGGAAAAGAAATACAATAGTAACGATGTCATGCTAATATAAAGAAGAAGAGAATAGTAGAAACAACATATAATACGGCAACCGAATTAAAGGAAATAACATTTAATAATAAAATTAAATAATAAGATAGTATGAAAGTAATAATAGCAATATTGATACAGGAAACTGAACGACGTTCGACTATCTAATAACCTTCTACCTGATCCTCAACCTCAATATACTCCTGTCTGGGGGTTATGTCCTTGATAAGCTACATGTGTGTCATGTGCTATCTAATCACTTATCCCCAATACTTTTTCGGCCGACCTCTAACTCTCTCATACCCAACATAGTCGACCTCTCAAATAACCAACCGAATATGAGAAAATTGAAAAAAAAATTGCATTATTACCGAACACACCCTAAGACCCAAAAAGGTCATAGCTTTCTCACGAATTGTAAATGTTAACAAAATACCACATTAAATCAGAAGTAAACTAAGAAACTTTTGTCCTAGGATTCAAATTTTTTCCTTGTCATTCTCTTTACGGAGCAGAAATAAGGTCGGAGGATCTAACCAACATCCGTTACACAGTATTTTCAATCAAATTATAAATTATAAGCAATGCCTTATCACAACCAAATCCAGGACCCAAAGAAAGCAACCGATTTTATATCTCTCCATCAGTCATCAGCAACAACTTTCTCGAAATCAAGTTGTCGCCATTTTTACAAACCCAATTGACGACAAGCAAGATTTTCTCTAATTGAATCAGACGAATATAGAAGATTCATACAGGAGAGTACCTTAGGGTTAGTGACATTGGCATTCTTGCGGACTTCGGCGGCAGCGGCAGAACGGAGTTGGGATGCTGAAACAACATCGTGCAAGTTATAGATTTCCATGACTTGAGGGATGGATCTGCAGCACATCCTGAAGAATTCAAAGGTCCGAGTGCGAGCTTCTTCCAAACTGGCCGAGTTTGGTGGCACCCTAAGATTCTTCAGCATATGGGCCATTCTTTCTTTCTTTCTTTCCGCCTTCAAGTGAAGAAGTAAATGGCGATTGTTGAGAGAAGAGAAAAAGCTTGGAGGCAAAAATGGAAGACTTTACGGAAACTATTGAGGTAAAGGCCGTCTCATATTGGGAGAAAATCATTTATATTTGGTAAAAGAGTTTAAAATATTTTTAAATTATATAAAATTAATTATATATAGTTAAGTTTTTTGACATAGATGGATAATTGAAATGTTAAGGATAAAATGAATATTATTTATCTATATTTATATTATATTAAAAGTGTTAACTGTTATAAATATATTTGTGTTGTAGTGAATGTCTATTTGTATTGTACTGGATACATGTGTGTTTATAGGAGATGGGATGACCGGGGTAGGGGTGTAGATTCTGTGCTGGTTGTACCTCCCGGCTTATGGGGGCCGGGTAAGGTTTGTGTGTGCTATATTATGTTTTGTTATGTTATGTCATGTCACGTTAGATACGAGTAGATCAGCAGTTGAGTGATACGTCTCCAGGTACGACCCCTACTTCCTTTCCGTATAAATGAGAGAAGGTATGACTTACATTATCAGACAGTTAATCTAATTCTTCTTACTTCAGTTTCATCAGTTACATTGTTGTTTTCAGATTTTGCTTTCAGTTATTGCTTTACATACTCAGTACCAGCGGTACTGACGCCCGGTGGGGCGCTGCATTACTTGCTTGCATGTACTCATAGACGAGCAGGCGATACCACGTGATTCCTGTCAGCGATCGAGTATTCAGCTCCTGTTATCCGGAGACTGAATTCCAGAGGTGTATTTCAGTTTCTTTTGGTGTATAGTACGGGTAGGTCGGGGCCCTATCCCGATCATTTCTATTGCTATTCCTAGAAGCTTGCAGCCTGTATATATTTCCCTGTGGTCAGATGAGCCGGTCTTGTGAGGTCGTGCAGTTGTATAGCTGCTAGTACTCTTTTTTTCTTTTATGTTGGCCGTGTGGGGCCATAGTTTGCCAGTAGTGGTGACCTTGCCGGTCACGTAGCTTTCTAGTACTTCATGATTGAGTTATAGATAACTAGACAGCATGGTGGCCTTGTCGCCCGCATAGGATTCCCTAAATTGATATGTTTCTTGTCAGCTGTCAGTACAGGTACAGGAGGCTATAGGCCAATGGGCCGGGGGCTGTGTTTACAGTCGTTATATAGCCCTTTGTTTCCAGAAATGGGAGTTAGAGCCAGCCAGGCACCAGATGTGCCTAGGCTTAGCAGTCCAGCAGTACAAGTCCTAATAGGGCACCAGGTGCCAGTCATACCCCCTAAGGCGGGGTGTGACAAACTTGGTATCAGAGCAGGTTGTATCCCAGGGAGTCTGCAAGCCCTGCTAAGTAGAGTCTTGTCCATGGATGTGTTGTGCACCACATACAATGGGTAGGAGGCTGCAAGGCATGATAGGATGGTTGTCTTTTATTCTTATTCAGTCGTGCTGTAGAGCGGTACAGTATAGGGTTGAGTCCCTAAAAGCTTACCATATTCTTTGGTTACAGATAATGTCAGACCAGCGCCATCCTATCACAGGTCGGAGCTTAGATGTTGCAGCAGGGGAAGGCACCAGCAGGATGCCTCACCCTCGTTTAGAAATAGCCCGATCAGAGGGCACTACAGAGGCATCGTCCCAGCCTCCTCAGCGGTCTCCACCACGTCAGGAGCCACTTGGGGCGACATTACCTTCAGCAGTCCCTGTACCGACACCTTCCGACCAGGAGGTTAGGAGTGCTGTAGTTATGTTAGCACAGATGATGGCTGCTCAGCGTCAGCCAATGCCGTCTATAGTTGCAGAATTATCAGGAGGGCCCGGTAGTTCGAGGGTCCGAGAGTTCTTAGCCCTGAATCCCCCACAGTTTACAGGTACGGATCGGACAGAGGACCCTCAGGATTTTCTGGATAAAATGCAGAGAATCTTCAGGGTTATGCATGCCACGCCTACCGAATCAGTTGAGTTGGCAGCATTCCGGTTACGGGATATCGCTGTGTTATGGTATGAAAGCTGGGAAAGGTCCCGAGGGAGAGATGTTTCCCCTCCCACCTGGTCCAGCTTTTCAGGAGCCTTTCTGGATCATTATCTGCCGCGGGAGATTCGACAAGCCCGGGTAGACCAGTTCCTACATCTGGAGCAGGGGGCCATGAGTGTCCGGGAATATTCCTTGCGGTTTGATTCTTTGGCCCGGTATGCACCAGCCTTTGTTGATACCATGGCATCTAGAGTACACCGCTTCATCATGGGGTTGAATCCAGAATATGTTGAGACTTGTATTACAGCCACACTGCGAGAGGACATGGACATTGCTCGAGTTCAGGCATTTGCCCAGAATATTGAGGGCATCAGACAGCGACAACGGGAGATCAGAAGGGTCAATCAGGAACAGCGTCGCCGGGACAGGCCAGTTGAGTTACAGAGGGAGGCCCGGGGAGGACGCAGGCCACGATTGTTAGACAGGCCACCCAGGCCCCCGCCTCCGTCGCAGTCACAGGGGGATAGATTCAGCCGCAGGGGGCAGTCAGAGACTGGTAGAGGCCCGCAGATGGCAGATTCAACAATTACAGAGGAGGGCGGAGCAGAGTAGGTATACCCCACCACTTTGCCCTATATGCAGTCGACGCCATCATGGAGCATGCAGGTATGGTTCCACTGCATGTTATATTTGTGGCCAAGAAGGCCATTTGATGAAAGATTGTCCAGCCAGAGGCCGAGAGGACCGAGATAGATAGGATAGGGCATCTGCAGGGTCACGAGCCACAGCATCCTCGATTGGGCGTAGGCCCTCAGTTTCAGCAGGCAGGGGTCGGGGCAAATCAGGGGCCTCCAGTACAGGTGCGGGTCCAAGCCGCACATATGCTTTACCAGGGAGGCAAGATTCAGAAGAGTCGCCTGATGTTGTGACAGGTATGTTAACTATCTGCTCACACCCTGCTTATGTGTTGATTGATCCAGGGTCTACTTTGTCCTACATTACTCCATTGGTGGCACGAAAGTTTAGTATTGCACTAGAATTATTGCAGCAGCCCTTTTTTGTATCCACGCCCATCGGTGACTCTATCACAGCTAGCCGAGTCTACCGTGGGTGTACAGTAGAGGTTGCTGACCGTCAGACCATAGTAGATCTGATCGAGTTAGAAATGATAGACTTCGATGTCATAATGGGTATGGACTGGTTAGTACCGTGTTTTGCCAACGTTGAATGTTGGACCAAGATGGTCCGATTCCACTTCCCGGGAGAAGCAGTGCGGGAGTGGAAGGGCAGCACCGCTACGCCAAAAGGTAGGTTTATTTCCTACCTTCAGGTGAGAAAGTTGATATCTAAGGGATGTATTTACCATCTGGTCAGAGTCCAGGATGTCCAAGCAGAATCTCCGACAATCCAGTCTGTTCCAGTGGTAAATGAATTCCTTGATGTGTTTCCTGATGAGTTACCTGGTATTCCCCCAGAAAGGGAAATAGACTTTGCTATTGACTTGTTACGAGGCACTCAGCCGATATCAATTCCTCCCTATCGTATGGCTCCTGCAGAACTCAGAGAATTAAAGGAGCAGTTGAAAGATTTGTTGGATAAAGGTTTTATCAGGCCGAGTACTTCACCGTGGGGTGCGCCAATTTTATTCGTGAGAAAGAAAGATGGCTCGCTCCGAATGTGCATAGATTACCGGCAACTAAACAAAGTTACAGTAAAGAACAAGTACCCGCTCCCCAGAATTGATGACTTATTTGATCAGTTACAGGGAGCCAGATACTTTTCTAAGATTGACTTGCGGTCCGGATATCACCAGGTCCGAGTACGTGAGAGAGATGTTCCTAAGACAGCGTTCAGGACCCGATATGGACATTTTGAATTTCTAGTTATGTCCTTCGGATTAACGAATGCCCCAGCAGTCTTCATGGACCTGATGAATAGTATTTTCAGACCTTTCCTGGACTTGTTCGTGATAGTATTCATTGATGACATTCTGGTGTATTCTCGCTCTGAAGCAGATCACGGGACTCATTTGCGGACAGTTCTCCAGATTCTCAGGGACCGTCAGTTGTATGCTAAATTTTCTAAGTGTGAATTCTGGCTTAACTCAGTGGCCTTTTTAGGGCATATCGTCTCAGATGCTGGTATACAGGTAGACAAGCAGAAAATAGAAGCAGTTAAGTCCCGGCCTAGGCCTACCACTCCAACTGAAGTTCGTAGCTTTCTGGGGTTGGCAGGATAATACAGGAGGTTTGTTGAAGGGTTCTCGACCATTGCAGCACCTCTAACCAAATTGACACAGAAAGCAGCAAAGTTTCAATGGACAGAGGCATGTGAACAGAACTTTCAGGAACTGAAAGACAGATTAACCTCCGCCCCAATATTAGCATTGCCGGAAGGCACAGAATGTTATTCAGTCTATTGTGACGCATCAGGCGTCGGGTTAGGTTGTGTGTTGATGCAGCATGGTAGAGTGATTGCATATGCTTCCAGACAGCTGAGGAAACACGAAAAGAATTACCCTACCCACGACCTAGAATTGGCCGCAGTAATCCATGCCTTAAAGATGTGGAGGCATTACCTATACGGCGTCCATGTTGATATTTACACAGATCATAAGAGCTTACAGTACATTTTCACTCAGAGGGAGTTGAATCTACGGCAACGCCGCTGGTTGGAACTGTTGAAAGATTATGATGTGAATATTCTATACCACCCCGGAAAAGCTAATGTTGTAGCAGATGCCCTAAGCCGTAAGTCAATGGGGAGTTTGGCGTATTTGCGACCTGAGAAGCGGAAGTTAGCCAAAGAAATTCATCAGTTAGCTGGTTTAGCTATTCGAGAAACAGAAAACAATAGGGTAGTAATTCAGAATTCTGTTGTGTCATCATTAGTTACAGAGGTAAAAGAACGACAATACGAGGATCCTGATTTAGTCCAACTCAGAGATAGAATTCAGAGAGGTAAGGAGTCAGATTTTCATATAACCGAGGATGATGTGCTATGCTGTAAGGGCCGCCTTTGTGTCCTGAATATTTCAAGGCTTCGCGGCCGGATCATGCATGAGGTACATTACGCTCACTATTCCCTCCATCCAGGAGCGACCAAAATGTACCACGACATCAGAGACATCTACTGGTGGCCAGGTATGAAAGCTGAGATAGCCAAATTTGTATCTAGATGTTCTAACTGTCAGCAAGTGAAAGCAGAGCACCAGAAACCGGGCAGTTTGACGCAAGATATAACAGTGCCTATGTGGAAATGGGAAGCGATAAATATGGATTTTGTAACAGGGTTAGCCCGTACTAGACGCATAAATGATTCCATTTGGGTAATAGTTGACAGGCTGACAAAATCAGCTCATTTTCTGCCAGTGAAGGCTACCTTCTCGGCTGAGGATTATGCCGAATTATATATCAGAGAAATAGTTAGATTGCATGGAGTGTCGGTATCCATTATTTCAAATAGGGGAGCACAGTTCACAGCTAGATTCTGGCAGTCGTTTCAGAAAGGTTTGGGAACACAGATTAACTTGAGCACAGTATTCCATCCTCAGACAGATGGGCAGGCTGAACGTACAATTCAGACGCTCGAAGATATGCTACGAGCGTGTGTGCTAGATTTTGGGGGTAGATGGGATGAGCATCTTTCGTTAATTGAATTTGCTTATAATAACAGCTACCATTCAGCTATTCAGATGGCGCCCTTTGAAGCATTATATGGGCGAAAATGTAGATCGCCAATTGGTTGGTTTGAAATAGGAGAATTAGCATTGGTTGGCCCAGACATTGTTCGGCAGTCAGAGGAAAAGATAAAGCTTATCCGAGAACGTTTACTGACTGCTCAGAGCCGCCAGAAGTCTTATGCAGATATGCGGCGTAGAAATCTAGAATTTGCGGTAAATGACTAGGTATATCTGAAGGTGTCTCCGATGAAAGGGGTAATGAGATTTGGCAAGAAAGGCAAGCTTAGCCCGAGATTCATTGGGCCATATCAGATTCGGTGAAGAATAGGCCGAGTTGCATACGAATTGAACTTGCCTCCAGAGTTAGCATCTGTTCACCCAGTATTCCATGTCTCTATGTTAAGGAAGTTCGTAGGGGACCCTTCTACAGTAGTTCCAGTTCAGGATGTCCAGGTCACAGAAGAATTAGCATATGAAGAGGTTCCCATAGCTATCTTAGACAGACAGATTCGCAGGTTGAGGACTAAAGATGTTGCATCGGTCAAAGTATTGTGGCGTAACAGGAACCGTGAGGAAATGACGTGGGAAGCTGAAGAAGATATGAAAGCTAGATACCCTCACCTATTTCAGGCCTAGTCAGGCGACAGGTATGTCCGTATTATTACTTATGCAGTACCTTATAGTTGTATGTGTGTGAATGAGAAAGATTGATACTTAGTTATCCAGTGGATCCTACAATATTATGTGCAGTACCTGTGTTGGACTTTTCTGCATTTCAGGTTTTTGCTATAGTCCATATTACAGGGGAAACTCTGCCGAAATATTTCTAGGAAGTAAAGTAAGTAGTCCTCTAGATAACAGTGTACATTCGAGGACGAATGTTCTTAAGGGGGGGAGAATGTTATACCCCGTAGAATTCCCGGCACTTAGACGACCTATTCGCACGTTGGTTAAGCATATTTGAAGGCCATACGTGCTGGAGAAAGGCCCGGAAAAAGATCGGACGAGAAACCTGTCAAACCATCGCGGAAGGAGCCGAGGCAGAGCCCCTCCGCGATGGCAGCGTGTCACGGAGGAGAGGCCTCCGCGTTGGCTCCGTGACACGTTGGCCTTGTCCAGGCCCAAGTATATAAAGCCCCACTTCGGGTTAATTCATTAAAACACTTAGGAAATTTCCAGGAAACAGAGAGAGAAATCAGAGAAAGGAGAGGAAACGAAGGGGGTGATATAATTTGCGTCCGATTACGCTGCTAAACGTTGTCCAAACTCAAATTAACTCCAGATACTGAGGTATTTAGCAACAGAGAGCATTCCTACGGATTCAGTTTCGTGAAATACGGCCGACGAATCGTCGAGCCACCGAGCTAAGGTAAGTGGAATTGCTCTAAATTAGTGTCTATGTGTTCCTAGATATGAAGTGAATATTTCTCCCTTCTGGACCTCTGAAAAATAGCGAGTTTTTGGCCGTCTTTCGATAAGCCTAAGTTTAGGCTATAAACGATATCGAAAGTGACGTTGCCTTTTAAAATAAAGTTGTATTTAGTATTAATTGACATATTTATGAATGCAGTTGGGAGAAAATAGTTGAAGTACCGGCCGAGTCTCGTCCGACAGACGAATAGTTCAAGGATAAGGTATGTAAAGCTAGTTTCCTCGGCAAGTTAGGTAATCTCAGTACAGTAATTCAAGGCCAGTCAAATGTTCAGAAGTCATGTGTTACGTTTATTACGAATGTTGGTACGATATTAGTAGCATCGAGCTATAACCTGCGTGAAACCTACTAGTACGACATACATTTTAATACAAGTATTAAAAACTGCACAGCATGCTCAGTATGTGATATAATACGAAATGTTAGGGTATCATTGTATTCAGTTGAAACCCAGTAAAGTAATGTAATAACTGTAAGACATCTCAGAAATAGAACGACAAGTTAAAGTGAAGCTAGAAAGCACATTAGAACTAGTAAATCATGCTACTATAGAAACTCAGTATACAACATGATTTTCAACAGAAATACTATATCATGTTTAGTATTAGCCCCAGAACAGTCTGGCAGAAGATTATATTCATATATATATATATATATATTTACCAGCCTCAGCACGTATTAAATACGTACAGATTACTATCACTAGTTCAGCATGTAATATATACGATACTTTACCCCTATTAGCCTCAGCATGTGAGATATGCAGACAGTATTACTAGTTGAGACCGTTGTATTGTTTGGGGTTCGACTACCTAGCATCCATGACCGCCCTAGGGTTGATAGCTGTATCGACTCGTCCGCCAGAGGATGAGGATACGTCGCTCTACGGAGTGGCATGCCGTCCCACAGGGGACGAAGATGGGATGCCAGTTTTCCCCATATTATGCCTTGGTCGGCTTTTACACACCCCTGTCGAGCGGATACGCCCGGGTGTTGATTCAGGAGTCCTTTGGACTCAGATGCAGTTATAGTCAGGGGCTCAGTGAGCCCAAGTGCATACCCAGGGGATCGGCAGGATGCTTACGGGGTTATAGGAGATGGGATGACCGGGGTAGGGGTGTAGATTCTGTGCTGGTTGTACCTCCCGGCTTATGGGGGCCGGGTAAGGTTTGTGTGTGCTATATTATGTTTTGTTATGTTATGTCATGTCACGTTAGATACGAGTAGATCAGCAGTTGAGTGATATGTCTCCAGGTACGACCCCTACTTCCTTTCCGTATAAATGAGAGAAGGTATGACTAACATTATCAGACAGTTAATCTAATTCTTCTTACTTCAGTTTCATCAGTTACATTGTTTTTTTCAGATTTTGCTTTCAGTTATTGCTTTACATACTCAGTACCAGCGGTACTGACGCCCGGTGGGGCGCTGCATTACTTGCTTGCAGGTACTCATAGACGAGCAGGCGATACCACGTGATTCCTGTCAGCGATCGAGTATTCAGCTCCTGTTATCCGGAGACTGAATTCCAGAGGTGTATTTCAGTTTCTTTTGGTGTATAGTACGGGTAGGTCGGGGCCCTGTCCCGATTATTTCTATTGTTATTCCTAGAAGCTTGCAGCCTGTATATATTTCCCTGTGGTCAGATGAGCCGGTCGTGTGAGGCCGTGCAGTTGTATAGCTGCTAGTACTCTTTTTTTCTTTTATGTTGGCCGTGTGGGGCGATAGTTTGCCAGTAGTGGTGACCTTACCGGTCACGTAGCTTTCTAGTACTTCATGATTGAGTTATAGATAACTAGACAGCATGGTGGCCTTGTCGGCCCGCATAGGATTCCCTAAATTGATATGTTTCTGGTCAGCTGTCAGTACAGGTATAGGAGGCTATAGGCCAATGGGCCGGGGGCTGTGTTTACAGCCGTTATATAGCCCTTTATTTCCAGAAATGTGAGTTAGAGCCAGCCAGGCACCAGATGTGCCCAGGTTTAGCAGTCCAGCAGTACAGGTCCTAATAGGGCACCAGGTGCCAGTCATACCCCCCAAGGCGGGGTGTGACAGATGCAATGGGTCTTGGAGACACCATTAAAAGTGAAAACAAAGCATCAAAATCCATATGGATGCAATGGGTCTTGGAGACACCATTAAAAGTGAAAACAAAGCATCAAAACAAGATCGTGCTAAGGCTATGATATTCTTGCGTCATCATCTTCACGAAATTCTTAAAATTGAATATATCACGATCAAGGATCCACTTGTTTTGTGGAATAGCCTAAAAGAAAGGTATGACCACCTGAAGATGGTCATCCACCCAAAGGCACGATATGATTGGATCCATCAAGACTATAAGTTTATTCATGAGTGTAGCTCATCAACATTCAAAATTGTTTCAAAGTTGAAACTATGTGGAGAAACTATTTTGATATGATTGAATATGTGGTAGTATACAAAATTAATTGAGAGCTCCGGAAGAGCTAATGTATTACTACTTGAAGGAATGAAATTGTTGTAGCAAGTCTCAAAAGGAAACTTATAAGTTTCAAGGACATTAAAAAAAATTGAGACTATAAATTATGGGAAGATCTAATATCTTCATGCTGCTACAATTGAAGCGGGTTATAAATATTTATGTAAAAGATTACCCGCGGATTTTTTATTTGTAGTACATAAATATGGGTATGATGATGAAATCACATACGAAAGTAAACTAGAAGTTTACTGAAATAAGTTGGCATAACCGGTTGGCCATCCCGGTTCAAATGTGATGCAAAAATAATTGAGAATTCACGTGGCTATATGTTGAAGAGATAAAAGATTCTTCAAGAATTCTCTTGTGTTGCTTGTTCTCGTGATAGAATGATCTTGATCAGCTAAGATTGGAATTATATTCCCTGAAATTTTGGAACTTATAAAGGGGTGAATATGGGCCCATTCACCTACCATGCGAACCGTTTGCTAATAGATGCATCTATGAAATGGTCACATGTGTTTTGATATCAACTTGCAATTGATTTTTGTAAGGTTGTTGCTCGAATTATTAAATTAAGAGCATAGTTCCAAATTATAAAATCATGTTGATAATGCTGATTCATATTTATGTTGGTTTAGCAAAAATTGTATGCCTCCAATTATAGCTGAATCATTGATTATGAATAAAACTCTCAAATAAAATTTGGTATGAGATATGTTTATTTAACATGTAGAAACACTTGAATGCATCAAAACAACAAGGTTCCCCTATCACAATTGGTTCAGGGTCGGGGACCAAATAATTCCATCTAAAATTTGAATGTGCGATATATGATTCAATTGCCCCACCACAACGCACAAAGATGGGTCCCCAAATGAGCTTGGGAAGTAAATGTTAATTTTTCTAACATTAGGGGGAGAAGTGATTAGCAACTAAAAATTGAGTGTGGGATGAATTATCTAGATCCTCGGGAAAAAGAAAAAGTGAACTTAAAGTTCAATAGATAATTCACTTGCAAAATATTGCAAATCAATTGCCAGATATATTTGCTAACTCTATTTTATAATTCAGTTGCAAATGCTCTAATGAAAAGTCCTTGAAGGACAGAGTTTATGAGACGCCTGAAGCGTGATAGACCAAACGGTTCCAAATATAGAACTTTTTGAAGAAGGAGAGGAGCAAGTGATTAAGATGGTCATAATGATGAGACAAGTGCTTTAAGAAAGCACCACGACATAACACTTCATAAAACCTTGGCAAAGGTTCAGGTACCTGAAAATGACGAAAAATGAAGAGATCTCAAAAAGTTATGTCGCATTGGAACTGATCGTCGATGATATTTTTGATACAATATAGTGTGCAATATTGTAAAAGATTGTGAGGATCTGAATTCTACATCTATTAAAGCATGCTTATGTAGAAATAATTATCAAGTGAAATGATGCGTATTGGTAAGCATAAAGCTTATTGGACCTGTAGTCCAGACACTAGAAGATATCACGCATTTAAATATTAATGAATGTTATCACTTGATAAAATTTATATGAAAATCATGAAGGATTCAAAATGCCTGAAGCATTTACAAGTTTCTTTAAACTTGTTCATAATTCTTATATGAGGAAATCCTTGGTCCTGAAGTACCATATCTTAGTGTAATTGATGCACTAATATATCTTGCTAATACTACAAGGCATAACATTCGATTAATTTGTTAGCAAGTTCCGATCTTGTTGGTTATGCTGATGCTGGGTATTTATCTGACCCACACATAAAGCTCGATCTCAAACTGGCTACATGTTCATATGTGGAGGTACTGTCATATCTTGGAGATCTATAAAGCAGTCTCTGGTAGCTACTTCATCAAATCATGTTGAGATAATAGTTATTCATGAAGTAAGCTGAGAATGTGTGTGGTTGAGGTCCATGATACATCTCATTAGAGAAAAATGTGGTTTAAACTGTGACAAAGTACCCACAATTTTGTATGAAGATAATGTTGCATGCATAGCACAACTAAAGGGAGGATTCATAAAAGGAGATAGAACGAAGTACATCTCGCCAAAGTTTTTCTACACACATGAGCTCCAAAAGAATGGTGATATCAATGTGCAACAGATTTGTTCAAGTAACAATGTGGCTGATTTATTCACCAAATCTCTACCAACTGCAATTTTCAAGAAGATGGTGCAGAAGATCAGGATTCAAAGATTCAAGGATGTTCTCATTAGGGGGAGTTAATACGCGTTGTACTCTTTTTTCCTTACGAGGTTTTGTCCCACTGGATTTTCCTTGTAAGGTTTTTAATGAGGTAGACAAAATGCGTATTATTAGATATGTGTACTCTTTTTCCTTCACTAGATTTTTTTTCACTGAGTTTTTTCTAGTAAGGTTTTAACGAGGCACATTATCTATCAAATAGACATTCAAGGGGGAGTGTCATAAACATATTTGTGTTATAGTGAATGTCTATAAAGGTATTTGTAGTGTACTGGATACATGTGTTTATATCATTGTGAAAGTCTATCTTTTAGAGAAAAGTTAGGAGAAATTATCCCTATAAATAGAGGGGTTCTCCTTCATTGTATTTCATCCCATCAAGAGAAATAAGAATTTCTCTCTTTCTCTATAATATTCTTGTTCTTTCTTTATTATTTCATAACATGAACGTTCTTATAAATATTAATTGAATTTTTTTTTCTTTTATTAAAACACATCGCAATGGACAAAATTGCCATTTACTATTTTTATACAATTATTATTTTAAATTATTTTTATCACTTTATTTTACCATATTAATTTTCTATTTATGGCATAACTCTATTTGTGATGTAAATCTAAAAAAATAAAAATAAAAAATATTCAATTAATTTTTCCTTTTTGATAGTCAGAATTTTTAAAACCTTATTTTATCATATTAGATTTTTTACTTGTGGCATAACTCTATTTATAGTGTAAATCTTTAAGTAAAATAAAATAAAATAATAATGATAATATACGAAAGTTTTTCCCCTTTTTGATTTGAATTTTTATTTTCCTTTTTGATGGAAGGAAATCTTATTTCATAGTCACGAATTTTTTCCCCCTTTTTAATAGTAATATTCTAATATTTTTATATTTTTAAATTTTTTTTAATTTATAAATCCTTTCACTTCTATAAAAGGATTTACAATTGCATAATTTAATTTATCAGTTCTACTACATCAACACATTTGATTCAATCTTCAACCTTGTATGTTTTCGTATTAATATATCTTTTTCTTTTTTTATGTTATTAACTTCTTTTTATGTTGTGGATTTATAAAACACAATAGTAATTACTATGTAGCTCAAGTTGTTTGTATTCAAAATAATTTAACTTAGATTGTCTCCTTTAGTTGAGTCTAATATTGATACTATGTTATCTCATTTAATTGAATCTTATATTGATATTATGTGATTTTAATTTTGTGTTATTTATAACTGACATTCTTCATCTACTCATACATTCACAAGTTTTATATATTCAGCTAAATTAATCTCTTCATTTCATAAAATAGCTTTTTTTTATGTGAAATTATAAATTATTCTAATGATAACTCCTATATACAATTTATTTTAGATAATATTACAATTGAATTTGAAAAGGATTACATGAACAAAATTGTGCTAATTAATAACTTAAGGCAATATGATTCTCATTGAATAATAGAAGTCTTAGTAATTTGAGATAGATTAGTAAAAGAGTATAAAAGGGGACATAGGAAGGCGCACGAATGACTATAGCATTAGTCGATGAAGAGGTAATAATTCTTTTTCGTATTATATTATGTATTTATAAGTTATACTTTTACATATATGTTTGAGTTCTTATTTATTTTTATTATACTTTATATATATATATGTATGTTCTTTGAACATTAAAGTTTAATTTTTGCTGGGCAGAAAAGTTCATGCTATACTCAATAATTATATATTAAAAAGTAAAAAGAATATTTACAATAAGACAAGATCCGTTACATCATAAACAGATGCATTAATAATGTTAATCTTAATTTTGTATCACTAAGTAAGGAGATTGATGTTGGGTTCAATGACAACACTATAGATCAGAATGCAACAGTCACTTTTCTATTGTTACTTTTTCAAATAATTTTATTTCGTTTGAAGATGCAATACAATCTCTCGATGGAACAATCTTTAACAATTTTTTTTTAGATTTCATCAATTAATCTAACATTCAATATATGCATAATATTTTACTTCTATTTACTTAATAAAATATTCTTTGTATATATAAGCACAAAGGTCCTTATAAATATTGATTGAACTTTTTGTCCTTCATTAAAAAATTCTACAATAGATAAAATTATCATTTACTATTTTACTCAATTAGTTGTTATTTAATTATTATAGATTGATTTGTAAAAGGTGAAACTTTAATCTTTAGTATTTTAAAATTGACTAAAATATTGCTTTTAAAATCTTTTCTTATTTGAACTATATTAAAAGTCCGCACATTTAAGACTTCTGATTACAATTTTGTTAACTTATTTATCAATCCATTATCTTTAACCAAACAAATTATCCATCATAATATTTCAATATGAAAAAATAAATTAAAGAACATAGTTTTGTTATGTATTAATACGTGAATTCCTTCTTCTTCTTCTTCTTCTTCTTCTTCTTCTTCTTCTTCTTCTTCTTCTTCTTCTTTTCTTCTTAAAAAATTGTATAATATAAAAAAAAATATTGAAACATAACATCTTTAAGTTGTTTCAATTAATCAAGTACTCTTGTTATTCACTCTCTTTAGTGAAATCAATAAAAAAATTAAAATTAAGTTATTCTTGAGTATTTGAAGTACGAAGTCTCACAAAATATGGTTTATCTTTTTACCCTTTTAAAAATAGAGTTCACACTTGACAAAATAGTTATTTAATTATTTTTATAATATTTTAAAAATTAAAATTAACTAAATTTTATGTAATAATTTTTTTTATTTGAAATTTATAGAAAATATTAATATTTATATATACATATAATGCATGCATTTAAGTGCTCACGTAAAAGGGAATAATTTTTTTACATTTCAATCAAATGTTATTTCTATTACGTTTTTGTTCATTGAAACAAGTATTAGAACAAACTGAAGAAAGAACTACTAGACCGGATCAAACTCTTAAACATCATATCATTTATTAATTTGAAATTCCTAATTTTCTTTCTAAATTCTTATATTGTTACACAAATACATCTTTTAAATACTATTTATATTATTTTTATAAATTTATTCTTATTAATATGTGGTACACGCGCGAGACGCGTTTGCATAAATTAGTTATATTAAAAGTGTGAAGGCCCTTAAAAATGTTGATTGAATTTTTTGTCCTTCATTAAAAAGACATCGCAATAGTCAAAATTGTTATTTACTATTTTGACATAATTATTATTTTAAATTATTTTCATCACCTTATTTTATCATATTAGATTTTCTATTTGTGGCATAATTCAATTTGTGGTGTAAACCTAAAAAAAATAATTAAAAAATCATCTTTTTTTCCCTTTTTGATAGTCATGAATTTATTTTTTTTATTATATTTAATTTTTTTAATTTTCGTATAACTCTATTTATACTGTAAACCTTTAAAAAATAAAAAATAAATAAACAAACAAAAAACTTATTTTTTTTCCTTTTTGATTTGATAACATAAACTTCCTTCTCTTTTTTTTTTCATAAACAAATTTCCTTTTCCTTTTTGATAAAAAAATTTCCCATTTTTAAATATAATAATAATAATATCTTAATATTCTTATATTTTTTATAAAAAATTTATTTATAAATTCTTCCACTTCTATAAAAGGACTTATAATTGTACAATTTAATTCATCAACTCCTGTACATCAATACCTTGATTCAATCTCTAACCTGGTATATTTTTGTGTTAATCTATCTTCTTCTTTTTTTCATGTTATGAATTATTTTTTTTATGTTGTGAATTTGAAAAAGACAATAGTAATTTTTATATCATCTCAAGTTGTTTATATTCAAAATAATTTAACTTAAATTATCTCCTTTATTGAGTCTAATATATATATTATATTATCTCTTTAATTGAGTCTTATATTGATATCATGTGATTTAATTTTTTTATTTATAATTTACATTTTTCATCTACGCATACGTTCACGAGTTTCATTTACTCAGATAAAGTAATCTCTTCATCTCATAAAATAAATATTTTTATAAAATTATAAATTATTATAATTATAATTCTTGGGCACAATTTGTTTTAAATAATGTGGAATCTGAAAAAGATTTCATGAACGAAATTGTGCTAATTAACAACTTAAGGCAATATGATTCTCATTGGATAACAAAAGTCTTAGTAATTGGAGTTCGATTAGTAAAAGAGTATAAAAAGGAAACAAAGAAAAGCACATGAACGACTATAACATTAGTTGACGAATAGGTAATAATTCTTTTTCGTATTATATTCTATAGTTATATTTTATATTTTTACATATATATATCTTTTTGACCATTAAAGTTTAATTTTTTGCAGGGCACAAAAGTTCATGCTATACTTTTCAATAATTATATCAAAAAGTGAAAAAATATTTACAATAAGAAAAAATTTGTTACTTCATTGGCGGACGCATTAATAGTGTCAATTCTAATTTTGTATGAGTAAACAAGAAGATTGAGGTTGTATTCAGTGACAATAATATAGTTGAGGAATACAACAGTCACTTTTCTATTATTACTTCTTTAAACAATTTTGTTTCATTTGAAGATGCAATACAATCTTCCGATAGAACAATCTTTGATAATTTCTTTAGATTTCATCAACTAATCTAACATTCAATATATGCATAATATTTTACTCCTATTTACTTAACAAAAAATATGCTAGGTAGATATAAGCACGAAGATCATTTATTATTTTCCATAATTAGTTGTTATCTAATTATTATACATCTTTACTAATTTGTAAATGGTAAAACTCCTAATATTTAGTATTTTAAAATTGACTAAAATTTTGCTTCTTAAATCTTTTCTTATTTGAATTATATTAAAAGTCCTAACATTTAAGATGTTTCAATCAAACGCTATTTTTATGAAGTTTTTGTTTATTGAAACAAGTATTGGAATGAACTGAAGAAACAACTACTAGATTAGACAAACTCTTAAACATAATCATTTATCAATTTGAAATTCATAATATTCTTTCTAAATTCTTATATTGTTATATAAATATATCTTTTAAATATTATTCGTGATATTTTTATAAATTTATTCCTATTAATAAACTCATAATGGAGATGTTTATTATTTAAAATTAAAAAGAAAAATTACTTTCTAAATCAAAATTGAGTATTTAAGTGATTTTCGCAGCACTTTAAAATGATATCTCCCCCTTGCACAAAAGAACTTCATTCGCCACCTGATATAATACTGTTAGAATGAGTTTAATTAAGAGATAAATTCAGCTACATGCACGTGAGATAATAATGACCGTAATCTATATCTATATTTATATAATAAAGGTAAATTTAAGCAAACGATGTGGTATCTCTCTTATGTCATTATTAATTTTTAAAATATTTTCTCTTATATTTTTTTAAAATCCCATCGTAGAATAAAATTTTAATTATTATTATCATTATTTCAATTTTTTATATTTTTTATCTTTAAATCATAATTATCTTTAATTTTAGCTGTTAAATATATAAGTTAAACTATGTGATTTTTATCACTCAATTAAAAGGTAAAGAAGATGAAGATATTTTAGGCGGTGTTTAAGTACTGCTCAATACTAGAAGAGATTCATGATTTTTGAATATTGCAGGTGTTGGCAAAGGTGAAAGAGAATTTATGGTTTGTTTCATTATTATTAGTGAACTTTTCTTAGTAATTTTTTCACAATAAGTGTTGCATTGTGATACAGTAAAAAAAATAGAATATAAATTATTACTTATTATCGTGGTTTCTTGCCATTACTATTTTTTTTTCAATAAATTCTTTGTAATTTCTTAATATGTTACCCCAAAACATGTCTTATGTGCAATTTGTAACTCTTTGTATTGATGATCGATAAGAGTTGTGGGATAGATAGAATCCTTCTATCTTTAATTAGAGATCTCGAGTTCAGACATTATATATGAAAAAAAAATTCTATTAGGATCGCTTTCTCGTTAAATGAGCCTTACATGGCGCCAATTAGGGTCTCAATATAAATATCAAACATCCAATAGTAAAAGAAGAAAAAAATCTTTGTGGCAAAAAGTTTCATTGTAATTTTGTACTGAATTTCATTTGGTGGACTCTTTAAATTTATAAGGGATGATGGGAATGTTTTGGAATGACACAAGGATCAAATGATGTAATGAAATTATTGTTTAAAATTTTGGAGAAAAATTGAAGGAAAGAGGTAAATTGAATTGAATATTGAAAAGGAAGAGAAATTTTATTTCTTTCATAGTTTAAATATTAGGCAGAGAAGGGAGAACATTAAGAAAAGAATTGAAGAAACAATAAAGGAGAAAAAAAAAGCCAGCTCTCTTCATGTTTTATAGTGCATATATATTCTGATTTGTAGTCTTTGAAGATCATGAATAGTTACATAGATAATTATGTCTTTTCAAATAAATTATCATTTGCTAAATATAGGGTCAATATAAAGTCACTTGATCAATATAAATTATAATAAAATTTCTTAAGATATGATAAGATCCATTAGGATAATTAAAAACTTAAAAATCCAATACTTATATCAATTATATTAATTTATTATAAATAAAGTTATAAACGAAAGTGAACATATATAATTAAGTAACTATGATTTATTGATCAGGATATATATGAAGATTTATATTGCGTCTTCATTTGATTGTATAAAAATATGTGTGCATGACAATTCTCTTATATTAAGAAAACCTTCTAGTTTATTTTTTGTTTTTATATTTTTTTAGAGGAAAGGGGGGTCATTTTGTATCCTAATTTTTTGTTTGTTTTATTATAAAAGGTTTAAAATTATCTAATTATATTACTCACTTAATACTATGAGGTACAAAAATGCGTACAAAAAATATGTATTAAAGTATTATAAATATAAAATAAAAAATTAAAAGTTGTGTTAATGACTTTTATATATAAATCTTTAAGAGGTTATAAGAAAATAAATATTTTTTATATCAATGTATCCTTATTTTTGCCCTCTTTTTCTTATCTCATATTTTATTGAATCAATTATTTTTTTGGGTGTTTTGTGTGTGTGAGCGCATGCGTGCGTATGTGTGTGTCTACTAGATGAGGAAAGGCCCGTTTACGTGCCCAACGCTGCAAGTTTAATTTTTTTTTATAAATAAAATTATCCAATTCTTGTTCTTTTCATTTAAGCACACAAAAAATAATAATAAGGTTCTTCATTTATACCTCTTAATAAATAACTTTAAAATATTACATATTTTATTGCTTATTATTCCAACATCCATTTAGCATTACATTCAAATAGTGAATTAAATATTTAATTTTAGTAATATGCTTTTTTATATTTTGTATTTGAGCATATTAGATAATAGATTAAAAAAAATGTAAGTATCATATGTAATAATAAAATTTTCAAAGAAAACTAATATTTGATGATAGAAGATGAAAAAGAAAAAAAATATGATTTTCTTAATTTATATCTTGTTTATACCAAAATTAAGATAATAATTTAGTACATTAAATTAAAAAATAGTTTCAAAGGAGATTTACATACCCAATGAGACAATATAGTATGCTCACTAAAAGTCAAAAAGACATTAATAATTATTAATATGATATAAATTATAACTAAATTATGATAATTTACACATATACATTTTAAAATTTTTTGAGTCTAAATATATATAATTTTTTTTAAATAATTTAGAAGTAAATGTAAATAAAATTATGTATATTAAGGAGATAAGATATATCCCTCAATTTCATAAATTAAATGATATTTTTACCTTTTCATTTTATTTCAAGGTAACCGGTGTTTCACCTAAACAAGAAGATGTTAATGATATTCTTTTAGTTTAACCCTTATTTAATTAAAAAATCTTTTACATAATTAAAAAAATACTAAAGAGTTACATCTTTTTCAAGATATTTATTAAGAATAAATTAGTAAAAATACATCTTAATTTATAGAAATAAGTAATTTTATTAAGGTGTGTGCCCAAGCTAAAAGACGCAATTTATTTTAAAATAGAGTGATTACATATATATATATATATATATATATATATATATATATATATATATATATATGGAGGGACTATATATTATATGTTACTTTTTATTGTAATGTTTACGAGAAATTATTGATTGTTGGATATTTATTGTGGAAGAAGGAAGTATATACGGAAATGAGTAAAAATATCTTTAAATTATGTGAAATTGAATAAAAAAAATCCCTATTAATAATTTGATCCAAAAATATTCCTATTACGAATTGGGTCAATTTTTTTTTCTTTTCTAATAGATATATTATTTCTTTTAAACACATTTTTTTCCTAATAAAAATATTGTAGCCCTTCATTAATTTTCATGTAGATAAGATTATAGTAACTCATCATTACTTTTCATTTAGACAGTAATAAAAAAATTAAAAATAAAATAGAAGATATTTTTATTACTCAATCTTTCCTGAATGAAAGAAAGATGAGTATTTGTTAATATAATCCTTGATTTTAAAGATAAAACATGAAATCACAAAATATCTTTAAAATGTCATTAATTTCTTATTATTTAATTACTTTACATGAAAATTTATTATATTATTTCAAATCACAAAATATCTTCAAAATATCATTAATTCCTTATTATTTAATTGCTATAATTTTATATAATAATTAACATGTAAGTAAAAAAATATATAAATAAATTGAAATGCTTACCATAATATTTATGATATTAAATATAATTATTCTTAATAATAGAATAAAAATTGATCCCATAATATATTTACAAAAACAAAAATAAGTTTGCATGGAATGAGTATTCCTAATATGCGGAATAAGGCTTTTTGTGAGTCTTGTAAAAAAAAAAAGATCTTTCTAGAATTTTATTTTAACCATTGTTACTATAATTATAGTTTTGCCTTTAAATGAAGTTAAATTTTCAAATTTGCAATTGGTCATTCATGTTACGGCTTTTCTATATAATAGAAAATCGAAATATATATATATATATATATATATATATATATATATATGAAAATCTTCTTTTTTGTGAATGATTATTTTAAAAAAAATATTTAAATAATTTATTAGTGTTATTTATAATGACGGAAAGGGCGAAAGTGTTTACTAGTAATTATAATAATTCGATCATATACCTTTTAATCTTTAATATTTTATCGTGTTTATTGAAATCTCACGAATTTTATCAACGCGTTCAAATCCTCATGTAGAGCACAAATTACTAACAAACATGAAAAAGAAAAATTGTTATTAACATCGTTCAAAATCAAACTTCAATGAATAAATCAATTATAGAATAGATTTATTAATTTATTAATATTAGATATATTTGAATTAACGATTGAAAAATAACTTGAATTTTATAATTAGCCGTTTAATTCATAATCAAACGATTACTATTGTACTCATATTGAGCTAATTGATTTCTTATTAATTAAATTTAAAAAATTAATATATTTAAATATCAATAAGTAATAAATCAAATCCTTTAGATATAAATGTTTAATTGAACCACCAAAATAGTATTCCTAGTCGCAAAAAAGTTATTAATGTCGTTGAAAATCAAAATACAATGAATAAGTCAATTATAAAATAATTTTATTAATTTATAGATATTAAATATTTGAATTAACAATTAAAAAATAACTTGGATTTTACAAATTAGTGGCTTAATTAATAATTGAATGTAACTATTATATTCATATAGAACTAATTGATTGATTTCTTCTTAATTAAATTAAAAAGTAATATATTTAGATATCAATAACTAATAAATTAAATCCATTAAATGTAAATGTTTAATTGAATCATCCAAAATAGTATCCCTTAGTCGCAAAAACTTTAAACAAACTAAAATTGAAAAATAGGGCTGTGAAAAGTATATTGTTAGTCTCCTTTTTAATTGGAACATCCCGTCCTTCCGCGCCACAAACTGGCACGTCTTTCTCGGGTCCCTTTCAAGTTTTTGTGTTGGTTGTTTTTGGGTGATTTTTAATTTTTATTTTTAAATTAATAATTTTTAATTTTTATTCTTAATTTAGTAGTTTTTAAGTTTTGTCTTTTAATATTTTAAGTATAAATATAGATCTAATATTTTTTTTAAAAAAATTGCAAGAAAAAATAATTTTTTTAAAAAAAATATTCGCAAGACATAAGTTATGCCCATTAGGAAGATGTTTATACTGCTGAATTTGAACTTCTGCCCCTAAGCACAAGTTCGCCATCGAGCTTGTGTCTAAAGATAAAAATTCATGTAATTGAATTTATGCATTATGAATTTTTGTCCCGAGGTAAAACTTCATGCAATTCAATTTCTGTCCCATGACAAAAATTCGTTATTGAACTTGTGCCTGGGGATAAAAATTCATGCCATTAAATTTCTGGCAAAAGTTTATTATTAAACTTGTGCCTACAATAGATATTCATGCTATTAAATTTCTGTCTCAAACCAAAAGTTTATGCTACTAAATTTCTGCTCTTTAGACACTAATTCATACTACTTAATTTATGCCATGAGGCATGATTGGACAAAAACTTATGCCTTATGAATTTTTTTCCGTTAACGATATCGTTTATCATATTTTTATTACTTAATATATTAAAAAATAAAAATTAAAAATTAAATCGATTTATGCAAATGAACCGTTCAATTTCACACACAAAATGGAGACAGGACGGTTTTGATATGACCCATTAAATTAAATGTGACCATTAAAAATCTGGTAAACATTTTTGTCGTGTGGCGTTTTATGTGATTGCAGAAGATTAGTGCAATAATGTAATTGATTACCAAAATCTGCAAACAAATTTAAGTAGGTAAAAGACAATTTGTCCAGCTGTAGTCTTCACTTATGTTCGCTCATTATAAGAAGACGAGAGTTTATTTAGAGAGACACTGAAAGATACTTCTCACCTTTTCTAGTTTGTGTCTTCTTTGCATTTCAAGTGTACAATTAAGAATAATTCTTTTTAGATGAGAAAGGTCTTGATCTGGAGTCTGGAGGGCTGAAATCTGCGAATGAAATTTTCAATACAAACATGGACCCAACAATTGAAAGGTCTTCAAATGCACATAGGGTTTTTCGAGTTCAAGCTCCACTGGTGAGTGCTCTTGATCTTTGTTTCTTTGTTATCCTCTGTTAATGCCTTACTTCAGATACCCTTTTATGAAAATTTCTGGCTAAGGAGCAACCTTTGGAGGAATTTTGGTGCCTGTTTGTTTTGAATTTGGTGTTTTGGGTCTTGGATCAACACAAAATTCCCGCTGAATCTGCAACGTTTCTCCTTAGAATTCAGCTAAGGTCCTTCATCAACATGACTTCTGGGTTTACGTTTTCCTGAATTTGAAAGAAAATGAGAAATTTCTTCACTTTATGCAGTTTCCCCCCCTTATATCTGCTAGTCACTACTACCTTGTTTTGATAAATTTCACTGGATATGACGAGGATAGTTGCCAGAATATTTGTATTTTATTTTGATAATGGTGGCGTCCGGGGTAGCTTGAATAAACCTATACTATTCCAATCGGTACTTGCTACGCTGTCCATGATACTTAGCAAATGGAAAGAAATTCAACAAAAACAACAGCAACAACATACCGAATATAATTCCACAAAGTGGGGTCTGGGGAGGGTAGAGTGTACACAGACCCTATCTCTATCTTAGAGGTAGAGAGGTTTTTTTCAATAGACCCTTGACTCAATCGATCATCCAAAGCAATCCAGATAAAAGCAATGCAAGTACAAGAAATAAGCAGATGGAAACAAAAGTAGTAAACAACATCAGGACAGTAACTACAATAAAATAATATAATACTAAATCGAAGAACAAGAAACTATCGAGGCAATGCTTCAACTACGAGAATGGACTTATAACAAGACGACACATGGCTACCTACTATCCTTTCACTTTAATGCATGTCTTCCATAATCTCCTCTCTAAGGTCATATCCTCGGTAAGTTGAAACTGCGCCGTGTCCCATCTAATCACCTCTCCCCAATACATCTTCGTTTTACCTCTACCTCTTTTGAAACCATCTATAGCTAATTTCTCACACCTCCACACTGGGGCATTCGAACATCTCCTCTTCATATTCCTAAACCATCTCATTCTCGCTTTCCGCATCTTATCCTTCACTGACGCCACTCCCACCTTGTCCCGAATATCCTCATTTCTAATCCTATCTCTCTTGTATGCCCACACTCCATTACAATATCCTCATTTCTGCAATTTTCAACTTTTGCACATGAGAGCTCTTGACTGGGCCAACACTCTGCCCCGCACCTTCTTATCACACAAGACTCCGGATGCAGGCCTCCATTACATTCCTCCTACTCCAATATGGTAAGTGACATCCTCATCAATCTCCCCATTTTCTTGGATAATAGCCCCAAATGGAAAATGGAAAGAAATTACCTAGATATTTTGCCTCAGCTAGGAGTTTGAAATCTAATATCCCGTGAACTTCATCCACTTCATTGACCGCTAACCCATACACTCAGGTGTAACTATAGTTGCCAGAACATTAAATTGTTGGCAGTTAACGTGATGAATACACAAAAAAAACATCCACATGATATTACCTAGTCTTGCTATTAAGAAAATGGACCTTGTGTCTAAGTCAATCCTAAAAGGTAGCTCATGCAAAGAGAATTGCTAAAAACCATATAAATACACTAATTTCCCCATCTACAACCAATGTTTGACTTTTATCACCCCCACCCCCCACCTAGGAACGGAGATAATATAACATGGGGGTCCAACATTGGGTAAATCAAAAATTGAAATGAATCTGGCTTGAATACCATAGTTAGAAAATATATTTTGGACGTAACTCAACTCCAAAGCTAGCTCATAAGGAGAGAATTACCCGAGATAAATTACCCCATCCACAACCATGTGGAACTCTAACACTTGCTTCTTAAATCAAACTTCTTGCAACTGGCTGACTTTGAATATGGAGAATCTAAATGTGAATCGTACATATAGAGTGTTATATATATTGTCTTAATCTAGTTAGATTCATATGTCTACATATTGGAAATTTATACATCGGATTCATAAACTGCTGTAAATGAAGCTAGCAGGTGCGTTGAACGATGTGATTTGTCATAAGATCTAAGAGTTAACTAGTAGAAATAGAAACTTACTTTGTGTGTGCATAAAACTGCAGAAGACTGGATTCACGTATATATGGGTGTTAAAAGTATCATGATTTTCACAGAATTATCGTGGATAAGTAACATTCTGAGAACTCTTTAGTGGATGAGGTATGTTCTTTTATCTGAAATAGCTGCAAAAAGTGGTGGTTAAAGGAGGAAATCAAAGACGATGAAACATATTAGATTGATTTTTTCTAGGGTGAACGGGGGAAATTGAAGGTTAAAGAAATAAAATCAACATTAGAAAGTGAATGAAAAGGAAAGAATGTTCAGTACCAACAAGGTACATCAATAATACTGGTCCTCTCCATTCCGAGAACTTCAGCTGCTATATATAGCAACTTTATGGTGGTGCCTTTCTACCAGGTGCTATCTCTTTATGCATGCTGGTAACAAATGATGACGACGCCTTACACACAATTGGAGCTATGCTGGTGGAACAAATATGGATTTATAAATGGTAATAGAACACATTACAGGAGAAGAACATCACGTTAATTACCTTTTACCAGGACATCATTTGTCATCAAACTAGCTAACTTTAATGTGGTTAGCATCTGAGCTGACTTTTGGCATTTTGCTTTTCCAGAATTGGAAGATGCAAAGATGCAGAGCATTGATAGATTGTATAGGCTACCTAGCTCTAGTATGCATTAAGGGTGCTAAAAGTCATATGGTTAAGGTTAACATTGGGGAATATCGTCTTATAGCAATAGATTGTTTTGGGGGTGCTAATTATCTGAAAACCAATAAGTGAAATATACAAATCAGTAGCAGTAGATTGTTTTCGTTAAGTTATATGCGTGCCACATTGTGCAAATAGCTCCAGAAGTATGATTTTTTAAGTGGTACCGGATTGAGTATTAAGGCCACTTGACTTTATTTTTTCTTTCTGTTAGTGAAGGTTGTTGGCAGGGATACTGTTTAGTTAGTTATATATGTGGAAGACCATCATTACCTGCATCATTCACTGAAGCAAGTACCTGGCTATTATAAGCATCTGGGGCAGGCTCACTTCACTAAAAAAAAAAAAAGAAGCACGTGGGGCAGTCTTGTGCACTGTTGATCGATTTGTCAAGTAATGATTAATAAAACTCTAACCTCCACACCCCACCAAAAAAAAAAACCAGAAGAAGAAAGTAACAGTAAAAGAACAGAAGTAGACTGAAAAAGTTTGGTGTAATATCTGGCAGGGCTTATGTGAAAAGCTTTTAGCTAGTAAAATTATGCTCTTCATTTTTAAAACTCGTGTAAGTACCTTGCTCAGGTTTTTTGAGTTCTCAAAAATCAGATTGAAATACAAATCCTAAGCTTTTCTTTCTTGATTTTTGTGTTAATAGCGAAGAGTAAAATTTTGTCTTTCTTATTGTTTTGGTGTTGTTGTAGAAAAAAACATTCTTCCCACGCTACATTTCCTTGTTGTTGGAGAAAGTAGAATAAACGTGCATTTCCTAATTTGCAACTAATTCGCAGGTAGATTCTGTATCATGCTATTGCAATGTTGATTCGGGCTTAAAAACAGTTGCCGGGGCAAGAAAATTTGTCCCAGGATCAAAACTTTGTATCCAGTCAGACATCAGTTCTCATGCACACAAGACTAAAAACTCTCGCAGGGAGAGGTCAAGAGTGCAGCCGCCTCTTCTGCCTGGCCTACCCGATGATCTTGCAATTGCTTGTCTAGTACGCGTTCCTCGTGTTGAACATAGCAAGCTCCGTTTAGTATGCAAAAGATGGTATAGGCTTCTTGCTGGTAACTTCTTTTACTCTCTCAGGAAAAGTCTTGGAATGGCTGAAGAATGGGTATACGTGGTTAAAAGAGATCGTGATGGACGGATTTCATGGCATGCATTTGATCCAAGTTACCAACTTTGGCAGCCACTTCCACCTGTTCCAGGAGAATATAGTGAAGCCCTTGGATTTGGTTGCGCTGTTCTTAGTGGTTGCCATCTTTATTTGTTTGGAGGAAAAGATCCAATCAAGGGGTCTATGCGACGGGTAATCTTTTACAATGCACGGACAAATAAATGGCACAGGGCACCAGACATGCTCCGCAAACGCCATTTTTTTGGCTCTTGTGTAATTAATAATTGTCTTTATGTTGCTGGTGGAGAATGTGAAGGAATACAGAGGACTCTTCGTTCAGCTGAAGTTTATGACCCAAGTCGGAAGCGCTGGAGTTTTATAGCTGATATGAGCACAGCTATGGTGCCTTTCATTGGGGTGGTGTACGATGGAAAGTGGTTTGTAAAAGGGTTGGGATCCCACAGAGAAGTTCTCAGTGAAGCTTATAACCCTGATATAAATGCATGGAGCCCAGTCAACAACAGGATGGTTGCTGGTTGGCGCAACCCAAGCATCTCCATGAATGGTCGTCTATATGCTTTGGACTGTCGTGATGGGTGTAAACTTAGAGTATATGATGAATCTACACATTCATGGATCAGATTTATTGATAGCAAGCTCCACCTTGGAAGCTCTCGTGCTTTGGAGGCCGCTGCTCTGGTTCCCCTTAAGGGTAAACTTTGTATAATTCGTAACAACATGAGCATCAGCATCATTGATGTGTCTAATCCTGATAAGCGTGTGGAAACCAACCCACATCTTTGGGAGAACATTGCTGGTAAAGGTCACTTCAGAACTATGTTCTCAAATTTATGGTCAAGTATCGCAGGACGAGCAGGCTTGAAGAGTCATATTGTGCACTGTCAGGTGTTACAAGTTTGAGTATTGGAAGTCTTAGCCACTCTTCTTGATGAGAACTAAGAGCTGCTTCTACTTTTCTATTTCAAGAGCAAAATTTTCTGGAGAAGCAGTTCTGATATCATCAACATGCCCCTGCATTGGTTATGAATCAAATAATTCCGTTCTTTTACAATTCCGAATGACCTTCGGCAGCCTCAGTAGCTATTTCCTGCCTTGAAGTGCATGTAGATGATATCTTCTGGAATCGTGATGGATGTCTCCTTGGAATTGCTTGGATTTGACTCGAAGAGAAAAAGGGGGTTGAGGTTATTCATTGATAGCTCATGCATGAATTTCTAGTAATTTCATACTTTACAATTCATCAATTGGCAGAAAATTGTTCAAATGCAGAGCTACCTTGCTGATGACATTGGCAGTTGGGGCTATTTATAACATTCACAAAGAGATCAGATAGCTATATGTTTGTACATCCTTTTGGCCTGTAGTCTTGTACCAATAGCTTCTAGTCTTAGATACTCTTTTGTGCATATAATGGTAATGACATGGAGATATAACTGGAATCTTGACTTCCTACCTTCTCCCCCATGCTTGATTTCAAGATTTGTATTTTTTAAGATCGGGGAGAATTGCATTGAATTATCAAAATGTGGTTAGGCTAATTAGATTGGCAACTGAAGTCTTGATAGGCAGAGTTACTCGATTTATACTGGTGAGAGGTACCAGATATGTGGTGAACAATTGAAGTGCATATGTCTAAACTGGCTCATACACCACCATATTAAAAGAAAAAAGTGTGCTGGCTGCCGAAGTTGTGTAAAAGCTTGAAAAATTCAATTATCGATTGTTGCATTACAATTCAAAGAATTTCCTTAAGGAAATATGTGTAAGACATCTTTGTAATATATCTTCCAAAGATCACATTTTGGAAATCTTTTTCCAGTGTCATATTGGCTACTTTATTCCTTGAATTTATCACCAATATGATTAAGGAAAATACTACTAAAGGTACCATTGACTGATTGAAATAACATATAGATGGAAAATTTCCACCTACAAAGAACTAAACAAAAATTTAGTTCTATGTCCCTCTGCTGATCATTTTCTGAAAACGCTTAAATGACTCTTCTCTTTCAAACTTAAGTTGCTTCGGGAAATTTTTGATAAAATCATCCGCCAATTTGTTCACATCCTCCGCCACGAACCGCCTCTCTGCCCCTTTTCTCTCTCTTTTACCATTTTTATCCAAATCCTTCAAGTTGGAAGAAACCTTTGGTCGATGATCCATTTGAAGCTTATTCTAAAACTTCTTTTAGGTGTTTTTGCTCCTTATTTTGTTCCAATTTATTAATTGATGGATAGCTAAGGCAGTGACAATGGGAGAGTCTAAGGTGTTGTTCTTGGCTTTAAAGCATGAGCTTTTCATGGGAAAAAAGCAAAGGACAGAGGAAAGAACTCATCAAGTCTGAAAAAGCGGGGAAGGCATTTTTCTTGGGGATATTTGAAGCCAATAAAGGAAAGGTACACGCATTCTTATTAAATTGATACCTTTATGTTTCTATATTGGTTTAGCTTTTAGCAGAAGTTTTAGAGCGAGATTTGTTTATTTTCAGTGCAAGAAACCCGGAAAAAACGTGTTTGAATTAACTTAAAAGCTGGTCAGGTCAATATTAAAATCATTCTTTTTGCTTGTTTTGGTATTTTGCCAAATCTTGAGAGAATTTTGGATCAAAATACGTCAAAAGTCATAAGTTGGTCAACCTATTTTATGCCAAAATTAATGTGAATCAAGCAAATAGGATAATTACAGTGGTTGAGACACCTTTAAACTCTGAAAATAGTAGAGGTGTGACAACGCTTTAATAGTGAATAAAAACTTATTTTTCGTCTGATTAGTAAAAATTTCTTGTTTCGCAAAAATATTTTCTCATGTATGTATATAATATTTCCCACAAAATAATATGTATATATAAAATATGGCAACATCACTTAAAATTAATATAAAATGTATATCCAAATTCACTTGCAAGTCAAATTATAGGCTACCACAAGTTATATAATTCTGCTTACATGCCATCACTATTAAAAGATGTGTTTGAGTTATAAAATTAAGAAGTATGAAAAAAGTTATAAGTTCTTTGAAAATGATAAAGAGAAAATGCATAAAATCCCTTCAAACTTATCTACAAAACTCACTTTAATTCTTCAACTTTACGGGAATTTAAATACCCCCTTTAACAACTTCAAAGTGAATTTTAATCAACCCTCCCTTGTCTACACCAAGTCGCGTGTTGTAATAACATTACTGGACGCGTTATTTCTTTATTTTAATAATTAAATATTAGAAAAAACTAATTTTGAAAGTAATCAAAGGATAATATCCGACCCAATCTCTTCTTCAATCATAAGAACCCTAATTTTTTCTTCTCCCCCTTCTTACCATAAATTTCCTCTTCTCTCCCTTCTTCAATTAACACTAGATCTTCTCTAGCTATGTAATTTCTTCTTCTCCCTCATCTTCAATAGTTTCATTCATCCCCTCTAATTTTAGTTCTTAAACCTAAAGTTGAATATTTGAAGGGATATTTTTGCTACAATTTGTTCGAAAAAAGGTAGAATTGAGTCATCTTATTCTCCTTCTCTTTTATTTTGATTCTATTTTTGTCCTTTTTCTTCGTTGCTCGTGTTGTTGGAAGTATATGAAACTGCTTGGAGTGAGATTTCTTCTAAACTTGACTAAGCTCGTGTTTTTGTCTTTTTTCTTCGTAGCACACAATGCGATCAATAAACTTAACTAAGCTTTGTATGGAAGAGGATGATCCTGCTTTGAAGGAAGAAGTTCGTTGCAATCATGGATTTGTGGTACGTCTGAAAATATCTTGGACGTCAAGAAATCCCGGTAGAAGATATTGGTCATGTCCTTATTATGAGGTAATTAGAAGATTCATTAAGCAAATTTTTTTGTATTTTAATTGTAACTGAACACTAATTCCTTCATTATTTTTCATCATTGAAGGGTCCAAGATCTTGTGATTTTTGGTATTGGAGGGATAAAGAAAACACTGACCCCAGGTCCAAATTTGTGATTCCAAAACTAATAGAGAAAATGGGAGAGCTTGAGAATCTATTGGAATCTTCGCAATATCTTGAGAAGCATACAACAACGAATGATTATGAGAAATTGGTTGAGATTGAGTAAGCTTCTGAAGAAGTTGACAAGCCTACAGAATCCAAACAAGATGATAACTGCGTAAAAATGAAATTGGAGAAGTTAGAAGGAGAGATTGAAAAGATGAAAAAAAGGGAGAAGAAGTTGAGGAGCAACATGGTTAAACAAAGGACTGGAGAGAATGCACTCTTCTTTTTGTGTTTTGTTGTTGTATTATAGCAGTAGCTTTAAGCTATTGGTTTGGAGTCATCTACATGAAGAAAGGTTCAATGAAGTTACCTTAGACTCTTGAAGTTATTTGATGATATGTAGGTGTGTAAGATCCTTTGTATTGAAACCAATTAGTTGTAGCCTCTTTTGTAATCAAGCTTGACTTAGTGTATAAAATAGTCTTTTAATCTAATGTAGTTTGTTTGTGTATTCTGTTTTTTTTTAAAAATTGGTTATATGTTATTTATAAGTTTACTTGCCAAGTTGATTATAATACTGGCCATAATGTTAACAAGAAACAAAAATAGACACCAAACAAATGTAGTCTTTGCTGCATAATATTGAAGAAAATCATAGTTCACAACAACTCCAACCAAAACTAGAGTTACAATGGACACAAAATTGCAGTGGCACCTGCAAAGTAATTTAAAAATAGACATCAAATTAATGCAGTCACAACTGCATAATTGTTTCAAAAAAACAGTCATCAAGTTAGTGCATTCACAACTGCATATCAATCACTACTGGACAACTGATGAACTAGTTTGACTCAAATTATTTTCAGCAGCCTTGGACCTTGTCCTCATTCTTTTTTCTTCTCTCATCTCTTCAAGTCTCTGTTGGGTCACAACAACCTTTCCTCTCCATTTCACCCCCGTTCTTGGCTTGTGATGCCCAAGGTTTTCGGTCACTATTGATGAGTTCATTGGCATTCCAGGCTGCATTTACAAAAATAAGTGGACTTAGGCTTGTAAAAGTTTGGTTTAAACTTGAAAAAAGTTTGTAAAAATCATACAACTTACATTATGGATTGTAAAACCACTTTGTGTATGTAAAATACCCATTCCAACCATTCTTGATCTTTTAAAAGGTGTACCTCCTCTTCAGTGGCAGTAGCAACAGTACTCTATAACACATTTAAGTAGTCTATAACATATTTTAGGAAGTTTAAAGAGAATTGGTTAAACTGTAAATTAACAAAGGTTACCTATTTTGTAGAACCTCTTCGTCTTCCTCTTCCTCTGCGTGTGCTTTGTTGAGTTTCAGTTGGTGCTATAGAAGAACCAACACTAGACCTTGTTGAACTTGTCCTTTTCCCCCTTCCAACGCCTATAGTAGCTTGTGCACCCAAATGACAACCCCTGTTATTGTGACCCTTTGCGTGACAAATGCTGCAGGTCATTTCAACACCTTTTTTAGACAACTTTCCTGTTCTATTTTCAGTCTGCTCCTTCCTCCTACACTTTTTGGGCCTGCCTGGCAGTTTTTTTATTTCAAGTGGTCTAATAGAAGGGTTGGTTGATTCTGGCCACATTTGCATATTAGTAACAGGCTGAATGAAGTAACTATAGGTCTTGAGGTAAGTTTCCTTATTATACCAATGTGCAACATAGTTAATAGGCTCCAATTTTCTGAAATGAAGTGCAACTATAGCATGACAACAAGGTATACGTTTTAGCATCCAGGATCTACAAGTACAAGTTTGATCGTTCAGTTTCACTATAAATGTGTTACCCAAGCTATCCTTAATCTCAAAGCCATATTCACCATTCTATTCAAGGCTACACCTCATTGACTTTGATGTATTATCTTGCAATACTTTTAGGGCCATTGGAGAAATGTCAGTTATCCAAGTATTGGAAAACTCCCTCATTTGTCCTATTCTTCTCATCACTTTGACTCTTATTTCCTCAAGCATTGTAATGATAGTCTTGTGTCTTGGCCCCAATATCCATGAATTGAAGCTTTCAGCCATGTTGTTGTCAACACTATCACAACAACTAAAGGTCTTGAAGTAAACCTTAGACCACCTTTCTATATTGTACCACAACAAGTCATCACATGTTTTATCTCCTAACTTCTCCATATGATCCAAATTTCTTCTGAATTCTTAGAGAAATGTAGACTTAGCACATCTCCAAAAACAGTTCCTCCTCTCAATGCCTCTCCAATTCTTAGACCAGTTGGCTAGGATGTGTCTGGAACACATTCTTTGTTCTGCATTTGACAGTAACTCCTGGATAGCTAAGTCAAGACCCTATAATATAATTATTAGAAATATTAGATTAACAATAATATAATGTAATAAAAATTTCAAAATATAAATAATGAATAACAAAACATAAATCAGCTTCTGCATATCTGTAATGGTAGTCAACTCTGTCCCATCTCCAAGCTCAAGATAATCCCTTAAAAGGCTTACAAACCATTTCAAAGTGAATTTGTTTTCAATTTCAACTACTGCCCAAGCCAATGGTAGCATTTGATTATTTCCATCCTTACAAACAGTCACAAGTAATTGGCCTTTACAAACACCTTTCAAAAAAAGCATCCATCAAGCCCAATACATCTCCTACAACCAGCTTTGAATGCCTTCTTCAAAGCATCAAAGCATATATAAAATGATTGAAACATTTTTCTTCCATCTTCAAAGGTTTCTTCACTAAGTCTCACCACACATGTGCTGCCTGGATTAGTCCTTAGGAATTCATCCCTATAATCCAAAATTCTTCTAAACTCCTCCAAATGGTCACCCATAATCTGTTGTAACACTATGTTTCTAGCTTTTCTTGCCACTGTCCTCCCAACATACACCTCCAACTCTTTTTTAACTAAATTTTACAACTGAAAAACTCTAATGCCAGGTTCAGAAATAATTCCGCCCTTGTATCTTTTTGACAAGTACTTTGAATTCACCAGTTTGTTTTTAGTTGTGCCATTGCACTTATGCACTGGATTATAATTTTTTACCACAAAGTCTTTTGTTCTAGAATCATAACTTCCAAACAACATCCATGGACAATCTGCTGTACACCTTACCCTCACCCTAGTTGAATCATTAACATACTTATCTAATTCAATATGTTCTTGAATTGCATACCTAGTGATTGCTCCTCTAAACTGTTTTACACTTTCAAAGGCAAGGCCAATCTCCCAAACTATTACTTGACAAGAAGGATAAAAAATAACCCTATGTCTATTTCTTTTTTCTCCTCTTGCTCTTTTTTCACTTCTTGCAGGTTTTTGAACCTCACTTGCATCATCAACTTCTTCAACATCTTCATCTGTATCTGTTTCAAAGCTAACAACTTCATCTGAATCAAAATATGGCTCATCACCAGCTATTTTGCTCTCTAGAGTACTCTTTTTCTTTGATGCATACTCATCATATCCCAAATCTACACCTTTTTTTACCTAAATCAACTCCTTCAGCTCTATGACCTTTTTCTTTCCTCTTTTTTGTTTTGGCAGCCCTTTTGTCTTCCCTAAAAATTCTAACCTCTTCATGAACATCACTACCATATTCTTATTCACCTTCATCAAACTTTACATTTTCTGAACCTTCACTAACTTCAGTTTCACTTTCCCAATCAGACTCAACTAAGGGAACATCAGCTTCAGCAGCAGTGGTTGAAGTCCCACCCAAGTCCTCCCCAACAGGCTCTTGGGGTTGTGTAGCCCCTTCAAACCCTAAATTCTCACTACCCTTAAAAGTAGCAGTAGATTCCCCAACTACATGGTTTACATATTCAAGGGCAGGGGGGACCACAACAGGTTCTTCAATCAAGTAGGATACATAGAGCTCAACAATATCCCCATTTTTTAATTGAGGTATAATACCAATAATGTCCTTATCACTTTTAATTTCTACTAAATAACCACATTTAGGTGGCCTGATATAAACAATGCAATACAAAAAATTATATCCAATTTCTTTAACATAATCAGCAAACTTGAAGTAGGAGAATTTATCAACATCTACGTCAAAACAATTTGTAACCGAACCTCCTTCATACTTAATGCTAGGTTTTTCTTGTAATATCCCTCCATGGTGAAACCTCAAGGTTAAGAACACAAAAGCCATTCTCAAACTGAAAATACAAATTGGAGATCGAAGATCAGTTTTTTCTGGGAAAAACCCTAAACACAGATTCTACACTATCCCTAAAGGCAAAATACTAACTTGAGTAATTTGTGTTCGTCGATGGGCACATTAACCCTAACCCTAAAGGCAAAACACAGAACCAGACACTCTAGAGTTCGAGTGTGAGAATTAGGGGTGTTTATTTGGGTAACCAACTGAGTTAGATTGTTTAGGAATTAGGGGTGTTTATTTGGAAACGGGTCGGGTCTTTCTTTGAGAAGTGGGTGGGTCACATTTTTATTAATATAATTATTTTTCAATAATTAATAATTTATATTAAAAAAATTACTCATAAATACGTGGCTTCTTAAAAACGCGCGTGACTCAACAACACCCAGCCTTGACTTGGTGTGGGCAAGGGAGGGTTGATTAACATTCACTTTAAAGTTGTTAAAGGGGGTATTTAAATGCCCGTAAAGTTAAAGAGTTAAAGTGAGTTTTGCGGACAAGTTTGGGGGGGATTTTATGCATTTTCCCAATGATAAATGTTGAAGATATGGTGAGAGGATGATGGATGGCATGAATAAGTTAGTGGCTGATAACAAAAATTAGAATCTTGCAATGCGTAATTTAGAGAGATAGATAGGACAAATTGCAAGTGCATAGAGTACTAGGCCAAAAGGGACACTCTCTAGTTATACAAATACTAACATGAAGGCGTAGGTAAATGTAGTAACTCTTAGAAGTGGTAAAGCATTGTAAAGCGGACACCACAAACAGCCAGACAAGCTGAGTACGAAAAAGGAGAAATATCTGGAGAGATGAAAGAGCCGGAGCAGTTGTCGGGAGAGCAAACAACGCAACCCTCGAGGGTAGTGTCCAAGCCACCTCCTTCCTTCCCTCAAAGGCTCATAAAGCAGAAAAAAGAAGCTCACTACAAAAAAATTCTAGATTTTAAGTAGGTAAATGTGAATGTCTCCTTGGTGAACATGCTACAAGGGGTTATAAATATGCTAAGTACATCAAATACGGAGTGGCAAACAAGAACAGGTTCACTGAATATGCTATAGTTGCACTTATGAAGGAGTGCATATCACATACACAAAATAAGATGCCGACAAAGCTGAAAGATCCATGTAGTATTACTATTGGGATTATTATCAGGATTCTAGACTTTATATAATTTGAGTGCAAGTATAAATCTTGTGCTGTCCTTACTTTTTCGAAAGTTGATATTGGGAAGACGGTTCCTGCCACAATTGTTCTACAATTGGCTGATCGATCACTTGCAAAGCCCCAGGGAATTATAGAAGATGTATTGGTTATATAGGGTCTTTGATTTTCGCTACAGATTTTATCATACTTGATTTCGAGCCAGATCCAAAAGTTTCATTAATTTTGGGATGTTTGTTCTTGACCACTAGAATAGTACTAATAGATTCAGTAGCAGGGCAGTTGACAACGAGAGTTCACGATCAAGTTGACGTATTCAAGTATACAAAGATCTCATGCTATAAGCATTCTATGAAAAGATTTCCATAATTATAGTGGTGGACTTCGACTTAGAGCTATCTAGGCTTACTTATGATGATTCGCTTGAAAGGGATCTAGTCTGTGAAGATGTCTCGATGATGTTGAAGCTAGAAAATAGGTAGAAAATATGGATATGGCTGCCATTCACACTCGGTATATGGAGTTTGAGCCTCTTGATAGACGATTGGGTCTTCCCCTAAGTTGTCCATTATTAAAGCTCCAAAGCTTTAGTTGAAGCCTGTGCCAAAGCATCTCATATGTGCTTATTTGGGAGAAAATGAGACTTTACTGGTAATTCTATCCGTAAAGATCACCGATGATGAGAGGGAAAGGTGATTGAAGTTGTTGAGACGCTAGAAGAGAGCTATTGGGTGGCAGTTGGCAGATATTTAGGGATTAGCCCTAATTTTTGCATGCATATAATATTCATGGAGGAAGGTCAACACCTAACATTGAGCATCAGAGACTACCGAATCCCGTGATGAAGGAAGTTGGGAAGAAAGATGTCATTAAGTGGCTTGACTCGGGTATATTATTTACTTCATTTTTTAACAGTAAGTGGGTGAACCTGGTACAGTGTGTCCCCTGAAAAAGGGTATCACAGTGATTACTAACGAAAAAGAGTAACAGGATGACGCATATGCATGGACTACAGAAAGTTGAATAGCACTATAAAGAAAGACAGCTGTCCCATTTTATTCATTGATCAAATGCTTAATAGGTTAGCCGGATAGGAGTACTACTATTTTCTTGATGGGTATTCCTGCTACAACCAGATAGATATTTCCACTACTAGAAACTGGCTTAAAAAAAGAGGGACAAAATCGATGGTCAAATGTTGATTTTTAAAGAAAATTGATACTAAACCAATGGACAACACATCGTCGATTTGACCTGGATTAATTTCAAAAAACCAACCTACAGGGTCAGTCATAACCGAGGAACATACATCAGTTTCATTAATTTTACTAGTTTTATTATTTATTATAATTTCAAAAAATAAATAGAAATACAGTGGAGGAAAACCTCGCTTTAGTTATTTTATATTATTTTATAAAAATATTATAAATTAAATAATTATAATTAAATAATTTAAACAAACCAATTCTGTCCGTCGGTTTATTCTTCATATTGAAGAACAAACTGACGAACAAGTTCAGTATTTTGGGTTTCTACATTTAATTTTTTTGCAGAAGACTGCTGGACTAACCGACACTATCTGTTGATTTTCTACAAAAAACTCAGATGTAGAAACCTGCAATTTCTGCATCCCACCTACCAAATAAATTGAAATTCAATATACAACTACAATCTAGCAGTTAAATGTTGATAATCAATTACGAAAGAGATATAACATAATAAAAATACTAAATACCAATCAAACACATCAATTTTAATAGTAAAGATCCATTAAAAGGATCTAACAAGTCTACCAAAATTTAAATTTATACAAAATATTGAACCCAAATTACCAAATTATTTTAACTAGTAGCATGTTGAACAATATTCTTAATATCTAAGGTGTCTCTTTGTCACATTCTTCATCTTCATCATATGAGTTCGGAGGAGAACAGAACACACCATGCACATCACTTGCAATCACATTATTCACCTGTGCCTTGAGTGACTCGACGGTCTTATATATACTCTTATTTTCAGTAATCCGTCTTGCTTCGGCCTTGGCTACTCCCGTGTAAGATGTTCGATCTACTGTGACATAGCAATAATATGAACACCATCAACTACATCGACTTAGTGTGATTACCCAATACCTTCTAGTCCTGACTGGATGCGTTGAATGGTGTTCTTTGAGCCTAAACCGTAGACTCTCCCTTTTTGTATTTTACTGATATTGTTAGAACACAACTCTATCGGTTATCTAGTGGAGGCTGGGTTGGCTTGCCCTGGTTATTACTAAGTTTGGATATACTCGTGCAAGTGTTGGTGATACTGAGTCTACATATTTAAAAATAAAAATTAGTACATACATTAGGTCATATAATTTATTTTTAATCAATTTCATAAGACTTATATAGGCTTTGTCATCCCTTGACTCGATCCATTAATCCCGATCAGACTCATTATTCTTTTTTTTTACATGGGTTGCTTGTAAGAGCTCATTTTGAGTCGGCTCATGCCCTAATGTTTTGGCCTACAAATAAGATTTAATCAGATTACTCTATTATATATATACACATATTTAAAAGTTAGAAAAATAATATTACTTACCACGACTCTTGCTATCGTCCCCTCGCTCCTCGTATCCCCAATGTGCAATGATCCATCTTTCTCAATCTTCCTAACTGTCTTTGCCTATTTACACTTAGCCAAAAACTATGGGGGTTTTCTAATATTATTGAAGACACTCCCATAGATAAGGTAGAATACAACTAGTCTTCTTATTTTTCTTCTGAGCATCCCCAAATCAATCAGACAACCTCGAACTCCCCTTTCTCTCAAAGTTCATAGAAATTTTCTTGTTGTGTTGTAGAATTCAAGTATACAATGTCTACGAAGTAAGTTGCTAATATTAGATGATATATATATATATATGATAAGTTAATATAAACTTTACTAAATAATAATTAAATTGTATCCTTGAACTGATTAAACATATCTTTTCGTAGCCTAAATGGAATTTCACCTCATATAGCATATGGCTGATCATAAAGTCACTGAGTTTCCTTGAAGGTAGTTGTGCTTTTTTTTTTGCCTGGATTGAACTTACAATAAGACAATAAAACTGTCAACTCATAAATGATTAAGATGATTAAAAAAACTGAATAAATCAATTATCAAAGAAAAACTTACCTAACTCCATTAGGCTCGATCACCAGCCTACCCATATGGTCACATTGTCGTGGCTGTGGCTCACCACCTGCCGATCATGTGTATGTGCAGGTGAAAGTGTAAGAGGAAGAAGTCTATAAGGCTGGGTCAGATGTGGTGTGCATGTATGCGAGTTTGACTTAGAGATGCTATCTCTAAGTCGCTGATGTTGGACATATTTTTATGCCCATTTGCCATATTTTTACCCATATTTGATCATGTTATTAGTTCAGAGTTCTTAATTTATGCTTAAATTTATGTATGTGTGTGTTTTATGCACAAACAATTGATTTGAGTTGATTTAAGCACGAATAGGTAAAATGGGCTCAAAATGATGCAAGAAATAAAGATTTGAGGATCTGACGGGCTGGGTGCTATGGCTGGCGCCCCGCACCAAGTACCAAACTTCAGAGAAAAAAATCTCAGGCTGGTGCTATGATTGGCGCCCCGCACCAGGTCCTAAATTTCATAGAAAAAATCTCAGTCTGCTTATCTGGAGCTGCAATTGTTGGAAATTTGACTAAGTCTGTAGCGAGATAGGAGGGGAAGCACGCCAGACCCATTTCAGAGTGAAAAATGCTGATTTTTAAGTCAAGTCTTGAAGGGTAGAAGCGTCATTTGAAGGCTCATCTATAAATATAAGCCTTACGTTGTTTGTTACGTAGTTTTTGACTTCTTGAACTTCTTTGAAGTAGTCTATACTCATTTTTTTTGTAGTTCATTCATGAAAGTTTGTAAGGCGTTTGGAAGGAAGAAAAGACTCCACAACTAGGTTTTCTCTTCTTTACTTTTTATTTTTTCCTGATGAGGACTAAGTATTTGTTTTTCCACTTGTCTATGAGTTGCTAAACTCATATTCTAGGATTGTCGTCATGGTGAATGGTTGATTGTTTGACAGACTAAATGTACTTAGTTTTAATTCTTCTTTTATGGTTGTTTGTTTTTATTTGTGTTAATTTATTATTTATGAGATTGATCACCTTATAAGTAATCTATTGACTTTCGATTGAACTTGGGAAAGGGAATAGAAAGGGTTAAAAATAAATATGAACGGGAATTCAAAGACCCTTTAACCCACTAGTGAAGGGATAAAAGTTATTATTGAGGATAGAGATATACCCTTCAACCCCGTTTAGTTGAAATAAAAGTAGGCATAATCTTGTTTCATTGTTCTCCTGCGACCATAGGGATATAGGCGTTAGGGTTCACAAAATAGTTCTTGGATGCTAGGGATAGTGGCAAGAAATGGTATAGTAACTTGGAACTAACAACCATTGGAAGAATCATGCCAATTTAATTCACGTCTGCTTTGGGGTATTTAACTACACGCAAGTGCACGTGGTCGAACAAGTAGTAAAGTGGCTTAAGTAAGCCAAGTATCGATCCCACAGGGACTGGGATAAGGTAACAAACTACTTAAGTGTTACCATACTTACTCTAAAAATGAAGACAACAGTGCAAAGAAGAGTTTGATATTTGGATTTCTAATTGTATGCTAAGTCTAAAACGAATATCTAATGTGAGTCTGAACTATGAATGTGAGCATGCTGAGGCTAAATGAACATGTATAGAAACTAATTATCGATACAATTTTTGGTTAATCTTTCCTCCGGTTGCTAGTCAAGAATTATTGTCAATGGATTAAAACTCTCGTATTTAACCCAACTTAAGAATCATGAACCGTCCACCTACATTTCTGTGATTAAACGAAATTCATGTTCTAGCCATACAAAACCGATTTCTTAATTGACTAATACAACTTTCAGGTATATTTCTATCCTGAAGGTAAATCAATTCTCAATTTTCCCAAACTAAGAAAAGATCATATCCTATTGATTCACAACTTTCCAATTTCTTGCTCTCTCGAGTGAAACCGGACTTTTTAGATATACATTAACATTGGCGCCACATTAATGTAGTAAGAACAAGAATCAATAGAATAACCATGGAAGAAAAGATGAAAAACCCAATTGATCAATAACTACATTTCAATACAATTGTTCTTAACCTCAGCAAGAAGAGGAATTAGCCACTCATTTGTGGATTTAACATCGTTAAATGAGTGTTAAAACATACAAGCAATTGAATTAAAGAAGAAGGAGATAGAGAAAAACCCTGATAATTTCGTCCCCTCAACTGCCTGTAACCCACGTTCTTGCTCCATCAAGTCAGAATAATTAAAAATGTACCTAAGTGTTCTATTTATACTAGTGGGAATTTTTCCCGGAATAACAAGCAACGTGTCACGGAGTGCATCGCGGAGCACTGCCTCCGTGACATGCCACTGACGCGGACCCTTACTGGAAATTGATTGTCCAGGTAATAAGGCCCAACGTGGCACGGCGTGCAACGCGGGGCTAGGCCAACGTGCCACGGCCCCAACGCGCGCCCTCACTGGATTTTGGCAAAAAATCCCTATCCAGGCAGAAGGCATCCGCGATGACAGCGTGACACGGCTCCTTCGCGGAGCCCCTTTAATTTGTGCCTTCAAATGCTTTTTCCCTTGCTAACATCCGAGTCCAACTCCAATCTCTCTCAACACGCATTTTAGCTTCCCAAAATTATATTTCACCTGCAAAAACGATGCTAATCATGTTGGTTAGTATAAATTCACATTTTATTATCAATCACATGAGAATGTATAAACATTGATAGATAAACAAGGCTAAAATGACACCTTTGAGTATCACTTGGGCATATAAATTTGCCCAAGATCACTTACCCCACACTTAAACCCTTGTTCGTCCCCGAACAACAATCTTACACCTCATGCACTTTACACCCCATCCTGGATACTTTGGTTCGACAATTCAGGCTACGGTCATACCGATTATTTAATACAACAAATCATCAAGAAAACACGCATGGTCCTATCAATGCAATGACCTTCAACACATCAAGACCTCCTAGACTTAAGAATCGACTCTCGATATTGGCAAACTCATGCAAATCAGCTGATCAAGATATCCGACACGAAATTTAATCTCTCATCAAGCATGTGCCCTCACAACACAAGAGAATTTCCCCCTTTTTAATCACATGAACTCAAACGATTACATGCAGGGGCATATAGAAACAATTTCACTCTCTCTCCCAAAAGAATTCACATGCATCATGCCACGAACCATAGGCTTGCCTTTAGTGTATTACTCCACTAATATAAGGAAGTGTGATGTAAGATCACGTAGGACTTTAACGGGTTGTAATGTAAGCTACGGAACTAGTAAATATTGGGCTAGCCAATAATAGCCACTAGCATCCTTACGCGCTTTTTCAATACATCCCATCAAACTCATGGGCATTGTTTCCTCCTTCATCCCCCCATTCTTGAAGTCTGTCTTTATTTTGACCCATCTCATTAAGCACACTTGACTCAACAACGAAGATTATTCATACACCTTCATTATATTTTATTTATAACAAGTGCACCTTCAACCTTTTCTTTCCTTTCATCACTCTACTTTTCTTTTCTTTTCACCATTCTCACTCTTTGACACTTTGGGAACATTATTTTCTCTTCTTAAGCGCTTAAGAGTTTTGGATCAAATTTACGGCTAATGAAAAGAAAGGGGTTAAGCTCGGTTTACACATTTTAGACAAAAGAAAAAAAATTTATAGGATAAAGGCTAAACGGGCTAACTAGGGTATACAATCAAGGTGGGTACAATAATGAAAAAGAGAAACTTTCGGTTGAAAACAAAGAAATGCCTACATCCTTTCCTACAATACACGTCCTTCATTTTGTTTCGTACACACACCAGGCAAGTTCTAGACATTTCATAATAGCATGGAATAAACAAAACCTCACCCCACACTTATTGCACATGCTCAATTCAAGACGTATTCACAGACTCTTCAATCAACTAATTACAAGAATTCAAACATTAAGCCTCAATCACACTGAATCGACTCTATGGCCTAGGTATCTCAACATATTTACAAAGTTGCATGCTTTCATACGAATCACCTTTGCATTTCAAATATCATATACAACACGCAACCAGAATTCCGCAACCATAAAGTAACTATAGGTTTTGGGATGCAACCCACAAAAGAAACCAACTGAAAAATAAATGAAAAAAATCTACTCCTAACGACTACATTTCCCTTAAGACGGTCGTCATCCATCCATCATAGGGAACGGTCACTAACTAAGACTTCGGTTCAATGGGACCATTCTCGGTAAAAGAATCGAAAACAAATGCCGAGAAACCCAAGAATTGAATTTTTTTTTAAAAATATCGATCTTTTCGATAAAACAAAAATATGTACAAAATCAGCTAGCAACATTCAGCAGCACACAACAGCTTCACATTAATTACAATACAGAACAGAAACATCACAATCACAGGGTCACGAAATTTTTCCACAGGCACGACAACAGAACATAAACATAAACAACAACACAACCAGCACCTAACTACTCCCACCCCACACTTATATCGAACACTGTCCCCAGTGTTCACAAAAATTAACATAGCACAAAAAGTGGGTGGCGGAACTCCCTGATCAATCAAAATACTCCACTTCTTCATCAGGTGTTGCTGCCACATCTCCCATATCTGAATCACCCCCATCGTCATCATCGGACTCCACATTGGAGTCCTCACGCTGTGTCTCCTCATCTGTGGGGACATCATCATCCGTGGGCTCTACAAAAGCTGGCCCCACTCGGCATAGAGCCCTGGCATTTTCGCCAAAAGGGTAGTCTAGCTCGAGCTGCCACAGCTCCTCTTCTGTTGCTGGCCTCCCGCCTATTCGCAGTTGGAGCATCTGCATCCCGTACATGTGAGCCATGTACTGATCATCCCGAGCATGTCGCTCGGCTAGTGTAAGAACTGGCCCGTGGGTGGTGTCGGGTGCCTTAGTTTTAGTGACATCTAAGGCCTGCCGCTCCATCTGCGGGATGTAGTCAAGGGCCTCTTCCTCAATATCCAGGCCCCTCAGGAACGTGGTGAGTAGTCCACCAAATCCGTATCTATGCCCTTGATGCAAACGGGCTCTCTTCATGGCGGAGATAATCACCGCCCCCACATTGATCTCCAGCCCTTTCATCAGGGCATACACCAAGCATACACGATCCCGGGTTACATCCGTCATATGCACCCCCAGGATTAGGCAGGAACAAAAAATCTTCAGCCACATCCTGGCTTCCCTGTTCATCTGTGAGTAAGGCAAGGTCTGATGGTAGCCCCTCTCCTTATGTCTTATCCACCGAGCTATTGATAGGGTTCCACACAAAGTGCGTCTGATGTCCGCATATGGTGGAGTGATATTCAGCTGTCGAAGCACATGGGCGTCTGTGTCCCGCGCCCCTAGGATAGCATTGAGGTGGTGGGGCTCAAAAGTGACTATTTGCCCCCTTATTTTGATGGTGTGACTTCTGAGAGTCGGGTTTCAGTTGGCGTAGAATTCCCGAATCAAGTGCAAGTTGCATTCCTTGGGCTCTTCAAAGATGAAGTTCAGCCCAGCTGCCTCGATCCTATGGACAATCCTGGGGAACTCCTGTGCCAACGGTTCCCTTGCTATGTGTTCCTCGGGGAAGTACTTGCTCTCCTTGTGCTTTGCGTACCATTTCTTCCCCTCCTCTGTCACCCACCTGGTTCCGTATAGACGGCGTTGGCCGCGTGGAACCACTGGTGCTGCTAGGACTGCTGTGCCCTGTCTGATTCTTTTTCTTCCGGCGCCAGATGTTGATGCGCCTTTTCCCTTGTCTTGCATGCTTGCCATTGTTCCTGTCAAACCAAATAGACAAGTTCAATGTTAAGCCAATTCAAATTAGCTTCGACTAAGGTTGGGTTAAGCTAGTCTACCCCACACTTAGTCCTTAGCCAGAATTACAACATTAAGGCAAGATCGTACTTATTTACACAAACAAACAACAAAACATAACAAATATGCTAGTGCCTTTGGAGAATTCGACGGTATATATTCCATGTACTACTCAGACTTCGTACAGCTAACCACAATCCTTACCTATCGATAACATTTTATCCCATAGCACTTAGCAAGGAGAACAAAAGAAAATTTTAACTACATGATCCTATACAATTCACCCATTTCTTGCAATTTCCAATATTTCCTTAACCCGCGAATCCGTCGGTCTTTTAGCATATAACAGTTAGCACAATCGACTCATCTCACCCAACATGTACAATCCAGCAAGAATTTCAATAGTTCAACTCAATTTTTCCATTTCAAACTCAAAGTCAAGCCCTAGCTATGATTTTATCAAAAATTCGATAAAGGTATGTAATTATCGAGTTCAAGCAATCACACCGTTACTCCGAACATCAATCAACAATAATTCAATTGAATTTAAGCTTAATTTCTACTTAGGGCAAGTTTTGCTCATATCACATGTTCAACATCGAAAAAATTCGACAAGAATTGAGATAGAGTTGAAGAACATACCTTGAATTCGATGAAATGACGAAAACTTGATGAAATTATGGGCCTAAGTCCGTGTCACGTTGAGGGGGGAGGGGTTTTTGGGGTGTTGGTCATGGAGGGTATGAAAAATGAGGAAAAATGAGGGGGAATCAGGGTTAAAAAGTGGGAATTTCAGGAAAAATGAGGGGGAATCAGGGTTAAAAAGTGGGAATTTCGCGCGGGTCACCCGGCGACCCGGTGTGACCCGTCGCGATATACACCTCAACGTGTAACGGAGGGTAACGCGGAGCATGCCCTCCGTGACACGGAGCCATCGCGTAGGTGTTCTGGAATTTGTAAAAATTCCAGAATTACCTTCAACGTGTCACGGAGGGTAACGCGGAGGCCCTCCTCCGTGATACGGAGCCATCGCCCTGGCTCACTGTTTTGCCACTTTTTATTATTTTTCATACCTCGGATTTTCCTTTGCGATTCCTTGCATGTTTACCCTCTGTTCAACCTGAAATTCATCTTACAACAAGAAATTGGTTAGAATTATAGGATTCACTAAAAATACAAATAAAAATAAAAACTAAAATTTTTGTTATTAATAAAAAAAAATATTGTTTTTTCTGTTTTTCTTTTTTTTTCTTTTTTTTTCTACAAAATCTATTCACATTTTACAAAGAAAAATTTCACGGGTTGCCTCCCGTGTAGCGCCTGGTTTATCATCGCGGCTCGACGTCATTCAGCTCAGTCATCTTCTAGGGTGACAGACGTTTTCTCTCGACCACCATCCTCACCCCAGTAGTGCTTACATCGCTCCGATGGTTTTCCCATTAACTCTCGTGATTCAACTATCTGAGCATCATCAGCTCAATCAATCACGTTGATCACCGAGACTTCCTCGTACACAGTCGGGAGCTTGGTGGCCTTGTATACATCAAACACTTCCACCTTGTCGTGTACTCGCATGGTTAGCTGCCCTGCAGCTATATCAATCAGCGCTTTCCCGATCGCCAAGAAAGGACATCCCAAAATAAATGGGACTTCCTCGTCTGGCTCAAAATCCAGCATGACGAAATCTACCGAGAAGATAAGGGAGCGCACTTGCACCAACACATCCTCCACAATGCCATCAGGTCTGGCTAAGGACCGATCCGCTAGTTGCAAGATCACTGTTGTTGGTCTAGGACTCCTTAGACCCAACTTCTTGAATACCGATGACGGCATCAAATTAATGCTCGCTCCCAAATTACATAATCCGCGAGCTCGGATACTCTGCCCAATTGTAATTTGTATAGTAAAGCTCCCAGGAGCTTTGAGCTTTGTGGGCAATCGGTTTTGTATCCGGGAAGTGCACTCCTCCATGAGAGCCACCGTAGCATACTCAGTCAACCGACTTTTGTTCGCCACGATGTCCTTAATGTACTTTGCATACTTCGGCACTCCCTGTAAAACATCAACAAGAGGTAAGTTAATATGTACCTGTTTCAGCACCTCCATGAATTTCTTGAAACACGCCTCCTCCTTGTGTTTCTTTAATCTTTGAGGGAACGGGGGTGGTGGTCTTTTTGATTCATCTTCCTTTTTCTTCCCCCTCTCATCACTTTGCTCCCTCTCAACTTCTGCTGCTCCCGATTGTTGAGGTGGTCTTTCTGGTTCCACCTCTTTAAGCTGCAAACCACTCCTTGTGGTCACCGCATTCACCTGCTTGGGGTTGGGATCTGTGTCGCTCGGAAGTCCTCCTCTAGGCCTGGTGTTTTGGGCTCCAGCAAATTGCCTAAATTGATATTCAAGTGCCTTAGTAGCTAACTGGTTGTTCTTCACCTCGGCTGCCAATTTCACATAGTCAGCCTGCAATTGAGCTTGGTTAGCTATCATTGTCTTGAACATCTCCTCAATGCTGGGTGATGGTGGGGGAGGAGGTGCATTGTTGTTTCTATATTGTGCTTGATAGTTCTGCTGCCATCCTTGATTCCTCTGCGCCCCCTGACTCAAACTTTTCCCTTGATGGTTGTTGCTACCCCAAGAGAAATTCGGGTGATTCCTCCAGTTGGAATTGTAGCTGTTGCCATACTGTTGATGGTTGTTCCTCTGTACATTTCCCACAAAGTTCACCGAGTCAGGATTTGCTACACAACACTCAGCTGAGTGCGCACTACTCCCGCATACTTCACACCAAATCTGCTGCACTACATTCACTGGGGCTTGATTCTGGTTCATTGTCATGTTACTGAAGTGGGTGTTTAGTTGATTCTGTAAAGCAGCTATCTGTGCAGCAATAGCTGTAAAACCATCCACTTCTAGAACTCCTGCTGCTTTCCTTGTTCCTCCTCTTGACGAATCAGCATTCCACTCCGGATTTCCCTGCGAAATACGATTTAACAAGGTATACAACTCCTCATAAGTTTTCTCCAATGCTTGTCCCCCAGCTGCTGAGTCTAGCAAGATTTTTGTGTGGGGTTCCAAGCCCTCTATAAAAGTGTGCACCAGCACATCATTGGATTGATGATGATGTGGACAATCCCGCAACATGGACTTGAATCTCTCCCAAGCCTGAAATAGATTCTCTCCCTCTCTTTGTTTAAAACTTAGAATTTGACTTCTAAGTCTTGCTGTTTTACCGGATGGAAAAAATCGTATCACGAATTTCCTTGCAAGATCATCCCACGTAGTAATAGAATTAGGTGGCTCAGCTTTCAACCACCTCTTGGCTTCTCCCAATAGTGAAAATGGGAACAATGTAAGCCTGACATAATCTGATGACACTCCAGCGGGGATGTAAGTCTCACTTATCTCCAAAATTTTTTAGAGATGCTGCTGTGGATCCTAATGAGGGAGACCTGTGAACTGCCCGCTGGTGTGCAGCAAATGCACCATGTTTTGTTTGAGCTCGAACCTCCCTCCTGGCTCAGGTTTGCGGATGCTAGATGTGACATTGTTAGCATGTGGGATTGCCACCTCGCGAACCGGCCTAGCTGCCATTTCCTCGGGCACTAACATTTCCCTTACTACTAGTGGATTTTGTTGTTGCTCCATGATTGTTTGTCTGAGCAACTGCAACTTTTTCTCTAGAGCTTCTCTCCGCTGACGATGAAATTGTCTTTCAAGCTCTAAATATGAGTCCACCAGCTCCTTGTCTCTTGCCGGTGTTCAACAGAGATTATATCTGCGAAATACAGGCTAAGACCAAGTTGTCAACACTAAGAAAAAATATAGTAAATTTACACTTAAGAAAAATTCACCAATTGCTAGTCCCCGGCAACGGCGCCAAAAACTTGTTCGCGTCTGCTTTGGGGTATTTAACTACACGCAAGTGCACGTGGTCGAACAAGTAGTAAAGTGGCTTAAGTAAGCCAAGTATCAATCCCACAGGGACTGGGATAAGGTAACAAACTACTTAAGTGTTACTATACTTACTCTAAAAATGAAGACAACAGTGCAAAGAAGAATTTGATATTTGGATTTCTAATTGTATGCTAAGTATAAAACGAATATCTAATGTGAGCCTGAACTATGAATGTGAGCATGCTGAGGCTAAATGAACATGTATAGAAACTAATTATCGATACAATTTTTGGTTAATCTTTCCTCCGGTTGCTAGTCAAGAATTATTGCCAATGGATTAAAACTCTCGTATTTAACCCAACTTAAGAATCATGAACCGTCCACCTACATTTCTGTGATTAAACGAAATTCATGTTCTAGCCATACAAAACCGATTCCTTAATTGACTAATATGACTTTCAGGTATATTTCTATCCTGAAGGTAAATCAATTCTCAATTTTCCCAAACTAAGAAAAGATCATATCCTATTGATTCACAACTTTCCAATTTCTTGCTCTCTCGAGTGAAACCGGACTTTTTAGATATACATTAACATTGGCCACACATTAATGCAGTAAGAACAAGAATCAATAGAACAACCATGGAGGAAAAGATGAAAAACCCAATTGATCAATAACTACATTTCAATACAATTGTTCTTAACCTCAGCAAGAAGAGGAATTAGCCACTCATTTGTGGATTTAACATCGTTAAATGAGTGTTAAACATACAAGCAATTGAATTAAAGAAGAAGGAGATAGAGAAAAACCCTAATAATTTCGTCCCCTCAATTGCCTGTAACCCACGTTCTTGCTCCACCAAGTCAGAATAATTAAAAATGTACCTAAGTGTTCTACTTATACTAGTGGAAATTTTTCCCGAAATAACAAGCAACGTGTCACAGAGTGCATCACGGAGGCAGTACGCCACTGACGCGGACCCTTACTGGAAATTGATTGTCCAGGTAATAAGGCCCAATGTGGCACGACGTGCAACGCGGGGCTAGGCCAACGTGCCACGGCCCCAACGCGCACCCTCACTGGATTTTGGCAAAAAATCCCTCTCCAGGCAGAAGGCATCAACGAAGGCAGCGTGACACGGCTCCATCGCGGAGCCCCTTTAATTTGTGCCTTCAAATGCTTTTTCCCTTGCTAACATCTGAGTCCAACCCCAATCTCTCCCAACACGCATTTTAGCTTCCCAAAATTATATTTCACTTGCAAAAACAACGCTAATCATGTTGGTTAGTATAAATTCACATTTTATTATCAATCACATGAGAATGTATAAACATTGATAGATAAACAAGGCTAATATGACACCTTTGAGTATCACTTGGGCATATAAATTTGCCCAAGATCAATTATGTTTGAAAAACTCAACTTGAAACCAAACAAATGCGATTGCCCTAGTCAATCATCATTATCGAAATACAATCAAGCTTGTATTCGTTTTAGTTGATTTTTACATTTGAAGTTTTAATAATTTACTTTTCCAAACCAATCTCCGCTTTACTTATTTCGTAGATTAGTGAAATCAAAGTACAACCTTATAATGATTAAATTGACAAGTTCCTGTGGATACGATATCTGGACTTAACAATTCGATATTACTTGACGACTACGTGCGCTTGTGTGTGCTTGGGCTACATCAAGCTTTTGGCGCCATTGCCAGGAAGTTAATGTCACGCCCCACCTTGGGAGGCATGACTAAGACTTGGTGCCCTACTAGGACCTGGACTACTGGACTAACTGAGCCTAAGCACTTTTGTTGCCAGGCTGGCTCTAATTCTGGATTCAAGAAAACGACGGGCTATATAACAGCTGTACACACAGCCTCCGGCCGACAAGGCCTATAGCCACCTGTAAGGATATAAACAGCTAACCAGAACAACCAATTACAAGGGATCCTATGCGGGCTGAAAAGTCCATCATGCTGTCTAGTTATAGCTGAGAAATGAAATCGAGCACTAAACTGATCTGTGACCGACAAGGCCACCAACTAACAACTGAATAAGGCCCTACACGGCCAATACAACTAACTACAGGGAAAATATACAATCTACAAGCCTCTAAGAATAATAAGATGATCAGGACAGGGCCCCGGCCTACCCATACTGTATAGACAAAAAGAAAGTAAACCTCTGTCTTCCAAGCTCCGGATGAAAGGAGCTGAAGGCTCTGTATCACTGACTGGAACTACGAGGGATCTGCTCCTCGTCTATGAGTACCTGCAGGAAAGTAATGCAGTACCCCAAAACGGGCGTCAGTACCACCTGTACTGAGTATGCAAGCAATAACTGAAAGCAAACAATAATACTGATAGATACTGAAGTAATAGGAGACGAGCTGAGACTGACTGAAAAGAGCGTAACTTTACTGAAGAGAGTAAGAGTCATACCTGATAACATGACGGTCTACTTTCTATCTATTAATAACTAACACAACATAGCATACAAGAACCTTACTAGCCCCCATAAGTCGTAAGGTACCAACCAGCACACAATCTATATACCCCTACCCAGGTCATACCATCCACCCAATAACTATGAACATCCTGCTGACCCCTTAGGTATGAAACTTGGGCTCGCTGGGCCCCTGACTATAGCTGTATCTGAGTCCGTAGGACTCCTGAAATCTGTAATCTGAAATATGAAATCTGCACATGGTATAGTACTGATCAGCCTGCTATGGGGAATCTGCATCGCATCTTCGTCCGCTGGCGGACGACATGCCACTCCGTAGAGCGACGTATCCTCACCCTCTGGCGGGCGAGTCAACACAGCTATTAACCCTGGAGCGGTCAAGGAAGCTCTAAGGGTGCCCAACACAGAACAATCATGTCTCTATAGATAGCAATAGACACATGTAATATATATACTGGATCTGATAATAATATTTATGTTCTGGTATTATGTTCTGAATCTCATATGGAAATGTACTGAATCTGATACTGAAGTATACTGAATCTGTAATAATATTTCTGGAATATTCTGCTGGGACTTATATTGTTTTACTGAATTTCATGCTGAACACTGTATTATATTTCTAACATGCTTACTAAATTTCATACCGAACATAATATACGACTTCTGAAACACTCTACTGAAATTCATACTATTTTGCTACACTAGAACTACTAGCTTGCCGAAAGAAACTGGCTTTACATACCTTAACTGCCGACTTTCTGATTAACTAGCATAGCTTGGCTAGTATTCAACTATTTCTCCCAATTGTATTCATATTCACGAAAGAATAGAATTAATTCTACTATTATTTTGGAAAGAAACCATATTATGGCTATACCTACTGCCTATTCTTCGACTTATCGAAGAATGACCGAAAACTCGCTATTTCTCGGGGGTCTAGAAGGGAGAAATACTCATTTTAATGCTGGGAGTATATTAACACTAGTTTGGATCAATTCCACTTACCTAGGCTCGGCGTGACGACGATTCACTGGTCGAATTTCGCGAAACTAACTCCGTAGGAATGCTCCCTGCAGCTTTATACTTCGCTACCCGAAGTTAATTTGAGTTTGGACTGTGTTTGACGGTGTAAATGGAAGGAAATGTAATCAAACCCTTCGTTCCCCTCTGTTTCTGTTCGTTTACTGGAAATTATATAAAGGGAAAATGATTTCAAATGAAGTGGGAGCCTTATATACTTGGGGCCTTTAAGTCGCATTTGTCGAATGCGATTTATAAGTCGCATTTGTCGAATGCGATTTATAAGTCGCATTTGCCTTGCAACGCTCCGACTTGGCGCTTGTCCGGTCTCTTCCCGGGCCCTTTTATCGCACGTATGGCATTCTAAAACTCTTAACCAACATGCGATAGGCCAACTAAGTGCCAAGAACTTATGGGGCGTGACATCCTTCCCCCCTTAAGAACATTTGTACTTGAATGTTGACTTCCGTTTACAGAAATTTTAACTTGCTCTACCTTTTCTGGAAAAATTTCGGCAGAGTTTCCCCTGTAATATGGACTATCTCAAAAATACTGAAATGCAGAAAAGTCCAATACAGGTACTCCATATAATACTATAGCATCCATTACATAATAAACTGAAGTCAACATCTCACTCATACACATGAATATAAAGCAACTCATAAAACAACAATATCAACATACCTCTAACTAACTAAGTCTGAAATAACTGAGGGTATCTGGCTTTCATATCTTCTTCTGCTTCCAAAGTCATTTCCTCTCGGTTCCTGTTACGCCATAATACTTTGACAGAAGCAACATCTTTAGTTCATAATCTGCGGATCTGCCGGTCTAGTATGACTACTGGAACTTCTTCATAGGCCAACTCCTCTGTAACCTGAACATCTTGGACTGGGACAATTCTGGAGGGATCTCCTATGCACTTTCTCAGCATTGATACATGGAAAATTGGGTGGACAAATTCTAATTTTGGAGGTAAGTCTAACTCATATGCCACTTGGCCTATTCTTCGGCGAATCTGATAAGGCCCAACAAACCTCGAGATGAGGTTGCCTTTCTTGCCTAATCTCATTACACCCTTCATCGGCAAAACTTTCAGAAACACCCAATCACCCACATTAAATTCGAAGTTTCTGCGCCGCATGTCAGCATAAGATTTTTGGCGGCTCTGAGCAGTTAGTAAATGTTCTCTGATAAGCTTTACTTTTTCCTCTAACTGATGAATGATATCTGGCCCAATTAATGCTTATTCTCCTACCTCAAACCAACCAACTGGAGATCTGTACTTTCGCCCTTATAATGCCCCATAAGGCGCCATCTGAATAGCTGAATGGTAACTGTTATTATAGGTGAACTCAATGAGTGGTAAATGTTCATCCCAACTACCTCCGAAATCCAATACACATGCTCGCAACATATCCTCAAGCGTTTGAATGGTGCGTTCTGCCTGCCCATCTATCTGAGGATGAAAAGCTGTGTTCAGGTTAACCTGCATCCCCAAGCCTCTCTGAAATGATTGCCAGAATTTAGATGTAAACTACGCCCCTCTGTCAGAGATAATGGACACTGGAACACCATGCAACCTGACTATTTCTCTGATATACAACTCAGCATAATCCTCGGCGGAAAAGGTAGCCCTTACTGGCAGAAAATGAGCTGATTTTGTCAGTCTGTCAACAATCACCCAGATCGAATCATATCTACGCCTAGTGCAGGGTAATCCTGCTACAAAATCCATATTTACTGCTTCCTATTTCCATAGAGGTACAGCTATATCCTGAGTCAGTCCGCCTGGTTTCTGATGTTTAGCTTTTACCTGCTGGTAATTGGGACACTGAGCTACGAATTCTGCTATCCCCTTCTTCATTCCTGGCCATCAGTAGATTTCTTTTATATCGTGGTACATTTTCGTCGAACCTGGATGGAGAGAAGAACGTGCATAATGTACCTCACCCATAATCTGCTGGCGAAGCGTACAACGTCTGGAACACAAAGGCGATCTTTATATCACAATACCCTATCCTCAGTTATCTGAAAATCTATCACCTCTCCTTGTTGAAATCTGTTTCTAAGCTGAACCAGGATAGGATCTTCACACTGCCGTTCCTTTACTTCCACGACTAAAGATGACACTGTGGTGTTCTAGATTACCGCTCTATTGTCCTCTGTTTCTGATACACGAACGGCTAAACTAGCTAACTGATGCAATTCCCGAGCTAATTCTTGTTGCACAGGCTGTAAGTATTCCAAACTCCCTATAGACTTACGGCTAAGGGCGTCTGCCACCACATTGGCCTTTCCTGGGTGATACAAAATATTCACATCATAGTCTTTGAACAGCTCTAACCAATGACGCTGCCGCAAGTTCAGTTCTTTCTGGGTGAAGATATACTGTAGGCTCTTATGATCAGTGAAAATATCCACGTGGACGCCATACAAGTAATGTCTCCATATCTTCAAGGCGTGAATCACTGCGGCTAATTTCAGGTAATGGGTAGGATAGTTCTTTTCATGTTTCCTCAGCTGTCTGGAAGCATAAGCAATTACTTTACCATGCTGCCTCAACACACATCCTAACCCAACACCCGAAGCGTCACAATAAACTGCATAACCTTCTGTACCTTCCAACAATGATAACACTGGAGCTGATGTTAACCTATCTTTCAATTTCTGGAAGCTCTGCTCACATGCCTCAGTCCACTAAAATTTTGCTGCCTTCTGCATCAGTTTAGTCAGAGGTGCTGCTAAGGTGGAAAATCCTTCAACAAACCTTCTGTAGTACCCTGCTAACCCCAGGAAACTGCGTACCTCAGTCAGAGTGGTAGGTCTGGGCCATGCTTTTACTACTTCTATCTTCTATGTATCTACCTGTATACCAGCATTCGACACGACATGACCCAAAAGGCTACTAAATTCATCCAAAATTCACATTTAGAGAACTTGGCATATAGCTGACGGTCTGTAAGAATCTGGAGCACTGTCCGCAAATGATCCTGGTGGTCTGCCTCTCAGCGAGAATACACCAGAATATCGTCAATAAACACTATCATGAACAAGTCTAGGTATGGTCTGAAAATACTGTTCATCAGGTCCATAAACACGGCTGGAGCATTCGTCAGCCCAAAGGACAAGACTAAGAATTCAAAATGGCCGTATCTAGTCCTGAAGGCAGTCTTTGGAATGTTCCTTTCACGAATGCGAACCTGATGATATCCGGACCTTAAGTCAATTTTGGAGAAATATCTGGCTCCTTGTAACTGATCAAATGAATCGTCTATTCCGGGAAATGGATACTTATTCTTGACTGTGACTTTATTCAGTTGTCGATAATCTATACACATGCGGAGGGAACCATCCTTCTTTCTCACAAACAAAACTGGCGCACCCTTAGGTGAAGTACTCGGCCTGATAAAGCCCTTGTCTAACAAATCCTTCAACTACTCCTTTAGTTCTCTGAGTTCAGCAGGAGCCATGCGATAAGGGGGAATTGATATGGGTTGAGTGCCCGACAATAAATCAATTGCAAAGTCTATTTCCCTTTCTGGAGGAATACCAGGTAGCTCATCTGGGAATACATTGGGGAATTCATTAACCACTGGAACAGACTGGAGAGTTGGAGGCTCTACCTGAACATCCTGAACTCTAACCATGTGGTAAATGCACCCCTTGGCTATCAACTTTCTCGCCCGAAGATAGGAAATAAACCTACCATTTGGCGTAGTTGTACTGCCCTTCCACTCTCGTACTGCCTCCCTTGGAAAGTGGAATCGGACCGTCTTGGTCCAGCATTCAACATTGGCATAGCATGGAGCTAACCAATCGATACCCATAATGGCGTCAAAATCAACCATTTCTAACTCTACCAAATCTGCTGTGGTCTGACGGTTAGCAACCTCTACTGTACACCCTCGATAAACCCTTCTGGATATAATAGAGTCACCGACGGGTGTAGATACTGAAAAGGATTGCCGAAGCAATTCTGGTACAATACTGAACTTTTGAGCCACTAATAGGGTAACATAGGACAAGGTAGATTCCGGATCGATTAATACATAAGCAGGGTGAGAGAATATAGTCATCATACCTGTCACAACATCTGGAGACGCCTCTGAATCCTGTCTCCCTGGTAATGCATAGGTACGACTTGGGCCCGTACCTGAACTAGAGGCCCCTGATCTGCCTCGACCTCTGCCTTCTAAAACTGAGGGCCAAGTTTGTAAGGCCCTGACTTGGGGGGTATGACTGGCACCTGGTGCCCTACTAGGACCTGAACTGCTAGACTGTTGAGCCTAAGCACTCCTGGTGCCTGGCTGGCTCTAACTCTGATTTATGAAATCGATGGGCTATATAACGACTATAAATACAGCCCCCGGCCGACTAGGCCTATAGCCACCTGTACAACGACAACGGCCAACTAGAATTTCATCAATATAGGGGAGCCTATGCGGGCCGACAAGGCCACCATGCTGTCTAGGTACTTCTGAATCAAGAAAATAGGTGCTAAACTGCTACGTGACCGATAAGGTCACCACTACCAACTGAATAAGGCCCGTTGCCGGGGACTGTCAATTGGTAAAATTATTGTATGAAGTGTTAGTTTACTATTTCTTATTAGTGTTGACAACTTGGTCTTAGCTTGTCTTTTGCAGATATTGAATTCTGTTGAACACTGGCAAGGGAAAAGGAGCTGGTGGATTCACACTTAGAGCCGAAAAGACAATTCCATCGCCAAAGGAGAGAAGCTCTAGAGAGAAAGCTGCAGTTGCTCAGACAGTCAATCCTGGAGCAACAACAGAATCCACCCATTGTAAGGGCAATGTTAGTGCCCGAAGAAATGGCAGCTAGGCCGGTTCGCGAAGTGGCAATCCCACATGCTAACAATGTTACATCTAGCATTTGCAAACCTGAGCCAGGAGGGAGGTTCGAGCATAAACAGAATATGGTGCAATTGCTTCACACCAGCGGGCAATTCATAGGTCTCCCTCACGAGGATCCACAACATCTCCAAAACTTTTTGGAGATAAGTGACACTTACATCCCCACTGGAGTGTCACCCGATTATGTCAGGCTTACATTATTCCCATTTTCACTTTTGGGAGAAGCAAAGAGATGGCTGAAAGCTAAGCCACCTAATTCCATCACTACTTGGGATGATGTTGAAAAGAAATTCTTGATACAGTTCTTTCCATCCGATAAAACAACAAGACTTAGAAGTCAAATTTTAAGTTTTAAACAGAGAGAGGGAGAGAATCTGTATCAAGCTTGGGAAAGATTCAAATCTATGTTGCGGGATTGTCCTCATCATTACCAATCCAATGATGTGCTGGTGCATACTTCCATAGAGGGTTTGGAACCCCACACAAAAATCTTGCTAGACTCAGCAGCTGGGGGACAAGCATTAGAAAAAAACTTATGAGGAGCTGTATACCTTGTTGAACCTATTTCGTAGGGAAATCCAAAGTGGAATGCGGACTCTGTTAGAGGAGGAACAAGGAAAGCGGCAGGAGTCTTAGAAGTGGATGGTTTTACAGCTATTGCTGCACAGATAGCTGCATTACAAAATCAACTCAATACCCACTTCAGCAATATGAGCATGAATCATTCTCAAGCCCCAGTGAATGTAGTGCAGCAGATTTGGTGTGAAGTGTGCGACAGTAATGAACACTCAGCTGAGTGTTGTGGTGCGAATCATGATTCAGTAAACTTTGTTGGTAATGTATAGAGAAATAATCACCAATAGTATGGCAACAACTACAACGCTAATTGGAGAAGTCACCCGAATTTCTCTTGGAGTAGTAACAACCATCAAGGGCAGAGTTCGAGTCAGGGAGCACAGAGAAATCAAGGAGGGCAGTAGCACTATCAGTCGCAATACAGAAGCAGCAATGCACCTCCTCCACCACCATCACCCAGTATCGAGGAAATGTTCAAAACAATGATAGCTAACCAAGCTCAATTGCAGGCTGACTATGTGAAATTGGCAGCCGATGTAAAGAACAATCAGTTAGCTACAAAGGCATTGGTGTACCAGTTTGGGCAACTAGCTGGAGCTAAGAACACCAAGCCGAGAGGAGGACTTCCAAGTGACACTGACCCCAACCCCAAGCAAGTAAATTCAGTGACCATAAGCAGTGGTTTGCAACTCAAGGAGGTGGAACCAGAAAGACCACCACAGCAGTCGGGAGCATTGGAGAAGGAGAGGGAACACAATGATGATAGGGGGAAGGAGAAGGAAGCTGAACCAGAAAGACCACCACCCCCGTTCCCTCAAAGACTAAGGAAACACAAGGAGAAAACGTGTTTCAAAAAGTTCATGGAGGTTCTTAAACAGGTACACATTAATTTACCTCTTGTTGATGTTTTGCAGGGAGTGCCGAAGTACGCAAAATATATCAAGGACATCGTGGCGAACAAAAGCAGGTTGACAAAGTACGCTACAGTGGCACTTACGGAGGAGTGCACTTCCCGGATACAAAATCGATTGCCCACAAAGCTCAAAGACCCTGGGAGCTTTACAATTCAACTTACAATCGGGTAGAGTATCCGAGCTCGTGGATTATGTGATTTGGGAGCGAGTATTAACTTGATGCCGACATCGGTATTCAAGAAATTGGGGCTAGGCAGTCCTAGACCGACAACAGTGATCTTGCAACTAGCAGATCATTCTTTGGCCAAAACATATGGCATTGTGGAGGACGTGTTGGTGCAAGTGGGCTCCCTTATATTCCCGGTTGACTTCATTGTGCTGGATTTTGAGCCGGATGCGGAAGTCCCATTTATTTTGGGACGTCCTTTCTTGGCAACTGGGAAAGCACTTATTGATGTAGCTGCAGGGCAGCTAACCATGCGGGCACACGACAAGGTGGAGGTATTTGATGTGTACAAGGCCACGAAGCTTCCGGCCGTGTATGAAGAACTCTCAGTGATCAACGTGCTTAATCAAGCGAATATTGCTCAGAGTGTTGATTCGCGAGAGCTAGTGGTAAAACCACTAGTGAAGGACCCTCAAAAGTGGAATCGTGGCAAAAAGATTGAAGTGCCATGTTCTTAGTCAATGGGCAGCTATATAAGTATTACTAGGGTGAGGACGGTAGTCAAGACAAGACATCCATCACCCTAGAGGATGACTAAGCTTCAATGATGTCGAGCCGCGAAGGTAAACCAAGCGCTGCACGGGAGGCAACCCATGGAATTTTTGTAATATTTAAGTAGATTTCGTAGAAGAAAGAGAAAAAAAAAGAAAGAAAAAAAATATTAGAAAACTAAAAATAAAAATAAAAACAAAAATTGTATTTTATGTGAAACCTATGAATTCTAACCAATTTCTTGTCGTGAGATGAATTTCAGGTTGAACGGAGGGCAAAAATGCAAAGGATCGCAAAGGAAAAATCGAGGTGAGAAAAATAATAAAAAGTTGCAAAACAGTGAGCCTGTGAGATGGCTTCGTGTCACGGAGGAGGCCCTCCCCGTTACCCTCCGTGACATGTTGAGGTTTAATTCTGGAATTTTTAAAATTCCAGAATACCTCCGCGTTGGCTCCGTGTCACGGAGGGGGTGCTCCGCGTTACCCTCCGTGACACGTTGATGCTTTAATCGCGACGGGTCACACCGGGTCGCCGGGTGACCCGCGCGAAATTAACCCTTTTTAACCCCGAATTCCCTCTATTTTCCCTCATTTCTCACCCCCTCTGTGACAAAAACCCAATAAAAATCCCCCTTCCCCAACGTGACACGGACTTAGGCACAAGTTTTCTTCGATTCTTCTTCGGTTTCATCAAAGTAAAGGTATGTTCTCTATTTTCTTCTCAATTCTTGTCAAATTTGTCGAGTTTGAGCATGTAAAGTGAGAACAACTTGCCCTAATTGTAAATTGAGCTTGAATTCCTTTAAGTTTGTGTTGATTGAAGTTCGGAGTATCATTTTGAATGTATGAACTCGATAAATACATGCTTGATCGAATTTTAGTGAAATATGTAGCTAGGGTTAGAATTTGATTGCGAAGAAACGAAATGTGATTGAAAATGTGAAAATTATGGGTTGGGCATGTTGGGTAAGGTGAATTGTGTTGTGCTTGTTGTGAATATGCTAAGTAAACGATGGATTTTTTGGGAGAATGAAATTGTGAATTGCATAGAACTTGGTGAATTGCATAGGTAGTGTTGAGAGTTTTTCTGTGCTAAGTGCTATGGGATGAAATGGTATTGATGGTGATATGTTGATTAAATGTACGAAGTCTGAGTAGTACGTAGAATATATTCCATCGAATTCTCTAAATGCACAAGGCATGTTGTTGTTTCTTTTTGTAAATTGGAAAGTGAGAATGGTCTTGCCGTAATGTTGTGATTGTGGCTAAAGACTAAGTGTGGGCTGGCCTAGCTTAACCCAACCTTAGTCGAAGCTAATTTTAATTTGAATAACTTTGGGACTGTCTGTTTATTTGACAGGAACAATGGCAAGCAGGCAAGATAAAGGAAAGGGCGCATCTACATCGAGCGTCGGAAGGAAAAGAATTAGACAGGGAACAGCAGTCCCAGTAGCACCAGCGGTTCCGCGTGGCCAACGCCATCAATACGGAACCCGATGGGTGACAGAGGAAGGGAAGAAATGGTACACAAGGCATAAGAAAAGCAAATACTTCCCTGAGGAACATATTGCATGGGAGCCATTGGCATAGGAGTTCCCCAGAATTGTACACCGGATTGACGCTGCCGAGCTGAACTTCATCTTTGAAGAGCCCAAGGAGTGCAATATCCACCTGATTCAGGAGTTCTACGCCAACTAGAACCAGACACTCAGAAGTCACACCATAAAGATAAGGGGGCAGGTAGTCACCTTTGAGCCCCATCACCTTAATGCCATCTTGGGGGCGCGGGACACAGATGCCCATGTACTCCGGCAGCTGAACATCACTCCACCATATGCGGACATCAGACGCACTTTGTGTGGAGCCCGTTCTATAGCACGGTGGAGCAGGCATAAGGAGAGGGGCTACCATCAGACGCTGCCTTACTCTCAAATGAACAGGGAAGCTAGAATTTGGCTTAAGATTGTGTGTTCCTGCCTTATCCCGGGGGTGCACATGACAGATGTCACCCGGGATCGTGTGTGCTTGGTATACACCCTGATTATAGGGCTGGAGATTAATGTTAGGGCGGTGATCATCTCCGCCATGAAGAGAGCCCGTTTGCATCAAGGGCACAGGTACGGGTTTGGTGGCTTGCTGACCACGTTCCTGAGGGGCCTAGATGTTGAGGAAGAGGCCCTGGACTACATTCAGCAGATGGAGAGGCGTGCCTTAGACATCACCAAAACTAAGGCACCCGACACCACTCACGGGCCAGTTCTCACATTAGCCGAGCGACATGCTCGAGATGATCAGTATATGGCCCGCATGTTCGGGATGCAGATGCTACAGTTGCGCATAGGCGGGAGGCCAGCAACAGAAGATGAGCTGTGGCAGCTAGAGTTGGACTACCCCTTCAGCAAAAATGTCAGGGCTCTATGCCGAGTGGGGCCAGCTTTTGTGGAGCCCACTGATGATGATGTCCCCACAGATGAGGCAACGATTCGATTATATGGGGGACGAGGCAACCGCACCTGACGAAGAAGTGGAATACTTCGATTGATCAGGGAGTTTCACCACCTACTCTTATGCTATGCTGAATTTTGTGAACATTGGGGATAGTGTTTGATTTAAGTGTGGGGTGGGAGTAGTTAGGTGCTGGTTGTTTTGTTGTTATTTATGTTTCTATTTTGTTGTTGTGCCTGTGAAAAGTTGTGACCCTGTGATTTTGGTGTTTATGTTTTGTATTGTAATTTGGTGTTGTAATTAATGTGAAGCTGTTGTGTGCTGTATGGAGTTGTTGTTAGCTGGTTGTGTAAATATTGTTGTTTTATCAAAATTATCGATATTTTTAAAATTTTTCGTGAATTTTTTTTGATTGGGTTTCTCGGCGTTTGTTTTCGGTGCTTTTACCGAGAATAGTCCCATTGAATCGAAATCGTAAATAGTGACCGTTCCCTATGATGGATGGATGACGACCGTCTTAAGGGAATGTAGTCGATATGAGTAGATATCTTTTGTTCTTTTTAATTTTTTTTCTTTTGTTTGTTTGTATCCCAAACGTGTCGTTACTTTATGGTTCGGAATTCAGGTTGTGTGTTGTACATGATATTTAGAATGCAAAGGTGATTCATATGAAAGCATGCAACTTTGTGAACATGTTGAGATACCTAGACCGTAGAGTTCGATTCGGTGTGATTGAGGCTTAATGTTTGAATTCTTGTAATTAGCTGATTGAAGAGTCTGTGAATATGTCTTGAGTTGAGCATGTGCAATGAGTGTGTGGTGAGGTTTCGATTCTTCCATGCTATTGTGAAGTGTCTAATACTTGCCTGGTGTGTGTACGAAACGAAATGAAGGATGAGTATTGTAGGAAAGGAAGTAGGCATTTCTTTGATTTAACCGAAAGTTTTTTTTCATTATCTGGTTGGTCGATACATGGCTAATTATGGTAGAGAGCATTGGAGTGCTGTTAAGAGGATCCTAAGATATATCCTATCTTGAATGTACATCCTAGTTAGACCATTGAGCCTGTAGCCTATTTTTTTCTTTTGTCAAAAAGGTACAAATCAAGCTTAACCCCTTCTTTTCATTATCCGTGAATTTGATCTAAAACTCTTAAGCGCTCAAGAAAAGTAATTTTCCCACAGTGTCAAGGAGTGGTAATTGTGAAAAGAAAGAAAAAGCGGAAGTGGTGAAAGTAAAGAAAAGGTCAAGGGTGCACTTGCCGAATTTAATAAAAGGAAGATGTATAACTAATCTTTGTTATTAAGTCGAGTGTGCTTAAAGATATGGGAATAAAAATAAAGATAGACTTCAAGAATGGGAGGATGAAGGAAGAAACAATGCCCATAATGTGGTGGGATGTATGGAAAAGCGCTTAAGGGTGCTAGTTGTTATTATTGGTTAGCCCAGTATGTACTAGTTCCTTAGCTTATATTACAACCCGTTAAGTCCTACGTGATCTTACATCACTCGTTGTTATATTAGTGGAGTAATACACTAGAGGCAAGCTTATGGGTCATGACATGATGCATGTGAATTCTTTGGGAGAGAGAGCGAAATTGTGTTCATATGCCCCTGCATATAATGCTTTTGAGATCATATGATTGTAAAAGGGGAAATTCTCTTGTGTTGTGAGGGCACATGCTTGACGAGAGATTTAATTTCGTGTCGGATGTCTTGATCAACTGATTTGCATGAGTTTGCCGAGATCGAGAGTCGACTCGTGAGTCTAGGAGGTCTTAATGTGTTGAATGTCATTGTATTGATGAGACTATGCATGTTTTCTTGATGATTTTCTATGTAAATAATCGGTATAACCGTAGCTTGAGTGTCGAGCCAAAGTAGCTATGATTGGGTGTCAATTGCATGAGATGTGAGATTATTGTTCGAGGATGAACAAAGTTTTAAGTATGGGGTAAGTGATCTTGGGCAGAATTATATGCCCAAGTGATGCTCAAATGCTCTATTTCGTCTTGTTTATCTATTGTTATTTGTACATTCTCATGTGATTTGTAGTTAAAATGTGAATTTATACTAACCAAAATGATTAGTGTTGTTTTGCAGGAAAAATGGAATTTTAGAAAGCTAAAATGCATGTTGGGAGAAATCGGGAATAGACTCGGAAGTGAGCAGTGGAAAAGGCCCAGGTTATGTAGCAAATTAAGGGGCTCCGTGATGGAGCCGTGTCACACTGCCATCGCGGATGCACTCTGCCCCGGATGATGAAAATAGGCCAAGTTCCAGTGAAGGTCCGCGTTGGGGCCGTGGAACGTTGGCCAAGCCCCGCGTTGCACGCCATGGCACGTTGGGCATAATTACCTGGAGGACCGGATTCCAGTGAGGTCCGCGTTTGTGGCGTGTCACGGAGGCGTGCTCCGCGATGCACTCCGTGACACGTTGCTTGTTATTCCAGGAAAAATTTCCACTAGTATAAATAGCACACTTAGGTTTATTTTTAATTATTCTGACTTGGTTGAGCAAGAACGTGGGTTACAGGCAGTTGAGGGGACGAAATTCTTAGGGTTCTTCTCTATCTCTTTCTTCTTTATTTCAATTGTTTGTATGATTAACACTTATTTGATGATGTTTAATCCACAAATGAGTGGGTAAATTCACTTCTTGCTAAGGTTAAGAAAATTTGTAGTGGAATGTAATTATTGATCATCTTGGTTTTTCATCTTTTCTTCCATGGTTGTTCTATTAATTCTTGTTCTTACTGCATTAATGTGTGGCCAATATTAATGTATATCTAAAAAATCCGATTTGCGGCTCGAAAGAGAAAGAAATTGGAAAGTTGTGAATTAATAGGATATGATCTCTTCTTGGTTTGGGAAAATTGAGAATTGATTTACCTTCAGAATAGAAATATATCTGAAAGTCGTATTAGTCAATTAAGGAATCAAATTCGTATGGCTAGAACATGAATTTCTTCTTATCACAAAAATGTAGGTGGAAGGTTCATGATTCTTAAGTTGGGTTAAATACGAGAGTTTTAATCCATAGGCAATAATTCTTGACTAGCAACCGAAGGAAAGATTAACCAATTTGTATCAATAGATTGCTTCCCTGCATGTTCGTTTTAGCCTCAGCATGCTCATTACTATAGTTCATACTCAAATTGTACATTTGTTTTAGATTAGTATAAATTAGGAAACAACCTCCCAAACATCTTCTTGAAACTGTTGTCTGCATTATTAGAGTTAGAGTTTATTAATGCTTGATTCGATTATTACCTTGGTCCAGTCCCTGTGGGATAGATACTTGGCTACTCTATCCATTTTACTACTTGTTCGACCACGTGCACTTGCGTGTAGTTGCGAAACAGCCCGAACAAGTTGCTGGAAACTTATGAAAATGATCAACTAAAGATGAAGTGGGGGTTTATATAGTGGGGCCTGGATAGGGCCTCCGTGGCACCGCGCCATCGCGGAGGCCCTCCTTCTGTGGCACGATGCCATCGCGGAGGGGTTCTACCCCGACTCCTTCCGCGATGATTCGATGCGACGTGCATCCGGTCTTCCCCCGGGCCTTCTTCTAGCATGTATGTCATTCTAAAACCCTTAACCAACATGCGAATAGGCCATCTAGATATTAAAAATTTACGGGGTGTAACATCCTCCCCCCTTAAGAACATTCGTCCTCGAATGTAAACTTCTACTTATAGGAACCTCAACTTACTCAACTTACTTTTAGGAAAATTTCGACAGAGTTTCCCCTATAATATGGACTATCTCAAAAACCTGAAATGCAGAAAAGTCCAATACGGTGCTCCACACAATATTATATCATTTACATTAAATTCCAGGTTTCTGTGCCTCACATCAGCATACGATTTCTGGCGGCTCTGAGCAGTCAGTAGGCGTTCTATGATAAGCTTTTCCTTCTCCTCTGACTAATGAATAATATCTGGCCCAATCAGCGCTGACTCTCCTACTTCAAACCAGCCAACTGGCGATCTACATTTGTGCCTATACAATGCCTCAAAGGGCGCCATCTGGATAGGTGAGTGGTAACTATTGTTATAAGCAAACTCAATCAGCGGGAAATGCTCGTCCCAGCTACCTCCAAAGTTCATCACACATGCCCGAAGCATATCCTCGAGCGTCTAAATAGTGCGTTTCGCCTGTCCATCCATCTAAGGGTGGAATGCTGTGCTCAAATTAATCTGCGTTCCCAGACCTCTCTGAAATGACTGCCAAAATCTAGCTGTAAATTGTGCTCCTTTGTTAGAGATAATAGATACTGGAACACCGTGTAATCTAACTATTTCTCTGATATACAATTCTGTAATCTTCGGCAGAGAAAGTAGCTTTTACTGGCAGGAAATGGGCTAATTTCGTCAGTCTATCAACAATTACCCAAATTGAGTCATGTTTATGCCTAGTACGGAGTAATCCTGCTACAAAGTCCATGTTTACTGCTTCCCACTTCCAAAAAGGCACAACTATGTCCTGAGTCAATCCACCTGGTTTCTGGTGTTTCGCTTTTACTTGCTGGCAGTTAGGACACTGGGCTACAAATTCTGCTATTTCCCTTTTCATACCTGGCCATCAATAGATTTCTTTGATATCGTGGTACATTTTCGTCACGCCCGGGTGGAGAGAACAACCGGCATAATGTACCTCACTCATAATTTGCTAGCGAAGCCCTGAAATATCTTGAATACAAAGGCGGCCTTTACATCACAACACTTCATCCTTGGTTACCTGGAAATCTTGCACTTTTCCTTGATGAACTCTGTCTTTAAATCGAACCAGGTCGAGATCTTTATACTATCGTCCCTTTACTTCCACAACTAACGACGACACTGTGGTGTTCGAAATTACCGCTCTGCTGTTCTTTGTTTCTTCTACATGAATGGATAAACTGGCTAGCTGGTGCAATTCCCGAGCCAATTCCCGTTGTTCCGCTACAAGTACGCCAAACTCCCCATAGATTTATGGCTAAGGGCATTTATTACTACATTGGATCTTCTTGATTGATATAGAATATTCACATTTAGAGAACTTGACATATAATTGACGGTCATACTGGCTTATTATGCCGGAGAAACCGACAGGTAATCTACCGGTATAGCTAGAGCTTATCTGGCCTTCTGGGCCGCATGCTAATGCTACTTGCTGCTAGGATAATATGTATGACTGTCCACACACCATATGCACATATCTAATCATAGGATCCTGATAGTGATCATGATCTCTAATAATCTGGCTGAATAACTGAATAGCTGGGTTGAATGACCCGAATGCTGCAGTAATCTAACAATGCTCTAAATGTCCTGCTCAGACATCTGTAGATCATGCATAACTACGGAGTTGTGGACAGCTAACTGCTCTATTCTTCTAATTGAGCAACTGTAGAGCTGGGCTTAGTTGGGCTTACTTTCAGGCGATCAGCCCCCGAATCTTCATAGGGAACCTACCGATTTCCTTGTCTTAGTAAACACTGTGCTAGCAGAGTACTACCAATTCCTTATGCCTGGTTCGTATCCACTCGGATCTATACTGTTGTTTTGGGAAATTCTCGGTCTTATGAGCCATTTTGTAAAGGCTGGCCTTCTGCTAGGGCTCTGTATCTGAATATCTTACGAGAACCAGCTGAAGTACTAGTCCGTCACTGACTACTGATGTGGACTCCTCCATGGGGTACCCACGGGTTTGTCTGACTGGGACGGCTGGCTGACTTGCAAGGTGTTCTGCATGATAACTGCTAGGTTGACTAAAGCTGACTCTCAGCCTACAAGGCTGGGAAAGCAATGTACGACTACTTAGCATGTTGGAGAATCCTGGTGTTACCAACCTCTGAAATATGCTTAGTCGGTTTCTATCCTTGGTTCTGGCATATGCGATCACATTAATGATCTTTAGGGATACTCCCTTGCTAATACAGGCGCTAGCTGGTCGTTAGACCGTCTAACTGCGCCCGTATCATCTAACTACCCAATTTAGACTACTAACTCTTGTGAGCTTTTGAAGTCTAGATCTGGCAACAAGCATGTAAGTCCATTAACTCAATAAACTGGGAATTGAGGAAGTTTCTATGGCTTTATACGTGAATCACACTTACCTGCCCCCTTCTTGGCAAGGGGTCCTGCAGTACGATCTACCTGTGTGACTGTAACCCCTATTGGCAGCTACTCACAACATATCTGGCATGTGTATATAAACATATCAACAACTACGTACCATACATACTGGATTTTTGTAGTAATACGTAATCTCTGACATACTTTACTAAATTTCATACTGCACATGCTATACTGCTTCTACAATCTAATAATATCTCCTATCCTCTCGTACCATTTCATTGGATTTTTTGTCCCATTCTGGAAGCAACAACCACACACATTTTATCTATGATCTGCTATTCGAAATTCCGTGACTCTTACAACGTGGGGTCAACATCCGAACCTTATGGCCTTACTTGGTCTTATATTAAGGGCCCGTGGCTGTCTGCTGGGCCTGATCTCCAGGCCGCACTGGATTAGAGTCTCTGGGTCGGCAGTCCCTTAACTTCCCCCTAAGCGGACATACCGTAACATTCTGGACTATAAGCTTACTATCTCTTAGCTGTCAGTTCGAGGCTTAGTCCTTAATACACGATGTTCTCTCAATCTGGTGGTGATTCTAATTTCCCCTCAAAATCTGGTATTCCTGCTTCTTCCCCTTATATTGCTTAAGCTGAGCTCTGGGTTCAAGGTACCTGCCTTACATTGCCAATAAGGTTACTGGTCAAGTCTCAGCCTATACTTCTTCTGGCTTGCAGCCGGACCCATCTGATTCATATGACCTCCCTACCTTTCGATATCACAACTGAAATCATAACTATTATCTCAAAGGTATATCCTGCCGTTATTAGCGTTTTATGGCGGACTCAACCTTTTTCTGACTCGAACTTAACTATTACTAGGAGTTCATCACTTAAAGGTCTTTTACTCCCACTTTGGTAAGCTAATAGTCTTACTCGCTCTTTTGACTTATTACCGTGAGGGTCTGCACAACTTACGTAATCATAGGGGCTCCTTACTCCTTCTAACACTTTCTGGAATCAACCAATCCATCTTCACTTACTGCTTACTTTGGGAAACATCGCCTCAATCCTTATGCCCTTTGCTATATTGGAATCAAAACTAAGATGTAGGAACTTACTACAGCGAAACAAAATATGGAACTGTACCACATCTTAATGGATGGAGGTGGGAATCCTACATTTCCCTCTCTTTCTCACACCTATCTAATAATCTAATATTGTCTATCATCTTAATCAGATCTTATATATTTAACAAATAAAATCAACTCATTTATACGCTATGCTTCTGACTTCCTACTCTGAAGTTATTGACATATACTGGGGATGGTACCGATAAAGGTATCACATTGGGAGGTCCCTAATACCTCCTCCTGCTGCTGTAGTTACCTTGTAACTGGCTGGTGCCCTCTCCTGTTGCTATATCTGATCTTCTGCCTGTGATAGGATATCACTGATCTGACTTGTATCTGTATTCAAAGAGTATGATAAGTTTTAGGGACTCAACCCTATACTATACCGCTCTATAGCACGACTGAATGAGAAGAAAGAGTAACCATCCTATCATGCCTTGCAGCCTCCTGCCTATAGTATGTGGTCCACAACACATCCATAGACAAGACTCTACTTAGCATGACTTGCAGACTCCCTGGGACACGACCTGCTCTGATACAAAGTTTGTCAGGCCCCGCCTTGGGGGGTATACTGGCACCTGGTGCCCTACTAGGACCTGAACTGCTAGACTGTTGAGCCTAAGCACTCCTGGTGCCTGGCTGGCTCTAACTCTGATTTATGAAATCGGCGGGCTATATAACGGCTGTAAATACAACCCCCGGCCGACTAGGCCTATAGCCACCTGTACGACGACAACAACCAACCAAAATTTCATCAATATAGGGGAGCCTATGCGGGCTGACAAGGCCACCATGCTGTCTAGGTACTTCTGAATCAAGAAAACAGGTGCTAAACTGCTACGTGACCGATAAGGTCACCACTACCAACTGAATAAGGCCCCACACGACCATCATAAATAAGCTAAGACATACACACGGCCTCACATGATCGGTACAACTAATCACAGGGAATATATAATCTGCAAGCCTCTAAGAATACTGATAAGAAGGTCGGGACAGGGCCCCGACCTACCCATACTGTATAACAAAAGAAAATAGAGTAGACCTCTGACAATCGAGCTTCGGATGATAGGAGCTGATGAATCTGTGTGCTGGCTGGAATCATGAGGTATCGGCTCCTCGTCTATGAGTACCTGCAGGCAAGTAATGCAGCGCCCCAAACGGGTGTCAGTACCACTGGTACTGAGTATGTAAAGCAAATAGAACATAACTGAATATAAGCAATAATATTGGTAGTTCTGAATAGTAGAAGGTAGCTGAAACAATTTGGGCTGGCGGAATCTGAAATAAGATTATCTGTACAGAAGGTAAGATAGAAGCATACCTGTCGATGTGGCGTGCTGCTATCTATCAGCTAATAAATAACATATATATACATATATAACATATAAGGACCTATACCAGCCCCCATAAGCCGGAAGGTGCCAACCAACACACAATCTATATACCCCTACCCGGGTCAAAACCATCCAAAAGTAAATACTTCAACACACAATCTTATCACAGAAATATAGGTGGAAGGTTCATGATTCTTAAGTTGGGTTAAATACGAGAGTTTTAATTCATAGGCAATAATTCTTGACTAGAAACCGAAGAAAAGATTAACCAATTTGTATCAATAGATTGCTTCCCTGCATGTTCATTTTAGCCTCAGCATGCTCATTACTATAGTTCAGACTCAAATTGTACATTTGTTTTAGATTAGTATAAATTAGGAAACAACCTCCCAAAAATCTTCTTGAAACTGTTGTCTGCATTATTAGAGTTAGAGTTTATTAACGCTTGATTCGATTATTACCTCGGTCCAGTCCCTGTGGGATCGATACTTGGCTACTCTAGCCATTTTACTACTTGTTCGACCACGTGCACTTGCGTGTAGTTGCGAAACAGCCCGAACAAGTTTTTGGCGCCGTTGCCGGGGACTGTCAATTGGTAAAATTATTGTATGAAGTGTTAGTTTACTATTTCTTATTAGTGTTGAAAACTTGGTCTTAGCTTGTCTTTTGCAGATATTGAATTCTGTTGAACACTGGCAAGGACAAGGAGCTGGTGGATTCACACTTAGAGCCGGAAAGACAATTCCATCGCCAAAGAAGAGAAGCTCTAGAGAGAAAGCTGCAGTTGCTCGACAGGGTAAGCTTTAATGCTATGCTGATCAGCCTGATATTGTAAACTGTAATCTGTAGCTGTATTTGTATCTGTAATTTGCCCTCTAGGCGCAAGCGCTCGACAGGGTAAGCTTTAATGCTATGCTGATCAGCCTGATATGGGGAATGCTGCATCCCATCTTCGTCCTACTGCGGACGGCATGCCACTCCTTGGAGTGATGTATCCTCACCCTCTGGCGGGCGAGTCGACACAGCTATTAACCTTGGGGCGGCAAGAAAGCTCTAAGGGTGCCCACATATCTCAAACAAGTCTCAACAAACAATAATCACATATAGCAAGCATGTTCGATCTGAAAATACTATCCATGTTTTGATATTCTATTCTGAATCTCTTTTCTACATTAAACTGATTCTGTTACTGTGCTAACTGTATCTGAAATAATATCTGGCTGTCTGATACTGACTTACTGATTTTTATTCGTAATATAGCATAATAACATAAAACATGCATGCTGAATTCTATACTGGACTCAACACTCGACTTATGGATTCTTTCTTCTAGAGTTCACACTATTTGCTATACTACGATTACTAACTTGCCAAAGGAACATGCTTTACATACCTCCGTCTCTGACTTCTTGGCTAACTAGCGTAACTTGGCCAGTATCCAGCTATTTCCCCCAACTGCATTCATAATTAAAACCATTAGAATTAAATTCATCAACATTCTAGAAGAAAATATCACTTTAATATATATATATAGCCCAAACTTTGGCTTATCAAAAAACAACCGAAAACTCGGTATTTCTCGGAAGTCCAAAAGGGAGAAGTACTCACTTTAGGGCTAGGAGTATATTGATACTAATTTGGAGCAATTTCACTTACCTTAGCTCGGTAGCACGATGGTTCGCCGACCGAATTTTGCGAAACTAAACCCGTAGGAATGCTCTCTGCAGCTTTATGCTTCGGTATCTAGGATTAATTTGAGTTTGGGCCGCATTTGGCGGCGTAATCGGATGAAAAATGGATAGGGTGGTTCGTTTCTCCCTCTCTCTGGTTTGCTATCTGTAAGTTGCTAGAAACTTATGAAAATGATCAACTAAAGATGAAGTGGGGGTTTATATAGTGGGGCCTGGACAGGGCCTCCGTGGCACGGCGCCATCGCAGAGGCCCTCCCTCCGTGGCACGGTGCCATAGCGGAGGGGTTTTGCCCCGACTCCTTCAGTGATGATTCGATGCGACGTGCATCCGGTCTTCCCCCGGGCCTTCTTCTAGAATGTATGGCATTCTAAAATCCTTAACCAACATACAAATAGGCCATCTAGATATTAAAAATTTATGGGGTGTAACACTGCGCTCTGCCGGGGCTGCTGGAGCTCGCGACCCTGTTGATGCCCTGTCCTGTCTATCCCGGTCACCCTGACCCCTGGCTGGACAATCTCTCATCACTGACCCTCCTGTACACATATATAACACCTTGTGGAGCCATATCTGCAAGCTCTAGAGTAGCGTCGGCTGCAAATAGGGCAAAGTGGTGGTGTATACCTGTTCTGGTCTGCTCTCCTCTGCTGGGGTGAATCTACTGTTCGAGAACTTCCGCCGGACTCTGACTGTCCTCGGCGACTGAATCTACCCCTCTGCTGCTGTGATGGAGGCGGGGGTCTAGGTGGCCTATCTGACAACCGTGGCCTAGGTCCTCTCCGAATCTCCCCCTATAACTCATCTGACCTGTCCCTGCGGCGCTGTTCCTGACTTTTTTGTCTACTATGCGGTTGCCGCTGTCTGAGGCCCTCAATAATCTGAGCAAAAGCCTGCGCTCGAGCAATATCCATATCTTCCCGTAAAGTAGCTGTCATACAGGCCTCAATATACTCTGGGTTCAGCCCTATAATAAATCGATGGACTCTGGATGGCATGGTGTCTACAAAGGCTGGAGCATATCGGGCCAAAGAATTGAACTACAGGGCGTATTCTCGAACACTCATCGCCCCCTGCTCCAGGTGTAAAAACTGGTCCATCTAGGCCTGTCGGATCTCTCGTGGTAGGTAACGGTCCAGGAAAGCCTCTGAAAAGCCGGACCAGGTCGGAGGGGCAACATCTCTCCCTCAGGACCTTTCTCAACTCTCATACCACAACACAGAAATATCCCATAGTCGGAATACTGCCAATTCAACCGACTCTGTAGATGTAACATGCATTACCCAGAAAATCCTCTACATCTGATCCAGGGGGTCCTCTATTCGATCTGTCCCAATAAACTGTGAGGGACCTAGTGCCAGGAATTCTCGGACCCTCGAACTACCAGGCCCACCTGATGATTCTGCTGCTGTAGGTGGCATTGACTGGCGTTGAGTAGCCATCATTTGCGCTAACATAACTACTGCACTCCTGACCTTATGGTCAGATGGTGTAGGTATAGGAACTGTCGGAGGTGGTGTCGTCCCGAATGGCTCCTGATAGGGTGGAGACTGCTGAGAAGGTCGGGACGATGCCTCTGTATCGCCCTCAGATCGGGCTGATTCTAAACGAGGCTGAGGCATCCTGCTGGTGCCCTCTCCTGCTGCTATGTCCAATCTTCTGCCTGTGATAGGATGTCGTTGATCTGATATTTTATCTGTAAACAAAGAGTATAATAAGCTTTAGGGACTCAACCCTATACTGTACTTCTCTATGGTACGACTGAATATGAAGAAAGAGTAACCATCCTATCATGCCTTGTAGCCTCCTGCCTATGGTATGTGGTGCACAACACATCCATAGACAAGACTCTACTTAGCACGGCTTGCAGACTCCCTGGGATACGACCTGCTCTGATATCAAGTTTGTCACGCCTCACCTTGGGAGGCATGACTGGAACTTGTGCCCTACTAGGACCTGGACTACTGGACTAACTGAGCCTAAGCACTTCTGGTGCCAGGCGCGCTCTAACTCTAGATTCAAGAAAACGACGGGCTATATAACGGCTGTAAACACAGTCTCTGGCCGACAAGGCCTATAGCCACCTGTAAGGATATAAACAGCTAACCAGAACAACCAACTACAAGGGATCCTATGCGGGCCGACAAGGCCACCATGCTGTCTAGTTATAGCTGAGAAATGAAATCGAGCACTAAACTGATCTGTTACCGACAAGGCCACCAACTAACAACTGAATAAGGCCCCACACAGCCAATACAGCTAACCACAGGTAAAATATACAATCTGCAAGCCTCTAAGAATAATAAGATGGTCGGAACAGGACCCCGACCTACCCATACTGTATAGACAAGAAGAAAGTAAACCTCTGTCTTCCAAGCTTCGGATGAAAGGAGCTGAAGGCTCTGTATCGTTGATTGGAACTACGAGGGATCTGTTCCTCATCTATGAGTACCTGCAGGAAAGTAATGCAGCGCCACAAAATGGGCGTCAGTACCACTGGTACTGAGTATACAAGAAATAATTGAAAGCAAACAATAATACTGATAGATACTGAAGTAACAGGAGACGGGCTGAGACTGACTGAAAAGAGTGTAACTTTACTGAAGAGAGTAAGAGTCATACCTGATAACAGGGTGGTCTACTTTCTATCTATTAATAACTAACACAACATAGCATACAAGAACCTTACCAGCCCCCATAAGCCATAAGGTACCAACCAGCACACAATCTATATACCCCTACCCAGGTCATACCATCCACCTAATAACTATGAGCATCCTGCCAGCCTCCTGGGGATGTAACATGGGCTTGCTGGGCCCCTGACTATAGCTGTATCTGAGTTTGGAGGACTCCTGAAATCTGAAATCTAAAATCTAAAATCTGTAATCTGAAATCTTAAATATGCACCCCGGGTGCAAGCGCTCGACAGGGGGTGTGGTATAGTGCTGATCAGGCTGCTATGGGGAATCTGCATCCCATCTTCGTCCGCAGGCGGACGACATGCCACTCCGTAGAGTGACGTATCCTCACCCTCTGGCGGGCGAGTCGACACAGCTATTAACCCTGGGGCGATCAAGGAAGCTCTAAGGTTGCCCAACACAGAACAATCATGTCTCCACAGATAGCAATAGGCACATGTAATATATATACTGGATCTAATAATAATATTTATGTTCTGGTATTCTGTTCTGAATCTCATATGGAAATGTACTGAATGTGATATTGAAGTATACTGAATCTGTAATAATATTTCTAGAATATTCTGCTGGGACTTATACTATTTTACTGAGTTTCATGCTGAACACTGTATTATATTTCTAACATGCTTACTAAATTTCATATTGAACATAATATATGACTTTTGAAACACTCTACTGAAATTCGTACTATTTTGCTATATTAGAACTACTAGCTTGCCGAAAGAAACTGGCTTTACATACCTCAACTGCCGACTTTCTGATTAATTGGCGTAGCTCGGCTAGTATTCAGCTATTTCTCCCAACTGTATTCATATTCACGAAAGAATAGAATTAATTCTACTATTATTTTGGAAAGAAACCATATTATGGCTATACCTACTACCTATTCTTTGACTTATCGAAGAACGGCCGAAAACTCGCTATTTCTCGGGGGTCTAGAAGGGAGAAATACTCACTTTAATGGTGGGAGTATATTAACACAAAGGTATCGAGAAATCTTGAAGTGGATGGTGTAGCGGCAATCAGGGCAGACATTAGCCTATTGGTGAATGTGATCATTAAGTTGGTGATCACACCAGCAAGAGGCCAAGTGCAGCAGGTACAACAGGTACAAATCCCACCACCATAATGTGAGGCGTGTAGAGAAGGCCACTCCTATTCATGTTGTCCTCTTAATCCTGAGTCTGTATATTTTGTGGGATAACAAGGTGGTGGTGGAGGTTTTGTAGGTAATGACTATAATCAGGGGTACCAGAATGGAAAAAATCTCCTATAGGAGGGAATCAAAACTTCCAAAGGCCCCAAAACACTTATCAAAGGACACACGGCCAACAAAATAACAATTCTATTGAGGAGACAATGAAGCAATGGATGATGTAGTAGATGCAAATGGTAAATGAAATGCAAAAATCCATCCATGAGCTTGAAAGGCAAATGGGGCAATTGGCCCTACAACAGAACAACATACCACAGGGGGCACTCCCTAGTAATATTGAGAAGAAACCAAAGGAAATATAAATGCTATTCCTTACGCAGTGGTAAGAGTTAGGTGAAGTGAACCCCAGATAGGAAAAGACTAATGAGGAACAAGCTATGAAATCCAAGACTGAGGTAGGGGAGTCGAGCAACCCACAACCAAAAATTGCAGTAGCTAGACCACCTCTCCCATTTCCTCAAAGGTTGAATAAAAAGACAGAAGACACAGCCTGTAGTAAGTTTCTTGAGTTGTTAAAGCAGGTTCATGTGAATATTACGCTGGTGGAGCTTTTGTAGGAAGTTTCGAAGTACGCCAGGTATCTTAGGGATATCGTGTCCAATAAGAGGAGGCATACAAAGTTTGAAACCGTGTCTTGTGGAAGAGGGAAGTTCCCGAATCAAGAACAAAATTACTAAAAGTTAAAGTATCCTAGGAGTTTCACTCCTGTCACTATTGGAAGCAAGAAAGTTGGGTCAGCTTTGTGTGATTTGGGTGAGAGCATCAATTTGATGCCTGTATCCTTGTTCAAAACTCTGGGATTAGGTGAACTACGTCCTACTACAGTGACGTTGCAGCTTACAAATCGATCTCTGGCCTATCCCGAGGGAATCATTGGAGATGTCTTGATTAAGGTAGGATCTTTCATCCTGCCGGTGGACTTTATAATCTTAGACTATGAGGAAGATGCAACAGTTTTCCTCATTTTGGGTAGAGGATTTTTAGCCACCGCCGACGCAGTCATACATGTTAAGTTGGGCAAGATGTCTATGAGAGTGATGGTCATAAGGTAGTGTTTGAAGTGTTTAGAGCAGCATGAATGCCACCTCATTATGAGGACTTCAAGATGTAGCCGACAAGAGAACCTAGAGGTTTAATCAATTAGTGGAGCAGGAAGTGCTGCATGAAAGTTTAGCAGATCCTTGGTATGGTCCAAGTCCACTTGGATGAAGGAGTGACGGGGACCATAGTCGTGCCGTGATGTTAAATCAGGCGCTGCATGGGAGGCAACCTATGAATATCAAGCCACGACGTTAAATAAGAGGTTTGCTGGGAGGCAACCCATCCTCTTTTTAACATTTTGTATGTTTTTCTTTGATTTTTAGAGACGAACAGGAGTAAGAGACAAGAACAAGCTGCGACATTGAGTTAAAAGTGTAAGTCTAAGGTAAGACACCTGACATGAGACACTGGGAGTTAATTCCTAGAAGAAAATGTTTTGTCAGGTGAGGCTATAGGGGCACGCCGCGCCAGCCTCTATCCCCAAAGGAATTTTTTTTAAAGTCTGTGGTGATATGGAGGGGGCGGCTCGCAAGGGGCTATTTGGATGAAAAGTTTTGGTCAATATTGACTTAAAAGACCTTAAATTACATAAAAGCCCATGCCCCACCTTTTATTTAAAGTCCCATTCATCTTTTTCCCACAAAAAGTTGAAAAACAAAAAAAATAAAAATTTCTCTCTGTCTCTCTCCCCCATAGGACCGTAACTCCCATTCCTTCTCTCCTCCATTGTTGTCTTCTCCAACAAGTTGGTGAATCTCTCATCTTCAACTCAAGTAAGTATATTTCCTCTCTCTTGTTTGAGTAACGATGCAAGCGTGCTCCCACACCCTTCTCCCCTAAGATTTAGAACCCAAAATCACCATTGTTGGTGAAACACTTTAATTTCATGTTTTGGGTTTTACAAGCTTAAAGTCTTAAATTATTTTATGAATGAATGTTATTTTTGTTAGGTAGATTGATTCTTGATTGAATATGGTGATTTGAACTTATGGGGATGATGGGTAAGGTGAATTGAATTCTTAAATGTTGCTGGGTAAGTGCATTAATTGTGGAGAGAGAAAGTACATGAAGCTTTGAATTCTTGAATGTAATAAGTGCTTGAGTTGGTGAAATTCTTGATTAATTCATGTTGAATGGTAGTAAATTGTTTATTGTTGGTTGATTGAATTGAATGTTGTTACTCCATTACATGAATTACTTGAATTGTGAATTGGAGAAGGAAAGTGAGAAGGATAACCTAGATAGTGCATTCTTGATTAAAAGTTAAAAGCTAAAGGAGAGTTGAAAAGAAAGAAAAATTCATGAACTTAGTGTAGTATGAGTTAGTGAATTAAATTGGATTGTTGAGATTTGATGATGATGGGGAAAGTCTTGAGTATCCTATTCGACAAATTCTCACATATACGCTAGCAAATTAAGTGTGGGGTGAATTTTGCACCTTCCACACTTAGTTAGTTAGCCAATTGGTTCACAAACTAATTTTGTAGAGTTCTTGATTTTTTGCTTTCTAGGTACCATGACACCAAAAGGAAAGGAGGTGGTTGTAGCTGAGAAGAGCCGAAAGAGGGGTAGAAAAAAAAATGGAAGCTAGTTCTTTGGCTCCCAAAGCAAGCCCGACAAGGAGATTCGGAGCGAAAGCAGTGGAGACTCATGGGCTTACTTGGTTCAACACTAAAAAACAAGCCAAGTATGCACCTGAGAACTGGATAGATGAGGGCCGCTTGGCACTCGAATTCCCGGCTATTCGGGATAAGATACGTGAGTTGGGAGCTGGCTATATCTTCAATGAGCCGGAGAGGTGCAACTTCACTTTGGTGAGGAAATTCTATGCAAATTGGGACACCTCATTCGGAGAGAGTACAAAGGTCAAGATCAGAGGACAGGTGGTGCAATTCACAGCTAAAAGGTTCAATATTTTCTTAGAGACACATGCAGTAGACACTTGGGAGTATTTCATCTTGTTGGAGAAGCCGCCATACAGAGACATTCGCCACACTTTGTGCGGTGAGCACTCATCCACCTGATGGGTGAGGGATCAAAATGGCACCCATTTCACACTTGCGCTTGCTTATTTGAATAGGGAGGTAAAGGTGTGGGTGAAGTTGGTATATGCTGTCTTTCTCCCTGGGACACATTTGACAAAGGTGAGTTGCGAGCAAATTGTCTTGGTGTACATGTTAATGAAGGGGATACCCCTAAATTTTGGTTCTATGATTCGTCATAATATGAGGAGATCACGAGACAATTGTAGATGGAAGTATTGTCATGGCAGTCTCTTGATCATGTACTTGAGGGAGGCAGGTATCGAGGAGGAGGATGCAGACCTTGTTTTACCTTTGGCAGGACATTTGGTTGGACAGATGATAGACATCACAAAGGTGAAAGAGATTTCCCCTTTCGCAGGCCCCTCTCTTATTATAGTTGATCAGCAAGCCCGAGATGAGAGTTGGTAGGGTCATATGTTTGGGATGTTGGAATTACAACTGAAGACAGGAGGTCAACCAACCACTGCAGAGGAGATGTCGGCTTTAGAGGTACGGTACCCACTCACAGAGAGTGATATGTTGATGTGCCGAGTGGGCCCAAATTTTGTGGAGCCGCTTAACGATGATGAGGCTACAGTCCCTACTGATGGTGTTGATGATTTAGACATGAAAGAGGATGATGCTGCTATAGGTGTCATGCAGGATGATGCTTAGCAACCAGGAAGTTTCTTTTCTCTCCCTTTATGATGTGATTGTGTGTGCACTGAGGACAGTGCACCTTTTTAAGTGTAGGGTGGAGGAAAGTTAGATTCCTGTTGTTCTTTAATTGTTATATTTGTAGGTTGTAGCATTATTATGTCATTCTTGGTAGCAGTAGCTTGATGATTCATAGGTCATGGATTGTAATAGATAGTATAATGATGTTGACTTGTAGGCCTGAGATGTTTGACTTGTTGTTCGTCTTGATTATGTTATGTTTAGTTGCTTTATTTTGGGTTAAGTTTTTTATTTTGTTTTGTTTGAGTCATTGTAGCCATAGAGTAATGATGTGTCCCTATGATAGATGGATGAAAACCGTCTTAAGGGAAGTTTCATCACATTTTTTTAGAATTGAGTCGTAGGTCATCCACTTGTTTGATTGTTGATATTCTGCTTAGCTGCTATGCTAGAGTAAATAATGTGTTCATCTTGATTGCATAAGTTAGAATCCTTGAGAGACGCACGTATCTCTTTAATTTGACTCAACATATCCTTAGGGCTTAATTATGAATTTAACTTGTCATTCACTATGATTGTGTGAATGTGTAGATGTAAAAATTGATTAGATTCTTGTTGCCATGAGAGATGAGCTGAATTGTTTTGTATATATATATCGTAGCATCTAGAACTTGCCTTAGTGTATGTAGGATAACTAATTGATAGGGAGTTGAGAGATGATCAAGGCACTTCTTTGAAGAAGCCAATTTTTTTTTCCTATAGTTGTTTTACCTTCCTAATCATTCTCCCTAGTTACCCCGTTTGAGCTTAAAAGCCTTATTCTTTCTTAGCCTCAATAGTAGCTTAATCCCTCTTTTGATGAGACCTCAGACTTATTGATCTAAAGTAGTCTTAGGCACTTTTAGACTTGAAAGTAAAGGTCCACCGAAGTATAATATTAAGGGAAAAAAAGTGAGAAGAAGGGGTGCCCATAAAAAAATTGTGTTGTCTACTTACTGCTAGGGAATTGAAAAAGAGAGCTTAATTGAAAAATTCTTAGTTATTCTATGATTAGAAAACTAGCAGTCAAGAAGTAAAATGGGGCATGAAAAGAAAAGACAAGAGTGAGTAGAGGAAACGGTGAACAAGCAAGGAAAGAGGCGGTGGACAAGAAAAGTAAGATATGTCTTAAAAGTACTTAGGGTGGCAGTCACTATAAAATGAAATATCAATCCTACCTATTCCTTAGCCGACATTACAACCAAGAAAAGTCCTTGTGATCTTAATCTGTTGAAGCAATTAGGTAGTCTTAATGTACATGAAGGGCAAGCCTATGGTATGTTGCGTATGTGCATTACATCATTTGTGAGTGTGAGTGTGTGTTACTTATTGTGTTCCATGTCTTACATTGATGAGTTTGAGAGAGGAACATCACTTTTAGTGATGGGCACAAGAGGTCTAATTCAGTGTATTACTTGTTGCATGTCTCACATTTAATTATTTTGGCCCTTTGTATTAAAAATATGAGTCATTTATAGAGGTTGTGTGTTCTTGATTGTGAAATCTTTCTATGTGCTTTGTCGAGAATTATTTTATGATGATAAACCACTTTATGTTTGCTCCATGCTAGTTGGTTGAATATGAGTTGATAGAGGTGTCAAGTGTGATGGTGAAACATGATTTTAAGTATATTTTAAGGATTGTTCAAGGACGAATAATGGTTTAAGTATGGAGTGGTGATGTTTGGCATATTTTTATGCCTATTTGCCATGTTTTTACTCATATTTGATCATGTTTTGAGTTCATCATCCTTAATTTATGCTTAAATTCATGCATGTATGTGTTTTATGCGCTAGCAAATGATTTGAGTTGATTTGAGCAGGAAACTAGGTAAAACGGGCTTAAAATGATGCAAGAAATGAAGATTTGAGGATCTGACAGGTTTGGTGCTATGGCTGGCGCCTCGCACCAAGTCCCAAACTTCAGAGAAGAAAATCTCAAGCTGGTGCTATGACTGGCGCCCTGCACCAGGTCCCAAACTTCAGAGAAAAAATCTCAGTCTGGTGCTATGGCTGGGGCAGCGGGCCAAACTTTATCTGGAGCTGAAATTGCTGGAAATTTGACTAAGTCTGTGTGGATATTAGAGGGACATCACGCCAGACCCATTTTGGGGAGAAAAATGCTAATTTTAAAGTCAAGTCTTTAAGGGCAGAAGCGTCATTTGAAGGCTCATCTATAAATATAAGCCTTAGGTTGTTTGTTACGTAGTTTTTGATTTCTTGGAGTAGTCCTGGACTTCTTTGAAGTAGTCTTTACTCATTTTTTATCTCGTAGTTCATTCATGAAAGCTTGTAGGCTGTTTGGAAGGAAGACAAGGTTCTACAACTAGGTTTTCTCTTTTTTACTTTGTATTTTCACATGATGATGACTAAATATTTGTTTTTCCGCTCGTCTATGAGTGGCTAAACTCATATTCTAGGGTTGTTGCCATGGTGAATGGTTGATTGTTTGACAGACTAAATAAACTTAGTTTTGATTCTTCTTTTATGGTTGTTTGTATTTATTTATATTAATTTAATATTTATGAGATTGATCACCTTGTAAGTAATTTGTTGACTTTCAATTGAACTTGGAAAAAGAAATCAAAAGGGTTAAAAATAAATACAGAACGGGAATTCAAGGACCTTTGAACCCACTGGTGATAGGATAGAAGTTGTTGTTGAGGATAGAGATATATCCTTCAACTCTGTTTATTTGAAATACAAGTAGGTATAATCGTCGTTTAATTGTTCTCCTGCGACCAAGGGATATAGGTGTTAGGGTTCATGAAATAGTTTTTGGATGCTAAGGATAGTGGCAAGAAATGGGATAGTAACTTGCAACTAACAACCGTAGGAAGAATCATGCTAGTTTAATTAAGTCTGAAAAACTCAACTTGAAACCAACTATATGCAATTGTCCTAGTCTGTCATTATTATCGAAATACAATCAAGCTTGCATTCATTTTAGTTAATTTTTACATTTGAAGTTTTAGTAGTTTAATTTTTCAAACCAATCTCCATTTTACTTGTTTCGTAGATTAGTGAAATCAAAGTATAACCTTATAATGATTAAATTAACAAGTCTCTGTGGGTACGATATCTGAACTTAACAATCCTATATTACTTGACGGTCACGTGCGCTTGCGCACGCTTGGGCAACATCAGTCACAAAGTGAATAGGTGGGAAGATGAACTACATGGAGAAGGAGTAGACGATATGGATGGAGAATGCCCCGTGGTGAATACATGAAAGGTGTAGGCATAAATGTATAATAATTCTTTCTAGTGAATGGAGGCACCTGAGGTAAACCATGGTAGTATGAAGGATACATAGTTCTAAAGGGGACATAAGGCAGTGGAGACAAGTGCATATGAGGAGCAGAAGGAAGAGGACTAGAACTATTGATGTAATTTATAGGTCTTCTAGATGATTTCTTACTATTCTTCCTAGCTTTACTATTAGAACCTCAACCTTGATCACCACCACCTGATGACATTTTCATACAAATTTACATTAGTATAAAAAAATTAACAAGTATAGAATAAAATTGCTTACGAAAAATAAATCAACATTCTAGTCGTCATTCTCCTATTCTTAATTCTTGTTTGTTTTATTTTCATAATTCTCTCATTCTTCTTTCTTGCTTGTTTCATATTCATCAACTAATTCTTCCTCCCCACTCAATTCATTTTTCTCAGATGATTCTTCCTTAACATTTGTGATGACACCTCATCACCATCAATTTCTTTTAATAAGTGTTCAGGATGTTCTAGACTATTTTCTAACTCAATGTCCATTATTTGATGAAAACTGTCACATTATTCTGGTATGTCACATCTAACAATTTATCAACCTCAATCCTACCAACATTCTTAGTTTTTATAACCACCCATCAATCAGCCTTATCTCTATGCAAAGGATATGGAGAATAGTACACTTGCTTAGTATTTTGTGCAATGATAAAAAGATCATACAGATCATATAGATCATACAGATCATATTGTCTCGTGTGCTTGAATTCAATTATATTTTGTTGTTGATTCACTTTTGTACCTCTATGTGATGATCAAACTACTTGCACCAAAATAATACTACCCTTTTTTGGCCATTCAGGGTACCTAAGTTCCAGGATCTCTTGTATCACACCATAATAATCAACAGTTTACCATGACCGTTGACATCACCTTTAATACACCCTCCACTTTATTGATTTTATTATACTTAGAAGTTTCTTTTGATCAAAACTTGAAACCATTTACACAATACTTATTCATCGGCTGTCAAGACCATGTGCAGTATCTTTCACCAATAGTTCATGAAAAATAGTACTACTTTCAGCATGAACTTATAGAATTTGAAACAACAATAAGAAAATAGTATATTGTACTTATGTATTCAATTTGGAATTTCACACTTACATAGTCTTTCGGCCAAGCGAAAAAACCTTGTATACATGACATCATTGCCCCAAATGCTTATGAAGTAACTGTCTAACCCATTAAAGATTTCATTAGTTTAACCGTTAGTATTTATATCCATATAATTCAATAACATAATTTAACACTTACTTCAGATTTGATTAATATAGGCCAATTGAGTAAAATATGTGTCACAACTGATTGTATCTCTCTACTACTCAAACCTCATCTTGTGCATTTTCAGAACCTTGACATGGTTGATTAAAAATTAAAATCAGTGGGTAGTGAGGATCACTATCACAATCATTATTGAGATTGAGCCTATTTCTCATCTTGACGCTTGCTCCCAGTAGTAACAAGAACAAAATGAGCAGTTTCTCTTACAAGATAAGCTTCCAAATAGATCCTTCAATCTTAGACCTCTATTTAGCATTTTTTTGAACTTTTCAATAGTCCTATATAATATCATATTAGTTAGTAATATATTAAGAAAAACAACTTAAGCAATAAGGTATAGTAAGTTGGAGGAGTTGCATCTCACAATGCAGGCTCAGGTGTTCAGGCCAATAGGTTTTCTTGACAGGCATATCAGTCTATATTCAGTTGGAGTTGATGAGCCTTACTTCTCCTCTGGGGCCATTTCATGCTTTTGTTGTACTTTATATTTTGGGTACGTGTTACACCCCGTAAATTTTAAATGAATAAATAGCCTAATGGCGTGTTGGTTAAGGGTATTTGAAAGCCATACATGCTAGAAAACGGCCCGGGAAAGGACCGAACGAGAAACCTGTCGAACCATCGCGGGAGGAGCTGGGGCAGAGCCCCTCCGCGATGGCAACCTGTCACGGAGGTGGAGCCTCCATGTTGGCTCGGTGACACGTTGACCCTGTCTAGCCCCAAGTATATAAAGCCTCCACTTCGGTTTTAGATGACATAATTCTTATAATTTCCAGCGAAAACAGAGAGAAAATCAGAGAGGAAGAGGGACGAGGTTTCTTGATAATTTCCTTCCGATTACACCGTCAAACGCGGTCCAAACTCAAATTAACTCCAGATACCGAGGTATTTAGCAGCAAGGAGCATTTCTAAGGATTTAGTTTCGTGAAATTCGGCCGGCAAATCGTCGTGCTACCGAACTAAGGTAAGTGGAATTGCTCCAAACTAGTGTCAATATACTCCTAGCCTTAAAGTGAATATTTCTCCCTTCTGGACTTTCGAGAAATAGCAAGTTTTTGACCGTCTTTCGATAAGCCAAAGTTTAGTCTATAAATATATGGAAAGTGACGTTTTCTCTCAGAATATTGGTGTATTTAGTTCTAATTGACAAATATGTAAATGCAGTTGGGAGAAATAGCTGGAGTATTGACCGAGCTTCGTCCGTTAGTCAGATAAACCGAGGTTAAGGTATGTAAAGCTATTCTTTCGGCAAGCCAGGAAGTACAGTCTAGAAAATAAATAGAACAAAGGCTATTAACAAATATCCAGCGTACAGGAACGATTTTAATATAATTTCCAGCAAGCATGCTAGTATATCGTTACGTATCATGCGATAATCAGAATAACGGATAGTCAGATGATTTTAGATAGTGATGTGGTATCAGCTAGTAGCTCAGTATGTTCTTACGTAATATCCAGAATGGAAGTGGTAAAAGTAGTATAATGAATTAGCAAGATTACAGATAGTATGTATTACTTTTGTTGAGACTGTATCCGGTAACAGATGGCACATCTTATGTTATTGAGCTATATCCAGTTACAAATGGCATGTTCTATGATATTGAGTTATATCTAGATGTAATCAGATCAGTAATCAGATATAGAAATAGCTCTAGATACAGATGCAGCTCCAGAAACAGATATAGCTCCAGAAACTGATATGGCTTCAGATCACGGATAACAATAATCAGATAAACAGATAAAGGCCAGGTAGCAGTTAGCCCAGCAATCAGAAATAGTGTAAAACAGAATATAGCATCAGTTGTTTAGTACGGACTGACCTTGAAATAAAAGAAGAGAATATGATTAGTATTTTTTTATTTGAGCATGCTTGATGTGTATGTGTTTTGCATGTTGAGACTTGTTATGGCATGTGGGCCCCCTTTAGCATCCCCACCGCCCCTGGGTTATAGCTGTGTCGATACCAGATTCAGATACTGCCACCAGCTGGGCAATGCCGTCCGCCTAGAGGACGATGATGGCTGACCACCATGATAATACGGTCCAGATTACCCTACTTGCAGGGGCAGTTCAGTTCGCTCTGCACAGAGCCATATTACCCTGCTTATAGGGGCAGATTACTCTGTGTGTGCTTGTGGCCGGGGGCAGTTTCATATACAGATTTTTATAAAATTACCCTGTTGCGTGCTTGCACCCAGGGGTAGTTTCAGTTACAAATACAACAGCAGATTACCCCGTGCGCACATGCGCCCAGAGGCAGGAGTCTTCGGACTCAAACACAGTTTATTGTCAAAGGCCAAGGCCTGAGCTACGTACCCAAGGGAGCCAGTTGGAGGAACTCACAGTTATCAGATGAGTGGAGTGACTTATTTTTGGTTGGTTTAGACCCGGGTAGGGGTAAATAGATTGTGTGTTGGTTGGCACCTTCCGGCTTATGGGGGTCGGTCAGGTTATGTGTGTATTTATATGTATATCTATATGTGCTATTAGATACTGATAAACAGTAGGACGACACGTCGTCAGGTACGCCCAGTTAGTTATAGAATATGTAAACTCTCCCCAATTATCCTCAGCCAGATAGATTCAGCTACTTCCTGCTTATATGTCATGTTATTGTTTTTACCCAGTTCAGTTGTATATTTCAGTTTGCTTTACATGCTCAGTGCCTGTGGTACTGACGCCCGTAGGGGCGCTGCATTGCTTGCCTGCAGGTACCCATAAACGAGGAGGCGATCCCTCGTGATCCTAGCCAGCGCAGAGTCATCAGCTCATGTCATCCGGAGCTTGACATTCAAAGGTGTATTTCATTTTCTTTGTTGTATAGTTTGGGGTAGGTCGGGGCCCTGTCCCGATCATTCTATTATTACTTCCTAGAGGCTTGCAGTCTGATGTTTCCCTGTGGTTAGTTGTGCAGGTCGTGTGAGGCCGTGCGTTTTGTTTAGTGGCTTAGCTTTGTTGGTTGTGTTGGCCGTGTGGGGCCATAGTTTGATGGTAGTGGTGACCTTGCCAGTCACGTAATCATTCAGTATTCTATTATATTGTGTTACAGATAACTAGACACCATGGTGGCCTTGTCGGCCTGCATAGGTTCCCCTATATGAGATGGTTCTAGTTAGCTGATGATACAGTACAGGTGGCTATAGGCCCAGTCGGCCGGAGGCTGTATTTACAGCCGTTATATAGCCAGTTCATTTCTTGAAATAGATCCAGAGCCATCCAAAGCACCAGATGTGCTCCGGCTGGACCATTTAGCCGCCTAGAGTCTAGCAGGCACCAGGTGCCCATCATGCCCCCAGGGTGGGGTGTGACAGTACGTCAGTCTCAGAACTTCCAGTTTTGCGTCTTGTATTGAGGCTTCATAGACTAGTGTACATAAGTCATGCATATGTTTGAAATCAACTCAAGTTATCTTTAATATTGAATTATAGCTATGTTTTGCTTAAAGGAATTTTTAAAGTCATTTTATGCCAAAAAGGTTTTACGCTATTGTTTTGTTTTCACTTCGTTGATTTCTTTATATGAACGAGAGCTTCCTTTATGGGGATCACGACTTTCTTTATGCTTGCTGGCATTATTATTGGTTTACAGAAATGTTGCATTGTTAGGTTCATATAGAAGGGTTCGCTCAAAAAATTTAAGACACCGAGTATCGGTTCACCTAGGCCTAGGTTTGGGCGTGACACTAATCATAACCATATATCTTTTAAGAAGAACATTCTCGCGTATGTTCTTCAGAAACATTTCTTCATTCTTTAGCATAGGGACCAGGTTCGTTGTTATTTGGTAGTTTCTTCTTCCCTTTATCAAGAGTGGCCCTGGGGATTTTTGGTCCTTCTTTTATGATGTCCTATAGTTCGAGGTCCTCTCCAACTATAAAATCTTGCAATCTTGCTTTCCCCAAACCATAATACTTTGCATTAAAATATGGTGGTTGTGTGGTTGATTGTTCTTCTTGTACTACTGGAGGTACAAGAAGTTGCTGCATGCCTGCTGAAGAACTTTTAAGATGTTAGTATTTTTAAAGAACTTCCTATGGTACCAATTATTAGTTTATGTTGCCGCTATGTGTACTAAAGAACTAGGACTTTAGTAACTTAAATAAGAAGTAAGTGTGGAACTTATAAAAATCAAACACAAGAAATTTATGTGGAAAAACACCTATCCCAGGAACCAAAAACCATGACCCCCCCTCTCTCTCACTCAAATTACCATTAAATGTGAGTTTACAATCCTTTAGGTTGCAACTAACCAAGGAGCTAATCACTATAGTACCTTTCTCCCCTCTCTACAATACGCTTCGATTGAAGCCTAACTCTTTCAAAGACTCTATAATTGAAGAAGCCCTTACAACAAAAAGTCAACACCTAATACAATTCAACTATAAAAGGTAAAAGGTCACAAACGCTCAACAAATCAACTGGATAACTAGAACCCATTATAGATAACTCAGATCCACCCGTCAGGCAAGTTAGAAGCCAACACTTCCACCCCTCTTTGTGTGAAAAAGTATTTCTTTCCAAGAACATGATCTTTACAATGTTTTCAATTGACTCCTCTCACACAAGACACAGAGATAATTCTATTTATTGTGTGCTCTTTTCTCTTTTTATGTGGATGACTTAAATATCGCAATAAGATGCTTTATATAGGATTTAGTAGTTGTTGCTTGTCTTCCCAATTCAACATGGTTAGAACAAGACTTTTAAATATTCCATTCCTTATTTGAATTGATTTTCTTCATGCGTTTGACTATTGTTTTCTTCTATTTTTCATAGCATCTCCCTCGTTGGTTAATAAGGTAATGTTTTTATATTTTTCTTGCACCTGGTTTCATTGGATTTGTTGCAATTCCGATTCCTTAAGGAATTATTTTTTGTGCTTGAAAATTTTCTTGTCTTGATAAATAGTCTTTTCTAGTTAAGGACCCGGTTCCTTCCTTATTTCTTCACTACATATGATGCACTTTTGCTAGCAGTTATTTGTTATAGATATAGATAGGAAATGATTCCTTGCAGTATCTTGTTATGGACACGTTCAGTCCTTTGTTGATATTTTTGAAGGACCTAGTGTCACGCCCCACCCCAGGGCCTAAGGCGAGACTGACACCCGATGTCAATTTTAGCCCGAGCATACCTCTTAAATATGACATGAAACATTGAGCATTTAATCTAATCATGAAAGAAATATGGGTAGTACAAAGCTGAAGAAGGTAGATCATGCATAGAAAATAAGGCTTTTCACAATATCTTCATTTTTAGTATACAAGTGACACAAAAGTCAAGTCAAAGTATAAGACAAGAGAACATACTGGATTGACAGTTTATGAAGCCTCTACTGTAACAAGAGTATCTCATTTACCGGGACAAGACCCCTGGCATACATCTAACAAAATTGTACTATATCATAATGAGATAACTACCCCAAGGGAGAGTGGGGCTCACCAAAAGGTAAAGCAGAGAGGTCCTAATGTGTTGCTCCGTCGGATATCATTGTACCTAAGTATACATTAGTAAACAACGCAGCGATCCCAACAAAAAGAGCGTAAGAACGTATGAACTGTATGTAAGATGGCAAAAATGAAATATGGAGTGCGGAGAAGTGGAAAGATAGAGCATGAAAATCATAGTCAACATGTAAAATCATAAAGGTTCTGAAAACATGTAAATTTTTCCTTAAAATTCATAGTTCATGCAGTGACTCAAAAATACTGCGGGAGTTCGTGGCATAACCGAAAGTACACCATGTAAACAATGAAGTCTGATTGCCACCACTACCTTTTTGTATAGCGATAAACATGTACATTACTTGTTAGAAAGATTTCATGAGTTCATCCGCTTTAGGTGAATTAATTTGGGGATGCGCCTATAAACTCAGCATACTCCACTCCTACATCGGCAAATGTAGTTTTCATCACTCTTAAAGACTTATGTCTTTTCGGTTAACCGCCTACTCCTTTTTGACATCATAATTCTGAAGTAGCTTTTGGACTCATAGTCCTACTCTTATCTGAAGAGTTTCTAATTCATAATCTAGGCCTTATCTAAAGAGCTTATGCTCATGTGCTGCGCCGTATAAGAAGGCTCATAACCATGATACATACTTTAAATTGATAAGTTTAAAAATCACAAATCATGCTTCCATTTAAACGTTCATAATCATGCTAGAAATTTCACGTGCCATAGTACAAGAAAAATCATATGTAGACACTTGCCAAAATTCATGACAGTCTTCATGGAAAAATCTCAAGACATTTCATCAAGTTCATATTTTGACAAGGGCAAAATCATAATTTACTAGCATTTTCGTGGATGAACATGAAATACTCATAAAAGTAGCTCATGTAAGAAAATCAAGTTGCTCATAAAGGTATGTGAAGTTCATAAAGCCAAGCATGAGCATTTCTAAACTCAAAGTAAGAACTTCATCAAAACATGTATTAACTTTGCATGAGTTAAGAAAAGTGTTTCTGGAGAAGAAACACAATGTCCCATACTTTAGAGTTTGCTTTACATATTTTATTTACTCTAGATCAAGAGAATACACAAAGTTTAAGTTTGGGGAAAAAGGATGCTAAGTCCACCTTGAGCTAGGAGTGGGTTTTCCTTCTTGGGAAGTTCCATCTCTTTGAAGTTCCACCTACAGTGCCAGGTACGAACTGTAGAATTCATCTGTGATTCATAGGTTGCATTGTAATTCTTATTCAGAAACATAAAATTTTGGGTCTTCCACTTATGGTGGCCAGGTTTGTAGAATCATTTTATGAGTCGTAGAATCGCTTCATAGACCTTAAATAAAAATTTAAATATTTGGGCTCCCAATGACATTGGTAACTTGCACTTCGTAAAATTCATCTACGTTTTGTAGATTGGACCGTAAATTGCTTAAACAATGATTCAAGACTAAGGAACTTCTTCGTACTTTGGCATACGGTATAGTAGAATTCATTTATGGTCCATATGTCACTTATCTGCACAGTAATTTTCTGCAAATGCCATACTTCTGTTATTCAACCCTCGGGTACTTCCGTACTTAGATAAAGGCTTCACACACCAATTATACTCTATATATCACATGAATGACTATGTACTAAGATCAGAAATTTCTTTCGAGGGTACGAAATGTTACAATATCTCCCTCTTGGGATCATTCATCCTCGAATGATGGTTGTGGGTACTAATAGATTTTACCTCCGCAATTTTCTGAAAATTTCACCATAATTTCCTTTGTAATTGTTACTATCCCCGATTCATAATCTTGCATCAGCCAACGGGAACATCACCATAGACCTCACAGGGCAAAAAATCATACATAAGCTCTCATTGGCTTCAAAAATCATGAAAGGAACAACTCCCCCCCCCCCCCCCCCCACCCAAAAGTATTTCGCTTTTCTACTGGACAGGGGTGCGTATTATCAAAAAAAAAATACGTGGTTAATTTTATCAATTACCTTTGAAATATCTAAATTGTATTATTAATACTAAAAGTAGAAATGGTTTGCTGATTATATCATATAGTATAGAAATGAAGGTAGCATTACAGGTCAAAGATCGAAGTATCTTAAAATCTTTTATTTGGATTGAGAATTAATCTTTGTAAGCAAAAAGTATATATGTTGAACTAAATTAATTCTTGAGGTTCATTTTAGTGAAACTAGTTTTTTTTCAAAATTTCGTCTCAATTATCACATTTAACTAGCATAAATTCTTGTGACATGAAATTACAAGTGAAAATTAATAAATATCAAAATTTAATCTATCTCTATCCATAAACGAAAAAAAATTAATTATCACAAATTAAAATGCCAGAATGTTTTTAATTTATAATCTTCGCCAAGTTAAAATTATTTCATATACTTCGAATCATATTTATTAGTTTATAGAATATTAAATCACTTGTGTATTTTTTAAATTTGCTAAGTTTACGCCAGTGCTGGCTCCTAAAGCAAGTAAAGCACTTGCTTTAGGCCCCTAGATTTTAAAGGCCCCAAAATCAATATATATATATATATAGTTGATAAATTCGTGAGGAAGAGAAGCATACTGCATACATCAAAACTATATAATTGATAAATTCGTTATACACTATATATTCGTGGAATCTTAATTTACTTGATCATACATCTAATACATGCGGCGTTAATAAGTGAAGTAGATGATATCTCCAGCTGCTCCAACTTTTGGCTTCACATGGGTATTAGGTCTCAGGCTACTCTGTAATAAGCATTTCCATATTATCGACGGGAGCCGGAAGCTGTAAAAATGAGAGATAAAGTTTTTGTTTTTTAGAAGTTAAATATCACAAAGCAAGCTTAGTGAGATATTTTATTTATGAAGAAAACAAAATAGGAAACAGCTATCCAAACAAAAGAAATTCAGACCAGTATGACGTGTTTTTCTTGTCTTTTCAACATACAGGGAAAATAATCGCAAGAGTAAAATATCAACCCAACAGAGCTCATCCCAGAGTTGTACATCTACTAAACTAAGTAGCTAAATATCAATGTCTCAACGAAGGGCAGATAGAGAAAGAGAAATGATAACAAAAGTAGCCATTGTTATTACATTCAAATCGTCTTGTAATCTGTTAAGGTGTTATAACGAAGGAGGTTTTTACCTAACCATCAGATAGAGAGCAACATGCCAATAGTAAACTGAACCAAAACAATTACTGCATAATCAATCTATAAATAGTAATTAGCAATCAAAAACTTAGCTCGTTACAAGTCACAACACATAGGAGCTTTCCTATATGTTTCTTTTGACTTGAAAGGTTAAACTCTTGAGAATATGGTCCAATAGGATGAGAAATTGCAACATCGGACCTTTGGAACCAAAAAGGTGAGGATTAGACATCTCATCAAAGAGCACCAATAAAGTATAGTTGATAAAGCTTTGAAAAGAGAAATCTCATCCATGTGTGTAACATGTTCTATCCTCCCTTCGTTCAAGGAGTACTATCCAAGAGATATTTGAACTAGACGTAGAGGTAAAAACCAACAAGTGGTTATTCTACAATCACACCAAGGTCTCATAACCTTTCATGGTTGGAAGTAGTACAATATCAAAGAAATTTACTTCCCTTCCTCATCTATTAGCACTCAACGCACTTTACCATCACCTTATTAGAAAAGAAAAGAAGAAAACCAACATAGTCCTCTGGTTAAAGAGTCAAAAAGATTAAACACAAATCCAAAAGTTCCACTAGCTTTTTGTACCCTCCATCACCATCTTCAACTGCTCCAGCTACCGAACTCCCTGTAACCTCACCAACAACCCATTGTGAACCCCACCAAATCACAGTGCCCGAACCCCCTCAAGGATGATGAACCAGTAGGGTTTGACAATAACATGGAAGAATGATTAACAGATTACAGGGAGTTGGCATAGGTATGAGAAATTGCAGATAAGGGATGCAGAAAAAGTAGGTGGAGGGCAGTAGAAGCAACAAAATCTCCACAGTTTTGTTTATTCTGGTTGACCTAGTTTTTAGAACTAAATTAGTTCATTTTGGACAGCTGAGCACAACAATTGATAAATTAAACATCAAAATCAGCTGAAAATTTTGTTTACAAAACCAAAAGAATGTCATTAGCCAAGCTCCTCTCCTTTTATCATAAGCTTGCAATGTTTTTTGTAACTTACATATCTTTTTGGGAATGACATGATAATATCTTTTTGGGAGGAGAATTGGATTGGTCATGGACCCACAAACATATCCAGACATCTACAACTTATGCCAAACAGGAGGCAACAGTGGTTGAAGTATGGTTTGAGCAGGGATGGAGCATACCTTCAGAAGATTCCTAAATGATTGGGAATTGAGAAGAATAACTGAATTATATAGTACCTTATCTCAGTTCAAAGGCACTTCTGGAGATAAGGATTGTATGGAATGGAAAAGGAATACACAAGTTTTCGGTAAGAGATGCATACAGAGAACAGACCTTGTCAACAATCAAGTGGGATCCTGGCCAAGGGGGCTGATCTGGAGAGTGAAGATTCCATACAGAGTAACATGTTTTACATCACTTGTGGCCAAAGAAGCAGTATTGACATAGGATAATTTGAAAAGAAGGGGGTACCAGCTATGCTCCAAATGTTACTTATGTGGGGAACAGGCAAAGACAACCAACCATCTTTTTTTACATTGTAAGTGACAGATCAAATATGGAAAATCTTCATCAATCTGAGGCGAATCAGGTGGGTAATGCCAGGAAGCACAAAGGCAAGTAATAAACAGTTGGGGCAGAGATGGGGAAATTTGACCAACCAGAAGGAGAGATGGAGGATTATCCCAGCATGTATACGGTGGACTGTTTGGAAAGAGAGAAATCAGAGGTGTTTTGAGAACAAGCACCGCAACATGCAGAAGTTGAAGATGAAATACTTAGTCCTTTATTATTTTTGGTGCAAACAGGAATGTTTAATAGAAGCTGAAGATATTTTTGATGTTTTAGACAACCATAAGAAGAAATATAGATAGGAAGGCTTTTGCTCGTAATTTTTTCTTATTTTTGGGGGACTATACAGTTGGTATAGTATATACCTGTTAATATATAGAATGTTACCATTCTAAAAGAAAAAAACTAGACTCTGCAACTGTTATTCAATTTTTATTGCTTCAATTTGATCTTAATCCTATGCATTTAAATTATCAAAAAATAATCCAAACCCTATGCATTACCCTTAATCTCTTCAGATAGATCATTTGAAAATAATATGCTTAAGACAGTACAACTCATCAGTATAACAGCCAGCTTCTTTACGGTGAATAGAAGCACCAACGACTGACATAGTGACAATCAGGAATTGTATGATGACCTGTTGCATATCTAAGATCAATAGAAGTACTCACATGTTAACTTACCACAATTACCTAAAATTTCAAGGAACGGTATCCCAAAACATCATTTGAGACGAAGTTAGGAATTAGCTGGAACGAAGTTTGCCAATCTTGATAAAAATGTTATTGAGTAATGGCTTTATCCAACCAAATAGAAAGTAATTCTCCAAGAAGCCTACCATCATTTTTATCTTTAGTTAACATTAGCTAAAGGAAACAACCTGTGTCCTTACTTGTCCTTTGTTCTCAATAAATTTCTCAGAAAATTGGCATTTTGTTGAGGCAAATTGTGATTTAAGAAAGTAAAACAGAAACAACCCTAGAGAAAGAGGAATTCTCGAGCATGAATAATCAAATGCTATTCCAAAAAAATCATGTACAAACGGTATCAAACGGGACCGGACTCTTTGCCCTTTGTTTTGGATGGTGGTTACCCATGGTATAGTATGGTATGGTTACTAAGAGTACCATGTTTGTTTTGATTGTTACTTAAAATATATGGTATGGTATGGTTTAATTTCATGGTTAGGTAACCATGAAAAGTCTCACTTTATTAAACCACCAATTTGGTGTAATCCCATTGTTTCCTAATTTTTCTTTCCAATTATGCCCTAACTTAATATTACATAATTTTATTTTACCCTTTATCCTATATTATTTAACTCCACCCAAAAATCCTATCCTATACAGTTTTCTGGATTCAGTTTTCTTTTGTGTTCAGTCTTCTCTCTTTCTAGGTTTGATTTCTTAAATTTCTTACAAGTCTGCTTGCTTCTTTGTTGAAATTCGTATTCACGTATTTTGACCTTCTTTTTTTATTAATTTTGTTAGAATTAGCATGAACTTAACAACTTAATATATTTACAAGACATAATTTATAACAAATTAGCAGAAAAAATTGTCTTAAATTATTTTATTAGAAATTATTGATGAATTTAACATATAAACTAATTTAGGGCATTTTAGTAAACTTACCAGTTATGATACAGTCAAAACAAACAATAAAAATATTATTAAACAACAGCAAACAATACAATCTATCCAAACATTGTATTTACATTACAGTACAATACAATACCATACAATACAGTACTACAATCCAAACCAAGTGTTAGTGTTAATAACAGTCGAGTGTGAATTAAATTTAAGAGGAAAAAAACATTGAGATAAAGAACCAAAAGTCTTCCAAAATTTGGTGGTTCAAACATCCAATTAAAAGTCAAAATTTGTATCATTTAAGTTGTCACCTCGTAGAGAAAAAGCATTTCAGCAGTGTTTAGACACAGTATAATTAAGTATTGTAGTTAAAAGTGTGCTTTTCCTAACGGTGTAATTTTTTAAATGAAATGATCACACACTGGACAATTAGAATTTTTTTTTTTGTAGAGCAATTCACTGATAGCCTCAACTATGTTTTGACTGCCAAATGCAGAGGAAATAATTTCAAACAAGGTCATAATCCCTAATTACCACTTCCTGTATCCCAATTTGTATGATACACTTTCCATTTTGGAACATCCAAAATGTTTGGTACGATTTTATCTTTTGATATGATGTCCTATAACCAAACTATCTATTCACCATTAGTTTACTATGTTCTTCCACATCAATAATATAATTTACAAGCCAAATAAACATTTTGAACTCCAGTCAAATACCATCATCAATAATGGGAGGGAGGGAAGTAGTATTTAACATTTTTCTCCACAAACAATATATTAGCACAATTGAAGGAAAAAAAATCAATCAAACAGAATGAAACTTGAAATCACCTGTAGAAGCATCTGTCTCAGAGATGCTCCACACAAGGCCAAAGCACTGTCCCGGCAAGCATGAACAGTTTCAAACTGTTTCACATCAAGCTTCTTGTTAATGAACCCAACTTGAAAGTAAATACCACCAGACGACGGCAAATCCACTCGGATCTCATTCACATTTAACCAAAACAAGAATCTTTTAACTTGGATTCCTCCTAAGTCAGTAATCGACCCGATACTTAGCTTCCCAGTAATCTTCTCAGCATAATAAACTAAATATTCAAACTCCACATAACAAGGCTTCTCCAGCACAACTTCAAAGGTGCCATCATTGGAAAGAGAGTAGGATTTTACAGAGTTTGGTAAAAGCCCTTGAGGAAGACCGTATTTTGTGAGGATTTGGTATACTGTTGTGTTGGCAGAAGAGTGTAGATTGAAAGATAGGCAAAAAGGAGATAAGAGGAGCAGTAGGAGAATACTCAGTTGGATTCTGGGATTGAAAGTCATTGTTCTTGATGATTGAGTACATGCCCAGAGAAAGAGGAGGGCGGGCGAATATACCGCAGGTTGAGAGGCAAGTGATGCTATACGCGGTCGTACATAGCGCTGAAATAGTTGTACTATGATTAGACGGTTAATACTGAGGTGGGGTCGGTATGGTATAGTACGCTATTTAAAACTTGGGATGGTAATTTTGGTATTCGATTTTAAAAAATACTATATCATTATCACACCAAATTAATTCAATATGATTCGGTATTTCGAAGTTCGATTTTCATATTTTGCGGTACAGTAAATCGGTAAGCATAGTTTATTTGACTTCGACTTACATATATACTTATATAATGAGAATTATGACTTTGGTTTTTCAAAAAATGTCACGATTATATCATATTAACATCTTACATTGTAAATATATTAAAAAGAAAGTATAAACAATTTCCTTCTTGAATTTGTTATACACAAAAAATATTTCAATTAAGATAGAGTAGTCAAAGTTTTGATGTATAAAATAACTAGTTTTATACTAATACTATTTTATATCTTTTCAGTATTATAATAGTAATATATATCAATAATATATGTACTTATATAATTCGGTATGGTATTCGATATTTCAGTATTTTTTTTATAAATACAAAATACCATACCAAATACGAAAGTATTTTTAAAACCATACCAAATACTATACAATATACCATAATGTAAAAGTCATGGTATCAAAAATTTCGATTTTGATATAATATTCGATATATATCATATCATGTCCACCCCTAAATTATACTATTGTTTTGGACTTTTTTGCATCAACCGGAAAGAGGTCAAGATAGCTGGAGAGAAATCAACAAAAGGTACCACATATTTCTAAGTTCTAACCCAACAAAAGATTAATTTTGACTTGGTTAATTTAAACTAAATAAAAATGAGTCTCATTAGGGAAATTAAAATTTTTGGTTTGCCGATTTAAATCTTTAAATAAAGAGCTATGATGGACGAGCTATGATGGACGAGCTTCAAATTAATTATTTTATGTAGTTCATTTAACTATAAATTGGTTCATCCGCCCATCTTTACTTATCCAGTATTAACTTGCACACCCTTAAGAAGCAATAAATAGGATGACAATTTTACTATATCAATAATTAATCCATTGCTTTGGAAAATTACTATGGGACCAAAACAAGAAATTAAGCAAGGTAAAGAACTCGTTAATTAGATAACACGACTGCTAGTTAAGCTTATTTAATCACGACGGTCACTGGATTTCTATCCAGGTTCTAAAGAGTCAACTTTTCTTGAAAAGTTATTCTGAGAAAATACAATATACATTCCTTGATTACTCGACGTCCGACTTTGAACTCAATTTCATGGTGGACATTGATTTTACGGGTATGTGGTTGTGCATTGATATATTTGTTGTAAGTCTTTCTTTATTTTCATAACTAAGCATGGAATTCATATTTGTCGTCTCCATCAATGGTACAATTTATTTAGACAAACTCCACGCTTCCTTGATTCGTTGCATTATATTGATCCTTCAGGAAGGCCAAATGCTTATCAGAGAGTAAGAATATTTTTAGTTGTAAAATATCATATTTCCTTCATATGAAGTAAGATATTTAACCAGATTTCCAATTTCAGGAAATCCTGGATGTTGGAGAGGTGATGCAGTTTTGTGATATAAGCAAATGTTTTTCTACTTGGGTTTTGGAGCACGCTTCGTTTCTCATTGCTTCAACTTAAATGTACGGTAACACTACTTGCTGTGAGGTACTTCTAGGAGAGCCTTATGTACTCCCACATTTATAGACTTGCTTTAGCTTTCTGTATCTTTCTTTTTTTGTTATAAATTTTAGCCATTTTTTAAGCTCTAGAGAGATTCCAGGGTATTATTGTAATAACCCTAATTTAATAAAGGATTATTCAGTAATTAATCAATAAAAGAAAAGAAAGATAATAATTTAATAATAATAACAACAACAACAACAACAGTAATAGTAATAGTAATAATAAGGGCCAAAGCCCAATTGAATTAAAGACTTAAAAATCAAAAATTATTGGCGGAAAAGGGAAAAACACGCAGGAGCAGAAAAAAATAGAACGCCGGAAATAAAAGAAGAAAAAACACGCAGAAGAGAAAAGGGAAGAAAAGAGGAGAGTAAAATAAGGATTTTTGATCCAAAGCATCAAGGTAATGATCCTAATCTTTTATTTGAGTTATTACGCAATTAAAAGAAAGTTTATAGGGTAAAACATGGAGAAATTTTGAAGAATTGAGAAAGTTTAGCCCTAAGGTTCTTCAACCCAAATCATCACCTTGAAAGGATAAACGTTATCAAAATTTGATTTTGATCAATGTTCTAGAATCCTCTCATCGAGAAGAATCTGTTGGTGGTCATAGTTCGGGACTTCTGTCGTATTGACCAGAGTTGACTTTTTCGATCAAATCTTTATCTGCGAATTTGAATTTCGTTAAAAATTAAGAAAAAATCTATCGAAGGATTATTGACCATTCTAAACCCATTTTTGTGTAATTTGAGGTGATTCGGAGATCATAGAGCATAATTCTGAATTATTGAAAAGTGTGCTTGAGTTGCGAATTCGAAGTAAGTGAGACTTTAAGCTTTGAGTGCTTGCTTTTCAAATTTGTTTTAAGAAAAAATATATATGTTTTGTCTTCCTGGTCCATTTGTTGGGACGAGCGTGCGCTTGGCAGAATTGGTGGTCTTCGAGGCCAGCCGCATATATCTTATATTTAAGCACATCAAAACTCTCTTATTTTACAATTATTTCATGGAGTGATATGGCTGTGAGCCATGAGGTTGGGGCATTATGTATGTTCCTAAATATCACTAGGCATTATGTATGCTTCTTGACATTATTGGACATTGTGTGTGCTTCTTGACAATATTGAGTATTGTGTATGCTGTTGTGGAATCGTGGTGTTGAGTATATTGCTGTCATTCATGACAAGCCCTCAATGTAAATTGTGTTGAAATATACAGTGTTCTTGATAATTAATTGTGTGAACCTTGTTGAAGATTATATTATGATATAATTCTTATGCTTGTGGTGAGTTTGTATGTATATTTTTTTAACACTTGTTCCAGGGGTATTTAAAGTGGCAAGTCAAGGATCTTACTGAGTTATATTTGTATATAACTCACTCCTTACTTGCATGTCTATGCAGATACTATTGTGGAGCGTGAGACTAGTGGTTGACGAGTCCGTTCGCGTAGATTCTGTTGCTAAGGTGAGCCTTCACATTGATTCGTGGAGGCTGTCATTTCAATTTTATTTATTTTATAGCCTATATTTTCTTTCTTGGGGTTTGCATGCCCGATAGTTAAACTCATATAACTCTATTAGATGCTCCATGGTGTTATTGTGGGATTTGGGCTGGACATTTAGTATTTGAATGATTGTTAAATTTCATAGATTGATTTTGGATTTTGTGAAATCACTATTTTCTATCTAATGATTAGTAATATGTTTAGACTTGCACGTATTTTCTCTCAGTGCTTATATAAATAAGCAAGTACAATGGATAAATTGGTTCGCTCAGTGGGTGATGTTAGCGGGTACCAGTCACGTCTAAGGGGTATTTTGGGATGTGAAAAATTGGTATCAGAGCTTAGGCTTTAAGTCTCGAGTCATGGAGCAGTGTCTAGTAGAGTCTTGTTCATGGGTATGTAGGCACCGATACTTATGACCTCGAGGCGACCGAATATTTAGGATGCTTTCCCTTATTTCATTCTTTATTCATGCGTTGAATTGATTCAAGTATAATCTTGAAATATTTATTTCGCAGATGGCGAAGAAACATGCATCTTTATTTTCTAGTCGATCAAAGGCACCTATTGGACGGGCTGCTGGGCATCTTACTACTCCCAGTGGTAGTCGAGCTGGGACCCATCAAACAAGGCCTCAGACAGGGTACAGGCCAATCCTCAGCCTGAAGTTGTGAATGGGGGTTAGCCCTGAGTAGCAACTCTGGACCGAGTACAGGAACAGGTTGTTCAGGATTCTCCATCGATAGTGCCAACTGCTGTACCTACTGTTGCCTTGCCTACAGATGTAGTGATGAGATTGTTGAATGTGTTAGAGATATTGGTGCCTAATCATGCTGGATTTCCCGTTCCTCAAACTACTTCGTAAGCGAAAACATGATCTTGGGCATATTTACATGCTCAAGTTCTATTTTATATCTAATTTTTAATCGTGTTTGTCAACTTAATTAATTATATTCCAATGTAATTTTGTATATTTGTGTGCCAGAACTGACCAACGTGATTAGCCTATTTTTGTAGGTGAAATACACTAAGGAAAGGCTAAAATTGATGTTCAATGCACAAGAAGAAAGCATATAGTGAATGCCCAAGAAGAAAAAATAATGTTGCAAGAGAAGAGGGCTTCCAACACATGACAGTGTGCCATGCCGGGCAGGAAGTGCGATAGGCGCCGTGCCATGCCGTGCGTGTGCCTGCGAGGACATGCCAAGGCAGGAGGCCTGCGCGTCTGCACCGTGCCATGCCATGTGATCTGCGTGCCCAACTCCGTGCCTCGCTGCGCCATCTTCGTGTCCAGACCTGTGCCACACTGGGTGACACTCTGCCCGCCTTTGCCATGCGCTACAAGCAGCCAACTTTCCAGTAGCACTCCACAATAGCTCCTCGTTATGAAGGCTATTCTCCGGGATGAGCAACGTGACACAGAGCAGTTTTTCCAACGACCAATTTTTGTAATTTTTCATATTCTATAAATTGAACACTTAGTTCAATTTTTATTTTGATCACGGTATTATTGGGAGAAAAGATGAGGAGCAAGGGGAGGAACAATATGAACTTCATTCTAGGGTTCTTTTTCTTTCCTTATTTTATCCATTCTTGTAACTACATGAATTCAAACATGTTGTTGATTTCTTGTATAAACATGAGTGGCTAAAACCCTTCTTCTAGGGTTGAGGCCACATGACATAATTGTTTTAGCTTAATTTCATTAACGGTTCAAGTTTTCATTGTTGTTAGCTCTTGTATTCTTGTTTGTTTATCGTTTTAATTCTTGATCACCATTAAAATGTACTTGTTAAGCTTAAGCAAAACTTGAAAGAGAAAAACCTAGGTTAGAATTAGGAATGCAAGAAGTGAGTTCAAGTCTTCAAGACTTGATTCGCGGTTAGGAAAGCAATATACCTAATTCCCGTCGCTTAGTTATGAAACAGAAAGATAGCTAGACACCTACTCAGAATTGTCACATCACCGCTCACAGAAACAATTATGAAACCAAGTTAGGTTAAATGGTTAGAGGTTCGGAAGTCCATAACCATGGGAATTAACCCTGTAAACCACTTCACATAGATAATTACATACAAATTAGGACATCACATTCTCGCTCAATAATGTAGTTGTGAGGATAGTTCATTTTTGTTTAGAGGCTCGAAAGACCATGAACATGGAATTTATTTTGTGAGACAACAAATGAAATTTCATACTTGAACCGACGTGAATGTAGCATTGCATGATTGTTAGACCTTAACTCTAGATGCTTCTCATTATTGTTTTTCGATTAAATTTGAGATCACCACTAGATTTAGAAACCAACTTTCAAATCTTGAAACTTTAGCACTTGTGAAATTTTACTAAACACTTGAACTCTGTAATTTACTTAAAATCCAGTTCCTATAGGTTCGATATTTGGATCTTAAGAGTCACTGTATTACTTGTCTGACTGTGTGCACTTGCGTGTGCAGGAGCGTGAATAAGTTTTTGGCGCCGTCGCCGGGGAATGACAACATTTGGTGAATTTTTAGTTTTTGTGTTATTTTTATTTTTCTCAAGTGTCAAAAATCTTTCTATTAGCCTGTTTAGTTACAAATAATAGTTTTGTCCTTGCAGCAAGATGACTAGGAATAGAGAATTGGTGGAGCCATATTTGGAACCTGAGCGACAGTTACATCTGCTGAGGAGGGAAGTTCTTCAGAACCCTATTCTGCTAGTTCCAGAGGAACCACTAGTGGAAAATCCACCAGTCGAGGAGGAGGAAGTGTTTCCAAAAAGAATGGCAGCAACACCAGTTCGCGAAGTGGCAATCCTACTCGCGACGAATGTGACCTCTAGTATCCGCAAAATGGAGCCTGGAGGTACCTTTGAGCTAAAGCAGAACATGATGTAGTTGTTGCACTTAAGTGGGTAGTTTACTGTAATGACTAATGAGGACCCACAACAATATCTACAGAACTTTCTAGAAATTAGTGACACCTTCGTCCCTACCGGAGTAGCGACTGATTATGTGAGATTGACCCTTTTCCCATTCTCACTATTGTGAAAGGCAAATAGGTGGTTGAAGGTAGAGCCACCGAACTCCATCACAACATGGGATGGCCTAACAAGGAAGTTCCTCATTAGATTCTTTCCCTCCGGCAAGACAACAAAGTTGAGGAGTGAAATCCTGAGTTTCTAGCAAAGGACAGAGGAGAACTTGTATTTGGCTTGGGAGAGGTTCAAGTCATTTTTGGGAGACTTCCCTCATCATCAGCAGTCGAATGAAGTGTTAGCCCATAATTTTGTGGAGAGTCTAGACCCACATACAAAAATTCTACTAGATACTGTATTGGGTGGGCAAGCTCTTAAGAAGACTTATGACGAATTGTACACTCTGTTGAACAGGATTGCGCAAGGAAATCCATAGTGGCACAGTGAATCATCCAGATGGGCAGGCAAGAGAGAACCGGGGTTGATTGAAGTAGATAGCATGAATGCCTTAGCAGTTCAGTTGTCCTGGTTCCAGCACCATATGATGAACCAATTCAGCAAGCTAAATTTAGCACAACCGCAAACATAAGTCAATGCAATGCAACCAGCTCATAGCTGATGTGAGATATATGGCAATAGAGGGCATTGTACAAACTCAGGCAGGGCAAATCCAGAGTCTATGATCTTTGTAGGTAATGTGCAAAGGAATAGTCAGAATTTTGGGAACACCTACAATCGAAACTGGTAGAATCACCCAAATTTCTCTTGGGTTGGTAATCATAGTCAGAGTTATCAACAACCTCAATAACAACAACAACAACAGTACCAGCCGCAAAATAGGTAGAATAGTGGTCGGTCCAGCTACATCGAAGAGATGTTGCAAAAGATCATAGACAACCAGACTCAGATAGCAGCTGACCAAGAAAAATGGTAGCTGAGCTTAAAAATCAGCAGTTGGGTCAGTTAGCAGCTACTCAGCATAATAGACCACTGGGGGGTTTACCTAGTGATACAGGCACAAACCCATGATAGGTCATGGCCATCAGTCTGAGGAGTGGCAAAGAGTTGGCATAAGAACCACAGAAAGAGAAGAAAAATAAGGTTCAACCAGAGTTGGTCAGACCTGGTCCATTAGCGGATAAGAGCATAGAGAAGAAGGATGCAACAGACAATACACAATCATCAGTGCAACCATTATAGAGACCAAAGGCTTAAGAAGAGCAAGGAGAATTCTTGTTTTCAGAAGTTCTTTGATATTTTCAAAGAATTTCAAATAAATTTGCCTCTAATTGATGTTTTGCAGGGAATGCCTAAGTAGTACTTAAAGGACATAGTGGCCAACAAGATGATCCTGGTGGATGTCTAGACTGTAGCACTCACGGAGGAGTGCAGTTTCAGGGTAATGAGTAAAATGCCCAAAAAGCTCAAAGACCTAGGGAGTTTCACCCTCCCGATACAAATAGATGGAAAAGAGGTGATAAGGGCCTTGTGTGATTTGGGCGCTGCAGTAAACTTGATGCACCTATACCTATTCAATACACTTGGTTTGGGAAAATCAAGGCCCACCAGAGTGATGCTGCAACTGGCTCACAAGTCTAAGGTGGCCCCAGAAGGAATCATTGAGGACATGCTCATCAAGGTGGGTAAATTTATTTTACCTACTGATTTCATAATATTGGATTTTGAACTTGATGATAGGGTACCTCTAATCTTGGAACATCCGTTCCCGACCATGGGAGGAGCTATAATTGATGCAAGAGCTGGCACCCTAAAAATTAGGGTGAATGATGATGAGCTCTTCAGAGTATATCAGGAGATCAATGCACCCACACACTACAGAGATCTTTGCAAGATCAATGTGTTAGTAGAGTATGAGTGTGGGGTGGGGAAGTCAAAAGATACACTCCTGAAAGAACTCTCGATAAATGAGCCTGAGCCTACTATTGGTGACATGCCAAAGAGTTTGATGATGAAGCAGGTGACGTAGGTAAATAGGGAAAGTGTGGAGGCTTCTTCCTCTAAAATAAAGAAAAAGAGAAGATGGTTCCCGAAAGGGAAGAATTGCTTGAGAACATCCTGAAAAGAATGGTTTACATCGTGCCGAGACGTAAAATTAGGCGTTGTTTGGGCAATCCAAGAGTACCACATGTACAGTTTCTTTCGTTTTGTTTTTAAATTTTTTTATTTTCACTTTTTGTTTTTGTTTTGGTTATTAAGCACAGATTTAGAGAAAGTCTTAGTACCTATGAAAGTAAAAGCTAAGGAGCATGACAAAAAGATGAGTATGGGGTCGATGATCCATGTGATGAATAATGAACAAAACATGCTGTTAGCTAGGCCTATAGGCCTCAAGAAGTATATCTCACCTTTGTTTTAAATCAATTCATGCTTTGGGGACATAGCATACTTTAAGTGTGGGTTGAGGGGTAAATTAAAATTTTTTGTGATGTTGAGTCAGGGTGAATGTTGTGCTGGGTCTGAAAATTAGTTGATGTGAAGTTTGAGTTGGGCACAATTCACCCACCCTTTGATTTTTCTTTTCGATTCTTTTTCGAAGGGGGCACTTTGAACCTAAAATGTTTTCTTTGTCTGTACATAGTGTCTTAGTCATAGTTAAAGATTATTCTCGATGATGGATAAATAACGACCGTCTTGAGGGAAAATTAGTCAGTAGGTTTTTGTTTTTAACTCTTAACTGGTTGACTGCTTGATGCTCTTGTAAGTACTATACATGATTGTTAGAGGCAAGTAGAGTTTTAATTGTAAAGCATGTTGACTAGTGTATGACTTTGTTTGAGACACCTAGGCTCTTGAATATGACTCTGTATGCGTATTACTTAATCTTGAATTCATGTGATTAGCTGGGTTGAGAGTTTATATGAGTTTGTCTTGAATTGAACATGTGCAGTGCGTGTTAGGATCTGTGTATTCCACTCTATCATGTATTGTCTAGAACTTGCTTGGTGTGTTTGCAAAGTAAAATGAGGGATGTCAATTGTAAGAGATGATTTAGGCATTTCTTTGAATGAGCTTGATTTTTATCCTTTGCTTTACCTACCCTTAACGCATAATCCTAGTTAGCCTCATTGAGCCTTTAGCCTATTCTTTGATTAACCATATCATAAGCTTAATCCTTTTCTTGCAATAGCCTTGAATTTTATCCAAAATTTCTAAGCACTTAAGTGAACATGCAAAAGAGTTAAAGGGGCGAGAATCTTGAAAAAGAAGGGAGATAGTAGTTGTGGAAGTTGAAAGAAAGATTAGAGGTGCACTTGTTTAAAATGCATAAAGGTTGGCAGGGAGTAAAAGAACAAAAGAATGAAAAAGTTGCTTAAGTATCCTTACTAATGACATAAGTATGCTTAACGAAATGGGGAAACAAAAAGGATATTGAGAGTTGAAAAGAACAAGAGGTGAAGTAAAAGAAGAGGATATGCATAATGAAAAAAAGTGATATATTATTTTCACTTAGGGAAGATAGTCACTATTACTGACTAGAATAGTACCTACCCGTCCCTTAGCTTACATTACAACTCGATAAGTCCTGCTTGATCTTACTTTCAGATGTTCCTAAATTAGTGGAGTAATACACTAAAAGAAAGCTTATAGGTCATTACATGTTGCATGTGAATTCTTTGTGAGAGTGAGCTAAATTATATTCATATACCCATACATGCTATAATTTGAAAAATTGCGAGTGAAAATGGGTATCTCTCTTGTTGTGAGGGCACATTTTTGAAGAATGATGAAATTTATATCGGACTTCTTGATTGGTTAAATTGCATGAGTTTGCTAAGTTTTAGAGTCGGTTCTTGAGGTTAGGAGGTCTTAACTTGGTTGTATGTGATTTTAGTTGGTTATACATATAGAATCTCTAGTTCGAACTTACCGCCTAAATCAACCATAGTAGGCTTAACTTGAGTTGTGTTGTGTTAATTGGTGATGTGGAGTCCTCCTTGTGCATGGGATGTAATATAGTTGTTCGAGGATGAATAAGGCTTTTAGTGTGGTGTAGTGATCTTGGGCATATTTACATGCTTAAGTGCTATTTTATATCTAATTTTTAGTCGTGTTTGTCAACTTAATAAATTATATTCTCATGTAATTTTATATATTTGTGTGCCGGAACTAACCAACATGATTAGCCCATTTTTGTAGGTGAAATACACTAAGGAGGGGATAAATTTGATGTTCAATGCACAAGAAGAAAGCATGGAGTGAATGCTTAAGAAGAAAAAATGATGTTGCAAGAGAAAAGGGCTGCTAGCACATGCCAGCATGCCACGCTGGGCATGCAGCATGCCAGGTGCCGTGCCACGCCGTGCACGCGCGCAAGGACATGCCAAGGTAGGAGGGCTACGCGTCTGCAATCTACGCGCCTAACTCTATTTCCAGCTCCGCGTCCAGGCCCGTGCTATGCTGGGCGATGCTCAGCCTGCCCTTGCCATACGTGACTAGCAGCCAACTTTCCAGTAGCACTCTGCGATAGCTCCGTGTCACAGAGGCTATGCTACGCAATGGGCAACGTGACATGGTGCAGTTTTTACAATGACCAATTTTTGTAATTTTTCACATTCTATAAGTTGAAAAGTTTGTTCAATTTTTATTTTGATCACGAATTATTTGGAGAACAGACGGGGATCAAGGGGAGGAACATTACGGACTTTATTTTAGGGTTCTTTTTCTTTCCTTCTTTTATCCATTCTTGTAACTACATGAATTCAAATATGTTGTTGATTTCTTGTATGAACATGAGCTAAAACCTTTCTTCTAGTGTTGAGGCCACATGACATGATTGTTTTAGCTTAATTTTATCAACTTCATTGTTGTTTGCTCTTGTATTCTTGTTTGTTTATCGTTTTAATGCTTGATCACCATTAAAATGTACTTGTTAAGTTTAGGCAAAACTTGAAAGAGAAAAATCTATGTTAGAATTAGGAATGCAAGAAGTGAGTTCAAGTCTTCAAGACTTGATTCGCGGTTAGGATAGCAATATACCTAATTCACGTCGCTTGGTTATAAAACAAGAAGATAGCTAGAAACCTACTCGGAATTGTCACATCACCGCTCATAGAAGTAGTTGTGAAACCAAGTTAGGTTAAATGGTTATAGGTTCGAAAGTCCATAACCAAGGGCATTAACCCCATAAACCGCTTCAGATAGATAAATACATACGAATTAGGACGTCACATCCCCACTCAACGATATAGTTATGAGGCTAGTTCATCTATGTTTAGAGGCTCGAAAGACCATGAACATAACATTTATTTTTTGAGACAACAAATGAAATTTCATACTTGAACCAATGTGAATGTAGCATTGCATGATTGTATGGCCTTAACTCTAGATGCTTCTCATTATTGTTTTTCGATTAAATTTAAGATCACTACTTGATTTAGAAACCAACTTTCAAATCTTGAAGCTTTAGCACTTATGAAATTTGACTTAACACTTGAACTCTATAATTCACTTAAACTCCAGTCCCTGTGGGTTTGACATTCGGCTCTTAAGAGTCACTGTATTACTTGTACGACTGCATGCACTTGCATGTGCCGGAGCGTGAACAAGTTTTTGGTGCCGTTGCGGGGGACTGGCAATATTTGGTGACTTTTTTAGTTTTGGTGTTATTTTTATTTTTCTTAAGTGTTAAAAATCTTGGTCTTAGTCTGCTTAATTGCAGGTAATAGGTTTGTCCTTGCCAGCTAATAGAGAATTGGTGGAGTTGTATTTGGAACTTGAGTGATAGTTACATCTGTTGGGGAAGTTCTTCAGAGCCCTACTCCACTAGTTTTAGAGGAACCACTACTGGAAAATCCACCAGCTGAGCATGAGAAAGTGTTTCCAAAAAGAATGGCATCAAGACCAAATCGCGAAGTGGCAATCCCACTCATGACGAATGTGACCTCTAGTATCCACTGACCAGAGCCTGGAGGTACCTTTGAGCTAAAGCAGAACATGGTGCAGTTGTTGCACTTGAGTGGGAAATTTACTGGAATGACTCAAGAGGACCCACAACAACATTTTGCAGAACTTTGTGGAGATTAGTGACAACTTCATCTCCACCGGAGTGTCGACTGATTATGTGAGATTGATCCTCTTCCATTCTCACTGTTGGGAAAGGCAGAGAGGTGGTTGAAGGCAAAGCCACCGAACTCCATCACCACATGGGATGACCTAGAAAGGAAGTTCCTCATTAGATTCTTTCTCTCCAGCAAGACAACAAAGTTGAGTGAAATCTTGAGTTTCAAGCAAAGGCCGGAGGAGAACTTGTATTTGACTTGGGAGAGGTTCAAGCCGTTATTGAGAGACTGCCCTCATCATCAGCAATCTAATGAAGTGTTAGCCCATATTTTTTTGGAGAGTCTAGACCCACATACAAAAATTCTACTAGACTCTGCATCGGGTTGGCAAGCATTTGAGAAGACTTATGATGAATTGTACACTCTGTTGAACAGGATTGCGCAAGGAAATCCAGAGTGGCATAGTGAATCTGTTACACCCCATAAATTCTTGACATGTAGATAGCCTATTCTCATGTTGGTTAAGAGTTTTAGAATGCCATACGTGCGAGAAAAGAGCCCGAGGAGAGACCGGACAAGCGCCAAGTCGGCGCGTCGCAAGGCAAATGCAACTAATTAATCACATTCGACGAATGCGACTTAAAGGTCCCAAGTATAAAAGCCCCCACTTCGGTTTTTAATGATAGAAATTCATAATTTCTAGATAGTAAACAGAGAAAACAACTGAGAATACAGGGCACGAAGATTTCTTTAAAATTTCTATCCGATTATGCCATTATACACGGTCCAAACTCAAAATAATCTTAGGTAGTGAGGTATTAAGCTGCAAGGAGCGTTCCTACGGATTTAGTTTCGTGAAATTCAGCCGGCGAACCATCGTCCTACCGAGCTAAGGTAAGTGGAATTGCTCCAAATTAGTGTCAATATACTCCTAGTCCTAAAGTGAGTATTTCTCCCTTTTGGACTTCTGAGAAATAGCGAGTTTTCGGCTGTTTTTCGATAAGTTAAAGTTTGGGCTACATATATATTCAAAGTAGTATTTTCTTCTAGAATATTGATGAATTTAGTTCTAATTGCTATGAATGTGAATACAGTTGGAAGAAATAGCTGAATATTGGTCAAGTTACGCCAGTTAGTCGGAAAGCCGACAACTGAGGTATGTAAAGCCAGTTTCTTCGACAAGTTAGTAATTCTAGCTTAGTAAAATAGAGTAAATTCCAGAAGGAAGTTCCAGAAGCCGAGTATTAAGTATGTTTGTATTGTTATGCCATGTTCAGAATAAAAGTCAGTAGATTGGTATTAAACAGCAAGATATTATTCCAGATTCAGTTTAATCCAACCAAAGAATCAGAATAGAATATCAAAGCATGAACAGTATGATCAGATTTATTATACACGTTATATGTGATTATTGTTGTTTGTTGAGACTTGTTTGTGATATGTGGGCACCCTTAGAGCTTTCTTGCTGCCCCAGGGTTAATAGCTGTGTCGACTCACCCGCTAGAGGGTGAGGATACGTCACTCCAAGAAGTGGCATGCCGTCCGCAGTAGGACGAAGATGGGATGCAACATTCCCCATATTAGGCTGATCAGCATTACAGTATACCCCGTCGAGTTCTTGCGCCCAGGGCATAGATTACAGATTACAGATACAGATCTCGGATTATAGTTACAGGAGTCCTCCGGACTCAAATACAGTTATAGTCAGGGGCCCAGAGAGCCCAAGATGCATACCCAGGGGGCCGGCAGGGTGCTCGTAGTTATTAGGTGAGTGGAGTGAATTTATTTTTGGATGGTTTGACCCGGGTAGGGGTATATAGATTGCATGTTGATTGGCACCTTCTGGCTTATGGGGGCTGGTATAGGTTCTTGTATGCTATATATATATATATATATATACTTATGTTACTTACTAGATATATATACGTGTTACTTATAAAAGGGATAGTTAGCAGGACGCCGCATCGACAGGTATGAGTCTTATCTTCCTTCCAGTGCAGTTAAGCTCAGTACAGATTCTGCTATTCCATACAGTTTAAGCTACCCCCTGTCATTTCAGCAACTATCAGTATTACTGTTTATCTTCAGTTATGTTCAGTTTTGCTTTGCATACTCGGTACCAATGGTACTGACGCTCGTTTGGGGGCACTGCATTACTTACCTGCAGGTACTCATAGACGAGGAGCCGATCCCTCGTAATTCCAGCCAGCACATAGAGTCATCAGCTCCTATCATCCAGAGCTAGACAGCTAGAGGTTTAAAGTTTATTCCTTTTCTTTTGTTGTACAGTATGGGTAGGCCGGGGCCTTGTCTCGACCATCTTATCAGTATTCTTAGAGGATTGCAGATTGTATATTCCCCGTGGTTAGCTGTACCGATCATGTGAGGCCGTGTGTATGTTTTAGCTTGTTTATAATGGCCGTGTGGGGCCTTACTCAGTTGGTAGTGGTGACCTTGTCGGTCACGTAGAATTTTAGCACCTGTTTTCTTGATTCAGAAGTAACTAGACCGCATGGTGGCCTTGTCGGCCCGCATAGGTTCCTTTATACTACTGTTGTTCTGGTTAGCTGTTGTTGTCTTACAGGTGTCTATAGGCCTAGTCGGCCAGAGGCTGTTTTACAACCGTTATATAGCCCGTTGGTTCCATGAACCCAGAGTTAGAGCCAGCCTGGCACCAGAAGTGCTTAGGCTCAGTAGTTCAGCAATCCAGGTCTTAGTAGGGCACCAGGTGCCAGTCATGCCTCCCAAGGCGGGGCGTGATAGAATCATCCAGAGGGGCAAGCAAGATATCATCAGGATTGATTGAAGTAGATAGTATGAATACCTTAGCAGCTCAGTTGGCCTCGTTCCAGCACCAAATGATGACCCAATTTAGCAAGCTAAATTTAGCACAGCCGCAGGCACAGGTCAATGTAGTACAACCAACTCCTAGCTGGTGTGAGATATGTGGCAACAACGGGTATTGTACAGACTCATGGGGGGAAAATCTAGAGTCGGTGAACTTTTTAGGTAATGTGCAAAGGAATAATCATAATTTTGGGAACACCTACAATCGTAACTAATAGAATCACCTGAATTTCTCTTGGGGTGGTAATTAGAGTCAGAGTTATCAACAGCCTCAGCAACAACAATAACAACACTACTAGCAGTAAAACAAGCAGAGTTATGGCCAATCCTGCAACATCAAAGAGATGTTGCAAAAGATCATGGCCAACCAGACTCAGACGACAGTTGAGCTTAAAAATCAGCAGTTGGCAACCCAAAACTTGTAGAAGCAGATGGGTCAGTTAGCAGCTGCTCAACATAATAGACCACCGGGTAGTTTACCTAGTGATACAGAAACAAACCCATAGCTGGTCATAGAAATTAGTCTGAGGAGTGACAAAGAGTTGGCAGGAGCACCGCAGAAAGAGAAGAAAAATGAGGTGCAACCAGAGTTGATCAGACCTGGTCCATAAACAGACAAGAGCACAGAGAATAAGGCTGCAATAGATAATGCACAATCAATAGTGGAGCCATTATGGCCACCACCACCTTTCTCACAAAAGGCTCAAGAAAGGTATGAGGCTAAGTTCATTGATTTATCCAGATATGTTCTATTTTTATTGGAATACCTGAGCGAGAAGGTGAGACATTTCGTGGATGGACTTTAACATCGTTATCATGGTCCTATGATACGAGATATGCCAGGTGTTTTTGTTTGCAATAAATTTTTGAAGTGTTGAAAATTAACTGCAATAAAAAATAAGTAAAAAATAATAATTTTATTTGATGAATCTTGTAAGTACAATTCTGCTATTCTCTCCTATGTTTTTCCGTGATTCGAGGGCCTTCAGTAGCATATCTCTCGAATCGCAGGATGATCTTCAGAAATGTTGGACAACACTTTATTGTTTCAGGTTGCACTCCGGGAAGAACTCCGTTGACCACTCCTTAGAAGAATTATGTAGTCGAAGCTGATGCTTGCTCCAATGCTTGCAGAATGTCCTTCGAAAATCATGTAACTCTCCTATTTATAATTGTAGAGGGTAGAAAGTCCAAGTGTACATGAACTTTTTTTCTTGATTCTAATTGGTTCATGTAAGTCATCAAGCTTATCACAAATGCCATGTGTTAAGCTTGCTTTTGATTGGTTCTTGAATTTGACTTGGATTGCCGCATCATTTGAACATGTGGCATCCCCTAATTTGGTTGTGATGCCACGTGTCAAGATTTTGGGACTCGATAAAAAATAAATTCCCAACTTGAATTTAATAAAAAAAACTTCTTTAATTGTGTTGTTCAAATTAATAATTCATGCCAAATAAATATGAACATAAATTCAAATATATTATGAATTTAATTCAACAAAATTTATGTGTTTACAAATGCCCCTTACTTCAAAATTCATCGAGTTCTAAAATTGATCAACTGTAGAGATGAGTTTTGAAGTACCCAAAAGAATAATCTCCCATTTTTTCATCTCTCTGTCTTGTCCTAGTAGAAAATCTTTGTTCGATTGTAATTCAAATTCTTAGGAGGAGAATTCTATTTTATATGGAATTCTTGATTCTTCTCCTACGAAAATACAAATTCCTTGTTGGACTATGCTTATAGAAAGGGAAGATCCTCTAAGAACTTCACAATGTAGTAGCTCAATCGACTTCTCCTTTGAGCTTTTTCTTTCTCTGGTCCGCAACAATCTTGTGCTTTCCCTCTTCTTTTCTTTTTTTTAGACAGATTTTTTTTCTTGACAGCTTGGAGCACCTGCAGGAGAAAATTTGTAACATATTGTGGGAGTGTCTAAATCATGAACTAATTTCAATGCTGCAAAGTAGTCTCAAAGAACTCCGTCATATGTAAAATTTACAGTCTGACAACCTCTAGATTTTCTCAGGCAATTTTCCGAAATTTATCTTATGAATTCTGATAAGCTACTATTTCAGATTCAAATGTGCTTACTAAATAAATTGTATCTTGATGTAGGAATATCAGAATCATGAACGACTTACGACGCTTCAAAGTAGTCTCAAAGTACTACATCACATGCGAAAATCACAGTCCAACAACCTCTAGATTTTCTTAGGAAATTTTATGAAGTTCAGCTTATGAACGTCGATAAGCTACTGCTTCAGTTTGCGTGCTGATGAAATAAATTATATCTTGATATAAAAACATCAGAATCATGAATGACTTATGGTGCTTCAAAGTAGTCTTAAAGAACTACCTCATACATGAAATCATAGCCCAACAACCTCTAAATTTTCTCAGGCAATTTTCTGAAGTTTAGCTTATGAATTTCGATAAGCTACTGGTTCAGACTCGCGCGTGCTCACAAAATAAATTGTATCTTGATGTAAAAATATCGAAATCATGAAAGGCTTATGGTGCTGTAAGTTAGTCTCGCAGAGCTACATTGTACGTGAAAATCACAGTCTGATAAATTCTAGATTTTTCCAGGTGATTTTTTATAGTTCAGCTTATGAATTTCGATAAGCTATTGCTTCAGATTCGCGTGTGCTCACCAAATAAATTGTATCTTAATGTAGAAATATCAGAATCATGAGCAACTTGCGAACTGGAAACTAATCTTGGAGAGCTACATTATACATGAAAATCACAGTCCGATAGCTTCTATATTTTTCTAGGTGATTTTTCAAATTTCACTTATGAATTCGTGATGTGCTGTTTTATATTAACTTTCCACGGTCTCCTGAATCTCATGTTCTTCTTTAATCCCTTTGGTAGGCTTGCAAATGCAGAGGATATTTCCCTTTCCCACCAGCAAGATAAATTTCCATGAGAGCAATACACCACATCTCCAACTCGAGATAGTGAGCGACAAGCGAGATCCCCACGCTAGAATCCTTGCCTTGGAGGTCCATCCTCCAGTGATTGGCACCTTCCCACTCAACAGAGAACCACCTATCGAAGCTCTTCATCTAATTAAATGGTCAGCAAAGGAGAAAATCAATGTTCTCAACTCAAAAAAGGTCCTCAACATGACTGCCTTTCTATTGAAATCATCTACCCATAATGAGGAAGTTGCCGCTACCTGTCCCAAAGTTTCAGAGGAAGGTTTGGCCACATGGAGCTATCCTCAATCCGGCTTCGGCAAATTTTGATATACGGCTTGCTATTGGGAATGGGTAGAGGATGTTCTTAGCTACAACAAGGAGGTGTTGAACCATGTCAAGGTATATGACGCCATTTTTTGCCTCTCTATTCACATACGACATCAATGAGAATGTGCTACGGGCTTTTTGTGAGCTTTGGCATTCAGTGACTAACATAATATGTGTTGGCATTGGTGAGCTCTCTATTTCCTTATGGGATATGCGTATGATTGGGGGCTTCCTGTTCATGGATCTTTCTACGAAGAAGTTGTCCCTTCGGCCGAAGAATTGATACAAGCAGATCCACATGGGAAGCCATTTTTTCTTAAAACTTGTGCCTACTTATTTTTAGTATTTTATCAGCTTTCAAATGGTGCATCTCAGGATGTTTTTGTCCATGATTGGATGAGTTTCTGGTTCAAAGGACTGGAAAGGTATAAAGAACCTTCAGCATGAGTTCCTAAACAATGGGCTAAACCATGGTCGAGTCAAAATCCTAGCGGTCATATCGACATGTCATTTTTACCACGGGCTGAAGAAGAGAATGCTCCTTTCATCGAGTTAGGCATGGAAGAGTTTCATAGAGAAGAGATAAACTTGGCTGCCTTTCTTGCATGTTGTTTTTATAAATTTATTTTTCCAGCCGAGAAGCGTGATAACATTCATCCCAGTGTCTTCAAGGTTTCGAGTTTAATGGCTTACGGGGAGAAATTTTCATTAGCGATCCCAGTCTTGGAAAGTATCTACAGGGGTTTTGAAAGAGATCTCAACTTCATCAAACTTAGGCCTGAGTATGTCACAACTTGAACATAGTCCGGGATCGAGACACGGGACAAAAAACCCTGAGAGGCTCCAAGTCGACCTATGGAATGTACATGAAATCTAAACTCAACATAATAATGCGGAAGTCTAACATATAAACAGCGGAAGTCTGAAAATCTGATAACATCAAATATTTGAATACATAACAACGATCTGAAACTGAAAACATACTATGTCTGATAAGACTCTACATACTGATGACTTGATGGGACAAAACCCCAACTAACTGAAACTGAAGATACTGAATACAACTGATAAAAGGGTCCTCGAAGGATGAGGACTCACCAACTCTAGCTGGGAGGTGCTACTATGAGAATCTGGCTAACGACGAGGCTGAACCTGAATGTCGGAGCCTGTATCATGAAATGATACAAATGTGTGTGATCAAAAGCATCAGGTTTCCTAATATGAAAAGATTGTTTTCTAATTGGCCTGAATTGGTTACCTGGGTACTTCTGATTTCACAACCTTCTTGAATGCCCAAAGGAAATTGGAGAAGACTTTATGAATTTCTAAGCTTGATCACCCTTAGGAACTTCTAGGCTTGCACGCATGGAGAGGGATAGGTTTAGAATGATTTAAACCCTCTTAAACATACCTACCTGAGCTTAAAATGACGTAGTTTAGGTCTTAGAAACTTAGAAATTATGGAAAAACCCTTAATAAATTCGTAGGAAAAATTACACTGCCAGTCCCAACATGGGACTGGATGACTTGTTGCCTGAGGGATGACTCGTGGCCTGCTTCTTGTTACCAACACTAGGAACTATAATACTGTCAGTCACCACAAGGGGCACTATGACTCGTGGTCCACCGAATAACTCGTGGTGATGAGTTGTGATGAACACTGCCAATCATCCCGTCCTTCATGCTGACTCCTTGACCACGACCAACCTAACAACTCGTGGTCCTATCCACGGGTCATGGCTTCACCCGTGGTCAACCCCCAGACCAAAAAATCCAACCAAACTTTCCCTCCACTCCACGAGTCACCTAACGACTCATAGTGTACTTCACGGGTCACTAGACGACTCGTCCTGTGACCTAATGCAGAAATTTTTGTTTTCTCCGTTTCAACCCTCGGGTCTGATCTTAGAGTTTTTGGGGTATTACAATATCTCCTTCTTGCGAACATTCATCCTCGAATGTGGATAAACATACTAAAAGCTGGGGAATGCAATTGTCATACTAGATACTGAACATTTAGAGCTGAAAACTGACGAAATGATTGACTTCGGACTGAATTACATGACTAAACTGAATTCATGAATCACACATACATGCATTGACATGAAAGAAACTGGGGCACATGAACTGAACCTGAAACTAAATCGGGTACTAGGGAGGAAAATGATACCTCAAGCTGAAACTGAGCCAAAAGGGAATAGATGCGGGTATATAGCCATCATATTTGCTTCAGCTTCCCATGTAGCTCCCTCAACATGCTAATTCCTCCACAAAACCTTTACTGAAGCTACTTCCTTGTTTCTTAGCTTTCGAACCTAACGATAAAGTATTTCCACCGGAATCTCCTCATAGCTAAGACTATCCTTCACACCTACTCTCTCCACCGGGGCAACCAAAGTTGGTTCACCCATGCACTTCTTTAAGAGCGATACATGGAAAACTAGATGTATTGAAGCCAATTCTGAGGGCAACTCCAACTCTAAGCTACCTTGCCAACACATCTCACAATCCGGTATGGGCCAACATAATCGGGACTGAGTTTCCCTTTCTTTCTGAATCTCATCACTCCTTTCATGGGAGATACCTTTAGAAACACCCAATCCTCAACTTCAAACTCAAGTTCTCTCCTCCTCTCATCGGCATAGGACTTCTGACGACTCTGGGATGTTTTCAACTTTCCCTTATAAGCTAAACCTTCTCCATAGCCTCATGGACAACATCTGGTCCTATCAACGCAGCTTCACCGACTTCGAACCAACCAATAGGTGATATACATCTCCGCCCATAAAGAGCCTCAAATGGAGCTATCTGAATGCTGGAATGGTGGCTGTTGTTATATGAAAATTCAATGAGAGGTAAATGATCATCCCAACTACCCTTGAAGTCAATCAAACACGCCCTCAACATATCCTTAAGGGTCTAAATGGTCTGTTCAGCCTGACCATCTATTTGCGGGTGAAATGCTGTGCTAAGCTTGACCTGAGTACCAAGTCCCTTCTGAAACGATCTCCAAAACTGGGAGGTAAACTGAGTACCTCTATCTAATATGATGGATAAGGGAACTCCATGCAACCGAACTGAGTCCCTAATATACAACTTGGCATAATCCTCCACTGAATCGGTAGTTTTGACTAGTAGGAAATGAGCTACTTTAGTCAACCTGTCCACAACAACCCAAATAGAGTCATACTATTGACGAGTATAAGGCAGTGCCATAATGAAGTCTATATTGATTTTCTCCCACTTTCAAGTAGCGATACTAATGTCTTGAAGCACACCTCCAGGCCTATGATACTCGACCTTCACCTGTTGACAATTCAAACACTTAGCCACAAACTCTACTATGTCCTTCTTCATGCCATTCCACCAATAGACTTCCTATAGGTCACGGTACATTTTGGTGGCACCTGGAAGTATAGAATATCTAGAACCATGAGCTTCATGCAACATTCGCTCCCTCAAGTCATCAACACCCGGTACATACAAACAACCCTGATATCGTAGTACACCATCTCCCACTTGGGGAGAAAACCTCCACTTTTTGATTCTTAATGACTTCTTTCAACTTTAGCAAAATAGGATCCTCGTCTTATCTAGCTTTGACCTCGGTCACCAAGGAAGATTCTGATCCATTCTGAACAATAACACCACCATCCATCGAATTAACAAGATGAACTCCTAGTCGTGTATGCCGATGCACATCCTTCACTAACTCTTTCCTCTCCTTATCTACGTGGGACACACTCTCCATAGAAATCCCGCTAAGAGTGTCTGTCACCATATTAGCCTTGCCTGATGGTAAAGAAAACTCATGTCATAATCCTTAAGAAGCTCCAACCACCTCTTTTGATGTAGATTTAGGTCCTTCTAGGTACACATGTATTGTAAGCTTTTGTGGTCCATAAACACATCCACATAGACCCCGTACAAATAGTGTCTCCAAATCTTCAAGGTAAATACTACCGCTGCCAACTCGAGGTCATGAGTTGGATAATTCTTCTCATGGACTTTCAGCTGCCTAGAAGCATAGGCTATAACCTTGCCATACTGCATTAGTACACAACCAAGGACGATCCTTGAGGCGTCACAATATACCATGAACCCATCGGTACCCTCAGGTGGGGTCAATACTGGTACTGAGATGAATTGAGTCTTCAACTCTTGGTAGCTCTAATCAAAGGCGTCTGACCATTGAAGATGAAAATCCTTCCACAAACCTCTTGTAGTAACCACCTGAGCTTAAGAAGCTCATGATATCCGAAGGACTCACTGGTCTAGGCCAATTCTTCACCACTTCTATCTTTTGAGATTCCACCTGTACACCCTCACTTGACCACATGACCCAAAAATGCTACTGAGTCTAGCCAAAACTCACACTTGCTGAACTTAGCATATAACTGGCGATCCTAAAGAGTCTGTAGCACCACCCTCAAATGAGCGGCATGCTCCTTTTTGCTCCGAGAGTATATGAGTATGTCATCTATGAACATGATCATGAACATATCCAAATACGACTTGAACACCCCCTATTCATCAAACCCATAAAAGCTGTAGGAGCATTCGTTAGTCGAAAAGACATAACTACAAACTCATAGTAACTATACCGAGTCCTGACGGCTATCTTCGGAATGTCACTCTCCCGAATCCTGAGCTGATGACATCCGGATCTGAGGTCTATTTTTGAGAAACACTTGGCACCTTGAAGCTGGTCAAACAAGTCATCAATTCTGGAGAAAGGATACCTGTTCGTGATGGTGACCTTGTTCAACTGCTTGTAATCAATGCACATTGGAAGAAAGCTATCCTTCTTCCAAACAAAGAGAACTGCTGCACCCCACGGGGATTTGGTTGGTGTGATGAAACCCTTGTCTAAAAGGTTCTTCAATTGCTCCTTCAACTCCTTTAGCTCAGCTGGAGACATTCTGGAATGAGGAATAGATATATGTTCCATATCGGGAAGAAGGTCAATACCAAAATTGATCTCCTGCTCGGGAGAAATTCCTGATAAATTATCTGGAAACACTTTTGGATATTCGCACACTACAGGCACTGACTGGATAGTCGAGGTTTCGGATGTAGCATCCTTAACCCTAACTAGATGGTACACGTAACCCGTTGAAATTATCTTTCTGGCCTTAAGGTAGGAATGAAGTGACCTACAGTCATAATTGAACTACCCTTTCATTCTAGGACTAGCTCACCCGAAATGGAAAATCTACTGCACTGGTTCTACAATTTACCTAGGCATAACATGAATGTAGCCAATCCATGCCAAAGATAACACCAAAATCTGTCATGGCTAGCTCTACTAAATCTACTGAGGTGACTTTTTAAAGGACTGTGACAGGGCAATTTCTATACATCCGTTGAGCTACAACTGAATCAGTGACTGGAGTAGAGACTGAGAAGGTTTCTGATAGGATTTCGAGACTGACTCTGAAACTACTAGCAACATAGGGCGTCACAAAAGATAAGGTAGCCCTTGGATCTAACAATGGATATATATCAAGGTGGAATACTTGTAACATACCAGTGACTACATCTAGAGAGGCCTCCTGCTCCTCACGAGGTATGAGGGTATAGAATCTGTTCTGACGCTAACCACCACCTGCACTAATGGAGGCTCCTTTCTGAACTGAGAGTGCTGGTGGAGATACTAAACTAGTGGCTGCGTCTCAACCCCTACCATGTCCCTGTCTAGCTGCTGGGAAATCTCTGAGCATATTTCTGGGCTTCCCACACCCAAACAAGCACCTGTACCTGCTAAGCACTGACCAGTATGCTCCGACCACAAATGTCACAAGTTTGAATACTAGGCTCCACAGATTTGATCCCCTGACCTCGAGAGCCTGATGTTTGTCCTCTCTGGTCGCGCATAGATCTGGATGGCACACTTTCTACTGACGGTGCTGGGGATGATGATCTCTGGTGGGACTGCTGATGGTGTCCCCCTACTAGGTCTCTGCTGGGAGAATCCAAAGCTATTAGTCTTGTACCTCTTGGCCTCTCTCTCCCTCTCACTCAACTGTACCGCCTCTATCTACTAAGCGTACAAAACTATCAGAGGAAAGTCAATGTACTGATGAAGCATCACGGTCCGGTAATCTTTAACCAAATAGTCTGCTATCCCATGCACGAACCGACTCACTGGAGCCCTCTGGTCTGCCACCATCTCAGGTGCATACTTGGACAAGTGGGTGAACTCCAAAGCATACTCCTGGACTGTCATGTTGTTCTACCTCAAGTTCACAAATTCCGCTGCTTTGGTTTCCCTCATCTCTCGAGGAAAGAACCAATCCAAAAATGCAATATGGAACTCATCCCAACTAATGAGGCTTGCTCCAACTGTCCTGATATCCTTCTATTGCCTGAATGAGATATGCGCAATCCCTTTCCACTGATACGAGGCTAGATCTGCGCACTCCTCCCCAGTCACCCCCATGATCTAGGTGATCTTTAGAACTTCATCAATAAACTCATGTGGATCTTCGCCTACCTTTGATCCGAGAAACTTCGGAGGGTTCATCCTCAGAAAATCTTTGACTCTCGCCGCTGCCGCATTCCCATTCTGAGGAACATACGTTACCGCGTGTTGGTTGATTTGGGGAGTCAAAGCCTGAGCTAACATCTGAATGGAAGCCCTAAACTCTACATGGCTACCTACTGGGGCACATGATCCTCAGGGGCTGGTGGGTCCTGTTGGTGCCCATCTCTATTGCTGTTCTCGTGGCCATTTTCAATTCCATTTCTTCTTTCGTTAACTCGACGAGGAGGCATGATTTTGCAAATGCGTATAGCATGAGTTAGAAGGATAGAGAGACATTTCATTGCACGACATAGATCATGAAAGAAGGGAACATTTCCTAAAATGTTTCGTAGCCTCTTCGTCATAAGTGTGGCATGCTTCACACCTATGAAAAAGACTCTACTTAACGCGGCTTTCAGAAACCCTAGGACACTTCAAAACCTAATGCTCTGATACCAAGTTTGTCACAATCCGAACATAGGCCCGGATCGAGACATAGGACAAAGAACCCCAAGAGGCTCCAAGTCGATCCATGGCATGAACATAACATTTAAGCTCAACATTCTGAAATGCGGAAATCTAACACATACAACATAGCGAAAGTATGAAAATCTTATAACATAAATATCTGAATACATAACAACGATCTAAAACTGAAAATATACTATGTCTAATAAGCCTCTATATATAGATGAGTTAATGGGATAAGACCCCAACTAACTCACTAAAACTGAAACTGAAGATACTAAATACAATTGATAAAAGGGTACTCGAAGGATGAGGACTCACCAACTCTGGCTTGTAGGTGCCACTCTGAGGATCTGGCTAACAACGGGGCCGAACCTGAATGTCGGAGCCTGTATCATTAAATGATACAACGTAGAGTATGCGGTCAGCACGTGAAATGTACCGAGTATGCAAGGTAAGTAAAACTATTAAGTAAGTAAAATAAAAGATCATGCATATCATAAAACATTTCATCATAAGAGTCTGAGGGTAGGGCTTGCATGCTATTATCTGAAAACATGATTTAAATATAACTGAATCTAATGACCCAAAACTGAAACTGATATTCATAAGTAAAACTGAACATTGGGTCAAACCTGTTAAAAACAAAATATCATGACCGATGAACATGCATAACTAAAATCATGAGGAACAATGAGAGACTCATCATATAACTGACATTACCACGATAGAGCTTACATGGTCCCAACTGTTACACTCAAGTGGGCAGAGCCGTCCAAAGCCTTGCCAGGGCTAAGGACGCTACCATGATATTGATATCAAGATGAAGGCCCCTTGGGGCAGGGGAAGCTCACAAGGGAGGTCCCAAATAATCTAATCATACCTATATTGGCACGTAGTTCTGAGGCACAAGGTTGACTGACCCTTAGCCTACTCGGTGCTAGACATCACTCCCAAAAATATGCATATGCTCTCCATCATTTTTCAATGAAGCTGAGCCATCGTTTAGTGACGAAGCTGAATCATAACAATACATGCATAATCTAAAATCATAACAATACATGCATAATCTAAAATCATAACATGAGGAGCCTTGGCTCAAACCATACCACAAGTTGAAAAGAGTGAGAATCTAGACTTCAAAATCCATGTGGTAAGCTAATACATGAAATTGAGATAAATCATAAAACATACTTGATCATATGGGCTTTCCCAAACTTAAACATACTTGAAATAGGCTTTGATAGTCAAAAACATGAATATAGACATGGTAATTTGAAATTATACTTTCATCATATACATCTCATCATGCTTGAAAACGTATATCATAATCTCAACCTTTTATGAACTTTCATAATTGGGCATCATAATTGTAAGACTTTGCAAATATGCATTTGTAATTCAAAACATTATAAAACATGCCCATGAATCATAAAATTCAACATTAGAAACATGAATAAACTATAACCATGATAGATACTTAGAGAATTCACCAAGTTAGGTTTAAACCCCATAGATTCATCAACTTAGAATTTCCATAAATTTGATAAAGGATTGAGCATGGGATTGGATGGATACACCCATTCATAACCCTACATATATGGGTACTTTTGATTTCACAACCTTCTTGAATGCCCAAAGGAAATTCATGAAGACTTGATGAATTTCTAAGCTTGATCACCCTTAGGAACTTCTATGCTTGCATGCATGGAGAGGGATAGGTTTAGAATGAGTTAAACCCTGTTAAAACACACCTATCTAAGCTTAAAATGACATAGTTTAGGTCTTAGAAACTTTGAAATTACGGAAAATCCCTTAATAAATTCGCAGGAAAATCACACTGTCAGTCCCAACGAGGGACTGGATGACTCGTTGCCTGAGGAACGACTCGTGGCCCGCTTCTCATTACCAACAGTGGGAACTATAATACTGTCAGTCACCACGATGGACACCACGACTTGCGGTAATGAGTCGTGATGAACACTACCAATCATCCCATCATGCCGGCTCCTTAACCATGACCAACCTAACGACTCGTGATCCTGTCCATGGGTCGTGGTTTCACCCGTGGTCAACCCCCAATCCAAAAAGTCCAACCAAACTTTCCCTCCATTCCACGAGTCACCTAAAGACTCGTGCTGTACCTCATGAGTTACTGGATGACTCATCTTGTGACCTCGTGCAGAAATTCCTATTTTCTTCATTTCAACCCTCGGGTTTGATCTTAGGGCTTTCGGGGTATTATAGAGTAACATAATATATTTCCATACAGTATCTCTATGGATGGATTCTTTGTTATTTTGACACTTATTATCAAGCTAGATGTCATTATAATGGCACTTATATGTGTAAAATTTCCGGAGAGAGGATAACTAAGTATTTCGACCTTCCAGGTGCACAACGACTATTTCAGGATGTGGACATTCACAGTCTCCAGCACTTGGCCTTTATACAGTCTAAAGAGTTGTCTGTTATGGATAACGACGAATTGTCTAGTTCTTGGAATGATTACTTCATTAGCCTCTGTTCGAGTTATGTCACAATCCGATGCGATGACCAACTTGTTATTGAGCCTTACAGTCCCTATAGATTTAGTTGTCAGTTTGATTTCAGCCAAGAACTCCCTGGTGACCTCATCGAACAACCATATGATTGCACACTACAAGAGTTGGTACCATTATGGGATTCCTGCACCCGTCTCAATAGTTCTTCAATAGTTATCATACCACCACGTTCTGATAGGCCTTTAATGACGTGTTAGTATGCAAATTGGCGGTTTGCTGGTCTAGTTAACCTTATTGGAAAAAATGAGATTTTCTTAAAATGCTTGAAGCATGATGACATCCATGCACCCTCTAAAGTTCACCACTCTCAACCGCAAGATCGAAACAAATCTTCTTATGTTGTCAAGGCAAAGGCAAGCCAATCGTCATCTAAGTCTTTAACTTCAAAGGGTGTCCCAACACGAACTGGAAAAAGAGATAAGCCTGTTTCATCAATATTAAAATTGAGTATTGATCCTTCAATGGTTTTGGACAGTACTTGCAAGAGAAAAGATCCTCCTACTTTGTTCGAGAACAACAATTGACAAATGTCAATCGAAGTGCTTTTCGAGGATGAGACCCAATTCTCCTCTCACTTGACGAAGTTGTTAGATGGCAGTGAAGGTAAAACAAGAAGGTAAAAGAATAAGGTAAAAGATCAAAGTAGTGAATTCGCCGACTTGGACATCGTTACTATAGATAGTGAAATATTTTTATGTTGGTGATCCTAGCTCCACTATGCCATTGCCTGAGCTCGCAGAACAAGTAAAAATTACTTTTCTTCTTCTATTTTTATGGCCTTTATATATATATATATATATATATATATATATATATATACATACACACACACACACACATATACATATTTTCACCTTGTTAACTTTACTCTTTTTTTAAAGTTGGTTATGAGGGCACATCTAGTGACATATTTAATGGAGTTTTTGATGAGAATGGTGCTAAAAGCCCAAGTTGCCTTAAAATATCTTCTCCTCCTTCTCATCCAGTAACTTTGGTAAATGAGGCTAAAGTCGCAGTTGCTCACGTTAAGTCTTCTAAAGCTTCTGTACCTCCTTCATGTTTGTCGCCACTGGCTACCTCTAACTTCGAACCACAAGAGACGATATCTTATTTTAAGATGTCTTATGTTTCCAAGATATGGCGTGCATTATGTGACTGGGTGATGAGATTCTGTGTTGACTACTCGGACAATTTTTCAAAGTTGAAAGAGGGTGTTATTTTGATTCTAAAAGAGATCAAAGGGACCGATAAATTTGATACTTTTGCTTTGGAGGGCTTGGTTAATGTTTTATTCAAGATATTTGAAGAGTATGTTGCAATGAAATCGTTCTCATCCAAGAGAATGACTAGAAAGTGCCACCAAAAATCACTTTTCGATGTGCAACAACACCTTATTGATGCAAAAGGGGAAAACACAAAGGCTAATGGGCGTATGGAGGATCTTCAATCGACACTTGTGAAAATTTTCAAAGAGTTGAAGACATTGTCTGCGAAGAGGAAGAAGACCATGGCATGTATAGATGAACAAAGAGAGCAGTTATCTAAAGATCAAGAGAACATCATCAGCTTTGAAAGTGAGATTCGTACTATTGACGAGAACCGTCTACTATCTAAAGATGAAGTGAAGAAATTTTCCAGATTGAAAGAGGTGGTTGAGATGGTCGCCAACAAATATTAGGTGCCAAACCTTTTCTGTAGTTTAGATTCTTGCTTAGGATTTCCCCTTTTTAATTACTATGATGTAGTGACATTTCTTTCTTGGAGCAATAGAAGTGATCGCTTATTTTTCAATATGAATCGCCTCACCTTGAAATTTGAATATCTTCTCTCTCTTTTCTCTTTTTGAATCTACCCCTATTGTATAAATAATATTTAGAACTTGTTGAGAATTTATATCTGATAACATCAAATATGATTCACAACCCCTTGTGTAGATTATTTCATTTTTGTACGATATTAGTTTTTAGCTTTGCGATCTTGTGGTATTCATAACTCAAGTTGTCACACTGAAAGTTGCAGATTTCTCAATCCTAAACAAGAAAAATTCGAACTCCATGGTATGCAATATATCAATATTTCTATTCGAAATTCCTTTCATATTGATCATTAATAATTTCTGAAGTTGATTTCGAAATCTGTTATGCCTGCTTTGCGCGATAGTCTAAATCACTTGGCATGAAATGTCTAAATCATAACTTGGTGTGGAAATGTCTAAATCACGAGCTGCTTTTTTCATTAAAAAGATAACTTTCAGAACTACAATCTATATAAAAATCACAGTCAAAAGCTTGCTGGATTTGTATAGATATTTCTTCAAAATTAGCTCAAATTCTCCCTTACTCGATTTTTTTCCAGCTTTGCGCGTCTGTGTTAGAAAATTCACAACTCAATGTAGAAGCATCTAAATCATGAGACTCTTTTTTATTTGAAAATATAACTTTCATAACTAATATTCATATAAAAATCACAGTTAAAATCTTCTTGAATTTGTACAGATATTTCTTCAAAATTAGCTCAAATTCTGCCTTGCTCGATTTTTTCCAGCTTTGCGCGCCTGTGTTAGAAAATTCATAACTCGATGTAGAAATATCTAAATCACGAGCTGCTTTTTTTTGTTGAAAAGATAACTCTCAGAAATACAATCTACATAAATCACAATCAAAATCTTCCTGAATTTGTACATATATTTCTTCAAAATTAGCTCAAATTCTGTTTTGCTCGATTTTCTCAGCTTTGCTCGCCTATGTTAGAAAATTCATCACTCGATTTAGAAGCATCAAAATCCCAAGATACTTTTTTCATTGAAAAGATAACTTTCAGAACTACCATTTATATAAAAAATGACAGTAAAAAGACTACTGAATTCGCATAGATATTTTTTCAAAATTAGCTTAAATTCTACTTTGCTTGATTTTTTCCAGCTTTACGCGCCCGTGTTAGAAAATTCATAACTCGATGTAGAAGCATCTAAATCATGAGACACTTCTTTTGTTGAAAAGATAACTCTTAGAATTACAATTTACATAAAAATCACAATCAAAAGCTTCTTGTATTTGAGCAGATATTTCATCAAAGTTAGCTCAAATTCTGTTTTGCTCGATTTTCTCAGCTTTGCTCGCTTGTGTTAGAAAATCATAACTCGATTTAGAAGAATCTAAATCCCAAGATGCTTTTTTCATTGAAAAGATAACTTTTAGAACTACCATTTATATAAAAAATCACAGTCAAAAGCTTCCTAAATTTTCACATATATTTCTTGAAAGTTAGCTCAAATTCTACTTTGCTTGATTTTTTCCAGCTTTGCGCGCCTGTGTAAGAAAATTCATAACTCGATGTAGAAGCATCTAAATTATGAGCCGCTTCTGTTGTTGAAAAGATAACTCTAAGAACTACAATCTACATAAAAATAACAATCAAAATCATCTTGGATTTGTACACATATTTTGTCAAAGTTAGCTCAAATTCTGCTTTGCTCGATTTTCTCAGCTTTGCGCGTCTTTGTTAGAAAATTCATAACTTGATGTAGAATCCTCTAAGTCGCGAGTTGGCTATTCCACTTGAAAGAAATATTATGATTATCAAATAACAATATATTATCCCTTTTTTTTTTTGACTCATGTGACTATCAAATATATATATTTTCCCTTTTTTTTGACTCATGTGACTGAACTTAGAATAATATTTTAAGTTGCCTACGTAGCTCGGTGAAGAGGATCAAGTCATAACTTAGTACGGAAAAAAATAATTTTTTTAAAAAATTATATGTATGTGTGTGTGTATGTATATATATATATATATGTATGTATATATGTATATATATATATATTTTCCTAGGCCGCCTCTTTCGAGATTTTCAACCTTGCAGATTTTTCTTTTTTCTTTTTGGGCCGTACACATTTTAAACTCGTGCAGGCCAGGAGTAACATTCAGGTTATGCTCATGAGTCACGGAGCGCAAGTGACTTTCATGGGAAATACTGCTTCAAAAATTTGCTGTCGATTGGACCAACTCTTAAACCTTCTTGGTCAACAATTTTGTAAGATCCATTCGAATATGCTTCTTTCACAACATATGGCTCATCCCATTTTGGCGTGAACTTGTCGCCCATGCGCCCGTTGAGGATTATGGGCCATCTAACAGCTAAGACCAAATCTCCCCCCCTAAAATGACTGTGGCCGCTGTTTCTTGTTGAAAGCTCTAGCTAGTCGAGCTTGATAGCACTCCAACTTTTGTTGTGCTTCCAATATTTTCTTATCCAATGCCTCCAATTTTGCCAAACGGAGTTTAGCATTGCTTTCGATCGTAAGTCCTTCTTGGATTGCGATTCGTAATGATGGAATTTGTTGCTCTAGTGAAAGGACTACTTGTACGCCATATACCAAGGAGTATGGAGTCGCCTATGTAGCGGTTTTGAAGGTTTTGTGATATGCCTATAAAGCTTTACCAATTTTCTCATGCCAGTCTCTTTTATTCTTCGCAATGACTTTCTTCAATAATTTACCAAGTGTCTTGTTAAAAGCTTCAGCAAAACCATTGGGCGGTGCATTGTACATCGAAGACTTATGTTGCTTAAAACTGAACTTCTCGCACAAACTCCTCATGAGCTTATTATTGAAAGGCGTTCCATTATCGGTAATTATGTATCTTGGCATGCCACACCTAAAACTTATATTTGACTTGATAAACTCAACAACATTCTCCTTCTTCACTTGTCTTAATAGCACAACTTCAGCCCACCTTGAAAAGTAGTTAGTAGCAGCCAAGATGTACATATTCCCTTTTGATGACTTTGGAAGAGGTCCAACAACATCAAGTCCCCACGCGTCGAAAGGCCATGAAGCTATGGTTGGATGAAGAGGATATGGAGGTTGGTGTATGTAATTGGCATGGAATTGACACGCTTGACATCTTTTGGCATGTTCCACACAGTCCATCACCATGCCTAGCCAGTAGTATCGCATCCTCTTTGTTGACTATAATACTCCTAAAATTGTTTTAATGATGACTATTAACAAAAGATTTTCCTTGTAGGGAACGAAGAAAACCAACTGGAAGCTGCTACAGATATCAATCAAGGATGATTCTAAATCTAACAAGAATACGATAAGATTGATCATCCAAAGCACACATCTCGACAGGAATTTACGGGATTGGACAAACACAAAGAAAAGAAGTTAAAGCTTTCAAAGGAAAGAAATATGCTGATGAACCAATCAAGGAAATAAAATCATTCCATCATCCAAATCAAGATATGCTGATATACAAATCAAGGGGAAGAAAATCATTTCAAGCAATTAAAGAAGGAAATAAATATTGAAGCCTACCCTCGTCAAAGGAAGGAAGCATCACTGCAAGATCACCTTTCAACTATCAAAAGAAGGAAATCAATCAACCTCTATCGAAGATCTCAATCACATACTTTCATCACATGTGATTGAGGCAAATCCCTTGGATTACCCTAAAGAGCTCATCAAGATCAAAAGAATTGATCTTTCCATCTTTCAAAACCCTATAAAGATCCAAAGAAGAATTGAGAAGGGCGCTCAACTTTACTTGATCAAGCTATACCATTTCTCTTCTTAATAAATCATTCTAATCTTGTATAGTTACTGGTGAGAACAAAAGAAAGATCAGTTAGGTTGACATACAAGTTAAGACTGTGACAAAGTTCTAGCTTACTAATTCAAACTTATCTGTGGTGGGTTGAAATATTCCTCATTGTAACTAACTTCAAGAGCTCTAAAGGAATCCGTTGTAACCCAAGGGTACTGGACTAGGCACCACCCTGGTGATCCGAACCAGTATAAAAATTTCTATGTCAATTTTATAATTGTTTGAGCATTATATCTGCTGCTTAGTACTAACCTTTTCTGCAGGTGTTAGTCGACTTGAGGTGTTCAATAGTTTACTGACTCTTAATTTTTAAATTCACCCCCCTCTTTGTTTACAATTGGTATTAGAGAAGGTCTCACTCATATTGATTAACCGCTAAGAGGAAAAAAGATCATATGACATCATATCAAATTCCAAGAGCCATTTTGCAAGATGGACACTTATCATCAAGACTTCCCTACTTCAATGGACAAAACTACTCTCACTAGAAAGAAAGATTCAAGATCTTTGTTCAGGAAAATGACTTCCAAGCATGGGTGGTGATAAGAAGGGACCAAAACTTATACCAAGAGTATCAGATGATACCAAAACAGACTTGGAAACCTTTTTAGTTTCAAAAGACAACTAGAGGTAATTCACACTAACGCCAGAGCTATAAGTCTGTTGTATTATGCAGTTAATGGATCTGAATATGACAAAATCTCGACCTGTGACACTGCAAAGGAGATGTGGGACAAACTTGAAGTAACCCATGAAGGAAACACAAAAGTGAAAGAATCAAGGAAAATTCTTTAGGTAATGAATATGAACTATTCAAAAGGACTGATGACGAAAGTGTTGAATCCATGTTCTCTCGATTCAGCAAAATCATCGGTGAACTAAAATCACTTGGTATAGTATATTCATATAGTATGAAAGTCAGAAAACTCCTCAGAAGTCTCCCTAAAGCCTGGGAAACAAAAGCAACAATTCTTGAAGATGGAGATTTGGAAAATTTAACCTATGATGAACTCAGAGGAAACTTGATGGCCTATGAAAAAAATCATCTCAACAGGTATTCAAAGGAAGACAAGAAGAAAGCAGTAGCTTTCAATGCTGTAAAAAATGAGAATGAAAATGAAGAAGAAGAAGAATAAAGTAGTGAAGGGTTAGCTCTTAATAATAGAGAAGTCAGCAGATATTAAGACAAAGAAAGCAAAAACTGCAAACGGGATATCAAAACTCTAAAAATCAAAAGAATGATGAGAGATGTTATCACTATGGAAAATCAGGGTATATAAGATCCAACTATCCCGAACTAAAGAAAATAAATTTTAGGAGATCAAACAAATCACATGGAAGCCTGGAGTGTTGAAAATACACTAGAAAAAGAGCAAGAAGAGACTGCCAATATCTGTTTCATGGCTCTTGGTGAATCTGGCGAGGTAAGATCTAGCCTATGTGAGAAATGTGAAAATTTACAAAATTATCTTGACCTAGTTACAGATGAATTACAAAAATTGATTGATGAAATAATAAAATTTCTAAAGAGAGAAAAGACTGGCAAATTCTTCTTGAAGCAAGTCAAATTGAAGTGGACCTACTTGAAAAAGAATTAGGAGACCTTTGAATGCAATTAAATAGAATAAAGAAGTCTCCCAGTCATAGCTCAATTGGCTCACTTCATCTTTCTAAAAGAGACACTCACTCTCATGAGTCTTCCTCTAATAGTTATTTTTCTACAAATTCTTTTGGAAAACCCACATGTTTTTCATGTGGAAATTTTAGCCACAAATCTTTCAACTGTAGGTTCAACAAATTAAATTTTGGAAAATGCATCTGGAGAAGAAAAGATCAAAATTCCAAAGTGGCTTAAACTAACTTTGAAGGAGCAAAGAAAGCTTGGGTACCTAAAAGATAATTCATCTGTCTTACAGGAACAATCCAAGAGATCTTACAAAAAGGGTATGTGGATAATTGATAGCGAATGTGCCAGGCACATGATGGGAAAGAAAGAAAACTTCTTTTCAGTAAAGAAAATCAATGGAGGGCATGTCATGTTTGGACACAATGCAAAAATAAACGTAGTTGGAGTCGGCTCCATTACTATCAGTCCTTCATGTGATCTAATTAAAGTGTACCTTGTAGACGGGCTGAAGTATAATCTTCTAAGCATCAAACAACTATGTGACTCTGGGTTCTATGTCCTGTTCAATGCCATAAGATGCACCATCAACAATCCTGAGAAGAACATCACTTTTATTGGTGACAGAATTGAAAATATCTATGTTCTCAATAATGTGGACTTACCTACTCTTACTTGTCTTACTGCTATTGCTAATGATCCTGCATTTGGCATACAAAATTAGGTCATGCTAGCATGCACACCATTCAAAAGCTTTCAAAATTAGATTTGGGTCATTAGACTGCCTACGTTAAACTTTTCTAAAACCCAGTTATGTGATGCATGTCAATTAGGTGAACCGACTCGTTCATCCTTTAAAAACAAAGATATTGTTAGCACCTCTAGACCCCTTCAACTGTTGCACATGAACCTTTTTGGTCCTACTAGAACTGCTAGCATTGATGGTAAAAGATATGCATTTTTTATTGTTGATGATTTCTCATGATTTACTTGGGTTATGTTTTTAGCTCACAAGGATGAAGCCTTTTCAAACTTCAAAATATTCTGTAAGAAGGTCCAATGAGAGAAGAGATATTTCATATCTACTATTCGCAGTAATCATGATCGAGAATTCGAAAATAAAATGTTTGAAGACTTCTGCAACCAACAGAGATATACTCAAAACTTCTCAGCACCTTGGTCTCCTTAGAAGAATGGTGTAATAGAAAGAAAAAATCATTCACTTCAAGACACTGCAAGAACCATGCTCATTGAACAAAGTCTTCCTGATCATTTTTTGGCAGAAGCTGTAAGTACTGCATGCCACATACTTAACATATGTTTGATTAGGCCTATTTTGAAGAAGACTCCTTATGAATATGGAAAGCTAAGAAGCCTAACATCAACTACTTTCATTCTTTTGGATGTAAATGTTTCATTCACAAAAATGGTAAGCATAATCTTTGAAAATTTGATCCTCGAAGTGATGACGGTATATTTCTTGGTTGCTCTCCTTCAAGCAGATCTTATAGAGTTTTTAATAAAATATCCTTATCAATTGAAGAATCTGTTCATGTAGTATTTAATGATTCTAATCCATCTCATAGTATCATTGAGTTTGATTCAGGTGAAGACTCCAGTAATATCATTCCCGATATTCAAAAACTTGAAACTATTTCAAGCCAAAGTGACTCTACTTCATCCCCTAAAACTGAGGAAAAAGATCTCCAGTCGATTAACGTTTCCAATATTCCTCGAGAATGGAGGAGTGAAGCAAGCTTCCCAAATGATTTCATCATTGGAGATCTAAAGGCAAAAATGTAGACCAGATCATCTCTCAAACACTAATCATCAGTGGCTCTTGTATCCCAATTTGAGCCAAGACGTATTGGTGAAGCCCTAAGAGATGAATCCTGGATTCAGGCCATGAAAGAAGAATTGGATCAATTTGAAAGAAGTCAGGTTCGGTCACTAGTTCAATGACCAAAAAATGTCTCAGTAATTAGAACAAAACGGATCTTCAAAAATAAGTAGCCAGTACTCATATGAGTCCTTCAACATGCCTTGAGAATGACACTTTAGAGAAAGATGTAGATGAGAAAATATATCATGGTTTGATTGGATCCTTATTGTACCTCATGGCCAGTCGACCATATATTATGTTCAGTGTATGCAAATGTGCTCACTTTCGAACGACTCCCAAGGAGTCTGATCTAACTACTGTCAAATGAATCATTCGATATCTTATTGGAACCCAAGACTTTGGCCTATGGTATCCTCACTCTAATCATTTTGACTTAGTTAGATACTCAGATGAAGATTTTGTAGGTGACAAAAGTGATAGGAAAAGCACCATCGGAACTTGCTAAATCCTTGGTGAAGCTCGTACCTCCTGGCATAGCAAGAAACAAAGCTCTGTGGCGTTATCAACCACATAGGCAGAATATCTAGCACTTGGTAGCTATGGTACTCAATTATTATGGATGAAACATCAACTACTTGATTATGATTTAAATTACGATAGTGTGCCTATTTTGTGTGATAATACGAGTGCTATATGTCTTTCAAAATACACTGTGCATCATTCTAGAGCCAAGAATATAAATATCGAGCATCATTTTATCAGAGATCATGTTGAAAATGGTGACTTTTTGCTAGAATTTATTGATTCTGAAAATCAATTAGCAGACGTTTTTACTAAACCACTTTTAGAAGAAAGATTCTACTTCTTAAGAAATTGTTCAGGTGTTATTTCCCTTCGATAATTTCTACCTGTCTACATCCGCTTTGTGTTTTAAAAAGTTAGTCACTTGCCTTAGCTGTATTTTATTATTTATGTACACCTTGAATATTCATGGTACGTTTAATATTCTAATTGATTTTGTTGATTATTTTTGGTATATGTGCTCCGTTCCTGTCATAATTAGCACGACTCTTTGTGCGTATTAATCACCCATTTTTTCACTCTGACCCTCGATTTTTTCTCCCTGAACTATCATTTCTTCTCCTTGTAAACCTTTTTATACTCCTTTAGTCTCACTATATACTCATTGTCTCTCTTTATAGACTCCTCCAATGGATAAATCTCCTAAAAACCCTCGTCGTTCCTCTAAACCTCTCAAAAGCCCTTCCACCTCTTATTCTCCGGTGGAGATTTCTGACTCCTCCAGTGATGATTTCCTTAAATTTTCCTCCTCTAAAACCAAAAATCGTTGCTTCAAAAAGCCCAAGTCTGCTTCCTCGATCGATTTCAACCCTGAAGATTTATAATTTTTCTGGGGAACTGGAGAAAAATCGAAGTTCATTTCTTTCAAAGATAGACCTTTTGCTCATAGATGATTCATATGTCTGGACCAGTTGGAAAAATCTCATTGCTCTGTAAGCCATTACTTCTCCTTCCAAAAGTGGGACAATCTCTTTCTACTATTTATAATGAGGCGTTTGAAGAACCTGCCAGACTTTTCTTTGCAAATATGAGGATTTCCAATGGTAGTGGTGAACTTGAAACTTTGGTTTTGGGTTATCGAATTGTGCTCAGTCAATTTATATTTGAAAAAGTCTTCAATACCAAGTTTTCTGGCAACATACCCTTCTTTAATGGATTATGGCCTGATGATTTTGAGGTTTCCTTGGATGATGCAAAGTTTTTTTTATTGCTGAAGAAGGATCTACCATAATTGATTTTGGTCCCTCCACCATACATTTTTAAAATAGGATTCTTGCTCACATTGTTGTGACCACTCTTTTACCCAGAAAGGGATCCCTAAGCACTTTGTCTAGCAGAGATGTTTTTTTGGTTGACTGCCTTCTTAGGAAGATCAAGATAGACTGGGCTGACTGGTTCCTTGGCTACATAATGGAAAGCTGTCAAGATTTTGGTGGAAATAGCAATCTACCTTATGGATTGATGATTTCATGCATATTGAAGGCAAGTGGCATAGACCTGTCAAAATACCCTACAAAAGAAGTTCCTTCCACCTATGATAATCGTGCATTTTCTAGCATGGTTTACATTCTATCAGAAGAAAAATGGCACAAGAAGGCTGGATTCAAACCAAAGTTGAAGGCGGCTGTTGATAAACCTCTCTCTGAAGTTACCTCAAATCTTGTTTAGTCTCTCCCTCTGGAAAATCTCCTTAAAGATGTTGAGGAAATCAAAGCAAGTTTGGGTGCAGTGGTAGGTGACCTGCACAAAATTCAAGATTACCAAATAAAGTCCAGTGAGGAGATTACCAAGATCAAGAGTCAACCCATGCTTCTACAGCATGAGGGAGTAAAATCCTTCAATAAAGTGTTAAAGCAAGTCGACTCCGGTGCTGCTCGAGTTGAAGTCTCCAAAAATGGACTCGCCGTAGTCATTCAAAACTCTTATGCTTCCCTGTCCAAAAATATTAAAAAATCTTACTATTCCTTCTTTGAGCGTATCATTAACACCCTTAAGTACTTTTGGGGAAGACCTTGAATTGCTCCTATCTGTTGATTAATTTCTTGCCCCTGATGTGGGTCTTCTCTCTTCCTCTTTCCTTGTTTTGATTGTATTTCTTTTTGATGATGAAGGGGGAGACACACTTGTGTGTTTTGGTGCTTTGCTTTGGATTATGTTAACTATTTTTTTAATGCTGATGAATGGTTGCTTATATATCTTACTATCATGATATTTCTTTATTCTTATTTAACGACTTTCTATAGTAGATATGCGTGCTTGTATTTCTTTCTGTTCTCTGGTCCCTCAAGAACAAGGGAGCATCACCAAGTGAGGGGGAGCTCTTTTATGATTCGGATGTGTTGAAAATCTCTCGAGATCCTCAAGATTGAAGAAACACCACCAAGTGAGGGGCAGCCATGCTCAACAAGGAGTTGACTCACTCCACTTAAGGGAAGTAAACTCCTCTATAACTCCCTCAGTTATCATCATCAATCAAAAAGGGGGAGATTGCTGATTATAATATTCCTAAAATTATTTTAATGATGACTATTAACAAAATATTTTCCTTGTAAGGAACGAAGAAAACCAAATAAAAGCTACAACAGATATTAATCAATGATGATTCTAAATATAGCAAGAATACAAAAGATTGATCATCCAACGCACACATCTCGACAAGAATTCATGGGATTGGACAATCACAAAGAAAGGAAGTTGAAGCTGTCAAAGGAAAGAAATATGCTGATGAGCCAATCAAGGAGAGAATCATTCCATCATCCAAATCAAGATATGATGATATACAAATCAAGGGGAAGAAAATCATTCCAAGCAATTAAATAAGGAAATAAATATTGAAGCCTACCCTCGTCAAAGGAAGGAAGCATCGCTGCAAGATCACCCGTCAACTATCAAGGGAAGGAAATCAATCAACCTCTATCGAAGATCTTAATCACATACTGTCATCAAATGTAATTGAGGCAAATCCATTGGGTTACCCTAAAGAGCTCATCAAGATCAAATGAATTGATCTTTCCATCTTTCAAGACTCTATAAAGATCCAAAGAAGAATTGAGAAGAGAATGCAACTTCACTTGATCAAGCTATACCATTTCTCTTCTTACTAAATCACTGTAATCTTGTGATAGTTACTAGTGAGAACACAATAAAGATAAGTTAGGTTGATATACAAGTTGAGGCTATGACAAAGTTCTATCTTACTGATTCAAACTTACCAATCTGTGGTGGGTTGAAACATTCCTCATTATAACCAACTTCAAGAGCTATGAAGGAACCCTTTATAACCCAAGGGGATTGGGATAGGCATCATCCTGGTGATTCAAACTAGTATAAAAATATCTGTGTCAATTTTATTATTGTTTGATCATTATATCTGTTGCTTAGTACTAACCATGTCTGCAGGTGTTTGGCGACTTGAGGTGTTCAATAGTTGAGTGACTCTTAATTTTTAAATTCACCCCCCTCTTTAATTATCACTCTTGATGCAGAAATGAAGTTTGGGCCCTGATTGGTGCGCTCCACAAGTGCTAGATATGCTTCCTCCATTATTTGTTAAGCTTCTCCTTTGTCAAGACACAGTAGAAATAGTCCTTTGCAAGAGCAACTAAATAATATTCCCTCATAAAAGATAAATCGTGGTGCCTTTCTCTTGATGTATGCTCTTTTTTTTTTGGAGATTTGGGCAGCCTTCCATGTTCATGATATTCAATTAGTGGCTGCCTCCAGTCTTCTTCTTCAATTAATCGAATAGATGTATGGTTACTTTCACTGGTTTGGAGATCAAGACATCCAGGAATAGCCTATCGATGACATACACGCACCTTGGTGGACTCATTTTCTCCGAGTGCCATTATTGTGGCAAAGTTAGCCAAAGCATCAGCCATGCAATTTTCTTTTCTTGGGATGTGGTTTAAGAACACTTGATCGAACCTTTCAATCAAACAAACAACATATTGGTGATATCGAAAAAGGTCTTCCTACTTAACCTCATAACTCCACAAGAGTTGATTGATGATCAACTTGGAGTCACCATAAATATCCAACTATACAATCTTTAGACCTGATGCCATTTCAAGGCCAATAATTAAAGCTTGATACTCTGCAGCATTGTTGGAACATGTTTCACCCAAAACAAAGGAATATGGCAAAATCATCCTTTCTGGAGATATCGACACAACACCTGCCCCTGCACCATCGTGACGTGCCGAACCATCAAAGAACATTGTCCACCCTGGAAATTCTTCAATGAATAATGCTTCTTCATCTGGAAACTCATCTGATACCCTCCCACTCTTCTGGATGAGGGTGATCGACAAGGAAATTGGCAAGTGCTTGTCCTTTGATAGCCTTTTGATGTGTGTATACATTGTCATATTGGTTAAACAATATGGACCATCTTGCTAGACGTCCATAGAGAATAGGTCGAGTCATTACAAACTTTACAGGATCAACTCGAGCAATTAACTTGATGGTATATGCTTCAAAATAGTGTCTTAGTTTCTTTATTGCATAAAGCAACACTAAGCACATTTTCTCAACAGGGGTGTAGTTCAACTCAGCTCCTATCAAAGTTCGACTTAGGTAATACAACACCTATTCCTTTTTTGCTTCATTCTCTTGAGCCAGTAGTGCCCCAAGTGATTACTCTTGTGAAATGAAGTAGAGTATCAACGACTTTCCATGTATCGGTGCCCCTAATTCAGGAAGATTCAACAAGTACTTCTGATGCCTTCAAAAGCATTTGGGCATGATTGATCCCAGTGAAAAGAAGCATCCTTCCTCATTAGGTGGTTGAAGGGTTGACATCATCCAACCAGGTTAAAGATGAACCTCCGAACGAATGTTAAATTTCCTAGTAGATTGCGCAACTCTCTGAAGTTCTTCGGCTTAGGCATTTTATGAATGGCTTCAATCGTTGCAGGATCAACTTCAATTCCACGGTGACGTATGATGAATCCAAGAAACTTTACCGAGGTAACTCCAAATGCACATTTAAGTGGGTTCATCCTCAAGTCAAATTTCCTTAACCGTTCAAAAACAATTCGAAGGTCTTCAAGATGGTTGTGTCTATGCTTCGTCTTCACCACCAAGTCATCGACATAACATTACACCCTTTTATGAAGCATGTCATCAAAAATGTTTTGCATTACTTATTGGTAGGTGGCACCGACATTTCTTAGAACAAAAGACATCAGTTTTTAATAATATATTCCTTTTGGAGTTCAAAAGGCACTGCATTCTTCATCTTTTGGAAACATCCTGATTTGATTATATCCAGAGGATCCATCAATAAATGACATAGATTAATGCCCAGTTGTAGTGTCAACCATGAGTTCAATGATTGATAGTGAGAAGTCATCTTTTAGATAGGCCTTGTTGAAGTCTCAAAAATCAATGCAGACACGTATCTGACCGTGCTTCTTCTTGACGGGTACAATATTCGAGATCCATGATGGGTACTTTACTTCTCTAATAAATCCGTCTTCAATAGGATCTTTGACTTCTACTTTAATTTGTGTTACCAACTGTAATACCCCAAAATCCCTAAGATCAGATCCGAGGATTGAAATGGAGAAAAAAGGATTTTCTGCACCAGGTCACAAGAAGAGTCGTCCAGTGACTTGTGAGGTGCACCATGAGTTTTTAAGTGACTCATGGGGAGGACGGTGGAATTGGTTGAATCTTTGGATTTGGGTCTGACCACGGCTGAAGCCACGAGTTGTCAAGTCACTCGTGGCCAGAGGTTGGCATTAAGTGGAAAATTTGGGTAGTGTTGGGCATTACTTGGTCACCATGAGTTGTTGGGTACACCACGAGTCATGGTGTCTCTTGTGTGACCCTCAGAAGTATGATTTCAGTGTTGCCCATGAGAAGTAGACCAGGAATCATGGTGTTGAGGATGAATCGTCCAGTCCCTCGTTGGGACTGGCAGTGTATTTTTCCCAGCAAAATCATTAAGGGCTTTTCTGTAATTCCTAAGTTTATAAGGTCTAAACTATGTCGTTTAAGCTCAGTTAGGATTTTTTAAGAGGGTTTAGTCCATTCTAAATTACTCATCTCCGTGCATGCAAGACTAGAAGGTTCCTAGGGGTGATTAAGGCTAAAATCCATCAATTCTCCTTCAATTACCTTTGGGCACTCAAGGAAGAGTGTAAGATCAACTTACCCAGGTATATGAGGCTATGAATGAGAGTTTCTTGCACCTTCATGCTCTAAATTCTTCTCAATTTCATGAATTTTAATTCTAGATTCAAATTTCATGATCTATGGGGCTTATTCCAATTCTTGTGAACTTCTTTATGATCTATATATGGGTCAATTTCCTTCATGTATCAAATCCTGTTTTATGATCTATTGGGCAAATTTTATAACTATTTTTGATTATAAATCTACAGTTTCAAATTTAATTGGATTATGCCCAACTATGCATGCTTCATGAAAAGTCAAGTTATGATTCTATTATGATTTTGATCTTATCAAGTATAAATTATGATTTACGATTTATGTAATAAATTCTCTTCAAGCATTCATCATGGAATTTATGCATTATCAAGTATATACATATTTTACAAGTATGCATGGATTTCATGATTTATGAATTTTTGACTCTTGGCCAACTCATGGACCCTTATTCATGGAAAATCATGTATTTCAAGTATGATCAAGTATGTTATGTTGTAAGTGGGCGTGAACTTCATGAATAATTTATGATTAAGATATGAGCCTCATGTGCATGTTTTTGAAACCAATGTCTAGTAACGAGTAGACCCGACATTCAGGTAAACCCCGTGGTCTCAGAACTACATGCCACCGTAGGTTTATATATAAAAATGTTAATGTTATTGGATCCCCGTGATATCACATTATGCACGTCCATTTCCTGGTAAGCCTGGGATGGCTCTGCCCACTTGAGCGAGATAGTTGGGACATCATGTAAGCTCTATCATGATAGTGTCGTTTATGACGAGTCCTCCCATTGTTCCTCATGATTTATGCATGGTTATGTATTGTTTCTTTGGCTCAAGTTATGTTTTATAAAGTTTTCTCTTATGATTATGATTATGACTAGTTTACGAATGGTTTGAAAACCTTGGGCCCTTATGTCTATATTATGATATTTACTTTATGATCGTGCTGTCCTACTCTTATGAATCTTATGTATTTTAACTGTTCGTTTTACTTACTTTGCATACTCGGTACATTTCAAGCACTGACTGCATACTCTATGTTGTATTGTTTCATGATACAGGCTCTGACATTCAGGCTCACCCCCGCCATTAGCCGATTCACAGAGTTCACATCCCTCCGCCAGTGTTGGTGAGTCCTCATCCTTTGAGGACATTCAGTTATCTGTAATTATGTTCTTTTAGTTACATACTTTTGTTGAGCTAGTTGGGGATGCTGTCCCATCAGCTTATCAGTTATGTTAGAGGCTATTCAGACATTATGTAGAAATCAGCTTGTCAATTTTTGATTTAGTATTAGCTTGATATGTATGTAGACTTCCGTTATTATGACTGTTATACTTCCGCTTATTTATGTTGATTTTTAGATATCATGTTCATGCCATGGGTTGGCTTGGAGCCTCTTGGGGTTTTTTGTTTCGTGTCTCAATCCGGGCCTATGTTCGGTCATGACACCAACTCAGGGCGAAACATGCGTTGTGACTACTTTATAGGGCGTGCTCCACTTTTGATTCCTAAATGATGAACAACTATCCTAGGACTAAGTCTTGGCATTTCTTTGTAAGACTAAGCAAAGACGTCTTTGTATTCGATCAATAACTTGAAGTATTCCCTCTCTTCATGAGGTGTATGAAGCGCACTAATGAAGGCCGGGAGAGGGCCTTCCAGAGTGCCTAGATTTAGTCCCTTGAGCTCATCTACAGTTGATTGTACTCCATATTCTACTTGAGGGGGAGCCTCTTGAATATCATCATCCACATCGTCTAGGCATGGACTATCTTCCACTATTATGTGATAGGATGTTTGCACAAAGTTTGAATCTTTTCCTTGATTTCCTTCCAAGGTCATCGTAGCTTCTTCTTGCTCTTCATTCATTTCTCCATGAAACTGGTTAGTGAAGAAAATGGTACTTTTCCTCACCTTTAGCGAACCCTCTATGGTGTTTGATAAAACAACCTTTCTCTTTATACGTGATGGGAAAGCACTACGAATCTCTTTGTCATCGATCTCTTTACAAGAACATAATTTTTCATGCTTCTAACAATATCTTTCTTGACAATGACTTCCTGTGGTTCCCAAGCAATGAAAGACAGTGGTATTGGAGGTTATTACCTTTCCTCTCATCTGTCTAGAGGCTTCACTTTTATTTTTGCATCTATCACAACCCGAGTTCACACCCTAGCCGTAACATGGGACAAGGAACCCCGTAAGGCTCCAAGTCGACCCATGGCATAATCATAGCATACACTTAACATAAGATGTGACTAACAACATAAATGAGAGGAAAAAAATAACACAAATCTAATATGATCCATAATAAAACAACTTAATAACATTTAGATACATAACTGAAGCTGTCTAGGCAAGTCCGAAAGCCTTTTATTAAACTGATGAGTTGCTGGGACAAGTCCCCAGCTAACTCCCGAAGACTGAAAACTGGAACATAATAAAACAAGAACATAAATCATGTCCCCGGAAGATGAGGACTCACCACTAGCAACTGGGAGAGGAAGGAGCGTATCTAGCCACGCGGATGAACCTGGAGACCTGAATCTATATCATGAAATGATATAGCACAAGAGGCGTGCGGTCAGTACATGGAATGTACTGAGTATGCAGGAACTGTGAGTAAACTAACTCAGAATATGAACAAGAAGGAAACAATGTAAAATATTTTAATAGCAATGTAATTGAAATGGGATACAACAATCTTAAATGAGATTCACATATTTAATAAACATAACCACATTATAAAGACATACGTTATTATAGTAACTGCGGATGTGCAAAAGTAATAATCGGGAATAATACAAAGGTATGATGCTGTGACTGATATCAAGAGGCCCCTTGCCTGTCTAAGGGGAGTCCCTGATGGTCGAAGTGAGCGTCCTTGACTATCCAAGGGAAACATTCTCAGCTAAAGAGAATCCCTGACTGTCAAAGGGAGAGAGAGATAGCTCTGATATAGAGAGTCACTGATTGGCTAGGAATGTTAGTCTCAAACAATGCAGGAAAAATAAAATACTCAACTGACTAGGAATGTAAGTCCCGACTGACTAAGAGATGACCTTCTCCACTAACACATAGATAAGACATTCACCACTAACGTCTAGATAAGACATTCTCCACTAACGTCTATAGCCAATCTAACTTTACAGTAACTAATTAGAGACAAGAACGTCCACCACTCTCATCATGCAGTGTTCCTATTAAAAGGGATTAGAGCTATCCTTTGATAGGCACAGGCTCAACAAGTTGACATATTAGTCACAGGCTTTATCATCACGATTCACATTATCGCAAACCAATTTCCTCATTAGCTTTAACATCACAACCCAATGAGCATGCTATAAATTCGTGTTAGCATTATTCTATCATGGCATCTTGATTCCGTATTCACCTCATTCAATAGGTAATATAAGATCAAACATGATTTATAGAATTCAAATCATAATCTATCAAGGACGCATAACTTCATGTAATTAGGTCAAAAACATTTCCCACACTTGTCGCAATCACTCCATTTATGAACTCTTTAGCCACGGGAATTTTAGATTCTATGTTTTATAAAAAAGATTTTTAGTAAGGAAAACAATATAAAATCCGCCCAAGCTTCATAGTTCAACAATGGAGATGCTATCTTATCATGCCCAATCAATTAAATCTAAAACATGGTGATGGCACATAAACAACTTCATTTACTCAAGCCCACATCTCCTACTCAATCCAACATGTTCATCAACATCACAATCAAGACATTAGGGTTAATTATACAATATTTCCATGATTCTATCGTGTTCATGAATTTCTACGACAATCAAGAGAGAAATGAACAAATTGCATCCAATACTTAAATCGATTTATAAAGAACATAATATACTCATACATTCTCAACCTATATTTCATAATTCAAGATAATCCATCAATTAATAATCCAATTAAATTTATAATCGCAGTAGATATTAGCATGCAAGAAGAATAAGGAAGAATTTACCCTTTTTACCAACTCCATATCATGCTTTTCTAGAATTATCGAAATCGGTATTTAATGAAAATATTTTTTGGGCACAAGAATGGAAGAGTATCCTTGTTGAAAAACCCGCATACCTGGTAGACGAAAATCCCACTCGAAAATCTTCCTTGAAGCTTGAAGAACACCTTGGTGAAACCCTAGAATTTTTGAGAAGAGAGAAGAAAGAAGGAGAGTTGAGAGAATGAGGGTTTAGGCATGAAAAGCCCTTAAAATCATGCAAGGTAGAACCCAAAATGACATAGACTAGAAGGTAAAAGCGTAGGAGTTTACAAAAATGCCCCAGAAAAAGCATAAAAATATGGCCGAATTGGAGCCCATGACCATCACCACGAGTCGTTGGTCCTTACCACAACCCGTGGTGGCCTTCCTTTGGAAGCACTTGACTCCCTCCTCTTTTAGATTCTCCAAACAATGACCGATAGGATAGGTCGTTGTCACCTACAACGACCCGTTATAACCACCCGTTGGTTGCACAACTCCCTTGACTGATGACCCGATCACGACTGACAGGACTGGTCGTTGTCACCTACAACTACCCTGTCATACCCTGTAGAATTCCCGGCACCTAGATGACCTATTCACACGTTGGTTAAGCATATGTGAAGGCCATACGTGCTAGAGAAAGGCCCGAGAAAAGATCGGACGAGAAACCTGTCGAACCATCGCAGAAGGAGCCGAGGCAGAACCCCTCCGCGATGGCAGCGTGTCACGGAGGAGGAGCCTCCGCGTTGGCTCCGTGACACGTTGGCCCTGTCCAGGCTCAAGTATATAAAGCCCCACTTCGGTTTATTTCATTTAAAACTTATGAAAATTTCCAGAAAATGCAGAGGGCAGAGAGGGACGAAGGAAGGTAATATATTATCGTCCGATTACGCTGCCAAACATTGCCCGAACTCAAATTAACCTCAGATACCGAGGTATTTAGCAGCAGAGAGCATTCCTACGGATTTAGTTTCGTGAAATACGGCCGACGAACCGTCGAGCTACCGAGCTAAGGTAAGTGGAATTGCTCTAAATTAGTGTCTATGTGTTCCTAGCTGGGAAGTGAATATTTCTCCCTTCTGGACCGCTGAAAAATAGCGGGTTTTCGACCGTCTTTCGATAAGCCTAAGTTTAGGCTATAAACTATATCGAAAGCGACGTTACTCTTTAAAGTAAAGTTGTATTTAGTATTGATTGACATATTTATGCATGTAGTTGGGAGTAAACAGTTGAAGTACCGGCCGAGCCTCGTCCGACAGACGAATAGTTCAAGGATAAGGTATGTAAAGCTAGTTCCCTCGGCAAGTTAAGGAATATCGGTACAGTATAGTAATTTACAGGCCAGTAGAATGTTCAGAAGTCAAGTGTTACGTTTATTGTGAATGTTGATATGATATTAGAAGCATTGAGTTGTATCTTGCGTGGAACTTACTAGTACGACATAGATTTTAATACAAATGTTAGAAACTGCACAACATGCTCAGTTTGTGATGTAATGCGAAATGTTGAGATATTATTATATTCAGTTGAAACCCCGCAAAGCGATGCAATATTTGTAAGACATTTCAGAAATAGAATGGTAGGCTAAAATAAAGTTTAGAACGCATGTTAGGAATAGTAAATCACGTTAATACAAAAACTCAGTATACAACATGGTTTTCAGCAGAAACACTATATCCTGTTCAGTATTAGCCCCAGAACAGTCTGGCAGAAGATTATATATATATATATATATATGTTTTACCAGCCTCAGCACGTATTAAATGCGTACAGATTACTGTCATTAGTTCATCATGTAATATATACGATACTTTACCCCTATTAGCCTCAGCATGTGAGATACGCAGACAGTATTATTAGTTGAGACCGTTGTATTGTTTGGGGTTGGACTACCTAGCATCCATGACCGCCCAGGGTTAATAGCTGTATCGACTCGTCCGCCAGAGGATGAGGATATGTCACTCTACGGAGTGGCATGCCATCCCGCAAGGGGACGAAGATGGGATGCCAGTTTTCCCTATTGTGCCTTGGTCGGCCCTTATACACCCCCGTCGAGCGGGTACGCCCGGGGTGTTGATTCAGGAGTCCTTCGGACTCAGATGCAGTTATAGTCAGGGGCTCAGCGAGCCCAAGTGCATACCCAGGGGACCGACAGGATGCTTATAGGGTTTATAGGAGATGGGATGACCGGGGTAGGGGTATAGATTCTGTGCTGGTTGTACCTCCCGGTTTATGGGGGCCGGGTAAGGTTTGTGTGTATGCTATGTTATGTTATGCCATGTTATGTTAGATACGGGTAGATCAGCAGTAGAACAACACGTCTCCAGGTATGACTCCTATCCCTTCCAGTAAAGATTGAGAGAAGGTATGATTTACATTATCAGACAGTTAATCTATTCTCTCTACTTCAGCTTCATCAGTTATATTATTGTTTTTAGATGTTTCTTTCAGTTATTGCTTTACATACTCAGTACCAGCGGTACTGACGCCCGGTGGCGCGCTGCATTACTTGCCTGCAGGTACTCGTAGACGAGCAGGCGATACCACGTGATTCCTATCAGCGATCGAGTATTCAGCTCCTGTCATTCGGAGACTGAATTCCAGAGGTGTATTTCAGTTTCTTTTGTTGTATAGTACGGGTAGGTCGGGGTCCTGTCCCGATCATTTCTATTGCTATTCCTAGAGGCTTGCAGTCTGTATGTATCTCCCTGTGGTCAGATGAGCCGGTCGTGTGAGGCCGTGCAGTTGTTAGCTATTAGTACTTTTGCTTCTTTTATGTTGGCCGTGTGGGGCCATAAGTTTGACAGTAGTGGTGACCTTGCCGGTCACGTAGCCTTCTAGTATGTTATTGCTGAGTTGCAGATAATTAGACAGCATGGTGGCCTTGTCGGCCCGCATAGGGTTCCCTATAGTTGCATGTTCTGGTCAGCTGTTACTACAAGTACAGGAGGCTAGAGGCCAATGGGCCGGGGGATGTGTTTACAGCCGTTATATAGCCCTTTATTTCCAGAAATGTGAGTTAGAGCCAGCCAGACACCAGATGTGCCTAGGCTTAGCAGTCCAGTAGTTCAGGTCCTAGTAGGGTACCAGGTGCCAGTCATACCCCCAAGGCAGGGTGTGACAAACTTGGTATCAGAGCAGGTTGTATCCCAGGGAGTCTGCAAGCCGTGCTAAGTAGAGTCTTGTCTATGGATGTGTTGTGCACCACATACTATAGGCAGGAGGCTGCAAGGCATGATAGGATGGTTACCCTTTTTTCTCAGTCAGTCGTGCCTTAGAGCGGTACAGTATAGGGTTGAGTTCCTAAAAACTTACCATATTCTTTGATTACAGATACAAAGGTAGAGCAGTATTACCCTACTACAGGCAGAAGATCAGATATAACAACAGAAGAAGGCATTAGCCAGTTACCAGGTAACTATAGCAGCAGGAGGAGGTAACAGGGACCTCCCAATGTTATCTTTTTTTTATTGGTACCGTCCCCAGTATATGTCGATAACATCAGAATAGGAAGTCAGGAATGTAATGTGCATATGAGTTGATTTATTTATTAGCTATATAAGATCTGATTAAGATTACAGACAAGGTCAGACCACCAGGTAAGTATAAGAAAGAGAGGGAAATGCAGGAATCCCAAACACATCTTTTCAGATGAGGTACAGTTATATGTTTCTATCTGTTGCAACAAGAAAAAGGCTATTCCTACCTCTGATTCTGATGCCAGTATAGTAAAGGGGCGTAAGATTTGAGATGGGGTTGCCAAATCATGCAGCAAGTAAAGATGGGCTGATTGATCCTAGTAAGTATTAGAAAGTATAAAGAGCTCCTATGAATACGTAAGCTGTGCAGACCCTTATGACAACAAGCCAGTAAAGGAAGTAAGACTATTTAGCTTACCCGAAGCAGGGGTAAAAGATCTATTAGTAATGAATGCTTAGTAATAGTCAATTTCGAGTCAGAAAAAGGCTAAGTCCGTCACATATGCTAACAGATAGTAAGACATACCTATAAGATTGTTGTTATGGTCCGGTTGCGATATTGAAAGGGTGAGGGGTCATGTGAATCAGATAGGTCTGACTGCGAGTCAGGGGAAGTATGAGCTGATACTGGACCAGCAATCTTGTTAACAATGAAGAGCAGGTACTTTGAACCCCAGAGTTCAGCTTAAGTACGATGAGGGAAAGAAGCAGGAATGTCAGATCTTGTGGGGAAATTAGAATTACCCCCGGATTGATGAAATATCGTATTAAGAATTAAGCCTCGGGCTGACAGTAGGATTGCGGTTCAGAATATCGCGGTATGTATGCTATGGAAAAGTTAAGAAGTTACCGATACAACAATTCTAATCTAGTGTAGCCTAGAGATAAGGCCCAACAGACAGTCATGGGCTCTCAATATATGCCTAGTAAGGCTGCAAGATTCGAACGTCGACCCCACATCGTAAGAGTGGTGGAATTTCAAACAGCAGACAATAACTAGAGTGTTTATGTTTCTTACCTTCAGAATGGGGTGACAATGCAATAAAATGATAAGTTAGGGCAGGAGATATTATTAGGCCGTAGAAGCGATGTATCATGTACGGTATGAGACTCAGTAGAGTATGTCAGAGATTAGGTATTACCGCAGAATTCAGTACATATTGTACGTAGCCATTGATATATATATATATACAAATAATAGATATGCTGTGAGTGGCTGCCTATAAGGGCTACAATCACAGATGCCGATTAGTAATAGAAAGCATATACAGATTGCATTACAGGACAAAAAAAAAAGAAGAAAGAGGGAGAAGAAAGAAAGAAAAGAAGAAGAGAAAGGGCGGATTAAGTGTGAATTACGTATGAAGTCATAGAAACTATCTCAGTTTTCAGTTATTAGGTTAACAGACTTATGTGTTGTTGTCAGATCTAGGCTCTAGGAGCTTACCAGAGTTATTGGCCTAAAACAGATGGCTAGATGATAAGGGCGCAGTTAGACGGTCTACCGACCAGCTGGCACCTGCATTAGCAGGGAGGCGTCCCTGAAGATCGATAATAGTAGTGTATATGCTAGAACCAGGATTAGAGGCCGAATAGGCAAATTTCAGGGATTAGCAATACCAAATTGTTCTAGTATGTCAAGTGGTCGTACGTCATTTTTCCAGTCTTGTAGGTGAGAGTCGGCCTTAACCAACTTAGCAGTTATTATGTGGAACACCCCATGAGACAGCCGGCCGTCCCAGTCAGAATACCCGTGGGGACCCCAAGGAAGGGTCCACATCAGTAGTCAGTGACAGACTAGTAATTTAGCTGGTTTTCGTAAGATATATAGATACAGAGCCCTAGCAGAAGGCCAATATTTACAGAATAGCTCATAAGACTGAGAATTCCCCAGAATAGCAGTATAAATCCAAGTGGATATACACAAGGCGTAAGAAATTGATAGTACCCTGCTAGCACAATGTTTATTAAGAGTGGGGGATCAGTAGACTCCCCGTGAAGATCCAGAGATCAATCACCTGGGAGCAAGTTTGATTAAGCCCAGCCTTACAGTGGTTCAAGAAAAATAACAAAGCAATTAGATGTCCACAAGTCTGCAGTCGTGCATGAACTATAAGTACCCAAGTAGAACAATTAGAGCATTGTTAGACTACTGCCACATTCGGGTCATTCAACTTGACTATTTAGTTATTTAAGGTTATGCAGCCAGATCATTAGAGGTCATGGTCAATATCAGGACCCCCTGATCAGATACGGGCGCATGGTGTGCAGATAGTCGTTCAAGGTTACTTTAGCAACAAGTAGCCTTAGCATGCGTCCAGAAGGCCAGATAAGCTCTAGTTATACCGGTAGCCTACTTGTCAGATTCCCCGGTATAATAAACCAGTATGATTGTCAATTATATGTCAATTTTTGTAAATGTGAATTTTAGTTGAGTTTAGTAGCCTTTTTGGTCACATTGTGTCGGAGGCTGGTGTACAGATAGATACACAGAAAAATTGAAACAGTGAAGACATAGCCTAGACCTATCACTCCGATTGAAGTATGCAATCCCTGCGGTTAGCCGGGTATTACAGAGGGTTTGTGGAAGGATTTTCCACCTTAGCAGCACCTCTAACTAAATTGACACAGAAGGCAGTAAAGTTCCAGTAGGCTGAGGCGTGTGAGCAGAACTTCCAAGAGTTAAAAGTCAGGTTAACATTAGCTCCAGTGTTAGTATCGCCAGAAGGTACAGAGGGTTGATGCAACATGGTAAAGTAATAACTTATGCTTTCAGGCAGTTGAAGAAACGTGAAAAGAATTATTTTACCCATGACCTGGAGTTAGCCGCAGTAGTTTATGCCTTAAGGAGCGATAATACAGAATCGTTAGTGGTGGAAGTAAAGGAATGGCGGTATGGAGACCCTAGCCAGGTCCAACTTGAACACAAGGTTCAGTAAGGAAAGGTGACATATTTTCAGATAACCAGGGATGAAGTGTTATGATATAAAGGCCGCATTTGTGTTCCAGATATTTTAGGGCATCGCCAACAGCTTATGAGCGAGGCGCATTACGCCCGCTATTCTCTTTACCTAGGCGCGGCGAAAATGTGCCATGATATCAAAGAAAACTACTGGTGGCCAAGTATGAAAAGGGAAATTGCTGAGTTTGTAGCCCAGCATCCTAACTGCCAGCGGGTGAAAGCAGAATATCAGAAACCAGGCGGTAATTCAGGACATAACTGTACCTCTCCAAAAATGGGAAGCAGTAAATATGGATTTTGTGGCAGAATCACCCCGTACTGAACATGGATATGATTCCATTTGGGTAATAGTTGACAGGCTGACAAAATCAGCTCATTTCCTACCAGTAAGGGCTGAGGATTATACCGAATTGTATATCAGAGAAATAGTTAGATTGCGTGGAATGCCGGTATCCATTATTTCAGATAGGGGAGTACAGTTTACAGCTAGATTTTGGCAGAGGTCTGGAAACGTAGATTAATCTAAGCACAGCTTCCCACCCTTAGACAGATGAGCAGGCTGAGCGCACAATTTAGACGCTCGAACACATGTTGCAAGCATGGGTGCTAGATTTTTGTAGTAGCCAAAGTGAGCATTTACCGTTAATTGAATTTGCCTACAATAATAGCTATCATTCAGCCATCCAGATGGCGCCTTTTGAAGCATTATATGGGCGAAAATGTAGATCGCCAGTGGACTGGTTTGAAGTGGGGGAATCAGCATTGGTCGGCCCAGATATTGTTCGGCAGTCAGAGGAAAAGATAAAGCTTATCCGAGAACGTTTACTGACTGCTCAGAGCCGCCAGAAGTCTTATGCAGACATGCGGCGCAGAAGTCTAGAATTTGCAGTAAACGACTGGGTATTTCTGAAAGTGTCCCCGATGAAAGGGGTAATGAGATTTGGCAAGAAAGGCAAGCTTAGCCCGAGATTTATTGGGCCATATCAGATTCGGCGAAGAATAGGCCGAGTGGCATACAAATTGAACTTGCCTCCAGAGTTAGCATCTGTTCACCCAGTATTTCATGTCTCTATGTTGAGGAAATTCATAGGAGACCCTTCTACAGTAGTTCCAGTTCAGGATGTCCAGGTCACAGAAGAGTTAGCATATAAAGAAGTTCTTAGACAGACAGATTCGCAGGTTGAGGACTAAAGGTGTTGCGTCTGTCAAGGTACTGAGGTGTAACAGGAACTGAGAGAAGATGACTTGGGAAGCAGAGGAAGATATGAGGACCAGATATCCTCACCTATTTCAGGCCCAGTTAGGCGACAGGTATGTCCGTATTATTGCTATGTAGTATCTTATGGTTGTGTATGTATAAGTGAGGAAGATTGATACTTAGCCATCCAGTGAATCCTAAAGTATTGTGTACAGTACCTGTATTGAGCTTTTCTGCATTTTAGGTTTTTGGTATAGTCCATATTACAGGGGAGACTCTGGCGAAATTTTTTTTTTAACAAGTAAGTTAAGTAGTCCTCTAGATAGCAGTATACATTCGAGGACGAATGTTCTTAAGGGGGGGAGAATGTCATACCCCGTAGAATTCCCGGCACCTAGATGACCTATTCACACATTGGTTAAGCATATGTGAAGGCCATACGTGCTAGAGAAAGGCCCGGGAAAAGATCAGACGAGAAACCTGTCGAACCATCGCAGAAGGAGCCGAGGCAGAACCCCTCCGCGATGGCAGTGTGTCACGGAGGAGGAGCCTCCGCGTTGGCTCCGTGACACGTTGGCCCTGTCCAGGCTCAAGTATATAAAGCCCCACTTCGGTTTATTTCATTTAAAACTTATGAAAATTTCCAGAAAACGCAGAGGGCAGAGAGGGACGAAGGAAGGTAATATATTATCGTCCGATTACGCTGCCAAACGTTGCCCGAACTCAAATTAACCTCAGATACCGAGGTATTTAGCAGCAGAGAGCATTCCTACAGATTTAGTTTCGTGAAATACGGCCGACGAACCATCGAGCTACCGAGCTAAGGTAAGTGGAATTGCTCTAAATTAGTGTCTATGTGTTCCTAGCTGGGAAGTGAATATTTCTCCCTTCTGGACCACTGAAAAATAGCGGGTTTTCGACCGTCTTTCGATAAGCCTAAGTTTAGGCTATAAACTATATCGAAAGTGACGTTACTCTTTAAAGTAAAGTTGTATTTAGTATTGATTGACATATTTATGCATGCAATTGGGAGTAAACAGTTGAAGTACCGGCCGAGCCTCGTCCGACAGACGAATAGTTCAAGGATAAGGTATGTAAAGCTAGTTCCCTCGGCAAGTTAAGGAATATCGGTACAGTATAGTAATTTACAGGCCAGTAGAATGTTCAGAAGTCAAGTGTTACATTTATTGTGAATGTTGATACGATATTAGAAGCATTGAGTTGTATATTGCGTGGAACTTACTAGTACGACATAGATTTTAATACAAATGTTAGAAACTGCACAACATGCTCAGTTTGTGATGTAATGCGAAATGTTGAGATATTATTATATTCAGTTGAAACCCCGCAAAGCGATGCAATATCTGTAAGACATTTCAGAAATAGAATGGCCGGCTAAAATAAAGTTTAGAACGCATGTTAGGAATAGTAAATCACGTTAATACAGAAACTCAGTATACAACATGGTTTTCAGCAGAAACACTATATCCTGTTCAGTATTAGCCCCAGAACAGTCTGGCAGAAGATTATATATATATATATATATATATGTTTTACCAGCCTCAGCACGTATTAAATGCGTACAGATTACTGTCATTAGTTCAGCATGTAATATATACGATACTTTACCCCTATTAGCCTCAGCATGTGAGATACGCAGACAGTATTATTAGTTGAGACCGTTGTATTGTTTGGGGTTGGACTACCTAGCATCCATGATCACCCAGGGTTAATAGCTGTATCGACTCATCCGCCAGAGGACGAGGATACGTCACTCTACGGAGTGGCATGCCATCCCGCAAGGGGACGAAGATGGGATGCCAGTTTTCCCCATATTGTGCCTTGGTCGGCCCTTATACACCCCCGTCGAGCGGGTACGCCCGGGGTGTTGATTCAGGAGTCCTTCGGACTCAGATGCAGTTATAGTTAGGGGCTCAGCGAGCCCAAGTGCATACCCAGGGGACCGACAGGATGCTTACAGGGTTTATAGGAGATGGGATGACCGGGGTAGGGGTATAGATTCTGTGCTGGTTGTACCTCCCGGTTTATGGGGGCCGGGTAAGGTTTGTGTGTATGCTATGTTATGTTATGCCATGTTATGTTAGATACGGGTAGATCAGTAGTAGAACGACATGTCTCCAAGTATGACTCCTATCCCTTCCAGTAAAGATTGAGAGAAGGTATGATTTACATTATCAGACAGTTAATCTATTCTCTCTACTTCAGCTTCATCAGTTATATTATTGTTTTCAGATGTTTCTTTCAGTTATTGCTTTACATACTCAGTACCAGCGGTACTGACGCCCGGTGGGGCGCTGCATTACTTGCCTGCAGGTACTCGTAGACGAGCAGGCGATACCACGTGATTCCTATCAGCGATCGAGTATTCAGCTCCTGTCATCCGGAGACTGAATTCCAGAGGTGTATTTCAGTTTCTTTTGTTGTATAGTACGGGTAGGTCGGGGCCCTGTCCCGATCATTTCTATTGCTATTCCTAGAGGCTTGCAGTCTGTATGTATCTCCCTGTGGTCAGATGAGCCGGTCGTGTGAGGCCGTGCAGTTGTTAGCTATTAGTACTTTTGCTTCTTTTATGTTGGCTGTGTGGGGCCATAAGTTTGACAGTAGTGGTGACCTTGCCGGTCACGTAGCCTTCTAGTATGTTATTGCTGAGTTGCAGATAATTAGACAGCATGGTGGCCTTGTCGGCCCGCATAGGGTTCCCTATAGTTGCATGTTCTGGTCAGCTGTTACTACAGGTACAAGAGGCTATAGGCCAATGGGCCGGGGGCTGTGTTTACAGCCGTTATATAGCCCTTTATTTCCAGAAATGTGAGTTAGAGCCAGCCAGGCACCAGATGTGCATAGGCTTAGTGGTCTAGTAGTTCAGGTCCTAGTAGGGCACCAGGTGCCAGTCATACCCCCCAAGGCGGGGTGTGACATACCCGTTGTATCCTCTCATTGTTATCACTAGCCCTTCCTTCCTTTGCTACCAATGAACAATACAATGGACCGTTACAAGTTCAAAGAGCCCGTTGTTTTCATCCGTTGCTACCACCAGGAAAACCGAGATCCAACCCACGACCACCTATGACGGATCGTTGTTTCCCACGACGGGTCATCACATTAGTCATGGTTTACACTGCCACCTGGGCTCCTCAAACCACGACTCACAACAATGGCTCGTGGTTTGCTACCACGAGTCATTACATCGCTCGTCCTGCAACCTTTTTCCCCATTTTCTGCAGATTAAATTTCTTAACCCCCGGGTCTACACTTAGGCATTTTTGGGTTATTACAATATCTTCCCCTTGGGAATATTCATCCTCGAATGTTGGCTGAACATACTGAAATGATAGAGATGAAGCCGATATCCAAATATCAATCAATCACAGCTAAGCACCAACGGAGTATCTGACTCTGGACCAATCCTATACACTAAATCTGAAGATTCACATCTAACATGCATACCATGACTCCAGGGAGGCCGAAGAACTTGAAACCAACATAGAACTAGAAAAAACACCGAAAAGAATTCTTTCCCCCTCTTTGGTCCGACACGAAACTAATACGGACTAAACCTTCGTTTCCAAATCGCCTTCCCATACTAAGTCAGGATTCACAACATCTAATCTAACTGAGAGTAAGGATTTCATAAGCACGAGTCATCCCTTACATCAAAGACTGAGCACATACATGAGATAATCTGACTCTACTGAGTTAACAAACAACTTCCAAAGACTGAGTTCAATCCGAACACATAAGAAAACATGGATTAACACACATAATTGCTTTATAACACAAAAATAAGCATTAAGGAATCATAGGGAAAGACTGGAATCACTGACTGAAATGGTTACTTCTAAACCTCGGAAATCTGCACATAGGAATTGACACCACTTTGATCTCAACTGAAATTACAAGGGAAATTATCTAAACCTTGAAGAGATCGACATACTGCATCTGCTAGAGCTGGAACTTCTTATGAGCATTCTCAAGATCTAACTTATTTCACATATTCACTATCTCCCCCTTAGCTTAAAGTCATCACCCTAAGACTCCCGAATCTTTCTTCAAGTGAAGATAAGCTACGAATTCTTAACTCCTCCTTCACTTCTAACCTTCACCGTGAGCCTTACACTAACAGCTATTCACATAACACACCAATAATCTGTTATCATCATCACAACTGAACTTCTTATTCACTATAGAGATTGACATCACATAAAGAATGACAATAGATTCATAACATACTTGTGGCTACTACCGGCACCTTGCCCTTATCCTGATGGGCTGAAATAGCATAGGAGCGGTTTTGATGATGCCCGCCACTTGGATGAGAGGATGCACCCTGCTGAGACGGGCGTGCTATCGGAGCTGCTGAAGAAGTGGCCGAGAATCTACTTTCGCCTCGCTTAGCCGCTGTGCAATCTCGATGCTTATGGCCCACCTTGCCGCACCAAAAACAAACATCTGAGACGACCATGCATACTCCCAAGTGGTGCTTTCCACAGCTCATACACAATGAGTATGTAATCTCCCTCACTCTAGACTGATAAGGAGCACTGGGTGTCGAAGGTGCTGGAGCTGATGTTTTCTGCTGGTAGTGTGAGCGATATCCGATACTCAACCTCTGATGGGAGACTCTAGGTCCCCAGTCCTGGTCCTCTTGGCCTCTCACTCTTTTTCTTTCACCTGCTCTGCTTCCATCTGTTGAGCAAATATTACCAAGCGTTGTAAGTCTATGTCCCGGTGCAACATGGCAGTCCTGCATTCTTTGACTAAGGAGTCCGACACTCCATTCACAAACCATCTTACTCGGGCTCGCTGGTCATCTACCATTTCCGGCGCATACTTAGATAACTGAGTGAACTCCAACGCATACTCCTGGATAGTCATGTCATTCTGCTTCAAGTTAATAAACTCGGCCACCTTTGCCTCCCTCAACTCCTGAGGGAAGAACCTGTCCAGAAATGCTGTCATAAATTCATCCCAACCTATGGGACTTGCTCCAACTTCCCGACTGTCCCTCCACTTACAATACCAGATATAAGCAACTCCCTTTAACTGGTAGGAGGCTAAGTTTGTGCTCTCATTCCCTGTGACTCCCATGATGCGAGTAATCTTCTGAATCTCCTCCAAAAATTCATATGGGTCCTCATCCACCTTTGACCCAAGAATTCGGGTAGGTTCATTCGAAGAAACTCTCTTATCCTTGCCGCCGCTTCATTTCCATTCTGAGGGGCACGAACTACCACTTGCTGGTTAATCTAAGTGGTCAGGGCCGATGCCAACATGTGAAAAGCTGCTCGAAACTCAGCATGAGTAACATGATCATCCACTAGGTCTGCCTGGGCTGGTGGTACTTGCTGATGGCTGTTGCCACGTCCTCTTCCATTTGCTCGTCGAGGAGGCATTATCTACGAGTGCGTAAAGCACGAGTTAGGTGAGGAACTATTTAGAGCTTCACACTCCATGCACGATAAGAATCACGATGAGAAGGGAACATTCCTAAAATGTCTCATAGCCTCTTCGTCATAAGTGTGGAGTGCTTCACACCCATGAAGAAGACTCTATGTGACGCGACTTTCAGACACCCTAGGACACTCTAAAACTTTGCTCTGATACCAAGTTTTTCACAACTTGAGTTCACACCCTAGCCGTAACATGGGACAAGGAGCCCCGTAAGGCTCCAAGTCGACCCATGGCATAATCATAGCATACATTTAACATCAGATGTGACTAACAACATAAATGAGAGGAAAAAAATGACACAAATCTAATATGATCCACAATAAAACAACTTAATAACATTTAGATACATAACTGAAGCTGTCTAGGCAAGTCCGAAAGCCTTTTACTAAACTGATGGGTTGCTGGGACAAGTCCCCAGCTAACTCCCAAAGACTGAAAACTGGAACATAATAAAACAAGAACATAAATCATGTCCCCGGAAGATGAGGACTCACCACTAGCAACTGGGAGAGGAAGGAGCGTATCTAGCCACACGGATGAACCTGGAGACCTGAATCTATATCATGAAATGATATAGCACAAGAGGCGTGTGGTCAGTACATGGAATGTACTGAGTATGCAGGAACTATGAATAAACTAACTCAGAATATGAACAAGAAGGAAACAAAGTAAAATATTTTAATAGCAATGTAATTGAAATGGGATACGACAATCTTAAATGAGATTCACATATTTAATTAACATAACCACATTATAAAGACATATGTTATTATAGTAACTGCGGATGTGAAAAAATAATAATCGGGAATAATACAAAGGTATGATGCCGTGACTGATATCAAGAGGCCCCTTGCCTGTCTAAGGGGGAGTCCCTGACGGTCGAAGTGAGCGTCCCTGACTATCCAAGGGAAGCATTCTCAGCTAAAGAGAATCCCTGACTGTCAAAGGGAGAGAGAGATAGCTCTGATATAGAGAGTCACTGATTGGCTAGGAATGTTAGTCTCAAACAATGCAGAGAAAATAAAATACTTTAATTGACTAGGGATGTAAGTCCCGACTGACTAAGAGATGACCTTCTCCACTAACACATAGATAAGACATTCACCACTAACGTCTGGATAAGACATTCACCACTAACGTCTATAGCCAATCTAACATTATAGCAACTAATTAGAGACAAGAACGTCCACCACTCTCATCATGCAGTGCTCCTATTAAAAGGGATTAGAGCTATCCTTTGATAGGAACAGGCTCAACAAGTTGGCATATTAGTCACAAGCTTTATCATCACGATTCACATTATCGCAGAACGAATTTCCTCATTTGCTTTAACATCACAACCCAACGAGCATGCTATAAATTCATACTAGCATTATCCTATCATGGCATCTTGATTCTGTACTCACCTCATTCAATAGGTAATATAAGATCAAACATGATTTATAGAATTCAACTCATAATCTATCAAGGATGCATAACTTCATGTAATTAGGTTACAAACATGTCCCACACTTGTCACAATCACTCCATTTATGAACTCTTTAGCCACGGGCATTTTAGATTCTATGATTTTATAAAAATGATTTTTAGTAAGGAAAACAATATAGAATCCGCCCAAGCTTCATAGTTCAACAATGGAGATGCGATCTTATCATGCCCAATCAATTAAATCTAAAACATGGTGATGGAACATAAATAACTTCAATTACTCAATCCCATAACTCCTACTCAATCCAACATGGTCATCAATATCAAAATCAAGATATTAGGGTTAATTATACAATATTTCCATGATTATATCATGTTCATGAATTTCTACGACAATCAAGGAAGAAATGAACAAATCCCATCCAATACTAAAATCGATTTATAAAGAACATAATATACTCTTACATTCTCAACCTATATGTCATAATTCAAGATAAACCATAAATTAATAATCCATTTAAATTCATAATCGTAGTAGATATTAGCATATAAGAAGAATAAGGAAGAATTTACCCTTTTTACCAACTCTATCATGCTTTTCTAAAATTATCAAAATCGGTAATTAATGAAAATATTTTTGGGGCACAAGAACGGAAGAGTATCCTTGTTGAAAAACCCGCATACTTGGTAGACGAAAATCCCACTCAAAAATCTTCCTTGAAGCTTGAGAATACCTTGGTGAAACCTTAGAATTTTTGAGAAGAAAGGAGGAAGAAGGAGAGTTGAGAGAATGAGGGTTTAGGCATGAAAAGCCCTTAAAATCATGCAATGTATAACCCAAAATGACATAGTTTAGAAGGTAAACGCATAGGAGTTTACAAAAATTCCCCTCAAGAAAACTTAAAAATCTGGCCGAACTGGAACCCACGACCCTCACCATGAGTCATTGGTCCTTACCACGACCTGTGGTGGCCTTCCGTTGGTTGCACTAGACTACCTTGAATTTTAGCTTCTCCAAACAACGACCGACAGGACGGGTCATTGTCACCTACAATGACCCGTTATAACCACCCGTTGATTGCACTGCTCCCTTGAATGATGACCCAACCACGAGTGACAGGACGGGTCGTTTTCACCTATAAAGACCCGTTGTAGCCTCTCATTGTTATCACTGGCCCTTCCTTCCCTTGCTACCAACGACCAATACAATAGACCGTAACAAGTTCAAACGGCCGGTTGTTTTCATTCATTGCTACCACCAGCAAACTTGAGATCCAACCCACGACCACCTATGACGGCTCATTGTTTCCCACGATGGCTCGTCATATCGGTCGTGGTTTACACCGCTACCTGGGCTCCTCAAACCATGACTCACAACAACGACTCGTGGTTTCCTACCACGAGTTGTTACAACCTCCCGTCCTGCAACCTTTTTCCCCATTTTCTGCATATTAAATTTCTTAACCTTCGGGTCTATACTTAGGCATTTCCGGGGTATTACAACAGCCCAATCTTTGAAATTTAGAGACTCATTGTGTCAATCTTCCTATCCTATCAAATGCTGAAGGCCGTTGTTGTGTTTTCTTGTCCTTAACTTCCTTTGTTTTTTCTATCAAGGTATGATGTGAGAAATCTATTTCCTTACCCTTCTTAGATGAAATTTGTAGAGGCTCCGCCAAGATGAATTCTATCCCAAGCTTAGGAGTGGTGACATAATGCCCTTGCTTTCTCAACTTTATTTGGAACTTTCTAAGCCCATGTATCTTTTCCCCAATGACTTCATCTTTGAGTTCTCCTAGTCTTGGCGGATCAAAAAGTCATAACCTGATTCTTCAAGTAGTGTGAAGACCTTCTTATTAAAGTGCCTTTTTATCTTATCGATTGGAGTATTGCCTCTAGTAGACTCAAAGGTGATAAATGGGACTTGTGCAATTGGGACAGTCATATTCTCATTTAAATCTTGGAATGCTTTACCACTCATTTCTTTCTTTGGAGCATGAAGTTGATGAGTACATTCCTCTAGCAGGGGTTGTCCCTTTCTTTGGTGCTCACGTGGAGTATAGCGAAAAGACTGGATGTTCGTTATCAATCTTTGTTTGCATGTCTCCTTCAAATGAGGAACCCTTAATTGGGTCTTCTTCAGTTCTCTTCTTAGACATCTTGACAGTGGCCCATTGAACTTCCTTCTCTTCTTTTGAGTAGATGTCAGTTTGGTCAGCTGGTACGAGTTTCTCTGTATCTGATTTACAAGAATCTAGGTAGAATTTTGCATCTGCAAAGTATGACTCCGTCTCATTAAAAGGATTGATGTCTGTGTCAATTTTGACTACCTCACCATCTTTCACATACTTCATGCATTGATGTAAAGTAGACGACACCACTCTATTTTCATGGATCTAAGGTCGTCCAAGCAGTAAGCTATATGGTGGTTTGGCATCTATAACATGAATCAAAGTGTTTGATCTCATGTCACCAATGGACAACCCTACGCGAATCATACCTATATCCCTTTGTCCTCCTTTATTGAAACCTTGGATTGTTATGTTGCTTTTGGACAATTCATTTATGGAGATTCCAAGCCACTTTAACACCATTTTGGCATGATGTTGATTGTCGAACCATCATCAATCGTTATGCAATTGAGGTGTTGTTCTCGAATAGCACCTACAACAAATAGAGGCTTGTTATATGGTTTAAACCCTAACAACAAGTCATCATCTATGAAGGAACTTGCAGCAAAACATGGGGCAACTTTTTCATTAGCATGATGCTCTTGGACTATTGTTAGATTGTGCTCATCTTTGCTATCTTTTGTTTCCTTTATGCTAGAAACTACATATGTTGAACCAATTTTACCTTTTTGAAGAAATTTTCCAGGAAAGAATTCAAGCAACATAATAGGATTTCAGATTCTCTGCGACAAAGAACCATTGATCTTCTTTCTAGCATAAGATTTGGTGCTTTTTGATGGTTGTAGTTTATCCACATCCCTCTTCATCGATCTTGTCTTAGGAATTCGTATCCTTAGAACTGCTTGATGTCTTCGTTTTCTATGAGTAACTATAGTCCAACTATCATCTTCATTTTATTTAATGTTGTTGTCATCTCTAGTGAACCTTCAAGAGTTTCTCATGGAATAGTGACTTCAACTAGATTGAGACTCCCAAATTGCATGAAGATGGTGCTCGACATAGTGTTTGAGTACTTCTTTTGCTTTGGTACAATGCTAGTGATCTTGGGCAAAATGGCATGCCCAATTAATACTTTACAACTTAGTTTTGGCTTGTTTAGCTACTTATTTATATACATTCTCATGTAATTTTATGTAAATGTGAATATATATACTAACCAACATGATTAGTTCTTGTTTTTGTAGGTTTAAAATGAATTTGAGGAACTAATCCATGAGTTGGTGAAGTGGAGGCATGGAATCGGAAGTAAAACGCGAACGTCGGCAAGGAGGATGCGTGAAACAGCCCACCTGCGCGTTGGCAACGTGCCACGGCAAGTAGGCTGCGCGACAAGGGCCGTGACACACCCTCAAATGCGTTGCACAAGCAGCGTGACACGCTGCCAACGCGGTCAGCTTCTGCCTGGCGACAGTTTTATGTGTTTTCCAGTGTGCATCCGCGATTCCTCCATGTCACGAAGGAAAATTGGCGCGATAACCTCCATGACACGGAGCTACTTCATGCCAGGCATAATTTTGTACAATTCTCATTAACTATAAATAGGTCCCTTATCTCCTAAAAACATTTTGTCACGGTTTATTTTTGAAAAACTGCCAAGGAGTGAAGGGAGAAGTGGGAGACTCACCTAGGGTTCATCAATTTCATCTTCTCTTCTACCAATTCTTGTAAGTATGTTAATTTGATTATGTTTTCTTGTAATTATACGAACTTGAGTGGATAGAACCCTTCCTCTAGGGTTGAAACCACATGGTATGATTGTGAATACATGATTTTGTTTTGGTTTTAAGTTATTAATTGTTGTTTTGTCTTATGTTCTTAATTATGGTTGTTTTTATGATTGATCACCATGAAAACACACACGTTACACCTAGGTAAAAGCTTGAGAAAGTAAACCTAGGCAAGAACAAAGAATGTAGGGAGCAAGTTGTATCTTACGATATAATTCGCGGTTAGGATAAGAAATTATACCTAATTTGCCTTGCTTGGTTGCTAAAACGGGATGAGCTAGACACCAACTTAGAATTATCACATCACCACTCATAGAAGTAGTTGTGAAGCTAAGTTCAGTTAAATGATTAGAGGCACGAAAGTCCCTAATCAAGAGCATAAACCGCCAAACCACATCCACGTAATTGAATTGCCCACGAACTAGAATGTCACATCCCCGCTCAACAATGTAGTTGTGAGGCTATTTTGTCGTGTTTAGAGGCTCAAAAGACCATGAACATGCAATTGTAATTATGTGAGACGACAATTGGTAATTCCATACTTAAACCATTACAAAGCGTAGTATCGCATGATTATCCGACGTTAGCCCTAGTTGCTTCTTGAATGATTTCAGAGTATTTCGATGACCACCCCTAGACTTAATTAAACTTTATCAAAAAATTCTAAATCAACGCTTGTAAAAGTTAATATCACACTTGAACTTGATAATTAGCTGAATTGGTCCAGTCCCTGTGGGTTCGACATCTAACTCTTAAAAAGGGCCACTGTATTACTTGTAAGACCACGTACACTTGCGTGTGCACTCGGGTAGTCATCAACAAGTTTTTGGCACCGCTGTTGTGCAGTCTCAACAAGTTTTTGGCGCCGTTGCTGGGGACTCGGCGAAGTTTAGTAAGTTTTTCTGTTTTTGGGTGATTTTTAATTTCCTTTAAGTGTTGAGAAACTTGGTCTTAGTTTGACTTATTGTAGGTGACAGGTTGTCTTGCCGAGCTAGCTAGGAATAGAGAGCTTGTGGAACTGTTGCTTGAACCAAAATGTCAAATTCATTTGCGAGGAGAGTAGCTCTTGAACAAAAGCTCAAAAGACTTCAAGAAAAGGTACAACAACAACCACCCGCAGGACAAACACAATTGTCACCAAAAGCAATGGCAGCTAGACCAGTTCGTGAAGTGGCAATCCCACAAGCGACTAATGTGAACTCTAGTATTCGTAAATCGGAACCTAGAGGGAACTTTGAATTGAAACAGAACATGGTGCAGCTATTACATCCTAGTGGTCAATTCACTGGGATGGCACATGAGGACCCGCAGCAGCACTTACAGAACTTTTTAGAGATTAGTGACACTTTCATCCCCACCGGAGTGTCCACAGACTATGTCCTACTTACCCTCTTCCCATTCTCACTGTTGGGAGAGGCAAAGAGGTGGTTGAAAGCTGAGCCACCAAACTCCATAACTTCTTGGGATGATTTGGCGAAGAAGTTCCATTCTTTCCTTCAGGCAAGACTGCAAAATTGAGAAGTGAAATACTGAGTTTCAAGTAGAGACCTGATGAGAATTTCTATTTGGCTTGGGAAAGATTCAAGTCATTATTGAGAGACTTCCCCCATCACCAGTAATCCAATGAAGTGCTGGTCCATACCTTGAAAGTCTAGACCCACACACGAAAATTTTACTAGTCTCTGCATCGGGTGGGCAAGCTTCAGAGAAGACGTATGATGAACTGTACACGCTGTTGAATAGAATTGCTCAAGGAAATCCAGAGTGGCACAACGAGTCATCGAGAGGGGCAGGAAAGAGAGCAGGGTTGATAGAGGTAGATGGTATGAATGCCTTGGCGGCACAGCTAGCATCATTCCAGCATCAGATTATGACTCAGTTCAATAAACTGAGTATGAACCAACAGTAGGGCCAGGTTAATGCAGTTCAGCAAGCTCTGAGTTGGTGTGAAATTTGTGGAAATAATGGGCACAATGCAGAATCTTGTGGAGCCAATCCGAAATCAGTCAATTTTGTTGGGAATGTGCAAAGGAACACTCATAATTATGGAAACAATTACAACAAAAATTGGCAGAGCCACCCGAAAATTTTCTTGGGGTGGAAATCAAAAGCAAAGTTATCAGCAACCTCAACAGCAGCAGTATCAGCAGAATAGGCCGAATGATGGCCAGTTTAGCAACAACATTGAGGAAACGTTGTAGAAAATCATGGAGACCCAAACTCAATTAGCAGAAGATCAGGCGAGGATGACATCAGACTTGAAGAATCAGCAGTTGGCCACCCCCAATCTAGAGAAGCAGATGGGTCAAATAGCAGCTTCTCACCACATGAGACCACAGGGAGGACTACCAAGTGACACAGATCCTAACCCCCGCCAGGTCAATGCCATCAGTCTGAGGAGCGACAAACAATTAGCTGATGCAGTGCCAAAAGAGAAAAGAAAGGAGGTGCAGCCGGAGTTGGCTAGACAAGGACCATCCACTGACAAGGGAGAGAATTAGAGTGCTGTGCAAAAAAATGCACAATCTTCATTGCAGCCAGTACAAAGACCACCACCGCCATTTCCTCAGTGATTCAGAAAGAGCAAGGAGGAGGAATTCTTCAAAAAGTTCTTTGAGGTTTTCAAAGAACTTCACATAAATTTGCCTCTTATTGATGTTTTGCAGGGAATGCCTAAGTATGCTAAATACTTGAAGGATGTGATGGCTAACAGAGAGAGATTGGTGGATGTCCAAATAGTAGCACTGACGGAGGAGTGCAGTCACAGGGTATTGAGAAAAATTCCTAAGAAGCTCAAAGACCCAGGGAGTTTTACATGAGAATGTATATAAATAAGTTGCTAAACAAGCCAAAACTAAGTTGTAAAGTATCACTTGGGCATGCCATTTTGCCCAAGATCACCTACCCCACACTTAAAGCCTTGTTCGTCCTCAAACAACCCTTTTACATCTCATGTAAATGAAGACTCACACACAACTAATTTAGCAAGACAATTCAAGCTACGACTATAATGATTATTTAAGATAGCAAGTTAACAATAGGGCATGCACGATTTAATCAATGAAATGATATACAACTATGTTAAGACTTCCTAACCTCAAGAATCGACTCACAATCTTAGCAAACTCATGCAAATCAACCGATCTGGAAATCCGACATGAATGTTATCTCTTATTAAACATGTTCCCTCACAACAAGAGAGTTACCCATTCTTACTCGCAAGTTTTCAAATCACAACATGTATGGGTATATGAATAAAATTACGCTCACTCTCTCAAAGAATTAACATGCATCATGTAGTGAACCATAAGCTTGCCCTTAGTGTCTTACTCCACTAATTTAAGGATGTATGAACGTAAGATCAAGTAAGACTTAATGGGTTGTAATGTAAGCCAAGGGACGGGTAGGTAATATTATGGATAATAACAGTGGCTATCTTCCCCAAGCGCTTTTAATAACTTCAACCTTTATTAAGGACATCTCTTTTCTTACTTCCTCCTCATTCTTTTCACTCTTGAATTTTCTCTTCTTGTTCCCATTTCTTTAAGCAGACTCAGCTTATTAGTAAGGGGTACTTACGCAATTTTTTCATTCATTTATTTCTTACTCCCTACTAATACTAAGGCATTTTCAAGCAAGTGCACCCTTGACCTTTCTCAACTTTTACAACTACTACTTTTCCTTATTTTCATGCTTCTCACTCCTTCACTCTTTGAAATTTTTCACTTAAGCGCTTAGGAGTTTTGGATCAAATTCAAGGCTAATGAAAGAAAAAGGATTAAGCTTATGTTGTAGCTATCAAAGAATAGGCTTAAGGCTCAATGGGACTCACTAGGATTCAACATTCAAGGTAGGTAAAGTGAGGGATAAAAATTAGGTTCATTCAGAGAAATGCCTAAATCATTTCCTACAGTCCACATCCTTCATTTCATTTTATATACACACCAGGCAAGTTCTAGACATTCTACAATAGCACGGAATATTCGAAAAACTTACACTCACAGCACATGCTCAATTCAAGACACATTCAGCAGACTCTTACTCAGCTAATCACAAGAATTCAGAATTAAGCGTCAATCACATCGAGTCAAATTCAAGAGCCTAAGTGTCTCAAACAAAGTTATGCACTTCTTACATGCTTCAACACTAACCACACTTGTATCTTACAATCATGTATAACACATAACCAGAACATCAATCCATCAATTAGCTACGGGTTCAAAAACCAAAACCTATTGACTAATTTTCCTCAAGACGGTCGTCATCCATCCATCGTCGAAAATCATCTCTATCTATGACTAAAGACATTATATACAAACAAAGAAAATTTTTATTCTTCGGTTCAAAGACCCCCCGTCGGAAAAGAATCGAAAAGAAAAACCAACAGGTGGTGAAGTCATGCTCAATTCAAAAAAATTTTCAATATGTATCAAGCACTTCATTCACCAAAATCATTAAGCACAAGATTTTTGAAATTTCCCTCACCCCACAGTTGAATCATGCTATGTCCCCAAAGCATCTAATTAAAATTTAAAATGGTGAGAAATACTCCCTGAGGCCTCTAGGCCTAGATAATAGCATGTCAATGATAATTTTCCCTTTTAGTTACTAACCTCATAATTTTCTCCTTCAAGATGAAACATTTCTCCGTCGGGTGTCCAATAATGCGATGAAACGTGCAGTGTTTAGGATCACCAACTTTATTGATTTCCTTGGGCCTCTTTGATTCTAGAATATCAATGACTTTCTTGGCTAGAAATTCATCAAGGATCATGGGCACGTTTGAATCTGGAAATGGGTAAACTTTTGCCTCCAACTCCTTCAAGGTTGGACGACGTTTCTCCTCCTTTGGATATTTACTTGCGACTTCCTCCTCTTTTGGTTTTTGCTTGGTTGCCACATTTATCGAAGTTGCTTTCACCACCATAGATTATTTATCTTGTATCCTTGAGGTAGATTTCTTGAACTCCTTCTTCTCTTTTGCCAGCTCAACAAAAAGAGATGCCTTCCCATGGCTTGCGATGCTCAATTCCATGTCATGTGCTCGTTTGCAAGTTCTTTGAAAGTTCGTGGTTTGATTCCCTGTGGGATGTACAAAATGCCCCAATGCATTCCTTGATTGCACATTCCACAATAGATATCTCAGAAAGGCGGTCTTTGAAGTCCAAACTTAGTGCCCTCCAACGATTGATGTAATCCATCATAGGTTCATCCTTTCTATGCCCAGTCCCAGTCAACTCTATCATGCTCACGGTTCGACGAGTATTGTAAAAGTGATTTAGAAATTCCTACTCGAGTTGATCTCAAATATCAATAGAATTGAGTTTCAATTCAATATACCAATCAAATGCATTCCCTTTTAGTGAATGAATGAATTGTTTTACCAACAAATCACCCTGTGTTCCAGCGCTGCTACAAGTTTCAACAAAGTGGGCAATGTGTTGCCTCGTATTTCCTTTGCCATCAAATTGTTGCATCTTTGATGGTTGGTAGTTCATTGACATGGGTAGACAGTCAATCTATTTGGTATAAGGCTTGGAATAGTACAATGAACTTTGTGGTGCTCCACCATATTGAGCTCTGGTAGTGTTTTTTATCATGTCTTGCAACTATTGGACAGATAAAACTGCAACCAAAGTAGATTGTTTTTCCTTTTGGAATTTGGACTTAGATGGTAGTTTCTCGATGTCCTTGTTTCGTGGCATGAATTCAGCCTAACAATTGGGGACATGACTCTACTCTGCAACCACAAGGGCCTCTAATTTATTCATAAGTTGAGCAATTTGGAGATTTTTATCGTCAACGGACTTTTTCAAGGCTTCAATCATTTTTTCCATCATTACGAACTTCTCGTCCGTGTCAGTTGTGTCGGCCATCAAAGCATTGACCTTCATTGAGATTGGGGAGTCTGTTGAATCCTAGGATTCACCAAGATTGAGGCTAGTTTGAGAAAGTCCATCCAACAATACGAGCACAAGGTTTACCCCAAGGATTGCAGTTATCACCATCACATGATATTTGCTCTTCTCTACCATCTCCAAAGAGGTAAAGTATTCATATCCATCAGAGGCACTAGTCTTGAACTTGCGTCGAGTGATTGGACCAACATGACTAAGATCAGCAGATGTGGCAACAGTAGCGTCCTTGCATGGAACATCATTGGTCTTTTTGAAGTCTATTGTAGTAGTTGAATTTGTAGTTTTCAATTTGCAGGAAGAAGAGATAAAGAGAAGAATTGGTCCCACCGAGCGTGCCAAAATTTGTTTGCAATAAATTTTTGAAGTGTTGAAAATTAACTGCAATAATAATAAATAAAAATAATTTTATTTGATGAATCTTGTGAGTACAATTCTGTTGTTCTCTTGATTCTTCTCTCCTAAGCTTTTTCGTGATTCAAGGGCCTTTAGTAGCATATCCTTGAATTGTAGGATGATTTGAACCTCCTAGAAATGTGTGTGATCTCCAGGAATGCTGGATAACACTTCGTTGTTTCAGGTTGCTCTCTGGGAAGAACTCCGTTGACCACTCCTTAGAAGAACTGTGTAGTCGAAGCTGATGCTTGCTCCAATGCTTGCAGAATGTCCTCAGAAGATTATGTAGCCCTCCTATTTATAGTTGTATAGGGTAGGAAGTCCAAGTGTGAATGGATTTTTTTTCTTTATTTTGACTAGTTCATGTAAATCACTAAGCTTATTATAAATGCCACGTGATAAGCTTGCTTTTGAATGATTCTTGAATTTGACTTGGATTGCCACATCATTTGAACATGTGGAATCCCATAATTTGGTTGTGATGCCACATTACTTGACACGTGGCATGATTTTGGGACCCAATAAAAAAATAAATTCTGGACTAGAATTTAATAAAACATACTTATTTAATTGTGTAGTCCAAATTAATAATTTAAGCCAATTAAATATGAATATAAATTTAAATTTGTTATGAATATAATTCAACAAAATTTATGTGTTTATAGGTACTTGTTCAGATGTAGTTGACACTACTCTCCATTTTGAGTCCTATTTAGAAATGGAAAGAGTTGAGCGAGAAAGCAAAAATGGTGCGCAACATAGGCAGGTTTAGTAGTGCTCCATCTGGGGGTAAGAGTGGTTTCCAGCAGGGGAAATACAGGCCTACACAAACAGAGTCGGTGGTGCAATTTTCTAGGAGTGGTTATCCAGCTACACAGGGTCAGCACCAGATGCAGAGTAAGGGCAACAATTCCTTTCAATCTGGACAACATCTGAGATGTTCTAATTGTGGCAGATTTCATAATGGACGTTCCTTTGGACTAGACAGGGCTTGTTTTACTTGCAGTGAAAAAGGGAATATTGCTAAATATTGTCATAAAGGAAATCTTGGTATTAGTTAGGCCACGACATATTTTCAGGGAACTTCTATAGGTACACCTACATAGATTCAGCTAGCTAGGGCCGCTCAGCAAGGTGCTCGTGGATAGGGTTGACAGGTGCACAAGTTGCGCAGGGATCAGGTGGACCATTGAGATTCTTTTCTATGGCTAGAAAAGATATTGAGGCATCTAATGTAGTAGTCACAAGTATAATCATTGTCAATTCTCATGGGGCACATGCTCTTATTGATCCTGATTCTACATATTCATATGTATCTCCATCTTTTGCTATATTCTTAGAACAAAGAGTTGAGTCTCTTATTATGCCATATATGGTAATGACCTGTAATACCCCGAAGATGCCTAATATTGGACCCCGGATCAACTCTGGAAGTTGGCTAAAAACTAGGGAAAAAGTTGCAGAACGGGCGATCTAACGGATCATTGGTCCAACCAACGACCCGTTGGGAGTAGTCGTGGGGAAATGCAGGCTTGGTGGCAGTGGAGGTAACGAGTGAAGTAATGACTCATTGTTCGATACAACCAGTCATCATATGGAGTCATGGGGAGTACTAGTTCTCAGCTAAATGGAATGTAACGAGTTATCTAACGACCCGTCATGAGTAATAACGAGTTGTGGGATGAGTCATTACCAGGTAGAAGGGAATTTCTGGAAGGGCAGTGTACTTGACGAGTGATTCCACAAGCTATGGACCAAAGTAATGAGTCTTTAGGTCCCCTGTGGTGACATCAGCTAATTTTAGGTAGTAGACCTAACGAGAGGTCCCAACGAGTCACGGTCTCAACCAACGACTCGTTGAGTGACCCGTTGGGACCCCGTTGACTGGATTTCAGGTTTTAGTCCAGGGACTCTTTTGTAAATTCCTAACCTCCTAGATCCTAAACTAGGTTGTTTTGGGAAATTTTGAGGGGATTTAGAGGGACAAAATAGTTCCTCCCTCATTCCCACTTAATTTTTAGAAAGAAAAACATCGTAAACTCTCCTCTCAAGAAACTCTCAAGCAAGCTTCGGATTTTCCTCCATTGCAGTAGTTCGAGTTTTCTTCTTTGGAAAATTTTTAGTCAGGTATGTGGAAATTCAACAAAGGGATAGTTCTTCCCTTTTGTCCCCCACAAAACCCTCTTATAGTTTCTCTATCAATCCTAGCCCTGAGTTTTTGAGTATGAAAAGATTACCTGTTTGTTTTCATTGATTTCACCTAGAATTATATTCATGCTTATTGTTGATATGATATCAATTAGTTCTTGGCCAAATTATTGAAGTTCCTACAAAAGTGAATTTATGCCCTGAGTTTTCGAATGAAACATATTTATACATTAAATTCCCCATGGTTTGTGAAGTGTGATTGAGGCTGATTTTCTAGTATTCCTTATTGTTTAGATTTTGAGTAATTACTCCCTTGGTGAGAATGATTTAAGTTCTGGTACGAATGAGAAAACTATAATTCAGCTTGTCGGATGACAATTCCCTATTTTCTTGAAATTTTTGCCATATTGTGGATTCCCGTGTTGTTGGAATAAGTTGAAGTTAGCTGCTTAGTAGTTTAGTTCAGTTAGAACGTAGAATCTCCTCAGAAATATTCAAAATTTGTCAACTGATCAGTTTGACTACAAAATTCCTTGAGGTTTCTGTGATACCTCCTAATTAGCAGAATCAAACTCAGAACTTAGTTTCATTGGTCAACTAGGTCGTTATGACACTTTAGACAGGTACCTCTGACTAGCCATAGGACCCCAGTTAGATTACAGTTTGTTTTTATACGGTTATGACGCTTCTAGATAAGCAGCTCTGACCAGTCTAAAACACAGTTTCAGAATCTGGTTCGATAAGACTCTTAGGGTACTCTTAGTTATACATCCCTGACTAGTCTTGGGCCCCCAATTTCGAGCTATTAGCTTAGTATTCGATTTAGGTAATCCAGTGGGAGCAAGACTTAGCACCGAGCGGACCGGGGTTCCAGCGCACCCAGGTTCCTAGAACTACATTGCCCGCGTAGGTTACAATATTTATTGGCCTGATTGGCCCTAAACTTTTGTGATCTCCCAGTTCATGCCTCTATACCCTGGCAAGGTATATTGGGTCCTACTGGTGGGAGGTATACATCGAACTCCACGTCTATCTCATGTGGTTATATGTCGGTTATAGACTCTCGCACTAGTCAGCTCAGTTCAGTCTTAGATTAGTCAAGTTCAGTTCAGTTCAGATCAGTTTAGTGTAATATCTCAAACTCAGTATTTTAGACTTAGAGCATGTCTTTGACCACCAGACAGGGTCATCCTGACCATCTCAATTGGTCATTGTAGTTGTCTCAGTTGGTCATTGCATGCCATTTCAGTTCAATCATTTATATCCAACATCATGGTTTCTCTCACTTACTTAGTACATTCAAAGTACTGACACATATTTTTATGCAGTATCATTTCATGATACAGTCGCAGGTGCTTAGACTTAGCGTCGTTAGTCATTGTAGTTCAGATCCTCCTCAGCAGCAGAAGTGTGAGTCCTCATCTTTCGAGGGTGTTATTTCAGTTCTTTCAGTCATTTCATTACTTTCGGTTAGACTTAGAGTTAGCTGGGGGCTTGAACCAGCAACTCATCTACTAGATGGCTTTAAGACACAGACTTGATTTCAGACTATTAGTATTGTTCAGCTGTTTTACACCTTATGTTTTCAATTTTAGCTTCCATAAATGCTTGTATATTATTATTTCAAAGCTTCCGCTATGCATGTTTTACACAGAATACCAGTGTATGATAGGCCAAGGGTGGACTTGGGGTTACTTGTGACTCCAAGTACCGTGTTCCATCTAGGGTGTAGACTTAGGGCATGACAAACTTGATATCAGAGCTCTAGGTTTAGAGTATCCTCGGAATGTTTGAAAGCTGTATTGAGTAGAGTCCTTTTTATGGGTGTGAAGTGTGCCACACTTATGATGAGGAGGCTACGAAATGTTATTAGGAAAACTCCCTTTTGTTCATACTCTTTATCGTGCGTTAAAGTTCAATTCCAGAAACATTTTCCCTAACTCGTGCTCTATTCCATTTCAGTGTATCATGCCTCCCAGACGCAGTAATGGAAGAAGGGCCAGCAACACCAATAGACCTTCCCAGCCCCAGTAGCCTCTTAGGATGACACAATGTCCCCCGCGGAGTTCAGAGCCGCTATCCAGCTGCTCGCTCAAAAAGTCACCAATCAGGTGACCCAAAAAGTAGTACAAGTTAACAACAACGAATCCGCAGCTGCTGCTAAGGTGCGGGACTTCACCCGTATAAACCCTCCATCTTTTTTAGGGATCCAAAGTGGGGGAGGACCCCCAAGAGTTCATAGATGAGATTTGGAAGATTACCTATATTATGGGTGTCAGCTCCTCTGAGAGTGCTGATCTGGCTGCCTACCAGCTAAAAGGGGTAGCCTAGGTCTGGTATGAATAGTGGAAAGAGGGGCGGCCAGTAGGAGCAGGACCGGTGGAGTGGGAGGAGTTCAACACAGCCTTCCTGGATAGATTTTTCTCTCGGGAGCTGAGGGAGGCAAAAGTGGCTGAGTTTATGAACTTGAGACATGGGAATAGAAAAGTGGAAGAGTATGCTCTGGAGTTTACCAGGCTGTCTAACTATGCTCCAGAGATGGTAGTCGAGCCAAGGGCTCGCATGTTGAAGTTTGTGAACGGAGTGTCGAACCTGGTCCTCAAGGAGTGTAGGACAGCGATGCTGATTAGGGATATGGACCTATTCAACCTGATTTTATGCCCAGCAGATTGAGGCCAAAAAACTAAAGGATATGAAGAGAAAGAACAAACGGGCAAGGACTGGCTAGTCAGATCATGGCCATCAGAGGTCTAGTGGTAGTAGCATCCCACAGTAGCAACAACAATAGCAGCAGAGAGCCCCAGTACCCAGCTTAGTCAGCGCTCCAACCTTCCGGTCCCGCCAGGATCGGAGGGGAGGAGCATCTAGCTCTCAGTCTCAGAGCTACAGTGCTGGGAACAGATATCCAACTTTCCCCAAGTGCGGTAGAAACCACCCCAGGAGAGTTTCTTCAGGGTTGAGAGGGCTTCTTTGGTTGTGGATAGCTTGATCATGGCTTAAAGATTTCCCGTCAGCAGGACGGGGGAGAGCACAATCCACCACATTATTAGCTCCAGCAAGCCGACTAGCTCAACAGGCCAGCACCTAAGGTACGGATGGCGGTCAGCGCCAAAACCAATTTTATGCATTGTCTTTTGATTAGGATCTGGAGAGCTCACCTAACATAGTCACGGGTATGTTATGCCTCTTTCATTTGGACGTGTATGCCCTCCTAGATCCAGGAGCCACCCTTTTATTCATGACTCCCTACATAGCAGTCCTGTTCAATATCAGTCTAGAGGTCCTCTTAGAACCATTCTAAGTCTCCACCCCTGTTGGTGAGTCAATTAGAGCCAACCGAGTGTATAGAAACTGCCAAGTCTCAGTCCTGAATAAAGTCATTCGAGCTTATCTCGTAGAGTTAGACATGGTCGATTTTGACCTTATCCTTAGCATGGACTGTTTACACACCGGTTATGCCTCAGTTGACTGCAGAACTAGAGTTGTCAAGTTTTAGTTCCCTAGTGAGCTAGTGTTAGAATGGATGGGCAGCAGTTCAGCACCTAAAGGTCGATTTATTTCCTACCTTAAGGCCCAGAAGCTCATTTCCAAGGGATGTGTTTATCATCTGATTCGGGTCAAAGATTCCAGCTCTGAGACCCCAACCATCCAGTCAGTTCCAGTGGTCAGTGAGTTTCCAGATGTATTTCTTGAGGATCTTCCTGAAATTCCCCCTAAACGGGAATAGACCTCCTTCCAGATACTTAGCCCATCTCCGTGCCTCCTTATAGAATGTTTCCAGCTGAGCTTAAGGAGTTGAAGGAGCAACTAAAAGATCTTCTTGAAAAGGGTTTTATTAGACCCAACATCTCTCCATGGGGTGCTCTAATACTATTCATGCCTAAGAAAGACGGTACCCTCAAAATGTGCATAGATTACCGTCAGCTGAACAAGCTCACAATCAAGAACAGGTATCCCCTACCTAGAATTGAAGACCTATTTGACCAACTTCAGGGAGCCAGTTGTTTCTCGAAGATAGAACTCAGGCCAGGGTACCATCATCTAAAGTCAAAGAGTGTGACATACCGAAAATAGCATTCATAACTCGATATGGGCACTAAGAGTTTGAGGTTATGTCCTTTGGGCTAATGAACACCCCTGCAGCCTTCATGGACCTGATGAATAGAGTCTTCAAGCAGTATTTGGATATGTTTGTCATTGTGTTCATCGATGACATTCTGGTATACTCCAGAAATGAGGAAGAACATGCTAATCACCTGAGGATAGTGCTTCAAATGCTCAGAGACCGCCAGATGTTCGCCAAGTTTATCAAGTGTGAATTCTGGTTGAAGTCTGTGACTTTTTTGGGTCACGTGGTCTCAGGCAAAGGTATTCAAGTTGATCCTCAAAATATAGCAGCAACGAAAGATTGGTCTAGACCTACCTCTCCGATGGAAATCAGGAGTTTTCTAGGCTTAGCTGGTTATTACCGATGGTTTGCAGAAGGTTTCTCCTCTATAACATATCCTCTGACTAAGTTAACTCAGCAAAAAGTGAAGTTCTAGTGGTCGGATGTGTGTGAGAAGAGTTTCCAAGAGTTGAAGACTCGACACACTACCACTCCAGTTTTGACCTTGCCAGAAGGAACAGATGGGTTGGTTGTCTATTGTTACACTTCCAGAGTTGAACTCAGTTGTTTTCTGATGCAGAAAGGCAAGGTGATAGTCTACGCCTCCAAACAGCTCAAAGATCATGAGAAGAACTATCCAACTCATGACTTGGAGTTGGCAGCGGTGGTGTTTGCGTTGAAAATATGGAGACATTATCTATATGGGGCTCACGTGGATGTGTTCACAGATCATAAGTGTCACGCCCTGCCTTGGGGGGTATGACTGGCACCTGGTGCCCTATTAGAACTTGAACTGCTAGACTACTGAGCCTAAGCACATCTGGTGCCTGGCTGGCTCTAACTCAGATTCAAGGAATCAACGGGCTATCAGCCTCCGGCCGACTGGGCCTATAGCCACCTGTACTGTATCATCAGCTAACCAGAATCATTCTCATATAGGGAAACCTATGCGGGCCAACAAGGCCACCATGCTATCTAGTTGTCTCTAACTCAATATAATGAATACTGAACATCTACGTGACCGGCAAGGTCACCACTACTATATGAATACTGCCCCACATAGCCAACACAATCAACAACACTAAACAGCTAAACAAACGCACGGCCCCTCACGACCGACACAACTAACCATAAGGAGATATATATACACAATCTGCAAGCCTCTAAGAATACTGATAAGATGGTCGGGACAGGGCTCCGACCTACTCATACTATACAACAAAAGAAAATGAAATACACCTCTGAATATCAAGCTCCGTATGACAGGAGCTGATGACTTTACGCTGGCTAGGATCACGAGGGATCGACTCCTCCTCTACGAGTACCTGCAGGCAAGTAATGCAGCGCCCCAAACGGGTGTCAGTACCACTGGTACCGAGTATGCAAAGCAAGCTGAACATAACTGAATGTAAGCAACACAACTAGAAACTCTGAACAGTAGGAAATATCTAAAACTGTCAGGACTGATGAAATCTGAAACAAGCTTATCTGTACGGAGAGTAAGGTAGGAGCATACCTATCGTCATGGAGACCTGCTGTTTATCATCTAATAGATATCAAGTATATACATATATATATATAACAAACAAGGACCTATACCAGCCCCCATAAGTCGGAAGGTGCCAACCAACACACAATCTATATACCCCTACCCGGGTTAAAACCATCCAAAAATAAATCACTCCACTCATTTACTAACTACGAGCACCTCTACCGGCCCCCTAGGTCTCCAGCTCGGCTATGGCCTCTGATATAAATAACTGTGTCTGAGCTCAAAGGACTCCTGTACTGTAAACTGTAAACTGTAATCTATATTTGTATCTGTATCTGTAATCTACCCCCTGGGCGCAAGCGCACAACAGGGTAAGCTATACTGCTATGCTGATCAGCCTGTTATGGGGAATGCTTCATCCCATCTTCATCCTACTACGGATGGCATACCACTCCTTGGAGTGGCGTATCCCCACCCTCTCGGTGGGTCGACACAGTTACCAACCCAGGGGCGGCGAGGACGCTCAAAGGGTGCCCTCATAACACAAATAGGTCTCAACAAACAATAATCACATATAGCAAGCATGTTTAAACTGAAAATACTATCTGTACTCTGATTTCTCATTCTGAACTCTTTTATATGTTATACTGATTTTCATACTGAGCTATACTGTATCTGAGATATTATCTGACTGTCTGATTATACTATAACTGAGATGTCATCTGACTGTCTGATATTGCCTTACTAACTTTTATTCTGAATATATATATTTCACAACATTATAAACATGCTTGCTAGATTCAAAACACACTTGCTAAACTCATACTGGACTCAATTCTCGACTTCTGAATTCTTTATTCTATACGTCACGCTATCTACCATACTGGATTACTAACTTGCCGAAGGAATTAGCTTTACATACCTTCACTTCGGAGTTCCCGACTAACTGGCGTAGTTCAGTCAGTATTTCTGCTATTTCTCCCAACTGCATTCATATATATGTCAATTAGAACTAAATACGCTAATATTTTGGAAGAAAATATCACTTTCAATGTATATATAGCCCAAACTTTGGCTTATCAGAAAACGGTCGAAAACTCGCTATTTCTCAAAAGTCCAGGAGGGAGAAACTCACTTTAGGGCTAGGAGTATATTGAAACTAATTTGGAGCAATTCCACTTACCTTAGCTCGGTAGCACGACGATTCGTCGGCCGAATTCATGAAACTAAATCCGTAGGAATGCTCCTTACTGCTTAATACCTCGGTATCTGGAGTTAATTTGAGTTTGGACCGCGTTTGACGGCGTAAATGGACGAATATTATCAAGGAACCTTCGTTCTCCCTGTTTTAATTCGTGTTCTATGGAAATTATATGTTGAAATGAAGATAAAAACCGAAGTTGGAGGCTTTTATACTTGGGCCTGGACAGGGCCTCCGTGACACGGAGCCAACGCGGAGGCCCTCCCTCCGTGGCATGTTGCCATCGCGGAGGGGTTCTGCCCCGGCTCCTTCTGCGATGGTTCGACGGATTTCTTATCTGGTCTTTCCCCGGGCCTTTTCCTAGCATGTATGGCATTCAAAAACTCTTAAACAACATGCGAATAGGCCATCTACACGTCGAGAATTTACGGGGTGTAACAATAAGAGCCTTCAATATGTGTTCAGTTAGAAGGACCTAAATCTTCGTTAGAGAAGGTGGTTGGAGGTACTGAAAGACTACGACATGAGTGTGTTGTATCACCCGGGCAAAGCCAATGTGGTGGCTGATGCACTAAGCAGGTTGTCTATGGGAAGCGTAGATCATATTGAAGAGGGCAAGAAGGAAATGGTAAAATATATCCACAGGCTAGCTTGTTGGGAGTACAGTTGGTGGATCCAGCCGAGGGTGGAGTGGTAATGCAAAGTGGGTTAGATTCCTCCTTGGTAGTTAAAGTGAAGTCCAGATAGGATGAAGATCCCATCTTACTCAAGCTTAAGGAAGCAGTTCTCAAAAAAGAAATAGAATCTTTCTCCAAAGAGGGAGATAGTGTGCTCTGTCACCAGGGTAGATTATGTGTATCGGATGTTGGTGAGTTGAGACGACAGATACTGGATGAAGCGCATAGCTCGAGATACTCCATTTACCCTGGTTCTACTAAAATGTACCGCGATTTGCGGGATATTTACTGGTGGAACAACATGAAGAGAGACATCGCTGAATTCGTAGCCAAGTGCCCGAACTACCAACAAGTCAAGGTAGAACATCAAAGACCAGGAGGCATAACTCAGGATATCAACATACCCACATGGAAGTGGGATGAAGTAAACATGGACTTCATTACGGGTCTTCCTCGGACTCGTCGGCAGCATGACTCAATCCGGGTAGTAGTAGACCGAATGACTAAGTCAGCACATTTCCTCCCAGTTAAAACCACAGATTTAGCTGAGGACTATGCTAGACTTTATATCTGAGAGTTAGTCAGACTTCATGGGGTGCCCTTATCCATCATCTCAGACAGAAGTACCCAATTCACCTCACACTTCTTGAAGTCTTTTCAGAAGGGACTAAGCACTCAGGTCATGTTCAGCATAACTTTTCACCCGCAGAAAGATGGGCAAGCTGAGTGGACTATTCAGACCCTAGAAGATATTTTAAGAGCGTGCACAATTGATTTCAAGGGTAGTTGGTATGACCATTTGCCTCTTATCGTGTTTGCGTACAACAATAGCTACCACTCTTGCATTCAGATGGCCCGTTTGAGTCATTATATGGTAGAAGGTGAAGATCTCCTATAGGGTGGTTTGAGGTTGGTGAAGATACCTTGATAGGGCCATACTTAGTTCACGAGGCAATGTAGAAAGTTCAACTCATCTGAGAAAGATTGAGAGCAGCTCAGAGCCGTTAGAAATCTTATATCGATGTGAAGAGAAGAGATTTGGAGTTTGCAGTTGATGACTAGGTTTATCTGTAAATTTCGCCCATGAAAGGGGTGATTAGATTTGGAAAGAAGGGAAAGCTCAGTCCAAGATATGTGGGACCTTATAGAATTTTGAGGCGTATTTGCAATGTAGCCTATGAGCTAGAATTACCTTTAGAATTAGCAGCTGTGCACCCTGTATTCCATGTGTCACTTTTGAAGAAGTGCATCGGAGATCCAACTTCAGTTGTGCCATTGGATAGTGTAGAAATAAAGGATACTCTCTCATATGAGGAGGTCCCAGTCTAGATCCTTGACCGTCAAGTTCGTAAGCTAAGGAACAAAGAAATAGCTTCAGTTAAGGTCTTATGGAGAAATCAGCAGGTTGAGGGAGCTACTTGAGAGGCTGAAGCAGATATAATGGCCAAATACCCACACTTGTTCTCTACCGACTCTGTTACAACTTAAAATATTAGTTTTGCCTTAGAAACCAATTTGGTTGTTGGGTTCAATCCATGTTTTTAAGTTTCCTTTATGATTTTGTATGTATGTATGGAAAGTGAATACAATTCAGTTATGTATTGTGAAACGGAAGTAGTCATTCTGTCAGTTTTGGAGTAAAATGAACAGAATTTGAAAATTTATGATTGTTATTTTCGACTTTCCTGTGTGTTTTCCAACATTCAAGGACGAATGTTCCCAAGGGAGAGATATTGTAATACCCCGAAGATGCCTAAGATTGGACCGGGATCAAATCTGGAAATTGGCTGAAAACTAGGGAAAAAGTTGCAGAACGGGCGATCTAACGGATCACTGGTCCAACCAACGACCCATTGGGAGTAGTCGTGGGGAAATGCAGGCTTGGTGGAAGTGGAGGTAACGAGAATGACTCGTTGTTCGAATCAAGGAGTCGTCATATGGAGTCGTGGGGAGTACTGGTTCTCAGTTAAAAGGAAGGTAACGAGTCATCTAACGACTCGTCATGAGTAATAACGAGTCGTGGGATGAGTCATTACCAGGTAGAAGGGAATTTCTGGAATTTGGGGCAGTGTACTTGACGAGTGATGCCACGAGTCATTGCCCGGAGTAACGAGTTGTTAGGTCCCATGTGGTGACTTCAGTGACTTTCAGGCAGTAGACCTAACAAGAGGTCCCAATGAGTCGTGATCTCAACCAACGACTCGTTGAGTGACCCGTTGGGACCCCGTCGACCTGATTTCAGGTTTTAGTCCAGGGACTCTTTTGTAAATTCCTAACCTCCTAGATCCTAAACTAGGTCATTTTGGGAAATTTTGAGGGAATTTAGAGGGACAAAATGGTTCCTCCGTCATTCCCACTTAATTTTCAGAAAGAAAAACATCATAAGCTCTCCTCTCAAGAAACTCTCAAGAAAGCTTAGGGTTTTCCTCCATTGCAGCAGTTCGAGTTTTCTTCTTTGGGAAATTTTAAGTCAGGTATGTGGGAATTCAACAAGAGGATAGTTCTTCCCTTGTTCCCCCAAAAATCCTCTTATAGTTTCTCTATCAGTCTTAGCCCTGAGTTTTTGAGTATGAAAAGATTACATGTTTGTTTTCGTTAATTTCATCTAGAATGATATTCATGCTTATTGTTGATATGATCTCCATTAGTTCTTGACTAAATTGTTGATATTCCTGCAAAAGTGAATTTAATCCCTAAGTTTTCGAATGAAACGTATTTATACGTGAAATTCCCCATGGTTTGTGAAGTGTGATTTGGGTTGATTTTCTAGTATTCCTTATTGTTTAGAAGTTGAGTAATTACTCCCTTGGTAAGAATGATTTCAGCCTTGGCACGAATGAGAAAATTATAATTCATCTTGTCAAATGAGAATTCCCTATTTTCTTGAATTTTTTTCCATATTGTGGATTCCCGCGTTGTTGGAATAAGTTGAATTATCTGTTAGAACGTAGAATCTCCTCAGAAATATTCAGAACTTGTCAATTGATCAGTTTGATTGTAGAATTCCTTGAGGTGTCTGTGATACCTCCTACTTAGCAGAATCAGACTCATAACTTAGTTTCATTATTCCACTAGGCGGTCATGACACTTTAGATAGACAACTCTGACTAGCCGTAGGACCCCAATCAGATTACAGTTTGTTTTAAGACGGTTATGACTCTTCTACATAAGCAACTCTGACCAATCTAAAACCCAGTTTCAGAATCTGATCCGATAAGACTCTTAAGATACTTTCAGTTATATATCCCTGACTAGTCTTGGGCCCTAGTTTCGAGCTATCAGCTTAGTATTCAGTTTAGGTAATCCAATGGGAGCAAGACTTAGCACCGATTGGACTGGGGTTCCAGCGCACCCAGGTTCCCAAAACTACGTTGCTAGCGTAGGTTATAGTATTTATTGGCCTGATTGGCCCCAGACTTTTGTGATCACTCAGTTCATGTCTCTATACCCTAGCAAGGTATATTGGGTCCTACCTGTGGAGCGTATACATCAGACTCCACGTCTAGCTCACGTGGTTATATGACGGTTATAGACTCTCCCACTAGTCAGCTCAGTTAAGTCTCAGATTAGTCAAGTTTAGTTCAGTTCAGATCAGTTCGGTGTAGTATCTCAGACTCAGTATTTCAGACTTAGGGCATGTCTTTGACCACCAGACAGGGTCATCCTGACCATCTCAGTTTACTTCAGTTGTCTTAGTTCAGTATATTAGTTGGTTATTGCATGCCATTTTAGTTCAGTCATTTATATCCAGTATCATGGTTTCTCTCACTTACTTAGTACATTCAAACTATTGACACATACTTTTATGTTGTATCATTTCATGATACAGCCACAGGTGCTCAGACTTAGCGTCGTTAGGTCCAAGTACCGTGTTCCATCCAGGGTGTAGACTCAGGGTGTGACATGACCTCAGTGGGGGAGACTTTGACAGTAGGTAGAGTTTATAGAGACAGTGTAATATCTGTTCAGGACAGGGACACAATAGTTGATCTACTAGAGGTACCAATGTCTAACTTTGATGTGATTATAGGTATTGATTGGTTGTCATCATGTTATGCATTAGTTGATTGCTACGCTAAGCTTATACATTTTGATTTTCCTGGAGAACCACCTTTAGTGTCGAAAGGCATTACTCCTGCGACCCAAGTAAATATAATATCTTATGTAAAGGCACGTCGAATGATTAATCATGGGTGTTTGGGTTTTATTACTACCGTTCATGATACTCAAGCGGAGAATGTTACTATTGACAGTGTTCTTATTGTTCAAGAATTTATTGATGTGTTTCTAGAAGATTTTCTCGGGCTACCCCCAATAAGAGAAATTGAGTTCAGTATTGTTTTAGTCCCAGGGACTCAATCTATTTCTATTCCTCTATACCATATGGCTCTAGTTGGGTTGAGAGAACTGAAGGTTCAACTCCAAGAGCTACTTGATAAGGGGTTCGTCAGGCCTAGTGTATCACCTTGGGGTGTACCTATGTTATTTGTGAAAAATAAAGATGGTACAATGAGATTGTGCATTGACTATAGACAGCTGAATAAGGCAACAATCAAGAATGAATATTCGTTGCCTCATATTGGTAATTTATTCGATCAGCTATAGGGTGCTACTCACTTTTCTAAAATTACTTGACATCGGGTTACCATCAATTGAGAATCAAGACTGAGGATATCTCTAAGATAGCTTTTCGGACCAGATATGGGTACTTTGAATTCTTGGTGATGTATCTCGGGGTGACTAATGCACCTGCAGCATTTATGGACCTCATGAATAGGGTATTCAAGCCATACTTAGATCATTTTGTGATTGTATTCATTTATGACATTCAGGTCTACTCACGGAGTGACGCAAGACATGAACAACACCTATGAGTTATACTACAAACACTTAGAGAACGAAAGCTTTATGCCAAGTTCTCAAAATGTGAGTTCTAGTTTGGCAAAATTTCCTTTTTGGGACACGTAGAGTCACGGGATGGAATTCAAGTTGATCCCAAGAAGATCGAAGCGATTCGATATTGGCATCGACCCAGTACTCCTAAAGAGATACATAACTTCTTAGGACTAGCTGGATATTACAAAAGGTTTGTGGAGTACTTCTCAAAGATAACCACTCCATTGATGCGTTTAACGCAGAAAGGTGTAGTATTCCAGTGTTTGATGGATGTCGTTTACGGGGAAACAATTAGGGACTTTCGTGCGTCTAACCATTTAACTCAACTTAGCCTCACAACTACTTCTTCGAGTGGTGATGTGACATCCCAAGTTGGTCTTTAATAACCCCCGTGTCTCAACCAAGCACGGTGTTAGGTATATTTCTATCCTGACACAAAAATCTCTCCCAAGATACAAATGTGCTCCTCACATTCTCATGTCCTGACCTAGGTAATGCTTTCTCAAGCTATTACTCAAGCTAACAAATATGCTTTCATGGTGATCAATCATAAAAACAACCAACAATCCATAATGCAATACGAAAACAACAATCAATAACTTAATTCCAAAACAATTTCATAAAATCACAATCATAATTCATGGCTTCAACCCTAGAGGAAGGGTTCTTGACATTCATGTTCGTAAAACTACACTAACTACTACTAAACTAACATACTTACATGAATTTGGTAGATGAGAAGGGAATTTGAAAAACCCTAGATGAGTTCTCCCACTTCTCCCTTCACTCCTAGGTAGTTTTCCAGAATAAAATTGTGACCCCCCTAGAATTAGGAGCTAAGGGACCTATTTATAATAAATGAGAAACGTGCATAATTTAGCCAATCGTTGAATGGCTCCTTGTCATAGAGTGTATTGCGGAGCACTGCCTCCGTGACACGAAGGCAACGCAAAAGCTCTCTGGAAATCACCCGAAATTTGGCCTCGGCAGCACCCTGCCGCGTTGGCAGCGTGTCACGCTGCTTGGGCAGCGCGTTGACACCTCCATGGCACGCAACCAGCCTGCCGTGGCATGTTGCCAACATGCAGGTAGGCTGTTGTGATCAGCCTGCCTGCCGTGGCACGTTGCCGACGTGCAGGTGGGCTGTTTTGTGCCTCCTCTTTGCCGACGTTCGCGGGTTAATTCCGTTTCCAAGCCTCTACTTCACCAACTCATGGATTAGTTACTCAAAAGTCATCAAAATCTAAAAAACAAAGGCTAATCATGTTGGTTAGCACATATCTTCACTTCATATAAAATTACATGAAAATGTATACAATAACTTAGATAAATAAGACTAATTTAAGTCATAAAGCGTATTTCGGGCATGCTATTTTTGCCCGTGATCACAACCCCACACTTAAAGCCTTGTTCGTCCTCGAACAACCTTTTACATATCATGCATATGGAGACTCCCACATAACTAATTTAACAAGATAATTCAAGTTACAACTATAATGATTACGTAAGATAACAAGCTACAAATAGAGCATGCACGGTTTGATCATTGAAATAAAGTACAACTATGTTAAGACTTCTTAACCTCAAGAATCGACTCTCGATCTTAGCAAACTCATGCAAATCAACTAATTAAGAAATACCACATGAATTATATCCTTCATTTAACACGTGCCCTCACGGAAAGAGAGTTACCCAATTTCACACGCAAAAACAATTTTTAAATCACAACATGTGTGGGTACATGAATAGAATTACACTCACTCTCACAAAGAATTCACATGCATCATGTAATGACCCATAAGCTTGACCTTAGTGTTTTATTCCACTAATTTAAGGATGTGTGAATGTAAGATCAAGTAGGAATTTTTAGGTTGTAATGTAACTCAGGTGCGGGTAGATACTATTATGGCCAGTAATAGTGACTATCTTTCCTAAGCGCTTTTAATACATCACGCCCTCCTTACGAACTTCCCTTCCCTTACTTCACCTTTTTCCTCTTTTCAGCTTTCTTTTTCCTCCTATGTTCCCCCTTTCTTTAGGCACTTTTAGCTTATTAGTAAGGAGCTCTATAAATAATTTTATATTAATTTGTTTTCTTACTCCTTACTAATAATCAACCATTTTCACACAAGTGCACCTTTGTCCTTTTCTCACTTCTACAACTTGCTACTTTTCCTTTCTTTTCATCCTTCTCACTCCTTTACTCCTTCGAATTTTTTCCATTCAAGAGATTAGGAGTTTTGGATCAAATTCAAGGCTAATGAAAGAAAAAGGATTAAGCTTATGTTGCAGCTGTCAAAGACTAGGCTCAAGGCTCAATGGGGCTAACTAGGATTAATTTCTCAAGGTAGGTAAAATGAGGGATAAAAATTTGATTCATTCAAAGAAATGCCTATATCATCTCCTACAATTCACATCCTTCATTTCGTTTTATAAACACACCAGGCAAGTTCTAGACAATCCACAATAGCACAGAATACTCAAAAACCTTACACTCATGGCACATGCTCAAATCAAGACACATTCAGTAGACTCATACTCAGCTAATCACAAGAATTCAGAATTAAGCTTCAATCATATTGAGTCAAATTCAAGAGCCTACGCGTCTCACACAAAGTTATACACCTGCATGCTTCACACTGAACATACTTGCATCTTACAATCACGTATAGCACATAACAAGAACATCAAGCACCAATTAGTTATGGTTTCAAAAACCCAAAACCTATCGACTAATTTTTCCTCAAGACGGTCGTCATCCATCCATCGTCGGAAACAGTCACTAACTATGACTAAAAACAATTATATACAGACAAAGGAAAGAAAAAGAAAAACAATTTTATTCTTCGGTTCAAATACCCCCCGTCGGAAAAGAACCGAAAAGAAAAACCAACGGGTGATGAAGTCATGCTTGCCTCATAAAACAATTTTTAAAATTCTTCTCACAAGCATTCCATTCACCAAGAATCGTTAAGCACAAAAATTGAAATTTTCAAGAAATTTCCCTCACCCCACACTTAAATCATGCTATGTCCTTATAGCATCAAATGAACATTTAAAGGATGAGAAATACTCCCTGAGCCTCTATGCCAAGCTAAAAGCATGATTTCTTTTCAAGTTCCAGAGATGGGTGTTCGACCTCACACTTCTTCTCTTCCATGCTCTTTAGCTTCCACCGTCTCGGTACTCAGACTTCCCTTCCATCTGTGCTTAACTTTCCACCAAAAACACAAACACAATGAAAATCACAAAAGCAACACAAAAATCAAAATTACAAATTGTACCTGAGGTACCCTTGGGTTGCCTCCCAAGCAGCGCTTTATTTTACGTCGTGGCACGACGTGGACTATCCTTTTCAGGACATCCTCATACCTGGGTTCTCTTTCGAGAACCATCTCCTTTTCTTTTGTTGTTTAGAGGAAACAACCTCCACTCTGTTCCTCTCTTTCTCCAACTTCTTCTCAACTTGAAGTCCTCTATCAGACTCGGGCTGAACACTTGACCTTGCCTTTGGCTGTGCACCTGTGGAATCCCCCACCCCGCACTCATCCTCTACCAACACATTAACCTGACAAAGGTTTCTGTAGTGTGCAGATGGGTTCATTTCTTGGTAAACTTGGAAGATTTCTTCTTCATCCTCAACCCTTATTTTCAGGGTCCCTGCTTTCAAGTTAATCACCGCTCCTCCGGTAGCCAAGAATGGCCGTCCCAAGATCAGGGGTACTTGGTCATCAACCTGAAAATCTAAGACAATAAAATCAGCAGGTATAATGAACTTACCTACTTTGATGAGAAGGTCCTCTATTATTCCATCAGGTGTCACTCGCGACTTGTCAGCTAGCTGCAGCATCAACCTTGTCGGCCTTGGTTTTCCCAACCCCAGGGTGTTGAATAAGGATAGAGGCATTAGATTAACCGCTGCCCCTAAGTCACACAAAGCTCGTAGCACCTCAGCTTTACCAATTTGTATGGGGAGGGTAAAACTCCCTGGGTCTTTGAGCTTCTTTGGCATTTTGCTCAATACCCTGTGACTGCACTCCTTAGTCAGTGCTACAGTCTGGACATCCACCAATCTAACTTTGTTTGCCATCACGTCCTTCAAGTATTTAGCATACTTGGGCATTCCCTGCAAGACATTAATAAGAGGCAAATTTATGTGAAGTTCTTTGAAGCTCTCAAAGAACTTTTTGAAGCATTCCTCCTCCTTGCTCTTTTTGAATTTCTGAGGGAATGGTGGTGGTGGTCTTTGGGCTGGCTTCAATGAAGGTTGTGCATTTTGTTGTCCAGCACTCTAATTATCTCCCATGTTGATGGATGGTCCTGGTCTAACCAATACCGGCTGCACCCCCTTTCTCAGCTCTTTTGGCACTGCATCAGCTAATTGCTTACCGCTTCTCAGACTGATGGTATTGATCTGCTGGGGGTTAGGATATGTGTCGCTTGGTAATCCCCCTTGTGATCTCATGTTTTGAGCAGCTGCTATTTGACCCACTTGTTTTTCAAGATTGCGGGTGGCTACTTGTTGATTCATTAAGTCTGTCGCCATCCTCGCCTGATTTTCCACTAACTGATTCAGGGTCTCCATAATTTTCTGCAGTGTTTCCTCAATGCTGCTACTCACTTGCCCATCATTCTGCCTATTCTGCTGATACTGCTGTTGTTGAGGTTGCATATAATTCTGCTTCTAGTTTCCACCCCAAGAAGAATTCGGGTGGCCCTGCCAATTTCTGTTGGAGTTGTTCCCAAAATTCTGATTCCTATTCACATTACCAACAAAATTGACTGATTCCGGATTGGCTCCACAAGATTCTGCATTGTGCCCAGATTTACCACAAATTTCGCACCAACTCGGAGCTTGCTGAACTGCGTTAAGCTGGCCCTGGTGTTGGTTCATACTCAGTTTATTGAACTAAGTCATCATCTGATGCTGGAACGAAGCTAACTGTGCTGCCAAGGCATTCAAACCATCTACTTCTATCAACCCTGATCTCTTTCCTGCCCCCCTCGATGACTCGCTGTGCCACTCTGGATTTCCTTGTGCAATTCTGTTCAACAACGTGTACAACTCATCATATGTCTTATCCAAGGCTTGCCCACCCGATGCAGAGTCTAGTAATATTTTTGTGTGTGAGTATAGACTTTCTACAAAGGTATGAGCCGGCACTTCATTTGATTGCTGGTGATGGGGACAGTCTCTCAACAATGACTTGAATCTTTCCCAATCCATATATAAGTTCTCATCAGGCCTCTGCTTGAAACTGAGTATTTCACTTCTCAACTTTGAAGTTTTGCCTGAAGGGAAGAATCTGATAAGGAACTTCTTAGCCAATTCATTCCATGAAGTTATGGAGTTCGGTAGCTCAGCCTTCAGCCACTTTTTCGCCTCTCCCAACAGTGAAAATGGGAAGAGGGTCAGTCGGATATAATCTGTGGACACACCGGTGGGGACAAACGTGTCACTAATCTCTAAAAAGCTTTGTAGGTGCTGCTGCGGGTCCTCATGTGCCATCCGAGTGAATTGACCACTAGAATGTAACAGCTACACCATGTTCTGTTTAAGCTCAAAGTGCCCTCCAGGCTCCGGTTTACGAATGCTAGAGGTCACATTCGTCGCTAGTGGGATTGCCACTTCGCGAACTGGTCTTGTTGCCATTGCTTCTGATGACAATTGTACTTGTCCCGCGGGTGGTTGTTGTTTTACCTTTTCTTGAAGTCTCTTCAGCTTTTGCTCTAGAGCTACTCTCCTTCGCAAATGGATTTGACGTTCAGGTTCCAGCAACGGTTTCACAAGCTCTCTATTTCTAGCCAGCTCGGCAGGACAACCTGTCACCTGCAAATAAACAGACTAAGACCAAGTTTTTCAACACTTAAGGAAATTTAAAAATCACACAAAAACAGATCAATTATCAAAACTTTGCCGAGTCCCCGGCAACGGCGCCAAAAACTTGACGTGCCCGATTCGCGCGTCCGCAAGTTTACGGGTCGTGCATGTAATATAGTGGCTCTTTTTAAGAACTGGATTGTCGAACCCACAGGGACTGGACCCATTCCTCTAACTATCCATTTCTAGTGTGATCTTAAATACCTCAAGTGTTGGTTATAAACATTTTTGATCGAGATTAATTAAGTCTAAGTTTGGGTCAACGAAGTATTCTGAAATTACTCTAGGAGCAACATAGAGTTAAAACCAATTAATCATGCGATACTACGATTTGCAATGGGTTAAGCATGGAACTATCAATTGTTATTTCACATAATTAGAATTGCATGTTTATGGTCTTTCGAGCCTCTAAACACGGCAATCTAGCCTCACTGCATCATTGTGAGCGAGGAGTTTAATTTCTAGTCACGGGCAATCAATTATGTTGTGGTTTACGAGGAAACGATTAGGGACTTTCGTGTGTCTAACCATTTAAGTCAACTTAGCCTCACAACTACTTCTTCGAGTGGTGATGTGACATCCCAAGTTGGTCTTTCATAACCCCCGTGTCTCAACCAAGCACGGTGTTAGGTATATTTCTATCCTGACACAAAAATCTCTCCCAAGATACAAACGTGCTCCTCACATTCTCATGTCCTGACCTAGGTAATGCTTTCTCAAGCTATTACTCAAGCTAACAAATATGCTTTCATGGTGATCAATCATAAAAACAACCAACAATCCAGAATGCAAGATGAAAACAACAATCAATAACTTAATTCCAAAATAATTTCATAAAATGACAATCATAATTCATGGCTTCAACCCTAGAGGAAGGGTTCTTGCCATTCATGTTCGTAAAACTACACTAACTACTACTAAACTAACATACTTACATGAATTTGGTAGATGAGAAGGGAATTTGAAAACCCCTAGATGAGTTCTCCCACTTCTCCCTTCACTCCTAGGTAGTTTTCCAGAATCAAATCATGACCCCCCTAGAATTAGGAGCTAAGGGACCTATTTATAATAAATGAGAAACGTGCATAATTTAGCCTTTCGTGGAACGGCTCCGTGTCACAGAGTGTATCGCGGAGCACTGCCTCACGGAGGCAACGCGAAAGCTCTCTGGAAATCACCCGAAATTTGGCCTCGGCAGTGTGTCACGCTGCTTGGGTAGCGCGTTGACACCTCCATGTTGCGTAGCCAGCCTGCCGTGGCACGTTGCCAACGTGCAGGTGGGCTGTTGTGATCAGCCTGCCTGCCGTGGCACGTTGCCGACGCGCAGGTGGGCTGTTTTGTGCCGCCTCTTTGCCGACGTTCGCGGGTTAATTCCGTTTCCAAGCCTCTACTTCACCAACTCATGGATTAGTTACTCAAAAGTCATCAAAACCTACAAAACAAAGGCTAATCATGTTGGTTATCACATATCTTCACTTCATATAAAATTACATGAAAATGTATACAATAACTTAGATAAACAAGACTAATTTAAGTCCTAAATCGTATCTCGGGCATGCTATTTTTGCCCGTGATCACTTACCATATTCCCTGTGGGATCGACCTCAACCTTTGTTGGGTTCTATATTTGACAATCGACCACTTATATCTCAATTGCGAGGTGTAATTTGGGCGACATTAGTGGTACAATAGTCCTTAACTGGACTAGTAAAAACTTGCCAATATGAGGATCCCTATCTTTCTAGATTACGAGATCAAGTGCGGAATGGGGGCGCTAAGTCATTCTCTATTGATAGAGAAGGTGTGCTTCATCAACATGGTAGGTCTTTGTATTCCCATTGTGAGTGATGTGAAATAACTAATTCTTGAAAAGGCTTATAGCTCGCGATACTCCATCCACCCTGGTGCTACAATAATGTATCAAGACTTACGTGGATTGTACTGGTGGAAGGGTATGAAGGTTGATATCTTGAAGCATGTGACTAGTTGCTTAAACTGTCAACAAGTCAAGTATGAACATAAAAAACCCAGGGGAGTAATGCAAAAATTGATTATCCTATCGTGGAAGTGGGAGAGGATTACTGTGGGTTTTTTAGTTGGGTGTCCAAGTACTTTCAAGAAATACGACTCAGTTTGGGTGATTGTGGACAGACTCAGAAAGTCAACACATTTCATACTAGTTTGGCTTACTAATGTCGCAAAGCAGTTAGTAGATATTTACCTTCGTGAGATAGTTTGGCTTCATGGTGTGCGCATTTCAATACTATTTGATCGAGATGCACAATTCATTGCTGAATATTTAAAGTCTTTTCAGAAGTCATTGGCTATGAAAGTCGAGCTGAGTACATCTTTTCATCTACAAACTGACAGATAGTCTGAATGGATTATTCAAATCTAGGAAGACATGTTTAGAGCTTGTGCGATTGATTTTGGTGGCGATTGGGATGATAAGTTGCCTTTGGCAGAGTTTGCTTATAATAATACCTAGCAAATGAGTATACACATGGCACTTTTTGAGGCTCTATATGGTGAAAAGTGTCGTTTGTCGTTGGATGGTTTGAACCAGCGAAGCATAATTATTAGGTCCAGATTTAGTTCAGCAAGCTTTGGAGCAAGTTGCATTCATACAGGAATGACTTAAGACAGCACAAAGCAGATAAAAGTCCTACGCAGATAAGAAAGTTCATGATATAGAGTTCATGAAGGGTGAGAAAGTCTTTCTAAAAGTTTCCCCTATGAAACGAGTTGTGCGATTTGGCCGGAAAGGTAAGTTAAGTCCTAGATACATTGGTCCTTATAAGATTTTGGATCAGATTGGGTTGGTGGTACAAACTTGCTTTACCTCCTAGACTGTCCGCTATTCATCATGTGTTTCACATGTCCATGCTAAGACGATATGTTCATGATGATAGTCATAAAATCCAACATGGGGATGTGGAACTTGATTAGAATTTTACTTATGAGAAAGTTCCAATACCTATTATTTATAGTAAAGTGCGACAATTAAGGTCCAAGAAACCGGCTTCCGTCAAAGTGTTATGGCGTAATCGTCCAACCAAGGAGGCTACTTGGGAGTTTGAGACGGACATGCGAGAAAGATATCCTCGCCTATTTGACACTATAGGTATGATTCAAGACCCGTTCGAGGACGAACGTTATGTTTAGAAGGGGAGAATGTAATAACCCTAATTTAATAAAGGGTTATTTAGTAATTAATCAATAAAAGAAAAGAAAGATAAGAATTGTCATGACCCGAGATGAGACCTCAGATTAAAACACGGAACCTAGAACCATGAATGGTCCAAAGTCGGCCGATGGCATGAACATAATAGCTAAAAAGAACATACATCAAGCGGAATCTGATAATTAAACATGAATAAGCGAAAGTATGAATAACATAACAATCATGAAAACATATCCTATTCTCGACAAAGCTAAAATCTACGTAATTTTATGAAAAGCCTCTAACATGTCAGATGAGCTGATGGGACAACATCCCTAACTAGCTCGCTAGAATTGAAACTGAAGATAACATAACCCAATGCTAAACAGAAGGTCCTCGAAGGATGAGGACTCACCAAAAAGGGATATTGGACTCAGCTGCAGGGATTGGCTAATGGCGGCGCTGAGTCTGAGCATCTGAACTGTTATCATGAAATGATACTGCATAGAATATACGATCAATACTTGGGATGTACTGAGTATGTAAGGTAAGTAAAACATGCTGAGTAACTGTTAACTGAAATCATGCATATATACATATGTCATAAGATCATGAGAGTAAGGACTGCATGCCGATATCTGAAAACATGAATAATCATAAATTGAATCTCATATTTGAATCGAATAACCCAAATCTGAAAATAGAATCATATGGCTTGTTGTAACTGAAATCATAAGTAAAAGCTTATAAACTGACCATTGGGTCAAACCTACTTAAACATAATATCATAAGTCATAAACATGTATGACTAAAATCATGAGGAACATTGGGAGACTCGTCATAATCGACCCCATCACGATAGAGCTTACATGATGCTTCAACTACTACACTCAATTAGGCATAGCCGTTTGAAACCTTGCCAGGGCTAAGTATGCTACCATGATATCAATACCAAGATGAAGGCCCCTTGAGGGTGGGGAAGACTCTCAAGAGAGATCCGAATGTAAATATATAAACCTACGTTAGTGCATAGTTATGAGATCGGGGACATCAGATGCCAAGCCTGCTCGGTGCTAGACACTACTCCCAAAAACAAACATAACGCTCACATCATTTTTCAACGAAGCTGAAATCATAAAAAACATGCATAGCCTAAAATCTGAACATGGGGGGTCTTAAATCCAAAACATATCATAAGTTGTATTAGGAGTCTTGACTCTAAAACATATGATAAGTTGTTCTTACTAGCTTCGGCTAAATCATGAAAACATACTTAACTTGTGTGCGTTTGTCCAAATGTCAAAATCATGTATACTTGAAATAGACTTCATAAGTCTAAATCATGTATTCATGCATGGGTAATTTATAAACATTCATTCATGCAAGGTATCTCATCCTACTTAAAATCATGAATTTTAAACTTGTCTTTCCATGAAACTTGCATAATTGGGCATAAATTTTCTAAAACTTGAAATCATGTATTCACATTCAAAATAGGTATAAAATCTTCCCATGAATCTTAAAACCTGATTTGAGACGTGGAGGGAATTGACCCATAAACAATTCATAGCGAATTTCATAAAATTGGGTTTAAAACTTATAAGATCATACATTCGAATTAAGACTTGAATTTATGAACTTGAGGAGAAATTTTGGCATGAGAGTAGAAGAAAACTCTCATTCATATCCCTACATACCTCAGTAAGCTGAATCTAAACTTTAATTTTAAAGCCTAAGAGATTTGAGGAAGAAATTGAAAAATTTCAAGCTTGATCTTCAAGGGGAAACCTCTAAACTTGCGAGTATGGGAGTTGAATTTAGGTTAATCCCCCTTAATACACCTCTTTCAAAGCTTGAAATGATGTAGTAAAGGGTTTAGGAGCTTAGGAATTATGAAAATGCCCTTACTAATTCTCCCTGAAAAGTGACACTACCAATCACCACGAGCGACATGACGAGTCGTTATGTCCTCTAATGACTCGTTGTCTCCCTTCGTCACCACCACTGGAAATATCAAAATTTTCTTCCAACCTTGTCTATCTAACGGTCGACCTGACGGGTCATGAAGTGATTTCATGACTCATTCCTCCACCTGTTAAGCCCTCTGAAAGAGTCCCCTGATCCCAATGATCTTGGGCATAATTGCATGCCCAAGTGATACTTTATAACTTAGTTTTGTCTTGTTTATCTACTTATTTATATACATTTTCATGTGATTTTATGTAAATGAGAATATATACTAACCAACATGATTAGTCCTTGTTAAGGTTAATAATGCATTTGAGGAACTAATTCATGATTTGGTGAAGTGGAGGAATGGAATCAAGAGCAAAACGTGAAAGTCAACAAGAAAACATGCAATAACTGGCACCCTGCGCGATAGGGGCCGTGGCACGCTGCCAACGCGGCAACACTTGGCTGAAAATTGCATTTTTTGGCACATTCCAGTGAGGGTACGCGTTACCTCCATGTCACGGAGATCAATTAGGGCGTTCAGCTCCGTGACACGGAGCTGTTCCACCACAGGCCAAATTTTATATTTTTTCAGCATAGTATAAATTGAACCCTTAGCTTCAAAAATCATTTAACACGGGATTTTTCGGAAAACTGCGAAGGAGGCGCGAAGGAGACTTGAAGAACTCCTATTGGGTTCATCTTTTCTTGGTTTCTTTTCATCTATTCTTGTAAGTATATTACTCTAAACATGTTTTTGAGTATTTGTACAAACATGAGTGGCTAGAACCCTCCATCTAGGGTTGAGGCCATGGATATGATTGTATTTGCTTAGATTCATTTTGGATTGAGTTGTTAGTTGTTGTTTTGTCTTAAATATTTATTATTGTTGTTTTTATGCTTGATCACCATGAAAACAAGTGGGTTAAGCTTGGGTGGAAGCTTGGAAGAGCAAATCTAGGCAAGAACATAAGATTGTAGGAAGCAAGTTCTTGTCTTTTGATAAGATTTATGGTTAGGATAGAAATATACCTAATTTACCTTGCTTGGTTGATAAAATGGGAAGATAGGAAGACACCAACTTAGAATTGTACTCCACCACTCGAAGGAGTAGTTGTGAAGCTAAGTTTGGTTAAATGGTTGGAGGTACGGAAGTCCCCAATCAAGGGCATAAACCCCGTAAACCACATCGACGTAGTGAATTGCCCACGAACTAGAAATGACATCCTCGCTCAATGATTTAGTAGTGAGGCTAGTTTGTCGTGTTTACAGGTTCGGAATACCATGAACATGCAATTCCAATTATGTGAGACAACAATTGATAATTTCATACATAACCCATTATGAATTGTAGCACTGCATGATTATCCGACCTTAACTCTAGTTTTGTTTTGTATTGCTTCCAGATTTAAGGCCGGATAATCATGCAATGCTACAATTCATAATGGGTTAAGTATGAAATTATCAATTGTTGTCTCACATAATTTGAATTGCATGTTCATGGTCTTCCGAACCTCTAAACACGACAAACTAGCCTCACTACTAAATCATTGAGCGAGGATGTCATTTCTAGTTCGTGGGCAATTCACTATGTGGATGTGGCTTACAGGGTTTATGCCCTTGATTGGGGACTTCCGTACCTCCAACCATTTAACCAAACTTAGCTTCACAACTACTCCTTCGAGTGGTGGAGTACAATTCTAAGTTGGTGTCTTCCTATCTTCCCATTTTATCAACCAAGCAAGGTAAATTAGGTATATTTCTATCCTAACCATAAATCTTATCAAAAGACAAGAACTTGCTTCCTACAATCTTATGTTCTTGTCTAGATTTGCTCTTCCAAGCTTCCACCCAAGCTTAACCCACTTGTTTTCATGGTGATCAAGCATAAAAACAACAATAATAAATATTTAAGACAAAACAACAACTAACAACTCAATCCAAAATAAATCTAAGCAAATACAATCATATCCATGGCCTCAACCCTAGATGGAGGGTTCTAGCCACTCATGTTTGTACAAATACTCAAAAACATGTTTAGAGTAATATACTTACAAGAATAGATGAAAAGAAACCAAGAAAAGATGAACCCAATAGGAGTTCTTCAAGTCTCCTTCGCGCCTCCTTCGCAGTTTTCCGGAAAATCCCGTGTTAAATGATTTTTGAAGCTAAGGGTTCAATTTATACTATGCTGAAAAAATGCAAAATTTGGCCTGTGGTGGAACAGCTCTGTGTAATGGAGCTGAACGCCCTAATTGACCTCTGTCACACGGAGGTAACGCGTACCCTCACTGGAATGTGCCAAAAAATGCAATTTTCAGCCAAGTGTTGCCGCGTTGGCAGCGTGCCACGGCCCCTATCGCGCAGGGTGCCAGTTATTGCATGTTTTCTTGTTGACTTTCACGTTTTGCTCTTGATTCCATTCCTCCACTTCACCAAATCATGAATTAGTTCCTCAAATGCATTATTAACCTTCAAAAACAAGGACTAATCATGTTGATTAGTATATATTCTCATTTACATAAAATCACATGAAAATGTATATAAATAAGTAGATAAACAAGACAAAACTAAGTTATAAAGTATCACTTGGGCATGCAATTATGCCCAAGATCACCCAACTCTTCACCTTCCAATGAGGGACTCAACGACTCATTGGGTGTCATGATGGTCGTCCCTTGACCCGTTGGCACTGCAACTTCCCAACACAACACCACTTAATAGGTAACATAACAATCTATCAAGTGACTTAACGGGTCACCTGATGAGTCGTTCTATGATCTGGTGCAGATTCTCCTATTTTCTCTTGTTCAACCCACGGGTCTGATCTTAGGGACTTTTGGGGTATTACAATTTTTTTCCCCTTGGAAACATTTGTCCTCGAATGTGGGTTAAGAATACTAAAAACTGGGCAAACAAGTGTAATCCCAAAACTGGACGAGTGGTGCTGATAACTAACAGAGTGATTGACTCCGGACTGACGTACATAACTGAACTGAATTCATGAAACATACATACCTGCTAAAACATGACAAGAACCAAGATATATGAACTTGACAGGGAAACACTAAGGAGGAAACCGATACCTCATGCTGGAACTGAGCCGGTAGGGAAAAGATGCGGGTATTTAGCCTTCATATATGCTTTGGCTTCCCACGTAGCTTCCTCAACAAGATGAATCCTCCAAAAAACTTTTACTGAAGCTACCTCCTTGTTCTTCAACTTACGAACCTAACGATCAAGGATCTCAATTATACCTCATCATAGGTCACGCTATCCCTCACCCCAATATTCTCCACAAAAACAACCAAGATTGAACCATTGATGCATTTCTTCAACAAGGACACATGGAACACCGGATGCACCAAACCTAACTCCGCCAGAAGCTCCAAATCATAGGCCACCTTGCGAATGCATCTCATAATCCTGTATGGCCTAACATATCAGGGTCTAAGCTTTTCCTTCTTTCTGAACATCATAACTCCCTTCATGGGAGACACCTTCAGAAACACCCAATCATCAACCTCAAGCTCAAGTTCTCTTCTCCTCATATCTACATAGGATTTCTATCGACTCTGAGCTGTTTTCAGCCTATCTCTAATAAGTTGAACCTTCTCCTTGGCCTCATGGATTGAATCTGGCCCTATCAATGCAACTTCTCCTACCTCAAACCAACCAATAGGTGATTTACACCTCTGCTCATAGAGAGCCTCTAATAGAGCCATCTGAATGCTGGAATGATAACTGTTATTGTAGAAAAACTCGATAAGAGGTAAGTGATCATCCCAACTACCTTTCAAATTGATCACATAAGCTCTCAACATATCCTCGAGATTCTGAATTATCCGCTCAACCTGACCATCTGTCTACGGGTGAAAAACTGTGCTAAGCTAATGTTGGGCATATTTTTATATCCATTTGCCATGTTTTTACCCATATTTGATCATGTTTTGATTTAATACTCCTTAATTTATGCTTAAATTCATGTATGTGTGTGTTTTATGCGCTAACAAATGATTTGAGTTGATTTGAGCAGGAAACTAAGCAAAATGGGCTCAAAATGATGCAAGAAATGAAGATTTGAGGATCTGACGGATTTGGTGCATTGACTAGTGCCCCTATTAAGTCCCAAACTTCAGAGAACAAGAATCTCAGTTTGGTGCTATGGCTGGCACGCTGCACCAGCCCTCAAACATCAAAGAATTTCACTTGAAAAATTTGGCAACATGAGTGGCGCCCCACGCTAGAGGTGTCCATACTTAGAGAAATTTGATGAACACTTTGGCGAGATGAAGGGGGCAGCGTGCCAGACCCTATTCGAAGCTAAAATTGCTGGAAATATGACTAAGTTTGTGGCGAGATAGGTGGGGCAGCATGTCAGGGTCATTTCGGGATGAAAAATCCTGATTTTAAAGTCAAATCTTGAAGGGCAGAAACGTCATTTGAAGGCCCATGTATAAATACTGGCCTTAGATAGTTCGTTGAGTAGTTTTGGACTTCTTGGACCGGTCTTTACTCATTTTTTATTTTGTAGTTCGTTCATGAAATCTTGTAAGCTGTTTGGAAGGAAGACAAAGTTCTACAACTAGATTTTCTCTTCTTTACTTCGTATTTTCGCATGATGATGACTAAATATTTGTTTTTCCGCTTGTCTATGAGTGGCTAAACTCATATTCTAGGGTTGTGTCCATGGTAAATGGTTGATTGTTTGAAAAACTAACAAAACATGGTTTTGATTCTTCAATTACAGTTGTTTGTATATATTTGTGTTAATTTATTTTTTATGAGCTTCATCACCTCGTAAGTAATCCATTGGCTTTCGATTGAAATGAGAAAGGGAATCGAAAGGGTTAAAAATAAATACAGAACAGAAATTCAAATACCCTTGAACCCATTGGTGATAGGATAGAAGTTGTTGTTGAGAGGGTAGATGTTGTTGTTGAGGACAGGGATATATCCTGCAACCCCATTTAGTTGAAATAAAAGTAGGCATAACCATCATTTTATTGTTCTCCTATGACCATAGGGATATAGGCATTAGGATTCATAAAATAGTTCTTGGATGCTAGGGATAGTGGCAAGAAATGGGATAGTAACTTGCAACTAACAACCGTAGGAAGAATCATGCTAGTTTAATTACGTCTGAAAAACTCAACTTGAAACCAACCAAGTGTCGTTGCCCTAGTCTATCATCATTATTGAAATACAATCAAGCTTGCATTTATTTTAGTTGCTTTTACATTTAAAGTTTTAGTAGTTTAATTCTCCAAACAAATCTTCATTTTACTTGTGTAGAATAGTGAAATCAAAGTACAACCTTATAATGATTAAATTGACAAGTCCCTTGGATACGATATCTGGACTTCAAAATCCTTTATTACTTGATGACCACGTGTGCTTGCATGCGCTTGGGCGACACCAAGTTCTTGACGCCGTTGCCGGGGCTTGAATATTGTTTAATCGTTTGTAGGTTAGAATTTTGTTTTGCTAGTTTGTATTTTATGTTTGTTTCTTATTTTTGTTGAAGTTCATAGGGTTGTTTGCCTCAGTGTATGCCAAGAACGAGAAGTCAAGGACCACCTTTGGCTTCTATTGATCTTGAAATAAAGAGAACCTTTTGAAGGTTAGTCATGGAAAACATCAGGCAAGCAGCATATGAAGAGATTGAGAGAGTTCCAGTGATGCATTTTGTTAGGCCTAATTTGGAGACAGCTTCTAAAGCAATCGTCAAGCCGGCCATCGCTGGGTACTTTGAGCTGAAAGAAGGGATTGTGTGGTTGGTCCAAAGCACTTGCCAATTTTAGGGAAAGCCGCATGAGGATCCCCATAGGCATCTGATGAAGTTTATAGAGCTGAGTGAGAACTTCCACTACCACGTGTTAGATGAATATTTCAAGTTTACTCTGTTTCCGTTCTTACTGATTGAAGAAGCCAAGGAGTGGCTTTAGAATGAGCCTACAGGATCCATCACCACTTAGGAGATCCTCTCCAATAAGTTCATCAAGTTTTTTTCTCTTTGAGAAGAACTAAAGAACTGAGGGGAAAGATCTCCAAATTTGTACAGAACTATGAAGAAACGCTAGCTCAAGCATGGGAACATTACAAGGGTTACTTAAGGGATTGTCCACACCACATGCAACCTAAGGAGATAATGGGCGCAACTTCATTAAGGGTCTGAAGCCGTAGTCTAAGATACTCCTTAACGCTACTGCACAGGGACAGATATTGTCCAAAAGTTATGATGAAATTGAGGCTCTTTCGAACCTCATGTCTGCGGGAAGTCAGGATTATCAAGACTCTAGTAGAGGATTTGCAGTAGTAGAGGTGCTGGGAAAGCTTGAGGTAGATGGCGTAGCAGCAATCAGGAAAGACATTAGCCAGTTGGTGAATGCGATCAGTAAGTTGGTGACCACACCAGCATGAGGCCAAGTGCAGCAGGTACAACAGGTACAAATCTCATCACCATCATGTAAGGCGTATGGAGAAGGCACATCTATTCAAGTTGTCCTCTTAATCTAGAGTTTTTATATTTGGTGGGACAAGAAGGTAATGGCTATAATCAAGGGTACAGAATCGAGAAAATCCCCCAGAGGGAATTAAAACTTCCAAAGGCCCCAAAACACTTATCAAAGACCATAGGCCATTAACAAAATAGTTCTCTTGAGGAGACAATGAAGCAATGGATGGTGCAACAGACATAAGTGGTCAATGAAATGCAAAAGTCCATCCATGTTCTTGAAAGGAAAATGGGGCAATTGGCCCTACAACAGAACAACAGACCACAGGGGGTGCTACCGGGTAAACACCGAGAAGAATCCCAAGGAAAATATAAATGCTATTTTATTGCGCAGTGGTAAGGAGCTGGGTGAGGTTATCCCCAGAAAAGAAAATATCGATGAAGAACAAGCAGTGAGATCTAAGACTGAGGTAGAGGAGTCTAGTAACCCACAATCGAAAATGGTAGTAGCTAGACGACCTACCCCATTTCCTCAAAGGTTTGAAGAAGAAGACAGAGGACACAGCCTATAGTAAGTTTATTGGGTTGTTAAAGAAGGTTCATGTGAATATTCCATTGGTGGAGCTTTTGTAGAAAGTTTTAAAGTACACCAAGTATCTCAGGCATATCTTGGCCAATAAGAGGAGGCATACAGAGTTTGAAATCGTGGCTCTTACGGAAGAGCACTGTTCCTGAATCAAGAACAAAATTCCTAAAAAGCTAAAGGATCCTGGGAGTTTCACTATTCCTTTCACTATTGGAAACAAGGAAGTTGGTTTAGCTTTATGTGATTTGGGTGCGAGCATCAATTTGATGCCTGCATCCTTATTCATAACACTGGTATTAGGTGAACCATGTCCTACCACAATGACGTTGCAGCTTACGTATCGATCTCTGGCTTATCCTGAGGGAATCATTGAAGATGCCTTGATTAAGGTAGGACCTTGCATCCTGCCGGTGGACTTTATAATCCTGGACTATGAGACAGATGCAGCAGTTCCCCTCATTCTAGGTAGAGGATTTTTAGCCACCACTGACATATGTTCAGTTGGGCAAGATGTCTGTGAGAGTAGATGGTTAAGAGGTAGTGCTTGAAGTGTTTAGAGCAGCACGAATGCCACCTCATTATGAGGACTTCAAGGTGAAGCCAGTGGGAGAATCTGGAGGTTGTAATCAATTAGTGGAGTAGCAAGTGCTACATGAAAGTTTAGCAGATCCTTGGAATGGTCACAAGTCCACTCGGATGAAGGAGTGACGGGGACCATAGTTGTGCCACGATGTTAAATCAGGCGCTGCATGGAAGGCAACCTATGAATTTCATGCCACAACTTTAACTAAGGCGCTTGGTGGGAGGCAACCCATCCCTTTTAACATTTTGTATATTTTTCCTTGTTTGTAGAGACGAACAAGGCATAAGAGGCAAGACCAAGCTGGGACATTGAGCTAAAAAGTATAAGTCTGGGGTAAGACACTTGGCATGGGATGCCAGGAGTTGAATCCTAGAAGAAGAAAATTTTTTCAGGTGAGGCTACAGGTGGCGCATCGCGCCAGCCCCTATCTCCAGAGAAATTTTTTTTTCTAAGTGTATGGGGAGATAGAGGAGACCGCTAGGGGTTATTTGGACGAAATTATTGGTCAATTTGAGTCAATATTGACTCAAAAGGCCTTAAAATTACATAAAATCCCATGCCCACTTCTTGATTTAAGATCCCATTCATCCTTTTCCCTCAAAAAGTTGAAAAACAAAAAGCAAAAATTTCTCTCTCTCCCATAAGGCCGTAACTCCCCGTTCCTTCTCCCCTTTATTGTTGTCTTTTCCAACAAGTTGGTGAAGCTCTCATTTTCAACTCAAGTAAGTATATATCTTCTCTCTTGTTTGATAATGATGCAAGAATGCTCCCACACCCTTCTTCTCCAAGATTTAGAACCCAAAATTACCATTGTTGGTAACAAACTTGAATTTCATGTTTTGGATTTTATGAGATTAATATCTTAGTTCTTCCATGATTGTATGTTATCTTTGTTAGGTAGCTTGATTCTTGGTTGAATATGGTTATTTGGGGGTTGGTGAATTGAATTCTTAAATGTTGGTGGGTTGGTGCATTAACTGTAGAGAGAGAAATTATATGAAGCTTTGAATTCTTGAATGTGATAAATGCTTGAGCTAGTGAAATTCTTGATAAATTCATATTGAATGGTAGTAAATTATTTATTGTTGGCGGATTGAGTTGAATATTATTACTCCATTACATGAATTACTTGAATTGTGAATTGGAGGAGGAAAGTGAGAGGGATGGCCTAGGTGATGCATTCTTGATTAAAAGCTAAAAGCTAGAGGGAGTTGAAAAGAAAGAAAAATTCATGAACTTGTGTAGTATGAAGTAGTGAATGAAATTAAATTGTTGAGATTGGATGATGATGGGGGAAGTCTTAAGTACCCTATTTGACAAATCTTCACATGTATTCTAGAAAATTAAGTGTGGGGTGAATTTTGCACCTTCAACACTTAATTAGTTAGCCATTTGGTTCACAAACTAAGTTTGTAAAGTTTTTGAGTTTTGCTTGATAGGTACCATGGCACCAAAAGGAAAGGAGGTGGTTGTTTCATATCAAAGCCTAAAGAAGGGAAGAAAAGGAAAACTGGGGGCTAGTTCTTTGGCTTCCAATGCAGGCCCCCAAAGGAGATTTGGAGCAAAAGCGATAGAGCCTCATGGGCTTACTTGGTTTAATACTCAAGAAGAAGCCAAGTATGCACCTGAGAATTGGATAGATGAGGGTCGCTTGGAACTTGAGTTCCCACGGGCTATTGGGGACATGATATGCGAGTTGGGAGCTGGTTATATCTTCAATGAGTTGGACAGGTGAAATCTCACTTTGGTGAGGGAATTCTACGCAAATTGGGATACCTCATTTGGAGAGAGCACTAAGGTCAAGATTAGAGGTCAGGTGGTGTGATTCATAGCTAAAAGGTTCAATGCCTTCTTAGATACACCTGTAGTATATCCTTAGGAGTATTTCATCTTGGTGGAGAAGCCGCCATAGAGAGACATCCACCACATTTTGTGTGGTGAGCACTCATCCGCCCGATGGGCGATTGTTCATAATGGCACCCATTCCACACTTGTGTTTGCTTATTTTAATGGGGAGGTAAAGGCGTGGGTGAACTTGGTATGTGTCGTCTTTCTCCTTGGGACTAATTTATAGAAGTGATTTGAGAGTGGATTGTCTTGGTGTACATGTTGATGAAGGGAACACCGGTTAATTTTGGTGCTGTCATTCATGACAATATGAGGAGATCACGAGACAATTGTAGATAGAAATATTATCATGGCAGTCTCTTGACCATGTTCTTGAGTGAGGCAGGTATTGAGGAGAAGGATGCAGACCTTGTTTTACCTTTGGCAGGACACTTAGCTGGAAAGATGATAAACGCCACAAAGGTGAAGGAGATTGTCCCTTCCGCAGGCCCTCCTCTTACTATAGCTAATCGTCAAGCTCGAAATGAGGGTTAGCAGGGTGTTATGTTTGGGATGTTGGAATTACAACTGAATATAGGAGGTCGACCAGCCACTATAGAGGAGATGAAAGCTTTAAAGGCACGGTACCCGCTCATAGAAAGTGCTATGTTGATGTACTGAGTGGGCCCAGCTTTTGAGGAGCCGCTTGATGATGATGAGGCTACAATCCTTACTGATGGTGTTGATGACTTAAAAATGGAGAAGGAGGACGATGCTGCTACAGGCGCCATGCAGGTTGATGGCAAAGATGACGATGAGGATGACGAGTACAATATTGAGGATGTGATTGTGTGTGCACTAAGAATAGTGCACCATTTTAAGTGTGGGATGGAGGAAAGTTAGATTCCTATTGTTCTTTGATTGCAATATTTGTAGTAGGTCATAGCATTAGTATGTCATTCCTCGTAGCAGTGGCTTGATGTTTCGTAGGCCATGGGTTGTTATAGATAGTATGGCGATGTTGACTTGGATGCCTGGGATGTTTTGACTTTTTTTTTGCCTTGACTATTATATGTTAGGTTGCTTTATTTTGGAGTCAAATTTTTGTTTTTTTTGTGTGAGTTGTTGTAGTCATAGAGTAATGAAGTATTCCTATGATAGATGGATGACGACCGTCTTGAGGGGAGCTTTGTCATATATTTTTTTGAGTCATAGGTCATCCACTTGTATACTTGTTGATATTCTCCTTAGCCTCTATGCTAAAGTAAATTGAGTAGTCATCTTGATTGCATGAGTGAGAATCCTTGAGAGACTCACATATCTCTTTAATTTGACTCAATATATCCTTAGGGCTTAATTATAATTTAACTTGTCATTCAATATGATTGTGTGAATGTGTAGCTGTAGAAACTGATTAGATTTTTGTTGCCACGAGAGGCGAGCTGAATTATTTTGTATGTATATATCGTGGAATCTAGAACTGCCTTAGTGTATGTTTTTTAACTAATTGATAGGGAGATGAGAGATGATCAAGGCACTTCTTTGAAGAAGCCATCTTTTTCCTATAGTTGTTTTCCCTTCCTAGTCATTTTCCCTAGTTAACCCCTTTTGAGCTTAAAATCCTTATTCTTTCTTAGTCTCAATAATAGCTTAATCCCTCTTTTTGTGAGACTTCAGACTTACTGATCCAAAGAAGTCTTAGGCACTTTGAGACTTTAAAGTAAAAGTCCAACGAAGTATAATGTTAAGGGAAGAAGAAAAAGTTGTGGGTAAGAAAAGAAAAGTGAGAAGAAGGGGTGCCCATAAAAATTGTGTTGTTTACTTGCTGCTAGGGAATTAAAAAAAGAGAGCTATCATTGCAAATTTTTTAGTTATTATATGATTAGAAATTAGAAGTCAAGTAGTGAAAAATGGGGAATGAAAATAAGAGACAAGGGTGAGTAGAGGAAAGGTGAACAAGCAAGGAAAGAGGTGGTGGACAAGAAAAGTAAAATATATCTTAAAAGTGCTTAGGGTGGTAGTCACTATAAAATGAAATATCCATCCTACCCGTCCCTTAGCCGAAATTACAACCAAGAAAAGTCCTTGTAATCTTAATCTCTTGAAGCAATTAGATAGTCTTAACGTACACGAAGGGCAAGCCTATGACATGTTGCATATGTGCATTACATCATTTGTGAGTGTATTGTGTGCCTTACTTATTGTGTTCCATGTCTTGTATTGATGAAGTCGAGAGAGGAACATTACTAAAGGTGAGGGGTACAAGAGGTATAATTCGGTGTACTACTTGTTGCATGAGTCACACTTTATCATGTTGGCCATTTTTGTTGAAAAGATGAGTCATTTATAGAGGTTGCATATGCTTGATTGTGAAATATTTCTATGTGCTTTGTTGAGAATTGTTGTATGATGATAAACCACTTTATGTATGGTCCATGCTAGTTGGTTGGGTAGTTGATAGAGGTGTCAAGTGTGATGGTGAAACATGAGTTTAGGTGTGTTTTAAGGATTGTTCGAGGATGAACAATGATTTAAGTGTGGGGTGGTGATGTTGGGAATATTTTTATGCCCATTTTCCATGTTTTTACCCATATTTAATCATGTTTTGAGTTCATAATCCTTAATTTATGCTTAAATTCATGTATATGTGTGTTTTATGCGCTAACAAAAGATTTGAGTTGATTTGAGCAGGAAACTAAGCAAAATGGGCTCAAAATGATGGAGCAAATGAAGATTTGAGGATCTGATGGGTTTAGTGGCGCCCTGCACCAAGTCCCAAACTTTAGATAACAAGAATCTCAGTGTGGTACCATATTGATATCTTCCCACTTCCAAGTAGGGATACTATTGTCTTGCAACATACCTCCAGGCCTTTGATGCTCAACTTTCACTTGTTGATAATTCAGACACTTAGCCACAAACTCTGGTATGTCCTCCTTCATGCCATTACACCAATAGATTTCCCGTAAGCCATGGTACATCTTGTGGCACCTGGATGGATGGAATATCATAAACCATGAGCCTCATACAACATCTGTTCTCTCAAGTCATCAACACCCGGAACACAAAAATGACCCTGATATTGAAACACACTATCTCCCCTTAGGAGAAGACCTCCATTTTCTTATATCTGACCACTTCCTTCAACTTCATTAAGATAGGATCCTTATCTTGCGTAGCTTTGACCTCAGTCACCAAAGAAGATTCGGACCCACTCTGAACAAGGACACCACCATTTGTCGAGTCCACTAGACGAACCCCTAACCATGGAAGCCGATGCACATCCTTCACCAACTCCTTCCTCCCATACCCAACATGGGACACACTATCCATGGTCAATCTACTAAGGTCATCCACCACTCCATTGGCCTTGACCAGATGATAAAGGACACTCATGTCGTTATCCTTGAGAAGCTCAAGGCACCTCCATTTTCGCATATTCAAGTCCCTCTATGTGAACACATACTGTACGCTCTTGTGATTCGTGAACACATCCACATGCACCCCATACAAATAATGCCTCCAAATCTTCAAGGCAAATACCACCGCCTCCAACTCGAGATCATTAGTTGGATAATTCTTCTCGTGGGTCTTCAGCTGAAGCATAGGAAATCGCCTTACCATGCTTCATCAAAATACACCCAAAGATGATTCTTGAAGAGTCAAAATGCACTACAAAGTCATCGGTACCCTCGGGCAAAGTCAAAACTGGGGATGAAGTGAGTCGGATCTTTAGCTCCTGAAAACTCTTCTCACACGCATCCGACCACTAAAATTTGGCCTTCTTCTGGTTCAATTTAGTCAACGGCATGGCGATGGATGAGAATCCCTCAACAAACCTCCTATAGTAGCCAGCTAAACCCAAGAAACTCCTAATAGCCGAACGATTAACTAGCCTAGGCCAACTCTTCATCATCTCTATCTTTTGAGAGTCCACCTACACACCCTCACTTGATACCACATGACCAAAAAATGCTACTGAGTTCAATCAAAACTCACACTTAGCAAATAAATGATAGTCCTTAAGAGTCTGCAATACAACCCTTATATAAGTGGCGTGCTCCTCCTTGCTCCGAGAATATATGAGAATATTATCGATGAAGACAATCACAAACATGTCCAAATACTGCTCGAAAACCCTTTTCATCAAGTCCATAAAAGCTGCATGAGCATTTGATATTCCAAAAGAAATAACTACGAACTCATAGTGACCATACCGAGTCCTGAAGGCTGTCTTTGGGATGTCACTCTCTCTGACTTTAAGCTGATGGTAACCGGATCTGAGATCAATCTTAGATAAGCATTTGGCACCCTGAACCTGATCAAACATGTCATTAATCTTTGGGAAAGGATACTTAATCTTGATTATGACCTTGTTCAACTACCGATAGTCAATTCACATACGAAGAGAACCATCCTTCTTCCGAACAAAGAGAACTGGTACACCCCATGGGGATTCACTAGGCCTAATTAAACCCTTATCTAGGAGATCTTTCAACTAGTCTTTCAACTCCTTGAGCTCAGTTGGAGCCATCCTATAAGGAGGAATGGATATAGGCTGCGTACCAGGAAGAAGATCAATACCAAAGTCAATCTCTCGCTCGGGCGGACTCATGGTAGATCATATAGGAAAACCTACAAATACTCACACACGACTGGAACTGACTGAAGAGTCGGGGTCTCAGATATAGAATCCTTAAACCAGACTAGATGGTAAACACGACCCTTGGACATCATCTTTCTAGCCTTAAGGTAGGAAATGAAGTGACCTATAGGCACAACTGAACTACCCTTCTACTCTAGGACTGATTCACCCCAAAATCGGAACTCTACCGTACGGGTTCTACAATTGACTGAGGAATAACATATGTGTAGCCAATCCATGCCGAAGATAACATCAAAGTTTGTCATGTATAACTCTACTAGGTCAGTTGAGGTGACTCTAATGAATCGTGATAGGGCAGTTTCAGTATACCCGTCGAGATACAACTGACTCACCGACTGGAGTAGAGACTGAGAAGGGTTATGATAAGATTTCAGAACTGACACCGAAACTGACAGCAACATAAGGAGTCACAAAGACATGGTATCCCCTGGATCTAACAATGCATAAACATCAAGATGGAATACTCATAACATACCAATGACTACATCTGGAGAGACCTCCTGCTCCTAACGAGATGAGAGGGCATAAAATCTATTATGATGCTGACCACCACCTGTACTAGTGGATGCATCCTGCTGAGCTGAGATGATGGTAGAGATGTTGAAATGATGGCTGGGTCACAGCCTCTACTAGGACCCTGTCTAGCTAAAGGGCAGTCTCTAAGCATGTGTTCGGGATTCCCACACCCGAAACACGCACCTGAACCTGCCAAACACTCCTGGTATGCCTCCTTCCATATCGCCTGCAAACTAGAATGATGGGCTCTCTTGCCATTCTCCTCTGAACTATGGAGACTTATACTCTACTCCGCTGGTCAAATCTAGGTCTGGACGGAACATTGGATGATAACAGTGCTGGGGGACTGCTAAAACCTCTGGTGGGACTGTTGATGGTGTCCTTCACCAGACCTCTACTAAAACTGCCTGAAACCCCATATCCTAGCTCTCTTGGCCTCTCTCCTTCTCCTTCATTTGATTCATGTCTATCTGCTGGGCATATATAAGTAAGCTAGAAGTCCAGATTACTTTTCAGCATAGTGGTCCTATACTCCTTAACCAGTGAGGCTGATACTCCATTCACAAACCTTCTCATACGAGCCCTATGATCTGCAACCATCTCCAGCGTATACTTGGACAGCTGGGTAAACTCCAAGGCATTCTCTTGGACAGTCCTAAGGTATTGCTTTCGGTTGACGAATTCTGCCGCCTTTGCCTCCCATAGCTCTCTCGGAAAGAACCTATCCATAAAAGCAGTCACTAACTCATCCCAACTAGCAAGAACTGCTCCACCCACTCTACCAGCCTTCCACTCGAAGTACCATATGTAGGCAACCTCCTTCAGCTGATAGAAGGCTAAATCCACACTCTCCTCCCTAGTCACCCCCATAATCTGGCGGATGTTTTGCACCTTCTCAATGAACTCATGCGGGTTCTCATCCACTTTCGACCCCAGAAACTTAGGTAGATTCATCTTGAGAAAGTTCTGAACCCTAGCAGTCGCTATGTTCCCATTACGAAGGATATGGGCCACCACCTACTGATTGACCTGAATGGTCATAGCCTATGCTAACATCTGGAATGCCGCCCTGAACTCGACATGATTGACCTGCGTGGGTAAGGGAACCTCTGGAGCTGGTGGAGCTTGATGATGATCATTCGATTGCCATTTCCATGGCTATTTCTTATAATATTAACTTGGCGAGGAGGCATGATTCTTCAAATTCAAAAAGCTCGAGTTAGAGGAATAGAGGGAGAGTTGAATTCATAGCACGAGATGGAATTATGAAAGAGGGGAAGTTTTCTAAAATGTTTCGTAGCTTCTTCATCACAAGTGTGGTGCGCTTCACAACCATGAAAAAGACTCTACTTAAGATGGATTTATGAAACCATAGGACACTTCAAAACCTAATGCTTTGATACTAAGTTTGTCACGACCCGAGCTGAGACCTCGGATCGAGACACGGAACCTAGAACCACAAATGGCCCCAAGTTGATCCATGACATGAACATGATAGCTAAAGAATATACATCAAGTGAAATCTGATACTTAAACATGAGTAAGCGAAAGTCTGAATAATATAACAATCATGAAACATAGTCTATTCTCGATAAAGCCGAAATCTATGTAATTTTCTGAAAAGCCTCTAATATGTCGAATGAGCTGATGGGACGACATCCCCAACTAGCTCTCTAGAATTTGAAACTGAAGATAACATAACCAACGCTAAACTAAAGGTCCTCGAAGGATGAGGATTCACCAATAAGAGAGACTAGACTAAGCTGCGGGGACTAGCTAAAGACTGGACTAAGTCTGCACGTCTGAACCTGTATCATGAAATGATACAATATAGAGTATGCAGTTAGTACTTGGAATATACTGAGTATGTAAGGTAAGTAAGTCATGCTGAGTAATTGTTAACTGAAATCATGCATATATACATATATCATAAGATCATGAGAATAAGGACTGCATGCTGAAATCTGAAAACATAAATAATCATAAACTAAATATCATATCTAAATCGAATGACCCAAAGTTGAAAATAGAATCATATGGCTTGCCATAACTAAAATCATAAGTAAAAACTTATAAACTGATCATTAGGTTAAACCTGTTGAAAACATAATATCATAAGTCATAAACATGAATAATTGAAATCATGAGGAACAATGGGAGACTCGTCATAACCGACACCATCAGGATAGAGCCTACGTGATGCCCCAACTATTATACTCAAGTGGGAAGAGCCGTCCGAAACCTTGCCAGAGCTAAGGATGCTACCATGATATCGATATCAAGCTAAAGGCCCCTTCCGGGCGGGGAATATTCTTAAGGGAGATCCCAATGTAAATATATAAACCTACATTGGCGCGTAGTTCTGAGATTGGAGTATATCAGACCCCAAGCCTGCTCGGTTCTAGACACTACTCGGAAAAATATGCATAATGCTCACATCATTTTTCAATGAAGATGAAATCATAAAAACATGCATATCCTGAAATCTGAACATAGAGAGTATTAACTCCAAAACATATCATAAGATGCACTAGGAATATTGACTCCAAAACATATGATAAGATGCTCTTACTAGCCTTGGCCAAATCGTGAAAACATACTTAATGTATGTGGGCTTGCCCAAATCTCAAAATCATGCATACTTGAAATAGACTTCATAAGTAAAAATCATACATTCATGAATGAATAATATATAAATATTCATTCATGCTAGATATCTCATCATACTTGAAATCATGAATCTTAAACTTGTCTTTTCATGAAACTTGCATAATTGGGCATAAATTTTCTAAAACTTGAAATCATGAATTTATAATCAAAATAGGTATAAAATCCACCCATGAATCTTAAAACATGGTTTGAGACATGGAGGAAATTGATCCATAAACAATTCATAGAGAATTTCATAAAATTGGGTTAAAATCCTATAAGATCATACATTCGAATTAAGACTTGAATTCATAAACTTGAGGAGAAATTTGGGCATGAGAGTGGAAGAAAACTCCCATTCATAACCCTATATATCTGGGTAAGCTGAATCTAAACTTGACTTTGAAAGCCCAAGAGATTTGAGGAAGCAATTGAAGAATTCAAGCTTGATCTTCAAGGGGAAACCTCTAAACTTGCATGCATGGGAGTTGAATGAATTAGAATAGGTTAAACCCACTTAATACACCTCTTTCAGAGCTTAAAATGCCGTAGTTTAGGGCTAGGAGCTTAGGAATTATGAAAATGCCCTTACTGATTTGCTTGGAAAAGTGACACTGCCAGTCACCACGAGTGTAATACCCCGGAAAGTGCTAAGAGTAGACCCGAGAGTCAAATTTGAAAAGTGCAGAAAATTGGAAAAAATATCATAGGACGGATGACCCTATGACTCTTGGTCATAAGCATTCATGGTTTGGGAAGTCAGGGAAATAGTGGAGACAACGGACAGTGCAATGACCCATTGTCAGGAACAATGAGTCATTGTTACCAGTCGTTGGGAGGTTTGGAATTAGGCTGAGGAGGGAGAAATGGTGAGTCCCACGATTCGTGGTTAAGAGGGACAACCCGTTGTTTCCAATCGTCATTTGTGGGTTGAAGATTACAGTGCAGATAATGGATGGAAAACACGACTCATTAGAAGTCACCACGAGTCGTGGTGAGGCTCATGCGAAGGAAAGCCAGATTTGGTCGAGGAGTTGACGACGATCGATCCAATGACTCGTCCTTTGAAGTCACAACTCGTCCTGATGAGCCGTGGGAAGGATCCGAGGTATGAGATGAAGCAGTGGACTCAAGGACTCCATACCACGAGTCGCGGTATGTTTTCATGACCCGTTGGGTCGATCGTTGGCCCCTCCAGGGCAGGTTTTCAGGGAAATTATTTTAAGAGCATTTTCCAACTTTCAACATTTTTAGCCCCTAAACTATGTCGTTTCGGATATTTTCTAAGTATGATAATATGAGTTAAGTTCTTTATGCATGTCCATTCTCATGCAATAATTTTAGAGAGATTTTTAGGAGATTCAAGGTCCTCTTCCCTAAGTTTCCATCAATTTCTTTGTGGGTATTCAAGGAGTTTCGAATTAACCCATTTTTAGGTATGTAGGGTTTTAAAATGAGTGGAATTCTTCCTCATCCATGCCCAATTTCGATTTAAATCATGAATCCTCCTATTCAAGTTTATGGGGTTTTACTCAAATGCATGAAAATGTGATTTCTCTTTATGTGTATGATTTAATTGAGTTTTAGTTATGGAATTATGAATGATGGGCAGGTTTTATCATTATTTTCTTTTAATCATGTTTCAATCTTTTAAATCCAAATTGCCCATTTGATGAAAGTTCATGGAAGTTATGATTTATGATGAATACTCTATAATTTGAGTTTATTAATGATGGAAAAGTATGATTTTATAGTTACCCATGTTTATGAGCATATTTTGAAAGAATTGACTATGATGAAGTATTGGCCAATGCCCACATGTTGAAGAATTATTTATGAATTATAAAGCGAATTACTAGATTTATCGATTTATGATGTTGGCCAATGAAAAGGGCCTATGATTCTTGGCTAAGCATGTTTAAAGAGGATAAATGATGAGAAATGTTATATTTTAGCCAATGAATCTTAATGCATGATGTTATTGATTTACATTTGAGCCTATGTGCATGTTTTTGGGAGCCGTGTAGAGCACCGAGCAGACCGACGTTCAAAGGACTACACCGGTGTCTCATAACCACGTGTCACCATGGGTTTCTAAATGATATGATGTATTGATAATGATACCCTCAAATGTGATATCACGCCTTACGCACGGCCTCGCCTGGCAAGCCAGGGTCGGCTCTGCCCACTTGAGCAAGATAGTGGGGCATTATGAAAGGCTCTACCTTGATGGTATCGGCTATGACGAGTCTTCCCATAGTTCCGCATGTTTTATGAATTGATATATTTATGTTATTGGCTCAAATTATATTTTGATAAAGTTTCTTATGATTATGATAATGAATGGTTATGAATGATTTGAAAGTCTTGAGCCCTATGTTTTATTAAGAAGATTTTGATGCAAGCATGATGTCCTTCCCCTATGTCTATTTATGAGTTTACTTTACTTTTAACATGTTCATTTTAGTTACCTTGCATATTTTGTACATTCCACGTACTGATCGCATACTTTCTATGTTGTATCGTTTCATGATACAGGGTCTGGATCTCAGGCTCATCCTTATCCTTAGCCCATCTCAGCTTATGCTATCCACTTGTTTGTGAGTCCCCATGTTCTGAGGGTCGTTTGATAAATTTTCATGTTCATTATGTTTCAGAATTGCTCGGGTTAGTTGGGGATGTTGTCCCATCGGCTTTCGGACAAATGCGTAGTACTCAGCTTATGCAAAGTTTGGTACTGTCACACCCCACCTTGGAGGGTATGACGGGCACCTGGTGCCTGCTAGACTCTGGACTGCTAGATGGTCCAGCCTAAGCACGTCTGGTGCTTTTGGCTGGCCCTGGCTCTATTCCAAGAAACCAACCGGCTATATAACGGTTGTAAATACAGCCTCCGGCCAACTGGCCTATAGCCACCTGTACCTGTACTATTAGCTAACCAGAACACATTCAATATAGGGGAACCTATGCGGGCCGACAAGGCCACCATGCTGTCTAGTTATCTGTAATTCAATAATGAAGTATTGGAAAACTACGTGACCGGCAAGGTCACCACTACTGCCAAGATATGGCCCCACACGGCCAACATAAAAGAAGTAAAAGTACTAACAGCTATACAACTGCACGACCTCACACGACCGGCTCAACTGACCACAGGGAAATATATACAGACTGCAAGCCTCTAGGAATGACAATAGAAATGATCGGGACAGGGCCCCAACCTACCCGTACTGTACAACAAAAGAAAACGAAATACACCTCTGGAATTCAGTCTCCGGATGACAGGAGCTGAATACTCGATCGCTGATAGGAATCACGAGGGATCGCCTCCCCGTCTATGAGTACCTGCAGGCAAGTAATGCAGCGCCCCACCGGGCGTCAGTACCGCTGGTACTGAGTATGTAAAGCAATAACAGAAAGAGATATCTGAAAACAACAATACAACTGATGAAACTGAAGTAGGAAGAAAAAGATTAACTGTCTGATAATGTAGAACTATGCCTACTCTTTACTATACTGGAAGGAGTAGGAGTCATACCTGGAGATGTGTCATTCTACTGTCGATCTACTCGTATCTAATGTGACATGGCATAACATGACATAACATAACATAGCATACACAAACCTTACCCGGCCCCCATAAGCCTGGAGGTACAACCAGCACAAAATCTATACCCCTACCCCGGTCATCCCATCTCCTAAAGTAACTATAAGCATTCTGCCGGTCCCCTAGGTATGCACTTGGGCTCGTTGAGCCCATGACTATAACTGTACCTGAGTCCGGAGGACTCCTGAATCAACACCCGGGCGTATCCGCTCGACAGGGGTGTGTAAGGGCCGACCAAGGCACAATATGGGGAAAACGGGCATCCCATCTTCGTCCCCTGTGGGACGGCATGCCACTCCGTAGAGCGATGTATCCTCGTCCTCTGGCGGACGAGTTGATACAGCTATTAACCCTGGGGCGGTCAGGGATGCTAGGTGATCCAACCCCAAGACAATACAGTGGTCTCAACTAGTAATACTATCTGCATATATCACATGCTGAAGCTAATAATTATAATGTATATGTGTCTACTATATGCTGAACTAGTGATAGCAATATGTATGTACTTAATTCATGCTGAGACTGATAATAGTGTATATGTACAAATATAATCTTCTGCCATACTGTACTGTATACTGAGTTTCTGTAATAACATGATTTACTATTTCTGACATGCTTCCTAAACTTCATTTTTAACCTATCATTCTATTTCTGAGATGCCTTACAGATATTACATTGTTTTACTGGGTTTCAACTGAATACGATAATATCCTAACATTCTGTATTACATCACATACTGAGCATGCTGTGCAGTTCCTAACACTTGTATTAGAATCTATATCGTGCTAGCAAGTTTCATGCTAATTATAACATAATGCTTCTAATATCGTACCAATATTCGTAATAAACATAACACATGACTTCTGAATATTCTACTGGCCTTTAAATTACTTTACTATACCGAGCTTACTAACTTGCCGAGGAAACTAGCTTTACATACCTTATCCTCGACTATCCGTCTGTCGGACGAGGCTCGGCCAATACTTCAACTATTTCTCCCAACTGCATTCATAAATATGTCAATTAATACTAAATATAGATTTATTTTAAAGAACAACGTCACTTTTGATATAATTTATAGCCTAAACTTAGGCTTATCAAAAGACGGTGGAAAACTCGCTATTTTTCAGAGGTCCAGAAGGGAGAAATATTCACTTCACAGCTAGGAACACATAGACACTAGTTTGGAGCAATTCTACTTACCTTAGCTCGGTAGCTCGACAATTCGTCGGCCGTATTTCACGAAACTAAATCCGTAGGAATGCTCTCTGCTGCTAAATACCTCAGTATCTGAAGTTAATTTGAGTTTGGGCAACGTTTGGCAGCGTAATCAGACGAAATTATATTACCCCCTTCGTTCTCTCCTCTCCTCTGGTTTTTCCTCTCTGTTTCACTGGAAATTTATAAGTTTAAATGAATTAAAACCGAAGTGGGGCTTTATATACTTAGGCCTGGACAACGCCAACGTGTCACGGAGCCAACGCGGAGGCTTCACCTCCGTGACACGCTGCCATCGCGGAGGGGCTCTGCCTCGGCTCCTCCCGCGATGGTTCGACAGGTTATCCGTCCGATCCTTTCTTGGGCCTTCCTCTAGCACGTATGGCTTTCAAATATGCCTAACCACCGTGCGAATAGGCCACCTAGGTGTCGGAAATCTTACGGGGTATAATATTCTCCCCCCCTAAAGAACATTCGTCCTCGAATGGAAGCTGCTGTCTAGAGGACTTCTCAATTTACTCTTTTTTTGAAAAAGAAATTTTGGCAGAGTCTCCCCTTTAATATGGACTATACCAAAAATCTGAAATGCAGAAAAGGCCAACACAGGTACTGCACGCAATATTTTAAGATTCATTGGATGGCTATGTATCAATCTTTCTCATTTATATACAACCATAAAGTACTACATAAGTAATATTACGGACATACCTGTGCGCCTGACTAGGCCTGAAATAGGTGAGGATATCTATCTTTCATATCTTCTTCAGCTTCCCACGTCATCTCCTCACGGTTCCTGTTACGCCACAATACTTTGACAGACGCAATATCTTTAGTCCTCAACCTGCGAATCTGTCTGTCTAAGATAGCTACTGGATCCTCTTCATATGCTAACTCTTCTGTGACCTGGACATCCGGAACTGGAACAACTGTGGAAGGGTCTCCTACGAACTTCCTCAACATAGATACATGGAATACTGGGTGAACAGATGCTAACTCCGGAGGCAAGTTCAATTCGTATGCAACTCGGCCTATCCTTCGCCGAATCTGATATGGCCCAATGAATCTCGGGCTAAGTTTGCCTTTCTTGCCAAATCTCATCACCCCTTTCATTGGAGACACTTTCAGATATACCCAGGCATTTACTGCAAATTCTAGATTTCTGCGCCGCATATCTGCATAAGACTTCTGCCAGCTCTGAGCATTCAGCAGGTGTTCTCTGATAAGCTTTATCTTCTCCTCTGACTGTTGAATGATGTCTGGCCCAATCAACGTTGATTCCCCCACTTCGAACCAGCCCACCTGCGATCTACATTTTCGCCCATATAATGCTTCAAAGGGCGCCATCTGAATTACTGAATGATAACTGTTATTATAAGCAAATTCAATCAACGAAAGATGCTCATCCCAGCTACCCCTAAAATCTAATACACACGCTCGTAGCATATCTTCGAGCGTTTGGATAGTCTGCTCAGCCTGCCCATCTGTCTGAGGGTGGAATGCTGTGCTCAAATTGATCTGCATTCCCAAACCCCTCTGGAACGACTGCCAGAATCTAGCTGTAAACTGTGCTCCCCTATCTGAAATGATGGATACCGGCACTCCATGTAATCTAACTATTTCCCTGATATATAATTCGGCATAATCCTCAGCCGAGAAGGTAGCCTTCACTGGTAGGAAATGAGCTGATTTTGTCAGCCTGTCAACTATTACCCAAATGGAATCATTTCTGCATCTGGTACGGGGTAACCCTGTTACAAAATCCATATTTATCGCTTCCCATTTCCACGTAGGCACCGTTATATCTTGCGTCAAACCGCCCGGTTTCTGGTGCTCCGCTTTCACCTGCTGACAGTTAGGGCATCTAGATACAAATTCAGCTATTTCAACTTTTATACCTGGCCACCAGTAGATGTCTCTGATGTCGTGGTACATTTTCGTTGCTCCTGGATGGAGGGAATAGCGAGCGTAATATACCTCATGCATAATCTGCTGGCGAAGCCCTGAAACATTTGGAACACAAAGGCGGCCCTCACAGAGTAGCACATCATCCTCAGTCATTTGGAAATCTGACTCCTTACCTTCCTGAACTCTATCTCTGAGCTGGACTAAGTTAGGGTCCTCGTACTGTCGTTCTTTTACCTCGGTAACTAATGATGACACAGCAGAATTCTGAATTACTGCTCTATTATTTTCTATTTCTATTACTCGAACGACTAAACCAGCTAGCTGATGAATTTCCTTGGCTAACTCCTGCTTCTCAGGTCGCAAATACGCCAAACTCCCCATTGACTTAAGGCTCAGGGCATCTGCCACTACATTAGCTTTTCCCGGGTGATACAGAATGTTCACATCATAATCTTTTAACAACTCCAACCAGCGATGTTGCCGCAGATTCAACTCCCTCTGAGTGAAGATGTACTGTAGACTCTTGTGATCTGTAAAAATATCAACATGGACACCATACAGGTAATGCCTCCACATCTTCAAGGTGTGGATCATTGCGGCTAATTCCAGGTCATGGGTAGGGTAATTCTTTTCGTGTTTCCTCAGATGTCTGAAAGCGTATGCAATCACTTTACCATGCTGCATCAACACACAACCTAACCCGACGCCTAATGCGTCGCAATACACCGAATAACCTTCTGTACCCTCCGGCAACGCTAACACTGGGGCGGAGGTTAATCTGTCTTTCAGTTCCTGGAAGCTCTGCTCGCATGCCTCTGTCCACTTAAACTTTGCTACTTTCTATGTCAGTTTAGTCAAAGGTGCCGCAATAGTCGAGAACCCTTCAACGAACCTCCTGTAATATCCTGCTAACCCCAGAAAGCTACGAACTTCAGTCGGAGTGGTAGGCCTAGGCCATGATTTAACTGCTTCTATTTTCTGGTTGTCAACTTGTATACCAACATCTGACACAATATGCCCTAAAAAGGCGACTGAGTTAAGCCAGAATTCACACTTAGAAAATTTAGCATATAACTGGCGGTCCCTGAGGATCTGGAGCACTGTCCGCAAATGAGTCCGGTGATCTGCTTCAGAGCGAGAATACACCAGAATGTCATCAATGAATACTATCACGAACAAGTCCAGGAAGGGTCTGGAAATACTATTCATCAGGTCCATGAAGATTGCCGGGGCATTCGTTAACCCGAAGGGCATAACTAGAAATTCAAAGTGTCCATATCGGGTCTTGAACGCTGTCTTAGGAATATCTCTTTCACGTACTCGAACCTGGTGGTATCCGGACCGCAAGTCAATCTTAGAAAAGTATCTGGCTCCCTGCAACTGATCAAATAAGTCATCAATTCTGGGAAGCGGGTACTTGTTCTTTACTGTAACTTTGTTTAATTGCCGATAATCTATGCACATTCGGAGCGAGCCATCTTTCTTCCTCACAAATAAAACTGGCGCACCCCATGGTGAAGTACTCGGCCTGATAAAACCTTTATCCAATAAATCTTTCAACTGCTCCTTTAATTCTCTGAGTTCCGCAGGAGCCATGCGATAAGGAGGAATCGATATCGGCTGGGTGCCTGGTAATAAATCAATAGCAAAGTCTATTTCCCTTTCTGGGGGAATACCAGGTAACTCATCCGAAAACACATCAGGGAATTCATTCACTACCGGAACAGACTGGAGCATCGGAGATTCTGCTTGGACATCCTGAACTCTGACCAGATGGTAAATACATCCCTTAGATATCAATTTCCTCGCTCAAAGGTAGGAAATAAACCTACCTTTTGGTGTAGCGATGCTGCCCTTCCACTCTCGCACTGCTTCTCCTGGGAAGTGGAATCGGACCGTCTTGGTCCAACATTCGACATTGGCAAAGCACGGTACTAACCAATCCATACCCATTATGGCATCGAAGTCTATCATCTCTAACTCGACCAGATCTACTGTAGTCTGACGGTCAGCAACCTCTACGGTACACCCGCGGTAGATTCTGCTAGCTAGATAGAGTCACCGATGGGCGTGGATACTAAAAAGGGCTGCCGCAATAATTCTGGTGCAATATTGAACTTTCGTGCCACAAATGGAGTAATGTAGGACAAAGTAGACCCTGGATCAATCAATACATAAGCAGGGTGTGAGCAGATAGTTAGCCGTAATACAAGTCTCAACATACTCTAGATTCAACCCCATGATAAAGCGGTGTACTCTGGATTCCATGGTATCAACAAAGGTCGGTGCGTACCGGGCCAAAGAATCAAACCGCAAGGAATATTCCCGAACACCCATGGCCCCCTGCTCCAGATGTAGGAACTGGTCTACCCGGGCCTGTCGAATCTCTCGCGGCAAATAATGATCCAGAAAAGCTCCTGAGAAGCTGGACCAGGTCGGAGGGGAAACATCTCTCCCTCGGGACCTTTCCCAGCTTTCATACCACAATACGACGATGTCCCGTAACCGAAATGATGCCAACTCAACTGATTCTGTAGGTGTGGCATGCATAACCCTGAAAATTCTCTGCATTTGATCCAGAAAATCCTGAGGGTCCTCTGTCCGGTCCGTACCTGTAAACTGTGGGGGATTCAGAGCCAAGAACTCTCGGACCCTCGAACTACCGGGCCCTCCTGACGACTCCGCAACTGTAGACGGCATTGGCTGACGCTGAGCAGCCATCATCTGTGCTAACATAACTACCGCACTCCTAACCTCCTGGTCGGAAGGTGTCGGTATAGGGAATGCTGGAGGTAGTGTCGCCCCAAGTGGCTCCTGATGTGGTGGAGACTGCTGAGGAGGCTGGGATGTCGTGCGATGAAAAACCTTTCCATCTTTCTAATTTGTGCGATTCGCGATTGCAGAATTATGGCTCCTAGAAGAATGAACGGAAGGAGGAATGGAAATGATGAAGGCCATGGAGATGGCAATGACCATGGACATCAGCAAGCTTCACCTGTTCAGGACCCCAAGCACTAGGGTCAGCTGCCCATGCGAGTTTCGGGCGGCTATTCAGATGTTGGCATTGGCCTTGACAACTCAGGTCAACCAGCAGGCTGTTGAGAAGGTCCCACATAATGGCAATGCAGCGGTGGCTCGGATTAGAGACTTCTTGAGGATGAATCCTCCTTAGTTCACGGGATCAAAGGTGGATGAGGATCCACACGAGTTCATTGAAGGGATCTTGAAGGTCACTCATGTTATGGGGGTGACAAATGGGGAGTGTGTAGACTTGGCCTCATATCAGCTAAAAGAGGTCGCTCATATTTGGTACAAGCAATGGAAGGACAGCAAGGCAGCGGGAGCAGGCCCTATTAGCTGGGATGAGTTCCACATGGCCATTCTTAACAGGTTCTTCCCTCGGGAGATGAGGGAATTGAAAGCAGCTAAGTTTGTTAACCTCAAGCAAGGAAAAATGACAGTGCTGGAGCATTTTCTTGAGTTCACCCGTTTGTCAAAGTATGCCCCAGAGTTAGTGACGGATCAGATGGCGCGGGTGAGCCAATTCGTTCAGGGTGTGGCTGGATATTTAGACAAAGATTGTAGGACTGCTATGCTCCACTAGGATATGGACTTTTCTTGCATAGTGTTGTATGCCCAGCAGATGGAGGAGGCTCATGCGAGGGAGAGGGAGGCAAAGAGGGATCGGACAGATAGTCATGGGTTTTCACATCAGAGGTCCAGCGGTGGCTACCGTCCACAGTTTCAGCAGAGGTCACTAGCCCCAGCACCATCATCAGCTAGTGTCCCATCCAGGCCCAAGGGTGAACAGAGGAGCAGGGCTTCAGGGGACGAGAGATCAGAGGGGCACCCAGTTAGAGTATACCTCTCCATCCTGTGGGAAGTACAGCAAGAGTCACACCGGAGAATGCCTGCTCGGCTCAAATGTCTGCTATGGGTGTGGTAGATCCGGGCACATGCGCCGAGCGTGCCCATATGCTAGACAGGGTGATGATAGGGGTCATGCACAAACAACCAAGACAGCAACAGCTACAGCCCATTCCGCTCCGCAGGGGGCATCGACTAGTGGAGGTGGCAGACATCGCCAAAACTGATTCTATGCCCTTGCCTCGCGCCAGGAGAAGGAGACTTTACCAGACGTGGTCACTGGTATGTTACGTGTCTCTCATATTAATGTTTATGCCTCGTTAGACCCCGAAGCTACATTGTCTTTCGTGACTCCTTACATTGCTAGTAGCCTTGGAGTTAGTCCCGAGACCTTGTTAGAGCCATTTTCAGTTTCTACCCCTATTGGTGATTCGGTTGTATCTAGGCGAGTATATAGAGGGTGTCTGGTCACGATGTTACACAAGGTTACCTCCATAGATTTTGTAGAGTTAACCATGACTAACTTTGATGTTATTCCTGGTATGGATTGGTTGTTTGCATGTTATGCCACAATTAATTGTAGGACCCACACCGTGGAGTTTTGTTTTTTGGGTGAGTCAGTTTTGGAGTGGAAGGGTAGTTCGGCAATACCAACTAGTCAGTTTATTTCCTATCTTAAGGCTAGGAAGATGATCTCTAAGGGATGCATTTACCACCTAGTTAGGGTTAAGGATGTGGAGTTCGAGACCCCAACTATCCAGTCAGTTCCGGTGGTGTGCGAGTATCCAGAGGTGTTTTCCGAGGATTTGCTAGGTGTTCCTTCAAAAAGGGAAATCGATTTCGGGATTGATCTTTTGCCATATACGCAACCTATTTCTATCCCTCCTTACAGGATGGCTCCAGCCGAGCTAAAGGAATTAAAGGATAAGTTGAAGGACTTGATGGATAAGGGTTTCATTAGACCGAGCAAGTCACCATAGGGTGCACCGGTTCTCTTCGTTCGAAAGAAGGATGGGTCCCTTCAGATGTGTATTGATTATCCGCAGCTTAATAAGGTCACCATCAAGAATAGGTACCCCTTGTCCAGGATTGATGATTTATTTGACTAGCTCTAGGGTGCCAAAGACAACCTTTAGAACCTGGTATGGCCATTATGAGTTTGTAGTTATGTCTTTTGGACTAACCAATGCTCCTGTAGCTTTTATGGACCTGATGAATAGGGTGTTCAGGAAATATTTGGATATGTTCATGATCGTGTTCATCGACAACATTCTTATATACTCCCTGAGTGAGGAGGAGCATGCCACTCATTTGAGAATAGTGTTGCATACCCTCAAGGATCGTCAACTATATGAGAAGTTTAGCAAGTGTGAATTTTGGCTAAACTTGGTAGCATTTCTAGGACATGTGGTATCAAGCGAAGGCATAGGGGTAGATTCCCAAAAGATCAAGGCGATGAAGAATTGGCCTATACCCGTGAATCCTTCAGAAATTCGGAGTTTCTTGGGCCTAGCAAGTTACTAACGAAGGTTTTTTGAGGGTTTCTCATCTATTGTGGTGATGTTCCGTGATTTTATGGCACTTTCGACGCTTAAAACCAAGAAATTATGCACATTCCAGGTATGTTTATATGAATATGATGTATTTTGTGCTTAATGTGCAGGAAAACAGGTTTGGAACTGAATTTGGTCGAATTAATGGTAAAAATAACTGAAGGGTGACTGCCAGGCACTTAACAAGTCGTTGGCAGAAGGCACGACCTGTAGCTTAAGGCCTGGGCAAAAGATGGAGCTTGAAAGATGCAAGGAAGTGTACTGGATGAGTTGGAGGAACGACTTGTTACACTTGGTAACGAGTCGTGAGGTCAATTTTTGGGCATTGAAGAGAAAATTTCAACAAAGTGGCCAGTGAAGTTGACGACCGACGTAACGAGTCGTCATGAGACGAAACGAATCATTTCAGGCCACTGGACCCATCCGTGAAGTGCACTGGAGTTTTGAAGGAGTCAGTGCACGAGGGACCTAAGGATTCGTGCTCAGTCACGACGAGTCGTTAGGTGACCCGTTTCCACAACTGGGTGGGATGCTAAGGACGACTAATGAAAGCAAGGAACGACTCGTCAGAAGGCCTAACGACCCATCACCTTGCCCGTTTCCACTGGCGACCTGGTTTCTAGTTTTATTTAGTAAAAGGATTTCTTGGAACTATAAATACCCAATTTAGGTTTATTTTTAGGATAGGATTTCTGAGAGGATCTAGAATGATTTTTGAGGCTATTTTTGAGAGGATTTTCATACAATTGTTCTTGATTCAAGAAACAAAAGTAACATTGGAGTTTTATTCAATCTATGTGTTTTTATTCTACAATAATTTATAAGTTGCAATTATGATTTCTTTAACATTTTGTGATTGCGATAACACAAACATGAGTAGCTAACATAAACTAGGTTTGTGGGAATGAAGATGAATTAACACACATAGGTAAAAATACTTAGTGATTCTTGAACGGGGTTTTATGCATGTAAAGTTTTTCCCTTCGTTTTGATTGATTCTTGACGGTTGCAAACGTTAGGAGTTGCCTTATTCTTACTTACTGGATCAAGGAGGTAAAAAATGGAAAAAGGGATTAACAATAGAGATTTGAGGCTATTAACCCTCATCTAATAGCTTGAACTTATCCGGGGATAGCTAATCTGATATTAAGGGTAAGGGTCAACTAAAGTACACTGTATATGTACCAAGTTGCGTGGTGAAAATCATCTAGATTGAGGACCAACCATTTAGGTGAAACTAACTTACCAATATTGCATGTTAAACACCGGAATAGATCACTAGTATATAATCCTTGTGGTTATGAAATATTGGGAAACACAATCCTAGTCAAATTGTTAATTGAATACAAACCAAATTTGATTTCAATATTTAGCAATTTTACTTTGATCATTATTCTATATTTTCCCCCCTTTAGAAATAAGTGAAGCAATAGTAATAATTATTCGCATTAACCTAAGTTCTTACCATATTCCCTGTGGGATCTACCTCAACCTTTGTCTGGTTCTATATTTGACAATCAGCCGCTTATATCTCAATTTCAAGGTGTAATTTGGGCGACATCAAATTTTGGCGCTGTTATTGGGAAATACAGCTAAGGCTTTTATTAATTGTGTTAACTTTGCTATTGGTTCTTATTTCTTTTTTGTTTTGGTTGCTTAACAGTTCTTAGGTTTGTGCATGCCCGATACTAGAAGCCAAGCAAATCCCCTGGTTCCACTTGATCACGAACTTGAACTAACGTTAAGAAACCTGAGAAGAATGGCCAACATACAAGAACAAGAAACTGTGGATCAGGCCACAACAAGAATTTTGGCTGAAGAGCAAGCTTGGGCTAGAGATCGTGAGTTAGCCAGAGTTTCTAAAGAGCAACGTTTAGCTACAGAAGCTGAACGAGCTAGATGACCCAGAGGTCCAGAACACTAGCGACACCAATATTTTGAAGAGGAAGATGATGCGGATATAGATGAAGCTGGTGCCATTGGAGCGATAGTCCCTCCTCCTTTGCCTGCTGGGGAAAAGTTTGATATTACAAGTGCAATGATTCAACTGTTGAATATGAAGGGAATATTTGCAGGTCATGCATCTAATGATGCCCACGCTCATTTGACAAATTTCATGGGTATATGCAAGGCATACAAGCAGCCGATGGTCAGCCAGGACGCAATCAGATTGAGGTTATTTCCATTCTCTCTTGGGAGTGAGGCAACTATGTGGCTGGCTGAGTTTCCGAATGATTCCATCACTACTTGGGGAGAGCTTAAGATAGATTTTCTTGAAAGGTTCTTCCCTCCATCCAAAGAATTACAGTTGAAGGATGAGATTTATAACTTTAGACAGCTATATTCTGAGGCACTCCATGAGACCTGGTTGTGTTTCAACAAAAAGATCAAGAAGGTGCCAAATCACAAAATTCCGAATGACACATTGTTGGAGATTTATAGGTCTCTGAATGCCAACACTAAGACGGTGGCTGATACCGTCTCCGGAGTAACTTTTATGATTCACACCTATGCAGAGGCTGCGGAGCTGATAGACAGGATCACAAAAACCAACCGAGCTTGGCATACTAGAGAGTCGAAAGTTCCGGCTGGTTTTTATGCGGTTGGTATGTCTGTCGAACAGCAGAGAAGAGATGAAGATCATGATCAGGATATAGAAAAGATAAAGACTACCATGGGGTTGCTTTTCAAACACCTGATGGGAGTCAGAGCAGAAAAGGTGAATGTTGTTGGTTCTCAGGGCAAGGCCCTGAGAAATGATGGTTGCGAGTCTGAGTCTGAAGAAGAGGTCAATTATTTGAATGATCAGAGGATGGGTTCACGGACCAACACCCAAGGGTCTAACCAAGACTCTTGGCAACAAGGTCAAGGGAACCAAGGTAAGAAATTCTACTAGGATAATAATTTCAACCAGGGCCAATACCGAGACAACAAGGACTGGAAGAAGCGTGAGGAGTTCAAAAATGATAGGAGCGGTCTGTATGTTCCTCCAAGAAACCGAGATCCAGAGTCGAGTGGTTCAAGGGTTGAAGATATGATTTCTAAAGTGCTCAAGAAGATGGATACAACAGACAGCCACTTTAAGGAGTTTCGGGCTAATATTTTTGGTTTAAATCAAAGAGTGGAGTCTCATGCCGTGGCGATCAGACAGATTAAGCAGCAGATGAGTCAGACGTCTGTTGCAATGAATCAGAGGCAAAAAGGCACACTTCCCAGCAATACTGTGCAAAATCTAAAAAATGACATTCATTGCATGGAGGTCACTACTAGGAGCGGGAAGGCCACAGTTGATCCAACAAGGCCAGTTGTAGTTAAAGAGTTAGAAAGGCCCATGTTGATAAATGATGATGATGTAGCGGATGTTGACAACCCAACTATGGTTTTGGACTCAGATGTGAAAACTGCTCTGAGTAGTGCTAAGGAGCAAGGAGATGCCCTTGGGAAGGAGAAGGAGGCACAACAAAATCTCATAGCAATCCTTAGACCTCCTCCTCCTTACCCCCAGCGCTTGAAGAAGAAAGATGAAGATGGAAAATATCAAAAGTTTATCTCTATTCTCAAGCAGCTGTCGGTGAATATCCCATTGGTGGAGGCACTTGAGAAAATTCCCAGATATGCCAAATTTATGAAGGACCTCGTCACCAAAAAATGAACCGTAAGTTTGAGACCTTCTGACAATCCGCACCACTGCGGTGCCATCACTACCAGGGTCCTAGCACATAAGAAGGAAGACCCAGGTGCGTTTACTATACATTGCACCATTGGGGAGGTCAAGGGCGCTTTGTGACTTGGGAGCTAGCATAAATCTGATGTTGATAACGGAAAGGTCAATTCAATTCTCGATAGAGCAGTATTTAAAAAGTTAGGCTTGGGAACCCCCAAAACGGCTTCGATGCGGCTACTGATGGCTGATCGAACAGTTAAAAAGCCGGTAGGGATTTTGTTTGATGTGCTAGTCAAAGTGGACAAATTTATATTCCCAGCAGACTTTGTGATTCTGGACAGTGAAGTCGACTCAAAAGTCCCCATTATTTTGGGGTGACCATTCCTTGCAATAGGTAGGGCCCTAGTTGATGTAGAAGCAGGGCAGCTGAACTTTCGGTTGAACAAAGAAGAGGTTACCTTCAACATTAGCCAAACCATGAAACAGCCCAAGGAATTCAACATAATTTCAGCATTGTAGGATGGAGAAGAGTCACTTGATGAATTTTGAGTAGTCAAGAGACTTGCATCGTGCCGCGATGTTAAATCAGGCGCTGCATTGGAGGCAACCCGTGGAGGTGTTTTGGTGAAGTCTATGTAGAAAAAACACCCACATCGTGCCGCAACGTTAAATCAAACGCTTCTTGGGAGGCAACCCAAGTTGTAAATGTAAGAAAAAGTTAGTGTTAACGTTTGTTGATGGGTGCATGTGAATAAGATGGAAAATCTAAAGTTGGAACCACAAACTGGAACTTCAGTTCTGGTGCATAAAAATCACAAAATGAGTCATCGCCTGACCTGATGACTCGTTCAATCAATTCGTGAATAGAACTGCAGAAAACAGGGGAGCAACGGGCGACGTAACGATTCATGTCTTCAAGAAACGAATAGTCATGTCCCTCATCAGGTACACTGGATCAAAACCTAAATTAAAAGGAAAAGGGTGATAACATCTCACTTAAAAATCGTTGGGAGACCAAACGAGTCATTAAGTGACCCTTCTTAAAGCTAGAATAGGCCAAGGACCACGACTTAGGAAACGACTCGTTGGTTTACACCACGAGTCGTTACTTGAGTTGTTAGGTCCTAGGTGGGTTAACCTAACCTGACCCCCGACTAAAATTAAAAATCAACACCACCCGTTTCCATTTACATACTCCCCATAAACAAAACTTCAAATCTCCCGCTTCTCTTCTTCTTCTTCTTCACTCAGAACCTCATCGACAAGTATCTTCACCATTGCACACACATTCATTGAAGCACACTAACAAGTTCTATTGCACTCTATCTCTGATAAATCAAATTGTAAGTAATCTTCCCCATGAAAATTTTCGGAATGTCATTGCAAATTAATCAAGAAATTTTGAAGACCCATGTGTGAATGAGCTTGAAGGTACTTCGATTTATATTGTGTTTATATGTGCCTCATGATGTAGATAAACCCTAGGAAGAGTTAAACATTGAATTTTGATCGTATGTTCACTTGGGTTGATTTTAAATTGAGCTTCTGTGTTTGTGGGATTGAAACTGGAAAGAGGAGGAAGATGAACAGGAACTCTTGAGCACGAGCCACATCACGAGCCGTTGGGTCACCAAACGACTCTTTATGTAGCTCATCCTGAGTGGTAAAATTAAGCTAATAAATAGTGTACCTAATGACCGACCTAATGACTCGTTGCCTTTGGCAATGACTCGTTGGGACTAGTCGTCAGGTACACTGGAACAACTTGAAGAAAGGGCAGTATGAGACGACGAGTGACCTCACGGGTCGTTGCCAGTGGCAACGACTCGTTTAGTCACCCGTCAGGACCACTGGGTACCAGCTTATAAATTTTTTCTGTTTCATCTCATCTTGTGTACTAACATTGTTTCCACAGGTACAATGGCTCCACAAGGTAGAGGTCAAACCAAAAAGCAGGTACCTGAGCATAGTCAACCATCATACCGAAGGCTGGGAGATGATCCATCCTCCTCTGAAGAATCGAGTGGCTCTGAAGAGGAATATTAGGTATCAAAGGAGCAGCTAGTGAGGAGGACGACCAGGGCTAGGGCTTAACAAACTTCAAATCCCTCAGCCCTGGTCGATACTCCCACTCCACTTTCAATAGATTCGCCTAGTTGCACAGATGAGGGTGCTAGGGTTGCAGCTGCACTGGTTCCCGAGGCTCCCACAACTGGGTACAACACAGAGAGAGTTGATGAATCACATGCCCAGCGAGGGGATTCTGATAATGAGCTGACGGAGACCTCGGACACATCAAATGAGCAACCGAAAAATGTATGGAGATGGTGTGTCCATGGCATGCGGTCTATATACAACCGAGATATCGCTCCCAATGACAAAGGCAATCCAAAGCAAAGAATTTACAAGGAGCCAAGGTTGATCACCACCGGGTTTAAAGACCTTCCTGAGCTACAAGCGGTCTTTGATAAATACAAGTTCAAGTGGTTGACTGAGCCATCAGGTAGCTACATCCCATGCCTGGTCTAAGAGTTTTATGCAGCATATGTAGCCTATCACGACCCTAGAATACACCCGGATCGTAGAAACGGGACATGGAGTCCCGAGAGACCCCAAGTCAACCCATGGCGTGAGCATAACACTAATCCATTCATACACAGCGGAAACTTAACTTATCAAGCATGAACTAACTAAAAGTCATATCATGAGAGATAAAGAAAACAACAATACAAGATCCAAACATAAACGGCTGAATACTACACATAGGTCTGAAAGCCTCTAACCTTAATAGACGGGTTAAAGGTACAAGACCCTAACTAACCTAAACAAACTAAAAACATAAGACAAGTAAACGAGTCCGAACATGAAGCCCTCGGATCATGAGGACTCACCACTGGTGATTTAGTGAATCTGAGCACAAACTAGGGACGATGCTGAGCCTGCGAACCAGATCCTTTAAATGTATGGGTCAGTACTCGGAAAGTACTGAGTATGTAAGGTATGCAAAACAATGCTTAAGAACGTAAAAGTTATAGGAATAGGGACATCATGATCATAAAACTAAAATCGTAAGTATATCGTAAGGCTCAATATTTCCAAAAGTATTCATAAATCTGTCAAAGTCATAACATGCGGGGAAAACATTTCATAGGTCATAACTTGAGCCAAAATAATATAATCATGCATATTTCAAAATCATGTGGAATAATGGGAGATTTCTATAACCGACATACTCCACATGCGCATACATGAATTCCGACTTGTAAGCCTAGTCAGGAGGCCATTCATACCTTGCCAATAGTATGAACCATTAAAGGTGTGATATAACCCATGAAGGCCCCGTAGGGCATAAGGGACAGTCACTGAGGAGGTCCCAAAAATAATCCTACGATGGCACGTAGTTTTGAGATTCGGGGCGTAACTTGGGCCCCGAACCTACTCGGTGTTAAGTACTACTCCCAAAACATGCAACGTGCTTATAGAAATTAATAACTAACATGCACGACTAGTTTAATCGTGAAAATCATACCATGCTTGAGAGTTCATAATACTAGCCATGAAATTTGGGTCCGTGAGTTGGCCAATGACATAATTCATAAATCATACACAACATATGGGCATGGCCCAAAATCTTAGTCATGCTTGAAATTCTTAGTTTATTCGAAACATAATCATGACAACATAAAAATAGAAAACTTGAAGACATGCTTGAGATTCAATAATTCGTATTAAGCTTGCGGAATCATCATGAACATGAATTTTTACTAAAAATTCTTCATAAATGGGTATCCATACTTTTAGAGTTTTAAATCATGAAATATAAAATATACAAGCAATATCAGCCCAAATACTTCAAAATCCGCAATCTAAACATACTATCACACTTTCATATAAACTTGTGAGAAATCATGCAATTGGGTTAAGACCCACAAGAATTTGGTAACTTAATCGTAGGAAATGGGAAGAAATAGGCATGGGTAGGGTCTAATCTACCTATTCAAAACCCTACATACCTGGAAATTTCGTGATTTCCTACTCCCTTGAAGAAACCTAAGTGAAAACTTGAAGAATCTTGAGGAAAGTTGCTCGAAACCCTTCCTACTCACTTCTCTAACACTTGTATTTGCTAAGAATGAACTTAACAGGAGTTTTTATCCCTTAAAGACCCTGTTCCAACCTCAAAATGACGTGGTTTAGGGCCCAAAAATGGGAAAAAGTCGGAATTGCCCTTACTGAAATTTCCCTGAAAAGAAGTTCTGGCCTCGACCATGAGTTGTGCCATGAGTCGGACAATCAAGTCACGACTCATGGTTACCTCTCATGGTCACTTCACCTTTTTTCCCAATTTTCTAAATTTGGCCATGACTGGTATACCACGACTCATACCACCATCCTACGGTTTGTAATTTCAACCATGGTACCATCCACCCAAACCAATACGACTTAACCACAACTCCTCACCACAACTCGTTGCTACATCCTATGAGTTGTACCATGACCCATGACGACTCACTCTGGCACCACTGAGATATTCACCACGACTCCTACCCACGAGTAGTACCTTCTCACCACGGTTCGTAGGATACCCGTGACACAACCTCAGGCTCCCGATTTCATCACGACTCGAGTGACGAGTCATAGGTCCTCACCACGAGTCGTACTAGTGCAAATTCTAGGTTTTCTGCAGTTTTCAACTTTAACTCCCAGGTCTATTTTTATGCCCTTTCGGGGTGTTACAATATCTCCCCCTTGAAAACATTCGTCCTCGAATGTAGGGAAATAAGCAACAAACAGAAACATACAATCACTATATATAGATGCTAATCATTCAAGCCGAAATCTGATGGAACGACTACCCCCGAAAAGAACCACATAGCTAGTCTGAGTTCAGACATCACTTACATACATCATATCATAAAACAAACGTATACGCATGAATAAAACATGAAAAACTGAATGAAAGTTTTAGGGAAAAACTGGTACCTCAAATTGAAACTGGGTCGATAGGGAACAAATGGAGGTATTTGGCCATCATATCCGCCTCAGCTTCCGATGTAGCTCCCTTAACATGCTAGTTTCTCCATAACACCTTTACTGAAGCTACTTCCTTGTTTCTCAGCCATCAAACCTGACAATCCAAGATTTCAATAGGAATTTCTTCGTAACTGAGGCTATCCTTCACACCAACACTTTCCACCAGAACCACTAAGGCTGGATCTCCCAAGCAATTTTTGAAGAGCGGTATATGGAATACGGGATGAACTGAAGCCAACTCTAAAGGTAACTCTAGCTCATAAGCTACCTCACCCACTCATCTCACGATCCTGTATGAGCCAATATAGCGGAACTGAGTTTCCCTTTCTTTCCAAATCTCATTACTCTCTTCATGGGAGATACCTTCAGAAACACCCAATCATCAATCTCGAACTCAAGCTCCCTTGTCCTCATATCTACATAAGACTTTTGGCGACATTAAGCCGTTTTTAGCCTTTCTCTTATTAACTGAACTTTTTTTGTAGCTTCATGGACTGAATCAGGTCCCACTAATGAAACCTTACCGACTTCAAACCACCCAATGGGCGATCACACCGTCGCCCGTAAAGATCCTCGAACGATGCCATTTGTATTTTGGAGTGGTAGTTGTTGTTGTAAGCGAACTTAACAAGAAGCAAATGCTCGTCCCAACTACCCTTGAAGTCAATAGTACAAGCTCTCAACATGTCCTCGAGAGTCTGGATAGTCCACTCCGCCTAACCATCTATTTGCGGATGGAATGCCGTGCTAAGCTTGACTTGGGTGCCAAGTCCCTTTTGAAAAGATCTCTAGAACTGAGAGGTGAACTTCGTACCTCTATCTAATATAATGGACAAGGGAACTCCATGCAACTTAACCAACTCTCGGATGTACAACTTTGCATAATCTTATGCCGAATTGGTGGTTTTGACTGGTAGGAAATAAGAAGCCTTGGTCAACCTGTCCACCACAACCCAGATGGAGTCATACTGTCTACGAGTGGGGGGTAAACCTGTCACAAAGTCCATGTTGATTTCTTCCCACTTCTAAGTAGGAATACTGATATCCTGGAGTACACCCCCCGGTCTCCGATACTCGACTTTCACTTGTTGGAAATTCGAGCACTTAGCTACAAATTCTGCAATATCCCGCTTCATGCCATTCCACCAATAGATTTCTTGCAAGGCATGATACATTTTGGTGTCACCTGGATGGATAGAATATCTAGATCCATGATCCTCATACAACATCCAACTCCTCAAATCCCCCACATTCGGAACACATAAGCGACCTTGGTGTCGAAGCACACCATCTCCCCCTTTGGAGAAGACTTCTACCCTCTGATTTTGCATAGCTTCTTTCAACTTTACCAATATTAGGTCTTCATCTTGCTTAGCCTTCACCTTTGTTACCAAGGATGACTCTGACCCATTCTGAACTACTACTCCACCAGCGGTTGAACCAATTAACCTAACTCCCAACCGTGCAAGTCGATGTACCTCCTTTACCAGCTCCTTCTTGTCTTCACTCACATGTGACACACTTCCCATAGAAAGTCTACTAAGGGTGTCTGCTACCACGTTGGCCTTACCCGGGTGATAAAGGACACTCATGTCGTAGTCCTTAGGTAGCTCCAACCACCTCCGTTGCCGAAGGTTTAGTTCCTTCTGTGTGAACACATATTGTAAGATCTTATGATCTGTGAATACGTCTACATGAACCCCATAGAAGTAGTGTTGCCATATTTTCAAAGCGAATACCACCTCGACCAACTCAAGATCATGGGTCGGGTAATTCTTCTCGTGAATCTTTAGCTGTCTAGAAGCATATGTTATGACTTTCCCGTGCTGCATCAATATACATCCCAGCCCGACCCTCAAAGCATCACAATATACAATGAAGCTATCGGTACCTTCCGGTAAAGTTAACACAGGTGCTGAAGTGAGTTTGGCCTTCAATTCCTAGAAGCTCTTCTCACAATCCTTCAACCATTGGAACTTCACCTTTTTTGAGTTAATCTAGTCAATGGGGGCAGCATTGGATGAGAAACCTTCCATGAACCTCCTATAGTAACCTGCTAAACCTAAAAAGCTTCTAATCTCTGAAGGGTTTATCAATCTGGGCCAGTTCTTTACTGCTTCTATCTTCTGGAAATCCACCCTTATACCTTCGCTTGACACTACATGTCCCAAGAATGAAATTGATTTCAGCCAGAATTCACATTTGCTGAACTTGGCGTATAGCTGGTTGTCTTTGAGGGCCTGGAGGTACTACCCTCAAGTGTACAACATGTTCCTCCTCACTCCGGAAGTATATTAATATGTCGTCAATGAACACAATCACGAACATATCCAAATATGCCTCAAATATCCTGTTCATCACATCAATAAAAAGCTGCAGGGGCATTGGTTAGTCCAAAAGACATAACAACGAATTCATAGTGGCCGTACTAGGTTCTAAAAGCAGTCTTTGGGATGTCGCTCTCCCGAACTCTGAGCTGGTGATACCCGAACATGAGATCTATCTTAGAGACGTATTTGGCACCCTGAAGCTGATCGAATAAGTCATCAATCCTAGGTATGGGATATTTATTTTTGATGGTGACCTTTTTCAACTATCTATAGTTAATACACATCCGCAGGGACCCATCTTTCTTCCGGACGAGCAACATTGGAGCACCCCATGGAGACTTGCTCGGCCTAATGAAACCCTTATCTAGCAAATCCTTCAACTGCTCCTTTAACTCTTTTAGTTCAGCTGGGGCCATACATTAAGGAGGGATTGACATGGATTGCGTGTCAGGTAAAAGATTTATTTCAAAATCAATCTCTTTCTCAGAAGGAACGCCTGGTAGGTCATCTGGAAATACCTCGGGGTATTCACCCACCACGGGGACTGACTGAATGGTTGGGTTCTCAGACGTGACATCCTTAACCCTAACCAAGTAGTAAATACAACCCTTGGAAATCATTTTTCTGTCCTTGATATAGGAGATAAAGAGACCTACAGGTACCGCTAAACCACCCCTCCATTCTAAAACTGGTTCACCTGGAAACCGAAACTCCACTGCCCGAGTTCTACAGTTAACAGAAGCATAACATGCAAACAACCAATCCATGCCTAAGATGGTGTCAAAGTCATTCATAGAAAATTCTACTAAGTCTGTGGAGGTAACCTTATGTAATACTGTAATAGGGAAACCTCTATATACCCGCCTCGCTACGACTGAATCACCAACCAGGGTAGAGACAGAAAATGGTTCGGAAGAGATTTCAGGAATGACTCCAAAGTGACTAGCAATGTAAGGTGTCATAAAAGATTGTGCGACTCTAGATCTAATAAATCATAAGCATCAATGTGAAAAACTCGAAACATACCCGTAATCACATCGGGGGAAGTCTCTTACTACTACCAAGATCCAAGTGCATAAAACCGGTTCTGGAGCTGGCCACCAGCTGAGCCAGTTGGAGCACCCTGCTGGGTCTGACGTGCTATTGGAATGGCTGAACTGGCTGCTAAAGTGTGGGCTCCACTACCCCCTGACCTAGCTGCAGGGTAATCCCTATGTCTGTGTCTAGATTTGCCACACCCGAAACAAGCGTCTGAGCCCACCAAACATTTCCCTGGGTGGTCCTTGCCACAAGTAGCACAAGATGGGAATGTTGTTTTGACTCCTTGATCCTGAGGCCCTGCTCCTCTAACCGTCCTGTGGCCTAGATGGAGTACTGGCTGAAGAGGTGCTGGCACAATGGACCTAGGTTGGGACTGCTGGTAAGATTCACCCCTTGACTTAGGCTGGGAGAACCTGTGGCTATCAGTTCTAGCCCTCTTGGCCTCTCTCTGCCTCATATGAGCTGCTTCCATCTGCTGAGCATAGAGGACCATCCGTGGGTAGTCCATATCCTGATGAAGCATGGAGGTTCTACAGTCTTTGTCCAGATACTCAGCTACTCCCTGCATGAACCTGCTCACCCGCGCCCTTTGGTCCATCACTAGCTCTAGGGCATACTTTGACAGGCGAGTGAACTCAAGTGAATATTCTAGCACCGTCATCTTCCCCTACTTGAGGTCAAAAAACTCGTTTGCTTTCAATTCCCTCATCTTCCGAGGAAAGCACCTGTCGAGAAAGGCTATATGGAATTCATCCCAGTTGATAGGGCCTGCTCCCACTGCCCTGCTGCCCTTCCATTGTTTGAACCAAATATACGCGACCTCTTTCAGTTGATAAGAGGCTAAATCAACACATTCCTCACTTGTCACTCCCATGACCTGAGTGACCTTCAAAACCCCTTCAATGAACTCGTGTGGATCCTCGTCCACCTTTGCCCCTGTGAGCTCAGGAGTTCATCCTTAGAAAGTCTGTGATCGGGGCCGCCGCTGCATTGTCGTGCTAAGGAATATGCATAACAACTTATTGGTTGACCTGAACGGTCAAAGCCTGCGCCAACATTTGAATCGCCACCTGAAATCGGCATGGGCAGCTGGCTCAAGTGCCTGGGGCTCCTGAACAGGTGGGACTTGCTGACGTACATCATCATTTCCCTCCCCGCGGCCTTCAACATTCCTGTTCCTCCTTCCAATTATCCTTCTAGGAGCCATAATTCTCTACAATCGTGAAATGCATGAATTAGAAGGAGGGAGAGATTTTGACCGCACGACATAGATCATGAAAGAAGGGAATATTCCTAAAACGTTCAATAGCCTCTTCGTCATAAGTGTGGCACAGTTTACACCCATGAAAAGACTCTACCTAGCACGGCTTTGAGACTCCCTAGGACACCTCTGAACCTATCGCTCTGATACCAAGTTTTTCACGATCCGAGAGTACACTCGGATCATAGACACGGGACATGAAGTGTCGAGAGACCCTAAGTCAACCCATGGTGTGAGCATAACACTAATTCATTCATACACAACGGAAACTTAACTTATCAAGCATGAACTAACTGAAAGTCGTATCATGAGAGATATAGAAAACAAAAATACAAGATCCAAACATAAACGGTTGAATGCTACACATAGGTCTGAAAGCCTCTAACCATAATAGACGGGTCGAAGGTACAAGACCCCAACTAACCCAAACAATATGAAAACATAGTACAAGTAAACGATTCTGAACATGAAGCCCTCAGATCATGAGGACTCACCACCGAAATTTAGCAAAACTGAGCACAAACTAGGGACGATGTTGAGCCTGTGAATCAGATCCTGAAAATGTATGGGTCAGTACTCCGAAAGTACTGAGTATGTAAGGTATCCAAAACAATGCTTAAAAACATTAAAAGTTCTAGGAATGGGGACATCATGATCATAAAACTGAAATCATAAATATATCGTAAGGCTCAATATTTCCAAAAATATTCATAAATCCGTCAAAGTCATAACATGCGGGGAAAACATTTCATAGGTCATAACTTGAGCCAAAATAACATAATCATGCATTTCAGAATCTTGAGGAACAATGGGAGATTTCTATAACCGACATACTCCACATGAGCACACATGAAGTCCGACTTATACATATAGTCGGGAGGCTGTTCATACCTTGCCAAGGGTATCAACCATGAAAGGCGTGATATCACTCATGAAAGCCTCGTAGGGCATAGGGGACAGTCACTGAAGATGTCCCAAACGTAATCCTATGGTGGAACGTAGTTTTGAGATTCGGGGAGTAACCTGGGCCCCGAACCTACTCGGTGTTAAGTACTACTCCCAAAACATGCAACGTGCTCATAGAAATTAATAACTAACATGCACGGCTAGTTTAATCATGAAAATCATACCATGCTTGAGAGTTCATAATACTAGCCATGAAATTTGGGCCCGTGAGTCAGCCAAAGACATAGTTCGTAAATCATACACAATATATGGGCATGGCCTAAATCTTGTTCATTCTTGAAATTCTTAGTTTATGCAAAACATAATCATGACAACATAAAAATAGAAAACTTGAAGACATGCTTGAGATTCAATAATTCGTATTAAGCTTGTGGAATCATCATGAACATGAATTTTTACTAATAATCCTTCATAAATGGGCATTCATACTTTTAAAGGTTTAAATCATGAAATATAAAATATACAAGCAATATCAGCCCAAATACTTCAAAATCCGCAATTTAAACATACTATCACACTTTCATATAAACTTGTGAGAAATCATGCAATTGGGTTAAGACCCACAAGAATTTTGTAACTTAATCATAGGAAATGGGAAGAAATGGGCATGGGTAGGGTCTAATATACCCATTCAAAACCCCACATATCTGGAAATTTCGTGATCTCCTACTCCCTTGAAGAACCCTAAGTGAAAACTTGAAGAATCTTGAAGAAAGTTGCTCGAAACCCTTCCTACTCCCTTCTCTAACACTTGTAATTGCTAAGAATGAACTTAACAGGAGTTTTTTCCCCTTAAAGACCCTATTATGACCTTAAAACGACGTGGGTTTAGGGCCTAAAGGCGGACAAAAGTCAAAATTTCACTTACTGAAATTTCCCTAAAAAGCAGTTCTGGCCCCGACCACGAGTCATTTCACGAGTCGTACCATCAAGTCACGACTCGTGGTTACCTCTCGTGGTCACTTCACCCTTTTTCCCAATTTTCTAAATTTGACCACGACTGGTATACCCCGGCTCGTAACACCATCCTACGGGTCGTACTGTCAGCCAGGGTACCATCCACCCAAACCAATACGACTTAACCACGACTCGTCACCACGACTCGTTGCTACATCCTACGAGTCATACCATGTCCCGTGACGACTCACTCTGGAACCACTGAGATATTCACCATGACTCCTACCCACGATTTGTACCTTCTCACCACGGTTCGTAGGACTACCTAGGACACAACCTCAAGCTCCCGATTTCATCACGACTCGAGTCACGAGTCGTAGGTCCTCACCATGACTCGTACCTCGAGTCATACTGGTGAAAATTCTAGGTTTTCTATAGTTTTCAACTTCAACTCCCGAGTCTATTCGTAGGCCCTTCCGGGGTGTTACGCAGCCACATTGCAGCGATTGGCATTAGGAGGTCAAGATTGGAAGAAATGGCCTGCCTTAAATCAGGTGTTGGTGCGTGAGACTTCTGTTGATATATCTGAGGAGACAATTTCCAAGATGCTGTATCGGCCAGATTATCGCAGTCTGATGAACACGACAGAGTTTGATCATTGGCTATCTGTGCTGAGGGAAGTCAAAACTAAAAAGTTTAATAGCATGGAGCGTATACAGCAGTACACTTGGCTCTCTCGAATCATTGCCACTAAGGGTCCGCTAGTTTAATGGCTGCATGGTACAGAGTCACAAATAAAGAAGGCCACTTTGAACTTTCAGGCGAAATTTTGGTGGTCATTGGTGAGGCACAGGCTGGTACAAACAAGTAATGACAATATACTCTGACCCGATAGAGAAACACTAGTAGCCGGCATAATGGAGGGGTATGCAATCAATTTCTCATGATTCATTGCTGAGAAGATTCAAGAGCGGGCTATAAATGATGGTACGATGATTCCCTTCCCCTGCTTGATTGATAGACTTCGTCGGGAGTCTCTAGTGCCAAAATTGCCATCAGTTGACCCGAGAGTGGTGGTCCAAAAGTTACCGATATTGGGCTGATTCAAGATGATACAAACTTGGTATCGAGGGAGAGGTCTCAGGAAACTACATCCACTGGAGAGACCATAATAGCAGAGGCATTTGGCAGAGGGATGCAGACCGATGCAGCACAATTCGCTGAGTTAGCAGCCGAGCCTACTGAGGGCAGAGAGACAGGTAGCTAGACTGAGGCTACAAATGCAGCGATACCTCCACACCTATCGATGTTCCTGAGTCATCATCTACGGCAGCAGTATCCAGACCATTAGTCGCACCTCCATGATCCACCATAGCCGGCCTAGTCACAGTTTCACAAGAATTTTTAGTGGATATGCTAGGAGACTAGCTAAAGAAGAGAAGCAACATGCACACATGGCTCTACAGGTCAAAGTCTTGATGGAGTAGGTTAAGCCATGGGTGTCAAAGAAGTTGGAGACATTCTCCATTTCGGTGCATGGGCGACTGGATGCTTTTGAGATAAGGATGGATGAGCGCCTTGCACAGTTATAGGCACCAGAGTTATCTCGATGGTATGCAGAGCTGGGAGCATTACGATCCGAGGTGCGAGACTTGGCCGCACGATAGGTGGCTGCGGTACCTCCACCGGTACTTCCCATGATCAATGATGAGTTTGAAGAGGAGCTACCACCTATTTTTTATTTCATCATGGAGGAGCCGGTGGCACATCACAAGGGGAAGAGGCCTCGTGAGGAGGCAAGTGTTGATGATGATGCATCTCTACTCCTTCAACAAAAATGGGAGCAGAGTCAGATGGATAAAGCGCTGCACGAATCGAGAGAGGAGGCTCGACTGAGAGCTGAGACTGAGGAAGCGAGAGCTCGTGGATAAGGAAAGAGCTTAGTTGGATCTAAAAATGCGCCGGGTCAAGCCGACAACATTGGAGGTATCTACGCCCTCCTCTGACCAGGTAGCTGACACCTAGGTCGCACAAATATGTTCCCTATTTCCTTAGTTCTTGTTTAGTATATCTATGCGTCGAGGACGACGCATGCTTTGTTCATGGGGTTGGGGAGGGATACCTGTGCATTCTGTTTTGCTGAACATAACTCAAGGGTTTTTCTTGCCAGATATCTTTTCCCTCGGGTGTTCCATATCTAGTAGAACTGGCATGTTTAGGATTTTATTTTGTGTTTTTGTTTTTTGTGTCAATTGGAAGAAAGTAGGAAATTGAAAGCAATTAAGAGCTAAAATTGTTTGATATTTTGATATTTGATGATTTGATACCCCTCCGAAAAATTGTATATGTGTATATGAAAGTTGACGATTATGACCTTTGTGAATCTTTGCATGGCATTGGAACTATGAACTTGTTTACCATTGTATGGCTGTACCTGAAGTAGCGATTAGTAGAAGTGATGATGTTAACATGTGCTATGTGTGAAGTGGGGTTTAATAGTTGAATTCGGTTGTGTGTGTCAATTTAGAACTTGCCTGGTCAGTCGTACCGAGATAAAGGATAAGAAACTAGGAAAGGATCATAGGCTTTTTTTGATTTATGAGTCCACTTTAGCCTAAAAGACCTACAAAAAGTGAATAAAAATCCCTCGATCCATATGTTTGAGCTTAAATTAACCTTTCTTTTCATTTACACCAATTCACCTGCCTGATTTTATTATGAATGAACCTGTTTTGGCCCTGGTCCCTCCTTGAACATTGCGAAATTCACTCAGGAAAATCGCCTAAGTTGAGGGTGGCTATGATAGGGCTGAGTAAGAAGAGTCGGGTGGAAGTAAAGTTGGGTAATGAAAAAGAAGGAAAAAAAGTGGGTGCAGTATGCATGATGAAAAGAAAAATAAAAATTGTTGTCAAAAAGCAAGAAAAGAAAAGAAAAATAATGTGTGACATCAATAAGTGTTGAATCAAAAGTAACCACATCCATAGTGTCTAAAAAAAGAAAAAAAAGGGAGAAAATATAAATAAAGGTGAAAGGTGGAGTCAAAAGGCGTAGTGCCAAGGAGGATTGAGCTACTAAATCCATATGTACCATACCCAAGCCCGAGCTTACGTTACAAGCCTAGAAAGTCCTATAGTGATCCTAGCTACTTGTCTGAAAATCAAGATATTGAAAGTAAAGGCAAGCCTATGGTATTGTATGCACACAATTCGAATTTATGAGAGTGAGTGGATCTTACCTAGTCCCAAGAGAAATATATTGAGATAATCATATTTACATGTGTGAGTGTGGGACTTCTTTGAGGTGAGAGCACTTAGTCAACAAAATCGTCTGCAAATTATCTGGGGTCGTGTTATAGATTTATGTGTGTGGTTGCAGGTGACAATATTTTGCCATATTTCAATTCCTCTATGTTATGATTAGAAATTTTGCATATGCATAGTGTTTTGAAGTTGATACAATGAGGGAGGGGATAGAAAATTTGATTTTGATGTATAAAAATGACTGTTGTAAGTTTCCTGGAGTTCTTCCAATTGAAGCATCGAAGTAGTTTAGTTTGTTTTGTTTTATTTTATTTTTTCTTGATGACATGAAAAAGTTCTATGTTGAGGGTGTTGATGTGCCGTGATTTTATGACACTTTCGACTCTTTAAACAAAGAAATTATGCACATTCCAAGTATGTTTATATGGGTATGATGTATTTTGTGCTTAATGTGCAGGAAAATAGGTCTGGAAGTGAATTTGGTCGAATTAATGGTAAAAATAACTGAAGGGTGACTGCCAGGCACTTAACGAGTCATTGGCAGGAGGCACGACCCGTTGCTTAAGGTGTGGGAAAAAGATGGAGTTTGGAAGATGCAAGGCAGTGTACTTGACGAGTTGGAGGAACGACTCATTACACTTGGTAACGAGTCTGAGGTCAATCATTAGGCATTGAAGAGAAAATTTCAACAAAGTGGCCAGTGAAGTTGACGACTAACGTAACGAGTCATCATGAGATGAAACGACTCGTTGTCAGGCCACTGGACCCATCCGTGAAGTGCACTGGAGTTTTGAAGGAGTCAGTCCATGAGGGACCTAACGACTCGTGCTCAGGCACGATGAGCCGTTAGGTGACCCGTTGCCACAACTGGGTGCGATGCTAAGGACAACTAATGAAAGCAAGGAACGACTCGTCAGAAGGCCTAACGACCCGTCACTTAGCCCGTTTCCACTATCGACCTGGTTTCTAGTTTTATTTAGGAAAAAGATTTCTTGGGACTATAAATACCCCATTTAGGTTTATTTTTAGGAGAGGATTTCTGAGAGGATCAGGAACAATTTTTGAGAGGATTTTCATACAATTGTTCTTGATTCAAGAAACAAAAGTTACATTGGAGTTTTATTCAATCTACGTGGTTTTTATTCTACAATAATTTGTAAGTTGCAATTATGATTTCTTTAATATTTTGTGATTGCGATAACACAAACATGAGTAGCTAAACCCATAAACTAGGTTTTTGGAAACCAAGACGAATTAACATACATAGGCAAAAATACTTAGTGATTCTTGAACGATGTTTTATGCATGTATTATTTTTCCCTTCGTTTTGATTGATTCTTGACGGTTGCAAACATTAGGAGTTGCCTTATTCTTACGTACCGGATCAAGGAGGTAAATAATGGGAAAAGGGATTAACAACGGATATTTGAGGCTATTAACCCTCATCTAATAGCTTGAACTTGTCCAGGGATAGCTAATCCGATATTAAGGGTAAGGGTCAACTAAAGTACACCCGTATATGGACCAAGTGGCATGGTGAAAATCATCTAGATTGGGGAACAAACACTTAGGTGAAAATAACTTACCAATATTGCATGTTAAACACCAGAATAGATAACTAGTATATAATCCTTGTGGTTATGAAATCTTGTGGAACACAATCCTAGTCAAATTGTTAATTGAATACAAACCAAATTTGATTTCAATATTTAGCAATTTTACTTTGATCATTATTCTATAATTTTCCCCTTTGGAAATAAGTAAATCAATAGTAATAGTTATTCGCATTAACCTAAGTTCTTACCATATTCCCTGTGGGATCGACCTCAACCTTTGTTGGGTTCTATATTTGGCAATCAACCGCTTATATCTCAATTGCAATGTGTAATTTGAGCGACATCATGCGGCACCTTTGACTAAGTTGACTTAGAAAAAGATAAAGTTCCAATGGTTGGATGCTTGTGAGAAAAGCTTCCAAGATTTGAAGACCCGACTCACTTCAGCACCAGTGTTGACCTTACCCGAGGGTACTGATGGCTTTGTAGTGTATTGCGATGCTTTGAGAGTCAGACTAGTATGTGTGTTGATGCAGCGTGGGAAGGTAATAGAATTTTCCTAAAGACAGCTGAAGGTCCATGAAAAGAATTATCTGACCCACGATCTTGAGTTGGTTGCGGTGGTGTTTGCATTGAAGATATGGCACCATTACTTGTATGGGGTCCACGTGGATGTGTTTACGGATCACAAGAGTTTGCAATATGTGTTCACATAGAAAGACCTAAATCTTCGACAAAGGAGGTGGTTGGAATTGCTAAAGGACTACGACATGAGCATCCTCTACCACTTGGGCAAGGCCAATGTGGTTGTGGATGCGCTTAGTAGGCTCTCTATGGAGAGTGTGTCCCACGTGGATGAGGGGAAGAAGGAGTTGGTGAAAGATGTCCACCGACTTGCCAGGCTGGGAGTTAGATTGCTCGACTTGGCATATGGCGACATTGTTGTGCATAATAGATCAGAATCATCCTTAGTTGTTGATGTTAAATCCAGGCAAGATGAGGATCCAAATTTTAGGAAACTGAAGGAGGCAGTGCAAAGTCAAAAGGTGGAGGTTTTATCCCAAGGGGGAGATGGTGTGCTACGATCCTAGGGTCGACTATGTGTCCTAGATGTTGAGGATTCAAGGGTTTGAATATTGCATGAGGCACATGGTACCAGATATTCTATTCATCCAGGATCCACGAACATGTATCGGGACTTGCGAGAAATCTATTAGTAGGATGGTATGAAGAAAGATATTGTAGAGTTCGTAACAAAATGTCCAAACTACCAGTAAGTGAAAGTCAAACATTAAAGGCCAGGCGACGTACTCCAGGATATCAACATCCCCACTTGGAAGTGGGAGGAAATAAATATGGATTTTTTTATAGGCCTACCTCGTACTCGCCGACACTATGACTCCATTTGGGTGGTGGTGGACGGGCAAACTAAGGCGGCACACTTCCTATCAGTCAAGACCATGGATTCAGCAGATGATTATGCCAAGTTGTATATCCGGGAGTTGGTTCGACTTCATTGAGTGCCCCTGTCTATCATCTCAAACCGGGGTACTTAGTTTACCTCTCAGTTTTGGCGGTCTTTTCAAAAAGGACTTGGGACGCAAGCTAAGCTCAGTACAACCTTCCATCCGCAAATAGACGGCCAGGCCGAACGAACCATTCAGACCCTTGAGGATATGTTGAAGGCATGTGTTATGGATTTCAAAGGCAGTTGGGATGATCATTTGTCCTTGATCGAGTTTGCTTATAATAACAATTACCACTCTAATATCCAAATGGAACCATTCGAGGCTCTTTACGGGTGGAGGTGTATATCTCCCATCGAATGGTTTGAGGTTGGTGAGGCAGCTATGCTAGGACCAAATTCGGTTCATGAGGCGATGGTGAAGGTTAGGTTGATAAGGTACCGGTTGAAAACCGCTCAAAGTCGTCAAAAATCATATGCTGATCTGAGAAGAAGGTATTTGGAGTTTGATGTGGACGACTAGGTATTTCTAAAGGTATCTCCCATGAAGGGAGTCATGTGGTTCAGAAAGAAAGGTAAACTCAGTCCCTGCTATATTGGTCCTTACCGAGTTGAAGAAGAGTTGGCAAGGTAGCATATGAGTTAGACTTGCCCTCGGAGTTGTCCTTAGTTCATCCCGTCTTCCATGTGTCACTTTTGAACAAATGTTTGGGTGATTCAGCCTTGGTAGTTCCGGTAGATAGATTGGGGTGAAAGACAGCCTCAGTTAAGAAGAAGTCCCCGTTGAAATCTTAGATCGTCAAGTTCGTAAGTAGAGAAACAAATAACTATCTTCAGTTAAGGTTTTATGTAGAAATCGGCATGTTGAGGGAGCTACGTGGGAGGTTGAGGCGGACATGATGGCTAGATATTCACATTTGTTCTCTACCAGCTCGGTTCCGACTTAAGGTATCAGTTTTTCCCTGTGACTCTATTTAGTTTTCGTGTTTGGTCATGTCTACGAGTTTCTTTTATGTGTATGAATGTGTATGTAAAGTATGAGGTCAGTTCAGCTATATGGTTTTATTAGGAGGTAGTCATTCCGTGAAATTTCAATTAAAATAATCAGTATATGGCTATGATAAATTGTATGTTTCTATTTCCTGCATGTTTCCTACATTCGAGGACGAATGTTTACAAGGGGGAGATATTGTAATACCCCGGAAAGGGCTAAGAGTAGACTCGGGAGCCAAATTTGAAGAGTGCAGAAAACTGGCAAAAATATCACAGGACGGATGACCCTATGAATCGTGGTAGGATACCACGAGTCGTCATATGAAGTCATGGTTTGGGAAGTCAGGAAAATAGTGGAGACAACGGACGGTGCAACGACCCGTTGTCAGAAACAACGAGTCGTTGTCACCAGTCGTTGGGAGGTTCGTACTTAGGCTAAGGAGGGAGCAACGGGGCATCCCACGATTCGTGGTTAAGAGGGACGACTTGTTGTTTCCAGTCATCATTCGTGGGTTGAAGGTTCCAGTGCAGATAATGGATGGAAACCACGACTCATCGAAAGTCACCACGAGTCGTGGTGAGGCTCGTGGAAGGAAAGCCAGATTTGGTCAAGGAGTCGACAACAATCGATCCAACGACTCGTCTTTGAAGTCACGACTCGTCCAGACGAGCCGTGGGAAGGATCTGAGGTATGCGATAAATCAGTGGACTCAACGACTCGATACCACGAGTCGTGGTATGTTTTTACGACTTGTTGGGTTGATCGTTGGTCCTTCCGGGGTAGGTTTTCAAGGAAATTATTTTAAGGGCATTTTTGACCTTTCCATATTTTTAGCCCCTAAACTACGTCGTTTTGGATATTTTATGAGTATGATAATATGAGTTAAGTCCTTTATGCATGCCCATTCTCATGCAAGAATTTTAGAGAGATTTTTGGGAGATTCAAGGTCTTCTTCACCAAGTTTCCAAAATTTCTTTGGGGGTATTCAAGGAGTTTCTAATTAACCCATTTCCAAGTATGTAGGGTTTTAAAAGAGGTGGAATTCTTTCTCACCCATGGCCAATTTCGATATAAATCATGAATCCTCCTTCAAGTTTATGGGGGTTTACTCGAATGCATGAAAATGTGATTTCTCTTTATGGGTATGATTTAATTGAGTTTTAATTATGAAATTATGAATAATGGGCAGGTTTTATCATTATTTTCGTTTAATCATGTTTCAAGCTTTTAAATCCAAATTGCCCATTTGATGAAAATTCACAGAAGTTATGATTTATGATGAATACTCTATAATTTGAGTTTATTGATGATGGAAAAGCATGATTTTCAAGTTACCCATGTTTATGAGCATATTTTTAAAGAATTGAGTATGATGAAGTATTGGGAAATGCCCACATGTTGAAGAATGATTTATGAATTATGAAGTGAATTACTTGATCTATCGATTTATAATGTTGGCCAATGAAAAAGGCCTATGATTCTTGGCTAAGCATGTTTTAAAGGGGATAAATGATGATAAATGTTATATTTTATCCAATTAATCTTAATGCATTATGTTATTGATTTACATATGAGCCTATATGCATTTTTTTGGGAGCCGTATCTAGCACCGAGCAGCCCAGCGTTCAAAGGACTACGCCGGTGTCTCATAACCACGTGCCACCATGGGTTTCTAAATGATATGATGTATTGGTAATTATCCCCTCAAATGTGATATCACGCCTTATGCACGACCCTCGCCTGGCTAGCCAGGATCGGCTCTGCCCACTTAAGCGAGATAGTGGGGCATCATGAAAGGCTCTACCATGATGGTGTCGGTTATGAAGAGTCTTCCCATTGTTCCGCATGTTTTGTGCATTGTTATGTTTATGTTATTGGCTCAAGTTATATTTTGATAACGTTACTTACGATTATGATAATGAATGGTTACGAATGATTTGAAAGTCTTGAGCCCTGTGTTTTATTACGAAGATTTTGATGCAAGCATGATGTCCTTCCCCTATGTCTACCTATGAGTTTACTTTACTTCTAAAATGTCCATTTTACTTACCTTGCATACTCGGTACATTCCACGTACTGACCACATACTCTCTATGTTGTATCATTTCATGATACAGGGTTTGGATCTGAGGCTCATCTTCATCCTTAGCCCATCTCAGCTTACGCTATCAGCTTGTTGGTGAGTCCTCATGTTCCGAGGGCCGTTTGATAAATTTTTCATGTTGATTATGTTTCAGTATTACTTGGGTTAGTTGGGGATGTTGTCCATTCAACCCATCTTATGTATTAGAGGCTTTCGGACAAATGCGTGGTACTTAGCTTATGCAAATGTTTGGTACTTCCTGATGCTATGTCATTTGTTCACTCCCAACTACACGCAAGTGCACGTGGTCGTACAAGTAATAAAGTGGCTTTATTTCAAGCCAGGTATCAAACCCACAGGAACTGTAATGTGGCAGTAATTTTTCTTTAAGTGTTTAGTATACACACTTCTTTATACAAGCAGGCAAACAGAACAAATAGTGATTTTTCAAGAATATTAGTTAATGTAACTTTAAGTAAAAGATTGTAAATTATAATCGAAACAATAATACGAACAAGCTAAGGTTAAGGCAAAACATGCAGAGATGTAATTTATTGATTAAATTTCAGTCAACGCTTCTCTTTGGTTGTCAGTCAGGAATTATTAACCAATGGATTGGGTCTTTCGAACTCCTCTCCAATTAAAGAATCATGAGACTCACATTACACATTTCTATGATGCAAAAACCTCATATTCTAGCAATACACAACAAATTCCATAGATGACCAAATATGACATTACAGATATATTTCTATTATGAATGTTAATCTTCTCTTAATTTCTCAACCAAGACAAGAACATATCCTACCAATTCACATCTATCCAATTAATCTTCCTTTCGAAATTAAAACTGGAATTCTAGGATTTACATTAACAATGGCCAAGCATTAATGTAGTGAAAACCAGAATTAGTAGAACAACTGTTGTAGAGAAGATAAAAACTGAAATAACATCAATTACATACTACTGCAATCATCCTCAACCTTAGCCAAAGGTGAATTAGCCACTCATTTGATGATTAAACATCTTCAATTAAGTAGAAATCATACAAGCAATTGAAATCTATGAGAAAAAGGAAGAAAATTAACCTAAGAACTTCTTCAGCTCAACTGCTTGATACCTATGTTCTAGCATGAAATGTCAGATATATTAAATAAAACCTAAGTGTGCTATTTATACAAGTGAGAAATTTCTCGAAATAAACTGGCAACGTGGCACGGAGGGTATCGCGGAGCACCAGCTCCGTGCCACGGCCCGGTCGCGGAGCCTCACTGGAACTGGGGTGTTGGATTATTATCCTTAGCGTGGCACAGAGGCTATCGCGGAGCCTCAGCTCCGTGCCACGGACGTAACGCGCACCTTCACTAGAATCCAGGTGTGCAGCTAAGCCTTCCCACCATGTCACTGAAGTGAACGCGGAGCATAGGCTCCGTGACACGGTGCCGTCACGCACCTTCACTGGAAGTCAGTTCAAATATCCCTCTACGCAGAATGCCTCTGCGATGGTGGCGTGACACGGCCTCTATCACAGAGCATCATGTTTTTTAGCATTTTCTTGCCGACTTCCGAGTTTTGCTTCCGAGTCCATTCCTCCAATTCACCAACTTGTAGATTAGTTTTCAAAATTCATTCCAACTGCAAAAACAATAACTAATCATGTTGGTTAGTATAAATCCACATTTACATAAAAATCACATGAGAATGTATACATAAAAGTAGATAACCAAGTTCAAATTAAGTAATAAAATATCACTTGGGCATGCAATTATGCCCAAGATCACCTACCCCACACTTAAAGCCTTGTTCATCCTCGAACAACCCTTTCACATCTCATGTAATTGAAGGCTCACTCATAGCTATTTTAGCACGATAATTCAAGTTATGACTATAAGGATTATTTAAGATAGCAAGTTAAAAAAAATAGGGCATGCATGATTTAATCATTGAAATGAATTACAACTACGTTCAGACTTTCTAACCTCAAGAATCGACTCTCAATCTTAGCAAACTCATGCACATCAACCGATTAAGAAATCCACATGAATGTTATCTCTCATTAAACATGTGCCCTCACAACACAAGAGAGTTACCCCATTTTTACTTCAAAAGAATCTCAAATCACAAAAGGTATGGGCATATGAATAATATGACGCTCACTCTCTCAAAGAATTCACATGTATCATGTGGTGAACCATAAGCTTTCCCTTAGTGTTTACTCCACTAATTTTAGGATGTATGAACGTAAGATCAAGTAGGACTTAATGGGTTGTAATGTAAGCCAAGGGACAGGTAGGTACTATTCTGTCCAGTAATAGTGACTATCTTCCCCCAAGCGCTTTTAATACATCCACATTCATTAAAGACATCTTCTCTATACTTCCTCCGCACTCTTCTCACTCTTGAATATTCTCTTTTTGTTCCCATTTCTTTAACCACACTCAGCTTACTAGTAAAGCGTATTTAAGCAAATTTTTCATTTACTTTCTTACTCTCTACTAATAATCAATCATTTTCAACCAGGTGCACCTTTGTCCTTTTCTCAACTTTCACAACTTCTACTTTTCCTTCTGTTTCACGCTTCTCACTCCTTCACTCTTTGGAATTTTTCACTTAAGCGCTTAGGAGTTTTGGATCAAATTCACGGCTAATGAAAGAAAAGGATTAAGCTTATGTTGTAACTATCAAAGAATAGGCTTAAGGCTCAATGGGGCTAACTAGGATTTAACATTCAAAGTAGGTAAGATAAGGGATAAAATTTAGGTTCATTCAAAGAAATGCCTACATCCTCTCCTACAATCCACATCCTTCATTTCGTTTTATATACACACCAGGAAAGTTCTAGACACTTCATAGTAGCATGGAATATTAGAAAAACTCAAACTCACTGCACATGGTCAATTTAAACATATTCACAGATTCTTAACTCAGTTAATTACAAGAATTCAAAATTAAGCCTTAATCACATTGAGTTGAATTCTAGAGCCTAGGTGTCTCAACATGTTTAACACACTTGCATGCTTCCATCCGAATCACACTTGCATCTTACAATATAGCACATAACAAGAATGTCGAACCATTAATTAGCTATGTGTTCAAAAACATCTAGACCTACTGACTAAATTTTCCTTAAGACGGTCGTCATCCATCCATCATAAGGAATAGTCTCTATCTAAGACTTCGGTTCAAAGGGACTATTCTCGAAAAAAGCACCGAAAACAAAAACCGAGAAACCCAAATCAAAAAAATAGAAACAAAATAAAAAAATAAAAATAGCAAATAACTTACACAACTAATTAAACAAATAACTCCTTAACAAATTATTACAATTACATCACCAGCATCAACACACAAAATCATCAACATAACACGAAACACAATGTCACACATTAAACAGCCACAGAAGCACAAGCACAACACAGTCTTACTACACCAGCACCTAACTACTCCCACCCCATACTTAGTTGGAACACTGTCCCCAGTGTTCGCATATCTACAATTAAAAAAAAAGTTTGGGTGGTGTAACTCCCTGATCAATCAAAATGTTCAATTTCTTCATCAGGTGCTAATGCCTCATTGTTCGGTGCGTTTGTTAGGGGTTATAAACCGACACGCAAGTGCACGTGGTCAAACAAGTAATAAAGTGGCTAAGTAAGCCAAGTATCGATCCAAGGAGACTCAGGATAAGTAAAATTTCTTAAGTACACTATATTCTTATCTTACTTCTAATTATGCTAACAATAGCGTAACCAACAGTTAAATAAGTTTTTGGTTATAAAATATATATATACTAAAACTATTAACAATTATTTACTGTGAATTTAAACTATGGATATGAGCATGCCAAGGTTAAGAACAAGTAATAAACTTGATTGTACTCATAATTCGATTATTCTTCTCTTCATGTTGCTAGCCAAGAACATTAGCCTAGAAATTAAAACTCTCGTATTTAATTTCACTTTAGAATCATAAACCATTCGTCTACATTTCTGTGATCAAATGCAATTTATGACCTAGCACTACAATTTCGGTTCCTAAATTGACTAATACGGCTTTCAAGTATATTTCTATCAGGAAAGCACATCAAAACCCAATTTTTCCAAATCAAGTTAAGAACAATACCCTATTAATTCACAACTTTCCAATTTCGTGCTCTCTCGAGTGAAATTGGACTTTTTAGATGTACATTAATATCGGCCACACACCAACGCAGTAAGAACAAGAATTAATAGAACAACATGGAAGAAGAAGAAGAAAACCATATAATTAACAATCAAAATTCATCACCATTATTCAAAACCTCAGCAAGGAAGAGAATTAGCCACTCATTTGTGGATTAATCATCCTAAAACAAGTGTAAATCATACATACAATTGATTGAAAGAAGAAAGGAAGAGAAGAAATCCCTTAGCTTTTTCGTCCCTCAACTGCTTCTAACCCACGTCCTTGCTCCACCAAGTCTGAACTCTGAAAAATAAACCTAAGTGTGCTATTTATAGTAGTAGGACTCTTTCCCGGAATAACAAGCAACATGTCACGGAGTGCATCGCGGAGCACGGCCTCCGTGACAAGCTACGGATGCGGAGGCCCTCTGGAAATCACCCGAAATCGGCCCGGGCAGCATCCTGCCGCATTGGCAGCGGGTCACGCTGCTTGGGTAGTGCATTGGCAGCCCTTGGTCGCGGAGGCCACCTGTCGTGGCACGTTGACAATGCGCAGGTGGGGTGTTGTGAGCGGCCTGCCTGCCGTGGCACCTTGTCGACGCGCCGGTGGGCTGTTTTGTGCCTCCACTTTTTCGACGTTCGCGTGTTGATTCCGTTTCCAAGCGTCTACCTCACCAACTCATGGATTAGTTTCTCAAAAGTCATCAAAACCTACAAAACAAAGGCTAATCATGTTGGTTAGCACATATCTTTACTTTATCTCAAATTACATGAAAATGTATACAATAATCTTAGATAAACAAGACTAATTTAAGTCGTAAAGCATATCTCGGGCATATATGTTTGCCCGTGATCACAACCCCACATTTAAAGCCTTGTTCGTCCTCGAACAACCTTTTACATATCATGCATATGGAGACTCCCACATAACTAATTTAGCAAGAGAATTCAAGTTACGACTATAATGATTACGTAAGATACAAGCTAAAAATAGAGCATGCCTGATTTAATCATTGAAATGAAGTACAACTATGTTAAGACTTCTTAACCTCAAGAATCGACTCTCAATCTTAGCAAACTCATGCAAATCAACTGATTAAGAAATCCCACATGAATTATATCCTTCATTCAACATGTGCCCCTCACGGAAAGAGAGTTACCCAATTTCACACGCAAAAACAATTTTTATATCACATCATGTGTGGGTATATGAATAGAATTACGCTCACTCTCACAAAGAATTCACATGCATTATGTAATGACCCATAAGCTTGCCCTTAGTGTTTTATTCCACTAATTTAAGGATGTATGAATGTAAGATCAAGTAGGACTTTTTAGGTTGTAATGTAACTCAGGTGCGGGTAGGTACTATTATGATCAGTAATAGTGACTATCTTTCCTAAGCGCTTTTAATACATCACGCCTTCATTACAAACTTCCCTTTTCTCACTTCACCTTTTTCTCTTTTCATCTTTGTTTTTCCTCTTTTGTTCCCCCCTTTCTTTAGGCACTTTTAGCTTATTAGTAAGGAGTTCTATAAGTAACTTTTCATTTATTTATTTTCTTACTCCCTACTAATACTCACCCATATTCAAACAAGTGCACCTTTGTCCTTTTCTCACTTCTCCAACTTGCTACTTTTCCTTTCTTTTCATTCTTCTCACTCCTTTACTCTTTCGGATTTTTCCTTTAAGCGCTTAGGAGTTTTGGTTCTATTTCAAGTCTAATGAAAGAAAAAGGATTAAGCTTATGTTGCAGCTGTCAAAGAATAGGCTCAAGGCTCAATGGCGTTAACTAGGATTAATTTTTCAAGGTAGGTATAATGAGGGATAAAAGTTTGGTTCATTCAAAGAAATGCCTAAATCATCTCCTACAATTCACATCCTTCATTTCGTTTTATATACACACCAGGCAAGTTCTAGACATTTCATAATAGCACAGAATACTCAAAAACCTTACACTCATGGCACATGCTCAAATCAAGACACATTCAGTAGACTCTTACTCAGCTAATCACAAAAATTCAGAATTAAGCTTCAATCATATTGAGTCAAATTCAAGAGCCTAAGTTTCTCGAACAAAGTTATACACTTGCATGCTTCACACTGAACATACGTGCATCTTACAACCATGTATAGCACATAAAAAGAATATCAAGCCATCAATTAGCTACGGGCTCAAAAACCATCCTATTGACTAATTTTCCTCAAGACGGTCGTCATCCATCCATCGTTGGAAACAGTCTCTAACTATGACTAAAAACATTCTATACAGACAAAGAAAAAGAAAAAAAAAGTTTATTCTTCGGTTCAAAGACTCCCCGTCGGAAAAGAACCGAAAAGAAAAACCAACGGGTGATGAAGTCATGCTTAATTCACAAAAAATTTTCAAATTTTTCAAATTTCTCACCAACTTTTGCACAAGCATTACATTCACCAAAATCGTTAAGCACAGAAAATTTTGAAATTTCCCTTGAAATTTCCCTCACCCCACACTTAAATCATGCTATGTCCTCATAGCATCAAATTAAAATTTACAAAGGGTGAGAAATACTCCCTGAGGCCTTTAGGCTTAGCTAACAGCATGCGTTTCTTCGACTTTGCACAAGTGGGTGTTCAACCCCACACTTTTTCTCTTCCATGCTTGTTAGCTTCCTCCTCCACGGGTACTCAGACTTCCCCTCCATCTATGCTTAGCTTTCCACCAAAACAACACAAGATGAAAAATAAATAAAATCAACTTAAATGCAAGAAATTAAAATGGTACGCATGGTACCCTTGGGTTGCCTCCCAAGCAGCGCCTAATTTTTCATCGCGGCACGACGTACCAAGTTTCACCACTTTTTCCTCCACCTTGAGGATATGAATCTCACCCCTAATTTCTTTTCTAATTTCCTCTTATGCTCCAGGGGTGGTGGTGAAAAATTGTAAGGACCAAATAGTAGGTGTTGCCTTTTTAACTTATTGGCCCTCAAGTAAGCGAAGTCATTTTGTCTCTCTGAGTTAGCAAATTTCAAAATATACGGGGCTTGGTCCTCCTCTAGACATTTCTCTATAAGCTTGGAAGACTCTATTTCTATGTTGTCAACCAAACTTAATGTCGAAAAATGATTCGAGTGTGGTCCAATACACCTCAACTCTGAAACTGCATTGTGCTTGACCTCCTTACTTGTAAACGCCTTCTTAACATCGACATCTATCTCTCCATTAATGTCAAATGGGGGGTACTCTATCTCTTCTTCCATGAATGGATTTTCCATAAGTGTGAGCCCATCACGGGGGCACTCAAGAGATTCTGATTGTTGGGCTTCATCCAAAAATTCACCCTTGTCTTCCTCTTGTAGTTCCTCTTGAATATCGGCTAAAACTGTTGCCTGCGATTTATCACACGCTTCAGCTTCAGTGATCATCTCCGTGAATTTGATGCTCATCCTTTCTAGAGCCTCTGCATTCTCTTCTTGCTGAATTCTCAATACTGCCATCGCCTCCTTCATTGCTTCTGATTGCTCCAAGAGTTGTTTCAGCATGTCTTCTATTCGAGCTTGGCATCCCAAGTCCTCATTTTCAGCATGCCTATATTCAGGAAAAACAATAGAAGGATCATAGTAGGGGCTTGGGGGAGGGGAATATGCATTCGGACAGCCATCCCAATGGCCATCTTGACCACCACATATATTACACGTGTTACATTGTTGCCACAAGTGGTGTCCTCCGCAATTCAGACAAGATTCACTAAAATATGGGTATCCACCATTGAAACCATTTATATTCCACGATGTCATGTCAATAAGGGTGTTCGAAAAAGAAAAAGTAAAATGCAAAAGAATTAAAACAAACAATACGACCAAGTTGTCAGCACTTAAGAAAATAAAAAAAATACAGTAAATTGACACTTAATACAATTTCACCAATTGCCTAGTCTCCCCGGCAACGGCGCCAAAAACTTGTTCGGTGCGTTTGTTAGGGGTTATAAACCGACACGCAAGTGCACATGGTCAAACAAGTAATAAAGTGGCTAAGTAAGCCAAGTATCGATCCAAGGAGACTCAGGATAAGTAAAATTGCTTAAGTACACTATATTCTTATCTTACTTCTAATTATGCTAACAACAACGTAACCAACAGTTAAATAAGTTTTTGGTTATAAAATATATATATACTAAAACTATTAACAATTATTTACTGTGAATTTAAACTATGGATATGAGCATGCCAAGGTTAAGAACAAGTAATAAACTTGATTGTACACATAATTCGGTTATTCTTCTTTTCATGTTGCTAGCCAAGAACATTAGCCTAGAAATTAAAACTCTCGTATTTAATTTCACTTTAGAATCATAAACCATTCGTCTACATTTCTGTGATCAAATGCAATTTATGACCTAGCACTACAATTCCGGTTCCTAAATTGACTAATACGGCTTTCAAGTATATTTCTATCAGGAAAGCACATCAAAACCCAATTTTCCCAAATCAAGTTAAGAACAATACCCTATTAATTCACAACTTTCCAATTTCATGCTCTCTCGAGTGAAATTGGACTTTTTAGATGTACATTAATGTCGACCACACACCAATGCAGTAAGAACAAGAATTAATAGAACAACATGGAAGAAGAAGAAGAAAACCATATAATTAACAATCAAAATTCATCACCATTATTCAAAACCTCAGCAAGGAAGAGAATTAGCCACTCATTTGTGGATTAATCATCCTAAAACAAGTGTAAATCATACATACAATTGATTGAAAGAAGAAAGGAAGAGAAGAAATCCCTTAGCTTTTTCGTCCCTCAACTGCTTCTAACCCACGTCCTTGCTCCACCAAGTCTGAACTCTGAAAAATAAACCTAAGTGTGCTATTTATAGTAGTAGGACTCTTTCCCGGAATAACAAGCAATGTGTCACGGAGTGCATCGCAGAGCACGGCCTCCGTGACACGCTACGGATGCGGAGGCCCTCTGGAAATCACCCGAAATCGGCCCGGGCAGCACCCTGCTGCATTAGCAGCGTGTCACGCTGCTTGGGCAGCGCATTGGCAGCCCTTGGTCGTGGAGGCCACCTGTCGTGGCACGTTGCCAACACGCAGGTGGGCTGTTGTGAGCGGCCTGCCTGCCGTGGCACCTTGTCGACGCGCCGGTGGGCTGTTTTGTGCCTCCACTTTGCCGACGTTCGCGTGTTGATTCCATTTCCAATCGTCTACCTCACCAACTCATGGATTAGTTGCTCAAAAGTCATCAAAACCTACAAAACAAAGGCTAATCATGTTGGTTAGCACATATCTTTACTTTATCTCAAATTACATGAAAATGTATACAATAATCTTAGATAAACAAGACTAATTTAAGTCGTAAAGCATATCTCGGGCATATATTTTTGCCCGTGATCACTCATCTCCAAGATCAGAATCTTCTCCGCCGTCCTCCTCTGACTCAATGTCTGAGTCATCCCGATGCGTTTCCTCATCAGTAGGGACGTCGTCATCAACTGGTTCTACAAATGCAGGCTCAACTCTGCATAATGCTCGGGCATGCTCATTAAATGGATAATCCATGTCGAGCTACCAAAATTCATCCTCCGTAGCAGGCCTTCCACCAATCCACAGTTGCAGCATCTGCATCCCATACATTCGGGCCATGTATTGGTCGTCCCGAGCATGTCGCTCGGTGAGTGTAAGCACAAGCCCAAATTTGGTATCAGGTGCTTTGGTCTTAGTGACATCCAAAGCACGTCGGTCAAGTTGAGGAATGTAGTCCAAGGCCTCCTCTTCAATACCATGGCCCCTAAGGAAAGTTGTTAGAAGACCACCGAAACCATACCGATGCCCTTGATAAAGTCTAGCTTTCTTCATGACGGAAATAATCACCGCTCCAACATTTATCTCCAGTCCTTTCATCAATGCATACACCAAACAAACTCTGTCCCGGGTGACATCGGTCATGTACACCCCCGGGATTAGGCAAGTACACACTATCTTCAACCAGATCCTTGCTTCTCTATTCATTTGGGAGTACGGCAATGTCTGATGATATCCTCTTTCCTTGTGACAACTCCACCTAGCTGTTGATCTTTCTCCACATAATGTGCGTTTAATATCTGCATATGGTGGAGTGATATTCAGCTGGCGGAGGACATGCACGTCTGTTTCCCGTGTCCCTAAGATGGCACTAAGATGCTGTGGTTCAAAAGTAACCACTTGTCCTCTGATCTTGACTGTGTGGCTGCGCACGGTGGGGTTCCAATTAGCATAGAATTCCCTTATGAGATGGAGATTGCACTCTTTGGGTTCTTCAAAGATGAAGTTTAACCCAAGAGTGTTTATCCTGTGTAGGATTCTCGGGAATTCTTGAGCTAGTGGTTCCCGTGCTATTTGTTCCTCTGGGAAATACTTGGTTTCCTTGTGTTTGGTGTACCATTTCTTTCCCTCATTTGTAACCCATCGTGTTCCATGTTGTCTACATTCCCCCCTTGGAACAGGTTGTGCCGCTAGCACTGCTGCCCCAATTCTCAGTCTTTTTATGCTGGCGCCAGATGTGGATGCGCCTTTCCCTTTTTTCTTGTCTTCCAGACATTTGTCCTGTCCATCAAAAGCATATATTTCAAATGTCATTCATGGTATAGTTGGCTACTACTAAGGCTGGGCTTAAATTGATCACCCCACACTTAGTCGTTAGTCGTAGTCAATACAATTCGACAAGAACAACCACATAATTTCAGCACTTATTTCCCAAAAGGTTTAGTGCATTCATAAAAGTCGATGGACAGTTTCATTGTACTACTCAGACTTCATACAATGCATTATTAAAGTTCATCCATCTATCCCTTTATAAACTCATGAGAAATTCTAAAGTTTGTGCACACAAACCTATTGGATTTTTCTTACTTTCATCCCCAAAAATCAATCTTCAACCATAACATAATCTAACTTTAATCACAACATTTTTCAACTCAAACAACAGGCACAACCCAAAATATCTCCATTTCTACCCTTTTCTTCTTTTTCCCAACTCAATTCTCAACCCGAGTTATCAACAATTTAACATTTTCAATACAAATCATGTAATTATTGAGTTCATAACACAACATTAGCACAAAATCAACATTCATCCATGACCCAATCAATTACACATCTTATTAATAACTTAGGGCAGAATTTCATCAAAGAAAACATGTTCAAGAATCGAAATATGCAACAAGAATGAGAAAAAATTCGAGAAAATACCTATACTTGAAGAGTTTTAAGAAGAATTGAAGAAATTTCCCTAGCTAGGGCCGTGGCACCTTGAGGGAGAAGGGGGATTGGGAGTTTTGTCGCAGAGGATTTCAGAAAAATGGGGAAAAATAAGAATTTTGGGGTTAAAAAGAGTGACTTCGCGCGGGTCAGCCTGCTGCCCCGAACTAACCCGACGCGAAATTGGCCTTAACGTATCACGGAGGCCAACGTGGAGGGTAAGCTCCGTGACACGGAGCCGATGCGGAGGCTTACTGGAAACCTGAATATACCTGGGATTTGCCTCAACGTGTCACGGAGGGTAACGTGGAGGTCAGCCTCCGTGACACGGAGCCAACACGTAGGCTTACTGTTTCTTGCCCCAATTTTCACTTTTTTACCTTTATTTTTCCACGTGTGATTTTTGTATTTTTGCCCTCCATATTTCCTAAAAATCATCAAACAACAACAACTTGTTAGAAAATCATGGGTTGCCGCCCACCTAATGCGAGCCTATTTTTTATTTTCTCTTTTTTTATATTTTCTTTTTTGAATTTGTTCCTAACTAGTCTAGTACATTACATCCACGGGTTGCCTCCCGTGCAGTGCCTGGTTTACCGTCGCGGCTCGACGCTTGACATCCTCATTCATCTACTAAGGTGATAGACGTCTTCTCTCGATTAATGTCTTCACCCTAGTAGTGCTTATACCTTTGTCCATTCACCAAAAATGTGGCACTTTTATCCTCTTTCCACAATTCAACTGCCCCGTGTGGAGTCATCCTTGCTACTTCAAACGGCCCTGACCACTTGGAGTGCAATTTCCCTGGAAAGAGTTTCAACCTAGAGTTGAATAGCAACACCTTTTGGCCTGGCTCAAAGATTCGATGCACCATGTGTCTATCGTGCCACCTTTTCTTTTTTTTTTTGTAGCATTCTACACTTTCATATGCGTGCCATCGAAACTCGTCCAACTCACTCAGCTGCATCAATCTCCTCTTTCCTGCAAGCTCAGGATCCATGTTCAGCTTTCGCACAGCCCAAAAAGCTCGATGTTCCAGCTCCACGAGTAGATGACATGCCTTCCCATAAACCAATTTGTACGGTGAAGTCCCAATGGGTGTCTTATATGCAGTTCGATATGCCCATAACGCATCATCCAGTTTTCTTGCCCAATCCAAGCGTTGTGCGTTCACCATTTTCTGCAAAATCTATTTAATTTCCCTGTTTGACACCTCTACTTGCCTGCTAGTTTGGGGATGATATGTTGTAGCCACTTTATGCCGAACCCCATATTTCGCTAGCAAATTCCTGAACCCTGCATTTAAAAAATGTGCCCCTCCATCACTGATAATTGCTCGTGGCGTACCAAACCTGGTGAAAATCTGCTTCTTCATAAATCTAGTCACCACCTTGTTGTCATTACTGGGACAAGCTTCTGCCTCAACCCACTTAGACACGTAGTCCACCACCACCAAGATGTATCGATTGCCAAACAATGGTGGAAACGGTCCCATAAAATCTATCCCCCACACATCAAACACCTCAACTTCCAATATGTGATGCAATGGAATTTTCTGTCTTCTGTCGATTGTTCCTGTTCTTTGACATTATCACATACTTTAACATAAGCTGCAGCATCTTTGAACAATGTGGGCCAAAAGAACCCAAATTGCAGCACTTTGTGAGCAGTACGCTCTCCTCTATGATGACCTCCATATAGCGATGAATGACAACTCCTCAGCACCTCTGCCGTCTGGCTTTCTGGAATGCATCGCCTCATCACTTGATCTGGTCCTTGCTTAAATAGATACGGCTCATCTCACATGTAGTACCAAGATTCATGCCTCAGCTTCTTCCTTTGTTGAGCCGTTGCCTCAGGTGGGTATACTCCACATACCAACAAGTTCACAATATATGCATACCAAGGGAGTTTAGCTTCCTTTATTGCCAAGAGTTGTTCATCGGGGAACTCTTCTCTGATGCGCTCCCCTTCCTTCATATGTGAACGGTTCTCTAGCTGCGATAGGTGATTTGCAACCTAATTTTCACTTCCCTTCCTGTCTCGGATCTCCAGATCAAACTCTTGCAGCAATAATATCCACCTGATTAGCCTGGGCTTCGCATCTTTCTAGCCAAATAAATACTGAATTGCCGCATGATCAGTGTGTACCACCACTTTTGACCCCACTAGATATGATCTAAACTTGTCAAATGCAAACACTAGAGTTAGCATCTCCTTCTCAATGACTTTATAATTAACTTGTGCAGCGTCAAGTGTTTTTATTGTATAGTAGATGGAATGAAAAATCTTATTCCTTCGCTGCCCCAATACCGCTCCTACAGCCACATCACTTGCATCACACATTAACTCAAAAGGATATCCAATCAGGAGCAATGAGAATAGGAGCTTCCACCAGCTTCTTTTTCAGCTCCTCAAATGCTTCTACACATTCCTTGTCAAATTCAAACTTCACCTCTTTTTCTAGTAACCGGCATAACGGTCTAGAAATTTTAGAGAAGTCTTAAATAAACCGCCTATAAAACCCAGCATGTCTTAGAAAGCTACGGACTCCCTTAACTGATACTGGCAGTGGTAGCTTTTCAATCACCTCTATCTTTGCACGATCAACCTCCAAACCTCTGCATGAAACCTTATGGCCAAGGACAATACCCGCCTTGACTAAAAAGTGAAACTTTTCCTAGTTGAGCACTAGGTTTGAGTCTTCACATCTAGCTAACACCTTGTCAAGATTCTGCAAACACATAGCAAACGAGTCACCAAAAATAGAAAATTCATCCATAAATACCTTGACATAGTCTTCCACCATATCGTGGAATATCGTCATCATGCATCGCTGGAATGTGGCTGGTGCATTGCATAGACCAAAAGGCATCCGCCTAAAAGCATATGTCCCATAAGGACATGTAAACGTGGTCTTCTCCTGATCTTTTGGTGTTATGACTATTTGATTATAGCCAGAGTAACCATCCAGAAAGCAATAATATTCCTGCCCTGCAAACCTGTCCAACATCTGATCAATGAATGGAATAGGATAATGATCTTTACTAGTGGCCTCATTGAGCTTCCTATAATCCATGCAAATTCGCCAGCCCGTGATTGTACGTGTGGGAATCAGCTCATTCTTCTCATTTGTGACCACTATCATCCCCCCTTTCTTTGGAACGCATTGAACTGGGCTAACCCATTCGCTGTCTGAGATGGGATATACCACTCCTGCATCCAGCCACTTGATCACTTCCTTTCTGACTACATCCTTCATCACCGGGTTCAATCTCCGTTGATGTTGCATGGTGGGTTTGGATCCCTCTTCCATAAATATCATGTGCATGCAGAAAGCTGGACTAATCCCCTTAATGTCTGACATCTGCCATCCCATTGCTCTCTTTCTCCTCTTAAGGACCACCAATGCATCTTTCACTTGTGCATCTGTCAGTTCTGCTGAAATGATGACTGGTAAGGTGTCATCTTCACCCAAGAATACATACTGCAGATGTGGAGGCAATGTATTTAACTCCAATTTAGGTGCCTCCTCTATTGATGGCTTTCGAGATGGTTCCAACGACCTATTCAATGGTTCAAAATCTTGCTTCCTAAAGAACCATTTTGGCTCATTCAAAGTCTGCACAATATCATATGTCGCACTGTCCCCAAAATGATCATGTCCCACCAAGGCTCTCTCCAAGGGATCCTGTGAGTCAATAATCTGAAGGGTCGACTCCTGATTCAAAACACTGATTGCTGATAACTCTTCATAAATGGTCGGTAGCTTCATGGCCTTGTAGACATCAAAGACCTCTGCCTTATCATGAGCTCTCATGGTTAACTGCCTAGCAGCTACATCAATTAAGGCTCGCCCGGTTGCCAAAAAGGGACGTCCCAAAATAAATGGGACTTCTGCGTCTAGCTCAAAATCAAGAATTATAAAATCCACCAGGAAAATGAGGGAGCCTACTTTCACTAGCACATCCTCCACAATTCCATCAGGTCTTGCCAATGAATGGTCAGCTAGTTGCAAGATCACAGTAGTGGATCTAGGACTGTCCAGCCCCAGCTTCTTGAATACTGATGTTGGCATCAAATTTATAATTGCTCCCAAATCGCACAAACCACGAGCTCGAATAGACTGCCCAATTGTAATCTGAATGGTGAAGCTCCCAGGATCCTTGAGCTTTGTCGGCAATTGATTCTGTATACGGGAGGTGCACTTCTCAGTAAGTGCAACTGTAGCATACTCTATCTATTTGCTCTTGTTTGCTACAATGTCTTTGATGTACTTGGCATATTTTGGCACTCCCTGCAACACATCAACTAAAGGAAGATTAATATGTACCTGCTTCAACACTTCCATGAACTTCTTGAAGCATGCTTCCTCCTTGTGCTTTTTCAATCTTTGAGGAAACGGGGGCGGTGGTCTTTTCATCTCTACTGCCTTTTCCTTCCCCCTCACATCATCGTTTCCTTCATCCTTTTTTGTTGCTCCAGATTTCTGAGGTGGCCTTTCGGTTTCCACCTCCTTGAGTTTCTTTCCACTCCGGGTAGTAATTGCATTCACCTGCTTAGGATTTGGGTCTGTATCACTTGGTAATTCTCCCCTCGGTCTAGTATTTTGGGCTCCAGCTAACTGTCCCAACTGATACTCCAATGCCTTTGTAGCTAACTGCTGATTTTTCATATCAGCTGTCAATTTTACCTGATCAGCCTGCATCTGCGCCTGGTTAGCTATTATGGTTTTGAGCATATCCTCGATGTTGCTGGACTGAGGAGGTGCATTATTTCCTCTGAACTGTGGCTGCAAATTGTGATGACCCCCTTGATTTCAGTGCACGCCCTGATTTGAACTCTGTCCCTGATGACTATTACTCCCCCATGAAAAATTCAGTTGATTCCTCCAATTTGGGTTGTAACTATTGCCATACTACTGATTACTGCTCCTCTGGGCGTTTCTAACAAAATTTACCGAATCTGGATTTGCACCACAACACTCAGTTGAATGTTCACTACTTCCACAGACTTCACACCATACCAGATGAACTGCATTGACTGGGGCTTGTGCTTGGCTCAAGCTCATACTGCTGAAATGAGTGTTAAGTTGATTTTGCAAAGCAGCTATCTGTGCAGCGATAGCTGTGAATCCATCCACCTCAAAGACCCCTGCGGCTTTCTTTGCTCCCCCTCGAGTTGTATCCGCATTCCCATTCTGGATTACCTTGTGAAATACGGTTCAACAAGGTGTAAAGCTCTTCGTAGGTCTTTTCCAGTGCCTGTCCCCTGGCTGCTGAATCTAACAAAATCTTCGTATGCAGTTCCAAGACCTCAATGAATGTATGCACCAACACATAATTAGACTAGTGATGGTGAGGACAATCTCTGAGCATTGACTTGAACCTCTCAAAAGCCTGATACAAATTCTCGCCATCTCTCTGTTTGAAGCTTAGAATCTGACTACTAAGCCTGGCTGTCTTCCCTGATGGAAAGAATCGTATCAAAAACTTCCTCGCTAGGTCATCCCAAGTAGTAATAGAATTTGGAGGTTAAGCCTTCAACCATCTCTTGGCTTCCCCCAATAGTGAGAACCAGGAATACTGTAAGCCTCACATAATCAGATGATACTCCAGTGGGTATATATGTGTCACTTATCTCCAAGAAGTTTTGGAGATGTTGTTGTGGATCGTCATGAGGGAGACCTGTAAATTGCCCGCTGGTGTGCAATAACTGCACCATATTCTTCTTAAGTTCAAACCTCTCTCCTAGATCCAGCCTGCGAATGCTGGATGTTACATTGTTTGCATGTGGGATTGCCACCTCGCGGACCGGTCTTGCTACCATCTCTTCGGGCACTAAAACTACCCTTACAATCGGTGGTTGTTGTTGTTGCTCCAGAATTGCTCTCCTTAATAACTGCAACTTCTTTTCTAGAGCTTCCCTCTTCTATAGATTAAATTGTCTCTCCGGTTCTAAAAACGTATCCACCAACTCCTTATCTCTTGCCGGCGTTCAGAAACAACTTAGTACCTGCAAGAGAAATGCTAAGATCAAGTTGTCAACACTTGTATCGAACTTGTAAACTAACACTAAGAAAATTAAGTCACCAATTGCCAGTCCCGGCAACGGCGCCAAAAACTTGTTCACTCTCATACACGCAAGTGCACGTGGTCGTACAAGTAATAAAGTGGCTTTATTTCAAGCCAGGTATTGAACCCACAGGAACTGTAATGTGGCAGTAATTTTTTTTTAAGTGTTTAGTATACGCACTTCTTTATACAAGTAGACAAACAGAACAAATGGTGATTTTTCAAGAATATTAGTTAATGTAACTTTAAGTAAAAAGATTGTAAATTATAATCGGAACAATAATACGAACAAGCTAAGGTTAAGGCAAAACATGCAGAGATGTAATTTATTGATTAAATTTCAGTCAACACTTCTCTTCGGTTGTTAGTCAGGAATTATTAACCAATGGATTGGGTCTTTCGAACTCCTCTCCAATTAAAGAATCATGAGACTCACATTACACATTTTTGTGATGCAAAAACCTCATATTCTAGCAATACACAACAAATTTCATAGATGACCAAATATGACATTACAGATATATTCTATTCTGAATGTTAATCTTCTTTTAATTTCTCAACCAAGACAAGAACATATCCTACCAATTCACATCTATCCAATTAATCTTCCTTTCGGAATTAAAAATTGAAATTCTAGGATTTACATTAACAATGGCCAAGCACTAATGTAGTGAAAACAAGAATTAGTAGAACAACCATTGTAGAGAAGATAAAAACTGAAATAACATCAATTACATACTACTGCAATCATCCTCAACCTCAGCCAAAGGTGAATTAGCCACTCATTTGATGATTAAACATCTTCAAACAAGTAGAAATCATACAAGCAATTGAAATCTAAGAGAAAAAGGAAGAAAATTAACCCAAGAACTTCTTCAGCTCAACTGCTTGATACCCATGTTCTAGCATGAAATGTCAGATATATTAAAATAAAACCTAAGTGTGCTATTTATACAAGTGAGAAATTTCCCAGAATAAACTGGTAACGTGGCACGGAGGGTATCGCGGAGCATCAGCTCCGTGCCACGGCCTTGTCGCGGAGCCTCGCTGGAACTAGGTGCCAGATTATTATCCTTAGTGTGGCACGGAGGCTATCGCGGAGCCTCAGCTCCATGCCACGGACGTAACGCGCACCTTCACTGGAATCCAAGTGTGCAGCTAAGCCTTCCCACCGTGTCACTGAAGTGAACGCGAAGCATAGGCTCCGTGACACGATGCCATCGTGCACCTTCACTGGAAGTCAACTCAAATATCCCTCTAGGCAGAATGCCTCCGCGATGGTGGCGTGACACGGCCTCTATCGCGGAGCATCAAGTTTTTTTGTATTTTCTTGCCAACTTCCGAGTTTTGCTTCCGAGTCCATTCCTCCACTTCACCAACTTGTAGATTAGTTTCCAAAATTCATTCCAACTGCAAAAACAATAACTAATCATGTTGGTTAGTATAAATCCACATTTACATAAAAATCACATGAGAATGTACACATAAAAGTAGATAAACAAGTTCAAATTAAGTAATAAAATATCACTTGGGCATGCAATTATGCCTAAGATTACCATGGTTAAGTTTCTACGATGTTTTATGCTTAATATTACGCTTATTTAAATGAGATTAGTTGCATGCATGTGTCATGGGTTGACTTGGGGTCTCTTGGGGTCCCTTGTCTCGTGTCTACGATCCGGGTGTACGTTCGGGTCGTGACAACGAGGGCCATGATGAGTTATTATGTCCTCTGATGACTCGTTGTCTCCCCTCGTCGCCACCACTAGAAATCTAAAATTTTTCTTCCAACCTTGTCCATCCAACGGTTGACCTGACGAGTCGTGACCCTCCACCCATTAAGTACTTCTGAAATAGTCCTCTGATTCCGACTATGCACCTTCCAATGATGGACTCAACAACTCATTGGGTGTCATGACGGGTCGTCCCTTGACCCATTGCCACTGCAACTTCCCAACACAGCACCACTTAACGGGTCACTTAATAATCCATCAAGTAACTTAACAGATCACCTGACGAGTCGTTTTGTGACCTGGTGCAGATTCTCCTATTTTCTTTTATTCAACCCACAGGTCTGATCTTAGGGACTTTCGGGGTATTACAAGAATTTAATAATAATAATAGTAATAATAATGGCCAAAGCCCAATTGGACTAAAGACTTAAAAATCAGAAATTATTGGCGAAAAAGGGAAAAACACACAGGAGCAAGAAAAAAACAGAACACAGGAAAAAAACATGCAGAAGAGAAAAAGGAAGAAAAGAGGAGAGGAAAATAAGGATTTTCAATCCAAAGAATCAAGATAATGATCTTAGTCTCTTGCTTGAGTTATTACGCGATTATAAGAAAGTTTATAAGGTAAAACATAGAGAAATTTTGAAGAATTGAGAAAGTTTAGCCTTGGGGTTCTTTAACCCAAATCATCACTTTGAAAGGGACAATGTTATCAAATTTGATTTTGATTAATGTTCTGGAATTAACTCATTGAGGAGAATCTATTGGTGGTCATAGTTCGAAAACTTTGTCCCGTTGACTACAGTTGACTTTTTTGGTCAAACCTTTGACCACGAATTTGACTTTCATTAAAAATTAAGAAAATGTCTACCGAAGTGTTTTTGACCATTCTAAACCCATTTTTGTGTAGTTTGAGGTAATCCAGATACCCCATAGCATAGTTCTGAATTATTAAAAAGTGTGCTCGAATTGTGAATTCGAGGTAAGTGAGACTTTAACTTTGAGTCCTTTCTTCTCAAATTTGTTTTAAGAATATATATATATATATATATATATATATATATATATATATATATATGTTTTGTTTGCCTGGTCCATGTGTTGGGACGAGCGTGTGCTTGGCAGAACTGGTGGTCCTCGAGGCCAGCCGCATACATCTAATATTTAAGCACACCACAATTCTATTATTTATAATATTTCTTGGAGTGATACAGATGCGACCTATGAGGTTGGGGCATTATGTATGTTCCTAGGTATCACTGAGCATTGTGTATGCTTTTTAATGGTATTGGACATTGTGTATGCTGTTATGGAATTGTGGTGTTGAGTAAATTGTTTAGATGTCATTCATGACAATCCCTCAGTGTAAATTATGTTGAAATATAAAGTGTTCTTGATAATCAATTATGTGAACCTTGTTGAAGATTATACTATGATATAATTCTTGTGTTTGTGGTAAATTTGTATGTATGTTTTTTAACACTTGTTCCAGAGGTATTTCAAGTGTCAAATCAAGGATCTTACTGAGTTATATTTATATATAGCTCACTCCTTACTTTCATGTCTATGCAGATATAATTGTGGAGCGTGAGACTAGTGGTTAACGAGTGCACTCGTGTAGATTCTATTGCTGAGGTGAGACTCCACATTGATTTGTGGAGGCTGTCATTTCATCTTTATCTATTATATAGCCTATATTTTCCTTCTTGGGGTTTGCATGCCCGACAGTTGAACTTCTGTAACCCTATTAGATGCTCCATGGTCTTATTACGAGATTTGGGCTAGACACTTAGTATCTGAGTGATTGCTAGATTTCATAGATTGATTTTTGATCTTTTGGAATCACTATTTTCTATCTATTGATTAGTAATGTGTTTAGACTTGCACGTATTTTCTCTCAGTGCTTATATAAATGAGCAAGTGCAATGGATAAATTGGTTTGCCCGGTGGGTGATGTTAGTAGGTTTCAGTCACATCGAGGGGGTATTTTGGGATGTGACAATCATGATGGCATGCATACCTGAGTTCCCTTCATAATGTTATATTTTCATATAAGTCTAATGAATTTAATTCTTTTGTTAGATCATTGAGAATAATTCATAAAACTACTCTACCTTATTCTCCCATATCTAATTGTGTGGCAGAAACGAAAAATAGAACTTTAGTTGAGTTGACTAATGTCATGCTTATTGAGTCAATTGCACCTCTAAATTTATGGGGTGAAGCTATTTTGACTGCTTTTTATGCATTAAATCGGGTGCCTCATAAAAGGATAAAATTAACACCATTTGAGTTGTGAAAATGTCACATGCCAAATTTGGGATATCTAAGACTTTGGGTTGTCTTATTTATGTAAGGCTAATAGATCTCAAAATTACTAAATTGGGTAAAAAGTTACTAGTTGTGTTTTTCTTGGTTATGCTTCAAATAGTATAGCCTATAGATTTTTTAATCTTGAAGATAATACAATAATAAAATTAGGTGATGCTATTTTTCATGAAAATAAATTTTCATTTGGAGAAATAGAATATTGAATGTTCTTTATTTACTTGTGTTAGTCTTTGAACGTTTAGGCGTTGAAAAAAGGAAAAACTCTTGCGGAGTAGCTTGACATTCAAATACTTTAGTTGAGGTAAGTTATGATTTTATATGGAGTTAAAATTTTTGTAATGCCTTATATGTCTTATGACTTGATGAGCATGCTTGGTTGGCCTTCAGACATTCATTGTGAGAGACTTTTGTGAGTTAGTTGTACTATCAAATGAGTTCTGAATTGTCTAAATCTGTGAAAGTTGTTCATGATTTTAAAGTGCGATTATGATAATCAATATGTACTTGTGATTTGTCTTGTTTGATGAATGTTTTGAGAACATATTAACAGATGTTGGTAATATTGGGTAATACAACATTACACTAAGATGAGAGACTCGTGTCCGAGGGAGTATTTGAACGAGTGGTTGTGTGTTGATGGAGTAATACATTATTATTTGGAGATGAGTGGCTTGTGCTCGAGGTGAGCATCCGGACGAATGGTTATGTTATGAGTGGATAGTGTTCTAGGGGAGCATCCAAATGAGCAGATAAATGGGTGCGGGTATCACGCAGGTATAGTATATGTATTTCTATAGTCCCCTGCAGGTCATGACTGGATAGGAAAATATAAGACCTCCTAGAATGTGTGTACAAATATGAGACGTATAAGTGATTGGTTTGCCCAACCAGGAGTTAGCATGGGTGCCAATAACGGCCACTCAGATCATGAGAACTACCCCAAAAGAAAAAGCCGGGGACAAAAGTTGAACTGAGACAAGCCTACTAAGTTGCTCGATAGAAAGCGTCTGTATTTGAGGCTGCATTATTAAACAATACAGTGCCCCAGTAAGAGGGGCATTAGTACATGTAATCATACTATATGTAAGATGGCAAAATTAAATGAAACAAAGGCTACTGAGAAGTAGAGAAACTGACTGTGCATTAAAATCATAATTAATCATGTATAAATCATCATAAGGGTTCTGGAAAAAAAACATGCAGCTTGCCCTTTTAATATATGAAATCATGTTATAGTTGAAAACACTGTGGATGCTTGTGGCATAACCAACTTAGTACACCATGTCGACATGGATTCCAATTCGTATGCCCCGACTAGCTAAGCCACCATGTACTTTGTCTGCTAGAAGGCCTAAAATGACTTGCTAGTAAGATTTCTGAGTCATCCACTGTAGGGGAATAAATTTGAGGATGCGCCCAAAATTACAGTACGCTCCACTCCTAATTGGAAAATATAGTTTCCAGAACTTGCCCAAAAGACTAATGCCATCTCGATTAACCATTTTCTTCCTAATAAAAATCATGATACTGTAATTAACCCTTGAGCTCATAATCTGACTAATATCTGAAAATTTTTATTCTGAAATCTTGGCCTTAACTCCAGGCTCTAATTCTGTAGCATTGATGAGTTGGTAAATTCTCGAGTTGATTATTTAGATTTTATGCTTTTTTTTTTTGCTTTTGTTGCGTGCAGATGCCTAAGTTTGAAGAAAAGAGCTAAAATAGGGAAAAAGGAGGAAATAAGCAGAAGCGGTGAAATGCAGGTGTTAACCGGCGAAACGCCAGTTAAAAGATGAAGGTCACTGCCTTGCAGGAGGAATGCCATCGGGGGTTCACGAGTCACCTGTGGAGAGATGCCGGTTCAATCGCCGAATGACACTCAGAAACTTCTAAAATTGGCATTTAAGGTCTGGCGGTTTATGAATTGACATCGATGAAATGCTGGGTGAACCATTGAAGCTCACTGGAAATGACTGAAGAAGAAGAAGAGCAAGTATCCGACGGTTCACAGATTTCATCAGTGAACTTCCGATACCTTCGTCAGTTCCAGAACGACGTTATTAAGGGTATAATTGTCCATTGTTGAAAAAAGAAAGAAAAAGTACCTTACTTTTCAGGGTATAAATAGAAAGAGAAGTACACTGCAGAAAACAAGAGAAGAAAGAGGAAAAAGATAGAGAGTTAGACAAAAAAGCCAAGCTTAGCTGAAGACAATCTCATAGCTGAGAAAGGGATTTTGATTCAAATTTATAGAAGATACTCTGCTCTATTTTCTTCTTGGATGTTATTAAGTTTCAGTTGTAGTGAAGGATAATTGTGTTTTTGATTTATCTACTCTCCTTATTAAATTCACTGTTGCTATTAATGATTGTGTTTTTGAATTTCTTAACTATGAGTAGCTAAAATCATTAACTAGAGGTGTGTGATGATAAATACTTAATTGGATTGGGTATTGCTAGAGTTAACTTCATGATGTTCAATTAAGTGTAAATCTATTAGATTCCTTTCAATCTATTAATGAAGATCCATTGATTACGATATAGGTCTATCTATACTTGCTTGATTGTTTCTTGGGAGAGAATAATCAAGTATTGGAAGGGAATCTAGTAGTGGGTATTGATAAGAGGTTGTAAAATTAAGCTGGTAATAACTAAAATCACTTCCTCTTTCCTAATTAGCAACTAATAACTAGGAATAGTGAAGTTGCTGATCCAAATCAATTTGGGTGTGCTAAATTGCAGCTAGAGTTTGAGAAAATTCTAGCTAGGGGTAGTCAAGAGGCTGGGAAGTTGAGGCTACCTATTTCCTGAGATTATTTACATTTATCGAACTTATGAAGATAACCTGACCCATCCCAATCTAATTAGTATTTCATCTACACCGCACCTCTAGTATTTTATAATATTGTCTACAACTTAGCTGATCCTTTTATTTTGCATTCACTAAAGAAATTTGTGTAATTCTCTGCAAAGTTTATTTCCCCCCATTTCCTTATTTTTATGTTAAATCTATATGGTGCAAGCTAATATCAACTTCTCAATCGACGCTTGAATATCACTCCCTAGTCCTCGTGGGATTCGACCCCGACACTCGTCGGGTTACTTGTTTTGATACAACGACCGTGTATATTCTTTATTTAAGAATATATTATGGATGTTATCAAAAATGGCGCCGTTTTCGGGGACTAGCGCTTGATAATCTAGTGATTGATTGTTAAATTGAATTAGTGTGCACCGTATCTACTTGATTTGATTTACTACTGTGTTGTTAGGATCTCACCACCTTATGAGCCATCACTCCTAAGCAGGAGATAGCCCAGTGGAGGGGAACATGGAACTTGAGGAAGATAATCCGGTGATGCCGGAAGTTGCAGGAGCCATTTGCCTACCACCAACAGTAGGGAATACGGTGTTCCATGTTACTAGCACCATGTTGCACTTATTGCAGATGAAAGGGATTTTCGATGGCAAACCAAGTGAAGATGCAAACCGGAACTTGAGGAATTTCTTAGAAATTTTCCAGCCCTTCAACATCACAAACATTAGTCAAGAGTCAATCAGGTTGAGACTCTTCCCTTTCTCATTGACGGCTGAAGCAACAATGTGACTGGAGGAACTTCCTCTGGGGCGTATTACTTCATGGCAAGAGTTAATCGAGGCTTTCCTAGATCGATTTTTCCCTCCCTCAAAGATGCTACAACTGAGGGATGATATCACAAACTTCCGATAAGAACAAGGAGAGCCTTTGCACGAGGCATGGTTAAGGTTTAAAAAGAAGGTTTATATTTACCCAAATCATGGATTACCAGATGGAGTGAAAGCTTTTATAGGGCCCTTGATTCAATTAACAAATGTATTTCCAACAACCTAGCTGGGGGATCAATTATGGACCAAACATATGAGTTAGCCAAAGCTCTCCTTGATTGAATGAACAAAACCAACAGGGCTTGGCACACAAGGAAAACAAGTGTGCCCACTCATGAGATCAGCTCAAGTGCATTGGCGGCGGAGTTGCGTAAAAGGGATGATGAGGTGGATGAGACTCTCGCTAAGATGACGACTCAATTAGAATTGACGACCAAGCATGTGATGGGAGTAGGTCTGAAGATGGTAAATGTTGTGGGATACAGGGTCCCTGCAATATGAAAGAGAGCCTTCACCACCAAGATATGATGAAGAATGCCAATATATGGGTAACCAAATGGGAGGGCCTCGACCTAGCTTCCAAGGAGAAAACCAAGGCCCGTGGCGCCCAAGGGATGATAACCAAGGGTGGAGAAATCGTGAACAGCAAGGATGGCCCTAAATGAATGAGAGGTGGAGCAATAGAGAGCCAAACCAAGAAGGTGATCGTTACCATCAAAGTGCAAATCCATACATTCCACCTCCTAGGTAAGAAATCATCAAAACCATCCGGAGTAAGTGATGTGGGTAGCTCAAAAATCGAAGAAATGCTCTCAAGAGTTTTAAAGAAGGTGGAGTCAACCGAAAGTGGGGTGAAAGAATTGAGAGGGGAGGTGTCTAACCTCACTCAAACAATGAGTTCACACTCCGCCTCCATTGGAAGCTCAAATGAATCACCTATCAACCCAAATGAACCCTAGAATGAAGGGAACATTACCTAGTGACACAATGCCTAATCCGAAGAAAGATGGTCAATGTATGGCTATTATCACTAGAAGTGGTAAGAGGATTGGAGATGCTCCAAGAAAGCCTAGTGAAGTGGAGAACTCGAAAGTAGCTGATGAAAAGATGAGGTTAATAGAATGCCAATGATTTTGGAGAATGAAGAAAACGTTGAGGAAGAAACAGAGAAAAAAGATCACGAGATCCACATTCAAATTGATGATGAAGAGGTGAGCATGAAGGCTCCGGTTGATGACAGAGTTGAATCAAGAATCCCACCACCATATCCACAATGACTTACCAAGAAAAAGAAGGAGGATCAGTTTAAGAAGTTTGTTTACATGTTTAGTAAGTTGTCCATAAACATATCGTCAGTGGATGCTTTGATCCAAATGCCCGGTTATGCCAAATTTATGAAAGACTTGTTGCAAAAGAAGAAGGTGGTTGATGCTGAAAATAAAGAGAAAACGCACCATTGTAGTGCGGTAATGATGAGCAACCTTGCCCCAAAAAGGGAAGATACCGAAGCTTTTACAATTCAATGCATGATCAGGATTTGTGTGTTTAAGAAGGCTCTATGTGATCTCGCTGCAAGTATAAATCTGATGCCCCTCTCATCTTTAAGAAATTAGGCCTCGAAAGCATGAAACCAATATCGATATAGCTAAAATGGCAGATAGGTCAATCAAAAGACCTATGGGGGTGCTAGAAAATGTACTGGTGCAAGTTGACAAGTTCATTCTCCCGGCTGATTTTGTTATTCTGGATTGTGATATGGATGTGGAAGTTCCCATTATTTTGGGAAGACCTTTGTTGGCTACCAGGAGAGTAGTGGTAGATGTGGAGCTTGCAGAATTAAAATCTCAGGTTGGTGGTGAGGAAGTCACCTTCAAGGTATGTCCGTCAGCTGGAACTCCACCCGAATGCAAGGTGATTGGAGTATTGCAAAATGATGATGAGGATAAGGGATTGAAGCTGAGGGAGATGGAAGCGGATGATGAACCGTTAGAAATGAAGAATTGAAAAAGGACTACGTCGTTCCACGATGATAAATAAGGCACTTCTTGGGAGGCAACCCAAGTGTTTATTGAATTATTTGATATTTTTGTTGTTTTTGTTTGTGTAGGAACTGAGAATTGAGAGGCAAAGTAAGAAGCAACTCAGGAAGGAAGAACCGGCGAGAGACCGACGAACCACCGAACCAAATTCGAGGGTCGCCGGTACATCGCCGGTCTAAAGCAGACTATCTAAAGCTAGGCCACAGATTCGACGGATAACCAGCGGAATGCAGTTTCAATTTGGAATTGCCGATGCATCACTGGTTGGAATCAGATCACTAGGCACAATATAAGTTGAAATGAAGCACAACGGTAAACCGCCGAATTAGACCGGCGAATCGCCGGTTTAGCGCTGGTCAGGCTCGTGCTGAGAAAAAGAGGAATTTAAAAATACTGGCCCACAAAATTCCAAATACTTTCCCAACCACCCTAATTCTGTAAATACTCCCATAGCTTCACTTTTTCCAACATTTTCCTTTCCATTCTTGTCTCTCCATTACCCGACATTCCCTACAATTTTCCATTTTCACCCTCTCCACTTTCCCACCTTTTCACCTTCCAACTCCCCATCAACTCACCCCTATTAAGCTCCCCACCTTCCCCTCAACCTATCACATTCCCATTTTCCACCTATAAATATCAATCCATATTCACCATCAAAATCACTTCACTCTTACTATCTACTCTATACTCACTTGAAGGTGATCCTGCAATCTTGAGCTATTTTTCTTTTTGAGGCTAGAAGAGTGTGCAGATAGTCTTCCATTTCGATAACATTTCTCTTGCCCCTGTTTTAATTTTAGTATGGGTACATGATTCTGTAGGAGTAATATTTCACTTCCCTTCCTTACTGAGATTTTGAATGTGTTATTCTTGTAAATGGAGTGTATATGTGCTTTTATGATGAAATTATAAAATGGGTAAAGTCTGAGTAACCCATTTACATTAAGCACAACGTTTTTCCTGATGATAAACCAAGGTGACGCCAATCTTAAGGGCTAAACTTCATAAGAATGTGTGAGAATGGAGTATAATTGCTAGTCTTATGTTTGTGGTGAATATGTGTTAATGGGTGCTTGTGTGAAATGAATCATAATTTGGTAGAACAGGAGTCGGCAATTCGCTGGTCATTTTTGGTGAAACGCCGCTTTGGGCGACGGTTCACTTTGAAATTGGTTCCGCATACTGAGTGAATCTGGCGCTACTTCGCCGATTCGTGAAACGTGATCGGTGAAACACTGCTTGAACTACCAAAAAGTGCCAGATTTCCCCAATGCTCTGTTAAGTATCGGCGTCCAATCGACGGCACGTGAATTGTCTTTGGTGAACTGACGGTTGTTCGCCGATACCACCTACTCTTTCAATGATTGTTTGATCATCACTTACTTCTTAGTTCTTCTTTAGATTAGTTTCTTTTCCTTTAATTTCTATTTCAATGTCTTGTCAATAACATACATTTTGCAGAAAAATAAATCATGTCATCCTCCAGGAACACCAACAAAGGAAAGGCCCTGCTTCATCTACTAGAAAGGGCAAAGGCAAAACAAAGGTTGCTCCCCCACGAGCCAACACGAAGGAAGCTATCATTCTCTGTGTTCCAAATATGAAGGATCACTATGTCATTTGTCAGGGACGCTCCATCACGGTCGAGAATAGGTTCGACTTGGCTGGGTTGGAGGGTGATTTCCCTAATATCACTGAGCAGTTCACCCACCGGCAATGGCATGCATTTGCCAACCCCTTGTCTCCGTACTACCCCAGCCTTGTCACAGAGTTCTATGCCTCCTACCAGGCCCGCCAAGATAGCATGCAACATCGGGGTAAAGTGGATGAGTTTCCCTACTTTCCTTAGGTGATGATTCATGGGGTGGAAGTTTATATCACCCCGGTTGCCATCATTATCTATTTTGGGAAGATGAAATAGACTCTGCTTTGGAGTACATGGCACTGGTGGCCAATATGAAGGATCAATATAGGTGGGTGGATGGAATTATTGCTGCTGATACTCCCCTATGGGCCTCCATGGGTGGCAAAATTTCTCGCTATGATTTGAAGTTTGAGGCCAAGCTGTGGTTGGACTCTATTTGTTCTCGTATCATCCTATCCAAGAATGAGTAGTGGGTCACCATGGAAGCAGCCATCTTGATTGCTTGCATTATGTCGGGGGTCCCCATCAACTTTGGCAAAATTGTAGCTCAACAGATGAAGAAAAAGGCTCGGCAGTCCAGCACTTCCATGCCATATGCTGTTTTGATTTCGCAACTTTGTGCAGCAGCCGGAGTGCCTCTTTTTCTGGATGAGACTCCTTCCTCTGCTCTAGGAGTGATCACTATTGATAGGAAGAGAGACGCCAAGGCACCTACAGTGAAACGGAAGCGCTTGCAAGCCTTTGTCATGCAAGAAGAAGCCCTCTCCAATGGGTCAGCCCAATCTCCCACCGCCCCAGAATTCAATGTGCCCTAGCCTGACATGTTGGGCCAAGCATCGGGTGACATGCCCCTGCAAAGAGTTTCTCCACCTCCTCATTCTTCTCAGTCAAGTGGTCTCCATCGCCTTGTGGAGATGACAAACTCACATGAGAGCCAACTTCAACTCTTGGCTAAGAGTCTCCCGGCACTCATTGCCAAAACTATCAATAAGGAGCTCAAATCACTATATGAGAATTTCACCACTTTGTGCAAGAGGGTGGATGTTGTGGAAGGGGCAGTCACGTCCCTCCGAACTGAGGTGCAGGAGTGGAAAAGTCGGACTTCAGTCAAAGTGCCCAACATGAATGCTTTGGATGTTGCAATGGCTGCACCTTCTTTAGCTCGGGGGCCAATTGATGACTTATTTGAAGGGCTGGGCAACGATTTTGCTGGGCTTGGTAATGTCAGTGGAGCTAATGGTGGTGATGAGGCTGATGATGAAGAGGAGTGACCCGTTCAGGGGGTTCCTTGTCCCTTTTCTCGTTGTTCTTTTTGCATATTTACATTGGGGACAATGTATGCTCTTAAGTGGGGGGAGGGATGAGCACTGTTGGGGAGGGATTTGTTTCTTAAGTTTGAGTAAGTCCAGCCTTTGTCAGGATGTTGTGATTGATGATTTCCCTTATGGGCATGTTTTGTTCTTTGAATGAATTGATGATTTGGTTTGGGGATTTTTGTGAATGGTATTTAGTGACTCAATGGGGTCTTTTGTTTTAAGCATCGTATTTTGAAATTTTTGAATGAGATGACCCCAAAATTGTGTTTCTTTTTCGCCATTGTAAATAGAGTAGTGTACAAATTAAAACTCCGAGGGTTTTCTTTTAACAACGGGTCTTTCCCAAGGAGCATTTTTTTATTTTTACTTAATCTTTTTGTCGAATCGGGTTGGCTTTTCCTGATAATGGATTGAGTGGCGACATTGTTAAGGGAAATGCCATCACTTTGAGTTTGTTGTGAAGTTGTTTTAAGAGGCATCAACTAAAAATTTTCTTGTGATTGAAATGAGAATGTGAAAACAAGGGCATGAAGATGAAGATAATGAGCAAGTGTTGACACCATAGCATAGTAATCTTGGTCGCACATTGTAAATTCCCTGCTTGACTTATGATGTTTGCTTGATTGATGTCCTAATATGATGTTTTGTTTTGGAAAATGACTCTTGTAGACCCTTTAATGGTGATGCTTTGTGCGGTGAGGATATTTTTTTGTTAGTCTTGTGCATTACATCTTGTCTAGAACTTGCCCTAAATGTGATTTAAGGCGAAATCCTAGATGTAGTGGCACCAAGGAAATGAGTTTAGGCCATCAGTTGTCTAGCCACTTCAACCATACGCCCTCCATGATCATTAATCCTTGTTAGCCAATTTTGAGCCTTAAAACCTTTCCTTGGCAACCACATTACAAGCCTTAAGACCATTCTTAATACCTCTCTTGGCCCCATTCTCCCTAAATGCTAATGACAAAATGAGTGCTGAAGCAAGGCTTAATGTCTAAGAAGAAGGGAATGAGAAAAGCAAATGTGAAAAATGTGGCAAGAGCCTAAGTTTGGGGGTATGCAAAACAAAGGGGGAAGACAAGAATCATAGTGTAAAGGGAACATCACCTTTAGTCAAAGTGCAAAAATAAGAACCCAAAACGAAAAAGACTATTTGTGTGAATTGGTGTTCCCTCTTGAGGTAATAGAGCTAGTGGTGGAAGCTAAAGAGGGGTTATAAGGGGAATATTAAAGAAATGAAAGACATCAATAAGAAAAGAAAGGAAAAGAAGGTTGAGTGAGCAAAATTGCTGTAAGTCATGGCACGAAAAGCATTAGGGAGGATCTAGTCACTATAGCCAAATGTTCATCCTACCCTGACCTTAAGCCTACATCACAGCTCGCAAGTCCTAAATGATTCTAGACATAGCTACTCTACATTAGTGGCAAACTACATGAAGGGCAAGCCTATTGGTCAAGTGTATGCATGAAGATATCTTTGGGGAGAGTGAGTGTGAGTGTCTCTTCCAATTAATCACCGGTATGCATTCAAATGATCAAAGAGCCAAAAGAATAGGGATCCTTATATCTGGTGAGTGGCATCATTCCTTTTAGGGATGCAAGAGAATTTAGAGTTCATATGGACATAGAACAAGGAGTGCAAACTCTAAGGCAAGCTTTAAATTTTCAGTGATTACAACTTGAGATGCTATGTGTGTTACTTGTTTAAGAAATACTCTTGTGTGGTTAATGATTCCTTTCAAAAAGCTATATTTGATAAAAAGTTGTTGCCTTCTTGAAACACCTTCATTGTTTTGGTCTTTTGGGATAATTTCTTCTCTTTTAGATGAGCATGGTGAGGATTTTTGGATTGTCATAGTTCAAGTGGTCGGCAAAGTCTAATTTGAAGAAATGTGACCTTTTCCTTAATAGTTGAAGTATTGCATTACTTGAGGATAAGCAATGATTCAATTTTAGGGGTTTGATGAGTTGGTAATTTACCAACTCATTAGACTCTAAAGCTTGAGTTTGTCTAGTTCTCGAGTTGCTTATTTGGATTTTATGCCCTTTTTGCTTTTGTTGTGTGCAGATGCCTAAGTTTGAATAAAAGAGCTAAAATGGAGTAAAAAGGAGAAAATGAGCAGAAGCGGTGAATGCAGGTGTTAACCGGTGAAACGCCGGTTAAAAGATGAAGGTCACTGCTTTGTAGGAGGAATGCCACTGGATGTTCACGAGTCACCTATGGCGAGACACCAGTTCAGTCGCCAAATGACACTCAAAAACTTCTGGAATTGGCATTTAAGGTCCGACGGTTCACAGATTGACATCGGCAAAACGCTGGGTGAACCGCCAAAGTTCACTAGAAATGACTGAAGAAGAAGAGCAAGTATCCGGTGGTTCACGGATTTCATTCGCAAACCGCCGGTACCTTCACCGGTTCCAGAACGATGCTACCAAGGGTATAATTGTCCATTGTTGAAAGAGGAAGGAAAAGTACCCTACTTTTCAGGGTATAAATAGAAAGAGAAGTACACTATAGAAAACAAGAGAAGAGAGAGGAAGAATATAGAGAGTTAGAGAAAAAAGCCAAGCACACATCACATCATTCATTCCTCGTTTAGCTTAAGACAATCTCTTATCTAAGAAAGGGATTTTGATTGAAATTTGTAGAAGATACTCTGCTCTATTTAGTTCTTGGATATTATTAAGTTTCAGTTGTAGTGAAGGATAATTGTGTTTTTGATTTATCTACTCTCCTTATTAAATTCACTAATGCTATTGATGATTCTGTTTTTGAATTTCTTAACTATGAGTAGCTAAAATCATTAACTAGAGGTGTGTGATGATGAATATTTAATTGGATTGGTTATTGCAGAGTTAACTTCATGATGTTCAATTAAATGTAAATCTTTTAGATTCCTTTCAATCTATTAATGAAGATCCATTGATGATGATATGAGTCTATCTATACTTGCTTAATTGTTGCTCGGGAGAGAATAATTAAGTGTTGGAAGGGAATCTAGTAGTGGGTATGGATAAGAGGTTGTAAAATTAAGCTAGTAATAGCTAAAATTACTTCCTCCTTCCTAATTAGCAACTAATAGCTAGGAATAGTGAAGTTGCTGATCCAAATCAATTCAGGTGTGCTAAATTGCAGCTAGAGTTTGAAAACTCTAGCTGGGGGTAGTCAACAGGCTGGGATGCTGAGGCTACCTATTTCCCGAGATTATTTACATTTATTGAACTTATGAAGATAAACTGGCCCATCCTGATCTAATTAGTATTTCATCTACACTGCACCTATAGTATTTCACAATATTGTCTACAACTTGGCTTATTCTTTTATTTTGCGTTCACTAAAGAAATTTGTGTAATTCTCTGCAAAGTTTATTCCCCCCCCCCCCCATTTCCTTGTTTTTATGTTAAATTTATATAGTGCAAGCTAATATCAACTTCTCAATTGACGCTTATATTCATCACTCCCTAGTCCTCGTGGGATTCTATCCCGGCACTCGTCGGGTTACTTATTTTGATACAACGGCCATGTATATTCTTTGATTTAAGAATATATTTGGACATTATCAAGCATGCATTTTCTGAAGGTTCATACATGCAAAATCATAATTTTCAACACTTTAAAGGATGGTCATAGTAATCTTATGAAATTAACTGATGTAAGAAATTTAAACCGCTCATGATAGACATAAAAGAACCCATAAGCTTAGATATGCAAATTTCCAACTCAAGGTAGGGTTTCCTAAAAAATCATGAAATGAAGACTTGTAGAAACTTAAGAAAGATTTCATGGAAAGTTCATGATGTGCCACACTTAGAGTTTGCATTACATACCTTATTTGCTCTAAGAAGTAAAGTAGATCACAATATTAAGCTTGGGAAAGAGGGCTACTATATTCCTTGAGCTAAGAATGGATTTTCCTTGAAACTCTATATAGGAGGAAGCTACAAAATCAATAATCTAAGCTTGCATGTAAGAATTTCTCATGAAAAAATATTGGAAGAGACTTTCCTTGAAGTAGAATAGCTTAGAGAGAAGAGGAGAGTCAGTTCCTCAAGTTGGAGGTGAAGAAAATGGCTAAGAAAATTAAGTAGGAGTTATTTATAGACATAGGGAAAAATACAACTTATGATACCTAGGGCATTGTTACGGCTCATAGTATAAATCTATGATCCTTAATTCCCACTATAGATTAAACCTGGGTAAGCCTTCTTCATATAAAGTTTGTAGATACGGACCATAGAATAATTCTGCGATACGTAGAATGGCTCGTTTAGGGGGGAAATTGACTCTTTGAAATTTCATCTACGGAGGTCAGGTGCAAATCATAGATCAAATGTGCAATTCGTAGGTCATTTATTCTGTTGGTTGAAGGGAAAAATCAACTTTCTAAAGTTAACTTATGGTCTCCAAGTACGACCCGTAGAATCCCTTTACGGACCATATATTGGTTCATCTATTTCCTTAATCCGTTGCTCATTCTCTGAAGTTTATCTGCAACTCATAACATAGTTCGTAGATTCCATGTATGGTTCGTATGTTCTCTCACAGGTTAAACCAGTGATTTATGAAACTTGGCCTCCCCTTACAATGTGATCTATAGCTCGTAGGATTATCCTACAGTTCGTAAGTCACTTACAGTATCAGTGTAGTAAATTTCTGCAAATTTTACACTTTGCTCAATGATCTCCTGAACACTTCCTTACTTGGTTAAAGGCTCCATACATAATATGCACTCCATAATCTATGTGAAAGGTCACGTACTAAGGTCAGAAATCCTTTTGGAGGTACTTGGTGTTACAATATCCTCCTTGGGATAATCCATCCTCGAATGAGGACCGTAAACACTAGTAGACTTTGAAATCCCCTAAATTTTTGCTGGAATTTTCCTTGCAGTTGGTACTATTCTAGATTTGGAATCTTACCTCAGTTAAACAAAAACATCATCATAGGCCTCACCAGGCATAAATCATCCTAAGCCCTCATTGGCATCTAATATCATGGAAATAAGAATGTCACAATTAGTTGACATCTTCCTACTATATCCTCCTCACTCCCCTATAACTCTTTTCACTAATGGAATAATATTTCTTCTAGGCACCAGATTGCAAAGGAAGAATTTATGGAATCTGAGAGACTAAGCAATTTGGGCACGTGTGATGGAAAATGGGGGAACATAACATAATGCAGGAATTTATAGAGCATGGCAAGATCTCATTTAAGCATAGAGCATGACTTCTACATATTAAGAGAAATGACATAAAGGGTGGAGTCATGAAAAACACTAAGTAAAGCTAGAATTAGCACCTAGGGTAATTTTTCTCCTGCTCGAGGAATAACTGGGGATATATTTCTTTCATCTCATCTCGGCTTCCTATGTAGCCTCTTCAATATTCTGACTCTTACATAATACATTTACTGAAGCAATCTCTTTAATTCTTAACTTGCAAACTCGGTGATCAAGGATGGCCATTGGGACTTCTTCATAGGTCAAGTCCCCTTGGACACCTATATTCTCAATCGGGATAACTAGAGATAGTTCTCCTAGCATTTTCTTAATGTAGTCACATGAAAGACCGGATGTATAAAAGCTAGTTCTGCAAGTAACTCTAACGCATAAGCCACTAACGCAACTCTCTGTACAATCTTGTAAAGGCTATATACCTCAGACTGAGCTTCCTTTCCTTCCGTATCACATGACACATTTCATAGACGAAACTTAAATTGTTCAAGCATGAAAAGAGGAGATGTAAGAATGCCCCAGTGTGGAGGTGTGAAATAGTTCGAGCATGTGAAGAGAAGATAAAAGAATGCCCCAGTATGGAGGTGTGAGAGATTGACTATGGATGGTTTCGGGAGAGGTAGAAGTAGGCAAAACAAGTATTGGAGTGGACATGACATGACACAACTTTAGCTTACTGACAACTTTACCTTGGATAGGAGATTATAGATGACACATATTAGTGCAGAAAGTTAGTAGGTAGTTGAGTATTGTCTCGTTTATCCTTCCTTACTATGATTTATTCAATTTCTATTTGCATTTAGTGTTTCTTGTACTTTGTTTATTATATTACTTGAGTTTTAAACTCCAATTATTTTCTTGTGCCTCGTCTATCAGAAACAACCTTTTGCCTTCTAATAGGGTAAAGTCTGCATATACACTATCCTTCCAAACCTCACTTATAAAATACACTTTTTTTTAAATAAAAAAAAATTAAATTAAAGTCATCACCAAAGTTGTGATCCTTTGGTGTTGGGGGGTTAGACTTGACCCAACCATCTTTATTTCTTTCGAAAAGGATAACAAAAGAAGAGGATATGGATCTTACCCCAGAAGTCAAAAGAAAAGGAAGATTGTTAACAAAAATAACATGCCTTGGTGACTTTTTCGTGTCGCACATCTCTTCCACAGTTTTCTTTCTCCAAAAAGTGCAAGTCTTTTTTTCTTCTAACATGACTGAAATAATTTTCTACCTCAGAAATTGATATCAAAAGATTGATTTAATTAGAAATAAGTACTTTATTCAGTACTAGTAATATATAGGGATAGATATTAAGAAGTTATGGAAACAGTTTGACTGAATGAAGCTGAGAGTTAAAGCACATTCATCTACTGAAAGCAAACTAATAAACAGGAGGTGCATCACAACTAATATCAATTACTAAGAAATCGTCTAGTAATTCAAACATTGTTTTTCAAATATTTTTCCGCCTTTACATATTTAAGAATGTAAATTGTATGGGGAATAATTAGATGACAAACACATTGCATCATCAACAGATTTTGAATGAGCCAAGGATTACCGTTCAAAATTAACAACCCAATAAGAAAAATCTATAAGTTCAAAATCTTAAATCCACTAGGACTTTAAAATTACATAAAGAATATAGTAAAGAACTGAGAAATAACATTAATCATTGTCCAAAACAACCAACAATTTCTTCGAAAATTTATTTAAGAGTCTATAATTAATATAACTATTAGGTCTCTGAAGAATTAATTAAGACATTCATGAAGTAGATTTCTTTCTCTTGGGAAGTGCAGACCTTTTTGTTGATTTCTTCTGCTTTTTCATCACATATCCAATATTATTTTTGGCAGTCATCCTTGAAGCCCTATAATATTTTTCCATTGGTACCGGAGGGGATGCTTTTTTTTCTTCGTTTGATTTATAATAAATTAAAGAACCAAAATAATTAACAACAATACAAAGGAAACAAAATGAAACTAATTCATTCAAAATGTGATAATTTATTAAGCTTACTTATTTTCTATAAATGTAAGGCACAATTACCTTAGTGGTGATGCGAGCTAGGTGCCGTAAAACACTAATTGAATGACTTGTGATTTTCTGGTAAACTTTTTGGCTAAACTCGATGGATTCACAAAAAAAATGACTATCAAAGTAATTGTAATATATTTTTAGCTATTTGTTTCACGATATATTGGCTATTTAAAGATAAATAAAATTTCTCTCACTATTAGCATCAAAATGGAACTAAAACGGTGGTTATGAATATATACAACAAGAAATTCAAAGGAAAGGATATATATATATATATATAACCTTATAGTCATACAAAAACCAGAATAAATACTTCGTAGAGTTTTTGATAAATCATCTCTATTAGAGTTTTTAGAAATGATTGGCAATCTAACCATTATCAAAATAAAAGGTTGAGAAAATAATAAAATTATCAAAATCACAATATTTCTTATTTTGTTTTCACATTGTTCTGACAAATTAAGTTTAGTTAATTTTAAATATTTTATTATTTTACAAATAAAAAGCAATAACTTCGATGTTACATAGATTATAGGTGATATGAATTACACTAAGACTGTTAAATGAAATTTAATCGTTTCTATATGATAACATTTTTTGTTGATTTAGCCAAGAGTTTTTTATCATTTAAAGCTGAAAAGGATATTGTTTTCCAAATTCAAAGAGTCAAGTTAAAGAGTATAAGTGAAATATATTAATTTTTATACAATAATATTTGATCGTCGATTTAATATCTAAAGGTACATTCTCATTCATTGAAGGGAGTACTTTTTTCTATAAAATATTTTTTATCATCAATTTAAAAATCTAAGAGTTCATTCAAATTAAAAGTAAATGGGGTATTATTTCTCATATCTAAGAGTCGGATTAAAGGATTAAGTGAAATTTACTCTATTATAAGATTTGTTTTCACCATGCCAAACAATATATTATTCCATCAAGAATTTGAAAACCCGTAGAACCATAATCTCATATGATTGATTGAATATTATTAGACATTTGATTTATTAAAAAAAGACATAACTAGTTCACAAGTCATCAAATTTACTCTCTAATTTCAATCATTTGTATTGACTGGGTAACATATGATTGGATCAATGAGACTATAAAGAAGAGATAATGAAAATCATATTCACTTGATTTAAATTAACAGATACGCTGCATCTTAATTAACCCTTGTTTTAATTTATTGGAGTAAATATCTGACATAAAAAATGACCTACTAAGAGATTGAAAGAACTGGACTTCCACCTCTTTCCTCTTTTATACATCCTTTGTTAATACATATCCTCCATGCCCTAAAGAGTAGGGATGTAAAACTAATATAAAAAAAAGTCTTTACAATGTATTGCGCTTACACATGCGAGAAAAGTAAGATGTTATAGAAATGGATGTCCAATCAAACTTATACTATCACTTCAATTAAAGCTAAATGTTAGAAGTCTTCTTTCTAAATTAGAAATATATTAAAAGTAATAAGAGGCAAAATTTATTTCACCTTAGCATACACATTCTAATGCCAGTCAAACAAACATAAATTTAACATCATTATCTTTGTTAAAATAAAATCTTTAGCAAATAATTGTGCCTATGATAAAAAAAATTCGGTAGCAAATAATTGAGTTACCAAACTACAAAAACAACAACAAATTCAGTGCAATTTTACAAGTGGAGTTTGTGAAGGATATAATTTATGCAGATTTTACCTCTACCTTTGCGGGATAAAGAAATTATTTTTGATAAACCCTTGACTCAAAAGAAATGTAACTAAAGCAAAAAATTAAGAACCATAAAGAGATAACAAAATAACAATATATAGAGCAAGTGCAACAACATATACTAATACATATTGGAGAAAAAATATGTGATACCTAAATCATACACTTAGAAGTATGACAAAACTCACTTAACTATTAATTATCTATCCTAATCCTCATGAACCTTCAAATTTTTCTATCTAACGTCATGTCTTAAGTCAGTTGAAGTTGTTTTATGTCCTATCTAATCAATTCCACCTAATTCTCTTCGACGTACCTCTACCTCTCTAAACACCTGTTTTCGCCAACTTCTTATACTTCCTCGTTGGTGCATTTTGCCACCTCCTATTCACATGTCCGAACCATCTCAAATTTCACTTTTGTCAACTTGTCCTCTACATAGGTCACTCCTATATTGTCCTATATAACTTCGCTCGTAATCACATCTCTCTTAGTATGCCCACACATTTATATGATCATCCTCAGCTCCATTACCTTTGTCTTCTAAACTTGAGCATTCTTGACTAGTCAACACTCTGTTCTATATAATAATGTTGGTCTAATCCTCATTCTGTAGAACTTACCTCTAAACCTTGGCGACACATTCTTATTACAGAGTCTCCTAGAGGTGAGCCGCTATTCACCTACCCCACTCCAATATGGTGTGCGACATTATCGTCAATCACCTTTCTCTTTGAATAATACACCCAAGATACTTCAAGCTTTATTTTTTGGGTATGACTAATGCCTCAATCTTGACTTCCACCTCCGCCTCATGCAAGACTTCACTAAACTTACACTCGATCTACTCTGTATTAGTCTTGATTAACCTAAAATCTATAGAATCCAGGATCTCTCTGCAAACTTCTAGTCAATCATTAACTACATTGCGCGTCTCTTCAACCAATACTATGACATCTATAAATAACATACACCATGAAACCTCTCCATGAATATGTTTATCAATTCGTCCATCACTAAAGGAAAAAAGAAATGAGCTAAGAGTTGATCCTTGGTGCAATCTCATCCTGATATGGAAGTATTCTGAGTCATCTCCACTATCCTAACCCAAATTTTGGCCCCATTATATATGTCTTTAATAGACCTAATGTAAGCCACAGGTACACATCTATACTCCAAACACCTCCAAAGGACCTTCTTAGGGACTTTATTGTATGACTTTTCTAGGTGAATGAACGCCATTTGTAAGTCTCACTTTTGGTCCCTATATTGATCCAATAATCTACTAAAAAGATGAATGACTTTTATTGTTGAAAATCCCGACATAAATCTGAATTGGTTCTCATAGATGGACACACCCCTCCCTATCCCCATCTGGACCACCCTCTCTCAGACTTTTCCAGTGTGACTTAATAGCTTGATATCATTGTAGTTATTGCATTTGAATATCACCATTGTTCTTGTAAACCGAAATCATAGTACTCCACCTCTATTCCTGTAGCATTTTGGTCATCCTAAATATGACATTAAATAGTCTAGTAGTCACTCCATGCCTATCTCTCCTGCGTTCTTCTAAAAGTCCACCGGGATCTCATCGGACCTGATCGCTCTTCTGCTCCTTATCTTATGAATAATCCATGTAACCTCTGCATCCTTTATGCACCAACAATACCCAAGATCTCTATGTCTTTTGGATTGTTCATCCCCTTTATGCCCATATGGTTAACCCCTCAAGACCCCTATCACCTCTCTAGATGCTTCCCTGATGCAACCAATTGTTTTAACTCATATACTATTTGCGGCCTCATTACTCCCCTAAGTCCCACGACCACCAACTTCTCCCCAATCTCTTGGGCTTTCACTGTAGTCAGGCCTCTGCATATAGTCTTAAACTGGTCATATGCAACTCTCTTTTTCTTGTTCCTCCTAATTAACATCTAAATTCATAACCACGGCTTATGTTGGATTGTAAGATTCTTGCTTGGGATAATCTTGCGGTTCTTACAAAATAATAATATTTAAATAATTCTTAAAAATTAATAACCCAATGAGCAAAATCTATAGATTTAAATTTTAAATCCACTAGGACTTAAAAATCACATAAAGGATATAGTCTTGAGAGCTGAGAACCAATAATAACCATTGGCTAAAACAACCAATAATTTCTTCAAAAATTTATTCAAGAGTCTATAATATAACTATAGGTCATCGAAGAATTAATTAAGACATTCATGGAGCAGATTTCTTCCTTTTGAGAAGTATAGACCTTTTTGTTGATTTCTTCATGATTCCATTGTTCATTCTTAAAGCCCCATAATATTTTTTCTTTGGTATCAGAGGGAATGCTTTTTCTTCTTCATTTGTCCTATAATAAATTAAAGCACCAAAATAATTAACGACAACACAAAGTAAAAATTGAAACTAATTCATTCAAAATGTGATAATTAATTAGGCTTAATTATTTTTTATAATTGTAAGACACAATTACCTTGGTGGCGATGCAAGTTGGTGATGCGAAATGCTAATTGAATGACTTGTGATTTCCTGGTCAACTTCGTGGCTAAACTCGACGGATTTCTGAGAAAATGACTATCAAAATAAATAGAACATATTTTTAGCTATTTGCTTCACGTTACATTATCTAATTAAGGCAACAAAAATGGTGGTTATGAATATATACATCAAGGAATTCAAAGGGATATATATAACTTTGTAGTTATATACAAGTCATAACAAAATACTCTAATAGACTTAATTACCTCATTTACAACAAACTTGTCAACCCATGAGTTTTTGATGAATCACCTTCATTAGAGTTTTCAAAAATGATTGTCAAATCTAACAATTAACAAAATAAAGATTAAAAAATGATAAAATTATCAAAAATTTGCATGTAATCACTATATTTCATATTAGAAATACAATGAACTCTTCATATGATTTAAAATTAAAGTAATAATCGTGTTTGTTTATGCTCGTTACAACTACGTATTATGATTAATAAACATATCTAGGAGAGAAATGAGAAGCGAAAAAGCTCAAAATTTAGCAATTGCACAAATTAACTCACTATTTTATTGTTTGACCTATCATTATTCCCAATATAAAATTGCTTATTAAGAAATTGTGATAACACATATTTAAATGAAACAAAAATATTTAGCAACCTCCTTTTACTTTATTTTATACTTTTATCATATTTAGTTTCTCATCAATATACTATCTTTATGAAGAATTCTTATATTAAAAGAAATGCAATCCGTGGAATATCTTTGTGTTATTTTTTGTATAAAATAAATTGATTTTACTTTAACCCTTAGTCTTTTTGGATTTGAACATCAGTATTAGTTTTGACTTAGTATAAAGAGGTGAACAAGCTTTTATTTGTAATAAATCTTTTGATCATATTTATTCAATGGAAAAATATGTGTTGGATCGCTACATATATTTTTTAAATATAAAAATCGACTCAGTTAATATTAATCGGAACATATGTACTTGTTTCAATAATTTAAAACATACTGCTAGTATGATTTTTTTCAACTAGTCAATTTTGAGTAAAATATTTATTTAGTTTTGAATGTTATTCTGACAAATTAAGTTAAGTAATTCTTAAATATTTCTTATTGGTAATTATATTTTTACAAATAAAAAGCAATAACTTTGAATGTTACATAGTTTATAGAGAATATGATATTTAATCTTTTTTTTTAAAATCATCTGATTTACTAATTCAAAAAATAATTATTTTCTCATCTCAAAATATTAGGACAATTAAACAAAATTTACTCATAGAATGACTTTTAGTTGTTAATCCAATGGTTCCATATTATCCAAAAGGTAAAAAAGATATTATTTCTCAAATTTAAAGAGTCAGATTAAAGACTTTAAGTGAAATTTACTCATTTCTATACAATAACTTTTGATCATCGATTTAAGATCTAAGGATTCTTTATCATTCAAAAGGTGAAGGGAGTATTTTTTTATTACAATATTTGTTATCGCCAATTTAACATCTAAAGATTCATTTCAAATTAAAAGGTAAATGAGGTATTATTTCTCAGATCTAAGGATCGGATTAATGGGTTAAGTAAGATTTACTCTTTTAATAAGATTCTTTTTTTCACCTTGCAACCACCACACAATAAGTCGTTCCATCAAAAATTCGAAAATCCGTAGAACCATAATCTCACGTAATTAACTATATATATATATAAACATAACTAGGTCGCAAGATTAAAATAAATAGTACATAAATTTAAACACAACACCACAAAATAAAATCACAACATTAATTCCACTACTCATAAGAAGTTTATACAATAAAACAAAAAGAAGTCTACATTTATTTAAAAGCTAGTATTGATGAATTTACCTTGAATAGTATTATTGGCACCGACAAATAAACTCATTTTCAAATGAATTTTGTTGGTTGATAAAATTTCATAAAGATTTAATTAAACTTGATGATTTTAAGATAAAAATATTTTTATAAACACACACATATGTATGTATAATTTTATTTTTAATCATCTTCTTTGTTTCTATGAATTTTAAAAATAAAATTATATATACATATGCGTGTTTATAATATATTTTTCTCTTAAAATCATCAATTTTAATTAAATTTTTGTGATTTTTTACTAAGCCAATAAAATTCATTTGAAAATGAGTTTATCTTTCGGTGTCAACAATATTGTTCAAGGTAAATTCATCAATACTAGCTTTTAAATTAATGTAGACTTTACTTTTTTATTGTATAAAATTTTTATGAGTAGTGGAATTAATGTTGTAATTTCATTTTGTGGTGTTGTATTTAAGTTTATTTATTTTAATCTTGCAAACTAGTTATATTTTTTGTTGTACATGGTTAATTATGTGAGATTGTGGTTCTAAGGGTTTTCGAGTTTTTGATGGAATGATTTATTGTTTGGAGGTTGCAAGGTGAGAGAAAATCTTATAAAAAAGTAAATCTTACTTAATCCTTTAATTCAATGAGTTTTTGATGGAATGATTTATTGTTTGGAGGTTGCAAGGTGAGAGAAAATCTTATAAAAAAGTAAATCTTACTTAATCCTTTAATTCAATCCTTAGATCTGAGAAATAATACTCCATTTACCTTTTAATATAGAATGAATCTTTAGATTTTAAATTGACCATAAAAAATATTATATAGAAACAATACTCCCTTCACCTTTTGAATGATAAAGAACCCTTAGATCTTAAATCAATGATCAGAAGTTATTTTATAGATATGAGTAAATTTCACTTAAACCCTTTAATTTGACTCTTTGAATTTGAGAAATAATATCTTTTTCACCTTTTGAATAATAAGGAACCCTTGTATCGTGAATCAACAACTAAAAGTTATAATATAGAAATGAGTAAATTTTGTTTAACTATCCAAATATTTTGAGATAAGAAAATAATATATTTTTTAATTAGTAAATTAAATCAGATGATTTTAAAAAATTAAATATCATATCCTCTATAAACTATGTAACATTTGAAGTTATTTCTTTTTATTTGTAAAATATATAGTTATCAATAAAATATTTTAAAAAATAACTTAACTTAATTTGTCATAATATGAAAAAGTAAATAAATATTTTACACAAAGTTGACTAGTTGAAAAAATCATACTAGCAATCAGTTTTAAATTATTGAAACAAATATATATGTTACAATTTATACTAAGTTGGTTGACTTTATATTTAAAAATATATAAAGCGATTCAGCATATTTTTTGCCATAGAATAATTATGATCAAAAGATTTACTACAAGTAAAGTTTATTTACCTCTTTATACTAAGTCAAAACTAATACTGATTTTAAAAAAAATAAGGGTTAAGTGAAATCAATTTATTTTATACAAAAAAAAAAATATTCCACAGACCACATTTCTAACATGAGAATTCTTTATAACGATCATATATTAATTAAAAACTAAAATGATAAAAGTAAGAAATAAATAAAAGGAGGTCGCTAGATATTTTTCTTTCATTTTTATATATGTTGTCACAATTTTTTATAAGCAATTTTATATGGGGAATAATGATAGGTCAAGCAATAAAATAGAGTTAATTTGTACAATTGCTAAAATTTTAGATTATCAGCTCTCCATTTGTCTCCTAGATATGAATGTTGATCATAAATACGTAGTTGTAAAGAGCATAAACCAACAAGATAATTACTTTACATTTTAAATCATATGAAGAGTTTATTGTAATTTTAATATAAAATAAAGTGATTACGTGCAAATTTATGATAATCTTATCATTTTTCAATCTTTATTTAGATGATTGTTAGATTTGACAATTATTTCTGAAAACTCTAATGAAGGTGATTCATCAAAAACTCATGGATTTACAAGTTTTGTCAATGAGGTAATTAAGTCTATTGGAGTATTTTTTTTATGTCTTGTGTATAATTATAAAGTTTTATATATATATATATATATATATATATATATATATATATATATATATATATATATATATATATATCCCTTTGAATTTCTTGATGTATATATTCATAACCACCATTTTGTTCCATTTTGGTGCAATAGTAGTGAGAAATTTTTAGTTAGCCTTAATTAGACAATGTAACGTGAAGCAAATAGTGAAAACATGTTCTATTTATTTTGATAGTCATTTTCTCAGAAATCCGTCGAGTTTAGTCAAGAAGTTGACCAGGAAATCACAAGACATTCAATTAGCATTTCATAGCACCAACTTGCATCATCACCAAGGTAATTGTGCCTTACATTTATAAAAAAAAAAAAATTAAGCTTAATTAATTATCACATTTTGAATGAATTAGTTTCAATTTTCTTCTCTTTGTTCTTGTTAATTATTTTGGTTCTTTAATTTATTATAGGACAAATGAAGAACAAAAAGCATACCCTCTATTACCAAAGAAAAAACATTATAAGGCTTTAAGAATGACTGCTGTGAATAACAAAGGAATTATGAAGAAATCAACAAAAAGGTCAGCACTTCTCAAGAGAAAGAAATCTGCTCCATGAATGTTTTAATTAATTCTTCAGAGACCTATAGTTATATTATAGACTCTTAAATAAATTTTCAAAGAAATTGTTAGTTGTTTTGGGCAATGGTTGTTATTATTTCTCAGCTCTCGAGACTATATCCTTTATGTGATTTTAAAGTTCTGGTGGATTTAAGATTTAAATTTATAGATTTTTCTTGTTGGGTTATTACTTTTTAATGAATTATTTAAATATTGTTATTTTGTGAGAACCGTAAGATTATCCCGAGCGAGAATCTTATAGTCCAACATAAGTTTGTGGCTATGAATTTAGATATCAGGAGGAACAAAAAAAAGAATGTTGCATATTACCAATCTAACACTATATGGGGAGGCCTAACTGGGGTCAAAGTCCAAGAGATTGGGGAGAAGTTGGTAGTTGTGGGGCTTAGGGGAGTAATGAGGCTGCAAATAGTATGTGGGCTAAAACAGTTGGTTGCATCAGGAAAGTATCTAGAGAGGTGTTACGAGTCTCAAGGGGTTAACTAAGTGGGCATAAAGGGGATGAACAATACGAAAGGCGTAGAGATCTTAGTATTGTTGGTGCATAAAGGACGCAGAGGTTACAAGGATTGTTCATAAGATAAGGAGGAGAAGAGCGATCGAGCCTGATGAGATCCTGGTGGACTTTTGAAAGAATAGAAGACATAGGCATAGAGTGGCTGACTAGATTATTTAATGTCATATTTAGGATGACTAAAATGATATAGGAATGGAGGTGGAGTACTATGATTTCATTTTACGAGAACAATTGTGATATTCAGAATGCAATAACTATAGGGATATCAATCTATTAAGTCACACTATGAAAGTCTGAGACAGGGTGATTCAGATGAGGATAGGGAGGGGTGTGTCTATATATGAGAACCAATTCAGATTTATGTCAAGGTGTTCGATTACAAAAGTCATCCATCTTGTTAGGAGATTATTGGATCAATATAGGGACCAAAAGTGAGATTTACAACTGGTGTTAATTGTCCTAGAAATGTCATATGATAAAAGTCCCTAAAAAGGTCCTTTGGAGGTGTTTGGAGTAAAGATGTGTACCAATGGCTTATATTAGGTCTATTAAAGACATATATAATGGAGCCAAAATTCGGGTTAGGACAGAGCGAGATGACTCAGAATACTTTCAGGTCAGGATGAGATTGCACCAGGTATCAACTCTTAGCCCATTTCTTTTTGACTTATTGATGAACAAATTGATATGACATATCTATTGAGTGGTTTCATGGTGTATATTATTCATATATGTCATAGTATTGATTGACGAGACACGCATTGCAGTTAATGATTGGCTTAAAGTTTGGAGAGAGGTCCTAGATTCTAAAGATTTCAGGTTAAGCAAGACTAAGACAAAGTAGATACACTAATTTCCGTGAAGTGTTGCATGAGGCGGAGGTGGAAGTCAAGATTGAGGCACTAGTCATACCTAAGAAGTAAAGCTTAAAGTATCTTGGATATATTATTTAAAGAAAAAGGTGATTAACGATTATATCACACATCATATTGGATAGGGGTGGGTGAAATGGTGGCCCTCCTCTAGGATACTCTGTGATAAGAATGTGTCGCCAAGGTTTAAAGGTAAGTTCTATAGAATTATGGTTAGACCAACAGTATTGTGTGGAGCAGAGTGTTGGCTAGTCAAGGATGCTCAAGTTTAGAAGATGAAGGTAGTGGAGCTTAGAATGGTCAGATGAATGTGTGGGCTATTAGGAGAGATGTGATTTTTTGCAAAGTTATATAGGACAATATAGGAGTAGCCTACGTGGAGACAAGATGAAGGGAGCGAGGTTTAGACATGTGAAAAGGAGGTGGAAAAATGCACCAATGAGAAAGTGTAAGAAGTTGGTGATAACAGGAGTTAGAAGACGTAGAGGTACGTCAAGAAAAACTAGGGGGATTTGATTTGATAGGATATGACACAACTTTAACTAACTTAAGACATGACATTAGATAGAAAGATTTGGAGGTTGAGGATTAGGATAGACAGTAAATAGGTAAGTGAGTGTTGTCGTACTTCTAAGTGTATGATTTAGGTATCATGTATTTTCATTTCTCCAATGTGTATCAGTATATATTGTTACACTTTCTCTGTACATTATTATTTTGTTATCTCTTTTTCGTACTTACTTTTTTGCGTTAGTTACATTTCTTTTAAGTCGAGGGTTTATCGAAAATAACTTCTTTATCCTGCAAAGGTAGAGGTAAGATCTGCATAGATTCTATCCTTCATGGACTTCACTTGTAAAATTGCATTGAATTTGTTGTTGTTTTTGTAGTTTGGTAACTCAATTATTTGCTACATATTTTTTTATCATAGGCATAATTATTTGCTAAAGATTTTATTTTAACAAAGATAATGATGTAGAATTTATGTTGATTTGACTGGCATGAGAATGTGTATGGCAAGGTGAAATAAATTTTGTCTCTTATTACTTTTAGTATTTTTTAATTTAGGAAAAAGACTTCTAACATTTAGCTTTAATTAAAAAGATAATGTAAGTTTGGTTGGACATCAATTTTTATACCATCTTACTTTTCTTGCACGTGTAAGCTCAATGCATTTTAAAGACTTTTTTTAATATCAGTTTTACATCCCTACTCCTTAGGGCATGGAGGATACGGATTAATAAAGGAAGTATAAAATAGAAAATAGTTGGAAGTTCAGTTCTTTCAATCCTGCTAAAGAACGGTGAGCATAGCTTAATAGGTCAGTTTTGATAAATTTATTGAATTTTAGGTCAATTGAAGTTCAATTTTTTTTTTTGTGAATTCTAAAATCATGATCCATTCAGATGAATCTTTTGGCCAAAATAAAATTTGAAAATTTTTCTGTTCAATAATTTTTATCACATATCATTATTAGCGTACTAATTTGTATTTCTTATTCTAATTTTTTCCAACAACTTGTAGTTTGATGATATGAAATTTTTAGTCAATTCCTTTTTATTTTCTTCAGGCCAAGCTTCTGTATCTAAAGTGTTAATCATTTTGATTTTCGATTTATCCTTTACGTATTTTTCTTTTTGATGAAAACCCTCAGATTAAATGATCTATATTATGGTGAATTTATAGAAATTCACTCTATTTCCTTTCTAATTATAATTCTAGTAATTTTGTTTTATATGGACATTGTTGTAGTGGTAAGAGCAAGAATGTGCGTTAGGAGAAGATCACTGGTTTGAATCCTACCACAGATGAAAACATGATTTAAGTGGAGCGGAGAATGGTAAAGGGGCACCACTGTCCTTTGGGATTTCTCGGTTATCAAGATAAAAACATTCTATAAGGCTAGAATTTGATTTTGTTAAATAGTTGATTGTTAAAGCACTAAAACCCCTACCGAACACACATAAAATCCCAAACATCGATCAACAATGTCCTCACATACATAGTTTAATGCAGAGAAAAATTAAATAAAGGAAGTGCGATTACTATTCCAAAAAGAGAAAACTTATATTTAGAGAACACTAACCTTTTATGTTGCTACACCTTAAAGTTGTTCAATCAAATCTTTAGCTTAGGGACTTGAATTGAAAAACCCTGAAAAAGGGATTAGAACTCAGATCGACCTTGAATTGAAAATAAAGATGAATAAAGAGAGTTGACCTATTTATGATTCTAGATCTATGACTTGTTAGCGGAAGTCTTTATATGCAAGCCTTAAAATAGAAACAATAAAATTAAAGGTTAGATCTCAGATAAATATCCTTAAATGCTTGATACACACACAAAAGGTCATCAAAAACAAATGAAAGATCAAAGATGGCAGGATAAAAGGTTCAGAACACTGACCTTTTATGGCAATATTCCTTAGAGTTTTTCAATTAAATCTTTAGCCTAGGGCCTTGAATTGAAAATTCCTAAAAAAGAGAAAAGAACTCAAATTGGCATGCTTAAATTAAAAACAGAGATGGATAAAGAGAGTTGATCTATATATAGTGCCAAATCTGGGACTTGTTAATGAAAGTCTTTAGATTCAAGTCTTAAAATAGAAAATAGTCAAATAAAAGATTAGATCTCAATGGTAACTTTATAAAAAAAAATAGATCTCAAATCAAAATCCTTAAATGCCTTGATACACAGAAGGTCATCAAAAACAAAGGAAATATCAAGATGGAAAGACAAAAGATTTGGAACACTGTCCTTTTATGGAGATATTCCTTAGAGTTATTTAATTAAATATTTAGCTTAGGGTATTAAAATTTGAAAACCGTGAAAAAGAAATTAGAACTCAGATCGACATGCTTAAATTAAAATAGAAATGGATAAAGAGAGTTGATTTATATATGTTGTCAATCTGGGACTTGTTAGCGGAAGTCTTTAGATTCAAGCCTTAAAATAGAAACAAATGAAATCAAAGAATAGATCTAATATTGAAATCCTTGAATGCTTGACACACCAAAGGTCATCAAAAACAAAGGAAAGATCAAGGATCATAGGACAAAGATTCATAGCATTGACCTTTTATGGCGATATTCCTTAGAGTTGTTCAATTAAATCTTTAGCTTAAAGACTTGAATTGGAAAACCCTGAAAATAGATTAGAAGAAATGAAATCAAAGATTAGATCTCATATCGGAATTCTTGAATACTTTACACACACAAAGGTCGTCAAAAACAAAGGAAGTTCAAGGATCGCAGGACAATGATTCATAGCACTGACCTTTTATGGAGGTATTCCATAGAGTTACTCAATTAAATAATTATATTAGAGATTTCAATTGGAAAACCCTGAAAAATAGATTAGAAGTTAGATGAACATGCATAAACTGAAAACGACGTTGGATAAAGAGAGTTAACCTATATATGGTGACAAATATGGGACTTGTTAACTAAAGTTTATAGATTCAAGCCTTAGAATATAAAATAATAAATTCAAAGATTAAATCTCAGGTCTAAAACCTTAAATGCTTGAAAAGAATTAGAACTCAGACCGACATGCTTAAATTAAAAACAGAGATAGATAAAGAGAGTTGACCTATACATGGATCCAGCTCTGGGATTTGTTAGTGAAAGTCTATAGATTCAAACCTTAAAATAGAAATAATGAAATCAAAGATTAGATCTCAGATCAAAATCCTTAAACTTTTGACACAGAAGGTCGTCAAAAATAAAGAAAAGATCAAAGATGGAATGATAAAAGATTCAGAATACTGACCTTTTCTGGCGATATTCCTTAGAGATGTTCAATTAAATTTTTATCTTAGGTACTTGAACTAGAAAACCTTGAAAAGATATTAGAACTCAGATAGACATGCTTAAATTAAAAATGGAGATAGATAAAGACAACTAACCTATATATGATGTCAGATCTGGGATTTGTTAGCGAAATTCATTAGATTCAAGCCTTAAAATAGAAAACAATGAAATCAAAATTAGATCTCAGATTGAAATCCTTAAATGCTTGACACATACAGAAGGTCTCCAAAAACAAAGGAAAGATCAAAGATAACATGACTAAAGATTCAGAACACTGACCTTTTGTGGCGATATTCCTTGGAGTTGTTCAATTAAATTTTTAGCTTAGGGCCTTGAATTGGAAAATTTTGAAAAAGTGACTAGAACTTAGATCGACATGCTTAAATTGAAAATAGAGATGGATAAAGAGAGCTGACTAACATATGGTGACGGATCTGGGAGTTATTAGCGGAAGTCTTTAGATTCAAGTCTTAAAATAAAAAATAATGAAATCAAAGATTAGATCTCATATCAAAATTCTTAAATGCTTGAAACACACATAAGATCATCAAAATAAATGAAAGATCAAATATGGCTGGACAAAAGATTTATACTATGGGGATGCAAGGGAGTGATAAAAAATTTCATATAAGGGATCAGTTGTGGCCATGTATTAGAGGAAAGATGAGAAGAATAGGCGGAGAGGCCAATGCTTAGTGAAATTGGTAGAACAGGGGAGACTGCTAAGGTTTTTGATGAAGGTGGATTTTATAAGCTTTAACAATATTTTTAATATTACTAAATCACCCTTATTAACTTTAAAATTTACTCCAAAAGAATAGATATTAATGAAAAGCTCTTTGAATGCATTATAGATGACGTGTATTGCCATCATGTTCGTGTCGATCTTTGACATGTGCAAGCCATATATCTACTATAAAGTAAACATGTGTTTCTCGTGACTCCATTTTTTGGAATACAAAAACTATATTTGATTGCCGTGTTTCTCGTGGCTCCTTTTTTTGTCGAAATGCAAAAATTGTATTTGCTAGTTCTGTTAGTTTTGCTCTAAACATAAGTAGTAGTTTGGCCTCAATACCATTGCTCACATGCTTATGAGGAGATTCAGAATCTATCTAGCTATGAATTTGTATGAACCATGTTGGGCTAGTTGCTCCATTAATCTATATGATCATATACAGTGGCGTAGCCAGGAAGCTGGCTAAGGGTATTCAAACTTATAAAGTAATAACAACAACATACCCAGTATAATCTCATAAAGTGGAGTCTGAGAAAGGTAGAGTATATTTTGACCTTACTGTCATGACCTGAGTCTATACCCTAGACGAGACATGGTACTTGGAGTCACAAGAAACCCCAATTCAACCCATGGTCTATCATAACACTGGTAAACTATGTAATGATGTCACCCAAATTATACCTCGTAATGAGATATAAAGCAGTTGATGTCAAATATAGAACCCAACAAAGTTTGGGGTCGATCCCATAGGAAATATGGAAGGATATAGAAGAACACTAGTGTTTACGCTTTTGAGTCAATTATCTCCTAGAAGGGGGAAATTTTTAAAAGTAAAAAGCAGCGTTATTGAGAGAAAATGAAGGTTAATTCCAAATTAATGTAACTAACTAGGGTGAGTGTTCCCCATGAATTCATAACCACAAGGTGTTTTATACTAGTGATCTATTCCGGTTCTTAGCATGCAATATCGGTAGGTTAACTTCACCTAAATGGTTGGTATCCTATTTAGATGATTATCACCATGCAACTTGGTCCGTATGCGGATGTATACTTAACTACCCCTTATCTTTGATATTGGATTAGCTATTCCTAGATAAGGTCAAGCTATTTGATGAGGATTGATAGCCTCAAATCTCCGTTGTTAATCTCTTTCCCATTTACTACTCCCTTGATCCGGTGAGTAAGAAGAAGGCAAATTCCAACATTTGCAACCGTTAAGAAACAATTAAAACGAAGGGAAAAACAATACATGCATAAAGCCTGTTCAAGAATCACTAAGTAATTTTACCTATATATGCTAATTCATCATGGTTCCCACAACCTTAGTTGTGGAGGTTTTAGCCTCTCGTAAGTATAAGTAAATTCATAGCATTCATAGACAAAAGCACAAATTAATACTTACAACAATGATAGGAAGAAACTCACTTGATTATTGCAAAAACAAGGAAGAACAATTCAACAACAAGTATCTCAAAGCGTTGTGTGAAAACAAAACCTTACAATGTATTTCACACTGTAATCCTCTCAAATTGTGTCAAGACTTGTCAAAGCTTCTCTAAAACTTGGCTTAACTTTACAAAGAAATAAAGGGTATTTATAATATATTTTTGCCTTCTTTTTTCCTCTGCAGATTTGATATGGGATTTGTAGCTCATTTTCCTGGTTGAAGTAGGATTTGACTGCTGGCCGTTTGAAGAAGCTTGGCGTGCCGCGCAAGGCATCGCACAGCACTAGGGCCGTGTCGCGCAAACTGTCGCGCTGGGAGGTCGGCACCTGACACTGCGCCAAACTCCTTCTGCGTCGGGCATGCTGTATTGCTGGAGATAGTGTCGCGTCGTGCAGTTGTTAGCGTGGACAGACAGGCACCTCGCGCCTCTAGTCGCGTAGGTGTAGCTGTGCACCGCGCTACTGGTTGCACGGGCATGCCAGTGCACTTGTTTTTGACCTTATTCTTGCTTCATTTATTCCATATTCTTCACATGTGTTCCAAAAGCCTCAAATACACCCAAATCTATCATTATTAGCCCTGAAAGCATCTAATCATGTGCGTTAGCTAATTTTACAAATACATAACATAAACACATGAAAACACACATAATTTGTCCTCAAAACATAGTAATGTATGGGCAAAATTATGTCTAAGAAGTGCATAGGTACTCCCATCAACATCCTACACTTAAACTATTGTTCTTCCTCGAACAATCTACTACTTCTCTTCTCACATTTAGGCACAAAATTCATCCTACGAACAGGTCTACTTGTACTTAGGATCATGAGACGAATCAATGAAGCTCAGACAATTCACTCGCATGCATATAGCATCAACATTAAAATGTCAAAGTTCAAAATCACTTAGCTTTCAAAAACTAACTCATCAAGCCATATTTTGGGCCAATATGAATCATATATAATTTAGCAATCAATATTTACCAAAGTCTTACCATTGTGCCCCTCACAATTTGGAGAGATGCCCTTTCACACACAAGATATAAAATAATATTAACTTGGGCATGAATATAACAAAATTCACTCACTCTCCCAAAGAACTCAATATACGTGCAAAAGATGACCCATAGACTTTTCCTTAGTATAATACTTCACTAATATAGAATTATGAATCAAGGATCAATTAGGACTTAAATTTAGTTGTAATGTAGGCTAAGGGACAGGTAGGAACTATTTGTCCAAGATAGTTACTAATCTCCCTAAGCACTTTAATATTTCACAATACTTTGATTTTTGGCACTTTCTTTAATTTCCAAGTTTTCTCCTTATACCTCCTTTTATTTTTTAATTTTTCAATTTAGGTGACTAGTGGTGATTTTTTCTTTCAATATTGAGCTTAATTCACAACTTTTTTTTCTTCAAAGCTCTTTCTTCTTTTTATTTTTCCGCTAATATCACCCTCCCTGATTAGCAGTTTGCACCCTTTTTTTTCTTCTAATTTCCACATTTTTTAGCTTTTCCCTTCACTTTTCCATTTATTCTCCTTTCATACAAAATTTATCAATTAAAGTGCTCTAAGAGTCATTTGGATCAAATACAAGTCAATTGAACAAAAAGGGATTTAAGCTTGTAATGTAGCTATCAAAAGAATAGGCTAAGGCTCAAACATAGCTAACTAGGATAAATACAATCAAGGTAGGTAAAATAGGATAAAAATAAGGCTACCAAATAAATACCTATATGACTTCCTAAATCCATCATTCTTATTTCGTTTTGCAAATACATCGGGCAAGTTCTAGACATCAATTTACAAGCATGGAGTATATCAAAAATTTCTCACACATTGGCACAAATGGATTAACAATGGAAATTAAAATCGCATAAACACATATATTCATATTGCATGCATAAAATAATTAAGTCCATTTTTTTCTTTTCAAGCACATGAGTCAAGTTCCAAAAAAAAAACTAAGTGTTTCTAACTTTTTCATGCATTTTTGAGTGAATTTAATAAAGTCTCAATGATACCTAAAGTGAAGCACCTAGCATTCATAGGATCCAAGTTCTTGTTCTTTGTAATGACTAATTTATCCTTAAGACGGTCCTCATCCATCCATCATCGGGAAAAGTCATGACTCAAAGACTAACAATGATAAAAAAAATAAAAAATCTAGACTCTCTAATTGGTTCTAAGGGACTATCCACCGGAAAAGTACCGAAAACAAAAACCAGAGGAACCCAAAATAAAATGAAACTAGAAAAGAAAACTACTACAAGCCAATCAAGCATGCAAGATAAGTCATAAATCCCCAAAAAAATAGGCCTACCATGTGCAAATTTAGCAATTAAGGCATGCATGGTAATATGAAGTTCACTTCTCCCACCCCACACTTAATTAGTAACACTGTCCTCAGTGCTAAAACAATAAAGCGCAAAGTAAAAGAGTGAAAGAAGAACTCCCTGGGCCTCTACTCTCTCGTCGTCTGTAGGGGCAAGAGTAGCTTCCCCCATCTCAGAATCCTCCTCATTATCATCACTAGACTCTAGGTCCGAGTCTACTCTCGCCATCTCGTCCTTCGTGGGCACATCATCATCAAGAGCCTCCTTTTATCTCGGCCCAACATTGCAAAGGGCTCGCGAGTGCTCACTTAGAGAGTAGTCTATGTTAAGTTGTTGTTGTTGCTCCTCAGTCACATCATTCACCCTTAGCTGGAGCATTTGCATACCGTACAAGTGGTTCAACATATTGTCAATTTGCGCATTGCTCATTGACAAAAAGGACTGGCCATTTATACCCTCAGGTTCCTTTGTTTTAGTCACGTCAATCCCCCTAAGATCATAAGCAGGTTTCTAGTCCACCTCCTCCTCCTCAATGTCATGCCCACGCAGAAATTGGGTCAAGAAAACCCCCAAATCCGAAGTTTTGACCCTTTTTACCCTTTCTCTTTTCAACACATTTTTAATGAGCAGCCCCACATTAATTGGCATTCTATTCATTAGCACATATACAAGATGCACTCTTTCCCTAGTCATATGGGTTACATGCTTTCCCGGCACTAAACAAGAACATACTATTTTTAACCAAACTCGTGCCTTTCTACTTAAGTGAGCATATGGAAGCAAAACATGACATCTAAATTGTTGTTGGCGAGTCCACCGTGCAAAAGAGTTAGGTCCACAAGGAGTATGTCTAATATCCCTATACGGAGGTTTCTTCACCATGTTAAAAAAGGGTTGTGGATCAACATGAGGTATCCCAAGTAATCTATTCAATGCCATAGGTGCAAACTCGATAATTTAACCCCTAATTTTAACTTGGTTCGACCTCTCCTTTGGCATCCAATTTTTAAAGAATTCCCTCACCATATTCAAATTACAATCACCCGGCTCATCAAACACAAAACCAAGACCAATGGTGAGTATTCTATCTACCAAATAAGGGAAAACTAGTGACAAGCAATTTCTATCAATAAACATATCATGTGAATATTTAGATTCCTTATGTTCCTTGCAACATTTTTACCTTCTTTCTCCATGACCCAACGGAGCCTATATCGCCTCAATGGTGGTGGTTTCATCCTCACATCTTCATGCCTCTTCACTAGGTATCCTTGCTCTTTTTGACCATCGCTTGAAGAAGCCACTCCTTTCCCTTTGTTTACTTTTGGTGCCATTGATGGAAGTATCTTTCAAGAAAAATGTTAAACTTTGTGTTTTGGGTGAAACAATTTGGAAGATTTTGATGAAGAGATAAAGTTTTGAGAGAGTTTACTTGGAAAATTAGAGGGGTGCGGTGTGGCTATGATGGGATTGATCTAAAATTTTTAGGTCTAGGCCTTTTAAGGTACTCCTCTTGGCAGGAAATTACATTTTCGCCTTTAAATTTTTTCGCCTGGAACACTGGTCCATGCCGCGGCACTGAAAGCGCCAAAACTGCAGCGCTTCGTGGGGCTTACTGCCTTACCTAGCCTGCGTGCATTGTATTACCTACGCGTCACGCCAGGCCATGCGACACTTGTGCCTGTGCCTCGCGCCAGGCCTTGTGCTTCTTGGCCTGAGCGATGCCCGGTGCGCATGTTTGACTATTTTGCTCCCCGTTTTTACTGTTTAAGCTCAATTTTTATTGAAAATCATGACCTATCACCTGCACACTTGAACGAACACATAAAAATGAAAAAATTATCTTGGGTTGCCTCCCAAGCAGCCTTGATTTAACATCGCGGCACGACACATGTATCTTGATTACTCAGACTTCATCAAGATACCTGTTGAGACCGTGGTCACATCTTGGTCACTTGTTTCACCATGCTTCCCTTTGACACGCTAGAAAATAAAAGATAAATGAAAAATAGGAAATAAAGACTAAAAGTTAAACACAAGCAGTTAATCTAATCCTAAACCATATTCCCCAACAACGGCACCAAAATTGATGTCGCTAAATTACACCTCGTAATGAGAGATAAAGCGGTCGATGTCAAGTATAGAATCCAATAAAGGTTGGGGTTGATGCCATAGGGAATATGGAAGGATATAGAAGAAAGCTAGTATTTACGCTTTTGAGTAAATTATCTCCTACAAGGGGAAAATTTGCAAAAGTAACAAGCAATGTTGTTGAGAGAAAGTGAAGGTTAATTCCAAATTAATGCAATTAACTAGGGTGAGTGTTCCCCATGACTTCATAACCACAAGGCATTTTATACTAGTGATCTATTCCGGTGCTTAGCATGCAATATCGGTAAGTTAACTTCACCTAAATGGTTGGTCCCATATTTAGATGATTATCACCACTCAACTTGGTCCATATGTGGATGTATACTTTACTACCCCTTACCCCTGATATCGGATTAGCTAGTCCCGGACAAGGTCAAACTATTAGATGAGAGTTGATAGTCTCAAATCTCCGTTGTTAATCCCTTTTTCCATTCATTACTCCCTTGATCCGGTGAGTAAGAAGAAGGAAAATTCCAATGTTTGCAATCATTAAGAAACAATTAAAAGTAAAGGAAAGACAATATATGCATAAACCCTGTTCAAGAATCACTAAGTATATTTACCTATATGTGTTAATTCATCATGATTCCCATAATTCTAGTTGTGGAGGTTTTAACCTCTCATAATTATAAGTAAATTCATAGCATTCATACAAAAAGCACAAATTAATACTTACAACGATGATAGGAAGAAACTCACTTGATTACTGCAAACACAAGGAAGAACAATTCAACAACAAGTATCTTAAAGCGTTGTGTGAAAATAAAACCTTACAATGTATTTTGCACACTAATCCTCTCAAATTGTGTCAAGACTTGTCAAAACATCTCTAAAACTTGGCTTAACTTTACAAAGAAATAAAGGGTATTTATAATAGATTTTTGCCATCTTTTTTCCTTTGCGGATTTGATATGGGATTTCTATCTCATTTTCCTAGTTGAAGTAGGATTTGAATGCTGGTTGTTTGAACAAGCTTGGTGTGTCGTGCAGGGCATCGCGCAACACTAGGGCCGCGTCGCGCAAACTATTGCACTGGGAGGCCGGCGCCTCGTGCCTAGAACTGCGCCAAACTCCTACTGCGTCACGCATGCTGTAGGGCTGGAGATAGTGTTGCGTGGGTAGGCAGGCACCTCGTGCCTCTGGTCATGCAGGTGTAGCTGTGCACCGCGCTGCTGGTCACGCGGGCATGGTAGTGCACTCGTTTTTGACCTTTTTCTTGCTTCGTTTGTTCCATCTTCTTCACATGTGTTCCAAAAGCCTCAAATACACCAAAATCTATCATTATTAGCCCTGAAAGTATCTAATCATGTATGTTAGCTAATTTCACAAATATATAACATAAACACATGCAAACACACATAATTTATCCTTAAAGCATAGTGAAGTATGGACAAAATTATGTCTAAGAAGTGCGTAGGTACGCCCTTCTTCAAGTAATCATAAGCAGAAGCTTTAAATAAATAAGATCATTCAAGACAAACTAAATTGACAAAAGTCCATACATCTAAAAGAAATAATACTGAACACCTAAGTCTATGTCTGAAAGCCATCTACCACAGATGAGTTGCTGGGGCAAGCCCCCAGCTAACTCTAAAGTCTATTTGGAAAGATAAGGATTCACCAAAGGTTGTTGCTGGTATTATCCAAAGGAATCTACTAACGATGCTAGGGCTGGGAACTTGTGTCACACCCCACCTTGGGGGGGTATGACTGACACCTGGTGCCCTACTAGGACCTGACCTGCTGAACTTGTTAAGCCTGGGCGCATCTGGCGCCTGGCTGGCTCTAACTCACATTTCTGGAAACAAAGGGCTATATAACGGCTGTAAATATAGCCCCCGACCCATTGGCCTATAGCCTTCTGTACCTGTATTACAGCTGACCAGAAACATGTTAATTCAGGGGAACCTATGCGGGCCGACAAGGCCACCATGCTGTCTAGTTATCTGTAACTCAAACATAACATACTGAAAAGCTACGTGACCGACAAGGTCACCACTACTGGCAAACTATGGCCCCACACGGCCATTACAAAAGAAAGAAAGGAGTAAAGGCAACTATACAACTGCACGGCCTCACACGATCGGCTATTCTGACCACAGGGAATACATACAGACTGCAAGCCTCTAAGAAGAATAATAGAAATGATCGGGACAGGGCCCCGACCTACCCGTACTGTACAACAAAAGGAACTGAACTACACCTCTAGAAATTCAGTCTCCGGATGACGGGAGCTGAATATTCGACCGCTGATGGGGATCACGTGGTATCGCCTGCGCGTCTATGGGTACCTGCAGGCAAGTAATGCAGCGCCCCACTGGGCGTCAGTACCGCTGGTACTGAGTATGTAAAGCAAACTAAATACAAGTAATATAACTAAAAATTCTGAATAGCAGGAGATAACTGAATCTGTAAGAACTGAAGGGATATCTGAAATCAATAACATAACTGTCGAAACTGGAATAAGAAGAACTAGATTAACTATCTGATGGTGTAGATCGTACCTGTTCTTAATCATGTTGTAGGGAGTAGGTGTCATTTCTAGAGACGTATCATTCTACTACTAATCTACTCATGTCTAATATAACATAACACAACATACATAACATAACATGGCATACACAACCTTACCCGGCCCCCATAAGCCGGGAGGTACAATCAACACAGAATCTATACCCCTACCCCGGTCATCCCATCTCCTATAGTGGCTGTAAGCATCCCGCCGGTCCCCTGGGTATGCACTTGGGCTCGCTGAGCCCCTGACTATAACTGCATCTGAGTCCGGAGGACTCCTGAATCTGCACCCTGGCGTATCCGCTCGACTGGGGTGTGTAAGGGCCGATCAAGGCACAAGTATGGGGAAAAACTGGCATCCCATCTTCGTCCCCTGGCGGGACGGCATGCCACTCCGTAGAGTGACGTATCCTCGTCCTCTGGCAGACGAGTCGATACAGTTATTAACCCTGGGCGGTCATGGATGCTAGGTAATCCAACCCCAAACAATACAACAGTCTCAACTGGTAATACTGTCTGGGTATCTCATATGCTGAGGCTAATAGGGGTAAAGTATCATATATATTACATGCTGGGCTAATGATAGTAATCTGTACATATTTAATACGTGCTGAGGCAGGTAAAGATATATAAATATGAATATAGTCTCCTGCCGGCTGTACTGGGCAAATGCTATATAAGATAATGTTTCTACAGAAAACTCTGCTGTTTACTAAGTTTCTGTATACACTATATGCTGGACTAGTGATAGAAATAAGTATATACTTAATACATGCTGAAGCTGGAAGTACTATATATGTATGTACGAATATAATCTTTCTACTGAACTACGTTGTATACTGACTTTCTATAGTAACATGATTTACTAATCCTGACATGCTTTCTGAACTTCATTTTAGCCTGATATTCTATTTCTGAAGTGCTTTACGGATACTGTACTACTCCGCGGGGTTTCAGCTGAACACAACAATATCTTAACATGGCATATTACATCACACACTGAATATACTGGGCAATCTCTAACGCTTGCATTAGAATCTATATCATACTGATAGGTTTCATACACATTACAACCCAATGTTTCTCACATCGTACCAACATTCATAATAACGCACCATTTGACTTCTGAACATTCTACTGGTCCGTAATTTGTTACACTGCACTGATATTACTTAACTTGCTGAAGGAAACTAACTTTACATACCTTGTCTTTGAATTATTCGTCCGTCGGACGGGGCTCGACCGGTACTTCAACTATTTTCTCCCAACTGCATTCATAGATACGTCAATTAATACTAAGTACAACTTTATTGTAAAGAACGACGTTACTTTCGATATAGTTTATAGCCTAAACTTTAGGCTTATCGAAAGACGGTCGAAAACTCGCTATTTTTCAGCGGCCCAAAAGGGAGAAGTATTCACTTCTCAGCTAGGAACACATAGACATTAATTTAGAGCAATTCTACTTACTTTAGTTCGGTGGCTCGCCGATTCGTCGGCTGTATTTCGCAAAACTAATTTCGTAGAAATGCTCTCTGCTGCTAAATACTCGGGTATCTGGGATTAATTTGAGTTTGGGCAGCGTTTGGCAGCGTAATCGGATGAAAATATTTAATTTTCTTCGTCTTCCTCGGCTTCCCTGCGTTTCTCTGGAAATTTATAAGTGTAATATGATTTTAAACCGAAGTGGGGGCTTATATACTTGGGGCTGAACCTGGGCAACGTGTCACGGAGCCATCGCGGAGGCCTCACCTCCGTGACACGCTGCCATCGCGGAGGGGCTCTGCCTCGGCTCCTCCCGCAATGGTTTGACGGGTTTCTCATCCGATCTTTTCCCGGGCCTTTCCCTAGCACGTATGGCTTTCAAATATGCTTAACCAACGTGCGAATAGGTCATCTAAGTGCCGGGAATTCTACGGGGTATAACATTCTCCCCCCCTTAAGAACATTCGTCCTCGAATGTATACTGTCATCTAGAGGACTACTTACTTTACTTTCTGGAAATATTTTGGCAGAGTTTCCCCTGTAACATGGACTATCGCAAAAACCTGAAATGCAGAAAAGTCCAACACAGGCACTGCACACAATATTCTAAGATTCACTGGACAACTAAATGTCACCTCTTTCTTTATCATTTACAACATACAACCATAAGGTACTGTATAAATAATGATACGGACATACCTGTCGTCTGACTAGGCCTGAAATAGGTGAGGGTATCTGATTTTCATATCTTCTTCAGCCTCCCACGTCATTTCCTCCTGATTTCTGTTACGCCATAATACTTTGACAGATGCAACATCTTTAGTTCTTAGCCTGCGAACCTGTCTGTCTAAAATAGCTACGGGAACCTCTTCATATGCTAACTCTTTTGTGACCTGGACATTCTGAACTGGAACTACTGTAGAAGGGTCCCCTACGAACTTCCTTAACATAGAAACATGGAATACTGGGTGAACCGACTCTAACTCTGGAGGCAAGTTCAACTCGTATGCCACGCGGCCTATTCTTCGCCGAATCTGATACGGCCCAATGAATCTTGGGCTAAGCTTACCCTTCTTGCCAAACCTCATTACCCCTTTCATCGGGGACACGTTTAGATATACCCAATCGTTTATCGAAAATTCTAGATTTCTGCGCCGCCTATCTGCGTATGACTTCTGGCGGCTTTGAGCGGTCAGTAAACGTTCTCGGATAAGCTTTATCTTTTCCTCAGACTGCCGAACAATGTCTGGGCCAACTAATGCTGATTCTCCCATCTCAAACCAACCCACCGGCGATCTACATTTTCGTCCGTACAATGCCTCGAAAGGCGCCATCTGAATAACTGAATGGTAGCTGTTATTATAAGCAAATTCAATTAACGAGAGATGTTCATCCCAGCTACCCCCAAAATCTAACACACACGCTCGTATCATATCTTCGAGCGTCTGGATCGTACGTTCAGCCTGCCCGTCTGTCTGAGGATGGAATGCTGTGCTCAAATTAATCTGTGTCCCCAAACCTTTCTGAAACGACTGCCAGAATCTAGCTGTAAACTGTGCTCCCCTGTCTGAAATGATAGATACCGGCACCCCATGCAATCTAACTACTTCTCTGATATATAATTCGGCATAATCCTCAGCTGAGAAGGTAGCCCTTACTGGTAGGAAATGAGCTGATTTTGTCAGCCTGTCAACTATTACCCAAATGGAATCATTTCTGCGTCTAGTACGGGGTAACCCTGTTACAAAATCCATGTTTATTACTTCCCATTTCCACATAGGTATCATTATCTCTTGAGTCAAACCACCCGGTTTCTGATGCTCTGCTTTCACCTGCTGACAATTAGCACACCTAGATACAAATTCAGCTATCTCAGCTTTCATACCTGGCCACCAATAGATGTCTCTGATGTCGTGGTACATTTTCGTCGCCCCTGGGTGAAGGGAATAGCGAGCGTGGTGTACCTCATGCATGATCTGCCCACGAAGTCCTGAAATATTCGGGACACAAAGGCGGCCCTTACAATGTAGCACATCATCCTCGGTTATCTGAAAATCTGGCTCCTTACCTTTCTGAACTCTATCTCTGAGCTGGACTAAATCGGGATCCTCATACTGCCGTTCTTTTACCTCTGTAACTAACGATGACACTACAGAATTCTGAATTACTGCTTCATTATTTTCTGTTTCTATTACTCGAACGGCTAGATCAGCTAACTGATGAATTTCCTTGATTAACTTCCGTTTCTCAGGCCGTAAATACGCCAAACTCCCCATCGACTTACGGCTCAGGGCATCTGCTACAACATTAGCTTTTCCGGGGTGGTATAGAATATTCACATCATAGTCTTTCAACAACTCTAACCAGCGGCGTTGCCGCAGATTCAACTCCCTCTGGGTGAAAATGTACTGTAAGCTCTTATGATCTGTATAAATGTCAACATGGACGCCGTACAGATAATGCCTCCACATCTTCAAGGCATGAATTACTGCGGCCAATTCCAGGTCATGGGTAGGGTAATTCTTTTCGTGTTTTCTCAGCTGTCTGGAGGCATATGCAATTACTCTACCATGCTGCATCAACACACAACCCAATCCGACACCTGACGCGTCGCAATAAACTGAATAACCTTCTGTGCCTTCCGGCAATGCTAATATTGGGGCGGAGGTTAACCTGTCTTTCAATTCCTGGAAACTCTACTCGCATGCCTCCGTCCACTGAAACTTTGCTGCTTTCTGTGTCAATTTAGTTAAAGGTGCTGCAATGGTTGAGAATCCCTCAACGAATCTCCGATAATACCCTGCTAACCCCAGAAAGCTACGAACTTCAGTCGGGGTGGTAGGCCTAGGCCATGACTTAACTGCTTCTATCTTCTGCTTATCTACCTGTATACCGGTGGCTGAGACAATATGCCCTAAAAAGGCCACTGAGTTAAGCCAGAATTCACACTTCAAAAACTTAGCATACAACTGGCGGTCCCTGAGAATCTGGAGCACTGTCCGCAAATGAGTCCGGTGATCTGCTTCAGAGCGAGAATACACCAGAATGTCATCAATGAATACTATCACGAACAAGTCCAGGAAAGGTCTGAAAATACTGTCCATCAGGTCCATAAAAACTGCTGGGGCGTTCGTTAGCCCGAAGGACATAACCAGAAATTCAAAATGCCCATATCGGGTCCTGAATGCTGTCTTAGGAATATCTCTTTCACGTACTCGGACCTGGTGGTATCAGGACCGCAAGTCAATCTTAGAAAAGTATCTGGCTCCCTGCAACTAATCAAATAAGTCATCAATTCTGGGGAGCGGATACTTGTTCTTTACTGTAACTTTGTTTAGCTGCCGATAATCTATGCACATTCGGAGCGAGCCATCTTTCTTTCTCACAAACAAGACTGGCGCACCCCATGGGGAAGTACTCGGCCTGATAAAACCTTTATCTAACAAGTCTTTCAACTGCTCCTTTAATTCTCTGAGTTCTGCAGGAGCCATACGATAAGGAGGTATTGATATTGGCTGAGTGTCTAGTAGCAAGTCAATAGCAAAGTCTATTTCCCTTTCTGGGGGAATACCAGGTAACTCATCAGGAAATACATCTGGGAATTCATTTACCACTGGGACAGACTGGAGTGTCGGAGATTCTGCTTGGACATCCTGAACTCTGACAAGATGGTAAATACACCCCTTAGATATCAACTTTCTCGCCTGAAGGTAGGAAATAAACCTACCTTTTGGCGTCACGGTGCTGCCCTTCCACTCCCGTACTGCTTCCCCCGGGAAGTGGAATCGGACCGTTTTGGTCCAACATTCAACATTGGCAAAGCATGGCACTAACCAGTCCATACCCATTATGACATCGAAGTCTATCATTTCTAACTCTACCAGATCTACTGTGGTCTGACGGTCAACAATCTCTACTGTACACCCGCGGTAGATTCGGCTAGCTGTGATAGAGTCACCAACGGGCGTAGATACTAGAAAGGGCTGCTGTAATGATTCTGGTACAATACTAAACTTCCGTGCCACAAATGGAGTAATATAGGACAAAGTAGACCCTGGATCAATTAACACATAAGCAGGGTGTGAGCAAATAGTTAGCATACCTGTCACGACATCAGGCGATGCTTCTGAATCTTGTCTCCCTGGTAAAGCATATGTGCGGCTTGGACCCGTACCTGTACTGGAGGCCCCTGATCTGCCCCGACCCCTGCCTGCTGAAACTAAGGGCCTGCGCCCAGTCGAGGATGTTGTGGCTCGTGACCCTGCTGATGTCCTATCCTGTCTATCGCGGTCGTCTCGACCTCTAGCTGGGAAATCTTTCATCAAATGGCCTTCTTGGCCACAAATATAACATGCGGTGGAGCCATATCTGCATGCTCCAGAATGGCGTCGATTGCATATAGGTCAAAGTGGTAGCGTATACCTACTCTGCTCTGCCCTCCTCTGTGATAGTGAATCTGCCATGTGCGAGCCTCTACCAGTCCCTGACTGCCCCCTGCGGCTGAATCTACCCCCTGTGACTGTGACGGAGGTGGGGGCCTGGGCAGCCTGTCTGACAATCGGGGCCTGGGTCCTCCCCGGGCCCCTCCCGGTAATTCAACTGGCCTGTCCCGGCGACGTTGTTCCTGATTAACCCTTCTGACCTCTCGTTGCTGCTGTCTGATGCCCTCAATATTCTGAGCAAATGCCTGAATGTGAGCAATATCCATGTCCTCTCGTAGTGTGGCTGTAGTGCAAATCTCAACATATTCTGGATTCAATCCCGTAATGAAGCGATGCACTCTGGATGCCATGGTATCAACGAAGGCCGGTGCATATCGGGCTAAGGAATCAAACTGCAAGGAATATTCCCGAACACTCATGGCCCCCTGTTCTAGATGTAGGAACTGGTCTACCCGGGCCTGTCGAATCTCCCGCGGCAAATGATGATCCAGAAAGGCTCCTGAAAAGCTCGACCAGGTGGGAGGGGAAACATCTCTCCCTCGGGACCTCTCCCAGCTTTCATACCATAACACCGCAATATCCCGTAACCGGAATGCGGCCAACTCGACTGACTCGGTAGACGTGGCGTGCATAACCCTGAAGATTCTCTGCTTCTGATCCAGAAAATCCTGGGGGTCCTCTGTTCGGTCCGTGCCTGTGAACTGTGGGGGATTCAAGGCTAAAAACTCTCGGACCCTCGAACTACCGGGCCCTCCTGATGATTCTGCAACTGTAGATGGCATTGGCTGACGCTGAGCAGCCATCATCTGTGCTAACAGAACTACAACACTCCTAACCTCCTGGTCAGAAGGAGTCAATATAGGGGCTGCTGAAGGTAATGTCGCCCCAAGTGGCTCCTGACGTGGTGGAGACTGCTGAGGAGGCTGGGATGATGCCTCTGTAGTGCCCTCTGATCGGGCTGTCTCCAAATAAGGGGGAGGCATCCTGCTGGTGCCTTCTCCTGCTGCAATGTCTAAGTTCCGACCTGTAATAGGATGGAGCTGGTCTGAAATTATCTGTAACCAAAGAATATGGTAAGATTTTAGGGAATCAACCCTATACTGTACCGCTCTATAGCACGACTGAATCAGAATAAAAGACAACCATCCTATCATGCCTTGCAGCCTCCTACCCATAGTATGTGGTGCACAACACTTCCATGGACAGGACTCTACTTAGCACGGCTTGCAGACTCCCTGGGATATGACCTGCTCTGATACCAAGTTTGTCACACCCCACCTTGGGGGTATGACTGGCACCTGGTGCCCTACTAGGACCTGACCTGCTGAACTTGTTAAGCCTGGGCGCATCTGGCGCCTGGCTGGCTCTAACTCACATTTCTGGAAACAAAGGGCTATATAACGGCTGTAAATACAGCCCCCGGCCCATTGGCCTATAGCCTTTTGTACCTGTATTACAGCTGACCAGAAACATGTTAATTCAGGGGAACCTATGCGGGCCGACAAGGCCACCATGCTGTCTAGTTATCTGTAACTCAAACATAACATACTGAAAAGCTACGTGACCGGCAAGGTCACCACTACTGGCAAACTATGGCCCCACACGGCCATTACAAAAGAAAGAAAGGAGTAAAGGCAACTATACAACTGCACGGCCTCACACGACCGGCTCATCTGACCACAGGGAATACATACAGACTGCAAGCCTCTAAGAAGAATAATAGAAATGATCGGGACAGGGCCCCGACCTACCCGTACTGTACAACAAAAGGAACTGAACTACACCTTTAGAAATTCAGTCTCCGGATGACGAGAGCTGAATATTCGACCGCTGATGGGGATCATGTGGTATCGCCTGCGCGTCTATGGGTACCTGCAGGCAAGTAATGCAGCGCCCCACTGGGCGTCAGTACCGCTGGTACTGAGTATGTAAAGCAAACTGAATACATCTGAATACAAGTAATATAACTAAAAATTCTGAATAGCAGGAGATAACTGAATCTGTAAGAACTGAAGGGATATCTGAAATCAATAACATAACTGTCGAAACTGGAATAAGAAGAACTAGATTAACTATCTGATGGTGTAGATCGTACCTGTTCTTAATCATGCTGGAGGGAGTAGGTGTCATTTCTGGAGACGTATCATTCTACTACTAATCTACTCATGTCTAATATAACATAACACAACATACATAACATAACATGGCATACACAACCTTACCCGTTCCCCATAAGCCGGGAGGTACAATCAACACAGAATCTATACCCCTACCCCAGTCATCCCATCTCCTATAGTGGCTGTAAGCATCCCGCCGGTCCCCTGGGTATGCACTTGGGCTCGCTGAGCCCCTGACTATAACTGCATCTGAGTTTGGAGGACTCCTAAATCTGCACCCGGGCGTATCCGCTCGACTGGGGTGTGTAAGGGCCGATCAAGGCACAAGTATGGGGAAAAACTGGCATCCCATCTTCGTCCCCTGGCGGGATGGCATGCCACTCCGTAGAGTGACGTATCCTCGTCCTCTGGCGGACGAGTCGATATAGCTATTAACCCTGGGCGGTCATGGATGCTAGGTAATCCAACCCCAAACAATACAACGGTCTCAACTGGTAATACTGTCTGGGTATCTCACATGCTGAGGCTAATAGGGGTAAAGTATCATATATATTACATGCTGGGCTACTGATAGTAATCTGTACGTATTTAATACATGCTGAGGCAGGTAAAGATATATAAATATGAATATAGTCTCCTGCCGGCTGTACTGGGCAAATGCTATATAAGATAATGTTTCTACTGAAAACTCTGTTGTTTACTAAGTTTCTGTATACACTATATGCTGGATAGTGATAGAAATAAGTACATACTTAATACATGCTGAGGCTGGAAGTACTATATATGTATGTACGAATATAATCTTTCTACTGAACTACGTTGTATACTGACTTTCTATAGTAACATGATTTACTAATCCTGACATGCTTTCTGAACTTCATTTTAGCCTGATATTCTATTTCTGAAGTGCTTTACGGATACTGTACTACTCCGCGGGGTTTCAGCTGAACACAACAATATCTTAACATGGCATATTACATCACACACTGAATATACTGGGCAATCTCTAACGCTTGCGTTAGAATCTATATCATACTGATAGGTTTCATACACATTACAACCCAATGTTTCTCACATCGTACCAACATTCATAATAACGCAACATTTGACTTCTGAACATTCTACTGGTCCGTAATTTGTTACACTGCACTGATATTACTTAACTTGCCGAAGGAAACTAACTTTACATACCTTGTCTTTGAATTATTCGTCCGTCGGACGGGGCTCGGCTGGTACTTCAACTATTTTCTCCCAACTGCATTCATAGATACGTCAATTAATACTAAGTACAGCTTTATTATAAAGAACGACGTTACTTTCGATATAGTTTATAGCCTAAACTTTAGGCTTATCGAAAGACGGTCGAAAACTCGCTATTTTTTAGCGGCCCAGAAGGGAGAAGTATTCACTTCTCAGCTAGGAACACATAGACATTAATTTAGAGCAATTCTACTTACTTTAGTTTGGTGGCTCGCCGATTCGTCGGCCGTATTTCGCGAAACTAATTCCATAGAAATGCTCTCTGCTGCTAAATACTCGGGTATCTGGGATTAATTTGAGTTTGGGCAGCGTTTGGTAGCGTAATCGGATGAAAATATTTAATTTTCTTCGTCTTCCTCGGCTTCACTGCGTTTCTCTGGAAATTTATAAGTGTAATATGATTTTAAACCGAAGTGGGGGCTTATATACTTGGGGCTGAACCTGGGCAACGTGTCACGGAGCCATCGCGGAGGCCTCACCTCCATGACACGCTGCCATCGCGGAGGGGCTCTGCCTCGGCTCCTCCCGTGATGGTTCGACGGGTTTCTCGTCCGATCTTTTCCCGGGCCTTTCCCTAGCAGGTATGGCTTTCAAATATGCTTAACCAACGTGCGAATAGGTCATCTAAGTGCCGGGAATTCTACGGGGTATAACAACTTGTGCCTATATCATGATACGATACAACATAGAAGGTATGCATTAGTACTTTGAATGTATTGAGTAAGTGAGAGAGATAATAATGCATGAAAGGACAATTAACTGAACTGAAATGTTGAAAACTGAACAAATGAAATATAACTGATATGGTCAATAATGACCCTGGCTGATGGTCATAGACATGTCCTAAATCTGAAATACTGAGCTGAGCTAAACTGAATTGAACTGAATAGCTAAACTGAAACTGCACTGACTAGTGGGAGAGTCCATAACCGATATAACCACGTGAGCTAGACATGGAGTTCGATGTATACGCCCCATTGATAGGATCTAATATACCTTGCCAAGATATAAAGGCATGAATTGGGTGATCACAAATCTAGGGCCAATAAAATAACCTACAGTGGCAAGGTAGTTTTGGGAACCTGGGTGCACTGGAACCCCGGTCCGCTCAGTGCTAAGTCCTACTCCCACTGGATAGTCTTAATTTGACTACTAAGCTAATAGCTCGAAACTGGGGTCCAAAACTAAGTCAGGGATACTTATCTGGAAGTACCCTGAGAGTCTTATTGGACCAAATTCTATAACTGGTGTTCTAAGACTGGCTAGAGCTACTTATCTAGAAGCGTCGTAACCGTCTAAAAGAACAAACTGAAGCTGAAGCTGGTGGTTCTAAAACTGGTCAAAGTTGCTTATCTGGAAGTGTCGTAACCATCTAAAGAACAAAGTAGTATCAGATAACTAATAATTGAGTTTGATAACTGATATCTGGGAGGCACTACTGACACCTCAAGAAAAGACTATAGTCAAACCGATTAGCTGACATTTCTAAAAATACTGAGTATGCTATTATTCTGACAGAAACTGGACTAGCATACAACTAACTGAGATTTCACTGATATTAATAATAAAGGAATTCCAACACTGATAGAATTAAGCAATATGAATAACTAATCAATTATGCAAGAATCTAGTTTACTACATTTAAAAGCTAGGGCTAGAATCTATTTACAGGAACAAGTATCAACATAGTCACAAGATAGTGGAAATATAACAAAAATTAACATGAATAATATTCCACATGATATGGACTGAATTTGGCTAAAAATTTATTCACATTCGAAAACTGAGGGCCTAGAACTGATAAGAACATTTAGATGGATTTTTGGGCACAAGGGAAGGATAATTCCCTTGCTAAATTCTCACATACCTAATGACGAATTTCTTGGGAAGTATCTGGAGAATTTGAGGAGGAATCGAAAGCCTTAGCTTTGCCCTAAGAAATTTGTCTATCTGTTTCTTCGTACAGATTCTGAGTGTTAAGAGAGGAATGAGTGGAATACATCAACTACCCCTGAATATAACCCCAAAATGATGTAGTTTAGGTATTAAAAAGGTGGAAAGTTACAAAAATAACCCTGGGAGAAAAGTTTGGAAAACTGCTCGATAGGGACCAACGGGTCACTCAACGGGTTATTAGTTGAGACCACGACTCGTTGGGTCCAGTCGTTGGTCCTAGGCCTGAATTTTTGACTTCCTGAAATTGGCAACGATGGGGACCATGACTCGTTTGATGAACCAACTGGTCGTTGGTTCTTCCCGTTGTCACTCGCAGAAAAATATGGGAAACCCAACAACGAGCAACACAACGACTCGTTGGTAGAACCAATGGGTCATTGTATCGACTCATCATCTCCATTGGAAAATTCTGAGGATTCTTGGAAACAAGGACTCGTTGTGCGTTACAAAGGATCGTCATGCTCTCATTGCTACAAGAAGGAAATTTTCAACATTCTCTGGGCTTTAACTAACGAGTCACCTCACGAGTCCTTACTTCAAACAGCGACTCGTCGTACGACTCGTGGGTTCCTGAAAAAGGAAAAAACTACTCTCTGAATTGGGAATATAATGAGTGATAGGAAGACTCGTTTCTCCTCACAATGGGTCGTTCCATGTCCCGTTGGTTCCCGAAGGATCATGATATGATTGACCACAACCCAGACAACGGGTCATTGGAGCTAACAACGACTCATTGTCTCTGTCGTTCTAAGGCAAAAAAAAATTCTGCTTTAATCTTCTGAGTCTCAGTTTGGTCTAGGAAAGTTTTGGGGTGTTACAATATCTCCCTCTTAGGATCATTCATCCTCAAATGAAGGCTAAAACTGCTGGAAAATTAGGAAAAGAGCTGCAATTCCCAGACTGAGACTATGAACTGATTTCTGGAGGAATGACTGACTCCAAATTGATTTAACCATGCTAACAGAGTTGATGCGACTAGTATGCATATTGAAAATCTTGATAGAGCTGATGAGTACGGAATTGAACAGAGTATTGTGAAGGAATTTAATACCTGAACTGGAAGGGAATAAATGAGGGTATTTGCCATCATGTCTTCTTCTGCCTCCCATGTGGCTCCCTTAACTAGCTGGTTCCTCCACAAGACTTTCACTGAAGCGACTTCCTTGTTTCTCAGCTTACGAACCTGACTGTCTAGGATCTGAACTGGGACCTCTTCGTAAGAGAGACTATCCTTCACTCCCACACTTTCTAGTGGCATAACTGAAGTCGGATCATCGATACACTTCTTCAATAGTAACACATGGAAGACCGGGTGCACAGATGCTAACTCTAGAGGTAATTCTAACTCGTATGCCACACTACTAATTCGCCTTAGAATCCTATAGGGTCATACATATCTCGGACTGAGTATCCCTTTCTTTCCAAACCTCATCACCCCCTTCAAGAGTGAAATTTTCAGCTAAACCCAATCATCTACAGCAAATTCTAACTCTCTCCTTCTCACATCAGCATAAGATTTCTGTTGGCTTTGCGTTGTTTTCAACTTTTCCTTGATAAGTTGCACCTTCTGCATAGCTTTATGAACTGAGTCTGGCTCTATCATGATAGCTTCACCAACTTCAAACCACCCTATAGGAGACCTATACCTCCTACCATATAATGCCTCAAACAGGGCCATCTAAATACTGGAGTGGTAGCTGTTATTGTACGCAAACTCGATGAGAGGTAGATGATCATCCCAAATGCCCTTGAAATCGATCGCATAAGCTCTCAACATATCTTTTAAGGTAAAATAGTCTGCTTAGCTTGTCCAGTAGGTGAAAAGTTGTGCTAAGCTTGACCTAAGTATCGAGTCCTTTCTGAAATGACTCCCAGAAATGCAAGGTGAACTGGGTACCTCTATCTAAAATAATGGACAAGGGCACTCCATGCAGTTTGACTAACTCCTAGATGTATTGCCTAGCATAATCTTTAGCTGAGTTTGTACTTTTAACTGGGAGGAAATATGCTAACTTGGTCATCCGATCCACTATCACCCAAATTGAGTCATTCTTCCAGCAAGTACTAGGTAGACCTATAATAAAGTTCATATTTACTTCTTCCCACTTCCATGTAGGTATGTTGATATCCTGAGTCATACCTCAAGGTCTCTGGTGTTCCACCTTGACCTGCTGGCATTTTGGGCACTTAGCCACAAATTCTGCAATGTCTTTTTTCATGCCCTTCCACCAGTAATATCCCGTAGATCACGGTACATCTTAGTGGCACCTAGGTGGATAGAATATCTAGAATTGTGTGCTTCTGCCAATATCTACTGTCTTAAGTCACCTACATCCGGTACACAAAGTCTGCCCTGGTAACGAAGGACACCATCTCCCCCTTTGGAGAAAGCCTCCACTTCTTTTAGCTTAAGCAGTATGGGATCTCCATCCTGCCTTGATTTAACTTCAACAACTAACGAGGAATCTGACCCACTTTGCATTACTACTCCACCCTCAGCTGAATCAACCAATTGCACTCTCAACCAAGCTAACCTGTGAATATCATTTACCATTTCTTTTCTGCTCTCTTCAACATGAGAAATGCTCCCCATGGACCTCCTACTTAGAGCATCAACCACCACATTGGCTTTGCCTAGGTGGTATAGCACACTCATGTCGTAGTCCTTCAATAACTCCAGCCACCGTCTCTGGCAAAGATTCAAGTCCTTCTGCCTGAACACGTATTGAAGGCTCTTGTGATCAAGTGAAAACATCCACGTGAGCCCCATAAAGATAATGCCTCCATATTTTCAACGCAAACACCACTGCTGCCAACTCAAGGTCATGAGCCAGATAGTTCTTTTCATGAACCTTGAGCTGTCTGGAGGTGTAAGCTATCACCTTACCCGCTGCATCAGAATGCAACCGAGTCCCAAACTGGAAGTGTCACAATATACTACGAATCGATTTGTTCCTTTCGTTAAGGTTAAAACTGGAGCGGTGGTGAGTCGAGTCTTCAACTCCTAGAAACTCTTCTCATACGCATCTGACCACTGAAACTTCACCTTTTTCTGAGTCAACTTAGTCAAAGGAGATGCAATAGAGGAAAGTCTTTCTACAAAACATCGGTAATAACCATCTAGACCCAATAAACTTCTGTTGTCGGTTGGGGAAGTAGGCCTTGGCTAGTCTTTCACTTCTGCTATCTTTTGAGGATCTACCTGAATACCCTCACCCAAGACCACGTGACCAAGGAAAGTCACAGACTTCAACCAGAATTCACATTTGTTGAATTTAGCAAACAACTGGCGGTCTCTGAGCGTCTGTAGCACTATCCTTAGATGGTTAGCATGTTCTTCCTCATTTCTCGAGTATACTAGAATGTCATTAATGAACACAATGACGAACATGTCTAGATACTGCTTGAAACCCTGTTCATCAGGTCCATGAAAATTGCAGGGGTATTAGTTAGTCCAAAGGACACAACCACGAATTCATAGTGACCATACCGAGTTCTGAAGGCTTTTTTCGGTATGTCACATTCTCTGACTCTAAGCTAATGATACCCCAACCTGAGATCTACCTTGGAGAAACAACTGGCTCCCTGAAGCAGATCAAACAAGTCGTCAATCCTGGGTAGGGGATACCTGTTCTTAACTGTGACTTTGTTTAGTTGACGGTAATCGATACACATTTTGAGAGTACCGTCTTTCTTTTGTACGAATAATATTGGCCCCATAGAGAGATGATGGGCCTGATAAAATCCTTATCAAGAAGGTCTTTTAGCTACTCCTTCAACTCCTTAAGCTCAGTTAGAGCCATTCTGTAAGGAGGAAAGGAGATGGACTGAGTGTTTGGAAGAAGTTCTATGCCGAGTCTATTTCTCGCTCTGGAGGGACTCCGAGAAGATCTTCAGGAAACATGTCAGGGTACTCGCTGACAACTGGAACTGACTGGATAGTTGGGGTCCTAGAGCTAGAATCATCGACCCGAACTAGGTGATAAATACACCCTTTAGTAATGAGCTTCCTTGCCTTAAGGTAGGAAATAAATCAACCCTTAGGCGTTGAACTACTACCCATCCACTCTAAAACTGGCTCATTTGGAAACTAAAGTCTACCGACTCTAGTTCTGCAGTCGATTGAGGCATAACCGGAGTGTAACCAATCCATTCCAAGACTTCAAAATCGACCATGTCTAACTATACTAAATCAGCTAGAATGACCTTATTCAATACTGAGACTGGGCAGTTTCTATACACCCGGCTGATTCTAACTGACTCACCAACTGGGCTAGAGACTGAGAATGGTTCTTAGAGGTCTTCTAGAATGATTTCAAATTGGTCAGCTACATAGGGAGCCACGAATGATAGTGTGGCTCCTTGATCTAGTAGGGCATACACATCTATGTGGAAGAGACGTAACATACCCGTGACCACTTCAGGTGAGCTCTCTTGATCCTAACGAGAGGACAAAGCATAAAAGTGGTTTTGGTGTTGATCACCATCCGTACCTGAAGTGTTGGCCTGCTGAACTGGTGGCCTTCTAGAGTTGTTGAAGTGGTAGACTATGATCTCCCTCTTCTTACCAATGGACATTCCCTTAGCCGGTGACCTAGCTGTCCACACCCAAAACAACCCTCTTTGCCCTAGAGGCATTAACCTGGATTATTCTTGCCACACTTAGGGCAAACTAGATAACAGTTGCTGGCACTGTGACTCTGGGACTGAGAGCCAGATGCTCCACCTTTCCAATCCTTGTGGGACCGAAAGTAGGGGTGCTGGCTGAAGTGGGTGTTGGAGTCCTCTACTTCTGTTGCTGCTGTTGTGGGCGGCTACTACTGCCAGACCTATGGTGGTCATAATCTGATTGGCCCTGCTTATTCTCCCACTCTATATCTTTCAACTTTTCTTCCTCAATCTGCTGGGCATGAACAATGAGGCTGGACAGGTCAATATCTTTTATGAGCATCACGGTCCTGCACTCCTTAAATGCCAGTTTGATACTCCGTTGATGAACTTAAGCATGCGAGCCCTTGGCTCAGCTGCCATCTCTGGGGCATATCTTGACAACTGCGTGAACTCCAATGTATATTCCTCCACTTTCTTGTTGCCCTACTTCAAATTCATGAACTCTGCAACCTTAGCCTCCCTTAACTCTCGTGGGAATAATATGTCTAACAATGTTATTGTGAAATCTTCCTACTCCATCGGTTTCGCTCCTGCTGGTCTCCCTTCTTTCCACTGATCGTACCAAATCTGTGCCACCTCTTTCAACTGGCAGGCAGCATATCAATACTCTTAGTGGAACTAATACCCATAATTTTGGTGATCTTCCATACCTCATCCATGAACTCCTGTGGGTCCTCTCCCACCTTGGATCCATGAAAGGCTGGAGGGTACATTCGGGTGAACTCCCGAACCCTGGCAGTTGCTACGGATCCATTTGAGTTTATCCAAACCACCTTCTGGTTCACTTGGTTTGTTACTGTCTGAGCCAATAGCTGGATTTCCGCTTGAAACTCTATTGAGGACACCTGATCATCCTGAGGGGCTGCTGGAGTTGGTGGGGCAGGTCGGTTAGCATTGTTAGCCCTTCTTCCATTTTCGCATCTTGGAGGCATAGTTTCACTAAAACGAAATAGAGCTCGAGTTAGGAGAACATTTCTAGAATTGAACTTCAATGCATGATAAGGAGTAGGACCAAAAGGTAGTTTTCCTAATAACGTCTCGTAGCCTCCCCGTCATAAGTGTGGTGCGCTTCACACCCATGTAAAGAACTCTACTTGACGCGACATTCAGACATCCTAGGATACTCTAAACCTAGTGCTCTGATACCAAGTTTGTCACAACTCGAGTCTATACCCTAGACGAGATATGGTACTTGGAATCACAAGTAACCCCAAGTCAACCCATGGTCTATCATAACACTGCTAAACTGAGTAAGCATAAGCGGAAGCTTTAAATAAATAAGATCATTCAAGACAAACTAAATTGACAAAAGTCCATACATCTGAAAAAAACAATACTGAATATCTGAGTCAATGTCTTGAATCCATCTATCATTGATGAGTTGATGGGACAAGCCCCCAGCTAACTCTAAAGTCTAACTGAAAGAAAAGAATTGAAAAATAATTATCGTCCTCGAAAGATGAGGACTCGCCAAAGGCTGCTACTGGTATTGTCCGAAGGAATCTACCGAGGATGCTGGGGCTAGAAACCTGGGCCTATATCATGATAGGATACAACATAAAAGGTGTACATCAGTACTTTGAATGTACTAAGTAAGCAAGAGATATAATAATGCATGGAAGGATAAATAACTGAACTGAAATGACATGAAATGACCAACTGGAATGCTGAAAATTGAACAACTAAAATATAACTAATATAGTCAGTAATGACCCTGGATGATGGTCATAGAATGTCCTAAATCTGAAATACTGAGTTGAGCTAAACTGAACTGAACTGAACTGAGCTAAACTAAAATTGTACTGACTAGTGGGAGAATCTATAACCAACATATAACCACATGAGCTAGATGTGGAGTTTGATGTATACGCCCCATCGATAGGACCCAATATACCTTTCCAAGGTAGAAAGGCATGAATTGGGTAATCACAAATCTGGGGCTATACGGCCAATAAAATAACCTACGGTGGCAACGTAGTTCTGGGAACCTGGGTACACTAGAACCCCGGTCTGCTCAGTGCTAAGTCCTACTCCTACCAGATAGTCCTAATCTGAGTACTAAGATGATAGCTCGAAACTAGGGTCCAAGACTAAGTCAAGGATACTTATTTGGAAGTATCTTGAGAGTCTTATTGGACTATATTTTGTATCTGGTGTTCTAAGTCTGGCTAGAGCTGCCTATCTAGAAGCGTTGTCACCGTCTAAAGAACAAACTGAAGATGAAGTAGGTGGTTCTAAGACCGGTCAAAGTTGCTTATCTGGAAGCATCATAACCATCTAATGAACAAACTAATATCTCATAACTAATAACTGAGTCTAATAACTGTTCGGGTTTTCTGCTTTAGGTATAAAGCTACACGCAAGTGTACGTGGTCGAACAAGTAGTAAAGTGGCTTAAGTAAGCCAAGTATCGATCCCACAGGGACTGGGATAAGGTAACAATCTACTCAAGTGTACTATATTTTAACTCTAACAATGAAGACAACAGTGCAAGGAAGAGTTTGATATTTTGATGTCTAATTTTTATGCTAAGTCTACAAAGATTTTATAATTTTGAGTCTAAACTATGAATGTGAGCATGCTGAGGTTAAATGAACATGTAAAGAAATAAATTATCAATATAATGTGGTTAATCTTTCCTCCGGTTGCTAGTCAAGAACTATTACCAATGGATTAAAACTCTCGTATTTAACCCAACTTAAGAATCATGAACCATCCACCTACATTTCTATGATTAAACGAAATTCATGTTCTAGCCATACAAAACCGGTTCCTTAATTGACTAATACGACTTTCAGGTATATTTCTATCCTGAAGGTAAATCAATTCTCAATTTTCCCAAACTAAGAAAAGATCATATCCTATTGATTCACAATTTTCCAATTTCTTGCTCTCTCGAGTGAAACCGGACTTTTTAGATATACATTAACATAGGCCACACATTAATGCAGTAAGAACAAGAATCAATAGAACAACCATGGAAGAAAAGATGAAAAACCCAATTGATCAATAACTACATTTCAATACAATTGTTCTTAACCTCAGCAAGAAGAGGATTTTGCCACTCATTCGTGGATTAAACATCGTTAAATGAGTGTTAAACATACAAGCAATTGAATTAAAGAAGAAGGAGATAGACAAAAACCCTGAGATTTTTGTCCGCTCAACTGCCTGTAACCCACGTTCTTGCTCCACCAAGTCAGAATATTGAAAAATGAACCTAAGTGTTCTATTTATACTAGTGGGAATTTTTCCCGGAATAACAAGCAACGTGTCACGGAGTCATCGCGGAGCACTGCCTCCGTGACACGCCACTGACGCGGAGCCTCACCGAAAATTGACTGTCCAGGTAATAAGGCCTAACGTGGCACGGCGTGCAATGCGGGGCCAGGCCAACATGCCACGGCCCCAACGCGCACCCACACTGGAATTTGGCCAAAAATTCCCTATCCAGGCAGAAGGCCTCCGCGATGGCAGCGTGACACGGCTCCATCGCAGAGCCCCTTTAATTTGTGCCGTCCAATGCTATGTCCTTTGCTAACATCCGAGTCCAACCCCGATCTCTCCCAACACGCAGTTTAGCTTCCCAAAATTATATTTCACCTGCAAAACAACGCTAATCATGTTGGTTAGTATAAATTCACATTTTATTATAAATCACATGAGAATGTATAAACATTGATAGATAAACAAGGCTAAAATGACACATTTGAGTATCACTTGGGCATATAAATTTGCCCAAGATCACTTACCCCACACTTAATCCTTGTTCGTCCCCGAACAACAATCTTACACCTCATGCACTTTACACCCCATCCTGGCTACTTTGGTTTGACAATTCAGGCTACGACCATATCGATTATTCAACACAGCAAATCATCAAGAAAACACACATGGTCCTATCAATGCAATGACCTTCAACACATCAAGACCTCCTAGACTTAAGAATCGACTCTCGATATTTGTAGACTCATGCAAATCAGCTGATCAAGATATCCGACACGAAAATTAATCTCTCATCAAGCATGTGCCCTCACAATGCAAGAGAAATTTCCCTTTTTAATCACATGAACTCTAACGGTTACATGCAGGGGCATATAAACACAATTTCACTCTCTCTCCCGAAAGAATTCACATGCATCATGTCATGAACCATAGGCTTGGCCTTAGTGTATTACTCCGCTAATATAAGGAAATGTGATGTAGGATCACGTAGGACTTTAACGGGTTGTAATGTAAGCTACAGAACTAGTAAATATTGGGCTAGCCAATAATAGCCACTAGCATCCTTAAGCGCCTTTTCGATACATCCCATCAAACTCATGGGCATTGTTTCTTCCTTCATCCTCCCATTCTTGAAGTCTGTCTTTAGTTTGGCCCATATCTCTAAGCACACTTGACTCGATAACAAAGATTATTCAGACACCTTCATTATATTTTATTTATAACAAGTGCACCTTCAACCTTTTCTTTCCTTTCATCACTCTGCTTTTCTTTTCTTTTCACCATTCTCACTCTTTGACACTTTGGGAAAATTATTTTCTCTTCTTAAGCTCTTAAGAGTTTTGGATCAAATTTACAGCTAATGAAAAGAAGGGGTTAAGCTCGGTTTACACATTTTGACACAAGAAAAAAATAATAGGCTAAAGGCTAAACGGGCTAACTAGGGTGTACATTCAAGGTGGGTATAATAATGAAAAAGAGAAACTTTCGGTTAACACAAAGAAATGCCTACATCCTTTCCTACAATACACGTCCTTTATTTCGTTTCGTACACACACCAGGCAAGTTCTAGACACTTCACAATAGCATGGAATAACAAAACCTCACTTCACACTTATTGCACATGCTCAATTCAAGACGTATTCACAGACTCTTCAATCACCTAATTACAAGAATTCAAACATTAAGCCTCAATCACACTGAATCGACTCTATGGCCTAGGTATCTCAACATATTTACAAAGTTGCATGCTTTCATACGAATCACCTTTGCATTTCAAATATCATGTACGACACGCAACCAGAATTCCGCAACCATAAAGTAACTACAGGTTTTGGGATGCAACCCACAAAAGAAAACAACTGAAAAATAAATGAAAACACTACTCCTAACGACTACATTTCCCTTAAGACGGTCGTCATCCATCCATCATAGGGAACGGTCACTAACTAGGACTTCGGTTCAATAGGACCATTCTCGGTAAAAGAACCGAAAACAAACGCCGAGAAACCCAAGAATTGAAAAAAAAATTTAAAAATATCGATCATTTTGATAAACAAAAAATATGTACAAAATCATCTAGCAAAATATTCAGCAGCACACAACGGTCTCACATTTGATTACAATACAGAACAAAAACTTCACAATCACAAATCACAGGGTCACCAAATTTTTCATCAGGAACAACAACAGAATTGAACATACACAACAACACAACCAGCACCTAACTACTCCCACCCCACACTTATCTCGAACACTTTCCCCAGTGTTCATAAAAATTAACATAGCACAAAAAATGGGTGGCGGAACTCCCTGATCAATCAAAATACTCCACTTCTTCATCAGGTGTTGCTGCTTCGTCTCCCATGTCTGAATCACACCCATCGTCATCATCGGAATCCACATCGGATTCCTCACGACGTGTCTCCTCATCTGTGGGGACATCATCATCCGTGGGCTCTACAAAAGCTGGCCCCACTCGGCATAGAGTCCTGGCATTTTCACCAAAAGGGTAGTCTAGCTCGAGCTGCCATAGCTCCTCTTCTGTTGCCGGCCTCCCGCCTATTCGCAGCTGGAGCATCTGCATCCCGTACATGCGAGCCATGTACTGATCATCCCGAGCATGTCGCTCTGCTAGTGTAAGCACTGGCCCGTGGGTGGTGTCGGGAGCCTTAGTTTTGGTGACATTTAAGGCCCTCCGCTCCATCTGCGGGATGTAGTCAAGGGCTTCTTCCTCAATGTCCAGACCCCTCAGGAACGTGGTGAGTAGTCCACCAAATCCATATCTGTGCCCCTAATGCAAACGGGCTCTCTTTATGGCGGAGATAATCACCGCCCCCACATTGATTTCCAGCCCTTTCATCAGGGCGTACACCAAGCATACACGATCCTGGGTTACATCAGTCATATGCACCCCCGGAATTAGGTAGGAACACACGATCTTAAGCCATATCCTGGCTTCCCTGTTCATCTGTGAGTAGGGCAAAGTCTGATGGTAGCCCCTCTCCTTATGTCTGCTCCACCTAGCCGTCGATCAGGTTCCACACAAAGTGCGTCTGATGTCCGCATATGGTGGAGTGATATTCAGCTATCGAAGCACGTGGGCGTCTGTGTCCTCGCGCCCCTAAGATAGTATTGAGGTGGTGGGGCTCAAAAGTGACTATTTGCCCCCTTATTTTGATGGTGTGACTTCTGAGAGTCGGGTTCCAGTGGGCGTAGAATTCCCGAATCAAGTGCAAGTTGCATTCTTTGGGCTCTTCAAAAATGAAGTTCAGCCCAGCTGCCTCGATCCTCTGGACAATCCTGGGGAACTCATGTGCCAACGGTTCCCTTGCTATGTGTTCCTCGGGGAAGTACTTGCTCTCCTTGTGCTTTGCATACCACTTCTTCCCCTCCTCTGTCACCCACCTGGTTCCATATTGACGGCGTTGGCCGCGTGGAACCGCTGTGCCCAGTCTGATTCTTTTTCTTCCAGCGCCAGATGTTGATGCGCCTTTTCCCTTGTCTTGCCTGCTTGCCATTTTTCCTGTCAACCCAAATAGACAAGATCAATGTTCAGCCAATTAAAATTTGCTTCGACTAAGGTTGGGTTAAGCTAGGCTACCCCACACTTAGTCCTTAGCCAAAATTACAACATTAAGGCAAGATCGTGCTTACTTACACAAACAAACAACAAAACATAACAAATATGCTTAGTGCATTTGGAGAATTCGACGGTATATATTCTATGTACTACTCAGACTTCGTACAGCTAGCCACAATCATTACCATCAATAACATTTTATCCCATAGCACTTAGCAAGGAGAAACAAAAGAAAAATTTAACTACATGATCCTCTACAATTCACCCAATTCTTGCAAATTCCAATATTTCCTTCACCCGAGAATCCGTTGGTCTTTTAGCATAGTAACAGTTAGCACATCGACTCATCTCACTCAACATGTACAACCCAGCATGAATTTCACTAGTTCAACTAAATTTTTCCTTTTCAAACTCAAAGGCAAGCCCTAGCTATGATTTTATCAAAAATTCAATTAAACTATGTAATTAACGAGTTCAAGCAATCACAATGATACTCCGAACATCAATCAACAATAATTCAATTGAATTTAAGCTTAATTTCTACTTAGGGCAAGTTTAGCTCATATCACATGTTAATCTCGAAGAAAATCGACAAGAAATGAGATAGAATTGAAGAACATACCTTGACTTCGAAGAATTGATGAAAACTCGATGAAATTCTTGGCCTAAGTCTGTGTCACGTTGAGGAGGAAGGGGTTTTTGGGAGGTTCGTCGCGGAGGATATGAAAAATGAGGAAAATGGAGGGGGAATCCGGGTTTAAAAGTGGGAAATTCACGCGGGTCACCCGGCGACCCGGTGTGACCCGTCGCGATATACACTTCAACGTGTCACGGAGGGTAACACGGAGCATGCCCTCCGTGACACGGAGCTGTTGTGTGGGTGTTCTGGAATTTTAAAAATTCCAGATTTACACCTCAACGTGTCACGGAGGGTAACACGGAGGCCCTCCTCCGTGATACGGAGCCATCGCCCTAGCTCACTGTTTTGCCACTTTTTATTATTTTTCATACCTCGAATTTTCCTTTGCGATCCCTTGCACATTTATCCTCCGTTCAACCTAAAATACATCTTACAGCAAGAAATTGGTTAGAATTATAGGTTTCACTCAAAATAAAAATAAAAACAAAAATAAAAACTAAAAATTTTGTTGTTAATCAAGAAAAAAAGAAAAAAATAGAAATCTATTCACAATTTACAAAGAAAAATTTCACGGGTTGCCTCCCGTGCAGCGCCTGCTTTCCATCGCGGCTCGACGTCATTCATCTCAGTTATCTTCTAGGGTGACAGACGTTTTCTCTCGACCACCGTCCTCACCCCAGTAGTGCTTACATCGCTCCGGTGGTTTTCCCAATAACTCTCGTGAATCACTTATCTGCGCATCATCACCTCGATCAATCACATTGATCACCGAGAGTTCCTCGTACACAGTCGGGAGCTTGGTGGCCTTGTATACATAAAACACTTCCACCTTGTCGTGTGCTCGCATGGTTAGCTGCCCTGCAGCTACATCAATCAGCGCTTTTCCGGTCGCCAAGAAAGGACGTCCCAAAATAAATGGGACTTTCGCGTCTGGCTCAAAATCCAACACGATGAAATCCACCGGGAAGATAAGGGAGCCCACTTGCACCAGCACATCCTCCACAATGCCATCAGGTCCGGCTAAGGACCGATCCGCTAGTTGCAAGATCACTGTTGTTGGTCTAGGACTCCCTAGACCCAACTTCTTGAATACCGATGACGGCATCAAATTAATGCTCGCTCCGAAATTGCATAATCCGCGAGCTCGAATACTCTGCCCAATTGTAATTTGTATAGTAAAGCTCCCAGGATCTTTGAGCTTTGTGGGTAAACGGTTTTGTATCCGGGAAGTGCACTCCTCTGTGAGAGCTACCATAGCATACTCAGTCAACCGACTTTTGTTTGCCACGATGTCCTTAATGTACTTTGCATATTTCGGCACTCCCTGCAAAACATCAACAAGAGGTAAGTTAATATGTACCTGTTTCAGCACCTCCATGAATTTCTTGAAACACGCCTCCTCTTTGTGTTTCTTTAATCTTTGAGGGAATGGGGGTGGTGGTCTTTCTGATTCAGCTTCCCTTTTTCTTCCCCCTCTCATCACTTTGCTCCCTCTCAACTTCTGCTGCTCCCGATTGTTGAGGTGGTCTTTATGGTTCCTCCTCTTTTAGCTGCAAACCACTCCTTGTGGTCACCGCATTCACCTGCTTGGTATTGGGATCTGTGTCGCTCGGAAGTCCTCCTCTAGGCCTGGTATTTTGGGCTCCAGCAAATTGCCCAAATTGATATTCAAGTGCCTTAGTAGCTAACTGGTTGTTCTTTACCTCGGCTGCCAATTTCACATAGTCAGCCTGCAATTGAGCTTGGTTAGCTATCATTGTCTTGAACATCTCCTCAATACTGGGTGATGGTGGTGGAGGAGGTGCATTGTTGTTTCTATGTTGTGCCTGATAGTTCTGATGACCTCCTTGATTCCTCTGCGCCCCCTAACTCGAACTTTGCCCTTGATGGTTGTTGCTATCCCAAGAGAAATTCGGGTAATTCCTCCAGTTGGAATTGTAGCTGTTGCCATACGGTTGGTGGTTGTTCCTCTGTACATTTCCCACAAAGTTCACCGAGTCAGGATTTGCTCCGCAACACTCAGCTGAGTGCTCACTACTCCCGCACACTTCACACCAAATCTACTGCACTACATTCACCGGGGCTTGAGTCTGGTTCATTGTCATGTTACTGAAGTGGGTGTTGAGTTGATTCTGTAAAGCAGCTATCTGTGCAGCAATAGCTGTAAAACCATCCACTTCTAGAACTCCTACTGCTTTCCTTGTTCCTCCTCTTGACGAATCAGCATTCCACTCCGGATTGCCCTGTGAAATACAGTTTAACAAGGTATACAGCTCCTCATAAGTTTTCTCCAATGCTTGTCCCCCAGATGCTGAGTCTAGCAAGATTTTTGTTTGGGGTTCCAAACCCTCTATAAAAGTGTGCACCAGCACATCATTGGATTGATGATGATGAGGACAATCCCGCAACATGGACTTGAATCTCTCCCAAGCTTGATATAGATTCTCCCCATCTCTCTGTTTGAAACTTAGAATGACTTCTAAGTCTTGCTGTTTTACCGGATGGAAAAAATCGTATCAAGAATTTCCTTGCAAGATCATCCCAAGTAGTAATAGAATTTGGTGGCTCAGCTTTCAACCAACTCTTGGCTTCTCCCAATAGTGAAAATGGGAACAATGTAAGCCTGACATAATCTGATGACACTCCAGCGGGGATGTAAGTGTCACTTATCTCCAAAAAATTTTGGAGATGCTGCTGTGGATCCTCATGAGGGAGACCTGTGAACTGCCCGCTGGTGTGCAGCAATTGCACCATGTTTTGCTTGAGCTCGAACCTCCCTCCTGGCTCAGGTTTGCGGATGCTAGATGTGACATTGTTAGCATGTGGGATTGCCACCTCGCGAACTGGCCTAGCTGCTAATTCCTCGGGCACTAACATTTCTCGTACTACTGGTGGATTCTGTTGTTGCTCCATAATTGTTTGTCTGAGCAATTGCAGCTTTCTCTCTAGATCTTCTCTCCGCTGATGATGAAATAGTCTTTCAGGCTCTAAATATGAGTCCACCAGCTCCTTGTCTCTTGCCAGTGTTCAGCAGTATTTCTGCAAAATACAGGCTAAGACCAAGTTGTCAACACGAAGAAAAAAATATAGTAAATTAACACTTAAGAAAAATTCACCAATTGCCAGTCCCCGGCAACGGCGCCAAAAACTTGTTCGGGTTTTCTGCTTTGGGTATAAAGCTACACGCAAGTGTACGTGGTCGAACAAGTAGTAAAGTGGCTTAAGTAAGCCAAGTATCGATCCCACAGGGACTGGGATAAGGTAACAATCTACTCAAGTGTACTATATTTTAACTCTAACAATGAAGACAACAGTGCAAGGAAGAGTTTGATATTTTGATGTCTAATTTTTATGCTAAGTCTACAAAGAAAATATAATTTTGAGTCTGAACTATGAATGTGAGCATGCTGAGGGTAAATGAACATGTAAAGAAATAAATTATCAATATAATGTGGTTAATCTTTCCTCCGGTTGCTAGTGAAGAACTATTGCCAATGGATTAAAACTCTCGTATTTAACCCAACTTAAGAATCATGAACCGTCCACCTACATTTCTGTGATTAAACGAAATTCATGTTCTAGCCATACAAAACCGGTTCCTTAATTGACTAATACGACTTTCAGGTATATTTCTATCCTGAAGGTAAATCAATTCTCAATTTTTCCAAACTAAGAAAAGATCATATCCTATTGATTCACAACTTTCCAATTTCTTGCTCTCTCGAGTGAAACCGGACTTTTTAGATATACATTAACATAGGCCACACATTAATGCAGTAAGAACAAGAATCAATAGAACAACCATGGAAGAAAAGATGAAAAACCCAATTGATCAATAACTACATTTCAATACAATTGTTCTTAACCTCAGCAAGAAGAGGATTTAGCCACTCATTCGTGGATTAAACATCGTTAAATGAGTGTTAAACATAAAAGCAATTGAATTAAAGAAGAAGGAGATAGAGAAAAACCCTGTGATTTTTGTTCCCTCAACTGCTTGTAACCCACGTTCTTGCTCCACCAAGTCAGAATATTGAAAAATGAACCTAAGTGTTCTATTTATACTAGTGGGAATTTTTCTCAGAATAACAAGCAACGTGTCACAGAGTGCATCACGAAGCACTGCCTCTGTGACACGCCACTGACGCAGAATCTCACTGGAAATTGACTGTCCAGGTAATAAGGCCCAACATGGCACGACATGTAACGCGGGGCTAGGCCAACGTGTCACGGCCCCAACGCACACCCACATTGGAATTTGGCCAAAAATTCCCTATCCAGGCAGAAGGCCTCCATGATGGCAGCGTGATACGGCTCCATCGCGGAGCCCCTTTAATTTGTGTCGTCCGATGCTATGTCCTTTGCTAACATCCGAGTCCAACCCCGATATCTCCCAACACGCATTTTAGCTTCCCAAAATTATATTTCACCTGCAAAACAACGCTAATCATGTTGGTTAGTATAAATTCACATTTTATTATAAATCACATGAGAATGTATAAACATTAATAGATAAACAAGGCTAAAATGACACATTTGAGTATCACTTGGGCATATAAATTTGCCCAAGATCAATAACTCATATCTGGGAGGCACTATTGACACCTCAAGAGAAGACTATAGTCAAACTAATCAACTGACATTTTTGAAAGTACTGAGTATGGTAATATTTTGACTGAAACTGAACTAGCATACAACTGACTCAGATTTCACTGATATTAATAATATGGGAATCCCAACACTAATAAAATCAAGCATTATGAATAACTAATCAATTATGTAAGACTCTATTTTACTACATTCAAAAGCTAGGGCTAGAATCCATTTACAGGAACAAGTATCAACATAGTCACAAGATAGTGGAAATATAACAACAATTAACATGAATAATATTCCACATGATATAGACTGAATCTGGCTGAAAATTTATTCACATTCGAAAACTCAGGGCCTAGAATTGATAAGAAAATTTAGGTGGATTTTGGGGCACAAGAGAAGGACAATTCCCTTTCTAAATTCTCACATACTTGGTGACGAATTTCTTGGGAAGGATTTGGAGAATATAAGGAGGAATAGAAAGCCCTAGCTTTGCCCTAAGAAATCTATCTATCTGTTTCTTCGTACAAAGTCCGAGTTTTGAGAGAGGAATGAGTGGAATACATTGACTACCCCTCTAAACCCCTGAATATAATCCCAAAATTACATAGTTTGGGGATTAAAAAGGTTGGAAATTACAAAAATAACCCTAGGAGAAAGTCTGAAAAACTACCCAACAGGGACCAATGGGTCACTCAATAGGTCGTTGGTTGAGACCACGACTCATTTGGACCAACAGTTGGTCCTGGGCCTAGATTTTTGGCTTATTGGAACTGGCAATGTGGGGGACCACGACTCGTTGAATGAACCAACGGGTCGTTGGTTCTTCCCGTTGTCACTGGTAGAAAAACCTAGGAAACCCAACAACGAGCAACACAATGACTCGTTGGTAGAACAACGGGTTGTTGTATCGACTCATTATCTCCACTAAAAATTTTAAGGATCCCTGTACTTGTTTCCACGGTTGGAAAAAATGACTCGTTGTGCATTTAACTGGGTCATCATTGCCTCTTGTTGCTACTAGAAGGAAATTTTCAACATTCTCTAGGTTTCAACCAATGAGTCACCTCACGAGTCATTACTTCAAACAACGACTCATCGTATGACTTGTGGGTTCCTAAAAGAGGCAAAAACTGATCTCTAAACTGGTTATACAACGAGTGACAGGATGGCTCATTGCTCCTCACAACGGGTCATTACATTTCCCGTTGGTTCCCGAAGGATCATGGCAGGGCTAACCACAACACAGACAACGGGTCATTGGAGCTAACAACGACTCATTGTCTCGGTCGTTCTAAGGCAAAAAAAAATTTGCTTTAATCTGTTGAGTTTGAGTTTGGTCTAGGAAAGTTCAGGGTGTTACACTTACCTCCACCTTAGTGGTAAATAGAATATTTGTGTGAAAAAAAGCAATATCTTTTCCCTTTGATTGTGCAGACATTTAATTTAGACAAAGAAAATGAAAGAATTTAACTGAAAGCACTCTGCTGGAAGCAAAAGGGAAATGTGTGCCGCATATAGGCACCTACGGAATGCACGTGCCACGCAGATAACACTGGAGGATGTGATGAATCAAATCTGAGAACCACGGATTGACATCTGCGGGACACAGGTGCCACCGCAGATAGCTTGCAAAGAATACTGCCTCACCCTACTGAAGGACCTGTGAGCCGCAGATGGGCACCTGTGAAACGCAGGTGCCCTGCAAGTGACCCGCACAATTGATAAGGGAAAAATCATCCAGAAATGCACAATTGTACCCAGAAACTTATACCCAGAAACTTCCATGGATAATTTTGAATAGCTTCACAAAAGGAATTTTCAGATTTGTACCCCAAGGGTACAATCATAAAATAGAATTTTGTAGAGAGAAGTTCATAGAGATAGAAAGTATAGTGAAATTACTTTATCTTCTTCAATTTCTCACTAGGAAAAAAGACCTCCATTGCTGCAGAACTTAAAGCTTAATTTGGATTACTTATGTTGAATTTAGAGGAATTTTCCATGGGTATAATTTCTCTCTGTTCACTTATGAGTAACTAAATTTCTTGCTAGGGATGTGTGCATGATGGGTGTATAGACTAGAGTGGGTGTTGATGACTTGTTATTAAACTTGATTAATATGCATGGATCTATTTTTCCTCTAAGTTTTAATTTAAAAATTAACGGTTGCAAACATTGATTTAGCTTTCTTATCTTACTTTTTCTTGAAAGAGAGAAGTGAGATTTGGGTGAGGATACAATAGTGAGGAATTGGAGTGTTGATGTATGGGTTTAAGCTAGAGATATTCAAAAACCATATCCACACTTCATTAAAGGGTTAGAGCTAGAAATAGTCTAACCCTTCCTTAAGCTTTATGGCTAATTTATGATTATGGCTTAGGGATTTGAGAAAACTCAAAGCAAACACATCCTTGTGGTTGAAAAACAGAGGGTGTAGCTTTATCCATTGCTCTCCATCCTATAATTGAGTTTAATATATTTTAATCAACTACAATCTAGTCGACACCCCATCAATTTCACATCCCTAGTTCCCTCTCTTTAATTACAACAAGTGATTTGCCCTTATTTCATTTTACAATTTGAATTCAACACTTGTTTTCTTTTCCCCCCACTTTATGCCTTTCAATTGTTAGATAATGATGCTTTCTAGTTTGAATTAGTTTATGGTTCTTGGATAATCTGTCTTATCCTCGTGGGATTTGTCCTCGACACTCGTTGGGTGATGTCACCCAAGGGCACACAAGCACACGTAGTCGTCAATTAACATAACATCTTGAAGTCAAGATATAGTACCCAAGGGACTTGTCAATTTAATCGTTATAAGGTTGTACTTTGATTTCACTAATCTACAAAACAAGTAAAATGAAGATTGGTTTGGAAAATTAAACTACTAAAACTTCAAATATTGTAATTCCCCAAAAACTCAAAGACTAGACTCGGGACTTAAAATAGAGAAAACTGGAAAATCTATACCAGGTCATAGAACGAGTCATTCTGTGACCCGTGGGGGCTGACCACGAGTAGTTAAGTGACTCGTGGTGAGGACTTGGAACTTGACTGGAGAATTTGGAAGATGAGTGACCACGGGTGTGACCACGAATCGTGGTCAACACCACAAGTCATGGGGTGATTCGTGGTCAGTGATGGATTGAAAGTTGGAAAAGTCAGGCAATGTACCAAACGGGTCCTCACCACAACTCATTTGGGACACCAAGAGTCGTGGTGTCGCCCGTGGGGACTCTAGTGAATTTTGGGCAGTGAAGACCACGAGAGGTGACCACGAGTTGTGGTCACCAACAACGACTCATTAGGTCCCTCGTGGTACCAGTGTGAGGGAATCAGGAAGTGCACTTGACAACTGGGACCACAAGTCGTGGTCATTGTCCACGACCCATTAGGTCCCCCATGGGGCAGTCAATTAGTTTTCCCCTGCGAACTTTTCAAAGGTCTTTCAGTTATTTCCTACCCTCCTAGACTCTAAATTACGTCGTTTTAAGCATATTTTCATACTATTTGAGAGGTGAAATGGTTTCCTTCCTCATTTTTCCCTATTCAGACTTTCAGAAAACAACATAGAGTTTCTCTCAAGGCTTTTCAAAGCAAGAATTAGGGAAGTTCATTCCTCCTTGGTTTCTAAAGGAAATTCTATGAGTTTCTTCACCAGGTATGTGGGAATTCAACAAGGGAATATTTCTTCCCTTGTGTCCCCAAAATTTTCCCTATCTTCTTCATCAGTTCTAGCCCTGCAAATTATCGAATGTTAAGAAATTCTAGTCAGACTTCTTTATTTCATGTGGAACATTATTTTATAATAATTATAAATATTTTCCACCAGTTTGTGACAGTATTGATGCTTATCCCTATACAGTAAATTTAGCCCTAGTCCTTGAGAGTAGAAAAGACAAGAATTTTGCTATAGTGTTTAAACCTTGAAATTTTCCTAATTCCATCAGTGTTGTGAATTTCCATATTATTTGTATATATTGAATTCTAAGTCAGATGCATGTTAGCCTAGTTTCAATGAAAATGTTAGAATACTCAATGTCAGTCAGGAATGTCAGCTAATCAGTTTGACTACAGAAATTCCTGAGGTATCAGTAGTACCTCCCAATTATCAAAATCAGATTCAAAACTCAATTTGAGTGGTTCACAAGGTGGTCATGACACTTTTAGGTAAGCGTCTCTAACCAGCCTTAGGACCCCAGTTATAGATTACATCTTGTTCTTTAGATGGTTACGATGCTTCCAAATAAGCAGGTCTGACCAGTCTTAGAACCCAGATCCAGAATTCAGTCCGATAAGACTCTCAGTGTGCTTCTACATAGGTATTCCTGACTAGTCTTGGACCCCATTTTCGAGCTATAAACTTAGTATTCAGTCTAGGACTATCCACTGGGAGTAGGACTTAGCATCGAGCGGATCGGGGTTCCAGCACACCCAGGTGTCAAAACTACGTTTCCACCGTAGGTTATACTTTTATTGACCTCATGGCCCCAGACTCTTGTAATCACCCAGTTCATGCCTTTATACCCTAGTAAGGTATATTGGGTCCTACCGATGGGGTGTATACATCGGACTCCACATCTAGCTCACGTGGTTATATTTGGTTATAGACTCTCTCACTAGTCAACTCAGTTCAGTTTCATATCAGTACCTCAGATTTAGGGCTTGTTCTTGATCATCAGACAGGGTCTTTTAGACCATCTTAGTTATTTCAGTTATTTAGTTCAGTAGTTTTAGTTGGTCATTGCATGTCTTTTCAGTTCAGCACTTTTATTTTTTATGTATAGCTTCTCTCACTTGCTCAGTACATTCAAAGTACTGCACTTTTATGCTATATCGTTTTATGATACAGATGCAATATCTCAGTCTCAGCCTCGCTAGCCGATCGCTCTCAAAAGACTCCAGATGTTCTATTTGGTGAATCCTCATCTTTTGAGGATGAAGATTGTTTTATTCAGTTTTGCTTTCTTCTATATAGAGTTGGAGTTAGTTGGGGGCTTGTCCCAGCAACTCATCAGTTGTAGTGGCTTTCAGACGCAGATTTGGTTTTTAGACTTGTAGTATTGTTCAAATATTTTCAAACATTATGGATCAGCTTTATTCTCTCAAATGTTTATATTTTTTCTTTAAAAGCTTCCATTATACATATATTTATATTTTAAAGTTTACTTAGAATGCCAGTGTTTGATAGACCAGGGGTTGACTTGGGGTTACTTGTGACTCCAAGTACCATGTCCCATCCAGGGTGTAAGCTCGAGGCATGAAAAACTTGATATCAGAGCACTAGGTTTAAAGTATCCTCGAATGTCTGAAAGCCGCATCGAGTAGAGTCCCTTTCATGGATGTGAAGCGCGCCACACTTATGACGGGAAGGCTACGAGATGTTATTAGAAAAACTCCCTTTTATTCATACTCTTTATTGTGCATTGAAATTCAATTCCAGAATCGTTCTCCTAACTCATGCTCTATTTCATTTCAGTGAATTATGCCTCCACGACATGGTAATAGAAGAAGGGTCGGCCACGCTCACCGACCTGCCCCACTAGCCTCGGCATCCCCTCAGGACGACTCAGTGTCTACTGTAGAGTTCAAGGTGGCAATCCAACTACTCGCTCCAACGGTTACCAACTTGGTGAACCAACAGGTGGTTCCAATCAACAACAATAGGTCCGCAGCAGCTGCCCGAGTTCGGGACTTCACTCGGATGAATCCTCCAGATTTCCACGGTTCTAAGGTGGGAGAGGACCCACAGGAGCTTGTGGACAAGATTAGAAAGATCACTCGGATTATAGGTGTCATCTCCTCAAAGAGTGCCGACTTGGACACCTACCAGCTAAAAGGGGTAGCCCAGATCTGGTACGAGCAATGGAAGGAGGGAAGGCTAGCAGGAGCAGGACTGGTGGAATGGGAGGAGTTCACTATGTTCGAACCCAACTACACGCAAGGGCACGTGGTCGTACAAGTAGTAAAGTGGCTTTATTTCAAGCCAAGTATCGATCCCACAGAGACTGTAATATGGCAGTTTTCCTAATTGTTAGTAAACGATTTCATTATGTAGGTCGACAACAAAACAAATAATGCTTTTGAGTCAAGATTAATAGTTAATGTGAACCTAAGTGAATATTGTAAGTTAAAGCCTGAACAATAGCAATAAACAAGTTGAAGTTAAGGCAAACATGCAGGGATGTAATTTATTAATTACAATCAGTCAATCTTCTCTTCGATTGTTAGTCAGGAATTAATAACCCATGGATTGGATCTTTCGACTCCTCACCAATTAAAGAATCACGAGACTTACATTACATATTTCTGTGATGTAAAAACCCCGTGTTCTAGCTATACATAACACATTCCATAAATGACTAAATATGACATTACAGATATATTTCTATTCTGAACGTAAATCTTCCCTCAATTTCTCAACCAAGAAAAGATCATATTCCACCAATTCACGTCTATCCAATTAGTCTCCCTTTCAGAATCGAAATTGGAATTCTAGAATATACATTAACATTAGCCAAACATTAACGTAGTAAAAACGAGAATTGGTAGAACAACCATTATAGAGAATATCAAAACTGAAATAATCATTCATTACATTCTTTTGCAGTTATCCTCAACCTCAGCAAGAGGTGAATTAGCCACTCATTTGCAGATTAAATCTTAAAACAAGTAGAATTCATACAAGCAATTGAAATTAAAGAGAAAAAGAAAGAGAATTAACCCTAGGAATTCTTGTTCTCAACTGCCTGCTATCCACATTCTTGCACAAAATGTCAGATACTTTAAAATAAAACCTAAGTGTGCTATTTATACAAGTGAGAATTTTTCCCAGAATAACTGGCAATGTGGCACGGAGTGTATCGCGGAGCATCAGCTCCGTGCCACGGCCCTGTCGTGGACCTTCACTGGAACTCAGCTTCCAGGTAATTGTCTTCAGTGTGGCACAGCGTGTATCGCGGAGCCTCACCTCCGTGCCATGGTGCCATCGCGCACCTCCACTGGAAATTGAGATAAAAATTACTTCTAGGCAGACTTCTTCCGCGATGGTAGTGTGACACGGCCTCCATCGAGGAGCACCAAACTTAGCCAATTTTCCTTGTCAACTTCCGCTTCTTGCTTCCGAGTCCATTTCCACACTTCACCAACTTGTAGATTAGCTTCCAAAAATTCCTTCTAGACTGAAAAACAACACTAATCATGTTGGTTAGTATAAATCCACATTTACATACAAATCACATGAGAATGCACACATAAAAGTGGATAAAAAGTAGAAATGAAGTTTTAGAGTACCACTTAGGCATGCAATTATGCCCAAGATCACCTACCCCACACTTAAAACCTTGTTCATCCTCGAACAATCCTTTCACATCTCATGCAATTGAAACCCATGCATAGCTAATTTGGCTATACCATTCAAGCTACGGCTATAAGGATTATTTAAGATAGCAAATCATCAAGAGTGCATGCCCGGTTTCATCAATGAAATGAAATACACCACATTAAGACCTCCTAACCTAAAGAATCGACTCTCGATCTTGGCAAACTCGTGCAAATCAACCGATCAAGACATCCGACACAAATGTTATCTCTCATTAAGCACGTGCCCTCACAACAAAAGAGAGTTACCCCATGTTCACTCATATAACTTCCAAAGCTCTACATGTAGTGGTATGTGAATAAGATCACGCTCGCTCTCCCAAAGAATTCACATGCATCATGTCGTGACCCATAAGCTTACCCTTAGTGTTTTACTCCACTAATTTGAGGATGCATGACATAAGATCACGTAAGACTTAATGGGTTGTAATGTAAGCTAAGGAACTAGTAAATACTGGGCTAACCAATAATAGTAACTAGCTTCCCCAAGCGCTTTTAATACATCCCACATTCATTACGAACATTGCTTCTTCCTCAATCCTCTCACTCTTGAATTTTTTTTTTGTTTTTGTTCCCATTTCTTTAGGCACACTCGACTTACTAGCAAAGAGTATTTAAACAACTTTTTTCATTCATTGATTTTCTTACTCTCTACTAATAATAAATCAATTCCAAACAAGTGCACCTTTGACCTTTTCTTTAACTTTCACAACTTCCACTTTCCCTTCCGTTTCAAGCTTCTCACTCCTTCACTCTCTGAGAAGATTTTTTTTTTCTTAAGCGCTTAGGAGTTTTGGATCAAATTCACGGCTAATGAAAAAAAGGGATTAAGCTTGGTTTGTATCTATCAAAGAATAGGCTAAAGGCTCAATGGGGCTAACTAGGATTTAACATTCAAGGTGGGTACGATAAGGGAGAAAATTTTGGTTCATTCAAAGAAATGCCTACATCCTTTCCTACAATTCACATCCTTCATTTCGTTTAATATACACACCAGGAAAGTTCTAGACACTTCACAATAGCATGGAATTTTTGAAACCTCACACTCACTGCACATGCTCAACTTAAGACATATTCACAGACTCTTCATTCAGTTAATTACAAGAATTCACTAATTAATCCTTGATCACACCGAATCGAATTCTAGGGCCTAGGTATCTCAACATGTTTAACAAATTTGCATGCTTCCGTATGAATCACACTTGCATCTTAAAATCATGTGTAGCATATAACAAGAATGTCGAACCATTAATTAGCTACACGTTTGGAAAATGAACGAAAGAAAGAAAAAAAATAAACCTATCGACTAAATTTCCCTTAAGACGGTCGTCATCCATCCATCATAGGGAACAGTCGCTATCTAAGACGTCGGTTCAAGGGGACTATTCTCGGGAAAAGCACCAAAAACAAAAATCGAGAAACCCAAACAAAAAAATTTCGATAGAAAAAAATACATATAATCAAAAAAATTGCATATCATAAAAAAATTACACATCACAAACAGCAGCTTACTATTTATTACATCACCAGCTACCACAAATTCATCAATCACATAACATGAAACACATAGTCACAGAGTCATAAATAGCACATCCACTTAAGCACAAACACAAGCAGCCTTTCTACACTAGCACCTAACTACTCCCACCCCACACTTAATCGAAACACTGTCCCCAGTGTTCACATAGTTGCAATTAAAAATAAAGTTTGGGTGGTGTAACTCCCTGATCAATCAAAATACTCATCTCTTCATCAGGTGCTAGTGCCTCATCGCCAAGATCAGAATCATCCCCGACGTCCTCCTCCGACTCAATGTCCGAGTCCTCCCGGTGTGTTTCCTCATCGGTAGGGACGTCATCATCCACAGGCTCTACAAATGCATGCCCCACTCGGCATAAAGCTTGGGCATGCTCATTGAATGGATAATCCATGTCGAGCTGCCACAATTCATCCTCCGTCGCAGGCCTTCCACAAATGCGCAACTGCAACATCTGCATACCATACATTCGGGCCATGTATTGATCATCCCGAGCATGTCGCTCGACTAGTGTAAGCATAGGCCCATATGTAGTATCAGGTGCCTTGGTTTTAGTGACATCCAAAGCACACTTGTCAATCTGAGGAATGTAGTCCAGGGCCTCTTCTTCAATACCGTGGCCCGTGAGGAAAGTGGTGAGAAGACCACCGAACCCATACCGATGCCCCGATGCAATCTAGCTCTCTTCATGGCAGAGATGATCACGCCCCAACATTAATTTCCCGCCCTTTCATCAGTGAATAAACCAGACAAACTCTATCCCGAGTGACATCAGTCATGTGCACCCCTGGGATCAAACAAGAGCAAACTATCTTCAACCATATCCGAGCTTCTCTGTTCATCTGGGAATATGGAAATGTCTGGTGGTAGCCCCTTTCCTTGTTCGAACCCCACCTGGTTGTCGATCGAGCTCCGCATAAAGTGCGTCTGATATCTGCGTATGGTGGAGTGATGTTCAGATGGCGGAGGACATGAGCGTCTGTGTCCCGCACCCCCAGGATTGCATTTAGATGGTTTGGTTCAAAGGTAACCACCTGCCCTCTGATCTTGATGGTGTGGCTGCACAAAGTCGGGTTCTAGTTAGCGTAGAATTCCCAGATAAGATGGGTTCTTCAAAAATGAAGTTTAACCCAGTAGTGTAAATCCTATGTAAGATCCGTGGGAATTCCTGTGCTAGTGGTTCCCGTGCTATCTGTTCCTCCGGGAAATACTTGGTTTCCTTGTGTTTGGAATACCATTTCTTTCCCTCATCTGTCACCCATCTTGTTCCATATTGTATGCATTGCCCTCGAGGAACAGGTGGTGCTGCTGGTATTGCTGCCCTAGTTCTTACTCTTTTTCTGCTGGCGCCAGATGTGGATGCGCCCTTTCCTTTATCCTGCCTTCCAGACATTTGTCCTGTGCATTCAAAAACATACAGTTCAATTGTTATTCAAGGCATAGTTGGCTACGACTAAGGTTGGGCTTAACTCGATCACCCCACACTTAGTCGTTAACCACAGTCAACACAATTCGACAAGACATTCACACTTTTTTTTTTCAATTCTTGATTCCCAACATGTTTAGTACATTCATACAAGTCGATGGAACAATTTCTTTGTACTACTCAGACTTCATACAATGTATTATGAAAGTTCCTCCATCAATTCATTTATATAATCATGAGCACTTTGCAATTTGCGCACAACAACCTCTAATAATTCCCTACTTCCATCCTCCAAAAATCCATCTTCTACCATAACATAATCCACTTCAATCACAATATGTTTCAATTCAAACAACATGCACAACCCCAAATATCTCCATTTTTACCCATTTCTTCTTCTTCCTATTTAAATTCTCAACCCTAGTTATCAATATCATTAGACTTTTAACAAATCATGTAACTATTGAGTTAATCTAATCACAACGATCATATAAACCTCATTCATCCATAACTAAATTTATTACATAGTTATTAATCACTTAGGGCAAAATTTCATCAAAGAAAACATGTTCACAACTCAAAATATTCAGCAATAATGAGAAAAATAATTGAGAACATACCTTTACTTGATGAATTCTAAGAAGAATCGAAGCAATTTGCGCGCTAGGGTCGTGGCACGTTGAGGGGGAAGGGGTTTTGGGGTGTTGGTCGTGGAGGGTTTGAGAAAATGGGGAAAAATTAAAGAGTTTGGGGTTAAAAAGATTGATTTCGCGTGGGTTTACCCGATGACCCAAGGTGACCCGACGCGAAATGAGCCTCAACGTGTCATGGAGGCCATCACGGAGGCCAGGCTCCATGACACGGAGCCATCGCGGAGGCTCACTGGAATTTGTTAGAAAGTCCAGAATGAACCTCAACGTGTCATGGAGGGTAACGCGGAGGTCCTCCTCCGTGACACGGAGCCATCGCGAGGGCTCTCTGGAATTTTTCCCAAGTTTTATTTTCTTAACTTGATTTTTCCTTTGTACTTTTGTATTTTGTCCCTCCATTTCACCTGAAAATCATCCAACCATAAATATTTGTTAGAAATCATAGGTTGCCTCTCAACTATTGCCAGCCTTTTTCTCTTTTTTTTTCTTTTTCCAATCATCCTAACTACTCTATTATATTACATTCACAGGTTGCCTCCCGTGCAGTGCCTGGTTTACCATCGCGGCTCGACGCTTTTCATCCTTACTCATCTACTGAAGTGATAGACATCTTCTCTCGAACAACATCCTCACCCAGTAGTGCTTACATCTCTGTCCGTTCACCAAAAATGTGGCACTTTTATCCTCTTTCCACAATTCAACTACCCCGTGTGGGGTCATTCTCACAACTTCAAATAGCCCTGACCACTTGGACCGCAACTTCCCTGGAAAGAGTTTCAACCTCGAGTTGAACAGCAACACTTTTTGCCCTGGCTCAAAGATCCGATGCACCATGTGCCTGTCGTGCCACCTTTTAGTTTTCTCCTTGTATCATTTAGCACTTTCATAGGCGTGCCATCAAAACTCGTCTAACTCACTCAGCTGCATCAACATCTTCTTTCCTGCTAGCCCAGGATCCATGTTTAGCTTTCTTACGGCCCAAAAAGCTCGATGTTCTAGCTCCACAGGTAGATGACATGCCTTCCCATAAACCAATTTGTACGGAGAAATCCCAATGGGTGTCTTGTATGCAATTCTGTAAGCCCACAATGCATCGTCAAGTTTGCTTGCCCAATCAATTCGTTGTGCATTCACTGTTTTCTGCAGAATTTGCTTAAATCTCCCGATTTGACACCTCTACTTGCCCTCTAGTTTGGGGATGATACGTTGTCGCCACCTTGTGCCGCACCCCATACTTAGCTAGCAAGTTTCTGAAACATGAATTCACTGATAATAGCTTGGGGCGTACCGAACCTGGTGAAAATCTGCTTCTTCACAAATTTCGTCACCACCTTGTTGTCATTCCTGGGACAAGCTACTTCCTCAACCCACTTAGACACGTAGTCCACTGCTACTAAGATGTAACGATTACCAAATGACGGTGAAAACGGGCCCACAAAGTCTATACCCCATACATCGAAAACCTCAACTTCTAATATCTGATGCAATGGCATCTCCTGTCTCCTGCCGATTTTTCCTGTTCTTTGACATCTATCACACATTTTAACATAAGTTGTAGCGTCTCTGAAAAGTGTGGGACAAAAGAAACCTGACTGCAGCACCTTGTGAGCTAGTTGCTCTCCTACATGGTGGCCTCCATACAGTGATGAATGACAACTCCTCAGCACTTCTGCAATCTGGCTTTCTGGAATGCATCATCTCATCATTTGATCCGGTCCCTGCTTAAAAAGATATGGCTCATCCCACATGTAGTACCGGGAATCATGCCTCAACTTCTTTCTTTGCTGAGTCGTTGCCTCAGGTGGGTATACTCCACTTACCAGCAAGTTCACAATATCTACATACCAAGGGATTTTAGATACCTTTATTGCCAAGAGTTGTTCATTAGGGAACTCTTCTCTGATGCTATCACCTTCCTGCACATGTGAACGGTTCTCTAACCGTGATAGGTGATCTGCAACCTGATTCTCGCTTCCCTTTCTATCTCGGATCTCTAGATCAAACTCTTGCAACAACAATATCCACCTGATTAGTCTGGGCTTCGCATCCTTCTTGCCAAATAAATACTGAATTGTTGCATGATCAGTATATACTACCACTTTCGACCCCACTAGATAGGATCTGAACTTGTCAAATGCAAACACTAAAGCCAGCATCTCTTTCTCCGTGATTGTATAATTGACTTGGGCAGCGTCCAGTGTTTTGCTTGCATAATAAATGGAATGAAAAATTTTATTCCTACGCTGCCCCAATACAGCTCCTACAGCCACGTCACTTGCATCACACATCAACTCAAAAGGATGTTCCCAATCAGGAGAAATGAGAATAGGCGCTTCCACCAGCTTCTGTTTTAGCTCCTCGAATGCTTCTACACAGTGCTTGTCAAATTCGAACTTCACCTCTTTTTCCAGCAACCGACATATCGGTCTAGAAATTTTTGAGAAGTTCTTGATGAACCGTCTATAAAACCTAGCATGCCCTAGAAAGCTGTGAACACCCTTCACTGACACTGGTGGTGGTAGCTTTTCAATCACCTAAATCTTTGCACGATTGACTTCTAACCCTTTGCATGACACCTTATGGCCAAGAACGATACCCTCCTTGACTAAAAAGTGGCACTTTTCCCAGTTGAGCACCAGGTTTGAGTCTTCACATCGAGCAAACACCCTGTCAAGATTCTGTAGACACATAGCAAACGAATTACCGAAAACAGAAAAGTCATCCATAAATACCTCGACAAAATCTTCCACCATATCGTGGAAGATCGCCATCATGCATCGCTGGAATGTGGCTGGTGCATTGCATAGACCAAATGGCATTCTCCTGAAAGCATATGTCCCATAAGGACATGTAAAAGTGGTCTTCTCCTGATCCTCCGGTGCTGTGGCTATTTGATTATAGACGGAATATCCATCCAGAAAACAATAATATTCCTGACCTGCCAACCTGTCTAAGATCTGATCAATGAATGGAATAGGATAATGATCTTTCCTCGTGGCCTCATTGAGCTTCCTGTAATCCATGCAAATTCGCCAGCCCGTGACTGTGCATGTGAGAATCAGCTCATTCTTTTCATTGGTGACTATGGTCATCCCTCCTTTCTTAGGAACGCACTGAACTAGGCTAACCCATTCACTGTCTGAGATAGGATATACCACACCTGCATCAAGCCACTTGATCACTTCCTTTCTGACTACGTCTTTCATCACCGGGTTCAACCTTCGCTGATGTTGCACGGTTGGCTTGGATCCTTCTTCCATGAATATCCTGTGTGTGCAGAAAGCTGGACTGATTCCCTTGATGTCTGACATTTTCCAACCCATTGCTCTCTTCCACCTCCTAAGGACCAATAATGCATCTTTCACTTGTGCATCTGTCAGTTCTGCTGAAATGATGATTGGCAAGGTGTCATCTTCACCTAAAAATACAAACTGCAGATGTGGAGGCAATGTATTTAACTCCAACTTCGGTGCCTCCTCAATTGATGGCCTTGGCGAGGGTTCCAAGGACCTCTTCAATGATTTAAAGTCCTACTTCCTGAAGAACCATTTTGGCTCATTCAAAGTCTGCACCATCTCATATGTAGCACTCTCCCCAAAATGATCATAGCCCACCAAGGCTCTCTCCAATGGGCCCTGTGAGTCAACAATCTGAAGGGTCGAATCCTGATTTAAAACACTGATTGTTGATAGCTCCTCATAAATGGCCGGTAGCTTCATAGCCTTATACACATCAAAAACCTGTACTTTGTCATGCGCTCGCATGGTTAGCTGCCCAGCAGCCACATCGATTAAGGCTCGCCCGGTTGCCAAGAAGGGACATCCCAAAATAAATGGGACTTCCACATCTGGTTCAAAATCCAGAATTATAAAATCCACCGGGAAAATGAGGGAGCCTACTTGCACTAGCACATCCTCCACAATACCATCAGGTCTAGCCAATGAACGGTCAGCTAGCTACAAGATCACAGTAGTGGGTCTAGGGCTGCCCAGCCCCAACTTCTTAAACACTGATGTTGGCATCAAGTTTATGTTCTCTCCCAAATCACACAATCCGCGAGCTTGAATAGACTTCCCAATTTTAATCTTAATAGTGAAGCTCCTAGGATCCTTGAGCTTTGTCGGCAATCTATTCTGTATTCGGGAGGTGCACTCCTCAGTAAGCGCCACTGTAGCGTACTCCATCAATCTGCTTTTGTTTGCTACAATGTCCTTGATGTACCTGGCATATTTTGGCACTCCCTGCAAAACATCAACTAAAGATAAATTAATATGTACCTGTTTCAACACTTCCATGAATTTCTTGAAGTAAGCTTCCTCCTTGTGCTTTTTTAATCTCTAAGGAAACAGGGGCGGTGGTCTTTCTATCTAGGCTGCCTTTTCCTTCCCCCTCACATCATCATGTCCTTCATCCTTTTCTGCCGCTCCAGATTGCTGAGGTGGCCTTTCTGGTTCCACCTCCTTAAGTTGAGTTCCACTCCTGGTAGTAACTGCATTGACCTGCTTAGGATTTGGGTCTGTGTCGCTTGGTAATCCTCCCCTTGGTCTGGTGTTTTGGGCTCCAGCTAACTGTCCAAACTGATACTCCAATGCCTTTGTAGCTAACTGCTGATTTTTCATGTCAGCAGCTAACTTTACATAATCAGCCTGCATCTGTGCTTGGTTAGCTATTATGGTTTTGAACATATCCTCAATGTTGCTGGGTGGAAGAGGTGTATTGTTTCCTCTATATTGTGACTGAAAATTTTGATGCCCCCCTTGGTTTCTGTGCACGCCCTGATTTGAACTCTGTCCCTGATGACTAGTACTCCCCCATGAAAAATTCGGATGATTCCTCCAATTTGGGTTGTAACTGTTTCCATACTGTTGATTACTGTTCCTCTGGACGTTTCCAACAAAATTCACCAAATCTAGATTGGCACCACAACACTCAGCTGAGTGTTTACTACTTCCATATATTTCACACCATACTTGATGAACTGCATTGACTGGGGCTTGTGCCTAGCTCAAGCTCATACTGCTGAAATGGGTGTTAAGTTGATTTTGCAAAGCAGCTATCTGTGCAGCGATAGCTGTAAAACCATCCACCTCAAAGACCCCTGCAGCTTTCTTTGCTCCTCCTTGAGTTGAATCCGCATTCCATTCTGTATTTCCCTGTGAAATACGGTTTAATAAAGTGTAAAGCTCTTCATAGGTCTTCTCCAATGCCTTCCCACCGGCCACTGAATCCAACAAAATCTTAGTATGCGGTTCCAAACCCTCAATGAACGTATGCACCAACACATCATTAGACTGGTGATGATGAGGACAATCCGTTAGCATTGACTTGAACCTCTCCCAAGCCTGATACAAATTCTCACCCTCTCTCTGTTTGAAACTTACAATCTGACTTCTAAGTCTGGTTGTCTTCCCTGATGGAAAGAATCGTATCAAAAACTTCCTTGTGAGATAATCCCAAGTAGTGATAGAATTTGGTGGTTCAGCTTTCAACCACCTCTTTGCTTCCCCCAGCAGTGAGAACGGGAATAATGTAAGCCTCACATAGTCAGATGATACTCCAACGGGGATATAGGTGTCACTTATCTCCAAAAAGTTTTGGGGATGTTGTTGCAGATCTTCATGGGGAAGACCTGTAAATTGCCCGTTGTTGTGCAACAACTGCACCATATTCTGGTTGAGTTCGAATCTCCCTCCTGGCTCTAGTCTGTGAATGCTGCATGTTACATTATTTGCGTGTGGGATTTCCACTTCGCGGACCGGTCTTGCTGCTATCTCTTCGGGCACTAAAACTGACCTTACAATCGGTGGATTCTGTTGCTGCTCCATAATTGCCTGTCTTAATAACTGCAGCTTCTTCTCTAGAGCTTCCCTTCTTTGTCGATGAAATTGTATCTCTGGCTCTATAAATGAATCCACCAACTCCTTGTCTCTTGCCAGCGTTCAGAAAAATTCAGTACCTGCAAGAGAAAGGCTAAGATCAAGTCGTCAACACTTATATCGAACTTGTAAACTAACACTAAGAGAATTAAATAACCAATTACCAGTCCCCGGCAATGGCACCAAAAACTTGTTCGATCCCAACTACACGCAAGGGCACGTGGTCGTACAAGTAGTAAAGTGGTTTTATTTCAAGCCAAGTATCGATCCCACAGAGACTGTAATATGGCAATAATTTTCCTAATTGTTAGTAAACGATTTCGTTATGCAGGTAGACAACAAAACAACTAATGCTTTTGAGTCAAGATTAATAGTTAATGTGAACGTAAGTGAATATTGTAAGTTAAAGTCTGAACAATAGCAATGAACAAGCTGAGGTTAAGGCAAACATGCAGGGATGTAATTTATTAATTACAATCAGTCAATCTTCTCTTCGGTTGTTAGTCAGGAATTAATAACCCATGGATTGGATCTTTCGACTCCTCACCAATTAAAGAATCACGAGACTTACATTACACATTTCTGTGATGCAAAAACCCCGTGTTCTAGCTACACATAACACATTCCATAAATGACTAAATATGACATTACAGATATATTTCTATTCTGAACGTAAATCTTCCATCAATTCTCAACCAAGAAAAGATCATATTCTACCAATTCACGTCTATCCAATTAGTCTCCCTTTCGGAATCTAAATTGGAATTCTAGAATATACATTAACATTGGCCAAACATTAACGTAGTAAAAACAAGAATTGGTAGAACAGCCATTATAGAGAAGATCAAAACTGAAATAATCATTCATTACATTCTTCTGCAGTTATCCTCAACCTCAGCAAGAGGTGAATTAGCCACTCATTTGCGGATTAAACATCTTCAAACAAGTAGAATTCATACAAGCAATTGCAATTAAAGAGAAAAAGGAAGAGAATTAACCCTAGGAATTCTTCTTCTCAACTGCCTTCTATCCACATTCTTGCACAAAATGTTAGATACTTTAAAATAAAACCTAAGTGTGCTATTTATATAAGTGAGAGTTTTTCCCGGAATAACTGGCAACATGGCACGAAGTCTAAACTGCAAAACAACACTAATCATGTTGGTTAGTATAAATCCACATTTACATACAAATCACATGAGAATGCACACATAAAAGTGGATAAACAAGTAGAAATGAAGTATTAGAGTATCATTTGAGCATGCAATTATGCCCAAGATCACACTACATCCTTCCTAGACAGATTCTTCTCTCAGGAGCTCAGGTAGGAAAAAGTGGCAGAGTTTTTGAATCTGAGACAGGGAAATAGGACGGTAGAAGAATATGCTCTGGAGTTCACCAAGCTGTCTAAATATGCTCCAGAGATGGTGGCCAAGCCAAGGGCTTGCATGCTGAAGTTTTTGAACAGAATGTCGAACCTGGTTCTCAAAAAGTACAGGACAGCAATGCATATTAAGGATATTGACCTCTCTAGCCTTATGTTTCATGCACAATAGATTGAGGTAGAAAAACTGAAGGACATAGAGTGGAGGAACAAGCGGGCAAGGACTGGCCAAGAGGTCTGGCGGTAGCAGCCGCCCACAGTAGCAGCAGCAGCAGAGGGATCCGACACCCAGCTCAGCCAGCGCCCCTACCTTCGGTCCCACTAGGATTGGAGGGGTGGAACATCTGGCTCTCAGTCCCAAGTGTGGAAAGAACCACCCAGGAGAGTGTCTTCATGGTCGAGAGGGCTATTTTGGTTGTGTACAGCTTGGTCATCAGCTTAAGGAGTGTCTGTCAGCAGGACAGGGAAGGTCACAATCCACTACCTCAGCATCTCCAGCAGGCCGACCAGTTCAGTAGGCTAATACATCAGGTACGGAGGGAGGTCAGTGCCAAAACTATTTTATGCATTATCTTCTCATTAGGATCAGGAAAGTTCACCTGACTTGGTCACAGGTATGTTACGTCTTTTTCATCTAGATGTATATGCGCTACTAGATCTAGGGGTCACACTATCATTCGTGACTCCCTACGTAGCAGTCCAGTTTGATATCAGTCAAGAGGTCCTCTCAGAACCATTTTTAGTCTCCACCCTACTTGGCGAGTTAGTTAGAGCCAGCCGGGTGTATAGAAACTGCCTAGTATCAGTCTTCAATAAAGTCATTCCAACTGACCTTGTAGAGTTATACATGGTTGAATTCGACCTCATTCTTGGCATGGATTGGTTACACTCTGGTTATGCCTCAGTTGACTGCAGAACTAGGGTTATCAGGTTTTAGTTCCCCGATGAGCCAGCTCTAGAATGGATGGGTAGTAGTTCAATGCCTAAGGGTAGGTTTATCTCCTACCTTAAGGCTAGAAACTTATTTCTAAGGGATGTATTTACCATCTAGTTTGGGCCAAAGATTCTGTCTCTGAGACCCAAGCTATCCAGTTGGTCCTTGTTGTCAGCGAATTTCCAAATGTGTTCCCCGAAGATCTTCCTGGAGTTCCTCCTGAACGGAAAATCGACTTTGATATAGACCTTTCCCAAATACTTAGCCCATCTACATCCCTCCTTATAGAATGGCTCTGGCTAAACTTAAGGAGTTGAAGGAGTAGCTAAACGACCTTCTTGATAAGGGCTTTATAAGACCCAGCATCTCTCCCTGGGGTGCTCCAGTACTATTCGTGCGAAAGAAAGACGGTACCCTCAGAATGTGCATTGATACCATTAGTTGAACAAGGTCACAGTCAAGAACAGGTATCCCCTGCCTAGAATTGATGACCTATTGACCAACTTCAAGGAGCCAGCTGTTTCTCCAAAATAGATCTTAGGGTCGGGTATCATCAGCTAAGAGTTAGAGAATTTGACATATCTAAAAAAGCTTTTAGAACTCGGTATGGTCACTACAAGTTTGTGGTTGTGTCCTTCGGACTAACAAATGCCCCTGCAGCTTTTATGGACCTGATGAATAGAGTCTTCAAGCCGTACCTGGATATTTTCGTCATTATGTTTATCAACGACATTCTGGTATACTCTAGAAATGAGGAAGAGCAGACTAATCACCTGAGGATACTGCTTCAAACACTTAGGGATCGCTAGTTGTTCTCCAAGTTTAGCAAATGCAAATTCTGGCTGAAGTCCGTGAATTTCCCGGGTCATGTGGTCTCGGGTGAGGGTATTCAAGTTGATCCTCAGAAGATAGCAGTAGTGAAAACTGGCACAGACCTACCTCCCAAATCGAAATCAGAAGTTTCTTGGGTCTACCCGGGTATTACCGACGTTTTATGGAAGGTTTTTCTCATATAGCATCTCCTCTGATTAGGTAGACTCAGAAGAAGGTGAAATTTTAGTGGTCAGATGCATGTGAGAAGAGTTTTTAGGAGTTAAAAGCTCGACTCACTACCACTCTAATGTTGACCCTACCGGAAGGATCAGATCGGTTTGTAGTATATTGCTATGCTTCCAGAGTTGGACTTGGTTGCGTTTTGATGCAACGAGTTAAGGTGATAACCTATGCCTCCAAACAGCTGAAAGTTCATGAGAAGATTATCCAACTCATGACTTGGAGTTGGCAGCGGTGGTGTTTGCATTGAAAATATGGAGACACCATCTGTACAGGGCTCATGTGGATGTTTTCACCAATCACAAAAGCCTCCAGTATGTGTTCAGTCAGAAAGATCTGAATCTTCATCATAGAAGGTGGTTAGAGCTATTGAAGGACTATAACATGAGCGTGCTTTATCACCTGGGCAAGGACAATGTGGTGGTTGATGCTCTAAGCAGAGTGTCTATGGGTAGTGTGACTCATGTTGAGGAAGGCAAAAAGAATTGGCAAAGGATATTCACAGACTAGCTTGGTTAGGGGTGCAGTTGGTTGACTCAGCTGAGGGTGGAGTAGTTATGTAATGTGGGTCAAATTCCTCTTTGGTTGTTGAAGTAAAGTTCAGACAGGATGAGGATTCCATCTTGCTTAAGCTGAAGGAAGCAGTTCTCAAAACAGAGGTTGCGGCTTTCTCTAAAGGGGGAGATGATGTGCTCCGTTACCAAGGTAGATTGTGTGTACCGAACATTAGTAATTTGAGACAGCAGATACTGGCTACAGTACACATCTCGAGGTATTCGATCCACCTTGGTGATACTAAGATGTACTGGTATTTATGATATATTTACTAGTGGAATGGCATGAAAAGAGACATCGCTGAATTCGTAGCCAAGTGCCCGAATTGCCAACAAGTCAAAGTAGAACACCAGAGACCAGGACGTATGACTCAGTATATCAGCATACCCATGTGGAAGTGGGAAGAAGTAAATATGGACTTTATTATGGGTCTACCTCAGACTCGACAGCGGCATGATTCAATTTGGATAATAGTAGATCGAATGACTAAGTCAGCACACTTCCTCCCAGTTAAAACTACAAATTCAACTGAGGACTATGCTAGGCTTTATATCCGGGAGTTGGTCAGACTTTATGGGGTGCCATTATCCATTATCTCAAACAGAGGTACCTAGTTCACCTCGCATTTCTGGAAGTCTTTTCAGAAGAGACTTGGTACCCAAGTCAAGCTCAGCACGGCTTTTCACCCGCAGATAGATGGGCAAGCTGAGCGGACTATTTAGACCCTATAAGATATGTTGAGAGCATGCGTGATCGATTTCAAGGGCAGTTGGGATTACACCTGCCTCTTATCGAGTTTGCATACAACAACAGCTACCACTCCAGTATCCAGATGGCCCTGTTTGAGGCATTGTATGGTAGGAGGTGCAGATCTCCTATCGGATGGTTTGAGGTTGGTGAAGCTACTTTAATTGGGCCAGACACAATTTATGAAGCTATGAAAAAGGTACAGCTCATTATAGAACGATCGAAAACTGCTCAGAGCCGTAAAAAATCTTATGCTGATGTGAGGAGAAGAGAATTGAAGTTTGCTGTGGATGACTGGGTTTACCTAAAAATTTCAACCATGAAAGGGGTAATGAGATTTGGAAAGAAAGGAAAGCTCGGTCTAAGATATGTGGGACCCTACAGAATTCTAAGGTGAATTGGAAAGGTAGCTTATGAGCTGGAATTACCTTCAGAGTTGGCATCTGTGCATCCATTATTCCATGTATCATTATTGAAGAAGTGCATTGGTGATCCAATTTCAATTGTGCCATTGGACAGTGTGGAAGTGAAAGATAGTCTCTCATACGAGGAGGTCCCAGTCTAGATCCTTGACCATCAGGTTCGTAAGCTGAGGAACAAAGAGGTAGCTTCAGTCAAAGTCTTATGAAGGAATCAGCAGGTTGAGGGAGTTACGTCGAAGGCCGAAGCGGATATGATGGCTAGATACCCCCATTTTTTCCCTTCCGACTCAGTTTTAGTTTAAGGTATCAATTTCCTCACTAAAACTACTCTTAGTTCATATGTTTCAGTTTCTTTCATGTAAATGAATATGTGTATGATTAGTGAATTCAGTTAAGACTTATGATCCAGTTCAGCGATAGTCATTCCGCTAGTTTTCAGCTTCCATGATTAGTATTTGTGTATAAAGATTGCTATTCTCTGCTTTCCTGTGTGATTTCCAGCATTCGAGGACGAATGTTCATAAGAGGGAGATATTGTGATGCCCCAGAAACTCAAAGAATAGCCCTGGGACTTAAAACACAGAAAACTAGAAAATCTGGGCTGACCACAAGTCGTTAAGTGACTCGTGGTGAGGACTTGAAACTTGACTGGAAAATTTGGAAGATGCATGACCACGGGTGTGACCATGAGTGGTGGTCAACACCACGAGTCGTGGGTGATATATGGTCAGTGATGGATTGAAAGTTGGAAAAGTCAAGCAGTGTACCCAACGGGTCCTCACCACGACTCATTTGGGACACCACGAGTTGTGGTGTCGCCCGTGGGGACTCCAGTGAATTTTGGGCAGTAGAGACCACAAGAGGTGACCACGAGTCGTGGTCACCAACCATGACTCGTTAGGTCCCCCGTGGTGACTAGTGCGAGGGAACCAGGCAGTGCACTTGACAACTAGGACCACGAGTTGTGGTCATTGGCCACGACCGGTTAGGTCCCCCGCGGGGGCTGTCGATCAGTTTTCCCCTGCGAATTTTTCAAGGGTCTTTCAATAATTTTCTACCCTCCTAGACTCTAAACTATGTAGTTTTCAGCATATTTTCAGACTATTAAAGGGGTGAAACAATTTCCTTCCTAATTTTTCCCTATTCAGACTTTCAGAAAACAATGTAGAGTTTCTCCCAATGCTTTTCAGAGCAAGAACTAGGGCAGTTCATTCCTCCTCGGTTTCTAAAGGAAATTCTGCAGGTTTCTTCACCAGGTATGTGGGAATTCAACAAGTGAATATTTCTTCCCTTGTGTCCCCAAAATTTTGCATATCTTTTTCATCAATTCTAGCCCTACAAATTATCGAATGTTAAGAAATGCTGGTCAGACTTCTTTATTTCATGTGGAACATTATTTTATAATAATTATAGATATTTTCCACCAATTTGTGATAGTATTGATGCTTATCCCTATACAGTAAATTTAGCCCTAGTCCTTGAGAGTATAAAAGACTAGAATCTTGCTATAGTGTTTAAACTTGAAATTTTCCTAATTCTATCAGTGTTGTGGATTTTCATATTATTTGTATATACTGAATTCTTAGTCAGATGCATGTTATCCTATTTTCAATGAAAATGTTAGAATACTCAGTGTAAGTCAGGAATGTCAGTTGATCAATTTGACTATAGAAATTTCTGAGGTATCAGTAGTACCACCTAGTTATCAGAATTAGATTCAGAACTTAGTTTTAGTGGTTCACAAGGCGGGCATGAAACTTTTAGGTAAACAGCTCTAACCAGCCATAGGACCCCAGTTATAGATTACAACTTTTTCTTTAGACGGTTACGACGCTTCCAAATAAACAGCTCTGACTAGTCTTAGAACCCTGATCCAAAATACGGTCCGATAAGACTCTTAGGGTGCTTCCAAATAGGTATTCATGACTAATATTGGGCTCCAGTTTTCAGCTATCATCTTAGTATTCAGTCTAGGACTATCCAGTGGGAGTAGGACTTAACACCAAACAGATTGGGGTTCCAGCGCACCTAGGTTTCCAGAACTACGTTGCCACTATAGGTTACAGTTTTATTAGCCTCATGGCCTCAGACTCTTGTGATCACCCAGTTCATGCCTTTATACCCTGGCAAGGTATATTGGGTCCTACCTATGGGGTGTATACATTGGACTCCACGTCTAGCTCATGTGGTTATATGTCGGTTATAGACTCTCCCACTAGTCAGCTCAGTTCAGTTTTAGATTAATACCTCAGATTTAGGGCATGTTGTTTTTCATCAGACAGGGTCTTTTAGACCATCTTAGTTATTTCAGTTATTCAGTTCAGTAGTTTTAGTTGGTCATTGCATGTCTTTTCAGTTCAACACTTTTATTTCTTGTGTATAGTTTCTCTCACTTACTCAGTACATTCAAAGTAATGACGCATATTTTTATGTTGTATCATTTTATGATACGGCTGCAGGATCTCAGTCTTAGCCTCGCTAGCCGATCGCTCTAAGAAGACTCCAGTTGTTCTATTCAGTGAGTCCTCATCTTTCGAGGACGAAGATTATTTTATTTAGTCTTGCTTTCTTCTATTTAGAATTGGAGTTAGCTGGGGGCTTGTCCCAGCAACTCATCAGTTATAGTGGCTTTCAGATGCAGATTTGGTTTTCAGACTTGTAGTATTGTTCAAATATTTTCAAATATTATGAATCAGCTTTATTCTCTCTAATGTTTATATTTTTGCTTTAAAAGCTTCCGCTGTACATATATTTATATTTTAAAGTTTACTCAGAATGTCAGTGTATGATAGACCAGGGGTTGATTTGGGTTATTTGTGACTCCAAGTACCGTGTCCCGTCCAGGGTGTAAGCTCGAGACATGAAAAATATAAAAGTAACTAAAACAAATACAAGCTTGATTGTATTTCGATAATGATGAAAGACTAGGCAATGACACTTGGTTGGTTTCAAGTTGAGTTTTCCAGACATAATTAAACTAGCATGATTCTTCCTACGGTTGTTAGTTGCAAGTTACTATCACATTTCTTGCCACTATACCTAGCATCCAAGAACTAGTTAATGAACCCTAACGCCTATATCCCTATGGTTGCAGAAGAACAATGAAACAACTATTATGCCCACTTGTATTTCAACTAAATGGGGTTGAAGGGTATATCCCTATCCTCAACAACAACTTCTATCCTATCACCAATGAGTTCAAGGGTCTTTGAATTCCCATTCTGTATTTATTTCGGATTACTTAAAACGTGATCAAGCTCATAAATAATAAATTAACACAAATTAATACAAACAATCATAATTGAAGAATCAAAATCAAGTTTAATTAGTATTTCAAACAATCAACCATTCGCCATGGCCACAACCCTAGAATATGAGTTTTGCCACTCATAGACAAGTGGAAAAACAAATACTTATTCATCATCATGTGAAAATACGAAATAAAGAAGAGAAAACCTAGTTGTAGAACTTTGTCTTCCTTCCAAACGCCTTACAAGCTTTCATGAATGAACTACGAAATAAAAAAATGAGTAAAGACTGCTTCAAAAAGTCCAAAACTTGCTTAACAAATGACCTAAGGCCACTATTTATAGATGAGCTTTCGAATGATGCTTCTGTCCTTCAAAACTTGGCTTCAAAATCAGCATTTTTTACCCCGGAATAACCCTGACACACCGCTCCTCCTATCTCTCCACAGACTTAGTCAAATTTCCAGTAATTTCAGCTTCAGATAGGGTTTGGCGCCGCCCCCCCTTCATCTCACCAAGGTGTTCAGGAAATTTCTCTAAGTTTGGACACCTCTAGCGTGGGACACCACTCATCTTGCCAAATTTTTGAAGTATAATTCTATGAAGTTTGAGGGCTGGAGCAGCATTCCAACCATAGCACCAGACTAGGACTTTGTTCTCTGAAGTTTGGAACTTGGTGCGGGGCGCCAGCCATAGCACCAAACCTGTCAGACCCTCAAATCCTTATTTCTTGCATCATTTTGAGCCCATTTTACTTAGTTTCCTGCTTAAATCAACTCAAATTGTTTGTAAGTGCATAAAAGACACACACATGAATTTAAGCATAAATTACGGATTATGAACTCAAACCATGATCAAATATGAGTAAAAACATGGCAAATGGGCATAAAAATATTCCCAACATCACATCCCACACTTAAAACTATTATCCATCCTCGAACAATCCTTAAAATACACCTAAACGCATGTTTCACCATCATACTTACACCTCTATCAACTCATACCCAACCAACTAGCATGGAGCACACATAAGTGGTTTATCATCATACAACAATTCTCAGCAAAGCACATAGAAATATTTCATAATAAAAAACATACAACCTCTATAAATAACTCATCTTTTCAACACAAAGGGCCAACATGATTAAGTGTGACACATGCGACAGGTAGTACACCAAATTAGATCTCTTGTGCCTCTCACTTTTAGTGATGTTCCTCTCTCAACTTCATCAATATAAGACATGAAACACAATAAGTAAAGCACATTCACACTCACAAATGATGTAATGCACATATGCAACATACCATAGACTTTCCCTTCATGTACATTAAGACCACCTAATTGCTTCAAGAGATTAAGATCACAAGGACTTTTTTTGTTTGTAATGTCGGCTAAGGGATGGGTAGGACTTTTAGTGATGTTTCTCTCTCAACTTCATCAATATAAGACATGGAACACAATAATTAAGGCACACTCACACTCACAAATGATGTAATGCACATATGAAACATACCATAGGCTTGCCCTTCATGTACGTTAAGACCACCTAATTGCTTCAAGAGATTAAGATCACAAGGACTTTTCTTGGTTGTAATGTCGGCTAAGGGACGGGTAGGATTGATATTCCATTTTATAGTGACTATCACCCTAAGAAATTTTAAGACATATTTCACATTCTTGTCCACCACCTCTTTCCTTGGTTGTTCACCTTTCCTATTCTCTCCCTTGTCTTTTCTTTTCCTGCCCCATTTTTCACTACTTGACTACTAGTTTTCTAATCGTATAATAACTAAGGATTTTCCAATTAAAGCTCTACTTTTTTAATTCCCTAGCAGCAAGTAAACAACACAATTTTTATGGGCACCCCTTTTTCTCACTTTTCTTTTCTTACCACAACTTTTTCTTCTTCCCTTAACATTATACTTCGGTGGACCTTTACTTCAAAGTCTCAAAGTTCCTAAGACTACTTTGGATCAATAAGTCTGAAGTCTCACAAGATGAGGGATTAAGATACTATTAAGGCTAAGAAAGAGTAAGTCTTTTAAGCTTAAAAGGGGTTAACTAGGGAAAATGACTAGCAAGGTAAAATAACTATAGAAAAAAATGGCTTCTTCAAAGAAGTGCCTTGATCATCTCTCAACTCCCTATCAATTAGTTATACTACATACACTAAGGAAAGTTCTAGATGCCACGATATATACATACAAAATGATTCATCTCACTTCTCGTGGCAACAAGAATATAATCAGTTTCTATAGCTACACATTCACACAATCATATTGAATGACAAGTTAAATTCATAATTAATCCCTAAGGACATGTTGAGTCAAATTAAAGACATATGTGTGTCTCTCAAGTATTCTAACTCATGCAATCAAGATGACCACTTTATTTACTCTAGCAGCTAAGTAGAATATCAACAAACATATAAGTGGATGATCTACGACTCAATCCTAAAAAAATGTGAGAAAACTTCCCTTAAGACGATCGTCATCCATCTATCATAGGAAAACGTCATTACTCTATGACTACAATGACTCAAACAAAAAAAAAAGAAATTTGACTCTACAATAAAGCAACCAAATGTAACATAGTCAAGACGAACAACAAGTCAAAACATCCCAGGCATCCAAGTCAACATCACCATATTATCTATTACAACCCATGTCATATGAATCAACAAGCTACTGCTATGAGGAATGACATAATAATGCTATGACCTACTACAAAATATCAATCAAAGAACAACATGAATCTAACTTTCCTCCACTCGACACTTAAAAAGGTGCACTATCCTTAGTGCACACACAATCACATCATAAAGGGAGAGAAAAGAAACTTTCTGGTCGCTACGCATCATCCTCGGGATTGTACTCCTCATCCTTATTATCATCTTTGCTATTAACCTGTATGGCGCCTGTAGTAGCATCCTCCTCCTCCTCCATATCTAAGTCACCAATACCATTAGTAAGGACTATTGCCTCATCATCATCAAGCGGCTCCTCAAAAGTTGGGCCCACTAAACATATCAACATAGCACTTTCTGTGAATGGGTACCATGCCTCTAAAGTTGTCATCTCCTCTGCAGTGGCTGGTCGACCTCCTATCCTCAATGTAATGCAAACATCCCAAACATACGACCATGCCAACTCTCATCTCGGGCTTGTCGATTAGCTATAGTAAGAGGAGGGCTTGCAGAAGGGGCAGTCTCCTTCACCTTTGTGACGTCTATTATCTTTCCAGCCAAGTGTCCTGTCAAAGGTAAAACAAGGTCTGCATCCTCCTCCTCAATACCTGCCTATCTCAAGAATATGGTCAAGATACTGCCATGACAATATTTTCATCTATAATTGTCTCGTGATCTCATCATATTGTCACGAATCACAACACCAAAATTAACTGGTATCCCCTTCATCAATATGTAAACCAAGACAATCTGCTCCCGAGTCACTTCTATCAAATGTTTCCTAGGGAGAAAGACAACACACACCAACTTCACCCACACGTTTGCCTCCCTATTCAAATAAGCAACCACAAGTGTGGAATGGGTGCCATTAAGATCCCTCGCCCACCGGGGTGATGAGTGCTCACCACACAAAGTATGGTTGATTTCACTGTATGGCAGCTTCTCCACCAAGATGAAATACTCCCAAGGGTCAATTGTAGGTGTCTTAAGGAAGGCATTGAACTTTTTAGCTGTTAATTGCACCACCTGGCCTTTGCTCTTGACCTTAGTGCTCTCTCCAAATGAGGTATCCCAATTTGCGTAGAATTCTCTCACCAAAGTGAAGTTGCACCTCTCCGGCTCATTGAACTCCCAACTCATGTATCTTGTCTCGAATAACCAAGAACTAAAGTGTCAAGCGGCCCTCATCTATCCAGTTCTCAGGTGCATACTTGGCTTCTTTTTCAGTATTAAACCAAGTAAGCCCATGAGGCTCTATCTCTTTTGCTCTGAATATCCTTGCGGGGCATGCTTTGAAAGCCGAAGAAGTAGCATCCATTTTTCCTTCTCTACCCTTCTTGAGGCTTTGATCCGCAACAACCACCTCCTTTCCTTTTGGTGCCATGGTACTTATCAAACAAAAATCAAGAACTTTACAAAATTAGTTTGTGAACCAAATGGCTAACTAATTAAGTGTTGAAAGTGCAAAATTCACCCCACACTTAATTTGCTAGCATACATGTAAGAATTTGTCAAATAGGATACTCAATATGTCACGAGACGAGAGGAGACCCGGATCGTAGACATGGGACAAGGGACCCCAAAAGACCCCAAGTCAACCCATGGCATAAGCATTCACTAACTCATTTAATAAACATGAAGGAAACATAAATATAAACTCAGCGGAAGTCTAACTTAACATAACAACAGAATAAACATCTGAAGCTGAATACATCTAAGACTGATAAGCCTCTAATCTGGACGAGCTGATGGGACAACACCCCCAACTAGCTCAGAAATACTGAAACTAAAAATACACTCAAGATAACTGAAAGTCTAGTCCTCGGAAGATGAGGAGTCACCAAAACAAGTAGGTGCTAGCTCTGATAAGCGGCTACGAACGGGGCTGAACCTGAGAACCGGATCCTGCATCATGAAATGATGCAACATAGAAAGTATGCGGTCAGTACGTGGAATGTACTGAGTATGCAAGGTAAGTAAAACCGCTAGGACAATAATAGTCTTTTAAAACAAGTCATAAATATATGATATCCTTTAAGGATAAGAAAAGATCACAAGCATTCATTATGAAATCATTCTTATACATGATAATGCATGGCTTTAGAACATCATGACTAAATCGAATGACTCAAAGCTAAATCATAACATTTATATCAAAAGCTGAACAATGAGTCAAACCTTGCTTTCTAAACATGCATGCATAAGATAATCATCATAAGTAATGGATATGCAAACTCGAATGACATAGACGGTGGGAGACTCGTCACTTAACTGACATTCCATGATAGAGCTTATGTGGTCCTGACTATTAAACTCAAGTGGGCAGAGCCGTCAAACCTTTCCAGGGCTAGGGACGCTACCATGATATCGATATCAAGCTGAAAGGGGCCAATCGACCGAGGATAGATCGCTAGGGAGGTCCCAATAATATAATAGAATCAACCTACATTGGCGCGTAGTTCTGGGGCATAGGGTAGTCAACCCTTAGCCCGCTCGGTGCTAGACTCTTCTCCCAAAACATGCAATGCTCTACATCATATAAATACAAAGCTCAACATTGCCTAGTGACAAAGCTCAACATGAAATCATGCATAAACTCAACATCGTATGAAACGAAGCTCAACATTGTCTATTGACAAAGCTCATTCTGAAATCATGCATACACTAGACATCATATAACTATGAAGCTCAACAATGTCGTCTCGACAAAGCTTAGGATGAAATCATTCTTAGACTCAACATCATGTGAAATGAAGCGTAATGACAACATACATCTCAGTTATGAATTTATGCATATGAGAAGCTTTACTATGACACATACCACAAGCTCAAAGAATAATGGGAGACTTTACTCCAAAATCATGTGGTAAGCCTACTTTAAGAATATCACTTCATCATCATCAATATAAGGGCCTTGCCCAAAACCTTATCATGCTTGAACTCATACAATTCATTTGAAAACATTATAATTTGGGAGATTTCACTCCAAAATGAAGTAATAAAGTCAATTCACGAAAATCGTCATTCATACTCAACATTGGGCACTACCCAAAGCTTCATCATCCTAGGGTCTATTTAATATTCTTTGAAAACATCATATAAATCATGGGTAAGGTTAGAAACATGCTTTTCATCATTTACTACATCATCATCACATTCTATTATGAACTATCCACACATGGACGTTTTAAATTCAATTTTAGAAAAATAATTTTGTAAAAGAAATTAAGATAGAATCCGTCCAAGCTCAGTAAATCAGCAATATCAACTCAATTTAATCATGCACATGAGTAGAAATGTAAGAATCATGCAATTAAATGAAGACCCATACTTGATCATTACAAACCAATCACAAATTGATAGGGAATGGGCATGGGTGTGGAAGGAAGCACCCACTCATAGCCTTACATACCTAGGAATGATGAATCTTAACTCCTCCTAGTTACCCAGCTGAGATTTCCGTTGAAAACCTTGAAATTCTCCTCAATTTCTTCCCTTCAAACCTTCCCCCTTGCATGCATGAAGAAATGGCCTAAGATGGGTTTTTCTCTACTTAAAACCCTCTATTTCGAGCTTAAAACGACGTAGTATAGGCCCTTAGAACTTAGGAATTACAGAAAAGCCCTTATTGAAATCGCTGAAAATAACTGTCAGGGGGTCCTAACGGATAACCTGACGACTCGTTACTAGGGCACACGATCTGTTGGTTCACCCGTCAAGTTCACTGCCTCATCATTCATGAAAATTCAATTGGCTTGGTAATGGTCCTCCTAACGGGTCGTTAGGACTGACGATGACTTGTTAGGTACCATCCGCTAGGTACACTGGATAAGCTTCACTATCCTTCTCTAGGACTACCCCACTACTGACATGACGACTCGTGGTGTCCGGCCACGAGTCGTTACATCGCCCGTGGGGACCTCGAGTCCTTCATCATCTCAAGCCTTCCCCACGAGTCACTTGACGATTCGTTTGGCCTCTTCACGAGTCGTTAAGTGACCCGTTCTGCAACTGCTGCAACATTTTCCAATTTTTCTTCTGATTCACTTCCGGGTCCGATTCTTGAATTCTCGGGGTATAACAATATCTCCCTCTCGGGAACATTCATTTTCAAATGTTAGAAACAAGTAGGAAACAGAAATAAGCAATTATCATACTCCAATAATGATTATTTTAACCGAAGTTTCACAGAATGACTACCTCAGAAAAGAACCACATAGCTGAACTAAATTCAGGCATCACATACATTTATCATAACATAATTCAAACTTGCGCACATGAACTAAACATGGAAACTGATTAGAGAATTAGGGATAAAACTGATACCTCAAGTTGGAACTGAGCCGGTAGAGAACAAAAGTGGGTATCTAGCCATCATGTTTGCTTTGGCCTCCCACGTAGCTCCTTCAACATGTTGAGCCCTCCATAAAACCTTAACTGAAGCTACCTCTTTGTTCCTCAGCCTTCGAACTTGTCAATCCAAAATTTCAACTGGAATTTCTTCATAACTGATGCTGTCTTTCACACCAACGCTGTCTATCGGAACCACCAAGGCTGGATCACGCAAGCACTTCTTCAAAAGCGATACATGGAACACGAGATGAGCTGAAGCCAATTTTGAAAGTAAGTCCAACTCATACGCCACCTTACCAACTCTTCTTATAACCCGGTAAGGACCAACATAGCGGGGACTAAGTTTACCTTTCTTTATGAACTGCAGGACTCCCTTCATGGGAGATACCTTTAGAAACACCCAGTCGTCTACATCAAACTGCAATTCTCTTTGTCTCACATCAGCATACGATTTCTGACGACTCTGAGCGGTTTTCAACTAGTCCCTTATCAATTTAACCTTCACCATCGCCTCATGAACCGAATCTGGTCCTACCATAGCTGCCTCACCAACCTTGAACCATTCGATGGGAGATCTGCACCTTCGCCCGTAGAGAGCCTCGAACGATGCCATCTAGATACTAGAGTGGTAACTGTTAATATAAGCAAACTCTATCAAGGGAAAATGATCATCCCAACTACCTTTGAAATCCATAACACATGCCCTCAACATATCCTCAACAGTCTGAATGGTTCATTCCGCTTGGCCATCCATCTGAGGGTGAAAAGTTGTGCTTAGCTTAACCTGAGTCCCGAGCCCTTTCTGAAACGAACACCAGAATTGAGAAGTAAACTGAGTACCTCGGTCTGAAATAATAGACAAGGTCACTCCATAAAGCTAAACTAACTCCCGAATATACAACTTAGCATAATCATCTACTGAATCTATGGTCTTAACCAGTAGGAAGTGTGCAGCCTTGGTCGACCTGTCCACCACAACCCAAACGGAGTCATATTGCTGGGGAGTACGAGGTAGACCTGTAATGAAGTTCATATTGATTTCTTCCCACTTCCAAGTGGGGATGGAAATATCCTGAAGTACACCTCCAGGTCTTTGATGCTCGGCTTTTACTTGCTGACAGTTTGGACATTTTGCTACGAACTCCGCAATATCCCTTTTCATACCATCCCACTAATAGATTTTTCACAAATCCTGATACATTTTCGTGGATCCTGGATGAATAGAATATCTAGTACCATGTGCCTCATGCAATATCTGAACTCTCAAATTATCAACGTCCGGAACACATAGTCGACCCTAGTATCGTAGCACACCATCTCCCCCTTGGGAGAAAACCTCCACTTTCTAATTCCGCACCGACTCCTTCAGCTTCCTCAATATTAGATCCTCATCTTTTCTGGATTTAACATCAACTACCAAGGATGATTCTGACCCGTTATGCACAATAACACCGCCATCGGTCGAATCGATCAATTTAACTCCCAGCCATGCAAGCCGGTGAACATCTTTCACCAACTCCTCTTCCCCTCGTCCACATGGGACACACTCTCCATTGAGAGTCTACTAAGCGCATCCGCAACCACATTAGCTTTGCCCGGGTGGTAAAGAACACTCATGTCATAATCCTTAAGTAATTCCAACCACCTCCTTTGTCGAAGATTTAGATCTCTCTATGTAAACACATATTGCAAACTCTTGTGGTCTGTAAATACATCCACATGGACCCTATACAAGTAATGTCGCTATATCTTCAGTGTGAACACCACCGCGGCCAATTCAAGATCGTGGGTTGGGTAATTCTTTTCATGCACTTTCAGCTGTCGAGAGGCATAAGCTATCACCCTCCTACGCTGCATCAACACACACCCAAGTCCAACTCTGGAAGCATCACAATACACCATGAAACCATCGTTACCCTCGGGTAGGGTCAACACTAGTGCCGAAGTAAGTCGAGCCTTCAACTCTTGGAAGCTTTTCTCACAAGCCTCTGACCACTAAAACCTCACCTTCTGCTGAGTCAACTTAGTCAAAGGTGCTGCAATGGTTGAGCAACCCTCCACAAACCTCTGATAGTATCCAGCTAAACCCAAGAAACTTTGAATATCCGAAGGATTCACCGGTGTGGGCCAATTCTTCACCACCTCTATTTTCTGCGAGTCCACTTTTATGCCTTCGCTGCACACCACATGGCCGAAGAACGACACGGAGTCCAACCAAAACTCACACTTGCTGAACTTTGCATACAATTGGTGGTCCTTGAGGGTCTAGAGCACTACTCTCAGGTGAGCGGCATGCTCCTCCTCACTCTGAGAGTATACCAAGATGTCATCAATGAACACGATCACGAACATATCCAAATATGGCTTTAACACCCTGTTCTTCAAGTCCGTAAAAGCTGCAGGAGCATTTGTTAGCCCAAAAGACATAACTACAAACTCGTAATGACCATACCGTGTTCTGAATGCCATCTTCGGGATATCACTCTCTCGAACTCTTAGCTAATGATACCCAGAACTGAGATCTATCTTCGAGAAACACTTTTCACCCTGAAGCTGATTGAACAAATAATCGATCCTGGGTAAGGGATACCTGTTCTTGACAGTGACTCTGTTCAACTGTCAATAATCAATGCACATATGAAGGGAACCATCTTTCTTCCGAACAAATAGTACTGGTGCACCCCATGGGGACTGGCTCAGTCTAATGAAACCCTTATCTAGCAAATCCTTTGACTGATCCTTCAACTCTTTTAGCTCGGATAGAGCATCCTATAGGGTGGGATAGATATAGGTTGCGTATTGGGAAGGAGGTCAATACCGAAGTCAATCTCTCTCTCGGGAGGAATACCTGGCAAATATTCCGGAAAGACCTCTGGGTACTCACGTACTACTGGGATTGACTGGATAGTACGGGTTTCGGACTTCACGTCCTTGACCCTAACCAAATGATACATGCAACCTTAGAAATCATATTCCTGGCCTTGAGGTAGGAAACGAAGCAACTTACAGGCACAGCTGAACTACCCTTCCATTCTAAGACTAGCTCACCCGGGAATCTGAACTCTACTGACCGGGTCCTGCAATTAATGGAAGAATAACAAGCATACAACCAATCCATGCCGAGAATAACATCAAAATCGGTCATGGCTAACTCTATCAGATCTGCTGAGGTGACCTTATAGAGAACCAAGACCAAGCAATCTCTATACACCCATCTAGCTATAACTGAGTCACCTATTGGAGTAGAAATCGAGAAGGATTCTGACAAGACATCGGGACTGACTTTGAAGCTACTGGATACATAAGGTGTCACAAAGGACAAGGTAGCCCTTGGATCTAACATAGCATAAACATCAATATGGAAGACTCGTAAAATACTAGTAACCACGTTCGAGGAGACCTCCTGCTCCTGACGGAATGCTAGGTCGTAGAATCTATTCTGGCGCTGACCGCTAGCTGCATTAGTAGATACCCCTTGATGTGCTGAGCGAGGGGGTGGGGCTGCTGAGCTAGAAGTTGGGCCACAGCCCCAACCTGATCCTGTCTCGCTGCTGGAAAATCTCTAAGCATGTGTCCGGTTGTCCGCACTCGAAGCACGCACCGGAACCTGCCAAGCGCTGGCCTTTATGCCCTCGGCCACATCTGTGACAAGTTGGAACACCTGAATCCGCGGGCCTGATGCTCGCCCTCTCTGATCATGCCTAGGCCGAGATAGCACACTCAAGGCTGATGAAGTTGGGGCGGATGATCTCTGGTGGGTCTGGTGACGGTGCCCACCACCGGACCTCTACTGGGAGAATCTGTGGTCCTCAGTCCTGGCCCTCTTGGCCTCTCTCTCTCTCATTTGTGCCACCTCCATCTGCTGGGCGTACAACACCATCCGAGGGAAGTCCATATCCTGATGGAGCATAGAAATCCTACATTCCTTATCCAAGTAACCTTCTATCCTATGCAAAAACCTGCTCACTCACGCCCTCTGGTCAGCCACTAACTCAGGAGCATACTTCACTAGGCGAGTGAACTCAAGGGAATACTCTAGTACCATCATCCTCCCTTGCTTCAGATTTACGAATTCCACTGCCTTTAGCTCCCTTAGCTCCCGGGGGAAAAACTGATCTAGGAATGCAACATGGAACTCTTCCCAAGTGATCGGACCTGCTCCAGCAACTCTATTGTCCTTCCATTGATGGAACCAGATAGCGCAACCCCCTTCAACTGGTAGGAGGCCAACTCTACGCACTCCAACACTACTCACCCCCATAACCTGGGTGATCTTGACTATCTCATCAATGAAGTCATGTGGGTCCTCACCTACCTTGGACCTCAAGTACTCCGGCGGGTTCATTCTCAAGAAGTCCCTAACTCGAGTTGCCGCTGCATTGCCATTATGTGGAACATGCGCAACAGCCTGCTGATTGACCTGAGCGGTCAAGGCCTATGCAAGCATCTGGATAGCGGCCCGAAACTTAGCATGGGCGACTGGCTTCGATGCTTGAGGCTCCTGAACTGGTGGGACCTGTTGATGCCCACGACCCATGCCATCCTCGTGTGCTTCACCATCTCCATTTATCCTTCCATTCATCCTTCGAGGAGCCATGTTTCTGTCATCGTGAATGGCACAAATTAGAGTGATAGAAAGACTCTTCATTGCACGACATAGATCATGAAAGATGGGAACATTTCCTAGAACATTTCGTAGCCTCTTCGTCATAAGTGCGGCGCACATCACACTCATAAAAAAGACTCTACTTAACACGACTTTCAGACACCCTAGGACACTTCAAAACTATTGCTCTGATACTGAGTTTGTCACGACCCGAGAGGATACCCGGATCGTAAACACGGGAAAAGGGACTCCGAGAGACCCCAAGTCAACCCATGGCATAAGCATTCACTAACTAATTCAATAAACATGAAGGAAACATAAATATAAACTCAGTGGAAGTCTAACTTAACATAACAACAGAATGAACATCTGAAGTTGAATACATGTCTAAGTCTGATAAGCCTCTAATCTGGACGAGCTAGTGGGACAACACCCCCAACTAGCTCAAAAATACTGAAACTGAAAATACGCTCAAGATAACTGAAAGTCTAGTCCTCGGAAAATGAGGACTCACCAAAATAAGTAGGTGCTAGCTTTGATAAGCGGCTACGGACGGGGCTGAAACTGAGAACCAGATCCTGCATCATGAAACGATGCAGCATAGAAAGTATACGGTCAGTACATGGAATGTACCGAGTATGCAAGGTAAGTAAAACTGCTAGAACAATAATAGTCTTTTAAAACAAGTCATACATATATGATAGCCTTTAAGGATAAGAAAAGATCACAAGCATTCATTATGAAATCATTCTTACTTATACATGGTCATGCATGGCTTTAGAACATCATGACTAAATAGAATGACTCAAAGCTAAATCATAACATCAAAAGCTGAACAATGAGTCAAACCTTGCTTTTTAAACATGCATCCATAAGATAATCATCATGAGTAATGGATATGCAAAGTCGAATGATATAGACGATGGGAGACTCGTCACTTAATCAAGAGATAAGAAATATATTATCATGATCCAAGTCTACACCCTGGACATGACACGGTACTTTATGCCACAAGTGACCCCAAGCTAACCCATGGCTTAACATCACACTGGTAAATTGAAATAACATAGCAGAAGCTGGAAACATAACTGAATAAACTAATTTCTAAAAATAAGAAACGTCTGATAAAAATAATATACTGAAACTTATGCAACTAATGCAAAAACAAACTAAACAATACCAAGTCTGAAAGCCAATAAGAATTGACGAGTTGCTAGGACAAGCCCCCAATTAACTCTAAAATTTGAGAACAAGAAACTGAAATGGAACTAAAACCCCATCCTCAAAAAATAAGGACTCACCAAGATAATGCTGCTGAAATCGCTAGAGGGGAACTACTGTCGTATTTATGACTAAGAACCTGCACCTGTATCATAATACGATACAACATGGAAGTATATATCAGTACTTGGAATGTATTGAGTATACAAGATGTAAGTAAAGCATGGAGTAAACAATTGAACTGAAATGACATGAATGACCAACTAATAACTGATAAGTGCTGAGATATACTATAACAGTGTACGTAAGCATAGACATTGGCTGACGGTCATAACATGTCCCAGAATCGGTGAGACTGAACAAAAAAAACTAAGACTGAACTGCACTAACAAGTGGTACTGTACTATACTATGGAAGCAACTATAATCGATATATAACCACGTGAGCTAAACGTGGAGTCTGATGTATACCCCCCATCAGAGAAGGCCCACTATACCTTTCTAGGGTATAGTAGCTGAACTTGGTGATCACTTACTGATGCCCATTCGGGCTAAAAACCTATGGTGGCAATGTAGTTTTGGGAGCCTGGCTGCACTGAACCCCAGCCCACTCGGTGCTAAGTCCTACTCTCACTGAAAAATCCTAACTGTGACTACTAGGCTAATAACTCGAAACTGATGTCCTAGACTATGTTAGGGATAACTATCTGGAAGTACCCTGAGAGTCCGAAGGACTTGATAACTTGAAACTAGTGTTCCAAGACTGGCCAGAGCCGCTTGTCTGAAAGGTTCGTAACCGTCTAAAGAATAACCTAATCATTGCTACTACAGAGTCTTACTGAACTCCTTAGAACTGACTATAGTCAAACTGATCAGCCGACATTACTGAAAGATACTGAAAAAGCTAACTTTAGACTAAGACTAAACTAATATTAAAACTGACTGATAATTCCCATGACAGTAATAACATGGTGATTGCAAGAATTTACAGAGTCAATCAACACTTGTATCTAGACAATTATACAATACTGAATTCACTATATTCAAAGAAACTAAGGCTAAAACCAACGTTTCATGGAAAGAATAACAACATGCTAAATGGGTAATAAAGACTTGCAAGGATTCATAAGAACTACAATCTACCAGAAAAGTTCATAGTTTTACTGAAGGATAACCCTAGCTTAGGTCTTTACGTGATTAGAATTGAACATGATTCTATAAGGGCTTCGAGGCACAAGGGAAGGACAATTCCCTTGTTAAATTCCCACATACCTGGAGCCAAATTTCTTGGAAGAAGTTAGAAAACTTTAGAAGAAATCTGAATGCCCTAGCTTTGGCTCTGGAAGAACTATATGACTTCTTCGTAGGTTCCACTATCTAATTTTGGGAAAGTGTGAGGGAAAGGATCGACTTCTCCTCTAAAATCCCCCCTAAAAACACCTTATACGATGCAGTTTAGAAGTTAAGTTGATAGGGTTTTACAAAATTTCCCCTGAAGCACTTAATGAAATTTCTACTCATCAAGTAGTATGACTTAACCTACAAGTCATACCATGCTCCTACATTCCATACCATGAGTCAGGGTTAGGGACTCTGCTTCAACCAATTCCTCTTAAGTTTTCCACAGATGGCTCCTACGACTCATACCTGCATCCTATGATTGGTGTTACGATTCATACTAAACTCGGAGTCTGCATCTAATCTCTCTCACGATTCATCCTATGAGTCATACCTTGATTCCACGAGTCGTACCTTGACTTGTGGTTTCTGAGTATTTCCCTGACAAAATCTCTAGTCCAAGACTGCTATATATGGTCCGTACCTCCATTATATAAGTTGTAACATTGAGTCGTGGGTTCCATCATCCTCTTCACTAGCCTTCTCAGTCCCTCAGTATGAGCCTAGGTACGATCCTACCCAGATTATACGAGACATATTGTGACTCGTACTAAGGCATTTTTGCCAGTTTTCTGCAGAATTAACTTTTAGATTTTCAAGCTAGTCTTAGAAAATTATGGGGTGTTACAATATCTCCTCCTTGGGAACATTCATCCTCGAATGAAGACTAACTAAACTGACGGGCTAGGGAAAGAGCTACAATTCCAAGACTTGACACTATGAACTAATTACTGAGGAAATGATTGACTCTGAACTGAGGTAACATGCTAACTGAACTTATGCAACTATGATGCACATTTAATCATGGAAAAGACTGAAAGGTACTGAACTGAATGGAGTATAGAGGAAAATTTTTAATACCTAACACTAAAGCACAGCTAGAAGGAATAAATGAGGATATCTAGTCATTATGTCTGATTCTGCTTCCCATGTGGCTCCTTCAACTAGCTATTTCCTCTTAAAAAATTCACTGAAGCGACCTCCTTGTTCCTCAGCCTACGAACCTACCAGTCCATAAACTAAACTGGAACTTCTTTGTAAGAGAGAATATCTTTCACATCTACACTGTCTAGTGGTACAACTGAGGTCGGATCACGGATGCACTTCTTCAATAGTGACACGTGGAAGACTGGGTGCACTGATCTAACTTTGAAGGTAACTCTAACTTATAGGCTACCTTGCCAATCCGCCTCAAAATCCTATGGGGTCCCACATATCTTGGACTGAGTTTACATTTCTTCCCAAACCTCATCGCCCCTTTCATAGGTGAAATTTTCAGATAAACCCAATCATCAACATCAAATTCCATCTCTCTTCTCCTTGCATCTACATATGATTTTTGTCAGCTTTGAGCTATTTTCATCCTCGCCCTGATAAGCTAAACTTTTTGCATAGCCTCAAGAACTGAGTTTGGCCCTATCAACGTAGTGTTCGAGTGTTTTTGGGTATATAAAACCGACACGCAAGTGCACGTGGTCGAACAAGTAGTAAGTGGCTTTAGTAATCCAAGTATCGATCCCACAGAGACTTGGATGAAGTGCAAATTTCTCAAGTGTACTATATTTTACTTCTAAAAATGCAGACAACAGCGTAACCAAAAAGTTGATAGTTTGTTTTATAAATTTTTATACTAAAACTAAGAACAATTATCTACTTTGAATCTGAACTATGAATGAAAGCATGCTGAGGTTAAACGAACATGTAATGAAATTGATTATCATCATAAATTGGTTAATCTTTTCTTCCTGTTGCTAGCCAAGAACATTTGCCAAGAGATTAAAACTCTCGTATTTAACCTCACTTAAGAATCATGAACCATCCGTCCACATTTCTGTGATCAAATGCAATTCATGTCCTAGCCATACGATTCCGGTTCCTAAATTGACTAGTACGACTTTCAGGTATATTTCTATCCTGAAAGCAAATCAAGACTCAATTTTCCCAAACCAAGTAAAGAACATATCCTATTAATTCACAACTTTCCAATTTCGTGCTCTCTCGAGTGAAACTGGACTTTTTAGATGTACATTAATGTAGGCCACACACCAATGCAGTAAGAACAAGAATTAATAGAACAACATGGAAGAAAAGATGAAAAACCATAGAATCAATAATCAAATTTCATCAATATTGTTCATAACCTCAGCAAGGAGAGGAATTAGCCACTCATTTGTGGATTAATCATCTTAAAATGAGTGTTAATCATACAAACAATTGAATTAAAGAAGAAAGAAAGAGAGAAAAAACCCTGAACTTTTCATCCCTCAACTGTCTGTAACCCACGTCCTTGCTCCACCAAGTCAGCATTATGAAAAATGAACTTAAGTGTTCTATTTATACTGCTGGGAATTTTTCCCGGAATAATGAGTAACGTGTCACGGAGTGCATCGCGGAGCACTGCCTCCGTGACACGCCATGAACGCGGACCCTCACTGAAACTGGGGGTCCGGGAATTCAGGCTCAACGTGGCACGGTGTGCATCGCGGAGCACTGGCTCCGTGCCACGGAGCAAACGCAGACCTCCACTGGAATTTGGGTGAATTTTCCCCATCCAGGCATAATGCCTCCGCGATGGCAGCGTGACACGGCTCCATCGCGGAGCCCCTTTAATTCATGCTGTCCAATGCCTTTTCCTTTGCTCCAAGTCCAACTCTGATGTCATCCAACATGCATTTTAGCTTCCCGAAATCACATTTTACCTGCAAAACAATGCTAATCATGTTGGTTAGTATAAATTCACATTTTATTACCAATTACATGAGAATGCATACACATTGATAGATAAACAAGGAGAAAATGATACTTTTGAGTATCACTTGGGCATATAAATCTGCCCAAGATCACTTACCCCACACTTAAATCCTTGTTCGTCCTCGAACAACAAACATACAATTCATGCAATTGACATCCCAACCTCGCTACTTTGGTTCGACAATTTAGGCTACGGTCATACCGATTGTTCAATACAGCAAATCATCAATAAAACATGCATGGTCTTATCAATGCAATGACCTTCAATACATTAAGACCTCCTAGACTTTAAGAATCGACTCTCAATATCGGCAAACTCAAGCAAATCAGCTGATCAAGATATCCGACACGAGAATTAATCTTTCATCAAGCATGTGCCCTCACAACACAAGAGAATCTTCCCCTTTTTGCTCATATGACTCACAAACATTCAAACATGGGCATGTACAAACAATTTCACTCTCTCTCCCAAAAGAATTCACATGCATCATGTCATGACCCATAAGCTTTCCCTTAGTGTATTACTCCACTAATATAAAGAAGTGCGATGTAAGATCACGTAGGACTTTAATGGGTTGTAATGGAAGCTATGGAACTAGTAAATATTGGATTAGCCAATAATAGCCACTAGCATCCTTAAGCGCCTTTTCAACACATCCCATCAACTCATGGACATTGTTTCTCTTTTTTTTTTCATCATCCCATTCTTGTTGATTTTCTTTAGTATGGCCCATTTCATTAAGCACACTTGACACAACAACAAAGATTGTTCATGCACCTTCATTATCGTTTATTTATACAAGTGCACCTTCAACCTTTTCTTTTTCTTTCCTCACTCTGCTTTTCTTTTTCTTTTCACCATTCTCACTCTTTGACACTTTGGGAAAATGATTTTCTCTTCTTAAGCGCTTAAGAGTTTTGTATAGACTTTACGACTAATGAAAAGAAGGAATTAAGCTCGGTTTACACTTTTTGGACAAAAGAAAGAAACAATCGGCTAAAGGCTCAAAAGGCTGACTAGGGTATACAATCACAGAAAGGGGGGTATGACAAGGAAAAAAAATAGAAACTCTCGGTTAAAACAAAGAAATGCCTACATCCTTTCCTACAATACACCTCCTTCATTTCGTTTTGTACACACACCAGGCAAGTTCTAGACACTTCACAATAGCATGGAATATCAACACCTCACTTCACACTTTTTTGCACATGCTCGATTCAAGATGTATTCACAGACTCTTCAATTAGCTAATTACATGAATTCAAACATTAAGCCTCAATCACACTGAATCGAACTCTACAGCCTAGGTATCTCAACATATTTACAAATTTGCATGCTTTCGTACGAATCACCTTTGTATTTTGATTATCATGTACAACACTCAACCAGAATTTCACAACCATATAGTAACTACAGGTTCCGGGATGCAATCCACCAAAGAAAAACTAAAAAAATAATTGAGAAAAAAAACTACTCCTAACGACTACATTTCCCTTAAGACAGTCGTCATCCATCCATCATAGGGAACGGTCACTACTCAAGACGTCGGTTCAATGGGACCATTCTCGGTAAAATAACCGAAAACAAACGCCGAGAAACCCAAAATAAAAAAATGTCGAAAATATCGATCATTTCGATAGAAAAATTATTTACAAAATATTTTAAAAATTTTAAAAAAATCGATCATTTTGATAACAAAATAACAAAAATATGTACAGAATTAGAATCAGCTAGCAACCATTCAGCAACACACATCAATTTCATAAATATTTACAAATACAGAACAATAACTTGAAAATTCACAACTCAGGAGGACAAACACATTTTCACATACACGACAGCAAAATAGAGCATACATGCAAAACAGCCCAGCCCAGCACCTAACTACTCCCACCCCATACTTAGCTCGAACACCGTCCCCAGTGTTCACAAAAATTCAAAATAGAACAAATTCGGGTGGTGGAACTCCCTGATCAGTCAAAGTATTCCACTTCTTCGTCGGGTGCTGCTGCTTCATCTCCCATGTCCGAGTCGCCTCTGTCGTCATCATCGGACTCAACATCGGAGTCCTCCCGATGTGTCTCCTCATCCGTGGGGACATCATCATCTGTGGGCTCTATAAATGCTGGCCCCACTCAGCATAGAGCCCTGGCGTTCTCGCCGAAAGGGTAGTCTAGCTCGAGCTGCCATAGCTCATCCTCTGTCGCTGGCCTCCCACCTATCCTTAGATGGAGCATCTACATCCCATACATCTGAGCCATATACTGGTCATCACGAGCATGTCGCTCGCCAAGTGTAAGCACTGGCCCGTGGGTGGTGTCGGGAGCCTTAGTTTTAGTAACATCTAAGGCCCACCGCTCCAACTGCGGGATATAATCGAGGGCCTCCTCCTCAACATCGAGGCCCCTGAGAAAGGTGGTCAGTAGTCCACCAAAACCATACCTGTGCCCCTGGTGCAACCGAGCTCTCTTCATGGCGGATATTATAACCGCCCCGACATTGATCTCCAGCCCTTTCATCAGGGCGTACACCAGGCATACACGATCCTGGGTTACATCAGTCATATGTACCCCCGGGATTAGGCATGAGCAGACTATCTTCAGCCAGATTCGAGCTTCCCTGTTCATCTGTGAATAGGGCAACGTCTGGCGGTAGCCCCTCTTTTTGTGTCTGCTCCATCTAGCTGTTGATCGGGTCCCACACAATGTGCGTCTGATGTCCGCATACGGTGGGGTAATGTTTAGCTGTCGGAGGACGTGGGTGTCTGTGTCCCGCGCTCCTATGATGGCATTGAGGTGGTGGGGCTCCAGAGTGACTATTTGCCCTCTGATCTTGATGGTGTGACTCCTGATCTTCGGGTTCCAATTGGTATAGAACTCCCGAACCAAGTACAGATTGAATTCTTTGGGCTCCTCAAAGATGAACTTGAGCCCAGCTGCCTCGATCCGGTGAACCATCCTGGGGAACTCCTGTGCCAATGGTTCCCGTGCTATATGCTCCTCGGGAAAATATTTATTTTCTTTGTGCTTTGCATACCACTTTTTCCCCTCATCGGCCACCCATCTTGTTCCGTACTGGCGACGCTGGCCGCGTGGAACTGCTGGTGCAGCTGGGACTGCTGTGCCCAATCTGATATATTTCCTTCCGGCGCCTGAAGTTGACGCGCCTTTTCCTTTATCTTGCCGGCTTGCCATTTCACCTGTCAACCCAAGTAAACAAGATCAATGTTAAGCTAACGGATATCAACTTCGGCTAAGGTCGGGTTACGCTAGGTTACCCCACACTTAGTCCTTAGCTACAGTTACAACAATACGGCAAGAATATCTTTATTTACACAAAACAACCAACTATACAATCATGCTTAGTGCGTTCAAAAAATTCGACGGTATAACTTTTGCGTACTACTCAGACTTCGTACTGCTAATCACAATCACTACCATCGCTAAATTTTAATCATCGCACTTAGCAAAGAAAAACAAAGAAACAAAAATAACACCAAAAATATATCTACACACGAACCTATCCAACCAACCAATTTCTAACAAATTTCAACATTTCCCCCAACCCGAGAATCCGTCGTTCTATTAACATCCTAACAATTTGTACATCGACTCATCTCATTCACCACGTACACCCCGGCATAAAATTCACAAGTTCAATACATTTTCAACTTCAAATTCCAACAAACAAGCCCTAGAATTGATTTTATCTATCAAATTCGATCAATTCATGCAATCGACAAGTTCAAACAATCATACGACATTCCGAACATTCATCAATCAACAATGAAATCAAATTCATGATTAATTTCGACTTAGGGCAATTTAGCTCACCTCCCATGCTAAAAATCGAAGAAAATCGACAAGAATTTGAGAGGGAATCGAAGAACATACCTTGTTTTTGAAGAATCGAAGAAAACTTGGTGAATTTCTTGCCTTACTCCGTGTCACGTTGATGGGGGATGGGTTTGGGGGTTTGGTCGCGGAGGGATTAAAAAATGAGGGGAAAAGGGAGGTTTTCGGGGTTAAAAAGGAAGAAAATCGCGCGGGTCACCCGGCGACCCGGTGTGACCCATCGCAATATACAAGGCAACGTGTCACGGAGTGCATCGTGGTGCACTGCCTCCGTGACACGGAGCCATCGCGAGGCTATTCTGGATATTTTTAAAATTTCCGGGTTATACCTCAACGTGTCACGGAGGGTAACGCGGAGGTCCTCCTCCGTGACACGGAGCTATCACCCCAGCTCACTGTTTTCCACTTTTTATTAATTTTTCATACCTCGACTTTTCCTTCACGATTCCATGCGTATTTTTCTCCGTTTGACCTGAAAATCATCTCACTATACAAAATTGGTTAGAATTATAGGTTTCACTCTAAATATAAATAAACAAAAACTAAAACAAAAAATTTTGTAGTAAATCAAGAAAAAGAAAAATAAAAGAAAAATCTATTTACACTTTACAAAATGAAAGAAAAATGTTTTTCACGGGTTGCCTCCCGTGTTGTCATGCCCCGCCTTGGGGGGTATGACTGGCACCTGGTGCCCTACTAGGACCTGAACTACTGGACTGCTAAGCCTGGGCACATCTAGTGCCTGGCTGGCTCTAACTCATATTTCTGGGAACAAAGGGCTATATAATGGCTGTAAACACAGCCCCCGGCCCATTGGCCTATAGCCTCCTGTACCTGTACTAATAGCTGACCAGAAACATATCAATTCAGGGAAGCCTATGCGGGCCGACAAGGCCACCATGCTGTCTAGTTATCTGCAACTCAGCAATAACATACTAGAAGGCTACGTGACCGGCAAGGTCACCACTACTGTCAAACTTATGGCCCCACACAGCCAACATAAAAGAAGCAAAAGTACTAATAGCTAACAACTGCACGGCCTCACACAACCGGCTCATCTGACCACAGGGAAATATACAGACTGCAAGCCACTAGGAATAGCAATAGGAATGATCGGGACAGGGCCCCGACCTACCCGCACTGTACAACAAAAGAAACTGGAATACACCTCTGGAATTCAGTCTCCAAATGACAGGAGCTGAATACTCGATCGCTGACAGGAATCACGTGGTATCGCCTGCTCGTCTACGAGTACCTGTAGGCAAGTAATGCAGCGCCCCACCGGGCGTCAGTACCGCTGGTACTGAGTATGTAAAGCAATAACTGAAAGAAATATCTGAAAACAATAATATAACTTATGAAACTAAAGTAGAGAGAATAGATTAACTATCTGATAATGTAAGTCATACCTTCTCTCTAATTATACTGGAAGGAGTAGGAATCGTACCTGAGAATTTATCGTGCTACTGTCGATCTACTCGTATCTACTGTAACAGGGTATAACACATCATAACATAACATAGCACACACAAACCTTACCCGGCCCCCATAAGCCGGGAGGTACAACCAGCACAAAATCTATACCCCTACCCCGGTCATCCCATCTCCTATAAACCCCGTAAGCATCCTGCCAGTTCCGTGGGTATGCACTTGGGCTCGCTGAGCCCCTGACTATAACTGTATTTGAGTCCGGAGGACTCCTGAATCAACACCCCGTGCGTACCCGCTCGACGGGGGTGTATAAAAGCCGACCAAGGCAAAATATGGGGAAACTGGCATCCCATCTTCGTCCCCTTGTGGGACGGCATGCCACTCCGTAGAGCGACGTATCCTCGTCCTCTAGTGGACGAGTCGATACAGCTATTAACCCTGGGCGGTCATGGATGCTAGGTAATCCAACCCCAACAATACAACGGTCTCAACTAGTAATACTGTCTGCATATCTCACATGCTGAGGCTAATAGGGGTAAAGTATCGTATATATTACATGCTGAACTAATGATAGTAATCTGTACGTATTCAATACGTGCTGAGACTGGTAAATATATATATATGAATATAGTCTGCTGCCAAACTGTACTGGGACAAATGCTATACAAGATCTTGTTTCTGCTGAAAACTATGTTGTTTACTGAGTTCCTGTATTAACATGATTTACTATTCCTAACATGCGTTCTAAACTTTATTTTAGCCTGCCATTCTATTTCTGAAGTGCTTTATGGATATTGCATCACTTTACGGGGTCTCAACTAAATACAAAGATATCTTAACATGTCATATTACCTCACATACTGAGCATACTGGGCAATCTCTAACACTTGTGTTAGAATCCATGTCGTACTAGTAGGTTTCATGCAAGTTACAACCCGATGCTTCTCATATCGTATCAACATTCATAATAAACGTAACGTTTGACTTCTGAACATTCTACTGGCCTATAAATCACTATACTATACCGATATTACTTAACTTGCCGAGGGAAGTAGCTTTACATACCTTATCCTTGAACTATTCGTCTGTCGGATGAGACTCGGCCGGTACTTCAACTGTTTTCTCCCAACTGCATTCATAAATATGTCAATCAATACTAAATACAACTTTATTTCAAAAGGCAACGTCACTTTCGATATAGTTTATAGCCTAAACTTAGGCTTATCGAAAGACAGCCAGAAACTCGCTATTTTTCAGAGGTCCAGAAGGGAGAAATATTCACTTCACAGCTAGGAACACATAGACACTAGTTTAGAGCAATTCCACTTACCTTAGCTCGGTGGCTCGACGATTCGTCGGTCGTATTTTACGAAACTGAATCCGTAGGAATGCTCTCTGCTGCTAAATACCTCAGTATCTGGAGTTAATTTGAGTTTGGGCAACGTTTGGCAGCATAATCGGACGATAATATATTACCTTCCTTCGTCCCTCTCTGCCCTCTGCATTTTTTGGAAATTTTCATAAGTTTTTATTATTTAAAACCGAAGTGGGGCTTTATATACTTGGGCCTGGACAAGGCCAACGTGTCACGGAGCCAACGCGGAGGCTCCTCCTCCGTGACATGCTGCCATCGCGGAGGGGCTCTGCCTCGGCTCCTTCCGCGATGGTTCGACAGGCTTCTCGTCTGATCTTTTCCCGGGCCTTTTTCTAGCATGTATGGCCTTCAAATATGCTTAACCAACGTGCAAATAGGTCATCTAGGTGCCGGGAATCCTACGGGGTATAACATTCTCCCCCCCTTAAGAACATTCGTCCTCGAATGTACACTGTTATCTAGAGGACTACTTACTTTACTTCCTAGAGAAATTTCGGCAGAGTTTCCCCTGTAATATGGACTATCACAAAAACCTGAAATGCAGAAAAGTCCAATACAGGTACTGTACACAATATTTTAAGATCCACTGAATGGCTAGGTATCAATCTTTCTCACTTATACATACACAACCATAAGATACTACATAGCAATAATACGGCCATACCTGTCGCCTAACTGGGCCTGAAATAGGTGAGGATATCTGGTTTTCATATCCTCTTCAACTTCCCACGTCATTTCTTCACGATTCCTGTTACGCCACAATACTTTGACAGATGCAACATCTTTAGTTCTCAACCTGTGAATCTGTCTGTGGATAGAATACTGTGCTTAAATTAATCTGTTTCCAGACCCCTCTGGAACGACTGCCAGAATCTAACTGTAAACTGTGCTCCCCTATCAGAAATGATAGATACCAGCACTTCATGCAATCTAACTATTTTTCTGATAGATAATTCCGCATAATCCTCAGCCGGGAAGGTAGCTTTCATTGGCAGGAAATGAGCTGATTTTGTCAGCCTGTCAACTATTACCCAATAGAATCATTTCCGTGTCTGGTACGGGGTAATCCTGCCACAAAATCCATATTCACTGCTTCTCATTTCCAGAGAGGCACAGCTATGTCCTAACTTAACCCGCCTGGTTTCTGATGTTCTGCCTTCACCGGTTGGCAGTTAGGACACTGGGCTACAAATTCGGCAATTTCTCTTTTCATACCTGGCCACCAGTAGTTTTCTTTGATATCATGGCACATTTTCGTCGTGCCTGGGTGGAGAGAATAGCGGGCGTACTGCGCCTCGCTTATAAGTTGCTGGTGATGCCCCCAAAATATCTGGAACACAAATGCGGCCTTTATATCGTAACACTTCATCCTCGGTTATCTGAAAATATGTCACCTCTCCTTACTGAACCTTATGTTCAAATTGAACCTGGCTAGGGTTTCTATACTGCCGTTCCTTTACTTCCACCACTAACGACAACACTGCGACATTCTGTATTATCGCTCTGTCATCTTTTATTTCTGCTATGTGACCGGCTAAACTGGCTAACTAGTGTAATTCTCGGATCTATTCTCGCTGTTCAGGCTGCAAGTATGCCAACTCCCCATAGATTTACGGCTAAGGGCATCTTCTACCATATTAGCCTTTCCTGGGTGATACAAAATTTTCACTCTTTAAGGCATAAACTACTTGCAGCTAACTCCAGGTCATGGGTAAGATAATTCTTTTCACGTTTCTTCAACTGCCCGAAAGCATAAGCTGTTACTTTACCATGCTGCATCAACCCTCTATATCTCCTGGCGATTCTAACACTGGACCTGATGTTAACCTGGCTTTTAACTCTTAGAAGTTCTGCTCACACGCCTCGGTCTACTGGAACCTTGCTGCCTTCTGTGTCAATTTAGTCAGAGGTGCTGCTAAGGTGGAAAATCCTTCCACAAACCCTCTGTAGTACCCGGCTAACCGCAGGGATTATATACTTCGATCGGAGTGGTAGGTCTAGGCTATGTCTTCACTACTTCAATTTTTCTGTGTGTCTGTCTGTACACCAGCCTCCGACACAATGTGACCAAAAGGCTACTAAACTCAACCAAAATTCACATTTACAAAAATTGACATATAACTGACGGTGATACTAGTTTATTATACCGGAGAATCTGACAAGTAATCTACCGGTATAGCTAGAGCTTACCTGGCCTTCTGACCGCATGCTAAGGCTACTTGTTGCTAAGTTAACCTTGAATGACTATTTGTACACCATGTGCCCGTATTTAATCAGGGGGTCCTGATATTGATCATGACCTCTAATAACCTAGCTGCGTAACCTTTAAATAACTGAATAGTCGGGTTGAATGACCCGAATGTAGCAGTAGTCTAACAATACTCTAACTGTTCTACTTGAGTGCTTATAGTTCATGCGTAACCGCAGACTCGTGGGCATCTAATTGCTCTGTTATTTTACTTAAACCACTATAAGACTGGGCTTAATCAACTTACTCCCAGGCGATCAATCTCTGGATCTTCACAGGGAGTCTACTGATCCCCCGGTCTTAATAAACACTGTGCTAGCAGGGTACTATCAATTTCTTAAGCCTTGTGTGTATCCACTTGGATTTATACTACTATTCTGGGGAATTCTCGGTCTTATAGGCTATTCTGTAACTACTGGCCTTCTGCTAGGGCTCTGTATCTGAATATCTTACGAAACCCAGCTGAAGTACTAGTCTGTCACTGACTACTGATGTGAACCCTTCCTTGGGGTACCCACGAGTATTCTGACTGGGACGGCCGGCTAACTTATGGGGTATTCCACATAATGACTGCTAGGTTAGCTAAGGCCGACTCTCACCTACAAGGCTGGGAAAATGACGTACAACCACTTAACATACTAGAACAATTCTGGTATTGCTAATCTCTAAAATTTGCCTATTCGGCCTCTAATCCTGGCTCTAGTATATACTTATACACTACTTGTTACCGATCTTCAGGGACGCCTCCCTACTAATGCAGGCGCCAGCTGGTCGGTAGACCGTCTAACTGCGCCCTTATCATCTAGCCATCTGTTTTAGGCCATTAACTTTGGTAAGCTCCTAGAGCCTAGATCTGGTAACAACACATAAGTCTATTAACTTAATAACGGAGAACTGAGATAGTTTCTATGACTTCATATGTAATTCACACTTAATCTGCCCCTTCCCTTCTCCTTTTCTTTCTTTCTTCTCCCTCTTTCTTATTTTTTTTGGCAAGGGGGTGTCCTGCAATGCAATTTGTATATGCTTTCTATTACTAATCAGCATCTGTGATTGTAGCCCTTATAGGCAGCCACTCACAACATTATCTGTATATATATATATATCAATAGCTACGTACAATATGTACTGAGTTCTGCGGTAATATATAATCTCTGACATGCTCTGCTGAATCTCATATCATACATGATACATTGCTTCTTACGGCCTAATAATATTTCCTGCCCTGACTTATCATTTCATTGCATTGTCACCCCATTCTGAAAGTAACAAACATAAACACTCTAGTTATTGTCTGCTATTTGAAATTCCGCCACTCCTGCGATGTGGGGTCAACGTTCGAATCTTGTGGCCTTACTTGGCTTATATTAAGAGCCCATGACTATGTGCTGGGCCTTATCTCTAGGCTACACTAGATTAGAATTGTTGTATTGGCAACTCCTTAATTTTTCCATAGCGGACATACTGCGGTATTCTGAACCGCAATCCTACTGTCAGCCCGAAGCTTAATCCTTAAAACGATACTCTATTAATCTGGGGGGGGTAACCCTGATTTCCCCACAAAATTTGGCATTCCTACTTCTTCCTCTCATCTTGCTTAAGCTGAACTCTGGGGTTCAAGGTACCTGCCTTTCATTGCTAATAAGTTTACTGATCAAGCCTCGGCCTATACTTCTTCTGGCGTATACTCAAGCCCATCTGATTCACATGACCTCTATATCTTTCGATGTCACAACTAGATCATAACTATAATCTTACAGGTATGTTTTGCTATCTGTTAGCATATATGGCGGACTTGGTCTTTTTCTGACTCAAACTTAACTATTATTGGGCACTCATCACTAGCAGGTCTTTTACCCCTACTTCGGGTAAGCTAACAGTCTTACTTTCTTTACTGGCTTGTTATCATAAGGGTCTGCACAGCTTACGTAATCATAAGGGCTCTTTATACTTTCTAATACTTACTAGGATCAATCAGCCCATCTTTACTTACTGCTTGATTTGGCAACCCCATCTCAAGTCTTATGCCCCTTTACTATACTAGCATCAAAACCAAGAGGTGGGAATAGCCCTTTTCTTATTGCAACAAGTAAAAGCATTTAACTGTACCATACCCAAAAAGATGTATTTGGGATTCCTGCATTTCCCTCTCTTTTTCATACTTACCTGGTGGTCTGACCTTGTCTATAATCTTAATCAGATCTTATATAACTAATAAGTAAATCAACTCATATGTACATTATACTTCTGACTTCCTATTCTGACGTTATCAACGTATACTGGAATAGTGCCAATAAAGGTATCACGCTGGGAGGTCTCTGATACCTCCTCCTGCTGCTGTAGTTATCATGTAACTGACTAATGCTCTCTTCCGTTGCTATCTCTGATCTTCTGCCTGTGATAGGGTAATGCTGATCTGCCTTTGTATCTGTAATCAAATAATACGGTAAGTTCTCAGGGACTCAACCCTATACTGTACCGCTCTAAAGCACGACTGACTGAGAAGGAAGGGTAACCATCATATCATGCCTCGCAGCCTCCTGCATATAGTATGTGGTGCACAACACATCCATAGACAAGACTCTACTTAGCACGGCTTGCAGACTCCCTGGGACACGACCTGCTCTGATACCAAGTTTGTCACGCCCCGCCTTGGGGGGTATGACTGGCACCTGGTGCCCTACTAGGACCTGAACTACTGGACTGCTAAGCCTAAGCACATCTAGTGCCTGGCTGGCTCTAACTCATATTTCTGGGAACAAAGGGCTATATAATGGTTGTAAACACAGCCCCCAGCCCATTGGCCTATAGCCTCCTGTACCTGTACTAACAGCTGACCAGAAACATATCAATTCAGGGAAGCCTATGCGGGCCGACAAGGCCACCATGCTGTCTAGTTATCTGCAACTCAACAATAACATACTAGAAGGCTACGTGACCAGCAAGGTCACCACTACTGTCAAACTTATGGCCCCACACGGCCAACATAAAAGAAGCAAAAGTACTAATAGCTAACAACTGCACGGCCTCACACGACCGGCTCATCTGACCACGGGGAAATATACAGACTGCAAGCCACTAGGAATAGCAATAGGAATGATCGGGACAGGGCCCCGACCTACCCGCACTGTACAACAAAAGAAACTGGAATACACCTCTGGAATTCAGTATCCGAATGACAGGAGCTGAATACTCGATCGCTGACAGGAATCACGTGGTATCGCCTGCTCATCTACGAGTACCTGTAGGAAAGTAATGCAGCGCCCCACTGGGCATCAGTACCGCTGGTACTGAGTATGTAAAGCAATAACTGAAAGAAATATCTGAAAACAACAATATAACTGATGAAACTAAAGTAGAGAGAATAGATTAACTGTCTGATAATGTAAGTCATACCTTCTCTCTAATTATACTGGAAGGAGTAGGAATCGTACTTGAGAATTTATCGTGTTACTGTCGATCTACTCGTATCTACTGTAACAGGGTATAACACATCATAAAATAACATAGCACACACAAACCTTACCCGGCCCCCATAAGTCGGGAGGTATAACCAGCACAGAATCTATACCCCTACCCCGGTCATCCCATCTCCTATAAACCCCGTAAGCATCTTACCGGTTCCCTGGGTATGCACTTGGGCTCGCTGAGCCCCTGACTATAACTGCATCTGAGTCCGGAGGACTCCTGAATCAACACCCCAGGCGTACCCGCTCGACGGGGGTGTATAAAAGCCGACAAAGGCAAAATATGGGGAAACTGGCATCCCATCTTCGTCCCCTTGCGGGACGGCATGCCACTCCGTAGAGCGACGTATCCTCGTCCTCTAGCGGACGAGTCGATACAGCTATTAACCCTGGGCGGTCATGGATGCTAGGTAATCCAACCCCAACAATACAACGGTCTCAACTAGTAATACTGTCTGCATATCTCACATGCAGAGGCTAATAGGGGTAAAGTATCGTATATATTACATGCTGAACTAATGATAGTAATCTATACGTATTCAATACGTGCTGAGACTGGTAAATATATATATATGAATATAGTCTGCTGCCAAACTGTACTGGGACAAATGCTATACAAGATAGTGTTTCTGCTGAAAACTATGTTGTTTACTGAGTTCCTGTATTAACATGATTTACTATTCCTAACATGCGTTCTAAACTTTATTTTAGCCTTTCATTCTATTTCTGAAGTGCTTTACGGATATTGCATCACTTTACGGGGTCTTAACTAAATACAAAGATATCTTAACATGTCATATTACCTCACATACTGAGCATACTGGGCAATCTCTAACACTTGTGTTAGAATCCATGTCGTACTAGTAGGTTTCATGCAAGTTACAACCCGATGCTTCTCATATCGTATCAATATTTATAATAAACGTAACGTTTGACTTCTGAACATTCTACTGGCCTATAAATCACTATACTGTACCGATATTACTTAACTTGCCGAGGGAAGTAGCTTTACATACCTTATCCTTGAACTATTCGTCTGTCGGACAAGGCTCGGCCAGTACTTCAACTGTTTTCTCCCAACTACATTCATAAATATGTCAATCAATACTAAATACAACTTTATTTCAAAAGGCAACGTCACTTTCGATATAGTTTATAGCCTAAACTTAGGCTTATCGAAAGACGGCCAGAAACTCGCTATTTTTCAGAGGTCCAGAAGGGAGAAATATTCACTTCACAGCTAGGAACACATAGACACTAGTTTAGAGCAATTCCACTTACCTTAGCTCAGTGGCTCGATGATTCGTCGGCCGTATTTTACGAAACTGAATCCGTAGGAATGCTCTCTGCTGCTAAATACCTCAGTATCTAGAGTTAATTTGAGTTTGGGCAACGTTTTGCAGCGTAATCGGACGATAATATATTACCTTCCTTCGTCCCTCTCTGCCCTCTGCGTTTTCTGGAAATTTTCATAAGTTTTTATCATTTAAAACCAAAGTGGGGCTTTATATACTTGGGCCTGGACAAGGACAACGTGTCAAGGAGCCAACGCGGAGGCTCCTCCTCCGTGACACGCTGCCATCGCGGAGGGGCTCTGCCTCTGCTCCTTCCGCGATGGTTCGACAGGCTTCTCGTCCGATCTTTTCCCGGGCCTTTTTCTAGCATGTATGGCCTTCAAATATGCTTAACCAATGTGAAAATAGGTCATCTAGGTTCCGGGAATCCTACGGGATATAACACGTGCAGCGCCTGATTTAGCGTCGCGGCTCGACATCGTTAAGCTCAATTGTCCGCTAGGGTGATGGACGATTTCTCTCGATCACCGTCCTCCCCCCAGTAGTGCTTACACCTTTCCGGTGGTTTTCCCATTAACTCTCAGGAATCCTTCATCTGCTTATCATCACCTTGATCAATCACATTGATCACCGAGAGTTCTTCATGCACCATCGGGAGCTTGGGTGCCTTATACACATCGAACACCTCTACCTTGTCATGTGCTCGCATTGTTAGCTGCCTCGCAGCTACGTCGATTAGTGCTTTCCTGGTTGCCAAGAAGGGACGTCCCAAAATAAATGGGACTTCCGCGTCTGGTTCAAAATCCAGCACGACAAAATCTACCGGGAAAATCAGGGAGCCGACTTGCACCAGAACGTCCTCAACAATGCCATCCGGCCTAGCTAAGGATCGACCCGCAAACTGCAAGATTACCGTTGTGGGTCTAGGACTCCCTAGACCCAACTTTCTGAATACCGAAGACGGCATCAAATTTATGCTCGCTCCCAAGTCACACAATCCACGAGCTCGGATGCTCTGCCCAATAGTAAGCTGGATAGTAAAACTCACAGGGTCTTTTAACTTTGTGGGCAGTCTATTTTGGATCTGGGAAGTGCACTCCTCCGTTAGAGCCACCATAGCATACTCAGTCAACCGAATTTTGTTGGCCACGATGTCCTTTATATACTTCGCATATTTCGGCACTCCCTGCAAGACATCAACAAGAGGTAAGTTAACATGTACCTGTTTCAGCACCTCCATGAATTTCTTGAAACACGCCTCCTCCTTGTGTTTCTTTAGTCGTTGAGGGAACGGGGGTGGAGGTCTTTCTGATTCAGCTTCTTTGGTCTTCCCCCTTACAGAACTTTGCTCCCTCTCAATTTCTGCTGCTCCCGAATGTTGAGGTGGTCTTTCTGGTTCCACCTCTTTCAGCTGCAAACCACTCCTTGTGGTCACTACATTTACCTGCTTGGGATTTGGATCCGTATCGCTCGGCAGTCCTCCTCTAGGCCTTGTATTTTGGGCACTAGCAAATTGCCCAAATTGATATTCAAGTGCCTTGGTAGCTAACTGGTTGTTTTTCACTTCGGCTGCCAATTTCACATAGTCAGCCTGCAATTGAGCTTGGTTAGCTATCATGGTCTTGAACATCTCCTCAATGCTGGGTGATGGTGGTGGAGGAGGTACATTGTTGTTTCTGAATTGAGCTTGGTAGTTCTGTTGCCCTCCTTGGTTCCTTTGCACACCCTGACCCGAACTTTGGCCCTGATAGTTGTTGCTACCCCATGAGAAATTAGGATGATTCCTCCAATTGGAGTTGTAGCTACTACCATACTGCTGGTGGTTCCTTTGTGCATTACGCACAAAGTTTACCGAGTCAGGATTGGCTCCACAACACTCAGCTGAGTGCTCACTGCTTCCACACACTTCACACCACATCTGCTGGACTGCATTAACTGGGGCTGGAGGCTGGTTCAATATCATGTTGCTGAAGTGATTGTTCAATTGATTTTGCAATGCAGCTATCTGTGCAGCGATAGCTGTAAACCCATCCACTTCAAGCACTCCTGCTGCTTTCCTTATCCCACCTCGTGATGAATCAGCATTCCATTCTGGATTGCCCTGTGAAATCCGGTTCAACAAGGTATACAGCTCCTCATAAGTCTTCTCCAGCGCTTGCCCTCCAGCTGCTGAGTCTAGCAATATTTTGGTGTGGGGTTCCAAACCCTCAATAAATGTGTGCACCAACACATCATTGGACTGATGATGATGAGGACAATCCCGCAACATGGATTTAAATCTCTCCCAGGCCTGATATAAATTTTCTCCCTCCCTCTGTTTGAAACTTAGAATCTGACATCTAAGTCTTGCTGTTTTACCAGAGGGAAAAAACCTTATCAAGAACTTCCGTGCAAGATCATCCCACGTATAAATAGAATTCAGTGGCTCAGCTTTTAACCACCTCTTGGCTTCTCCTAGTAATGAGAATGGAAATAATGTAAGCCGGACATAGTCTGGTGACACTCCAGCGAGTATGTAAGTGTCACTTATCTCCAAAAAATTTTGGAGATGCTGCTGTGGATCTTCATGAGGGAGACCGGTAAATTGCCCGCTTGTGTGCAACAACTGCACCATATTTTGTTTAAGTTCAAATCTCCCTCCGGGCTCTGGTTTGCGGATACTTGATGTAACATTATTGGCATGTGGGATTGCCACCTCGCGAACTGGCCGTGCTGCTGCTTCTTCGGGCACTAACACTGGTCGTACTACTGGTGGATTCTGTTGTTGCTCCATGATCGTCTGTCTGAGCAACTGCAGTTTTCTTTGTAGAGCTTCTCTTCATTTACTGTGAAATATTCTTTCAAGCTCTATATACGATTCCACCAGCTCTTTGTCTCTTGCCAGCGTTCAACAACAATTAAGTCTGCAAAATACAGGCTAAGACCAAGTTGTCAACACTAAGAAAATAACAATACAGTAAATTTAGTTAAAATAATTTCACCAATTGCCAAGTCCCTGGCAACGGTGCCAAAAACTTTTTCGGGTGTTTGTGGGTATATAAAACCGACACGCAAGTGCACGTTGTCGAACAAGTAGTAAGTGGCTTTAGTAATCCAAGTATCGATCCCACAGAGACTTGGATGAAATGCAAATTGCTCAAGTGTACTATATTTTACTTCTAAAAATGCAGACAACAGCGTAACCAAAAAGTTGATAGTTTGTTTTATAAATTTTTATACTAAAACTAAGAACAATTATCTACTTTGAATCTGAACTATGAATGAAAGCATGCTGAGGTTAAACGAACATGTAATGAAATTGATTATCATCATAAATTGGTTAATCTTTTCTTCCTGTTGCTAGCCAAGAACATTTGCCAAGAGATTAAAACTCTCGTATTTAACCTCACTTAAGAATCATGAACCATCCGTCTACATTTCTGTGATCAAATGCAATTCATGTCCTAGCCATCCGGTTCCTAAATTGACTAATACGACTTTCAGGTATATTTCTATCCTGAAAGCAAATCAAGACTCAATTTTCCCAAACCAAGTAAAGAACATATCCTATTAATTCACAACTTTCCAATTTCATGCTCTCTCGAGTGAAACCGGACATTTTAGATGTACATTAATGTAGGCCACACACCAATGCAGTAAGAACAAGAATTAATAGAACAACATGGAAGAAAAGATGAAAAACCATAGAATCAATAATCAAATTTCATCACAATTGTTCATAACCTCAGCAAGGAGAGGAATTAGCCACTCATTTGTGGATTAATCATCTTAAAATGAGTGTTAATCATACAAGCAATTGAATTAAAGAAGAAAGAAAGAGAGAAAAAACCCTGAATTTTTCGTCCCTCAACTGCCTGTAACCCACGTCCTTGCTCCACCAAGTCAACATTATGAAAAATGAACTTAAGTGTTCTATTTATACTGCTGGGAATTTTTCCCGGAATAATGAGCAACGTGTCACGGAGTGCATCGCGGAGCACTGCCTCCGTGACACGCCATGAACGCGGACCCTCACTGGAACTGGGGGTCCAAGAATTCAGGCTCAATGTGGCACGGCGTGCATCGCGGAGCACTGGCTCCGTGCCACGGGGCAAACGCGGACCTCCACTGGAATTTGGGTGAATTTTCCCCATCCAGGCGGAATGCCTCCGCGATGGCAGCGTGACACGGCTCCATCGCGGAGCCCCTTTAATTCATGCTGTCCAATGCCTTTTCCTTTGCTCGCATCCAAGTCCAACTCCGATGTCATCCAACATGCATTTTAGCTTCCCGAAATCACATTTTACCTGTAAAACAATGCTAATCATGTTGGTTAGTATAAATTCACATTTTATTACCAATTACATGAAAATGCATACACATTGATAGATAAACAAGCCGAAAATGATACTTTTGAGTATCACTTGGGCATATAAATCTGCCCAAGATCACGTAGCTTCACCAACTTCAAACCACCCTATAGGAGACCTACACCTCCTATCATATAATGCCTCAAATGGGGCCTTCTAAATACTGGAATAGTATTTGTTGTTGTATGCAAACTCTATGAGAGGTAGGTGATCATCCCAACTGCCCTTGAAGTCGATCACACAAGCTCTCAACATGTTTTCCAAGGTCTGAATAGTCTGCTCGTCTTGTCCATCTGTTTGTGGGTGAAAAGTTGTGCTGAGCTTCACTTGAATGCCAAGTCCTTTCTAAAATGACTTCCAGAAATACGAGGTAAACTGGGTACCTCTATCTGAAATAATGGACAAGGGGACTCCATGCAGTCTGACTAACTCTCGGATGTATAACCTAGCATAATCCTCAGCTGAGTATATAGTCTTTACTAGTAGGAGATATGCTGACTTAGTCATCCATTCTACAATCACCCAAATTGAATCATGTTGTCGGCGCCTGTGAAGTAAACCTGTGATGAAGTCCATATTCACTTCCTCTCACTTCCAAGTAGGAATACTGATATCCTAAGTTATACCCCCAGGTCTTTGATGCTCAACTTTAACCTATTGGTAGTTCGGACACTTAGCTACAAATTCTGCAGTGTCCTTCTTCATGCCATTTCACAAATAGATTTCCCGTAGGTCATGGTACATCTTGGTGGCACCTAGATGAATAGAATACCTAGAGCTATGTGCTTCTACCAGTATTCACTGTCTCACGTCATCTACGTTTGGAATACATAGTCTGCCCTGGTAATGAAGCACACCATCTCCCCCTTTGGAGAAAGCCTCCACTTTCTTAGAACTGCTTCTTTCAGTTTGAGTAGTATGAGATCCTCATCCTGCTTTGACATAAACTCTAACACCAGTGAGGATTCTGACCCACTATGGATTACAACTCCGCCCTCAGTTGAATCAATTAACTGCACTCCCAATCGAGCTAACGTGTGGATATCTTTTGCCAGCTCCTTTCTATCCTCTTCAACATGAGCAATGCTTCCCATAGACATCTTGCTTAGGGCATCAGCCACCACATTGGCCTTGCCTAGGTGGTATAGCACACGCATGTCATAGTCTTTCAATAATTCCATCCACCTTCTTTAGTGGAGGTTCAAATCCTTCTGACTGAACACGTACTAAAGGCTCTTGTGGTCGGTAAAAACATCCATGTGAACCTCATCAAGGTAATGCCTCTATATTTTCAAAGAAAACACCACTGCCACCAATTTAAGATCATGAGTCAGATAGTTCTTCCCATGATCCTTGAGTCGCCTGGAGGCATGAGCTATCACCCTACCCCGCTGCTTCAGGATACAACTGAGGCCAACTTGGGAAGCATCACAATAAACTACGAATCCATCTGTTCCTTATGGAAAGGTCAAGAATGGAGTTGTAATGAGTCAAGTATTCAACTTTTGAAAACTTTTCGCACACGCATCTGGCCACTGAAACTTCACCTTTTTCTGAGTTAGTTTGGTAAAAGGGGATGCAATGGAAGAAAACCTTTCTATAAACCATCGGTAATAACCGACTAAACCCAAGAAACTCCTGATATCTGATGGGGAAATTGGTCTTAGCCAATCCTTTACCACTTTGATCTTTTGAGGATCTACCTAAATACCCTCACTTGAGATCATATGACCGAGGAAAGCCACTGACTTTATCCAGAATTCGCAGTTACCAAATTTAGCGAACAACTGATGGTCTATGAGAGTATGCAACACTATCCTCAGGTGATTAGCATGATCCTCCTTGTTCCTGAAGTATACCAAGATGTCGTCTATGAACACAATAACGAACATATCTAGGTACATCTTGAATACTCTATTCATCATATCCATAAAAACTATAGGAGCATTGGTTAGTCCAAAATACATAACCATGAACTCATAGTGACCATACTGAGTTTTGAAGGATGTTTTCGGTATGTCACATTCTTTGACCCTAAGTTGATGATATCCCGATTTGAGATCTACCTTGGAGAACCAACTAGCTCCCTAAAGCTGATCGAACAAGTCGTCAATCCTGGGTAGAGGGTACCTATTCTTGACTATGACTTTATTAAGTGGACAATAGTCAATGCACATTCTGAGGGTATCATCTTTCTTTCGCACAAATAAAACTGAGTCACCCTAAGGGGAAAGACTGGGCCCGATGAAGCCCTTATCAAGAAGGTCTTTCAGTTGTTCCTTCAACTCCTTAAGCTCATATGGAGATATTCTATAAGGAGGAACAGAGATGGGCTACATGTTTGGAAGAAGGTCTATGCCAAAGTCTATCTCTCGCTCAGGAAGGACTCTAGGAAGATCTTCAGGAAATACGTTAGGGAATTAGCTAACGACTGGAACTGACTGGATAGTCAGGGTCTTAGAGCTAGAATCTATGACCCTAACTAAGTGATAGATGCACCCTTTCAAAATCATATTCTTTTCCTTAAGGTAGGAATAAACCGACCCCTCAGTCTTGAAACACTACCCTTTCATTCTAAGAATAGCTTATTGGAAAACTGAAACTTGACGACTCTAATTCTGCAGTCGGCTGAGGCATAACTAGAATGTAACCAATCCATGCCAAGAATGAGGTCGAAGTCGACCATGTCTAGATCTATTAGATCAACTGGATGACTTTACTCAACACTAAGACTGGGCAGTTTCTATATACCCGGCTGGCACTAACTGACTCACCAATCTGAGTAGAGACTGAGAACGGTTCTAAGAGGGCTTCTAGACTTGTATCGAACTGAACAGCTATGTGAGGAGTCATGAATGAAAGTATGGCTCCTAAATCTAGTACGGCATATACATCTAGATGGAAGAGACATAACATACTCGTGACCACGTCAGGTGAACTCTCCTAATCTTGATGAGAAGACAAGGCATAAAAATGATTTTGGTGTTGGCCGCCATCCATACCTGAAGTAGTACCTGCTAAGTTGGGTGACCTATTGGGGCTGCTGAGGTAGTGGATTGAGCTTTTCCCCATCCTACTGACGAACAATCTCTCAATTTGTGACCTAGCTAGCCACACCTAAAGAAACCATCTCTGCCTAAGCGACACTCACCCAGATGGTTCTTTCCACTTTTAGGACAAGTTGGAAATGAGCGGCTGCTGGAGATGTGACTCTGAGACTGAGAGCCTCATGTTCTACCCTTGCGGTCCTTTCGGGGCCTAAAATAAGGAGCACTAGCTGATGTGGGTGCTGGAGGTCTCCATTGTTGTTGTTGTGGGCGACTACTACCACCTGACTTCTGCTGGCCATATTCAAACTAGCATGTTCTCGCCCGTTTGTTCTCCCTCTCAATATCCTTCAACTTTTATGCCTCAATTTTCTATGCATGAATGATGAGGCTAGAGAGGTTGATGTCCTTGATAAGCATTCCAGTTATGCACTCCTTAAGTACCAGATCTGAAACTCCATTTACAAATTTAACCATACGAGTCCTCGGCTCAGCAACCATCTCTGGAGCATACCTCGATAGCCGAGTGAACTCCAATGCATACTCTTCCACTGTCCTATTATTCTGCCTCTGGTTCATAAATTTGGCATCCATGGCCTCCCTCAATTCTCGAGGAAAGAATCTGTTGAGAAACAATGTAACAAACTCGTCGCACTCTACTGATCATGGTCCAATCGGCCTCCTCCCTTTCCATTGCTTGTACCAAATCTAAGACACCCCTTTCAACTGGTGGGCAGCCAGATCAACACTCACTACAGATCTAGCACCCATGATCTAGATGATCTTCTACACCTCATCTATGAACTTCTGTGGGTCCTCTCCTACTTTAGATCCATTAAAAGATAGAGGGTTTATTCGGTTGAAATCCCATACTCTAGAAACTGTTGTAGACCCGTTCACGTTCACCGCAACCACTTGCTGGTTCACTTGGTTGGTCACAGCCCGGGAAAGCATCTGGATTGTAGCCCTAAACTCAGCATGTGACACCTGATCGCCCTGAGGGGCTGCTGGAGCTGATGGGGAAGGTTGGTTTGCATTTCTGTTTCTCCTCTCATTTCTAGTTTTTGGAGGCATGTTATTACTGCAAAGAATAGAGTACGAGTTAGTAAGACCTTTTTTTTGGGATTAAGCTCAACACACGATAAAGAGTATGAAAAAAAGGAAATTTCCTAAAAATGCCTTGTAGCCACCTTCTCATAAGTGTGGTGTGCTTCAAACCCATGAAAAGGACTCTACTCAGCGGGGCTTTCAAGCATCCTGGGATACTCTAAACCTAGTGCTCTGATACCAAGTTTGTTACAACCCGAGTATACATACTGGATGCAACATGTTACTTGGTGCCAAAAGTGACCCCAAGCTAACCCATGGCTTAAAATCATGTTGGTAAACTGAAATAACATAGCGGAAGATGGAAACATAACTGAATAAACTGATTTCTAAAAATAAGAAACATCTAATAAAAATAATATACTAAAAATTATGCAACTAATGCAAAAACAAGCTAAACAATACCAAGTTTGAAAGCCAACTAAGAACTGATGAGTTGCTGGGACAAGCCCCTAGCTAACTCTAAAATTTGAGAACAAGATACTGAAATGGAACTAAAACCCCGTCCTCAAAAATTGAGAAATCACCAATAATGCTGCTGAAATCGCTGGAGGGGAACTATTTCCCTACTATGAGTAAGAACCTGCACCTGTATCATAATACGATACAACATGGAAGTATGCATCAGTACATGGAATGTACTGAGTATACAAGATGTAAGTAAAGCATGGAGTAAACAACTGAACTGAAATGACATGAATGACCAACTAATAACTGATAAGTGCTGAGATATACTGTAATAGTGTGCGTAAGCATAGACATTGGCTAACGGTCATAACATATCCCAGAATCGGTGAGACTGAACAAAAAGAACTAAGACCTGAACTGCACTGACAAGTGGTACTGTACTATACTGTGGAAGCAACTATAACCTATATATAACCACATGAGCTAAATGTGGAGTCTGATGTATACCCCCCCATCAGAGAAGGACCACTATACCTTGCTAGGGTATAGTAGCTGAACTGGGTGATCACTTACTGATGCCCATTTGGACTAAAAACCTATGGTGGCAACGTATTTTTGGGAGCCTGGCTGCACTGAACCCCAGCCCACTGGGTGCTAAGTCTTACCCCCACCAAAATATCCTAACTGTGACTACTAGGCTTATAGCTCAAAACTTATGTCCTAGACTAAGTCAGGGATAACTATCTGTAAGTACCCTGAGAGTCCGAAGGACCTGATAACTAGAAACTAGTGTTCCAAGACTGGCTAGAGTTGCTTGTCTGAAAGCGTCGTAACTGACTAAAGAACAACCTAATCACTGCTACTACGGAGTGTTACTAAAATCCTCAAAAACTGACTGTAGTCAAACTGATCAGCTGACATTACTGAAAGATACTGAAAAGACTAACTTTATACTACGACTGAACTAACATTAAATTGATTGATAACTCCCATGACAGTAATGACATGGTGATTGCAAGAATTTATAGAGTCAAACAACACTTGTATCTAGACAATTATACAATGCTTAATTCACTATATTCAAAGAAACTAGGGCTAAAACCAATGTTTCATGGAAAGAATAACAACATGCTAAATTGGTAATCAAGATTTGCAAGGATTCATAAGAACTAAAATCTACTAGAAAAGTTCATAGTTTGATTGATTGGGTCTTTAGGTGATTAGAATTAAATATGAATCTATAAGGGTTTCGAGGAACAAGGGAAGGACAATTCCCTTGTTAAATTCCCACATACCTGGAGCCGAATATCTTTGAAGAACTTAGAAAATCTGAGAAGAAATCTGAATGCCCTAGCTTTGGCTCTGGAAGAACTTTCTGACTTCTTCGTAAGTTTCACTCTCTAATTTTCGGAAAGTGTGAGGTAAAGGATTGACTACTCCTCTAAAATCCCTCCTGAAAACACCTTATACGATGCAGTTTAGAAGTTAAGTCGATAGGGTTTTACAAATTGTCCCTGAAGCACTTAATGAAATTTCTACTCGTCAGGTGGTATGACTCAACCTACGAGTCGTACCATGCTCCTGCGGTCTGTACCACGATTCGGGGTTAGGGACTCTGCTTCAACCAATTCCTCTAAAGTTTTCCGCGGATACCTCCTACGACTCATACCTGCATCCTACAATTGGTGTTATGATTTGTATTAAAGTCTGAGCCTGTATCTGATTCTCTCGCGATTCATACTACGAGTCATACCTTGATGCCATGAGTCGTACCTTGACTCATGGTTACTCGGGATTTCCCTGACAAAATATCTGTAATTTTCCAAGACTGCTATGCACTATCTGTACCTCCATCATACGAGTCGTAAAATTGAGTCATGGGTTCCATCATCCTCTTTATTGTCCTTTTCTATCCTTCAGTACGATCCTAGGTATGATCCGTACCCAGATCGTACGAGTCATACTGTGACTCGTACTGAGGCATTTTTGCCAGTTTTCTACAAAATCAACTTTTAAATTTCCAAGCTAGTCTTAGGAAGTTATGGGGTATTACATATACTTACTTGAGTTGAAGATGAGAGCTTCACCAACTTGTCGGAGAAGACAACAATAGAGGGAAGAGGGAATGGGGAGCTACGACTTTAAGAGGGAGAGAGAGAAATTTTTGTTTTTTGTTCTTCAAGTTTTTGAGGGAAAAGGATAAATGGGACTTTGAATAAAGAAGTGGACATGGACTTTTATGTAATTTTGAGGTCTTTTGAGTCAATACTGACTCAAATTGACCAATAATGTTTGTCCAAATAGCCCCCGGCGTGCTGCCCTTCTATCTCACCACAGGCTTAGAAAAGAATTTTTCTCTAGAGATAGGGGGCTGGCACGATGCACCACCTGTAGCTCACTTGACAAAATTTTCTTCTTCTAAGATCTAACTCCTAGCGCCCCATGCCAGGTGTCTTACCTAGACTTACACTTTTTAGCTCAATGTCCCAGCTTGTATTCTTTCCTCTTATGCCATGTTCATCTCAACAAAACAAAGAAAAACATACAAAATATTAGAAGGATAGGTTTCCTCCACCAAGTGCCTTAGTTCTAGTCGTGGCATGATATTCATGGGTTGCCTCCCATTCAGCGCCTGATTTAACGTCATAGCACGACTATGGTCCCCGTCACTCTTTCATCCGAGTGGACTTGTGACCATACCCAAGGATCTTCTAAACTATCATGCAACACTTACTGCTCCACTAACTGATTACAACCTCTAAGTTCTCTCGCCGGCTTCACCTTGAAGTCCTCATAATGAGGTGGCATTCGTGCTGCTCTAAACAGTTCAAACACTACCTCCTGACCATCTACTCTCATAGGCATCTTGCCCGACTGAACATGTACGACCACGTCGATGGTGGCTAAAAATCCTCTATCTAGAATAAGGGGAACTGCTGCATCTACCTCATAGTCCAAGATTATAAAGTCCACCGGCAGGATGAAAGATCTTACCTTAATTAAGACATGTCCAATGACTCCCTTAGGATAGGCCAGAGATTGATCTGCAAGTTACAATATCACTATGGTAGGAGGTGGTTCACCTAATCCCAGTATTCTGAATAGGGATACAGGCATCAAATTGATGCTTGCACCTAAGTCACATAAAGTTAAACCAACTTCCTTGCTTCCAATAGTGATAGGAATAGTGAAACTCCCAGGATCCTTTAGCTTTTTAGGAATTTTGTTCTTGATTCGGAACCTCACTCTTTCTTAAGAGCCACGGTTCAAACTCTGTATGCCTCCTCTTATTGGCCACTATATCCCTAAGATACCTGACGTACTTTGGAACTTCCTACAAAAGCTCTACCAACGGAATATTCACATGAACCTGCTTTAACAACTCAAGAAACTTACTACAAGTTGTGTCCTCTGTCTTTTTCTTCAGCATTCGAGGAAATGGGGGAGGTAGTCTAGCTACTACCATTTTCAGTTATGGGTTGCGAGACTCTTACACGTCATTCTTGGATCTCACTGCTTGTTCCTCATCAACTTTTTTCTTTTTTGGGGATAACCTCACCCAGCTCTTTATCACTGTGCAAGAAAATAACATTTTCATTTTCCTTGGGGTTCTTCTCGGTGTTACTCGGGAGCGCCCCCTGTGGTCTATTGTTCTGCTATAGGGTCAATTTCCCCATTTGCCTTTCAAGCTCATGAATGGACTTTTGCATTTCATTGACCACTTGCGTCTGCTGCACCATCTATTGCTTCATTGTCTCCTCAAGAAAACTGTTCTGCTGCTAGCCTTGTGGCCTTTGATAAGTGTTTTGGTGACTTTGGAAGTTTTGATTCCCTCCCCATGGGGGATTTACTCAATTCTGGTACCCCTGATTATATCCATTACCTGTAAAACCTCCACCACGACCTTGTTGTCCCACAAAATATACAGACTCAGAATTAAGAGGAAAACCTAAATAGGCGTGGCTCTCTCCACAAGCCTCACATGATGGTGGTGGGATTTGTACCTACTGTACCTGTTGCACTTGGCCTTCTGCTGGTGTGGTCACCAACTTACTGATCGCATTGACCAACCGGCTAATGTTTGTCCTGATTGCCGCTACACCATCCATCTAAAGCTTTCCAGCACCTCTGCTGCTACAAATCCTCTACCTGAGTCTTGATAATCCTGACTCCCCACAGACATGAAGTTCAAGAGAGCCTCAATTTCATCATAACTTTTAGACCAAATCTGTCCCTGTGCGGTAGTATCAACGAGTACCTTAGACTCAAGCTTCAGACCCTCAATGAAGTTGTGCCTAGTTATTTTCTTAGGTTGATTGTGGTGTGGACAATCCCTCAAGTAACCCTTGTAACATTCCCATGCTTGAGCTAGTGTTCCATGTTTCTGTACAAATCTGAAGATCTTTCCCCTCGTTTCTTTAGCTCTTCTCAAAGAGAAAAACTGGTTGATGAACTTATTGGATAGGATCTCTCAAGTGGTGATGGATCCTGCAGGTTCATTCTAAAGGCACTCCTTGGCTTCTCCAATCAGTAAGTATGGAAACAGAGTCAACTTGACATATTCATCTGACACGTTCTGGTATTGAAAGTTTTCACTCAACTCTACAAATGTCATCAGATGCCTTTAGGGATCCTCGTGCGGCTTGCCCTGAAATTGGCAAGTGTTTTGGATCAACCGCATAATCCCTTCTTTTAGCTCAAAGTTCCTAGTGATGGCCGGTTAGACGATCGTTTTAGAAGCGTTCTCCAAATTCGGCCTAGCAAAATACATCACTGGAACTCTCTCATTCTCTTCACCTGCTGCTTGCCCGATGTTTTCCACACCTAACCTTCAAAAGGTCCTCTCTATTTCAGAATAAAAAGAAGCCAAAGGTGGTCATTGACTTCTTGTGCTTGACATACACTGATGCAAACAACCCTGTGAACTTCAACCAAAACAAGAAACAAACATAAAATACAGACTGGCGAAACAAAATTCTAACCTACAAATGGTTAAACAATATTCAAGTCCCAGGCAACGGTGCCAAAAACTTGATGTCGCCTAAGCGCAAGCTCACGTGGTCGTCAAGTAATATAAGATTTTGAAGTCCAGATATCATACCCAAGGGACTTGTCAATTTAATCATTAAAAGGTTGCATCTTTGATATCACTAATCTACAAAACAAGTGAAATGAAGATTGGTTTGGAAAATTAAACTACTAAAACTTTAAATATAAAAGTAACTAAAACAAATGTAAGCTTGATTGTATTTCGATAATGATGAAAGACTAGGGCAATGACACTTGGTTGGTTTTCAAGTTGAGTTTTCCATACATAATTAACTAGCATGATTCTTCCTATGGTTGTTAGTTGCAAGTTACTATCCCATTTCTCGACACTATCCCTAGCATCCAAGAACTATTTCATGAACTCTAATGCCTATACCCCTATGGTTGCTGGAGAACAATGAAACGACGCTTATGCCTACTTGCATTTCAACTCAACGGGGTTGAAGGGTATATCCCTATCCTCAACACAAAAACTTCTATCCTATCACCAATGGGTTCAAGGGTCTTTGAATTCCCGTTTTGTATTTATTTTTAACCATTTCGATTCTCTTTCCCAAGTTCTATCGAAAGCCAACGGATTACTTACAAGGTGATTAAGCTCATAAATAATAAATTAACATAAATAAATACAAACAACCGTAATTGAAGAATCAAAACCTAGTTTAATTAGTCTTTCAAACAACCAATCATTCACCATCACCACAACCCTAGAATATGAGTTTATCCACTCATAGACAAGCGGAAAAACAAATACTTATTCATCATCATGCGAAAATAAGAAGTAAAAATGAGAAAACCTAGTTGTAGAACCTTGTCTTCCTTCCAAACACCTTACAAGCTTTCATGAACGAATATGGAATAAGAAAATGAGTAAAGACTGCTTTAAGAAGTCCAAAACTTGCTTAACAAATGATCTAAGGCCACTATTTATAGATGAACCTTCAAATGACACTTCTGCCCTTCAAAACTTGACTTTAAAATCAGCATTTTTGGCCCCAGAATGACCCTGGCGCGCCGCCCCTCCTATCTCGCCATACACTTAGTTAAATCTATGACCCCTTTTCATGACCTGTCACACCAAACGATGAGTCATACGTTGTCTCGCTACATCAACCTGTGACTCATTCCACAAATCGTTATCACTGGTTGGGGAAACTGATGACTCACCATGACTCCTTCCTATAAGCTGTACTTAGGGACAATGACTCGTACCATGAGTCGATCTGCTAGAAAAATGTAGATTTTTTATTGATTATGCTACATTTCTAGGGCTTGGTCGTGGGACTTTTGGGGTGTTACAAACTACTCTCCTAAATCCCCCTCTAACTAATCCCAATATCCCTGGAGAACTGTTTTAAAAATCTCACCCTTTCGATAGTACGACCCATCCTACGATTCGTACCAAGATCATATGATTCGTACTAACACTCGTGGATAGGGGCTCTGCCCCACATCATTCTCTAAAGTTTTCCACGAAAGTCTACCACAATTCGTGCAATCATATTGTGGGTCATACCATGATCTGTGGTTTCCTCATAAACTCCTAAACACTTCTCTGAAACTCATCTCACCACGGGATAGTATGATACGTACCATGGTAGTATGAATCATAACATGCAGTCGTGGTTTCCCTGTCACCTCTTGATAGACTCTCTAGATTATACCACGATTCCTGGTATGACTCGTACTGCCCTAGTACGACTTGTATGAATCATCTGTGGTTTTATCTGAAATATTTCTTCTGTCCATTAGAACCTCATCTCACGAGTCCTAGTATGACTGATACCACCTCCTCACGAGTCATACTGTGACTCGTACTAAGGTATTTTTCTCAATTTTCTGCATGACCAAGTTTTAAATCTAGGGGCTAGTCCTAGGGATTTCTCGGTGTTATAACAAAAAATTTGATATCACCCAAGCACACGTGGTCATCAAGTAATATAGGTCAGTGAAGTCCCGATTATCTATTCCTCAGAGACTTGTCAGAATAATCATTCAAGGTTATTTTACTGCTCTAATAAATATAGATAAAAATGGAGAATGATTTGAATATTATACTACTAAACTGGAAATGTAAATTAACTAATGAACTAAAATGTTTCAAAAGTGTTTATAATTCAAATGATAATAAGAATCTAGGCTAATGGCGCTTTTGCTTTAGGTTGAGTTCAAGACTTGAATACGCTAGATTAATTCTTCCTTAGGTTGCTAGTTGCAAGTAACTATCCCATTTCTTGTCATTCTCCCGAGCATCCAAGAACTATCCCATGAATCCTAACGCCTATATCCCTATGGTCGTAGGAGAAGCATGAGACAACGATTATGGCTACTTATATATCAACTAAACAAGGTTGAAAGGTATATTCCTATCCTCAACAACAACTTCTATCTTGAGCCCAGATGGACAAGAGTCTTTGAATACCTATTCTATCCTTAGTTTTAACCCTTTTAGTTCCCTCTCCCGAGTTCAACCAAAAGCCAACAGATTTATTCAAAAGGTGATCAATCTAACGAATAAGCAATTAACATAAGTAAGAATAAACAACCTTTAAGAAGAATCAATACTAGCATAAATAAACTATCAAAGACCAACCATTAGCTATGGCCAAAACCATAGAATAGGATTTGAGCCACTCATGTTCAAATGGAAAACAAAAGACATAATCATCATTTCGAAATACAAATGATAAAGATTAGAAGGAAAACCTAAGAAAGTAATGAACTTCTTGTCTCTCTCCCACAAAAGCTGCGTACAATGATCAATATGATCAAAAGTATGATGTAAGATAGCTAAAAAAAATGATCTAGATGTTATATTTATAAGTAATACCTCAAATAATGCTTTTTCCCTCAAGTAATTTGCTTCAAAATCAACAAAATTTGCCCTGGAATGTGTCTGGCATGCGGCACCATCCAATACACCAGGTTTGGCTTCAGATTCTTCTGAAGTTTTGCTTTGGGCACCCTACACCAAGCAATGCACCAAGGTGTTAGTCAAATTTCTGATCCTATAGACCCTTTTGTCGCGCCACGCTACTCAATGCACAAGAGTGTTGGAAAAATTTCCTAAGTATAGAATGCTCCTGACATATCACACCACTCATCTCTTCAAGGTGTTGATCAAATTTTCTTCTGAAGTTAAGATTCTAACGCGCCACATGACCCATAGCACCAATTTTGTGTAAATTTCTCTAAAGTTTGGAGGTTGACGCGCCACGCCAGCCATCTCACTAGGCCAATTTTCGCAAACTCTTCTTTCTTAACACCTTGGATCATCTTTGAGTCCTTTTTTCTTAGTTTCCTGCTCAAAACATCTAAAATAACTTGTTATCTCATAAGACACACATAAACATGAATTCATGTATTTCATAAGAATAATGTACTCAAAAAAAGGCAAAATATTGGTAAGAATATGACAAATGGGCATAAGAATATGCCCAACATCAGGCACGATTGCTTTTTATAAATACAATAACTTCCAAAAAGCCTAGAACTTATGCCTTCTGTCACAACTTGTGCCCTATATACTACCTTTTGGGCATAATTTCCTTTTCTTTTAATGTATTCTTTAACAATGAAATAACTTACCTGCTAAAACCAACTTACGCATTCTGTCATAACTTGAGCATTTGCGGCGGGGTTTCTTTTTATAAAAAACTATTTTTTTCAATTATATTACTTCTAAAAACTTATTTCTTTTTTTAAGAAAGTTTTCATTGTTTCTGCCACAACTTGAGGTTTTTGGCCATAATTTCTTATGCCTTTTTAAATGCACAACTGTGTGCATTTATATTTACGCCTTCAGACACAACTTGTACTCTATATTGTGCCTTTTGAGAATTTTTTTAACATACATAACTTATGTAACACTTATGCATTTGGGTGCTGATTTTATTTTTATATGTGGATCTGGAAGATGTGACTTTTGGCACAACTTGTGCCTTTTGGCGTGATTCCAATATTTCTCTATTTAATTATTAAAACATCCAAGTTGCATCCATTTTTAGCAAAAATCACTAGCATTGTGAATGTGGACAAGTTAGCATAGAGAATATAAAAAATTGCATCTTTAAACACAAGAAAAGAAACAGTAATAGGCTAGAAAACGTAAAGCTTCATTAATATGGAAAAAAGGAACATAACATGCTCACAAAAATACAAAAAAAAGAAATATAAAGAAAATAAAAACTACAACTAATTAACCACCTCGTCACCATCACCACCACCATAAACAGGGTTATCCACATCTCCCTCAATCAGCGCTCTTATTGACCGCAAACCTTAAAGAAAGGACTGCCTTAAAGCCCACAATTTTTATACAACCGATCAACAGATATTTGAAGATTTCTAACTTCGTCCTTAAGAACGTCGTAATCCCAAACAGTATTACCATTTTGATTATTATCCATTAATAATATGTAAAAGTTGTAGTACATAAGAAATGAGAATAAGAGATGGTATGAAAAAATAAGCAATTTATGTATACATATTTATAGTTGGATTAGAAAGATATTACTACTACTTTCAAGCTGAAATAAAGAGTCACGTCGCATTATTCTTTATCCATTAAATTTGTTCAAATTTATTACTACTACATTACTAATAGAAATGAATAGTTGCGTCCCATCGTTCTTCATTGATTAAAATTGTGCTTTGCAGTTGAAAAGATACACCTTATGACGTAACTACAAACATTAATGCATTAAAATATATTTTTTCAAAATAATAAAACAAAGTCATGTAAAAAAATAGATAAATAATTATGTCTTATGGCACAACTTATGAATTTAGGTGTGATTTAACTTTTTTCCATGTGGATCTAGTTGCATTAAATTTTCATTATTTTTTTCATTTTCATCTGTACCGTAAGGAACAACTTGTGCAATTAAACTCATAATTTGTCATAACTTGTCAGTTGCGTAGTTCAAATTATTGTCTTGGTCAAATAAAATATAAACTCAGGCATAACTTCTGATTTCTTAGTTTAAATTTTTTTTAAAAAAAAAACAAGATTCACAATCATTTTAAATATTTATAATATGGAAATAAAAAAGACAATTTTATTGCTGAAGAACCAAATGAAACAGTACAAAAATAAATATTTTGGAACTAGAAAAGATATAATGTCCTCATCCTCATCATAACTAGGAATAAAATTAAAATGTAGCTTCTCCCCTTCAACAAGACCAATGTTAGTAACAATAATTTCCACCCTTTGGATAGACGATTATATGCCCCTGGATTAAAAGGCATCTTATAATGAAGACTATTAGTAATAAACAATATGTAAGCATCACACTCGTGGTCTAGGAGCAAAGAGTTGATGGAAGTTGGTAATATCTGTAATAAAATAAATAAAATAAATAGTATTACATAAATAATTCCTAACATACGAATGAAATAAATTGAAAGAAAAATTTAATATACGAAATCATCCCGCTTCAGATAGGATTTAGTTAGTTGTGTGACGAAACATGAAGATATTTTTGAAATTTTTTTAAAAATTACTCTTACAACTTAACACAAATAAAATGATATTTTAATATGGTGCATTTTCATCAAGAACATCACAAAAGGATATTTATAGAACTGAGAAGATGTTTTATCTTCTATATTCATTAACTTTTTACATTGATACTGATAATTGAGTCACAAGAAAGTTAAAAAAAAGGTTTAGATTCATTGACCGGGAAAGTACAATAAATATGAATTTATTGTTAAAATAAAATCGTAAGTTGTGACAATATGAATTCATGGTTATAATAAAACGTAAGTTGTGCCTGAATGACTAAAAGCATAACTATTAACCACATGAGAATTAACGCCTTCGTAAGGCACATCTTGTACAAATTGAGATCATGCTTTAAGGTGTGATTTAGTTTAAATTATGACTAAAACATATGCATAAAAATTTAAGCATGTTAAAAAAAATCTTGCCATTTGATGTACCTTGAATAAGTCGAAAATAACGACCAAGGGCATAACATTTACAAATGAAAACATACATTAATGTGTGATTTATTTTAACTTGTGTCTTTATGTCATAATTTTATTTTTATTTTTTTATTTTTTTTGGTTTATTTTCAATCCAATATTTCTTCTTTTAAGATGTCTAATTGGGACTTGTAGATTGTTGGGATAATTTCATAAATTAAGGCGTGACTTTTGCAAAATTGAACTTAAGCCTTAACAGGAATTTAGATTAAATTGTGCCTCTAAGACATAGTTTCAATTTTTAATCCATAAAATTCCTATAATCTAAATCTTATGCCTTTAGGATATAAATAAATTGTGCCTTTGGAGCATGATTTCATTTTTTTCTTCACGAAGAAAAGGAGAATGCATTTAAATCAGAAACTTTTATCTTAATAAAGACATATCTTGTGTTTTAAAGACCAACATTTAACTATTGCCATAATTTTGAAAAAAAAAAGCACATGTTGCAATAAATTATGCCTGAATTGGGCAAAATTCATCTATTTCTTATTCTTCTTTTTCTTAAAAAAAATATTCTTTCAGTTTCATTTCATAAGATTATTTTAGTGATAATTATCTCCGATTTGATCAGCTGGAGTTTGATAACCTTTCTTCACTATTGTATCTATGAGCAAACAAATTAATTGACAAATTTTTCATGTATTCATGCAAAGTAGAGGGATCAAATAAGCTGAATTTTCACGGTTCATCAACATGTCTGCATACTTCACAATAAAACAACCATAATCAGTATCTCTGAGGGGGGAACAATTAGCAAGTACAGAACTATTAAATAATAAAATTATAAATACACATGAAGGAAAACTGAAAAAAATAAAGAAGAATAATACCTTTCTTGCTTGAGGTAGCTTGCCCAAATAATCCTGACCTTGCTGAAATCATTCCCATACCTCTCAAAATCTATAAAACACAGCAACTTCGGGAGTAAAATAGCAAAAAACTCCACATGCCCCACCACGTCTATGTTTTCTAAGTTATTACTGAGAGAGTCATATACTTCGAGTGTATAGATCGTTAATGTCAAAAATAGCAAAAATGTAATTCTCTTTCCATCTATGTCTTCTTTCACTGGGCACATTGAAATTAATATCTTGTTCATATTCTCCCATAATATGCCACACTTAATATTCTTCCCAAAAATAATATCAGTGCACATTTGATAGTGGTCCTTTTGATCTTTTGTCATACATCAATGGAATTTTTCTTCGCCCTCACTTTTATACCTCTGCATTCTCAATTTGAACAATCAATCAAATAGGATTGGGGTTGTTGCATATCTAGTAGCTCCATCAATCGGCGGATGATACAACATTCTCTTCCTTAGATAGTACAACATAACATCAATATGACGTGGAAGAAATGAAAATTACAAGAAAATATTAAAAACAATTAGATAAAAAAAAAGAATAAAAATGAAGAAAGGAAGAAAAGAAAAAAAGAGCTCAAAGTAGAGAACATTATCGAGAAGCATATATGTCAGAGTGTGAATCTCCAAGAAAAACATCCTATCTATGATCACTAAATTCCCATATTTAAATCTCCAAATGAATCTTGTTCAAACTATTACACTTGTAGAAATTGTCTTCTTTCCTGAATAGAAAAAAGATCATAAAACTGCTTTTAGCACAAATTCATGCTAAAATGATATATTAAAAGAAAAATAAATTCATGAAAATACACTAAAGATTGAAAAAGATACCCAGTAGGATTAAATAGGTGACGTTCTAGTTTTTTTAAGATTGATTAGTTTATTTCAAAATAGGACAGCTTTTTCTTCAGACAAAAAATGAAAACAACATATTTGTTTGTAGTCCTCTTTCCAATCACTAATTTCTTTATGATGACCTTGAGGAAATCCATTATAGGTATAAACTAGAATCTATCCTGGTGAAGGGTTATGTTCTAATTGTTTATCAACTTGATTGTTGGCTGCTTTTTCAACAGCAGTATCTGTCGCACTTTCAGCTTCTTTTTCAATAAGAGTGAGTGTTGTTCTTTCAGCTGCCAACTGCTTCTTATTCCTCTACTTCCTTGTTTTTGATGTAGAGATTAGTACATCCAACTTAAATTCATTTCCAGATGATTTCTTCTTCCTCTTCCTCTGTTTTGATTTCAAAGCAACAACAGATGCATCTCCAGCTAGAGAAGAAGCTGCCTTTAAATTCTCTTCTTCACCTTTATTCCCTTTAATGCCTTTAACTACATCAACAAAAATCTTAGGGGACCACTCTCGTATTAACTCAGACTCTAATTCTTCAACGTTAGAGACAGCACGCATCTGAGTACGTGCATCTTGCTTCCCAAAATCAAAAGAGACAACTTGTACATCATCAAAAACCTCCATGTCCTCATTAAATGGAACACCCCTCCCTTTAAGTGACTCATATACACACAATCTCATCTCCACTTTTTCACATGCATCAAAACTGTTATGGAGATTTCTCAACAATAGCAAATACTCTTTCACCACTAACTTGTTTAAAATTATCTGGCCTGCTAGTTTATTTAACAGGATCAGACACCAATTGGCATTCAATATTTTTCCTGCATATTCAATAGATTTTGAACTTACATGATCAACAATAGAGGTGTTTTCAAAGTTTCTTTCAATTGGAACTTCACCAGAAAAATCAACAATAGCTAGAATAAATGATAAACCTTCATTCTCCTTGGAAGAACTGTGTATTTTCAAAGTTAAAATCTTTCCCAACTTCACTCGTATGTAGAATATTTTCAACAACATCATCCAAGAGTGTGTAACACCCCAAAAGCCCCTTTAATTATGCCCTAGACTTGATGCAGAATTAGTAAAAATATTTTTAAAAATACCTTAGAACGACTCATTGTATGAGTTGCGGTTTGATGTCACAAGTCATAGGGGGAGTTATGGTTAGGTTCTGAGATTTCATCTCCTACACCACGAGTCAACACCATGAGTTATGGTGAGTGGGTACAACTCATGGTCATAAGTCGTAGCCAGAATCTATAGAAGAAGTCCTGAGGCAACGAGTCCCAGTATGACTTGTAGGCTGATGAAACCAGTCGTGGTCAGGGGTCGTGATGAGCTACTGGTTGTCGGATCTTGAACCAATGAGCCAAGGTATGACTCCTGGGTTGGTGTAACAGGTTGTGAAATGTAGTCGTGGTTTGGATCTATCGAGTGAAGGAGTGATGTCATGAGTCAAGGTATGACTCGTTGTAGAAAATAATGAGTCATGGAAGGCATCAATGGTTAGAATAAAAAAGTTGGGAATTTTGAATGACTGGGAATGGAAGGAAACCACGAGTCCTGAAATGGAGGTATAACTCGTGGTACGAGTCGTAGTGACTGGCAATGTGTTTTTCTCTGTTGAATCATTAAGGGTGTTTTCATAATTCCTAAGTTCCTAGCTCCTAAACTACATTGGTTTAAGCTTGAAAAGAGTGTTTTAAGGATATTATACTCCCTAGAACCTTCATTCTTCTCCTCACACCCTAATCAAAAGATTAAATTCCCTCAAGGCTCTCAAGAGAAAAGCTAGGGTTTATCATCTTCATCTTCTTCAAATATTCCTGGGTCTCAATTCAAGTGTAGAAATCAGTTTACCCAGGTATGTTGGATTATCAATGAGGGGTTTCTTCCACCCTCATGTCCAAGTTTCCCCTCTAAATTCATGAATTTGTATTCTAATCAAGTGTATTGATTTCTAGGGTTTTAATCCAACTTCATGAACTACTTATGCTATATTTATGGGTCCAATTCCCTCATGTTCCAATGTATGATTGAATAATAATGAGCAAATTTTACTCTCAATTTGAAAATAAATTCATGCTATCAAGTTATTAGAAATTATGCCCCATTATGCATATTTTACGAAAATTCAAGTCTGTGATCCATGATTTTAAGGATGAAGAGTTATTTACTATGCATGAATATTTATGAAGTCTTAACTCATGATTTCAAGTTATGAAGTTATTCAAGTATGCATGATTTATAATTTGGGAAAGCCCATATAACGACAAGTATGTTTTCTCCACAATTTTAGCCAAGGCTAATTTATTGAATTTTAAAGATATGTTTCGAGTCAAGACTCCTAAGAAAATTATTTAAGCTTTATTGAAAAATAATGTGAGCTATACGCATATTTTGGGAGTAGTACCAAGTGCCGAGTAGGCCCGGAGGTCTGAGGACCCAGGTTTCAGAACTACGTGCCACCGTAGGTATATGTAGATTGGGACCTATAAAGAGAGTTTTCCCTTGGCCCAAGGGGATCATCTTGATATTGATATCATGTAATTAGGTTCCTTTTACCCCGGAAAGCCTTTAGATGGCTCTTCCCACTTGAATGTGATAGTTGGGGCATCACATAAGCTTTATCATGATAGTGTCAGTTATGATGAGTCTCCCACTATTACTCATATTTTATGCATGTATATGATTATGTTATTTGGATCAAGTGATGTTTTTACATGTTTTTACTTATGAATTCAGTTATACTCAAATTATGTTCATATTTGAAAGCCTTGAGCCCTCATGTTCAGTTTATGATTAGAAACTCATGTTTTATGCTATTTACTCTTAGAAAAACTTTTATATAGTTTTACTAGCATGTTTTACTTTCCCTACATTCTCAGTCATTAGCATACTCTATGCTATATCGTTTCATGATATAGGTTCGGGCAATTAGACTCAGTCGCGCCATTAGTCCTACTCCCTTATCAGTCCGGTTCAGTCCCTGTTGTGGTGAATCCTTATCTTTTGAGGACATTTGTTTAATTTTTAGGTTAATTATGTTTTTTGAGTTTCAGCCTTAGCAGACTAGTTGGGGGTGTTGTCCCATCAATCCATCTACGGTTATAGCCTTTCAGACTATCATGTAGTATTTGACTCAGTGAGTTGTTATATCACTCTTACTTATGTTTTAATGTTATCCAGACTTTCTCTTATTCATGATATGTTTTAATTTTTTGCGTTAGTTATGCTCTTGAATTTCTTAGCATGTGCCATGGGTTAGCTTGGAGTCATTAGTGGCTCTAGGTCCCGTGTCTTAGTCGGGGCCTATGCCCGGGTCATGACAAACTTGGTATCAGAGCATTAGGTTTTAAAGTGTCCTAAGGTGTCTGAAAGTCGCATTAAGTAGAGACTCTTTTATGGGTGTGAATCGCGCCACACTTATGATGAAGAGGCTACGAGATGTTTCAGGAAACTTCCCTTCTTTCATGATCCTATCTCGTTCTATGAGTTCAACTCTCTCTCTCTCTCTCTCTCTCTATTCCTCTAACTCGAGCTTTACACGTTTTTTGAATCATGCCTCCTTGTCGAGTAAATGTTAGAAGAAATGGCAATGGCAATGGAAATAGGCATCAACCAACCCCACCAGCTCCAGAGGGACCTTTGCCCGAGTAGGTCACTCATTCTGAGTTTAGGGCGGCATTTTAGATGTTGGCACAGGCCATGACCACTCAGGCCAACCAGAAGGCAGTAGCCTATCTTCCCCAGAATAGAAACGTGATGGCGGCGAGAGTGCGAGACTTTCTCAGGATGAACCCACCTGAGTTTCTTGGGTCCAAGGTGAGACTTTCCCTAAATGAACCCACATGAGTTCATCGACGAGATCAAGAAGATCACCCAGATTATGGGGGTGACAAGAGAGGAGAGTACAGACTTAGCCTCATATCAGTTGAAGAGGGTGGCTGATGTGCTATGAGATTACAGCACTTTCAACACTTAAAATTGGGAAAATAGCATGCACTTAGGTGTTTTATATGCATATGAGGTGCTTTTACTTTATTTTTAGGGAAAATAGGTGTTGGAGTGAAAAATGTGCAAAAGATGCATAAAGTTGCAGAGTTTGGACCAAGTACGGATCTCAATACGAGTCATACCAAGATTGTACAAGTTGTACTAAGACTCATGGAAAAGTCCAGAAGATTGGTACAAGGCAAAGGCAAAGTATGACTTTTGGTACGATTCATACCATACTTGTACGAGCCGAAACTTGAGCCGTAAAAAACTTCAGAGATTTCTGGGACTTGGCAGATCTCATGTTACGACAAGATGTTACGAGTTGTAGGAGCAAGGTACAAGGTGTACCAAGACATTCGTAGAAATCTCCAGAAGATGCCAGAGTTCTCACTATCAAACCACGACTTGATTGTATTACTCGTGGATCTTGTTATGAGTCGTACCAGAGGCCAACACTTAGCAAATTCTGCAGAAGCCAAGGGACATACGAGACAAGGAACGGCTCGTACAATCCTGTTATAGGTCGTATGAGGAGTCGTATAAAGTGTCGGCACCAGATTTGGATATTTCCCTATGAACTTAGGAAAAGGATTTTATTATCTATATAAGTACTTTTTAGGTTTCTTTTTAGTAAATAGGATATTCATTATCAGTTTGTAATCAGTTTTTGACAATATTAGAGAGCAATTCTTAAGACCTTAACTTGGATTTTCTTAATTGTTCTTGAAATTGTTCATCATCTTTTCTTACAATATTCAAAGCAGGTTTTCTTTCAATCATCGTTGTAAGTATTCAATTATATGTTTGTCTATGAATACTAATCATAATCTTACAAACATGAGAGGTTAAAACCTCCACAACTAGGGTTGTGGGAACTATAATGGTTTAACAAACTAGGGTTACACAAAGTGATTTAAAACCAATGTTAAACGCTTGTATTGTATTCTCTTCATTTTTAATGTTTCTTAACAGTGTGCAACGTTAGAACTTGTCGAAATTCTTTATTTGCTTGAACCTAGAGAAGTAGAAATTAGGAAAAGATAATTACAACAAAGCCTTGATTTTTATGATCATTGTATAACTTGAGTTGCGGTTGAAGGATAGTTTATTTAAAACAAATTGACAATGGTTAAATTGAAATCGCTCATGAGACCTAACCCAGTGATTGAGTATAGTCATCCAATAGGGACGAACCAGTCGTTTGGATGAACCCTAGTTATCAGTTCTGCAAGTAAGCATTGGAATAGATCATGAGTGTAAATCCGAAGTAGTTATGAACCCATGGGGAACACTTACCTTAGTTAACTGCAAATCTTGATAAACAACAACTGATTTTTCATCTTGTTTTACAATTGTTTTCTATAATTCCCCCCAATTTGGAGATAACATATCTAAAAGCTTGAATACTTGCATTAGTCTAGTTCTTACCATAATTCCTGTAGGTTCAACCCCAACCTTTGTTGGGTTCTTTATTGACAATGTCCGCTTCATACTTTATCAGGAGTGTGAGTTTGTGTAATAACTCGGAAGTGCCTAAGACTAGACTCAGGTATTGAAAGGATATGCAACAAAAAAGTTGGAAATTTTTCTCAGGATGACCCATTATACGAGTAGTGGGAAGCTTCCATGGACCGTGGCTTCCTGTCATGGTAAGGATGTTGATCGACATGTATAGGACCAATGAGCCATGAAACGACTCATTGGTCAATGTAATGGGTCGTGGAAAGTAGTTGTTGTGGGAGTTTATCTTGTAAAGGTGACTGACACAAGTTGTGGTATGACTCATTGAAGGGAACAACAAGTCATGGTATGATTCCGTTGGGAAGGCTTCCAAAAGGTAAGCAGTTGCTAACAATGGTGGCAATAGGCGAAAGTGACAAGTCGTTGGGGCAAGTAACGACTCGTCCTATCTAGTCGTGGTTGCAGACCTAAGTCTAGGAAATTAACCGAAGCAACAAGCAAACAAACGAACTGTTGGAGCTAAGGGCGAACCGTTGGATGAGTCATTACTCCGAGCAGTATGTATTTTCCTCTGAAGTTATTAAGGATAAATTCACAATTTCTAAGCTCCTAATCCCTATACTACATCGTTTTAAGCTCAGTTAGGGGAGTTTTAAGAGGGTTTAATCTATTCTAACCTATTCCCTCCCCATGCATGCAAAACTAGAGGATTCCTAAGGAAGAGCAAGCTTAGAACTCTCCAATTTCTTCTCCAATTCCTTTGGGCTTTCAAGGAAGAGTGCAAGACCAGATTACCCAGGTATGTAAGGTTATGAATAGGAGTATTCCTTCACTTCCATGCCTAAATCCTCTTCTAAATTCATGAAATTAAAGGTTGATGAATCTATGGGGTTTTAACCCAACTTTTGAAATTCTCTAAGTATCTATCATGGGTAAATTCTATTCATGTTTCTAATGTTGTTTTAAGATTCATGGACATGTTTTAAAATGATCTCAACTACAAATTGTGATTTCAAAGTTTTACAATTATGATGCCCAATTATGAAAGTTCATGAAGAGTTGAGATTATGATCTATATTTCGAGTATGATGAAATGTCTATGATGAAAGTATGATTTCAAATTACCCATATTTATATCTATGATTTTGACTATCAAGTCTATCTCAAAGCATGTATAAGTTTTGGTCAAGCCCATATGATCAAGTATTTTCATGATTTACTTCAATTTCATATTATTAGCTTACCACATGGTTTTGGGGTCTAGATTCCCACTTTTCAGCTTATGGTATGGTTTGAGTCAAGGCTCCTCATGTTATGTTTTCACATTATGTATGTAATGTTATGATTCAGCTTCGTCAAAAGATGATGGTTAAGCTTTGTTGAAAAATGATGGAGAGCATATGCATGTTTTTGGGAGTAGTGTCTAGCACCAAGTAGGCTAAGGGTTCAGGTAACCCTGTGCCTCAGAACTACGTGCCAACATAGGTATGTTCAGATTTTTGGAACCTCCCTTATGAGCTTCCCCTGCCCCTAAGGAGCCTTCAGCTTGATATCGATATCATAGTAGCGCCCTTAGCCCTGGCAAGGCTTAGGACGGCTCTGGCCACTTGAGTGTAATAGTCGGGACCACGTAAGCTGTATCGTGGTAATGTCAGTTAAATGACGATTCTCCCACTATTCCTCATGATTTCAGTTATGCATATTTATCAATCATGATGTTATATTTTTAGCAGGTTTGACCCCATGTTCAGTTTTACTTATGATTATCAGTTTCAGTTTTGGGTCATTCGATTCAGTTATGATACTAAGTTATGTTTAAATCATGTTTTCAGATAATAGCATATAGGCCTTACTCTAGGAATCTTCTGATGAAATATTTTATGACATACATGAGTTAAGTTTTACTTACTTATCAATTTTACTTACCTTGTGATCATGGGCAAAATATCATGCCCGAGTGATGCTTTATAACTTAGTTTTGTCTTGTTTATCGAAATAATTATATGCATTCTCATGTGATTTTATGTAAATGTGGATATATACTAACCAACATGATTAGTCCTTGTTTTTGAAGGTTAATAATGCATTTGAGGAACTAATTCATGATTTGGTGAAGTGGAGGAATGGAATCAAGAGCAAAACCTGAAAGCCAACAAGAAAACATGAAATAACTGGCACCCTGCGCGATAGGGGCCGTGGCACGCTGCCAACGCGGCAACACTTGGCCAAAAATTGCATTTTTTGGCACATTCCAGTGAGGGTACGCGTTACCTCCGTGTCACGGAGGTCAAGTAGGGCGTTCAGCTCTGTGACATGTTGTTGTTCCACCACAGGCCAAATTTTGCATTTTTTCAGCATAGTATAAATTGAACCCTTAGCTCCTAAAATCAGTTTGTCACAATTTTATTCTGGAAAACTACCTAGGAGTGAAGGGAGAAGTGGGAGAACTCATCTAGGGTTTGGCAAATTCCCTTCTCATCTACCAAATTCATGTAAGTATGTTAGTTTAGTAGTAGTTAGTTGTAGTTTTACGAACATGAATGGCAAGAACCCTTCCTCTAGGGTTGAAGCCATGAATGATGATTGTGATTTTATGAAATTGTTTTGGAATTAAGTTATTGATTGTTGTTTTCGTCTTGCATTCTGGATTGTTGCTTGTTTTTATGATTGATCACCATGAAAACATATACATTAGCTTGGGCAATTGCTTGAGAAAGAATTACCTAGGTCAGGACATGAGAATGTAAGGAGCATGTTTGTATCTCACGATATAAATTTGTGTTAGGATAGAAATATACCTAACACCTTGCTTGGTTGATAAACGGGGGTTATCAAAGACCAACTTAGGATTATCACATCACCACTCGAAGAAGTAGTTGTGAGGCTAAGTTGAGTTAAATGGTTAGACGCACGAAAGTCCCTAATCGTTTCCCTGTAAACCACAACATAATTAATTGCCCGTGAACTAGAAATTAGCATCCTCGCTCACAATGATGCAGTGAGGCTAGTTTGCCTTGTTTAGAGGCTCGAAAGACCATGAACATGCAATTCTAATTATGTGAAATAATAATTGATAGTTCCATGCTTAAACCATTGCAAATTGTAGTATTGCATGATTATCTGGTTTTAACTCTATGTTGCTCCTAAAGTAAATTCAGGATATTTCATTGACCAAAACAAACTCAATTAAATCTCCCTCGAAAACTTCTATAACCAACACTTGAGAAAGTTAAGATCACACTTGAAATGGATAGTTAGAGGAATGGGTCCAGTCCCTGTGGGTTCGACATTTCGGTTCTCAAAAAGAGCCACTATATTACTTGCACGACCCGTACACTTGCGGGGTGCGAACAAGTTTTTGGCGCCGTTGCCGGGGACTCGGCGAAGTTTTGATAGTTTATCTATTTTTGTGTGATTTTTGAAATTTCCTTAAGTGTTGAGAAACTTGTTCTTAGTCTGTTTATTTGCAGGTGACAGGTTCTCCTGCCGAGCTGGCTAGAAATAGAGAGCTTGTGGAACCGTTGCTGGAACCTGAACGTCAAATCCATTTGCAAAGGAGAGTAGCTTTAGAGCAAAAGCTGAAGAGACTTCAAGAAAAAGTACAACAACAACCACCCGCGGGACAAGCACAATTGTCATCAGAAGCAATGGCAGCAAGACCAGTTCGTGAAGTGGCAATCCCACTAGCGACGAATGTGACCTCTAGCATCCGTAAACCGGAGTCTGGAGGGCACTTTGAGCTTAAACAGAACATGGTGCAGCTGTTACATTCTAGTGGTCAATTCACTGGGATGGAACATGAGGACCCGCAGTAGCACCTACAGAGCTTTTTAGAGATTAGTGACACGTTTGTCCCCACCGGCGTGTTCACAGATTATATACGACCTACCCTCTTCCCATTTTCATTGTTGGGAGAGGCAAAAAAGTGGTTGAAGGCTGAGCCACCAAACTCCATAACTTCGTGGAATGACTTGGCTAAGAAGTTCCTTATCAGATTCTTTCCTTCAGGCAAGATTGCAAAGTTGAGAAGTGAAATACTGAGTTTCAAGTAGAGGCCTGATGAGAATTTATATTTGGCTTGGGAAAGATTCAAGTCATTATTGAGAGACTGTCCCCATCACCAGCAATCGAATGAAGTGCTGGCTCATACCTTTGTACAAAGTCTAGACCCACACACGAAAATATTACTAGACTCTACATCGGGTGGGCAAGCCTTGGAGAAGACTTTTGATGAGTTGTATACTTTGTTGAAAAGAATTGCTCAAGGAAATCCAGAGTGGTACAGCGAGTCATCGAGAGGGGCAGGAAAGAGATCAGGGCTGATAGAGGTAGATGGTATAAATGCCTTGGCAGCACAGTTAGCTTCGTTCCAGCATCAGATGATGACTCAGTTCAATAAACTGAGTATGAACCAACAACAGGGCCAGGTTAATGCAGTTCAGCAAGCTTCGAGTTGTTGTGAAATTTATGGTAATAATAGGCACAATGCAGAATATTGTAGAGCCAATCCGGAATCAGTCAATTTTGTTGGTAATGTGCATAGGAATCAGAATTTTGAGAATAACTCCAACAGAAATTGGCAGGGCCACCCGAATTTTTCTTGGGGTGGAAACCAAAAGCAGAATTATATGCAACCTCAACAACAACAGTATCAGCAGAATAGGCAGAATGATGGGCAATTGAGTAGCAGCATTGAGGAAACACTGCAGAAAATTATGGAGACCCAGAAGCAGTTAGCGGAAAATCAGGCGAGGATGGCAACAGACTTAATGAATCAGCAAGTAGCCACCCGAAATCTTGAAAAACAAGTGGGTCAGATAGCATCTGCTCAAAACATAAGGTCGCAGGGGGGATTACCAAGCGACACAGATCCTAACCCCCGATAAATCAATGCCATCAGTCTGAGAAGCGGTAAGCAATTATCTGATGTAGTGCCAAAAGAGCTGAGAAAGGAGGTGCAGTCGGAGTTGGTTAGACTAGGACCATCCATCAACATGGGAGATAATTAGAGTGCTGGACAACAAAATGTGCAACTTTCATTGCAACCAACACAAAGACCACCACCACCATTCCCTCAGAAATTCAGAAAGAGCAAGGAGGAGGAATGCTTCAAAAAGTTCTTTGAGAGCTTCGAAGAACTTCACATAAATTTGCCTCCTATTGATGTCTTGTAGGGAATGCCCAAGTATGCTAAATAATTGAAGGACGTGATGGCGAACAAAGTTAGATTGGTGGATGTCCAGACTGTAGCACTGACTGAGGAGTGCAGTCACAGGGTATTGAGCAAAATGCCAAAGAAGCTCAACGACCCAGGGAGTTTTACCCTCCCCATACAAATTGGTAAAGCTGAGGTGCTACGAGCTTTGTGTGACTTAGGGGCAACAGTTAATCTAATGCCCCTATCCTTATTCAAGTCGCGAGTGACACCTGATGGAATAATAAAGGACCTTCTCATCAAAGTAGGTAAGTTTATTATACCTGCTGATTTTATTGTTCTAGATTTTCAGGTTGATGACCAGGTACCCTTAATCTTGGGACGGCCATTCTTGGCCACCGGCGGAGCGGTGATTGATCTGAGAGCAGGGACCCTGAAAATGAGGGTCGAAGATGAAGAAGAACTCTTCCGCGTTTACCAAGAAATGAACCCGTCTGCACACTACACTAACCTTTGTCAGGTTAGTGTGTTGGCAGAGGATGAGTGTGGGGTGGAGGATTCCACAGGTGCATGGCCAAAGGCAAGGTCAAGTGTTCAGCCCGAGTCTGATAGAGGACTTCAAATTGAGAAGAAGTTGGAGAAAGAGAGGAACAGAGTGGAGGCTGTTTCCTCTAAACAGCAAAAGAAAAGGAGATGGTTCTCTAAAGAGAACCCAGGTATGAGTATGTCCTGAAAAGGACAGTTTACATCATGCCACGACGTAAAATAAGGCGCTACTTGGGAGGCAACCCAAGGGTACCTCAGATAACATGCCCGAGTGATGCTTTATAACTTAGTTTTGTCTTGTTTATCGAAATAATTATACGCATTCTCATGTGATTTTATGTAAATGTGAATATATACTAACCAACATGATTAGTCCTTGTTTTTGAAGGTTAATAATGCATTTGAGGAACTAATTCATGATTTGGTGAAGTGGAGGAATGGAATCAAGAGCAAAACGTGAAAGCCAACAAGAAAACACGCAATAACTGGCACCCTGCGCGATAGGGGCCGTGGCACGCTGCCAACGCGGCAACACTTGGCCAAAAATTGCATTTTTTGGCACTTTCCAGTGAGGGTACGCGTTACCTCCATGTCACGGAGGTCAAGTAGGGCGTTCAGCTCCGTGACATGTTGCTGTTCCACCACAGGCCAAATTTTGCATTTTTAGTTTCAGTTTATTAGTAAGTTAGTTGGGGTCTTGTCCCATCAACTCGTCATATTATAAAAGCTTATCAGGCGTATTCAACTTCAGATCAGTGTTATGTATTTCATTGTTCAGATGTTATTGGTTATTCAGACTTTCGCTATTTCAAATGTTTATTTCTTCAATTATTCATGTTAAGCTTTAGTTGTCATGTTCATGCCATGGGTCAACTTGGAGCCATTTATGGTTCTAGGTTCTGTGTCTAGATTCGGGCCTATGTTTGGGTCGTGATAGTTTGAGCATTATTAGTGGCTCATATTTAGTACCGAAAGTGGAAGTAGAGCATGGGAGTCGGTGCAATTCCCATTGGTTGGGATGAGTTAGTTACAACCTTTTTAGACTGGTTCTTTCCCTGGGAGTTGAGGAAGGCAAAGGAAGCTGAGTTTGTAAATCTAAAGTAGAACCACAGGATCGTTCAGAAATATTCCTTGGAGTTTACCCGGCTGTCCAAGTATGCGCTGGAGATGGTTGCTGATCCAAGAGCCCGTATGAGCAACTTTGTGAACGGGGTGGCAGATTATTTGGTCAAGGAGTGCAGGACCGCTATATTGATCAGCGATATAGATTTCTCCCGACTAGTTATATATGCCCAGTAGATTGAGACCGAGTAGATAAAGGAGAAGGAGAGAGAGGCCAAGAGGGCTTGGACTGGGAGTTATGGGTATTCCCAATAGAGGTCCGGTGGCAGACATCGTCCCTAGTTTCATTAGAGGTCATCGGCCCTAGTGCTGTCATCAGCCAGTGCTCCGTCCAATCCTAGACGTGATCAGAAGGGTAGAGCACCATGCTCTAGAAGTTAGGGGAGCATGGAAAGGGGCCCCAACACTCCAGCTTGTGGGCGATGTGGTAGAAGGCACACAAAGGAGTGCTTAGTGGGTTCAGGGGCATGCTTTAAGTGGGGAAGCTCCAACACATGCTCAAGGACTGCCCTTCAGCTAGACAAGGCCAGGGTAGAGGCCGTGACCTAGCTACCAGTTTAGCAGCTCTAATAGCACGTTCAGCTCAGTAGGGTGCATCCACTAGTGCAAGTGGCGGTCAGCGCTACAACAGATTTTATGCACTATTTTCTCGACAAGAGCAGGAGTGCTCACCCAATGTGGTTACGGGTATGTTATGAGTATTCTATCTTGAGGTTATGCATTGCTAGATCTTGGAGACACGTTATCCTTCATGACTCTGTATGTTGTAGTCCATTTTGGTGTCAGTACCGAAATTGGGACTTGGTACTCAAGTCAAGCTTAGTACAACTTTTCACCCTCAGACGAGTGGTCAGGCCGAGCGAACCATTCAAACTCTTGAGGATGTGTTGATATCACGTGTGATTGACTTCAAAGGTATTTAGGATGATCATTTTCCTCTTGTTGAGTTTGCTTATAACAACAGTTACCACTCCAGTATTCAGATGGCTCTGTTTGAGACTCTTTATGGGCGAAGATGTAGATCGCCTATTGGTTGGTTTGAAGTAGGTGAGGCTACGTTGATAGGGCCAAATTCAGTTGATGAGGCTATGGAGAAAGTTTATCTTATAAGGGAAAGGCTGAAAATAGCTCAGAGTCATCAAAAGTCCTATGCGGATGTGAGGAGGAGAGAACTTGAATTTGAAGTATGATAGGGTGTTTCTGAAAGTTTCTCCCATGAAGGGAGTGATGAGGTTTAGAAAGAAAGAAAAGCTTAGTCATTGATATATTGGCCCGTATAGGATTGTGAGACGTGTTGGCAAGGTAGCCTATGAGTTGGAGTTGCCCTCAAAATTGGCTTCAGTACATCTAGTTTTCCATGTTTCGCTTTGGAATAAGTGCATTGGTGACTCGGCTTTGGTTGTACTGGTTGAGAGCATTGGTGTGAATGATAACCATAGCTATGAAGAGGTTCCAATTAAAATCCTTGATCGTCAGGTTTGGAAGTTGAGGAACAAAGAAGTAGCTTCAGTAAAGGTTCTGTAGATAAATCAGCTTGTTGAGGGAGCTACGCGGGAAGTTAAAGCAGATATATGGCTAAATACCCGTATCTTTTCTCTTCATGCTCAGTTCCAGCTTGAGGTACCAGTTTCCTCCTTAGTACTCTATTCAACTTCATGTCTCCCAGTTTCTTTTATGTCAGTGCATGTATGCGTGATTCATGAATTTAGTTCAGTCATATATATTAATCCAGAGTTAGTCACTCCATCAATTTTTAGATTTAGATATTCAGCATTTGGGATGACAGTTTCTTTCCCCAGTTATTCAGCATATTTATGCACATTCCCAGGACGTTCCCTGAGGGGAGATATTATAATACCCCGAAAGTTTCTAAGATCAAATCCGAGGGTGAAATGGAGAAAACAAAAAATGTTGCACCAGGTCATAGGACGACTCATTCAGTGACCCATGAGGTTACTCTACAAGTCGTGGAGTGACTCGTGAAGTGGAGGATGGCAGGTTGGCAGTCCTGGTTAGGGGGTGACCACAGGTGGATGCCACGAGCCGTGAAATCACTTCACGACCCGTGAGATTGGTCATGGTCATAATAAAGAATTTGAGGTTGATTTATCTAGTAGACTTCACGAATGGACACCAAGAGTCGTCCCCTACCAGACGACTCATGATGTCCCTCGTGAGGACTGACAGAGTATATTTTTCAGCGGTTTTAGTAAGGGTGTTTTTCATAATTCCTAAGCTCCTAAGTCTTAAAATACATTATTTTAAGCTCTTCTAGGAGTGTTTTAAGAGTGCTTAGCCTATTCTAAGTCATTCTCTCCCATGCATGCAAGATTATAGGGTTCTACTGAAGATCAAGCTTGAGAATTCTCCTAGTTCTTCCTCAAATATCTTGGAATTTCAAGGAAGGTTGTAGAATTAGATTTCCTAGGTATGTAGGGTCATGAATGAGAGCTTCTCTTCACTCTCATTCCCAAATCCTATCTCAAGTTTATGAATTCAAGTGTATGACTCTAGGGGATCTTAATCCAATTTATAAAATTCTCTATGTTTGATTCATGGGTCAATCCCCTTTATGTTTCAAATGATGTTTTAATATTCATAGGCATATTTTATACTTATTTTGAATTATAATTCATGATTTCTAGTTTTGAAAGTATTATACCCAATTATGCAAGTTTCATGAAAAGTTAAGATTGGGATCTTTTCAAGCATGATGAGATGTTTAGTATGAAAGAAGTTTATGAATTACTCATGTATGAATCCATGATTTTTGACTAGCAATTCTATTTCAAGCATGTTAAAGTTTGGTCAAAGTATGTTTTCATGATTTTTTTCAAGTTTATGATGTTAGCTTACCATATGGTTTTGGAGTCTAGACTCCCACTTTCAGCTTGTGGTATATTTTGAGCCCAGACTCCTCATATTCAGATTTCAAACCATGTATGAAATTTCATGATTAACTTTATTAAAAAATGATGGTTCAACTTCGTTGAAAAATGACGGAGGGCATATGCATATTTTTGGGAGTAGTGTCTAGCACATAGTAGGCTAGGGATTTAGGTAAACCCTGAGCCTCAAAACTACGTGCCAACGTAGGTTTATTCAGATTCATTGGGACCTCCCTTGTGAGCTTTCCCTACCCCAAAGGGCCTTCAGCTTGATATGGATATCATGGTAGTGCCCTTAGCCCTGGCAAGATTTTGGACCACTCTACCCACTTGAGTCTAATAGTTGGGATTACGTAAGCTCTATTGTGAAATGTCGGTTATATGACGAGTCTTCCATTGTTCCTCATAATTTCAATTATGCATGTTCATCAGTTATGATATTGTGTTTTTAACAGGTTTGACCCAATGTTTAGCTTATTAGTTTTACTTATGATCATCAATTTTTGCTCTGGGTCATTCGTTTCAGTTATGATATTCAGTTATGTTTATTCATGTTTTCAGATATCAACATGTAGTCCTTACTCTCAGAATCTTATATTGATATGATTTATGTTATGCATGTTTTCAGTTTATATTTACTTATCCTATTTTACTTACCTTGCATACTCGGTACGTTCCAAGTACTGACCGCCTACTCTATGATGTATCATTTCATGATACAGGCTCAGACAAGTTCAGTCTCGTTGCTAGCCAGTTTTCAGAGTTCAGTCCAAATAGCTTGTTGGTAAGTCCTCATCCTTTGAGGACCATTATATAATCGAGCTATTATCATTTTCAGTTTCATACTTCTAGTGAGCTAGTTATCAGCTCGTCGGTATATTAGAGGCTTATTAGACATAGTTTGTATTTCCAGCTTCAGATTCTGTGTTTTGAGTGTTCAGTTGTTTAAATGTTCTATTACTCAGACTTCTGCTATTTCAAAATTTATTCTTCTGCTTTATTTATGTTGAGCTTCAGTTTTTATGTTCATGCCATGGGTCGACTTGTAGTCATCTATGGTTCTAACTTTCGTGTCTAGATCCGACCTATGTTCGGGTCATGAAAAGATTACAGCGAATGCCTCCAGAAATTAATTTAAGACTTTTGGCATAACTTTGGCAATTGAAATGATGCTTGGCAGCATAAATTGGTGAATTGACACATGATTTTCTTTTGAAAAATTTATTGAGGGACATAACATAAACAAGAGGCACTAAAAAAAATATAAACTCAAAGATGCATATACAATAAAATATATTCAAATTGGTGGTAAAAAGATTCATATATACAAAAATAAATATCTGTAGTAAAATTGGCATATCAATAAACAACATTTTACTTTCCAAATCTTTTGTAGTACAATATATATCAGTTCCCACATTTAATCTTCTATCCTCAGGTGGTGTAATCAAATCCAACAAGGGTCATCTACATCAAGTTTCTTTCCTTCATCAATTTTCTGGAGTTTATTACAAGCTTCACTATCGGAAGACTAACATCTTCAGAATTCAAAAGATTACCATCAACATCCTACAAAAAAACACAACATATTGTTACATATTGAAAATCTTTATCAAGTTAAACTAACAAAAAATAGGAATAACCTCAAAAATTAAGTCAAGAAAAATGAAAATATTGTTTTATCACCACATGAACTAGGTGTGGTTAAATAAATAAGTCCACATTTAAGTTTATTTTCTAATTGGGCAGAATATAATGCATACTTTTCTACACACACTACTGCCTCTTATGCACGCACTGCTGTTGCTTCCATTGCAAGATCAAGTTCAACCTGAGAAAGTATTTCAATCTTTCTAGACAAAAGATCTAAAAATTTCAGTGAGCATACAACAAACATCAACATTTGGGGTGGAAGTTGATTTATCCTGAACGTTGACAGCTTTTTTGGAGCTTTCAACAATAACTCCTCTAACTTACTTTCTTCATATGTATGAATTAGACTCTTAATAATATTAATAACATCACTAAATTTGCTATGCAATTCACCAACATGACACTCCACCCCTTCAAATATACTTTCCAACTTTTATACAATATAGCAAATAATGAAAGTAAAATTAAACAAACAGGAACAACCAATAATAAAAACAATCACACAAAAATTATCATGGACAGAAAAGAACATCTTACTGTGATTAGATTGAGTAGAGTAGACTGTTGTTCGATCATTTCTTTCCTAAGGCTCTAGACAGCATCCTTCATAACAAAGAATACAATAATAAAAAAATAATAAACAACATAGAAAGAAAGAAAACACCTTTCATAATTCACAAGATGAGCATAAGAGTTAAACAAATAAGGATATGTACATCAACTAGGTGATCAAGTAAACCACGTGAAATCAAAGAACCAACAGAAGAAGAAGAAGAACAAGCTGACCCAAAAGCAAATTGAAGTGGAACTAGAAAATATTGCCTCTCTTTGTCCGTAGCTACAAGAGCACTCACTTGAAAACTCTTGAATCTCTATAAAAATGGTAAAAAAAATTCAAAAACACTGTATAACACAAGATGATAAGGAAATCAAAAGGGGAAAAAATAGAAATTTAAAAGCACACATACATGTTTCACATGGAAAAAATTATCAATTATAATTTCATATAGAGTCTTCTTCACAGGGGCCCAAGACAACATACGCGAGATCCTCCGGTCCATATGATGTGAATAACAACGGAAATCAAGGAGCACCTCTAATACCCAAATATTTAAAGCATACAAAAAACCAGATAGTGCATAATCACAATGGCTACCATCATCCATTATCTCCAAACTCTTTAAACAGTCTTGGACTAACTTTGACAATTAGTCAAACCCAAGTGTACCCCAAGGAAAAGATAATCGAAGAATATCATGGTCAATTATTTTCATTATCTGGTCGTTGACAAGACAAGACTCATCACGAACCAACAAAACTATCTCAACTATATATAATTCAGCAAACCCAACAGGATCAATAGATTTCTCCCAAAATCCAAAAGTGTGATTGCTTGAAGAAAATTCAAAAAGCTTCATCAACTCAACCAACTTAATTCGTTCATGGTCTAGAAAGTATCGATGCAGTAATTTGTTAGCACGAGCAGATACACAACTAAAATCACCACCAAAAATATTCAAAACGATGATGAGATGGAAAACACTCAATGATCAATAATAACTTCACAATCAAATACATTGAACTTGATTAAGCTATAGTTATTACACACTATTAAAAGTAAATAATGCAAAATATCATCATAAACTACAACTTGATATAACTCCATAAAAGGTCCAAAAAGACCTTTTTTCAACATACACATCTTAGGGACAGTCAGAAATGATGAAATCTACTTGTTAAAGTTGAAATCACCACTCCAGTGCCTATGTTCTTCAAACCCATATTCAAACTTGAACATATTTTCTCCATCCTGTAAGAAAATAAATAAATAAACAAAAGTCAAGAACTTATATAACTAAATAATATTAAGAAAAATTAAAAACTAAAAAAATGATAAACATCTACCATGATAGGAAAATTGAGACAAATTAGAAATGAGAGATCAAATAACCTTCATAATAAAATTGGAAAATATAAGATTAGTAAAAAGCATAAATAGCATTTAATTTTTATTATTTAAAAAAAATATGCAAGCACCACACAACTTATACATAAAAAACAAGAAGTTATGGAAAGAAATACAACAGAACACCAAGCATTGTAATAAAAAAGTTACGAAATTAAGAAAAGTTTTATCCATCTTATGACTGAATCGGCTGTAATGATCCATTCGATTATTATAGAGCCTTGATGACATTGGCGTAATGGTTCAAATTTTGCAGGTAGCAGGACCGTCGCAGCGAATGATCATTTGCCGTAGAGAGATCGCTGCAATAGTACATTTTCAGTGCACGGGACGGAACGAGGCAGAAAGTCAGTTTAAGTTAGAATTTGGGGGGTTTTCACCCCATTATTCTGAGGCACGAACTTGAAGAAAAAGGACGATTTTCTAAGGAATTAGCAGTTTCTCCATCCCCAAGGTATGAGTTCTAACTCTTTCTTTCCCTCATTCGATTCCCTAACACCCATTATCATAGATAGTCTCTAATGGTAAATTCCTAGCTAAAAATCCTAGGTTTGTGAAAACTAGGGCTAGAGTTATGAGAATGATTGGATATTGATTTCTAGGCCTAAAAGTGGTAAATTAACACTTTTTAGGGTGAATGTAATTATAGAACATTATTTTGGTGATAGTTTGAGACCTAGAATTCAGTGAATTTGAAAACCTTAACCTTAAAAGCTGCTTTAAGAAGATTAGAGGAGTAAAAACTCCATGAAGTAGGTTGGAGTGATCATTATAGATTTTGGTTATGATAATTTGGCCTGTGATTATCGAATCAGATTGTAAGCAACAGGTAGAATGGAGTGGGTTGAGTTCCCAAACCCTTGAATAGAAGAAGTACCATATTCCTTAATATCTTATTTCTAGACTTTAAATATTTGGAGGCATTGAGAAAAGGCAAAGCTCCAGTGGGATAGTTGCATGTTCCAGTTCTGCGATCCAAGAAGATTATGACTTACCTTTGTGTTAGACTATGATTAGTAAATCGTATACGTGTGTACTATTGATGTACGATCAATGAGGGTAGAGGGATCATAAAATATGATGACTTGATGAAATACTTGCAGTGACGTAACTATGAATTGGAGGATTAATCCTAGGTACGAGAACATGTGGGAAAGTAAAATCTAATTGAATATTAATAACGAGGGGTGTAATCTTAATGTGATGTTCTTGACAAGTACTCTTGATTGGATATTCTTGATAATGTGTCCTTGATGTTATGATCTTGGTAGTGGAGTTTTGAGGTGGTATTCTTGATTGCAGGTTTCGATGACATATAATTGTAGTTGTTCTTGATCGTATATTTTGATGGTGTATTTGATTGTTTAAATTATGAATATATATTTCTACATGTGTTGGATAAAAGGAGAGGAACAAGAAAGAAGTGGGATGAATAAACCTAATGGGGTTGTGTGAACTTGTTGGTGCCCTTTTATATGCCATGAATGAGAAGGTGAATCGGTGATGTAAATTAACTAGCTTAGAACGAATCTGATGTAAGGAAAGAATAAGTAATTGTAAAAATTCGTAGTTAACCAGGTTGAGTGTTTTAGACTCGGTTTTATCTAATTAATCTTATATGTTGATGAATTGGCTTTAAAAAATTAAAAATACTATGGGACGAAATTTGACCTGAATAGATTGTCTTAAAATGAAAAGTCACTAAACTAAGGCGATACAAGGTTGAAAGAACATGAATGAATGATGGGTCCCTAGGTAATAAGAGGATAGGTAAATTTAGCTTAAGCAATTGTGAATAATATCTTTACAATGGCTGGGTTGTGAATTTTGATTAAAGCGGGACTACGTATTTAATAATTGATAACTAATAAATTAATGAGTAACGGTATAGGAAGAATCACTTTTTAAACTATATAACTGGTAAATATGGTGAGTTGTGGGTATAGCTTATGGATCTTCGTGCCTTGATTGTGTGGAATAATATTGATATATTATATAATTATAGATGAGGTTTGAGAAGCTCAATGTGATAATTGTCATGGTGATAGTCAAGGTTCTTGGGGAGGATTTTATTGAACTTTTAAAACGATATTGATTTGTGAAAATAGATGAGTCTTGTAAATATTTTTATATGTTGTTCAAAAAGGGGTTTTCCTATTGAGTTAGAGTCAATGTAGGTGCCCACATGGCCTACCAAATTTGGGGACGTGACAAGTTGGTATTAGAGGGTCTAAGTTACTGATCTCACAAATACAAGATCAATGTCAAGTAGACTCCTACGGATTGGTGTGTTGACGTCCACATCTAATCCTCGGGAAGCTATAAGGCATCTAGGAAGTTCTCACTTTATTCTTTCCTATCGTACCGTCAAAGAGTGTTGATTACCTTAGTTGAGTCAAATTGGTATATGGAGGATTTCAATTGGTATCCTAGCCTACTCAATTGGTATATATAAGATTTCAGCTGGAATTTTAATGGGATTAATTGGTATCTATAAGATTCCAATTGGTATCTGGTGATGTAGCCATATTTGACGTGTGAATTTATGATGAAGTGCAAAATGTTAGTGATAATGAAGTATAATAATGGTGGAAAAGGGAGATCAATATTGACCGGAAGGACGAATATCCCTATTTGTGTTCTGCTTAGCGAGTTTCACTGTAGCAAGGTGTCTCTCGCCACAGCGGATTCGCTACAGTGAGAAGTGGACCGCCATAGTGGGTCTGCTACAGCGGAAAAGTGATTGCTGCAGCAGACGGCTACTAGACAGAATCCAATCCCCATGTTTTGGAAGATTTTTCAATTATGTTAAAACGGTGAATTAAGCATATGTGTATATGAGAATTGCGATTTATATAAATATGGGACGAAAACACGGCCATTGCCATTCAAATGTCCCAATGGGCACCTGTACCCAAAAAAATAGAGAAAAATAGGAAACCATGTAGCAACAAGCAAAAGAAAAATTGTTCGACATTTGGTCCTCCGAGAGTAGGAAATATCTGAGCTAAAGAGGAACAATGGGAGGGAAATACATTGTGACCCCGACTAGCTAGAGGCCTCGTCGTTGGCGTAGCCCGGGTCACTGGACTCCTCATCCTTGCCACCACTAAGGAAAAAGTACTCTGAGACATTTCTCGGGGACAATGAGGGAAACGATAGACTGGCCTCCCTCCGAGTTCAAAATTTCAAACCACCCCACCCGACTTCGTTATTTCTAGAGAAAAAAAAACTCAGGAAAATAATCTAAAGCATTGTAGAGTGAGTAAAGCAATGAAGTTGTGGGGATGAGAATTATTTGTGAAATAGAGGGGAATCACCAAAGAAGCAGGGAGGATTTGGCCAAAGTTAAAATAAAAATGTGAGAATGAACCAAAAACCCTCCCTTTTGCTTCTTATTTTGAATATTTACTTTTGCTCCGCAGAAAAGCACCGCTGAAGCAGCCAAGTCCGTTTTAGTGATATGTCCGACATTAAAATTCCTTTGAGGGTGAGAAGTTTCCCGACTACTTGATAAAGGGAGCCTTATGGAGGACAGTGATTACATGGGGGTCGCCTGAACAATATGTGATGTGGGTTACAGTTGAGAAATGGGGAAGACCTGAGATTTGACGGGTCGATTAGAGTGTGAAAATAACTAGTAGAAATGGCATATGTGGGATCCTTTTGCAGTTGTGGATGTGAGGTTGGGAGACTTAAATTCATGTGTTGTATCCATGTAGTATGCCTATTAGCATTGTAGGACCTCGGAAGTAAGGTCTGGTAGAGTTTTGATTAAGTCCGATAGTGATAACGGTAAGATCATGATAGAAATGGGTCTAACCATAATTATGACCCTGTGCGGATTTGGACTGTGATGCGATAGAAAACCTCTACATTTCACAAGAGGGTATCTGAGTACGAACATTTATCTAATTGGTATATGATGTAACGACCCCTTCAATTGTTATAGAGCCTTGATGACATTGGCGTAATGATTCAAATTTTAAAGGCAGCAGGACCACTGCGGTGAATGATCATTCGCCGTAGCAGGACCGCTGCAGTGGTACATTTTTGCTGCAGCGGATGATGCAAGGCAGAAAGTCAATTTAAATTAGAATTTTGAGATTTTTCACCCCATTATTCTGAGGCACGAACTTGAGAGAAAAATGGCGATTTTCTAAGGGCTTAGCAGTTTCTCCTTCCCCAAGGTATGAGTTCTAACTCTTTCTTTCCCTCATTCGATTCCCTAACACCCATTATCATAGATAGTCTCTAATGGTGAATTCCTAGCTAAAAATCGTAGGTTTGTGTAAACTAGGGCTAGAGTTATGAGAATGATTGGGTATTGATTCCTAGGCGTAAAAGTGATAAACTAACACTTTTTGGGGTGAATGTAATTATAGAACATTGTTTTAGTGATAGTTTGAGACCTAGAATTCGGTGAATTTGAAACCCTTAACCTTAAAAGCTGCTTTAAGAAGATTAGAGGAGTAAAAACTCCAAGAAGTAGGTTGGAATGATCATTATAGATTTTGGTTATGATAATTTGGCCTGTGATTATCGAATCAGATTGTAAGCAACGGGTAGAATGGAGTGGGTAGAGTTCCCAAACCCTTGAATAGAAGAAGTAACATATTCCTTAATATCTTATTTCCAGACTTTAAATGTTCGGAGGCATTGAGAAAAGGCAAAACTCCTGTGGGATAGCCGCATGTTCCAGTTTTGCGATTCAGGTAGATTATGGCTTACCTTTGTGTTAGACTATAATTAGTGAATCATGTTCCACCTCGTAAGTTCCTAACATTTAGTTGGCGTATGTATGTGTTAGCTAAGAGTTTTAGAGTTCAATACGCACGAGAAAGGGCCCGGGAAAAGGTCGAGCGAGCACGGAATCGGGACCACGCGGGAGGAGGCCGGGTCAGCTGCCCAGAGGGGCAACATGGCACGGGCCTCCCTTGGCGCGTTGGCCTCCGTGCCACGGAGCCAAACTAGCGCGACAGGGTCCATGCCATGGACCTTGTGTCCATCGACCAAAGTTGTATATATATCATCTTATTTCAATTGGAAATCATATAAGTATATGAGGCCGGCCGGAGAGTCAGAGGGAGCAAAGGTTTTCATCAATTTTCATCCAAATGTGCTACGAAACGCCGTCCAAACCCTGAGTAACTTCAGGTACTGGCGTATAAGCTTGCTGAGAGCATTCCTACGGAGTTAGTTTCTTGAAAAATGCCCGGCGAATTGGAACTCCGCCGAGTTAAAGCTGTCAGAATTGCTTCAAACTAGTTTTTATATGATCACGGGCTTCAAGTAAGAATTTCTCCCATCTGAACTCTCGGGAAATTATACGTTTTCGATCATATTTCGTCAAGCTAAAATATAATTGATATTATTATCAAAAGTTATCATTTTCATTGAATTGAGTACTGAAACTAGTCTCATTCCCTCAGTAATACGATTATACTTGCGTAGGAATGTTGAATTCAGATTGGAACTTGTCGGTTAAACAGAAAGTCAACACTTGAGGTATGTAGGGCTATTCCTTCGACAAGTTACGTTTGTTGTAAATTACTACAACTCATATACCTGCAGTGCTTCAGAATGAACTTATTGGGGTCAGTTGTTGTAAAATGAATTGAGTTTGTAACGATGAAATAGTAATCCCTGTTCTAATAAGCTCATCTAAAATGATCCACCCGAATATTGATTAGTTAACTGCTACCCCATGTTATGTTCTATTTACAGAGGCTGTGAGGGCCGTATTATGTTCTATTTACATAGGTTGTGAGGGCCGTATTATGTTCTATTTACAGAGGCTGTGAGGGCCACATTATGTTCTATGTACAGAGGCTGTGAGGGTCGTATTATGTTCCCTTTCACAGAGGCTGTGAGGGCCATATTATGTTCCATTTCACATAGGTTGTGAGGGCCGTATCATGTTCCATTTTACAGAGGCTGTGAGGGTCATATCATTTTCCTATTACTAAGGCTGTAAGGGCCGTACTGAGTTACAGTTTACACAATTCCTAGTAGTCAGATGAGTATAGAGGATCTTGTTTGTACTTGCTTGGGTTTATGGGGGCCCAGGTAGGTTTTTCTGTGTTGTTTATACCTTCCAGGCTTATGGGGGCCCGGTTAGGTTTTTGTTTGCATTTATAAGCTTGTTGTTTAGACAATTTAGATGATTCAGACATTGCAGGATAAATCCTTTCCCTCCCTATTTTGATTACTACAGATTTTCTAATTTTTAGTCAAGTTATTATCTTTCTGCTTTACATATTCGGTACATATTATACTGACACCCACTCGGGCGCTACATTAATTACCTGCAGGTGTAGGTAGATGTGGTTCGGGACGTTCCTAGTCTCCAGCTGAGGTCAGCAGTACATTCAGCTCCTTCCCTCCGGAGTTAAAGTTAGACAAGATTTCCTTTTGACGTGCATTTTCGGGTAGGTCGGGGCCCTGTCCCTGCCACTATATCACTCCTAGAGGCTTGTAGTCTGTTGTATATTCCCTGTGGTTAGTTACTGTTGGTCATGTGGGGCCCATGTGTGTTATATTTCTTGTGATGGTCGTGCGGGGCCTTGCTTAGCTGTCAGATAGCGGCTTTGTCGGCCATAGCGTAGTTTAGCGCCTGATTTACGTTTCAGTTATAACTAGACAACATGGTGGTCTTGTCAGCCTACATAGGATCCCCATTATTGTGTTGTTCTAGTTAGTTGTCTTCTTTTACATGTGGCCTTATCGGTCAGGGGCTGTATTTACAGCCGAGATATAGCTCGTTGCTTTCTTGAATTGATGTCAATGTGCACCAGTAGTGCACCAGTCTAGTTAGACTAGTTCAAACCCAGTGTGGCACTAGGTGCCGGTCATGCCTCCCAAGGTAGGCGGTGACAAATCGTATATGTGTGTACTATTGATGTACGATCGATGAGGGTAGAGGAATCATAAGATATGATGACTTGATGAAATACTTGCAATGATGTAACTATGAATTGGAGGATTAATCCGACGTATGAGAGCATGTGGGAAAGTAAAACCTAATTGATGATTAATAATGGGGGATGCACTCTTAATGTGATGTTCTTGACAAGTACTCTTGATTGGATATTCTTGATAATGTGCCCTTGATGTTATGATCTTGGTAGAAGTTTTGAGGTGGTATTCTTGATTGTAGGTTTTGATGACATATAATTATAGTTGTTCTTGATCGTATATTTTGATGGTGTATTTGATGGTATAAATTTTGAATATATATTTGAGCATGTGTTGTATAAAAGGAGAGGAACAAGAAAGAAGCGGGGTGAATAAACCTAATGGTGTTGTGTGAACTTGTTGGTGCCCTTTTATATTCCATGAATGAGAAGGTGAATCGATGATGTAAATTAACTAGCATAGAACGAATCTGATGTAAGGAAAGTATAAGTAATTGTAAGAATTCATATGTCACACCCCACTTTGGAGGGTATGACGGGCACCTGATGCCTGCTAGACTCTAGACTGCTAGATGGTCCAGCCTAAGCACGTCTGGTGCTTTTGGCTGGCCCTGGCTCTATTCCAAGAAACCAACCGGCTATATAACAGCTGTAAATACAGCCTCCGGCCAACTGGCCTATAGCCACCTGTACCTGTACTATCAGCTAACCAGAACACATTCAATATAGGGGAGCCTATGTGGGCCGACAAGGCCACCATGCTGTCTAGTTATCTGTAACTCAACAATGAAATACTAGAAAGCTACGTGACCAGCAAGGTCACCACTGCTGTCAAGCTATGGCCCCACACGGCCAACATAAAAGAAGTAAAAGTACTAACAGCTATACAACTGCACGGCCTCACACGACCGGCTCAACTGACCACAGGGAAATATATACAGACTGCAAGCCTCTAGGAATAACAATAGAAATGATCGGAACAGGGCCCTGACCTACCCGTACTGTATAACAAAAGAAAACAAAATACACCTCTGGAATTCAGTCTCCGGATGACAGGAGCTGAATACTCGATCGCTGACAGGAATCACGAGGGATTGCCTCCTCGTCTATGAGTACCTGCAGGCAAGTAATGCAGCGCCCCATCGGGCGTCAGTACCACTGGTACTGAGTATGTAAAGCAATAACTGAAAGAGATAACTGAAAACAATAATACAACTGATGAAACTGAAATAGGAAGAAAAAGATTAACTGTCTGATAATGTAGAACTATGCCTACTCTTAACTATACTGGAAGGAGTAGGAGTCATACCTGGAGATGTGTCATTCTACTGTCGATCTACGCGTATCTAATGTGACATGGCATAACATGACATAACATAACATAGCATACACAAACCTTACCCGGCCCCCATAAGCCGGGAGGTACAACCAGCACAAAATCTATACCCCTACCCCGGTCATCCCATCTCCTAAAGTAACTATAAGCATTCTGCCGGTCCCCTGGGTATGCACTTGGGCTCGCTGAGCCCCTGACTATAACTGTACCTGAGTCTGGAGGACTCCTGAATCAACACCCGGGCGTATCCGCTCGACAGGGGTGTGTAAGGGCCGACCAAGGCACAATATGGGGAAAACTGGCATCCCATCTTCGTCCCCTGTGGGACGGCATGCCACTCCGTAGAGCGACGTATCCTCGTCCTCTGGCGGACGAGTCGATACAGCTATTAACCCTGGGGCGGTCAGGTATGCTAGGTAATCCAACCCCAAGACAATACAGTGGTCTCAACTAGTAATACTATCTGCATATATCACATGCTAAAGCTAATAATTATAATGTATCTGTGTCTACTGTATGCTGAACTAGTGATAGCGATATGTATGTACTTAATTCATGCTGAGACTGATAATAGTGTATATGTACAAATATAATCTTCTGCTATACTGTACTGTATACTGAGTTTCTGTAATAACATGATTTACTATCCCTAACATGCTTCCTAAACTTCATTTTTAACCTATCATTCTACTTCTGAGATGCCTTACAGATATTACATTGTTTTACTGGGTTTCAACTGAATCCGATAATATCCTACATTCTGTATTACATCACATACTGGGCATGATGTGCAGTTCCTAACACTTGTATTAGAATCTATATCGTGCTAGCAAGTTTCATGCTAATTATAACATAATGCTTCTAATATCGTATCAACATTCGTAATAAACATAACACATGACTTCTGAATATTCTAGTGGCCTTTAAATTACTTTACTATACCGAGCTTACTAACTTGCCGAGGAAACTAGCTTTACATACCTTATCCTCGACTATCCGTCTGTCGGACGAGGCTCGACCAATACTTCAACTATTTCTCCCAACTGCATTCATAAATATGTCAATTAATACTAAATATAGCTTTATTTTAAAGAACAACGTCACTTTCGATATAATTTATAGCCTAAACTTAGGCTTATCGAAAGACGATCGAAAACTCGCTATTTTTCAGAGGTCCAGAAGGGAGAAATATTCACTTCACAGCTAGGAACACATAGACACTAGTTTGGAGCAATTCTACTTACCTTAGCTCGGTAGCTCGACGATTCGTCGGTCGTATTTCACGAAACTAAATCCGTAGGAATGCTCTCTGCTGCTAAATACCTCAGTATCTGAGGTTAATTTGAGTTTGGACAACGTTTGGCAGCGTAATCGGACGAAATTATATTACCCCCTTCGTTCTCTCCTCTCCTCTGGTTTTTCCTCTCTGTTTCACTGGAAATTTATAAGTTTAAATGAATTAAAACCGAAGTGGGGCTTTATATACTTGGGCCTGGACAAGGCCAACGTGTCACGGAGCCAACGCGGAGGCTTCACCTCCGTGACACGCTGCCATCGCGGAGGGGCTCTGCCTCGGCTCCTCCCGCGATGGTTCGACAGGTTATCCGTCCGATCCTTTCACGGGCCTTCCTCTAGCACGTATGACTTTCAAATATGCCTAAGCACCGTGCGAATAGGCCACCTAGGTGTCGAAAATCTTACGGGGTATAACATCATAGTTAACCAGGTTGAATGATTTAGACTCGATTTTATCTAATTAATCTTATGTATTGATGAATTGACTTTAAAAAATTAGAAATACTAATGGGGTGAAATTTTTCCTGAATACACTACCGAAAAATGGAAAGTCACATAACTAAGACGATACAATAAGGTTTGAAAGAACCTGAATGAATGATGAGTCCCTAGGTAATAAGAAGACAGGTAAATTTAGCCTAAGGAATTGTGAATAATATCTTTATGATGGCTTGGTTGTAAATTCTGATTGAAGCAGGACTACATATTTAATAATTGATAATTAATAAATTAATGAGTAACGGTATAAGAAGAATCACTTTTTAAACTAGATAACTGGTAAATGTGGTGAGTTGTGGGTATAGCTAATGGGTCTTCGTGCCTTGATCGTGTAGAATAATGTTGATATCTTATATGATTGTGGATGAGGTTTGAGAAGCTCATTATGATAATTGTCATGGTGAGAGTCAAGGTTCTTGGGAGGATTTTGTTGAACTTTTAAAACGATATTGATATGTGCAAATAGATGAGTCTTGTAAATATTTTTATATGTTGTTAAAAAGGAATTCTCCTATTGAGTTAGAGTCAGTGTAGGTGCTCGCATGACCTGCCTAATTTGAGGACGTGACATTGGCTTATTTTGATAATACAACATAATTTGACAAGCCTACGTATCGAATTGCGCTTCGTAAAAGGAGAAATTGAATATAAGGCAAACTTTCAAAATAATAAAATATCTATCCAATTTATGCTTGAACCAACAAATATTTAATATATGGCAAGTATCAATAATATTAAGGTTGCAAAGATACACCTGAAAAGGGAGAAATTGAATATAAGATACAAACTCAAAAAAATAACATGTTTATCGAATTTATGCCTGAAACGGAAAATTTGAATATAGGGCAAGGTTTAAATATTAATAAGGTTGCAAGTTACGCTTGAAAAGATAGGAATTGACTATAAGGCACTATTTCAAAAAATTAAAACATTTATCCAATTTATGCCTTACCCGGCAAAATTTGAATTTACGGCCAAATTTGAATAATATTAAGGTTGTAAAGGTACGCCCAGAAAGACAGGAATTGACTATAAGACATAATTTCAAAAAATTTAAAATATTTCTCCAATTTATGCCTTACCCGGCAAAATTTAAATATAGAGTAAAGTTTAAATAATAATAAGCTTGCAAAGTTAAGGCTGGAAAAACAAGAATTGACTATAAAGCACAATTTCAACAATTTAAAATATTTATCCAATTTATGCCTGAACCCCAAAATAATTAATATACGGCAAAGTTTCAGTAATATTAAGGTTGCAAAATTACGCCTAGAAAGGGAGGAACTGGATATAAGGCACAAACTCAAAAAAATAACATGTTAATCGAATTTATGCCTGAACCGATAAAATTTGAATATGCGGAAAAATTTCAATAATATTAAGATTGCAAAGTTACGCTTGGAAAGATAGAAATTGACTATAAGACACAATTTCAGAAAATTAAATTGTTTATCTAATTTATGCCTTAGCCGATAAAGTTTGAATATACGGCAAAGTTTCAAAATAACTAAGAGCAATATAACTTCTGATGAAGTTATGCCTTCAACTATAACGTATTATGTGCCTTAAAGGTATACCTTAAGGCACAACTTCAAAAACTAATGCCTAAAAAAATATGTATTGACTTATAACTTTTAAGGAAAAAAAAAAGAAAAACGTATGCCTGAGAGACTAAGATTTGACTATAGGCACAATTTCGATAAAATCAAATATCAAATAGATTTAAATTAAAACTTGTACTCAGTATATATGAACCTCAATAAAAATCAAGATGAAAACTATAGAAATACTTCACATTTTAGTTCTGAAGCTTAAAAAATTTGTAAAAGACGAATTGAACAAAAAAAAAGTATTGTAAAACAGGTGGAATAAAATACCTAAAAACAACAATAAACAGATCTGAATGAATCAGCAAAAATAAACGATGGCTGATGAATGAACGTAATACAGAATACTAAGCAGATAGAGAGAAAAAAGAGAAAGAGATCGGGAAGATGAGAAAAGAAAACCTGAAATAAAAGAAACACGAAAATTATAGATTTCTAGAGAATTAGAGCTTTTTTTCTTAATAAAAAATTATTAAATGAATGCGATGAACATAATCTAAATACCGTATTTATGAGGGGTAAAAATTAAAGACAATGTTTTTTTCAAGACAATTCGCGCAAAAACTTGGAAGAGATCATGTGCTTGTTTAGTCAAAGGGTATGGACAAAAGTTTTATTATCGTGAGGTTTTTTCCAATTTAAAGACCCTAGGGTAATACTACATTATTATGGAACAGCCCTACCCACCTTACTCTTTCAAGCTCTTCTCTTTCCCCTCTTGCGGCAAAAGTTAATCTTTTGAAGAATTCGCAGCACCCTTAGTCGCAGAACTGAATAACTCATTACTCTGTGGATTGGTTTCTTTTGTTGCAAAGTGTAAGAGATGCCCAAAGGTTTATTTCTTTACTCAATCCCTTTTTCATCATTACTAATGATTAAAACAAATTGATTTTTGAGAAATCAATCTGCATGTTTGAGAAAAGTAAAGATTTTGTGGGTTATTAAATTTTCAGAGCTCCCTGGATTTTACTATGATGCGGAGAGGAACAGATATTTCCCTATTAAGGGTCCGATTCCTGGCTCTTCTAAGAAACGAAAATCGCCTCCACCTATAGTCTCCGCTAAGGTAAATATTGACAACTACAGCTATTTTTGCATTTTACCTCATCAGCCTTTAGACAAGTAGTTTGCTTTACATTTTGTTTTCAATCAAATTGAGATTCATTTTTCCGTAGTTGGTACAGCAGTTAACAGAAAGCACAATCTAAGTGTCTAACTGGCCACACATGCTTCTTCCTAGCATATCGGTGGTGAATAATCTCTTTACAAGCAAGGTGGTGTAATTTAGCCTCACAGTCATGAAGCTAGAACAAAGCCCACGTGAAGCCGGGGTTCAAATCCCCCCACACCAAAAATAAATAAATAACTAAAAATAAACTAAAATTCTGTTCTTCCCATTGCTTAAGCTCTGGTCGGAAGAGCTTTACCCTATGGTGCCCAAAAGTTGGCCGGGACAGCACTGTTACTCAAAATAACAACAACAACAACAACAACCACCCAGTGTAATCCCACCAAGTGGGGTCTGGGGAAAGTAGAATGTACGCAGACCTTACCACTATCTCAGAGGTACTATGTCAGAGGTAGAGAGGCTAATCCGTGCACCCCATAACTTTCTATCTAAGGTCAAGTCCTCGATAAGCTGCGGCTGTGCCATATTCTTTCTAATCACCTCACACCATTGCTTCTTCAGTCTATCCCTACTTCTCCTAAAATCATCCATCAACAGTCGCTCGCACCTCCGCACTGGGGCACTCGGACACCTCCTCTTCACATGCCCGAACCACCTTAATCTTGCCTCACGCATCTTGTCCTCCACCCCAACCACTCCCACCTTGGCCAGGATATCGGCATTTCTAATCCTAGAAATTCCCTCTGCCCCTACCATACTCCAGCTTGGTAGTTTTCACCGCCTATCCAGGGTTGAGCCTTGGGATTTGACGGCGAACTTAGCACTCCTAGTGTGCCCGCACATCCACCTTAACATCCTCGTTTCTGCAAACTTTATCTTCTATACATGGGAGTTCTTGATAGGTCAACACTTCACTCCGTACAACATAGTCGGTCTCACCACTCTGTAAAACTTGCCATTAAGTTTTGTTGGCACCTTCTTATCACACAAAACTCCAGAAGCGAGCCTCCATTTCGTCCATCCTGCACCTATACGGTGAGCAACGTCCTCGTCGATCTCTCCACTCCCTTGGATAATAGACCCGAGGTACTTGAAACTCTCTCTTATGCCACTACCTCATCCTCCCCGTGCAACATGCCACTAAATCTACACTCTAGATACTTTTTTTGGTTCTGCTCAATCTAAAGCCTTTAGACTCTAGGACTTGTCGTCAAACCTCCAGCTTAGTGTTTACGCCTCCACGAGTCTCATCAATCAGAACTATGTTATCTGCAAATAACATACACCAAGGCACCTCCCCTTGAATCCCTCGTGTTAGTGTATCCATCACCAAGGCAAATAAAAAAGGGCTAAGTGCCGATCCCCAGTGCAACCCCATCCCAACTGGGAAATGTTCCGAGTCTCCTCCCACTGTCCTCACCCGAATCTTGGCTCCATCATACATATCCTTGATCGCCCTAATGTACACCACCGGCACCCCTCTAGCCTCCAAGCATCTCCACATAATTTATGTAATAGTGGGACCTAATGTTACGTGCATCCTGAGTGTAGCTTATCGATGAAACTTTTGAAAGCTTAATAGTGCACTGCATTTGGGGAAAAGAAAGAGAAAAGTGTCAAAGGGGCTTGCTTCTAATTGCTAGCAATAAAGATTATGTAATAATGATGCAGGAATAAGTCTGTAATGGTAATGCAATATTAGCAAACACTCAAGCTAAGAAAGTGCAAAACACTTACTTTTACTGGGAGAATGATGCAATAATTAATATTTGCAATAATAGTGCAGAAATAGCAAATTGTTAGGCAAAGCAACATTAGAATAGATACCATTATTAGTAGAATGCAAATTTGCTAGGGCAAGCATTCTTCGAGTTCGGTTGTGTTGTGTTGTGAAATTTGATCCACGTACTACCTTCTTCATGTAATTTCGCTTGATTATGAGAAATATGATTAGTGAGGATTCATATAGCTGATACAACTTGCTTGAGGTTGAGGCATAGTTTTTGTTCTTCGCTTGATTCTTATGTAAACTAGATATACCGCTTGTTTTAGTTTTGCCTCTGTTTTTAATTTGTTTTAGGAGAAGAAAACTATCTTTGGAAATTTAGAAAGAGCAGAAGTCTTCAATTTTGTCTTTATGCGTTTATCATTGTAAAAGTTTAATTATATTGGAACGAAGATTTGTTAGGTTGCTTCTAATAAGTGAACTATGTTGAGGAAAATTTTTGAAGCGTGGCTAAGTTGTTACTTCTACTATTGCCTCTATTCTGTTTTATGTGATGGTATTTGATTATATTTGGAGTTCAATATGTTGATTTGATGCCCATTTCATTTTATTCGACAGTATTTAACTGGACACATGGATTAAGAAAGAAAGGAAGACCTTTGATGCATAAGCTAAATATATTAACATACAGAAAGTACCCTTAGATTGTATGGTCTTCGGCATGCCATATTTTGTAAATTGGGGCAAAATGAGATTTTTTTGATTGGTAATAAAGGAGTGTTATTGATGTAAACTAGCATAAAGGGATTGCTAGTCAAAAATACATCCAAACATGAACTTCACTATGTGTATAAAGAACTGAGAAAGTCAATAATGGAATTGAGAAACCTGATTCTTTTAGTTTATAAGTGACAACAAAATAGCATGCATATATAAGAAGGGTGCCAGCAGCCACAATAATATGCCCATTTTTCCATTCTTCTATCCCATTTTGTTATGCAGTGTAAGGGCAAGATGTCTGATGGATAATTCCGAAGACATAAATTAGTTAAATTGAGATGATAAATATTAAGGTGCATTATTACTATGAAAAATGCGAATAGAGACACTAAATTGATCTTATATTTTCGCACAAAAAGTTTGAAAAATGGGAATAACTCAGAACTTTCTTTCGTTAAGAAAATCTAGGTAATTCTTGAGTAATCATCAATGAAACTAATAAAGTGCTTGAAACCCAATGTTGACCAAACTCTACTGGGATTCCAAGCAACAAAATGAAACCAAACGAAAAAGACTCTGCATGATTATTTAAGACTTGGGGAAAAATAGTGCAGATGTTACACAAATCAGAGTCGAGGTACATCATTTTTTAGAGTAGCTAATCAATTAGCAGACAATCTAGCCAACAATGCATACATACAAAATGGCAGAACAGTGTACCATAGCTACTACTAGCTATCAACATCATGCAAGAAAATATTAAATATAGACAAAGCACAAATCCCACATTTACGGATAAAGACAAGGAGGATCAAGTCAACATAGAGCCCATATAGAGCTTAGATCGGAAACGCAAAAGCCCACAAAGTTTATACACATATTTGGGGGGGGGGGGTTAGCACACTTTCGTGAAGAACGTAGAATAGTAGAAGATCCAGCATGCAGAACACGATGATCATTATAAATTCACGAATTAGAAATGCTGTAATATACTCTTTCCCTGGGTCAGCTACCTAACCTAAGCTATGGCAGCAACAAAAAGGGAGACATCGGCAAAAGGATATATTACATGGGAGATTAAAAGTAAAGAACCACGAAGGGAGAGTTGGAGCGACCCGTTTTGTCCATCACTGCTTTCGTGGAGCTGCTTCACCCGCATCAGCCATGAATACCAGCGGAGTGGGTTACCTGGGGATTCACTTGCAAAGGAGTCAACATTAGAAAGGAATGAAGGAGGAAGAACAAGATCGGATATTACCTCTTTGAGCTGCATAGTCGATCTGGACATAGGAGTGGTGGTTTATTTATCACCTACAGCATCACGAGCTTCAGATTGAGGAAGGATATGATGGTGAAGGCACAAAGAGGGGAATGGAGAAGATGGAAGATCTGTCAAGAAGGAGAGAATATGGAGGGTCTGGTAAGGCGATATCAACGAAGAAGAGGAAGAGGTGAAGTGAAGTGAAAACATGGATGCTTTAATGTGGACGGAGCAGTCATTTCTAATTTAATACAAATGGATTAGATTTTTACATGGTATTGGACTAGGGGCAACAAAGTGTATTTGAATTGTTTTTGTTTTGTTAGTTTGATCTGCAAATAAAAAGGGCCGAAGCCCAAATTTGAATTAAAAAAAAAAAGAAAAAAAGTGCATGTGTTTCCCGAGTTGACATGACTCATAATCTAATATAGGCAATTTTACAAACTAGGTACCATTTTCAGATGTTCAGATAAACTAGGATGTCCAGTCTATGAATTACATATGGAGAGTTGGAGACTGAACAGGCTGTAGTTCTGTAGTGGAACTGGGAGAGATGAGGTAGTATAGTCCATTCAACTCATGCCTTGTGCCAATCTTCCTTCTTGTACTGCGGAACAACAGTCATTTAAGAATGACATGAAACAATTTAGAGTACTAGATAAATGACTGATTGGTATAAGGTTGAAAGGGGAACTAGGGACATACATAGCATTATTCTGAGTTAAAGAAGGTAAGAGAGTGGCGTGACCAACTCCTGTCGCTATTGTCTGAGATCCATTGACTTAGGTAATAGTGGTATGAGATTTAGAATAATAATGTTAGACAAAAGAGATTTGTTATCAAAAATATGGTCAGAAGTGCTTGAGTCAATGACCCGAGGACCAAGAGTAGTGGACTATAAGATACAGCAATAGGATTATCGGTTTGAGCAACTGAAGCTACTTGTGGAGATGTCTGCTTACCTAGCTGATATTGAAGAATGTTATTGTAGTCTGCCTCGGATAAAAAATTTGATTGGTTGGGTTATCGGCGGATTCAGTCTGAGCAACATGAGCAATTATTGAAGTTCCACCATGTAAAGAGGAAGGTCCACCATGTAAACTATATAATACCTCACGAGTATGACCCAACTTGTTACAGTAGCTACATGTAGACTGACTTCTCTCAAAACAACCTCGATTCTGATTCTCTTTCTGAGACATGAGAACATATGAGTTTGGTGATGTCACTGTATGATTAGACGAAATAGGTGCTGTAGCTGTCTCTAAAAACTGAGAGAATAATCATCCATGGTAAGAACAGTAAGCTAGCCAAGATTTGGTCATGTACAAAGCCACGTTCAGATGGAAGCCCAGCAAATTTCAAACTAAAACATCTCCTGCATTGCTCCAATTGTTTGTCAATATTTTTCAATAGTGGGCATCAACTCTTTGAACTCTTTTATTACTGCTTGAACCTGTCCAAGATAGGTAGACATATCCAAATCTTGCCTTTTAAGGTTAGTCAACTGAGAAATTACATAAATGAGCAATGTCATTTGTGTATAACTAACAAGCCTGTTTCCAAACTAGAAAGCAAGTTTGAAATGGATAAACTGGAGCCATCAACTTCAAATCAATATATTTCTACAATAGGCTTCACAATTGAGCATCAATCTTTTACCATTCTCTAGATTTCTCATTAATTGTTTAATGATCTTGAACGCCTTGTCCTTTGCACCATAATTGAGCAGAAGAGGATCGAGATAAGTAGTTTGCATATCTTCTAGGGTAATCACTGAATTTGAATTTCTGGAAGCCATGGTTTTAGAACCAAAAGCATCAGATCTGAGCGACATTTTTGATGAATAAAAGGAGATTCGACACCAATATCAAATCAAGTGAAGAAGGCTTTACTAAGTTTCATTTTCCCTTAAGTACAAAGACAGTAGGAACAAATAGCTAGAAATTAGAAAAACCTCATCGTAACAGTGTATTTCGCTGAGTAGTGACTGACCTTCTCCGAAGATAGCTGCCGTAGTCTAAATGGAGTGGAAAGTGGATAGATCGAGGTAGGTGTAAGAGGTGAGTCCCTCAGGAGGAAGAATCTAGCCGGAAAGTGATTTGAATAGCTCTCACGCGCCAGCGTATGAGGTGAGTTTTCTGGAAAAATTCAGAGGACTTCCCGACGTTTGAGGGCACGTGGAAGCTCCGATGGGGTTGGGTTTGATAGTCGGGAGATGTCGATCTTAGTGCAGTTGGTTGATGTACAACCCTCATAGAAAGTAGTGCCATTATAATTACAGGAGAATATGGCACAACAATGATGTTTCTCATTTCCCTAATATCATTGGTTAGATGCAGAGTTACTAATATTTCCACACGGGCTCTAATACCATGTGAGAAAGCCGAGAAGGAAGAGAAAACACTACTTGATTATCCCTCAAGCTATTGGGGTTTAAATAACTAAATTTATACATCTTAGAGAGCAAAGGAAATCAATACATAATTAAAACATAATTAAAAGGGAGTAATAAAGCTATATGCTATATCTACGATATTCTAGAGAACTTGATACTTATAATTCGCATATTTTGCCACCTTTAGAGATAAATGTCACTTTGAAATTATAATGATTTGATATATCAAACAGCAAAAGGCAATTGAACTTCTAAGTGTACAAGTGATTCATATACCAAAAGCAAATGTTGTACTTTGAATATGATGGAGAAAATGTCAAAGATGAGAACCATAAAGTTATTTTTTTTGTTTTTGGATATCAAGCAACTCTTGATGAGGATGAAGAGAGAGAGTGCTCTAGAGTGGACGATTTAGGTAACCTTGCATTAAAGGATAAAAATAGTGAAGATTGAAGGTTAATACCTAAAAGCAAGGGAGTTAGTTATATAATATATTTGGTAACTCATGGGTTGGAGATACGGGTGATATTGTTTCATAAGGTTAATGTAATTAAAAAGCATAATTGAACAGAAGGATCTCTAAATGCTGATGTGATTGGGGCTCTTGATGAACTATAACTCAGACCTTGAAATAAGGTGGTGTGGAGTGCTAGGTTTTCAGAGGTATCATATTGACGAAAATGAGTTTACTTTCACAGTTACTCCATCTTATGGAGAGTAGAATTATGTCTTTATTCTGTCTAGGAGAAACCTATTCTCGTGCACTTTGATACTTCCAAATAGCCCAACACTAATCATAATTTTTACTTGGCCATATACTGTTTCCATTTGTGAAGGTAAATGTACAAAGTGGCCTGATATTGTCCACACATTCCTTGTGGGTGCACTGTTTAAATATTCCCAGGAGGTCCTTATTCTGTTTCCATTGCACACATGATATTTACTAGAGATGCTAAAAACAACCCTCATGGTATCCTATATGAATCAATGTTTCAGTTTGAGTTTCAGATCCATTGAGCAGATTTAGTCCTTTTCGTTCAGTCCCTTATTTAAAAGAACACAAGTTCTATTCAATAAATGTTGCCACGTCAATTCACTTTTTGTTGGTTATTCTTGGTTTTCTTTTTGTTCCACATGAAATTTTGTGAACATCTCTACTGACGAACCATTTCAATAGTACAGGTGCTGCGTGCCACGAGGCACGACCATGGAAGTAATGAAAAAGAAAAGTTATGCAGTTGGACTGTTTTGTGGCTTACAGTGTTGAAATCACTTGAGCCATTTTTCTATGAGAACCTTTAAAATTTACAAATTTAAAGGAGAAAAACAGAGATGCAAAATTTTTCATTAGAGAAGAAAAAACATGAACTGAGAAAGATATTTTGTATGAAAATGGAAGAGAATTAATAAGATATTATCACCATAAGCAAACAAGAGCTAGGAAGCAGACAATTTATAACATATTCTAGCAGCTAGGAAGCATATATCAACAAGGGGATGCTTTAGCTGATTATTGCAGTGTTGTGAAAGGCGACCGCCTCGTCACCAAAGGCGAGAGGCGAGGCAAGGCGACACTGTATCGCCTTTTAGTGTCGTGGCGATGCGAAATCCAAAAGGCGCTGTAATGGAGAGAATGGCGACATGGCGATAAAGGCGACAATGGCGTCGCCTTTTTGTTTTTTTTCCAAAAGTGCCATCAATTTAGGGCTTTAACAGTTAAAAAGAAATTTTAGGGTTTACTTGCAATTTTGCACTTACCATCGACTCTGGGGCTCTAGGATTTAGCGACTTCTCCGGACCAGACCATCGACTTCTCCTCTCGACTGTCCGACACCACACCATCGAGGCATCGACTTCTCCGACTCTGAAGTCCGACCAACAGGTCCAGCACCAACAACTTTTGGACTGATACATATTTCTTCTTCTTCAATTCCTTTTTGTTTTTCTTCTTCTGATTTCTTTCCTTTTTTTATGCTTCGGTAACAGTTAACCTTTGTTTTTTTCTTCTTAAGTTAACTGTTAACCTCTATTTGAAGATTTTGAAAATCTTGAAGAAGAATAGACTTTTAGAGTTTTAGTATTGCTTGTCTTATGGATTGTTGAGTCATTCAAATTCTAGACTTTTAATATCTACTATCAATTTTAGTTTCTGAATTGAAATATTTGCGAATATGTTATTGTTATTGAGATTTTGATTATTTATATATGCAATTAAATATTTTAATTTTTTGGTATTAATTGGCGCCACTTCAAAAAGGCATGCGCATCGCCGCTCGCCTCGCCTCGTGGCAAGGCGGACCCTTGTCGCCGTTTGTCGCCTTTCGCCGTCCAAAACACTAGGTTAATGCAAGGCGTATTGGAGAGGAGAGAAGACGGAAGAAAGCAATTGGATATGTGATTAATCTTGATTTAAAAGCAAAAGTGCAAAAATTGTCCTTGATAGAATTTAACGGAGAGCATACATCAGTTAGGCCGAGGTCACTTGCATTGATGTAAATAAGGAGGCGAAGAAGCTCTGGTGTGTGGTGGATGAAAGTTTTCGTTATAAGTGTCATGCTATTGGTATTATAAATTGATTACAAGTGTTATATAATGTAAACATTCCTAGTCATGGACCACTTCAGTGAACAAAGTAAAGGAGAAAAAAAACTCCTGTTGTATTTTCCATGTGTTTCAAGCATATAAGTTTGGGCTAGTGCACTAAGCTTCTATATTATGGTGCCCTGGAGAGAGTTATATGCATGTAACCATTATTATTGCTTGCAGAGAAACATTGTTGCCACTTGCATCTTTTTTCTTGGTCACATTGAAGGAATTATCGTTCCATTCTCTCTGTTAACTTCATGTGTATTTGATTATAGAGGCATTTTACCAGGTTTTCCAAGCTTGATGTTCACATTTATTCCCTTCTCTGTATTGTTATTATCACTTTCTTATTATCTTACGCTTCGATTCTAATATAACCCATTGTTTCCTTTACTTCAGTTATCATATTGTTTATTGTTGCTACTGCTCTTTTCTCCATATATTTTCATACCTGTTTTGATATGCTTTACTTAAGCCGAAGGTCTACCGAAAACAACCTCTCTACCTTCATAAGGTAGGGGTAAGACTGCGTATACTCTACCCTTCCCATACCCCACTTGTGGGATTACACGGGGTATGTTGTTGATATTCACATCTAACTGGGAAAATACTGTTTTACAGTTGGTGAACCAGACTGAATTTTCCCTTCTTTGCCTTCAATTAGTGTGCTAATTCAACTGAATCCTTTCTTACACTGTAGGAGAGCGAAAAAGGGAAATGCATGAAATCAAGGAGCACTAAGTTACTCCATGTTAGAGAGTTGTGCGGTAAAGTCATTGCATCCAGAAAAGGGAAACTAAATTTTCAAATGGAATTCCTGAAGAAACAAGCATCAAACCCTCTGGTATGCTCCATGCACCTTTAATCTTTGTGTTGACTTCACTTTGCATGTCCTTGACATTGTATATAAATCTGGAAATAGCATCTAGTTGAGCTTTCCATCTTTCTGGTTACTTTATTTTGGTTTAGTAGTTGAATTTCTGGTAGATGAAAATTGCAAAGCAAAAGCTGAGAAAAGTGGGGTTGGTTCAGTTCTAAACAGAACTGCTAGTGTAAGCTGGTCATAGACATTTGGTTATGCACCCTTAACCCTCGAGCATGAAACAAAGATCATATTGAATTTGATACTAAAACCAAACCTGAGGAATGTGATTCAGATATCCAGATCAACAGTCAAGCAAATTATTTTTGTCCACATAAATATGAAGATAACAAAAATGCTGTCATTTTAGTTCAACTTTGGAACGCTAGAATAGTCAAAATCATAATTGAGCCCCAACCTGAGTTGTGTGGTTTATTCTCAGGGGGCTTTGTTATCTTATGCTGCCACTTTTGTACTGAAGAACCAGGTTCTTCAACAATTAATCAAGAAGTAAATGCAGAATAATAATCAACACAAGGATTTTTACATGGAAAACCCCTCCCCGCCAGTAGTCAAAAATCACGACCTACCCCAGTAGACTTTCTCTTAAATCTTCACTAAAACTTGAACAAATTTTATGGTTACAAGCCAAAGAGGCTAACTCTAACACCTTTCACCCTTCCTAGTTGCAACTGCCCATTTCAAGATTCTAACCCAATCTTGAAAGTCTTTACAACTCAAGGAACAAACACCTAATTCTTCTATGAATGTGAAAGATTACAATTTAAGTACAAAGAATCAAACTAGACAACTTAGAACTGTAGCAATCTCTCGATAGGAACATGTTCTTCTCCACGTTACCAGTTGACTCTTTCTCTCGAAGACTCTCTGGATATTTTCTCTTTACGCACTGGAGTCTCTTCTCTTTGTCTTCAACAACATTTATGTGATGCTTTATATAGGAGTAGGAATAGCCTTGTTCTTCTTCTCCAAATCAAACAAAATTTAGTTCAAGAATTCAAGAAGTTAATCCAAGTCAAACTTGGTTTTCATTCACGCGTCGGCCTTCCCTTGTTTTCTCCTATTTCCAAATCTCTTTCTATGTGTGCAGATATGGTAATCTTTCCATCTTGATTTCTTGTTCCTTGATTCATGTGATTAGCCGTAATCCCAATTCCTCAAGGAATCTTTCATGCACTTGTAATCTGCTTTGCGTCTGATCAACAATCTTTTCTAATCTATCGTAAAGGACCTAGTTCCTTCACTTTTTGCAGTGTACTTCTGTAATCCAGCTCTTCCGGTAGACATGTTGAGGAGCTGGTTCTTCTGTAGTTGTTTGTCATAAATACTACCCGTACTTATTCAAGATACGTTTAGTAATTGGTTCTTGTATCATATTTCTTATGTTTGTTAATCATCAAAATTTTCGTGGAATTAGTCGAGGTGCGCACAGGATGTCCTGGACACCATGGTTATCAAAAAAAAAACTTCATATGTAGCATAGCTCATAGCTCAACAAGCCTCGCTGTTATTCCCTCATTTCTTGGCACTGCCAATCCCTGATTTCATCAAAATTGTCATATCATTTTCATTACAATAATGTTCCTAAAGTTGAAGGTTGGACGCCCTGCACTTGTTATAATCTTCAGTTAAGAGTGATATATTACTAGTTGAGGTGTTATACCTTCTTTGTCTTGTTGACTAATTATTTCATAAATTAACAGCTATTTTATCTCGAGTCAACTAGATGGGTGACAGTTTGTCAATGCATTGTATCATTTTCCTAGAAGAACTGGTGCATAAAATTTACTCTAGACCAATCACCAATGGAGCACTCTTACTAAATTTTGGGCTTTACCCGAGAGAATAAATGGATATCTTGCTTTTGCTAGATCACGAGGGTTGATATCACATGCAGATAGTAATTGTTCCATATCGCCCAACTCTCCAGCAATACCAAAATCAAAGGTTAGGATTTTCAAATTCATGTTATTATTTCTTAAAATCATAATTGTCTCTAGAAATAATCCTTTCTTGATAAGTAGGACAAATGTTAATCACTAATCAAAAAGACATAAACAACACCAAGAAGGTCCTACTATGTACCAGAGAGTTACAAAGATCATAAGACTTCTATATTTCCTAAAGAAATTTGAGGAAATCGACTAATGTATCCATATTATACAATCTTCATATTGTACAAAAAAAGCTAATAGATAGAAGCATGCATACAAAAAAAACTGATAGATAAAAGAAGGCATACGCACCCACATGTGCGCACCCACAAAACGCGCATGAAGACGTGTGTGGGGACTAAGCCGACTTGTTTCTAAAGCATCTAGGGGTCGTTCGGTTTCTAGTTAGAGTTATGCATGTATTAGTAAGACAAAAATTAGTTACGCAGGTATTAATAATGTAGGAATTAGTTATACGGGTATTAGTAATGCGGATATTAGTTATGCAAAGTTTAGTTATACATAATTTAGTTATTCATATATTAGTTATTCCATCTTTTACCCTACATAAAATAATACATAGATTCCTTCATAACTTGTACATGTATTAGTTATGATAAAAAGAAAAATACGAACCAAACATTGTATTAGCAATGCTATATTTTATGTGGAAAGAGAAAATCAACCAAACATTGTACGTGGGTATTATTTTTCCTCATTTTTGCAACCAAACAATGTATAGAGTTATGCATGTTTTAATACATGAATAACTCTTCTCTAACCAGCAACCAAACGACCCCTAGTGTTCATTCTTCTGATACCACCCATGAAATGCATGCTGGAATTGTACTCCAAACCTTTCTATACCACTTGTCAAACTTTTGGATGGACCTGCTCTGGTAAACAACTTGAGAGGTTTTGGCATAGTGTTAAAGATATTTGTTTGTGTTCCACCACTGTGAAGCAATTGAACAATATAAAAATAAGTAATGTCTGTTCTTGATACCGTTACAACAGATATACAGCTGCTTCATAAGGCCATTCCGCTACTCTTAAGATTGGATTTTGTGAGCTGAGCACAGTGAACTGATGTCCATCTTAAATAGTCTACCTTCAAGGATGCTTTGTTTATCTCCAAGACTCTAAGGCGAAGTTGTGTTAGGGGAAGTCTTTTGTTTCGGAGTAGTTCAGCAAGTCCTTACAATAAAGGTTCCATTACTATCTGTGACGCATCTCAGAGAATCAGTTTTTGAAGACAACACATTTGTCTCATCTAGCTTCTTGAACAAAGAGGCACATGTCAATTTCCTAGTCATGGCAATTCCTTCTAAGATTTATCTCCCTCTGGCATCAGTATTAGTTGCAAGGTGTCACGAAATTCTTCTTCTATGAAAATATGCCTCATCATTGCTTACTTCAAATGGTTCTGATTAAGAATCCTTCCAGTGGCTTCTTGTGTGCTTCCATTAACCAACATCATATGTAGTAGATGCCAGATTTGTTCGCCAAGGATTGAGCATATCATATCTGGTTTTGGTCATTCCAATACTGTCTTAATCTAGATTGTAACTCCATAGCCATTTCTGAAGGAAACTATTTTTGTTATCTTTAGATTTGACCTCTAGGTCCCTTTTCTTCCCTTTGATCACCTTTCCCATATTACTACATGGAAGTTCTTTGCCTATTTCCTTTCCATAAGAATCTCCTCTTATTTTATCCAATTTCTTCACTACTGCAGGAATAGGAAATAAATACATAATGTAAATTGGGATACTGTCGAGTACACTATTTAGCATTTGTCTACCTTCATGGGGACAAATCCACCTTTTCTAGGTTGACAGTTTCTTTTTCAAACTTCTCCACAATCCAATTCCAAGTGGTCATAGCTTTGTGTTTGGCCCCAAAGAAAGAAATCGAAACATTGACAAAGTATGTTCTGTATATCATTGGTAGGGGATATACATCTCTATGCCAGATTTATAATTTAGAGATAGGTTCCAAGACAAATCGGACAACAATAACATACCCAGTGTAGTCCCACCAAGTGGGGTTTGGGAAGGGTAGAGTGTATGCAGACCTTACCCCTACCTTAGAGGTAGAGAGACTATTTCCGTTAGAGCTTCGGCTCAAAGAAAAACAATCCAAAGAAATCCAGAAAAAGGAGTTACGAAAGTACAAGAAACAACATATACTAACAAAGGAGCGAATAGTAACAGAACAAAAACTACAACCCAACAGTACAATAATCAAGGTACAAGGAATCAGCCGAAACTAACAGAAATCGAAGGACAAGAAACTACAGGAGCAATACTACGATACTAATATGAACAAACAGCAAGACAACATATTGCTACCTACTAATCTTTTAACTTAATCTGTGTCCTCCACCCCCTCTTATCTAAGGTCATTTCCTCGGTAAGCTGTAATTGCACCATGTCCTGTCTAATCACCTCTCCCCAATACTTTTTCGGTCTACCTCTACCTCTCCTGAAACTATCCATTGTCAACCTCTCACACCGCCGCACTGGGGCATCCGTGCATCTTCTTTTCATATGTCCGAACCATCTCAATCTAGCTTCCAAGAAAAATAGGACGAGGTAATTACTTTGACTTGCTTTCATCAGCTCACAGAAAAATAGAATATCTTTTGTATGATATGTGAGATATTGGCTGAACGCTGAAGGCTCCTTGTTGTTCCCACTGTAGAGGCCTCTATATCTTCTCAAATGCTATTTTCAGCATGACCCTTAATCCCTCCAATCAAAGTGTTGAGGAAAAGAGATAAGAGAACGCACTATCTCAACTCCATTAGTTGGAAAGGAACCCTCAGGACAATGAAGATACATCATCCTGTTAATCCACATCTCCCCAAAACCCATGTATTCCATCAAATCCGAAAGGAAACTCTATTACTCTAATTTACATTGTTGAAGACCTTCTCAGCATCCTGTTTACCAAGGAGACACGCCTTACCTGGCCTCACCTCTTGTTGAGGCGTTTATTGGCTACTAAAATGTTATCTGTAATCTGCCTTGCAATGACAAACACCATCTGAGCATCAAAACGAGTTTACTAGTGCAACACTTTGGCGTTTGCAAGTAATTTTGCTATAATTTTGTATATCCGTCGGTCTGGAACCCATTAGTTCCTCCACATTGATTATTATTACTACTACTCCCTCGGTTCCAATTTATTTGTCTGGTTTTGACATGGCATGCGGTTTAAGAAAGTAAAGACGATTTTGTCTAGTTTTGACATGGCATGCAGTTTAAGAAGTAAAGAGGATTTTGTCTAGTTTTGACATAGCATGCAGTTTAAGAAGTAAAGAAGATTTTTGAATCTTGTGATCTTAAACAAAAGATATTTAGAAAGTATCAAAATGTCCTTTTAATCTGGTGGTCTAAAACATGCCATGTGGAAAGTTAGAATTAGAGAGTTGTCAAAAAAGAAAAACAAACATTCTTTTTTATATGGATTGAAAAGAGAAGTAAGACAAACAAATTGAAACAGTAGGGGTATTATTATTTTGAATCTCAGTGCAATATAAGATGCCTGAAGCTCTTTTTGAAAATTTTAAACTGAATGATACATAGTATTGAGTATGTCCTGCTTTAGCACTAATATTTGGAAAGAAAATCGAACTAATCTGAAGCCATTGGACCGCGGGCTTTGTCACCTTCACAACATTTCAACAATTTCAATCCCCTTTTGTCCTTTTCCTCTAGTATATGTCTTCACCCATGGATATGAATCTTGTTATTTTTATTGTTATCTAATCATTTCGCTTTTCCCAGTTCATCTTATTCTTTCTTTCTTTTGTTCTTTCACAATATCTGATTGTTTGGGCTTGGTGTTGGATGGAGGGTTAGAGTTGAGTGAGTTTACCTGTCGAGTTTCCATCTCGAGGGGTGAAATTAATTCTTTCATTAGTTTCGTTTTAGTATGTAGGATCTGTGTCCATTCTATTATGACTAACTGTCACCAAAGGTGTGGCTTTTACTTCCTTCTTGATAAATAAGGGAAATATATTGTATCCTTAAGCTTTGTCAACTCTTCGTCGTCCTTGCCTTTGGTTATTAATGCACTGTAGTCATTTTCTATCTGAAAATATATGTACTGTGTGCATTCAGATTTGGAAGTATGACGGAACTCAAAGAGTTGTTGACAGTGCCTTGGAGCACTTAACTGTTGATCTAAACAAGCCAGAGGGCCTGTTGGAAACTGATATTCTGTTGACAGGTGGCATTAATGGCTCGTTGTGGTATGTCTTCTGTTATAATTGAAGCTAAAAGAGTAACTCAACTGGAGTTGGTTGTAACAGTATATTTTATGAGTATGCATGCAATAATTTATAGTTTTTATAACGAATAATACTGTGTTGATTTTGTTAATTAAGACACTATTTTTCCTAGCTTAATTATAGGAATAAAATATTTCTTATTGTAATTGATTGTCTTTCCTTTATTAGTTATAGGATTCATTGTACAAATAGCCTTTCTAATGAGATGTAAAGACATACACAAATACAAGTCGTTCTCATTCTAAAAATCTTCATGGTATCAGAGCCATTGTTGCCTTTTGAGGTGAGGTTTTAGAGTTCCTTTTTAGAGTTCCTTTTTCTCAAAAAGAGGTCGAGTTTTCTCGTCACTTGCTGTTACAGTAGTTTCTGAGCCCTTTATCAGTGTTGTGGAAAAACTAATACCACCATAGGATTTCGCTACCTTCGGTGACCAAACCCCATAAAACAGATCCGGTGAAGACTGCCGTAGGTGCCGCCAACAGTCACAGCTCTGGCAACACGTCAACTTCACTCGCTGGTGAGTGACATTTTTCGGCGATTTTTATGAAGAACTTTTTCCCTTAGGGTCACAGGCCTCTTCTGACCTCACCCAATCAGCTTTAACTTTTCCTGGCCACTGAAGTAAGGGTCCTGAAGTAGGCAAATCTGACTTCTGCAACTTTTTGAGCTTTTCTCTGAGGGACAAGTATGAAAATAAATTTTCTTTTGAAGTTCAAGGAAATTCTATTTTCTATTTTGGAGTCCTATTAAACTATGGGGGACACAAAGGCAGTGAATAATAATTCTATTTCACAAATTAGTGCTAAGAAACTAGATGGGGCTAGTACTTATCTTTCTTGGTCGAGACCTTGTTTGCAAATTTTAAATCTAGAAAATTGCTTGGTTATATTAATGAAGAGTAGAAACAACCTACTGCATCTCATAATTGTTTATGGGATTTTGACATGGCTTTTGAACACTATGCACCCCCGAATCTCTTAATAGTATTTAGGAAAAGGGTCAAAAATACCCCTCTACTTTTGTTTATTAGTTAAGTTTATCCCTAGTTATACTATAGGCCAAATATACCCTCGCCGTTATGAAAGTATTCAAAAATACCCCTCATTTGGACGGATTTCCCCAAATCAACTTCAATTGCCGAATTTCAATTGAAATTACCCATTACCCTCTTTACCTGACCCGGATCCACCTAAATTAATTAAACCCATACTATTTAAACCCCAAATATAATCACCCCACCCATTTTCCTTCTCTTTCCCCAATGAAGGAAGAAGACGACCAAAACATGATTTGGGTTTTCTTCAATTTGCTTATTCTTGGTCTACTTCTAGTGCTCCTTGTGGAATTACAGAAGAAATTGATGTTCAATGCAGTCTATGATGTTCTTGCAAAATGTGTGCTTAGTTAGAATTTTTGTTAATTAATTCAATTACAATATTATTTATTTAAAAACTATATATCAACTTCATTTTACAATATTAGTTACAAATCTGTAGTTATTTAATACTATTTTTTCAAAAAGTAATATGTATCTTGAATACCTAGTGATAGATAAAATTTAGTAATCTTTCTTAGATAGACACGTATTTGTCAAACATTAACGTTTAGTTTTTGATAATTAAATTTTATATAAAATGAATTAATTGTGTAATTACACTTCTTTGCAACCAAATATTACGTTAGTAATTATATTATAATTATGTTATGACAAACAAACAAGTCTTTGTAGTTACTATATCATGTAATTATTACTAGGCTGTGTAATTACTGCCCTAGTAATTATATCAAATCCAATGAGGTGGCTTTCCAAACAGATCCTTAATGGTCAATTTTCATGCTGAGTGTTTTACAATCAGATATGTACATTCATGTTTGTGGTTACAATTTCTTTAAGCAGCATGGACTGTCTTTATTAGTTAAAATTTTTTGTGATCCATACTTGTTTGATAGATTGTTTTTTGTTGAAAATTCATAAAGGTATGGAACATATTATCCAATGCATTGTTTTGAAGTCTAGTGCGTTCGCAGTCTACTCGAAGTTGGAAAAGTTGGAGAAGAATTTAATCAAGGGATAAAATGCTTGCCAGACCGGGTTTGGCCTCTCAAAGACGGATACGGAGAAGGGTACTATGATTCACCAGGACATGTCTGGAGACCTCCAGGAGCTTTTGTACATATGCCATCGAATATATCTTGTATAAAGATGCCCCAAAAGCACCCTGTATCCATCAGTGATGCTTCTTTAAAGCATGTTCTGTATCCTTTGAAGGGTTTAGCAATTAATAGTTTATTGCCTCATAAAATATGTTTTGTTTGTCATTGTTATATTGTCCTCTTCAATGATAATAAAGTCAGTTTTCTTTTTTGAGGAAGCTCAATGATAGTAATGTAAGTTGGCTGGTATGATTTATGTCTTTGGTGAATCATACTACACATTTGTCTTTAGTCTAAGGCTCTAAACTTTGGATTTGTCGGGTATATTAAATTTCACTTGCCTGTTTGAAATTCAATAAACTACATTAATGTTTTCTGGTGTAAAGCATTTGTTTCGTCTTCCGTTGATCCATTTTACTGGCAAAAGATGGTTGTGCTACTTTCCTTTTGAGTTGTTCTGAAAAGTCTTTCCTTTCTGTAAATAGTATTTTTTTAATTTACTTTTTGTTGCTTCTCGAATATTGGAGTACTAAAGTAGTTAAATAGGACCAACTTATTATTCTTGTAGATCTTCAAATTTGTAAAAAGTAACGATTATCTTCGGTTTTGGGGTCGCTGCTCTTTAATAATTTTAGTTTTTCCACTCCACTCTAAAGTCCGTACCTACTCGAAGTAAGACAACCAAAACATGATGGAGGTTGTATGTTCTTATCACATATTTTTTCCTTTTCTTTTCTTCTTCTGTTTTTTTTTTCTGGGATAGGTAACAAAATTATGTCTGTGCCACACTTGTGAGACTTAATGCTAGAGCTCAGGATAACTACTCTGGGAGCTGAATCATCTGGTGGAACAGTTAACATTCTGAACCTCAGTGAACCACTGGATCTTAATTCAAGTATACCAACTCTTAGAAGAAGAATTTCTGAGATTACTTCATTTGAGTATACAGTTTGGACAGCAGATTGTAGTCATGATCAGAAACAAGCAGTAGTAGGCAAGTTCTTTCCTTCATGCTTTGCAGTTACTAAAGTCCCTTTGCTAATATAGAAATCCAACTTTGGGAATGATTGGTCTTTGAAATGCAATTCCCATGCTCACATTCCCATGTTTTCCTCTCGTTTGAAGTAAATTCTGCTCTTTTCTGATCCAAGTTGTCAAACTTTTAATCAAAATTATGGGTTGTGTCCATTTATTTTATTTGTCCTGCATGTTTTATTGAAGTTCCAGGAAGAAAAATACTTTTCTTCATTTCTAGTTTCTTATATCTTGCTTAATGTTATTTAGGCACCAATAGAGGAGCTGCAATGTTGGACGTAGAAACAGGAGTGAAATCCTGGGTTTGTCGGTCTAAAAGCGACATTTTCTCCGTACAATTTGATAATTCAGTAAATTTCTCATACTCTATCCTTTTTGCTTAATTACTTATTATTACATTGCGTGAAGAGCAATAAGTTGTACAAGAGAATTTATAATCTTGCGAACATTCACGTTGACAATTGGTTCAGAAGATTTAAAATACATGAAGATAACAAATGTTGTCGTGTGTTAGTGAACTAGTAATCCAAATAGGTCATGTTGATTAACTTTTGTTCCTAGAGTTACATAATTAATCAATCCAAAGGTATGCACATTATCACATTCATTTATGTATGAAAACTGAACTGTTGGATCTTTTTAGCATTCTTGCTTATGTGATACATGTGGACACGAATATATTATATGCCTAGCTTCTTCAAACATGTCTGTCATCTGCAACAAGCTGTTCACTTGATGAATTTTTGTGACATTGGAAATGAGAAGTGTCCCCTGGAATCGTCTGTAGCATTTCTTATGCTTCCTGGAAGGTGAAGTTTCTGACATCGTGTTTTCAGAATATTCCTTCTTTTCTATTGCAGGAAAATATTGTTTTATGTGGGCTAAGAAATGGAACAATTATGTCCATCGACAGCCGTCAAAAACCAGGAGATTTTTCTGGTAGACTTCCTCAGAATAGAATTCCATGCCATGCTAATGGGTCTTCTAGTAGGTTTAAAGGCTCTGCTAGAGATTCCTTCCAGGTATCAACTGCTTTCTTTAGGAGTGTGTACGTTCTTTTCTTTCAGTGAAATTCCCTCCAGCCCACCGCATTTGCCACAGCAATAGTGAACTTCCTCTATTCCAAATCACAGACATGGTTTGAGTTTATGTTAACACTCAAAGATGAGCAATTTGAGAGTTCATTTTGGAACAGGACACAATTGTTGGGAACTTCCAAATTTAATTCTGAAACCTAAAGTTAAATGCCCCTTTTACGTCGGGCAGTCTAACATTCATTTAGATACAACAAAGCTAGTCATTTTAAGTGGATATCAAGTCAAGACAACCAAAGATAAAATTAGATTGGGTAATTTAAGAGAAAGTAAAAACTAAAGGCATCATTTGGAGCACTTGATTAGGAGCTTAAATCATTTGAACAAGTTTGTTCACAGAAATTCGTATAGTTGTTCCAAATGTTGCAACAATGGAAGTATTGAATGTGAAAATTGTTCTTTTAATTCAATAAGATACCAATTACTTCGTGGTATTAATATCAGTTTTCATTTAGGTAGGGCCTTGGGGGCTATGAATGTGACAGAAGAGTTCACATCATTTGCACATGTTTAACTCATTGTCATTGGATTGGTTTTCTCAATTGTTGGTGTAATGGAAGTATTTAGTGGGAAAATTGTTTAGACGGTTCAAGAAGACTCCTAATGCTGTCTTCTCGTTATGCCAGTTTTCATTTAAGAACAGCCTCATAGGCTATGAATTTTCTGCTATACTCTTAGATTTTTGTGATTGAGGATACTATGAGAGCTCCATTTTTGTTAGATGAACACTTATACTAATTGGTGGATATCTTTTGTCTATGCAGATCAAAGGGAAGATGTACCACTGTAACACAATATCTATGCCTTCATCGGTTTGTTGGTTAGTGAGCTTTTTTTGCAATATTACGTGAGGATTTTTCATTTCTTTGCTTAATTCATTAATGAATTCTTTTCTTAAATTTGTCTTCTTTTTTTTTTTCTGATATTGCAGTTTGGCATCTTTGAGACTTTATGACCAATGTTTCCTGGCAAGCTCTATGGATGGATCGGTTAGTATCTTAATGTGATTCCTTGGGCTATATACTTGGTTTTTCTCTCAGCTATTTTTGCAATCCTTGATGATGAGAAGTATCTTGATGGCTTGAAATCCCACTCAAGTTTGTCCCTTAATGTTTGTGTTAAAAGGGCTCCAGAAGAACTGATTCGTTTATATGGGGTAATAGCAGGAGACCAGTTAGTCTCTTTGCACATAATGTAGTTGTGGCAGCGGAAATCATCTTTGGGAACATGCTTTATTGAGATTTCAAAAATACATAACGTATTGGTGGGCACCTGAATCTCAAATTCTCGCATTCCATAGATGCCAGGAAGCTTATGATTATTATCATTATTCTTTAGTTTCTCTTAGCTATCAATAACTTTTGAGAGGCAGAGACAATGAGAGAGACTACTGGCCGACGACTGCGGTGTGCTGGTATTACCTAGTATTTTCCTTGCATGATTATTTGACTTTTAGGTTTTCCTTTACAAGGTCTCTCTTTTGTTGCATTTCCTGCTAAAAGTTTCCATCGACTTTATAAGAGGTCCAACAGTATGCTAACAGTTTGGGTTTCTCAATTTGGAATAAGATGGACTGATTTTATTACAACTGGAGTTTCTAAGCTGACCTATGTTTCTAGAATTTTAGGCCTTAAATTTGGCCTCTTTGAACACCACTGGGGTTATCTTTACATTTTCATAGTTTGCGATGACCTCTTGTTTGCGAAAATCTGCATTTTCTCTTAATATTTTGAACTTTATTCTTTTTTTCCAAGGGAGGGTCAGGGGTTCCCCAATAAGAAGAAACATTGATCTTGATCAATGTTTAACTCCGGCTTGTGCAAGGGGTCGTTTGCTTGCTGAACAAGTTATACCACGATTATAATATTGGGATTATAATACAAGGATTAAATAATGACGAGATTATTTTAGTGGAATTGGTAAATGTTTGGTTCATTGGACTAAAAAGGGGATATATGGGATATGATATAAAACATAGGTTTTACTCTTAGATAAATTGGGATAAACTTTATTTAGCATTTTAACCTTGATTTTTTAAAGGAATTTAGGAGAAGAGCTTTGAAGAAGTGTATCTTTATCATTTTGGTGTTCTATCCCGTGATTAGTAATCCCGGGATTGCTATTACATATTGAATGTGGTATAAAAATAATACCATAATTGTGGTATAAATAATACCGGGATTGCTAATTTGGGAATTAAAAGTTCAACCAAATACGAAATAAAAATTCTCGTACTTTATCACGGGATTGTTATCCTTTATCCACAAATCAAACGATCCCTAAATTTGTTATCAAAAGCTGAATGGTTTATTATGGGAGGTGAGTGTGTTATGCACTCTGTCATTGTCTTAGTGCATATAATTGAGTGATTTGGCTGATGAGAAAAGGATCATGTAATTAGTCTGTCTTGCAAATGTGGATTATTTGTAACATTGGCATATTTCCAGATAAAGCTTTATGATCATCGTCTTATGAGTGGTGCAATTCAATCTTATGAGGGAAATATAAATTCTCATAGTCGGATACAGCTTGGAGTTGACCCATCAGAGACAATTGTCATGTCAGGTGGCTATGGCTTTATGACGCTTGTATTTTTTTTCTCAGTGCAATAGAAAAATGTGAACCACTTGCTAAAGACACTCTTGTTAGGTGGAGAGGACTATCATTTGCGGATATGGAGTATCAAATCTGGTGAATTGCTATTCGATGATAAATTCATGGACACAATCCCCTCGGTTGTACGCTGGCCAAAAACTGAAGGTATTACCTGCCTTTGCTTGGTCCATATACCTCTAGTAATACATCTCTTCTTTCCTGTGATAGAAAATGTCCAATTTCTGATAGGTCTCCTAGGAGTGGGAAAGCAGATCCAAGGTGCATGGCTTGGATCTGAAGAAGGGTTGTTTTTCATGGACTGGCCTTGAGGAATGTCTTCTTGGTGGTCTCTTACTTGGAATATTCAGAACTTTGCACATACGACTGTCTGCTGGTTTTGAATGATACACAACGTACACCTGATTGTGAATGGAAACTGACAGACAGTAATTGTAGCTCGTCGACGTTAATGAAATCAACTTTAGCTCAAATTAAGAGCTTATGAAATCTTGGCTTTCCCTCGAGGAGTTTCTTCCTTCTCATATTATGTATAACTTACAGAAAGGAGTCTAGAACTGAAAAACTCCAGGGTAGGTTGTAACTGAGTCAGACTTTTATCGGATTTGTTTATTAGATCAATTTTATTTTAGTTGTTTCAGCTGATCATATATGTCCTGGAAATTTTATCTCCTGAAGCAGCTGTTTATATTGTTAGCTGATCAAAGCTAATTTAATGTTCAGTTTATGCGTTGAGTTAGGTTGGAAGATTATATTCGAAAAGTAAGTAAGAGATAATAGGATTTAATTAAAATTGAGTCAACAGGGAAGCAGTCTGGAATAGTTTAAGAGGGTGTTTGGTTTGGCTTAAACCAGCTGTTATGCTCTTTTAAAATTTTTGTAGTGTTTGATAATACCAAAAAGTGCTTCAAGAAAAGTATAGAAGTGTTTTAAAAAAGCCAACAGCCAAAAATGGCAGATGCCATTTTTTTTCTTCTGTTAAATGTGAAATGGGACATTTTTTTGTAGATTTGCATTAATTTGTATCAGTTATGAATACACTATACTGTGAATGTTCATCAACGCTCCTCCTACCGCTTCATAAAGAAGCTTACAAGTAGCTCATAGAGATAGCTTGCAAGAAACTCTTAAAAAGCTTTGCAATAGCTTTTTGAAAAGTCCTGTAATAACTTTTTGAGCCATACAATCTTGCAAATAAACTTCTTACCACTTCATAAAGAAGCTTACAAGTAGCTCATAGAGATAGCTTGCAAGAAACTCTCAGAAAGCTTTACAATAACTTTTTGAAAAGTGCCGTAATGATTCTCTGAGGCTTGCAATCTTGTAAATAACTTATATAGATAGCTTGCAAACATTTTCTGAAAAGTCTTATAACAATTTCTTGAAAAAGCTTGTTGTACCTTCTATTTGACTTAGTTCATTTTATAAGAAAAAGATTAAGAGTAATAAAATATCTCTTCTTTTTTATTTAAAAAAAAACAATTTATTCTCTCTTTTGTTGTTTTATATTTTGTTATTATTTCACAACACATTATTAATATGAGATTTAAACTAACTGAATTCAGTCTCTTTTTTAGTGTTTATCTCCGCTGTGAGGTGATAGATTATCCTTGCGTACTTGATCAAATCAAGTTCATTCTAGCATTATGAGGCAAATCATATCCTTTAGGTACTAAGTTTTCCTTCGACATTAAGTAAATATGTTTTATAAAATTTTAATCCTCTGAATAGGTAAAGCCTTTCTACTATCATTTTTCCAAAGATACTTATTATTAAGTTATGTTTTTAATTTGAGTTTTTTCATGAGCTTAAATAATTATGTTTATTATTGGGAAAAGACGTAAATATCTTCCTAATTATGACCGTATTTCTAACTATATACATTTTTAGGGGGTTTTATTATACTTTTATACTACTTTAAAAATAAAATAAATATACCCTTAACTGTTGAGGTGTGAGAGAGTGTGCTCAATCTTTTGGAGGCATATAAGAGGTTAAAAATAAATTAAAACCTAATTAATACCGACACATATCACTTTTAATTGAACACTTTATAATTAATTAACATTAAAAATTAAGCAGATATCTTTTAAATTATTTTTCTTTCCTTCTCTGTTTTTTAGTAGAGCCAATACTAAAAAGAAAAAAATAAATAAAATTTGACTCTATTTCACAAAGAAAGAAAAATAATTTAAAATATATCAATTTAATTGTTATTTTAATTAATTATGATGTTAATTAATTACAAATGTTCAATTCGAAAATAATATATATTTATATTAATCAAATTTTAAGTTATTTTTTATTTGTCGCATGCTTATGAGAAAATGATCACACCTTTTTTGCCTCTCAATATTTAAGAATATATTTATTCTATGTTAGAATAATTTAAAGGGATAATAAAACTCCATAAAAAGTATATAATTAAAAATATGTTCATAATTCAGAAATATTTATGCATTTTTCCTTTATCATCTACATAGTGCCTCTAAGTCAATTAGTGTTGTAATATCACTCAAGTCTAAAGTGAACAAATATGTGAAGTAATTTGAGCATTTTGCTTGTCCTTGGGTTAAATCTTTCTATCATCATTTTGTCTTTACGTGCAAATAACAAGTGATTTGTGATCAATAAAAAGTATTATCGGATTTTATACCCACGAAATGAATCAAGAAATTAAGGAAGTTTTCAATACCGATAGCAACTCCGTTGAAGTAATTGTAGCAGCTACATGACCTGATCAATTCGATGAGGCACTCGCCATCTATTTTTATTGTTCAAATCTTTGACAACACGAAAAACCATGAATAATGCTTAAATTTTTTCGGGCCATTATTTTCTTTGTTTTAATTTATGTGAAAGTATTTAATTGAACATATAATTTAAAAATAAAAGAAAGATTTTTTAAAATTTGTAATCTAAATTAAGACGTAGATATTTGTGAGACTGTAAATCTTCTCGTTAAGAATAAAATGAAAAGCTTAAAATTAATAATTATTAAATATAAAAATGTATTAATTTTTTTTAAACTGACTTAAAAAAAATGGCATATACATTGAGAGAGAAAAAAACATACAATAACTATTTTGATATTTATATTTGTATGCATATTTGCATAATTATAGGTTTCTGTGCATTCCAATAGTGCCATAACCATTACATGTGATGTTTGAACAATTCATGAATTTCGAAATACTAACCAATATTATGTATGTCTTGTCTTTATGTTCAGATTCATGTACAAGGTTTTAGAGGCGTCAATTTGTTCAAGAAGAGCAATATCACGAAGCAATTATAAAGTGAATAATAATAATAATAGATTCACTTCATCTCTAGCAGAGTTTACGAGAAATATGTGCTCATTAGAAGTGAGAAATGTTTTTCAAGTCTTATTATGATTAGATTCATTTATATGAATCATCACTTCTGATAATATTTTTAAAGGCTTGTTATCATCAACTGAAGATATGTTAGAGAATAATTTCTCAATATTACATGACTCAAAATTTATTTTTGAAGTAGCAATATTCTAAAGGGTATTAAGACATCAGACTGTGTTTTGATGAAGACTGTGTTTTGGTGAATGATAATGACTCGAAATTGAATTTGAATTTCAATGCATCATATTAAAAGTATAATAATGACTGAGATGAAATAATGTGCTTTTAATGAACCTTGAAGTTCATCCCCTTGAATCTTCTTTATTCCTTGAAGTGAGTGTTGTAACATATGAAACATTCGAGAGGAAATAATATAATAATAATCGTAGTCTATATCATGGTTGTGGATATGGACGTGGCAACTGGCAAGGGATGAAATAATTACTGTTATTATAGTTGTGTTGGTAAAAATGTGTCTGAGATGAGAATTGGACACATGACAAAGAAGGTTCCATATATCGAGATATGTAGAGGGGTTCCAGAACTATGTTCAATGCGTTAGAACACTGTGTCAATGAATTTCTAGTATAAGTATTCAAACTTTGTCCTTAACATATACAACACATGCAGGATAGTCATCCCGTATACTCTAAGAAAAGATAGTTGAAGATAACCATGCATTCTGGCATTCAAGGGATCACTATCTATCCTATCTAAGATTCCATGATCTTCACACTAGAAACGACTAGTACGTGCATAAGGTTAGGAGAGTTTGTTATCTAGATCAAACCTATATTTACCCCATAATTCTTGAATTTTTTCCCATCAAGTTTCTCATTTGAATATAATACTATTTACTATTATTCATTGCAAACACACGACTATTTTCGAGTATTCATTTCATCATTCAAGCAATTTGTTTTCAGTTCTAGTAGATCAAATAAGAATTTCATTACCTTTCTAATTTAATTATTTTGATTATTCTTAACTACTTCGTTTGGTATCTTCATTATTATTCATTGCTTCAAACCTAACACAAAAGATTTACAAATAATTGGATTAATTTTGTTTCTATAGACCCCTTTCAAGCAAATTCAACCAGTTTTTCTAATAAATAATTTTTTGGCTAAATAGTTTGGCGCCCACTATGGCCTTAGCAATATTAATTACTCGAAGTTATTTTAATCCTTCATTAATTTTGTGTTTGCAAGAAAAACAATGGTTGCATAGGAATATAGCCGATGCTAAGACACGTGACACTGCTGAACTCCCAAACCCAAAGAATGATGGCCACTACATGGTGGTGATGACTAGGAGTGGTAAGACCACAGTTGACCCCCTTTTTCTGGTTATAGTTGAGCGGAAGAAAGAGAGCATAATTGAGGAGATTGAGAAGAGTGTTGAGATGGAGAATGCTAAGTTGCCAGAGGCCCCGATAGGTGAGATAAACCCTGACACTGATCAAGGAGCGACTCAATTGTACAGAGCTATACCGCGACCACCGCCACCGTTCCCTCAAAGAATGAAGAAAAAGGCGGAAAATGGTAAGTTCCAGAAATTCCTGTCATTTCTTAAGCAATTATCTGTGAACGTACCATTGGTTGAGGTATTGGAACAAATGTCGGGATATGCTAGGTTTATGAAGGACTTGGTGACAAAGAAGAGATCTATAAGCTACGAGTTGATAGACAATGTACATCACTATAGCGCCATAGCTACACTAGTCTTAGCTTAAAAGAAAGAAAACCCGGGTGCTTTCAGTATACCTTGCACCATTGGCAATGTCGAGTTTGCAACGACACTTTATGATCTGAGAGCAAGCATCAACCTGATGCCCTTGGCAGTATTCAAAAAATTAGGCTTAGGAGCCCCCACACCGACCACTATGTGGCTATTGATGGCCGACAGAACTGTGAAGAAGCCAGTGGGGATCCTGTTCGACATGCTTGTGAAGGTAGACAAATTAATATTCCCAGCAGACTTTGTGATTTTGGATTGCGAGGTTGATTATGAGGTCCCCATTATTTTGGGGCGACCATTCCTTGCGACTAAGGGCCTTAGTAGATGTGGAGGTTAGCCAGCTGAAGTTTAGACTAAACAAAGAAGAAGTCACTTTCAACATCTGCCGGACAATGCAGCAACCTAAGGAATACAGTGTAATCTCAACATTAGAGGATGAATCTGAGTCACTTCACGAATTCTGAGTAGTCAAGAGACTTGCGTCGTGCCGCAACATTAAATCAAGCGCTTCTTGGGAGGCAACCCAAGTGGTGGCGTGGTGAATTCTGAGTAACTGGGCCACCTGCGTCGTGCCGCGACGTTAAATCAAGCACTTCTTAGGAGGCAACCCAAGTGATGGAACTATGTGTGTTCAGTGTGCAGGGAAAACAAAAACAAGAGGTAGAAAAACTACTGAAAGAGCAGATCCTATGGCTTTCAGTACGACTCGTGACAACATCATATGAGCTATAGCAGGAGGCGTGGAGAGGTTCAGAGATGTATCTCGAAGCAAAGACCTACGAGTCATCCTACGGACTGTACCCACCTTGTATGAGTCATGGTTTGTACCCTTAGGTCCTTAGGTAAGATCTTTAAAACTTTGAATTTCAGGTCCAAGGGACGAGTCGTAGGGTCTTCCTATGACTCATGGTACGAGTCGTGACGGGTCAAAACCTTTAAACTTACCTGACTCGATCTAGATTTTTAAATCTTCCCCTCACCTATTTTAAACCCCGGACCTAACACGACCCCTTTCCCATGCAAACAAAACCAAAGCACGAGCCATACCTACGAATCCTTCACACCCGTAACTCAAAAACAAAGAACAATCAAGAAAATTTTTTTCTCAAGCAATTCATCTCAATCCTAATTTTGTCCTACTAGTCGAAGAAAGAAGCAACAAGTAAGTGTATCATATTGAATATCGAGAAACATATGTGCTTGATGTCAGGATCGTCTAAACCCTTATGAGTCTGTGTTTGCTCGAAAAATTTAAAGGAGACAATGATTAGGGGTGTTATTGGAGTATGTGCGACTGGGAAAACATATTTTTGTTGATGAACTTGTGCATTGAAAAATTTAAAATTGAGTTACAGGTAGTGACTAAAAATGGGAGGGGGTGTACTTGTGATTTTTGGGATTTTTGGATTCGTATGAGGGTTTTTCTTGTCGTGTTTCTTTCCCTTGGGTATGCTATCTAGTAAAACAAGCATGTTTAGGATTTTTTTTCTTATTTTGTGATTTTTGTTTAATTAGGATATAACTTAGGGGTACTTAGCCAATGAAAGTGTACTAGTTTTGGATTTTTGAAAATAATTGACCCTATTTAAAATTTTTGATGCATTAGCTATGTATTTGTGAGTGCATACATGATTTTTGTGGATCTTTTGATGTCATTTAGTTTATTAGCACGAGGAGTCTTATTAAGACATGTGTAAACCAGACAGGTAAGGTGAATATAAGTCATGTACCATGAGTGAGTGAGGTGTAATACTTAGTTCAATACTATGTTGAAGATCTAGAATTTGCCTGGTTGGTCTTTGCATAGGCTAAGGATGGTTGGTTAGGATATGATCATAGGCCTTTTTTTGTTAAGCTCACTTTTAGCCTAAATAACCCTACCAAAATCATATAATTCCTTTGATCCCAATTTTGAGCCTTTAATAGACCATTTTTCTTTGATTAACCGATGAACGGCACCCATTTTTTTTATAATGAACCTGTTTTAGCCCTGGCCCTTCCTTGGACATTCTGAAACTCAACATAGGCAAAATGCCTAAGTTGAGGGTGGCTAGAGTAGGGGTTCATGAATGGTGGGAACGAGAAAAAGGGAGAGAAAAGAGAAAAGGTTAAAAATGAGGTGTGGTGTGAAAAAAAAAGAGATGAAAAAGTTGAAATTATTGAAAAAGAAAATGCAGAAAAAATATATATAAAATGCTTGAAAAAGTTGAAATACACCACCCATAAAAATGTACATAAAAGAGGTGAAAAGAGAGGAAAAGGAATAAAAAGAATAAAGGGTGAAATATGTGAATGGTGAAGCCAATGTATGTAGTGCCAAGGAAGGGATAGTCACTCATAAATCTCTCATATTTAGCATGTCCAGCCCTAGAGCCTACATTATAAGCCACTGCAAGTCCTATAGTGATCCTAATTTGATCGTCTAATAAACTGAAGCAGAGAAAATAAGGGCAAACCTATGGTATCTAAAACATAGTACTTGAAACTTCTTTGTGAGAGTGAGCGTCTCGCTTGTTTAGTCCCATGCAATATTTGACATTATATCTGCGACTGGGGACTTCATTTGTTGTAAGGGTACATGGATTATGTTTACTTTTACCATTGGTCTGTGTGAAAAGCATCAGTGATGACTTGATTGCTTGTTGATAGCTAGATGACATGTCTTGATCCCTGTTTATCATGTTTTGTGGTTGCTTGTAGTATTAGCTGATGCTAGTTCATGGAAAAGGGGTCAGAAGTTGTTGAATGTAGTGCAAGTTTTGTTTAGTATTAGCTGTAGTATTCTAGGTTTATTTTCTAGGTGAGCATCATATTTAGTTTTTTTTTCTTTGCCTGAGGACATGCAAAAGTCTTAAGTTGAGGGTGTTGATGTGTTGTGAGTTTACCACACTTTCGATGCCAAAACTAAGAAAATAGCATGGACTTAGGTATGTTTATATAAGTCACTTTTTCTTTTGTTACAGGATAAGTAGGTGTTGGAGAATGTGCAAAAGATAGCCTGAAAGTGCAGAAAATAGGCTTAAGTCATAAGTCTCCGTATGAACCATAGGTTGATGTTATGAGCCGTACTGAAGATCGTGAAAAGTTTCAGAAGGAAAAGTTATGAAGAGTGCATCCTATGACTCTCAGTACGAGTCATACAATACTGGTACAGGTCGTAGCATTGAGTCATGGAAAGATTCAAAAGATTTGCATAAGAGGCTGACTACTGACACGGATAGACAGTACAAGTCGTGGCATCAAGGTACGAGTTGTACCATCACACTCGTGAAGAACTTCAGAAAAATTGAGAATTCTCAGAGTTAGACCATGGAAGAACAGTACGACTCAGAGGAAGCATGTACAAGTCGTACCAAGGTCCAACACTTAGCCAAATTTCAGCCGGCCAAGAACATATGAAAAGCAGATATGACCCGTACAAACCTTCTACGGGACGTAGGATCAATCGTGGCATAAGAGGCACCAGTTATAGAAATTCACCTTGTTAGCCTAGGAAAATAATTTTTATGTCTGTATAAATACTTTTTATGTTTTGTTTTCATGGGGAGACGTGAGAAGTAGTTAGAAAACATTGAGACAAGATAGAATTGAGTCGATTGACTTGTGATCAACCTTTTCTTGATTTTCTCTTGATCTTCATACTTTGTTCTTGAGGATTTTGCTGATTTATTTAAAAAAGTTTTTCTCTCATACATAATTGTAAGTATTGATTTATGTATTTAAATATGAATGCAAATCACAATCTTGCAACTACGAGAGGCTAAAACCTCCATAGCTAGGGTTGTGGGAACCATGATGGATTAACATGCTAGGGTTACATAAAAGTGATTCAAAACCAATGCAGAACACTTGTATTGTATTCTCTTCATACTTAAATGTTTCTTAACAGTGTACAACGTTAGGACTTGCCCGAATTCTTTACTTGCTTGAGCTTAGAGAGGTAGAGATTAGGAAAAGAGAATTACAACAAAGCTTTGATCTTGATAATTATTATATTAACTTGAGATGTGGTCGTAGGATAGTTAAATTTGGGACATATTGATAACGGTTAGTTTGCAATCACTCATGAGACCTGACCCGGTAATTGAGTATAGTCATCCAATAGGGACGAACCAGTCGTTTGGATGAACCTCAGTTATCAGTTCTACAAGTTAGCATTGGTGATGATCACGTATATATACCTGAAGCAGTTATGAACTCATGGGGAACATAAACCGTAGTTATCTTTCATTCTTGATTTCAACCCAAATTTTAACAGTTGTTTTTAATTATTGTTTTCTTTATAACCCCCAATTTGGAGTAATTACCCAACAAGTTCACTTACTGGCTTTGGTCTAGTTCTTCTATATTCCCTGTGGGTTCGATCCAACCTCTTTGTTGGGTTCTTTATTGAAAACGTCTGCTTCATACTTCGGTAGGAGGTATAATTTGAGAGTTATCAAGTGGCATCATCCCTTTTGAGGACAAAATTGAATTAAAGGTAAATTTATGAATAGGACATGAGAAATGCAAGCTCTAAGGCAAGCCTTGAACGTGCAATGATTATGAATTGAGATGTTATGTGTACTTTGTGGATAATTTATGCCCTCGTTTTGCAAAATGAAAGCTCTTGTGAATCATGATTTTGAATGGTGGTGGCCTCTTGAAATGTTTCCATCTTTCTTGTTTTAGGGGAATTTTCTTTTCTTTTTGGGTAAGTCGGTGAGCATTTTTAGGTTGTCCAGAGTCAAGTTGTCATTGATGCATAAACTTGTGCAGAGTGGAATGTTGTTCATCTAATAGTAACTACATTACTTTAGGACAAGCAATGTTTCAAGTTTTGGGGTTTGATTAATTAGTAATTTACCAACTCATTAGGCTATTAAGCATGAGCTTTAGTCTAGTTTTCAAGTCAATTAGATGGATTTTATGCCTTTTTTGCCTTTTTTGTGTGCAGATAACTGATTTGTAGAAAAGAGAAAGAAAGGGAGAAAAAAAGAAGGGAATCAGATGAAAACCGATGCTTCACCGGAGAAGATCAGCGAAACGCCGGCCAAATGCCGAAAACCATTGCCCTATGGAATTAAAGAAACCGGCGATCGCGAACACCGATGGGCGAGTCACCGGTTAAATCGCCTACCAACACATGAGAGTGCTGGATCACAGAAAAAATCAGCGGAGCATGGTTGGAGACTGATGAATCACCGAAGGAAACGCCGAAGGACACTGGAATTCACTACAGGAGCATCCAATAATAGCCGGCGGTTCGCTGAATGCAACCGGCGAACTGCCGGTAATCTCGCAGGTATCAAAACGCCTGAACAGGGGAAAATGTGTCCAACACTGAAAAAGAGAGTTGGAGTACCCTACTTTTGGATATATTCTAGATAGAAGTACTCGGTACCCATCAAATCTTAACTTTTGGCTTTTTGAGAACATTCTTTTTGTAGAAGAAGAAATTAAGAATTCTATTGGTGGAAATAGTAAAGGATTTTTCTTTCTTTTTCTTCTTCTCCTCTCCATAGCAAGGTACTACCATTGTTAAAGATTTGTCGTTGAATTTGATTTTGCTACTCCTATTATTGAATTTAATGAGTTTATTGTTAAATGTGCTTTTGAATTTCTTAACTATAAGTAGCTAAATCATTAAATAGAGGTATGTGGTGATGAATGCTTAATTATATTAGGTATTTCTAGAGTCATCTTTATATTATTTAATTAGTGTAAATCTGTAAAATTTTCTGAATCTATAATTAAAGATCCATGGTTGCTGATGTGGGTCTAATTGTTATTACTTGGTTTTTGCTTGAAAGAGAAGAATTGAGTATTGAGAGAGAATTTAATGGTGGAAATAGATGTGAGGTTGTGAAATTAGGATAGAAAGAGTCAAAATCATATTCTCACTCCTAATTAATAGTTAATAGTTAGAAACTAGTGTAGCTATTAATCCAAATCTGATCGGGTTGATTTAATTGTGTCTAGTGGTTTGAAAGAACTCTAGCAAGAGGAATTTATGAGGTTGAAAAACATCAAATGTCCACTTTCCCATGGTTATTTACACAATTTGAACTTATGAGATGACCTATCATGACCCTATTTAGTTAGCATATCATCGACACCACACCTCTAGTGTTTCACATTATCGTCAACAACCTTGGTCATTTTGCTATCTTAGCCGAATTAGAATTCATACTCTATTGTTAATCTCAATCTCCCCAAAAATGTTTATTTCCTCGTTATTTTCAAATGGTGTAAACTAAATTCAATTTCCCTAAAAACACTCATGCATATCATTCACTAGTCTCTGTGGGATTCGACTACGACATCTGTTGGGATATTTGTTTTGATACAATGACCATTTATTCTCTTTGATAACGAAGAGTATAGTTTGGACATTATTATGTTGTCACATCCCTTTGGGCTGACGTGAGGGAATTGAGAAGTGGGGCACCAATGGAGGTTTCAGACATGAGCCCACTTGACACAGTCATGGCTTCCCCGTCTATAGCCCGAGGTCCCATAGATGAATTGTTTGAGGGCTTGGGTGATAATGAGGATTTGGGAGATGCTGGCCATAACGTTGATGGAGGAGATGCTGGTGATGATGATGATGAGTGATCACAACAGGGAGTCCCTACCATCCTTTATTTTTCTTGCATATATAGGGGACAATGTATTACTCTAGTTTGGGGTGGGATGAGTGATGTGGCTATTCTTGATTCCTTGCTCCCTTGTCTGGATTATTGTTGATATATGTTTCCTTTGTTGGGATGATTTGATTTTTTTGTGATGTGGTTGGTTTTTGAGCCTTTTTTGGGTTCAGGATGAATGAAAAACAAAAATTGCTCTTAAAACTGTTAGTGCCAATGATTGGGTCTTTGGTCAAATTTTCAAATGTTTCACGACCCAGGTTTCAATTATCGCCTTTTGTTTATAGTAATTAGTAAATAAACTCTCATGGGTTTTCTTTATGCCATGTTTCTTTCCCAATAAGCGTTTTTCTTTCTATTTTCCTTTTCTTTTCTTTTGATTGTCGAACCGGATGACATTTTCCTATGATAGATTGAGAGACAATTTTCTTAAGGAAAAATGCCAAGTTTAAAAGTCTATTTAAGACAGTTAGTACAATGGCTTCCAAGAGATACCACCACAAATTTATTGAATGACATGGCTAAATTGTAGAAGATATAGGGCATTTGAAGTTGGAAAATTCAGCACTCTCTTGTCATGATGTACACATTCGTTGTTTGGCTTTTCAATTTGCATGCTCAGTTGTCTAAAAATCATTCTCTTATTGTGGTGATAGCTGTGTGAACTCCTTAGAGTGTGGTGCCGTGTGTGGTGAGGTTGTTTGCTTAGTTCTCATGCACATATGATTATCTAGAACTTGCCCTAAGTGTGGCTCAAGGTGAAATACTAGAAGTGGTTGCACATAGAGAATGAGTTTAGGCCTTCTCTTGCTAGTCATTTCACCAAATTGACATCCTTGAACTTCTTCCCTTGCTAGCCAATACTTGAGCCTTGAACCTTTTTATTGGAAGCCACATTACAAGCCTAATAACCCTTTTTATCCTAGTCTTGGGCACCCATCCTCCCTAGTTGATAGTGTTGAAAAAAAATGAGAAAAGGGGCTTAAAACCCAAAATACGAGGAGAGATAAGGATGAATAAGCCAAAAGACTAAGTTTGAGGGTTACTAAAATGAGAAGCATATGAGAAATCCAAAGTAAGGTGGCACAAAGTGATGAGATAAATGAAAGAGTTGGTTGAAAAACCTCCAATCCTTAAAAGAAAAAGGCTGAAAAGAAAGGTGCCACCTCGTGCTTAGATGAGGCCAAATGTGGAACTAAAGGTGCTGTAAGTATGGCTCTTGAGAATATGTAAAGATGTGATAAAGGAGTTACAAGGTGGGTTGATTGTAAGTATAAAAAAAGGGGAGTCTTAAAAAATGTACAAAAAGGCATTAGGGAGGTTCTAACCACTTGAACTCATCATTTATCCCTCCCGTACCCCTAGCCTTCATTATGACCCCCAAGTCCTAAATGATTTTGAGTGTAGTTGCTCTACATTAGTGGTGAGTTACACGAAGGGAAAGCTTATGGGTCAAGATGTGTGCATGAAAATTTTACTGTAAGAGTGAGCGTAATTGCATTAGTCTTTAATCCCTGTGTGAAATGATCAAGAATTTGTGGGATTCTCTTCTGTGAGTGGCATCACACCTTTTGGGGAACATGCTTGCATTTTCTAAAAGATGTAACTTAGACATGAGTGTAGTGAACGTCAAGGTAGACTTTGAATATGAACTTGCAATTATTTGAGATTCTACCTAAACTTGTTTGATTAGTCATGCCCTTGCTTTGGATGAAAGAAGTAGTTTTAAATCATTCCATCAATCTTGCCAAGTGGTGGTGGTTACCTTTTGAAGCATGTGCATAAATGGTTGAGTTTCCTCTTTCCTTTTGTGTTGGTGAGCGATCTTTGGGTTGTCTAGATTTTAGTGCTCCCTTGTGCATAATCTCATATGACATGCGTATTCCTAAAAGTTCAAATGTAAATAATTGCATTACTTGAGGTCAAGCAACGGTTCAAGTTTTGGGGGTTTGATGAGTTGATAATTTACCAACTCATTAGGCTTTTAAATATGAGCATTTGATTTTTTTTCAAGTCATTTGAGAGGATTTTATGCTCTTTCTCTTGAGTTTTGTAGGTATTTAATCTTAGGAGAGAGAGAAAGAACTTGGACAAAAGGATGGAATTAAAGAAGAGGACTGAAATGGAACCGGCGATACACCAGATGGAACCGGCAAAACACTGGCTAAAATGCATAAGGAAACTGGATGAGAGTGGAGTGTGCACCAGCAGAATGCGGGTCAGCACCTGCGACCACCGGTGCCAATACCAATCAAACCCAAAGTTACTGATCACACCTATGATAGAGCGGCATTCTACCGATGCAAGAGTGGAGTGAGTACTGATAGAACGCGGGTTAGAAACTGCAAACCACCAGTGCCAATGCCGATCAAACCCCTAAGTTACTGACCCCACATATAACAGAGCGATGCTCCGCGGATGGGCATCGGCAGAACGCCGGTGACTCACAAGTGAAGGACGTCAGAAAAGGGAAAAGCGTCCAGCACGCAATTTGAGGATCACTTTTTAACCTATTTCTATACATTCTCTAATAAGGACCTAATATTCCATTCTAGATTTGTAGAGAGTTAGAGAGAGAAGCAATGATATTGTATTGAATAGTTTTTCTTCAATTCCTTCTTCTTCTTCATCAAGGTAAAACCACCATTGAAGACACAACTTGAGCTTATATTTTTATTTACTCTTAATGATAAATTAGCTGATTTTATTTATTAATATGCTCTTGTGTTGTTCATCCATAAGTAATTGAATCTTTAGCGAGGGGTGTGTGAATGATGGGTGTTGATTTAGGCTGGGTATTGATAGTTTGATCTTACTATTGCTCAATTAGCATAAATCTATTGGTTTCTCCCTAGTTATAATTGTTTATCCATAGTTGAAAATATGGGTCATGTCTTATTACTCTATTTTTGAATGAAAAATAGAAATTGAGTATGGGGGAGGACTCAATAGTCGGTAATTAGGACTTGACTATGTGGGGTTGGGCTAGAAATAGCCAAAACCCATGGTCATAACCCCCATTAAGGTGTGAAGGTTAGATAAAGCTCAGTCCTTACCCAAACCATATTGGATAAGTTGATTGAGTCCCTAAGGTTTGAAAGAACTCAAGGAAGAAAGCGCCCAATTGGTGGGAAAACATAGGGCGCCACTGTTTTCCAAGGTTATTTATGCATATGAGCAATAGTTTGATTGTCTAGCTAATCCCAATACAACCAACATCCTATTAAAATCACACACCTGGCCGTTGCACATAATTGTCTTTCAATTTTGGTTGCCTTGTTATCTTATTGGATGATTTTTAAATTCCAATTGTGTTCTAGTTTTTACTCCCCCAACATTTTATATTATTTTAATTTTTGAAGGCGTAGATGTAATCCTAATTCATGTCTTTAAACAATTGTTGCCTTCATGTCTGTAAACAACTGTTGCATTATTTATTCTCTATTTCTTGTGGATTAGACCCGGACACTCGACGGGTATATTTGTTTTGCTGATGATTGATTACACCTCCTCTTTGGGGGAAGTGGATTTGAATGTTATCATGCACCATTTCTTTTTGTAAGAAAGAAGGATGGATCTCTTCGTATGTGTATCAATTATCGGTAGTTGAACAAGGTCACAATCAAGAACAAGTATGCCCTCCCCAGGATTGATGACTTGTTTGACCAGCTTTAGGGTGCTAAATGCTTTTCCAAGATAGATCTCAGATCCGGCTATCACCAGCTCATAGTTAGGGAGAGTGACATCCCAAAGACAACCTTCAAGACTCAATATGGTAACTATGAGGTCGCAGTTATATCTTTTGGACTAACGAATACCCCTGCAGCTTTCATGAATTTGATGAATAGGGTGTTCAAGAAGTATTTTAATATATTCATAATTGTTTTCATATATGATATTATCATATACTATTGGGGTGAGGAGGATCATGCCGCTCACTTAAGGGTTGTGTTGGAGACTCTTAAAGACCGCCAGTTGTTTGCTAAGTTCAGCAAGTGTGAGTTTTGTCTTGACTCAGTGGCGTTCTTGGGTCATGTGGTGTCTAGTGAGGGTGTTCAGGTGGATTCTCAAAAGATAAAAGCAGTGAAGAATTGTCCTAGATCTGTCAGTCCTACAGATATCAAGAGCTTTTTAGCTTTAACGGGCTATTACCGAAGGTTTGTAGAGGGCTTTTCCACCATTGCAGCATCATTGACCAGTTGACCCAAAAGAAGGCCAAATTTCAGTGGTCTGATGCTTGTGAGAGGAGCTTTCAGGAGTTGAAGACTCAACTTACTTCAGCTCCAATATTAACCTTACCAGAGGGCACAAATGGTTTAATGGTGTATTGTGATTCCTCGAGGGTTGGTCTTGGTTGTGTGTTGATGTAGCATGGTAAGGTCACTGTGTATGTCTCTAGATAGCATAGGACTTATGAGAAGAATTATCCAACTCATGATCTATAGTTGGAAGGAGTGGTCTTTGCCTTGAATATTTGGAAGCATTATTTGTATGGGGTGCATACGGATGTGGTCACGGACCACAAGAGCTTACAGTATGTATTCACTCAGAAGGACTTGAACTTGCGACAAAGTAGATGGCTAGAGCTTTTCAAGGATTATGATGTGAGTGTCCTTTACCATTCGGGCAAGGCCAATATAGTGGAGAATGCCCTTAGTAAATTGTTTATGGAAGGGTTGTCCCACATTGAGGATGGGAGGAAGGAGTTGGTGAAGGATGTGCACCGACTTGCACGGTTAGGGGTTCGCCTCATTGACTCGACAGATGGTGGTGTCATTTTTCAAAATGGGTCCGAATCTTCTTTGGTGACTAAAGTTAAGGCTAGGTAAGATGATGATCCTATCTTAGTGAAGTTGAATAAAGCAGTTTAGAATCAGAAGGTAAAGGTCTTCTTCTAAGGGAGATATGGTGTGCTTCGATATCAGGATCATTTATGTGTTCCCGGTGTAGATGAATTGAGAGAACGGATGTTACATGAGGCTCATGGTTCCCAATATTCTATCCATCCAGGTGATACCAAGATGTATCATGATCTGCGGGAAGTGTAATGGTGGAATGGCATGAAGAAGAATATAGCAAAGTGTGTGGTTAAGTGTCTGAATTGTCAAAAGTGAAAGTTGAGCATCAAATACCTAGAGGTATGTTACAAGACATCAGTATCCCTACTTGAAAGTGAGAGGAGATCAATATGGACTTCATCAAAGGGTTGCCTTATACTAGCCGACAGTATGACTCTATTTAGGTGGTTGTGGACAAGTTGACCAAAGCAGCTTATTTCTTATCTATCAAAACCATAGATTCAACTGAGGATTATGCTAGATTGTACATTTGGGAGTTATTCCAATTTCATGGAGTGCCACTATCCATCATCTCAGACAGAGGTACTCAGTTCACCTCTCAGTTTTGGAGGTCGTTTCAGAAGGGCCTTGGTACTCAGGTGAAGCTTAGCATGACTTTTCACCCGCAGACAGATGGTCTGGACGAACGGACCATTCAGACCCTTGAGGATATGTTAAGAGCGTGTGGGATCGATTTCAAGGGTGGTTAGGATGATCATTTGCCTCTCATCGAGTTTGCCCATAATAGCAATTATACCTTCAGCATTCAGATGGCTCTATTTGAGGCTCTTTATGGGCGGAGGTGTAGATCGCCTATTGGTTGGTTCGAGGTAGGTGACACTACATTGATAGGGCTATATTTAGTTCATGAGGCCATGGAGAAAGTTCAGCTTATTAGAGATAGGCTAAAAATAGTGCAGAGTCGACAGAAATCCTATGCAGATGTGAGGAGGAGAGAACTTCAGTTTGAGATTGATGATTGGGTATTTCTGAAGGTGCCTCCCATGAAGGGAGTTATGAGGTTCAAAAAGAAGGGGAAGCTTAGTCTCCGACATGTTGGGCCATACAAGATTGTGAGATATGTAGGCAAGGTGGCTTATGAGTTGGAGTTACCAGTGGAGCTAGCTTCGGTGCATCCGGTGTTTCATGTGTCCTTGTTGAAGAAATGCATTGGTGATCCATCTCTAGTGGTTCCGGTAGAGAATATCAGAGTGAGGGACAGCCTTACCTATGATGAGGTACTAGTTGAGATCCTTAATCATCAGGTTTGAATGTTAAGAAACAAGGTGGTAGCTTTAGTAAATTTTTTGTGGAGGAATTAGCTTGTGAGGGAGCTAATTGGGAAGCCAAGCCGATATTATGGCCAGATACCCGCATTTTTCCCTTCCAATTTCATTCCAGTTTGAGGTATCAGTTTCCTCTCTAGTACTCTATTCAGTTTCATGCCAAGTTCATACCTCTAAGTTCCTTTCATGTCATTGAATGTATATATATTTCATGAATTCCATTCAGTCATGTATTTTAGTCCGGAGTTAGTCACTCTATCAGTTTTCAGCTTTAGTTGTTCAAGTTTAGGATTATAGCTCCTTCCCTACATTTTTAGTAAGCTTAGTTTACATTCGAGGATGAATATTCCTAAAAGGGAGATATTATAATACCCTAAAGTTCCTAAGATTAGACCCAAGGATTGAATTAGAGAAAGTAGGAGAATATGCACCAAGTCATAGAACGACTCATCAGGTGACCCATTAAGTCACTTGACAGATCATTAAGTGACACGTTAAGTGGTGCTGTGTTGGGAAGTTCCAGTGGCAACGGGTCGAGGAACGACCCGTCATGACACCCAATGAGTCGTTGAGTCCCTCGTTGGGTGGTGCAGAGTTCAAATTAGGGAACTCTATCAGAGGGACTTAACAGGTGGAGGGACGAGTCATAGTGTCACTTCGCGACTTGTCAGATGGATTGTTGGTTGGTCATATGAATGTTTAGGTGTAGTGTATGTGCTGGTATAATTGGCTAAAGGATAAAGGAATCACAAGCTTGAGCTAGAATTCTTGCCGGTAAAGTCGAACCTATGAAAAGCGGTATGTTAAGGCTAACTCTTTTGGGCAAGTTACTCCTGTTGTTTAGTTGATGCGATCAATACCTTACAATAGCTTATGTTTATAGTGTTGTAGTTAGCTTCTACCAGACGAATTGAGGTTATAACATAGTATCCTTCGTCGGAAAGTTTTATTAAGTTTTGATTATCGCTAGAGGCGACGAAGGTATTCTTTGTTCAGTTATTTACCAGTTAAGGGAACTAGTAAGTGTTTCGTTTCCATATTGAGGCCAACGAGTTCTGAGGGTAGCTGTTAGCGTACTTTGTTAAGTCAAGAAGAATAGGGCATAGTTTGGCGATACAATGTACTATTCTACGCCTATATATATATAGTAGAGCTCGCTTACAAACCAATGGCATATATTGATGCCTACAGGACTAGAATCATGATATAATGGCCTTAATTTTCAGTCATTGGAACCAAGGTTGCCGAAGGGATCGGGTGGTAGCTTTCTAGGTGAACTACCTATTGTTAGCGATCGTATAGCTTCCTTCCACTTACCGATACATTTATAGGAGCCTAGAGCACTCAGATATAGTTACAGGAGATCAGATGGCTTGAATATAGCTACAGGGGCTCAAATACAATTATAGGAGCCTAGATGGCTTAAACACAGTTACAGGAGCCCAGATGGCTCAAACACGGTTATAGGAGCCCAGATGGATCGGATACAGCTATAGGAGACCAGAAAGCTCAAACACAGTCACAAAAGCCTAGAAGGATCAATCGCAGCTTCAGAGATCAAGTATACTTTAGTTACAGCTTGCTTACGGGCCTTAATGATACAAATAGGAAAAGTACGGATTTCTTACACTTGTCAGGGCTTATGGGGCCCCAGGTAGGTTCTTCTGTGCTGTTTGCACCTTTCAGGCTTATGGGGCCCAAGTTAGGTTCTTGTTTGTATATTACCTGTTAGCTATAATCCATATTGTAAGGTTAACTTCTGGCCCTTATTACTTTTTACTTTCAGCACCTTATTAGCTTTCATTAAGTTATTATTTACTGCTTTACATATTCGGTACATATTGTACTTACGCCCATGCACGGGGCGCTGCATACGTGTCTGCAGGTCCAGACAGACAAGTTCGAGACCGTGTCAGTAGCTGTTTAGATCTAGTAGATTGGCTAGCTTCTTTTCTTCCGGAGTTGCCAGATTAAGGTTTGGCTATCTGTTGATGTATAGCTTTTGGGTAGGCCGAGACCCTATCCAGACCAATATTTTACTCTTAGAGGCTTGCAGACTACAGATTTTGGTTAGTTATGTGTTATTGGCTGTGTGGGGCCTATATATGATATGATATGTGTTGTTGGCCATGTGGGGCCTAGTTATGTTATCTGTTAGGAGCATAGTGGTCTTGTCGGCCCGCATAGGATGATATTATTGTTGCAACTGTTGGGTTAGTTGATTACTACAGTTGTTCTGTAGTGTTCTTGTCATCCTAGGGCTGTGTTTATAATCGAAATATAGCTATTTATTTTGATCATGTGCTGCTGGGATGAACCCGAAGTGTATATGGTCAGCCAGGTTAGTTCAGAGTCTAGTGTGGCATGAGGTGCTAGTCAGACCTCCCAAGGTGGGACATGACAAACTTGATATCAGAGCAACATCGTATTCTAGGGAATTTGCAAGCCATCTATGGTAGAGTCTTGTTTATAGATGTGTTGTGCACCTTGTTATATAAGCAGGAAGCTATGTGGCATGATAGTATGGTTACCCCTCATTCTTCTCAAATTGTGCTATAGAGCTGTGTTATCTAGGGTTGAGTCCCTAAGCTTATATTGTTATGTCTGTCTACAAAGATATCGGATATAAGGTAGACTACAACCAGTTGTGAGCTAGACATCGTGGTAGGAGAGGGTACCAACAGAGTGCCACAGTTGGGGACACCCCAGCTTGAGGACGAGAGAGAGACATCCTCTCGGTCTCCCCAGCATTCCCCAGGGCACTAGGAACCTCCAAGGGTAACAGAAGCCTCGACATTACTTCCAGCTCCTCCTATACCCTAAAATCAGGATGTTAGGAGTGCAGTATGTATGTTGGATCAAATGATGGCTGCTCAGCATCAGCCTCAGCCAGTAGTACCAGTTATTGTCGAGCCTACTGAGGGGCCCGAGAGTTTGAGAGTTCGAGAGTTCCTTGCTTTGAGTCCTCTGCAGTTTATAGGGACGGACTGTAGAGAGGACCCTCCAAACTTCATAGACTAGCTAGAGAGGATATTTAGGGTTATGCATGCTTCATCCAAGGAATCAGTTGAATTAGCAGTGTTCCGATTATGAGAGATAACAGTTTTGTGGTAAGAAAGTGGGGAAAGGACCAGAGGTAGAGATGCACCTCCACCTACATGGACCAGATTCTGTGAAGCCTTCATAGACCACTATTTACCTCGAGAGATCTAACAGGCCAGAGTAGAGCAGTTCTTACATTTGGAGCAGGGCAGAATGAGCATTAGAGAATACACGTTGAGATTTAAATCCTTGGCTAGATATGCGCCAACATTTGTTGATACCATGCCAGCAAGGGTACATCGGTTTGTTATGGGGCTTGCACCAGAGTATGTGGAATCTTGTATAAATGCCACATTACGAGAGGATATGAATATCTTATGGATTCAGGCCTTTTCTCAGTACATAGAGGGAATCAGGCAGCATCAGTATGAGATTGACAGGGTAGGTTAGGAGCAGCGCCGGAGGGCTAGACCTGTCGACTTCTAGGAAGAGTTCCATGGTGGGCCTAGGCCTCATTGTTTAGGTAAGCCATCCATGCCCCTATTTCAATACCATAGGGCTACAGATTAGATCGTCGTGGACAGTCAGGTCCCGACAAGAGTTCACGAGTGTCAGGCTCACAACAGCAGAAGGGTCCAGATTAGATGAGACCAGCTATACCATGTTGCAATACGTGTAATAGGCGACATCTTGGGATATGAAAATATGGCTCCACTACCTGTTATTCCTATAGATAGGAGGGGCACATGATGAGAGATCATCCGACTAAAAATCAGGATGATGGGGACCAGTAGAATAGGTCCTCAGCAGGTTCATATACTCCAACACCTTCTACAACGCATAGGCCCTCAGCTCCAGCAGGCAGAGGCAGGGGTAGATTAGGGGCATCCAGTTCTTGTAGTGGTTTAGATTGTACTTATGCATTAGTAGTGAGTTGCGAGGTGTCGTGAGATGTTGTGAAAGGTATATTGAATGTTTGCTCCCGTTTAGTTTATGCTTTGATAGATCTAGGCTCTACCTTGTCATAGGTTACTCTGTTAGTGGAACGAAAGTTTGATATAGTACCAGAGTTACTACAGCGACCGTTTTCTATATCTACACCTATTGGGGAATCCATTGTCACCAGGAGAATTTATCGAGGTTGTATAGTGGAGATTGTTGGCCTCCAACCTTTTGCAGACTTAGTAGAGTTAGAAATGATTGAGTTGGACATAATTATGGGCATGGATTGACTAGCACCATGTTACGCCAATGTTGAGTGTTGGACAAACACTGTCAGATTCCATTTTCCAGGAGAAGTAGTACGGGAATGGAAAGGATATGCACCTATGCCGAAGGGTGTTCATATCCTATCTTCAGGAAAGAAAGCTGATTGTAAAGGGTTGTACCTATTATATTGTTAGGGCTCGGGATGTGCAGGAAGAACACCCAACTCTTTAGTCTATTCCGGTGGTTAATGAGTTCCCAGATGTATTTTCAAGATGAGCTTCCTAGTATTCCCCCAGAACGGGAAATTGACTTCCCCATTGATACGCTATCGAATACACAACCCATATCTATTCCTCTGTATAGAATGGCCCCTGTCGAATTGAAAGAATTGAAGGATCAATTGAAAGACTTGTTAGATAAAGGTTTCATTAGGCCTAGTGCTTCATCGTTGGGTGCTCCAGTCCTATTTGTGAAAAAGAAAGATGGCTCGCTGCGATTGTGAATAGATTATCGATAGCTAAATAAAGTTACTATCAAGAACAGGTATCCTTTATCAAGAATAGATGACTTGTTTGATCAGTTGCAGGGGGGATAAATACTTCTCAAAGATTGACTTAAGGTTAGGGTACCACCGGTACGGGTTCGGGAGAAGGATATTCCAAAATTGGCCTTCAGAACCAGATATGGCCATTTTGACTTCCTTATTATGTCTTTTTGGTTGACAAATGCCCTAGCAGTTTTTATGGATTTGATGAACAGTATATTCAGGCCATTTCTAGATTTGTTCGTGATAGTGTCATTGATGACATTCTGATATATTCATGTTCAGAAGCTGAACAAGAAATCATCTGTGAACAGTACTCCAGAGCCTTAGAGATCGCAAGTTGTACACAAAGTTTTCGATATGTGAGTTCTAGTAAAATTCTGTAGCTTCGAGGCAACTGAAGAAACATGAGAAGAATTATCTCACCCATGATTTAGAATTAGCTGCAGTTATATATGCTCTAAAAATTTGGAGGCATTACTTATATGATGTTCACATAGACATCTTCACGGATCACAAAAGTCTCCAGTATGTTTTTATGCAGAAAGAGTTGAATTTGCTACAAAGTCGTTGGTTAGAGTTGTTGAAAGACTATGACGTAAACATCCTGTATCATCCAAGAAAGGCAAATATTGTTGTTGATGCCCTCAACCACAGATCCATAGGCAGTTTACCATATTTGAGGCCAGAAAAATGGGAGATAGTTCGAGAGTTGCATCAGTTAGCTAGTCAAGTAGTCCGGGTAGTAGATTTAGAAGATAATAGGGTTGTGATTCAGAATACTACAGTGTCGTCTCTGGTTGTGGAAGTGAAAGAACAACAATATAAAGACCCAACCCTAGCACAGCTCAGAGGAAAGGTTCATCAAGAAGGTTTGTTAGCCTTTGAGATAATAGATAACGGAGTATTGAGATTTAGAGGTCGACTTTGCATTCCAAATGTGGCAGGGCTTTATCAGCAGATTATGGCGGAGGTACATTATTCCCATTATTCACTTCACCCTGGTTCGATGAAAATGTACCATGATATAAAGGAGATCTATTGGTGGTATGGGATGAACAAAAATATTGCTGAGTTTGTAGCACAGTGTGCAAATTGCCAGTAGGTAAAAGTTGAATATCAGAAATCGGGAGAATTGACACAGGAGATAGTCGTGCCGATGTGGAAGTGGGAAGAAATCAATATGGATTTTATTACAGGTTTACCTTGCACCAGGCGTAAATTTGACTCTATCTGGGTCATTGTTGACAAGCTGACTAAATCAGCTCATTTTTTACCGGTCAGGACCATGTTCTCAACCAAAGATTATGCTGACCTGTATATTAAAGAGATAGTCTGACTACATGGTGTCCCAGTATTGATCATCTCTGACAGAAGGGCACAGTTTACAACTACATTCTAAAATTCGTTTCAAAAAGGTTTGGGGAGGCAGGTTAACTTGAGTACAACCTTTCATCCCCAGACATATGGCCAAGCGGAGCACACCATTCAGATGCTCGAAGATATGCAACGGGCGTGTGTGCTAGACTTCGGAGGAAGTTGGGATGATCACCTACCTATTATCGAGTTTATATATAATAATAGTTACCATTCTACCATTAAGATGGCTCCTTATGAGGCTTTATATGGGCAAAAATGCAGGTTCCCCATTGGATGGTATGAAGTAGGTGAGTCAGAATTGATCGGACCTGACATGATACATCAATCAGAAAAGAAAGTTAAACTCATCAGAGAGCATTATTAATTGCCTAGAGTCATCAGAAGTCCTATTCCGATGTATGATGTAGAAACGTAGAGTTTGATGTCGATGATTGGGTATTCCTGAAAGTTTCTTCGATGAAGGGCGTTATGAGATTTGGCAAGAAGGGAAAGCTCAGCCCTAGATTCATCGGGCCATACCGGATCCTTCGGAAGGTAGACCAAGTGGCTTATGAGTAAGATTTTCCATCGAGGCTAGAATCTATTCATCCAGTTTTTCATGTATCGATGTTACACAAGTGTGTAGGAGACTTTTCTCAAGTTGTTCTAGTTGAGGATGTTTAGGACAGAAGAGCTGTCCTACGAGGAAACTCCAATAGTTATACTAGACCGATAGGTCCGCATTAAGGACCAAAGATATAGCCTCAGTTAAAGTTTTATGGAAGAACAGAAATGTAAAAGAGATGACTTGGGAAGCTTAGGACGATATGAGGTCTAGATATCCTCACTTGTTCTAGGCCCTATGATGATAGTACTCAGACTCAGACTCTGGGTGTACAGTTGGGGGAGACAGTTGTTCAGATATTGTTTTGTTTCTTATACCATCATTATTGTTGATTGCTCACTTGTTTGTCGTAGAGCTATGTTATATAGTTGTTTGTAGCATCATGTGAGACGCCTATGATGGACTTTTCTGCGTTTCAGGTTTTTAGATAGTCCATTTTATAGGGGAGACTACCAAAATTTTTGGTAACTCCTACAAGCTTGAGTTCGTAAATCTAGGTTACATTCGAGGAAGAATGTTCCTTGGGGGGGAAGAATGTAACCCGTATAGTTTAAGTAATAAAATCATTCTTTTGAGCTATGGACAAGAGTTCGTAGTACCACAGGAAGGATGTGTTATAAGTTATTCATATCACTCAATGATCGAACGTGAAATTTTAAGTCGAGAAAGTTGTAAAACCAAAATCGGCAAAGTTATCCCATGTTACTTTTAGAAATTCTTTGAAATTTGGGTCAAATCTCTTGGGGATATTCTTCAAATATATAATTATTTAGGAGACCTAAAATGTATCAAATTATATATCTTTGAGTCTAGTTTCTAGAACATCAAACCGCACGTCAATCCGACATCGGATCAAAGAGTTATGAGTGTTTTACTGCGGACTGTCCAGGCAGAAGCGGGTCACGAGCCAGCCGGGTCGGGTTGCCTTTTGGGTAACCTATTTAACTCAATTTTTGGCCCAAAATTCATTATTTAATCATCATAATTTCCAGAAGGGCTGATCAGCTCTTTCTCCCAACATTTCCTCTAAGTTTTTCATGATTTTAAATAAAATTGAAGGGCCAAATCATCTCCAAATATCAATCCAACTTGGATATGGGTTATTGAGGGTGTGGTGAGCATCATGAAGGAGTTGTTTCATCTAAATTGGCTTGGATGTGGATGTGCTAAGATGGTAGAAGTTCTGGAAATTGAAATCCTCCAAGTTTAAGTTTATGTAAAAGTTCCGGTAAGTACTTCTTCCTCCCTATCGTAAGAAATTCCTAGTTCTACATCTCGTCGGAGGTTGTAACTGACTGGATGTTTTCGTTGTACTTGATGGCTGTATATGGATGTTTAGGTGTGGTGTATGTGCTGGTATAATTTGCTAAATCATAAATAAATCCCAAGCTTGAGCTAGAATTGTTTCCGGTAAAGTCGAACCTATGAAAATGTGGTATGTTAAGGCTAACTCCTGTTGTTTAGCTGATATGATCAATACCATGTAGTTGCTTATGCTTATAGTGTTGTGGTTAGTTGCTACGAGATGAATTGAGGTTATAATATAGTATCCTTTATCGGGAACTTTGTATTTAGTTTTGATTGTCGCCAGAGGCGATGAAGGGATTCCTTGTTCAGTTATTTACCATTAAAGGGAACTAGTAAGTGTTTTGTTGCCATATTGAGGCTGATGAGGCCTGAGGGTAGCTGTTAGCGTACTTTGTTAAGTTAAGAAGCATAGGGCATAGTTTGGCGATACAATGTATTGTTCTATGCCTATATATATATATATATATATAGTAGAGCTCGCTTAAAAACCATTGGCATATATTGACGCCTACAGGACTAGAATCATGATAGAATGACCTTAATTTCCAGTCATTGGCACCAAGGTTGCCAAAGGGATCGGGTGGTAGCTTTCTAGGTGAACTACCTATTGTTAGCAATTGTTTAGCTTCCTTCCACTTACCAATATAGTTACAGTAGCGCAGATGGATCAGATATAGTTACAGGATCCCAAATGGCTCGGATACAGCTATTGGAGCCAAGATGGCTCAGACACGATTACTAGAGCCTAGATGGCTCAGACACGGTTACTGGAGCCCAGATGGCTCAGACATGGATACAGGAGCCCAGATGGCTTGGATACAGCTATAGGAGCCCAAACGGCTCAGACACAGTCCCAGGAGTTCAGAAGGCTCAGCCATAGCTTCAAAGGTCAAGTATACCTTAGTTATAGCTTCCCTATAGTGGTACAAATAGGAAGAGTATGGATTTCTTGCATTTTTCGGGGCTTATAGGGGCCTAGGTAGGTTGTTCTTGTGATGTTTGTACCTTCTAGGATTTTGGGGGCCAGGTTAGATTCTTGTTTGTACATTACCTGTTAGCTATAGTCGCTACTATAAGGTTTACTTCTGGCCCTTATTACTGTTTACTTTCAGCATCTTATTAGCTTTCATTCAGTTATTATTTACTGCCTTACATATTCGGTACATATTGTACTGACGCCCACGCACGGGGCGCTGCATATTTTCCTGCAAGTCCAGATAGACAGGGTTCATGACCATCTCGGTAGCTGTTCAGATCCAGTAGATTGGCTAGCTCCTTTTTTTTTGAGTTACCAGACGTTTAAGGTTTGGCTATCTATTGATGTATAGCTTTTAGGTAGGCTGAGGCCCTGTCCTGACCAATATTTTACTCTTAGAGGCTTGCAGACTACAATTTTTGGTTAGTTATGAGTTTTTTGGCCATGTGAGGCCTATATATGATATTATATGTGTTGTTGGTCGTACGGGGCCTAGTTATGTTATCTGCTAGGAGCATGGTGGTCTTGTCGGCCTGTATATGATCATATTACTGTTGAAACTGCTAGGTTAGCTTATTACTGCAGGTGTTGTGTAGTGTCCTGGTCGGCCTAGGGTTGTGTTCACAATCGAGATATAACTGTTTTTTCCTTGATTATGTATTGCTGGGATGCACTCGGAATGTATATGTCCAGCCAGGTCAGTTTAGATTCCTGTGTGGCATGAGGTGCCAGTCAGGCCTCCCAAGGTGGGGTATGATACGCTGCTATTGATAAGTTGTCTTAATAAAATTCATCTACTATATTTGAAGTCAATTTAATGGAGTGGATAGGCTTTTAAGTGCATTAATCATATGCTTATGCATGAGAAAATGGGATGACTTATAAATACTTCAAAAGGAGCGAGATGAAAATCAATAATTCATGGTAAGGCTGGAAACTACTGCTACCAGTATTCCACACGTAAATAATTTAAAATAATTTGAAACAACTTTTAAAAAAATAAATCGAGAAGACGAACCAACAACTCTTATGTCCTTTAATCATAATGTATCCAAAAATAAGTTTAGCCAAGTATAAGTTGATAAAGTGATCTTACTAGAACCACGGGACTCGAGAGATGCCTAACACCTTCCCCTCAGTCAACAAAATTTCTTACCCAATCTCTTATTTTCACAGACCAAAAATAAGAGTCATTTCCTTTTGATTAGGGATTCAAAAAGATGACTTGGAACACCAAAACTTAATTTCAAGTGTCGACTCTAAACAAATAAAATTAATCCCTTCTCAATACATCACTTCAATTGTAAAAAACTTTTTAATAAATAAAATTTGCCTCCGTCACTTCGGACCGGGAGGTTGTCATTAAAAAAGGGGTGTGACATCTAGGATTCTTGACTCCAAACATATTTTTAAAACTCAACACATTAGCCTTGGCTAAAATTATGGATAAAAAATACTAAACTTGCATGGGCTTGGCCAAATCATGAAATTCATGCATACTTGAATAAGCTTTCATAACTAGAACTCATGTAATCATAGATTGAGTTTTCATAATATTTAGGTGTACTAGATATCTCATCTTGCTTGAAATCATGGATCATAGACTTGACTTTCATAAAACAGGCATAGTAGCGCATAATTTCTAATAACTTGATATCATGAATTTAACATCAAATTGAGTGTAATAACTACCCATTAGTCTTAAATCATACATTAGAACATGAGGGGATTGGACACCCATATATATAGCATAGGAAATTTCATAAAGGTTGGTTAAAACCCTAGAAATCAATACACTTGATTAGAAATTTGGATTCGTGAATTATAGGGAAAATGTTACACCCCGTAAGTTTCTAATGTTTAGTTGGCCTATTCGTATATTAGTTAAGAGTTTTAGAGTACAATACATACGAGGAAGGGCCCAGGGAAAGGTCGAACAAGCACTGAATCGGGACCGCCCGGGAGAAGGCCGGACCAGCTGCGGGAAACGTGGCATAGACCCTCCCTGGCTCATTGGGCTCCGTGGCACGACCCAAAATTGATGCGAAAGGGTCCATGCCACGGACCCCTGTCCACCGCCCCAAGTATATATAAGTCCTTTCCTTTGATTTTGAGTTATTTCCCAAGTTAATATACGGCCAGAGAAGGGAACCACAAAGAAAACAAATAAATTCCTCTGTTTACATTGTGAAACGCTGCCCGAATTCAAATTAACTTCAGGTATTGAAGTTTAAGGATGCAGGGAGCATTGCTACGAAATTATTTTCACGAAATTCGTCCGACGAATTATAACCCCGCTGAGCCAAAGTTGTTGGAATTGCTCCAAACTAATTTCTATACGACCATAGGCTTCAAGTGAGTATTTCGCCCTTCTAAACTTTCGAGAAATTATATGTTTTTGATCATGTTTTGGAAAGCTAAAGTATAGTTGATATTTATATTGAAAGTTATTGTTTTGGCTAAATTTAGTACTGAAATCGGCCTTATTCTCCTAATAGTATAATACAATCGGAAGGAGTTATTGAATACAAACTGAAACTCACCAATTAATCAAAAATCAGCAATCGAGGTATGTTAAGGCGTATTCCTTTGGCAAGTTAGTTTCTTCAGTATTGTAGCTTAGTTTAATTCCCAGTAAGAGAACCAGCCACGTATGAATTGTGATTAGTTGTTGTTATTAGCTGAGACTAGTATTCTATGCCAAGTTTGGGGTTAACATCGCCTTGTATAATCTTCCATGACCAACCCAGGGTTATTACCTGTGTCGACGCTCGCCAGGGGCGAGATGACGTCGCTCCATAGAGTGGTATGTCATCCGCGAGGGACGAAGATGGGATCCCAGGTCCTCATATAGTCCATTCCATGGCTGGACTACAATATGCCATATCGGCACCACACCCCTATCGAGCCTGGTGCTCGAGGTGCAGATATCAGGTGTCCACTATACTCAGAACAACTACACTCAGGGGCCGAGCGGGCTCAGTTGCAAACCCAGGGGATTGGTAGGATGGCTATAGCTATTAGTTGACTCAGTGTGGCCTTGCTAGGGGTATATAGATTGAGGTGTACTCACCAAGGCTTATGGGGGCCCTAGGTGGGTTATTCTATTCTAGTTGTACCTTCCGGCTTATGGGGGCCAAGTAAGGTTCTTAATTGCCTTAGTTATTGATCAATTAGATAGTAGAAAGTTCAGCTACGTAGGTAGAATCTCTATCCTTCATTTTCAAGTTATTTTCAGTTCTATTTCCTCTATTAAGTTATTTACAGTTATTGCCATACATATTCGGTACATATTGTACTAACGCCCTTTTTTGGGGGGGGGGTGCATTAATTGCCTGCAGGTGTCGAAAGACACGGATCAGGACCTTCTTAGTTTTTTATCAGGACTAGCAGAGCAGTCAGCTCCTTTCCTCCAGAGCTAATAGATTAGAAGGTTGACTCTCTTTTGTTATACAGTATGGGTAGGTGGGGGCCCTGTCTCGACCAGTATATCACTCCTAGAGGCTTGTAGATTGTTTCAGATTTCCTGTGGTTAGTTTTTGCTGTGTGGGGCCCGTATGTGTTTGGTCTTATGCGTTGGCCATGTGGGGCCTTGCTTAGCTGATAGTTAACGGCCTTGTCGGCCATAACTTAGTTTAGCACTAATTTTACCTTTCAGTCATAACTAGACATCATGGTGGTCTTGTCGGCCCGCATAGGATTCCCTATCACTATTATTTCTGGTTAGCTGTTTTATTTTACAGGTGGCTATAAGGCCTTGGCAGCCGGAGACTGTATTTATAGCCAAGATATAGCCCGTGGTTTTCTCGACTTGAGCATTAGTGTTAGTCATGCACTAGAGGTGCGTAAGCTCAGCCAGGATAGTTCAGACCTTAGTAGGGCACCAGGTGCCAGTCATGCCTCCCAAGTTGGGGCATGACAAACTTGGTATAAGAGCAGGTCATATTCCAGGGAGTCTGCAAGCTGTGCTAAGTAGAGTCTTGCCTATGGATGTGTTGTGCACCACATTCTATAGGCAGGAGGCTGCGAGGCATGTTAGGATGGTTACTCTTCTTTCTCTTCCAATCATGCTATAGAGCTATGTTGTATAGAGATGAGTCCCTAAGCTTATTATAATCTGCTTTTCTACAGAGAAATGTCGGACCCCCGACATACTACGACTAGCAAGGAATTGGACGTAGCAGCAGGAGAGGGCACTAGCAGGGTACCTCAGCCAGAGTCATCCCGATCTGATGGCGACATGGAGACTCCACCTCCGTCTTCCCCGCAGTATTTGCTCTCAGGAGCCATCTGAAAGCATTTTAAACGTTGGCCCCCCTCCAACATTGCCTATACCGACACCATCCGATTAGGAGGTTAGGAATGTTGTTGTTATGCTAGCTCAAATGATGGATGCACAACGTCAGCCAGTGGCACCCGCAGTAGCAGAATCTTCAGGAGGACCTGGTAGTTCGAGGGTCCGAGAGTTTCTCGCATTGAGTCCCCTGCAATTTACAGGGACGGACCGGGATAAAGACCCTCACGGACTTTCTGGATCAATTGCAGCGGATTTTTAGGGTGATGCATGCCACACCTACAGAGTCAATTGAGTTGGCAGTATTTCGGCTATGGGACATTGCGGTGTTATGGTACGATAGTTAGGAGAGGTCTCGGGGTAGAGATGTACCCCCTCCGACTTGGCCCAGTTTTTCAGAGGCCTTCCTGGATCATTATTTTCCATGGGAAATTTGGCAGGCCCGAGGTGATTCGTTTTTACATCTGGAGTAGGGCTCAATGAGTTTCAAGAGTATGCAATGAGGTTTGATTCCCTAACCAAATATGCACCGGCCTTTGTAGATACTATGCCAGCCAGGGTGCACCAGTTTATTATGGGGCTAAACCCATAATATGTAGAGACTTGTATCATGGCGACTCTGTGAGAGGACAAGGATATTGCCCATGTCTAGGCATTTTCCTAGAATATCGAGTGAATTAGGCAGCGACAGCTGGAGATAGAAAGGGTAAGCCAGGAGCAGCGCCACAGGACTAGACCGAGTGATGTGTAGACAGAATTTCAGGGCAGACCTAGGACACAATTATCAGACAGACCACCTAAACCCGCACCTCTACAGCAGCAGCAGGGGAGTAGGTCTGGTCGCCGGGGGCCGTTAGGGCCCGGCGAGAGCTCACGGCCAGCAAGTTCGCAGCAGCAAAGGGGGTCAGAGCAGAGTAGATTTACTGTATCACTTTGCCATATCTGCAGCCGACGTCACTCCGGGGCATGCAAGTATGGTTTCATGGCATGTCATACGTGTGGGCAAGAGGGTCATCAAATAAGGGATTGCCCAGCTAGGATTCAGAGTGATCGGGACCGACATGATAGATCTTCAGTAGGGTCATGTCCCCCAGTATCTCCAACAGTGTAGGCCCTCAACTCCAGTTGACAGAGGCCAAGGCAGACCAGGGGCATCTAGTTCAGGTATCGGTTCGGATCACACTTATGCCTTATTGGAATGACAGGAGTCAGAGTCGTCGCCGGATGTGGTGATAGGTACGCTGGACATTTTCTCTCGTTCTGTTTATGAATTGATAGATCCAGGATCCACCTTGTCTTATGTTACCCCATTAGTGTCTTGGAAGTTTGATATTATGCTAGAATTGCTTCAGCGACCTTTTTCAGTGTCTAATCCCGTCGGTGACTCTATCATAGCCAAAAGAGTCTACCGGGGATGCACAGTAGAGGTTGTTAGTTGTCAGACTTTAGCAGATTTGATAGACTAGAAATGATTGATTTTGATGCAATTATGGGTATGGATTGGTTGGCGCCATGCTATGCCAATGTTGAATGTTGGACTAAAACTATCCGATTCCACTTTCCAGGAGAGGTAGTGCGGGAAAGGAAAGGTAACACGGCTACGCCAAAATTTAGGTTTATTTCCTATCTTCAGGCGAGGAAGTTGATAGCAAAGGGTTGTATCTATCCTTCCTTTTCAAGTTATTTTCAGTTCTATTTCCTCTATTAAGTTATTTATAGTTATTGCCATACATATTTGGTACATATTGTACTAACGCCATTTTTGGGGGCGCTGCATTACTTGCCTACAGGTGCCGATAAATGTGGATTAGGACCTTCTTAGCTTTTTATCAGGACTAGCAGAGCAGTCAGCTCCTTTCCTCCAGAGCTAATAGATTAGAAGGTTGACTCTCTTTTGTTGTACAGTATGGGTAGGTCGGGTCCCTGTCTCGACCAGTATATCACTCCTAGAGGCTTGCAGATTATTTCAGATTCCCTGTGGTTAGCTGTTGTTGGCCGTGTGGGACTCGTATGTGTTTGGTCTTATGTATTGGCCATGAGGGGCCTTGCTTAGCTGATAGTTAGTGGCCTTGTCGTCCATAGCTTAGTTGAGCACTGATATTACCTTTCAGTCATAACTATACATCATGGTGGTCTTGTCGATCCGCATTGGATTCCCTATCATTATTGTTTCTGGTTAGCTGTTTTATTTTACAGGTGGCTATAAGGCCTTGTCGGCCAGGGACTGTATTTATAGTCGAGATATAGCTCGTTGTTTTCTCGACTTGAGTGTTAGTGTTAGTCATGCACTAGAGGTGCGTAAGCTCAGGTAGGCTAGTTCAGACTTTAGTAGGGCACCAGGTGTAGTCATACCTCCCAAGGTGGGGCCTGACAGAAAACTTGGGCATGAGGGTAGAAGAAACCCCTCATTGGTAGCCCTACATACCTGTGCTTTGGAGAATTCTTGCTAGGGGGTTGATGCCTAAGAGAAATTGAAGAGGATGAAGATGGAGAATTCTTGCTTTACTTGAGGCTTTGATCTTCTAATGAAAGGGTTAGGAGTAAAATGAAGGTCCTAGGGTTGATAATACCTTTAAAACATCCTTTTCAAAGCTTAAAATTACGTAGTTTAGAAATTAGGAGTTTAAAAAATTACGAAAGAACTCTTAATGTTCGACAGAAAAAAAATGCCTCTATCAGACCTAACGACTCATTAGGTCACTTGACGACTCGTCAAGTCCCCCCGTCACCACTGGATAAAATTCCAACTTTTCAATCCTTCCCACAACGGTTAACTTAACGAGTCATTAGATACACGATGACTCGTTCCCTCAACCCATTCTGAACACTGAACTCCACCTTTTCTTCACCACTACGCACTTAACAGGTGCCCTAATGAATCGTGGGGTGTCATGATGACTCGTGATCCCATCTATTATCACTTTCGGGAAGTACTAGTTCTTCAACTCATGAACACACAATAGGTCACTTAACGACCCATTGGGTCACTTGACGAGTCACTGGATGACTCGTCCTATGACCTAGTGCAAGTTTTCCTATTTTCTCCATTTCAACCCTCCGGTCTGATTTTAGGGACTTTCAGGGTATTATAGAGGGTCAAACTTATCAATGTTGTCCTTCCCATTATTATGAATACAAAATTTACAACCAAGAGGTTGAAAGTATCTTATATTAGATTTCTTACCATTTCATAATTTACATGGAGTCTTCTTTATGATAGGCCTGATCAAGCATCTATTTAAAACATGATATGTTGTGCTTACTTCTTCTAGCCAAAAATGATGTGGCAGAGAGGATCAAAGATCATGGTTCTTTACATATATCTTAAGGTTTTAGTTTCTCATTCAAACACTCTATTTGTTGAGGAATGTAGGTGAGGAGAAATTATGGGTGTATCCTTTCTCATTACAGAACTTCTCAAAAGCTTTGCTTTCAAATTCTCCTACATGGTCACTTCTTAAAGAAGTGATATAGTAACCCTTGTTTCTTTGTACTTTTTCACAATAGAACTCAAATTTCATTAATGTATCATCTTTCTGAGCAAGCAATGTAGTCCATGTAAAATAAAAAAAACATCAACAATAAAAAAATCATACCTTCCTTCTTCTACCACTACTATCAGCACTAGTGGGATCACAAATGTCTATGTTGTGCAGCTGCAGAGGTTTAAAGTAGAAAAAATATCTTTTGAAGTAAATGAGTTTATAGTATCCATTTGACATGCATCACATATATGATCCTTTATATAGTCTAGTTTAGGTAGTCCAAGAATCAATTCCTATTTCACAAGTTTTTCAATGAGGCGCGCGCTTGCATGGCCATGTTTCTTATGCTAAGACTGGGGATCTTCTGTAATTTAGTAGGCTATATATCCTATTGAATTCATAATGATATCCCAAACATATATTTTTATCTTTTCTTCCCTGTAGTAGAGTTTTTCCCCTTTTAACTTTGATGATGCAATCTTTTTAAATCTTATCTCAAGTTTTGAATCACATGGTTGGATTATACTCAATAGATTATAATTTAGTCCCTTCACAAGATAAACATTAGTAATATCATAATAATCATTAAAGACAATAGTTCATAACCAATAACCTGTCACGGGCCATAACTGGGGGGAGGGCGCGACTGGCTCCCTATACCTGACTGACTGGGAAGCCGACTATATGACATCTGTAAATGTAACACTTAGGCAGTCCAGACCACCTGTCACAATCAACTGGAGAACAAACTGGACCCATAATGTCTCAACAATACAGGGTAAAAAAATGAAATGCAAACAAGGCTATGAGTATGCTAAACTAAACAACAAAAAGCCGACAAGGCCACAAATTGAATACCATTGTACACACTAAGTACAAAAAGCCTCTAAAGAATAAACTGACTGATGGTCAGAATAGGGCTCCGACCTTCCTATAACTGCATCTCAAAACTCTAACTGAAACAAAACCAGTCTTAGCTCCAAAAAGAAAGGAGCATACCTACACATCCGTTAATCTCACGAACTACTATTGCAACTGGAAATCCCGACCTCTACCTGCACCTTCGGCATGAACGCAGGTCCCTAGTGAAGGGACATCAGTACGAATAAAATGTACTGGTATGTAAGGAAGAAAACAATAAACATGTAAGGTAGCAATGATAACTAAGCCATAAATAAGAATAGTAACAACCGGGAATCCTGGAAATTGAAACCTGACAATAAGTCAATACTGAAGTTTGAACTCATTTGATATCAAATGCATTAAATAATATAAAGGACAAGCTCACGGTGCCCAAGCTGAGGGGACTTTAGACTCGATTTACAACTACAACAATAAAAATAGTAAACAATACGCCTTTCACTTCACATTTGTTCACTTCAAGCATATTTAACTCTTCAAGCCTTCTATGAAGTATTTCTAATACATTGGGAAGAATCATGTATGCCTCAATAGGAACACAAAACATAGGAACATTGGCCCGATGAACAACAAGATTTCATGCTTGGAAAATAATAATAGGGACGCCTTTACATACCTCACTTCGTCACGTCCTTTTAGCCAATTTCTTCCGCTTGCCAGAAACTCCGACACTTCAACTTCCTTACTTACACTACATGGAATGAGGACTGGTTTATGCGAAGTTACCAGTCACAATTCATGTCCCAAAACATACAACCAAACAGTCACATCATAATATAATTTTTAGCAAACCTACGTACCTTAGGTGTCTTAAACTTGAGGCAATTCAAGAGAGTTTTTCTTACGTGCTTTTGGTGTTTAACCTCCTCAAAGGTGTGGTTTATTCCTTCCATATATTGAATAAATTACAGCATCTATATAGTTGTAACAACCTCCCAAAAATGGGCAGAAAACTCAGTCAAATATCACATAAAACACATATTGACTTTATTTCATTTTCTTACTTTAGCTTGGGAATTTGAGCAGATAAACCAAGTAGGAACACTTACCTTTAACTTGTGTATAACCCCTGCCCATATGGAGTTCCTCTTCAGTCAAATACTATTCCAAAAATGTAGCAACCATGCTGCCAAACCGCAGCAACAACACACACCCAAGCAGCACATAAATTCCAACTTAACTTCCAAATTCACTTGTTAATTCATGATAATTTAAAGAGTAAAAACACCTACCTCCTTTTGTACTAAACTCTCACCAATATGGAGGTAGAACTTCACCTCCTTACTGCCCAAAAACTCAGCAACTCGATGATTAGATGCTCACGACATAAGAAACCCTTTCCAAGCTTGGACTATAAGGAAATTTGATCTATCCATACAATTTCTTACCTGGGATTTTTTTTCACCATTGGATAGAGCTCTTAATTCTGTGAATTTTGGAAAAAAATGAGGTGAAACGGAGTAGAAATGAGCTTTTTAGCTCAAAATTACTTCATATGCGGGATGGGCGGTGCCCGCATGCGGCGCCTGTGCGACATGCCCTCGCGAGCGCGCGAGCGCCTACTGCCTGCCTATCTCGGCACCCGCGCGCATGGGCGCTTTTCCAGCCGACAGTGCTGTCTTCAAATGACATAACTTTTTACTCCGAATTCCAATTGATGAGTGGTTTTTTTCACTGTAAACTAGACTCAAATACCTTTTATTTGATAGGCTATAGGACTTATGAATCAATATATATTTGGAGATACGTCCATTTAAAGTTGATCATTATTTACAAACTTCACATACTCTTCGCTTTTCCCTTTGCACATGTTTTCCTCCTCACCTATGGACAACCTACAACCCATAATACCCTTAATATGACATATAAACATCAAATAATCATCAAAAAAATAATTATTTCGAGGTGTAACATCCTCCCCTTCTTAAAATCATTCGTCCTCAAATGAGGGTTATACCTCGGTAGCTGTAACTTTTGCCATAACATCTTTAACTTTTCCTGTCCTTGTATCATAAACATACATTCCATTTTTCGTAAGCACATCCTCTTTCTATTGCCGCTTCTTATCAAACGTACTTACTCAACTCATCTAATTGTCTGACACATGATAGGCGTGCTTTAGTACCATAAAATCGTTAACTTTTCTAACCCTAAGAAAATTAATACACTACCATGGGAGTTATGATTTACTCCAATACCTCCTTTCCATTCATTCCATTAGGAAATATCATAGAAAAAAAGTGAAAAAATCACAACTTAACCACTTAACATATAGAATTAGTGTCAAACCTGAAGTTGCTCTTTTACCTTTGCTTTTACCACGATGTATCACCGCCTATCTTGGAAACGGGGGCTAAAAGAAATTGTAGTCTAATCTAGGGTCAAAGTAGAGACTGAATCTCAAGGAGAAACTGAATGTCTGGATGGCTGGGGTCTCCAAGCACTAAGAGGGTCCTTAAATAGTCTTATCGACCTAGTTTTCTTACTTTATTCCACTACCTTGTCATTACTTGGGAGACTGTGAATCAGATCGTTAATCTTTTGAGAAAATACTAGTATCCAAGCAGTAGATATTTTTGTCAGGGTATACATTCCCAAACACTCTCGGACCAAATGGGGTCCCAAACCTAATACAAATGTTATACTCTATCCCTCGTATTCCGCAATCTATCTGAAACATATTGGGCCAAAGAATTAATCCTAAGGTTATATTCACGAATACTCATCTGCCCTGCTCTAGGTACAAAACCTTATTAGCTCGAACCCATCGAAGTTCCCGTGGTAAGTACTGATTCGCGAAGGCTAGGGGATTTAGGCTCAAAACCTATGGGCACTAGAGCTCTCAAGAGTCCCCCTGCACCCTACCATTAATTTTTCCTATTTATTTTGAAACGTCACTACTCGGGCTAACATCTAAAATTCTTTCTCAAAATCTCGTCCCTTTGATATTCCTAAAGGTACAACAGGTGCTGAAGGATCAATAACTCTACATTCTCTTAGCTCTACCAAATCTGAAACAACAGGAGGGGCTGAATCCCTTCCGACAGTAATTCCGATGGGAACTTGGAGGAATTATGGTACGAGGAATGGGAAACTCGCTTCGAGCCTCTAATCTATTTCTCGGATCGGTAGGAGGATGATTGGGACACTTTCAAACATCAGCGCCGATAAATCTCATAGCAATTTGCCTTACTATAGGTGAATTTTAAAACATAAGCATAGTTTAGATTTAACACACCTCTTACATCTTTGCTCTATAGCACAATCTATTAATGAACAAAGTGAAACAACTCCTATATGCCCTGTAGCCTCCTTATTATAAATATGTTGCACAACATATCCATAAGCAAGACTCTACTAGACACGGCTTGTGGACTCCATAGGATACGACTTCGCTATGATACCAAGTCTATCACGCCTCATAACTGGGGGGAGGGCGCGACTGGCTCCCCATACCTGAATAACTGGGAAGCCGGTTATATGACATCTATAACTGTAGCACTTAGGCTGTCCAGGCCACCTGTCTCAATCAGCTGGAGCACAAACTGGTCCCATAATGTCTCAACAATACAAGGTAAACAAATGAAATGCAAACAAGACTATGAGTATGCTAAACTAAACAATAAAAAACCGACAAGGCCATAAATTGAATACCATTCTACACACTAAGTCCAAAAAGCCTCTAAAGAGTAAACTGACTGATTGTCAGAACAAGTCTTCGACCTACCCATAACTTCATCTCAAAACTCTAACTGAAACAAAACCATTCTTAGCTCTAGAAAGAAAGGAGCATACCAACACATCCGCTAATCTCACGAACTGCTACTACAACTGGCAATCCTGACCTCTACTTGCAGCTGCGGCACGAATGCAGGTCCCCAGGCAAAGGGACATCAGTACGAATGAAATGTACTGGTATGTAAGGCAGAAAACTATAAACATGTAAGTTAGCAATGATAACTGAGTCAGAAATAAGGAATAGTAACAACTTGGAATCTTGGAAACTGAAACCTGACAATTAGTCAATACTGAAGTGCAAATGCAACCAAGTAATGCACAAGAAAAACTATAAATGTAATGTTGGTGGCTAACCGACCATAAAAACCATATAAAAATTCCTCCAGCTAGTGTACCATATCAGGGTAAAATAAAATATCTCCAGCCGGTGTATAATACCGGGGAAAAAATAAAAATATCTCCATCCGGTGTACTATACTAGGGTAAAAATAAAAATATCTCGATCCTATGTGCCAAATCGGGGTAAAATAAAATATCTTCAGCCGATGTACCATACGTGGGTAAAAATAAAAATATCTACAACCGATGTATCATATCGGGATAAAAATAAAAATATCTCCCACCGGTGCGCCATACCGGGGTAAATAAAAACATCTCCAGCCAGTGTGTCATATTGGGGTAAAAATAAAAATATTCTCAATCATTATAATGATGGAACCGATAAAGCTTATACTGAGTCAATTTAACACATGTAGCATTGAAATGACTAATGCTTAATCTGTGGCCGTAATAGGGTTCTTTTGTAACATATAGATGCAAGTGAGCACATATACCATGTAAAATTAGCAAATATGCACATATATCACGTAAAGCTATCAAATTATATACAAACATGTCAACTTAGTGACTCGACGGACCTTCAGGAGGTTTAGCCAACATAAGAATTTTAGTAGGCTTACAAGCAATGTCCTATAGATAGTCTTACCAATTTAATGTATCGCTTGAGTAAAAGCACATAGATTCCCATTTCTATACAATCCTTTGAAATCTGGGAACTACATATGTAGACTGCCCAAAGGGTGGTTCCTTTACATGTATTGACAACTATACATTGGAATTTAATTGCCAAACTTATCACGTCGATGAGCACATACAGTTCTCAATTCAGTTGCCTTATTTGCAGGAAAACATGGGACTTATAACTTGGAACTTGGAGTTATTTGTCATAACGCTTGACATATATGTAGAACTGAGAGCTGAATTACAGATATACAACGTATGAGACTCCTGTATAATGTATAAACTCATATTTATTTAGCTGAGTGACCTCCAGGTGACTTCCTGGGGTTAGAAGTTCTAAGCTTAACTATTCACTTTCATTGCTTGTGCTTATACTTACTTAGACATTAGGTACATTGGTACATGGGAGAATCTCTCCGCTGAATTTAGGAAATTAAAATGATAACTCAAAAAGAGCTGAACATATAGACGCATGACTTGAATATAACTGAAAGAATTCAACTGTATGTTATAATATGAAAATCATATACATTAAGACTTCTTACTGGAAAGACATATAAAGACTTAAGTTCTTAGGCCGGTACACAACTTCAAATACTTGATCGAGACATTAGCATGATTCTCGGAATATGTTCTCTTGAAAACTTCTTAGCATAATACACTTCAACATAACATCGGGACTGGAAGACATTACTTAAGAATCTGAGACTTGGATTAGTTCAACTTGAGAATTCATAAGCAACTCTCCAAGTGCTTCCTTATAGGCACATAAAGACTTATAACCATAATTCGGACACCGCTCGATTGACTTCCACAACTTTGTAATTAACTAAGGAGCTCAAGAAAGCTTACATCATTATAAATGGATTAGAAGCTCCTTGGATCACCCTTTTTGGTCATGGAAGAAAATTTCAACACTTAGAATCGATAACTTGACATAAACGTTTAGGGGTATAGCAGAGAGCTTATCTTTAACATAAGTTTCTAACAAACGTTCAACTCTAGCTGATTTATAGAAGGTTGTCACCTAATATTCATTCATTACCCACATAATGTATTTATATCACTTATTTAAATTAATGCCTTGGAGACTCTCAGGAGGTTCAGATAGAACAAGAGCTAAAGTAAATTTACGACAACAATCTAAAGACAAAATTTGTTGCCCTAGCGTGTAACTTGAACGTAAGCATAAGCGTAAATATATCCTTATTTTCATATAACCTACTAACATTAGAATATTGTGTATAACCTTCCCATAAAGATGGTTTCATAGAAATATCAATAATTTACACATTCAAGTTCTATCTTTCAAGTTCAACTTGGTTCGAAAACTAGTTAACTAATCAGTTAGATAACGGGAGATAAATAAAGGAATATCCTCTTGGCCTTATATACCTTCGAACATGTTCATAAGATGGTGGATAACTATTGTAAGGCATTTTTATTTTGTTGTTCTCCTTTACCCTTATTTAGCTTAAAATTGTTTTCTAGCATTAAGTTCGTTCGCATGTCATCTTCTTGCCTTTTTACCAATTTCACATAGCAACTATAATTTTGAAAACATTTGATATCAAATGCATTAAATAATATAAAGGACCAGCTCACGGTGCCCACGCTGAGGGAACTTCAGACTCGATTTACAACTACAACAATAAAAATCGTAAACAATACGCCTTTCACTTCATATTTGTTCACTTCAAACATATTTAACTGTTCAAGCCTTCCATGAAGTATTTCTAATACTTTGGGAAAAATCATGTATGCCTCAATAGGAACACAAAACATAGGAACATTGTCCCGATCACCAACAAGATTTTGTGCTTGGAAAATAAGAATAGGGACGCCTTTACATACCTCACTTCGTCGCGTCTTTTTATCCAATTTCTTCCGCTTGCTAGAAACTCTGATACCTTCAACTTCCTTAGTTACACTACATGGAATGATGACTGGTTTATGCCAATTTCCCAGTGACAATTCATGTCCCAAAACGTACAACCAAACAGCCACATCATAATATAATTTTCAGCAAACTTACGTACCTTAGGCGTCTTAAACTTGAGGCAATTCAAGAGAGTTTCGCTTACGTGCTTTTGGTTTTTAACCTCCCCAAAAGTGTGGTGTATTCCTTCCATATCTTGGATAAATTACAGCATCTATATAGTTGTAATAACCTCCCAAAAACGGGTAGAAACCTCAGTCAAATATCACATAAAAAACATATTGACTTTATTTCATTTCCTTACTTCAGCTTGGGAATTTGAGCGGATAAACCAAGTAGGAACACTTACCTTTCACTTGTGTATAACTCCTGCCCACATGCAGTTCTTCTTCAGTCAACTACTATTCCAAAAATGTAGCAACCATGCTGCCAAACCGCAACAACAACACACACCCAATCAACGCATAAGTTCTAATTTCACTTCCAACTAAATTGTTAATTCATGATAATTTAAAGAGTAAAAACCTACCTCCTTTTGTACTCAACTCTCACCAAAATGGACGTAGAACTTCACTCCCTACTGCCCCAAAACGCAGAAACATGATGATTAGAAGCTGACGACATAAGAAACCCTTTCTAATCTTGGAATATAAAGAAATTTGACCTATCCATACAATTTCTTACATGTGATTTATTTTCACCATTGTAAAGCTCTTAATTCTGTGAATTTTGGAAAAACCTGAGGTGAAACGGAGTAGAAATGAGCTTTTTAGCTCACAATTACTTCATATAGGTGGGTTGGGCGGTGCCTGCGTGCGGTGCCCGAGCGACGTGCATTCGCGCGCGCACGCGCGCCTGTTGCCTGCCTATCTCGGCCCCCGCGCGCATGGGCGCTTTTTCAGCCGACAGTACTGTCTTCAAACGAGCATAACTTTTTACTCTGAATTACGATTGACGAGCGATTCTTTTCTCTGTAAACTAGACTCAAATACCTTTCATTTGGTAGGATATAGGAATTCTGAATCATTATATATTTAGAGATATGTCCGTTTAAAGTTGATCCTTATTTAAAAACTTCACATACTCTTCGCTTTTCCCTTTGCAAATGTTTTCCTCCTTAACTATGGACAACCTATAACCCATAATTCCCTTAATATGACATATAAACATCAAATAATCATCAAAAAAATAAATAAGATTTTTGGAGTGTAACATCCTTCCCCCCTTAAAATCATTCGTCCTCGAATGTGGATTATACCTCCGAAGCCGTAACTTTAGCCATAACATCTTTAACTTTTCCATTCCTTGTGTCATAAACATACATTCCATTTTTTGTAAGAACATCCTCTTTCTACTGCCGCTTCTTATCAAACCGTACTTACTCAACTCATCTATTTTTGTGACGTATGATAGGCATGCTTTAGTACCATAAAATCGTTAACTTTTCTAACTCTAAGAAAATTAATACACTACCATGGGAGTTATGATTTTCTCCAATACCGCCTTTCTATTCATTCCATCAGGAAATATCACAGAAAAGGAAGTGAAAATCATAACTTAACCACTTAACATATAGAATTAGTGTCAAACCTGAAGTTGCTCTTTTACCTTTGCTTTTACCACGACCTATCACCGCCTATCTTGGAAACAGGGGCTAAAAGAAATTGTAGTCTAATCTAGGGTCAAAGTACAGACTGAATCTCAAGAAGAAACTGAATGTCTGGCTGGCCGGGGTCTCCAAGGACTACGAGGGTCCTTAAATAGTTTTATCGACCTAGTTTTCTTACTCTGTTCCGTTGCCTTGTCATTACTTGGGAGACTGTGAATCAGATCGTCCGTCTTTTGAGCAAATACTAGCATCCAAGAAATAGATATTTTTGTCAGGGTAGACATTCCCAAACACTCTCGGACCAAATGGGGTCCCAAACCTAATACAATCGATATACTCTATCCCTCGTATTCCGCACTCTATCTGAAACATATTGGACCAAAGAATTAAACCAGAGACTATATTCACGAATACTCAACTGCCCTGCTCTAGGTACAAAACCTTATTAGCTCGAACGTATCGAAGTTCCCGTGGTAAGTACTGATTCACGAAGGTTAGGGGATTTAGGCTCAAAACCTATGGGCACTAGAGCTCTCAAGCATCCCCCTGGACCCTACCATTAATTTTAACTACTCGAGCTAACATCTGAAATGCTTTCTCAAAATCTCATCCCTTTGATATACCTGAAGGTACAATAGGTGCTGAAGGATCAATAACTCTACATTCTCTTAGATCTATCGAATCTGAAACAACAGGAGGGGCTGAATCCCTTCCCACAGTAATTCCGACGGGAACTTGGAGGAACTATGGTACAAGGAATGGGAAACTCGCTTCAAGCCTCTAATCTATTTCTCGGATTAGTAGGAGGGTGATTGGGTCCCTTTCAAATATCAGCGCCGATAAATCTCATAGCAATTTGCCTTACTCCAGGTGAGTTTTAAAACATAAGCACAATTTAGATTTAACACACCTCTTACATCTTTGCTCTATAGCAAGATCAATTAATGAACAAAGTGAAACAACTCCAAAATGCCCTGTAGCCTCCTTATTATAAGTATGGTGCACAACATACCCATAAGCAAGACTCTACTAGACACGACTTGTGGACTCTATAGGATACGACTTTGCTCTGATATCAAGTCTATCACGCCCCATAACTGGGGGGAGGGCGCGACTTGCTCCCCATACATGACTGACTGGGAAGCCGGCTATATGACATCTGTAACTGTAACACTTAGGCCGTTCAGGCCACCTGTCACAATTAACTGGAGCACAAACTAGACCCATAATGTCTCAACAATACAGGGTAAACAAATGAAATTCAAACAAGGCTATGAGTATGCTAAACTAAAAAAAAAAGCCAACAAGGCCACAAATTGAATACCATTGTACACACTAAGTCCACAAAGCCTCTAAAGAGTAAACTGACTGATGGTCATAACAGGGCTCGACCTACCCATAACTGCATCTCAAAACTCTAACTGAAACAAAATCAGTCTTAGCTCAAGAAAGAAAGGAGAATATCAACACATTCGCTAATCTCACGAACTTCTACTACAACTGGCAATCCCGACCTCTACCTGCACCTGCGGCACGAATGCAGGTCCCCAGGTGAAGGGACATCAGTACGAATGAAATGTACCGGTATGTAAGGTAGAAAACTATAAATATGTAAGATAGCAATGATAATTGAGCCAGAAATAAGGAATAGTAACAACCTGGGATCTTGGAAACTGAAACCTGACAATAAGTCAATACTGAAGTGCAAATGCAACCAAATAATGTAGAATAAAAACTATAATTGTAATGTTGGTGGCCAAACAACCATAAAAACCATATAAAAATGCCTCCAACTGGTGTACCATACTAGGGTAAAATAAAATATCTCCAGCCGGTGTACCATACCGGGGAAAAAATAAAAATGTCTCCAGCTGCTGCACCATATCGGGGTAAAAATAAAAATATCTCCAGTCGGTGTGCCATACCGGGGTAAAATAAAATATCTCCAGTCGATGTATCATACCGGGTTAAAAATACAAATATCTCCAGCCGGTGTACCATACCGGGGTAAAAATAAAAATATCTCTAGCCGGTGTGCCATACCCAGGTAAAATAAAAACATCTCCAGCCGGTGTACCATACCAGGGTAAAACTAAAAATATTCTCAATCATAATCATGAATGGAACCGAAAAAGTTTATACTAAGTCAATTTAACACATGTAGCATTTTGAAATGACAAATGCTTAATCTGTGGTCGTAATAGGGCTCTTTCGTAACATATAAATGCAAGTGAGCACATATACCACGTAAAATTAGCAAATATGCACATATATCACGTAAAGCTATTAAATTATATTCAAACATGTCAACTCAGTGACTCAATGGACCTTGAGGAGGTTTAGCCAACATAAGAATTTTAGTAGGCTTACAAGCAATGTCCTATAGATAGACTTACCAATTTAACGTATCTCTTGAGTAGAAGCACATAGATTCCCATTTCTATACAATCCTTTGACATCTAGGAACTACATATGTGGACTGCCCACAGGGTGGTTCCTTTACATGTATTGACAACTATACATTGGAATTTAATTGCCAAACTTATCACGTCGATGAGCACATACAGTTCTCAATTCATTTGCCTTATTTGCAGGAAAACATGGGACTTATAACTTGGAGCTTGGAGTTATTTGTCATAACACTTGACATATAAGTAGAACTGAGAGCTGAATTACAGACATACAACGTATGAGACTCCTGTATAACGTATAAACTCATATTTAGTTAGCTGAGTGACCTCCAGGTGACTTCCTGGGGTTAGAAGTTCTATGCTTAACTGATCACTTTCATTGCTTGTGCTTATACTTACTTAGACATTAGGAACATTGGTACATGGGAGAATCTCTCGCTGAATTTAGGAAATTGAAATGATAACTCAACAAGAGCTAAACATATAGACGCATGACTTGAATATAACTGAAAGAATTCAACTGTATGTTATAATATGAAAATCATATACATTAAGACTTCTTACTAGAAAGACATACAAAGACTTAAATTCTTAGGTCGGTACACAACTTCAAATACCTGATCGAGACATTAGCATGATTCTCGAAATATGATCTCTTGAAAACTTCTTAGCATAATACATTTCAACATAACTTAAGGACTGGAAGACATTACTTAAGAATTTGAGATTTGGATTTGTTCAACTTGAGAATTCATGAGCAACTCTCCAAGTGTTGCCTTATAGGCAGATAAAGACATATAACCATAATTCGGACGTCACTGGATTGACTTTCACAACTTTTTAATTAACTGAGGAGCTCAAGAAAGCTTACATCATTATAAATGGATTATAAGCTCCTCGGATCACCCTTTTTGGTCATGGAAGAGAATTCCAACACTTAGAATCGATAACATAACGTAAACGTTTTGGGGTGTAGCAGAGAGCTTCTCTTTAACTTGAGTTACTAACAAACGTTCAACTCTACCTCATTTATAGAAGGTCGTCACCTAATATTTATTATATCATTACCACATAATATATTTATATCACTTATTTAAATTAATGCCTTGGCGACTCTCAGGAGGTTCAGATAGCACAAGAGCTACAATAAATTTACGACGACATTCTAAAGACAAATTTTGTTGCCCTAGCGTGTAACTTGAACGTAAGCATAAGCGTAAATATATACTTATTTTCGTATAACCTTCTAACATTAAAATATTGTGTATAACCTTCCCATAAAGATATATTCATAGAAATATCAATAATTTACACATTCGAGTTCTATCTTTCAAGTTCAACGTATCGGTTTGTTCGAAAACTCGTTAACTAGTAAGTTAGACAAAGGGAGAGAAATAAAGGGATCTCCCATTGGCCTTATATACCTTAGAACATGTTCATAAGAGGGTAGATAACTATTGTAAGGAATTTTCATTTCGTTGTTCTCATTTACCCTTATTTAGCTTAAAAATTATTTTCTAGCGTTAAGTTCGTTTGCGTGTCGTCTTCTTTCCGTTTTACAAATTTCACATAGAAACTAGAATTTTGAACACATTTGTTATCACATGCATGAAACAATATAAAGGACCAGCTCACGGTGCCCACGCTGAGGGGACTTCAGACTCGATTTACAACTACAACAATAATCGTAAATAATATGCCTTCCACTTCACATTTTTTCACTTCAAGCATATTTAACTCTTCAAGCCTTCTATGAAGTATTTCTAATACTTTGGGCAGAGTCATGTATGCCTCAATAGGAACACAAAACATAGGAACATTGGCCCAATCAAAAACAAGATTTCGTGCTTGGAAAATAAGAATAGGGACGCCTTTACATACCTTGGAACATCGACTCTAATTTTGCCGAAAATCTTCCTTTCAAGCTTACTCCTTAAGGATCCTTCCAAGTCCAATTTACAAACCCAACAAGAAGCAACTTCACTTCACCAAAGTTCTGGAAAAATTGGGCAGCAACATGCCACAAAAACACACAAAGAAACAACAACACAATACAACAATATTCTCCAACTTATAACCTCATAAACTTAAAGAAATCAAAAAGGGAATTAGTTACCCTTTCTTGGAGATGTTATCAGATAAAGTAGGAGTAAACTCCTACTGTTTCCTCTGCCTAGAATCATCTAAAAATACAGAAATACCACAATCAACCACAAGACAACAACAAGTCATGACTTCCTTCTGAGGTCCTCTTTTCAAAGCCCAAAAGAGACAAGAGGGAAGTTTCTTACCTGGAATATCTTTTCACCATTAGATAGAGCTCTTAATTCTACGAATTTTGAAAAACAAAATGAGGTGAAATGGAGTAGAAATGAGCTTTTCAGCTCAAAATTACTTCATATAGGCAAGCTGGGCGGTGCCCGCGTCAGCGCCCGTGCGACCTGCCCTCGCGCGCGCGCGCCTGCTGCCTGCCTGTCTCAGCGCCCGCGCGCATGGGCGTTTTCTAGCCGACGGTGCTGTCTTCAAACAAGCATAACTTTTTACTCCGAACTCCGATTGACGAACGGTTTTTTCACTGTAAACTAGACTCAAATATCTTTCATTTGATAGGTTGTAGGACCTCTGAATCATTATATATTTGGAGATATGTCCATTTAAAGTTGACCCTTATTTACAAACTTCACATACTCTTCACTTTTCCCTTTGCACATGTTTCCCTCCTCACCTACGGACAACACATGACCCGTAATTCCCTTAATATGAAATTTAACCATCAAATAATCATCAAATAAAATTATGGGGTGTAACAGCTTAGCTGAGAATGTTTCCCTTAGTCTATTGGGACTCTTCTTAGCTGAGAATGTTTCCCTTAGTCAGTCGAGACTCTCATTAGCTGAGAATGTTTCCCTTAGTCTATCGGGACTCTTCTTAGCTAAGAATATTTTCCTTAGTCAGTCAGTGACTTTCTCCCTTAGACAAGCAGGGACTCTCCATAGCAGAGAATATTTCCCTTCGATGATTAGGGACTCTCTATGATATCGGTCACGGCTTCGGTCCTCAGTATTTGTTCAGTATATAACCTTTGCGCATCAGTTGATTATACTTGAGTAAATGTTTTCAAATAAAAGCTTCATGTTAATATATCTATGTATCTCAGACAGGGTTGTTGTATCTCCGTTCAGTTATACGTCTAGTAATGTGTTTAGTTTACTTTCTTCTTGTATACTTGCATGTTTTAGTTTATTTATGCTTCCCGCATTGTCATGCCCCGAGCTTACACCCTGGATGTAGCACGGTACTTAAAGCCACAAGTGACCCCAAGTCAACCCCTGGTCTATCACACACTAGCATTCTGAGTAAACATGCACAGCAGAACTTATAAATAACAGCCTTGGTAGTTTAGGAAAATGTAAATACTGAAACTAGAGAAGTAAATAATAAGTCTGAAATACAATTCTGAAAGACAAGTCTAGTTTGAAAGCCAACTACTGAGGAGTTGTTGGTACAGGTCCCCAGCTAACTCTAAGTTTAAACAAAACCACAATTAAAAGAAATAAATAAACAAAGCCCTCAAACAATGAGGACTCACACTCTGAGCTGCTGAAGTGGTATGCTCTAAAACTGGAGTAACTATCTGTGATGAACTTGAGAACCTGCAGCTGTATCATGAAATGATACAACATGAAAAGCATGCGTCAGTACTTTGAATGTACTGAGTAAGTAGGAGAGACATACTGAATATAAAAACTGAACTGAAATGACACGTCATGACCAACAAGTACTGAGCTGAACTACTGATATAATCTGAAATGGTCAAGAAGACCCTGTCTGATGATCATGAACATGCCCTAAGTATGAATCACTGAATCTGAGATATTGTACTGAACTGAGCTGCTTATTCTGATACTGGATTGGACTGACTAGTGGGAGAGTCTATAACCGACATATAACCACGTGAGCTAGACGTGAAGTCCGATGTATACACCCCACCGGTAGGACCCAATATACCTTGACAAGGTATAAAGGCATGAACTAGGTGATCACAAAATATCTGGGGCCAATCAGGCCAAATAATACTAAAAACCTATGCTGGCAACGTAGTTCTGGGAGCCTGGGTGCGCTGGAACCCTGGCTTGCACGGTGCTAAGTTCTACTGCCACTGGGAAACCTAAACTGAACTACTAAGCTGATAGCTTGAAACTGGGGTCCAAGACTATTCAGGGACGAATAACTGCATGTACCCTAAGCGTCTTATCGGACCAGATTCTGAAACTGGGTTCTCTAACCAGTCAGAGCTGCTTATCTAGAAGCGTCGTAACCGTCTATAGAACAACTAATAGATTAATTAGGGTCCTAGGGCTGGTCAGAGCTATAACTGAATGTCATGACCGCTTAATGGACAAAATAACTAAAATTTGAATATCAGTTTGAAAACTGGGAGGCACCACTGACACCTTAAAAGATAAGCTAGAGTCAAACTAATCAGTTGACATTTTCTGGACAACACTGAGGTTGCTAAAATCTGACTGAAACTGGGCTAATATGGTTCTGACTGAGACTAGACTGATAGAGTTCTGTATTCTAACTAACTAAATTTCTAAGCAATTAATAGAGAGATCATTCATACCGACAACACAAACAAATTCATACTAAAAGGCAAACTTCATGAATTTGGGAGTTTCATTCAACAGTGCAAAAATCATTCTCATTCATGGGATATTTACCCAACGCATATGGATAGCTAGAAGATTCTAAGAATTTATCCCAAAGAATTCTTCCTTCACTAAAGAGAAACTTAATAATCAAGAACGTTTACTCAAAGATTAGGGCTTATATTCACTTTTGTAATAATACTGACAAATTGATGAGGAATTGATAAAGATTATATCAACAATAAATATGAACACCATTCTAATTAAAATTAACGAGTTTCTCATACTTGAAAACTCAAGGCTTAGAATTACTAGAAGAAATTGAGAAGGATCTTGGGAGAACAAGGGAAGAACAATCCCCTTGCTAAAACCCCACATACCTGATGAAGAAGCCTAGGGAAATTGCTGAAGAACTAAAGAAGAAGGATCTGCCCTAGTTTGAAGTTCTGAACTGCTCTGAGAGGAACTCTACGTTCTGTTTCTGGGAAGTTTGAGTGGGGAATGAGGAAAAGAACCCATTACCCCCACTAAAATGTCTGAAACTGATGCTAAAATGACGTAGTTTAAAGCTTGGGAGGGTAGAATTTACTAAATAGTCCTTAGAAATTCACAGGGAAAACCTGTCAGGTGCCCCTAACGGGTGACTTAATGACTCGTTACCTGGTCCAACGAGCCGTTGGATCCTCTCATCATGTTCACTGGAAATTCTGTATTGATCCCTGACGGGCACATGACGAGTCTTCATGACTGGAAATGACTCATCGTGTCATCCGCCAGGTACACTGGTAAGAAGGCAAGGAAGGACTGGAAATGAAGGACCTGACAAGTCGTTGCTGCTGATGATGACTCATAGTGACCTTCCATCAAGTACACTGCCTACTTCTCAAATTCTAAAACTCTGGCTTGACAACGGGCGACTTAACGAGTCGTGGGGCCTGATAATGACTTGTGTGATCGTCCGTTAGGAACACTAAAACAAAATCTTGGCATCCTTCTCACGGTAGACCTGACAAGTCATTGGGTCCCCTAACGACCCGTCAGGTTGGTCGTTCTGCAACATTTCTGTAGTTTTTTCTAGATTTTCTTATTTAAGTCCTGGATATTGATTTTTGAGCTTCCGCGGAATTACAATATCTCCTCCTTGGAAACATTCATTCTCGAATGTTAGAAAACTCATAGCAACCAGAAAAATAACAATCAAAGAATGCAAATACTACTCATTCAACTTCAAAACAACCGAAATGAATACCTCCATTTTGGAGAATATAACTGAACTGAATTTTGCTTTTCATAAACACAACCCAAGTCAGAAAGAAAACTTAGATACATGAACTAAATTCAACAACTAGTTCAGGTCTTAAAACAAAATTCACATATCAAACTGCAACAGAGTCGGTAGAGAACAAGTGTGGATATTTGGCCCTCATATCTGGTTCGGCCTCCCACGTAGCTCCTTCTACTTGTTGATTCCTCCATAAAACCTTGACTGAAGCTATTTTCTTATTCCTCAATCTACGAACCTGTCGGTCTAGGATTTGGACTGGTACTTCCTCATAGGTTAGGCTATCCTTGACTGCCACTTTGTCCAATGGCACCACCAAGGTTGGATCTCCGATACACTTCTTCAAAAGTGATACATGAAAAACTGGAAGGACAGCTGTTAGTTCCGAAGGTAACTCTAGCTCATAGGCTACCTTGCCAATACACTTCAAAATTCTATAGGGTCCCACCTACCTGGGACTGAGTTTCCCCTTCTTTCCAAACCTCATCACCCCCTTCATGGGTGAAATTTTCAGGTACACCCAATCATCAACCGCAAACTCCAACTCTCTTCTCCGCACATCCGCATAAGATTTTTGGCGGCTCTGAGCTTTTTTTTAACCTTTCTCGGATAAGCTAAACTTTCTGCATCACCTCATGAACCGAGTCTAGCCCTATCAAAGTAGCTTCACCGACTTCAAACCATCCTATAGGAGATCTACACCTCCTACCATAAAATGCCTCAAATAGGGCCATCTGAATGCTAAAATTATAACTGTTGTTGTACGCAAATTTGAGAAGAGGCAGATGGTCATCCCAATTACCCTTGAAATCGATCACACACGCTCTTAGTATATCCTCTAGAGTCTAAATAGACTGCTCATCTTGTCCATCTTTCTGCAGGTGAAAAGCTGTACTGTTCTTGACCTAAGTGCCAAGTCCCTTCTGAAAAGACTTCTAGAAATGGGAGGTGAACTAAGCTCCCCTATCTGAAATAATGGACAAAGGTACCCCATGAAGTCTAACCAACTCCGGAATGTAAAGTCTAGCATTATCCTCAGCTGAATCTGTGGTTTTGACTGGGAGGAAATGTGCTGACTTAGTCATCCAGTCTAATACCACCCAAATAGAGTCATGTTGCCGACGAGTCTGAGGTAGACCCGTAATGAAGTCCATGTTTACTTCTTCCCACTTCCAGGTAGGGATCCTGATATCCTGGGTCATACCTCGTGGTCTCTGGTGTTCTACCTTGACCTATTGGCAGTTTGGGCACTTGGATAAAAATTCGACAATGTCTCTTTTCATGCCGTTCCACTAGTAAATGTCCCTCAAGTCGTGGTACATTTTAGTAGAACCAGGGTGAATGGAATATCTTGAGCTGTGTGCCTCAGCTAAAATCTGCTATCTCAAGTCACCAACACACATAACCTTCCCTGATAACGGAGCACTCCACTTCCCTTTGGGAGAAAGCCTCAACTTCTTTTCTGAGAATCACCTCCTTGAGTTTAAGTAGAACTGGATCTTCATCTTGCCTGGACTTAACTTCAACTACCAAAGATGAATCTGACCTGCTTTGTACTACTGTTCCACCTTCGGCTGGGTCTACTAGCTTCACCCCAAACCGAGCTAGTTTGTGGACATCCTTTGCTAACTCCATTTTTCCTACCTCAAAGTGAGCTACACTTCCCATAGATCGCCTACTTAGGGAATCATCCACCACATTTGCCTTGCCCAGGTGATACAGCACGCTCATGTCATAATCTTTCAGGAGCTCCAACCACCTTCTATGTCGGAGGTTCAGGTCCTTCTGGCTGAACACGTACTGAAGACTCTTGTGATCTGTGAACACATTTATGTGATCCCTGTACAAGTGGTATCTCCATATTTTTAGAGCGAATACTGATCTTGGGCAAATTTATATGCCCAAGTGATACTCAAAAGTACCATTTTCGCCTTGTTTATCTATCAATGTGTATACATTCTCATGTAATTGGTAATAAAATGTGAATTTATACTAACCAACATGATTAGCATTATTTTGCAGGTAAAATGTGATTTTGGGAAGATTAAATGCATATTGGATGATATCGGGGTTGGACTTGGATGCGAGCACGGGACAAGGCAGTGGACAGCATGAAATAAAGGGGCTCTGCAATGGAGTCGTGTCACGCTGCCATCGCGGAGGCCTTCTGCTTGGATAGGGCAATTTTGCCAAAATTCCAGAGAGGGTTCGCGTCCGGTCCGTGGCACAGTGGCTTGGCTCCGTGTTGCACGCCGTTCCACGTTGAGCTTTAATTCCTGGACCCCCAGTTCCAGTGAGGGTCCACGTCCGTAGCGTGTCACGGAGGCAGTGCTCCGCGATGCACTCCGTGACACGTTGCTCGTTATTCCGGGAATAATTCCCAGCAGTATAAATAGAACACTTAGGTTCATTTTTCAATATTCTGACTTGGTGGAGCAAGAACGTGGGTTACAGGCAGTTGAGGGACGAAAATATCAGGGTTTTTTCTCTCTTTCTTTCTTCTTTAATTCAATTGCTTGTATGATTAACACTCATTTTAAGATGTTTAATCCACAAATGAGTGGCTAATTCCTCTTCTTGCTGAGGTTATGAACAATTGTGATGAAATGTGATCATTGATTCTTTGGTTTTCCATCTTTTCTTCCATGTTGTTCTATTAATTCTTGTTCTTACTGCATTAATGTGTGTCCTACGTTAATGTACATCTAAAAAGTCCGGTTTCACTCGAGAGGGCAAGAAATTGGAAAGTTGTGAATTAATAGGATATGTTCTTTACTTGGTTTAGGAAAATTGAGTATTGATTTTCTTTTAGGATAGAAATATACCTGAAAGTCGTATTAGTCAATTTAGGAACCGGGTTTGTATGGCTAGAACATGAATTGCATTTAATCACAGAAATGTAGGTGGATGGTTCATGATTCTTAAGTGAGGTTAAATACGAGAGTTTTAATTTCTTGGCAATAGTTCTTGGCTAGCAACTGGAGGAAAAGATTAACCAAATTATGATGATAACTACTTTCATTACATGTTCGTTTAACCTCAGCATGCTCTCATTCATAGTTCAGACTCAAAGTAGATAATTGTTTAGCTTTAGTATAAAAATCATAAAACAAAATATCAAGTTTTGGTTACACTGTTGTCTACATTTTTAGAATTAAAATATAGTACACTTGAGCAAATTGCACTTTATCCAAGTCCCTGTGGGATCGATACTTGGCTTACTAAAGCCACTTTACTACTTGTTCGACCACGTACACTTGCGTGTAGCTTTATACCCAAAGCAAAAGCACCGAACAAGTTTTTGGCGCCGTTGCCGGGGACTTGGCAATTGGCAAATTTGTTTTAAGTGTTAATTTACTGTATTTTTATTTTCTTAGTGTTGACAACTTGGTCTTAGCCTGTATTTTGCAGACTTAATTTCTGTTGAACACTGGCAAGAGACAAGGAGCTAGTGGAATCGTATATAGAGCCAGAAAGGATATTTCACAGTAAACAGAGAGAAGCTCTACAAAGAAAGCTGCAGTTGCTCAGACAGACGATCATGGAGCAACAACAGAATCCACCGGTAGTACAGGCAGTGTTAGTGCCCGAAGAAGTAGCAGCTCGGCCGGTTCGCGAGGTGGCAATCCCACATGCTAATAATGTCACATCTAGCATCCGCAAACCTGACCCAGGAGGGAGGTTTGAACTTAAACAGAATATGGTGCAATTGCTGCACACTAGCGGGCAGTTTACCGGTCTCCCTCATGAATATCCACAGCAACATCTCCAAAATTTTTTGGAGATAAGTGACACTTACATCCCCCCTGGAGTGTCATCAGATTATGTCCGGCTTACATTGTTCCCATTCTCACTATTGGGAGAAGCCAAGAGGTGGTTGAAAGCTGAGCCACCAAATTCTATTTCTACATGGGATGATCTTGCAAGGAAATGCTTGATACGGTTTTTTCCCTCCGGTAAAACAGCAAGACTTAGAAGTCAAATTCTAAGTTTCAAACAAAGAGAGGGAGAAAATTTATATCAGGCCTGGGAGAGATTCAAATCTATGTTGCGGGATTGTCCTCATCATCATCAGTCCAATGATGTGCTGGTGCACACTTTAATAGAGGGTTTGGAACCCCACACCAAAATATTGCTAGACTCAACAGCTGGAGGACAAGCGCTGGAGAAAACTTATGAGGAGCTGTATACCTTGTTGAACCGTATTTCGCAGAGCAATCCAGAATGGAATGCTGATTCATCAAGAGGCGGGACAAGGAAAGTAGCAGGAGTGCTAGAAGTGGATGGGTTTACAGCTATCGCTGCACAGATAGCTGCATTGCAAAATCAACTTAACACCCACTTTGGCAACATGACAATGAACCAGCCTCAAGCCCCAGTTAATGCAGTACAGCAAATGTGGTGTGAAGTGTGTGGAAGCAGTGAGCACTCAGCTGAGTGTTGTAGAGCCAATCCTGACTCGGTAAACTTTGTGGGTAATGCGCAAAGGAACCACCAACAGTATGGTAGTAGCTACAATTCAAATTGGAGGAATCACCCTAATTTCTCATGGGGTAGCAACAACCATCAGGGCCAAAGTTCGGGTCAGGGTTTGCAAAGGAACCAAGGAGGGCAGCAGAATTATCAAGCTCAATTCAGAAACAACAATGCCCCTCCTCCACCACCATCACCCAACATTGAGGAAATGTTCAAGACCATGATAGCTAACCAAGCTCAATAGCAGGCTGACTATGTGAAATTGGCAGCCGAAGTGAAAAACAACCAGTTAGCTACCAAGGCACTTGAATATCAATTTGGGAAATTTGCTAGTGCCCAAAACACAAGGCCTAGAGGAGGACTGCCGAGCGACACGAATCCCAATCCCAAGCAGGTAAATGCAGTGACCACAAGGAGTGGTTTGCAGCTGAAAGAGGTGGAACCAGAAAGACCACCTCAACAGTCGGGAGCAGCAGAAGTTGGGAGGGAGCAAAATGCTAAAAGGGGGAAGACTAAGGAAGCTGAATCAGAAAGACCTCCACCCCCGTTCCCTCAACGACTAAAGAAACACAAGGAGGAGGCGTGTTTCAAGAAATTCATGGAGGTGCTGAAACAGGTACATATTAACTTACCTCTTGTTGATGTTTTGCAGGGAGTGCCGAAATATGCTAAGTATATAAAGGACATCGTGGCAAACAAAAGTCAGTTGACTGAGTATGCTACGGTGGCTCTAACGGAGGAGTGCACTTCCCGGATTCAAAATAGACTGCCCACAAAGCTCAAAGACCCTGGGAGCTTTACTATCCAGATTACTATTGGGCAGAGCATCCGAGCTCGTGGATTGTGTGATTTGGGAGCAAGCATAAATTTGATGCCTTCATCGGTATTCAGAAAGTTGGGTTTAGGGAGTCCTAGACCCACAACAGTAATCTTGCAGTTGGCGGATCGGTCCTTAGCCAGACCTGATGGCATTGTGGAGGACATTCTGGTGCAAGTTGGCTCCCTAATTTTCCCGGTAGATTTTGCCGTGCTAGACTTTGAACCAGACACGGAAGTCCCATTTATTTTGGGACATCCTTTCTTGGCGACCGGGAAAGCTCTAATTGACGTAGCTGCGGGGCAGCTAACAATGCGAGCACACGACAAGGTGGAGGTGTTCGATGTGTACAAGGCACCCAAGCTCCCGATGGTGCACGAAGAACTCTCGGTGATCAATGTGATTGATCAAGGTGATGATAAGCAGATTAAGGATTCACGGGAGTTATTGGGAAAACCACCGGAAAGGTGTAAGCACTACTGGGGGGAGGACGGTGATCGAGAGAAATCGTCCATCACCCTAGAGGACAACTGAGCTTAACGACGTCGAGCCGCGACGGTAAACCAGGTGCTGCACTGAGGCAACCCGTGAAAAATTTTTCTTTCTTTTTTGTAAAGTGTTTTTCTTTTCTTTTTCTTTTTCTTGATTTACTGCAAAAAATTTTCGTTTTAGTTTTTGTTTTATTTGTATTTAGAGTGATACCTATAATTCTAACCAATTTTGTATAGTGAGATGAATTTCAGGTCAAACGGAGAAAACTATGCACGGAATCGCGAAGGAAAAGTCGAAGTATGAAAATTAATAAAAAGTGGCAAACAGTGAGCTGGGGCGACAGCTCCGTGACACGTTGAGGTATAATCCGGAAATTTTAAAAATTTCCAGAACAGTCTCGTCGATGGCTCCGTGTCACGGAGGTAGTGCTCCGCGATGCACTCCGTGACACGTTGCTGTGTATATCGCGACGGGTCACACCGGGTCGCCGGGTGACCCGCGCGATTTCCCTACTTTTTAACCCCGAAAACCCTCCCTTTTCCCTTATTTTTCAATCTCTCCGCGACCAAACCCCCCAAAACCCATCCCCCATCAAAGTGACACGGAGTAGGGCAAGAAATTCAACAAGTTTTCTTCGATTCTTCAAAGTCAAGGTATGTTTTCCGATTTCCTCTCAAATTCTTGTCGAATTTCTTCGATATTGAGCATGTGAGGTGAGCTAAATTGCCCTAAGTAGAAATTAATCATGAATTCAATTTGAATTGTTGTTGATGAATGTTCGGAATGTCGTTATGATTGCTTGAACTTGTCGATTGCATAAATTAATCGAATTTGCTTGATAATATCAATTCTAGGGCTTGTTTTTGAATTTGAAGTTGAAAATGTAGTGAACTTGTGAATTTCAGGCCGGGATGTATATGTTGAATGAGATGAGTCGATGTACTAATTGTTAGGATGTTAATAGAACGAAGGATTCTCGGGTTAAGGGAATGTTGAAATTTGTAAGAATTTGGTTGGTTGTATAGGTTCGTGTAGATAAATTTTTGTTGTTGTTTTTGTTTCTTTGTTTTCCTTTGCTAATTGCTATGGGTAAAATGGTAGCGATGGTAGTGATTGTGATTGGCTGTACGAAGTCTGAGCAGTACACAGAAGATATACCGTCGAATTTTTCGAACGCACTAAGCATGATTGTATAGTTGGTTATTGTGTGTAAATAAAGATAATCTTGTCGTATTGTTGTAACTGTAGCTAAGGACTAAGTGTGGGGTAACCTAACTTAACCCGACCTTAGCAGAAGTTAATATCCGTTATCTTAACATTGATCTTGTCTACTTGGGTTGACAGGTAAAATGGCAAGCAGGCAAGAGAAAGGGAAAGGCGCATCAACTTCGGGCGCCGGAAGGAAGCGAATCAGACTCGGCACAGCAGTCCCAGCAGCACCAGCAGTTCCACGCGGCCAACGTCACCAATACGGAACGAGATGGGTGATTGATGAGGGGAAAAAGTGGTACGCGAAGCACAAAGAAAACAAATATTTCCCCGAGGAGCATATAACATGGGCACCATTGGCACAGGAGTTCCCTAGGATGGTCCACCGGGTCGAGGCAGCTGGGCTAAATTTCATCTTTGAAGAGCCCAAGGAATGTAATTTGCACCTGGTTTGGGAGTTCTATGCCAATTGGAACCCGACTATCAGAAGCCACACCATCAAAATCAGAGGGCAAATAGTCACTTTGGAGCCCCACCACCTCAATGCCATCATAGGAGCGCGGGACACAGACGCCCACGTACTCCAACAGCTGAACATTACCCCACCGTATGCGGACATCAGACGCACATTGTGTGGGACCCAATCGACAGCTAGATGGAGCAGACACAAAGAGAGGGGCTACCACCAGACTTTGCCATATTCACAGATGAACAGGGAAGCCCGAATCTGGCTGAAGATAGTCTGCTCATGCCTAATCCCGGGGGTACATATGACAGATGTAACCCGGGATCGTGTATGCCTGGTGTACGCCCTGATGAAAGGGCCGGAGATCAACGTGGGGACGGTAATTATCTCCGCCATGAAGAGAGCCCGGTTGCATCAGGGGCACAGGTATGGCTTTGGTGGACTACTCACCACCTTCCTCAGGGGCCTAGATGTCGAGGAGGAGGCCCTTGACTATATCCGGTAGATGGAGCGGCGGGCCTTAGATGTTACTAAAACTAAGGCTCCCGACACCACCCACGGGCCAGTGCTTACACTTGGCGAGCGGCATGCTCGTGATGATCAGTATATGGCTCGAATGTATGGGATGCAGATGCTCCAGCTGAGGATAGGCGGGAGGCCAGTGACAGAGGAGGAGCTATGGCAGCTCGAGCTAGACTACCCCTTCGGCAAAAACGTCAGGGCTCTATGCCGAGTGGGGCCAGCATTTGTAGAGCCCATAGATGATGATGTCCCCACAGATGAGGAGACACGTCGGGAGGATTCCGATGTGGAGTCCGATGATGACGACGGGGGTGACTCGGACATGGGAGATGAAGCAGCAGCACCCGACGAAGAAGTGGAATACTTTGACTGATCAGGGAGTTCCACCACCCGATTTTGTGCTATTTTAATTTTTGTGAACACTGGGGACAGTGTTCGAGCAAAGTGTGGGGTGGGAGTAGTTGGTGTTGGGCTGTGTTGTTTTGTATGTATGCTCTATCCTGTTGTCGTGCATGTGAAATTTTGTTTGTCCCTGTGAGTTGTGAATTGTTAAGTGGTTGTTTTGTATTTGTAAATTTATGTGAAATAGATGTGTGTTGCTGAATGTTGCTAGCTGATTTTGATTCTGTACATATTTTTGTTATCGAATGATCGATATTTTTTTTTTAAAAAAAAAATTTAAAATATTTTGTACATATTTTTTCTATCGAAATGATCGATATTTTCGACATTTTTTTACTTCTTGGGTTTCTCGGCATTTGTTTTCAGTTCTTTACCGAGAATGGTCCCATTGAATCGAAGTCATAGTAGTGACCGTTCCCTATGATGGATGGATGACGACCGTCTTAAGGGAAATGTAGTCGTTAGGAGTAGATTTTTTTCAATTATTTTTCAGTTTTTTTTCCTTTGGTGAGTTGCATCCCAAAACCTGTAGTTACTATATGGTTGCGAAATTCTGGTTGCGTGTTGTACATGATATTTAAAATGCAAAGGTGATTCATATGAAAGCATGCAACTTTGTAAATATGTTGAGATACCTAGGCCATAGAGTTCGATTCAGTGTGATTGAGGCTTAATGTTTGAATTCCTGTAATTAGCTGATTGAAAAGTCTGTGAATACATCTTGAATTGAGCATGTGCAAAAAGTGTGAAGTGAGGTGTTGTTATTTCATGCTATTGTGAAGTGTCTAGAACTTGCCTGGTGTGTGTACAAAACGAAATGAAGGAGGTGTACTGTAGGAAAGGATGTAGGCATTTCTTTGTTTTAACCGAGAGTTTCTATTTTTCCTTGTTGTACCCACTTTGATTGTATACCCTAGTCAGCCCGTTGAGCCTTTAGCCTATTATTTTTTTCTGTTGTCATAAAGTGTAAACCGAGCTTAATTCCTTCTTTTCATTAGCCGTAAAGTCTATACAAAACTCTTAAGCGCTTCAGAAGAGAAAATCATTTTCCCGAAGTGTCAAAGAGTGAGAATGGTGAAAAGAAAAAGAAAAGCAGAGTGATAGAAGAAAAGAAAAGGTTGAAGGTGCACTTGCTATAAATAAACTTTAATAAAGGTGCATGAATAATCTTTGTTGTTGTGTCAAGTGTGCTTAATATGATGGGCCATACTAAAGAAAAACATCAAGAATGGGATGATGAAAAAAAAAGAGAAACAATATCCATGAGTTGATGGGATGTGTTGAAAAGGCGCTTAAGGATGCTAGTGACTATTATTGGCTAACCCAATATTTACTAGTTCTGTAGCTTCCATTACAACCAGTTAAAGTCCTACGTGATCTTACATCGCACTTCTTTATATTAGTGGAGTAATACACTAAGGGCAAGCTTATGGGTCATGACATGATGCATGTGAATTCTTTTGGGAGAGAGAGCGAAATTGTGTTTACATGCCCCTGCTTAAAATTTTGTAAGTCATATGAGCAAAAAGGGGAAGATTCTCTTGTGTTGTGAGGGCACATGCTTGATGAAAGATTAATTTTCATGTCGGATATCTTGATCAGCTGATTTGCATGAGTTTGCCAATATCGAGAGTCGATTCTTAAAGTCTAGGAGGTCTTGATGTAGTGAAGGTCATTGCATTGATAAGACCATGCATGTTTTCTTGATGATTTGCTGTATTGAATAATCGGTATGACCGTAGCCTAAATTGTCGAACCAAAGTAGCGAGGTTGGGATGTAAATTGCATGAAGTGTAGGATTATTGTTCAGGGACGAACAAGGATTTAAGTGTGGGGTAAGTGATCTTGGGCAAATTTATATGCCCAAGTGATACTCAAAAGTACCATTTTCACCTTGTTTATCTATTAATGTGTATACATTCTCATGTAATTGGTAATAAAATGTGAATTTATACTAACCAACATGATTAGCATTGTTTTGCAGGTAAAATGTGATTTTGGGAAGCTTAAATGCATGTTGGATGATATCGGGGTTGGACTTGGATGCGAGCACGGGACAAGGCAGTGGACAGCATGAAATAAAGGGGCTCCACGATGGAGCCGTGTCACGCTGCCATCGCGGAGGCCTTCTGCCTGGATAGGGAAATTTCCCCCAAATTCCAGAGAGGGTCCGCGTCCGGTCCGTGGCACGGTGGCTTGGCTCCGCATTGCACGCCGTGCCACGTTGAGCTTTAATTCCTGGACCCCCAGTTCTAGTGAGGGTCCGCGTCCGTAGCGTGTCACGGAGGCAGTGCTCCGCGATGCACTCCGTGACACGTTGCTCGTTATTCCGGGAAAAATTCCCAGCAGTATAAATAGAACACTTAGGTTCATTTTTCAATATTCTGACTTGGTGGAGCAAGAACGTGGGTTACAGGCAGTTGAGGGATGAAAATATCAGGGTTTTTTCTCTCTTTCTTTCTTCTTTAATTCAATTGCTTGTATGATTAACACTCATTTTAAGATGTTTAATCCACAAATGAGTGGCTAATTCCTCTTCTTGCTGAGGTTATGAATAGTTGTGATGAAATGTGATCATTGATTCTTTGGTTTTCCATCTTTTCTTCCATGTTGTTCTATTAATTCTTGTTCTTATTGCATTAATGTGTGGCCTACGTTAATGTACATCTAAAAAGTCCGATTTCACTCGAGAGAGCAAGAAATTGGAAAGTTGTGAATTAATAGGATATGTTCTTTACTTGGTTTAGGAAAATTGAGTATTGATTTGCTTTCAGGATAGAAATATACCTAAAAGTCATATTAGTCAATTTAGGAACCGGGTTTGTATAGCTAGAACATGAATTGCATTTAATCACAGAAATGTAGGTGGATGGTTCATGATTCTTAAGTGAGGTTAAATACGAGAGTTTTAATTTCTTGGCAATAGTTCTTGGCTAGCAACTGGAGGAAAAGATTAACCAAATTATGATGATAACTACTTTCATTACATGTTCGTTTAACCTCAGCATGCTCTCATTCATAGTTCAGACTCAAAGTAGATAATTGTTTAGCTTTAGTATAAAAATCAAAAAACAAAATATCAAGTTTTGGTTACACTGTTGTCTGCATTTTTAGAATTAAAATATAGTACACTTGAGCAAATTGCACTTCATCCAAGTCCCTGTGGGATCGATACTTGGCTTACTAAAGCCACTTTACTACTTGTTCGACCACGTGCACTTGTGTGTAGCTTTATACCCAAAGCAAAAGCACTGAACAAATACCACCGCTTCCAACTCCAAGTCATGAGTTGGATAATTTTTCTCATGGACTTTGAGCTGTCTGGAGGCATAGGCTATCACTTTGCCCCGATGCATCAAAACGCAACCAAGTTCAACTCTGGAGGCGTCACAATATACTACAAACCTATCTGTTCCTTGCGGCAGGGTCAAAACTGGAGCGGTACTGAGTCGAGTCTTTAACTCCTGAAATCTCTTTTCACACTTATCTGACCACTGAAATTTCACCTTCTTCTGAGTTAACTTGGTCAGAGGGGATGCTATGGAGAAGAACCCTTCAACAAACCATCGGTAATAACTTGCTAAGCCTAGAAAACTCCTAATTTCTATCTGAGAGGTAGGTCAGGGCCAATCCTTCATTGCTGCTATTTTATGGGGATCTACTTGTATCCCTTCACCTGAGACCACATGACCCAAGAAGGTCACAGACTTCAACTAGAATTCACACTTACTGAACTTAGCAAATAACTGGTGATCTCTGAGAGTCTGTAATGCTAACCTTAGGTGATTGACATGCTCTTCCACATTTCTGGAGTACACCAGAATGTCGTCGATAAATACGAAGATGAAAATATCTAGGTACGGCTTGAAAACCCTATTCATTAGGTCCATGAAGGTTGTTGGGGCGTTTGTTAACCCAAAGGAAATCACCACAAACTCATTGTGACCATACCGAGTTCTGAATGTTGTTTCTGGTATGTTACTTTCTCTAACCCTTAACTGATGGTATCCTGACCTGAGATCAATCTTGGAGAAACACTGGCTCCCTGAAGTTGGTCGAATAGATCATCAATTCTAGGTAGGGGATATCTGTTCTAGACTGTGACTTTGTTCAGTTGACGGTAATCTATGCACATTCTGAGGATACCGTCTTTCATATGCATGAATAACACTGGAGCACCCCAGGGAGAGATGCTGTGTCTGATGAAACCCTTATCAAGAAGATCTTTTAGCTGCTCCTTCAACTCCTTAAGCTCAGCTGGAGCTATCCTGTAAGGAGGAATGGAGATGGGCTGACTATTTGGAAGGAGATCTATCCCGAAGTCTATTTTCTACTCAGGGGGAACTCCAGGAAGATCTTCAGGAAGAACATTTGGGAACTCGCTGACAAATGAAACTGACTGGATGGTTGGGGTCTCAGAGTTGGAATCGTTAACCCAAACCAGATGATATAGACATCCCCTAGAAATAAGTTTATGGGCCTTAAGGAAGGAAATAAACCTACCCTTAGGCGCTGAACTGCTTCTCGACCATTCTATCATGGGCTTATTTGGAAATTGAAACTTGACAACTCTAGTCCTGCAGTCAACTGATGCATCGCCTGAGTGTAACCAGTCCATGACTAGAATAAGGTTGAAGTCGACCATGTCTAGCTCTACAAGATCAGCTGGAATGATTTTATTCAAGAATGAGACTGGGTAATTTCTTTACACCCGGCTGGCTCTAACTGACTCACCAACTGGGGTGGAAACCGAGAAGGGTTCTGATAGGACCTCTGGAATGATGCCAAACTAAACTACTACATATGGAGTTACAAATGAAATAGTAGCTCCTGGATCTAGGAGGGCATACATGTCTAGGTGAAAGAGACATAACATACCAATAACTACGTCAGGTGAACTCTCTTGATCCTGACGAGAAGAGCATAAAAACAATTCTGGCGTTGACCGCCATCTATACCTGATGGGTGGACCTGCTGAGCTGGTCGGCCTGCTAGAGCTGATGAGATAGTGGATTGTGATCTCCCTCGCCCTGCTGATGGGCACTCCCTAAGCCTATTTCCAAGTTGTCCACACCCAAAACAGCCCTCTCATCCCTGAAGGAATTCTCCTGGGTGATTCCTACCACACTTGGGACAAGATGGATACTTGTTTCCTGTACTGTGGGCCCGAGACTGAGTGCCAGAATACCCATCCCTCCGATCCTGGAGGGACTGAAAGGTTTGTACGCTGGCCGAGCTAGGTGTTGGGGCCCTCTGTTGTTGCTGCTGCTGCTGTGGGAGGCTATTAACGCCAGATCTATGGTGGCCGAAATCTGACTGGCCTGTTCTTGCCCGCTTGTTCTTTCGTTCCATATCCTTCAGTTTCTCGGCCTCAATCTGTTGAGCATAAACAATTAGGCTGGACAAATCCATGTCTTTGATCAGCATCGTGGTCCTGCACTCTTTGAGTACTAGATTAGATACTCCATTCACGAACGTTAGTATGCGAGCCCTTAGCTTAGCCACCATCTCTGGAGCATACTTTGATAGTCTAGTAAACTCCAGAGCATACTCCTCCTCCGATTGCCCTGCCTTAGGTTCATAAACTCTGTCATCTTAGCCTCCCTCAGCTCCCGAGGAAAGAATCGATCCAGAAAAGTTGTATGAAACTTCTCCCACTCAACCGGTCCTGCTTCTGCTGACCGCCCTTCTTTCCAAACCTGGGCTACCCCTTTTAACTGGTAGACAACTAGATCAGCACTCTCAGAGGAGCTGACACCCATGCTCATACCAAACCTAGGCTACCCCTTTTAACTGGTAGGCAGCTAGATCAGCACTCTTAGAGGAGCTGACACCCATGATCCGGGTGATCTTTCTGACTTCATCTACAAAGCCTTGTGGGTCCTCTCCCACCTTTGTTCTGTGAAAGTCCGAAGGGTTCATCTGGGTGAAATCCCATACCCGGGCAGCAGCTGCAGACCCATTTGTAGCTACTGGAACCACCTGCTGGTTCACTTGATTGGTGACGGTCTGAGAAAGTAACTAAATAACCTCCCTGAATTCGGCGATGGATAAGGATTCATCCTGAGCAACTGTCGGAGCTGGTCGAGTAGGTCTGTTGGCGTTTCCGGCTCTTCGTCCAATTCCATGTCGAGGAGGCATTATTCACTGAAAGAGAAAAGGACACGATTTAGAAAGACGTCTCCGGAAATGGACTTTAGTGCATGATAAAGAGCATGAACAAAAGGGGAATTTTTCTAATATCTCATAGCCTCCTCATCATAAGTGTGACGCGTTTCACACCCATGAAAAGGACTCTACTCGATGCGGCTTTCAAACTTGCCGAGGATACTCTAAACCTAGTGCTCTGATACCAAGTTTGTCATACCCCGAGCCTACACCTTGGATGTAACACGATACTTGAAGCCACAAGTGACCCCAAGTCAACCCCTGGTCTATCACACACGAGCATTCTGAGAAAACATGCACAGCGAAAATTATAAATAACAACTTTGGAAGTTTAAGAAAACGTAAAGATTGAAAGTAGAGAAGTAAATAATAAGTCTGAACACTTCTGAAAGACAAGTCTATTCTGAAAGCCAATTACTGAGGAGTTGCTGGGACAGATCCCCAGCTAACTCTAAGTTTAAACAAAACCATAACTAAAATAAATAAATAAACAAGGCCCTCGAATAATGAGGACTCACACTCTGAGCTGCTGAAGCGGAATGCTCTGAAACTGGAGTAACTATCTGTGATGAACCTGAGAACCTGCAGCTGTATCATGAAATGATACAACATGAAAAGCATGCATCAGTACTTTGAATGTACTAAGTAAGTAGGAGAGACATACTGAATATAAAAACTGAACTAAAATGACACGCCATGACCAACAAGTACTGAGCTGAACTACTGATATAATCTGAAATGGTCAAGAAGACATTGTCTGATGATCATGGACATGCCCCAAGTCTGAATTACTGAATATGAGATATTGTACCGAACTGAGCTGCTTATTTTGATACTGGACTGGACTGACTAGTGGGACAGTCTATAGCCGACATATAACCACGTGAGCTAGACGTGGAGTCCGATGTATACACCCTACCGATAGGACCCAATATACCTTGCCAGGGTATAAAGGCAGGAACTGGGTGATCACAAAATATCTGGGGCCAATCAGGCAAAATAATACTAAAAACCTAAGCTAGCAATGTAGTTTTGGGAGCCTGGGCGCGCTGGAACCCCGGCCTGCTCAGTGCTAAGTTCTACTCCCATTGGGAAACCTAAACTGAACTACTAAGCTGATAGCTCGCAACTGGGGTCCAAGACTAGTCAGGGACAAAAAACTGTATGTACCTTGAGAGTCTTATCGGACCAAATTCTGAAACTGGGTTCTATGACTGGTCAGAGTTGCTTATTTAAAAGCGTCGTAACCGTCTATAGAACAACTAATAACTGAAATAGGGTCCTGGGAATGTTCAGAGCTATAACTGAATGTCATGATCGCCTAATGGACCAAATAACTAAAATCTAAATCTGAGTCTAAAAACTGGGAGGCACCACTGACACCTCAAAAGATAAGCTAGAGTCAAACTGATCAGCTGATATTTTCTGGACAACACTGAGGTTGCTAAAATCTGACTGAAACTGGACTAATATGGTTCTGACTGAGACTAGACTGATAGAGTTTTGTATTCTAACTAACTAAATTACCAAGAAACTAACAGAGAGATCATTCATGCAGACAACACAGACAAATTCATACTAAAAGGCAAACTTCATGAATTTCGGAGTTTCATTCAACAGTGCAAAAATCATTCTCATTCATGGGATATTTACCCAACACATACGGATAGCAAGAAGATTCTAAGAATTTATCCCTAAGCATTCTTCCTTCACTAAAGAGAAACTTAATAATCAAGAACGTTTATTCAAAGATTAGGGCTCATATTCACTTTTGTAATAATACTGACAAATTGATGAGGAACTGATAAAGATTATATCAACAATAAATATGAACACCATTCTAAGTGAAATTAACGAGAATAAACATAAAGTTTCTCATACTCAAAAACTCAAGGCTTAGAATTACTAGAAGAAACTAAGAAGGATCCTGGGGGAAAAATGGAAGAATAATCCCCTTACTAAAACCCCACATACCTGATGAAGAAGCCTGGGGAAATTGCTGAAGAACTGAAGAAGAAGGATCTGACCTAGTTTGAAGTTCTGAACTACTCTGAGAGGAACTCTACGTTCTGTTTCTGGGAAGTTTGAGTGGGGAATGTGGAAAAAAACCCATTACCCCCACTAAAACGTCTGAAACTAATGCTAAAATGACGTAGTTTAAATCTTGGGAGGGTAGAATTTACTAAATAGCCCTTAGACATTCAGAGGGAAAAACTGTCAGGTGCCCCTAACGGGTGACTTAACGACTCGTTACCTGGTCCAACGAGCCGTTGGATCCTTTCATCATGATCATTGGAAATTCTGTATTGATCCCTAACAAGCACATGACGAGTCATCATGACTGGGAATGACTCATCGTGTCTTCATCAGGTACACTGGTAAGAAGGCAAGGAAGGACTGGAAACGAAGGACCTAATGAGTAGTTGCTGATGATGATGACTTGTGGTGACCTTTCCAACAAGTACACTTCTTACTTCTCAAATTCTAAAGCTCCGGCTTGACAACGGGTGACTTAACGACTTGTGGGACCTAATAACAACTCGTGGGGTCATCCGTTAGGATCATTGAAACAAAATCTTTGCATCCTTCTCATGGTTGACCTGGTGAGTCGTTGGGTCCCCAACGACCCGTCAGGTTGGTCGCTGCAATATTTTTGCAGTTTTTTTCAGATTTTCTAATTTAAGTCTCGGATATTGATTTTTAAGCTTCCTGGGCATTACACGCATGCTCAGTATATTTCAAGTACTGACTGCATACTCTATGTGTTATATAGTTTCATGATATAGATTCAGGTTTCTAGACTCATCCCCGTGGTTAGATACGCTCCATTCCCATCTCAACTGCTTGTGGTGAGTCCTCATATCTCGAGGAAGCGATTTATGTTTTCTATTTCATTATGTTTCAGTTTTTAGACTTTAGGACTTAGCTGGGGGCTTGTCCCAGCAACTCATCGGTGTAATACAGGCTTTCAGACTTGTATAGACAGATTTAACTTTGTATCAGAGTTTTGTTGTATTTGTTCTTATGGTTTACATTTAGACTCTTTTAGTTAGATTATGCTTATCTTTGACTTCTGTTAGTTGTTATTTCGATAGTGTTATGTTATGATTATGTCATGGGTCGACTTGGAGCCTCTCAAGGTTCCTTGTCGCGTGTCTCAATCGGGGCCTATGTTCGGGTCATAACAAACTTGGTATCAGAGCAAAGTTTTAGAGTGTCCTAGGGTGTCTGAAAGTCTCGTTAAGTAGAGTCTTCTTCATAGATGTGAATCGCGCCACACTTATGACAAAAAGGCTATGAGTTTTAGGAATGTTCCCTTTTCTACTTGATTCTTATCGTGCGTTAAGTATGAAACTCTAATAGTCCCTCTCCTGAATCGTGCTTTATGCGCTCGCAGATAATGCCTCCCAGACGAGCGAATGGAAGAAGAAATGGTAATGGGTGCCAACAAGCACCACCAACCTCGGCGAACCCGATGGACGACCATGTTACTCATGCCGAGTGCAGGGTAGCCTTTCATATGTTGGCGCAGTCCATGACTTCCCAGATTACTCAAAAAGCTATGGCTTGTGTTCCCCATAATGGGAACATAGCGACGGCGAGGGTAAGAGACTTCCTCCAAATGAACCCACCCGAATTCCTGGGGTCAAGGGTGGACAAAGACCCGTATGAGTTTTTAGAGGAGATCTAGAAGATCACCCAAATCATGGGGGTGACAGGAATTGAGAGTGTAGACTTAGCTTCATACTAGCTAAAAGGAGTTGTTTATATATGGCTTTGCCAATTGAGAGATAGTCGGGGAGTTGGAGCATCCCTTGTAGGTTGGGAGGAGTTTATGATGGCTTTCTTGGACAGATTTTTCCCTAGGGAGTTGCGAGAGGCCAAAGGCAGAATTCATTAACTTGAAGCAAAACATCATGACTGTCCAGGAATATGCACTAGAGTTTACCCGGTTGTCCAAGTATGCACTAGAGATGGTAACTGACTAGAGGGTCTGTGTGAGAAGATTCATGAACGGAGTGGCAGACTCCTTGGTCAAAGAGTACAGGACTTCCATGTAGCATAATGACATAGACTTTCTGTTCAGCTGCTTGGAATAACTACACGCAAGTGCACGAAGTCGAACAAGTAGTAAAGTGGCTCAAGTAAGCCAAGTATCGATCCTACAGGGACTGGACTAAGGTATCAATCTAATCAAGTGTCAATAAACTTTAACTCTAAACTGCAGACAACAGTGTGAAGAAGATTTTGATATTTTGTTTCCTAATTTTATACTAAGTCTAAAACGAATATACAATTTGAGTCTGAACTATAAGTATGAGCATGCTGAGGATTATCGATACAATTTGATTAATCTTTTCTTCGATTGCTAGTTAAGAATTATTGCCTATGGATTAAAACTCTCGTATTTAACCCAACTTAAGAATCATGAACCTTCCATCTACATCTCTGTGATAAAAAGAAATTCATGTTCTAGCCATACAAAATCGATTCCTTAATTGACTAATACGACTTTCAGGTATATCTCTATCCTGAAGGTAAATCAATTCTCAATTTTCCCAAACTAAGAAAAGATCATATCCTATCAATTCACAACTTTCCAATTTCTTGCTCTCTCGAGTGAAACTGGACATTTTCGATATACATTAATGTTGGCCACACATTAACGCAGTAAGAACAAGAATCAATAGAACAGCCATGGAAGAAAAGATGAAAAACCAATTTATCAATAATTACATTTCAATACAAATGTTCTTAACCTCAGCAAGAAGGGAATTTAGCCACTCATTTGTGGATTAAACATCGTTAAATGAGTGTTAATCATACAAGCAATTGAAATAAAGAAGAAGGAGATAGAGAAAAACCCTGAGATTTTCATCCCCTCAACTGCCTGTAACCCACGTTCTTGCTCCACCAAGTCAGAATTATTAAAAATGAACCTAAGTGTTCTATTTATACTAGTGGGACTTTTTTCCAGGAATAACAAGCAACGTGTCACGGAGTGCATCGCGGAGCACTGCCTCCGTGACACGCCACTAAAGCGAACCCTCACTGGAATCCGGTCATCCAAGTATTAAAGCCCAACGTGGCACGGCGTGCAACGCGGGGATAGGCCAACGTGCCACGGCCCCAACGCGCACGTTCACTGGAATTTGGCATATTTTCAGCATCCGGGCAGAATGCATCTGCGATGGCAGCGTGACACGGCTCCATCGCGGAGCCCCTTTAATTCGTGCTTTGCTTGTGCTTTTTCCTTGCTAGCTTCCGAGTCCAATTCCGATTTCTCCCAACATGTATCTTAGCTTCGTAAAATTATATTTTTCCTACAAAACCACGCTAATCATGTTGGTTAGTATAAATTCACATTTTATTACAATTCACATGAGAATGTACAAATATCGATAGATAAACAAGACAAAATGACACATTTGAGTATCACTTGGGCATATAAATCTGCCCAAGATCACTTACCCCACACTTAAATCCTTGTTCGTCCCCGAACAATAATCTTACACCTCATGCGATTGACACCCAATCCTGGCTACTTTGGCTCGACAATTCAAGCTACGATTATACCGATTATTTAATATAGCAAATCATCAAGAAAACATGCATAGTCTTATTAATACAATGACCTTCAACACATTAAGACCTCCTAGACTCAAGAATCGACTCTCGATATCGGCAAACTCATGCAAATCAGCTGATCAAGATATCCGACACGAAATTCAATCTCTCGTCGAGCATGTGCGCTCACAACACAAGAGAATTTTCCCCTTTTTAGTCACATGAACTCAAAGACATTACATGCAGGGGCATATAAACACGATTTCGCTCTCTCTCCCAAAAGAATTCACATGCATCATGTCATGAACCATAGGCTTGCCTTTAGTGTATTACTCCACTAATATAAGGACGCGTGACGTAAGATCACGTAGGACTTAACGGGTTGTAATGTAAGCTACGGAACTAGCAAATACTGGGCTAACCAATAATAACAACTAGCCTCCTTAAGCGCTTTTTCAATACATCCCATCAACCTTATGGGCATTGTTTCTTCCTTCATCCTCCCATTCTTGAAGTCTGTCTTTATTTTTGTTCCCATATCTTTAAGCACGATTAGTTATACGTCTTCATTATATTTACTTTATAGCGAGTGCACCTTTGACCTTTTCTTTCCTTTCATCACTTTGCTTTTTCTTTTCTTTTCACAATGCTGTGGGAAAATTATTTTTCTCTTGAGCGCTTAAGAGTTTTGGATCAAATTCATGGATAATGAAAAGAAGGGGTTAAGCTCGGTTTACACCTTTTTGACAAAAGAAAAAAAATAGGCTAAAGGGCTCAATGGGCTAACTAGGATGTACATTCAAGGTAGGTACGATAATGAAAAACAAATTCGGTTAAAGCAAAGAAATGCCTACATCCTTTCCTACAATACACATCCTTCATTTCGTTTCGTACACACACCAGGCAAGTTCTAGACACTTCACAATAGCATGGAAGAAACAAAACCTCACCACACACTCATTGCACATGCTCAACTCAAGACATATTCACAGACTCTTTAATCAGCTAATTACAAGAATTCAAACATTAAGCCTCAATCACACCGAATCGAACTCTATGGCCTAGGTATCTCAACATATTTACAAAGTTGCATGCTTTCATACAAATCACCTTTGCATTTTAAATATCATGTACAACACACAACAAGAATTTCGCAACCATAAAGTAACAACACGGTTGGGATACAAGCAAACAAAGGAAAAATTAAAAGACAAAAACTACTCCTATCGACTACATTTCCCTTAAGACGGTCGTCATCCATCCATCATAGGGAACGGTCCCTAATTACGACTTCAGTTCAATGAGACTATTCTCGGTAAAAGAACCGAAAACAAACGCCGAGAAACCCAATCATAAAAATAATTAAACGAAAAAGAAAGAAAAATTAAAAAAAATTAAAAATATCGATGATTTCAATAAAAAATATATATTTACACAACCAGCTAACAACATTCAACAGCACACAACAGCTTCACACAACAGCTTCACATTAACTACAATACAGAACATACATAAAAATCACAGGGTCACAAATTTAGCACAACAATAGAATAGAATCATAAATAACAACAAAACAACCAGCACCTAACTACTCCCACCCCACACTTAAATCAAACACTGTCTCCAGTGTTCATAAAATTTAGCATCGCACAAAAGTGGCTGGTGAAACTCCCTGATCAATCAAAGTATTCAACTTCTTCGTCAGGTGTTACTGCCTCGTCTCCCATGTATGAATCGCCCACGTCGTCCTCCTCTGACTCAACATCGGAGTCATCGCGACGTGTCTCCTCATCTGTAGGGACATCATCATCAGTGGGCTCCATAAAAGCTGACCCCACTCCGCATAGAGCCCTGACATTTTCACCAAAAGGGTAGTCTAGCTCGAGCTACCACAACTCATCTTCTGTTGCCGGCCTCCCACCTATGTGCAGCTGGAGCATCTGCATCCCGAACATGCGGGCCATGTACTGATCATCCCGAGCATGTCGCTCGGCTAGTGTAAGAACTGGCCCGTGAGTGGTGTCGGGTGCCTTAGTTTTGGTGACGTCTAAGGCCCGCCTCTCCATCTGCGAGATGTAGTCAAGGGCCTCCTCCTCAACATCTAGGCCCCTCAGGAACGTGGTCAGTAAACCACCAAACCCGTACCTATGCCCTTGATCCAAACGGGCTCTCTTCATGGCGGAGATAATCACCGGCCCAACATTGTTCTCCAGCCCTTTCATCAAGGCATAGACCAAGCACACACGATCCCGGGTGACATCTGTCATATGCACCCCTGGGATCAGACAGGAACAAACAATTTTAAGCCATATCCTGGCTTCCCTGTTCATCTGTGAGTAGGGCAATGTCTGATGGTAGCCCCTCTCCTTATGCCTGCTCCATCGTGTTGTAGACCAGGCTCCACACAGAGTGCGTCTGATGTCTGCATATAGTGGAGTGATATTCAGCTGTCGGAGTACATGGGCGTCTGTGTCCCATGCCCCCAAGATGGCATTAAGGTGATGGGGCTCAAAAGTGACTACCTGCCCCCTTATCTTTATGGTGTGACTTCTGAGTGTCGGGTTCCAGTTGGTGTAGAACTCCCGAATCAGGTGAAGATTGCACTCCTTGGGCTCTTCAAAGATGAATTTCAACCCGGCTACATCAATCCTGTGGAAAATTCTGGGGAATTCTTGTGCCAACGGTTCCCTAGCAATGTGCTCCTCGGGGAAGTATTCGCTTTCCTTATGCTTTGCGTACCATTTCTTCCCTTCCTCTGTCACCCATCGGGTTCCGTATTGACGGCGTTGGCTGCGTGGAACCGCTGGTGCTGCTGAGACTGTTGTTCCCAGTCTAATTCTTTTCCTTCTGGCGCCCGATGTAGATGCGCCCTTTCCTTTATCTTGCCTGCTTGCCATTGTTCCTGTCAAATCAAGCAGACAGTCCCAATGTTATTCAAATTAAAATTAGCTTCGACTAAGGCTGGGTTAAGCTAGGCCACCCCACACTTAGTCTTTAGCCACAATCACAACATTATGGCAAGACAATTCTCACTTCCCAATTTACAACAAGAAACAACAACATGCCTTGTGCATTCAGAGAATTCGATGGAATATATTTTACGTACTACTCAGACTTCGTACAGTTATTCAACATATGACCATCAATACCATTTCATCCCATAGCACTTAGCACAGAAAAATTCTTAACACAACCTATGCAACCCACCAAGTTCTATGCAATTCACAATTCATTCTCCCAAAAATCCATCGTTTACTTAGCATATTCATAACAAGCAAAACAAATTCACCTTACCCAACGTGAACAACCCAACCATTTTGAAATTTTCAACCAAATTTAGCTTCTTCCTATTCAAATTCCAACCCTAGCTACCAATTTCGCACAAATTCAATCAAACATGTATTTATCGAGTTCATACAATCATAACGATACTACAAACATCAATCAACAACAACTTAAATGAATTCATGCTCAATTTACACTTAGGGCACGCTTTAGTTACCTCACATGCTCAAAAATTGACAATTTCGGCCAAAATTGAGGTTAAGTTCAAGAACATACCTTTAATTCATTGAATTTGAAGAAAAGTTGATCCTAGGTCCGTGTCACATTGGGGGAGGGGGGATTTTGGGTTGTTTGTCGCGGAGGGGAGTGAAAAAATGGGAAAAATTGGGTGTTTTCGGGGTTTAAAAGAAGGTTTTTCGCGCGGGTCACCCGGCGACCCAGTGTGACCCGTCACGAATAACACTTCAACGTGTCACGGAGGGTAACGCGGAGCACACCCTCCTTGACACGGAGCCATCGCGCAGGGGTTCTGGAGTTTGTAAAAAATTCCAAAACACCTTCAACGTGTCATGGAGGGTAACGCGGAGGCCCTCCTCCGTGACACGGAGCCATCATGCAGGCTCACTGTTTTGCCACTTTTTATTATTTTTCTCACCTCGATTTTTCCCTTGCGATCCTTTGCATTTTTACCCTCCGTTCAACCAAAAATTCATCTCACAATAAGAAATTGGTTAGAATTTATAGGTTTCACATAAAATACAATTTTTTTTATATTTTTTTTTGTTGTTTTTATTTTTATTTTTTGCTCATTTTTTTTTCTTTTTTTTTTCTCTTCTATGAAATCTATTCAAATATTACAAAAATTTCACGGGTTGCCTCCCGTGCAGCGCCTGGTTTACCGTCGCGGCTCGACATCATTGAAGCTCAGTCATCCTCTAGGGTGATGGATGTCTTCTCTCGACTACCGTCCTCACCCCAGTAATGCTTACATCGCTGCCCATTGACTAAGAACGTGGCACTTCGATCTTTTTGCCACAACTCTACTGCCTCATGGGGGGTCATTCTCACTACCTCAAATGGCCCTGACCATTTGGACCGCAGCTTCCCTGGAAACAGCTTCAATCTTGAATTGAAGAGCAATACTTTCTGCCCCGGCTCAAAAATACGATGCACCACATGCTTGTCATGCCACCTCTTTGTTTTTTCTTTGTAGTACCTGGCACTCTCATAAGCATGCCAACGAAACTCTTCAAGTTCACTGAGTTGCATTAGCCTCTTCTTGCCCGTTAGCACTAAGTCCATATTCAATTTCCTCACGGCCCAGAAGGCTCGGTGCTCTAGCTCCACTGGCAGATGACACGCTTTACCATAGACCAATCGGTATGGAGAAGTTCCAATCGGTGTCTTGTAAGCAGTTCTGTATGTCCACAACGCATCATCAAGTTTGGTTGACCAATCATTACATTGTGCATTCACTGTTTTCTGGAGAATCTGCTTCACTTCTCTATTCGACACCTCCACTTGCCCACTAGTTTGGGGGTGATATGAAGTTGCCACCTTGTGGCGCACCCCATACTTGGCTAGTAGCTTCTTGAAACTTGCATTTACGAAATGAGCCCCTCCATCACTGATAATGGCTCGGGGTGTCCCGAACCTGGTGAGAATGTGTTTTTTCACAAATTTTGTTACCACCTTGTTGTCATTCCTGGGGCAAGTTATTCCTTCAACCCACTTTGATACATAATCAACGGCTACCAAGATGTAACAATTACTAAATGACGGTGGGAACGAGCCCATAAAATTTATGCCCTAAACATCAAAGGTCTCCACTTCCGGTACATTTTGCAGCGGCATCTCCTGCGTTTTACCAATTGTACCTGTATGCTGACATCTATCGCACATATTGACGTATGCCATAGAGTCTCTGAACAGTGTAGGCCAAAAGAAACCTGACTATAGAACCTTGTGCGCTGTCCGCTCGCCTCCATGGTGCCCCCCATACAACGAAGAGTGACAACTCCTCAACACCTCTGCAATCTGGCTCTCCGGGATGCATCTTCTCATCACCTGATCCGGTCCCTATTTAAATAAGTATGGCTCATCCCAAATAAAATACCGACAATCATGCCTCAATTTTTTTCTCTGCTGAACTGTAGCCTCAGGTGGATAGACTCCACTCACTAGCAAGTTGACTATGTCTGCGTACCAGGGAACTTCAGCTTCCCCTATCGCCAAGAGCTGCTCATCCGGGAACTCCTCATTGATGTTATCACCTTCCTTCACATGCGACCGGCATTCCAATCGCGATAAGTGATCTGCCACCTGATTTTCGCTCCCCTTTCTGTCCTTAATTTCGAGGTCGAACTCTTGCAACAACAGGATCCATCTGATCAGCCTGGGCTTTGCATCCTTCTTATTAAACAGATACCGAATCACTGCATGATTGGTATACACCACTACTCTCGAACCCACCAAATAGGACCTGAATTTATCAAATGCAAACACCAATGCTAGCATCTCCTTCTCTGTGACTGTATAATTACTTTGGGTAGTGTTCAGTATTTTGCTTGCATAATGAATAGAATGAAAGATTCTATTTTTCCTCTGCCCCAATACAGCTCCCACAGCCACATCACTTGCATCACACATTAATTCAAATGGTTGTTCCCAATCCGGAGAAATAAGGACAGGTGCTTCTACCAATTTCTGCTTCAACTCCTCGAATGCTTTAACACACTCATCATCCAACTCAAACTTCACCTCTTTTTCTAACAATCTGCATAGTGGTCTAGAAATTTTTGAGAAGTTTCTAATGAACCCGTCTGTAGAACCCTGCATGCCCAAGAAAGCTGCGAACACCTTTCACCGACACAGGTGGTGGTAACTTCTCAATAACCTCAATCTTAGCACGAACGACCTCCAGCCCCTTGCAAGACACTTTATGGCCAAGGACGATACCTTCCTTGACTAAGAAATGGCATTTCTCCCAGTTGAGTACAAGGTTGGATTCTTCGCAGCGAGCCAGCACCCTGTCAAGATTTTGCAAACAAGTAGCAAATGAATTACCGAAAACAGAAAAATCATCCATAAATACCTCAACAAAATCCTCCACCATGTCGTGGAAAATAGCTATCATGCATCTCTGGAATGTGGCGGGTGCATTGCATAACCCAAATAGCATCCGCCTAAAAGCATATGTCCCATAAGGACAGGTAAAAGTAGTCTTCTCCTGATCCTCCGGTGCTATGGCTATTTGGTTATAGCCAGAGTACTCATTAAGGAAACAATAATATTCCTGTCCAGCCAACCTGTCTAATATCTGATCAATGAATGGGATAGGATAATGATCTTTCCTTGTGGCTTCATTAAGCTTTCTATAGTCCATGCAAATCCGCCAGCCTGTGACGGTTCGTGTAGGAATCAGCTCATTTTTTTCATTGGTGACCACGGTCATCCCTCCTTTCTTTGGAACGCACTGAACGGGGCTGACCCATTCACTGTCCGAGATAGGGTAGACCACACCTGCATCAAGCCACTTAATTATTTCTTTCCTAACCACATCCTTCATTGCTAGATTTAACCTTCGCTGAGGTTGAACAGTTGGGTTTGCTCCTGTCTCCATGAAAATCCTATGTGTGCAAAAAGCTGGATTGATACCCTAAATATCTGACATTTGCCAGCCCATTGCTTTCTTCCTTTTTTGAGGACACCCAATGCTTCCTTCTCCTGTGCCTCCGTCAATTCTGCGGAGATGATGACCGGCAAAGTTTCATCTTCCCCCAAAAAGACATATTTTAAATGGGGAGGCAATTCTTTCAATTCCAACTTTGGTGCTTCCTCAATAGATGGTTTCGGCAATGGTTCTAGAGACCTCATTAGAGACTGAAATTCCTGTTTCCTAGGATGCCTTTGTGACTCATTCAGCATTTGTACCACCTCATAAGCATCTCTATCTCCGAAATGATCGGAGTTCATCAACACTCTTTTCAGTGGGTCTTGAGATTCAACAATCTGACGAATTTCTTCTTGATCAAACACACTAATTGCTGAAAGCTCCTCATGTATGGCCGGGGGCTTCATGGCCTTAAATACATCAAATACCTCAAATTTTGTCGTGTTCCGCATAGTTAGTTTCCCTGCTACTACATCAATAAGTGCTTTCCCGGTAGCCAAGAAAAGACGTCCCAAAATAAATGGGACTTCCGCGTCTGGCTCAAAATCCAGCACGACGAAGTCTACCGGGAAGATAAGGGAGCCCACTTGCACCAGCACGTCTTTCACAATGCCATCAGGTCTGGCTAAGGAACGATCCGCTAGTTGCAAGATCACTGTTGTTGGTCTAGGACTCCCTAGCCCCAACTTCTTGAATACCGATGTCGGCATCAAGTTAATGCTCGCTCCCAAATCACATAATCCGCGAGCTCAGATACTCTGCCCAATTGTAATTTGAATTGTAAAGCTCCCAGGGTCCTTGAGCTTTGTGGGCAACCTATTTTGTATCCGTGAAGTGCACTCCTTCGTAAGCGCCACTGTAGCGTACTCAGTCAACCTGTTTTTGTTTGCCACGATGTCCTTGATATATTTTGCGTACTTCGGCACTCCCTGCAAAACATCAACAAGAGGTAAATTAATGTGTACCTACTTAAGCACCTCCATGAACTTTTTGAAACACGCTTCCTCCTTGTGTTTCCTTAGTCTTTAAGGGAATGGGGGTGGTGGTCTTTCTGGTTCAGCTTCGTTCTCCTTCTCCCTATCATCATTGTGATCCCTCTCCTTTTCACCTGCTTTTGACTGCTGTGGTAATCTTTCCGGTTCCACCTCCTTGAGTTGCAAACCACTCCTTATGGTCACTGCATTTACCTGCTTGGGGTTCGGATCAGTGTCACTCGGAAGTCCTCCTCTCGGCCTGGTGTTTTGAGCTCTAGCAAATTTCCCAAACTGGTACTCCAGCGCCTTTGTAGCTAACTGATTGTTCTTTACATCGGCTGCCAATTTAACGTAATCCGCCTGCAATTGAGCTTGGTTAGCTATCATTGTCTTGAATATCTCCTCAATGCTGGGTGATGGTGGTGGAGGAGGTGCATTGTTGCTTCTGTATTGCGACTGATAGTTCTACTGCCCTCCTTGATTTCTCTGCGCCCCCTGACTCGAACTTTGCCCTTGATGGTTGTTGCTACCTTAAGAGAAATTCGGGTGATTCCTCCAGTTGGAATTGTAGTTGTTGCCATACTGTAGGTGGTTATTTCTCTGTACATTACCAACAAAGTTCACCGAATCAGGATTTGCTCCGCAACACTCAGGTGAGTGTTCATTACTCCCGCACAGTTCACACCAAATCTGCTGCACTACATTCACTGGGGCTTGAGACTGGTTCATGCTCATGTTACCGAAGTGGGTGTTGAGTTGATTCTGTAACGCAGCTATCTGTGCAGCAATAGCTGTAAAACAATCCACTTCTAAGACTCCTGTTGCTTTCCTTGTTCCTCCTCTTGACGAGTCCACTTTCCACTCCGGATTCCCCTACGAAATACGATTTAACAAGGTATACAGCTCCTCATAAGTCTTCTCTAATGCTTGTCCCCCAGCTGCTGAGTCTAGGAAAATTTTTGTGTGGGGTTCCAAACCCTCTATGAAAGTATACACCAGCACATCATTGGATTGGTGATGATGAGGACAATCCCGCAACATAGATTTGAATCTCTCCCAGGCCTGATACAGATTCCCCCCCTCTCTATTTAAAACTTAGAATTTGACTTCTAAGTCTTGTTGTTTTACCGGATGGAAAGAACCGTATCAAGAATTTCTTTGCAAGATCATCCCACGTGGTGATGGAATTAGGTGGCTCAGCTTTCAGCCACCTCTTAGCTTCCCCCAAAAGTGAAAATGGGAACAATGTAAGCCTGACATAATCTGATGACACTCCAGTGGGGATGTAAGTGTCACTTATCTCCAAAAAATTTTGGAGATGTTGCTGTGGATCCTCATGAGGGAGACTTGTGAACTGCCCGCTGGTGTGCAGCAATTGCACCTTGTTCTGTTTAAGCTCGAACCTTCCTCCTGGCTCAGGTTTGCGGATGCTGGATGTGACATTGTTAGCATGTGGGATTGCCACCTCGCGAACCGTCCTAGCTGCCATTTCCTCGGGCACTAACATTGCCCTTACAACTGGTGGATTCTGTTGTTGCTCCAGGATTGTTTGTCTGAGCAACTGCAGCTTTTTCTCTAGAGCTTCTCTCCTTTGACGATGGAATTGCCTTTTCGGCTCTAAAGATGAGTCCACCAGCTCCTTGTCTCTTGCCAGTGTTCAAGGGAAATTAGCATCTGCAAAATACAGGCTAAGACCAAGTTGTCAACACTAAGAGGAAATAGTAAACTAACACTTAAGAAAAATTTTACCAATTGCCAGTCCCCGGCAACGGCGCCAAAAACTTGTTCGGCTGTTTGGAATAACTACATGCAAGTGCACGTGGTCGAACAAGTAGTAAAGTGGCTCAAGTAAGCCAAGTATCGATCCCACAGGGACTGGACTAAGGTATCAATCTAATCAAGTGTCAATAAACTTTAACTCTAAACTGCAGACAACAGTGTGCAGAAGATTTGATATTTTGTTTCCTAATTTTATACTAAGTCTAAAACGAATATACAATTTGAGTCTGAACTATAAGTATGAGCATGCTGAGGCTAAAATGAACATGTAGAGAAATAAATTATCGATACAATTTGATTAATCTTTCCTCCGGTTGCTAGTCAAGAATTATTGCCTATGGATTAAAACTCTCGTATTTAACCCAACTTAAGAATCATGAACCTTCCACCTACATCTCTGTGATAAAAAGAAATTCATGTTCTAGCCATACAAAATCGATTTCTTAATTGACTAATACGACTTTCAGGTATATCTCTATCCTGAAGGTAAATCAATTCTCAATTTTTCCAAACTAAGAAAAGATCATATCCTATCAATTCACAACTTTCCAATTTCTTGCTCTCTCGAGTGAAACCGGACTTTTTAGATATACATTAACGTTGGCCACACATTAACGCAGTAAGAACAAGAATCAATAGAACAACCATGGAAGAAAAGATGAAAAACCAATTTATCAATAATTACATTTCAATACAAATGTTCTTAACCTCAGCAAGAAGGGAATTTAGCCACTCATTTGTGGATTAAACATCGTTAAATGAGTGTTAATCATACAAGCAATTGAAATAAAGAAGGAGATAGAGAAAAACCCTGAGATTTTCGTCCCCTCAACTGCCTGTAACCCACGTTCTTACTCCACCAAGTCAGAATTATTAAAAATGAACCTAAGTGTTCTATTTATACTAGTGGGACTTTTCCCGGAATAACAAGCAATGTGTCATCGAGTGCATCGCGGAGCACTGCCTCTGTGACATGCCACCAACGCGAACCCTCACTGGAATCCGGTCATCCAGGTATTAAAGCCCAACGTGGCACGGCGTGCAACGCGGGGCTAGGCCAACGTGCCATGGCCCCAACGCACACCTTCACTGGAATTTGGCATATTTTTAGCATCCAGGCAGAATGCATCCGCGATGGCAGCGTGACACGGCTCCATCGCGGAGCCCCTTTAATTCGTGCTTTCCTTGTGCTTTTTCCTTGCTAGCTTCCGAGTCCAATCCCGATTTCTCCCAACATGCATCTTAGCTTCGTAAAATTATATTTTTCCTGCAAAACCACGCTAATCATGTTGGTTAGTATAAATTCATATTTTATTACAATTCACATGAGAATGTACAAATATCGATAGATAAACAAGACAAAATGACACATTTGAGTATCACTTGGGCATATAAATCACCCAAGATCACTTTCCACTTTTGGTGATATTCTCTCAACAAATAGAAGCAGCACAGGTGAAGGAAAAAGAGAGAGAGAGGCCAAGAGGGCTAGAATCAGAGATTTAGAGTTCTCCCAGCAGAGGTCAAATGGTGGACACCACTCATGCTACTAGCAGAAATCATCAGCCCCAGCACCTTCGACAGCCAGTGTTTCATATAAACCCAGGGTAAGAGAGATTACGTACCCATTTTGTACGAGCTATGAGAAACACCATTTGGGAGAATGCATGGGCGACTAAGATGCTTGTTTTTGGTGCGGCGAGATGGGTCATAAGCACCGGGATTGCACAGAAGCTAAGCGAGGCGAGAGTAGAGCCTCGGCCACCTCTTCAGTAGCTTCTATAGCCCGTCCATTTCAGCAGGGTGCATCATCTAGTGCAGGTGGCAGGAAACGTCGAAATCGCTCCTACTCCTTGGCAGCTCATCAGGATAAGGGAAAGTCGCCAAAAGTAGTCCCAGGTATGTTATGAATTTCTTGTGTTACTCTTTGCATGTTGCTAGCCCCAGAACCCCAGTATTGAATAAGAAGCCTATGATGTTTGTTGAGAAGAGATTGCCGGTGTGTGATGTGAATAGTTGTGAGTATAAGGATTTCAGTGAATGTTAGAGGTGAAGGAGAAGCTAGGAGTTAGTGATTTAGCCCTGACCTTAAGAAGGATTCAGGAGCCTTAGAATGATGTCTTAAAGCTAAGGGGGATATGGTAAGTATGTGAGACAAGCCGGATCTTGAGTATGCTAGTAGGGGAGTTTCAGCCCTAACAGTTACGGTATGTTAATCGCATCAGGTTCAGATAATTCCTCTTGTATTTCAGTTGAAGTTATGCTCTACCCAGTCCTATATTCAAACTTCCAGAATTTCTAAGTAACTGCTTCAGATAGCGATGTAGTCTTACTCTATAAATCCTTAAGGCTCATCTTCATGTTATGAACCAGCTATATGTGCTAACTCATGTCTTCTAGTATGTTTAGCTTGAACTTAGTCTTTAGAAGTTGCTTTACTATCTCAGCAGGTCAGGTTACCTCATGTATGTGCTCAGTTTTAGATGTCATGAATGATTAGTGCCCATGAGTTCCTTGCCTTCGGTAGACTAGATATCATGAATTCTAGCTCAGTATCAGAAAGCGATTTGAGAATGATGGCTCAGTCCATATCAGCTTAGTGCCAGTTAAAGGAAAAGAATCCTTCTCAGTATTCTATTTAGTCCCATGTCCCTTTCATGTTTTTCAGCCACTCTTACGCCTTAACAATCATGTGCGATTTGGATATTCAGTTCGGAGATGTAAGACCAGCCCAAAGTCGGATACTCTATTAGTTTCAATTGTAAATGTTTAGTATTTGGGGTTATCAGTTATTCCCTAGTTTTCAGTGTGTTTTCCCACATTTGAGGAAGAATGTTTCCAAGGGGAAGATATTGTAATGCCTTGGAAACTCTAAGATCAGATCAGGGAGTTGAAACGGAGAAAATAAATTTTTCTGCACCAGGCCACAGAACGAGTCATCCTATAACCAGTAAGGATGACCACGAGTTGTTAAGTGACTCGTGGTGAGGTGTTTGACTTAAGTGGGAATTTCATGTTTTTGGGTAACCACAGACATGACCACGAGTCGTGGTCAGCACCACGCCTCATTGAGTCAGTCGTGGTCAAAGGTAGTGAAGGATGAAAGAAGGATAGGCAGAGTACCTAACGACTAGACACCACGAGTCGTGGTCAATGCCATGATTCGTTAGGTGGGTCGTGGTCAGCAATTGGTTAAAGGTTTTTTTATTTTGAGAAATGAAGGCAATGGATGGTCACCACGAGTCGTGGTGAGAACCAATGACTCATGGTGAGGGTCGTGGTCACTGATGAGCAGATTTTAAAGCTTATCCTAGGGGTACTTTGGTAAAGTCCTATGCTTTCATTTTCTCAATGTAATACCCCGAAATCCCTAAGATCAGACCCAGGAGTTTAATAGAGAAAGTAAGATTTTCTGCGCCAGGTCATAGAATGAGTCATCATGTAACCCATTAGGATGACCACGAGTCGTTAAGTGACTCGTGGTGAGGAGTTTTGACTTGTTTGGACATTTTCATGTTGGGCTGACCACAGGTGTGCCCATGAGTCATGGTCATCTCCATGAACCGTTAGGTCACCCATGGTCAAGGGCAGTTGAAGGATGAAGGAAGAGCCGACAGTGTACCTCATGACTGGACACCACAAGTCATGGTCAATGCCACAATTCGTTAGGTGAGTCGTGGTCAACAGTTGGTGAAGGATTAAATGTTTTTGGGCAGTGAAAGTCACGAGAGGTGATCACGACCAGTGATGAATCATTAGGTACCTCGTGGGGACCCTTTGAGAAAATATGGGCAGTGTACTTAACGAATCTGACCATGAGTCATGGCCTAGTGGTAACGACTCATCCAATCCCTCGTTGGGACTGACAGTCAGTTTTTCTCTACGAATTTAGTAAGGGCTTTTCTGTAATTCCTATGATCCTAAGACCTAAACTACATCGTTTTAAGCTATGAATAGTGAATTTTAAGAGGGGTAAGTTCATTCTAAGCTATTCTTATTCATGCATGCAAGTGTAGAAGTCTAGAGAGGTGATCAAGCTCAATTTCTTCCATGTTCTTCTCAATTTTTCCTTGGGCAATCAAAGAAGCTGTAGAATCAAATTCTCTCAGATATGTAGGGTTATGAATGAGTGAAATCGTTCACACCCATGCTCAACTCCCCTCTAGTTCATGAAATTTTATTGATAATTCTATGGGGTTTTATCCCAGTTCTTATAAAATTCTTATGATCTATCTATGGGTTAATCTCCTTCATAATCAATGCATATTTTATGAATCATGGACAGATTTTATAACTATTTCAATTATAAACTTATGGATTTAAATTTTTACAAAAATATGCCTAATTATGCATGTTTCATGATAAATCAAGTTATGATTCCACTTTGATTTTAATGTTCATTAACCCATTATGACTTATGACTTATGATATGATTTCTGTCATATACTTACCATGGATTTATGAGATATCAAGTATATACATGCTTTACAAGTATGCATGAACTTCGTGATTTATGGATTTATGATTATGGCGGACTCACGGGCCTTACTTTCATGGCTAGTTCGCATATTTCAAGCATGCTTATGATTATCATTATTTTAACTAGCCTATGAATCTCATGTATATTATCCTATGAGCACTATATATATTTTGGGAGTATTATTTAACACCGAGTAGATCCGGGGTCCAAGCATGCCCCGAGTCTCAGAACTATGCGCCAACGTAGCCACGATGGGACCTCCATGACACTGTCCCCTTTGCCCAAATGGGCCCTATGTTGTGATATCACACCTCTTTCATGTTTCTACCCTTGGCAAGGTACGAACACCCTCCCGACTAGGGGTTTATAAGTCGGGCTCTATGTGTGCTCATATAGGGTATGTCGATTATAAGAATCTCCCACTGTTCCTCATGATTTATGTGTGGTTATGATTATATACTATGGCTCAAGTCATGTTTAATAAAAAAATTTCTCTTATGATTATGATTATGAATGATTTATAAATGTTTTGAAAACCTTGAGCCTTATGGTTGCATTATGATATTTATGTTACGATCATGTTGTCCTACTCTTATGAACTTTTATGTATTTTAACTGTCAGTTTTACTTACCTTGCATACTCGGTATATTTCACGTACTGACCGCATACTCTATGATGTATTGTCTCACGATACAAGTCTGAGGGATCTTTCTCAGCAGCATCCTTAGCCCCTTCTTTCCCACTCAAACCTGTCCATCTAGCATCAGTGAGTCCTCATCCTCCTAGGACATTCAGTATTTGTGGTTGTTATGTCTCTCTTCGGTTTCAGACTTGTCGGGTTAGTTGGGGGTGTTGTCCCATCAACCCATTAGATATGTTAGAGGCTTTCAGACTATACATAGTAATCAGCTTGTAATGTATGACGTGAATTCCAGTTCTGATGTTATGTTATGTTTAGACTTTCGTTGTATTTATTATGTTACATCTTCCACCTTTATTCATTGAGTTAGAAGTATGTTCATGTCATGGGTCGACTTGTAGTATCCCGGGGCTCCTTGTCCCGTATCTCGATCCGGGCCTATGTTCGGATAACACTAAATGACTTCATTTTGAGTATTAGATGGGATGTTTTTAAGGGTTTCTCCTAGTCTAATCCCTCATTCACTCAAAATATCCTCTCAAACTCTTCTTCCCCCTCTCTCTTAAGACTAAGGATTCAACTAGGGTTCTTCAAGGGCTTCAAGGGTTAAATTCAAGTGGGGATTTCTCTGATTCAGGTATGTGGGTTTTCAACAAGGACATCCTTTCGTCCTTATGCCTCAACTTTTTATTAAAAATCAAAATCCTTTGATCTTAGAAAAGCATGTTCTAGGGTTTCAATTTATGCATGAATTCTCAAATATTTTCTCTAAATTCTAAGAACCATCATGGTTAATAGTAGTGTATGCTTATGAAATACTTGCATCTTCTTGAAAAATGAGTATGATATGTGCAGAACATGAATGTGGAATTTTCACCATGAGTTAGTCTAGAATTTCAAATAGGATTTCATTAATTATTCATATGCTCTTATCATGAACTCGCATTCTTGTTTAAAGTATATGTAGATCATATGGGTCCCCGAAAGTCTATAACATATGTTGTATTATATGTATTCGAATATGATTAGAACTTATGGGCTTTGATCAATGTGAAGTATATACAAGTTTACACTATGATTTTGATGTAAATATTTTGGGTATGAGTTGAACCTATGGAAATGTCATGATTATCAAAATTTAATCATGATTTAGAGTAAATTTCGGAAAAGGGGTTTCATGAAATATTCATATGCTTTCACCATGATCTCATTGTACATGTTCAAGGTATGAGTTGATTATATGGACTTTCCATAAATCTAGAATATATGATTAATGTATACATGTTAAAGTATGAATTTGACCTAGGTATCTTACATGAATCTAATATATACTTCATATGCTATGAACTCGGAATTTTAATGTTGTGGATGTGTGTAAAGTATGATATGATCCTATAGGTGTTTCATGAATGTAAAATTTGTAGTTTAAATGATGATTCGGAACCATGATGATATGAATTGTGATAATAAAGCATGAGAATGATCCTTTAGACTTGTGGGCTTGGTTTAGTAGAAAGTAGCCTAATCAAACTCTTAATGAATTCAGTACGAGGTAATTAGTTGAATGCTCATGTCTCTGATTAGCTGCAGTAATTTAGACTAGACGAGTGACGCCGGATTAGTGCTCTCCATGTTCTAGTCTGTCGGGACTCTCATTAGCTGAGAATGTTTTTTTTAGTCTGTCGGGACTCTCCTTAGTTGAGAATGTTTTCCTTAGTCTGTCGGGACTCTCCTTAGTTGAGAATGTTTCCCCTAGTCAGTGGGGACTCTCATTAGCTGAGAATGTTTTTCTTAGTCTGTCGGGACTCTCATTAGCTGAGAATGTTTTCCCTTAGTCTGTAGGGACTCTCCTTAGCTGAGAATATTTCCCTTAGTCTGTCGGGACTCTCCTTAGCTGAGAATGTTTCCCTTAGTTTGTCGGGACTCTCCTTAGTTGAGAATGTTTCCCTTAGTCAGTCGGGACTCTCATTAGCTGAGAATGTTTCTCTTAGTCTGCCGGGACTCTCCTTAGCTGAGAATATTTCCCTTAGTCAGTCAGTGTCTCTCTATATCAGAGAATGTTCCCCCTTAGATAGTCAACGACTCTCCATAGCAGAGAACGTCTTCCTTCGATAGTCAGGGACTCTTCCTTATACAGGCAGGGACTCTCCATAGCAGAGAACGTCTCTCTTTGACACTCAAGGACTCTCTATGATATCAGTCACGGCTTCGGTCCTCAGTATTTGTTCAATATATAACCTTTGCGCATAAGTTGATTATACTTCAGTAAATGTTTTCAAATAAAAGCTTCATGTTAATATATCTATGTATCTCAGACAGGGTTTTTGTATCTCTGTTCAGTTATATGTCCAGTAATGTTTTCAGTTTACTTTCTTCTTGTATACTTGCATGGTTTAGCTTATTTACGCTTCCCGCATACTCAATAAATTTCAATTACTGACTGCATACTTTATGTGCTATATCGTTTTATGATATAGATTTAGGTTTCCAAACTCAGCCCCGTGTTTAGATACACTTCATTCCTATCTCAACTGCTTGTGGTGAGTCCTCATCTCTCAAGGACGTGATTTTGTATTTTCTATTTCATTATGTTTCAGTTTTCAGACTTTAGGAGTTAGCTGGGGGCTTGTCCCAGCAACTCATCGGTGTAGTAGAGGCTTTCAAACTTGTATAGATAGATTCAACTTTGTATCAGAGTTTTGTTACATTTGTTCTTATGGTTTTTAATTAGACACTTTTAGTTAGCTTCCGCTTAGCTATGAATTCTGTTAGTTGTTATTTTGATAGTGTTATTCTATGATCATGTCATGGGTCGACTTGGAGCCTCTCGAGTTTTCTTATCCCGTGTCTCGATCTGTGTCTATATTCGGGTCGTAACAGGGTGGCAAGACGACCCGTTACTCCTCACAATGGGTCGTTCCATATCTTGTTGGTTCTTGAAAGGCAACTGGAAGGCTGACAATGACTCAGACAACGGGTCATTACTTCTTACAACGACTCATTGTCTCGATCGTTCAGAGAAAAAAAAATTCTGGTTCACTCTGATTTTTCATGCAAGGTCTGAATTTGATCTAGAAAATTTTTGGGGTGTTACATTTTCATGTACGGAGGTTCCTCTGTTTTCTCTTTGAGGATTGTGATGAGAATATAGTGAGTTAAGTATTGTTGGATTGTGGTATGGCATTGTCGATATTTGGTTAAAACTTTGGGTGGCAACTGTTGTCTAATGTTGGTTTTTAGACGAGAGTCTCAATCTTACCATTTCTTTGTGTCAATGTGTATGTTTATGTGATAGTGGAGATGCCAAGTCTGCTGCTCATGGGGCATCTATGCGTAATATCCAAATTATTCTTTTTCCTATCTATGTTTTGGTAAAGTCATTCTGCCAAATTTCTTGTAGTGTCGTTCTATAATTCTATACTGTTACTGAAAAAGAAATGTTGGCTTTGTTTCAGGACAGATCAACAATATATCAACTTGTGAAAGAAATGATTGAGAAGATGGGTAAGCTTGTTAGTTGTGCTTTATCAGTAATTTTATTATCTTTTATGCTTAAACTTGTTCAACATACCAAGAGATCACATGCGGCTTATTATGCTCAGTTATACCTGTCAAAGGTGAAAAAAATATTGTTATTATGTTGACTGTCCCCACGTCTCAATACATTTTTACGACTAGGGTATGCAACTATCTGTCTTTAATATGGTTGTCATTATAGTGGGACAATGATGCTGAAAGTATTAGCTTTGATCTTCGTCCTTCCGATGTAATTAGCATTGTTGTGAGAAGCAAGGTGAAAAACTAGTCTCCTCAACTTCTGTTTTATACATGAGTTAACTAATACTTTATATTCTGGAGTTATCCACACTTGAAGCAATCTCTTGATAAGAGATAATTATATAATCAAGAGACTTTTTTCCTCTTTCTCCTGCATATTATATTCATTCAATTTCCATTAAAGAAGTACAGCATGATGGTTTTATTCCTTCTCTATGTGTTTCAGTTTGAGTATATTATACTAGTCAATGCAGTTGTGGGATTGAACACTTCCCTTTTCTCTTTTGTGATGCAATTTTTAGATGCGGAAGTTGTAGAAGAGAAGTCCCTATTGATGAACTCCATAGCACTCTATCAACTCACGAAGGAGAAACGACACTTTTTAGTAGTGAACTTCATCAGGTTGCAATATTTACGTTATCTCTAGGAGTACTTCTTCCTTTATCTAATTTTTTATGCTTCTTTCATGTTTTTAATGACTTACATGATGTTACGGCATATGGCCAAGTATATATATATTCATTCTAACAAACATGTCTGCTTCTCTTTTCTGGTTCATGTTTGTTATATGACAGTGCTTATGTTATTTTCCCTTAATATAGATTCTCAAAGATCCGGGATTTGATGAAGTTATTACTAAGAATCAAACTGAACAGAAATTGATGTAAAGATCTTGTGTTCTTTATAAATGAATGATATTTAAGATAGGGAGACAAACATAAAATGTTTTTTCTTTATTGCAGTTCATTAATGTTCTCCATGAGGAATTGAATACTATGGAGAAGGAAAGAGATTCATTTATGCGGGAGTTCTCAGAAATGAGTACTTTGTGATTATTTTTTTATTTTCCTTTTTTGTAAGTGAAGAATTACTTCTCATTTTTGTTTTGGATATTATTTTTGCAGCAATACTACAATGAAATAGTTGGAGTTTGAAAGCCAAAGCTAATCAGGAGTTATCTGGTGAATAGAAGTGGAGCTTGTTCATTGTCAAGAAGAAGTGATTGTCAAAATGCAATATGTATTTGCTTTTCTTTTACGTTCTTGAAACCAATATACTCATATGTTGTTCTGTTGGCCTTATAACTATAACAATATCATTCTTACATTTTTAGGATGTATTATTAACTGTCAGATTGAATCTTTATATATAATGTGTTCTTTTGCTTTTGTCATCTTGGAGGGATTTGTTCTGTAAAGGACTTCAATCAGATATTAATTTAATTTCCATTGAAATAGATAATCTTTACTGATAATTACTGTGTCTTCTCTGTCAATAAAAAAAGTCACAAAATATATTAGAGAGCACATTTTTAGGGCAACTTTACTGGCAATAATAATTGTCGCTAAATAAATATTGTTAAAAGGTAATTACTTTTAGCGCCAATAATACAGATATTTACCAGCATTCCACATAAATGTCACTACAGCCTTTAGCAACCTTGGATGCAATGGCATTTGATAAATTGCCGATAAATATTTTAACAGCAATAGATATTGCCGCTACAAGAATAATGTATTGGCACTAAAAGCTTTGTTGTATCTATATGAAAGCTAAGTTATGACTTGCTTTCACTATTTCTTTCGTGTCCATATGATTATTGATTTTAGTATTTTTGAGGAAAGTTTGACTTACTTATAGTGGTTAGTGTAGGTATTGTTATGACCCTTTAATTTTGAATTGTGACATAAACATAAAATAATATAATTAATTTTAAAAAATAATTAAAAATATTAAAATGTGAAATTAATAATAACTAAATATGTGCATTTTTGACTAAATATCAGGTGTCTCCTTACCAGTTGTGGCATGCGTCGCTGAGCTATCCTGAGTGCAATCACAGTGGATTAAAGCTTTATTCGTTCAACTCAAATAAGATTTTAATTAATTAATTTATTTTCTCATAATTATTTAAATTACCAAGCTAACCTTATAAAATATTTTTCTGTATAATGTATATATCTTACTCATCAAACGACAATAAGTTTTTATTAAAAGAAAACATTTTGACAAGTTAGTTTTAGGCTTGAATTTTAGGTTGTGCCCAAATTAACCGCCGCGAAATTTATCTAGCCTAACTCATTAATTTTTAGTTGTAAATTCACTGGATAAGGTTGCCACCTTGGTTCTGTTTAGAAAGTCACGGCGTAATTAAAATTGGTATAATTATTAGGGCAGTAATTATACAATCTAGTATTATACAGTATAGTAATTACAATAATTTATTTGTTTGTCATGAGATAATTACATTGTAATTAGAAGCATACTGTTTGGTTGCACAAGTGTAATTACCTAGTTAGATTGAGTTTTTAAAATAAAAATTAATATTTGACAAATATGTATCTTTACAAATTATATTAAATTAGGTATCTAAAAAACATATTGTCTCAAAATAATATATTGATTAAGAAACATATATTTTTAACTAATATTATAAAAAAAATAAGTGATATATATTTTCAAGTTAATAATATTTTAATTTAATTAATTATAAAAACTAAAAAGTCATATTTATTAAGAACATAAAATGCATGTTTGACAAAAATATTAATATTATAAATATAATGCCATAAAATTATTCAAGTATTTGATAAAAAATAATCTATCAATTCTAATAAAAAAAGTGAATAGCATGCAATGTGAAATAACAAGTCAATACCATGAAAGAAAATAAATTAGAACCGAAAGTATAACACAAATTCAAAATTACGAAAAAAAGTTAACATGATACTCTTATGTATTCAAACATAACTTAAAATAGGCTGCAATATAACTTAAGTAGATATAATTTAAAAGAAAAGAAAAATATAATTCTATAACTCATTCAACAATGAAATTATGGTTTCATTCAAAAATCAGAATAATAATTTATTTATGTTAAATGAAGAAAATTAAAAAAACAAGAAATAAAAAATACGAAAAATTAATGGAATCACAAGAAGTAGGGTTGGGAAATGAGAAGAAACGAAATAAAAGATAAATAATGTAAAATAAAAAAATATTTTAAAAATAGAAAAGATTAGACATAAATTAAAACAAAAACAAAAACAAAAAAGTTTTAAAAATGACCTTGTAATTACACCATGTAATTACCTGCAATTCTCACCTCCCCCTAGGAATTAAAGAGTGTAATTACTACCTCCCAATTACATCTAATTCCCTACTGATCATGTAATTATCTGGCCAAATAAACAAACCAAACTGTATAGTTACACCCAAATTCAATTATCAGGTGGTTTTCCAAACTGGGCCTTAATTAAAACTTACTGGATTAGGTATTTCTACTTGCTTTCACTTCAATATTTGCATGCTTGTTACGTTTCAATCTTATGAATAATCTCAAAAATTCATACTAGTGGTACCCATTTTTTCTTATATCTTTTGTATTTCATCCTTCAATTATGTATTATTTTTTAATGGCATCTTTTACAAATTCAAGACATTCAAATAATGGCTCTTCAAGGAAAAACATACAAAGGGATTCTTCAAAATTTTACAGACATAGCGCAAAACCATGTTACAGGATCGAAGAATGACAATACAAAAGAAGACTAGTCGAGAAAGTCAGCAAAAATTATAGAAGCAAACTTTATGTTTCATATGAGCCAAATCATACAGGACAGTGAAAATTAATGATCAGACAGTAGAATTTTTAGAAACATATCTGTTATGATTACAGGTGTTCTGGGTGCTTGTTTGATCATACTGCAGGACAGTGAAAATTGATGATAAGGCAGAAGTAGAATTTTTAGAGACATATCTATTATGATTACAGGTGTTCTGGGTACTTGTTTGATCAATATGCCTCGTGCCATTACTAAAAAATGTTGTGCCAGTGCCCTAGAGTAGGAGGGAGAAAAACGTTCAAAATGCAAATTCATCTTCTTGGTGTAGCCGAAGAATTAATAAAATTCCTTCAGCAAAATGAGAAAGTTACTCCAACTAATTTATCTAATAGTGACTCGAATTAGAAAAAATCGAATCAAACCGAATTACTTTGGTTCATGAATAACCAAAAATTGAAAAATTGAAGTGAAGTTTCAAAGAACCGAACGTGCACCCTAGGAAGTAGTAATAAAAAACTGATATTCATTTTCATGATATTCTGTATGAATTCATACCTTTAGTCAATGTAGCTTTTAATACAGGATCATTCATCAAGTCAGGTTTTTCAAATATTGCAAAACATCAACAAAGTAAAAGTGATTGGAATGCAAGGGGAAAACATTTGTTAACATTTCTGTAAGGACCTCATTGTAGCTAGATCAAGAACCACAACAATACATCAATAATTATGAATTTTAATTATTGGAAATTTTTTAAAAAGTTAGTTTAATCAATCCAGAGTTATAATAAGATGAAGGGCTGGGGAAGGGGGTTATTCTGTCGAAAAAAGGGGCGAATGCGCGTATGGGTGAAATAGTTTCCAAATAAATATTTTGTCTCTTTGCGCCTGCACAATGCCTTCAATTATACCTCACTAAAATTTCGATTGTTACGAATAGATTATTATAGCCATTGTCTTTCCAAAGTCCATGTGAACTTTCTAAAAGCTTGTTAAAGATCCGACATGCTAACTTTTTAAAAGGTAGTTTGCTAATTCCAAAGCAAAGGAAACCCGACAATTAGACAATATGAAAAAAGAACTGTATCCATGATATATAATGACTCCTAATTCGACAAAAGAGAGGGTAAATTTGATCTATACAGTTTTTGCTTACATAAGCTTTTACCAAGTTGTTCAGATTTTAGGAAATACTGATAGACACTATTCCTTTAAACATTCCTTATTAAGTTAGCAGAAAGTAAATAAACAATCAAAGAAAATATTACACACAAGATTTATATGTGGAAATATTCATAACCTACATCCTTGTAGGATTCCAAGTCAATGTTACCAAACAACATCGAGCCAAATTGGATTATCTACTGCAATTCAAAAGATCTACCCCTAAACCCTTTACAATCATCTTAACTTGATGCTATCCGTTCAAACTATCCTTTGCTTTAAAATAAAAATAACAACATTAGAATGGTGAATTGATCTTAACAGACTACTTCTATAAAAGCGTATAAAATATCAAAATCATAAACTTATTTCATTCGCTAGAATTGACACTTAATAAAGAATCTGCTGCTGCTTCTGAAACTGACACAGTCATTAAGGCTTCTTTCGCTTGAAGCTCACAGAAACAAAGATATTGTAATATTTGTGAATGACTGAGCTTTTCAATCCGTGGATAGTCTCCTTTTATAGCAGTATTGCTTATTTCGTTTGACTGAATCTAAATCAAGGAGGGAAAGCAAGTAGAACCCAACCAGAATTTCTTTTCCTATCCTATAAGGATTTTGTTGAGTTCTTGTTTAGTTCTACCTTCTTTTTATGATTTTCCGACAACTCATAACTTAATGATGATACAAGATAATAATTTATTGCATATATTCCTCCAGACATTTAATAGTTACTAAAAATATTACCTTTATTATATTTCTGACTTTACATGACTCGACACTTTTAACTTTAGAATAAGCACACTTTATTTATCATCATAAAAAACATACTTAATAATTCATGTGTTCCATCAAGAAATAGCTAATAAGTGAATTCATCAACGGAGATCAGCACAGTTCTCTAAGCAACAAAAAGAGCAAACACAATTTCCACTAATGCAATTTCCTCCGAGAAGTGGCCCTTTAATAGCACCAGGTGGCTTTTCTCCAAATTGTTGCTTGCATTGGATATTGCAGTTATTTGAGTCACAAGGTTGGGTGACTTCAAAGGGAATTAGACATACTCGAGCTCCTTTTGTTGTAGTGCCTACATTTATTTTGGACAGGAAAAATAAAAACTCTAGGGGAGTAAAACAAATAAATAATCATTTGATAACTATGAAGTTCGTACATGGAGTTGACGCATGCAAGAGACCACATTGGGAAGAAACAAAAAATAGAACATTTGAAAAGGAAAAAGGACATTTAGAGTTGTACTTCGTTTGTTCTCTTTGTTTTCATAATCAAGCTAAATGACAATAGCATGATTCACCTAACACATAGTTGTGTCGATCGAATTCTCTCCTATATGTTAAAATGGGTAGAAGAGCGTCCTATCTCTTTGGAATTAAAGATGATTCAACTTTGGTATTGACAGTTTGTTGATTTTTATTTGCAATTAAATTTTAAAGTGATGAAAAGTAAATTATAACTGTACACAAAATATGATAAATTAGTGATTTTATTATATAAACAATGTGGGTATAATTTTATTTATCCCTTAATTCTCCAAATTTTCTTTGTGATCTTCATGAAAGGATTTTATGGACCCTCTTGAAGTATTTGATTGTCAAGAAGAGTTCGATCACATCTTGATCTCTTTATGAATATTTCATGAATTTGTAAAATTTTTATAGTTGTGAGTTAGTGTTTAGGTTAAAGTAAAACCCTTAATAAATTTTAGAATTTGAAAATAAATTGGACTCATCTTATAGAGTAATCCGATAAAATTTTAATGTCAACAGACTACTCGACACAAGTATCATTAAAAAAAAAAGGAAAAAACAACATTTGTTATTTTTCTCCATATGATTATTCAAACCTTCATATCTTCATTGTTTGGCTAAAGTTCAATCATCTAAAGGTAAAATATTCAAATCCTCCCTAAAATTAAAGAAAGAAATTCTAAATCAGGTTATAGTCCAATATAAACATACTACAACACAATGAAGAAATAAGATAAGGTGAGTTTTAGTAGCCTCGTATTCACTTTGGGACAATTATTTATATGCATTAGAAGATATCAAGTCTGAGAAATAAATTGAATAATATGCAACTTACCGAAAACAGTGAAGAGGACAAATATAAAGGCAGCTACACAAGAGAAATTCTCTTGAAAAGGTAAAAGGACATTTAGAGTTGTACTTCGTTTGTTCTTTTAGTTTTCATAATCAAGCTAAATGACAATAGCATGATTCACCTAACACATAGTTGTATCGACCGAATTCTCTCCTATATGTTAAAATGGGTGGAAGAGTGTCCTATCTCTTTGGAATTAAAGGTGATTCAACTTTGGTATCGACAGCATGTTGATGTTTATTTGTAATTAAATTTTAAAGTGATGAAAAGTAAATTATAACCGTACACAAAATATGATAAATTAGTGATTTTATTATATAAACAATGTGGGTATAATTTTATTTATCCCTTAATTATCCAAATTTTCTCTGTGATCTTCATGAAAGGATTTTATGGACTCTCTTGAAGTATTTGATTGTCAAGAAGAGTTCGATCACATCTTGATCACTTTATGAATATTTCATGAATTTGTAAAATTTTTATAGTTGTGAGTTAGTGTTTAGGTTAAAGTAAAACCCTTAATAAATTTTAGAATTTGAAATAAATTGGACTCATCTTATAGAGTAATCCGATAAAATTTTAATGTAAATAGACTACTCGACACAAGTATCATTAAAAAAAAAAAGAAAAAACAACATTTGTTATTTTTCTCCATGTGATTATTCAGACGTTCCATATCTTCATTGTTTGGCTAAATTTCAATCATCTAAAGGTAAAATATTCAAACCCTCCCTAAAATTAAATAAAGAAATTCTAAATCAGGTGATAGTCCAATATAAACATACTACAACACAATGAAAGATAAGGTGAGTTTTAGTAGCCAAAGTGATATTATTTATATGCATTAGAAGATATCAAATCTGAGAAATAAATTGAATAATATGCAACTTACCGAGAACAGCGAAGAGGACAAATATAAAGGCAGTTATACTAGAGAAATTCTTCATGATTCCTTATCAGATCTCAAGTAACTTCACTGATCAAACTGTATCTAAATGAATACCAAAACTGATTCAAGGTATTCTGAAATTTATAGGAAATGACTAAGCACAAAAAATGGAAAAGATGGGTCAGAAAAGGTAACTAATTAGTTTCCGGATATTTGTAACATTAATTCACTGATCCTTTTTGAAAAAGAGTGACATTGCCAGTCAGGATTTCGTTTAGAGTTTGTTGACTTTTTGTGATACTATATTAATTAACAAGTTGTTGTTTTGTATACAATTGATCTTTTACTAAATCTGGGTATAAAATGAATTATGGCTATCTAGAATGACTTGAATAGCACTCATATGGAAGTAAAATTAGGACCAGAAAATACTTTATACATATTTAGATAATTAATATTAGTATTTGCGTGATGCGTGAATGATATTTAAGAAATAAATTATTAAAATATATAGATTAAAAAAATAACTTAGATTTGTAAAATTATCAAATGAATAAATGAGAAATATTCATTAGTTTGCTAAAAGAGATCAATATAAATAATAAATAGGTCATTCTTGTCAACATCAAGTTGGTCAATCAACTGTTCATAAGGTCGTAGATTGAAGATATGCATACCGAATTGTGGATCATTTATTTCATTCATAATTGTTTTATTAGTATACGTCATCCTCATCTTGTGTTTATTGGTCTTATATTTCACGTTATTTGGACCAGCAACAAAATTTTTCATAGTTTACAATTCCAACTTATTTATTTTGGCTTTGAACATATGGATAACATACTTACCCACCATTGCATGGATACAATCTCCCTATTAAAGATTCAATATCTATATTATATCCATAAGAGTGTAGTCAACATATGTATTTATAATTTTAATAATATGATACAAATATCTTTTCATCCTGCAGTAATATCATTATTGAAATTGGATTATTTGTCTTTTCGCGATGAGAAACCATTCATAATCGCAGGATACGAACTTTCAAGCACCATTGCATCTTTATTTCGAATATCTCAATAATAAAGTCAATTTTAGTAGATATTGAATGAATCCTCCTAAATATATAAAATATTCGTAGAAATTTTTTCTGTTAGAATAACTATAATTATGATGTGATTTTTTTTCATATATATCATAAAATTGCTAATCAAATAATGATGTGTTATTATGTATCTAATTATAGAAAGTATTCTAATTTATATTATAATAAGTCAAATTTAATCACACCATAATTAGTGGCTTTGCAATAAATTTTTATAATTTTTTTCATGTATAGTAATAAATGATTATAACTAGTTAAAGCAAGTATTACGTCCTAAAATTATATGTTGCTGATGTATTAGTACCAATATTCTAATTTATATATTATAAATTATATTCATTTTTTCATAATAGTATCTGATTTAAATTCAAATATATCACGACATAATTAGTGTTTTTGCAATATATTTTCACAACTTTTTCTTGTTTAGTAATACTAATTAATTGATTATAGTTAGTTAAACGTGAGTATTACGTCTGAAAATTATGCGTAATTTTAGAAATCGATTTAATAATCTTAGTTAATATTTGTATTTCATCATAATATAATAATTTGAAATACTTTTTTATCGTAAAAGTGTCAAGTGGCTACTTCTCAATACGTCACTTGGTTTAACCTCATGCTTCAGTACTATCCTATAAATATCGTATAATATGAACCATTCATATTATATTGAATGGATCCTCCTAAATGTACATAATATTTTGCAAGAATCTTTTCTATTAGAATGACTATAATTATGACGTGATTTTCTCATATATATCATATAATTGCTTTGAATTCAAAATTTATAATTGAAATTTATTTTTAATATAAACAATCTATAATTCTTATAAATTAGTGTAAACAACTACATATTGTTTGCTAAATTTATTTTCTTAGTTTAAGTATTTAGTATTAAATATGTGGTAACTTCCCACAGAAAAAGGGCACTAAACGTGGTTAACAAAATATATTTTTAAGTTTACGAAATTAATGTAAACAATATGTAATTTTTTGGCTACAAAGACGGAGCAGTTGAAGTATGTCGAAATTCATATGTTAATTCTAATCATGTTTGCGAGCCTACTCGTAATTGTGTGATTGTACTTTTCCGTGACTAACAATCTCTCCTATGATAACTAGTTCATTATCACATTCAAAGTAGTCATGATTGGCTTCCACACTAATAACCCGGACCAACACATCCCCATTCATTCATTAGTTTGCAACACTTTTGCTATAAAATAAATATTCTCAAAGAAAAATGCGGAAGTGTTAAAAAAAACACAAAAGAAAATATCTACCGCCTCTATCTATTACAATCCCAGAAATTGAAAGTCATTGTACTGAGAACTAGTAAGGCGAAAATATTATAATAAAATAAATAAATAATTAATTTTTTATCACCAATATCTTTTTGTTTTTCTTTGTAGAAATATTATATTTATTAAAAATAATAATTAAGGAGACAATTGACTAGAAGAGAGAAAATAAGAAGACTATAACCATCACTTGCCAATACGAGAATTAAGATCTGGGAAATAAGAAAAAGAAGTCAAATTTATTAGTAAAGAGAAATGAAGTTAGCGACTTGAAAGGCTGCAAAGATTGAAATACTTGAAGCAAATTATTCTTGATATGGGACCCACCAACTTGAAACAATAAAATAGGAAAAAAAAAAAGGAGTAAAAAATAAGTGGTAAAAAGGGATACATTGAATTAGGCACAACTTGTCAAAGAAAAGGCTGTATTTTCAAGTGGCAATTTACAGCTTACCCAAAAAGGACAGGATATTGATGTTAGTGTTATGGTAAAGACTCTATAAATAGAGCTTTCATTGAGCAGCTTAGCGGAAAAAAGGGGAGCAAAGCACTTCAATTATTTTGTTTCTTCTACTACTTCTTTAGTGATTTGATGATGGAAATACTCCTAACTCCTGCTTTTAATTAAATAGAGAAATAATTCTTCTTGAATATTTCTTCTATTTTCTTGTTTAATGGAGAAGAATATTTTCGTTAGTAGTACCTGTAAGTTTAATTTTAATATACGTCAGGATCTTGAACACGATAATCTTATAGAGAGACGTTACAGAAGACATACCTGAATCGGTTGACATTATCGCAGAGTGAAGTGGAAGAGATAGATGTTAGTAGAGAATTAGTTTCTACCTCTTTGCCCTAGCCTTACGTTACCAAAATCATTAGCGATAGAAAAGGGGTAGATAATATGTGGTAACTCTAATGGGTGGAGGGAGGACCAATTTATAGAGGTTAATTAATTAAAACTTAATCCATTACGTCCATTAAATAACTGGTGTACGGATGAGATTTATTCTTCATTAAATATTAGTTATGGGCTTTATATTAACTGGGCCATAAATAAAATAATAAAAATTCTTACACTCTCCCACTTGGCCCAATAACTACATAACATTAATATTTAATGACATAAACATTGTTTGTGCATAAAATAAATCTCTTCTATAATGTCCATCATACATAGCACAATATGATAAACCACTAATGGGAGTTATGGTGGTTATACGTAATTTTATGCTACATACTCCCTTTCATTTGCTACTACATTAGCGATCTACCATACTAGGTTCATCCTGTAATATCTCAAAATAATAATGTGTACACCATTGTGAGAAACAGGAAATTCATTAATGTATATCAGAATCAAGTAATTGAGCTTATAGTATCAAAACATCATAAATGCATCAATCATAAGTACAACCAAGACCCATTCTTTGAACATGATCTTTAAATGTCTTTGGTTGTAAGCCTTTTGTTAACAAATTTGCAATCATGAGATTAGTTATAATATTCTCAAGTGACATTCTTTGTTTTTGAATTTCTTCCTTGATGGTAAAGTACTTTAATTCCATGTGTTTGGCACTATCAAGACCCGAACATACACCTGGATTATAGACACGGGACAAGGGACCCCGAGAGACCCCAAGTCGACCCATTACACATGCATACATCTAATCTCCTTTAAGTAAAGTGGTATACTTAGCATAAAACATAGCGAAAATGTAAACATAGCATAACACCAGAAATATTAAGCGTACACATGAGTTGAATACTACACATTGTCTGAAAGCCTCTACTACACACGATGGGTTGATGGGACAACACCCCCAACTAACCTTAACGACACTGAAATATAAGATAACATAAAAGTATGTCAAACGGTCCTCAGAAAATGAGGATTTACCAATAAGCTGAGAACGTAAGCTGAGATAGGCTAAGGATGAGGATGAGCTTGAGATATGGACCCTGTATCATGAAATGATACAACATAGAAGGTATGCGATCGGTATGTGAAATGTACCGAGTACACAAGGTAAGTAAAACGTATATTTAAAAGTAAAACAAAACTCATAAGTAACGTAGGAGAAGGACATCATGCATATATCATAAACTTCGTAAGAAAACATAAGGCTCAAGGCTTTCAAATCATTCATAAAGCGTTCATAGTCACAATAGTAAGTAAACATTATCAAAACATAACTGAGCCAATAACATAAATATAACAATGCATAAGACATGCGGAACAATGGGAGGACTCGTCATAACCGACACAATCATGGTAGAGCCTTTCATGATGCCCCAACTATCTCACTCAAGTGGGCAGAGCTAACCCTGGCTTGCCAGGCGAGGGTCGTGCATTAGACATGATATCACATTTAAGGGGATCATTATCAATACATCATATCATTAGAAACCTATAGTGGCATGTGGTTATGAGACACCGTCGTAGTCCTTTGAACGTCGGGCTGCTCGGTGCTAGACACGGCTCTCAAAAATATGCATATAGGCTCATACATAAATCAATAACATCATGCATTTTTCATTGGCTAAAATATAATATTTATCATCATTGATCCCCTTTAAAACATGCTTAGCCAAGAATCATAGGCCCTTTTTATCGACCAACAACATAAATCGATAAATCATGTAATTCACTTCATAAATCATAAATCATGTTTTAACATGTGGGCATTGCCCAATACTTCATCATATTCAATTCTTTCAAAATATACTTATAAACATGGGTAACTTGAATTCATGCTTTTCCGTCATTAATAAATTCAAAATATTACATATTCATCGTAAATCATAACTTTCATGATCCTTCATCAAATGAGCATTTTCGATTTAAAAGATTAAAACATGATTTTAAGGAAAATAATATGAAATCTTCTCATCATTCATAATTCAATAATTAAAACTCAACTAAATAAAACCCATTAAGAGAAATCACATTTCCATGCATTTGAGTAAAACCCCATAGAATTTGAATAGGAGGATTCATGATTACATCGAAATATAGACATGGGTGTGAAAGAAATCACCCATTCTAAACCCTACATACCTGGGAATGGATTGATTTCGAGGTTCCTTGAATACCCACAAAGAAATTGATGGAAACTTGGGGAAGAAGACCTTGAATCTCCCAAAAATCTCTTTAAAGTTCTTGCATGAGAATGGGCATGCATAAAGGACTTAACTCATCTTATCACACTCAGAAAAATACACAAGACGACATAGTTTAGGGTCTAAAAGCGTGAAAAAGTCGAATATGCCCTTAATGAACCTGTCCTGAAATCTGGATGGATGGAACCCACGAGTGGTAACAACAGGTTTTGGAACCACCAACGACCCATCATGTTCCTCGTTGAATGGACTGCTGAATGCCTTCTCTCAGAATTAACTAGCGGACCGACAGGACGACTCGTCCTTTGAAACCACGGTCCGTTACACCCGTTGTTTGCTCATCATAAAATCTGAACCCCCTTATCAAGAGCCTCACCACAACTAGTGGTTCCTTCCAACGATTCATGGTCTCAACCCGTCACCTCCACTAGAAATTATTAGCCTCCAACAACGACAAAACCAACGACCCGTGGTTACTTCTAACGGGTCATTGGGTCTACCGTTGTTTACCCTGTCGCCCAGTCTGACCCTAACCATAATTGCAAAGGACGACCCGTTGTATCCCACAACGGGTCATCATACCTCTCGTTGTCTTCACTTCCACCAACCTTTCCCTGACCAACGACAACATTCAATGACTCATGATTTGATACCACTAGTCGTTCGGTGGTTCGTCCTATGGTATTTGTCAGTTTTTCTGCACTTTTCCAATTACACTCCCGGATCTATTCTTAGGCCTTCCTGGGGTATTATAACATCTCCCCCTTGGAGACATTCGTCCTCGAATATAGGAAACAAGCAGCAAATAGAAATATACAATTTATCACAGCTATATACTGATCATTTTAACCGAAATTTTCATGGAATGACTACCTCCGAACCAGACCACATAGCTGAACTGATCTCATGCTTCACATACACATTCATACACATAAAAGAAACTTGAAAACATGAACTGAACATAAAAACTAAATGGGATCGTAGAGTAGAACCGATACCTCAAGTCGGAACTGAGCCAGTAGAGAACAAATGTGGATATCTAGCCATCATATCCGCTTCAGCTTCCCACATAGCTCCCTCAACATGCTGATTTCTCCATAAGAACTTAACTGAAGCTACTTCTTTATTTCTCAACTTCCGAACCTAACGATCCAAGATTTCAACGGGAATTTCTTTATAACTGAGGCTGTCTTTTACCCCAATGCTGTCTATCGGGACCACCAAGGCTGGGTCACCCAAACACTTCTTCAAAAGTGACATATGGAAGACGGGATGAACTGAAAATAACTCCGATGGCAAGTCCAACTCATACGCCACCTTACCAACTCTCCTCACAACTCGGTAGGGACCAACATAGCGGGGACTGAGTTTCCCCTTCTTTCCTAACCGCATGACTCACTTCATAGGAGACACATTTAGAAATACCCAGTCGTCCACATCAAACTCCAAATCTCTTCTTCTCACATCAGCATACGATTTCTGATGACTTTGAGCGGTTTTTAACCGATTCCTTATCAACTGAACCTTTACCATCTCCTCGTGAATCGAGTCTGGCCCTATCATAGTGTCCTCACCAACCTCAAACCATCCGATGGGATATCTACACCTCCGCCCATAAAGATCCTCGAACGGTGCCATTTGGATACTAGAGTGATAGCTGTTATTATAAGCAAACTCGATTAAGGGCAAGTGATCATCCCAACTACCTTTGAAATCCATGACACATGCCCTCAACATATCCTTAAGAGTCTGGATTTTTTGTTCCACCTGGCCATCCGTTTGCGGATGAAAGGTCGTGCTGAGCTTGACTTGAGTCCCAAGTCCCTTCTGAAAAGACCTCCAAAACTGAGAGGTAAACTGAGTACCTCGGTCTGAAATAATAGACAAGGGCACTCCATGAAGTCGAATTAACTCCCAAATATACAACTTGGCATAATCATCCGTTGAATCTGTGGTCTTGACCGGTAGGAAGTGTGCAACCTTTGTTAACCTGTCTACCACCACCCAAATGGAATCATAGTGTCGGCGAGTACGAGGTAGGCCGGTAATGAAATTCATATTTATTTCCTCCTACTTCCATGTGGGAATGCTAATATCCTGAAGTACACCTCCCGGCCTTTGATGCTCGACTTTCACTTGCTGACAGTTGGGACATTTAGCTATGAACTCTGCAATATCCTTCTTCATATCATCCCACCAAAAGATTTCTTGCAAGTCCCGATACATCTTCATGGATCCCGAATGGATGGAATATCAAATACATGTGCCTCATGCAATATCTGAACCCTCAAATTATCAATGTCTGGAACACATAGTCGACCCAAGTATCGTAGCACACCATCTCCTAGGAGAAAACCTCCACCTTCTGACTCCGCACCACCTCCTTCAACTTCCTCAATATTGGATCCTCATCTTGCCTAGATTTAACATTAACCACCAAGGACGATTCTGACTCGTTATGTACAATAATACCGCCATCGATCGAGTCGATCAATCTAACTCCTAGTCTTTCAAGTCGGTGAACATCTTTGACCAACTCCTTCTTCCCCTCATCCACATGGGACACACTCTCCATTGAGAGCCTACTAAGCGCATCTGCAACCACATTTGCCTTGCCCGGGTGGTAGAGGACACTCATGTCGTAGTCCTTTAGCAACTCCAACCACCTCCTTTGCCGAAGATTTAGATCCTTCTGTGTTAACACATATTGCAAGCTCTTGTGATCCGTAAATACATCCACATGGACCCCATACAAGTAATGCCGCCATATCTTCAATGCAAACACCACCGCAGCCAACTCGAAATCATGGGTCGAGTAATTCTTTTCTTGAACTTTCAGCTATCTCGAGGCATATGCTATTACCTTCCCATGCTGCATCAACACACACCCTAGCCCGACTCTCGAAGCATCACAATATACAACAAATCCATCAGTACCCTCGGGCAAAAGTCAACACAGGTGCTGAAGTAAGTAGGGTCTTCAACACTTGGAAGTTTTTCTCACACTCCTTTGACCATTAGAACTTTATCTTTTTCTAAGTCAACTTGGTCAAAGGAGCCGCAATAGATGAGAAACCCTCAACAATTCTCCAGTACTAGCCAGCTAGACCCAAGAAACTCGAAATTTCTGAAGGATTCACCGATCTAGGCCAATTCTTCACTGACTCAATCTTCTGGGAATCTACCCTTATGCCTTCGCTTGATACCACATGACCTAGAAATGCCACCGAGTTTAGCCAAAATTCACACTTGCTAAACTTTGCATATAGCTGACGATCCTTGAGGGTTTGCAACACTATTCTCAATGAGTGGCATGCTCCTCCTCACTTCGGGAGTATATAAGAATGCCATCGATGAACACGATCACGAACATATCCATATATTCCTTGAACACCCTGTTCATTAAATCCATAAAAGCAGCAGGGGCATTGGTTAGTCTGAAAGACATAACAACAAATTGGTAGTGACCATACCGAGTCCTGAAAGTGGTCTCGGGATGTCACTCTCTCGAATTCTGAGCTGGTGAATCCCGGACCTGAGATCAATCTTGGAGAAGAACTTGGCACCTTGAAGCTGGTCAAGCAAATCATCGATCTTGGGTAAGGGGTACCTGTTCTTGACGGTAACCTTGTTCAACTGTCGATAGTTAACACACATGCGAAGGGAACTGTCCTTCTTTCGAACAAATAAAACTGGTGCACCCTATGGAGACTGGCTCGGTCTAATGAAGCCCTTATCCAACAGATCCTTTAATTGATCTTTCAATTCCTTTAGTTCGACTGGGGCCATCCCGTAGGGAGGAATAGAGATAGCCTGCGCATTGGGTAATAGATCAATACCGAAATCAATTTTCCTTTCTGGAGGAACACTGGGAAAATCATCAGGAAACACCTCTGGATATTCACACACCACCGGAACTGTTTGAATAGTCGAGGTCTCGGACTCCACATCCTTAACCTGAATTAGGTGGTACACGCAACCTTTAGAGATCATCTTCCTGGCCCTAAGGTAGGAAATAAACTAACCTGTTGGTACCGCCGATCTACCCTTCCACTCTGACACTAATTCACCCGGAAAACAAAATTCCACCGTACGGGTCCTACAATTAATCAAAGCATAACATGTAAACAGCCAATCCATGCCAAGAATAATGTCAAAGTCAATCATGGATGACTTTACAATGTATGCAGAGGTAAACTTATGCAACATAGTGACCAGGCATTCTCTATATACTCGTCTAGCTATGACTGAGTCACCAATAGGGGTCGAAACTGAAAATGGTTCTAACAGAGTCTCGGGGCTAACTCCAAGGATACTAGCAATGTAAGGAATCACGAAAGACAAGGTAGCTCCTGGATCTAGCAAGGCATAAACATCAACATGAAAGAAACGCAATATACCAGTGACCACGTCTGGTGAAGTCTCCTGCTCCTGGCGCAAGGCAAGGGCATAGAATCAGTTTTGGCGCTGTCCGCCACCTCCACTAGTCAATGCTCCCTATGGAGCAAAATGGGCTAGAGTTTCTGTTGTCCTGGTGGTCTGTGTGTGACCCCTATCATCATCCTGTCTAGAATTTGGTCACACTCGGTGCATGTGTCCAGATCTACCACACCATAGCAGACATCTGAACCAAGCAGGCACTCCCTAACATGACTCTTGCCGCACTTTCTGCAGGCTGAAGAAGTATACTCTATCTGGGTGCCCCTCTGATCCCTCGACCCTGCAGCCCTGTTCTTCTGATCACCCTTGGGTCTGGATGGAACACTAGTTGGTGATGGTGTTGGGGCTAGTTATTTTTTCTGAAACTTTGGACAATAGCCACCCCGGACCTCTAATGCAAAAACCCACGGCTATTCGTTTGAGTCCTCTTTGCCTCCCTCTCCCTCGCATGAGCTGCCTCCATCTGCTGGGCATACAATACTATGCGAGGAAAGTCCATATCCTGGTGGAGAATAGCAGTCCTGTAATCCTTGTCTAGATAACTATCCACACCATGAACGAATCGGCTCACCCGCGCCCTCTGATCCATCACTAACTCCGGGGCATACTTTGACAAACGAGTGAACTCAAGCGAATACTCCAACACTGTCATATTTCCTTTCTTGGGTTTTACAAACTCAGCTGCTTTCAACTCTCTCATCTCGCGAGGGAAAAACCTGTCAAGAAAGGCCATGTAGAACTCATCCCAGCTGATAGGGCCTTCTCCCGCTGCCCTGATGTCCTTCCATTGCTTGTAACAAATATGGGAGACCTCTTTTAGCTGATAAGAGGCCAGTCTACACACTCCCAATTTGTCACCCCCATAACCTGAGTGACCTTCAAAACCCCTTGAATGAACTCGTGTGGATCCTCATCCACCTTTGATCCCGTGAACTCAGGAGGGTTCATCCTCAAGAAGTCTTTAGTCTGAGATGCCGCTGCATTGCCATTCTGTGGAACCTGCGCAACAGCCTGCTGGTTGACCTGAGTGGTCAAGGCCTACGCCAACATTTGTATAGCCGCTCGAAACTCAGCGTAGGCAACTGGCTCTGGTGCCTAGGGCTCCTGAATAGGTGGGGCTTGCTGATGCTCATAGTCATTGCCATCTCCGTGGCCTTCACCATTTCCATTCCTTCTGCTAGGAGCCTTAATTCTGCAATCGCGAATAGCACGAATTAGAGGGATGGAAAGGCTTTTCATCGCACAACATAGAACATGAAAGGAGGGAACATTTCCTAAACATCTAGTAGCCTTTTCGTTATAAGTGTGGCACGCTTCACACCCATGAAAAAGACTCTACTTAACACGGCTTTTAGACTCCCTAGGACACTTCAAACCTATGGCTCTAATACCAAGTTTGTCAAGACCCGAACATACACTCGGATCATAGACATGGGACAAGGGACCCTGAGAGACCCCAAGTCGACCCATGGCACATGCATACATCTAATCTCCTTTAAGTAAGGCAGTATACTTAGCATAAAACATAGCGGAAATGTAAACATAGCATAACAACAGAAATACTAAGCGTACACATGAGCTGAATACTACACATTGTCTAAAAGCCTCTACTACAACATGATGCGTTGATGGGACAACACCCCCAACTAACCCAAACGACCCTGAAACATAAGATAACATAAAAGTCTGTCAAACGGACCTCAGAACATGACGAATCACCAATAAGCTGAGATGGGCTAATGATGAGGATGAGCCTGAGATCTAAACCCTGTATCATGAAACGATACAACATAGAAGGTATGCGGTCAGTATGTGGAATGTATCGAGTATGCAAGTTAAGTAAAATGGACATCTAAAAGTAAAACAAAACTCATAAGTAACATAGGAGATGAGCATCATGCATATATCATAAACTTCGTAAGAAAAGACATAAGGCTCAAGGATTTTAAATCATTCATAAAGAGTTCATAGTCACAATCGTAAGAAAACATTATCAAAACATAACTTGAGCCAATAACGTAAATATAACAATGCACAAGACATGTGGAACAATGGGAGGACTCGTCATAACCGACACCATCATGGTAGAGCCTTTCATGATGCCCCAACTATCTCACTCAAGTGGGCAGAGCCGATCCTGGCTTGCAAGGAGAGGGTCGTGCATTAGGCGTGATATCACATTTAAGGGGATAATTATCAATACATCATATCATTAGAAACCCACGGTGGCACGTGGTTATGAGACACCAACGTAGTCCTTTGAACGCACGGCTGCTCGCTGCTAGACACGACTCCCAAAAACATGCATATAAGGTCATACATTAATCAATATCATCATGCATTAAGATTCATTGGCTAAAATATAATATTTATCATCATTGATCCCCTTTAAAACATGCTTATACAAGAATCATAGACCCTTTTTATCGACCAACAATATAAATCGATAAATCATGTAATTCACTTCATAAATCATAAATCATTCTTTCACATGTGGGCGTTGCCCAATACTTCATCATATTCAATTCTTTCAAAATATGTTCAAAAACATGGGTAACTTGAATTCATGCTTTTCCGTCATTAATAAATTCAAAATATTGCATATTCATCATAAATCATAACTTTCATGATCCTTCATCAAATGGGCATTTTCGATTTAAAAGATTAAAACATGATTTTAAGGAAAATAATATGTAAGCTGCCCATCATTCATAATTCAATAATTAAAACTCAATTAAATCAAACCCATAAAGAGAAATCACATTTCCATGCATTTGGGTAAAACTCCATAGAATTTGAATAGGAGAATTCGTGATTACATCGAAATTTGGGCATGGGTGTGAAAGAAATCACCCATTCTAAACCCTACATACCTGGGAATGGATTGATTTTCGTGGTTCCTTGAATACCCACAAAGAAATTGATGAAAACTTGGGGAAGAAGACATTGAATCTCCCAAAAATCTCTCTAAAGTTTTTGCATGAGAATGGGCATGCATAAAGGACTTAACTCATCTTATCACACTCAGAAAAATACACAAAACAACATAGTTTAGGGTCTAAAAGTGTGAAAAAGTAGAATATGCCCTTAATGAACCTGACTTGAAATCTGGCCGGATGGAACCCACGAGTGGTAACAACGGGTCGTGGGAACCACCAACGACCCTTCATGTCCCATGTTGAATGGATTGCTGAATGCCTTGTCTCGAAACTAACCAACGGACGGACAGGACGACTCGTCCTCTGAAACCACGGTCCGTTACACCGTCGGTTGTTTGCTCATCATAAAATCTGAACCCCTTTACCATGAGCCTCACCACGACTCGTGTTTCATTCCAATGAGTTGTGGTCTCAACCCGTCACCTCCACTGGAAATTATTAGCCTCCAATAATTGTCACAACCAATGACCCGTGGTTGCTTGTAATGGGTCGTTGGGTCTCTCATTGTTTACCCTATCGCCTAGCCTAACCCTAACCACGATTGCAAAGGATGTCCCGTTGTATCCCACATTTGGTCATCATACCTCTCATTTTCTCCACTGCCACCAACCTTTTCCCTGACCAACGACAGCATTCAATGACTCGTGGTTTGATACCACGAGTCATTCTATGGTTCGTCATGTGGTATTTGCCAGTTTTTCTGCACTTCTCCAATTACATTCCCGGGTCTATTCTTAGGCCTTCCCAGGTTATTACAGGCACCTTTGGAGTACTTATCATTCTTGGAGAAGAATACTGCTACAGTGTTATCACAATAAATTTTTAGCAGCTTGGTAATGGTGTCGACTACCCCAAGTCTTGAAATAAAATTCCGTAGCCATAATGCATGAATTGTGGCTTCAAAACATGCCACCAATTCTGCTTCTATTGTGGATGTAGCAATGACAGATTGTTTAGCACTCTTCCATGATATTTATCCTTCAGCTAATAGGAATAAGTAACCATATGTGGACTTTCTAGTGTCAATGCATTCAGCAAAATCTGAATTCGAGTATCCAAAAACTTCCAAATGATTGGATCTCCTATACATGAGAATATGATTCTTCGTTCCTTTCAGGTACCTCAAGACTTTCTTTGAAGCTTTCCAATGATCAATTCCTGGGTTACTTTGATATCTTCCTAGCATTCCGACTGCAAAACTAATATTCGGAACTTCCAACAATAGAAAAGTAAGGAATTGACTCCATTTTTTCATTCTACATCATTCTTTAGGGATTGAATGATTGAACTTGTCCCTTTTTTGAATAGGAATATTTCTTGTTGAACAATTGTTCATATTAAATCTCTCTAGAATTCTTTCGATATATCCTTTCTGAGACAATCTCAATAATCCTTTTGATCTATCACGGAATATTTCTATCTCTATCACATAGGATGCCTCATTCATATCTTTTATTTCAAAAATTCATAGAGAGAAAAATTTTCATCTCACCCAATATGCCTAAATCATTAGCAACAAGTAAAATATCATCAACATATAGGACTAAAAATATAAACTTTCTCCCACTAATCTTTTGATATATACACCGATCAATAGTAGTCTCTTTAAATCCAAAAGATGTTATGGTATCATTAAATTTTATATATCATTATCGTGATGCTTGTTTAAGTCCATATATTGACTTCTTTAGCTTACACACCATTTCACCTTCTTCAATTTTGAAACCCTCTGGTTGGTCCATATAAACATCCTCCTCGAGATCTCCATTAAGAAAGGAAGTTTTCACATCCATTTGGTGTAACTCTAATTCGTAATGAGCCACCAAAGACACAATAATTCTTAATGAGTCTTTCTTTGAGACAGGTGAAAAGGTCTCCTTATAATCAATGCCTCCTTTCTGAGTATAACCCTTGGCAACAAGTCTGACTTTATATCGTTCAATATTTCCATTTGAATCGTGTTTGGTCTTAAAGACCCATTTACACCCAATTATTTTAGAACCTTTTGGTAATTCAATGAGATCCCAGACTTTGTTGTATTCCATGTATTTAACTCTTCTTTCATGGTATCCATCCATTTATCAGACTCAGTACTTTCTATGGCCTGTGAAAATGAAATCGAATCATTATTAAGTCCAATGTCAAAATCTGACTCTTGCAAATAAACCACATAATCATCTGAAATAGCCGATTTTCTTTCTCTTTGAGATTTCCTTAATGGCACTCTTTATGGTTCACTTGTGTTAGATATTTGTGAGTTAGTTCCTTCATGAAGTGTTTCCTCCAAATGTTGCTCAGTATTGTCAAAGGGTTCTCCAACAATAGGAACAATATTTGTTATTGATGTAAAAGTAGGTGCATTCATGGCAAAGGAAATATTTACCTTCACCTTATTTATTTTCACACTTTGTCGTCCAACACTCCCACTAACTTCACTATTCTCAATGAATCTTGCATTACCAGTTTCAACAATTCTCGAACTATGGCTTAGACAGTAAAACCTATACCCTTTAGATTTCTTTGGGTAACCAATAAGGTAATCATTTACTGTTCGAGAATCTAATTTCTTTTCATGTGGATTATAAATTCTAGATTCCACAGGGCAACCCCAAATATGCAGGTGCCTTAAACTAGGTTTCCTTCCAGTCTACAATTCAAAAGGGATCTTTGGAACTGCCTTACTAGGAATCATGTTTAATAAATATACAGCGGTTTTAAGAGTATACATCCACGAAGATTTTGATAGTGAAGAATTACTCATCATACTCCTACCCATATCCATAAGTGTCCGATTACGTCTTTCTGCAACACCATTTTATTAAGGTGTTCCTGGCATAGTATACTGTGCACATATGCCATGTTCCTCAAGGAACTTTGCAAATGGACCTGGACATTGTCCTGATTGGTTATATTTTTCATAATATTCACTAGTTATATCTGACCTAATAATTTTCACTTTTCTATTTAATTGTCTTTCAACCTCATTGACGTACACTTTGAGAGTGTCCATTGCTTGAGATTTACTTTCAACAATAGATATATCTATAACGTGAAAAATTATCAGTAAAAGTGATAAAATAATTTTCTCCACCAAAAGATGGAACATCAAAAGGTCTGCAAATATCAATGTGTATAATCTCATGAAGCTAGGTGCTTCTTGTGGAACCCTTCTTGTTATGCTTGGTTTGCTTTCCGTTAATACAATCCAAACATATATTAAGATCAACAAAATTTAGATTTGGAAGAATCCTATTATTTACTAATCTTTTTAATCTTTCTTCCGATATATGATCCAAACATTTGTGCCACAAGTAAGAAAAACTTTCACCTAGTGAACTACTTTTAGTTCCAACGTTTTGATGAATAACAAGAAGGGATTCAGAAAAGATATTATCGAGTTTCAATTTGTATAAACCATCAATAAGAAAACTAGAACCATAAAAATAGCATTCTTATATATATTGAAACATCCATGTCCAAACTTAAAAATCAAATCCAGAAACATCAAGTCTTGAAAGAGAAATTAAATTCCTAGAAACTGAAGGAACATAAAGGGTATGTAATAGATCAAAATTCTACTCCCGTTGAGATTAAAATTCTTGTGATTTTCTACTCATTGTGATTATTGGTTTGAAGATTTAAAAACTTCTCCAAGTAAATCTGATTGTTCATAATTTGATTTGAAGATATAGAAACTTCATCGATTACTTAGTTTAGTTCTGTCAAAAGTTTTTTTTATTTGAAGAAATAGAATCTTCATCGATTGCTAATTTTTGCTATTATTGTTTAACAGATATGACAGGAACAACTAACCCCATGCTTGCCTCTACAAGTAATGGAATCTCCTCCATCCGTGCTGTGCAAGCATCGGCTTCGGTAGAAAAGCCCGAAAAGTTTTCTGGCATCGACTTCAAATGCTGGCAGCAGAAGATGTTCTTCTATCTAACCACGTTGTATCTGTAGAAGCTCATTAAGGAGGATACTTCGATTCTACTGGAATCAACTCTCGAAAATGAACAATTCTAGTGATTGAGACTTGGAAGCACTCAAATTTTTGTGCAAGAACTATATGGTATGCATATTGGAGGATGATCTGTATAACGCATACATTAATGTGGAGACTTCTAAAGAATTCTGGAATGCTCTTGAGAAGAAGTACAAAATGAAACATGTCGGTTTAAAGAAATTTATTGTAGCCAAATTTCTGGATTACAAAATGATAGACAATAAGCGTGTTATCACATAAGTCCAAGAGTTGCAAGTGATAATTCACGATCTCCTTGCTGAAGATATAATTCATACTAATGCTTTTATCAAAAATATTACTTGTGGTGCTAATAATGAGTTGTTCATTGAAGGTTTGGACATCAATGAAGTTTTTCAAGTTTCAGCCATGATTGAAAAGTTACCTTCTTCATGAAAGGACTTTAAGAATTATTTAAAGCACAAGCGCAAGGAGATGAAGCTTGAAGATCTTATCATTCGATTGAGAATTGAAGAAGATAATAAAGTTGCGGAAAGGAATGTAAGGGGAAACTCAATAATTATGGGAAAAAATATTGTTGAGACTACTCCAACTAATCCTAAAAAGAGGAAAAAGCCTTATGGACCAAAGAATTTGTCTAGAAAGATGAAATTTAAAGAAAACTGTCACAAGGCTGCTAAATGTCGTGCTCCAAAGAAAGAAAAGCAAAAGGGTCAATCTAACATAGTTGAAAGAACCATGAAGATTGATGACTTGTGCGCTATGGTGTCTGAATGCAACCTAGTGGGAATCCCTACAGACTAGTGGCTTGAATCTAGAGCCACTCGACATGTTTGTGCTGTTAGAGAAGAATTTGTTTCCTATGCCCCTGCTGGACCTAACAAGACCATGTATATGGAAAACTCTGCAACAACTAAGATTGAAGGCTATGGGAAAATATTTTTGAAAATGACATTCGGCAAGTAGGTGACTCTCAATAATTTCTATCATGTTCCAGAAATGAGGAAGAACTTAGTTTCTGCTGGTCTTCTCATCAAGAATGGATTTAAGTGCGTTCTTGTTTCAAATAAAATTGTAGTAAGAATGATGTGTATGTAGGAAAAAATTACCTAACTGAGGGCCTTTTCGAACTGAATGTAATTATTGTTGAAAGAAATAAAATTACAGCTTCTCATTACTTCATTGACTCGAATGATTTATGGAATTCCTATTTGGGATATGTCAATTATAAAACCTTGCGTAGAATGATCAATTTAGAATTATTGCCAAAGTTTGAATGCAATCAATCAAATGTCAAATCTATGTTGAATCTAAGTATGTTAAACATCCTTATAAGTCAGTTGAAAGGAATTCAAGTCTCTTAGACTTAATTCACGCAGACATTTGTGATATGGAGTCAATACCATCTCATAGTGGAAAAAAGTATTTCATAACTTTTATTGATGATAGTACGCAGTACTACTATTTTTACTTCGTTAAACGTAAACATGAAGCAATTGATGCATTCAGGAAATATAAATGTAATGCCCTGGAAACTCAAAATCTAATTCCGAGACTTAAATCAGAAAATCTAAAAAAGCTGCAGAAAAGCTTAAGAATGACCCACCTAATGAGTCGTTAAGTAACCTCACGACTCGTTAGGTGAGCCGTGAGAAGGAGGCTTAATAATTTAAAGAGGAGAGGCAGTGTACCCTCTCATGGTTAGGCTTGAGATGGGAATATAGCTAGTTGAACAGTGTACTTGACGAGTTGTTGCAATGAGTCGATCTATGCCAACGACTCGTTAGGTGACTCGTTACTGGACTTACTATTAAATCTCTAAAATGAGATAGTGTGGTCCACGAATGGTGACCACGAGTCGTGGTCATTGACCACAAATCGTTAGGTCCCTCATGGTGACCTACTAAGGATCCCAGGCAGTGTACCTGAAGGGAGTGACCATGAGTCGTGGTTAGTCACCACGACCCGTTAGGGGCACCTGACAGTTTTTCCCAATGAATTTTAAGGGCTATTTAGTAATTTCCTATTCTCCTAAGCTCTAAACTACATCGTTTTGAATGTAAATTCGGATTTATTAGAGGGTTTGGGCGGTTCCTCCCCTCATTCTCACGTTTACACTCGGAAAACTATTGAAGGGTTCCTCAAGAAAACTCTCAAGAAAGCTTAGGGTTGTCCTCCATTGCAGCAGTTTAAGTTCTCTTCTCCAGGAGAATATTAGTCAGGTATGTGGGAATTCAACAAGGGAATTGTCCTTCCCTTGTGTCCCCCAAAATCTTTTCATAATTTTCCTATCAGTTTAGCTCTGAGATTTTCAAATATGCAGAGATTTTCATGTTGATTCTCGTTAATTTCAATTGGGTTATTATCCATGATTATTACTCATATGATTTTCATCAATTCATAAGTATATAGTTGTTGTTATTGTCAAGAGGATTTATAGCCCTAACTTTTTGAGTAAAGATTATTGTGTATTAGATTTTGTCTATTTTTCAAAGTATGTTTTGGGCTGAATATCCTAGAAATTCTTATTATATATATATATATATATATATATATATATATATATATATATGAGCAATTATTCCATTGAGGAGAATGATTTTATCCTTGTTGGATGAAACTCCTTTAAATTCTTGAAATTTCGTCCTATTATGAAATTCCCATGTTGTTGGAATGAGTTGAGTTCTCTATTAGCTTCTCAGTAGGTACGTCCAGCTAGAACATAGAATCTCTTCAGAATTATTCAGAAAATTGTCAACTGATCAGTTTGACTTTAGTCTTTTTTCAAGGTGTCAGTGGTGCCTCTCAGTTATCAGAATCATACTTAGATTATAGTTATTTCGTCCATTAGGCAGTCATGACATTCTAGATATATAACTTTGACCAGCCCTAGGACCCCAGCTCAGTTAAAGTTTGTTCTTAGACGGTTACAACGCTTCCAGATAAGCAGCTCTGACTAGTCTAGAACCCAGTTTCAGAATCTGGTCCGATAAGACTCTCAGGGTACTTTCAATTATATGTCTCTGACTAGTCTTGGACCCGAGTTTCAAGCTATCAGCTTAGCAATTCAGTATAGGTATCCAGTGGGAGTAGGACTTAGCTCTGAGTGGGCTGGGGTTCCAGCGTACCCAGGTTCCCAGAACTGCATTGCCAGCGTAGGTTATAGTATTACTTGGCCTGATTTTCCCCATACTTTTGTGATCACCTAGTTCATTCCTTTATACCCGGGCAAGGTATATTGGGTCCTGGTGGGGTGTATACATCGGACTCCGCGTCTAGCTCACGTGGTTATATGTCGGTTATAGACTCTCCCACTAGTCAGCTCAGTCCAGTCTCAATTTTGACAATTCAGCTCAGTTCAGTTGATCTCTCAGACTCAGAACCTTCATATCTAGGGCATGTCTTTGACCACCAGATAGGGTCATTTTGACCATCTCAATTACTTCAGATGATTTCAGTTCAGATAATTAGTTGGTCATTGCATGTCTTTCCAGATCAGTCACTTACATCTATCAGTATATTCCTCTCACATATTCACTATATTCAAAGTACTGACGCATACTTTTATGCTGTAACGTTCCATGATACAGCTTCAGGTTCTCAGACTCAGCATCACTAGTCGCCGCAGTCCAGATTCTCCACCTCAGCAGTGAAGTGTGATTCCTCATCATCCGAGGGCATTCTTTCTTTCTTTCAGTCATTTATTAGTTTCAGTTAGACTTTGAGTTAGCTAGGGGCTTGTCCCAGCAACTCCTCAGTTAGATGGCTTTCAGACAGACATGATTATCTTTTAGAATTATCAATATTATTCAAATGTTTTGAACTTTATGTTTTCAAACTTGACTTTCATAAATGTTTTATGATACTATTTCAAAGTTCTGCTGTGCATGTTTACTCAGAATACCAGTGTATGATAGACCAATGATTGACTTGGGGTCACTTGTGACTTCAAGTACCGTGTTATGTCCAGGGTGTAGGCTCGGGTCATAACAATAAAAATGAAGTTGAAACACAACTTAACAAAAAGATCAAAATGATAAGTAGTGATGGGGGCGGCGAATATGAATCTCCTTTTGAACAAATATGTTTGGAATATGGTACTATTCATCAAATAACTGCCCCTTACTCGCGACAATCTTATCAGATTATGGAAAGGAAAATAGAACATTAAAAGAGATGATGAATGATCTATTAATAAGTTCTAGTTTACCCCAGAACTTGTGAGGGGGAAGCTATCCTTATGGCTAGCAGAATATTCAATCAAGTGCACCCATAGTAAAACACAACTCATTCCATATGAAAAATGGAAAGGAAGAAAGCCTAATCTTGAATACATGAAAGTGTAGGGTTGTTTGGCTAAGGTACATGTTCCTAAACCCAAAAGGGTTAAAATAGGACCAACAACTGTTGATTGTGTTTTCATAGGATATGCTACAAATAGTAAAGCATATCGATTTCTGATTCATAAATCAGAAAATCCTGATATTCATGTTAATGTGGTAATGGAATTAGGCAATGCTGAATTTTTTGAATATATATATCCGTATAAATAGAATTTTGAGTCGTCTAGCGAAGGATCTAAACGACCTCGGGAAGAGACAAAGAAATGTGTTCCTATTGAGGAGAATCTAAGACGAAGCAAACTTCAAAGAACTTCTACTTCCTTTGGACCAGATTCTCTAATATTTTTGTTGAAAAATGAGCCTCGAACTTTTCAAGAAGCTATGACTTCTTCAGAAGCTCAATATTGGAAAGAGGCAGTCAATAGTGAAATTGGATCCATAATGAATAATCATACATGGGAATTGGTTGACCTTCCTCCAGGGAAAAAATCATTAGGTTGTAAATGGATTTTCAAAAAGAAAGTTAAAAATGATTGCACCATTTACAAATACAAAGCGAGACTTGTAGTCAAAGGGTTTAGACAAAAAAAAGGTCTTGATTACTTTGATACATATTCGCCTGCAATCAGAATTACATCCATTCAGGTGTTAATAGCATTAGCCACCGTATACAATCTTGAAATCCATTATTTAAATGAATGTGAAGACGCCCTTCTTAAATGGAGATTTGGAGGAAGAAATTTACATGGAACAACCTGAAGGATTTGTAGTCCTGGAAATGAAAAGAAATTGTGCCGACTTGTAAAGTCCCTGTACGGACTAAAACAAGCACCCAAACAATGGCATGCAAAAATTGACCAGACTATGTTGTCAAATGGTTTCAAGATTAATGAGTATGATAAATGTGTTTACATTAAGAACACTTAAAATCAATTCATCATTGTTTGCCTATATGTGGATGAGATGTTGATAATGAGTAATGACATTGCTAACATAAATTCTACCAAGCGTATGCTTGCTAGTAAATTTGAGATGAAAGACTTAGGAGTTGCTAATTTGATATTGGGTATTAAGATCCAAAAAACTCCTGAAGGTCTATCGTTGTCTTAGTCTCATTATATCCAAATAATACTTGAAAATTTAAGTATTTAGATTTCAAAATTGCAAAGACACCAATTGATGTGAATCTTGCTCTTTCTAAGAACAAAGGTGAAAGTAAGTCTCAATTGGACTATTCAAGAGTATCGGAAAGTCTGATGTACATCATGAACTGTACACGACCAGATATAGCTTGTGCAATAAGTAAACTTAGTCAATACACAAGTAATTCTAATTAGATCCATTGGATGGCTATGAAATGAGTTTTGGGTATCTAAAACATACTCAAAACTTTGCTTTGCATTACAACAAGTATCCAACAGTTGTTGAAGATATTGTGATGCAAATTGGATCACTGGATCAATTGAAACTAAACCCACAAGTGGATATGTGTTTAACATTAGTGGAGGAGAAGTTTCCTGAAAGTTATCCAAGCAAACATGTATTTCTCGCTCTACAATGGATTCTGAATTCATAGCTTTAGAAAAGGCTGGTGATGAAGCTGGATCAGGAATTTCCTAGAAGACATTCTATTCTGGCTCAAACCGTTGGTACCAATATGTATATATTGCGATAGCCAAGCGGCAATCGAAAGGACTGAAAGTGTAATGTGTAACAGAAAGTATCGTCACATACAACAAAGACATAATACCGTTAGACAACTACTCTCTAGTAGAATTATCACAATTGACTATGTAAAGTCTAGAGATAATATGTCAGATCCATTTACGAAAGGCCTAACTAGAGAGACAGTTGAAAGATCATTGAAGGGAATGGGACTATGGCTGAGGACATATCATCGTGGCGGTAACTCTACCGAGAAGATTGGAGATTCCAAGATCTAGGTTCAAGGAGATCACATAAAGTCATTGATGATGGTTCAACATTATCAAAATAACTTTTGATCCATTCTCATAATGAGACAATGTTCAGTAATAAGGATAAAGCAGTAAAGGCTTTTAATGATTTCTAAGTTTGACATGGGGTATGTCAAATAGTGTATCTACGAGATTGTAATACCCCAAAAACCCTAAGATCAGATCCGAGAGTTGAAATAGAGAAAACAAAAATTTCTACACCAGGTCACAGGACAAGTCGTCTAGTGACCCGTCAGAAACCCCACGAGTCGTTAAGTGACTCATGGGGAGAGGTTGGGACTTGGGTGAAAATTTTGGTTTTTGGGTAACCACGGATATGACCACGAGTTGTGGTCAGCATCACGACTCATCATGTCACCCATGGTCAAAGATGGTTGAAGGATGAAGGAAGAGAAGGTAGTGCATATAGCGGGTCATCGCCATGATTCCTCGGGTACACCACGAGTCGTGGTGTCCCCCGTGGTGAACAAGGCAAGAAAATTTCTAGTGTTGATCATGGAAGGTGACCACGAGTCGTGGTCCAGGCGATGGGTCGTCCAATCCCTCGTTGGGACTGGCAGTATGTTGTTCTCTGTGAATTTATTAAGGGCTTTTCCATAATTCCTAAGTTTCTAAGGCCTAAACTACATTATTTTAGCGAATAAAGTGTTTTAAGAAGGGTTAAGTCATTCTAATCCTATCCTAATTCATGCATGCAAGTTTAGAAGTTTTAGAGGTGATCAAGCCTAGTTCTTCAAAGTTCTTCCTCAATTCTCCTTGGGCAATCAAGGAAGTGATAAAATCAGGACTCTTTAGGTATGTAAGGCTATGAATGGGTGTAATTATCCACACCCATGCCCAATTCCCTCTCATTCATGATGTTCTTATTGGTGATTCCATGGGTTTTTTTATCTAATTCATGAATTCCTAAGTTTCAATCATGGTTATGATCTAAAAATGTTTTAAATGATCAATTATGATTAATGGGCAGATTTTACAATATTTTAAATTACTAATCATGTTTTCAAGTTTTATAAACTATGATGTCTATCCATGAAAGTTCATAAAAGTTGATATCTATGAAGTACATGTACAAGCATGATGAGATGTTTATGAAGAAAGTATGATTTTGAAATACCCATGTTTATGTTCATGTTCTCAAAGTGAATCAAGTTGATTTAAGGCATGTTTAAGTATTGGGAAAGCCCATATGATCAAGTATGTTTTATGATTTCATGAATTAGCTTACCACATGGTTTTGGAGTCATGACTCCCATTATATTCAGCTTGTGGTATGGATTGAGCCAAGGCTCCTCATGTTATGATTTCAGATTTATGTATATATGTTATGAGTCAACTTTATTGAAAAATGATGGAGAGTATATGTATGTTTTTCGGAGTAGTACCTAGCATCGAGCAGGCTAAGGGCCAGTCAATGCCTCAGAACTACGTGCCAATGTAGGTATGTTCAGATTATTTGAGACCTCCCTTGTGAGCTTCCCCTGCCCCCAAGAGGCCTTCAGCTAGATATCAATATCATGGCAGTGTTCTTAGCCCTGAAAAAGCTTTGGACGGCTCTGCCCACTTGAGTGTAATAGTCGGGACCACGTAAGCTCTATCGTGGTAATATCAGTTATATGACGAGTCTCGCATTGTTCCCCATGATTTCAGTTATGCATGTACATCAGTCATGATATTATGTTTTCAACAGGTTTGACCCAATGTTCAGTTTTACTTATGATTATCAGTTTTTAGCTTTGGGTCGTTCGATTCAATGATGATGTCCAGTTATGTTCATATCATGATTTCAAAAAAAAGCATGCAAGCCCTACTCTCATAATCTTATCTTGATTTTATTTTATTGTATGCATGATTTCATGATTTTACTTACTTCACGATTTTACTTACCTTGCATACTCGGTACATTCCATGTACTGACCTCATACTCTATGTTATATAATTTCATGATACAGGCTTCGATATCGAGGCTCATCTCGTCGCTAGTCAGATTTCTGGAATTAGCTTTCCTCAGCTCCAATTGGTGAGACCTCATCTTTTGAGGACCCTTCTCATTAGTTGTATTTCATATTTTCAGTTTTCAAATTATAGTGAGTTAGTTGGGGTCTTGTCCCATCAACTCGTGTTAGAGGCTTTGCGGACATAGTTTGTATTCAGCTTTAGTTCATGTGTGTATTGAGATGTTATGTTTTGTTTAGACTTATGCTATGTTATTTATGATGATTTTCCGCTTATCTATGTTTGAATTAGATGTATATTCATTCCATGGGTTGACTTAGAGCCTCTTGGGATTTCTTTTCCAGTGTCTCGGTCTGGGCCTATCTTCGGGCCATGACTAACTTAGTATTAGAGTATTAGGTTTTGAAGTGTCCTAGGGTATTCGAAATCCGCATTAAGTAGAGTCTTCTTCATGGGTGTGAAGCACGCCACACTTATGACAGAGAGGTTACGAGACATTTCGGAAATGTTCCCTTCTTTCATTATCTAAGTCATGCGATGAAATGTTTCACTATCCTTGTAACTCGTGCTATACGTGTTTGCAGAATCATGCCTCCCCATAGAGTTAATGGAAGGAGAAACAAAAACGGAAATGGCCACGAGAATGGCAACGGAGACAAGCACTAGCAGGCCCCACCAGCCCATGAGGAGCACGTACCTGAGCCGGTTGCCCTCACAGAGTTCAGGACAACCATTCAGATATTAGCCCAGGCCTTAACCGCAGGTTAATCAGTAGGCGATAGCGCATGTCCCTCAGAACGGGAATGCGGCAGTAGCAAGAGTTAGGGATTTTCTGAGGATGAACCCTCCCGAGTTCCTTGGATTGAAGTTGGACGAGGATCTATATGAGTTCATTAAGGAGGTTTTGAAGATTACCCAGATTTGGGGGTGACTGGGGAGAAGTGCATTGATTTAGCTTCGTACCAGTTGAAGCGGGTTGTGCACATTTGTTTTAAGCAATGGAAGGATAGTAGGGTAGTTGGAGCAGGCCCTGTCATTTGGGATGAGTTTCATGCCACTTTTCTGGATCGGTTCTTCCCTCGGGAGATAAGGGAGATCAAAGCAGCCAATTTTGTGAATCTAAAGAAAGGGAAGATGATTGTTCAAGAGTATGCCTTGGAGTTGACTCGTATATCCAAGTATGCACCTGAGATGGTGGCAGATCAGAGAGCCTGTGTGAGAAGGTTTGTACATGGGATAGCAGACTACTTGGTCAGGGATTGCTGGACTGCGATACTTCTTTAGGATATTGACTTTGCTCTGATAGTCCCATACTCCCAGTAGATGGAGGCAGTACAGATGAGTGAGCGGGAGAGAGAGGATAAGAAGTCCAAGATTGATAGTTTTGGATTGCACCGTTAGCAGTCCCACCAGAGGTCTTCAGCCCCAGCGCCTTGGGCTATGAGTGTGCCATCCAGGTCCAAGTGTGATCAGATGAGACGAGCAACAGGCTCGAGAAGTCAGAGCAGCAGACCCGCAGAGATCATCCCTCCAGAGTGTAGTAGATGTGGCCAAAGACACACAAGTCAGTGTTTAGTGGGTACAAGTGCTTACTTCGGGTGTGGAAAGCCCGGACATATGCTTAGAGATTGTCCAACAGCCAGAAAGGGCATGATAGGGGCCGAGGCCCAGCTACTAGTTCAGCAGCTCCACCAGCATGCCCAACTCAATAGGGGGCATCTACTAGTACAGGTGGCGGACAACGCCAAAACAGATTCTATGCCCTAGCATCCCGTCAGGAGCAGGAGGTCTCCCCAGATGTAGTCACTGGTATGTTATGAATATTCCATTTTGATATATATATGCATTGTTAGATCTAGGGGATACTTTGTCGTTTGTGACGACCTATGTTGCTAGTAATTTCGGAGTCAGTCCCGAAATCTTATCAAAACCTTTCTCAGTCTCTACTCTAGTTGGTGATTCAGTTATAGCTAGATGGGTGTATAGAAATTTCCCTGTCACAGTCCTTCAAAAAGTCACCTCAGCAGATTTAATAGAGTTAGCCATGACCAATTTTGATGTTATCCTCAGCATGGATTAATTATTTACATGCTATGCCTCAGTGAATTGTAGAAAGTTTAGATTTCCGGATGAGCCAGTCCTAGAGTGGAAGGGTAGTTCAACTGTGCATGTAGGTCGTTTCATTTCCTATCTTAAGGCCATAAAGATGATTTCTAAGGGTTGCGTGTACCATTTCGTTAGGGTTAAGGATGCTACATCCAAAACCCCAACTATCCAGTCAGTTCTCGTAGTGTGTGAGTATCTAGAAGTCTTCCCAGATGACTTACAGGGAATCCCTCCCGAGCAGGAGATTAATTTTGGTATTAACCTTCTTCCCGATACGCAGCATATATCTATTCCTCCCATAGAATGGCTCCAGCTAAGCCAAAGGAGTTGAAGGAGCAGTTGAAAGACCTTTTAGACAAGGGTTTCATCAGACCTAGTAAATCTCCATGAGTGCACCAAGTCTCTTTGTCCGCAAGAAGGATGGTTCTCTTCGTATGTGCATTAATTATCGGCAATTGAACAAGGTCACCATCAAGAACATGTATCCTCTCCCCAGGATTGATGATTTGTTTGACCAGCTTCAGGGTGCTAAGTGCTTTTCGAAGATAGATCTCAGATTTGGATACAATTAGCTTAGGGTTCAGGAGAGTGACATCCCGAAGACAGCCTTCAGGACTCGGTATGGTCATTACGAGTTTGTAGTTATGTCTTTTTGAATAACGAATGCTCCTGTAGCTTTTATGGATTTGATGAACAGGGTGTTCAAGTCATACTTGGATATGTTCGTGATTGTGTTCATAGATGACATCCTGATATACTCTTGGAGCGAAGAGGAGCATGCTCCACATGTGAAGGTGGTGCTACAGACTCTTATGGATTGCGAGTTATATGCTAAATTCAGTAAGTGCTAGTTTTGGTTGAACTCAGTGGCGTTTTTGGGTCATGTGGTGTCGAGAGAGGATGTACAGGTAGACTCTCAGAAGATAGAAGCGGTGAAGAATTAGCCTAGACCGGTGAATCCTTCGGACATCAGGAGTTTCTTGGGTTTAGCTGGCTATTATCTATTTGTTGAGGGGTTTTCATCCATTTCAACCCTATTGACTAAATTGACCCAGAAGAAGGTGAAGTTTCAATGGTCGGAGGCTTGTGAGAGGAGTTTCCAAGAGTTGAAGACTCAACTCACCTCAGCACCGGTGTTAACCCTACCTGAGGGTACCTATGGGTTCTTGGTGTATTGTGACACTTCGAGGATTGGACTTGATTATGTATTGATACAGCACGTCAAGGTTATAGCATATGTTTCCAGGCAGTTGAAGGTCTATGAAAAGAATTATCCAACTCATGATCTTGAATTGGCGGCGGTAGTATTTTCCTTGAAGATTTGGAGACACTATTTGTACGGGGTCCATGTAGATCTATTTATGGACCACAAAAGCTTGCAATACGTGTTTACCCAAAAGGATTTGAATCTACGTCAAAGAAGGTGGTTGAAGATACTCAAGGATTATGATATAAGTGTCCTTTACCATCTGGGCAAGGCTAATGTGTAGCAGACTCTCTTAGTAGGCTTTCTATAGAGAGTGTGTCCCATGTAGATGAGGGGAGGAAGGAGCTGGTGAAGGATGTGCATCGACTTGCACGGTTGGGAGTTCATTTGGTTGACTCAACCGATGGTAGAGTTATTATTCAGAATGGGTCAGAATCATCCTTAGTGACTAATTTTAAAGCTAGACAAGACGAGGATCCTATTTTGGTAAAGTTAAAAGAAGCCATTCAGAATCATAAGCTAGAGGTCTTCTCCAAAGGGGGAGATGGTGTGCTCCAATATCAGGGTCGTTTGTGTGTACCTGATGTTGGTGACATGAGGGAGCGGATGTTTCATGAAGATCATAGTTCTAGATACTTTATTACATCCAGGTGCACCAAGATGTACCGTGACCAACAGGAAGTCTATTGGTGGAATGGTATGAAGAAGAACATAGCGGATTTTGTGGCTAAGTATCGGAATTTTCAATAGGTGAAAGTGGAGCATCAAAGACTAGGAGGTGTTCTTACAGACATCAGTATTCCTATTCAGAAATAGGAGGAGATTAATATGGACTTTACCATAGGGTTTCCTCGCACTCATCGACAGTATGACTCCATTTAGGTAGTTGTGGACAAGTTGACTAAAGCAACTCATTTCTTACCGGTCAAAACTACCGATTCAACGGAGGATTATGGTAAATTAGACATTCGGGAGTTAGTTCAGTTGCATGCAGTGCCATTTTCCATTATATCGGATAGAGGTATTCAGTTTACCTCCCAGTTTTGGAGATCGTTTCAAAGGGACTTGGTACTCAGGTCAAGCTTAGCTCAGCATTTCACCCGCAAATAGATGGTCAGGCGGAGAGGACTATTTAGACTCTTAAGGACATGTTGAGAGCGTGTATGATTGACTTCAAGGGTAGTTGGGATGATCATTTGCTTCTCATTGAGTTTGCGTATAACAATAATTACCATTCCAGCATTCAGATGGCTCCATATGAGGCTCTCTATAGGCGGAGATGTAGATTGCCTATTAGTTGGTTTGAAGTTGGAGAAGCTGCGATGATAGGTCCAAATTTAGTCTATCAGGACATAGAGAAAGTTCAGCTTATAAGAGATAGGTTGAAAATAGCTCAGAGTCACCAAAAGTCCTATGCGGGTGTGAGGAGAAGAGACCATGAGTTTGAAGTTGATGATTGGATGTTTCTGAAGGTATCTCACATAAAAGGAGTGATGAGGTTCGAAAAGAAAGGAAAATTCATCCCCGTTATGTTGTCCCATATCGGATTATGAAACTGGTTGGCAAGGTAGCATATGAGTTTGAGTTTCCCTCAGAATTAAGCTTCAGTTGATCCAATTATCCATATATCGCTCTTACAGAAGTGTTTGGGTGATCTATCTCTGGTTGTTCCGGTGGACAGTGTCGGTGTGAAAGACAACCTTAGTTATGAAGAAGTTCCAGTAGAGATGCTGGATCATTAGGTTCGTAAGCTAAGAAATAAAGAAGTAGCTTCAGTCAAAGTTTTATGAAGGAATCAACATGTTGAGGGAGCTAGTGGGAAGCAAAAGCAGATATGATGGCTAAATACCCACATTTATTCCCTTTTAGCTCAGTTTCAGCTTGAGGTATCAGTTTCCTCCTTGGTACTCTATTCAATTTCATGTTCAGCTCATGTACCCTAGTTTCCTGCATGTAAATGGATGTATGTGTGATTCAGGAATTCAGTTCAGTCATGTAGTTCAAATCGGAATCAGTCACTCCGTCAGTTTTCAGCATGTATGTTTAGTATTTGAGTACGATGATTGCATTTCTCTGATTTTCAGTATGATTTTCAAAATTCGAGGAGGAATGTTCCCAAGGGGGAGATATTGTAATACCTCAAAAACCTTAAGATCATATCCAGGAGTTGAAATGGAGAAAATAGAAATTTCTGCACCAGGTCACAGGATGAGTCGTCCAGTGACCCTTCGGAACCCCAGAGTCATTAAGTGACTTATGGGGAGAGGCTGGGACTTGGGTGAAAATTTTGGTTTTTGGGTGACCGCGGATATGACCACGAGTCATGGTCAGCATCACGACTCATCATGTCACCCGTGTTCAAAGATGATTGAGGTATGAAGGAAAAGCAGGCAGTGCATCTAATAGGTCATCACCATGATTCATCGGGTACACCACCAGTTGTGATGTCCTCTATGGTGACCAAGGCAGGAAAGTTTCTAATGTTAATCATGGAAGGTGACCACGAGTCGTGGTCCAGGGGACGGGTCGTCCAGTCCCTTGTTAGGACTGGCAGTATATTTTTTTCTGCGAATTTATTAAGGACTTTTTCATAACTTCTAAGTTTTTAAGGCCTAAACTACGTCGTTTTAAGCTCAGAATAGAGTTTTTTAAGAAGAGTTAAGTCATTGTAAGCCTATCCTAATTCATGCATGCAAGTTTAGAAGTTTGAGAGGTGATCAAGCCTAATTCTTCAAAATTCTTCCTCAATTCTCTTTCTCAGGTCTCTTCAGGTATGTAAGGCTATAAATTGGTGCAATTGTCCACATCCATGCGCAATTCCCTCTCAATTCATGATGTTCTAATTGATGATTCCATGGGGTTTTTAGCCAATGCATGAATTCCTAAGTGTCAATCATGGATATTATCTAAGCATGTTTTAAATGATGAATTATGATTAATGGGCAGATTTTACAATGTTTTAAATTATGAATTATGTTTTCAAGTTTTACAAACTATTATGCCCATCCATGAAAGTTCCTGAAAGTTGAGATCTATGAAGTACATGTACAAGCATGATGAGATGTTTATGAAGAATTTATGATTTCGAAACTCATGTTTATGTTCATGTTTTCAAAGTGAATCAAGTTGATTTCAAGCATATTTAAGTATTGGGAAAGCTCATCTAATCAAGTATGTTTAATGATTTCATAAATTAGCTTACCACAAAGTTTTGGAGTCAAGACTCCCGTTATTTTCAGCTTGTGGTATGGATTGAGCCAAGGCTCCTCATGTTATGATTTCAGATTTATGTATATATGTTATGAGTCAGCTTCATCACTAGTCGATGGTTCAGCTTCATTGAAAAATGATGGAGAGCATATGCATGTTTTTAGGAGTAGTGTCTAGCACCGAGCAAGCTAAGGGTCAATCAACCCTATGCCTCAGAACTATGCGCCAACGTGGGTATGTTCAGATTATTTGGGACCTCCCTTGTGAGCTTCCCTTGCCCCCAAGGGGCCTTCAGCTTGATATCGATATCATAGTACCATTCTTAGCCCTGGAAAAGCTTTGGACAGCTCCGCCCATTAAGTGTGATAGTCGGGACCACGTAAGCTCTATCGTGGTAATGTCAGTTATATGACGAGTTTTCCATTATTCCCTATGATTTCAGTTATGCATATACATCAGTCATGATATTATGTTTTCAGCAGGTTTGACCCAATGTTCAGTTTTACATATGATTATCAGTTTTCAGCTTTGGGTCATTCGATTCAGTGATGATGTTCAATTATGTTCAGATCATGATTTCAGAAAATAACATGCAAGCCCTACTCTCAGAACCTTATCTTGATTATGTTTTATTATATGCATGATTTAATGATTTTACTTACTTAGCGGTTTTACTTACCTTGCATACTCGGTACATTTCGCGTACTGACCGCATACTCTATGATGTATTGTTTCATGATAAAAAGCTCCGATATCCAGGCTCAATCTCGCTGCTAGTCAGATTTCCAGAATTAGCTTTCCTCAGCTCCAGTTGGTGAGTCCTCATCTTTCGAGAACCCTTCTCATCAGTTGAATTTCGTATTTTCAGTTTTCAGATTATAATGAGTTAGTTGGGATCTTGCCCCATCAACTCGTCAGTATTAGAGGCTTTTCGAACATAGTTTGTATTCATCTTTAGATTGATGTATGTATTCAAATGTTATGTTTTGTTTAGACTTCCGCTATATTATTTATGATGAGCTTCCGCTTATCCATGTTTGAGTTTGATGTATGTTCATGCCATAGGTCGACTTGGAGCCTCTCGGGGTTTCTTGTCCCGTGTCTCGATCTGGGCCTATGTTTGGGTCATGATAGGGATAACATATCTAGAAATCACCTATATGAGTGTGAAGTGTAAGACGCTTCAAGGAGAATTCTGTAAGGCCAATTCTCTACGCACTTACAAAACCAGGTTGTGTTCATGGATGAAACGAATAAAACAATGAGATCCTAAGACAGTTAAAGGATTAATTGTGTGACTTATGTTGTCTAGGTATACATCAAAGCTCGATGGTTCAAAGATATCAACCAATTGACCGAGTATATCCGATATATGTTCACTACGGAAAGTTCAAGGGGAAAACTAATTATCCAGATGTAATTGATTCTTACTTACGAATCAAACAATTTTTCATGCATTAAAATTTTTATATAGCCATTCCCCATTCATATGGAATATTGTTGGAGTTAAATATTGAGTGTGAAATGAGAAATGGAGGAAAATAAATTGGAGGGAAGAGAAAGTTGAAAATTTTCTTTCTCAATGGTAGCCATTCTGAACAAACACCATCTGAACAGGTGTCTTCATGCCCCTTCACTTCAGATCTTTGGGTATAATAAAGGCATTTTGCCTTCATTTTTGGATAGAGAATTTTCCAACATTCTACATATTCTCAAACAAACAAAATCAAGTCTGTTGTGTGATTTTTTACTGCTCTTAGAGTTCGACGAAGTTATTGGTGTTTGAGGTATTGCTACACCATTAACAGGTATATCTATTTTATCCTGGGAGGAAGTAATCCAAAATATCGAGTACAGTGAGGGGATTAAATTTCTTAAGGACACATAGTGAATTCTATGGTCTTGGATATTAATTATATTTTTTATTTTACTGGTTTGAATACAGGACGACAAAACTTTCATCTTCTTGAACATGTTGTCCTTCACCTTAAGTTCTTTGCCAGCTCCTTGGCCCATGAGGTGAATAGAATGAACTCCTTGTTTCTTAAGTCTTGATTCCTCCCTAGTAAACATACTGGACAATTTACTAACATTTCACTTATTAATAGTGTTATAGTTAATTTAAAATGGTCCATACTCGGGAGGCAATGAGTTTAGAATAAACTGAACCAAGAAGGTGTCATCCACTTTCATCCCAAAGGCTTGGACTCTTGCTGCAATGTTAGTCATCTCGGTGACATGATTTTGCTACTACACGACCCATCAAACTTTATAGTCGTGAGTTCAACCATTAATATACCAGTGAGAGACTTATCAGCAGAACAAAAACGTTCTTCCACAAACTCAGGTATTCCCCGAAACTTTCTGTTTGTAGAATAGTACTCTTAATTTTTATGGCAATAGTCATTCTCATAAACATAAGACTCAATCTGTTAGAGCGTTCCCATGCTTTATGGAAAAACTTCTCACCTTCACTGCTCGTATCAGTAATGACAGCAGGTTTATCTTTCAGCGGAGCCAAGTGAAGATCCATCACACCTAAGTGAAACTGGACTTGTTCATGCCACTCACAGAAGTTTAATCCATTAAACGCAGTAACAGATGAAGCAAGAAAATGAAGAGGAATAGATGCAAAATAGATATACATGCTCACAAATAAGAAAATAATGTGGATTCAATAAAACAATAAAAATATATCATAATTCACCTTTGGGTAGATATTACGGCATGCTGTCATAATTTAAATATCATATTTCAACTTTAGTAGGAAATTAAATATTTTTAATCAAATAAATACAACATCTTTGGATATACAATATATATTCAACTAAAGAATATTAATTTACCTCATAATGTTCACTATTCATAGAATAATTAATTTACTTTTGGGTAAATTCTTAGGTTCTAGAAATAGCAAAAAATCAATTTATCCATTTATTTTTCAATAATAGGCATTCTGCTATTTTCATGGATAGATGATAATTTTATATATGCATATTTCTCTTAAACATACTTGTTTGGCCACTTTGGTGACTAACAAACTACATGAACATAAATGCATACATAAAATAAATATCATAAAATTTATGCATGTAAGTATTTTTAACATTCTAGTTTGGCCACTTCGGTGACTGACAAACTGTAAGCATAATACATGCACAAAATAAATTAAATATTATATATATATATATATATATATATATATATATATTAATCATACTAGTTTGACTACTTTAATGACTAAAAAAATATATTAATTTCAAACTGAAGAATCGAACAAAACACACAGTTTGTAGGATCATTAAATTTTATTTCACTAGAATACAAAGACGAACTACACCGTATAAAGTTACAGTCTAAAATTGTACCTTGTCACAGTTTTTCCAACTCTTTATGGAGAAGAAGTCTACAAAAGAATCTTCAGGGAACTCTTACAAGAATTGAAGAAGGAAGAAGAAGAAGTTTCTGTGTCTATTATTTTGTTCTGTACCACGCTAGAAACATAGAGACACCACTCTTATTTAAAGAACTCAAGACACCAGTTAAGGAGTAGTCCTAACCATTATGCCTTTTCATCCTTTAAGTATAAATTAATATAACACACACAAACACACACACACACACACACACAAACACACACACACACACACACACACACACACACACACACACACATATATATATATATATATATATATATATATATATATATATATATATATATATATATATATATATATATATTATTTATATGGTTCCGGATTGACCCACATGGGTGACCCAAATCTAATTTCTTCATCTCCCACTCATACATAGTGGATCAACTCTCATTCCTACTCTGTAACTTTCATACACTACGACTAGACCGTATGACCAATGCATACTTTGAGAGTTGTATTGCTATTCATCTATTAGGAATGTATTCATCTTGATTAATGAAACTTAGAGTAGATTATAGTATGCAGTATCCTAGATCATTTATCACATTCATATTGCCCACAATCTCTTTCATAAATTTGAGTTCATCATTATGTTATTGTCTCAAAACAAACATAAAGGACCGGTCAATGAACACAACTAATGTGATAATACTTAACAATATTCCTCATATCATGATTCTCTTAATATCAATGTGATATGCTTTTCTAGAGGTGTCCCGCCAGACCGAATCAAGCATGGTCTCTTGGCAATATTCTAAGATAACAAACACCAAATTGAATCTCAAGAAACTGATCGAAGTCATGAGGGTACAATGTAAAGAAATTTTTTTATAATTTTCAGGGCTTCACAAGATAACAAGTAGAGATTTAAACTTATATCGCCCTTATGGGTCATCATATGCATACATGGTATGAAACATGTACCACAGTATCAACTCCTTTCCCGTGGAGCATATGTCTTATAAAAATCAGATATAGTGCAGATGATAGTTTAGACAACTTATGTATAACTTTGAGTTCATAAATTTACTCAATTATTTTATTCATCAAAAACTCACATCTAACATTAAGAACAGACTAACTCATTTTAATCACATATTATTAAAAACAAAACAAATGACATTCTTATTATAAACTTCCAACTCTCTTTTATCATAACTTCTGATAATAATTAGTTTATAATTGTCTCATCTCTAGCTGTCTCTTAAATAATAGAGGCGAGTGCCTATGTGAATAGGCCAATCTTTTATCTGTCTGACATACTTCTAATACTAAGAATTTATGTACTATCCATAGAAATATTATATGTGTATGAACCAACAAGTATGGATAATTAGGCACAAACTAATATTAACTTCAATAATATAGATTTACATGAACATGATTAGGAAAAATAAAAAATATAAATACATTAGCATCTACGTAAACCTAATGACTTCACATATCTTTCATAAGCATCACATGATATGGGTTTTGTTAAGGGATCTGCTATCATTTGATGTGTAGATATGTATTTCACGTTCACTTCCTTTTGTACAATCTTGTCTCTACAAAATTATACCTAAAATCAATATGTTTTATTTTTCCATGGTACTTGGAATTCTTTGTATAGGCTATTGCAGCTTGGCTATCACAATAGATGGTTTCTGACTCAATCGTGTTATTATTCACACACAAGTGTCCCATAAAATGTTTAAGCCAAATAGCTTCTTGCACAACTGATGAAAGTGCTACGAATTCAGTTTCCATCGTTGATAAGGCTATGCATGACTGCTTCTTTCTACTCCATGATATGGTACCATTGTTAAGCAAGAATACATTTCCAGAGGTGGATTTTCTCTCATCTAAATCTCCTCCCAAATCAACATCAATGTAGCCTTTGAGTTGCAGATCATTCCCTTGATAACATAAGGAATAGTCAACTGTGCCTTTAAGATACCTCAATATCCTTTTAATTGCTTTCCAATGTTGTTGTCCTGGGTAAGACTAATATATGCTAACTAATCCAACAGCATAATAGATATCAGGTCTAGTACATATCATAGCATACATTAGACTTCTGATTGCATTGGCATAAGAGACCTTTCTCATTTGTTCCTTTTCTTGTGGATTCTGTGGGCACATCCTTCGACTTAATGCTTCATTTTTGGAAATAGGAGTGTTTATGGGTTTGCAGTCTTGCATGTTAAAACGTTCAAGAACTTTCTTAATGTAGGGTTCTTGTGAAAGAGATAATAATCTTTTCGAACAATCTCTTGAAATCTTAACTCCAAGAATGTATGAAGCTTCACCCATGTATTTCATCTCAAATATAGATGATAACCACTCTTTTATTTCTTTTACATACTCAATGTCACTGGCAGCTATAAGCATGTCATCTACATAGAGTGATAAGATCACAAACTTATCTTTAGATATTTTGATATACACACAATGGTCTTCATGAACCATGATAAAATCATATGATATGATCGCATTATGAAAATGTAAATACCATTGTCTATAAGATTGTTTAAGGCCAAAAATCGACCTATGAAGTCGACATACTTTATGCTCTTCGCCTTTCTTCATGAAACCTACAGGTTGCTCCATGAAGATTTCTTCTTCTAGTTCTCCATTGAGAAAAGATATTTTTACATCCATTTGATGTAATTCAAGATCCAAATTAGCCACTATTAACAAAACTAAACTTATTGAAGCAAAACGTACAACAGGAGAAAAAAGTTTCTTCATAATCAATTCCTTCCTGTTGTATGTACCTATTAGCTACTAGGTGAGCTTTAAATCTCTCGATACTACCATCGGCGTTATGCTTGATTTTGAAAACCCACTTGTTTCCAATAGCTTTATGCCCCATAGGTAGATTAACCAATTCCCATACATGGTTTGATTTCATTGACTCTGTATCCTCCTTCATTGCTTTTAACCATTTTTCTTATCAGGGCGTGTAAGAGCTTCATTTATATTTTGTGGATCTTTTTCATCTTGTGGAGTAACTATAAATTCTTCCCCTTCGATCTTAAAATGACGACGCCCTGTTTAGAAAAACCATTCTCTATGAATGTAACATCGCGTGATTCAATTTCAGTTACTGTGCCACTGTCTTGTTCACCTATGAACACATAACCCTTATATTTTTCAGAGTATCGTATAAAGATACATTTCCTTCACCTTGGACCTAATTTTCCATGTTGAGAAAAAGGACTATGAATAAAAGCAGCACAACCCCAAGGCTTCAAAATACTCAAATCCAGCTTTTGTTTAGTCCATAACTCATATGGCGTAGATGTAACTGATTTAGAAGAGACATGATTAAGTATAAATGCAGCAGTGAGCAAAGCATCACTCCAATAGGTGATAGGTAATTTTGCATGTGCCATCATTGACCTAACCATTTCTAACAAGGTTATGTTTCTTCGCTCTGCAACACCATTTTGTTGCAGAGTATAGGAATAGTCAATTGTCTTTGAATTCCCTTTTTATCACATAATTATTTGAACTCATTAGACAAATATTTTCTCCCTCGATCAGTTCTTAAAACTTTAATTTTTCTATCTAGTTGATTCTCAACTAAGTTCATGAACTTAACAAAGCAACTAAAAGATTCAGATTTATGAGAAATTAAATAGACATAACCATATCGAGTAAAGTCATCAATAAATGTGATGAAATAAACAACACCATGTCTTTCCCTTACGTTCACTAGACCACAAATGTCGGAATAAATTAACTGCAATGGAGTTTCAACTCTCATACCTTTTCCAAATGGTTTTCTTGCAGGTTTTCCAGCCAGACAATATCCGCAAATAGACAAATCTGTTTTTCTACAGAGCCAAGAAGACCTTCTTTGGCTAAGAGATTCATTCTTTGCTGACTAATATGGCCAAGCCTAGCACGCCATATATTTATATCATTTTCATAATTAGAAGTAGACGTAAGTAAGGAAAAACAAACATTATTATTATTGGAACTTTGAACAACATCCAATGCAAAAAACCTATCAAGAAAGTAACTAGTGCCATATTTTATCTTGGCCAAATACATATTTAAACCATGTTCATGAAATAAAAAATCAAATCCTAACATAAGCAACATTCTGACGGAGACTAGATTTCGACGAATTGACAAAGCAAATAATACATCATGTAGAAATAGAGTTCGGCCACCACACATTTCAAGTTTGTAGGTACCAATCCCTTTGACCTCCTCTTTGGAGTTATTTCCTACATAAACCCATTTGGTTCCTCGTGGAATTCGTTGAAAATCTACGAAAGCATCTCTTTCCGTCGCTATATGTTCGGTGGCTCCCGAGTCTAAAATCCACATAGAAAGTGATTCAGTTAAATAAGTAGAATAAGAAACATTTACATCACTATGTAAATTAGTAATAAGGTCATATACCTTTTTAGGCTCAGGACAATCATGAGCAAAGTATCCCTTTTATCTCACAGTTGTACCATTTGAGCCTAGCCATGTTCAGCTTTTTCTTAGGAGTAGAAACATCTTTCACTCCTTGTTGATTAATCTTAGGCTTCTTTGAGGTTTTTCCTTTCCGCCTTTTCTAAGAAAATCTGCCATACTTGCATTTTTTACCATGTCCATATTTTGGATCAGAACTAGCCATATGCGCATTTTTAGCAGAATTGTCAATCCCGAGGCGCTCTTCCTCAAGTTCCAAATGACACTTAGCATCTTCCATAGTTTTGATGCTGATGTTATGGATCAAGTGCATTTTCATATTTTTCCAGCTTTGGAGTAAGGATCGAATCACAGCTTAAATTTGTTGCTCTTCGGTCAACACATGATCGACATCTTTCAGTTCATTCACCATATTCGTCATATGGCGCAGATGCTTACGCATAGTATGATCAGGAAGTTTCTTATAAGTATCAAATTTAATAGTAAGCGCCCTTAACTTGGCAACTAAAGTATGACCAAATTTTTCTCTTAATGTGGACCACACGTCCTTGGCATTATCATACTGTCAGAACTCTCTCATGATATCATTATCCATGTTACTCAGCAACGTTATGCGAACAAGAGAATTTTTTTTTCAAGCTTGATAAACCTCAAGATTTCTTGCATGTTGGGGTGTATTTTCACTTTCAGGAAGTGCCATAGACACATTAAGAACCTCAAGAGCATCCTGCTCTTCCAGGACATACTGGATTTTCATGCTCCATATTTCATAATTATCACGGTTAAGCTTGTCACCCTAGTTAAGCACAACAATGATGTTCTTTGCAGCAGTAGATATACTGATTTAAAGAAAAGTATAAACTATCATTAGACAACTATGTGCAATTATTGTAGCCTAAATTCATATACATAATAATTCTTAAAATATATGACTATGTCAATATTTATTTCATATCAGGTTCAGAATCGAAAGTTCACTAAGTTCCCAATCATCATCTGAATTCTAATATGCTGAAAATCTAACATAATTTCATCTAAGAATTAGATATGTCAAATCACATAAATTCAATATATAATTAAAATATAAATTCTATAACAAATATATAAATGTTAAATAAAAATAATAATCTAAAGAATTAAATTCTATAACAAATATAGAAATGTTAATTAAATCAAGAATTCATACAAGTTATATCACATACAAACAATCATTATGCAAAATAAATACACATTTTCACATTTTTTTCATGTGAACTGGAACAGATTTGATAAAATCTCGCTGCAAGTCTTTAGTCAATAAAGATATCCCTCTTGGAACTATGGGTCTCCCTAGCTTTGACCTATTATTATTTCTTATAGGCAACCCAAGAGAACGACACACAGTCTTTTGAACCTTCAAGTCAATGTACTTATTCACAAGATCTTGAACTAACGCCCTATATTCAACATATGGTGATCAAACTTATTCCATGATATATCAAGTAACTCCTTTTGAAAATCGTTAGGCAAGACAGACCGTAAAGCCATGTATTTCTTTTCAACACTTAATAAACCCCCGACCCAAACGATTTCTTAAATTGACTTATTACTTCTCATAATGTGTTCCACAAAAAGTAGAAGATCATCATCTTGTACATCGGATTCTAGCAGTAGATTGGCCAAATTGCCAATCATAACTTTCACCCTATCATTTTGTTGTTTTGTGAAAACTTGTTTGAGTGTCCTTATCATCACCATGATTTTCTATGACACATACAAAAAATAATCAGGACTAACCATATAAAAAGAATTATACAATAATTTGTATTAAGAAAAAATTCTGATATGAGGTTTAGAAAAGAATTACTGAATGCTACACGTGAACTAAAAATAAATTTCAAAGTCAAAAATTCTGTAACTCACTTCACTTAGAACTTAGATGTCAGAATCTATCTTGATATGCACAAATAAGATTTTTCATAACATGGAAAAACTTATGAAACAAATTAAGAATAAGTACTATATAGGACCAAGAAACATTATTACTCTTTTAAAAAGAAATCTTTTCAATACTTAATTTGAAAATAAATTAAAAAAGTCCGGTATATTTTGGACCACTCAATTTTTTATAACAAGAATCACAAATTTCATTGAAACTTACATAGATAGACCGTCAATACCGAGTAAGAATAACAACAAATTTCACACACAGAGGATTAAATTTCTCTTCCTACTTACTAACTTCTTTTCACTTGTTATTTGTTACACCCAACAAAAAAACTGAATGGAATTAATTGAACAAGAAATCTTTAAATAGAAGTGTGTGTGTGTGTGTGTGTATTTTTCCACAAGCCAAGACTAGAAAACAAATAAAACCTATGCTCTGATGCCAATGAAGAATCGAATCAAACACACAGTTTGCAGGATTATTGAATTTTATTTCACTAGTCAGATAGTGTATCACATACAAAGACGAACTACACCGTATAAAGCCACCGTCTAAAACATACCTTGTCACAGTTGTTTCAACTCTTTACGGAGGAGAAGTCTACACAAAAATCTTCAGGGAACTCTTACAAGAATTGAAGAAGGAAGAAGAACAAGTTTCTCTGTTTGTTGTTTTATTCTGTATCATGTTTGAAAACACAGAGGCACCACTCTTATTTAAAGAACTCAAGACACCGGTTCAGGAGGAGTCCTAACCATTATGTCTTTTCATCCTTTAAATATAAATTAATATATATATATATATATATATATATATATATATATTATTTATATGGATCTGAATTGACCCACACGAGTGACCCAAATCTAATTCTTTCATAAACACAAAAATAAAATCAACATCAATAGCTTTGTTAATAACTTAATGAACCAAATACTTTTAAAAGCTTACAATAGCTTTTGGTTGTTTATTAAAGGGCTTACATAATTGGGTCTAAGAAGAAAAGGTTGAATACTTAATTTAACATGAATAAAGCTATCACGTCCAACTTAATCTGCCAAGTTATGAAAAACAGTGGGCATAAGTTTCACAAACTGCTTTTTTATCTTCATCATAAACAACTCAACATAAGGCAATATTGAAACAATAATACGCATAAAATTCTTGGCATAGTCATTAGGAATTGAAACTGCAATATTTAAAAATAATTTAGTGATTCCGTTAACACAATTATACATACATTATCATATAAACAATTACACAAAGATAATAAGTTCAAATAATACTGGCTCTGATAACACATGTAAGTTTAATCTTAATACACGTCAGCATCTTGAACACGGTAATCTTACAGAGAGACATTACAGGAAACATACTTGAAACGATTGACATTATCATAGAGAGAAGCGGAAGCATTATTAGTAGAGAATTAGTTTCTACCTCCTTGCCCTAGCCGTACGTTACCATAATCGTCAGCGATGGAAAAGGGGTAGAGAATATGCGATAACCCTAATGGGTGGAGGAAGACTAATTTATAGAGGTTAAATTAATTAAGACTTAATCCGGTACGTTCATAAAATAACTGGTATACGGACGAGATATATTCTTCATTAAATATTTGTTATGGGCTTTACACAGTGGAAGTACAGTCAATCCATAGTCATAATAAGAGATAAGCTCTTCAGCGCTCACCAAGATCACAAAATTCGAGTGTGAAAATTGATAATGAGACACCTAATAGACATTACAAGTGCATTGCCACCTTACCAACGCCAAATTAATTGGGCCATAAATAAAATAATAAAAATTCTTAAAGTACCAAATTTAGTATGAATTAATTTTCTATTGTGTTGGAAAAATGATGAATCTTGATGTTTCTCTATAATAGTAAGTATTAATCCTAAACTTCACGTGCGTGAGATGAAGCTTTATATTTAATTTTTATCCGCATTACAATTATATTTTTATTTATTAACATCTATCTGTTTTATACTACATATTAACATATTACTAATTTTGTAATAGAGAGAGGCGGAAGAAGTGATTGTTGGGATATTTAAGATGTTGATGAAAAATGAGAAAAGGCACCTTTTGGTTTACACCAAAAAAGCACCTTTTGAATTGCACCTCTCCATATCACCCTTTCATTTTCTATAAATTTCACGCTTGGCCTCAATTTTTAAAACACTCAACAAACAAAAAATATTTTTCTCTCCTTTGCATTATCTGCATAAGTTTTCAACAACAAAACTGCAAGTGTCAAGTGTGATTGTGCTCTATATTTAAGTTCGCTGCAGTTCTGTAATTTGCATTGCTGGTATTACCGAAACGCTTTTCCATTCTATCCTGGGTGGAAGTAACCCAAACCTTGGCAACAGTGAGGGGGTTATAATTCCTTAAGGACACACAGAAAACTTTTGGGCTTGGAATAATATTTTCTACTTCATCTATCTTTCTAGTTTCAATATTGTTTTTTTCTTTCATTAGAAAACATATATTGACAATTTATTGAACTGATCAAAACAAAGTTATTAACAAGCTTAAGTAATTATAAATTTTTTAATTATTCTGTGTTCAGTTCTGCTGTGGATACTAAAACCATTTGATTTTCTACTCCACTATTGGAGACTAAAATCTTTGAATTTTCTACTCCTCCTTTGGGATTAAAATCCTTGTGATTTTATACTCACATTGATTACTTGGTTTAAAGATATAAAAACTTCACCAAGTAAATCTAATTGTTTGTACATGGTTTGAAGATATAAAAACTTTACCAAGAAAATCTAATTGTTTGTATTTGGTTTGAAGATATAAAAACTTTGCCAGTTTACTGAAACTATCTTGGTGTCAATTTCCTACACGAAAAAATGATAACTGAAACAGAACAACAAAATGTGTCTATTGCAAATGCTAGTTGTACAAATGTTGCTCCAATAATAGCTACTGCAGAGAAGTCGGGAAAGTTCACTAGTATCGATTTTAAGAGGTGGCAGCAGAAAATGTTCTTCTATCTAACCACCATCAGTATGCAGTGGTTTATCAATAAGGATGTTCCTGTTGTGGCAGAACGAACTCCCGACAATGAGAAATTTGATGTAATAGAGGCGTGAAAACATTCAGATTGTCTTTGCAAGAATTACATCCTCAATGGCTTGGAGGATGGCCCGTACAATGTCTTCTGTATGTGTAAATCTTCTAAAGAGTTGTGGAATGCTCTTGAGAAGAAATACAAGATAGAAGATGCTGGACTAAACAAGTATGTGACTGCGAAATTTTTGGACTTCAAAATGGTAGACAACAAGACTGTAATGTCTCAAGTCCAAGAATTACAAGTCATCATTCATGGCCTCCTTAAATAAGGTATAATCAAATTGAATAATTTTATTCAAAATATTGATTGTGTTGCTAACCTTAGATTATCTTTCGAAGGTATGGTCATAAATGAAGCATCTCAAGTAGCAGCATTCAACGAGAAGTTGCCTCCTTTTTGGAGGGATTTTAAGAACTACTTGAAGCATAAGCTCAAGAAAATGACCCTTGGAGATCTGATTGTTCGTCTTAGAATAGAAGAATACAACAAGGCTGCATAGAAGAAGTCTCGTGGAAAGTCAACAATATTGGGAGCAAATATTGTTGAATAAGCACCACAAATAAGAAGAGAAAGAAGCCGTCCGAACCAAAAGGCTACCTGCCTAACAAGAAGTTCAAAGGAAACTGCCACAATTGTGAGAAATTTGGACACAAGGCCATTGATTGCCATGCTCCAAAGAAAGACAAGAAGAAGAGTCAAGCAAACATGGTTGAAGGAACCATGGAATTTGAGAACTTTTTTGTCATGTTGTCGGAGTGTAAATTGGTAGAAAACCCGAGAGAGTGGTAGATTGACTCATGAGCCACTTTTCACGTTTGTGCCAACAAAGAGTTGCTTTTTTCTTATGCCGAAGCAAGTCTAGATGAAACTATCTTCATGGAAACTCCTCAATTGAAAAAATTAAAGGAGTTGGAAAGATATACTTGAAGATGACTTCGGGCAAAGTAGTGACTCTCAACAAAGTTCTCCATGTTTCAGAAATTCGCAAGAATTTAGTTTCTACCGCAATTTCTCATTAAAAATGGGTTTTAACTTTAGTTATGTTTCTAGAAAAGTTGTATTTAGCAAAAATAATATGTACATAGAAAAAGGCTACATGACATAGGGCCTTTTTAAGTTGAATGTAACTGTCATTGATATGAATAAAAGTTGAAGCTTCTTCTTACTTGCTTAAGTCAAATTCTTTATGACATTCTCATTTAGGTTATGTAAATTTCAAAACTTTGCGTAAAATGATTAATTTAGAGTTATTGCCTAACTTCAACTGTAATCAATCAAAGTGTCAAATATGTGTGGAATCAAAGTATATTAAACATCCTTATAAGTCCGTTGAAAGGAATTCAAATCCTTTAGACTTAATTCATACTAATATTTGCGATATGAAATCAATACCATCATGAGGTGGGAAAAATTACTTTATTACTTTCATTGACGATAGTACAAGATATTGCTATATTTACTTACTAAATAGTAAGCATGAAGCAATTAATGCATTCAGGAAATACAAAAGTGACGTTGAATCGCAACTAAATAAAAAGATTAAAATGATAAGAAGTGATAAGGGTGACGAATATGAATCTCCTTTAGAAGAAATATGTTTGGAATATGGTATTATTCATCAAACAACTTTCCCTTAATCACCAAAATCAAATGGAATTACAGAAAGGAAAAATAGAACGTTAAAGCAGATGATGAATGCCTTAGTAATAAGTTTAGGTTTACCCCATAACTTGTTGGGGAAAGCCATTCTTATGGCTAATAAAATACTCAATCAGGTACCCCACAACAAAACACAATTAATTCCATATGAAAAATGGAAAGGAAGAAACCTCAATCTGAATTACTTCAAAGTATTAGGGTGTTTGGAAAAGGTACAAGTTCCTAAACCTAAAAGGGTGAAGATAGGGGCAAAAACTGTTGATTGTGTTTTCATAGGATATTCCACAAATAGTAAAGCATATCAATTTCTGGTTCACAAATCAGAAAATTCTGACATTCATGTGAATACGGTATTGAATTAGATAATGTTGAATTTTATAAAATTGTATATCCGTATAAAATTGAATGTGATAATTTAGAAAAGGATATAAACGACCTCGGGAAGAGACAAAGGAAAATGTCCCTAATGAGGAGAATCAAAGACGTAGCAAACGTTAAAGGACTTCTACTTCTTTTGGACCAGATTTTCTAACATTTTTGTTGGAAAATGAGCCTCATACTTTTTAAGAAGCTATGACTTCTTTAAAAGCTCAATATTGTAAAGAGGCAATCAATAGTGAGATTGAATCCATAATGAAAAAAATACATGAAAATTGGTTGATCTTCCTCTAAGAAACAAACCTTTAGATTGCAAATGGATTTTCAAAAGGAAAACTAAAGATGATGGTACTATTGATAAATACAAAGCAATACTTGTAGTCAAAGGGTTTAAACAAAAAGAAGGTCTGGATTACTTTGACACATATTCGCCGGTAACCAAAATTAAATCCAATCGGTTGTTAATAATGTTAGCCGTCGTATATGATCTCGAAATCCATCAAATGGATATGAAGACATCCTTCTTGAATGGAGACTTGGAGGAAGAGATCTATATAGAACAACCTGGAGGGTCTGTGTAACACCCCAAAATTGTTCTAGACCAAATTCAGACGTTGTATGAAAAATCATAGGAAAACCATAAATATTTTTGTTACAGACGACCCCCACAACGGACCGTTGGTAGAACCAACGGACCGTTGTAATGAGTCATGGGTTATAGCAGGATTATTCCATAGGGGAACAATGAGTCATAGGATGACCCGTTGATCCTAACAACGGGTCGTCCTATCGTCCGTTGAATCCTGAGTTCATAGGTCTACCAGATCCTTCCTTGAGAGAACGAGAGGGAACAACGGCCCGTGGTAGACTCCAACGAGCCGTTGTTACCACCCTTCGTCTACTTCTAGGCCCCAGCAGTGTAGACCACGAGTCTATACAATGACCCATTGGTCTTACCGACGAGTCATTGTGTTGACCGTTGTTTCAAGGCCCTGTTTTCCCACCAGTACGAATGGAAGGTATCAACCACCCGTTGTTCCTTCTAACGGATCTTGTACCCTACCATGGAACAATTCCAGTGAACCTAGTTTCTAAACCCATAAACCACAGCCAGATTCAACGGGCCGTCGTTTCTACCAACGACCCGTACTGAGGCCCGTTGGTTCCTGTTGGACAGATTTCAATTTTAGTTCCCAGGGTTACTTTTGTAATTTTACACCTTTTTAATCCCTAAACCATATCGTTTTGTGTTCGTATAGGGGGAAGTTAAAGGTTTAGAATGACCTTTTTATTCATTTCTCTCAATTTCCCTCAAGGACAGTGCGTAGAAACTCTGAAAGAAAGCACAGAGCAGGAGCAAGGGTTTGATTTTCTTCTCAGTTATTCTCAGGGATTTTCACCAGAGTTTATTCTATAGGTATGTGGGAATTTAGCAAAGAGATTTTTCTCCCCTTGCGTCCCCTAAAACTCTCTCTGCTCATTATTAGTTCTAGCCCCGAGTTTACAAAATTTGAAGATATTGTCATGGTTCTTTGATTAATGCATGTGGAATCCTATCCGATGTTAGTTGTAGTTATTTTACACCATTTTGTAACTAAAATGATGCTTGTCCCATAAATTTAAGATTTATCCCTAGCTTTTGAAAAGTAAGAAATTGGAATCCTGTTTAAGCTTTGAATTCTTGAGAATTGTTTGCATCTCTCAGAGTTAGGGGCTTCTAGAATGATTGCACGTGTGAAAAAAACTTATTTACATGTATGTTATTCAGATTTACTCAGAATACCAGTGTATGATAGACTAAGGGTTGACTTGGGGTTACTTGTGACTCCAAGTACCGTATTTCGTCTAGGGTGTAGACTCGGGGCGTGACAAACTTGGTATCAGAGCACCAGGTTTAGAGTATCCTCAGAATGTCTGAAAGCCGAATCGAGTGAGTCCTTTTCATAGGTGTGAAGCGCGCCACACTTATGACGAGGAGACTATGAGATGTTATTAGGAAACCTCTCTTTTGTTCATACTCTTTAGCATGCATTAAAAATTTCAATTCCAAAAATGTTCTTCTAACTCGTGCTCTATTTTGTTTCAGTGAATCATGCCTCCCAGATGTGGTAACAGAAGAAGGGCGGGTAACGCCACCAGACCTGCCCCACCAGCCTCGGCAGCTCCTTAAGATGATTCAGTTTCTACCGTAGAGTTTAGAGCGGCCATATAGTTACTGGTCCAAACTGTGACCAATCAGGTGAATCAGCAGGTCGTGCCAGTGAACACGGACGGGTCTACAGCAGTTGCGAGGGTGCGGGACTTCACCCCGCATGAACCCTCCATCTTTTTAGGGATCTAAAGTGGGGGAGGACCCCCAAGAGTTCATAGATGAGATCAGGAAGATTACCCATATTATGGGCATCAGCTCCTCCGAGAGTGCTGACCTGGCTGCCTACCAGCTTAAAGGGGTAGCCCAAGTTTGGTATGAGCAGTGGAAGGAGTCAGCCAGCGGGAGCAGGACCAGTGGAGTGGGAAGAATTCAACACAGCTTTCTTGGATAGGTTTTTCCCTCGGTAGATGAGGGAGGCAAAGATGGCGGAGTTTATGACTTGAGACAGGGAAACAAAACTGGGGAGAAGTATGCTCTGGAGTTTACTAGGTTGTCTAAGTATGCTCTAGAGATGGTAGCCGAGCCAAGGACTCACATGCTGAAGATTTTAAATGGAGTGCCAAATCTGGTTCTCAAGGAATGCAGGACACCGATGCGAATTAAGGATATGGATTGACTATGCCCAACAGATTGAGGCCGAAAAGCTGCGGGATATGGAGCGTAAGAACAAACGGGCAAGGACTGGACAGTCAGATTACGGCCATTAGAGGTCTGGCGGCGGTATCCCACAGCAGCAGTAGAGTGCCCCAGCACCTAGTTCAGCTAGCACCCCTACCTTTTGGTCCCGCTAGGACCGAAGGGGTGGAGCATCTGGCTCTAAGCCCGGTTGGGAGTACAGTTGGTGGATTTGACTGAGGGTGGTGTAGTAATGCAGAGCGGGTCAGATTCCTCTTTAGTTTTGGAGGTTAAGTCCAGACAGGATTGAAGGTCCCATCTTACTTAAGATGAAGGAAGCAGTTCTCAGAAAAGAAATAGAAGCTTTCTCTAAAGGGGGAGATGGTGTACTCCGTTACTAGGATAGATTATGTGTACCGGATGTCGGTGAGTTAAGACAGCAGATATTGGCTGAAGTGCACAGTTCTAGATATTTCATTCACCCTGGTGCTACTAAGATGTATCACGATTTATGGGATACTTACTGGTGGAATGGCATGAAAAGAGATATTGCTGAATTTGTAGCTAAGTGTCCAAACTGCCAGCAAGTAAAGGTGGAACACCAGAGACCAGGAGGTATGACTTAGATATCAATATACCCACATGGAAGTGGGAAGAAATAAACATGGACTTCATTATGTATCTACGTCAGACTCGTCGGCGACATGACTCTATCTGGGTAGTAGTGGACCGGATGACTAAGTCAACACATTTTCTCCTCTTTAAAACCACATATTCAACTAAGGACTATGCTATACTTTATATTCTGGAGCTAGCTAGACTTCATGGGGTGCCCTTGTCCATTATTTCATATAGGGGTACCCAATTCACCTCTCATTTCTGGCAGTCTTTTCAGAAAGGACTTGGTACCCAGGTCAAGCTCAGTACAACATTCCACCCGCAGACAGATGGACAAGCTGAGTGGACTATTCAGACCTTAGAAGATATTCTAAGAGCATGTGCAATTGATTTTAAGGGTAATTGGGATGACCATTTGACTCTTATCGAGTTTTCGTATAACAACAACTATCGCTCTAGCATTCAGATGGCCCCATTTAAAGCATTATATGGTAGGAGGTGTAGATCCCCTATAGGGTGGTTTGAGGTTGGTGAAGCAACCTTGATAGGGTCAGAATCGGTTCATAAAGCTATGCAGAACGTACAACTCATCAGAGAGAGGTTGAAAACAGGTCAGAGCCGTCAGAAATCTTATGCAGATGTGAAAAGAAGAGAATTGGAGTTCGCTGTGGATGATTGGGTTTACTTGAAAATTTCACCCAGGAAAGGGGTGATGAGGTTTGGAAAGAAGGGGAAACTCAGTCTGAGGTATGTGCGACCTTATAGAATTTTGAGGTATATCGGCAATGTGGCCTATGAGCTAGATTTACCTTCAGAACTAGCAGTTGTACACCCAGTTTTCCATGTGTCACATCTGAAGAAGTGCATTGGGGATCCAACCTCAGTTGTGCCATTGGACAGTGTGGGAACAAAGGATAGTCTCACATATGTGGAGGTACTAGTCCAGATCCTTGACTGTCAGGTTCGTAAGTTGAGGAATAAAGAAATAGCTTTAGTTAAGGTCCTATGGAGAAATCAGCAGTTTGAAGGAGCTACATGGGAGGCCGAAGCAGATATGAATGCCAAATGCCCACACTTGTTCTCTTCTAGTTTATTTCCAGTATCAGGTACTAAATCCCTTCTCAATGCTCTACTCAGTTTCGTACTCCTCAGCCTTATTTAGATTTTCTACGTGTATTCTAGTTGCATCAGCTCTGTTAGTACGGTTAGGTGAGTTCGAAGTCGGTTACTCCTTCAGAAATTAGTCATAGGCTTAATTTTAGAAATCTCAGCTCTTTCCCCATTTTTGGTCTTCATTCGAGGACGAATGATCCTAAGAGGGAGATATTGTAACACCCCAAAACTTTCCTAGACTGAATTCAGACGTTGTATGAAAAACCATAGGAAAATCAGAAATTTTTCTGTCATAGACGACCCCCACAATGGACCATTGGTAGAACCAATGGACCATTGTAACGGGTCGGGGGTTGCAGCAGGATTCTTCAGGGGAGAACAACGAGTCATAGGACGACCTGTTGATCCTAACAATGGGTTGTCCTGTCGTCCGTTGAATCCCGAGTTCAGAGGTCTACCAGATCCTTTCCTGAAACAATGAGAGGGAACAACCACCCATGGTAGACTCCAACGAGCCATTGTTACCACCAGTCGTCTGTTTCCAGGCCCCAACAGTGTAGACCATGAGTCTATACAATGACCCGTTGGTCCTACCAACGAGTCGTTGTGTTGACCGTTGTTTCAAGGCCCTATTTTCCCACCAGTACCAACAGAAGGTATCAACCACCCATTTTTCCTTCCAAAGGATCGTTGTACCCTACCATGGAACAATTCTAGTGAACCTAGTTTCTGAACCTAGAAACCACGGCCAGATTCAATGAGCCGTTGTTTCTACCAACGACCCGTACTGAGGCCCATTGGTTCTTGTCGGTCAGATTTAAGTTTTAGTTCCTAGGGTTACTTTTATAATTTATCACCTTTTTAATCCCTAAACCATGTTGTTTTGGGTTCGTATAGGCGGAAGTTAAATAGTTAGAACGACCTTTTTATTCATTCCTCTCAATTTCCCTCAAGAATGGTTCGTAGAAACTCTGACAGAAAGCACAAAGTAGGAGCAAGGGTTTGATTTTCTTCTTAGTTCTTCTCAGGGATTTTCACCAGGGTTTCTTCTACAGGTACATGGGAATTTAGCAAGGAGATTGTTCTCCCCTTGTGTCCCCTAAAACTCTCTCTGCTTACTATTAGTTCTAGCCCTGAGTTTACGGAATTTGAAGATATTGTCACGGTTCTTTGATTAATGCATGTGGAATCCTATCCTAAGTTAATGGTAGTTATTTTACACCAGTTTTTAACTAAAATGATGCTTGTCCCATAAATTTAGAAGATTTATCCCTAGCTTTTGAAAAGTCAGAAATTAGAATCCTGTTTAAGCTTTGAATTTTTGAGAATTGTTTGCACGTATGAGAAAAACTCAGTTACATGTATGTTATTCAGATTCAGTCAGAAAGTCTATATACTTTGTATTTCTTAGAATTGACAGTTTAGTTTCAGTCAAAGTTCTAGAATATTTAGTGTTAGTCAGAAATATCAGCTGATCAGTTTGACTATATAATTTCTCGAGGTGCCAGTAGTACCTCTTAAATATCAGAATCAGAATTCAGTTATTGGTCCACTAGGCAGTCATGACATTTTAGATATATAGCTCTAACTTGCCCCCGGACCCTAGTTCAGATTTTAGTTTGTTCTTAGACGATTACGACGCTTCTAGATAAACAGTTCTGACCAATCTAGAACCCAGTTTTAGAATCTGGTCCGATAAGACTCTTAGGGTACTTGCAGTTATATGTCCCTGACTAGTCTTGGACCCCACTTTTGAGCTATCAGCCTAATAGTTCAGTATAGGTTTTTCAGTGGGAGTAGGACTTAGCACCGAGCGGACCGGGGTTCCAGCGCACCCAGGTTCCCAGAACTACATTGCCAACGTAGGTTACAGTTACCGATTTTTTTTGGCCTGAATGGCCCCAGACTTTTGTGATCACCCAGTTCATGCCTTTATACCCTAGCAAGGTAAACTGAGTCCTATCAGTGAGGTGTATACATCAGACTCCACATCTAGCTTACATGGTTATATGTCGGTTACAGACTCTCTCACTAGTCAGTCCAGTCCATTTTCAGAATAAGAATTTCAATTCAGTTTCAGATCTATCAGTTTAACCCAGTTCAGCACAGTATCTCAGACTCAGAACTTTCAAATTTAGGGCATGTCTTTGACCACCGGACAGGGTCATTTTGACCATCTCAGTTACTTCATATTATTTCAGTTCAGATAATTAGTTGGTCATTGCATGTCTTTCCTGTTCAGACACTTACATCTATCAGTATATTCCTATCACATATTCAGTACATTCAAAATATTGATGCATACTTTTGTGCTGTATCATTTCATGATACAGCTGCAGGTTCTCAGACTCAGCACCGCTAGCCACCGCAGTTCAGATTCTCCACCTCAACAGTTTGAGTGTGTGAGTCCTCATAATCTGAGGGCATTATTTCTTTCTTTTAGTCATTTATTAGTTTCAGCTAGACTTAGAGTTAGCTGGGGGCTAGTCCCAGCAACTCCTCAGTTAAATGGCTTTCAGACAGACATGATTTTCAGATTTATCAGTATTATTAAAAAATTTTGAACTTTATGTTCTCAGACTTGTTTTTGATAAATGCTTTATGATATTGTTTCAAAGTTCCGTTATGCATGTTTACTCAGAATACTAGTATATGATAGACTAAGGGTTGACTTGGGGTTACTTGTGACTCCAAGTACCGTGTTTCGTCCAGGGTATAGACTAGGGACATGACAGTTCGTAGTTCTTGAAAATCAAAAAAAGGTTTGTCGACTTGTAAAGTCTCTTTACGGCCTAAAACAAGCACTCAAATAATGGCATGCTAAATTTGACCAAACGATATTGGCAAACGGCTTTAAGATTAATGAGTGTGATAAATGTATTTACATTAAGAACACTCCAAATCATATAGTCATTGTTTGTTTATATATTGATGACATGTTGATAATGAGTAAAGACATTGCCGACGTAAATGCTACTAAGTGTCTTCTTGCTAGCAAGTTTGATATGAAAGACTTAGGAGTTGCCAATTTAATTCTAGGAATTAAAATTCAAACGACTCCTCAAGGTGTAGCATTGTCTCAATCTCATTACATAAAATTGGTACTTGAAAAATTTAAATATTTAAAATTTAAATTCGCAAGAATTTCAATTGATTTGAACCATAATTTTGCAAAGAATAAGGGTCAAAGCAAGTGGCAATAGGAATATATTCGAGTGTTGGAAAGTTTGATTGTCACGATCCAAACATAGGCCTAGATAGAGACACTGGACAAATAACCCCAAGAGGCTCCAAGTCAACCCATGGTAGGAACATGAAAACTAAACTCAATATGAATAAATGCGAAAAGTCTAAATAGAGGAAGTTTGAAAATAAAATAACATCTAAACATCTGAATACATAACGCTAATCTGAAATTGAACACATACCATATTTGTTAAGCCTCTACATACTGATGAGTTGATGGGATAAAACCCCAACTAACTTACTAGATACTGAAACTGAAAGTACTGATAACAAGCTGATAAAAGGTCCTCGAAGGATGAGGACTTACCAACAGACTGAGAGATGCTAACTCTGAGGATCTAGATAATGATGGGACTGAACCTGAATGTCTGAGCTTGTATCATAAAATAATACAACATAAAGTATACGGTCAGTACGTGAAACGTACTGAGTATGCAAGGTAAGTAAAATCGCTAAGTAAGTAAAACTGAAATCATGCATATCATAAAACATATTCAAAATAAGATTCTGAGAGTAAGACTTACATTCTATTATCTAAAAACATGATTTAAACATAATTGAATATCATAACAGAATCGAATGACCCAAAGCTGAAACTAATAATCATAAGTAAAACTGAACATTGGGTCAAACCTGTTGAAAACATAATATCATGACTGATGAACATGCATAACTGAAATAATGAGGAACAATGGGAGACTTGTTATATAACCGAAATTACCACGATAGAGCTTACGTGGTCTCAGCTATTACACTTAAGTGGGCAGAGCCGTCCAAAGCCTTGCCAGGGATAAAGGCACTACCATAATATTAATATCAAGTTGAAGGCCCCTCTGAGGTAGGGAAAACTCACAAGGGAGGTCCCAAATAATCTGAATATACCTATGTTGACACGTAGTTCTGAGACACAGTATTGACTAAGCCCTTAGCTTACTCGGTGCTAGACACTACTCCCAAAAATAAGCATATGCTCTCCATCATTTTTCAACGAAGCTAAACCATCGTCTTTTGATGAAGTTGAATCATAATCATACATGCATAGTCTGAAAACATATCATGAGGAGCCTTGGCTCAAACCATGCCACAAGCTGAAAAGTGGGAGTCTAGACTCCAAAACCATGTGGTAAACTAATAACATGAAATTGAAGTAAATCATAAAACATAATTGATCATATGGGCTTCCCCAAACTTTTACATGCTTTGAGATAGTCCAAAATTATGAATATAAACATGGGTAATTCGAAATTATATTTTCATCACGTACATCTCATCATACTTGAAAAAGTAGATCTTAATCTCAACCTTTTATGAACTTTCGTAATTGGGCATTATAATTGTAAGACTTTGAAATCATAATTTGTAATTGAAAATATTATAAAACATGCCCATGAATCTTAATTCAATATTAGAAATATGAACAGAATTTACCCCTAATAGATCCTTAGAAAATTTCACAAGTTGGGTTAAAACCCATAGATTCATCAACTAAGAATTTCATGAATTTAGAAAGGATTTGAGGCATGGGAGTGGATGAATATTACCCATTCATAACCCTACATACCTGGGTACTTCTGATATCACACCCCTCTTGAATGCCCAAAGAAATTGGGGAAGAACTTGATGAATCCTAGGCTTGATCACCCTTAGGAACTTCTAGTCTTGCATGCATGAAGAGGAATTAATTTAGGATGAGTTAAATCCTCTTAAAACACACCTATATGAGCTTAAAATGACGTATTTTAGGTCTTAGGAGCTTAGAAATTATGGAAAAGCCCTTAATAAATCCGCAGGAAAAATTACACTGCCAGTCCCAACGAGGGACGAGACGATTCATTACCTGAGGGGATGATTCATCACTTGCTCCCATTGCCAACACTGGAAACCTTCACTCTATTAGTCACCACGAGGGACACCACGATTCGTGGTGTACCTAATAACTCATGGTGCCAAGTCGTGATGAACACTGCCAAAAATTTACCCTTCATACCAAACTCGTGACCGCGACCAACTCCACGACTTGTTACCCTGACTATGAGTCGTGGATTCTCTCGTGGTCAACCCACACACCAAATTATTGCCAACACCCCCTTCCACTTCATGAGTCGCTTAACGACTCATGAAGTACCTCATGGGTTACTGGACATTCATCCTGTAACATGGTGCAGAAATACCTATTTTCTCTGTTTGAACCCTCGGGTCTGATCTTAGGGTCTTTCGGTGTATTAAATTGATGTACATAATGAATTGTACGTGACCTGATATAGCGTGTGCTATAAGTAAACTAAGTCGATTCACAAGAAATCCCGACCAAACGCATTGGATGGTAATGAAACTAGTATTTGTATACTTGAAATATACCCTAGATTATGTTTTGCACTACAATAAGTATCCTGCAGTTATCAAAGGATATAGTGATGCAAATTGGATCACCAGATCAACTGAAACTAAATCCACAAGTGGATATATTTTTACCATTGGTGGAGGAGTAGTGTCTTGGAAGTCATCCAAACAAACATGTATTTCTCGCTCTATAATGGAGTTTGAGTTCATAGCGTTGGACAAAGCCGGTGAAGAAGTAGAATGTCTCTGAAATTTATTAGAAGCCATTCCATTTTGGCCCAAACCTTTGGCATCTATATGTATACATTACGATAGTCAAGCTGCAATAGGTAGGGCAGGGAACATCATGTATAATGGAAAATCTCATCACATACAGCAAAGACATAATATCCTTAGACAACTACTCTCTAGTGGAATTATCATGATTGACTATGTAATATCAAAGAATAATGTGTCTGATCCACTTACGAAAGGACTATCTAGAGAGGTAATTGAAACATTATCAAAGGGAATGGGACTATGGCCAAGGACAAGTCATCATGAGAGTAACTCTACCTAGAAGATTGGAGATCCTAAGATCTAGGTTCAAGGAGAAAAATAAAGTTATGTGTAACGGTTCAACATTGTCAAAATAAATTTCTTTGGTCCATTCTCATGATGAGACAATGTTCAGTAACAAGGATGAAGTATTAAAACTTCCTAATGGTTTCTAAGTTTGATACAGGGTATATTAAATAGTGTATCTAAAGGATAATACATTTAGGAATAACCTATGGTGGTGTGAAGTGTAAGCTGCTTCGAGGAGAATTATGTAAGGCCAGTTCTCTATGCACTTATGGACCAGGTGGTATTCACGGCTAAAACGAACACAAAAATGAGAATCAAATATAGTTAAGGTTTAATTGGATGACATATGGTTGTCTAGGTATACACCAAATCTCGATAGTTCAAAGATATCAAATCTACCATTTAATCGAGTATATCCGACATATGTTCACTACAGAAAGTTCAAAGGGAAACCTATTTATCCAGATGCGATTAATCCTTACTTTCAAATCACACAGTTTTTTCATGCATTTTTCATCATATAGTCGTTCCCCATTCATGTGGTGGATTGTTGAAATTTTTAAGATATAAATGGGGAATGACAAAAGGCACCTTTTGGATTACACCAAAAAAGCACCTTTTGAATTACATCTCTCCATCTCACCCTTTCATTCTCTATAAATTCCAGGCTTGGTCTTAGTTTTTAAAACACTCGACAAACAAAAAATATTTTTCTCTCCTATGTATTCTCTGCATAAGTTTTCAATAGCAAAACTGTAAGTGTCAAATGTGATTTTACTCTGTTATTTAAGTTTGCTGGAGTTCTGTAATTTGCATTTTCATTATTACAAAAAAACTTTTCTATTCTATCTTGGGAGGAAGTAACCCAAACCTTGGCAACAGTAAGGGGGTTATAATTTCTTAAGAACACACAAGAAACTTGTGGGCTCGGAGATAATATTTTCTACTTCATCTCTTTTTCTAGTTTCAATGTTGTTTTATCTTTTCATTAGAAAACAGATATGGAGAGTTTATTGAACTAATCATAATACAGTTATTAACAGTGATACTGTTAATTGGAGTATTGATAGATTGTTAATGTTTATTTGGTGACATCTATCTATTTTATGTTATAATTAATTCTACACTTATTTGTAATCAAGAGAGGCAAATATTGTAATAATTAGTTATAACAAGTAAGGTAACCGTAAGGGACTTACTTTCAAGAGCGTGTTTTAGTTCAAGTACATATGTCTGGTTCTTTAATATTACTATTTTGACGATTAAATTATATAACCAAGAAGAGTGCATTTAATTATTTAATTATTCAACTTTAGTAATAATATATAAATATAATTGTAAAAGATATTTATAGGATGAGAAATAGAAGTTGAGGAATAAGGAATTTACTTTATAAAGAGAAATATCGAGTTAAGTCAGGATCCCAACACCTTTTAACATATTGTGAAAAACAAAAACATTTTCTCTACTTCTTTCGTTACGTATTATTAACTAGTTAATTGACCATTCAATTCGTTTCGATTTTCTAAAATAGTAAGTAAAATAACAAACATCTATAGAATAGATAAACTAATCTCTGTAAGTTTGACATCTTTCTATACATTATCTGACAGAATGCGAGTTATATATATATATATATATATATATATATATATATATATATGTGCTAGTGATTTGTCAAATTTTTGGCATCATTGCTGAGAGTTGGTAAAAGTCTACTATAGATTAAATTTTATATGTATAAAACCATTCAGCCTCGATTGAATATAAAAATCATAACCTACATCCTTGTAGGATTTCAAGTCAATGTCACCAAATAACACCGAGCCAAATTGGATTACCCACTACAATCCAAAGAACCTATTCTTAAGCCCTTTATAATGATCTTTAACTTGTTGCTATTCATTTCAACTATCCTTTGCTTGAAAATAAAAACAACAACATTACACAATGGTGAATTGATCTTAACAGACTGCTTCAATAAAAGCGTATAACAAATCAAAATCATAAACCTATTATATTCGTTAGAGTTGACACTTAAGAGAGAATTTACTGCTGCTTTTGAAACAAACCACGGAACAGATACAGGCATTAGTCCAACTCTATTTCGTATTTCAAGCTTTTTTCACTTGAAGCTCACATAAACAAAGATGTTGTAGTATTTGTAAATGAGTGAGCTTTTCAATCTGTGGATAGTCTCCATTTATGGCTTTTGTTTGATTGAGTCCAAATCAACCCAACTAGAATTTCTTCTCCTATTAGATTAGGATTATGTTGAGTTCTTTTTTAGTTCTACCTTCTTTTTGTGATTTTCCTACAACTCATAACTTAGTATTAATACAAAATAATAATTTATGACATATATTCCGTCAAACATTTAATAGTTGCTAATAAAATTACCTTTATTATTTTTCTGATTTCACATGACTTAACACTTTTAAACTTTAGAATAAGCACACTTTATTTATCATCATAAAAAAATATACTCAATAATTTATGTGTTCCATCAAGAAATAGCTAATAAGAGAATTCATCAACGGAGATCAACGCATTTCTCCAAGCAACAAAAGGAGCAAACACAATTTTCACTATGCAATTTCCTTCAAGAAGTGGCCCTTTGATAGCACCAGGTGGCTTTTCTCTGAAATGTTGATTGCATTGGGCATGAAGTTATTTGAGTGACTTCAAAGGGAATTAGACATACTCGAGCTCCTCTCATTGTAGTACCTACATTTGTTTTGGGCAGGAAAAAATAAAAACTTTGTGGGAGTAAAGAATGAATAATCATTTGATAACTATGAAGTTAGTACACGGAGTTGACGCATGCAAGACCACATTGGGAAGAAACAAAAAATATAACACTTGAAAAGGAAAAAGGATATTTAGAATTATACTTCGTTTGTTCTTCTTGTTTTCATAATCAAGCTAAATGACTACATCTTAATCTCTTTATAAATATTTTTTGAATTTGTGAAATTTTTATAGGTGTGAGTTAGTGTTTAGAATAAAGTAACTTTCAAAAACCCTTAATAAATTTTAGAGTTTGAAAATAAATTGAACTTATCTTATAGAGTCCTATTTTAAATTTGATAAAATTTCAATGTCTACAAAGTACTCAATACAAGTATCATTAAAATAATAAAATTAAGAAAAAAAAACATTCGTTATTTTTCTCCATATGATTATTCAGAGGCTCCATATCTTCGTTGTTTGGCTAAATTTCAATCATCTAAAGGTAAAATATTCAACCTCCCTAAAATTAAACAAAGAAATTCTAAATCAGGTTCTAGTCCAATATATGCATACTCAACACAATGAAGAAATAAGATAAGGTGAGTTTTAGTAGCCTCGTATTCATTTTGGACTATTATTTATATGCATTAGAAGATATCAAGTCTGAGAAATAAACTGAATAATATGCAACTTACCGAGAACAGTGAAGAGAACAAAAATAAAGGCCGCTACACTAGAGAAATTCTTCACGATTCCTTATCAGTATCACAAGTAACTTCATTGATCAAACTGTATCTAAATGAACACAAAAACTAATTCAAAGTATTCTTAACTTTATAGGAACGACTAAGCACAAAAAATGGAAAAGATGGGTCAGAAAACGTAAATAATCAGTTTCCACATATTTGCAACAGTTTATACGTATGCGCCCCGCACGTATCCCTCATATTAATAAGAATAAATTTATAAAAATAGCATAAATAATATTTAAAAGATATGTTTGTGTAACAATATAAGAATTTAGAAAGAAAATTATGAATTTCAAATTGATAAATGATTATGTTTAAGAGTCTGATCCAGTCTCATTTATGATGTAATAAATTTTATCTTGTTTGTAAATATTTTTTTTACTTTTCAATATATAATTATTGAGTATAACATGAACTTTTGTGCCCAGCAAAAATTAAAGTATCAGAGCCTAGGAATTGTTTTATGAGATTTAAAGTATATGGGATTCAACATAGATGTTTGATTATTATGAATATTGGAGAAAGTAGTATTAAAAATACTAGACTTGAAGAGGTAGATATACCTCAAAACCTTGATTTATTAAACAAGTGGACTATTCCACAAGTTCCTATACATACGATCTATGATTATGGTTTCTTTGATAGAATATCTTCTAAACAGTTGATAAAAACTACTGAGCAGTCTCTTGCTTTGAACTCTTCTGAACAAACTGTTCGTTTATTGAATGAATGTGATATTATGCTGTATAAAAAGAAATATAGCTTTATGCATATAGGCCTAGTTCAAATTGCTTTTAAGCCTTTAACCCTTAAAGGGTTGCCTGAATCTTTTATGGCTGCATTAAGAGATGCTAGAAATTTAAATTTTAGACAATCTCTTATGGGTTCTATTGAATCTACGGTGGCATATGGTCCCGTATATTTTAATATTCAACCCAATTTACAATTATCTTTATCTGATGTCAATATTCTTGATGCTTTAACATTAAATGTTAAGACTCATGGTTACAACTATGCTCCTGGATCAGAACTTATATGTTTATCTTATATAATTTATTATAAGTTCTTGTCTACTCTTACTCCTCGATGCAAATTGACAGATATGTCAAATGAGACTATGATTTTTGAAACAAATTTTGCAAAATCCAAAGTCACCACTAGGAGACTTATTGGATGGGATAAAATTAATTTTCCCTCTACTTGGATTTTAGACTCTGTTATATCTCCGAGTCAACAATCTGAAGATGTTACTAATCATGATTATTCGCATATCAGCCAAACTCCTGAAGGTAGAATTTGCATTCAGTTTGAGGACAATAAGTCCTTAACCCCTTACAGGCATTCATATACTGGTAGTAGAAGATTATCTACTTCTGCAGGTCATTCATATATTGACCCTCTTGAACCAATCTATGGTCCGGCCAGATTAAATCGTGTCGCTTCTCTCCATACAATTGACACGACTGATGGTAATAAGCGTGTTGATCGTATAAAGGTTTCGAACAATATTGTTAAAGATGATAATTCTGATAAGGATATTCCTACTTTATCCGATATGAATTTTGATTTTAATAAAACTTAAATGATTAAGTTCCAAATTGATTTTAGTCCGGGTTCACCGGCAAGACAACATATTTTAAAGGAATTTTGTCAAGAAAAATGGAAAAGTTTTAAAAACTGGTATACTGAATTTTATAACAATGATGACAAAAGAAATATTTCCCAAGAGTTTTATGAAACCTGTGCTTTACATAATCAAATTATATATTTTGCTCCTTGGTTTATAACCACTTATATGCCTTTATATATTAAAGTTCTTGAAAGAACATATCAAGAAAGTAATGGCAATCTTATAACGAGTATTTATCCTCCACAAAATCCTTTTATTTTACCAAATAATACTGGTATTACTTTTGCTGCTTTTCAAAAATTTATTGATGATGATGTTGCTAGCAAAGGTATAAAGGAAATTAATAATTTGATTTCTCAAAATAACTATTTGTCTTTATATGTTAAAGTTTTGGGAGAACATATCAGTTCTCTTGATTCTAAACTTGATTATTTAACTGAGTTGGTGAAGAAGATTGGTATTCCTTCTTCGTCTGACATGTCTATGGTGGTTCATTCTGCTCACGTTATACCTAGCTAGCCTGAAACTTCTACAAGGCTAGAACCCTCTATTCAGAGACCTCCAGAGATTACTGGATTCAAGATCAAATCTAAGGAAGATTTGGAAAAGCTAGTCAATGAAAAACTAGCAGAGTTAAATCTTAAGCCTTTAGAGCTCGCTTCTGAATTTGCGGAGAATATTTTAGATCCGACAAAAGATTATAAGGAAGAGACCAGATCTGAACTTAATAAGCTCAGAAAATTGGGAAAGAGATATGGAGATATGCCAAGAATGGATACATATTATTATCCTAGACCAACACCTCAAGATGTTTTGGTGGAAGAAAGGGATTGGAACCAAACCAACACCAGTTATAACGGTGATGCCATCTATGAATGGAATTTAGATGGTTTAACAGATAAGTATTCTGGTACATCGGATGTTAATGTACTCTACGATCTGCAAAGCTACTTCAGACAAGAATACAGAAACAGTAATTTGCAGAATGATAGTAGCAGGATTCACCGGCCAATTAAGAGGTTGGTGGGATAATTTCATGACATCTGAGGATAGAGCAGCGATCTATAACGCTGTTAAATCTGAACCTGGAGTTGATAACCTAGGAAGAGCCTTAGTAGCCGGAAGACAAGATTGTGTCTACACATTAGTACTTACTATTATTGAGCACTTTAGTGGTAGATTCACCAACATGTACGAAAATATTCGAACGTTGTTGAATGGACTTAGATGTAAACATCTAGGCGAATTTAGGTGGTATAAGGACACCTTCCTTAGTCGGGTAATGGATCTACCCGAAAGTAATAGTGATCATTGGAAAGGTAAATTTATTGATGGTTTACCACACCTATTTGCAGAAAGAGTAAGGAAAGCTCTTCGTGGAAATAATATCCAAATTATGTATAATAATTATACGTATGGACGTCTTATCGGAGTTTGCACACAAGAAGGATTAAACCTGTGCAATGAATTGAAGCTGAATGCACAGCTTAAGAGACAGAGTCTAACTGAAAAGAACCAGTTAGGAGATTTCTGTCAACAGTTCGGAATGGCAAGAACTGTCGCAACTTCTTCAAAAGGGAAGAACAGAAAAAATGGCCAAGATGAATTTTACCAAAGGAAGGGTAAAAGACGACATCGTCGATCAAAAGAGGAAAGATATTTCCGAAGGAAACATCGAAAAGAAAAAAGATTTGTTAAAGACAGATCTGGAAGAGATTTAAAGGATATTAAGTGTTATAGATGCGGACAATTTGGTCATATTGCCCCAAATTGCAAGAAGGAACGGATCAAGGCCCTAGCCATGGACTTGGATGATAAATCCAAAGAACAGATTATGAAGATAATGGATGAAACTTCAGTCAGTGAGAGTGATTATACTTCTTCCTCTGAGTCTGAAGCCTCTATCAAATTATTTGATTTACCCGATGATAATGATTGTGATAAGTGTAATACAGGTACAGGAAATTGTTCTTGTGATAACCTGGACTTTTATAAATTACAATCTCAGTTTCAAAATAATTTTGAACTTAAACCTATAACTTTTGATAATGTTTTAGAATTATTAAAAGAAGTCACTGATAATGATTTAAGAGAAAAAATTATCAGTATGACCTCTATTTCAAAATCGGCAGATAAGCCTATTCAGAAGAAAGATATTTTGGAGGAAGCTCCATATTCTATGGCGGAAGTTCAAAAAAGACTTTTACAAAAGAACTCGCCACAAAATATGAGTCTTCCTAATTATACTTCTTCAATGGATGATTTAAAATCTGAAGTTGAAAAATTGAAAAATGAGATTAAATTTCTTAAACAAAATCAAATGATTTTAGACCATCGTATGAACCAAATGGAACATACTATGAGTCGTGATAAAGGAAAAGAAGTTGTAAAAGAAACAAATGATTCAAATGAAATTTCTGATTTTGCCAAAAGGGTTATTTCTTCTCCAAATGATGATTTATTCATAGGAATGATGCAAGTAGTGACTTCTCATAGATGGTATGTCAAGTGCACTATTTTAATTGATGATAATTTTTTCATTACTGAAACTGCTCTTATTGACAGTGGAGCAGACATGAGTTGTATTCAGGAAGGAATAATTCCTACCAGATATTATCAAAAAACTTCTCATAAAATTAGTTCTGCATCTGGTGATAAAATGAAAATAGATTATAAATTGCCTAATGCTTATATTTGCAAAAATAAAGTTTGCATTCCACATTTTTTTCATTCTTGTTAAAGATAAAATGTTTCCTCCTATCATACTAGGAACTCCTTTCATACAAGCTATTTATCCTCTTACTCATGTTGATAACAGAGGTTTTCATGCTACTTATAATGGTAAAAAGATAGTTTTCCAGTTTATAACTGAACCTCTTACTAGAAATATAAACACTTTGATTGATAAAAAGGTTTTTCATATGAAATCTTTACAACATGAAATATATAGCATGTCTATAAATAATGTTTTACAATCTTCAAAAGTTCAGGAAAAAATTAAAATAATTTCTGAACAATTTGCTGTTTCTATATGTGCTGATCATCCAAGTGCTTTTTGGAATAGAAAAAGGCATGTGGTTTCTCTTCCATATGAAGACTCTTTTTCGGAGGAACATATTCCTACCAAGTCTCGACCCTGTCAGATGAATTTGGAATTACTTGAATTCTGCAAAAAAGAGATTGATAATCTTTTACAAAAGGATCTTATAAAACCTTCAAAGTCACCATGGTCTTGTACAGCTTTGTATGTCAACAATGCTGCAGAAAAGAAACGTGGTGTACCAAGATTGGTAATAAATTATAAACCTTTAAATAAAGTTTTAAAGTGGATCAGGTATCCTATCCCTAATAAACGGGATCTTTTGTCCAGATTATATGATGCCAATATATTTTCAAAATTTGATTTAAAATCTAGATATTGGCAGATTCAGCTTTTTAAAGAGCATACTTATAGGACGGCATTCAATGTCCCATTCGGGCAGTATGAGTGGAATGTTATGCCTTTTGGTTTAAAAAACGCACCTTCTGAATTTCAGAAAATCATGAATGATATTTTTAATCCATATATGGATTTTTTCATTGTCTATATTGACGATATTTTAGTATTTTCTAAAACTTTAGAATTACATTATAAACATTTAGATATTTTTAAAAGGGTTATTATTCAAAATGGGTTAGTTATATCTAAACCCAAAATGAGTCTTTTTCAGACAAATGTCAGATTTCTTGGTCATTATATTTGTCAGGGAAAAATAGTTCCTATTCAAAGATCCATTGAATTTGCTTCAAAGTTTCCTGATGTTATTAATGACAGGACTCAATTGCAAAGATTTCTTGGAAGTCTAAATTATATTTCTCCTTTCATTAAAGATTTGTCGACAGATCTAGCTCCTTTATTTGAAAGACTAAAAAAGGGTCATAATTCGCCATGGTCTGATATGCATACTGATATTGTTAAAAAGGTAAAGGAGAAGGTAAGCTCTTTGCCTTGTTTAACCCTGGCCAATCCCAATTGGCAGAAAATTATTGAGACCGATGCTTCTAATATAGGTTTCGGCGATATTCTTAAACAGTTAAATCCCCATGATAAAAGGGAGTATCTGATTCATTATTATTCAGGAAAATGGACTGAGGCCCAACAGAAATATGCTACGGTGGCTCATGAGATGCTCACAATTGTTAAATGTGTCTTGAAATTTCAAGATGATCTTTATAACAAAATTTTTTTGATAAGGACTGATAATAATGCAGTCAGATTTATATTTAATAAAGATTTTAAACATGATGCCTCAAAAATTATATTTGCTAGATGGCAGGCTCAATTAGCGCCTTTTGATTTTGAAATAGAATATAAAAAAGGGAGTGATAATTCACTGCCAGATTTTTTAACAAGAGAATTTTTAAATGAAAACTAACAAAATTTGTTTTCATTGCAGAATGAGGCCACAATGGCCGTCCCAGTTCTCCTCTAATAGAGGAAGGGGAAGAAACCCAGGTCGATATAACGACCGAGGAGGAAATTCTACCACCGGAAGTTATACTTCTCGGGGCTCAAGTTCAGGGAGTTATACCTCTCAAAATCCTATTATTAGAAGAGGGAATAGAACTCTTGTCAATGAGAATATTTCTCAAAGAGAGGAAACTGAAACTTCATCCTCATCAATTAACCTGGAAGATATTCCGAGAAACAGCCCATTATATGAGGCTCTGCAGCAACATATGGCTAGCAGAAAAAGGCAAGGTAATACCTACGCCTCTGTCGCCATGGAGACGACAGAAGATCAGAAAAATTATGAAAAGGTCTCCAAAAGAGAAGTTATACTTCTACTTGAGAATAAAGATATCCGATGGAAAGACGATATTTGGGAGATAACCCAAAAATACTTAATGGAAAAGTTATATTTCCCGGGTGAATCATATAAAACCCGAAGTTATTATGAGAATATTCTCCTTTCTACAGGAAGTGCAGAGATATCTCACTTCAGAGACAATAGAGATGAGACAGTTTATAACTTCTCAAAGCTTATTATAAAACGGATTATATCCATAGAAGAGTGGGGTATCTCCACCATGAAAGAAAAACAAGTTATACTTGAAGGTGGAAGGATGAATTTCACCTATTGGGATTATATCCAAGCCTTTTCATATGTTTTGTATTATAATAATGATAAACATAAGCATACATGGTTCATAAAGGTATGCTCGAAAATATTTCAAAAGGCTATACCAAATTGGTTTTTGAACTGGTGGACATTCCACGGGCCTTCGATCAGGATATTGCCTGAGCAAATTAAAGAATTATATGACTCTTGGATACAAGTGTCCCCTGATCTAGATCGGTTATACCGAGAAGAACATATCAGTTCTCCTGAAAATATCAGTCAAATTATGTTCTTCATAGAATTTTCTATTCCTTGGATTCACAAATGGATCCCCGAATTCGGTTATACCGAAGAACAGATCAACCTATTATAATAACTTCTGGGACAAGATGCTAAAAATTGACCCAGTGACTAAACAAATGTATGGACAAGAAACCATTGATGATATCAACAAAACCTTAAAAAGGTATCAAGAAAAAGAAAAATTTGAAACCATTAAAGACAGCCCCCTCAGACATATTGCGAGGAAGATAGCCTATCAACCGGGAAATAAAACCCAACAGATTGAGGATTATCTTAATCTTGTAAAGAAAAATCTGCTGGAATCATTTGAACAAATCTCCAGCAAATCTGATACCTCTATGAAGAGTCCATCAAACTATGAGGACTCTCAAGTGGATGAAGAAGCAGACACCGAAGACGTGTTAAGAGAAGCAGAAAAGCTCCTCCAACAAGATAGAATCGAAGATGGAGATAGCGACGAAAATTTCATCCAGAGAATGTTGAACGCACAAGGAAAGAAGAAAATCGGATAAGATCAAAGAACCTTGTGGTGGACCCATTGACAGATATATCTGTCGCAGTGCAATAATAGAGCACACTGTAGTTACTGTACAAAGAATTTTTTTTATTTAAGGAGGCCTCTGCCTCATTTGTAAATCATCAGAAGTTTTCATTTTCTTTCTCTCTCTAGTTTTGCTCTGCCTTCTCTCTAAAAGAAGACAAAGCTTTTGTAAATCCTCTTGTAATTTTCAAATTTGTATAGAAAAACAGAAAATCGTCCAAGTTTTGGACACAACCTCCGGTCTCAAGATATTTTATTTTTGTCTTTTAATTTACTATTTCTCCGATGGCCGTGCTTATAGCCGGCTAAACATCTATCTATGTTGAATCTCCATACTATTTGAATCTCCATAAAAGATGAACTAGACTTTATTAAAATCAAGAGATTTTATTATAAGAACTTTAAAGATATTGTATTGATATTAATAGCTTGGTTCGGAGATGGTGGTACAGTCGGCGAATACTGTAGATCGTGGATTTGCCTTTGTGGCTACGTGCAGTTGCCCAGTGAAAAAGCCCGTTATTTGGAGTTGTTTAGGGCTGTTGTTATCCCAGGAAGCCCCTAAAAAGGTATCCTGCACACATGGTCTCAAGATCCGGCAGTATTCTTTGCTCAGACAGGCCCCATGTTTCGGTGAAAGTTTACCATACAGCTATTAATCTATATACAAAATTTTTATACAGTTCATATAATAATCTCTCTTTGTTTTGATTCTTGTTTGAAGACAAGGGTATTATTTGGATAAGGTCTATCACCATCGAGCGGACTACCGTATATATATATATATATATATATATATATATAAGATATAAAATATTATAAAAATAGATAAAAACTCAAACATATATGTAAAATTATGAAATATAATACAAAAAAATTATTAGCTCTTCAACTAATATTCACTACTAAAAAAACTGTAAAAAGAGATGTAAAAAAGAGACCTCATGGGTTCTCTTTTCTTGAAAAAGAGACCTAAAAAGAGATCTCAATGGTAGATCTCAAAAACGTAGGTCACTTTTCGCTAGAGACCTCATGGGATCTCCAAAAGGAGACTATGAGAAGTCTCCGAGTAATTTTTTAAATTTTTGTAAAATGAGACCTCATGAGGTCTATCTTTTGTTTTTCTTTTATTTCTAAATTTTTATCATAAGTGACTTCATGAGGTCTCCAATTTATTTTATAATGATTTAAATATTTATTTAATTTCCTGAAAGGAGACCTCAGGAGGTCTAATCTTCAATTTCATTTTTCAAAAAAATTGCATAAAAGAGACTTCATGATGTTTCCTTTATGCATTTTGTGGAAAACAAATTTGAATAAAAGAGACCTCATGAAGTCTCTTTTATGCGTTTTATGAGAAATGAAATTGTAGATAAGAGACTCACGAGGTCTCTTTTTTATAGAAAAAAAATGGCAGCATATTACTGCTTCTGCTGCCCACCTACTATTTTAAATCAATTCAATAATATATACAATATAATCAGCTAAATCAAACTCAAAGAGCTCACAACGACCAATTAAACTATAATAAACACATTTACTAAATAGTCTCAAATCACACAATATTTAAATAAACTTTAAAGTAGTTTAAAAGACATAAGTCATAAACTAAACAAAATATCAGAAATATGCATAACATTTTATAATCCTTACAAACCATATTCAAATAGTATAAAATTTAGTGTATCCAACACAACATTAAATTCAATAATGAGGAGGTGTATTTTCCACATGATCATCCTCATATTAATACTCATCATTGTTGGGCGCATCTACTAGACCGCTGGATTGACCATATACTTGATGATGAATAGATTGAGACTGGGAGGGCGAACTGCATCACTGGAACAAGGTGGAATTCCTCCCAAAGCTAGTAAGGTATCTAAATATGCATTCATACCTGCATACTCTACGTCCCTCTGCCTTTTTCTAGTCTGGAAGGCTTCAGTTTGGCTAGATAGCTCAACAACCTTTTGCTCCATAGCCAAATTGTCTCCTGACGCATCAATCCATCATCATGGGAACTACCTAGGCCTTGTAGCCCAGAATGAAATTCACAAAATGTTTTTTGAGGCATATCATAAGCAGTTCCATACCTCCTCGGACCACCAACTGAGTCTAGACACATTCTCTCAACCTACTCTTGGTTAAGTGGTATGCCTCGCTATCAACTAGCTAAGTCTGACGAAAATCCACAATGGATTATTGAAATTAAGCCTGAATTCCACAATAATATTATAAGAATATAATTTTTAAAAAAATAAAAAAAATACTTACTATAAATCGAAGGGAGTAAAAAGAAAGAAAAAAGATAGTGAAAATTGAAACCTTATAATATTTTAGTCAAAATTATGACCTTCAAAAATAAATAATTCTTTTAAAATTTCAGGCGCATCTTTTATGTTTTTATCTTTCAAATTTGGGATATTTATGTTTGGAGCTCTCTGCAATTAGTTCACTTTTAATACATATGCTTGAACCTTTTTTTTTAATTATCTTAATATAAGTTTCTTTTTTTAGAAAAAATTTTCTTTCTATTTTGTCTCTATTTATTCCTTTATTTTTATTTAATTGAATTGGTTTCATCCTGTGACCTGTTCTCTTTTGAGGAATAGTTAAAGGCTAATACTTTTAGCAATTCCACTAAGTAGAAGTTGAGAGGCCAGAAATTTATATAAGGAAATTTAAAAAAAAAAGAAATAAAATGTCATCGCTAGAATTCTACTGTAGATATATATATATATATATATAAAATAAAATAAATATTACTTTAAATTAAATGCTTTTGTAGGTCAGCTCAGCTCGTGGCTCACCCAAATGTCTGAATCTTCAAATATTTTCTTCTTCCTTGTGTGTGTGGCCTTGAATAACTCATCTTGAGTTAAAGGCCTCCCTAGTTCCTTTTCCAGCAAACAAAATTAATTTAGATATTAATCAAGAATAATTAAATATTAATCATCTACAATATATATAACTTAAAAAAATCAACCTACCAGTTTCCTCCTCATATTCCCCTGGCTCTGAGCCCCACACCTATGTAGAGAGCTACCCCTGAAAAAACCTCTAGTCTTCTTTCCAATCTCGCTCATCTACTTGAACCTCAGATCGATCGCTCAGTTGTGGCAGAAACTAAATGTGGAGTAAATCCATCTGAACATAAACCCAACCTAATATTCTGGGGTTCTACTGCAAATAGTGGAAATGTTTTATCAAACTGCTTCCATAGCACCATCTGATGAATGACATATAACACTAGATGGTCTTCTATTCTCATGGTGTCATCTCATATGAGGAGCAGAGCTATTTGATGCATACAACCTCTTTAACCTTGGTATAAGAGGTAAGTAGTGCAACGCATTAACAACAACTTTCTTTTCGCTAGGAGCCTGCTTAAAACGAGCCTTGCACAAAATTTACAAAATTTTAGATCAATATCATCCTTATAGTATAACATGCAACCATTTTCACAACAATCGATTCTCATCAGCGACAGTTCTAACTTTGACACCAACCTCTTTGTTTTATAGAAATTATCAGGTATCTCTAGATTTGGGTCAACTAATTCATCCATAAGGTCAATCACAAAGTCCATTGCCCCCTGAGGAATATTCCAATCTAATTTGATACTCTATAACCTAACAACATTAGACAATTGGGAGTGCGGACTCCCATTATATAAAGGCTGACTAGCAGCTTTCAATTGTTCAAAAAAAATGTCAAATTCATCATTGGGAGCTTCTTCATCATGGTCAACGAATTCAAAATTGGAATGCATCTCATACGTATCCTGAACTATGTCATGCATTCTATAATTTTTGGATCTTAGATTTTACCTGCATACTACTTTCACCAACAACATAGTGTTGAAATCTATCAAAATTATTATCAATTTCTCCATGACTAGTACGCACAGTATAGTCTTCTTTAAATCCCTTTTGATAGAGATGAAGTCCAACAATCTCTAATTTTTCATAATTTCTACATTTACATTTCACACAAGGACACTTAATCAAGCCATCAAGTTGAAAAAAGTTCCAGTGTCATTGCATAATCCATAAAATCATCAACCTCTTCTACAAATTCAGGCCTCATACCCACTTGATCAAAATTAGGTTTATTATATATTCAACTACGATCATCTACACAAAAATGATAAAATTTAAATTTGTTAAATAATACATTAAATAATAATTTAAGATTTTTTAATATTATTGAAAATAGATAGTAAAAGATTTATTTGGGAAAAAATGATTTTGCAAAGATTTGTCTTTTTTAATAAAAGATTTGGTCTCCATTCCATCTCTTCCCTTTCTACTGATAAAATGTAAAGTACAAGTGAGATTGTACCTAGAACAGAGAAGGAAAAATCTTGTCATATATAATTCTACAATTCACAGCTTTCAAGCAATCATGAATAGGTTCACTTACTACAAACAACAGCTGGAAGTTCACTACTATTTAAAGTGATCATTGAAGTTATATATTTTACTACATTTTATTAAATGAATAATTAATCACACAAAGTTTACTAAAGAAAAAGTGACGTACACATATCTGAATGACTCATGTGTTCTTGAATGTTTCAAATAAAGCATTGATAATTCAATCTCAATCACACAATAATATGTACTACAACAAATTGATATGATTCCACAAGTTTAATTTTTTCAGACACACATATCCACTGAAGCTTTATTTGTGTTGAAAAAGTTCATATTACCTAGTTGTTCACGCTAGTACAGATACAAAAACTAGAAATACTTAGCCAACGTAAAACTAGTATTTCACTTAGTAGAGGGGGAAAAAAAAGAAAAAAAAATTGAAGTTTGCTTTTTCTGACTACCAGTATTGCTAACTATGTATTCCATTAAGAATTTATTGTGAAAAAACATGAAATTAGTAGGCATAAAACTCGTCATTGTGCCCCAAATTCACAGCAATTGTGACTCGGCTATTAATTTTAAAATTAAGAAAAAGGAAAAAACGAAACTTACCTGGGAATCTGCGAAAGAGGCGGGAGAGCAGCGGGAGCAGTGGCTGATGGAAGAGAAGTGACAGTTTGGTGAGAGTTCTAGGGTTTTGAGATAAAGGGGGGAAAATGGGTACCATTGGGTTAATAAAAATTTGGTATATATACTTCTATTAGAAGGAGACCTCGTGACGTCTCCTTTTTTTTTTTAAAATTATATTTGATAGAATTTGACTTAAAAGATATATTTTCATTATTATTTTTTTCATTAAAATATCATTTACAAAAATATTATATATGCATTTTGATCGATTGTTTATTTGTTCTAACTAAAATTTTGGTACAATTAAAGTACTATAACAAATTAATTAAATCAGAAATATTTTCAAGAAGTGTTAGTATCAATTATGAGAACATTCATTTTTTAAGTCGTAAAACACTCAGGATTTAATATATAAGTTGCATTTTGCTATTGCATAATAAAATAAGTTTATTAGAGTTCGAAGATAATTTTGTTAGATTTAATAGAATTACATAATATTCGTGAGCCTTTATTTTAAAATTTATTCTTATCGATGTTAATTGACTATATAATTTTTTATATTATAATTATGCAATTGTTATTTTTGATATCTTTTCTAAACAGTAATTTGCTTTAATTTATTTACTTTTTTTTTTATTATTACTAGTTTTATTTATCCAGAAAATAAAATTATTATTATTATTATTGTTGTTGTTGTTGTTGTTGTTGTTGTTGTTGTTGTTGTTATTGTTACTATTATTATCAAGGAAATAAATTTATTATTATTATAATTATTGTTGTTATTGTTGTTGTTATTATTATTATTGTTATTATTATTATTATTTTGTTATTATTATTATTATTGTTATTGTTATTATTGATTGTTGTTGTTGTTATTATTATTGTTATTATTTTTATTGTTATTGTTATTATTATTTTTATTATTGTTGTTGTTATTGTTATTATTATTTTTATTATTGTTGTTGTTATTGTTATTATTATTATTATTATTATTATTATTATTATTATTATTATTATTATTATTATTATTATTATTACTGTTGTTGCTATTATTATTACTGTTGTTGCTGTTATTATTATTATTATTATTGTTATTATTATTACTATTATAATTATTGTTATTATTGTTATTATTGTTATTATTCATATTATTATTGTTGTTATTATTATTATTGTTGTTGTTGTTGTTATTATTATTATTGTTATTGTTCTTATTATTATTATTGTTATAATTGTTATTATTATTTTCGCAATATCATGCTTTCCAGTAAAATTTGACTTTCTAAAAAAAATATATTTTTATGAATACTCATATATAAAAAGTTTTTTTTAAAGAAAAAGTGAACTTACCTGATAAATTTGCAGTTTCCCTTTAGTGTTTCTTCTAATAGTGACTAATAAACATATTCTAGATTTTAAAATCATATTTATATAACCTATTGAACATAATTTAATAGAATAAATAAGATAATTCATTATCACTTAAATGAGGTATTTGAAAAATATCAAAAGGTTTTTAGTCTTGCAAGGAAAAATTACATGCTGTGATATTAAGTCTTCTTTTTGTTAGTAATATACGAAATTTGAATAGATGAAATTAATATGATAATATGGATTAAATTTATTTTTTAAACTGTAAATTGTATTGTCTTTTATTCACATATTTAATGCATAAAAAATATCAAGATGAAAATAGAGATGTTTGGTGTGGAAGTTGAAACGTGCAACAAGTAAAATTTAGAGCCTCTTAATTATGTGTATCTCATGTAGTATAATAAAATTATTTTTTTAATAAACTTTTTTTGAAATAAAAGATATTTCAGTAATCTAATTTTTAATTTAAAAGCTTTTTATTAATAATATAATAAGATATAGATATAGAAAGATTAATTCAGTGATCCTTTTTCAATAAGAGTGTCACACCCCACCCTGGAGGGTATGGCGGGCACCTGGTGCCTGCTAGACTCTGGACTGCTAGATGGTCCAGCCTAAGCACGTCTGGTGCTTTTGGTTGGCCCTGACTCTATTCCAACGAATCAACCGGCTATATAGCGGCTGTAAACACAGCCTCCGGCCAATTGGCCTATAGCCACCTGTACCTGCACTATCAGCTAGCCAGAACACATTCAATATAGGGAAACCTATGCGGGCCGACAAGGCCACCATGCTGTCTAGTTATCTGTAACTCAACAATGAAATACTGGAAAGCTACGTGACCGACAAGGTCACCACTACTGTCAAGCATGGCCCCACACGGCCAACATAAAAGAAATAAAGGTACTAGCAGCTATACAACTGCACGGCCTCACACGACTGGCTCAACTGATCACAGGGAAATCTATACAGACTGCAAGCCTCTAGGAATAACAATAGAAATGATCGGGACAGGGCCCCGACCTACCCGTACTGTATATCAAAGAAAACAAAATACACCTTTGGAATTCAGTCTCCGGATGACAGGAGCTGAATACTCGATCGCTGACAAGAATCACGAGGGATCGCCTCCTCGTCTATTGGTACCTGCAGGCAAGTAATGCAGCGCCCCACCGGGTGTCAGTATCGCTGGTACTGAGTATGTAAAGCAATAACTGAAAGGAATATCTGAAAACAACATTACAACTGATGAAACTGAAATAGGAAGGAATAAATTAACTGTCTGATAATGTAAATTATGCCTACTCTTAACTATACTGGAAGGAGTAGGAGCCATACCTGGAGATGTATCGTTCTACTGTCGATCTACTCGTATCTAGTGCAACATGGCATAACATAACATAACATAGCACACACAAACCTTACCCGGCCCCTATAAGCCGGGAGGTACAACCAGCACAAAATCTATACCCCTACCCCGGTCATCCCATCTCCTATAATAGCTATAAGCATCCTGCCGGTCCCCTGAGTATGCACTTGGGCTCGCTGAGCCCTTGACTATAATTGTACCTGAGTCCGGAGGACTCCTGAATCAACACCCGGGCGTATCCGCTCGACTGGGGTGTATAAGGGCCGACCAAGGCACAATATGGGGAAAACTGGCATCCCATCTTCGTCCCCTGTGGGACGGCATGCCACTCCGTAGAGCGACGTATCCTCGTCCTCTGGCGGGCGAGTCGATACAGCTATTAACCCTGGGGCGGTCAGGGATGCTAGGTAATCCAACCCCAAGACAATACAGTGGTCTCAACTAGTAATACTATCTGCATATCCCACATACTGAAGCTAATGATAATAAAGTATTTGTACATACTGTATGCTGAACTAGTGATAGTGATATGTATGTATTTAATACGTGCAGGGACTGATAATAGTATATATATACATAAATATAACCTTCCGCCATACTGTACTGAGTCTAGTATAGAACAAGATATAGTTCTTCTGCTGGAAATCATGCTGTATAACTGAGTTTCTATAGTAACATGATTTACTATTTCTAACATGCTTTCTAAACTTTATTTTAACCTATCATTCTACTTCTGAGATACCTTACATGTATTTACATTGCTTTACTAGGTTTCAACTGAATACGATAATAACCCAACATTCTTTGCTAAATCACATGCTGGACATGCTGTACCGTTTCTAACACTTGTATCAGGATTTATATCGTGCTAGCAAGTTTCACGCTATACATAACATGATGCTTCTAATATCGTACCAACATTCGTAATAAACATAAAACACGACTTCTGAACATTCTACTGGCCTTTGAACTACTTTACTATACCAAGATTACTAACTTGCCGAGGAAACTAGCTTTACATACCTTCGCTTCTGATTTCCCGACTAACTGGCGTAGCTTGGTCAGTATTTCAGCTATTCCTCCCAACTGCATTCATATATATATCAATCAGTACTAAATACAACTTTATTCTGAAGGACGACATCACTTTCGATATAATTATAGACTAACTTAGGCTTATCGAAAGACGGTCAAAAACTCGTCATTTTTCAGAAGTCCAAAAGGGAGAAATACTCACTTCACAGCTAGAAACACATAGACACTAGTTTGGAGCAATTCCACTTACCTTAGTCCGGTAGCTCGACGATTCGTCGGCCGTATTTCGCGAAACTAAATCCGTAGGAATGCTCTCTGCTGCTAAATACCTCGGTATCTGAGGTTAATTTGAGTTTGGACAACGTTTGGCAGCGTAATCGAACGATTATATGTTAACCTCCTTCGTCCCTCTCTGTTTTCCTACGTTCTATGGAAATTTTTATAAGTTTTAATGGATTAAAACCGAAGTGGGGCTTTATATACTTGGGCCTGGACAAGGCCAACGTGTCACGGAGCCAACGCGGAGGCTCCACCTCCGTGACACGTTGCCATCACGGAGGGGCTCTGCCTTGGCTCCTTCCGCGATGGTTCGACAGGTTTCTCGTCCGATCTTTTTTCCGGGCCTTTCTTTAGCACGTATGGCCTTCAAATATGCTTAACCAACGCACGAATAGGCCATCTAGGTGCCGAAAATCTTACGGGGTATAACAAAGAGTGACATTGCCGGTCAGGATTTCGTTCAGAGTTGTTGACTTCTTGTGATACTATATTAATGAACAAGTTGTTGTTTTCTACAGTACACATAATACATTTGATTTTTTAGTAAATCTGGGATATAAAATGAATTATGGCTATCTAAAAAGGCTATAGAATATAGTGAGAATATCTAAATACCATCTAAATTTGATGTATTTGTTTTTAAAAATTTTCTCTAAATTATTGATGATCTTAATTACTTCTTTAAATTTGTCTATATGATAGTCTTTAACCTCCTGCACTATCATATCTTAAGAGAGTGAGATACACTCTCTTGCCATGTAAAATTTTTATCCAATGTCATTTTTTAAAAATATTTCTTAAATTTTTAAAATTTATTAATTTTTTATATTTAATTTTTCAATTAGTAAAATTCTATTTTTGCTTGAACTCTACTTTTTAAGTAAAAACAAAATTTTTGGTTAAAAATAATGAAATTATAATTAGCTTTCTTTTACAGATTTTTCTCGAAAAGAAAAAATTTACTGCTGAAATAGATAGTCATTATATCTAAGTAAAATATAATAAAAATCATATAGTTGAAACTTTATTATTCTGCTAAAATTTTTTATTTCACTAAAAATAAAGGAGCTCTAACCGAGTTTTTTTTTGTTCTAGGCTTTTCCGATAAGAAAATAATAGTTATTGCATCTTAACAAGATATAAAAAATTACACAATTGCAACTCCATTATTGGGGTTAATTTGTTTTTATATGTGAATAACAATAACGGGACTCAAACTTTTTTTAGTTGATTTAGGCCTGAAAAGAGAGTACACAGTTGAAATAATAGTATTTAGTATTATTGTAGGTTACACTATTATATTTTTTAATTATTATTTCATATACTACCTTTTCACTTTCCAATTATTTTATCTTCTAAGCTTCTACAAGTTACAATAGTATTTATACATAATCCTTTAATGAAGATCTGTACCATTAAGTAGACTCAATATGAAAAATATATGTCCTTGTGTCATGATCATACTCTACACCTTTTTATAGGTAATGTGAAGTTGTTGCATTCTTTCTTCTTTTTGATAGTTTTTCAAATATTTTTTGATTTACCTTCTTGTTTGTTGTTGTTGGCATTTTTGGTTTGTATGAAATATCCATAAACTTGATAAAAGCAGACAAATCTGTAGATTAAATTTACTCTTGGCTCGTGGCTTATATTTATGTCCATCATGCTAACTTATATTTTATGTAATTCTTGCACTTTTCTACATAAGTGTTGAATTTTTTTTATTTTCATTTTATTTAGGCGATCTTATCACGCTTTATACTTAATCATCATCAAAGAAAAATTAGCAAACTAAGATAACCAAAATGCCAATTCAATCATTTTGAATTTACACTTATCGCAACTCTATATTTAATTAATTAATATGGATATACACGTGTGAAACACGTGTCCAGAAACTAATATTATCTAATAGAAATGAACTATTAAGATTGACGAACTACCACCTAATAATGTTTATGAACCTTTTAAGAGAAAAGTCGTATAATTATGAATAATATCTATCTAACTTTATTTAATTATTTATTTTCATATTTCGTACAATATAGTTGCACAAAATTTAGCGGGATCTATCTCTAAACTTTTAGTCTATTGTTAACTTAACCGTGTGTCTTATCAATTAATATTATGCCATTATTTAATATTGTTACACCCAGTAAGTTCTATCGTTTAACCGACACGCACGTACTTATATTGAGAATTTTGGCGTATGACGCATATGGAAAAGGGCTTGGGGAATGGATATACAAGCACGACATCGAGCGAGCAGGAGGCCGGACCCGGAGGCCAGGCACACTGGGTGACGCACGACGCCTGCCATCCCGGTGCCATGGCTGGCGCGTCGCGCCTCTTGCCTGGCTCGATGGGTGGCGTGTCGCGCCCCCTAGGCCACCGCCCACCTATATATATATATATATATATATATATATATATGTGTGTGTGTGTGTGTGTGTGTGTGTGTGTATGTATGTATGTATGTATGTATGTATGTATGTATATAAAATCAAGTGTAAAGTTTTTCATCTTAAAAGTTCCCCTCGACAGAGAAGAGAAAATAAGCGTGGATTTCTTTCGTTTATCGTCAAATTACGCCGCTAAACCCCGTCCAAACGCAAATTCCTATTGAATAACAAGTTTTAGGCCTACGAGGAACATCGATGCGGAGTTATTTCTTAAAAATTCACTCGGAGTATCAGAACCCAACCGAGTAAAAGTTGTCAGAATCGCTTCTAGTTGAGTCCTAAGAAACTATAAGGGATATATAAGCATTTCTACCTTCTAAACTCTTGGAAATTTGTGAGTTTTCGGCCGAATTAAATGAAGTTGAATTATAGTTAATATTATTGAAAGATATTGATAATTTTCGAATTTTAGTATTGAAAATAGCCTTATTCTCTTAGCATAAGAGCTGCAACTGGGTGAAATTACCAGCTACAGGATGGAACTAATTGGATAAGTGAGAATAGGCATTTGAGGTATGTTAGGGCTGATTCCTTTTGGCAAGTTATTTCTATTTCTTAACTGATGCGATTAAAACTGTATAGTAGCTTATGCCTGTAGTGTTGTGGTTAGCTGCTGCGAGACGAACTGAGGTTGTAACATAGTATCTCTTGTGGAGAAGTTGTAGTTAGTTTTGTTTATCGCCAGAGGCGACGAGGGGATTCGCTGTTAAGTTATCTACCATTTAAGGAGATTGGTAATGTGTTGCTGCCATGTTAAGGCCAAAGGGGCCTAAGATTAGCGGTTAGCACCCTTCATTAGTTAGGCAGCATGCAACGTAGTTGAGTAATACAATGTTCTACTCTATATATGTATATACAGTAAGTTCTCCTGCGAACAATTGGTGTGTCTTGACGCCTACAAGACTAGAATCACAATAAAACTGCCTTACCTCCTAGTTAGTGGCACCAAGGTTGTCGAATAGACCGGATGATAGCTTTTCAAATGAACTACCTAATGCTAGCAACCGAAAAGTTGCTTCCCACACAGATATAGTTATAGGAGCCCAGACGACTCAGATATAGTTATAGGAGTCCAAATGGCTCAGATACAGTTACATAAGCCCAGACGACTCAGAAATAGTTACAGGAGCCCAAATAGCTCAGATATAATTACAGGAGCCCAGACGACTCAGATACAGTTACAGGAGCCCAGATGGCTCAGATACGGTTATAGGAGCCCAGACAGTTCAAACACAATCACAGGAGCCCATAAGGCTCCGTTACAGCTTCAGAAGACAAGTATGCCATAGTTACCTTCTACATACGGGCCTATAGTGACATAGTTAGGGAGAGTATGATTGCTTGCACTTACCAAGGCTTATGGAGGCCCCAATCGGTTATTCTGTGCTGTTTGTACTTTCCAGGCTTATGCGGGCCAGGTTAGGTTCTTGTTTGCATAATATTTGGTAGCTAAAACCTATATTGTGAAATTTTGCAAGTTAACTTCTAGCCCTTATTACTGATTACCTCCAACTCTTTATCAGCTTTCATTTAGTCATTATTTACTGCCTTACATACTCGGAACATATTGTACTGACGTTCAACTGTTGGGCGCTACATACTTGCCTGAAGGTGCGGATAGATGTAGCTCAGGACCTTCTTAGCTAGTAGCCAGGTTTAGCAGCTCAGTCAGCTCCTTTCCTTCGAAGTTGATAGTTAGAAAAGTTTGCTCTTTTTGTTGTACAGTTTTGGATAGGCCGGGGCCCTATCCCGACCATTATTCCACTCCTAGACGCTTGCAGACTACAGTATTATAATTGTTTGTTGTTGTTGGCCGTGTGGGGCCTATGTATATCATATTTTATGTGTTGTCCATGTGGGACCTAGTTTAGCTAGTTAGTTAGCATCCTTGTCCGCGTTGTCGGCTATAGCATTGTTGGAATCCACATTTAGCTCATGTGATTAAATGTCGATTATAGTTCCTCCAACAACATAATACAGTTCAGTCCAGTTCAGTTATGATTCTTAGTCCAGTCCCGTTCTTCAGATTTTAGTCTAGGTTGTAGTATTACAATGCTGCTTACTATTATTCAGTATATGTATGTTTTAGTTCCTTCTCGAGGACTCAATACATTCAAAGTACTGATGCATACTTTGTATGTTATATCATTTCATGATATAGGATCAGGTACCCAGCCTCAGTACCGCGATTAATTTTCTCGGTGATTTCAAGTAGCTTCAGTGATGAGTCCTCATCTGCTAAGGGCCGAAGTTCCTTTTTAAGTTATATTTCCTTATTTAGTTTTAGATATTAGAGTTAGCTGGGGGCTTGTCCCAACAAAGCATCAATTTATTTTTAGAAGGCTTTTAGAAAATATTTATAGATTCAACTTAGGTTCTCATACTTTGCCCAAATTTTGTCATTTTTCAGTAATTGTTTATTTTTTTGTTAGCTTCTACTTTTTTATGATTATTTTCAGTAGATCAGTCTTAGTCGAAGTATGCTTTACCATGGATTTACTTAGGGTCACTTGTGATCCTAAGTACCGTGTCACGTCCGGGGTATGAACTCGGATCATGACAAACTTGGTATCAACAAATCAGGTTTAGAGTATCCTAGATGTTTGAAAATCGCGTCAAGTATAGTCCTTTTCATGGGTGTGAAGCATGTCTCACTTATTATGGGGAGGCTACAAGGCGTTTTTAGGAAAATTTCCTTTCTTCATGATTCTTATCGTGCATAGAGTTTAATCTCTAAAATTTTTCCTCTTAACTCATGCTTTACCCTTTTCAGTTAACAATGCCTCCAAAAAGGGTAAACAGAAGGAGGACCGGAAATGACCAGCCCCACCAGCTTCCGCAACCCCTCAGGACGACCAGGTGTCCCACTCAGAATTCCAGGCTACTATTCAGATGTCAGCCAGACAATGACCAACTAGGTTAATCAGTAGGTCATTGCACCAGTTAATATAAGTGGGTCTACAGCTGCTGCCAAAGTCCGAGATTTCACTTGGATGAATCCCCTAGGATTTCACGGGTCTAAAGTAGATGAGGACTCACAGGACTTCATTGATGAGATTCAAAAGATCACCCAAATCATGGGTGTTACCTTTGTAGAAAGTGCTAATCTGGCTGCCTACTAGTTGAAAGGGGTGGATCAGATTTGATACAAGCAATGGAAGGAGGGAAAGCATAATGGTGCAGGTCCTGTGGAATGGGACAAGTTTGTTACGGCGTTCCTGGAAAGGTTCTTTTCCCGGGAGTTAAAGGAAGCTAAGGCTACTGAATGTATGAACTTGAGGAAGAGCAACATGACAGTATAAGAGTACGTACTGAAGTTCACTCACCTATTGAGATATGCTCCAGAAATGGTTATTGAGCCGAGGGCTCGCATGCTCAAGTTCGTTAATGGATTCTCAGACTTGGTAGTCAAGGAATGTAGGACCACAATGCACATCAAAGACAAAGACCTCTCCAGTCTCATCATTCATGCACAATAGATTGAGGAAGAAAAGTTGAGGAGATAGAGAAAGAGAGTAAGCGGGTTAGAGCAGGTTAGTTTGAGTATTTCCAGCAGAGGTCAGGCGGTGTTAATTGCCCCAGCAGCAACAACAGAGGCTTCCAGCACCTTCCTCATCCAATGCTCCTTCTTCTAGACTCTATAAGGATAAGAGAGGTAGGACATCAGGCTCCTAGTACCAGAGCCATGTTTCCAACAACTGCACTTTTTCAGCCTGTCCTAAGTATGGCAAGAACCATCCAGGGGGGTGCCTCTGGGAAAGGATGGTTGTTTTGGGTGTGACCACATGGGTCACAAATTGAGGGATTGCCTGTCAGCAGGACGGGGAAAGGCCCAGTCCACCATGCCAGCATCTCCGCTAGGTCACATGGCTTAGCAAGGAACTAGCCCAGGTATAGATGGTGGTCAATGCCAAACCATTTTTATGCTTTATTGTTATAACTCGACAGCCCTAAGATTAGACTCTGGGGTTGAAATAGAGAAAATAAGAATTTTCTGCACTAGGTGACAAAGCGAGTTACATCATTGGACCGTCAGGTTGACCACGAGTCATTAAGTGACTCATGTTAAGGAGTGTTTACTCATTAGAAATTTTCAAGTTGGGGTGACCTTGGGTGTGACCACTAGTCCTGGTCAGACCCACGAGCCGTTAGGTCACCTGTGGTCAGGGATGGTTGAATGAAAAAGATGTATGGGGAAGTACACTTAAGGGGTTCTTACCATGACTTGTTGGGTAGCACCACGAGATGTGGTGTCGCTCGTGGCGACCCCAGTTGGTTTTCTGGAAGTGTAGGGGATGAGTGGTGACCACGATTCGTGGTCACCAGTAAAGATTTGTGATATTTCCTGTGGTGAGTTCCAGGTGAAGCTTTGGCAGTGTACTCGACGACTGAGGCGACAACTTGTGGTCAGAGGTAACGACTAGTCCAGTCCCTTGTTAGGAGTGGCAGTCTGTTTTCCTTTGCGAACGTAATAAGGGCTTATCCGTAATTCCTATGATCCTAAGGCTTAAACTACATCATTTTAAGCTATGAATAATGAGTCTTAAGAGGGTTAAGTTTGTTCTAGGCTATTCCTATTCATGCATGCAAAGTTAGAAGTCAAGAGAAGTGATCGAGCTTAATTCCTTCAAGTCTTTCATCAATTCTTCCTTGGGCAATCAGAGGAGTTATATAATTAGATTCTCTTAGGTATGTAGGGTTATGAATGGGTGAATTTGTTCACACCCATGCCTAATCTCTCTCTAATTCATGAAATTCTATTGATAATTCTATGGAGTTTTATCCCAATGCTTATGAAATACTTATGATCTATCTATGGGTTGATTTCCCTCATGTATAACTTTCATGTTTTATGAATCATGCGAAGATTTTATAATTATTTAAGTTTAAAGTTTCTACAAACTATGTCCAATTATGTATGTTTCATGATAAATCAAGTTATGATTCTACTTTGATTTTGATGTTCATTAACCCATTATAATTTATGAATTTTGATATGATTTCTCTCAAATGCTCATCATGAATTTATGAATATCACATATGTACATGTTTTACAAGTATGCATGAACTTTATGATTTATGATTTATGATTATGGCTGACTTACGGGTCTTACTTTCATGGCTAGTTCACGTATTTCAAGCACACTTATGATTATCATGATTTTTACTAACCTATGAATCTCATGTATATTATCCTATGAGCACCATATATGTTTTTGTAGTAGTATTTAACACCGAGTAGACCTGGGGTCCAAGCATACCTTGAGTCTCAGAACTACGCGCCAACGTAGCCATGATGGGACCTCCTTTGTGACTGTCCCTTTTTCCGAAATGGGCCATTCATGAGTGATATCACACCTCTTTCATGGTTCTACCCTTGGCAAGGTACGAACACCATCCCGACTAGGGGTTTAAAGGTCGGGCTCCATGTGTGCTCATATGGGGTATGTCGGTTATAAGAATCTCCCGCTGTTCCTCATAATTTATGCATGATTATGATTATATAATTTGGCTCCTCATGTTTAATAAAGATCTACTCTTATGATTATGATTATGAATGATTTATGAATATTTTGAAAACCTTGAGCCTTATATTTGCATTATGATATTTATGTTACGATCGTGTTGTCCTACTCCTCTGAGCTTTTATGTATTTTAATTTTCCATTGTACTTGCTTTGCATACTCGGTACATTCCACGTGCTGACTGCATACTCTATGTTGTATCGTTTCATGATATAGGATCCGATCTTCAGACTCAGCCCTGTCACTAGCCAGTTCTCCAAAATAGTATCCAGCTTTAGTGGTGAGTCCTCATCTCCCGAGGACCATTTGTTACCAGTCATCTTTGTATCTTCAGTTTTCATACTTGTCGGGTTAGTTGGGGGTGTTGTTCCATCAACCCATCTAATATGTTAGAGGCTTTTAGATTGTACATAGTAATCAGCTTGTCATGTATGAAGTGAATTCCGGTTCTGATGGTATGTTATGATTAGAATTACGTTATGTTTATTATGTTAAGTCTTCCTCTTTATTTGATTGAGTTAGATGTATTCTCATGCCATGGGTCGACTTGGAGTCTCTGGGGACTCCTTGTCCCATGTCTCGATCCGAGCCTATGTTTGGGTCGTGACAAACTTGGTATCAGAGCATTAGGTTTTGAAGTATCCAAGGGTGTCTGAAAGCCGCGTTAAGTAGAGTCTTTTTCGTAAGTGTGAAGCGCGCCACACTTATGACGAAGAGGCTATGAGACATTTAGAAAATATTACTTTCTTTCATGACTTTATCCTATGCTATGAGTTCGACTCTCTCCATTCCTCTAACACGTGTTATACGCATGTGTAGAAACATGTCTTCTCAGAACAACAACGGGAGTCAGCCAGCCCCACCAACACTAATGGATCCTATGCAAGTTACGTATGCAAAACTCGGGACCCCTCTCAGAGTGTTGATACAGGCCATGATCACCCAGCCTCACCAGCAGACTATCGCATCAGTGAACCCTACCAGAGAGGCGGCAGTTGCTAGGGTTCAAGAACTCACAAATAGGAGCCCATCTAAGTTTAGTGATTCAAATACGGGTGGAGAGCATAAGGGGGAAGAAAGGTAGAATAAAAGGCCCGGGACTGAAGACTTTGAGAGTTCCCAGTAAGGGTCGATTAGTGGGAGTCGCTATCAACCCCATCAGAGGTCTCTAGCTCAAGTTTGGAGATACAAGCCTTGGTGAGGGAGATAACTTATCCAGTTTGTCAGCGCTGCGGGAAGAACCACCTAAGAAAGTGAATGCTGGGTTCAGATTATGCTTTTATTTTGGCCAACCCGGACATAAACACAGGGATTGCCCTTCAGCCAAGCGAAACGGCGAGAGAGGTCGTGGCCCGACCACCCCTCCAGCAGCATTATCTAGCAAGTTTGTATGCCTAAAATATGGTATAACACATGTGGGATAGTGTTTGGCAGGTTTAGGCACTTGTTATGCATGTGGGGAGACCGGACACATACACAGGAATTGTCCATCAACTAAGCAGGGCAAGGGTAGAGGCGGTGCGCCAATCACCGGATCGATAGCTCCAGCAAATCGCCCATCCCAGTAGGACATGTTACCTAGAGCAAGTGTTAGTCATCCTCGGATGTAGTCCCAGTTATGTTATAAGCCTTCCTATCAGACCTACCATGATTGCTAGTTCCGAGAACTACTATACGAGGTTCAAGATCCCCTTGTGCATTTTAATATGAGATTTATTTCGTGGGAGGTAGGGAAATGATAAGTGAAGGGCCAAGTCAGGTCTTGAGCTTTTTAGTAAGGATGTTATATAAATAGTATCTGGGGGTAGTCCATCCATTCCCCTTTAGATGTTTCCCCTATATATCTCTCGATGCTACGCTCAACTTATGCTTATGTTTGAAACCCTAAGATGATAGGTAACCCCGTCAGTCAGTGATCCCAACATTACCCATTCAGCTTCATGTCATGACCCTCGTTACGTATGTGAACTCATGTCTCTTAGCATGCTCAGCTCTATCAACTTAGTCCCTAAGATTTTCCCTAACGACTCATAAGATCGTGCTATATCAGATATATGCCCAACTTAGATTTCTTAAACGATTCATGCTCATGATTCCCTTATTCTAAACCCTATGGATGTTTCCTATGATGGAGATGATGGTTAAAATGGGTACACTCTAGGTAAATCCCTACCCCTTCCATAGGTGCCCGGTATGTAGAAGTCTAGGAAGTGCAGTTATTAGCCTGGTTGGGAAATGTAACAATTCGCATGGTCATTTTATGATTGTCGGTCCACATCCCTGGGGTGAACCTTTTCGTATCTTCATTTTGTTATTCATGACTTGCAGAGGTGGATGACACCATTTCCAAGATGATCTAATAAATATCGGGTGAGATTTTCAATTTTGGAGGGTTGAGGTTTAAGAGGTTTGACCAGAGTCAACATTTTAGGTTAACAAGTCGAATTTGGGTTCTGAAACCTCTGTTGGTTCTGGATGGTGATTTATGAATTAGTGGGTAGGTTGCATGGATCCCGAGGTAATTCAGGAGTGATTTGAAACTTTGGTTGAAATTATGAGCTTGGAGGAGGCTAAGTTTGACCGCGGTCAACTTCCGATCAAAACAACCTTATATTGGTAATTTGATGATTCCAACCGGTTCGGAATGGATTTTATGATTGAATTGCATATTTGGGGTTTTGACTGGGGAATTACGGATGAGTTTCAGGTGGATATGAACGTTTTGTGTATTTAGCATTATTTTAAGCATAAAATATGGCGATTCAAAAGTTCTTAGCATGAATTATAGGAGTTCTCTTTGTTAACTCGACGGATGGTGGTGTCATTGTTGGGGATGAATCTGAATCTTCCTTGGTGACTGATGTAAAAGCTAGACAAGACAAGGATCCTATTTTGGTAAAAGTTAAAGGAAGCTGTTCAGAATCAGAAGGTAGAGGTCTTCTCCAAAGGAAGATATGGTGTGCTTCGATATCAGGGTCACTTGTGTGTCCCGGATGTTGATGATTTGAGGAATCAGATATTGCACGAGGCTCATGGTTTCAGGTATTCCATACATCCGGGTGCCACCAAGATGTACCATGACCTACGGGAAGTCTATTAGTGGAATGGCATGAGGGAGGACATTGCAGGATTTGTGGCTAAGTGTCCAAATTGTCAACAGGTGAAAATGGAGCATTAAAGTCCGGGAGGTGTGCTTTAAGACATTAGTATTCCTACTCGAAAGTTAGAGGAGATTAATATGGACTTTATCACAGGGTTGCCTCGCACTCGTCGATAGTATGACTCCATTTGGATGATCGTGGACAGGTTGACCAAAGCTACTCCTTTTCTACCGGTCAATACCACTGATTCAACGGAGCATTATGCCGAACCATACATCTGAGAGCTAGTTCGGTTGCATGGAGTGCTCTTGTCCATCATATCAGAAAGACATACTCAGTTTACCTCTCAGTTTTGGAGATCGCTTCAAAAAGGACTGGGTATCCAGGTCAGCTCAGTACAACATTTCACCTGCAAACAGATGGTCAAGCGGAATGGATAATTCAGAGTCTCAAGGACATGTTGGCAGCATATGTGATTGACTTCAAGGGTAGTTGGGATGACCATTTGCCTCTTATTGAGTTTGCCTATAATAACAGCTACCATTCCAGCATTCAGATGACTCCGTTTGAGGCTCTCTATGGGCGGAGGTGTAGATCGCCTATTGGTTTGTTAAAGTCAGTGAAGCTGCGGTGATAGGACCAGATTTGGTCTATGAGGCCATGGAGAAAGTTCAGCTCATACGGGACAAGTTAAAAACAGCTCAAAGTCGCCAAAAGTCCTATGCTAATGTGAGGAGGAGGGAACTTGAGTTCGAAGTCGATGATTGGATCTTTCTAAAGGTGTCTCCCATGAAGGGAGTGATGAGGTTCAGAAAGAAAGGAAAACTCAGTTCCCGTTATATTGGCCCGTATCGAATTGTGAAATGGGTTGGCAAGGTAGCATATGAATTGGAGTTGCCCTTAGAATTAGCTTCTGTTCATCCTTTTTTCATGTATCGCTGTTAAAGAAGTGTTTGGGTGATCCAGTTGTCACGACCCGAACATAGACCCAGATCGTAACACGGGACAAGGAACCCCAAGAGGTTCCAAGTTAACCCATGACATAAGCATATATCTAACTTCATTCACTTTAAGAGGAAGACTGAACATAAAGGCATAACGGAAACGTAAAAATATCATAACATAACATAACATAGGGAGTCACTAGACATACACGCAAGCTAAGTACTACATACTGTCTAAAAGCCTCTACTGCATATGACGGGTTGATGGGACAATACACCCCAACTAACTCGGCCAAGTATTGGAACATAAAATAACATAACTGTCTAGTCCAATGGCCCTTGGAAGATGAGGACTCACCAACGAGCTAAAGTGAACTCTGAGATGATCTAAAGATGAGGATGAGCCTGAGAGTCGGGTCCTGTATCATGAAATGATACAACATAGAAAGTATGCGATCAGTACGTGGAATGTACCGAGTATGCAAGGTAAGTAAAACGGACATATTTTAAATAACAAACCCATAAAACATCATAAGAGCAGGTCATCATGCTCATAACATAGTTATAGTAACATAACATAAAGTTCAAGGTTTTCGAAACATTCGTAATACAATCGTAAGCATAATCCTAAGAGAAAATCTTTATTTAACATGACTTGAGCCAATATACATAATCATAAACATGAATAAATCATGAGGAACCGTGGGAAATTCTTATAACCGACATACCTCATGTGAGCATACATGGAGCCCGACCTGTAAACCTAGTCGGGAAGGCGTTCGTACCTTGCCAAAGGTAGAACCATGAAAGGCGTGATATCACTCATGGAGGGCCCATTAGGTTAAAAGGCGATAGTCTCATGGGAGGTCCCAAACATGACCTACGGTGGTATGTAGTTTTGAGATTCAGGGCGTAACCTAGGCCTCGAACCTACTCGGTATTAAATACTACTCCCAAAACATGCAACGTGCTCATAAGGTAAAATACATGACATACATGGGCTAGTTAAATCATGGTAATGATAGACATGCTTGGATGTTCATGAACTAGCCATGAAATTGGACCCGTGAGTTGGCCAAAGTCATAAATCGTAAAATCATGCTTGACATGTGGGCATTACCCGATATTTAAACATACTTGAAATACTCAATTTGGTTGAAATCATGATCATAAAACATGGGTAATTGAAAACATGCTTCTACTTCGAAAATTCACATCATACTTGTAAAATCATCATAATCATAAACTCCCATGGATTTCTCATAATTTGGGCACCTTAAGTTTGAGAAACTAGTAGACAATATAATGATTAAAACAATGTAAAATCAGCCCATTATTCAAAACCCTTTAATTTAGACATATTTGAAACATACCCACATCAATTACTAGACGATTCATGCATTGGGTTAAAGACCCATAAGAATTGAATAGTAGAATTTCATGGATTAGGGAGAAATTGGAAATGGGTATGGACTAAACCACCCATTTAAAATCCTGCATACATGGTTGGAGCTAAACTCTACACTCCCTTGATTGTCCAAGAGGAAAATTTGGGGAAGAAAGCCTTGAATCACTCTAGATCACCTCTCTACCACCTTCCATTCCTTTGCATGCATGAATGTGGACTTAGGATAGTCTTTCCCTTCGTAAACCCACCTTTCAAAGGTTAAAACGATGTAGTTTAGGACCCTAGGACTTAGGAATTACAGAAAAACCCTTACTTAAATCGCAAAATTTTGTTGGCTGCCAGTCCCCATGAGGGAATGGATGACTCGTGCCTTGAGTCATGATATTCACTGCCAAAAATCTACCATGAGACCTCACGGAGGGCACCACGAATCGTGGTGAGTGACCACGACTTGTGTTCACCATCCGTAGCCTTCACTGTCCAATCCTCCTTGCCAAGCATCCAGTCTAGGCCATGGGTGATCTCACGAGTCGTGTGGCCTGGCCACGAGTCGTGTGGCCTGACCACGACTCGTGGTCATGCCCGTGGTTTTCCCCAGACCAGTCCACCTCCCTGCTTGACCACGAGTCACTTCATGACTTGTGATCCCTTCTCAAGGGTCACCTAACGACCCGTTCTACGATCTGGTGCATAATTCCAGTTTTTCTCTGTTTCAACTCTTGGGTCTGATCTTTGGGCTCCCGGGGTATAACAATATCTCACCCTTGGGAATATTTGTCCTCGAATGTTGGAAACACACAGCAAAATAAGGAACATGCAATCATTAAATACAAATATTGATTATTTATTTTGAAAACTGACGGAATGACTACCTACGAAAAGAACTACATAAATGAACTGAATTCACTCATCATATATCTCTACCATAACATAAAACAAACTTGCGCACATGAACCGAACATGAAAAACGGTTAGAGTATTAAGGCAAAAACTAGTACGTCAAACGGAAACCGAGCTGGTAGGGAACAAGTGAGGATATTTAGCCATCATATCTTCTTCGTCTTCCCACATAGCCCCCTCAACATGCTGATTTCTGCATAACACTTTTACTGATGCTACTTCTTTGTTCCTTAGCCCCTGAACTTGACGATTCAATATTTCAATTGGAATTTTCTCATAGCTGAGGCTATCTCTCACACCCACACTCTCCACTGGTACAACTAAAGCTGGGTCACCCAAGCACTTCCTCAAGAGCGATACATGAAAGACGGAATGCACTGAAGCTGATTCCGAAGGTAACTCTAACTAATAAGCTACTTTACCCACATGTCTCACAATTCGGTATGGGCCAACATAGTGGGGACTGAGTTTCCCTTTCTTTCCAAATCTTATCACTCCCTTAATCAGAGATACCTTCAAAAACACCCAATCATCAACTTTGAACTCGAGCTCTCTTCTTCTCACATCCGCATAGGACTTTTGGCGACTTTGAGCTATTTTCAACCTGTCTCTTATAAACTGAACCTTCTCCATTTCCTCATGAACCGTGTCTGGCCCTATCATTCCTACCTCACCAACCTCAAACCATCCGATGAGAGATCTACATCTCCACCCATAGAGAGCCTCAAACGGTGCTGTAGCTGTTATTGTAAGAAAATTCAATCAGGGGCAAATGATCATACCAAGCACCTTTGAAGTCAATCACGCATGCCCTCAACATGTCCTAGAGGGTCTGAAGTGTCTACTCCACTTGACCATTCGTTTGTGGGTGAAATGCTATGCTGATTTTAACCTAAGTACCTAGCTCTTTTTAAAAAGACCTCCATAACTGAGAGGTAAATTGAGTACCTTGGTCTGAAATGATAGATAAGGGCACTCCATGCAAGCAAACCAACTCGCGGATGTATAGCTTGGCATAATCCTCTGCCGAGTCCATGGTTACGACTGGTAGAAAATGAGCGGCTTTAGTCAGCCTATCTACCACCATCCATATAGAATCATATTGTCGGCGAGTATGAGGTAGGCCTGTAATGAAATCCATGTTAATCTCTTCCCACTTCCAAGTGGGAATGCTAATATCCTGAAGTAGGCCTCCCAGCCTTTGATGCTCGATCTTTACTTGCTGACAGTTCGGGCACTTGGCTACAAATTCTGCAATATTCTTCTTCATGCCGTTCCACCAATATATTTCCCCCAAATCATGATACATCTTGGTGTCACCCGGATGGATAGAATACTTGGATCCATGGGCCTCATGCAATATCCGTCTCCTTAAATCATCAACATCTGGAACACATAAGAGACCCTGGTACTGAAGCACACCATCTCCCCCTTTAGAGAAGACCTCCACTTTATGCTTTTGAATGGCTTCTTTCAACTTTATCAATATCGAGTCCTCATCTTGCCTAGCTTTCACATCAGTCACCAATGACGATTCTGATCTGTTTTGATCCACAACCCCGCCATCGGTCGAGTCAACCAACCTAACTCCCAATCTTGCGTCGATGCACCTCCTTCACTAGTTCCTTCTTCCCTTCATCCACATGAGACACACTCTCCATAGAGAGTCTACTAAGTGCTCTGCTACCACATTAGCCTTAACCGGGTGGTAAAGAACACTCATGTCGCAGTCTTTTAGTAGCTCCAGCCACCTCCTTTGCCAAAGATTAAGATCCTTCTACATGAACACATATTGCAAGCTCTTTTGGTCCGTAAGCACATCCATGTGGACCTCATACAAATAATGTCGCCACATCTTCAAGGCAAATACCACTACGGCCAATTCAAGATCATGGGTTGGGTAATTCTTCTCATGGATCTTTAACTATCTAGAGGCATATGCTATTACTTTCCCTCACTGCATCAATACACACCTAAGTCTGATCCTCAAAGCATCACAATACACCACAAAATCATCCATACCCTCGGGTATGGTCAACACCGCTGCGATAGTGACTCAAGTCTTCAACTCTTGGAAGCTCTTCTCACACGCCTCCGACCATTGGAACTTTACCTTTTTATGACTCAAGTTGGTCAAAGGTGCTGCAATAGATGAGAAACCCTCAGCAAATCTCCGGTAGTAACCGGCTAGGCCCAAGAAACTCCGAATATCCAAAGGATTCACCGGTTTGGGCCAATTCTTCACCACCTCTATTTTCTGAGAATCCACCTTTATACCTTCACTTGCACCACGTGACCCAAGAAGGCTAATGAATTCAACCAAAACTCGCACTTGCTGAACTTTGCATATAATTGGCGATCCTTGAGAGTTTGAAGCACTACTCTCAAATGAGTGGCATGCTCCTCTTCGCTCCGAGAGTATATAAGGATGTCATCAATGAACACAATCATGAATATGTCCAGGTATGGATTGAACACCCTGTTCATCAGGTCCATAAAAGCTACAGGAGCATCTATTAGTCCAAAATACATAACAACAAATTCATAGTGACCATATCGAGTCTTGAAAGTGGTTTTCAGGATGTCACTCTCCCGAACCCTGATGGTGATACCCGAACCTGAGATCTATCTTGGAGAAACACTTGGCACCCTGAAGCTGATCAAATAAGTCATCAATCCTAGGTAAAGGATATCTTTTCTTAACAGTGACCTTGTTCAACTTTCTATATTCAATACACATCCGAAGAGAACCATCCTTCTGCCGGACGAATAGAACTGGTGCACCCCATGGAGACTTGCTAGGCCTGATGAAACCCTTATCTAACAAGTCTCTCAACTACTCCTTCAATTCCTTTAGCTCGGCTGGAGCAATCCTGTAGGGAGGAATTGATATGGGGTGAGTGTTGGGTAGGAGGTCGATCCCTAAATCAATCTCCCTCTCAGGAGGAACACCCGGTAGATCGTCTGGAAATACCTCAGGATACTCATATACCACCGGGACTAGCTGAATAGTTGGGGTCTCAGACGTCGCATCCTTAACTGTAACTAGGTGGTAAATACAACCCTTAGAAATAATTTTCCTAGCCTTGAGATAGGAGATAAAGAGACCTATAGGTATGGCTGAACTACCCTTCCATTCTAAGGCTGGCTCACTTGAAAAGAGGAACTCCACCACACGGGTTCTACAATTAACAGAAGCATAGCATGCAAACAACCAATCCATGCTTAGAAAAATAACAAAATCAATCATAGATAACTCTACTAAGTTTGCAGAGGTGACCTTATGCAGTACTGTAACAGGGCATCCTTTATACACCCGCCTAGCTACAACTAACTCACCAATCGGAGTAGAAACTAAGAATGGTTCTGACAGAATTTCAGGACCGACTCCCAAGCTATTAGCAATATAAGGTGTAACAAAGGACAAGGTAGCTTCTGGGTCTAACAAGGCATAAGCATCAATATGGAAAACTCGCAACATACCCGTAACCACATTGGGAGAATTCTCCTGCTCCTGTCGAGAGGCAAGTGCATAAAACCTGTTCTAGTGCTGGCCGCCAATTGAACTAGACGAAGCACCCTGCTGAGAAGGACGTGCCACTGGAGTTGCTAAGCTAACGGCTGGGTTATGGGCTCCACCACCCCCTAACCTGGCTGCAGGAGGATCCCTGAGTCTATGTCTGGGTCTGCCACACACGAAACAAGCATCCGAGCCCACTAAACCCCTCCCTGTATGATTCTTGCCATAACTTGCATAGGTTGGGAAGGAACGCTCTGTACGCATGCTATCCTGACTCCTTGAACCTGAGGAACTATACTCTGATCATCTCAGAGCCTAGATGGTGTACTAGCTAATGATGGTGCTGGTGCAATAGACCTGTGCTGAGACTACTGGTGATGCCCACCGCTTGGCCTCGATTGAGAGAACCTATTGCTGTCAGTCCTGGCCCTCTTGGCCTCTCTCTCCTTCATATTAGCTGCCTCCATCTACTGAGAATATAAGACTATCCAAGGGTAGTCCATGTCCTGGTGAAGCATAGCTGTCCTGCAATTCCTGTCTAGATACTCCGCCACCCCGTGTACAAACCTGCTCACTCGCACCCTCTGGTCAACCACTAACTCTGGGGCGTATTTTGACAAGCGAGTGAACTCAAGTGAATACTCTAGCAGTATCATCTTTCCCTGCTTAAGATTCACAAAATTGGCTGCCTTCAAATTTCTCATCTCCGGAGGGAAAAATCGATCGAGAAAGGCCATGTGAAACTCATCCCAACTGACAGGGCCCGCTCCCGCTTCCCTGTTGTCTTTCCATTGCTTATACCAAATATGAGCAACCCCCTTTAACTGATAGGAGGCCAAGTCAACACTCTCACCATTTGCCACCCCCATGACTTGGGTGACCTTCAAGATCCCCTCAATGAACTTGTCTGGATCCTCATCCACCTTCGATCCTGTGAACTCAGGAGGGTTCATCCTCAAGAAATCCCTCAATCTTGCTGCCATCACATTCCTATTCTGAGGGTAATGCGCCACTATCTGATTATGAACCTGGGCATCCATGGCCTATGCCATCATCTGAATCGCTTCCCTAAACTTAGTGTGGGCAACTAGCTCTGGGCATAATCCTCGTGAATAGGTGGGGCTTGCGGATACCCATCACCATTGACACCCTCGTGGTCATTGATATTGCCATTTCTTCTAACGTTCACTCTGAGTGGAAGCAGGATTCTACAAATGCGAATAGCATAAATTAGGAGGATAGAAAGACTTTTCATCACACGACATAGATCATGAAAGAAGGGAACATTTTCTAAACATCTAGTTTAAGTGTGGCGCGCTTTACACGCATGAAAAAGACTCTTAATGCGGCTTTCAGATACCATAGGACACTTCAAACCTAAGGCTCTGATACCAAGTTTGTCATTACCCGAACATAGACCCGAATCATAACACAGGACAAGGAACCCTGAGAGGTCCCAAGTCGACCCATGGCATAAGCATATATCTAACTTCATTCACTTTAAGCAGAAGATTGAACATAGGGCATAGCGGAAACGTAAACGTATCATAACATAACATAACATAGGGTTGTCACTAGACATACACGCAAGCTAAGTACTACATACTGTCTGAAAGCCTCTACTGCATACGATGGGTTGATGGGACAACACCCCCCAACTAACCCGGCCAAGTACTGGAACATAAAATAACATAAGTTTCTAGTCAAACGGCCCTCGGAACATGATGACTCACCAATGAGCTGAAGCAAAACTCTGAGATGGTCTAAAGATGAGGATGAGCCTGAGAGTGGGGTCCTGCATCATGAAATGATATAACATAGAAAGTATGCAATCAGTATGTGAAATATAACGAGTATGTAAGGTAAGTAAAATGGACATTTAAAATACATAAAACCCATAAAACATCATAAGAGTAGGACATCATGCTTATAACATAGTTAATGTAACATACCTTAAGGCTCAAGATTTTTGAATCATTCGTAATATAATTGTAAAACATAATCATAAGAGAAAAGCTTTATTTAACATGACTTAAGCCAATATACATAATCATAAACATGCATAAATCATGAGGAACAGTGGGAGATTCTTATAACCGGCATACCCCATATGAGCACACATGGAGCCCGACCTGTAAACCTAGTCGGGAGACCATTCGTACCTTACCAAGGGTAGAACCATGAAAGGCATGATATCACTCATGAAGGGCCCATTAGGGCAAAAGGGTACATTCTCAAGGAAGGTCCCAAACATGACCTATAGTGGCACGTAGTTTTGAGATTCAAGGCATAACCTGGGCCTCAAACCTATTCGGTGTTAAATACTACTTCCAAAACATGCAACATGCTCATAAAATAACATACATGGACTATTTAAATCATGATAATCATAGACATGCTTGGATATTCATGAACTAGCCATGAAATCGGACCCCTGAGTTGGCCAAAATCATAAATCATAAAATCATGCTTGACATGTGGGAATTACCTGATATTTAAACATACTTGAAATACTCAATTTGGTTGAAATCATGATAATAAAACATGGGTAATTGAAAACATGCTTCTACTTCGAAAATTCACATCATACTTGTAAAATCATCATAATCATAAACTCCCATAGATTTCTCATAATTCGGGCACCTTAAGTTTGAGACAATATTACACAATATAATGATTAAAACAATGTAAAATCAGCCCATTATTCAAAATCCTTTAATTTAGACATATTTGAAACATACCCACATCAATTACTAGAAGATTCATGCATTGGGTTAAAACCCCATAAGAATTGAATAGTAGAATTTGATGCATTAGGGAGAAATTGGACATGGGTGTGGACTAAACCACCCATTCAAAACCCAACATACCTAGTTAGAGCTAAACTCCACACTCCCTTTATTGCCCAAGAGGAAAAATTAGGGAACAAAGCCTTGAATCACTCTAGATCACCTCTGTACCACCTTTTATTCCTTTGCATGCATGAATGAGAACTTAGGCTAGTCTTTCCCTTCTTAAAACCACCTTTCAGAGGTTAAAACGATGTAATTTAGGACCCTAGGACTTAGGAATTACGGAAAAGCCCTTACTCAAATCACAGAATTTTGCTTGCTACCAATCCCAGAAGGGACAGGACGACTTGTCCTTAGGGGCCATGACTCTTGGCCTTGAGTCATGATGTTCACTGCCAAAAATCAACCATGAGACCTCACAGGGGGTACCACAAATTTTGGTGAGTGACCACGACTCGAGGTCACCATCCGTAGCCTTCACTGCCCAATCCTCTTTGCCAAGCATCCAGTCCAGGCCACGGGTGACCTCATGAGTCGTGTGGCTTGGTCATGACTCGTGGTCATTCCCGTGGTGTTCTCCAGACTAGTCCACCTCCCTGCTTGACCACGAGTCACTTCACGACTCGTGGTCCCTCCTCATGGGTCACCTAACAACCCATTCTGCGATCTAGTGTAGAATTCTAGTTTTTCTCCATTTCAACTCCCGCGTCTGATCTTTGGGCTCCCGAGGTATAACACCAGCTCTAGTTGTCCCATTGGATAGTGTCGGTGTGAAAGAAAGACTTAGTTATGAGAAAGTTCCGGTGGAAATAGTAGATCATTAGGTTCAACGGCTAAGAAACAAGGAAGTAGCTTCAGTCAAGGTTTTATGGAGGAATCAGCATGCTGAGGGAGCTACATGGGAAGCTGAGGTAGATATGATGGCTAGATACCCACATCTATTCCCTTCCGGTTTAGTTTCAGCTTGAGGTATCAGTTTTACCCTAAAACCCTATTCAGTTTCATGTTCAGCTTATGTACCTTAGTTTCTTTCATGTAAAAGTATGTATGTATGATTCATGAATTCAGTTCAGTCATGTAATTCAAATCGGAGTCAGTCATTCCGTCAGTTTTTTTCTTATATGATCAGTATTTGAATATGATGATTGATTTCTCTACTTTTCAATATGTTTTTCAGTATTCGAGGAAGAATGTTTCGAAGAGGGAGATATTGTTATACCCCAAAAGCCCTAAATCAGACCCTAGGGTTGAAATGGAGAAAATAAGATTTTCTGCACTAGGTCACAGAATGAGTCGTCATATGACCCGTCAGGTTGACCACGAGTCATTAAGTGACTCGTGGTGAGGAGTGTTGACTCGTTAGAAATTTTCAAGTTGGAGTGACCATGGGTGTGACCACTATTCGTGGTCAGCCCCACGGGCCGTTAGGTCACCCGTGGTTGGGGATGGATGAATGAAGAGGATGTATGGGGAAGTACACTTAACGGGTCCTCACCACGACTTGTTGGGTAGCACCACAAGTCATGGTGTTGCTCGTGGCGACCCCAGTTGGTTTTTTGGTAGTGTAGGGGATAAGTGGGGACCACAAGTCATGGTCACCAGTAATGATTCGTGATGTTGCCCATGATGAGTTCCAGGTGAAACTTTGGCAGTGTACTCAATGACTCTTTTGTCAGAGGTAATGATTCGTCTAGTCCCTCGTTGCGACTGGTAGTCTTTTTTCCTCTGCGAATTTAATAAGGGCTTATCTGTAATTCCTATGATCCTAAGGGTTAAACTACATCTTTTTAATCTATAAATGGTGAGTATTAAGAGGGGTAAGTTCTTTCTAGGCTATTCCTATTCATGCATGCAAAGTTAGAAGTCAAGAGAAGTGATCAAGCTTAATTCCTTCAAGTTTTTCATCAATTCTTCCTTGGGCAATCAGAGGAGTTATAGAATCAGATTCTCTCAGGTATATAGGGTTATGAATGGGTGAATTTGTTCACACCCATGCCCAATCTCCCTCTCTAATTCATGAAATTCTATTGATAATTCTATGGGGTTTTATCCCATTTCTTATGAAATCCTTATGATCTATCTATGGGTTAATTTACCTCATGTATAACTTCATTTTTTACGAATCATGGGCAGATTGTATAATTATTTAAGTTTAAATTTTCTAAAAACTATACCCAATTATGTATGTTTCATGATACATCAAGTGATGATTCTACTTTGATTTTGATGTTCATTAACCCATTATAATTTATGATTTATGATATGATTTCTCTCAAATGCTCATCATGAATTTATGAATATCATGTATGTACATGTTTTACAAGTATGCATGAACTTCATGATTTATGATTTATGATTATGGCAGACTCACGGGCCTTACTTTCATGGCTAGTTCACATATTTCAAGCATGCTTATGATTATCATTATTTTAACTAGCCTATAAATCTCATGTATATTGTCCTAGGAGCACTATATATGTTTAGGGAATAGTATTTAACACCGAGTAGACCCGTTGTCCCAGCATACCCCGCGAGTCTCAGAACTACGTGCCAATGTAGCCATGATGGAACCTCATTTGTGACTATCCGTTTTGCCCAAATTGTCCATTCATGAGTGATACCACACCTCTTTCATGGTTCTACCCTTGGCAAGATACGAACACCCTCTCGAATAGGGGTTTATAGGTTGGGCTCCATGTGTGCTCATATGGGGTATGTCGGTTATAAGAATCTCCCACTGTTCCTCATGATTTATGTATGATTATGATTATATACTTTGGCTCAAGTCATGTTTAGTAAATATCTTCTCTTATGATTATGATTATGAATGATTTACAGATGCTTTGAGAACCTTGAGCCTTATGTTTGCATTATGATATTTATGTTTCGATCATGTTGTCCTACTCCTATGAACTTTTATGTATTTTAACTGTCCGTTTTACTTACCTTGCATACTCGGTACATTCCACGTACTGACCGCATACTCTATGTTGTATCATTTCATGATATAGGCTCCGATCTTTAGACCAAGCCCTATCACTAGCCAGTTCTCGGGAGTAAGCATCCATCTTCAGTGGTGAGTCCTCATCTCCCGAGGACCATTCGTTACCAGTCACTTTGTATTTTTACTTTTTAGACTTGTTGGGTTAGTTTGGGGAGTTGTCCCATCAACCCATCAGATATATTAGAGGCTTTCAGACTGTACATAGTAATCAACTAGTTATGTATGAAGTGAATTCCAGTTATGATTAGACTTCCGTTATGTTTATTATGTTAAGTCTTCCTCTTTATTTGATTGATTTAGATGTATGATCATGCCATGGGTAGACTTGGAGTTCTCGGGGCTCCTTTTCCGTGTCTCGATCCGGGTCTATGTTCGGGTCATGACATTTATCCTCCCGCCAGGACCATGAGAACTCACCTGGCGTGGTGATTGATACCTTATGTCTCTTTTAGATCGATGTGTATGCTTTACTATATCTAGGAGACACATATTCCTTTGAGACTCCTTACATTGCTGTTCAGTTTGATTTAAGTCCAGAAATCCTCTTAGAATCATTTTGAGTCCCTACTCTGGCTGGTGAGTCAGTTAGAGCAAGCTGAGTGTATAGAAATTGTCCTGGCACGGTATTAAATAAAGTCACCGCAGTTGATCTAGTAGAGTTAGATATGGTCATGTTTTATCTCATTCTTGGCATGGACTAGTTACACTCTTGCTATTGCTTAGTTGACTGCAGCACCAGAGTCATTAGATTTTAGCTTCCTAATGAGCCAGTCCTAGAGTGGAAGGGTAGAACTTTAGCGCCTAAGGGTCGTTTTATTTCATACCTTAAGGCTAGAAAGATGATTTCTAAGGGGTACATCTATCACATGGCTAGGGTGTAAGATTCTAGTTCCATGGCCCTGACACTTTAGTTGGTTCCTGTTGTAAATGAGTTTCCAAATGTATTTCCTAAAGATCTTCCCGGAGTCCCTCCCGAGCGTGAAATTGACTTCAACATAAACCTTCTTCCAGATACCCAGTCCATCTCTATTCCTCCTTATAGAATGGCTCCAGCTGATCTTAAGGAGTTGAAGAAACAACTAAAAGAACTTCTATATAAGGGCTTCATCAAACTCAGTATCTCTCCGTGGGTGCCCCAGTCCTATTCGGGCAAAAGAAAGACGGTACACTCAAAATGTGCATCGACTACCACCAGTTGAACAAATTCATAGTCAAGAAAAGGTATCCTCTATCTAGGATTGATGACTTGTTCAACCAATTTCAGGAAGCTAGTTGTTTTTTCAAGATAGATCTCAGATTATGATACCACCAGCTCAGGGTTAGAGAATGTGATATTTCAAAAATAGCCATTAAAACTCGGTATCATCACTATGACTTTGTAGTTATGTATTTTGGATGGATGAACCAATACTCTTGAAGATTTTATGGATCTGATGAACACGGTATTCAAGTCGTATCTAGACATGTTCATGATCGTATTTATAGACGACATTTTGGTTTACTCTAGAACAGAGGAGGAGTATGCAGACCATCTGAGGATAGTTCTTTAGACTCTCAGGGACCTCTAGTAATTTGCTAAATTTAGAAAGTGTGAGTTCTGTTTGAAATCAGTTGCATTCCTCGGTCATGTGGTCTCTAGTGAGGGTATTCAGGTGGATCCTCAAAAGATAGTGGCAGTCAAGAACTGGCCCAGACCCACTTCTCCGATAGATATCTGGAGTTTCTTTGGCCTAGCAGGCTACTACAGATGATGCCTAGAAGGATTCTCCCTCATTGCCTCTCCTTTTACCAAAATAACTTAGAAGAAGGTGAAGTTTCAATGGTATGATGAATGTGAGAAGAGTTTTCAGGAGTTGAAGACTCGACCCACTACAGCCCCAGTTTTGACTCTGCCAAAGGGTTTCGACGGATTCGTGATCTATTGTGATTCCTCCAAAATTGGTCTTGATTGTGTTCTGATGCAACATGGTAAACTCATAGCTTATTCTTCCAAACAACTCAAGTTTTATGAGAAGAACTATCTGACTCACGATCTTGAGCGGGCAGTTGTAGTATTTCCTTGAAGATATGGAGGCACTACCTTTATGGAGTTCATGTGGATGTGTTTACTAACCATAAGAGTCTACATTATGTGTTCCGTTGGTAAAACCTGAATTTGCGTCAGAAAAGGTGGTTAGAGTTGTTCCAAACTATGACATGAGCATATTGTATCACCTAGGTAAGGCCAACATAGTGGCTGATGCTGTCAGCGATTGTCTATGGGGAGTGTTGCTCATGTTGAGGATGATAAGAAAGAGTTTGTTAGAGATGTTCACAGGCTGTCTCGGTTAGGGGTCTAGTTAGTTAACTCAACAGAAGGTGGAGTTAGTCCAAAATGGGTCAAAATCCTCCCTGGTGGTAGAGGTCAAGTCAAAACAGGATAAAGATCCAATTTTTCTTAAACTGAAGAAAGCAGTCCCTAGGAAAGAGGTGGAAGCATTCTCCCAAAGGGGAGATGGTATGCTCCGTTATCAGGGCAAGTTATGTGTTCCAGGAGTATATGGCTTGAGGCAACAGATACTAAAGAAAGCTTACAGCACCAGGTACTTTATCCACCCAAGTGCCACCAATATGTACTGTGATCTATGGGAAGTCTAATGGTGGAATAACATGAAGGACATTGCAAAATTCGTGGCTAAGTGTCCAAATTGCCAACATGTCAAGGTTGAACATTAGAGACCTGGGGGTATGACTCAGGATACTAGCATTTCTACTAGGAAGTGAGAAGAAGTGAATATGGACTTCATCACAGGCTTACCTCGTACTCGCTGACAACATAATTCAATTTGGGTGGTTGTAGACAGGATGATTAAGTCGGCACATTTTCTACCAGTTAAGACCACAAACTCAACAAATGATTATTCTAGATTGTACATCCAGGAGTTAGTCATACTGCGCGGGGTTCCCTTGGCCATCATTTTAGATAGGGGTACTCTATTCACCTCGCACTTCTGGAAGTCATTCCAGAAAGGACTTGGTACTCAGGTCAAGCTCAGCACAACTTTTCACCCACAGAAAGATGGACAGGCAGAGCTGACTATTCAAGCTTTGGAGGATATGTTGAGGGCTTGCTTGATCAATTTCAAGGGTATTTGGGATGATGACCTACCTCTCATCGAGTTTATAAACAACAACAACTACCACTCAAGTATTTAGATGGCCCCATTCGAGGCATTATATGGTAGGAGGTGCAGATCTCCTATAGGGTGGTTTGAGGTTGGTGAAGCTACCTTGATAGGACCTAATTCAGTACATGAGGCCATGCATAAGGTGCAACTAATCAAGGAACAACTGAAAAATGCTCAAAGCCGACAGAAATTATATGCAGATTAAGGAGAAGGGAGTTGGAGTTTGCTATGGATGATTGGGTATATTTGAAAATTTAACCAATGAAAGCGGTGATGATATTGGGGAAGAAAGGAAAGCTCAGTCGCAAATATGTTGGCCCTTATAGAATCCTAAAATGCATTAGCAATGTGGCTTATGAACTGGATTTGCCTGCGGAGTTAACAATGGTGCACCCAGTCTTCCATGTGTCCTTGTTGAAGAAAAGCATCGGTTACCCAACCTTAGTAGTGCCTCTAGAGAGTGTTGATGTAAAGGACGTCCTCTCTTACAAAGAATTCCAGTTCAAATCCTGGTCCTTCAGGTTTCGTAAGTTGAGGAACAAGAAGGTCACTTCAGTAAAGGTCTTATGGAGACACCAGCTAGTTGAGGGAGCTACATGGGAAGCAGAAGCAGACATGATGGCTAAATACCCTCACTTATTCCCTTTCAGCTCAACTTCAGCATCAGGTACTAAATTCCTCCCCAATAATCATTTCAGTTCCATACTCATCAGCCTTATTCATGTTTAAATGTGCACCCTAGTTGCATAAATTCAGTTAGTATGTCCACCTCAGTTCAAAATCAGTCACTCCTTCAATAATCAACTTATAGGCTTCAATTCGAGGTTGCAACTCTTTCCCCCAGTCTTATAGCTTACTTAGTCTTCATTCGAGACAAATGTTCCCAAGGAGAAAATATTGTAGCACCCCAAAGTTTCCTAGACCCCCCAAATTTGGAATGAAAAACCAGATAAAGGAACTAGAAAATTTTTGCCGCAGGACAACTCAACCAACGTTTCATTGTTAGTAACAACAACCCGTTGTTTGAGTTGTTGTCAGCCCTGTAGTTTTGAATCCTCAAATTCAATATGTCGTAAATAATAAGTCATTGTGTTTCCCGTCCTGTCAACTCTAGAGTTTGATTAAAACCTTCTTTCAACAATGAGCCATCTAACGAGTCATTGTTGGTTTAAATGACTTATTTTAGGCAGCCGTTAGAAGGAATCCATTAAGGGTAGAATTTCCTCCCAGTAGCTACAAGTGGAACCAATGACTCATTTTTCCTTCTAACGAGTCATTGTTCCCATTCATTTTCAAGCCTAGAAAATTATCCAGGATTTCCAGTAGTGATGAAGAATAGTGACAACAACCTATTGTATCAACGAATGAGTTGCTGTGTCATCTGTTGGGGAAAAGTTCAGAAACTATTCGAAATCCTTCCAGTGACTATGACTGGATATAACTATGCATTATTACAATAAACGAGTCATACTATCTGTCCATTGGTTGACTCCAACAACAAAATTTTCAAGTCCTAAGACCAACGACTAGTCCCAATGAGTCGTGGTCACAACCAACGACTCGTTGTGTGACCCGTTGGATTTCATCAGGCAGTTTTTAGAGTTTCATCCAAGGACATTTTTGTAACTTTTCATTATTTTAATACCTAAACTATGTCATTTTGGAGTTAACATTCAGGGGATTTAGAGGGTTAGTTGATATTCCTCCCTCATTTCTCACCTTCGTCTCAAAAATCAGTACGTAGAGGACTCAGTCAAGCAGTTCAAGGAAAGAGCAAGGGTTTCCATTTTCTTCTCAGAGTCTCAAGTGTTTTCTCTGGGAATTCCTCTTTAAGTATGTGGGAGTTCAACAAGTAATTCTTCCATCCTTCTATCCCAATAATTTCTCTTAGAAACCTTTTCTATTCTAGCCCTACAACAATCTTTAATTAGAGTTACTTTCAGATAAATTATGTGGTTTTTCTAAACTCCAGTTGTCATGCTAATTGTTATCACCCTAGCATATGATTGTAATGTTTTCGATAGGGATTTCATAGTATGATCTTCTCTCTACTTTATTATGATTTGGATTGGTTCTTGCATGATTTAAAACTCAGACAGGAATGTTATTTTGTTATGCTAAATTTTACTCGAATTATGAATATTAGTACAGATACATGAACAGAAGTTAATGTTTTAGTGTATTCAGTCTCAGAATTTCAGTTAGTACTTAGTATACTTAGTATTGTCTCTAGAAATGTCAGCTGATCAGTTTGACTTTTATCAGTCATTTGAGAAAGTCAGTAAACTCAATAATTACAGTTTATCAGCTTGTTAGTTGTTCTTTACACTGTTACGACACTTTCAGATAAAGCAGATCTTATAAGTCTTAGAACATAGTTTCTTTTAGGTCCTTAGACTCTTAGAACCCTTTTAAATAAGTAGTTCTAACTTAAGTCTTAGGACATCAGTTTGAGCTGTCAGCACAATTAGACATAATTAGGATTTCAGTGGGAGTAGTACTTAGCACCGAGCGGGCCGGGGTTCAGCACACCCAGGTTCTATAATACCCTAAAGGTTCCTAAGACTAGACTTGGAATTTGTATTATGATTAGTAGAAAAGGTTTGAAAAATATCTCAGGATGACTCATGGTATGAGTTATGGGAAGGACTAACGAGTCATAGGATCAAGCCGCTATTGGATGTCGAGCTGCCCAGGAGAGATGGACTGGCTCATGGTATAGCTCGTTGTTGGAAAAGACGGATTGTGGTAAGGGTTTTGTGATGAGAATTAGGAAGTCTGGGAAAGTTGATCTTTTACAGACGATTGGGTTCAACAACCTATCATCTGGTGATACGACTCATGCTTTGTGTTCGTTGGAAGGATTCCAAAAACCATGCTTGATGACCAGTGGTGATAACGGGTGGATGCAACGGACTGTTGTATGGAGGGATGACCTGTTGGATGGGTCATTTTTTCTAGTAGTGGCTTTTAACGTGCGAAATAATTAAGGTCATTTTCATAATTTTTAAGCTCCTAAGCCCTAAACTATATCATTTTAAGCTATGAAAGAGGTGTATTAAGAAGGTTAAAACCTATTATAAACCATTCCCCTCCCATGCATGCATGATTAGGACTCCTCCGTTGAAGATCAGGCCTAGAACTGTTCAAGTTCTTCTCCAAATCTCTTTGGCTTTCGAAGTAAAGTGTATATTCAAATTATCCAGGTATGTAGGGTTATGAATAGGAGTTCCTTTCACTCTCATGTACAAAATTCTCCTCAATTCTATGAATTCAAGTTCCAATCAAGTTCATGATCTTATGGCACCAATTTCATGAAATTATCTATGATTTGTTTATGGGTCAATCTCCTTCATGTTTCAATCTATATCTTAAGATTTATGGAAAGATTTTATACCTATTTTGAATACAAATTCTTGATTTCAAGTATTTGAAAAATTATGCCCAATTAAGAAAGTCCCATGAAAGGTCAAGTTTATGATTCATGATTTCAAGAACGAGGATATATCTAGAATGAATGAAAGTTTATGAATTACCCTTGTATGAATCTATGATTTTGACTAATTAAGTCTATTTCAAGTATGCATGTTTCTATGATTTGGGAAAGCCCACTTAAGTTAAGCAGGTTTTCATGATTTTGCCAAGGCTAATAAGATTAGTTTATCATATGTTTTGGAGTCAAGACTCCCCATGTTCAGATTTTAGACTATGCATGTGATTGTGTTTTTAGCTTCACTGAAAAACAATGGGAGCACTGTGTATGGTATTTGGAGTAGTGTCTAACACCGAGTAGGCTTGGTGTTCCAAGGTTCCTCGATCTCAAAACTACGCACCAACGTAGGTTTATACATATATATATTTATTTGAGGCCTCTCAAAATAGTTTGCCCCACCAGTAATGGGCCTTCAGCTTGATATCCATATCATGGTAGCGCCCTTAGCCTTAACAAGGTTTTGACGGCTCTGCCCATTTGAGTGTAATAGTTGGGGCATCACGTAAGCTCTATCGTGATGGTGTCAGTTGTGATGAGTCTTTCATTGTTTCTCATGATTTTAGTTATGCATATTCATATTGTATGATATTATTTTTTCAGTAGTTACCCAATGATTACTTATACACTTTTACTTATGATAAAAGTTATGACAAGTCATATGATTCTATTTTTAGCTTTGGATCATTTGATGCAGATATGAGATTCAGTTTATGATTATTCATGTTTTCAGATATCAACATACAGTCCTTACTCTCACGATCTTATGATATATGTTATGTGCATGATTTCTGTTATACTTACACAACCTATTTTATTTATCTTACATACTTAGTACATTCCAAGTATTGACCTTATAGTATATGCTATATCATTTCATGATATAGGTTCAGACGCTTAGACTCAGTTCTGCCGTTAGCTAGTCTCTACAGCTTAGTTCAGTTCCCATTGTTGGTGAATCCTCATTTTTTGAGGACATTCATTTTACCATTTGATTATGTTATATTCAATTTTAGACTTTAGCAACCCAGTTGGGGATGTTGTCCCATCAGCTCATTAGACAGTAGTAGAGGCTTATCAGACATTAAGTAGATATTTAGCTTTGCCTAGTGTTGACTCTACTTTATGGTTGTTATATATTTTCGACTCCACTTATTCATATTTCAGTTATCTGATTCCGCTTAATATATGTTCTTTATATGTTATGTTCATACCATGAGTCAACTTGGAGCCATTTGTGGTCCTAATTTTCGTGTCTCGGTCCAGGCTTATGTTGGGGTCATGACAAACTTGGTATCAGAGCAAAGGTTTAGAGCATTCTAGGGTATCTAAAAGCCATGTTGAGTAGAGTATTTTCCATGGGTGTGAAATGCGCCATACTTCTGGGAGGAGGCTACAAGGAAATCTCCCTTCTTTCATGATCTGTGTCGTGCTATAAAGTATCTCTCTATCCTTATAACTCATGCTATACATGTTTGCAGAATCATGCCTCCACACCGAGTAAATGGTAGAAGGAGCGGAAATGAAAATGGCCATGAAATGGCAATGGAGATGGGAACCAGCAAGCCCCTCCTGCACCAGTAGGTCCTTTGCCCAAGCATGTCTCTCATGTCAAGTTTAGAGCAGCTTTAAGATGTTGGCACAGGCTTTGACTGCTCAGGTCAACCAGCAGGTGGTGTCCCATCTCTCTCAGAATGGAAGCACAACGGTAGCTTGAGTTTGGGATTTCCTCAGGATGAATCCACTTGAGTTCCTTGGGTCAAAAGTGGATAAGGACCCGCATGAGTTTCTTGAGGAGGTACAGAAGATCACCCAGATTATGGGGGTGACGGGAGAAGAGATCATAGACTTAGCCTCCTATCAGCTGAAAGGGGTTGCTTATATTTGGTATCGTAAATGGAGGGATGGTAGAGCAGTGGGCGCTATTCCCGTGAGCGTGGATGAGTTCATGATTGCCTTCTTCGGTAGATTCTTCCTAGGGAGTTGAGGGATGCAAAAGCGACGGAGTTTTTCATTTGAGGCAAAACCATATGACTGTGCAAGAGTACGCCTTGGAGTTCACCCAGCTGTCCAAGTATGCACTAGAAATTGTCGTGGGTCAGAGAGTCTATATGAAAGATTTGTGTATGGAGTATTAGACTCCCTGGTCAAGGACTGTAGGACTGCAATGCTGAACAGTGAACTAGATTTCTCCCGATTGGTTATATACGCCCAACAGATAGAGGTGGATAAGATGAAGGAAAAGGAGAGAGAGGCCAAGAGGGCTAGGACAGGCAGCTTTGGGTTTTTCCAACAGAGGCCTAGTGGTAAACATTATCAGCAGTCCCTCCAAAGATCATCAGCCCCAATACTGTTGACAACCAGTGTGCCATTTAGATCTATGCATGATTAGAGGGGAAAGACGTTAGGCTCTCGAGGTCAGGGGGCATGTCAGGAGAGCTCAACATACCAATTTACGGCAAGTGTGGTAAAGGCACACCAGAGAGTGCCTAACTGATTCAGGTGCGTGTTTCGGGTGTAGGAATCCCAGTCACTACTTAGGGATTTTCCTTCAGCCAGATAATGCCATGGTAGAGGTCGTGACCCAGCCACCAGTTCAACAGCTCCACCCACACATTCAACTCAGCTCAGCAAGGTGCATCTACTAGTGCAGGTGGTGGTCAGTGTTAGAACAATTTTATTCCCTCTCATCTTGTTAGGATTAGGAGGCCTCTCCAGATGTGGTCACTGGTATATTACAGGTATTTTGTAATGATGTATATACATTGATAGACCTAGGGGCTATTTTATCTTTTGTCATGTTGTATGTTGCTATTAGTTTCGAGTCACTCCCGAAATTTTATCAGAATCCTTACCAGCCTTTACTCCAGTCGGTAGGATAGTTATAGCTCGATGTGTATACAGAAATTACCCTATCAGAGTCCTTCAGAGAGTCACCTCAACCGATTTAGTTTAGTTAGACATGATTGATTTTGATGTTATCTTTGGTATGGATTTGTTGCATGCATGTTATGCCTCGGTGAATTGTAGAACCCGTACTGTAGATTTCGATTTCCGGGTGAGCTAGTCCTAGAATGGAAGGGTAGTTCAATTGTGCCGGTAAGTCGCTTTGTTTCCTACCTTAAGGCCAGAAAGATGATTTTCAAGGGTTGCATGTATCATCTAGTTCGGGTTAAGAATGCAACGTCCAAAACCACGACCCTCCAGTCAATCCCTATAATGTGTGAATATCCAAAGGTGTTCCCAAATGATCTACCTAGAGTCCCACCTGATAGGCAGATTGACTTTGGTATTGGATCTTCTTCTCAATACACAGTCTATATCCATTCATCCTTACAGAATGGCTCCTAGAGTTAAAGGAGTTGAAAGACCAGTTGAAAGATATCCTAGATAAGGGATTCATCAGACCTAGAAAGTCTCCATAGGGTGCACCAATTCTTTTGGTTCGAAAGAAGGATGGTTCACTTAGAATATGCATTAACTATCGACAATTAAAAAAGGTCACAATCAAGAACAAGTATCCCCTCTCCAGAATTGTCAACTTGTTTGACCAACTTTAGGGTGCTAAGTGCTTCTCGAAGATAGACCTCAGATTTGGATATCATCACCTCAGAGTTAGGGAGAGTGACATTTCGAAGACAGCTTTTCGTACTCGATATGGTCACTACGAGTTTGTAGTTATTTCTTTTAGGCTAACGAATGCTTTTGAAGCTTTCATAGATCTGATGAACTAGTTGTTCAAGCCATATTTAGATATGTTCGTGATTGTCTTTATAGATGATATTCTTATATATTCTCAGAGCGAAGAGGAGCATGCCGCTCATTTGAGGATTGTGCTACAACTCCCAAGGATCGCCAGCTATTTGGTAAAATCAGCAAATGTGAGTTTTGGTTGGACTCTTAGAATCTTTGGGTCATGTGGTGTCGAGTGAGGGTGTGTAGGTGGACTCTCAAAAGATAGAGGTGGTGAAGAATTAGCCTAGACCAGTTAGTTCCTTGGATATCAGGAATTTCTTAGGTTTATCTGGTTACTACTAGAGGTTTGTTGAGGAATTTTCATCTATTGTAGCACCATGGACTAAGTTGACCAAGAAGAAGGTTAAATTTCAGTGGGGTCGGATGCCTTTTAAAAGAGTTTTCAGTAGCTAAATACTCGACTTACTACAACCCCAATATTGACTCTACCGGAGGGAACAAATGGTTTTGTTGTGTATTAGATGCCTCTACGGTTGGTGTTGGTTGTGTGTTAATGCAGCATGGTAAGGTCATTGCGTAGGCCTCTAGACAACTTATAACTCATGAGAAGAATTACCCGACGCATGACCTAGAATTAGCAGCAACTATGTTTGCATTAAAGATTTGGAGACACTACTTGCATGGGGTCTATGTCGATGTGTTTACAGATCACAAGAGCCAACAATATGTGTTCACCCAGAAGGACTTGAACTTGCAATAAAGAAGATGTTTAGAGCTTCTCAAGGACTATGACATGAGTGTCCTTTATCATTGGAGAAAGGCCAATATGGTGGAGGATCCCCTTAGCAGACTGTCCATGGAGAGTGTTTTTCATGTGGAAGATGGAAGGAAAGAGTTCGTAAAGGATGTGCATTGACTTGCACAATTAGGGGTTCGCCTTATGGGTTTAACAAGTGGTGGTGTCATTGTTCAGAATGGTTCAGAATCTTCTTTGGTGACCGAGGTCAAGGCTAGGAAAAATGAAGACCCTATCTTGGTGAAGTTAAAGGAAGCAATTCGAAATCAGAAGGTGGAGGTCTTCTCTTAAGGGGGAGATAGTGTGCTTCGATATCAAGGTCATTTATGTGTTCTGGGTGTTGACAACTTGAGAGATCAGATGTTGAGTGAGGCTTATGGTTCTCGTTATTCTGTCCACCCAGGTGCCACCAAGATGTATAGTAACCTACAGAAAGTCTATTGGTGGAATGACATGAAGAAGGACATAACGAATTTGTGGCTAAGTGTCTAAATTATCAACAAGTGAAAGTCGAGCATCAATGAACGGGAAGTGTGCTACAAGACATCAGCATCCCCACTTGGAAGTGGGAGGAAATCAATATGGACTTCATCACAGGGTTGCCTCGTACACGTTGATAGTATGACTCTATATGGGTGGTGGTAGACAGGTTGACCAAAGCACCTCATTTCTTACCGGTCAAGATCACCAATTCAGTCGAGGACTATGCTAGATTGTATATTTGGGAGTTAGTTTGGTTGGATGGTTTTCCCTTGCCCATCATATCAGATAGAGGTACTCAGTTTACCTCCCAATTTTGGAGATCATTTCAAAAGGGTCTTGGTACTCAGGTCAAACTTAGCACGACTTTGAACCCACATATAGATGGTCAGGCCGAGCGGACCATTCAGATTCTTGAGGATATATTGAGAGCATGTGTGATCAACTTCAAAGGTAGTTGGGATGATCATTTACCCTTTATCGAGTTTGCATATAACAACAACTACCATTCTAGCATTAAGATGACTCTATTTGAGGCTCTTTATTGGTAGAGGTGTAGACTTCACCGTTTGTTTTAAGGTAGGTGAAGCTACTTTGGTAGGGCCAGATTTAGTTCATGATGCTATGGAGAAAGTTTATCTTATTAAAGAAAGACTGGAAACAGCTCAGAGTTGTCAGAAATCCAATGCGGATGTTAGATGGAGAGAGCTCGAGTCTGAAGTTGATGATTGGGTGTTCTTGAGGGTGTCTCTCATGAAGGGAGTGATGAGGTTCAAAAAGAAAGGGAAGCTAAGTCCCTAATATGTTGGCCCATAAAGGATTGTTAAACATGTTGGCAACGTGGCATATGAGTTGGTGCAACCAACGGAGTTAGCATCAACATCAAATTTTCCATGTATCTCTATTGAAGAAGTGCATTGATGACCCAACCTTAGTTGTCTCGGTGGAGAGCATAGGTGTGAAAGATAGTCTTACCTATGAGGAGGTTCTAGTTGAGATCCTCAATCATCAGGTTCGTAATTTGAGGAATAAAGAAATAGCATTAGTAAAGGTTTTGTGGAGGAATCAGCTTGTTGAAGGAGCTACGTGGGAAGCCGAAGCAGATGATGGCTAAATACCCGCACTTTTTTCCTTCTGGCTCAATTCCAGCATGAGGTATTAGTTTCCTCTCTAATACGCTATTTAGTTTCATGTCAAGTTCATGTCTCTCAATTCCTTTCACATCTTAGTATGCATGTATGTTTTATTAATTCAGTTAAGTCATATATCTCAGTCCAAAGTCAGTCACTCCGTCAATTTTAGCTTTAGATATTTAGTATTTGAGATTACAGTTCCTTTCTCCAGCTTTTTAGTATGTTTAACCAACATTCAAGGACAAATGTTCCCAAGGGGGAGATATTGTAATACCCAGAAGGTTCCTAAGACTATACTTGGGATTTGTATTGCGAATAATAGAAAAAGCTTGAAAAATATCTCATGAAGGCTCATGGTATGAGTCATGGGAAGGACTAACAGGTTGTAGGATCGAGCCAGTGTTGGATGTTAAGTTGCCCAGAAGAGATGGTACAGGTCATGGTACAACCTGTTATAGGAAACAACCGGTCGTGGTAAGGGGGCCGTGATAAGAATTGAAAAGTCTGGGAAAGTTGATCCTGTATAGATGACTGGGTTTAATGACCCTTCATCTAGTAGTACCATCTGTAGTTTGTGTTCATTGGAAGGATTCCAGAAACCATGCTTGATGACTATTGGTAACAATGGGTGGATACAATGGACCATTGTATTGAGGGATGACCCGTTGGATGGGTCGTTGTTTCTGGCAGTGGCTTTTACCCTACGAAATCATTAAGGAAATTTTCATAATTCCTATGCTCCTAAGCCCTAAACTACATCATTTAAGCTCTGAAAGAGATGTATTAAGAAGGTTAAAGTCTATTCTAAACCATTCCTCTCCCATGCATTCAAGATTAGGACTCCTCCGTTGAAGATCAGGCTTAGAACTGTTCAAGTTCTTCTCCAAATCTCTTGGGCTTTCGAAGTCAAGTGTATATTCAAATTATCCAAGTATGTAGGGCTATGAATGGGAGTTCCTTTCACTATCATGCCAAAAATTCTCCTCAATTCTATGAATTCATGTTCTAAATCAAGTTCATGATCTTATGGGATTTTAATCCAATTTTATGAAATTCTCTATGATTTGTTTATGGGTCAATCCCCTTCATGTTTCAATGTATGTTTTAAGATTTATGGATAGTTTTTTTTTTAACTATTTTGAATATAAATTCTTGATTTCAAGTTTTAGAAAAATTATGCCCAATTAAGCTAAGTCTCATGAAAAGTCAAGTTTATGATTCATGATTTTAAGTATGAGGATATATAGTATGAATGAAATTTTATGAATTACCTATGTATGAATTTATGGTTTTGACTAATGAGGTCTATATCAAGTATGCATGTTTCTATGGTTTGGACAAGCCCGCTCAAGTTAAGTAGGTTTTCATGATTTAGCCAAGGCTAGTAAGATCAATTTATCACATGTTTTGGAGTCAAGACTCCCTATGTTCAGATTTCATACTATGCATGTGATTATGTTTTCAGCTTCGTTGAAAAATGATAGGAAACTGTGCATGTTTTTAGGATTAGTGTCTATCACCGAGAAGGCTTAGGGTTCCAAAGTTCCCCGGTCTTAGAAATACATGACAATGTAGGTTCATATATATTTATTTGGGGCCTCTTAAGAGAGTTTCCCCCACCCGCAAGGGGCCTTCCGCTGATATCGATATCATGGTAGCGTCCTTAGCCCTGACAAGGTTTTGGATGGCTCTACCTACATGAGTGTAATAGTTGAGGCATCATGTAAGCGCTATCGTGATGGTGTCGGTTGTGAAGAGTCTCCTATTGTTCCTTATGATTTCAGTTATGCATGTTCATATAGTATGATGTTATATTTTCAGCAGGTTTGATCCAATGATAAGTTATAAGCTTTTACTTGTTATTTCAGTTATGGCAAGCCATATGATTCTATTTTCAGCTTTGGGTCATTCGATGCATATATGAGATTTACTTTATGATTATTCATGTTTTTAAATATCAGCATGGAGTGCTTACTCTCACGATCTTATGGTATATGTTATGTGCATGATTTCAGTTATACTTACATAGCCTGTTTTATTTACCTTACATACTTACACAGCCTGTTTTATTTACCTTACATACTCAGTACATTCCAAGTACTAACCGCATACCCTATGCTGTATCACTTAATGATACAGTTTAAGACACTCAGACTTAGTTCTGCCGTTAGCCAGTCTCTACAACTTTGTTTAGTTCCCATTATTGGTGAGTCTTCATCTTTCGAGGATATTCAGTGTCATGACCCGAACATAGGCCCAGATCGAGACACGGGACAAGGAACCTCAAGGGACTCCAAGTCGACCCATGGTATGAACATATCATCTAACTCAATCATATAAGCGGAAGATCAACACGATGAACTTAGAGGAAGTCTGAAATAAGCATAACATCAAAAATACACACGAATCTGAAGCTGATTATATCTTATGTCTAAAAAGCCTCTAACACTGACGAGTTGATGAGACAAAACCCCAACTAACTCTCTAAGTCTAATACTGAATACATAAATAAAACTGATAAAGCATGATCCTAGGGGGATGAGGACTCACCAACAGATATGGGATATTAACTCTGAAAGGCTGGCTATGGGCGAGGCCGAGTCTGAGTACCGGGGCCTGTATCATGAAAGGATACAACGTAAAGTAGGCGGTCAGCACATGAAATGTACCGAGTATGCATGGTAAGTAAATCCACTTAGATAAGTAAAATCATTTAAAACATGCGTAACATAAAACATGAACAAAATAAGAATCCGAAAGTAGGGCTTGCATGCTATTTTTCTAAAATCATGATCTCAACATAAGATAACATCATAACTGAATAGATTGACCCAAAGCTGAAATTTGATAGTCATAAGTAAAGCTGAACATTGGGTCAAACCTGCTTTAGTACATATATATATATATATATCATGAATGATCAACATGCATAACTGAAATCATGAGGAACAATGAGAGACTCATCTTATAACAGACATACCACGATAGAGCTTACATGATCTCAACTATCACACTCAAATGGGTAGAGCCATCCAAAGCCTTGCTAGGGCTAAGGAAGATACCATGATATCGATATCAAGCTCTAAGCCCAATTGGGCAGGGGATAACTAACAATGGAGGTCCAAAAGTATATATAATATAAATCAACCTACATTGGTGCGTAGTTTTGAGGCATAGGGTGATCGACCCTTAGCCTACTCGGTGCTAGACACTACTCTCAAAACATGCATATGCTCTCCATCGTTTTTCAACGAAGATTACCGTCGTCTATTGTCAAAGCTCAATAATCAAATACATACCAAATTTGGAATCATATATGAGGAGCTCTTGCTCAAACTATACCAAAAGATGAATATAAATAGGAGTCTTCGCTCCAAAACTATGTGGTAAGCTTAAATTCATAAATTCATACATCATACTTGAACATATGGGCATTGCCCAATACTTTAACATGCGTGAAAATACATAATTCACTTGAAAACATGATCATAAACATGGGTAACTTGAAAACATGCTTTTCATCATAAATATCTCATCATACTTGAATATTCATCATAAATCTCAACTTTCATGAACTTCTCATAATTGGGCATTTTAATTTATAAAGCTTGAAACATGATTTTACTTGAAAACAATGTGAAGCTTGCCCATGAATGATAATTCAATAATAGAAACATCTTTAAATCATACCCATGTAGTAAATTAGGAATTTCATGCATTAGGTTAAAACCCCATAGAATCAACATAGGAATTTCATAATTTAGAGAGAGATTGGGCATGGGTGTGAATGGATTCACCGACTCATAACCCTACATACCTAAAAGGGTTTGATTCTACCACTTTTCTGATTGCCAAAAGAAGGTTTGAGGAAGACCCTTGAAGGATTAGCCTTGATCACCTCTCTAGACCCTTACTCTTGCATGCATGAATAGGAATGACTTAGAATAGATTTTTCGCTCATAAAACCCACTATTCATAGCTTAAAACGACGTAGTTTATTCCTTAGGATCATAAGAATTATGGAAAAGCCCTTACTAAATTCGCAGAAAATAGTTGACTGCCAGTCCCAACGAGGGACTGGACGGGTCGTCGCCCAAGAGAACGAGTTGTGGTATCAGTCGTCGAGTGCACTGTCAAATAGATCATCTGGGACTCATCATGAGGGACCTCACGAGTCATTAATGGTGAACACGACTCATAGTAACCACTCGTCACCTTCACTACCTAAGATTTCAAATTATTTCCAACCTGCTGACCACGACCCATCCCACGAATCATGGGGACTGATCATGACTCGTGGTCAGGTCCGTGAGGACCTCAAATTTCAAAATTTCAACTCAAGCCTTGAACCTTACAACGAGTCTCTTCATGACTCGTGGTCTACCCCACGGGTCACAGAACGACTTGTTTTGTGACCTGGTGCCAGATTTTCAGTTTTTTCTCCGTTTTAACTCCCGGGTCCGATCTTTGAGCTTTCGGGGCATAATAATATCTCCCCTTTGGGAACATTCATCCTCGAATGTTGAAAATCATATAGAAAAGCAGAGAAATGCAATCATCATACTCAAATACTGATCATATAATCTGAAAACTGACGGAACGACTAACTCCGATTCAAACTACATGGCTGAACTGAACTCATGAATCATATACACACCCATATACATGAAAGAAACTAGAGCGTATGAATTGAACATGAAAACTAAATAGGGTACTAGGGAAAAAACTGATACCTCAAGATGGAACTAAGCTGGTAAAGAATAAATGTAGGTATCTAGCCATCATGTCTACTTCGATTTCCCACATAGCTTCCTCAATATGCTGATTCCTCCATAAGACTTTAATTGAAGCTACTTCCTTGTTCCTTAGCCTTCAAACCTGACGATCCAGTATTTCCACCGAAATTTCTTTATGACTAAGGCTGTCTTTCACACCGACACTATCCACAGGGAAAACTAAAGCTGGATCACCCAAAGACTTCTTAAGAGCATACATGAAAAACAGGATGCATGGAAGCTAATTCTGAAGGCAACTCCAATTCATATGCCACCTTGCCAACCCGTTTCACAATCTGGTATGGCCAACATAGTGGGGGCTAAGTTTCCCTTTCTTTTCGAACCTCATCACTCCCTTCATGGGAGACACCTTTAGAAAAACCCAGTGATTAGCTTTGAACTCAAGTTCTCTCCTTCTGACATTGACATAAGACTTTTGGTGACTTTGAGCTATTTTCAACCTGTCCTATATGAGTTGAACCTTCTCCGTAGCCTCATGGACTGAATCTGGTCCTATCATCGCAGATTCACCAACTTTGAACCATCTAGTAGGCGATCTATATCTCCGCCTATAGAGAGCCTTAAACGGAGCCATCTGAATACTGGAATGGTAGCTGTTATTGTATGCAAACTCGAGAAGAGGAAAATGATCATCCCAGCTACCTTTAAAATCAATCACACATGCTCTCAACATGTCATCGAGAGTCTGAGTTGTCCGCTCCACTTGATCATCCGTTTGCGGGCGAAATGCTATACTAAGCTTAACCTGAGTACCAAGTCCTTTTTGAAACGACCTCCAAAACTGAGAGGTAAATTAGATACCTCTGTCTGATATGATGGAAAAGGGAACTCCATGCAATCGAACTAGCTCTCAAACGTATAAATTGGCATAATCCTCCACCGAATCCGTAGTTTTGACCGGTAGAAAATGAGCAGCTTTGGTCAACCTGTCAACAACCATCCAAATAGAATCATATTGTCGACGAGTGCGAGGTGAACCTATTATGAAGTCCATATAGATTTCTTCCCAATTTCAAGTAGGAATATTGATATCCTAAAGCACACCTACCGGTCTCTGATGTTCTACCTTCACTTGCTGACAGTTTGGGCTTTTAGATACAAATTATGCGATGTCTTTCTTCATACCATTCCACCAATAGACTTCCCATAAGTCATGGTACATCTTGGTGGCACCCGAATGGATTGAATACCTGGATCCATGAGCCTCGTGCAACATTTTGTTCCTGAAATCATCAAGATCCAGAACACATAAGAGACCCTAATATCGAAGCACACCATCTCCCCCTTTGCAGAAGACCTCAACCTTCTAATTCTGAAAAACTTCTTTTAACTTTACCAAAATAGGGTCCTCGTCCTATCTAGCTTTTACATCAGTCACTAAGGACGATTCTGATTCGTTCTGAACAACATCACCGCCATCGGTTGAGTCAACCAATCGAACTCCCAATCTTGCAAGTCGATACACATCCTTTACCAACTCCTTTCTTCCCTTATTCACATGGGACACACGCTCCATAGAGAGTCTACTAAGTGTATCTACCACTACATTAGCCTTACCCGAATGGTATAAAACACTCATGTCATAGTCCTTGAGTAGCTCCAGCCACCTCCTTTGAAGAAGATTGAGATCCTTCTGGGTAAACACATATTGTAGAATCTTATGGTCCGTGAACACATCTATATAGACCCCTTACAAATAATGCCTCCATATCTTCAAGGAGAATACCACCGTCGCTAATTCAAGATCATGGGTCGGGTAATTCTTCTCATGAACTTTCATCTGTCTAGAAGCATATCCTATAACATCGTCGTGCTGCATCAATACACAACCAAGTCTGATTCTCGAAGTATCGAACACCACAAACCCATCGGTACCCTCTAGTAGGATTAACACCGGTGCTAAGGTAATTTGAGTCTTCAACTCCTGAAAGCTCCTCTCACAAGCCTTCGATCTTTGTAATTTCACTTTCATTTGGGTCAATTTGGTCAATGGTGTTGCAATGAATGAAAATCCCTCAGTAAATCTCCGATAATAGCCAGCTAAGCCCAAGAAGCTCTGGATATTTGAAGGAGTCACTGGTCTAGGCCAATTCTTTACCGCTTCTATTTTCTGAGAGTCCACCTGTATGCCTCACTTGATACCACATGGCCCAAAAATGCCACTGAGTCCAACCAAAACTTGCACTTGCTAAATTTAGCATATAGCTGGTGATCCTTGAAAGTTTGTAGCACCACCTTCAAATGAGCGACATGCTCCTCCTCACTCCGAGAGTATATCAGGATGTCATCAATGAACACGATCACAAACATATCCAAGTATGGCTTGAACACCCTGTTCATCAAGTCCATAAAAGTTGCAGGAGAATTCGTTAGTCCAAAAGACATAGCTACAAACTCATATTGACCATACCGCATCCTAAAGGCTGTCTTGGGGATGTCTCTCTCCCAAACTCTGAGCTGATGGTGATGAAGGGCGTATTTACGCACTTCATAGACATATTTTTTGCCTGTACTTAACTATGTTTTGAGGAAAAATTATGTGTTTTTGCATGTGTTTATGTTATATATTTGTGAAAATGACTAACACACGTGATTAGATCTTTTATAGGGATTTAAATGATGGATTTGGGTGTATTTAAAGCTTTTGGAATATATCAGAAGAAGTGGGAGTGAAGGATGCAAGGATTGAAGTTCGCACGAGGTTGGAACATAGCCGTGTGAGGTAGCAGCACACTGGCGTAATGCCAGGCGCAGCGCAGCACTGAAATGGCACTAGGCCAGGCACGAGGCACCAACATTCCTTGGCATGGGCAGGCGCGAGGCGCCCCAACCTTGGTGTAAGGACACACGCGATATGGCACTTGATCCAGCGCATCCAGGCGTGCGGCATGGTACCTCACTTTCCATAGGGACATGCGTGACGCGGAGCTAGGACACGACTTTTACAAAGGCGATGCAGCAAAGGTTCACATAGCCAAAAATTCAACTCCTACTTCAACTAGGAAAAGGAGCTTCAAATCCCAAATCAAATCCGCAAAGGAAGAAGAAAAACGTAAATCTACTACTATAACTACCCTTTTATTTTCATGTAATAGCATGAAGTTTTAAGTTTGAAAGTATTCAATTTTGAAGTTAGAAAAGCTCGAGAGAATTAGAATCCATGTTTTGGACAAGTCTTGGGCTTAGAAGTTTTACGACATACTTTGAGACGATTTTTGAGTTCTTCTTCTTTATTGTTGCAATAATCAAGAGGGTTTCTTCCTATCATCGTTGTAAATATTAATTTATACTTTTGTCTATGAATACCATGATTTTATTTATAAACATGATAATCTAAAACCACCACAACTAGGGTTGTGGGAACCATGATGAATTAACACACATAGATAAAATACTTAGTGATTCTTGAACGGGGTTTATGCATGTATTGTTTCTTCCTTCGTTTTAATTGATTTTTAACGGTTTCAAACATTAGAACTTGCCTTATTCTTACTTACTGGACCAAGGAGGTAGTGAATGAGAAAAGGGATTAACAACTGAGATTTGAGGCTATCAACCCTCATCTAAGCTTGACCTTGTCCGATAATAGCTAATCCAATATCAAGGGTAAAGGTTAGTAAAGCATACACCCGTAGAAGAACCAAGTTATGTGGTGATAATCATATAAATAGGAGACCAACAATTTAGGTGAAATTAACTTACCGATATTGCATGCTAAGCACCGGAATAGATCACTAGTATAAAACGCCTTGTGGTTATGAAGTCATGGGGATCACAGACCCTAGTTAATTGCATTAATTTGGAAACAACAATAAATTTCTCGATATAATTACTTATTAATTTTATAAATCTCCCCTTTTAGGATATAATTGACTTAAAATCTTAAACACTAGCATTTTTCTATATCCTTCCATATTCCCTGTGGGATCGACCCCAACCTTTGTTGGGTTCTATATTTGACATCGACCGCTTCATACTTTGTTAAGAAGTGTGAATTTGAGCGACATCAAATTTTGGCGCCGTTGCCAGGGAATAAGGCTTATGATTAGATTAATTGCGTGTGTTTAACTTTTAGTCTTTATTTCCTATTTTTTTTGTTTTTCTTCTATTTTCTGACGTGTCATAGGTTAGCGTGCTAAAACAAGCAGCCAAGATGTGACCACGGTCTCAACAGGTATCGTGATGAAGTCTGAGTAATCAAGATACCTGTGTCGTGCCATGACATTAAATCAGGCACTATTTGGGAGGCAACCCAAGATAAATTTTTCATTTTGATGTGTTTGTTCAAGTGTGCAGGTGATAGGTCACGATTCTCAATAAAAATTGAGCTTAAAGAGTGAAAAAAGGAAGCAAGATAGTCGAACGTGCACACTGGGCATTGCTCAGGCCAAGTAGCACAAAGCCTGGCACGAGGCGCAGGCACAAGTGCTGCAAAGGCTGGCGCGACGCGCAGACAGCAAGGCAGTAACTAGAGGCACGACGCGCATCAATTCTGGCGCACCCAGTCGCGCGACACGCGCATATCTTGGTGCATCCAGGGGCGCCTCGCGCAGCAAATCCAGCGCGTTTAGGCGCGCGACGCAGAGCAGGCCTACAAGTGAAAAAGTTTAAGGACAAATTCAAAATTTCTAGCAATAAGGGACATTTTAAAGGCGTAAACCTAAAAATTTCTGCTCAATCTCAAGGGAGCCGCGCCGCACCTCTTAAATTTCCCAACCAAACTCTCTAAAAACTTCATCTTTTCATCAAAATCCTCCAAATATTTCACCCAAATCACAAAGTATATCATTTTTCTTGTAAAACCCCACAAATGGCACCAAAAGTAAGCAAAGGGAAAGGAGTGGCTTCTTCAAGTAAGCAAGAGGGAAAGGAGACCTAGTGAACAGGAGCATGAAGATGTGAATATGGAACCTCCACCATTGAGGCGATATGGTCTCCGTTGGGTCACGGAGAAAGAAGGTAAAAAAATGGTTCAAGGAACATAAGGAATCTAAATATTCACATGATATGTTTATTGATAGAAATTGCTTGTTATTAGTTTTCCCTCACATGGTTGATAGAATACTCACCCTTGGCCTTGGTTTTATGTTTAATACACCGGGTGATTGTAGCTTGAATATGGTGAGAGAATTCCTGGCAAATTGGATGCCAAAAGAAAGGTCAAACCAAGTTAAAATAAGGGGACAAATTATTGAATTTGCACGTAAAGCTTTGAATAGACTACTTGGGACACCTAATGTTGATCTGCAACCTTTGTTGACTTAGTAAAGAAACCTCCTTAGAGGAATATTAGACATACTTTTTGTGGCCCTAACTTTATTTCATGGTGGACTCGCCACCAAAAATATAGGTATCATGTTTCGCTTCCATATGCTCATTTAAGTAGAGAGGCACGAGTTAGGTTAAAAATAGTATGTGCTTGTTTGGTGCCCAGAAACATGTAACCCATATGACTAGAGAGAGAGTATGTCTTGTATATGCACTAATGACAGGAATGCCAATTAATTTTGGGGTGCTCATTAAAACTGTGTTGAAAAGAGCAAGGGTTAAAAAAGGGCAAAACTTCAGATTTGGGGGTCTCTTGACCTGATTTTTGTGAGGGCACGACATTGAGGAGGAGGAAGCGGACTATAGACGTTCTTATGATCCTAAGGGGGTTGATGTGATAAAAACAAAGGAACCCGAGGGTATAAACGGTCCGGTCCTTACTATCAATGAGCGTAATGCATGAATTGACAACATGTTGAGCCACTTATACGGTATGCAAATGCTCCAGTTGAGGATGAATGGTGTGACGGCGGAGCAACTGCAGTATCTTAACATAGACTACCCTTTGAGCGAGCACTTGCAAGCCCTTTACAGAGTTGGGCCTGGGTACAAGGAGTCGCTTGATGATGATGTTGCTACGGAGGACGAGATGGCAAGAGTAGACTCAGACATAGAGTCTAGTAATGATGATGAGGAAGATTCTGAAATAGGGGAAGCTTCACTTTCCCTCACCGACGACGAGGGGTAGACGGCCAAGGAGTTCTTATTTCACTCTACTACTTAATGCTTATACGTTTTAGCACCGGGGACAGTGTAACCAATTAAGTGTGGGGTGGAAGAAGTAAACTTCATATTACCATGCATTCTTTAATTGCTAAATCTGCACATGGTAGTCCTAGTTTTATTTGGGGATTTATGATCTATCTTGCATGATTTTTTGTGTGCAGTAGTTTATTTTATTTTATTTTGGGTTCCTCTGATTTTTGTTTTAGGTGCTATTTTGGTGGATAGTCCCTTAGAACCGACTAGAGAGTTTAGATTTTTTTTAAGTCATTGAGTCAAGACTTTGCCCGATGATGGATGGATGACGACTGTCTTAAGGGTAAATTAGTCATTAGAAAGAACAATAACTTGGACCCTATGAATGCTAGGTGCTTCACTTTAGGTATCATAGAGACTTTATTAAAATTCACTCAAAAATGCATGAAAAAGGTAGAAACACTTGGTCTTTTGGGAACTTGACTCTTGTACTTAAAAAAATGGGCTTAATTATGTAATGCATTCAATATGGATATATGTGTTTATGTGATCTTGATTTCCATTGTTAAACCATCTTGTGCCAATGTGTGAGGAAATATTTTTGATATACTCCATGCTTGTAAATTGATGTCTAGAACTTGCCCGGTGTGTGTGCAAAGCGAAATATGAATGATGGATTTAGGAAGTGATATAGGCGTTTCCTTGACGGCCTTATTTTTATCCTATTTTACCGATCTTGATTGTAATTATTCTAGTTATCCATGTTGAGCCTTAGCCTATTCTTTTGATAGCCATATTATAAGCTTGAATCCCTTTTTGTTCTATTGACTTATATTTGATCCAAATGACTCCTAGAGCACTTTAATGAAAACGTTTTGTAGGAAAGAAGCATAATTGGAGAAGTGAAGGGAAAAGCTAAAAAGTATGGTGAATTGGAAGAAAGAAAAATGTGAAATTTTGCTAAACAAGGAGGGTGATTTTTAGTGGGAAAAACAAAAAGAAGAAAGAGCTTTGAAAAATTGAAGATGAAAAAAAGAAAATCATGATTTACCAATTAACCGTACCCATTTGTTTACAATGAACCTGTTTTGGCCCTGGTGCTTCCTTGGATATTGTGAACCTCAACATAAGAAAAATGCTTAAGTTGAGGGTGGCTAGAGTAGGGGTGAATAAAGGGTGGGAACGGAAAAAGGGAAAAGAAAAGAGAAAAAAAATGTGTGCCAATGAGCTCCATGTTAAAAGAAAAATTCCCACTAGTCACCTAAGTTGAAAATTGAAAAATAAAAATGGGTATAAGGAGAGAATTTGGAAATTGAGGAAAGTGCTAAAAGTTCAAAGTGTTGTGAAGTATTAAAGTGCTTAGGGAGCTTAGTCACTATCTTGTCCAAATAGTTCCTACCCGTCCCGTAGCCTACATTACAACCAAATTAAAGTCCTAATTGATCCTTGATCCATAATTCTATATTAAGTGAAGTATTACACTAAGGGCAAGCATATGGGTCGTGTTTTGCATGTATGTTGAGTTGTTTTGTGAGAGTGAGCAGAAATCGTTTTATTTATGCCCAAGTTAATCTTATTCTATATCTTGTGTGGAAACGGGCATCTCTCCAAATTGTCAGGGGAACAATGGCAAGACTTTGGTTTAATCTTGATTGCTAAATTACATATAACTCATATTGGCCCAAAATATGTATTGATGAGTTAGTTTTCAAAAGCTAAGTGATTTCGAACTTTGACATTTTAATGTTGATCCTATATGCATGCGAGTGAGTTGTTTGAGCTTCATTGATTTATCTCATGATCCTAAGTGTAAGTAGACCTATTCGTAGGATGAATTTTGTGCTTAATTGTTAGAAGGGAAGTAGTAGGTTGTTCGAGGACGAACAATAGTTTAAGTGTGGGGTGTTGATGAAGGGCGTATTTATGCACTTCATAGACATATTTGTTGCCCATACTTAATTATTTTTGAGGACAAATTATGTGTATTTGCATGTGTTTATGTTATATGTTTGTGAAAATGACTAACACATGTGATTAGATGTTTATAGGGATTAAAATGATGGATTTGGGTGTATTTAAGGCTTTTGGAATATATGAGAAGAAGTGGGAGTGAAGGATGCAAGGACTGAAGTTCGCACGAGGTTGGCACACAGTCGCGCGACGCAGCAGCACACTGGCGTAATGCCAGGTGTGGCGCGACACTGAAATGGCACTAGGCTAGGCGCGAGGCGCCAACATTCCTTGGCATGGGTAGGCGCGAGGCGCCCCAACATTGTCTCAAGGACACACGCGATGTGGAACTTGATCCAGCGTATCCAGACGTGCGGCGCGGCACCTCACTTGCCGAGGGACACGCGTGATGCGGCGCTAGGACACGACTTTTACAAGGGCGATGCAGTAAGGGTTCACATAACCAAGAACTCAACTCCTACTTCAACTAGGAAGAGGAGCTTCAAATCTCAAATCAAATCCGCAAAGGAAGAAAAAAAATGTAAATCTACTACTACAAATACCCTTTTATTTTCATGTAATACCATGAAGTTTTAAGTTTGAAAGTCTTTAAATTTGAAGTTAGAAAAGTTTGAGAGAATTAGAAGCCATGTTTTAGACAAGTCTTGGGCTTAGAAGTTTTACGACATACTTTGAGACAATTTTTGAGTTGTTCTTCTTTATTGTTGCAATAATCAAGTGGGTTTCTTCCTATTATTGTTGTAAGTATTAATTTATGCTTGTGTCTATGAATACCATTATTTTATTTATAAACAAGACTGGATAAAACCACCACAACTAGGGTTGAACCATGACGAATTAACACACATAGGTAAAATACTCGGTGATTCTTGAACGGGGTTTATGTATGCATTGTTTCTTCCTTTGTTTTAATTGATTTTTAACGGTTGCAAACGTTAGAACTTGCCTTATTCTTACTTACCATATCAAGGAGGTAGTGAATGGGAAAAGGGATTAACAACGGAGAATTGAGGATATCAACCCTCATCTATTAGCTTGACCTTGTTTGGAAATTGCTAATCCGATATCAAGAGTAAGGGTTAGTAAAGCATACACCCATAAACAGACCAAGTTGCGTGGTGATAATCATCTAAATAGGGGACCAACCATTTAAGTGAAATTAACTTACCGATATTGCATGCTAAGCGCCTGAATAGATCACTAATATAAAATGTCTTGTGGTTATGATGTCATGGGGAACACGGACCCTAGTTAATTATATTAATTTGGAAATAACAATCAATTTCTCGACATAATTACTTATTAATTTTACAAATCCCCCCTTTTAGGATATAATTGACCTAAAAGCTTAGATAGTAGAGTTTTTTTATATTCTTCCATATTCCCTGTTGGATTGACCCCAGCCTTTGTTGGGTTCCATATTTGATATCGATCACTTCATACTTTTTAAGAAGTGTGAATTTGAGCGACATCAGATGGTACCCAGATTTGAGATCTATCTTAGAAAAACATTTTGGGCCCCTGTAGCTGGTCGAACAAATCAGCAATCCTGGGTAGAGGATACCTGTTCTTGACGGTGACCTTGTTCAATTATCGATAATCAATGCACATACAAAGAGAACCATCCTTCTTTCGAATAAAGAGAATCGGTGCACCCCATGGGGAATTGCTTAGTCTAATGAAACCCTTATCCAAAAGATCTTTCAACTGTTCCTTCAACTCTTTTAGCTCAGATTGAGCCATTTTGTAGGGAGGAATAGATATAGGCTGCGTATTGGGAAAAAGGTCAATACCAAAATCAATCTCTCGCTCAGGAGGAACTCTTGGAAAATCATCTGGGAAAACTTCTGGGTACTCATATATTACTGGGACTGACTGGATAGTAGGTATCTCAGACGTAGCATCCTTAACCCTAACTAGATGGTATACACATCCTTTGGAGATCCTCTTTCTGGCCTTAAAGTAGGAAATAAAACGACCTATGGGCACAATTAAACTATCTTTCCACTCTATGACTTTCTCACCAGGAAATCTGAATTCTACTGTCGAGTTTTATAATTAACTGAGGCATAATATGCAAATAGCCAATCCATGCCGAGGATAATATCAAAATCGGTCATGGCTAACTCTACTAAATCTGTTGAGGTGACTTTTTGAAGGACTGTGACCGGGCAACTCCTATATACTCGTCTAGCTACAACTAAATCAACCACTGGAGTAGTGACTGAGAAGGGTTGTGACAAGATTTCGGGACTGACTCTGAAACTACTAGCCACGTAAGGTGTCACAAAAGACAAGGTAGCCCGCGGATCTAAAAAAGCAGAAACATCAGTATGGAAAACTCATAACATACCAGTGAATACATTCAGGGAGACCTCCTACTCCTGGCAGGATGCTAAGGCATAGAATCTGCTTTGGCGCTGACCGCCACCTGTGCTAGTAGATGACCCCTATTGGGCTGAGTGTTCTGGTGAAGCTGCTGAACTAGAAGCTAGGCCTCGACCCCCATCATGGCCCTGTCTCGCTGTTGGGCAATTCCTGAGAATATGTCTGGGATTCCCACACCTGAAGCAAGCACCTGTACCTGCCAAGCACTGGCCCGTGTGGCCGCGACCACACCTGTCGCAAATTGGGATGCTAGAATCTGTGGGTCTGTTGCTCTTACCCCTAGAGCCTGATTCCCGCCTCCTCTGATCGTGCCTAGGTCTGAATGGCACACTCAATGTTGAAGATGCTTGGGTTGAAGATTTATGGTGGATCTGCTATCGGTGCCCACCCCTAACCTCGGCTGGAGAGAATCTATAGCTATCAATCCTGGCTATCTTGGCCTCTCTCTCCATTGTATATGCCACCTCCATCTGCTGCGCGTATAAAACTATTCGAGGGAAATCCATATCCTGATGGAGCATAGCGGTCCTACAATCCTTGTCCAAATAGCCCGCCACCCCATGAACAAACCTGCTCACTTGCTCCCTCTGATCAACCACTATCTCTGGGGCATACTTTGATAAGCGAGTGAACTCAAGGGCATACTCCTACACTATTATTTTTCCCTGCTTAAAATTTACGAACTCAGCTGGCTTCAACTCCCTCATCTCATGAGGGAAGAACCGATCCAAAAAGGCCGCATGTAACTCCTTCCAACTAATAGGGCCTGCTCCATCTGCCCTACTATCCTTCCACCGTCGAAACTAGATGTGTGTGAGCCAACTCAACATACTCAACTCCATTCACCCCCATAACCTGTGTGATCTTTACAATCTCTTCAATAAACTCATGCGGATCCTCGTCCACCTATGACCCAAGGAACTCTGGCGGGTTCATTCTTAGGAAATATCTAACTTGAGCTTCTGTCGCATTTCCATTTTGTGGGACATGCGCCACTGCCTGTTGGTTGACTTGAGCAGTCAAGGCTTGCACTAGCATCTGAATAGTTGCCCTAAATTCAGCATGAGCAACTGGCTCCGGTGCATGGTGCTCCTAGATCGATGGGGCTTGTTGGTGCCCGTCTCCATTGTCATCCTCGTGGTCGTTTCCATTTCCATTCCTCCTACTGTTAACTCTTCAGGGACCCATGATTCTACATTGTAATACCCTGGAAGTACCTAAGACTAGACCCAGGATTTATAAATGGAAGTTGGCAGAATCTAGGAAATTTTCCACAAAACGAGTCACATAATGAATTCTTTGGTCCAACCAATGACCCGTGGGAAGTTTCCTTAGTGAGGTTTGACCAGGTGGAAGTTGGAAGTAATATGTCACGTGATGACCCATTGTTTGATACCATGAGTCATCGTTTGAGGTCGTGTGGAGACTAGTCCCTAGCCTGAGAGGAAGTAACGGGTCATGAGACGATCCGCCGTGAGCTATAATGAATCATGGTGAGCACTCGTGGGAAGGAGTATTAAAATCTCCAATCGAGGTAACGGAAGAAAACCACGACTCGTTTGAAGGAGGAACGAGTTGTGGTTGGCTCATGGTAAGGCTTGGTATAGGTGGTCGAGGAGGAAAACACGGACGATGTAACGGACCATCGCATGGTATAATGACTCATATTATCGAGTCGTGGGATTGAATCTGAGAAGTGAGGTTGGGTAGTGGATGCAATGGATGGATACTAGAAGTCGTGGTATCCAAGCACGACCCGTTAAAACCGTCATTGTCACTGCAGTGCAAAAATTTTAGGAAATTCATTAAGGGCATTTTCATTATTCCTAGGTCCTAGGGTCCTAAACTATGTCATTTAAGGCTTGAAATGCAATGTTTTATGAGGGTAAAACCTATCCTAGGCTCATTCATATCCATGCATGCATATTGAAGGGGTTTAGGAGGTGATCAAGTAAGAGTTCTTCAAGTTTTCCTTTAATCCTTCATTGGGCTTTCAAGGAGTGATAGAATCTAATATTCCCCAGGTATGTAGGGTTATGAGTGGGTGAATGTTTTTACCCCCATGCCCAATCCCTTTCTAAATCGTGAATTTTCTGTGTCAATTCTATGGGATTTAAACCTAATGCATGAAATTCCTAATCCTCTATATGGGTATGATTTAAATATGTTTCTACTATTGAATTATCACTGGGCAAGTTTTACATTATTTTTAATTAAAATCATATTTCAAGCTTTATAAATTAAAATGCCCGTCTATGAGAAAATCATGAAAGTTGAGATTTTGCGATGAATGTTCAAGTACGATGAGATTTATTGATGAAAAGTACGTTATCAAGTTACCCATGTTTATAATCATATTTTCAATGTGAATTGAGTATTTTCAACCATGTTAAAGTATTGGGTAATGCCCACATGTTCAAGTATGATTTATGATTTCCCGAATTGAGCTTACAACATGATTTTGGAGCGAAGACTCCCAATTATTTTCATCTTGTGGTAGGTTAGAGCTAAAAGATTATCATATGCATAATTCCAAATTTGAGATGTATTTAATTATTGATCTTCTTTAATAGAAGATGGTGAGCTTCGTTGAAAAACGATGGAGAGCATATACATGTTTTTGGGAGTAGTGTCTAGCACCGAGTAGGCTAAGGGTCGATCATCATATGTCAGAAATACGTGCCAAAGTAGGATATTACTTACACATATATATACTTTGGGACCTCCTTGTGAGCTATCCCCTACCCTAATTGGGCCCCGAGCTTGATATCGATATCATGGTATCGTCCCTAGCCCTGGCAAGGCTTGGAACGACTCTTCCCACTTGAGTGTGATAGTTGGGACCATGTAAGCTCTATCTTGGTATGTCGGTTAAAAGATGAGTCTCCCATTTTTCCTCATGATTTTAGTTATGCATATTCATCAATCATGATATACATATATAAATATATATGTTGTAAAGAAGGTTTGACTCAATGTTCAACTTTACTTATGATTATCAGATTTTAGCTTTGGGTCAATTAATTCAGTTATGATGTTATGTTATGTTGAGATCATGATTTCAAAAAAATAGGATGCAATCCCTACTATCAGATTCTTATTGTCTATGTTTTATGTTATGCATGTTTTAAACGATTTTATGTATCTAAGAAGTTTTAATTACCTTGCACACTCGATACATTCCACTTACTGACGGTATACTCTATGCTGTACAATTTCATGATACAGGCCTCGACTCTCAGACTCATCCCTGTTCGTAGCCAGCATTTCAGAGTTAGCATCCTACACTTGTGGTGAGTCGTCATTTTTTGAAGACCATGCTTATCAGATTTCTCTATGTATTTTCAGTTTCAGTTTTATTGAGTTATTTGGAGGTCTTGTCCCATCAACTCGTTAGACTTAGAGGCTTTTCAGACAAAAAAGGTGTATTTAGCTTCAGATTGTGTGTATTTTGATGTTATGTTTATTTCAGACTTCCGCTAATATTATCATGTCAATCCTTATATTTAATTGATTGAGTTAGATGTATGTTCATTCCATGGGTCAACTTGGGGTCTCTTGGGGCTCCTTTTCTCGTGTCGCAATCCGGGCCTCTGTTTGGGTCATGACAAACTTGATATCAGAGTCATAGGTTTGAAGTGTCTTAGGGTGTCTAAAAGCCGTGTTGAGTAAAGTATTCTTCATAGGTGTGAAGCGAGCCACAGTTATGACGAAGAGGCTACAAGATATTTAGCAAACTTTCCCTTCCTTCTGATGAATTATCTCCCTGTACTTCTAATTCGTGCTATTCGCGATTGCAGAATTATAGCTCCCCGCAGAGTGAATGGTAGGAGGAATGGGAATGGAAACGACCATGATGATGGAAACGGAGATGGGCACCAACAAGACATACCAATCCAGGAGCACCATGCACCGGAGCCGGTTGCCCATGTTGAATTTAGGGCAGCTATTCAGATGCGTGTACAGGCGTTGAGTGCTCAGTTCAATCAGCAGGAAGTTGCAAATGTCCCGTAAAATGGTAATGGAGCTGCGGTTCGAGTCAAGGATTTATTGAGAATGAACCCGCCAGAGTTCCTCAGGTCAAAAGTAGATGAGGACCCGCATGAGTTCATTGATGAGATTATGAAGATTACCCAAGTCATGGGGCTGAATGGAGTTGAGTGTGCGAAGTTATCCTCATACCAGTTGAAAGGAGTCGCACACATATGGTTTCGACAATGGAAAGATAGTAAGGACACCGGAGTAGGCCCTGTCACTTGGGAGGATTTCCATGTTCTGTTCCTAGATCAGTTCTTCCCTCGTGAGATGATGGAGTTGAAGGCAGCCGAGTTCGTGAATCTTAAGCAAGGGAAAACAATGGTGTAGGAGTATGCCCTTGAGTTCACTCACTTATCAAAGAATTCCCCAGAGTTAGTGGTTGATTAGAGGGCATGGGTGAGCAGGTTCGTTCATGGAATGGCGGACTATTTGGACAAGGATTGTAGGACCGCTATGCTCCACAAGGATATGGATTTCCCTCGGATAGTCTTATACGCGCAACAGATGGAGGCAGCACATATGAGGGAGAGAGAGGCCAAGAGGGCCAGGAACGATAGCTACAGGTTCTCTCAGCCGAGGTCGAGTGGTGGGCACTGACAACACACTCACCAGAGGTGTTCAGCCCCAGCGTCTTCAGCGTTGTACGTACCATCCAGACCTAGGCACGGCCAGAGAGGGCGAGCATCAGGCTCTAGGGGTCAGAGTAGCAGGCTCGTAGATTCTAGCATCCCAGTTTATGACAGGTGTGGCAGGGGGCACACGGGTCAATGCTTCGCAGGTACAGGTGCTTGCTTCGGGTGTTGGAATCCTGCAAATATGCTCAGAGATTTCCCAGCAGCTAGATAGGACAATAATGGGGGTTGAGGCCGAGCTTCTAGTTCAGCATCTCCAGCAGCATGTCCCTCCTAACAGGGTGCTTCGGCTAGTTCAGTTAGCGGTCAACGCCAGAACAGATTCTATGTCCTTGCATCCCGTTAAGAGCAGGAGACTTCCCCCGATATGGTTGCTGATATGTTATGAGTTTTCCATATTAATGCATATGCTTTGTTAGATTTGGGGGCTACCTTGTCTTTTGTGACACCTTACGTGGCTAGTAATTTAGGAGTCAGTCCCTAAGTCTTGTCAGAACCCTTCTCAGTCTCTACTTCAGTGGGTGATTCAGTCATAGCTAGATGGGTGTATAGAGTTTCCCGGTCTTAGTCCTTCAGAAAATCACCACAGCAGATCTAGTAAAGTTAGCCATGACCTATTTTGATGTTATCCTTAGCATGGATTGGCTATTTGCATGTTATGCCTCGTTTAATTATAGAACTCGAACGGTAGAGTTCAGATTCTGGGTGAGCCAATCATAGAGTGGAAGGGTAGTCCAGTTGTGCCTATAGGTCATTTCATTTCCTACCTTAAGGACAGAAAGATGATCTCCAAAGGTTGTGTATACCATCTAGTTAGGGTTAAGGATGCTACATCTGAGTTTCTGACTATCCAGTCAGTCCCAGTAGTATGCGAGTACCTTGAAGTTTTCCCAGATGATTTGCCAAGAATTCCTCCTGAGCGAGAGATTGATTTTTGGTATTTACCTTTTTCCCTAAGACCTTTGAATAAATACTGATATGGCTCCATGATGATATGAATTATGTTGATAAAGCATGAGGAATATTGGGCTTGTTGTTTGTAGAAAGTAGCCCTAATCCTTTCAAAATGAATGTTGTATGATGAAAGCAGTGTATGTTCATGTTTCTGACTAGCTGTAGTAGCATAGAATAGATATACAATGTCAGATCCGTTCTTCTCATGTTCTAGTCAGCCAGGGACTTTCCATAGTCGAGAATGTCTCCCATGGTCAGTCGGGATCCTCCACAGTAGAGAGTGACTCCGTAGTTCAGTCGGTATCCTCCGTAGAAGAGAGTGACTCCTTAGTTCAGTCGGGATCCTCCATAGCAGGGAGGGACTCCCTAGCTCAGTCAGGATTCCTCTATAGTAGAGAATAACTCACTTAGTTAGTCGGGACTCTCCATAGTAGAGATGACTTCTTTAGTTATGTTATCAACATGATTCAGATTTCAGATTTTAACAAATTTAATATAATGAGAATCAGTTTCAGTTACCAGCAGTGATCCAGTACAATATGTGATACTAGTCTCAAATTCAACTCTTATTAAATGATCAGAATTTGACCCTTATGCATGAGTTTGATGATGTTTCAGAACATGAGATCCAAAAGAAAGTTTCATATATATATATATATATATATATATATATATGTGTGTGTGTATGTGACTCATAAGAGGATTGTTGTATGTTAAATCAGTTATGTCGATGTACTTTGTTATTTCCATATCCTATATTTGGATATTTAATTATTTATCTTATCCCGCATGGTCAGTACTTTCCAAGTACGGACCGCACGCCTTTTGTGCTATATCGTTTCATGATATAGGTTTAGGTTTCCAGACTTAGCCTCGTGGTTAGATACGCTTCATTCCCTCTCAGCTGCTAGTGGTGAGTCCTCATCTCTCGAGGACGTTATTTATGTTTACATTTGCATTATGTTTCAGTTTTCATATTTTTAGGAGTTAGCTGGGGGCTTGTCCCAGCAACTAATCAGTTTAGTAGAAGGCTTTCAAACTTTTCTAGATAGATTCAGCATTGTATCAAAATGTTGTTACAATTGTTATTATGATTCCTTAATAGACTCCTGCAGTTAGCTCCCGCTCATTTATGTCGTTAGTTGTTCTATTGTTAAGTGATATGCTATGATTATGCCATGGGTCTACTTGGAGCCTTTCGGGGTTCCTTGTCCCGTGTTACGACTAGGGTGTGAACTCGGGTCGTGACACATAACTATATTATGACTGAACTGCTGTACAAGAATCTTAAGCCACAACCGTTTATAAGCAATAACTAAATACTTTTATAAGTAGAGAACATTTGATAAGATATTGAAATTTAATCACGACACGCAACCTATATCTATTCCTCCCGACAGAAATACTCCATCCGAGCTAAAGGAGTTAAAGGAGCAGTTGAAGGACCTATTAGATAAGAGTTTCATTAGACTGAGCAAGTTCCCATGGTGTGCACCAGTTCTATTTTTCCGGAAGAAAGATGATTCTTTTCGTATGTGTATTGACTATCGGCAATTGAACAAGGTCACCGTCAAGAACAGGTATCCTCTACCTAGGATTAATGACTTATTTGACTAGCTTCAGGGTGGCAAGTGTTTTTCGAAGATAGATCTCAGATCAAGGTACCATCAGCTCATCGTTCAGGAGAGCGACATCCTGAAGACAACCTTCAAGATGCGGTATGGTCATTACGAGTTTGTAGTTATGTCTTTTGGGCTAACGACTGCTCCTACAACTTTTATGGACTTGATGAACAGGGTGTTCAAGCCATACTTAGATATGTTCGTGATTGTGTTTATTGATGACATCCTGATATACTCTCTGAGCGAGGAGGAGCATGCCGCTCATTTGGGAGTGGTGCTGCAGACTCTCAAGGATCACCAATTATATGCCAAATTCAGCAAGTGCGAGTTTTGGTTGAACTACATGGTGTTTTTGGGACATGTGGTATCAAGTGAGGGTATACAAGTGGACTCGCACAAAATAGAAGCGGTGAAGAATTGGCCTAGACCGGTGAATCCTTCACATATCTGGAGCTTTTTTGGCTTAGCTGGCTACTATCGGAGATTCGTTGAAGGTTTCTCATCTATTACAACACCTTTGACCAAACTGACCCAAAAGAAGGTGAAATTCTAATGTTCAAAGGATCGTTAGAAGAGCTTCCGAGAATTGAAGACTCGACTCACCTCAACATCAGTGTTAACCCTACCCGAGGATACCGATGGGTTCGTCGTGTATTGTGATGCTTCAAGGATCAAACTTGGGTGTGTATTGATGCAGCACGACAAAGTTATAGCATATGCTTCTAGGCAGCTTAATGTTCATGAGAGGAATTACCTGACCCATGATCTTGAATTGGCGGCCGTGATATTCTCCTTGAAGATATGGAGACATTATTTGTATGGGTTCCACGTGGATGTGTTTATGGACCATAAGAGCTTACAATATGTATTAACCCAGAAGGAGCTCAATCTTCAGCAAAGGAGTGGTTGGAGCTACTTAAGGATTATGACATGAGTGTCCTTTACCATCTACGCAAGGCCAATGTAGTAGAAGACGCACTTAGTAGACTCTCTATGGGAAGTGTGTCCTATGTGGATGCGGGAAGAAAGGAGCTGGTGAAGGATGTGCATCAACTTGCAAGGTTGGGAGTTCGGTTGGTTGATTCGACCAATGACGAGGTGGTTGTTCATAACGGATCGGAATTGTCCTTGGTGATTGATGTAAAATCTTGGTAGGATAAAGACCCTATTTTGGTAAAGTTAAAGGAACCCATTTAGAATCAGAAGGTAGAGGTCTTCTCCAAAGGGGGAGATGGGGTGCTTCCGTACCAGGGTTGCTTATACATTCCGGATGTTGATGATTTGCGAAATCGGATGTTGCATGAGGCTCATAGGTCTAGATATTCAATCCATCTAGGTGCCACCAAGATGTACTGTGACTTATGAGAAGTTTATTAGTGGAATGACATGAAGAAAGATATTGCAGAATTTGTAGCTAACTGCCCAAACTGTCAGCAAGTGAAGCTCGAGCATCAGAGACCAGGAGGTGCACTTTAGGATATTAGTATTCCAACTTGGAAGTGAGAAGAAATCAATATGGACTTCATCATAGGGTTTCCTCGCACTCGTCGGTAATATGACTCCATTTGGTTTGTTGTAGACAGGTTGACCAAAGCCGCTCATTTTCTACTGGTCAAAACCATAGATACGGCGGAGGATTATGCCAAAATATACATTCGAGAGCTAGTTCAGTTGCATGGAGTTCCTTTGTCCATTATATCAGACAGGGGTACCCAATTCACCTCTCAGTTTTGGAAGTCATTTCAAAAGGGACTGGGTACTCAGGTTAAGCTCAACAAAGCATTTCACCCGCAAATAGATGGTCAAGTGGAGCAGACAATTTAGACTCTCGAGGACATGTTGAGAGCATGCGTGATTGACTTCAAAGGTAGTTGGGATGATCATTTGCCTTTTATCGAGTTTTCATACAATAACAACTACCATTCCAGTATTCAAATGGCTCCATTTGAGGCTCTCTATGGCGGAGATGCAGATCACCTATTGGTTGGTTCGAGGTTGGTGAAGCTGCGATGATAGGACCAAATTCAGTCCATGAGGCTATGGAAAAGGTTCAGCTTATACGGACAAGTTGAAAACAACTTAACGTCGCAAAAAGTCCTATGCCAATGTGAGAATGAGAGAATTGGAGTTTGAAGTGGATGATTGAGTATTTCTAAAGGTGTCTTCCATGAAGGGAGTGATGAGGTTTAGAAAGAAAGAAAAACTCAGCCCTCGTTATGTTGGCCCCTACCGAATAGTAGGACGGGTTGGAAAGGTGGCATATGAATTGAAGTTTCCCTTAGAATTAGCTTCTGTGCATCCTATATTCCATGTATCACCCTCAAAGAAGTGTTTGGGTGATCAAGCTCTAGTTGTCCCGGTGGACAATGGAGGGGTGAAAAAGAGCCTTAGTTATGAGGAGGTTCCGGTGGAAATACTGGATCATTAGGTTCGAAGGATAAGGAACAAGGAAGTAGCTTCAATCAAAGTGTTATGGAGGAATCAGCATGTTGAAGGAGTTACGTGGGAAGCTGAAGAAGACATGATGGCTAGATACCCACATTTATTCTCTATTGGCTTAGTTCCAGCTTGAGGTATCAGTTTTTTCCCTAAAACTCCATTTAACTTTCATGTTCAGTTCATGTGCCCCAGTTTCTTTCATGTATGTGGTTGTGTACATGATTCATGAATTCAGTTCAACCATGTCGTTTGAATGGGAGTTAGTCATTCCGTTAGTTTTCGACTTAAATGATCAGTATTTTGAGTATGATGATTGCATTTCTCTGTTTTCTGTATGTTTTCCCACATTAAAGGATGAATGTTCCCAAGGGGGAGATATTTTGATACCCTGAAAGTGACTAAGATTAGACCCGAGATTTAAAAGTGGAAGTTGGCAGAATCTGGGAGATTTTCCAAAGAATGGGTCACATAATTGATCTTTTGTCCAACCAATGACTCGTGGGAAGTGTTCATGGTGAAGTTTGACTGGGTGGCAGTTGGAAGTAACGGGTCACATAACGACCCGTGATTTGATACCAAGAATCGTCGTTTGAGGTCATGGGGAGATTGGTCATTAGCCTGAGAGGAAGTAATGGGTCATGGGATGATCCATCATGAGCTATAATAGATCGTGGTGAGAAAACATGGGAATGAGTATTAAAATCTCCAGTCGAGGTAACAGAAGGAAACCACGACTCGTTGGAAGGGGGAACGAGTTGTGATATCGCTCATGGGAAGGCTTAGTGCAGGTCGTCAAGGGGGAAACAATGGATGATGTAATAGACCGACCGTCCTATGGTACAATGACTCGTCTTGTAAAGTCATAGAATTGAATATGAGAAGTGAGGTTAGGTAGTGGATGCAACAGATGGATACCACGACTCGTGGTATCCAAGCATAATCCGTTAGGACGGTCATTGTCACTGCCAGTGCAAAACTTTTTAGGAAATCTATTAAGGGCATTTTTATCATTCCTAGGTCCTAGGGTCCTAAACTACGTCGTTTAAGGCTGGAAATGTAGTGTTTTATGAGGGTAAAACCTATCCTAGGCTCATTCATATCCACGCATGCATATTAAAGGGGTTTAGGAGGTGATCAAGTAAGAGTTTCGCAAGTTTTCCTTCAATCCTTCATTGGGCTTTCCAGGAGTGATTAAATCTGATATTCCCCAGGTATATAGGATTATGAGTGGGTGAATTCTTTCACACCCATGTCAGTCCCTCTCTAAATCATGAATTTTCTATGTCAATTCTATAGGGTTTTAACCCAATGCATCAAATTCCAATTCTCTACAGGGGTATGATTTAAATTTGTTTCTACTATTGAATTATGATTCATGGGAAAGTTTTACATTGTTTTTAGTTAAAATCACGTTTCAAGCTTTATAAATTAAAATTCCCATCTATGAGAAAATCATGAAAGTTGAGATTACGATGAATTGTTCAAGTATGATAAGATATTATTGTGAAAAGCATGTTATCAAGTTACCTATGTTTATAATCATGCTTTCAATGTGAATTGAGTATTTTCAAGCATGTTAAAGTATTGGGCAATGCCCACATATTCAAGTATGATTTATGATTTCCCAAATTAAACTTACCACATGGTTTTGGAGTGAAGACTCCCAATTATTTTTCAGCTTGTGGTATGGTTAGAGCTAAAAGCTTCTCATATACATAATTTTAGATTTGAGATGTATGTAATTATTGAGCTTCGTCAATAGATGATGGTAAGCTTTGTTGAAAAACAATGGAGAGCATATGCATGATTTTGGGAGTAGTGTCTAGCACTGTGTAGGCTAAGGGTCGATCACCCTATGTCTCAGAACTACATGCCAAAGTAGGATATTACTTACACATATATATACTTTGGGACTTCCCTTGTGAGCTATCCCCTGCCCCGACTAGGCCCCGAGCTTGATATCGATATCATGGTATCGTCCCTAGCCCAATCAAGGCTTTGGACGACTCTTCCCACTTGAGTGTGATAGTTGGAACCACGTAAGCTCTATCGTGGCATGTCGGCTAAAAGACGAGTCTCCCATTGTTTCCCATGATTTTAGTTATGCATATTCATCAATCATGATTTACATATCTATATATGTTCTAAAGCAGGTTTGACTCAATGTTTAGCTTTACTTATGATTATCAGATTTTAGCTTTGGGTCAACCAATTCAGTTATGATGTTATTTATGTTGAGATCATGATTTCAGAAAAATTGCATCCAAGCCCTACTCTAAGATTCTTATTGTTTATGTTTTATGTTATGCATGTTTTAAACGGTTTTACTTATCAAAGCAGTTTTACTTACCTTTCATACTCGGTACATTTCACATACTAACCGCATACTCTATGCTGTATCATTTCATGATACAGGCCCCTGCTCTCAAACTCAGCCCTGTTTGTAGCCAGCCTTTTAGAGTTAGCATCTACACTTGTGGTGAGTCCTCATCTTCTGAGGACCATGCTTATCAGATTTCTCTATGTATTTTCAGTTTTCAGCTTTATTGAGTGAGTTGGGGGTCTTGTCCCATCAACTTATCAGACTTAGAAGCTTTTCAAACAAAAAGGGTGTATGCAACTTCAGATTGTGTGTATTATGATGTTATGTTTATTTTAGACTTCCGCTAAGATTATCATGTCAATCCTTCTGTTTAATTGATTGAGTTAGATGTATCTTCATTTCATGGGTCGACTTGGGGTCTCTTAGGGCTCCTTATCCCGTGTCGTGATCTGGGCCTCCGTTCGGGTCGTGACATGCAATCGTGAATAGCACGAACTAGAAGAATAGGGAGACATTTCATCGCACGACATAGATCATGAAAGAAGGAAAGATTTCCTAAACGTCTCGTGGCATCTTCGTCATAAGAGTGACGCGCTTTACACCCATGAAAAAAACTCTACTCAATGCGGCTTTTAGACACCCTAGAACACTTCAAACCTATTTCTTTGATACCAAGTTTGTCATGACCCGAACATAGGCCCAAATCGAGACACGGGACAAGGAACCCCGAGGGACTCCAAGTCAACCCATGGCATGAACATAACATCTAACTCAATCATAAAAGTAGAAGATCAACACGATAAACTTAGTGGAAGTCTGAAATAAGCATAACATTAGAAATACACTCAGCTAACTCTCTAAGTCTGAGACTGAATACAAAAAGAAAACTAATAAAGCATGGTCCTCGGGGAGGTGAGGACTCACCAACAGATGTGGGATACTAACTCTGAAAGGCTGGCTACGGGCGAGGCTGAGTTTGAGTATTGGGCCTGTATCAAGAAATAATACAACATAAAGTATGTGGTCAGTACATGAAATGTACCGAGTATACAAGGTAAGTAAACTTCTTAGATAAGTAAAATCATTTAAAACATGCGCAATATAAAACATGAACAAAATAAGAATCTGAGAGTAGGGCTTGCATGTTATTTTTCTGAAACCATGATCTCAACATATGATAACATCATAACTGAATCCATTGACTCAAAGCTGAAATCTGATAGTTATAAGTAAAGCTAAACATTGGGTCAAACCTACTTTAGGACATATTTAGGTATATATATATCATGAACGATCAACATGCATAACTGAAATCATGAGGAAGAATGGGAGACTCGTCTTACAATCGCATACCACGATAGAGCTTACATGGTCCCAAATATCACACTCAAGTGGGTAGAGCCGTCCATAGCTTTCCCAGGGCTAAGGATGATACCATGATATTAATATCAAGCTCGTGGGCCAATCGGGCAGGGGATAACTCACAATGGAGGTCCAAAAGTATATATAATATAAATCAACCTACATTGGCGCATAGTTCTGAGGCATAGAGTGATCGACCCTTATCCTACTCAGTGCTAGACACTACTCCAAAAAAAACATGCATATACTCTCCATTGTTTTTCAACAAAGCTTACCATCGTCTATTGTCGAAGCTCAATAATCATATACATACCAAATCTGAAATTATATATGAGGAGCTCTTGCTCAAACCATACCATAAGCTTAATATAAATGGGAGTCTTCGCTCCAAAATCATGTGGTAAGCTTAAATTCATAAATTCATACATCATACTTGAACATATGGGCGTTGCTCGATACTTTAACATGCGTGAAAATACATAATTCACTTGGAAACATGATCATAAATATGGGTAACTTGAAAACATGCTTTTCATCATAAATATCTTATCATACTTGAGCATTCATCATAAATAACAACTTTCATGAACTTCTCACAATTGGGCATTTTAATTTATAAAGCTTGAAACATGATTTTAAATTGAAAACAATGTAAAGCTTGCCCATGAATCATAATTCAATAATAGAAACATCTTTAAATCATACCCATGTAGTAAATTAAGAATTTCATGCATAGGATTAAAACCCCATAGAATCAACATAGGAATTTCATGATTTAGAGAGAGATTGGGCATGGGTGTGAATGGATTCACCCACTCATTACCCTACATACCTAAAAAGGTTTAATTCTACCACTTCTCTGATTACCCAAGGAAGGTTTGAGGATGAACCTTGAAGGATTAGCCTTGATCACCTCTCTAGACCCTTACTCTTGCATACATGAATAGGAATGAATTAGAATAGATTTTCCCCTCTTAAAACCAACTATTTATAGCTTAAAACGATGTAGTATAGGCCTTAGGATCATAGGAATTACGGAAACGTGCTTACTAAATTCGCAGAAAATAACTGACTGCCAGTCCCAATAAGGGACAGGACGAGTCGTCGCCTAAGGGAATGAGTCGTGACATCAGTTGTCGAGTGCACTATCTAATAAATCATCTGGGGCTCATCACGAGGGACCTCACAAGTCGTTACTAGTAACCACGACTCGTGGTCACCACTCGTCACCTTCACTGCCTAAGATTTCCAATTATTTCGAACCTGCTAACCACGACCCATCCCACAAATCATAAGGATGGACCACGACTTGTGGTCAGGTCCGTGGGGACCTCAAATTTCAAAATCTTAGCCCAAGCCTTGAACCTCACCACGAGTCTCCTCACGACTCGTAGTATACCCCATGGGTCACAAAATGACTCGTTCTGTGACCTTGTTCCAGATTTTTAGTTTTTTCTCCGTTTTAACTCTCGAGTCTGATCTTTGAGATTTCTGGGCATAACATTCAGTTGACCATTTGATTATGTTATATTCAGTTTCGTACTTTGGCAAGCTAGTAGGGAATTTTTTCCCATCAGCTCATCAGACAGTAGTAGAGGCTTATCAGACATTGAGTAGATATTCAACTTTGCCGAGTGTTGACTCTACTTTATAGTTGTTATGTATTTTAGAATTCCTCTTATTCATATTTCAGGTTTTAGATTCTACTTAATATATGTTCTTTAGATGTTATGTTCATGCCATGGGTCAACTTGGAGCCATTCGTGGTTCTAAGTTCCGTGTCTCGGTCTGGGCCTATGTTTGGGTCATGACAGGTTCCTAGAACTACATTTCCACCATAGGTTATAATCCCGAATGGGCTCCATACAGTGATCATTCAGTTCAGCCACTTTACCCTGACACGTTACAGTGGGCCTTCTCCAATAGGGGGTATACATTGAACTCCACGTTTAGCTCACGTGGTTACATGTCAATTATAGTTCCTCCCACAACATAATATAGTCCAGTCTAGTTCAGTTATGATTGTCAGTTTAGTACAGTTCTTTAGATTTCAGTCTAGGTTGTAGTATAATAGTGCTACTTACTATTATTCAGTTTATGTATGTTTTGGTTCCTTCTCTCAGACTCAGTACATACAAAGTACTAACACATACTTTCTATGCTATATCTTTTTATGATATAGGCTCAGGAACCCATCCTCAGCACTGCAGTTAGATTCTCTCAGCGATTTCAAGAAGCTTCAGTGGTGAGTCCTCATCTGCCGAAGGTTGGAGTTCCTTTTTCAGTTATATTTCCTTATTTAGTTTCAAACATTAGAGTTAGCTACGAGCTTGTCCCAAAAACTCATCAGTTCACTTTTAGAAGTCTTTTAGATAATATATATAGATTTAGCTTGTGTTTTCAGACTTCGCTCAGATTTTGTCATTTTTCAGTAATTATTTATTTCTTTTGTCAGCTTCTTTTTTGTTATGATTATTTTTAGCAGATCAGTCTTAGTAGAAGTATGCTTTAGCATGGGTTTGCTTGGGATCACTTGTGATTCTACATACCGTGTCGCATCCAGGGTGTGAACTCAGATCGTAACATGATCTTAATGATAATGTGACAGCACATGGGGAGGAAGTGAATTCACTTCTAGCGTTTGGGCACTATCTTTAAAAGCATAGGAAGTTATGACTTGATCTTTAAAATCGATCCACTCCTCCAACTAAAGCTTCGGTTGAGGAACCTCCGAAACTAGAACTAAAACTCTTGCCATCTCATTTATGATACAAGTTCTTGGGTCCAAAAGAAACCTTGCCTGTCATCATGTCATCATTCCTTAATGAATAGTAGGTTCAAAAGGTGAACAAAAAGATCCAACAACATCAGAAGGCTATTGGTGGACCATAGTAAATATCCATGGGATCCCCTCGGGCATTTATGATCACAAAATTATATTAGAGGAAGACAGTTCCCCTAGTATAAAGCATTGGAGAAGATTGAATCCAGCTATGCAGAAGGAAGTTAAAAAGGAAATCATCAAGTGGTTAGATGTTGGAGTAGTCTACCCCATTTTTGACAGTCAATGGGTGAATAAATTCAACGCATACCAAAGAAGGGAGGAATTACAATGGTAGAAAATGAGCACAATGAGTTAGTCCCCATACGTACCATCACTAGATGGGAAGTTTGCATGCACTACCAAAAGCTTAATGTGGCTACTTACAAAGATCATTTTCCCATGCTTTTCATTGATCAAATGTTAGATCAATTGGCAGGGCGAGCTTTCTATTGCTTTTTTGATGGTTACCATAACTATAATCAAATCAATATAGCTTTGGAGGATTAAGAGTAAAAAGACCTCTACATGTCCTTGTGGGATCTTTGCATTTAGCAGAATGCCATTCGGATTGTGTAATGCCCCAGCCATATTTCAAAGATTGCATGTTGGCTATCTTCTCAGAAATGGTGGAGGACTTCCTTGAGGTCTTTATGGATGAATTCTCAGTGGTCGATGATACATTTGATGAATTCCTAGACCATCTTAGTCAAGTGTTGAAACGGTGTGAAGAAACCAATCCTATTCTCAATTGGAAAAACACCACTTTATGGTCAAGGAGGGAAATGTGCACTGTCAAAAGATCTCTAAAAAGGGGATTGAGGTGGATAAATCCAAAGTGGATGTTATTGCCAAGCTTCCTCCATCAATATCGACAAAGGGTGTGCGGAGTTTCCTAGGTCATCTGGGATTCTATAGGAGGTTTATCAAGGACTTCTCAAAGATTGCTCAGCCCATGTGCAAACTCCTAAAGAAGGATGCCAAGTTTTTATTTGATGATACATGTTTGAAGTCATTTGAGGAGTTGAAGCGACGATTGAGCACTATGTTTATCATTAGTACTTTTAATTGGTTGATGCTAACAAGATGGCTATTGGAGCGGTATTGGGATAACGACATGACAAGATTATGCATATGATCTACTATGCCAGTAAGCCTCTAAATACAACCTAAATGGACTACACTATCACTGATTAAGAACAACTTGCCATTATTTATTCCTTCAAAAATTTCAGGCCATATTTGCTTGGATCAAATGTGAAAGCTTACATTGATCATACTGCTTTGAGGTACTTGATGATAAAGAAGGATGCAAAATCTCAGTTGATCTGATGGGTTCTTTGCTATAAGAATTTGATTTTGAGGCCAACGACCGAAAAGGCACAAAAAATTAGGTGGTAGATTATTTATCTCAACTTAAAGAATCTTGAAGATTTGTTGGGGAATTGGAAATTAATGATACTTTTCCTGATGAATGCATCTTGGTTATGACATCTAGCCCAGCACCTTGCTGTGTGGACTATGCTAATTATCTAGTGACCAAGGTGGTGCTAGAGGGCCTCAAACCATAACAAAGAAAGAAGTTTCTCAATAAAGTGTAACACTATTGATGAGAGGAGTTGTGCTTATACCACATGTGTGCGGATAGTACCATCAGGAGATGTGTGCTTAAGGGTGAGATAATGAATGTTTCGCTGGCCTTCATGACTCCCTAGTAGGAAGACATCAAGGAGGTAATCGTACAACTATAGAGATCTTAGAGTATGGCTACTACTGGCCCACCATCTACCATGATGCTAGTATGTTGGCTAGATCTTGTGATCAATGTCAACGATAAGGATCTATATCACGGAGACAAGAGAAGCCCTTAAATTTTATGCTAGAAGTGGCATTATTTGATGTTTGGGCAGTGATTTCATGAGTCCTTTTGTTAGATCTTATGGGATGACATACATTTTGGTGGCAGTGGATTATTTGTCCAGACGGGTTGAGGCCTTAGCACTACCTAACAATGAGACAAATAGTGATAGGCTTCCTTAAGAAAAACATCTTCACCCAGTTTGGCACTCCTAGCTGCATAATAAGTGATGGTGGATCTCATTTATGTAATAAAGCCTTTGAGAACTTGCTTTTGAAATATGGGGTGAAGCAAAAAGTGGAAACCTCATACCATCTGCAAATAAGTGGCCAGGTGGAGGTGTCAAATCGGGAAATCAAGAACATCCTAGCTAAGACTGTTAATGCAAATCAGACCGACTGATTTAGAAAGTTGGATAATTCTCTATATGCCTATAGAATTGCATACAAGTCACCGTTTAGAGCTTCTCCTTATCATTTGGTCTTTGGAAAAGATTGTCATTTGTTAGTCGAGTTGGAGCATAAAGCACTATGGGCCTTGAAAAAGCTTAACATGGAATGGGATAATGCTGTAGAATTTAGAATGAGCTTGTTAAATGAATTGGATGAATTTTGATTCTATTCCTTTGAGAATGTAACAATCTACAAGGAGAAGATGAAATACCTGCATGATAAGAAGATTCAACATCTTGAGTTTCATCCAGGTGATCAAGTGTTATTATTCAATTCCAGACTCAAACTATTTCCTGGAAAGATGAAAACTAGGTGGTCGGGGCCATTCAAGGTAGTGAGTGTTACTCCCTATGGGACTGCAGAGTTAGAAATAGAAGATGGAACCCAAACCTTCAAGGTAAATGGTCAACGAGTCAAGCATCACTTAGGCATCACGAATGAATAAAAGATTATTGTGGAGAAGTTATGCTTGGGGGATTGCGTAACTTTAGAATAGCAAGATCACCTTATTTTTATCATGCCGTGATGTTAAACCAGGCGTTTCTTGGGAGGCAACCCAAGCATGTTAGACTAATGACTGTTGTTTAATACAGGTGAACTTTACAGGGTGAAGGAAATCAATCAAAACAAAAGGCAAAATATTTCACTCCTAAAGGATGCTGAGGTGGACGGACCGCTCTTTAAAGAGATAGTCCGTCAATCCAACGCCCATTGACATCTATGGTCCAGTAATATAGGGAGCTTTTGTAATTATGGATCTTATGTTCTATGTCGTTTGTGCATTGAGGGCACTGCACCATATTTGGGTGGGGGTGGATATCATTTAGCATATATGTACTTTGATTGAATATGTGGATGTGTGTGATGACAACGCATTTTAGTCCATTTTTACAACTTTCTTAGTATAGCTTCTTTTTTCTTTCTTAGTTTATCTTATTTTTTCTTTTGTAGTATAGAGTCTTCCCTAGTTTTCTTAGCCATGGTTCTTTATGAGAGGCTTACTTTTTGTTGAATATGACACAATAAAATAGTTAAGTATCGTAGTGTATGGGCCCGATGATGGATGGCTAGGTGACATTCTTAAGGGTACCAACCTACTTTGTCGAGTCATCTTAGGATGAATAAATTGTTTTTGACTTAGCTGGTGGTGCCAATTAAGCTATTTGTATGCCTATGCCGATTTTTGAAAATAATGTCCCTCGTCAAAATTTTTTCCATAGCCATTTGATATTTAGTTGTATATCTCCATTTGTGATATGGATTTGTTGGAAATCTATTCCTAGTTGAGAGTGATATATTAGTCATTTTTATATCCATGTGCGAATGTGTGGAAAGAAAAATTTCTTGTTTACTTGATTTGATCACACTTTAGAACTTGTCTTGCTACTTGTGCCTGAACCTAGGATTGACTATGGGTTGTATAGATGAACTTAGTTCTTTTTTATGTTTCACAAGCCATATATGCTTAAATAGACCTACCAAATGATGCATGTATCCCTAGTCTCCCTCTTTTAACCTTTAACCTTTTTCTTGATCAACTGCAATGAAAGCCGAAATCAATTTTCAAGTGGACCTTCTTTTGAATATGTCCTCCTTGACACTTGAAAAGTGATGAAAAATGAGCAAAAAGTTGTAAGTTGGGGATGATAAGGAGCGGAAGAAAGAAATAGGCCAAAAGATGATATATGAGCACATCCCAAGGTGTAATTGAGAAATAAGCTAAAAAGAAGAAAAAGAAAAGAAAATAAAAGAGAAAAAGATAAAAATATTTTTTGAGCTCACAAAAACACTTTGGGGTGTGAAAAATGCCAAAATAAAAGAAGGGATTGAAAAGGTAAAAAGGTTGTGGAAAAGTGATGACGTGTTCAATGATGGTAAATGGGTCACTAAAGGCTAAAATTGTATCTTAATAGCCCTTTAACCTTCATTACAAGATTAGAAAAGCCTTTATGCGATCTCAACCCGAATATCCAACAAGAATGGAATTTGAGTAAATGGGCAAGCATATGATAGTTGTGACTTATCTTGTGAATTTCTTTGTGAAAGTTAAATGCATTTCTCTTATCTCTTGATCTTGTGTGTCCTTGATGTGTGCTGTCATTACTTCAGAAAAAGAACACTGTCCTTTGTCTAATTGTACGGGCATGTGGATGTGAATGGATAGCATGCTTCACTTCTCTAATTTAGGGGTGTGCATGTTAATATGATGTCATAAGTCGAGGTTGCATGCTTTGTTCAAAAAGTTGTGAAAAAATTGTGTTTCGATTAATGGAGGGGGTGACTGGATTGAAATGTGTACGTTAGTAGCTGTTGTCAACAACCACCCTTGTCACGACAATTTTTTAGGTGTAGGGTAGTTTCTCTTCTTAGTTTGTTTGAGGAAAAGAAAATGCTTTAAGTTTGGGGTATTGATGTGTCGGGAATTTGCAACACATCTTTTTTCATTTCATAGCATTTTGCATGTCTTTAGGGGTTAAATTAAGTGGAAACTAACCTTATTGTGCTATATTATAGGAACTCAAGAAAAGTAAAGATGAAAGGAGTTAACGCCAGAAAAATGTCAAAAGGACGAGATAATATATGGACCATCTGTCTGATAGATGGTCTGCATCATCCATCGTCCAATTGCAATAGAAAATTCCAGAAACTAAGCTTACAGGGTTCTTAAACAACGATTTGAAGGATGGACCATCTTTATAAAAGACATCGATTAATGGACGGACTTGAGCTAAGCAGAAGTGGAATTCTAAAATGTGGTGCAAGGGAAGAACCGTCTTTCCCAAAGATGGTTCATCGATCAATGGATGACAAGCTGGTGGACAGAAGCCAAATTTTAGAGTACGAATTAAAGGATGGTTTGTGCTTGTGCAACTATCACTCCGAAGTTTGAATTAATTGGGCTTTTTGGAACATAGTATAAATAGATTTTTCTTATTATTTTTAGAGATCTTTTCATTTCATATTTTCAGTAGAGAGTAGAATTAGCTAATCATCCCTAGTTTTCATAGTAAATTCTAAATGTTATCTTGTAATTAGAAGATTTCATTTCATCTATTGAAGATCACTTGTTGAATTTCAATTTCTGTTGGTAAGCATGTCTAATTACGTTAATTCTCTTCTTCTTCTTGCTATGGGTAACTAAACCCAGACCTAGGGTTGTTAACCCAATGGGTTGTGAACCCTAATGATCCCAATTTGGTAAAATTGAGTTTGGGCTTATGAACATTTGATTGATTTTTTCTTTGTACTGTGTGATTGGTGATGAAAGTCACCCGATCTTTTCCAATTACCTTTACAAGGCTTGAAAGAGAAAATTTAGGTTGGGTTAGTATCAATCAATTATGACTCAAGGAATAACTCTTGTTTAATGAATTCTCCTAGACCTAAGTTGAATTCCAACTGGTAACAAGCAATTGGGTAGAGCAGAGTTCTCTTCAATTTAACAAAATTGAAGTAGATTGACACTTATGGTGCTACCGAAAGATACCCATGTGTTGCCTATATAAATTGCTGGCATGTTCAACCATAGCCTATTATTAATCCTTCCACATTGGGTGATTTAGGTGGATCAACACATAATTAGGGTCACTTTTCTAGAATTGTCTCAAATTGATTACAACCCTAGTATATTGCACTCTATAACTATAGTTAAATTTTACTTCTCTCAATTCGAATAGACTATAATCTTTCAATATTATACTGATTAGTACTAGACAGTCTAGACTTTGAGTAGTCTCTATCAGATTCAACCCCAACACTTCGTTGGGTTCTATAATTGTTGCGATCGTTTACACTACCCGATATTGGAAGTAAATTTGAAAGACATCAGTTAGTCTTCTCGGCAAGGTGATTATAGACAAACAAATGAGTATGGTAGTGGTGAGAAACATATTCAATCTCGTTTGGGGGGAGTCTTGTTGGTCTTTAAAGTTTTATTGGTTGGTAAGAATTTGTTTCAATTTGTTTTACCACACAAAGATGATATGAAGAAGGTTCTTACGGTATGTAGTGGATCTACGATAAGTATCTTCTCAACATAAATCCATGACAACCAGAACTTAATTCTAACTCTCATAGTTTCAACTAATGTGAGATATGGATTCAAGTCTTGAAAGTACCACTACATTGGTTATCATATAAAGTAGGTAGTAAGATTGGACATGCTTTGGGAGGCACATCCGATGTTGCTATATCAAAAAATAGAAGCAAAGATGGTCTACACATACATTTAAAGGTTTTATTGAGTATAAACAAGCCTATACCTCATGGAAAGTTAATAAAAATGGGTTCAAAGGAAAAATGGGTAGAATTTTTCTATGAAAATCATCCATACGTTTACTACTCTGTCAGATACTTGGACATATGGAAAGGTCAATGTGTTCTATGAGAGGAAGATGTGCACAAATGTGATATCAAAAGAGATCGTGACACTTGGATGAGGGCTGAAAATCATGGTTTTGTTGGTATATTCTCAAGGCACCATTGTAATCTTAGTGTGCGACCCCCTATCTTTATGAATGGTAAAGTGAAAAAGATCATGGATTGTGCGAAAGGTACTGGATCTAAAGGAAAAAAAGATCATGGATTGTGCGGAAAGTATTGGATATAATGAATTAATAAGTAACAACGATGGAGCGGAGGTGCACCAATAAAATACAAGCAATTAGAATCCTGCTTCCTTTACCCCTGATGAGTTTTTCAAGAAATTAAAGAAATGAGATATTATTGAGTAGATAATATGGGTGAACAAACTGATACTGCTACTGCTTAAGGAAATGTTCATGTGATTAAAAAGATAAAAACCATATCAATGAAGTTGAACCTCTGAGTTATGGAGGTTGTGAGGAAGTTGAAAAGGAAAGAAATATTGCTATGAATCAAAAGGTGGATAACATAATAGTAGACAAGCCGTCGCCAGCGAATGGTGTAGATGTTGGAAAATCAGAGCAGCTTGTTGTAGTGGATGAACCCATATTCAATGATACAATAGGAGGTAAGGAAGCAAGATAATATTATCTGGTATTGAAGATGGGCCTAGGTGACACGTTTGATCAAGAGGATATCGATAAATGTTATTACAGGATTATGGTAGTAGATTCTAGACAATCAATACAAAATATTGTAGTCCAAACGACATTTCACCAGATGACGAACATGGACAATGCTAATCACAGGTATATTCAATGTGTGGGATTGTCACAACCCGAGTCTATTTCTTGGATGAGACATGACACTTGGAGTCACAAGTAACCCCAAGCCAAGCCATGGTCTATCATAACACTGGTTAACTGAGTAAACATAAGCAGAAGCTTTAAATAAATAAAATTATTTAAGAAAACTGATTTGACAAGAGTCAATCCATCTGAAATACTGTACTGAAAATTTGTGTCTATATCTGAAAGCCAACTAATAAATGATGATTTGTTGGGACAAGCCCCCAGCTAACTCTAAAGTCTAATTGAAAATAAATATCATCCTTGAAAGATGAGGACTCACCAAATGCTATTGTTGGTATCGTCTGAGGGAAATCTACTGACGATGCTAGGGCTGAGAACCTGCGCCTGTATCACGATATGATACAACATAGAAGGTATGCATCAGTACTTAGAATGTAATAAGTAAGTGAGAGATATAATAAGCCTGAAATAACAAGTAATTGAAACGTAGTGAAATGTAATGACCAACTAAAAAACTAAAAACTGATACAACTGAAGTATAACTGATATGGTTAATAGTGACCCTGACTAATGGTCATAGACTTGTCCTAGATCTGAGATACTGATCTGAGTTAAACTAAAACTGTATTGACTAGTGGGAGAGTCTATAACCGACATATAACCACGTGAGCTATACATGGAGTTTGATGTATACGCCCCATCGATACCTTGCCAGGGTATAAAGGCATGAACTGGGTGATCATAAATCTGGGGCCATTGGGCCAATAAACTAACTTACAATGGCAATGTAGTTCTGGAAACCTGGGTATGTTGGAACCCCGGTTGCTCGGTGCTAAGTCTTACTCTGACTAGATAGTCCTAATATGATTACTAAGATGATAGCTCAAAACTGGGGTCCAAGACTAAATCAGGGACACTTATCTGGAAGTACCTTGAGAGTCCTATCAGACTGAATACTGCAACTGGTGTTCTAAGACTGGCTAGAGCTGCTTATCTGGAAGCGTCATAACCGTCTAAAGAACAAACTGAAGCTGAAGATGGTGGTTCTAAGACTGGTCAGAGTTGCTTATTTGGAAGAATCATAACCGTCTAAAGAACAAATTGAATCTAAAGCTGGTGGTTCTAAGACTTGCCAGAGATGCTTATCTGGAAGCGTCATAACTGTCCGTAGGACTAACTGGTAACTGATAACTAATATCAGATAACTGGGAGGCATTACTGACACCTCAAGAACTGACTGTAGTCAAACTGATAGGCTGGCATTTCTTAAATATACTAAAGGTACTAACATTCTGACTTAGACTGTACTAGCATGCAACTTACTGAAAATTCATAAGATAATAATAACATGGGATTTCACCATTCATAAAGTCAAGAAACATTGACCCACATTACTGCATTCAAGAACTGGGGCTAAAATCATCATAATTCATGTCGGGAGATAACGATCCAAAATTTATCAATAACAACAATCCTCAATACACAAGAGAATTATAGCTGGAGGGAATTCCATAATTACTAACAATTAAACCCTAACAGTGAACTTCAGGTCTAAAACTGATAGGAGAATTCAGGAGAGTTTTGGGGGCACAAGGGAAAAACAATCCCCTTGTTAAATACCCACATACCTAGTGTAGAAATTTCGGAGAAAACTCTTGAGAATCAGAGAAGAAAAGTCGGATGCCCTAGCTTGCTCTGGGACTTCTGATATTGGGAGGTCGAGAGTTGAATGAAATTGAGAGGGAAAAACATGCCCAAAATGACGTAGTTTAGAGTCAAGGAGTTTAGGAAATTATGTAAAAGTCCTTGGAAATTTTGCAGAAAAATCACACTGCTAGTCCCCTCAAGGTACTGGATGATTCTTGCCACTGACTACAACTCATGGTCATCACTCATTGCCAACACTGGAAATTCTTCATCCCAGGTCACCAAGAGGGATACCATGACTCGTGGCGTACCAATGACTCGTAGTGGCCAACTCGTGCCATCACTGCCTAATTTTTCCACTTCAAGTCAACCTCTAACCACGAGTGACCTAACGACTCGTGGTCCTGACCATGACTCGTGGTCTAAGTTGTGGTCAATCCCAAACCAAAAATTCCAATCAAGTCTACCATCCTCCCCACATGTCACTTAATGACTCATGGTGTACCTAACCAGTCACTGGACGACTCATCTTGTGACCTTGTGTAGAAAATTTTGTTTTCTCCGATTCCACCCTCGGGTCTGATCGTAGGGCTTCCAGGGTAATTACAGGGAGAATATGTAAGGTTACATCATCTTTAAAAGAGACTAAAGACGCACCAATTGATAAGGAATTGAAAGGGAATATCAGTGAGCAACATCTAGGTAAGGGAAAAATAGGTGGATGTGGGAGAAACAAGAAACATTTATCTATAGCTAAATGTTCAGATGGTAAAATTAAGATTATTGAAGTAGTTTAGAATGAGGATAATCTATTTAATGCTCAAATTACTGATTTGTGCACTCAAAATATGGGGGAAGACCAGAAAAATATTGATGCTCCGATAAATAACACAAAAAGTAAAAATCAAAAAAGCATGGTAGATGAGGCCAGCCTTAAATGGTTTCCCTCTTTGAAATAAAGACTTTAGTGTGGAATTGTTGAGGCATGAGGCATAGGTCCTTGACAGTTCTCTTTTTGAATGATACAATACATCTCCACTCCCTGAACATGATATCTTTAAGTGAAATGAAAAATCAAGAGAGAATGATATTGATAATTCAGAGACAACTGAGTATGGAACATGTTAATATTTTGGATCCAGTAGGATTGACAAGAAGATTATGCTTACTTTGGAATGATGATGTTCATGTATGCCATTATAATTCATGATCTTTTTACTTTGAATCCTATATACATGATGTGGTAGTTGATTGTAAGTATTGGTATGTTTTGTCTATATAAGTACTGATAAAGTTTTTCGTCGAATTCAGTTGTAAGAACTTATTGCTAAATTAAGTAGCTACGGTTCAATTTGGGTAATGGCGGGAGATTATAATGATATCATTAATAGTTCTGAAAAACTAGGGGGTAGGGTTAGAGAGACATCTTATTTTAGAGACTTTAGAGATTTTCTATGGGACATGGGAGTTATAAATTTAGGCTTTAATGGTAAACCATGGACCTGGTGATGCTTTTGAGAAAATGATGGGATTATTCAAGAAAAGATTGATAGAGTCATAGGTTCCCTGGTGTGGAGAATAGATTTCAACCAGCAAATAACCTTCACATAGAAATGGAGGATTCTGAGTATGCGGCTTTCACAACCCAAGTGTAATACCCCAAAAGCTCTAAGATCAGACCCAAGGGTTCAAATGGAGAAAATAGGAAATTTTGAACCAGGTCATAGGACGAGTCGTCCAGTGACCTATGAGGAGACTTCACTAGTCGTTAAGTGACTCGTGAAGTGAAGGGAGGATTGGACGAAACTCATGGTCAGGGGGTGACCACGAGAGAAGCAATGAGTCGCGGTCAGGGCAATGAGTCGTTAACTGAGTCGTGGTTAAGATAGTCTATGGTTCAAGGTTTAATTTCCTGGAGATGGCACAAGAGGCAGCCACGAGTCCTGAAGTGACTCCACGACTCATAGAGTTGGTCGTGGGCTAGAGAAGAACTTGAAGTTTGAAGTCGGGCTCGTGTACTTCACAAGTGAGTCATCATAAGTTGTTAGGTACACTATAAGTCATGGTATCCCTCGTGGTGACCAATAGAGTGTATTTTCCCTGTATCTACTAAGGGTGTTTTCATAATTCCTAAGCTCCCAAGTCCTTAACTACATCATTTTATGATTTGTTAGAAGGGTTTTAAGGATGCCTAACCTATTCTAAACCTCCCTATTCCATGCATGCAAGATCAAGGAGTTTATTGAAGAGCAAGCTAGAGGATTCTTTAGGTTCTTCCTCAATTCACTTGAGTTCTCAAGAGAGGTTGTGAAATTCAAAGTACCCAAGTATGTAGGGTTATGAATGAGAGTATTCATTCACTCCTATGCCTAAATCCTCTTTTAATTCATGGAATTCTAAGTTGATGAGTCTATGGGGGTTTTAACCCAATTTGTGAAATTTTTTAAGTATCTATCATGGGTAAAATCTATTCATGTTTTAATATTGTTTTAAGATTCATGTGTATGTTTTATAATGATTTAATTACAAATTTATGATTTCAAAGTCTTACAATTATGATTCCCAATTATGAAAGTTCATGAAAGATTGAGATTATGATCTATGTTTTCAAGTGTGATGAGATGTCTATGGTGAAAGCATTACTTTGAATTACCCATGTTTATATCCATCATGTTGACTATCTCAAAGCATGTATAAGTCTGGGAAAGCCCATATGATCAAGTATGCTTCATGATTTACTTCAACTTCATGTTATTAGCTTACCACATGGTTTTAGAGTCTAGACTCCCCTTTTCAGCTTGTGATATGGTTGAGTCGAGGCTCCTCTTGATATTTTTTCATATTATGCATGTACTATTATGAATCAGCTTCACCAAAAGATGGTGGTTCAGCTTCATTGAAAAATGATGGAGAGCATATGCATGTTTTTGGGAGTAGTGTCGAGCACCGAGTGGGCTAAGGGTTCTGTCAACCCTATGACTCAGAAGTACGTGCCAATGTAGGTATGATCAGATTATTTGGGACCTCCCTGGTGAGCTTTCACTACCCTCGAGGGGCCTTCAACTTGATATTGATATCATGGTAGCACCCTTAGCCCTGACAAGGCTTTGGATGGCTTTTCCCACTTGAGTGTAATAGTCGGGACCACGTAAGCTCTAACATGGTGATGTCGGTTATATGAAAAGTCTCCCATTGTTCCTCATGATTTCAGTTATACGTGTTCATCAATTATTTTATTATGTTTTCAGTAGGTTTGACTCAATATTTAGTCTTACCTATGATTATAAGTTTCATGGGTGTGAAGGGAACCACACCTTTCACAAAGAGGCTACTAAACTTTTTAGGAAATGTTTCATTCGTTCATGTTCTATGTCGTGCGATGAAAAGCTTTTCCATCCTTCTAATTTGTGCGATTCGCGATTGCAGAATTATGGCTCCTAGAAGAATGAACAGAAGGAGGAATGGAAATGATGAAGGCCACAGAGATGGCAACGATCATGGGTATCAGCAAGCCCCACCTGTTCTAGAGCCCTAGGCACCAGAGCTAGCTGCCCACGCCGAGTTTCGGGCAGCGATTCAGATGTTGGCGCAGGCTTTGACCACTCAAGTCAACTAGCAGGTCGTAGGTTCCACAGAATGGTAATGTGGCGACGGCTCAGATTAGAGACTTCTTGAGGATAAACCCTCATGAGTTCACGGGATCAAAGGTGGATGAGGATCCACACGAGTTCATTGAAGGGATCCTGAAGGTCACTCAGGTTATGGGAGTGACAAATGGGGAGTGTGTGGACTTGGCCTCCTATCAGCTAAAGGAGGTCGCCCATATTTGGTACAGGCAATGGAAGGATAGCAGGGTAGCGGGAGCGGGCCCTATCAGCTGGGATGACTTCCGCATGGGTTTTCCTGATAGATTCTTCCCTCGAGAAATGAGGGAGTTGAAACAAGCTGAGTTTGTTAACCTCAAACAAGGAATGATGTCAGTGCTGGAGTATTCGCTTGAGTTCACTCGCTTGTCGAAATATGCCCCATAGTTGGTTATGGATCAAAGGACGCGGGTGAGACAATTTTTTTAGGGTGTGGTCGGTTATTGAGACAAGGACTGCAGGACTACTATGCTCCACCAGGATATGAACTTTCCTCGCATGGTGTTGTATTCCTAGCAGATGGAGGCGGCTCATGCGAGGGAGAGGGAGGCAAAGAGGGCTCAGACAGATAGTAGTGGATTTTCACATCAGAGGTCCAGCGGTGGCTACCGTCCACAGTTTCAGCCGAGGTCACTAGCCCCAGCACTATCATCAGCTAGTGTTCCATCTAGACCTAGGGGTGATCAGAGGAGTAGGGCTTTAGGGTCAATGGATCAGAGGGGTACTCCGTTAGAGTATATCTCTCCAGCCTGCGGGAAGTGCGGCAAGAGTCACACCGGGGAGTGCCTGCTCGGTTCGGACGTCTTCTTTGGGTGTTGTAGATCTGGGCAGATGCGTCGAGCATGTCCAGATGCCAGACAAGGTGATGATAGGCGTCGAGCACAGACCACCAGGACAGCAGCAGCTCCAGCCCATTCAACTCCACAGGTAGCATCATCTAGTGGGGGAGGCGGTCAGCGCCAAAACCGATTCTATGCCCTTGCCTCGCGCCAGGAGCAAGAGACTTCACCAGACGTGGTCACTGATATGTTGCGTGCCTTTCTTATTGATGTTTATGCCTTTTTAAACCCGGGAGCTACATTGTCGTCATGACTCCTTACATTGCTAATAGCCTTGGAGTTAGTCCCGAGACCTTGTCAGAACCATTTTCAGTTTCTACCCCTGTCGGTGATTCGGTTGTAGCTAGGCGGGTATATAGAGGGTACCTGATCACTGTGTTGCATAAGGTTACATCCATAGACTTGGTAGAATTGGCCATGAGTGATTTTGACATTATTTTGGGTATGGATTGGTTGTTTGCATGCTATGCTTCAATAAATTCTAGGACCCATATGGTGGAATTTTGTTTTCCAGGTGAGTTAGTGTTGAAGTGGAAGGGTAGTTCGGCGAAACCAATAGGTCGGTTTATTTCCTATCTTAAGGCTAGGAAGATGATCTCTAAGGGGTGCATGTACTACCTAGTTAGGGTTAAGGATGTGTAGTCCGAGACCCCGACTATTCAGTCAGTTCTGGTGGTGTGCGAATTCCCAGAGATGTTTCCCAAAGATTTGCCAGGTGTTCCTCTAGAAAGGGAAATTGATTTCAATATTGATCGATTGCCAGATACGCAGCCTATTTCTATCCCTTCTTACAAGATGGCTCCAGACGAGCTGAAGGAATTAAAGGATCGGTTAAAGGATCTGTTGGATAAGGGATTTATTAGACCAAGCCAGTCTCCATGGGTTGCACCAGTTCTATTTGATCGGAAGAAGGATGGTTCCCTTCGTATGTGTATTGACTACTAGTAGTTGAACAAGGTTACTATCAAGAACAGGTACCCCTTACCCAGGATTGGTGATTTGTTTGACCAGCTTCAGGGTGCCAAGTTTTCTCCAAGATCGATCTCAGGTCCGGGTATCATCAGCTTAGAGTTCGGGAGAGTGACATCCCAAAGACCGCTTTTAGGACTCAGTATGGTCACTACGAATTCGTTGTTTTATCTTTTGGGCTAACCAATGCTCCTGCAGCTTTTATGGACCTGATGAATAGGGTGTCAAGCAATATCTAGATATGTTTGTGATCGTGTTCATCGACAGCATTCTTATATACTCTCGGAGCGAGGAGGAGCATGTCACTCATTTGAGATTAGTGCTGCTGACCCTCAAGGATCGTCAGTTGTATGAAAAGTTTAGCAGGTGTGAATTTTGGCTGAACTCAGTAGCATTTCTGGGTCATGTTGTATCAAGCGAAGGCATAAGGGTATATCCCCAGAAGATAGAGGCGGTGAAGAATTGACCCAGAATGGTGAATCCTTCAGAAATTTGGAGCTTTTGGGCCTAGCAGGTTATTACGGAAGGTTTGTGGAGGGTTTCTCATCTATTGCATCACCTTTGACTAAGTTGACTCAGAAAAAGGTGAAATTCCAATGGTCGGATACTTTTGAGAAAAGCTTCCAAGAGTTGAAGACCCGACTCACTTCAGCACCCGTGTTGACCTTACACGAGGGTACCGATGGCTTCGTTGTCTATTGTGATGCTTCAAGAGTCGGACTGGGATGTGTGTTGATGCAGCATGGGAAGGTAATAGCATATGCCTCGAGATAGCTGAAGGTCCATGAAAAGAATTATCCTACATATGATCTTAAGTTGGTCGTGGTGGTGTTTGCGTTAAAGATATGGAGACATTACTTGTATGGGGTCCATGTGGATGTATTCACGGATCACAAGAGTTTGCAATATGTGTTCACATAGAAAGATCTAAATCATCGGCAAAGGAGGTGGTTGGAGTTACTTTAGGACTACGACATGAGTGTCCTCTACTCCCGGGAAAGGCTAATGTGGTTGCGGATGCGCTTAGTAGGCTCTCCATGGAATGTGTGTCCCATGTGGATGAGGGAAAGAAGGATTTGGTGAAGGATATCCACCGACTTGCAAGGCTAGGAGAAAGATTGGTCGACTCGACCGATGGCGGTGTTGTTGTGCATAACGGGTCAGAATCGTCCTTGGTGGTTGATGTTAAATCCAAGCAAGATGAGGATCCAATATTGAGGAAGTTGAAGGAGGCGGTGTGGAGTCAAAAGGTAGAGGTCTTCTCCCAAGGGGGAGATGGTGTGCTATGATACCGAGGTTAACTATGTGTTTCGGACGTCGATAATTTTAGAGTTCGGATATTACATGAGGCATATTGTACCAGATATTCTATTCATCTAGGATCCACAAAAATGTATCGGGATTTGCGAGAAATTTATTGGTGGGATGGTATGAAGAGAGATATTGCAAAATTCATAGCAAAATTCCCAAACTGCTAGCAAGTGAAAGTCGAACATCAAAGCCCGGGAGGCATACTTCAGGATATCAGCATCCCCACTAGGAAGTGGGAAGAGATTAATATGGATTTTATTACAAGCCTACCTCGTACTCGTCGACACTATGACTCCATTTGGGTGGCGGTGGATAGGTTAACTAAGGCTGCACATTTCCTTCCAGTCAAGACCACAGATTTAGTGGAGGATTATGCTAAGTTGTATGTTCGGGAGTTAGTTTGACTTCATGGAGTTCCCTTGTCTATTATTTCAAACTGAGGTACTCAGTTTACTTCTCAATTCTGGCGTTCATTTCAAAAGGGACTTGGGACGTAGGTTAAGCTCAGTACAGCCTTCAATCCGCAAATAGACGGCCATGAAGAATGAACCATTCAGACCCTCAAGGATATGTGAGGGCATGTGTTATGAATTTCAAAGGTAATTGGGATGATAATTTTCCCTTGATCGAGTTTGCTTATAATAACAGTTACCACTCCAGTATCCAGATGGCACCATTCGAGGATCTTTACGGGCGGAGGTGTAGATCTTCCATCGGATGGTTTGAGGTTGGTGAGGCAGCTATGATAGGCCCAGATTCGGTTCATGAGGTGATGGTGAAGGTCTAGTTGATACGGGACCAGTTGAAAACCGATCAGAGTTGTCAGAAATCGTATGCTGATGTGAGAAAAAGAGATTTGGAGTTTGGTGTGGACGATTGGGTATTTCTAAAGGTATCTCCCATGAAGAGAGTCATGTCGTTAGGAAAGATAAACTCAGTCCCCACTATATTGGTCCCTACCGGGTTGTGAGAAGAGTTAGTAAGGTGGCGTATGAGTTGGACTTGCCATCGGAGTTAGCTTCAGTTCATCCCGTCTTTCATGTGTCACTTTTGAAGAAGTGCTTAGGTGATCCAACCTTGGTAGTTATGGTAGACAGCATTGGGGTGAAAGACAGCCTCACCTATGAAGAATTTTCGGTGGAAATCTTAGATCCACAAGTATGTAAACTAAGGAATAATGAAGTATCTTCAGTTAAAGTATTATAGAGGAATCAGCATGCTGAGGGAGCTACGTGGGAAGCCGAAGTGGATATGATGGATAAATACCCACATTTGTTCTCTACCGGCTAAGTTCCGACTTGAGATATCAGTTTTTCCCTATGACTCTATTTAGTTTTCATGTTCAGTTTATGTGTACAAGTTTCTTTTTGTATATAAATGCATATGTGAAGCATGAGATCAGTTCATTTATGTGGTTTGATTCGGAGGTAGTCATGCCGTGAAAAGTTTCGGTTAAAATGATCAGTATATAGCTATGATTAATTGTATGTTTATGTTTGCTTCTTGTTTCCTACATTTGAGGAAGAATGTACCCAAGGGGGAGATACTGTAATAATCTAGAAAGGCCAAAGAATAGACCTGGGACTTAAAATTGAAAAAGTGTAGAAAACTGGCAAAAATATCACAGAATGGATGACCCTATGACTCGTGGTAGGATACCGCGAGTCATCATATGCAATCGTGGTTGGGAAGTTAGGGAATCATAGGAAACAACGGATGGTACAACGACCTGTTGTCAGGAACAACGAGCCATTGTCACCAGTCGTTGGGAGGTTGGGACTTAGGCTGAGGAGGAAGCAACGGGCCATCCCATGATCCGTGGTGAGAGACAACGACCCGTTGTTTCAAGTCGTTACTGGTTGGTTGAGGTTTCCAGTGCATTCAATGGATGAAAACCAAGACTCATTGGAAGTCACACGAGTTGTGGTGAGCCTCATGGAAAGGGGAGTCAGTTTGTTCAAAGGGCTGACGATGGTTGATTCAACGACCCGTGTTTTGTTGTAACGACTCGTCTTGTCGAGTCCTAGGAAGGATTTGAGACGTGTCATGAGGTAGTGGACCCGATGACTTGATACCACAAGTCGTTGTATGATGCCACGACCCATTGGGTTGGTTGTTGGTTTGTTCCGGCCAGTTTTCAGGGAGATTAGTTTAAGGATATTTTCAATCTTTCCTGGTTTTTAGCCTCTAAACTACATCGTTTTGGATATTTCTGAGTGTGATAAGAGGAGTTAAGTCGCTATTGCATTTCCATTCTCATGCAAGGATTCTAGAGAGGTTTTTGGGAGATTCAAGGCCTTCTTCGCCAATTTTTCTTAAAATTCTTGGTGGGTGTTCAAGAAACCTTAAGTTCATCCATCCCCGGTATGTAGGGTTTTAAAATGGGTGACATTCTTCCTCACCCATGCCCAATTTCGAGTAAAGTCATGAATTCTCCTACTCGAATTCCATGGGGTTTTACCCAAAGCATGTCAATGTGATTTCTCCTTATGGGCATGTTTTAATTGAGTTTTAGTTATTGAAATATGCATGTTGGGCAGGTTTCATATTATTTTCTTCAAAATTATGTTTCAAATTTTTTAAATCTAAATTGCCCATTTATGGAAGTTCATGGAAATTTTGATTTATGATAATTATTCATTATTTTAAGTTTATTGATTATGAAAATGCAAGAATCCAAGTTACCCACGTTTATGAGCATATTTTGAGAGAAATGAGTACGATGAAGCATTCGGCAATGCCCATATTATGAAGAATGATTTATGATTTATGAAACGACTTTCATAATTTATCGATTTATGATGTTGGCCAATAAAAAGGACCTTGATTCTTGGCTAAGCATTTTTTAAAGGGGATCAACGATGATAAATGTTATATCTTAGCCAATGAATTTTATGCATGATGTTAATGATTTATGTATGAGCCTATATGCATATTTTTGGGAGCCATTCGTAGCACCGAGCTGCCCGACGTTCAAAGGACTACGCCGATGTCTCATAACCACGTGCCACCATGGGTTGAAAATGTATTGATGTATTGATAATGATCCCCTCAAATGTGATATCATGCCTTATGCACGACCCTCGCCTGGGAAGCCAGGGTCGACTCTTCCCACTTGAGCGAGAGAATGGGCATCATGAAAGGCTCTACCATGATGGTGTTGGTTATGGCGATTCCTCCCATTATTCCACATGTTTTTATGCATTGTTATATTTATGTTATTGGCTCAAGTTATATTATGGTAAAATTATTTATGATTATGATAATGAATGATTACGAATGATTTTAAAGTCTTGAGCTTTATGTTTTATTAGGAAGATATTTGATACAAGCATGATGTCCTTCTCCTAAGTCTATTTATGAGTTTACTTTACCTTTAAAATGTCCATTTTACTTACCTTGCATACTCAGTACATTCCACGTACTGACATCATACTTTCTATGTCGTATTGTTTCATAATACAGGGTCCGGATCTCAGGCTCATCCTCACCCTTAGGCCATCTCAGCTTACACCTTCAGCTTGTTAGTGAGTCCTCATATTCCGAGTGGCTATTTTACATACTTTAGTGTTGTTTACATTCAGTTCTGGTCGAGTTAGTTGGGGATGTTATCCCATCAACCCATATTATGTATTAGAGGCTTTCAGATAAGAATGTAGTACTCAGCGATGTAAACGTTGGTATCTCTTGAGGCTATATTGTGATTACGTTTCTGCTATATCTTTATGATTATCGTTCCACTTATTTGAATCAAAGTAGTTGTATGCATGAGACATGGATTGAGTTGGGGTCCCTTGTCCCGTGTCTACGATTCGGGTGCACGTTCGGGTCATGACAAGAGCATATGCATGTTTTTGGGGGTAGTGTCTAGCACCGAGTAAGCTAAGAGTTCAGTCAACCCTGTGCCTCAGAATTATGTGCCAACATAGGTATGATCAGATTATTTCAGACCTCCCTTGTGAGCTTTTCTTTCCCCCGAGGGGCCTTTAACTTGATATTGATATCATAGTAGTGCCCTTAGCCCTGGAAAGGCTTTGGACGGCTCTGCCCACATGAGTGTAATAGTTGGGACCACATAAGCTCTATTGTGGTTATCTTGGTTATAAGACAAGTCTCCCATTGTTCCTCGTGATTTCATTTATACATGTTCATCAATTATGATATTATGTTTTCAGCAGGTTTGACCCAATGATCAGTTTTACCTATGATTATCAGTTTCATCTTTGGGTCATTTGAATCAATTATGATACTTAGTCATGTTTAAATCATATTTTCAGATAAAAGCATGCAAGCCTTATCAGAATGTTATCTTGAATATATTTTATGATATGTATGATTTAAGTTTTACTTACTTAATGGTTTTCCTTACCTTGCATTCTCAGTACATTCCAAATATTGAGGGCATACTCTATGGTATATCATTTCATGATACAAGCTCGGATGCTCAGGTTCAGTCCTGCCGCTAACCAGATTCCCAGAGTTCTAGCATACTCAGCTTGTTGGTGAGTCCTCATCCTTCGAGGACCTTTTCATCAGCTTTTATTTAGTATCTTCATCAGTCTTTAGTGAGTTAGTTGGGGCCTTGTCCCATCAACTCGTTAGGTTGTAGAGTCTTATTAGATATAGCATGTATTCAGCTTCAGATCAGTATTATGTTTTCCGTTATTCAGATGTTATTGGATTTTCATACTTTCGCTATTTCAAATGTTAGACTTTCCCCAATTATATATGTTGAGTTTAGTTATTATGTTCATGCCATGGATCGACTTGGAGCCTCTCGGAGTTCTTTGTTCCATGTCTCGGTTCGAGCCTATGTTTGGGTCGTGACACCGAGTCTACACCCTAGACGTGACATGGTATTTAGGGCCACAAGTGACCCCAAGCTAGCCCATGGCATAACATACTATTGATACTCTGAATACTGTATGAAATTTATAAGAAGAAGCTTCATAATACATAATTGAACAAACTACTTTTAAGTAAGACAAGAGATCTGATAAGATACTGAAATTTATGCAAATGCTACAAAACAAACCGAATTATTAACTCTGTCTAAAAGCTATCTAAGAACTGATGAGTTATTGGTACAAGCCCCCAGCTAACTCTATGGTATGAAACTAATATAATACGGAAATAAAGAAAACATAGCTCTCATCCTCGGAAGATGAGGACTCACCACTGAACTCTGCTGAATTATGTCGGAGAAGGACTACTAACGATGCTAAGACTGAGGACCTGCACTCGTATCATAAGACAATACATCATAGAGAGTATGCATCAGTAGTATGAATGTACCGAGTAAGTGAGATACAAGTTAAACATAAGAATACTGATAATTTATAAATTGTACTAACAGGACATGCAATGACCATATCTGAAATCGTAAACACTGAAAGCATCTAAAAATCTAATAATACTATAAGCACTATGTCTAAAGGTCATAGGTATTTCCTGAAATCTGAAAGACTGAACTGAACTAGAGACTATGACTATACTAGACCAAGCTATATTGTGGGAGAGACTATAACCGATATGTAACCATGTGACCTAAATGTGGAGTCCGATGTATACACCCCATTTGAGATAGCCCACTATACCTTGCCAGGATATAGTAGTTGAATTGGGTTATCACTGTTCGAAGCCCATTCGGGCTAATAATCTACGGTAGCAATGTAATTCTAGGAACTTGGGTGCGTTGAACCCTGGTCCATTCGGTGCTAAGTACTACTCCACTGAAAATCCTAACTGTATCTAACTGTGCTGATAGCTATAAACTGGTGTCCTAAGACTTAAGTCAGAACTACTTGTTTGGAAGTGTTCTAAGAGTTTAAGGACCTGAAAAAAACTATGTTCTAAGACTCACCAGAGCTGCTTTATCTGAAAACATCATAATAGTCTAAAGAACAATTAACAAGCCAATAAATTGATTCTGCTGAGTGTATTGAGTTTCTCAAAATTACTAATAATGGTCAAACTGATCATCTAACCACTCTAGTAAAGACTAAGTTATAAAATGCTCAGAACAATTATAATCATACTAGACTAACTGTTCAAACATGTGAATAATCAACCCAAGCGGTCATATATAGGATAGAAATACTAAAGACGTCTTACAAACTAAAGAAGAAATCTCAATCATAACATACTGCTATACATGGGAACTTTAAAACATAGTAAAGATGAGGAATTTCAATAATCAAAGAGAAACCCTAGATCATGATTTCTAAATTCTAGGCTAGGGTTACTGAATATCTTGGGACACAAAGGTGAGAGGAAAACTTTGTTGAATTCTCACGTACCTGGAGTAGAAATTCCTTAAGAAAGTACCTGAAGATCTTTAGAAGGATAGAAGCCCTAGCCCTAGCCTCGAGAAAGCTATTTGAGTTCTTACGTGAATATTGAGTGACTTTTGGACAGAATGAGAGGAGAGGGTCGACTAGTCCTCTAAAACACCTTCTAAATAGTACTAATATGACGTATTTTAGGAGTTAGAATTAGAATATTTTACAAAAATGCCCTTGAAAACTATTTTAAAAACTCTGCCCGTCAGGTAGTACAACTCAACTTATGAGTCGTACCAGGATCATACGCTTCATACCTTCACCTGTGGTTAGGGGCCCTCCACACACCATCTTATAAAGTTTTTCATGAAAGCCTACTATGATCTGTACCAGGATTCTACGATTCATACTACGATCCGTGAATCCCCTCTGAACATTTCTCTAATTCAACTCACGATTAGGTTATACTATTCGTACCATGGCTCGTGGTGACCTAGAAGTTCCCTGACCATTTCTTTGAACTTTTTCATGACTAGTTGGTATGATACGTGCCATGGTGGTATGAGTGGTAACATGTTGTCATGGTTTCTCTCAGCCCACTTATTGAATCCCTTGATCCTCCTATTTTGTGTCTAGGTAAGACTCATACCTCGATTCCAAGAGTCGTACTGTGACTCATACTGAGGCCTTTTTCTCAGTTTTCTGCATGATCAAGTTTTAAATCTATAGGCTAGTCCCAGGAATTTCTGGGGCGTTATAGCGGCTTTGCTAATGAATATGGAACCTTGTCTTATAAGAAAGAAGAAGAGATTTTATTTTGACAAAAGCTGGAGTGAGAAGGAAGAAGTGAATATAACATTAGCAAGAATATGGAATAAACAAGTGGAAAGGTTTGAACAATCTAAAGTCTGTTTTAAATTTAAAAAATGTTGTCTCTCTTTACTAGCTTGGCTTCGAGGGGGAAAAGAAAAATTCTAAAATAAAAATTCAAGGGATTAAGGACAAAACTTCTAACCTTAAAAATGATCCAACGAATTTTAATATAAAAAAATTGAAGTTACTCATGAAAGAATTAAGGCAGGCATATAAGGACGAAAAAGCCTATTGGAAACAAAAATGTAGAGCTCTATGACTTCAGGAAGGAGATAAAAAATACATTCTTTTTCCACAAGAAAATAATTCAGAGGAGTAAATATAATAATATCAAAGTGTTTCAATTAGATGATGGTCACTGGATCTCCACGCATAAGAAAATTGTGAGGGAAGTGGAATGTTTATACAAGAACTTATTCACTACCTCTCGGCCAAATAACTTTGATCCTATATTGAGTTTATTCCCTCCTTTAGTAGATATTTCTGTTAAAGATCAGCTTAATAATGAAGTCATGAATGATGAAATTAAAAAATCTATTTTTGATATGTATTTGCTAAAAGATCCTGGAGTGGATGGTATGATGCCTTTTTTCTTCCAAATATATTGGAATGTCTTATCTAGTGATATTTGTGATGCTGTTAAAAGTGTCTTTCATTTAGGTTATTTGCTACCTTCTTGGAATCAAACTCTAATAAATTTGATTCCTAAAGTGAAAAATCCGAGTGTGATTAGTTAATTCAGACCCATAAGCTTATGTTCTACAATTTATAAAATAATTTTCAAAGGTTATTACTACAATACTCAAAACATATATGTCGAGTATAATTTCTCCTAATCAATTTTTTATTCGAAAAAGACAAATCGTGGATAATCTTGTCATAGATCATGAAATTATCCATCTTTTGAAGAATAAAAGACATGGGAAATAAAAGTGTATGGCTTTAAAACTATATATGGAAAAAGTATATGGCCGGTTTGAGTGATTTTATATCCAACAATTGCTTCTCAAAATGGGCTTCCATGAGATCCTTTTTACTTGAATTATGCAATGTGTTACTACACCGACTAAGATTTGATATTAATGAGGGTATAGTAGAAGAGGTGAAGCCTACAAGAGGATTAAGGAAAGAAGATCATCTATCTCCATATCTGTTCTTATTATGTGTTGAAGGTCTTTCAAGACTTCATAAATCAAACTGAATTACAAGGGGATATACAATGATTAAGTTTGATCAGAGGAGGACCCACAATAAATCATTTATTCTTTGTTGATGATTATTTTATTTTTGTAAGGCTAATATCCAGAATACCACTAAAATATCATAATTACTAAGCATTTATGAACAATGCTCGGGTCATAAAAGTGAATTATGAAAAGTCTTCTATATTCTTTAGTGAAAATACTTTTGAACTTGATAAGTATGGTATCATTGAGGAACTAGGACAATTATAGAGAAATAATTTAGGGTTGTACCCGGGTTTTTCTGCGAAGTTGGAAGGTCAAAGAAAAAGATGTTAGAATTTATTAAAGATAGAGTGAAGGCTAAAATAAAAGAATGAAAAATTAATTTTTAAGTCATGTTGGAAAAGAAGTGATTCTTAAATATTCCCTCGTTGTTATTCCTTCTTATACCTTATTATGTTTTCAATTCCCAAATAACTTGTGTGACGAGATCACAACTATATTCTCTAATTTTTGGTTGGGACATGATGAGGATAATAGATAAATGTATTTTGAAAAATGGGGTACCTTTTCGATGCAAAATCAAAAGGAGGCTTAGGATTTAGAGAGCTAAAATCCTTTAATCAAGCTTTGTTGACAAAACTTGTTTGGTGAATCTTAAGTCAAGAAGATTCTCTCCTTTTTAAAAATCTCAAAAGTATATATTTTCCTCAAAAGTCCTTCCTTAAAGCAACGTGTTTATCAGCTAGCTCATGGATATGGGAGAGTATTATTTAGGGTAAGAATCTTTTACAACAAGGTATTAGATAAGAGTGGGATCTAGAGAAAGTATAAAAGTTTCGACAAACTCTTGGATTTCCAAGTCTAGTTGTTTCAAACATAGTTATTATCATGCTCAAATGGATGTAACACTAAAAGTGAGTGACCTTATGGATAATAATACCCACATTTGGAAGATACATGATCTTCATAAATGGTTTGTTATGGAAGATATTCATGCAATAGCCTCTATTTCAATTTCTACTATTGGATTGTCCGACAAAGTTATTTGGCATCATACTGAGTCTGATAATGATGAGGTAAAATCGGAATACCATTTAGCTAGAAATATTGTAAGATGTTGAGAAATTAGTAGTGATAGACCTTAACTAATTATCAATCCTTCTCAAAAAAGCTCTAGCTTTTCTTATGGTCTATGCAAATTAAAAACAAGTATAATATTTTATTTGAAAATATATTCTAAAATGTGTTGCCTGTTAATAATGCTATTTCAAAGAGGTAAAGAAACAATTGTGATGTGTGTAAGGTTTATGACATATAAAGTGAAACAATTGATCATATGTTATTTAGATGCCATAAAGCATAATTTATTTGGAAAACCTTCCTTATTAATTGGCATAGTATAGAAAATACAATGAATTTTGCTAGATGGTGGAATGATATTTTTAGAAATGTAAAAGAATATTTTGATACCACTGATCTTGCTAAGCTTAATTTTGAAATCATATGACAAATTTGGAAGGCAATAAACTATATAACCTTTAATGGAGAAAGTTGTGAACCCAATAATATTGTAAATAAGGCACTCTTTGATTTTCATGAATATAAAAATAATTTGACTAATAATTGTTCTCATACGCTTGTAGCTAGTTGTACTAATAATAGAAATAGTATTACGACACAAGATGACATTGTTATGTTTACATATGATGACTTACAAAAGGAGAAAAGGATGACAAGCATTGGAGTGTCGGCTATAGATAGTTGTGGTAATTTTCTTCAGGCCTTTGGTACCCCAATTCAATTTTTTGGAAAAACCATCGCTACTAAAGCACTAGCAATTTGACATTTACCTATACAAATATGGAGCAATTTGGTTCTCTTTGTTTTTCATATTTATGCATTTCTCTCATTCTAATGAGGAGAAAGCACATGATTTGAAGAAAAAAATCTACATTTTTGAAGATGAAGTTCAAAAATAAAATAAGTTGTTCTTCCCTTGACTACTCTAGATCCAATAGAAGCAAGTCATACGGCCAATCCAATGGAGATAATAAAAGCAACCAAAATTAGTGCATTCATGATAAGTTTCTCTTTTGTAAGTTAAATATATGATAGTAGCTTTAATTGTTAAATATGTATGTCATACTAGTATTAACCAAAGACAACCTATCTAGATGATAGGGCCTAAATGCCTTACCATACATTATCCTAGGTGAGTACATAGATGATTTCCATGGAATAAGTGAATTTGATTACCCAAAATAGGAAATAAACTATATGAGCCCTTTTATTACTAGAAAGCTCGTGGATAAGAAATTTAATTGTTTTATAGGATTATATTTATAGCTGTGACACCATAACTATAATGCCCAGGAAACCCCAAGACTAGACCCGGGAGTTGAAACAGAGGAAACAAGATTTTTTGCAACAGGTCACAGAACGAGTTATCCTGTGACCTGTCAGGATGACCACGAGTCGTTAAGTGACTCATGGTGAGAAGGTTTGACTTGTTGGAAATTTTCAAGTTAGGGTAACCACGGGTTGTGGTCAGTCCCATGCGCCGTAAAGAGGAAAGGGGGAACAAAAGAGGAAAAAGAAAGATGAAAAGATAAAAAAGGTGAAGTGAGGGAAGGGAAGTTTGTAATGAAGGCGTCATGTATTAAAAGCGCTTAGGAAAGATAGTCACTATTACTGATCACAATAGTACCTACCCGCACCTGAGTTACATTACAACCTAAAAAGTCCTACTTGATCTTACATTCATACATCCTTAAATTAGTGGAATAAAACACTAAGGGCAAGCTTATGGGTCATTACATAATGCATGTGAATTCTTTGTGAGAGTGAGCGTAATTCTATTCATATACCCACACATGTTGTGATATAAAAATTGTTTTTGCGTGTGAAAATGGGTAACTTTCTTTCCGTGAGGGGCACATGTTTAATGAAGGATAAAATTCATGTGGAATTTTTTAATCAGTTAATTTACATGAGTTTGCTAAAATTGAGAGTCGACTCTTGAGGTTAAGAAGTCTTAACATAGTTGTACTTCATTGCAGTGATCAAATCAGGCATGCTCTATTTTTAGCTTGTATCTTACGTAATCATTATAGCCGTAACCTAAATTATCTTGCTAAATTAGTTATGTGGGAGTCTCCATATGCATGATATGTAAAAGGTTGTTCGAGGACGAACAAGGCTTTAAGTGTGGGATTGTGATCACGGGCAAAAATATATGCCCGAGATACTCTTTATTACTTAAATTAGTCTTGTTTATCTAAGTTATTGTATACATTTTCATGTAATTTTATATAATGTGGAGATATGTGCTAACCAACATGATTAGCCTTTGTTTTGTAGGTTTTGATGAATTTTGAGCAACTAATCCATGAGTTGGTGAAGTAGAGGATTGGAAACGGAATCAACACGCGAACGTCGGCGAAGAGGAGGCACAAAACAGCCCACCGGTGCGTCGACAAGGTGCCACGGCAGGCAGGCCGCTCAAAACAGCCCACCTGCGCGTTGGCAACGTGCCACGGCAGGTGGCCTCCGCGACCAAGGGGCTGCAACGCGCTGCCCAGGCAGCATGACACGCTGCCAACGCGGCAGGGTGCTGCCTGGGCCAATTTCGGGTGATTTTCCAGAGAGCCTCCGCGTTCGTAGCGTGTCACGGAGGCCGTGCTCCGCGATGCACTCCGTGACACGTTGCTTGTTATTCCGGGAAAGATTCCTACTAATATAAATAGCACACTTAGGTTTATTTTTCAGAGGGAAGACTTGGTGGAGCTAGGACGTGGGTTAGCAGCAGTTGAGGGAAGAAAAAGCTAAGAGATTTCTTCTCTTCCTTTCTTCTTTCTACCAATTGTACGCATGATTTACACTCGTTTTAGGATGATTAATCCACAAATGAGTGGCTAATTCTCTTTCTTGCTAAGGTTTTGAACATGTGTAATGAATTTTGATTGTAAATGATATGGTTTTATTCTTCTTCTTTAATGTTATTTTATTAATTCTTGTTCTTTACTGCATTAGTGATTGGCCAACATTAATGTATAGCTAAAAAGTCCAATTTCACTCGAAAGAGCAAGAAATTGGAAAGTTGTGAATTAATAGGGTATTGTTCTTAACTTGATTTGGGAAAATTGGGTTTTGATGTGCTTTCCTGATAGAAATATACTTGAAAGCCGTATTAGTCAATTTAGGAACCTGAATTGTAGTGCTAGGTCATAAATTGCATTTGATCACAGAAATGTAGACGGATGGTTTATGATTCTAAAGTGAAATTAAATACGAGAGTTTTAATTTCTAGGCAAATGTTCTTGGATAGCAACTTGAAGAAGAGAATTAACCAAAATTATCATGATTATCAAGTTCATTACTTGTTCTTAACCTTGTCATGTTCATATCCATTGTCTGAATTCACAAGTAAATAGTGTTATTAATTGTAGTATATAGTTTAGAAACAAAAACTCAATTAACCCTTGGTTACGTTGTTGTTAGCATAATTAGAAGTTAAATAGAAATATAGTAAATTAGGCAATTTTACATATCTTGAGCCTCCTTGGATCGATACTTGGCTACTTAGCCACTTTATTACTTGTTTGACCACGTGCACTTGCGTGTCGGTTTTTACCCGTAGCCCAAAGCACCGAGCAGCAATCTATTATCCTCTGCAAATTTTTTAAGGGCTTATCCGTAATTCCTATGATCCTAAGGCCTAAACTACATCATTTTAAGATATAAATAGTGAATTTTAAGAGGGGTAAATTCATTCTAAACTATTCCTATTCATGCATGTAAGTGTAGAAGTCTAGAGAGGTGATCAAGCTTAATTCCTTCCAAGTTCTTCTCAATTCTTCCTTAGGCAATCAGAGGAGTTATAGAATCAAATTCTCTCAGGTATGTAGGGTTATGAATGAGTCAATTTCTTCAAACCCATGCCCAATTCCTCTTTAATTCATGAAAATCTATATGTTGATCCTATGGGGTTCTAACCCAATGCATGAATTTCCTATGTTCTACCATGGGTATGATCTAAGCATGTTTCTATTATTGAATTATGATTCATGGAAACGTTTTACAGTATTTTCAATTACAATCATATTTTTAATTTTTATAAATTATGATGGCCATCCATTAGAAGTTCATGAAAGTTAAGTTATGTGATGTATGTTCAAGTATGTTGAGATATTTATGAGAAAAACATGTTTTCAATGTTACCCATGTCTATGATCATTCTTTCAAGTGAATCAAGTATTTTCAAGCATGTTTAAGTATTGGGCAAGCCCATATGTTCAAGTATGATTTATGATTTCACGAATCAGCTTACCACATGGTTTTGGCGTCAAGACTCCCAATTATGTTCAGCTTGTGGTATGGTTTGAGTCAAGGCTCCTCATGTATGATTTCAGATTTTATATGTATATGATTACTCAGCTTCGTCACTAGACAATGGTCAGCTTCGTTGAAAAATGATGGAGAGTAGATGCATACTTGTGCGTGATAGTGGGGACCACGTAAGCTCTATCATGGTAATGTCAGTTATATGACAAGTCTCCCATTGTTACTCATGATTTCAGTTATGCATGTTTATCATTCATGATATATATATATACATATGTTCTAAAGCAGGTTTGACCAAATGTTCAGTTTTACTTATGACTATAAGATTTCAGCATTGGGTCATTCGATTTAGTTGTGATGTTCAGTTATGTTGAAAGCATGATTTCAAAAAATAGCATGCAAGCGCTACTCTCAGATCCTTATCTTGATTATTTTTTATATTATGCATGTTTTAATGATTTTACTTACTAAGCGGTTTTACTTACCTTGCATACTCGGTACATTTCACGTACTAACCGCATACTCTATCTTGTATCATTTTATGATACAGACTCCGATCTTCAGACTCAGCCACGTCACTATCAAGTTTTTGGAGTTAGCATCCAGCTTCAGTGGTGAGTCCTCATCTCCCGAGGACCATTAGTTGTTAGTTATCATTGTATTTTCAGTTTCATACTGAGAGAATTAGTCAGGGTGTTGTCTTATCAACTCCTCGGGATTAGAGGCTTTTCAGACATAGAGTAAATCAACTTCAGATTCATTTATGTATTCTAATGTTATATTATGTTTAGACTTCCGTTATGTTTGTTATGTTAACTTTTCTGCTTTTATTGATTGAGTTAGATCTATGTTCACGCCATGGGTTGACTTTGAGTCTCTCGGGACTCCTTTTCCTATGTCTCTATCCAGGCCTAAGTTCAGTTCGTGATAAAATGGGTATCAGAGAAATAGGTTTTGAAGTTTCTTAGGGTGTTTGAAAGCCGTGTTAGGTAGAGTCTTTTTCATAGGTGTGAAGAATGCCACACTTATGATGAAGAGGCTACGACACATTTAGGAAATGGTCCCTTCTTTCATGATCTATGTCGTGCAGTGAAATGTCTCTCTATCCTTCTAACTCGTGCTATTCGCGATTGCAGAATCATGCCTCCAGACAGAGTTAACGGCAGAAGAAATGGAAATGGAAATGGCCACGAGGATGGCAATGGAGACGGGCCCCAATAAGCCCCACCAGCCCATGAGCACCATGCACCGAAGCCGGTTACCAATGCTGAATTCAGTGCAGCCATTCAGATGCTAGCATGGGCCTTGGCCTCCCAGGTCAACCAGTAGGAAGTAGTGCATGTCCCACAGAATGGGAATGTGGCGGCAGCGAGGGTTAGATACTTTCTAAGGATGAACCCTCCCGAGTTCCTTGGATCTAAGGTGGATGAAGATCCATGCGAGTTCATAAAGGAGATTTTGAAGATCACCCAGATTATGGGGGTGACTAGGGAGGAGTGTGCCGAGTTGGCTTCATATCAGTTGACGCGAGTGACACGTATTTGGTTTAAATAGAGGAAGGATAGTAGGGTAGCAAAGCAATCACTATCAGTTGGGATGAGTTTCATGTCTGTCATGCCCCGAGCCTACACCCTGGACGTAACACGGTAGTTGAATATACAAGTGACCCCAAGTCAACCCCTGGTCTATCATTCACTAGTATTCTAAGTAATCATGCACAACGGAAATTTAAAGTAATAACATCAAAGCATTTTTTTAAGAAAATTTAAAGACTGAAAAATAGAGAGTTAAAATATCTGAAAAACAAATCTGAAACCAAGTCTTGTCTGAAAGCCATCTAACTGAGGAGTTGCTGGGACAAGCCCCCAGCTAACTCTAAGTCTAACTAAAATAATATCTCAACTGAAAGAAAGTAAAGCAAGGCCATCGAATGATGAGGACTCACACTTCAGCTGCAGCAGAGGAGGATCTGGATTGCAACAGCTAACGATGCTGAGTCTAGGAACCTGCAGCTTTATCATGAAACGATACAACATAAAAGTATGCGTTAGTACTTTGAATGTACTGAGTAAGTGACTGAGTAAGAACTGATGAATAATATGGTAGAACTAGTAACTGAACTGATACGACATGAATTGACCAACTGAAAAGCTGAAAACAAATACAACTAGTGTAGAACTAATATGGTAAAAAATGATCCCGGTTGATGGTCATAAACATGTCCTAAGTCTGAGATACTGAGTCTGAGATACTGCACTGAACTAATCTAAACTAAGAAATCTGAGACTAAACTGAACTGACTAGTGGAAGAGGCTATAACCGACATATAACCACGTGAGCTAGACATGGAGTCCAATGTACATACCCCATCAGTAGGACCCAATATACCTTGCCAGGGTACAAAGGCATGGACTGTGAAAATCACTGTCAGAGGGGGCCGTTAGGCCAAGTAAATAAAACCTAGGGTGGTAACGTAGTTCTGCAACCTGGGTGCGTTGGAACCCGGGCCTTTTCGGTGCTAAGTCCTACTCCCACTGGATAATCCTATTGCTAATACTACTGACAAGCGGATAGTTCGATACTGGGGCCCAAGACTATAATGACCCAAGGATACTGTCAGAGAATTTCCTGAGCGTCATATAGGACCATATTTGGAAACTGAGTTCTAATACCGGTAAGAGCTACTTATTTGGAAGCGTCGTAACCGTCTAAAGAACAAACTGATAACTGAACTGGGGTCCTGGGGATGGTCAGAGCTATAAATGGAGTGTCATGATCACCTAATGGTCCAAATAACTGTAATTTGAGTCTGAGTCTTATAACTGAGAGACACCACTGACACCTCGGGAAAAGACTATAGTCAAACTGATTAGCTGATATTTCTGACTAATATTGAATATTCTAGTACTTTTGCTGAAGATGAACTGACAATTTTGAGAAAATATATAATATATAGACTTTCTAACTGAATCTAAATAGCATATAGGTAACTGAGTTTTTTTAACGCATACATGCAGTATAAAATTCCCTAACTCTAAAAGATGAAACCTATTATCAAGAATTCAAAGCTTAAGCAAGATTCTAATTTCTGACTTTTCAACAGTTAGGGCTGAATTTCTAAAATGATGGAACAAGCATCATTTTAATTACAAGATGGTGGAAAATAGCTAAAATTAACATAGGATAGGATGCTACATGAAATAATCCAAGAACAATAGCAATAATTTTGAATTCACAAACTTAGGGCTATGATTGAAAGTGAACAGGGAGAGAGCTTTGGGGGACGCAAGGGGAGAATAGTCTCCTTGCTGAATTCCCACATACCTGTAGAAGAAACCCTGGCGAAAATCCCTGAGAAGAACTGAGAAGAAAATCAACCCTTGCTCCTGCTCTATACTTTCTATCAGAGTTTCTACTCATTGTTCTTGAGGGATGTTGAGAAGAATGAATAAAAAGGTCATTCTAACCCTTTAACTTCCCCATATATGAACCTAAAATGACACAGTTTAGGGATTAAAAAGGTGGGAAATTACAAAAGTAACCCTAGGAACTGAAACTGAAATCTGGCCAACCTGAACCAATGGCCTCAGGATGGGTCGTTGGTCAAAATAACGGCCCATTGAATCCAGCTGTGGTTTCTGGGTTCAGAAACTAAATTTACAAGGGTAACCCAGGGTTAGGTACAATGGTCCGTTAGAAGTAACAACGGGCCATTGATACCTCCCGTTGGAACTGGTAAGAAAATAGAGCACGGGGACAAGGGAATGATAACAACGACTCATTGGTAGAACCAACAGCCCGTTGGAAGTAACAACAGGCCATTGATACCTCCCGTTGGAACTGGTAAGAAAACAGAGCACGGGGACAACGAGTGATAACAACAAATCATCGGTAGAACCAACGGGCCGTTGTATCCCCTCGTGGTTCACACTGCTGGGTTCTAGAACTGAATGACGGTTGGTAGCAACGGCTCGTTCGTAGAAACAACCGGCCGTTTTTACCTCTTGTTGTCTTAGGGAAAGGTCCAGTAGACCTCTGAAGTCGGGATTCAATGGACGAAAGGATGGCTCGTTGTTAGGAACAATAGGTCGTCCTATGTCTCGTTGTTTCCCCTTTAAGGAAGGTTGCTACTAACCACGACCACTTACAACGGTCCGTTGGTTCCACCAATGGTCCTTTGTGGGGGTCATCTGAGACAAAAAAAATTTCTAGTTTCCTATGGTTTTCATGCAATGTCTGAATTTGGTCTAGGAAAGTTTTGGGGTGTTACAATATCTCCCCCTTGGGATCATTTGTCCTCGAATGAAGACCAAAACTAGGAAAAGAGCCTTGATTTCAAAATTTGAGACCATGAACTGTTTTCTAAAGGTGTAACTGACTCCAGACTAACTTAACCGTACTAACAGAGCTGATGCAACTAGGATGCTCATAGGAAATCTAAATAAAGCTGATGAGTACCAAATTGAGTAGAGTACTGAGAAGAGATTTAGTACCTGATTTTAGAACTGAACTGGGAGAGAACAAGTGAGGGTATCTAGCCATCATGTCTGCTTTTTCTTCCTATATGGCTCCCTCAACTAGTTGATTTCTCCACAAAACTTTCACCAAAGCGATTTCTTTGTTTCTCAGCTTACGAACCTGACGATCAAGGATCTAAACTGGAACTTTTCGTAAGAGAGACTATCCTTTATCTCCACACTATCTAATGGCACCACTGAAGTTGGATCACCAATGCACTTTTTCAGTAGTGACACATGGAAGACTGGGCTCACGACTGCTAACTCTGAAGGTAACTACAACTCGTAGGCTACCTTACCAACCCACATCAAAATCCTATAGGGTCCCATATATCATGGACTGAGCTTTCCCTTTTTCCCAAATCTCATCACCTTTCAAGGGAGAAAATTTCAAGTATACCCAGTCATCAACTGCAAACTCCAACTCTCTTCTCCACACATCGGAATAAGATTTTTGATGGCTCTGAGCTATTTTCAACCTCTCTTGGATGAGCTAAACTTTCTGCATTGCCTCGTGAACTGAGTCTGCCCTATGAAGGTAGCGTCACTAACTTCAAATAACACTATAGGAGATCTACACCTTCTACCATACAATACTTCAAATGGGGCCATTTGGATGCTGGAATGGTAGTTGTTTTTGTACGCAAACTCAATAAGAGGAAAATGGTCATCCCAATTACCCTTAAAATCAATCGCGCACGCTCTGAGCATATCTTCCATGGTTTGAATGTCCCGTTTAGCTTTCCCATCGGTCTACAGATGAAAAGCAGTGTTGAGTTTGACCTGAGTGCCTAGTCCCTTCTGAAAGGACTTCCAAAAGTGTGAGGTGAACTGTGTTCCCCTATCTGAAATGATTGCCAAGGGCACCCCATGGAGTCTGACTAACTCTTGGATGTAAAGTTTGGCATAGTCCTTAGCTGAATCTGTGGTTTTGACTGGAAGGAAATGTGCTGACTTAGTCAACCGGTCTACTATCACCCAAATTGAATCATGCTGCCGATGAGTCAAAGGTAGACCCATAATGAAGTCCATGTTTACTTCTTCCCACTTTCATGTGGGTATACTGATATCCTGAGTCATACCTCCTGGTCTCTGATGTTCCACCTTAACTTGTTGGCAGTTCGGGAACTTGGCTACAAATTCAAAAATGTCTTTTTTCATGTCGTTCCACCAATAAATATCTCACAGATCACGGTACATCTTCAGAGCGCTGGGGTGAATGGAGTATCTTGAGCTGTGTGCATATCTGCTATCTCAACTCACTGACATCTGGTACACACAACCTTCCCTGGTAACGGAGCACACCATCTCCCCCTTTGGGGAAAGGCTCAACCTCCTTTCTGAGAACTACTTCTTTAAGTTTAAGTAGATCTGGATCTTCATCTTGTCTGGAATTAACTTCAACTACCAAGGATGAATCTAACCCACTTTGCACTATCACCCCACCTTCGGTTGAACCCACTAGTTGCACCCCTAACTAGGCGAGTGTATGAACTTCCTTCACTAACTCCTTGCCTTTCTTAATGTGAGCTACACTCCCTATCGATTGTCTGCTTAGGGCGTCAGCCACCACATTGACTTTGCTTGGGTGATACAGTATATGCATGTCATAGTCTTTTAGAAACTCCGACCAACTTCTCTAAAGCAGATTTAGATCCTTTTGGCTCAGCATGTACTGAAAACTCTTATGATCTATAAATACATCTACGTGAGCCCCGTACAAGTAGTGCATCCATATTTTTAATGGGAATACCACCGCTTCCTACTCTTAGTCATCAGTTGGATTATTCTTCTCATGAACTTTGAGTTGTATGGAGGCATAGGCTATCACTTTGCCCAGCTGCATCAGAACGCAATCGAGTTCAACTCTAGAGGTGTCACGATAAACAACCAATCCATCTGATCCTTCCGACAAGGTTAACACTGGAGCGGTAGTGAGTTGAGTCTTCAACTCCTGGAAACTCTTCTCACACTCGTCCGACCACTGGAATTTCACCTTATTCTGGGTTAACTTGGTCAGAGGAGATGCTACAGAGGAGAAACCTTCCACAAACCATCAGTAATAATCCGCTAAACCCAAAAAACTCCTGATTTCAATAGGAGAGGTAGGTCTGGGCCAATCCTTCACTACTGCTATCTTATGCTGATCTACTTGTATCCCCTCACCGGAAACCACATGACTTAAGAAAGTCATGGATTTTAACCAAAATTCACACTTGCTGAACTTGGCTAATAAATGGCGGTCTCTGGGTGTCTGCAGTGCTAATCTTAGGTGATTGGCATACTCTTCCTCATTTTTGGAGTATACTAGAATGTCGTCGATAAATACAATAACGAACATATCTAGATACTGCTTGAAGACTCTGTTCATTAAATCCATGAAAGCTGTTGGGCAGTTTGTTAACCCGAAGGACATCACCACAAACTCGTAGTGACCATATCGAGTTTTGAATGTTATTTTCGGTATGTCACACTCCCTAACCCTTAGCTGATGGTACACTGACCTGAGATCGATCTTGGATAAATAGGTGGCTCCCTGAAGTTGGTCAAACTGATCATCAATTCTAGGTAGAGGGTACTTGTTCTTAACTGTGACCTTGTTCAACTTACAGTAATCTATGCACATTCTGAGGGTACCGTCTTTATTACGCCCGAATAGCACTGGAGCACCCCAGGGAAAGATGCTGGGTCTGACAAAATCCTTATCAAGAAGATCCTTTAACTTCTCCTTCAGCTCCTTAAGCTCAACTGGAGCCATTCTGTAAGGAGGGATGGAGATGGGCTGAGTGTCTAGGAGAAGATCTATTCCGAAGTATATTTCCCATTCAGGGGGAACTCCAGGAAGATCTTTGGGAAATACATCTAGGAACTCGCTGACAACTGGAATTGACTGAATGGGTGGGGTCTCAGAGTTGGAGTGGTAACTGTTATTATAAGAAAACTATATCATGGGTAAATGATCATCCCAACTACCTTTGAAATCAATAACACATGCCCTCAACATATCCTCAAGGGTCTGAATGGCTCGTTCTGCTTGGCCATCTATTTACGGATGGAAGGCTGTACTGAGCTTAACTTGCGTCCCAAGTCCCTTTTGAAATGAATGCCAGAATTGAGAAGTAAATTGAGTACCTCGGTCTGAAATAATAGACAAGGGCACTCCATTAAGTCGAACTAACTTCGAATATACAACTTAGCATAATCCTCCGGTGAATCTGTGGTCTTGACCGGTAGGAAGTGTGCCGCCTTAGTTAGCCTATCCACCACCACCCAAATGGAGTCATAGTGTCGGCGAGTACGAGGTAGGCCTGTAACAAAGTCCATATTGATCTCTTCCCACTTCCAAGTGGGGATGCTAATATCCTAAAGTACGCCTCCCGACCTTTGATGTTCGACATTCACTTGCTGGCAGTTTGGGCATTTTTCTACGAACTCCGCAATATCTTTCTTCATACCACCCCACCAATAGATTTCTCGCAAATCCCGATACATTTTTGCGGATCCTGGATGAATAGAATATCTGGTACCATGTGTCTCATGCAATATCCGAACAGTCAAATTATCAACGTCTGGAACACATAGTCGATCCTGGTATTGTAGCACACCATCTCCCCTTTGGGAGAAGACCTCCACCTTCTGACTCCTCACTGCCTCCTTTAGATTCCTCAATATTGGATCCTCGTCTTGCCTAGATTTAACATCAACTACCAAGGACGATTCTGACCCGTTATGTACAACAACACTGCCTTCGGTCGAATCGATCAATCTAACTCCTCGCCTTGCGAGCTAGTGGACATCCTTCACCAACTCCTTCTTTCCCTCATTCACATGGGACAAACTTTTCACGGAGAGTCTACTAAGCGCATCCACAACCACATTAGCCTTACCCGGGTGGTAAAGGGCACTCATGTCATTGTCCTTAAGTAATTCCAACCACCTCCTTTGCCAAAGATTTAGATCCTTCTGGGTGAACACATACTGCAAGCTCTTGTGATCCATAAATACATCCATGTGGACCCCATATAAGTAATACCACCATATCTTCAATGCAATAACCACCACGGCCAACTCTAGATCATAGGTTGGGTAATTCTTTTCATGGACCTTCAGCTGTCCCGAGGCATTTGGTATTACATTCCCATGCTGCATCAACAAAAATCCCAGTCTGACTCTTGAATCATCACAATAGACAACAAAGCCATCGGTACCCTCAGGTAATGTCAACACTGGTGCTGAGGTGAGTCGAGTCTTCAACTCTTGGAAGCTTTTCTCACAAGCATCCGACCATTGGAATTCTTCCCTCGGGAAATGAGGGAATTGAAGGAAGCTGAGTTTGTTAACCTCAAGCAAGGAAAGATGACAGTGCTAGAGTATTCACTTGAGTTCACTCGCTTGTCAAAATACGCCCTAGAGTTTATGATGGATCAGAGGGCGCGGGTGAGCCGATTTGTTCATTGTGTGGCTGATTATTAGGCAAGGATTGTAGGACTGTCATGCTTCACCAGGATATGGAATTTCCTTGCATAGTGTTGTACACCTATCAGATGGAGGCGGCTCATGCCAGGGAGAGGGAGGCAAAGAGGGCTCGGACAGATAGTCGTGGGTTTTCACATCAAAGGTCCGGCGGTGGCTACCGTCCATAATTTCAGTAGAGGTTACTAGCCCCAGCATCATCCTCAGCTAGTGTTCCATCCAGACCCAGGGGTATTCAGAGGAATAGGGCTTCAGGGTCGAGGGATAAGAGGGGCACCCAGTTAGAGTATACCTCTTTAGCCTGCGGGAAGTGCAGCAACAGTCACACCGGGGAGTGACTGCTCGGTTTAGATGTCTGTTTTGGGTGTGGTAGACCTAGGCACAAGAACCGATTCTATGCCCTTGCCTCGGGCCAGGAGCAAGAGACTTCACCAAACATGGTCACTGGTTTGTTGCGTGTCTTTCATATTGATGTTTATGCACTACTAGATCTGGGAGCTACACTGTCTTTCATGACTCCTTACATTGCTAGTAGCCTTGGAGTTAGTACCGAGACCTTGTTAGAACCATTTTCAGTTTCTACCCCTGTCGGTGATTCGGTTGTAGCTAGATTGGTATATAGAGGGTGCCCGATCACTGTGTTGTATAAGGTTACCTTCGTAGACTAAGTAGAATTAGCCATGACTGATTTTGACATCAATTTGGGTATGGATTGGTTTTTTGCATGTTATGCTTCAATTAATTATAGGATCCGTATCGTAGAGTTTCATTTTTTGGGTGAGTCAATTGTGGAGTGGAAGGGTAGTTTGGCAGTACCAGCAGGTCGGTTTATTTCATATCTTAAGGCTAGGAAGATGATCTCTAAGGGGTGCATGTATCACCTTGTTAGGGTTAAGGATGTGGAGTCCGAGAGCTCGACTATTCAGTCAGTTCCGGTGGTGTGCGAATACCTGGAGGTTTTTCCTGAGGATTTACCAGGTGTTCCTCCAGAGAGGGAATTTTATTTCAGTATTGATCTATTGCCAGATACGCAGCCTATTTTATCGCTCCTTACAGGATGGCTCCAGCCGAGCTAAAAGAATTAAAGAAGCAGTTGAAGGATGTATTGGACAAGGTCTTCATTAGACCGAGCCAGTCTCCATGGGGTGCACCAGTTCTATTTGTTCAAAAGAAGGATAGTTCCCTTCGCATGTGTATTGACTACCGGCAGTCGAACAAGGTTACCGTCAAGAATAGGTACCCCTTGCCCATGATCGATTATTTGTTTGACCAGCTTCAGAGTGCCAAGTGCTTCTCCAAGATTGGCCTCAGGTCCGGGTTCACCAGCTCAGAGTTCGAGTGAGTGACATCCCAAAGACCGCTTTTAGGACTCAATATGGTCACTACGAATTTGTTGTCATGTATTTTGGGCTAACCAATTCTCCTGCAGCTTTTATGGACCTGATAAACATGGTGTTCAAGAAATATTTTGATATGTTTGTGATCGTGTTCATCAAAGACATTCTTATATACTACCAGAGCGAGGAGGAGCATGCCACTCATTTGAGAATAGTGCTACAAACCCTCAAGGATCGTTAGTTGTACGTAAAGTTTAGCAAATGTGAATTTTGGCTGAACTCGGTAGCATTTCTAGGCCATGTGATATCAAGCGAAGACATAAGGGTAGATTCTCAAAAGATAGAGGCGGTGAAGAAATGGCCCAGACTGGAGAATCCTTCAGAAATTTGGAGTTTCTTGGGCCTAGCAGGTTATTACAGAAGGTTTGTGGAGGGTTTCTCATCTATTGCATCACCTTTGACTAAGTTGACTATGAAAAAGGTGAAATTCCAATGGTGGGATGCTTGTAAGAAAAGCTTCCAAGAGTTGAAGACCGGACTCACCTTAGCACCAGTGTTGACATTACCCGAGGGTACCGATGCGTGTTGTGATGCTTCGAGAGTCGGACTGGGATGTGTGTTGATGCATCCTGGGAAGGTAATAGCATATTCTTTGAGACAGCTGAAGGTCCATGAAAAGAATTACCTGACCCATGATTGATCTTGGGCAGATTTATATGCCCAAGTGATACTCGAAAGTATCATTTTCGCCTTGTTTATCTAGCAATGTGTATATGTTTTCATGTAATTGGTAATAAAATGTGAATTTATACTAACCAACATGATTAGCATTGTTTTGTAGGTAAAATGTGATTTCGAGGAGCTAAAATGCATGTTGGATGATATCGGAGTTGGACTTGGAATCGAGCAAGGAAAAAGGCATTGGACTGCACAAATTAAAGGGGCTCCGCGATGGAGCCGTGTCACGCTGCCATCGTGGAGGCATTCTGCCTGGAGGGTGAAAATTCATCAATTTCCAGTGGAGGTTCGCGTCTGCTCCGTGGCACGGTGGCTAGCCTCCGCGTTGCACGCCGTGCCACGTTGGTGTTTGATTTCCCAGACCCCCAGTTCCAGTAAGGGTCCGCGTTCACGGCGTGTCATGGAGGTAGTGCTCCACGATGCACTCCGTGACACGTTGCTCATTATTCCGGGAAAAATTCCCACTAGTATAAATAGAACACTTAAGTGTATTTTTCATAAGGCAGACTTGGTGGAGCAAGGACGTGGGTTACAGGCAGTTGAGGGACGAAAAGTTCAGTGTTTTTTCTCTCTTTCTTTCTTCTCTAATTCAATTGTTTGTATGATTAACACTTGTTTTAGGATGATTAATCCACAAATGAGTGGCTAATTCCCTTTCTTGCTGAGGTTATGAACACTTGTGATGAATTTTGATTATTGATTATATGGTTTTTCATCTTTTTCTTCCATGTTGTTCTATTAATTCTTGTTCTTACTGCATTGGTGTGTGGCCTACATTAATGTACATCTAAAAAGTCCGATTTCACTCGAGAGAGCACGAAATTGAAAAGTTGTGAATTAATAGGATATTGTTCTTTACTTGATTTGGGAAAATTGAGTTTTGATGTGCTTTCCTGATAGAAATATACTTGAAAGCCGTATTAGTCAATTTAGAAACCGAAATTGTATGGCTAGAACATGAATTGCATTTGATCACAGAAATGTAGACGGATGGTTCATGATTCTTAAGTGAGATTAAATACGAGAGTTTTAATCTCTTGGCAATTATTCTTGGCTAGCAACTGGAAGAAAAGATTAACCAATTTATGATGATAATCAATTTCATTGCATGTTCTTTAACCTCGGCATGCTTTTATCCATAGTCCAAATTCAAAGTAGATAATTGTTTGTAGTTTAGTATAAAATTTATAAATCAGATTATTCACTTTTTGGTTGTTTAGTTGTCAGCATATTTAGAAGTAAAAATATAGTATACTTGAGCAGATTGCACTTATCCCAAGTCTCTGTGGGATCGATACTTGGCTTACTAAAGCCACTTACTACTTGTTCGACCACGTGCACTTGCGTGTCGGTTTTATAATACCCATACTACGCAGACCGAACAAGTTTTTGGTGCCGTTGCCGGGGAGGCAACCCGTGAAAAAAAAAATTTCTTTTTTTCTTTCATCTTGTAAAGTGTAAATAGATTTTTCTTATTCTTTTTCTTGATTTATTACAAAAATTTTCATTTTAGTTAGTATTTTTATTGTTAGTTAGGTGAAACCTATTATGCTAACCAATTTTGTTTAGTGAGATGATTTTCAGGTCAAACGGAGAAAAATGTGCACGGAATCGTGAAGGAAAAGGCGAGGTATGAAAAATTAATAAAATGTAGAAGACAGTGAGCTGGGGCGATAGCTCCGTGTCACGGAGGAGGACCTCCGCGTTACCCTCCGTGACACGTTGAGGTATAACCCGGAAATTTAAAATTTCCAGAAAGCTATCGCGATGGCTCCGTGTCACGGAGGCAGTGCACCGCGATGCACTCCGTGACACGTTACCGTGTAAATTGTGACGGGTCACACCGGGTTGCCGAGTGACCCGCGTGTTTTTCTACTTTTTAAACCCCGAAAACTCCCTTTTTCCCCTCATTTTCATTTTCCTCCGCGACCAAACGTCCCAAAATCCCTCTCCCATCAACGTGCCACGGCTTAAGGCAACAAATTACCAAGTTTTCTTCGCTTATTCAACGTTAAGGTATGTTTTTCGATTCTCTCTCAAGTTTTTGTCGATTTTATTCGAAATTAAGCATGGGAGGTGAGATAAATCTCCCTAAGTCGAAATTAAGCATGAATTCGAGTTATTTGTTGATTGATAAACGTTCGGAATGTTGTATTGATTGTTTGAACTTGTCGATTGCATGAATTATTCGAATTTGATGGAAGAAATCAATTCTAGGGCTTGTTGTTGAATTTGAAGTTGGTAATGTGTTGAAATCATGAATTGTATGCCGGGGTGTACTTGTGAAATGAGATGAGTCATTGTAAAAAATTTATTTGAATGTTAATTGACGACGAATTCTCGGGTTTGGGAAAATGTTGAAATTTGTTCAAACTTGGTTGGTTGTATAGGTTCATTTGTATAGAATTTTTGTTGTTGTTTTTGTTTCGTTGTTTTTCTTTGCTAAGTGCGATGGTTAAAATGCTAGCGATGGTAGTGATTGGGATTAGATGTACGAAGTCTGAGTAGTACACAGAAGTTATACCGTCGAATTTTCGTTTGAACGCCCTAAGCATGATTGTATAGTTGGTTGTTTGGTGTAAATAAAGTTATTCTTGCCGTAGTATCGTAACTGTAGCTAAGGACTAAGTGTGGGGTAAGTTTAGCGTAACCCGACCTTAGCCGAAGTCAATATCTATTTAGCTTAACATTGAGCTTGTTTACTTGTGTTGACAGGCAAAATGGCAAGCAGGCAAGATAAAGGGAAGGGTGCATCAACTTCAGGCACCGGGAGGAAAAGACTCAGACTGGGCACAGCAGTCCCAGCTACACCAGCAGTTCCACGCGGCCAGCGCCACCAATATGGAACGAGATGGGTGACTGACGAGGGGAAAAAGTGGTATGCTAAGCACAAAGAGAACAAATATTTCCCCGAGGAGCATATAGCACGGGAGCCATTAGCACAGGAGTTCCCCAGAATGGTTCACCGGATCGAGGCAGCTGGGCTCGGTTTCATATTTCAGGAGCCTAAAGAATGCAACCTGCACTTGGTCCAGGAGTTCTATGCTAATTGGAACCCGTCAATCAGAAGCCACACCATCAAGATCAGAGGGCAGATAGTCACTCTGGAACCCCACCAACTCAATGCCATCATCGGAGCGCGGGACACAGATGCCCACGTCCTTAGACAGCTGAACATTACCCCACCGTATGCCGACATCAGACGCACACTGTGTGGGGATCGATCTACAGCTAGATGGAGCAGGCACAAGGAAAGGGGCTACCACCAGACTCTGCCATATTCTCAGATGAACAGGGAAGCCCGAATCTGGCTGAAGATAGTCTGCTCGTGCTTAATTCCGGGGGTACACATGACTGATGTGACCCGGGACCGTGTTTTCCTGGTGTACGCCCTGATGAAAGGGTTGGAGATTAATGTTGGGGAGGTTATCATATCCGCCATGAAGAGAGCCCGATTGCACCAGGGCCACAGGTATGGTTTCGGTGGACTACTCACCACCTTTCTCCGGGGCCTCGATGTTGAGGAGGAGGCTTTGGATTATATCCCGCAGTTGGAGCAGCGGGCCTTGGATGTGACCAAAACTAAGGCTCCCGACACCACCCATGGGACAGTGCTAACACTTGGCGAGTGACATGCTCGTGATGACCAGTACATGGCGCGGATGTATGGGATGCAAATGCTCTAGCTAAGGATCGGTGGGAGACCAGCCACGGAGGAGGAGCTGTGGCAGCTCGAGCTAGATTACCCGTTTGGCGAAAACGCCAGGGCTCTATGCCGAGTGGGGCCAGCCTTTGTAGATCCCACAGACGATGATGTCCCCACGGACGAGGAGACACGTCGGGAGGACTCTGATATGGAGTCTGATGACGACGACGGAGGCGACTCGGACATGGGAGATGAGGCAGCAGCACCTGATGAAGAAGTGGAATACTTTGACTGATCAGGGAGTTCCACCACCCGATTTTGTGCTATTTAATTTTTGTAAACACTGGGGACAGTGTTCGGCTTAAGTGTGGGGTGGGAATAGTTAGGTGCTGGGCTGGGCTGGTTTGCTTGTATGTTCTCCTCTGTATTTTTGTATGTTGTGTGTCCCTGTGTTTGTGAATTTTCAATATGTTCTGTATTTGTAAATATGTGTGGAATTAATGTGTGTGGTTGAATGTTGCCAGCTGATTCTGTAAAAAAAATTGTAAATATTCTTGCTTATCGAAATGATCGATATTTTTAAAATTTTTTGAAAATATTTTGTTCATATTTAAAATATGTTGTAAATAAGTTTTCTATCGAAATGATCGATGTTTTGCAAAATTTTTCAACTTTTTTTAATTTTGGATTTCTCGGCGTTTGTTTTCGGTTCTTTTACCGAGAATGGTCCCATTGAACCAACGTCTTAGTTAGTGACCGTTCCCTATGATGGATGGATGACGACCGTCTTAAGGGAAATGTAGTCGGTAGGAGTAGTTTTTTTTTTCCAATTATTTTTTGTTTTCTTTGGTGGATTGCATCCCGGAACATGTAGTTACTATATGGTTGTGAATTTATGGTTGCGTGTTGTACCTGATATTCAAAATGCAAAGGTGATTCATATGAAAGCTTGCAATTTTGTAAATATGTTGAGATACCTAGGCTGTAGAGTTCGATTCGGTGTGATTGAGGCTTAATGTTTGAATTCATGTAATTAGCTGATTGAAGAGTCTGTGAATACATCTTGAATCGAGCATGTGCATAAAGTGTGAAGTGAGGTATTGTTATTCCATGCTATTGTGAAGTGTCTAGAACTTGCCTGGTGTGTGTACGAAACGAAATGAAGGAGGTGTATTGTAGGAAAGGATGTAGGCATTTCTTTGTTTTAACCGAGAGTTTCTATTTTTTTCTTGTTATACTCCCCCTTTCTGTGATTGTATACCCTAGTCAGCCCTTTGAGCCTTTAGCCGATTATTTATTTCTTTTGTCCAAAAAGTATAAACCGAGCTTAATTCTTTCTTTTCATTAGCCGTAAAGTCTATACAAAACTCTTAAGCGCTTAAGAAGAGAAAATAATTTTCCCAAAGTGTCAAAGAGTGAGAATGGTGAAAAGAAAAAGAAAATCAGAGTGAGGAAAGAAAAGAAAAGGTTGAAGGTGCACTGGTTATAAATAAACGATAATGAAGGTGCATGAATAATCTTTGTTATTGTGTCAAGTGTGCTTAATGAAATGGGCCATACTAAAGTAAATCATCAAGAATGGGATGATGAAAAAAGAAAAAAAAGAGAAACAATGTCCATGAGTTGATGGGAATGTGTTGAAAAGGCGCTTAAGGATGCTAGTGGCTATTATTGGCTAATTCAATATATACTAGTTCCATAGCTTCCATTACAACCCATTAAAGTCCTACGTGATCTTACATTGCATTTCTTTATATTAGTGGAGTAATACACTAAGGGAAAGCTTATGGGTCATGACATGATGCATGTGAATTCTTTTGGGAGAGAGAGTGAAATTGTTTTTACATGCCCCTATTTGAATGTTTGTGTGTCACATGAGCAAAAAGGGGGAAGATTCTCTTGAGTTGTGAGGGCACATGCTTGAGGAAAGACTGATTTTCGTGTCGGATATCTTGATTAGCTGATTTGCATGAGTTTGCCAATATCGAGAGTCGATTCTTAAAGTCTAGGAAGTCTTAATGTATTGAAGGTCATTGCATTGTGAAGACCATGCATGTTTTCTTGATGATTTGCAATATTGAATGATCGGTATGACCGTAGCTTAAATTGTCGCACCATAGTAGCTAAGGTTGGGATGTAAATTGCATGAATTGTATGTTTGTTGTTCGAGGACGAACAAGGATTTAAGTGTGGGGTAATGATCTTGACTTGGCTGCGGTGGTGTTTGCAATGAAGATATGATGACATTACTTGTATGGTGTTCGCGTGGATTTATTTACGGATCACAAGAGCTTACAGTATGTTTTCACCCAAAAGGATCTAAATCTTCGACAAAGGAGGTGGTTGGAATTACTTATGGATGATGACATGAGTGCCCTTTACCACCCAAGCAAGGCTAATGTGGTTGCGGATGCGCTTAGTAGACTCTCCATGGAAAGTGTGTCCCACGTGAATGAGGGAAAGAAGGAGTAGGTGAAGGAGGTCCACCGGCTTGCAAGGTTGGGAATTAGATTGATCGATTCGACCGATGGCAGTGTTGTTGTACATAACAGGTTAGAATCTCCATCGTAGTTTATGTTAAATCTAGGAAAGATGAGGATCCAACATTGAGGAAGCTGAAGGAGGCGGTGAGGAGTTAGAAGTTGGAGGTATTCTTCCAAGGGGGAGATGGTGTGCTACAATACCAGGGTCGACTATATGTTCCGGACGTCGATAATTTGAGAGTTCGGATATTGCATGAGGCACATGGTACGAGATATTCTATTCATCCAGGATCAACGAAAATGTATCAGGATTTGCGAGAAACCTATTGGTGGGATGGTATGAAGAAAGATATTGCGGAGTTCGTAGCAAAATGCCCAAACTGCCAGCAAGTGAAAGTCGAACATCAATGGTCGGGAAGCGTACTTCAAGATATCAGCATCCCCACTTTGAAATGGGAGGAGATTAATATGGACTTTTTTATAGGCCTACCTCGTACTCACCGACAGTATGACTCCATTTGGGTGGTAGTGGATAGGCTAACTAAGGCGGCACACTTCCTCCCAGTCAAGACCACGAATTCAGCGGAGGATTATGTTAAGTTGTATATTCGGGAGTTAGTTCGACTTCATGGAGTGCTCTTTTCTATTATTTCAGACTGAAGTACTCAGTTTACTTCTCAAGTCTGGCGTTCATTTCAAAAGGGACTTGGGATGCAAGTTAAGCTCAATATAGCCTTCCATCTGCAAATAGACAGCCAAGAAGAATGAACCATTCAGACCCTTGAGGATACGTTGAGGGCATGTGTTATGGATTTCAAAGGTAGTTGGGATGATCAGTTACCCTTGATAGAGTTTGCTTATAATAACAGTTACCACTCCAGTATCCAGATGGCACTATTCGAGGCTCTTTACGGGCGAAGGTGTAGGTCTCCCGTTTGGATGATTCGATATGGTTAGGCAGCTATGATAGGACCAGATTCCATTCACGAGGCGATGGTAGAGGTTCAGTTGATAAAGGACCGGTTGAAAATCGCTTAGAGTTGTTAGAAATCATATGTCGATGTGAGGATAAGAGAGCTAGAGTTTGATGTGGATGACTGGGTATTCCTAAATGTGTATCCCATGAAGGGAGTGATGCGGTTCGAAAAGAAAGGTAAACTCAGTCCCTGCTATGTTGGCCCCTACCGGGTTGTGATAAGAGTTGGTAAGGTGGCGTATGAGTTGGACTTTCCCTCGGAGCTATCTTCGGTTCATCCTGTCTTTCATGTGTCACTTTTGAAGAAGTTCTTGGATGATCCAGCCTTGGTAGTTCTGGTAGGCAGCATTGGGTTGAAAGACAGCCTCAGCTATGAAGAAATTCTGGTGGAAATCTTAGATCTTCAAGTCCGTAAGCTAAGGAACAAAGAATTAGCTTCAGTTAAAGTATTATGGAGGAATCAGCATGTTGAGGGAGCTACGGGGGAAGCCGAAGTGGATATGATGGATAAATACCCACATTTGTTCTCTACCGGCTCGATTCCGACTTGAGGTATCAGTTTTTCCCTATGACTCCATTAGTTTTCATGTTCAGTTTATGTGTTCAAGTTTCTTTTATGTGTACGAATACATATGTGAAGCATGAGATCAGTTCAACTATGCGCTTTGATTTGGAGGTAGTCATTCCGTGAAAATTTCGGTTAAAATGATTAGTATATAGCTATGATAAATTGTATATTTCTATTTGCTGCTTGTTTCCTATATTCGAGGATGAATGTTCCCTAGGGAGAGATATTTTAATACCCCAGAAAGGGGTAAGAATAGACCCGGGAGTTTAAAATAGAAAAGTGCAGAAAACTAGAAAAAATATTACAGGATGGACGACCCTACAACATGTGGTAGGATACCACGAGTTGTCATATGCAGTCTTGGTTTGGGAAGTCGGGGAATCAGAGGAAACAACGGACGGTACAACGATATGTTGTACGAGCTGTTCTCACCAGTCTTTGGGAGGTTTGGACTTAGGCTGAAGAGGAAGCAATGAGCCATCCCACGATCCTTGGTGAGAGACAACAACCCATTATTTTAAGTCGTTACTGGTTGGTTGAGGTTTCCAGTGCATTCAACGGATTGAAACCATGACTCGTTGGAAGTCACAACGATTTGTGGTGAGGCTCGTGGAACGGGGAGTCAGATTGGTAAATGAATTGATGATGGTCAATTCAACGACCCGTGGTTTGAAGTAACGACTCGTCCTAACGAGTTGTGAGAAGGGATCTTAGATGTGTTATAAGCAGTGCACCCGACGACTTGATACCACGAGCCGTGGTATGTTGCCACAACCCGTTTAGTCGGTCGTTGGTGCATCCAGGACAGTTTTTAGCGAAATTATTTTAAGGGTATTTTTGACCTTTCCACATTTTTAGCCCCGAAACTACATCGTTTTGGATATTTTCTGAGTATGATAATATGATTTAAGTCCTTTAGGCATGCCCATTCTCATGCGAGGATTCTTGAGAGGTTTTTAGGAGATTTAAGGCCTTCTTCCCCAAATTTTCTTCAAAATTCTTTGTGGGTGTTCAAGGATTTCAAGTCTCTCCATTCCCAGGTATGGAGGGTTTTAAAATGGGTGGAATTCTTCCTCACTCATGCCCAATTTCGATTAAAGTCATGAATTCTCGTACTCCAATTCCATGGGGTTTTACCCAAAGCATGTCAATGTGATTTCACCTTATGGATATATTTTAATTGAGTTTTATTTATTGAAATACGCATGTTGGGCAGGTTTAGTATTATTTTCATCAAAATCATGTTTCAATCTTTTTAAATCTCAATTGCCCATTTATGGAAGTTCATGAAAATTATAATTTATGATCAATATTCATTATTTTAAGGTTTATTGGTTATGAAAATGCATGAATCCAAGTTACCCATGTTTATAAGAATATTTTGAAAGAATATAGTATGAGGAAGTATTGGGCAATGCCCATATGATGAAGAATGATTTATGATTTCCGAAACGAATTTCATGATTTATCGATTTATGATGTTGGACGATAAAAAGGGCCTTGATTCTTGGCTAAGCATATTTTAAAGGGGATCAATGATGATAAATGTTATATCTTAGCCAATGAATTTTTATGCATGATGTTAATGATTTATGTATGTGCCTATATGCATGTTTTTGGAAGCCGTGTCTAGCACCGAGCAGCCTGGCGTTCCAAGGACTACGCCGGTGTCTCATAACCACATGCCTCCATAGGTTGTATATGTTATGATGTTATGATAATGATCCCCTCAAATGTGATGTCACGCCTTATGCATGACCCTTGCCTGGCAAGCCAGGGTCGTCTCTTCACACTTGAGCGAGACAGTGGGGCATCATGAAAAGCTCTACCATGATGGTGTCAGTTATGACGAGTCCTCCCATTTTTCCACATGTTTTATGCATTGTTATGTCTATGTTATTGGCTCAAGTTATGTATTGATAAAGTTCTCTTACGATTATGATAATGAACGATTATGAATTATTTGAAAGCCTTGAGCCTTATGATTATTATGAAGATTTTGATGTAAGCATGATGTCCTTCTCCTATGTCTAATTATGTGTTTTATGTTGCTTTTTAAAAATGTTCATTTTACTTACCTTGCATACTCAGTACATTCCACGTACTGAACGCATACTCTTTATGCTGTATCATTTCATGATACAGGGTTCGGATCTCAGGCTCATCCTCACCCTTAGGCCATCTCAGCTTACGCTATTAGCTTGTTGGTGAATCCTCATGTTTCGAGGGCTATTTTACAGACTTTCATGTTGTTTACGTTCAGGTTTGGTCAGGTTAGTTGGGGATGTTATCCCATCAACCCATCTTATGTATTAGAGGCTTCCGGACAAATATGTAGTACTCAACTATGTAAATGTTGGTATTTCTTGATGCTATGTTATGATTACGTTTTGGCTATATCTTTATGATTATTGTTCTACTTATTTAAATAAGATTAGTTGTATGCATGAGCCATGGGTCGACTTGGGGTCCCTCGTCTCATGTTTACAATCTGGGTGCATGTTCTGTTCGTGACAAACTTGGTATCACATCAATAGGTTTGAAGTGTCTTAGGGAGTCCAAAAGCCGCATTAGGTAGAGTCTTTTTCATGGGTGTGAAGTGCGCCACACCTATGACGAAGAGGCTACTAAACATTTTAGGAAATGTTCCCTTCATGTTCTATGTCGTGCGATGAAAAGCTTTTCCATCCTTCTAATTCGTGCGATTCGCGATTGCAGAATTATGGATCCTAGAAGAATGAATGAAAGGAGGAATGGAAATAATGAAGGCCACGGAGATTGCAACGATCATGGGCATCAGCAAGCCCCACATGTTCCGGAGTCCCAGGCACCAGAGCCAGCTGCTCCGGGTTTCGGGCAGCGATTCAGATGTTGGCACAGGCCTTGACCGCTCAGGTCAATCAACAGGCTGTTGTGCAGGTTCCATAGAATGGCAATGCTGTGGCGGCTCGGATCAGAGACTTCTTAAGGTGAACCCTCCTGAGTTCACGGGATCGAAGTTGGATGAGGATCCACACGAGTTTATTGAAGGGATCCTGAAGGTCACTCAGGTTATAGGAGTGACAAATGGGGAGTGTGTGGACTTGGCCTCTTATCAGCTAAAGAAGGTCTCTCATATTTGGTACATGCAATGGAAGGACAGCAGGGCAGCGGGAGCGGGCTCTATAAGCTGGGATGAGTTCCACATGGCCTTTCTTGACAGAATGTTCCCACGGGAAATGAGCGAATTAAAGGCAACTGAGTTTGTTAACCTCAAGCAAGGAAAGATGACAGTGCTGGAGTATTCACTTGAGTTCACTCGCTTATCGAAATATGCCCCAGAGTTGGTGATGGATCAGAGGGCGCAGGTGAGCCGATTTGTTCATGGTGTGGCTGGTTATTTAGACAAGGATTGCAGGACTTCCATGCTTCACTAGGATATGGACTTTCCTCACATAGTATTGTATGCCCAACAGATGGAGGCGGCTCATGCGAGGGAGAGGGAGGCAAAAAGGGCTCTGACAGATAGTCGTGGGTTTTCACATCAGAGGTCCAGTGGTGGCTACAATCCACAGTTTCAACAAAGGGCACTAGCCCCATCACCATCCTCAGCTAGTGTCCCATCCAGACCCATGGGTGATCAGAGAAATAGGGCTTCAGGGTCGAGGGATTAGAGGGGCACCTAGTTAGAGTATACCTCTCCAACCCGCGGGAAGTGCGGCAAGAGACACACTGGGGAGTGCCTACTCGGTTCAGATGTCTGTTTTGGGTGTGGTAGACCTGGGCACATGCATCGAGCGTGCCCATATGCTAGACAGGGTGATGATCGGGGTCGTGCACAGACCACCAGGACAGCAGCAGCTCTAGCCCGTTCTGCCCCACAGGGGGCATCAACAACTAGAAGTGGCAGACAGTGCCAGAACTGATTCTATGCCCTTGCCTCATGCCAGGAGTCTGACACTTCGCTAGACGTGTTCACTAGTATGTTGCGTGTCTTTCATATTGTTGTTTATGCCCTGCTAGACCCGGGAGCTGCATTGTCTTTCGTGACTCCTTACATTGCTAGTAGCCTTAGAGTTAGTCCCAAGGCCTTGTAAGAACCATTTTCAGTTTCTACCCCTATAGGTGATTCAGTTGTAGCTAGACGGGTATATAGAGGGTGCCTGATCACTGTGTTGCATAAGGTTACCTCCGCAGACTTAGTAGAATTGTCCATGACTTATTTTGACATCATTTTAGGTATGGATTGGTGGTTTGCATGTTATGCTTCTTTTAATTGTAGGACCCGTATAGTGGAGTTTTGTTTTCTGGGTGAGTCAATTGTGGAGTGGAAGGGTAGTTCGGCGGTGCCAGCAGATCGGTTTATTTCCTATCTTAAGGCTAGGAAGATGATCTCGAAGGGGTGCATGTACCACCTAGTTAGGGTTAAGGATGTAAGTTCGAGACCTTGACTATTCAGTCAGTTCTAGTGGTGTGCGAATACCCGGAGGTGTTTCTTGAGGATTTGCCAGGTGTTCCTCCGGGAAGGGAAATTGATTTTTGGATTGATCTATTGCCAAATATGCAGCCTATTTCTATCCCTCCTTACAGGATGGCTCTAGCCGAGCTAAAGGAATTGAAGGAGCAGTTGAAGGATCTATTGGACAAGGGCTTCAATAGACCCGGCCAGTCTCCATGGGGTGTACAAGTTCTATTTGTTCAAAAGAAGGACGATTCCCTTCGCATTTGTATTGACTACCAGCAGTTGAACAAGTTTACCGTCAAGAACAGGTAACCCTTACCTAGGATCGATGATTTGTTTGACCAGCTTCAGGGTGCCAAGTGCTTCTCCGAGATTAACCTCAGGTCCGGGTATCACCAGCTCAGAGTTCGAGAGAGTGACATCTCGAAGACCGCTTTCAGGTCTCGGTATGGTCACTACGAATTTGTTGTCATGTCTTTTTGGTTAACTAATGCTCCTGTATCTTTTATGGACCTGATGAATAGGAAGTTCAGGCAATATTTGGATATGTTCATAATTGTGTTCATCGACGACATTCTTATATACTTCCGGACCGAGGAGGAGCATGCCACTCATTTGAGAATACTGCTGCAAACCCTACAAGGATTATCAGCTGTATGAAAAGTTTAGCAAGTGTGAATTTTGGCTGAACTCAGTAGCATTTCTGGGCCATGTGATATCAAGCGAAGGCATAAGGGTAGATTCCTAGAAGATAGAGGCGGTGAATAATTGACCCATACCAATGAATCCTTCAGAAATCCGGAGTTTCTTGGGCCTAGGAGGTTATTATAGAAGGTTTGTGGAGGGTTTCTCATCTATTGTGACTCCTTTGACTAAGTTGACTCAAAAAAAGGTGGGATTTTTGGATTGGAAAGGATGAAGGGAAAGGATGGACTGTCATTTTGGACACAGCCCATCAATTGGTCCGTCCCTTGAGACTTAGCCTAGCCTGCAATGAAGGACAAAGCAAAGGATAGACCGTCCTCTAAAGATACTACCTGTCCCTACAACCCCAGGTTCTGTCTTCTTATTCTTACCCTTACTTATAAATACCCCTTCCCTGACCCTAGAGGGTAATTTTCTCCTCCATCTCGGTTAGAACAGCATCCCCAAGTTCTCCCAAGCCCTTCCAAGCTTAAGGTAAGTCTTCTCATCATCTCCTATGGATTTTTCTTTGCATATGAGCTTATTTTAGTAAAACCTAACTTCCTCTATCTTTGGGTTCAAGGAAAGACCCTCTCCTAGTGAATGAACTTAGTAAGACTCTTCCCTCTACCTCATCTAGTGGACACTTCTTGCTTGTATAGAATTAAGGTATGTAAGGCAACATGAAATGTGAGGCATCATGTTATTTCCACCAGTTTCCTCTATTTTGTATCTCCATACAAGGTTTTTAAGTCTTTTTCAAGTTGAACTATGAAATAATTTTTTCATGACTAAATGATTTGAAAACTTGCATACCTTTGACATGATTTAGCATAATTTCAACTCGTGACTAATTTCTACAGACATAATTCCTGCATCATGTTTAAAAAAAACTATTTTGCCTTTACGTTGAAATGCCTATATTACGGCTATGATTTGAGAATGTTAATATGTATTTTGGCAAGGTCACATGTCTTGTATGATGAATTGTGTATTATTATTTTTCGCTAAGGTCATCACCATGAAATTGCTAGAGTGGAGAAAATGTGATTTCAACATGTTCTTTTCAAAGTAATTAAGCCTAACTCCTTAAGAATCCATATATATACTTTTATATGAAAATGCTCATTAAGAACTAAGGGGCCCAAGGCTATAATGATTTTAATATTTTGAAAAAAGAGTAACTGGTTGACCAAGATGACACGAGTATATCCTAGGGCACGTGTCAAAAACTATGTTTGCCAATGTAGGATAAGCGTGAATGATCCAGGGTTCTTTAGTATACCCCTCGAAAGTAAGTGGGGCAATTCAAATAACTTTCTAGCTAGATGTTCACGCCTTTTACCTGGCAAGATAGTTGTTAGGGTTAGCCGGTCAAGCCTGTGGACCCATACTCCAGGTAAGCATGATGCACCAAGTTGGTTACTCCACGAACCTCCCTAGTAATTTTAGTTGTTTGGACTTTAAAATCTATGCATAGTTGTAACTATTTTAAGGCATAATTTATAAAGTATTTTCAGTTGAAAGGTAGGTTTTATAATGCATGATTTTTAAACTTTTCTATGATATTTTTATGCATGCTAAACTATGATTCCTTATGCTTAGTCCTCACCTACCCAGTTGGTTTCTATCACGATTGTTTTTTCCATCTTACATATTATACGATTTCTTGTACTAATGTCCCTCCTTGCTGGTGGCGCTGCATTATCTTATAATATAGCCTTAGGTGCGGATTCTTGCGGATGAGCTGCTCAGTAGGCCCAGCGATTCAGCTTTTGGGTGAGCTCCATTCTCCTTCTTGGGGTATTTTTATTCAACGGAGTCTAGTTTGATAAAGGCTAGGTCGGGGGCCTTGTCCCGACCAATTTTAGATACTTCAGTTAGAGGCTTCGTAGATAGTTGGTGTTCTCTTGATGTTAAACTCTTATTTGACCCATGGGTTCCCTTTTGTATATAAGAAACTTTTTATGAAAGATATCTCAGTTATTTCCCTACCTTAGTTTTCAGATATTTGAGTACTATTTTATCTCTATCTTAGTTGTTGGCTCACAGTTTCATGCTAGTTACACAGTACGCTCGGGCCAGCAATGGTGCCGGGTGCTGGTCTCGCCTAGGACCTAGGCTGGGGCATGATAGTATGTGTTGATAGGAGAAGAGTGTCGTCCTAGAGATCTAGCAATCGAAGGAAGATTGAAAATTTTGGAAAAGTTTAGACTAGGTCATACTTAACAAAGCCTAGACCTTTTGTCCCTACAGGGCTACATGCAAGTTGTCTAAAGAGCTATTGAAGTATGTACAAAGTCTAGGGGTTCTACTATTTTCTACTAGGGTATATTGATGCCTATAGGACCGTAATAAAGTTTGTTCACTCAAGGGCTAGATTGATACCTAGAAGGGCTACGTGATGCCTAAAATGGATATATTGATACCTGTATGATCGTAATAAAGCCTGTTCACTTATGGGTTTTCCAGATGCTAAGGATGGATAAGTTGATGCCTAGAAGGGCTATGTGATGCCTACAAGGCTATATTAATGCCAAAAAGGTTGTATTGAAGCCTAAAGGCTATCAGGAAATACAACATGCCTAAGGAATCATTGAGGAAATAATAATTGCCTATGGGGTTATATATAGATTGTTTGAGGGACTATTGAAAGGTAACAATTGCCTATAGGGATATTGTATTACCAATAGGGGTATATAGATTGACATATAGTTATCGGGCTTATGGGGGCGTAAGTAGTTATTTGAGTGTTGTTTGTGTCTACCGAGCTTGTGGGGGCTTAGGTAGGTTATTGTTGATTATTGTTTGTTTGCTGAGACTCAGGAGCAAGTTAGTGTGTTCTGACAATTATTGACTCTTTACTTGATTAATTCCACTACATATTGATATTTACTCAGTTATTTTGTTGCCTTACATACTTAGTACATGGTTTTGTACTGACGCTCCAAGCCTGAGGATGCTACATTCTTGCCTGCAGGTCTTGATATACAGGTACGCAGATCTCCTCAATAGTATAGTTGAGTTCAGCAGATTAACCAACTCCACTTCTTCTGAAGTTTCCAGATCCAGAGGTTGGTTAGTCTTTTGTTGTAAAGTTGATGGGTAGGTCATAGCCCTATCCCGACCAAGTATTTAATGTTAGAGGCTTGCAAACTTAGGGTTGTATAGTAGAATGTTATTGGCCATGTCGCTTTTGTATTAATAGCATGGCAACCTTGTTGGCCTTTGTATGTACGTGCGTATACATACATACATATATACATACATACATATATGTATGTATGTATGTATGTATGCATGTATGTATAGCCTTTTGTGATCTTCAATACCATGGTGGTCTTGTCGGTCCATATAAGGATCTATTGAGTTCTATCGTGAACTGCTGGATTAGCTGAGTTATTACCACCAAGACTTCCCTAATTGTGTCCTTATCGGCCAGGGCTTTTGAGATATCAAGTTATACGTGCTTGTATTTATTGTGTGTAGCTGGTGTGTGCCAAAAGTATATATGTCCAGTTAGGTTAACTCAGGGACATGTATGGCATTAGGTGTCAGTCTATCACGCCCCACCTAGGAAGGCATGACTGGCACCTGGTGCCTACTAGGATCTGGACTAACTTAACTAGGCCTATGCACTCTTGGTGCGGGCTTACTCCCCAAATCAAGAAAATAACAGGCTATATCTCGGCTGTAAATACAACCTCCGGCCGACAAGGCCTTATAGCCACCTGTAAAGAACAACAGCTTACCATAAACAGGAAAAAATAGGGAATCCTATGCGGGTCGACAAGACCACCATGATGTCTAGTTATGAATGTAAGGTAAATCCAGTGCTAATCTAAACTATGGCAGACAAGGACACTAACTGACAGCTAAGCAAGGCCCCACACAGCCAACACATAAACTAAGACACATATGGGCCCCACACGGCCATCAAGAGCTAACCACGGGAAAATAGAAACAATCTGCAAGCCTCTAGGAGTAATATGATGGTCGGGACAACGCCCCGACCTACCCATAAACTGTACAATCAAAAAGAATAAACCTTCTGTCTATAAGCTCCGGAAGAAAGGAGCCGAATCTTCTGCTAATTCTAGCTGGAAGCTTAGAGGGACCTACTCCTCGTCTATCCGTACCTGCAGACAAGTAATGCAGCGCCCCAGAAAGGGCGTCAGTACAATATGTACTGAATATGTAAGGCGATAACTATAAATAACTAAACAAAAGAAAGGAGATTGAGAATAACTGAAATGAAGGGATAGAGATCATACCTGAGTAATAAAACTTCTTACCATCTAATTTATTAGTTAACTAAAGAAAACAAAAACCTTACCTGGCCCCCATAAGCTGAAAGGTACAACCACCACAGAAAAACCCACCCGGGGCCCCCATAAGCCCTGGTGAGTACACTTCAGTCTATATACCCCTATCAAGGTCGCACTGGGTCAACTAATAGCTATAGCCGTCCTACCGGTCCCCTGGGTTTGAACTGAGCCCACTCAGCCCCTGACTATAGTTGTTTCTGAGTCTAGTGAACTCCTGATATCTGCACCCTGGGCACCAGGATCGATGGGGGTGTATAGAGCCAACCACGGCATATAGTAGCCCACCCATGGAATGGACTGTATAAGGACCTGGAACCCCATCTTCGTACCGTGCGGACGGCATTCCGCTCTGTAGAGCGACATCATCTCGCCCCTGGCGGGCGTCGACACAGCTAATAACCCTGGGTCGTTCACGAAGGCTATACAGGCATAATCCATCCCAAACTAAACATGGAATACGGGTTTTAGCTAATAACAACAACTACTCACAATAGACATGTTTCTAGTATTCTTACTGGTACTCAAACTGAGTTATCATGCTAAAGAAGTTGACTTGATGAAGGACACTTCCTTAACATACCTCGTTCGCCGATTACTGATTAACTGGAGAGGTTCAGTTCGTATTCAACTGCTCTTCTCAACTGAAATCGTATTACTAGGGGAATATGACAAGTTTCAGTACTAATTTCGGCAAAAACGATAACTTTATATATAAATATTAACTATATTTCAACTTAACGGAACATGGTCGAAAACTCTTAATTTCTAGAATGTCCAGAAGGGAGAAATGCTTACTTGAAGCCTGTGATCATATAGAAATTAGTTTGGAGCAATTCCAATGACTTTGGCTCGGTGGGGTTACGATTTGCCAGGCGAATTTCATGAAAATAACTCCGTAGCAACGCTCCCTGCAGCCTTAAACTTCAATACCCGAAGTTAATTTCAATTTGGATGGCATTTCGCAGCGTAAACGGGCAAAAATTTATTGAATTCTTCATGTGCTACCTTCTCTGTCCGAGGAGAACTATAGAAAATGAAATGAAAAATGAGGACCTTATATACTTATTAGGGCGGTGGCAGGGGGGTGCCCCGTACCACCCATCGCGCTGCCCTCACCCCTGCGTTGCGGCCCTCAATGTGCCAAGGGGCTGGCGTGCTGCACTTCCCAGGGCGCCAAGGTGCTGGCGCGTCGCGCTGGCCTTTACGGCCTGGCCTTGCTAGACCCGACTTCCGAGGCTTCTTTACACGCGTTGTACTCTCTTTATCTATTTCAAATTCACGCTTACACTTACTTATCGTAAATTTTTACAGGGTGTAACATCTTTCCCCCCTTAGGAACATTAGTCTTAGAATGTCTACTTGATTTACAGGTGTTTGACTCCGTTTAGGACTACTATTCTGGAAAACTTTTGGCAGAGTCTCCCCTGTAATACGGACCATCGAAAAATCCTGAAATGCAGAAAAGTCCAACACAGGTACTTCACATAGTACTTTAACAACTATTTCCCAACAAGGCTGGAGTCAACTGAACAATATATATAACACAAATCATAAAACAGCAACTGAGTCAATAACTTACCTTAACTACATAGTCTGGACTAAGCCTAGAACAAATGAGGGTATTTGGATTTTATGTCTTCCTAAGCTTCCCAAGTCATTTCTTCCCTATTCTTGTTTCTCCGCAGTACTTTAACAGAGGCAACATCCTTAGTCCTCAACCAACGAGCCTGTCGATCAAATGTAGCTACTGGAACCTCTTCATAGGCTAACTCCTTAGTGACTTGGACATCCTCAACTGGCACAACTCAAGACGGATCTCCTATGCACTTCTGTAACATCGACACATGAAAGACCGGGTGAAAAGATTCTAACTCTGAAGGCAAATCTAACTCATATGCCACCTGGCCTATTCTCCGGAGTATTTGGTACGGCCCAATAAACCTTGGGCTAATCTTACTCTTTTTGCCAAACCTCATTACGCCCTTCATTGGCGATACTTTCAGAAACACCCAGTCATCTACATTAAACTCCAAGCTCCTATGTCGTACATCAGCGTAAGATTTCTAGCGGCTTTGAGCTGTCAACAGGTGTTCTCTAATGAGCTTTACTTTCTCATCTGACTGATGAATTATGTCTGCATTGATTAACTCTAATTCTCCAACTTTGAACCAACCAACTGGAGATCTGCACTTCCGCCCATATAAGGCTTCATATGGTGCCATTTGGATTGCCGAGTGATAACTGTTATTGTAGGCAAACTCAATAAGGGGAAAATGTTCATCCCAGCTACCCCCGAAGTCTAGCACGCACACTTGTAACATATCCTCGATCGTATAAATGGTACGTTGTGCCTATCCATCTGTCTGAGGATGGAATGTTGTACTCAGATTAACTTGTGTTCCCAATCCTCTTTGAAAAGACTTCCAGAACCTAGCGTGAATTGTGCTCCTCTATCAGAAATAATAGACACTGGGATGTCGTGTAATCTAACTATTTCCCTAATGTAAATCTCGGCATAATCCTCGGCTGAGAAAGTGGTTTTGATTGGCAGAAAATGAGCTGACTTCGTCTATCTGTCAACAATCACCCAGATGGAATCAAATCTTCATCTGGTATAGGGTAACCCTATCACAAAATCCATATTAACTGCCTCCCATTTCCACATGGGCACTGCTATGTCCTGAGTCAATCCGTCGGGCTTTTGATGTTCAGCTTTAACCTGCTGGCAAAGGACATTGTGCTACAAATTCTGCTATCTCCTTTTTCATTCCCAGCCACCAGTAATGTTCTTTTATGTCATGATACATCTTTGTTGAACCTGGATAAAGAGAGTAGAATAATGCACCTTGCCCATGATCTGCTGGCGAAGCCCTGCCGCATCCGGCACACAAAGGCGACCCCTATACCTCAAAACTCCAACATCAGTTACCTTGAAATCTTCTACTCCCTCTCGCTGAACCTTATCTCTGAGCTGAACCAGGTTAGGGTTTTCGTACTGTTATTCTTTCACTTCCACAACCAATGATGATACGTCGTATTCTGAATTACTGCTCCATTGTCTCCTAAATCTACTATACGTACGGCCAAACTGGCTAACTGATGCAGTTCTCGGGCCAGCTCCCGTTGTTCTGGCTTCAGGTGTACTAAACTCCCCATGGATTTACGGCTGAAGGCATCTGCTACAACATTGGCTATCCCTGGATGATACAAAATATTCACATCATAGTCTTTCAACAGCTTTAACCAACAACACTGCCACAGATTCAACTCTTTCTGTGTGAAAATGTACTGGAGGCTCTTATGATCAGTAAAAATATCTACGTGGACACCATACAGATAGTGCCTCTATATTTTCAAGGCATGAACCACCGCAGCTATTCCAGGTCATGGGTGGGATAGTTCTTTTCATGCTTCCTCAATTGTCTTGAAGCGTAAACAATCACCTTACCATGCTGCATTAGCGCACATTCCAATCCGACACCTGAAGCATCACAATACACTGTATACCCCTCTGATCCGTCTGGCAAAGCTAATACTGGTGCTGATGTCAATCTATTTTTCAACTCTTGGAAACTCTATTCACACGCCTTAGTCCAATGAAATTTAGCTTCTTTTTGAGTTAACTTGGTCAGAAGTGTTGCTAAGGTAGAAAACCCTTCTACAAACCTCCTATAATACCCGGCTAACCCCAGGAAACTGTGTACCTTAGTCGGAGTGGTAGGTCTAGGCCATGTTTTTACTACTTCAATCTTCTACAAATTTACCTGTATACAAGCTTCTGACACAACGTGACCCAGAAAAGCTACTAAATTAAGCCAAAATTCACATTTAGAAAATTCCACATATAGCTGGCGATCCTTGAGAATTTCGAGCACTGTTTGTAGATGATCTCAGTGATCTGCTTCTGAACAGGAATACACCAGGATATCATCAATAAATACTATCAAAAACAAATCCAGATACAGTCTAAAGATGCTATTCATCAAATCCATGAACACTACTGGCGCATTCGTTAATCGAAGGACATGATTAAAAATTCAAAGTGGCCATACCTGGCCCTAAAAGCAGTTTTTGGAATATCCCTCTCGCGAACCCGAACCTAATGGTACCCATACCTTAAATCAATCTTTGAGAAATAATTCACCCTTTGTAACTGATCAAACAAGTCATCTATTCGGGGAAGCGGGTATTTGTTCTTGATAGTGACTTTATTCAGTTGTCGGTAATCTATACACATGCAGAGGGAACCATTCTTCTTTCTCAAAAACAAAACTGGTGCACCCCACGATGAAGTACTCGGCCTGATAAATCCCTTATATAACAGATCATTCAACTGTTCTTTCAATTCTCTGAGCTCAGCAGGAGCCACTCAGTACGGAGGGATGGATATAGGCTGAGTACCTGGTAGTAAATCAATTGAAAAATCGATCTCCCGTTCTAGGGGAATACCAGGAAGTTCATCTATGAATACATTGATCTTGGGCAAATTTATATGCCCAAGTGATACTCAAATGTGTCATTTTTTCTTGTTTATCTATCGATGTTTGTATCTTTTCATGTGAATTGTAATAAAATGTGAATTTATACTAACCAACACGATTAGCGTTGTTTTGTAGGAAAAATATAAAGTTATGGAGCTAAGATGCATGTTGGGAGAGATCGGGATTGGACTCGGAAGCTAGCAAGGGAAAAAGCACAAGGAAAGCACGAATTAAAGGGGCTCTGCGATGGAACCGTGTCACGTTGCCATCGCGGATGCATTCTACCTGGATGCTGAAATTATGCCAAATTCCAGTGAAGGTGTGCGTTGGGGCCGTGGCACGTTGGCCTAGCCCCGCATTGCATGCCGTGCCACGTTGGGCCTTAATACCTAGACGACCGGATTCCAGTGAGGGTCCTCGTTGGTGGCGTGTCACGAAGGCAGTGCTCCGCGATGCACTCCGTGACACGTTGCTTGTTATTCCGGGAAAAATTTCCACTAGTATAAATAGAACACTTAGGTTCATTTTTAATAATTCTGACTTGGTGGAGCAAGAACGTGGGTTACAGGCAGTTGAGGGGACGAAAATCTCAGGGTTTTTCTCTATCTCTTTCTTCTTTATTTCAATTGCTTGTATGATTAACACTCATTTAACGATGTTTAATCCACAAATGAGTGGCTAAATTCCCTTCTTACAGAGGTTAAGAACATATGTATTGAAATGTAATTATTGATAAATTGGTTTTTCATCTTTTCTTCCATGATTGTTCTATTGATTCTTGTTCTTACTGCATTAATGTGTGGCCAACGTTAATGTATATCTAAAAAGTCCGGTTTCACTCGAGAGAGCAAGAAATTGGAAAGTTGCAAATTGATAGGATATGATCTTTTCTTAGTTTGGGAAAATTGAGAATTGATTTACCTTCAGGATAGAGATATACCTGAAAGTCGTATTAGTCAATTAAGGAATCGGTTTTGTATGGCTAGAACATGAATTTCTTTTTATCACAGAGATGTAGGTGGAAGGTTCATGATTCTTAGGTTGGGTTAAATACGAGAGTTTTAATCCATAGGCAATAATTCTTGACTAGCAACCGGAGGAAAGATTAATCAAATTTTATCGATAATTTATTTCTATACATGTTCAGTTTAGCCTCAGCATGCTCATACTTATAGTTCAGACTCAAATTGTATATTCGTTTTATACTTAGTATAAAATTAGGAAACAAAACATCAAAATTCTCTTCACACTGTTGTCTGCATTTTAGAGTTAAAGTTTGTTGACACTTGATTAGATTGATACCTTAGTCCAGTCCCTGTGGGATCGATACTTGGCTTACTTGAGCCACTTTACTACTTGTTCGACCACGTGCACTTGCGTGTAGGTATACCGAAATCGCCAAACAAGTTTTTGGCGCCGTTGCCGGGGACTGGCAATTGGTAAATTTTTCTTAAGTGTTAGTTTACTATTTCTTCTTAGTGTTGACAACTTGGTCTTATCCTGTATTTTGTAGATACTAGTTTCTGTTGAACACTGGCAAGAGACAAGGAGCCGGTGGACTCATATTTAGAGCCGGAAAGACAATTTCATTGTCAAAGGAGAGAAGCTCTAGAGAAAAAGCTGCAGTTGCTCAGACAAACAATCCTGGAGCAACAACAGAATCCACCAGTTGTAAGGGCAATGTTAGTGCCCGAGGAAATGGCAGCTAGGTCGGTTCACAAGGTGGCAATCCCACATGCTAACAATGTCACATATAGAATCCGCAAACCTAAGCCAGGAGGGAGGTTCGAGCTTAAACAAAACATGGTGCAATTGTTGCACACCAGCGGGCAATTCACAGGTCTCCCTCATGAGGATCCACAGCAACATCTCCAAAAATTTTTGGAGATAAGTGACACTTACATCCCCGCTGGAGTGTCATCAGATTATGTCAGGCTTACATTGTTCCCATTTTCACTTTTGGGAGAAGATAAGAGGTGGTTGAAAGCTGAGCCACCTAATTCCATCACTACGTGGGATGATCTTGCAAAGAAATTCTTGATACGGTTCTTTCCATCTGGTAAAACTACAAGACTTAGAAGTCAAATTCTAAGTTTCAAACAGAGAGATGGAGAGAATCTGTATCAAGCCTGGGATAGATTCAAATCTATGTTGCGGGATTGTCCTCATCATCACCAATCCAATGATGTGTTGGTGCATACTTTCATAGAGGGTTTGGAACCCCACACAAAAATCTTGCTAGACTCAGCAGCTGGGGGACAAGCATTGGAGAAAACTTATGAGGAGTTGTATACCTTGTTAAATCGTATTTCGCAGGGGAATCCGGAGTGGAATGCGGACTTGTCAAGAGGAGGAACAAGGAAAGCAGCAGGAGTCTTAGAAGTGGATGGTTTTACAGCTATTGCTGCATAGATAGCTGCGTTACAGAATCAACTCAACACCCACTTCAGTAACATGAGCATGAACCAGTCTCAAGCCCCAGTGAATGTAGTGCAGCAGATTTGGTGTGAAGTGTGAGGGAGTAATGAACACTCAGCTGAGTGTTGCGGAGCAAATCCTGATTCGGTGAACTTTGTTGGTAATATACAGAGAAACAACCACCTACAGTATGGAAACAGCTACAATTCCAACTGGAGGAATCACCCGAATTTCTCTTGGGGTAGCAACAACCATCAAGGGCAAAGTTTGAGTCAGGGGGCGCAGAGAAATCAAGGAGGGCAGCAGAACTATCAGTCATAATACAGAAGCAACAATGCACCTCCTCCACCACCATCACCCAGCATTGAGGAAATGTTCAAGACAATGATAGCTAACAAAGCTCAATTGCAGGCTGACTACGTGAAATTGGAAGCCGATGTAAAGAACAATCAGTTAGCTACCAAGGCGTTGGAGTACCAGTTTGGGCAATTTGCTGGAGCCCAAAACACCAAGCCTAGAGGAGGACTTCCGAGTGACACTGATCCCAACCCCAAGCAAGTAAATGCAGTGACCACAAGGAGTGGTTTGCAACTCAAGGAGGTGGAACCGGAAAGACTACCAAAGCAGTCGGAAGCAGGTGAAAAGGAGAGGGAGCACAATGATGATAAGGGGAAGGAGAAGGATGCTGAACCAGAAAGACCACCACCCCAGTTCCCTCAAAGACTAATGAAACACAAGGAGGAAGCGTGTTTCAAAAAGTTCATGGAGGTGCTTAAGCAGGTACACATTAATTTACCTCTTGTTGATGTTTTGCAGGGAGTGCCGAAGTACGCAAAGTATATTAAGGACATCGTGGCGAACAAAAGCAGGTTGACTGAGTACGCTACGGTGGCGCTTACGGAGGAGTGCACTTCACGGATACAAAATAGGTCGCCCACAAAGCTCAAAGACCCTGGGAGCTTTACAATACAAATACAATTGGGCAGAGTATCCGAGCTCGCGGATTATGTGATTTGGGAGCGAGCATTAACTTGATGCCGACATCGGTATTCAAGAAGTTTGGACTACTAGACCAACAACAGTGAGCTTGCAACTAGCAGATCATTCCTTGGCAAGACCTGATGGCATTGTGGAGGACGTGCTGGTGCAAGTGGGCTCCCTCATCTTCCCGGTAGACTTCGTTGTGCTGGACTTCAAGCCAGACGCGGAAGTCCCATTTATTTTGGGACGTCCTTTCTTGGCGACCGGGAAAGCACTGATTGATGTAGCTGCAGGGCAGCTAACCATGCAAGAACACGACAAGTTGGAGGTGTTTGATGTGTACAAGGCCACCAAGCTCCCGGCTGTGCACGAGGAACTCTCAGTGATCAACGTGATTGATCGAGCTAATGTTGTCCAGAGCGTTGAGTCACGGGAGTTATTGGGGAAACCACCGAAAAGGTGTAAGAATGACAGGGGTGAGGACGGTGGTCGAGAGAAAACGTCCGTCACCCTAGAGGATGACTGAGCTTAATGACGTCGAGCCGCGACGGTAAACTAGGAGCTGCACGGGAGGCAACCCGTGAAATTTGTATAATACGTGAATAGATTTCGTAGAAGAAAAGAAAAAAATAAAATAAAATAAAATATGAGAAAAATAAAAATAATAACAAAAATTTGTATTTTATGTGAAACCTATAAATTCTAACCAATTTCTTGTGGTGAGATGAATTTCAGGTTGAACGGAGGATAAAAATGCAAAGGATCGCAAAGGAAAAATTGAGGTATGAAAAATAATAAAAAGTGGAAGAATAGTGAGCCTGCGCGATGGCTCCGTGTCACTGAGGGAGTGCTCCGCGTTACCCTCCGTGACACGTTGAAGTGTAATCTGGAATTTTTTAAAAATTCCAGAGTACTGGCATGGAGGGAGTGCTCCGCGTTACCCTCTGTGACACGTTGTAGTTAATTTCGCCAAAAACTTGTTTGGTAGTTCGTTGGGTATCTAAACCGACACGCAAGTGCACGTGGTCGAACAAGTAGTAAGTGGCTTTAGTAAGCCAAGTATCGATCCCTCAGAGACTCGGATTAAGTGAAGTTTTGTTAAGTATACGATACTATATTTAACTTCTAAATATGCTGACAACAACGTAACCAAAAAGTGAATAATTTGTTTTATAAATTTTATACTAAACTACAAACAATTATCTATTTTGAATTTGGACTATGAATAAGAGCATGCTGAGGTTAAAGAACATGTAATGAAACTGATTATCATCATAAATTGGTTAATCTTTTCTTCCTGTTGCTAGCCAAGAACATTAGCCAAGAGATTAAAACTCTTGTATTTAATATCACTTAAGAATCATAAACCATCCGTCTACATTTCTGTGATCAAATGTAATTCATGACCTAGCAATACAATTCCGGTTCCTAAATTGACTAATACGGCTTTCAAGTATATTTCTATCAGGAAAGCACATCAAAACTCAATTTTCCCAAATCAAGTAAAGAACAATATCCTATTAATTCACAACTTTCCAATTTCGTGCTCTCTCGAGTGAAATCAGACTTTTTAGATGTACATTAATGTAGGCCACACACCAATGCAGTAGAAACAAGAATTAACAGAACAACATGGAAGAAAAAGATGAAAAACCAAATAATTCAATAATCAAAATTCATCACAAGTATTCATAACCTCAGCAAGGAAGAGAATTAGCCACTCATTTGTGGATTAATCATCCTAAAACAAGTGTTAATCATATAAACAATTAAATTAGAGAAGAAAGAAAGAGAGAAAAAACCCTGAACTTTTCGTCCCTCAACTGCCTGTAACCCACGTCCTTGCTCCACCAAGTCTGAATTATGAAAAATAAACCTAAGTGTGTTATTTATAGTAGTAGGACTCTTTCCCGGAATAACAAGCAACGTGTCACGGAGTGCATCGCGGAGCACGGCCTCCGTGACACGCTACGGACGCGGAAGCCCTCTGGAAAATCACCCGAAACTGGCCCGGGCAGCACCCTGCCGTGTTGGCAGCGTGTCATGCTGCTTGGGCAGCGCGTTGGCAGCCCTTTGTGGAGTCCACTGATGATGATGTCCCCATAGATGAGGAGACACGTTGTGACGACTCCGATGTTGAGTTAGATGATGACGACGGGGGCGATTCAGAGATGGGAGACGAGGCAGCGACACCTGACGAAGAAGTGGAATACTTCGATTGATCAGGGAGCTTCACCACCCACTTTCATGCTATGCTGAATTTTGTGAACACTGGGGACAGTGTTCGATTTAAGTGTGGGGTGGGAGTAGTTAGGTGTTGGTTGCTGTTGTTATTAATGTCTCTGTTCTGTTGTTATGCTTGGAAAAACTTGTGACCTTGTGATTTTTGTGTGTATGTCTGCATTGTAATTAAGGTGAAGTTCTTGTGTGTTGTTGAATGTTGTTAGCTGGTTGTGTAAATATATTTTATCGAAATTATCGATATTTTTAAAAAATTTCGTGAAATTTTTATGTTTGGGTTTCTCGGCGTTTGTTTTCGGTTCTTTCACCGAGAATAGTCCCATTGAACCGAAGTCGTAATTAGTGACCGCTCCCTATGATGGATGGATGACGACCGTCTTAAGGGAAATGTAGTCGATAGGAGTAGTTTTTTGTTTGTTTCTTTTAATTTTTTTCTTTTGTTTGTTTGCATCCCAAACGTGTTGTTACTTTATGGTTGCGACATTCTTGTGGTGTGTTGTACATGATATTTAAAATGCAAAGGTAATTCGTATGAAAGCATGCAGCTTTGTAAATATGTTGAGATATCTAGGCCATAGAGTTCGATTCAGTGTGATTGAGGCTTAATGTTTGAATTCTTGTAATTAGCTGATTGAAGAGTCTGTGAATACGTCTTGAGTTGAGCATGTGCAATGAGTGTATGGTGAGGTTTCGTTTCTTCCATGCTATTGTGAAGTGTCTAGAACTTTCCTGGTGTGTGTACAAAACGAAATGAAGGATGTGTGTTGTAGGAAAGGATGTAGGCATTTCTTTGATTTAACCGAAAGTTTTTCTCATTATCGTACCTACCTTGAATGTACATCCTAGTTAGCCCATTGAGCCTTTAGACTATTATTTTTCTTTTGTCAAAAAGGTGTAAACCAAGCTTAACCCCTTCTTTTCATTATACGTGAATTTGATCCAAACCTCTTAAGCGCTCAAGAAAAAAATAATTTTCTCACAGTGTCAAGGAGTGAGAATGGTGAAAAGAAAAGAAAAAGCAAAGTGATGAAAGTAAAGAAAAGGGTCAAAGGTGCACTCGCTATAAATTAAATATAATGAAGATATATAAATAATCTTTGTTATTAAGTCAAGTGTTCTTAAAGATATGGGGTCAAAAATAAAGACAAACTTCAAGAATTGGAGGATGAAGGAAGAAACAATGCCCATAAGGTTGATGGGATGTATTGAAAAAGCGCTTAAGGAGGCTAGTTGTTATTATTGGTTAGCCCAGTATTTGCTAGTTGCGTAGCTTACATTACAACCCGTTAAGTCCTACGTGCTCTTACATCATGTGTCCTTATATTAGTGGAGTAATACACTGTTATACCCCGTAAGATTTTCGACACCTAGATGGCCTATTCGCACGGTGATTAAGCATATTTGAAAGCCATACGTGCTAGAGAAAGGCCTGGAAAAGGATCGGACGGATAGCCTGTCGAACCATCGCGGAAGGAGCCGAGGCAGAGCCCCTCCGCTATGGCAATGTGTCACGGAGGTAGAGCCTCCGCGTTGGCTCTATGACACGTTGGCCCTGTCCAGGCTCAAGTATATAAAGCCCCATTTCAGTTTATTTCTATTTAAAACATATAAAATTTCCAGAAAACGCAGAGGAACAGAGGAGAACGAAGAGGGTAAATATATTTTCGTCCGATTACGCTGCCAAACGTAGTCCAAACCCAAATTAACCTCAGATACCGAGGTATTTAGCAGCAGAGAGCATTCCTACAGATTTAGTTTCGCGAAATACGGCCGACGAATCGTCGAGCTACCGGACTAAGGTAAGTGGAATTGCTCCAAACTAGTGTCTATGTGTTCCTAGTTGTGAAGTGAATACTTCTCCCTTCTGGACTTCTGAAAAATAGCAAGTTTTCGACCGTCTTTCGATAAGCCTAAGTTTAGGCTATAATTATATCGAAAGTGATGTCGTCCTTCAGAATAAAGTTGTATTTAGTACTGATTGATATATATATATATATATGAATGCAGTTGGGAGGAATAGCTGAAATACTGACCAAGCTACGCCGGTTAGTCGTGAAATCAGAAGTGAAGGTATGTAAAGCTAGTTCCCTCGGCAAGTTAGTAGTCTCGGTATAGTAAAGTAGTTTAAAGGCTAGTAGAATGTGCAGAAGTCGTGTGTTATGTTTATTACGAATGTTGGTATGATATTGGAAGCATCATGTTATTTATAGCGTGAAACTTGCTAGCACGACATGAATTCTAATACAAGTGTTAGGAACTGTACAGCATGCCCAGTATGTGATTTAGTAAAGAATGTTAGGATATTATCGTATTCAGTTGAAACCTAGTAAAGCAATGCAAGTATTTGTAAGGTATCTCAGAAGTAGAATGATAGATTAAAATGAAGTTTAGAAAGCATGTTAGAAATAGTAAATTATGTTACTATAGAAACTCAGTTATACAGCATGGTTTCCAGCAGAAAAACTATATCTTGTTCAACATTAGGCTCAGTACAGTATGGAAGAGGATTATATTTATATATATATATATACCATTATCAGTCTCAGCATGTATTAAATACATACATATCACTACCACTAGTTCAGCATACAGTATGTACAGATACATTATCATCATTAGCTTCAGTATGTGGTATATGCAGATAGTATTACTAGTTGAGACTACTGTATTGTCTTGGGGTTGGATTACCTAGCATTCATGACCGCCCCAGGGTTAATAGCTGTATCGACTCGTCCGCCAGAGGGCGAGGATACGTCACTCCATGGAGTGGCATGCCGTCCCACAGGGGACGAAGATGGGATGCCAGTTTACAGCCGCTATATAGCCCGTTGTTTCCCTGAATCTGAGTTAGAGCCAGCCAGGCACCAGATGTGCTTAGGCGCAGTAGTCTAGTAGTTCAGGTCCTAGTAGGGCATCAGGTGCCAGTCATACCCCCCCCCCAAGGTGGGGTGTGACAAACTTGGTATTAGAGCAGGTCGTATCCCAGGGAGTCTGTAAGCCGTGCTAAGTAGAGTCCTACCTATGGATGTGTTGTGCACCACATACTATGGGTAGGGGGCTGCAAGGCATGATAGAATGGTTGTCTTTTATTCTTGTTCAGTCGTGCTGTAGAGCGGTACAGTATAGGGTTGAATCCCTAAAGCTTACTGTATTCTTTGGTTACAGATAATGTCAGACCAGCGATATCCTATCACAGGCCGGAGCCTAGATATTGCAGCAGGGGAAGGTACCAGCAGAATGCCTCACCCTCATTTAGAAACAGCCCGATCAGAGGGACCTACAGAGGCATCGTCCCAGCCTTCTCAGCAGTCTCCACCACATCATGAGCCACTTGGGGCGTCACCCCCTCCAGCAGTCCCCATACTGATACCTTCCGATCAGGAGGTTAGGAGTGCAGTAGTCATGTTAGCGCAGATGATGGCTACTCAGCGTCTGTCGATGCCGTCTACAGTTGCGGAGTTGTCAGGAGGGCCCGGTAGTTCAAGGGTCCGAGAGTTCTTGGCTCTGAATCCCCCGCAGTTTACAGGTACGGACCGGGCAGAGGACCCTCAGGATTTTCTGGATCAAATGCAGAGAATTTTTAGGGTTATGCATGCCACGCCTATAGAATCGGTTGAGTTGGCAGCATTTCGGTTACGGGACATCGCCGTATTGTGGTATGAAAGCTGGGAAAGGTCCCGAGGGAGAGATGTTTCCCCTCCGACCTGGTCCAGCTTCTCAGGAGCTTTTCTGGATCACTATTTTCCACGGGAGATTCGACAGGCCCAGGTAGACTAGTTCCTACATCTAGAGCAGGGGACCATGAGTGTTAGGGAATACGCCTTGCTGTTTGACTCTTTGGCCCGGTATGCACCGGCCTTTTTTGATACCATGGCATCCAAAGTACACCGCTTCATCATGGGGTTGAATCCAGAATATGTTGAGGCTTCTATTATGGCCACACTGCGAGAGGACATGGATATTGCCCGAGTTCAGGCATTTGCCTAGAATATTGAGGGCATCAGGCAGCGGCATCGGGAGATCAGGAGGACCAATCAGGAATAGTGCCGCAGGGATAGACCAGTTGAGTTACAGAGGGAGGTTCGGGGAGGACCTAGGCCACGATTGTCAGACAGGCCGCCTAGGCCCCCGCCTCCACCACAGCCGCAGAGGGGTAGATTTAGCCGCAGGGGGCAGTCGGAGACCGGCAGAGGTCCACAGATTGCAGATTCACCATTACAGAGGAGGGCGGAGCATAGTAGGTATACCCTACCACTTTGCCCTATATGCAGCTGACGCTATCCTGGAGCATGTAGGTATGGCTCCACCGGATGTTATATTTGTGGCCAAAAGGGCCATTTGATGAAAGATTGCCCAGCCAGAGGTCAGGAGGATCGGGATAGACAGGACAGGGCATCCGCAGGGTCACGAGCTACAGCATCCTCGGCAGGGCGCAGGCCATCAGTTACAGCAGGCAGGGGTCGGGGCAGATCAGGGGCCTCCAGTGTAGGTTCGGGTCCAAGCCGCACGTATGCTTTACCAGGGAGGCAGGATTCAGAAGCGTCACCTGATGTTGTGACAGGTATGATAACTATCTGCTCACACCCTGCTTATGTATTGATTGATCCAGGATCTACTCTGTCCTATATTACTCCATTTGTGGCACAAAAGTTCAATATTGCACCAGAATTATTGCAGCAGCCCTTTTCAGTATCCACGCCCGTCGGTGACTCTATTGTAGCTAGCAAAATTTACCGAGAGTGTACAGTAGAGGTTGTTGACCGTCAGACCACAGTAGATCTGGTCGAGTTAGAAATGATAGACTTCGATGCCATAATGGGTATGAATTGGTTAGTGTCGTGCTTTGCCAATGTTGAATATTGGACCAAGACGGTTCGATTCCACTTTCCAGGAGAAGTAGTGCGGGAATGGAAGGGCAACACTGCTATGCCAAAAGGTAGGTTTATTTCCTACCTTCAGGCGAGGAAATTGATATCTAAGGGATGTATTTACCACCTGGTCAGAGTTCAGGATGTCCGAGCAGAATCTCCGACGCTCCAGTCTGTTTCGGTGGTGAACGAGTTCCCTGATGTGTTTCCATATGAGTTACCTGGTATTCCCCCAGAGAGGGAAATAGATTTTGCTATTGATTTATTACCAGGCACTCAGCCTATATCAATTCCTCCTTATCGCATGGCTCCTGCAGAACTCAGAGAGTTGAACGAGCAGTTGAAAGATTTGCTAGATAAAGGTTTCATCAGGCTGAGTACTTCGCCATGGGGTGCGCCAGTCCTGTTTGTGAGAAATAAAGATGGCTCGCTCCGTATGTGCATAGATTATCGGCAATTGAACAAAGTCACAGTGAAGAACAAGTACCCGCTTCCCAGAATTGATGACTTATTTGATCAGTTACAGGGAGCCAGATACTTTTCTAAGATTGACTTGCGGTCCGGATATCACCAGGTTCGAGTACGTGAAAGAGATATTCCTAAAACGGCATTCAGGACCCGATATGGACACTTCGAATTTTTAGTTATGTCCTTTGGGTTAACAAATTCTCCAGCAATATTCATGGACTTGATGAACAGTATTTTCTGACCTTTCCTGGACCTGTTCGTGATAGTATTCATTGATGACATTCTGGTGTATTCTCGCTCTGAAACGGATCACCAAACTCATTTGCGGACAGTGCTCCAGATCCTCAGGGACCGCCAGTTATATGCTAAATTTTCTAAGTGTGAATTCTGGCTTAATTCAGTAGCCTTTTTAGGGCATATTGTGTTGGATGCTGGTATACAGGTTGACAAGCAGAAAATAGAAGCAGACAGATCATGGCCTAGGCCTACCACTCCGACTGAAGTCCGTAGCTTTCTAGGATTAGCAGGGTATTACAGGAGGTTTGTCGAGGGATTCTCTACCATAGCGGCACCTCTGACTAAACTGACACAGAAGGCAGCAAAGTTTCAGTGGACAAAGGCCTGCGAGCAGAGCTTCCAGGAACTGAAAAATAGGTTGACCTCCGCCCCAGTGTTAGCATTACCGGAAGGTACAAAGGGTTATGCGGTGTATTGCGACGCATCAGGCCTTGGGTTGGGTTGTGTGTTGATGCAGCATGGTAAAGTGATTGCATATGCTTCTAGGCAGCTGAAGAAACACGAAAAGAATTACCCTACCCACGACCTGGAGTTAGCCGCTGTGATCCACACCTTGAAAATGTGGAGACATTACCTGTATGGTGTCCATGTTGATATTTTCACAGATCACAAGAGCCTATAGTATATCTTCACTCAGAGGGAGTTGAATCTGCGACAATGTCGCTGGTTGGAGCTGTTAAAGGATTATGACGTGAATATTCTGTACAATCCGGGGAAAGCCAATATTGTAGCAGATGCTCTCAGTCGTAAGTCCATGGGGAGTTTGTCATATTTGCAGCCCGAGCAGCGGGAATTGGTCAGGGAAATATATCAGTTAGCTAGCCTAGCCGTTCGTGTAGCAGAAGCAGAGGACGGTAGGACGGTAATTCAGAACACCGCCGTGTCCTCATTAGTTGTGGAAGTGAAAGGACGGCAATATGAGGATCCTGACCTGGTCTAGCTCAAAGGCAAAATCCAGCAGGGTAAAGCGCCAGATTTTCAGGTAACTGAGGAGGGAGTGCTGTTATGTAAAGGTCGCCTATGTGTTCTAGATATTTCAGGGCTCCGCCAGCAGATTATGAACGAGGTACATTACGCTCGTTATTCTCTTCACCCCGGTGCGACAAAAATGTATTACGATATCAAAGAAAACTACTGGTGGCTAGGTATGAAAAGAGAAATTGCTGAATTTGTAGCTCAATGTCCTAACTGCCAACAGGTGAAAGCAAAACATCAGAAACCAAGCAGTTTGACTCAGGACATAGTTGTGCCTCTATGGAAATGGGAAGCAGTGAATATGGATTTTGTAGCAGGATTACCTCGTACCAGACACAGATATGACTCTATATGGGTGATAGTTGATATATTGACAAAATCAGCTCATTTCCTGCCAGTAAGAGCTACTTTCTCGGCCAAAGATTATGCTGAGTTGTATATCCGAGAGATAGTCAGATTGCACGGAGTGCCAGTATCCATTATTTCAGACAGAGGAGCACAGTTTATGGCTAGATTTTGGCGGTCGTTTCAGAGAGGTCTGGGAACGCAGATTAACTTGAGTACAGCATTCCATCCTTAGACAGATGGACAGGCTGAACGCACAATTCAGACGCTCGAAGATATGTTGCGAGCGTGTGTACTAGATTTCGGTGGTAGCTGGGATGAGAATTTGCCGTTAATTGAATTTGCCTAAAATAACAGCTATCACTCAGCCATCCAAATGGCGCCTTTTGAGGCTTTATACGGGCAAAAATGCAGATCATCGGTTGGCTGGTTTGCAATAGGAGAATCAGCGTTAGTTGGGCCAAACATTGTTCAGCAGTCAGAGGAGAAGGTAAAGCTTATCCGAGAACGTTTACTGACTGCACAGAGCTGCTAGAAATTATATGCAGATGTGCGGTGCAGAGATTTGGAGTTTGATGTGAATGACTGGGTATTTTTGAAAGTGTCTCCGATGAAAGGGGTGATGAGATTCGGCAAGAAAGGTAAGCTCAGCCCGAGGTTTGTTGGGCCTTATCAGATTCATCGAAGGATAGGCCGAGTAGCATATGAGTTGAACTTGCCTCCAGAATTAGAATCCGTTCATCCGGTCTTCCATGTATCTATGCTGAGGAAATACATAGGAGACCCATCCAGAGCAGTCCCAGTCCAGGATATCCAGGTTACAGAAAAACTGGCTTATGAAGAAGTTCCAGTAGCCATCTTAGACAGACAGATTCGTAGATTGAGAACTAAAGATATTGCGTTTGTCAAGGTATTGTGGCATGACAGGAACTGAGAGGAGATGACTTGGGAGGCGGAGGAAGATATGAAAGCTAGATATCCTCACTTATTCCAGGCCTAGTCAGGCGATAGGTATGTCCATATCATTACTTATGCAATACCTTATAGTTGTGTATGAATAAATGAGAAAGATTGAAGCTTACCTATCCAGTGAATCCTAAAGTATTATGCACGGTACCTGTATTGGACTTTTCTGCGTTTCAGTTTTTGGTATAGTCCATATTACAGGGGAGACTCTGCCAAAATTTTTCTAAACAAGTAAGTTGAGAAGTCCTCTAGATAGCAGTTCCATTCGAGGATGAATGTTCTTAAGGGGGGGAGAATGTTATACCCCGTAAGATTTTCGACACCTAGATGGCCTATTCGCACGGTGATTAAGCATATTTGAAAGCCATACGTGCTAGAGGAAGGCCCGGAAAAGGATCGGACGGATAGCCTGTCGAACCATCACGGAAGGAGACGAGGCAGAGCCCCTCCGCGATGGCAACGTGTCACGGAGGTGAAGCCTCCGCGTTGGCTTTGTGACACGTTGGCCCTGTCCAGGCTCAAGTATATAAAGCCCCACTTCGGTTTATTTCTATTTAAAATATATAAAATTTCCAGAAAACGCAGAGGAACAGAGGAGAACGAAGAGGGTAAATATATTTTCGTCCGATTACGCTGCCAAACGTAGTCCAAACCCAAATTAACCTCAGATACCGAGGTATTTAGCAACAGAGAGCATTCCTATGGATTTAGTTTCGCGAAATACGGCCGACGAATCGTTGAGCTACCGGACTAAGGTAAGTGGAATTTCTCCAAACTAGTGTCTATGTGTTCCTAGTTGTGAAGTGAATACTTCTCCCTTCTGGACTTCTGAAAAATAGCAAGTTTTCGACCGTCTTTCGATAAGCCTAAGTTTAGGCTATAATTATATCGAAAGTGATGTCGTCCTTCAGAATAAAGTTGTATTTAGTACTGATTGATATATATATATGAATGCAGTTGGGAGGAATAGCTGAAATATTGACCAAGCTACGCCGGTTAGTCGGGAAATCAGAAGTGAAGGTATGTAAAGCTAGTTCCCTCGGCAAGTTAGTAGTCTCGGTATAGTAAAGTAGTTTAAAGGCCAGTAGAATGTGCAGAAGTCATCTGTTATGTTTATTACGAATGTTGGTACGATATTGGAAGCATCATGTTATTTATAGCGTGAAACTTGCTAGCACAACATGAATTCTAATACAAGTGTTAGGAACTGTACAGCATGCCCAGTATGTGATTTAGTAAAGAATGTTAGGATATTATCGTATTCAGTTGAAACCTAGTAAAGCAATGCAAGTATTTGTAAGGTATCTCAGAAGTAGAATGATAGATTAAAATGAAGTTTAGAAAGCATGTTAGAAATAGTAAATCATGTTACTATAGAAACTCAGTTATACAACATGGTTTCCAGCAGAAAAATTATATCTTGTTCAACATTAGACTCAGTACAGTATGGCAGAAGATTATATTTATATATATATATACCATTATCAGTCTCAGCATGTATTAAATACATACATATCACTATCACTAGTTCAGCATACAGTATGTACAGATACATTATCATCATTAGCTTCAGTATGTGGTATATGCAGATAGTATTACTAGTTGAGACTACTGTATTGTCTTGGGGTTGGATTACCTAGAATTCATGACCGCCCCAGGGTTAATAGCTGTATCGACTCGTCCGCCAGAGGGAGAGGATACGTCACTCCATGGAGTGGCATGCCGTCCCACAGGGGACGAAGATGGGATGCCAGTTTCCCCATATTGTGCCTTGGTCAGCCCTTATACACCCCCATCGAGCGGGTACGCCCGGGGTGTTGATTCAGGAGTCCTCCGGACTCAGGTACAGTTATAGTCAGGGGCTCAGCGAGCCCAAGTGCATACCCAGGGGATCGGCAGGATGCTTATAGTTATTATAGGAGATGGGACGACCGGGGTAGGGGTATAGATTGCGTGTTGGTTGTACCTCCCGGCTTATGGGGGCCGGGTAAGGTTTGTGTGTGCTATGCTATGTTATGTTATGTTATGCCATGTTACACTAGCTACGAGTAGATCGACAGTAGAATGATACATCTCCAGGTATGACTCCTACTCCTTCCAGTATAGTTAAGAGTAGGCATAGCTTTACATTTTCAGTCAAGTTTAGTCTATTCCTCTCTGTTTCAGTTCCTTCAGTTGTATTATTGTCTTCAGATATCTTTCAGCTGTTGTTTTACATACTCAGTACCAGCGGTACTGACGCCCGTTTGGGGCGCTGTATTACTTGCCTGCAGGTACTCATAGACGAGGGGCCGACACCTCGTGATTCCAGCCAGCTCACAGGGTCATCAGCTCCAGTCATCCGGAGCTAGTTAGCTAGAGGTTTATCCCTTTTCTTTTGTTGTACAGCATGGGTAGGCCGGGTCCCTGTCCCGACCATCTTATCAGTACTCTTAGAGGCTTGCAGTCTGTATGTATTTCCCTGTGGTCAGTTGAGCCGATCGTGTGAGGCCGTGCAGTCTGTTATAGCTGTTTAGGATTTCAGTTTATGTTGGCCGTGTGGGGCCTCTGTTGATAGTAGTAGTGACCTCGCTGATCACGTAGCTTTCCAGTATTTCATTATTGGGTTATAGATGACTAGACAGCATGGTGGCCTTGTCGGCCCACATAGGCTCCCCTATATCGATGTGTTTCTGGTTAGCTGTTAGTACAGGTACAGGTGGCTATAGGCCCAGCTGGCCAGAGGCTGTGTTTACAGCCGTTATATAGCCCGTTGTTTCCCTGAATCTGAGTTAGAGCCAGCCAGGCACCAGATGTGCTTAGGCGCAGTAGTCTAGCAGTTCAGGTTCTAGTAGGGCATCAGGTGCCAGTCATACCCCCCCCCCAAGGTGGGGTGTGACATACACTAAAGGCAAGCCTATGGTTCATGACATGATGCATGTGAATTCTTTTGGGAGAGAGAGCGAAATCTTGTTCATATGCCCCTGCATGTAATGTTTTGAGTTCATGTGATGAAAAAGGGGAAAATTCTCTTGTGTGGTGAGGGCACATGCTCGACGAGAGATTGAATTTCATGTCGGATATCTTGATCAGTTGATTTGCATGAGTTTGCCGATATCGAGAGTCGATTCTTGAGTCTAGGAGGTCTTAATGTGTTGGAGGTCATCGTATTGATAAGACTATGCATGTTTTCTTGATGATTTGCTATATTAAATAATTGGTATAACCATAGCTTGAATTATCGAGCCAAAGTAGCCAGGATGGGGTGTCAATTGCATGAGGTGTAAGATTATTATTCGGGGACGAACAAGGATTTAAGTATGGGGTAAGTGATCTTGGACAAATTTATATGCCCAAGTGATACTAAAATGTGTCATTTTGCCTTGTTTATCTATCGATGTTTGTACATTCTCATGTGAATTGTAATAAAATGTGAATTTATACTAACCAACATGATTAGCATTGTTTTGCAGGAAAAATATAAAGTTATGGAGCTAAGATGCATGTTGGGAGAGATCGGGATTGGACTCGGAAGCTAGCAAGGGAAAAAGCACAAGGAAAGCACGAACTAAAGGGGCTCCGCGATGGAGCCGTGTCACGCTGCCATCGCGGATGCATTCTGCCTGGATGCTGAAATTATGCCAAATTCCAGTGAAGGTGCGTGTTGGGGCCGTGACACGTTGGCCTAGCCCCGCATTGCACGCCGTGCCACGTTGGGCCTTAATACTTGGACGACCGGATTCCAGTGAGGGTCCGCGTTGGTGGCGTGTCACGGAGGCAGTGCTCTGCGATCCACTCCGTGACGCATTGCTTGTTATTCTGGGAAAAATTTCCACTAGTATAAATAGAACACTTAGGTTCATTTTTAATAATTCTGACGTGGTGGAGCAAGAACGGGGGTTACAGGCAGTTGAGGGGACGAAAATCTCAGGGTTTTTCTCTATCTCTTTCTTCTTTATTTCAATTGCTTGTATGATTAACACTCATTTAACGATGTTTAATCCACAAATGAGTGGCTAAATTTCCTTCTTGTTGAGGTTAAGAACATTTGTATTGAATTGTAATTATTGATAAATTGGTTTTTCATCTTTTCTTCCATGGTTGTTCTATTGATTCTTATTCTTACTGCATTAATGTGTGGCCAACGTTAATGTATATCTAAAAAGTCCGATTTCACTCGAGAGAGAAAGAAATTGGAAAGTTGTGAATTGATAGGATATGATATTTTCTTAGTTTGGGAAAATTGAGAATTGATTTACCTTCAGGATAGAGATATACCTGAAAGTCGTATTAGTCAATTAAGGAATCGGTTTTGTATGGCTAGAACATGAATTTCTTTTTATCACAGAGATGTAGGTGGAAGGTTCATGATTCTTAGGTTGGGTTAAATACGAGAGTTTTAATCCATAGGCAATAATTCTTGACTAGCAACCGGAGGAAAGATTAATCAAATTTTATCGATAATTTATTTCTATACATGTTCAGTTTAGCCTCAGCATGCTCATACTTATAGTTCAGACTCAAATTGTATATTCGTTTTAGACTTAGTATAAAATTGGGAAACAAAACATCAAAATTCTCTTCACACTGTTGTCTGCATTTTAGAGTTAAAGTTTGTTGACACTTGATTAGATTGATACCTTAGTCCAGTCCCTGTGGGATCGATACTTGGCTTACTTGAGCCACTTTACTACTTGTTCGACCACGTGCACTTGCGTGTAGGTATACCAAAATCGCCGAACATACATCTGGGAATTCATTAACTATTGGAACAGACTGAAGAGTTGGAGATTCTGCTCGAACATCCTGAACTCTGACAATATGATAAATACATCCCTTTGCTATCAATTTTCTCACCTGAAAATAGGAAATAAACCTACCTTTTGGCGTGGCTGCACTACCCTTCCACTCCCGTACTACCTCCCTCGAAAAGTGGAATCAGACAGTTTTGGTCTAACATTCAACATTGGCATAGCATGGCGCCAGCCATTCTATATCCATAATTGCATCAAAATCAATCATTTCTAGTTCTATCAAATCTGCTAAAGTTTGAGGACCAACAACCTCTACTGTGCATCCTCGGTAGACCCTCTTAGTTATAATAGAGTCACCAATGGAGTAGACACTGAAAAAGGTCACTGAAGCGATTCTGGCGTAATACTGAACTTTCGGGCCACTACTGGGGTAACATAAGACAAGGTGGATCCCGGATCTATCAGTACATAAACAGAATGAGAGTGAATGTCCAGCATACCTGTCACCACATCCGGCAATGACTCTGACTCCTGTCGTCCCGGTAAAGAATAAGTGCAATATGGACCAGTACTTGAGCTAGAGGCCCCTGGAGCCTCAGCCTTCGCTGGCTGGAGCTAAGGGCCTACACGCTGCTGGAGATATTGGGGCACGTGACCCTACTAAAGATCTATCCTGACGGTCCTGATCACTCTGACCCCTGGTTAGACATTCTCTCATCTGATGACCCTCCTGTCCACAGGTATAACATGCTGTGAAACCATACCTGCATGCCCCAGAGTGACGTCAGCTATAGATAGGGCAAAGTGGTACAGTAAATCTGCTATGCTCGGCTCCTCTTTGCTATTTTGAACTTGCTGATCGTGAGCTCTCGTCGGGCCCTAACTACCCCCGACGACCAGATCCACTCCCCTGCTGCTATTATGGGGGTAGGGGTATGGGTAGTCTGTTTGAAAATTGTGGCCTGGGTCCACCCCGGGACTCCGCCTACATGTCACTAGGTCTGGCCTGGCGGTGCTTCTCCTGATTCTCCCTTCTTATATCCCATTGCCGTTGTCTGATCCCTTCAATATTCTAAGCAAAATCCTGAACGCGGTCAATATCCATGTCCTCTCGCAGAGTGGCCGTAATACAACTCTCCACATATTCTGGATTCAGCCTCATAATGAACCGGTGCACCCTAACTGGAATGGTATCTACAAAAGCTAGTAAATACCGGGCCAAGGAGTCAAACCTCATAGCATACTCCTGGACACTCATCGACCCCTGTTCTAGATGAAAAAACTGGTCAACCTGGGCTTGCCGAATTTCCCGTGGCAGGTAGTGATCCAGAAAAGCCTCTGAAAAGCTTGGAAAAGTCAGAGGGGAAACACCTCTCCCTCGGGACCTCTCCCAACTCTCGTACCATAGTACTGTGATATTTCGTACCCGGAATACCGCTAACTCAACCGACTCTACAGGTGTGGCATACATCACCCTGAAAATTTGTTGCATCTGATCCAAGAAATCCTGAGGGTCCTCCGCCCGATCCATCCCTGTGAACTGTGGGGGACTCAGTGCGAGAAACTCCTAGACCCTCGAGCTACAGGGCCCTCTTGAAGATTCCGCAACTACGGGTGCCACTGGCTGACACTGTGCAGTCATCATCTGAGCAAGCATAACAACAACACTCCTAATCTCCTGGTCGAACTGTGTCGGAATAGAAACTTCTAGAGGCGGTGCCGTCACATTTGCCGCTCCGAGAGGCTTCTGGCATGGTGAAGAGTGCTGGGGAGACCGAGATGAAGTCTCCCTGTCGCCCTCAGATCCGGGCTAACAATGGCTGAGGCACCCTGCTAGTGCCCTCTCCTGCTGCTATGTCCAACTCCTTGCCAGTCGTGGTATATTGCGGGTCTGACATTTTTCTATAGATAAAAGAACATGGTAAGCTCAGGGAATCAACCTTATACTATATAGCTCTATAGCACGACTGGATAAGAAGAAAGAGTAACCACCATATCATGCCTCGCAGCCTCCTGCCTATAGAATGTGGTGCACAACACAGCCATAGATAAGACTCTACTTAGCACGGCTTGCAGACTCCCTGGGATATGACCGGCTTTGATACCAAGTTTGTCACGCCCAACCTTGGGAGGCATGACTGGCTCCTGGTGCCTTACTAGGATCTGGACTAACTTAACTAGGACTGTGCACTCCTTCTGCAGGCTTACTCCCCAAATCAAGAAAACAACTGGCTATATCTCAGCTGTAAATACAACCTCCGGCCAACAAGTCCTTATAGCCACCTATAAGAATAGCAGCTAACCAAAAACAGACAATAACAAAGAATCCTATGTGGGCCGACAATACCACCATGATGTCTAGTTATGACTGTAAGATAAATCCAGTACTAAGCTAAACTATAGCCGACAAGGCCGCTAACTGACAACTAAGCAAGGCCCCACACGGCCAACATGTAAACTAAGACACATATGGGCCCACACACGGACAACAACAGCTAATCACAAGGAAATAGAAACAATCTGCAAGCCTCTAGGAGTAATATGATGGTTGGGACAGGGCCCCGACCTACCCATAAACTGTACAATCAAAAAGAGTAAACCTTCTGTCTATAAGCTCCAGAATAAAGGAGCCGACTCTTCTGCTAATCCTGGCTGGAAGCTAAGAGGGACCTGCTCCTCATCTATCCATACCTGCAGGTAAGTAATGCAGCGCCCCAGAAAGGGCGTCAGTACAATATGTACTGAATATGTAAGGTGATAACTGTAAATAACTGAATAAAAGAAAGGAGACTGAGAATAACTGAAATAAAGGGATAGAGATCATACCTGAGTAATAGAACTTCTTACTATCTAATTTATTAGTTAACTAAAGCAAACAAAAACCTTACCTGGCCCCCATAAGCCGGAAGGTACAACCACTACAGAATAACACACCCGGGGCCCCCATAAACCCTGATGAGTACACTTCAGTCTATATACCCCTATCAAGGTCGCATTGGGTCAACTAATAGCTATAGCAGTCCTACCGATCCCCTGGGTCTGCAACTGAGCCTACTCAACCCCTGACTGTAGTTGTGTCTGAGTCCAGCGGACTCCTGATATCTATACCCCGGGCACCAGGCTCGACGGGGGTGTATAGAGCCAACCACGGCATATAGTAGCCCACCCATGGAATAGACTGTATAAGGACCTGAGAACCCATCTTCGTCCCTCGCGGACGACGTAGCGCTCCGTAGAGTGACGTCATCTCGCCTCTGGCGGGCGTCGACACAGCTAACAATAGGGTCGGTCACAAAGGCTATAAAGGCATAATCCATCCCAAACTAAACATGGAATACGGGTTTCAGCTAATAACAACAACTACTCATAATAGACATGCTTCTGGTATTCTTACTGGGACTCAAATTGAGTTATCATGCTAAAGAAGTTGACTTGTCGAAGGAAACTTCCTAACATACCCCGTTCACCGATTACTGATTAACTGGTGAGTTTCAGTTCGTATTCAACTACTCTTCTCAACTGCAATCGTATAACTGGGGGAATATGACTAGTTTCAGTACTAAATTCGGCAAAAATAATAACTTTATGTATAAATATTAACTATATTTCAACTTAACGGAACATGGTCGAAAACTCGTAATTTCTCGAAAGTCCGGAAGGGAGAAATGCTTACTTAAAGCCTATGATTGTACAGAAATTAGTTTGGAGCAATTCCAATGACTTTGGCTCAGCGGGGTTACGATTTGCCGGGCGAATTTCGTGAAAATAACTCCGTAACAATGCTCCCTACAGCCTTAAACTTCAATACCCGAAGTTAGTTTGAATTTGGACGGCGTTTCATAGCGTAAACGGGCAAAAATTTATTGAATTCTTCGTGTGCTACCTTCTCTGGCCGAGGAGAACTATAGAAAATGAAATGAAATTGAAAGGAGGACCTTATACACTTATTAGGGCGGTGGCGGGGGGGTGCCCCGCGCCGCCCATCGCGCTGCCCACACCCCTGTGTCGCGCCCTTCAATGCGCCAAGGGGCTGGCGCACCGCACTTCCCAGGGCGCGAAGGTGCTAGCGCGTCGTGCTGGCCCTTGCGGCCTGGCCTTGCTCGACCCAACTTTCGAGGCTTCTTTACATGCGTCGTACTCTCTTTATCTATTTCAAATTCACGCGTACGCTTACTAATCGTCAACTTTTATGGGGTGTAACACAGTCGTGCCTTTCGGGGTTGGGGCGTGACAAAAGTATCAGTCATAAATGTCGCTTACGGTCCATATGACATATATCAGTATAGATTATGTTTTCCTAGAATTTCCAATTTTGGCCCCTCAAATTCCTGGACACTTTCACACTTGTTTAATGACTTAGAACATCAAATTAACTTCTTATTTCACGTGAATAATCATATATTTGTAGTTGGAGTCAGGTTATTCATATTTAATAGGTCAAAACTTAGCCGTAAAGTATGGGATGTTACAGTAAATTTCCAATATCTCTATTACGATACTACATCATAATTCAACAGATTCTCAAAATAATGTTTAATCTCAAAAATCTCTAAGAATTGCACTTTTTTTCTTTCAAAGTATTTGTTCAAGATGGCAGAGTCTCGTATTGATAACGTGTCATAAAATAATAATAATAAATAATAATAAAATACCAAGGCAACAAGAGATGTAACTAAAGAAATTGAGGCGGCATGGATTTTGTTTTTCTTCAAACTAATGTACAAATGAATTGAATTTACTTTCTATTTCTAAATGAAAAGAAGTTGTTGCGATGCTTCTCAGGAAGCAGCTACAAGGCTTTCTAGAAGTTGTTTAAAAGCCGCATGTTTGAGTTACTTGCAACCTGTCTGCTTGATTGCAAGCCTGAGAAAGTTGTTGCATGGCTTTCCAGAAAGTTGCTTTCAACTTTGTCTATTTAAACTACTTCCGAGTTATCTTCTTGGGTCTATAATTTTTTTTCAGTAAAGTTTCTTTGGGCATTCGCTAAATGTATATTTTAATTTTTGAACGTTAGTTTGCTTGTGCTTGTTGTGATATGATTGTTAATTCAATAATTTAACTGTTATTAGTTCTATTTTGTATTTTTTTTCCTATTTCTCTTTATAATTTGCTTCTTTTTTGCTTAATTCAATAATTTAGCTATTATTAGTTTCTATTTTGTCTTATTTTTTCTATTTCTCTTTATAATTTACCTTTTGTTTTTTTATTTTTTTTGCCCAAACCCAATAAAACTATTCTTAATAAACTCTATTTTACTTCAAATTTATTAACCCTTTCTTCAAGGTAAATATTGGTTCTCTTTCACTGTTTTGCTAACTTATTTTAATTTGATTTATGTTAAAATTGTTAATTTATATTAAATACTGAAATTTTAAGCTTGTTACGTGATCTCTAACTTTTTCTTTATTATTTGTATTAATTAGTATAGTTTATAACTTATTTTCTCGGTGTCACCTTTTAAAAATAACTTTATTATGTTAAATTTCTTAGAGTTATAAGATTTTGAATTGATTAGTTTTTAATATTTTAAAAAATTTATAAATTACTAAAATTATTAAAGTAAAAATTGTTAAATTATATAGATAAGGTTTTAAAAAATAAAAGTACATAAATTATTTGTAATTTCTTTTTTCTTAATCTCAACTTTACTTAATTTAACTATATAATAAGTGTGAGTCTGAGGTACGACGAAGGGTATTTTCGTGATTAAAAAAATGAGGGTAAATGTTTAACTCTCCAGATCTACTGTGATTCCACGTGTTACTTATGGCCAATTTCACGTTAAACTTTAATCCTTCTAAATTAATAATTTTTATGGGTAAATTTTAATTGTGTATTTCTCTCTCTCTCTCTGATTCTTCTTCCCATTCTCTCTGTTTGCTGTTTTTCTCCTTCTGCTGAGTTCTTGATCTTTTTGTTTTTCTTTACTTGTTATTCACTATTCTCTTGTTGCTTCTTTGTGTCATAGACTTTTCAGTTTCTTTTCTGCAAAGAGGCAGAGAATTGATTTCCTTTGGTTTTCCCCTGTTTTCTTTACTATGCATGTATTAATTTATAATGGTAGACACTTTCTAAATTAATATATTCCGCTTTCAGGCCACTTGTATGAACTGCAGGTTTTAACTTCTCAGGAAGAAGACTTTTGAATCTTGTCTGCAATTTGTAGCTTATTTGTAAACCGGGTTATATAGGAACTTAAATACTTAATTAATTCATTACTGTGTCGCCTTCTACTTTTTGCTTTAAATTTTTTTTTTTCATGTGGATACTCTTTGTTTTTTCTTGTTTCTAAGAAATACCGACATCTTGAGCTTTTAGATAGGAGTAATTTTTTTAATTGAATTTTCTGTATTATACTTTAAATTGATTTCAAAGATCGAGGCAGTGATGATAATTCTTTATCTGCCATAAACAGAATCAAATTCATATCTTGGCTTCGTAAATCTTGGATTATGTGATTTGCGGGTTCTCTATATATCCCTTGCAACAAGTTTTTTGCAGCTATGACATGGTTTCCCCCTCTTTGCCCCAATAAAAATGTAAATTTGAGCCTCAATATTGCAATTGATCCTTCTTAGACGATATTGATGGAAACCATTTTCATATCTTGTGATCTTAGCTCATAGAAAGGCAGCAACAGAAAATGAAAATTACGTACTCATTTATTTAGTCAATTTTGCTGCTAAACCAATGATCTCTTACTGGATAAAACTAACAGTACTTACATTTTTTGTCTCTGGCTTCGCAAGATACATATTGTTGTTGTCGATTTCTATGTTGAATATTTGTGATTCATTTAGTTGGAATATGATCATGAAATTTTAATTTTACATGTTCTCTAAAGTAAAAGTTATTCAAGATGGAAAAAAAGTACACTGCCTCCCCAGTAAAAGGTAATTTAGGCACTCTTTTGTTCTAACGCTGTATGGTTGGTTATAATATTAAATGGTTGTTCTTTATCTTTCATGTAGCATGGTACCAATGTGTGTCTTTTAAGAATAAATTAAATGTTAAAGACTACAAAATTTAGACTTATATAAATAAACTTCATGAAACACTTGCTAAACAAATGTCTAATCTAACAATAAAAGAAAGATATTGAACTACAAGAATATGCATTACACTCTTTTTCATTTTACTGTTTGAGATATACCATTTATGGATAAATTATAAATGAGAAACAATATAAGTGAGTGAACTAATTGAAGTTTATCAGTATTGGAGGTAAGTATGATGGTTGCCATAAATAAGTTGACGAGAATTAAAACTATGATGATATCCATATTCTTGCAGCTTGAGTTTTAAATCTCTGTGAAAAAAAAAATGAAGTTACATCTATGCTAATGATCTTAATTGTTGGCATTGAACAACTTTTCTTTTAACTATCTTAGATATTTTTTATGATTATAAAATAATTTCACTGTCAAACTCTGAGCAGATGTAGTACACTAAGGCTATAAAATATTATTTCTATTTTGCTACTGAACGGTGGAAACTATAATTTGACTTACTAAATGTTACAAGTCCTAAATATATTTTTGATAGAATTATAAAGTTATACCATGTCATGAAGTAGAAACATAATGCATATCACAATTTGATTATGAAAGGAGGATATTTTAAATTAAAATTAGAGTGGTCGCTTTTAACTTTTGGTGAAAAGGTGTATGCTGAATTAAATTGTCGAAGTAAGTAAAAATCTGGATAATTACTGGTCATATTGAACTTGAAGAAGTGTCGGCATTTTGCAGGTAACTACCTACCTATTCTTTTGCATTTATTTGAATTGCAAATTCTTCATCTGTCCCGTTTAATGCCGACAGGGTATTCATAAAGTCTTTGTCAGTATACTAATTAATATAATGGTTGAAATTTTTGCTTTATATCTTCAAATTGATTAGAGATCACTGGCTAGTAGTTTAAATAATAATTTTTGCGCAATTTCGAAATTGACATATGTAAAATATAGTGTAGCCTTTTCATTCACTAGATCTACACAAATTAACCTGTGCAAATTAACTGAATATTAATCATAGAGGAATGGGGGTCTAGGGCAAAAGTATTATACAAGATACTTAAATTGTTATTTCAATTTGAAATATACTTTAGAAAAATCATTGTAAGTTATGCATGAACGTAATGCTCATAACTCCCCTCTAGACCTGTCCTTAAGATTCAAATAAGAAAAGAGTTCCAAACCTTTATGCTTGTACAAGTGCTGCATACAAGTTCCGACCAAGATGATTAAAAAAGATTCAACCAATTTGAGTGGGTTTATCATTTGTAAGTATGAAATTAATACAATTTCAATAGTTATAACCTGTCCAGTTTATAGTCACGGCTCTTTGCCTCTTTGTTCTAAAATGTCTATGTTTCAACACCTGTATTCTTTGATGAAAGGTTCGTAAGACTAACTTATGTCCTTGTACTCTACCAAACAGTTATGTACAATGAGTAGTAACTCTAGCATGTAACATCATGTTCCCTTCTTTTTTGTTTCTGGTCAAAATTTTGCATAGGTTTTTAGTCCAAATTTTTAGACTAATTATGTCTCAGTACTCTGTCGGATAATTCTGGAAAGATCAATCACGCTGGAATTAGATATTATATATAATTCATTGGTTCATTATTGTCCAATGGTAAGCTTAATGAACTCAAATTGATAATGGTTGACCTTTAAACTAAAGAATTATACTAGAGTTGTGTGGACTTACCGTCCTTTGTGTATTTTATGATCTCATTTTTAGAAATTGAACAATATGTGATATTTTACCATTAGGACCGTCCTCATGCTTTGAAATATAAATACAAGGGATAGTGCATTCTATAGATACAGTTAATAGCTCAATTTATATTTCTTCTCTATTGCTTGAAATTATTATAAAATATAATGTGAAATGAATCGGAATATGCAGAGTCACGTTTTCTGATATTTCCTAATAGGGTGAAGCACTGGGTCACACTCGACGAACCTTATACGTATTTTCTAGTACAAGATTGTGATACTCTATCCTTCCTCTTAGAAACTGTGGCAATTTTAAGCATTTTATTGCTGCAAACAATGTCATGTTGGCTGATTGAAAATTCATGCCCATTATTATACTTAACCTTGAAATTTTTGGTTAATTGAATTGCTTTTTCCGTTTCATTTCATCACAAAGCGTGTCCTAAAAATATTTGGTCATTCTACAGGATAAAATTGATTCCATCATTGATTAATACTTTTCTTGAGGACACTTGATTTTGATGTTGTAATTCAAGAACCAAACATTTAGGAAATGCTTTGTCATGTCAACGTGGATGAGCTCTGAAGTTATCAAAGTGTCAAATTACAAATATTAATGTGATTGAATTAGATATTGATCTATTTTCAAAGTTTACTTAGATATTTTTACTTGCACTTTCTTATTATGTGCTCCTGAAAAAATTGGTTATAAATGCAAAATTGTGAAGTAAAAGCTTGCTCAAGATTATTAGTTTCATAGTAAATTATAAAGTAAAAAATTATTTAAAGATATTTATTTAAAAGCATAATAAAAAGTGACATCAAACACCCGTGCGTAGCACAGACACGCTCATATATATAGTACTAATATATGTGAATAACAGCACACCGTCAACATGTGTGCTTCCTAGTATTCACATTAAATTTGAGGTTACTTCTGTCATTTCAAGCTTTTTCATCGATTCTCATTTTCTAATTTAATATGTACGATTCATTCTGATTCGTCCAAGTTATTTAATCACTCTAGTAATTGTTAGCTTTTGATTGTGTAGACATGATTATCCTTTGGGGGGCTCATATTCATAATGATATTGATGATTATATTGGGTATTCTCTATTTTGATATTTGAATGAGTAATAATTGATTATTGTTCTTTCAGTCTATTTTGTACTTATCTGATATTAATTCACATATTTTAAGATGTCATAATTTTTTAAATTTATAAGCATTACTCTTTTTCATGCATCTGTAATCTTTAAAATAATAATTATCGACTAGATTAAATAAAAATAAATATTTTTATTTTAAATTTTTAAAATAATAAATAATTTTAAATAATTATTTTTGATTTATTCATATATAATATATAATAAATAATATAATATTTTTTGTATTAGATTCGGGCCATGCCCAAATTATCATGACTGGTTATTTAGAAAAAAAAATGTGTATAATGATTTCATTTTGAGGTTTAAGTCCCGAAAAAAAAGAAATCGCGAAAGTTGTCACATTTTTCTATTAAGGAAAAATGGTGAGCATCTTTTTTGATTAAAAAAAGAAAATGCAGTGAGCAAATTATACTTATATAATTAATTAATAATATTAACTTCACTTATATAAAATTAATATATATATATATATATATATATATAAACCATTCCCCCTGGTGAGGGAAACCCAATCTCAAGACAAATCTAGACTTTATTCCAATGAAACTCGACGCCGAAAGAAGTATCAATTGGTATGTATATGAAAACTACGTACATTTGTACTATTATTCTGTTGAAGACAATATCACTTTCTGCAATTATATATATATAATAAAATATATATAAACACACCGTCACTAATTAAATAACCATTCCCCCCCTGAGAGGGAAACCCAATCTCAAGATAATCTAGACTTTAGTCCAATAAAACTCGACGCCGAAAAAAGTAGCAATGGTATGATACGTAGAATCCAAAACTGGGTCCCAAATAAATTATTTTTTTATTAATATAAAAATAAATTTAATGAACTAAATAAATTTGCTGTACCAAATAAAATTGATAGTGTAAAAGTCATGTAACAGATTAAATTCGTCCATTATATATAAAATTAAATTATTCTCTATACAATTAAATTTTAGCATGAATAAGTTCATAGTGACAATAATAATAACAATAAAAATAATAATAATAAAAAATATATATTAATGCACAAAATATCAATATATAGTTAATAGATTTTTGACAATAAAAAAATAAAATAAAAAATAAAGAGAGTGGTGTTATCTTTATTTCTATTTAATGTTTTCTTGTTTATAATATAGAATGTATTTTTATATGTTTTTACATAATTATCTTTAAAGTAATATTATGTTGGAGATATTATCGTTGCAATTTTATAAAGTTAATTTTATTTTTTAAGTTTTTAGTTTGGAAATATAGTATAATGACAGTGTAATGAAAGTAAAATTTTAATGCTATATTATAACTAATCACATTTTAAAAATATGAGATGCAAAATATTTCATAATTTTTAATATTTATACAATTGATTTGTCTAATTTCAATGTTTTTACTCTTTCACTTATTTATATCTTTACATCATTAAGTTATCTATAAAGAATGATCATTTAAATTACAATTTATATATTTTGTAGATGAATTTAAATTATATTATATTATTAATTACTACTCTCAAGTTCTACCTCTTTTTATGAGAGTTACATTACGAACAAAAAAATTTAATTGGCTGCTAATAATATTTATATCTAATAGTAACATTTATTAGAATATATATTTATATTTTGCTGGTCGAAGACATAATCATAATGTGACAATTGTTCTATTTTTTTGAGTGAAACATTTATAATCAAAATCAAAACTTTGATGTAAATTTACAGAAAGCTTAACTCAGAACAGATATTATGCAAGAAATGAAACATTTGTGGTTCAATTTACTAATTTTAGTAGGTGATTTCAATTTTGCATATGCTTAAAATTTAATTGTATTCGAATTAATTGAGTCCACTATATATAATAAATTATTTTTACATCGTCAACTTTTACTGTTAAAATGAATTAATTTAATTTTATATATTATTTTTACATCGTCAACTTTTACTGTTAAAATGAATTAATTTAATTTATATATTATTTTTACATCGTCAACTTTTACTGTTAAAATAATTAAGTATAGCAAACTTATTAAATCCGTTAGATTTATTTTTATATTAAATTAAAAAAATATTTTATTTTTATACCTATTTAATATTTAAGACCTATTTCAGTTCCGAATCCATGACACGTATATGAAAATTACGTAGGTTTCTACAATTATTCTGTTAGAAAGACAAATTCACTTTCTGCAGTTGAACTAAGCAGATTCAGAATTGAAAAAGACAGAGACAGTAATTTTGTCCAAGTAACATTCCCAAAAAATTCCCTTGATGTAGAGTCGTAGACAACCTTTTTTGTACTTTATTCTTTAGTTATCCTTCCCCTTACATTGAGTTCTCTCTCTCTCTCTTCCACTCAGCCATGGAAGATGCAGTCCAAGACTCTACCTCGTCAAACCAGTCTTCTGAGAGAAATGAACCAGTGAGATCAAGATGGAATCCAAAGCCGGAACAAATCCTAATACTTGAATCCATCTTCAATAGTGGGATGGTAAATCCACCAAAAGACGACACAGTTAGAATCAGGAAAATCCTGGAACAATTTGGCGCCGTTGGAGATGCAAACGTTTTCTATTGGTTCCAAAACCGCCGGTCAAGGTCTCGCCGTCGTCAGCGACAAATTCAGGCGAGCCTAAGTGCTGCCAGCGATAATAATAGTGGAGGTGGTGGAGAACAAGCTGCAAGGTCTAGTAGTGGCGGTGCAATTCAGTTTGACACAGGTAGTACTGAATCTATTTCATTCCCTATGGCTGCTGCACCTTCCAATTATCTTGTTCTTGGTTCCTCCTCCTCCTCTTCTACTTCTTCTTGTGGAGGAGTTATGGAAAATGCAAATGATGGTAGTGATGGCCTCTTCTCCTTTTCTGGTCAAATGGGTCTTCCAGAAATTGACCAAAACTCTTCTGGCACCACAATTTTGTGCTCGCCAACAGACAATGCTAACTTGCACTACCAAACGGGTATTTCTCTTGCTCAAGTTCCAACGATCATTTGTGCAACATTGTTTCAAACTACTCCCTCCATAAATTTTTACTTCTTCAATATTTGATTTGATACGAGAGCAATAAATACAATAATAATTTTATTATATCTCTTTATATATAATAAATTTAATTTCTTGGAAAATAATTATAATCGATATAATTTGCAAGTAAAACTGAACGGGGATATAGAAAACTAGTATTGATGAGAATTAGTGTTGTTGCTACTTTACTTCAGTTTGTTCATGTTTGAATTTGATAAAGACTTTATTCTCGCAATAAATAGTGGCGTTTTTCTGCTTGCCTCGGAATATGGTAGGAACACTCCGCTTAGAACCATTTTTCATCGGAAGAGGCAGTAATTTTGAAGGAAAGAAATTATTTGAGTGAACTTGACAATTATTGAGTTTACATATCGTACCTGATGGCATTAATCATAGCTTCAGAGCAAATTTTGATGTAATCTCGGCTTCACAAATCATAGATACTATTATATTTCATTTTTGAAGCAAAAAGAAAAACAAAGATTTACATATCATATCAACACAATTTGTTTTCTTGAATATTTACTAGGAGTAGTACTATTTTGCTAGTCACTTATGTTTCAACACAGGTGCTTAATTACCATATATGACATGCTGTTTCAGGATTTATTACAGTTTTTATTAATGGAGTAGCAACAGAGGTGCCCAGAGGGCCTCTTGCCATGAAAGCTATGTTCGGCCCAGAAGACTTAATCTTGTATCATTCCTCTGGGGTGCCACTCCTAGTTAATGAATATGGTTTTATTGTTCAGAGTTTGCAGCATGGTGAAAGTTACTTCCTGGTAAGCTCTCATTAATTCCCACCAAATTATCTATCTTTTCGATTATTTAGGATTTGTGCATTTAGGTCAACATAATTTGTTTTCTTTTTTTCCCTCTTTGCGGTCAAAAGGTAGGGGAAGTTGCCTGCAATTTGCGTGTAGGATGAAGGAACCCTCAATTCCATATGCGTCTATTGTGTCTTTTTTTTTCCCCCCTGTTAACTAATTATTCCATAGCTTGATAATCTTTAAAAAAATTTTAAAGAAAAAATCATGAGGAATTTAACCCTTTGTTTGGATGGTAGTTACCCATGGTATAATATTGTATAGTTAGTAAGAGTACCATGTTTGTTTTAATTGTTATTCAAAATATATAGTATGATATGATTTAATTTCATGGTTAGGTAACCATGAAAAGCCTTACTTTATGAAACCATCAATTTGGTGTAATTTCATTGTTACCTAATTTGTCTTTTCAATTATGCCCTTAATTAATATTACATAATTCTATTTTACTTTTTATCCTATATTATTTAACTTCGCCCAAATATCCTACCCTATAGCGTTTAATTTCTATTTTGCTTCAATCCTCTTTTTCTAGGTTTGATTTCTTAATTATTTTTTTTTATAAATCTGCTTATTTTGACATATATTCTTTTATTAATTTATTTAAAATTTGCATGAATTTAATAACTTAATATATTTACAAGGCATAATTTGTGACAAATTAGCATAAAGAAAATTGTCTGAAATTATTTTTTTTAGTAATTATTGATAAATTCAACATATATAATAATTTAGGGTATTTAGATAAACTTATCAGTTACGATACATTCAAACCAAACAATAAAAATTTTATTAAACAGCAACAAACAATACAGTCTAACTAAATATTACATTATACAATATAGTACTGTACCGTACGTTATGAAATCATGAGTAACCATAATTCAAACAAAGTGTAAGTGATAAGTTAGTGTTATTAAGAACTCAGGTTGGGTACTTGGGTTAGTTTTTATATTGCTCAACTGAATAATCTTCTTTGCCTTTTTGAAGAACTGATCTACCCTTACCTCAAAAGCCAATTGAATATTTGCTACCTTCGTACACCTCCTGCTCGCTTAGATTTGAGTCTATATATGTTATAGTAACAACTACTTTTCCCCTTTAATCAGCCTATGGTTTGAAACGTGTATATTTGCATGAAATGTAACGGCAAAAGCGAATTTAGAATTTAAATTTTGTGCGTTTAATATTTAAGTTTTTTAATATTGAATCTATGACATTTTAAAGTTATAGTTTATATCTATTATTTATTATAATTTTAATATATTTTTATACAAAAATCTATGCTCAGCGTTGAAAGTACTGAATTCAAATGAACTTGATACCGATATGCTGCCACCGCCTATGTAATGGAATACTTTAAAGATTGTATATCTTCTGTTCAACATAAAAAATGTTAACCAGTACCACTGTTTTAATTAGTAGATCAAAATTATGATAAGGGCATTTCTTTCTCCATTTTGTTTAAGAATAAACAAAATTTCTCTTACATTGTCGGCCAAATCATTAGAATACTGAGTCTTTTTAAAGGACGAACTAGGTCAGTTCCTTCAAGGCATATAACTTTCTGAATTTTAGCCTGGTTAAAAGACTTCGATTATATATGGAATGGTCCAAGGGGGTAAGTGTTAATTTGTTGTGACTTACCAATTGAAAGAACTCATTCAACAACTATGCAAGAAGAAAATTGTGATAAAATAAATCAATATAAGAATTTTTACGTGGAACTCATTATTCAAGGGAGGTAAAAATCACAACCTATCTTCTATAAGATATTCCAGAACTTTCTATTATAACTCGAGCAATTTTAGGGTTATAACCTTTTGTACATCAAAAGGATTGTCTCTAACAACACATATCCCAAATCTCAACAATTCTCCTTAATTATTATTATCTTCTCCAACTCTTTCAAAGATCCTATCCAGTCTAAAAAGTCCCTTTACAACTTAATCAAAATCAACATCTAATACAAGTCACTAAAAATGTAAAAAAGCATAAAGTTTTGGACCATGAGAATCTAATTGTTATAATTTAGAACATTATGAATAAATTTGATAGGAATGCATTCTTCGTTGCACCAGTTTACTCTTCTTCTTTAAGTCTCTCTTGTGTAGACTTTGCTCTAGTTCTTTAGTTTCTCTTCTTTTTTTATGGTAACTGATAAAGAATCAATATAATGCCTTGTGTAAGAGTTTGAATAATCGGTTGTAACTTCTCCTAATCCAATCAAGATTTGGTTCAAGACTTTTCAAGAAATTAATCCTTGTTTGATTTGGTTTGGATTCGGTCAAGCATCTCCTAATTCCAAGCTAATTCGATGTGTTCAATTATATTAAGTTTTCAGGTCTTGAACTCCAGTTCTTTGTAGAATTGAATTAAGTTTTAATCTCAATTCTCCAAGATTCAGTGAAATAGCTTCTCTTGCAAAGACCAAACAGTATCCAGTTCTTATTTGAAGGACCTGGTTTTCTCAGCAATTTCTCACTTGTTGCCAGCTTCACCAATTCCTTTTGGAGATCTGCTAAGACCTGTTTCTTGTATTTCTTTGTCCATTCTACTTGTGCACTGTCATGCCCCAAATCCAAGGAAGCGCGACTGACATCCGATGCCTCATTGACCAAGTGAACCTATAACTAACCAACCAACAATCGATAAGCCTGAGCCGATGAGGCTTGACATTACAACAATATAATAACAGAAAGAAAGAAACAACTATCATCATAGTCTACAATGAAAGTTGGACTTCAAACCAATGCTTAAACATTATGGGGTGTTATATGCACAGTTGGTCACTTGCACATTATTTTTCAATCATCAAAATATCATATGATCTTGAATTAAGATTCAGATCAAAACATCTCAACAAATTCTCCCTTTTTAATATGATAAACTCGTAACAACTTCATATTTCTTTATGTGCACTCTACCAGTTTCAATCGTTTTTCATATGCTTTAAATGTGCATCGTCTCCCTTAGGAATAACTTCTTCGTTGACAATCTGCCCCCTACGAACCAGTCATTGTTGATCTATCTTATGACTTTCTCTACTCCTAAATTCAGTAAGAATTTAAATCTTACTTCAATCTCTGCTCTTAACTTCAGTAAGATGTTAAGCTCACTTTAGTCTTTGTCGACCTTAGCAAGATGTTAAGCTTATTGTAATCTATGTAGATTGCAACAAGATATTAAACTTGCTTTAGTCCACATAAGTCTTACCTTCCATTCATTGCAACCCACTAGATGGGTAGGTTTTTTTGATCAAGTAATGTTTGTAAGCTCACTTAATTGGCGGTAGAGACTTACCTTCCACTCTTTGCAATTTCTATAGATGGATGGGTTTGAGAACCTGATCATATCCATATGTCTTTGTCAAAACATCTCTTCATTGTTAATATAAGGACCAGGTTCTTTCTTCTATCTACTAAGATTTACAAATCTTTGTACAACTTTATACAATACATGAGTGTGTAGCCTTCCTCTTTATCACCTTATTCATTATTTTTTCTCGGGGCACTTTTATATTTTCTCCATCAATGTTGAATATATCTGGTGCTTCTACATAGAATTAAGTTTCTTTACAAGTAAGAATTTGTTTCTTTACAATTTAGTCTACTAGAACATGAATACAGTGCATGAATATCTCTGATATATGCATATCTCTGAATGTATGCATCGGGTATGTCCGCTGTCCACTGTCGTTGGGTTAGGTAGAATGCTGACTTTGATAGAAAATTCACATAATCCTCCATGTTCGATGCTCTTATCAAAATGTGTCTATTACATAGTAATCCAATATTGCATTCTCCCTTCATCTCTCATTGTTTTGGAATCATCTTCCTCAAGTCTTGAATATCTAACCACCCATGGGAAAATTTTTCAATGACTGCATATTGTAAATTCTCCTTGTAGATCATTTGAGTGATCTCTTCTTCCTCCCATATAACATTGGATTCACCATAGAGATATGTTACATGCTTTATTAGCATGGATTTTGTTATGACTGGCGCAAGACGCACGACGCACTTTCGAAGCATAATCTGGATGTGTGATTGGGTTTTGATTGAATGACTAGTCTCAGAAGGAGGCAGTCCTGAAGAACTGGTGGCCATGGCCACCGGACTTTATAGGAAAATTAGGGTTTATTGGCAGCAGGGAGCATTCTTATTTACTCTTCGAGTTGCTCAACTTCAATTCTTATTCAGTTGCTTTTTAAAAGAAAAAATTGGGCTGGTAAAAGATGTTTTTCTATGAGTGATGGATTACTCTTCACGACTCTTCTACTCGGAAACATAAATGAGTTGATTAAAGACGTGATTTACATTGCAAAATCACTTTATTTTATATATATATCATATTTATTTATTTACTAAAAATCCCCAGCCAAGAAAAAGAAGTTATAGGATTGCTCCCTCCCGTGAAGAGTTGCCACCGTTTAATCTCCTTCTTAAAAATTTAATTCTATATTTTCTCCAATCTTCTGATCTGATAACTCTTCGTCCCTCTTTTATATTTCGGTAAGTGAGAATTCTGCGAAGTTAATTTGACTTATTCGGAAAAAAAGTATGTCAATTTGGATTTACTTCACTACTATTTTGAGTGTTTTGCTTTATGCTCTCTTAAAGTTATTTGGATTGGTAATTGCTCTAGCTATGAAAAATCCTCTATCGATGTTGTTTTTATTATATCAAATAACCATAGTGGATATTATGTAATTGGTTTATACCTTCTTTTTCTAATATCTCCCCCCCCCCCCCCCCCCATTTGGTCTTATAATATTATTTTCTGTTTGTTCTTTATTTGAGTTTAGATATAAATTATTTGAACAGAAATTGTCCCTATTTGAAATTCAATATGCTTTGAGAAATTAGTATATGTCGAGTTAGAATAGAAAAATGGATACTTTCTTTTAAAAGATAAATAATTAGGGTGAGTCGTGTTATTCTAAATTTTTTAGTTTTCTTATATGAGATCAAGTTCGCACATCTTTCTAATTTGCTTACTTTTTGTAGCCATTCATTCAAATATCTTACATTTTAGTTTTGATCTTAGAGGTCATAGTACAAATGTATGTGTCTAGATAGTCCGAATATATAAATTTTAATAACACAACTAGAGGCGCAAGCAAAGAGGTGCGAAGGGGTTCAATTGAACCTTATTCGTTCAAATATTGTACTATGAAAATAAGGTAAATATAAATTTTTTTAAACATATATATGAATTGTTAAATTCCTTTGGCCTTTTTTTTTTGAATCCCCTCATCTGAATTTTCTGGCTTCACCATGCCACTAGTTATAAATAGATTCAAAAGAATATATTATGAGGATAAAGGAGAGTAAGGGTAAAAATTGAAAGTAAATATCCGTAAGTTAGTCTGGTCTAATACTTATTCCATCTTCTAGTGTTCATCTCTGCATGCTAAGGGTGAGATGAGGTGTGGAGAAATCAAAAGTTATAATAATCATGATGAGCTGAAAATTCCTTTCAAATTTAAAGTAACTCATCGAAAATTTTTAAAGAAATATATGATATATTAATAGTTTGTTATTATATACTATTACAAATATTTTTCACTTTACTGAATTTTTGAAGTTGGAGTTGAAGATGAAGATGTTCGATTATAGTTTTAAAATAATATGTGGTTGTTTGGATGTACTTTTTCTTAAAAAAATATAAAATATAATTTAAATAGGATTTTTTTAATAAAAATAAAAAAATTAGGATAAAAATATTTAAAAGAAACATATAGTGAAAGTGAAAACAAAATTTTGAGTGTTCTTGAAGTTGTATTTGAAATTAAGTTGTATTTGAAATTTTCATGTTCATAAAAATTTGGAAAAAAAAAAAACAAATAATTACCATGGCCAAATAGATCCTTAGTTGGCCTTTTTCTGTTGGGGAAATTACACAATTGGCTCTCAACAGAAAATATTATCTACGTAAAAGTCCGTTTTCTATTAGAAGTTTTAAAACAATTACTATGTTTTATCCAAAGTAAACGATAAAAACATTTGTCAGATTGAAGAACTTGTTTTCTGGATTTTGATGATGCAATGGCTTGAATTTTCACATTATATCAGAAAGAGGAATTTGATCTTTTCAATGTTAGGTTTACTTTCATTTTATCTCTTTGCGCAATTAGTTACTGTCTCCCTTATAAGTTATTTCTCACCTTTTGAGTGAATACGAATTTTTTTAAAAAATATTTATTTTATTAATTATGATCCAAATTAAGTTTTAGGCATTTATATAATTATAATTTATTTTTATTAGGGATAAAATAAAAATTTTAAAATTATTTTGTTTTTAATATAAAATAATAGATATTTTTTTAAGACAAATTAAAAAAGAAAGTGTGTCATACAAATTAAAATAAAATTAAGTAATATAGTATTTTTTCTGTCAATTTTTACTTGTCTACTATATTCAAAGTAGATGTTTATTTTTTATTTGTCTAATTTTAAAATATCAAGAGATAATTTATCATTTAGTTCTTAATCTACTATTATTATTAGTTATATTTATTTCTCAAAATATTGAATTTATCATATTTAAAAAGAGACATATAGTAGAATTGTCAATTCATTAACTGCTCTTTAAATGGTGTACAATTTTAAAAATCAAGAGATAATTTATCACTTAGTTCTTAATCTACCGTTATTATTAACTATAGTCATTTCTCAAAATATTGAATTTATCATATTTAAAAAGAGATATATAGTAAAACTGTTAATTCATTTACTGCTCTTTAACTGGTGTATCAAGTTAATACCGAACAAGTAAAAATTGAAAGAAAAGATATCATCAATTTTACATTCTAACAAATTGGTGCTTCCTTTAATTCAAAATAAATAAATTTCTGATACTTTTTTTTATTGCAAAATAAATAAATTTTTTAAAGTCTAAAATGTATTGATTATTATTTTTTTCAAAATTACCTTTTTCTTTAGTGAGATCCTTAACTATTTTAATTTTTAAATTTTTTTAAAAGAAGTAAAAAAGTAATATTTATAAGTTATATTTTAATTAATATTATTAATTAATTTCTTTTAAAAAATATGTCATATTTTAAAAGCTTATTTATTTTGGAAAGGAGGGAGTGCTCGGAACTTAAGTTAGCATGACAATGCCCTTTAACAAAATTACTACCATTTTATGGGTTGTGCACTACTTTAAGGGAGACTAAGACTAATGAAGATGCAATCTGTTTTTACAGGTTTCAAGACCAGCTTAAAGTGAACTGTACGACCTTTGACTTCTTGAAGATCTATCCTTGTACTTTTGTTTTCTATCCCAGTAGGTTAAATTTTCTTACACGTAATAAATACCCATAGTTTGTTATGATGCATATTCTCTTTTTTTTTTTTTTTTTCAATACCCCCTCCCCCTCCGGGCCCAACCAATATACCATTTGTTTTCATTCAGGGAAAAACAATATAACGCAAAAATTCTAGTCGTGAATTTGTCAATGTTATCCTAGTTGAACTTCATTTTTGGACCGGAACGGATCTATAGATTGGATGTAGATTTTTGGAAACTCAATAATTTTTGTTTGAAAAATGTATTTATATGTGAAACGCATTAAACGTGTGATAAACATGATCTAGGAATCATTACCAAGGTTCTTTGTTTGCTCCGCGTCAAAGGAAAAACAAGCAAAATCTCAGGTCTCTTTTATTTTGTTTCTCTTTCGCTTTTTACAAATCATAAAGTCAAACTAAAAGGAGATCACAAAATTCCTGAAAGTATTACTTTTGCTGAAAAGAAATTTCAAATTTTCAAAGCTTAGTGTTTAAAAAACTTTTGTTGTTGCCGCTAGCAACCACTAGCACCATCAGAGATTTCACCTTTTTTCTGATTATATATTTCGATTACAAAAATCAGTTGCAAATATTTCGTCTATAGTAATTGAAAGATTTGCATTTTTTATTTTTTTTAAATTTTTTTGATATCACTTCCGACAAGTGCAATCATAAAATTTGACGAAAAATTTCGAGAATGAAATATTCTAATTAGGACAGTTGAACAACTCATATGAAAATACTCGACTTAATTGTGACTAAATATCCCGACAACTGTAGTCAGAACATATTAAAAAATTTAATTAATTGTATTATAATTATTCGACTAGTGAAGTCGAATTATTTTAAAAGAATTAATTTATTAAAATTATTATTAAAAATAATCAATTATACACAAAAAAGCATACAATAAAAAATTAATTTTTATTAATTATACCAACTGTTGTAGTCGGGAAATAAAAAATAATTAAATAATTCTTTTTATTTAGTTTTCGGCTAGTCAGAATAGTTTCCTTTTATTCCTATTCAGTTATCGATATTCATTTCTTTAGGATTTTTATTTTAACTCCTCCTTCTTCGCTCCACACTCTCTTCCTTGTGATTTCTTCATTTAATCAGGTAATCACTCTCTCACCTTTTCCTTCTCCCTCTTTTATTTTTTTTGTTAATTACTTTTCCTATGCAGCAACACAACAATGATGCTAAGTGACAAAGACGATTTCAACAACTTGGTGGAATGTAGCGACCCGCATGTCGTTCCAAGGGGAAAGAACTTAGATCATTCGAAAAAGCTAGAATCTGCAAAAATTGATTGTGAAACAGTTAAGTGTTAAAAGATGACTTTTTGGGAGAGCTATTAGTTTCGGGGGACCGCTGCAGCGGTAGGATATCCGCTGTAGTGAGATAGTGGTGATGTTCGGAGTCCCTCGTAACGGATCAGAGAATTAACCGTTGGATCCGTCGTAGTGATTTCCTGACTGCTGTAGCGGGTCCGCTGCAGCGGACGACGGGAATCAGAAAGTGGGTTTAAGTGAGATTTTTGGGGTTCTACCTTATTATTTTCAAAAACACGATCAAAAGGGTTTGAAGGCGATTTTTCCCTCCAGAGCAGTGAATTCCTCTCCAAGGTAAGATTTTTGATTCCCTATCTCGATAATGGGTATTGTTGACCCCAGAATTCTTATAGACCCTTCAATGGTGGAATTTTAAATTGAGAAGAAGAGGGCTGGATCATGGGGAGTCAATGGGGTGGTTTGATTAGAGGTTTGAGGAGTATTGATCAAGCCCCTAGGATTACTTATTTGAAAACATGGTTTACGCGGGAATTGAGACCTAGAACTAGGTGGAATTAGGGTTTTACTTTTGAAAGTGTCCTGAAGGGAAGTGTTTGAACTTCTAGGACCCTTATTCGAAGAGTAAATAGTTAAATTACTCTATATTGTTATTGTGGATTTCGAACTTTCTGAAGCGTTGAGAAAGGGAAATGCTCTTGTGGAGTAGCTAACGTTCCATACCCAAAATCAAGGTAGGTTATGATTTAGAGGGATTAGACTCTGTATGATAGCATATATGTTTTGTGTAATGATGATATGCGATTGGTCTGTGGATATTATTTGTTATGAGAATTTCCTGTTGAAGAAACTGTTGAAAGAATGTGGATATGATGTTGTATTTGAACTGCTACAAAATTGTGTTAAGTTGTTAAATAAAGATATTTTACATTGTTATCGAGATGTATGTTGGTTTGTAATTATACATGTGAAGGAGTAGATTATAAACTCATGTATGTTTAAATAATGCACTTTTTTGTATTAAGTTAATGAGAATGGTTAAGGATAACAAAAATATCTTAAGATGAGAAGGCTCGTGCCCGAGGGGAGCATTCGGGTGAGCAATATTGGTTGAATGGCTCGTGTTCAAGGAGAGCATCCGAATGAGTATATGAGTAAGAGAAGGTACCACACCGGTACAATACATGAATTTTTAGAGTCCCCTGCAGGTCATGACTGGAAGGACAAAAATAAGTCCCTCTAGCATGTGTATACATTGACTTTGATGAAGGAGTGTTTATGGTGATATGGAGAAGGCGTGTGCCTGACATGTCACCATTTGTTTTATTTTATGATGTTTGTGTAACTTGTGAAAGTTTTGCAATGAGTATGTGCTAAGTGGTTGAGTGTAGTTGATGATCCTGTAATTGTAAATGAACCGAGAAAAGTGAAAAAAGATCCTTAATGGATGAATACCACGACTCGTTGGAAGCAACCACGAGTCGTGGTGAGACTTGTTGTGAGGGAAGTTGAGAAATTTCAAGAAGCTAACAACTGTTGATCGTACGACCCGTTAGAAGAGACCACGACTCATCCTATCAAGCCGTGGTATGAATCTGAAGTCAAGTTTTGGGCAGTGTATATGATGGATCATACCATGAGTCGTGGTAGCCTCCAACAACTTGTAGGTACGACCATGGGATCGACCAGTACAGGTTTTCAAGGTGATTTTATTAAGGGTATTTTCGTCCTTCCTATGCTTTAGGGACCTAAACTACGTCATTTTATGTTGTTTTCTGGGCATGTTAAGATAGGTTAAGTCCCCCTTGAATATGTCACTCCCCGCCTTTAGAAGCATGACTGGCACCTGGTGCCCTACTTGGACCTGAACTACTGAGCTAACTGAGCCTAAGCACCTCTGGTGCAGGGCTGACTCTAACTAGAATCAAGAAAACAACAAGCTATATAGTGCCTGTAAATACAACCCCGACCGACAAGGCCTATAGCCACTTGTGAAAATAAATAGCTAACTAGAGACAAACAATCATAGGAGTCCTATGCGGGTCGACAAGGCCACCATGATATCTAGTTATAACTGGAAAGTAAAATCAGATGCTAAACTGAACTATGGCTGACAAGGCCACCAATCAACAGCCAAACAGGGCCCCACACGACCAACACACATAATCTAAAACACATATGGGCCCCACACAGCCGATATTATCTAACCACAGGGAAGTAACACAATCTGCAAGCCTCTAGGAGTAATAAGATGGTCGGGACAGGGCCCCGACCTACCCATACTGTACAAACAAAAGAAGTAAACCTCTATCACACAAGCTCCTGAAGAAGGTAGCTGACGGTTCTGTACGGCTGACTGGAACTACGAGGGACCTGCTCCTCATCTATCTGTACCTGCAAATGCAGCGCCCTAGCAGAGGGCGTCAGTATCACAGGTACTGAATATGTAAGGAATTAACTTTGAATGATTAAAAGTAAGAAATAGGACTGACAATAACTAAAGTAAAGAAAACGGATTGAAGATGACTGAAGTAGTGAAATCAGGGCTAAACATAACCGTAATAAGGAGGGTAGGGGTCTGACAAACGAGGCATCTTACTGTCTAACTATCAGTAACTAAAGCAAACATAAACCTTATCTGGCCCCCATAGGCCGGAAGGTACAATCAGCACAGAATAACCCACCTGGGCCCCCATTAGCCCTAGTGAGTACACCTCAATCTATATACCCTATCTAGGTCATACTGAGTCAACTACCAGCTATAAGCGTCCTGCCGATCCCCTGGGTCTGCAACTGGGCCCACTCGGCCCCTGACTGTAGTTGTGTCTAAGTCCGGAGGACTCCCGATATCTATACCCCGAGCTAAACGCTCGGCGGGGGTGTGTATAAGGCCAACCATGACATATGAGGATGTGGATCCCCATCTTCATCCCTTGCGGATGGCATGTCGCTCTGTAGAGCGACGTAATCTCGCCCCTAGCGGGCGGCAACACAGCTACTAACCCTAGGGTGGTCACGAAAGTTATACAGGTGTAATCCAGCCTGAAACAATACAAATTACGAGTCTCAAATGACAACAACAACTAGACATGATAACATACTCCTAACATGCTTTACTGGGAATTCATATAGGACTACTATGCTGAAGAAACTAACTTGCCGAAAGAAAATGCCTTAACATACCTCGTTTGCTGTTTACCGATTAACTGGCGAGTTTTGGCTCGTGTTCAACTGCGCTTCTCAAATGTAATCATGTTAACGGAAGAATAGGGCTACTTTATTACTATATTCGAAGAAAACAATAACTTATATTTATATATATTGACTATACTTCAACTTATCGAAAGACGATCAAAAACTCATAATTTCTCGGGAATCTAGAAGGGAGAAATACTTACTTTAGGCACGTGATCATATTGACACTAGTTTGAAATAATTCCACCAACTTAGGCTCAGCGGGAGGACGATTCTCCAGGCGTATTTTACGAAAATAACTCCGCAACGATGCTCTCTGCAGCCTTGTACTTCACTACCCGGAGTTAATTTTGGACGACGTTTAGCGGCTTAATCAGATGATTTATAAATGTTTTCCTAGGTTTCCCTCTGTTTTGGCCATGAATATGTGAATATGATCTAACTTCTAAGTGTGAGGCCTTTATATACTTGAGGCGGTAGACAAGGCAACGTGGCATGCTACCGGTCGTGGGGCGTGCCACTTTGGGTAATGCGGAGGGGGCTTCTCCATGCCACTTTTCCCCTCTGGGCAACTTGGTTCGGCCTCCTCCAGTGAAGTCCCGACTTTGCACTCGTTCGGCCTTTCCCCGGGCCCTTTCCTCGTACGTATGGCACTCTAAAACTCTTAACTAACGTATGAATAGGCCGAGTAAACGTTAGAAACTTACAGGGTGTAACAACATAGTCATTCCCATGCATGCAAAATTAGGAAGAATTAAGAGAGATCAAGCCTATCCTCAAGCTCTTCTTCATCAATTCTCCTTTGAGCATTCAAGGAACTTTGAAATATGATCTTACCCAGGTATGTAGGGTTACGAATGGGTGTTTCCGTCCACACCCATGCCTAATCTCTATTAATTTATGAAAAATTGATCAAAATCTCATGGGATTTTAACTCCAATCTTGTGGAATTTTAATGATTTACTAATGGGTGTCCTAAATTATGATTTACATCATATTTTTGAATTTTAACAAGATTTTACAACTATTTTGATTATAAAATTATTGATTTCGTTTTCTACTAGATTAAGCCTAATTATGTATGATCTATGATGAATCAGGTTATGATGTTTACTTAAATTGTTGATATTTATAAACCCAACATGATTTACATTTTAAAATATGGATTTATTCAAATACCCATTATGATTTGATGATTTACAAGTTATATGTATGATTTTCAAGTATGCACGAAACCTATGATTTTAGAATTATGTTTTGGCCGACTCACGGGCCTTATGTCATGGCTAGTTCACGTATGTACAAATATGTTCATGATTGTTATGATTTAACTAGCTCATAAATTCATCCATATTATACTATGAGCACTATATACGTTTTGGGAGTAGTATTTAACACCGAGTAGGTTCTGCCCCGGATCTCATATACTACGTGCGACCATAGGATATGTTGGGACCTCCTTTGTGACTGTCCCTTTGCCCAAATGGCCCTTTTCATGTTTGATCACGTCTTTCATGGTTCTAATGAACACCCTCCCGACTAGGATTACAAGTCGGGCTCCATGTGTGCTTATAAGGGGTATGTCGGTTATGAGAATCTCTCACTAATTCTCATGATTTATGCATGTTTATGATTATATATATTGGCTCAAGTTATGTTCAATACAAATCTTCTCTCATGATTATGATTACGATTGTATTACAAATGTTTTGAAAACCTTGGGCCTTATGTTATGTTACGTATTTATGATATGCGCATGATTTCCTACTCACATGGTGTTTTTGAGTTTTTACATATATAAAATGTCCTTTTTTTACTTACCTTGCATACTCAGTACATTTCACGTACTAACCGTATACTTTCTATGCTGTATCATTTCATGATACAAGACCCGGCTTTCAGGCTCATCTCCATCCGTAGTCCCTTCCAGAAGTTCGCTACCATCTTGTTGGTGAGTCCTCATGTTTCGAGGGCCGTATGATTAGACATTTCTGATGCTTTTCTATTTCAGTTTGTCCAGGTTAGTTGGGGGGTTGTCCTATCAACCCATCTTATATGATAGAGGCTTTCAGACCGTATATAGTATTCAGCTTATGTGTATGTCTAGTGCTTCCAAATGTCATGATATCATATGTTATGTTTACGTTTCTGCTATGTCTTATGTTCAGTCTTTCTATTAAAGTGAATGAAGTTAGATATGCTTATGCCATGGGTCAACTTGGAGACTCTCGGGGTTCCTTGTCCTGTGTTACGATCTGGGTCTACATTCGGGTCGTGACACCGCCAGACTGTGATATTGATTTCTGTATACATTTAGAACTAGGGACTCGACCCATTTCTATTCCACTATATCGAATGACACCTGCTGAGTTTAGAGAACTCAAGGAATAGTTGCAAGAGTTGCTTAGTAAAGGGTTCATTAGGCCGAGTGTCTCTCCATTGGGCGCTCCAATTTTATTTGTGAAAAAGAAGGATGGTAGCATGCAGATGTGCATTGATTACTGTCAGTTGAACAAGGTAACTATTCAAAACAAGTACCCTCTTCCTCGAATAGATGATTAGTTTGATCAGTTACAGGGAGCGACTGTGTTTTCAAAGATTTACTTGAGGTTAGGTTATCATCAGCTAAAGATTTAGGCTGAGGGTATTCCCAAAATAGCCTTCCAGACCAGGTATGGGCATTACAAGTTTCTGGTCATGTCGTTCGGACTCATTAATACACAACTTCATTCATGTGTCTGATGAATGGTATCTTCAAGCCTTACATAGACTCATTTGTGATTATGTTTATTGATGATATCTTGGTGTATTCTAAGACCAGGCAGGAGCATGAGAATCATTTGAGAATAGTGTTAGGGTTGCTGAAGGAGAAGCAACTGTATGCCAAATTCCCTAAGTGTGAGTTTTGGTTAGATTCAGTGTCTTTTCTAGGGATCAAAGTGGATCCGCAGAAGGTGGAGGCGGTAAAAAACTAGGCTAGACCAACTACCATGACAAAAATTCAGAGTTTTTTGAGACTAGCCAGTTATTAACATCAATTCGTGAAGGGTTTTGCATCCATTACCTCGGTGCTAACCAAGTTGACTCAAAAGCATGTACCTTTCTAGTGGTCGGAGGAATGTGAAGCGAGTTTCCTAAAGCTCAAGACTTTGTTAATCACAACATCTATCCTCGCATTACCGGTGGAAGGTAAAGATTTTGTTGTTTATTGTGATGCCTCACAGTTTGGGTGGGTTGATATGTTAATGCAGGAAGGACGTCATTGCTTAAGCTTCAAGGTAGTTGAAGGTGCATGAAAAGAATTACCCACGCATGACCTGAAGCTAGTAGCGGGTGTTCGCTCTAAAAATCTGGAGGCATTACCTGTACGGGGCTCGTTGTGAGGTATACATAGATCAACGCAGCCTACAATACATGTTTTCCAGAAGGATGTCAACTTGTGGCAGAGGAGGTGGATGGAACTACTCGAGGACTATGACATCACCATTCTGTACCACCAGGGAAGGTTAATGTGGTGGCAGATGCGTTGAGTCGGAAAGCAGTAAGTATGGGTAGTGTAGCTTGCTTGGAAGCTACTTGGCAACTGATGGCTAGAGAAGTTCAGACATTGGCAAACAATTTGGCGAGGTTATCATTGACAGAAGCAGGTGGGATATTACTAGCGCGAAGGCTAAATCATCCTTGTTGGAAGAAATCAAAGCAAGATAGTTTGTGGATGAGAATCTGGGTAAGATCAGAGATAAAGTTCTACGGGGAGAAGCTAAGGAAGTGGTGCTAGATGGTGAAGGGATCTTGAGAATAAAGGGACGTGTGTGTGTTCCCCGAGTTGGTGGGATAATTCAGATTCTCCTGGCAGAAGCTCACAACTCGAGGTACTCCATTCATCCTGGAGTTACCAAAATGTACCATGACTTGAAACAACACTATTGGTGGGGCAGGATGAAGAGAGATATTGTAGATCATGTTTCCTAGTGTTTGAATTGCCAGTAGGTGAAATATGAACACCAGAAGTCAGGGGGAGTACTTAAGCAAATGCCTATCCTCGGGTGGAAATGGGAAAGGATAGCTATGGACTTCGTAGTTGGTCTTCCAAAATCTCTGGGAAAGTTTGACTCCATTTGGGTCATTATGGATAGATTGACCAAGTCTGCCCACTTCTTACTTGTCCAAGTGACTTACAATACTGAGAAGTTGTCCATAAAGGAAGTGATTCAGTTGCACGGGGTGCCAGTGTCGATTATGTCTAATCAGGGTACTCAGTGTTCACCTCTCATTTCTGGAGGACCTTGCAGACAGAGTTGGGCACTAGGTTGTACATGAGCATAGGCTTCCATCCTTAGACAGATGGACAATAAGAAAGGACTATTCAAGTGTTGAAGGATATGTTCGGGGCCTGTGTTATAGATTTTGGGGGCCATTGGGATAAATTTCTACCCTTAGCAGAGTTCACTTACAACAACATCTATCACTTGAGAATTTGCATGGCGCTATTTGAAGCTCTGTATAGGAGGAAATATAGGTCTCCAATTGGTTGGTTTGACGCATTTGAGGTGAGGCCCAGGGGAAATCACTTGTTGAAAGAATCTTTAGAAAATGTTCACTTAATTCAAGAGCGTCTGGTGGCGGCTCAAAGTAGACAAAAGCAGTATACGGACGAGAAGGTGAGGGATATGAAGTTCATGGAAGAAGAACAAGTTCCGCTCAAGGTATCCCCCATGAAGGGGGTGATGAGGTTTGGTAAGCGGGGCAAGCTTAGCCCCAGGTACATCAGATGATTTGAAATACTTCGGCGTGTGAGGAAAGTAGCTTATGAGCTGGCGTTGCACTAGGATTGTCTGCGGTACATCGACATTCTATGTTTCAATGTTGAATAAGTATCACAGAGATGTGACTTACATTATTAAATGGGACCCTGTACTACTAGATGAGAATTTGCCCTATGAGGAAGAGCTGGTGCCGATTTTGGATATAGAGGTTTGAAAACTGATGTCAAAAGAGATTCCAATGGTAAAGGTCCAGGGGAAGAATCTTCCCACAGAGGAGGCCACTTAGGAGATTGAAGTTGATATGCAGACCAAATATCCTCAGTTATTTGTGGAATCCGGTACGTTCTCTTCCTTGCTTTTATTTTAGGTCGTTCAGGGATGAATGATGTTTTAATTGGTATCTGATGTAATGGCCCGTATGTTGTTATGAGGGGAACAAACTTAGATTACTCGAACAAGCTGGAATCTATGGGAATTGGTTGTGAAATAGCTAAGTATTAAAAGATGACTTTTTTGGGGAGCTACTAGTTTCGGGGGACTACTGCAGTGGTAGGATATCCACTGCAGTGAGACCATGGTGATGGTCAAAGTCCCTCTGTAATGGATTGGGGAATTAACCACCGAATCTGCCATGGCGGTTTCTTGACCGCTGTAGCGGGTTCGCTGCAATGGATGAAACTATTGCAGCGGATGACGAGAATCAGAAAGTGAATTTAAGTGGGATTTCTAAGGTTCTACCCCATTATTTTCAAAAATATTATCAGAAAGGTTAGAAGGCGATTTTTCCCTCCGGAGTAGTGAATTCCTCTCCCAAGGCAAGATTTTTGATTCCTTATCTCGATAATGGGTATTGTTGACCCTAGAATTCTTATAGACCCTTTAATGATAGAATTTTGAATTGAGAAAACCTTAGGCTAATAGACTAGGGCTGGATCATGGGGAGTCAATGGGGTGGTTTTGATTAGAGTTTTGAGGAGCAGTTATCACGCCACTGATTTTACTTATTTAAGAATGTGGAATATTCGGGAATTGAGACTTAGAACTGGGTGAAATTGGAGTTTTACTTTTGAAAGTGCCCTGAAGGGAAGGGTTTGAACTTCTAGGACCCTTATTCAAAGAGTAAATAATTAATTACTCTATATTATTATTGAAGGTTTCGAACATTCTGAAGCGTTGAGAAAGGACAAGGCTCCTGTGGAGTAGCTGACATTCCGTACCCAAAAATTAAGGTAGGTTATGGTTTAAAGGGATTAGACTCTATATAATCGCATGTATGTTTTGTGCAATGATGATATGCGATTGGTATGCGAACAATACTTGTTATGAGAATTTCCTATTAAATAAACTGTTGAAAGAATGTGGATATGATGTGATAGTTGAACTGTTATGAAACTGTGTTAAGTTGTTAAGTAAATATATTTTACATTGTTGTCGAGACGTTTATTGGTTTGTAATTATACATATGAAAGAGTGGATTGTAAATTCCTATATGTTTAAATAATGCACCTTGTTGTATTCAGTTGATGAGAATAGTTAAGGATAGTAATAATATCGTAAGATAAGAGGCTCGTGCCGAAGGAGAGCATCCGGACGAGCAATATTAGTTAAGTGGCTTATGTCCAAGGGGAGCATCCGATTGAAAATATGAGTGGGAGGTGGGACCACGCCGTTACAATACATGAATATCAAGAGTCCGCCTGCAGGTCATGACTGGAAGAGCATAAATAAGATCCTCTAGCATGTGTGTACACTGACTTTGATGAAGGAGTGTTTATGGTGATATGACGGAGGCGTGTGCTTGACATGTCAATATTTGTTCTATTTTATGATGTGTGTGTAACTTGTGAAAGTTTTTGAATGAGTATGTGCTAAGTGGTTGAGTGTAATTGATGATCCTGTAATTGTTAATGAACCGAAAAAAGTGGGAAAAGATCCTATGTGTGATACGTTGTGATGACTAAAGATGCTGAGTTGATCTTTCTATGATGAAATGCTTTAAACTGCATGTTGAGATGAGTTGTTACTATTTGATGTCTCTCCTCCGGACATTTTAATGCTTTTATTGTTTAGACTTATCTTTCCTAGTTTTATCCATAGATGCTTGGTGCAATGACTTTCGTATCTTGGGGAGTATTATTCGTTTTGGTTTAGATGGTTGTTACAGTTTTCGGATATTTCATTTCATTTTATTGTAAAGTGTTATTTACTTCTAAATGACTGATGTCAGGATAGTTGTTGGAAATCGTTGGTTCGCCCACTAGGGGGTTAGAGTGCCAACTAAATGAGGTTCGATTTTAACTTAAAATCTAATTAATTTCTACCTTAATCAATTTAGGACATATCATATTTGTTGTTTATTATAATACTGAAATACATTAGGCTGAGAGCACATGAATCTTCTTTTTGATTTCTGATTGAAGTAAAGAAGAGAACCTAATAGTTTTTGCCATACAACAAATATTGGATATGAAAGATACACCGATTTCAAGGAATTGATCTATTTGCAAATCTAACATGTTCTTCAATCCAAAAAAAGAAAAAAAAGAATACTAGTATAGTATAATTAGGAAAATTATTTTACAATGAAATATGTTTATATTTTAATGAAGTTTGGTGGAGGAATCATGGCTATTAGACTAGAGCTTTTAATCATGAAGCCATAAAGGACGTTTTCAACTCATGATTATGATGTTGGGATGATCTAATGAGAGTATGATAGAACTCTTTAGATTATATTCTCTCCCCTCCCCCCCCCCCCAAAAAAAAAATAGCTTAGCGTTCAGGTTAAAAGATATAGTATATTTACAATTTTTACAACTTCATATCCTTATTATATTATTATTAATCTCCATAATAACTTAAAATTATGAAAAAAGATATTAGTTGATTCAATAAAACAACATAACTTAAAATATTTGAAGTGTCGAGAAGTAGGTTAATGGAACTCTATCAGTCAAGCTTGGTTTTTCCTAACTTCTAGCTAGTTTTGATGAATTTTCAGATAATCTCAAGTACTTGATGTTGAAATGTGTGATCTGTCTTACCTAAAAACTTAAACTATTAGAAATAATATATTTTTATTACTTATTTTTGTGTTCACACACTCAAATTTGATGTATTATTATAGCAAGAAAAATATACATCGAAAAGATATATAGAGTTCCTTATAGAAGTTTGTAACCCAAAGTTTGTTACTCTTCGGGTTAAGTTTTGTAAAAGTTGTTGCAATATATAGACCAAAATAAACTCTAACAATGAGAATTTCGCAAATATTTTTTGTGGGTTAAGACACTTACTGTATATCTTATTAGTTGTCACTGTTGTTTCAACCTCATTATGTGCAGAGTAGAAAAAATCAAAAGATTTGAAGTGTTATTACTATTTGTCAAGCTGTTGCTTCTGTGATGAAAGTCTTAGTTCTAATTTGGCTATATTTGGATGAAGGACTTTCTTTTCACAATTTGTTGTCGTTGAAGTTACCTTTCCTTCTTTTGATAAATAGATTTTTTCGCCTAAGGTGATAGAAAGGAGTTGTATAAGCAGACTTTCAACCATTTTAATTTGAATAAAATAGATTAGTTTGAAATATCTCATCTATATATATCTTTTAATCTATATGTAGATGGATGCATATCATAATTGAATGTATAATAAGACTCATCCTAATTGTGCATAGTTGAAAGAGGAATTTAAAGAAGGGATTACTGAATTTATTGCTAAGGCACACTTGATGATTTTCTCATTGAAGGGATAATCCTTATGAAAAGTGTGAGTGTACCTAATTAATTAGTGATATAATTGGGGATACTTTTTGGACATACTCAGAGGCTTAAAACAAATGAAATGATTAGCTAAGCGCTTCTATGAACAGTTAAAGGTAGCTAGTCATACATTGTATGAAGGGTCAGTATATTCTAAGCTATCTGTTGCAGTTAGACTACTAAATACCTTGAAAGTTCGTAATACTAGATCCAGGATTTAAAAATGAAAAGTAATAGAGGTTTGAAAAATTTTCTCAGAACGGGTCGTTGTATGAATCGTTGGTGGGACCATCGACCTATTGGATGTGCCCGTGATGAGATGTTGTAGGTCTAGAGTTGGGAATAACGGGTCTAGGAATGACCCATTGTTTGAGGTAATGGGTCATTGGTGATGTGAGTCGTTGTGAGACGGGTTTGGTTCAATGAGGAAGTAACGAATCAAGTGACGACTCGTCGTTGGAAGCAATGAGTCATTGTTAGTGGCCATTGGGAGGTATCCTGGGAAATGGATAGTGGTAACAACGACTTGCAGCAATGCGTAATTAGAGCTTGTAATGACTCATTCTGTCCAGTCGTTGTAGGAGATCCGAGATTTGAATCAGGGATGAAACAATGAGGGGTGTAACGGACCGTTGGAGACAATAATGATCCGTCGTGACGCCCATTGTCACTGGCAGAGCAGTTTTTCCAGGAAATTCTTTAAGGGTATTTTCATCATTCCCAAGCCCTAAGGGTCCTAAACTACGCATTTTAAGCTTGAAATAGAGTGTTTTAAGAGGGGTTATGTCATGCTAAAACTATCCTAATTCATGCATGTAATCTTAAGGGTTTTGAGAGGTGATCAAGTTTAATTTTCTACAAGTTCTTCCTCAATTCTCCTTGGGCTATCAAGGAAGTGTGAGAATCAAATTCCTTCAAGTACGTAAGGCTATGAATGGGAGTAATTCTCCACATCTATGTTCAATTCCCTCTCAACTCATGATGTTCTAGTTGATCATTACATGGGTTTCTTACCCAATGTATGAATTCTTAAGTTTTATTCATGGTTATGAACTAAGCATGTTTTAAATGATGAATTATGATTAATGGGCAGATTTTATAATATTTTAAATTATAAATTATATTTTCAAGTTTTCTAAATTATGATGCCCATCTATGAATGTTCATGAAAGTTCAGAATTGTGAATTCTGAGTTCAAGTATGATGAGATGTTTATGAATAATGTATGATTTTGATATACCCATATTTATGTTCATGTTTTCAAAGTGAATCAAGTTGATTTCAAGCATGTTAAAGTATTGGGCAAGCCCATATGATCAAGTATGTTTTATGATTCATGAATTAGCTTACCAAATGATTTTGGAGTCAAGACTTCCATTATTTTCAGCTTGTGGTATGGTTTGAGCCAAAGCTCCGTATGTTATGATTTCTGATTATGCATATATATTTACTCAGCTTCACCACTAGATGATGGTCAGCTTCGTTGCAAAATGATGGAGAGCATATGCATATTTTTGGGAGTAATGTCTAGCACCGAATAGGCTAAGGGTCAGTCAACCGTGTGCCTCAGAACTACACAACAACGTAGGTTTTCTTTTATACTTTGGGACCTCTTTTGGAGCTTTCCCCTTCCCCAAAGGGGCCTTGAGCTTGATATCGATATCATGGTAGCGCCCTTAGCCTTGGCAAGGCTTTGCACGGCTTTGCCCACTTGAGTGTGATAGTCGGGACCATGTAAGCTCTATCGTGGTAATGTCGGTTATATGACGAATCTCCCGTTGTTCCTCATGTTTTCAGTTATGCATGTTCATCAATATTCAGTTTTACTTATGATTATCAGTTTTTAGCTTTGGGTCATTCGATCCAGTTATGATATTCGGTTATATTTAGATCATGATTTTAGAAAAATAGCATGAAAGCCTTACTCTTAGAATCTTATCTTGATTATGTTTTTTTATGATATGCATGATTTATAATTTTACATACTTAAGTGGTTTTACTTACCTTGCATACTCGGTACATTTCATATACTGACTGCATACTCTATGTTGTATCATTTTATGATACAGGCTCTGATATCCAGACTCAGCCCTGTCATTAGCCAGATTTTCAGAGTCAGCATCCAGTCTCAGTTGGTGAGTCCTCATCTCCCGAGGACCATTCCTTATCAATTATCTTTGTATTTTCAATTTCAAATATAGGGAGTTAGTTTGGTTCTTGTCCCATTAACTCATCATAAGTAGTGGTATTTTAGACATAGATTGTATTCATCTTTAGACTCATATTGTATGTTTTGATATTATGTTATGTTCAGACATCCGCTATGTTGATTATGTTGATCGTTCCTTTTTTGTTGATTGTGTTAGATGTATGTTCATGCCATGGGTTGACTTGGAGCCTCTCGAGGTCTCTTGTCTCGTGTCTCGATCCGGGCCTATGCTCGGGTCGTGACAAAAGTATCAAAGCCATTGGTTTTGAAGAGTCCTAGGGTGTCCGAAAGCCGCGTTAAGTAGAGTCTTTTCATGAGTGTGAAGCGCGCCACATGATCACGGGCAAAAATAGCATGCCCGAGATACGCTTTATGAATTAAATTAGTCTTGTTTATCTAAGTAATTGTATATATTTTCATGTAATTTTATATGAATGTGAGGATAAGTGCTAACCAACATGATTAGCCTTTGTTTTGTAGGTTTTGATGACTTTTGAGAAACTAATCCATGAGTTGGTGAAGTAGAGGCTTGGAAACGGAATTAACCCGCGAACGTCAGCAAAGAGGTGGCACAAAACAGCCCACCTGCGCGTCAGCAATGTGCCACGGCAAGCAGGCTGATCACAACAGCCCACCTGCACATAGGCAACGTGCTACGGCAGGTTGGATGCGCGACAATGAGGTGTCAACGCGCTGCCCAAGCAGTGTGACACGCTGCCAACGCGGCAGGGTGCTGCCGAGGCCAATTTCGGGTGATTTCCAGAGAGCTTTCGCGTTAGTGGCGTGTCACGGAGGCAGTGCTCCGCGATGCACTCCGTGATACGTTGCTTGTTATTCCGGGAAAAAGTCCCACTACTATAAATAGCACACTTAGGTTTTATTTGAGAGATTCTGACTTGGTGGAGCAAGAACGTGGGTTACAGGCAGTTGAGGGGACGAAATTATCAGGGTTTTTCTCTCTTCTCCTTGAATTCAATTGCTTGTATGTTTAACACCCATTTAATGATGTTTAATCCACAAATGAGTGGCTAAATCATCTTCTTGCTGAGGTTATGAACACTTGTAATGAAATGTGATCATTGATTCTTTGGTTTTTCATCTTTTCTTCCATGGTTGTTCTCTTAATTCTTGTTCTTACTGCATTAATGTGTGGCCTACGTTAATGTATATCTAAAAAGTCCGGTTTCACTCGAGAGAGCAAGAAATTGGAAAGTTGTGAATTAATAAGATATGATCTTTTCTTGGTTTGGGAAAATTGGGAATTGATTTACTTTCAGGATAGAAATATACTTGAAAGTCGTATTAGTCAATTTAGGAACCGGGTTTGTATGGCTAGAACATGAATTGCATTTAATCACAGAAATATAGGTGGATGGTTCATGATTCTTAAGTGAGGATAAATACGAGAGTTTTAATCTCTTGGCAAATGTTCTTGGCTAGCAACCGGAAGAAAAGACTAACCAAATTATGTCGATAATTAATTTCATTACATGTTCGTTTAACCTCAGCATGCTCTCATTCATAGTTCAGACTCAAATTAGATAGTTGTTTTAGCTTTAGCATAAAAATTATAAAGCAAAATGTCAAACTCTTGGTTACACTGTTGTCTGCATTTTTAGAATCGAAATATAGTACACTTGAGCAGATTGCACTTCATCCCAGTCCCTGTGGGATCGATACTTGGCTTACTTAAGCCACTTTACTACTTGTTCAACCACATGCACTTGCGTGTGAGTTTTATACCCATATAACACCCCGAACAAGTTTTTGGCGCCGTTGCCGGGGACTGACAATTGGTGAATTTTTCTTAAGTGTAAATTTACTATATTTTTTTTCTTAGTGCTGACAACTTGGTCTTAGTGTTTGTTTTAATTCTTTTTCATTTTATTTTTTTCTTTTTTGGATACCCTGATTGACATGACATCGTGGAATACAAATGGTATAAATGGTGGATACTCATATTTTAGCGAATCTTGTCTGAATTGCGGAGGACACCACTCGTGGCAACACTGTAACACGTGCAATATATGTGGTGGTCAAGGCCATTGGGATGGGTGTCTGAATGCATATTACCCTCCCCCAAGCCCCTACTATGATCCTTCTGTTGTTTTTGCTGAATATAGGCATGCTGAAAATGAGGACTTGGGACGCCAAGTTCAAATAGAAGACATGTTGAAACAACTCTTGGAGCAATCAGAAGCAATGAAGGAGGCGATGGCAGTGTTGAGAATTCAGCAAGAAGAGAATGCAGAGGCTCTAGAAAGGATGAGCGTCAAACTCACGGAGATGATTGCTGAGGCTGAAGCTTGTGATAAATCGCAGGTGACAGTTTTAGCCGATATTCAAGAGGAACTACAAGAGGAAAACAAGGGTGGATTTTTGGATGACGCCCAACAATTAGAATCTCTTGAGTGTCCCCGTGATGGGCTCACACTTATGGAAAATCCATTCATGGAAGAAGAGATAGAGTATCCCCCAGTTGACATTAATGGAGAGATAGATGTCGATGCTGAGAAGGTGTATACAAGTAAGGAGGTCAAGCACAATGCATTTTCAGAGTTGAGGTTTATTGGACCACACTCGAAGCATTTTTCGACATTAAGTTTGGTTGAAAACATAGAAAGAGAGTCTTCCAAGCTTATAGAGAAATGTCTAGAGGAGAACCAAGCCCCGTATATTTTGAAATTTGGTAACTCGGAGAGACAAAATGACTTCGCTTACTTGAGGGCCAATAGGTTCAAAAGGAAACATCTACTACTTGGTCCTTACAATTTTTCACCACCACCCCTGGAGCATAAGAGGAAATTAGAGAAGAAATTAGGCGTGAGATTCATATCCTCAAGGTGGAGGAAAAAGCGGTGAAACTTGATACGTCGTGCCGCGACGAAAAATTAGACGCTGCTTGGGAGGCAACCCAAGGGTACCATGGGTACCATTTTAATTTCTTGCATTTAAGTTGATTTTATTTATTTTTCATCTTGTGTTGTTTTGGTGGAAAGTTAAGCACAGATGGAGGGGAAGTCTGAGTACCCGTGGAGGAGGAAGCTAACAAGCATGGAAGAGAAAAAGTGTGGGGTCGAACACCCACTTGTGCAAAGTTGAAGAAAGGCATGTTGTTAGCTAGGCCTAAAGGCCTCAGCGAGTATTTCTCATCCTTTAATTGTACTTTGATGCTATGAGGACATAGCATGATTTAAGTGTTGGGTGAGTGAAATTTCTGGAAAATTTCAAAATTGTTGTGCTTAACGAGTGTTTGGTGGATGTAATGCTTGTGTGCAATTTGTGTGAAAATTGAAAAATTGTTGGGAGTCAAGCATGAATTCATCACCCGTTGGTTTTTCTTTTCGGTTCTTTTCCGATGGGGGGTATTTGAACCGAAGAATAAAATTTTTCTTTTTCTTTCCTTGGTCTGTATATAATGTTTTTTTCATAGTTAGTGACTGTTTCCGACGATGGATGGATGACGACCGTCTTGAGGAAAATTAGTCAGTAGGTTGGTTTTTGAACCCGTAGCTAATTGATGGCTTGATATTCTTGTTATGTGCTATAAATGATTGTAAGATGCAAGGATGTTTAGTGTTGAAGCATGCAAGTGTATAACTTTGTGTGAGACACTTAGGTTCTTGAAGTTGACTCAATATGATTGAAGCTTAATTCTGATTTCTTGTGATTAGCTGAGTAAGAGTCTGCTGAATGTGTCTTGATTTGAGCATGTGCCTTGAGTGTAAGGTTTTTGAGTATTCTGTGCTATTGTGGATTGTCTAGAACTTGCCTGGTGTGTTTATAAAATGAAATGAAGGATGTGAATTGTAGGAGATGATTTAGGCAATTCTTTGAATGAACCATTTTTTATCCCTCATTGTACCTACCTTGAAAAATTAATCCTAGTTAACCCCATTGAGCTTTGAGCCTATTCTTTGACAGCTGCAACATAAGCTTAATCCTTTTTCTTTCATTAGCCTTGAAGTTAAACCAAAACTCCTAAGCGCTTAAAGGAAAATCTGAAGGAGTAAAGGAGTGAGAAGAATGAAAAGAAAGGAAAAGTGGTAAGTTGTAGAAGTGAGAAAAGGACAAAGGTGCACTCGTGTGAAAATGGTCGATTATTGGTAAGGAGCAAGAAAACAAATTAATGAAAAATTAATTATAGAACTCCTTACTAATAAGCTAAAAGTGCCTAAAGAAAGGGGGAACATAAGAGGAAAAAGAAAGCTGAAAGGAGAAAAAGGTGAAGTAAGGGAAGGGAAGTTCGTAATGAGGGCGTGATGTATTAAAAGCGCTTAGGGAGATATTCACTGTTACTGGCCAGAATAGTACCTACATGTCCCTTAGCTTACATTACAAACCATTAAGTCCTACTTGATCTTACATTCATACACCCTTAAATTAGTGGAATAAAACACTAAGGGCAAGCTTATGGGTCAGTACATGATGCATGTGAATTCTTTGTGAGAGTGAGCGTAATTCTATTCATGTACCCACACATGTTGTGATTTGAAAAATTGTTTTTGCTTATGAAAATGGGTAACTCTCTTTCCATGAGGGCACATGTTTAATGAAGGATATAATTCATGTTGGATTTCTTGAGCAGTTGATTTGCATGAGTTTGCTAAGATTGAGAGTCGATTCTTGAGGTTAAGAAGTCTTAACATAGTTGTACTTCATTTCAATGATCAAATCATGCATGCTTTATTTGTAGCTTGTTATCTTACGTAATCATAATAGTCGTAACTTGAATTATCTTGCTAAATTAGTTATGCGGGAGTCTCCATATGCATGATATGTAAAAGGTTGTTCGACGACGAACAAGGCTTTAAGTGTGGGGTTGTGATCACGGGCAAAAATAGCATGCCCGAGATACGCTTTATGACTTAAATTAGTCTTGTTTATCTAAGTAATTGTATACATTTTCATGTAATTTTATATGAATGTGAGGATAAGTGCTAACCAACATGATTAGCCTTTGTTTTGTATGTTTTGATAACTTTTGAGCAACTAATCCATGAGTTGGTGAAGTAGAGGCTTGGAAACGGAATTAACCCGCGAACGTCGGCAAAGAGGAGGCACAAAACAGCCCACCTGCGCGTCGGCAACGTGCCACGGCAGGCAGGCTGATCACAACAGCCCACCTGCACGTAGGCAACATGCCACGGCAGGTTGGCTGCGCGACAATGAGGTGTCAACGCGCTGCCCAAGCAGCGTGACACGCTGCCAACACGGTAGGGTGCTGCCGAGGCCAATTTCGGGTGATTTCCAAAGAGCTTTCGCGTCAGTGGCGTGTCACGAAGGCAGTGCTCCGCGATGCACTCCGTGACACGTTGCTTGTTATTCCGGGAAAAAGTCCCACTACTATAAATAGCACACTTAGGTTTTATTTGAGAGATTCTGACTTGGTGGAGCAAGAACGTGGGTTACAGGCAGTTGAGGGGACGAAATTATCAGGCAGCGGAGCAGGCCCTATCACTTGGGATGAGTTTCATTTTGATTTTCTAGATCAATTCTTCCCTCGTGAGATGAAGGAGATGAAAGCGACCGAGTTTGTGAATCTAAAGCAGGGAAAGATGACTGTTCAGGAGTATGCCTTGGAGTTCCGTCTGTCTAGGTATGCACCTGAGTTTGTGGCGTATCTGAGGGCCCATGTGAGCAGGTTTGTACATGGTATAACATACTCCTTGGTCAGCGATTGTCGGACTGCGATGCTTCTCTAGGATATTGACTTTTCTCGAATAGTCCTGTATGCACAGTAGATGGAGGGCGGTACAGATGAGTCAGCGGGAGAGGGAGGCCAAGAGGGAAAGACTGATAGCATTAGATTCTCCCAGCAGAGGCCTAGTGGGCACCATCAGTAGTCCTACCAGAGATCTTCAGCCCCAGAGCCTTCAGTTATGAGTGTGCCATATAGGTCCAGGCGCGATCAGAGGGGACGAGCATCAGGCTCGAGAGGTCAGAGTAGTAGGCCCGCAGATACTAGTTCTCCAGAGCATAGCAGATGTGGCCGGAGACACACAGGGTAGTGTTTGGCGTGTATAGGTGCTTGCTTCGGGTGTAGGAAGCTCAGACACATGCTTAGGGATTGTCCAGCATCTAGACAGGGTTATGATAGGGGCCAAGGCCCAACTTCTAATTCAGCAGCTCCACCAGCTCGCCCAGCTCAGCAGGGGGCATCTACTATCACAGGTGGCGGACAACGCCAAAATAGATTCTATGCCCTAGCATCCCGTCAGGAGCAGGAGGTCTCCCCAGTTGTGGTCACTGGTATGTTACGAGTATTTCATCTTGATGTATACACATTGTCATATCCAGTGGCTACCTTGTCTTTTGTGACGCCCTATGTTGCTAGTAGTTTCGGTGTCAATCTCGAAATTTTATCAGAACCCTTCTCAATCTCTAGTCTAGTTGGTGATTTAGTTGTAGCTAAACGGGTGTATAGAAATTGCTCTGTCACAGTCCTTTAGAAAGTCACCTCCGCATATTTAGTAGAATTAGCCATGATCGATTTGATGTTATCCTCGGCATAGATTGGCTATTTTCATGCTATGCCTAAGTGAATTGTAGAACCTGGGCAGTAGAGATCAGATTTTTGGGTGAACCAGCCTTAGAGTGGAAGGATAGTTCAACTGTGCCTGTAGGTTGTTTCATTTCCTACCTTAAGGCCAGAAAGATGATTTCTAACGGTTGCGTGTACCATCTAGTTAGGGTTAAGGATGCTACATCTGAGACCCCGACTATCTAGTCAGTTTCAGTAGTATGTGAGTATCCAGAAGTCTTCCTAGATAATTTACGGGGAATCCCTCTCGAGCGGGAGATTGATTTTGATATTGACCTTCTTCCTGATACGTAGCCTAATCTATTCCTCCTTACAGAATGGCCCCAGCCGAATTAGAGGAGTTGAAGGAGAAGTTGAAAGACCTGTTAGACAAGGGTTTCATCAGACCGAGCAAATCTCCATGGGGTGCACCAGTCCTCTTTGTCCGAAAAAAGATGGTTCTCTTCGTATATGTGTTGATTATCAGAAATTGAACAAGGTCACCATCAAGAACAGGTATCCTCTCCCGAGAATTGATGATTTGTTTGACCAGCTTCAGGGTGCTAGGTGCTTTTTAAAGATAGATCTCCGATCCGGATACCATCAGCTCAGGGTTCGGGAGAATGACATCCCGAAGATAGCCTTCAAGACTCGGTATGGTCATTACGAGTTTGTAGTCATGTCTTTTGAACTAATAAATGCTCCTGCAGCTTTTATGGATTTGATGAATAGGGTCTTCAATCCATACATGGATATGTTCGTGATTGTGTTCATAGACGACATCTTGATATACTCTCGGAGCAAGGAGGAGCATGCCTCTCATTTGAGGGTGGTGCAACAAACTCTCAAGGATCGCCAATTATATGCTAAATTTAGTAAATGCTAGTTTTGGTTGAACTCAATGGCATTTTTGGACCATCTGGTGTCAAGTGAGGGTATAAAGGTGGACTCTCAAAAGATAGAAGCGGTGAAGAATTGGCCTAGACCTGTGAATCCTTCAAATATCAGGAGCTTCTTGGGCTTAGCTGATTATTATTGGAGTGTTTTGAGGGATTTTCATCTATTGCAGCGCCATTGACCAGATTGACCCAAAAGTAAGTGAAATTTCAACGGTCAGATGCTTTTGAGAGAATCTTTCAGGAGTTGAATACTCGACTCACCTCAGCACTGGTGTTAACCCTACCCGAGGGTACCGATGGATTTGTGGTGTATTGCGATGCTTCTAGTATCGGCCTTGCTTGTGTATTGATGCAGCATGTTTAAGTTATAGCACACGCTTCTAGGTAGCTGAAGTTTCATAAAAAGAATTACCTGACCCATGATCTCGAATTGGTGGCAGTAGTATTTGCCTTGAAGATTTGGAGACACTATTTGTACGGGGTCCATGTAGATGTGTTTACGGACCACAAGAGCCTACAATATGTGTTTACCTAGAATGATCTAAATCTACGCTAAAGGAGGTGGTTGGAGCTTCTCAAGGATTATGATATGAGTGTCCTTTACCATTCGGGCAAGGCTAATACAGTAGCAGAAGATCCTAGTAGGCTCTCTATGGAGAGTGTGTCCCATGTAGATGAGGGGAGGAAGGAGCTAGTGAAGGATGTGCATCGACTTGAACAGTTGGCAATTCGTTTGGTTGACTCGACCAATGGTGGAATTATTGTTCAAGATGGATCAGAATCATCCTTCGTGACTAATGCAAAAGCTAGACAAGATGAGGACCCTATTTTGGAAAAGTTAAAGGAAGCCATTCAGAATCAGAAGGTAGAGGTCTTCTCCAAAGGGGAGAAGGTGTGCTTTGATATCAGGGTCACTTGTGTGTTCCGGACGTTGATGATTTGAGAGATCGGATTGTTACACCATGTAAGTTCTTGACACTTAGTTAGCCTATTCGCATGTTGGTTAAGAGTTTTAGAATGCCATATGTGTGAGAAAAGGGCCCGGGGAGAGACCGGACAGGCACCAAGTCGGAGCGTCGCAAGGCAAATGCAACCTATAAATCGCATTCGACAAATGCGACTTATAAATCACATTCGACAAATGCGACTTAAAGGCCCCAAGTATATAAGGCTCCCACTTCGTTTTAAATCATTTTCCCTTCATATAATTTCCAGTAAACAAATATTAACAGAGGGGAGCGAAGGGTTTGATTAAATTTCCTTCCGTTTACACCATCAAACGCAGTCCAAACTTGAATGAACTTCGGGTAGCGAAGTATAAAACTGCCCGGAGCATTCCTGCAGAGTTAGTTTCGCGAAATTCGACCGGAGAATCATCGTATAACCGAGCCAAGGTAAGTAGAATTTCTCCAAACTAGTGTTAATATACTCCCAACATTAAAGTGAGTGTTTCTCCCTTCTAGACTTCCGAGAAATTATGAGTTTTCGGCTGTTCTCCGATAAGTCAAAGAATAGGCAGTAGGTATATCCATAAGTATGGTTTATTTCCAAAATAATAGTAGAATTAATTCTATTCTTTCGTAAATATGTATACAGTTGGGAGAAATAGTTGAATACTAGCCGAGCTACGCCAGTTAATTAGAAAGTCGGCAGTTGAGGTATGTAAATCCAAGTTCTTTCGGCAAGCTAGTAGTTCTAGTATAGTAAAATAACACGAATTTCAGTAGATTGTTTCAGAAGTCGTATATTATGTTTAGTATGAAATTTAGTAAGCATGTTAGTAATATAATACAGTGTTCAACATGAAATTCAGTAAAACAATATAAGTCCCAATAGAATATTCCAAAAATATTATTACAGATTTAGTATATTTCAGTATCAGATTCAGTACATTTCAATATGAGATTCAGAACAGAATACCAGAACATAAATATTATTATCAGATCCAGTATATATATAACATGTGCCTATTGCTATCTATGGAGACATGATTGTTCTGTGTTGGGCACTCTTAGAGCTTCCTTGACCACCCCAGGGTTGATAGATATGTCGAATCGCCCGCTAGAGGGTGAGGATACATTTCTCTACGGAGTGGCATGCCGTCCGCCAGCGGACGAAGATGGGATGCAGATTCCCCATAGCAGGCTGATCAGCACTATACCACACCCCCTATCGAGCGCTTGCGCCCGGGGTGCAAATTTCAGATTTCAGATTACAGATTTCAAGAGTCCTCCGGACTCAGATACAACTATAATCAGGGGCCCAGCAAGCCCAAGTTGCATACCCAGGGGGCAGGTTGGATGCTCATAATTCCTAGGTTGATTGTATGACCTGGGTAGGGGTATATAAATTGTGTGCTGGTTGGTACCTTACAACTTATGGGGGCTGGTAAGGTTCTTGTATGCTATGTTGTGTTAGTTATTAATAGATTGAAAGTAGACCGCATGTTATCAGGTATGACTCTTACTCTCTTCAGTAAAGTTAGGCTCTTTTCAGTCAGTCTCAGCCCGTCTCCTATTACTTCAGTTTCTATCAGTATTATTGTTTGCTTTCAGTTATTTTCATTTGTTGCTTTGCATACTCAGTACCAGTGGTACTGACGCTCGTTTTGGGGTGCTGCATTACTTGCCTGCAGGTACTCATAGACGAGGAGCAGATCCCTCATAGTTCTAGCTAGCGTACAAAGTCTTCAGCTCCTATCATCTGGAGCTTGACAGGTAAAGGTTTACATTCCTTTTTGTTTGTACAGTATGGGTAGGCAGGGGTCTTGTCCCGACCATCTTATTATTCTTAGAGGCTTGCGGATTTTATATTCCCTATGGTTAGTTGTACCGGTCGTGTGGGGCCGTGTGAATGGTTTTAGTTTGCATGTGATGGCCGTGTGGGGCCTTGTTCACTTGTCAGTTGGTGACCTTGTTGGTCACAGATCAGTTTAGCACTTGATTCTACTTTTCAGTGATAACTAGTCAGCATGGTGGCCTTGTCGGCCCGCATAAGTTCCCTTATGTTCAGTTGTTCTAGGTAGCTGTTATATTCCTATAGGTGGCTATAGGCCTTGTCTGCCAGAGGCTGTATTTACAGCCGTTATATAGCCCGTTGTTTTCATAAATCCAGAATTAGAGCCATCCTGGCACCAGAAGTGCTTAGGCTCAGTAGTCCAGCAGTCCAGGTCCTAGTAGGGCACCAGGTGCCAGTCATGCCTCCCAAGGCGGGGTGTGACAAACATGGTATCAGAGCAGGTCTTATCCTAGGGAGTCTGCAATCCGTGCTAATTAGAGTCTTATCTATGGATGTGTTGTGCACCACATACCATAGGCAGGAGGCTGCAAGGCATGATAGGGTGGTTACTCTTTCTTCATATTTAGTCGTGCCATAGAGCAGTACAGTATAGGGTTGAGTCCCTAAAGCTTATTATACTCTTTGTTTACAGATAAAATGTCAAATCAGCGACATCTTATCGCAGGCAGAAGAGTACATAGTAGCAGGAGAGGGCACCAGTAGGATACCTCAGCCTCGTTTAGAATCAGCCCGATCTGAGGGCGATATAGAGGCATCGTCCCGACCTTCTCAGCAATCTCCACCCCATCAGGAGCCACTCGCGACGACACCACCTCGGACAGTTCCTATACCTACACCATCTGAGCAGGAGCTCAGGAGTGTAGTAGTTATGTTAGTGCAAATGATGGCTACTCAGCGCCAGTCAATGCCACCTACAGCGGCAGAATCATCAGGTGGGCTTGGTAGTTCGAGGGTCCGAGAATTCCTAGCACTAGGTCCCCAATAGTTTACCATGACAGATCGAACAAAGGACCCCCAGGACTTTTTGGATCAGATGCAGAGGATTTTTTGGGTAATGCATGTTACATCTACAGAGTCGGTCGAATTGGCGGTATTCTGACTGCGGGATATTTCTGTGTTGTGGTATGAGAGTTAGGAAAGGTCTCGAGGGAGAGATGTTGCCCCTCCGACCTGGTCCAACTTTTTAGAGGCCTTCCTGGACCGTTATCTACCACGAGAGATCTGACAGGACCGGATGGACTAGTTTTTACACCTGGAGCAGGGGGCGATGAGTGTTCGAGAATATGCCCTGCAGTTCGATTCTGTGGCCCGATATGCTCCAGCCTTTGTAGACACCATACCGTCCAGATTCCACCGGTTTATTATGGGGATGAACCGAGAGTATATTGAGGCCTTTATGACAGCTACTTTACGGGATGATATGGATATTTCTCGAGTACATGCTTTTGCTCAAACTATTGAGGGCCTCAGACAGCGGCAATACGATAGCAGACGAACAAGTCAGGAACAGCGCCGTAGGGACAGGTCAGATGAGTTTCAGGGGGAGATTCGGAGAGGGCCTAGGCCACGGTTTTCAGATAGGGCACCTAGACCCCGCCTCCATCACAGCAGCAGAAGGGTAGATTCAGTCGCCGAGAACAGTCAGAGTCCGGTGGAAGTTCTCGAACAGTAGATTCACCTCAGTAGAGGAGAGCAGAGCATAGCAGGTATACACCACCACTTTGCCCTTTTTGTAGCTGACGCCACTCTAGAGCTTGCAGATATGGCTCCACAGGGTATTATATATGCGGACATGAGGGTCATGTGATGAGAGATTGTTTAGCCAGGGGTCATGGTGACCGAGATAGACAGGATAGGGCATCAGCAGGGTCGCGAGCTCCAGCAGCCCCGGCAGGGCGCAGGCCCTCAGTTTTGGCAGGCAGAGGTCGAGGCAGATCAAGCGCCTCTAGTTTAAGTGCGGGCCCAAGCCATACCTATGCATTACTAGGGAGACAAGATTCAGAGGCGTCTCCAGATGTTGTGACAGGTATGATGACTATTTGCTCTCACCCTGCTTATGTATTAATCAATCCGGGATCTACGTTGTCTTATGTTACCCCATTAGTGGCTCGAAAGTTCAATATTGTACCGGAATTGCTTTGGCGACCCTTTTTAGTATCTACACCCGTTGGTGACTCTATCATAGCCAGAAGAGTTTATCGAGGGTGTACAGTAGAGGTTGCTAGCCTTCAAACCATAACAAATTTGGTAGAGTCAGAAATGGTTGATTTTGATGCCATTAGGGGTATGGATTGGTTACTCCATGCTATGCCAATGTAGAATGCCTATAATAACAGTTACCATTCAGCTATTTAGATGGCGCCTTATGAGGCATTATATGGGCGAAAGTGCAGATCTCCAGTTGGATGGTTTGAGGTAGGAGAATCAGCATTGATTGGGCAAGATATCATTCATCAGTCAGCGAAAAAAGTAAAGCTTATCAGAGAACGTTTACTGACTGCTCAGAGCCGCCAGAAAGCTTATGCTGACGTGCGGCGCAGAAACTTGGAATTTAAATGTGGGTGATTGGGTGTTTCTGAAAGTTTCGCCGATGAAGGGTGTAATGAGATTTGGCAAGAAAGGCAAGCTCAGCCCGAGGTTAGTTGGGCCTTATCAGATTCGCTGAAGAATAGGCCAAGTGGCATATGAGTTAGACTTACCTCCAGAGTTAGAATCTGTCCACTCAGTTTTCCATGTATCAATGCTGAGAAAGTGCATAGGAGATCCCTCCAGAATAGTCCCAGTCCAAGATGTTCAGGTTATAGAGGAGTTGGCCTATGAAGAAGTTCCAGTAGCCATACTAGACCGGCAGATCCACAGATTAAGAACTAAAGATGTTGCTTCTGTCAAAGTATTATGGCGTAACAGGAACCGAGAGGAAATGACTTGGGAAGTAGTAAATAAGATATGAAAGCCAGATACCCTTAATTATTTTAGACTTAGTTAGTCAGAGGTATGTTGATATTGCTGTTTTATGAGTTGATTTATATTCATGTGTATGAGTGAGATGTTGACTTCAGTTTATTATGTAATGGATGCTATAGTATTATATGGAGTACCTGTATTGGACTTTTTTGTGTTTCAGGATTTTTGAGATAGTCCATATTACAGGGGGAACTCTGCCAAAATTTTTTCAGAATAAGTAGAACAAGTTAAAATTTCTGTAAACGGAAGTTAACATTTTAGGACGAATGTTCTTCAGGGGGGAAGGATGTTACACCCCGTAAGTTCTTGACACTTAGTTGGCCTATTCGCATGTTGGTTAAGAGTTTTAGAATGCCATACGTGTGAGAAAAGGGCCCGGGGAGAGACCGGACAAGTGCAAAGTCGGAGCGTCGCATTCGACAAATGCGACTTATAAATCGCATTCGACAAATGCGACTTATAAATCGCATTCGACAAATGCGACTTAAAGGCCCCAAGTATATAAGGAACCCACTTTGTTTTAAATCATTTTCCCTTCATATAATTTCCAGTAAACAAATAGAAACAGAGGGGAGCGAAGGGTTTGATTAAATTTCCTTCCGTTTACACCCTCAAACGCAGTCCAAACTCGAATGAACTTCGGGTAGCGAAGTATAAAGCTGCCTGGAGCATTCCCGTGGAGTTAGTTTCGCGAAATTCGATCGGAGAATCATCGTATAACCGAGCCAAGGTAAGTAGAATTTCTCCAAACTAGTGTTAATATACTCCCAACATTAAAGTGAGTGTTTCTACCTTCTAGACTTCCGAGAAATTACGAGTTTTCGGCTGTTCTCTGATAAGTCAAAGAATAGGCAGTAGGTATATCCATAAGTATGGTTTCTTTCCAAAATAATAGTAGAATTAATTCTATTCTTTCATAAATATGTATACAGTTGGGAGAAATAGCTGAATACTAGCCGAGCTACGCCAATTAATTAGAAAGTCGGCAGTTGAGGTATGTAAAGCCAAGTTCTTTCGGCAAGCTAGTAGTTCTAGTATAGGAAAATAACACGAATTTCAGTAGATTGTTTCAGAAGTCGTATATTATGTTTAGTATGAAGTTTAGTAAGCATGTTAGTAATATAATATAGTGTTCAACATGAAATTCAGTAAAACAGTATAAGTCCCAGTAGAATATTCCATAAATATTATTACAGATTCAGTATATTTCAGTATCAGATTCAGTACATTTCAATATGAGATTTAGAATAGGATACCATAACATAAATATTATTATCAGATCCAGTATATATATTACATGTGCCTATTGCTATCTATGGAGACATGATTGTTCTGTGTTGGGCACCCTTAGAGCTTCCTTGACCACCCCAGGGTTGATAGCTGTGTCGACTCGCCCGCCTGAGGGTGAGGATACGTCGCTCTACGGAGTAGCACGCCGTCCACCAGCGGATGAAGATGGGATGCAGATTCCCCATAGCAGGCTGATCAGCACTATACCATACCCCCTGTCGAGCGCTTGCGCCCGGGGTGTAGATTTCAGATTTCAGATTACAAATTTCAGATTTTAGGAGTCCTCCGGACTCAGATACAGCTATAGTCAGGGGCCCAGCGAGCCCAAGTTGCATACCTAGGGGGCCGACTGGATGCTCATAGTTACTAGGTGGATGGTATGACCTGGGTAGGGGTATATAGATTGTGTGCTGGTTGGTACCTTACGGTTTATGGTGGCTGGTAAGGTTCTTGTATGCTATTTTGTGTTAGTTTTTAATAGATAGAAAGTAGACCGCCATGTTATCAGGTATGATTCTTACTCTCTTCAGTAAAGTTACGGTCTTTTCAGTCAGTCTCAGCCTGTCTCCTATTACTTTAGTATCTATCAGTATTATTGTTTGCTTTCAGTTATTTTCATTTGTTGCTTTGCATACTCAGTACCAGTGGTACTGACGCCCATTTTGGGGCACTGCATTACTTGCCTGCAGGTACTCATAGACGAGGAGCAGATCCCTCGTAGTTCCAGCGAGCGTATAGAATCTTCAGCTCCTATCATCCGGAGCTTGACAACTAAAGGTTTACTTCCCTTTTTGTTTGTACAGTATGGGTAGGCCGGGGCCCTGTCCCGACCATCTTATTATTCTTAGAGGCTTGCGAATTGTATATTCCCTGTTGTTAGTTGTACCGATCGTGTGGGGCAGTGTGTATGTTTTTAGTTTGCATGTGATGGCCGTGTGGGGCCTTGTTGACTTGTCAGTTGGTGACCTTGTCGGTCACAGATCAGTTTAGCACTTGATTCTACTTTTCAGTGATAACTAGTCAGCATGGTGGCCTTGTCGGCCCGCATAGGTTCCCTTATGTTCAGTTGTTCTGGGTAGCTGTTATATTCCTATAGGTGGCTATAGGCCTTGTCGGCCAGAGGCTGTATTTACAGCCGTTATATAGCCCGTTGTTTTCATAAATCCAGAATTAGAGCCAGCTTGGCACCAGAAGTGCTTAGGCTCAGTAGTCCAGCAGTCTAGGTCCTAGTAGGTCACCAGGTGCCAGTCATGCCTCCCAAGGCGGGGCATGACACAGATATTGCACGAGGCTCATGGTTCCAGATAATCCATACATCCAGGTGCCACCATGATGTACCGTGACCTATGGGAAGTCTATTGATTGAGGGACATATAGAAGGACATAGCGGAATTTTTTTCCAAGTGTTCAAATTGTGAGCAAGTGAAGGTTGAGCATCAAAGATCGGGATATGTGCTTCAAGACATCAGTATCCCTACTTGGAAGTGGGAGGAGATTAATGTGGATTTCATCACAGGGTTGCCTCATACCCGTCGATAGTAGGACTCCATTTGGGTGGTCGTGGATAGGTTGACCAAAGCCGCTCATTTTCTACTGGTCAAAACTACTGATTCAGTGGAGGATTATGGAAAACTGTACATTCGAGAGGTAGTTCGGTTGCATGAAGTTCCCTTGTCCATCATACTGATCACGGGAAAAAATAGCATGCCCGAGATACACTTTATGACTTAAATTAGTCTTGTTTATCTAAGTAATTGTATACATTTTCATGTAATTTTATATGAATGTGAGGATAAGTGCTAACCAACATGATTAGCCTTCATTTTGTAGGTTTTGATGACTTTTGAGAAACTAATCCATGAGTTGGTGAAGTAGAGGCTTGGAAACGGAATTAACTCGCGAACGTCGGCAAAGAGGAGGCACAAAACAGCCCACCTGCGCGTCGGCAACGTGCCACGGCAGGCAGGCTGATCACAACAGCCCACCTGCACGTTGGCAACGTGCCACGGCAGGTTGGCTGCGCGACAAAGAGGTGTCAACGCGCTGCCCAAGCAGCGTGACACGCTGCCAACGCGGCAGGGTGCTACCGAGGCCAAGTTCGGGTGATTTCCAGAGAGTTTTCACGTCAGTGGCGTGTCACGGAGGCAGTGCTCCGCGATGCACTCCATGACACGTTGCTTGTTATTCCGGGAAAAAGTCCGACTACTATAAATAGCACACTTAGGTTCATTTTTTCATTATTCTGACTTGGTGGAGCAAGAACGTGGGTTACAGGCAGTTGAGGGGACGAAATTATCAGGGTTTTTCTCTCTTATCTTCTTCTTGTATTCAATTTCTTGTATGTTTAACACTCATTTAACGATGTTTAATCCACAAATGAGTGGCTAAATCATCTTCTTGCTGAGGTTATGAACACTTGTAATGAAATGTGATCATTGATTCTTTGGTTTTTCATCTTTTCTTCCATGGTTGCTCTATTAATTCTTGTCCTTACTGCATTAATGTGTGGCCTACGTTAATGTATATCTAAAAAGTCCGGTTTCACTCGAGAGAGCAAGAAATTGGAAAGTTGTGAATTAATAGGATATGATCTTTTCTTGGTTTGGGAAAATTGGGAATTGGTTTACTTTCAGGATAGAAATATACTTGAAAGTCGTATTAGTCAATTTAGGAACCGGGTTTGTATGGCTAGAACATGAATTGCATTTAATCACAGAAATGTAGGTGGATGGTTCATGATTCTTAAGTGAGGTTAAATACGAGAGTTTTAATCTCTTGGCAATTGTTCTTGGCTAGCAACCGGAGGAAAAGACTAACCAAATTATGTCGATAATTAATTTCATTACATGTTCGTTTAACCTCAGCATGCTCTCATTCATAGTTCAGACTCACATTAGATAGTTGTTTTAGATTTAGCATAAAAATTATAAATCAAAATATCAACTTTTTGGTTACGCTGTTGTCTGCATTTTTAGAATTAGAATATAGTACACTTGAGCAGATTGCACTTCATCCCAGTCCCTGTGGGATCGATACTTGGCTTACTTAAGCCACTTTACTACTTGTTCGACCACATGCACTTGCGTGTAGTTATATACCCATATAACACCCCGAACACATACCAGACAGAGGTACTCAGTTTACCTCCCAGTTTTGGAGGTTGTTTCAAAAGGGACTTGGTACTCAGGTTAAGCTTAGTACAACATTTCACCCGCAAACGGATGGTCAGGCGGAGCAGACTATTCAGACTCTCGAGGATATATTAAGAGCATGTGTGATTGACTTCAAGGGTAGTTGGGATATCATTTTCCTTTCATTGAGTTTGCATATAACAACAACTACCATTCCAGTATTCATATGGTTCTGTTTGAGGCTCTCTATGGATGGAGATGTAGATCGACAATTGGTTGATTTGAAGTCGGTGAAGCTGCGATGATAGGACCAGATTCAATCCATGAGGCTATGGAGAAAGTTTAGCTCATATAGGACAGGTTGAAAATAGCTCAGATTCGCTAAAAGTCCTATGCAGATGTGATAAGGATAGAACTTCAGTTTGAAGTCGACGATTGGGTGTTTCTAAAGGTATCTCCCATGAAGGGAGTGATGAAATTTGGAAAGAAGGGGAAACTTAGTCCCCCGTTATGTTGGCTCGTACCGGATTGTGAAACGGGTTGGAAAGGTAGCATATAAGTTGGAATTGCCCTCAAAATTAGCTTCAATCCATCCAGTTTTCGATGTATCGCTCTTAAAAAAGTGTTTGGGTGATCCAGCTGTAGTTGTTCCAGTTGATAGTGTCGGTGTAAAAGACAACCTTAGTTATGAAGAGGTTTCGGTAGAGATATTGGATCGGTAGGTTCATAAGCTAAGGAACAAAGAAGTAGCTTCAGTCAAGGTTTTGTGGAGGAACCAGTATGTTGAGGGAGCTAAGTGGGAAGCCGAAGCAGATATGATGGCTAAATACCCATATCTATTCTATTCCGGCTCAATTTCAGCTTGAGGTATCGGTTTCCTCCTTAATACTCTATTCAGTTTCATGTTCAGCTCATGTACCTCAGTTCCTTTCATGCAAATAGATGTATGTGTGATTTGGGAATTCAATTCAGTCATGTAGTTCAATCGGAGTCAGTCACTCCATCAGTTTTCAGCATGTATATTCAGTATTTGAATATGGTGATTGCATTTCTCTATTATTTTGTATGTTTACCCACATTCAAGGATGAATGTTCCCAAGGGGGAGATATTTTAATATCTCAAAAGTGCCTAAGACTATACCTGGGATTTAAGAATAAAAATTAGCAGAAGTTTGGAAAATTTTCTCAGAACGGGTCATTGGTGGGATCAACAACCCGTTGGATGTGCATGTGATGAGATGCTGCAGGTCTAGAATTGGGAATAACGGGTCTAGGAATCACCCGTTGTTCGAGGTAATGGGTCATTGAATGTGAGCCGTTGTGAGGTAGGTCTGGTTCAGGGAGGATGTAATGAATCAAGTGACGACTCGTCGTTGGAAGCAATAAGTCGTTGTTAGTGGCCATTGAGAGGTATCCCCGAAGATAGACAGTGGTGAAAATGACTGGTAGCAATAACTCATTGGAGCTTGTAATGAATCATCCTGTCCAGTCGTGGTAGGAGATCCGAGACTTGAATCGGGGATGAAAAAACGAGGGGTGTAACAGACCATTGGAGATAGTAACGGTCCGTTGTGATTCCTGTTGTCACTGGCAGAGTAGTTTTTCCAGGAAATTCATTAAGGGTATTTTTGTCATTCCCAAGCTATAGGGTCCTAAACTACATCATTTTATGCTCGAAATAGAGTGTTTTAAGAGGGGTTATGTCATACCAAACCTATCCTAATTCATGCATGCAAGCTTAGGGGTCTTGAGAGATGATCAAGTCTAGTTTTCTACAAGTTCTTCCTCAATTCTCCTTGGGCTATCAAGGAAGTGTTAGAATTAGATTCCTTCAGGTATGTAAGGCTATGAACGGGTGTAATTGTCCACACCCATACCCAATTCCCTCTCAACTCATGATGTTGTAGTTGATGATTCCATGGGGTTCTTACCCAATGCATGAATTCTTAAGTTTTATTCATGGATATGATCTAAGCATGTTTTAAATAATGAATTATGATCAATGGGCAGATTTTACAATGTTTTAAATTATAAATTATGTTTATAATTTTTCTAAATTATGATGCCCATCTATGAATGTTCATGAAAGTTGAGAACTATGAGTTATGAGTTCAAGTATGATTAGATGTTTATGAATAATGTATGATTTCGATATGCCCATGTTTATGTTCATGCTTTCAAAGTGAATCAAGTTGATTTCAAGAATGTTAAAGGATTGGGCAAGCCCATATGATCAAGTATGTTTTATGATTTCATGAATTAGCTTAGCACATGGTTTTGGAGTTAAGACTCCATTATTTTCAGCTTGTGGTATGGTTTGAGCCAAGGCACTGCATGTTATGATTTTCGATTATGCATGTATATTATTATTCATCTTCTTCACTAGACGATGGTCAGCTTCGTCGAAAATTGATGGACAGCATATGCATGTTTTTGGGAGTAGTGTCTAGCATCGAGTAGGCTAAGGGTCAATCAACCCCGTGCCTTAAACTACGCGCCAATATAGGTTTTCTTTTATACTTTGGGACCTCCTTTGGAGCTTTCTGCTTCACCCAAGGGGCCTTGAACTTGATATCGATATCATGGTAGCGCCCTTAGCCCTGGAAAGGCTTTGGTTGGCTCTTCCCACTTGAGTATGATAGTCGGGATAACGTAAGTTCTATCATGGTAATGTCGGTTATATGACGATTCTCCCATTGTTCCTCATGATTCTAGTTATGCATGTTCATCAATCATGATATTATGTTTTCAGCAGGTTTGACCCAATGTTCAGTTTTACTTATGATTATCAGTTTTTAGCTTTGGGTCATTCGGTCCAGTTATGATATTCGGTTATGTTCAGATCATGATTTTAGAAAAATAGCATGCAAGCCTTACTCTCAGAATCTTATCTTGATTATGTTTTTTTATGATATGAATGATTTATGATTTTACTTATGTAAGTGGTTTTACTTACCTTTCATACTCAGTATATTTCACGTACTGACCGCATACTCTATGTTGTATCTTTTTATGATGTAGGCTCCGACATACAGACTCAGTCCCATCACTAGCCAGATTTTTGGAGTTAGCATCTAGTCTCAGTTGGTGAGTCCTCGTCTCCCGAGGACCACTCCTTATCAGTTATCTTTATATTTTCAATTTCAGACATAGAGAGTTAGATGGGGTCTAGTCCTATCAATTCATCAGAAGTAGAGGCTTTTCAAACATAGATTGTATTAATCTTCAGACTCGTGTTGTATGTTTTGATGTTATGTTATGTTCATACTTCCGCTACTCTTATTATGTTCATTTTTCCATTTTTATTGAATGAGTTAGATGTATGTTCATGCCATGGGTCAACTTGAAGCCTCTTAAGGTTTCTTGTCTCGTGTCCCGAGCCGATCCTATGCTCGGATCATGACAGTATCAGATCAGATTGTTCTATTTCTCAGGGCATAGTTCTATTATTGAGATTATGAATGAACTTAATCCAAATAAACTTAATTTATTTGAAGATTTCTACATTTCAAGTTAGGACATTCATCAGCGAGGATTGATTGTTGCTAGAAAGATTGCATGTTATTCTACGAAAATGATGCAACTTTAGAATATTGCAAATTTTGTTACCAGACTCGTTACAAGAAAATCATAAATGTCACAAGGAAGAAGGTCCCAGTAAAGTTGATACATTACTTACCCCTTATACCATGGTTAACAAAGTTGTATGCATCACCCTCATATGAGATGACACCATGAACATAGAAAACCACCTAGTGTTCTATTCATCCGTCAGATGGGGAAACATGAAAGTATTTTGATAGGGTGTTTCAGACTTTTCTAGTGAACCAAGAAACATTAGGTTAGAATTATCTAACAATGGTTCCACTCCCTCATATGCTGCCGGGACTTTGATTATAAAATTACTTAAACTATTATTTAGTGATGCTTAGGGTAGATGGAAGGACATTTCATACGATACCAAAATTTAAATTTGGGCTTAGTTTAAGGTACAACTAAACTTTATATTTATATTATTTATATTCTTTAGAGGATGGTACCATAGTCTAGCCATCACTCGAAAATATGACTTTAATATGAACAAAGGTGGCAGATGGTCCAAAGAAAGGTGGAGTCTACATGCTTAGAGTTCTACATTTCTTATGTAATCCTTCATTGTTGTTGTTCGATGCCCCTACTTCACAAAATAAAGAAGAAATAGAAGGAATGCGAAGATAAATTGCAGAGCTGATGCAAAAGTATAATACTTCCGATGCTAACTTTGCTTAATTTGAGAAGTTTATGAAGAAGCAAACACCTCAAGTATCTGATGATGAGGAAGAGACTGAATCCTATGATGATTATATTGTAGTTGTTGGTTATAATTTTTTATTGTTACATTTAGACTTGAAGTTTCTCTTGATTGTTGGTTTGGATGTTTAAACCATTTTGAATTGATGTTTGTTTGGAATATTTCAAGTGCTTAAGTATTCAGACTATTTGTATGTGTGATTGGTTGTTTGAGATGTTTAGTCCAAATTTAGTGGTTTGATTGGTTGTTTGAGAATCTTAGTCCAAGTTTAGCTATTTGATTGGTTGCTTTCTTAGGTGCTGGTTTTTTGTTTGTAAATTAACAGTAGGGCAATCTAATAAAACAACAGTTTTCTGTCAAAATATTTATAAAATTTCCAACTACAATAGTTAAAATAATTAATATTTTCTTTGCAGAAAATTAATACATCTAATTATTGTAGTCGGAACCTACATAAAATATTTCATAAATTAAAACATTCATAGTGTCACGCCCCGCCTTGGGAGGCATGACTGGCACCTGGTGCCCTACTAGGACCTGGACTGCTGGGCTAGCTGAGCCTAAGCACTTCTGGTGCCAGGCTGGCTCTAACTCTGGATTCAAGAAAATAACGGGCTATAAAACGACTGTAAATACAGCCTCCAGTCGACTAGGCCTATAGCCATCTGTAAGCAAACAACAGCTACCCAGAACAACTGAATTAATAGGGAACCTATGCGGGTCGACAAGGCCACCATGCTGTCTAGTTATTTTTGAATCAAGAAAACAAGTGCTAAACTGCTACATGACCAGCAAGGTCACCACTACCAACTGAATAAGGCCCCACACGACCATCATAAACAAACTAAAACATACACACGGCCTCACACGACCGGTACAACTAACCAAAGAGAATGTACAATATGCAAGCCTCTAAGAATACTGATAAGATGGTCGGGACAGGGCCCCAGCCTACCCATACTGTACAACAAAGAAAAAGAATAAACCTCTAGCTGTCTAGCTCCGGATGACAGGAGCTGATGACTCTGTGTGCTGGCTAGAATCAAGAGGGATCGGCTCCTCGTCTATGAGTACCTGCAGGCAAGTAATGTAGCGCTCCAAAAGGGTGTCAGTACAGCTGGTACTGAGTATGCAAAGCAAAAACTGGAAAATAACTGAAGACAAGCAATATACTGATAGAACTGAAATAGAAAGAAATCGACTGTAACTGACTGAAAGTATGAGTTTAAGACTGTCCTCAACTATGTTGGAAGGATTAGGAGTCGTACCTGGCAACGCAACATTCTACTGTCTATCTATTCATAACTAACATAACATGGCATAATATAGCATAACATAACATAATGTAGCACACATAAACCTTACCTGGCCCCTATAAGCCGGAAGGTACAACAAACACATAATCTATACCCCTACCCCGATCATCCCATCTCCCGTAGTAACTATAAGCATCCTGCCAGTCCCTTGGATATGCACTTGGGCCCGTTGAGCCCCTGACTATAACTGTACCTGAGTCTGGAGGACTCCTGAATCAACATCCCAGGCGTACCCGTTCAACGGGGGTGTATAAAAGCCAACCAAGGCAAAATATGGGGAAACTGGCATCCCATCTTCGTCCCCTAGGGGACGGCATGCCACTCCGTAGAGCGATGTATCCTCGCCCTCTGGCGGATGAGTCGATACATCTATTAACCCTGGGGCGGTTACCGATGCTAGGTAATCCAACCTAAAACAATACAGTCAAGTATCAACTGATAATACTAACTGCATATGATACATGCTGAAACTAATGATAGTGATGTGTATATATATAATACATGCTAAAACTGATAATGGTATATATATAAATTCTATCATACTGTGTTGAATCTGATACTGAAACAAGATCTAATATTTCAGCTGGAAATCATGTTGTATAACTAAGTTTCATGGTAAACATGATTTACTACTTCTAACATGCTTTCTATAATTCATATTAAGCTACTATTCTATTTCTGAAATACTTCACGAGAACTTATATTGCTTTACTAAGTTTCGGCTGAACACGATAATATCCTGACGTAGTTTACTAAATTACATAATGGGCATGTCGTACTGTTTTTGAAACTTTCTACTAGAATTTATATCATGCTAGTAAGTTTCACGCTACACATGACATGATGTTTCTAACATCATACTAAAATTTATACTAAACATAATATGCTGCTTCTGAAAAATTCTACTGGCACTTGAACTATTTTACCATACCGGAACCACTAGCTTGCCGAAGAAACTGGCTTTACATACCTTGTCCATTAACTTCCGGAGTATCTGGCGTAACTCGGCTAATTTTCAGCTATTTCTTCCAACTGCATTCATATTCGTAGCAATTAGAACTAGATTCATCGATATTCTAGAAGAAAATACTACTTTGAATATATATATATAGCCCAAACTTTGACTTATCGAAAAATAGTTGAAAACTCGCTATTTCTCGGAAGCCCAGAAGGGAGAAATACTCACTTTAGGGCTAGGAGTATACTGACACTAATTTGGAGCAATTCCACTTACCTTAGCTCGGTAGGACGACGGTTCGCCGGCCGAATTTCATGAAACTAACTCCGTAGAAATGCTCCCTGCAGCTTAATACTTCACTACCCAAGATTAATTTGAGTTTGGACCGCGTTTAATAGCGTAAATGGAATAAGTTTCAAGAAACCCTTCGTCCTCCTCTTTTTTCCTTCGTGTTTACTGGAAATTATGTAATGAAATGAAATAAAACCAAAGTGGAGGGGTTTATATACTTGAGCCTAGATAGCCCCTCCGTGGCATGTTGGCCATCACGGAGGGATGACATTCGTGGAACGCTGCCATCGCGGAGGGGGGTCTGCCCGGCCTCCTCTTGCGATGGTTCGATGCGGCGCTTGTCCGGTCTTCCCTCGGGCCTTTTTCTAGCATGTATTGCGTTCTAAAACTCTTAACCAACATGCGAATAGGCCATCTAAACGTCAAGAATTTACGGGGTGTAACATCCTCCCACCTTAAGAACATTCGTCCTCGAATGTAAACTTCTACTGGCAAGAATTTCAACTTACTTGACTCATTCTAGAAAAATTTCGGTAGAGTTTCCCCTGTAATATGGACTATCTCAAAAATCCTGAAACTTAGAAAAGTCCAATACAAGTACTTCACATAGTGCTATAACATTCATTTCATTAAACTGAAGTCAACATCTCACTTTTGCACGTGAATATAAAGCAACAGTAATAACAACATACCTTTGGCTGACTAAGTCTAAAATAACTGAGGATATCTGGCTTTCATATCTTCTTCTTCCTCCCAAGTCATTTCCTCTCGGTTCCTATTACGCCATAACACCTTGACAGAAGAAACATCTTTAGTTCTCAACCTGAGAATTTGCCTGTCCAATATGGCTACTGGAACCTCTTCATAAGCCAGTTCCTCCATAACCTGGACATCCTGAACTGGGACAACTCTGGAGGGGTCTCCTATATACTTCCTCAGAATGGACACGTGGAAAACTAGGTGAACATACTCTAATTCTGGAGGTAAGTTCAACTCATATGCCACTTGGCCTATTCTTCGGTGGATCTGATAAGGCCCAAAAAATCTCGGGCTGAGCTTGCCTTTCTTGCCGAATCTCATCACCCCTTTCATCGGAGAAACTTTCAAAAACACCCAGTCATTCACATTAAATTCCAAGTTTCTGCGCCGCACATTAGCATACCATTTCTAGCAGCTCTGAGCAGTCAGTAGGCATTCTCTGATAAGCTTTAGCTTTTCTTCGGACTGATGAATAATATCTGGACTAAGCGGCGCTGACTCTCCTACCTCAAACTAGCCAACCGGCGATCTGCATTTTCGCCCATACAAAGCCTCATAGGGCGCCATCTAGATAGCTGAGTGGTAACTATTATTATAAGCAAACTCAATAAGTGGTAGGTGCTCATCCCAGCTACCTCCAAAGTCCAATACACACGCTCGTAACATATCCTCGAGTGTCTAAATAGTGCTTTCTGCCTGTCCATCTGTCTGAGAGTGGAAATGTGCTCAGGTTAATCTGTGTCCCCAAGCCTCTCTGAAATGATTGCCAAAATTTAGCTGTGAATTGTGCCCCTCTGTCAGAGATAATGGACACTGGAACACCGTGCTATCTGACAATTTTTCTAATATACAACTCAGCATAATCTTCAGTAGAGAAAGTAGCCCTTACTGGCAGAAAGTGGGCTGATTTTGTCAGTCTGTCAACAATTACGCAAATCAAGTCATTTCTATGTCTGGTACAGGGTAATCCTACTAAAAAATCCATATTTACTGCTTCCCACTTCCGAAGAGGCACAACTATGTCTTGAGTCAATTTGCCTGGTTTCTGGTGTTCTGCTTTTACTTGGTGGCAGTTAGGATACTGGGCTACGAATCTTGCTATTTCCCTCTTCATACCTGGTCACCAGTAGATTTCTTTAATATCATGGTACATTTTTGTCATGCTTGGGTGGAGAGAATAGCGGGCGTAATGTGCCTCGCTCATAATCTGTTGGCGAAGCCCTAAAATATCATCCTCAGTTACTTGAAAATCTGGTGCTTTTCCTTGTTGAACTCTGTCTTTAAGCTGAACCAGGTCAGGATCTTCATACTGCCGTTCCTTTACCTCCACAACTAATAACGACGCTGCGGTGTTTTGAATTACCGCTCTATTGTCCTCTGTTTCCGCTACACGAACGGCTAAACTGGCTAACTGGTGTATTTCTCGGGCCAATTCCCGCTGCTCGGGCTGCAAGTATGCCAAACTCCCCATAGACTTACGACTAAGGGCATCTGCTACTACGTTGGCTCTGCCTGGGTGATACAGAATATTTACATCATAATCTTTCAATAATTCCAACCAGCGATGCTGTCGTAAGTTCAACTCTCTCTGGATGAAGATATACTGCAGGCTCTTATGGTTAGTGAAAATATCCACATGAATGCCATACAAGTAATGTCTCCATATCTTTAGGGCGTGGATCACTGTGGCTAGTTCCAGGTCATGGGTAGGATAATTCTTTTCGTGTTTCCTCAGCTCTCTGGAAGCATAAGGAATCACTTTACCATGCTGCATCAACACACATCCTATCCCAATACCTGAAGCGTCACAATAAATTGCATAATCCTCTGTACCTTCTGGCAATGCTAACACTGGGGAGGAGGTCAACCTATCTTTCAATTCCTAGAAACTCTGCTCACATGCCTCCGTCCACTGAAACTTTACTATTTTTTGCGTCAGCTTAGTCAGAGGTGCCGCTATGGTGGAGAATCCTTCAACAAATCTTCTGTAGTACCCTGCTAATCCCAGAAAACTACAGACTTCGGTCGGAGTGGTAGGTCTGGGCCATGTTTTTACTGCCTCTATTTTCTGCGTGTCTACTTGTATACCAACATCCGACACGATGTGTCCCAAGAAAGCTACTGAAGTCAGCCAAAATTCACATTTAGAGAACTTGGCGTACAACTGACGGTCCCTGAGAATCTAGAGCACTGTCCGTAAATGAGCCTGGTGGTCTGCCTCTGGGCGAGAATACACTAGGATATCGTCAATAAATACTATCACGAACAAGTCCAGGTATGGTTTGAAGATGCTGTTCATCAGGTCCATAAATACTGCTGGGGCATTCGTCAGCCCAAAGGACATGACTAGGAATTCAAAATGGCTGTATCTGGTCCTGAAGGCAGTCTTTGGAATGTCCCTTTCACGAACTCAAACCTGATGGTATCCGAATCATAAGTCAATCTTGGAGAAATATCTGGCCCCCTGTAAATGATCAAACAAATCATCTGTTCTGGGAAGCGGATACTTATTCTTGATGGTAACCTTGTTCAACTGCCGGTAGTCTATACACATGCAGAGTGAGCCGTCCTTCTTTCTTACAAATAGAATTGGCGCACCCCAAGGTGAAGTACTCGGCCTGATAAAGCCCTTATCTAACAGATCTTTCAGCTGCTTCTTTAATTCTCTCAGTTCAGTAGGAGCCATATGATACGGAGGAATTGATATGGGCTGAGTTCCTGGTAGTAAATCAATTGCAAAATATATTTCCCTTTCTGGGGGAATACCGGGTAACTCATTTGGAAATACATTTGGGAATTCATTCACCACTGGAACAGATTGGAGAGTTGGAGGCTCTACTCGAACATCCTAAACTCTGACACTGTGGTAAATGCACCCCTTAGCTATCAACTTTCTCGCCTGAAGATAGGAAATAAACCTACCTTTTGGCGTAATTGTACTGCCCTCCCACTCTCATACTGCCTCCCCTGGAAAGTGGAATCGAATTGTCTTGGTCCAGCACTCTACGTTTGCATAGCACGGAGCCAACCAATCCATACCCATAATGGCGTCGAAATCAACCATCTCTAATTCTACCAGATCTACTGTGGTCTGACGATCAGCAACCTCTACTAAACACCCTCGATAGACACTTTTGGCTATAATGGAGTCACCGACGGGTGTGGATACTGAATTGGGTTTCTGAAGCAACTCTGGTGCAACACTAAACTTTCGAGCCATAAATGGGGTAACGTAGGACAAAGTAGATCCTGGAACAATCAATACATAAGCAGGGTATGAGCAAATAGTCATCATACCTATCACAACATCAGGTGACGCTTCTGAATCCTGCCTCCCTGGTGAAGCATATGTGCGGCTTGGACCCGCACCTACACTGGAGGCCCCTGATCTGCCCCGGCCTCTGCCTGCTGAAACTGAAGGCCTTCGCCCTGCCGAGGATGCTGAAGCTCGTGACCCTGCGGATGCCCTGTCTTGTCTATCCCGGTCATCCTAACCTTCGGCTGGACAATCTCTCATCAGATGACCCTCCTGGCCAAAAATATAACATTCGATGGAACCATACCTGCATGCTCCAAAATGGCGTCGACTGCATATAGGCAAAGTGGTATTGTATACCTACTCTGCTCCACCCTCCTCTGTAGTGGTGAGTCTTCGGTCTGCGAGCCTCTGCCGGTCTCTGACTGCCCCCTGCAACTAAATCTGCCCCTCTGTGGCTGTGGTAGAGGCGGGGGCTTGGGCGGCCTGTCTGACAATCGTGGCCTGGGTCCTCCCTAGACCTCCCTCTATAACTCGACTGGCCTATCCCTGCTGTGCTGTTCTTGACTGGTCCTCCTGATCTCCCGCTGCCGCTGCCTGATGCCCTTAATATTCTTGGCGAATGCCTGAACTCGGGCAATATCCATGTCCTCCCGTAGAGTAGCCGTAATACAAGTCTCAACATACTCTGGATTCAACCCTATGATGAAGCGGTGTACTCTGGATGCCATGATATCAACAAAGGCTGGTGCATACCGGGCCAAAGAATCAAACCGCAAGGTGTATTCCCGAACACTCATGGCCCCCTGTTCTAAATGTAAAAATTGGTCCACGGGCCTTTCGAATCTCCCATGGTAAATAGTGATCCAGAAAAGCTCCTGAGAAGCTGGACCAGGTCGTAGGGGAAACATCTCTCCCTCGAGACCTTTCCCAGCTTTTATACCTCAACACGGTGATGTCCCGTAACCAGAATGCTGCCAATTCAACTGATTCTATAGGCGTGGCATTCATAACCCTAAAAATTCTTTGCATCTGGTCTAGAAAATCTTGAGGGTCCTCTGTCCAATCCGTACCTATAAACTGTGGGGGATTCAGAGCAAAAAATTCCCGGAACCTCAAACTATCGGGCCCTTCTGACGACTCTGCAACTGTAGACGGCATTGGCTGACGCTGAGCAGCCGTCATTTGTGTTAACATGGCTACCGCACTCCTAACCTCCTGGTCAGAAGGTATCGGTATAGGGACTGCTGGAGGTGGTGTCGCCCCAAGTGGCTCCTGATGTGGTGGAGACTGCTGAGAAGGTTGGGACGATACCTCTGTATTGCCCTCTGATCGGGTTGATTCTAAACAATGGTGAGGCATCCTGCTGGTGCCTTCCCCTGCTGCAGTGTCCAATCTTCGGCCTGTGATAGAATATCGCTGGTCTGACATTTTATCTGTAACCAAATAATATAGTAAGCTCTAGGGAGTCAACCCTATACTGTACCGCTCTACAACACGACTGAATAAGAATAAGAAGCAACCATCCTATCATGCCTTGCAGCCTCCTGCCTATAGTATGTGGTGCACAACACATCCATAGGCAAGACTCTACTCAGCACAACTTGCAGACTCCCTGGGATACGACCTGCTCTGATACCATGTTTTTCATGCCCCGCCTTAGGAGGCATGACTGGCACCTGGTGCCCTACTAGGACCTGGACTGCTGGGCTAGCTGAGCCTAAGCACTTCTGGTGCCAGGCTGGCTCTAACTCTGGATTCAAAAAAATGACGGGCTATATAACGGCTGTAAATACAGCCTCCAGCTGGCTAGGCCTATAGCCACCTGTAAGCAAATAACAGCTATCCAGAACAACTGAATTAATAGGGAACCTATGCAGGCCGACAAGGCCACATGCTGTCTAGTTATTTCTAAATCAAGAAAACAAGTGCTAAACTGCTACTTGACCAGCAAGGTCACCACTACCAACTGAATAAGGCCCCACACGACCATCATAAACAAACTAAAACATACACACGACCTCACATGATCGGTACAGCTAACCATAGGGAATGTACAATCTGCAAGCCTCTAAGAATACTGATAAGATGGTCTGGACAGGGCCCCAGCCTACCCATACTGTACAACAAAGAAAAGGAATAAACCTCTAGCTGTCTAGCTTCGGATGACAGAAGTTGATGACTCTATGTGCTGGCTGGAATCACGAGGGATCGGCTCCTCGTCTATGAGTACCTGAAGGCAGGTAATGCAGCTCCCCAAACGGGCATCAATACCGCTGGTACTGAGTATGCAAAGCAACAATTGGAAAATAACTGAAGACAAGCAATATAACTAATAGAACTGAAGTATAAAGAAATAGACTGTAACTGACTGAAAGTATGACTTTAAGACTGTCCTCAACTATGCTGGAAGGAGTAGGAGTCATACCTGGCAACGCGACATTCTACTGTCTATCTATTCATAACTAACATAACATGGCATAATATAGCATGACATAACATAACATAGCACACATAAACCTTACCTGGCCCCCGTAAGCCGGAAGGTACAACCAACACGCAATCTATGCCCCTAACCCGGTCATCCCATCTCCCATAGTAACTATAAGCATCCTGCCGGTCCTCTGGGTATCCACTTTGGCCCACTGAGCCCCTGACTATAAGAATACCTGAGTCCGGAGGACTCTTGAATCAACACCCCGGGTGTACCTGCTCGACGGGTGTGTATAAAAGCTGTTCAAGGAAAAATATGGGGAAACTGGCATCCCATCTTCGTCCCCTAGGGGATGACATGCCACTCCACAGAGCGATGTATCCTCGCCCTCTGGCGGATGAGTCGATACAGCTATTAACCCTGGGGCGGTCACGAATGCTAGGTAATCCAACCCAAAACAATACAGTCAAGTCTCAACTGATAATACTAACTGCATACGATACATGCTGAAACTAATGAAAGTGATGTGTATATATATAATACATGCTAAAACTGATAATGGTATATATATAAATTCTGTCATACTGTGCTGAATCTGATACTGAAACAAGATATAATATTTCAGCTGGAAATCATGTTGTATAACTAAGTTTCATGGTAAACATGATTTACTACTTCTAACATGCTTTCTAAAATTCATATTAAGCTACTATTCTATTTCTGAAATACTTCACGGGAACTTATATTGCTTTACTAAGTTTCGGCTGAACACAATAATATCCAGACGTAGTTTACTAAATTACATAATGGGCATGTCGTACTGTTTCTGAAACTTTCTACTAGAATTTATATCATGCTAGTAAGTTTCACGCTACACATGACATGATGTTTCTAACATCATACTAAAATTTATACTAAACATAATATGCTGCTTCTGAAAAATTCTACTGGCACTTGAACTATTTTACCATACCGAAACTACTAGCTTGCCGAAGAAACTGGCTTTACATACCTTGTCCATTAACTTCCTGAGTATCTGGCGTAACTCGGCTAATTTTCAGCTATTTCTTCCAACTGCATTCATATTCGTAGCAATTAGAACTAGATTAATTGATATTGTGGAAGAAAATACTACTTTGGATATATATATATATATATATATATATATATATATATATATAGTCTAAACTTTGACTTATCGAAAAATAGCTGAAGACTCGCTATTTCTCGGAAGCCCAAAAGGGAGAAATAGTCACTTTAGGGCTAGGAGTATATTGACACTAATTTGGAGCAATTCCACTTGATAGATTGATTGCTAAGTCTGAACTTTTATTTCACTATTCAAGTAAACAAAAATAAATTGAGGAAATGGTTTTGAGATTATTTTTCTAACTTTGGAATGTAAATTAAACTAAGAACTAAATTCGTTAGCAAAATATTTTGTAATTCAAATGATGATAGAAATCCAAGGTCTTGGCACTGTAGCTTTCACTCACTTCTCAAGTATTCTCCCGAATAGCCAAAAACTATCTCATAAACCTAACACCTATATCCTATGGTTGCAGGAGAAATATAAGATGACGGTTGAAGCTACTTGGCTCAACTGAATAGGGTTGCAGGGTATATTCCTATCCTCAATAATGAAATCAACTCTTGAACTATTGAACAAGATAATTGAAACCTATTTTATGCTTCCTTTTAACCCTCATTAGTTTCCTTGTAACATCTCGTACCGTCGTGCTAAGATTTGAACCATTTTATGTATACAGGTAAAACCAAACCAAAATTTTTTTGATGAATCTTAAGTGTTTGGAGGAGTCAATCATTAGCTGCAATGTGTTAAGAAGTTTCGAGTTGGTTAGAAATTGAAAGGGATTGATTGTTGTGACCTTCGCCAAGAGTAGGTAAGAGCGTATACCGTACCCAGCACTGTAAATGAGATATGAAATTTGAGAACTATTACTCTTAGCCATGAAGCCATATACATAGAGTACATGGAAAGTATGGGATGAATGTTGGTTGTATATGAGAAGGGAAACATGTACAAAGAGAAGAGTGAAGAGTATGTTAAGTTTATGAATAAGAGTCAATTTTAAACGACCATAACTCCCAAATTATGAAGATTTTTTAGGTGATTTAGCCTATAAAATTGAATCCCTTTGAGTCTTATTTCCAACACATTCAATATTGCATCAATCGAAGTTCGGAATAAAAAGTTATTGGCATTTTATTTGGCGCTGTCAAGCTATTGTGAGCTGCGGACCGAGACGCGGCAAGCGCCTTGAAAGTGTGGCAGGCGAATGTCAAATTTTGGTTGTGGATCACTAAAAAGAAAATGGTCAGTGGAAAATCCAAACACTGACTAAAAAAGGGCTGCATATTGCAACTTTTGGCCGCGAAATGTAAAATTTTTTCCATAAAACATGATTTCAACCCCTATTTAAAACGTAATTTCGAATTCACTTTCTTATTTCTTTGCCTCAACTTGACCCCAACATCCCCAAAAGCTCTCAAAAACCCTTCTATGCCAAAATTTGATGTCGCCCAAATTACACCTCGCAGTTGAGATATAAAGAGGTCGATGTCAAATATTGAACCCAACTAGAGGTTGAGGTCGATCCCACAGGGAATATGGAAAGAACTTAAGTTAATACGAATAGCTGTTACTATCGAGTTACTTATTTCCTAAGGGGGAAATAAATAGAATAATAAATAAAAGTAAAACTTCTGAATTCTTAGATCAAATTCAGTTTGTATTCAATTAATGACTTGACTAGGATTGTGTTTTCCAAGACTTCATAACCACAAGGCTTATACACTAGTGATCTATTCCAATGTTCAACAAGCAATATCGGTAAGTTAGGTTCACCTAAATGGTTGGTCCCCTATCTAGATGATTATCACCATGCAACTTGGTCCATATACGGGTGTACTTTTAATTGACCCTTACCCTTAATATCGAATTAGTTATCCCCGGACAAGTTCAAGCTATTAGATGAGGATTGATAGACTCAAATATCCATTGTTAATCCCTTTGTCCATTCACTACCTCCTTGGTCCGGTAAGTAAGAATAAGGCAAGTCCTAACATTTGCAACGATCAAGAATCAATTAAAACGAAGGGAAAAACAATACATGCATTAAACCCCATTCATGAATCACTAAGTGTTTCACCTATCTGTGTTAATTCATCTTGGTTCCCACAACCCTAGTTATGGATTTAGCTACTCATGCTAGTATAATCACAATCACAAAATATCAAATAAATCATAATTGCAACTTACCAATTATCGTAGAAGAAAACCAAGTAAATTGAATAAAATTCCAAAATTGATGAATAAATTCTAATGTTGCTGTTGATCCTCAAATTCAAGAACAAAATTGTAAACCTTGTTTCTTGACCCAAGAATAATAGTACAACACCAAAATCTTACGTGAAAAATATTAATAATTAAGCTCCATTTCGAAAATAAACCTAAACAGTGTATTTATAGTTCCAAGAAAACCTTTTCCTAACTAAATCTGAAAACCAGGTCGTTAGTGACCACGGGCTGGGTGACGAATCATTGGGACCTTTGACGAGTCGTACCTTGCTAAAAATCAATCATCTTCATCATTGATCCCAGTTGTGGCAACGGGTAACCTAACGAATCATTTTGCTTGGGCACGATTCGTTAGGCCCCTCGTGGTCTAACTCCATAAAAATTCTAGTGTAACTCAAGATTGGTTCAAGTGCTCTACCAATGAGTCATTTAGTCAACTAATAACTCGTTATGTCTTTCGTCATCTCCACTGGTCACTTTGTCAATAATTTCTCTCCTAGTCTTCACGACTGACTTCACAACTTATTACCAGATGTAACGAGTCGTTCCCTCAACCCGTTAAGTACACTGTTCTGTATCTTCAAAACTCAATAATTGCCTACGCCTTCAACAACGAGTCGTGCTTCTTGCCAACAACTTGTGAAGTGCCTGGAAGTCACCCTTTCAGTTTTTTTCAGCATTAATTTGCCTAGTTCACTTCCGAACCTTTTTTTCTCGCAACATTACACACAAAACAAATCATACCTATACAAACATACCCGGAATATGCATAATTTCTTGATTTTAAGCGTCGAAAGTGCCGTAAAAAAAGGAACTTCAACACCCTCAACTTAGAACTTTTGCATGTCCTCAGGAAAAAATAAAATAAAAATAAAATAAACTAAACTACTTCGACGCTTCTATCGAAAGAACTTTCAAAAACTTATGGAAGCCACATTCATTCATCAAATAAAAATTTTCTAACCTCTTGTCACACCCCGCCTTAGGGGGTATGACTGGCACCTGGTGCCCTACTGGGACCTGAACTGCTAGACTATTGAGCCTGAGCACATTTGGTGCCTGGCTGGCTCTAACTCAGATTCAAGGAAACAACGGGCTATATAACGGCTGTAAATACAGCCTCTGGCCGACTAGGCCTATAGCCACCTGTACCTGTACTGACAGCTAACCAGAACATATCAATATAGGGGAGCCTATGCGGGCCGACAAGGCCACCATGCTGTCTAGTTATCTGGAACTCAACAATGAAATACTGGAAAGCTACGTGACCAACAAGGTCACCACTACTGTCAAGCTATGGCCCCACACGGCCAACATAAAAGAAACAGATGTACTAACAGCCATACAACTGCATGGCCCCACACGACCAGCTCATCTGACCACAGGGAAATATATACAGTCTGCAAGCCTCTATGAATACTGATAAGATGGTCGGGATAGGGCCCCGACCTACCCATGCTGTACAACAAAAAAAAGGGATAAACATCTAGCTATTTAGCTCCGGATGACTGGAGCTGATGACCCTGTGAGCTGACTAGAATCATGAGGTATCGGCCCCTCGTCTATGAGTACCTGCAGGCAAGTAATGCAGCGCCCCACCGGGCGTCAGTACCACTGGTACTTAGTATGTGAACAATAACTGAAAGAAATATCTGAAAGCAACAACACGACTGATGGAACTGAAATAGGAAGGAATAGACTAACTGAAAGGAAATTTAAAACTATGCCTACTCTTAACTGTACTGGAAGGAGTAGGAGCCATACCTGAAGATATATCATTCTACTGTCGATCTACTCGTGTCTCGTATCACATGGCATAACATAACATAACATAACATAGCACACACAAACCTTACCCAGCCCCCATAAGCTGGGAGGTACAAACAGCACGCAATCTATACCCCTACCCCGGTCGTCCCATCTCCTATAATAACTATAAGCATCCTGCCGGTCCCCTGGGTATGCACTTGGGCTCGCTGAGCCCCTGACTATAACTGTACCTGAGTCCGGAGGACTCCTGAATCAACACCCAGGCGTATCCGCTCGACAGGGGTGTATAAGGGCCGACCAAGGCACAATATGGGGAAAACTAGCATCCCATCTTCGTCCCCTGTGGGACGGCATGCCACTCTGTAGAGCGACGTATCCTCTCCCTCTGGCGGAAAAGTCGATACAGCTATTAACCTTGGGGCGGTCATGGATGCTAGGTAAACCAACCCCAAGACAATACAGTGCTCTCAACTAGTAATACTATCTGCATATACCACATACTGAAGCTAATGATAATAATATATTTGTACATTCTATATGCTGACTAGTGATAGTGATATGTACGTATTTGATATATGCTGAGACTGATAATGGTATATATATATAATCTTCTGCCATACTGTACTGAGTCTAATGTTAAACCAGATATAGTCTTTCTGCTGGAAACCATGTTGTATACTGAGTTTCTATAGTAACATGATTTACTATTTCTAACATGCTTTCTAAACTTCATTTTAGCCTATCATTCTACTTTTGAGATGCCTTACAGATATTACATTGCTTTACTGGGTTTCAACTGAATACGTTAATATCCTAACATTCTGCACTACATCACATACTGGGCATGCTATGCAGTTCCTAACACTTGTATTAGAATCTATATCGTGCTAGCAAGTTTCACGCTAAACATAACATGATGCTTCTAATGTCGTATCAACATTCGTAATAAACATGGCACACGACTTCGGAACATTCTACTGGCCTTTAAACTACTTTACTATACCAAGATTACTAACTTATCGAGGAGACTAGCTTTACATACCTTCGCTTCTGATTTCCCGACTAACTGCCGTAGCTTGGTCAGTATTTCAGCTATTCCTCCCAACTGCATTCATATATATATCAATCTGTACTAAATACAACTTTATTCTGAAGGACAACATCACTTTCGATATAATTATAGCCTAAATTTAGGCCTATCGAAAGACGGTCGAAAACTCGCTATTTTTCAGAAGTCCAGAAGGGAGAAATATTCATTTCACAGCTAGGAACACATAAACACTAGTTTGGAGCAATTCCACTTACCTTAGTACGGAAGCTCGACGATTCGTCGGCCGTATTTCACGAAACTAAATCCGTAGGAATACTCTCTGTTGCTAAATACCTTGGTATCTGAGGTAAATTTGGGTTTGGACTGCGTTTGGCAGTGTAATCGGACAAAAATTATATTACCCTCTTCGTTCCTTTTCTTCCTCTGATTTTTCCTCTCTATTTTCGCTGGAAGTTATGAGAATAATTAACTTAAAACCGAAGTGGAGCTTTATATACTTGGGCCTGGACAAGGCCAACGTGTCACGGAGCCAACGCAGAGGCTTCACCTCCGTGACACGCTGCCATCGCGGAGGGGTTCTGCCTCGGCTCCTTCCGCGATGGTTCGACAAGTTTCTCGTCCGATCTTTTCCCGGGCCTTTCTTTAGCACGTATGGCCTTCAAATATGCTTAACCAACGTGCGAATAGGTCATCTAGGTGCCGGGAATCCCACGGGGTATAACATTCTCCCCCCCTTAAGAACATTCGTCCTCGAATGTAAACTTTTATTCAGAGGACTTCTCGACTTACTATCTAGGAAAATTTCGGCAGAGTTTTCCCTGTAATATGGACTATAGCAAAAACCTGAAATGCAGAAAAGTCCAACACAGGTACTGCACGCAATACTTTAAGATTCACTGGATAGCTAAATATCAATCTTCCTCATTTGTACATAAACAGCCATAAGGTACTATATAAGTTATAATACGGACATACCTGTCGCCTGACTAGGCCTGGAATAGGTGAGGATATCTGGCTTTCATATCTTCTTCAGCTTCCCACGTCATCTCCTCTCGGTTCCTGTTACGCCACAATACCTTGACAGACGCAATATCTTTAGTCCTCAATCTGCGAATCTGTCTGTCTAAGATAGCTACTGGAACATCTTCATAGGCCAGCTTTTCTGTAACCTGGATATCCTGGACTAGAACTACTCTAGATGGGTCTCCTATGCATTTCCTCAGCATAGATACATGGAAGACCGGATGAACGGATTCTAATTCTGGAGGCAAGTTCTACTCATATGCTACTCGGCCTATCCTTCCACAAACCCTCTGTAGTACCCGACTAACTGCAGGGATTGCGTACTTCGACCGGAGTGGTAGGTCTGGGCTATGTCTCCGCTGCTTCAATTTTTTGTGTATCTACCTGCACACCAGCCTCCGATACAGTGTGACCAAAAAGGCTACTAAACTCAGCCAAAATTCACATTTAGAAAAATTGGCATAAATATGATGGTCATACTGGTTTATTATACCGGAGAATCTGACAAGTAATCTACCAGTATAGCTAGAGCTTATCTGGCCTTCTGGCCGCATGCTAAAGCTACTTGTTGTTGAGATAACAAACGACTATCTGCACACCATGTGCCCGTATCTGATCATAGGATCCTGACAATGATCATGATCTCTAATAGTCTGGCTGAATAACCTTGACTAACTAAATAGCTGGGTTGGATGCTGCAGTAGTCAAACGATGCTCTACATGTCCTACTCGGTCATCTGTAGCTCATGCATAACTGCGGCGTTGTGGACGACTAACTGTTTTGTCCTCCTAATTGAACAATTGTAGTGTTGTGCTTAGTCCAACCTACTCTCAGGCGATCCGTCCCTGGATCTTCATAGGGAACCTACCGATCTCCTTGTCTTAGTAAACATTGTGTTAGCAGAGCACTACCAATTTCTTACGACTTATTCGTACCCCCTTGGATTATATTACTGTCCTTGGAAATTCTCGGCCTTATGAGCCATTCTGTAAAGACTGGCCTTCTGTTAGGGCTCTGTATCTGAATACCTTATGAAAATCCAGCTGAAGTACTAGTCCATCACTGACTACTGATATGGACTCTTTCTTGGGGTGCCCACAGGTTTGTCTGACTGAGACGGTCGGCTGACTTGCGGGGTGTTCCGCATAATAGCTGCTAGGTTGACTAAGGCCGACTCTCACCTACAAGGCTGGGAAAATGATGCACGATCACTTAACGTGCCACCCTCTCTTTTGGTGAGGGGTCCTGTAGTACAATCTGTATATATTTCCTAGCAGCTAACCAAAATCCGTGTGACTGTAACCCCCATCGCCAACTACTTACATCATATCTATCCTCTGTAGATATATATATATCAACTACTATGTACAATACATACTGAATTTTGTGGTGATACATAATCTCTAACATGCCTTACTGAATTTCATACTGCACATGATATACCACTCCTACGGTCTAATAATATCTCATATCCTCTCGTATCATTTCATGGGATCTTTTTCATCCCATTCTGATAGCAACACACACATGCACTTTAGCTATGATCTGCTACTTGAAATTTCGCCACTCTTATAATGTGGGGTCAACATCCGAACCTTGTGGCCTTACTTGGCATTATATTAAGGCCCGTGACTGTCTGTTGGACCTTGTCTCTGGGCCACACTAGATTGGAGTCTCTGGTTCGGTACCCTCTTACCTTCTCCTTGGGCGGACATACCGCAACATTCAAACTACAACCTTACTGTCTCTTAACTGTTCATCTAAGGTTTAGTCCTTAATACACAATGTTCTATCAATCTAGAGGTGATTCTGATTTCCCCTCAAAATCTAGTATTCGTGCTCTTCACCTTCATCTTCCTTAAACTGGGCTATGGGGTTCAAGGTACCTTTCCTTACACTGTCAATAAGGTTGCCAATCAAGTTTCAACCTATACTTCTTCTGACTTGCAGTCGGTCCCATCTTATTCATATAATCTCCCTGTCTTTTGATATCACAACTAAGATTATAACTATTATCTTGCAGACATACCCTGCCGTTGTTAGCATGCCACAATGGATTCAACCCTTTCCTGACTTGAACTTGACTCTTACTGGGAGTCCGTCATTGACGGATCTCCTACACCCACTTCGAGTAAGCTAGTAGTCTTACTTGCTCTTCTGACTTATTACCGTGAGGGTCTGCACAACTTACATACTCATAAGGGCTCCTTACTCTTTCTAACACTTTCCGGAATCAACCAATCCACCTTTCACTTGCTGCCTGCTTTGGGAAACATCATCTCAATCCTTATGCCCTTTGCTACACTAGGATCAAAACTAAGGGGTAGGAATAACTTTCTCTTACTGCAACGAAACGAAGACATGGAACTGTACCACACCTGAAGGAATGGAGGTGGGAATCCTACATTTCCCTCTCTTTCTCACACTTATCTGATAATCTAATATTGTCTACTATCTTAATCAGGTCTTATATATATATATATATATATATATATATATATATATATATATATATATCTAACAAATAAATCGACTCATTTATACGTTATGCTTATGACTTTCTATTCTGAAGTTGTCGACATATACTGGGGATGGTACCAATAAAAGATTAACATTGGGAGGTCCCTGTTACCTCCTCCTGCTGCTGTAGTTACCTTGTAACTGGCTGATGTTCTCTCCTGTTGCTATATCTGATCTTCTGCCTGGGATAGGATTTCGCTGGTCTGACTTGTATCTGTATTCAAAGAATATGATAAGTTTTAAAAGGACCAACCCTGTACTATACTGTGCTATGGCACGACTGAGTATGAAAGAAAGGTAACCATCCTATTATGCCTCGCAGCCTCCTGCCTATAGTATGTGGTGCACAACAAATCCATAGACAAGACTCTACTTAGCACGGCTTGCAGACTCCCTGGGACACGACCTGCTCTGATACCAAGTTTGTCACACCCCGCCTTGGGGGTATGACTGGCACCTGGTGCCCTACTGGGACCTGAACTGCTAGACTACTGAGCCTGAGCACATATGGTGCCTGGATGGCTCTAACTCAGATTCAAGGAAACAACGGGCTATATAACGGCTATAAATACAGCCTCCGGCCGACTAGGCCTATAGCCACCTGTACCTGTACTAACAGCTAACCAGAACATATCAATATAGGGGAGCCTATGCGGGCCGACAAGGCCACTATGCTGTCTAGTTATCTGGAACTCAATAATGAAATACTGGAAAGCTACGTGACCGGCAAGGTCACCGCTACTGTCAAGCTATGGCCCCACACGGCCAACATAAAAGAAACAGAAGTACTAACTGCCATACAACTGCACGGCCCCACACGACCGGCTCATCTGACCACAGGAAAATATATACAGTCTGCAAGCCTCTATAATACTAATAAGATGGTCGGGATAGGGCCCCGACCTACCCATGCTGTACAACAAAGAAAAGGGATAAACCTCTAGCTATCTAGCTCCGGATGACTGGAGCTGATGACCCTATGAGCTGACTGGAATCACAAGGTATCGGCCCCTCATCTATGAGTACCTACAGGCAAGTAATGCAGCGCCCCACCGGGCGTCACTACCACTGGTACTTAGTATGTAAACAATAACTGAAAGAAATATCTGAAAGCAACAACACGACTGATGGAACTGAAATAGGAAGGAATAGACTAACTGACTGGAAATGTAAAACTATGCCTACTCTTAACTGTACTGGAAGGAGTAGGAGCCATACCTGAAGATATATCATTCTACTGTCGATCTACTCGTGTCTCGTATCACATGGCATAACATAATATAACATAACATAGCACACACAAACCTTACCCAGCCCCCATAAGCTGGGAGGTACAAACAACACGCAATCTATACCCCTACCCCGGTCGTCCCATCTCCTATAATAACTATAAGTATCCTGCCGGTCCCCTGGGTATGCACTTGGGCTAGCTGAGCCCCTGACTATAACTGTACCTGAGTCCGGAGGACTCCTGAATCACAACCCGGGCGTATTCGCTCGACAGGGGTGTATAAGGGCCGACCAAGGCACAATATGGGGAAAACTGGCATCCTATCTTCGTCCCCTGTGGGACGGCATGCCACTCTGTAGAGCGACGTATCCTCTCCCTCTGGCGGAAGAGTCGATACAGCTATTAACCCTGGGGCAGTCATGGATGCTAGGTAATCCAACCCCAAGACAATACAGTGGTCTCAACTAGTAATACTATCTGCATATACCACATACTGAAGCTAATGATAATAATATATCTGTACATTCTATATGCTGACTAGTGATAGTGATATGTACGTATTTAATATATGCTGAGACTGATAATGGTATATATATATAATCTTCTGCCATACGGTACTGAGTCTAATGTTAAACCAGATATAGTCTTTCTGCTGGAAACCATGTTGTATACTGAGTTTCTATAGTAACATGATTTACTATTTCTAACATGCTTTCTAAACTTCATTTTAGCCTATCATTCTACTTCTGAGATGTCTTACAGATATTACATTGCTTTACTAGGTTTCAACTGAATACGATAATATCCTAACATTGTGTACTACATCACATACTGGGCATGCTATGCAGTTCCTAACACTTGTATTAGAATCTATATCGTGCTAGCAAGTTTCGCGCTAAACATAACATGATGCTTCTAATGTGGTAACAACATTCGTAATAAACATGGCACACGACTTCTGAACATTCTACTGGCCTTTAAACTACTTTACTATACCAAGATTACTAACTTGCCGAGGAGACTAGCTTTACATACCTTCGCTTCTGATTTCCCGACTAACTGGCGTAGCTTGGTCAGTATTTCAGCTATTCCTCCCAACTGCATTCATATATATATATCAATCTGTACTAAATACAACTTTATTCTGAAGGGCGACATCACTTTCGATATAATTATAGCCTAAATTTAGGCCTATCAAAAGACGGTCGAAAACTCGCTATTTTTCAGAAGTCCAGAAGGGAGAAATATTCATTTCACAGCTAGGAACACATAGACACTAGTTTGGAGCAATTCCACTTACCTTAGTCCGGAAGCTCGACGATTCGTCGGCCGTATTTTACGAAACTAACTCCGTAGGAGTGCTCTCTGCTGCTAAATACCTTGGTATCTGAGGTAAATTTGGGTTTGGACTGCGTTTGGCAGCGTAATCGGACGAAAATTATATTACCCTCTTCGTTCCTTTTCTTCCTCTGATTTTTCCTCTCTGTTTTCGCTGGAAGTTATGAGAATAATTAACTTAAAACCAAAGTGGAGCTTTATATACTTGGGCCTGGACAAGGCCAACGTGTCATGGAGCCAACGTGGAGGCTTCACCTCCGTGACACGCTGCCATCGCGGAGGGGTTCTGCCTCGGCTCCTTCCGCGATGGTTCGACAGGTTTCTCGTCCGATCTTTTCCCGTGCCTTTCTTTAGCACGTATGGCCTTCAAATATGCTTAACCAACGTGCGAATAGGTCATCTAGGTGCTGGGAATCCCACGGGGTATAATATTCTCCCCCCCTTAAGAACATTCGTCCTCGAATGTAAACTTCTATTCAGAGGACTTCTCGACTTACTATGTAGGAAAATTTCGGCAGAGTTTTCCCTGTAATATGGACTATAGCAAAAACCTGAAATGCAGAAAATTCTAACACAGGTACTGCACGCAATACTTTAAGATTCACTGGATAGCTAAATATCAATCTTCCTCATTTGTACATAAACAGCCATAAGGTACTATATAAGTAATAATACGGACATACCTGTCGCCTGACTAGGCCTGGAATAGGTGAGAATATCTGGCTTTCATATCTTCTTCAGCTTCCCACGTCATCTCCTCTCGGTTTCTGTTACACCACAATACCTTGACAGACGCAATATCTTTTGTCCTCAATCTGCGAATCTGTCTGTCTAAGATAGCTACTGGAACCTCTTCATAGGCCAACTTTTCTGTAACCTGGATATCCTGGACTGGAACTGCTCTAGATGGGTCTCCTATGCATTTCCTCAGCATAGATACATGGAAGACCAGATGAACGGATTCTAATTCTGGAGGCAAGTTCAACTCATATGCTACTCGGCCTATCCTTTGATGAATCTGATAAGGCCCAACAAACCTCGGGCTGAGCTTACCTTTCTTGCCGAATCTCATTACCCTTTGGTCGGAGATACTTTAGGAATACCCAGTCATTCACATCAAACTCCAAGTCCCTGCGCCGCACATCTACATATGATTTCTGGCGGCTCTGTGCAGTCAGTAAACGTTCTCGGATAAGCTTTACCTTTTCCTCTGACTGCTGAACAATGTCTGGGCCAACCAACGCTGATTCTCCTATTTCAAACCAACCAATCTGCGATCTATATTTTCACCCATATAATGCCTCAAAAGGCGTCATTTGGATGGCTGAATGATAGCTATTATTGTAGCCAAATTCAATTAACGGCAAATGCTCATTCCAGCTACCACCGGAATCTAGCACACACGCTCGCAACATGTCTTCGAGCGTCTGAATTGTGCGCTCAGCCTGCCCATCTGTCTGAGGATGGAATGTGTGCTTAAATTAATCTGCGTTCCCAGACCTCTCTGAAACCGCCAAAATCTGGCCGTAAACTGTGCTCATCTGTCTGAAATAATGGATACTGGTACTCCATGTAATCTGACTATCTCTCTGATATACAACTCAGCATAATCTTCGGCCGAGAAAGTAGCTCTTACTGGCAGGAAATGAGCTGATTTTTTTCAATCTGTCAACTATCACCCATATAGAGTCATGTCTGTGTTTAGTACGGGGTAATCCTGTTAATAAATCCATATTCACTGCTTCCCATTTCCAGAGAGGTACAACTATATCCTGAGTCAAACCGCCCGATTTCTGATGTTCCGCTTTCACCTGTTAGCAGTTAGGACACTGGGCTACATATTGAGCAATTTCTCTTTTCATACCTGGCCACCAGCAGTTTTCCTTGATATCATGGTACATTTTTGTCGCACCGGGGTGGAGACAATAGCGGGTGTAATGCGCCTCGCTCATAATCTGCTGGCGAAGCCCCAAGATATCTGGAACACAAATGCGGCCTTTACATCGCAACACTTCATCCCCGGTTACCTGAAAATATGTCACCCCTCCTTGCTAAACCTTGTGTTCAAGTTGAACCCGGGTAGGGTCTCCATACTGCCGTTCCTTTACTTCCACCACTAACGACAACACTGCGACATTCTGTATTATCGCTCTGTTGTCCTTTATTTCTGCTATGTGAACGGCTAAACCGACTAACTGGTGTAATTCTCAGGCCTATTCTCGCTGTTCAGGCTGCAAGTAAGCCAACTCCCCATAGATTTACAGCTAGGGGCATCTGCTACCACATTAGCCCTTCCTGGGTGATACAAAATTTTCACTCTTTAAGGCATAAACTACTGCAGCTAACTCCAAGTCTTGGGTAAGATAATTCTTTTCATGTTTCTTCAACTGCCTGAAAGCATAAGCTATTACTTTACCATGCTGCATCAACCCTCTGTACCTTCTGGCGATACTAACACTGGCGCTGATGTTAACCTAGCTTTTAACTCCTGGAAGTTCTGCTCACACGCCTCAGTCTGCTGGAACTTTGCTGCCTTCTGTGTTAATTTAGTCAGAAGTGCTACTAAGGTGGAAAATCCTTCCACAAACCCTCTGTAGTACCCGACTAACCGCAGGGATTGCGTACTTCGATCGGAGTGGTAGGTCTGGGCTATGTCTCCACTGCTTTGATTTTCTGTGTATCTACCTGCACACCAGCCTCCAATACAATGTGACCAAAAAGGCTACTGAACTCAGCCAAAATTCACATTTAGAAAAATTGGCATAAATCTGACGGTCATACTGGTTTATTATACCGGAGAATCTGACGAGTAATCTACCGGTATAGCTAGAGCTTATCTGGCCTTCTGGCCGCATGCTAAGGCTACTTGTTGTTGAGATAACCTAAACGACTATCTGCACACCATGTGCCCGTATCTGATCAGAGGATCCTGACAATGATCATGATCTCTAATAGTCTGGCTGAATAACCTTGACTAACTAAATAGCTGGGTTGGATGCTGCAGTAGTTAAACGCTGCTCTACATGTCCTACTCGGTCATCTGTAGCTCATGCATAACTGCGGCGTTGTGGACGACTAACTGTTTTGTCCAACTAATTGAACAATTGTAGTGTTGTGCTTAGTCCAACCTACTCTCAGGTGATCCGTCCCTGGATCTTCATAGGGAACCTACCGATCTCCTTGTCTTAGTAAACATTGTGTTAGCAGAGCACTACCAATTTCTTACGCCTTATTCGTACCCCCTTGGATTATATTACTGTCCTTGGAAATTCTCGGCCTTATGAGCCATTCTGTAAAGACTGGCCTTCTGTTAGGGCTCTGTATCTGAATACCTTACCAAAATCCAGCTGAAGTACTAGTCCATCACTGACTACTGATATGGACTCTTTCTTGGGTTGCCCACAGGTTTGTCTGACTGAGACGGTCAGCTGACTTGCGGGGTGTTCCTCATAATAGCTGCTAGGTTGACTAAGGCCGACTCTCACCTACAAGGCTGGGAAAACGATGCACGACCACTTAACGTGCCACCCTCTCTTTTGGTGACGGGTCCTGTTGTACAATCTATATATATTTCCTAGCAGCTAACCAAAATCCGTGTGACTGTAACCCCCATCGCCAACTACTTACATCATATCTATCCTCTGTAGATATATATATATATCAACTACTATGTACAATACATACTGAATTTTGTGGTGATACAAAATCTCTAACATGCCTTACTGAATTTCATACTGCACATGATATACCACTCCTACGGTCTAATAATATCTCATATCCTCTCGTATCATTTCATGGGATTTTTTTCATCCCATTCTGAAAGCAACACACACATGCACTTTAGCTATGATCTGCTACTTGAAATTTCGCCACTCTTATAATGTGGGGTCAACATCCGAACCTTGTGGCCTTACTTGGCATTATATTAAGGCCCGTGACTGTCTGTTGGACCTTGTCTCTGGGCCACACTAGATTGGAGTCTCTGGTTCGGTACCCTCTTACCTTCTCCTTGGGCGGACATACCACAACATTCTAACTACAACCTTACTGTCTCTTAACTGTTCGTCTAAGGTTTAGTCCTTAATACACAATGTTCTATCAATCTAGAGGTGATTCTGATTTCCCCTCAAAATCTAGTATTCGTGCTCTTCACCTTCATCTTCCTTAAACTGGGCTATGGGGTTCAAGGTACCTTTCCTTACACTGTCAATAAGGTTGCCAGTCAAGTTTCAACCTATACTTCTTCTGACTTGCAGTCGGACCCATCTTATTCATATAATCTCCCTGTCTTTTGATATCACAGCTAAGATTATAACTATTATCTTGCAGACATACCCTACCGTTGTTAGCATGCCACAGCGGATTCAACCCTTTCCTGACTTGAACTTGACTCTTACTGGGAGTCCATCATTGACGGATCTCCTACACCCACTTCGAGTAAGCTAGTAGTCTTACTTGCTCTTCTGACTTATTACCGTGAGGGTCTGCACAAATTACATACTCATAAGGGCTCCTTACTCTTTCTAACACTTTCTGGAATCAACCAATCCACCTTTCACTTGCTGCCTGCTTTGGGAAACATCATCTCAATCCTTATGCCCTTTGCTACACTAGGATCAAAACTAAGGGGTAGGAATAACTTTCTCTTACTGCAACGAAACGAAGACATGGAACTGTACCACACCTGAAGGAATGGAGGTGGGAATCCTACATTTCCCTCTCTTTCTCACACTTATCTGATAATCTAATATTGTCTACTATCTTAATCAGGTCTTATATATATATATATATATATATATATATATATATATATATATATATCTAACAAATAAATCGACTCATTTATACGTTATGCTTATGACTTCCTATTCTGAAGTTGTCGACATATACTGGGGATGGTACCAATAAAAGATTAACATTGGGAGGTCCCTGTTACCTCCTCCTGCTGCTGTAGTTACCTTGTAACTGGCTGATGTTCTCTCCTGTTGCTATATCTGATCTTCTGCCTGGGATAGGATTTCGCTGGTCTGACTTGTTTCTGTATTCAAAGAATATGATAAGTTTTAAAAGGACCAACCCTGTACTGTACTGTGCTATGGCACGACTGAGTATGAAAGAAAGCTAACCATCCTATTATGCCTCGCAGCCTCCTACCTATAGTATGTGGTGCACAACACATCCATAGACAAGACTCTACTTAGCACGGCTTGCAGACTCCCTGGGACACGACCTGCTCTGATACCAAGTTTGTCACACCCCGCCTTGGGGGGTATGACTGGCACCTGGTGCCCTACTGGGACCTGAACTGCTAGACTACTGAGCCTGAGCACATCTGGTGCCTGGCTGGCTCTAACTCAGATTCAAGGAAACAACGGGCTACATAACGGCTGTAAATACAGCCTCCGGCCGACTAGGCCTATAGCCACCTGTACCTGTACTAACAACTAACCAGAACATATCAATAGAGGGGAGCTTATGCGGGCCGACAAGGCCACCATGCTGTCTAGTTATCTGGAACTCAATAATGAAATACTGGAAAGCTACGTGACCGGCAAGGTCACCACTACTGTCAAGCTATGGCCCCACACGGCCATCATAAAAGAAATAGAAGTACTAACAGCCATACAACTGCATGGCCCCACACGACCGGCTTATCCGACCACAGGAAAATATATACAGTCTGCAAGCCTCTATGAATACTGATAAGATGGTCGGGAAAGGGCCCCGACCTACCCATGCTGTACAACAAAGAAAAGGGATAAACGTCTAGCTATCTAGCTCCGGATGACTGGAGCTGATGACCCTATGAGCTGACTGGAATTACAAGGTATCGGCCCCTAGTCTATGAGTACCTGCAGGCAAGTAATACAGCGCCCCACCGGGCGTCAGTACCACTGCTACTGAGTATGTAAACAATAACTGAAAGAAATATCTGAAAGCAACAACACAACTGATGGAACTGAAATAGGAAGGAATAGACTAACTGACTGGAAATGTAAAACTATGCCTACTCTTAACTGTACTGGAAGGAGTAGGAGCCATACCTGAAGATATATCATTCTACTATCCATCTTCTCGTGTCTCGTATCACATGGCATAACATAATATAACATAACATAGCACACACAAACCTTACCCAGCCCCCATAAGCGGGGAGGTACAAACAGCACGCAATCTATACCCCTACCCCGGTCGTCCCATCTCCTATAATAACTATAAGCATCCTGCCGGTCCCCTGGGTATGCACTTGGGCTCGCTGAGCCCCTGACTATAACTGTACCTAAGTCCGGAGGACTCCAGAATCAAAACCCGGGCGTATCCGCTTGACAGGGGTGTATAAGGGCCGACCAAGGCACAATATGGGGAAAACTGGCATCCCATCTTCGTCCCCTGTAGGATGGCTTGCCACTCTATAGAGCGACGTATCCTCTCCCTCTGGCGGACGAGTCGATACAGCTATTAACCCTGGGGTGGTCATGGATGCTAGGTAATCCAACCCCAAGACAATACAGTGGTCTCAACTAGTAATACTATCTGCATATACCACATACTGAAGCTAATGATAATAATATATCTGTACATTCTATATGCTGACTAGTGATAGTGATATGTACGTATTTAATATATGCTGAGACTGATAATGGTATATATATATAATCTTCTGCCATACGGTACTGAGTCTAATGTTAAACTAGATATAGTCTTTCTGCTGGAAACCATGCTGTATACTGAGTTTCTATAGTAACATGATTTACTATTTCTAACATGCTTTCTAAACTTCATTTTAGCCTATCATTCTATTTCTGAGATGTCTTACAGATATTACATTGCTTTACTGGGTTTCAACTGAATACGATAATATCCTAACATTCTGTACTATATCACATACTGGGCATGCTATGCAGTTCCTAATACTTGTATTAGAATCTATATCGTGCTAGCAAGTTTCGCGCTAAACATAACATGATGCTTCTAATGTTGTACCAACATTCGTAATAAACATGGCACACGACTTCTGAACATTCTACTGGCCTTTAAACTACTTTACTATACCAAGATTACTAACTTGCCGAGGAGACTAGCTTTACATACCTTCGCTTATGATTTCCCGACTAACTGGCGTAGTTTGGTCAGTATATCAGCTATTCCTCCCAACTGCATTCATATATATATCAATCAGTACTAAATACAACTTTATTCTGAAGGACGACATCACTTTCGATATAATTATAGCCTAAATTTAGGCCTATCGAAAGACGGTCGAAAACTCGCTATTTTTCAGAAGTCCAGAAGGGAGAAATATTCATTTCACAGCTAGGAACACATAGACACTAGTTTGGAGCAATTCCACTTACCTTAGTCCGGAAGCTCGATGATTCGTCGGCCGTATTTCACGAAACTAACTCCGTAGGAACGCTCTCTGCTGCTAAATACCTTGGTATCTGAGGTAAATTTGGGTTTGGACTGCGTTTGGCAGCGTAATCGGACGAAAATTATATTACCCTCTTCTTTCCTTTTCTTCCTCTGATTTTTCCTCTCTGTTTTCGCTTGAAGTTATGAGAATAATTAACTTAAAGCCGAAGGGGAGCTTTATATACTTGGGCGTGGACAAGGCCAACGTGTCATGGAGCCAACGCGGAGGCTTCACCTCCGTGACACGCTGCCATCACAGAGGGGTTCTACCTCGGCTCCTTCCGCGATGGTTCGACAGGTTTCTCGTCCGATCTTTTCCCGGGCCTTTCTTTAGAACGTATGGCCTTCAAATATGCTTAACCAACGTGCGAATAGGTCATCTAGGTGCCGGGAATCCCACGGGGTATAACACCTCTCCCTCATCACATCAATTCAAATCACTATGCATATGCAAAATTTCCAACCATGACATAGAGGAATCAAAACATGGCAAAACACTGCCACTTGCAACCACGCACATAAATCTATAACACTGACCCAGACAATCTGCAGACGATTTTGTTGACCAAATCTCTCAGCTCAAAGAAGTCCCATACTCACACATATGTATATGATTAATTTGATACATTTCTCTTGGGACTAGGTAAGATTCACTCTCTCTCACAAAGAAATTCGAACTGTGTGCACTCAATACCATAGGCTTGCCTTTACTTTCAATACCTCAATTTTCAGACAAGTAACCAGGATCACTATAGGACTTTCTAGGATTGTAATGTAGACTCAGGCTCGGGTATGGTATGTATGGAATTAGTAGCTCAACCCTCCTCGGCATTGCACATCTCTTGACTCCAGTTTTCACCTCTTTTTTTAATTTTCTCTCCTTTTTCCTTTAACTGCTTCCTCTTTTCTTTGCATCTACAACTACGGATGCGGTTTCTCTTTATTAAAGCTTTCATTGATGTCACATTTTTCTTTTCTTTTCTTTTCTTGCTCTTTGACAACAATTTTTTTTATTTGTTTCTTTTCATTATGCATACCGCACCCACTCTTTCCTTTTTCATTACCCAATTTTAATTCCACCCGACTCTTCTTAATCACCCCAATAATAGCCACCCTTAACTTAGGCGATTTGCCTGAGTTGAGGTTCACAATGTCCAAGGAGGGACCAGGTCCAAAACAGATTCATTCTTAATAAAAGTAGGAAGGTGAATTGGTGTAAACAAAAAGAAAGGTCTATTTAAGCTCAAACATTTGGATCAAGGTATTTTTTATTCTCTTTTGGTAGGTCTTTTAAGGCTAAAGTGGGCTCATAAATCAAAAATGGCCTATGATCCTTTTCTAGTTTTCTATCCTCTATCTCAGTACGACTGACCAGGAAAGTTCTAGATTGACATACACAACCGAATTTAGCTATTAAATCTCACTCACACATAGCACAGGTCAACATCATCACTTCTACTAATTGCTAGTTCTTGTACAACCATATAATGGTAAACATGTTCATAGTTTCAATGCCATGCAATGATTCACAAAGGTCATACTTGTCAACTTTAACATACACACATAAATTTTTTTTCGAAGGAGTATCAAATTATCAATCAACAAAAATCAACAATTTAAGCTCTTGAAAGCCTTTTAGTTCACCTAACTATCTTCCGAGTGACATAAAAAACCTAAAACCCTAAACATGTCAGTTCTACTAGATATGGAACACTTGAGGGAAAAGATATCCGACAAGAAAAACCCTTGGGTTACGTCCAGCAAAAGCATGCACAGGTATCCCTCCCCACCCCCATCAAGAAAAGCATGTGTCGTCCTCGACGCATATATATATCCAACAAAACTAGGGAAATAGGGAACATACCTGTGTGACCTAGGTGTCAGCTACTTAGTCGGTGGAGGGTGTAGATATGCCTCCAATGTTATCTCCAACATTACCGGCTTGACCCGGTGCATTCTCAGATCCAACAGAGCTTGTCCCTTCTCCATGAGCTCTCGCTGCCTTAGTCTTAACCCTCTGTCTAGCCTCCTCTCCCAATTCATGCAGCGCTCTCTCCATCTCACTTCGCTCTTGTTTTTGCTGACGGAGCAGAGAAGCATCGTCTTCAAAACTTATCTCCTCACAAGGCCTCTTTCCCTTATCATGTGCCACCGGCTCCTCAGTGATAAAGTAAAAAATTGGTGGTAACTCTTCTTCAAACTTATCATCTATCACAGGAAGTACCAATGAAGGTACTGCAGCTACCTGTCGTACGACCAAGTCCCACATCTAGGCTCTGAGCACTTCTAGCTCTGAGTAGCATTGTGACAACTCAGGTGCCTATAACTGTGCAAGGCACTCATCTATTCTCTTCTTGAAAGCATCCAATCGGCCATGCACAGAACTGGACAATGCCTCCAACTCTTTTGACACCCACGACTTTACCTGCTCCATCAGAACTTTAACTTGTAGAGCTGTGTGTGCCTGCTGCTTTTCAGCCTTAGCTAACCGCCTAGCCATATCAACTAAAAACTCCTGAGAAATTGTAACCAGGCCAATTGTAGTGGCTCATGGAGGAGCAACTGGTGGTCTAGGATCTGCTGCTGTAGATGATGACTCGGGACATCAGCAAGTGTGAAGGTGTCCACTGCATTTGTAGCCTTAGGCTGGCTACCTATCTCTCTTCCCTCTATAGACTCAGCCGCCAACTTAGTGAATTGTGTGGCATCGGTCTGCATACCACTGCCAAATGGCTCTACTAATATGGTCGCTCTAGCAGATGCAGCTGCCCGAGTCCTTCCTCTCGATATCGGGTTTGTGTAATCTCGAATCAACCTGATATCTTTTATCTGCTGGACCATTATTCTCTGGTGAACTGATGGCAACTCCGGCACCTTTGACTCCTGACAAAGTCTATCAATTAGACAGGGGAAAGGAATTGTAGTACCGTCATTGATTGCCCGCTCTCTAATCTCCTCCGCAATGTACCACGAGAAATTGATGGAATATCCCTCCATAATACTCGCTACTAATGCCGCTCTGTCAGGTGAGAGGATGTTATCATTGTTGGTTGGTACCAGCCTGTGCTGCACCAGTGACCACCTAAATTTTGCTTGAAAGTTGAGTGTGGCCTTCTTTATCTGAGACTCTGTACCGTGCAACCATTCGACCAGAGGACGTCTTGTAGCAATGATCCGAGATAGCCAAGTATATTTCCTGATGCACTCCTAGCTATTAAACTCTTTGGTCTTGACTTTCTTCAACTCATATAGCCTGTGGTCAAACTCGGCCGTGTTCATTAGATCATGATAATCTGGCCCATACAACATCCTAGAGATTGTCCTCTCAAATATGTCTACTGGAGTCTCTTGGACCAACACCTACGTCAAGGCAGGCCTCTTTTTCTGGTCCTGGCCCCCTAATGTCAAACGCTGCAATGTGGCCACATAGACAGCATAGAACTCTCTAACTAGGCATAGGCTATAGCTACCTAATGGATCGGTCAACCATCTGAACCTGTACTTGTCGAACACAACTTGTATCTCGTGAAGGTCTTTTAGCCCAGTAGTGATCAGCCTCAACTCCTCGTATATGCTCCTCTTCAGATTTCTTTTCTCATTTGGAGAAATATCTCTGTTGTATATGGCCCTCATACCATGAACACACCATCTTCGCACGTTCCTTGGTTGCTCGTTTGATGTGTTCGAGGTCTCAGTCAGTTCATCATCATAGTACCTTGCTGAGCATGTGACTCTTCAGCTATCTTTGTGTTTCACCCAGCTGTGGGACCTCGGGAGAAAGTGCAGCTGCAGCCCTGGCATTATCATCAGTGCAGCTAGGCGAATCCGTCACCAGTGGAGTGGGAGCATCGACCAGGGCTGTCGAATTTGAAGTTTGTTGAGCCCTAGCCCTGGTTGACTTCCTGACTAATTGCTCCTCTAATACGTCGTATTCCTCCTCAGAGCCACTTGACTCTTTGGAGGAGAACGACTCATCACGCAGTCTACGGTATGAAGGTTGACTATGCTCAGGTGCTTGTTTCTTTGTTGGACCTTTCTCCGGTGTAGCTCTTGGAGCCATTGTACTCGTGGAAATATTGTTAGTATGTGAGATGAGATGAAACAAAAACATTTTTTAAACTGCTGCTCAGTGGAACTGACGAGTGACTAAGCGATTCGTTGCCACTGGCAATGACTCGTGAGGTCCCTCATTGCCCCAAGCTAGTCTTTTTTCATGCTGGGCCAGTGTACTTGCTAACTGGTCCATACGAGTCTTTACCAAAGGCAACGAGTCGTTAGGTACACCGCCTTATTGATTTAATTTTTCCACTCAGGACGAGCTACACAACGAGTCATTTGGTGATCTAACGACTCGTGATGTAGCTCGTGCTCAAGAGTTTCAGTTCACCCATTCATTCATCTTCATCTACTTCCTATTATTCAATCTCCACAAACACAGAACTTAATTTCTCACACCAACCCGATGTAAATTCAGTCGAAATTCATTTGTTTATCCTTCCTAGGGTTCATTGTCATCATGAGGCAAAGATTGACACAAGTACAACAATACTTGAAATAACATCAATTTCATTCAAAACATGGGTCAGCCAAATTCTTATTTAAATGCAAAAGTATTCACAATTTAATGGGAGAAATTTACTCACAAGATGCTTGATCGGAGATGGGAGTGAAATTGTATGTGTGTGCCAATGTTGGGAGTGCATGGTCGAAGAGTTTTCAATGGGTTTGAGAGAAGAAGAAATGAGGGAAGTTTGAAGTTGTTGGGGTATTGGGTTAAAACTTGAGTGAGAGTTTTAAAAGTAAAGGAATCGGGTTTATATTATTAGGTTATATGATACCCCTAATTCCAGCCTGGGTGGGGTCGAATGTCAGTTAATTGAAATACCTGACGACTCACCAAACGAGTCATTACATGTTGAAATGACTCGTTTTGACTCTTTGTTCTTTGACTTATGTTCAAAAAACTTACCTGGGACCTGATGAGTCAAGCAATGACTCGTGGTGTCACCCAACGAGTCGTGGCTAGAGTCGTGGTCCTTGGACTAGTGTCGCTACATAACGGGTCACTTAACGAATCATTTGGTCTCCCAATGATTCATTGAGTGAGCTGTTATCAACCTTTTCCTTTTAATTCCTCCTTTGATACAGTGTACATGACGGAGGAACTCACGATTCGTTTCTTGAAGAAACAAATCATTCAGTCACCCTTTGCTCCACTTTTTTCTGCAATTCTCTCCACGATTTGACTGAACGAGTCGACAGGTTAGACAACGACTCATTCTGTGACATTTTGCACCAGAACTGAAGTTCCAGATTTTTGGTTCCAACTTCAAATTTTCCCTCTTAATCACCTGCACCAATGAACAAACGTAAACACTATATATTTCTTACATTTACAACTTGGGTTGCCTCCCTAGAAATGCTTGATTTAACGTCGCGGCACGATGTGGATGTTTTGGCTACTCAGATTTCACCAAAACACATCCATGGGTTGCCTCCCATGCAATGACTGATTTAACATCGTGGCACGACGCAAGTCCCCCAAGTTACTCATACTTCACTCAGGGTCCAAAGGTCTTCCAGTTGGAGTTCTTCACTTCTCCCCAAATAGGCTTTCACCCGCTGACCATTCACTTTGAATCGCTTTCCTTCATGGTTTTCTAGTTCGATTGCCCTATGGGAGAATACTTTTGCCACACGAAAAGGTCCCATCCACTTAGACTTCAACTTGCCAGGAAACAAATGAAGTCTAGAATTAAATAGTAACACCATATTACCCGGACTGAATTCTCTTTTCTCAATCTTCCGATCAAGTTGAATTTTCATCCTTAATTTGTAAACTTCAGAAATTTCATAGGCTTTCAACCGAAATTCGTCAAGTTCATTTAACTAATCAAGCCTCAAGTTTTTAGCTTCGTTCCAGTTTAAATTCAGCTTCTTGAGCGCCCACATTGCTTTGTGCTCAAGTTCGACCGAAAGATGACATGCTTTACCATAAACAAGTTGATACAAAGACATACCTATGGGAGTCTTGAAGGCAGTTCGATAAGCCCATAAAGCATCATCTAGCTTCTTGCCTAATTTGTTTGGTTTGCATTCACAATCTTTGCCAAGATAGTCTTTATTTCCCTGTTTGTGACTTCAACCTGCCAATTAGAATGCTGATGATAGCATGTAGCCACCCTGTGTTTGACCCCATATTTTTCCAATAAAGAGCGAAACAACCGGTTACAAAAGTGTGAACCCCCATCACTAATGATGGCTTTGGGAGTCCCGAATCTAGAAAATATATTCCGCTTTAAGAATGTTGTGACACTCTTCCCTTCATTGTTTGGAAGTGCAACTGCTTCCACCCATTTTGAAACTTAGTCAACATCAATAAGTATGTAGTTCATCCCATTTGAGCTCACAAATGGGCCCATGAAATCAATGACCCATACATCAAATAGCTCAATGACTAGGATGGGAGTAAGAGTAAGCTCATGCCTCCATGAAATGCCTCCTTGCCTTTGACAAGCATCACATGCCTTTGCTAAATCATGTGCATCCTGGTGAATGGTTGACCAATAGTATCCACATTGCAGAATTTTGTGGGCTTTGCAAATCCCATTGTGGTGGCCTCTAACCGGGGATGAGTGCCAGGCCTCCACTATACTCAGCATCTCCACCTCGGGTACGCATCTCCGAATAACCCCATCAGCACATATGCGAAATAAGTAGGGCTCATCCCAGAAAAATTTCTGCACATAAGACATAAACTTCTTTCTCTGGTGAAAAGATAAGTGCTCTGCTACAACATCACTCACCAGATAATTAGCAAAGTCTGCAAACCAAGGGATGAGATATTGTGATGCCGCTAGAACCTGCTCATCTAGAAATGCATCATCTATGTCATGCTAATTTCTAAGTGCTGCATCAGGTTCCAATCTTAATAAGTGATCCGCAAGCTGATTTTCTGTCCCTCTCCGGTCTTTTACTAAAATTCAAACTCTTGTAGCAGTAAAACCCATCGAATCAACCATGGCTTGGCATCCTTCTTTTCCATCCGATATCTCAAAGTTGCATGGTCTATGTGGACTATCACCTTAGTTTCGAGAAAGTATGCCCGAAACTTCTCAAATGCAAAAACTACAGCCAACAACTCTTGTTCTGTCACAGTATAATTTTTCCGAGATGCATTAAGAGACTTGCTAGCATAATAAATTGGATGAAAAATCTTTTCATGCCTTTTACCCGACATAGCTCCTAGGGCCACACCGCTAGCATTACACATAACCTCAAAAGGCAAAGACCAGTTAGGTGCCACTATAATGGGGGAAGTGGTCAATCTCTCTTTAAGATATTCAAACGCCTCTAGACATGCCTCATCAAAAACAAACTTCACCTCCTTCTCGAGTAGTTTACATAATGAATGTGCAATTTTGGAGAAGTCCTTGATGAATCTTATGTAAAAACCTGCATGACCCAAAAAGCTTTGAACACCTTCCAAAGAAATTGGAGGTGGAAGACTAGAAATTACCTTAATCTTGGTGCGGTCTACCTCCATACCCTTTGATATTGGGCAGATTTATATGCCCAAGTGATACTCAAAAGTACCATTTTTGCCTTGTTTATCTAGCAATGCACATACATTTTCATGTAATTGGTAATAAAATGTGAATTTATACTAACCAACATGATTAGCATTGTTTTGTAGGTAAAATGTGATTTCGAGGAGCTAAAATGCATGTTGGATGATATTGGAGTTGGACTTGGAATCGAGCAAGGAAAAAGGCATTGGATTGCACAAATTAAAGGGGCTCCGCGATGGAGCCGTGTCACGCTGCCATCGCGGAGGCATTCTGCCTGGAGGGTGAAAATTCATCAATTTCCAGTGGAGGTTCGCGACTGCTCCGTGGCACGGTGGCTAGCCTCCGCGTTGCACGCCGTGCCACGTTGGTTCTTGATTTCCCGGACCCCCAATTCCAGTGAGGGTCCGCGTTCATGGTGTTTCACGGAGGCAGTGCTCCGTGATGCACTCCGTGACACGTTGCTCATTATTCCGGGAAAAATTCCCACTAGTATAAGTAGAACACTTAAGTGTATTTTTCATAATGCAGACTTGGTGGAGCAAGGACGTGGGTTACAGCCAGTTGAGGGATGAAAAGTTTAGGGTTTTCTCTCTCTTTCTTTCTTCTCTAATTCAATTATTTGTATGATTAACACTTGTTTTAGGATGATTAATCCACAAATGAGTGGCTAATTCCCTTCCTTGCTGAGGTTATGAACACTTGTGATGAATTTTGATTATTGATTATATGGTTTTTCATCTTTTTCTTCCATGTTGTTCTATTAATTCTTGTTCTTACTGCATTGGTGTGTGGCCTACATTAATGTACATCTAAAAAGTCCGATTTCACTCGAGAGAGCACGAAATTGGAAAGTTGTGAATTAATAGGATATTGTTCTTTACTTGATTTGGGAAAATTGAGTTTTGATGTGCTTTCCTGATAGAAATATACTTGAAAGCCGTATTAGTCAATTTAGGAACCGAAATTGTATGGCTAGAACATGAATTGCATTTGATCACAGAAATGTAGACGGATGGTTCATGATTCTTAAGTGAGATTAAATACGAGAGTTTTAATCTCTTGGCAATTGTTCTTGGCTAGCAATAGGAAGAAAAGATTAACCAATTTATGATGATAATCAGTTTCATTACATGTTCTTTAACCTCGGCAATGTTTTATCCATAGTCCAAATTCAAAGTAGATAATTGTTTGTAGTTTAGTATAAAATTTATAAAACAAATTATTCAATTTTTGGTTATTTAGTTGTCAGCATATTTAGAAGTAAAAATATACTATACTTGAGCAAATTGCACTTATCCCAAGTCTCTGTGGGATCGATACTTGGCTTACTACTTGTTCGACCACGTGCACTTGCGTGTCGGTTTTATAACCCCAACAAACGCACCGAACACCCTTAACAGAAATCTTGTGGCCTAACACTATTCCTTCCTTGACCATGAAATGACACTTTTCCAGTTAAGCACCAAGTTTTTCTCTTCGCATCTCTGAAGCACCTTGCTCAAATGAGCCAAATACTCCTCGAATGAATCACCCACCATCAAAAAATCATCCATAAAGACTTCAATGATATTTTCCACCATGTCAGAAAATATAAACATCATGCAGCGCTGAAAAGTGGTGGTTGCATTACATAACCCCAATTGCATCCTCTTAAAAGCAAATGTACCATATGGGAAAGTGAATGTGGTCTTCTCTTGATCTTTAGGGGCTATAATAATCTGATTGTACCCCAAATAACCATCAAGAAAACAATACCATCCTCTGCCTTCAAGTCTGTCTAACATTTGGTCCATGAATGGCATCGAAAAGTGATATTTTTGCCTCAAACTATTCAGTTTTCTGTAATCCATGCATACTCTCCAATCGGTGACTTGTCTTAGAGGAATGAGATCATTGTTAGCATTTGGGACCACTGTGGTTCCTCCCTTTTTCGGTACACACTAGACTGGGCGCACCCATTTGTTGTCTGCAATAGGATAAACCACACCTGCATCCAACCACTTTATGATTTTCTTCTTGACCACCTCTTGAATAGGTGGATTCAACCTATGATGATGTTCAATACTCAGAATATAATCTGCTTCTAGCTGGATCTTGTGAGTGCAAATAGCAGCTGGGATTCCAATAATATCTGCAATGGTCCTCCCAATGGCTTTTTTGTATCTCTTCAAGACGGAGACCAGAGCCTCCACTTGCCATTCCTCCAAGTTAGCTGCAACAATGACCGGTAAAGTGTTATCGGCTCCCAAAAATACATACTGTAATGGGACGGGAGTGCTTTGAGCTCCAACACCAGAGGCTCCTCAATAGATGGCTTGGCTGGTGGAGTCACCCGATTTTTCAAATCAAGATCAATCTTCTTTGGAACATAAGTGTATGACCCCATGCCAGCAAGTGCATTTACAATCTCCTCACCCCATGAATCTCCTCAGCACCAATTTCCATCAACACGTCTGCTAGTTCATCGAGAATCAATAATTCCTACATGGGCAAGACCTGTTAAATACAAAAGTAAAAACAAAAAATAAAAAGGAAACAAGAACCAACAGTAAAGCAAACACAATTAACAAAAGCCTTAGTCGTATTCCCCGGCAACAGTGCCAAAGTTTGATGTTGCCCAAATTACACCTCGCAATTGAGATATAAAGCTGTTGATGTCAAATATAGAACCCAACTAGAGGTTAAGGCGATCCCACAAGGAATATGGAAGGAACTTAAGTTAAAGCGAATAGTTGTTACTATCGAGTTACTTATTCCTAAGGGGGAAAGAAATAGAATAACAAAAAAAAGTAAAACTACTGAATGCTTAGATCAAATTCGATTTGTATCAATTAATGACTTGACTAGGATTGTGTTCCCCAAAACTTCATAACCACAAGGCTTATACACTAGTGATCTATTTCGATGTTCAACATGCAATATCGGTAAGTTAGGTTCACCTAAATAGTTGGTCCCCTATCTAGATGATTATAACCATGCAACTTGGTCCATATACGGGTGTATTTTTAATTGACTCTTACCCTTTAATATCGAATTATCTATCCCCGGACAAGTTCAAGATATTAGATGAGGGTTGATAGCCTCAAATCTACATTGTTAATTTCTTTTCCCATTCACTATCTCCTTGGTCCAGTAAGTAAGAATGAGACAAGTCCTAATGTTTGAAACCGTCAATAATCAATTAAAACAAAGGGAAAAACAATACATGCATTAAACCCCATTCAAGAATCACTAAGTGTTTCACCTATGTGTGTTAATTCATCTTGGTTTCCACAACCCTAGCTATGGATTTAGCTAATCATGTTTGTATAATCACAATCACAAAATATCAAATAAATCATGATTACAACTTACAAATTATTATAGAAGTAAACCAAGTAAATTGAATAAAACTCCAAAATTGATGAATAAATTTCAATGTTGCTTTTGATCCTCAAATTCAAGAACAAAATTGTAAACCTTGTTTCTTGACCCAAGAATAATAGTATAGTACCAAAATTCTATGTGAAAAATATTAATAATTAAGCTCCTGTTCGAAAATAAACCTAAACAGTGTATTTATAGTTCTATGAAAACCTTTTCCTAACTAAAACTGGAAACCAGGTTGTCAGTAACCACGGGCTTGGTGACGAATCGTTGGGACCTTTGATGAGTCGTGCCTTGCTACAAATCAGTCGTTTTCAGCATTGCAAGTTGTGGCAATGGGTAACCTAATGACTCATTGTTCCTTGGTACGAGTGGTTAGGCCCCTCGTGGTCTAACTCCTTCAAAATTATAGTGTATCTCACGGTTGGTTCCAGTGCTCTGCCAATGAGTCATTTAGTTAACTAACGACTCGTTATGTCTTTCGTCATCTCCACTAGTCACTTTGTCAATAATTTCTCTCCCAGTCTTTATAACTGACTTCATGACTCCTTACCAGATGTAACGAATCATTCCCTCACCCCGTCAAGTACACTGTTTCTTCATCTTCAAAACACAATAATTGCCCATGCCTTCAGCAACGAGTCGTGCTTCTTGCCAATGACTCGTGAAGTGCTTCGCAGTCACCCTTTCGGGTGTTTTCAGCATTAATTTTCCCATTTCACTTCCGAACCTATTTTCCTGCAATATTACACACAAAACACATCATACCTATATAAACATACCCGGAATGTGCATAATTATTTTATTTTAAGCGTCGAAAGTACCATTAAATCACAGCACATCAATGGAGAAACATCTCCACAATATTACAATATAAAACCACGAATCTCTCAAGATTTTAACATCAAATCCTCTCTCTCTCCTTTGTCAAGGTCAAGAACGACTTTTGGGTTCAAGACTTGGAATCTTTAACAATGATTTTTCCTCCAAGGTAAGTGACTTCCCTAAAATCTTGCATGAGTATTATTTTCTACTCTTTAGAGATATTTTAATGTTAGGACTCATCAGATGATGTTAAGAAACCATGAGTTCATGTGATGACTATGTGTTAGGGTTTATGGGACAGTTTTGGCATTGAGGATGGATGTGGTTATTTTAATTGGACTTGAAATGGTTATGCATGTTGTTAATAGGTAGTGTAAAGAGGCGGGTGTTAGTACACCCCACCCATAGGAGGCTTGAATATCCTATGCCTTCCGGGTGTTTGATGAAGTGCCTATATGACTTGAAATTCATCGTTAAGGTGTTGATTGTAGTTCCTATCCATATAACTGTTGTATATTGACGTCATAAACAGATTGTTGTGCCATGGTGATTATTTTGAAGCCAAGGATAAGGTATGTAAGGCTATCTCTATGTGTGGGAACCTCATTGTTCTTCTCCTATGCTATGTTATTCTTGCCTATGAGCTTTTCCTCTATGTATATGTTAGAGTTATGACAAAAATATTATTCCTTGATCTTTGAGATTTTTATAAAATCCAAGATTTTCCTATGATGTTGCTCATCCTTCATGTTACCTTTGTTTCAAGAATTGTATGAATTTCTACACAAAAATTATGAAAGCATGAAAGACACAAAATTCCTTCCAAGTTAGAGTTTGATGATTCCTCTTAAGGATTTACTTATGAAATTCTTATTCTTCTTAAGTTGTCAGGGTTAAGGTCAAGAACTTTATGTCTATGATGAATTACTTTCAAAACTCTGTGAGTTTCTGCATATGTTTTATGATTATTCTTCATTACTCCATGAGTCCGTATATATGTCTATGATCCTTCTTATCCTTCTGTGAGTTCCACAACTCCTCTTATGCAAAGTTTCAATCTTACAACTATGATTTTTCCTCTAAAAGAGAAGTTTCAATGATTTTATAAATTATGATTTTTCCTCTTAAATAGATGTTTTAATGTTTTTTATGAACAATGATTATGACATGATGATTTATGAATTTAACGATCTTATGATAATGAAGAACTATGATTATGATATGATGATGACATATGATGATAAGCTTGATTACTTAAATATGTTTTTTAGTAAATCTCGCTATGAAACAAAAAGGTGAGTAGTATTATTAACTGAAAAGGCATTGTTCCTGAAACTACATATGCCAATGTAGGATGATGGATTATTTTCATTGATTCGGGAGACTCCTATATGCCCCTCGTACGGCCTATTATGGATCCTTGCTGGCAAACTATGTTATGATGTCTCATATCCCAACAAGGTATGAGATGGCTTAGCTAATCGGGTGAGATCAGACTCCATGTTTACATGGTAGTTCATGTTGGTTAAGTTAAGAACCTCCCACAATGAAGTAATGAATGATGATGTAAAATTTGATTTTTGAAAACAAAAGTCAACCTATTGATTTCATATTCTTGACTTTCCTCATATTATATCTATACTTTTGATTGTCCTGTCTATGATTAGCTATGTTATGTTTCATTTAGCCATTTTACATATAGTACGATCCTACGTACTCATGTCCAATTTATCGAGGGCGCTGCATTGTTTTATAATGCAGACTCAGGTACTTAAATCAACAATCGAGCCGCAAAGCTAGGATTCTCTGTATTCCACTACTGGTGAACCCCACTTGTTTTTGACTTAGTTAATCTCTCTAAGGAACTCGGCAAAATAGCCCCGTAACTTCGAGAGAAAGAACTCAAGTAATTATCCTTTGTTGTGCGACCTGTCAGTCCTCCAAGGCACAGATAAGTTAATTTTCTCCCATGAACTATTTGTGTCAATGGATTATTTCGATCAAAAACTTGAGATAATGGGTGTAAACCGAAAAAGTACTTCACTCAACTTTAGTAGTTTTTTTACTATAATATATGTCGGGTGCCTTGTCCCGGTGAAATCGATTATTCCAATTATGACAGAGGCTTTATAGACTATTTTCCATGTTATGTAAACTTTGAAAGTATCTTTATAAATTGATTTTTTTAAAGCTTAAGTCTAATGATGTCATGACCCAAATATACATCCAGATCGTAGACATAGGACAAGGAGCCCCGAGAGACCCATGTTGATCCATGGCATGAGCATACATCTAATCCAATCACATGAAGGGAATAGTTAACATATAAGGACGTAATCATAACATAGCCAAAGGGAAATATCTGTACCAAGACTTATACAATACGACTGAATACAACTTGTAGTCTGATAAGCCTCTAAACATGAATGACGGATTGATGGGACAACTACCCAACTAATCCAACATCCAGAAACTGAAAGAACAACATAAAGGATGAACATGCAGCCCTCAAAACATGAGGACTCACTAAGAGCGCTGAGAGCGAATATGAAACTATCTACCGGTGAGGATGAGCCTGAGAATTGAGACCTGTATCATGAAACGATACATCATAGAAAGTATGCAGTCAGTATGGAATGTACTGAGTATGCAAGGTAAGTAAAATGGATGTTTAAAAGACATATAAAGTTCATAAATGATCATAAGAGTAGGACGTCATGCGCGTATCATAAATTATAATAACATATCATATGACTGAAGGTTTTTCAAAACATTCGTGGCATAACATAATCATATCATAATAGAAGAGATTTACTTAACATGACTTGAGCCAACATACATAATCACAACATGCATAAATCATGAGGAACAGTGGGAGATTCTCTTAACCGACATACCCCATATGAGCACACATGAAGCCCGACTTGTAACCCTAGTCGGGAGGGTGTCCATCCCTTTCCAAGGATAGAACAATGAAAGTATGATATCACCATGAAAAGGGACCATTTGAGCCAGGGAAAAACATGAAAGGGGTCCCAACATACCTATGGTGGCACGTAGTTCATGAGATCTGCGGCTTAACCTGAGCCCCGAACCTACTCAGTGTTTGATACTACTCTCAAAACATATATAGTGCTAATAATAATCCATACATGAGTTTATGGGCTTGTTAAATCATGACAATCGTAAACATGCTTGAACATATGTGATCTAGCCATGACGTGAGGCCTGTGAGTCGGCCAAAAACATAATTTATGATTAATAAGATTCATACATACTTGTAGATTATGTATATAGCTTGAATTTCTTAAAATCATAATGGATAACAAAATAAATTCATAATTTAAAACAAAATTTAGGCTGGGCTTGTAAAGAACATCAATAGGAAAATAGATCATAAATCTGTTATACCCCATAAGATTTCCGACACCTAGATGGCCTATTCGCACGGTGGTTAGGCATATTTGAAAGCCATACGTGCTAGAGAAAGGCCCGGGAAAGGATCGGCCAGATAACTTGTCGAACCATCGAGGAAGGAGCCGAGGCAGAGCCCCTCTGCGATGGCAACGTGTCATGGAGGTGGAGCCTCCGCCGTGGCTCCGTGACACGTTGGCCCTGTCCAGGCTCAAGTATATAAAGCCCCACTTCGGTTTATTACCATTTAAAACATATGAAATTTCAAGAAAATGCAGAGGAACAGAGGAGAACGAAGAAGGTAATATATTTTCGTCCGATTACGCTGTTAAACGTAGTCCAAACCCAAATTAACCTCAGATACTGAGGTATTTAGCAGCAGAGAGCATTCCTACGGATTTAGTTTCGCGAAATACGGCCGACGAATCATCGAGCTACCGGACTAAGGTAAGTGGAATTGCTCCAAACTAGTGTCTATGTGTTCTTAGCTGTGAAGTGAATACTTCTCCCTTCTGGACTTCTGAAAAATAGCGAGTTTTCGACCGTCTTTCGATAAGCCTAAGTTTAGGCTATAATTATATCGAAAGTGATGTCGTCCTTCAGAATAAAGTTGTATTTAGTACTGATTGATATATATATATGAATGCAGTTGGGAGGAATAGCTGAAATACTGACCAAGCTACGCCGGTTAGTCGGGAAATCAGAAGTGAAGGTATGTAAAGCTAGTTTCCTCGGCAAGTTAGTAGTCTCAGTATAGTAAAGTAGTTTAAAGGCCAGTAGAATGTTCAGAAGTCGTGTGTTATGTTTATTACGAATGTTGGTATGATATTGGAAGCATCATGTTATGTATAGCGTGAAACTTGCTAGCACGATATAAATTCTAATACGAATGTTAGGAAATGTACAACATGCCCAGTATGTGATTTAGTAAAGAATGTTAGGATATTATCGTACTCAGTTGAAACCTAGTAAAGCAATGTAAATACCTATAAGGTATCTCAGAAGTAGAATGATAGGTTAAAATGAAGTTTAGAAAGCATGTTAGAAATATTTAATCATGTTACTATAGAAACTCAGTTATACAGCATGGTTTCCAGCAGAAAAACTATATCTTGTTCAACATGAGACTCAGTACACTATGCAGAAGATTATATTTATATACATATACCATTATCAGTCTCAGCATGTATTAAATACATACATACCACTATCACTAGTCAGCATATAGTATGTACAGATACTTTATCATCACTAGCTTCAGCATGTGGTATATGCAGATAGTATTACTAGTTGAGACCACTGTATTGTCTTGGGGTTGGATTACCTAGCATCCATGACCGCCCCAGGGTTAATAGCTGTATCGACTCGTCCGCCAGAGGATGAGGATACGTTGCTCTACGGAGTGGCATGCCGTCCCACAGGGGACGAAGATGGGATGCCAGTTTTCCCCATATTGTGCCTTGGTCGGCCCTTATACACCCCCGTCGAGCGGATACGCCCGGGGTGTTTATTCAGGAGTCCTCCGGACTCTGGTACAGTTATAGTCAGGGGCTCAGCGAGCCCAAGTGCATACCCAGGGGACCGGCAGGATGCTTATAGTTATTATAGGAGATGGGACGACCGGGGTAGGTGTATAGATTGCGTGTTGGTTGTACCTCCCGGCTTATGGGGGCCGGGTAAGGTTTGTGTATGCTATGTTATGTTATGTTATGTCATGCCATGTTACACGAGATACGATTAGATCGACAGTAGAATGATACATCTCCAGGTATGACTCCTACTCCTTCCAGTATAGTTAAGAGTAGGCATAGTTTTACATTTTCAGTCAGTTAGTCTATTCCTTCCTATTTCAGTTCCATCAGTTGTGTTGTTGTTTTCAGATATTTCTTTCAGTTATTGTTTTACATACTCAGTACCAGTGGTACTGACGCCCCTTGGGGGTGCTGCATTACTTGCCTGCAGGTACTCATAGACGAGGGGCCGATACCTCGTGATTCCAGTCAGCCCACAGGGTCATCAACTCTAGTCATCCGGAGCTAGATAGCTAGAGGTTTATCCCTTTTCTTTTGTTGTACAACATGGGTAGGCCGGGGCCCTATCCCGACCATCTTATCAGTACTCTTAGAGGCTTGCAGTCTGTATATATTTCCCTATGGTCAGATGAGCCGGTCGTGTGAGGCCGCGCAGTTGTATAGCTGTTAGTACTTCTGTTTCTTTTATGTTGGCCGTGTGGGGCCATAGCTTGACAGTAGTGGTGACCTTGCCGGTCACGTAGCTTTCTAATATTTCATTGTTGAGTTACAGATAACTAGACAGCATGGTGGCCTTGTCGACTCGCATAGGCTCCCCTATATTGATATGTTTCTGGTTAGCTGTTAGTACAGGTACAGGTGGCTATAGGCCTAGTCGGCCGGAGGCTATATTTACAGCCGTTATATAGCCCGTTGTTTCCCTGAATCTGAGTTAGAGCCAGCCAGGCACCAGATGTGCTCAGGCTCAGTAGTCTAGCAGTTCAGGTCCTAGTAGCGCACCAGGTGCCAGTCATACCCCCCAAAACGGGGTGTGACAAACTTGGTATCAGAGCAGGTCGTATCCTAGGGAGTCTACAAGTCGTGCTAAGTAGAGTCCTACCTATGGATGTGTTGTGCACCACATACTATGGGTAGGGGGCTGCAAGGCATGATAGAATGGTTGTCTTTTATTTTTATTCAGTCGTGCTGTAGCGCGGTACAATATAGTGTTGAGTCCCTAAAACTTACTGTATTCTTTGGATACAGATAATGTCAGACCAGCGACATCCTATCATAGGCCGGAGCTTAGATATTGCAGCAGGGGAAGGCACCAGCAAGATGCCTCACCCTCGTTTAGAAACAGCCCGATCAGAGGGCACTACAGAGGCATTGTCCCAGCTTTCTCAGCAGTCTCCACCACATCATGAGCCACTTGGGGCGACACTACCTCCAGCAGTCCCCATACCGATACCTTCCGACCAGGAGGTTAGGAGTGCGGTAGTCATGTTAGCACAGATGATGGCTGCTCAGCGTCAACCGATGCCATCTACAGTTCGGAGTCGTCAGGAGGGCCCGAAAGTTCGAGGGTCCGAGAGTTCTTGGCTCTGAATCCCCCACAGTTTACAGGTACAGACCGGACAGAGGACCCTCAGGATTTTCTGGATCAAATGCAGAGAATTTTCAGGGTTATGCATGCCACGCCTACAGAATTAGTTGAGTTGGCAGCATTCCGGTTACGGGACATCGCCGTATTGTGGTATGAAAGCTGGGAAAGGTCTCGAGGGAGAGATGTTTCCCCTCCGACCTGGTCCAGATTCTCAGGAGCTTTTCTGGATCACTATTTGCCGCGGGAGATTCGACAGGCCTGGGTAGACCAGTTCCTACATCTAGAGCAGGGGGCCATGAGTGTTTGGGAATATGCCTTGCGGTTTGATTCTTTGGCCCGGTACGCACCGGCCTTTGTTGATACCATGGCATCCAGAATACACCGCTTTATCATGGGGTTGAATCCAGAATATGTTGAGACTTGTATTACGACCATACTGCGAGAGGACATGGATATTGCTCGAGTTCAGGCATCTGCCTAGAATATTGAGGGCATCAGGCAGCGACATCAGGAGATCAGGAGGACCAATCAGGAACAGCGCCGCCAGGACAGGCCAGTTGAGTTACAGAGGGAGGCTTGGGGAGGACCTAGGCCACGATTGTTAGATAGGCCGCCTAGGCCCCCGCCTCCACCACAGCTGCAGAGGGTAGATTTAGCAGCAGGGGGTAGTCATAGACCGGTAGAGGCTCGCAGATGGCAGATTCACCATTACAGAGGAGGGCGGAGCAGAGTAGGTATACCCTACCACTTTGCCCTATATGCAGCCGACGCCATCCTGGAGCATGCAGGTATGGCTCCACCGGATGTTATATTTGTGGCCAAGAAGGCCATTTGATGAAAGATTGCCCAGCCAGAGGTCAACAGGATCGGGATAGACAAGACAGGGCATCCGCAGGGTCAGGAGCTACAGCATCCTCGGCAGGGCGCAGGCCCTCAGTATCAGCAGGCAGGGTCGGGGCAGATCAGAGGCCTCCAGTGCAGGTGCGGGTCCAAGACGCACATATGCTTCACCAGGGAGGCAAGATTTAGAAGCGTCACCTGATGTTGTGACAGGTATGCTAACTATCTGCTCACTCCCTGCTTATGTATTGATTGATCCAGGGTCTACTTTGTCCTACATTACTCCATTTGTGGCACGAAAGTTCAATATTGCACCAGAATTATTGCAGCAGCCCTTTTTAGTATCCACGCCCGTTGGTGACTCTATTGTAGCTAGCAGAATTTACCGAGGGTGTACATTAGAGGTTGCTGACCGTCAAACCACAGTAGATCTGGTCGAGTTAGAAATGATAGACTTCGATGCCATAAAGGGTATGGATTGGCTAGTGTCGTGCTTTGCCAATGTTGAATGTTGGACCAAGACGGTCCGATTCCACTTTCCAGGAGAAGCAGTGCAGGAGTGGAAGGGCAGCACCGCTACGCCAAAAGGTAGGTTTATTTCCTACCTTCAGGTGAGGAAATTGATATCTAAGGGATGTATTTACCATCTGGTCAGAGTTCAGGATGTCCGAGCAGAATCTCCGACGCTCCAGTCTGTTCCAGTGGTGAACGAGTTCTCTGATGTGTTTCCCGATGAGTTACCTGGTATTCCCCCAGAAAGGGAAATAGATTTTGCTATTGACTTGTTACCAGGCACTCAGCCGATATCACTTCCTCCCTATCATATGGCTCCTGCAGAACTCAGAGAATTAAAGGAGCAGCTGAAAGACTTGTTGGATAAAGGTTTTATTAGACCGAGTACTTCACCATGGGGTGCCTCAGTTTTGTTTGTGAGAAAGAAAGATGGCTCACTCCGTATGTGCATAGATTATCGGCAATTGAACAAAGTTATAGTGAAGAACAAGTACCCGCTTCCCAGAATTGATGACTTATTTGATCAGTTGCAGGGAGCCAAATACTTTTCTAAGATTGACTTGCGGTCCGGATATCAGAAGGTTCGAGTATGTGAAAGAGATATTCCTAAGACAGCGTTCAGGACCCGATATGGACATTTTGAATTTCTAGTCATGTCCTTCGGGTTAACGAATGCCCCGGCAATCTTCATGGACCTGATGAACAGTATATTCAGACCCTTCCTGGACATGTTCGTAATAGTATTCATTGATGACATTCTGGTGTATTCTCAATCTGAAGCAGATCACCGGACTCATTTGCGGACAGTGCTCCAGATCCTCAAGGACCGCCAGTTATATGCTAAATTTTCTAAGTGTGAATTCTGGATTAGTTCAGTAGCCTTTTTAGGGCATATTGTGTCGGATGCTGGTATACAAGTTGACAAGCAGAAAATAGAAGCAGTTAAATCATGGCCTAGGCCTACCACTCCGACTGAAGTCCGTAGCTTTCTGGGATTAGTAGGATATTACAGGAGGTTCGTTGAAGGGTTCTCGACTATTGCGGCACCTCTGACTAAACTGACACAGAAAGCAGCAAAGTTTCAGTGGACAGAGGCATGCGAGCAGAGCTTCCAGGAACTGAAAGACAGATTAACCTCCGCCCCAGTGTTAGCATTGTCGGAAGGTACAGAAGGTTATTCGGTGTATTGTGACGCATCAGGCGTCGGGTTAGGTTGTGTTTTGATGCAACATGGTAAAGTGATTGCATATGCTTCCAGACAGCTGAGGAAACACGAAAAGAATTACCCTACCCACGACCTGGAATTAGCCGCAGTGATCCACGCCTTGAAGATGTGGAGGCATTACCTGTATGGCATCCATGTTGATATTTTCACAGATCACAAGAGCTTACAGTACATCTTCACTCAGAGGGAGTTGAATTTGCGGCAACGTCGCTGGTTGGAGCTGTTAAAGGATTGTGATGTGAATATTCTATACCACCCAGGAAAAGCCAATGTTGTAGCAGATGCTCTCAGTCGTAAGTCCATGGGGAGTTTGGCACATTTGCAGCCCGAGCAGCGGGAATTGGTCAGGGAGATACATCAGTTAGCTAGCCTAGCCGTTCGTGTAGCAGAAACAGAGGACGGTAGTGCAGTAATACAGAACACCGCCGTGTCATCATTAGTTGTGGAAGTGAAAGAACGACAATATGAGGATCCTGACCTGATCCAGCTCAAAGACAGAATCCAGCAGGGTAAAGCGCCAGATTTTCAGGTAACTGAGGGAGAAATGTTGTTATGTAAAGGTCGCCTATGTGTTCCAGATGTTTCAGGGCTCCGCCAGCAGATTATGAATGAGGTACATTACGCCCATTATTCTCTTCCCCTCGGTACGACAAAAATGTACCATGATATCAAGGAAAACTACTGGTGGCCAGGTATGAAAAGAGAAATTGATGAATTTGTAGCCGAGTGTCCTAACTGCCAACAGGTGAAAGCAGAACATCAGAAACCAGGCGGTTTGACTCAGGATATAGCTGTACCTCTCTGGAAATGGGAAGTTGTGAATATGGATTTTGTAGCAGGATTACCCCGTACTAAACACAGACATGACTCTATATGGGTGATAGTTGACAGATTGACAAAATCAGCTCATTTCCTGCCGGTAAGAACTACCTTCTCGGCTAAAGATTATGCGAACTTGTATATCCGAGAAATAGTCAGGTTACATGGAGTACCAGTATCCATTATTTTAGATAGAGGAGCACAGTTTACAGCTAGATTTTGGCGATCGTTTTAGAGAGGTCTGGGAACGCAGATTAATCTGAGCACAGCATTCCACCCTCAGATAGATGGACAGGCTGAGCGCACTATTCAAACGCTCGAAGATATGTTGCGAGCGTGTGTGCTAGATTTCGGTGGTAGCTGGGATGAGCATTTGCCGTTAATTGAATTTGCTTATAATAACAGCTATCACTCAGCCATCCAGATGGCGCCTTTCGAGGCATTATACGAGCGAAAATGCAGATCGTCGATTGGTTGGTTTGAAATAAGAGAGTCAGCATTGGTTGGCCCAGACATTGTTCAGCAGTCAGAGGAAAAGGTAAAGCTTATCCGAGAACGCTTACTGACTGCACAGAGCGGCCAGAAATCATATGCAGATGTGCGGTGCAGAGACTTGGAATTTGATGTAAATGACTGGGTATTTCTGAAAGTATCTCTGATGAAAGGGGTAATGAGATTCGACAAGAAAGGTAAGCTCAGCCCGCGGTTTGTTGGGCCTTATCAGATTCGTCGAAGGATAGGCCGAGTAGCATATGAGTTGAACTTGCCTCCAGAATTAGAATCCGTTCATCTGGTCTTTCATGTATCTATGTTGAGGAAATGTATAGGAGACCCGTCCAGAGCAGTCCTAGTCCAGGATATCCAGGTTACAGAAAAGCTGGCCTATGAAGAGGTTCCAGTAGCTATCCTAGACAGACAGATTCGCAGATTGAGGACTAAAGATATTGCGTCTATCAAGGTATTGTGGTGTAACAGGAACCGAGAGGAGATGACTTGGGAAGCGGAGGAAGATATGAAGACCAGATATCCTCACTTATTCCAGGCCTAGTCAGGCGACAGGTATGTCCGTATTATTACTTATGCAATACCTTATAGTTGTGTATGAATAAATGAGAAAGATTGATGCCTAGCTATCCAGTGAATCCTAAAGTATTGTGTGCAGTACCTGTATTGGACTTTTCTGCGTTTTAGGTTTTTGGTATAGTCCATATTAAAGGGGAGACTCTGCCGAAATTTTTCTAAATAAGTAAATTAAGAAGTCCTCTAAATAGCAGTTTCCATTCGAGGACAAATGTTCTTAAAGGGGGGAGAATGTTATACCCCGTAAGATTTCCGACACCTAGATGGCCTAATCGCACGGTGGTTAGGCATATTTGAAAGCCATACGTGCTAGAGAAAGGCCCGGGAAAGGATCGGATAGATAACCTATCGAACCATCGCGGAAGGAGCCGAGGCAGAGCCCCTCCGCGATGGCAACGTGTCATGGAGGTGGAACCTCCGCATTGGCTCCGTGACATGTTGGCCCTGTCCAGGCTCAAGTATATAAAGCCCCACTTTGGTTTATTACCATTTAAAACATATGAAATTTCTAGAAAATGAGGAACAGAGGAGAACGAAGAGGGTAATATATTTTCGTCCGGTTACGCTGCTAAATGTAGTCCAAACCCAAATTAACCTCAGATACTGAGGTATTTAGCAGCAGAGAGCATTCCTACGGATTTAGTTTCGCGAAATACGGCCGACGAATCGGCGAGCTACCGGACTAAGGTAAGTGGAATTGCTCCAAACTAGTGTCTATGTGTTCCTAGCTGTGAAGTGAATAATTCTCCCTTTTGGACTTCTGAAAAATAGCGAGTTTTCGAACGTCTTTCGATAAGCCTAAGTTTAGGCTATATTTATATCGAAAGTGATGTCATCCTTCAGAATAAAGTTGTATTTAGTACTGATTGATATATATATGAATGCAGTTGGGAGGAATAGCTGAAATACTGACCAAGCTACGCCGGTTAGTCGGGAAATCAGAAGTGAAGGTATGTAAAGCTAGTTTCCTCGGCAAGTTAGTAGTCTCGGTATAGTAAAGTAGTTTAAAGGCAAGTAGAATGTTCAGAAGTCGTGTGTTATGTATATTACGAATGTTGGTACGATATTGGAAGCATCATGTTATGTATAGCGTGAAACTTGCTAGCACGATATAAATTCTAATACGAGTGTTAGGAACTGTATAACATGCCCAGTATGTGATTTAGTAAAGAATGTTAGGATATTATCGTACTCAGTTGAAACCTAGTAAAGCAATGTAAATACCTGTAAGGTATCTTAGAAGTAGAATGATAGGTTAAAATGAAGTTTAGAAAGCATGTTAGAAATAGTAAATCATGTTACTATAGAAACTCAGTTATACAGCATGGTTTCCAGCAGAAAAACTATATCTTGTTCAACGTGAGACTCAGTACAGTATGGCAGAAGATTATATTTATATACTTATACCATTATCAGTCTCAGCATGTATTAAATACATACATACCACTATCACTAGTCAGCATATAGTATGTACAGATACTTTATCATCACTAGCTTCAGCATGTGGTATATGCAGGTAGTATTACTAGTTGAGACCACTGTATTGTCTTGGGGTTGGATTACCTAGCATCCATGACCACCCCAGGGTTAGTAGCTGTATCGACTCATCCGCCAGAGGACGAGGATACGTTGCTCTACGGAGTGGCATGCCATCCCACAGGGGACGAAGATGGGATGCCAGTTTTCCCCATATTGTGCCTTGGTCGACCCTTATACACCCCCATCGAGCGGATACGCCCGGGGTGTTGATTCAGGAGTCCTCCGGACTCAGGTACAGTTATAGTCAGGGGCTCAACGAGCCCTAGTGCATACCCAGGGACTAGCAGGATGCTTATTGTTATTATAGGAGATGGGACGACTGGGGTAGGGGTATAGATTGCGTGTTGGTTGTACCTCCCGGCTTATGGGGGCCGGGTAAGGTTTGTGTATGCTATGTTATGTTATGTTTTGCCATGTTACACGAGATACGAGTAGATCGACAGTAGAACGATACATCTCCAGGTATGACTCCTACTCCTTCCAGTATAGTTAAGAGTAGGCATAGTTTTACATTTTCAGTCAGTTAGTCTATTCCTTTCTATTTCAGTTCCATCAGTTGTGTTGTTGTTTTCATATATTTCTTTCAGTTATTGTTTTACATACTCAGTACTAGTGGTATTGACACCCCTTGGGGGCGCTGCATTACTTGCCTGCAGGTACTCATAGATGAGGGGCCGATACCTCGTGATTCCAGTCAGCTCACAGGGTCATCAGCTCCAGTCATCCGGAGCTAGATAGCTAGAGGTTTATCCCCTTTCTTTTGTTGTACAACATGGGTAGGCCGAGGCCCTGTCCCGACCATCTTATCAGTATTCTTAGAGGCTTGCAGTCTGTATATATTTCCCTGTGGTCAGATGCGCCGGTCGTGTGAGGCCGTGCAGTTGTATAGCTGTTAGTACTTCTATTTTTTTATGTTGGCCGTGTGGGGCCATAGATTGATAGTAGTGGTGACCTTTCCGGTCACGTAGCTTTCCAATATTTCATTGTTAAGTTACAGATAACTAGACGGCATGGTGGCCTTGCCGGCCCGCATAGGCTCCCCTATATTGATATGTTTCTGGTTAGCTGTTAGTACAGGTACAGGTGGCTATAGGCCTAGTCGGCCGGAGGCTGTATTTACAGCCGTTATATAGCCCGTTGTTTCCCTGAATCTGAGTTAGATCCAGCCAGGCACCAGATGTGCTCAGGCTCAGTAGTCTAGCAGTTCAGGTCCTAGTAGGGCACCAGGTGCCAGTCATACCCCCCAAAGCGGGGTGTGACAAAATCGATTCATCATGGGGCATCCATAATTAAGCTTAATTGCTTAGAAATCAAATCAACAATATTAATATCAATTTAAATTCCAATAGATGATAAAAATCTGTAGATTATGATAAGATTTCAAAATCACAAATCCGTAATTAAATCCTTAGATATAAATCAAATACAGAACCCCATGAGTTTTTTTTATAAATTTTAAGTAAAATTATAGAGTAAGAGCATCGGTGTGGAAGGATTCACCCATTGATGACCTTACATACCTGGGATTATATGATTTTTAACTTCCCCTGATTACCCAAGAATGACCTTGGAAGAATTGAAGAAAAGAGCCTAGAATCTCCTTTGATTACCTCTCACTATTCTTGCATGCATGAATGAAGAGAAAACAGAACTTAACCCTTTTAAATTTCCCTATTCATGACCCAAAACGTCGTAGTTTAGGTCTTAGGATCTTAGGAATTTTCATAAAAGCCCTTACTAATTCGCAGGAAATTAACTGCCAGGGCTCCCAACAGGGAACTTGACGACTCGTTACCTGTCCCCACGATCCGTCATCTTGCCCGTCAGGTATACTGCCTTAACTGATCACTAGGGTGTCTTAACGGACAACATAACGACCAGTTATCGGCCACCACTCATCAAGTATACTGCCTCCTTAGAACCAATTTATCCATATTCCACCCAACGACTCATACCATGACTCATTGCCAGGCATGACGAGTCGTAGTCTCTTTTCGTTAAGTCCACTACCTTGCCTTTTCTACTTTCCTTATATCTCCTCCCCACAAATGACCTAACGACTCGTGACGAGTCGTTCCCAAGCCCGTGGGGACCCTTTTTCTCCATTCTCCCAGGCCTCCCCAGGAGTCACCTAACGACTCGTGGGATCTCCTCATGAGTCATCCAACGACTCATCCCGTTCCTGCAAAAATTTAAATTTTCAGTTTTTCCCTGTTTCAACTCCCTGGTTCGATCTTTGAGTTCCCGGGGTATAACAATATATCCCATTTGGGAACATTCATCCTCGAATGTTAGAAAACCATAGAAAACTTAGAAACAAGTAATCATCATATATAATTCTGATTGTTTAACCCGAAAACTGGCGGAATGACTACCTCCGAAAAGGACTACATAGCTGAACTAAATTCAGACATCGCGTACAACTATTATAACATAAATCAAACTTGTGCACATGAACTGAACATGGAAACTGATTAGAGAATTAGGGCAAATTTTGATACCTCAAACTGAAACTGAGCCGGTAGAGAACAGGTGAGGGTATTTAGCCATCATAGCCACCACGGCTTCCCACGTAGCTCCCTTAACATGTTGGTTTCTCCATAACACCTTCACTGAAGCTACTTTTGTGTTCCTCGTCCCTTGAACTTGAAGATCCAAGATTTTCACCAAAACTTCTTCATAGTTGAGGCTATCCTTTACACCAACACTGTCCACGGGGACTACTAAAGGTGGATCACCCAAGAACTTTTTCAAGAGCGACACATGAAACACGAGATGCACAAAAGATAACTCTGATGGAAATTCCAACTCATATGCTACCTTACCAATTCTTCTCATAACCCGGTAGGGACCAACATATTGGGGACTGAGCTTCCCTTTCTTCCCGAACCGCATGATTCCCTTCATAGGAGATACCTTGAGAAATACCCAATCATCCATGTCAAACTCCAGGTCCCTTCTCCTCACATCGGCATATGATTTCTGATGACTTTGAGCGGTTTCCAACCGGTCCCTTATCAACTGAACCTTCAACATAGCCTTGTGAACCGAATCTGGCCATATCATAGCTGCCTCACCAACCTCAAACCATCCGATGGGAGATCTACACCTATGCCCATAGAGAGCCTCAAATGGTGCCATTTGGATAGTGGAGTGATAGCTGTTATTATAAGAAAACTCGATCAAGGGAAAATGATCATCCCAAATACCTTTGAAATCCATAACACATGCCCTCAACATGTCCTCAAGAGTTTGGGTTGTTTGCTCGGCTTGGCCGTCCGTTTATGGCTGAAAGGCCGTGCTGAGCTCGACTTGAGTCCCGAGTCCCTTTCGATGTGCCGTGATTTTACGGAACTTTCGAAGCTTAAAACCAATTAATTATGCACATTTTGGGTAATGCTAAAAATAACTAAAAGCGTGACTGCCAGGCACTTCACGAGTCGTTAGCAGGAGGCACGACTCGTTGCTTAAGGCGTGGGCAAAAGGTGGATTTTGAAGATGCAAGATAGTGTACCTGACGAGTTGAGGAAATGACTCGTTAGACCTGGTAGCGAGTCGTGAGGTCAATCGTGAAGGCTAAGAGAGAAAATCTTAATAAAGTAACCATTGAAGTTGACTACAGACATAACGAGTCATCACATGAAGAAATGACTTGTTGGTAGATCAACGGGACCAACCGTAAGGTGCACTTTGACTTTTGGAGGAATTAGACCACGAGGGACCTAACGACTCGTGCTCAGGCACGACAATTCATTAGGTGACCCATTGCCACGACTGGATACGTTGCTGAGGATGACTGTTTTAAGCAAGGCACAAATCGTAAGAAGGCCAAATGAATCTTCACAAAGCTTGTTGCCACTGCCGACCTAGTTTCCAGTTTTAATTAGGAAAAGGATTTCTTGGAACTATAAATACACAATTTAGGTTTATTTTTGAAGAACGATCAGTTACAGTTGGAGAATAATTTAGAGAGCCTATTTTATATAGGATTTTGGTGTTGTTCGATTATTCTTGAATCAAGAAACGAGTTTTATGATTTTGTTCTTGAATTTGAGGATTAAAAGCAAAATTGGAATTTATTTATCAATTTCGAGTTTTATTCAATCTACATATTTTTTCTTCTACGATAATTTGTAAGTTGTAATTATGATTTATTCCTTAATTTGTGATTGTGATCATACCAACATGAGTAGCTAAATCCATAAACTAGGTTTATGGGAACCAAGATGAATTAACACACATAGGTAAAACACTTAGTGATTCTTAAATGGGGTTTTATGCATGTATTATTTTTCCCTTCGTTTTGATTGATTCTTGACGGTTGCAAATGTTAGGACTTGCCTTATTCATACTTAACGGACCAAGGAGGTAATGAATGGGAAAAGGGATTAACAATGGATATTTGAGGCTATCAACCCTCATCTAATAGCTTGAACTTGTCTGGGGATAGTTAATCTGATATTAAGGGTAAGTGTCAACTAAAGTACACCCGTATATGGACCAAGTTGCGTGGTGATAATCATCTTGATAGGGACTAACCATTTAGGTGAACCTAACTTACCAATATTGCATGTTAAACACCGGAATAGATCACTAGTTTGTAAGCCTTGTGGTTTTGAAATCTTGGAGAACACAATCCTAGTCAAGTTGTTAATTGAATTAAAATCGAATTTTATTTCAGCATTCAGTAATTTTACTTTTGTTTATTATTCTATATTTTTCCCCCTTAGGAAATAAGTAACTCAATAGTAACAGTTATTCACATTAACTTATGTTCTTACCATATTCCCTGTGGGATCGACCTCAACCTTTGTTGGGTTCTATATTTGACAAGCGACCACTTATATCTCAATTGCAAGGTGTAATTTAGGCGACATCAAATTTTGGCTCTGTTGCCAAGGAATACGGCTAAGGATTTTGTTAATTGTGTTTGCTTTACTATTGTTTCTTATTTCTTTTTTTTAATTTTTTTTTTCTTTTGTTGTTTTGGTTGCTTAACTGGTCTTAGGTTTGTGCATGCCCGATACTAGAAGCCAAGGAAATCCCCTGGTTCCAACTTATAACAAATTTGAGCTAACGTTAAGAAACCTGAGAAGAATGGCCAACATCCAAGAGCAGGAAACCATGGACCAAGCCACAGCAAGAATGTTGGCTGAAGAGCAAGCTCAGGCTAGAGATCGTGAGTTAGCCAGAGTTGCTGAAGAGCAATGTCTAGCTGCAGAAGAAGAGCGAGCTAGATGACACAGAGGTCTAGAACACCAGAGACACTGGTATTTTGATGAAGCGGATGATGCTGATATAGATGAAGCTGGTGCCACTGGAGCTATAATCCCTCCTCCTTTTCCTGCTGGGGAAAAGTTTGACATTACCAGTGCGATGATCCAACTGCTTAATATGAAGGGAATATTTTCGGGTCATACATCTGATGATGCCCATGCTCACCTGAAAAATTTCATGGGAATATGTAACACATACAAGCAACCGGGGGTGAGCCAGGATGCAATCAGACTGAGGTTATTTCCATTCTCTCTATAGGGAGTGAGGCAACGATGTGGTTGGCTGAGTTGCCGAATGATTCCATCACTACTTGGGGAGAGATTAAGAGAGCTTTCCTTGAAAGTTTCTTACCACCATCCAAAGTGTTGCAGTTTAAGGATGAAATATATAAATTTATACAGCTAAATTCTGAGGCACTCTATGAGACCTAGCTGCATTTCAACAAAAAGATCAAAAGGGTGCCAAGTCACAGGATTTCGGATGATACATTATTAGAGATCTTCCATAGGTCTCTGAATGCCAACACCAAGGCGGTGGCTGATACCATCTCCGGAGGAACCTTTATGAGTCAAACTTATGCAGAGGATGCGGAGCTGTTAGACAGGATCACAAAAACCAACCGAGCTTGGCACACTAGAGAATCGGAGATTCTGGCTGGTTCTTATGCAATTGGTATGTCTGTAGAAGAAAGGAGAAAAGATGAGGAGTGTGATCAGGATATTGTAGAGATAAATACCACCATGGGATTTCTTACCAAGCACTTGATGGGAGTCGGAGCAGAAAAGGTAAATGTTATGGGTTCTCAGGGAAAGGCCCTGAGAAATGATGGTTGCGAGTCTGAGTCTAAAGAAGAAGTTAATTATTTGAATGATTAGAGGGCGGGTTTCCGCACCAACACCCAAGGGTCTAACCAAGAATCTTGGCATCAAGGTCAAGGGTACCAAGGTCGGAACTTTTACAAGGATAATAATTACAACCGGGGCCAATACCGAGATAATAGGGACCGAAAGAAGCGCGAGGAGTTCAAAAATGATAGAGGCGGTCTGTATGTTCTACCAAGAAATCGTGAGCTAGAGTCGAGTGGTTCAAGGGTTGAGTACATGCTCTCCAAAGTACTCAAGCAGATGGAGACAATAGATAGCCACTTTAAGGAGCTACGGGCTGATATTTTCGGTTTAAATCAAAAGGTGGAGTCACATGCCATGGAGATCAGGCAGATTGAAAAGAAGATGAGTCAAATGTCTGTTGCAATGAATCAGAGGTAGAAAGGCATACTTCCCCGCAACACTGTAAAAAATCCGAAAAATGACAGTCACTGAATGGCGGTCACTACTAGGAGCGGGAAGGCCACAGTTGATCCTCCTAGGCTAGTTGTAATTAAGGAGTCATAGGAGCCCGTGTTGATAAATGAGGATGGTGTAGTAGATTTTGAAAACCCAACTTCTGTTGGGGACTCAGATATGCAAACTACTCCAAGTAGCGCAAAGGAGAAAGGAGTTCTTCAGGGGAAGGAGAAGGAGGAACAACAAAAATTGACAGCAATCCCTAGACCTCCTCCTCCTTATCCACAACATTTGAAGAACAAAGTTGAAGATGGGAAGTATCAAAAGTTTATCTCTATGCTTAAGTAGCTTTCAGTGAACATCCCATTGGTTGAGGGACTTAAGCAAATGCCCGGATATGCCAAATTCATGAAGGACCTCGTCACTAGAAAAAGGACTGTATGTTTGAAACCTGCCGATAATCTGCACCACCGTGGTGCCATCACTACCAGGGTTCTAGCTCAGAAGAAGGAAGACGCAGGTGCATTTACTATACCTTGCACCACTTGGGAGGTTGAGTTTGCAAGGGTTCTTTGTGACTTGGGAGCTAGCATAAATTTGATGCCGCTAGCAGTGTTCAAAAAGTAAGGCTTGGGAACCCCCACACCGACTACTATGCGGCTACTGATGGTCAACAGAACCATTAAAAAGCCGGTGGGGATTTTATTTGATGTACTTGTCAAGGTGGAAAGATTTATATTTCCAGCAGACTTCGTGATTCTGGACTTCGAAGTTGATTAAGAGGTCCCCATCATTTTGGGGCGACCATTCCTTGCAATAGGTAGGGCCCTAGTAGATGTGGAGGCAGTCCAGCTAAAATTCAGGTTGAACAAAGAAGAGGTCACCTTCAACATTATCCGGACCATGAAACATCCAAAGGAATTCAGCATAATCTCAGCACTGGAGGATGGAGAGGAATTACTTGACAAATTCTGAGTAGTCAAGTGAATCAAATCGTGTCGCGACGTTAAATCAGGAGCTGCGTGGGAGGCAACCCAAGTTGTAAATGTAAGAAATATTCAGTGTTTATGTTTTTTGATGGGTGCAGGTGAATAAGATGGAAAATTTGAAGCTGGAACCAAAAACTGGAACTTCAGTTCTGGTGCAAAAAGCCATAGAACGTGTCATCATCTAACTTGATGACTCATTCAATCAACTCGTGAAGAGAACTGCAAAAAACAGGGGAACAACGGGAGACTTAACGATTCGTGTCTTCAAGAAATGAATTGTCATGTCCCCCGTCATGTACACTGGATCAAAGTATGAACTAAAAGGAAAAGGTTGACAACGGCTCACTCAATGAATCGTTGGGAGACCAAACGAGTCGTTAAGTGACCCGTCTTGAAGCTACACCAAGCCAAGGACCACGACTCAGGCAACGACTCATTGGGTGCCACCATGAGTCGTTACTTCACTCGTTAGGTCCAAGTAAGTTATTGAACTCAGGTAAAAAGCATGAAAGGGCTCAACGAGTCATTTAAGCACTTAACGAATCATCACACTAGGTGTTATAAAATTTAATCTAACCCGACCCAGGACTGGAATTTGGGAAAATTTTAAATTGAATCATAAAAACCCAATTTCTTTTCCTTCTCCTATTTCTCCCCACTAAACTTAAACCTAACACCCTCCAATTCAAATTTCCCTCTTCTTCTTCTTCTTCTATTCAAAAAACATTGAAAATAACTCCTCGACCTTGCACGCCATTAACTCAAACATACACACGACTACACTCTATTTCTGATAAAGCATATTGTGAGTACTCTTTCCCCATTTAAATTTTGAAAATCGTTACAGTTAAAAAAGAATTGTTGAGGACCCATGTTGTGAATGAGTTTGAATTTATTTCAATTAATATTGCGTTTATGACAATCTGTGCCTTGTGATGTAAATAAGCCCTAGGAGGATTTAAGCATATGATTTCAATGGTAGAGACACTTGGGTTGATTTTAATAATGTGATGATTTTGTGTTTGTGGAGTTGAAGTTTAGAAAGAAGGTGAAGATGAACATGCGAACTGAAACTCTTGAGCACGAGCTACATCATGAGTCGTAGGATCACCAAACGACTCGTTGTGTAGCTCGTCCTGAGTGGGAAAAATTAAGACAATGAGGCAGTGTATCTAACGACTGACCTAATGTCTTGTTGCCTTTGGAAACGACTCATTAGGACCAGTCGTCAAGTACACTGGCCAATCTTGAAGGAAGTCCAGTCTGAGACGACGAGTGACCTCACGAGTCGTTGCCAGTGGCAACAACTTGTTTAGTCACCCATCAGGACCACTAGGCACCAACCCAAAAATGATTTTTGTTTCATCATATCTTGCTTGCTAACAATGTTTCCACAGGTACAATGGCTCCAAGACGTACACCAAATAAGGGCCCAACAAAGAAACAAACACCTGAGCGCAGTTAACCTTCATATCATAGACTGCGTGATGATTTTTCCTCCTCTGAAGAGTCAAGTGGATCTGAGGAAGAGTATGACATATCAGAAGAGAAGTTAGTGAGGGGATCCACCAGGGCTAGGGCTTAACAAAGTTCAAATCTGACAACCCTGGTCGATACTCCCACTCCACTAGCAAGGGATCCGCCCAGTCGCACTGATGAGAATGTTAGGACTGCTGCTGCACTTGTTCCTAAGGCTCCCACAGCTAGGCAAAACATAGAGAGAGTTGATGAATCATATGCTCAGCGAGGGGACTCTGATAATGAGATGACTGAGACCTCGGACACATCAAACGAGCAACTAAGAAATGTGCGGAGATGGTGTGTCCATGGCATGCAGGCTATATACAACAGAGATATTGCTCCTAATGAGAAAGGCAACCCAAAGAGGAGCATATACAAGGAGCCGAGGCTGGTCACTACAAAGCTTAAAGGTCTTCCAGAGCTATAGACAGTGTTCGATAAGTATAGATTTGGCTGGTTGACCAAGCCATCAGGTAGCTACAACCCATGCTTAGTCTGAGAGTTTTATGCAGCATATGCGGCCACATTGCAGCGATTGGCATTAGGGGGCCAGGATTGGAATAGGAGGCCTGCCTTAAAGCAGGTGTTGGTGAGAGAGACTCCGGTAGATATCTCTAAGCAGACAATCTCCAGGATGTTGTATGGGCTAGATTATCAGGCTTCGATGAACACAGAAGAATTTGATGACAGGCTATCTGAGCTAAAGAAAGTCAGAACCAAAAAGTTGAGTAGCCAGGAGCAAATCCAACAGTATACTTGGCTGTCTCAGATCATTGTTACGAGAGGTCCGCTAGTGGAATGGTTGCATGGTACAGAATCGCAGATAAAGAAGGCCACACTAAATTTTCAGGTAAAATTTTGGTGGTCATTGGTGCGGCACAGGCTGGTACCAATCAAAAATGACAACATCCTTTCACCTGACAGAGCAGCTTTGGTAGAAAGTATGATGGAGGGGTATGCCATCAATTTCCCGTGATACATTGTTGAGGATATTACAGAGTGGGCGATCAATGATGGTACTACTGTTCCGTTTCCATGTTTGATTGATAGACTCTGTCAGGAGTCAAAGGTGCCGATATTGCCATCAGTGTACTAGAGAGTAATGGTTCAGAAGATTACTGATATCATTTTGATTCAAGATAATACAAACCCAGTATCGAGGGTGAGGACTCAGGAAGCTGCATCCACTAGAGCAACAATGTTAGCAGAGGCATTCAGCAGCGGGATGCAGACTGATGCAGCACAGTTCACTAAGTTGGCAGCTCATCCTATGGAGGGAAGAGAGACAGGTAGCTAGCTTGAGGCTACAGATGTAGCGGATACCTCCACACCTGCCGATGTTCCAGAATTATCATCTGCTGCAGCAGCCCTGAGACCACCAGTTTCGCCTCCACGAGCCACTACAGTTGGCCTAGTTACGGTTTCACAGGAGTTCTTAGTTGATATGGCTAGGTGGCTAGTTAAGGCCGAGAAGCAGCAGGCATACACAGCTCTACAGGTGAGAATTCTGATGGAGCAGGTAAAGTCGTGGATGTCAAAGGAGTTGGAGACATTGTTCAGTTCGGTGCATGGCCGATTGGGTGCTTTTGAGAAGAGAATGGATGAGCGCCTTGCACAGTTGCAGGCTCCGGAGTTGTCTAGATGGTACTTAGAGCTAGGAGCACTCAGATCTGAGGTGTGGGACTTGGCCGCACGACAGGTAGCTGTAGTACCTCCACCGGTACTTCCCGTGATAGAGGACGAGTTTGAAGAAGAATTGCCACCATTTTTAACTTTATCACGGAGGAGTCGGTGGTACATGATAAGGGGAAGAGGCCTCGTGAGGAGGTAAGTTTTGATGGTGATGCTTCTCTGCTCCGTTAGCAAAAACGAGAGCAGAGTGAGATAGAGAGAGGGCTACATGAATCGAGACAGGAGGCTCGACAAAGAGCCGAGACTGAGGCAGCGGGAGTTCATGGAGAAGGCATGAGCTCTGTTGGATCTGAGAATGCACCGGTTCAATCCAGAAATATTGGAGATGACATTGGAGGCATATCTATACCCTCCACCGACCAGGTAGCTGACACCTAGGTCGCACAGGTATGTTCCCTATGTCCTTGCTTTATCTGATATATATGCGTCGAGGACGACGCATGCTTTCTTAATTGGGGTGGGGAGGAATACCTGTGTTGCTGAACATAACTCGAGGGGTTTTCTTGTCGGATATCTTTTCCCTTGGATGTTCCATAACTAGTAGAACTGGCATGTTTAGGATTTTATTTTATGTTTTTTTTGTGTCAGTTGGAAGAAAGTTAGGAACACTAAAGACAGTGAAGAGCTGGAATTGCTGAAAATAACTGTTGATTGATAATTTGACATCCCTCTGAAAAATTTGTATATGTGTATGTTGACCTTTGTGAATCTTTGCATGGCATTGAAACTATGAACATGTTTACCATTGTATGGATGTACCTGAACAAGCGATTGGTAGAAGTGATGATGTTGACCTATGCTATGCATGAGTGAGGTTTAATAGCTGAATTCAGTTGTGTGTGTAAATCTAGGACTTATCTGGTCAGTCGTACCGAGATAGAGGATAGGAAACTAGGAAAGGATCATAGGCTGTTTTTGATTTATGAGTCCACTTTAGCCTTAAAACACCTACCAAAAGTGAATAAAAATCCCTTGATCCAAATGTTTGAGCTTAAATTGACCTTTATTTTTGTTTACACCTATTCACCTACCTAAATTTATTATGAATGAACCTATTTTGGCCCTGGTCCCTCCTTGGACATTGTGAACCTCAACTCAGGAAAATCACCTAAGTTGAGGTTGGCTATTATAGGGGTGATTAAGAAGAGTCGGGTGGAAAGAAAATTGGGTAATGAAAAAGGAAAAGAGTGGGTACAATATACATAATGAAAAGAAAAATAAAAATTGTTGTAAAAAATGCAAGAAAAGAAGAAGAAAAAAGTGACATCAATGAGTGTTTGAATAAAGAGAAACCGCATCCGTAGTTGCAAAAGTAAAGAAAAAAAAAGAAGCAGTTAAAGAAAAACAAGGGAGAAAATAGAAATAAAGGTGAAAACTGGAGTCAAGAGGTGTGTAGTTCCGAGGGTTGAGCTACTAATTCCATATGTACCATACACAAGCCCAAGCCTATTGGCCATTTTGATCCTTTGGAACAACTCGATGAATTTAGTAGATCATTTTAGGAGGCCCTGTTACAAGCCTAGAAAGTCCTATAGTGATCCTAGCTACTTGTCTGAAAATCGAGATATTGAAAGTAAAGGCAAGCCTATGGTATTGTATGCACACATTTTGAATTTCTTTGTGAGAGCGAGTGAACCTTACCTAGTCCTAAGACACATTTATTGAGTTAATCATATAACATGTGTTAGTATGGGACTTCTTTGAGGTGAGAGTATTTGGTCAACAAAATCGTCTGCAAATTGTATGGGTTAGTGTTATAGATTTATGTGCGTGGGTTCAAGTTACAATATTTTTCCATGTTTCGATACCTTTGTGTCATAGTTGAAAATTTTGCATATGCATGGTGATTTGAGTTGATATGATGAGGGAGGAGTTAGCAAATTTAATTTTGATGTATAAATGTGACTGTCGTAACTTTCCTAGAGTTCTTTTGTTTGAAGCGTCGAAGTAGTTTAGTTTGTTTAATTTTATTTTATTTTTTCCTGAGGACATGCAAAAGTTCTAAGTTGAGGGTGTTGATGTGCCATGATTTTACGGCACTTTCGACGCTTAAAACCAAGAAATTATGCACATTCCGGGTATGTTTATATAGGTATAATGTGTTTTTTGCTTATGTTGCAGGAAAACAGGTTCGGAAGTGAATTGGTCGAATTAATGCTGAAAATAACTGAAAGGGTGACTGCCAGGCACTTCACGAGTCATTAGCAGGAGGCTCAACTCGTTGCTTAAGGCGTGGGCAAAAGGTGGATATTGAAGATGCAAGATAGTGTACCTGATGAGTTGAGGAAACGACTCGTTACACCTGGTAACGAGTTGTGAGGTCAATCGTTAAGGCTAACAGAGAAAGTCTTAAGAAAGTAACCTGTGAAGTTGACGATAGATATAACGAGTCTTCACATGAAGAAACAACTCGTTGGCAGATCACTGGGACCAACCGTAAGGTGCATTGAACTTTTGGAGGAATTAGACCATGAGGGACCTAATGACTTGTGCTCAGGCACGACGAGTCGTTAGGTGACCCGTTGCCACAACTAGATACATTGCTGAGGATGACTGTTTTAAGCAAGGCACGAATCATCAGAAGGCCAAACGAATCGTCACCAAGCTCGTTGTCACTGCCGACCTGGTTTCTAGTTTTAATTAGGAAAAGGATTTCTTTGAACTATAAATACACAGTTAGGTTTATTTTTGAAGGACGATCAGTTACAGTTGGAGAATAATTTAGAGAGCCGATTTTATATAGGATTTTGGTGTTGTTTGATTGTTTTTGAATAAAGAAACAAGTTTTAAGATTTTGTTGTTGAATTTGAGGATTAAAAGCAAAATTGGAATTTATTCATCAATTTTGGAGTTTTATTCAATCTACGTGGTTTTTCTTCTACGATAATTTGTATGTTGCAATTATGATTTATTCCTTAATTTGTGATTGTGATCATACCTACATGAGTAGCTAAACCCATAAACTAGGTTTGTGGGAATCAAGATGAATTAACACACATAGGTAAAACACTTAGCGATTCTTGAATGGGGTTTTATGCATGTATTGTTTTTCCCTTTGTTTTGATTGATTCTTGACAGTTGCAAATGTTAGGACTTTCCTTATTCTTACTTACCAGACCAAGGAGGTAATGAACGGGAAAAGGGATTAACAATGGAGATTTGAGGCTATCAACCCTCATCTAATATCTTGAACTTGTCTGGGAATAGTAATCCGATATTAAGGGTAAGGGTCAACTAAAGTACACCCGTATGTGGACCAAGTCGCGTGGTCATCTAGATTGGGGACCAACAATTTAGGTGAACCTAACTTGCCAATATTGCATGTCAAACACCGGAATAGATCACTAGTATGTAAGCCTTGTGGTTATGCAATCTTAGGGAACACAATCTTAGTCAAGTCATTAATTGAATACAAACCGAATTTCAACATTCAGTAATTTTACTTTTGTTTATTATTCTATATTTTCCCCCTTCAGAAATAAGTAACTCAATAGTAACAGTTATTCACATTAACTTAAGTTCTTATCATATTCCCTGTGGGATCGACCTCAACCTTTGTTGGGTTCTGTATTTGACAATCGACCGCTTATATCTCAATTGAAAGGTGTAATTTGGGAGACATCACCTTTTGAAAAGACCGCTAGAACTGCGAGGTAAACTAAGTACCTCGGTCTGAAATAATAGACAAGGGCACTCCATGAAGTCGAACTAACTCCCGAATATACAATTTGGCATAATCATCTGCTAAATCTATGGTCTTGACCGGTAGAAAGTGTGCAGCCTTGGTTAACCTGTCTACCACCACCTAAATGGAATCATAGTGTCGTCGAGTACGAGGTACGCCTGTAATGAAGCCCATGTTAATCTCTTCCCAATTCCATGCGGGAATGCTAATATCCTGAAGTATGTCTCTCGGCCTTTGATGCTCGACTTTCACTAGATGACAGTTTGGAAATTTCGCTACGAACTCTGCAATATCCTTCTTCATACCATCCCACTAAAAGATTTCTCGCAAGTCCCGATACATCTTCGTGGATCTCGGATGGATTGAATATCTGGTACCATGTGCCTCATGCAATATCTGAACTCTCAAATCATCAACGTTTGGGACATATAGGCGACCCTGGTATCGTAGCACACCATCTCCCCCTTGGGAGAAAACCTCCACCTTTTGACTTCATACCACTTCCTTCAGCTTCCTTAAAATTGAATCCTCATCTTGCTTAGATTTGACATCAACCACCAAGGATGATTCTGACGCATTCTGCACAACAACGCCGCCATCGGTCGAGTTGATCAATCTAACTCCCAATCTTGCAAGCCGGTGGACAACTTTGACAAACTCCTTCTTCCCCTCATCCACTTGGGTCACACTCTCCATAGAGAGCCTACTAAGTGCATTCTCTACCACATTAGCCTTTCTGAGGTGGTAAAGAACACTCATATCATAGTCCTTTTATAACTCCAACCACCTCCTTTGACTGAGATTGAGATCCTTCTGTCTGAACACATATTGCAAGTTGTTGTGATCCATGAACACGTCCATGTGGACCCCATACAAATAATGCCACCATATCTTCAATGCGAACACCACCGCGGCCAACTCGAGATCATGGGTCGGGTAATTCTTTTCGTGAACTTTCAGCTGCCAAGAGGCATATGCTATTACTTTCCCATGCTACATCAACACACATCCCAATCTGACTCTCGGAGCATCACAATACATAACAAAGCCATATGTACCCTCAGGGTAAATTCAACACTGGTGCTAAAGTGAGTCGGGTCTTCATCGACCATTGGAACTTTATCTTTTTCTGAGTCAACTTAGTCAATGGTGCGGCATAGATGAAAAACCCTCCACAAATCTCCGATAGTAACCCGCTAAGCCCAAAAAGCTCCTGATATCTGATGGGTTCACCGATCTGGGCCAATTCTTTACCGTCTCGATCTTCTGAGAGTCTACTTTTATGCCCTCACCTGATACCACATGGCCTAGAAATGCCACCGAGTCCAACCAAAACTCACATTTCTTGAACTTTGCATACAACTGACGATCCTTGAGGGTCTGAAGCATTATTTTCAAGTTAGCGGCATGCTCCTCCTCGCTCCGGGAGTATATAAGGATGTCATGAATGAACACAATCATGAACATGTCTAGATACGGCTTGAACACCTTGTTCATCAGATCCATAAAGGCTATAGGAGTATTGGTTAGTCCAAATGACATAACTACAAACTATAATGGCCATACCGGGTTTCTAAGGCTACTTTGGGATATCACTCTCCCAAAATTTGAGCTGGTGATACCCAGACATGAGATCTATCTTTGAGAAACACCTGGCACCCTAGAGCTGGTCAAATAAATCATCAATCATGTGCAAGGGGTACCTGTTCTTGACAGTGACCTTATATAGTTGCTGAAAATCAATACAAATCCAAAGGGATCCATCCTTCTTTTGAACGAAGAGAACTGGTGTACCCCATGGAGATTTGCTCGGTCTAATGAAACCCTTATCCAATAAGTCCTCCAACAATTTCTTTAACTCTTTTAACTCGGCTAGAGCCATCTTGTTAGGAGGAATGGAGATAGGCTGCGTATCGGGCAATAGATCAATACCAAATCAATTTCCATTTCCGGAGGAACACCTGGCAAATCAGTGGGGAAAACCTCCATATACTCACACACCACTGGAACTGACTGAATAGTCGGGGTCTCGAACTCTACATCCTTAACCCTAACTAGGTGGTACCCGCAAACCTTAGAGATCATTTTCCTGGCCTTAAGATATGAAATAAACCGACCGGATGGTACAACAGAATTACCCTTCTATTCCAAAACTGACTCATTCAGAAATCAAAATTGCACCGCATGGGTCCTACAATTAATCAAAGCATAAAATGCAACCAACCAATCCATACCCAAGATGATATCAAAGTTCGTCATGGCCAACTCGACTAGTTCTGCGAAGGTAACCTTATGCAACACTGTGATGGGATACCCTCTATATACCCGCCTAGCTACCAATGATTCACTGACTGGAGTAGACACAGAGAATGGTTCTGACAAAATTTTAGGACTAACTCCAGACTACTAGCAATGTAAGGGGTCACAAAAGACAAAGTAGCTCCTGGATATAACATAGCATAAGCATCAATATGGAAGACTTGCAACATACCTATGAACACATCTGGCGAAGCCTCCTGCTCCCGGTGAGGCACTAGGGCATAAAACTTGTTTTGGTGTTGACCGCCTGCTGAACTAGTGGAGGCACCCTGCTGAGGGGGTCATGCTGCTGGAAGGTAGAACTGGCTGCAGGGAAATCTATGATCCTGTGTCTGGGTTTGCCACACTCGAAATAAGCATCCGCACTGACCAGGCACCTCCCGAGATGATTCTTGCCGCACTTCACACAAACTGGAAAAGTGCGCTCCACCTGCATGCTACCATTATCCCTTGAGCCCGTAGCCCTACTCCTCTGGTCTCCCCTGAACCTGGACGACGTGCTGGTCGATGATGGAGCTGGAGTAATGGACCTGTGTTGGGTCTGCTGACGTGGTCCAACCCCCTGACCTGGCTTGAGAAATCCCATAGCTGTCGGTCCTGGCCCTCATGGCCTCTCTTTGCCTCCTATAGACTGACTCCATCTGCTGCGCATGCAATATAATATGGGGAAAATCAATGTCCTGATGAAGCATGGCGATCCAGCAATCTTTGTCCAAGTAATCTGCTACTCCATTCACAAAATGGCTAACTCGAGCCCGCTGATCCACCACCAACTTCGGAGCATATTTAGATAAACAGGTGAATTCCAATGCATACTTATGTACAAATATGTTACCCTGCTTCAGATTCATAAACTCGGCCACCTTGAGCTCCCTCATCTCCCGAGGGAAGAATCGATACATGAATGCAGTGTGAAACTAATCCCAACCTATCAGGCCTGCACCCGCCACCCTGGTATCTCTCCATTGCTTAAACCATATATGTGCTACCCCCTTCAGTTGGTAGGAGATTAAGTCAATGCATTCCCCATTGTTCACCCCCATAACCTGGGTGATTTTTAGAATCTCCTCTACAAAATCATGTGGATCCTCGTCCACCTTTGACCCCGTGAACTCCGGAGGGCTCATCCTCAAGAAACCCTCACCCTAGCTGCCGCTGCATTCCCATTCTGTGGGAAATGGGCCACTATCTGATTCTGGACTTGGGCAGTCATGGCATGTGCCGGCATCTGAGTCGTCACCCTAAACTCAGTGTGGGCAGCTGGCTCTGGTACGTGCTCCTCATGAACGGGTGGAGCTGGCTGATGCTCACCATCATGTGCACCCGCATGATCATTACCATTGCCAGTTCTCCTGGCGTTTACTCAACGTGGAGGTATGATTCGGCAAACGCGAATAACATGAATTAGAAGAGTAAAGGACGTTCATCACACGACATAGATCATGAAAGAAGGGAACATTTCCTAAACGTCTAGTAGCCTCCTTGTCATAAGTGTGGTGCGCTTCACACCCATGAAAAAGACTCTGCTCAACACGACTTTCAGATTCCCTGGGACACATAGAACCTATGGCTCTGATACCAAGTTTGTCACGACCAAAACGTACACCCGGATCATAGACACGGGACAAGGATCCCCAAGAGACCCCATGTCGACCCATGGCATGAGCATACATCTAATCCAATCACATGAGCGGAAGACTTAACATATAAAAATGTAATCATAATATAGACGAAGGGAAATATCAGTACAAGACTTATACAATACGGCTGAATAAAACTTGTAGTCTGATAAGCCTCTAAACATGAAGGACGGATTGATAGGACAACTACCCAACTAATCCAACATCCAGAAACTGAAAGAACAACATAAAGGATGAACATGTAGCCCTCGAAACATGAGAACTCACCAAAAGCGCTGAGAGCGAATCTGAAACTATCTACGGGTGAGGATTAGCTGAGAACAGAGACCTGTATCACGAAACAATATAACATAGAAAGTATGCGGTCAGTATGTGGAATGTACTGAGTATGCAAGGTAAGTAAAACGGACAGTTAAAACACATATAAAGTTCATAAATGATCATAAGAGTAGGACGTCATGCGCGTATCGTAAATTATAATAACATATCATACGACTCAAGGTTTTTCAAAACATTTGTGACATAACATAATCATATCATAATAGAAGATATTTACTTAACATGACTTGAGCCAGCATACATAATCATAACATGTATAAATCATGAGGAATAGTGGGAGATTCACTTAACTGACATATCCCATATGAGCATACATGAAGCCCAACTTGTAACCCTAGTTGGGAGGGTGTCCGTACCTTGCCAAGGGTAGAACCATGAAAGTGTGATATCACCATGAAAAGGGGCCATTTGGGCTAGGGAAAAACATGAAAGGGGTCCCAACATATCTACGGTGGCACATAGTTCATGAGATCCGGGGCTTAACCTGAGCCCCGAACCTACTCGGTGTTCGATGCTACTCCCAAAACATATATAGTTCTCATAATAATACATGCATGAGTTCACGGGCTAGTTAAATGATGACAATCATAAACATGCTTGAACATATGTGGTCTAGCCATGACGTGAGGCCCATGAGTCGGCCAAAAACATAATTCATGATTAATAAGATCCATACATACTTGTAGATCATGTATATAGCTTGAATTTCTTAAAATCATAATGGATAACAAAATAAATTCATAATTTAAAATATAATTCAAACTGGACTTGTAAAGAACATTAATGAGAAAATAGATCATAAATCGATTCATCACGGGGCATGCATAATTAAGCTTAATTGCTTAGAAATCAAATTAACAATATTAATATCAATTTAAATCTCAAAAGATGATCAAAATACGTAGATTATGATAAGATTTCAAAATCACAAACCCATAATTAAATCATTAGATTTTTATATAAATCAAATACAAAACCCCATGAGTTTTTGATAAATTTTAAGTAAAATCATAGAGTAGGAGCATGGGTGTGGATGGATTCACCCATTGATGACCTTACATACCTGGGATTATCTGATTCCTAACTTCCCTTGATTACCCAAGAATGAAATTGGAAGAATTGAAGAGAAGAGCCAAGAATCTCCTTTGACTGCCTCTCACTATTCTTGCATGCATGAATGAAGAGAAAACTAAACTTAACCTCTTTAAATTTCCCTATTCGTAACCCAAAATGTCGTAGTTTAGGCCTTAGGATCTTAAGAATTTCATAAAAGCCCTTACTAACTCGAAGGAAATTAACTGCCAGGGGTCCCAACGGGGGACCTGATGACTCATTACCTGTCCCATGATCCATCCTCTTGCCCGTCAGGTATACTGCCTTAACTGATCACTAGGGGGTCCTAACGAACGACATAACGACCCGTTACCGGTGGCCACGAGTCGTGGCCACCACTCGTCAAGTATACTGCCTCCTTAGAACCAATTCATCCAAATTCCACCGAACAAATCATACCACTAATTGTTGCCAAGCATGGCAAGTCATGGTCTCCTTTCGTTAAGTCCACCCTTGCCTTTTCTACTTTCCTTATATCTCCTCCCCACGGATGACCTACCGACTTGTGGTGTCTAATCACAAGTCGTTCTCAAGCCCGTGGGGACTCTTTTTTCTCTATTATCCTAGGCCTCCCCATGTGTCACCTAACGACTCATGGGATCTCCTCACGAGTCGTCCAATATCTCGCCCTGTGCCTACAAAAATTCAAATTTTCAGTTTTTCCCGTTTCAACTCCCGGGTCCAATCTTTGAGTTCCCAGGGTATAACAAATGATTATTCCACTTAAGTTAGATGAATTCTCATAATTTAATCCATGTTGTGTGGTTCTCTTGAGACAGAAATGGCATCCGGTGTTGGTCACGCGCAGGTCCTAAGTTAGGGCATGAAAAACTTGGTATCAGAGCACTAGGTTCAAGTGTCCTAGGGAGTCTATGAAGTTGTATTAGTAGAGTCTCATTTATCATTGTGAGGGCCTCACATCTATAAATGAGGGACTACAGACATTTAAGAAAAGTTTCTTATTCTTTCTTACTGTAGATCATGCAGCAGGGCTACATCATAAGAAACTGTTCTGATTCTTGCGTTACTCTAGTTTCGCCACTACGCCTCACCTTCAAAGTGGTAGAAGTACTAAAGCTAAAGCTCTCGTCTATGTGATACTTTTGGATGGAGTCATCAAAGGTGGAAGAGATTGCACAAGGCTTGCGTTAAGCCCATTAGTGCATTGAAATCTCTCATTTCAAGGGATATACTCTGGTTTAGACAGATCATCCGTTTTAGCCTAAGGTAAGATTTGTGTTCAAATTCTTATTCAAATATCGACGTGAATAATACCCTCTAAGGGGAAGGTATGTATCTCAAGGCTTGGTTAAAGTTGTCAGTGAGGGATGATATGAGTTGTTGTAATCCATAAGTAGTAGAATATATGCCAGAGCCAAGATATGAAGTCTTGAATGTAGTGCCAAGAAGTGGAGATAGTGATTGATTGAAATATGCAACTAGAGTCGTATAAGTTTTAGGTAAATAGTGGATTAGCTATGTTCTTAGGCGCTAACAAAGAGGTAGTGAAATTAGTGCAGATTTAGAATGTGCTTAGATGCTACAATTTGATGGGCCGAGTGATTAGGATAATCTATTTTATCATGGATTCTCAATGGGCTAGCATTTCATTGAATCACTTTCGTACCTATATTTCTATGTTGTATAAAGGATTCAGGATGCTACCCATTTTAGTATACTAGGCTAAAAATCTAAAGGATTATCATGGTGAAAGAATGAAAATATAAGGGTGATAATACTATTTTTGAGATAGGATCTAATAGGTTTCATATAGGTAATTCAAGAACTTACGACATTTGTGAAGGCTTAAGCATGATGTATGTGAGCTTTAGATGAATAAATGAATGTAGGATAAGACATTAGATAAAGATAAAACTCTAAGAATTATGAAGAGAGATGGCGTGACCTGATGAGGAGTATTGTTATATGAGATACTAAACTTGTAAACTCCAGGTGTGCCTAATGTAGTATCCTTAAGTTGTGAAAGATGGAGAAATACTGGATGTATCGTCATAGTGTTCCCATCCGAAGAGCTGAAGTGAGACGATAATAGACAAACGATGTTATGCCTTATTATAATTTTAAACTCATCTAAATTGAGTGGATAAAAATTTGATAATATGATGTGGGTAAACTTCTATGAGGAAATCATATTGTTAAGGTGATAAAAGGAAGTGGATAAGAAAGACAATAAGAGTATAAGTTATACAATGATAACCTTTGAGGCGGGAGAAAATTAAGTGATATCTTGGACGAAGATCCTGCCATGACTCGTAGTACCCATGAATGTATCCCATTATAGAAGTGCACCAAGAACGAATATATTGATATCACTATTATGAAGAGTAATACAACCAAAGACCAGTAAGGGAGATTTGTCTTTTATCAAGTAAACATGTAAGAAGGTTCCTAATTATGCTCAGTGCAAGAGTTGCATGGAGTAAAGGAAAAAAAATAAGAAAATGATCTGTAGGACTCTGTTTTAAAAAGTTCCACAAACTTAAGATACCAATTTTTGGACAAAGGGGGCAATGGTATGGTGTAGTATCCAAACATGTCACATATCCTAGGTCGTGAAGAACTCCAAGGAGAAATTTAATGATAAATAACTATCCTCATTCTAATGAAATCCCAAAACTTTGTCAAGATTACACTCTATCGATATTTTATGTATTCATGTCATGTCTATTCCTACGTACTCACAAATTATTTTCATGATCCTAATTCCCATTAAAACACTAGAATGAGAATCCTAATGGAAGTGGAGGTTGTCCTAGTGATGTACATTCTTTTAGAGGAATTTACGAACCCATATTGAAATTACGAACATAAGTGTTAATTTTCCATTTCCATGAAACTATTTACTATCTATTCTCAAAGTGATTCCATATTCATACCTCGTACGATTGATTTACAAAGTACTCGTGCCTATGGTTCTTTCAGTAATCAGTTCTAGTTAGGATGATGATGTTATGATGAGATTCAGGGTGTTGGACAATATTTCGTTCGTTCCTTATGATTATGCCCTAAAAGGTGGCACTCTATTCATGCCTATGCTTATGATCAAGACTTAGACCTCTAGTTATATTTGATGAGGTTCATGCTTATTCTCTATTCCTCTAGTTACTCTCTCTTGTGATGCAATAAATGGTAGACTGGTAGACATTCCTTTTTTGTTGGCAATAATAGGTTTTCGTGTTCCGTAAAAAGGTTAAAGAATGCGGGAAGTAAAGGATGTTAGGCTTTAACTATATGTAGTGATTAGATGGAAGTATTGCATGTCTCCTCATATGGTTTGGTATGGTTGTTAATAGTAAGGAAATTATAGAAGACAGGGAAGAATGGTCTTAGCAACAAGGGAGTAATGAAATGTATTGTCACGCCCCACCTTGGGAGGCATGACCGGCACCTAGTGTCGCACTAGGATCTGATTGACCTGGCTGGGCTTATGCACGTCTAGTGCATGCTTGCAACCCAATTCAAGAAAACAATGAGCTATATCTCGGCTGTAAACACAGCCTCCGGCCGACAAGACCATATAGCCAGCTGTAAATAAAGCAGCTAACCAACAATAGGCAATAAAAGAAATCCTATGTGGGTTGACAAGACCACCAAGCTATCTAGTTATGACAGAAATGAGAACAAGCTACTATATTAGGCCCCACATGGACAACACACGAAACATAGCTAATTTAGGCCTCACACGACCAACAATAACCAACTAACTAACGACTGTAGTCCTCAAGCCCCTAAGAACACAAATACTGGTCCGCATTCGGAGACCTATAGAAGATCTCAAACAATGTATCATCTGCAATCCTGTAGTTGGGAACCCTTTTGAGGTTCTGTTGAAACCCAACCATGTCTAGTGAAGTGCCTCTAAATTCAATTGCCTGAAGTTATATATTTCATCTTTCAACTGCAAGGCTTTGGAAGGTGGGGAGAATCTTTCAAGAAAAGCTCTCTTAAGCTTTCCTGAAGTAGTGTTGGAATCATTTGGCAGCTCAGCTAACCACATCGTTGCTTCACTCCCTAATGAAAAGGTAAATAACCTCAGTCTGATTGCATCCTGGCTCACTCCAAGTTGTTTGTATGACATGAAGATACCCACGAAATTTGTCAAGTGAGTATGGGCATCATTAGTTGCATGACCTGCAAATATTCCCTTCATGCTGAGTAGTTGGATCACAGTATTGGTAATATCAAACTTTTCCTAAACAGGCAAAGGGGGAGGGACAATAGCTCCAGTGGAACCGACTTTGCTTATATTAGCGTCATCCTCTTCATCGAATTACCAATGTCTCTGCTGCTCTGGACCTCTGTGCCTTCTAGCTCGTTCTGCTCCGGCAGCTAGACGTTGCTCTTTAGCAACCTTAGATAACTCACGATCTCTAGCCTGAGCTTTCTCCTCAGCCAACATTCTTATTGTACCTTGGTCCACTGTCTCCTGTTCTTGTATATTGGCCATTCTTCTTAGATTCCTTAGTGTCTGCTCAAGTTCGTGATCGATTGGAACCAGGGATTTTACTTGGCTCTTAGTATTGGGCATGCACAAACCTAAGTCCTGTTAAAACAAAAACAACAAAAGACAAATAAAAAGGAAATTAGAACCAACAGTAAAGCAAACATAATTAACAAAAGCCTTAGTCGTATTCCCCGGCAACGACGCCAAAATTTGATGTCGCCCAAATTACACATCGCAATGGAGATAAAGCGGTCGATGTCAAATATAGAACCTAACTGAGAGGTTGAGGTCGATCCCATAGGGAATATGGAAAGAACTTAAGTTAATATGAATAGTTATTTCTATCGGCTTACTTATTTCTATGGGGGAAGTTTTGAAAAATAAAATAATGAACAAAGTAGAAACTAAAAGATGGTTACGGCAATTTTGGTTGTATTCATTTTAAAAAGTGACTAGGATTGTGTTCCCGTGACTTCATAACCACAAGGTTCTATACTAGTGATCTATCCCGATGTTTAGTATGCAATATTGGTAAGTTAAATTCACCTAAATGGTTAGTCCCCTATCTAGATGATTATCACCATACAACTTGGTCCTTATACGGGTGTATGCTTAACTAACTCTTACCCTTAATATCGGATTAGCTATTCCCGGACAAGGTCTAGCTATTAGATTAGGGTTGATAGCCTCAAATATCCATTGTTAAACTCTATTTTCCATTCATTATCCCCTTGGTCCAGTGAATAAGAATAAGACAATATCTAATGTTTGCAACCATTAAGAATCAATTAAAATGAAGAGAGAAACAATACGTGCATAAACTCCGTTCAAGAATCACTAAGTATTTTTACCTATGTGTGTTAATTCATCATGGTTCCCACAACCCTAGTTATAGGTTTAGCTACTCATGTTTGTATGATCACAATTACAAAATAAAGAATAATTCATAATTGCAACTTACAGAAATTCATAGGAGAAAACCAAGTGGATTGAATATAACTCTAAAACTAATGAACAAATTCCAGTGTTGCTTTTGATCCTCAAACTCAAGAACAAAATTGTAAACTTTGTTTCTTGAACAAAGAATAATAGTACAAAACACCAAAATCCACGTAAAAACTATAATAATAAATTGTGTCTTGAAAATAAACCTAAATAAGGTATTTATAGTTCCAAGAAAACCTTTTCCTAATTAAAATTGGAACTCAGGACGTCAGTGGTCACGGGCTAAGTAACGACTCGTTAGGACTTCAAAAGAGTCGTGATCAGTCAAGCACAGTTGTCCTCATCATTAGGCCCAGTCATGGAAACGAGTCACCTAACGACTCATTGTGTTTGGGCACGAGCTGTTAGGCCTCTCGTGGTCCAGCTTCTTCAATTTTTCAGTGCACCCTATGATTCCTTCTAGTGATCTCCTAATGAGTCGTCCAGTCAGCTAACGATTCATGACGTCGTCCGTTATCTCCACTGTCTATTTCTTTAAGAATCTTCTTCCAGTCTTCACAACTGCCTTCATGACTCGCTACCAGATGTAACGAGTCGTTCCTTCAATCCGTGAAGTGCACTGTTCCTTTAGCTTCAAATGTTTAACCTATCCCACAGCCTTGGCAACGAGTCGTGCACAATGACGACGATTCATTACATGACTAGCATCCTCCATTTCAGTTGTTTTAAGCCTTACTTCGCCCATTTCACTTTCGAACCTGTTGTCCTAAAATATTTAATACAAACGCATCATACCTACATAAACATACCCGAAATGAGCATAGTTTCTTGATTTTAAGCTTCAAAAGTGTCGTAAAATCACGACACATCAACACCCTCAACGTAGAACTTTTGCATATCCTCAAGCAAAAATAAAATAAAATAAAATACTTCGACGCTTCAATCAAAAGAACTCTAGGAAACTTATGGCAGTCATAATTATTCATCAAATCAAATTTTCTAACCCCTCCTTTATCATACCAACTCAAATCACGATGCATATGCAAAATTTTCAACCATGACACAAGGGAATCAAAACATGGCAAAACACTGTCACTTGCAATCATGCACATAAATCTATAACACTGACCCAGACAATTTGCAGACAACTTTGTTGATCAAATGCTCTCACCTCAAAGAAGTCCCATACTCACTCATGTGTATATGATTATTTCAATATATTTTTCTTGGTAATAGGTAAGATCACACTCACTCTCACAAAGAAATTCTAACTGTGTACATGCAATGCCATAGGCTTGCCTTTACCTTCAACACCTCGATTTTCAAACAGGTTACTAGGATCACTATAGGACTTTTTGAGTTTGTCACGTAGGCTAAGGTTCGGGTATGGTACATATAGAATTAGTAGCTTAACCCTCCTTTGCACTACATACATCTTGACTCCACTTTAACCCTTTTTTGTATTTTCTCCTTTTTCCTTTACTTGCTTCTTCTTTTATTTTCATTTGTAACTACAAGTGCGGTTCTCTTCTTTCAAACATACATTGATTTCACGATTTTCTTTTCTTTTCTTTTCTTTTCTTTTCTTGCTCTTTGACAACATTTTTGTTTCTTTCTTTTCTTTCATTACGCACACCACACCCGCTCTTTTATTTTCATTACCCATTTTTATTCCACCATACTCTTCTTAATCACTCCTATCATAGCCACCCTCAACATAGGCAATTTGCCTGAGTTGAGGTTCACAGTGTCCAAGGAGGGACTAGGGCCAAAACAGGTTCATTCTTAATCAAAGCAGGAAGGTGAATTTGTTTAAACAAAAATAAAGGTCAATTTAAGCTCAAACATTTGGATCAAGGGATATTTATTTTCTTTTGGTAGGTCTTTAAGGTTAACGTGGGCTCATTAATCAAAAATAGCCTATGATTCTTTCCTAGTTTACGATCCTCTATCTCGGTATGACTGACCAGGCAAGTTCTAGATTGACACACACAGCTAAATTTAAGTACTAGATCTCACTCACACATAACATAGGTCAACATCATCACTTCTACTAACTGCTAGTTCAGGCACAGCCATACAATGGTAAACGTGTTCACAATTTCAATGCCATGCAAAGATTCACAAAGGTCATACTTGTAGATTTTAATACACACATAAAAAATTTAGGTGGGGTCTCAAATTATCAGTTCAACAAAAATCAACAATTTAAGCTCTTGACTACCTTAATTTCACCTAACTTTCTTTCAACTGACACAAATAATCATAAAATCCTAAACGTGCCGGTTCTACTAGATAAGGAACGCCTGAGGGAAAAGACATCCGGCAAGAAACACCCTCGGGTTATGTTTAGCAAAAAAATACACAGGTATCCCTCTCCACCCCCATCAAGAAAATCATGCATCATCCTCGACGCATATGTATATAAAACAAAACTATGGAAATAGGGAACATACCTGTGTGTCCTAGGTCTCTGCTACCTGGTTGATGGAGAGTGCAGATACTCCTCCAGTGTCCTCTCCGATGTCACCGGCTTGACCCAGTGCATTTTCAAACCCAACTGAGCTCGTGCCTTCTCCCCGACCTCTCACTGCCTCAACTGTGGCCCTCTGTCAAGCCTCTTCTCTAGATAGATGCAACGCTCTCTCCATCTCACTCCACTCTCGCTTTTGCTGACGGAGCAGAGAATCATCATCCTTAAAATTTGCCTCCTCATGAGGCCTTTTTCCCTTATCATGTGCTACCGGCTCCTCAGTAATGAAATCAAACACCGGCGGTAGCTCTTCTTCACTTTCATCTTCTATCACGGGAAGCACAGGTGGGGGTACGACAGCTACCTGTCGTGCGGCCAAATCCCACACCTCAGCTCTGAGTGCTCCTACCTCCGCATACCACTTTGCGAATTCAGGCGCTTGTAACTATGCAAGGCACTCATTTATGCGTCTCTCAAAAGCGTCCAACCAGCCATGCATAGAACTAGATAATGCCTCCAACTCCTCTAACACCCAAGTCTTTACCTACTCCATTAAAACTTTAACCTGTAGAGCTGTGTGTGCCTACTGATTTTCGCCCTTAGCCAGTCGCCTAACCATGTCAACAAAAAATTCCTGAGAAATTGTAACTAGGCCAGTTGTAGGGGCTCGTGGAGGAGCATCTCGTCTAGGAGCTGCTGCAGTGGATGCTGACTCGGGAATCTCAGCAAGTACGGAGGTGTCTGCTGCATTTGTAGCCTTAAACTGGCTACCCGTCTATCTACCCTCAGTAGGCTCAACCGCCAAATTAGTGAATTGTGCAGCATTGGTCTTCATACCACTACCAAATGCCTCTGCTAATATAGTCTCTCCAGCGGATACGGCGGACTGACTCCTCGCCCTAGATACTGGGTTTGTCTCATCTCTGATCAACCCAATATCTGTAATCTTCTGTACCACTATCCTCTGGTCAACTGATGGCAACTCCAGCACCTTTGACTCCTAACATAGTCTATCAATAAGACATGGGAAGGGAATTGTAGTACCATCATTTATTGCCCGCTCTCTAATCTCCTCAGTAATCTATCATGAGAAATTGATGGCATATCCCTCCATAATGCTGGCTACCAATGCCGCTCTATGAGGTGTGAGGATATTATCATTGCTAGTTGGTACCATCCTATGCCGCACCAGTGACCACCAAAATTTAGCATGAAAATTGAGTGTGGCCTTCTTGATTTGAGACTCGATATCGTGCAACCATTCAACCAATGGACCTCTTGTGGAAATGACCCAAGATAGCCAAGTATACTGCCTGATTTGGTCCTCACTATTCAGCTTCTTCGTCTTGACATTATTTAGCTCGAATATTCTGTGATCGAACTCGACTGTGTTCATCGGGGCATGATAGTCTGGCCCATACAATAGCCTGGAGATAGTCCTCTCAGATATATCCATAGGTGTCTCCCGAACCAACACTTATGTCAAAGCAGGCCTCTTTTTTCAATATGGACCACCTAATGCTAGACGTTATAGTATGGCTGCATAGGCTGCATAGAATTCTATGACTAGGCAGGGGCTATAGCTTCCTGATGATTCAGTCAACCACCCGAACCTGTACTTGTCGAACAAGGCCTGCAGCTCTAGAAGGTCCTTAAGCCCCGTGGTGACTAGCCTGGGCTCCTCGTAGATGCTCCCCTTTGGATGTCCTTCATCATTTGGAGCAATGTCTCTGCTATAGATAGCCCTCATACCATGAACACACCATCTCCTCACATTCCTTGGTTTATCATTGGATGTATTCGAGGTCTCAGTCAGTTCATCATCTGAGTTCCCTTGCTGAGCACGTGACTCATCATCTACCTCTGCATTTGCCTAGTTGTGGTGCCCTCGGGAGCAATTGCAGTTGTAGCCCTACCATTTTCATCAGTACGACCCAGTGGATCCCTTGCCAGTGGAGTAGGAGCATCAACTAGGGCTGTCGAATTTGTACTTCGTGGAGTCCTAGCCCTAGTTGATCTCTGCACCAGTTGTTCTTCTAACACTTTATATTCCTCCTCCGAGCCACTTGACTCTTTGGAGGAGGATGGTTCGTCGCGAAGTCTGCGGTATATGATGGTTGACTCCTCTCTGGCACTTGTTTCTGTACCTTTCTTCGGTGTACCCCTCGGAGCCATTGTACCTGTGGAAGCGTTGTTAGTATACTAGATGAGATGAAACATAATCACTTTTAAATTGAGTCTCAGTGGACATAACGAGTGACTTAATGAGGCAATGATTCATGAGGTCATTCGTTGTCTCAAGATTTGGTTTCTTCATGTTGGTCTAGTGTACATAACAATTGGTCACGAGTTGTTTCCCGAGGCGACGACTCGTTATAAAGGTCGTTAGGTACACTGGTCACCAGGTTTAATTCCACTCAGGAAGAGCCATATGATGAGTCGTGAGATGATACCACGACTCGTTACATGGCTCCTGCTCAAGAGTTCCAGGTAATCCACCCCCATCTTGCATTTTTCTTGCTATTTTCAATCCCACAATCATAGAAAATCAATTTCTCAAATCAAATGCATTTAAGTTCACTCATGAAATCAATGTTTAATCTACCTAAGGTTCACTATCAATATGAGGAAATCATCAATCAATGCAGATCAAAATTAGGTGTCTGATGTTTCAAGACAACATGGTTCTAATAATAATCCATTTTAAGCATAGAGATACTCACAATCAATTACTGAAGATTACGCACTAGATGCTTGAGCGGAGAGTGGAGTGCGATCATGTGTGCATGTGAATGCGTTGAGACGAAACAGTTTATCTTACAATGGTGAATGTGTTGGTAGTTTTGAAGTTGAATATTGTGGGTTTAAACTCAAGTAAGAATTTGAAGGGCATGAAAATCGTGTTCAATATAATTCAATTGAGATTTTACCCTAATTATTGCATAGGTCGGATCCGGGGAGTTCATTAAAAAATTATGACGACCTATGAAACGATTGGTCATGTGTTTAAATGAATCGTTCAGCCCTTCGTGCAGTGACTTACACTTGAAAACTTACCTGGGACCTAATGACTGAGGCAATGACTCGTGGTTCAACCCAACGAGTCGTGACCTAAGTCGTGGGCCCTGAACTATGGTAGCTTCCTAATAGGCCACTTAACGAATCCTTTGGTCTCCCAATGATTCGTTGAGTGAGTCATTATCACCTTTCTCAATTTAATTCTGCCTTTGATCCACTAGACATGATGGAGGACCTCACGATTCGTTGCCACTGGCAACAACTCATTTGGTCAACTGTTGTCTACACTGTTTTATGCAGCTTTGATGACGATTCAGTTAACGAGTAGTTTGGTCTGGTGACAATTCGTCCTGTGCTTTTTGGCACCAGCAACTCAAGTTCAAATTTTTGGTTTTATCTTCAAATTTCCCATCTTAATCACCTGCACATATCAACACATGTAAACACTATATTTTTCTTACATTTACAACTTGGGTTGCCTCCCAGCAAGCGCTTGATTTTACGTCGCGGCACGATGCGAGTATTTTGATTACTCAGACTTCACCAAAATACCTCCATGGGTTGCCTCCCATGCAGTGCCTGATTTAATGTCGTGGCATGATGCAATTCCCCCAAGTTACTTAGACTTTACTCAGGGTCAACAGGTCTACTAGTTTGAGTTCTTCACTTTTCTCCAGATAAGCTTTCACTCGCTGACTATTCATTTTAAACTGCTTTCCTTCATGGTTTTCTAGTTCGATTGCCCCATGGGAGAATACTTGGACTACTCGAAAAGGTCCCAGCCATTTAGACTTCAACTTACCAGGAAACAAATGAAGTCTAGAATTGAATAGTAGCACCATATCACCCAGATCAAATTATCTTTTCTAAATCTTCCGGTCATGCTGAATTTTCATCCTTAATTTGATAAATTTCAGAACTCTCATAGGCTTTCAACCGAAATTCATCAAACTCATTTAACTGATCAAGCCTCAAGTTTGAAGCTTCATTTTAGTCCAAATTCAGCTTCTTGAGTGCCCACATAGCTTTGTGCTCAAGTTCAACCGGAAGATGACATGTTTTTCCATACACAAGCTGATATGGAGACATACCTATAGGAGTCTTGAATGCGGTCTGATAAGCCCATAAAGAATCATCTAGCTTTCTTTCCCAATCTGTCCGGTTTGCATTTATAGTCTTCGCCGGAATAGTCTTTATCTCCCGGTTTGTGACTTCAACCTGCCCACTAGACTACGGATGATAGGGTGTTGCCACCCTGTGTTTTACCCTATATTTCTCCAATAAAGAGCAAAACAACCGGTTACAAAAGTGTGAACCCCCATCACTAATGATAGCTCTAGGAGTCCCGAATCTAGTAAATATATTTTGTTTCAAGAATGTTGTGACACTCTTCCCTTTATTATTTGGAAGTGCAACTGCTTCCACCCATGTTGAAACATAGTCAACAGCAACAAGTATGTACTTCATCCCGTTTATGCTTACAAATGGGCCCATGAAATCAATGCCCCATACATCAAATAGCTTAACGACCAGGATGGGAGTAAGAGGAAGCTCATGTCTTTGTGATATGCCTCCTTGCCTTTAACATGCATCACATTCCTTTGCGAAATCATGCGCATCCTGGTGAATGGTTGTCCAATAATACCCACATTGCAGAATTTTGTGGGTTGTGCGAATCTCGCTATGGTGGCCTCCAACAGGGGAAGAGTGGTAGGCCTCCAATATACTCAGCATCTCTATCTCGAGTGTGCATCTCCGAATCACCCCATCAGAACATATGCGAAATAAGTAGGGCTCATCCCAAAAAAATTTCTTCACATCAAACATAAGCATCTTCCTCTGGTGAAAAGGTAAGTGCTCTGGTACAACATCGCTCACCAGATAATTAGCAAAATCTACAAATCGTGGGATGAGATCTTGTGTGGCTGCTAGAAACTGCTCGTCTTGGAATGCGTCATCTATGTCATGTTCTTCTGGAAGTGCTACGTCAGGTTCTAATCTTGATAAGTGATCCACCAGCTGATTTTAAGTCCCTTTCAAGTCTTTTACTTCAAACTCAAACTCTTGTAGCAGTAAAACCCATCGAATCAATCCTAGCTTGGCATAATTCTTTGCCATCAGATATCTCCGAGTCGCATGGTCTGTGTGGACTATCACCTTACTTCCAAGAAAGTATGCTCGAACCTTCTCAAATGCAAAAACTACAGCCAACAGCTCATGTTCTATCATGGTGTAATTTTTCTGAGCTACATTTAGAGCCTTGCTAGCATAATAAATCGGATGGAAAATCTTTTTACACCTTTGACCCAACATAGCTCCTAGGGCCACACCGCTAGCATCACACACAACCTTAAAAGGCAAAGACCAGTCCGGTGCTACTATTATTGGGGCAGTGGTCAACCTTAAAACGCCTCCAGACATGCCTCTTCAAAAATAAAATTCACCTCCTTCTCGAGTAGTTTGCAAAATGTATGTGCAAGTTTGGAGAAATCCTTGATGAATCTTCTATAAAACCCTGCATGGCTCAAAAAGCTTCAAACACCTTTCACAGAACTTTGAGGTGGAAGACTAGGAATTACCGCAATCTTGGCCCGATCCACCTCAATACCCTTACCAGAAATCTTGTCGCTTAGCACTAAACCTTTCTTTACCATGAAATAGCACTTTTCCCAGTTAAGCACCAAGTTGGTCTCTTCACATCTCTGCAACACCTTGCTCAAATGAGCCAAATAATCTTCGAGTGAATCACCCACCACCTAAAAATCATCCATAAAGACTTCAATGATGTCTTCCACCATGTCAGAAAACATAGACATCATGCAACACTAAAAGTGGCGGGTGCATTACATAACCCGAACGGCATCCTCGGAAAAGAAAATGTACCATAAGGACAAGTGAACGTGGTCTTCTCTTGGTCTTTGGGGGCTATAGAAATCTAATTGTGCCCCGAATAACCATCAAGGAAATAGTATCATCCTCTGCCTGCAAGTCTGTGTAACATCTGGTCCATGAATGGCATCGAAAAGTTATCTTTCTGCGTCCAACGGTTCAGCTTCCTATAATCCATGCATACTCTCCAACAGGTAACTGGTCTTAGAGGAATGAGCTCATTGTTAGCATTTGGGACCACCGTGATTCCTCCCTTTTTCAGTACACATTGGATTGGGCTCACTCATTTGCTGTCTGCAATAGGATAAACCACACATGCATCCAACCACTTGATGATTTTCTTCTTAACCACATCTTGCATAGGTGGGTTCAACCTACACTGACGCATAATACTTGGAATACAATTTGGCTCTAGCTGGATCCTATGAGTGTAAATTCCAACTGGGATTCCGATAATATCTGCAATGGTCCACCCAATAGCTTTTTTATATTACTTCAAAATGGAGACCAAAGCCTCCATTTGCCATTCCTCCAAGTCAGCTGCAACAATGACTGGTAAAGTGTTACCGGCTCCAAAAAATACATACTGAAAATGAGACAGGAGTGCTTTAAGCTCCAATACCGGAGGCTCTTTAATAGATGGCTTGGCTGGTGGAGTCACCTGATTTTTCAACTCTAGATCAATCTTCTTTGGAGAATAAGTGTATGACCCTATGCCAGCAAGAGCATTAACAATCTCCTCACCCCCATGGATCTCCTCAACACCAACATCCATCAAAACTGCTGCTAAGTCATCAAGAATCAATAACTCCTCTATAGGCAAAATTGGGAAATCAGGTTCCACTATATCAATTACAAAGACCACCCCTCATATCATTTGGTTGCTTCATGGATCTGCATACATTGAATGGCACTTCCTCATTGCTTAACCGGGATTTAAGTTGTCTAGTCTCCATATCTATAAGAGCACGTCCAGTGGAAAGGAATGGTCGCCCCAAGATAATGGGGAACTCAAAATCAACTTCACAGTCCAGGATGACAAAATCGATTGGAAATATGAAAGAATCCACCTTCATTAGAACATCATATAGAATTCCCACCGGATTCTTCATCGTACAATCTGCCATCAAAAGCCGCATTGTAGTCGGTTTGGGGGCTCCCAAGCCCAACTGTCTGAAAATTGCTAGTGGCATCAAATTAATACTAGGACAAAATCACATAATGCCTTAGAAAAATTAAAGGCTCCAATAGTGCATGGTATGGTGAATGCTCCAGGGTCCTCCTTTTTCTGAACAAGAGAACAAGATGCTATTGCACTACAATGGTGCAAATTGTCTGCAGATTAGAAACTCACAGTCCTCTTTCTAGTGACAAGGTTCTTCATGAATTTGGCATAGCCAGGCATCTTCTCAAGTGCCTCAACTAATGGGATGTTCACGGACAATTACTTCAACATGGAGATGAACTTGTGATACTTCCCATCTTCGACCTTTTTCTTCAACCGTTGTGGAAAAGGAGGAGGAGGTCTAGGGATCAGTCTTAACTTTTGTTGAATATCCTTCTCCTTCTCATTGCAAGATCCAGGCTCCTTTGCATTACTAGGAGCCGTCTTTATCACTGAATCTCCAACCAAAGTTGGATCCTCAGAATCTGCTATCTTGTTGATGCGCCCGCAAGTGTACGTGTCGTACAAGTAATATAGTGGCCCTTTTTAAGAGCCGGATGTCAAACCCATAGGGACTGGACCAATTCAGCTAACTATCAAGTTGAAGTGTGATCTTAAATGCCGCAAGTGTTGATTACATACTTTTTTGAGAAAGTTAATTAAGTCTAGATGTGGTCAACGAAATACTCTAAATTCCTTCAAGCAGCAACTAGAGTTAAAGCCGGATAATCATGCGATACTATGATTTGCAATGGTTTAAGTATGAAACTATCAATTTTCGTCTCACATAATTAAAATTGCATGTCCATGGCCTTTCGAGCCTCCAAACACGACAAACTAGCCTCACAACTACACCGTTTAGTGGTGATGTGACATGCTAATTCGTGGGCAATTCAATTACGTGGATGTGGTTTACACGGATGTGATTAGGGACTCTCGTACTTCTAATCATTCGACTCAACTTAGCTTCACAACTACTTCTTCGAGTGGTGGAGTGACGTTTCTAAGTTAATTCATGTTATCATCCCATTTTATCAACCAAGCAAGGCACATTAGGTATAATTTCTTATCCTAACCGCGAATTATATCGTGAGATACAATCTTGCTCCCTACATTCTTTTGTTCTTTCCTAGGTTATCTTTCTCAAGCATTTACCTAGGTGTAACGCATGTGTTTTTATGGTGATCAATCATAAAAACAACCATAATTAAGAATGCAAGACAAAACAACAACCAATAACTTAATTCCAAAACAAATTCGTAAAAACACAATCATATCTCGTGACTTCAACCCTAGAGGGAGGGTTCTAGCCACTCATGTTCGTATAATTACAAGAAAACATAATTAAAGTAACACACTTACAAGAATTGGTAGAAGAGAAGATGAAATTGATGAACCCTAGGTGAGTTCTCCCACTTCTCCCTCACTCCTTGGCAGTTTTTCAGAAATAAATCGTGACTAAATGTTTTTAGGAGCTAAGGGACCTATTTATAGTAAATGAGAATTGTGCAAAATTATGCATGTCGTGGAATGGCTCTGTGGCACGGAGTGTATCGTGGAGTACTGCCTTCGTGACACGGAGTGTATCGCGGAGCACTGCCTCCGTGGCACGGAGTGTACCGCGGAGCACTGCCTCCGTGACATGGAGGTATCGCGGAAGCCCTCTGGAAATCGTCCAATTTATTCCAACTTTGGTGTTTCGCTCCCGATATCATTCCTCCACTTCACCAAATCATAGATTGGGTCCTCCAATGCATTATTTCCTTCAAAAACAAAGACTAATCATGTTGGTTAATATTTCTTCTCATTTATATAAAAAGGCATGAAAATGTACATAATTATATACATAAACAACGCAAAACAAAGTTATAAAGTATCACTTGGGCATGTAATTATGCCCAAGATCACAACCCCACACTTAAAGTCTTGTTCGTTCTCGAATAAACCTTTTACATCTCATGCACATGAAGACTCACACGTAGCTAATTTAGCAAGACAATTCAAGCTACGACTACAATGACTGTTTAAGATAGCAAGCTAAAAATAGAGCATGCACGATTTAATCATTGAAATGAAATACAACTATGTTAAGACTTTATAACCTCAAGTCTCAATCTTGGCAAACTCATGCAAATTAACCGATCAAGAAATCCGACATTAATGTTATCTCTCATTAAGCATGTGCCCTTACAACACAAGAGAGTTACTCATTTAACTCATGAATTTTCAAATCACACCATGTATGGGTATATGAATAAAAATTACGTTCGCTCTCACAAAGAATTCACATGCATCATGTAGTGACCCATAAGCTTGCCCTTAGTGTTTTACTCCACTAATTTAAGGATGTATGAACGTAAGATCAAGTAGGACTTAATGGGTTGTAATGTAAGCTAAGGGACGGGTAGGTACTATTCTAGCCAGTAATAGTGACTATCTTCCCCAAACGCTTTTAATAACTTCATCCTTCATTAAGGATATCTCTTCTCTTACTTCACCCTCATTCTTTTCAATTACGAATTTTTTTTCTTTTTGTTCCCCTTTCTTTAAGAACACTCAGCTTAGTAGTAAGGAGTACTTAAGCAATTTCTTTTTTTTTCTTTTCATTCATTTATTTTCTTACTCCTTACTAATAATTAACCATTTTCACACAAGTGCACCTTTGTCCTTTTCTCAACTTTTACAACTTGCTACTTTTCCTCCTTTTTCCCTTTTCTCACTCCTTCACTCTTCCGGATTTTTTTTCTTATGCGCTTAGGAGTTTTGGATAAAATTCAAGGCTAATGAAAGAAAAAGGATTAAGCTTAGGTTGTAGCTATCAAAGAATAGGCTCAAGGCTCAACAGGGCTAACTAGGATTAAATATTCAAGGTAGGTAAAGTGAGGGATAACATTTAGGTTCATTCAAAGAAATGCCTAAATCATCTCCTACAATTCACATCCTTCATTTCGTTTTACATACACACCAGGCAAGTTCTAGACATTCCAAAATGGCACGGAATATTCGAAAAACTTATACTCTCAGCACATGCCCAATTCAAGACACATTCAGCAGACTCTTACTCAGCTAATCACAAGATTCAAAATTAAGCTTCAATCACATTGAGTCAAATTCAAGGGCCTAAGTGTCCCACACAAAGTTATACACTTCTTACATGCTTCCACACTAACCACACTTCTATCTTACAATCATGTATAGCACATAACAAGAACCTCAAACCATCAATTGGCTACGGGTTCAAAAACCAAAACCTATTGACTAATTTTCTTCAAGACGGTCGTGATCCATCCATCGTCAGAAATAGTCTCTACCTATGACTAAAAACATTATATACAGACAAAGAAAATTTATATTCTTCGGTTCAAAGACCCCCCGTCGGAAAAGAACCGAAAAGAAAAAACAAGGGGTGATGAAGTCATGCTTGACTTACAAAAATTTTTCAAATATTTCTCACAAGCATTACATTCACCAAAAATAATTAAGCACAAAAAATTTGAAATTTCCCTTGAAATTTCCCTTGTAGTATAGTGGTGAGTATTCCCGCCTGTCACGCGGGTGACCCGGGTTCGATCCCCGGAAATGGCGCCAAAAACTTGATTCGCCCGCAAGTGTACAGGTCATACAAGTAATATAGTGGCCCTTTTTAAGAGCCGGATGTCGGACCCACAGGGACTGGACCAATTCAGCTAACTATCAAGTTCAAGTGTGATCTTAAATGCAGCAAGTGTTGATTATAGACTTTCTCGAGAAAGTTAATTAAGTCTAGATGTGGTCAACAAAATATTCTGAATTCCTTCAAGGAACAACTAGAGTTAAAGCCGGATAATCATGCGATACTACGATTTGCAATGGATTAAGTATGAAACTATCAATTGTTGTCTCACATAATTAAAATTGCATGTTCATGGCCTTTCGAGCCTCCAAACACGACAAACTAGCCTCACAACTACATCGTTTAGTGGTGATATGACATGCTAATTTGTGGGCAATTCAATTACGTGGATGTGGTTTACACGGATGTGATTAGGGACTCTCGTACTTCTAATCATTCAACTCAACTTAGCTTCACAACTACTTCTTCGAGTGGTGGAGTGAAGTTTCTAAGTTAATTCATGTTATCATCCCGTTTTATCAACCAAGCAAGGCACATTAGGTATAATTTCTTATCCTAACCGCGAATTATATCGTGAGATACAATCTTGCTCCCTACATTCTTTTGTTCTTGCCTATGTTATCTTTCTCAAGAATTTACCTAGGTGTAACGCGTGTGTTTTCATGGTGATCAATCATAAAAACAACCATAATTAAGAATGCAAGACAAAACAACAACTAATAACTTAATTCCAAAACAAATTCGTAAAAACACAATCATATCTCATGACTTCAACCCTAGAGGGAGGGTTCTAGCCACTCATGTTCGTATAATTACAAGAAAACATAATTAAAGTAACACACTTACAAGAATTGGTAGAAGAGAAGATGAAATTGATGAACCCTAGGTGAGTTCTCCCACTTCTCCCTCACTCCTTGGCAGTTTTTCAGAAATAAATCGTGACTAAATGTTTTTAGGAGCTAAGGGACCTATTTATAGTAAATGAGAATTATGCAAAATTATGCTTGTTGTGGAATGGCTCCGTGGCACAGAGTGTATCGCGGAGTACTGCCTCTGTGGCAAAGAGTGTATCACGGAGCACTGCCTCCGTGGCACGGAGTGTATCGCGGAGCACTGCCTCCGTGACATGGAGGTATCGCGGAAGCCCTCTGGAAATCGCCCAATTTATTCCAACATTGGTGTTTCGCTCCCGATATCGTTCCTCCACTTCACCAAATCATAGATTGGGTCCTCAAATGCATTATTTCCTTCAAAAACAAAGACTAATCATGTTGGTTAATATTTCTTCTCATTTATATAAAAATCCATGAAAATGTACATAATTAAATACATAAACAAGGCAAAACAAAGTTATAAAGTATCACTTGGACATGTAATTATGCCCAAGATCACCTGTCATCATTAATCTCTACGGGCTCTTCTGTTTCATCAATCACAACCGGCCTCGGATGATCAACTCTCGCATTCCCACTCCTAGTAGTGACTGCCATGCAGTGACTGTCATTTTTCAGATTTTATACTGTGTTGCTAGGAAGTGTGCTGATCTCGTGCAAAAATAGCATACCCGAGTGATGCTTTATATCCTAACTTAGTCTTGTTTATCTAATTTATTATATACATTTTCATGTAATTTTATATAAATGTGAATACATGTACTAACCAACATGATTAGTCTTGGTTTTTTAGGTTTTAATGAATTTGAGGAACTAATTCATAAGTTGGTGAAGTAGAGGAATGGAGTCGGGAGCAATTAGCAAAATTCGGCAAGGAGCATGCCATGGCAAGGCTGGCCGCGGCAGGCAGCATGCCACATTGTGCATGTGCCGCGCCCAGTGCCGTGCCACGCCCATGTCAGGCATACGAGAAGAGGCAGCAGGCAGGCAGGTTCCAGCGCACCAGTGTCGTGCCACGCTAGGCCAGCTGCGCGATAGAGTAAGGCCAACGCACATGAGTAGCATGTCACGGCGGCAGTGTGGTGACCCTCGGCAGTTTTGGAATCTGGAGGCAATTTCCAGAGAGCCTCCGCGTTACCTCCGTGTCACGGAGGCAGTGCTCCGCGATAAACTCCGTGACACGGAGCCATTCCACGACAGGCTAAATTGTGCATGTTTCTCATTTACTATAAATAGGTCCCTTAGCTCCTAAAACCATTTTGTCACGATTTTATTCTGGAAAACCACCTAGGAGTGAAGGGAGAAGTGGGAGAACTCACCTAGGGTTTGGCAAATTCCCTTCTCTTCTACCAATTCTTGTAAGTGTGTTAATTTAGTTGTAGTTTCTTGTAGTTTTACGAACATGAATGGCTAGAACCCTTGCTCTAGGGTTGAAGCCATGAATTATGATTGTGTTTTTATAAATTTGTGTTGGAATTAAGTTATTGATTGTTGTTTTGTCTTGCATTCTAGATTATTGGTTGTTTTTATGGTTGATCACCATGAAAACATACACGTTAACTTGGGCATTTTCTTGAGAAGGCATGTACCTAGGTCAGAACATGAGAATGTAAGGAGCTTGATTGTATCTCACGATATAATTTGTGTTAGGATAGAAATATACCTAATGTCTGGCTTGGTTGATAAAACGGGATGATTTAGAGACCGACTTAGAATTATCACATCACTTCTCGAAGAAGTAGTTGTGAGGCTAAGTTGAGTTAAATGATTAGGTGCACGAGAGTCCCTACTCATTTCAACGTAAACCACATCTACATAATTAATTGCCCACGAACTAGAATTAGCATCCTCGCTCAGAATGATGCAGTGAGGCTAGTTTGTCGTGTTTAGAGGCTCGAAAGGCCCTGAACATGCAATTCTAATTGTGTGAGACGACAATTGATAGTTTCATACTTAACCCATTGCAATTCGTAATGGCGCATGATTATCTGCTTTTAACTCTATGTTGCTCCTAGAGTGAATTCATAATATGTCGTTGACCAAAATTAGACGTAATTAAACCTTCTCGACAACTTCTATAATCGACATTTTTGGTGTTTAATATCACACTTGGAATAGATAGTTAGAGGAATGGGTCCAGTTCCTGTGGGTTCGACATTCTGGTTCTTAAAAAGAGCCTATATTACTTGCACGACCCGTACGCTTGCGGTATGCGCTAAATGAGTCGTCATGTGCCTTTCTACCACTAATTAATTGCAACAGACATCTTACTCAGCTTCTGCTCAATCTGCTTAATGGCCATGGCTTGTGATTCCACTTTTTGATTCATACTAGAAATGTCCGCATGGAGCTCTTTAAACTGGCTATCTGTTGTCTCCATTTGCTTAAGTACCTAGCACAACATGTCTTCAACCCTTGAACCACTAGACTTTGGCTCACGGTTCCTTGGAGGAACATACAGACCGTTTCGATCATTCTTGTACTCCTCGCGCTTCTTCTAGTCTCCATTGTCTCTGTACTGACCTCGGTTGTAATTGTTATCCTCGTAAGAGTTCCGACCTTGGTTCTCTTGACCTTAACGCCATAAGTCTTGGTTAGACCCTTGGGTGTTGGTTTGGAAACTCGCCCTTTGATCATTCAGGTAGTTAGCTTCCTCCTCAGATTCAGATTCACCTCCATCATTTCTCGTGGCCTTACCCTGAGAACCCACAACATTAACTTTCCCAGCTCCAACACCCATTAGATGCTTAGAAAGAAACCCCATAGTGGCCTTTATCTCAGCAATATCTTGATCTTTTTCTTAATCCTTTCTTCTCTGTTCTGCAGACATACCTACCGTATAGAACCAGCTGGAATCTCTGACTCTTTTGTGTGCCATGCGCGGTTGGTTTTGGTGATTATGTCAAGTAACTCAGTAGCTTCTGAATAGGTGTGGCTCATAAAGGTTCCTCCAGAGATGGTATCAGCCACAGCCTTGGTGTTAGAATTCAGAGACCTATAGAAGATCTCAAACAATGTATCATCTGAAATCCTGTGGTTGGGCACCATTTTGAGCTTCTTGTTAAAATGCAGTCATGTCTCATGAAGTGCCTCTAAATTCAATTGCCTGAAGTTATATAATTCATCTTTTAGCTGCAATGCTTTGGAAGGTGGGAAGAATCTTTCAAGAAAAGCTCCCTTAAGCTCCCCCCAAGTAGTGATGGAATCATTTGGCAGCTCAGCTAACCACATCGTTGCTTCACTCCCTAATGAAAAGGGAAATAACCTTAGTCTAATTGCATCTTGGCTCACTCCCGGTTGTTTGTATGCCTTGCAGATACCTATGAAATTTGTCAAGTGAGTATGGGCATCATCAGTTGCATGACCCACAAATATTCCCTTAATGTTGAGCAATTGGATCATAGCACTAGTAATATCAAACTTTGCCCCAACAGGCAAAAGGGGAGGGACAATAGCTCCAGTGGCACCGGTTTCGTCTATATCAGCGTCATCCTCTTCATCGAAATACTGGTGTCTCTATTGCTCTGGACCTCTGTGCCTTCTAGCTCATTCTACTTTGGGCAGCTAGACATTTCTCATAAACAACCCTATCTAACTCACGATCTCTAGCCCGAGCTTGCTCCTCCACCAACATTCTCGATGTGGATTGGTCCACTGTCTCCTGTTTTTGTATATTGTCCATTCTTCTTAAAGTCCTTAGTGTCTGCTCAAGTTCGTGATTAATTGGAACTAGGAATTTTTATTGGCTCCTATTATTGGGAATGCACTAACCTAAGTCCTGTTAAAACAAAAACAACAAAAGAAAAATAAAAAGAAATAAGAACCAACAGTAAAGCAAACACAATTAACAAAAGCCTTAGCCGTATTCCCTGGCAACGGTGCCAAAATTTGATATCACCCAAATTACACCTCGCAATTGAGATATAAAGCAGTCGATGTCAAATATAGAACCCCACTGAGAGGTTGAGGTCGATCCCACACGGAATATAGAAAGAACTTAAGTTAATGTGAATAGCTATTACTATCGGCTTACTTATTTACTATGGGGGAAGTTTTGAAAAATAAAATAATGAACAAAAGTAGAAACTAAAAGATGGTTACGTCAATTTTGGTTGTATTCAATTAACAAGGTGGCTAGGATTATGTTCCCCATGACTTCATAACCACAAGGTTCTATACTAGTGATCTATCCCGGTGTTTAGCATGCAATATTGGTAAGTTAAATTCACCTAAATGGTTGGTCCCCTATCTAGATGATTATCACCACGCAACTTGGTTTGTATACATGTGTATGCTTAACTAACCCTTACCCTTAATATCGGATTAGCTATTCCTGGACAAGGTCTAGCTATTAGATGAGGGTTGACAGCCTTAAATCTCCGTTGTTAAACTCTTTTTCTCTTTCATTATCCCCTTGGTCAGATGAATAAGAATAAGACAATATCTAACGTTTGCAACCATTAAAAATCAATTAAAATGAAGAGAGAAATAATACATGCATAAACTCCATTCAAGAATCACAAAGTATTGTTACATATATGTGTTAATTCATCGTGGTTCCCACAATCCTAGTTATAGGTTTAGCTACTCATGTTTGTATGATCACAATCACAAAATGAAGAATAATTCATAATTGCAACTTACAGAAATTCGTAGGAGAAAACCAAGTGAATTGAATATAACTCCAAAACCGATGAACAAATTCATATGTTTCTTTTGATCCTCAAACTCAAGAACAAAATTGTGAACTTTGTTTCTTGAACCAAGAATAATAGTACACAACACCAAAATCCACGTAAAAATTTGTAATAATAAACTGTGTCTCGAATATAAACCTGAATAAGGTATTTATAGTTCCAAGAAAACCTTTTCCTAATTAAAATCGGAACTCAGGTCGTTAGTGGTCACGGGCTAAGTAACGACTAGTTAGGACCTCAAAAGAGTCATGATCAGTCAAGCACAGTAGTCCTCAACATTAGGCCCAGTCGTGGCAACGGGTCACCTAACGAATTGTTGTGTTTGGGCATGAGTCGTTAGGCCTCTTGTGGTCTAGCTTCTTCAATGTTCCAGTGCACCCTATGATTCCTTCTAGTGATCTCCTAATGAGTTATTCAGTCATCTAACGACTCGTGACATCATTATCTCCACTGTCTATTTCTTTAAAAATCTTCTTCTAGTCTTCACGACTGGCTTCACGACTCATTACCAGATGTAACGAGTCGTGCCTTCAATCCATGAAGTGCACTGCGCCTTCAGCTTTAAATGTTTATCCTATTTCACAGCCTTGGCAACGAGGTGTGCACAATGACGATGACTCGTTACATGACTAGCAGCCTCCATTTCAGTTGTTTTAAGCCTTACTTTGCCCATTTCACTTCCGCACCTATTTTCCTAAAATATTCAATACAAATGCATCATACCTACATAAACATACCCAGAATGAGCATAGTTTCTTGGTTTTAAGCATCAAAAGTGCCGTAAAATCACGGCAAATCAAACTGTACAATCAAATATTCATAAGCTATAGCTAGCAGACAAGAATACAAACAAGAACCTAACCTGTCCCCCATAAGACTGAAAGGTACAAGCAACACAGAAATAACCTATCGGGACTCCTGTAAGCCCAGACAACTACACCTCAATATATATACCCCTATCCAGGTTTCTATGACTCTACTGGTTCTATAACCAACCTACCTGTCCTTTGGGTCGGCTACATAACCCGCTTGGCTCCTGATCTATAACTGTGTCTAAGTCGGGTGGACTCCTACTGTCTGTACCCCGAGCACTAGGCTCGACGGGGGTGTGGTGTTGATATGGCATAAAAATAGTACAGCCATGGAATGGATTGTATAAGGTCCCTAGACCTCATTTTCATCCCTGGTGGACGACATACCGCTCCTTGGAGTGATGCCATATAGCCCCTCATGGGCGACAACACAGCTAGTAAACTTAGGGTGGTCACGAAAGGCTCCTGAGTGAGGGCAACCCCGACCGAGGTGTTGTACTAAAATCTCAATCTAGCAACTCAAAAGGAGTATCTGGCCTTCTAGGCCTAACGCTACCACTGCTCTCCCCCGAGAATAGTCTGTAAGGCTGCTAGCAGGCACACCATGCGCACCTGTATCTGGTTAGAGGATCCTGGTAGCGATCATTATCTCTAATGGTCTAGACTGGATAAGGCGAGATCTAGAGTGGCCTAACAATACTCTAAATGTCCTTCCTGGACAACTATAACTCATAAACAACTGTGGGGTCGCGGATGACTAATTACTTAGTTCCTATGCTTAGAACGACTGTAGGGCTATTACTGATCCAACATGCTTTTGAGCGTTTGACCCCTAATCCTACACAGACAGCTTACTGACATTCTTAGCTTGTGGGTAATACTGTACTAGCATGGTGCTAGCCCGTTAGACCTCATCATGGCCTACTCAAATCTTATATGACTTTTCTGGGCGATTCCTAACCTTATAGACAAGTTTATATAGACTTAGCGACAAACGACAATCTGTACTTAAGTATCTTATGAGAACTGGCTGGGGCGCTGGCCCTGCCTCTAACTGCTGATAAGGTCCCCTTCCTTAGGGTACCCATGGGCCTATTTGACCTACACGACTGGGCTGGCTTCCTGGGCGACCTATATGACAAATGCTAAGTCAACTGGGACTGACAATCATTGGTAATAGCTAATTAGATGGCAGGCTGTCACACAGTTCACTAGACAACCTTAAGCTTCTGAATCTAAAGTATAGCCTTCCTATCTAAATTTCTTACCCTGGGGCGTGAGTATGCCAATGGCCTCTAGGCGTGCTTTCCTAACAATACAGGCGCCAAATTGGTAGTTAAATCTCCTAGCTGCACCTATGTTGTTCAACTTACTCACTCAGGCCCGATAACTATTCACGAGCTTCTAAGGTATAGGCCTGGCAATAAAACATACAATTCTACTAATAGAATGGATTGGAGATTAGAAGAGTTTCTATGATGCTTCTAGCGCGTATCACACTTAACATGTTCGCTCCCGATGAGGGATACCGTGGTATAATCTATATATGTTTTCTAGCAGCTAACCACAACAAATATAACTGTAATCTACTGATAGCATCTAATCACAACATATTTGATCTTTATATACCAGCAACAACTAATTACAACATGTCTAATCACAATCTACTGTTAGCAACTATCTATAGCATATGGGACCGTTAGTTCCATTAAAGAACATAAGTCGTAGCACTGTACGATGAGAATAACTTGCTAAGGCTTAAGCATTATATACCTCAACTGTCGTTTCCCGAATAACCGGTGAGTTTCAACTTGTATTCCTCAGCTCTTTTCATCTATAACTGTTATACTGGGAGAAAGAGTTGAATTTCAATACCAAATTCGGCTTAAAATGATATCTTTTAATATTAATAACAATAATACTTCAACTTCGCAAAATATGGCCGAAAACCTATAATTTCCTAAGAGTTCAGAAGGGAGAAATGCTTACTTGATGCCTGTGATCATTTAGGAATCAGTTTGGAGAAATTCTAAAAACTTTTTCTCTGTGGGGTTACGATTTGCTGGACGAATTTTAAGAAATTAACTCTATAGTAGCGCTCCCTGCATCCTTAAAACCGGATACCTGAAGTTAATTTGAGTTTGGGTGGCGTTTGGTAGCATAATCAAGCGAAAACTACTTGAAAGTTGCGTACTCTCTCTTACCTGGTCGTGATCTCCCTTAATGAATGAATTGGAAATATCAAGGGGTGTATATTGATCTTGGGCAGATTTATATGCCCAAGTGATACTCAAACGTATCATTTTCGCCTTGTTTATTGTGCAATGTGTATACATTTTCATGTAATTGGTAATAAAATGTGAATTTATACTAACCAACATGATTAGCATTGTTTTGTAGGTAAAACATGATTTTTAGGAGCTAAAATGCATGTTGGGACAATATCGGAGTTGGACTTGGATGCGAGCACGGTAGAGACATTGGAATGCGCAATGTAAAGGGGCTCCGCGATGGAGACGTGCCACGCTACCATCGTGGAGGCACACTGCCTGGAGGGTGATTTAATTGGCAATTTCCACTGAAGCCTCGCGACAGCTCCGTGGCACAGAGATAAGCCTCCGCGTTGGCCTCCGTGCCACATTGAGGCTATATTCCCGGACCCTATATTTCCAGTGAGGGTCCGCGTCCACGCCGTGTCACGGAGGCAGTGCTCCGCGTTGGCCTCCGTGACACGTTGCTTGTTATTCTGGGAAAAATTCCCACTAGTATAAATAGAACACTTAGGCTTATTTTTAATTAATTCAGACTTGGTGGAGCAAGGACGTGGGTTAGAGGCCGTTGAGGGACGAAAAAGCTAAGGGACTCTCTTCCTTTCTTCTTTCAATCAATTGTTTGTACGATTAACACTTGTTTTAGGATGATTAATCCACAAATGAGTGGCTAATTCTCTTCCTTGCTGAGGTTATGAACAATGGTGATGAATTTTGATTATTGAATTGTATGGTTTTTCATCTTCTTCTTCTATGTTGTTCTATTAATTCTTGTTTCTACTGCATTAGTGTGTGGCCGACATTAATGTACATCTAAAAAGTCCAATTTCACTCGAGAGAGCACGAAATTGGAAAGTTGTGAATTAATAGAGTATTGTTCTTAACTTGATTTGGGAAAATTGGGTTTTGATGTGCTTTCCTGATAGAAATATACTTGAAAGCCGTATTAGTCAATTTAGGAACCGGAATTGTATTGCTAGGTCATAAATTGCATTTGATCACAGAAATGTAGACGAGTGGTTTATGATTCTAAAGTGAGATTAAATACGAGAGTTTTAATCTCTAGGCTAATGTTCTTGGCTAGCAACAGGAAGAGAAGAATAACCAAATTATGATTATAATCAAGTTCATTACTTGTTCTTAACCTTGGCATGCTCATATCCATAGTTTCAATTCACAGTAAATAGTTGTTAATAGTTTTAGTATATAATCTATAAACAAAAATTATTTAACTTTTGGTTATGTTGTTGTCAGCATAGTTAGAAGTAAGCTAGAATATAGTATACTTAAGCAATTTTACTTATCCAGAGTCTCCTTGGTTCGATACTTGGCTTACTTAGCCACTTTATTACTTGTTTGACCACGTGGACTTGCGTGTCGGTTTTAACACCTATAAAAAAAGCACCGAACAAGTTTTTGGCGCCGTTGCCAGGGAGACTAGTCAATTGGTGAAATTGTGTTAATTGTAAATTTACTGTATTTTTGTTTTATTTTCTTAAGTGTTGACAACTTGGTCTTAGCCTGTATTTTGCAGACTTGATTTCTGTGAACACTGGCAAAGGACAAGGAGCTGGTGGAATCTTATACAGAGCCGGAACGTGAATTTCATAGTAAACGCAGAGAAGCTCTACAAAAGAAGCTGCAGTTGCTCAGACAGTCTATTATGGAGCAACAAAATCCACCAGTTGTGAGGGCAGTGTTAGTGCCCGACGAAGCAGCAGCAAGGCCGGTTCGTGAGGTGGCAATCCCACATGCCAACAATGTACATTCTAGTATCCGCAAACCAGATCCTGGAGGGATGTTTGAATTAAAGCAGAACATGGTGCAACTATTGCAAACAAGCGGGCAATTTACCGGTCTCCCTCATGAAGACCCACAACAACATCTCCAAAATTTTTTGGAGATAAGTGACACTTATATACCCGCTGGAGTGTCACCTGATTAAGTTCGGCTCACCCTATTTCCGTTTTCCTAACATGGTGAAGCCAAGAGGTGGTTAAAAGCTGAACCACCAATTCTATATCAACGTGTGATGATCTTGCACGAAAGTTTTTGATAAGATTTTTTCCCTCTGGTAAAACAGCCAGACTTAGAAGTCAAATACTAAGTTTCAAACAGAGGGAGGGAGAAAATTTATATCAAGCCTGGGAAAGATTTAAATCCCTGTTGCGGGACTGTCCTCATCATCATCAGTCCAATGAGGTGTTGGTACACACATTTATTGAGGGTTTGGAACCCCATACTAAAATTTTGCTAGATTCAGCAGCTGGAGGGCAAGCGCTGGAAAAGACTTATGAGGAGCTGTACACTTTGCTCAACCGGATTTCACAGGGAAATCCAGAATGGAATGCAGATTCATCACGAGGAGGAGCAAGGAAAGCAGCAGGAGTGCTTGAAGTGGATGGATTTACAGCTATCACTGCACAGATAGCTGCCTTGCAGAATCAGTTAAACAACCACTTCAGCAATATGAACTTGAACCAGCCGTCAGCTTCAGTCAATGCGGTCCAGCAAATGTGGTGTGAAGTGTGTGGTAGCAGTGAGCACTCAGCTGAGTGCTGTGGAGCAAACCCAGATTCAGTTAACTTTGTGGGCAACGCACAAAGAAATCAGCAGCAGTTTGGTAGTGGCTACAACTCAAATTGGAGGAACCATCCAAATTTTTCGTGGGGTAGAAACAACCATGATTGCTAATCTCAATTCAGAAATCACAATGCCCCTCCTCCACCATCATCACCGAGCATTGAGGAGATGTTCAAGACCATGATTGCTAATCAGGCGCAATTGCAGGCTGACTATGTTAAATTGGCAGCCGAAGTGAAGAATAATCAATTAGCGACCAAGGCTCTTGAGTATCAATTCGGGCAATTTGCTAGTGCCCAAAACACAAGACCCAGAGGAGGACTGCCTAGCGACACGGATCCTAATCCGAAGCAGCTAAATGCAGTGACCACGAGGAGTTGTTTGCAGTTGAAGGAGGTGGAACCAGAAAGACCACCTCAAAAGTCAGGAGCCGCAGATGTTGAGGAGGAACAAAGTTCTGATAGGGGGAAGACCAAAGAAGCAGAATCAGAAAGACCTCCACCCCCGTTCCCTTAACGACTCAAGAAACACAAAGAGGAGGCGTGTTTCAAGAAATTTATGGAGGTGCTTAAACAGGTACATGTTAATTTACCTCTTGTTGATGTCTTGCAGGGAGTGCCAAAATATGCCAAATATATTAAAGACATCGTGGCCAACAAAAGTTGTCTGACTGAGTATGCCACGGTAGCTTTGACGGAGGAATGCACTTCCCGGATCCAAAATAGACTGCCCACGAAGCTGAAAGACCCTGGAAGTTTTACTATCCAGCTTACAATTGGGCAGAGTATCCGAGCTCGTGGATTGTGTAACTTGGGGGCGAGCATAAATCTGATGCCATCTTCGGTATTCAGAAAGTTAGGTCTAGGGAGTCCTAGACCTACAACTGTAATCTTGCAGCTAGCAGACAGATCCTTATCTAGGCCGGATGGCATTGTTGAGGATGTGCTTGTGCAAGTGGGATCCCTCATTTTTCCGGTCGATTTTATTATTCTGGATTTTGAACCAGACGCTGAAGTCCCATTTATTTTGGGACGACCCTTCTTGGCAACCGGAAAAGCATTAATTGACGTGGTTGCGGGTCAACTTACAATGCGAGCACATGACAAGGTAGAAGTGTTCAATGTGTACAAAGCACCCAAGCTCCCGATTGTAAATGAAGAACTCTCGGTGATCAATGTAATTGATCATGGGAATGCTAAGCACAGCAGTGATTCCCGAGAGTTGATGGGAAGACCACCAGATAAAGGTGAGCACTACTGGGGGAGGACAATGATCGTGATAAATCGTCCATCACCCTAGTGGATAATTGAGCATAAAGGACGTCGAGCCGCGACGGTAAACCAGGCGCTGCACGGGAGGCAACCCGTGAAAAATAATTTTTCTTTTGTTTAGTAAAGTGTAAATAGTTTTTATTTTAATTTTCTTTTTCTTGAATTAGTCCAAATTTTTTGTTTTAGTTAGTATTCTTCATTTTAGTTAGGGAAATCTATTAATCTAACCAATTTTGTTTAGTGAGGTGATTTTGCATGGAATCGGGAAGGAAAAGGCAAGGTATGAAAAAATGAATAAAATGAAGAGACAGTGCACTGGGGCGTTGGCTCCGTGTCACGGAGGAAGGGCTCCGCGTTACCCTCCGTGACACGTTGAGGTTAAATCTGAATTTTTAAAAAAAATCCAGTGAGCCATCGCGTTAGCTCCGTGTCACGGAGGAGGGGCTCCGCGTTACCCTCCGTGACACATTGCCCTATATTTAGTGCCGGGTCACACCGGGTTGCCGGGTGACCCGCGTGTTTTTCTTTTTTTTAACCCCGATTTTGCCTTTTTTCCCCATTTCCTCTCTTCTCCGCGACCAAGCACCTAAATTCCCTCTCAACGTGCCACGCTACTAAGCAAACAATTTGTCAAGTTTCTTCGGTTATTCAACGTAAAGGTATGTTTTCCTCGTTTCTCTCAAGTTTTTGTCGATTCAAATCGAATTTCAGCATGTGAGGTGAGATATATCATGCTAAGTAGCAATTTAGCATGATATTGAATTATTCTTTGATTGATAAATGTTCGGAATGTTGTAATTAGCGTTTGAACTTGTCAATTGCGTGAATGATTCAAATGTGATTGTAAAATTGAATTCTAGGGCTTGGGTTGTTGAAATCGAATTGGGTAACTTGCTAAATTGGTGAATTATATGTCGGGGTGTGTTTGTGAATTGAGATAAGTCGTTGTAAATATTGTTAGAGTGTAAAAGACGACGAATTCTCTGTTTTTGGGAAAAGGTGAAAATGGCTCAAATTGGTTTGATTATTTGGATTCGTATGTATATAGAATTTTTGTCGTTGTTTTTGTTTGTTGTTTTCGTTGCTAAGTGCGATGGTTGAATTGCTAGCGATAGTAGGATTGGGATTAACTGTATGAAGTCTGAGTAGTACGCTAAAAGTTATACTGTCAATTTTTTTTTGTAAACGCACTAAGCAATAAATTGTATAGTTATTTGTTTTAGTGTAAATAAAGTAATCCTTGTCGTAGTATCGTAAAAGTAGCTAAGGACTAAGTGTGGGGTAAACTTAGTTTAACCCGACCTTAGCCGAAGTTAACATGTATTTAGCTTGACATTGTGCTTGTTTATTTATGTTGACAGGTACAATGGCGAGTAGGCAGGATAAGGGTAAAGGTGCTTCTACTTCAGGCACCGGGAGAAAACGACTGAGACTGGGCACTGCAGTCCCAGCTGCACCAGTTGTTCCGCGCGGCCAGTGCCGCCAATACGGAACGAGGTGGGTGACCGATGAAGTGAAGAAGTGGTACGCTAAACATAAGGAGAATAAGTACTTCCCTGAGGAGCATATTGCACGGGAACCACTAGCACAGGAGTTCCCCCGTATTGTGCAAAGGATTGAGGCAGCTGGGCTCAGCTTCATATTTCAGGATCCCAAGGAGTGCAACCTACATTTAGTCTGTGAGTTCTAGGCAAATTGGAACCCGGCCATCAGAAGCCACACAATAAAAATCAGAGGGAAGATTGTCACTTTGGAACCCCAGCAATTAAATGCCATCATTGGAGCGCGGGACACAGACGCCCACGTTCTCTGCCAGCTGAAAATCACCCCACCATATGTCGATATCAGACGCACCTTGTGTGGGGCTCGATCCACAGCCCGATGGAGCAGACATAAGGAGAGGGGTTACCACCAGACTCTGCCTTATTCGCAGATGAACAGGGAGGCCAGAATATGGCTGAAAATAGTGTGTTCGTGCTTAATCCCGGGGGTTCACATGACGGATGTGACCCCGGACCGTGTCTGCCTGGTGTATGCCCTTATGAAAGGGCTGGAGATTAATATTGGAGGGGTCATCATATCCGCCATGAAGAGAGCCCGACTACACCAGGGCCACAGGTATGGGTTCGGCGGACTCATCACCACCTTTCTCCGGGGCCTCGACGTTGAGGAAGAGGCTTTGGACTACATCCAGCAGTTGGAGCGGAGGGCCCTTGATGTGACAAAAACTAAGGCCCCCGACACCACACACGGGTCAGTGCTGACACTGGGCGAGCGACATGCTCGTGACGATCAGTACATGGCACGGATGTTTGGTATGCAAATGCTTCAGCTCCGGATTGGTGGGAGACCAGCCACGGAGAATGAATTATGGCAGCTGGAGCTGGATTACCCATTTGGCGAGAACGCCAGAGCTTTGTGCCGAGTGGGACCAGCCTTCGTTGAGCCCACTGACGATGATGTCCCCACGGACGAGGATACACGTCGGGAGGACTCCGATGTGGAGTCCGATGACGACGATGGAGGTGACTCAGACATGGGTGATGAGGCAGCAGCACCGGATGAAGAAGTCGAATATTTCGACTAATCAGGGAGTTCCACCACCCGAAATTTTAGTGATTTTTAATTTTTGTGAACACTGGGGACAGTGTTCGATTTAAGTGTGGGGTGGGGAGTAGCTAGGTGCTGGGACCTGGGCTAATCTGCTGTATGTTCTTCCTTTGTTTTGCATGTATGTTTTTATGTTTCCCTGTGGTTGTGAACTGATTTGTGTTGTATCTGTATATATTTTTGTGGTAAATGATGTGTGTTGTGAAAGGTTGTGGTTGCCAGTGCAAATTTTGTAAATTTTGTAAATATTTTTTTTTCCTTATCGAAATGATCGATAATTTTCAAAATTTTGCGAAAATATTTTGTACATATTGAAATATTTTGTAAATACTTTTCCATCAAAATGATCGATGTGTTGCAAAATTTTTCAATTTTTATTTTTGGGTTTCTCAGAGTTTGTTTTCGGTTCTTTTACCGAGAATAGTCCCATTGAACTGACGTCATAGTTAGTGACCGTTCCCTATGAGGGATGGATGACGACCGTCTTAAGGGAAATGTAGTCGGTAGGAGTAGCGATTTTAATTTATTTTAAGTTTTTTTTCTTTGGTGGATTGCATCACTGAACCTGTAGTTACTATCTGGTTGTGAAATTTTGGTTGCGTGTTGTAACTGATATTCAAAATGTAAAAGTGATTCGTTTGAAAGCATGCAATTTTGTAAATATGTTGAGATACCTAGGCTGTAGAATTTGATTCGGTGTGATTGAGGCTTAATTTTGAATTCATGTAATTGGCTAATTAAAGAGTCTGTGAATGCATCTTGAATCGAGCATGTGCATGAAGTGTGAAGTGAGGTATTGTTATTCCATGCTATTGTGAAGTGTCTAGAACTTGCCTGGTGTGTGTACAAAACGAAATGAAGGAAGTGTAGTGTTAGAAAGGATGTAGGCATTTATTTGTTTTAACCTAGAGTTTTTTTCTTGTCATAATCTCCTTTTTATGTGTTTGTATACCCTAGTCAGCCCGTTGAGCCTTTAGCCGATTATTTCTTTCTTTTTTCCAAAAATGTATAAACTAAGCTTTATTCCTTCTTTTCATTAGCCATAAAGTCTATACAAAACTCTTAAGCGCTTAAGAAAAGAAAAATTTTCCCGAAGTGTCAAAGAGTGAGAAGAGTTGAAAGAAAAAGAAAAGCAGAGTGAAGAAAGAAAAGAAGAGGTTGAAGAGGCACTTGGTATAATGAAATGATAATGAAGGTGCATGAAAACCCTTTGTTGTTGTGTCAAGTGTGTTTGATGAAATGGGCCATACGAAAGTAAACAAGCATGAATGGTATGATGAAAAAAGAAAAGAGAGAAACAATGTCATGAGTTGATGGGAATGTGTTGAAAAGGCGCTTAAGGATGCTAGTGACTGTTATTGGCTAATCCAATATATACTAGTTTCATAGCTTCCATTACAACCCATTAAAGTCCTACTTGATCTTACATCGCATTTCCTTATATTAGTGGAGTAATACACTAAGGGCAAGCCTATGGGTCATGACATGATGCATGTGAATTCTTTTGGGAGAGAGAGTGAAATTAATTTCTACAAGCCCCTACTTGAATGTTTGTGTGTTGCATGAACATAAAGGGGACGATTCTCTTGAGTTGTGAGGGCAAATGCTTGATGAAAGATTGATTTTCGTGTCGGATATCTTGATTAGCTGATTTGCATGAGTTTGCCGATATCGAGAGTCGATTCTTGAAGTCTAGGAAGTCTTGATGTATTAAAGGTCATTGCATTGTTAAGACCATGCATGTTTTCTTGATGATTTGCAAAAATTGAATAATCGGTATGACCGTAGCATAAATTGTCGCACCATAGTGGCAAAGGTTGGGATGTAATTTGCATGAGTTGTGTATGTGTTGTTCGAGGACGAACAAGGATTTAAGTGTGGGGTAAGTGATCTTGGGCAGATTTATATGCCCAAGTGATACTCAAACGTATCATTTTCGCCTTGTTTATTGTGCAATGTGTATACATTTTCATGTAATTGGTAATAAAATGTGAATTTATACTAACCAACATGATTAGAATTGTTTTGTAGGTAAAACATGATTTTTAGGAGCTAAAATGCATGTTGGGACAATATCGGAGTTGGACTTGGATGCGAGCACGGTAGAGACATTGGAATGCGCAATGTAAAGGGGCTCCGCGATGGAGTCGTGCCACGCTACCATCGCGGAGGCACACTGCCTGGAGGGTGATTTAATTGGCAATTTCCAGTGAAGCCTCGCGACAGCTCCGTGGCACGGAGATAAGCCTCCGCGTTGGCCTCCGTGCCACATTGAGGCTATATTCCCGGACCCTATATTTCCAGTGAGGGTCCGCGTCCACGCCATGTCACGGAGGCAGTGCTCCGCGTTGGCCTCCGTGACACGTTGCTTGTTATTCCGGGAAAAATTCCCACTAGTATAAATAGAACACTTAGGCTTATTTTTAATTAATTCAGACTTGGTGGAGCAAGGACGTGGGTTAGAAGCAGTTGAGGGACGAAAAAGCTAAGGGATTTTCTCTCTTCCTTTCTTCTTTCAATCAATTGTTTGTATGATTAACACTTGTTTTAGGATGATTAATCCACAAATGAGTGGCTAATTCTCTTCCTTGCTGAGGTTATGAACAATGGTGATGAATTTTGATTATTGAATTGTATGGTTTTTCATCTTCTTCTTCTATGTTGTTCTATTAATTCTTGTTTCTACTACATTAGTGTGCGGCCGACATTAATGTACATCTAAAAAGTCCAATTTCACTCGAGAGAGCACGAAATTGGAAAGTTGTGAATTAATAGGGTATTGTTCTTAACTTGATTTGGGAAAATTGGGTTTTGATGTGCTTTCCTAATAGAAATATACTTGAAAGCCGTATTAGTCAATTTAGGAATCGGAATTGTATTGCTAGGTCATAAATTGCATTTGATCACAGAAACGTAGACGAATGGTTTATGATTCTAAAGTGAGATTAAATACGAGAGTTTTAATCTCTAGGCTAATGTTCTTGGCTAGCAACAGGAAGAGAAGAATAACCAAATTATGATTATAATCAAGTTCATTACTTGTTCTTAACCTTGGCATGCTCATATCCATAGTTTCAATTCACAGTAAATAGTTGTTAATAGTTTTAGTATATAATCTATAAACAAAAAATATTTAACTTTTGGTTACGTTGTTGTCAGCATAGTTAGAAGTAAGCTAGAATATAGTATACTTAAGCAATTTTACTTATCCAGAGTCTCCTTGGTTCGATACTTGGCTTACTTAGCCACTTTATTACTTGTTTGACCACGTGCACTTGCGTGTCGGTTTTAACACCAATAACAAAAGCACCGAACATATATATATATAGGGTATGGCCGGTGGCACAGGGGCGTCTCGCACCGGCCATCGCGTCAGTGCCCCTGCCGCACCGCGCCTCTCAAGGCACAAACAGGGCTAGCGTGCTGCATTGCCTAGGGCGCCAAGGTACTGGTGCGTCACGCTGGCCCTTGCGGCCTGGCCTTGCTCGACCCGACTTCCAAGGCTTTTCCCACACGCGTCAAGATTTCTTTCCTTGTCACAATCCACGTGTACGCCTACTAATCGATAACATTCTACAGGGTGTAACATCCTCCCCCCTTGGGAACATTCTTCCTCGAATGTCATCTTCAGACTTAAAGGAGTTAACTCTCTTACCCAAGATTTATAAAAATTTCGGTAGAGTTTCCCTCTGTAATATGGACTATCTGGATACTTGAAATGCATAAAAGTCCAACACAAGTGCCTCGCAGGTCACTACAACAACCATAACATGATAATAAGGGATAGCTAAATAGCAGTACTGATAGCATAAGTAGTTAAATAACAATTGAACAACAACCTCGCCTTAACTACCTAATCTGGATTAGTCCTGACATAGGCGAGGATATGTAGATTCCATATCATCCTCAGCTTTAATAGAGGCTACATCTTTTGTTCTCAATATACGAACTTGTCGATCTAATATGACCACTGGGACCTCTTCGTTGGTTAAATCTTCAATAACTTGAGCGTCTTAACCTGGCACAACTCGGGACGGGTCCACTATATATTTTCGCAACATTGACACGTGAAAGACCGGTGGACAGATTCTAGCTCTGGAGACATTTCTAGCTCATATGCCACTGTTCCTCTCCTCCGGAGGATATGATATGGGCCAATGCATCTAGGGCTAATCTTTCCCTTTTTACCAAATCTCGTAATGCCCTTCTTTGGAGAAGTTTCTATAAATGCCCAACTGTTGCTTCAACCCTTAGTTGCCTACTTCTTAAACATTTAACTCAACATAGCCTTTAGTAGAAATATACTTCTATCTAGCAAGACATGAGTCGATCTTGTTAACCTTATCATACTGACTCAAGTGAGGTCAAGTTACACATGGCATGAGATAATCCTATAACTGTATTCATTTGAACTACTTATTGTAAATTGCAAAAATAGGGATTTTACCCCCTTTATCTAATGTTGAATCGACGACCTATTCTAAGTAAGAAGAGCTTTTTGGACCATCTGTAGCACTCATAGCTATAGATCTAACTCGATTATTTCCTAATAATTGTTGTACTTACTTTTCACTTCCTTACAGGTATGATCACCTCTTGAATTGGCCTGCTCAGTTCCTACTGTCCACCCTCCCCTGGCTGGTCATTGGAACTCTATGCTATGACTCCATAATACCCTCCCTCTTCCCATGTCATCAGTAGGTCACTCTTTTCGACCAGATATGTTTTCATTAAATTCTGGGAGGAGGAAATGATGGACACAATGCACCTTGGCCATGGTCTACTAACAAAGTCCTGCCACCTTGGAACGCAGAGTCGACCTTCGGGTCTCATGACTCCACCCCCTTGGTATCTTAAGGCCAATAACTTCCTACCAGGCCTTGTCTTTAGGCTGTACTAGGTTAGAATCTCTGTGTACTTCCAGAATTAGTGAAGACATTGTAGCATCCTGAGTTACAGCCTCACTATCCCTTAGACATCAACCCAATGCTTAGTTCTTGACATTTGGAAATAGCCCCATCCTCTATCAAACTGCTCCAACTCGGAGGTGATTCTAGTTTCCCCCGTAGTTAGATACTCGTGCCTTTCCCCTTGCTTCCATTAGACTGGACTCTCGGGTTCGTGCCTTATGCCTTATGCTGTGAAGGATTTTACTAACCAAGTATACCGACCTGTATCCTTTTGACCTGTACTCGAGCCTATCTCATTCATATAGTCTTTTTGTCCTTCGATATGACAGTCTAATGCTGTAACCATTATCTTGCAAGTATACCTTACCGTCACTAGCATATTAATCGGAATCGCCTTATTTCTGACCTAAACTTTACTATTGTTGGGGGGTTGTCACTTATGGACTCTCACACATACTTGAGTACTACTGGCAGTCTTATCTACTCTCCTGGTTTACTATCGTAAAGGTTTAGATAACTTACCCAAGCACTAGGGGTCTCAACCACTTCCTAACACTTTCCAGGAGTCAATGCATCTAACCCTCCCTTACTATTTACTCTGGGCAACATCACCTCAATTCTAACACTCTTTGTTATACTAAAACAGAACTAGGAGGTAGCAGGTAGCTATTTCTCACTATAATAGAACTGAGGTGTGGAACTGTACAACATCTATAGGGTTGGGGGTAAGAATCCCTCAATTCCCTTTTTTTCGTACCCTTCAAGTAACCTAATGTTGGTTGTCGCCCATATCTAATCTTATATATCCACTAGGTAAGTTGACTCATATATATAGTATACTCCTGACCTCCTACTCTGAGGCTGTAGAAAGAACTGGGGACGGTGCTGGCATATCTACTGCCTTATGAAGTTCCTCATGCCTCATGAAAATATAGGGAAGATTAAAAAGACATCCGCCCTAGTCCTCAAGCTGGCGGCCCCCAACTATGGGATTACACGAGTACTTCCTTCTCCTGCTATAGTTATCTTACGGCTGGCTAGAGTCTGTCTCATACCGCACATTATTCTAGACAGACATAGCAATGAAAGCTTACGGACTCGACCCTATACAACTCGGCTCTATAGCACGATTTGAGGAGAAGAAAAGGTAACCATACTATCATTCCTCGTAGCCTCCTACTTATAGAATGTGATGCACAACACATTTATAAGCAAGACTCTACTAGACATGGCTTTCAGACTCTCTAGGATACGACCTACTCTGATACAAAGTTTGTCATGCCCCACCTTGGGAGGCATGACTAGCACCTAGTGCCACACTGGAATTTGACTTCCTTGGCTAGGCTTATGCACGTCTAGTGCATGCCTGTAGCCCGAAAACAATGAGCTATATCTCAGTTGTAAACACATCCTCCAGCCGACAAGGCCGTATAGCCACTTGTAAACAAAACAGCTAACCAACAATAGGCAACAAAAGAAATCATATGTGGGCCGACAAGACCACCATGCTATCTAATTATGACAGAAATGAGAACAAGCTACTATATTAGGCCCCACACAGCCAACACATGAAACATAGCTAATTTAGGCATCGCACGGCCAACAATAATGTGATGCCCCGGAAAAATAAAGACTAGATCCGGGACTTAAATAAGAAAATCTAGATATCTGCAGGAAATGTCTCAGGACGATCCACCTAACAAGTCGTTGTAAGACCTAACGACTCGTTAGGTCAGTCGTGGGAAGGAAGAGTTAGAAGTGTGAAGTGAGAAACGGTGTACTTGACGGATGATGACCACCAGTCGTGGTCACCTATAAGGACTCGTGATGTCCCCCGCTACCAACCTTAGTTAGTTTATGGGTAGTGTACCTAATGAGGGTCACCACGAGTCGTCATCAGTGGAAACGACTCGTTACCAAGCCTAGTATTGAATCTTCTGAAGTGAGACAGTATGGTCCACGACTGGTGACCACGAGTGACCATGACTCATTAGGTCCCTCGTTGTGACCTACTGAGGAACCTGGGTAGTGTACCCGATGGGAGAGACCACGAGTCGTGGTCAGTCACCACGACCCATTAGGTCACCTGTTAGGGTCACTTGGCAATTTTGTCCAGTGATTTCCTAAGGACTATTTAGTGATTTACTGTTCTCCTAAGCTTTAAAATATGTCATTTTTGATGTAAATTTTGACTTATTAGAGGGTTTGGACGGTTCTTCCTCTCATTCTCACGTTTACTCTCAAAAAATTTATTGAAAGTTCTCTCCAGAAACTCTCTAACAGGCTTAGGCTTCTCCCTCATCGTAGAAACTCAGGTCTTCTTCTTTGGGGAATTTTTAGCCAGGTATGTGGGAATTCAATAAGGGAATTGTCCTTCCCTTGTGTCCTCCGAAATCCTCCCATAATTTCCCTATCAGTTTAGCCTTGAGATTTTTGAATACGAAGATTTTAATGTTGGTTTTTGTTAATTTCAATTGGGTTATTATCCATGTTTATAATTCATATGATCTTCATCAATTCATAAGTAAATTGTTGTTGTTCTTGCCAAGATAATTTACAGCCCTAAATTTTTTAGTAAAGATTATTGCGTATTAAATTTCGTCTATTTTGCAAAGTATGTTTTGGGCTGAATCCTAGTAATTCTTATTACTTATGTGTGTGTGTGTGTGTGTGTGTGAGAGCAATTATTCCATTAAGGAGAATGATTTTACCCTTGTTGGATGAGATCCTTTTAAATTCTTGAAATTTCGCCATATTATGAAATTCCCGTGTCGTTGGAATGAGTTATGTTCTCTGTTAGCTGCTTAGTAGTTTAGTTCAGTTAGAATGTAGAACCTCTTCAAAACTATTCAGAAAGTGTCAACTGATTAGTTTGACTTCAGTCGTTTCCCAAGGTGTCAGTTGCACCTCCCAATTATCAAAATCACACTCAGAATCTAGTTATTGGTCCATTAGGTAGTCATGACTTTTAGATATATATATATATATATAGCTCTGACTAACCCCAGGACCCCAATTCAGTTTATAGTTGTTCTTATATGGTTACGACGCTTCCAGATAAGCAGCTCTGACCAGTCTAGAACTCAGTTTCAGAATTTGGTCCGATAAGACTCGCAAGGTACTTTCAGTTTTATGTCCTTGACTAGTCTTGAATCCTAGTTTCGAGTTGATCAACCTAGTAGTTCCGTTTAGGTTATCCAGTGGGACTAGGACTTAGCACCAAGCGGGCTGAGGTTCCAGTGCACCCAGGTTCCCAAAAGTACGTAGCCAGAATAGGTAACAGTATTATTTGGCCTAATTGGCCCCAGTCTTTTGTGATTACCTAGTTCATGCCTTTATACCCTGAAAAGGTATATTGGGTCCTATCGGTGGGGTGTATACATCAGACTCCATGTCTAGCTCACGTGGTTATATATCGGTTACAGACTCTCCCACTAGGCAGTCCAGTTCAATTCAGAATAAGTAGCTCAGTTCGGTTCCATTTCTATCAGTTTAACTCAGTACAGTACAGTATTTCATACCCAGAACTCTCAAACTTAAGGCATGTCTTTGACCATTAGACAGAGTCATCTTGACCATTTCAGTTTACATCAGTGGTTTAGTTCAGCTTACTTGTTGGTCATTACGTGTCATTTCAGTTCAAACTTTATATTCAGTTATGTTTTCTCCCATTTACTCAGTACATTCAAAGTACTGACACATACTTTTATGTAGTATCATTTCAAGATACAGTTGCAGGTTCCCAAACACAGCATCGTTTGTCGTTGCGATTCAGATCCTCCTCCGCTGCAGCCGAAGTGTTAGTCCTCATCATTCGAGGGCCTTGTTTTACTTTCTTCAGTTGAGTTATTATTTTTAGTTAGACTTAGAGTTAGCTGGGGGCTTGTCCCAGCAACTCATCATTTAGAAGGCTTTCAGACATAGAGTTAATTTCAGACTTCAAATGAGTCAAATTTTAATGTTTTCTTCTAGTTTATTTTCTAAAATTCTCTTATGTTGTTATTTCAAAGCTTTCACTATATTTGTTTCACTCAGAATGCAGTGTATGATAGACCAGGGGTTGACTTGGGGTCACTTGTGACTTCAAGTACCGTGTTACGTCCAGGGTGTAGTCTTGAGGCGTGACAAACTTGCTATCAGAGAACTAGGTTAGAGTATCCTCGGAACAGTCTGAAAGCCACATCGAGTAGATTCCTTTTCATGGGTGTGAAGCACGCCACACTTATGACGAGGATGCTACGAGATGTTATTAGGAAAACTCTCTTTTGTTCATACTCTTTATCGTCCGTTAAAGTTCAATTCCAGAAATGCCTTTCTAATTCATGCTCTATTTCATTTCAGTGAAGCATGCCACCCAGACGCAGTAATGGAAGAAGGACCGGTAATGTCAACAGACCTGCCCCACTAGCCCCGAAAGCTCCTCAAGATGATTCAGTATTTACCGTCGAATTTAGGGCAGCCATTCAACTGCTGGCCAAAACAGTCGCCAACCAAGTGAACCAGCAAGTAGTGTCGATGAACAACAATGGGTCTGCAGCAGCTGCAAGGGTGCGGGACTTCACCAGTATGAACCCTCCATCTTTTTAGGGATCTAAGGTAGGGGAGGATCCCCAGAAGTTCGTGGATGAGATCGGGAAGATTACCTGCATTATGGATGTCAACTCCTCGAAGAGTGCTGATTTGGCTTCCTACCAGCTCAAAGGGGTAGCTCAGGTCTGGCATGACCAGTGGAAAGACGGGCGGCCAACCGAAGCAGGACCATTGGAGTGGAAAGAATTCCACACAGCTATCTTGGATATATTTTTCCCTCTGGAGCCGAGGGAGGCAAAGATGGCAGAGTTTATAAATTTGCAACAGGGGAGCAGGACCGTGGAGGAGTATGCTCTAGAGTTTACTAGGCTATCTAAGTACGCTACAGAGATGGTAGCCGAGCCAAGGGCTCGCATGTTGAAGTTTATGAACTGGGTGTCAAATCTAGTCCTCAAAGAGTACAGGACAGCGATGTTGATTAAAGACATGGACCTCTCCAGCTTGATTGTCTATGCCCAGCAGATTGAGGCTGAAAAGCTGAAGGATATGGAGCGAAAGAACAAACATGCAAGGACTAGCCAATCAAATTTCGGCCATCATAGGTCTAATGATAGTAGCCGCCCACCGCAGCAGCAGCAGTAGTAGAGAGCCCCAGTACCCAGTTCAGCCAGTGCCCCAACCTTTCGGTCCAGCCAGGATCGGAGGGGTGGGTCATTTGGCGCTCAGTATCAGGCCCACAATATCGAGAACAAGTATCCAGCTTGTCCCAAGTGTGGTGGGAACCATCCTAGAGAGTGTCGTCAGGGTCGAAAGGGCTATTTTGGTTGTGGGCAGCTTGGACATCTGCTCAGGGAGTGCCCGTCAGTAGGGAGAGGGAGATCATAATCTACCACATCATCAATTCCAATAGGTCGACTAGCCCAGCAAGCTAACACATTAGATATGGATGGCGGTCAGTGCCAAAATCGTTTCTATGCTCTGTCTCCCCGTCAGGATCAGGAGAGCTCATCTAACGTAGTCACGGGTATGTTATGCCTCATACATCTAGAGTGTATTCCCTTCTAGGTCTAGGATCCAATATTTCATTCGTGCTCCCTACATAGAATTTCAGTTTAATATCAGTCCAGAGGTCCTCTCATAACCATTCTCAGTCTCCACCCCAATTAACGAGTCAGTTAGAGCCAGCCGGGTGTATAGAAATTACCCATTCTCAGTCCTGAATAAAGTCATCCCAACTGACCTCATAGAGTTAGACATGGTTGATTTTGACCTTATCCTTTGCATGGATTGGTTACACTCGTGCTATGCCTCAGCTAATTGTAAAACTAGAGTTTTCAAGTTCCAGTTTCCAAACGAACCAATGTTAGAATGGATGGGCAGTAGTTCAGCGCCTAACGGTAGGTTTATTTCCTACCTTAAGGCCCAGAAACTCATCTCCAAGGGATGTATTTATCATCTAGTTCGGGTCAAGGATTCCAACTCTGAGACCCCAACTATCCAGTTAGTTCCGATGGTCAGCGAGTTCCCAGATGTTTTTCCTGAAGATCTTCCCAGAGTTCCTCCTGAACGGGAAATAGATTTAGGGATAGATCTCTTTCCAGATAGTCAGCCCATCTCCATCCCTCCTTATAGAATGGCTCCAGCTAAGCTTAAGGAGTTGAAGGAGCAACTGAAAGATCTTCTTGATAAGGGGTTTATTAAACTCAGCATCTCTCCCTGGGGTGCTTCAGTACTGTTCGTGCGTAAGAAAGATGATACCCTCAGAATGTGCATAGATTACCATCAGTTGAACAAGGTCATAGTCAAGAACAGGTATCCCCTACTCAGAATTGATGACATGTTTGACCAACTTCAGGGAGCTAGTTGTTTCGTAAAAATCGATCTCAGGTCAGGGTACCATCAGTTAATGGTTAGAGAGAGTGACATATTGAAAACAGCATTCATAACTCGTTATGGTCACTATGAGTTTGTGGTGATGTCCTTCGGGTCAAAAAATGCCCCAGCAGCCTTCATGGATTTGACGAATAGGGTCTTCAAGCAGTACCTGGATATGTTCATCATTGTATTTATCGACGACATTCTGGTGTACTCCAAAAATGAGGAAGAGCATGCCAATCACCTAAGGTTAGCATTACAGACCCTTAGAGATTGCCAGATATTCGCCAAGTTTAGCAAGTGTGAAATCTGGTTGAAGTATGTGACTTTCTTGGGTCATATTGTCTCGGGTGAGGAAATATAGGTGGATCCTCACAAGATAGCAGCAGTGAAAGATTGGTCCAAACCTACCTCTCCCGTTGAAATCAGGAGTTTCCTGGGCTTAGCTGGATATTACCGATGGTTTGTGGAAGGTTTCTCCTCTATAGCATCTCCTCTGGATAAGCTAACTCAGAAGAAAGTGAAATTTCAGCAGTCGGATGAGCGTGAAGAGTTTTTAGGAGTTGAAGACTCAATTCACTACCGCTCCAGTTTTAACCTTGCTGGAAGGATCAGATGGGTTGGTTGTTTATTGTGACGCTTCCAGAGTTGGACTCGGTTGCATTCTAATGCAGCAGGGCAAAGTGATAGTCTATGCCTCTAGACATCTCAAAGTTCATGAGAAGAATTATCCAACTCATGACTTGGAGTTGGCAGTGGTGGTATTCGTGCTAAAAATATGGAGACACTACCTTTATGGGGCTCACGTGGATATGTTCATAGATCACAAGAACCTTCAGTATATGTTTATCCAGAAGGACCTAAACCTGCGTCAGAGACGGTGGTTGGAGCTGTTAAAGGACTATGACATGAGTGTGCTGTATCACCCGAATAAAGCCAATGTGGTGGCTGATGCCCTAAGCAGACAGTCTACGGGGAGTGTGGCTCACATTGAGGAAGGCAAGAGGGAGTTAGCAAAAGAAGTTCACAGACTAGCCCGATTAGGGGTGCGGTTGGTGGATTCAGCTGAAGGTGGTGTGGTAATGCAAAGCGGGTCAGATTCATCCTAGGTAGTTAAAGTCAAATTAGACAGGATGAAGATCCCATCTTACTTAAGCTTAAGGTAGCAGTCCTCAGAAAAGAAATAGATGTTTTCTACTAATGAGGAAATGGGGTGCTCATTTACCAGGGCAGGTTGTGTGTACCGAATGCTGGTGAGTTGAGACAGTAGATATTAGACGAGGCACACAGCTCGAGATACTCCATTCACCCTGGTGCTACAAAAATGTACCGTGATCTTCAAGATATTTACTGGTGGAACGGCATTGTTCGGTCTGTTCGGTTGGTATTATATATTATAAACCGACACGCAAGTGCACGTGGTCAAACAAGTAATAAAGTGGCTAAGTAATCCAAGTATCGATCCAAGGAGGCTCAGGGTATGTAAAATTTGCCTAAGTATACTATATTCTTATCTTACTTCTAACTATGCTAACAACAACGTAACCAACAGTTAATTGAGTTTTTGATTATAAAATATATACTAAAACTATTAACAATTATTTACCGTGAATTTAAACTATGGATAAGAGCATGCCAAGGTAAAGAACAAGTAATGAATTCGATTGTAATAATAATTCGGTTAATCTCTTCTTCATGTTGCTAGCCAAGAACTTTAGCCTAGAAATTAAAACTCTCGTATTTAATTTCACTTAAGAATCATAAACCATTCGTCTACATTTCTGTGATCAAATGCAATTTACGACCTAGCAATACAATTCCGGTTCCTAAATTGACTAATACGGCTTTCAAGTATATTTCTATCAGGAAAGCACATCAAAACCCAATTTTCCCAAATCAAGTTAAGAACAATACCCTATTAATTCACAACTTTCCAATTTCTTGCTCTCTCAAGTGAAATTGGACTTTTTAGATGTACATTAATGTCGGCCAAGCACTAATGCAGTAAGAACAAGAATTAATAGAACAACATGAAAGAAGAAGAAGAAAACCATATCATTTACAATCAAAATTCACTACACATGTTCAAAACCTTAGCAAGGAAGAAAATTAGCCACTCATTTGTGGATTGATCATCCTAAAACAAGTGTACATCATACATACAATTGATTGAAAGAAGAAAGGAAGAGAAGAAATCCCTTAGCTTTTTCGTCCCTCAACTGCTGCTAACCCACGTCCTTGCTCCACCAAGTCTGAACTAATTAAAATAAATCTAAGTGTGCTATTTATACTAGTGGGAAATTTTTCCCGAAATAACAAGCAACGTGTCACGGAGGTCAACGCGGAGCACTGCCTCAGTGACACGGCGTGGACGTGGACCTTCACTGGAAATCCAGGGTCCGGTAAATTAGCCTCAACGTGGCACGGAGGCCAACGCGGAGGCCTATCTCTGTGCCACGGAGCTGTCGCGAGGCCTCACTGGAAATTGCCATTTAATTGCCTCTCCAGGCAGTGTGCCTCCGCGATGGTAGCGTGGCACGGCTCCATCGCGGAGCCCTTATAATTTGTGCATTCCAATGTCTTTTCCAAGCTCGTATTCAAGTCCAACTCTGATATAGTTCCAACATGCATTTTAGCTCCTAAAAATCATATTTTCTTGCAAAACTAATGCTAATCATGTTGGTTAGTATAAATTCACATTTTATTACCAATTACATGAGAATATATACATATTGCACACAAACAAGGCGAAAATAATACGTTTGAGTATCACTTGGGCATATAAATCCGCCCAAGATCACTTACCCCACACTTAAACCCTTGTTTGTCCTCGAACAACACATACACAACTCATGCAAATTACATCCCAACCTTCGTCACTATGGTGCGACCATTTACGCTATGGTCATACCGATTATTCAATTTTTGCAAATCATCACGAAAACATGCTTGGTCTTACAATACAATGACCTTTAATACATCAAGACTTCCTAGACTTTAAGAATTTATTCTTGATATCGGCAAACTCATGCAAATCAGCTAATCAAGAAATCCGACACGAAAATCAATCTTTCATCAAGCATGTGCCCTCACACTCAAGAGAATCTTCCCCTTTTTGTTCATGCAACACACAAACATTCAAGTAGGGCATATAAAAATTAATTTCACTCACTCTCCCAAAAGAATTCACATGCATCATGTCGTGACCCATAGGCTTGCCCTTAGTGTATTACTCCACTAATATAAAGAAATGCAATGTAGGATCAAGTAGGACTTTAATGGGTTGTAACGGGGCTATGGATCTAGTATATATATTGGATTAGCCAATAATAGTCGCTAGCATCCTTAAGCGCCTTTTCAACACATTCCCATCGACTCATGGACATTGTTCCTCTCTTTTCTCTTTTTCTCCCATTCATGCTGGTTTACTTTCGTACTGCCCATTTCATCAAACACACTTGACACAAAACAAAGGGTTTTCATGTACCCTCAATATCATTTAATTATAACAAGTGCCTCTTCAACATCATCTTTTCTTTCCTCACTCTGCTTTTCTTTTTCTTTTCACTCTTTTCACTCTTTAACACTTTGGGAGACATTTTCTTTTCTTTGTAAGCGCTTAAGAGTTTTGTATAGACTTTAAGGCTAATGAAAAGAAGGAATAAAGCTTAGTTTATACAATTTTGGACAAAAGAAAGAAAGAAATCGGCTAAAGGTTCAACGGGCTGACTAGGGTATACAACATATAAAAAGGTAGAATTTGACAAGAAAAAAAATGGAAACTATCGGTTAAAAACAAAGAAATGCCTACATCCTTTCCAACACTACACCTCCTTCATTTCGTTTTGTAAACACACCAGGCAAGTTCTAGACAATTCACAATGGCATGGAATAACAATACCTCACTTCACACTTCATGCACATGCTCGAATCAAGATGCATTCACAGACTCTCTAATTAGCCAATCACATGAATTCAAAATTAAGCCTCAATCATGTTGAATCAAATTCTATAGCCTAGGTAACTCAACATATTTACCAAAATTGCATGCTTTCAAATGAATCATTTTCACATTTTGACCATCGGTTACACACGCAACGAAATTTTTGCAACCATAAATCAACTACAGTTCATTGATGCAATCCACCAAAGAAAAATTAAAAACAAATTAAAATCCTACTCCTACCGACTACATTTCCCTTAAGACGGTCGTCGTCCATCCATCATAGGGAACGGTCACTAACTATGACATCAGTTCAATGGGACTATTCTCGGTAAAAGAACCGAAAACAAACTCCGAGAAACCCAAACAAAATAAAAACCGAAAATTTTTGCAACACATCGATCATTTCGATAGAAAGAAAATATTTACAAGTGCAAAATATTTTCGCGAAATGTTTTGAAAAATATCGATCATCTCGATAGGAAAAAAAAATATTTACAAAATATTTACACTGGCAACCATAACTTTAAAAAAAATAACACACACATCATTAACCACACAAACAAATATATACAGATACAACACAAATCAGTTCATAACAGGGAAAGCACAAACATACATACAAACCAAGGAAAAGCATACAGCAGATTAGAGCCCAAGTCCCAGCACCTAGCTACTCCCCACCCCACACTTAAATCGAACACTGTCCCCAGTGTTCACAAAAATTACAAAACAGAATTTCGGGTGGTGGAACTCCCTGATCAGTCAAAATATTCGACTTCTTCATCTGGTGCTGCTGCCTCGTCGCCCATATCTGAGTCAGCTCCATCGTCGTCATCAGACTCCACATCGGAGTCCTCCCGACGTGTCTCCTCATCAGTAGGGACATCATCATCAGTCGGCTCCACGAAGGCTGGTCCCACTCGGCATAAGGATCTGGCATTCTCGCCAAATGGGTAATCCAGCTCCAGCTGCCATAATTCTTCCTCGGTGGCTGGTCTCCCACCAATCCGTAGCTGAAGCATCTGCATGCCGAACATACGTGCCATGTACTAATCGTCACGAGCATGTCGCTCGCCCAAAGTCAGCACTGGTCCGTGTGTGGTATCGGGGGCCTTAGTTTTTGTCACATCGAGGGCTCTCCGCTCCAACTGCGGAATGTAATCCAAGGCTTCTTCCTCGACATCAAGGCCGCGGAGGAAGGTGGTGATGAGTCCGCCAAACCCGTATCTGTGGCCCTGGTGTAGTCTGGCTCTCTTCATGGCGGATATAATTACCGCCCCAACATTAATCTCAAGCCCTTTCATAAGGGCATACACCAAGCAGACACGGTCCCGGGTCACATCCGTCATATGAACTCCTGGGATCAAGCACGAACATACAATTTTCAGCCATATTTTGGCCTCCCTATTCATCTGCGAATAAGGCAGAGTTTGGTGGTAACCCCTCTCCTTATGTCTACTCCATTGGGCTGTGGATCGAGCCCCACACAACGTACGTCTGATGTCGGCGTACTGTGGGGTGATGTTTAGCTGGCGGAGAACGTGAGCATCTGTGTCCCGCGCTCCAACGATGGCATTGAACTGCTGGGGTTCCACTGTAACAATCTGCCCTCTGATTTTTATTGTGTGGCTTCTGATGGCCGGGTTCCAATTTGCGTAGAACTCTCGGACCAAATGAAGGTTGCACTCCTTGGGCTCCTGAAAGATAAAGCTTAGCCCAGCTGCTTCAATCCTTTGCACAATACGGGGGAACTCCTGTGCTAGTGGTTCCCGTGCAATATGTTCCTCCGGGAAGTACTTGCTCTCCTTATGCTTAGCATACCATTTCTTTCCTTCCTTGGTTACCCACCTTGTTCCGTATTGGCGGCGTTGGCCGCGCGGAACAGCTGGTGCAGCTGGGACTGCGGTGCCCAATCTCATTCTTTTCCTGCCGGTGCCTGAGGTAGAAGCACCCTTGCCCTTATCCTGTCTGCTAGCCATTGAACCTGTCAATATAAATTAACAAGCACAACGTTAAGCTATAAAGATGTTAACTTAGGCTAAGGTCAGGTTACACAACGTTTACCCCACACTTAGGCCTTAGCTACTTTTACAAAACTACGGCAAGGATAACTCTATTTACACCAAAGACAACAAGTATACACTTTATGCTTAGTGCGTTTACAAAAAAACATTTCGACAGCATAACGGTTAGCGTACTACTCAGACTTCATACAGCTAATCCCAATCCTACTATCGCTAACAGTTCAACCATCGCACAAGCAATAAAAACAAAAACTAAAAACAACGACAAAAACATTCTATATACAAACGAATCCAAATAATCAAACCAATTTACACAATTTTCACATTTTCCCAAAAATTCGAGACTTCGTCGTCTTTTAACATTCCTACAATATTTACAACGACTTATCTCAATTTACAAACACACCCCGGCATCTAATGTATCGAATTATCAAGTCACCCAAGTCAAATTCAACAACCCATGCCCTAGAATACAATGCTATAATCAAATTCGAATTATTTATGTAATCGATAAGTTCAAACGCTAATCACAACAATCCGAACATATATCAATCACAAATAACTCAACATCATGTTAAATTGCTACTTGGGGTGATATATCTCACCTCACATGCCCAAATTCGACTAAAATCGCCAAAAATTTGAGAGAAACGAGGAAAACGTACCTTTGAGTTGAAGAACCGAAGAAACTTGACGTATTCCTTGCCTAATAGCGTGGCACGTTGGTTGCGGAGGGGGATTTGGGTGTTTTGGTCGCGGAGAGTAGAAGAAATGGGGAAAAATTGGGCAAAATCGGGGTTAATTTAAAGAAAAACACACGGGTCACCCGGCAACCCGGTGTGACCCGGCACTGAATAAAGGGAAACGTGTCATGGAGGGTAACGCGGAGCCCCTCCTCCGTGACACGGAGCCAACGCGTTGGCTCTCTGGAAATTTTTAAAAAAATCTGATTTTGCCTTCAACATTTCACGGAGGGTAACGCGGAGCCACTCCTCCGTGACACGGAGCCAACGCCCCAGTGCACTGTTTCTTCAATAAAAATTATTTTCATACCTTGCCTTATTTTTCCCGCTTCCATGCATATTTTTCTCCGTTAGACCTAAAAATCACCTCACTAAATGAAATTGGTTAGATTAATAGATTTCCCTAACTAAAACGAAAAATATTAACTAAAACAAGAATCTAAACCTAATCAAAAAAAGAAAAATAAAAAATAAAAAATTATTTACACTAAGAAAAGAAAGAAAGAAAATATTTTTCACAGGTTGCCTCCCGTGCAGCGCCTGGTTTACCGTCGCGGCTCGACGTCCATTATGCTCAATTATCTACTAGGGTGAGGGATAATTTTTCACGATCCTTGTCCTCCCCCCAGTAGTTCTCATCCTCATCTGGTGGCCTTCCTGTTAACTCTCGGGAATCATTCATTATATTAGCATTCCCATGATCAATCACATTGATCACCGAGAGTTCCTCATTTACAATCGAGAGCTTGGGTGCTTTGTACATGTCAAACACTTCTATCTTGTCATGTGCCCGCATTGTAAGTTGACCCGCAGCTACATCAATTAATGCTTTTCAGGTTGCCAAAAAGGGTCGTCCCAAAATAAATGGGACTTCAGCATCTGGTTCAAAGTCCAGAACAATAAAATCGACCGGAAAAATGAGGGAGCCCACTTGCACTAACACATCCTCAACAATGCCACCCGGCTTAGCTAAGGACCTGTCCGCTAGCTGCAAGATTACCGTTGTAGGTCTAGGACTCCCTAGACCTAACTTTCTGAATACTGAAGATGGCATCAGATTTATACTTGCCCCCAAGTCGCATAATCCACGAGCTCGGATACTTTGCCCAATAGTCAGCTGGATAGTAAAACTTCCAGGGTCTTTCAGTTTCGTGGGCAGTCTATTCTGAATCCGGGAAGTGCATTCCTCCGTTAAAGTCACCGTGGCATACTCAGTCAAACAACTTTTATTAGCCACGATGTCTTTAATATATTTTGCATACTTTGGCACTCCCTGCAAGACATCAACAAGAGGTAAGTTAACATGTACCTGTTTAAGCACCTCCATGAATTTCTTGAAACACGCCTCCTCCTTGTGTTTCTTGAGTCGTTGAGGGAACGGGGGTGGAGGCCTTTCTGATTCTGCTTCTTTAGTCTTCCCCCTATCAGAACTTTGTTCCTCCTCAATATCTGTTGCTCCTGACTTTTGAGGCGGTCTTTCCAGTTCCACCTCCTTCAACTGTAAACCACTCCTAGTGGTCACCGCATTAACCTGCTTCGGATTAGGATCCGTGTCGCTAGGTAGTCCTCCTCTGGGTCTTGTATTTTGGGCACTAGCAAATTGCCCAAACTGATATTCAAGAGCCTTGGTCGCCAACTGATTGTTCTTCACTTCGGCTGCCAATTTAACATAGTCAGACTGCAATTGTGCCTGATTAGCGATCATGGTTTTGAACATCTCCTCAATGGTCGGTGATGGTGGTGGAGGAGGGGCATTGTGATTTCTGAATTGAGCTTGATAGTTTTGTTGCCCTCCTTGATTTCTCTGCATACCCTGACCAGAACCTTGTCCTTGTTGGTTGTTGCTACCCCACGAAAAATTTGGATGGTTCCTCCAATTTGAGTTGTAGCCACTACCAAACTGCTGCTGATTTCTCTGTGCATTGCCCACAAAGTTAACAGAATCAGGATTTGCACCACAGCATTCATCTGAATGCTCACTACTACCACACACTTCACACCACATCTGCTGGACTGCATTGACTGAAGCTGACAGCTGGTTCAAGTTCATATTGTTGAAGTGGTTATTTAACTGATTTTGCAAGGCAGCTATCTGTGCAGCGATAGCTGTGAATCCATCCACTTCAAGCACTCCCGCTGCTTTCCTTGCTCCACCTCGAGATGAATCTGCATTCCATTCTGGATTGCCCTATGAAATTCGATTGAGCAAAGTGTACAACTCCTCGTAAGTCTTTTCCAGCGCTTGCCCTCCAGCTGCTGAATCTAACAGAATTTTAGTGTGGGGTTCCAAACCCTCAATAAATGTGTGTACCAACACCTCATTGGACTGATGATGATGAGGACAGTCCCGCAACATGGATTTAAATCTTTCCCAGGCTTGATATAGATTTTCTCCCTCCCTCTGTTTAAAACTTAGAATTTGACTTCTAAGTCTGGCTGTTTTACTAGAAGGGAAAAATCTAATCAAAAACTTCCGTGCAAGATCATCCCACGTTGATATAGAATTGGGTGGTTCAGTTTTTAACCACCTCTTGGCTTCACCAAGTAAGGAAAACGGAAATAAGGTGAGCCGAACATAATCAGGTGACACTCCAGCGGGTATATAAGTGTCACTTATCTCCAAAAAGTTTTGGAGATGTTGTTGTGGGTCTTCATGAGGGAGACCGGTAAATTGTCCGCTTGTGTGCAAGAGTTGCACCATATTTTGCTTTAATTCAAACCTCCCTCCAGGCTCTGGTTTGCGGATGCTAGAATGTACATTGTTAGCGTGTGGGATTGCCACCTCGCGAACCGGCCTTGCTGCTTCTTCATCGGGCACTAACACTGCCCTCACAACTGGTGGATTTTGTTGCTCCATAATAGATTGTCGGAACAACTGCAGCTTCTTTTGTAGAGCTTCTCTACGTTGACTATGAAATTCACGTTCAGGATCTAAGTAAGATTCCAACAGCTCCTTGTCCCTTGCCAGTGTTCACAGAAACAAAATCTGCAAAATACAGGCTAAGACCAAGTTGTTAACACTTAAGAAAATAAAAATAAAAATACAGTAAATTTACACTAAACACAATTTCACAAATCTGCCTAGCCTCCCCGGCAACGGCGCCAAAAACTTGTTCGGTCTGTTCGGTTGGTATTATATATTATAAACCGACACGCAAGTGGACGTGGTCAAACAAGTAATAAAGTGGCTAAGTAAGCCAAGTATCGATCCAAGGAGGCTCAGGGTATGTAAAATTTGCCTAAGTATACTATATTCTTATCTTACTTCTAACTATGCTAACAACAACGTAACCAACAGTTAATTGAGTTTTTGTTTATAAAATATATACTAAAACTATTAACAATTATTTACCGTGAATTTAAACTATGGATAAGAGCATGCCAAGGTTAAGAACAAGCAATGAATTCGATTGTAATAATAATTCGGTTAATCTCTTCTTCATGTTGCTAGCCAAGAACTTTAGCCTAGAAATTAAAACTCTCGTATTTAATTTCACTTAAGAATCAGAAACCATTCGTCTACATTTCTGTGATCAAATGCAATTTACGACCTAGCAATACAATTTCGGTTCCTAAATTGACTAATACAGCTTTCAAGTATATTTCTATCAGGAAAGCACATCAAAACCCAATTTTCCCAAATCAAGTTAAGAACAATACCCTATTAATTCACAAATTTCCAATTTCTTGCTCTCTCGAGTGAAATTGGACTTTTTAGATGTACATTAATGTCGGCCAAGCACTAATGCAGTAAGAACAAGAATTAATAGAACAACATGAAAGAAGAATAAGAAAACCATATCATTTACAATCAAAATTCACTACACATGTTCAAAACCTTAGCAAGGAAGAAAATTAGCCACTCATTTGTGGATTGATCATCCTAAAACAAGTGTAAATCATACATACAATTGATTGAAAGAAGAAAGGAAGAGAAGAAATCCCTTAGCTTTTTCGTCCCTCAACTGCTGCTAACCCACGTCCTTGCTCCACCAAGTCTGAACTAATTAAAATAAACCTAAGTGTGCTATTTATACTAGTGGGAAATTTTTCCCGGAATAACAAGCAACGTGTCACGGAGGTCAACGCGGAGCACTGCCTCAGTGACACGGCGTGGACGCGGACCTTCACTGGAAATCCAGGGTCCGGTAAATTAGCCTCAACGTGGCACGGAGGCCAACGCGGAGGCCTATCTCCGTGCCACGGAGCTGTCGCGAGGCCTCACTGGAAATTGCCATTTAATTGCCTCTCCAGGCAGTGTGCCTCCGCGATGGTAGCGTGGCATGGCTCCATCGCGGAGCCCTTATAATTTGTGCATTCCAATGTCTTTTCCACGCTCGTATTCAAGTCCAACTCCGATATAGTTCCAACATGCATTTTAGCTCCTAAAAATCATATTTTCCTGCAAAACAAATGCTAATCATGTTGGTTAGTATAAATTCACATTTTATTACCAATTACATGAGAATATATATATATTGCACACAAACAAGGCGAAAATAATACGTTTGAGTATCACTTGGGCATATAAATCTGCCCAAGATCAGGCATGAAGAAAGACATTGCTAAATTCGTTGCCAAGTGCCTGAACTGCCAGCAAGTCAAGGTAGAGCATCAAAGACCAGGAGGCATGACACAAGATATCAGCATACCCGGGTGGAAGTGGGAAGAAGTAAATATGGACTTTGTTACAGGTCTACCCCAGACTCGTTGGCAGCATGACCCGATCTGGGTAGTAGTAGATCGCATGACTAAGTCGGCTCACTTCCTCCAAGTCAAAACCACAGACTCAGCTGAGGATTATGCCAGACTTTACATCCGAGAGTTAGTCAAACTTCATGGGTGCCTCTATCTATCATTTCAGATAGAGGAACTTAGTTCAACTCACACTTCTGGAAATCCTTTCAAAAGGGACTAGGCATTCAGATCAAGCTCAGCACAGCTTTCCACTTGCAGACCGATGGGCTAGCTGAGTGGACTATTCAGACTCTAGAAGATATTCTGAGAGCGTGAGCGATCGATTTAAAGGGGAATTGGGATTGCCATTTTCCTCTTATCAAGTTTGCATACAACAACAGTTACCACTCTAGCATTCAGATGGCGTCATTTTAATATATATATGGGAGAAGGTGTAGATCTCCTATAGGGTGGTTCGAGGTTGGTGAAGCTACCATGATAGGGCCAGACTCAGTTCATGAGGCAATGCAGAAAGTTCAGCTTATCCGAGAAAGGTAGAAAACAGCTCAGAGCCATCAGAAATCCTACGCCAATGTACAGAGAAGAGAGTTGGAGTTTGCAGTTGATAATTGGGTTTACCTGAAAATCTTGCCCATGAAAGGCGTGATGAAGTTTGGCAAGAAGGGAAAGCTTAGTCTAAGGTACGTGGGACCTTATAGAATTTTGAGGCGTATCAGCAATGTAGCCTATGAGCTATAATTACCATCAAAACAAGCAGCTGTACAGCCAGTTTTCCATGTGTCACTTTTGAAGAAGTGCATCCGAGATCCAACCTCAGTTTTGCCATTGGACAGTGTAGGAATAAAATATAGTCTCTAATATGAGGAAGTACCAGTCCAGATCCTTGACCATCAGGTTCGTAAACTAAGGAACAATGAGATAGCTTCAGTCAAGGTTTTATGGAGAAATCAGCAGGTTGAGCGAGCTACGTGGGAGGCCGAAGCAGATATGATGTCCAAATACCCGCATTTGTTCCCTACCGGCTCTACCACAACTTGAGATATTAGTTTTGACCCTAGAACTCAGTTTAGTTTTCATGACTCAGTTCAGGTGTTCAAGTCTCTTTTATGTTTTTGAATGTATGTGTGAAAAGAGAATTCAATTCAGTTATGTATTTGGAAATAGAGGTAGTCGTTTCGTCAGTTTTGGAGTTAAATAAATAGTATCTGGAACTTTGATTATTATTCTATGCTTTCTTATGTGTTTTCTAACATTCAAGGAGGAACGTTTCTAAGGGGGAGATATTGTGATGCCCCGGAAACTCAAAAACTTGATCCGGGACTTAAATTAGAAAATCCAGAAATCTGAAGAAATTTCTCAGGAAAACCCACTTAATGAGTTGTTGTGAGATCTAACGACTCATTAGGTCAGTCGTGGGATGGAAGAATTACAAGTGTGAAGTGAGAAACATTGTACTTGATGGATGATGACCATGAGTCGTGGTCACCAGTAACGACTCGTGTGTCCCCTGTTACCAACCTTAGTTAGTTTATAGGCAGTGTACCTAATGAGTGTCACCACGAGTCGTCATTAATGGAAATGACTCGTTAAGTGACTCGTTACCAAGCCTAGTATTGAATCTTCTGAAGTGAGATAGTGTGGTCCACGATTAGTGACCATGAGTCGTGGTCAGTGACCACGACTCGTTAGGTCCCTCGTGGTGACCTACTGAGGAACCTGGGCGGTGTACCCGACAGGAGAGACCACGGGTCGTGGTCAGTCACCACGACCCGTTAGGTCACTCGTTAAGGTCACCTGGTAGTTTTTCCCAGTAATTTTCTAAGGACTATTTAGTAATTTCCTATTATCCTAAGCTTTAAACTATGTCGTTTTGGACGTAAATTTAGACTTATTAGAGGATTTGGACAGTTTCTCCCCTCATTCTCATGTTTACTCTCAGAAAATTTATTGAAAGTTCTCTCAAGAAACTCTCTAGCAGGTTTAGGGTTCTCCCTCATCGCAGCAGCTCAGGTCTTCTTCTTCGGGGAATTTTTATCCAGGTATGTGGGAATTCAACAAGGGAATTGTCCTTCCCTTGTGTTCCTCGAAATCCTCCAATAATTTCCCTATCAGTTTAGTCCTGAGATTTTTGAATATGAAGAGATTTTCATATTGGTTTTCGTTAATTTCAATTGGGTTATTTTCATGTTTGTTATTCGTATGATCTTCAACAATTCATAAGTAAATTGTTGTTGTTCTTGCCAAGATGATTTACAGCCCTAAATTTTTAAGTAAAGATTATTGTGTATTAAATTCCGTTTGTTTTGCAAAGTATGTTTTGGGATGAATATCCTAGTAATTCTTATTATATATATATGTTAGCAATTATTTCATTGAGAAGAATTATTTTACCCTTGTTGGATGAGATCCCTTTAAATTCTTGAAATTTCACTATATTATGAAATTCGCATGTTGTTGGAATGAGTGGTCCTCTCTATTAGTTGCTTAGTATTTTAGTTCAATTAGAACGTAGAACCTCTTCAGAAGTATTCAGGAAGTGTCAACTGATCAGTTTGACTTCACTCTTTTCCCAAGGTGTCAATGATTCCTCCCAGTTATCAAAATCTAGTTATTGGTCCATTAGGCGGTCATTACTTTTAGATATATACAGAGAGTGAGAGATCTGACCAGCCCCATGACCCTAGTTCAGTTTACAATTTGTTCTTAGACGGTTATGATGCTTCCAGATAAGCAGCTCTGACCAGTCTAGAACTCAATTTCAGAATCTAGTCCAATAAGACTCTATGGGTACTTTCAGTTATATTTCCCTGACTAGTCTTGGACCCTAATTTCGAGCTATCGGCGTAGTAGTTCAGTTTAGGTTATCCAGTGGGAGTAGAACTTAGCACCAAGCGGGTTGGGGTTCCAGCGCACCCAGGTTCCCAAAACTACGTTGCCAGCGTAGGTTATAGTATTACTTGGCCTGATTGGCCCCAGACTTTTGTGATCACCTAGTTCATGCCTTTATACCCTGGCAAGGTATATTGGGTCCTACGGGTAGGGTGTATACATCGGACTCCACATCTAGCTCACGTGGTTATATGTCAGTTACAGACTCTCCCACTAGTCAATCCAGTTCAGTTTAGAATAAGTAGCTTAGTTCGATTCCAGTTCTATTAGTTTAACTCAGTGCAGTACAGTATTTCAGACTCAGAACTCTTAGACTTAGCGCATGTCTTTGACCATCAGACAGTGTCATCTTGACCATTTCACTTTACATCAGTAGTTTAGTTCAGCTTACCTGTTGGTCATTACGTGTCATTTCAGTTCAAACTTTATATTCAGTTAGAAAGATTAACCTGTAAGCTGGCTTATTTGTAATCTGCGCCTAGCAAAGAACTACATGTATGTGATGTACGGCTGTACAATCAAATATTCATAAGCTATAGCTAGCAGAAAAGAATACAAACAAGAACTTAACCTAGCCCCATAATCCTGGAAGGTGCAAGCAACACAGAAATAACATACCGGACCCCCATAAGCCCTGGGAAGTACATCTCAATATATATACCCCTATCCAGGTTTCTATTACTCTACTGGTGCTATAGCCAACCTACCTGTCCCCCTGGGTCAGCAACTAAGCATGCTGGGCTCCTGATCTGTAGTTGTGTCTAAGTGTGGTGGACTCTTGTTGTCTGCACCCCAGGCACCAGGCTCATCAAAGATGTGGTGCCGATATGGCATAAAAATAGTCCAGCCATAGAATGGACTGTATAAGGTCCTCGAACCTCATCTTCATCCCTCTCGGATGGCATACCGCTCCTTGGAGCGACGCCATATAGCCCCTCATGGGAGACGACACAGCTAGTATCCCTGGGGTGGTCACAGAAGGCTCCTGAGTGAGGGCAACCCCGACTGAGGTGCTATACTAAAATCTCAATCTAGCTACTGAAAAGGCATATCTGGCCTTCTGGGCCTAATGCTACCACTGCTCGCCCCCTAGAATAGTCTATAAGGCTGCTAGCAGGCACACCCCGTGCACCTGTATCTGATTAGAGGATCCTGGTAGCGATCATGATCTCTAATGGTCTAGAATAGATAGGGCGAGATCTGGAGTGGCCTAAAATTACTCTAAATGTCCTACCCGGACAACTATAACTCATAAACAACTGTGGGGTCACAGATGACTAATTACTTAGTTCCTCTGCTTAGAATGACTATAGAGTTGTTACTGACCGAACATTCTTTTGAGCTATCGGCCCCAAATCCTCCATAGGCAGCTTACCGATATTCTTAGCCAGTGGGTAATACTGTACTAACATGGTGCTAGTCCTTTAGACCTTATCTTGGTCAGCATAGATCTTATATGACTTTTCTGGGCGATTCCTAACCTTATAGACAAGTTTACATAGACTTAGCCACTCACGGTAATTTGTACCTGAGTATCTTATGAGAACTGACTGGGGCGTTGGCCCTGCCTCTAACTCCTGATAAGGTCCCCTTCCTTAGGGTACCCACGGGTCTATTTGACCTAGACGACTGGGTTACCTTCCTGGGCGACCTGTATGATGAATGCTAAGTCAACTGGGACTAACAATCACTAGTAATAGCTAATTAGATGGCAGACTGTCACTCAGTTCAATAGACAACCCTAGGCTGTTGACTCTAAAGAATGGCCTTCCTATCTAAATTTCTGGCCCTGGGGTGTGAGAGTACGCCAATGGCCTCTAGGTGTGCTTTCCTAAAAATAAAGGTGCCAAACTGGTAGTTAAATCGCCTAGTTGTGCCTATGCTATTCAACTTACTAACTTAGGCCTGTTAACTATTCACGAGCTTTTAAGGCTAGGCCTAGCAATATAACATACCATTCTACTAATACAATGTACTGGAGAATTAAAGAGTTTCTATGACGCTTCTAGTGTGTATCACACTTCACATATTCTCTCCCGACGAGGGATACCGTGTTATAATCTATATACATTTTGTAGCAGCTAACAATAACAAATATAACTGTAATCTACTGATAGCAGCTAATTACAACATATTTGATCTTTATATACCAGCAACAGCTAATCACAACATATGTAATCACAACATACTGGTAGAAACTATCTGCAGCATATTGGACCGTTATTTCCATTCAAGAGTATAAGTCATAGCACTGTACGATGAGAATAACTTGCTGAGGGATAAGCCTTACATAGCTCGACTGTCGTTTCCCGAATAACTGATGAGTTTCAACTTGTATTCCTCAGCTCTTTTCAGCTGTAACCATTATACTGACAAAAGAGACGAATTTCAATACCAAATTCGGGTTAAACTGATATCTTTTAATATTAATAACAATAATACTTCAACTTCACAAAATACAGCCAAAAACCTATAATTTCCTGAGAGTTCAGAAGAGAGAAATGCTTACTTGATGCCTGTGATCATTTAGGAATCAGTTTGGAGCTATTCTGACAACTTTTGCTCGATGGGGTTACGGTTTGTCGGGCAAATTTCATGAAAATAACTCCGTATTAACTCTCCCTGCAAGCTTAGAACCCGATACCTGAAGTTAATTTGAGTTCGAGTGGCGTTTGGTAGTGTAATCAGGCTAAAACTACTTGAAAGTTGCGTACTCTCTCTTACCTGGTCGTGATCTCCCTTAATGAATGAATTGGAAATATCAAGGGGTGTGTATATATATAGGGCATGGATGGTGGCATAGGGGTACCTCGCACAGGCCATTGTGCCAATGCCCCTGCCACACCGCGCCTCTCAAGGCGCCCACAGGGCTGGGCGCCGCGCTGCCAGGGGCACCAGGGTACTGGCGCATCACGCTGGCCCTTGCGGCCTGGCCTTGCTCGACCCGACTTCCGAGGCTTTTCCCACACACGTCAAACTTTCTATTCTTGTCACAATCCACGTGTACGCCTACTAATTGATAACATTCTACAGGGTGTAACATGTATATAGCGATAGGTTTGAATATTGTATTGATGAATGTGTGAATTCTTGCATTTGTGACTACTTAATGAAGTCTGAGGTAGTTTGTTCATTGTGATAAGGATGGATAATATTCTTGGGTATGACCCTAGATGCAAAAGAAATCTTGTTGAACATTGGAAACACCTAATAACCTGATCAATTATTGATGGACCCAAGAAGTAGCATTCTTGAAAGTTCTATGGGGAAATCAGGGTTTTGAAGAGGCTATCTGGAAAGCCAAGTAAGAAATGAGAGTGAACTATCATCGTCTGTTACTTGATCTAGAAGAATGCTTAATGACAATGTTCTATCTATCTCATGTGTAGCACACTCATGATCTATGATTATGTCATTCAAATGAAATAAAGCTTATGTACAACGCTATGTCGGTCAAGTTCTATAAATCCATAACCAATGGTTAATATGCTCTGGCTATGTTAATGTTCTAGCTCGAACGTCTCTTATAATTCATGCCTATAGTCCTTCTTCTGTTAACATCATGTGTTACAAGTATGATTATGATGATTATAGTGGTGAGAGGTATTACCTTTTATGATCCCACAAACTCATGTCCCTTGTTATTCTACTCATGATCCATAAACTCAAGTCTTATACTATGCTCTCCAAGTTCGAGATAACCCCTAATATTACACGTCTATTCTAAACCTAAAATGCACCATGTGCTTCTTCCTTAGAATGTTATGGAATTCCTTGCGATGATGATGCACACAATGATGCACAAAGGTATAGGTAAGTTTTAGGGAGAATTTCCTTTTGATTCTTTAAAACGGGCCGAGAGGATCCATATGTATATTACTTATATATTCTTAATGTTAAGCATTATGTGATGCCCAGTGAGGCTTATGATAATGTTTCTGGTTAGCTAGCATAGGTTTAAGAATTGGGATAACTTTATTTACAAAGAAAACTCTATAAAAATTTTTGGAAAATTCTAGAGTTAGAGTTTGTTCGTGCCCGTGACCATCATTCAAGGACGAATGATCCCAAGGGGGAGATATTGTAACACCTTGTACCATCGTACTAAGATTTAAATTATTTTATGTATGTGAGTAAAACTGGCCTAAAATTAATTTTGATGAATCTTAAGTGTTTGAAGGAGTCAATCATGAGTTACAATGTGTTAAGGAAGTTTGTAGTTGGTTAGAAATTGAAAGGGGTTGATTGTTCTAACCTTCACCAAGAGTGGGTAAGAGCATGTACCATACCCGACACTATAAATGAGATATGAGATTTGGGAACTACTATTCCTATCCATGAAACCATATGCATAGTGTACATGGGAAGTGCGGTCGAATGTTGGTCGTATGTGAGAAGGAAAACATATATAAAGAGAAGAGTGAAGAGTATGTCAAGTTTATGAATAAAGGTCAATTTTAAACGACCATAACTCCCAAATTACGAAGTATTTTGTTACATCCCGAAAATTTTCATTGTTTAACTGATGTGTGCGTACGTATGTTGAGAGTTAGCGTAAGACGCATGTGGGAGAACGCTGGGAGGTAAAATACACGAGCGGAAGGTGATCTTGGGCAGATTTATATGCCCAAGTGATACTCAAACGTATCATTTTCGCCTTGTTTATTGTGCAATGTGTATACATTTTCATGTAATTGGTAATAAAATGTGAATTTATACTAACCAACATGATTAGCATTGTTTTTTAGGTAAAACATGATTTTGAGGAGCTAAAATGCATGTTGGAACAATATCGGAGTTGGACTTGGATGCGAGCACGAAAAAGGCATTGGACTGCACAATATAAAGGGGCTCCGCGATGGAGCCGAACCACGCTACCATCGCGGAGGCACACTGCCTGGAGGGTGATTAATTTGTCAACTTCCAGTGAAGCCTCGCGATAGCTCCGTGGCACGGAGGCAAGCCTCCGCGTTGCATGCCGTGCCACGTTGAGGCTTTATTCCCGGACCCTAAATTTCCAGAAAGGGTCCGCGTCCACGCCGTGTCACGGAGGCAAGCCTCCGCGTTACCCTCCGTGACACGTTGCTTGTTATTCCGGGAAAAATTCCCAATAGTATAAATAGAACACTTAGGCTTATTTTTAATTAATCCAGACTTGGTGGAGCAAGGACGTGGGTTACAGGCAGTTGAGGGACGAAAAAGCTCAGGTTTTTCTCTCTTTCTTTCTTCTTTCAATCAATTGTTTGTATGATTAACACTTGTTTTAGGATGATTAATCCACAAATAAGTGGCTAATTCTCTTCCTTGCTGAGGTTATGAACAATGGTGATGAATTTTGATTACTGAATTGTATGGTTTGTCATCTTCTTCTTCCATGTTGTTCTATTAATTCTTGTTTCTACTGCATTAGTGTGTGGCTGACATTAATGTATATCTAAAAAGTCCGATTTCACTCGAGAGAGCACGAAATTGGAAAGTTGTGAATTAATAGGGTATTGTTCTTAACTTGATTTGGGAAAATTGGGTTTTGATGTGCTTTCCTGATAGAAATATACTTGAAAGCCGTATTAGTCAATTTAGGAACCAGAATTGTATTGCTAGGTCATAAATTGCATTTGATCACAGAAATGTAGACGGATGGTTTATGATTCTTAAGTGAGATTAAATACGAGAGTTTTAATCTCTAGGTTAATGTTCTTGGCTAGCAATTGGAAGAGAAGACTAACCAAATTATGATTATAATCACGTTCATTACTTGTTCTTAACCTTGGCATGCTCATATCCATAGTTTCAATTCAAAGTAGATATTTGTTAATAGTTTTAGTATATAATTTATAAATAAAATTATTTAACTTTTGGTTACGTTGTTGTCAGCATATATAGAAGTAAGATAGAATATAGTATACTTGAGCGATTTTTACTTATCCAGAGTCTCCTTGGTTCGATACTTGGCTTACTTAGCCACTTTACTACTTGTTTGACCACGTGCACTTGCGTTTCGGTTTTTAACCCATATAGCAAACACCCGAACAAGTTTTTGGCGTCGTTGCCGGGGAGACTAGGCAATTGGTGAAATTGTGTATAAAAATACAGTAAATTTACACTTAACACAATTTCACCAATTGCCTAGTCTCCCCGTAGTAGCCTGTATTTTGCAGACTTGATTTCTGTGAACACTGGCAAAGGACAAAGAGCTGGTGGAATCTTATATAGAGCCTGAACGTGAATTTCATAGTAAACGCAGAGAAGCTCTACAAAAGAAGTTGCAGTTGCTCAGATAGACTATTATGGAGCAACAAAATCCACCGGTTGTGAGGGCAGTGTTAGTGCCCGACGAAGCAGCAGCAAGGCCGGTTCGCGAGGTGGCAATCCCACATGCCAACAATGTACATTCAAGTATCCGCAAACCAGAGCCTGGAGGGAGATTTGAACTCAAGCAGAACATGGTGCAACTGTTGCACACAAGCGGGCAATTTACCGGTCTCCCTCATGAAGACCCACAACAACATCTCCAAAACTTTTTTGAGATAAGTGACACCTATATACCCGCTGGAGTGTCACCTGATTATGTTCGGCTCACACTATTTCCGTTCTCATTACTTGGTGAAGCCAAGAGGTGGTTAAAAGCTGAGCCACCAAATTCTATATCAACGTGGGATGATCTTGCACGAAAGTTCTTGATAAGATTTTTTCCCTCTGGTAAAACAGCCAGACTTAGAAGTCAAATTCTAAGTTTCAAACAGAGGGAGGGAGAAAATTTATATCAAGCCTGGGAAAGATTTAAATCCATGTTGCGGGACTGTCCTCATCGTCATCAGTCCAATGAGGTGTTGGTACACACATTTATTGAGGGTTTGGAACCCCATACTAAAATTTTGTTAGACTCAGCAGCTGGAGGGCAAGCGCTGGAAAAGACTTATGAGGAGCTGTATACTTTGCTAAATTGGATTTCACAGGGCAATCCATAATGGAATGCTGATTCATCTCGAGGTGGAGCAAGGAAAGCAGCAGGAGTGCTTGAAGTGGATGGATTTACAGCTATCGCTGCACAGATAGCTGCCTTGCAGAATCAGTTGAACAACCACTTTAGCAACATGAACTTGAACCAGCCTTCAGCTTCAGTCAATGCGGTCCAGCAAATGTGGTGTGAAGTGTGTGGAAGCAGTGAGCACTCAGTTGAGTGCTGTGGAGCAAACCCAGATTCTGTTAACTTTGTGGGCAATGCACAAAGAAATCAGCAGCAGTTTGGTAGCGGCTACAACTCAAATTGGAGGAACCATCCAAATTTTTCGTGGGGTAGCAACAACCAACAAGGCCAAAGTTCGGTTCAGGGGATGCCAAGAAATCAAGGAGGGCAATAGAACTACCAATCTCAATTCAGAAATCACAATGCCCCTCCTCCACCACCATCACCTACCATTGAGGAGATGTTCAAGACCATGATCACTAATCAGGCGCAATTGCAGGCTGACTATGTTAAATTGGCAGCCGAAGTGAAGAATAATCAATTAGCGACCAAGGCTCTTGAGTATCAATTTGGGAAATTTGCTAGTGCCCAAAACACAAGGCCCAGAGGAGAACTGCCTAGCAACACGGATCCTAATCCGAAGCAGGTAAATGCAGTGACCACAAGGAGTGGTTTGCAGCTGAAGGAGGTGGAACCAGAAAGACCACCTCAAAAGTCAGGAGCAGCAGATGTTGAGGGAGAGCAAACTTCGGATAGGGGGAAGACCAAAGAAGGTGAATCAGAAAGGCCTCCACCCCCGTTCCCTCAACGACTCAAGAAACACAAAGAGGAGGCGTGTTTCAAGAAATTTATGGAGGTGCTTAAACAGGTACATGTTAATTTACCTCTTGTTGATGTCTTGCAGGGAGTGCCAAAATATGCCAAATATATTAAAGACATCGTGGCCAACAAAAGTCGTTTGACTGAGTATGCCACGGTAGCTTTGACGGAGGAATGCACTTCCCGGATCCAAAATAGACTGCCCACGAAGCTAAAAGACCCTGGAAGTTTTACTATCCAGCTTACTATTGGGCAGAGTATCCGAGCTTGTGGATTGTGTGACTTGGGGGCGAGCATAAATCTGATGCCATCCTCGGTATTCAGAAAGTTAGGTCTGGGGAGTCCTAGACCTACAACCGTAATGTTGCAGTTAGCAGACAGATCCTTAGCTAGGCCGGATGGCATTGTTGAGGATGTTCTAGTGCAAGTGGGCTCCCTCATTTTTCCGGTTGATTTTATTGTTCTGGATTTTGAACCAGACGCTGAAGTCCCATTTATTTTGGGACGACCCTTCTTGGCAACCGGGAAAGCATTAATCGACGTGGTTGCGGGTCAACTTACAATGCGAGCACATGACAAAGTAGAGGTGTTCGATGTGTACAAAGCACCCAAGCTCCCGATGGTGAATGAAGAACTCTCGGTGATCAATGTAATTGATCATGGGAATGCTAAGAAAATGAATGATTCCCGAGAGTTGATGGGAAGACCACCGGATAAGGGTGAGCACTACTGGGGGGAGGACAATGATCGTGAGAAATCGTCCATCACCCTAGTGGACAATTGAGCATAAAGGACGTCAAGCCGCGACGGTAAACCAGGCACTGCACGGGAGGCAACCCGTGAAAAATATATTTTTTTCTTTTATTTTGTAAAGTGTAAATAGATTTTATTTTATTTTTCTTTTTCTTGATTTAGTACAAAATTTTTGTTTTAGTTAGTATTATTTTATTTTAGTTTTTAAAATCTATTAATCTAACCAAGTTTGTTTAGTGAGGTGATTTTCAGGTCAAACGGAGAAAAATGTGCACAGAATCGTGAAGGAAAAGGCAAGGTATGAAAAAATGAATAAAATGAAGAGACACTGAGCTGGGGCGATGGCTCCGTGTCACGGAGGAGGACCTCCGCGTTACCCTCCGTGACACATTGAGGTTAAATCTGAAATTTCTAAAAATTCCAGTGAGCCATCGCGATGGCTCCGTGTCACGGAGGCAGTGCACCGCGATGCACTCCGTGACACGTTGCCCTTTAATTTGTGACGGGTCACACCGGGTTGCCGGGTGACCCGCGTGTTTCCCTTCATTTTAAACCCCGATTTTATTCCCTTTTCCCTCATTTTCTCACTTCTCTGCGACCAAACACCCAAATTTCCCTCCCCCATCAACGTGCCACGGTATAAAGCTAAGAAATTATCGAGTTTTCTTCGATTTTTCAACTACGAGGTATGTTTTCCTATTCTCTATCAAGTTTTTGTCGAATTTATTCGAAATTAAGCATGGGAGGTGAGTTAAATCACCCTAAGTCGAAATTTAGCATGAAATTGAGTTATTCCTTGATTGATATATGTTCGGAATGTTGTAATACGCGTTTGAACTTGTCGATTGCGTGAATGATTCGAATTTAATTGTGAAATTCAATTCTAGGGCTTGGTTGTTGAAATCGAATTGGTAACTTGGTAAATTTGTGAATTATATGCCGGGGTATGCTTGGAATTGAGATAAGTCATTGTAAATATTGTTTGAATGTAATAGACGACGAATTCTCGGGATTTTGGGAAAAATGTGAAAATTGTTCGAATTGGTTGATTATATAGGTTCATGTGTATATAGAATTTGTGTTGTTGTTTTTGTTTTGTTGTTTTCTTTGCTAAGTGCGATGGTTGAATTGATAGCGATGGTAGGATTGGGATTAGCTGTATGAAGTCTGAGTAGTACGCTAAAGTTATACTGTCGAAATTTTCTTTGCGAACGCACTAAGCATAAATTGTATAGTTGTTTTTTTTTTTGGTGTAAATAAAGTGATACTTGCCGTAGTATCGTAACCGTAGCTAAGGACTAAGTGTGGGGTAATCTTAGCTTAACCCGACCTTAGCCGAAGCTAATATGCATTTAGCTTGACATTGTGCTTGTTTATTTGTATTGACAGGTACAATGGCAAGTAGGCAGGATAAGGGTAAAGGTGCATCTACTTCAAGCACCGGGAGAAAACGACTTAGACTGGGCACAGCAGTCCCAGCTGCACCAGCAGTTCCGCGCGGCCAACGCCGCCAATACGGAACGAGGTGGGTAACCGATGAAGGGAAGAAGTGGTACGCTAAACACAAGGAAAACAAATACTTCCCTGAGGAGCATATTGCACGGGAACCTCTAGCATAGGAGTTCCCCCGCATAGTGCAAAGGATCGAGGCAGCTGGGCTTAGCTTCATATTTCAGGAGCCCAAGGAGTGCAACTTACATCTAGTCTGGGAGTTCTATGCAAATTGGAACCCGGCAATCAGAAGCCACACAATAAAGATCAGAGGGCAGATTGTCACTCTGGAACCCCAGCAATTAAATGCCATCATTGGAGCGCGGGACACAGACGCCCACGTTCTTCGCCAGCTGAACATCACTCCACCATATGCCAATATCAGACGCACGTTGTGTGGGGCTCGATCCACAGCCAGATGGAGCAAACATAAGGAGAGGGGTTACCACCAGACTCTGCCGTATTCTCAAATGAACAGGGAGGCCAGAATATGGCTGAAGATAGTCTGTTCGTGCCTGATCCCGGGGGTGCACATGACTGATGTGACCCGGGACCATGTCTGCATGGTGTATGCCTTGATGAAACGGCTAGAGATTAATGTTGGGGCGGACATCATATCCGCCATGAAGAGAGCCCGACTACACCAGGGCCACAGGTATGGGTTCGGCGGACTTCTCACCACCTTTCTCCGGGGCCTCGACGTCGAGGAAGAGGCTTTGGACTACATCCCGCAGTTGGAGCGGAGGGCCCTTGATGTGACCAAAACTAAGGCCCCCGACACCACACACGGGCCAGTGCTGACACTGGGCGAGCGACATGCTCGCGACGACCAGTACATGGCAAGGATGTTTGGTATGCAAATGCTTCAGCTTCGGATTGGTGGGAGAGCAGCCACAGAGGAGGAGCTATGGCAGCTGGAGCTGGATTACCCATTTGGCGAAAACGCCAGGGCTTTGTGCCGAGTGGGGCCAGCCTTTGTAGAGCCCACTGACGATGATGTCCCCACGAACGAGGAGACACGTCGGGAGGACTCCGATGTGGAGTCCGATGACGACGATGGAGGTGACTCGGACATGGGCGATGAGGCAGCAGCACCGGATGAAGAAGTCGAATATTTCGACTGATCAGGGAGTTCCACCACCCAAAATTTTGTGATTTTAATTTTTGTGAACACTGGGGACAGTGTTCCATTTAAGTGTGGGGTGGGGAGTAGTTAGGTGCTGGGGCTGGGCTGGTTTGCTTGTATGTTCTTTCCTCTGTTTTGTATTTATGTTTATGTTTCCTTGTGTTTGTGAAGTGCAAACTGGTCTATATTTGTACATAATTGTGGTAATTGATGTGTGTTGTGTGAAATGTTGTGGTTGCCAGCTAAGTCTGTAAAAAATTTTGTAAATATTTTCTTATGTTTTTTTCTCTATCGAAATGATCGATATTTTTAAAATTTTGCAAAAATATTTTGTACATATTAAAATACTTTGTAAATATTTTTCCATCGAAATGATCGATGTGTTGCAAAATTTTTCGATTTTTATTTTTGGGTTTCTCGGAGTTTGTTTTCGGTTATTTTACCGAGAATAGTCCCATTGAACCGAAGTCATAGTTAGTGACCGTTCCCTATGATGGATGGATGACGACCGTCTTAAGGGAAATGTAGTCGGTAGGAGTAGTGGTTTAAATTTGTTTTCAGTTTTTTTTCTTTGGTGGATTGCATCACGGAACCTGTAGTTACTATATGGTTGTGAAATTTTGGTTGCGTGTTGTAACTGATATTCAAAATGCAAAAGTGAATCATATGAAAGCATGCAATTTTGTAAATATGTTAAGTTACCTTGGCTGTAGAATTTGATTCGGTATGATTGAGGCTTAATATTGAATTCATGTAATTGGTTAATTAAAGAGTCTGTGAATGCATCTTAAATCGAGCATGTGCATAAAGTGTGAAGTGAGGTATTGTTATTCCATGCTATTGTGAAGTGTCTAGAACTTGCCTGGTGTGTGTACAAAACGAAATGAAGGAGGTGTAGTGTAGGAAAGGATGTAGGCATTTCTTTGTTTTAACCAAGAGTTTCTATTTTTTTTCTTGTCATACTCTACCTTTTTATGTGATTGTATACCCTAGTCAGCCCGTTGAGCCTTTAGCCGATTATTTCTGTCTTTTGTCCAAAAATGTATAAACTGAGCTTAATTCTTTCTTTTCATTAGCCGTAAAGACTATACAAAACTCTTAAGCGCTTAAGAAGAACAAAAAAAAAAGATTTTTCCCGAAGTGTCAAAGAGTGAGAAGGGTGAAAAGAAAAAGAAAAGCAGAGTGAGGAAAGAAAAGAAGAGGTTGGAGGGTGCACTTGTTATAATTAAATGATAATGAAGGTGCATGAAAAACCTTTGTTGTTGTGTCAAGTGTGTTTGATGAAATGGGCCAAACGAAAGTAAACCAGCATGAATGGGATGATGGAAAAAAGAAAAGAGAGAAACAATGTCATGAGTTGAGGGGAATGTGTTGAAAAGGCGCTTAATGATGCTAGTGGCTATTATTGGCTAATCCAATATGTACTAGTTCCATAGCTTCCATTACAACCCATTAAAGTTCTACGTGATCTTACATTGCATTTCCTTATATTAGTGGAGTAATACACTAAGGGCAAGCCTATGGGTCATGACATGAGGCATGTGAATTCTTTTGAGAGAGAGAGTGAAATTAATTTCAACATGCCCCTACTTGAATATTTGTGTGTCACATGAACATAAAGGGGAAGATTCTCTTGAGTTGTGAGGGCACATGCTTGATGAAAGATTGATTTTCATGTCGGATATCTTGATTAGCTGATTTGCATGAGTTTGCCGATATCGAGGGTCGATTCTTAAAGTCTAGGAAGTCTTAATGTATTAAAGGTCATTGCATTGTCAAGACCATGCATGTTTTCTTGATGATTTACAATATTGAATGATCGGTATGACCGTAGCGTAAATTGTCGCACCATAGTGGCGAAGGTTGGGATATAATTTGCATGAATGGTGTATTTGTTGTTCGAGGACGAACAAGGATTTAAGTGTTGGGTAAGTGATCTTGGGCAGATTTATATGCCCAAGTGATACTCAAACGTATCATTTTCGCCTTGTTTATTGTGCAATGTGTATACATTTTCATGTAATTGGTAATAAAATGTGAATTTATACTAACCAACATGATTAGCATTGTTTTGTAGGTAAAACATGATTTTGAGGAGCTAAAATGCATGTTGGAACAATATCGGAGTTGGACTTGGATGCGAGCACGAAAAAGGCATTGGACTGCACAATATAAAGGGGCTCCGCGATGGAGCCGTGCCACGCTACCATCGCGGAGGCACACTGCCTGGAGGGTGATTAATTTGTGAACTTCCAGTGAAGCCTCGCGATAGCTCCGTGGCACAGAGGCAAGCCTCCGCGTTGCATGTCGTGCCACGTTGAGGCTTTATTCCCGGACCCTAAATTTCCAGAAAGGGTCCGCGTCCACGTCGTGTCACGGAGGCAAGCCTCCGCGTTACCCTCCGTGACACGTTGCTTGTTATTCCGGGAAAAATTCCCAATAGTATAAATAGAACACTTAGGCTTATTTTTAATTAATCCAGACTTGGTGGAGCAAGGACGTGGGTTACAGGCAGTTGAGGGACGAAAAAGCTCAGGGTTTTTCTCTCTTTCTTTCTTCTTTCAATCAATTGTTTGTATGATTAACACTTGTTTTAGGATGATTAATCCACAAATGAGTGGCTAATTCTCTTCCTTGCTGAGGTTATGAACAATGGTGATGAATTTTGATTATTGAATTGTATGGTTTGTCATCTTCTTCTTCCATGTTGTTCTATTAATTCTTGTTTCTACTGCATTAGTGTGTGGCCGACATTAATGTATATCTAAAAAGTCCGATTTCACTCGAGAGAGCACGAAATTGGAAAGTTGTGAATTAATAGGGTATTGTTCTTAACTTGATTTGGGAAAATTGGGTTTTGATGTGCTTTCCTGATAGAAATATACTTGAAAGCCGTATTAGTCAATTTAGGAACCGGAATTGTATTGCTAGGTCATAAATTGCATTTGATCACAGAAATGTAGACGGATGGTTTATGATTCTTAAGTGAGATTAAATACGAGAGTTTTAATCTCTAGGTTAATGTTCTTGGCTAGCAATTGGAAGAGAAGACTAACCAAATTATGATTATAATCACGTTCATTACTTGTTCTTAACCTTGGCATGCTCATATCCATAGTTTCAATTCAAAGTAGATATTTGTTAATAGTTTTAGTATATAATTTATAAATAAAATTATTTAACTTTTGGTTATGTTGTTGTCAGCATATATAGAAGTAAGATAGAATATAGTATACTTGAGAGATTTTTACTTATCCAGAGTCTCCTTGGTTCGATACTTGGCTTACTTAGCCACTTTACTACTTGTTTGACCACGTGCACTTGCGTGTCGGTTTTTAACCCATATAGCAAACACCCGAACAGAAGGTCGGCGCTAGAGGCAGGGCGCACTAGGCATCGCACAGCCCTCCCCTGCGGAAAGGCTGGCGCGACGCGCCGGTAAAGTGGCGCAATGGGGGGCGTGCCACACAACTTGCCCACCACCTCAATATATGTGTGTGTGTATATATATATATATGCCTCATTAGTTCAAGTTAGATTCGTTTCAAACATTTCCAAAAATAGAGAGCTCAGCTTTTGGTGACATTTCTCTCAATTTTCACCAAATTAAGGTAAGATTACGCTGCTAAACCTCGTATAATTGCAAATTCACTTTGGGTAACAATTTTCAGGCCTACAAAAAACGTATATAAGGAGATGTATCTTCGAATTATCTTGTATTCTTGGAGTCCCGCCCAGTAGAGTAAGAGAAATCACTTCTAATTAAGTCCTAACTGTCTACAGGCGATAAGTATTTATACCTTCTGAATTTTCTGAAATTCATAAGTTTTTGGCCGAATTGGACATGTTACGACTTGTGGTTATTGTGTTGTTTGAGTAAAGTTGTTAGCCTCCTTCTTAAAATAGAATGGCCTTATTCCCTTGATGTAAGAGCTGGAATACAAAGGTATTACAAGATTTTGATCGAAGCAGGATTGATTAAAAAAGAATTCAGCAATTGAGGTATATTAATGTTAACCTTTTTTGGAAAGTTATTCTGGTTGTATAGTTGATACAACTTGTACCCTCGTAGTAGCTTATGGTTGTACATATTGTGGTTGGCTGCTATGAGAAATGAATTGAGATTGTGATATAGTATCCCTTGTTGGGAAAGATTATATTCAGTTCAGGCTATCGCTAGATGCAACATAGAGATTTCCCTATTCATTCACTTCCCTTCTAGAGAAACTAGTGATGTGTTGCTGCCGTACCGAAGCCATAGAGGCTTCTAGTTAGTTAGTGAGCATACTTGGTTAAAACAGGGCAGCGTAGGACACAATTGAGCAATATAGTTTACTAGTTTGGCACCTATATATATAGTAAAGCTTGCCCGCAAGCTATTGGCATACCTTGACGCCTATAAGGCTTGAATCTTGATAGTATAACCCTACCTTCAAATTGGCAGCACCAGGGTTGCCAGATGAACTGGGTGGTAGTTTTCTAGTACATTTCCTGTTGCCAGTGACCTTATAGCTTCTTATGACCCTCAACATCTTATATGGGTCGCCCAAAACCACCCTAGCTATTAGTCATCTGATAGACTTCCACGTTACACCCTATAGAATGATCTTGTCAACTGATAGACATGCCCGCATATGTGTTTCCCAGAAGGGCTAAGTACATATATACCTTCCTAGGGGGCTCCAACTTGCATACAGGAGCCCAGACAGCTCAGATATAATTACAGGAGGCCAGATGGCTAGTTACAATTATAAGAGCCTAAATGGCTCAGATACAGTTATAGGAGCCTAGATGGCTTAGATACAGTTAAAGGAGCCCAAACGGCTCAAGTACAGCTGTAGGAGCCCAGAATGCTCAGATACAGTTACAGGAGCCCAGACAGCTCAGACATAGTCACAGGAACCCAGAAGGCTCAGTTCCAGTCTCAGAGGTCGAGTATGGATTGCTTACTGGCCTATAGTGGTACAGATAGAAAGAGTATGGATTGCTTACGCTTGTCAGGGATTATGGGGGTTTCGTCCAGTCATTAATAACTTGATTATTTTTAGATAATAGTAGATAGAAATAACACTTGTAAGGAGTCCTTCCCCAAGTAGGTTATTCTGTATTGTTTGTACCTTCCAGGCTTATGAGGGCCAGGTTAGGTTCTTCTTATATATTTACCTGTTAGCTATAGTTCATATTGTGAGGTTATTCGGGTTATCTTTTGGCCCGTATTACTGATTACTTTCAGTTCCTTATCAGCTTGCATTCAGTTTTTATTTACTGCCTTACATATTTGGTACATATTGTACTGACGCCCACACATAGGGTACTGCATACTTGCCTGCAGGTCCAGACAGACAGGGTTCGAGACCTTCTTAGTTGTTGTTCAAATCTAGTAGACTGGCTAGCTCCTTTCTTCTAAAGTTGCAATATGTTAGAGGTTTGACCCCCTTTGTTATATAGCTTTTGGGTAGGCGAAGGCCCTGTCTCGACTAGTATTTTACTCTTTAGAGGCTTGCAGACTAAAGTTCTTGGTTAGTTGTGTGTTATTGGTCGTGTGGGGCTCATATGTGATATGATGTGCATTGTTGGCCGCATGGGGCCTAGTTATATTATCTGGTAGCAATATGGTGATCTTGTCAGCCCGCATAGGATGATACTATTGCAATTGTTGGGTTAGCTGATTTTAGTAGGTGTTTATGTAGCTGCCTTGTCAGCCCAAGGCTATGTTTTAAGCTCAGATATAGTTGTTTGTTTTCTTGATAGGTGTGGTTGGTATGCACCAAAAGTGCATATGCCTAGCTAGGTCGGCCCAGAGTCCATTTTGGCATTAAGTGCCAGTTACGCCTCCCACGGTGGGGCATGAAAAACTTGGTATCAAAGCAATGTCATATCCTAGGGACTCTGCAAGTCGTATCTAGTAGAGTCTTACTTATAAATGTGTTGTGCACCACATTCTATAAGTAGAAGGCTATGAAGCATGATAGTAGGGTTACCTCTCTTTCTTCTCAAATCATGCTATAGAGTTGAGCTATATAGTGTTGAGTCCCTAAGCTTATATTGTTATGTCTATCTACAGAGATGTTTGATATAAGGCAGACTATAGCCAACCATGAGTTAGATACCGCAGAAGGAGAGGATACCAGCAAGGTGCCACAGCTGAGGACAGCCCGGCCTGAGGGTGAAAGGGAGACATCCTCTTTGTCTCCCCAGCATCTCCGTGGCACCAGGAACGTCTGGGGGTAACAACAGTGCCAACACCGCTTCTAGTTCCTCCTATACCCTTAGATGAGCATGTTTGGAGTGCAGTATGTATATTGGCTTAGATGATGGCTTCTCAGCACTAGTCAGTAGTACCAGTCATTACCCAGCCTACTGAATGGCTCGGAAGTTCGAGAGTTCGTGAGTTCCTTACTTTGAGTCCTCCATAGTTTACAGGGACAGACCGCAAAGAGGACTCTCAAAACTTTATAGATCAGTAACAAAGGATCTTTAAGGTCATACATGCTTCACCCGCAGAGTCAGTTGAGCTAGCAATGTTCCGACTACGAGAGATAGCAGTTCTATGGTACGAGAGTTGGAAAAGATCCAGGGGAAGAGATGCACCTCCACCTACATGGACTAGCTTCTTTGCAGTCTTCATAGACCACTATTTGCCTCGAGAGATCCAACAGGCCAAAATAGAGCAGTTCTTATACCTAGAGCAGGGCAGGATGACCATTATCGAGTATGCATTGAGGTTTGATTCCTTGGATATGCGCCAATATTTGTTAATACTATGCTAGCCAAGGTACATCGATTTATTATGGGACCTGCACCAGAGTATGTGGAGTCCTGTATTACAGCCACATTGTGAGAGGATATGGATATCTCGCGAAACCATGCTTTTTCTCAAAATATAGAAGAGATCAGGCAGCGTCAGTATGGGACCAAAAGGACAAGTCGACAGCAGCGTTGGAGGGCTATGCCCATTGATTTCCAGGTAGAGTTTCAGGGTAGGCCCAGGCTCCACTAGTCAGGTAGGTCACCTAGGCCCTCATCTTAACACTAACAGGATAGCATATCAGATCGTCATGGACAGGCAGGTCCCGGTGAGAGTTCACGAGAGTCAGGCTCACATTAGTAGAGAGGCCCAAATCAAGTGAGGCCAGCGGTACCATATTGTAGTACTTGTAACAAGCAACATCTTGGGAGATGTAGACATGGATTCACTGCCTGTTATTCCTGTGGACAGGAGGGTCATATGATGAAATATTGTCCAACTAGAAACCGGAGTGATCGGGACTAACAAAGTAGGACCTCAGCAAGTTCACATGCTTTAGCACCTTTTGTAGGGCGCAGGCCCTCAGCTCCAGCAGGTAGAGGCAGAAGTAGATCAGGAGCATCCAATTCTGGTGGTGGTCTGGATTGTAATTATGTATTAGCAGGGCGACAGGATTCTAAGGCATCTCAAGATGTTGTGACAGGTACATTGAATGTTTGCTCCCACTTAGTATATTCCTTGATAGATCCAAGCTCTACTTTGTCTTATGTTACTCTACTAGTGGTAAGGAAGTTTGGTATAGTATCAGAGTTACTTCAACAACCATTTTCTGTGTTTACACCTGTTGGAGAATCTATTATCGTCGGGAGGTGGAGCTTATGGGCCGCCAAACCTCTACGGACTTAATAGAGCTAGAAACAATTAATTTTGATGTAATTATGGGCATGGATTAGCTAGCGCCATGTTATGCCAATGTTGAGTACTGGACAAAGACTGTTTGATCCCACTTTCCAAGAGAGGTAGTACGGGAATGGAAAGGAAATGTAGCTAAGCTGAAGGGTAAGTTTATATCCTATCTTCAGGATAGAAAGTTAATTGCAAAGGGCTGTACCTATTATATTGTCAGGGCTCGGGATGTACAGGAAGACTCCCTGTCTCTTTAGTCTATCCTAGTGGTTAGTGAGTTCCCAGATTGATTTCTAAATGAGCTTCCTAGTATTCCCCCAGAGGGGGGAATTGACTTCCCCATTGATATGTTATCAGATACACAACCCATATATATTCCTTTATACAAAATGGCTCTTGTCGAGTTGAAGGAATTGAAGGATCAGTTGAAAGACTTGTTAGATAGAGGTTTTATTAGGCCTAGTGCTTCGTCGTAGGGTGCACCAGTATTATTTGTGAAAAAGAAAGATGGCTTGCTGCGAATGTGTATAGATTATTGACGGATGAATAAAGTTACTATTAAGAACAGGTATCCTCTACGGAGAATAGATGACTTGTTTTATCGGTTGCAGGGGGCGAAATACTTCTCAGAGATTGACTTAAGGTCAGGGTACCACCAGGTACGAGTTTGGGAGAAGGATATTTAAAAAACGGCCTTTAGAACTAGATATGGACATTTTGACTTCCTTGTTATGTCTTTCGGGTTGATGAATGCCCCAATAGTGTTTATGGATTTGATGAACAGCATATTCTAGCCATTTTTAGATTTGTTTGTGATAGTGTTTACTGATGACATTCTAGTATATTCACATTCAGAAACTGAACATAGAGATCATCTACAAATAGTACTCCAGAACTCAGAGATCGCAAGTTGTAAAATTTCTCGAAATGTGAGTTCTGGTTAAATTTCGTAGCTTTCTTGGGCCATATTGTGTCAGTTGCAGCCATTCAGGTGGACTTGCAAAGAATTGAGGCTGTAAAAACTTGGCCCAAACCCACAACTCCAACCGAGGTTTGTAGATTCTGACGTGCCCGATTCGCGCATCCGCAAGTGTACAGGTCGTGCAAGTAATATAGTGGCTCTTTTTAAGGACCGGATTGTCGAACCCACAGGGACTGGACCCATTCCTCTAACTATCCATTTCTATTGTGATCTCAAATACCTCAAGTGTTGGTTATAGACATTTTCGATTGAGATTAATTAAGTCTAAGTTTGGGTCAACGAAATATTCTGAAATTACTCTAGGAGCAACATAGAGTTAAAACCAATTAATCATGCGATCCTACGATTTGCAATGGGTTAAGCATGGAACTATCAATTTTTATTTCACATAATTAGAATTGCATGTTTATGGTCTTTCGAGCCTCTAAACACGGCAATCTAGCCTCACTGACTCATTGTGAGCGAGGAGTTTAATTTTCTAGTCGCGGGCAATCAATTATGTTGTGGTTTACGGGGAAACGATTAGGGACTTTCGTGCGTCTAACCATTTAACTCAACTTAGCCTCACAACTACTTCTTCGAGTGGTGATGTGACATCCCAAGTTGGTCTTTCATAACCCCCGTGTCTCAACCAAGCACGTTGTTAGGTACATTTCTATCCTGACACAAAGATCTCTCCCGAGATACAAACATGCTCCTCGCATTCTCATGTCTTGACCTAGGTAATGCTTTCTCAAGCTATTACTCAAGCTAACAAATATGCTTTCATGGTGATTAATCATAAAAACAACCAACAATCCAGAATGCAAGACGAAAACAACAATCAATAACTTAATTCCCAAACAATTTCATAAAATCACAATCATAATTCATGGCTTCAACCCTAGAGGAAGGGTTCTTGCCATTCATGTTCGTAAAACTACAATTAACTAATACTAAACTAATATACTTACATGAATTTGGTAGATGAGAAGGGAATTTGATAAACCCTAGATGAGTTCTCCCACTTGTCCCTTCACTCCTAGGTGGTTTTTCAGAATAAAATCGTGACCAAATGATTTTAGGAGCTAAGGGTTCTATTTATAGTACATGGAAAACGTGCATAATTTAGCCTGTCGTGGAACGGCTCCATGTCACGAAGTGTATCGCGAAGCACTGCCTCCGTGACACGGAGGCAACGCGAAAGCTCTCTGGAAAGTGCCTCCGGAAGCCAAACTGCCGAGGGTCACCGCGCTGGCCAACGTGACACACTGCTCATGCAGCGCGATGGCATGCTGCTGGTGGGCAAATGGCCTAGCGTGGCACGGCACTGGCGCGCTGGATTTCTGCCTGCTACTGCCTTATCTCATGCGCCTGGCAGGGGCGTGGCACGGCGCTGGGCGCGGCACACGCATAGCGTGGCACGCTGCCTGGCGCGGCCAGCCTTGCTAAGGCATGCTCCTTGCCGACTTTCGCCAATTTCTTCCACTCCAATCCTTTCTTTCACCAACTTGTGAATTAGTTCCTCAAAATCCTTGAAACCTACAAAACAAAGACTAATCATGTTGGTTAGCACATATATTCACATTTATATAAAATCACATGAAAGTATGTAAAATAACTTAGATAAACAAGACTACATTAAGGTATAAAGCGTATCTTGGGCATGCTATTTTTGCCCGTGATCAGATTCCTAGGGTTAGCCAGGTAATACAGAAGGTTTGTGGAAGGATTCTCTGGCCTACCAGTGCCATTGATGAAGCTAACTCCGAAAGCAGTTAAGTTCCAGTGGACTAAGGCTTGTGAACAGAGCTTCCAAGAGTTGAAACATAGACTGACATCTGAACCGGTATTAGCTCTGCCAGAAGGTTCAGAGGGCTATGTTTTATATTATGACACTTCAAGAAGTAGGTTACGGTATGTTCTGATGTAGCATGGTAAGGTAATTGCCTATGCTTCGAGGCAATTGAGAAAACACGAGAAGATTTACCCTACCCATGAGTTAAAATTAGCTGCAGTTGTTCACACTTTAAAAATTTGGAGGCATTACTTGTATGGTGTTCATTTAGAAATCTTCACTGATCACAAAAGCTTCTAGTATGTATTATGCAGAAAGAATTGAATTTGCGACAACGTTGTTGCTAGAGTTGCGGAAAGACTATCACGTGAACAACTTGTATCACCCAGGAAAGGCTAATATTGTCGTTGATGCCCTTAGTCACAGATCCATGGGCAGCTTATCATATTTGATGCCTAAGAAGCGGGAGATGGCTCAAGAGTTGCACCAGTTAGCCACTCTAGCAGTCCGGGTAGTAGATTTAGAAAATAATGGGGATGTGATTTAGAATACTACATTTTCGTCTCTAGTAGTGAAAGTGAAAGGGCGACAGTACGAAGACCCTATCCTGGTGAAACTTATAAATAAAGTATCAAGAAAGATTGTTAGCCTTTGAGATAATAGAGGACGGAGTTTTGAGATTGAGAGGTCGACTGTGTTCCAGATATGGCAGGGCTTCGTCAGCAGATTATGAACGAGCTACATTATTCCCGTATTCTCTTCACCCCGGGTCGATGAAAATGTATCATGATATAAAAGAGAACTATTAGTGGCATGGGATGAAGAAAGATATTGCTGAGTTTGTAGCACAGTGTTCCAATTGCCAACAGGTAAAGGCTGAACATCAGAAACCTGGTGGCTGACTCAGGAAATAGCCATGTCTATATGGAAATGGGAAGCAATCAATATGAATTTTGTTACATGGATACCTTGCACCAGATGTAAATTTGACTCTATCTGGGTCATTGTCGACAGGTTGACGAAATTAGCTCATTTATTGCCAGTCAGGACTATATTTTCAGCTGAAGATTATTCTGAGTTGTACATTAAGGAGATAGTCCGACTGCACGGTGTCCCAATGTATCATTTCTGACAGAGGGGCCCAGTTCACAGCTAGATTTTGGAAGTTGTTTCAGAAAGGTTTGGACACGCAGGTTAACTTAAGTATAACTTTTCATCCCCAAACAGATGGCCAAGTAGAGCGCACCATTCTGATGCTGGAAGATATGTTACGGGTGTATGTGCTAGACTTCAGAGGAAGTTCCGATGAACACTTACCCCTTATTGAGTTAGCATATAATAATAGTTACCATTCCACCATCAAGATGGTGCTTTATGAAGCTTTATACGGGCGGAAATGCAGACCCCCCATAAGATAGTTTGAAGTAGGCTAGTCAGGGTTGATTGGACCTGACATGATACATCAGTCAGAAGAGAAAGTTAAACTTATCAGAGAGCATTTATTGACATCCCAGAGTTGTCAAAAGTCTTACTCTGATGTACGACATAGAAACCTAGAGTTTGATGTCAACAATTGGGTATTCCTGAAAGTTTCACCAATGAAGGGTGTTATGAGATTTGGAAAGGGCAAGCTTAACCCTAGATTCATCGGGCCATACCGAATCATCCGGAAGATAGTCCAAGTGGCCTATGAGTTAGAATTTCCTTGAGGGATAGAATCTATTCATCCAGAATTTCATGCATCAATGTTACGCAACTGCGTAGGAGATCCTTCATGGATTCTTCCTGTCGAGGATGTTCAGGTCACAGAAGAGCTGTCCTACGAGGAGACTCCAGTAGCTATAATAGATCGGCAGGTCCGTAGATTAAGTGTTATACCCCGTAGAATTTTCAGCACCTAAATGACCTATTCGCACGTTAGTTAAGCATATTTGAAAGCCATACGTGCTAAGGAAAGGACCGGGAAAAGATTAGACGAGAAACCTATCGAACCATCGCGGAAGGAGCCGAGGCAGAGCCCCTCCGCGATGGCAGCGTGTCACGAAGGTGATGCCTCCGCGTTGGCTCCGTGACACGTTGGCCTTGTCCAGGCCCAAGTATATAAAGCCCCACTTCGGTTTTAAATGATTAAACACTTATAAAACTCCAGAAACAGAGAGGAAAACGCAGGAGAAGGGAAAGGAACGAAGAAGTAATATAATTTTCGTCCGATTACGCTGCTAAACTTTGTCCAAACTCAAATTAACCTCAGATACCGAGGTATTTAGCAGCAGAGAGCATTCCTACGGATTTAGTTTCGTGAAATACGGCCGATGAATCATCGAGCTACCGAGCTAAGGTAAGTGGAATTGCTCTAAACTAGTGTCTATGTGTTCCTAGCTGTGAAGTGAATATTTCTCCCTTCTGGACCGCTGAAAAATAGCGAGTTTTCGACCGTCTTTCAATAAGCCTAAGTTTAGGCTATAAACTATATCGAAAGTGACGTTGCTCTTTACAATAAAGCTGTATTTAGTATTAATTGACATATTTATGAATGCAGTTGGGAGGAAATAGTTGAAGTACCGGCCGAGCCTCGTCCGACAGATGGATAGTTTGAGGATAAGGTATGTAAAGCTAGTTTCCTCGGCAAGTTAAGTAATCTCAGTACAGTATAGTAATTTAAAGGCCAGTAGAGTGTTCAGAAGTCATGTGTTATGTTTATTACGAATGTTGGTACGATATTAGAAGCATCGAGTTATAACTTGCGTGGAACATGCTAGCACGACATAGATTCTAATACAAGTGTTAGGAACTGCACAGCGTGCTCAATATATGATCTGACACAAAATGTTAGGATATCACTGTATTCAGTTGAAACCCAGTAGAGTAATGTAGTATCTGTAAGGCATCTCAGAAATAGAATGATAAGTTAAAATGGAGTTGGAAAGCGTGTTAGGAATAGTAAATCATGTTACTATAGAAACTCAGTATACAACATAGTTTTCAGCAGAAATACTATATCATGTTCAGCATTAGACTCAGTACAGTATGGCAGAAGATTATATTTATATATATATATATATACTATTATCAGTCTCAGCATGTATTAAATACGTACATATCACTATCACTAGTTCAGCATGCAGTATGTACAAACACTTTATTATCATTAGCTTCAGTATGTGGTATATGCAGATAGTATTACTAGTTGAGACTGTTGTATTATTTGGGGTTGGACTACCTAGCATCCATGACCGCCCAGGGTTGATAGCTGTATCGACTCGTCCGCCAGAGGACGAGGATACGTCGCTCTACGGAGTGGCATGCCGTCCCACAGGGGACGAAGATGGGATGCCAGTTTTCCCCATATTTGTGCCTTGATCGGCCCTTACACACCCCTGTCGAGTGGATACGCCCGGGTGTTGATTCAAGAGTCCTCCGGACTCAAATGCATTTATAGTCAGGGGCTCAGCGAGCCCAAGTGCATACCCAGGGGACCGGCAGGATGCTTACAGGGTTTATAGGAGATGGGATGACCGGGGTAGGGGTATAGATTCTGTGCTGGTTGTACCTCCCGGCTTATGGGGACCGGGTAAGGTTTGTGTGTGCTATGTTATGTTATGTTGTGTTATGCCATGTTATGTTAGATACGAGTAGATCAGCAGTCGAACGATACGTCTCCAAGTATGACTCCTACTCCTTCCAGTATAATTGAGAGAAGGTATGACTTACATTATCAGACAGTTAATCTATTCTCTCTACTTCAGTTTCATCAGTTATATTATTGTTTTCAGATATTTCTTTCAGTTATTGCTTTACATACTCAGTACCAGCGGTACTGACGCCCGATGGGGCGCTGCATTACTTGCCTGCAGGTACTCATAGACGAGCAGGCGATACCACGTGACTTCTGTCAGCGATCGAGTATTCAGCTCCTGTAATCCGGAGACTGAATTCCAGAGGTGTATTTCATTTTCTTTTATTGTATAGTACGGGTAGGTCGGGGCCCTGTCCCAATCATTTCTATTGTTATTCTTAGAGGCTTGCAGTCTGTATATATTTCCCTGTGGTCAGATGAGCCGGTCGTGTGAGGCCGTGCAGTTGTATAGCTGTTAGAACTTGTGTTTCCTTTATGTTGGCCGTGTGGGGCCATAGTTCGACAGTAGTGGTGACCTTGCCGGTCACGTAGCTATCCAGTACTTCATGGTTAAGTTATAGATAACTAGACAGCATGGTGGCCTTGTCAGCCCGCATAGGTTTCCCTATATTGACATGTTTCTGGTCAGCTGTTAGTACAGGTACAGGAGGCTATAGGCCAATGGGCCGGGGGCTGTGTTTACAGCCGTTATATAGCCCTTTGTTTCCAGAAATGCGAGTTAGAGCCAGCCAGGCACCAGATGTGCCCAGGCTTAGCAGTCCAGCAGTTCAGGTCCTAGTAGGGCACCAGGTGCCAGTCATACCCCCCAAGGCGGGGTGTGACATTAAGGACCAAAGATGTAGCTTCTATTAAAGTTTTATGGAGAAACAAAATGTAGAAGAGATGACTTGGAAAGTTGAGGACGATATGAGGTCTAGATATTCTCACTTTTCCCAAGATCCATGATGATAGTATGCAGAATCAGATAGTTACAATTGTGAGGTAGTCTCAGGTGTTATATTATTTCTTTTTTTGCTATTATTGTCAGTTGCTTACATATATGTTGTACAATTATATTATTTAGTTGTTGGTAGCGTCCTGTGAGGCGTCTATGTTGGACTTTTCTATGTTTCAGGTTTACAGATAGTCCATATTACATAAGACACTCTGTCGAAATCTCTGGCAAAGCCTATAACTTAGTCTCCTAAGATTACAATATATTCGAGGATGAATCTTCCTAAAGGGGGATGATGTTACATCCCGTAAGTTTTCGTTGTTTAACCGATGCGTGCATACGTATGTTGAGAGTTTAGGGTAAGACGCATGCAGGAGAAGGCTTGAAGATGGAACATGCGAGCATGTTTTTGAGCGAGCGAAAGGTTGGGGCTAGAGGCAGGGCGCACCAGGCGCCGCACTGCGCAGCCCTCCCCGGCCCAAGGGCTAGCGTGATGCACCCATAAAGTGTCGTAATGGGGGGCACGCCACACACCCTGTCCACCACCTCAATATATATATACACCTCCTTAGTTCAAGTTGGATTCATTTCAAACATTCCCCGAAACAGAGAGCTTGGCTTTTGGTGACATTTCTCTCAATTTTCACCAGATTAAGGTAAGATTACGCCACTAAACCCCGTCTAATTGCAAATTCACTTTAGGTAACGAGTTTTGGGCCTACGAAGAACATATCTAAGGAGTTATATCTTCGAATTAGCTTGGATTGTTGGAGTCCTGCTGAGTAGAAGTCATAGAAATCACTTCTAATTAAGTCTTAACTGTCTACAGGTGATAAGTAAGTATTTTGCCTTCTGAATTCTATGAAATTCGTAAGGTTTTGACCTAATTGGATGTGTTATGACTTGTGGTTATTGTATTGTTTGAGTAAAGTTTCTGGCCGCCTTCTTGAAATAGAACGGCCTTATTCCCTTGATGTAAGAGCTAGAATACGGAGGGATTACAAGTTTTGGTTCGAAGCAGGATTGATTAAACAAGAATTCAAAAATTGAGGTATGTTAAGGTTAACCTATTTTGGCAAGTTATTCTCATCATATAGTTGATATGAATTATACCCTCGTAGTAGCTTATGGTTGTACATGTTGTGGTTGGCTGCTAGGAGATGAATTAAGATTGTGATATAGTATCCCTTGTTGGAAAATATTATATTTAATTCTGGCTATCGCTAGAAGAAACATAAAGATTTACCTATTCATTCATTTACCATCTAGAGAGACTAGTGATGTGCTGTTGTCGTACCGAAGCCATATAGGCTTCTAGTTAGCTGTTGAGCATACTTGGTTGAAACAGGGCAGCATAGGGGACAATTGAGTGATATAGTTTACTTGTTTGGCGCCTATATATAGTAAAGCTTGCCTACAGGTTTTTGGCGTACCTTGATGCCTATAGCACTAGAATCTTAACAGTATAGCCCTACCTTCAAGTTGGTAGCACCAAGATTTCCAGGTGAACTAGGTGGTAGTTTGCTAGGTAAATTTCATGTTGCCAGTGACCTTATAGCTTCTTATGACCCTCAGCATGTGATATGGGTCACCCAAAACCATCCTAGATGTTATTCATCTAATAGACCACCTGACGCCCTATAGAATGATCTTGCCAGTTGATAGACGTGGGGCCAGCGCCTTTGGCCACTCATACAGATGCCCACGTACGTGTTTCCCAGAAGGGATAAGTTTAGATATACCTGCCTACGGGGCTACAGCTTGCATACAGGAGCCCAGATGGCTCAGATATAGTTATAGGAGCCTACATAGCTTAGATACTGTTACAGGAGTCTAGACGGCTCAGATACAGTTACAAGAGCCGAGATGGCTCAGATACAATAATAGGTGTCCAGACGGCTCAAATACAATTACAAGGGTCCAGATGGCTTAGATACAGTTATGCGGTGGCCTTGTCGGTCCAAGGCTATGTTTTGAGCCGAGATATAGCTATTTTTTTTCTTGATAGATGCGGCTGGTATGCACCAGAAGTGCATATGCCCAAGTAGGTCGGCCTAGAGTCCAATTTGGCATTAAGTGCCAGTTATGCCTCCCAAGGTGGGGTGTGACATATTTTTGGGTGATTTAACTTGTAAAATTGAATATCCTTGAGTTTTATTTCCAACACATCCAACCTTGCATCAATCTGAGTTCGGAGTAAAAAGTTATGAGAATTTCATTGAGGTGCTATCAAGTTGTTGCGAACTGCAGACCAAGACGCAGCCAGCGCCTTGAAAGTGTGGTATGCGGATGTTAAATTTTGGCCGCGGATCATTCAATAGTGATTGGTCCGTAGAGGGTCCAAATGCAGACTAAAATGCATCCAGCACCTTGGGAAGTGCAGCCCGCAGATTGTAACTTTTGGCTGCGGAATGATAACCTTTTTTCCATAAAATATGATTTCAACCCCTACTTAAAACATGATTTGGATTCACTTCCTTATTTCCTCACCCCAACTCAACACCAGCAGCCTTAGAAGCTCTAAAAAAACCCTTCTAAGAATGGAGAAACATCTCCCATTATTTTACAACATAAATCCACGAATCTCTCAAGATTTTGACATCAAATGCTCCCTCTCTCTCCTCTAGCAAGGTCAAGAACGAGTTTTGGGTTCAAGACTTGGAATCTTTAGCATGGAGTTTTCCTCCAAGCTAAGTAAATTTCCTAAAATCTTGCATGAATATTATCGTCTACTCTTAAGGAATTTTTTAAGGTCAGGACTTATGGGATGGTGCTAGGAAGCCATGAGTTCACTTGATGACCAAGGGTTGGGTTTATGGTACAGTTTTGGTGTTGAGGATGGATATGGTTATTGTGGCTGGACTAGAAACGATCATGCATGTTGTTAATGGGAGGTAGAAAGAGGTGAGTGTTAGTACACCCCACCCATAGGAGGCTCGAATATCCTATGCCCTCTGGGTGTTCGATGAAATGCCTCTATGACTTGAAATTCATTATTAAGGTACTGATTATAGTTCCTATCCATATAACTACTGTAGATTGACATCATAAAGGGATTGTTACTTCGTGGTGATTATTGTGAGGCCAAGGATAAGGTATTTAAGTTTATCTCTACATGTGAGAACCTCATTGTTCTTCCCTCACGCTATGTTATTCATGTCGATGAGTTTTTCCTCCATGCATATGTTAGAGTTATGATGAAAATATATTCCTTGATCTTATTAATTCTTATGAAATCAAAGACTTGCCTATGATGTTGCTCATCCTGTATGTTACCTCTCTTTCAAGAATTTTGTGAATTCCTACGTAAAAATTACGAAAGCATGAAAGATACTAAATTCCTTCGAAGTTAGAGTTTGATGATTCCTCTTAAGGATTTACTTATGAAATTCTTCTTCTTCTTAAGTTGTTAGGGTTAAGGTCAAGAACATTATGTCTATGATGAATTGCTTTCAGAACTCTATGAGTTCCTATGTATATTTTATAATCATTTTTTATTACTTCATGAGTCCCTATATATGTCTATGATCCTTCTGAACCTTCTATGAATTCCACGGCTCCTCTTATGAAAAGTTTCAATCTTATAACTATGATTTTTCATCTAAAAGAGAAGTTTCAATGATTTTATAACTTAGGATTTTTCCTCTACAAGAGCAGTTTTAGCGTCTTTAGGAACTATGATTTTTCATCAAAAAGAGAAGTTTCAATGATTTTTATGAACAATGATTACGATAAGATGATTTATGAATTTAAAAGTCTTATGATGAGGAAGAACTATGATTATGATTCAATGATGACTTATGATGATAAGCTTGATTGCTTAAATATGTTTTCGAGTGAATCTCGCTATGAAACAAAAAGGGGAGTAGTATTATTAACTGAAAAAGCTTTGTTCTTGAAACTACGTATACTAACGTAGGATGAAGGATCGTTTCTGTTGATTCGGGCGACTCCTATATGCCCTTGGTGCATCCTATTATAGATCCTTGCTAGAAAACTATGTTATGATGTCTTATACCCCGACAAGGCTTGAGATGGCTTAGCTGATCGGGATGAGATCAAACTCCATGTTTACATGATTGTTCATCTTGGTTAAGTGAAGAACTTCTGATGAAGGGCATATTTACGCACTTCTTAGCCATATTTTGCCCGTACTTTACTATGTTTTGAGAACAAATTAGATGTATTTACATGTAATTATGTTATATATCTGTAAAAAGAGATCATGCACATGATTAGATGCTTTCAGGACAAAAAGTAATGGATTTGGGTGTTTGAGGCATTTTGTATGAATATGGAGAAGTTGGAATGAACAAAGAAAATACAAGGGCAAAAAAATGCACCGCCACACTTGCGCGACCAGCAGCGCAGCGCGCAGTCCCTTCTACGCGAGGAGAGGTGCGAGACGCCAGCACTGCTGTGCGACCAGAGGCACGGGGCGCCTACCTACCTACGCTATGAAGCACGCGACGTGTCCCCTTGCCTGTGTGATGGCATGCGCGGCGCGCCAAGCTTGTTCAAACGGCCAAAAGTCAAATTCTATTTCAATTGGGAAAAGGAGCAACAAATCCTAAATCAAATTCGCAAAGGAACAAAGAAGAAATAAATCTACTATAAATACCTTTTATTTCTTTGTAATAGAGAGGAAGTTTTTGACAAGTCTAGACACAATTTAGAGAGATCAAGCTAAGTAAGTTGTAAGGTTTTATTTCACGACATACTTTGAGACAATTGTTGAATTGTTATTCCTTATTTTTGCAATAACCAAGTGAGTTTCTTTCTGCCAACATTATAAGTATTAATTTATGCTTTTTTATATGAATATTATTAATTTACTTGTAATTATGAGAGGCTAAAACCTCCACAACTAGGGTTTTGGGAACTACGATGAATTAACGAACTAGGGTTTGCACGACGTGATTCTAAACTAATACTAAATGCTTGTATTGTATTCTGTTCATCTTTAAACATTTCTTAATGGTGCACAATGTTAGGGCTTGCCTAAATTCTCTATTTGCTTGAACCTAGAGAGGTAGAGATTAGGAAAAGAGAATTATAACAAAGCCTTGATTTTTATGATCATTATATTAACTTGAGATGTGGTCGCAGGATAGTTAAATTTGAAATAAATTGATAACGGTTAAATTGAAATCGTTCATGAGACCTAACCCAGTGATTGAGTATAGTCATCCAATAGGGACAAACCAGACGTTTAGATGAACTCTAGTTATCAGTTCTACAAGTAAAGTATTGGGATAGATCACAAGTGTAAAATCCGAAGTAGTTATGAATCTATAGGGAACACTTACCCTACTTAACTGCATTACTTTGGAATCAACATTCAAATTCTCGACATTGTAACTTGTTACTTTTACAAATTTCCCCCTTTAGGAGATAATTGACTTAAAAGCTTAAATACTAGCGTTCTTCTATATCCTTCCATATTCCCTGTGGGATCGACCCCAACCTTTGTTGGGCTTTATTGACAATGTGTGCTTCATACTTTGTCAGAAAGTGTGAGGTTGAGCATTATCAAAAAGTGGAGTCGTTGCCGGAGAATATGACTTAGGATTAGATTAATTGTTTGTCTTTAACTTTTAGTCTTTTTTCCTATTTTACGTTTTTTTTCTTTTTCTGTCGTGTCACAGATTAGCATGGCAAACATGTGACCATGATCCTAATAGGTATCTTGATGAAGTCTGAGTAATCTAGATACCTATGTTGTGTCGCGACGTTAAATCAAGCGCTACATAGAAGGCAACCCAAGATAATTTTTGATTTTTTTAGAGTTGGTGTGTCTGTTCAAATGTGCAAGAATTAAATTACAAATTGAGAAAGAAATTCGGAGCAAGAATAAATAAAAAAATAAAAAATAAAAAATCAGATGACAACTCAATGGATGGAATTCATTATTATAATAATATTTGTATAAAGGATTTGAAAAGAGAAAAGGATGAGATTACTAACCTGGCAGCCGCCAGCAATATACCAGCAATTAATACTCCCAAGCATTTACAAAGTTGGCAGCAAACTCAGCTTCGCGGTAGTTTTGCAGTGCATTGTTCCGTGCGACGCGGCAACAATTCCAGATCTGAAATTATTTCCTAATTTTTTTTAACTCAATTTATCTTGTCTGAAATTTTTTCTACACTGATCGATAGTTTTTAAAAATATTTTGGAACACAATCGGTAATGATGGAGATGATTCGGAGATGGGGGAAGCTACTCTTGCCCCCACAGACGACTAGGAGTAGAGGCCCGGGGAGTTCTTCTTTCACTCTTTTATTTTATGTTTTATTGTTTTAGCACTGGGGATAGTATTACTAATTAAGTGTGGGGAGGGGGAAGTGAACTTCACATTACCATGCATGTTTTAATTGCTAAATCAACACACGGTAGGCCTAGTATTTTTTGGGGATTTATGACTTATCTTGCATACTTATTGATTTGTAGTCGTTTTTTTAGTTTTATTTTATTTTGGGTTCCTCCGATTTTTATGTTTGGTACTTTTTCGGTGGATAGTCCCTTAGAACTAACTAGAGAGTCTAGATTTTTGTTTTATTTATTTTAGTAATTCATTCATGACTTTGCTCGATGATGGATGGATGACGATTGTCTTAAGTGTAAATTAGTCATTAGGAAGAACAAGAACTTGGACCTTATGAATGCTAGGTGCTTCACTTTAAGTATCATTGGACTTTATAAAATTCACCTAAAAATGCATGAAAATGGTAGAAACACTTAGTTTTTTGGAACTTGACTCTTGTACTTAAAAAAATTGGGCTTAATTATGTTATGCGTGCAATATGGACATATGTGTTTATGTGATCTTGATTTTCATTGTTAAATTATTTTGTGTCAATGTGTGAGGATTTTTTTTATATACTCCATGCTTGTAAATTGATATCTAGAACTTGTCCGGTGTATGTGCAAAGCAAAATAAGAATGATGAATTTAGGAAGTGATATAGGTGTTTCTTTGGTAGCCTTAATTTTATCCTATTTTTTACCTACCTTGATTGTAATTATCCTAGTTATCCATGTTGAGCCTTAGCCTACTCTTTTGATAGTCATATTACAAGCTTACTCCCTTTTTATTCTATTAACTTGTATTTAATTCAAATGACTCCTAGAGCACTTTAATTAATAAACTTTGTACGAAAGGAGCATAAGTTAAAAAATGAAGGGAAAAGCTAAAAAGTGTGAAAATTAGAAGAAAAGTAAAGGGTGAAAATTGCTAAACAAGGAGAGTGATGTTAGTGGAAAAACAAAAAGAAGAAAGAGCTTCGAAAAAAATAATTAAAAAAAAATTGTGTGAATGATCTCAATGTTAAAAAAATCCCCACTAATAACCTAAGATGAAAATTGAGAAATAAAAGGAGGTATAAGGAGAAAAATAAAAAATTGAAGAAAGTGTTAAAAATCAATGTGTTGTGAAGTATTAAAGTACTTAGGGAGATTAGTCACTATCTTGGCCGAATAGTTCCTACCCTTCCCTTAGCCTACATTACAATCATGTTAAGTCTTAATTGATTCTTAATTCAAAATTCTATATTAGAGAAGTATTACACTAAGGGCAAGCATGTGGGTCGTCTTTTGCATGCATGCTGAGTTCTTTGGGAGAGTGAGCAGAAATTATTTTATTTATGTCCAAGTTTATATTTGTTTATATCATGTGTGAGAAAGGGCATCTCTCCAAATTGTGAGGGGCACAATGGTAAGACTTTGGTATATCTTGATGAGTTAGTTTTCAAATGCTAAGTGATTTCGAACTTTGATATTTTAATGTTGATCCTATATGCATGTGAGTCAATTGTTTGAACTTCATTGATTTGTCTCATGATCTTAAGTGCAAGTAGACCTGTTCGTAGTTGGAATTTTGTGCCTAATTGTTAGAAGGGAAGAGTATATTGTTCGAGGATGAACAATAGCTTAAGTGTAGGGTGGTGATGAAGGGCATATTTACGCACTTCTTAGCCATATTTTGCCCATATTTTACTATATTTTGAGAACAAATTGTGTGTGTTTGCATGTATTTATATTATATATTTGTGAACAGAGCTAACCCACATGATTAAATACTTTTAGGGCTAAAAGTAATGAATTTGGGTGTATTTGAGGCTTTTTGAGTGAATGTGAAGAAATTGAAAAGAACAAAGCAAAAACAAGGGCAAAAAAGTGCACCGCCACACCTGCGCGACCAGCAGCGCAGCGCGCAGTCCCTGCTACGCGAGGAGAGGCGCAAGACGCCAGCTGCACGACCAGAGGCATGGGGCGCCTGCCTACTTGCTCTATGAAGAGCACGACGCGGCACCTTGCCTGCGTGATGGCATGCGTGGAGCGCCAAGCTTGTTCAAACGGCCAAAAGTCAAATCCTACTTCAATTAGGAAAAGGAGCTACAAATCTCAAATCAAATCTGCAAATGAACAAAAGAAGGCATAAATCTACTATAAATACCCTTTATTTCTTTGTAATAGAGAGGAAGTTTTTGACATGTCTAGACACAATTTAGAGGGATCAAGCTAAGTAAGTTATAAGGTTTTATTTCACGACATACTTTAAGACAATTGTTGAATTATTCTTTCTTGTTTTTGCAATAATCAAGTGAGTTTCTTCCTATCATTTTTGTAAATATTAATTTATGCTTTTGTTTATGAATTCTATTAATTTACTTGTAATTATGAGAGGCTAAAACCTCCACAACTAGGGTTGTGGGAACCAAGGTGAATTAACGAACTAGCGTTTGCACGACATGATTCTAAACTAATACTAAATGCTTGTATTGTATTATGTTCATCTTTAAATGTTTCTTAATGGTGCGCAATGTTAGGACATGCCTGAATTCTCTCTTTTCTTGAGCTTAGAGAGGTAGAGATTAGAAAAGAGAATTACAACAAAGCCTTGATTTTTATGATCATTGTAATAACTTGAATTGTGGTCGCAGGATAGTTAAATTTGGAACAAATTGATAATAGTTAAATTGAAATCGCTAATGAGACCTAACTTGGTGATTGAGTATAGTCATCCAATAGGAACGAACCAGTCGCTTGGATGAACTCTAATTATCAGTTCTACAAGTACAGTATCAGGATAGATCATAAGTGTCAAACCCGAAGTAGTTATGAATCTATGGGGAATATTTACCCTAGTTAATTGCATTAATTTGGAATCAACATTCAAATTCTCGATATTTTTACTTGTTACATTTACAAATTCCCCCCCCCCTCCCCCCCCCCCCCCCCCCGAAGATAATTGACTTAAAAGATTAAATACTAGTGTTCTTCTATATCCTTTCATATTTCCTATGGGATTGAGCCCAATCTTTGTTGAGTTCTTTATTGACAACATCCGCTTCATACTTTGTCAGGAAGTGTGAGTTTGAGCATTATCAACCTCCCACAATGAAGTAATGAATGATGATGTAAAATTTGATATTTCAAAACAAAAGTCAACCTATTGATCTCATATTCTTGACTTCCTTCATATAATGTCTATACTTTTGGTTGTCCTACCTATTATCAGCTATGTTATGTTTCATTAAGCCATTTTACATACAATACTATCCTATGTACTCATGTCCCTTTTGTCAGGGACGCTGCATTGTTTTATGATGCAGACTCAGGTACTCAGATCGACAATCGAGCTGCAAAGCTAGGATTCTCTCTATTCCTATTTTGGGGAGCCCCACTTATTTTGGCTAAGTTACTTCATTCAGCTTTAGTAGTTTTTTACTATAAGATATGATAGGTGCCTTCATTTCAATTATGATAGAGGCCTCATAGACTATCTTTTCGTTATGTAATCATGGCAAGTCTTTTTTATAATTTGATTTCTTTTAAAGCTTAAGTGTAATAATTATTTCACTTGTGTTAGATGAATGTTCATGATGTATTCCATGTTATATGGTTCACTTGGATCATAAATAGCATCGGGTGCTGGCCACGCCCAGTCCCTGAGTTGGGGCGTGACATCCCTCTCCGGAGTTCAACCAATGAACCAATAGATAATATTTGTGAGGTGATCAGTCTAATGAATAAGAATGAAATCAAGTAAGCATAAACAACATTGAAAAGAATAATTGGAAGTCTAGCATAAATGAATATTCAAACTGCAACCATCAACCATGGAAAAAACCCAGAAAAGGAGTTTAGCAACTCATGTTCAAGGGAAAAACCCAAGAATTTATCATTTGAATTAACAAAGATAAGGTAAAGAAGAATAACCTAGAAGAAAATGAACTTCTTGTCTCTTCCCCAAAAGACTTTGTATAATTGATCAATATGCTTTAAAAAATCCCTAACAAATGTCCTAGACAAGATATTTATAAGCTAGGTAACAAATGACTTTTTTCCCCTCATGTAATTCAGCTTTAAGACTTAGAAAAATCTATTCTCAATAGGCCCTGGCGCGTCGTACCACTCATCTCTCCAAACTTGGCTTGAATTTTCTCTAAAATTTGGTCTCTAATGCACATCACCAACCATCTCACCAAGGTGTTAGTCAAAATTATGCAGTTCTACGACCTACCGCACCACTTCTGCCAATGTACCAGAGTGTTAGAAAATTCTCCTAAGTCTGAAATCTCTCTGGCGCGCCGCTCCACTCAATTCACCAAGTTGTTGATAAAAAGTTCTTCTGAAGTTCGAGCTCTAGTGCACCACACCAGCCATAGAACCAACCTGAGCATAATTTTCTCTGAAGTTTGGTGGTTGGCGTGCCACGCCAACTATCTCACCAGGATAAACATCTCAAACAATAAGGTTAAATATGGGTAAAAGTATGGCAAATGGGAATAAGAATATGCCCAACATCACCAATCCACACTTAAACCATTGTTCGTCCTCGAACAATCCTTACTTATACACAACAGACACTTCTTTTATTTTCACACCATTATTCACCTCTATCAACTCTCACTCAAACAACTAGAACAGAGCATATGATTAAGTGGTTCACCAATTCATAACCAATCCACAGCACATACAAGAAGCTCTTCACATTCGAAACGACATACTTTCTATAACTGACTCATCTTTTTCAAGACAGGGCCAACATGATTAAGTATGAAAAATGTAGCACATAATACACCGATTCTGATCAATTTATGCTCTCACTTATTTAGTGATATTCCTTCCCTCATATTAGCAATCAAAGCTTGGAACATAGTAAACAAGGCACACTCACTCTCACAAATGACGTTTTATACACATGCAACATACCATAGGCTTACTTTTCATGTACAGTCAGATTACTTAATCACATCAAAAAGAGTAAGATCATATGGACTTTTCCTGGTTGTAATATCAGCTAGAGGATAGGTAGGAATGATTTTCTTTAACAGTGGCTACCAATCCTAAGAACTTTAAGTCATTTTCATTTCATCTTCCTTGCCCACCTCTTCTTCTTCTCACTACACACGCTTTCTTTCACTAATCCCCTTTTGTTTTATCATTGCCCCTCTTTATACTACTTGACTACTAGTTTATACTTATAAGTTCTACAAGAATAATCAACCATTAAAAATCTTTTATTTATGTTCTAGAAGCAAGTAAACATATTATTTTGTGTGGGCACCCCTCTTTCCTATTTTTTCATCTTGCCATTCACATTTTTTCTTTCTTTCCTTTCCCTTAACTTTTTGTACACCGGTGGAACCTTAATTCTTAAATCTCAAAGTGCCTCAGACTATCTTTGAATCAAAAATTTTGAAGGTCTCACAATAAAGGGAATAAGCTTCTTTTGTGGCTAAGAAGAAAATTAAGGCTTATAGCTCAACGGGGTTAACTAGGGTTAATGTTCAGGAAGGTACAACAATCAATGGACAAACATGATTTTTTCCAAAGAAATGCCTTAGTCACATCTTACTTCTTTGGCAACTAGCTATCATATACACACTTAGGAAAGTTATAGACGTTACACTATGTACAAAACACAACAATACAAGCTCATCCCTCATGGCATCATGATCTGAGTCAATTTCTTATGGCTACGTATCCACACTATCATATTGAATGAACTTCCATTATTAATCCCCTAAGTCTATTTTCTTGAGTCAAATTAAAGAATCTATGTGTCTCTCTTGAAATTGTATCTCTTATGCATTCATGATGACCACTTCATTGCTTCTAGCTTAACTTCTAAGTGGAATATTAAGAGCAAAAAAGTGATGGTTTTTGATTTTATCCTAAAAAATAACAAAAACGTGACTAATTTTTTTAAGACGGTCGGCATCCATCCATCATCAGGACCATCCACTACCTCTATGATGGACTTTAAAAAAATTGACACAATTAAAATGAAACAAACACACAGAGACGAACAGCCACATGACATAACATCATTCAGTTCAACAGCCATCCATATACTACTTATTACATCCCAAACTACCATAGAAGTTTGGAAACTATTACTACAATCCACTATAATTTTAGCAAAGATAGAATAAATAGGAAATCTATTTCCTCCACTCCACACATAAAAAGTGCACTGTCCCCAATGAACAAATATATCATGTCAAGTAGGAAAAGAAAAAAAAACTTCCTAGGACTCTAAGCAAAGTCATCCTCATCAAGATTATACTCCTGATCATCATTATCATCATCATGTCCTTCTGTATCATCAACCTTTATAGCTCCGATGGTGGCATCATCCTCCTTCTCCTCGAAGTCATCATCAACTACATCAGTCAGCACTATAGGCTTATCATCATCTAACGACTCTGCAAAAGCCACTCCCACCTTAAATATCATTATGGCACTGTTCGTGAATGGGTACCACTCCTCTAGTACTAACATATCTTTAGCAGTCGCAAGTCTACCTACAATCCTAAACTGCAACTCAAACATCCCAAACATCCAGCCTCTTCAACTATCATCCGGAGCATTGCGCTCGGTTGGAGTGAGGAATGGTGTTGATGAGTTGGTTGGCTCCTCAACCTTTGTGACATCAATCATTTTTTCCTGTCAAGTTCCCTACTAGGGGTAAATGAAGGTCTACCTCCTCTTCCTCAATACCATGGTCCCGCAAGAACTGAGTCAACAAGCTGCAATAACAGTACTTCCATTGATAGTTATCTCTAGATCACCTTATGTTGTCCCTCAGCATTTTACCAAAGTTAATTGGCAGCCCTTTCATTAGCATATACACCAATACTACTCGCTCTCAAGTGATCTCCATGGTGTGTGTCCCCGGGAGAAGTACAGCATAGACCAACTTGATCCAAACTCTAGCCTCCTCAGTCAAGTATGAGAATGAGAGAGTCGAATGAGTGTCATTTTCACCTCTTGCCCACCGGGCAGCTGAATGCTCTCTGCACAAAGTGTGGAGAATGTCATGGTATGGGGGCTTTTCAATGAATATGAAATATATCTTGCGGTCCACTGCTACCATGCCAAGGAAATGAATTGAAAGACCTGGTAGTGAAACAAATCACTTGTCCCTGCACCTTGATCTTTGTGCCCTCTCTAAATGAGGTGCTCCAATTCACATAAAATTTCGTCACTAAGGTGAGGTTGCACTCCTCTGGCTCAGCAAACATGTACCCAAGCCCCAACTCACGGATGGTGTCCTGAATGGTGGAGAACTCAAGTGCCAGACGACCCTCATCAAGCAGATTCTCCAGAGCATACTTGGCTTCTTTTTGGGCATTAAACCATTTGATCCCATGCTCCTCCATGGACTTGTCTCCAAAGCTCCTAGCAGGGGGTGCCTTTTAGGCTAATGAGCTCGGTGCAACTCCCTTCCTAAGCTTTATGAGCCCCTTGCTAGCAACTGCTACTTTCTTGCCTTTGTCTGCATGTAAAGCCATACCACCTGCCAATCAACATCAATAACCATATAAAGTTAGTTCCTAACCAATAAGGCTAGCTAATTAGGTGTAGGATGTGCAAAATAACCCCACACTTAATTTGCTAGCATAGTTGTGAGAATTTGTCAAAGAGGGTACTCATACTTCCTCCATTATCATGTCAACTCTCATTAACCCATTTCATTCACAAACTTTACACTCCACCACCATATTCATGATTTTCCTTACATTCCTCTCATTTAGAGTGCTTCAAGTTAGTCACTCGCTTTATTTCCTCCATTATTGATTCATAGTTAACAACAACCCAAGTGTGGAAGTATTCACAATATTCAACCAAAAAATTACATGATTTTCTCAACTTTCCACAATGAATTAACATGAATTTTCTACAACACAATAATTTCACACTTCAAGAATCACATTATTCAAGTAATTTCTTTCTCCACAAAAAATACTCCAAATTCACAAATTTTCATGAAATTCTCTACAACCCATTTATCACCCTCTTCACACCCACAACTTAAAATTATAGTATTTTAACCAAATCAAGCAACCTAATTAAGGATACAACATTATTATGGAAGAATCAATGGTATTTAGGTAATGAAAACCCACATTTTGAAGTTCAAGCTTCTAGCCCAAAAATGGTGGTTTTGGGTTTTTTATTTTGGGAAGAAGGGTAATGGAAGCATGCTTGCAATATTAGATACTAAAGGAGAGAAGAAACTTACTTACTTGAGTTGGAGATTCTAACTTCACCAAGCTTTTTGGAGAATACAACAATGGGGGAATTGGGGGAGGGACTTACCACTTAGACAGAGAGGAGAGAGAAAAATTATTTTCTTTTCTTTTGACTTTTTAGAGGGAGCAGATTAATGATAATTAAAATAAAGGATACGGCTCATAGATTTTTATTAATTTAGGGTCCTTCGGTCAGACTTGACCTATGGACCCAAAAAAAATTCTTGAACTGCTCCTGGCATGGCACGCCAGTTAATGCACTATACACATAAAAAAAATTCTTAGTGAATTGGGTCTGGCACGGCACGCCAGCCACTATGCCAATCTGAAAGTTTTTTTCCCTTTGAAGTTCAACATCTGGTGCCCCACAATAGGCATTTCTCCCCAGACTTAGTGCCAAGTATTTTTCCCTAGACATAGAATTTTTCCAGCTTTCTTTCTCTGCTATTTCACCTCGAATTCCCTGTTCGTCTCCACAGAATAAAAAAGTGTCAGAAAGATGGGTTGCCTCCCACCAAGCACCTTATTTATAGTCGTGGCACGACATTCACGGGTTGCCTCCCATGCATCGCCTGATTTAACATCGTGGTGTGATGCAAGACTTCTTACTCCTCTAACTGAGTGAGATGATTCATATCTTGATTTCCTGCTGACTTAACTCGAAACACATACTGCTCAACAACCTTCTTGGACTTTTCCAGTTCCATCATTGTGCTCAGCTCCTCGTAGTGAGGTGGCAATCTTGCTGATCTGAATACATTAAAAACTGCATCTTGTCTATCCACCATCATGGACATCTTGCCTAACTTCACCCTTACAACTGCTTCAACGGTGGCCAGAATCAGCTTCCTGAAATGATGGGAATTACTTCGTCAGCATCATAGTCAAGGATGATGAAGTCCACCAGCAGGATTAACGATATTACTTTAATCAACACATCTTCAATAATGTCCTTAGAATAAATGATGGACTTGTCAGCCAATTGTAATTTAACTATGGTAGGACGTGGTTCTCCTAACCCCAAATTTCTAAACAATGACGCAGGCATGAGATTGATGCTTGCACCCAGATCACATAATGCTGAGACGACCTCTCGGCTTTCAATTATGACTGGAATAGAGAAGTGTAATGCCCCAGAAGCCCTAAGATCAGACCCGAAAATTGAAATGAGAAAACTGAAAAATCTACATCAGGTCACAAAACGAGTCGTTCTGTGACCCATGGAATTGACCACGAGTTGTTAGGTGACTCGTGGTGAGGGTTTGGCCTTAAGTTATGAAATTTTGTGATGGAAAGACACCACGGGTTTGAACATGAGTCGTGGTCAGACCACACAACTCGTTGAGTCAACCGTGGTCAAAATCAGTCAAGGGTCAGTGAGATTTTGGATAGTGGAAGCCACGAGAAGTGACCACGGGTCGTGGTCACCAATCACGATTCAGTAGGTCCCTCGTGGGGACCCATGGAGGAAATTGGATAGTGTACACGACGACAGCAGGACAAGACTCATCCCCTGTGACCATGACTCGTCCAATCCCTCATTGAGACTGGCAGTCAGTTTTTAACTGCGAATTTATTAAGGGTGTTATCACCATTCCTAAGCCCTAGGGTCCTATACTATGTCATTTTAAGCTGTTTTCAAGATGTATTAAGATAGGTTGAGTCATTCTAGCCTATTCAAAACTCATGCATGCAAAGTTTAAGAGTGTAGAGGGTGATCAAGCCAAAAACAACCCCAAGGTTCTTCATCAATCGTTCTTCAATTCCTCATGGGCAAGTAAGGAAGTGATAGAATCTAAGTCTCTCAGGTATGTAGGGTTAAGAGTGGGTGTTTTTCGTTCACACCCATGCCCAACCTCTCCTAATTCATGAATTTTATTTGAAAATCTTATGGGGGTTTTATCCCAATTTCTTATGAAGACCTAATGATCTATTTATGGGTTACTACTTCTCATATTTCATGTCATATTTTACAAATCATGGGAAGATTTTACAACTAATTCGATTAAAAATTTAATGATTTAAATTTCTATTAAATTATGCCCAATAATACATGTTCTATGATAAATCAAGTTATGATTTTACTTTGATTTTTGATGTTCTTTAACCTATCATGATTTATGATTTATGATTTATGATATGGACTTACTCAAATTCCCATCATGAATTTATGATCCCTAAGTATATACTTGTTTTACAAGTATGCATGAACCTTATGATTTACGATTTATGATTATGGCCGACTCACGGGCCTTTTCTTCGTGGCTAGTTCACGTATTTACGAACATGATTATGATTATCATTATTTAACTAGCCCATGAATCTCATATATATTATTCTTTGTGCACTATATATATTTTGGGAGTAGTATTTAACACCGAGTAGGTTCGGGGCTCAGGTTTTACCCCGAATCTTGGAATTATGTACCACCTTAGGTCATGATGGGACCTCCCTTGAGACTATCCCTTTTTTTTCAAAATGGGCCTTTAATGAGTGATATCATGCCTTTCATATTTCTACCCTTGGCAAGGTATAAAAATCCTCCCAACTAGGGGTTTACAGGTCGGGCTCCATGTGTGCTCATATAGGGTATGTCGAATATAAGAATCTCCCACTGTTCCTCATGATTTATGTATGATTATGATTATATACATTGGCTCAACTCATGTTTACTAAGCTTTTCTCTCGAGAGTATGATTATGAATGATTTATGAATGTTTTAAAACCTTGAGCCTTATGTTACATTATGATATTTATGTTATGATCATGTTGTCCTACTCTTATGCACTTTTATGTATTTTAAACATCCGTTTTACTTACCTTTCATACTCGGTATATTTCTCGTATTGACCACATACTCTATGCTGTATCGTTTTATGATATAGGCTTTGGTACTCAGATTCATCCTCGACCCTAGCCAGCTTTCGAAGTAGCATCAGTCTTTATTGGTGAGTCCTCATCTGTCGAGGGCCCCTCTTTTATTCATACATGTTAGTGTATTTCAGTTTCAGTTTTAGAGACTAAGTTGGGGCATTGTCCTCTCAACTCATCAGTGATAGAGGCTTTCTCGGACATAGTTTATATTCAGCTTTAAACGCATGTGATGTATTTTAGATGCTATGTTATGATTAGACTTCCGCTATAATATGTATGTTGAATCTTCTGCTTTTATTGATTGAGTTAGTTGAATGTTCATGCCATGGGTCGACTCAAAGTCTCTCGGGGTTCCTTGTCCCATGTCTCGATCCGGGCCTATGTTCGGGTCGTGACATGAAGCTCCCGAGATCTTTCAATTTCTTCAAAATTTTGTTTTGAATCCAGGTACTGCACTCTTCTGTGAGATCTATAGTTTCAAATTTTGTGAGCCTTCACTTATTTGCCACAATATCCTTCAGATATTTGGTGTACTTAGGAACCTCTTGCAATAACTCCACCAATGGCAGATTCACATGTACCTACTTCAACATGTCAAGAAACTTCTTACAAGTTGCATCCACCTTCTGCTCTTTGAATGTCTGTGGAAAAGAAAGGGGTGGTCTAGCTTCTACCACTTTTTGTTGTGAATGACTTGACTCCCCAACCTCCTACTTGGACTCTACAACCAGTTCTGTCTCTGCTTTGTTAACTCTGGATATCACTTCATCCAGCTCCTTTCCACTACGGAAAGATATTGTGCTGACATTCTTCTTGGGGTTCTTCTCAGTGTTACATGGAAGTTTCCCTGTGGTCTGTTTATCTGCTGAAGGGCCAACTGATACATTTGCATTTCCAATTCGTGGATTGACTTTTGCATCTCATTAAAAACCTGAGTCTACTGAACCATCCACTACTTCATGGTCTCCTCTAAAGAACTGTCATGCTTTTGGCCTAAGGTCTTTGGAAGTTGTTTGGGGGCCTCTAAAAAATATGATTTCCTCTCTATAGGAGATTAGTTGCATTCCTGTACCCCTGATTGTAACTGTTTCCTGCAAACCTCCACTATTACCTTGTTTACCTAGAAAATAGATAGATTTTGGATTTAGTAGACAACCTAAATATGCATGACCTTCTCCACACACCTCACATGATGGCAATTAAGTCTGAACTTGCTAAATCTGATGAACCTGACTTACAACTGGTATGGTCACTAACTTGTTGATCACATTCACCAATTGACTAATATCTGCCCAAATTGCTGCTACACCATCAACCTCAAGTTTCCCTGGGACTTTGGTTGTTGTAAAACCTCTACCTGAATCTTGCTAATCTTGGCTACCAGCTGACATGAGATTCAACGCAGCCTCTATCTCATTATAGCTTTTGGACAAGATTTTCCCTTGTGTGATAGCGTCTAGTAAAATCTTAAACTCTAGCTTTAGCCCTTCTATGAAGTTGTGCCCAATGATATCCTTTGGTTGCATATGGTGCAGACAATCTCGCAAGTATCCCTTGTATATTTCCCAAGCTTGAGCCAGGGTCTTACCATCCTTCTGAACAAATCCGGATATCTTTCCTCTCAACTCCTTCGTTCTCCTCGAAAGGAAAAACCTATTTATGAACTTGTTGGAAAGAGCTTCCCAAATAGTGATGGACCCATCTGGCTCATTCTGAATCCACTCTTTCACTTCTCCAATTAGTGAAAACGGGAACAAAGTGAGTTTAACATACTCAGCCGAAATATTTTGATAGTGAAAATTCTCATTAAGTTCCATGAATATCATCAAATGCCTATGGGGATCCTCACGCGGCTTGACCTAATATTGACAAGTGTTTTGAATCAAACCATGGTTCCCTCTTTTAACTCTAAGTTTCTGAGGGTGGATGGCTTGATGATCGCTTTGGAAGTGTTCTCCAAGTTTGGCCGAGCAAAATTTAGCACTAGAAGCATGTCTTGGTTGTTGCCCTGTGCTTGTCCATTATTCTCTGCCATTTCTAACCTATGAAAATTTCTCTCAATTTCCAAATCAAAGTGAGCCAAGGGTTGTCCTTGAATTCTAGTAGTTGGCATACACCGAATAAACACCATCTGAAATTTACAACAACCAACAACAAACGTAAAGTGCAGAATAGTGTAATAAAAATCCTAACCACAAATAATAAATTAATTCAAGTCCCCATCAATGGCATAAAAAATTTGGTATCGCTAATCGCACATGGTCTTCAAGTAATAAAGGATGGTGAAGTCTCAATATCAAGTCCCAATATCATACCGTAGAGATTTGACAGATTAATTACTTAAGTTTGAAATTTTATTTCACTATTCAAGTAAACATAAATAAAACGGGAAAATGATTTTGGGATTATTTTTCTAACTTTGGAATGTAAATTGAACTAAGAAGTAACTTCATTTGCAAAATATTTTGTAATTCAAATGATGACAGAAATCCAGGGTCTTAGCATTTTTCTCTCAGGTTGAGTTTTAGAATTTGAAAATACACTAAATAATATTCTTCTAAGATTTCTAGTTGCAAGTTACGAACTTACTTCTCAACTATTCTCCCAAATAGACAAAAATTATTTCATGAATAACACTTGTACCCCTATGGTTGTAGGAGAAACATGAGATGACGGTTGAAGCTACTTGGCTCAACTGAATAGGGTAGCAAGGTATATCCCTATCTTCAACAATGAAATCAACTCTTGAATTATTAAACAAGATAATTAAAACCTATTCTATGCTTCCTTTTAATCCTCATTAGTCCCTCTCCCTAGTTCAACCAATGAGCCAACAGATAATATTCATAAGGTGATCAGTATAACGAAATAATATTAAATTAAGTAAGCATAAACAACCTTGAAAAGAAGAATTAAAAGTCTAGAATAAATGAATATTCAAACTAGAACCATCAGCCATGGCCAAAACCCCAGAAAAGGAGTTCAGTCACTCATGTTCAAGTGTAAAACCGAAGAATTCATCATTCGACTTAACAAAGATTATGTAAAGAAGAAAAACCTAGAAGAAAATGAACTTCTTGTCTCTCCCCCAAGAGACTACGTACAATTGATCAATGTGCTAAAAAAATCCCTAACAAATACCCCTAGACAATGTATTTATAAGCTAGGTAATAAATGACTCTTTTTACCACAAGTAATTTAGCTTTTAGACATAGAAAATCCATTCCGAATAGGCCCTGGTGCGCTGCACCACTCATCTTGCCAAACCTGGCTTGAATTACCTCTAAAGTTTGGTCTCTGACGTGCCGCACCAGCCATCTCACCAAGGTGTTAGTCAAAATTCTGCAATTCTGGGACATGGCATGCCACTTCTGCCAATGCACTAGAGTGTTAGAAAATTTTCTCAAGTATGAAACCTCTCTAGCATGTCGCTCCACTCAATTCTCCATGTTATTGATCAAAAATTCTTCTGAAGTTCGAGCTTTGGCGCGTCACGCCAACTATCTCATCAGGCCAAATTTTCTCGAATTCTCCTTTCTTCACACCTTGGATCATTTTTGAGTCTTTTTCCATATGTTACTTGCTAAAACCATCTAAAAATACTTTAGCTAATTTAACGCACACATTCATGAAATCATGTATTTCATAAGGATAAACATCTCAAAATAAGGTAAAAGAGGGGTAAACGTATGGCAAATGGGCATAAGAATATACCCAACATCAAGGATCTGTTCTATTTTTCATCATCCTCCAACTTTTGTGGTTGATTTATTTGAGGAAGAATCCACAACTTCTTTGGTGCCAACACTAGTACCTGGAGGTGAAACAACATAGGTGAGCCAACAAGTTTTTGTATGATCATCAAAGCTCTCCCTCAAATGTCTAACTTTTTTTATCAATCCCTCACCTATAAATTAGGAACAAAGTACCAGCAGTAATAAGTTAATACTCACTAGTGTGAATGTTTTTGTATCTGATACTAGCATTTCCTTGGAACATACTTATCCTTGTATGTTGTTACCCACTTAATATAAAAGTAAGTATTTTCTTTAATAATAAAAAGGCTTATTTTCTATTGTGTATTATTTATTTAGATGTTTGAGTGCTTTTTATAAGTTTGATTATTTTGGTTCTGGTTTCTTAGATATATCACGTGTTCTAACCTTCTTCCAAAATGGACTATTGCATAGATGGACAATTATACTACAAATAGAGGCAAAAAGGGACAATTTAATTATAATGGATAAGGTGTACAGGGCAAATAGAGGATTTGAGCGGAATTTGGATGTGAAAAATCTATTGAATCAACTAGCATAAAATTTGTTCCTATATTCGTTCAATCTAAAGGTACTTTTAATATGGAGCAAGGACCTAAAATAGTCCTATATCTATTTACTAAAAAAATCATCATTTTGATTGGAAGTAAAATTTGTAAAGAACGGTTAAAAGCGTGGTTGATTACAAGAGTGAATATTTCTCAAAGAAATAGAAAAATACAAGGGGAAGGTCAAGAGCCTTCTTCCATGGAAACTTTCAGAAAAGAAAAAGATTTCTAAAATGATTTCTAGGATTTTCTGATGCCTTTTATCCTTTTCAGAGGACACTTTATAGTAAAAGAATTCGATTTGTGGCTTCAATGTGAAATGATTACAATCCTAACACTAAAAAAGTTACCTAGTAGCATGTACCTAGGCTCAATGCTAGGCTGATTGGTGGCAGATTGATGCAAAGCTCGAGATTGATTGTTGATCTACCCACGGATAATTATGAGGGTGTTCCAATTGTTATCTGATTCTTCCCCTGGGAGGAGGTCCGCTGGTTACCTGGTCATAAGGTAGCCTGAGTTATCTTGAGACAGCATCAGTCCAAGATGCACCGGGGATGATCCATCCAAACTTTCCTAAGCTGGAGCAAGCCTCTCATAGGTTCTAATTCAACTGTAACACCCCAAAAGTCCCTAAGATCAGACCTTAGGGGTTGAATGGAGAAAACATGAAAATCTACACCAGGTTACAGAATGAGTCATCAAGTGACTCTTGGTGTGACCTTGTTATACCCCTTAGGATTCCCGGCACCTAGATGGCCTATTCGTGCATTGGTCAAGCATATCTGGAAGCCATACGTGCTAGAGAAAGGCCGGGGAAAAGACCGGACGAGTAACCTGTCGAACCATCGCGGGAGGAGTCGAGGCAGAGCCCCTCCACGATGGCAGCGTGTCACGGAGGTGAAGCCTCCACATTGGCTCCGTGACACGTTGGCCTTGTCCAGGCTCAAGTATATAAAGCCCCAATTCGGTTTATTTTGGTTTTAAATCATAAAAATTTCCATAAAACAGAGAGGAAAAACCAGAGAAAGGAAAAGAACGAAGAGGGTAATATAATTTCGTCCGATTACGCTGCCAAACGCAGTCCAAACATAAATTAACCTCAGATACCGAGGTATTTAGCATCAAAGAGCATTCCTACGAATTTAGTTTCGTGAAATACGGTCGACGAATCGTCGAGCTACCGAGCTAAGGTAAGTAGAATTGCTCCAAACTAGTGTCTATGTGCTCCTAGCTGTGAAGTGAATACTTCTCCCTTCTGGACTTCTGGAAAATAGCGAGTTTTCGACCGTCTTTCGATAAGCCTAAGTTTAGGCTATAATTATATTGAAAGTGACATTGTTCTTTAGAATAAAGCTATATTTAGTATTAATTAGCGTATACATGAATGCAGTTGGGAGAAATAGCTGGAGTATTGACCGAGCCTCATCTGACAGATGGATAACTCGAGGTTAAGGTATGTAAAGCTAGTTCCTTCGGCAAGTTAGTAGTCTTAGCCTTGTATAGTACAATAAACTCTGTAGTAGAATTCCCAGAGTTGAATGTTAAGTATTGTGCAAGTTCAGTGAACCTAGTTGGCGTTGTTATATCGTATTTAGTCTGAAAGTTAGAAAAACATGCACCCAAGGGTGAGTTAGTATTTCAGATTCAGTATAGCCTATTACGTGACTAGAAAGCATGTAGTAGAATAAAAGGAACAGATTTTCATAATAAAAGTCAGTAAGGAAAGATCAGATAGACAGACAGTTATGGCTACAGATTAGCCATTCAGACAGATAGTATCTTGGCTACAGATTAGCCGTACAGTTAAACAGAGATTATAGAATCAGTATAATTAGTAAGAATCAGTTCAGTGTAGAAACAGATCAGAATAAGAAGTTAGATTTCAGATAGACTTTTCAGTTATACATGCTTGCTATTTGTATGTGCTGTTTGTTTGTTGAGACTTGTTGTGGCATGTGGGTGTCCCTTTAGCACCGCCACCACCCCTGGTTTATAGCTGTGTCGATACCAGATTCAGATACCGCCACCAGCTGGGCGATGCCGTCTGCCTAGAGGACGATGATGGCCGACCACTATGATAATACGGTTCAGACCACCCTGCTTTCAGGGGTAGTTCAGTTTACTCTGCGCAGAGCCAGATTACCCTATTTACAGGGGCAGATTACTTTGCATGCGCTTGTGGCCGGGGGCAGTTTCAGATACAGATTTTTATAAAATTACCCTGTTGCGTGCTTGCACCCAGGGGCAGTTTTAATTACACACCCCGTGTGCACTTGCGCCCAGAGGCAGGAGTCTTCGGACTCAGACACAGTTTATTGTCAGAGGCCAAGGCCTGAGCTACGTACCCAAGGGGACCGGTAGGAGGAGCTCACAGTTATCAGATAAGTGGAGTGACTTATTTTTGGTCGGTTTAGACCCGGGTAGGGGTAAATAGATTGTGTGTTGGTTGGCACCTTCCGGCTTATGGGGGTCGGTCAGGTATTGTGTGTATTTATATGTATACCTATATGTGCTATTAGATACTGATAGACAGTAAAATGGCACGGCATCAGGTACGCTCAGTTTAGATATAAAATAATTAAACTCTCCCCAGTTGTTCTCAACTAGATAGACTTAGCTACTTCCTGCTTCTGTGTCATGTTACTGGTGTTATTCATTTCAGTTGTGTATTTCAGTTGCTTTACATGCTCAGTACCTGTGGTACTGACGCCCAGTGGGGCGCTGCATTACTTGCCTGCAGGTACTCATAGACGAGGAGGCGATCCCTTGTGATTCTAGTCAGCTATTGAGTATTCAGCTCCTGTCATCCGGAGTCTGATTTCTAGAGGTGTATTTCGTTTTCTTTTGTTGCACAGTACGGGTAGGTCGGGGCCCTGTCCCGATCATTTCTATTGTTATTCCTAGAGGCTTGCAGTCTGTATATTTCCCTGTGGTCAGTTGAGCCGGTCGTGTGAGGTCGTGCAGTTTGTTGTAGTTGGTTAGTATTTCAGTTCCTGTTGGCCGTGTGTGGCCATAACCAGTCGATAGTGGTGACCTTGTCGGTCACGTAATTATCTAGCATACTAAAGTTAAGATACAGAGAATTAGACAGCATGGCGGCCTTGCCGGCCCGCATAAGTTCCCTTGACAGTAGTATGTTTCTGGTTAGCTGTTTTTCAGGTACAGGTGGCTATAGGCCTGTTGGCCGGAGGCTGTGTTTACAGCCGTTATATAGCCCTTTGTTTCCAGGAATTTGAGTTAGAGCCAGCCAGGCACCAGATGTGCTTTGGCTCACCAGATAGCAGTCTAGGTCCTACTAGGGCACCAAGTGCCAGTCATACCCCCCCCCCAGGCGGGGCGTGACAAACTTGGTGTCAGAGCAGGTCGTGTCCCAGGGAGTCTGCAAGCCGTGCTATGTAGAGTCTTGTCTATGGATGTGTCATGCACCACATACCATAGGCAGGAGGCTGCAAGGCATAATAGGATAGTTACCCTTTTTTTCATACTCAGTCGTGCATAGCACAGTACAGTATAGGGTTGGTTCTTTTGAAACTTACCACCTTCTTTGTTTAGAGATACTATGGCAGACCAGTGGCACCCAGCTACAGGCAGGAGATTGGATACAGCAGCGGGCAAAGGCACCAGTAGGATGCCTCATTTACAGCCAGACTTAGCCCGGTCTGAGAGCGATACGGAGGTGTCATCTCGACCCTCCCAGCAGTCTCCGCCTCGCCAGACACCATTTGAGGCAGCACCGCCTCCCACAACTCCTGCACCCACTTCATCTGATCAGGAGCTACGTAGTGCGGTGGTTATGTTGACCCAGATGCTAGCTACTCAGCGTCAGCCAGTACCACCTGCAGCTGCAGAATCTCTAGGTGGGCCAGGTAGTTTCAGGGTTAGAGAATTCTTGGCGTTGGGACCCCCTCAGTTTACAGGGTCTGGTTCAGCGGAGGACCCTCAGGACTTTTTGGACCAGATGCAGAGAATCTTTAAAGTCATGCACGTAACCCCAGCAGGATCAGTTGAGTTAGCCGTGTTCCGATTAAGGGATATTGCTGATTGTGGTACGAAAATTGGGAGAGATCTCAGGGAAGAGATGCAGCCCCTCCTACTTGGTCCAGCTTCTCAGAGGCCTTCCTGGACCACTATTTACCCCGGGAGGTCAGACAGGCCCGGATGGACCAGTTTTTATAATTAGAGCAGGGGGCCAGGAGCATTCGTGAGTATTCTTTACAGTTCGACTCCTTAGCCCGCTATGCTCCAGCATTTGTGGACACCATGTCGTCCAGAGTCCACCGCTTTATTATGGGCCTGAATCTAGATTACATAGAGACGTGCATGACGGCTACTTTGAGAGAGGACATGGACATAGCCAGGGTACAGGCCTTCGCACAGACAATTGAGGGCTTGAGACAGCGACAGCGGGGTGACAGACAGGCGACTTCAGAGCAGCGCCATAGAAGCAGACCCGCTTAGATTCGAGGGGAAATCCCTAGGGGGCCTAGACCATGGTTTTCAGATTGGCCACCCAGATCTTTACCTCCGGTACAGCAGCAGAGAGGCAGATTTGTTCGCCGGAGTCAATCAGAGTCCGGTAGCAATTCACAGACGGTAGCCTCACCTCAGCAACGGAGGGTAGAACAGAGTAGATTTGCATCTACCCCTTGTCCTATATGCCACCGACTACATTCTGGAGCCTGCAAGCAAGGCTTCACAGGGTGCTATTACTGCGGACAAGAGGGGCATTTAATGAGAGATTGTCCATCCAGGGGACAAGGTAGCCGGGATGATCTGGATAGAGCATCAGCAGGGCCACGAGTTCCAGCAGCCTCAGCAGGGCGCAGACCCTCATGTTCAGCAAATAGGGGCCGAGGTAGATCAGGAGCCTCTGGCTCAGGTGCAGGCCCCAGCCGTACCTATGCATTACTAGGGAGGCAGGATTCAGAGGCATCTCCCGACGTGGTCATAGGTACATTGATTATCTGCTCACACCCTATTTAGGTACTGATTGATCCAGGATCCACCCTGTCGTATGTTACTCCGTTTGTGGCACGAAAGTTCAATATTGCACCAGAATTATTACAGCAGCCCTTTTCGGTATCCACACCCGTCGGTGACTCGATCGTAGCTAGCAGAATTTACCGGGGGTATACAGTAGAGGTTGCTGATCGTCAGACCACAGTAGATCTGGTCGAGCTAGAAATGATAGACTTCGATGCCATAATGGGTATGGATTGGCTAGTGCCGTGCTTTGCCAATGTTGAATGTTGGACCAAGACGGTCCGATCCCACTTTCCAGGAGAAGCAGTGCGGGAGTGGAAGGGCAGCACCGCTACGCCAAAAGGTAGGTTTATTTCCTACCTTCAGGCGAGGAAATTGATATCTAAGAGATGTATTTACCATCTAGTCAGAGTTCAGGATGTCCGAGCAGAATCTCCGACACTCCAGTCTGTTCCGGTGGTGAACGAGTTCCCTGATGTGTTTCCGGATGAGTTACCTGCTCTTCCCCCAGAAAGGGAAATAGATTTTGCTATTGATTTGTTACCAGGCACTCAGCCTATATCAATTCTTTCCTACCGTATGGCTCCTGCAGAACTCAGAGAATTAAAGGAGCAGCTGAAAGATTTGCTAGACAAAGGTTTCATCCGGCCGAGTACTTCACCATGGGGTGCGCCAGTTCTATTTGTGAGAAAGAAAGATGGCTCACTCCGTATGTGTGTAGATTATCGGCAGTTGAACAAAGTGACGGTAAAGAACAAGTACCCGCTTCCCAGAATTGATGACTTATTTGATCAGTTGCTGGGAGCCAGATACTTTTCTAAGATTGACTTGCGGCCTGGATATCACCAGGTTCAAGTACGTGAAAGAGATATTCCTAAGAAGGCGTTCAGGACCCGATATGGACATTTTGAATTTCTAGTCATGTCCTTTGGGCTAACGAATGCCCCGGCAATATTCATGGACCTGATGAACAGTATTTTCAGACCTTTCCTGGACTTGTTCGTAATAGTATTTATTGATGACATTCTGGTGTATTCTCGCTCTGAAGCAGATCACCGGACTCATTTGCGGACAGTGCTCCAGATCCTCAGGGACCGCCAATTATATGCTAAATTTTCTAAGTGTAAATTCTGGCTTAATTCAGTAGCCTTTTAGGGCATATTGTGTCGGATGCTGGTATACAGGTTGACACGCAGAAGATAGAAGCAGTCAAATCATGGCCTAGGCCTACCACTCCGACCGAAGTCCGCAGTTTTCTGGGATTAGCGGGATGTTACAGGAGGTTTGTTGAGGGATTCTCTACCATAGCAGCACCTCTGGCTAAACTGACGCAGAAAGCAGCAAAGTTTCAATGGACAGAGGCATGCGAGCAGAGCTTCCAGGAGTTGAAAGACAGATTAACCTCCGCCCCAGTGTTAGCCTTGCCGGAAGGTACAGAAAGTTATTCAGTATATTGTGACGCATTAGGCATTGGGTTAGGTTGTGTGTTGATGCAGCATGGTAAGGAGATTGCATATGACTCCAGACATCTGAGGAAACACGAGAGGAATTATCCTACCCACGACCTGGAGTTAGCCGCAGTGATCCACGCCTTGAAAATGTGGAGACATTATCTGTACGGCGTCCATGTTGATATTTTCACATATCACAAGAGCCTACAGTATATCTTCACTCAGAGGGAGCTGAATCTGCGGCAACGGCACTGGTTGGAGTTGTTAAAAGATTATGATGTGAACATTCTGTACCACCTGGGAAAAGCTAATGTTGTAGAAGATGCTCTCAGTCGAAAGTGCATGAGGAGCTTGGCGTATTTGCAGCCCGAGCAGCAGGAATTGGTCAGGGAAATACATCAGTTAGCTAGCCTAGCCGTTCGTGCAGCGGAAACAGAGGACAGTAGAGCGGTAATTCAGAACACTGCTGTGGCATCGTTGGTTGTGGAAGTGAAAGAACGGCAATTTGAGGATCCTGACCTAGTTCAGCTTAAGATTATATTCCCCTAGGGAAGGCTCCAGGGTTCCGGGTAACAGAGGATAGAATGTTGCGTTGTAAAGATCGTTTATGTGTTCCCAATGTTTCAAACCTCCACCAGCGGATTATGAACGAGGTACATTACGCCCGTTATTCCCTTCACCCCGTGCGACAAAAATGTACCATGACATCAAAGGGAACTACTGGTGGCCAGGTATGAAAAGGGAAATTGCTGAATTTGTAGCCCAGTGTCCTAACTGCCAACAGGTGAAAGCAGAACACCAGAAGCCAGGCGGGTTAACTCAGGACATAGTTGTACCTCTCTGGAAATGGGAAGCAGTGAATATGGATTTTGTGGCAGGATTACCCCGTACCAGACACAGACATGACTCTATATGGGTGATAGTTGATAGATTGACTAAATCAGCTCATTTCCTGCCAGTAAGAACTACTTTCTCGGCTGAAGATTATGCGGAGTTGTATATCCGAGAGATAGTCAGATTGCACGGAGTGCCAGTATCCATTATTTCAGACAGAGGAGCGCAGTTCACGGCTAGGTTTTGGCAATCGTTCCAGAAGGGACTGGGAATGCAGATTAATCTGAGCACAGCTTTCCACCCTCAGACAGACGGGCAGGCTGAGCGCACTATTCAGACGCTCGAGGATATGTTGCATGCATGTGTGCTAGACTTTGGTGGTAGCTGGGACGAGCATTTGCCGCTGATAGAATTTGCTTATAATAATAGCTATCACTCGGCTATTCAGATGGCACCTTTTGAGGCTTTATACGGACGAAAGTGCAGATCGCCGGTTGGCTGGTTCGAAGTAGGGGAATCAGCGATGATTGGGCCAGACATTGTTCAGCAGTCAGAAGAGAAAGTAAAGCTTATCAGAGAACGCCTATTGACTGCACAAAGTCGCCAGAAATCATATGTAGATGTACGGCGCAGAGACCTGGAGTTCAACGTGAATGACTGGGTATTTCTGAAAGTGTCTCCGATGAAAGGGGTGATGAGATTCGGTAAGAAGGGTAAGCTCAGTCCGAGGTTTGTTGGGCCTTATCAGATTTGTCGGAGGATAGGCCGAGTAGCATATGAGTTAAACTTGCCTCCAGAGCTAGAATCCATTCATCCCGTCTTTCATGTGTCCATGCTGAGGAAATGCATAGGAGACCCATCCAGAGCAGTCCCAGTCCAGGATATCTAGGTTACCGAAGAGCTGGCCTATGAAGAGGTTCCAGTAGCCATCCTAGACAGGCAGGTTCGTAGATTGAGAACTAAGGATATTGCATCTATCAAGGAATTGTGGCGTAACAGGAACCAAGAGGAGATGACGTGGGAAGCTGAAGAAGATATGAAAGCTAGATATCCTCACCTATTCCAGGCCTAGTCAGGCGACAGGTATGTCCGTATTATTACTTATATAGTACCTTATGGTTGTATATGTATAAGTGAGAGAGATTGATGTTTAGCTATCCAGCAAATCTTAAAGTATTGCGTGCAGTACCTGTGTTGGACTTTTTTGCATTTCAGGTTTTTGCTATAGTCCATATTACAGGGGAAACTCTGCCGAAATATTTCTAGGTAGTAAGTTGAGAAGTCCTCTAGATAAAAGTTTACATTCGAGGATGAATGTTCTTAAGGGGGGAGAATGTTATACCCCGTAGGATTTCCAGCACCTAGATGGCCTATTCGTGCGTTGGTCAAGCATATTTGGAAGCCATACGTGCTAGAGAAAGGCCCGGAAAAAGACCGGATGAGTAACCTGTCGAACCATCGCGTGAGGAGCCGAGGCAGAGCCCCTCCGCGATGGCAGCGTGTCACGGAGGTGAAGCCTCCACGTTGGCTCCGTGACACGTTGGCCTTGTCCAGGCTCAAGTATATAAAGCCCCACTTCGGTTTATTTTGGTTTTAAATCATAAAAATTTCCATAAAACAGAGAGGAAAAACCAGAGAAAGGAAAAGAACGAAGAGGGTAATATAATTTCGTCCGATTACACTGCCAAACGCAGTCCAAACCTAAATTAACCTCAGATACCAAAGTATTTAGTAGCAGAGAGCATTCCTACGGATTTAGTTTCGTGAAATACGGCCAATGAATCATCGAGCTACCGAGCTAAAGTAAGTAGAATTGCTCCAAACTAGTGTCTATGTGCTCCTAGCTGTGAAGTGAATACTTCTCCCTTTTGGACTTCTGGAAAATAGCGAGTTTTCGATCGTCTTTTGATAAGCCTAAGTTTAGGCTATAATTATATCAAAAGTGACATTGTTCTTTAGAATAAAGCTATATTTAGTATTAATTAGCGTATACATGAATGCAGTTGGGAGAAATAGCTGGAGTATTGACCGAGCCTCGTCCAACAGACGGATAACTCGAGGTTAAGGTATGTAAAGCTAGTTCCTTCGGCAAGTTAGTAGTATTAGCCTTGTATAGTACAATAAACTCCGTAGTAGAATTCCCGGAGTTGAATGTTAAGTATTGTGCAAGTTCAATGAACCTAGTTGGCGTTGTTATATCGTATTCAGTCTGAAAGTTAGAAAAGCATGCGCCCAAGGGTGAGTTAGTATTTCAGATTCAGTATAGCCTATTACGTGACTAGCAAGCATGTAGTAGAATAAAAGGAACAGATTTTCATAATAAAAGTCAGTAAGGAAAGATCAGATAGACAGACAGTTATGGCTACAGATTAGCCATTCAGACAGATAGTATCTTGGCTACAGATTAGCTGTACAATTAAACAGAGATTACAGAATCAGTATAATTAGTAAGAATCAGTTCAGTGTAGAAACAGATCAGAATAAGAAGTTAGATTTCAGATAGACTTTTCAGTTATACATGCTTGCTATTTGTATGTGTTGTTTGTTTGTTGAGACTTGCTGTGGCATGTGGGTGTCCCTTTAGCGTCCCCACCACCCCTGGGTTATAGCTATGTCGATACCAGATTCAGATACCGCCACCAGCTGGGCGATGCCGTCTGCCTAGAGGACGATGATGGCCGACCACCATGATAATACGGTCCAGACCACCCTGCTTGCAGGGGTAGTTCAGTTTACTCTGCGCAGAGCAAGATTACCCTATTTATAGGGGCAGATTACTCTGCGTGCGCTTGTGGCCGGGGGCAGTTTCAGATACAATTTTTTATAAAATTACCCTATTGCGTGCTTGCACCCAGGGGCAGTTTTAATTACACACCCCGTGTGCACTTGCGCCCAGAGGCAGGAGTCTTCGGACTCAGACACAGTTTATTGTCAGAGGCCAAGGCCTGAGCTACGTACCCAAGGGGACCGGTAGGAGGAGCTCACAGTTATCAGATGAGTGGAGTGACTTATTTTTGGTCGGTTTAGACCCGGGTAGGGGTAAATAGATTGTGTGTTGGTTGGAACCTTCCGGCTTATGGGGGTCGGTCAGGTATTGTGTGTATTTATATGTATACCTATATGTGCTATTAGATACTGATAGACAGTAAAACGGCATGGCATCAAGTACGCTCAGTTTAGATATAGAATAATTAAACTCTCTCCAATTGTTCTCAACTAGATAGACTCAGCTACTTCCTGCTTCTGTGTCATGTTACTAGTGTTATTCATTTCAGTTGTGTATTTCAGTTGCTTTACATGCTCAGTACCTGTGGTACTGACACCCAGTGGGGCGCTGCATTACTTGCCTGCAGGTACTCATAGACGAGGAGGTGATCCCTCGTGATTCCGGTCAGCTATTGAGTATTCAGCTCCTGTCATCCGGAGTCTGATTTCCTGAGGTGTATTTCGTTTTCTTTTGTGGCACAGTACGTGTAGTTTGGTGCCCTGTCCCGATCATTTCTATTGTTATTCCTAGAGGCTTGCAGTCTGTATATTTCCCTGTGGTCAGTTGAGCCGGTCGTGTGAGGCCGTGCAGTTTGTTGTAGTTGGTTAGTATTTCAGTTCCTGTTGGTCGTGTGTGGCCATAACCAGTCAGTAGTGGTGACCTTGTCGGTCACGTAATTATCTAGCATACTAAAGTTAAGATACAGAGAATTAGACAGCATGGCGGCCTTGCCGGCCCGCATAAGTTCCCTTGACAGTAGTATGTTTCTGGTTAGCTGTTTTTCAGGTACAGGTGGCTATAGGCCTGTTGTCCGGAGGTTGTGTTTACAGCCGTTATATAGCCCTTTGTTTCCAGGAATTTGAGTTAGAGCCAGCTAGGCACCAGATGTGCTTTGGCTCACCAGATAGCAGTCTAGGTCCTACTAGGGCACTAGGTGCCAGTCATACCCCCCCCCCCCCCAGGGCGGGGCGTGACAGACCTAATGGGTCATTACGTGACCCGTTAAGTGGTGCCAAGTTTGGAAAAAATATTATCATCATCCAGTGGTAACATATGAAGTGATGTGTCTTCAAAACTCACCATTAGTCATTGTATTAGCCATCAGGTGTGTAGTGCTGCAGAAGAGGTTGAATTCCAGTGATTCGAGAGGGATTGAGGGATGAGTCGTCATTCCTCCTAACAACTCATTAAGCTAACCGTGGGGTGAGCAAGATCAGAGAATGGAAAACTTCAATGATTTCTATAGGTAAGGACCACGAGTCATCAAAGGACCTAACGAGTCGTTAGGTCACTCGTTGGGACTGGCAGTGTTTAATTTTCTTGTCGAATCATTAAGGGTATTTTCACAATACCTAAGCTCCTGAGTCCTAAACCATGTCATTTTAAGCTTGGAAAAGAGTGCCTTAAGGGGAATATTCACCATAGAATTATCATTCTACTCCTATCACCCTAATTAGAAGACCGAGATCTCTCAAGGCTTACAGAACAAGCTAGGGTTCTTCACTCTCATCCTCTTAAATTCTCCTTGGCCTTTCAAGATCAGGTTAGAAAATTAGATTACCCAAGTATGTAGGGCCATGAATGAGGAATTCTTTCCATCCTCATGCCAAAATTTCTCCTCAAGTTCATGAATTCAAGTTCTTAATCAAGTGTATTGACTCCAAGGCTTTTAACCCAATTTTATAAAATTATCTATACTATGTCTATAGGTCTAATCCCCTCATATTCTAATGTATATTTTAAGTCTAATAGATAGATTTTACACTCAATTTATTATAAATTCATGATTTGAAGTTATTATAAATTATGCCCTATTATGCAAGATTTTTGAAAATTCAAGCTTATGATCCATGATTTCAAGCATGATGAATTATCTAGTATGCATGAATATGTATGAACTCTCAACTTATGATTTCATGATTTTGACTATGAAATATATTTCAAGTATGCATGATTTTATAATTTAGGCAAGCCCATGCAAGTAACTATGCTTATTATGTTTTTATCCATGGCTAACAAGATCGATTATGATATATTTTGGAGTCGAGACTCCCAATGTTTAGATTTGAGCTATGTTTTGAGAATATGATTATATGAGAAATATGTATGTTTTGGGAGTAGTGTCTGACACCAAGTAGGCCATGGGTTCCGAGGTTCTCTTGTCTCATAACTACGCACCTATGTAGGTATATATTTGGGACCTCTTAAAAGAGTGGTTTCCCTGCCAGAAGGCACATTGTTATATCACACCTTATTCATTATTTGCCCTGGCAAGGCTTAGGATGGATCTCCTCTATGTGGGCAAGACATGGGACTATCATACACTCATACATGGTGGTTGTCGGTTATGACGAGTCTCCTATTATTCCTTATGATTTCAGTTACTCATGTTCAAGACTTATGTTGTTATGTTTTACAGCAGATTTAACCCAATGATTAGTTTATGAGCTTTTACTTATGATTTAAGCCATTACAAGCCATATAATTTGTATTTTTAAATCTTAGGTATGTTCAATTATGATAACCAGCATATGAATATGTTTATCTCATATACAACTTTTAGCATGCAGTCCTTACTCTCATGATCTATTTGATTTATATGCATGTTTTCAGTTAACATTTTAATAGCGTGTTTTACTTACCTTGCATACTCAAGTACATTCTAAGTACGTACAACATACTCTATGCTATATCATTTCATGATATAGGTTCGGGCAGTCAGACTCAGCCATGCCAATAGTCCTGCTCCTATCTCAGCCCAGTTCAGTCCTAGTGTTTGTAAGTCCTCATTTTCCAAGGGTGTTCTTTTATTTATGTAGTTCTATTAGTTAGTTTCAAACTTGGAGTTAGTTGGGTGCTTGTGCCAGCATCTCATTAGATAGTAAAGCCTTTTCAAACATAGACTAGCATGTTCAACTTGTGGCTCAGTGTAATGATGTTAACGCTTCTATTCACGTTTTATAATGTTTATACTTCTGCATATTCATGTTTAAGGTTTTAAGTTTCCTCTTTAAGTTATTCTCTTGAGTTTCTATGTACATGCCATAGGTTAGCTTGGAGCCATTCATGGTTCTAGGCCTCGTGTCTCGATCCGAGGTCCAGCTCGGGTTTTTACAAACTTAGTATTAGAGAGAAAAGTTTTTAGGTGTGTCCTAGGGTGTCTAAAATCCGCATAAGTAGAGTCTTTTCCATGGGTGAAGCATACCACACTTATGGAGAAGAGGCTATGAGACATTTTATGAAACCTCCCTTCTTTTATGATCTATGTCGTGCAATAAAGTACCTCTCAATTCCTCTAACTCGTGCTATATGCGTTTGCAGAAATATGCCTCCATGCCAAGTTAATGGAAGGAGAAATGGCAACGGGAATGGCCATGACAATGGTGATGATGATGGGCATCAGCCAGGCCCACTAGCTCTAACGGATTCCTGGCCCGAGCAGGTCACTCATGCTGAGTTCAGGGTGGCATTTTTAGATGTTGGCATAGGTCATGACTGCTCAGGTCAATCAGCAGGCAGTGGCCCATGTTCCTCAGAACGGGAACACAACAACAACTAGAATATAAGATTTTCTCAGGATGAACCCACCTGAGTTTCTAGCATCCAAGGTGGATGAAGACCCATATGAGTTTATTGAGGAAGTGCAGAAGATCAACCAGATTATGGGGATGACCGGAGAAGAGAGTGCATACTTAGTCTCCTATCAGCTGAAGGGGGTTGTTTACATATGGTTCCTCTAGTGGAAAGATAGTAGGGGAGTCAGAGCGGTCCTCATGAGTTGGGATGAGTTCTTGACTGCTTTTTTGGAAAGGTTTTTCCCTAGAGATTTGAGGAGGCAAAGGCGGTGGAGTTCGTCAATTTGAAGCAGAATCATAGGAACTTCCAGGAGTATGCCTTGAAGTTTACCCGGCTGTCTAAGTATGTGCTAGTTGCGGATCAGAGAGCTCGTATGAGCAAGTTTATGAATAGAGTAGCAGATTCACTAGTCAAGGAGTATAGGACCGCCATGCTAAACAGTTAAATTTCTCCTGGTTGGTAATATACGCCCAGCAGATAGAGGCAGAGCAGGTGAGGAGAAGGAGAGAGAGGCAAAGAGGGCCAGGATAGGGAGCTATGGGCAGTTCCAGCATAGATCCGGTGGTGAACGTCGTCCTCAGCCCCAGCTCCATCAGCAGCCAGTGTTCTATCCAGACCGAGAGGAGATCAGAGAGGCAGAGCGTCAGGCTCTACGGGACAGAGGAGCATGTCAGGGGAGCACACTTTTCCGGCTTGTAGGAAGTGTGGCAAGAAACACCCGGGCAAGTGCATGGCTGGTATTGATGGTTGTTTCGAGTGTGAGAAGCCCATACATATACTCAGAGATAGTCCTTCCACTAGACCAGGTGAAAGTAGAGGTTGTTCCCCAACTACTACTTCAGCAGCTCCAGCAGCTCGCCCACAGCGTCAAAATAGATATTATGCACTATCCTCTTGTCAGGAGCAGGAGGTCTCTCCTGATATGGTCACTGGTATATTATGAATATTATATCTTGATATGTATGAATTATTAGATCCAGGGGCTACCTTATCTTTTACGACTCTTTATGTTGCTATTAGTTTTGGAGTCAGTCCCGAAATCCTGTCAGAACCCTTCTAAGTCTCTATTCTTGTCGATGAGTCAGTTATAGCTCGACGGGTGTACAGAAATTTCCCTATCACGATTCTTCAAAAAGTCACCTCAACAGACCTAATGGAGTTAGATATGATCGACTTAAATGTTATATTCGGTATGGATTGGTTACATGCATGTTATGTCTCAGTCAATTGTAGAACTCGTACGATGGAGTTCCAATTTCCAGGTGAGCTAGTCCTAGAGTGGAAGGGTAGTTCAATTGTGCCTATTGGTTGCTTTGTTCCCTATCTCAAGGCCAGAAAAATGATCTCTAAGGGCTATGTATATCATCTAGTTCGGGTCAAGGATACTACGTCTGAGACCCCGACTCTTCAGTCAGTTCCTGTTGTATGTGAGTATCCGGAGGTATTTCCAAATGATCTACCAGGAGTCCCTTCCAAGTGGGAGATTGACTTTGGTGTCCTTCTTGTTGATACGCAGCCTATATCTATTCCTCCTTACAAAATGGCTCCAGCTGAGTTAAAGGAGTTGAAAGAGCAATTGAAAAATCTCCTAGATAAGGGATTAATCAAACCTATCAAATCCCCATGGGGAGCTCCAATTCCCTTTATTCAGAAGAAGGACGACTCCCTTAGAATGTGTATTGATAATTGGCAGTTGAATAAGGTCACAATCAAGAATATCTCCTCTCAAAGATTGATGACTTGTTTGGTCAGCTTTAGGGCGCTAAGTGCTTCTCAAATATAGACCATAGATACGGATATCATCAGCTCAGAGTTGGGAGAGTGACATTCCGAAGATAGCCTTTAGGACTCTGTATGATCATTATGAGTTCATAGATATGTCTTTTAGACTAACTAATGCTCTTGCAGCTTTTATGGACTTGATGAACAGGGTGTTCAAATAGTATTTGGATATGTTCGTAATTGTCTTTATAGATGATATTCTTATATACTCTTAGAGCAAGGAGGAGCATGTCCCTCATTTGAGTATCGTGTTGCAAACTCTCAAAGATCACTAGTTGTTTGCTAAATTTAGCAAGTGTGAGTTTTGGTTGAACTCGATAGAATTTTTAGGACATGTAATGTCTAGAGAGGATGTGCAGGTGGACTCTCAAAAGATAGAAGTAGTAAATAATTGGCCTATACCTATCAACCCTACAGATATTGGGAGTTTCTTGGGTTTAGCTGGCTACTACGGGAGGTTCATTGAGGGATTTTCATCCATTGCAGCACCGTTGACTAAGTTGACCCAGAAGAAGGTAAAATTTCAGTGGTCATATGCTTGTGAGAAGGGTTTTCAGGAGTTAAAAGACTCGACTCACTTCAACCCCCGTATTGACCCTACTGCACGGATGGTTTTGTGGTGTATTATGATGCCTCTAGAGTTGGTCTTGGTTGTTTGTTGATGCAGTATGGTAAGGTCATTCTGTATGCCTCTGGACAACTTAAGACTCATGAGAAGAATTACACGACGCATGACCTAGAGTTGGTAGCAGTGGTGTTTTCTTTGAAGATCTGGAGACACTATTTGTATGGGGTGCTTGTGGATGTGTTCACGGACCACAAGAGCTTTCAGTACATATTCACTCAGATGGACTTGAACTTGCAAAAAAGAAGATGTCTAGAGCTCCTCAAGGACTATGACATGAATGTCCTTTATCATCTGGCAAGGCCAATGTAGTGACGGATGCACTTAGTAGGTTGTCCATGGAGAGTGTGTCTCATGTTGACAATGGGAGAAAGGAGTTAGTGAAGGATGTCATAGGCTTTCTCGTTCGAGGGTTCACCTTACAAACTCAACGGATGGTGGTGTAATTGTTCAAAATAGGCTAGAATCTTCTTTGGTGACAGAAGTCAAAGCTAGGCAAGATGAGGATCCTATCCTAGTGAAGTTGAAGGAAGCGGTCCGAAATCAAAAAGTGAAGGTCTTCTCGCAAGGGGGAGATGGTGTACCCCGATATCAAGGCCGATTGCATGTGGCAATTGTGGATGACTTGAGAGAGAGGATGTTTAGTGAGGCTCATGGATCTCGATATTTTATCCACCCAGGTTCCACCAAGATGTATCGTGACCTATGGGAAGTCTATTAGTGGAATGGCATGAAGAAGGATATAGCGGAGTTTGTGACTAATTGTTCGATTTGCCAACAGGTGAAAGTTGAGCATCAAATACCTAGGGGTATGCTTCAAGATATTAGAATTCCTAGTTGGAAGCGAAAAGATATTAATATGGACTTTATTACAGGATTGCCTCGTATCCACCGACAATATGACTCGATATGGGTGATTGTGAACAGATTGACCAAATTAGCCCATTTCTTACCGGTGAAAACTAATGATTCAGTTGAGGATTATGCTAGTTTATACATTTAGGAGTTAGTTCGGTTGCATGGAGTCCATTTGTCCATCATCTCAGATAGGGGCACTCAATTTTGGAGGTCCTTTTAGAGAGGCCTTGATACTCAGGTAAAGCTTAGCACGGTTTTTCACCCCTAGACAGATGGTCAGGCTGAGCGGACCATTCAGACTCTTGAGAAAATATTGAGAGCGTGTGTGATCGATTTCAAGGGCAATTGGGATGATGAATTGCCTCTCTTGAGTTTTATTACAATAACAGTTACCGCTCCAGCATTCAGATGGCTCCGTTTTTTAGGCTCCTTACGGGCGGAAGTTTAGGTCACCTATAGGATGGTTTGAGGTAGGTGAGGCTACATTGATCGGGCCAGATTCAATTAATGAGGCTATGGAGAAAGTTTAGCTTATTAGAGAAAGGCTGAAAATTGCTTAGAGTCATCCAAAATCTTATGCGGATGTTAGACGGGGGGAGCTTGAGTTCGAGGTTGATGATTGGGTGTTTCTGAAGGTGTATCCTATGCGGATGTTAATCCTTTCAATCTAAACTTTAAGAAGCCTAAAATGACATCATTTAGGAGTTAAAAGTGTCGGAGATTACTAAAAGACCCCTGAGAACACGTCATTAAAAACTGACTGTCAGGCACCACGGGTCATACCATGAGTCGTACCTTCAAACGAAGACTCGTGGTTTCCTTTCATCATTAGTTAACTAAATTATCCAGGTTCACTGTTTCTCAAACCACGGGTATCACAATGACTCGTTGTTCCCTACAACTAGTCATACCATGGCTCGTGGTTAGGGATCCCACCCCTATACCATCATCCCACTACTGCATACAACAACTCAATTTTTCCTACAATGAGTCACACCATGACCCCTTACTTCCCCGAAGCTTACCACACAACAGATACCACGACCTTTGCCCATGACCCGTCACACCATACAATGAGTCGTACCTGACTCGTTGGTCCAAGATCTGACATCCTAAAGCTTATCACGACTCCTGACCACGACACGCAACATCAGCCCATGACTCATTCCATGAGTCATTATCACTGGTTAGAGAAATTGCTGGCTCACCACGACTCCCTCCTATGACCCGTACTATAGGAAAATGACTCGTAGCACGAGTCATTCTAGAGAAAATTGTAGATTTTTCTACTGAATCAGCTACAAGTGTAAGTCTTGGTTGTAGGAACTTTTGGGGTATTACAAATGGTGGGTTCAAGTCCCAGTGCACCATAAGGGTAAGACATTGGTTTATAGTCCTAGTGCATCATGAAGATAAGACATTGGGTTCTAGTCCCGGTGCATTATGACCTAAACGTCTTATATGGATAAGACATTGAGGTCACATTTCAATGCACCATATTGATAGTATAATGATAATTAAGATAAAATAATGTCTTATTATGAAATCTGTCCCACTAAATCTGCTCCATTCTCTGAAGAGAATGTGGGAGCAATAGATCAAAAGTCTGAGAGAAGACAAAATAATTATCAGTACCGTATGAATGAACGTGGATGTGGCAAAAAATGAAATAATAATCGTCATCATGATGGTAACTATAAATAAGAGAACATTAAGGTTCTCAGAAATAATCCTTCAAAAAGTGAAGGTAAGATATGCCATCAATATGGGATAAAAGGACATTAGGCATGTGACTGTCATTTCCCCAAATATTTTTTTAAGCTTTATCAATCCTCCATCAAAATAAAAAAAAATAAAGTGAGGCCTTGTTTGAGCTTTCAAAATGATGTTGAGGTGAGATCATATGAATAATTATGATAAATGCTAGGAAAAACTAACAAGCTTATACTGAAAAGTCCTGAGGCATGTCCAGATGATTATAATTCAATTAATAAGTGAATGTGGTTATATGAAATAAAATTTATAAATTCGGTCGTGCACATGATTGAATAAATACCACAATTCACCTCCAAGGTAGGTTTGAAAGAAATAAAGAGAATGAATATCATTGTGTAGTCGTATGAATATGTCATTGTGTTGTGCACCTATTGTATGTCAAAAATATTTCATCAAGCCTTAGTAATAATTATTAAATGGCAAAAGTCAGGTAAGATAAGAATATCTTTTATAATGATTTTGACAATGACATTCTTTGTGAAATAAATATTTATCATATAGATGGATAGTAACCTATATGAATATAAAAGACTACTCATTTTTCATGTGGCCTATACTGCACTAGTGTTAGTATAGTCGAATCACATGCCATAGTAAATGAGAAGTTTATGGGTCCTAATGATTTTATTATTTGACATGACAAATTGGGCCATCCTGATTCTAATATGATGCGCAAAATGATTGAGAACTTATATGGGCATACATTGAAGAACCAAAAGATTCTTCAATTTAAAGAATTCTCTTGTGTTGGTTATTCCCAATGGAAATTGGTTATTAGACCAATCAACAGCAAAAGTTAGGATTGAATCTCCTGCATTTTTGGAACATATACATGGTGATATATGTGAGCCCATTCATTCTTCATGTAGATCATTCAAGTATTATATAGTTTTAATAGATGCATCTACAAGGTGGTCACACGTGTACTTATTATCAACTTGTAATATGGCATTTGCGAGGTTGTTAGCCAAATAATAAGATTAAGAGAATAATTTTTAGATTATGCAATTAAGATAATTCTTCTTACTAATACCGATGAATTTACATCTCATGCTTTTAATTATTATTGTATGGCAACTGGAATAATAGTTGAATATTTTGTGGCTCATGTTCATGATCAAAATGGTCTAGCAGAATTATTTATTAAGCGACTTTAGCTGATAACTAGATAATTACTTATGAAAATCAAACTTCTCCTCTTAGTGTGCGGACATGTCATTTTGCATGCAGTTGCAATTGTACGCATAAGGCCAATAAGTTATCATAAAAATTCTCCATCACAATTGGCTTTTGGTCAGGAACCAGAATTTTTTCATATTAAAATTTTTAATTGTGCGGTATATATTTCAATTGTTCCACCTAAAATGCACAAAAATGGGTCCTCAAAGAAGATTGGGAATATATGTTGGTTATGAATCTCTGTCTATTATCAAATATCTGGAATCTAAATGGAAGACTTGTTTACGGCCAGATTTGCTGATTGCCACTTTTATGAATTAGTTTCCCCAACATCAGGGGGAGAAAATAAGAAGCAGGAAAAGGAGATAGCTACATCTTCAAATCATGATAAGATAATAGCCATTCGTGTAACCAGCTAAGAGTGTGTACAGTTGAGATCAATGACTCAATTTATTTTATAATTATGTGGTCTTTCTTTGAAAATGAAATTTGCAATAATATTGAATGAGATAATACTGTCTACATAACTCAATTAAAGGAAGGATACAACAAAGGAGACCGAACAAAACACATTTCACCGATATTCTTTTTCACACATGATCTTCAAGAAAATGATGAGATAGAGGTTCAATATATCCGTTCGAGTGATAATCTTGCGGATTTATTCACTATGGCATTGCCGACATCAATATTTGAGAAGCTGAGTTAACATACTGGAATGCGTTGTCTCAAAGATATGAAATAAAATTTTCATCAGGGGAAATAAAATACGTGTTGTACTTCCTTAACCCAGGTTCTATCCCAAATAAATATTTCTGGAAAGATTTTTAATAAGACAGCACTCAAGATATATTAAAGATGTATGTACTCTTTTTTCCTTTACTAGAGATTCTTTTTTCTCACGGGATTTTTTTCTAGTAAAACTTTAACGAGGCACATTATCTATGGATATCCAAGAGGAAGTGTTATGAGTACAATGGATGAGAATAAGAGTGAATTGTCCATTTAATTCACACACATGAATTTGCTTACATTCAAATGTATCTACACATATATCTACAGAATATGTAACATCATCCTTTTCATTCTTGTCTTTGAGGATGTATCTTTGTAACTATAAATAGAGCACGTTGGCTCATAGATTAGATACTGAATAAAAGAAAAGTTCTCTCCTTCTTTCTATATTTCTTGTCCAATGCATCTTGTTTAATTTATTTTACATTACTCTTGTACAGCAGATGTATATTTATTGAGTACTCTTTTTACTCATCCCCTCATGCTTTCTTTGTGTTACATTCGAGCATCAGTGGAATACGTGAGTGAGAGTTCAACATGGATTGTTATCCCAGTGATGAGCTACCAGCCTTGCTCACAGTATCTAGGAGTCTCTCTTTGTGTAGATTTTGCTTCGTAACTAGGGGTACCCCATAACTACAAAGCTATAATCCATTGAAATCATGAAATCTAGCTAGTTATCTCAAATCTGTTCCTAAATATTGTGCAGCCTCCCAAATCGATCCAGCTTATTGATGTCTGGTATTTTACTAAGAACTATTGCAATCTTGACTTCGTGGACAGGTCTACTCTGTTTCATCCTTAATGTCAACATAAAATTGCGCATTGTATGCGGCGGCGTAGCCACGTATACCACAGGGTGGCCAGTCGAACACCTTTCGTTAAAAAATTAAATTATATATAGAAAATTATGCGATATATATAGATCAAAAATTATTTTTCATACATATTTATTAAATCTTGAATATTCTTAATGAAATTTCTGAGTTCGCCATTGATCGCGTACATTTGCCTATGCATTTGCCCTTTGCATTACTTGTACATATAAGCAAGAGAGAATATTTTAAATATAAACTAAGTAGGATATTCAAATCTTAGATAAAGTGGCAAATACATATCATAATATCTAATATCCCTAACATGGCAACATTATGGAATAGGATCAACCAATACTGATGTAATGATGTCCTTGAGTTGCGTTGTGGAATGTGTAAATCCATCTCCATCTTTGTAAAGGAGATCTATCACGCGTGCAAGATTGAGAACTCGAACGAGAATAAGCATTGGTACTTCAGTTGGACACAAGCATTGCTTGTTTACATCTTTCCATGCATCGCTTACTAACTTTTGAAGCTCCAAAACCGCCTCTAATTTTGAAGTTCCATTTTGTTTCATATAGCACTCCACTGCTGATGGTTCATGCCCTTTTTCTTGCTCAAACTACAATAAATGTGTCCCAATAGTTTATAAACTTTATACAGGAAAAATATGGGGAAGTAATATTGTATAAGACGCACATAATTGAAGTGCAACTAATTTTTGCATGCATTTAAATTGTATGTGTCTGAAGTGTAGACAAAATGGGTACACTTCGGTCATATGTTGTGACTTTCGAATTTTAGATATGGATTTTATTACTTAATTCATATATGTCTAAAGTTGCTTTTAAAGTGGTTAAATATATATATTTTAAAAAAAAAAATTAACCTGGACATAACTTAAACGGTGGTTCCATAATTGGATATTTGTGCACTTTTTCACTAAGAATTATACCTTTAAATGATTTTTGATCCATTCATTGGTCAGCAAACCCAACCTTATGAGGCCCACAGGCAGAGTCATACTAAGAGTTTTAAGTTTATGAGTTCTAAATTTTAGAACATGACAATTTATTTAATTTAAATAGATTTATTTAAAGTGAATCTTTTAGTACAATATAGAATTTGGATCTAAATTATTGAATTTTTCGAATCATAATTTATATTGTAGATCCGTCTCTTACTATTACAAAAATGCAAATTTTCAAGAGAGTTCCGATCAGTTGGAAATAGGCTCTTCGTTGAGGGATTTTCAGCGGAAAGTCTCTTAGAAACATTTCTGACTGGCCAATTTTTGATGAAAATTCGTTGTTTTGCGTTGTCTGTCGACGAGATTGCTCAAACTAGGCTAAAAAGCTCCAATATCAAATTGGCTAAATAAAATACTAGCCCCACCCAACTAGCAGGTTTTGTTGGTAGTCATAGTTTTTATTTCTAGTCATGCTTCAGAAACTTTTCTCCACGAAATTAAAAGGCATTAAATAAAGGAAAAAAAGCAAAGAATGAACTTCAATAAGCAAAAATAAAATAATTCTTACTTCATGTCCAGCAATGTCATCCATCAGTCTGGCAATTACTGATGACGCTTGAACAACTATAGGTTCCTTTGTTACCCAATCCATGATATTCTTATTTATCAAATTATCCTCTATGCCAACCAAAGAATTTGTTGCAACCATCATGTAACCACTGGAAACAAGTGAAATCTTCATGTACTCCTCAAAAGTTGGAACATAAGAAGCTGAATGATGATACCACTTTGCCTCGTCAAAATAGGCCCTAGTCAATTTTTTCAGCTGGGAACAAGTAGGGAATATCAGTCACTATATCATTAAGAGTTACTTAGAATAGCGTATAAGCCTTCCTTTCTTTTTCTTTTTATGTTTAGCACAATGATAAATATACCAATGGGCAGGAAATGAAAAATGTACACCAGAAAGAATTTAAAAAAAAATATAATGAATATAACGTAGTAAATACGAATGGTAATGAAATGATTATGACCTCATTTTTTGCGTAGTAAAGACGATAGGTTTCCCCTTTCTTGGCCAATTCTTCCTCCATCTCAGTATATACGTCAAGAATGGCAAGATAGCATGGCCTCATGTATGAAGGTAATTGATCGATGGCACTATCAGTGTTCCAACTGCTTGTCAAGTACGTGTTGATTAATTTACAGAAAAGAAATCATAAGTTTAATTTATTGATCACAATAATTAGTGGTATGTTGGAAACTTAAAATTATCCTCTAACCTTGGACTTGACATTAACTTACTTTATTCTAAAACCAAAAGCTACCAAGAATTATGGGGGCTTTGGCCTGTACCTACCATATCTATTGTATTTCAAAATAGAGTATGTAGAGGTTGATTTGTGTTCTAGCCTCCTTTGAATTACTCGAAGGATGAAAAATTCATCCTTATACAAAAGAATGCCTACTAACAAGTTGAAGTTTAACGTTATAATGCTAGGGAAGGAGGATTTGATGATGGAAAGGAGATATTTTTGAATCTTTTTTCCATTAAAATTTTTTTATCCTTTTACGATTAATTTATATTAGGTTTTAAGTTACAATTTTCTTTATTTCATTTTATGTCACACTACATCCTTATTAATCTACTCTTAAAAATGAATAATATATTTCTATATTCGAAAATAATTTAACGTTAAACATTTCATTTTATCCTTATAGTTTGCTTTTATAATTACAAATCTCATAATCAACGTATTTAAGATCACAAATTATTAAATTTATTTTTCTTTTTTAAACTCTAAACTCAATCAAAATATGCCCTATAAATTTAGACAGAGAGCGTACAAATAAGAGATCAATTGCTTAGGTAATTATGAGTCAAGCACAGTGAGACACTATAAAGAGAAGTCAGCGAAAAAGGTGAGGAGTATTATTGAAAGTAAATTAAAGAAAATTAAAGTAGGAACAAATGGTGAAATATTTGAACAAACCTCTCTATTGCATCTGTGAAACACCTAAGTTCATCGTATGTTCCATACGTATCGTAGATGTCATCGATAATGGTAGCCAAAGCAATTACTTTAGTGAGCATTCTTCTTGCAATAGCATATTTTGGCTCGAAATACACTGACAATGCCCAAAAATAGGACTCAACTAATCGATCTCTTGCAAAAGGACACTTGGTTACAAAGTCCAAATCTTTCCACCACCTAAATTCAAATTGAACAGAATCTTTGAATCAGTCTTTAACAAAAATCCCTTGTCTGATACATGATTAAAACTCGGGTCATTATGTAATTTTGTCTTGCAACATTTAGTACTGAGAAATGCAGTTTAATTTTGTTCTTCATTTTTGCTTTAAGTCCCATATGAAGATGACATGAAGTGATATTAACCTTTTCTGAAATTAGTCGACATAAATACTAGCGTGCGCTATAAAGAAGTAAATAAGATTCAAAATTGATTACTATGTATATCTTAACCTTACCTTGTAATGGAAGTTAGCTCCTTCTTATGAACCTTTTGCAACAAGTTGAAGTCCAATTTAGCAAATTCCAGTAATACTTTATCCCTTGTGTCATAATTTTGGTATATAGATATGATTCTCCTTGTCTCTACCCTTGGTAAGCTCATACGGATTGATCGATTTAGGGCATGCATAACTTGTTCCCTGAAGGAATCACTCAAGGTAGGCATCATTGATTTTAGATGACTTGATGTGAAGACTAGGGCTTGCTCGAGAATATCTTCTCCATGGACTCTCAGATGTGCAGCTTCATAAAAACTTAACATTGCTGGTACATTTGTAGTCAATGCCTTTTCAAAAATTCCTTCACTATCCTTGAACTTTTGGAACACATCTGTTTACACAAAATTAACCATTCAATATCATACTCCTATGAAGTACAAAAGATCTTATGTGGTAAGGAGTTAGAAGAAAAAAAAAATAGGACAAATACTTAGAACACTTAAAGTTGGTACGCTTTCTTTTACATTTAATTAGATACCATAACAAAGGCATGTTTCAATTAAACACTAAACCTATTTAAAAATTATTCTATTAGACATTTTTTTATAATTACCCAAAAAAAAAGTGTAATACATTCGTTGATGTCGTAGTAAAGCAATGAATTAACAAATTACATGTGATATTTTGAGTAAAAAAATAAGAAAAATTTATTCAAAATCTATTAATAAACAAAATAAAAATAATATTCTCAAAAAAAACTTAATTTACACCAAATCTGAAAAAGGGTTTCGCAACTTTTGGAAAAGAATATCTGAAAAAAAAAACTATTTTAAAATCTATTTAATTAACAAAATAAAAATAACATTTTCAAACAAAAGAGAAGACTTAAATGTAACGGAAAATATGAAACCTAAAAATTCGCAGCTTCTGTAAAGATAAAAGACAAAAAATTCTGGAAAAGTTTTGAGGAAAAGTTTTTTTGGATTTTTTGTAACTTTCAGATTTTAGTGGAAAAGACCCTTAAAAAGAATAACTTTTTTTTGCCTTGTCACGCGCCTATTTGGTATTGATCAGTGGTTTTAGCTGTTTGAATTAAGAGTATTGTGTCTAATTTGTGGATGAACGTATATTTTCACTAAGAGTTTACATAGATCTGATTGATGCGGATTTTTCAAATATCTAAGTAAATTAATTATATTTAATTTTTAAATTTATATATTAAATTAAATTAATTAAAGTCGGATATAATTTTTTTTGAGTAGTTTAAATTTTTCGGTAAAGTCTTCATACAAAATATATAATTTTTGCTTCAAATATTTCGTTAGTCCTAGTAAGATACAACTATTTAATGTGTTTCTTAAGAAAATTACATAAAATATGAGACGAGTAATGAAATTGTATTAAAATATTCGACAAAAGAGATAATAAAATTGCATAAAATAAGTATTTCTATAATAAGTCATAATGAAAATAATCATAATCTTAAAGGACTAAGTCATATTAAAATAAGTACAATTAATAAGTATTAATTACATGACTAAATTTTAAAAAAATTATATTTTTACTGTATAAATCAATGCTAAGCTAAAGAAAAGATATTCAATATTATCGTCATTTGTAGTATTGATTTGCAATTTTTTTTTCAATATTAGTGGTAATTGGATTTTGGTTAGGCTTTAATTAAGTAACTAGCATCTACGAGTATAAAATTTATTGAATCATTCAAAATTTTAAATTTTAAATTGAAATAATATATTAAAAAATGTAAAAAAAAAGTATTATACATTACAGTATAGTAAATATATTTATGTATAAAATATTTTAATATATATATGTAATATTAGATTGATTTTGTTTAATTTGAAAAAACTTTTTTTTAGTTAAAAGTAGTCCAAATGTGAATCTGCTACTGGGGATTAAATTTAGTTCACTGAATAAGTAAATATTCTGGATTAAGGTTAGATTTAAATTTATATTTTATTTAAAAAGATTAAAGTATTTTTAAATTATGTGAAATTAAATAAAAATATTCTTCGTTAATAACTTGATTTAAAAATGTTCCTGCAGTTAATATTTTGGTTCAAAAAATTTTCGTTGTTAATAATTTGATCCAAATGTTCCTACTATTACTTTTGGATCTAAAATGCCCTCTTCTTAATAAACACATTTTTAACACATTATTTTTTTTAATAAAAATATTATAATGTATCATTAATTTTCATAAGTATAAAATCACAATAATTTATCATTAATTTTTATTTAGATAATGATAAAAATATTTTTTTAATAAAATAAAAAATATTATTATTCCTTAATCTTTTCTGAATTGAAAAAAATAAATCTCTCTCTCTCTCTCTCTCTCTCTCTATATATATATATATATATATATATATATATATATATATATATATATAAGGAAAAATATGCATGTTTCTAAAGCAATCATTCCTATTTATCTTTTTTTTCTATTTTTTTTAGCACTTTTCTTTATTTTAAATAATTCTTTTTACACATATATTTAGAAAAGGATGTTATAACTAACATAATAAAACAGTGATAACCTTTAAAATAATTGTGATAATTAAAGTTTTAGAGTTGCAGTTTTAACCTTTTCAGAATGATAAAAGTGATTGTTTCCATTTTTTAAAAAATCAACCATCACTTTTCAGTTCTTTTCCCTCAACACGTCTATTTACTCCTCTTAATTAGGAGCTTATTTATCGAATGATATTTGTACAGTGATTTGATAAGAGCTCATTTTTACAACTTTCAACCATTTTTGATATGCAGTGTTCTGGTAATCTTTTTTGATAATTTTACTTTTTTTCATGTTTTAAGGGTTGTTGAAAGTGACATTACTTGCTATTTTGTGTTCCTGTAGTAACACTGGTTAGGCGGATGACTGAATAATTTAATTTTTGTTTTATGGAAAAAGGTTATATTATGGTGTAATACCTGTAATAAAACATTATGATTGTTTTATTAATCTTTTAGGTTGTGATAGCTATGTTAGAGAAGCTTTAACATTTGCAAGAAGATTGAAGCCAATTGCCACTTGAACCAAATATTAAAATTTTGGGGTTCTGTTTTAGGGGCTTGCATGATGCATACGGTAACATACTCTCCAGATTTACAGTTTCTATTGTGCAATTTTTTTTTATGTATGTATATTATTTTATTCCTAAATTATTCATGAAATAGTTAGTATACTATTAAGTGCTTTTCTCTTTGAATATATTGAGATAATATTCAAAATGTTTAAGTTTTGATTTTGAAAACTCAACTTAATTGCGTCTCCTAATATCTTTATGCCGTTAAATATTTCTTTATAGCAAAGTTAAATCCTTTACGAGTTATGATTTTTCATCACATAAACAAGATCTTAGATATAAATTCATTAGTCTATTATTAATTTTCTCCCTTCTCTCTTCTTTCTCGCCTAGCTACTTTTTTCCTTTTTTTTTGTTTCATTTTAAATTTTAATTACTCTTTTTCTTTTTCTTAATTTCTTTATTATTTTACTTCTTAGTAATTTTGATGTGATAATCTATTTATGTTCATGAATGAATGAAAATGAGCAAGTAAATGGTGACGAAGATGGAGAAAAGAGGGAAGCGGTAGAAATAAAAAAAATATATATGTGAAAACAAATAATCTAAACCAGCATAAAAATGTATCTTGTATAAATTTTTATATACATGGACTTACATTAACATTTTTTTCACAAATTTAGCTCCTGCAAAATTTATTGTTTCCATTTTATCTTTTTATAGTCCTTTATTTTTCAAATAGACTGAATGAAATTTTACTTTAAGTTTTTGTATATGGATTATCTCTTTCAAATCACCTCCTTTTTTTATGAAGTTGTATGTTGAATTTATAGGAGAAGTTTTCAAAAGGAATACATATTAAATTTTAGAATTTTTTGATATTTCGTATATATAGTTTTATTATTTTGAGAAGAAAAAAAAACTCAAGAAGAGTCCAAGAAAATAAATTAAAAAGTGGAATACATAATTTTTTTTCAAAAATAAGCGGGTAGAGAATTATGAGAGTTAAAAATAAAATCAAATAAAAAAAAACCTCCTCGAGAGAAATGAAATAGAAAATAAAAAGTTGTTTGTTTTTGAAGATTTAGGGCAGAGATATATGGTTTTATATTTTATTTCCTTTTTCATTTTTTTTCTATTTTTTGCTTTTTTAAAATTTTAAATAAAGAGAAAATAATAAAAATATATGAAATTTTAAGCTTGCATCAATTTTTCTTCAAGTTTATTTTGTTCGTTACATATTTGTTTTTTAAAAATAAGTTTTGTCTTCACCTAGATTGTATGACTAATACGTAATTCAACTTAAGAGAAACGGATACACCTAATTTTATTCATTTGAATTTAAAAAATAATTAAAAATTTTAAATATTTAAATTAGTAATATCTTTTATAATTACCACGCGAAGCGCGGAGCTATTCACTAGTAAAGAATAAATTTAGGAACCAAGATCTACACATTTATTTTACTTATAATAATAAAAAAGTTATCTCTCTCTCTCTCTCTCTCTCTATATATATATATATATATATATATATATATTTGGAATATATTTTATAATTTCACGAAACGCAAAAAATTCACACACACACACATATATAATGTTAGGCTTAGAAGAGGTGATGTGGCAATGCCTATAAAGACAAAAATGACATTTAGCTTTTTTTTCAAACTTTTTACATTCTTTACAATTTTTCTTATTTCTATGAGTTATTAGAAAACCTTAAGCTTATTTTTAAATTATATTCTCTTAATTGTTCATCTCTTTTTCAGTTTAGAAAGCCCAAAAGTTATTTTTATTAATTTAGTAATTATTTATTATGCGATAAAATAACATAATAATAATATAGTATGACACCTCTCTTTGTCCAACATTTACATTTATTTTGTTTCTCAAATTTTTGATATTTTCCTTACTTTTTCCTATCTATGTGTAGTATTAAAAAGTTTAAAAGACACTTTAATTATAATTTTCTAATCACAAAGCCCTCTTTTACTCTTTTTTATTCCCCATCTCTAATACGATTTCGAAAATTCAAAAGATTATTATTAATTTTTTAAATAACTCCACTTTGAATGACTACTCTATATATTTAATCGCAATGAAATGAATTTTCATATCTTAATATTTTATCCACACAACCTGACAAGCATCTTCATGCATGGTAAGAATTTCCTATACCTTTATTTTCTACTAAATTTATTTAGTTGGATAATTATTTTTGTATTTATTTATTTATTTGGGTAATTTTTTTTAAAATTTAATTGTTTAATCTATTTTTTTTATTTCTAGCCGTATGTGAAGGTAGTTACTTACATTCAAATTCCCAGAATCCACTCTCAATTTAAGAGGATTCTTAATTAATGTTCTTAATTTTTTTTCTCTTGCATTTTGTTTCCCAATTTCATTTCACCCTTTGAAATATGTGTAATTCCTTTTTGGGTCTTTGTAGATTTTGTTCCTTCATTTATTTATATTTATTTATTTTTAGTGAAAGTGATTACTTTCTTCGTTTCATTTTAATTGTTAGGTATACTAAAAATAGTTGTTTCAAAATACTTGTTAGTTTCAAAATTCAAGAGATAATTGGTCATGTTTTTTTTCAATTCTACCCTTAGTACTTAAATTCATTCTAAAATGTGAAAAGAATTATTATTGTATATCTTTAAAAAATTAATAGGGCTATATTAGTCAAATTACCATCCTTATTAATTTTTTTCTTAACGTATGTGCAAATCTTATCCTAACAATTAAAATAAAACAGACGGAGTATTATATTAAAATGGAGATTTCATTATACGATATTAATTAACAAAGTAATAATAAAAGAATGACTTTGAATTAATCAAGTCAGAAAAAGAGAAAAATATAATTCTCCATCGCTGATGCTGAGCAAACTTAATTGTCAAGAGAAATCAAAATTTTCATATAAAAAGTATGATACTATTGACTCAAAAATTAAAAATTAAAGTGTTAATAATAAAATACATTGAGACTCAAAATCTAATTTATATGAATTTGTATATTAAAAATAATTTAAAATCTTTTTTTACATAAGATTAGATTCTTAAAAATTGCGCAAAGCGCGGATAAGTTCACTAGTTAAGTTTTATATTTTCACTATCTAAATCAATGCAAAATTAAAAGAAACAGTATTCAATAACATTGTCATTTCGACTGTTGATTTGCATTTCTTTTATTAATATTAATATTAGTATTAATTTGAATTTGATTTAAGCTTTAATTGAGTAACTAATATCTATCAAAATAAAATTTATTGAACCATTCAAAATTTTAAATCCAAACTTGAAATAATATACTGAAAGACAAAAATTATAATAAAAAGAATTACAATATTTTTAAATTTTTATATATGTAATGTTAGATTAATTTTGTTCTATTTGATTTTTTTTTTGTTGAAATTAATCCAATTATGTTAGACTTTTTTGAAAAAAAATTATAAATCACTAAAATTTAAAAAACTTAACTCAAATTAATCAATTTAATTTATCTTTTTCTGTCCACGCAGAAAGGATACTTTTAGTATAGTACCTGCGACTGCGAGGGCATTTATCTTTCGCATGTTACACCTTTCAAAAGTAGTGGGCCCCATTTTATAAGGATATTTCAACCTCTCCTACACATGTTACGTGAATTTTCCTTAATTTGTTTGATACTATCGGAATAAAAATAAATTTTCAGTAGATACTATTGACAAGACAGGTTGGTTAATCACTTACCACAAGGTACAAAATGGCCTTGTTGTCTTAGTAAACGAAATCCAAGAGCTACAGCATAAAGGTCATCTCCATATATGTTGTTGCATTCATTGAAGGCTTCGTATATCACTTGCAGCGACGCCTCAATTTCCGCTTCGAAGTGGTATGATACTCCTAACCGTTGGATTTTGTCAATCAACTGAAGCTTTTCTGAAGAAGTATTATGGATTGCCATTAACATCCTCCTCACTTCTTCTTTCAAGTCTTCAACTTGTTCCCTTTCCCGAGGATAAATTTTCTAGGAAGGCGTGGAGTTAGAATGTTTAATTACAAAAGAAAAAAAATAAAAAAGTAAACACACACAAAAATTAAGAGAATTCAACATTTACTATATATACACACAAATTTAAATTTTAAATTTATATATTATATAATATAACTTTTTGATAAAAAGAATTTGGATAAACCCCTTTCCCCTGGCTTCTCCACTGGGCGGCATAATCACATAGAGCAATCAATTTAACAAAATTCTCTTATACTACTAAATCAACAACACGCTTAGTAGGTTTCAATTCGAAATTGTTATATATTTACTGTATTTCTCAATACAAATGCAGAATTCATAGAATAGTTATTGAGTTTCCCGAAACTTCCATGTAACATCCTAAATTCACCCCTGCATGAAGTAGTAACATTTTTTAACTATATAAAGTTAAACTGAGTTAGAATAATAAGTGACGGTTCATAGCAAGTTTATTTAGTAATCTTAAAAGATATAAGAACCGATTAAAGCCCATAATGGGACCCCTCCTCAGCAGTAAGAAGAATGGTGGATTGGATTGTGCCAACAAAATTTATCGCTCCATGCATACCATATTAAATAAGATTGAAAGAAATTTTATTAGCTCAATTATATGATTATCTAAATTTTTATTTTGACGCTGACGATTTAATTTCTCATATTTTTCATTTTCCTTTCCCAATTTCTTTTAAAGAAAAAAACTAAAGAGGACTCCGATCTTATAGCTTTGAATCCACAAATTTGGGTGGAGGGAGGAAGTTTTACCATCCCAACACACCCTTTGTTCGTCTAGAAGTACTTCCTACAGGTCTCGTGGAGAGATATACTACGTAAAAAAAAATATGCCATAAACAAGAAGGAGAATATTGAAAATAGTGAAACACACAAGTTGCATGGATGGTTAGTGAGGTGCTTAATTTCCACCATTATATACTACCATGGAATCAGAAGTATGATGAAGGAAATAGTCTCCCCAAATGCTTCGGTGGTAATTGGCAGAGCGACGAGGCACTTCATGATGAACTCCCACCGGCAAGCCTTCCATTTTCTATCTGGATGAGAATAGGAGAGGTTACAATTAGGACAAAACTATATAACACACTCCTATTTTGCTTCTCATTATGTAGTAATTTATAATGGTTGAATAGATTTTTTACATGGGACCACTCCATTTAGTTATTCCACTAGTCTAAACACGTGTTAAATATGACAAATAAAGCAAATAAAAAGAATCAAACCAGTCTTTATTTTTCATTTGGAACCAAAACAAAAACCAACATTCTTTCTTTTATATGTTTATTGTAATATCTTTTGTATATTAGTAATTCCTCTATTTAATTTTAACTGCTAGATATATTATATATAGGTGTTTTAAAATATTATTTTAACTGTTAGATATATTATAATTAGATATTTCAAAATATATACTAGTTTCAAAATTCAAGAGATAATTGATTATATTTTTTTCTTTTACCCGTATGACTTACAGCATGTTTGGAAAGTTACCTGGTAATTGAATTTGAATGTAATTTGGTGTAATTACACAGTTTGACATGTTTATTTAGCCAGATAATTACATAGGAAATTGAGTGTAATTAGAAGGGTGTAATAACACTCTCCAATTCCTAAGGGAAGTGAGAATTATAGGTAATTACAAGGTTACCTTTTAATTTATTCATTTTTATTATTATTTTAATTTATTTTTCTTTATTTATTCATTTTAATTTCTAGTTTATTTTTATTTTTTATTTCTAAAATATTTTTTTATTTTATATTATTTATCTTTTATCTTCTTTCTTAAAATTTCCGGACCTTTAATTCATTTGATTCTATGTAATTGCTCGTATTTTTTATTTTTATTTATTTTTTTTAATTTTTTTAATTTTAAAAAAGTATATTATTATTTTAATTTTTGAATTAACGTAGAATTTCATTATTTAATTATGTTATAGACTTGTTTTCATTTTCGTTTAGATTATACTATTTAAGTTATATTGGAACTTATTTTAAGTTATGCTGAAATTTGACACAAGAGTATTATGTTTACTTTTTTTTTTTTGAATTTGTATTATATTTTCGGTTCTAATTTGTTTGTTTTAGTAGTATTGACTTATTATTTCACATTGCATGCCATTCATATTTTTAGTTAGAATTGATATATTATTACTTGTCAAATATTTGAATAATTTTATGATATTATATCTATAATATTTTTTTTCAAACATGTATTCTATGATTTTCTTAAAAAAATATGAATTTTAGTTTTTATAATTAATTAAATTAAAATATTTTAATTTAAAAATATGTATTTATTATTTTTTTAATCATATTAGTTAAAAATATATATTTATTAATTATTATTGCTTTTTAGAGATGATATGTATCTTAAATAACTAATTTAATATCATTTATAAAGACATATATTTGTCAATGATTAATTTTTGATAAATAACTTTTATTTTTAAAAATCAATCTAACTATTATTTTTTTAATCATATTAGTTAAAATATATATTGATTAGTTATTATATTTTTTAGAGATAATATGTATCTTAAATACCTAATTTAATATCATTTATAAAGACATATATTTGTCAAATATTAATTTTTATTTTTAAAAATTAATCTAACTATTATTTTTTTAATCATATTAGTTAAAAATATATATTTATTGATTATTATATTTTTTTTAGAGATAATATGTATCTTAAATACCTAATTTAATATCATTTATAAAGACATACATTTGTCAAATATTAATTTTTTTAATTAACTTTTATTTTTAAAAATTAATCTAACTACGTAATTACACTTGTGCAACCAAATAGTACACAGTGTAATTACATCATGGCAAACAAACAGGTCATCGTAATTACTATACCGTGTAATTACTAGATTGTGCAATTGACCCTAGTAATTACATCAATTCCAATTACACAGTGGCTTTCCAAACAGACCCTTAAAGTCATTCTAAAATATGAAAAAAATTATCGTTGTATGATTCAAAAAAATATATAGTTTAAAGTTACAATGCAAACTAATTCAATTAATACATTTAATATTTCATCTCTTATTATACTCCATAAAATTAGGTTTAAATGAATCTATCATGAATAATATTTTTATAAATATGGACATCAAAACTCAAGTTACGGTTTCAACAAATGTTAGAGTAAACTACTCCTTCATTAAAATTGAAGATCTCGTGGAGGTTGTTGAAGATCAAATAAAGGAAATTGTGCCCTCAAATATTCATTTATATAGTTAATTTTGGTGGAAAATTTTAAATTTTCATATAGGATGAAAAAAATTTATGTTAAATTTTTTTTTTCAATTAAATTTGAAATTTCAAAATTTTCACCAAGATAGGCAAAAATTTTCATTAAGCATTATATAGAATTGGTTTTTTTTTAAAACGTTTGATTTTTTTTTTTTTGGCCTCACTCCAATGTGGAAAACAACTCATTAATTACTGATAATTTAATGTGAATTTAGTAACTCAATAATTGAGACTAATTCTCATTTTGAATTGAAGCAAATTTATGTGATTAAAGATTGAAAAGTTAATAGGATTATATTAGTTATATTGTTATTTCCTATTAATTACTTTTTAATAAATATGCAAATTTTATCCTAACAGTTAAAATGAAATAAAGAAAAATATTATTTTTTAACAATGAATTATTTTTAAACAAAGTTTACTAGGGAAAAAGATCCAAATACTACTTTTGATTGAAAACATTGAAAAGTGAAAATTTTTATTGGATAAACAAAAGTTATTATTTAGATCTCTATTCTATTAAATGTGTGAAGGTTCTCAGAAATGTTGATTAAATTTTTTGCCCTTCATTAAAAGACTATGCAATAGATAAACTATCATTTACTATTTTTATACAATTATTATTTAATATTATTATTTTTAATTATTCCATCACCTTATTTTATCATATTAAGTTTTTTATTTGTGGCATAAATTTATTTATGGTGTAAATTAAAAATAAAATAAAAAATTCTACCAAATATTTTTTTATCATTTTATTATATTTAATTTTATACTTGTGGTATAATTCTATTTATAGTGTAAATCTTTAAAAGGAAAAAAAATCATTCTGTCGAAAACATTTTCTTTTTGAATTTGAAAAAAAAAATCCCCTTTTTCATTATAAGGAAAAGTTTTTTTTTCCTTTTATTGCAAAAGTTTTTTCCCCCTTTTTCATAATCACATAAGGTTTTTTTTTCCTTTTTGCTTTTTGTCCTTTTTATTTTTTCCCTTATTATAGTAATGTTTATGCTTATATTTTCAATTTTTGTTAAATTTATATATTCTTCTACTTCTATAAAAAGATTTACAATTATATAATTTAATTCATACTTTTCTACATTAACACATTTGATTCAATCTCTAATGTTGTATGTTTTCGTGTTAGTCTATCTTCTTTTTTCATATTCTGATTTTTTTATATTGTGGGTTTGAAAAAGATAATAATAATTGTTATATCAGCTCTAATTTATAATCTGCATGTTAAAGACACACCGAGTGAGGGAGTACTGAGTAGGATTTCACAAAATTATTATAAAAACCGTCATAATTTTCCAAATCTCTCAGCTTTTTCATTGAAATATTTTACATTCTAAATCTCTATTATTCTGGTATCAGAGCGAGAAGATCTTAGGACAACAATTTAGGATATCTACAAGTAATATATGAGACAGTTGCCCATATCTAGATATATTCAAAAACAAATAACATATAAGAGGCAGTATATTCAAGCTATAAGAAATTGGAAGAATTTAAGAATAGTTTTTGAAAGAAGATTATACCAATTTAAAAAGAAATATAAAGACGCCCTTAAGAGAAGAGTAGAAAATATAGTAGAACATAAGAGAGAATTAAAACATAATATTAGAGTGTGTAATAATCATATACCTAGAAATCTTTTAAGGATAAGAAAGATTAACGATAGTTTAAGCAACATTCCCTTAGGTTAATGAAGACACACCCAACCTTTTATCCAATAAGATTAAATAATTGGTTTATAAATAGAAATTTAAAAATATTAAGAGATATTAGAAAAACTGAAAAGAGATTAATAGAAATTACAGAAATATCGCAAAAACTTTTTAACGAAAGTTTAGATAGTGATTTTGAACTAAATAGGCATATACGAAGAAAACTAGACGTAGCCTTATCAAAAATATGGTGGTTTCTGCACAAGCATACAAAAGTAATTTCCCACAAGAATTTCAGACACTAATACATGGTTTCTGCATCTGTTTCTTGATAATTTTTAATCAATTTAGGATATTTCTAAATCTCCTTTACAAAGTTGGATTTGGTTTTTGGAGTAGTTAAGCATCTGAGAGTAGATTGAAAACTTGTGAGTGTTTTTTCTTTCTGTGGTTTTTTCGTGTGTTTTTCTTTGGTTTGAAGAGGGGTATATATAGATGAGGAGGATAAGAGTCGTAGAAAATAAATGGCTAAGATCTGACCGACACTTTGTAAAGGACGATCAAGATTTTGCCGACACTTAATGCTTATCTTTATCAAATAATTCATGCCGGGTGCTCTTTGGGCCCCATCGTCACATGCATTATTGATTCAGATTGTGCATTATTATTCTGACCTATTAAAACTAAGACGCGTGCTTATCAGTTTTTCTTTCCTTTTGGAAAGTAGTGATAAAGTAAGCACTCACAGGACACTTAGTGGGCATCCCCACTAGACTTATTCACAGACCTAATATTATAGACTTTATAGACTGACTTGGTCTGACTTCGGATTTTAAACTTTCTTAGGTATCTAGGTTATGAAGGGCAATTGAGTCAAAACTCATTCCCGAATCATATCCTGCATACGGGTCTTGGGCGTCTTGATCATCTTCACCCTTGGTTGGGACACTGTTTTCTTCTGTTGTTTGCTGTCTTCGGTTATCTTGGTCAGGATCTGAAACGATGTCGTCTAATCTGATTGGTGGTTCTGGACCAGTATCTTCTAGTCTGATTGGGGTTTGGTCCATATGTTTGTCTTGTTCTACTTCTTTGATCATTTCCTCCAGCGTCTTTTTAATTATATCCTCTATAGTCTTTTTCTTTTTCTTATTTAAGATCTTTTGTCTAGTTGTTTCACCCATGGTGAATGATTTTGGTAATCGTCTTCTAGGAGGAGTTGCTGGTTCTGTTTCACTTTTTGGCAAAGTGACAGCCTTCAACGGATTTGATTTGTCTTTACCGGCTACCGTTTGAGCCGGACTAGCTATATCTTTACCTGGTATAGTAGGTTTATTTGCATTCTGAGAGGAATGCACACTCGTCTCATCCATTTTGGCTTGAGATGGAGAACTCGTGTCTGGGCTTGTCTGTCTGAGTATCTGTAGTAGCTGATCCTTTTCTTGACTCAGGGCTTCACACTTAGCATTTAACCTTTTAAACCCTTCTGTCATGGACTCACAGTGGTCGCAGAAAATTATTTTGTCTGTGTCTTTCTGGACCTTGTATTGTGGAATTTGGATTGGGCTTTGTTTTAGGGCTGGAGAGATAAAATAATTTGGGCCCAAATATCCCCTTGCATAGTCTAAGGCTTCAGTTAAATCATTAAAACCTTTGAAAAGAGGATTTTTTATTCCATTTATTGAGTCTATTACTTCTTGCCATGTTTGAAAAACACCATTGATTTTTCCATGTATTACTACATAAAATCTGAATTTATTTTCCGTATTTTTGTCTGTAAAATACTGTCCCAGTGCATTTAACGTGGCTATGAAGTATTTAATGTCTCGTTTAGTGTATGCTATCCATAAATTATCCATTAAACATCTTTGAGGTCTGTCTATTTTACAGTCTGGCATTTCTTTAAAGGATAGGTTACATTTAGGATAACAAATTAGATTATGTTTTCCAAAATGTATTCTTTCTAAAGTTTCGACCGATGTCTGAGGTCTGAAGCGTACATTTGTTAAAAGAGTCTGAGCGTACGAGTCTGAAGCAGAGGCTGGGCCTTTGCCTTTGTCTGTCTGGGCTATCTCTGGTAGCTTTGGTCTTGTGCCTGAGTTGGGCCGCATACTGAAAAATAACTTATTGTTATACCGTTTTCAAATTTAATCTACTTAACTGATCTGCTAGATTATTATCCTTTCCTTTAATGTATTCGAAGATTATATTAGGATATATTGAGATCGTGTCTATGAAGTTTAGCCATCTCCTCTTACTACTATTCTTCTGATCTATCTTTTGATGAAATCTTACTATGGCTTCACAGTCTGTTCTAACTAGTATTTCGTTTTTATTTAGAATATATAGCTTAAAACTATTTAACCCATATATTATAGCTAATACTTCTGCGTCTATGCTACTCATATTTCCTTTTTCTTTATACTTACCACTTTGGTAGGCACAAATCTTTTCTTCTTGTTTGGGACTATATTTAGAGGGTCGTGCCTTTAGTACCGCTCCCCATCCTTGGATACTTCCATCTGTTTCTATAATTAAATAGTCTGATTCTAATGGGATATTTAAGTCTGGGATATTCTTTACCTTCTCTTTAATCTGTTGTACTAACTTCATATCTTCGGTATTGATATGTTTTTGCCCTTTACTTCCTGTTTTAGCATATAATGGTCCTGCTATTTTTCCTAAGTCTTGTATAAAATTTCTGGCGTAATTTACTAATCCTAAAAATATTTGAAGGTCTTTTGTCTTATCTAAATTATTGGGCATTTCTAATACCTTTTTAGCTATATGAGGTTGTAGCTTTATTTTTCCGTCTCCTATAGTAACTCCTAAAAAGTTTATATATGTTTTACACAATTCTATTTTCTTTTTACTAACTATAATTCCTTTGTTTACAAATAATCTGAATACTGTCTGTAGGTGTCCTAAACGTTCTTGTAAGTTTTTGCTAAATACCAAAATATCATCTACATATACTAGCACAAAACGTTTGTATTCTCCAAATATCTCATCCATTTTTCTTTGGAAAATTGGAGGGGCAGTCTTAAGTCCAAATGGCATTGCTAGCCATTCGAAATGCCCTTCTGGACATGTAAAAGTTGTCCATTCTATACTATCAGGGTGCATCTTTACTTGCCAATATCCTGATTTACAGTCGAATTTGCTAAAAATTCTTTTTCCCTGTATTCTATTAAGTAATTCACTTTTGTCTGGAAGTTTGTATGCATCTGTTCTTGTATTATCATTAAGTCTCTTATAGTTTATGACCATTCTGGCTTTTCCTCTGATTATTTCATTATGATTTCTAACCATAAAAGCCGCTGATCGGTGTCTAGAAGTAGATCTTCGAATTACACCTAGGGATAAAAGTTCTTTTATTTGGACTTGAAAATCTTCTATGTCTAAATTTGTTGCTTCTATTGCTGCTGTTTTTATTGTATATTCTGGGTTTATTATATCTAACCTACACATTATCTTATTGGCTTCCCAATGGAGTAAAGGTTTTTCCCCTATTATTTCTAATTCGTCTAAGGATTTTACTATATTATCTAAGTCTTTAGGCCCTTTGATATTTCCTATGCTTTTTAGTCCTTTATTGAAATTATAAAATGATGTTTCTATATTAATTAAAGTATAACTTTTTTCTCTTACTTCTTCATCAGAATTGTAACTTTCTTCTTCTTCATAGGCTTCTCTATTACATTCTTCTTTGGCCTGACATTTATTACAACAGGGCTTTTGTTTTTCTGTTTCATGCCTTCCCTTTGTTGATACTTCTTTTGTTTGTACAGGGGTATAGGTTGTCTGTTTAAAAAATGCTATGCCATCTCGTGTGATTAAACAACTTCCAGAGTCTTGAAATATAAATTTTAGACCTATGACTAAGTCTGTATTGATATTTAGATCTCTTACAAGTATGTTGTTTATGTCATAAGACGGGTTATAGAATTTTTTACAAGTATTTTGGAAACTTATTTTAGCTTTTTCTATGCAATATTCGTAGGTATTATAAGTGCCATCCATTTGCATTGCAACAACTGGTTTAGGTAATTTTGTTAATAGCTCTTGTGGGACTATCTTTTTGTTTATTAGACAGCTAGTGCATCCTGGATCTAGTAGGGCTAGTGTTTCTATTTCAATATCTTCTATTTTGATTCTTGCTAATATTTTTATAGTTGCTATTTTTTTGTCTTCATTACAGATTAGTCCTGTGTCTATAATGTTTTTTATATTTAGATAGTTATCTTGTTCTTGGTTTGCTAATGAGGTTTCATTATTTTGAAGTAATATTTCTTCCTCTAATTTTCCTTTTCCTTTTTCCAGCGTTCTTATTCGATGATCTAGTTCTTGTATTTCTAATGAGTCTATTCTTTTATTAATCATCTGATTATTTTCTCTTCTTATAGGTGGTCCTATTCTAATTCCTAATTCTGTTTCTATACAGGTTATGCATCCTTCCATAAAACAATTATTACACTTTGCTCTTTTGTCTTTACTAGGGTACCATCTACAGAATCCACAGGGCTTACTATCTATTCCTTTGTTTCTTTCAAAATTGTGGTTACATTCTTGTATAATATTTGTCATATCAATGTATTGCAGTTCTTCTAGTTCTAGAGGCAATTTTAAATCTGTTCCTAATTCGTTAATAAAGTCGTCTTTTTCTGAGTCTGATGAGTCTGTTTTATTTCCTTCTGTAATTTCTATGCTTACTACTGAGTATATACTTTCTGTGTCTGACATATATTCATCTACATTTATTAAAGTCTCTTGTAGCTCTTCTATTAACTGAGAGTTTCTTGTTTTAGTGTTATATCTTTTAGGGCAGGTATTTGCCAGATGTTCTGAACTTCCACAAGTAAAACATTCTAATTTATTTCTGTAGTTTCTTTCATCTCTGTATTTTCTTACATGCCTGTTTTTATCTAAGTATGGTTTCTTTGCTGATGATTTTCTTAGGTAATATTTCTTCTTATATGGTTTCCGGTTATAGTATCTATTTTTATATTTTCTAGGCTTGTATGGTTTCTTGTCATAATGTTGAGTTGTATACATTACAGTTTTACAGAAATTCATTTCGTTTTGTTTTAATTGTTTTTGTATTTGTATATTTGTACATTTTTCAGTTAATACTTCCATTACATGTTGTACTCTCTGTCCTATCGACCATTTTGCTGTTAGGTTTTGTATTACACCCTCTCTTTTATACCATCTCTCTTCTATTTCTCTACCTAATGCTCCTGGTAATTTGTTAAATAATTTTTTACCTAAGTCTTCATCAAAAGTGTTCCCGCTTAGTGTACAATAATAAAAGAACTCTCTTAAAAATTCTTTGATGTAACACCAGTTAGATATACTTAATTGTTCTAGTTTTATTAATGCGTTTCTTTGAAGTATAATTGTTCCACTATTTGGGTCTTCTCCTGTAAGTAAACTATGCATTTTATTCGTGAAGTTATAAGGGTTTGCCCCCATATTTATTAGTGTCTGAAATTCTTGTGGGAAATTACTTTTGTAAGCTTCCCATACTGCCTTAGCTTATTCTCCTAAAAATGTCTCCATGTATCTATACATGGTTTCTGCATCTGTTTCTTGATAATTTTTAATAAAGTCTGCTACTACTATTCCTTTCCAAATGTCTATCGCTGAGTTCCAAAGTTGTGGATCATGGGCTGCAAGATTTAATATTTTTCCTTTGCTACCTCCTTCTTGTAGTCTAATAGGTTCTTCTATAGGCATTCTTTTACCCATAGGTTTTATTTTATCTGTCCTGATTTCTTCATCTGGGTTTACTCTCCATACTCTCCTTCTAGGCACATTTCCTGTACTAGTATCTATAGTATGAGTTTGTGAAGTCTTCTGGAAAGGTGTTGAACTACTTGACTCCATTAGTTCTTTTTCACTTACTATAGATGTAGTGTCTTCTCTATCATATCTATACCCCAAGTTATCTGTTCTTTCTTTACAATTTTTAAGGTGTATTATGGTCTCTTCTAGATTCATACTTCCTTTTAGACAATCTTTGCATTTGAAAAAATCGGATTTTTGTTCTGTATATAGTCTTTTAGCTCGTTCTATTACTTCGTCTACCGCATATGCTTCTTCTAGTATTTTTATATTCATAAGTTCTTCTTCTAATTCTACATCTTTTTCTTCAATGCTATTTTCGTCTATTTGCCTAGTATAGTTATAGTCTGTGAATCTTATTGAAGTTTCACCTTTTCTATTAGTATACATAACATGGTCTTCAGGTGTATATACTTTTGGTTTACTAAGTTTTTCTAAATTCCATTCTAGTCCTGCGTAGCTTTCTGGATCTATTTTTATAGGTTTAATTAATTTTATTCCTCTATTCCCCATAAGTTCTACTACATCGTCTATTTTTATTTTAAACTTGGTATTACTATTTGTTGCCATCTTTCCTATAAATCCTATACACATTAATAGATTCTTTCCTTTATCCATTTCTTGATATCCTTTAGTCTGTATTCCTATTTTTATATGTGATCCAAATTCTTGTAAATTCATTAGAAAGTATGGACTAATGTAAAATATTCCCCCATTATTTGTCATATCTACTTCAGTTAGACCTATTATTGCCTTTTTTAAGTCTGTCCATCTATCATCATATAAGGTTATTAGCACTTTTGCTCCTAGATTTTTTCTGTTTAATCCTTTTATTCCTAATATAATTAATCCTAAATGCATCATTGCCATTCTTGTATTTTTAATAGTTTTAAAGGATTCTTGATTTACTAAATTTAATTGTACTGAATTTTCTCCTAATGCGGATATTTGCTCTTCTCTATAGTGCCTATAAAGTAGGTTATTTCTAGAGAAATACTTTGTATTATATAATGTTCTTGGGTCTAATACTTTTAATTGATGTTGTTTAAAAAGCTGTAGGTCTTTATCTACATCTATAATCTGACTAAGTTCGCTATTTTCTTCTTCTCTTGCCTTTTTAGAGAAAATTCTAGATATCAAATTATTTCCTATCTGGTTGTTTGAATAACTAGGTTCTGGTCTATCTACTTCGTTGATTCGGGTTCTCCTACCTGAAAGAAAGTCCATTTTTGTGGTTTTCTGATTATTTTAGGTCTTTCTTTTTGCGGTGTTATTTCTATTTTTTCTAGTTTTGAAATTAGTTCATCTATATTAGTACTATGAGATTTTTCTTTTTCTTCCTTTTTCTTTAGTAGTTTTTCTAGCTTTTGATTTATTTCTAATAAGATTGCTATAATTGTATTATTTTATCTAACAATTATTTTATCTGACTGGGCTGTTGGTATATGTGTAGTGAAACCTACTGGCTCCTGGAATTGGCTACTATAATCTAGTGCTTTTTTATATATCGGGTCGTCTGCATTCATGAAAGGGATATTTCTTTAATATTTAATACTTCCTTTTTAATTTCTTTTAATTGTTTGTCTATATCAATAGGTTGTATATCGTTATAAGTACCTTTTCTAATTTTTTCAGTACCTTGTTCTTTTATGAAGTCTAGATTTCTTTCAATTTTTTCTAATATCTTTGTATGTTTATTCTGAGCTTCTTCTATTTTTTCTATAAGCTGTAAGATTATCTTATCTTGTTCCTGGATCTTACTGCTAAAATTGATTAATAAGTCTATTAACGTATTGTATTGTCTATCTTCGGTATGTAGAGTATGTTCTCCCTGACTAAAATTACACCTAATGGTACTGCCTTCCTTTAGTGATCTAAATTTTTTCTCTGGATGTATTTTTAAGTCTAAATATTCTAAATTTCGGAAAGGATCTATTTTGTTACCTAGAAACTAGCTATGGTTTTGTTTTTATGATAATTTACAATATTTCTATAAGTCTGTCTATCTAATTCTATATCCTGTAATTCCCACCGTATTTGTGATAAGGCTACGTCTAGTTTTCTTCGTATATGCCTATTTAGTTCAAAATCACTATCTAAACTTTCGTTAAAAAGTTTTTGCGATATTTCTGTAATTTCTATTAATCTCTTTTCAGTTTTTCTAATATCTCTTAATATTTTTAAATTTCTATTTATAAACCAATTATTTAATCTTATTGGATAAAAGGCTGGGTGTGTCTTCATTAACCTAAGAGAATTTTGCTTAAACTATCGTTAATCTTTCTTATCCTTAAAAGATTTCTAGGTATATGATTATTACACACTCTAATATTATGTTTTAATTCTCTCTTATGTTCTACTATATTTTCTACTCTTCTCTTAAGGGCGTCTTTATATTTCTTTTTAAATTGGTATAATCTTCTTTCAAAAACTATTCTTAATTTCTTCTAACTTCTTATAGCTTGAATATACTGCCTCTTATATGTTATTTGTTTTTGAATATATCTAGATATGGGCAACTGTCTCATATATTACTGGTAGATATCCTAAATTGTTGTCCTAAGATCTTCTCGCAATTATGTCAGGGAAATTTTATACCAGATTTTATGGAGAGTAAACCCATAGTTATGATTTCTAACCATTATCTGATACCAGAATAATAGAGATTTAGAATGTAAAATATTTCAATGAAAAAGCTGAGAGATTTGGAAAATTATGACGGTTTTTATAATAATTTTGTGAAATCCTACTCAGTACTCCCTCACTCGGTGTGTCTTTAACATGCAGATTATATATATTTTCCCCTAATTTTAACTTTTTTTTTTTTTAACACAAATCAACCAGTTCAAACTCTTGCTCTTTAGTTTTAATTCTTAACAACAAGTTCTTTAACCCCACCCAGTATATGGTGATAACAACGTCCTACTCACGGACTACAATTCACCTATCAAGTTCCTAGGAATTTACAGGTTAATCCATCGTTGTTATTAAGAAACTAATAGTCTAACCTTTTACTTAGGATGATTCATATTAAACTGTTTTTAATAATATAAACAGTCATATAATAACTCAAACATTTTTAACATGAAAAAAAAATAAATAAACACACATAATTTACATATGGGGAAAACATGAATAATAGACTTACATGTTATAAGACGCGAGCGAGGTTTCCCTTTCGGGAACCCCCGGTGACTCTTAAGAAACTTTTAAAAATATTTAGACTTGTTCTTAGGGATGATTCGGGTGTTTTCAAAGTTGGATTTGGTTTTTGGAGTAGTTAAGCATCTGAGAGTAGATTGAAAACTTGTGAGTGTTTTTTCTTTCTGTGGTTTTTTCGTGTGTTTTTCTTTGGTTTGAAGAGGGGTATATATAGATGAGGAGGATAAGAGTCGTAGAAAATAAATGGCTAAGATCTGACCGACACTTTGTAAAGGACGATCAAGATTTTGCCGACACTTAATGCTTATCTTTATCAAATAATTCATGCCGGGTGCTCTTTGGGCCCCATCGTCACATGCATTATTGATTCAGATTGTGCATTATTATTCTGACCTATTAAAACTAAGACGCGTGCTTATCAGTTTTTCTTTCCTTTTGGAAAGTAGTGATAAAGTAAGCACTCACAGGACACTTAGTGGGCATCCCCACTAGACTTATTCACAGACCTAATATTATAGACTTTATAGACTGACTTGGTCTGACTTCGGATTTTAAACTTTCTTAGGTATCTAGGTTATGAAGGGCAATTGAGTCAAAACTCATTCCCGAATCATATCCTGCATACGGGTCTTGGGCGTCTTGATCATCTTCACCCTCGGTTGGGACACTGTTTTCTTCTGTTGTTTGCTGTCTTCGGTTATCTTGGTCAGGATCTGAAACGATGTCGTCTAATCTGATTGGTGGTTCTGGACCAGTATCTTCTAGTCTGATTGGGGTTTGGTCCATATGTTTGTCTTGTTCTACTTCTTTGATCATTTCCTCCAGCGTCTTTTTAATTATATCCTCTATAGTCTTTTTCTTTTTCTTATTTAAGATCTTTTGTCTAGTTGTTTCACCCATGGTGAATGATTTTGGTAATCGTCTTCTAGGAGGAGTTGCTGGTTCTGTTTCACTTTTTGGCAAAGTGACAGCCTTCAACGGATTTGATTTGTCTTTACCGGCTACCGTTTGAGCCGGACTAGCTATATCTTTACCTGGTATAGTAGGTTTATTTGCATTCTGAGAGGAATGCACACTCGTCTCATCCATTTTGGCTTGAGATGGAGAACTCGTGTCTGGGCTTGTCTGTCTGAGTATCTGTAGTAGCTGATCCTTTTCTTGACTCAGGGCTTCACACTTAGCATTTAACCTTTTAAACCCTTCTGTCATGGACTCACAGTGGTCGCAGAAAATTATTTTGTCTGTGTCTTTCTGGACCTTGTATTGTGGAATTTGGATTGGGCTTTGTTTTAGGGCTGGAGAGATAAAATAATTTGGGCCCAAATATCCCCTTGCATAGTCTAAGGCTTCAGTTAAATCATTAAAACCTTTGAAAAGAGGATTTTTTATTCCATTTATTGAGTCTATTACTTCTTGCCATGTTTGAAAAACACCATTGATTTTTCCATGTATTACTACATAAAATCTGAATTTATTTTCCGTATTTTTGTCTGTAAAATACTGTCCCAGTGCATTTAACGTGGCTATGAAGTATTTAATGTCTCGTTTAGTGTATGCTATCCATAAATTATCCATTAAACATCTTTGAGGTCTGTCTATTTTACAGTCTGGCATTTCTTTAAAGGATAGGTTACATTTAGGATAACAAATTAGATTATGTTTTCCAAAATGTATTCTTTCTAAAGTTTCGACCGATGTCTGAGGTCTGAAGCGTACATTTGTTAAAAGAGTCTGAGCGTACGAGTCTGAAGCAGAGGCTGGGCCTTTGCCTTTGTCTGTCTGGGCTATCTCTGGTAGCTTTGGTCTTGTGCCTGAGTTGGGCCGCATACTGAAAAATAACTTATTGTTATACCGTTTTCAAATTTAATCTACTTAACTGATCTGCTAGATTATTATCCTTTCCTTTAATGTATTCGAAGATTATATTAGGATATATTGAGATCGTGTCTATGAAGTTTAGCCATCTCCTCTTACTACTATTCTTCTGATCTATCTTTTGATGAAATCTTACTATGGCTTCACAGTCTGTTCTAACTAGTATTTCGTTTTTATTTAGAATATATAGCTTAAAACTATTTAACCCATATATTATAGCTAATACTTCTGCGTCTATGCTACTCATATTTCCTTTTTCTTTATACTTACCACTTTGGTAGGCACAAATCTTTTCTTCTTGTTTGGGACTATATTTAGAGGGTCGTGCCTTTAGTACCGCTCCCCATCCTTGGATACTTCCATCTGTTTCTATAATTAAATAGTCTGATTCTAATGGGATATTTAAGTCTGGGATATTCTTTACCTTCTCTTTAATCTGTTGTACTAACTTCATATCTTCGGTATTGATATGTTTTTGCCCTTTACTTCCTGTTTTAGCATATAATGGTCCTGCTATTTTTCCTAAGTCTTGTATAAAATTTCTGGCGTAATTTACTAATCCTAAAAATATTTGAAGGTCTTTTGTCTTATCTAAATTATTGGGCATTTCTAATACCTTTTTAGCTATATGAGGTTGTAGCTTTATTTTTCCGTCTCCTATAGTAACTCCTAAAAAGTTTATATATGTTTTACACAATTCTATTTTCTTTTTACTAACTATAATTCCTTTGTTTACAAATAATCTGAATACTGTCTGTAGGTGTCCTAAACGTTCTTGTAAGTTTTTGCTAAATACCAAAATATCATCTACATATACTAGCACAAAACGTTTGTATTCTCCAAATATCTCATCCATTTTTCTTTGGAAAATTGGAGGGGCAGTCTTAAGTCCAAATGGCATTGCTAGCCATTCGAAATGCCCTTCTGGACATGTAAAAGTTGTCCATTCTATACTATCAGGGTGCATCTTTACTTGCCAATATCCTGATTTACAGTCGAATTTGCTAAAAATTCTTTTTCCCTGTATTCTATTAAGTAATTCACTTTTGTCTGGAAGTTTGTATGCATCTGTTCTTGTATTATCATTAAGTCTCTTATAGTTTATGACCATTCTGGCTTTTCCTCTGATTATTTCATTATGATTTCTAACCATAAAAGCCGCTGATCGGTGTCTAGAAGTAGATCTTCGAATTACACCTAGGGATAAAAGTTCTTTTATTTGGACTTGAAAATCTTCTATGTCTAAATTTGTTGCTTCTATTGCTGCTGTTTTTATTGTATATTCTGGGTTTATTATATCTAACCTACACATTATCTTATTGGCTTCCCAATGGAGTAAAGGTTTTTCCCCTATTATTTCTAATTCGTCTAAGGATTTTACTATATTATCTAAGTCTTTAGGCCCTTTGATATTTCCTATGCTTTTTAGTCCTTTATTGAAATTATAAAATGATGTTTCTATATTAATTAAAGTATAACTTTTTTCTCTTACTTCTTCATCAGAATTGTAACTTTCTTCTTCTTCATAGGCTTCTCTATTACATTCTTCTTTGGCCTGACATTTATTACAACAGGGCTTTTGTTTTTCTGTTTCATGCCTTCCTTTTGTTGATACTTCTTTTGTTTGTACAGGGGTATAGGTTGTCTGTTTAAAAAATGCTATGCCATCTCGTGTGATTAAACAACTTCCAGAGTCTTGAAATATAAATTTTAGACCTATGACTAAGTCTGTATTGATATTTAGATCTCTTACAAGTATGTTGTTTATGTCATAAGACGGGTTATAGAATTTTTTACAAGTATTTTGGAAACTTATTTTAGCTTTTTCTATGCAATATTCGTAGGTATTATAAGTGCCATCCATTTGCATTGCAACAACTGGTTTAGGTAATTTTGTTAATAGCTCTTGTGGGACTATCTTTTTGTTTATTAGACAGCTAGTGCATCCTGGATCTAGTAGGGCTAGTGTTTCTATTTCAATATCTTCTATTTTGATTCTTGCTAATATTTTTATAGTTGCTATTTTTTTGTCTTCATTACAGATTAGTCCAGTGTCTATAATGTTTTTTATATTTAGATAGTTATCTTGTTCTTGGTTTGCTAATGAGGTTTCATTATTTTGAAGTAATATTTCTTCCTCTAATTTTCCTTTTCCTTTTTCCAGCGTTCTTATTCGATGATCTAGTTCTTGTATTTCTAATGAGTCTATTCTTATATTAATCATCTGATTATTTTCTCTTCTTATAGGTGGTCCTATTCTAATTCCTAATTCTGTTTCTATACAGGTTATGCATCCTTCCATAAAACAATTATTACACTTTGCTCTTTTGTCTTTACTAGGGTACCATCTACAGAATCCACAGGGCTTACTATCTATTCCTTTGTTTCTTTCAAAATTGTGGTTACATTCTTGTATAATATTTGTCATATCAATGTATTGCAGTTCTTCTAGTTCTAGAGGCAATTTTAAATCTGTTCCTAATTCGTTAATAAAGTCGTCTTTTTCTGAGTCTGATGAGTCTGTTTTATTTCCTTCTGTAATTTCTATGCTTACTACTGAGTATATACTTTCTGTGTCTGACATATATTCATCTACATTTATTAAAGTCTCTTGTAGCTCTTCTATTAACTGAGAGTTTCTTGTTTTAGTGTTATATCTTTTAGGGCAGGTATTTGCCAGATGTTCTGAACTTCCACAAGTAAAACATTCTAATTTATTTCTGTAGTTTCTTTCATCTCTGTATTTTCTTACATGCCTGTTTTTATCTAAGTATGGTTTCTTTGCTGATGATTTTCTTAGGTAATATTTCTTCTTATATGGTTTCCGGTTATAGTATCTATTTTTATATTTTCTAGGCTTGTATGGTTTCTTGTCATAATGTTGAGTTGTATACATTACAGTTTTACAGAAATTCATTTCGTTTTGTTTTAATTGTTTTTGTATTTGTATATTTGTACATTTTTCAGTTAATACTTCCATTACATGTTGTACTCTCTGTCCTATCGACCATTTTGCTGTTGGGTTTTGTATTTCACCCTCTCTCTTATACCATCTCTCTTCTATTCCTCTACCTAATGCTCCTGGTAATTTGTTAAATAATTTTTTACCTAAGTCTTCATCAAAAGTGTTCCCGCTTAGTGTACAATAATAAAAGAACTCTCTTAAAAATTCTTTGATGTAACACCAGTTAGATATACTTAATTGTTCTAGTTTTATTAATGCGTTTCTTTGAAGTATAATTGTTCCACTATTTGGGTCTTCTCCTGTAAGTAAACTATGCATTTTATTCGTGAAGTTATAAGGGTTTGCCCCCATATTTATTAGTGTCTGAAATTCTTGTGGGAAATTACTTTTGTATGCTTCCCATACTGCCTTAGCTGATTCTCCTAAAAATGTCTCCATGTATCTATACATGGTTTCTGCATCTGTTTCTTGATAATTTTTAATAAAGTCTGCTACTACTAATCCTTTCCAAATGTCTATCGCTGAGTTCCAAAGTTGTGGATCATGGGCTGCAAGATTTAATATTTTTCCTTTGCTACCTCCTTCTTGTAGTCTAATAGGTTCTTCTATAGGCATTCTTTTACCCATAGGTTTTATTTTATCTGTCCTGATTTCTTCATCTGGGTTTACTCTCCATCCTCTCCTTCTAGGCACATTTCCTGTACTAGTATCTATAGTATGAGTTTGTGAAGTCTTCTGGAAAGGTGTTGAACTACTTGACTCCATTAGTTCTTTTTCACTTACTATAGATGTAGTGTCTTCTCTATCATATCTATACCCTAAGTTATCTGTTCTTTCTTTACAATTTTTAAGGTGTATTATGGTCTCTTCTAGATTCATACTTCCTTTTAGACAATCTTTGCATTTGAAAAAATCGGATTTTTGTTCTGTATATAGTCTTTTAGCTCGTTCTATTACTTCGTCTACTGCATATGCTTCTTCTAGTATTTCTATATTCATAAGTTCTTCTTCTAATTCTACATCTTTTTCTTCAATGCTATTTTCGTCTATTTGCCTAGTATAGTTATAGTCTGTGAATCTTATTGAAGTTTCACCTTTTCTATTAGTATACATAACATGGTCTTCAGGTGTATATACTTTTGGTTTACTAAGTTTTTCTAAATTCCATTCTAGTCCTGCGTAGCTTTCTGGATCTATTTTTATAGGTTTAAGTAATTTTATTCCTCTATTCCCCATAAGTTCTACTACATCGTCTATTTTTATTTTAAACTTGGTATTACTATTTGTTTCCATCTTTCCTATAAATCCTATACACATTAATAGATTCTTTCCTTTATCCATTTCTTCATATCCTTTAGTCTGTATTCCTATTTTTATATGTGATCCAAATTCTTGTAAATTCATTAGAAAGTATGGACTAATGTAAAATATTCCCCCATTATTTGTCATATCTACTTCAGTTAGACCTATTATTGCCTTTTTTAAGTCTGTCCATCTATCATCATATAAGGTTATTAGCACTTTTGCTCCTAGATTTTTTCTGTTTAATCCTTTTATTCCTAATATAATTAATCCTAAATGCATCATTGCCATTCTTGTATTTTTAATAGTTTTAAAGGATTCTTGATTTACTAAATTTAATTGTACTGAATTTTCTCCTAATGCGGATATTTGCTCTTCTCTATAGTGCCTATAAAGTAGGTTATTTCTAGAGAAATACTTTGTATTATATAATGTTCTTGGGTCTAATACTTTTAATTGATGTTGTTTGAAAAGCTGTAGGTCTTTATCTACATCTATAATCTGACTAAGTTCGCTATTTTCTTCTTCTCTTGCCTTTTTAGAGAAAATTCTAGATATCAAATTATTTCCTATCTGGTTGTTTGAATAACTAGGTTCTGGTCTATCTACTTCGTTGATTCGAGTTCTCCTACCTGAAAGAAAGTCCATTTTTGTGGTTTTCTGATTATTTTAGGTCTTTCTTTTTGCGGTGTTATTTCTATTTTTTCTAGTTTTGAAATTAGTTCATCTATATTAGTACTATGAGATTTTTCTTTTTCTTCCTTTTTCTTTAGTAGTTTTTCTAGCTTTTGATTTATTTCTAATAAGATTGCTATAATTGTATTATTTTGTCTAACAATTATTTTATCTGACTGGGCTGTTGGTATGTGTGTAGTGAAACCTACTGGCTCCTGGAATTGGCTACTATAATCTAGTGCTTTTTTATATATCGGGTCGTCTGCATTCATGAAAGGGATATTTCTTTAATATTTAATACTTCCTTTTTAATTTCTTTTAATTGTTTGTCTATATCAATAGGTTGTATATCGTTATAAGTACCTTTTCTAATTTTTTCAGTACCTTGTTCTTTTATGAAGTCTAGATTTCTTTCGATTTTTTCTAATATCTTTGTATGTTTATTCTGAGCTTCTTCTATTTTTTCTATAAGCTGTAAGATTATCTTATCTTGTTCCTGGATCTTACTGCTAAAATTGATTAATAAGTCTATTAACATATTGTATTGTCTATCTTCGGTATGTAGAGTATGTTCTCCCTGACTAAAATTACACCTAATGGTACTGCCTTCCTTTAGTGATCTAAATTTTTTCTCTGGATGTATTTTTAAGTCTAAATATTCTAAATTTCGGAAAGGATCTATTTTGTTACCTAGAAACTAGCTATGGTTTTGTTTTTATGATAATTTACAATATTTCTATAAGTCTGTCTATCTAATTCTATTCCCTGTAATTCCCACCGTATTTGTGATAAGGCTACGTCTAGTTTTCTTCGTATATGCCTATTTAGTTCAAAATCACTATCTAAACTTTCGTTAAAAAGTTTTTGCGATATTTCTGTAATTTCTATTAATCTCTTTTCAGTTTTTCTAATATCTCTTAATATTTTTAAATTTCTATTTATAAACCAATTGTTTAATCTTATTGGATAAAAGGCTAGGTGTGTCTTCATTAACCTAAGGGAATTTTGCTTAAACTATCGTTAATCTTTCTTATCCTTAAAAGATTTCTAGGTATATGATTATTACACACTCTAATATTATGTTTTAATTCTCTCTTATAGGCCCAGCTGAAATAAGACCTAGGATCGCTCTTATAGCTGCTCTAATTTTAGGAGAATCAGCTAAGGCAGTATGGGAAGCATACAAAAGTAATTTCCCACAAGAATTTCAGACACTAATAAATATGGGGGCAAACCCTTATAACTTCACGAATAAAATGCATAGTTTACTTACAGGAGAAGACCCAAATAGTGGAACAATTATACTTCAAAGAAACACATTAATAAAACTAGAACAACTAAGTATATCTAACTGGTGTTACATCAAAGAATTTTTAAGAGAGTTCTTTTATTATTGTACACTAAGCGGGAACACTTTTGATGAAGACTTAGGTAAAAAATTATTTAACAAATTACCAGGAGCATTAGGTAGAGAAATAGAAGAGAGATGGTATAAAAGAGAGGGTGTAATACAAAACCCAACAGCAAAATGGTCGATAGGACAAAGAGTACAACATGTAATGGAAGTATTAACTGAAAAATGTACAAATATACAAATACAAAAATAATTAAAACAAAACGAAATGAATTTCTGTAAAACTGTAATGTATACAACTCAACATTATGACAAGAAACCATACAAGCCTAGAAAATATAAAAATAGATACTATAACCGGAAACCATATAAGAAGAAATATTACCTAAGAAAATCATCAGCAAAGAAACCATACTTAGATAAAAACAGGCATGTAAGAAAATACAGAGATGAAAGAAACTATAGAAATAAATTAGAATGTTTTACTTGTGGAAGTTCAGAACATCTGGTAAATACCTGCCCTAAAAGATATAACACTAAAACAAGAAACTTTCAGTTAATAGAAGAGCTACAAGAGACTTTAATAAATGTAGATGAATATATGTTAGACACAGAAAGTATATACTCAGTAGTAAGCATAGAAATTACAGAAGGAAATAAAACAGACTCATCAGACTCAGAAAAAGACGACTTTATTAACGAATTAGGAACAGATTTAAAATTGCCTCTAGAACTAGAAGAACTGCAATACATTGATATGACAAATATTATACAAGAATGTAACCACAATTTTGAAAGAAACAAAGGAATAGATAGTAAGCCCTGTGGATTCTGTAGATGGTACCCTAGTAAAGACAAAAGAGCAAAGTGTAATAATTGTTTTATGGAAGGATGCATAACCTGTATAGAAACAGAATTAGGAATTAGAATAGGACCACCTATAAGAAGAGAAAATAATCAGATGATTAATATAAGAATAGACTCATTAGAAGAAAAAATACAAGAACTAGATCATCGAATAAGAACGCTGGAAAAAGGAAAAGGAAAATTAGAGGAAGAAATAATACTTCAAAATAATGAAACCTCATTAGCAAACCAAGAACAAGATAGCATTCTAAATATAAAAAACATTATAGACACAGGACTAATCTGTAATGAAGACAAAAAAATAGCAACTATAAAAATATTAGCAAGAATCAAAATAGAAGATATTGAAATAGAAACACTAGCCCTACTAGATCCAGGATGCACTAGCTGTCTAATAAACAAAAAGATAGTCCCACAAGAGCTATTAACAAAATTACCTAAACCAGTTGTTGCAATGCAAATGGATGGCACTTATAATACCTACGAATATTGCATAGAAAAAGCTAAAATAAGTTTCCAAAATACTTGTAAAAAATTCTATAACCCGTCTTATGACATAAACAACATACTTGTAAGAGATCTAAATATCAATACAGACTTAGTCATAGGTCTAAAATTTATATTTCAAGACTCTGGAAGTTGTTTAATCACACGAGATGGCATAGCATTTTTTAAACAGACAACCTATACCCCTGTACAAACAAAAGAAGTATCAACAAAGGGAAGGCATGAAACAGAAAAACAAAAGCCCTGTTGTAATAAATGTCAGGCCAAAGAAGAATGTAATAGAGAAGCCTATGAAGAAGAAGAAAGTTACAATTCTGATGAAGAAGTAAGAGAAAAAAGTTATACTTTAATTAATATAGAAACATCATTTTATAATTTCAATAAAGGACTAAAAAGCATAGGAAATATCAAAGGGCCTAAAGACTTAGATAATATAGTAAAATCCTTAGACGAATTAGAAATAATAGGGGAAAAACCTTTACTCCATTGGGAAGCCAATAAGATAATGTGTAGGTTAGATATAATAAACCCAGAATATACAATAAAAACAGCAGCAATAGAAGCAACAAATTTAGACATAGAAGATTTTCAAGTCCAAATAAAAGAACTTTTATCCCTAGGTGTAATTCGAAGATCTACTTCTAGACACCGATCAGCGGCTTTTATGGTTAGAAATCATAATGAAATAATCAGAGGAAAAGCCAGAATGGTCATAAACTATAAGAGACTTAATGATAATACAAGAACAGATGCATACAAACTTCCAGACAAAAGTGAATTACTTAATAGAATACAGGGAAAAAGAATTTTTAGCAAATTCGACTGTAAATCAGGATATTGGCAAGTAAAGATGCACCCTGATAGTATAGAATGGACAGCTTTTACATGTCCAGAAGGGCATTTCGAATGGCTAGCAATGCCATTTGGACTTAAGACTGCCCCTCCAATTTTCCAAAGAAAAATGGATGAGATATTTGGAGAATACAAACGTTTTGTGCTAGTATATGTAGATGATATTTTGGTATTTAGCAAAAACTTACAAGAACATTTAGGACACCTACAGACAGTATTCAGATTATTTGTAAACAAAGGAATTATAGTTAGTAAAAAGAAAATGGAATTGTGTAAAACATATATAAACTTTTTAGGAGTTACTATAGGAGACGGAAAAATAAAGCTACAACCTCATATAGCTAAAAAGGTATTAGAAATGCCCAATAATTTAGATAAGACAAAAGACCTTCAAAAATTTTTAGGATTAGTAAATTACGCTAGAAATTTTATACAAGACTTAGGAAAAATAGCAGGACCATTATATGCTAAAACAGGAAGTAAAGGGCAAAAAGATTTCAATACCGAAGATATGAAGTTAGTACAACAGATTAAAGAGAAGGTAAAGAATATCCCAGACTTAAATATCCCATTAGAATCAGACTATTTAATTATAGAAACAGATGGAAGTATCCAAGGATGGGGAGCGGTACTAAAGGCACGACCCTCTAAATATAGTCCCAAACAAGAAGAAAAGATTTGTGCCTACCAAAGTGGTAAGTATAAAGAAAAAGGAAATATGAGTAGCATAGACGCAGAAGTATTAGCTATAATATATGGGTTAAATAGTTTTAAGCTATATATTCTAAATAAAAACGAAATACTAGTTAGAACAGACTGTGAAGCCATAGTAAGATTTCATCAAAAGATAGATCAGAAGAATAGTAGTAAGAGGAGATGGCTAAACTTCATAGACACGATCTCAATATATCCTAATATAATCTTCGAATACATTAAAGGAAAGGATAATAATCTAGCAGATCAGTTAAGTAGATTAAATTTGAAAACGGTATAACAATAAGTTATTTTTCGGTATGCGGCCCAAATTATTTTATCTCTCCAGCCCTAAAACAAAGCCCAATCCAAATTCCACAATACAAGGTCCAGAAAGACACAGACAATATAATTTTCTGCGACCACTGTGAGTCCATGACAGAAGGGTTTAAAAGGTTAAATGCTAAGTGTGAAGCCCTGAGTCAAGAAAAGGATCAGCTACTACAGATACTCAGACAGACAAGCCCAGACACGAGTTCTCCATCTCAAGCCAAAATGGATGAGTCGAGTGTGCATTCCTCTCAGAATGCAAATAAACCTACTATACCAGGTAAAGATATAGCTAGTCCGGCTCAAACAGTAGCCGGTAAAGACAAATCAAATCCGTTGAAGGCTGTCACTTTGCCAAAAAGTGAAACAGAACCAGCAACTCCTCCTAGAAGACGATTACCAAAATCATTCACCATGGGTGAAACAACTAGACAAATGTATTTTGAACTAATTAGAATATATCTAAATACCATTAAAACCGTCTGAATTTGTATTCTCTCATATATTTTTGTGTAGGTTAGCAAGAATCAAACTCTAGAATATTTTACATCTTTTCTAAATTGATTAATTTAGAATCTATATCCCTAGGTGTAATTCGAAGATCTACTTCTAGACACCGATCAGCGGCTTTTATGGTTAGAAATCATAATGAAATAATCAGAGGAAAAGCCAGAATGGTCATAAACTATAAGAGACTTAATGATAATACAAGAACAGATGCATACAAACTTCCAGACAAAAGTGAATTACTTAATAGAATACAGGGAAAAAGAATTTTTAGCAAATTCGACTGTAAATCAGGATATTGGCAAGTAAAGATGCACCCTGATAGTATAGAATGGACAGCTTTTACATGTCCAGAAGGGCATTTCGAATGGCTAGCAATGCCATTTGGACTTAAGACTGCCCCTCCAATTTTCCAAAGAAAAATGGATGAGATATTTGGAGAATACAAACGTTTTGTGCTAGTATATGTAGATGATATTTTGGTATTTAGCAAAAACTTACAAGAACGTTTAGGACACCTACAGACAGTATTCAGATTATTTGTAAACAAAGGAATTATAGTTAGTAAAAAGAAAATGGAATTGTGTAAAACATATATAAACTTTTTAGGAGTTACTATAGGAGACGGAAAAATAAAGCTACAACCTCATATAGCTAAAAAGGTATTAGAAATGCCCAATAATTTAGATAAGACAAAAGACCTTCAAAAATTTTTAGGATTAGTAAATTACGCCAGAAATTTTATACAAGACTTAGGAAAAATAGCAGGACCATTATATGCTAAAATAGGAAGTAAAGGGCAAAAACATTTCAATACCGAAGATATGAAGTTAGTACAACAGATTAAAGAGAAGGTAAAGAATATCCCAGACTTAAATATCCCATTAGAATCAGACTATTTAATTATAGAAACAGATGGAAGTATCCAAGGATGGGGAGCGGTACTAAAGGCACGACCCTCTAAATATAGTCCCAAACAAGAAGAAAAGATTTGTGCCTACCAAAGTGGTAAGTATAAAGAAAAAGGAAATATGAGTAGCATAGACGCAGAAGGGCGTCTTTATATTTCTTTTTAAATTGGTATAATCTTCTTTCAAAAACTATTCTTAAATCCTTCCAATTTCTTATAGCTTGAATATACTGCCTCTTATATGTTATTTGTTTTTGAATATATCTAGATATGGGCAACTGTCTCATATATTACTGGTAGATATCCTAAATTGTTGTCCTAAGATCTTCTCGCTCTGATACCAGAATAATAGAGATTTAGAATGTAAAATATTTCAATGAAAAAGCTGAGAGATTTGGAAAATTATGACGGTTTTTATAATAATTTTGTGAAATCCTACTCAGTACTCCCTCACTCGGTGTGTCTTTAACATGCAGATTATATATATTTTCCCCTAATTTTAACTTTTTTTTTTAACACAAATCAACCAGTTCAAACTCTTGCTCTTTAGTTTTAATTCTTAACAACAAGTTCTTTAACCCCACCCAGTATATGGTGATAACAACGTCCTACTCACGGACTACAATTCACCTATCAAGTTCCTAGGAATTTACAGGTTAATCCATCGTTGTTATTAAGAAACTAAGAGCCTAACCTTTTACTTAGGATGATTCATATTAAACTGTTTTTAATAATATAAACAGTCATATAATAACTCAAACATTTTTAACATAAAAAAAAAATAAACACACATAATTTACATATGGGGAAAACATGAATAATAGACTTACATGTTATAAGACGCGAGCGAGGTTTCCCTTTCGGGAACCCCCGGTGACTCTTAAGAAACTTTTAAAAATATTTAGACTTGTTCTTAGGGATGATTCGGGTGTTTTCAAAGTTGGATTTGGTTTTTGGAGTAGGTAAGCATCTGAGAGTAGATTGAAAACTTGGGAGTGTTTTTTCTTTCTGTGGTTTTTTCGTGTGTTTTTCTTTGGTTTGAAGAGGGGTATATATAGATGAGGAGGATAAGAGTCGTAGAAAATAAATGGCTAAGATCTGACCGACACTTTGTAAAGGACGATCAAGATTTTGCCGACACTTAATGCTTATCTTTATCAAATAATTCATGCCGGGTGCTCTTTGGGCCCCATCGTCACATGCATTATTGATTCAGATTGTGCATTATTATTCTGACCTATTAAAACTAAGACGCGTGCTTATCAGTTTTTCTTTCCTTTTGGAAAGTAGTGATAAAATAAGCACTCACAGGACACTTAGTGGGCATCCCCACTAGACTTATTCACAGACCTAATATTATAGACTTTATAGACTGACTTGGTCTGACTTCGGATTTTAAACTTTCTTAGGTATCTAGGTTATGAAGGGCAATTGAGTCAAAACTCATTCCCGAATCATATCCTGCATACGGGTCTTGGGCGTCTTGATCATCTTCACCCTCGGTTGGGACACTGTTTTCTTCTGTTGTTTGCTGTCTTCGGTTATCTTGGTCAGGATCTGAAACGATGTCGTCTAATCTGATTGGTGGTTCTGGACCAGTATCTTCTAGTCTGATTGGGGTTTGGTCCATATGTTTGTCTTGTTCTACTTCTTTGATCATTTCCTCCAGCGTCTTTTTAATTATATCCTCTATAGTCTTTTTCTTTTTCTTATTTAAGATCTTTTGTCTAGTTGTTTCACCCATGGTGAATGATTTTGGTAATCGTCTTCTAGGAGGAGTTGCTGGTTCTGTTTCACTTTTTGGCAAAGTGACAGCCTTCAACGGATTTGATTTGTCTTTACCGGCTACCGTTTGAGCCGGACTAGCTATATCTTTACCTGGTATAGTAGGTTTATTTGCATTCTGAGAGGAATGCACACTCATCTCATCCATTTTGGCTTGAGATGGAGAACTTGTGTCTGGGCTTGTCTGTCTGAGTATCTGTAGTAGCTGATCCTTTTCTTGACTCAGGGCTTCACACTTAGCATTTAACCTTTTAAACCCTTCTATCATGGACTCACAGTGGTCGCAGAAAATTATTTTGTCTGTGTCTTTCTGGACCTTGTATTGTGGAATTTGGATTGGGCTTTGTTTTAGGGCTGGAGAGATAAAATAATTTGGGCCCAAATATCCCCTTGCATAGTCTAAGGCTTCAGTTAAATCATTAAAACCTTTGAAAAGAGGATTTTTTATTCCATTTATTGAGTCTATTACTTCTTGCCATGTTTGAAAAACACCATTGATTTTTCCATGTATTACTACATAAAATCTGAATTTATTTTCCGTATTTTTGTCTGTAAAATACTGTCCCAGTGCATTTAACGTGGCTATGAAGTATTTAATGTCTCGTTTAGTGTATGCTATCCATAAATTATCCATTAAACATCTTTGAGGTCTGTCTATTTTACAGTCTGGCATTTCTTTAAAGGATAGGTTACATTTAGGATAACAAATTAGATTATGTTTTCCAAAATGTATTCTTTCTAAAGTTTCGACCGATGTCTGAGGTCTGAAGCGTACGAGTCTGAAGCAGAGGCTGGGCCTTTGCCTTTGTTGATACTTCTTTTGTTTGTATAGGGGTATAGGTTGTCTGTTTAAAAAATGTTATGCCATCTCGTGTGATTAAACAAATTCCAGAGTCTTGAAATATAAATTTTAGACCTATGACTAAGTCTGTATTGATATTTAGATCTCTTACAAGTATGTTGTTTATGTCATAAGACGGGTTATAGAATTTTTTACAAGTATTTTGGAAACTTATTTTAGCTTTTTCTATGCAATATTCGTAGGTATTATAAGTGCCATCCATTTGCATTGCAACAACTGGTTTAGGTAATTTTGTTAATAGCCCTTGTGGGACTATCTTTTTGTTTATTAGACAGCTAGTGCATCCTGGATCTAGTAGGGCTAGTGTTTCTATTTCAATATCTTCTATTTTGATTCTTGCTAATATTTTTATAGTTGCTATTTTTTTGTCTTCATTACAGATTAGTCCTGTGTCTATAATGTTTTTTATATTTAGATAGTTATCTTGTTCTTGGTTTGCTAATGAGGTTTCATTATTTTGAAGTAATATTTCTTCCTCTAATTTTCCTTTTCCTTTTTCCAGCGTTCTTATTCGATGATCTAGTTCTTGTATTTTTTCTTCTAATGAGTCTATTCTTATATTAATCATCTGATTATTTTCTCTTCTTATAGGTGGTCCTATTCTAATTCCTAATTCTGTTTCTATACAGGTTATGCATCCTTCCATAAAACAATTATTACACTTTGCTCTTTTGTCTTTACTAGGGTACCATCTACAGAATCCACAGGGCTTACTATCTATTCCTTTGTTTCTTTCAAAATTGTGGTTTCATTCTTGTATAATATTTGTCATATCAATGTATTGCAGTTCTTCTAGTTCTAGAGACAATTTTAAATCTGTTCCTAATTCGTTAATAAAGTCGTCTTTTTCTGAGTCTGATGAGTCTGTTTTATTTCCTTCTGTAATTTCTATGCTTACTACTGAGTATATACTTTCTGTGTCTGACATATATTCATCTACATTTATTAAAGTCTCTTGTAGCTCTTCTATTAACTGAGAGTTTCTTGTTTTAGTGTTATATCTTTTAGGGCAGGTATTTGCCAGATGTTCTGAACTTCCACAAGTAAAACATTCTAATTTATTTCTATAGTTTCTTTCATCTCTGTATTTTCTTACATGCCTGTTTTTATCTAAGTATGGTTTCTTTGCTGATGATTTTCTTAGGTAATATTTCTTCTTATATGGTTTCCGGTTATAGTATCTATTTTTATATTTTCTAGGCTTGTATGGTTTCTTGTCATAATGTTGAGTTGTATACATTACAGTTTTACAGAAATTCATTTCGTTTTGTTTTAATTGTTTTTGTATTTGTATATTTGTACATTTTTCAGTTAATACTTCCATTACATGTTGTACTCTCTGTCCTATCGACCATTTTGCTGTTGGGTTTTGTATTACACCCTCTCTTTTATACCATCTCTCTTCTATTTCTCTACCTAATGCTCCTGGTAATTTGTTAAATAATTTTTTACCTAAGTCTTCATCAAAAGTGTTCCCGCTTAGTGTACAATAATAAAAGAACTCTCTTAAAAATTCTTTGATGTAACACCAGTTAGATATACTTAATTGTTCTAGTTTTATTAATGCGTTTCTTTGAAGTATAATTGTTCCACTATTTGGGTCTTCTCCTGTAAGTAAACTATGCATTTTATTCGTGAAGTTATAAGGGTTTGCCCCCATATTTATTAGTGTCTGAAATTCTTGTGGGAAATTACTTTTGTATGCTTCCCATACTGCCTTAGCTGATTCTCCTAAAAATGTCTCCATGTATCTATACATGGTTTCTGCATCTGTTTCTTGATAATTTTTAATAAAGTCTGCTACTACTATTCCTTTCCAAATGTCTATCGCTGAGTTCCAAAGTTGTGGATCATGGGCTGCAAGATTTAATATTTTTCCTTTGCTACCTCCTTCTTGTAGTCTAATAGGTTCTTCTATAGGCATTCTTTTACCCATAGGTTTTATTTTATCTGTCCTGATTTCTTCATCTGGGTTTACTCTCCATCCTCTCCTTCTAGGCACATTTCCTGTACTAGTATCTATAGTATGAGTTTGTGAAGTCTTCTGGAAAGGTGTTGAACTACTTGACTCCATTAGTTCTTTTTCACTTACTATAGATGTAGTGTCTTCTCTATCATATCTATACCCTAAGTTATATGTTCTTTCTTTACAATTTTTAAGGTGTATTATGGTCTCTTCTAGATTCATACTTCCTTTTAGACAATCTTTGCATTTGAAAAAATCGGATTTTTGTTCTGTATATAGTCTTTTAGCTCGTTCTATTACTTCGTCTACCGCATATGCTTCTTCTAGTATTTCTATATTCATAAGTTCTTCTTCTAATTCTACATCTTTTTCTTCAATGCTATTTTCGTCTATTTGCCTAGTATAGTTATAGTCTGTGAATCTTATTGAAGTTTCACCTTTTCTATTAGTATACATAACATGGTCTTCAGGTGTATATACTTTTGGTTTACTAAGTTTTTCTAAATTCCATTCTAGTCCTGCGTAGCTTTCTGGATCTATTTTTATAGGTTTAATTAATTTTATTCCTCTATCCCCCATAAGTTCTACTACATCGTCTATTTTTATTTTAAACTTGGTATTACTATTTGTTGTCATCTTTCCTATAAATCCTATACACATTAATAGATTCTTTCCTTTATCCATTTCTTCATATCCTTTAGTCTGTATTCCTATTTTTATATGTGATCCAAATTCTTGTAAATTCATTAGAAAGTCTGGACTAATGTAAAATATTCCCCCATTATTTGTCATATCTACTTCAGTTAGACCTATTATTGCCTTTTTTAAGTCTGTCCATCTAATTCTATTCCCTGTAATTCCCACCGTATTTGTGATAAGGCTACGTCTAGTTTTCTTCGTATATGCCTATTTAGTTCAAAATCACTATCTAAACTTTCGTTAAAAAGTTTTTGCGATATTTCTGTAATTTCTATTAATCTCTTTTCAGTTTTTCTAATATCACTTAATTTTTTTAAATTTCTATTTATAAACCAATTATTTAATCTTATTGGATCAAAGGCTGGGTGTGTCTTCATTAACCTAAGGGAATTTTGCTTAAACTATCGTTAATCTTTCTTATCCTTAAAAGATTTCTAGGTATATGATTATTACACACTCTAATATTATGTTTTAATTCTCTCTTATACGGTGGTAGATATTAATCTCTTTTGTTTGTACAGGGGTATAGGTTGTCTGTTTAAAAAATGCTATGCCATCTCGTGTGATTAAACAACTTCCAGAGTCTTGAAATATAAATTTTAGACCTATGATTAAGTCTGTATTGATATTTAGATCTCTTACAAGTATGTTGTTTATGTCATAAGACGGGTTATAGAATTTTTTACAAGTATTTTGGAAACTTATTTTAGCTTTTTCTATGCAATATTCGTAGGTATTATAAGTGCCATCCATTTGCATTGCAACAACTGGTTTAGGTAATTTTGTTAATAGCTCTTGTGGGACTATCTTTTTGTTTATTAGACAGCTAGTGCATCCTGGATCTAGTAGGGCTAGTGTTTCTATTTCAATATCTTCTATTTTGATTCTTGCTAATATTTTTATAGTTGCTATTTTTTTGTCTTCATTACAGATTAGTCCTGTGTCTATAATGTTTTTTATATTTAGATAGTTATCTTGTTCTTGGTTTGCTAATGAGGTTTCATTATTTTGAAGTAATATTTCTTCCTCTAATTTTCCTTTTCCTTTTTCCAGCGTTCTTATTCGATGATCTAGTTCTTGTATTTTTTCTTCTAATGAGTCAATTCTTATATTAATCATCTAATTATTTTCTCTTCTTATAGGTGGTCCTATTCTAATTCCTAATTCTGTTTCTATACAGGTTATGCATCCTTCCATAAAACAATTATTACACTTTGCTCTTTTGTCTTTACTAGGGTACCATCTACAGAATCCACAGGGCTTACTATCTATTCCTTTGTGTCTTTCAAAATTGTGGTTACATTCTTGTATAATATTTGTCATATCAATGTATTGCAGTTCTTCTAGTTCTAGAGGCAATTTTAAATTTGTTCCTAATTCGTTAATAAAGTCGTCTTTTTCTGAGTCTGATGAGTCTATTTTATTTCCTTCTGTAATTTCTATGCTTACTACTGAGTATATACTTTCTGTGTCTGACATATATTCATCTACATTTATTAAAGTCTCTTGTAGCTCTTCTATTAACTGATACCAGAATGATAGAGATTTAGAATGTAAAATATTTCAATGAAAAAGCTGAAAGATTTGGAAAATTATGACGGTTTTTATAATAATTTTGTGAAATCCTACTCAGTACTCCCTCACTCGGTGTGTCTTTAACATGCAGATTATATATATTTTCCCCTAATTTTAACTTCTTCTTTTTTTTTAACACAAATCAACCAGTTCAAACTCTTGCTCTTTAGTTTTAATTCTTAACAACAAGTTCTTTAACCCCACCCAGTATATGGTGATAACAACATCCTACTCACGGACTACAATTCACCTATCAAGTTCCTAGGAATTTACAGGTTAATCCATCGTTGTTATTAAGAAACTAAGAGCCTAACCTTTTACTTAGGATGATTCATATTAAACTGTTTTTAATAATATAAACAGTCATATAATAACTCAAACATTTTTAACATGAAAAAAAAAATAAACACACATAATTTACATATGGGGAAAACATGAATAATAGACTTACATGTTATAAGACGCGAGCGAGGTTTTCCTTTCGGGAACCCCCGGTGACTCTTAAGAAACTTTTAAAAATATTTAGACTTGTTCTTAGGGATGATTCGGGTGTTTTCAAAGTTGGATTTGGTTTTTGGAGTAGTTAAGCATCTGAGAGTAGATTGAAAACTTGGGAGTGTTTTTTCTTTCTGTGGTTTTTTCGTGTGTTTTTCTTTGGTTTGAAGAGGGGTATATATAGATGAGGAGGATAAGAGTCGTAGAAAATAAATGGCTAAGATCTGATCGACACTTTGCAAAGGACGATCAAGATTTTGCCGACACTTAATGCTTATCTTTATCAAATAATTCATGCCGGGTGCTCTTTGGGCCCCATCGTCACATGCATTATTGATTCAGATTGTGCATTATTATTCTGACCTATTAAAACTAAGACGCGTGCTTATCAGTTTTTCTTTCCTTTTGGAAAGTAGTGATAAAGTAAGCACTCACAGAATGGTCATAAACTATAAGAGACTTAATGATAATACAAGAACAGATGCATACAAACTTCCAGACAAAAGTGAATTACTTAATAGAAAAACTGATAAGCACGCGTCTTAGTTTTAATAGGTCAGAATAATAATGCACAATCTGAATCAATAATGCATGTGACGATGGGGCCCAAAGAGCACCCGGCATGAATTATTTGATAAAGATAAGCATTAAGTGTCGGCAAAATCTTGATCGTCCTTTACAAAGTGTCGGTCAGATCTTAGCCATTTATTTTCTACGACTCTTATCCTCCTCATCTATATATACCCCTCTTCAAACCAAAGAAAAACACACGAAAAAACCACAGAAAGAAAAAACACTCCCAAGTTTTCAATCTACTCTCAGATGCTTAACTACTCCAAAAACCAAATCCAACTTTGAAAACACCCGAATCATCCCTAAGAACAAGTCTAAATATTTTTAAAAGTTTCTTAAGAGTCACCGGGGGTTCCCGAAAGGGAAACCTCGCTCGCGTCTTATAACATGTAAGTCTATTATTCATGTTTTCCCCATATGTAAATTATGTGTGTTTATTTTTTTCATGTTAAAAATGTTTGAGTTATTATATGACTGTTTATATTATTAAAAACAGTTTAATATGAATCATCCTAAGTAAAAGGTTAGGCTCTTAGTTTCTTAATAACAACGATGGATTAACCTGTAAATTCCTAGGAACTTGATAGGTGAATTGTAGTCCGTGAGTAGGACGTTGTTATCACCATATACTGGGTGGGGTTAAAGAACTTGTTGTTAAGAATTAAAACTAAAGAGCAAGAGTTTGAACTGGTTGATTTGTGTTAAAAAAAAATTGTGAAATCCTACTCAGTACTCCCTCACTCGGTGTGTCTTTAACATGCAAATTATATATATTTTCCCCTAATTTTAACTTAAGAATAGTTTTTGAAAGAAGATTATACCAATTTAAAAAGAAATATAAAGACGCCCTTAAGAGAAGAGTAGAAAATATAGTAGAACATAAGAGAGAATTAAAACATAATATTAGAGTGTGTAATAATCATATACCTAGAAATCTTTTAAGGATAAGAAAGATTAACGATAGTTTAAGCAACATTCCCTTAGGTTAATGAAGACACACCCAGCCTTTTATCCAATAAGATTAAATAATTGATTTATAAATAGAAATTTAAAAATATTAAGAGATATTAGAAAAACTGAAAAGAGATTAATAGAAATTACAGAAATATCGCAAAAACATTTTAACGAAAGTTTAGATAGTGATTTTGAACTAAATAGGCATATACGAAGAAAACTAGACGTAGCCTTATCACAAATACGGTGGGAATTACAGGGAATAGAATTAGATAGACAGACTTATAGAAATATTGTAAATTATCATAAAAACAAAACCATAGCTAGTTTCTAGGTAACAAAATAGATCCTTTCCGAAATTTAGAATATTTAGACTTAAAAATACATCCAGAGAAAAAAATTTAGATCACTAAAGGAAGGCAGTACCATTAGGTGTAATTTTAGTCAGGGAGAACATACTCTACATACCGAAGATAGACAATACAATACGTTAATAGACTTATTAATCAATTTTAGCAGTAAGATCCAAGAACAAGATAAGATAATCTTACAGCTTATAGAAAAAATAGAAGAAGCTCAGAATAAACATACAAAGATATTAGAAATAAATCAAAAGCTAGAAAAACTACTAAAGAAAAAGGAAGAAAAAGAAAAATCTCATAGTACTAATATAGATGAACTAATTTCAAAACTAGAAAAAATAGAAATAACACCGCAAAAAGAAAGACCTAAAATAATCAGAAAACCACAAAAATGGACTTTCTTTCAGGTAGGAGAACCCGAATCAACGAAGTAGATAGACCAGAACCTAGTTATTCAAACAACCAGATAGGAAATAATTTGATATCTAGAATTTTCTCTAAAAAGGCAAGAGAAGAAGAAAATAGCGAACTTAGTCAGATTATAGATGTAGATAAAGACCTACAGCTTTTTAAACAACATCAATTAAAAGTATTAGACCCAAGAACATTATATAATACAAAGTATTTCTCTAGAAATAACCTACTTTATAGGCACTATAGAGAAGAGCAAATATCCGCATTAGGAGAAAAATTCAGTACAATTAAATTTGGTAAATCAAGAATCCTTTAAAACTATTAAAAATACAAGAATGGCAATGATGCATTTAGGATTAATTATATTAGGAATAAAAGGATTAAACAGAAAAAATCTAGGAGCAAAAGTGCTAATAACCTTATATGATGATAGATGGACAGACTTACATGTCCAGAAGGGCATTTCGAATGGCTAGCAATGCCATTTGGACTTAAGACTGCCCCTCCAATTTTCCAAAGAAAAATGGATGAGATATTTGGAGAATACAAACGTTTTGTGCTAGTATATGTAGATGATATTTTGGTATTTAGCAAAAACTTACAAGAACATTTAGGACACCTACAGACAGTATTCAGATTATTTGTAAACAAAGGAATTATAGTTAGTAAAAAGAAAATGGAATTGTGTAAAACATATATAAACTTTTTAGGAGTTACTATAGGAGACGGAAAAATAAAGCTACAACCTCATATAGCTAAAAAGGTATTAGAAATGCCCAATAATTTAGATAAGACAAAAGACCTTCAAAAATTTTAGGATTAGTAAATTACACCAGAAATTTTATACAAGACTTAGGAAAAATAGCAGGACCATTATATGCTAAAACAGGAAGTAAAGGGCAAAAACATTTCAATATCGAAGATATGAAGTTAGTACAACAGATTAAAGAGAAGGTAAAGAATATCCCAGACTTAAATATCCCATTAGAATCAGACTATTTAATTATAGAAACAGATGGAAGTATCCAAGGATGGGGAGCGGTACTAAAGGCACGACCCTCTAAATATAGTCCCAAACAAGAAGAAAAGATTTGTGCCTACCAAAGTGGTAAGTATAAAGAAAAAGGAAATATGAGTAGCATAGACGCAGAAGTATTAGCTATAATATATGGGTTAAATAGTTTTAAGCTATATATTCTAAATAAAAACGAAATACTAGTTAGAACAGACTGTGAAGCCATAGTAAGATTTCATCAAAAGATAGATCAGAAGAATAGTAGTAAGAGGAGATGGCTAAACTTCATAGACACGATCTCAATATATCCTAATATAATCTTCGAATACATTAAAGGAAAGGATAATAATCTAGCAGATCAGTTAAGTAGATTAAATTTGAAAACGGTATAACAATAAGTTATTTTTCAGTATGCGGCCCAACTCAGGCACAAGACCAAAGCTACCAGAGATAGCCCAGACAGACAAAGGCAAAGGCCCAGCCTCTGCTTCAGACTCGTACGCTTAGACTCTTTTAACAAATGTACGCTTCAGACCTCAGACATCGGTCGAAACTTTAGAAAGAATACATTTTGGAAAACATAATCTAATTTGTTATCCTAAATGTAACCTATCCTTTAAAGAAATGCCAGACTGTAAAATAGACAGACCTCAAAGATGTTTAATGGATAATTTATGGATAGCATAGACTAAACGAGACATTAAATACTTCATAGCCACGTTAAATGCACTGGGACAGTATTTTACAGACAAAAATACGGAAAATAAATTCAGATTTTATGTAGTAATACATGGAAAAATCAATGGTGTTTTTCAAACATGGCAAGAAGTAATAGACTCAATAAATGGAATAAAAAATCCTCTTTTCAAAGGTTTTAATTATTTAACTGAAGCCTTAGACTATGCAAGGGGATATTTGGGCCCAAATTATTTTATCTCTCCAGCCCTAAAACAAAGCCCAATCCAAATTCCACAATACAAGGTCCAGAAAGACACAGACAAAATAATTTTCTGCGACCACTGTAAGTCCATGACAGAAGGGTTTAAAAGGTTAAATGCTAAGTGTGAAGCCCTGAGTCAAGAAAAGGATCAGCTACTACAGATACTCAGACAGACAAGCCCAGACACGAGTTCTCCATCTCAAGCCAAAATGGATGAGACGAGTGTGCATTCCTCTCAGAATGCAAATAAACCTACTATACCAGGTAAAGATATAGCTAGTCCGGCTCAAACGGTAGCCGGTAAAGACAAATCAAATCCGTTGAAGGCTGTCACTTTGCCAAAAAGTGAAACAGAACCAGCAACTCCTCCTAGAAGACGATTACCAAAATCATTCACCATGGGTGAAACAACTAGACAAAAGATCTTAAATAAGAAAAAGAAAAAGACTATAGAGGATATAATTAAAAAGACGCTGGAGGAAATGATCAAAGAAGTAGAACAAGACAAACATATGGACCAAACCCCAATCAGACTAGAAGATACTGGTCCAGAACCACCAATCAGATTAGACGACATCGTTTCAGATCCTGACCAAGATAACCGAAGACAGCAAACAACAGAAGAAAACAGTGTCCCAACCGAGGGTGAAGATGATCAAGACGCCCAAGACCCGTATGCAGGATATGATTCGGGAATGAGTTTTGACTCAATTGCCCTTCATAACCTAGATACCTAAGAAAGTTTAAAATCCGAAGTCAGACCAAGTCAGTCTATAAAGTCTATAATATTAGGTCTGTGAATAAGTCTAGTGGGGATGCCCACTAAGTGTCCTGTGAGTGCTTATTTTATCACTACTTTCCAAAAGGAAAGAAAAACTGATAAGCACGCGTCTTAGTTTTAATAGGTCAGAATAATAATGCACAATCTGAATCAATAATGCATGTGACGATGGGGCCCAAAGAGCACCCGACATGAATTATTTGATAAAGATAAGCATTAAGTGTCGGCAAAATCTTGATCGTCCTTTACAAAGTGTCGGTCAGATCTTAGCCATTTATTTTCTACGACTCTTATCCTCCTCATCTATATATACCCCTCTTCAAACCAAAGAAAAACACACGAAAAAACCACAGACAGAAAAAACACTCCCAAGTTTTCAATCTACTCTCAGATGCTTAACTACTCCAAAAACCAAATCCAACTTTGAAAACACCCGAATCATCCCTAAGAACAAGTCTAAATATTTTTAAAAGTTTCTTAAGAGTCACCGGGGGTTCCCGAAAGGGAAACCTCGCTCGCGTCTTATAACATGTAAGTCTATTATTCATGTTTTCCCCATATGTAAATTATGTGTGTTTATTTTTTTTTTCATGTTAAAAATGTTTGAGTTATTATATGACTGTTTATATTATTAAAAACAGTTTAATATGAATCATCCTAAGTAAAAGGTTAGGCTCTTAGTTTCTTAATAACAACGATGGATTAACCTGTAAATTCCTAGGAACTTGATAGGTGAATTGTAGTCCGTGAGTAGGACGTTGTTATCACCATATACTGGGTGGGGTTAAAGAACTTGTTGTTAAGAATTAAAACTAAAGAGCAAGAGTTTGAACTGGTTGATTTGTGTTAAAAAAAAAGAAGTTAAAATTAGGGGAAAATATATATAATCTGCATGTTAAAGACACACCGAGTGAGGGAGTACTGAGTAGGATTTCACAAAATTGAAGTTTAACATGTAAAAGGATCATATAAATATCCCTTTCATGAATGCCTATAGAAATACTAGAATAAGCATATGCGGTAGACGAAGTAATAGAACGAGCTAAAAGACTATATACAGAACAAAAATCCAATTTTTTCAAATGCAAAGATTGTCTAAAAGGAAGTATGAATCTAGAAGAGACCATAATACACCTTAAAAATTGTAAAGAAAGAACAGATAACTTAGGGTATAGATATGATAGAGAAGACACTACATCTATAGTAAGTGAAAAAGAACTAATGGAGTCAAGTAGTTCAACACCTTTCCAGAAGACTTCACAAACTCATATTATAGATACTAGTATAGGAAATGTGCGTAGAAGGAGAGTATGGAGAGTAAACCCAGATGAAGAAATCAGGACAGATAAAATAAAACCTATGGGTAAAAGAATGCCTATAGAAGAACCTATTAGACTACAAGAAGGAGGTAGCAAAGGAAAAATATTAAATCTTGCAGCCCATGATCCACAACTTTGGAACTCAGCAATAGACATTTGGAAAGGAATAGTAGTAGCAGACTTTATTAAAAATTATCAAGAAACAGATGCAGAAACCATGTATAGATACATGCAGACATTTTTAGGAGAATCAGCTAAGGCAGTATGGGAAGCATACAAAAGTAATTTCCCACAAGAATTTCAGACACTAATAAATATGGGGGCAAACCCTTATAACTTCACGAATAAAATGCATAGTTTACTTACAGGAGAAGACCCAAATAGTGGAACAATTATACTTCAAAGAAACGCATTAATAAAACTAGAACAATTAAGTATATCTAATTGGTGTTACATCAAAGAATTTTTAAGAGAGTTCTTTTATTATTGTACACTAAGCGGGAACACTTTTGATGAAGACTTAGGTAAAAAATTATTTAACAAATTACCAGGAGCATTAGGTAGAGAAATAGAAGAGAGATGGTATAAAAGAGAGGGTGTAATACAAAACCCAACAGCAAAATGGTCGATAGGACAGAGAGTACAACATGTAATGGAAGTATTAACTGAAAAATGTACAAATATACAAATACAAAAACAATTAAAACAAAACGAAATGAATTTCTGTAAAACTGTAATATATACAACTCAACATTATGACAAGAAACCATACAAGCCTAGAAAATATAAAAATAGATACTATAACCGGAAACCATATAAGAAGAAATATTACCTAAGAAAATCATCAGCAAAGAAACCATACTTAGATAAAAACAGGCATGTAAGAAAATACAGAGATGAAAGAAACTATAGAAATAAATTAGAATGTTTTACTTGTGGAAGTTCAGAACATCTGCCAAATACCTGCCCTAAAAGATATAACACTAAAACAAGAAACTCTCAGTTAATAGAAGAGCTACAAGAGACTTTAATAAATGTAGATGAATATATGTCAGACACAGAAAGTATATACTCAGTAGTAAGCATAGAAATTACAGAAGGAAATAAAACAGACTCATCAGACTCAGAAAAAGATGACTTTATTAACGAATTAGGAACAGATTTAAAATTGCCTCTAGAACTAGAAGAACTGCAATACATTGATATGACAAATATTATACAAGAATGTAACCACAATTTTGAAAGAAACAAAGGAATAGATAGTAAGCCCTGTGGATTCTGTAGATGGTACCCTAGTAAAGACAAAAGAGCAAAGTGTAATAATTGTTTTATGGAAGGATGCATAACCTGTATAGAAACAGAATTAGGAATTAGAATAGGACCACCTATAAGAAGAGAAAATAATCAGATGATTAATATAAGAATAGACTCATTAGAAGAAAAAATACAAGAACTAGATCATCGAATAAGAACGCTGGAAAAAGGAAAAGGAAAATTAGAGGAAGAAATATTACTTCAAAATAATGAAACCTCATTAGCAAACCAAGAACAAGATAACTATCTAAATATAAAAAACATTATAGACACAGGACTAATCTGTAATGAAGACAAAAAAATAGCAACTATAAAAATATTAGCAAGAATCAAAATAGAAGATATTGAAATAGAAACACTAGCCCTACTAGATCCAGGATGCACTAGCTGTCTAATAAACAAAAAGATGCCCAAATTATTTTATCTCTCCAGCCCTAAAACAAAGCCCAATCCAAATTCCACAATACAAGGTCCAGAAAGACACAGACAAAATATTTTTATCATTACTAAATTTACTCGCTCAGCTAATATTTTAATATCATATACAAGATGCTTAACTATTGAAATATATGAGACAGTTGCTTAACTATTTTTTTTTTATATAGTATCTCTCAGCTAATATATAGAAAGTTTTCAATCTACTCTCAGATGCTTAACTACTCCAAAAACCAAATCCAACTTTGAAAACACCCGAATCATCCCTAAGAACAAGTCTAAATATTTTTAAAAGTTTCTTAAGAGTCACCGGGGGTTCCCGAAAGGGAAACCTCGCTCGCGTCTTATAACATGTAAGTCTATTATTCATGTTTTCCCCATATGTAAATTATGTGTGTTTATTTTTTTTTTTCATGTTAAAAATGTTTGAGTTATTATATGACTGTTTATATTATTAAAAACAGTTTAATATGAATCATCCTAAGTAAAAGGTTAGGCTCTTAGTTTATTAATAACAACGATGGATTAACCTGTAAATTCCTAGGAACTTGATAGGTGAATTGTAGTCCGTGAGTAGGACGTTGTTATCACCATATACTGGGTGGGGTTAAAGAACTTGTTGTTAAGAATTAAAACTAAAGAGCAAGAGTTTGAACTGGTTGATTTGTGTTAAAAAAAAAAAAAAAAAAGGTTAGAATTAGGGGAAAATATATATAAGAATCCAGATAAAATACTAGTTTATTATAAAAATGTAATAAATAAAAGAAGTAAATGGCTATATATATATATATATATATATATATATATATATATATATATATATATATATATATATATATATATATGTATATATCATTAAAGTTTAATTTTTTATAGGGTACAAAAGTTCATGCTATACTTTTCAATATCATTATTGAAAAGTAAAAAAATATTTACAATAAGACAAGATCTGTTACGTTGTAAATGGACGCATTAATAGTGTTAATCCTAATTTTCTATCAGTAAATAAAGAAATTGAAGTTGGATTCAATAACAACACTATAGTTTAAGAATATAATAGTCACTTTTTTACTATTAATTTTTCAAACAATTTTGTTTCATTTGAAGATGCAATACAATCTTTCGATGAGACAATCTTTGGTAATTTCTTTAGATTTGATCAACCAATCTAACATTCAATATTCTACTGCTATTTACTTAATATAATACAGTCCCTTAGAAATGTTGAATTTTTTACTCTTCATTAAAAGATTCTACAATAGATAAAATTGTCATTTACTATTTTTTAAAAATAATTATTACTTAAATATTATCATAACATTTAGGAATTTGAAATTAATTAAAGTTATAATTATTAAATCTTTACTAATTTGTAAAAAGTAAGAACTCATATTTAGTATTTTAAGATTGACTAAAATTTTGCTTCTTAAATTCTTTCTTATTTGAACTATATTAAAAGTCTAACATTTAAGACTTTAAAATCAATTACAATTCTGTTAACTTATATCAATTCTTTATTTATTAAACTAACTAATTGTCCATCACAATATTTTAATTTATGGTATGAGAAAATCAATTAAAGAGTGTAATTTTATGATGCATTAATACGTTGAATTCACCCTCCTCCTCCTCTTTTTTTAAAAAAAATATAGAAACACAATATGTTTTAAGTTGTTTCAATTAATCGAGTGTTCTTGCTATTCACTATCTTTAGTTAAATCTACATTATTTCTTTTGGTTCAATTTATGTGAATGAGTTTGACTAGACATATAGATTGAGATAGAGAAAACAAATAAACTGAGTTGAAATCATCTTATAAAAGGTAAAATGAAAAGTTTAAAATTAAGTTATTACTAAATATTTAAAGTATGAAGTTTCAGAGCAAAAAATTATTTATTTTTTTACCCTTTTAAAAATAGAATTCACACTAGAAAAAATAGTTATTTAATTATTTTTTTAATATTTAAGATTTTAAAATTAACTAAATTTTATGTATTAATTTTTTTTATTTAAAATATGTAGAAAATATTAATATTTATATATACATATAATACATGCATTTAAGTTCTTATGTAAAGTGATGATTTTTTTACCTTTAAATCAAACGCTATTTGTAGGACATTTTTGTTAATTGAAATAAGTATTAGAACAAACTGAAGAGATAACTATTAGATTAATCAAACTATTAAACATAATCATTTATCAATTAGAAATTCATAATTTTCTTTCTAAATTCTTATATTGTTATATAAACATATCTTTAAATTATTTATGTTATTACTTATAAATTAATTTTTATTAATATAAAGGACACGCGAGAAATGCATATACTTAAACTAGTATTATAAATGACCGCATGAAGAATTTTAGTTTTATTATTTATTCCTGAGTAAGAAATATCTTTTACTAACTATATTATAATTAAGGATGCAATATTTATTTTTCGACCTTAATTTTTTTCAATAATTTTGTCTTTCAATGCAACAAAATCCACAACAGAGCATTATACTTTTTTCGTTTCTTTTTAATTGTTAGGTATATTAAAATTAATTGTTGTAAAATAGTTGCTTGTTTCAAAATTCAAAAAATAATAGACCACATATTTTCAACTTTACTCTTAGTACTTAAGTCACTTTAGAATATGAAAAAAATTATTATTATATGTTTTCAAAAAATACATATTAATTAATAAAGTTATATTAATTAAATTATAATTTCTATTAATTTTTTCTTAATGAATATAGTCTTATCCTAACAATTATGAAGAAACGGAGAAAGTACTTCCCCTTTTCCACAATTAGCTTACATAAGTTGAAATGTATTTTTAAAAGTGTATGGCAACGCAAGAGTGTTAAAAAATTATAATATACTTTAACTTGATCAAGATTTTAATTTATAAGTTAAAAAATTATTAAAGAGAAGTCCATACAAGTGTCTAAGAAGATTTTAATTCACAATCAAAATTAAATCCTTAACAAGCGCAAACCTTCAACACTATATTACAAAAAGTCTTTAAAAAAATAATTTTTATAAAAATATACAGTCTTATATAAAATATTACATTTACATAGTTCATATTTATATATATATATATATATATATATTTTGCAATAATATTTATACAACATTAGATAATAGTATATATTTAGAGGTTGTTTGGTTATGGGTTAGAATTATGCAGGTATTAGTAATACATGAATTAGTTATGAAAAAATTTATGTATTATTTATGCAGAGATTAGTTATACAGGTTTTAGTTATTTATGTATTAGTTATGTAGGTATTAGTTATATAAATATTAAATATGTAGGTATTACTTATGTAAGGTTTAGTTATGTAGAGATTACAATACATGAATTATTGATTATTAAATATTTAATTTATTATAAATTTATATATATTATTTACAAATAAATAAATAAATAAAGTATAAAATTCTATTGTATAATCGAATATTCCTTTTAAAAAATAAACAGAAGAAAGTGGAGGTGTAAATGTATATGGAATAACAAGACTACTACTCTACTATATTATTAAGCATATTATTATCCACATATTCAAAATTTTCATGAAATTATCATATTATTTAATTGTATCAGTCAAAAACGACTAGTCAATTGTATCATACAAGAACCGATCAGTCATTTACTTGTATATGGTTAATTATATCATACGAGAAACGACCAGTCTATTACTTGTATATGGTTTTATTTTCTTGTAAAATATTATTTTATCTTAAAAAAATGCAAGGATATTTAACAAGTAAAGAGATAACTAAAATTGTTAAGATAAGAAGTAGGGTGTCAAAATGGATAAAATTTATGGTTATCTATTCGATTCTACTCATTTTTAAATAGGTTGGGTATCCAATCATTTAAAAGTGGATCAATAATGGTTTAATTATATATTATATAATATTCATATTATTAAAAAAAATATATGTATACACTAAATAGAAAAAAGTGATAACTAATTATGGGTTTATGTACACATAAGAAAGTGATAATTTAAAAAAAAGTGATAATTTAAAGTGAATTGATAAGGGTAAGTATGTAATTTTATTATTTTAATCCATATATAACTAATACTCACACAACTTATTCCACCTTCTACCCTCCATAAAATTATACATAGATTTCTTTATAAGTTATGTGAGTATTAATTATGTAGAATTACTAAAACACAACCAAATACCATATAAAATTAATACATGAATAACTTTTATACAACATCTGGAACCTACCAACTAAATATTGTATAAAATTAATACATAATAACTTTTATCCTATTTGAAAATCAAATAATATATAAAATCAATACATGAATAGACAAGTTATTCATGCATTAATGGGCCTTATCCAATAACCAAGCAGCCTCTTACCGTACACAATGTATAAACCTTATATAAAAGTGTATAATAGTGTATAATAGTGTATAGAAGGTGCTTATACACACTTTTAAACAGTTATACAAAATTATACAACTTATATAAAATATTTTGTTTGATGTCCTACGAACTTCAACTACGAAATTCCATTCAAAATGAGTCAAATCTTTTTCAAATGACTTTAAATTTTAACCACGTCTTCAAAATGACACTCCAACAAATCATAATTATCAATTTGTTAAAATTTTTAATAAATTTTAAACCTATTTATGAGTTTACAAGCCTTTAAGAATTCTAACAATAGAGTTTTAAAAATTTTAATTTAATATATCTAATAATTAATATTTAAATTTTATAATAATAAAATATATCAAATTTACGTTTAGTATCTACAAATCTAAATAAAAATTATGAAAGAAGAAGAAACAAAAAAGAAGCAACAGAAAAAAAAAAGAATGAAGAAGAAAGAAGAAGAACATACAGAAAAAGCAAAAAAAAGCAATAGAAAGAAGTAATAGAAAAGAAAAAAAAAAGGAATGAAGAAGTAGAAGGAGAAAAAAGAAAGACATAAAGGGAAAAAAAAGTGACAAAAAAAAAAAGAAGGAATAAAGAAGAAAACAATAAATTAATAAAAAGGACTTGATTAAAAAGGAGGCAGATTTCTGCAAATGCGTATAGCATGAGTTAGCGAAATAGAGAGAGTTAAACTTCATCACACGACATAGATCATGAAAGAAGGGAAGTTTCCTAAAATGTCTAGTAAGTGTGATGCACTTCACATCCATGAAAAAAATTCTATTTAACGTGACTTTCAGATACCCTAAGATGCATCTAAACATGTTACTTTGATACCAAATTTGTAACGACCCAAGTATGTACCCCGGACTGTGACACGAGACCTAGAACAACAAATGACTCCAAGCTAACCCATGGCACATACTATTACACCCCGTAAGTTTTTATCATTTAACCGATGCGTGCGTACGTATGTTGAGAGTTTTGGAGTACGACGCATGCGAGGAAGGGCTTGGGGAATGAACATACGAGAACGATGTCAAGTGAGCAAGAGGCTAGGCGCCTAGCTTGGCGCTATGGGCAGCGCGCCGCTCCACCTAGCCCACCGCCTCATCTATATATATGTTGTAAGTTTAATTTTTCATTCATTAAACATTTTCCAAAAATCAGACCCTCAATCCTACGATATTCTTTCTCAACTTTTCATTAGTTTTTAGCAAAATTACGCCGTTAAACTCCATTCAAACGCAAATTCATCTTGGATAACAAGTTTCGGACCTACAAGGAACGTCCCTACAGAGTTATTTCTCAAAATCATGCTCGGAGTATCGGAACCCCACCGAGTAAAAGTGATAGAAATTACTTCTGATTGAGTCCTAAGTGGCTACAAGTAATAGATAAGCGTTTCTACCTTCTAAACTCTCAGGAATTTATAAGCTTTCGTCCGAATTGGACAACGTTTGAGTTGTAGCTAATGTCTTTGTAAGATATTGTTATTAGCCCATTTTCTATTATTGAAAATAGCCTTATTTTGCAGCGTAAGGCCTACAAGTTGGTGGAATTACCGGCTTCAGGTTGGAACTATTTGGGTGAACAAGAAATCAACGATTAAGGTATGTTAAGGCTAATCCTTTCGATAAGTTATTCTCATCGTAACATTAATATGACCTGTACCTCTGTAATAACTTGAGAATATAAATGTTGTAGCTAGTCGTTACTGTTACACCCCGTAAGTTCTTGACACTTAGTTGGCCTATTCGCATGTTGGTTAAGAGTTTTAGAATGCCATACGTGCGAGAAAAGAGCCCGGGGAGAGACCGGACAAGCGCCAAGTCGGAGCGTCGCAAGGCAAATGCGACTTATAAATCGCATTCGACAAATGCGACTTAAAGGCCCCAAGTATATAAGGTTCCCACTTCGTTTTAAATCATTTTCCCTTCATATAATTTCCCGTAAACGAACAGTAACAGAGGGGAACAAAGGGTTTGATTAAATTTCCTTCCGTTTACGCCATCAAACGCAGTCCAAACTCAAATTAACTTCGGGTAGTGAAGTATAAAGCTACAGGGAGCATTCCTGCGGAGTTAGTTTCGCGAAATTCGACCCGCGAATCGTTGTCACGCCGAGCCAAGGTAAGTGGAATTGCTCCAAACTAGTGTTAATATACTCCCAGCATTAAAGTGAGTATTTATCCCTTCTAGACTTTCGAGAAATGGTGAGTTTTCGGTCGTTCTTCTATAAGTCGAAGAATAGGCAGTAGGTATATCCATAAGTATGGTTTCTTTCCAAAATAATAGTAAAATTAATTCTATTCTTTCATGAATATGAATTCAGTTGGGAGAAATAGCTGAATGCTAGCCGAGCTACGCCAGTTAATCAGAAAGTCGGCAGTTGAGGTATGTAAATCCATTTTCTTTCGGCAAGCTAGTAGTTCTAGTATAGCAAAATAGTACGAATTTCAGTAGAGTGTTTCAGAAGTCGTATATAATATTCAGTATGAAATTTAGTAAGCATGTTAGAAATATAATACAGTGTTCAGCATGAAATTCAGTAAAACAGCATAAGTTCCAGCAGAATATTCCAGAAATATTATTACAGATTGAGTATATTTCAGTATCAGATTCAGTACATTTCAATATGAGATTCAGAACAGAATACCAGAACATAAATATTATTATCAGATCCAGTATATATATTACATGTGCCTATTGCTCTGTGGAGACATGATTTTTCTGTGTTGGGCACCCTTAGAGCTTCCTTGACTGCCCTAGGGTTAATAGTTGTGTCGACTCGCCCGCCAGAGGGTTAGGATACGTCGCTCTACGGAGTGGCATGCCGTCCGCCAGCGGACAAAGATGGGATGCAGATTCCCCATAGCAGGCTGATCAGCACTATACCACACCCCCTGTCGAGCGCTTGGGCCCGGGTTGTAGATTTCAGATTTTAAATTTCAAATTTCAGGAGTCCTCCGGACTTAGATACAGCTATAGTCAGGGGCCCAGCGAGCCCAAGTTACATATCCAGGGGGCCGGCAGGATGCTCATTGTTACTAGGTGGATGGTATGACTAGGGTAGGGGTATATAGATTGTGTGCTGATTGGTACCTTACGACTTATGGGGGCTGGTAAGGTTCTTGTATGCTATGTTGTGTTAGTTATTAATAGATAGAAAGTAGACCGCCATATTATCAGGTACGACTCTTACTCTCTTCAATAAATTTATGCTCTTGTCAGTCAGTCTCAGCCCGGCTCCTATTACTTCAGTATCTATCAGTATTATTGTTTGCTTTCAGTTATTTTTAGTTATTGCTTTGCATACTCAGTACCAGTGGTACTGACGCCCGTTTTGGGGTGCTGCATTACTTTCCTACAGGTACTCATAGACGAAGAGCAGATCCCTCGTAGTTCTAGCCAGCGTACAGAGTCTTCAGCTCCTATCATCCGGGGCTTGACAGCTAAAGGTTTACTTCCCTTTTTGTTTGTACAGTATGGGTAGGCCGGGGCCCTGTCCCGACCATCTTATTATTCTTAGAGGCTTGCGGATTATATATTCCCTGTGGTTAGTTGTACCGATCGTGTGGGGCCGTGTGTATGTTTTTAGTTTGCATGTGATGGCCGTGTGGAGCCTTGTTCAGTTGTCAGTTGGTGACCTTGTCGGTCACAAATCAGTTTAGCGCTTGATTCTACTTTTCAGCGATAACTAGTCAGCATGGTGGCCTTATCAGTCTGCATAGGTTCCCTTATGTTCAGTTGTTCTGGGTCGCTGCTATATTCCTACAGGTGGCTATAGGCCTTGTCGACCGGAGGCTGTATTTATAGCCGTTATATAGCCCGTCGTTTTCATAAATCCAGAATTAGAGCCAGCCTAACACCGGAAGTGCTTAGGCTCAGTAGTCCAACAGTCCAGGTCCTAGTAGGGCACCAGGTGCCAGTCATGCTTCCCAAGGCGGGGCGTGACAAACTTGGTATCAGAGCAGATCGTATCCCAGGGAGTCTGCAAGCCGTCCTAAGTAGAGTCTTGTCTATGGATGTGTTGTGCACCACATACCATAGGCAGGAGGCTGCAAGGCATAATAGGGTGGTTACTCTTTCTTCATATTCAGTCGTGCATAGAGCAGTACTGTCACACCCCGCCTTGGGGGGTATGACTGGCACCTGGTACCCTATTAGGATCTGAACTGCTAGACTACTAAGCCTAAGCACATCTGATGCCTGGATGGATCTAACTCTAATTTACGGAATCAACTAGCTATATAGCGGCTGTAAATACAGCCTCCGGCCGACTAGGCCTATAGCCACCTGTACAACAACAGCTAACCAGAATCATATCAATATAAGGGAGCCTATGTGGGCCGACAAGGACACCATGCTGACTAGTTACTTCTGAATCAAAATAACATATGCTAAACAGCTACGTGACCGACAAGGTCACCACTACTAACTGGATTGGGCCCCACACGGCCAACATAAATAACTAAACATACGCACGTCCCCACATGACCAGCACAACTAACCACAGGGAGATATAAACACGATCTGCAAGCCTCTAAGAATACTGATAAGATGGTCGGGACAGGGCCCCGACCTACCCGTACTATACAAAAAAAGAAAATGATATACACTTTTGAATATCAAGATCCGGATGACAGGAGCTGATGACTCTGTGCTGACTAGGTTCACGAGGGATCGGCTCCTCGTCTATAGGTACCTGCAGGCAAGTAATGCAGCGCCCCAAAGGGGCGTCAGTACCACTGGTACCGAGTATGTAAAGAAAACTGAACATAACTGAATATAAACAACAATGCTAGTAAGTGCTGAATAGCAGAAAGTATCTAAAACTGTCTGGACTAGCAGGATCTGGAATAAGCTTATCTGTACTGAAGGTAAGGTAGAATCATACCTGTCGTCATGGCGACCTACTGTCTATCAACTAATAGATATCATGTATATACATATATATAACATACAAGGACCTATACCAGCCCCCATAAGGCGGAAGGTGCCAACCAACACACAATCTATATACCCCTACCCGGGTCAAAACCATCCAAAAATAAATCACTCCACTCACCTACTAACTACGTGCGCCTTTACCGGCCCCCTGGGTATGCAGCTTGGGCTCTCTGGGCCCCTGACTATAACTGTATCTGAGTCCGGAGGACTCCTGTATCTGTAAATTGTAATCTATATCTGTAAACTGTAAACTGTCCCCTGGGCGCAAGCGCTCGACAGGGTAAGCTATACTGCTATGTTGATCAGCCTGATATGAGGAATGCTGCATCCCATCTTCATCCTACTGCGGACAGCATGCCACTCCTTGGAGTGACGTATTCTCACCCTCTGGCGGGCGAGTCGACACAACTATTAACCTTGGGGTGGCAAGGAAACTCTAGGGGTGCCTTCATAGCACAAACAGGTCTCAACAAACAATAATCACATATAGCAAGCATGTTCGATCTTGAAAATACTATCTGTATTCTGATTTCTTATTCTGAACTCTTTTCTGCATGAAACTGATTCTCATACTAAGCTATACTGTATCTGAGATATTATCTGACTGACTAATATTGTTTTACTAACTTTTATTCTGAATATATCATAAATATTATAAAACATGCTTGCTAGATTCATACTGGACTCAATTCTCGACTTCTGAACTCTTTCTTCTATAGTTCACGCTATTTGCTATACTGAATTACTAACTTGTCGAAGGAACTAGCTTTACATACCTTCGCTTCGGATTTCCTGACTAACTGGCGTAGCTCAGTCAGTACTTCTGCTATTTCTCCCAACTGCATTCATATATATATATATATCAATTAGAACTAAATACGCTAATATTCTAGAAGAAAATATCACTTTTAATATATATATAGCCCAAACTTTGGCTTATCGAAAAACGGTCGAAAACTCGCTATTTCTTGAAAGTCCAAAAGGGAGAAATACTCATTTTAAGGCTAGCAGTATATTGACACTAATTTGGAGCAATTCCACTTACCTTAGCTCGGTAGCACGATGATTTGCCGGCCGAATTTCACGAAACTAAACTCGTAGGAATGCTCCTTGCTGCTTAATACCTCGGTATCTAGGATTAATTCGAGTTTGGACTGCGTTTGACGGCATAATCGGACGAAAATTATCAAGAAACCTTCGTTCCTCTTCCTCTCTGATTTTCTCTCTGTTGTCACTGGAAATTATAAGAATTTTGACATTAAAACCGAAGTTGGGGGCTTATATAGTTGGGATTTATAGGTCGCATTCCTGGAATGCGATTTATAGGTCGCATTTTGCCTTACGACGCGCCGACTTGGCGCTTGTCCGATCTTTCCCCGGGCCTTTTTCTAGCATGTATGGCATTCTAAAACTCTTAACCAACATGCGAATAGGCCATCTACATGTCAAGAATTTACGGGTTGTAACAAGTACAGTATAGGGTTGAGTCCTAAAGCTTATTATACTCTTTGTTTATAGATAAAATGTCAGATCAACGACATCCTATCGCAGTCAGAAGATTGGACATAGCAGCAGGAGAGGACACCAGCGGGATGCCTTAGCCTCGTTTAAAATCAGCCCGATTTGAGGGCGATACAGAGGCATCGTCCCAACCTTCTCAACAGTCTCCACCCCATCAGGAGCCACTCGGGATGACACCACCTCGGACAGTTCCTATACCTACACCATATGACTAGGAGTTCAGGAGTACAGTAGTTATGTTAGCGCAAATGATGGCTACTCAGTGCCAGTCAATGCCACCTATAGCGGCAGAATCATCAGGTGGGTCTGGTAGTTCGAGGGTCCGAAAATTCATGGCACTAGGTCCCCCACAGTTCATAGGGTCGGATCGGACAGAGGACCCCCAGGACCTCCTGGATCAGGTGCAGAGGATTTTCCTGGTAATGCATGTTACATTTACAGAGTCGGTCGAATTGCCGGTATTCCGACTGCGGGATATTTCTGTGTTGTGGTATGAGAGTTGGGAAAGGTCTCGAGGGAGAGATGTTGCACTTCTGACCAGGTCCACCTTTTCAGAGGCCTTCCTGGACCGTTATCTACCAAGAGAGATCCGATAGTTCCGGCTGGACCAATTTTTACACCTGGAGCAGGGGGCGATGAGTGTTCGAGAATACGCCCTGCAGTTCGATTCTTTGGCTCGATATGCTCCAGCCTTTGTAGACACCATGCCATCCAGAGCCCACCAGTTTATTATGGGGCTAAACCCAGAGTATATTGATGCCTATATGACAGCTACTTTGCGGAAAGATATGGGTATTGCTCGAGTATAGGCTTTTGCTCAGACTATTGAGGGCCTCAGACAGCGGCAACAGGATAGTAGATGAACAAGTCAGGAACAACGCCGCAGGGACAGGTCAGATGAGTTACAGGGGGATATTCAGAGAGGGCCTAGGCCACGGTTATCAGATAGGCCACCTAGACCCCGCCTCCATCACAGCAGCAGAGGGGTAGATTCAGTCGCCGAGGACAGTCAGAGTCCGGTGGAAGTTCTCGAACAGTAGATTCACCCCAGCAGAGGAGGTTAAAATAGAGCAGGTATACACCACCACTTTGCCTTATTTGCAGCCGACGCCACTCTGGAGCTTGCAGATATGGCTCCACAGGGTGTTATATATGCGGACAGAAGGGTCATGTGATGAGATATTGTCCAGCCAGGGGTCAGGGTGACCAGGATAGATAGGACAGGGCATCAGCAGGGTCGCGAGCTCCAGTAGCCCCGGCAGGGCGTAGGCCCTCAGTTTCAGCAGGCAGAGGCCGAAGCAGATTAGGGGCCTCTAGTTCAGGTACGGGCCCAAGTCGTATCTATGCATTACCAGGGAGACAGGATTTAGAGGTGTCTCCAGATGTTGTGATAGGTATGATGACTATTTGTTCTCACCCTGCTTATGTATTAATCGATCCGGGATCTACCTTGTCCTATGTTACCCCATTAGTGGCTCGAAAGTTCAGTATTGTACCAGAATTGCTTCGGCAACCCTTTTCAGTATCTACACTCGTCGGTGACTCTATCATAGCCAGAAGGGTTTATCGAGGGTCTACAGTAGAGGTTGCTAGCCGTTAGACCACAACAGATTCGGTAGAGTTAGAAATGGTTGATTTTAACGCCATTATGGGTATGGATTGGTTAGCTCCATGCTATGCCAATGTAGAATGCTGGACCAAGATGGTCCGATTCCACTTTCCAGGGGAGGCAGTACGAGAGTGGAAGGGCAGTACAGCTACGCCAAAAGGTAGGTTTATTTCCTATCTTCGGGCGAGAAAGTTGATAGCCAAGGGGTGCATTTACCACATTGTCAGAGTTCAGGATGTTCAAGTAGAGCCTCCGACTCTCCAATTTGTTCCAGTGGTTGATGAATTCCCCGATGTATTCCCAGATGAGCTACCTGGTATTCCCCCAGAAAGGGAAATACACTTTGCAATTGATTTATTACCAGGCACTCAGCCCATATCAATTCCCCCTTATCGCATGGCTCCTGCTGAACTCAAAAAACTAAAGGAGCAGTTGAAAGATTTGTTAGACAAGGGCTTTATCAGGCTGAGTACTTCACCTTGGGGTGCGCCAGTTCTGTTTTTAAGAAAGAAGGATGGTTCCCTTCGCATGTGTATAGACTATCGACAACTAAATAAAGTTACTGTCAAGAATAAGTATCCGTTTCCCAGGATAGATGATCTATTTGATCAGTTACAGGGAGCTAGATATTTCTCCAAAATTGACTTAAGGTCCGGATATCATCAGGTTCGGGTTCGTGAAATGGACATTCCAAAGACTGACTTCAGGACTAGATACGGCCATTTTGAATTCTTAGTCATGTCTTTTGGGCTGACGAATGCTCCAGCCGTGTTTATGGACCTGATGAACATTATTTTCAAGCCATACCTGGACTTGTTCATGATAGTGTTTATTGAAGATATTCTGGTGTATTCTCGCTCAGAGGAAGACCACCAGGATCATTTGTGGATAGTGCTCCAGATTCTCAAGGACTGTCAGCTATATGCCAAGTTCTGGAAATGTGAATTCTGGCTGAATTCTGTAGCCTTTTTAGGTCATATCGTGTCGAATGCTGGTATACAGGTAGATACCCAGAAAATAAAAGCAGTAAAAGCATGGCCCAGACCTACCACTCCGACCGAGGTACGCAGTTTCCTGGGGTTAGTAGGGTACTACAGGAGGTTTGTTGAAGGATTTTCCACCTTAGCAGCACCTATGACTAAACTGACGCAAAAAGAAACAAAATTTCAGTGGACTGAGGCATGTGAGTAGAGCTTCCAGGAATTGAAAGACAGGCTAACATCAACTCCAGTGTTAGCATTGCCAGAAGGTACAGAAGGTTATGAAGTTTATTGTGACGCTTCGGGTGTTGGGTTAGGATGTGTGTTGATGCAGCATGGTAAAGTAATTGCTTATGCTCCAGACAGCTGAGGAAACATGAAAAGAATTATCCTACCCATGACCTAGAATTGGATGCAGTGATTCATGCCTTGAAGATATGGAGACATTACTTTGTATGGAGTCCACGTGGATATTTTCACTGATCATAAGAGCCTACAGTATATCTTCACCCAGAAAGAACTGAACTTGCAGTAGCGTCGCTGGTTAGAGCTATTGAAAGACTATGATGTGAATATTCTGTATCACCCAGAAAGTGCCAATATGGTGGTAGACGCCCTTAGCCATAAGTCTATGGGGAGTTTGGCATCAGTTAGCCCGGGAATTGCATCAGTTAGCCAGTTTAGCCATTCGTGTAGCAGAAACAGACGACAACAGAGCGGTAATCCAGAACATCGTAGTGTCATCTTTAGTCGTGGAAGTAAAGGAACATCAGTGTGAAGATCCTAGCCTGGTTCAGCTTAGAAACAGAGTTCAGCAAGGAGAGGTGACAGATTTTCAGATAACCAAGGATGGGTATTGCGATATAAAGATCTCCTTTGTGTTCCAGATGTTGCAGGGCTTCGCCAGCAAATTATGAGTAAGGTATATTATGCCCGTTATTCTCTCCACTCAGGTTTGACGAAAATGTACCACGATATAAAAGAAATCTACTGGTGGCCAGGAATGAAGAAGGGGATAGCAGAATTCGTAACTCAATGTCCCAACTGCCAGCAGGTAAAAGATGAACATCAGAAACCAGGGGGACTGACTCAGGAAATAGCTGTGTCTCTATAGAAATGGGAAGCAGTAAATATGGATTTTGTAGCAGGATTACCCTGCACCAGGCATAGATATGATTCGATCTGGGTGATTGTTGACAGACTGAGAAAATCAACTCATTTTCTGCTAGTAAGGGCTACCTTTTCCGTAGAGGATTATGTTGAGTTGTATATAAGAGAAATAGTCAGGTTGCATGGTGTTCCAGTGTCCATTATCTCTGACATAGGGGCGTAGTTTATAGCTAAATTCTGGCAATCATTTCAGAGAGGCTTGGGGACGCAGGTTAACCTGAGCACAACTTTTCATCCTCAGACAGATGGGCAGGTAGAACGCACCATTCAAATGCTCAGGGATATGCTGCGAGAATGTGTGTTGGATTTCGGAGGTAGCTGGGATGAACATTTACCACTCATTGAGTTCGCCTATAATAACAGTTACCATTCAACTATTCAGATGGCGCCTTATGAGGCATTATATGGGCAAAAGTGCAGATCTCCAGTTGGTTGGTTTGAGGTAGGAGAATCAGCATTTATTGGGCCAAATATCATTCATCACTCAGAGGAAAAAGTAAAGCTTATCAGAGAATGTTTACTGACTGCTCAGAGCCGCTAGAAATCTTATGCTGACGTGCGGTGCAGAAACTTGGAATTTAATATGGGTGATTGGGTGTTTCTGAAAGTTTCGCCGATGAAGGGTGTAATGAGATTTGGCAAGAAAGGCAAGCTCAGCCCGAGGTTTATTGGGCCTTATCAGATTCGCCGAAGAATAGGCCAAGTGGCATATGAGTTAGACTTACCTCCAGAGTTAGAATATGTCCACCCAGTTTTCCATGTATCAATGCTGAGAAAGTGCATAGGAGATCCCTCCAGAATCGTCTCAGTCCAAGATGTTCAGGTTACAGAGGAGTTGGTCTATGAAGAAGTTCCAGTAGCCATACTAGACTGGCAGATCCGCAGATTAAGAACTAAAGATGTTGCTTCTGTCAAAGTATTATGGCGTAACAGAACCGAGAGGAAATGACTTGGGAAGCAAAAGAAGATATGAAAGCCAGATACCCTCAATTATTTCAGACTTAGTTAGTCAGAGGTATGTTGATATTGTTGTTTTATGAGTTGCTTTATATTCATGTGTATGAGTGAGATGTTGACTTCAGTTTATTATGTAATGGATGCTATAGTATTATATGGAGTACCTGTAGTGGACTTTTCTGCGTTTCAGGATTTTTGAGATAGTCCATATTACAGGGGAAACTCTGCCGAAATTTTTCCAGAAAAGGTAGAGCAAGTTAAAATTTCTGTAAACAAAAGTTAACATTCGAGGACGAATGTTCTTAGGTGGGGAAGGATGTTACACCCCGTAAGTTCTTGACACTTAGTTGGCCTATTCGCATATTGGTTAAAAGTTTTAGAATGCCATACGTGCGAGAAAAGGGCCCAGGGAGAGACCAGACAAGCGCCAAGTCGAGGCTTCACAAGGCAAATGCGACTTATAAATCACATTCGACAAATGCGACTTAAAGGCCCCAAGTATATAAGGCTCCCACTTCGTTTTAAATCATTTTCCCTTCATATAATTTCCTGTAAATGAATAGAAACAGAGGGGAACGAAGGGTTTGATTAAATTTCCTTCCGTTTACACCGTCAAACGCAGTCCAAACTCAAATTAACTTCGGGTAGTGAAGTATAAAGCTGCAGGGAGCATTCCCGCGGAATTAGTTTCGCGAAATTCGGCTGGCGAATCGTCGTCACGCAGAGCCAAGGTAAGTGAAATTGCTCCAAACTAGTGTTAATATACTCCCAACATTAAAGTGAGTATTTATCCCTTCTAGACTTCCGAAAAATAGAGAGTTTTTGGCCGTTCTTCAATAAGTAAAAAAAATAGGAAGTAGGTATATCCATAAGTATGATTTCTTTCCAAAATAATAGTAAAATTAATTCTATTCTTTCGTGAATATGAATACAGTTGGGAGAAATAGCTGAATACTAGCTGAGCTATGCCAGTTAATCAGAAAGTCGGCAGTTGAGGTATGTAAAGCCAGTTTCTTTCGGCAAGCTAATAGTTCTAGTATAGCAAAATAGTACGAATTTCAGTAGAGTATTTCAGAAATCGTATATTATATTCAGTATGAAATTCAGTAAGCATGTTAGAAATATAATACAGTGTTCAGCATGAAATTCAGTAAAACAGTATAAGTTCCAGCAGAATATTCCAGAAATATTATTACAGATTGAGTATATTTCAGTATCACATTCAGTACATTTCAATATGAGATTCAGAACAGAATACCAAACATAAATACTATTATCAGATCCAATATATATATTACATGTGCCTATTGCTATCTGGAGACATGATTTTTCTATGTTGGGCACCCTTAGAGCTTCCTTGACCGCCCCAGGGTTAATAGCTGTGTCGACTCGCCCGCCAGAGGGTGAGGATACGTCGCTCTACGGAGTGACATGCCATCCGCCAGCCCAAGTTGCATACCCAGGGGGCCGGCAGGATGCTCATAGTTACTAGGTGGATGGTATGACCAGGGTAGGGTATATAGATTGTGTGTTGGTTGGTACTTTACGACTTATGGGGGCTGGTAAGGTTCTTGTATGCTATGTTGTGTTAGTTATTAATAGATAGAAAGTAGACCGCCATGTTATTACGTATGACTCTTACTCTCTTCAGTAAAGTTACGCTCTTTTCAGTCAGACTCAGCCCGTCTCCTATTACTTTAGTATCTATCAGTATTATTGTTTGCTTTCAGTTATTTTCAGTTATTGCTTTGCATACTCAGTACCAGTGGTACTGACGCCCGTTTTGGGGCGCTTCATTACTTGTCTACAGGTACTCATAGATGAGGAGCAGATCTCTCGTAGTTCCAGCCAGCGTACAGAGTCTTCAGCTCCTATCATCCGGAGCTTGACAACTAAAGGTTTACTTCCCTTTTTGTTTGTATAGTATGGGTAGGTCGGGGCCCTGTCCCGACCATCTTATTATTCTTAGAGGCTTGCAGATTGTATATTCCCTGTGGTTAGTTGTATCGGTCGTGTGGGGCCGTGTGTATGTTTTTAGTTTGCATGTTATGGCCATGTGGGGCTTTGTTCAGTTGTCAGTTGGTGACCTTGTCGTTCACAGATCAATTTAGTGCTTGATTCTACTTTTCAGTGATAACTAGTCGGCATGGTGGCCTTGTATGCCCGCATAGGTTCCCTTATGTTCAGTTGTTCTGGGTAGCTGTTATATTCCTACAGGTGGCTATAGGCCTTGTCGGCCAGAGGCTGTATTTACAGCCGTTATATAGCCCGTTGTTTTCATAAATCAGAATTAGAGCCAGCCTGACACCATAAGTGCTTAGGCTTAGTAGTCCAGCAGTCTAGGTCCTAGTAGGGCACCAGGTGCCAGTCATGCCTCCCAAGGCGAGGCGTGACAGTTACGAATAGATTTGAGATTGTAGCGCAACATCTATGGTAGGGATCGATCGTACTTTATACGACCTTTCGCTGTGATTAGCTGAGGGACTGTTAATCATAGAAACTGCTTATAGAGCTATAGCCTGCTTACAAAGCCACAATGCTGCTATCATTTACAGAATTATGAGATTGCTTTTGGAGCTATTGTATTGCTTATGAGCTACTGAATTGCTTACAGAGTTATTAAGTGTCTGAAGGGACTAAAGTAAATCTTTTGGGGCTACGTTGGAGTCTTCTATAAACTCCTTCTATGCTCAAGATGACATTACCGATCCTCACAAGGGCCTGGTTCACCTGAGACACAGTTATAGTCACTTATGAGACCTAGGGGAACCGATAGAGGTATATAGACTGTTTGTTGCTTGCCAGGGCTTATGGGGGCCCATGTAAGTTATTTTGTGTTGATTGTACTTTCCAAGCTTATGGGAGATCGATTAGATTCTTGTTTGTATATTTATTTGCTAGCTATATTTCAGATTGTGAGGCTATTCAGGTTGAACTCTTACTCTTTCTATTGATTATTTTCAAATCTTTTTTTAGTGTTATTCAGCTTTTATTACTGCCTTGCATATTCAGTATATATTGTACTGACGCCCATCCATTGGGCGCTTAATACTTTCCTGTAGGTGTGGATAGACATGGTTAAGGACCTCCTTAGCTGTCATCCAGTGTTAGCAGTTCATTCAACTCCTTTTCTCCATAGTTGTTAGTCAGAACGGTTTGCTCTTTTGTTGTACAACTTTTGGGTAGGTCAGGGCCCTGTCCTGACTACTATTCCACTCTTAGAGGCTTGCAAACTACAATTCTTAGTTGTTGATTGTTGTTGGCTGTGTGGGGCCTATATATATTATGTTTTGTGTGTTGGTCATATGGGGCCTAGTTTATCTATCAGTTAGCAGCCTTTCCGGCTATAGTATATATATGACTGCCTGTTTTCCTTTTGTTGTGACTTCGACAGCATGGTGGTCTTGTCGGCCTGCATAAGATCCTTTTACTATTATGATTGCTGGGTTAGATGTTCCTTTACAGGTTTTCTGTGTGGCCTTGTCGGTCCGAGGCTATGTTTAAAAGTTGCAAGTAGGCACCTGAGGTGCATATGCCGAGTCAGGTCAACCCAGGTCCCACTGTGACACTAGGTGCCAGTCATGCCTCTTAAAGTGAGGTGTGACAAACTTGGTATCAGAGCAATGTCATATCCTCGGTAGTCTGCTAGTAATGTCTACTAGAATCTTATCTATGGGTTTGTTGTGCACCACATTCTATAGGCAGGAGGCTACGAGGCATGATAGCGTGGTTACCCTTCTTCCTTCTCCAATCGTGCAATAGAACTATGTTTTATAGGGTTGAGTCCCTAAGCTTACGTTATTCTGCTTATCTTCAGAGAAAACGTCTGATGCACGACTGACCACAACGGGTCGGGAGTTGGATATTGCGGCAGGAGAGGGAACTGGCAGGGTGCCACAGTCAGATCTGGCCCGGCCTAAGGGAGATAGGGAGATATCACCTCGATCTCCCCAGCATTCAACACCACACCAGGAGCCCTCCAGGACAGCAGATACACCAGTATCACCCCCATTTATTCCTATACTATCGAATCAGGACGTTAGGAGTACAATTTATATGTTGGCTCGAATAATGGCCGCTCAACGCCAGCCAATGGCAACCGTTGTTGTTGAACCTACTAAAGGACCCGGGAGGTCCATGAGCTTCTCGCTTTGGGTCCTCTGCAGTTTACGGGGACAAATTATAGAGAGGATCCTCAGAACTTCTTAGACCAGTTCCAGTGAATATTTAGGGTAATGCATGCCTCATCCATAGAGTCGGTTGAGTTGGAAGTGCTTCGTCTATGAGATATAGCGGTTCTGTGGTACGAGAATTGGAAAAGGTCAAGAGGTAGAAACGTACCTCCACCTACTGGGTCGGGTTTTCTGGAGGCCTTCCTAGATCATTATCTACTCGAGAGATTCGACAGGCCTGGGTGGATCAGTTTTTACATCTGGAGCAGGGCAGAATAAGCATTAGGGAGTACGCGCTGAGGTTTGAATCCCTGGCCAGATATGCGCCAGCTTATGTTGATACTATGCCAGCTAGGGTACACCGGTTTATCATGGGGCTTTCTAAAGAATATGTGGAGACCTGTATTACAACTACTGTGCATGAGGACATGGATATTTCACACATTCAGACTTTTTCTCAGAATATAGAGGGAATCAGGCAACGCCAGTATGAGGCTGAGAGGGTAAGTCAGGAGCAGCACTGGAGGGCTAGGCCCAGTGATTTGCAAGTTGAGTTTCAAGTGGGGCCCAAACTGAGGTTGCCGGTTAGGCCACCTAGACCTTTGACTCCACAGCAGTAGGGCAGATCGTCGTGGACAGTCAGGTCCCTGCGAGAGTTCACTAGCGTCAAGCTTACAACAGTAGAGAGGTTTAGATCAGAGTAGGCCCATTACACCGCATTGTAGGATTTGCAATCGACAACATTTTGGGAGGTGCAGATACAACTGTACTGCTTGCTATGCTTATGGGTAAGATGGTCATATGATGAAGGATTGTCCGACCAGAGATCAGGGTGATCGGGACTAGCAGAACAGGTCCTCAGTAGGATCACATGCCCCAGCACCTTCGGCAACACGCAGACCCTTAGTTACAACCGATAGAGGAAGAGGTAGATCAGTGGCATCTAGTTTTGGTAGTGGTCCGGATCACACTTATGTCTTACCAAGGCGGCAGGAGTTAGAGTCATCACCAGTTTCACAACTCGAACATAGGCCTGGATCGAGACAAGGGATAAAGAACCCCAAGAGGATCCAAGTAGACCCATGGCATGAACATAACGTATAATCTCAATATTTTAAATGCGGAAATCTAACATATAACATAGCGGAAGTCTGAAAATCTCAAAACATCTGAACATCTGAATACATAACACAAGTCTGAAGTTGAATACATACTATGTCCGATAAGCCTTTATTACTGATGAGTTGATGGGACAAGAACCCAACTAACTCACTATAGTCTGAAACTGAAAATACTGAATATAACTAATAAGAAGGGTCCTCGAAAGATGACAACTCACCAACTCTGACTGGGAGATGCTAACATTGAAGATCTAGCTAGAGGCGGGACTGAGCCTGAATGTCTGAGCCTGTATTATGAAATGATACAACAGAGTATGCAGTCAGTACGTGGAATGTACCGAGTATGCAAGGTAAGTAAAACCGCTAAGTAAATAAAATTAGAGATCATGCATATTATAAATATTTCATCATAAGAGTCTGAAAATAGGGTTTGCATGCTATTATCTGAAATATGACTTAAACATAATTGAATATCATAACTGAATCAAATGACACAAAGCTGAAAACTGTTAATCATAAGAAAAACTGAACATTGGATCAAACCTACTGAAAACATAATATCTTAATTGATGAACATGTATAACTTAAATCATGAGGAACAATGAGAGACTCATCATATAACCGACATTACCACGATAGAGCTTACGTGGTCCTGAGTATTACACTCAAGTGGGCAGAGCCGTCCAAAGCCTTTCCAAGGCTAAAGACACTACCATGATATCGATATCAAGCTGAAAGCCCCTTAGGGGTAGGGGAAGCTCACAAGAGAGTTCCCAAATAATCTAAACATACCTACGTTGGTACGTAGTTTTGAGGCATAAGGTTGGCTAACCCTTAGCCTACTCAGTGCAAGACACTACTCCCAAAAATATGCATATGCTCTCCATTTTTCAACGAAGCTGACCATCGTCTAGTGACGAAAATGGATCATGACATGACATACATATTCTGAAAACATAACATGAAGATCCTTGGCCCAAACAATGCCACAAGCTGAACAAAAGTGGGAGTCTAGACTCCAAAACCATGTGGTAAGCTAATAACATGAAATTTAAATAGATCCTGAAACATACTTGATCATATGTGCTTGCCCAACACTTAACCATGCTTGAAATAGACTTTGATTACTCAATACATGAACATAGACATGGGTAATTCGAAATCATACTTTCATCATGAACATCTCATCATAACTAGAAGTATAGTTCGTAATCTCATCTTTTTATGAACTTCGATAGATGGGCACCTTATTTGTAAAACTTTAAAATCATAATTTGTAATTGAAAACATTATAAAACATGCCCATAAATCATAATTCAACATTATAAATATGCGTAGAGAATACCCATGATAGATACTTAGAGAATTCACAAGTTGGGTTAAAACCCCATAGATTCATCAACTTAGAAATCACATGAAATTGAAGAGGGATTGGGCATGGGAGTGGATGGACACAACCATTCATAACCCTACATACCTGGGAAAATCTGATTTCACAACCCTCTTGAAAGTCCAAAGGAATTTGGGGAAGTACTTGATGAATCCTAAGCTTGATCACCCTTACAAACTTCTAGGCTTGCATGCATGGAGGGGAATAGACTTAGAATGAGCTAAACTCTCTTAAAACACACTTATCTGAGCTTAAAATGATGTAGTTTAGGTATTAGGAACTTAGAAATTATGAAAAACCTTTAATAGATTCGTAGGGAAAAACACACTAGGACTAACACACTGCCAGTCCCAATGAGGGACTGGACGACTCCTCGATAAGGATCACGACTCATGGTCTACTCTCGTTTCCAGCATTAGAAGCTTATCATCACTGGTCACCACGAGGGAAACCATGACTCATGGAGTACCCGATGACTCGTGGTGGCTAGTCGTTGGGAGCACTGCAAAATCCTGCACATTCAAGTCAAACTCCTGACTACGGCCAACTTAATGACTCATGGTGCTGACCAATACTCGTGGCTTCACTAGTGGTTAGCCCCCGAACCAAAAATCCAACCAAACTTTCTCTCCTTCCCACGAGTCACTTAATGACTCGTGGTGCACCTCACGGGTCACTGGACGACTCGTCCTGTCACCTGGTGCAAAAGATCCTATTTTCTCCATTTCAACCCTTGAGTCTGATCTTAGGGATTTTTGGGGTAACAATATCTCCCCCTTGGGAGCACTCATCCTCGAATGTGGATGAACATACTGAAAAGCTGAGGAATGTAACTGTCATACTAAATACTGAACATTTAGAGCTGAAAACTGACGGAGTGACCATCTTAAGACTAGACTACATGACTGAACTGAATTCATGAATCATACACACATACATTGACATAAAAGAAACTGGGGCACATGAACTGAACATGAAACTGAATAGAGTAATAGGGAGGAAACTAGTACCTCAAGCTGAAACTGAGCTAGAAGGGAATAGATGCGGGTATTTAGCCATCATATTCGCTTCGGCCTCCCAAGTAGCTCCCTCAACATGCTGATTCCTCCACAAAACCTTTACTGAAGTTACCTCCTTGTTTCATAGCTTTTGAACTTTACGATCAAGTATTTCCACTGGAACCTCCTCATAACTAAGACTATCCTTCACACCCACGTTCTCCATCGGGACAACCAAAGCTAGGTCACCCATGCATTTCTTCAAAAGAGATACATGGAACACTGGATGTACTGAAGTCAACTCTGAGGGAAACTCCAACTTATACGCTACCTTGCCAACTCGTCTCACAATCCAGTATGGCCAACATAACGGGGACTGAGTTTTCTTTTCTTTCTGAACCTCATCACTCCCTTCATGGGAGATACCTTTAGAAACACCCAATCATCAACTTCAAATTCAAGTTCTCTCCTCCTCATATCCGCGTAGGAATTTTGACGACTCTGGGTTGTTTTCAACCTTTTCCTTATAAGTTGAACCTTCTCCATAGCCTCATGAACTAAATCTTGTCCTATCAATGCAGCTTTATTGACTTCAAACCAACTAATAGGTGATCTACATCTTCGCCCATAGAGAGCCTTAAACGAAGCCATCTGAATATTGAAATGGTAGCTGTTGTTATATGCAAACTCAATAAGAGGCAAATGATCATCCCAACTACCCTTGAAATCAATTACAAAATCTCTCAACATATCCTTAAGAGTTTGAATGGTCCGATCAACCTGACCATCTGTTTGCGGGTGAAATATTGTGCTAAGCTTGACTTGAGTACCGAGTCCCTTCTGAAACGATCTCCAAAACTGGGAGGTAAACTGAGTACCTCTATCTGATATGATATACAATGGTATTCCATGCAACCGATCTAACTCCCGAATGTATAGTTTAGCATAATCCTCCATTGAATCGGTAGTTTTGACTAGTAGGAAATGATATGCCTTGGTCAACCTATCTACAACCACCCAAATAGAGTCATACTATTGACGAGTACGAGGAAACCCTGTAATGAAGTTCATATTGATTTCCTTCCACTTCCAAGTAGGATACTAATCTCTTGAAGCTCACCTCCAGGTCTTTGATGCTCAACCTTCACCTGTTGATAATTCGGACACTTAGCCACAAACTCTGCTACGTCCTTCTTCATTCCTTTCCACCAATAGACTTCCCGTAGGTCACGGTACATCTTGGTGGCACCTGGATGTATAGAATATCTGGAACTATGAGCCCCATGCAACATTCGCTCCCTTAAGTCATCAATACTCGGTACACACAAACGACCCTGATATCTTAACACCCCATCTCCCCCTTGGGAGAATACCTCCACCTTCTGATTTTGAACGACTTCCTTCAACTTTACCAAAATAGGATCCTCGTCCTGCCTAGCTTTGACCTCAGTTACCAAGGAAGATTCTGATTCATTCTGAATAATGACACCACCATCCGTCGAGTCAATAACACGAACTCCTAGTCGTGCAAGCCGATGCACACCCTTCACTAACTCTTTCCTCTCCTCATCTAAAAGGTCACGTCTCCATAGAAAGCCTGCTAAGAGAATCTGCCACTATATTAGCCTTGCTCGGATGATAAAGGATACTCATATCATAATCTTTAAGAAGCTCCAACCACCTTCTATGACGTAGATTTAGATCCTTTTGGGTAAACATGTACTATAGGCTTTTGTGGTCCGTAAACACATCCACATGGACCACGTACAGATAGTGTCTCCAAATCTTAAAGGCAAATACTACCGCTGCCAACTTGAGGTCGTGAGTCGGATAGTTCTTTTCATGGATTTTCAGCTGCCTGGAAGCATAGATAACTTTACCGTGCTGCATTAATACACAACCAAGGCCGATCCTTAAGGCGTAACAATATACCACAAACCATCAGTACCCTCAGGTAAGGTCAACATTGGTGCTGAGGTAAGTCGAGTCTTCAACTCTTGGAAGCTCTTCTCACAAGCCTCTGACCATTGAAGCTTCACTTTCTTCTGGGTCAGCTTAGTCAACGGTGCTGCAATGGATGAAAACCCTTCAACGAACCTCCGGTAGTAACCATCTAAGCCCAAGAAACTACTGATATCCGAACAACTAACTGGTCTAAGTCAATTCTTCATCGTTTCTATCTTATGAGAGTCCACCTGTACACCCTCACTTGACACCACATGACCTAAAAATGTCACAGAGTTTTCCAAAACTCACATTTTTTGAACTTAGCATACAATAGGAGATCCTTAAGAGTTTATAGCACCACCCTCAAATGAGCGGCATGCTCCTCCTCGCTCTGAAAGTATATGAGAATATCATCTATGAACACAACGACGAACATATCCAAATATGGCTTGAACACCCTGTTCATCAAATTCATAAAAGCTAAAGGAGCATCCATTAGTCCAAAATATATAATTACAAACTCATAGTTACCATACCGAGTCCTAAAGTCTGTCTTTGGAATGTCACTCTCCCGAACCTTGAGATGATGGTATCCGAATCTGAGGTCTATCTTTGAAAAACACTTAGCACCCTGAAGCTGGTTAAACAAATCATCAATCCTAGGGAGAGGATACTTGTTCTTGATTATAACCTTGTTGAGTTGCTAATAATTAATGCACATTCGAAGGAAACCATCCTTCTTTTGGACAAAGAGCACTAGTGCACCCTATGTGATAAAACACAAAAATTGTTACATTGCTTCAAATCACAAAATATCTTTAAAATATCGTTAATGAAGTTATTCTTGACCTTTTTTTTCATTTTAACATTAAAATCAAGGAATATAGTAGCAAATATATATCCTACTTTAATTCGAAACAGATTAAAAATAAAAATATTATTATTTTATTAGAAATTTTTTTATCATTATTTAAATGAAAACTAATGATGAAATTACTATAATATTACATATATGACCTATATTATTAGTTTAAAAAGTACATGGAGTTACTGTATTTTAATTAATAAATTAAAATTAATTAAAAAAAAAAAGATTACTTCCCTCTTTATTATTTGTTAAAGAGACTTTAAAGTAATAAAAAGAAATAAGAAAAGAATACTTCAAAAATAATGCTCATAAAGATATTTTCAAATTAAATTATTAATAAAAAAAATTAAATTAAATTATTAACTAAGAATATTTTTATTCAATTTTTATTTCTGACAGTACCGTTTTCTAAATGTTAGTAATGTGGTAGTTCACTATACAGATACTACTAATTATGCAACCACTAAAACTTGATGGGTAAAAATCTCTTGACGGTCAAAGAAAATTATCACTCATTTTGTCTTTTTTTGTGTGAGTAAAAAAAAATTGATTAGAGGCGAAGTCTAACACTTTAAGTTTAAAATAATAATATCATATAAATAAAAAATTTAAATTTAATATTTAAATATATTTAATAAATTTTAAATATAAAAACTTATTAAATTCAATTAAACTCATACCCAAAATTCTGTAGCCCCACCCTGAAATTTGAGGCGGAGAGGAAAGGAAATCACATGATGAGTGCGTTATTCACGCCATTCACCCCCATGCAGAGATAACACCATCATTGTTGTTTCTGCAAGTATTGTAGGGAATGAAAGTGGGCCTTTTTCTTCCTCTTAAATATTCTTTCACTTTGCATTTGGGACAAACCTACAATCTTACTCCATTATTATTTATCTTATATATATGGAATTCTTTTATTTAGCTGACCCTGCCTGTTTATGTTATTGTGGACAAACGTAGCCTGCGCACATATTTTTTTCATTAATATTTTTCTCTTTTAGAAACTCTATTTATAATATTCACCTTCCAATGCAATATTATTTCACTTATCACTTACCTATACGTGGTACTTTTTAAGTTTGGAATAGAAGTACATGTGCTTAATATTTATATTAAATAAATAGATGTTTAATATATTTTTAGTCATATATAACTTTCTACGCTTTTAATCATTGTTAATTATTACAGTAAATTATTGGTTATGTATAACTTTCTATCGTTTTTAATCATTAATCATAGTAAATTAATATAATTTATAATTACAGTAAGTTATTGAAATTGTAATTTTCATTGCTTCCAATTAAGTTTTCCTGCTAAAAATACGTCGTATTAATTAAAAGAAAAATATGGTAACAACAATTGGTTAGTTTTGTGGCAGATTTTAGAATTGCAAGTACTTTGACAAACAAAAACAATTACACTTCAATTTAAGAACTTGGAATCAATTTAGTCATGGTTCATCTCACTTTATTCAAACTAATATCAATCTATCACTATATAAAATATAATTAAATGAGAATTAAAATGATAGAAGCTCTCTATATTCTCCTAACATGTAATTTTCTCACATGACTAAAGAACTCTTACAAAGCATGGGATATAAGGCAAACATATTAACATGACTAAGAATTTGTTTGTTTTTATTAAGATTAACATGTTTGAATTTGAACTAAATACATGTATGAATAATTAAGATGTTATCTTTAGATTTGAATACTGAATGATTAAGATTGTTTGTTTTTCAACATCTAAATATGCAAAATTTATAAACATAATAAATATATAATTCAAATAAAAAAGTTAATTAAATATTAGAAAATATAAATTAATAAAAAAAATTATTATTTGATTATAAGAATGAAACATTTATGTTTGCTAGTGATGGTGGAGATGGTTTGTATTGTGGTGGTTCTAGTAATGATAGTGGTGGTGATAGTTAAAATGACAGAGATGATTGGTGTTGTAGTGACTGGTATGATGGTGATTATGATGGTAAAGTTGGTTGATGTTAGTAGTTGGCGACATTGATGGTGGTGGTTGAAGATGTATTGGTGGTAGTTGGCATGACTACTAGTAGTGACAGTGAGGGTGGTTGGTAGTAAGGATTGACCTCAGTGGTGGTAGTAGTGACTGATAATAATGTTGTAGGTGGCGGCTGTCGCGCCCCATTTTTCCTCGCGGAAAGCGGGATACAACATGTGACGTCTCTTAAGGGTTAAAAAAAGAGAGTCGCCACCTAACGAATTAAGATGCGTTAGGGCACCGTTCTAAGCCAATTTTTATTACCAGGTTACCAGAGTCGGGCAAAGGCTTAAATTACCTTAAAAGGAAGGTGTTAGGCACCTCTCCAGGTCCACAAATGTGGTTCCCGGCCGGATTCACTAAAAGTGGGGGAATTATCTAAGTGAACAAATACTATTGATTTAAACTTATATGAATTAAAGAACTAAATAGATAAAGGAATAAATAATTAAATAGATAATTAAATTTAGACAAGTAAGAAGATAGAAATTTAGGTAAAATAAAATCTAAAAGTAGTTTATCTTGATTATTTTTTTCTTAACAAAATATACCAAAGTTATGGCAAACAAAGCAAGTAAATAAAAATACAAACAATAAAACAAGACAAAATACACATAATATTATAACCAAATAAATAATTATTTTAATTATGGGGCCGAACCTCAAAGGCGTCTACGTATCCCTTAAGGGAATCAGACCTAACGTAGTTCTACCGGGTGGTTTTAAACTAATGGGATCATCCCGTGCGACTAAAATAATATTTCGCAACCTATTGAGGTTACTCATATTATTCAGTGGGCACATACTATCATTTCCCACTAACCACCTAATTATTTTAATTGTTAATCCTATGACGTTTCTAGGTAAAAAAAACTAACAGCCTAGTATTTTGCCTACCCGTCCCAAACTTAATGTCCAAGAGGCGTTGGACAACTATTTTGAATTTTGGTTCTAAAATCTTAAGGCTTTAATAAAGGTGATTAAACGTCGAACAAGCAGATAATAATTAAAACAAATAGCAAAAATATTTTCAAATATGCCTCAATTAATGTAAATAAGTGATTATTTCAAGCAAAGGAAAGTAATAAAACAGTTAGCATAGAAAATTCTAATATAGGCCTCCATACCAAAAGTACGGATTACCTTAAAGCATGACTTTCATGATTAAGTATAAAAATGTTTTATAGATATGATTCATGTATGATATACGATGCTTCTTATTCACAGATCCGGATTAGCACATAGGTATATATGCATATTAATAAAATTGAATGATCATAACAATATCTACTATAAATATTAAAATAATTTCTAAATCAAATTCCTATATGCATAATTGTTAAATGATCAGTATGTCCAAACATATTATACCAACATATTTTCTAGATTGACTAATAAGATGAGTTTGCGCATATATCCCAGTAGGCATAATTTCTAGAAAAATAATTATACTTGAATTGTTCTTGCGGGCAAAGTCACAAAAATTTAGACGTAAAAGACATACTTTAAATTAAATTATTTAAGACCTATAGGCATGATTTCTATGTGTGTTGATCTTATAGGCATGTTTTCTAGGTTAAGAAAAATAGTAAATAAATATAAGATCCTCCCCCCCCCCCCCCCCCCTAAACCCTCTTTTCACTATATTTAGAGTTTATTACAAACGTTGCAACTAATAAAAATGAAATAAATAAATGAATACATTAAAAATAAAAAATACAATTCTAAAAAAAATAAAATCCCCATAGACACTTCTCGTCCCAACGACTCTCCAATGGAATTCTGGTGCAATAACTAAGACCTGTTAAAGATTAGTACAACCGTAGATGCAACAATAATCTCAAACTTAAAAAAAAGTCATGTTAAAGAACACATTAACACATAGTCATGATGATAGATGCGATTAGGAAGAATAAATAACAAGATGTAACAAATAAATAAATTATTAGACTAAATAAACTAACCGGTAAACGACAAAAGCAAAAGAAAATTAAACTTCACTGATACCACGAGTTACCTACACTCAATACGTCAAGATCACAAGAATCTCGAGGATTCCGAGCAGTGCTCGTATTGAGGTAGGAAGAAGAATAAAGGATAAAGAATTCTGAAGGAGCAGAGCAATATTTGTAAAAAATAATTATATCTCTCTGACCATGTCCCCCCCCCCCCCCCCTCCTTTAGAAGAAGGGAGAAGTCAGGCTTATATAGTTAAAAGAATGCAAGTAGATTATGGAATAAAAGAGAAAGGAAATATTCAATAGAATCAATCAGGGGCATATTTCCTCAATTAATAATAAATGAAATCAGTTAGTGGTAAAAATGATCAGCAATGCCATAAGAGCACACAAGTTTCCTTTGAGTGTAAAAGTAAGAATAATTTTATCAGAAATAAATATGTATTCAAATTTAAGGGAATCAATCAAGATTAATTACTTCCTTAAATAGCAGACGAAATCAATTAGATGCATAATAGGTCGGTGTTTACCCAAAATAAATGAGTAACAAAACTACTTCCAATTGGAATGAGACAAAGAAGATAATTAGGTGTAAAACTAATAAAGACTTAACATAATTGGTGAGATAATGAGACTGAAATATGGTTAAAAAAACCATTAGATAAGCATGAATTATTATGCTACTATATTTAAATAATAGACTCGTTTATAAAATAAAGTTATGAAAAGGGAGGGGAGCAAATTAGCCAAAATTACCATACATAATGACTATTGAAATCAATTAGTAGCTGGAATCAGTCAATGATCTTCATAAATCACAATTTATACTAAAACTAAATAAATGAAAGCTTTCACACAATTATCTTACCAAATAAAAGATATTGAGTTGCCATATCAAACCATAGGGAGCTGTCATAATCGAAACTTAAAAAGGATGAAAAACGGATTGATAAGAATTACCAAAAATTACTAAAATAGATAAGTATCAAATCTTTCACACAATTCAGATCAGTGCTTATGGAGTAAAGTCTTCTAACAGTCAACTAATACATGAAGTCTGTAAAATAAATTTATCTTAATGATGAAAGAATAAAACTTACTCAAAACTTAAATTAGGGTTCTAGAAATCAGATTGGATCATGAGTTCCGAAATCAACAAGGGTGAGAGAGTGAGAGCGTAATTATAATTACAAGGGAGCAATTCATTATATAACATGTAGAGATCATGAAGGCAACACCAGTAGACAGAATCGGATGCTGAGCAGATTAAAACATAACTAATTGTTTTCAAAATTCAAAAATACTCCACCAACAATAATAGAGGTCATCAGTAAACATAACTAACGTTTTGAGCAAACAAATGAGAAGGGACAGGAAAAGAAAAGGGTGAAACTTATCACGGACAGATTCCCAAGAATCTGTCCCAAAATCGGGTGAGGCAGGTGGTTCGTCAAAGTTAACCGATGATAATGGTGGTTCGGTCAAAATGGAAAAATAACGAGCAGGAGAAGAATAGAGGAAATGAACGATGTGGCGCGGTGGTCCGTTGATGGAGGTTGTGTGCTGTGGTGACTGTTGAAGAAGAAGATAAAGCGGTGTGGCTGTGTTGGGATTGGCATACCGCTAGTGTTAATAGAATAGTAATGGCATGGTGGTGTTCCGGCAAGAGAGGAGGGTTATAGGGAGAAGGGAGCGACTGGTTGGTTTAGAGAGGAGTGAGACTGAGGTCCAGCGGCCACTATTTGGTCGGAGGGTGTGGTGATGCAGCTAGTGGCAGGTGCTATTTTTTTCGGTGTCCTCTCGTCGGCGCGATGGCGGTGGCGCGCTGGACGAAAGAGGAGAGAAACAGAGGGAGGTGGCGTGCGACGCAGTGGTGGAGAGGAGAAAGAAGTGAGGGTGTGCCGCCGTTGCTCGGTGGTGCTGTTTGTTGTTTTCTCGGCTGTGGTGGTTGGGAGGTGCAGCGATGGTGTTTGGAAAAGAAGAGAAAGGGACAAGTGTGGAGAGGTGCAGCTTTTGGTTTTGATGGTGGCCGGAGAAATCGAGGGAGAGAAGAGGGAGGTTGGGCGGCGACAGGCTTAGGATGGGAAGAGAAATGAAAATGAATTTAGGGTTTTGGGGTAAAGGGAATATTAAAGGAAATATAGTGGGGTTTATTTGTAGCCGTAGGATTAAATTAGATGGACGGATCAGATCTAAAAATGAGTTGGGTCGGGTAAACGGGTCGTCCGGATTAAGATAAATGGGTTAATTAAATTGAAATTGAATTGGGTTAAGATTGTAGCCCAAAATTGACTAAATTGGCTAGAATTGACATAAATTGAATGGGAAGTAGCTAGATTTTAAATAAATTGAATGAATTGAATAGCAAGTGGTTAGAATTTAAATAAGGTGGAGGAAAGTTTTTGAATTAGCTTCTATTAAATTAATACACTATACTTGTAAATAATTTAATAAATAATTTAAATTATAGGAAAATCATATAAATATTATTAATAATAAATAAATCCTAAATTTAAGTATACTTATGTAAATATCATATAATTATATTTATAAATAATTTAATGACTAGAAAATAAAATTAAGTTATCAAATATTATAAAAATCATATTATTAACATAAATAATTTATAAATTTGAGTAATATTATTAGTCAAATAAATTTGCAAAATTTAGTAAAATTAGGTAAATAGTTTATTAAGTAAAGAATATATTTCAAAATACGGGCGCATATTAATACGAAATATATTATATACGACATAATTATTTAATATCAAAAATTAAAGTTAATATGAGTCATATATATGTAACTTGAAATAATTTTCACAATATTATGATAATAAATTATTTTATAAATATAAAAGTACGTCAAATATTTGCGTAGGATAAATAAATAAATATATGCATATATAAGCAGCATATCAAGGCGTAGGTAGGTCAAAATTGGGTGTCAACAGCGGCGCCGACGAAAGTAGTGATGGAAGAAGAATATGTGGTGGTTGACGATGTATTGGTGGTAGTTAACGGGGGTTCTAGTTTTGATGGTGGAGGTGCTTGGTTGTAGAGATTGACCATAGTGATGGTAGAGGAGGTGGCAGTGATGTTGGATATAATTATAATGATGGAGGTGGTTGTGCGCTAGCGATTGATAATAATATTGACAGCGGTAGTGGTTACCGGTTGTGGTTGTTATGACAGAGGTTGTAGATGGTGATGGCTGGTGGTCAGCGACTTTAATAGTGGTTGACAATGGTGATGGTAGTTGTGATGGCAGAGGTGGTGGCTAGTAATTATGGATAGAGTGATTGTAAAAATTATATCCCCATAAAAATACATCTTAATGATATTACTACTTTTTCAAGATCTTAATATGTAATACCTATTCGGATTATTAAGTGTTTAAATCTTAATGAAAATAAATGCACTTAATGACAGATTTAGACCTCATTAAGTGCAAACAAATGAGAGTTAAGACTTAATTACAATTGGCTTTGCATGAATTTCAAGAAATTGTGTGTTTCAAAATAACTTTTGTTCATGTGATTTTAGGTTCATCATCAATCATTCACTCGGTAATTCCTTCACTCCAAAGTTCCACACCCATATATCAATGCATCTGGAGATTGATGTAGCTTATTATCATACCTTCTCCAGCGACTTTCTCTTATCTATCCTTTATGTGTATTGTTAATTGCATCTTATGTTGAATATGATCATTGTTAATCTTGTGTAATATTGCACAATCACACATTCATCTTATCTGATCTCAATAACACTCATTTCGTGGATATATTGAACTCTTGAAGCTCAATACTCACTCATATATGACATTATTAGTCTTAAAATTACTGTTTTGTAAATCAAAACTCACTTTAATATGTATCCTTCAATTATATAACACTCAGGTAGCAATACTTCTGCATCTCAACCATTATATTTTAGTTTATATGTAGCATCTTCATATTTTTCTCTTGGAAGATCAAGCCTATATATATATATATTTTTTTTTTCTTGAATTTATACATTTTAATCTCATCTAATTTCACCTCGACAACATAGCTTAACTTACAATGGATATATTCAATTTTACTTGTTTATGTTAAATCTCTTACTCTTTATAGTTCTTCTCAAACAGAGATCTCAATATGAGTCAATCTACCCCAACCTATGCAAGTCTTAAAATTTGATAATTTAGTGTTGACCGGCCGGTGCACATTTGGATGGGCTTGAAATGGTCAACCCAACCAATACTGAGAGGGCCGCGGTTGACCTGAGTCAGCCGTTGTTAATTATTTAATATCTTTTATAATTTTTTAATTCAAATTTTGATCTAAAAAAATAAATATTTAAACTTTTAAAATATAATATCATATAATAAAAAAATATTTATTACTTACTTTAGAATTTTATTTACACTAGGTTTAGTGCAGTCGCACCCCTCATATTAATAATAATAAAATTTTCAAAATAACATAAATAATATTTAAAAAATGTGTTTATATAACAATATAAGAATTTAGAAAGAAAATTATAAATTGAATGTTAATATATTATTATGTTTAAGAGTTTGATTTAATTCAGTAGTTCTTTCCTCTGTTTGTTCTAATACTCGTTTCAATGAATAAAACGTTATAGAAATAGCGTTTGATTGAAAGATGAAATATCCTTAATTTTTTATGAGCACTTAAATGCATGCATTATGTATATATCTCATGTTAAATAATTATATAAAAAAATTATATTACTACACTATTAACATATTAATATTTAATATAAATATTAATATTACGAAGACGTATTGTAAGATAAAGTTGTATAATATAATAGAACAATGATATAAGTTATTCATTTAAATAATTAGCACTAGCGAAATCGTATCATAAGTTATTATATCACAACTCATGACTTGCTTTGGCACTAATAATTGATATCATATCACAAACACATTTATTTTTTTTGTAATTGATCGTCCAAATTAAGAAACTCATAAAAAAATAGTGGAAACAGAACTCTACTTTTAAAAGAATAAAAAAGTGAATGATAGTTTGCTATGAGGCTTCGTACTTTAGATATTTAATTATAATATAATTTTAACTTTTTTATTTTACACTTTTTGAGATGATTTCAATTGATTTTTTTTCTCTTGGTTTTAATCTATGTGTCTAATCAAACACCTTCACATAAATTAAATTGAAAAAATAGTGTAGATTTAACTAAAAAGTGTGAATTACAAATGCACTTGATTGATTGAAACAACTTAAAGTATGTTGTGTTTCTATCTTTTTTTTTCAACTGTACAATTTAAAAAAATAAAAAAAATAAAGAAATTTAATGTATTAATGCATAATAAAATTACGCTTTTTAATTTATTTTTTCTTACGGTGAGTTGAAAAATTGGGATGGATAATTAAATAGTTTAATAAATAAAGGATTAATATAAGTTAACAAAATTATAATTAATTTTAAAGTTTTGAATATTAGGACTTTTAATTTAGTTCAAATAAGGAAATTAGATTTAAGAATAAAATTTTAGTCAAATTTAAAATACTAAATATCAGGAGTTCGCGCGTGTCCCTCATATTAATAAGAATAAATTTTGAAAAATAGCATAAATAATATTTAAAAGTTGTGTTTATTAATAATATAAGAATTTAAAGAAAATTATAAATTTAATGTTAATAATTATTATGTTTTTAAGAGTTTGATCTAATTCAGTAGTTCTTTCCTAAGTTTGTTCTAATACTCGTTTCAATGAATAAAACGTCATAGAAATAGTGTTTGATTGAAAGGTGAAATATCCTTCATTTTTTTCATGAGCACTTAAATACATGAATTATATATATTATGTTAATTATTATAAAAAAAAATATATTATTACACTATTAACATATTAGAATTTAACATAAATATTAACATTACGAAGACGTATTGTAATACAAAGTGTATATAATAAAACATATGGTATGAGTCATTCATTTAAATAATTAGCACTTGCAAAATCGTATTATGAGTTATTATATCTCAACTCATGACTTGCTTTGACACTAATAATTGATATTATATCACAAACACATTATTTTTTTGTAATTGATCATCCTAATTAAGAAACTCATCAAAATTACTGGAAACAAAACTCTATTTTTAAAAGAATAAAAAAGTGAATGATAGTTTATCACGAGGCTTCGTACTTTAAATATTTAGTTATAATTAAATTTTAACTTTTTTTATTTTACACTTTATGAGATGATTTCAGCTTAATTTCTTCTCTTGATCTTAATCTACGTATGTAATCCAACACCTTCACATAAATTAAAATAAAAAAATAGTGTAGATTTAACTCAAAAGTGTGAATTACAAATGCACTTGATTGATTAAAACAACTTAAAGTATGTTGTGTTTCTATTTATATATTTTTTTTCACTTTTCAATATAATTATTGAAAAGTATAGTATCAGCTTTTGTGCTATGCAAAAAATTAAACTTTAATGGTGTGTGTGTGTGTGTGTGTGTAAAATATAATATAATAAAAATAAATAAGAACTCAAACGTATATGTAGAAATATAAAATATGAGATGAAAAGATTACTTTACCTAAATAGATGAATCTTGAGAATGAGTAGATGAAGAATATCAATTATGAAACACAAATTTTAAATCATATAATATCACTATAAGACTGAATTAAAGGATATAACATAATATCAATGTAAGACTCAATTAAAAGAGACAATCTAAGTTATGACATAACAATTATTATTGTTTTTCTCAAATCCACAATATAAAAGAAATCACTACATGAAAAAAAAGATAGATTAATACGAAAATATACAAGGTTGGAGACTGAATCAAAAGTGATGATGTAGAATAGTTGATGAATTAAATTATGTAATTATAAATCTTTTTATAGAAGTATAAGGATTTATAAATTAAGACATTACTATCAAAACGGAAAAAAAATATTTCTCTTAATATAAAAAATTCAATTAAAATTTTGTGCCATAAAAAGAGGAACAAAAAAATTTTCAAATCAAAAAATTCTCGTTGAAGAAACCTTTTATTTTTTTAAATTATTTTTTTGTTATTAATTTTTTAAAGGTTTATACTATAAATAGAGTTATCCATAAGCAGAAAATTCAATATAATAAAATAAGGTAGAAAAAAATTACTGACTATAAAAAAAAATCAGTGATTTTTTTTCTATTTTTTTTTAGGTTTATATCATAAATAGAGTTATGCCAAAAATAGAAGTTGATGGAATAATTAAAAATAATAATTTTAAATAATAATTGTATAAAAAATAGTAAATGACTATTTTATCTATTGCAAAATCTTTTAATGAAAGACAAAAAATTCAATCAATATTTTTAAGAGCCTTCACACTTTTAATATAATATAAAATTTATATTTATATATAATATTTATACAAAATCTATAAATAAAATGTTAATAAATAAATGAAAAGTTCAACGTGTGAAATCCAGTTTGAAATTTAATTAACTATATGGAAAATAGGTGATCACGTTAATGTCCATAAGGACTTCTCTGAATCCAAATTGGTATTGGTATGATCATGAATTAGCAGTCCTTTATGAAAATTCCAATATAGTAAATAGGTGAATTCGTTATTAATAGTCCTGTATGAAAAGTCTAAAGTGGGAAATCTAATTCGGAATTAAGTTCACTATATGAAAAATAGGTGATCACATTATTAATAGTCCTTTATGAAAAGTCCATTCAACGTGGAAAATCGTTCACTATATGAAAAAATAGGTGATCACGTTATTAATAGTCCTTTATGAAAAGTCCTTTATGAAAATTCCAATATGGAATTGAGTTCACTGTATATGAAAATAGGTGAACACGTTATTAATAGTCCTTTATGAAAAGTCCTTTTATGAAAATTTCAATATGAAATTGAGTTCATTGTATATGAAACTAGGTAAACACGTTATTAATAATCCTTTATGAAAAGTCATTTATGAAAATTCCAATATGGAATTGAGTTCACTGTATATGAAAATAGGTGATCACGTTATTAATATCCATAGGACTAGTCCTGAATCCAAATTGATATTGGATTGATCGTGAATTAATAGTCCTCTTCAAGTAAATTATTCCCTCTGTTTCAAAATAAATGTTGTTTTTAATTTTGAGTATACCTTTTAAAAGAATTACTCATTTCTAAAAAATAAAATGTGTTTTTTACCAACTTATCCATTAATAAATACCTTGAAAACTTATTAAGATAAAATAGCTGAGGGGGGCCACTCACTTGGTAAGCCTCTGCACGGACTTAACGCCATCGAGCACATTAGAAATTTCATTTATTGCTTTGATTTTATCCAACTTCACTTCGATTTCCCCATTTGATACAAGAAAACCTAACTTGTCAATTCCACCCAAAAGCACATCTCTCCAAGTTTAGCATCAAATTGTGTTCTCTAAGAATATTGCAGGCCTCTTAGAGATTAGCTAAATAGTTTTCCGTTTTTCGTGATTTGACAAGCATGTCATCAATATAGACCCCATGGTCTTCCCAATTTGCTTCTCGAACATTTGATTTACCAATCACTGGTACGTTCCTCTTTCATTTTTAAGTCAAAGAGCATCACATTGTAGCTAGGGGGGATGTTTTTATGCGATGCTAATGATTTAATAACTATCTTTGTAGCCCCCGAATATTTCAGTTTAACAATGTGTCGTGGTTAGTGACGAACGAGGTCTTCTCTTTGTCCTTTGGGTCCATCTGGATCTGGTTGTGCTCTAAGTACATATCAAAAAAACTCATGCTCTCATGCCCGAACATGGCATCAATCATTCAATTAATGTTTCTCATAGGATAAAAGTCCTTGGGACACACTTTATTTAAATTTTTAAAGTTAATACACATTCTAAATTTTTCCAACTTTTTTGACACTACTACTATGTTTGCCAGCCACTTCGAATATTTCACCTCTCGAATGGATCCGATATTTAAAAGATGCGTTACCTCATCTCTGGCAAACTTGATCTTGTCTTCTGAGATGAGGCGCCTTTTCTATATTACTAGAGGAAAATTGAGATCTATCCCCAATTTGTGTATGGCTACTTCTGAGGAGATGCGTGTAATGTCAAGATGGGTCCAAAAAAAATCAGCATTATCTTTAAGAAAATTAATATATGGCTCTCTGAGCTTAGGACACAGTCCTGAGTCTAGGTATACCTTTCTTTCATGAACCCGGGAAAAGGATGGCATGTACGAGCTTCTCCGTCATTGATTTAGTTACATCCCGCTCATTCAGGACATAACAAGCTCTCGACATCTCATATCACCCCTTTTCCATTGGGCTTTTCCCGATAGCCCTTCTCCCACTTCACTTTGGAGGGTGGACTTCAATTTTTCTAATTGCTTTTTCTTGGACGTCAGACTCCCTGTCGGTGAGACGATGATCATTTCCTGGGCTACCCTCAAGTCTCCCCCAGTCTGCCTTATCCCAGTCGGCATGAGGAAATTGAGTACTAATAATCGATTGAAGGTACGACCCTCATGGCATAGATCCACGGCTTCCCCAGGATAACATTATAGCCCATTTCTCTATCTAGGATGTCGAATGGAATGGCCCTCTCCACCCCGTTAGCCCTTCTCCTGCTTCGCTTTGAAAGGTGATTTCAATTTTTATAATTGCTTTTTCTTGTACGTTGGACTCCCTATTAGTGAGATGATGTTCATTTCCTGGGCCGCCCTCAGGTCCCTCCTGATTTACCTTATCCTATTCAGCATAGGGAACTTAAGTACATGATGATAGATTGAAGGTATCACCCTTGTGGCATGGATCCATGGCCTCCCTAAAATAATATTGTAGCCCATTTCTCCATATAGGATGTCGAAAGGAGAGGCCCTCTCCACCCCCTTGGCTAGTCGACAGTGTGATTTCTCCCTTCATGGTATCGCTGGCCATATTGAAACCAACAAGTGTTTTCACCGCTAGGGTCATGGGAGTTGCCGACTCTGTCTACTCGAGGACTCACTCAGGCATAATGTTTTTCGAACTGCCTGGATCAACCAACACATGCTTCACATTATAGTTATCAATGCATAAAGAGATTACTAGAGCACTGTTATGCGGGCCTTCTAGTTGGTCTAAGTCTCGTTCTCCAAAGATCACGTTTCCATTGTCAAGACTACGGTCCTCACAGGGCCTCTTCTTCTGGTTGAAAAATGTCTTCTTCTCCCTTAAAATTGGAACCTTGATCCCCTTGACTTCGGAAGAAACAACTCGGTCTTCATTATTAGTTATAACTAGGTGTTCATGGTTCAGTTTGGATTGATTTTTGATCAAAATCAAAACCAAACCAATGTAGTCGGATTTTAAATTTCTAAAATCAAACCAAGCCAAATAAAATAAAAAACCATCGATTTGGTTCGTGTTGGTTTAGTTCGATTTTTTAATTTATAAAATGATAAATTGATAATAGTAAATTAACAGAGACATGAGATAATTATTTCAAGTGAACGTTAGAAATCAAATAATTTACTCTCTACTATCACAAGATGAATGTATCTGAATCTTCTATTATTTTTCAACACTATTCCAAAGCTTTATCATGTTTAAGTTGCATAACTATAGAGGTTCTTCCACTTCACATATTTATATACGACTTCAAATAGAATGGTCAACCCTTCAAAAATCAAAGAGGAAAACGATTGAAGAGTAGATGGATGTATTAGCAAAAAAATAAATTAAAAATCAGCGATACACCACACCACATATAGACAATTACACTTAGAGTGTTGAGTTTGGATATATCTTTTATAAATAGAATTTAAAAATATTGTAGTGCATATGAAATAAGTATGGAAAGTTAATTTAATAATTAAAATATATAAAATATTTATAATTATTTATGAAAAATTAATATAATAAATTCAAATAATTATAAAATTTAGGTATAAAATTTATCTGTTCAGTTTGATAATTTCTTCAGTTATTTTAGTAGAACCAAAATTAAAGCAAATCAAATATTATCAATTTTTAAAATTTAAAACCAAACTAAACCAATCCAAACCAAATGTCTATTTTGTTTAACCGATTTGATTTAGTTTGTGGTTTGATTTGGTTTGGTTTTTCATAAAGTCGTGAACACCCCTAGTCATAACCTATTACCTGCAGCGTAAGACACAACCAAGCAAGTAAGAAAATCCAAAGTTAAACCCATACAGTTGCTCTAGCCTCATGCTGGTTGCCAAACTGTTTACCCTGAAATCGGTATAGTTAAATTTATAAAGGGTCAAGAACATGCATTACACTTCAACTCTATTTTAAATTCGATTTACTAATGATTGTATAAGATAAGTTGATTGAATAAGTTTTATTTAATTAATAAAATTTTCTGTCTTCTTTTATTTGTCCACCACTTTATATATTATACGTAATGGAGGTCGGTATATAGTAAAAGGTTTCTGATACATCTGAAAAAAAAATAGAAACCAAGACTAGACATTTTTAACAAACAAGAGAAAGAATCATTACTCTTTTATTTAGACACAAGAAAAAAATTTCTATACTCATTTCTTGTGTGGAAGGCTAGGAAGATAAATAATCCCTAGAATTCTTTCTTCCGCGCATTTATCCCCTTTTTCTCTATGTCAATATTTAGATATATTTGACTTTCTTTATGTTTAGAATATAAAACTATTAATACATCTTATGGCCGTGAAATTTGTCAGTAGTAACACAGTCACACTACTCCAATTAAAAAAAAATGAAATCAAAATAATGAAAGTCAAATACTTTCTTTAAATTCTACATTACATATTCTTTTCTTATAAGATGCTGAGACTCCCTTGTATTACATAGTATGTAGATTTTCAAGAAGAGTATAAATAAGACAAATGAGTTTTCATAATTTAATTTTTTGGTCATAAATAATTGCCAAAAAGAATTTGGTTCTTTTTATGAACTTGATATCAATAAATCTGTGAATCTAGAAATTCATTTTGGCCAATTGAACCTTCTCGAGTTGTTTCTTTTTAAGAACCAAAAAGATTTGTGCTAAAATAACAAATGCTAAGAAGAACAAAAGTCCTTGGACATATAATGAATCTTAAAGTACTATTTCAGTATCTCTCTGACCAAATCCGCCTATATTAGGATTATTTGTTAATGGTTAATCAAATTTAATAGGTTAACCTCAAAAACAAGAAGTCCTATCCGGAAGGAATAATGCAACCACTTGACGTCCCTCCAACGCATCCGTTATGGTTATCTCATATCTATCTTTTTTCTTTTCGTATGATTTTGCTTACTATACATGTTGCTACAGTATTATAAACTATATTGTTACACTTGTTTCCATCGGGATAAATCCGACTCCTTTCCATGTTCTCCTGCGTATGTAGGATATTTTAAGAAGTGAACATCTTTCTTAATAGAAGAATCCAGGAAAATAATAGGGAAGGTTATTTCATTATATTTTTACCAGAGACAGGGCCTATCACAAGAATATTTTTTTAATTAGGGTGATAACCGCTGAAAAGATAAATTGTCAATTTTTTCTTTCATCTCAGAAAAAATGTGATTGGAACGAGCTAATTCAAACCCCTTTGATAAAATAAGAATAGTCCCCACATTCAACCCTTTTTTTTACAGTTAGCAAGAACCTGTTTTAATTGCATATCATAAGGAATTTGAACAACTACTTCAATTACAATATCAGGAAGTATTGTTTGTGAAACCTCAATCTCCAGGGATTTATTAGCTAAATAGCAATTGGCATATACTATACGCTCAGTTGCTTGTCATGGATTTTCATAACCCTGCTATGCAAAAAGGGATATGCACATGAAATAGATGTCCTAGTTAAGATATATATCATGAGAGATACGGAAATAAATCAAGTAAACTGTTTCTTTAGTCAAGAAAAAAGCAATTCTAGTTGGTCCAATCATTGATTGCGAAAATTTCTACAATAAATTGGTAGGTCGATAGTATAGTTTCCTAGCCACGATTTTGCTATTTGCTGGAATAATCTAAGATGAATCCTCTCGATGATTAGAAATAGAAAGAGCAAATACAATATTCAATACTTTGCTTATGTACAACTACAAAGTACCAAACACTCTAATTGGATTAGATTAATATCAATGTATCCTTTATCAGTCATTCATTGAATAATAAATAACTATAAGTGACAGACACAAACAATTTATATAATGGAACATTCAAAATTTAAAAATTGTATCGAGAATGACTGAAAAGCTGAAAACAAGACCACCTATAATTTGATCATTATGAACAAATTCAAAATCTTCGTAGATAGAGCCAATCAGTAATTCCCAGTTATAGGTGAATGGAATTCGATATATAATTAAGTTAATAAAAGAATAAAAAAAGCTTTTACTGTGTCACTTAAGTTACATAAGAATTCTGGAGCCCAAAAATTAAGAATAACAAGTTTTTCATTACCCAAAATTGAATATCCGCTCAGAATAATAAAACAGATGATATTTGTCGAGAAGTGCAAAATCATATGAATATGATTCTCATTTTGTATCTTGAATATTTGAATTATTTCTTTATGGATTCCTATCCCAAACTCTTCGAGATGTGTTTTCGAGTATTCCTTGATCATTTTGTCCAAGAAAAGGAGTTCCTTTAATTCTATAAATTTTTCTAGACTCTTTTTTTGAATATTATTCACAAAAGATTTCGGGTTTTGCAGTATTTCACCAATTAGTAACTCAAGATTCCAGACATTTAATGACAAAAATAGAATTGATCAAATTCTATTGAGTTTGACTCATAATGATCATTTATCAAAGAGTGACTCTAGTTATCAAATGATTGAACAATCGGAGTAATTTACTTACCATACTTAGTTGACATTCATAAAAAGCATATGATGATTTATGAGTTCAATTCATCCCATGTAGCAGAAAAACGGTTATTCCTTAGTTATTATCAGACAATCACTTATTCACAAACTTCGTGTGGGGAAATAATTTTCAGTTCCCATCTCATGGAAAAATCCTTTTTGCTCCGCTTAGCCCTATCCCCCTCTAGGGATATTTTAGTGATAGGTTATATAGGAACTAAACGATCCTATTGGATCAAATACCTAGCGCAAAACTCCTATATTCCTTTCATTGTGATATTTTTGAACAAGTTTCTGGATAACAAGCCTAACGATTACTTTTTGATGAAATCAATATTGACAATAGTGATGATAGTGTCAATTTTGATGCTAGTGACGATATCGATCGTGACCTTGATATGGAGCTGGAACTGCTAACTCGGATGAACGAAACTGTGGATATGATTCCAGAAATAGAATAATTTATATCACCTTCAGTTTGAATTAGAAAAAGCAATGTCTCCTTGCAATATTGATGATAGTGACGATATTGTCAATCTTGATGCTAGTGAGGATATCGATCAAGACCTTGATATGGAGCTGAAACTGTTAACTAGGATGAATGGGCTAACTGTGGATATGATGCCAAAAATAAATCGATTTATATCAGGTTCAATTTGAATTAGAAAAAACAATGTCTCATTGCATAATATGCATTCCAAACATTCATGATCTGGATGTGAATGAGTCGAATTACTTATCCCTCAGGCTATTACTGAACCATCTGTACAAGAATTCTGAAAGATGTTCTACCAGAAATATTCTTATTATTGCTTCGAATCATATTTTCTAAAAAATACATCCCATTCTAATAGCTCCGAATAAAACAAATACATGCATTAAGATACGAAGGCTTCTTATTCTGTAATAACGAAAACACTTTTTCACTTTTTCTTTATACTAGAAAATTTCACTTGAAAAAGAAAATGTTCCATACTAACGAATTCGGGTCCACAACCATGGGTTCCAATGCATGAGGTCTTGTAGCACTTACCAATGAGGTCCTATTGATTAATATACACAGGAAAAATCTATTATAGACACTAATACAACTAATCCGCTATTCATACAAATTTGGAATTTGTGCTTTCAGGTAAGATCGATTTAGGATCATGGCATCCTTTTCTATCAGATAGGAAAGGCTTTAGCATAAAATATACTTCTAAGCAATTGCCCCATAATTCCTCTATCTATTTATATGAAAATAAAGAAGAAGAAATCATATAAAGAAGGGGATTCTTATTTGTACAAATAATATTTTGAGCTTGGAATGAGCATAGAGTGATTAGCAATACTTCTTTTTCTTTTAAGTTATTCTGCCAGATTGGCCACTCAAGATCTTTGGTCTATATATTGACCTGATGAAAAAAATGGAATCCCTTTTTATGGACTCAGTAAGAATGATTCTTATCTAGTTCATGTCCTATTAGAAGTAGACTGTGCTTTGCTGGGATGTTCAAGGACAAAAAAATGTTGCAGTCAGTTTGACAATGATCGAGTTATCTTGCTTCTTCAGCTTGAACCGATGAATCTCTTAGATATGATGCAAAAGGGCTTTTGGTCTATACTTGATTAGAGATTTCTCTATGAAAAATAGAATCGGAGTTTGAAGAAGGGAAGGGAGAAGGAGTCCTGGATCCCTTGACCAACAAGAGGATTTATTCAATCACATAATTGAGCTCCTAGAATATGGCGCCCTTGGGTCTTTCTTTTTAATTGTATCGAAAAGCCCAATGAATTGAAATTTACCTATTAGTCCAGGTCATTTTAGGGCCAGAAAATCATTTATGATGAAGAGGATGAGATTCATAAAAATAATTTGGGTTATTGCAGAGTTGAAACATGTAGTACCAAACAATAGATAGAACCTCCAAAGAATAAGGTTTTTTTTCGAATAAGCCAATTCATTTGGGACCCTGCAGATCTGCTCTTTTTTCATTCAAAGATCAACCTCCTGGATTTGTATTTTCATATCGAGAATTATTTGTAAATGAAAAGATGTCAAAAGGGCTTCTTACTTTCCAAACAGATCCTCCTATATCTACATATAAATGTTGGTTTATCAAGAATACACAAGAAAAACACTTCGATTTATTAATTACTCGTCCGAGATGGCTTAGAACCAATAGTTCATTATCTAATGGATCTTTCCTTTCTAATATTCTATCAGAGAGTTATCAGTATTTATCAAATTTGTTCCTATCTAACGGAATGCTACTGGATCAAATGACAAAGACATTATTGAGAAAAAAATGGATTTTCTCGGATAAAATAAAAATTGAATTCATGTAACATGAAAAAGATTTTTCATTCTTTAGCTGAAAAGATATGTGGTCATGAAAGAGAGATTAAGTGGAACAGAATTGACTAGGTAGTTGAGTCGTGGAAACACTTGTTTCTTTCATATTTTGAAACTTAGCTCCATGAAAGAATATGTTATTGCTGAAATATGGAAGAATTAAAATTTAGATTAAAACACTATGTATGGATGATATGAATTGCCTAAATAAGAATTCTTGAACAGCAAACAACCAATTCGAATATTCACGATCAAGAAGTACTGGATTCTCTTTCGGATAAGCCTTGAAAGGAGAAGGAAGGCTGAAATGCCGATGGACATCTATTATATTAAATTTACTAGATAGTCTCCCTTTTGAGAACATCCAATGCCAAAGTCACTAAATGAGTAATTCACTAATTCCTAAACTACATAATGTACTTTATCTGCTGGATTACGGGACGACATTTTATCAGAGGTTTTAATCTACCTTATTTGATTTCTACAAGCATATACTCAAGGGATGGATGTAGGGTGGATGATTTTAAACCAGACTCCCTATTCATTAAATAAAGAAGATCACTAAAATTGCTTGATCCACTACCGAATTTTTTTCAATTTCAATAGCTCGGATTGAATTGATATATCAATACCGATTCGATCCAAGCTCTCTTATTGAGAGTGTTTATTCAATGAGCACTCTCAATTTTATGACTTGAAGAGTACTCAAACCTCCACGATCTTTAGCACGGAATTTTGAGTCTTGCGTGTCTACCATTTCACCACTAAGGTATCTTGAAAGTGAATCATATTCCATGAATATAATATCTATTTAGTGTGATGTATGAAATATATGTGATGAAAATGACTAGAGAAAAACATATACATGTGAGATAAAGTAAAGGGAACAAACCAAATCTAGTCATATTCAGAGCAACCGCGTGCGTGACCGAGATCCTAGCCTCCTGCTCGAGATTAGCTACTTTAATTCTAGGAAGTGTAAAGAGAAAATAGTTAGTGCCCAAGAAAATAGAGTATTGCCAATATATTTACTTGAGAGAGAATAGACTCCAAATCCCTTTACAAAAGTGGAGCACGACTATTTATAGGCTACAGAGTTAAGGTTTCAACCAATAGGGGAATGCCACTGAAGCCCTAAAGTATTACATCATGTATTTTTTAGCCACGAATTCAAGCCGTTGGAAGGTGCCAGCTAATATTCCTGTCTGGCTCAGACCAGTACGAACTCGTCTGCACACCTAAGCCTTCTAACACTCTTGTCCTCCACTTGTCTTTTACACCACGTCATCGGGAGCGACGATTACCTAATTCTCGTCCTGTATGAGATGGTAACTCCACCACCGCTATCTTGGAGAAAGCTGTTTGCCAAGGTCTCGAAACTCCGTTCAGGACCTGTCAATGGTGTCATGTGTCCTCACTCCCCTTTTTATCATATACAACTAATAGTTATTATATCAGAAAATTATTTTTTTCTTGATTTTAATTTACTTTCTAAATAATTTTCTAAGATAGTAATTATTCATTGCTTGATCATCTAAGAAATCAAGAGGAGATAGAATTCGTAAAATTTCGTCCAAGTAAATAAGTTGCGAGATAATTATGTGATTCTCTATTTGTGTTCATTGTTGTACTAGAATAGTGGTGAAAAAATGAGTTCATATTTTATTAATCCATCCAATTCATTCATATTTTAATAAGTTAATTGGATAAGTAATTTTAAATAAGTAAAATTTGAGATTCAACTCATATAACCCATAAAAATATAAATAAATATGAATAAAATATAAGTAAACGTAAATTTGCTACATTTGTTTTGCCTGATTAAAATGGTGTTGGTTGAATATGATGGGAATTACTTTACGTTTTGGATTTTAAAATACCAAAGAAAGAATTTATATTTTGATGTTAATAGGAAGTTGGGCATTTGAACAGGACATATGCATGAAAGCTAAGTCAACTTCAATGGAGATGTCCATTCAAAGTACTTATACCAAGTATGATGTGTGGTTGGGACTTTATTCGCAAAAATATAAATAAAATTCTATGTTAGCAAATTTATTTTTCAAAAAACATTTAATTGGCATATAGAATTAGGTAATTTCAGACAGAACTATCGGTTTCGTCTTCGGTTCTTAGTATAATAGTATTTTTATTTAAATTTATAGCAATTGGAAATGTAATGCTTTAAAGAAATTTCAAATATAAAAATTGTATATAATCAAATGGGTCTTGAAAATAATGACAAATCATCATTATTATGAAATGAAATTCTTGTATTTGTTATTATTTTTATAGATTGATTGAAATTTATTTTTTATGATATATGAAAAGTATGTTTCAATTTTAAATTTATTTGGAGTAGATTTTGGTTCCTGAATTGTTGAAATTTGAAGAAGAATTGTTTAGGCTTTCGATCTTCAGCTTAAGAAGATAAATATGGGTTAGGAGTATTTTTACCCAATTCATATTTTACGCAACCCATTTTTTATCCGTATCAATATGGGTAGGTTACCACACAACCCATTTTACCTAAAACATTTTTAACCGGCCCAAATTCTATCCAATCAGTCCATTTGCCATCACTGTACTAGAATAAGTATATGAGGAAATTTTATAAATGGGCAATAATTTGAAAGAAAATAGGTTTAAGTAGTAACATTTACTTATTTACATAAAATGACAATATTTTATGTGTCATGTGTTGTATTTAATATTGGTAAAACGTAACAAAATACAAATACAAAATCTGAAATTTGAGTGATTTTAGAGATTATGTCTCAAATAAAAATTCAATTACCATAAATCACTCAAATGATAATTGTTCCGTTTCATTAATAATAGAATTCTAATAAAGGATATAATTCTTATTTACCATAACAACTTGTGAAATAAAAAAAGAAAAAATTTGACAAAATAGTTTATTTCCTATTACAAAATAGCAGAATAAGAAAAAGTAAATAATAAATGAATAATTTGTATCATAAAATATAAACAAAATACATACAGGATTATGTATTTTGAATGTATGAAAAATAGAACTAATATATATATTCCTGCTAAAATAAATATTTTGTAAAGATAAATACATAACCATTCCAACAAATACATATCTGAAATATTTAAATGTATATGTATTTGAATGTATGAAAAATAGAACTAATATATATTCATGCTAAAATAAATATTTTGTAAAGATAAATACATTACCATTCCAACAAATACATATATGAAATATTTAAATGTATATGTATAACATAATAGCATTATCATGTTGTAATATATGATTTTGTTTATTCCATAAATACAATTAAATACATTTATATGTTTTATGAATATATACCTCTTGTTAATCGTTTGGGTGTTGTATTTTCCGCCAATGATGAAGCTTTGAATACTCAAAATACAAAACCCTAAAATTTTAAAATTTACACGGTTACAAAATTAAATATCTAAATACATATGATACATAAATTATAAAATGTACAAATATGATTTTTAAAATAAAAAAATAAATCAACTTGAGATTTCAAAATGTCATAAAGATTTGAATTAAAAAAAAATATTTTAGCGAATTAAAGAAGAAAAAAGAATATTTAAAATTAAAAAAAAATGGAAATCAGGAAAGAAACTTACTTGATTTAACAAGATTATGTAATAATCGCGGCGAATTTTGCAAGATTTGTGGGCAGTTAAAGGAGGAAAATATGGGGGTTGGAGACGAAGACGAAGACGATGGAGAGAGAGTAGAAGAAATGGGTTGGATGGGGAGTTACTGCAGCAAAATTAAGGAACATGGTAAAAAAGTAAAAATACAAAGTAAAAGAATAAAAAATGGCACATTAAATGAAATTATATAAATCAACATGATATTCCAAAAAATCTTAATACATAAATTATAAAGTATACAAATATGATTTTCAAAAACAAAAAATAATCAACATGATATTCCAAAAAATCTTACAGATTTGAATTCAAGAAAAAATAAATATTTGCACTAATAAAAAAAAGATTTATTTTAAAATATAAAAAAATATATATTTAAAATTAAAAAAAATGAAATCAGTAATGGACTTACTTGATTTAGCAAAGATTGTGAGATAATAGTAGTGGAATTTGGGAGATTTGATTACGGTTAAAGGAGGAAAAATAGAGGAAGAAGATGGACACGTTGGAGAGAGAAAGAAGAAAATGAGTTGAGTAGGAAGTTACTTCACTAAATTAAGGACCATGGTTAAAAAGTAAAAATACAAAGTAAAAAAATAAAAAATGACACATTAAATGAAATAAAGCCATTATGTGTATTTTTTAAACTATGGCCATTATATGTAAATAGTTTCTTAAATATGCTATGATATGTAATTTTTTCTAAGTATATCCATGTATATCAAACTTCTTTATTCCATCTGTCCCAATTTATGTAATGTAGTTTGATTGAGCATAGTGCTTAAAAATATGACAAGACTTTACAATGTTACAATATTAACCTTAAAACAAATGTTTTTTTTTTAAAAAAATTAGAGATTATATCTTCATGGGCTTTTCGCTAAATAAGTAAAAACCAACCTGGGTAAAATGTTAGTAATACTTTTTTTGCTTTTTTTGCACTATCAATATATAAAAATTAAATTCAAAAATAATAACTAATAAAATCAGCAAGGTAGCTTTTAAACATTTTTGTTTTCTAAAAAATTTTACTCCCTCCATTTCAGATAAGTGGTGTTTTAGCCTTTTGATTTATTTTAAAATAAGTGGTATTTTATATAATCAAGAAGATATTAAGGATATTATTTCAATTTTACCCTTATTTAAATGGAGAGAGTTTTACATAATCAAAAAAATATTAAGGAGTTACTTCTTTTTCAAGATATTTATTAGGGGTAAGTGAGTAAAAATATATTTCTCTATTTAGAAATGAGTAGCTTTCTTAAGAGGTGTGCGAAAGTTGAAAGCACCACTTATTTTGAAATGGACGGAGTAAGTACCAAGAAGTTACCCAAGAGTTAAAGTGCTTGCCAATAAAATTTCGGGAAGCAATTATTTATCTTTGATTTCATAAGATTGTCAAGCAAAATTTTATCGTTAATTACTTTTAAATTTTATAATTTTAAATTAAAAATATGTGCAATGTACCATTTTGCTCTTTGAATTTTGTCAAGTAGAATATTGAAATTAGAGAATTACTTAATATATAAATTAAAGAAATAATTTCTTTTAAAAAATAAGATACTTAGATTGAAAGTTGAAACGGAGTGAATATTATTTTTCCTAAAAGTAAGCTAAATATTATATTTTTTGTTATCTTAGAAAATGGCTATATACAATTTTTGTTATGCAAGAAAAAAATTTAGCAGTACGAAGAACTAAATAATGAAAGACATTAAAAATTGGCAAGTAAAATAAAGATGCGTGCGATTTATCACAATGTTCTTTGAATATTGTCGTATTAAAAAATTCACGCAAAATATTGAAAAACAATTACCAAATATAAAAATATAAAAAGTATTTTTTTGAAAAAAAATAAAATGGACGAGATATTATTTTTCCCAGCGATAATCCAAATCTATATTTTTTTGTTATTTCAAAAAATGATCACACACAAAATTTGTTATGTAGAGAAAAAAAATTAGTAAAGTAAAATAAAAAGAATTGAAAAAACTTAGTGAAATATCTCAAGTAATTGAAGGGGCTAAAATATATTTTTTCGAGGAAATTAAGAAAATGCCAGAAAATGTTCAATTGATGGAAGAGACTAAATGGAATGAAAAAGAGACTTAGCATAAAACACAAAAATTTTGTACGTTTTCAACTTTTCATTTTTTTAAAGAAGTAAGTTGATGGATGATACTTTGAATATCGGTTCATTCTTATATAAGGTATAAGTTTTGTACGCTAAAGATAAAAATGTCAAACTTAATTAATGACCCTCAGTTTGGTTCATTTAGGTTCCGTCCTCTAAGTGAAAAAATGGTTTCTCATTGATACGAAGAGACTAGTAAATTTGTCTGCGTTCCCGCGGTCGTAAAATATTAATTAATTTATCATAAAGTTAATATGCTAATAATTATTTAGAAATTATTCTTCTCTTTTATGAGAAAAAAATATTCATAAATAACACATATTTGAGTTACTTAGTAATTCTTTTAATTTAAAGCAGATACTTATATATAATGTATTTTATGTTTTATCTTATTAAGTAATATTTAAAGAGTATTAAACATTTCAAACTAAACAAAAAAAAAACATAAATTCCTACTAACATGTTGTCTCACGTATAAAATTTTTGGTATATCATCTGTAACCTTAAGACAATATGGTTTCTTTGTGTCACACCCCACCTTGGGGGGTATGACTGGCACCTGGTGCCCTACTAGGACCTGACCTGCTGCACTTGTTAAGCCTGGGCGCATCGGGCGCCTGGCTGGCTCTAACTCACATTCCTGGAAACAAAGGGCTATATAACGGCTGTAAATACAGGCCCCGGCCCATTGGCCTATAGCCTTCTGTACCTGTATTACAGCTGACCAGAAACATGTTAATTCAGGGGAACCTATGCGGGCCGACAAGGCCACCATGCTGTCTAGTTATCTGTAACTCAAACATAACATACTGAAAAGCTACGTGATCGGCAAGGTCACTACTACTGGCAAACTATGGCCCCACACGGCCATTACAAAAGAAAGAAAGGAGTAAAGGCAACTATACAACTGCACGGCCTCACACGACCGGCTCATCTGACCACAGGGAATATATACAGACTGCAAGCCTCTAAGAAGAATAATAGAAATGATCGGGACAGGGCCCCGACCTACCCGTACTGTACAACAAAAGGAACTGAACTACACCTCTAGAAATTCAGTCTCCGGATGACAGGAGCTGAATATTCGACCGCTGATGGGGATCACGTGGTATCGCCTGCGCGTCTATGGGTACCTGCAGGCAAGTAATGCAGCGCCCCACCGGGCGTCAGTACCGCTGGTACTGAGTATGTAAAGCAAACTGAATACAACTAAATACAAGCAATATAACTAAAAATTCTGAATAGTAGGAGATAACTGAATCTGTAAGAACTGAAGGGATATCTGAAATCAATAACATAACTGTCAAAACTGAAATAAGAAGGAGTAGATTAACTGTATGATGGTGTAGATCGTACCTGTTCTTAATCATGCTGGAGGACGTAGGTGTCATTTCTGGAGACGTATCATTCTACTACTAATCTACTCATGTCTAATATAACATAACACAACATACATAACATAACATGACATACACAACCTTACCCGGCCCCCATAAGCCGGGAGGTACAATCAACACAGAATCTATACCCCTACCCCGGTCATCCCATCTCCTATACTGGCTGTAAGCATCCTGCCGGTCCCCTGGGTATGCACTTGGGCTCGCTGAGCCCCTGACTATAACTGCATCTGAGTCCGGAGGACTCCTGAATCTGCACCCGGGCATATCCGCTCGACTGGGGTGTGTAAGGGCCGATCAAGGCACAAGTATGGGGAAAACTGGCATCCCATCTTTGTCCCCTGGCGGGACGGCATGCCACTCCGTAGAGTGACGTATCCTCGTCCTCTGGCGGACGAGTCGATACAGCTATTAACCCTGGGCGGTCATGGATGCTAGGTAATCCAACCCCAAACAATACAACGGTCTCAACTGGTAATACTGTCTGGGTATCTCACATGCTGAGGCTAATAGGGGTAAAGTATCATATATATATTACATGCTGGACTAATGATGGTAATCTGTACGTATTTAATACGTGCTGAGGCAGGTAAAGATATATGAATATGAATATAGTCTCCTGCCGGCTGTACTGGGCAAATGCTATATAAGATAATGTTTCTACTGAAAACTCTGATGTTTACTAAGTTTCTGTATACACTATATGCTGGACCAGTGATAGAAATAAGTACATACTTAATACATGCTGAGGCTGGAAATACTATATATGTATGTACGAATATAATCTTTCTACTGAACTACGCTGTATACTGACTTTCTATAGTAACATGATTTACTACTCCTGACATGCTTTCTGAACTTCATTTTAGCCTGCTATTCTATTTCTGAAGTGCTTTAGGGATACTGTACTACTTCACGGGGTTTCAGCTGAACACAACAATATCTTAACATGGCATATTACATCACACACTGAATATACTGGGCAATCTCTAACGCTTGCGTTAGAATCTATATCATACTGATAGGTTTCATACACATTACAACCCAATGTTTTCTCACATCGTACCAATATTCATAATAACGCAATATTCGACTTCTGAACATTCTACTGATCCGTAATTTATTACGCTATACTGATATTACTTAACTTGCCGAAGGAAACTAACTTTACATACCTTCTCTTTGAATTATTCGTCCGTCGGACGAGGCTCGGCCGGTACTTCAACTATTTTCTCCCAACTGCATTCATAAATACGTCAATCAATACTAAATACAGCTTTATTGTAAAGAGCGACGTTACTTTCGATATAGTTTATAGCCTAAACTTAGGCTTATCGAAAGACGGTCGAAAACTCGCTATTTTTCAGCGGCCCAGAAGGGAGAAATATTCACTTCTCCGCTAGGAACACATAGACATAAATCTAGAGCAATTCTACTTACTTTAGTTCGGTGGCTCGCCGATTCGTCGGCCGTATTTTGCGAAACTAACTCCGTAGAAATGCTCTCTGCTGCTAAATACCTTGGTATCTAGGATTAATTTGGGTTTGGGCAGCGTTTGACGGCATAATCGGACGATAATTTATAATCTCCCTTCGTTTTCCCTCTGTTCACTACGTTTCTGGAAACTGCTAAGTGATGAAAATGAGTTTAACCTGAAGTGGGGGCTTTATATACTTGGGCCTGGACAAGGGCAACGTGTCACGGAGCCATCGCGGAGGCCTCACCTCCGTGACACGCTGCCATCGCGGAGGGGCTCTGCCTGGCTCCTCCCGCGATGGTTTCGACGGGTTTCTCGTCCGATCTTTTCTCGGGCCTTTCCCTAGCACGTTTGGCCTTCAAATATACTTAACCAACGTGCGAATAGGTCATCTAAGTGCCGGGAATTCTACGGGGTGTAACATTCTCCCCCTCTTAAGAACATTCATCCTCGAATGTACACTGTTATCTAAAGGACTGCTTACTTTACTTTCTAGAAAAATTTCGGCAGAGTTTCCTCTGTAATATGGACTATCACAAAAACCTGAAATGCAGAAAAGTCCAACACAGGCACTGCATATAATATTCTAAGATCCACTGAACAACTAAATATCACTTCTTTCTTTATCATTTACAACATACAACCATAAGGTACTGTATAAATAATGATACGGACATACCTGTCGTCTAACTAGGCCTGAAATAGGTGAGGGTATCTGCTTTTCATATCTTCTTCAGCCTCCCACGTCATTTCCTCCCGATTTCTGTTACGCCACAATACTTTGACAGATGCAACATCTTTAGTTCTTAGCCTGCGAACCTGTCTGTCTAAAATAGCTACGGGAACCTCTTCATATGCTAACTCTTCTGTGACCTGGACATTCTGAACTGGAACTACTGTAGAAGGGTCCCCTACGAACTTCCTTAACATAGAAACATGGAATACTGGGTGAACAGACGCTAACTCTGGAGGCAAGTTCAACTCGTATGCCACGCGGCCTATTCTTCGCCGAACCTGATACGGCCCAATGAATCTTGGGCTAAGCTTGCCCTTCTTGCCAAACCTCATTACCCCTTTCATCGGGGACACTTTCAGATATACCCAATCGTTTACCGAAAATTCTAAATTTCTACGCCGCCTATCTGCGTATGACTTCTGGCGGCTCTGAGCGGTCAGTAAATGTTCTCGGATAAGCTTTATCTTTTCCTCGGAGTGCCGAACAATGTCTGGGCCAACTAATGCTGATTCTCCTATCTCAAACCAGCCTACCGGCGATCTACATTTTCGCCCGTACAATGCCTCAAAAGGCGCCATCTGAATAGCTGAATGGTAGCTGTTATTATAAGCAAATTCAATTAACGAAAGATGTTCATCCCAGCTACCCCCAAAATCTAACACACACGCTCGTAGCATATCTTCGAGCGTCTGAATTGTACGTTCAGCCTGCCCGTCTGTCTGGGGATGGAATGCTGTGCTCAAATTAATCTGCGTCCCCAGACCTTTCTGAAATGACTGCCAGAATCTAGCTGTAAACTGTGCTCCCCTATCTGAAATAATAGATACTGGCACTCCATGCAATCTAACTATTTCTCTGATATATAATTCGGCATAATCCTCAGCTGAGAAGGTAGCCCTTACTGGCAGGAAATGAGCTGATTTTGTCAGCCTGTCAACTATTACCCAAATGGAATCATTTCTGCGTCTAATACGGGGTAATCCCGTTACAAAATCCATGTTTATCACTTTCCATTTCCACATAGGTATCATATCTCTTGAGTCAAACCACCCGGTTTCTGGTGCTCTGCTTTCACCTGCTGACAATTAGCACATCTAGATACAAATTCAGCTATCTCAGTTTTCATACTTGGCCACCAATAGATGTCTCTGATGTCGTGGTACATTTTCGTCGCCCCTGGGTGAAGGGAATAGCGAGCGTAGTGTACCTCATGCATGATCTGCCCACGAAGTCCTGCGACATTCGGAACACAAAGGCGGCCCTTACAATGTAGCACCTCATCCTCGGTTATCTGAAAATCTGGCTCCTTACCTTTTTGAACTCTATCTCTGAGCTGGACTAAATCGGGATCCTCATACTGTCGTTCTTTTACCTCTGCAACTAATGACGACACTGCAGAATTCTGAATTACGGCCCCATTATTTTCTGTCTCCATTACTCGAACGGCTAGCCCAGCTAACTGATGAATTTCCTTAGCTAATTTCTGTTTCTCGGGTCGCAAATACGCCAAACTCCCCATTGACTTACGACTCAGGGCATCTGCTACCACATTAGCTTTTCCGGGGTGGTATAGAATATTCACATCATAGTCTTTCAACAACTCTAACCAGCGGCGTTGCCGCAGATTCAACTCCCTCTGGGTGAAAATGTACTGTAAGCTCTTATGATCTGTATAAATATCAACATGGACGCCGTACAGATAATGCCTCCACATCTTCAAGGCATGAATTACTGCGGCCAATTCCAGGTCATGGGTAGGGTAATTCTTTTCGTGTTTTCTTAGCTGTCTGGAGGCATATGCAATTACTTTACCATGCTGCATCAACACACAACCCAATCCGACACCTGACGCGTCACAATAAACTGAATACCCTTCTGTGCCTTCCGGCAGTGCTAGTACTGGGGCGGAGGTTAATCTGTCTTTCAGTTCCTGGAAACTCTGCTCGCATACCTCCGTCCACTGGAACTTTGCTGCCTTCTGTGTCAATTTAGTTAAAGGTGCTGCAATGGTTGAGAATCCCTCAACGAATCTCCGATAATACCCTTCTAACCCCAGAAAGCTACGAACTTCCGTCGGGGTGGTAGGCCTAGGCCATGACTTAACTGCTTCTATCTTCTGCTTATCTACCTGTATACCGGTGTCTGAGACAATATGCCCTAAAAAGGCCACTGAGTTAAGCCAGAATTCACACTTCGAAAACTTAGCATACAACTGGCGGTCCCTGAGAATCTGGAGCACTGTCCGCAAATGAGTCCGGTGATCTGCTTCAGAGCGAGAATACACCAGAATGTCATCAATGAATACTATCACGAACAAGTCCAGGAAAGGTCTGAAAATACTGTTCATCAGGTCCATAAAAACTGCTGGGGCGTTCGTTAGCCCGAAGGACATAACCAGAAATTCAAAATGCCCATATCGAGTCCTGAATGCTGTCTTAGGAATATCTCTTTCACGTACTCGGACCTGGTGGTATCCGGACCGCAAGTCAATCTTAGAAAAGTATCTGGCTCCCTGCAACTGATCAAATAAGTCATCAATTCTGGGGAGCGGATACTTGTTCTTTACTGTAACTTTGTTTAGCTGCCGATAATCTATGCACATTCGGAGTGAGCCATCTTTCTTCTTCACAAACAAGACTGGCGCACCCCACGGGGAAGTACTCGGCCTAATAAAACCTTTATCTAACAAGTCTTTCAACTGTTCCTTTAATTCTCTGAGTTCTGCAGGAGCCATACGATAAGGAGGTATTGATATTGGCTGAGTGCCTGGTAGCAAGTCAATAGCAAAGTCTATTTCCCTTTCTGGGGGAATACCAGGTAACTCATCAGGAAATACATCTGGGAATTCATTTACCACTGGGACAGACTGGAGTGTCGGAGATTCCGCTTGGACATCCTGAACCCTGACCAGATGATAAATACACCCCTTATATATCAACTTTCTCGCCTGAAGGTAGGAAATAAACCTACCTTTTGGCGTCACGGTGCTGCCCTTCCACTCCCGTACTGCTTCCCCCGGGAAGTGGAATCGGATCGTTTTGGTCCAACATTCAACATTGGCAAAGCATGGCACTAACCAGTCCATACCCATTATGGCATCGAAGTCTATCATTTCTAACTCGACCAGATCTACTGTGGTCTAACGGTCAACAATCTCTATTGTACACCCGCGGTAGATTCGGCTAGCTGTGATAGAGTCACCGACGGGCGTAGATACCAAGAAGGGTTGCCGTAATGATTCTGGTACAATACTAAACTTCCGTGCCACAAATGGAGTAATATAGGACAAAGTAGACCCTGGATCAATTAACACATAAGCAGGGTGTGAGCAGATAGTTAGCATACCTGTCACGACATCAGGCGATGCTTCTGAATCTTGTCTCCCTGGTAAAGCATATGTGCGGCTTGGACCCGCACCTGTACTGGAGGCCCCTGATCTGCCCCGACCCCTGCCTGCTGAAACTGAGGGCCTGCGCCCAGTCGAGGATGTTGTGGCTCGTGACCCTGCTGATGTCTATCCTGTCTATCGCGGTCCTCTCGACCTCTGGCTGGGCAATCTTTCATCAAATGGCCTTCTTGGCCACAAATATAACATGCGGTGGAGCCATATCTGCATGCTCCAAAATGGCGTCGATTGCATATAGGGCAAAGTGGTAGGGTATACCTACTCTGCTCCGCCCTCCTCTGTGATAGTGAATCTGCCATCTGCGAGCCTCTTCCAGTCCCTGACTGCCCCCTGCGGCTGAATCTACCCCTCTGTGACTGTGACGGAGGTGGGGGCCTGGGCGGCCTGTCCGACAATCGGGGCCTGGGTCCTCCCCGGGCCCCTCCCGGTAATTCAACTGGCCTGTCCCGGCGACGCTATTCCTGATTAACCCTTCTGACCTCTCGTTGCCGCTGTCTGATGCCCTCAATATTCTGAGCAAATGCCTGAATGCGAGCAATATCCATGTCCTCTCGCAGTGTGGCTGTAGTGCAAATCTCAACATATTCTGGATTCAATCCCGTAATGAAGCGATGCACTCTGGATGCCATAGTATCAACAAAGGCCGGTGCATATCGGGCTAAGGAATCAAACTGCAAAGAATATTCCCGAACACTCATGGCCCCCTGTTCTAGATGTAGGAACTGGTCTACCCGGGCCTGTCGAATCTCCCGCGGCAAATAATGATCCAGAAAGGCTCCTGAAAAGCTGGACCAGGTGGGAGGGGAAACATCTCTCCCTCGGGACCTCTCCCAGCTTTCATACCATAACACCGCAATATCCCGTAACCGGAATGCGGCCAACTCGACTGACTCGGTAGACGTGGCGTGCATAACCCTGAAGATTCTCTGCATCTGATCCAGAAAATCCTGGGGGTCCTCTGTTCGGTCCGTGCCTGTGAACTGTGGGGGATTCAGGGCTAAGAACTCTCGGACCCTCGAACTACCGGGCCCTCCTGATGATTCTGCAACTATAGATGGCATTGGCTGACGCTGAGCAGCCATCATCTGTGCTAACAGAACTACAGCACTCCTAACCTCCTGATCGGAAGGAGTCAATATAGGGGCTGCTGAAGGTAATGTCGCCCCAAGTGGCTCCTGACGTGGTGGAGACTGCTGAGGAGGCTGGGATGATGCCTCTGTAGTGCCCTCTGATCGGGCTGTCTCCAAATGAGGGGGAGGCATCCTGCTGGTGCCTTCTCCTGCTGCAATGTCTAAGTTCCGACCTGTAATAGGATGACGCTGGTCTGACATTATCTGTAACCAAAGAATATGGTAAGATTTTAGGGAATCAACCCTATACTGTACCGCTATATAGCACGACTGAATCAGAATAAAAGACAACCATCCTATCATGCCTTGCAGCCTCCTACCCATAGTATGTGGTGCACAACACATCCATGGACAGGACTCTACTTAGCACGGCTTGCCGACTCCCTGGGATACGACCTTCTCTGATACCAAGTTTGTCACACCCCACCTTGGGGGGTATGACTGGCACCTGGTGCTCTACTAGGACCTGACCTACTGAACTTGTTAAGCCTGGGCGCATCTGGCGCCTGGCTGGCTCTAACTCACATTCCTGGAAACAAAGGGCTATATAACGGCTGTAAATACAGCCCCCGGCCCATTGGCCTATAGCCTTCTGTACCTGTATTACAGCTGACCAGAAACATGTTAATTCAGGGGAACCTATGCGGGCCGACAAGGCCACCATGCTGTCTAGTTATCTGTAACTCAAACATAACATACTGAAAAGCTACGTGACCGGCAAGGTCACTACTACTGGCAAACTATGGCCCCACACGGCCATTACAAAAGAAAGAAAGGAGTAAAGGCAACTATACAACTGCACGGCCTCACACGACCGGCTCATCTAACCACAGGGAATATATACAGACTGCAAGCCTCTAAGAAGAATAATAGAAATGATCGGGACAGGGCCCCGACCTACCCGTACTGTACAACAAAAGGAACTGAACTACACCTCTAGAAATTCAGTCTCCGATTGACAGGAGCTGAATATTCGACCGCTGATGGGGATCACGTGGTATCGCCTGCGTCTATGGGTACCTGCAGGCAAGTAATGCAGCGCCCCACCGGGCGTCAGTACCGCTGGTACTGAGTATGTAAAGCAAACTGAATACAGCTAAATACAAGCAATATAACTAAAAATTCTGAATAGTAGGAGATAACTGAATCTGTAAGAACTGAAGGGATATCTGAAATCAATAACATAACTGTCAAAACTGAAATAAGAAGGAGTAGATTAACTGTATGATGGTGTAGATCGTACCTGTTCTTAATCATGCTGGAGGACGTAGGTGTCATTTCTGGAGATGTATCATTCTACTACTAATCTACTCATGTCTAATATAACATAACACAACATACATAACATAACATGACATACACAACCTTACCCGGCCCCCATAAGCCGGGAGGTACAATCAACACAGAATCTATACCCCTACCCCGGTCATCCCATCTCTATACTGGCTGTAAGCATCCTGCCGGTCCCCTGGGTATGCACTTGGGCTCGCTGAGCCCCTGACTATAACTGCATCTGAGTCCGGAGGACTCCTGAATCTGCACCCGGGCGTATCCGCTCGACTGGGGTGTGTAAGGGCCGATCAAGGCACAAGTATGGGGAAAACTGGCATCCCATCTTCGTCCCCTGGCGGGACGGCATGCCACTCCGTAGAGTGACGTATCCTCGTCCTCTGGCGGACGAGTCGATACAGCTATTAACCCTGGGCGGTCATGGATGCTAGGTAATCCAACCCCAAATAATACAACGGTCTCAACTGGTAATACTGTCTGGGTATCTCACATGCTGAGGCTAATAGGGGTAAAGTATCATATATATATTACATGCTGGACTAATGATAGTAATCTGTACGTATTTAATACGTGCTGAGGCAGGTAAAGATATATGAATATGAATATAGTCTCCTGCCGGCTGTACTGGGCAAATGCTATATAAGATAATGTTTCTACTGAAAACTCTGCTGTTTACTAAGTTTCTGTATACACTATATGCTGGACCAGTGATAGAAATAAGTACATACTTAATACATGCTGAGGCTGGAAATACTATATATGTATGTACGAATATAATCTTTCTACTGAACTACGCTGTATACTGACTTTCTATAGTAACATGATTTACTACTCCTGACATGCTTTCTGAACTTCATTTTAGCCTGCTATTCTATTTCTGAAGTGCTTTAGGGATACTGTACTACTTCACGGGGTTTCAGCTGAACACAACAATATCTTAACATGGCATATTACATCACACACTGAATATACTGGGCAATCTCTAACGCTTGCGTTAGAATCTATATCATACTGATAGGTTTCATACACATTACAACCCAATGTTTTCTCACATCGTACCAATATTCATAATAACGCAATACTCGACTTCTGAACATTCTACTGATCCGTAATTTATTACGCTATACTGATATTACTTAACTTGCCGAAGGAAACTAACTTTACATACCTTCTCTTTGAATTATTCGTCCGTCGGACGAGGCTCAGCCGGTACTTCAACTATTTTCTTCCAACTGCATTCATAAATACGTCAATCAATACTAAATACAGCTTTATTGTAAAGAGCGATGTTACTTTCGATATAGTTTATAGCCTAAACTTAGGCTTATCGAAAGACGGTCGAAAACTCGCTATTTTTCAGCGGCCCAGAAGGGAGAAATATTCACTTCTCCGCTAGGAACACATAGACATAAATTTAGAGCAATTCTACTTACTTTAGTTCGGTGGCTCGCCGATTCGTCGGCCATATTTTGCGAAACTAACTCCGTAGAAATGCTCTCTGCTGCTAAATACCTTGGTATCTAGGATTAATTTGGGTTTGGGCAGCGTTTGACGGCGTAATCAGACGATAATTTATAATCTCCCTACGTTTTCCCTCTGTTCACTACGTTTCTGAAAATTGCTAAGTGATGAAAATGAGTTTAACCCGAAGTGGGGGCTTTATATACTTGGGCCTGGACAAGGGCAACGTGTCACGGAGCCATCGCGGAGGCCTCACCTCCGTGACACGCTGCCATCACGGAGGGGCTCTGCCTGGCTCCTCCCACGATGGTTTCGACGGGTTTCTCGTCCGATCTTTTTCCGGGCCTTTCCCTAGCACGTATGGCCTTCAAATATACTTAACCAACGTGCGAATAGGTCATCTAAGTGCCGGGAATTCTATGGGGTGTAACACTTTGATTGTTGTATTCCTGTGGTGCATTCTCATCCTTCTTCTTAGAAATATTATATAACTTGTAAAGAGTTTTTTCTCTGTACTAAAGTCATCTGATTTTATTATTATCTAAATCTCCACAATATCAAATTAAAAAAAGTTTGGTGTTTGACTTTCAGTGTTATCCTTTTAAAGCTAAGTATTCGGCCTTCAAACTATTGAAATTGACGAATGGGTAGGTAATGATATTCATAGATACTTATTTATAATGTATAAAGTACTTAAGTTTTATCTAATTAAGAAATATTTAATGTACAAAACTCAAATTAGAATAAAAATTTACATAAATTTCTACTAAGAGTTGTGTATGGTTTAGAAACTTTTACATGTTATTTGTAACTTTAAGGCGGCATGATTTCTTTGATTGTCGTATTTTTGTGGTAAAGTCTCATCTTTTTTCTTAGAGATGCTATGTAAATTTCTTTTTTCCTATTCATAAAGTCATCTGATATTATCATTATCTAAGTTTTCATAATACCAAATCCAGAAAATTTGATGTCAGTATTTCAATTTCCTCTCTTTAAATCTAAGAGTTCCTATAAAATTTTAAAATTGTCGAACGGATAGAAAATCGTACTCCTTAAAGAAGTTTACCACGATAGTGTATTCCAAAAATAAAAAATAAAAGGAAAACCCTCAAAAATGTGAAAAATCTATAAATGCGTTTTATGAAAGAAACTACAGTATTCATAAACGATATTTTTTTTTCATTCATTTTCTTAAAAAAACAAAGAATCTATCTCCCGTTGTTAAAGGAGAGATAAATATTTTATATATATGGTGTTGAATAAATGGTTAAATCAATATTATATAAGATAATATTATTATTAAGTGGTATATGTTAGTACTACTTATAATACTATTCATGTCTTTGATATTAGAATACAGAAGAGCTAAATATTTATAAAGCAAATATAATTTTTTTAAAAATCCCCCTATTTAGTTCTTAAGGTTACACTTTCACTTTCTCATGCCACCTTATTGACCATTCAACACTTGCTTAACCTTAATTTTCCTTTTAAGAATGGTTCATTTTCACTATTTTTGATGAAAAAAGTCAAGGAGAGAGAAAAAAATTTAATTGCTTGCTTAATTCCCAAGATGTTACTGTAGGAATATGTGATAGGGGCACCTATCAAATTCATGAAAAGGAAGAGGAGATTTAAGAACACATGAGAGTCGAGATTCAAAAAAGAAAAAATTGAAATAATTGTGATGTTATGTGTAACTAAACTAACAAAATTAAATTTGGATGATACAATAAAATATCAAACTGGATAAGTAGAATAATTATGCGTAAGTGCATAAAACACAAATTAACATATGATCCAATTATAATATTACAGATAGCTTTTCATTTTATAGCAATTTTATGAATCTAATAATATTCCAGTTCACCAAAATATTATACTAATGGATTGTAAAATAGAAACGCATTACTAAATAAAGAAATTAGTATTAAGAAATAACATAGAATGCACAATTAGAATAGTCATTATCATACTGTAAAAAAAATATGTTCAATATTGCGAAAAAGAAAAGAAGAAGAAAAAAGAATTCATCTCACAAGTGCTTCAAGCCTTCAACTGGAAAGCAGCCTCAGTTATCAAAAAATAATTCCCTGTAGCACGAAAAGAATCTAGAAAAATATTCGATATATATACACTTTCTTTTGGTTTAATTCTGAACTTGAGTTTAGAGGGTAAGATTTAGTTTAAGAGTTAGTGTAGAGGGATAGTATGAAGAAAATGAGTGATCTAACATGGGAGATGCAAAAAATTTTTCATCGTTTTTATTGACATGGGATATTAATCCAATTATGAATATTATAGAAAACTTTCATTTTGTGGCAACTTGATGAATCTAACAATATCCAAGTTTACTAAAATATTATACTAATGGATTGTAAAATAGAAACTCATTACTGCATAAAGAAAATTAATATTTATGAAAAAACATAGAATGCACATTTAGATTAGTTAATATTATACTGCAAAAAAATATATTCAATGACATGAAAGAAGAAGAAGAAAAGAAAAATTCATCTCACAAATGCTTCAAGCCTTCAACTGGAAAGAAGCCTCAGTTTTCAGAAAATAATTTCCTGTAGCATGGAAAAAATATTTAAAAAATATTTGATATTTATATTAGCGAAAAAAACATACTTTCTTTTGGTTTAGTTCTAAACTTGAGTTTAGAGAGTAAGATTTAGTTTAAGAGTTGGTGTAGAGGGACAATATGAAGAAAATGAGTGATCTAACATGAGGGATGCAATTTTTTTTCCATCTCTCTTATTGACATAGGATATTATTCTGTCCTTAGATAGGAAAAAATACCGGCAGAACGTGAAGGAATCAAAGAGTTTTGTCATGGTTTAACATAAAAATATATGAAAACATGAAAAGAGAAAAGAACCAAAATATTTAATACTTGTGGTGAAGAAAATGAGAAAATGGAAGAGGATAGATCAAAAACGGGAGAAGAAAGAACCAACAGTGCAAGACTATTGTTTTAGGAATTGATGTAAGCACAAGAAGTCAAGAAGTAACTATTGTTGAAAACAAATCAATGCAACTGTTTGAAAAATATATAGACTAAAAGTTGCTTTATAGTAATGGATTGTAAAATAGAAACTCATTACTGCATAAAGAAAATTAATATTTATGAAAAAACATTGAATGCACATTTAGATTAGTTAATATTATACTGCAAAAGAATATATTCAATGACGTGAAAGAAGAAGAACAAGAGAAAATTTATCTCACAAATGCTTCAAGCCTTCAACTGGAAAGAAGCCTCAATTTTTTAAAAATAATTTTCTATAGCGTGGAAAAAAATCTTTAAAAAATATTTGATATTTATATTTAAAAAAAATATACTTTCTTTTTGGTTTAGTTCTGAACTTGAGTTTAGAGAGTAAGATTTAGTTTAAGAGTTGGTGTAGAGGGATAATATGAAGAAAATGAGTGATCTAACGTGAGGGATGCAATTTTTTTTCATCTTTCTTATTGACATAGGATATTAATTTGTCCTTAGATAGGGAAAAGTACCGGCATAACGTGAAGGAATCAAAGAGTTTTGTCATTGTTTAACATAAAAATATATAAAGACATGAAAAAAGAAAAGAATTGAAATATTTAATACTTGTGGTGAAGAAAATGAGAAAATGAAAGATGATAGATCAAAAACGGGAGAAGAAAGAACCAGGAGTCAAAGACTATTGTTTTAGGAATTGATGTAAGCACAAGAAGTCAAGAAGTAACTATTGTTGAAAACAAATCAATGCAACTGTTTGACAAAAATATAGACTAAAAGTTGTAACTGTTCGAATTATGTTTACTGTTTCTAAAAGGTGCAACAAAAAACTAATTGAGAAAGAAAAAAAAAGAAAAAATCTAAAAAATTAGATAAATAGCAATTTTGATCTAGGAGAGTGCCACGTCACCAGGCCAAAGACCCTCTTTTGTATATATATATATATATATATGCTCCTATAGAAAAGTTTCTTAACTATTTGCGTTTTGGTTAAATTTTAAATTAAAGTGCTGAATCTAACTATTAGATTTATACCTCTAACTAATGAGATGATTAATGTAGTAATACAAAATAATATAACAGGTATAATTATAGGAGTAAAAAGTCAGTGATTCTTTCAACCACAATAATAAAGATTGGAGGGAGGGTACAAGGACCCACTCCATCAATTCTACAGATTTTCAGCTTTTGAATACTAGTCATGCATTACAAGTATAATTTTTTATTTGGCTGCTCTCTATTTTTTATTTCTCCAAGTTTTTTGTTGCTTGGATGTGTGATATCTATATTACATAAATATCGTGACCTATAACGGGAAATATTGTCTCTTTTCAAAAATTTTAGGCTTATCGGGAAGGATAATTGGCTTGCAGCCTCCCCTGATGGTGTAATGAACTAATCTATTTATCCTTTTTCACAATCTAAGGTGCCTTACTTCATTGCTAAGATGAAACCTTGGAAAAGAATTTCCATTTACTATGTGCCTTACCTTATTGCTAAGATGAAACCTTGGAAAAGAATTTTCATTTACTATGTGCCTCAGGCTAAAGGTTTAATGCCAATATTGAATCGAGACTGGATCGAGGTTTATGTTTGGACTCTCAATGAATATAATTTGTTCAGGTTGTTTCGAGACGAAGAATATTGGCAATTAAGGGCGTCAAATGGGTGGGTTAGGCTGAAATTGAGCAAGTTCAAATAGGTTTATTGAGCTAAAATCAGCCAAAAGCTATTTGGGTTGAAACAGACTAAAAATAGATTGGGTCATAACCCTTCCAATTTGATTTAATTTTTTTGAATGGTCCACCTTCCCTTTACCCCATCTTTTACTTAGGTCCACCCCTCCCCTACTTCCAACTCTAATTCGGAATTCCACTTTAATTAGAGATCCGAGCCCTGACCCTCATATTCAACCCCAAAGTTAAAACTTAACCTCGACCTAACCCTGAATCCAGACTTGAGAATTGAGCCTCAATTCGAAACTCAGGACATGAGACTAGAGACCTGACTTGAGATATGATCTAGGAATCGAGACTCAACCCCAATCCGATGCTACTAAAAAATCTAATCTCTGGAGGTTCGTCTTTATTCTCTTTAAATTTATACTTATGAAAATAATAGACCTCTGATGTACTAACATTTGATGGTCGGCACATTTGATGATTTTAACCACGAATAAATGCAAGTTCTTAAGCAACTTTTGTTAGATTTGATTGTTTTATTTACAACAAAAAAGACTAAGGCAAAAGATGGTGTGAGATATGCTAAAAGGACCAAGTGATGGCTTGTCTAACGACTCATCAACCTTGTGAAGACCCGTTATTTTCATCTTCAAGCTTAAGAAGTTCATCATGGCATGCATTTAAAAGTGACGACCAGTCTGAAGGCTTGTTAACCTTGTGATGTAGCGTCAACTCTACGCCAAGCTCAAGTAGCCGCTGCACAAAAAGAGGAAGTCTTAACGACCACGGTGATGGATCATCAGCTAGATGACGGGATGTCAAGCTTGGCATCACCACTGAGAGGAATCAGATAGCAACTGGATAAGAACGACGAATCGTCAGCTTGGGTGTCAGATAAGAAGCGGGCTTTCAATTTTAAGTGTGATTTAAAATTTTTTCTAGGCTATAAATAGCAGCCGCCAGGTCTATTTTTGATATCAAACTTTTGAGAGACAAAAATACTGTATATACGTAACTTTTAAATTCTTGAAGAGATTTATTGTGGTTCTTGAAAATTCAATCAATATTTGGTTTCACTTTTGTAAGTTGAATCTTCTGTTATGAATATGATTTCTTGTGTAGATCCAAAAATCATGAGTGGCTAAACTCCACTACTAGAGTTTGTGTGATCCATGGTAGGTTGACATATTTGGGGTGATTATTATATGGATTCGTATAGTGTAAATGTATGCATTGTTACTTCTTCGTATTGATTGATTCCAATAGTTGCAAATATTAGAACATGCCCTAAGTTTAACTTACTTGAGTAAGAAGTATAAAATCGGAAAAAAAGAGTAACAACAAGGATTTGAGGTTCCTAACCCTTGTCTAATGGTTAATCTATACCAAGATTGGCCAACTTAGGGCAATTATCGAAAGTCTTTTGTTCATCACCCTTAGTTTGAGAGAATAAGAGTGATTTCCATCTAAGTAGGTTGATAAACATTTAGATGTACTAATTCAATCGATAATTTGCATACATATTACTAGTAGTGTCCACTATAGTTAGTCACCCGATATTATCATGAAACTATGGTGATCACAATCCTAGTTTTGTCTCTTTTATGATTCTACATTATTAAAATATAGCTGGTGTCTCTTGATTTCAATTGATATTGAGACACACACAATTTTTTTCAAACCTCCGTTTCATGGAAATGATTGAGTAAAAGCAGATAATCACATAAGACTTAGTTTTCACCTTATTTCCTGTGAGATTTGACCCCAACCTTGTTGGGTTCTATATTTTACAATGATCGCATTATACTTTTTAATATAAAGGTGTAATTTGGGCATATCAAATTTTAGCATTGCTTCCAGGAAATACGGTCTTAGATTAAGCCAAGTGTACTTATTTGGTTATTAGTCTTATTTCCTAATTTTACTTTTATTTGATGTTTGTGTTTATATAGGGTATAGGTTAGTGCATGCCAAGTACTCAAAGTCAGAGCGAACCATTAATATGTTATAACCCCAAGCTTGAGAGAACTCTTAGGAGAGCTGTGAATGCACTGAAGCATATGATGCAGCAAGGTTACAACAGCTTGCTAATGCACAGGACAGGGGAAACAATCAATGCACCTAAAAATGAAGATGATGATATTGTTTGGAATGATCTGAATGAACATAATGTTGAGAATATCACCCATGAAAATAATTGTCAGCCCCAGAGAGTTAGGGGATAGCATCGACAGGCTGTTCCTTTTGATTATGATGAGGAAGATGATGTTGACTTGGATGGATTTGTGCCACTGGGGCCGTTGTCCCTCCACCACTAGCTCCACGAACCAAATTCAATATCACAAGTACCATAATCTAGCTTTTGAACTTAAAGGGCTTATTCAGAGGAGTAGCTGGAGATGATCCGAATCTACATTTGATGAACTTTATGGGTATTTGAAGTCATTTGAGCTACCCGAAGTTAGCCGGAATATCATACATCTGAGGTTTTTCCCGTTGTCTTTGTTTGGGGAAGCAATTATGTGGTTGAATGAGTTGCCGCATGATTCTATAATGAACTGGAGAGAATTGAAGGATGTATTCCTTTAGAGATTCTTTCCATCCTCAAGAATGCTACAACTGAGGGATGAAATCAATAATTTTAGGCACCTACCCAGCGAGGCATTACACGAAACATGGTTGCGATTCAACAAAAAGCTCAAGAAATGCCCCAACCACAAGTTAGCAGATGAGCACCTGATGGGAACTTTTTACAGGTCTTTGAACACTGCAACCAAGCCAATTGATAACACTGTGACTAGAGGATCTTTCGTACACAAACCCATACTGATGCTGCAGCTATACCGGACAGTGTCATAGAGACCAACAGGGCTTGGCATACTAGAGTTTCTGAAGTCTTTGGTAATACATATTCAGTGGGCTTAACTGCCAAGCAACGCCGAGAGGAGAAAAAGCAAGACCAGGACATGGATCACATGAAAATCCAAGTGGAATTGTACAAAACACTTAGTTGCAGGTGGTACTAAAAAGGTGAATGTTGTAGGGTCACAAGGAAAGGATGATAGACATAACAGCATGACTCTGACTCTGAGGAGGAAGGCATGACTCAAGAATGGAAAGCAAGCTCAGAGAATAGCTAAGTGGAAGTCAGAGACTCCCTTTTTTAGGAACTTAGACTACCTATGTGCTGGTAAACTCCACCTAGACTGAGATTCATCAGTTCGATCATTTAGTTTGTGTCCTAAGTCCTATATCCTGGAATAAATATAGTGATAATTTGATTCTTCGTCGCCGTAGTAAATAGGAGAGAAAATCGAATTTAATTCTTCATTTTTACAAAAACTTTTCAAAAAAAAAATAGGAGTAAGCTTGTGACACGTTCACTAAAAACCACTCTTGTTCAGTCGATTATTTCCGAACAAGGGTGTTCTATTCTGTTGGTAATAATGGAATAATTCTATTCGTAGGAACAAAGAGAAGCAGATTTATTTGTGCCAATAGCCAAGGAAACCAAGGTCAGAACTATCCGAAGGATAATTATTATGATAGAGCTGGTTATAACTATCGAGATCAGGTCAACTAGAAAAATAAGGACAGTTACAAGAATGATCACAGCGGGTTATATGTGCCTTCTAAAAACCATGAGTGAACTAGTAATGATGCAGCAAGTTCCAAGATGGAAGAGATGTTAACAGAGGTCTTGCAAAGAGTTTGAATCTACAGACTTCGGTGTTAAGTAGATTGATGTCGCCCAAATTATACCTCGTAAATGAGATATAAAGTGGTTGATGTCAAATATAGAACCCAACCAGGGTTGGGGTCGAATCCTATGAGGAATATGTCGAGAACTTTAGTTAACGCATTTAGCTAATACTATCGGCTTACTTATTTCCTGGGGTGAAGGTTTGAAACATAAAATAATAAACAATAGTAGAGACTAGTAGATGCTTAATTCAAGTGTTTAGCATGCAATATCGGTAAGTTAAGTTCACCTAAATGGTTGGTCCCCTATCTAGATGATTATCACCAGGCAACTTGATCCGTATACGGGTGTATGCTTAATTAACTGTTAATCTTATCGGATTAGCTATTCCCGGATAAGGTCAAGCTATTAGATGAGGATTGATAGCATCAAATGTCCATTGTCAATCCCTTTTTCCATTCAGTACTCCCTTGATCCGGTAAGTAAGAATAAGATAAATTTCAACGTTTGCAACCGTTAGGAAGCAATTAAAATGAAGGGAAAAACAATACATGCATAAACCCTGTTCAAGATTCACTAATTATTTTTACCTATGTGTGTTAACTCATCATGGTTCCCACAACCCTAGTTAAGGGTTTACCTACTCATGCTAGAAGAATCACAATTACAAAATAAAGAAGAGATCATAATTATAACTTACAAAGATTTGTAGAAGAAAACCACTTGAATTGAATAAATCACCAAAATCGAAGAACAAAACTTCAATGTCGTTTAATCCTCAAAATCAAGAACAAAATTACACACTTCGTTTATTGAACCAAGAATGATCGTTCACAATACCAAAATTCACGTCTAAAACTGAAGAATAAATTGTGTCCTAAAAATAAGCCTAAATAAAGTATTTATAGTTTCAAACCAAACTTTTCCTAAGTAAAAACAGAATCCAGGTCGACAGTGACAACGGACCAAGTAACGACTCGTTATGTCTCCTAATGAGTCGTGGCCAGCATAATTGAGTCGTCCTCGGCAAATTGTCCAGTCTTGGTAATAGGTCACCTAACGACTCGTCAGGTCAAGTTATGAGTCGTTAGGTCCCTCGTGGCCTTGGATCACCAAACTTCCAGTGCACATGACGGGTCTGCTTATTGATCTCATGATGAGTTGGCAAGTCTCCGGATGACTCGTGATATCCTTCATTGCATCCTTCAACAATGTCTCAATACTTTTTCTTCCTAGTCTTCTTGACAGACTCAACGACTCGTTACCAGATGCAACGAGTCATGCCTTCAATTCGTCACCTACACTGGTTCTTCACATGAAAAACTTTATCTCCTCCCACGACTCCAGGAACGAGTCGTCCATTGGGATGACGACTCGTTACCTGGCTAGCAGTCCATACTTTGTTCCATTTTTGCCTTACTTTTCCCATTTCATGTTCCGAACCTGTTTTCCTATAACACTTAATAAAAACGCATTATATCTACATAAACATGCCCGAAATTTGCATATCTTCTTAGTTTTAAGCGTTGAAAGTGCCGTAAAATCACGACATATCAACATCCTCAACTTAGAATTTTTGCATGTCCTCAGGCAAACACAAAGAAAATAAAACTACTTCGACGCTTCAACCAAAAGAACTCTAGGTAACCTACGACAGTCACAACTCTTAATCAAATCAAATTTTCTAATCCCTCCTCTTTTCATTCAAAACCAAATCACAATGCATATGTAAAATTTTCAACCATGAAACAAAGGAATCGAAAAATGGCAATATACTATCAACTGCAACCATGCACATAATCCTATAACACTGAACTAGACAGTTTGCACATGATTTTGTTGACCAAATGCTCTCACCACAAAGAATTCCCACACTCATTTATATGTATATGATCATACTAATATATTTCTCTTAGGACTGGGTAAAAGCACACTCGCTCTCACAAAGAAATTCTAACTGTGCATATTCAATACCATAAGCTTGCATTTACTTTTAATACCTCGATTTTCAAACTGGTTAACTAGGATCACTATAGGACTTTTTTAGCTTGTAACATAGGCTCAGGGTTGGGTATGGTACATATGGGAATAGTAGCTTAACCCTCCTTGGCACTACACTCACTTTGGCTCCACTCCTAACCTTCTTTTCACATCTTTCCCCCTTTTATTTTCACTTTCTCCTTCTTTTTTTTTCTTTTGCAAGTACGAGTGTTGTTTTTCTTCTTTAAAGCGATTTCATTCATTCTTTATCATGTTCATTTTTCTTTTTGCTCTTTATCACTAGTTTTTTTTCATTATGCACACCGCTCCCGCCCTTTTATTTTCATTACTCAGTTTCTTTCCACCCTACTCTTCTTATTCACCCCTATGATAGCCACCCTCAACTTAGGCGATTTGCCTGAGTTGAGGTTCACAGTGTCCAAGGAGGGACCAGGGCCAAAACAGGTCATTATAATCAAATCGGAAGGTGAATTGGTTTTAACAAAAAGAAGGGTCAATTTAAGATCAAAATTGGAATCAAGGGATATTTATTTTCATTTGGTAGGTCTTTTAAGGCTAAAGTGGAATATTCATAAAAAAGGGCCTATGATCCTTTCCTAATTTCCCATCCTATACCTCGATATGAATGACCAGACAAGTTCTAGATTGACACACACACAGAGCAGAACTAGCTATGAAACCTTACTCACACAATGCACAGTCCAACATCATCACTTCTACTAACTGCTAGTTCAGGTACAGTCACACAATGGTAAACATGTTCACAATATTAATGCCATGCAAAGATTCACAAAGGTCATACTTGTCTACTTTAACACACACATACATTAAATTTTAGGAGGGATATCACATTATTGGTTCAAATAAATTCAAAAACTCATGCTATTGACTGCATTAAGTTCACCTAATTTTTTCAATTGACATAAAACAAAATAGAAAAACTTAAACGTGCTGGTTCTACTAGATAAGAAACACTCGAGGAAAAGGATATTCGGCAAGAAAACCCCTCGGGTTATGTTCAACAAAAATATAGGCATCCCTAATTTAGGAGGGGTATCACATTATTGGTTTAAATAAATTAAAAAACTCATGCTATTGACTGCCTTAAGTTCACCTAATTTTCTTTCGACTGACACAAAACAAAATACAAAATCCTAAACGTGCTAGTTTTACTAAATAAGGAACACCCGAGGAAAAAGATATCCGGAAAGAAAAATCGTTGGGTTATGTTCAGCAAAAATACAGGTATCCCTCCCCAGCCCCATCAAGAAAAGCATGCGGTGTCCTCGACGCATATATAAAATAAAACATGGGCATAAGGAACATACCTGTGCGACTTAGGCATCTGTGGCTTAGTCGGTAGAGGGCACAAATACACCTCCAGTATCCTTTCCTGTACCACCGGGATGAACCGGTGCATTCTTAGAACCTACAAAGCTCGTACCTTCTCCATGAGCTCTCACTGCATCAACTTCAGCCCTCCATTGAGCCTCATCTTTGGATAACTGCAGCGCTGCCTCCATCTCTCTCCGCTCTCTCTTCTACTCATGGATTGGAGCATCATCCTCATCAAGACTCACCTCCTCACGATGTCTCTTGCCTTTATCCTGCACAACCAGCTCCTCAGTGATAAATTCAACTATCGGTGATAGCTCCTCTTTACTCTTATCATCGATCACTGGAAGCATGGGTGGAGGGATCACAACAACTTCTCATGCGGATAACTCCCGCACCTCAGCTCAGAGTGCTGCTACCTCCGCATACCATCTCGCCAGCTCTGGCACCTATAACTGTGCAAGGCGCTCATCCATACGCCTCTCAAAGGCTTTCAATCGGCCATGCACTAAACTGGAGAGCCCCTCCAACTCTTTTGTAACCACGGTTTTACCTACTCCATTAGTACCTTGACTCGAAAAGCCGTGTGTGCCTGCTGTTTTTTGGCTTTAGCCAACTGCCTAGCTATGTCGGTTAGGAATTCTTGGGAAATTGTGACTAGGCCAGCTGGAGAAGCACGAGAGGGCACAATAGGTGGTCGAGTTGCTGCTGCTATAGATGAAGACTCTGGGACCTCAACATGTGTGGAATATCAGCTGCATTTGTAGCCTCAGGCTGGCTATCGGTCTCTCTGGCCTCTTTCGGCTCTACCTCAAACTTGTAAATCGTGCAGCCTCAGTCTTCATACCGCTGCTCAATGCCTCTGCCAATAAAGTAGCTCCAGTGGATACGACAGATTGACTCCTCGCTCTCAATATCGGGTTTGTCTCGTCTCTTATCAACCCGATATCGGTGATCTTGTGGACCACCACTCGTTTATCAACTGATGGAAATTCTGGCACCCTTGGCTCTTGACAGAGTTGATCAATGAAGCATGGGAAGGGAATGGTGGTGCTGTATACTATAGCCCACTCTCGAATCTCCTCAGTAATATACCTGGAGAAATTTATGGCATACCCCTCCATAATGCTCGCTACCAGTGTAGCTCTGTCCGGTGAAAGCACATTATCATTGCTGGTAGGTACCAGCCTATGTCAAACCAGTGACCATTAGAATTTAGCTTGGAAGTTCAGTGTGGCCTTTTTAATTTGTGCTTCGGTGCCATGCAACCACCTCAACTAACGGACCCCGTGTGGCAATGATGCGTGACAACCAAGTGTATTGCCTGATTCATTCTTCATTGCTAAGCTTCTTGATTTTTACTTTCTTGAGCTCATTCAGTCAAAGATCGAACTCAACTGTGTTGATTGGGGCCTGATAGTTTGGACCATAGAGTAGCCTAGACATAGTCCTCTCAAAGATGTCTACAAGTGTCTCCCGAACCAACATATGAGTTAATGCAGGCCTCTTCTTCCAATCTTGGCTTCCCACAGCTAGACGCTGTAACGTGGCTGCGTATAAGGCATAGAATTCTCTGATAAGGAAATAACTGTAGCTCCCGTATGGCTCAGTCAACCACCCAAACCGGTATCGCTCGAACAATGACTAAACCTTGGGGAGGTCCTTGAGCCCTATAGTGTCTAGTCTGGGCTCCTCATAAATGGTACTCTTCGGATGGCCTTAGTCATTAGGAGCTATATCCCTTTTGTAAATGGATTGCATGCCTTGGACACACTATCGCCTCACCATCCGTGGTTGCTCAGTGGATGTGTGTTAGGTCTTTGTCATCTCATCATCCGTGCTCCCCTGTTGGGCACGTGATTCATCAGCACCCTCTGCATTTGCTGCATCTGTGGTGCCCTCGGGGACAATTGGGACTGCGGCCCCAGCATTCGCTTCTTCTCGGCTGGGTGGGTCTCTTGCAAGTGGAGTTGGAGAAGCGACTATGGCTGTCAGATTTGTAGGGAATTTTGTCCTAGCTTGGTCGGTCTCCTCTCAAGCTGCTCCTCTGAGATCTGGTATTCCTCCACCGAGCCACTCGACTCTTCGAAAGATGTGGGCTTGTCCCTCAATCTACGAGACGAGGGCTGACTTTTTTCCGGTCACTATTTCTTGGCTGGACCCTTTTTTGGTGTTCCTTTCGGTGCCATTGTACCTGTGGAAATACGGTTAGTATGCAAGTTGAGATGAAAACAAAATAAGAAATTAACTGCTTTCTTGTAGACTGGATGAGGGACTCAACGAGTCATTGCCATTGGCCACGACTCGTGAGGTCACTCATCATCTGCGGGTCATATTTTCTTTTGTTTTTCCAGTGAAATTAACGACTGGTCATGAGGAGTCGTTGTTTGTGGCAACGACTCATTAGACCATTCATGAGATAAACTGTATAGAGATCTATTCCCTCATCAGGACGAGCTACATTACGAGTCATGAAGTGATACCATGACTCATTATGTGGCTCGTGCTCAAGAGTCCATTTACAGTCATGGTGACGGGTCATGTAACAACTTGTTGGGCTTGCCTACGAGTCATTACATGAGGCGTCATCACTGGGTATCATCAGACAACCCACACCCATGTTCTATCATCAACTGGTATTTTCAATCCCAAAAGCACAAAAACCAAATTTCTTGTATCATTGCATTCAATTTTGATCACGATTTTATGTTAAAAGCAACCTAGGGTTTTCGTTTGGTATCAAACATAAATCATCAAGCACATTACAATCTTACAGAGATTAGTTGGTTAAAAACACTTGAAAAAGGAGGATAGTATTACTCACAATGATCAAGATTAGAGGAAGGGTTTGTTAGCAATGATCAAGAGTAGAGGATGTCGTGATTGAATTCGACCACTGAGCAGTTTCGAGTGTGATCGAACGTGTGTATGCTTTGTGAGTGAGAAGTGATTTTGGGAGGATGAGAAAGCGTGAAATTTTACTTGAGAGTTTTGAGTTTTGATTTTGTGAGGGGATCAGTAGGACAAATCGAGTTTTTTCTTGTGGGTGATGATTTGAAAGAATGTAACGTGGGAAACTTTGCTTATGAGTTTTGAGAGTTTGAACTTGTGAGGAATTTAGTGGGATGACCATCGAGTGTTTTATATGTGCCCTATTTAAACGTGGGTCAGGTCAGGTGTTCTTATTTTAATTTCGTGCACCACAACCCATGTGACGAGTTATTAGGCGCAGATACAACTCGTTTGTGGTGTTCGTTCAATCCGTTAAGTCTAGGAACTTATCTGGGACCTAACGGCTTGTGTAACGACTCGTGGTGTTACCCAATGAGTCGTGACATGAGTCGTTGGCCCGGTACTCTGATGGCCCTTCAGTGTTGTCTTGACGGGTCACTAGATGAATCGTTGGGTTTCCCCACGGTTCATTAAGTTACTTATTACATCTTTTACATCTCAACTGCCTCTTTAATCCTGTAGACATAATGAAAGACCCCATGACTCATTATCATTGGCAACGACTCGTTTGGTGAACCGTTCTCTACACTATTTTCTGCGGCAGTAACCACGATCCACGTAATGAGTCGTTAGGTCAGACGATGGCTCGTACTGTGCTTTTTGGAACCAGCAACTCAATTGCAGATTTTTGGTTCCAGCTTCAGATTTCCCATCTTAATCACCTGCACACATCAACACACATAAACACTATACTTATCTTACAATTACAACTTGGGTTGCCTCCCAAGAAGCGCCTGATTTAACGTCGCGGCACAACGCGGGTATTTTGATTTCTTAGAATTCACCAAAACACCTCCATGGGTTTCCTCCCATGCAATGCCTGATTTAACGTCGTAGCACGATGCAAGTCCCTGGGTTACTCAGACTTCACCCAGAACCCAAAGATCCACCAGTTTAATTTCTTTGCTCTTCCCCAAATATGCTTTCACCCGTTGACAATTCACTTTAAATCGCTTGCCTTCATGGTTTTCCAATTCAATTTCCCCATAGGAGAATACTTGGACCACCCGAAAAGGCCCCAACCATTTGGACTTCAAATTGCCAGGAAACAAGCGAAGCCTAGAATTGAATAGTAACACCATATCATCCAGGCCGAACTCTCTCTTCTCGATCTTTCGGTCATGTTGGATTTTCATACTTAGTTTATAAATTTCAGAACTTTCATAGGCTTTCAAACGAAATTCATCTAGCTCATTCAACTAATCAAGCCTCAAGTTCACCGCCTCACTCCAGTTCAAATTCAACTTCTGGATTGCCCATAGCTTTGCGCTCAAGTTTGACCGAAAGAAGACATGCTTTACCATATACAAGATGATGCGGAGACATACCTATAGGAGTCTTGAATGTTGTTCGATAAGACCATAAAGCATCATCTAGCTTCCAAGACAAATATGTACGGTTAGCATTCACAATCTTTGCTAAAATTGTCTTTATCTCCCGGTTGGAGACCTCAACTTGCCCACTAGATTGTGGATGATAGGGTGTTGCCACCCTATGTTTCACCTTATATTTCTCCAGTAAAGTCTGAAATAGTCGGTTGCAGAAGTGTGAACCCCCATCACTAATGATGGCTTTGGGAGTCCCAAATTTGGCAAAAATATTCCGCTTCAAGAATGCTGTGACACTCTTCCTTTCATTATTTGGAAGCGCAACTTCCTCCACCCATTTCGAAACATAGTCCATAACTACAAGTATATACTTCATCCTGTTTGAGCTCATAAATAGGCCCATGAAATTAATGCCCCAAACATCAAACAACTCAATGACAAGGATGGGAGTAACAGGGAGCTCATGCCTCCTTGCCTTTGACATGCATCACATGACTTTGCAAAATCATGTGCATCCCGGTGAATGGTTGGCTAATAGTACCCACATTGCAGAATTTTGTGGGCCATTGCGAATCCCGTTGTGGTGACCCCCTAATAGGATATGAGTGGCAAGCCTCCAATATACTCAATATCTATACCTCAGGCACGCATCTCCGAATCATCCATCAGCACATATGCGGAATAAGTAAGGCTCATCCCAGAAAAACTTCCGCACACCAGACATGAACTTATGCTAGTGAAAAGATAAGTGTTCCGGTACAACATCACTCACCAGATAATTATACAAGTCTGCAAACCATGGGATGAGATCCTATGAGGCAGCCAAAACCTGCTCGTCGGGGAATGCATCATCTATGTCAAGCTCATCTCGAAGTGCTACATCTAATTTTAATCTTGATAAGTGATCCGTCACCTGGTTTTCAGTCCCCTTTCGGTCTTTTACCTCAAACTCGAACTCCTGCAGCAATAGAACCCATCAAATCAACCGTGGCTTGGCATCCTTCTTAGCCATTAGATATCTCATAGCTGCATGGTTTGTATGGACTATAACCTTAATTCCATGCAAGTAAGCCCAAAACTTTTAGAATGCAAATACTACAACCAACAACTCTTGTTCCATCACGGTGTAAATTTTCTGAGCTGCATTAAGATCCTTGCTAGCATAATAAATATGATGGAAAATCTTTTTATGCCTTAGGCCCAAAACAGCTCCCAGGGCCACTCTGCTAGCATCACATATAACCTTGAATGGTAAAGACCAGTCAGGTGCCACTATAATCGGGGCAGTGGTCAATCTCTCTTTTAGGCATTCAAAACCCTTTAGACATGCCTCATCGAAAAACAAACTTCACCTCTTTCTTAAGCAGTTTACACAAAGGATGTGCAATCTTTGAGAAGTCCTTGACGAATCTCCTATAAAATCCTGCATGACCCAAAAAGCTTCGAACACCTTTCACAGAAATTGGAGGTGGTAGAATAGCAATTGCTTCGATCTTGTCCCTATCCACCTCAATACCCTTACCAGAAATCTTGTGGCCTAGCACTATACCTTCTTTGACCATGAAATGACACTTTTCCCAGTTAAGCACCAAGTTGGTCTCTTCACATCGCTGCAGCACTTGCTCAAATGAGCCAAACAATCATTGAATGAATCACCCACCACCGAAAAGTCATCCATAAAGACTTCAATGGTGTCCTCCACCATGTCAGAATATATGGACATCATGCAGCGCTGAATCGTGGCGGGAACATTACATAACCCGAACGACATCCTCTTAAAAGAAAATGTACCATATGGACAGGTGAAAGTGGTTCTCTTGGTCTTCGGGGGCTATAGATATCTGATTGTACCTGGAATAACTATCAAGAAAATAGTACCATCCTCTACATGCAAGTCGGTCTAGCATCTGATCCATGAATGGAATAGGTATGTGATCTTTCTGAGTCCAATAGTTCAACTTCCTATAGTCCATGTATACTCTCCAATCAGTGATTGGTCTGAGTGGAATAAGCTCATTGTTAGCATTTGGGACCACTGTGATTCCTCCCTTATTTGGCACACACTGAAGTGGGCTCACCCCATTTGCTGTCAGCAATAGGGTAAATCACACCCGCATCTAATCATTTGATGATTTTCTTCTTGACCACCTTTTCCATAGGCGGATTCAACCTGCGCTGATGCTTGATGCTTGGAATGCAATCTGGCTCTAGCTGGATCTTATGTGTGCAAATACCGGATGGGATACTAATAATGTCTGCATTGGTCCACCCAATGGCTTTTCTATATCTCTTTAGAATGGAGACCAAATCCTCCACTTTCCATTCCTCCAAGTCAGCTGCAACTATGACTAATAAAGTGTTTTCGATCCCCAAAAATACATACTGCAAGTGAGATGGGAGTACTTTGAGCTTCAATACCGGAGGCTCCTCAATAGATGGCTTGGCCGGTAGGGTCACCCGATTCTTCAAATTAAGATCAGTCTTCTTTGGAGCATAGGTGTATAACTTCATTCCAGTAAGTGCATTAACTACCTCCTCACCCCTGTGGATCTCCTCAGCACCAACATTCATCAAAACTACTGCTAAGTCCTCAATAGTCACTAACTCCTCAATAGGCATAATTGGAAACTCAAGTTCCATAACATCAATTACTGAGATCACCCTCATGTCATTTGGCTACTTTGTGGACTGGCATACGTTGAATATCACCTCCTCATTGTTCAACCGGAATTTCAGTTTTCCGATTTCCGTATCAACAAGAGCTCGTCCGGTGGTGAGGAATGGTCTCCCCAAGATAATGGGGACCTCAAAATCAACCTCATAGCCAGAATGACAAAATCAGTCGAAAATATAAAGGACTCTACCTTTACTAGAACATCATAGAGAATCCCTACCAATTTTTCACCATGCGATCTGCCATCAAAAGCTGCATTGTAGTCGGTTTGGGGGCTCCCAAGCCCAATTATCTGAACAATACTAATGACATCAAGTTAATATTAGCACCCAGATCACATAGCGCCTAAGCAAAATTAAAGGCTCCAATAGTGCACGGTATGGTCAAAGCTCCAGAGTCTTCCTTTTTCTAAACAAGAGAATGAGATGCTATTGCACGACAATGGTGCAAATTATTTGCAGGTTCGAAGCTCACGGTCCTCTTTCTAGTGACAAGGTCCTTCATGAATTTAGCATAGCGGGGCATCTGCTTAAGTGCCTCGACTAATGGGATGTTCAAATAAAATTGTTTCAGAATTGAAATGATTTTGTGATACTTCCCATCTTCAACATTCTTCTTCAACCTTTGTTGAAATGGGGGAGGAGGTCTAGGAATAGGTGTGATCTTTTGAGGTACCTCCTTCTCCTTCTCTTTGCCAGACCCATGCTCCTCTCATTACTAGGAGTAGTCTTCTCCACCGAATCATCAACCAGAATCTGTTTCTCGGAGTCCGCCACCCCAACATCATCACTAAGGGCTCAACTATCTCATTAGTCACAACCGGCCTTGAAGGATCAACTTTTGCTTGCCCACTCTTAGTAGTGATGGCCATGCAATGACTGCCATTTTTTGATTTTTGAACTGTGTTGCTAGGAAGCGTGCCCTTCTGCCTTTAGTTCATAGTAACAGACATCTGACCAAGTTGCTACTCAATCTGCTTAATGGCCACGACATGTGATTCCAGCTTTTGGTTCATACCAGAAATATTAGCGAGAAGTTCCTTGAAATGGTCATCTGTCGCCTCCGTCTGCATAAGTACCTTAGACAACATGTCTTCCACCCTTGAACAACTAGACTCTGGCTCACGGTTCCTTGGAGGAACATATATACCACTTTTGTCATTCTTGTACTCCTAACACTTTTTCTAGTCTCCATTGTCTCTGTATTGGCCTTGATTGCAATTGTAATCTCTGTAGTAGTTACGACCTTGGTTCCCTGACTTTGACGCCAAGAGTCTTGGTTATACCCTTGTGTGTTAGTCCGAACACCCGCCCCTTGATCATTCAGATAATTTGCTTCCTCCTCAGATTCTGATTTGCCTCCATCATATCTCGGGGCCTTACTCTGAGAACCAACATTCACCTTTTCAGCCCCGTTCCCATAAAATGCTTAGCAAGTAGCCCCATGGTGGTTTTGATCTCAACAATATCCTGGTCTCGCTCTTCATCCTTTCTTCTTTGTTCCACAGACATACCTATTGCATAAGTACTAGCCGGAGCCTCCGACTCTCTTGTGTTCCATGCGCGGTTGGTTTTAGTGATTCTTTCAAGGTCCTCAACAACTTTAGTATAAGTGTGACTCATAAATGTTCCTCCAGAGACGGTATCAGCCACCACCTTGGTGTTAGCATTCAGAGACCTATAGAAAATCTCCAACAATGTATCATCTGGGATCCTGTGGTTGGGCACCTTTTTGAGCTTCTTATAGAATAGCAACCATGTCTCATGAAGTGCCTCAGAATTTAATTGCCTAAAGTTGTATATCTCATCTTTCAGCTGCAAAGCTCTGGAAGGTGGGAAGAATCTTTCAAGAAAAGCGCTCTTAAGCCCCCCCAAGTAGTGATAGAATCATTTGGAAATTCAGCCAACCACAACGTTGCCTCACTCCCTAATGAAAAGGGAAATGACCTCATCCTGATTGATCCTGACTCACTCCCGGTTGTTTGTATGCTTTGCAGATACTCACGAAATTAGTCAAGTGAGTATGTGCATCATCCGTTGCATGACCCGCAAATATGCCCTTCATGTTGAGCAATTGGATCATAGCACCGGTAATATCAAACTTTGACCCAGCATGCAAAGGGGGAGGGACAATAGCTCTAGTGGCACCGGCTTTGTCAATAGCATCATCATCATCATCATCGAAGTACCGGTGCCTCTGCTGGTCTTGACCTCTGTTCCTTCTAGCTCGCTCAGCTTTGGCAGCTAGGCATTGCTCTTCAGCAAGCCTTGCTAACTCTCTATCTCTTGCCCGAGCTTGTTCCTCAGCCAACATTCTGGTTGTAGCTTGGTCCATTGTCTCTTGCTCTTGTACGCTGGCCATTTTCCACAAATTCCGCAGTGTTTGTTCAAGTTCATGATCAATTGGAACCATAGATATTCCTACGCTCCTAGTACTGGGCATGCACGAAACCGAGACCTGTTAAGAACAAAAACAACAAAGAAAAAAAAATAAAAAGGAAATAAGGACCAACAGTAAAGCAAACACAATTAACAAAAGCTCAAGCCGTATTCCCTGGCAATGGAGCCAAAATTTGATGTCGCCCAAATTACAGCTCGCAAATGATATATCAAGTGGTAGATGTCAAATATAGCGTCCAACTAGGGTTGGGGTCAAATCTCACGAGGAATATGACGATAAATTTAGGTAACGCATTTAGCTAATACAATCGACTTACTTATTTCTTAAGGGGAAGGTTTGAAATAAAAAATAATAAACAATAGTAGATACAAGTAGATGCTTAATTCAATTTCGATTGTATTCAATCAACAAATTGACTAGGATTGTGTTCCCCATGACTTCATAACCACAAGGCTTTTATACTAGTGATCTATTCTGGTGTTTAGCGTGCAATATCAGTAAGTTAAATTCACCTAAATGCTTGGTCCTGTATCTAGATGATTATTACAACGCAACTTGATCCGTATATGGGTGTATGCTTAATTAACTCTTACCTTTAATATCGGATTAGCTATTCCCGAACAATGTCAAGCTATTAGCTGAGGGTTGATAGCCTCAAATCTTCGTTGTTAATCCCTTTTCCCATTTAGTACTCCCTTGATCTGATGAGTAAGAATAAGGCAGATTCCAACATTTTCAACCATTAGGAAGCAATTAAAATGAAGGGGAAAAAAATAATACTTGCATAAACCCCACCCCGTTCAGGATTCACTAATTATTTTTACCTATGCGTGTTAATTCATCATGGTTCCCACAACCCTAGTTATGGGTTTAGCTGCTCATGCTTGAAGAATCACAATTACAAAAAAAGAAGAGATCATAATTGTAACTTACAAAGATTTATAGAAGAAAACCACATGAATTGAATAAATCACCAAAACCAAAGAAAAAAACTTCAATGTTGTTTAATCCTCAAAATAAAGAACAAAATTACAAACTTCATTTCTTGAACCAAGAATGATCCTTCACAACACCAAAATTCACGTCTAAAACTGAAGAATAAACTATGTCCTAAAAAATAAACCTAAATAATGTATTTATAGTTTCAAACAAAACTTTTCCTAACTAAAAATGGAATCCAGGTCGGCAGTGGCAACGGGCCAAGTAACGACTCGTTATGTCTCCTAATGAGTCGTGGCCAGCATAATTGAGTCGTCCTCAGCAAACTGTCCAGTCTTGGCAACGGTTCACCTAACGACTCGTTAGGTTAGGGCATGAGTCGTTAGGTCCCTCATGGCCTTGGATCACCAAACTTCCATTGCACATGACGGGTCTGCTTATTGATCTCATGACGAGTCGTCAAGTCTCCTGACGACTGGTAATGTCCTTCATTGCATCCTTCATCAATGTCTCAGCACTTTTTCTTCCCAATCTTTATGAAAGACTCAACTACTCATTACCAGATGTAATGAGTCGTACCTTCAATCCGTCACCTACACTGGTTCTTCACATGAAAAACTTGAATACCTCCCATGACTCTAGGAATGAGTCGTCTATTAAGACAATGACTCGTTACCTAGCTAGCAGTCCGTACTTTGTTTCATTTTTGCCTTACTTTGCCCATTTCACATTCCAGACCTATTTTCCTGCAACACTTAATAAAAATGCATTATATCTACATAAACATACCCGGAATTTGCATATCTTCTTTGTTTTAAGCATCGAAAGTGCCGTAAAATCATGACACATCAGAGATGAAGAGTGATCTCTCCAACATTAGTCAACTTGTGGACTCATATTTCATGGCCATTAAATAGCTGGAGTATCAAATGGGGCGGATGTTCGTAGCTTTTAATTAGCGGAAGAGTGGTACCTTACCTAGTGACACCGTGCAAAAGGGTGGCCAATGCATGGATGTCACAACCAAAAATGGTAAAATATTGAATGAACCAATCCTTATTAGTGATGAGCAGGTGGAAGATGTAGCCTCAAAGTTAGAACTTGCTGTTGGAGATAATGTTGAGCAGGAAATTCTAGCTAAGTCTGGAAAGCAGGTAGTTACTGAGGATATTCATGTAGATGCTGAAAAATCTACAAGTGTGGAAATTAGAATTTTGGGAGATAAAGGAAAGGGAAAGGAGGTTGCAAAGCCTTTGACTCCAATTCCTAGACCCTCACCTACATTTCCACAAAGGTTGAAAAAGAAAGTGGAGGATGAAAAGTTCCACAAATTTATGTTAATGTCGAAGCAATTGGCAATCAATGTTCCTTTATTAGAAGCTCTTGAGCAAATGCTAGGTTATGCCAAGTTCAGGAAATACTTGGTTACCAATAAGAGGACTATCAGCTTTGAACCTATTGATGATCGTCATCACTGTAGTGCGATTTCTTTAGGCTCATTGGTCCAGAAGAAAGAAGACCCTGGTGCATTTACTATCCCATGCACTATGGTGCATTCAACTTCGCCAAAGCATTGTGTGATCTTGGTGCTAGTATCAATTTGAAGTCGTTGTCTATGTATAAATAGTTGGGCTTGGGAGGCTCTAAATCGACTACTATGCGGCTGTTGATGGCAGACTGTTCAGTAATGTCACGACCCGAACATAGGCTCGGATCGAGATACGGGACATAGAGCCCTGAGAGATTGTAAGTTGACCCATGGCATGAACATACATCTAACTTAATCAAATAAAGCGGAAGACTAGACATAATAAGCATAACGGAAGTCTCATCATAACATAACATCAACCAGAATTCAATTCATACATGACAAGCTGATTACTACATATAGTCTGAAAACCTCTACATAACTGATGGGTTGATGGGACAACACCCCCAACTAACCCAACAAGTTTGAAAACTGAAAGTACCAAGATATCTGATAGAAAATGGTCCTTGAGAGATGAGGACTCACCACCAAGTTGGATGCTAACTCCAAAACTGGCTAATGGCGGGGTTGAGTTTGAAGATCGGAGCCTGTATCATAAAATGATATAGCATAGAGTATGCGGTCAGTACATGGAATGTACCAAGTATGCAAGGTAATTAAAACCGCTTAAATAGGTAAAAATCATTTAAAACATGCGTAATATAAAACATGATCAAAACAAGAGTCTGAGAGTAGGTCTTGTATGCTATTTTTTTAAATCATGATCGAAACATAACTGAACATCATAACTGAATCAAATGACCCAAAGCTGAAATATGATAATCATAAGTAAAACTGACATTTTGTAATACTTACGTGGTCCCAACTATCGGACATACCACGATAGATCTTACGTGGTCCCAACTATTAGACTTAACTGGTTAGAGCCGTCCAAACCCTTGCTAGGGCTAGGGAAGAAACCATGATATCGATATCAAGCTCAAGGCCCAATCGGGGCAGGGGATAGCTCACATGGGAGGTCCCAAAGTATATATATATAATATGTAAACCTATGTTGGCGCGTAGTTCTGAGGTATATGGTTAATCGATCCTTAGCCCACTCGGTGCTAGACACTACTCTAAAAAACATGCATATTCTCTCCATCCTTTTTCAACAAAGCTGGCCATCATTTTTCAATGAAGCTGACCATCGTCTAGTGACGAAGTTGAATAATCAAATTTGAAATTATATATGAGGAGATTTAGCTCAAACCATACCACAAGCTGAACATAATTGGGAGTCTTAACTCCAAAATCATGTGGTAAGCTTAATTCGTGAAATCATAAATCATACTTGAATAAATGGGCATTGCCCAATACTTTAAATCGTGCTTGAAAATACATAATTCACTTGAAAACATTATCATAACATGGGTAACTTGAAAACATGCTTTTCATCAATAATATCTCATCATACTTGAACATTCATCATAAATCTCAACTTTCATGTACTTCTCATATTGGGCATTTTAATTTATAAAGCTTGAAAACATATTATAATTGAAAATGATGTAAAACTTACCCTTGAATCATAATTCAATAGTAGAAACATATTTAGATCATACCCATGTAGAAATGTTACACCCCATGAGTTTCTAATGTTTAGTCAGTGAATTCATACGTACGTCAAGAGCTTTAGAGTATGACGCGTGCGAGAAAGGGCCCGGGGAGAGGTCGAACGAGCGTGGAATCGAGATAGCAGGGGAGAAGGCCGGATCAGTTGCAACCAGGGCAACGTGTCACGGACCCTCCCCCTCCTCAATGGGCTCTGTGCCATGCCCGTAAAATGACGCGTCCACCGCCCAAGTTTTATATAAATTCAATTGTTTCATTTGATTCAAGGTATAACATGAGACCTTCATCCAGAATAGGAGATCCCCGCGATTTCCATCTAAATTTCTTTCGATTACGCTGCTAAACGCGATCCAAATTCAAATAACTTCGAGGATCGAGTTCTAAGCTTGCAGGGAGCATTACTACAAAGTTATTTTCTTGAAATTCACCTGAAAAATCTTAAACCCGCTGAGAAAAAGTTGTTAGAATTGCTTCAAACTGATTCCTAAACGATCACATGCATCAAGTAAGTATTTCTCCCTTTTGAACCCTCTGGAAATTATAGGTTTTCGGCCGTATTTTATGTAGTTGAGTTATAGTTGATATTAATATCAAAAGTCATCATTTTAAGCCAAATTTGTTATTGAAATTAGTCTCTTTCTCTCAGTATTACGGTTGTAGTTGGAAAGAGATGTTGAAACTCGTAAGTTATTCGGGAAACGACAATTGAGGTATGTTAAGGCAATTTCCTTCGGCAAGTTAGTTTCTATAGTACTACAATACAGTTTGAATCTCAGTAAGAGAGCCAAAATTCTTGTTATTGTGAGTAGTTGTTGTTGTTAGCTGAGATCAGTACTTATGTTTAGTTTTGGGATTGACTTTACCTTGTATATCCCTCCATGACCAACCCAGGGTTACTAGCTGTGTCGTTGCCCGCCAGGGGATAGATGACATCGTTCCAAGGAGCGGTATGCCATCCGCGGGGGATGAAGATGAGATTTGAGGACCTTATACAGTCAATTCCATGGCTAGATTATTTTTATGCCAATCGGCACCAAACCCCCATCGATCCTGATGCCCGGGGTGCAGACAGTAGGAGTCTACCAGACTCAAACACAACTATAATTCAGAGGCCTAGTGGGCTCAGTGCAGATCCAGGGGACTGCTAGGATGACTATGGTTATTAGTTGACTCATTTTTACCTTGTTAGGGGTATATAGAGATTGAAGTGTGCTCGCCACGGCTTATTGGGGCCCTGAGTGGGTTATTTTGTGCTGATTGTACCTTCTAGGCTTATGGGGGGTAGGTAAGGTTCTTATTTGCCTATTTATTGTTAGATTAGGCAGTAGGGAGTTAAGTTATTTAGGTTATACCTCTATCCCTTTCACTCAGTTACTTTAAATTTTATTTTAAGTTTTATTTATTTATTTTTAGTTATTACGTTACATATTCAGTACATAGTGTACCGAAGCCCATCTTAGGGCATCGCATTGCTTGCCTGCAGGTGCGGATAGACGCAAATCAGGGCCTTCTTAGCTTTCAACCAGAGTTAGCAGTGTAGTCGGCTCCTTTCCTACGGAGCTAACAGTTAAAAGGTTTACTCTTTTGATTATACAGTTTATGGATAGATGGGGGCCTTGTCTCGACCATTATTCCACTCCTAGAGGCTTGCAGATTTTACAATTTCCCTGTGGTTAGTTTACTGTTGGCCATGTGGGGCCTATATATGATTTATTTTATGTGAAAGTTCGTGTGGGGCCTTGCTTAGCTATTAGATAGTAGCCTTGTCAGCTATAGTGTGGTTATAGTTGTCTGATTTTCATTTCAGTCATAACTAGATAGTATGGTGGCCTTGTCGGCCTGCTAAGATTCCCTTTATTTGCCTGTTGCTGGTTAGCTATTTTCTTTACAGGTGGCTATAAGGCCTTGTTAGCCGGAGGTTGTGTTTACAGCCGATATATAGACCATTGTTTTTTTGAGATGAGTTGCAGGCTCGCACCAGATGTGCATAATCCTAGCTAGGAGAGTCAGATCCCAGTATGGCACCAGGTGCGAGTCATACCTCCCTAGATGGGGTGTGACAAGAAAATTAGGAATTTCATGCATTGGATTAAAATCCTATAGAATCAACATATGAATTCTTATGATTTAGAGAGGAATTGGGCATGGGTGTGAACAAATTCACCCATTCATAACCTTAAATACCTGATAGGATCTGATTACACCAATTCCTTGATAGCCCAAAGAGAATTAAGGAAGAACCTGTAGAGAACATAAGTTTGATCACCTTCTAAGCCCTTAATCTTGTATGCATGAAAGTGAATGAGCCTAGATTAGATTTACTCTTTATAAAACACTTCATTTCGATACTTAAATGACGTAGTTTAGGACCCTGGGCTTAGGAATTGTGAAATTACTCTTAATAAAAAACCTGAGAATTCTGCACTGCGGTGACCACGACTGATCCCACGGTTGTACCTTGATACCACGACCTGTGGTATCCGTCTGCTACATCCCATATTATTTATCAACCTTTCAAATTCTAATACCACGACTTGACAGGACGGTTCGTTACATCAAGCAATGATCCGTTGCATCCTCCCATTACTTTCCCCGATGACCTACATCTGGACTTCCTATGAGTCATACAACGAATCATGCCTACTTCCAACGAGTCGTGGGTTCCATTCGTCACCTCGAATGGAAATTTTCTTGGTCCCTCCCACAGGCACTTGCCACGACTCGTTGTTACTCACAACGAGTCATTCTACTACTCGTACCATTCATCGTTGGTTCTCTGGTGACAACCAACGATCACGACCTACGACCCGTTATATCTTCCTACTAGTCATACCATGGACCCGTTACCTCTGAGCCTATTTCTGCAGAACCTAACCACGAGTGTCCCAACGGGTTGTTGGAACCCCCAACAACTCGTACCACGAGTCATTTTCAGACACATTTTCTAGACTTCTGCCACTTTTTATTTTTAAATCCCGGGTCTATTCTTGGGTACTTCCAGGGTATTACAAGTAAAGAGGCATGTGGAGAACTTATGTGATGTTCTAGTGAAGGTTGAGCACTTTATATTTCCTGCTGATTTCATGATCATGGATTTTTGAAGTAAATTTTGAAGTGATAATGATCTTAGGGAAGCCATTCTTGGCCATAGGGAGAGCTTTGGTTGACATGGAAGTGGTGAACTGAAGTTTCGACTGAATAATGAATAGGTTATATTCAATGTTTGCTAGTTTATGAAGTTACTGAGAGACATGAGTGTTGTCTCGATTATTGATATTATTGATGAAGGGGTAATTGAAGTATCCATGGAAGAGAAGTTTGCAGTCGAGACATTAGTTGTAGTGATGATGAACTTCGATGGTGATGACATTGGAGATTATGAAGAGATCGCAAATACTTTGATAGGGATAGGGTCTTATTCTTATGCCCCAAAGAAGTTGGACTTAGACTTGAAAAATAGACCAACTCCTCCAGCTAAGCCCTTAGTCGAAGAACCTTTAGTATTGGAGTTGAAAGCATTGCCTAGTCACCTCCAGTATGCCTTTCTAGGAGAGAAGAATACACTGCCCATCATTGTGGCGGCCGACTTGGTAGAATGGTAGGTTGAAGCTCTTGTGTCTGTGTTGCGATGTTTTAAAAGGGCAATTGGGTGGACCATTACCGACATTATTAGGATCCCTCCAGGAATATGAACTTACAAAGTTCAGTTGGAGGAAGATTGTATTCCGAGCAAAGAGCACCAACACATACTTAAACCCACCAACGCAAGAGGTGGTAAAGAAGGAAATAATTAAGTGGCTGGATGTAGGTGTTATAAACCCAATATCTGACAGCAAATGGGTAAGTCGTGTATAGTGTGCCCCTAAAAAGGGAGGCACAAATGTGGTATCAAATCAGCGGAATGAGCTGATTCCTCTTAGATCAGTTACAGGCTGTCGTGTTTGTATGGATTACTAGAAGCTAAAAACATGGACGCTTAAGGATCACTTTCCAATGCTGTTCATAGATCAAATGCTAGATAGGTTGGCAAACTTTTTTGATGGTTATTCGGGATATAATCAAATTTCTATTACACCTAAAGATCAAGAAAAGACTATATTCACTTGTCCTTATGGGACATTTACTTTCAGGGGCATGTCGTTCAGGTTGTGCAATTGCCCCGCTACCTTTCAGAGGTGTATGATATCTATTTTCTCTGATATGGTGGAATACACCTTGGAAGTATTTATGGATGACTTTTAAATCATTGGTGATGCATTTACGGATTGTTTGGCTAGTTTTTGCAAGGCCTTACAATGGCATGAGAAAGCAAATCTTGTGTTAAATTGGGAAAAATGCCACTTCATGGTGAATGAGGGCAATGTTTTGGGTCATAAGATATTCGAAAAAGGCATCGAGTTGATCGAGCCAAGATTGAAGTCATTCAGAAGTTTCCCCAACCTATCGTTGAACGGAGTATGAAGTTTCCTACGTTATGTAGGCTATTATAGGAGGTTTATAAAAGACTTCTCAAAACTTTCAATCCATTATGCTTATTGTTAGAGAAGGATGCTCAATTTGTCTTTGATGATGCTTGTGTGAAGGAATTCTAATGCCTTAAGAGAAGTTAGTGGGTGCACCAACAATTGTTGCTCTAGATTGGTTGAAACCCTTTGAAGTGATGTGTGACGCAAGTGGAGTTGCACTTTGGGTTGTATTTGGGCAGAAGAGTGAGAAGATTTTTCACTCTATTTATTATGCTAGCAAGACATTAAATGGAGCACCAAAAAATTACACGATAATCGATCAAAGTTACTTGCAGTCGTGTATGCCTTTAAAATTTTCTGGGCATACTTGCTTGGTACAAGAGTGATAATGGACACTGACCATGCGACTTTGAGGTATCTCATGTAAAAGAAATATGCAAAGCTGAGGCTGATAAGACGGGTGCTTATGCTACAGGAATTTGACTTTGATGTCAATGATCGAAAAAGGTGTGAAAATCAAATAGAAGATCATTTGTCAATACTTGAAGATGAGGGAAGAGTGGCAGATGAGACAAAGATAAATGACTTTTTCCCAAATGAGTAGGTATTAGTTACATCTCTTGGCCTTATTCCTTGGTTTGCTGATTTTGCTAACTACATTGTTAGCGATATGATGCCGGAAGGTCTAACCTTTCATCAGAGAAAGAAAGTTATCCATGATGTGAATATTGGGATGAGCCATATTTATTTCAGCTCTATACTGACAATCTGATAAGGAGGTGTGTCTCGAAGGCAGAAATATTGAGCATTTTGGAAGCATGTCATTCGTCTCTTATGGAAGGTATCTTAGTGGTACTCATATAGCTTAGAAAATCTTGCAATATGGTTATTATTGGCCCACAATCCACAAAATTCTCATGATTTCATGAAGGTCTGTGATCAATGTCAACGACAAGGAGCTATATTGTGGAGACATGAGTTGGCTATGACCCCAGTTTTGGAAATTGAATTATTTGATATGTGAAACATAGACTTCATGGGTCCTTTCGTGAGTTCTTATGGCTAAAAGTATATTTAGGTGCTAGTAGATTATATCTCAAACTGGGTAGAAGCTGTGGTACTGGTAGATAGTGATGGCAAGAGTGTGACTGCATTCTTGAAAAAGAACATCTTTTCAAGATTTGGTACTCCAAGAGCGATTATTAGTGATGGGCATTCTCATTTCTGCAACAAAGCCTTTTTTACTCTGTAGCAAAGTATGGAGTTAAGTAATATGAAGTGGCAACCCCTTATCATCCACAATCGAGTGGCCAAGTGGAGGTGTCAAATCGGGAGATAAAAACCACCCTTGCCAAGAAAGTGAACCTAACTGAACTGACTGGTCTCAGAAGCTTGATGGTACTTTATAGGCATAATGAATGGCATTTAAGACGCCCATTGGAATGTCCCATATTAGTTAGTGTTTGGTAAAGCATGCCATCTACCAGTCAAGCTTGAGCATAAGGCCTTGTAGGCACTTAAGAAGCTCAACTTCAGCTAGAGTAGTGCCTCGAATCTGAGGCTTGAGCAAATCAATAAAATAGATAAGTTCCGATTGAGAGCGTATGGAAGGCAACCCTCTATAAGGAAAAGATGAAGATGTACCATAATTAGAGGATAGAAAAGAGAGAATTCAGTCCTAGAGACCTTGTGTTGCTATTCAACTCTAGGATCTGGTTGTTTCCGGGCAAACTCCGATCAAAATGATCTGGGTCATTTAAGGTTACACAAGTATTCCTATTTGGAGCTATTAAGCTGGAAAACCAAAAGAGGTAACACTTAAAAGTGAATGGACCACGTGTGAAGTAGTACTTTGGAGTACCAGAAGAGGTAAAAGTTTGAGAGTTAGTGTACCTTGATGAAATATGAGAATCAAGGTACGCGATTCGTTCCACAATGTTAAAATAGATGCTACTTGGGAGGTAACCAAGAATATCGTATTTATAAATTAGTGTAGTTGATTTTATGATTGGTATTGTATGAAAGGGGTGTTAAGTGTGCAGGTACAGGTTTTGAGAGAAAGAAAATTTTGGATACGGATGATGGAACAAATGTCAAGCTGTCAAATCCTGATGGAGCATCACTCCAAGCCATCAAATTTGAGAAAAAAACATTGGTTTTTTGGATAAGCATGACGGTGGAGTTGACGAGCTGTCACTATGTCGATGAGCCATCATTTTCTCCATCAATGGTGGTCGCGTGGAAGCAAGGTTCTAGATAAACATGATGGTAGAAGTGATGAACCGTCAATTTTTTGATGGGCCGTCATTCACTCTATTAAAAATGGAAACATTGAGAGACTATTTTGGATAAGTTTGATGGTGGAGTTGACTGATTGTCTAGTATCTGATGGGTCATCACCCATTCCGTCACCTATCAGGTAAGTTTTGTACAAAACCAACCCGACCAACCCACCCATTACCCAATCTGACCTAACCTTGGATATATTTAACCCAAGAGTTTGTTTAGATGTACTAAATTTACTCCATAATTCTCTCTATATAACCATATTCTGCATTAACTTCAAACCTATTCTCTTTCTCTCATCTTTTTCCTCATCCCCCGTAACCTCCAAGTTTGTCAGTACCCCTGTTCACTGATTCCTTCCATTCCATTGATTAAGGCAGATTGTGCAAGTGTTTTCATCCTTTCAACTTCAAAAAGGTATGTTCTCTTTTTAATTTTGATGTAAGTGGAGAGTGTTAATACTCAATGAATCAGAGGGCAACATTATCTTCAAACTCCAAAAATGGAATTCTAGTGAAAATTGTGTTGCCCACCAACTCAATTTAAAGAAGAGAAGTTTATATAGAGGGTGAAGTCTAAGTAACCCTTGAGTGAATTGAAAAATGATTTTCCTTTCCATGATTTCTTGATATGTTTGATTAGTAATTTCTTATATCCTGCATGACTTTGACTTGTGCCCTTGCCGAATTTGGTTATGTCAAGTGATTTTTTTCTATGGTAGATTGAGTGATGACATTGTTAAGGAAAATAGTCATTTGGGTGTTGGTGTTCTATTTGAACTAAGTCTGTGTGTATGTGATTAAGGGAAGTCTAAGTACCCATCAATAACAAATGAAAGATTTTTTTGTCATGATGAGATGAATGAAGGTTCGTCACTTAACCGATGGACCATCACATTCGCCATCAAGTGATTTTGTTCTTCACATGTGCACTGGATAGGAGTGATAGAGGAAGTGATGGTTCATCACTTACATGATGGACCATCACATTCATCATTAGTTGCATAATTTTCTCACCCGATCACTAGATAAGAGTGACGATAGAAGTGATGGCTCATCACTTACATGACGGACCATCACATTCACCGTAATTTGTTTATCTGACCACTGTTTAGTAAGGAGGGTATAGTTGACGCCTCGTCAAACATGTGATGACCTATCAATTATATCTTCACATATTTAATCTTCAGTTAATTAAATTCTTTCCCCATGTATTTACGTCTAAGATTTAGTACTAATATCCACATATCACAGGTACTCATGGAACCAAAATTCCAACCTACTAGGGGTGGATCACAGAGGAGGAATGGAAGACCTTAACACACTCATCAACTTGGGGATGAAGCTACTGACCTCGAAGAGGAAGTGTAGGAGATTGGAGTTGAGGGATCAACCCCAACCTACCAATCTAGGTCCATTGTTAAGCAACAAGCTACCGTTCTTCAGTCTGGTAAGGGAGACAAATCTTCAAAAAATAGATCTAGTTCGGATGGCATTGGGTCCGACTCAGATGAGGAAAGTGGAAATGATGCCACAATATGCCCAGCAGGGGAAACTGAGCCCACAAAGGGTGATGTCACTAAATCCAAAGCACGTGGATTCTAGGAGAGTGTGCGGTGGCAAGTCAAGGGCTCAAAAAATACTTTCAGGAAGGCCTCACCACCAAAGAAAAATGACACCTCAAGAGAAGCTTTGCTGAGAAGGTAAACATTGTAGATTCAGAGTTACCCAAGTATCCATACATTGACAAGGGTACAAACACTATGGCCTAGGGTGGATAAGTGAGGCACTAGGCACGTATTTCCCCAATATGGTTTGTGAGTTCTACACAAACTATGTTGCAACTCTGGACAACATGTGCAAAAAAGGACAGAAGGTATCAAAACTAGCCATTCTTACCAAAATGTAGGTATGTGGAGTCACATTTGACATCTCTGCCATCACCATTAATAGGTTGCGATATAGGCCAGAGTTTGCACTGCCAGTTGGAACTACTAAGCTTGATTATAGAATGCGGGAGTGGTATAATCAACGTCCATGGTTGGCGCAGGTTTTGACTGATGGTCAGCTCCCAAGGCTGATAAATCCCAAGGAGAAGATTTATAAATCCACATTGATATTCACATCCAAATATTGGTGGGTAGTGGTGAGACTTCGGATGTTCCCTATTGGAGGATGTAATATTTTGGGAGAGGATAGAGCTGTCCTGGTAGCCAATCTGATGTCATGGTTCCCATTGAACATTAGGCACATTATAGCAGATGAGATGAGGGCCTGGGCAACAAAGTTCTCCACATCACTACCATTCTCGTGTCTTGTGACCAGGTTATGTAGAGAAGCTCGTGTCCTAATATTGGCTGGGATAGATGTTGAAATAGTATCCTACAAGAAGCATCATTTTGACAAGTCCAAAGATAAAATAAAGCATGACCTGTTACTTCACAAACCATTTCCAGAGGTTTTTGTGCCCGGTGGGCAAGTAGTGAGAGTGGTTGGGGATCATTCTACCGCATCTGGTGTAGATACACGATAGAGGTAGCCTTCATTACGACTCCAGTCCTCATATCCACACCATCCACCTCTGGTGCAGTTATGGAAACACAAGGAATAGAGCCTATTGATACATCATTTACTGCTCCATAAACTTCATATTATGCGTTCACACCACTAGATTTTGAGAAATTGGTCAACAGAGCAGACAGGCACGAGAATTAGATGAAGTTATTTGCTGAGCAGCTGGAAACTTTTGTGGATAGAGCTATTGCGGTTGTGTTGGTACCATATGAAAGCCTCCATTCTTGGATTGATGACATGGAGGCAGGAGCGAATAAAAGGCTAAAAGATTTGATAGTGCCCAACATAGCGAAGTTTGCGGTTGAGTTGGCAAAGACCCAAGCTGATATCCTCTAGTTGCAGCAAGAGAGGCCAACCCAAGTGTTTTTTCTTCTAGTCTTTGAGGAGTCAGAGGAGTGGGAACCCTTCATTGACTTGTTGGGCGAACAACCTAAAGCCTCGGGCAAGCTTCCAAGAGAGGATGATAAGGATAATGAAAAATCACAGAGGAGGAAGCATAGAAAAAGGGAACAAAAGTGAGCAAACCTCCTTGAAGCTCAACAACCCTCTAAAATAGAGGAGGACTTGAGGCTAAATGAGTTGCGAGCTCGTATTGGTGGAGCTTCTTCCAGTTCGTCACCAAGAGCCATTTATCAGACCAGTGGTGCCGCAATTTCTTCAGAGTCATAGATTCTCATCACTCCATATTCAACTGCGAAGGTTGCTCCTGATGATACTTTGACTGCGTCGGTCACCACTAGTGCACTGTTGATATTCCTAGGGTTACTAAACTCCAGCCAATTTTTCCAGACTCACAAGCCTATAGCTTCTCAGGTATTCCCTACTTCTAACACTTCATTCTGGATATATGCATCATGGACAATGCATCTTTTTGTTTATGGGGGTGGGTTACCTATAGTCTGTCACACCATTTGTGGGTTTTTGTTACCGCATTTCTCGAGTGTGCTATCTAGTAGAATTGGCATTTTATGTTGTTTTCAATATTTCATGTTTTCTTTTGTGATTGTGGCTGTAAAAGAAAAGTAGGTAAACTTAGAGCAGTCTGTAGCAATAATCTATTTTAAATAAATTGTTGGAAAATGGAGACCCTTGCAAATATTTACATGGCATGTGTGTATTTGTGTATTATATTGACCACAGTGGATCTGTGCATGACATTAGATGTATATAGATGTAGCAACTATGCTTTAACTAAAGAATGAACTTGATAGTTAGTAGTTGAATTGCAATTCTATGCTAAGTGTGTGTGAGTTAATTTTGTATCATTCTTACTCTGTGTATGCATCTAGAATTTGCCCGATTTATCTTGCTAAGATTGTAGGGTAAATAATTGGAAAAGGATCATAGGCCATTTTTGGTTAGTCCACTAAGCCTATATGACCCTCCAAAAAATGTTAATAATTCCTTAATCCCTGATTTTGAGCCTAATTGACCCTGTCATTTCATTAGCCTATTCACCTTCCCTGTTTAAATTTAAATCTTTTATTTTGGCCCTGGTCCCTCCTTGAACATTGTGTACCTCAACTTAGGCAATCTCCTAAGTTGAGGATGACTACTATAGAGGTATAAGAAAAGTAGATGGGGTACGAAAAGATCATCGAGTGATGAAAGAGAAATTACGGGTGTAGCGTGTGGTATATATATATTTTAAAAAAAGATTGAATAAAAAGAAAGTCGCACCTGTAGTGAAAGAAGATGATTGAACAAAAGGAGAATAGGAAGAAATATTGGGTCATAAGTAGAGCAATGGTGTTGTAGTGTCAAGGAGGGCTCAGTACTAATTCCTAAATATATCTTACCCGTCCCCAAGCCTACATTACAAGCCAAGAATGTCCTGTAGTGATCCTAGTCAAGTGTCTGAAAAACTGAAGCAGTGCTAATAAGGGCAAACCTATGGCAGTGTGTGCATTGTTTTGATGTCTTTGTGAGAGTGAGTATTTTGGTTCTAGTCCCCATGTAAATGATTTTGTGTGTGATTGGACTCTTTGTGGTGAGAGCGCTAAGAAAGTACTATTAATTGCTGATTGTAAGAATAGTTGTTGTTTGTATATTGCAAAGTGCTTTATTGATATCATAATATCATCCTTAGATCCTCATGAATCAATATGTTCACTTATTTCCATATCCACATGTTTTGTTTGTAAAAAAGAAAGGGCTTGTACTTTTAAAATGATCTATTTTAATCCTAAGGATTGTTGCAATTTATCCTAAGTTTATTTTATTTTAAGTTTGCGTATCGTGTGTTGCTTAAGGACAAACAAACATTCTAAGTTGAGGGTGTTAATGTGCTAGCAATTGACGGCACAGTTGATGCTTTTAACCATGAATAAATGCAAGTTCTTAAGAAACTTTTGTTAGATTATTTTTGTTTCTTATGTATAATAAAATAGACTAAGGTAAGAGACGGTGTGAAATGTATTAAAAAACCAAGTGATGGCCAGTCTGATGGCTCGTCAACCTTGTGATAGACTGTAATTTCCATCTTCAAGCTTAAGCAGTTCATCATAACATGCATTGGAAAGTGACGACTAATCTGATGGCTCTTCAACCTTGTGATGGAGCATCAACTCTACCGTCAAACTTAAGCAGTATCTATACAAAAATAGGGAGTCTTGAAGACCACAGTGACAGACCTTCAACTAGATGATGGGCCTTCAAGCTTCGCATCACTACTTAGAGGGATCAGATAGCCATTGGATAAGAATGACGGCCCAAGTAATAGACCATCACCTTGTCGGCGAGCTGTTAACTTAAGCGTCAGACAAGAAGCGGGCTTTCAATTTTAAGTATAATTTTTATATTTTCCTAGGCTATAATAGCAGTTTCGAGGTCTATTTTCAATATCAGACTCTTGAGAGCTAAAAACATTATATATTGTACGTTACTTTTGAATTTTTGAAGAGATTGATCGTGGTTCTTGAAAATTCATTGAAGATTGGGTTTCACTTTTATAAGTTGAATCTTCTCATTATGAAGATTTCTTGTGTGTTCTAAACATCATGAGTGGATAAGCTCCATTACTAGGGTCTGTGTAATCCATAGTATATTGACATATTTGGGGTGATTATTATGTGGATTCATATAGTGCAAATGTAAGCATTGTTACTTCTTTTGTATTGATTGATTTCTAATGGTTGCAAACATTAGAACATGCCCTAGGTTTAACTTTCTTGAGTAATAAGTATCAAACTGGAAAAAAGGAGTAACAACAAGGATTTGAGGTTTTTAACACTCGTCTAAAGGGTAATACTATAACAAAATTGGCCAACTTAGGCAATTATCGAAAGTCTTTTGTTCTTCACTCTTAGTTTGAGAGAATAAGAGTGATTTACATCTAAGTAGATTGAGAAACATTTATATCTACTAATTCAATCGATAGCTTGCGTATGTAGCACTAGTAGAGTCCACTATCATTAGTCACCCGATGTTATCATGAAACTATGATGATCACAATCTTAGTTTCGTCTCTTATTTAATTCTACATTATTAAAATACTAGTCAAAGTATCCGCGCTTCACGCGGTCATTTGAAACCATTGACTTTATGAAATAATACTTTTATAAATTTAATCAAAGTAAATTAAATTGATTAAACAATAAATATGCGTGCAAAATAACTTTATAAATTAAACAAATGACAAATATAAATTTATTTCTTTCAATTAGCACTGACACTTTTTCTTTTTATAGTATCAAGCCATAAAAATATGATATATACAATATGAAAAAAATATATCAGCCTTTAGAACGACAATAATATATACCTTACATATGAATAACATAGTAAAAAATGTTAATTGAGAAAAAGAAAATGATAGTAACATATTATCATTCATCCTTGAATCAATCATCTTTGATTTTATTTTATTATTTAGCCTTTTGCTTTCTGAAAGTGTTAATATTTGGAATTTTAGAAGAATTAAATAAATGTCAACGTGAAATATTAATTTTTTTTAATAAATAAATAATTATTGGTAAAAGGAATAATAGAAAGGTGAATAGATATTCTAGTTATAACTTAATATTTTCTTGTAGAAAGTCCACTCCTCCCTTTTACATTACATATATCATTTAAATGGCCCAGAAAAAAGTATTAAAATAAAAAATAAAAGGGAGTATATTTCATGATTGCCCAAAAAATCAACTAATTATATATATATTTGAAGGAAAAAGATATTTCAATAAATTAATAAGTTCCTTAGGTGCTTTATAATAAATCAGGATACCAAAGTGATAGGGTTCAATTTAAGACTATACTTTTATTTCAATGTTAGTCTAGAAATACACATCTATTACTTTAAGAAGCATTTACAACTTGCAGTTTAACTTGAAAATCTATCCACACTTCTCTGCTGAATGTGAGCAAATAATTTATTGTATAGTAAATCAAAATCAAATTCACGTACAAATGAAATGGGCGAACAACCGAACCCTTAATTCATATTAAGTTTCATTATGACATATCAAATGACACTTACAAGTTGAAAATTTCAAATGCATAAATGTTTTAACCAACAAACAAGAACTACAATATGAGTATTTGTCTCAACAACTTGAAATGAATGCTTAACTCTAAGACGTAATGTGGTTTACCTTTTTCTAGATTACGTGCATAGCTAGAGTTTTCTATATACTATACCTGAATTTAATTATATTGTATTTTTATTGCTTGATATGTCTTGGGACTACAAAAGTTTTACTCTAGTCATGTTCCTAAACGGGTTGTCCGACATAACATCCTTGAAGTCATGTCAAAATTTTGTTACTTCTCGTTTTCTTATCATGGTTCATTGAGCATATCAAAGGCTGATAAGGTTTTTAAGGTCTTTATGTTTTTACCATAGGCATACCAAATTTGAATTTATCTTCAAGAGATATCAGTATAGATCTTTAAAAAAACAATTTAATTGTACCTTCAGCAATTTCAGTAGCAAAAACTCAACGCAAATGCTCAATTAACATATACTTTAGATATCAATTCATAGGTCTAATAAATGACATTGACCTTCAATATATATCCTACCACCATTACACCAAAAAAATACAAATCATTATCGAAAAAAATTAGATAACCCAGAAACTGTAGACTAATGCATGCATTAGAGGAGGAACGTTCATTATTCAAAAATAAGAAGAAAAAATCATTCCATTATGATTTTTCTAGATGAAACTTAGCTATCTATATTTTATGTAATTCTATTTAATGAGAAATATTTTCTTATATATTCATGTCGGTGGTAAAAAAAGGTTTGAGTAATAGACACAATCTCTTATTATACCTTTAACAAGCTTCTTATCGTTCAAAAGCTGATGTAAATAATTGCTAGGTACAGTAATAGAAATGTAACTCCTGCAGATTGCAGTAGCGAAGTCATATTGATGATTAAACATATCTAATATTTAAACAAAATTAGATCAGTCTCTTTCAAAAATAAAACTCAACAAAAGAAACTATATATTGAGATCAGATCTAAAAAAAATCAGAAACTTATCAAACTCACTAACTCAACAACTGAAGGTTCAAAAAATCAACTCAATATAAAAAAGATAATTTTTCAGAAAATTGCCAAAATCGATGGATGAAGGACATAGAACTTTTACAAATTGGTTGTAGAAGCCAAAAGGGAGAAGAGAATTGAACCCCGATAAAAATCTTTGAAAGTCATCATAACTTTCTTCTTTCTTTTTTCTTGTACTTTATAAGATATTCTCTAATCTTTTTGTGCCTCTATAGTTTTAGATTGGAGATTTTTGCTTTAGCTTTTACAAATCAAATTAACTCAATTTATGAGAGGTATAAAGTAAGATTAAATAAATGAAGAAAGATCATTAACAAATTTTAATACCTGTTATTAATATATTTCAATACCTTGGTGAAATAATGAAACAATAAGAATTCTCATATATTTTAAATGTAAAATTTGCTGAATAACTCTATGACCCTCATGAATGCTGGCTGTAACTTGATCACTGGTAACCTCTGTAAAATTTAATACAATATGAAAATTCCATAAAAAAAATGCTTGATTTTTTGGTTAAAAATATTTATTTTTAATCTAAAAATGTTAAGAATGCCAGCAACTTATACATATATAGAATTGACACAACTCAAGTAGGTTAAAGTATAAAAATACAATAGAGATCTCATTTTCAAGAACTTATTATACTAACATATATTTTCTTATAGGGATAAAAAAAGATACAGAAAGTACGCCACATGCAATTTTTAATTCGCTAGAAGATTAAAAGAAGAACTTTATAGCTTCTCCATTTAAAAAAACTATAGAAAATCCAAGATTTACTCAAGTTTAAGCTAATGAATCGGTAAGTGCTATTAGCCATAACTCAAGGGAACAACTTCAATGCAGAATACTAATTTTGGTTGGTCATTCAGAACCTCTTGAAAAGAGAAGCAATATAACAATTCGGTGACATGTTCATTTCAAGGGTAAAACATCTTATTGATATATGTAAATTTTTTTTCCAACACAAATGTCATCATCAAATTATCTTGAATCCACACATCAAAGAGCAAATTAAAATTGAACTGCTTGTAGGAATTTAATGCAAATGTGTAAGGGCAACTTGGTGACCAATGATATAAGAAAATATCAAGAGTTCACTCCAAATAATATTTTCAATAAAAATATTAGCACGTATAGTTCACATGAATCCTTTATAAAGCAAGATTAGAACTTCTCTATTGTATGTGTATGTTGTTCAACATCAAAGTGTCACGCCCCGCCTTGGGGGTATGACTGACACCTGGTGCCCTATTAGGACCTAAACTGCTAGACTACTGAGCCTAAGCACATCTGGTGCCTGGCTGGCTCTAACTCAGATTCAAGGAATCAATGGGCTATATAACGACTGTAAATATAGCCTCCGATTGACTGGGCCTATAGCCACCTGTACTGTATCATCAGCTAACCAGAATCATTCTCATATAGGGAAACCTATGCGGGCCAACAAGGCCACCATGCTGTCTAGTTATCTCTAACTCAATATAATGAATACTAAACATTTACGTGACCGGCAAGGTCACCACTACTATCTAAATACGGCCCCACACGGCCAACACAATCAACAACACTAAAAAGCTGAACATACGCACGGCCCAACACGGCCGGCACAACTAACCACAGGAAAAATATATACAGACTGCAAGCCTCTAGAAATACTGATAAGACGGTCGGGACAGGGCCCCGACCTACCCGTGCTATACAACAAAAGAAAATGATATAAACCTCTGAAATATCAAGCTCCGGATGATAGGAGCTGATGACTCTGCGCTTGCTAGGATCACGAGGGATCGGCTCCTCGTCTACGAGTACCTGCAGGCAAGCAATGCAGCGCCCCTACAAGCGTCAGTACCACAGGTACTGAGCATGTAAAGCAAACTGAGATATACAACTAAAATGGGTAACAACAATAACATGACATATAAGTAGGAAGTAGCTGAATCTATCTGGCTGAGCATAACTGGGGGGAGTTTACCTATTCTGTACCTAACTGGTGTACCTGACGATGTGTCTTCCTACTGTCTATCAGTATCTAATAGCACATATAGATATACATATAAATACACACAATACCTGACCGACCCCCATAAGCCGGAAGGTGCCAACCAACACACAATCTATTTACCCCTACCCGGGTCTAAACCAACCAAAAATAAGTCACTCCACTCATCTGACAACTGTGAGCTCCTCCTACCGGCCCCCTTGGGTACGTAGCTCAGGCCTTGGCCTCTGACAATAAACTGTGTCTGAGTCCGAAGACTCCTGCCTCTGGGCGCAAGTGCTCACGGGGTAATCTGCTGCTGTATCTGTGACTGAAACTGTCCCTGAGTGCAAGCACGCAATAGGGTAATTTTATAAAAATCTGTATCTGAAACTGCCCCCGGTCACAAGGGCACACAGAGTAATCTGCCCCTGTAAACAGGGTAATCTGGCTCTGCGCAGAGCGAACTGAACTTCCCCTGCAAGCAGGGTAATCTGGACCGTATTATTATGGTGGTCAGCCATCATCGTCTCTAGGCGGACGACATCGCCCAGCTGGTGGCAGTATCTAAATCTGGTATCGACACAGCTATAACCCAGGGGCGAAGGGGATGCTAAAGGGTGCCCACATGCCATAACAAGTCTCAACATGCAAAACACATACACAACAAGCATGCTCAAATGAAAAATACTAATCATATTCTGTTTACACTGTTTCTGATTGTTGGGCTAACTGCTACCTAGCCTTTATCTGTTTTATTTGATTATTGTTACCCGTGATCTGGAGCTATATCAGTTTCTAGAGCCATATCTTTTTCTGGAGCTACATCTATATCTGGAGCTATTCCTATATCTGATTACTGACCTGATTACATCCGGATATAACTCAATAACATTGGACATGCCATCTATAACTGGATATAGCTCAATAACATAAGATGTGCCATCTATTACCGGATACAATCTCAACAAATGTAATACATACTATCTGTTATACCCCGTAGAATTTCCGGCACCTAGACGACCTATTCGCACGTTGGTTAAGCATATTAGAAGGCCATACGTGTTAGAGAAAGGTCGGGAAAAAGATCGGACGAGAAACCCGTCGAACCATCGCGGGAGGAGCCGAGGCAGAGCCCCTCCGCGATGGCAGCGTGTCACGGAGGTGAGGCCTCCGCGATGGCTCCGTGACACGTTGCCCAGGTTCAGGCCCAAGTATATAAAGCCCCACTTCAGTTTTAATTGATAAAAACCTTTAAAATTTCCAGAGAACAGAGGGCAAACGTAGAGGGAGGAAAAGGAACGAAGGAAATTATATAATTTTCGTCCGATTACGCTGCCAAACGTTGCCCAAACTCAAATTAACCTCAGATACCAAGGTATTTAGCAGCAGAGAGCATTCCTACGGATTCAGTTTCGTAAAATACGGCCGACGAATCGTCGAGCCACCGAGTTAAGGTAAGTGGAATTGCTCTAAATTAATGTCTATGTGTTCCTAGCTGAGAAGTGAATATTTCTCCCTTCTGGGCCGCTGAAAAATAGCGAGTTTTCGACCGTCTTTCAATAAGCCTATGTTTAGGCTATAAACTATATCGAAAGTGATGTTGCTCTTTACAATAAAGCCGTATTTAGAATTAATTGACGTATTTATGAATGCAGTTGGGAGAAATTAGTTGATGTATCGGCCGAGCCTCGTCCGACGGACGAATAGTTCAAGGATAAGGTATGTAAAGCTCGTTCCCTCGGCAAGTTAAGTAAATTACAACTTGTGTAAGACTTACTAGTACGATATAGATTCCAGTATAAGTGTTAGAAACTGCACAACATGCTCAGTATGTGATGTAATACGAAATGTTAAGATATTGTTGTATTCAGTTGAAACCCCGCAACGCAATGCAATATCCGTAAAGCACTTCAGAACCAGAATAGCAGGCTAAAATGGAGTTTAGAAAGCATGTTAGGAATAGGAAATCATGTTAATACAGAAACTTAGTAAACAGTATAGTTTTTAGCAGAAACACTATCTTGTATAGCATTTGCCCCAGTACAGCCCGGCAGGAGACTATATTCATATTTATATATATTTACCTGCCTCAGCACGTATTAAATACGTACAGATTACTATCATTAGCTCAGCATGTAATATATACGATACCTTACCCCTATTAGCCTGAGCATGTGAGATACGCAGACAGTATTACCAGTTGAGACCGTTGTATTGTTTGGGGTTGGACTACCTAGCATCCATGACCGCCCAGGGTTAATAGCTGTATCGACCCGTTCGCCAGAGGATGAGGATACGTCGCTCCACGGAGTGGCATGCCGTCCCACAGGGGACGAAGATGGGATGCCATTTTTCCCTATATTTGTGCCTTGATCGGCCCTTACACACCCCAGTCGAGCGGATACGGCCGGGTGCAGATTCAGGAGTCCTCCGGACTCAGATGCAGTTATAGTCAGGGGCTCAGTGAGCCCAAGTGCCTACCCAGGGGACCGGCAGGATGCTTACGGGATTTATAGGAGATGGGATGACCGGGGTAGGGGTATAGATTCTGTGCTGGTTGTACCTCCCGGCTTGTGTGGGCCGGGTAAGGTTTGTGTATGCCATGTTATGTTATGTATGTTATGCCATATTACATTAGATACGAGCAGATTAGTAGTAGAATGATACGTCTCCAGGTATGACTCCTACTCCCTCCAGTATGGTTAAGAACAGGTACGATTTACACCATCAGATAGTTAATCTAGTTCTTCCTATTTCAGTTTCGTCAGTTATGTTATTGATTTCAGATATCTCTTTCAGTTATTGCTTTACATACTCAGTACCAGCGGTACTGACGCCCGGTGGGGCGCTGCATTACTTGCCTGCAGGTACCCATAGACGAGCAGGCGATACTACGTGATTCCTGTCAGCGATCGGGTATTCAGCTCCTGTCCTCCGGAGGCTGAATTTCAAAGGTGTATTTCAGTTCCTTTTGTTGTATAGTACGAGTAGGTCGGGGCCCTGTCCCGATCAGTTCTATTGCTATTCCTGGAGGCTTGCAGTCTGTATATATTCCCTGTGGTCAGATGAGCCGGTCGTGTGAGGCCGTGCAGTTGTATAGCTGTTAGTACTCCTTCTTTCTATTATGATGGTCGTGTGGGGCCATAGTTTGCCAGTAGTGGTGACCTTGCCGGTCACGTAGCTTTTTAGTGCGTTATGATTGAGTTGTAGATAACTAGACAGCATGGTGGCCTTGTCGGCCCGCATAGGTTCCCCTGAATTGATATGTTTCTGGTCAGCTGTTAGTACAGGTATAGAAGGCTATAGGCCAATGGGCCGGGGGCTGTGTTTACAGCCGTTATATAGCCCTTTGTTTCCAGATATGTGAGTTAGAGCCAGCCAGGCACCAGATGTGCCCAGGCTTAACAGTCCAGCAGGTCAGGTCCTAGTAGGGCACCAGGTGCCAGTCATACCCCCCAAGGCGGGGTGTGACAAACTTGGTATCAGAGCAGGTCGTATCCCAGGGAGTGTGCAAGCCGTGCTAAGCAGAGTCTTGTCCATGGATGTGTTGTGCACCACATACTATGGATGGGAGGCTGCAAGGCATGATAGGATGGTTGTCTTTTATTCTTATTCAGTCGTGCTGTAGAGCGGTACAGTATAGGGTTGAGTCCCTAAAAGCTTACCATATTCTTTGGTTACAGATAATGTCAGACCAGCGCCATCCTATCACAGGTCGGAGCTTAGATGTTGCAGCAGGGGAAGGCACCAGCAGGATGCCTCACCCTCGCTTAGAAACAGCCCGATCAGAGGGCACTACAGAGGCATCGTCCCAGCCTCCTCAGCAGTCTCCACCACGTCAGGAGCCACTTGGGGCGACACTACCTTCAGTAGTCCCTATACCGACACCTTCCGACCAGGAGGTTAGGAGTGCTGTAGTTATGTTAGCACAGATGATGGCTGCTCAGCGTCAGCCAATGCCATCCACAGTTGCAGAATCATCAGGAGGGCCCGGTAGTTCGAGGGTCCAAGAGTTCTTATCTTTGAATCCCCCAGAATTTACAGGTACGGATCTGACAGAGGACCCTCAGGATTTTCTGGATCAAATGCAGAGAATCTTTAGGGTTATGCATGCCACGTCTATCGAATCAGTTGAGTTGGCAGCATTCCGGCTACGGGATATCGCCGTGTTGTGGTATGAAAGCTGGGAAAGGTCCCGACGGAGAGATGTTTCCCCTCCCACCTGGTCCAGCTTTTTAGCAGCTTTTCTGGATCACTATTTGCCGCGGGAGATTCGACAGGCTCGGGTAGACCAGTTTCTGCATCTGGAGTAGGGGGCCACGAGTGTTCGGGAATATTCCTTGCAGTTTGATTCCTTAGCCCGATATGCACCGGCCTTTGTTGATACCATGGCATCCAGAGTGCACCGCTTTATTATGGGGTTGAATCCAGAATATGTTGAGATTTGCATTACAGCCACACTGCGAGAGGACATGGACATTGCTCGAGTTCAGGCATTTGCCCAGAATATTGAGGGCATCAGACAGCGACAACGGGAGGTCAGAAGGGTTAATCAGGAACAGCGTCGCTGGGACAGGCCAGTTGAGTTACAGAGAGAGGCCCGGGGAGGACCCAGGCCACGATTGTTAGACAGGCCGCCCAGGCCCCCGCCTCCGCCACAGTCGCAGGGGGGTAGATTCAGCCGCAGGGGGCAGTCAGAGACTGGTAGGGGCTCGCAGATGGCAGATTCACCATTACAGAGGAGGGCGGAGCAGAGTAGGTATACCCTACCTCTTTGCCCTATATGCAATCGACGCCATCCTGGAGCATGCAGATATGGCTCCACCGCATGTTATATTTGTGGCCAAGAAGGCCATTTGATGAAAGATTGCCCAGCCAGAGGTCGAGAGGATCGCGAAAGATAGGATAGGGCATCAACAGGGTCACGAGCCACAGCATCCTCGACTAGGCGCATGCCCTCAGTTTCAGCAGGCAGGGGTCGGGGCAGATCAGGGGCCTCCAGTACAGGTGCGGGCCCAAGCCGTACATATGCCTTACCAGGGAGGCAAGATTCAGAAGCGTCGCCTGATGTTGTGACAGGTATGCTAACTATCTGCTCACACCCTGCTTATGTGTTAATTGATCTAGGGTCTACTTTGTCCTATATTACTCCATTTGTGGCACGAAAGTTTAGTATTGTACCAGAATCATTACAGCAGCCCTTCTTAGTATCTACGCCCGTCGGTGACTCTATCACAGCTAGCCGAATCTACCGCGGGTGTACAGTAGAGATTGCTGACCGTCAGACCACAGTAGATCTGGTCGAGTTAGAAATGATAGACTTCGATGCCATAATGGGTATGGACTGGTTAGTACCATGCTTTGCCAACGTTGAATGTTGGACCAAGACGGTCCGATTCCACTTCCCAGGAGAAGCAGTACGGGAGTGGAAGGGCAGCACCGCTACGCCAAAAGGTAGGTTTATTTCCTACCTTCAGGCGAGAAAGTTGATATCTAAGGGGTGTATTTATCATCTGGTCAGAGTTCAGGATGTCCAAGCAGAATCTCCGACACTCCAGTCTGCCCCAGTGGTGAATAAATTCCCAGATGTATTTCCTGATGAGTTACCTGGTATTCCCCCAGAAAGGGAAATAGACTTTGCTATCGACTTGTTACCAGGTACTCAGCAAATATCAATACCTCCCTATCGTATGGCTCCTGCAGAACTCAGAGAATTAAAGGAGCAGTTGAAAGATTTGTTAGATAAAGGTTTTATCAGGCCGAGTACTTCACCGTGGGGTGCGCCAGTTTTATTCGTGAGAAAGAAAGATGGCTCGCTCCGAATGTGCATAGATTATCGGCAGCTAAATAAAGTTACAGTAAAGAACAAGTACCCGCTTCCCAGAATTGATGACTTATTTGATCAGTTGCAGGGAGCCACGTACTTTTCTAAGATTGACTTGCGGTCCGGATATCACCAGGTCCGAGTACGTGAGAGAGATATTCCTAAGACAGCGTTCAGGACCCGATATGGACATTTTGAATTTCTAGTTATGTCCTTCGGGTTAACGAATGCCCCAGCGGTCTTTATGGAACTGATGAACAGTATTTTCAGACCTTTCCTGGACTTGTTCGTGATAGTATTCATTGATGATATTCTGGTATATTCACGCTCTGAAGCAGATCACCGGACTCATTTGCGGACAGTGCTCCAGATTCTCAGGGACCGCCAGTTGTATGCCAAATTTTCGAAGTGTGAATTCTGGCTTAACTCAGTGGCCTTTTTAGGGCATATCGTCTCAGACGCTGGTATACAGGTAGACAAGCAGAAGATAGAAGCAGTTAAGTCATGGCCTAGGCCTACCACCCCGACTGAAGTTCGTAGCTTTCTGGGCTTGGCAGGATATTATAGGAGGTTCGTTGAGGGGTTCTCGACCATTGCAGCACCTCTAACTAAATTGACACAGAAAGCAGCAAAGTTTCAATGGACAGAGACATGCGAGCAGAGCTTCTAGGAATTGAAAGACAGATTAACCTCCGCTCCAGTGTTAGCATTGCCGGAAGGCACAGAGGGTTATTCAGTCTATTGTGACGCGTCAGGTGTTGGGTTAGGTTGTGTGTTGATGCAGCATGGTAGAGTGATTGCATATGCTTCCAGACAGCTGAGGAAACACGAAAAGAATTATCCTACCCATGACCTGGAATTGGCCGCAGTAATTCACGCCTTAAAAATGTGGAGGCATTACTTGTACGGCGTCCATGTTGATATTTACACAGATCATAAGAGCTTACAGTACATTTTCACTCAGAGGGAGTTGAATCTGCGGCAACGCCGCTGGTTGGAGCTGCTAAAAGATTATGATGTGAATATTCTATACCACCCCAGAAAAGCTAATGTTGTAGCAGATGCCCTGAGCCGTAAGTCAATGGGGAGTTTAGCGTATTTGCGACCTGAGAAGCAGAAGTTAGCCAAAGAAATTCATCAGTTAGCTGGTCTAGCCGTTCGAGTAATGGAAACAGAAAATAATGGAGCAGTAATTCAGAATTCTGCGGGGTCATCATTAGTTACAGAGGTAAAAGAACGACAGTATGAGGATCCCGATTTAGTCCAGCTCAGAGATAGAATTCAAAAAGGTAAGGAGCCAGATTTTCAGATAACCGAGGATGATGTGCTACGCTGTAAGGGCCGCCTCTGTGTCCCGAATGTCTCAGGACTTCGTGGGTAGATCATGCACGAGGTACACTACGCTCGCTATTCCCTTCATCCAGGGGCGATGAAAATATACCACGACATCAGAGACATCTACTGATGGCCAGGTATGAAAGCTCAGATAGCTGAATTTGTATCTAGATGTTCTAATTGTCAGCAGGTGAAAGCAGAGCACCAGAAACCGGGCGGTTTGACACAAGAGATAACGGTACCTATGTGGAAATGGGAAGCGATAAACATGGATTTTGTAACAGGGTTACCCCGTACTAGACGCAGAAATGATTCCATTTGGGTAATAGTTGATAGGCTGACAAAATCAGCTCATTTCCTGCCAGTGAGGGCTACCTTCTCAGTTGAGGATTATGCCGAATTATATATCAGAGAAATAGTTAGATTGCATGGAGTGCCGGTATCTATCATTTCAGATAGGGGAGCACAGTTTACAGCTAGATTCTGGCAGTCGTTTCAGAAAGATTTGGGAACGCAGATTAACTTGAGCACATCATTCCATCCTCAAACAGATGGGCAGGCTGAACGTACAATTCAGACGCTCGAAGATATGCTACGAGCGTGTGTGTTAGATTTTGGGGGTAGCTGGGATGAACATCTTTCGTTAATTGAATTTGCTTATAATAACAGCTATCATTCAGCTATTCAGATGGCGCCTTTCGAGGCATTATACGGGCAAAAATGTAGATCGCCGGTGGGCTGGTTTGAAATAGGAGAATCAGCATTAGTTGGCCCAGACATTGTTCGGCAGTCCGAGGAAAAGATAAAGCTTATCCGAGAACGTTTACTAACTGCTCAGAGCCGCCAGAAGTCTTATGCAGATATGCGGCACAGAAATCTAGAATTTTCGGTAAATGACTGGGTATATCTAAAAGTGTCCCCGATGAAAGGGGTAATGAGGTTTGGCAAGAAAGGCAAGCTTAGCCCAAGATTCATTGGGCCATATCAGATTCGGCGAAGAATAGGCCGAGTTGCATACGAGTTGAACTTGCCTCCAGAGTTAGCATCTGTTCACCCAGTATTCCATGTTTCTATGTTAAGGAAGTTCGTAGGGGACCCTTCTACAGTAGCTCCAGTTCAGGATGTTCAGGTCACAGAAGAGTTAGCATATGAGGAGGTTCCCGTAGCTATTTTAGACAGACAGATTCGCAGACTGAGAACTAAAGATGTTGCATCTGTCAAAGTATTGTGGCGTAACAGAAATCGGGAGGAAATAACGTGGGAGGCTGAAGAAGATATGAAAACCAGATACCCTCACCTATTTCAGGCCTAGTCAGGCGACAGGTATGTCCGTATTATTACTTATACAGTACCTTATGGTTGTATGTTTGTAAATGATAAAGAAAGATTGGTATCTAGTTATCCAGTGGATCTTAGAATATTGTGTTCAGTGCCTGTGTTAGACTTTTCTGCATTTCAGGTTTTTTGCTATAGTCCATATTATAGGGGAAACTCTGCCGAAATTTTTCTAGAAAGTAAAGTAAGTAGTCCTCTAGATAACAGTGTACATTCGAGGACGAATGTTCTTAAGGGGGGGAGAATGTTATACCCCGTAGAATTTCCGGCACCTAGACGACCTATTCGCACGTTGGTTAAGCATATTAGAAGGCCATACGTGCTAGAGAAAGGCCGGGAAAAAGATCGGACGAGAAACCCGTCGAACCATCGCGGGAGGAGCCGAGGCAGAGCCCCTCCGCGATGGCAGCGTGTCACGGAGGTGAGGCCTCCGCGATGGCTCCGTGACACGTTGCCCAGGTTCAGGCCCAAGTATATAAAGCCCCACTTCGGTTTTAATTGATAAAAACCTTTAAAATTTCCAGAGAACAGAGGGCAAACATAGAGGGAGGAAAAGGAACGAAGGAAATTATATAATTTTCGTCCGATTACGCTGCCAAATGTTGCCCAAACTCAAATTAACCTCAGATACCAAGGTATTTAGCAGCAGAGAGCATTCCTACGGATTCAGTTTCATAAAATACGGCCGACGAATCGTCGAGCCACCGAGTTAAGGTAAGTGGAATTGCTCTAAATTAATGTCTATGTGTTCCTAGCTGAGAAGTGAATATTTCTCCCTTCTGGGCCGCCGAAAAATAGCGAGTTTTCGACCGTCTTTCGATAAGCCTAAGTTTAGGCTATAAACTATATCGAAAGTGACGTTGCTCTTTACAATAAAGCCGTATTGAGAATTAATTGACGTATTTATGAATGCAGTTGGGAGAAATTAGTTGAAGTACCGGCCGAGCCTCGTCCGACAGACGAATAGTTCAAGGATAAGGTATGTAAAGCTCGTTCCCTCGGCAAGTTAAGTAAATTACAACTTGTGTAAGACTTACTAGTACGATATAGATTCCAGTATAAGTGTTAGAAACTGCACAGCATGCTCAGTATGTGATGTAATACGAAATGTTAAGATATTGTTGTATTCAGTTGAAACCCCGCAACGCAATGCAATATCCGTAAAGCACTTCAGAACCAGAATAGCAGGCTAAAATGGAGTTTAGAAAGCATGTTAGGAATAGGAAATCATGTTAATACAGAAACTTAGTAAACAGTATAGTTTTCAGCAGAAACACTATCTTGTATAACATTTGCCCCAGTACAGCCCGACAGGAGACTATATTCATATTTATATATATTTACCTGCCTCAGCATGTATTAAATACGTACAAATTACTATCATTAGCTCAATATGTAATATATACGATACCTTACCCCTATTAGCCTCAGCATGTGAGATACGCAGACAGTATTACCAGTTGAGACCGTTGTATTGTTTGGGGTTGGACTACCTAGCATCCATGACCGCCCAGGGTTAATAGCTGTATCGACTCATCCGCCAGAGAACGAGGATACGTCGCTCCACGGAGTGGCATGCCGTCCCACAGGGGACGAAGATGGGATGCCAGTTTTCCCCATATTTGTGCCTTGATCAGCCCTTACACACCCCAGTCGAGCTGATACGGCCGGGTGCAGATTCAGGAGTCCTCCGGACTCAGATGCAGTTATAGTCAGGGGCTCAGTGAGCCCAAGTGCCTACCCAGGGGACCGGCAGGATGCTTACGGGATTTATAGGAGATGGGATGACCGGGGTAGGGGTATAGATTCTGTGCTGGTTGTACCTCCCGGCTTATGGGGGCCGGGTAAGGTTTGTGTATGCCATGTTATGTTATGTATGTTATGCCATATTACATTAGATACGAGCAGATTAGTAGTAGAATGATACGTCTCCAGGTATGACTCCTACTCCCTCCAGTATGATTAAGAACAGGTACGATTTACACCATCAAATAGTTAATCTAGTTCTTCCTATTTCAGTTTCGTCAGTTATGTTATTGATTTCAGATATCTCTTTCAGTTATTGCTTTACATACTCAGTACCAGCAGTACTGACGCCCGGTGGGGCACTGCATTACTTGCCTGCAGGTACCCATAGACGAGCAGGCGATACTACGTGATTCCTGTCAGCGATCGGGTATTCAGCTCCTGTCCTCCGAAGGCTGAATTTCAGAGGTGTGTTTCAGTTCCTTTTGTTGTATAGTACGGGTAGGTTGGGGCCTTGTCCCGATCAGTTCTATTGCTATTCCTAGAGGCTTGCAGTCTGTATATATTCCCTGTGGTCAGATGAGCCGGTCGTGTGAGGCCGTGCAGTTGTATAGCTGTTAGTACTCCTTCTTTCTATTATGATGGTCGTGTGGGGCCATAGTTTGCCAGTAGTGGTGACCTTGCCGGTCACGTAGCTTTTTAGTGCGTTATGATTGAGTTGCAGATAACTAGACAGCATGGTGGCCTTGTCGGCCCGCATAGGTTCCCCTGAATTGATATGTTTCTGGTCAGCTGTTAGTACAGGTATAGAAGGCTACAGGCCAATAGGCCGGGGGCTGTGTTTACAGCCGTTATATAGCCCTTTGTTTCCAGAAATGTGAGTTAGAGCCATCCAGGCACCAGATGTGCCCAGGCTTAACAGTCCAGCAGGTCAGGTCCTAGTAGGGAACCAGGTGCCAGTCATACCCCCCAAGGCGGGGTGTGACACTATCTGTAGTCTTGCTAGTTCATTATACTGCTTTTACAACTTCCATTTTGGTTATTACGTAAGAACACGCTGAGCTACTAGCTGATACCACATCACTATCTAAAATCATCTGACTATCCGTTATTCTGATTATCGCATGATACGTAATGTTATACTAGCATGCTTGCTGGAAATTGTACTAAAATCGTTCCTGTACGCTGGGTATCTTTTATTAGCCTTTATTCTATTTTTTTTCTAGACTGTACCTCCTGGCTTGCCGAAGGAATAGCTTTACATACCTGGTTTCTGAGTACCCAACTAACCGATGTGATTTCCGTCGGTACATCTGCTGTTTCTCCCAACTACATTCATATACATGTCAATTAGAACTAAATACACCAATATTCTGAAAGAAAACATCACTTTCGATATATATTTATAGCCTAAACTTTGGCTTATCGAAAGACGGTCAGAAACTTGTTATTTCTCGAAAGTCCAGAAGGGAGAAATATTCACTTTAAGGCTAGGAGTATATTGACACTAATTTGGAGCAATTCCACTTACCTTAGTTCGGTAGCACGACTATTCGTCGGCCGAATTTCGCCAAACGAAATCCGTAGGAATGCTCCTCACTGCGCAATACCTCGGTATCTGGAGTTAATTTGAGTTTGGACCGCGTTTTGCGGCGTAATCGAAAGAAAATTGCAATGGAATCTTCGTCCTCTCTGTTTTTCCCTCGACTTCTTTGGAAATTATATGAAATACAATATTTAAACCGAAGTGGAGGGCTTATATAGTTGGGCCTGGACAGGGCTAACGTGTCACGGAGCCATCGCGGAGGCTCCACCTCCGTGACATATTGCCATCGCGGAGGGGCTCTGCCCCAGCTCCTTCCGCGATGGTTCGACAGGTTTCTCGTCTGGTCTTTTCCCGGGCCTTTTCCTAGCATGTATGGCTTTCAAATACTCTTAACCAACACACCATTAGGCTATTTATTCATTTAAAATTTACGGGGTGTAACACAAAGTTTAAGGACATGACATCTCACATCAAAATAATTGCGGTGATAAAGGTCACACAAAATTATTATTCTTTTCCTTTTTTGATAAGTGCAATTGAAGACCAAGTACTGAAACACATAGACAGTTAAGAGTATTTAGTATTTTTAGATAAATAAGGTTTTAAGAAATTAGAGGAAGAGACACAATTTTTAGGATTAGTGAAATGGTTTCTGATTTTTTTAAAAATAGAACAGTCAGGAAAAAAATGACTTAGCTTATTTTTTTATTGCTTTTCTAATAAGAGTAGAAAAAGAACTCTATTGTATAATGATGAGTGATAGGTCCAATATAATACCATAAGTAGTTGATTTCACAGTTCATTCCAGTTTGTGCAGCTGATCAATAAAAGAATAGATGCAAGTGCAGAGAATGTTATGAATTTTTATCATCCCATTAATATATCAAAATGGGATAGAACCGTAAAATTTTCTGTTCTTACTTTTTTTTTATTCATTTTTAAAAATAAAGGCGGCTCAAAGTTGTAACCAAAAGCTTTACTTGCTTTTATATAATTTATTGGTGTTCTTAAAATTTAAACTTTTATTTTGGTTTTCAAATTTAAGTCAACATTGGGCAAATCTTGGGGTAACTATAAAAGTTATCGTCGTATGACCAGGTTACAGGTTCAAGTTATGAAACAAACTCTTGCAATAATGTAAAGTAATATTGCATAAATAAGACCCAATTTGATCTGATCCTTCCCTAAACACACTCATAGCGGGTTCTCAATGCACTGGCCTATTTTTTTCAAGGTTAAACCAAAGGGCACGTGCTATATAATTACCAACAAATATTATATGGAATAAGATTGATAACCAAGTCTGTCTGTCTTTTTAATGATAGACAATAAAAATAATTATTATATATATTATGAAATTAATTGGTAAGTAGTGGCAGGTATGCAATATCTCATTAGTTTCCGGGGGGAGAGACTCATGTTCTTACCTTAAAAGAAAGTGTAGAACTTATTCTGAAACTATTTTAAACATTTAATTATTCTAATTCTAAGTACGTTGAAAAAAATAAAAAGAAAATACTCCCTCTTATTCTTAAATACATAATTATTGTTAGGACTGTCCAAACTCCTAAAGGGCTCCAACTCATTGTGTGGTTGCAGTCTAGTAGAAACAGAAGAACGGAAGAACCTGAAACTTTTGTATGTCAAAATGTTGCGTCTTATTTTGCTAAAATTTCAACAGAACACGTGTTACTAAAATCCTTCAAGTGTAAGAATATATTTTTTGTATATTTCATGAAAGATTAAATGAATCTCATAAATAGGCATAAAATTGACCAAAAGATGCATTTTTTAGTTATGTAATTAACCTAAGTATAACAAGAATTCAAGAATATAAATTTAAAGATACATGAAACATCAAATAAACATTTAAAAAAAACTAAAAATCGCAAAAAGAGAAAAGAGAAGATTTACCTTCAAGGCGAGGAGTAAATTTGGGCAGAATCTCTAATCGAGAAGAATAATTCTTGTCCCTTAGCTTATCCTCTATTGAGGTAATAATTCCTAAATTAAATTCAATGTTACAGCCAAGTTTTGTTTCATAGAATAAGATTGATAACCAAGTTTGTCTGTCTTTCCAATGATAGATAATAAAATAATTATTATATTTATTATGAAAGTGATTGGTAAGCATTGACCAGTCAATATCCCATTAATTTTAAAAGGACAGAGTCATGTTCTTATCCTATAAAAAAGTATAGAACTTATCATGAAACTGTTTTAAGCATCTAATTATTCTAATTCTAAGTACCTTGACAAAACTCAAAAGAAACACTCCTTATTCTAAAATACATAATTATTGTTAGGACTGTCCAAACTCCTAAAGGACACCAATTCATTGTGTGGTTGCAGTCTAGCAGAAATAGAAGGGTGGAAGAGCCTGAAACATTTGTATGTCAAAACTTTGCATCTTATTTTCCTAAAATTTCAACAGAAGAGGTGTTATTAAAATCCTTCAAGTGTAAGAATGTAATTTTTGTATATTTTGTTAATGATTAAACTAATCTCATAAATTGGCAATAAATTAACCAAAAGAAACTAAAAATCACAAAAAAAGAAAAGAGAAGATTTACCTTGGTGGCGAGGAATAAATTTGGGCAGAATCCCTAATCGAGAAGAATAATCCTTGTCTCTTATCCTCTATTGTGTTAATAATTTCTAAAATAAATTTAATGTTACAACCAAGTTTCATTTTATGAAATAAGATTGATAACCAAGTCTGACTGTCTTTCCGATGATAGAAAATAAATGATTATTATATTTATTATCAAAGTGGTTGGTAAGCATTGACTAGTCAATATCTCATTAATTTTAAAAGGAGAGAGTCATGTTCATATCCTATAAAAAAGTATAGAACTTATCATGAAACTGTTTTAAGCATCTAATTATTCTAATTCTAAGTACCTTGACAAAACTCAAAAGAAACACTCCTTATTCTAAAATGCATAATTATTGTTAGGAATGTCCAAACTCCTAAAGGACACCAACTCATTGTGTGGTTGCAGTCTAGCAGAAATAGAAGGGTGGAAGAGCCTGAAACATTTGTATGTCAAAACTTTGCATCTTATTTTCCTAAAATTTCAATAGAAGGGGTGTTATTAAAATCCTTCAAGTGTAAGAATGTAATTTTTGTATATTTTGTTAATGATTAAATTAATCTCATAAATTGGCAATAAATTAACCAAAAGAAACTAAAAATCACAAAAAAAGAAAAGAGAAGATTTACCTTGGTGGCGAGGAATAAATTTGGGCAAAATCCCTAATCGAGAAGAATAATCCTTGTCTCTTATCCTCTATTGTGTTAATAATTTCTAAAATAAATTTAATGTTACAGCCAAGTTTCATTTTATGAAATAAGATTGATAACCAAGTCTGACTGTCTTTCTGATGATACAAAATAAATAATTATTATATTTATTATGAAAGTGGTTGGTAAGTATTGGCCAGTATATAATATCTCATTAATTTTCAAGGGAGAGACTAATGTTCTTATCCTTATAAAAAAGTGTAGAACTTATCATGAAACTGTTTTAAACATCTAATTATTCTAATTCTAAGTATCTTGACAAAACTAAAAAAAAACACTCCTTATTCTTAAATACATAATTATTGTTAGGACTGTCCAAACTCCTAAAGGACTCAAACTTATCGTGTGTTTGAAGTCTACAAGAAACAGAAAGGGTGGAAGAATCCAAAACTTTTGTATGTCAAATCTTCGCGTCTTATTTTCTTTAAAATTCGAACATAATAGGTGTTACTAAAATCCTTCAAGTGTAAGAATGTATATTTTTGTATATTTTTTAAAGTTTAAATAAATCTCATACATAGACAATAAATTAATCAAAAGATGCATTATTTTAGTATGTCATAAACCCAAATCAACCAGGAATTCGAGAATATAATTTTAAAGATACATGAAACATCAACTAACATTTAAAAAAAAACTAAAAACTATAAAAAGAGAAAAGAGAAGATTTACCTTGGTGGCGAGGAGTAAATTTGGGCAGAATCCCTAATTGAGAAGAATAATCCTTATCCCTTATCCTTCATTGAGGTAGTAATTCCTAAAATAAATTCAATATTACAGCCAAGTTTCATTTCAACTTCTTTCTACTGCACTATATATTCCTCCATTGATATAAAACAAATTGGAAGAAGATACATGAAACATCAACTAAACATGTAAGAAAAGCTAAAAATCGCAAAAAGATAAAAGAAATCCAGAAGAATAATCCTTATCCCTTATCCTTTGTTGAGGTAGTAATTCCTAAAATAAATTCAATATTACAGTCAAGTTTTGTTTCAACTTCTTTCTACTGCACTATATATTCCTCCATTGATATAAAAGAAATTGGAAGAAGATACATGAAACATCAACTAAACATGTAAGAAAAGATAAAAATCGCAAAAAGATAAAAGAGAAGATTTACCTCGGTGGCGAGGGGTAAATTTGGACAGAATCACTAATCGAGAAGATTTAGTCCTTGTACCTTATCCTTTGTTGAGGTAGTAATATCTAAAATAAACTCAATGTTACATGCCAAGTTTGTTTCATCTTCTGTTTACTGCACTAATATTTCTCCACTGATGTAAAAGGGATTGGAAGAAAATTCTTTTTGATCAACAATTCCCGAGAATTTGATATATCAACTTATCTATCGCTCTTTTTAAGATGAGAGAGGGAAAGATGCAAAAGAAGATGCAGAGAGGGAGGAAAAGGAAGAGGGAGAGGAAGCGAGTACTTTTGACAGAAGTTATTCGAGGAAGAGACGTCAATTATCAGGATGAATAAACGTGACTATTGGGGTTATTTTTTTTTAATTCTAATGAACAGAGTGGAAAAAAAGGAGAAAATACAGGAAAAAAGATAAATGAGATTCCTAGAGGTATGACACGTAGGCGGGTCTAAGTCCCTCCTTTATATAGATATATAGATTGTTAGTGTCTCTTGATTTCAACTGATATTAAGACACGCACAATTTTTCCAAATCCCCATTTGATGAAAATAACTGACTAAAAGTAAGATAATCACATAACACTAAGTTTTCACCTTATTCCCTGTGGGATTCGACCATAACCTAGTTGGGTTCTATATATGACAACGACCACATTATACTTCATACTATAGAGGTGTAATTTGGGCGCATCAACCTCCCGAGGTTTTTTTTGTGCCAAAAATGATCTTCAGAGGTTATTTTTTATAAAAAGATATTAAAAAGAATTAAAAGTAGACCTCCCGAGGTCGGTTTTGCAAATTAAGGAATTTTCTATTTTTTGATGCTAAGAAAACAAACCTTAGATGGTCGCTATTAAAGTAAAAACATATTTTTTAAAATTCAACCTCCAAAGGTCTGTTTATATTTTCCCAATTTTTAGAGATCATTTTAAAAAAAAAATTTAGTAGTGAGAGATTCAAGCCTGATCTTGGACTCGAGATCCAATTCGATCACAATTTGGGACCAAGCCCCTAATTATAAAAAATAAAAATAAATTTTAAGTAGTAAATAAAAATTATAGTTTATTTTAAATCTGAGCTAGAATTTGACTAGTATTAGGCTAAATTGAAGATAACTTAGTAATGTATACTGGGTTAGGTTAAAATCAACTCAATATAAAATTATTTTGTGCCAACCAATAAAATATTAGACGAATTGAATGGGCCATTAATATTTGGGTCATATCTAACACCCCTATTGGCAATCATTTGAGAGGTACACTTTCTAATGTTCAGCGAGCAAAAGATTTGCGAGAAAATTCAAAAATGACAAATCCTTGCTTTGAAACTTTTCGGCATGAATCGTTCCACAAAATTTTCTATAGAAGTCGAATTGTTATGCTTTTGAAAATTTTAAAAGTTGAGTCCGCTATTAAAAGTGGCAAAATTAGCCTAAATTTATATAACCCACCCAACTCGTCTAAATTATAATGGGTTTGGGTTAGATTGATTTAGATGATGAGTTGATTTGGGCTAGTTCAAGTTGACCCATCAAAATCAATAGTCAAATATACCCATCATGATGCTCAAGCTGGACCCATGAAAATGCTTAATTTTAACTTCTAAGGTTTAACTCTAGTTTAAGATTTTTGCATATGAATAATTATATTTTTTCATAATCATATATTTCTATAAATATTGATTACTATAATTATTGTTACTGGTGAAATATTATTATTACTTACTTTTTGCAAAATAAAAAAACAGTAAAAAATGGTATAAATCTAAAGGAAGAGTAAGTTACTTTGTACAACTCATAACATAAGTTATTAATGTTCTATAGATAATCTACAATGATAAATATCTCTTTTTTTTTCTTTTTTTGCACCCATGAAATAATATTTGTACAACTTTTTCTGTTCATTTTCTTTCTAGTTTTGGGTAATCAAATGGGTTTTGAGTTTGAATTTTGGATATAGAAAAAAACATTGGTAGGAAGATTGAGTCTTACGAGATATGAATTCAAATGTTGAGGTCTTAAAGTAGGCACATGATATCAGGTGAAAAATAAAAAAAGTGTGAATATTTTCACCCCACATTTAAAATTTTGTTCGTCCTCGAATAACTCTTTTATATCTCATGCTATAAGAAAGCTTAAAGATTACCAATTGAAGCAAGATTACTTAAGTTAAGGCTACATCGAATAACCTAGATGACAAGATCTTATCAAGCATGTTATCTTTAGCACATTTAAATTCATTAATAACTATGTTAATACCTCCTAGCCTCAAGACATGATTCTATAATATTAGAAAACTCATGCGAGTTAACCAACCAAGAAATCAAATATGAACCTATCTTTTATCAATCATGTGCCCTCACACAAAGGGAGTTCCCTATATTCACTCACAATAAACATGTTCACACAAATGGGTACAATAATAAAATTTCGCTTACTCTCACAAAGAATTTCACATGCAACATACAATGAACCATAAGCTTTCCCCTAGTATACTACTCTGCTAATATAGGGACATCTAAAAATAAGATCAAGTAGGACTTTTCAGATTGTATAGGCTAAGGGACGGGTAAGAAGTATCTTGGGTAGTAATAGCTACTATCTTCTCTAAGATATTTAATATACCATATTTTCTCATTAAGCACTATATTCAAGCAACTATTTCCCCCCCTGCTATTCTCATCTATCAACTTCATTTGATTTTTCATTTATTTAAGCATGTACCAGAGCTGTATGCATTATATGAACATAAAGCAACCGACCGGAATCATTCAATACAACGGTATGAACACGATACCAAGGCAAACCCATGGAAATACCTATATACCACTAGTAGGGAGTAATCACTTATCAAACACTTTTTTTCAATTCTTTTAATCTTTTTCTACTCCCTACCAATAACAGAAGCATTTTTAAATATTTTCACCCTTAGTTTATTCTTCATACTTCCACACCCAACTATCTCCCCTTTTTTCAATGCTCACTCTCGTAAGTCCTATATATTTTTCACTTTAAGCTCTTAGGAGTTTTTGGATCAAATTTAAGGTCAGCTAAACGTAAAAGGTTAAGTTGCTTGTGTGGCTACAAAGTAATAGGCTAAAGGCTTGATGGGGTTAACTAGGATCATACATTAAGCGTAGGTAAAGAAAAAGATAAAAGCATGTTTAATCAAAGAAAAACCTATATCATTTCTTACATGTAACATTCCTCATTTCTCTTTGCAAACACACCAGGAAAGCTCTAGATATCAAATGATCGAATGGATTACACAAAAGCCTCACACTAACTACATATGTTTAACTCAAGACGAATCCATATAGATTCTCAATTAGGCTAACCACATGAATTTAAAATTAAGCACAAATCATACAAGATTCATTCATGAGCCAGGTGTCTCTAATGAAGACATTCAATTTACATAACATGCTTCTAAATTTAAAATCACTTGCATCTTTCAGTCATGTATAGCACTTAACAAAAGCACCTAGCATTCAACTAGTTAAGGATTCTTAAAAAATCCTAAAGACTAATTTTTCCTTAAGACGGTTGTCATTCATTCATCATCGGAAAAAGTCCCTATTATGCCTAAAAATAAAATTTTCATAAAAATTAAAAATTATTCTCGATTCAAAGCCCCCCATCCGGGAAAAGAACAAAAATAAAAATCAAAGGATGGGTGAAGTGTGCTCTACTTAATATTTCAAATAACACAATTTTAGACCAAGCACATACTTCACCCTCATCAAACACCAATATTTTTAAAATTCTCTCACCCTACACTTAAAATCATGCTATGTCCCCAAAACATTAATTAAAGATATAATAGAGGTTAGGAATACTTCCTTAGGCCTCTCAACCTAGCTAGCAGTATGTCACACTCCAATTTCCATCACAAGGGTCAGTGACCCCATGCTCATGCTTCACCATGATCCTTAGCTTCACTTCTCTTGGTACTTAGATTTCCCCTCAATCTGCACTAAGAAAATAGAAACAAAACAAAAGGTGACATTATACAAATACAAATAAAGAAAATAATTATTATCTTTGCTACAACTTGAGTTGCCTCCCAAGCAGCGCCTGATTTTAATGTCGCAACATGACGTGAGTTACATCCCATCAAGATGTCCTCAATTTCATCTTCTCTTTTGGGCTCAGTCTTTTTCTCTCCTTAACTCTAGAGGGAACATTATTAACACATTTCCTCTTTTTCATCTTTCTATCCTAACCACGATCACCTTTAAGTCCCTTTGGCACAGGCTCAGGTTCCCTTTGCAACTTGTGGATTTCCTCTACATCAGCCTTGGGCTATTCAATTAGAGCATTCAAATTAATGCTTGTCAGCTTGCACTCCTCCACCCCACACTCATCCTCTTTTACCCTAGTTATCATACTTAGATTTCCCTCTCTTAAATTGATCAAAGCTCCACCAGTTTCCAAGAATGGACGTCCTAGTATGATTGACACCTGGTCATCCACTTCATAATCAAGAATGATAAAATCGGTCAAGATTACGAACTTACCAACCTTTATGAGCACATCCTTAATGATTCCCTCTACTCTAGAGTGATTTGTTAATACAAACCAAAAGTATTAAATAAGGATAAGGGCATTAAGTTTACACTTTCCCTTAAATCACACAATGCTTGCATCAGCTCACTTCCACTAGTTTGAATTGGAAAGGTGAAACTCCTAGGGTCTTTGAGCTTTTTCGAAAGCTTTTTCATCAAGCTTGAGCTACACTCTTCAGTGAGTGATGTGCTATGGATTTACAGCATTATTGACACTCAAAAATAAGAAAATAGCATGGACTTAGGTGTATTTATGTGGATATGAGGCAGTTTTCTTTTGATTTCAGGATAAATGAGTGTTGGAACAATAAATTGCAAAAGGAAGCTAAAAGTGTAAAAAAAGGGCAAAAAGTGCAGTCCACAGTACGATCTGTAGGTTGGACCTACAAGTCATACTGAGTGCCTTGATAAAAAGCTGAAAGTTTAACCTGGAAGACTGATCCCACGAAACTTGTCATGGATTGTACCATGATGGTATGAGTTGTGGTAAGCCAGTCATGATGAAATTCTGAAGAATTGCACAGGAGGCTGATTCTCAATATGAGAGGACCTTACAACCCGTGAGAAGAAGGTACAAGTCATACCCATACAGGTCGTGGTGAAGTTCAGACAAAGTTCAAAGTACCAGAATCAAGCCACGGGTGCAATGTACGAGTCATAGGATGAAGGTACGAATCGTACCTTGGCCAAACACTTAGACAAAATTCAGCCCACACTTCAAGCCACGAGTCAATGCCACGGTCCGTGAGAAGCCCCTATGAGTCATAGGAGGAACCGTGACGAGCTCGGCGACAGATATGGAAAGCAGTCCTATTAGTTTAGGAAAATGATTCTTGTGTCTCTATAAATACGTTTTATGTTTTATTTTTCAAAGAGTATGACGAATAGACTTAATTTTAGTAGGAAAACATTGTAGTAAGCAATTTTAACATCACTGAAAGAGAGAATTGACTTGGTTCAACCTTGTGATAAGCCTTTTCTTGAACTCATATTGTTCTTGCTACTTGTTATTTAAGATTTTGAGGATTAATTGAAGGAATCGTTTTTCTCAATCATCTTTGTAAGTATTGTTTTATGTCTTCAACCATGAACACAATTCACAACCTTGCAACTATGAGAGGCTAAAACCTCCATATCTAGGGTTGTGGGAATCATGGTGGATTAACAAGCTAGGATTGCACAAAGTTACTATAAAATCAATTCTAATTACTTATATTGTAGTCTCTTCATCTTTAATGATTCTTAGTGGTTCCCAACATTAGGAAGTGCCTGAATTCTTTACTTCCTTTGGTCGAAGAGGTAGAGATTAGGAAAAGAGAATTACAACAGAGCCTTAATCTTGATGATCATTATAATAATTTGAGCTGTGGTTGCAGGATAGTTATATATGGAAATTAGTGTTACGATTAGTTTGCAAAAACTCATGATACTTGGTTGAGTAATTGAGGATAGTCATTCAATAGGGATTGGTAGATCGTTTGAATGAACCTAAATTATCAGTTCTGTAAGTAAGTATTGGTAAAGATTATGAGTGTATACCCAAAGCTGTTATGAACCCATGGGGAACACAAACCCTAGTTATCCTTTAATTATTGATTTGCAAAATATAATCCTGACTTTTATTTATTTTTATTATTGATTTTTATTAGAATTCCCCCCATTGTGAAGTAACTACCATACGAGTTCATCTATTAGCTATAATCTAGATCTTCCATATTCCTTATGGGATCGACCCCAACCTCTAAGTTGGGTTCTTTATTGACAACATTCGTATCATACTTCAGTTGGAAGTGTGGTTTGAGAGTTATCGAAAAGTGGCGCCATAGCCGGGGAATACGTCTAAGACTAGGTTACTAGCTTGTATTTGACTTGTTAGGTAGTTATTTCCTCTTTTACGTTTTTGTTTGTTTTGTTTTGTCTCAATCAGGGCACCTCTTGGCAATGCCAAGAATCCAAGACAGTGGAGGATGAGTCCAAGTTCCTTGATGAATTCTAAGTAGTCAAGATACTTACGTCGTGCCATGACGTTAAATCAGGCACTGCTTGGGAGGCAACCCAAGTGGTAGTTTGGTGAAATCTGAGTAACCAGACCACCTGCATCGTGTTGCGACGTTAAATCAAGCGCTTCTTGGGAGGCAAACCAAGTTATTAATCTAATGTGTGCTTAGTGTGCAGGGAAATAAAAAATAGGTGGCAGAAAAATTGCTGAAACAATAACTGCTACGGTTCTCAGTACGACCCCGAATGGCTTTCTACAAGCCGTAGCAGTAGTCATGGTGAGGTGCTCAAAGCACTGACATAGAGTCATCATATGAATCGTAACTCTCGTGTACGAGTCATAGGATACACTTGTAGGTCCCCAGGTAGGTCTTCTTTAAAAACTTTGCATACGAGTCCAAGGGACGAGCCGTAGCTTCATCGTACAACTCGTGGTACGAGTTATGATGGGTCAAAATTACCCGATTCGGCCTAGATTTTAAAATCTTCCCTTACCTAATTAAATTTCAAAATCCACACTTATCCCACGCGAACACCTCACAAACCCACAACCCACGACTTGAGAAACCTCTTCTCAAAACCCGTAACTTCTCATCATCAAGAAAGTGAGCAAAATGCTTTGCTTCAACTAAGTGTGCAAAGCCCTAGAAGTTGACTTCCAGTCTATGAATCGACAATAAAGTAAGTATTTGGTTTCAAATTTCTTTAATCACTCATGAACATAGGATGAAGGTGCCAAAGCTCAAACCCCTGTGAGTCAACTGTGATGCTCAAAACAAGGAGTTCAAAAAAACAAGAAGGACAATGTTGGGTTGAGCTTGTAAACTTGAATTCTTAAATTTTTGGACTACGGGTCAATGAGTAAAAAAAGGGGAGGGTTGAGCACTGTAAAGATAAGTTCGAAATATGCCTAGACCTAGGGGGTAATCTGAGTACCATAAAAGACTTAAAAAGAATCTCTACAAAACTGGGTAAAGAAAATTTGAAACTATATGAGACACAGTACGGACCGTAGGTTGTCACTACGAGTCGTACTGCGCACTCGTGTCATGAACCTGAACACAGTTGCATGAAAATGTCCTTCCTACGATTCGTGGAATCAATCTACGGGTCATGCCATGAGTCGTGGAAAAATTCAAAACAACACAAATGCAAGGCCTCATTAGACGACTCGTAGTACAGGTCGTACCTAGTGGTACGAGTCATACCTGCGAGTCGTAGTGAAAAACAATGGAACATCTGGGACTTCTCATGGGTCGTACCTTCATGGTACGACTCGTAGTGAGGACCCGTGATAAGTTCTGAACTTCTCTTATCTGATTTTTGTTTTTCAAATCAGAATGCTAACCTCTTTCTCTACAGGTACAATGACATACAAACGCAGGGCAGACAAAACACAAGCCCACAGGACATTGATTGATGAAACAACTGACTCAGAGTCTGACAAGGCTGGAGATTCACCGAGTGGTTCACTTGAGGATTATCAAGTAGACACCGATGGAACTAGAACCACTAGGACAAGATCAAAGGCCCAAGTCTGAGTAGCAACAGGTATGTCCTTTTCCCTACATGCTTATATTTTATGCTTCGGGGACGAAGCTCATTTTTTTAAAAAAAGGGGGGGTGTACTTGTATTTTTGGAATTTTTATTCGTCTGAGGGTTTTTCTTGTCATGTTTCTTTTCCCTCAGACATGCGATCTAGTAGAACCGGCATGTGTTAGGATTTTTATTTTTAGTCGTGATTTTTGTTTGATTAGAATGTAACTTAGGTATACTCAACCAATGGATATGCACTAATTTTGTGGTTTTTGAAAAAATTGACTGTTCGACGCAAAACTACACGCAAGTGCATATGGTCGTACAAGCAGTAAAGTGGCTTTATTTCAAGCCAAGTATCGATCCCACAGGGACTGAACTACGGTAGTAATTAACCTAAGCGTTAGTGAATGATATCTCTATGAATGTAGACAACCAAACAAATAATGTTTTATGAGTTAAGATTACTAAGTAATAAGAATCTAAGTCAAGATTATAATTTGAAGTCTGAACAATAACAATGAACAAGCTGAGGTTAAGGAAAGCATGCAAGGATGTAATTTCTTAACTCAATTCAGCTAATCTTCTCTTCGGTTGCTAGTCAGGAATTAATTGCCTATGGATTGGATCTTTGGACTCCTATCCAATTAAAGAATCATGAGACCTTATTCTACATTTATGTGATATAAGAAACTCATGCTCTAGCCACACATAACCGATTCCATAAGTGACTAATACGACTTTCAGATATATTTCTATTCTGAACGTAAATCTTTTCTCAATTTTCTCAGCTAAGAAAAGATCATATCCTACCAATTCACATCTGTCCAATTCCTTTCCCTTTCAGAATCAAAATTGGATTTCTAAGATATACACTAGCATTGGCCAAATATTAATGTAGTAAAAACAAGAATTGATAGAACAACCATTGAAGAAAAGATGAAAACTAAAATGATTAATGATTACATTCCTCTACAATTATCCTTAACCTCAGCAAGAGGTGAATTAGCCACTCATTTATGGATTAAACATCTTCAAATAAGTAGAATTCATACAAGCAATTGAAATTAAAGAGAAAAAGGAAGAGAATAACCCTAGAATTTTCGTCCTCTCAACTGCCTGCTACCTACGTTCTTGCTCAAAAAATTTAGAATGTTCAAAATAAAACCTAAGTGTGCTATTTATACTATTGAGAATATTTCCCGGAATAACAAGCAACGTGACACGGAGTGTATTGCGGACCCCCACTGGAACTCGACTCCCAGGTAACTGCACCTCAGCGTGGCATGACATGTATCGTGGAGCCTTGCCTCCGTGCCACGGAGGTACGCGAACCTCCACTGGAATTTGACATATTTTAATCATCCCAGGCAGAATGCCTCTGCGATGGTAGCGTGACACAGCACCATCGCGGAGCCCCTATTTTTGCCAACTTCCCTTGTCAACTTCCACTTCTTACTTCCAAGTCCATTCCCACATTTCACCAACTTGTAGATTATCTTCCAAAAATTCCTTCTACCTGAAAAACAATACTAATCATGTTGGTTAGTATAAATTCACATTAATCAAAGAATTACATGAGAATATACACATAACAATAGATAAACAAGTAGAAATGAAGCATTTGAGTATCACATGGGCATGAAATTCTGCCCAAGATCACTTACCCCACACTTAAAACCTTGTTCGTCCTCAAACAATACTCTCACATCTCATGCAATTGAAACCCATGCATAGCTAGTTTGGCTCGACCATTCAAGCTACAGCTATGCAGATTATTTAAGATAGCAAATCATCAAGAAAACATGCATGGTTGCATCAATACAATGAAGTACACCACATTAAGACCTCCTAACCTCAAGAATCGATTATCGATCTTAGCAAACTCGTGCAAATCAACTAATTAAGACATCCGACACGAAATTTTATCTCTCCTCAAGCATGTGCCCTCACAACACAAGAGAATTACCCCATTTGCCATCATATGATTTCCAAAGCACTACATGTAGGGCTATATGAATACGATTTCGCTCGCTCTCCCAATGAATTCACATGCATCATGTCATGAACCATAAGCTTGTCTCTAGTGTTTTACTCCACTAATATAAGGATGTGTGATGTAAGATCACGTAGGACTTAATGGGTTGTAATGTAAGCTAAGGAACTAGTCAATACTGGGCTAACCAATAATAACAACTAGCTTCCCTAAGCGCTTTTCAATACATCCCACCTTCATTACGGACATTGCTTCTTCCTCCATCCTCCCATTCTTGAATTTTCTTCATTGTTTTTGTTCCCATTTCTTTAAGCACCCTCGACTTACTAGCAAAGAGTATTTATGCATCTTTATTTTTTTCTCATTCATTGATTTTGTTACTCTCTACTATTAATTAACCAATTTCAACAAGTGCACCTTTGACCTTTTCTTTAGCTTTCACAACTTCCGTTTTCCTTCCGTTTCACACTTCTCACTCCTTTACACTTTGGGAAAATTGTTTCTCTTAAGCACTTAAGAGTTTTGGATCAAATTCATGGCTAATGAAAAGAAGGAATTAAGCTCGGTTTGTACCTCTCAAAGAATAGGCTAAAGGCTCAATGGGGCTAACTAGGATGTAACATTCAAGGTAGGTATGATAAGGGAGAAACTTTCGGTTTATTCAAAGAAATGCCTACATCCTTTCCTACAATCACAATCCTTCATTTCGTTTAGTCTACACACCAGGCAAGTTCTAGACACTTCACAATAGAATGGAATAGTCGAAACTTCACCTCACACTCATTGCACATGCTCAACTTAAGACATATTCACAAACTCTTCAACTAGCTAATTACAAGAATTCACTATTACGCCTTGATCACACCGAATCGAACTCTATGGCCTAGATATCTCAACATGTTTAACACATTTGCATGCTTTCATACGAATCACACTTGCATCGTAATATCATGTACAACACGTAACAAGAATTTCAAACCATTAAGTAGCGACACGTTTGGGAAACAAACAAAAGAAAGAAGAAAAAAAGAAAAAAACTACTCTTATTGACTACATTTCCCTTAAGACGGTCGTCATCCATCCATCATAGGGAACAATCACTATCTACAACGTCGGTTCAACGAGACTATTCTTGGGAAAAGCACCGAAAATAAAAACCGAGAAACCCAACATAAAAAATTTCAACAAAAAATTTCGATAGAAAAAGATAAAGATATAATTGAAAAATATTTACACATCACACACAACAGCAGCTCAAGATTCATTACAACACCAACATCAATTACATAACACAAAACACAGAGTCACAGGATCACAATTTGCACAATCACAACAAACATAAACAAAACAGCTAGAACCTAACTACTTCCACCCCACACTTAATCCGAACACTATCCCCAGTGTTCACATAATTGCAAAATATCACAAAGGTTGGGTGGTGAAACTCCCTGATCAATCAAAGTATTCAATTTCTTCATCAGGTGCCAGCGCTTCATCTCCCATATCAGAATCGCCGTCGCCGTCCTCATCCGACTCAACATCTGAGTCCTCCCGGCGTGTCTCCTTATCGATAGGGACATCATCATCCACGAGCTCCATAAATGCGGGCCCCACTTTGCATAAAGCCCGGGCATTCTCGTTGAATGGGTAATCCAACTCGACCTGCCACATCTCATCCTCCGTTGCGGGCCTTCCTCCGATGCGTAACTGCAACATCTGCATCCCGTACATGCGGGCCATGTATTGATCATCTCGAGCATGTCGCTCGGCTAGTGTGAGCACCGGACCATAAGTAGTGTCAAGTGCCTTGGTTTTGGTGACATCCAAGGCACGCCTGTCAATCTGAGGGATGTAATCTAGGGCCTCCTCCTCAATACCGTGGCCCCTTAGGAACGTGGTAAGAAGACCACCAAACCCATATCTATGCCCCTGATGCAGTCGGGCTCTCTTCATGGCGGAGATGATCACTGCCCCAACATTGATTTCCAACCCCTTCATCAGTGCGTACACCAGACAAACTCTATCCCGGGTGACATCAGTCATGTGCACCCCCGGGATCAGGCACGAACAAACAATCTTCAACCAAATCCAGGCCTCCCTGTTCATCTGAGAATAGGGCAATTTCTGATGGTAGCCCCTTTCCTTGTGCCTACCCCACCTGGCTGTCGATCGGGCTCCACATAAGGTGCGTCCGATGTCCACATAAGGTGGAGTGATGTTCAGCTGACAGAGGACATGAGTGTCTGTGTCCCGCGCCTCCAGGATTGCATTCAAATGGTGGGGTTCAAAGGTGACAACCTATCCTCTGATTTTGATGGTGTGGCTGCGCAAGGTCGGGTTCAAATTGGCATAGAACTGCTGGATAAGATGGAGATTGCACTCCCTGGGTTCTTCGAAAATGAAGTTTAGCCCAGCGGTGTCACTCCTGTGTACAATCCGTGGAAATTCCTGTGCCAGTGGTTCCCATGCTATCTTCTCCTCCGGGAAGTATTTGGTTTCTTTGTGTTTAGCATACCACTTCTTCCCCTCATCAGTCACCCATCTGGTTCCGTACTGTCGGCGCTGCCCTCGAGGAACCGCTGGTGCTGCTGGTATGCTGTCCCCAATCTTACTCTCTTTCTACTGCCGCCCGATGTGGATGCACCCTTTCCCTTGTCCTGTCTTCCTAACATTGTTCCTATACATTCAAACATACAGTCCCAATGTTATTCAAGTCATAATTAGCTACAACTAAGGTTGGGTTTAATTGGATCACCCCACACTTAGTCTTTAGCCACAATCAACAAAATTCGACAAGACATTCATGATTTTGCCATTCTTAGCATTCAACATGCTTAGTGCATTCATATAAGTAGATGGAACAATTACTTTGTACTACTCATACTTCGTACAATGAATAAAAATTTCTCCATCGATTCAATTATATCATCATTAGCACTTTTCAATTTTACCACAACAACCTATGTAATTCTCCAATTGCATTCTCCCGAAAATCCCTCTTCTAACTTAGCATATTCAACATCAATCACAATACATTTCACTTCAAACAACATGCACAACCCAATTTATCAACATTTTAATGCATTTTGTCTTCTTCCTATTCAATCCTCAACCCTAGCTATCAATATCGCAAGAATTTCAACAAAATATGCAACCATTGAGTTAATATACTCACAACGATACTATGAACATCATTCACTCATAACTCAATTGATTTCAAGCTTATTTCTCACTTAGGGCAAGGTTTCATCACAAAACATGTTCAAGAATCGAAAATTTGAGCAATACTAAGGAAAAATTCAAGAACATACCTTTACTTCAATGAAATTGAAGACAACTCGAAGGAAGTTGATTACTAAGTCCGTGTCATATTGGGGGAGAAGGGAATTTTGGGAGTGGGTCACGGAGGAAATGAGAGAATAGGAAAAAATATGAAGGAAATTGGGGTTAAAAGGGGGTTTTTTTCGCGCGGGTTACCCGGTGACTAGAGGTGACCCCACGCGAAATACACCTCAACGTGTCACGGAGGGTAACTCGGAGCCCTGCCTCCGTGACACAGAGCCATCACGCAGGTGTTCTGGAATTTTAAAAAAATTCAGGAATACCTTCAACGAGTCACGGAGGGTAACGCGGAGGCCCTCCTCCGTGACACAGAGCTATCACGTAGGCTCACTGGAATGTGCCGATTTTATTTTCTTACCTTGATTTTTTTCCTTTGCACTTTTTTTGTATTTTATCCCTCCGTTCTACCTGAAAATCATTCAACCACAAGAAATTCGTTAGAACTCATAGGTTGCCACTCAACAAATTTTTTTTTTCTTTTTCTTTGTTTTTCTTTTTCTCTTTTTTTTTCTTTTTTTTTCAAATAATCCTACTCTTCTATTACAACACATTCACGGGTTGCCTCCTATGCAGCGCCTGGTTTACCGTCGCGGCTTGACGCTATTATCCTTAATCATCCTCTAGAGTGATGTACGTCTTCTCTTGAATAACGTCCTCACCCCAATAATGCTTACATCGTTGCCCGTTTACCAAAAATGTGGCACTTCTATCTTCTTGCCACAATTCCACTGCCCCGTGTGGGGTCATTCTCACCACTTCAAACGGCCCTGACCACTTGGACCGCAAATTTCCTGGAAAAAGCTTTAACCTTGAATTAAATAACAACAATTTCTGCCCCGGCTCAAAGATCTGATGCACCATATGCCTGTCGTGCCACCTTTTAGTTTTCTCCTTGTAGCATTTGGCACTTTCATAGGCATGCCATCGAAACTCATCTAGTTCACTGAGTTGCATCAACCTCTTCTTCCCTGCTAGCTCCGGATCCATGTTCAGCTTTCTCACGGCCCAAAAAGCTGGATGTTCCAACTCCACAGGTAAATGACATGCCTTTCCAAAGATCAATCTGTACGGTGAATTCCCAATGGTTGTCTTGTATGCAGTTCTGTAAGCCCACAACGCATCATCAAGTTTGCTTGACCAATCAATTCATTGTGCATTCACTGTCTTCTATAGAATCTGCTTTATCTCTCTGTTTGACACCTCCACTTGCCCACTAGTTTAGGGATGATATGTTGTTGCTACCTTGTGCCGCACCCCATACTTAGCTAGAAAATTTCTGAAACTAGAATTCACAAAATGAGCCCCTCCATCACTGATTATAGCTCGGGGTGTCCCGAACTTGGTGAAAATTTTCTTTTTCACAAATTTCGTCACCACCTTGTTGTCATTCCTGGGACAAGCTGTTGCCTCAACCCACTTAGATACATAGTCAACGGCTACCAAGATGTAACGATTACCAAATGACGATGGAAACGGGCCCATGAAGTCTATTCCCCATACATAAAAACTCTCCACTTCTAATTTCTGCTGCAGTGGCATCTCCTGTCTTCTACCAATTGTGCCTATTCTTTGACATCTATCACACATTTTTACGTATGCTATAGAATCTATGAACAGTGTAGGCCAAAAGAAACCTGATTGGAGCACCTTGTGAGCTGTCCGCTCCCCTCCGTGGTGCCCTCCATACAACGATGAGTGAAAACTCCTCAACGCTTCTGAAATCCGGCTCTCTGGGATGCATCGTCTCATCACTTGATCCGGTCCCTTCTTAAACAGATACGGCTCATACCATATGTAATACCTGCAATCATGTCTTAACTTCTTTCTTTGCTGAGCCATAGCCTCCGGCGGGTAGACTCCACTTACCAGCAAGTTCACAATATCTGCATACCAAGGGATTTCAACTTCACTTATTGCCAAGAGCTACTCATCTGGGAACTCTTCTTTGATACTATCACCTTCCTTCACATGCAAATGGCTTTCCAATCGTGATAGGTGATCTGCCACTTGATTCTCGCTCCCCTTTCTGTCCCGAATCTCTAGGTCAAACTCTTGTAGCAACAATATCCATCTGATTAGTCTGGGTTTTGCATCCTTCTTGTCAAACAGATACCGAATTGATGCATGATCAGTATACACCACTACTTTAGAACCCACCAGGTAGGACCTGAATTTATCAAATGCGAACACCAATGCTAGCATCTCCTTTTCCATGACTATATAATTGACTTGGGCTGCGTCAAGTGTTTTGCTTGCATAATAAATGGAATGAAAAATTTTAATCCTTCGCTGCCCCAATACAGCTCCTACAGCCACATCACTCATCACACATTAATTCAAAAGGTTGCTCCCAATCCGGAGAAATGAGAATAGGAGCTTCTACCAGCTTCTGTTTTAGCTCCTCGAATGCTTTAACACAATCCTCGTCAAACTCGAACTTCACCTCTTTTTTTAGCAACCGGCATATCGGTCTAGAAATTTTTGAGAAGTTCTTGATGAACCATCTGTAGAACCCAGCATGTCCGAGAAAAACTGTAAACACCCTTCACTGACACTGGTGGTGGTAGCTTTTCGATCACTTCAATCTTTGCAGGATCGACTTCCAACCCCTTGCATGACACCTTATGGCCAAGGACGATACCCTCCTTGACTAAAAAATGACATTTCTCCCAGTTGAGCACAAGGTTAGAGTCTTCACATCGAGCTAGCACCCTGTCAAGATTCTGCAAACATGTAGTAAACGAATTACCGAAAACAGAAAAGTCATCCATAAATACCTTGAAAAAATCTTCCACCATATCGTGAAAGATCGCCATCATGCATCTCTGGAATGTGGCTGGTGCATTGCATAGACCAAATGGAATCCACCTAAAAGCATATGTCCCATAAGGACATGTAAAAGTGGTCTTTTCCTGATCCTCCAGTGCTATGGCTATCTGATTATAGCTGGAATATCCATCAAGAAAATAATAATACTCTTGACCTGCCAATCTGTCCAGAATCTGATCAATAAATGGGATAGGATAATGATCTTTCCTTGTGGCCTTATTGAGCTTCCTCTAATCCATGAAAATTCGCCAGCCTGTGACTGTGCGTGTGGGAATCAGCTCATTCTTTTCATTAGTGACCACGGTCATCCCTCCTTTCGTTGGAACACACTGAACGGGACTAACCCATTCACTGTCTGAAATGGGATATACCACACTTGCATCAAGCCACTTGATCACTTCCTTCCTAACTACATCCTTCTCACCGGATTCAACCTCCGCTGATGTTGCACAATTGGCTTGGATCCTTCTTCCATAAAAATCCTGTGTGTGCAAAAAGCTGGACTAATTCCTCTGATGTCCGACATTTGCCAACCCATTGCTTTCTTCCGCCTCTTGAAGACCACCAATGCATCTTTCACTTGTGCCTCTGTCAGTTCTGCGGAAATGATGACTGGCAGGGTGTCATCTTCCCCCAAAAATACATACTTCAGATGTGGAGGCAATGTCTTCAACTCCAATTTTGGTGCCTCCTCAATTGATGGCTTTGGCAATGGTTCCAAGGACCTCATTAATGGATCAAAGTCTTGCTTCTTGGGAAACCATTTTGGCTCGTTCAGCATCTACACCATCTCATATGTAGCACTGTCTCCGAAATGATCGGAGCCTATCAAGACTCTCTCCAATGGGTATTGTGAGTCAACAATCTGAAGAATTGATTCCTGATTTAGCAAATTGATCGCTGATAGCTCCTCATAAATGGACGGTAGCTTCATGGCCTTGTACACATCAAAAACCTCTACTTTGGCATGTGCTCGCATGGTTAGCTACCCAGCAAACACATCAATCAAAGCTCGCCCGGTTGCCAAGAAAGGACGTCCTAAAATAAATGGGACTTCCGCATCTAGCTCGAAATCCAAGATAATAAAATCCACAGGGAAAATGAGGGAGCCCACTTGCACTAGAACATCCTCCACAATACCATCTGGTCTGGCCAAAGAACGGTCAGCTAGCTGCAAGATCACAGTAGTTGGTCTAGGGCTGCCCAGCCCCAACTTCTTGAACACCGATGTCGGCATCAAGTTTATGCTTGCTCCCAAATCACATAATCCATGAGCTCGAATACATTGCCCAATTGTAATCTGAATGGTAAAGCTCCCAGGATCCTTGAGCTTTGTCGGCAACATGTTCGGTATTCGGGAGGTGCACTCCTCAGTAAGCGCCACCGTAGCATACTCCGTCAATTTTCTTTTGTTTGCTATGATGTCCTTGATGTACTTGGCATATTTCGGCACTCCCTGCAAAACATCAACTTAAGGTAAATTAATATGGACCTGTTTCAGCACTTCCATGAATTTATTAAAGAAAGCTTCTTCCTTGTGCTTCTTTAATCTCTGAGGAAACGGGGGTGGTGGTCTTTCTATCTCAGCTGCCTTTTCCTTCCCCCTCACATCATCATGTTCCCCATCTTTTTCCACTGCTCCAGATTGCTGAGGTGGTCTTTCTGGTTCCACCTCCTTAAGTTGAAGTCCACTCCTTGTTGTAACTGCATTGAGTGGGGCTTGTGCTTGATTCAAGCTCATACTGCTGAAGTGGGTGTTGAGTTGATTTTGCAACGCAGCTATCTGTGCAGCAATAGCTGTAAAACCATCTACCTCAAAAACTCCTGCCGCTTTCCTTGTTCCTCCTCGAGTTGAATCCGCATTCTATTCTGGATTTCCCTATGAAATACGATTTATCAAAGTGTAAAGCTCCTCATAAGTCTTCTCCAATGCCTACCCCCCAGCTGCTGAATCTAACAAAATTTTAGTATGTGGTTCCAAACCCTCAATGAATGTATGCACCAACACCTCATTAGACTGGTGATGATGAGGACAATCTCTTAACATTGACTTGAACCTCTCCCAAGCTTGATACAAATTCTCACCCTCTCTCTGTTTGAAACTTAGAATCTGACTTCTAAGTCTGGCTGTCTTCCCAGATGGAAAGAATCGTATCAAAACTTCCTTGCAAGATCATCCCAAGTAGTGATAGAGTTAGGTGGTTCAGCTTTCAACCACCTCTTGGCTTCCCCCAATAATGAGAACAGGAATAATGTAAGCCTCACATAGTCAGATGATATTCCACCGGGAATGTAAGTGTCACTTATCTCAAAAAAGTTTTGGAGATGTTGTGGATCTTCATGAGGGAGACCTGTGAATTGTCCGCTGGTGTGCAACAACTGCACCATATTCTGCTTAAGCTCGAACCTCCCTCGTGGCTCTGGTCTGCAAATACTAGATGTAACATTATGTGCATGTGGGATTGCCACTTCGCGGACCGGTCTTGCTGCCATCTCTTCGGGCACTAAAACAGCCCTTACAAGTGGTGGATTCTGTTGCTGCTCCAGAATTGCCTGTCTTAGCAACTGCAACTTCTTCTCTAGAGCTTCCCTTCATTGGCGATGAAATTGTCTCTCTGGCTCTATAAATGAATCCACCAACTCCTTATCTCTTGCCAACGTTCAGAAAAATTCAATACCTGCAAGAGAAAGGCTAAGATCAAGTTATCAACACTTATATTGAATTTGTAAACTAACACTAAGAAAATAAATTTACCAATTGCCAGTCCCCGGCAACGGCGCCAAAAACTTGGTCGACGCAAAACTACACGCAAGTACACGTGGTCGTACAAATAGTAAAGTGGCTTTATTTCAAGCCAAGTATCGATCCCACAGGGACTGTTCTACGATAGTAATTAACCTAAGTGTTAGTGAACGATATCTCTATGAATGTACACAACCAAACAAATAATGTTTTATGAGTTAAGATTACTAAGTAATAAGAATCTAAGTCAAGATTATAATTTGAAGTCTGAACAATTGCAATGAACAAGATGAGGTTAAGGCAAGCATGCAGGGATGTAATTTCTTAACTCAATTCAGCTAATCTTCTCTTCGGTTGCTATTTAGGAATTAATTGCCTATGGATTGGATCTTTGGACTCCTATCCAATTAAAGAATCATGAGACCTTATTCTACATTTCTGTGATATAAGAAACTCATGCTCTAGCCATACATAACCGATTCCATAAGTGACTAATACGATTTTCAGATATATTTCTATTCTGAACGTAAATCTTTTCTCAATTTTCTCAGCTAAGAAAAGATCATATCCTACCAATTCACATCTGTCCAATTCCTTTCCCTTTCAGAATCAAAATTGGATTTCTAAGATATACACTAACATTGGCCAAACATTAATGCAGTAAAAACAAGAATTGATAGAACAACCATTGAAGAAAAGATGAAAACTGAAATGATTAATGATTACATTCCTCTACAATTATCCTTAACCTCAGCAAGAGGTGAATTAGCCACTCATTTGTGGATTAAACATCTTCAAATAAGTAGAATTCATACAAGAAACTGAAATTAAAGAGAAAAAGGAAGAGAATAACCCTAGAATTTTCGTCCTCTCAACTGCCTGCTACCCACGTTCTTGCTCAAAAAAGTCAGAATGTTCAAAATAAAACCTAAGTGTGTTATTTATACTATTGAGAATATTCCCCGGAATAACAAGCAACGTGGCATGGAGTGTATCGCGGACCCCCACTGGAACTCGGCTGCCAGGTAACTGCACCTCAGCGTGGCACGGCATGTATCGCGGAGCCTTGCCTCCGTACCACGGTGCTATCGCGCACCTTCAGTGGAACTTGAGGTTCCAGGTAATAACACTCTACGTGACACGGAGTGCATCGCGGAGCACTGCCTCCATGCCACGGAGGTAACGCGAACCTCCACTGGAATTTGACATATTTTAATCATCCCAAGCAGAATGCCTCCGCGATGGTAGCGTGACACAACGCCATCGCGGAGCCCCTATTTTTGCCAACTTCCCTTGTCAACTTCCACTTCTTGCTTCCGAGTCCATTTCCGCACTTCACCAACTTGTAGATTAGCTTCCAAAAATTTTTTCTACCTGCAAAACAACACTAATCATGTTGGTTAGTATAAATTCAAATTTATCAAAGAATCACATGAGAATGTACACATAACAATAGATAAACAAGTAGAAATGAAGCATTTGAGTATCACTTGGGCATGAAATTCTGCCCAAGATCATTGACCCTGCTTAAAAAATTTATTGCGATGTATTTGTTACAATAATGCATGATTTTGTGGATCATTTTATGTCATTTAGTTAATAATAGTGCTAGTCTTGTTAATCCATGTATGAACCAGACAGGCAAAGTAAAAATAGTTTATGTACCATGTGTGATTGAGGTCTTAGTATTTATTGCGGAATGTTGTTAGAAGATCTAGAACTTGCCTGGTTGGTCTCTGCATAGGTTAGGGATGGTTCGCTAGGATATGATCATAGGCAATTTTTGTTTTAGCTCACTTTTAGTCTATATTGCCCTACCAAAGTTTCATGAATCCCTTGATCCCAAGTTTGAGCCTTAATAGACCATATTTCTTTGATTTACCTGTTAACCGTACCCATTTATTTATAGTGAACCTATTTGGCCCTGGTCCTTCCTTGGATATTGTGAACCTCAATATAAGCAAAATGCTTAAGTTGAGGGTGGCTAGAGTAGGGGTGCATAAATGATGGGAGCAGGAGAAAAGGAAAAAAAAAGAAAAAGAAGAGGAGAAATGGTGACAAATAAGGTGTGGTGAGGTGAAATAGTAAAAAAATTGAAAATTTGAGAATATTGAAAAAGAAAGATTCAAAAGAGCTTGCAATTGTTGAAAAATGTGAAAAATCACCTCGCCCATGCAAATATTCTTAAAATAGGAAAAAGAGAAGAAAAGAAGACAGAAAGAATGAAGGATGAAATAGGAAAATGGTGTAGCCAATGGATATAGTGCAAAGGAAAGGATAGTCACTTATAAAATCTTTCATCTTTATCATGTCCAGCCCTAAGCCTACGTTACAAGCCATATCAAGTCCTATAGTGATCTTAATTTGACCATCTAACAAACCAAAGCAGAGAAAATAAGGGCAAGCCTATGTATCTGATGCATAATACTTGCATTTATTTTAGAGTGAGTGCTTCATTTTCCTAGTCCCATGTTTCATTTAATACTTCATATTAGAGTGGGGACTTCATTTTTGTGAGGGTACATGGATTATGTTTGCTTTTAATATTGGTTTGTATGAAACACATAGGTGATGACTTGATTTCTTGTTTATAGTTAGATGATATGTCTTGATCCCTGAATATGATATTTTGATGTTGCTTGCAATATATTAGCAGATGATATTTCATGAGGAAGGGTCAATAGAGTTTGCATGTAGAGTGCACAACTTTGTTTAAGTTTTAGCTGTAGTATCTTAAGTTTATTTTCTAGTTGAGCATCGTGTTTAGTTTTTCTTTTTATTTGCCTGAGAACATGCAAAAGTCTCAAGTTGAGAGTGTTGATGTGTTGTGGATTTACAGCACTATTGACGCTGAAAACTAAAAAAATAGCATGGGACTTAGGTGTATTTATGTGGATATGAGGTACTTTTCCTTTGATTTCAGGATAAATGGGTGTTGGAACAATAAATTGCAAAAGAAAGCTAAAAGTGTGCAAAAAAGGGCAAAAAGTGCAGTCCACAATACGATCCGTAGGTTGGACCTACGAGTTATACTGAGGGCCTTGATAAAAAGTTGAAAGTTTAACCTGAAAGATTGATCCCATGAGACTTGTCACGGATCGCACCATGATGGTAAGAATCGTGGTAAGCCAGTCGTGATGAAATCCAGAAGAATTGCATAGGAGGTTGATTCTCAGTACGAGAGGACCCTACGACCCGTGATAAGAAGGTACGAGTCGTACCATACAGGTCGTGGTGAAGTTCAGACAATGTTCAAAGTATTAGGATCACGGTGCAATGTACGAGTCGTAGGATGAAGGTACGAATAGGACCTTGGCCAAACACTTAGCCAAAATTTAGCCAACACTTCAAGCCACGAGTTGATGCCACAGTCCGTGAGAAGCCCCTACTAGTCGTAGGAGGACCCATGACGAGCTCGGCGACAAATGTGGAAGCAGTCCTATTAGTTTAGGAAAAGGATTCTTGTGTCTCTATAAATACATTTTATGTTTTATTTTTCAAACAGGACGATGAATAGACTTAATTTTAGTTGGAAAACATTGTAGTAAGCAATTTTTACATTATTGAAAGAGAGAATTGAGTTTGTTCAACCTTGTGATCAACCTTTTCTTGAACTCATATTTTTCTTGCTACTTGTTATTCAAGATTTTGAGGATTAATTGTAGGAATCATTTTTCTCAATCATCTTTGTTAAGTATTGTTTTATGTCTTCAACCATGAACACAATTCACAACCTTGCAACTATGAGAGGCTAAAACCTCCATAGCTAGGGTTGTGGGAACCATGGTGGATTAAAAAGCTAGGGTTACACAACCTCCCCTGGTAACGGAGCACACCATCTCCTGCTTTGGAGAATGCTTCAACCTCTTTCTTCAGAAATGCTTCCTTCAATTTGAGAAGAATTGGGTCTTCATCCTACTTTGATTTAACCTCTACTGCCAGGGAAGATTCTGACCCATCCTGGACGGTAACTCCAGCTTTTGTTGAGTCAACCAACTAGACCACTAACCGAGCCAGTCTGTGGATATCCTTTGCTAATTCCTTTTTACCCTCTTTGACATGGGAAACACTTCCTATAGACATCCTGATGAGGTCATCAACCACTACATTGGCCTTGCTCGGGCGATACAACAAACTCATATCATAATCCTTCAATAATTCGAGCAATCTTCTCTGATGAAGATTCAAATCCTTCTAACTGAATATATATATTGTAGACTCTTGTGATCAGTGAAAACATCCACATGAACCCCATAAACATAATGTCTCTAAATCATCAAGGAAACTACTACCGTTGCCAGTTCAAGATCATGAGTCGGATAGTTCTTCTCATGAACCTTGAGTTTTCTGGAAGCATAAGCTATCACCTTACCATGTCGCATCAGAACACAACCAAGGCCAATGCTGGAGGCATCATAATAGATCACAAACCTGTCTGAACCTTTTGGTAGAGTCTGAACTAGGGTTGTGGTGACTTGAGTGTTTAGCTCCTGAAAGCTCTTCTCGCATGTACTAGACCACTGAAACTTCACCTTCTTTTGAGTTAGTTTGGTAAAAGGAGAGGCAATGGAGGAGAATCCTACTACGAACCATCTCTAATAAATGGCTAAGCCCAAGAAACTTCTGATGTCTGACGGAGAAGTGGATCTTTGCCAGTCCTTGAGTGCCGCTATCTTTTGAGGATCTACCCGAATACCCTCTCTGGAGACCACATGGCCGAGGAAGGAAACTAATTTCAGCCAAAATTCACACTTTCTAAATTTAGAAAACAATTGGAGGTTCCTGAGGGTCTGCAACACTATCCTCAAATGATCTGCATGATCCTCCTTCGTTCTAGAGTAAACCAAAATATCGTCTATAAAGACAATAGCGAACATGTCTAGGTACGGCTTGAATATCCTATTCATCAGATCCATAAAAGCTGCAGGAGCATTGGTTAGTCTAAAAGACATGACTATGAATTCATAGTGACCATACGAAGTTCTAAAGGCTATTTTTAGAATGTCACATTCTCTGACCCTGAGCTGGTGGTATCCTGATCTGAGATCAATCTTGGAAAAACAACTAGCTCCCTCAAGTTGGTCGAACAAGTTATTAATCCTGGGTAGAGGATATTTGTTCTTGACTGTGACTTTGTTCAACTGGTGGTAGTCAATGTACATCCTAAGTGTACCATCTTTCTTTCCCACGAATAGGACTGGGGCACAGCATGGAGAGATACTAGGTCTGATGAAGCCCTTATCTAGAAGGTCTTTCAGCTGTTCCTTCAACTCCTTCAGCTCAGTTGGAGCCATTTTGTAAGGAGGAATAGAGATGGGCTGGGTATTTGGAAGAAGGTTTATGCCGAAGTCTATGTCCCATTCGGGAGGGATTCCAGGTAGATCTTTAGGGAACACATTCGGAAACTCATTTACGACTGGAACTGACTAAAGTGTTGGGGCCTCAAAACTAGAATCTTTGAACCTAACAAAGTGATAGATGTACCCCTTAGCGATCATCTTTCTAGCCTTAAGTTATGAGATAAATTGACCCTTAGGCGCTGAAGTTCTACCCTTCCATTCTAGGACTGGTTCATAGGAAACTAGAATCTAATGACATTGGTTCTGCAGTCAACTAAGGCATAGAAAGAATGTAACCAATCCATACCAAGAATAAGGTCAAAATCGACCATATCTAGATCTACAAGATCAACTGAGGTGACTTTATGCGACATTATATCCGAACAATCTCTATACACCCGGCTAGCTCTAACTGACTCACCAACCAGAGTAGAGACCAAAAATAGCTCTGAGAGGATTTCTGGAATTATATCAAACTAGAAAACAATGTAAAGAGTCATGAAGGAACGTGTGGCTCCTGGATCTAGTAAAGCATACACATCTATCTAAAAGAGATGTATCATACCAGTCACTATGTCAGGTGAGTTATCCTAGTGCTGACGGGAAGATAAAGCATGGAAATGATGTTGGCACTGACCACCACCTATACTTGAGGTCGCACCCCTCTAAGCTGGATGACTTGGTCGAGCTACTGATGTGGTGGACTGGTTCTTCCCCCGTTCTACTGATGGCAATCTCTCAATATGTGACCCAGTTAGCCATACCCAAATTAATCATCCTTGCCCAAACAACACTCGCCCAGATGGTTCTTACCATACTTAGGACATACTAGAAAAGTTCGGCTGCTAGAGATATGGCTCTAGGACAGGAGCCTGATGTCCCACCTCTCCTATCCTTATGGGGCTTGAAAGACGAAGCACCGACTGAAGAAGGTCTGGAGGCCTCTATTGCTATTTCTTGGGGTGATTACCACTTCTTGACCTCTGTTGGGAATGCTCAAACTGGCCTCTCCTAGCCAATTCACTTTCCGTTTCTATCTCCTTCAGTTTTTCTGTCTCTATTTGTTGTGCATGAATGATGAGACTAGAGATGTGTATGTCTTTGATGAGTAGCAGTTCTGCATTCCTTGATAACCAAGACTAAGACACCATTCATGAACTTGAGCATGTGAGCCCTTGGCTCAACAACTATTTCTGGAGCATACCTTGATAGTTGGTGAACTTTAATGTGTACCCCTATATTGTCATATCATTCTGCCTCAATCTCAGCAGCCTTAGCTTACCTGAACTCCTGGGGAATGAACCTATCCAGGAATGCAGTCACAATCTTTTCCCATGCCACCGAACCTGCACCAACCCAGTCCCCTCCTTCCACTGCTTATACAGAATTTGAGCCACCACCCCTTTCAACTGGTAGGCAGCCATATCAGCATTTTCTGCAGAGGTAACACCCATGATGTCACGACCTACCTTGGGAGGCATGACTGGCACCTAGTGCCACACTGGAATCTGCCTGACCTGACTAAGACTATGCACGTCTGGTGTAGGCCTGCAACTCAATTCAAGAAAGAACAGGCTATATCTCGGCTGTAAACACAGCTTCTGGCCGACAAGGCCATATAGACACTTGTAAAATAAAACAGCTAACCAACAGCAACAATAACAGGGAATCCTATGTACGCCGACAGGACCACCATGATATCTAGTTATAACTAAAATGGAAATAAGACGCTATACTAGGCCCCACATGGCCAACACATAAAATAAGACGTATATAGGCCCCACACGGCCAACAACAGCTAACTAACTTACAACGGTAGTATGCAAGCCTCTAAGAATACAAATAGTGGTCGGGACACAACCCCAACCTGCCCAAATGCTTATACAAATAAAAGACTGAATCTCTACCACCTGACAACCCCAAATGAAAGGAGCTGGTCAAACTACTCACTCTGAAAGGCTACTACTGAAGGCCCTAAACTCTGTCTGTCTAAACCTGTAAACAACTAATGTAGTGCCCAGGGGAGGGCATCAGTACAATATGCACCGAATATGTAAGGCAGTAAATAAGCTGAATAAGACTGGGAATAATAGAAAGAAGGGGAAGAAAGATTAACATGTAAGCCTGCTTATTCGTAATCTACATCAAACAAACACTACATGTATGTGAGCTAAGATCATATGATTACACATTCATGAACTATAACTAGCAGGAAAGTTTACAAACAAGAACCTAACCTGGCCCCCATAAGCCTGGAAGGTACAAACAACACAGAAAAACCTACTTGGGCCCCCATAATCCCCGATAAGTACAAACAAGTCCACTTTTACTATCTGACTATTAAGGATTATACGTATACTGTAGCTTTTGAAGGCCCTCGCGGACTCAATTTGGTGGAACTCATAACGACCCTCACGGCTCAATCTGATTGAACTCAATACGACCCTCGTGGCCTCAGTGTAATGGAACTCAGTATGGCCCTCGCGGCCTCAATCAACGAAACTCTATTTGGCCCTCGCGACCTTAATAAATGAAACTCAATAAGGCCCTCGCATCTTTAATAAAAGAAACTAAATATGGCCCTCGCGGCCTTAATAAATGAAACTTAATATGGCCCTCGCGGCCTCAATAAATGAAACTCAATATGGCCCTCGCGACCTCAATAAATGAAACTCAATATGGCCTTCGCTTCCTCAAAAAATTAAACTAAATATGGCCCTCGCAGCCTCAATAAATGAAACTCAATATGGCTCTCGCGGCCTCACTCAAATGGTTTCGACCATCATACTGCCCCATATGAACTACCCTATAGGCAATAACATCTAACACCCAAACATCGTAAGGGATAATCGACCTAGCTAGGGGTAATTCTGACGAGGGTTACTATGTTTTCACTATCGTCTCAATGCTATTCATAATAGCTGACCATGATAGATTTACTCTAGGATAGTTTCGCTCTGCGTAAAACAACTGTGGGGTTGCTACTAGTTGGATATGCTCCTGAGCAGTCAGCCCCAACCCCCCATAGGTAGCTTATTATAACTCTTGGCCTAGAGGTAATACTGTACAACTGTGGTTCTAGTCCCTTGGACACTATTTAGTCTGTTCAAATTTCATATGCCTTCTCTAGGAGATTCCTAACTTTTAAGGTGTGTTTATCTGGACTTAGCCGTTCCCGACAACCTGTACCTGGATATCTGGCAAGACTAGGTTGGGGCGTTGGCCCTGTATCTAGCTATTAATAAAACTTCTTCCCCTTAGGGTATCTACTGTTCTATCAGGTTGATACAACTGAGGTGGTGCCCTGAGTGATTTGTGCAATAAGCACCACGTCGACTAAAGCTATCTGTCACTGGTAATAGCCACTATGTGGCGGACTGACCTTCAACTCTCCAGGCAACTCCGGTGCCACTGACTCTTGAGTGCGGCCATACTCAAATAATTCTTTCCTTGGAGGCATCAAGATGCGCCAACGGTCTCTGGGCGTGCTCTACTGACAATACAGGCGACGAACTGATTGTTATATCACCCAGCTGCGCCCATGCTGTTCAATTTACTAACTCAGGCCCAATAACTATCTACGAGCTTCTAGGGTCTAGGTCTGACAATATAACGTCTGATTCTACTAACACACTGAACTGAAGGACAAAGGAATTTCTATGACGCTCCTATCGTTTGACACACTTAACATGCTCCTTCTTGATGAGAGATACTATGGTATAATCTATATACATTTTCTAGCAGCTTACCAGAACCTATATAACCATAGTCTACTGATATCAGCTAATCATATCATATCTAATAATTATGTACCGACGACAGTTAGTTACAACATGTCTAACCATAATCTACTGGTAGCAACTATCTACAGCATATGGGATAGTTATTTCTACTCGAGAAAATAAGTCGTAATGCTTTACGATGAGAATAACTTGCCGAGGGTCAAGCCTTACATACCTCGATTATCGTTTCCTGAATAACCTCTAGGTTTCCACTTCTATTCACTAGCTCTCTTTAGCTGTAACCATTATACTGGGAGAAAGCGATGAATTTCAATACCAAATTTGGCGTAAAACGATAACTTTTAATACCAATATTGACTATACTTCAACTTAACAAAACACGATCAAAAATGTATTATTTCCCAAGAGTTCAGAAGGGACAAATGCTTACTTGAAGCCTATGATCGTACAGAAATCAATTTAGAGCAATTCTGACAACTTTGGCTCAGTGGGGTTATGATTCACCGGGCAAATTTTACGAAAATAACTCTATAGTAATGCTCTCTGCGGGCTTAAACTTTGATACCCGAAGTTAATTTGAATTTGGACGGCGTTTGATAGAGTAATCAGACGAAAACCGTTGAAAACCTCATTTATTACTCCCTCTAGCCAAAGCTACCTTTGGAAAATGACTTGAGATTAAAGGGAGGGACTTGTATATATAGCATGGGCGGTGGCAGGGGTGTGCCTCGTGCCTCCCATTGAGGCTGTCACCTTGGTGCGCCATGCCTCCCATTGAGGCCGCCATCCTGGCACCTCGCGCCTCCCATTGAGGTAGCAAGCCTAGCGCGCCGCGATGGCCAGTGCTCTGCTAGCTGGCGCATCGCGCTGGCCACTCACAGCCTAGTCTCGCTCGACCCTGCTTCTGGGGCTTTTTCCATATGCGTCAAGCTCTTCTTACTCGTCACAAATCCATGTGTACACTTACTAATCATTAACTTTTATGTGGCGTAACATCCTCCCCCCTTAGGAACATTCGTCCTCGAATGTCAACTTTAACTTACAGGAGTCTAACTCTTTCAACTATTATCTCAGAAAAATTTCGGCAGTCTCCCCTTATAGTATCGACTATCTGAAAATCTTGAAACGACTATCTGAAAATCTTGAAACGCAGAAATGTCCAACACACGCATTTCATATGACACTATCAAAACTTTTTCACAATAAGATTGTAGTCGACTGAACTATACTGATAACATAAGAAATAAAATAGTAGCTGAACGATAACATCATCTGAACTATGTAATAATCCTAGAACAAGTGGGGATATCAAGGGTTTACGTTATCCTCAATTTCCTACATTGTTCCTTCCTTATTCCTGTTGGTCTCAGTAGTCCTTAGCCTGTGAAGCTGCCGATCTAATACGACGATTGGAACCCCTGCGTGGGTTAATTTCCCAGTAATTCGGATGTCCTCAACTGGAACAACTCGGGATGGGTTACGTATACCCTTTTTGCAACATTAACATGTGGAAGATGAATAGGAAGGTCCTAGCTCTGGAGGTTATTTTAGCTTATATGCCATTTCGCTTGTTCTCTGGAGGATATGAAATGGGCCAATAAACCTAGGCCTATGCTTGTCCTTCTTACCTAATCTCATAACGCCCTTTTTTGGCAAAGTTTCTAGAAATATCCAACTGTTGCTTCAACCCTTAGCTGCCTGCATCATACCTTAGGGTAGGACTCCTGATGGCCCTGGGCTATCGGTACCCATTTCTTGGTAAGTTTAACTTCTCAGTCTGTCTGTTATAATATGACCTGGTTCAACTACCTTTAATTTACTTTGGGCGGGGGGCTTCCATTTTAACTCATAATCGACCGTCGGGCATCTGACCTAAGTGCTCTGTTGAGTTGTTTTCTTGGAGATAAGAAGTCATACTCATGTTAACATGTGCTCCAATCTATTCTAACAGTTTCCCAGGACCTAGTTGGGAGTTGTGCCTCACTGTCAGGGTTTACTATTCACTGGGGCTCCACGTAACTAGACTACTTCTTAAATATTTAGCTCATCACATGCTTTAGCTGCAGTATAACTCCATCTGGTGAGGCACAAATTGATCTCATTAGTCTTTCCACACTGACTCAAATGAGGCCAATCTACACCTGATATGAGGTAACCTCATATATTAGCTTGCTCAGTTCATGTTAATTACTCTCCACTCCCTTGTAGGCACAACCATCCCCTATATTAGCCTGCTCAGTTCCTGCTATTTCGTCTTTTCTGGCCTGTTACCGGAGCTCTGTTGCTATGATTCAATGATATCTTCTATCTTCCATGCCATAAGTAGGTCTTTCTTTTTGACCTGTTACATTTTCGTTAAATTCTATAAGTATGGTCTGCTAATCAAAGTTCTGCCACCCTTGGAATATAGAGTCGACTTTTGGGTCTTATGACTTCGCCCCTTATTATCCTGAGGGCCAATGACTTCCTACTGGGCCTCATTTCCAGGATTTTTTAGGTTAAAATCTCTATGTCGGTACTCCTTTACCTCCTCAACTGGGGGGGATATTGCAGCATTCTAGGTTGCAACCTCACTGTCTCTTAACTGTCAGACAGACACTTAGTTCTCGACATCCAGCAGTGGTCCCGAACTTTATCAATTTGCTTCAACCTGGAGGTGATTCTAGTTTTCCCCCATTAGATACTTGCGGCTTTTCTCTTGTTCCCTTGGGCTGAGCTCTGAGGTTTGTGCCTCTTATCTCATGCTGTCAAGGATGTTACCGACCAGGTCTACTGACCTATATTCTTTTGACTCGCACTCGGGCCTATTTTGTTCATATAACCTCCCTATCCTTCGATATCACAGACTAAGGTCATAACTATTATCTTGTAGGTATGCCCTACCGTCATTAGCATGCTGCAGTGGGATCAGCCTTTTTCTGACTTGAGCTTTACTATTGTCGGGGGTTTATCGCTGATGAACCCTCTCATGCGCACTTGAATTCTATTGATAACCTTATCCCCCCTCCTGACTTACTACCGTGAGTGTCTATATAACTTGTAAATACTAAGGGTTTCAACCACTCTCTAATCCTTCTCAGAGACAACAATTCTAGCCCTCCTATACTATTCGTTCTGAGCACCATAGCATTGATATTTACGCTTTCTATTGTACAGTAAGAACAAGCTAGGAGTTGGAAAATAACCCTATCTTACTATGGTAGACTAAGGTATGGAACATTACAATATTTGAAGAGTTGGAGGTAGGAATCCTACAATTTCCTTCTTCTTCGCACCTCCCAGATAATTCAATATTAATTGCTGCCCCTGGCTAATTCTAAATATCTATTAAGAAAGCCAACTCATATACACACACATATATACTATACTCCTGACCTCCCATTCTGAGATTATAAGGAGAGATGGGGATAACACTGGCATATATATCACATCATGAGGTTCCTAGTACCTTGGGAGGGTAATAGGGAAATGTAAAAGACGTCTACTTCCACCGTTAGGATAACCGTCCCTCAACTGTGGTGCCTCACTGGTACCTCCTCCTGTTGCTGTAGTTATCTTGCATCTAGCTGGAGTCTGTTGTATATCAAACATTATTCTATATAGACATAACAAGGAAATCTTAGGGACTCAACCCTATACAATTCTGTTCTATAGCACGATTTGACAAGAAAGAGGGGTAACTATACTATCATGTCTCGTAGCCTTCTGCTTATAAACTATGGTGCACAACACATTTATAAACAAGACTCTAAAAGACACGGCTTGCAGACTCCCTAGGATACGAACTGCTCTGATACCAAGTTTGTCACGCCCTACCTTGGGAGGCATGACTGGCACCTAGTGCCACACTAGAATCTGGCTGACCTGACTAGGTCTATGCACGTATGGTGTTGGCCTGCAACTCAATTCAAGAAACAACGGGCTATATCTCGACTGTAAACACAGCCTCCGGCCGACAAGGCCACATAGCCACCTGTCAAAGAAAACAACTAACCAGCAACAACAATAACAGGGAATCCTATGCGGGCCAAAAAGACCATTATGATATCTAGTTATAACTGAAATGGAAATCAGATGCTATACTAGGCCCCACATGGCCAACACGTAAATAAGACGTATATAGGCCCCACACAGCCAACAACAACTAACCAATTGATAACTGTAGTCTGCAAGCCTCTAAGAATACAGATAGTGGTCGGGATAGGGCCCTGGCCTTCCCAAATGCTTATATAAATAAAAGACTATATCTCTACCACCTGGCAACCCCAAAAGAAAGGAGCTGGCCAAACTGTTGACTCTGAACTGCTGCTACTGAAGGCCCTGAACTCTGTCTGTCTAAACCTGTGGGCAGTTAATGCAGTCTCCAGGGGAGGGCATTAGTACAATATGTACCGAATATGTAAGGTAGTAATAAGCTGAATAAGACTGGGAATAAATAGAAAGAAGGGGCAGAGAGATTAACCTGTAAGCTTGCTTATTCATAATTTGCATCTGACAAACACTACATGTATGTGAGCTAAGATTGTATGATTACATATTCATGAACTATAACTACCAGGAAAGTTTACAAAAAAGAACCTAACCTGGCCCCCATAAGCCTGGAAGGTACAAACAACACAGAAAAACCTACCTGGGCCCCCATAAGCCCCAAAAAGTATAAATAAGTCCATTTTTACTATCTGACTATTAAGGATTATACGTATACTATAACTCGTGAAGGCCCTTGCAACCTCAATTTGGTGGAACTCATTACGGCCCTCGCAGCCTCGATCTGATGGAACTCAATATGGCCCTCGCGGCCTCAGTGTAATGGAACTCATATGGCCCTCGTGGCCTCAATCAATGAAACTCAATATGACCCTCGCGGCCTCAATAAATGAAACTCAATATAACCCTCGTGGCCTCAATAAACGAAACTCAACATGGCCCTCACGACCTCAATAAATGAAACTTAATATGGCCCTTGCGGCCTCAATAAATGAAACTCAATATGGCCCTCGCAGCCTCACTCAAATGGTTTTGGACATCATACTACCCCTACAAGCATGACCCTATAGGTAATAACATCTAACACCCAAACGTCGTAAGGGATAACCGACCCAGCTAGGGTTAATTCTGACGAGGGTTACTATGTTGTCACTATTGTCTCGATGTTATTCATAACAGCTAACCATGATAGGTTTACTCAGGATACTTGCCCGCTGCGTAAAACAACTGTGGGGCTGCTACTAGTTGGATATACTCTTGAGAAATCGGCCCCAACCCCACATAGGTGGCTTATTACAACTCTTGGCCTGGAGGTAATACTGTACAACTGTGGTTCTAGTCCCTTGGATGCTAACTGAGTCTGTTCAGATTTCATGTGCCTTCTTTAGGCGATTCCTAGCTCCGTAGGTGTGTTTATCTGGACTTAGCCATTCCCGGCAACCTGTACCTGGATATCTGGCATGAGTAGGTTGGGGCGTTGGCCCCATATCTAGCTACTAATAAAACTTCCTCCCCTTAGGGTATCTACTATTCCATCAGGATGATACAACTGAGGTGGTGCCCTGAGTGATTTGTGCGATAAGCACCATGTCAACTCAAGTTATCTGTCACTAGCAATAGCCACTATGTGGCGGACTGACCTTCAACTCTCCAGGCAACTCTGGTGCCACTGACTCTAGAGAGTATCCATACTCACATAATTCTGGCCCTGGAGGCATCAAGATACGCCAACGGTCTCTGGGAGTGCTCTACTAAAAATACAAGCGCCAAACTGATTGTTATATCGCCCGGCAGCACCTATGCTGTTCAATTTACTAACTCAGACCCAATAACTATCTACGAGCTTCTAGGGTCTAGGCTTGACAATATAACGTCTGCTTCTACTAACACACTGAATTGAAGGACAAAGGAATTTCTATGACGCTCCTAGCATGTGACACACTTAACATGCTCCTTTTTGACGAGAGATACTACGGTATAATCTATATATATTTTTAGTAGCTAACCAGAACCTATATAACCATAATATACTAATAGCAGCTAATCACAGCATATCTGATCTTTATATACCGAAGAAGAGTTAGTTACAACATGTCTAATCACAATCTACTGGTAGAGACTATCTGCAACATATGGGACCGTTATTTCTACTTGAGAACATAAGTCGTAACACTGTACGATGAGAATAACTTTCCGAGGGTTAAGCCTTACATACCTCGATTGTGTTTCCTGAATAACCACTAGGTTTCCACTTGTATTCGCTAGCTCTCTTCAATTGTAGCCATTATACTGGGAGAAAGATATGAATTTCAATACCAAATTTGGCATAAAATGATAACTTTTAATACCAATATTGACTATACTTTAACTTAACGAAACACGGCCGAAAACGTTATTTCCCGAGAGTTCAGAGGGGAGAAATGCTTACTTGAAGCCTGTGATCTTATAAAAATCAGTTTGGAGAAATTATGAAAACTTTGGCTCGGCGGGGTTACGATTCACCGGGTGAATTTTACGAAAATAACTCCATAGTAATGATCCCTATGGGCTTAAACTTCGACACCCAAAGTTAATTTGAATTTGGACGACGTTTGATAGCGTAATTGGACGAAAATCATTGAAAAGCTAGTTTATTACTCCTTCTGGCCAAAGCTACCTTTGGAAAATGACTTGAGATTAAAGGGAGGGACTTATACATATAGCATGGGCGATGGTAGGGGTGTTCCTCAGACCTCCCATTGAAGCTGCCAACCTGGCGAACCGCGCCTCCCATTCAGGCTGCCATCCTAGCACCTCGAGCCTCCCATTGAGGTTGCCATCTGGCGCCTCGTGCCTCCCATTGAGGCAGAAAGCCTAGCGCACCTCGCTAACCAGTGCACTGCTAGTTGGTGCGTCGCGCTAGCCCTTCACGGCCTAGTCTCCCCCGACCCTGCTCCCGAGGCTTCTTCCATATATGTCAAGCTCTTCTTACTCGTCACAAATCCACGTGTACACTTACTAATCATTAACTTTTACGGGGTGTAACACATGATTTGAGTGATCTTATGAATCTCATCAATGAATTCTTGAGGGTCCTCATCTACTTTAGACCCATGAAATGATGGGGGATTTATCCGAGTACAATTTCAGACTCTGGTAGCAGCTGCAGACCCATTAGTATTTACCGATACGATAACCTGCTAGTTAACCTGGTTTGTAATTTCCTGAGCCAACATCTATATAGAAGCCCGAAACTCTGCATGTGACACCTGATCATCTTGAGAGGCTACTAGAACTGGTGGGGCTGGATGGTTAGCATTTTCGGGCCTCCATCTATTTTCTCTTTTGGAGGCATCACGTTAGCTGAAAAGGGCAGAGCACGAGTTAGGAGGACATTTTAGAGAACAACACTCTACGCACGATAAGAATCTTCAAGAAAGGGAATTTCTCCTAAAAATTCCTTGTAGCCTCCCCCTCATAAGTGTGGCATGCTTCACACCCATGAAAAGAACTCTACATGACGTGACTTTCAAACATCCTAAGACACTCTAAATCTGAGGCTCTAATACCATGTTTGTCACAACCCGAGTTCACACCCTAGACTCGACAAAATATTTAGGATCACAAGTGACACCTAGCAAACCCATAATAAAGCATATAATTCTACTAAGACTGATCAACTGAAATTAATAGTAAGTGGAAGCTGACTAAAGCAACAAGAACGTACTGATTTATAACATAAAGTCTGAACATACACTGAAAAACCCAAACTGAACCTATAAACACTATCAGAAAGACTTCTAAAATGAACTGATGAGTTATTGGGACAAACCCCCAGCTAACTCTAATGTCTGAAACTAAACAAAGAAATACAACTGAAAATGGAACTCCAACCCTCGGCAGATGAGGACTCACCACTGAAGCTGCTGGGAAATCGCCGAGAGACTAGTTGCGATGCTGAGGCTGGGTACCTGAACTTATATCATAAAATGATGTAGCACATAAAAGTATACAATCAGTACTTTTAATGTATTGAGTATGCGATAAGGAACTAGAACATACATATACTGAGTAATAGCAAGCTGAACTATAATACTGCAAAAATGGACTTAAATCTAAAGATCTGGACTGGACTGAGAATCATGACTACACAGGACTGAACTGTACTATGGTAGAGACTATAACCCACATGTAACCATGTGAGCTAAACGTGAAGTCTGATGTATACACCCTATTGGAGGAAGTCAATTGTACCTTGCTAGGGCATAATGACTGCACTGAGTGATCACTTTCTTGGCCCATTCGGGCTGATAACCTACAGTGGCAATGTAGTTCTGGGAATATGGGTGCGCTAAACCCCGGCCCACTCGGTGCTAAATACTACTCCCACTAGAAATCCTATATGAGTGTAACTGTGCTGATAGCTTGAAATTGATGTCCTAAGACTAAGTCAGAACTACTTATCTAGAAGTGTTCTGAGAGTCTAAGGATCTAAAAGAAACTATGTTCTAAGACTTGTCAGAGCTTCTTAATCTGAAAATGTCGTAACAATCCAAAGAACGACTAACAAGCTTACAAATTGATACTACTGAGTTTATTGAGTTTCTCAAAAGACTTATAAAGAGTCAAACTGATCGGCTGATATTTATGGAGAATACTAAGTACTGACTGTAATATAAAGACTGAACATACTAAAGTATTAACTTTCTATTCATGTATCTATACTAACAATCATAATTCGAGTAAAAATATCGTAACAATACAATATTCATATCTGAGTTCTAAATTATGTAAGTTTTATTCAAATATCATACCAAGAATCAGGGTTAAGAAAGCAATCTGTATAAATAAAACTAAGACATGAATTTCAATTAGGAACGATCATGTAAATTCAGAGAAATAACAAGATTTTAAGAATTTCTTAACTGACTGAAAACCCTAGCTTCAAATTTTCTACAGGGCTAGAATTTAGAAAGTTTTTTGAAAATAATTTGGGATACAAGGGGGAATGGAAACCTTTGTTGAAGTCCCACATACTTGGAGGAAAATCCTTGAGAAAGCACCTAGAACTCTGAGAAGGAGAAGAAGCCCTAACTCTTGCCTAAAGGAGTATTTCTGAGTTTCTTACGGTGAGTTTCTGCTTGTTTTGGAAAGAATGAGGGGAGAGGGTCGTCTAATCCCCCAAATCCCTTTCTAAAAATTATCAATACGATGTAGTTTAGGAGTTAGGATCTTAGGATTTTACAAAAATTCCCCTAGAAACTGTTATTAAAATTCTGTCCTTCTGGTGGTACGACTTAACCTATGAGTCGTACCATGATCATATGATCCGTACTAGCATTCGTGGTTAGTGACCCTGCTCAATACCATTCTCTGATGTTTTCCATGAAGGTTTACCATGATCCGTGAGATCTTACTATGGGTCTTACTATGATTCATAGCTTCCTCAAAGCCTTTTGACCATTTTTTTTAAACTCAAATCATGACTGGATGGTACTATCTATACCCGCCTACCAGGAGTCGTACCTTGGCTCGTGGTCTTTCCCAAAATTCTTGACCTCTTCTCTGAACTTTTCCACGACTAGTCTGTATGATTCGTACCATGGTGGTACGAATTCTGACATGCTATCATGGTTTCTCCTAGTCACCCATACTGTTTTCCCTGACCCTTCTGTTACGAGTCCTGGTACGAATTGTACCACTATCCTATGAGTCGTACTGTGACTCGTATTGAGGCCTTTTCCCCAATTTTCTGCATCATCACATTTTAAGTTTGAAGGCTAGTCCTAAGGATTTTTTGGGTGTTACATCAACTGTTTGATAAAATATCGAAATAAGAAAGTAACCTTAAACGATTGAGCTAACAAGTCTTTGAGGGATCGCTAATCGGGACTTTCAGTCCTATATTACTTGATGACCACGTGTGCTTGCGTGCGCTTGGGCGACATCACTATGAACTAGTTTTCTTTAGACATTTTTACCCTTATGGTCATTTAGATTTATCGCTTATCTTATCCTAAATATAAAATTTCTTTTTAAATTTAGGATATATATTTCGTTGAAAACCAATATTAATTAATCCTTCGTGAAAGTTATTTTCTTGGATTGAACAGCCTAATTGTGTGGAATATCAAATGAATCAACAACACTGTCTTTAGGATCAATCTATATTCGACTATGAACTGGTTTATTTTTGATATTTTAAACCTTTTTTTAAATTTAAAATTTCCTTTTAATGTATTTATTAATTGTTTTTAGTCATTTCATATTATAGTCTGATTATTTAATTTTTTAATATTTTTATTTATTTAAGATAATTAGCTATTATATTTATTTAAAAAAGAAAAATTAGAAAAAGAAAAGAAACACATGCAACAGTCACTTCGGCAGACAAAGAAAATGACATTTAGGTAATTATTTTCAGGCACCATGTTGAACCTCAGAAAATTTAATGTTCTTGGAGGGTCTAATGCCAGATCGATCATGAGATATAAGATCCCTCTTCAAAGATTCACTAATGGACCTATTTCCAGCTATCAACCGCGATAATCCAGGAAGCAACTCATGATTGTGCTCATTAACTACCATAGAGACACGCCAACAACCATAATTATAAAAATGGCAGTGATCATACCTTTACAATTGTTATTCTTGGTGGTATACTTAGTTTTGCGATTTCTAGTCCTATCACAACAATAAGTTATATACCTAGCAGTGTGTCACACCCCAGCTTGGGAGGCATGACTGGCACCTAATGCCACACTGGGATCTGGACTGACCTGACTGACTTGGTGTACTTCTAATGCACGCCTGTAACTTAATTCAAGAAAACGACGGGCTATATCTCGGCTGTAAATACAGCCTCTGCCAACAAGGTCACCTGTAAAGGAAGACAACTAACCAACAACAATGCAATAACAGGGATCCTATACCGACCGACAAACCCACCATATTGTCTAGTTATAACTGGAATGAAAGTAGAGAGCTATACTAGGCCACACACGGCCAACACGTAAAAAGAATATGGGCCCCACACGACCAACAACAACCAACTAACTGAAGACTGTAGTCTGCAAGCCTAAAAGAATAGTAATAATGGTCCAGATAGGGCCCCGACCTACCCAAATGCCATATAAATAAACGATTGTAATCTCTATAAACTAGCAGTGATATGCCGTGATTTTACGGAACATTCGACGCTTAAAACCAAGAAATTATGCATATTCCAGGTATGTTTATATGGGTAATATGCAGGAAAACATGTCTGGAAGTGATTTTGGTCAAATTAATGCTGAACATAATTGAAAGAGGACTGCTAGGTATTTAACGAGTCATTGGCAGGAGGAACGACCCGTCACTTGAGGCGTCGGCAAAAAGATGAAGTTTTAAAGAAGTAAAACAGTGCACTTGACGAGTTGGAGGAACGACCCCTTACACTTGGTAACGAGTCATGAGGTCAATCGTTAGGTTTTGAAGAGAAAAATCACCCAAGTTTCCAGTGGAGATAACGACCGACATCATGAGTCGTCGCCTGAAGGAACGATTTGTGGGCAAGCTACTGGAGCTATCCGTGAAGTGCACTGGAATTTCTGAGGAAGTAGACCATGAGAGACCTAACGACTCGTGCTAAGGCACGACGAGTCGTCAGGTGACCCGTTGCCAGGCCTGGGTAAGTTGCTGAGGACGATTGATTGAAAGCAAGGAACGACTCATCAGAAGGCCTAACGATCTGTCACATGGCCCGTTGCCACTACCGACCTGGTTTCCAAATTTATTTAGGAAAAGAATTTCTTTGTATTATAAATACCCAATTTTAGGTTTATTTTGGGAAAAGGTTGAGAGGTAGATTTTTCTGAGAATCTTGAGCGATATTCTTGAGAAAGTTTTCATACAATTGTTCTTGATTTAAGATACGAAAGCTACCGTAGAATTTTATTCAATTTACTTGGTTTTTATTCTAGAATACTATGTAAGTTGCAATTATGATTTCTTCTATATTTTGTGATTACAATAAAACAAACATGAGTAGCTAAACCCATAAATTGGTTTGTGGGAACCAAGATGAATTAACACACATAGGCAAAAATACTTAGTGATTCTTGAACGGAGTTTTGTGCATGTATTGTTTTTCCCTTTGTTTTAATTAATTCTTGACGGTTGCAAATGTTAGGACTTGCCTTATTCTTACTTACCAGATCAAGGAGGTAAAGAATGGGAAAAAGGGATTAACAACGGAGATTTGAGGATACAAACCCTCATCTAATAGCTTGAACTTGTCTGAGGGATAGCTAATCCGATATTGAGGGTAAGGGTCAACTAAAGTACACCCACATACAGACCAAGTTGCATGGTGAAAATCATCTAGATAGGGGACCAACCATTTAGGTGAACCTAATTTACCAATATTTCATGTTAAACATCGGAAAAGATCACTAGTGTATAATCCTTGTGGTTATGAAATCTTGGGGAACACAATCCTAGTCTAGTTGTAAATTGAATATAAACCCAATTTGATACAAGCATTCATTAATTTTACTTTTGTTATTATTCCATAATTTTCCCCCTTTAGAAATAAGTCAATCAATAATAATAGTTATTCGCATTAACCTAAATTCTTACTATATTCCCTATGGGATCGACATCAACCTTCGTTGGGTTCTATATTTGACAATCGACCGCTTATATCTCAATTGTGAGGTGTAATTTGGGCGACATCAAATTTTGACGCCGTTGCCGGGGAATACGGCTAAGGCTTTTGTTAATTGTGTTAACTTTACTATTGGTTCTTATTTCTTTATTTTATTTTTCTTTTGTTTTTTTGGTTGCTTAACAGGTCTTAGGTTTGTGCATGCCTGACATTAGAAGTCAAACACATCCCTTGATACCAATTGATTACGAACTTGAGCTAACGTTGAGAGACCTGAGGAGAATGGCTAACATACATGAGCAAGAAACCTTGGATCAAGACACAGCAAGGATGTTGGCCGAAGAACAAGCTCGGGCTAGAGATCATGAGTTAGCCAGAGTTGCTGAAGAGCAGTGTCTAGCTGCAGAAGCTGAAAGAGCTAGACGACCCAGAAGTCCAGAGCACTAACACCGATATTTTGATGAGGAAGATGATGCAGACATAGATGAAGCTGCTGCCATGGATAGTCCCTCCTCCTTTGCCTGCTGGGGCAATGTTCGATATTACAAGTGCAATGATTCAACTGCTAAATATGAAGGGAATATTTCCAGGTCATGCATCTGATGACGCTCACGCTCACTTGACATATTTCTTGGGTATATGCAAGGCATACAAGCAGTCAGGGGTCAGCCATGACGCGATCATATTGAGGTTATTTCCATTTTCTCTTGGGAGTGAGGCGATGATGTGGTTGGCTGAGCTGCCGAACGACTCCATCACTACTTGGGGAGAGCTCAAGAGAGCTTTTATTGAAAGGTTCTTCCCACCATCCAAGGCATTGCAGCTAAAGGATGAAATATGCAACTTCAGGCAGCTAAATTCTGAGGCACTCCATAAGACCTGGCTGCGGTTCAACAAAAAGCTCAAGAAGGTGCCAAACCACACGATTCCGAACGATACACTATTGAAGATTTTTTACCGGTCCCTGAATGCCAACACAAAGGCAGTTGCTGATACCATCTCAGGAGGATCCTTCATGAGTCATACTTATGCAGAGGCTGCAGAGTTGCTGGACAGGATTACTAAAACCAACCGAGCTTGGCACATTAGAGAGATGGAGGTTCCGGCTGGTTCTTATATGGTTGGATGTCTGCCGAACAACGGAGAAAAGAGGAGGAGCGTAACCAGGACATTGAAGAGATCAAGAACACCATGGGGTTTCTTGCCAAGCACTTAATGGGAATGGGAGGAGAAAAGGTGAACGTTGTAGGTTCTCAAGGAAAGGCCCCAAGAAATGATGGATGCGAGTCTGAGTCTGAAGAAGATGTCAATTACTTGAATGATCAGAGGTGGGTTTCCAGAACAACACCCAAGGGTCCAACCAAGTCTCTTGGTTTCAAGGTCAAGGGAACCAAGGTCGGAACTTCTACAAGGCTAATAATTTCAACCGGGGCCAATACTGGGACAAAGGGGACTGGAAAAAGCGAGAGAAGTTTAAAAATGATAGGGGTGGTTTGTATGTTCCTCCATGAAACCGAGAGCCAGAGTCAAGCGGTTCAAGGGTTGAAGATATGCTTTCCAAAGTGCTCAAGCAGATGGAGGCAACAGAGAACCACTTTAAGGAGCTCCGCGCTGATATTTTTGGCTTAAACCAAAATGTGGAGTCACATGTTGTGGCAATTAGGCAAATTTAGAAACAGATGAGTCAGATGTCTGTTGCAGTGAATCAAAGGAAAAAGGGAACACTTCCCAGTAATACTATTCATAATTCAAAAAATTGATGGTCACTGCATGGCTGTCACTACTAAGAGCGGGAAGGCCACAGTGGATCCATCGAGGCCAGTCATAGTTGAAGAGCCAAAAAGGCCCGGGTTGATAAATGATGATGATGTAGTGGATGTTGACAACCCAACTTTGGTTGGGAACTCAGATGTGCAACCTGCTCCGAGTAGTGCAAAGGAGCAAGGAGATGGCCATCGGAAGGAGAAGGAAGCGCAGCAAAAACTCACAATAATTCCTAGACCTCCTCCTCCTTACCCCTAGTGCTTGAAGAAGAAAGTTGAAGATGGAAAATATTAGAAGTTTATCTCTATGCTCAAGCAGCTGTCGTGAATATCCCATTGGTGGGGGCACTGAAACAAATGCCCGGATATGCCAAATTTATGAAGGACCTAGTCACCAGAAAAGAACCGTAAGTTTGAAACCGACTGATAATCTGCATCACTGCAGTGCCATCACTACCAGGGTCCTAGCACAGAAAAAGGAAGACCCAGGTGCATTTACTATACCTTGCACCATTGGGGAGGTTAAGTTTGCAAGGGCACTTTGTAACTTGGGAGCTAGCATAAATCTGATGATGCTAGTAGTATTTAAAAAGTTAGGCTTGGGAACCCCCACACCGACTTCGATGCGTCTACTGATGGCTGACCGAATAGTTAGAAAGCCGGTGGAAATTTTTTTTGATATGCTAGTTAAAATGTAGATAAGGTCATATTCCCAGCAGACTTTGTGATTTTGGATTGCGAAGTCGATTCAGAGGTCCCCATTATTTTGGGGCGATCATTCCTTGCAACAGGTAGGGCCCTAGTTGATGTGGAAGCAGGGCAGCTGAAATTTCGGTTAAACAAAGAAGAGGTTACCTTCAGCATAAGCAGGACCATGAAACAGCCCAAGGAATTCAGTATAATTTATGCATTGGAGGATGGAGAAGAGTCACTTGACGAATTCTGAGTAGTCAAGTGACTTGCATTGTGCCGAAACATTAAATAAGGAGTTGCATGGAAGGCAACCCATGGAGGTGTTTTTGGTGAAGTCTGAGTAGCCAAAACACCCATGTTGTGCCGCGACGTTAAATCAAGCGCTTCTTGGGAGGCAACCCAAGTTGTAAATGTAATAAAAAGTTAGTGTTAACGTTTGTTGATGGGGGCAGGTGAATAAGATGGAAAATCTGAAGTTGGAACCAAAAACTGAAACTTCAGTTCTGGTGAAGAAAAATCACAGAACAAGTCGTCACCTGACTTGACGACTCGTTTAGCCAGTCGTGAAGAGAACTGCAGAAAACAGGGGAGCAACGGGTGACTTCACAGATCGTTTCTCCAAGGAACGAATCGTTTAGTTCCCCGTCAAGTACATTGGGTCAATGTTGAAACTTAAAGAAAAAGGGTGATGATGGATCACTCAATGAATCGTTGGGAAACCGAATGAGTCGTCAAGTGACCTTTCCTGAAACTATAACAGGCAAAGTACCACAACTAAAGGAACAACTCATTGGGTAACTCCACTAGTCGTTACGAGAATCGTCAGGTCCCCAAGTAAGTTGACCTAACCCAAACCACGAATATAAATTGGAATAAGTTAAAAAATTAGAATTAAAAAGCCCAATTGCATACTCCCCATTAAACTCACTTCAGTTTTCCCTCTTCTCTTCTTACCCTTCTTCACACAAACCCATCACAAACACCTTTGAAATCACTTCATCACTCACTCACGAAAGCACAATCAATTGATATTTCACTCCACCAATAATAGCTTAACATTGTAAGTAATTTTCCCCACACAAACACTGTGAATAATTGTTTGAATTCCATCAAGAACTTGCGAAGACCCATATATGAGTGAGCTTTAATGCATTGCGATTTATATTATGTTCCTACGTGTCTTGTGTGGTAAATTAACCCTAGGAAGTATAAAACATTGAGTTTCAATCATGAAATCACCTGGGTAGATGTTTAATTAGAGTTGTGTGTTTGTGGAAGTGAGAACTAGAAAGAAGAAGAAGATGAACAGGAACTCTTGAGCATGAGCCACATCACGAGTCATTGGGTCACCAAATGACTTGTCATGTAGCCCGTGCTGAGTGGGAAAAATAAACTGCTAAGGCAGTGTACTTGACGAGTGACCTAATGACTCGTTGCCTCTGGTAATGACTCATTGGGACAAATCTTAAAGTACACTTGACCTATTTGGAAAATGTCCAACCCGGGGTAACGAGTGACCTCTTGAATCATTGCTGGAGGCAATGACTCGTTTAGTCACCCGTCATGACCACTGGCACCAGTTACAAATATTTTTGTTTCATTTTATCTTGTGTACTAACATGGTTTCCACAGGTGCAATGGCTCCACGAGGCACACCAAAGATGGGTCCAACCAAAAAGCAGGTACCTGAGTGCAGTCAACCATCATACAGAAGGCTGTGAGATGATCCATCCTCCTCTGAAGAGTCGAGTGGCTCTAAAGAGGAATATGAAGTGTTGGAGGAGCAGCTGGTGCAGAGGACGACTAGGGATAGGGCTCAACAAAGTTCAAATCCGATAGCCCTGGTCGATACTCCCACTCCACTAGCAAGAGATCCGTCCAGCCGCTCTAATGAAAGCGCTAGGTCTGTTGTTGCACTTGTTCTGGAGGCTCCCAAAGTTGGCACAGTACAGAGAGAGTAGATGATTCGCATGCCCAACGAGGGGACTCGGACAAAGATCTGACTGAGACATCGGGAACATCGAATGAGCAACCAAGAAATGTGATGAGATGGTGTGTCCAAGGCATGCGGGCTATATACAATTGGGATATTGCTCCAAATGACAAAGGCAATCTGAAGCGGAGCGTTTATCAGGAGCCAAGGCTGATTACCACCGGGTTGAAAGATCTTCCTGAGCTACAGGCAGTATTTGAAAAATACAAGTACGGGTGGTTGACAGAGACTTCAGGAAGCTATAGCCCGTGCCTGGTTCACGAGTTCTATGCATCATATATAGCCACCTCACAGCGGTTGGCTCTAGGAGGATAGGATTGGAAGAAGCGGTCTGTCTTGAATCAAATAATGGTGCATGAGACCTCAGTTGACATATCTGAGGAGACAATTTCTAGAATGCTGTACGGGCCTGAATATCGAGCCCCAATGAACATGGTAGAGTTTGATCATAGGTTATCCGAGTTGCTGAAAGCCAAAATAAAGAAGTTGAATAGCATGGAGCTGATAAAGAAGACCACTTTGAATTTCCAAGATGGCATCGTTAGTTGAATGACTGCATGGTACTGATTCACAGATAAAGAAGACCACTTTGAATTTCCAAGCTAAATTTTGGTGGTCACAGGTTGGTACCAACAAGTAATGAAAATATACTCTCACCCCATAGAGCAGCATTGGTAGCTAGCATCATGGAGGGATACGAAATCAATTTCCCGCGATTCATCATTGAGGAGATTTGGGAGTGGGATGTAAAATGTTTGGAACAATGATTCCATTCCCATGCTTGATTGATAGACTCTGTCGAGAAGTCTTGAGTGCTAGAATTTCCATCAGTTCATCAGAGAGTGGTGGTTCAGAAGATTACCGATATTGTGTTGATTAGAAATGATACAAACCCGGTATCAAGGGCGTGGACTCAGGTATCTACATCTGCTGGAGCGACCATAATAGCAGAGGCATTTGGCAGCGGGATGCGGATCGATGCAGCACAGTTTATCGAGTTAGTGGCCGAGCCCACTGAGGGCAGAGATATAGGTAGCCAAGCTGAGGCTACAGATGCAGCGGATGCCTCCACACCTGCCGATGTTCTGGAATCATCTACTATAGTAGGAGCAGCATCCAAACCATCAGTCGTACCTCCACGATCCACCACAGCCGACCTAATCACGGTCTCACGGGAGTTTTTGGTTGATATGGCTAGGCGGCTGGCTAAAGCAGAGAAGCAGCAGGCACACACGACTCTACTAGTCAAAGTCTTGATGGAGCAGGTTAAGCCGTGGGTGTCAAAGGAGTTGGAGACATTGTCTAATTCAGTGCATGGGCGACTGGACACTTTTGAGAGAAGGATGGACGAGCGCCTTGCACAGTTACAGGCGCCAGAGTTATCTCAATGGTACGCAGAGCTGGGAGCATTACGACCTTAGGTGCGGGACTTGGCTGCACGACAGACAGCTGCGGTACCTCCACCGGTACTCCCAGTGATCGATGATGAGTTTGAGCTACCACCTATTATTGATTTCATCACGAAGGAGCCGGTGACACATGCAAAGGGGAATAGATCTCGTGAGGAGGCAAGTGATAATGTTGATACATCTCTACTCCATCGACAAAAACGGGAGTGGAGTAAGATGGAGAGAGCGCTGCACGAAACCAGAGAGGAGGCTCAAATGAGAGCCGAGACTGAGGCAGCAAGAGCTCGTGGTGAAGGAATGAGCTTAGTTGGATCTGAGAATGTGCCAGTTCAAGTTGAAAATATTGGAGTTGATGTTGGAGGCGTATCTACACCCTCCGCCGACCAGGTAGCTGACACCTATGTCGCACAGGTATGTTTCCTATTCCCTTAATTTTTTTCTTGTATATATATGCGTTGATGACGACACATGCTTTTTTGATAGGGGTGGGGAGGGATACATGTGCATTCTGTTTTGCTGAACATAACCCGAGGGTTTTTCTTGCCGGATATCTTTTCCCTCGGGTGTTCCATATCTAGTAGAACCGACATGTTTAGGATTTTATTTTATGTTTTTGTTTTTTTGTGTCAGTCGGAAGAAAGTTAGGAAAACTGAAAGAAATCAAGAGCTAAAATTGTTTGATATTTTGATTTTTGATGATTTGATACCCCTCCGGAATTTTTTTTTGTATATGTGTATGTGAGAGTTGACAATTATGACCTTTGTGAATCTTTGCATGGCATTGGATCTGTGAATTTGTTTACCATTGTGTGGATGTACCTGAACTAGTGATTCGTAGAATTGATGATGTTGACCGGTGCTATGTGTGAAGTGAGATCTGATAGGTGAATTCAGTGGTGTGTGTCAATCTAGAACTTGCCTGGTCAGTCGTATCGAGATAGAAGATAAGGAACTAGGAAAGGATCATAGGCCGTTTTTGATTTATGAGTCCACTTTAGCCTAAAAGACCTACCAAAGTGAATAAAATCCCTTGATCCAAATGTTTGAGTTTTAATTGACCTTTCTTTTCGTTCACACCAATTCACCTGTCTGATTTTATTATGAATGAACCTGTTTTGACCCAAGTCCCTCCTTAGAAATTGTGAACTTCAACTCAGGCAAATCGCCTAAGTTGAGGGTGGTATGATAGGGGTGAGTAAGAAGAGTCGGGTGGAAGTAAAGTTGGGTAATGAAAAAGAAGAAAAAAGAGCAGGTATGGTATGCATGATGAAAAGAAAAAAAATAATTTTTTTTTGTTGTTGTCAAAAGGCAAGAAAAGAAAAGAAAATAATGTGTGACATCAATAAGTTTTTGTTGAGTAAAAATGTAACCGCATCTGTAGTGTCTAAAGCAAAGAAAAGGAAAAGTAGAGAAAAAAGGAAAAAGGGAGAAAATCGAAATAAAGGTGAAAAGTGGAGTAAAAAGCGTAGTACCAAGGAGGGTTGAGCTACTAAAATCCATATGTACCATACCCAAACCCGAGCCTACGTTACAAGCCGAGAAAGTCCTATAGTGATCCTAGTTATTTGTCCAACAATCGAGGTATTGAAAGTAAAGGCAAGCCTATGGTATTGTATGCATACAATTTGAATTTCTTTGTGAGAATGAGTGGATCTTACCTAATCCCAAGAAAAATATACCGAGATAATCATATACATATGTGTGAGTGTGAGACTTCTCTGAGGTGAGAGCAGTTGGTCAACAGAATCGTCTGCAAATTGTCTGGGCTAGTGTTATAGATTTATGTGCGTGGTTGCAGGTGACAGTATTTTTTCATGTTTCGATTCCTCTGTGTTATGGTTGGAAATTTTGCATATGCATAGTGTTTTGAGTTGATATGATGAGGGAGGGGTTAGAAAATTTGATTTTGATGACTGTTGTAAGTTTCCTAAAGTTTTTTCGATTGAAGCGTCGAAGTAGATTGTTTCTTCTTTTTTTTTTGTTTTTGCTTGAGAATATGCAAAAGTTCTAAGTTGAGGGTGTTGATATGCCATGATTTTATGAAACTTTCGACGCTTAAAACCAAGAAATTATGCACATTCCAGGTATGTTTATATGGGTATAAGGTATTTTGTGCGTAATCTGCATGAAAACAGGTCTGGAAGTGATTTTGGTCGAATTAATGTTGAACACAACTAAAAGAGGGCTTCTAGGTACTTAACGAGTCGTTGGTAGGAGGGATGACCCGTCACTTGAGGCATTGGCAAAAAGATGAAGTTTTGAAGAAGTAAACAGTGCACTTGACGAGTTATAGGAACAACTTGTTACACTTGGTAACGAGTCGTGAGGTCAATTGTTAGGTTTTGAAGAGAAAAATTCACCCAAGTTTTCGGCAGAGTTAATGACCGACATCACAAGTTGTCGCCTGAAGTAATGATTCGTTGGCAAGCTACTGGAGCTATCCGTGAAGTGCACTGGAATTTCTGAGGAAGTAGACCACGAGAAACCTAACAACTCGTGCTAAGGCACGACGAGTCATCAGGTGACCCGTTGCCAAGCCTGGGTAAGTTGCTGAGGACGATTGATTGAAAGCAAGGAATGACTCATCAGAAGGCCTAACGATTCGTCACATGTCTCGTTGCCACTGCCGACCTGGTTTCCAAATTTATTTAGGAAAAGGATTTCTTTGTATTATAAATACCCAATTTTAGGTTTATTTTAGGAAAAGGTTGAGAGGACGATTTTTCTGAGAATCTTGAGCGATATTCTTGAGAAAGTTTTCATACAATTGTTCTTGATTAAATATACGAAAGCTACATTGGAATTTTATTCAATTTACTTGGTTTTTATTCTAGAATACTTTGTAAGTTGCAATTATTATTTCTTCTATATTTTGTGATTGAAATAACACAAACATGAGTAGCTAAACCCATAACTTAAGTTTGTGGGAACCAAGATGAATTAACACACATAGGTAAAAATACTTAGTGATTCTTGAACGGAGTTTTATACATGTATTGTTTTTTCCTTCGTTTTAATTAATTCTTGATGGTTGCAAACATTAGGACTTGTCTTATTCTTACTTACCGGATTAAGGAGGTAAAGAATGGGAAAAAGGGATTAACAACGGAGATTTGAGGCTACCAACTCTCATCTAATAGCTTGAACTTTTCTGAGGGATAGCTAATCCGATATTAAGGGTAAGGGTCAACTAAAGTACACCAGCATACAGACCAAGTTGCGTGGTGAAAATCATCTAGATAGGGGACCAACCATTTAGGTGAACCTAACTTACCAATATTGCATGTTAAACACCGGAAAAGATCCCTAGTGTATAATCCTTGTGGTTATGAATCTTGGGGAACACAATCCTAGTCTAGTTGTAAATTGAATATAAACCCAATTTGATACAAGAATTCATTAATTTTACTTTTGCTATTATTCCATAGTTTTCCCCATTTAGAAATAAGTCAATCAATAGTAATAGTTATTCGCATTAACCTAAGTTCTTACCATATTCCCTGTGGGATCGACCTCAACCTTCATTGGGTTCTATATTTGACAATCGACCGCTTATATCTCAATTGAGAGGTGTAATTTGGGCGACATCAGGCAGCTCCGAATGAAAGGAACTGGCCGAACTGCTGACTCTAAACAACTGCTAAAGGAGGTCCTAAGTTCTATCGGTCTAAACCTGCAGGCAAGTATGTAGTGCTCCATAGTTGGGAGTCAGTATAATATGTACCGAATATGTAAGGCAATAACAGAAGCTTAGTAAGACAGATAAAAACGGAAAGTGAATAGTAATAAGGGCCAGAAGTTAACTTGTAAGTTTTCCTTTTCATAACCGGCATCTAGTAACTCACTATATGTGTATGAGTTAAAATTGTATGACTATTCATTCATAAGCTATAATTGGAAGAAAAATTTACAAACAAGAACCTAACCTGGCTCCCATAAGCCGGGAAGGTATAAGCAACACAAAATATAACCAACCTGGGCCCCTATAAGCCCCGGCAAGTACAAGCAACATCTACTTCTTCTATCTAACTACTAATGGCTGTAAGCATACTATAACTCTGGAATACTTGTTCTTTGAAACTGAACCTGAGCTTGATAGGCTCCTTTAGCTACATCTGTGTCTGGACTGTCTGGGCTATACAACTGGACCCCGAGTCTTGGCTCGAATATTTTTGGAATACCATATAGACAGAATATATTTTTCATATTCAATTCGGTGTAGTTTTTAGCTGAAACGTCATTCTATCTGGCAAGAAATAAGTTAATCTCTTTAGCTTCTCAACAGCAACACACTAGAATCACATTTACGCCTGGTACGAGGTAACCTTATAGCTACATTCATATTGACTATTTCTCACTTTCACACAGTCACGACTATTCTCTGAGTTAGCCCGCCCAATTTCTGCTCCCCAGCCTGCTCTTGTTGGTCATTAGGGCTCTGCGTCACAACTCAACAATATCTTTCTTCTTCCTATGAAGGCAGTAAATCTATTTTATAACCTAACACACTTTCGTCAAACCCGAGTGGGGGAACTGACGGGCATGGTATGCCCTGCTATAATCTACTGACGAAACTCTGCTACATTAGAACATAAGTCGGCCTCCGGGTCTCAAAAGTATATTCCTTACTATCTCGAGGGATGGTGACTCCTTCTGTTGGGCCGTATCTCTGACTAAACTAGGCTACGGTCTCCATACTGTCACTCATCTGCCTCCACAACTAGGGGTAAAAAGTTAGATACTTATGTCTTCTCCTTACTTCGAGGGCTGAGATCTGGAGCTCATGCCCCCTGCGTCTTACTACCTAGGATACTTCTAGCCAAGTCTACTCACCTGTATCGTTCGGATCCGCACTCGGGCCAATTTAATTCATATAATTTCTCTGTCTTTTGGCATAACAAACTAGGGCCATAGCCATTATTCTACCGATACTCCTTACTATCATCCACACACCGTGATGGGGTTAGTCTATTTCTTGCTTAAACATTACTATTACTAGGGGTTTATAGCTTATAGACTCTCACCCACACTTGGGTGTTACTAACAATCTTACCTACCCTCCTGATTTGCTGCTGTGAGGGTCTAGGTGACTTACTTGAACACTAGGAGTCTTAATCAATTTTTAACATTTTTCTGGAATCAACAATTCTAGTACCTCTTTACATTCATTCTGGGCAGTATCGCATTTACGCTTTCTGTCATATTGAGAAAATGCTAGAATGTAGGAAGTAGCCATATCTTTCTACGGTAAGGCTGAAGTAAGGAACTTTACTACCTTTTAAGAGTTGGGGTAAGAACCCCACAATTTCCCCTTCTTTAATACCTTTCAGGTGATCTATCATTAATCGTCGCTCCTGTTTAATTCTAAATACCTACTAAGTAACCCTACTCATGCATATATCATATTACCAACCCCTTACCCTTAGTCTTTAAAAAAGAAAAAATGGGGACTGTGTTGGCATATCTATTACCTTATAAGGTTCCTAGTGCTTCGAGAGGATGCTGGGGTGATTAAAAGACGTTTTCTTTTTCCCTTAGGCTAACTGCCCCCCCCCCTCCCAACTATGGCACCTCAGTGGAGCCTTCTCCTTCTTCTATATCTAACTTTCAAATGACTGAAGTCTATCTCATATCAAACATTATTCTGGACAAACATAACAATGGAATCTTAGGGACTCATCCCTATACAACTCAGCTCTATAGCACGATATGAGGAGAAGGAAGGATGACCATACTGTCATGCCTTGTAGCCTCCTGCTTATAAAATGTGGTGCACAACACAATTATAAACAAGATTCTACTAGAGATGACTTGCAGATTCCCTGGGATACGACCTGCCCTGATACCAAGTTTGTCACACCCCACCTTGGGAGGCATGACTGGCACCTAATGCCACACTGGGATCTGGACTGACCTGACTGACATGGTGCACTTCTGGTGCATGCCTGTAACTTAATTCAAGAAAACAATGGGCTATATCTCGGCTATAAATACAGCCTCTAGCCGACAAGGCCACTTGTAAAGGAAGACAGCTAACCAATGGTAATGCAATAACAGGGATCTTATGCCGGCCACAAAACCACCATGTTGTCTAGTTATAACTGGAATGAAAGCAGAAAGCTATACTAGGCCCCAAATGGCCAACACATAAAAAAAATATACATGGCCCCCACACGGCCAACAACAACCAACTAACTGAAGACTGTAGTTCGCAAGCCTCTAAGAATAGAAATAATGGTTGGGATATGTCCCCGGCATACCCAAATGCCATAAAAATAAAAGACTCCAATCTCTATAACCTGGCAGCTCCGAATGAAAGGAACTGGTTGAACTATTGACTTTGAACAACTGCTAATGGAGATCCTAAACTTTGTCTGTCTAAACCGACAGACAAGTATGCAGTGCCCCATAGATGGGCGTCAATATAATATGTACCGAATATGTAAGGCAATAACAGAAGCTAAGTAAGACAGATAAAAACTGAAAGTGAACAGTAATAAGGCCAGAAGTTAACCTGTAAGATTTCCTTTTCATAACCTGCATCTAGTAAGTCAGTATATGTGTATGAGCTGAAACTGTATGACTATTCATTCATAAGCTATAACTGGTAGAAAAATTTACAAACAAGAACCTAACCTTGCCCCCATAAGATGAAAAGGTACAAGAAACACAAAATAACCTACTTGGGTCCCTACATGCCCTAGCAAGTTTAAGCAAAATCTACTTCTGCTATCTGACTACTAATGGCTGTAAGCATACTGTAAATCTGGAATAGTTATTCTTTGAAACTGAACTTGAGCCTGATAGGCTCCCTGCGTTTGTGTCTGGACTGTCTGGGCTATAAAACTGGACCCCGAACCTAGGCTCGACGGTGGGTCATAATGTAACTATTGTAGTTAGATACGACCCTCACGGCCTCTATCTGGGGTAAATCAAGATGGACCTCACGGCCTCAATCTGATAGGACTCAATATGGCCCTCACAGCCTCAATATGATAGGACTCAATACAGCCTTCGCAGCCTCAATCTGATAAAACTCAATATGGCCCTGACGACCTCAATCTGATAGAACTCAATATGGCCATCGCGGTCTCAATCTGATAAAACTCAATATGGCCTTCGCAGCCTCAACATAATAGAACTCAATATGGCCCTCAGGCACTAACATCTAACAACCCAAATGTCGTAAGGAAAATCGATTTAGCTGGGGTTAATTCTGATGAGGGTTACTATATCATTAGTGTCGTCTCAATTCTATTCATAACAGCTGACCACAATAGGGTTACTCTGAGATACTATCCTCTACGTAGAACAACTATTGGGCTTCTACAAATTGAATATGCTCCTGAGCAGTCGTCCTAACCTCCCATAGGAAGCTTATTATAACTCTTGTCCTGGGGGTGATACTGTAATACTATGGCTCTAGTCCTTGAGACACTAACTGAGTTTGTTCAGATTTCGTGTGCCTTCTCTGGCAATTCCTAACCTTGTAGGTGTGTGTATCTAGACTTAGCCGTTCCCGACAACCTGTACCTGAATATCTGATAAGAGTAGGCTGGGGTGTTGGCCCCGTATGTAGCTACTAACAAAACTCCCCCCTTAGGGCATCTATTGCTCTATAAGGATGGTATAACTGAGGTGGTACCCTGAGTGGCCTGCGCAATAAGCACCACATCGACTGAAACTAACTGTCACTAGCAATAGCCACTAAGTGACGGAATGACCCTTAACTCTCTAGGTAACTCTGGTGCCACTAACTCTGGGGTAAGGCCATACTAACATAATTCTGGCCCTAGAGGCGTCAAGGTACGCCAACGGTCTCTAGACGAGCTCTACTGACAATACAAGTACCGAACTGATAGTTGTATCGCCCGGCTGCGCCTATGTCAACTTACTAGCTCAGGCCCAACTATTACCCACAAACATCTGAAGCCTAGTCATGGCAGCAAAATATCATTTTTACTAACTCAGTGAACATAAGGGCAGAGGAATTTCTATGACGCTTCTAGCGTCATTCACCCTTAACCTCTTTTTTCCCGATGTCGAATACTACAATATACTCTTAATATTCTTTCTAACAGCTTACCACAACATATGTAATCATAATCTACTAATAGTAGCTAACCACGACATACATGGATCTTGTATACTCGCAATAGCTAATAACAACAAGCAGGATCGTTGTCTATGCTTGGAAACATAAGTCGTATCATTGTACGATGAGAATAATTTGCCAAAGGAATAAGCCTTAACATACCTCGAATGGCGATTCTTGTTGAACTGATTAGTTCCAACTTGAAGCCAGCAGCTTCACTCAACTGCAGTCCTTATACTGAGAGAATAGGGCTAGTTTCAATACTAAATTCGGCCAAATAACAATATCTTGCAATAATAATATCAACTATAATTCAACTTTGAATAACTCTGTGAAAATCCGCAATTTCTAGAGAGTTCTAAGGGAGAAATACTCAATCTAAGGCCTGTGGCCGTTTAGGAATCAATTTGAAATAATTTTGACAGCTTTTACCCGACAGAGCTCCAATTTGCCGAGGGAATTTTCAAGAAATAAGTCCGTATAAATGCTTCCCATAGGCCTAGAACTCGTTACCTGAAGTTAATTTGAGATTGGACGGCATTTGGTAGAGTAATCGGATGAAAAATCGATGAAACTTGCATGCTCTTCCTATCTCTGGTCATGGGTATCATTTGTGAAATGCATTCACATAAGTGAAAGGCTTATATATATAATTGGCGATGGAAGGGGGGTGTGCGGCGCATCCCCCATTGCGCTGCCACCAGGGCGCGACGCGCAAGTCATTGCGGAGGAGGGAGTTCCGTGATGCTTAGTTACGCACTCACACGTTCATTCCCCGAGCCCTTCTCCATACGCGTTGTACTCTAAAACTCTCGACATACGTATGAACTCATCAAATAAATGATTGGGACTTTACGGGGTGTAACACAGTGCCACCACCCACCTTCCTAGAATTTCTTTTCATAATAGAAAATCCTTTCAATCGTGCAGATTCTTTGGAAAATGCAAACAAAGAGTCTTTATCTCTAAATCACATTCCGGATATTGGAGCTGCAACCACGTCCTTTTCAGTGAAATCATCCTCCAGTTCATGATCAACATCATATTCTTCAAACTCATCTCCTAAAATATGTTCCTCGTCACTTTCAACAACTTCATGGTATTCTTCATCGACTTCTCCATCCTCGTCTAAATGTATAACATTATTGAAACTATCATGTGAATAGACATCGATCCGTTCATTTTATTCATCAAACTATCACCCGATGTCATCCCAAAAAATCTGTAACTCCTCTTTAACCCGCTCATACATATTTTCTTGGTCATATACATGTTTGCTGAGCGAGCTATAGTTTCTTCTTCTGTATTAATGTGTATTCACACTACCGAAGGTTCTTCAATTGTAATCTTATTTTCTTCATTCAGATTCATATTTTCTTCAGTTGTGTTCATGTTTTGTTGCACAACCATAGTTTCTAGGTTTGAAAATTGATGTTTACATTAAGAAGGAGAGGAAGTCAAGAAGACTAGTGTATTCTCTGTGTATTTTTTTTAAAGAAAAACTTAACTGTATTTGAGCGTATCTAGAAAAAACCAAATATATATATATATTAAAAAAATTATTGTATTTGTTCCAACTTATAATACACAAGAAAAATTAATGTATTTGTTCTTATCTTTAATAACCTCTTGGTATTCCCAGCATTAAAGAGCTTCTGCTGACCATGGAAGCTTTCTCCCTACATAGGAATAAAGTAAAATTTAATGAAAGATAAATCTTATTTTGAAAGGAAAAGGCTAATATTGTCTTTTTACATTTGTGACTAAATTGTGAATGCCACATCACCCCCTTTGAAATAAAGGGGGTGATGCTAAAGAAATTTTTGAAATAAAGGTGCCTTACTTCAATGCTAAGATGAAACCTTCGAAAAGTATTCCCATTTGCTATGTGCCTCAGTCTCAAGGTTTAATGCCAATATTGAATCAACACTGGATCAATGTTTATGTTTAGACTCTTCAATGGAAGTAATTTGTTTAGGTTGTTTCGATAAAAATAATATTGGCAAATAAGGGTGTCAAATGGATGGATTAGGTCAAAATTTAGCAAGTTCAAATAGGTGTAGTTAATAAATAGGTTGGGCTAAAATTAGCCTAAAAGCTACTTGGATTGAGATGGACTCAAAATGGACTGGGTCATAACCCGTCTAATTTGATTTTATTTTTTTTAAATGTTCCACCTTCCATTTACTCCACTCTTTACTCAGGTCCCCACCCCTCCCTACCTTTAACTCTAACTTGAAATTCGACCATCATTTGAGATCTGAGCCCTAACCCTCGTCCTTAACCCTAGAGTTGAAACTTAACCTCGGCCAAATCATGAATTAAGACTTGAGAATCGAGGCTCAATTCGAAACTCAGGAGATGAGACTAGAGTCTTGACTCAAGATCTGATCCGGGAATTGAGACTCAACCCCAATCCGAAACTATTAAAAAATCTAACATCAGGAGATTGACCTTTATTCTCTTTAAATTTATATTTTTGTAGAAAGAACAGACCTCCCGAGGTCCTTTTTTTTTTTGCAAAAGCAATCTTTAGAGGTCATTTCTTGCCAAAAAAATTTTAAAATAATTAAAAATAGACCTCCTGAGGCCGGTTTGCAAAAAAAAATTATTTAAAAAAAATTGACCTAAAAAGGTCATTTTGCAAACCTTCGAAGGTCATTATTGTTAAAATAGATATATACTTTTTAAAAAATCAACTTCTAAAGGTCTGTTTATGTTTTTTCAATCTTTTAAAATCAGTTTCTAAAAGTTTTTTTAGTAGTGCGAGATCCAATCTTGACCTAGAAGTCGAGACCCAATCTGATCATAATATGAAACCAAAGTCCCAATAATTAAAAATAAAAGTAAATTTTTAAGTAGTAAATACAAATTAATATTAATTTTAAATATGAGCTAGAATTTGAGTTGTATTAGGCTAAATTGAAGATCACTTAAAAATGAGCTATGTTGGGTTGGGTTAAAATCATCTCAATATAAAATTATCTTGTGTCAACCAATAAAATATTAGACGAGTTGAATCAGCCATTAATTTTTAGATCTTATCTGACACCCCTATTGGCAACTGTTTGAGAGGTGGACTTTCTAACATCCAGCCAACAAAAGAGTTGCACGAAAATACAAAGATGACAAATCCTTGTGTCAAACCTAGGCATAAATCGCTCCACAATTTTTTTTACAGAAGTCAAATTTGTAATGCATTCGAAAAATTTAAAAGTTGAGGCCCGCTATTAGGGGTGACAAAATTAGCTCAAATCTATATGACCCGCCCAACTTGTCTAAGTTATAATGGGTTTGGGCTAAAGTGATTGGATGATGAGTTAATTTGAGCTAGCACAAGTTGACCAATCATCAATAAATAGCCTAAATATACCTATCATGATTCTCAATCTTGACCCATGAAAATACTTTATTTTAACTCTAGATTAAGAGTTTTGTATACGAATAATTATTTTTTTCGTTATCATATATTTTTATAAATATTGATTTTTGTAGTTATTGATGAAATATTATTATTACTTACTTTTTGTGAAGAAAAAAAGTAAAAATTAGTATAAATTTAAAGGACAAGTAAGTTACAAAGTTGTGTTGATGCAAATCATAACATAAACATCGTCTAAATGTTGACATAAATTATTAATGTTCTATAGATTATCTATAATGATAAATATCTTGTTCTTTTTTTTTTTTTGCACCCATGAAATAATATTTATATAGATTTTTTATTTTCTTTCTAGTTTTGGGTAATCAAACAAGTTTTGAGTTTGAATTTTAGATATAAAAAAATTATGGTAGGGAGATTGAGTATTACGAAATGTAAATTCAAAAGTTGAGGTATTAAAGTAGGCACATGACATTGGGTGGAAAATAAAAAAAGTGTGAATATATACTTTCAAATTTGAAATATTGGCAGCAACAATGAAAAATTCAAAATAAGAAATTGTAAAATTGGAACGGTTACTTGTTTATATTATTGATTTCTTTTATATTAGATGAAATCATGAAATGTAAGTTTAAAAATTATAAAAGTGATGGGATCGAGTTAAATGGGTTGGGCTATGACCAATTATTTGGCCCATCTTAACCCAACGCATCTTAGCCCATCTCAACTTTGAGCAGAGTTGGGTAATAACCCATTTATTACTCCAGTCCATCTTAACCCGCTCGAACTCGATCCAAACAACCCATTTTCCACCCTTAACCATTACTATATACAGGAATACAAAACCTAATCAAGCGACAGAGTTAGTTGGCACAAGATCTTACTGGTGATAAAGGTGCATTTCAGGTTTGTTCCTTTTTTAACTTGTCTAAATTAGTTGTTGCTTGCTTCATAATTTGGTCTAATAAGTTGGAAAATGTTCTTTTTTGTCTCCCAAATGGTGTTAGGTATCCGAGTTGTGACCCGATTAATTTGAATTCGCATCAAAAGTCTCATTTTGAGGGTAAAATGCTTTTTATAAAAGGTGATATTATTCTCATGGTTTGAATGCGAAATATCTGGTTAAAAATGAAGAGATACTTACCGCTCCACCACAACCTTTGATGGTTAATTGAAAAAGTTAGTGCCAATGAAATGGCGGCAACGTTCACATAGTAGCGGGAAAAAAATTCCTATTCAGTCAAAACAAAAAGTTCTATAAGGTAGAGTACCTTTCAAAAGTATCTATATAGTAAAGTTAGGAATTAAGTAGGCGATGTGACACCTCTCTTAGGCCACCATTGATATTTATCTTTTTTGTCAATTTTTTAATTTTATTTCTTATATTTTCTTCAAAGTATTTACTTAAAATTGATTTATCAATAAATTTATAATTGGCCACATTAATTTGTATTAAATTTATTAGTAAAAGGAAGAAAAACCTTTTCCTCTCTCATGATTAAGATTGAGTTTTAATTTTTTTTTCTAAATTTAAAGAGAATCATCTTTCTTCTCAAATTTATGAGTTTAAAGATCTCTAATCTTTTGTCCCTAGAACCATCTTCATACCTCATTCATGGTGAAAATTCTCAACCTTTCTCTCCTAATGTTTTTTTTTCATATTAAGGATTTCCTTCTTTTTTTCAACTGTCCAAGGAATCAAACTTCTTTTTTTTAAAAAAAAAATATTTTTTATTATTTCATTTACTTTATTAATATAGATTATTTAAGTAGTATGAAATAATTCATCTATCTACAGTTATATATGTCATGACCCGAGTTGGGACCCCGAATTGAGACACGGGACCTAGAACCAAAATGGCTCCAAACTAACCCATGGTACGTATATAGCACAACTTAAAAGCATAATCAAGCGGAAAACAACATGAACACAAACAAGAAGAAGACTAAATATAATAAAGGTATATCAAACGATTACATCACAACGTTGAATCTCAAAGCTGAACATACAAGTCTATGTCTGAAAAGCCTCTACTATCTGATGAGATGCTAGGACAAGCCCTCAGCTAACTCCAATTCTGAAACTAAACTGACATAACAAGTCTAAACTGATAGATGTCCCCAGATGGTGAAGACTTACCTAAAGCAAGGGTTGAACTGAATTGATATGGGAGCAAGCTATCGGCGAGACTGAGCGGGATCACCCGAACCTATATCATGAGATGATATAGCATAGAGTATGTGTTCAGTACTTGGAATGTATTGAGTATGTAAGGTAAGTAAAATATTCTTAGTAAAAAGTTAGTTGAAATCATGCATATAAATCAAGAGGATCATGAGAGTAAGGACTGTATGCTAAAGTTCATGTCTGAGATATAAATAATCATAAGATATTCATCATAAACTGAACACAATGATCCAATATTTAAAAATAGAAATCATATGACTTGTCATGCTTGAAATCGTAAGTAAAAACTCTTAAATTGATCATCGAGTCAAAAATGCTATATAAACATAATATCATAAGTCATGATCATGAGTAACTGAAATCATGAGGATTAATGGGAGACTTTTCATAACCGAAAACCACCATGTAGGAGTGCATGATGATCCCACATCTTGCCCACATGGAGGAGAGCCATCCTAAGCCTTGCCAGAGCAAAGGACTAATAAGGTGTGATATCACGGTGTGCCCTCGGGTGGGGGAAGCTCTCTCTTGAGAGGTCCTAAATATATACGTATGTTGGCGTGTAGTTATGAGATCGGAGAACCTCAAAAACCCAAGCCTTCTCCGTGCTATACACTACACCCAAAACATGTATAGAGCTCATATAATCATATTCTCAAAAGATAGCTTGAATTTACACATTGGGAGTCTTGACTCTAAATCATACCATAAACTGTATTGGGAGTCCTGACTCCAAATCATTTCATAAACTGCATTGAGAGTCTTGACTCTAAATCATATCATAAACTGATCTTATTAGTCTTGGATAAATCATAATAAACATACTTAACTTGCATGGGCTTGCCTAAATAATAAAAACATGCATACTTGATAGACTTTATAAGTCAAAATTATGGAATCATAAGATGAGAGTTCATAAACATTCATGCATACTAGCTAACTCATCCTACTTGAAATCATGGATCATAAGTTTGAATTTTTATAAAACTTTCATAATAGGGCATACTTTCTAGTAACTTGAAATCATGAATTTATAATCAAATAGAGTGTATAATCTACTCATTAGACATAAAAACACATATTAGAACATGAAGGGATTGGACCCATAAATATAGCATAGATAGTTTCATATAATTGGGTTAAAACCCTAGGAATCAATGCACTTGATTAAGAACGTGAATTAATGAATTAGAGAAGAAATTTGAGTATGAGGGTGGAGGAAATCCCCCATTCATAGCCCTACATATCTGGTAAACTAATTTTCAAACTAGTCTTGAAATTCCAAGAGAATTGGGAAAGAACTTGAGGAGATTACAAAATTACCCCTGGAAGTCGGGCTAAAATTGAACAAATGGACGTCTTGATGGTACATGTGAAGACTTGTCACAAGCCTAATGGTCCGTCAGTCTCACCGTCGACCTTATCCAGGAAAGGGGTCCTGACTAGCCTAAGCGATGATGGAAATGACGGGCCGTCACTCCCACGACGGTCTTTCAAACCAATCGTCACACCTAGGACACGAGGCTTTAACTCGATGGAACACGCGATAGTCCATCGCCAGGCTGACGGGCTGTCACCCTTACTGTCAAGCTTTGATGTTGGCCATGATGGTCCATCGCCTACCTAATGACCGTCACTCACACAGTCGGGGCCACGATGGTCCGTCGGCTCCTCCATCAACTTCTGCACCAGATCTGCAGTTCATCTCTTTTTTATTCAAAAAGACATTTCGAAGCCCAAGATGTTACAATATATTATATGATGTTTGTTAGAAGTGGTGATGTGCCACTTTTCTTAGGCAAAAATTGTATTGACTTTTTTAAAATTTTTTAACACTCAATTCTTTAGTTATTTTTTATTTTCTTAGAATGTACAACATTATTACTTATTATCATAACAAGAGAATTAATTGAAACTTTTTTTTGGTAAATTAGAAATTTATATATTATGAAGATGTAAAAAGACACATTTGTCCAGAATTAAAAAAACAAACTATAGCAAACAAAGTAGAACTAAGAAAAATTATAGTTTGAAATTTTGTGACCTAGGTCTATTATCTGATCTGGCCCATATCTTTGTTATCCTTATCAGTGCCAAGCAACTCCCATGTTGCCCTCTCTATTCTTTTGAAGGCTCCCTTCATTTCTCCATTTGTGGTCCTGGGTAAGCTTCTTCTTCCTTGTTCTTTCATTTTCTTTGTTTGTCCTCCTCACCTTGTTGTTGTATTGATTTTTCATTATATTCCTATGATTTGATAAAGTCTTCCATTCAATCTCTGTGATATTTCCTGTGCACCTAGTTTTTTTTTTACTTCATTTTGTTATCGAAACTATTTTGCTTCTGGCCCTTTAATCTATCCTGTATTTTCTCTATTTGTGCATCCAACTCTACTGGGGGCCTGTTGCTGTGTTGTAGGAGTTGTTCCCACTAGGTTTTTTGTTTGATGGTTCTCTTGGGCTCTATAAAGCATAGTCATGTAATTTTCCCTTTTAATTTCTATGTATATGTAGTCTTTCATTTATGTAACAAAATTCATTGTTTGATCTCCTTCTTGACTTGTGTTGTGACTATCTTTGATTTCTCATGTTCTTTTTCTTAAGTTAGAAATGTGTTGCTTATCCATGTTTATCAATTTTCTTTCCTTTATTGGTAGCTGGTTGAAATGTATGTAGATTTGCCTTTCTTGCATGTCAAAACCTAGGTTAACTAGGTAGTTTGTGAAGGTGTTGACTTCTCTGTAAATTTGTGTAATTCTTATCTTGCATATATGTCTCATTCTTTGTATATCTTCAATAATTATAGCTATGGTCCACGGTATACCCCATGCCTTTTTTAGACACTGTTTTAGGTTTGAAGAGTATGTCTCTAGATCAATTTGCTAATGCCCTTCAACCACATAGTGTGCTAGAGTAATGTGTCGTGGTTTTACGATATTTTCGACGCTTAAAATGAAGGAAATATGCTAGTACCTTAGTGTGTTTATGTGGATATAAGGTATGTTTGTTACTATTGCAGAGAAAATTAGTTCTGAGAGTTGGATTGGTGTAAAGGAGTAAAAAAGGGAAAAAAAGGCTTCTTACAGGTCACAACACGAACCGTACCATCTTGGTACGACTTGTTGTGAGTGCCTGTGATAAAAGATCAGAAAATTGACAAGTCAAAACCCTAGAGTATGGCAGGCAATTACAGGTCGTGACAACATAGTATGACTCATTTTGACGGCTTGTGGCTAGAACCAGAGAATTAAAAGTTGACATCCTCAAGGCATGAGTAGATTACACGGCTTGTACTAGCATAATACGACTCATAGAGAGGGCCCATAGGATGATGACCAGAGATGCTGAACTTTTAGAAGTCCACACCTTGGCTGTTAGTTATGATTCATGGTGACCTATCACGATTCATACTGAAAATCCATACTTGGGGAGATCAAACATTGCCAGCCACACTATGGTTACAGATTACGGTTCATAGTAGCCTACTACAACTCATAGGTCTTCCTGGCTGCATTCCTTGTTAATTTAGAAAAGAATATTAATAATTATATAAATACTTTCCTTGTAGTTTTTATTAAAAACACATAATATTACGATATTTTTGGAGTTGTTCGAACACTACTTGGAGACTGAATTCTTACATGATGTTCGAACTTTATAGGCTCATCATTGTCTTTTTTTATTTCAAATATCAATTTTCAATTGATACTTGGGGTTTTATGGGGTTTTATTTATTTAAAATTGTAAGTTCTTAATTATGATTTCTTCTATGTCTTCTACTTTCATTCTTGCAACTATGAGTAGCTAAAATCCCACAACTAGGATTGTGGGAACCCTGGTGGATAACAAAGTAGGATTTAACACAAAGTGACTCTAAACTGATATGAATTCTTGTATTATATTTCCCTTCACTATAATCGATTTCTAATGGTGCACAATGATACGTCCAAATGCACATGCAAGTGTACATGGTCGTCAAGTAATATAGGATAGTGAAGTTCAGGTATCATACCTAGAGAGACTTGATATATTATTTGTCAAATTTAAACTCTTATTCAAACTATTCAAAAATAAAGAAATGATTCTTGGTGAATTTTTTATACTAATAACTAAACAAATTAATGACTTAAGAAAATGCATGAATAGTTGGTTGGTTCCAGATGATATAAAAATTTAGGATCTTGGTAATTTCGACAATCCAGTTGAAATTCAAACTGCTATACTTATTCTCTTTCTTGAGTTACTAGTTGCAAGTTGATATTACTTAACTGAGCATCGTTTCCGGTAACTCTAAGACTACTTGATTATCCCTACACTTATATTCCTATGGTCGCAGGAAAATAATGAAGTGCAAGTAAGGTTTCATCTGTATCAATTAAGCAAGTCATAATGGGTATATTCTTATCCACATTAGAGAATCTTTCCCTTTTCCCTATAAAGTTCATAAAAGAGCCCTATACCTTGTTATTTCCCTCAAAAATTCTTTTTTCAAGTTCAATTAATGAGTTGTAGAAAGTGCTTAGCTATTTCGTCAAATAATCAAATAATTTAGAGCAAGGAAAAAATAAATAACTCAATAACAGAAAGCTTTAATAAATATATACAAAAATCAATATTCAACCTTTGTGTTCATGCCAACACCTTAGAACTAAAGTGTTTAGCCACTCATGATTCCCAAAAGATTAAGGGAATTCATGAGTTTACAAGAGAAACATGATAAAAACATAGGAGAAGAATAACCCGAAGGAAACTCATTGTTCCCTTATTCTCCTCTCCAATTTCGTCTAACCTTAGTCCATAATAATGATGAATCCCCTAAAAAGTTTCTTAGGTTTGTTTATATAATAAATGGAAAAAGACCCTCTTATCCCTACTTAATTTTGACTTTTCGACTTGGAAAAATACTCTCTGGAACAAAGTTGGTATGCCACTTCACCCAATGGGTGTTGATAAAAAATTCTACACTTTAGGAATTGGCGTGCCACTTATCTCAATACGCCAAGGTGTTAGAAAAAATGTTGCTACATTTGCACCTAGCGCGCCACGCCAACTATCTCGTCAGAGTGTTATATTTTTTTTCTTTTGAAGTTCGTGGCCTGGCGCAATGCCAGCCAATGCAACAACTTTTGGACTTGTATTTTTTTTTTATGTTTGGGCTCTGGGGCACCACATCAGCCAATGCACCAGCTTGGTTTTGTCTGAAAACACCTTCAAAAGTTGCTTCAAATCTCCGAACCTTCCTTTATAGATCTTTTTGGATTGATTTCCACCACATTTATCTATTAAGCACCTATAAAGTAACAACATAGGAATACAATCATAATCCATAGAAATGATAAACAAAAGAGATGACAAAAGTACTAAAATGCGCGGAAAATAGAGGCTAAAAATATGTACTTTTGGCCTCGGATCACCATCCTACACTTAGACCCTTGCTCGTCCTCGAGCAAACAACTTAAGCTCTACATCTTATCCCTAGTGGACTTAAACCAATTGAATAGGTCTGCTCAGGCTACGGCTTATATGACCACATAGATGTTGCAAGTTTCTAATACAACATGCCTCAACTTTCCAAATAAGCTCAAGAACAACCTTTTAAGACAGCCTATCTTCAAGGACTAACTCAATCTCTGTGAATATTGGTAACAAGCATATGTCACCTAATCAAGCAATCAAATATTTCACCTATCTGTTGTCAACCATGTGCTTTCACAAACAAGAGAGTTACTGTCATGACCCGAACATAGACCCGAATCATAACACGAGACAAAGAACCCCGAAAGGCCCAAAGTCGACCCATGGCATAATCATAGCATATCACTTAAAAATATAAATGACCAACAAAATGAATAAGCGGAAGCTAACTGCAAGATTCTAATAAATAACCATAATTTCAAATGTAACAACACTTGATACAACGGTGAATCTATCTAGAAATGTCTGAAAGCCTTGTACTAAACTGATGAGTTGCTGGGACAAGCCCCCAGCTAACTCCTAAAATTTGAAAACTGAAACATAACAAAAATGTAAACATAAATCACGTCCTCGGGAGATGAGGACTCCCACTAGCAGCTGAGAGGGAATGAAGCATATCTAACCACGAGGCTGAGTCTGGAGACCTGAATCTATATCATGAAACGATATAGAACATAAAGGCATGCGGTCAATACTTGGAACGTATTGAGCATGCAAGATAGCATAAATAATTAAATATACAAATATACGATAAGGAAATAACAATGTACATCGACATAACTGATTTAACACGAAACAATCCTCTTATGAGTCACATACACATATATATACATGAAACTTTCTCTTTGGATCTCATTTTATGAAACATCATATGAACTCGTGCATAAGGGTCAAGTTCTGGACATTTAATAAGAGATGAATCTGAATCTAGCATCACACACTATACTGGATCACTGCTAGTAATTGAGTCTGATTCTCATTATACTAAATATGTTATAATCTAAAATCTGAATCATACAGAACTACATTATGCTGATAATGTAACTAAGGGAGTCATTATTTACTATGGAGGGTCCTAGCTGATCTACGAAGTCACTCTCTGTTATGGAGGATCCCAACTGAGCTAGGGAGTCACTCTCTACTATGGAGGATCCCGACTGAACTAGGGAGTCACTCTCTACTATGGAGGATCCCGACTGAGCTAGGGAGTCACTCTCTGCTATGGAGGATCCCGACTGAGCTAGGGAGTCACTCTTTTCTATGGAGGATCTAGACTGAACCAAGGGACACGTTCTCGGCTATGGATATTCCCTGGCTGATGAGAACATGAGGAGTTCTGATCTGACATTATATATATGGTCCATGCTACAACAACTAGTCAGAAACATGAACATACACTACATTCATCATACAACATTCATTTCGAAAGGATTGGGGCTACTTTCTACTAACAACAAGCCCAATATTCTGAAATATCATTCTCATGCTTTATCATTATAATTTATATCGTCATAGGGTCGTATCAGTATTTCTTCAAACATATTACATTAGTGAGCATATATAGGTTCACATCATGCATTATACTTCCACAACATTAAGTTCCGGCTTCATATCATTCAACTTGTATCATAGAGTCATTCATGATCCATATATTCAATTCATATCTTAACATGCATACTTTGATTCATATTTTCTAGATTTACGGGAAGCCATATACTTAACTCATAACTTACACATTCACAACAAGATCATGGGAGAAGCATACATTTTCATTTCATAAGACCCATTTCGAGATTTACTCCAATCCGTGAGAAGGATGCATTAGTTAGGCCATTATCATAGATTTACCTCATACCCAATCACTTCCATAGAAAGCATACGGGACATACATATTTTACTTTCAATTATTCAAGCCCATAAACTCTAATTTCTTCTGAACATGTCTATCAATGGCACAATCAAGTTCTTAGGGATAATCATATGATCTTCACGTATTTAAACATGGATGCAAGTAATTACGATAATAAAGTGACCAAAAATAAGGCCTCATTCAAAGTTCAAGTCATTTTATGAAGACATTCTATAATCTTACATTTCTCATCATCCAACACATAGTTCAAGGCAACCTAATTATTCTACCTCATAATTAATCACATAATCATAGTGGACCTTGGAATTTAGAGAAATATAGACGAAATCACCCATCACACAAATCCTAGGTCATACTTTTCTAGAATAGTTGAAATTGGGCATTTTGATAAAATATTTTGGGGCACAAGGATGGAAGATTATCCTTGTTGAAAGACCCGCATACCTGGTAGAAGAATCTCCCACTTCGACCTTGTAGTCTTTGAATAATCCCTTGAAGAATCGTTAAACCTTGAGAGAGAGGAGGAAGAAGGGTTTGAGAGAGTATATTGAGAAAATGAGATATTAGACTAGAAGAAACTTTTAAAAACGTCCCAAATAATGCTCAAAATGATGTAGTGTAGAAGTTAGGAACATAATATTTTATGAAAATGCCCCTAGAAAAATGCAGGCTAAATCACCCCGTTAGGCCCCCATGAGGCACCCCACGAGTTGTGGGGTCAGGTAACAACTCATGGGGACCGAGTCGTGGAGTACACTGCCCAACTCCTCAAAATTTCCCCAACACAACCCACAACTCACTTCACGAGTCGTGGTCTGCCATGACAACTCATGGACTGCAGTCCGTCACCTGCACTACCTGAGACTTTATCCAGGAACCCTAGCCTCCACCCAACGGCCAACCTAACGTGTTGTTTCCAGGCAAGATAACTCTTCAGGTCATCTGTTACCACCGAACTTGACCAAACCTCAAAACTATTTCCCCATAGGTTTGAGCACGACTCGTGGGGCCTCCTAACGAGTCGTCCCCCAACTCGTTCTGCACAAAACTTCCATTTTATATCTGATTTCTTTCCTTAAGCCTGGAATTTGATATTAGAAACATTCGGGGTGTTACAATTACCCATAATTTCTCACAAGAATATGAAAGAATCACATGTATGGGCGTATAAATAAAGAAATTTATGCTAAATGATCTCACAAAGAATTTCTCATGATACATATAATGAACCGTAAGCCTGCCCTTAGTGTAAATAATCCACTAATATAGAAATGTCAAAGTTAGAAACAAATAGGGCTTAAATGGTTGTAATGTAGGCTAAGGGATGGGTAGAGATTACATGGCTAGAATAGTGATTAATCCTCCTTAAGCAGTTTAATATTTCACAACTCTTTTCAGTTTTAAAACACTCTTTGTTCTTCTTACTTTACTCCTTATTCCTTCCCTTGATTCAAATTCTTGCAACTTGGGTGATTAGTAGGGAGTTCTTGACAATATTATTCTTTTCATCTTATCCATTGTCTTTTCTCATCTCCCTACTAACATTTCACAAACCGAGCATGGACCCCGGATCGAGACACGAGACCTAGAACCACGAATGACTCCAAGATTACCCATAGAACATACATAGCATGAATAAGAGCATAACTGAAGCGGAAAAGAATCATAAGCATGGATAATCAGAAATAAACTAGAACTCAAAATAAGCAGAAGTTTGCATAACATAAGAGTATAAGCGTGTATACGAGTCAACAACGCTGAACCATCTAGTATATAAGTGTCTAAAATCCTCTAATAATAAGATGAGCTAATGGGACAACACCCCCAACTAGCTTGCTAAGTCTAAAACTAAAAGAAAAAAGCAAAAGAGGCATAATCAAAACTTCCATCCTCGGATCATGAGGACTCACCAAAACTAGGATCGTACAAGACTGAAGCTAACGTCAGGACTGAGACTAGTCACCCAAACCTATATCATGAGATGATATAGCATAGAGTATGCGGTCAGTACTTTAAATGTACTAAGTATGTAGAGAAAGTAAAACATTCTAGTAAAACGATAGTCTGAAATCATAAATATAGAAGAAGATAGAACATGAGAGTAGGGACAACATGATAAAAGCCATATAATTGAAGTAATCATAATCATGAGATAATCATCATAAGCTAAACATAATGACCCAAGGTTTAGAAATAGAATTTATATAATTTACCATACTTGAAATCATAAGCGAAAACTCATAAATTGATCAATGGGTCAAATATGCTATAAAACATAATATCATAGGACATGAAAATGAATAACTTAAAACATGAGGAATAATGGAAAGCTTCGTCATAACCGACACTATCATGATAGAGCTTACGTGATATCCCAATTATCTTGCTCAAGTGGACAGAGCCGTCCTAAGCCTTTCTAGGGAAAGAACGATGAAGATGTGATATCACTGATGTGCCCTCAGTTGGGGGAAGCACTCTATTTAGAGGTTCCGTATATGAATATATACCAACAGTGGCGCGTAATTATAAGACCTGGGTCCTCAAAATTCCTAACATACTCAGTTCTAGACACTACTCCCAAAATATTCAAATTATTCTTAATTATATTCTCAAAACATAGCTTAAATATGTTTCTTGGGAGTCTTGACTCCAAAACATCTCTAACTTATCTTGTAAGCCTTGGCTAAAAATCATGGGAAACATACTTGACTTTACACGGGCTTGCCCAAATTATGAAATCATACATACTTTAATAATAATTCATAATTCAAACTCATGAAATCATAAGCTTAAGAATTCATAAACATTCATGCATACTTTGATAATTCATCATACTAGAAATCATGGCCTCATAAGCTTGAAATTCATATATCATGCATAATAGGACATAATTGTCATAAGCTTGAAATCATCAGTTCATGAGAAATTTGAGAGTTAAATCTACCCTAATAACCATATTTCATCAATTAGAACATGAGAGAATTAAACTCATCAAGATATCATGGATAATTGTATGAAATTGGGTTAAACCTAGAATTTCACAATCTAGAACTTGAGAAGTAGAGATAATGGAATTTAGCTTAAAAAGGGCATGAGGGTGGAAGAACTTTCCCCCATTCATAACCCTACATACCTGCGCTAGATGAGATTCTTGCTAAAGTTTGACGCCCAAGAGAAATTGTAGAAGAAGAAATTGGGAACTCCTTTCTTCCTTGAGAGTTTGATCTTTCCCAACCTAGGTGTATGAGAGGAGTGAAGAATAAGCAAAGTAAGACCCTCAATTACACCCATAAGGATCTCAAAAACAAAATCACTTAGGGATTAGAAGCTTAGGAAATTACATCACTGTCCTTGGAAAATCAGGCTGGAGTGAGTAATGAATGTCTTGACGGTGGAAGTGATGGGCACTCGACGGTTCGTCGCCATTATCATCACCCTTAACCAGAAGGGCCCATAATTTCCTCCTTATTGATGGTAGAAGTGATAGGCCATCACTACCTTGACGGTCCGTCAAATCTTTGATAACGCTCAAATCACACCCCTGGAAAAGTATGACGCGGATGTCGTCAGTAAAGAACTCAATTAGGTTGGGGTCGATCCCATAGGAATATGGTCAGGATGTAAAATAATGCTAGTATTTGTGCTATTAGTTTGATTATTTCCTAAAGGAGGGTTTTAACGAATGAAACACGTAATAGTATTGAAGATTGAAGTTGTTATCAAGTTGATGCAATTAATAAGAAAAGCGTTCCCCATGAATTCATAACTACTTACGATTTTACACTTGTGATCTATCCCAATATTTAACTTATAGAACTGATAACATAATTCCAAAAGATTGGTTCATCCCTATTGGATAACTATATTCAATTACCGAATTAGGTCTCTTGAGTGATATCACTTTAACCATTATCAATTTGCTCTAAATTAACTATCCTATCACTGCAGCTTGTTACACCCCGTAAGTTCTTGACACTTAGGTGGCCTATTCGCATGTTGGTTAACAGGTTTAATTTGCCATACGTGCGAAAAAAGGGCCCGAGGAGAGACCGGACAAGCGCCAAGTCAGAGCGTCGCAAGGCAAATGCGACTTATAAATCGCATTCGACAAATGCGACTTAAAGGCCCCAAGTATATAAGGCCTCCCACCTTGTATTAAATCATTTCCTCTTCATTTTATTCCAGATAACAAACAGAAATAGTAAGGGACGAAGGGTTTACATAAATTTCCTTCCGTTTACGCCGTCAAACTCAGTCCAAACTCAAATTAACTTCGGGTAAAGAAGTATAAAGCTGCAGGGAGCATTCCTACAGAGTTAGTTTCGTGAAATTCGGCCGACGAATCGTCGTCTCATCGAGCCAAGGTAAGTGGAGTTGCTCAAGAGTAGTGTTAATACACTCCCGGCATTAAAGTAAGTATTTCTCCCTTCTAGACTCCCGAGAAATTGCAAGTTTTCGGTCGTTCATTGATAAGTCGAAGAATAGGAAGTAAATATATTCATAAGTATGGTTTCTCTCCAAAATAATAGTAGAATTAATTTTATTCCTTCGTGAATATGAATACAGTTAGGGAAATAGCTGAATAATAGCCGAGCTATGCCAGTTAATCAGGAAGCCAGCAGTTAAGGTATGTCAAGCCAGTTCCTTTCGGCAAGCTAGTAGTTTTAGTATAGCAAAATAGTACGAATTCCAGTAGAATGTTTCAGAAGTCGTATATTATATTCAGTATGAGTTCAGTAAGCATGTTAGAATTATTATACAATGTTCAGCATGAAACTCAGTAAAATAGTATAATTCCCAGCAGAATATTCCAGAAATATTATTTCAGACTCAATATATCTCAGTATTAGATTCAGTATATTTCAGTATCAGATTCAGCATATTTCAGTATCAGATTCAGTATATTTTAGTATGAAATTCAGAACAGAATACCAGAATATAAATATTATTATCAGATTCAGTGTGTATATATTACATGCGGTTATTGCTATCTGTGGAGACATGATTGTTCTGTGTTGGGCACTCTTAGAGCTTCCTTGACCGCCCCAGGGTTAATAGCTGTGTCGACTCGCCCTCCAGAGGGTGAGGATACGTCTCTCTACGGAGTGGCATACCGTCTGCCAGCGGACGAAGATGGGATGCAGATTCCCCATAGCAGGCTGATCAGCACTATACCACACCCCCTGTCGAGCGTTTGCGCCCGGGGTGCAGATTTAAGATTTCAGATTACAGATTTCAGATTTCAGATTTCAGATTTCAGGAGTCCTTCGGACTCAGATACAGCTATAGCCAGGGGCCCAGCGAGCCCAAGTTGCATACCCAGGGGGCCGGCGGGATGCTCATAGTTACTAGGTGGATGGTATGACCTGGGTAGGGTATATAGATTATGTGTTGGTTGGTACCTTACGGCTTATGGGGGCTGATAAGGTTCTTGTATGCTATGTTGTGTTAGTTATTAATAGATAGAAAGTAGACCTCCATGTTATCAGGTATGACTCTTACTCTTTTCAGTAAAGTTACGCTATTTTCATTAGTCTCAGCCCGTCTCCTATTACTTCAGTATCTATCAGTATTATTATTTACTTTCAGTTATTTTCAGTAATTGCTTTGCATACTCAGTACCAGTGGTACTGACGCCCGTTTTGGGGTGCTGCATTACTTGTCTGTAGGTACTCATAGACGAGGAGCAGATCCCTCGTAGTTCCAGCCAGCGTACAGCGCCTTCAACTCCTTTCATCTAGAGCTCGAAAGACAAAGGTTGACTTCCCTTTTATTTGTATAGTATGGGTAGGCTGGGGCCCTATCCTGACCATCTTGCTATTCTTAGAGGCTTGCAAATTGTATATATTCCCTGTGATTAGCTGTGTAGGCCGTGTGGGGCCATTTGTGTGTTTCAGTTGTATGTAGCGGCCGTGTGGGGACTTATTCAATTGGTAGTGCTGACCTTGTCGGTCACATAGTAGCTTGGTACTTGTTTTCATTTCTAAGATAAACTAGTAAGCGTGGTGGCCTTGTCGGCCGGCATAGGTTCCCAAATGTTCAGTTGTTCTGGTTAGCTGTTATTTTCCTAAAGGTGGCTATAGGCCTTGTCGGCCGGAGGTTGTATTTACATCTGTTATATAGCCCGTCGTTTTCTTGAATCAAGAATTAGAGCTAGCCTGGCACCAGAAGTGCTTAGGCTTAGTTAATCCAGTAGTCTAGGTCTTAGTAGGGCACCAGGTGCCAGTCATGCCTCCCCTGGCGGAGCGTGACAAACTTGGTATCAGAGCAGGTCGTATCCCAGGGAGTCTGCAAGCCGTGCTAAGTAGAGTCTTATCTATGGATGTGTTGTGCACCACATACTATAGACAGGAGGCTGCAAGGCATGATAGGATGGTTACTCTTTCTTTTTATTTAGTCGTTCCATAGAGAAGTACAGTATAGGGTTGAATCCCTAAAGCTTACTATACTCTTTGTTTACAGATAAAATGTCAGATCAGCGATATCCTATCACTGGCTGAAGATTGGATACAGCAGCAGGAGAGGGCACCAGCAGGATGCCCCAGTCTCGATTAGAATCAGCCGGATCTGAGGGTGATACAGATGCATCATCCCGACCTTCTCAGTAATCTCCACCCTATCAGGAGTCACTCGGGATGACACCACCTCCGACAGTTCCTATACCTACACCATCTGACCAGAAGGTCAGGAGTGTCGTAGTTATGTTAGCGCAAATGATGGCTACTCAGCGGAGGTCAATGCCACCTACAGCTGCAGAGTTATCAGGTGGGCCTGGTAGTTCGAGGGTCCGAGAATTCCTGGCACTAGGTCCCCCGCAGTTCACGGGGTCGGATCAGACAGAGGACCCCTAGGACTTCCTGGTTCAGATGCAGAGGAAATTTCTGGGTAATGCATGTTACATCTACAGAGTCGGTTGAATTGGCGGTATTTCGACTGCGGGATATTGTTGTGTTGTGGTGTGAGAGTTGGGAAAGGTCTCGAGGGAGAGATGTTGCCCCTCCGACCTGGTCCAGCTTTTCAGATGCTTTCCTAGAACGTTACCTACCACGAGAGATCCTACAGGCCCGGATGGACCAGTTTTTACACCTGGAGCAGGGGGCGATGAGCGTTCGAGAATACGCCCTGCAGTTAGATTCTTTGGCCTGATATGCCCCATCCTTTGTAGACACCATGCCATCCAGAGTCCACCGGTTTATTATGGGGCTGAACCGAGAGTATATTGAGGCCTGTATGACAGCTACTTTACGGGAAAATATGGATATTGCTCGAGTACAGGCTTTTGCTCAGACTATTGAGGGCCTCAGATAGCGGCAACAGGATAGCAGATGAACAAGTCAGGAACAGCGTCATAGGGACAGGTCAGATGAGTTACAGGGGGAGATTCGGAGAGGGCCTAGGCCACGGTTGTCAGATAGGCCACCTAGACCCCCACCTCCATCACAGCAGTAGAGGGGTAGATTAGTCGCCGAGGACAGTCAGAGTCCAGTGAAAGTTCTCAAACAGTAGATTCACCCCAGCAGAGAAGGGTAGAATAGAGCAGGTATACACCACCACTTTGGCCTATTTGCAGCCGACGCCACTTTAGAGCTTGCAGATATGGCTCCACAAGGTGTTATATATGCGGACAGGAGGATCATGTGATGAGAGATTGTCTAGTCAGGGGTCAGGGTGACCGGGATAGACAGGACAGGGCATCAGCAGGGTCGCGAGCTCCAGCAGCCCTAGCAGGGCGCAAGCCCTCAGTTTCAGCAGGCAGAGGCCGAGGCAGATCAGGGGCCTCTAGTTCAGGTGCGGGCCCAAGCCTTATCTATGCATTACCAGGGAGACAGGATTCAGAGGCGTCTCCAGATGTTGTGACAGGTATGATGACTATTTTCTCTCACCCTGCTTATGTATTAATCGATCTGGGATCTACCTTGTCCTATGTTACCCCATTAGTGGCTCGAAAATTCAGTATTGCACCTGAATTGCTTCGGCAACCCTTTTCAGTATCTACACCCGTCGGTGACTCTATTATAGCTAGAAGGGTTTATCGAGGGTGTACAGTAGAGGTTGCTAACCGTTAGACCACATCAGATTTGGTAGAGTTAGAAATGGTTTATTTTGACGCCATTATGGGTATGGATTGGTTAGCTACATGCTATGCCAATGTAAAACTTGTTCGGTCTGCGTTATATGGGTATATAAAACAACACACAAGTGCACGTGGTCGAACAAGTAGTAAGTGGCTTTAGTAAGCCAAGTATCAATCCCACAGAGACTTGGGTTAAGTGCAATTTGTTCAAGTAGACTATATGTTTACTTCTAAATATGTTGACGACAAAGTAACCAAAAAGTGAATAATTTGTTTTATAAATTTTATACTAAAACTACGAACAATTATCTACTTTGAATCTGAACTATGGATAAGAGCATGCCGAGGTTAAAGAACATGTAATGAAACTGATTATCATCATAAATTGGTTAATCTTTTCTTCCAGTTGCTAGCCAAGAACATTTGCCAAGAGATTAAAACTCTCGTATTTAATCTCACTTATGAATCATGAACCATCCGTCTACATTTCTGTGATCAAATGCAATTCATGTTCTAGCCATGCAATTCCGGTTCCTAAATTGACTAATATGACTTTCAGGTATATTTCTATTCTGAATGCACATCAAAACTCAGTTTTCCCAAATCAAGTTAAGAACAATATCCTATTAATTCACAACTTTCCAATTTCGTGCTCTCTCAAGTGAAATCGGACTTTTTAGATGTACATTAATGTAGGCCACACACCAATGTAGTAAGAACAAGAATTAATAGAACAACATGGAAGAAAAAGATGAAAAACCATATAATCAATAATCAAAATTCATCACAAGTGTTCATAACCTCAGCAAGGAAGGGAATTAGCCACTCATTTGTGGATTAATCATCATAAAACGAGTGTTAATCATACAAACAATTGAATTAGAGAAGAAAGAAAGAGAGAAAAAACCCTGAATTTTTCGTCCCTCAACTGCCTGTAACCCACGTCCTTGCTCCACCAAGTCTGAATTATGAAAAATGAACTTAAGTGTTCTATTTATACTAGTGGGAATTTTTCCCTGAATAATGAGCAACGTGTCACGGAGTGCATCGCGGAGCACTGCCTCCGTGACACGCCATGAACGCGGACCCTCACTGGAACTGGGGGTCCGGGAATTCAAGCTCAACGTGGCACGGCGTGCATCGCGGAGCACTGGCTCCGTGCCACGGAGCAAACGCGGACCTTCACTGGAAATTTGGTGAATTTTCACCCTCCAGGCAGAATGCCTCCGCGATGGCAGCGTGACACGGCTCCATCGCGGAGCCCCTTTAATTCCTGCTGTCCAATGCCTTTTCCTTGCTCGCATCCAAGTCCAACTCCGATATCATCCAACATGCATTTTAGCTTCCTGAAATCACATTTTACCTGCAAAACAATGCTAATCATGTTGGTTAGTATAAATTCACATTTTATTACCAATTACATGAAAATGTATACACATTGCTAGATAAACAAGGCGAAAATGGTACTTTTGAGTATCACTTGGGCATATAAATCTGCCCAAGATCACTTACCCCACACTTAAATCCTTGTTCGTCCTCGAACAACAAATATACAATTCATGCAATTTACATCCCAACCTCGCTACTATGGCACGACAATTTCAGCTACGGTCATACCGATTACTCAATACAGCAAATCATCAAGAAAACATGCATGGTCTTATTAATGCAATGACCTTCAATACATTAAGACTTCCTAGACTTTAAGAATCGACTCTCGATATCGGCAAACTCATGCAAATCAGCTAATCAAGATATCCGACACAAAAATCAATCTTTCATCAAGCATGTGCCCTCACAACTCAAGAGACTCTTCCCCTTTTTGCACATGTGACACACAAACATTCAAGCAGGGGCATGTACACACAATTTCACTCTCTCTCCCAAAAGAATTCACATGCATCATGTCGTGACCCATAAGGTTGCCCTTAGTGTATTACTCCACTAATATAAAGAAATGCAAGGTAAGATCATGTAGGACTTTAATGGGTTGTAATGGAAGCTATGGAACTAGTAAATATTGGATTAGCCAATAATAGCCACTAGCATCCTTAAGCGCCTTTTCAACACATTCCCATCAACTCATGGACATTGTTTCTCTTTTTTTTTTTTCATCATCCCATTCTTGATGACTTTCTTTAGTATGGCCCATTTCATTAAGCACACTTGACACAATAACAAAGATTTTTCATGCACCTTCATTATCGTTTATTTATAACCAGTGCACCTTCAACCTTTTCTTTCCTTTCATCACTCTGCTTTTCTTTTTCTTTTCACCATTCTCACTCTTTGACACTTTGGGAAAATGATTTTCTCTTCTTAAGCGCTTAAGAGTTTTGTATAGACTTTACGGCTAATGAAAAGAAGGAATTAAGCTCAGTTTACACTTTTTGGACAAAAGAAAGAAATAACTGGCTAAAGGCTCAAAGGGCTGACTAGGGTATACAATCACAGAAAAAGGGGAGTATGACAAGAAACAAAATAGAAACTCTCGGTTAAAACAAAGAAATGCCTACATCCTTTCCTACAATACACCTCCTTCATTTCGTTTTGTACACACACCAGGCAAGTTCTAGACACTTCACAATAGCATGGAATATCAACACCTCACTTCACACTTTATGCACATGCTCGATTCAAGATGTATTCACAGACTCTTCAATTAGCTAATTACATGAATTCAAATATTAAGCCTCAATCACACTGAATCGAACTCTACAGCCTAGGTATCTCAACATATTTACAAAATTGCATGCTTTCATATGAATCACCTTTGCATTTTGAATATCAGGTACAATATGCAACCAAAATTTCGCAACCATATAGTAACTACAGGTTCCGGGATGCAATCCACCAAAGAAAAAAACTGAAAATTAATTGAAAAAACTACTCCTAACGACTATATTTCCCTTAAGACGGTCGTCATCCATCCATCATAGGGAACGGTCACTACTTAAGACATCGGTTCAATGGGACCATTCTCGGTAAAAGAACCGAAAACAAACGCCGAGAAACCCAAAATTTAAAAAGTTGAAAAATTTGAAAAATATCGATCATTTCGATAGAAAAATTATTTACAAAATATTTTAAATATGTACAAAATATTTTCAAAAATTTTCAAAATATCGATCATTTCGATAATTCATATATTTACAGAATCAGCTGGCAACATTCAACAACACACAGCAATTTCACAAATATTTACAAATACAGAACCATACTTAAACAAGTCACACATCACAGGGACAAACAACATACATGCTAACAGAGGAGAACATACAATCAAAACAGCCCAACCCAGCACCTAACTACTCCCACCCCACACTTAATCCAAACACTGTCCCCAGTGTTCACAAAAATTAAATAGCACACAATCGGGTGGTGGAACTCCCTGATCAGTCAAAGTATTCCACTTCTTCATCAGGTGCTGCTGCCTCATCTCCCATGTCCGAGTCGCCTCCGTCGTCATCATCAGACTCCACATCGGAGTCCTCCCGACGCGTCTCCTCGTCCGTGGGGACGTCATCATCCGTGGGCTCTACAAAGGCTGGCCCTACTCGACATAGAGCCCTGGCGTTTTCGCCGAACAGGTAATCTAGCTCGAGCTGCCATAGCTCCTCCTCCGTCGCCGGCCTCCCACCTATCCTGAGCTGGAGCATCTGCATCCCATACATCCGTGCCATATACTAGTCATCACGAGCGTGTCGCTCGCCAAGTGTCAGCACTAGCCCGTGGGTGGTGTCGGGAGCCTTAATTTTGGTAACATCCAAGGCCCGCCGCTCCAACTGCGGGATATAATCGAGGGCCTCCTCTTCAACATCGAGGCCCCTGAGAAAGGTGGTGAGTAGTCCACCGAAACCATACCTGTGCCCCTGGTGCAATCGGGCTCTCTTCATGGCGGATATAATAACCGCCCCGACATTTATCTCCAGCCCTTTCATCAGGGCGTACACCAGGCAAACACGATCCCGGGTTACATCAGTCATATGTACCCCCGGGATGAGGCAAGAGCAGACTATCTTTAGCCAAATTCGGGCTTCCCTATTCATCTGTGAATATGGCAGAGTCTGGTGGTAGCCCCTTTCCTTGTGTAGATCAGGCCCCACACAGTGTGCGTCTGATGTCAGCATACGATGGGGTAATGTTCAGCTGTCGGAGGACGTGGGCGTCTGTGTCCCGCGCTCCTATGATGGCATTTAGCTGGTGGGGCTCCAGAGTGACTATCTGCCCTCTGATTTTGATGGTGTGGCTTCGGATTGACGGGTTCCAGTTGGCATAGAACTCCCGAACCAAGTGCAGGTTGCATTTTTTGGGCTCCTCAAATATGAAATTGAGCCCAGCTGCCTCGATCCGGTGAACTATTCTGGGGAACTCCTGTGTCAATGGCTCCCGTGCTATATGCTCCTCGGGGAAATATTTATTTTCTTTGTGCTTGGCGTACCACTTTTTCCCCTCGTCAGTCACCCATCTTGTTCCATATTGGCGGCGCTGGCCGCGTGGAACTGCTGGTGCTGTTGGAACTGCTGTGCCCAGTCTGAGTCTCTTCCTTCTGGTGCCTGAAGTTGATGCACCTTTCCCTTTATCTTGTCGGCTTGCCATTTTACCTGTCAACCCAAGTCAACAAGCTCAATGTTAAGCTAAATAAATATTAACTTCGGTAAGGTCGGGTTACACTAAGTTACCCCACACTTAGTCCTTAGCTACAGTTACAACAATACGGCAAGAATAACTTTATTTACACAAAACAAACAACTACTCAATCATGCTTAGTGCGTTCAAAAAAATTTTGACGGTATAACTTCTGTGTACTACTCAGACTTCGTACAGCTAGTCACAATCACTACCATCGCTAGCATTTTAACTATCGCACTTAGCAAAGAAAAACAAGGAAACAAAAATAACAACCAAAATTTATATACATGAACCTATCCAACCAACCAAATTTGAACAAATTTCAACATTTCCCCCTAAACCCGAGAATTCGTCGTCTATTAACATCCTAACACTTTGTACAATGACTCATCTCATTCAACACGTACAACCCGGCATAAAATTCACAATTTCAACACATTTCCAACTTCAATTTCAACAGCAAGCCCTAGAATTGATTTTCGCAATCAAACTCGAATAAATTATGCAATCGACAAGTTCAAAAAATCATAACGACATTCCAAACATTTATCAATCAACAAATAACTCGACTTCATGCTTAATTTCGACTTAGGGTGATTTAGCTCACCTCCCATGCTTAAAATCAAAGAAAATCGACAAAAACTTGAGAGGGAATCGGAAAACATACCTTGAAGTTGAATAATCGAAGAAAACTCAGAAATTTGTTGCCTTAAGTCGTGGCACGTTGATGGGAGAGGGGTTTTGGGATGTTTGGTCGCGGAGAAAATTGAAAATGAGGGGAAAAGGGGAGGTTTCGGGGTTTAAAAAGTAGAAAAACACGCGGGTCACCCGGCAACCCGGTGTGACCCGTCGCGATATACAAGGCAACGTGTCACGGAGTGCATCGCGGTGCACTGCCTCTGTGACACGGAGCCATCGCGATAGCATTCTGGAAATTTAAAAATTTCTGGGTTATACCTCAACGTGTCACGGAGGGTAACGCAGAGGTCTCCCTCCGTGACACGGAGCTATCGCCCCAGCTCACTGTTTTCTATATTTTATAAATTTTTCATACCTCGACTTTTCCTTCACGATTCCGTGCACATTTTCATCCGTTGGACCTGAAAATCATCTCACTAAACAAACTTGGTTAGAATAATAGGTTTCACCTAACTAAAATTAAAAACAATAACACGAAAAATTTTGTAATAATTCAAGAAAAAGAAAAATAAAAATCTATTTACACTTTACAAAATGAAAGAAAAATTTTCATGGGTTGCCTCCCGTGCAGCGCCTGGTTCACGTCGCGGCTCGACGTCATTTAAGCTCAAGTGTCCGCTAGGGTGATGGACGATTTCTCTTGATCACCGTCCTCCCCCCAGTAGTGCTTACACCTATCCGGTGGTCTTTCCATTAACTCTCGGGACTCCTTCATCTGCGTGTCATTACCATGATCAATCACATTGATCACCGAGAGTTCTTCATGCACCATCGGGAGCTTGGGTGCTTTATACACATCGAACACCTCTACCTTGTCATGTGCTCGCATTGTGAGTTGCCCCGCAGCTATGTCTATTAGTGCTTTCCCGGTTGCCAAGAAGGGTCATCCCAAAATAAATGGGACTTCCGCGTCTAGTTCAAAGTCCAGAACGACAAAATCTACCGGGAAAATTAGGGAGCCAACTTGCACTAGAACGTCCTCAACAATGCCATCCGACCTAGCTAAGGATCGGTCCGCCAACTGCAAGATTACGGTTGTGGGTCTAGGACTCCCTAAACCCAACTTTCTGAATACCGAAGACGACATCAGATTTATACTCGCCCCCAAGTCACACAATCCACGAGCTCGGATGCTCTGCCCAATAGTAAGCTGGATAGTAAAACTTCCAGGGTCTTTTAGCTTTGTGGGCAGTCTATTTTGGATTCGGGAAGTGCACTCCTCCGTTAAAGCCACCGTAGCATACTCAGTCAACCGACTTTTGTTGGCCACGATGTCCTTTATGTACTTGGCATATTTAGGCACTCCCTGCAAGACATCAACAAGAGGTAAATTAATATGTACCTGTTTAAGCACCTCCATGAATTTCTTGAAACACGCCTCCTCTTTGTGTTTCTTGAGTCGTTGAGGGAACGGGGGTGGAGGTCTTTCTGATTCAGCTTCTTTGGTCTTCCCCCTTTCCGAACTTTGCTCCCCCTCAACTTCTGCTGCTCCTGAATGTTGAGGTGGTCTTTCTGGTTCCACCTCCTTCAGCTGCAAACCACTCCTTGTGGTCACTGCATTTACCTGCTTGGGATTCAGATCCGTGTCGCTTGGCAGTCCTCCTCTAGGCCTTGTATTTTGGGCACTAGCAAATTGCCCAAATTGATACTCAAGATCCTTGGTAGCTAACTGATTGTTTTTCACTTCGGCTGCCAATTTCACATAGTCAGCCTGCAGTTGAGCTTGGTTAGCTATCATGGTCTTGAACATCTCTTCAATGCTGGGTGATGGTGGTGGAGGAGGTGCATTGTTGTTTCTGAATCGAGATTGGTAGTTCTGTTGCCCTCCTTGGTTCCTTTGCACACCCTGACCCGAACTTTGGCCTTGATGGTTGTTGCTACCCCATGAGAAGTTAGGATGATTCCTCCAATTTGAATTGTAGCTACTACCATACTGCTGGTGATTTCTTTGTGCATTACCCACAAAGTTTACCGAGTCAGGATTGGCTCCACAGCACTCAGCTGAGTGCTCACTGCTTCCACACACTTCATACCACATCTGCTGGACTGCATTAACTGGAGCTGAAGGTTGGTTCAAAGTCATGTTGCTGAAATGGTTGTTCAATTGATTTTTCAAGGCAGCTATCTGTGCAGCGATAGCTGTAAACCCATCCACTTCAAGCACTCCTGCTGCTTTCCTTGTCCCACCTCGTGATGAATCAGCATTCCATTCTGGATTGCCCTGTGAAATCCGGTTTAGCAAGGTATACAGCTCCTCATAAGTCTTTTCCAGCGCTTGCCCTCCAGCTGCTGAATCTAGAAATATTTTGGTGTGGGGTTCCTAACCCTCAATAAATGTGTGCACCAACACCTCATTGGACTGATGATGATGAGGACAGTCCCGCAACATGGATTTAAATCTCTCCCAGGCTTGATATAAATTTTCTCCCTCCCTCTGTTTGAAACTTAGAATTTGACTTCTAAGTCTTGCTGTTTTACGAGAGGGAAAAAACCTTATCAAGAACTTTCGTGCAAGATCATCCCACGTTGAAATAGAATTTGGTGGCTCAGCTTTCAACCACCTCTTGGATTCTCCAAGTAAGGAGAATGGAAATAAGGTAAGCCAGACATAATCAGGTGACACTCCAGCGGGTATGTGAGTGTCACTTATCTCCAAAAAGTTTTGGAGATGCTGTTGTGGGTCTTCATGAGGGAGACCGGTAAATTGCCCGCTTGTGTGCAACAATTGCACCATATTTTGCTTGAGTTCAAATCTCCCTCCAGGCTCTGGTTTGCGGATACTGGATGTAACATTATTGGCATGTGGTATTGCCACCTCGCGAACCGGCCTTGCTGCTACTTCTTCGGGCACTAACACTGCCCTTATAACCGGTGGATTTTGTTGCTCCATAATCGTCTGTCTGAGCAACTGCAGCTTTCTTTGTAGAGCTTCTCTCCTCTTACTGTGAAATATACATTCTGGCTCTATATAAGATTCCACCAGCTCTTTGTCTCTTGCCAGTGTTCACAGCAATTAAGTCTGCAAAATACAGGCTAAGACCAAGTTGTCAACACTTAAGAAAATGAAAATAAAGTAAAATTAACACTTAAAACAAATTCACCAATTGCCAAGTCCCCGGCAACGGCGCCAAAAAACTTGTTCGGTCTGCGTTATATGGGTATATAAAACAACACGCAAGTGTACGTGGTCGAACAAGTAGTAAGTGGCTTTAGTGAGCCAAGTATCGATCCCACAGAGACTTGGGTTAAGTGCAATTTGTTCAAGTAGACTATATTTTTACTTCTAAATATGCTGACAACAAAGTAACCAAAAAGTGAATAATTTGTTTTATAAATTTTATACTAAAACTAAGAACAATTATCTACTTTGAATCTGAACTATGGATAAGAGCATGCCGAGGTTAAAGAACATGTAATGAAACTGATTATCATCATAAATTGGTTAATCTTTTCTTCCAGTTGCTAGCCAAGAACATTTGCCAAGAGATTAAAACTCTCGTATTTAATCTCACTTAAGAATCATGAACCATCCGTCTACATTTCTGTGATCAAATGCAATTCATGTTCTAGCCATACAATTCCGGTTCCTAAATTGATTAATACGACTTTCAGGTATATTTCTATCCTGAATGCACATCAAAACTCAATTTTCCCAAATCAAGTTAAGATCAATATCCTATTAATTCACAACTTTCCAATTTCATGCTCTCTCGAGTGAAATCGGACTTTTTAGATGTACATTAATGTAGGCCACACACCAATGCAGTAAGAACAAGAATTAATAGAACAACATGGAAGAAAAAGATGAAAAACCATATAATCAATAATCAAAATTCATCACAAGTGTTCATAACCTCAGCAAGGAAGGGAATTAGCCACTCATTTGTGGATTAATCATCATAAAACGAGTGTTAATCATACAAACAATTGAATTAGAGAAGAAAGAAAGAGAGAAAAAACCCTGAACTTTTCGTCCCTCAACTGCCTGTAACCCACGTCCTTGCTCCACCAAGTCTGAATTATGAAAAATGAACTTAAGTGTTCTATTTATACTAGTGGGAATTTTTTCCTGAATAATGAGCAACGTGTCACGGAGTGCATCGCGGAGCACTGCCTCCGTGACACGCCATGAACGCGGACCCTCACTGGAACTGGGGGTCCGGGAATTCAAGCTCAACGTGGCACGGTGTGCATCGCGGAGCACTGGCTCCGTGCCACGGAGCAAACGCGGACCTTCACTGGAATTTGTCCAAGTAACTTATCTGAGGCAGACTGCCTCCGCGATGGCAGCGTGACACGGCTCCATCGCGGAGCCCCTTTGTTTGTTGTTTTTCCTTGACCTTTTCCTTCCACTGCTCTCTTCCGAGTCCATTCCGATTTTCACCAACATGCAACTTAGCTTCCTAAAATTACATTTTTCCTGCAAAACAACACCAATCATGTTGGTTAGTATAAAAATTCACATTTTAACTATAAATCACATGAGAATGTATAAATAACGATAGATAAACAAGACGAAATAGAGCATTTGAGCATCACTTGGGCATATAATTCTGCCCAAGATCACTTACCCCACATTTAAAACCTTGTTCATCCTTGAACAATACTCTCATATCTCATGAAATTGACACCCACGTATAGCTACTTTGGCTTGACAATTCAAGCTACGGTTATACCGATTATTTAATATAGCAAATAATCAAGAAAACATGCATAGTCTCATAAACACACTGACATTCACCACATTAAGACCTCCTAGACTCAAGAATCGACTCTCGATCTCGGCAAACTCATGCAAATCGGCTGATCAAGACATCTGACACGAATTTCAATCTCTCGTCAAGCATGTGCCCTCACAATACAAGAGAATTACCCCTTTTCTAAGCACATGATTTCCAAAGCATTACATGTAGGGGTATATGAACATGATTTCGCTCTCTCTCCCAAAGAATTCACATGCATCATGTCATGAACTATAGGCTTGCCTCTAGTGTATTACTCCACTAATATAAGGAAGCGTGATGTAAGATCACGTAGGACTTAACGGGTTGTAATGTAAGCTAAGGAACTAAATACTGGGCTAACCAATAATATCATCTAGCCTCCTTAAGCGCTTTTCAATACATCCCACCATCATTATGAGCATTGTTTCTTTCTTCATCCTCCCATTCTTGAAGTCTTTCTTTATTTTTGTTCCTATTTCTTTAAGCACACTCAACTTAATAACAAAGATTAGTGATACATCTTCATTTTATTTATATTCGGCAAGTGCACATTTGACCTTATCTTTACTTTGACCACTTCCGCTTTTCCTTTCTTTTTCACACTTTTCACTCCTTGACACTGTGGGAAAATTATTTTTTCTCTTGAGCGCTTAAGAGTTTTGGATCAAATTCACGGCTAATGAAAAGAAGGGATTAAGCTCAATTTGTACCTCTTCACGAAAGAAAAACAATAGGCTAAAGGCTCAATGGGGCTAACTAGGATGTACATTCAAGGTAGGTATGATTAAAAAAAAACTTTCCGTTTAATCAAAGAAATGCCTACATCCTTTCCTACACTACACATCCTTCATTTCATTTCGTACACACACCAGGCAAGTTCTAGACACTTCACAATAGCATGGAAGAATCGAAACCTCACCTCACACTCATTGCACATGCTCAACTCAAGACTTATTCACAGACTCTTCAATCAGCTAATTACAAGAATTCAATATTAAGCCTCAATCACACCGAATCGAACTCTATGGCCAAGGTATCTCAACATGTTTCACATTTGCATACTTTCATACGAATCATCTTTGCATCTAAATATCATGTACAACACGCAACAAGATTTCCGAACCATGAAGTAACGACACGTTTAGGAAACAACCAAAAGAAAGAAAATAAAAGAAACAAAAAATCTACTCCTATCGACTACATTTCCCTTAAGACGGTCGTTATCCATCCATCATAGGGAACGGTCACTATTTATGACTTCGGTTCAATGGAAATATTCTCGGTAAAAGCACCGAAAACAAAGGCCGAGAAACCCAATCATAAAAAAATTCAACAAAAATATTCAAAATATTGATAATTTCGATAGAAAACAAAAATATTTACACAACCAGCTAACAACAGCTCAACACAGCACACAACAGCTTAACATTCATTACACACCGACTTACAATACAAAACATACTCACAAAATCACAGGGTCACAATTTTTTTCACAGGCACAACAACAAGATATGAACATAACAACAACAAAACAACTGGCACCTAACTACTCCCACCCCACACTTAAATCGAACACTATCCCTAGTGTTCATCAAATTCAACATAGCACAGAAGTAGGTGGTGAAACTCCCTGATCAGTCGAAGTATTCAACTTCTTCGTCAGGTGTCGTTGCCTCATCCCCCATATCTGAATCACCCCCGCTATCCTCATCTAACTCAACATCTGACTCATCGTGTCGTGTCTCCTCATCCGTAGGGACATCATCATCAACAGGCTCCACAAAAGCAGGCCCCACTCGACATAGAGCCCTGGTATTTTCGCCAAAGGGGTAATCTAGCTCAAGCTTCCATAGCTCATCTTTTGTTGCTGGCCTCCCGCCTATGTGCAACTGCAGCATCTACATCCCGTACATGCGGGCCATATATTGATCATCCCGAGCATGTTGCTCGGCTAGTGTGAGAACTGGCCGGTGAGTGGTGTCAGGTGCCTTGGTTTTGGTGACGTCCAAGGCACGCCTATCCATTTGCGGGATGTAGTCTAGGGCCTCCTCCTCGACGTCGAGGCCCCTCAAAAATGTGGTCAGCAAACCACCAAACCCGTACCTGTGCCCTTGATGCAAACGGGCCCTCTTCATGGCGGAGATGATCACCGCCCCAACATTGAGCCCAGCCCTTTCATCAGGGCATAAACCAAGCACACACGATCCCGGGTTACATCTGTCATGTGCACCCCCTAGATCAGGCAGGAACACACAATTTTAAGTCAAATCCTGGCTTCCCTGTTCATTTGAGAGTAAGGCAGCGTCTGATGATAGCCCATCTCCTTGTGCCTGCTCCACCGTGCTGTCGAACGGGCTCCACACAAAGTGCGTCTGATATCCGCATAGGGTGGAGTTATTTCAGCTTCCGGAGTACATGGGCATTTGTGTCCCGCGCCCTTAATATGGCATTTAGGTGATGGGGCTCAAAGGTGACAACCTGCCCCCTTATCTTGACGGTGTGACTGCGGAGTGTCGGGTTCCAATTTGCGTAGAACTCCCGAATCAAGTGGAGATTGCACTCCTTGGGCTCTTCGAAGATGAAGTTCAGCCCTGCAGCGTCAATCCGATGTACTATTCTAGGGAATTCTTGTGCAAGTGGCTCCCTTGCAATGTGCTCCTCAGGTAAGTATTTGGTCTCCTTGTGCTTGGCATACCATTTCTTCCCTTCGTCCGTCACCTATCGGGTTCCGTATTGACGGCGTTGGCCGCGTGGAACCACTGGTGCTGCTGGGACTGCCGTTCCCAGTCGAATCCTTTTTCTCCCTGCGCCTGATGTAGATGCGCCCTTTCCTTTTTCTTGCCTGCTTGACATCGTTCCTGTCAAATAAAACAGACAGTCCCAATGTTATTCAAGTCAAAAATTTGCTTCGATTAAGGTTGGATTGAGTTAGGACACCCCACACTTAATTTTTAGCCACAATGAAAACAATTCGGCAAGACAATCATTCTTTTTCAATTTTTATCAATCAACATGCCTCATACATTCAGATAAGTCGATGGAATAATGACTAAGTACTACTCAGACTTCATACAACTAATCACAATTTCACCATTGATTCCATTACATCACATAGCACTTAGCCAAAAATTTTCTCAACAACAACAACCTATGCAATTCACCAATTTCATTTTCACAAAAATTCCCTTGTTTATTTAGCATATTCATCCATATTCACAACATCATTTACATCACCCGACATGCACAACCCAATCATTTTCAAATTTTCAACCAAATTTAGTTTCTTCCTATTCAAGTTCCAACCCTAGCTATCAATTTCGCACAAATTCAATCAAACATGTATTTATCGAGTTCATATAATCATAACGATACTACGAACATCAATCAACAATAACTTAAATGAATTCATGCTCAATTTACACTTAGGGCAAGCTTTAGTCACCTCACATGCTCAAAAATTGAAAATTTCAGCAAAAATTGAGGTTAAGTTCAAGAACATACCTTTAATTCGATGAACTTGAAGAAAAGTTGAAGAACATTTGCTCCTAGGTCCGTGTCACATTGGGGAAGGGGGGATTTTAGGGAGTATGTCGCGGAGGGGAGTGAGAAATGGGAAAAATGGGGTGTTTTCGGGGTTAAAAAGATGATTTTTCGCGCGGGTCACCCGACGACCCGGTATGACCCATCACGAATAACACTTCAATGTGTCACGGAGGGTAACGCGAGCACCCCCTCCGTGACACGGAGCCATCGCGAAGGGGTTCTGGAATTTGTAAAAATTCCAGAAATACCTTCAACGTGTCACGGAGGGTAACGCAGAGGCCCTCCTCCGTGACACGGAGCCATCGCGCAGGTTCACTGTTTTGCCACATCTTAATTTTTTCTCACCTCGGTTTTTTCCTTTGCGATCCTTTGCATTTTTGCCCTCCGTTCAACCTGAAAATCATCTCACAACAAGAAATTGGTTAGAATTCATAGGTTTCAAACACAACCCAAAAAAAAAATTGTTTTTATTTTATTTTATTTTTATTTTATTTTTATTTTTTCCTTTTAACTAATTCTACTCGTCTATTACAACAATTTCACGGGTTGCCTCCCGTGCAGTGCCTGGTTTACGGTCGCGGCTCGACGTCATTAAAGCTCAATCATCCACTAGAGTGACGGACGTTTTCTCTCAAATAACATCCTCACCCCAATAATGCTTACACCGCTGCTCATTGACCAAGAACGTGGAACTTCGATCTTCTTGCCACAACTTCACTGCCCCGTGCGGGGTCATTCTCACTACCTCAAACGGCCCTGACCATTTGGACCGTAATTTCCCTGGAAACAGCTTCAATCTTGAATTGAACAGCAACACTTTCTGCCCCGGCTCGAAAATACGATGCACCATATGCTTATCGTGCCACCTCTTTGTTTTCTCTTTGTAGCCCTTGGCACTTTCATAAGCATGCCAACGGAGCTCATCAAGTTCGCTAAGTTGCATCAACCTCTTCTTGCCCGCTAGCTCTAGGTCCATATTCAATTTCCTCACGGCCCAGAAAGCTTGGTGTTCTAGCTCCACCGGCAGATGACACGCTTTTCCATAGATCAATCGGTATGGAGAAGTCCCAATTGGTGTCTTGTAAGCAGTTCTATATGCCCACAACGCATCGTCGAGTTTGCTTGACCAATCACTACGTTGTGCATTCACTATTTTCTGGAGAATCTGCTTCACTTCTCTGTTCGACACCTCCACTTGCCCACTAGTTTGGGGATGATATGTTGTTTCCACCTTGTAGCGCACCCCATACTTAGTCAGCAACTTTTTGAAACTTGAATTGACAAAATGAGCCCCTCCATCATTGATAATGGCTCGGGGTGTCCCGAACCTGGTGAAGATGTGTTTCTTCACAAATTTTGTTACCACCTTGTTGTCATTCCTAGGGAAAGCTAGTGCTTCAACCCACTTTGATACATAATCAACGGCCACCAGGATGTAACGATTACCAAATGACAGTAGGAACGGGCCCATGAAATCAATACCCCATACATCAAAAATCTCCACTTCTAGTATATACTGCAGTGGCATCTCTTGCCTCCTACCAATTGTGCCTGTCCTTTGACATCTATCACACATTTTGACGTATGCCATTGAGTATCTGAACAGTGTAGGCCAAAAGAAACCTGACTGTAGCACTTTGTGCGTTGTCCGCTCACCTCCGTGGTGCCCTCCATACAATGAAGAGTGACAACTCCTTAAAACTTCTGCAATCTACCTCTCCGGGATGCATCTTCTCATAACCTGATCCGGTCCCTGTTTAAACAAGTACGGCTCATCCCAAGTAAAATACCTGCAATCATGCATTAATTTTTTTCTCTGCTGAGCCGTAGCCTCCGGTGGATAGACTCCACTCACTAGCAAATTTACTATGTTTGCATACCAGGGGATCTCAGCTTCCCCTATTGCCAAGAGTTGCTCATCCGGGAACTCCTCTTTGATGTCGTCACCTTCCTTCACATGCGACCGGCTTTCCAATCGCGATAGGTGATCTGCCACTTGATTCTCGCTCCCCTTTTTATCTTTAATTTCTAGGTCAAACTCTTGCAACAACAAGATCCATCTGATTATCCTGGGCTTTGCATCCTTCTTGTTAAACAGATACCGAATCGCTGCATGATCGGTATACACCACTACTCTCGAACCCACCAAATAGGACCTGAATTTGTCAAATGCAAACACCAATGCTAGCATCTCCTTTTCTGTGACTGTATAATTACTTTGGGCAGTGTTCAGAGTTTTGCTTGCATAATAAATAGAATGAAAGATTCTATTCCTCCGCTGCCCCAATACAGCTCCCACAGCTACATCGCTTGCATCACACATCAGTTCAAATGGTTGTTCCTAATCCGTAGAAATAAGGATAGGTGTTTCTATCAATTTCAGCTTCAACTCCTCGAATGCTTTGACACACTCATCATCCAACTCAAACTTCACCTCTTTTTCTAGCAATCTGCATAATGGTCTAGAAATTTTGGAGAAGTTTTTGATGAACCGTCTGTAGAACCCTGCATGCCCGAGAAAACTGCGAACACCCTTCACCGACACAGGTGGTGGTAGCTTCTCAATAACTTCGATCTTAGCACGATCGACCTCCAACGCCTTGCAAGACACTTTATGGCCAAGGACGATACCCTCCTTGGATTCTTCACAGGGAGCTAGCACCCGGTCAAGATTCTGCAAACAAGTAGCAAACGAATTACCGAAAATAGAAAAATCATCCATAAATACCTCGACGAAATCCTCCACCATGTCGTGAAAGATAGCTATCATGCATCTCTGGAATGTGGCGGGTGCATTGCATAACCCAAATGGCATCCGCCTAAAAGCATATGTCCCATAAGGACATGTGAAGGTGGTCTTCTCCTGATCCTCCGGTGCTATGGATATTTGGTTATAGCAAGAGTACCCATCAAGGAAACAATAATATTCTTGTCCCGCCAATCTGTCCAATATTTGATCAATGAACGGGATAGGATAGTGATCTTTCCTTGTGGCTTCATTGAGCTTTCTGTAGTCCATGCAAATCCGCCAGCCTGTGACGGTGCGAGTAGGGATCAGCTCATTCTTCTCATTGGTGACCACGGTTATCCCTCCTTTCTTTGGGACACACTAAACGGGGCTAACCCATTCGCTGTCCGAAATAGGATAGACCACACCTACATCAAACCACTTAATTACTTCTTTCCTAACCACATCTTTCATTGTCGGATTCAACCTTCGTTGAGGCTGAACAGTTGGCTTTGCTCCTGTCTCCATGAAAATTCTGTGTGTGCAAAAAGCTGGGTTGATACCCTGAATATCTGACATTTGCCAACCCATTGCTTTCTTCCTTCTTCTGAGGACCACCAATGCTTCCTTTTCCTGTGCCTCTGTCAATTCTGCAAAGAGGATGACTGGAAAAGTATTCTCTTCCCCCAAAAAGACATATTTTAAATGGGGAGGCAATGTTTTCAATTCCTGCATTGGTGCTTCCTCAATAGATGGTTTCGGCAATGGTTGCAGGGACCTCATTAAAGGCTGAAAGTCCTGCTTCCTTGGATACATTTGTGGTTCATTCAGCATTTGCACCACCTCATAAGTATCTCTATCTCCGAAATGATCGAAGCTCAGTAATGCTCTTTCCAGTGAATCTCGGGATTCAACAATCTGAAGAATTTCTGCTTGATCAAGCACACTAATTGCTGAAATCTCCTCATGTATGGCCGAAAGTTTCATGGCCTTAAATACATCAAATACCTCCACCTTGTCATGCGCCCACATGGTTAGCTGCCCTGCGGCTACATCAATCAAAGCTTTCCCGGTTGCCAAGAAAGGACGTCCCAAAATAAATGGGACTTCCGCATCCGGCTCAAAATCCAGCATAACAAAATCTACCAGGAAGATAAGGGAGCCCACTTGCACCAGCACGTCCTCCACAATGCCATCTGGTCTGGCCAAAGAACGATCCGCTAACTGCAAGATCACTGTAGTTGGTATAGGACTTCCCAGCCCCAACTTCTTGAATACCGATGTCGGCATCAAGTTAATGCTCGCTCTCAAATCGCATAGTCCACGAGCTCGGATACTTTGCCCAATTGTGATTTGAATTGTAAAGCTCCCAGGGTCCTTGAGCTTTGTTGGCAATCTATTCTATATCCGGGAAGTGCACTCCTCCGTAAGCGCCACTGTAGCATACTCCGTCAATCTGCTTTTGTTAGCTACGATGTCCTTGATATACTTTGCATACTTCGGCACTCCCTGCAAAACATCAACGAGAGGTAAATTAATGTGTACCTGTTTAAGCACCTCCATGAACTTTTTGAAACAAGCTTCCTCCTTGTTTTTCTTTAATCTTCGAGGGAACGGGGGGGGGGGTCTTTCTGGTTCAGCTTCCTTTTTCTTTCCCCTCTCATCATCGTGTTCCCTTTCTTTCTCCACTGCTCCTGGCTGCCGAGGTGGTCTTTCTGGTTCCACCTCCTTGAGTTGTAAACCACTCCTTGTGGTCACTGCATTTTCTTGCTTGGGATTCGGGTCAGTGTCACTCGGTAGTCCTCCTCTTGGCCTGGTGTTTTGAGCTCCAGCTAGTTGCCCAAACTGGTACTCCAACGCCTTTGTAGCTAACTGATTGTTCTTTACATCTGCCGCCAACTTCACATAGTCAGCCTGCAATTGAGCTTGGTTAGCTATCATTGTTTTAAACATTTCCTCAATGTTGGGTGATGGTGGTGGAGGAGGTGCATTGTTGCTTCTGTATTGAGTCTGATAGTTCTGTTGCCCTCCTTGATTTCTCTGTGCACCCTGATTCGAACTCTGCCCTTGATGGCTGTTACTACCCCAGGAGAAATTCAGATGATTCCTCCAATTAGAGTTGTAGTTGTTGCCATATTGTTGGTGATTATTTCTCTGTACATTACCAACAAATTTCACTAAATCTGGATTTGCACCACAACACTCAGCTGAGTGTTCATTACTACCGCATACTTCACACCAAATCTGCTGCACTACATTAACTGGGGTTTGAGATTGATTTAAGCTCATGTTGCTGAAGTGGGTGTTAAGTTGATTTTGCAACGCAGCTATCTGTGCAGCGATAGCTGTAAACCCATCCACTTCCAAGACTCCTGCCACTTTCCTTATTCCTCCTCTAGAAGAGTCCGCATTCCACTCTGGATTTCTCTGCGAAATACGATTTAACAAAGTATACAGCTCCTCATAAGTCTTTTCCAATGCTTGTCCCGCAGCTGCTGAGTCTAGAAAAATTTTTGTGTAGGTTTCCAAACCCTCTATGAAAGTATGCACCAGCACATCATTAGACTGGTGATGGTGAGGACAGTCTCGTAACATGGATTTAAATCTTTCCCAAGCTTGATACAGATTCTCCCCCTCTCTTTGTTTAAAACTTAGAATCTGACTTCTAAGTCTTGCTGTTTTCCCGGATGGAAAGAACCGTATCAAGAATTTCCTTGCAAGATCATCCTAAGTGGTGATGGAATTAGGTGGCTCAGCTTTCAACCACCTCTTTGCTTCTCCCAATAGTGAAAATGGGAACAATGTAAGCCTTACATAATCAGATGATACTCCGGCGGGGATGTAAGTGTCACTTATCTCCAAAAAGTTTTGGAGATGTTGTTGTGGATCCTCGTGAGGGAGACCTGTGAATTGCCCGCTGGTGTGCAGCAATTGCACCATATTCTATTTCATCTCAAACCTCCCTCCTGGCTCGGGTTTGCGAATGCTTGATGTAACATTGTTAGCATGTGGGATAGCCACTTCGCGAACCGGCCTAGCTGTCATTTCCTCGGGCACTAACACTGCCCTTACAAGTGGTGGATTCTGTTGTTGCTCCAGGATTGTTTGTCTAAGCAACTGCAGCTTCTTTTCTAGAGCTTCTCTTCTTTGACGATGAAATTGTCTTTCCGGCTCTAAGTATGAGTCCACTAGCACCTTGTCTCTTGCCAGTGTTCAATAGAATTCAATATCTGTAAAAGACAGGCTAAGATCAAGTTGTCAGCACAATATAGAAATCGTAAACTAACACTTAAGAAAATAATTTTACCAATTGCCAGTCCCCGGCAATGGCGCCAAAAACTTGTTCGGCCCTTATTCATGCATCCACAAGTGTACAGGTCATGCAAGTAATATAGTGGCTCTTTTTAAGAATCAGAATGTCGAACCCACAGGGACTGGACCCATTCCTCTAACTATCCATTACAAGTGTGATCTTAAATACCGAAATGTTGGTTATAGAAGTTTTTGAGGGAGATTTTTAATTAAGTCTAAATTTGGTCAACGAAATATTCTGAATGCACTCTAGGAGCAACATAGAGTTAAAACCAGATAATCATGCGATGCTACGATTTGCAATGGGTTAAGTATGCAACTATCGATTGTCGTTTTACATAATTAGAATTGCATGTTCATGGTCTTTCGAGCCTCTAAACACGACAAACTAGCCTCGCTGCATTATTGTGAGCGAGGATGCTACTTCTAGTTCGTGGGCAATCAATTATGTTGTGGTTTACGTGGAAATGATTAGGGACTTTCGTGCGTCTAATCATTTAACTCAACTTAGCCTCACAACTGCTTCTTCGAGTGGTGATGTGATAATCCTAAGTCGGTCTTTAAATACCCCCGTTTTATCAATCAAGCAAGGTGTTACGTATATTTCTATCCTAACACAAAATTATATCGTGAGATATAAATATGCTCCTCATATTCTCATGTTCTGACCTAGGTCACTGCTTTCTCAAGCCTATGCCCAAGATAACGTATATGTTTTCATGGTGATCAATCATAAAGACAACCAACAATCCAGAATGCAAGACGGAAGCAACAATCAATAACTTAATTCCAAAACAATTTCATAGAATCACAATCATAATTCATGGCTTCAACCCTAGAGGAAGGGTTCTAGTCATTCATATTCGTAAACTACAAGAAACTACAACTAAATTAACATACTTACAAGAATTTGGTAGATGAGAAGGGAATTTGACTAACCCTAGATGAGTTCTCCCACTTCTCCCTTCACCCCTAGGTAGTTTTCCAGAATAAAATCGTGACAAATTGGATTTAGGAGCTAAGGGACCTATTTATAATAAATGAGAAATGTGCACGATTAAGCCTGTCGTGGAATGGCTCCGTGTCACTGAGTGTATCGCGGAGCATTGCCTCCGTGACACGGAGGTAACGCGGAGGCTCTCTGGAAATTGCCTCCGGATGCCAAAATTGTCGAGTGTCACCGCGCTGCCAGCGTGACACGCTGCTCATGCAGCGCGTTGGCATGTTGCTAACACGGCGTGGCACGTTGCTGGCGCACTGGTGCTGCCTGCCTGCCGCATCTGCTCGCATGCCTGGCCTAGGCGTGGCACGGCGCTGGGCGCGGCACACGCACAGCGTGGCACGCTGCCTGGCGCGGCCAGCCTTGCCATGGCCTACTCCTTGCCGACTTTCGCCCATTGCTCCCGACTCCATTCCTCTCCTTCACCAACTTATGAATTAGTTCCTCAAAATCATTGAAACCTACAAAACAAGGACTAATCATGTTGGTTAGCACAAATATTCACATTTATATAAAATCACATGAAAATGTATAAAATAAATTAGATAAACAAGACTAAATTAAGGTATAAAGCATCACTCGGGCATGCTATTTTGCCCGAGATCAATGCTCCCAAGTTAGAAGGAAGAAACCTCAATTTATAGAGTTCAAACCTTTTTCTACCCGAAGAAGGTTGGCCAAATATGAAAAATTTGTATTTTTCTTTTTAAGAAAAGAAAAACCCAATTATGATAAATCAAAACAAACATCCAACACGTCTTTGTACTGATCCGCATGACTCTACTAGACATTTATCAAGACACATAAGGCCAATGAACGTAATTATCTTACGTACGTCACTTTATCATGATTCAATTTATCTAAGTGGCGAAGATACCTTCCCCAACCTAGTAGGTGAGCCAATTCAGCATTTAACTTATTTCCATTGTCAAAATAAAGAAATGAAAGTGTTTGAAATTAATCAAAAGTCATAGTATACCTCTCATAAAACATAAAAGCAGAAAGTATAGAAGTCCTTCCATTGAATAAAATTTAGAGTTAATCTTTACGTATTCCCAACTTGTATTTATTTTTAATCATTAAATATGACTTACTATTCTTTTACTTTCTTTTCTTTTTGGCATGTTAGCTTAAGTTGGTTTGTTTATTTATCTTAGGTCATAAATCAATCAATTTAAAATATTGATCGAAGTTAATTTGATAGGTTTCCAAATTCCACATTTAATGGAGTTTGACATGTGTCTTTTATGTAGTTCTCTACGAATTTCTGTCCCAAAGAAGCTTTCGTATTTAACAACAATTAGTACAAAAATTATGCTAAGAAGAGACTCATAAACGAATTGAACCACTAATAAAAATAACAATTGGCAATGAATAATTTTTGTTTCCAGACAACAAACTAATTTTATCAAAAAAAAATTTAGCTATAAGTTATTTAATGACAAATTAGTAATAATCTCATAACTAACTTTTTGGGATAAAACGGAACCATATAAATAAGAAAGAAAGTGAAGATCACGATAAAACACTGTTGGAGATGGAGATGTTATTCTAGCAAAAAATAGTCAAGTAAATGCAATGAAGTCTTTAACGGGCGTAGCGAACAATTTGACTAGTAATAAATAAAATAATATATATATATATATATAGACACACATATATATAATACTACTAAACTGTCGGATTTGTCTTAAGATTTTCCTCTGTTAACCCATTGTCTCTCTCAAGTGCATATCATTAATTTTAGAGGCAATTTTAAAATATAAGAAAACAGTGGAGGCTTGAGGGAGCCAATAAACTAACGGAGGCCAATCTTAAAAACAATTTGATAAATTATGAGTACTTCTAATTCTTTTGCATAACTTATATTAGTATCTGATGTTATTCTTTGCTTAATAAAAAGAAAAGGTATATTTATATTATATTCAAAGAGACCAGAAAGTATTTGCTTACTTATATTTTAGTATATATTTTGAAATGGTCCAGCATACTAAAGTACATAGAATATTGGTACCACTAGTGTTACTACTCCGCTTCCGTTCTAAGCAACCTATATGGAACAAAAAAGCATGCCCAATAGCGTCTATGAATCACGTCAGACAATATTCTGAGATAGCGACAGTTTGCAACGTAAAGTTTGGTTCAAGAATATATGGTCTATCAATATAAGTAAATACTCCCCGTGAAGTGAGTAATAACATTTTATATTTATAATCTGTTTGATCAAATTTTTAAAAAGCTAAAATGTGTTTATTTTTTTAAAAAAATATTTATTTTTAAAAAAAAAAAGTGTTTGGCCAAGTTTTGAGAGAAAATAAGTATTTTTACGGAGTAGAAGAAGTTATATTTCAAAAGCTAAAAAAAATAGTTTATCCTCAAAAGCACTTATTTATTTGAAAAACCCTTTTGTAAAAAAAAAATCACTTAAAAACACATTTCAAAAGTTTGGTCAAAACACTAATTATTGCTCAAAGGTACTTGTTAAATTTATTAGTCAAACACAAATTATTTCTCACCACAAATATTTTTTAATAAGTACTTTTAAAATAAAAATATTTTTCAAAATAAATTGTTTTGAAAAATCTGGTCAAATAAACTATTAATCTGTTTCTAAAAAACAATAGTTTTATTATGTAATAGAAAATTATTTGATTAAACATTTTATTAATTTTTATAATCACATAAATAATATAGAATGTAAAATTATAAATTTTACAAGCCTTATAAGCATATATAAATGTTAAGACATAAAGTTTGTGAACAAAATTTTAGATTTTTCTTGTTAAACTTTATTTATATTCAAATTTTATCATATAGTATAAATTAAGTAAGAGAACATAAGACTTTTGAGTCATCATTCATCAATGACATTCGTACTGCATCGCGCTATGTTTCAAACTTTCATATTCAAAAATTCAAGAAATCATACATGCCCACGTCAAGGAAAGTTTGCGGTCGTTTACCAGTTCCACGTACAAAAAGGTGTGATATATTTTAACTGTCCACTCTGTATTGCATGTTAACCTAATCATTTTTCCATGTCTCTTAGGTGAAAAGCATGTTAAGGAGTCGGTGACATCTGTTACATATAATTCCATCCATTTTAATTGTTATTTTAATTTTTTTAATTAAAAAATAAAAGTTATTATATTAAATTACACCTACTTATTAAGAAAAATCGAAATTTATAGTGTAAAAAAAGGTTACTTCTTTAATGTTATGGTTATATTTGAAATAATTGTCATTTTTGAATTTTAAATTTTTTTTACACCTTAGCAAGACTTCATCTTCACACAAGTCGGGGGATATTGTCTTATTATGACATCTAAGTGTGAACTCACATATTCTAGAAGTGACAAAATTTTGAATTCCGCCCATTTAATTTAGTTGGAAGTTGGAATCGACATGAAATTCTAAGCTTGACGATCTTTTCATTTTAGGTTGAATGTTACTGTTTTTAGTCAATTTTTTTAATTTTAATTTACTTAGTCTTATTTTTATTTTTAATTATTTTAAAAAAAATATTTCTTCTATTTTAAAATAAGTGATACTTTAATTTTTTTATTTTATTTTAAAATAAGTGGTGTTTTGCATTATCAAGAAGACATTAATGATGTTCTTCCAATTTTACCCTTATTTAAATGCAGAGAGATTTATAAACTACTAAAGAATTACATATTTTTCAAAGTATTTATTAAGAGTAGGTAAGTAAAAATACATTTTACTTTCTAGAAATAAGTAATTTCTTAAGATGTGTGCCCAAAATAAAAACAACATTTATCTTGAAACTGAGGGAGTAGCTCTTTTTCTTTTGCGACAACTCTTTGTTTTCAACTTTCATATAGCATAATTAAGGTCATAAGATTAGATATTTTAGTACATTTTTAAATATTTTTAATTTAATATTACAAAATATAAATTTTTATTTTATTTTTTAAACGATGTGTCAAATCAAAATCCAACAATCAAATTAAAAGGAAGGAAGTATACAACATTCATTCTGATCACATACTCCTTCCAATCTAAAATAAGTGAATCTTTTGAAATATTGCATACTCCTTAAAAATTCACTAAATTATATTAATTAAGGACCATTTGACAATATTATTCTTTTTACATTTTCTAAACTTTTTACAATAATATCCAAAAATTCAATATACAATATTATACACTTACTATATAAATATTATATAAAATTATAAAAAATATTTATACTCATATACATCATTATGCAATATTATATACTGTTATACGAAAAACAGACTTCATCTTCTTTCTCGAATTCAAGTATCAGATCTATTCAAAACATTTCAAAAACTACACCAAATCACCGTACAATTTAGGCTCCTCAATATGGTGGAAATTCAATTTTCAACCTTTGAACCTAAGAGGTTCAACAATGGACACCTATAGAGTTTCTGCTTACAAAAATACCAACAGAACAAAAAGTTAAGATAAAAATGAGAATATAGAAAGGGAACAGTGTTTTCGGATTGTTAGGCTAAGGGAGGAAAAGTATGTTTCTATTTACATAAAAATTGAGCTAAATGAGATAAAAAATTAAAACATGAGCTAAATTTGATAGCATTATCATCTCATATGATATATAATATAATTTTCTCTATTATTTATCTTATATTTTAAATTAATAATTTCAGTGATTGGTTACTTTATTGAGCATGAGAAGGAATATAAATGGTTTGAATGAGACCTTGCTGCACCCTTTTCGGATGAAATGATAGTCTATTTCAATGTGTTCGATCCATTCATAGCAGACTAGATTAGTAGCAATCTGGATGGCTACTTTGCTATTACAGTAAATAGAAATTGGTCCCTCATATGGAATTTGCAATTCCTTGAGCAGATTAGTCACCCACACAACTTTTGCTGTCAAACATGTCAAGCTCCTATATTCCGCCTCAGTAGAACTTTTTGAGACAATGACTTGCTTTTTGGACTTTTATGAAATAAGAGAGTGACTAAGTTTTAATAGATATCCTGCCAAAAATCTCCTAGTATTTCGATAGGTTGTCTAATTAGCATCACAATAACCTATAGCTGCATATTCTTTTCTGAAGACATCAACAAACCTAATCCAAGTTGGTTCTTGATGTATCTAAGAACTCTCAATGCTGCATTGCAATGTTGTATCTTGGCTTTTGCAAGAACTGACTAAAGGATTGAACTGTGTAGGCAATGTCTGGTCTCGTAATGGATAAATACAACAATCTCTCAATCATCCTTTGGTACTACTGCACATTTTTATATAGCTCATTCTCTCCACATTTATCATAATCAGCAGTAGTGAGTTTCATATTGCATGTCAAAGGTGTAATGCAATTTTTCCTTTTGTTAGACCAACTTTTGATAACAACTCTAAATCATACTTCCTTTGATCATAAGGACACATGCTTTAGACCTGTTGAACTCAATCCCCAAGAAAAACTTCAATTCTCCCAAATCCTTGATTTTAAAATAATGGTGCAAAATTTGCTTTGTCTCACTGATAAAGTGTGCATCATTGTTAGTAATCAATAAATCATCCACATAGACTAGGATAATGAACAATCTGTTACCAACCCTCTTGGTAAATAGAGAATAATCCAGATGACTTTGCTTGTAACCTGAATTCAATAAGGTCTCTGTCAACTTGAAGTTCCGTTGCCTTGAAGCTTGTTTAAGCCCATATAGGGACTTATCAAGTAGACAGTTGTAGTTGCACATTCACCCCAAAATCTAATTGGGATACTCGCTTGTAATCTAAGAGCTTTAGCAACTTCCAACACATGCCTTTGTTTCCTTTAGACTTCTCCATTTTGATGTGGAGTATGTGGACAACTACTATATTGTATGATCCCTCAGGAGTTAAACAATTCCCTATAATCTTTGTTAAAAAGCTCAGTCCCATTATCAGATCTCAAGGTTTTGACGAAAGCAACAAATTGAGTTTTTATCATTAACAAAAAATTCTTTAAAACTGGAACAATATTATTTTTCAATCTCAACAAATATAACCAAGTTATTTTGGAACAATCATCCACTAATGTCAAGGAACATCTAAATCCACTATGAGTAGCTATCCTGTAAGGACCCCATACATCCATATAGATCAAGTTAAAGATATTTCTACTTTTATTACAACTTAATGGAAAAGGTAATCTAGCTAGTTTGCTCTGCCAAAGGGCAAACTATACACTTATATCTAAAATCTTTATTCTATCTTCCTCCTGGCAATGACATCTGCTGAAGAACAGTTATTGATAGATGTCTCGATCTCCTATGCCACGGTTGATCTATATCCTTGTGTATATCAACAACCATCATCTTTAGTACTCTATTAGTTTAATCTTTTGCCTTGTGGTCTAGCAAAATGTAGATTCCTTCTGATTCTCTACTAATATCCCTCACTTTTTCAGTGATGAGGTCTTGAAATACACAAAACTCAGAGCAAAAATTGATTGAGCATTTTAATTGCTTTGTCATCTGTGAACAGATATAATTATACTTAAAATCAGGTACCACCAGCACATCCTTCAATACATCATCATCCTCCTATTTATAATTGCCAATATGGGATAGTGGTAGTTTATCCATTAGGCAAATGCACTTGTTTCATAGTTCCCTTTGGGATAATGTGTTTTGTAGCTCCTGAATCCACAATCCAGTGTTTATGACTACTACTAACCATAAGAACATTAGCCATACCTGCCATGTTTGATGTTGGTTCTCCAGCATTCTTCTTGCTCAGTAGTTCAAGAATCAAACCATATTTTTCCTGTGTAAAGCCGGTTGTCCCATGAACTGCACATCTTGGCTCGTAACAACTAAACTGAATAGATCATTGGCTTCAACTGCATCAATCATCCTGGATCCAGTAACTTTTTTTTGAATTTTGGATGGCCAAGATGATAGCCAATCACTTCATAGCAATTCTGTTTAGTATGTTTCTTTATTTTACACCTCATATTGTGAAATATAGTTAGGGTAACTAATTATTCTATAACAAGTCTCCTTTGTATATCTTTTCAGTTTACATACCTTACATTGTATGTTATAGTTTCTTTTCTATTTGTGAAAGCCAAAGGTACCACTAGCAGTGTCCTAGAAATTAGAACTATCATTATCAGCATCCTGAAAACTAGATCCAACATTATAGAGACTATGCATTTCTGTTAAACTTTGCCCCTACATTCCTAGCATAAAAAGTTGTGGATGATTCACCTAAGTCTCCCTCTAAATAAGATCCTGTTGTAATTCTCTGACTTTCATCAGCAATTATCATCAAATATGACTTACTCAAGAAGGGAAGAGGGATCATCATTAATATTTGGCTTTGCTATTGATTGTACGATTCATTCAGGCCCATTAAAAAGGCAAACAAATGCATATACTGTAAATGACCAGTATATACTCTCGATTTGTCACAACCACAAAGATAGAGGAGGTATGAGTAATAATCTCAATCTAGTGAAATAAGCTGAAATAGATGATGTACCTTGAGCGGTCGTACATATCTCCCTGTGCAATTGATATCCTCTTGAGCCATCGATCTTGTCGAACTTCTCCTTCAGATCAGCCCAAACCATTGCTGCATCAAAGGCATATACAATTCTACTCATGAGATCCTTGGAAACTGAGTTTAAGATCCATGATAAGACGAGAATATTACATTTCTCCCATTGTTCTTCTAGATCAGGCCCGTAATCACCCTTCTTACAGGTTCCTATTGCAAAACCTAGCTTGCTCTTAGCTCGAAGCATGAGGAGCATTGATCTGCTCTAAATTGTATAGATCTCCACTCTTGTGAGTTGAATTGTTGTCAACAATGCACCAGGAGTGTCTGATTAATGAAGATACAGAGGATGATTGCGATTTTTCTCCACATCATCGAGCGTATCGCTACTCATCATGATTCTTCGAACAAGATCAAAAAACTATTTGAGACTGGAAAAACAAAGTAGTTTTGCAAAAGCAAAGTGATTGATAAAGTTTGAATCAATCCTTGATTCGACGTTCTGATACCATATTAAATTATATGAGAATCAGATGAAGGAAAAAGAAGATGAGATGAACTCATTTAAAGAATCAATCACTACTTACTTGGCTTTTTCATTATGATTCTTACAAGTAACTAATACAAGGACTTGCAGCATTTATACACATAATTAGTGACTGAACTAACTACCAGTCACATGGCTTGATAACCAACTAAGTAAATGACAGCTCTGTACCAGCTGTGTAACTATGCTATTGACAGATTATAACTAACTTCTTTTATTAAATGAAGTGGTTTCAGTAATGGTTCTTACAATATGGAAACATTTGCATTGAGTCCACAGCGAAAAAGGTAATGAGGTAGAGTAAAAAATTGAACAGGCCAATTATTATTGAAACTGATCAAAACAGACAAATCATTCAACCTTCAAGGAGTTTTTCAAATTTACTGACCTATCCTCAAATAGCTTTTTGGTATGTAGGTCTTTTTATTTTTAATTTTTTTCATTAAAACTCGTTCAACATTGAAAGATGTACTTAAATGAATTTTTTTTATTGAAACCTTCAATTTCTTTTTTTTTTTCTAACTCGTTCAGTTTTAAAAAAGATGCTGAAATCATTTCTTATTAAGGAATTTTTTTTAGCCAAATTCGCTCAGCTTTAAACGAGTGTTCAAATCAATTTTTTCAATTAAAGCTCGTTCAAAGTTGAAAGATGTCTTCAATTTTATTTTTGTTCCTAACTTGAACGATCGAGTTATTAGAGTTTCTTGATCAGGTTATGTAAGTTGAATCAAGCTGCTAGAACTTGATATGCGCTGTTCCGTTGGATGATTCTTCATCATTAAGTACTAGTAATAGTGCATTTTAATATGTTAGTACCAGTAGAGGTAGAAAAATTAAGTCATAAAAATATAACTTCTTGGGTTATTAATTTGTTATTTATTAGCTTAACTTATTTTAATTCATAAGTTTAAGTGAATTGAGTCGAAATAGGCTGAAATATAATCATAACCCTGTTCGTCCAATTTTTATGAATTTTTAATTATTGTTTGTTTTTTGGTAATTTTCTACTACTTGGTTTAAAAAAATTTTATTTTTATTATGACTGTATATAATATATCAAATAAAAAGTATCTTTTTAAAAATATTATAATAAATTTTTTCATAGACCAATTTAAATTTTATTTCAGCCTATTTTAGTATAAACTAAAATTAAATTAAACTAATAAATAAACGAATCAAAAACTCAATTAGCTATATTTTGATGGGACTAATATTTTCACTCTGCTGTTACTAACATGTTAAAATGCACTAATACTAGTATTTCTTGAAGATGAAGAATCATCCAATGAGACAAAGCATATCAAGTTCTAGCAGCTTGATTCAACTTACATAACATGATCAAGAAACTCTAGTAACTCGTTCGAGTTAGGAAAAAGAAAATTAAAATTGAAGGCCTCGTTCAAAGAGCTTCAATTTAAAAAATTTAATTTGAGCACATCGTTTAAAGTTGAACAAGTTTGAAAAAGATAATAATTGAAGGTCTTGTTTAAAGTTAAATAAGCTTTAGAGAAAAAAATGAAATAAAAAGACTCACACATCAAACGGCTGTTTGAGGATGAAATATTAAATTAGAGAACCTCGTTAGAAGTTTGAATGATTTATCGGCTTTGATCAATTTCAAAAATAAGTGGCATGTTTGGAATTTTTACTTTAATTTATTGCTCTTTTTGACTCCGGAGATTTGCCTTAACCCTTCTATAAAATGGGTATCTATACACCATATGGTTTCATTCTCCACCAAGTGCCACAAAGAATCTACTTCCATGGCCAAACTAACATTCCAAATCTTCACCATCTCCATTCTCCTTTCACTGGTAGCCTTTCCGGCCACCGGAGAAGAAGATTATGTTTTTGGAAAATCCTTAAACAGAAAGTCTATGGGACTAAAAAAGGAAAAACTCAGCCACTTTAGATTTTATTGGCATGACATCCTCAGTGGCTCCAAACCGACATCTATGATGATTATCCCACCACTCAAAAACACCAGCACAGGCTTTGGCCAAATGAATATGATAGATAATGCCTTAACCCTAGGACCAGAGCTGAATTCCAAGACTGTTGGAAGGGCACAAGGGTTTTATGCTTCTGCTTCACAAAATGATGTTGGCTTAATGATGGTCATGAACTTTGCCTTTATTGAAGGAAAATATAATGGGAGCACCTTCACTATACTTGGACGGAATCCGGTGTTCGAGAAGGTGAGAGAGATGGCGGTGATCGGCGGCAGCGGGCTTTTCCGATTTGCAAGAGGATATGTTCAGGCCAGTACTCATTCATGGGATCTCAAAACTGGCGATGCTACTGTTCAGTATGATGCTTATGTGTTGCATTATTGAGGTTTTGTTTTATATGAATTTTAACCTAATATTTTAAGGTGTATTTTTTTTTATTATATTAATATATAAATATTTTAATTTATAATATTTTTTATATAATATTTAAATATATAAATTTTAATTTTAAATTATTAAATCAGTTTAATTTAAAAAATTAATTAAATTAACTCTAAAATAAACTCAACAACTACTTTTTAAACGGCAAAAAATTATACTTCACTTTAATCGGCCAGCTGGCTTTTAATAATTATGGAAATATCGCACTTTTTTTCCTTCGTCTTGTCACAATTGTTTGTAGAATAGAAAGATTCTTATCTTTTCTTTGACCAATTTTATTTCTTTATACAGCAGCTGCATTATTTGACCCGTACGTTGATTTTTGTTTCATAATGTCACGACTCAACTTTCTTTAATTATAACTCGCACGCCGAACGACTTATTAAGCGAATTATTTTTCTTATTTCACATTTATCAAAGAAGTCATTAAAATTGGAAAAACATTAGATGCTTAAAATTCAAAAGCAGTGGCATAAAAAATTTAATATCATATTTGAAAAGTCACATAAAAATTAAATTTTAAATTTAAATATGATTATTCTGTTTGACCTACCTATTTCGTTAAACAATTATTTATTTAGAAAAAGATAATGTATAATTGGAGAGAGTTTTTTAAGGAAGGTGAGAGTTGATGGTACAAGGTTACTTTTTAATTCTTCCTTTTTTTTTCATTTAAATTTTTTTATTTTTACTTTTTTAAAAATTTTAAAGTATATGTTTTTATTTTACATCATTTATTTTTAATTTTTTTTTCATTTTCCAACCTTGTGGTATTATGTAATTGCTTATATTTTTTTATTTTTTTTTTTTTTTAAAAAAATTCAATTAACACAATTGTATTATTATTCCAACTTTTGAATTAAAGTAGTATTTTATTGTTGAATGAGATTATAGACTTATAATTTTCTTTTTTTTTTGAAATTATATTTACTTAAATTATATTGAAACTTATTTTATGTTATGCTAAAAAATTTTACTTTTTAAAAAATTTAAATTTACGTTAAATTTCGATTCTAAATTATTTTCTTTACTTATTATTTCATAACATGCCATCCACTTTTCAGTTAGAATTAATAGATAATTTTATGGCATTGTATTTATAATCGGTAGAGGAGTTTTTAAGGTGATGGGTGCACTGAGTGTTCAATCAAAATCATCAAATTATTTATTGTAATAAAAGATCATTCATCCTATCACAAAAATTACTAAACTATTAATAATCTACTGGTTGTTTATGCTAAAACAACCATTCAATTTTTTTTATGATAATTGAACTAAGTTAAATGATTGTTTGATTAAAAAATTGTTTAGCTACTTTGTTGATGCTTAAACAAAATTGATTGATTTTTTTTATAAGAAATAACTTAATAAATTTGATATCATAAAACTAAAATTGACTGGCCATTCATGAGAATACTCATAAATATAATAGATAAAAGAAATAGCTTTGAGAATTAATTTTTCTCTCATATTATTAAATATATTGTTAATTGTTGAATAAAACTATAACTTTTTAAGTAAAACGAAAAAGAGAAAGGTAAGACAGTAAAATAAGAAAGTATAAAAAAAATCGGCGGTCGAGGAAATCAAACTACTAACTTCAGTATCAAATTTAATTCATTTACCACAGCACCCTTTGTTTTACTGGGTGCTTATAGTCCCTTATATCATAAATTGTTAAAATTTTATGCGTCAACATCAAAATTTATGCCAAAGACGGTGGGTGCTCAAGCATATGCCTTCGCCCCAGTTTATGATAATTTTTTGTTTTTTTTGTCAAACATGTAATCCAAGAGGTTCTCATAAAATATGAACTTTTAGCTTTTATAATTATTAAATTAAATTATTGTTAATTTGAAAAATAAATAGAAGTTATTTTTTACAATATTAGTTACAGATATAAGTCTATTTTTTAAGAAATAATATCTGTTTTAAATACTTAATTTAGTATCATTTTTAAAGGCACATATACTACAAGAAAGTAGAAACTTCACGATAACTTTTTATCAACAATTATAATATTGTTGACTAAAATTGCTAAATGACAACAACCTAATAAAGTTGTTACTATATAATAAAATATCTAGAGATATTTTTAAAAATATATATTTCAATATAAAATATTATATCCATATAGTCATATTTTTAATTTATACTTGCGTGGCCAAAAAAAAAATTCTCAACAGTATTTATACATATGGTATATAACTTTATACAATATTATACAACATTATATATTTACTGTAGATAATATATTAAATTTTATATAAAAATATATATTAGTGTATAAAAAGTATTTATACACACTTTTACATGATTATATAAAATTATACAAATTTATACAAAATTGATAAATTATTGGATCTAATAAAATGTACAGAGAATGAAATGAGTAAGATCTACAAAATCAAACAGAAAACCTAACATCGCCGCCCTTATTTTGCCTATCACCGGAGAACCTTAGCCTAAATTCTACGGTGGTCGTGGCCACCCACTTATCTAGGTGGTCGTGGCCACCCACTTATCTAGGTTGCCTTCCCCTGGGGAGGAAGTCAAGTCAGCATTAAATTACATAGCCACTTTACATCCAATACTAATTCAAGCCAAATCAATCCCCATGAAATCAGTCACATATTTACATGGAGAACCAAGAGTGGTTTGGGAGGAGGAGGAGATTAACCAAATGATAATCAAGGAGAACCTGCATATGCGATCATTGGCAAATGTCGTATGGATGGTCTGATATTCATGATCCACGAAAATTGCTTCCGAAACAATGCAATTTGAAAGGAGAGTGTAATATTGGAGTTTTGAATAATCGACATGTTTTGATTAGAGCGGCTAACATGGAGGATTATGTTAGTCTTCTCTCAAAACCAGTATTCTCTCTCACTCACAGGCAAAGGACTTATACTATGAGGACCCTGAAATGGGATATGTTATTTGACCCAGAGGAGGAGACAACAACTGCAATTTCTTGGATATCCTTTCCTTCCCTTTCACCGAATATTTTCATGAAGCAATTTTTCACTGGCAACAGCAGTAGGGAAACCACTATAAGTGGACATGACGAACAAGAATCAAACACGACCTAGTTGTGCTCGTGTGAAGGTGGAGGTGGATTTATTAGGGGACTTTCCCAAAAGGATTAACATAGGAATGAGAAATAAAAATAGAGAGATAATTGAAAAGTGGATACCTATTAAATATGACTATGTTCCAAACTATTGCAAGAACTGTAAGATTCAAGGGCATAGTGAACAACAATGCTATGTTTTGCATCTAGAGTTATATCCTAAGGAAACTAAGGAGGAAAAATAGGGTAATAATAGAAAGGAAGTGACAGACACAAGGAAATACTCCAAACAACAACCAGAAGAAGAGTAAGGGAGGTAGGAAAATGGAGGAGACTTCCAAACTTAGAGAAATAAAAAGAAACAGGGAGCACTCAATGCTAGAGGAGGGGGAAGAAGAGACAAGGAAATAAGATGGGAACAAAGGAAGCAGCAAAAAAAAAATAATATGACCATAGCCAACCAATTTGATGTGTTAATGGAGAAGGAGAAGGAGGAAGAGAGTACAAATTCAGAGAACAAGGAGGAACATGAGAATAAAAATAAATGAAAGCCTAATGATGATAAAAGAGAAACCATGGTACAATCAGAAGACAATTCCAAGGGGAGCAAAGAAAAAGGAGACAAAGTATCCACTACTATAGTTATATGAGAGTCAGAAGAAATGGTTCAGGAATCCAAGGAAAGGAAGATGGGAGATCCTGGTCAAAATATTAACAGTGCTCAAGAGATAGGAGATGAACCAGACAAAGTGGTAGTATATGGTACAACAGAGAAACAAGAACAAGGACATGAGGAGGAGGGTGATCTAGAAGACAATATAAACAATATAGGAAGGACATGGGACTTATCCCCAAGAAACATTGCATAAATGAAAGTAGGGCCCAAAAAGAATAAAGCTCAGTCTGCAATATCATTGCAAGTCCAAACAAGGAGTAGTAGGGAGAGGTCGCATAGTAGTACTCAATGATTGATAAGATCATGTTTTGGAATATAAGATCTGTTAACACTCAAAACTCATTTAAGAGATTAACAGAAGATATCATTACTCATTTATAGCCTTAATGGAGCCTTTTCAAGATCCTGGACTAGAACATTTTACAAAAAGATTGGGGATAGAGCATGAATTGGCTAACAGCTCTTCCAAGATTTGGGTCTTTTGGAGAGATGAATGGACGGGAGAGGTGAAGCTGGACACTCATCAGCAGATCACACTGAAATTTGAAGCTTTTGAAAGAAGGTTTAGAATTACTTTAATTTATGCAAGATGTAGTACTCTGGAAAGGTTGGAACTATGGGAGGATTTAGAGTTAGTAGCTCACCACAACTCAGATCCTTGGGTGGTGGGTGGAGACTTTAATGTTATATTGAATGAAGAGGAAAACAGGGAGGACTGGCCTTTACTCAAAATGACACAATAGATTTTGCACAAGATTTAAATAGTTGTGCTCTGAAGGAATTGATAACCATGGGGAGCAAATTTACTTAGTGGAATGGAATATTAGAGGAAGACTGTATTTTCAAGAGGTAAGATAGAGTTTTGAAAAATCAGAAATTTTTGATATTTTTCCTTCAAGTGAAGTCCATCATTTGACTAGGCAAGGGTCAGATCATGCTCCTTTGCATGTTATTTGTGATACTGAGAAGGAGGTTTTAGTTAAGCCTTTTAAGTTTCTTAACTTCTGGACTAAGCATAGTCGGTTTAAGAAACTAGTCGAGCATAATTGGAAAGTGGATTTTATGGGAACTCCTTTCATGATTTTCAAGGCAAAGCTCCAGAATGTGAGAAGGGCCCTAGCATCATGGAGTAAACAAATTTATGGGGATATTTTTTAGAGAATTGCAACTCTGGAGGATACAGTAAGAGTTACAGAACTGCAGTTGGAAATATTGCCCAATAAGGAAAAAGGGATGAAATTAATGAAGTCTAACATAGAAATAAAGAGATGCAGGAAATAGAGGAGGATTACTGGAAGCAAAAGGAAGAAATGCAGTGGTTTAAGGATGGAGACAATAACAAAAAATTCTTCCACTCTTATTTTAAGGGAAGGAGGAGAAAACTGTACATAGGAGAAATAAGGAATAGTCAAGGAGTTGTAGTGACTAATCAAGAGGAAATAGGAAGAGAAACTGTTGCAGTTTTTGAAGATTAGTTTAGAGATGAAGGAAATATCAATTACTCAGATTTGATGGCTAATATTCCAAAAGTAATCTCTGTGGAGCAGAGTGAGAAAATGGTTAAGTTGCCTTGTGAAGAAGAAGTTAAGAAAGTAGTCTTCGAATTAAATGGTGACAGTACAAGTGGTCCTGATGGGTTCTCGGGATATTTTTTCTAGGCCCACTGGGATATAATTGGTTCAGATGTGTCACGATTCGAACGTACACCCAAATCGTAGACACGAGACAAGGAGCCCCGAGAGGCCCCAAGTCGACCCATGGCATAAGCATACATCTAACTTCATATCACTTAAGATGAAATACTGAACATACAATATAGCGAAAATATAAACGTAACATAACATAGCATGGTGAATGGAAAGTACTAGAAATACATATAAGTTAAGTGCTACAAACTGTCTGAAAGCCTCTATCATATTAGATGGGTTGCTGGGACAACACCCCCAACTATCCCGGAAAACTGATACAAAAGAACATCATCAATTTCTAGACATATGGCCCTCGAAACATGAGGACTCACCAACAAGGCTGATAGCTAAAGCTGAGATGGACTAATCATGGAGGTGAACCTAAGAGTCGGGTCCTGTATCATGAAACGATATAGCATAGAAAGTATACGGTCAGCACGTGGAATGTACTGAGTATGCAACACAAGTAAAACGGATATTTAAAATATATAAAAAAACTCATAAAACATCATGAGAGTAGGGCATCATGCTCATACCATAAATATCGTAACATAACATAAGGCCCAAGATTTTCAAAACATTCGTAATACAATCATAATCATAATCATGAGAGAAAAGCTTTATTTAATATGACTTGAGCCAATATACATAATTATAAACATGCATAAATCATGAGGAACAGTGGGAGATTCTCTTAACCAACATACCCCATATGAGCACACATGAATCCCGACTTATAATCCTAGTCGGGAGGGTGTCCGTACCTTGCCAAGGGTAGGACTATGAAAGTGTGATATCACCATGAAAAGGACCATTTGGGCCGGGAACAGTCATGAAAGGAGTCCTAACATACCTATGGTGGCACGTAGTTCATGAGATCCGGGGCTTAACCTGAGCCCTGAACCTACTCGGTGTTTGATACTATTCCCAAAACATACATAGTGCTCATAGTATAACATGCATGAATTCATGAGATAATTAAATCATGATAATCATAAACATACTTGTACATACGTGAACTAGCCATGAAATGAGGCCCGTGAGTCGGCCAAAACATATTCATGATTCGTAAGGTTCATGCATACTTGTAAATCATACATATAGCTTGAAATTCATAAAATCATGATGGGTAATATCATAAATCCATAATTTGAATCATAACTCATGCTAGACTTGCAAATATCATCAATGAAAATAGTAGATCATAAATCGATTTATCATGAGTCATGCATAATTAGGCTTAATAAAATCAATAAAATTATAAATAATTTAAATAATAAAAATTGATTAAAACCCATAGATTATGATAAGATCTTAAAATCACAAAACCCATAATCAATCACTAGAGTTTAAGTAAATCCAATTTCAAAACCCCATGAGTTTTTATTGAAATCTTTGTAAAAATCATAGAGGAGGGGCATGGGTGTGGAAGAAATCACCCATTAATAGCCTTACATACCTAGAATGTCTAATTCTTAACTTCCCTTGATTACCCAAGAATGAAATTGGAAGAATTGAAGAAATGAGCCTAGAATTTTCTTAGGTTGCCTCTCACTATTCTTGCATGCATGAATGAAGGAAAAACTGAACTTAGCCCCTTTGAATTTCCCTGTTCATAACCCAAAACGTCATAGTTTAGGCCTTAGGATCTTAGAAAATTATAAAAAGACCCTTACTATTTCACAGAAAATAACTGCCAGGTGACTCTAATGGGTGACTTGACGATTCATTACATGCCCAAACGATCCATCACCTTGCCCGTCAGGTACACTGTCTAAACTGATCACTGGGGGTCCTAACAGACGACATAACAACTCGTTACACTCGTCAAGTATAGTGCCTTCCTTATGCCAATTATTTAAAATTCCACCCAATGACTCATACCATGACTCGTTGCCAGACATGACGAGTCGTGGTCTCCTTCCGTTAAGCCCATTGCCTTGTCTTTTCTATTTTTCTTATACCTCCTCCCCACGGATGACCTAACGACTCGTGATGTCTGACCATGATTCGTTCCCAAGCCCGTGGGGACTCCTTTTCGTTAACCTTATTCCCATTCTCCCAGGCCTCCCCATGAGTCACCTGAGGACTCGTGGGCTCTCCTCACGAGTCGTCTAATGACTCGTCCTGTGCCTGCAATTCAAATTTTTTATTTTCTCCCATTTCGACTCCCGGGTCCAATTTTTGAGTTCTCGGGGTATAACAATATCTCCCCCTTGAGAACATTTATCCTCGAATGGTAGAAACACACAGAAACTTAGAAACATGCAATCATCATATGCAATATTGATTATTTTAACCGAAATTCTTACGGAATGACTATCTCCAATTCATAACACATAGTTGAACTGATCTCATGCTTCACATACACATTCATACACATAAAAGAAACTTGAACACATGAACTGAGTATGAAAACTAAATAGAGTCATAGGGCATAACTGATACCTCAAGTCGAAACTGAATCGGTAGAGAATAAATATGGGTATTTAGCCATCATATCTACTTCGGCTTCCCACGTAGCTCCCTCAACATGCTGATTTCTCCATAAAACCGTAACTAAAGCTACTTCCTTATTCCTTAGTGTCACGCCCCGCCTTGGGAGGCATGACTGGCACTTGGTGCCCTACTAGGACTTGGACTGCTGGACTAGCTGAGCCTGAGCACTTCTGGTGCCAGGCTGGCTCTAACTCTGGATTCAAGAAAACGACAGGCTATATAAAGCTGTAAATACAGCCTCCGACCGACTAGGCCTATAGCCACCTGTAAGACAACAACAGCTAACCAGAACAACAATAGTATAAAGGAACCTATGCGGGCCGACAAGGCCACCATGTTGTCTAGTTATTTCTGAATTAAGAAAACAAGTGCTAAACTGCTACGTGACCGACAAGATCACCACTACCAACTGAATAAGGCCCCACACGGCCTTCATAAACAAACCAAAACATACACACGGCCTCACACGACCGGTACAGCTAACCACAGGGAATATACAATCTGCAAGCCTTTAAGAATACTGATAAGATGGTCAGGACAGGGCCCCGGCCTACCCATACTGCACAACAAAAGAAAAGGAATAAACCTCTAGCTTTCTAGCTCCGGATGACAGGAGCTAATGACTCTGCGTGTTGGCTGGAATTACGAGGGATCGGCTCCTTGTCTATGAGTACCTGCAGGCAAGTAATGCAGCGCCCCCGAGCAGGCGTCAGTACCACTGGTACCGAGTATGCAAAGCAAACTGAACATAACTAAAGATAAATAGTAAATTGGTAGTTACTGAAACGACAGAGGATAGCTAAAACTGTCTGGAATAGCAGAATCTATACCGAGCTTAACTGCACTGGAAAGAAAATAAGAATCATACCTGTCGATGCGGCGTCCTGCTATTTACCAACTTAATAAGTAGCATATATACATATATATAGCATACAAGAACCTATATCAGCCCCCATAAGCCGGAAGGTGCCAATCAACACGCAATCTATATACCCCTACCTGGGCCAAACCATCCAAAAATAAATTCACTCCTCTCACCTAATAACTACGAGCATCACGCCAGCCCCCTGGGTATGCAGCTTGGGCTCTCTGGGCCCCTGACTATAACTGTATTTGAGTCCGGAGGACTCCTATAACTGTAATCTGAGATCTGTATCTATAATCTATAATCTGTGCCCTGGGCGGAAGCACTCGACAGGGTATGTTATAATGCTGATCAGCCTGCTATGGGGAATGCTGCATCCCATCTTCGTCCTACCGCGGACGGCATGCCACTCCTTGGAGTGATGTATCCTCACCCTCTGGTGGGCGAGTCGACACAACTATTAACCCTGGGGCAGCAAGGAAGCTCTAAGGGTGCCCACATATCACAAACAAGTCTCAACAAGCAACAGTAATCACATATAACATGTATTTTAAATCTGCAAATACTATCCATGTTCTGATATTCTATTCTGAATCTCTTGCTGAATTAAACTGAGTCTGGGATAAGATCTTGCTGTCTGATACTGATTTATTGACTTTTATTCTGGATATGACATAATAATACAACATACTTAATACTCGTCTTTTGGAACTTCATTATGGAATTTATTCTATTTTACTATACTAGAATTACTAACTTGTCGAAGAAACTGGCTTTACATACCTCAGTTGTCGACTTTCCAGCTAACTGGCGTAACTCGGCTCAATATTCAACTATTTCTTCCAATTGTATTCACATTCATAGCAATTAGAACTAAATTTATCAATATTCCGAAAGAAAATGCTACTTTGAATATATATATATAGCCCAAATTTTGACTTATCAAAAAAATAGCTGAAAACTCGCTATTTCTCAGAAGTTCAGAAGGGAGAAATATTCCTTTTAGGGCTAGGAGTATATTGACACTAATTTGGAGCAATTTCACTTACCTTAGCTCGGTAGGACGATGATTCGCCGGCCGAATTTCACGAAACTAACTCCGCATGAATGCTCCCTGCAGCTTAATACTTCACTACCCAAGATTAATTCGAGTTTGGACCTCGATTAATAGCGTAAACGGGCAGAATTTTGTCAAAATCTCTCGTGCCCTCTGTTTCCTGGTTTGTTTCCTGGAAATTATGAAAATTATCTTTAAAAAAATGAAGTGGAGGCTTATAAAGTTGAGGTTGAACCTCACCTCCATGACACGCCAGCCAACATGGAGGTGAGCCCTCCGTGACACGTTGGCCATCGCGGAGGGGGTCTGCCCAGCCTCCTCTTGCGATGGTTCAACGCGGCGCTTTTCCAATCTTCCCCCGGGCCTTTCTCTTGCATGTATGGCATCCTAAAACTCTTAACCAATATGCGAATAGGCCATCTAAATGTCAAGAATTTATGGGATGTAACATCCTCCCCCCCCCCTTAAGAACATTCATCCTCGAATGTAAACTTCTACTTGCAAGAATTTAAACTTACTTGACTAATTCTAGAAAAAAAAAATTCGGCAGAGTTTCCCCTGTAATTCAGACTATCTCAAAAATCCTGAAACGCAGAAAAGTCCAATACATGTACTCCACACAACACTAGTATTCATCAAAAAATAAACTAAAGCCAACTATTTCATTTGTTCACATAATATAAGACAATTCATGAAATAACAATACTAACGTACCTCTGGCTGTTTAAGTCTGGAACAATTGATGATATCTGACTCTCATATCTTCCTCTGCTTCCCAAGTTATCTCATCTCGGTTCCTGTTACGCCATAATACTTTGACAGAAGCAATATCTTTAGTTCTCAACCTACGAATCTGCCTGTCTAGTATGGCTACTGGAACCTCTTCATAAGCCAGCTCTTCCATAACCTGGACATCCTGAACTGGGACCACTCTAGAGGGGTATCCTATATACTTTCTCAGCATGGACACGTGGAAAACTGGATGGACAAACTCTAATTCTGGAGGCAAGTTCAACTCGTATGCCACTTGGCCTATTCTTCGACGAATCTGATAAGGCCCAACAAATCTCGGGCTGAGATTACCTTTCTTGACGAATCTCATCACCCCTTTCATAGGAGAAACTTTCAAAAACACCTAGTCATTTACATTAAATTCCAGATTTCTGTGCCGCACATCAGCATACGATTTCTGGCGGCTCTGAGCAGTCAGTAGGTGTTCTCTGATGAGCTTTACCTTTTTTTTTGACTGATGAATAATATCCGGCCCAATCAACGCTAATTCTCCTACTTAAAACCAGCCGACTGGCGATCTGCATTTCCGCCCATACACAGCCTCATAGGGCGCCATCTGGATAGCTGAGTGATAACTATTGTTATAAGAAAACTCAATAAGTGGTAGGTGCTCATCCCAGCTACCTCCAAATCCAATACACACGCTCGTAACATATCCTCGAGCGTCTGAATAGTGTGTTCTGCCTGCCCATCTGTTTGAGGGTGGAATGCTGTGCTCAGATTAATATGTGTTCCCAGGCCTTTCTGAAATGATTGCCAAAATTTAGCTGTAAATTGCGCCCCTCTGTCAGAGATAATGAATACTAGAACACCGTGCAGTCTGACTATTTCTCTGATATACAATTCAGCATAATCTTCGGCAGAGAAAGTAGCCCTTACTGGCAGAAAATGGGCTGATTTTGTCAGTCTGTCAATAATTACCCAAATCAAGTCATTTCTATGTCTGGTACGGGGTAATCCTACTACAAAATCCATATTTACTACTTCCCACTTCCAAAGAGGCACAACTATGTCTTGAGTCAACCCGCTTGGCTTCTGGTGTTCAGCTTTTACTTGCTGGCAGTTAGGACACTGGGCTACGAATTCTGCTATTTCACTCTTCATACCTGGCCACCAGTAAATTTCTTTAATATCGTGGTACATCTTCGTCGCGCCTAGGTGGAGAGAATAGCGGGCGTAATGTACCTCGCTCATAATTTGTCGGCGAAGCCTTGAAATATCTGGAACACAAAGGCGGCCTTTACATCGCAACACTTCATCCTCAGTTACCTGAAAATCCGGCGCTTTTCCTTGCTGAATTCTGCCTTTAAGCTGAGCCAGGTCAGGATCTTCATACTGCCGTTCCTTTACCTCCATAACTAATGACGACACTTCGTTATTCTGAATTACAGCTCTATGGTCCTCTATTTCTGCTACACGAACGGCTAAACTGGCCAACTGGTGTATTTCTCTGGCCAACTCCCGCTGCTCGGGCTGTAAGTATGCCAAACTCCCCATAGATTTGCGGCTGAGGGCATCTGCTACTACGTTGGCTCTTCCTGGGTGATACAGAATATTTACATCATAATCTTTCAGTAATTCCAACCAGCGGCGCTGCCGCAAATTCAACTCTCTCTGAGTGAAGATGTATTGTAGGCTCTTATGATCGGTGAAAATATCCACATGGACGCTGTACAAGTAGTGTCTCCATATCTTTAGGGAGTGGATCACTGCGGCTAGTTCCAGGTCGTGGGTAGGATAATTCTTTTTGTGTCCTCAGCTGTCCGGAAGTATAAGCAATTACTTTACCATGCTGCATCAACACACATCCTAACCAAATATCCGAAGCGTCACAATAAACTACATGACCCTCTGTACCTTCTGGCAATGCTAACACTGGGGCGGAGGTTAACTTGTCTTTCAATTCTTGGAAACTCTGCTCACATGCCTCCGTCCACTGAAACTTTACTGCTTTTTGCGTCAGCTTAGTCAGAGGTGCCGTTATGGTGGAGAATCCCTCAACAAATCTTCTCTAATACCCTGCTAATCCCAGAAAACCACGGACTTCGGTCGGAGTGGTAGGTCTGGGCCATGTTTTTACTACTTCTATTTTCTGTGTGTCCACCTGTATACCAGCATCCGACACAATATGCCCCAAGAAAGCTACTGAGTTCGGCCAAAATCCACACTTAGAGAACTTGGCATACAGCTGACGGTCCTTGAGAATCTGGAGCACTGTCCGCAAATGATCCTGGTGGTCCGCCTCTGAGCGAGAATATACCAGAATGTCGTCAATAAACACTATTACGAACAGGTCCAGGTAGATACTATTCATCAGGTCCATGAATACTGTGTGAGCATTTGTCAGCCCAAAAGACATGACTAGGAGCTCAAAATGGCTGTATCTGGTCCTGAAGGCAGTCTTTGGAATGTCCCTTTCACGAACTCGAACCTGATGGTATCCGGACCTTAAGTCAATCTTGGAGAAATATCTGGCTCCCTGTAACTGATCAAACAAATCATCTATTCTGGGATTCTATATACCTGAACACTTTACGAGAACTGGATAGGGTACTGGCCCGTCACTGGCTACTACTGTGGACCCTTCCTTGGGGTACTCACGGTTTGGTCTGGCTAGGACGGCTGGCTGGCTTGCGGGGTGTTCTACATGATAACTGCTAGGTCGACTAAGGCTGACTCTCGCCTACAAGGATGGAAAAATGATGTACGATCACTTAACATACTGGAGAATTCTGGTGTTGCTAACCTCTGGAATATGCTTAGTCGGTTTCTATTTCTGGTTCTGGCACAGGTGATAATGTTACTGGTCTTTAGGGATGCTTCCCTACTAGTACAGGCGTCAGCTGGTTGTTAGACCGTCTAACTGCGCCCGTATCGTCATCCACCTGATTCAGGCTACTAACTCTTGTGAGCTTCTGAAGTTTAGATCTAGCAACAAGCATATAAGTCCATTAACTCAATAAACTGAGAACTGAGAAAGTTTCTATGGCTTCATACGTGAATCACACTTAACCTGCCCCTTCTCCCCCCTTTTTTTGGCGAGGGGTCCTGCAGTACAATCTGTATATACTTCCTAGAAACTAACCAGAATCTGTGTAACTATAACCCCTATTGGTAGCTACTCACGGCATATCTGATATCTGTATATATGTATCAACAACTACGTACAATACATACTGAATTTTGTAGTGATATGTAATCTCTGACATGCTTTATTGAATTTCATACTGCACATGATATACTGCTTTTACAGTCTAAGATATCTCCTGTCCTCTCATACCATTTTATTAGATTTCGTCCCATTCTGGAAGCAACAAACATATGCACTTTAGCTATGATCTGCTAGTTGAAATTTCGCCACTCTTACAACATGGGGTCAACCTCTAGACTTTGTGGCTTTACTTGTCATTATATTGAGGGCCCGTGACTATCTGCTGAACCTTGCCTCTAGGCCACACTAGATTAGAGTCTCCAGGTCGGCACCCTCTTACCTTCTTCATAAGCGGATGTACCGCAACATTCTAAACTACAATCTTACTATCTCTTAACTGTTAGTCCGAGGCTTAGTCCTTAATACACGATATTCTCCCAATCTGGAGGTGATTCTAATTTCCCCTTAAAATCTGGTATTCCTGCTTCTTCCCCATATCTTGCTTAAGCTGAGCTCTGGGGTTCAAGGTACCTGCCTTACATTGTTAATAAGATTACTGGCAAAGTCTCAGCTTATACTTTTTCTGGCTTGCAGTCAGACCGATCTGATTCATATGACCTCTCTACCTTTCGATATCACAACTGAAATCATAACCATTATCTTGCAGGTATATCCTGTCGTCGTTAGCGTGTTATGGCGGACTTGGCCTTTTTCTGACTCAAACTTAACTATTACTGGGAGTTCATCACTGACAGGCCTTTTACACCCACTTCGAGTAATCTAATGGTCTTACTCGCTCTTCTGACTTGTTACCATGAAGGTCTGCACAACTTACGTAATCATAGGGCTCCTTACTCTTTCTAACACTTTCTGGAATCAACCAATCCATCTTCACTTACTGCTTACTTTGGGCAACATCGCCTCAATCCTTATGCCCTTTACTGTACTGGAATCAAAACTAAGAGGTAGGAATAGCCTTTTCTTACTGCAACGAAACAAAGACATAGAACTGTACCACATCTGAAAGGATGGAGATGGGAGTCATGCATTTCCCCCTCTTTCTCACATCTATCCGATAATCTAATATTACTTGTCATCTTAATCAGATCTTATATATCTAACAAATAAATCCACTCGTATATACGCTATGCTTCTGACTTCCTACTCTGAAGTTATAGAAATATATTGGGGATAGTACCGATAGAGGTATCACATTGGGAGGTCCCTGATACCCCCTCCTGCTGCTGTAGTTACCCTGCAACTGGCTGGTGCCCTCTTCTGCTGCTATATCCAATCTTCTTCCCGTGATAGGGTGTCGCTGATCTGACTTTGTATCTGTAATCAAACAGTATGATAAGGTCTAGGGACTCAACCCTATACTGTACCGCTCTATAGCACAACGGAATAAGAAGAAAGAGTAACCATCCTATCATGCCTTACAGCCTCCTGTCTATAGTATGTGGTGCACAACACATCCATAGACAAGACTCTACTTAGCACGGCTTGCAAATTCCCTGGGATACGACCTGCTCTGATACCAAGTTTGTCACGCCCCGCCTTGGGAGGCATAACTGGTACCTGGTGCCCTATTGGGACCTGGACTGCTGGACTAGCTGAGCCTGAGCACTTCTGGTGCCAGGCTGGCTCTAACTCTGGATTCAAGAAAACGACGGGCTATATAATGGCTATAAATACAGCCTCCGGCCAACTAGGCCTATAGCCACCTGTAAGACAACAATAGCTAACCAGGATAACAGTAGTATAAAGGAACCTATGCGGGCCGACAAGGCCACCATGCTGTCTAGTTATTTCTGAATTAAGAAAACAAGTGCTAAACTGCTACGTCACCGACAAGATTACCACTACCAACTGAATGAGGCCCCACACGGCCTTCATAAACAAACCAAAACATACACACAGCCTCACACGAACGGTACAGTTAACCACAGGGAATATATAATCTGCAAGCCTCTAAGAATACTGATAAGATGGTCGGGATAGGGCCCCGGCCTACCCATACTGCACAACAAAATAAAAGGAATAAACCTCTAGTTGTCTAGCTCCGGATGATAGGAGCTGATGACTCTACGTGTTGGCTGGAATTACGAGGGATCGGCTCCTCGTCTATGAGTACCTGCAGGCAAGTAATGCAGAGCCCCCGAGCGGGCGTCAGTACCACTGGTACTGAGTATGAAAAACAAACTAAACATAACTGAAGATAAACAGTAAACTGGTAGTTACTGAAACGACAGAGGATAGCTAAAACTGTCTGGAATAGCAGAATCTGTACCGAGCTTAACTATACTGGAAAGAAAATAGGAATTATACCTGTCGATGCGACGTCCTGCTATTTACCAACTTAATAAGTAACATATATATATATATATATATATATATATATATGTATATGTATATGTATAGCATACAAGAACCTATACCAGCCCCCATAAGTCGGAAGGTGCCAATCAACATGCAATCTATATACCCCTACCCGGGCCAAACCATCCAAAAATAAATTCACTCTACTCACCTAATAACTACGAGCATCCCGCCAGCCCCCTAGGTATGCAGCTTGGGATCTCTGGGCCCCTGACTATAACTGTATCCGAGTCCGGAGGACTCCTGTAACTGTAATCTGAGATCTGTATCTGTAATCTGTAATTTGTGCCCCTGGGCGCAAGCGCTCGACAGGGTATGCTATAATGCTGATCAGCCTGCTATGGGGAATGCTTCATCCCATCTCCTTCCTACTGCGGACGGCATGCCACTCCTTGGAGTGACGTATCTTCACCCTCTGGCGGGCGAGTCGACACAACTATTAACCCTGGGGCAGCAAGGAAGCTCTAAGGGTGCCCAGATATCACAAACAAGTCTCAACAAGCAACAGTAATCACATATAACATGTATATTAAATCTGAAAATACTATCCATGTTCTGATATTCTATTCTAAATCTCTTGCTGAATTATACTGAATCTAATACTGAGTTAAACTGAGTATGGGATAAGATCTTCCTGTCTGATATTGATTTACTGACTTTTATTCTGGATATGACATAATTATACAACATACTTAATACTCGGCTTCTGGAACTTCCTTCTGGAATTTATTCTATTTTACTATACTAGAATTACTAACTAGCTGAAGAAACTGGCTTTACATACCTCAGTTGTCGGCTTTCCGGCTAACTGGCATAACTCGGCCAATATTCAGCTATTTCTTCCAACTGTATTCACATTCATAGCAATTAGAACTAAATTTATCAATATTCCGGAAGAAAATGCTACTTTGAATATATATATATAGCCCAAACTTTGACTTATCGAAAAATAGCCAAAAACTCGCTATTTCTCGGAAGTTCAAAAGGGAGAAATACTCCTTTTAGGGCTAGGAGTATATTGACACTAATTTGGAGCAATTCCACTTACCTTAGCTCGGTAGGATGACGATTCGCCGGCCGAATTTCACGAAACTAACTCCGCAGGAATGCTCCTTGCAACTTAATACTTCACTACCCAAGATTAATTCGAGTTTGGATCGCATTTAATAGCGTAAACGGATGGAATTTCGTCAAAATCTCTCGTGCCCTCTGTTTTCTGGTTTGTTTCCTGGAAATTATGATAATTATCTTAAAAAAATGAAGTGGAGGCTTATATAGTTGAGGCTGAACCTCACCTCCGTTACACGCCAGCCAACGCGGAGGTGAGCCCTCTGTGACACGCCGGCCAACGCGGAGGTGAGCCCTCCGTGACATATTGGCCATTGCGGAGGGGGTCTGTGCAGCCTCCTCTTGCGATGGTTCGATGCGACGCTTGTCCGGTCTTCCCCCGGGCCTTTCTCTAGCGTGTATGACATCCTAAAACTCTTAACCAACATGTGAATAGGCCATCTAAATGTTAAGAATTTACGGGGTGTAACACTTAGCTTATAGACTTGACGATCCAATATTTCCACCGAAGCTTCTTCATAGTTGAGGCTGTCTTTTACACCGGTGTTGTTAACCGGAACTGCTAAAGCTGGATCTCCCAAACATTTCTTCAAGAGTGATACATGAAACACAGGATGTACCTAAGACAACTCTGTGGGCAAGTCCAAGTCATACGCTACCTTACCTACTCTTCTCATGATCCATTAGGGACCAATATTCGGGGACTAAGTTTCCCCTTCTTCCCGAACCGCATGACTCCCTTCATGGGAGATACCTTGAGAAATACCCAATTGTCTACATCAAACTCCAAATCCCTTCTCCTCACATCGACATATGATTTCTGGCGATTCTGAGCGGTTTTTAACCAATCCCTTATCAACTGAACCTTTACCATGGCCTCATGAACCGAATACAATCATATCATGGCTGCCTCACCAACTTCAAACCATAAGATAGGCGATCTACACCTTCACCCATAAACAGCCTCGAACAATGCCATCAGGATACTCGAGTGATAGCTGTTATTATAAGCAAACTCGATCAAGGGCAAATGATAATCCCGGATACCTTTGAAATCCATCACACATGCTCTCAACATATCCCCGAGAGTCTGGATTGTTCATTCGGCTTGTCCATCCATTTGCGGATGAAAGGCTGTGCTGAGCTTAACTTGAGTCCCAAGCCCTTTTTGAAAAGACCGCAAACTAAGAGGTAAACTGAGTACCTCAATCTGAAATAATAGACAAGGCACTCTATGAAGTCGAACCAATTCCTGAATATACAAGTTGGCATAATCATCCGCTGAATCGATGGTTTTGACCGGTAGAAAGTGTGTAGCCTTGGTCAACCTATCCACGACCCCCTAAATAGAATCATAGTGTCAGCGAGTATGAGGTAGGCCTGTAATGAAATCCATATTAATCTCTTCCCACTTCTAAGTAGGAATGCTAATATCCTCAAGTACTTCCGGCCTTTGATGTTCGACTATCACTTGCTGACAGTTTGGGCACTTGCTACGAATTCTGCAATATCCTTATTTAAGATGTTCCACCAATATATTTCCTGCAAATCATTATACATCTTGGTGGCACCCGAATGGATAGAATACCTGAATCCATGTGCCTCAAGCAATATCTGGTACCTCAAATCACTTACGTCTAGAACACACACACAACCCTGATACCATAGCACCCCATCTCCCCCTTGGGAGAAAACCTCCACCTTTTTACTCCGAACGGCTTCCTTCAACTTTACCAAAATCAGTTCCTCATCTTGCATCGCCCTTACAGCAATCACGAAGGACGATTCTGATTCGTCCAGAACTACCACACCGCTATCGATTGAGTCGACCAAACGAACTCCTACAATTCCTATCAAGAATCCTGAGGTGCCCAACTCCTGAGTCTCCATCTCTTATTCCTAAGACCATGACAAATATGCAGTGTGCTCTAATTCATCCGAAATTCATCCAAAATTCTCCGATACAACCCAAATACACATTCCAATCCTGAAACCCACTCTGGATCGATTGGAACCATCAAGTTGCCCACGTAAAGTTTCTTGACCCCAACTTTACCATAGAGACATCTAGCTTCCTCAAAACTTATAAATTCAACCCGAGGTTCAAATCACTCTCGAATCACCTCATAATCCCTGCAAACTAACCAACTAAATCATAACTCACCACCCGGAACCAATCAAGCTCTCAGAATCCAATTTCGAGCTTGACAACCTAAATTGTTGACTTTGGTCAACCCTCAAACTTCAAACCCTTCAAAAATCGAAAGTCTCATCCAATCTTCATTAAATCATCTCAGAACAAAGTCTTCCACTTCCGCCAGTCATGAACAATAGAGTAATGATACGGAAAGGTTCATCCTAGGAAAACAGATCGACAATCACAACATGACCATGTGGCTTGCTACACTTCCAGGCTTGGTTAATAACTGGGCTTCCTGTACTAGGTCCGGCATCTATGGAGGGAATAGGGAGTTATCCTGAACGTACACGTCTTAACCAACATTTCCATCATGGGGAATATCCTTAGGGTTTAGAGTAAGGGAATCATGAGCACGAATCGTATAAGAAGTCTAATCTTGGCATATACCCGATATAGCACCATCTCATGAGCCGATGGGACAAACTTCAGGGACTGAATTCGTAGGGCTGAGTGTGCTAAGAAACATGGGTTCACATACATAACGAGATTCATGACATGAAACGAAATGGTAATATTGAGATCGCAGACGAACGGGGTTGCCTGTCATCTTAGAGTTCTGAACGTAACCGCGAGTTGAGCGTAGCATCGAGCGATATGTAAGGGAACATATAATGAAGAAAGGAGAGATTACCCCCGAATGCTATCCATAGGACTTCCTTACTAGAAACTCAAGACATGTCCGGGCCCTCACTTACCATTTCCTCACCTCCCATGTGATAACCTCATCTTATAATGCTCAAAAGCAATTGTACCTCTTACAGTAGTCCTCGGAACTAACAATTATGATAGATACGAGGGAATAACTTATGACATACCTGAGACTACATCTGCGGCTGACCGCCACTCACTCTTGATAACATGTGCTGCTGAGGTGGGAAATTTGCCGGAGCTGATGGAGGAGGATTCGGAGCACGGCCTTTCCGACCATCTCACTTGGCTAAAGCACAATCCCTGTGTTTATGACCGAGTTGGCCACAATAAAAACAAACACCTGAACCTGCCAAACACTTCTCTCGGTGGTTCTTTCCCCAACGCCTGCAATTTGGGTAAGTAATCTCCCTCACCCGGGGCTTGTACCCCCGAGCATAGACTAGAGACTTCTGGCGAATCTGAGAGTGACTCCCAATACTCGACCCTTGTTGGGATCTCTTAAGGTTTCCAGCCCTGGGCCTCTTGTTTCCCCTCTTATTCCCTCTACACTCCCCAACCACACCCAACTCATCAACCTCCAGCCGCCTCTCCTTCATGAGTCCTTAAATCCTAGTAGTTGTTGCCTCCCTGATAGGGTTCACTAGTGCGATAGCCTGCTGGTTAGGCTGGGTGATCATAGCTCGCATCAATACTCTGAGAGCGGCTCCGAGCTCCGCATCAGTAACTTGCATGGAATCCATTGAAGCTGTTGGCACTGACTGACTCCCATCGTTGTTTTGAGAAGACGTGATTCTACACACGCGTATACCACGAGTTATAAGAATAGGGAGACTTTTCATCGCACGAAATAGATCATGAAAGAAGGGAACATTTCCTAAACGTCTCATAGCCTCTTCATCATAAGTGTGGCGCATTTCACACCCATGAAAAAGACTCTACTTAATGCCACTTTCAGACTCCCTAGGACATATCAAACCTATGGCTCTGATACCAAGTTTGTCACGACCCCAACGTACACCCGGATCATAGACACGGGACAAAAAACTCTGAGAGGCCTCAGGTCGACCCATGGCATAAGCATACATCTAACTTCATATCACTTAAGGCGGAATACTGAACATACAATATAGCGGAAACATAAATGTAAGATAACATAGCATGGTGAGTGGAAAGTATTAGAAATACATATCAGTTGGGTGCTACAAACTGTCTGAAAGTCTCTATCATATTAGATGGGTTGATGGGACAACATCCCTAACTAACCCGACAAACTGATACAAAACAACATCATCAATGTCTAGATATATGGCCTTCGGAACATGAGGACTCACCAACAAGGCCGATAGCTAAAACTGAGATGGACTAATGATAGAGGTGAGCTTGAGAGCCGGGTCCTGTATCATGAAATGATACAGCATAGAAAGTATGCGGTCAGTACGTGAAATATACTGAGTATACAAGGCAAGTAAAATGGACATTTAAAATATATAAAAACTCATAAAACATCATGAGAGTAGGACATCATGCTCATATCATAAATATCGTAACATAACATAAGGCCCAAGATTTTCAAAACATTCGTAATACAATCGTAATCATAATCATGAGACAAAAGCTTTATTTAACATGACTTGAGCCAATATACATAATCATAAACATGCATAAATCATGAGGAACAGTGGAGATTCTCTTAGGCGACATACTCCATATGAGCACACATGAATCCTGACTTATAATCCTAGTCGGGAGGGTGTCTGTATCTTGCCAAGAGTAGGACCATGAAAGTGTGATATCACCATGAAAAGGGTCATTTGGTCTGGGGACAGACATGAAAGGGGTCCCAACATATCTATGTTGGCACGTAGTTCATGAGATCCGGGGCTTAACCTGAGCCCCGAACCTACTCGGTGTTTGATACTATTCCCAAAACATATATAGTGCTCATAGTATAACATGCATGAATTCATGGGCTAGTTAAACCATGATAATCATAAATATACTTGTACATACATGAACTAGCCATGAAACGAGGTCCGTGAGTCAGTCAAAACATATTTCACGATTCATAAGGTTCATGCATTCTTGTAAATCATGCATATAGCTTGAAATTCATAAAATCATGATGGGTAATATCATAAATCCATAATTTTAATCATAATTCATGCTAGACTTGCAAATATCATCAATGAGAATAGTAGATCATAAATCGATCTATCATGGGTCATGCATAATTAGGCTTAATATCATAGAACTCAAAATTGATAAAATTATAAATAATTTAAATAATAAAAATTGATTAAAACCTATAGATTATGATAAGATTTTAAAATCACAAAACTCATAATCAATCACTAGAGTTTAAGTAAATCCAATTTCAAAACCCCATAAGTTTTTGTTGAAATCTTTGTAAAAATCATAGAGGAGGGGCATGGGTGTGGAAGAAATCACCCATTGATAGCCTTATATACCTAGGATATCTGATTCTTAACTTCCCTTGATTACCCAAGAATGAAATTGGAAGAACTGAAAAGAAGAGCCTAGAATTTCCTTAGATTGTCTCTCACTATTCTTGCATGCATGAATGAAGGGAAAAATGAACTTAGCCCCTTTAAATTTCCCTGTTCATAACCCAAAACGTCATAGTTTAGGCCTTAGGATCTTAGAAAATTATGAAAAGACCCTTACTATTTCTCAAAAAATAACTGCTAGGTGATCCTAATGGATGATGCCCAAACGATCCGTCACCTTGCCCGTCAGGTACACTGTCTAAACTGATCACTAGGGGTCCTTACGAATGACATAACGACTCGTTACGGCTGGCCACTAGTCATGGCCACCACTGCAAATTTTTTAAAATTCCACCTAACGACTCATACCACAACTCATTGCCAAAAATGACGAGTCGTGGTCTCCTTCCTTTAAGCCAACTACCTTTCCTTTCCTATTTTTCTTATACCTCCTCCCCACGGATAACCTAATGACTCATGCTGTCTGACCACGAGTCATTACCAAGCCCTTAGGAACTCCTTTTTCTTAACCTTATTCCTATTCTCCCAGGCCTCCCCATGAGTCACATGATGACTCGTGGGCTCTCCTCATGAGTCATCCAATGACTCGTCCTGTGCCTACAATTCAGATTTTTTATTTTTCCCCGTTTCAACTCCCGAGTCTGATTTTTGAGTTCTCGGGGTATAACAAGATGTCACTGACATGGTGAAGGCATTTTTTTTGTGGGCGGGAACTTCCAAGGTATATAACTCATACAAACCTTGTCCTGAGTCCAAAAAAAGAAAAAGCTGGAACTTTCACTAATTACAGACCTATTAGTCTCAACACATTTGTCATTAAGATCATATCCATAGTACTACATGATAGGCTGGTGGAGTGCTTACCAATGATTATTTTCAAAACCAGACTAGCCTTATGAAAGGTAGAAGCATAACAGAAAATATTCTACTTGCACAGGAGATCATCAGGGATATAAACTTGAGAAACAAATGGCAGAATGTGGTGGTTAAGCCGGACATGGCCAAGGCTTATGATAGAGTATCTTGGATTTTCCTAACCAAGGTATTTAGATGCTTTGGGTTCTCGAAGGTGATTATTGATATGGTGTGGAGGCTAATATTTTACAATTGGTACTCAGTTTTGATAAATGGTACACCAATTGGCTTTTTCAAGTCATCAAGGGGAGTAAAGCAGGGGGCCCTATATCCCCTACTTTATTCATCATTTCTGCTGATGTGTTGGCTAGAGGGCTGAACAAATTACATGAAGATGTAGAGTTCAGAGGATTTGGGCTACCTAAATGGAGACCATAAATAAACCATTTATTATATGCTGATAACATAATTTTGTTTTGCTCAGGAGATAGAAAATTAGTCAAGAAGATGGTACCGGTGTTGGTGGATTATGAAAGGATCTCTCGAAAGAAGATTAACAGGAATAAAAGTTTTTTCTATTTACAAGCAAATCCTGCCTTGGGTACAAAGTTGAGGAGATGAACTAGAATAAGTCAAGGAGTTTTTCTTTTTACTTATTTAGGATGCCCAATTTTCTATGGAAGAAGGATAAATTCTTAATTTGAATTCATTATCAGGAAGATATCTAGGAGGAACATGACTTGGCAAAACAAATGGCTCTGATACGGAGGAAGATATATTTTAATAGCTCATGTACTACAGTCAATGCCGGTTTATATGTTATCAACATTGAATCCACCAAAGGCAGTGATAGAAAAGATTCACAAGATGATTGCTAAGTCCTTCTGGAGTAGACTAGAGGAGCTCAGGGTAAACACTGGATGGTATAGGAAGACATGTGCTTCCTAAAGGAGGAGGGGGGAGTTGGATTCAGATCACTTCATGATGTCTCAAAGGCTCTTATGGCAAAGCTTTGGTCGAATTTCAAAACTTCCACCTCTTCCTTGTGGAGTGCTTTTATGTGGAATAAGTATTGCAAAAAGCTCCACCCATTTTAACACTTGCTAGGGGAGCTTCTCACATATGGAGAAGAATAGTGCAAATTAGAGAAGAAGTGGAACCTGATATATGGTGGCAGATTAAAGCTGGGAATGCAAGTTTTTAGTATGATAATTGGACACAAAAAGGAGTCTTATATTACACTGAGGAGGCAGATTAGGTGGTTAAGGAATTAGAAGGCAATGAATTAATCTCACCAGGAGGCTGGAACATAGACAAGTTGAAGGAGAAAATTTCATTGGAGATGATAAATCATATTGTGACTAACATAAGACCACCAGTCCATGGGGAGAATGACAGGGCTTGGTTGATGAGTAATGCTAGAGATATTTTCACTGTAAAATCAGCATATCAAAATATGAGGAGAAGAAGAGAGGAGTCAGGATGGATGAAGAACATATGGATAAAAGGGATGCCTTTTAAAATATGTTTCTTCATGTGGAGGATGTGGAAAGGAAGAATCACAACAGATGATAATTTGAGGAGAATGAAGATTCAAATAACCTCTAGATATCACTGTTGTGAGAATCATAAGGTGGAAACTATGAGACATCTTTTTCTAATAGTCCCATAGCTCAATAGCTTTAGAAGCAGTTTGCTTCTTCTGCAGGCATTGAAGGAAAGAGCCTAAAATTAACAGAATGGTGGACTATTCCAGGAAACCAAATGCTTAGGGAAATACTTAAGGCAGTTCCTCTCATTTTCTTTGGGAACTATGAAAGAGAAGAAATGCTAGGAGACATGGAAAGGAGGTGAATTTTCAGAGATTACTTATGCTATGTCAAAAAGGTATGTACCAATTTGCAAAGGTGAAATATCTAAGTTGGTCTATCCCTTACTAGTGGGAGGAGATGATTGGATGCATTCAGGGATACATACCTAGTCTATAATTTAAGATCATTAATTGGGAGTGTCCTGGAAGAGGATGGATAAAGTGTAATACTGATGGTGCTAGCAGAGGTAACCCGGGTTTGAGTGTATATAGATATTGTCTAAGGGATCAGAAAGGAGACTTGATATTCGCAGAAGCAGAAAAAATTGAAGTAACTACCAATATGGTAGCTGAGGCACAAGCAGTAAGACAAGCACTGCTACATTGCCAGATTCTACAAGAGAGCATAATCTTAGAGACGGATTCACTAAGGCTATAGAAGATGCTAATTAGAGAATTGAAAGTGCCATGGGAAATATCATATCTGATGGATAAAATTATTAATCTACTTTCAAGAATCACAATACAAGTGCTACATATATTCAGAGAAGCAAATCAGTTAGCAGATAGCTTGGCTGGTGCATATAGTCAAGAAGGTAGAATCATATATAACAGTTTTCATCAACTACCAATTGAGAGCAGGAGAATCCTAAACTCAAACAAGTCACAGATTCCTTACTTAAGGATCAAACCCATAAAATCAAAAAACATCAACATTCAACAACATGCATAAGATTTTATACAGAAAGACCCACTGGATATTTACCGAAGTTTGTTAAACAGTGGGATTGCTACCTAACCCTATCTACGGTAGCATAAAGAAGGAAATACCAGTAAAAAATAGGGCTACTTATGGAAGATTGCAGCACACAAGTGAAGATAAGACGATGGAGAGTTGGAGAAACTTGGTTTTCCCCACCCTCTGCATTGATGGAAGATCCTCACCAGAATCTTGACTGATCACCTAGAAGATCAATTACCACCTGGATGATTCACCTGAGAATACAAAGAGCCAACTTAGAAAGTGGAAGCAGAAGAGAGATGATGCAATCGAATGAGATTTACCTTTTTGAGCCACTGGAAGAACAGACACTTGAAGATTGGAGGTCGATTTATCACTCAAAGGAGAAGAAGGTACAACTTCCAGTTGAAATGAGGAGGCATGCTTACAGAAATGAAGGAAACTCTAGAGAGGCAGAGAAGATGAGAGGAAAGAGAGGGATTTCTGTTTTAATGCAAAGCTAAATAATGTACGTGCTTTATCTACTTATTATTTTAGTAATAAAAGAGCCCATGACTCAAGTTGATTAAAAAATATATATATTATCGACTAATTCATATGATTAACTAGTTTATACTTTTTTAATTAATATTGTTTCAAATCTATAAAATAAAAGGATCAAGTAATTAAACAAGCAACACTTAATTCCTCATCTTTATTTCTTTTTCCATAAATTTAAGGTGTGAAAAAGAATAGCAATAAAAATATATAAAAGACAATAATAATAAAAATAAAATAAAATTCTACTGCTATCTTAAAATTAGTTTTAGAATTCAATAAAAATAGGTGAGTATTGATATAAGAGAAAGAAAGATTAGGATAGAGGAGAAAACTTAGAAGAGAACAAGAAAAAAAATTAAAATATCAATAATTTAATATCAATAATACGTAAATACATTTTTGTATTGGCATATCTATAAAAATCTACACATACCCTTTAAAAAAATTTATCAAATTTACACATAATGTCTACAGATCTGAATATACAAATTATGAAAAAAGAAAAGAAGAAATAGTAGTAGAAGAAGAGGAGGAGGAGGAGGAGGAGGAGAAGAAGAAGAAAGAACAAGCAGAAAAAGAAAAAAAGAAGACGTAGAAGAAAAGAAAAGAAGAAGAATATTAACAATGTAACACTCATGGATACTGGGGCTATCATAAATACAAATATTTATTTAAGGATATTAGCCATCCAAGAAAAGTGCATCAATAAAAAGAGAAACAGATTATCATAAATAAGTTTGAAGAAAACCACACTCTGTGAAATTTCATTACAATCAAATCCATGACGACTGAAAAGATAACAAAGGGATAACTGCAAAAGAATATCTAAACTAGTGATAACCTAAAGAAAATAGACACGTCGAGGGACCAGATTCATGGGATTCAAGAGAATGAATTTTTCTTTTTCAGCATCTGACATAATTCCTAAATATGGAGTTTCTTTCTCTCTTTCACCTTGAGATGAGCTAGGTTGCAGAACCTGTTTCATGCCTTCACTAATACTTTTTCAATGAAGTTTATCTATTTTCTTAGAATAAATCCTCCTTGTCGGTTATTTATCATGTATGACAAAGATTATACCCAAAGGGTGAACTAGGTTCAGCCATGGAATCACCCAAACCTTTCTTCCCACTTATTACACCTTCCTTCAATACTTTCATGTTCGAAAACACGCTCAGAACTCCTTTTCATGACACCAACATCCAGTTCTTTTTCACGTTTGACATAAGAACTAGGTCTAGCCACTTGATGTTCCTTGAGACTACTAATTTTTTTCCCTTATCACCATAAACTTTCAAGATTCATTTAAGAAATAGAATAGAGTTCTATAGGGAGTTGACTTTGTGTCAGACACTTTGATGAAGTAAGATTCTGGATCATTAGAGTTTCAACGGGTTCATACTTTGTGTCATTTTACGAAACCTCGCGGATCTTCACAATATTTTTAAAAAAATGTATGTGCGAATCCATTCTCAAGTTTCAAGGAAATTGAGTCCAAGTAAAGAAAGAATCCGTGCTGAAGTGGTATTATGGTGATTGATGTGTGCTTTTTCAAGATTAAATATAACCTGCACCTTAAAGAAATTTGGTAGTTTAAAGTGTTTTTCCAATTATGAGGATGAGGTGACTTCCTTTAGGACTTATCTGATAAGAAACTGACCCATAAAACACGTCACTACACTTGGTACATGTCTTAGATGCAATTAAATATAAGAGATGAAGCACATACCTAGATTAACTAATGAACCATGTTCACTATCTGAAATTTCCTCAATATAAGATAGTTCAACTGAGAAAATAAGAGCAATATCATTAAGACAGTGTGACTATCATGGTATAAGGACGTAATACTAATTGCACAAGAATGAGTAAAATATTTTCAACTAAGACATTTTATTTTGAAAATATTAGTTATAGCCAATCATTGAGGAATACTCATGCAATCTTAATCATCCCAAACTACTTCTATTGAGATTCCTGTGATGGATCTGGTTCATCCACGATTCGCCTTATCACAAGGTTGTCAATATTTTCAATACCACATATCCTCCCTTTCAAACCGTTGTCAAAGGCTCACTACCTCTCTTTATAATTGTGAGTGAAAGAAATTTTAGTTTATCCCCAATCATATGGTTCGAGCAAGTAGGTCCATGTACCAGTTCTACTTGCATTCTTTCACTCCAACCTGCAAAATAATCAAAGGTTAGTTTTAGGAACTCAGACTAGCTCTAATCCTTTTCTTTGAACTAAAGAATAAATTAAATCTCTTTTTGTCCATCTGAAAAACACATAGAATAATATTTTTCTTTTTTACTTGTTTCATGCTTTCCACCCAGATTGGTGTTTCTTTTCTTAATAATATTTAGGTTTATCACTCTTTGCATTGATGTCACTAGACATTTTGATGAAAGGTGTCCAGTGTTTCTATAAGTGAAAAACATATTTCAGATTCATTCTTTGATATCTCTCATTTGAATCCTATTGCAGTTATTATGCTATGTGTTCTACTACAGAGTTGGGCGAGAATTCATTAGGAATTAGTCCAACAATTATTTTTTCAAGCGCATTCTTAACTCTTGTCAGTATTAGACTAGTTCTCCTAGATTTCTCCTTTTTTTAAATAAAGTTCATATCTAGTTTTCATCAATTCATTCTCACATTTGAGGTACACATCATTGATTAGAGTTTTTTCCTTCCCTGTGACAGTTAATTTTACAACGTTAGATCTAAGGGATATGATAGATGAATCATGTTGTTTGACTTGTTCCTTCAAAGACTGATTTTCCTTTTCTAGTTTGTTTTTAATGTTTTTAATGTCAATATATTTATACATTACACTGGAGAATGCACTAAACAGTTTGTCCCTTTTTTCAGTTATGTCATGAAAATCATCAATCAATGTGATAATTAAGGAAGTTAGATTTTTTTAGAGAATAGATCAAGTTTTTCTTTCAGGTTAAGAAACTTTTACCTCATCTTTTTCATTAGTGTCTAAATCCAAATCTTCAAAGGCCATCAGAGCAGTCTCAACAGCAGTTTTATTGTCAGACTCATTGGAGCTTGATCCTAAGTTACCATTGTTGACATCCAATTTTGACTCTTCACATTTTTGATTAATTATTTTAAATTTCTAAATTTTAAATAAAATAAAATAAATATTTAAGTGGTTGAGAATATATAACTATTTTTTGAATAATATCTTGTCATTTTAATATAATAAGATCACACACACAACACACACGCACACATATATATAAAGAATTAATTTCTCTATGTATACGTAATGTGTGTGTGTGTGTGTGTATTTATAAATGTTGTCATATTTTTATGTTAAAATTAAGTATTTTATTTAAATACATTTTTTTAGATTATTGATTTTAAATTAATTAAAATTTAAATACTAAAATGACACATATTTTTGCAAATAAATATTTATTTGTTTAAGTTTAGAAGCCTAAATAAATTAATCAATTAATAATTCATCATGATTTTTATTTATTTTACAAGAATGAAATGATTTTACAATTTAGTTGATTTTATATTTTTGCCAATTTATGATATTATTTAAGAAAGTAAGTATAATTGAAATGAATTTGATTTTGTTTAAATTGCAATCTTAGCCAAAAATTGAGCAAATCATTCATATCCACATCCTACTTGACAATCCATACCACTTCCTGTTTACCAATTATACCTCGCCACGTCAGCAAAGCTTAATCCAAGTCATCCCACTCAGAAAACTAACAGATTAATCCCATTTGTTGATCTATTTGATCTAACGGTTTATTTTTATTCAGTCTTTTTATATATATTACTAGATAATTATGGCTCGTGCTAGCATAGGCCCACTATAGGATCTTATTACATCGTCTAATTACATTATTATTATTACACACTTAATATTATAAAAATTATAAATAATATATTTAAGTAATTTTATTTTGATATGAGATTGCAACAAAGAGCAATGAGCTAATGTAAGTAATTATCAAATTGAACATAATTACCATTATATACTAATTGTTGTATATTATATATGTATATTTCAACATATAATGATATCACCATCCTAGATGAAGTATAATTGTGAAATATATCTTTTATATACCCATGAAAATATCATAGTAGTGGATGTTGAAGTACGTCATTTACATGGTTCAACATTTACATATAGGGAATACTATTTACATTTATATACTACTTATAATTAGCATAGCAGATGCATTTTTCAGGCTATGATCAACTTTCTTCTGAGCAGTCTCTGATCAAAAAAATCTATTAAATTATGAAATGGTGATTAAATGTCATATTCTAATAAAGTGATTGAATAGTATTATAATAAACTATGACAATAACAATTCTTACACTTGAAAAAATATCTTAACATTAAAGTTGTAATGGACATTGATGCATTAATAAATCCAAAATAATGAATTATCAGTAAAATGATAATGTTACACCCCGTAGAATTCCCGGCACTTAGATGACCTATTCGCACGTTGGTTAAGCATATTTGAAAGCCATACGTGCTAGGGAAAGGCCCGGGAAAAGATCGGACGAGAAACCTGTCGAACCATCGCGGGAGGAGCCGAGGCAGAGCCCCTCCGCGATGGCAACGTGTCACGGAGGTGAGGCCTCCGCGATGGCTCCGTGACACGTTGCCCGTGTCCAGGCCCAAGTATATAAAGCCCCCACTTCGGTTGGAAGTCATTCATACTTATAAAAATTTCCAGAGAGCGCTGTAAACAGAGAAAAACGAAGGGGAATTAAATATTTTCGTCCGATTACGCTGCCAAACGCTGCCCAAACCCAAATTAATCCTAGATACTAAGGTATTTAGCAGCAGAGAGCATTTCTACGGAGTTAGTTTTGCGAAATACGGCCGACGAATCGGCAAGCCGCCGAACTAAAGTAAGTAGAATTGCTCTAAATTAATGTCTATGTGTTCCTAGCTGAGAAGTAAATAATTCTCCCTTCTGGGCCGCTGGAAAATAGCGAGTTTTTGACCGTCTTTCGATAAGCCTAAGTTTAGGCTATAAATTAAATCGAAAGTAACGTCGCTCTTTACAATAATGTTGTATTTAGTATTGATTGACGTATTTATGAATGCAATTGGGAGAAAATAGTTGAAGTACCGGCCGAGCCTCGTCCGACGGACGAATATTCAAAGATAAGGTATGTAAAGTTAGTTTCCTTCGGCAAGTTAAGTAATATCAGTATAGCGTAATAAATTACGGATCAGTAGAATGTTCAAAAGTCGAGTATTGCGTTATTATGAATATTGGTACGATGTTAGAAAACATTGGGTTGTAATGTGTATGAAACCTAACGGTATGAAATAGATTCTAACGCAAGCGTTAGAGATTGCCCAGTATATTCAGTGTGTGATGTAATATGTCATGTTAAGATATTGTTGTGTTCAGCTGAAACCCCGTGAAGTAGTATAGTATCCGTAAAGCACTTCAGAAATAGAATCGCAGGCTAAAATGAAGTTCGGGAAGCATGTCAGGAGTAGTAAATCATGTTACTATAGAAAATCAGTATACAACATAGTTTCAGCAGAAAGACTATATCATGTTACAACATAGTTTCAGCAGAAAGACTATATCATGTTCAGCATTAGCCTCAGTACAGTCTGGCAGAAGACCATATTCGTACATTCATATATATTGTTTCCAGCCTCAGCATGTATTAAGTATGTACATATTTCTATCACTAGTCCGGTATATAGTGTATACAGAAACTTAGTAAACAGCAGAGTTTCCAGCAGAAACATTATCCTATATAGCATTTGCTCAGTACAGCCCGGCAGGAGACTATATTCATATTCATACATCTTTACCTGCCTCAGCACGTATTAAATACGTACAGATTACTATCATTAGTTCAGCATGTAATATATATGGTACTTTATCCCTATTAGCCTCAGCATGTGAGATACACAGACAGTATTACCAGTTGAGACCGTTGGATTGTTTGGGGTTGGATTACCTAGCATCCATGACCGCCCAGGGTTAATAGCTGTATCGACTCGTCCACCAGAGGACGAGGATACGTCACTCTACGGAGTGGCATGCCGTCCCGCCAGGGGACGAAGATGGGATGCCAGTTTTCCCCATATTTGTGCCTTGATCGGCCCTTACACACCCCAGTCGAGCGGATACGCCCGGGTGCAGATTCAGGAGTCTTCCGAACTCAGATGCAGTTATAGTCAGGGGCTCAGCGAGCCCAAGTGCATACCCAGGGGACCGGCAGGATGCTTACAGCCAGTATAGGAGATGGGTTGACCGGGGTAGGGGTATAGATTCTGTGTTGATTGTACCTCCCGGCTTATGGGGGCCGGGTAAGGTTGTGTATGCCATGTTATGTTATGTATGTTATGCTATATTACAGTAGATACGAGCAGATTAGTAGTAGAATGATACGTCTCCAGGTATGATTCCTACTCCCTTCAGTATGATTAAGAACAGGTACGATTTACACCATCAGACAGTTATCTACTCCTTCTTATTTTAGTTTTGACAGTTATGTTATTGATTTCAGATATCCCTTCAGTTCTTACAGATTCAGTTATCTCCTACTATTCAGAATTTTTAGTTATATTACTTGTATTCAGCTGTATTCAGTTTGCTTTACATACTCAGTACCAGCGGTACTGACGCCCAGTGGGGCGCTGCATTACTTGCCTGCAGGTACCCATAGACGAGCAGGCGATACCACGTGATCCCCATCAGCGGTTGAGTATTCAGCTCCTGTCATCCGGAGGCTGAATTTCTAGAGGTGTAGTTCAGTTCCTTTTGTTGTACAGTACGGGTAGGTCGGGGCCCTGTCCCGATCATTTCTATTATTCTTCTTAGAGGCTTGCAGTCTGTATATATTCCCTGTGGTCAGATGAGTCGGTCGTGTGGGGGCGAGCAGTTGTATAGTTGCCTTTACTCCTTCTTTCTTTTGTAATGGCCGTGTGGGGGGGCATAGTTTGCCAGTAGTGGTGACCTTGCCGGTCACGTAGCTTTTCAGTATGTTATGCTTGAGTTACAGATAACTAGACAGCATGGTGGCCTTGTCGGCCTGTATAGGTTCCCCTGAATTACCTTGTTTCTGGTCAGCTGTAATACAGGTACAGAAGGCTATAGGCCAATGGGCCGGGGGCTGTATTTACAGCCGTTATATAGCCCTTTGTTTCCAGAAATTTGAGTTAGAGCCAGCCAGGCGCCAGATGCGCCCAGGCTTAACAGTTCAGCAGGTCAGGTCTTAGTAGGGCAGCAGGTGCCAGTCATACCCCCCAAGGTGGGGCGTGACAGATAATAAATATGTAAAGTAACCTAATATCACAGCTACCAAAATATCTTCAAAAAATTTTCCCAAAATAGCAGCAAAAATGGCATCCAATAACATTAGTGAAAGAGAACCAAAAAAATGGCATCCAATAGTAGCAACAATAGTGGTTTCAACCGTATCCTAAAGTAACACCAAAAGTATTTCTACTTCACTTCAAAACAACAACAACAACAACAAAAATTATATCTAATAATATTGAAGATACAATATCATAAAATTATAAGTCTATGTGATATATATCATTTAGTTATGTATTTAGATATAGTATATTTTTGTTTGTTTATGAATTAATATGCATCTTGGCAAATATAATTTTTCTTCCTATTATTCCAAGGAACAAGTTAACTATATCTACTTGACATATTATATCATATAATTCATTGTTTTACTATGTACTTGAGTTTATTATGTCACGAATCAAAGGATGGGGATGAAAAAGATATATTATTGACCATCTCCATGCTACAATAACTAATAAACAAGATGGTCATACACAAGCATACATTAGTTAGGTCGGCGGTTAATTGAGATGGAGCTTCGAGTTGCAGAAGAACGGAAATCAAATATTGACCTACAGAATGCTTCCTAAAATTTTTGGTGTCTACTTTGCATTTAGTCTTTTTTCCATATTAGTTATCAACACCTTTGAAACTTTCTTCACAAGTGATCATACAATAATCCAATTTCTAATCAGTATTCCCTTAAAACTTATACTGCACAACTCATAACTATTCAATCAAAAATGTATAATTTACCAGCATATCAAAAATCAGCCCACAAAATTACACAGAAAATAAAAAGTTGATATTTTTAGCACATGATAAATAAAAAAAAACTTAGATTTTTAGAGCAATTAACGAACTGAGATACCAGAAGTGCAGTAGACAAGGATGAAGATCATACCACCAAAAGCCCAAGCAACACCTTAAATATCCATAGAAGAACACAAACTATCAAACCCTTGAAGACCTATTACAGTCAAGATCATGATGTACAAGATCAAGAAAGTTGCCATGAACTCTACAATTTTAGCTCTGTAAAAATTGTACGATGATAGTTCACCAGGTTCAAATAGAAGATCTGGTGGTTTTTACAAATTAATCAATTAATAATTCATCTTGATTTTTATTTATAATACAAGAATGAACTAATTTTTAAATTTAGTTGATTTTATATTTTTGCCAATTTATGATTTTTTTAAGAAAGTGGCTACAATCAAAATGAATTTGGTTTTATTTATAATGTAATTTTAGCCACAAATTGAGCAAATCATCCACATCCACATTCTACTTGAGAATCCATGCCACTTCCTATTGATCATCATACCTCGCTAAATCAGCAAAGCTTAATCCAAGTCATCCCACTCAGAAAACTAACATATATAGTCCCATCTGCTGATCTATTTGATCTAATGGTTTATTTTTATTTAGGATTTACATATGTGTGTGTGTGTGTGTGTGTGTGTATGTGTGTGTGTGAATGTGTATGTGTATGTGTATGTGTATGTGTATGTGTATATGTATATGTATATGTATATGTATATCTATATATGTATATGTGTGTATATAAATATCATATTTTTTAATCTTTTAAATTAATTCAGACCATTTGATTAAGTGATCAGACGGTTCAGATTGTTTCAATTCGCCCAAACCTGGATAACCAAACCCGACCTGTCATCCCAAACACTCCAAATCCCTTACCCCTTCTCCCACCTCGTTAAAACACAAACCCCATAACTCCTTCTCCACCGTAGGCGTACGACGTCCGACCATCCCTATACACCACCGACCTCCCTCGTCCACCTCCACTGCATTTGCCGCACCCCCAGACCTCCGCAGATCCTCCCCCTCTCTCCTAGCATCCCTTCAGCCCTCCTTCCCTTGGCCCACAACCCCCTCCCTCCTTCGAACTAATCACTTCTCCCATCCCGATTTCTCGCTGACCATCCCGTTCTTTTGCTCCAAGAGCTACAAGATACTCTTTTTCAAACGTTTTCATCGTTTTTCTATCTTTCTTCTCTGACTCACACTACCCGTCCCTTCAATCTTTAATAATTCATATTTTGTATTCTCAAAGTTCTTGAAATTTGAAGAGCCCTCTTGTTCTCCTATAAATAGAAGATAAGTAGTGAGAAGGGGAGACTCTCGAAAGGACAGACACAACAACAGAGACAACAACAAACACACACACAACACACATATAAAAATGCATAGACACTAAAAAAAATAACAGACACAAACATACACACGGACAGAAATATACACACACACAAAAACACGTTACTAATCTCTTTTTTAAGGAGTTTTGTTCTATTTTCTCCTCCAAGAACCTACTGCTCTTGTTGTCCTGTGTTGTTGCTCATACTTGAAGTCGTAGTTGAAGGCCCGAAACTGTACTTCGACAACCTCAATCGCTGCTCAATAACAGGTAATACGTCTTTTTGTTATTTATTTTACTGTGTTTCATTTAGTTTTGGTTAGTTCTATAAGTTTGGAATGAGTTGTTCGTTTTGATCGACGGGATGTGATTGTGAAATGAGAAACGAAATAGTTTTCTTTACTTGTTAGGTTGTGCTTAAGTTTAATTTTCTGTTTGTATTTACAATATATGATTTACCTCAAAATAGCTTTATGATGTTTGAAGCTAAAGTTTTACTGGGATGTCCATTTTGAGGTCATTAGGACGTCAATTCCATCATAATATGACTAAAGCTTTGTAAATTATATTTTTGATTTGTTGCAGGTTTATAAAATACTTTCAACTTCTAATTTAGCATGAAAAAGGCTCCAAAGGGTTTAAATATCGAGGCATGACTATGATTATTATTATTATTTTTAATCTTAAGGTGAATAAGCATGTATAATTTCTTAGTTTGTTTAAATAAAAAATTATTTTAAACACCTCGCTACAATGTAATTGAAACAAAATGAATAACTGAAAAAAAAAAGTTCTAAATATGACTGTTTTGATCCTATATAAAGTTTGTGAATTCCTCCTACTTTAACTCCTTATGTGTGTCTATATGGATTTATTATTAATTAAAATGGTTAGATAATATGCACATGACTCCTCTTAGCGAGCAAACTTTCTTGTTATTTTAAATAGACCCTGTTTAGTATGTTGTAGAAGTTCGCAAAGATTTAGTTGTGCATTGTGTTAAAATCATTTAATAATAGTAATTAACATGAGGGTAATAATTCTTGCAAGAAAATTGTCTCATTTTCCCTTAAGTTCGTTTTTTTAGTCTACATGTCTAAAATCTTCATTATGTGTGCAACGATGATTGTGAGATGACATAAATTTTAGTTTCTTTTTTAAAACCATTGTATATAATTATGCGTGTTCATTACTCCTAAATATTTAAGTGGAATAGCCCTGTTAATTGATTAATTATTTGCATGTGATGAAATGGTCCTTTAGTCAAAATGGTAATAAGGGATATGAGTTCAATTTTCTCTCTAATTTAACCTTTGCTGTAAGCTTGGGGTTTCAATAAGTATACCTAAATGTGACTTAAAGAGATATTTTATTTATTTGAGAATTGAATTTTTAAACTTGTTTTATAATATATCTGCTATGTTGACTAACTTTCTGGGAAATAGAAGTAACTAGAGAGATTTTGTTTCCCTAAGAATTATTAACACCCTTCTTTGTCATTTTGAAAACTATTGTTGTCGAAAGATTTCTCAACTGCTATATAAACTGCTCTTATAGTTTTTTGGGTTTGACCTTTCTTTTAAAAACTAACTAGCCTTAAATATTAAGAACAATGGAATAACTACAGTGCAAGTGTCTTGCTTTATTATAATATGCATGATTCGTATTAGTTTTTGCCTCTTTCATTTAACTACCTTAATGAGTTTAGTTGATCGAGTTCGGAATTCTAATATTAAGTTAATTGCCTGTGTATTTCTTTTAATTTTTGTGAAGCTCAAAACTATTCAAGATCTTCGTGTCTAAGTATGTAAAATATTGCAGTGGATCACGTTTGTTCATTTTTTTCAAATATTATGATTCATATATATATATATGATTAAGTTATTTTAAGATGTTCAAATATTTTGCAATAATAGGATGGATGAGTTTAGTACTTAAAGATCATATTTGTGCTAAGTCATGAATTAATTGGTTTGAGAAATAATTTTAACTTGGTTCATGGACATTGTTTGCTTTCTTTTCGGAGTTTTATCATGCATTATTCAGAAATTATTGGGATTCCTAATCTTTCCTAAATACTAGCTATTGATCCAAAAATATAAAATCAATTGTATTAGAATGGCTATTCATATGAGATAAGTCCCTGCATTAAAAAATGAGTAGAATGAATTATGATGAGCATATATTTTCATTGATATGATTTAATGGTAACTCTCTAATTATTTTATCTTTTTATTTTCAAGGAGTAAAACGGAGCTGAGAATTCTCATTTAAAACTCGATTAATGGCCAACATACATGCGTCAACGGCTATTAAGATCCCCACAGTACTCGGAGTCAAGTCATAGAAGTTGGACTCTTTTAAGAGTGCAACACTTCCTAGCTTCTTCTTTGCATGTCCTTTTGACGCATATATATTATTTTTGTCATTGTTTATGTTATACCCCGTAGAATTCCGGGCACCTAGACGACCTATTCGCACGTTGGTTAAGCATATTTGAAGGCCATACGTGCTGGAGAAAGGCCCGGAAAAAGATCGGACGAGAAACCTGTCGAACCATCGCGGAAGGAGCCGAGGCAGAGCCCCTCCGCGATGGCAGCGTGTCACGGAGGAGGGGCCTCCGCGTTGGCTCCGTGACACGTTGGCCTTGTCCAGGCCCAAGTATATAAAGCCCCACTTCGGTTTTAAATGATAAAAACATTTAAAAATTTCCAGAGAACAGAGGGCAAACGCAGAGGGAGAAAGAGGAACGAAGAAATTATATAATTTTCGTCCGATTACGCTGCTAAACGCTGCCCAAACTCAAATTAACTCCAGATACGGAGGTATTTAGCAGCAGAGAGCATTCCTACAGATTCAGTTTCGTGAAATACGGCCGACGAATCGTCGAGCCACCGAGCTAAGGTAAGTGGAATTGCTCTAAATTAGTGTCTATGTGTTCCTAGCTGCGAAGTGAGTATTTCTCCCTTCTGGACCTCTGAAAAATAGCGAGTTTTTGGTCGTCTTTCGATAAGCCTAAGTTTAGGCTATAAACTATATCGAAAGTGACGTTGCTCTTTACAATAAAGTTGTATTTAGTATTGATTGACATATTTATGAATGCAGTTGGGAGAAAACAGTTGAAGTACCGGCCAAGCCTCGTTCGACAGACGAATAGTTCAAGGATAAGGTATGTTAAGCTAGTTTCCTCGGCAAGTTAAGTAATATTGGTACAATACAGTAATTTAAAGGCCAGTAGAATATTCAGAAGTCATGTGTTGTGTTCATTACAAATGTTGATACGATATTAGAACTATCGAATTATAATTTGCGTGAAGCTTACCAGTACGACATAGATCTTAATAGAAGCGTTAGAAACTGCACAACATGCTCAGTGCGAGGTAATACGAAATGTTAGGATATTATTGTATTCAGTTAAAACCCCGCAAAGCGATGCAATACCTGTAAGACATCTCAGAAATAGAACGATAAGTGAAAATGAAGTTAGAAAGCATGTTAGGAATAGTAAATCATGTTACTATAGAAACTCAATATACAACATAGTTTCAGCAGAAAGACTATATCATGCTCAGCATTAGCCTCAGTACAGTCTGGCAGAAGACTATATTCGTACATACATAGATATTATTTCCAGCCTCAGCATGTATTAAGTACGTACGTATTTCTATCACTAGTTCAGCATATAGTATATACAGATACTTTACCACCATTAGCTTCAGTATGTAAGACAAGCAGATAGTATTACTAGTTGAGACCGTTGTATTGTTTGGGGTTGGACTACCTAGCATCCATGACCGCCCCAGGGTTGATAGCTGTATCGACTCGTCCGCCAGAGGACGAGGATACGTCGCTCTACGGAGTGGCATGCCGTCCCACAGGGGACGAAGATGGGATGCCAGTTTTCCCCATATTTGTGCCTTGATCGGCCCTTACACACCCCAGTCGAGCAGATACGCCCGGGTGTAGATTCAGGAGTCCTCCGGACTCAAATACAGTTATAGTCAGGGGCTCAGCGAGCCCAAGTGCATACCCAGGGGACCGACAGGATGCTTACGGGGTTTATAGGAGATGGGATGACCGGGGTAGGGGTGTAGATTCTGTGCTGGTTGTACCTCCCAGCTTATGGGGGTCGGGTAAGGTTTGTGTATGCCATGTTATGTTATGTATGTTATGCCATATTACATTAGATACGAGTAGATCAGCAGTAGAACGATACGTCTCCAGGTATGACTCCTACTCCCTCCAGTATGATCAAGAACAGGTACGACTTACACCATCAGACAGTTAATCTAGTTCTTTCTATTTCAGTTTCGTCAGTTACGTTATTGATTTCAGATATTTCTTTCAGTTATTGCTTTACATACTCAGTACCAGCGGTACTGACGCCCGGTGGGGCGCTGCATTACTTGCCTGCAGGTACTCGTAGACGAGCAGGTGATACTACGTGATTCCTGTCAGCGATCGAGTATTCAGCTCCTGTCGTCCGGAGACTGAATTTCAGAGGTGTATTTCAGTTCCTTTTATTGTATAGTACGGGTAGGTCGGGGCCCTGTCCCGATCATTTCTATTGCTATTCCTAGAGGCTTGCAGTCTGTATATGTTTTCCTTGTTGTCAGATGAGCCGGTCGTGTGAGGCCGTGCAGTTGCATAGCTGTTGTACTCTTTCTTTCTTTTATGATGGTCGTGGGGGGCCATAGTTTGCCAGTAGTGGTGACCTTGCCGGTCACGTAGCTTTTTAGTACTTCATGATTGAGTTGCAGATAACTAGACAGCATGGTGGCCTTGTCGGCCCGCATAGGTTTCCCTGAATTGATATGTTTCTGGTCAGCTGTTAGTACAGGTACAGAGGGCTATAGGCCAATGGGCCGGGAGCTGTGTTTACAGCCGTTATATAGCCCTTTGTTTCCAGAAATGTGGGTTAGAGCCATCCAGGCACCAGATGTGTCTAGGCTTAGCAGTCCAGTAGTTCAGGTCCTAGTAGGGCACCAGGTGCCAGTCATACCCCCCAAGGCGGGGCGTGACAGTTTACTAATTAGGAAAAATGACATAACTAAGCAACCTTAGCTAGCTATTTACAATAATTAGCAAACCTATTTTAAAAATTAAAAAAAAATAGCAAAATACTTACAAAAAGTTGTGAATTGCAATTTCTTAAAACAATTACTATTGTATCAAATTTTCTATATTCTCTTTCCAACCTACTGCGTTCTCTCTCTAATTTAATCTCTTTTTTCTCTTATTGTAACTGCCCGAAAATTTCTCTCCAAAATTTCATTCGATTTTCTCTCTCATCACTTCGTCCGTGATTAATTGCTTCCTCCCTCTCTCTCTCTCTCTCTCTCTCTCTCTCTCTCTCTGAGCTATGAAGATATATTTAGAGTTTGGCTTTATCCTGGTTGAGGAAGGGAAGAAGAAAACTATCATGGAAGTATTGTTAGATTTACAGAAAACAGAGCCCCAATACTACACAAATTCAGAATCTCTGGAGAAAGCAAAAAAAGTTTCGAACTTTTTGATGAAAAAGATGCAGAAATTATATTATAAATCTACTATTGTCGGAGAACAAAGCAGAATTACTATTGAAGACTCTTTGATTGTGTATCTATTTTTTTTAATTTTGACTATTGAAATTGATGGTACTGTGTTTATGCATTATATTCGTATATGTCTCAAATATTTTGATGCTTATTAGTATGTATCAATTTTCAAGTGAAACACATAACTTTCATTTAGTTAGATGAGTTTTTGATACATGTACCAATATCAGATGTTTTTATAATTTCAGAATTGCTATGCACCAATATATTTTTTTGTGTGTATCAATATATTTGTACCAATTGTTATTAGTATGTATCAACTTTTTTCAATGATACATGAATGTAAATTACCCATATTGCTTTGTGCATCAATTTAGAGAATCTTTGCCCATTATTGTTTTGTTGCCCATGTATCAGTATCTTGAATAAATTATAAATTGGGAAATTATCCTCATGTTTATCAATGTATGACAACAGTATCAATTTTTATAAAACATCTAATGTTATAGAATTTTGCAGAATATAGATTCTTTGATTGTGTATCTGTTTTTAGGATGTATCAATATTTTTAGTGAAACACAAAACTTTCATTTAGATAGATGAGTTTTTGATACATGTATCAGTATAAATAAATGTAACAATTTCTTAATGTAGATATTTAAGTTTAGATACATGTACCAGTACTAGGATGAATCAAAAAGTAATTCCCCACGAAATCTGTGATTTTTTGAAGTTTTTGCAGATATGGATTAATTTTTTAAACTTTTGTAAAGATGGTAAAAAACAACCGAGATCAAAATGGAGAGAGATTCTCTCCCATTAAATACGCAAGTTTAGTTAATTAGATATTAAATAGAGTCGTTATAGGAGAAAATTAAGGGTTTGAATTTTTGATACAACACTCAAGATTTTCATTAACCTGTATCAGAAAATATATAAAAAATGTTACTTTATGTAATTAAGATAAAACATGATATTTTGTGTAATTATTTTACTATGTAGTGCTATTTATGAAAATTGCTCCACTAGTTATTGTGTGTTTGCATGATTTTTGTACAACTTACCACTTAGTTAGTATTCAACCTCCCGCCCTTTAAGGCGATTTTCTTTTTTGGGCATGGCGTAGATTTTTTTACTCCTTTTTTTCTTAAAGGCTTTTCAAAACAAAATACGTAAAATATGATATTTTTTAGTCATGTAACATTTTGACGTTTCTTTACATGCATTATTAAATAAATATATTATTTTAGATAATTAATTAATAATAAAAGAGGCAACAAATAATTTTTTTCAAAGTTCAAATGAACTAAGTTTAAATATCAGGCTCAAATAATTAAAAACAACCTGTTCATTTGCATTGAAATAGGCTATTGGCCCAATTTGGTTCAAGTTTAATTTATTTGCAGAAAAATTAGGCCCAAGTAGTAAATCTGCCAAATTTAGTCAATAATGGGTTGCTGGTTTAATTTAGCTTCAAACTTAACTATTTTGCAGGAAAAAAAATTTCAGCCCATCGTTTGGCTCATTTTAGATTTTTTTCCAAAAAATGGATACAAGTATGAGGTATATGCTATTGTAATTATTCTTTTTACAAATTATTATTTATTTTATACATACACATATATTTATCTCTACGTATATATTATATACCACATATGATTTTTTATACACATACATATAAATATTTATAAGATATTTATGATTCATATATAATTACACATGTATATTTTATCCCATATATATTATTTTATACATTCTTTATAATTACATGTACACTATTTTATAATTATTTCACATATATATATATATATATATTATACTGCATATATTCGTGTATCATGAGTATATTTTATGTGTATCATACTTTTTACATACCCCATACATTGATTACAAAAATTAGTTTTAAATTATTTTACCATATTTTTCTCACCTATTTCAACTACTATTTATCAATATATATACAATAGTATTTGGGTACGCGTGTTGCGCGTGTATTCTATATCAAATATAAGTATAAAATTTTGTTAAACACATAAATATTATGAGTACTAAATTTGTGTTCGAGTTGGTAATATGATGTTTTTTTTTTGTTTGAAAATCAAAAATAGAGTTGTTCATTGACTTAGCAAAAACAAAACAGTATACATATGTGCTTTAATAGAATAAACGCAAATCAAATTTATAAAAGAAACAGATGAAAAGTTGTCGACCTTACTAAATTCCTCAAAAAATAATTCTAAAAAATGTATAGTTTGTAAATCTCAAAATTTTTGTTTTTGGCATCACTGTCATTCATTCAATTAACTTTCTTCCATATGCTGGTTCTTTCTTGACATGCAATTTTGTCTTTGTGCCCTGGAAGTGGATACATTAAAATGTAAATTAGAGAACATAATAAGTTAATAAAAATATACTAATCATGGAACAAATATTTTCCGATAAAAGTGATCGTTTTAGTCGCGATAAAGTAAATATGGTGTAACATGGCAAAATAAACATTGTTTAGCAAATAAATAAAGACAATTGAGAAATAATTAAATAGAAAAGTAATCAAAAAACAGCTTAGAAGACTTTACAGACTCAGGATCAATGACTTGATTACATCACAACATCAACAGACCTCCATTGCATCATCTAAACAAAATGTCATCAATTAAAATAACGAAAGAGAAGACTAACCATCACCGAAAAGGACACACTTTAAACACGAAATATGTCATTGAGCTTTTTCTTTAAGTAATGAATGAATAAATATACTTTCCATCAGGAAGTTGAAAGATAAAGGAACTAAATATTGAATAGACATATTAAAGATTGATCTTAACGGACATTTGGAATAGATAGGGAAGATTAAAGTAGTTCTAAATTTAATTGATTACAATAAATGACATTAATTTTAGAAATATGAACCATCTTCATATTATTCATCTTTTACATTTACTATGTACTATCAATTTATTATTTTTTGAAATGTAAATTACATTTTAGTAGATGAATATGTTTGAAGTAAAGGGTAAATATGGTCGTTCAATTTTTTATGGATATTTTGGTCTTTTAACTTTAGACTTAGGCTCTTCCCATTTTTAGTATAATCATATTATTATATAAGTAGAAAGTCAAAATGTGGAAAGTTAGATTACCATTAAAAGTAAATTAAAGATATATGATATATAAGCAAGTGTTCATGAAATATTGAATGACTATTTTACCCTTCAATCTAAAACTATTCTTAATAATATTATATATACTAAAAGCTAAAATTGCATAAAAATAAATATTATTAGACCATTAAATATTTCACAATGAATTATTTAGATGATGATGAAGGAGTAAACCTATTTATTATTTGAAGGGTATATTAGTCTCTCAATATTTGGAGGTTATTTTAATATTTTAACTTTTCACTTTTTGTCTTCCTACTTATATAGTAATATTTTAATATTTTAACTTTTCACTTTTTGCCTTCCTACTTATATAGTAATATTATTATTATTATTATTATTATTATTATTATTATTATTATTATTATTATTATTATTATTATTATTTATTTAGTTAGTTAGTTAGTTATTATTTATATTTATTATTATTTATTATTTACGCTTATTCTGATTCTTATTTATTTATTTATTATTATTATTATTATTATTATTATTATTTATTTATTTATTAGTTATTTTTATTTATTATTATTTATTTATTTATTTTAATTTTTTACTTTTTGGCTTCTCACTTATATAGAAATAAATATATAATTATGATATAATATGATAAAATATTAATATTTAATTATTTATTTAATTAAATTTTAATTTAATGAAGGGGTAAAATGATAATCTAACTTTTCACTTTTTGATTTTTCCATTTATATAATAATAATAATATGATGATGATTTTTACATATTATATTTATTGTTATTTTATTTAGTGGAGGGTTAAAATGGTAATACAACTTTAAAGTTAGGATTATTTCACTTTTATTATATTTTAATGGGAAAATGGTTCAAAACACACTCTAACTTTGCCCGAAATTGCTGTTACACACTCCAACTTTACGGGGGTCCTGTAACCCCCTTGAATTATTTTAAAATGAAATATATTCACCTTTGTATGCTTATGTGGCAGAGAAAGTGTAATACACTCTCCTTGAGAGAGTGAACGAGTTATATTCCCATTTTTTAAAGAAAAACATCGTCTTTTCTGTTTTTTTTTTCTTTTTTTCCTTTTATCGCCCCCCCCCCCCCCCCTTCTCTCTCTCTCTCTCTCTCTCTCTCTCACTCTCATCACCTTAGAGCCTCCAACACCTCCTTCTCCACCACCAAAAGTCATTATCTTTTTACCACATCTATAACTATTCAATTCATCACCACGAAATTCACCCATTCTTCAATATCTCCTATACCATTAAAGTCATGGCATGACATGAACTTTCAAAAACTCATTACCAAAAAATAATCTAAATAGTAATCAAAATCTCCAAAAATACTCCAATTAGTAAAGTAAATAACTCAATTAAAAAATTAACTTCTCCAACCACAACAATAGTTAGATGTTGCGATAAAATATTGAAGCATTTGTCGAAAAAATTTTCCAGCCACCATTGATGCTTTTTTCTTTCTACTTGATTATCTAAAAAATATTTCTACATATTTGACTTTATAAGAAATAATTTTTTAAAAAAAGGGATAAAAGATAAAATAGAAGAAAAAAGAGAGAAAAAGAAAAAGAATCCATAAAAGAAAGAAAAAAATACATTTGAAAGAAAAAGTAAGTGCAAAAAAGGGGAAAAGAGATAAAAATAAATGAAAAAAGAATAAGAAGAAAAGACAAAATAAAATAATAAATAAATAAATAAAATAAAAAAATGACACGTGTCGGCGCGTGTTTTTCATCAATTTAACACAAACCTGGGTGTTGCTTTTTAACGGTGAATATATTCCATTTTAAAATAGTTCAGGAGGGTTACAGGACCCCCGCAAAGTTGGAGTGTGTAACAGCAAATTCGGGCAAAGTTAGAGTGTGTTTTGAACCATTTTTTCTATTTTAATTTAATTTATTTTTATTATTATTTATTTATTGTATTTAGTAGAGCTTGTTTAATGACATAACATTAAATGACATTAATTAAATAAATGAAATAAGAAAATAATTTTAAAATAGAAAAAAAATTCAAAAAAATAAGAAAAAGAAAAATAAGAATGGAGGCCTTAGAGGCATGCCACATCAGCATTGCCTCTAAGTCTTCTTTATATATATATATATATATATATATATTGATTCTATATGTTACTCTTGCATATCATATGTATATCACATGTATATGTTGTATACCTCTTACATTTTAAGAAATAAATAATATATATATATATATATATATATATGGATACAAATTTTTGAATGCTACTTAGTATTGACAAAAGATCTGAAAAAGTATCTAAAAATATTAAATTTAGATATTTGTACCCTGTCGAAGTAAGGATTAACTTTCAATTCGCCTCTGACCATCAAATGAAATGTGAATAACCCGTCCTCCTCTCTTTTTACTATAACTATAGGATACTCCCCTTTCACGAATTACTGCGTTTATCCAAGTGATCCACAAACGATGAAAATCTCTCTTTTTCCTATTCCTATCCCGATGAGCCGAAACTAAAGCTCTTATTTTCTATATAGAACCAATTTGGGGATTGGGAGGAAAATCCGTAGACTTTAAAAATCGTGAGGGTTCAAGTCCCTCTATCCCCAAAAAGACTATTTCACTCCCCAACTATTTATCCAACCCCCTTTCCTTAGTGGGTCAAAATTCCTTATCTTTCTCAAACCCTTTTTTAACACATTTTTAACAAGTAATAATGAGATAAATATTTTCTTTGATATATTTTAGACTGAGTTTAAGGACTATCTTCGGGTAGGCTCTGAGGGATGTCTAACACTTTTCCTTGGAGTAAATAAAATTCTTGCCCAGATTTTCAACGGTTTTTCGCAGACTAAAGCAGAGTTTATATTTTTATGAATGGTTTTGCTAATGTTTTCCTAAAACTTAGGCGGCGGCGCTAAACTTTTTTTCAAAATCAAGTAGAAGAGCCAGACGTTGCAAACGTATTTTGACCAGTTCAAAGTAAGGGCATGATAGAATAGCGACTCTGTTGGGAAACTTAACTTAGATTTTGACCTTAGGAGATTTAGTTTAAGAGAAATATTTGGAGATGTTTTCTCATTCTTGCCCGTTGCTTGTTTTCTATAATATTTTATGTCTGCTATTTGTTTTTCTATTCGTTGTCTAATATACACTGCTTCGATTGAAAGGACTCAAGTTAAACTTAAACTTGTGTTCCTCCTTTGTTTGAAAGATACTACGTATTACTGTTTTCCTTAACTGTCATTCCGTTTATACTTCCTCTAATTCTGAAAAATTGACACTTTCACACACTTGTACACGTGAGTTGTGCTTTGCACTTCTCCGAAATTCTTTCAAACACCTTATTTAAAGGGTTAGCGCATATGTGAGTGAGCGGATAGTTTTACTACCGTGTGATCAAGTGGCTTCCCATATAGGAAAACCCTGATTCTGAGTCACCCAAATCTTAAAAATCTTAAGATAAAGCGATAACCACCTTTGATCTAAGTCATGCTGCATTCGCCCTAGATAGGACAATTCGAGGTATTGTCGTTGTAATTACGAGCCACTCTTTTGTTGGTAGTTTTGTACCTAACGATATACCTTATGTGAAAATTGATTCAGATAATTTAGGTATCAAACTATAATGGATTCGAAACAAATGAGTTGACCCTCTTCGAAATTTCAATCTTGTCAATGAGTATGGAGTAGTATCAAAAACTCCTCTGATGTTCGACTCGCTTTTCTAATAAAAAAATATGGAGTATTGTCAAAACTCCCTTCGTTTGATATCTATTTCAAGTCAACAGGAGTGGAGTATTTTCAAATTTTGCCTACGTTTCACTCTTATCTAATCGATTATCGCTCTTTTCTAATTGACGAATGTGGGATATTTCTTTTCCTACTCAACTGTCGTTCTTTTCCAGTCGATAAACGTAGAATATTTTCAAGGTCCACCAATATCTGAATCTCTTTTAGTCGACAAATATGGGTATTTTCAAAACTAATTTCGTCCTACATCCCTTTCAAGTCAATAAACGCGGAGCATTTTAAAATTCTGCTTACGTCTGACATTCCTCTCTGTAAAATACTTTCTTATCATAACTCGACCTCTTTCTATCACATCTTTCCAAAGAGCTTTCAGGCCCACTCCTGTTATCTGTACTAATTTACGCCCTCGTAACATCTCTTTGTCATCATTAGAATCATTATGGCTTCCTTTGGCCTTGTTTCTTTGATGAATTTTAAGTTATTCTGTTATCAAGAAAATATCTAGATTTATTCTAAATTCGAAACGTGCCAGAACCTAAATCAATCTGTTATCAAGTTATATGAAATGTAGGCTTACCTCTGGCAAAAGAGACCCTTTGCACATTAGGATGCGTCTACTTAACATTTCTTGCGTACTTAACCCAATATGCTAGATGCATAAATATGTTTGCCTATCAACCTAAACTAAATTTTTATCCCCTGTTATTTTTTTGTAAGTATTTTCTTTCTTATCCCCCAATAAATATTGATTGTGTTGATCGATAGGACTGACCAAATCAAGCTAGGAATGATTAGCACTAAGGATGTTGACCGATAAGATGTGTTCCGGCACCGACAAACGTATCAAAAATTTACAGGAGCACTCATAATTATTAGGCTCCGACAACTCATCAACTCATCGTTTTCATAGTTATCAGGATCCAAATGTTCCAAGAGGAAAATTTTCCTCCTCAATTTACCTGAAGATGTTGGCCCGATAAGAAGTGTTACAACTCATCTGTTGATCAATTAATAATTCATCTTGATTTTTATTTATAATACAAGAATAAAATGATTTTACAATTTAGTTTATAATTTTTTTAAAAAAAGTGTCTATAATTGAAATGAATTTTATTTTATTTAAATTACAATTTTAGTCATAAATTGAGCAAATAATCCACATCCACATCCTACTTGGCACTTCATGCCACTTCCTGTTGACTAATCATATCCACCATGTCAGCAAGGCTTAATCCAAGTCATTTCTCTCACTAAACTAATACATTTAATCCCACATGTTGATCCATTTGATCCAACGATTTATCTTTATTCAGCCTCTTATATATATATATATATTACCTATTTTTTTATCTTCTAAATTAATTCCAACCGTCTGATCAAGAGATCAGACGGCCCAGCTCATTTCAATCCGCCAAAATTCAGATAACCCATCCACCTACCCATAACTCGAACGACCCATCATCCTAACACTCGAAATCCTTTACCCCTTCCCCCTACCTCGTGTATACATAGACCCGGTAACTCTCTCTCCACCACATACGTACGACGACCCACCAGCCCTCTCCACTGTAGAACGCCCTCGTTCGCCGCATCACCAAACCTTCGCAGATCCTCCCCCTCTCTCCCATCAGCCTTGCAAACCCCCCTTCCCTCAACCCATACCCGTGACCCCCTTCCCCTTTCAAACCAGTCACTTTCCCCACCTCCAAAGACCCCGATTTCTCGCTAACCACCTGTCCTTTCGCTTCAATAGCTATAAGATACTCTTTTTCAAATTTTTTCATCATTTTTCTGTCATTCTTCTCTAACTCACACTACCTGTCCCAATTCTCAAAGTTCTTGAAATTTGAAGAAGCTTTCTTGTTCTCCGTTAAATAGAAGATAGGCAATGAAAAGGGGAGACTCTTGAAAGGACAGACACAACAATAGAGACAACAAAAACCACACACAACACACACAGAACCGATACACCACACACAGGAAAACGCACAAACACTGAAAAAATGACGCACACAAAAACATACATAGGGACAAAAACATCACACACCTACAAACACGCTACTAATCTCTTTTTTTAATAATTTTTTTTCTATTTTTTCCTCCAAGGACCTACTGCTCTTACTATCCTGTGTTGTTGGTCACACTTGGAGTCATAGTTCAAAGCCCGAGACTCTACTTCAACAACCTCAATTGTTGCTCGACAGCAGGTAATACTTCTTTTTATTATTTATTTTACTATGTTTCATTTAGTTTTGGCTAGTTCAATGAGTTTGGAATGGATTGTTCGTTTTGGTCGACGGGATGTGATTGCAACATGAGAAATCAAACAATTTTCTTTACTTGTTTGGTTGTGCTTAAGTCTGATTTTCTGTTTGTATTTACAATATATGATTTACCTTGAAATAACTTTATGAAGTTTGAAGCTTCAAGTGTTACTTGGCTGTCCGTTTTGAGGTCATTATGACGTCGATTTGATATTTTGAACATGATTAAAGCTGTGTAAATTATGTTTTTGATTTATTGCGCATTTACAATATACTTTCAACTTCTAATTTAGCATGAAAAAGGCTCCAAAGGGTTTAAATATTGAGGCATAACTATTATTATTGTTATTATTATTATTATTATTATTATTATTATTATTATTATTATTATTATTATAATTACTATTATTATAATTATTATTATAATTATAATTATTATTAAGGTGAATAAGCATGTATAACTTCTTAGTTTGTTTAAATGAAAAATTATTTTAAACACCTCGCTACAATGTAATTGAAACAAAATGAATAACTGAAAAAAAAGTTCTGAATATGACTGTTTTGATCCTATCTAAAGTTTGTGAATTCCTCCTACTTTAACTCCTTATGTGTGTCTATATGGATTTATGATTAATTGAAATAGTTAGATAATATGCACATGAATCCTCTCAACGAGCAAACTTTCTTGTTATTTTAAATAGACCCTGTTTAGTATGTTGTTGGAACTTGTAAAGATTTAGTTGTGCGTATGTGTTGAAATCATTTAGTAATAATAGTTAACATGAGGGTAATAATTCTTACAAGAAAGTTGTCTCATTTACCCTTAAGTTCATTTTTTTAGTCTACATGTCTAAAATCTTCATTATGTGTGCAAGGATGATTGTGGGATGACATGAATTTAAGTTTCTTTTTTTTAGAACCAATGTATATGATTTGTGTGTTCATTGTTCCCAAATGTTAAGTGGAATAACCCTCTTAATTGGTTAATAGTTTATATGTGCTGAAATGGTCCTTTAGTCAAAATGGTAATAAGGGATATGAGTTCAATTTTTTTATGAGTGTTTCTCTCTAATTTAGCCTTTGCTGTAAGTTTGGGGTTTCAATAAGTATACCCAAATGTGACTTAAAGAGATATTTTTATTTGTTTGGGACTTGAATTTTTAAACTTGTCTATAATATGCCTTCTATCTTGACTACTTTCGGGGAAATAGAAGTAACTAGAGAGATTTTATTTTTCTAAGAATTATTAACAACCTTCTTTGATTTTTTCAAAGTTATTGTTCTCGAAAGATTTCTTCAAATGTTATATAAACTGCTCCTATAGCTTCTTGGGTTTGATTTTTTTTTTTTTTAAAAAACTAACTAGCCTTAAATATTAAGGACAATGGAATAACTACAGTACAAGTGTCTTGCTTTATTACGGCATTCATGATCCGTAATAGCTTTTACCTTTTTCATTTAACTATCTTAATGAGTTTAGTTGATCAAATTTGGAATTCTAATATTAATTTAATGTGCCTGTATATTTCTTTTAATTTTTATGAAGCTCAAAACTATTCAAGATCTTCGTGTTTAAATATGTGAAATGTTGCAGTGGATCACGTTTGTTCATTTTTTTTTTCAAATATTTTATGTACTCTTGGTTTTTTTTAAAAGTTATTTAAGATGTTCAAATATTTTGCAATAATAGGATGGATAGTTTAGTATTTAAAGTTCATATATGTGTTCAATTATGAATTAATTGGCTTGACAAAAAATTTTAACTTGGTTCATAGACATTGTTTGCTTTCTTTTTGGAGTTTTATCTTGCATTACTCAGAAATTATTATTTTTCCTAATCTCTCTTAAATATGAACTAGCTATTGACCCAACAAAAAATATAAAATCAGTTGAATTAGAATAGTTATTCTTATGCTATAAGTCCTTGCATTAGAAAATGAGTAGAATGAATTATGAAGAGCATATGTTTTCATTGATATGATTTAATGATAACTCTCTAATTATTCTCTTTTCTTTTTCATGGTATAAACTGGAACTGAGAGTTCTCATTTGAAAATCGATTAGTGAAAAACATACATGTGTCAATGGTTATTAGGATCCTCGCAACACTCGGAGGCAAGTTGTAGAAGTTGGACTCTTTTAAGAGTCCAATACTTCCTAACTTCTTCTTTGCATTTTCTTTTCATGCATATGTATCATTTTTGCCATTGTTGCCTAATTGTTGTGTGTTTGCACGATTTTTGTACAACTTACAACTTAATTAGTAATTGACCTCCCACCCTTTAAGGCGATTTTGTTTTTTTGGGCATGGTTTAGATTTTTTCTACTTTTTTTATTAAAGGCTTTTCAAAACAAAAGGCGCAAAATATTATTTTTGTTTTGGACATGTAACATTTTGACGTTTCTTTACACGCATTGTTTTAAATAAACATCTCATTTTAGATGATTAATAGATAATAAAAGAGGTAATAAATGACTTTTTAAAGTTCAAATGAACTAAGTTTAAATATCAAGACCAAATAATTAAAAAAAAATCTATTAATTTGCATTGAAATAGGCTGTGGACCTGTTACACCCCGTAAGTTTCTAGTACTTAGTTGGCCTATTCGCATGTTGGTTGGAAGTTTTAGAATGCCATACGTGCAAGGAAAGGGCCCGGGGAAAGGCCAAATGGGTGCCGAGCTAGATTTTCGCAAGAGGAGGCCGAACCGTGCTGTCCAGAGGGGCAACGTGGCACGGAGGCACCTCCTCCGCGATGGCCAATGTGGCACGGAGCCAGATTGGCGCGTAGGCCAGCGTGCCGCGTTGCTATGCTTCTGGATCCAAGTATATAAAGGCCTCACCCTTTAATTTCACTTCATTTCCACTTCTTAAACGACCAGAAACAGAGAGAACGAAGGATTCGTATAAATTTCCATTTGATTACGCCGTCAAACATTGTCCAAAGTCAAATTAACTCCGGGTATCGAAGTATAAGGCTACATGGAGCATTTCTATGGAGTTAGTTTCGTGAAATTCGCCCGGCGAATCATCGTCCCGCCGAGCCAAAGTGATTGGAATTGCTCCAAACTAGTGTCAATACGATCACAGACATAAAGTAAGTATTTCTCTCTTCTAGATTCCCGAGAAATTTTGAGTTTTCGATCATTCTTCGATAAGTTGAAGAATAGTCAGTATATATATATAAAGTTATTGTTTTCTTTGAACTCAGAAATGAAGATAGCTCTATTCTTCCGTTAATGTGATTACAGTTGGGAAGAACAGCTGAATACCAGTCGAACCTCGCCAGTTAATTGGTAACGAAGAACGAGGTATGTAAGGCTTAACTCTCGGCAAGTATCCTAGGCGTACAGTGCTACGACGTATGTTCTCGAATAAAAGTAACGATCACAGATGCTGCAGATGGTTTCTACCATTAGATTGTAATAAGATATGTTGTGATTAGCTGCTAACAGGGATTACAGTTACATAAATTCTGGTTAGCTGTTAGAACTCATATACAGATCGTATTGCAGGACCCCTCATTAAAAGGGGAGCAGGTTAAATGTGATTCACGTATGATGCTATAGAAACTCTTTTATTCTCAGTTTTTTGGGATGGTAGACCTACATGTTGTTGCCAGGCCTAGACTTTAGAGGCTCGTAAGAGTTAGTAGCCTGAATCAGTCGGTTAAACAGTATGGGCGCAGTTAGGCAGTCCAGCGACCAGTTGGCGCCTGTATTGGCAGGAAAGCATCCTTAGAGGTCATTAATGTTATCACACGTTCCAGAACCAGAAATAGAGACAAAGTAGGTATATTCTAGAGTTAGCGACACCAGAGTTCTCTAGTGTATTGATTGATCATACGTCATCCCTTTAGCCTTATCAGTGATTGTCAGTCTTAGTCGATCTAACAGTTATCATGTAGGACACCCATCAAGTCAGCCCAGTCGTCCGAGTCATATAAACCCGTGGGTACCCCAAGGAGGGGTCCACATCAGCAGTCGGTGACGAGTCAGCACCCTAGCCAGTTCTTGTAAGGTACCCAGGTACAGAGTGCCAGGAGAGGGCCAGTCTATATAGACTTGCCTATAAGATTGAGAATTTGCCCAGAATAGTAGCATAGCGCTCAAAACAGTAATGTAGATCCGAGTGGATGAAGACAAAGCCTAAGGAGTCAGTAGTACCCTACTGGTACAGTGTTTACCCAATTAAAGAGATCGGTAAGCTCCCTATGGAGAACCAGGGATCGATCGCCTAGAAGCAAGTTCGACCAAGCCCAGCTCTATAGTTGTTTAATTGGAAGAATAAATTAGTTAGCCGTCCGTAACTCCTTAGTTATGTATGAGCTACAAATGTCCGAGTAGGACATTCAGAGTATTGTTAGACTACTTCAGACCTCACTCTATTCAGCCCAGATTATTAGAGATCATGATCACTATCAGGATCCTCTGATCAAATACGTGCACATGATGTGCCTGTAGACAGTAATACAGTTTATCCCAAAAGCGAGTAGCATTAGCATGAGGCCCAGAAGGCCAGATACGCTCTCTCTATACAGATAAATTTATTTGTCAGTTTCTCCAGTATAGTAATCCAGTATGACCCTCAGTAAAGCGTGTCAGGAGTATTTGATTGTGTGCAGTTATTGTTATCAGTTGAGACCTGTATTTGCATTGTTTGGGCTGGATTACCTGTATAGCTTCCGTGACCGCCCCAGGGTTAATAGTTGTGTCAACTCGTCCGCCAGAGGGCGAGGATACGTCGCTCTACGGAGCGGCATGCCGCCTACAAGGGACGAAGATGGGGAGCTAGCTCCTCATATTTTGCCGTGGTTGGCCTATACACACCTCCGCCGAGCGCTTGCTCCCGAGGTGTAGATTTCAGGAGTCCTCCGAACTCAGGCACAACTATAGTCAGGGGCCCAGCGGGCCCAAGCTGCATCCCAGGGGACCGACAGGATGCTTATAGCTAGTAGGTGGTGGGGTATGACCTGTAAATAGATTGAGGTGTACTCACTAGGGCTAATGGGGGCCCGTGTGGGTTGTTATGTGTTGTTGCACCTTCCGGCTTATGGGAGCCAGGTAAGGTTTATTTTTATGTTGCTAGTTACTGATAGTTAGGCAGTAGGACGTCTCGTAGTCAGGTACGACTCCTACTCCTCTCATTATAGTTATGTATAGTCCTGATTTTATTACTTCAGTCAGCCTCAATCCGTTTCCTTTACTTCAGCTATGGTCAGCTTTACTCTTTACTTTCAGTCATTTACAGCTATTGTTTTACATACTCGGTACATATTGTACTGACACCCTTCCCGGGGTGCTGCATTACTTGCCTGCAGGTACAAATAGACGAGGAGCAGATCCCTCGTAGTTTCAGTCAGCCGCACATAGCCATCAGCTCCTTTCTTCCGGAGCTGTGTGTCAGAGGTTTACTTCTTTTATTTGTACAGTATGGGTAAGCCGGGGCCCTATCCCGACCGTCTTATTACTCCTAGAGGCTTGCAGATTGTATCTTTTCCCTGTGGGTAGATGTATCGGCCGTGTGGGGCCGTATGTGATTTAGATTATGGGTGCAGGCCGTGTGGGGCCTTATTTAGCTGTTCATTTATCGCAGGTGGCTATAGGCCTTGTCGGCCGGGGGTTGCATTTGCAGCCGTTATATAGCCCGTCATTTTCTTGATTCCAGATTTAGAGCCAGTCTTGCACCAGAAGTGCTTAGGCTCAGTTAGTTCAGCAGTCCAGGTCCTAGTAGGGCACCAGGTGCCAGTCATGCCTCCCAAAGCGGGGCGTGAAAGGACCCAATTTTTTTCAAGATTAATTTATGAAAAAATTACATAAAATAATATTCTAAGACTTTTAATTACAAGTTATACCAATACTTTAATTTATTTACTAAAGTAACAATTAATTTACAAATATACCATTATTGTGGGTATATGAAAGTTACTTTTACTATCATGTAATATGGTTAAGAAAATATTTTTCTTTTTCTATAGCATAGAAATTTATGAAAAATATTTACAGCACATCAAATCAAATTAGGAGTGTGATTTTTCTCTCTCCTAATACGGTTAAAAAATATTTTTCCTTTCTATAGCACAAATATTTATGAAAAATATTTACTGCACATCAAATCAAATTAGGAGTGTGATTTTTCTCTCCTAATACAGTTAAAAAAATATTTTTACTTTTTTATAGCATAGATATTTATGAAAAATACTTACTGCACATCAAATCAAATTAAGAGTGTAATTTTTATTTCTCTTAAACTAATTTGTTTTCTTTTACAATGACTCTTCGTTTTCATTAACTTCTAAATCTCTATCTAACAAAGAGACTGTCTTCTCCAAATCATCAACTTCTAAACCTTCATCTAATAAAGAGTCTGTCTTCTCCTAAGCTTCATATTCAATGGAATTCAAGTTTTTTTCATTTTTTTGTCTTATGTTGATTTATTTTTTATTTTTCTTTGATTTTTTATATAATGTTATTTTTTTTGGTAATTAGAAATTGTATTAATCACCAACTGGAAGAATTACAAGCATCGCAGACTGCCACAATCTGCTTTACATAAATCTGTCACAAGCTGCTAAAGAGACTAACCATAAACACTACTTACTATTCAAAGTCACTAAAACTTTCACTTATCTAGCACTAGCTTAATCTAATCCGTAGCTCTAAAACATACATTGTAAGCAATCTGATTGGCCAAGATCTCATGATGTTGCTCCTTCTTGTGAAAAATTATAGTATTTCTCTCCAACCAGATAGTATGAATGACCTCAGCGTATAGTAGTTTAATCAGTTGAGCCATGTAAGTCCTCCCTTCGTCTTTTGGATAATCCATTGCAACACGACTGCCCATGAAGTGCACTGGATATGAAATATTCACCGATCTGAATACTCTGCACTAGATAGATTGAGTATATCCATATTTAGCAAAAATATTATCCCTAGTCTCCCCATTCGTCTTACATAGACTGCAAAGACTATCCACTTGGATGCCCCATTTTAATAATCTATCAGCCATATGCAACTTTCCCTACACTTGTAGCCACATAGTAAATACAGTTTTAGGTCTGGCTAGGTTGTGACACATAGACCCTTCCAAGGCACTTTACTTAAGTCACCAAGAAGATCTAAATAAACATGCTTAATGATAAACCTCCCCATGTTAGTAATACCAGCCACGTAACCTCTAACTTGGAATATTTTCCTAACCATCCAGCAAGCTTGCTCTGGTATAGGCATATCCTTCAAATCTTGCTCCTTTAAATAATAACAATGTATCCATCTGATCCAAAGTTTATCCTTTTTATTAGCCAATTCTTAATATAACTTTGTTATAGCTGCCTTATTCCACAGCTTCAACTTCACCAAGTTAAGTCCTCCGGCAGCTTTAGGTGTGCAGACCCTATCCCAAGAGACTAAAGCTCTCTTGGTAATGCTATTAGAACCTGATCAGATAAAACTTCTACAATATGAATCTATCATCTTCAACACTCTAGCAGGCATAAAAAATATTTGAGCCCAATAAGATTGAATCTCAAAAATGACTGTTTGTACCAATTGCAATCTACCGGCATAAGAAAATCTTTTAGCAGTCCAAGAAGAGATTCTAGCTACTACCTTATTCACCAGAGGTTGTCACTGTGTAATACACAACTTCTTTGTAGTCAGTGGAACACCAAGATAAGTGAATGGTAAATCACCCCGGCTGTACCCAAGGATACCCTGTATTTGTTACTAAGTATGAACATCCACTCCACCAAGATATATTGCACTCTTAGATAAGTTTGCCTGTAATCCAGATGCCTTGGAGGAGATGCAGAACTTGTCATGCAGTTGAGTAATAGATACACTATCCCCTCTAGAAAATAATAAAAGATCGTCAGCAAAGCTCAAATGTGTAATTTCCAGTTTAGCACACATAGGATGATACTTAAACTTCTTGTTCAACTTCAAAGTTTTCATGTTTCTACTCAAATACTCCATGCCAGTGGAAAGTAGGTAAGGAGACATAGAGTCTCCCTGTCTCAGACCTCTGGCAACATTATATGGCTTAGTAAATTCTCCATTCACTGATATAGAATAGTTGATAGTTGAGATGCACTCCATTACCCAAGCAATAAATTTGGCCGGAAATCCCAACCCTTTCAAAACTTTCTTAAGATAATACCAGTCAATAGTATCATATGCCTTTTGAATATCAACTTTGATAGCACACCTCGGAGAAATGTGCTTTCTAGTGTAAGACTTGACTAACTCATGAGCTAATATGATATTTTTCACTCCCCTTCTTCCTGGTATAAATTCTGATTGAGTATCAGAAATGATAGTTGGCATCACCTTTTGCATTCTATTTGCTATAATCTTTGCAATCACCTTGTATAAAACTATACAACAGTTAATGGGTCTGTAATCTTTAATACTGCTAGGACTTTGGACCTTAGGAAGCAGAGTAACTGCTGTGCAATTAATTCCTCTAAACATTTTAAATGTCTCAAAAAACTCTCTGATTGCTGCTGTAACTTCCCCTCTGATGAGATGCCAATCTTTCTTGAAAAACTTTGCATTATAACCATATACTCCTGAAGCTTTATCATCACCTATGAAGTTCAGCCCATTTTGTATCTACTGATCAGTGACAGCTACACATAAATCCAGTTGCTGGATATGAGAAAGCATAAGTCCAAGTCTCATGGTCTGTTTGTTAACTGCAGGCAGTTGAGGACAAGCAGAACCCATGAGTGATTTATAAAAGTTGATGACTTCCTGTTTAATCTGATCAGCATCCTTCAAAATCATACCATTGAGTGCTCTCAACTCAGTTATATTCTTTCTATGAGTTCTCTCCTTTATGACAACAGTGAAATACTTGGTGTTTGCATCCCCCAATCTTAACCAATCTACTTTTGATTTCTTCTTGACAATGCTTTCTTCAATCATAGACCACTTCTCTAAATAATCTAGTGCTGCACTTTCTTCTGCCACTAGGCTATCTATATACATTGAATAGATAGATTCTCTTGGATAACTTGTAGAGACCTCCTTGCTTGTAAAACTCTATCAGTAATTCCTTGAAACTTATTGATATTGAGATGTTTAAAATCTTTTTTATGACTTTCAGCTTTAACCATATATTTCTCATTTGTCGGCATGACTTGTTTCCTAATGCCTCTCCACCAGAGTGCTGAACTGAACATGATCAGCCCACACATTAAAAAATTTAAAAGGAATTTTGCCTCCAGTTGCTTTAACTACCAGCTTCATTATCATTGGAGCATGGTCAGAGATATGTGGCATCCCGTACTCTATCCCTATGTGACCATAAGCCGCATCCATTCATTATTACCAACTGCCCTATATAACTTACTCTGGATTCTGCTAGCAGACTGTTGTTTGTTTGTCCAGTTAAAATACTCTCCCCTCCAAGGTAGTTCTGACAAACTCAATGCTTGGATACATCCAACAAAATCTTGTATTTTATGCTGTGTAACAAGCATCCCATTCAGTTTATCAGTAGTAGATAACACAACATTGAAATCACCCCATATTATTCATGGTTTAGGGCTGGACAAAGTCTTTAAAGAATCCAAGAGGGGTTTCCTCAACTCTACAGTATTGTAACCATAAACCAAAGTCATTAGACAATCCATATCATTACCTTTACCCACAACACTACAATGTATGTATTGAGCACTTTTGTTCAAGACCACAATCTCATAATCCTCACTGTCCCAAAGTAACCAAATTCTCCCATTAGCAGCATGAGCATAATTATTTGCAATCTTCCAATGTGGTGCAATTCTAGTCACAATAGAATTGACATTATTCTCTTTAACTCTAGTTTCTAACAATCCAAGTAGTTTAACATTGAACTCCTTTATAAAAGAGACTAACTCTTTCTGTTTAAACCTTTTGTTGGTCCCATTCCATGTTATCCAGGACATTGCATTAATCCTCCTTAATCAGGAGAAGCAAATAAAATCTCTAAAATGCTAGCCAGACTAATAAAACAATTCTGCACAGGTAGATCAGCCACTTTAGTACTCATAACACTGGCCTCAGAAGGCGAATTTTTCCCTTTAACCATTTGTAAGGGCTCTTCCTTCTGTTCTTGTGCATCTTTCTGCTTGATCTCACAACTGACTAAATGTTCTTCAACCACCTGTATCACCTCAGTAGGAGGTACTACTTCTTTAGGTTTCCAAATCTGCTTCATAGTCTGCTTCTTCTTAATCACCTTTTGGAGCGCTGGAATAAGATTAGCACAATCATGACCTATTTTAAGACATTTGCCACAAAAGATAGGTTTCCAATCATACTCCACCTTTTATTGAAATACTCTTCCTTGATCATCCATAACAGCTAATTCAATAGGCAGCTTCTTAGTAATATTTACCTTAATAAGCATTCTAGCATAGGAAATTCTTGTTTGCTTAGCTGTACATTCATCAGCATACATAGGAATTTCCACACCACTTGCTATTCTGCTAAGCGGATCACAATTTCAACAATTCACAGGCAATTTGGGAAAACGAACCCATAAAGGAACTTTTGTGAGAAACTCTGTACTGAATCAAATTGTGGAGTCCATTGCTTAATAATCAAGGGTCTGTTATTCAAAGTGTAATATTGTTATCAAGATTAGTGGTTCAAATATTTTTAAAATGGTTAGAAATTGGTAATACATTATTTTTTAAGAAATAAATTTTATTCTATGAATTTGTATTTTGTTTGTTGATTTATTGGTTGACAAGTTGATTACATATTGGTATAGATTAAGGTTAAAAGTTTAATTTTCAAGTTGTTTACTGTCATATTTGTTATTTGTATTACAGTTGAGATTTATAAATGTTAGAAATTAGTTTTAAATATTTTTATACATGTTCTTTTAATTTTTTTAACTTATGTTGATATGTTGCTACATTTTTGGGGTTTATATAATATTGGTTTGTGTTGATAAGTTGGTTTGAAGGATCTAGACATTCAATACCAATTTCTAAACATTTATAAATCTCAACTATAATACAAATAACAAATATGACAGTAAATAACTTGAAAACCAAAATATTAACCATAATTAATACCAAAATATAATCAACTTGTCAATCAATAAATCAACAAATAAAATATGGATTCATAAAACAGAATTTATTTTTAAAAAAATACATTATATTACCAATTTCTAATCATTTTTCAAACAACTGAACCACTAATATTGATAACAATATTACATTATATAAAAGCTCAAAAAATAAATCAACATAATATTAAAAAAAATAAAAATATCATTTTCTAAAAATATTTAGTACCAAATTCTAAACAAATTATAAATCCAAACTATAAACATATGCAATAAACAACTCTAAAATCAAATTTTAACAGACAAGATATACCAATATGTAATTATCAATGATTAATCCAATAAAGAAACACGGAGTTATAATTAAATATTTAAAAAAAAGGAAAAACCTTGCAGTTTGATTTGAAAACACGTAATAGTGGTAGTAAGTATGAAAAATGAAGAAACACTTGTACGACCGCGCAAAAAAAAATTAAAAACGTGCAGTAGCGCAGTAAATTTTTTTGGTTCTGAAAGTAACTGAAAAGTATATGGAATGCAACAGTTAATGTACAGGCGGATTCATGATATTTTTAAATAAACATAATTTTTTAAACTAAATCTAATAGTTTAGGTAAATATTTTTTTTATATTTAAAAAATGAAACTATTGATATTTTTTATAATTATTACTCTATAATGATATATTTATATTGTTTTCCCTTAATTTATTTACAGAGAAACTATGCTCAAGTAGTAAATCTGCCAATTTTTGTCAAGAATGGGCTGCTGGCCCAAATTAGCTTCAAACTAACTTTTTTGCAGAATTTTTTTTCAACCCATCATTTGGCCTATTTCAGATTTTTTTTCAAAAAAAAAAAAGGTACAAGTATGAGGTGTACACTAATATTATTATTTTTACAAATATATATATTTTACATACTATTATTTATTTTATACATACACATATATTTATCTCTAAATATATATTACATACCACATATTATTTGTTATACACATGCATATAAATATTTATAAGATATTTATGATTCATATATAATTACACATATATATTTTATCCCATATATATTTTTGTTATACACTCTTTATAATTACATGTACACTATTTTATAATTATTTCACATATATTTTTACACTATATATCTCATATATCATGAGTATATTTTATGTGTATCATACTTTCTACATAAATCATATATTCTTTGACAACAAAAATTAGTTTTAAATTATATTACCATATTTTACTCAATTATTTCAACTATTATATATATATATATATATATATATATATATATATATATATATATATATATATTATCACATGTATATTATGTGTTATATCACATGTGTATATTGTATATCATATATATATTACATTTATAATTTGTATACCTCCTACATTTTAAAAAAAAAGAAAAAATTTGAATCATTTTAACCCTTTTTTTATGAATCTTTTGTTGAACGCCTTCTTAATAGGTAATAATTCGATAAATATTTTTCCTGATATATATTAAACTAAGTTTAAGGACTATCTTCGAATAGGATCCGAGGGGTGTCTAACACCTTCCCCTTGGGGTAAATAAAATACTTACCCAGATTTTCAATGGTTTTTTGCAAACTAAAACAAAGTTTATATTTTACAAATAATTTTTCTAATGTTTTTCTAAAACTTAGGTGGTGACTCTAAATATTTTTTCAAAACCAAGTAAAAAAGCAAGACATCGCAAACATATTTTGATCAGTTCAAAATAAGGGAGCGACAGCCACCATGGCTTTTGAAAAAGCCTTTATTTTTTTTTCATGGACCCGATCCTTCCTACTTTTGTTCCTTCTTAGCTTTCTTTTTTTTTTTCGTTTTAATTTTTTATGTGGGACATTCTTTTATGACGTGATCAGTCTTTTCAAACTTTTAGCACCTATTTTTCTATGACATCTTTGAAATCTTGACCTTGTCAGTAGAATTTCTCTTTTCGTTACTCTTATCTCTCTAGAGTAATCTCTTGAATTTTCTTGTCATGAGAGTCATTATCTTATCATTTAAGTTTGATCTTTCACTCACAATGGCTTTTAATGCTAAAGACGTAGTTTTACCTGATTTAACCATTTCAAAGTTTTCCATGTCATTTTATATGGCTTAAAATTGCCTACTAGTTCATCAAGTGTCATGATTGATAAATCCTTAACTTCTCCAATGGCAGTCACCTTCACATCCCAAGACTTTGAAAAAGTCTTCAAAACCTTGTCCATCGGTCTTCAGTGGTAATTAAGTGACTTTCCAGGGACATCAGTTTATTTATGATAAATGTATACCCGGTGATCATTTTTTGAACTGTTTCTCCTAAAATCATTTAAACATTTCATACTCAGTAGAAAGCATAGCAACTTTGAACCTTCTAACCTGACTGGTTCCTTCATGAGCATTCATCAAAGCATCCAAAATTTGATTGACAATTGTACATCCAAAATCTATTGTACTCATCTTATCCTAAACCACAAATAAGAATGTTTTTTGTCTTAGCATTTTTCTTGAATGCAATGATATCCTCAAGAGTGAATTTACTCCTTTCTTTCCTTACATCATTTCCCTTAGCATTTTTCTTCATTGGTATTTTTGATCCATCGCTGATCCTATCCCGTAATTCGTAATCTTCAGCTTGCAAGAAGTCCTCCATGCAAGCTTTCCACCATTAAAGTATTATTTATTGGACAATGGAGGCTTGAGTGGATTGACCCTCACTATTTTCCAATTGGTGGTGCAACATTCATCTTGATCTTTTCTTAAGGCGTTAGGCTCTCAAAGATAATCCACTCTAATACCAATTGATATATTTTTGATGACTAATAACACAGAGGGAGTTATACCTTGCTATATCAGATTTTCACCTATATGATGGACCATGTTAGTTTATTTGTTTCTTATGAGTTATTTGCAGAATAAAGAAAGTAGAACAGTAACAACATAATATCTTTACGTGGAAAGCACCTGGCTCATAAGTGTGAATAACCACAACCTATACCTCTGCATGATGTGTCTCAAACTTTACTAAAAATGTGATCCTCAACAAAATTTAAATTACAAACACTTGCAATCTAAGAGACTACCTCTAATCCCTTGTCCTACAATCACTAGACTGTAGCTAGATTTAGATTACAAAACAATTGCAACCTAGAAACTAACTCTAATCCCTCTTACAACAATCAAGAAGAAAGTTGCAACAGCTCCAAGTTACCTCTAACTTGAAGATAATTTTTCATCAGAAAAATATACCTAGATGCTTCTAAGAAAGCTAGAAATAGGTACAACTCAATTACAATCCTAATACAAAAGGTTAGAATTGAAAACACTGTGAAACATATCCATGAAATAGGTTTTTCAATCTAGTCCTTTGTATCAGTCTCCTTACTTGAATGGTTAGACAAAGTTTAACAATAATCTTCTTTATATGCTTTGATTTTTATTATTTCTCTCAATATAGGTGCATGTGTCTCTTAAATAAAAGAGTTGCATATTTATAATAACAAATAAAAGCAAGTTGGTTAAACACAAACATTTTTAGTAATAAGGACCCTTGATGTGATAGTATTTGAGATGGAGACAAATCCCTTGCTTCATACAATTGAATTCCTTTAGGAGTTCTATTTCATGCAAATATTATCCAGGATCTTCTCAAAAATTCTATATTTATTTAATATTTTATTCTTATCCGAGACTCCTTCTCAAAGAGTTTTCCTAGCAGTCAAACTCTTGAATGGAACATGAAACTTTTGTACCTGATTTATTTAGTTTAACACTCGTTTTATATTATTTTTTTGATCTAGTTCAACTTCTTTGACCCAAATATTTTATCAATCATCAAAGCATATTAATTCCGACATAAGTAATTGAAAAATTCTCCGTCATGTTGTGGTTTTTGGAATGACAATGGTTGGCTATTAGACGGATGATTACAGCTCCTGGTAATGATGAATTTGTTACAACATGCACAACGGAAGCAACAAATTCAGGATCATACTTGCATGTAATATAGACAATACATAAAAACAGATTTTAATCAAATATAAAATCGATACTTATCTCTTGAATCGTGACCGCGAATCAATCCTTTTGAAATTTTGTACAAATTGTCCAATGCGTTCTTCAGATATGCGATCTTCTGCTATAACCTCAAAAATCTCCGAGTAGGGAATACTTGTGTGGGCAAGTACTGCATCTCAAAAAAAAGGTCAAAGTTCTTCATTCATATTTCTTAGAGGAAGAGAATCTTATTTATAACCACGTTTTAGGGTATAAAACCCTAGTCCCAAAACTTATAGGAATCTTTCTCTCCAAGTAATAATCAAACTTTCCTTCTAGAAGACTAGTTTATTTTTAACCAAAATCTTGTATGATTTTACTTCTCCTAGAAAATCGATTTGTTTCTTTCCAAATTCATTAATTAATCAGGCATAGAAGGGACCACAAATTTAATTAGTGAGGTTTCCAATTATGGTATTAATTCACAAAATGAAAGAATTAACCTACCATAATAAATTATAGATTAATCCACTAAAAATCTGTAATCGCACTCCCCAGTATAATTTCAAAATCGTTCATTAAATCTTTAATAACTCCCCCTGTTAAGATTACAGATACCAACCAATCGAATTAAATTTATGACTATTTAATTCATTGATTAATTTAATCATTTATTCAAATACTTAATTTATTTCATGTGACGGATACTAAATCCACCTGCGGGGTTTTCACATGAAAACTTATAAGCAATCATAAAGGGGTATCATCAATCTCAAGGCCGAGACATGGATTCCATCAACTAATTATTATTTCACAAATGACATTGTCATCATTCAACCTATCGGGAATATTTTAAATCACAAAAGATCGAGTTTCACCCTTTGATAGATCAAAACAACAAACAAATTACATTTATCATAATAATTATATCAAGATTAAGAGTATAAGTACATTTAATGATCTAGAGAATTTATTTTATTAAGTCAGATAAAATACTTATCTCAACTTGGCCGTTCAATACATACAAAATGTATTAGCACAAGAAGTTGGAATTATACCATTCCCATAATAAGATAAATTATATTTAATCTTGTGCTACAATCATCTTAGATGTTGAACATATATAAACTTTATACTTATAAGAATTGACGATTTAATCTTCCGTGTATAAGATAAACTCTATACACTAAATTATCTACTATATAAGTAAATGACACATCGACTAATATATGATCTATTTGAACCTTTATAAAAATTGAATAAATAATTGTTCTATAATAAATACTATATCTAAACACATCGTTAACAGTACATAACCCATGGTTAATAGTATATATCCCAACAATCTCCCACTTAGACTTTTAATCATTATAATTGTTAGAATATACCATATCTAAATGCATGGTTAATGACATATACCCCAACAATCTCTCACCTAGACTATTAACCATGCATCTAACTTTTACATGCATTCTTTTTACACGACTTTCAAAAGTTTTAATCAATAAACTCTTTGCGAAAGGAATTTTGCCAAGTTGTTTTCTAATGCAACTTTGTCTAATAGTAATTTATCGTAATTGACTGGTTCTATATTAATATCTTCAGGGATTCTATCATGAACTCTCCCAAGAATATACACCGAACCGATCTAGGTTATCATTCTCCCACTACGACTAAGTACTATCACTACTATTGTCACACTATAATGTTCTTGAGTTTTAATATTTTCTTCATTACCTTTCAGTATTGAAATATTAACGACTTCATATAGTGTTATTTGCTCAACATCACTCCCACTACTTTGAGGTAGTAAATTTTCTTATGTCTATTAATGTTTCTCCCACTACATAAATGCAATGGAATGTCAATTCTGACTTCTTGGTTAGATGTCATGAACTTCTAGATTTTAGATGACTAGTTTGTTATTTCTTTTCTTAGTTCCTGTAAAACTAGTTTACTTCTTGGAACATGGTTTATCAAATGGTCCTTTTCTAGAAAGATGACATTTGTATTAACAATTATCTTGTTTTCTTTAGGACAATAAAATAAACCTCCTTTCGTTTTCTTTGGATATCCAATAAACACTCACATATTCATTATTAAGTCCAACTTATCTGTTTTCCCTTTCAACACATGTGTTAGGAAACTCCACATACAAACATATCATAGACTGGACTTACATCAAATCCACAGTTCTATAAGTGTCAAAGGTACTAACTTATAAGAAATTAAATTGAGAATGTAACTTGAGTTTTCAAAAGGAATATCCCAAGATGAAAAAAATAAAAAATAAATAAGTCAATCATTAATCTTATCATCACCATAAGAGTCTTATTTCTTTCCTCTTCTACATCAATCTATTGTACAGTACCTGATGTACACAATTGATTGCAATTCCTCTATTTGATAAGTGATTAATGAACTTTCTAAAGAGGTACTTGCCACTATGATCAAATCGCAGTGACTTAATATATTTTCGTGATGCTTTTTCATCCACCATAAATACCTTGACTATTTCAAAGCACTCAAACTTATGGAGCATCAAATAAATATATTCATATCATGAGTCATCTTCTGTGAGTGATGCAGAATACTCGAAATCACCTCTTGCCTAGATGTTCATTTGACCACACTCATCGAAACGAATTAATTCAAATTTATCACTAGCTTTATTTCTTTTTTAAAAGGAACATACTTTAGTTCATTTTTTAATTTTAAACAGAACTCATAATTTAGTAGTGTCTTCATTTTCAATGAACCTTCAAGTCCATCAGTTAACCAACCTCGAAGTCCTATCCAGAATAAATGACTTAAAAGCTAGTGGACCAGATAGGTTTCATTCAATATTAAAGAATATTTTTTCTTATGGGACAAATTAATATTACTCAGTTCAAGAGAGATATTAATAATAAAGAAATCACGCATTTATTTACCACAAGAGATAAAAAGTTTATCAAGTTCAATAACACAAAAGTTATAAGAAGAATAAACTGAATATCCATCTCTTAATTGTTAAGAAACTGAAATTAAATTCTTTCTAACAAAAGGTACATATAAAATGCATTCTTTAAATTAATGTCATATCTTTGAGAAAAAATATATTCTTGAACAGTAATAAATGGACCGGATAAAGTCTGTTGGGAATATGAGATATAACATATTAAATAGATCATAATAAGTCGATAACCTAAATAATTAAATTCAGACCGCATTCATCAATATATATACATACATGCATCTGAATAGTAATTTTCGAAGGGAAAAATACTACCCATGCAATGTATATAAATTATGCAAGATTAATACAATTCAAAAAGAAACATAACCAACTCAGTTGGAGAGTAAATTGTTACTTTTAGTCAATTGTATATAATTATTGAACACTAGTTCCATTGATCCAACATGTAACTCAGTTGGAGAGTTAATGCATGTTGTCAATAACTAGTGAAGAAAATCACAGTAATTGACCGTAATGAGTCTATCCGATGGGGAAAGAAGATCAATGTCAACATATAAACTCATTGCTGTCATCAATAACCGGTGATTTTACCTAGTGACAATTCATAATAAATTTATCTGATATGGAGGAGGACCTCAAGTCAACACGCAAATTTATTATCTAACTTGCCACATGAATTAATATCGGTTACCACTTTACATGTCAGTCTTAAAATTTCAAAACTGATTCAACATATAAACTCAAATGGAGAGTTAATACATGCTATTAATTACTAGAAATTTTACCTAATGAAGTTGTAATAAATTTATCCGTTATGGAGGAAGACCTAAAGTTAACACGTAAATTTATTATCTCACTTGTAATTAATAGCGGAGACCATAGAAATTGATTCATATCACCACTTGAACACGAACAATTTATGCATGGTACATTGAAAATATCAATGATTTAATCAAATAAACCGCTTGATGGAAGCTCTTTGTTAATCATAATTCTCAATCCATGCATAATATAATTTCACATGAAAATAGAATTAGAATCTTCAATGACCCCAAGTAAATAGACCACTTTAGCAGAAACTATTTATTAATCATGAATTCTTCAAATAATATAACATGCATGTGAAATGAATTAAAGTAATGTATAATCGAATATTAAAATTTAAAACACACCACATATATATTTATGCATCTTGAATAGTTAATTTCGATGGGAAAAGAACTACTCATACAACACACATATGTGATATTAGATTATTCACTCTGATAAATTAAAATTAAAATTAGCTCTGATGGAGAGATATTATTAGTTTAAGCCAAGTGAATGTAATTATTATCATCCCTAGTTCCTTTTGATCCAACATGTAACTCAGTTGGAGAGTTAATACAAGTTACCAATAACTAGTGACGAAAAACACAGTAATTAATCGTAATGAGTCTATCTGATGGGGAAAGAAGACCCATGTCAACATGTAAACTCATTACATTACTGTTATATGTCAATGGAGACCATAGAGATTGAACCCTACCACCACTTGTTAAAAGAAAATAATTCTTTTAATTTTTAAAATTTTCAAAACATAGAGAAATATCCAAAAACCCATCAAAATGACTCCGAATGGACAAATACGATGTTAGTCACTGCAAAAGTAGTGAGTATTGTTCAGTGGGTTGTTTTCGATGAAACTACCAAATTTCAGGTCAATCAGAGTTCGTAAAATTTCCGATCTCCAAATCTACGACTAAATTTGGAAAACAGCCGATTCAGATGATATAAGGGAAAAATAATCTGATCTATATTCTTATCATATATCAATTCATGTTGAATCATCATGTGTAAGCATGTTCTAGATTTAACATAAATAAAATCGATATAAAGAATAGTGTTTTCAGATTTCATCAATTTTTTTTAATCCAACAAACTACCTAAAACACATCTAAACGTATGACCTTAGAATGACGAATACGACATTGGTACTATAAAGTCGCTGAGCATTGTTCACCAAGTCATTTTTTATGGTCTCATCAAATTTCAGGTCAATTGAAGATCGTGAAAATCATAACCACCAAACTATGACCAAATCTGAAATAATTATTTTAGGAAAAGTTAAAGATTAAAATAGCTTAATTTAAGTTTTTCATCCTCTTAATTATCCATGAGCACAAGATATACAATGTGTGTTTTCTTAAGACACACAACATCACCTTACAATAAATTGTCCTCTCGATTAATAAACATGAGAATCCAAGATATTATGTTTCTCCCTTTTGAGTGAAAATCTCAATCTCTTCTCATGAATTAATTAAGTGTTACTAGTATCCGAGATAAATCTCCTTTCGGTAGATAAAGCTTTATTACTAGCATACACTTACCCATGACAATTTACACATCATACATTGAAAATATTTTAATGACTCAAATAAATAGATCACTTCAGTGAATCCTATTTATTAATCATAATTCTCAATTCATATCTTGATACATTTCTACATGTATAAATTTTGAGAAGTTTTCAATGATTTCAAATAAATAGACCACATCAAACACTATTTATTAGTCATAAATTCTTAACATTTATCATTTATACAAAAGAAAAAAAAAATTGTGCTCACATAATTTCAACACATAAGAGAAAAGAAAAAATAAAGGTCACAGTACAGTTTCTCAATAAAAAAAATGAGCTTTTTCGACTAATTAAACAAAACCAGTGTAATTCATAATCACAATTGAAAAGCAAGGCTCTTATCATAAGAGTCTTATGCCTTTCACAGCCGCCGTTTTCAACCAATATTCATAATCATATTTGAAAAACAACGCTCTTATGCCTTGCACAGCCGCCGCTTTCAATTACAAATTACAAAAACAGGATTGCAATATAAATCATATAACACTAACTTAGCAATTAGTAATGCCGCTGCTGTCACCGATAGGGTGCGACGGTTAACCAATGTTCTTGACCAGACAGTGTTATAAATTTTTTATATCCTCAAGTTTGGTTTACAAATTCACATAGGCTCTTGACGTCAATTGTTAGAACATGCGCAGCGGAAGCAACAAATTCAGGATCATATTTGCATGTAATATAGAGAACACATAAAAATAGATTTTAATCAAATATAAAATCGATAATTATCTCTTGAAGCGTGGCCGCAAATCAATCCTTTTGAAGCTTTTACAAATTGTCCAATGCGTTCTTCAGGTCTGCGATCTTTTGCTATAGCCTCAAAAATCTCCGAGTATGAAATACTTGTGTGGGCAAGTATTGCATCTCAGAAAGGTCAAAGTTCTTCCATCATATTTCATGGAGGAAGAGAATCCTATTTATAACCACATTTTAGGGTATAAAATCCTAGTCCCAAAACGTATAAGAATCTTTCTCTCTCCAAGTAATAGTCAAACTTTCCTTCTAGAAGACCAGTTTATTTTTAACCAAAATCTTGTAGGATTTTACTTCTCCTAGAAAACTGATTTCTTCCTTTCCAAGTTCATTAATTAATCAGGCATAACAGGGACCACATATTTAATTAGTGAGGCTTCCAATTATGATATTAATTCGCAAAATGAATGAATTAACCTACCATAATATATTATAGATTATTTCACTAAAAATCCGTAATTGCACTCATCGATATAATTTTAAAATCGTTCATTAAATCTTTAATAACTCCCCCGTGTTAAGATTACAGATTCCAACCAATCGAATTAAATTTCTGACTATTTAATTCATTGATTAATTTAATCCTTTATTCAAACGCTTAACTTATTTCATGTGACGGATACTAAATCCACCTGCAGGGTTTTCACATGAAAACTTATAAACAATCATAAAGGGGTATCATCAATCTCAAGGCCGAGACATGGATTCCATCAACTAATTATTATTTCACAAATGTCATTGTCATCATCCAACCTATCGAGAACATTTTAACTCACGAAAGATCGAGTTTCACCCTTTGATAGATCAAAACAACAAACAAATTAGATTGATCATAATAATTATATCGGTATTAAGAATATAAGTACATTTAATGATCTAGAGAATTTATTTTATTAAGTCAGATAAAATACTTATCTCTACTTGGTCCGTTCAATACATACAAAATGTACTAGCACAAGAAGTTGGAATTATATCATTCCTGTAATCAAGATAAATTATATTTAATCTTGTGCTACAATTGTACCGATGAATCTGTCCAATTTTCATCTTAGATTGTGAACATATATAAACTTTATATTTATAAGAACTGACGATTTAATTTCCGTGTATAAGCTAAACTCTATACACTAAATCATCTACTATATAAGTAAAGGACACATCGACTAATATATGATCTATTTGAACCTTTATTAAAATTGAATAAACAATTATTCTATAATAAATACTGTATCTAAACATATAATTAACAGTACATAACCGATAATTAATAGTATATATCCAATTCAGAATTCAGATATGCGCATTTGCAAATGCAAAACATATTCTATCCTAACGTCCTTTTGCACATATAATGTGGATAAAAATATCCTACTATACACTATGTACCTAAGAACCGCTTTGGTTAAGATTATTCTCATGTTAGTTTTCTTCTGCTTACATGCTTTTATTTTTTCTTTCCACACTTCCATTGACAAAGCTAATGTGATCATAACTTATCATCCAAATTTCACAATATTGCGCCATCACCACCTAGTTGATTTAATAAAACTTAAATAAATTTTGTTGGTAATATATAATACTACACATAACATATCAGAATTCATAAGTGTTTTCTTTCTCCAATTAAGGTAAAGGAGGAGTAACATATAAATTCTCTATTAACTTACTAATCTTTTTGTAAATATATTAATGTTTTTAACCATCACACGAAACACAAATAAATTAATTAGTTTTGGAATAAAATCTCTACCGTTCTCGTCTCCTTTGCTACTTCAACAATCAATCAACAGAAAACGGGAACTTTATAATATTGAACAAGATTTATTAATCAAAGCATTAAAACATAAAAACAAGCCACTTAAATATTGAACTGGAGTCCTCTGACCAGCCTTTCAGTTATTTTATTTTTACTAGGCTTTGATCAAATGAGTAAATACAACTCACCAAACCAGAATATATGTAAATTTTTATTTTTCTCATCCCCGCACCTAGGTTCCCTGCGCGTGCCCACATACATAGAGAGACATTACGTTTCTAATTATTCTCTCGTTTTCCCATTTCAAGAAATCTCTTCGGCTCACCATGGCTGACAAGTTTTTTCTTCTGGGCTTCAACATCCTCCAAATCCTCATCCTCAAATTTGCTTATTAAAGACAGGTACTCAACATTTTCTCTAAAAAACTTGACGAGAATCAAGTAAAGAGAGACAGTAAAAACAGTAACTCCAACTAAGTACCAACTGAATTGGATATTTACTAATGACTTTGCTCTTTCGAGTGCTTCCTTGTGATGGCATCTAACCACTTTACGCCCTTCTTCCGAGTTCAAAAAGCAACCTTTTGGGATGAAATCTGGAGTCCAAAGCATGACACCTATGACCATAAGCCAAATTCCTTGAAACATAATGCTGTAAGATCTCACAAAACTGTTCAAGAAACTTTTGGGGAAAGGAATTCCCAAAAGGGTAGTGGTTAAAGACGAAAAGATGATAATTTGGAGAAGCCAATGGTACTGTCCTTCGACGCCCTTATGGTCAGTGGAATGAAGATGGAAGAGGAGGAGTTCTTGGACAAAAGCAACAGCTCCAAGAAATAGTGTAAGTCCATATTGAGCTGGGGTTGAAGGGATGATTTTGTCAAAGATTATTGAAAAGGCTGCATAGACGAAGAAATTAAGAGAGATATTTGAATGCTCAAAGTTATGGAGATGATATGAAGGTATGGTTCCATCAGAGTCTAGAGGCTGGTGTTTTGCTGGTCCAATGAAGAGCTCCATTGATATGGAGACTAAGGTGCCAACCATAATCAAGAAAAGCTCCCCATACCTGATTTCAGGAAATATAATGCTTGAGTTGAGTGCTAATTAATTATGAATCGAACTCATCAAACTTAAATCCTGAAATTGCTCTGAATAATCAAGAAAATCTCTAATCCATAAGTACTACAAATATATAAGTTAAGTCCTAAGAATCTTAAACCTCAAACTCGTCAAACTTAAATCCTGCAACTCATGTTCTGAATAATCAACAAAAGCTCTAACCAAAAAATACAATATATAAGTAAAGTGCTAAGAATTTTAAAGGCCAAACTCGTTAAACTTAAATCCTGAAATTTAATCAAGAAAAGCTCTAATCAAAGTGGATTATATAAGCTAAATGTTACAGAATCTTAAAAGTCGAATTCATCAAATCCTGAAACTCTGATTAATCAAGAAAAGCTGTAAATACCTGATTCTTGGAGCTGGGAACCATGGCAAGGAAGTGTAGGATTTTGGGTGCAGAGCATGTAATTTTATGTGGTTGAGTAAATGCCAAATACCAATAAGAAAGAAACCAAAACCTGGTGCAACGTGCCCTACCAATGAGCCCATTTTTTTAGTTAACACAACTTTAGTGCTTCTGTTGCTAGTGTTTAGTGTGGTTTTGGAGAAAGATAATGAAGAGGATAGATGCAGGAATGAGATCTAATGAGGGAAAAGCGAGAGGGTTAATATATAGAGATGCCTAAGGCATTTAATATCCGTCTAAATTTATTTGGCTGATTTTAATTTGATGTGAAATTTAATAAAGTATACAACACTTTTGAATCTTATAACCTTAAATTAAAAATAATCGTATAAAATAAAATATTTTTTTAATTTTATAGTCTTAAATATGTTACGCGAAAAGTTAGAATTGAATTGTCAAAAACGAAAAGAGACATTTTTTTAAAAACGAACTAAAAAAAAAAGATAAAAAAATTGAAATGGAGAAACTATTATAGTACAGTAGACATGTAAAAGTTTTCTGACACCATAAAGGATAAATTTACCTTGAATAATTATTCAATAAGGTTCTAAGTTGCATTGTACTTGTTCTATCTGTGTCAATTTACTTGGTATAGTTGATTTGCACCAAGTTTTAAAAAAAAAATCTTTTGAAATTTATAGATTTAAACATGTTAAAATATTTGTGTAACTATAAAAATTTTATTGATAAAATATAAATTCATGTCATTTTTTTTTTATCTGACTTATATGAAATAGTATCAAACAAAGTGATAATGAATGGAGTATTTTTTTTTTTTTTTTTTTGCAAGAAGTATCTTGGGAGAACAGTTTTATAATCAATTCAAAGCACAACAATTGCTTTGCATCTCATTGAGTTCAAACTTGGTAGTCACGACTAATTGAGGGTTCAATAATTTTGTTCTTTCTTAAAAGGAAAAGAAGTAGAGGAACTACGTAACCCAAAACAACAGTGATTCTTATATTATCCATGTTATATAACTAATATTAGTACGTATATCTATGACGTAAGGCGGAAATTATTTACATCCCCAAATATTGCTTTAATAGTTAAATATTTCTTTTAATTTTAAATAATAGATGTTTTTCTCTTTGATCCTCATTTAATCAAATGTTCATATGGACTTAGTTCTTGAGGGTAGCCCAACTCAGCCTGCTGTTAGGGTATGATTGGGTTAAGTTTTTTAAATCTATTTAAACCTGAGGCTTATAAGTCTAGCCCAAGTTAGTCCGCTGGCCCTTGAGGCTTGATCTAGATTGGCCGAGGCCAGTTCGTGTACCAAAAGACTATTTAATTTAAATTAAAATTTAAAAGAAGATTGTGAAAAAAAAAGTAAAAATTAAGAATAGTTATTACCAAATAAGTCTTAATATCTTACAAAATACTTTACTCATTTAGTGTTAAGTTCCTAATATTAAAACTTCCACTCATCAACAATAAAAATTGCATCAATTCCTGAAAATGTTCAAACACCTATAGCAACTCAAAATCGATTGCACGACTTTACCCAAATTCAAAGTGCTAATATTTTGAAGCGAATTTAAATATTACTTTTGATATATAATTTTTAGATGATGTTTAACTAATTAAATTTGCATATAAATGTAGATGAAAATGAAGATATTAATTAAGATAATTTTATAAGCAGATTCAAATATGCTTGACGAAGTATGAGTGTTGAATATGTTATAAGTTATGTTAGAATTATGTACTTTCATATAATCATATATTAGAAGTGTTAACAAATTGTCATACCTATAAATTTAAATATAATAAAAAGAAATTTTCTTATATATATAAAAAAAAAATTGAAAAGAATGAAGGGATAGCCGCCCCAGCCCGCAGACCTTTTAGGGTTGGGTTGAGCCGACCATTTTAAGGTTTTCTAAAATAAAATAAGAGTCTGACCTGTCCTGCCCCATTAAATTTCTTGAACCGCGAGACTTAAATTGTGTTGGGTTATTTATCTCTCTTATGTTTCTTTCTTTTGACTTTTTAAATATGATAATATGTTCTCTTTTTAAATTCTATGTTATAATATACCTATATGATAACTAAATTTTTTTAAAAAAAGTAACCAAGCATATAAATTAATGATATTGAATAATGGAAATGACGAGTGTAATAAAAAAGATAAAATTGTTATGAAATAATAAAGAAAGAACAAGAATATTATAGAGAAAGAGAGAAGGAGAGAAACTCTTATTTCTCTTGATGGGATTAAATACAATGAAGGAGAAACCCTCTATTTATAGGGATAATTTCTCCTAACTTTTCTCCAAAAGATAGACTTTCACAATGATATAAACACATATATCCAGTACAATACAAATACCTTTATAGACATTCACTACAACACAAATATGTTTATAACACTCCCCCTTGAATGTCTATTTGATAGATAATGTGCCTCGTTAAAACCTTACTAGAAAAAACCCAGTGGGAAAAAATCTAGTGAAGGAAAAAGAGTACACATATCTAATAATACGCATTTTGGCTGCCTCATTAAAAACCTTACAAGGAAAACCCAGTGGGACAAAACCTCGCAAGGGAAAAAGAGTACAACGCGTATTAACTCCCCCTAATGAGAACATCCTTGAATCTTTGCATCCCGATCTTTTGCACCATCTTCTTGAAAGTTGCAGTTGGTAGAGATTTGGTGAATAAATCAGTCACATTATCACTTGAACGAATCTGTTGCACATTGATATCACCATTCTTTTGGAGCTCATGTGTGTAGAAAAACTTTGGCGAGATGTGCTTCGTTCTATCTCCTTTTATGAATCCTCCCTTTAGTTGTGCTATGCATGCAGCATTATCTTCATACAAAATTGTGGGTACTTTGTCACAGTTCAAACCACATTTTTCTCTAATGAGATGTATCATGGACCTCAACCACACACATTCTCGGCTTGCTTCATGAATAGCTATTATCTTAACATGATTTGATAAAGTAGCTACCAGAGACTGTTTTATAGATCTCCAAGATATGGCAGTACCTCCACATATGAACACGTAGCCAGTTTGAGATCGAGCTTTATGTATGGGTTAGATAAATACCCAGCATCAGCATAACCAACAAGATCGGGACTTGCTAACAAATTAACCGAATGTTATGCCTTGTAGTATTAGCAAGATATATTAGTGCATCAATCACACTAAGATATGGTACTTCAGGACCAAGGATTTCCTCATATAAGAATTATGAACAAGTTTAAAGAAACTTGTAAATGCTTCAGGCATTTCGAATCCTTCATGATTTTCGTATAAATTTTGTCAAGTGATAACATTAATTAGTATTTAAATGCGTGACATCTTCTAGTGTCTGGACTACAGGTCCAATAAGCTTTATGCTTATCAATACGCATCATTTCACTTGATAATTATTTCTACATCAACATGTTTTAATAGACGTAGAGTTCAGATCCTCACAATCTTTTACAATATTGCGCACTATATTGTATCAAAAATATCGTCGACGATCAGTTCCAATGCGACATAACTTATTGAGATCTCTTCATTTTTCGTCATTTTTAGGTACCTGAACCTTTGCCAAGGTGTTATGTCATGGTGCTTTCTCAAAGCACTTGCCTCATCATTATGACCATCTTAATCACTTACTCCTCTCCTTCTTCAAGAAGTTTTATATTTGGAACCGTTTGGTCTATCACGCTTCAGGCGTCTCATAGACTCTATCCTTCAAGGACTTTTCATTGGAGCATTTGCAACTAAATTATAAAATAGAGTTAGCAAATATATCTGGCAATTGATTTGCAATATTTTGCAAGTGAATTATCTATTGAACTTTAAGTTCACTTTTTCTTTTTCCCGAGGATCTAGATAATTTATCCCACACTCAATTTTCAGTTGCTAATCACTTCTCCCCCTAATGTTAGAAAAACTAACATTTACTCCCCAAGCTCATTTGGGGACCCATCTTTGTGCGTTGTGGTGGGGCAATTGAATCATATATCGCACATTCAAATTTTAGATGGAATTATTTGGTCCCTGACCCTGAACCAATTTTGATAGGGGAACCTTGTTGGCTTGATGCATTTAAGTGTTGCTACATGTTAAATAAACATATCTCATACCAAATTTTATTTGAGAGTTTTATTCTCATAACCAATGATTTAGCTATAATTGGAGGCATACAATTTTTGCTAAACCAACATAGATATGAATCAGCATTATCAACATGATTTTATAATTTGGAACTATGCTCTTAATTTAATAATTTGAGCAATAACCTTACAAAAATCAATTGCAAGTTAATATCAAAACACATGTGACCATTGCATAGATGCATCTATTAGCAAACAGTTCACATGGTAGGTGAATGGGCCCATATTCACCCTTTTATAAGTTCCAAAATTTCAGGGAATATAATTCCAATCTTAGCTGATCAAGATCATTCTATCACGAGAACAAGCAACACAAGAGAATTCTTGAAGAATCTTTTATTTCTTCAACATATAGCCACGTGAATTCTCAATTATTTTTGCATCACATTTGAACCGGGATGGCCAACCGGTTATGCCAACTTATTTCAGTAAACTTCTAGTTTACTTTCGTATGTGATTTCATCATCATACCCATATTTATGTACTACAAATAAAAAACCGGCGGGTAATCTTTTACATAAATATTTATAACCCGCTTCAATTGTAGTAGCATGAAGATATTAGATCTTCCCATAATTTATAGTCTCAATTTTTTTCAATGTCCTTGAAACTTATAAGTTTCCTTTTGAGACTTACTACAACAATTTCATTCCTTCAGGTAGTAATACATTAGCTCTTCCGGAGCTGTCAATTAATTTTGTATACTACCACATATTCAATCATATCAAAATAGTTTCTCCACATAGTTTCAACTTTGAAACAATTTTGAATGTTGATGAGCTATACTCATGAACAGACTTATAGTCTTGATGGATCCAATCATATCGTGCCTTTGGGTGGATGACCATCTTCATGTGGTCATACCTTTCTTTTAGGCTATTCCACAAAACAAGTGGATCCTTAATCGTGAAATATTCAATTTTAATAATTTTGTCAAGATGATGACGCAAGAATATCATAACCTTAGCACGATCTTGATTTGATGTTTTGTTTTCACTTTTAATGGTGTCTCCAAGACCCATTGCATCCATATGGATTTTAGATGCTTTGTTTTCACTTTTAATGGTGTCTCCAAGACCCATTGCATCTATATGGATTTTTGATGCTTTGATTTCACTTCAGGGACTAGATCTGTATTAGATCTATATTTGTAACATTTATCAAAAGTTCTCAATTTCTCATTCTTCAGGAATGGAACATGATCATCTAAATATGCCTTAACCACATAAGGTATGATAACTTAAAACCTCTTTTAAGATATTGCTACTTCGGGAGCAAATCGAGGTATGCATAGATGATTTCTCTTACATATTTTCACAATATTGTTCTGCTGGAACAAATATATTTTCACAATATTGTTGTTCTAGAACAAATATATTTTTCACAATATTGTTCTTCTGGAACAATTATGAGGCATGAATTGCCAAGTGAATCAATAAGTCGTTCCTCAAGTTCATATACAAAATCGATATTGTTATTAGTAAATACATAAATATCAAGAAATACTAACCTTCATCTTTCTAAGAAAACTTTGATTTTTCTTACCTCAGATCTTTCAAAGTGAGTGCTCAAGGCAGAGACTCGTGCTGATAACGTGTTATGAAATAATAAAGAAAGAACAAGAATATTATAGAGAAAGAGAGAAGGAGAGAAACTCTTATTTCTCTTGATGGGATTAAATACAATGAAGGAGAAACCCTCTATTTATAGGGATAATTTCTCCTAACTTTTCTCCAAAAGATAGACTTTCACAATGATATAAACACATATATCCAGTACAATACAAATACCTTTATAGACATTCACTACAACACAAATATGTTTATAACAAAAATAGAATAATTTGTTTGCATCAGTAATTTTATTAATAATCAAAACTCAAAATACTTTTTACACCAATTGGGAATAAGAAAAGGTGAGAATTCCTTGTAAACATATAAAGAATGCAGGAACATAAAATTTTAATTATTAACATAAAGATAAATTTTATAATAAATTTCTAAAATATTATTTATGTTATAAATACATCGTATTGTGAATATTCATTTACATATGTAGGTTATTGGATAAGTTTACAATCCGATAAGCTTGTAATGTATAAGCTTGCAAGCAGTTTCTGTTCTTTTATGAATAGGAAGTCAATTTAGTTCATTTGTATATCAGCTTTATATATTTTTCTCTGGTGTATTTACTTTATAGTCTTTAGTTTATAACCTGTTATCAACGAGACTCTGTAATCTCGAGCAAATATTTTTTTATCTTAATTAATGACAGATCTTTCTGAAATTGAATTTCTTGCTCTAAATATATCGTGCAAAAGCTACATATCTTGGGTGCTAGATGCTGAAATTCTGATGTGATGATTATAGCAGACACCTCAAACACAAAAAAATAAGCATCAAATTAAGACCGTACCAAAGATATGATATTCCTACACCGTCACCTTGATAAAAGTTTATAAATGAAATATCTCACTATAAAAGATTCACTCATATTGTGGAATAACTTGAAAGACAAATATGAACACTTGAAGATGATCATGTTTCCACAAGCAAGTTATGACTAAATTCATTTGAGGCTACAGACTTTAAATCTATCGGTGAGTGTAGTTCTTTCATATTTAGAATTATTGAAAAATTAAAATTAAGTGGAGAAAATATCATTGATCATGATATGTTGGAGAAAATATTATCCATCTTTTCTACCTAAAATATGTTCCTGCAACAACAATACTGAGATGAGTTAAAAAAATATTCTGATTTAATTTCATCTTTTTTTGGTTGTTGATCAACACAATGACCTATTAATAAAAAAATCCTGAAAATTGACCTACTAAGTCTATTCCATTCATGAAGTGAATGACATGAACTTTTAAACCAATCTAAGCGTGAAAACAAAAATTGTGGCTCCAGTCGTGATTATGGTCATGATTGAGGAAGAAATTCTAATCATGATGGTCATCCTACACCAAATAATAACCTTCACCGCCAACAGTGTAAAAGGCATTAGTCAGGTACTTGTCGTACACCAAAGTATCTGATTGAGCTATATCAAGCATTTCTAAAAAAAATGGATAATAATACTGAAGCAAATTTAATTTCTGTAGAAAATATTGAGCTCATCCATCTAAATGTAGCAGATTTCTTTGAACATCTTAAAGAAAAAATTGATCTGATCGATAATAATGTGTAATAACTTAAATATTTTCATTCATACTTTTTATTAACTAATATGATCATGTTTAATAATACATATTCGTAATCATATTCATAGTTCATATGAAAATTAATGAAGGCTTCACTTTATAGAGAAAATTCATAACTCATGTGGTTGTCGCTTTTCATAGGAAAATCTAATATAAAAGAACAACAATGAGCACAAAAGGAATTCATAGGAGTTCATTGTATTTGAATTGAATTTTCATAGATAAGATCATAAATTTCAATATTAGCCCTAACTATCTCAAGAATGAGAATTTCATGGGTTTTCATAAAAACATAGTATATGAAAAAAAATAAAACATTCCCACATGTGAGATAGTCTCACATACCTTGATTGAATCAAGAAATTGATTAAACTTTGAGAAAGATATACTCCTTTTTTATTTTTGAATCTTGAGAGAGATTTATCTTGAAAATCCTAAGATTAGTGTAGAATCTTGTCATGAGTTCGTAATTATAGATTAGAAGTGTTTAGAAATACTTAAAAATACATGGAAGTAGAATACCTTATGGTTGGAGGTTAAATAGAGAAGGAAAATCATCCTAGGACTGGTGAAAGTGAAAAATAACATTTTAAAAAGTCCCGCCAACCACTCTGTGGACAACAGAATGGTTCAACTGCTTATTTCAATCGCAGAAGTTGACAGATTTTCTGGGACTTCGAGGGACCTTTTTTGGTCCATTCTGTAGACAACTGAAGTGTTCTGTGGTTCGCAGAATGAGTCTTCTAGCTGCAGGATTTTTCAGAAAAATCTCTAGTTACTACCTTCTGGTAAAATGAACATAACTTCTTATGAGAAGGTTCAAATGATGAACAGCTTGATGCATTGGACAATTCACTCGTAGAAATTTAATTAGGTAATTTACTACATAACTCTTCATAGTTTAGGATATATGCTTATTTTTAGTTTTAACTTGCACAAGTTTATATGAAAAATTTCATTGGTAGGGAAGCTTTCAACTCAACTTTGGGCTAGAGTTTTCTTAGGACTTTAATTCACATTTAACACATTCCCCACACTTAATACTTGAACTTTAAACCTAGGGATACTCAAATTCACCGAGTTTTGGCCTAATTCCATGCGTAGAATAGTTCAAACTATAGCTTGAAGATATGAGGTGTTACAATATCTCCTCCTTGGGATCATTTGTCTTCAAATAATGGTCATGGAAAAAGAAAATCTAACTCTAAAATTTTTTGAAAATTTTGGCAGAGTTTTCTTTGTATATAGAACAAATCCAAATCTCTGAAATAACTATCAGCTAACTAGAAACACTACCATAAGCTTTAGAGAGCATCGAAAATCACATATGCATGAAGAAATACGTAAGAAACATAAACACAGCCTCTATTAGCCTCTTAAAGAATGAAAAAGGGAATTCTCCCACCACTTACTTTTCTCTTTGTTTATCATCATAAACATCATTCTCGGAAGGAATTTTATAACTTTTAAAGGAAAGAAATTATAGGCATGAGTCATAGAAGATATTTAGATTTAACATAGACATGACGTGTCATTAGCTCGTAAAGAGCATAACATAAGGCATGAGTCAGTAGGACATATCATAATATAAAACATGAGTGTAATAAACCATAAGCATTATAATATAGGACATGAATTAATAAAATCATAGAATAAGATATTGTTACCTTATGCATTTTCCTCTTGGTCGAGGAATAGCGGAGGGTACTTTTCTTTTATATCATCTTTGACTTACTATGTAGCTTTTTCAACATTGTGGTTCCTCCATAATATCTTTACAGAAAATATTTATTTAGTTCTCAATTTGCGAATTTGAGATGGCACAGGACTTCTTCATAATGTAGACTATCTTGACACTTATATTCTCGATAGGCACCACAAGAGACAGAATCTCCCATAATTTTTTTAGCATAAACACATAAAATACTAAATGTACCGAGGTCAATTCCAACTCATAGTCTACTAGCTCAATTATCCATAAAATCTTGTATAAACCAAAATATCTGGGACTAAGCTTTCCTCTCTTCCTAAATATCATGACGCTTTTCATAGGAGAAACCTTCAAGAATACCCATTAGTTTCACATCTATACCTACCTGGTCACATATCAATCACTCATCAGTCTCATATCTATACACATATGTCAGAGGGTCTTATGTTTGCTCTTTCAGTCATGGCCTGCAGGGGACTCTAGAAGACCATGTACAGTAACAACATGGTACCCATTCCCACTCATCTGCTCGTCTGGATGCTCTCCTCAGATACGAGTCACTCATAACCACTCAACCAGATGCTCCCCTTATACTCGAGCCACTCATCCAGAATAAGGATACATTACCCAATCAATGCACAGCTGCTTGTCCAGATACTCCGTTCGGACATGAGCCTCTCATATCAGGATAATGGTGTATTACCCAATATTTCATCATCATATTTTAATAAACTCTCAAATCAACTATCACATAAGAGAATCATAAGTACATATTAGTTACCACAATTGCACTTTAAAACCATGGATAATATCACATACTTCAACATATCCAGATCTCATTCAAATAACATGGTTAAGTCACACAAACTCGATCACTATCAATATCCGAAGACCAACCAAGCATGATCATCAAGTCATAATATATACAAGGCATTAAACAAAGTCTGACTCCACATAAAATCATAACCTACCTCAATTGAAGAACTGGAATATGCAAGCTACTCCGCGGGAGCTTTGTCTTTTCTCAATGCCTCAAAACGTTCAAAGTCTAGAAACAACAAGGTAAGAGTAGTTAATCTTCTACTCTTCAATTACAAGTTTGAAAATTCAAGCCCACCCGATTCTACCCGTTATCAAGATTTAATTCATTACCCACAGGTTAAATTACTACAATCTAGTCTCACAGTGATCATATTACTCTAATTTATGAGATTTCTACTTCTTCAACCCCTTTAAAGCATTTTCTAATGCTAAAGATTCTAACTTTATCGAAGTCTAGGTCTCAAACTATTATCTTGATGAATTAGTACATTCACATTCACCCTAGGAAGTATTAGTTACTTACTTTCAAGCCTAGAAATCCATAGACATCAACACCCATCAACTTATTCTAACTTTCATAGTTTTAGAGTTTTTCAATTTGAAATTTGCCATTAAAGAGCACCTATTAATTCTAGGGTGTTAGAGGATCAAAGATGGAAAGATTAACAAAGAAATCTTACCTTGGAAGAAGAAATGCTCTTGCCTTTGAAAAGTCACACCTGAGCTCTCAAACTTCGTGCCTTAGAATTATGGAGTGTAAAACCCCAAAATTCTGACTTAAACAGGCAGTCTGCCTCGCATCTTCTGCTGCAGCGGTCCCTTTTTTGCTACAATGAATCCGCTATAGAGACCAGGGCCTCGCTACGGCGAACCCCGACGACCTTTCCGCAACCGCTATAACGAGCGCTCTGATCACTATGGAGGTCTTGTTGTAGCGAGAATTCCACCGCTGCAGTAGTGTTCTACTAACCAGTAGCTCGGTAATTCTGTCACTTTCATTTTTAAAACTTAAGTCTTTCATCCAAACTTCAAAGCACTTCTCAAATGTACACCTAGCTGTAAAATGAAGCTACGAATTCACTCGTAGTCTCATAATTCCCTAAGGAGGCTTAGTTCACTAGGTCACCTCCTAACGGTACACAACACATGAAATTTCAGTCAAGTCTATCACATTTTAGTTTTTAAATCACCCCATTTTTGAGTCTTTATTAACTCACTTCTGCTATGGGGACTCCAAAAGATGTTAAGGTCCTAACCATCCCATAACGACGGGAAGAGTTGTTATAGTGTGACGAGCAAAAATCTCAACTGGATTGTTAGTGACCATTTCCGTAGACATTTCTCTCATCTGATTAAACTCAAAGTTTGTCTGTTTGCATTATTTTTACTAGTTCTTTAGTTAACTCAATAGGTAATAAACCTCACCATTGTTGACATCTAAAATCGGGATTCGAATTAGGCAGCCAATCCTACAAGTCTTTGTGCATACAATAATATCTGTACTCAAATCCGTTATTACTTTACAATTGTCTATGTTTGCATGTGCATTGAGCCGCAACACTTAGGTAGATGCGCAGTGATACTTCTGTATAACTAGTGGCTGCTGATCTCGTTCGAAAGTCCAAAAGAACTAGTCTTTGTACAGAATCGCTATACTTGATCGAATACTTGAATACAATTTCAGTTTTTGACCCCCCAAAAAAAAAGAATGAGATACCTAAATTTAAAGTTAGAACGCCTCAACTTTTACTAATTGAACTGAACTAACTTGAAAACTTATTTTTTTCATGTTATTACCATTTCTTATGTAATTACCTTATTTGAGGGACGATTCTCATAGATAAATGTCATAATACTGATGCAAAATTACATCTTTGCAAATATTATTGTAGTACCTCAAGAAAGTTCATCTTCGTTCTGGGGACACTATGCCGAGATTTGTTGTGCGCTTTAGGAAGATTTGTCGAAGAATGAATAGGTCACCTCTGATATTATTTCATTTTCGGACACGTGAAGAATGTATTTATCTAAATTTTATATAAAGTAGTAAAGTTGCATAAAAAACTTCAATGAATTTCTAAAAAATATGACATCTTTTTTTTCTTTTAAGAAAGGAAAAAATATAACAAAATTCATGAACCTTGACTAAATGTTTTATTAATTTGAATTATTTCTTTTTGTTTCCACTTTGTGTCGTAATTTTCACTTCAATATACATTTCGTCCAACTTAAATAAAAAAGGTAAAAATTGAAAGATTTCTAGCACATATCTAGAAATTTTTTTCACCCACCATTGTTGAATTATTCATTCAACACCTACCCAAGCCACCATTGTTGAAGAAGAAAGTTTCCCCTTTCACACCTCCATTCACACCACCTCAACCCTCTATAAAAGGAGGGTTAATCTTCATTGTAAATCATCCACCAAAGAGTGAATACATCTCTAAGAGAGTAGTTCCTAGTGAGTGGAGTGAGTTTTGAGAGTTTTTTTGTGAGTTTGAAAATCTCTTGGTAAATTCTATTCTTGAGTAATAGAGTTTTATTTTTCTTTCAAATTTTATTCCTTACAACTCCGTAATGATCCTGTGATATCAAGTGGTATCAGAGCCTCGTCGGAAGTGCTCATCAGAATTGTGTAAGGCTGAAAATTTTGAGAGTTTCAAAAGTGCTCAAAACTCAATTTTGAGTACACCATTGCATTCCTCTCGTCAACACGAGTTCGTACATATTTTCGGAACTAAAATCCGACGTCGTATGAAGTCGTAAGAGCTCCCAAAAGAAATTGAGGAGGAAGACGATTTACAGTACTCTACTGCAGTAATTTCTGCAAGATTTTTCAGAAATTACATTTCAGTCCCAAATTCGGTGAATTAATCACTGAAAGGTGATAATGACCACAGAAGAGTCAACATCATCTTCCGGAGCTATGATTATGCTCACTGCCACCAACTACACGCTGTGGAAACCTCGAATGGAAGATCTTCTCAGTTGTAAAGATTTGTTCGACCTTATAGAAATAAAAGGTGTAAATCCTAATCTCGACAAGTTATCGGAATGGAAGAAATTAAATCGAAAAACTATTGGTCAAATCCGACAATGGATTGACCATAGTGTCTTCCACCATGTTGCACAGGAGACAGACGCATATGCCCTCTGGAAGAAGTTGGAAGATATGTACCAGGCCAAGACCGCTCGGAATAAGGCTTTGTTGATGAGACGCTTAGTCAACATGAAGCTGAAAAGTGGAATTTCAGTTGCCGAGCATACCAGTGAGTTCCAGAGCCTGGTGAACCAGTTATCATGTGTAGAGATGCCGCTTGGTGATGAAGTTCAGGCACTTCTACTTCTGAGTTCTCTCCCCGACAGTTGGGAAACGCTGGTGGTTTCTCTCAGCAACTCGGCCCCAGATGGAAAACTTACCATGTCTATGGTTAAAGATGCCCTGTTCAATGAAGAGGCAAGGAGAAAGGACATGGGCACAGATCAGACCCATGCCCTTATTACAGAAAATCGTGGGAGACAACAAGGGAAACAACGAAGGAGTAGTGGAGGCAAATGGAGAGGCAGGAGCAAGAGCAGGGGTAGATCCACAGATGGCAGAAAACCAGCATTCAAGTGCCATTATTGTGGAATAGAGGGTCATATGAAGAAGAATTGCTATAAATGGCTAGAAGAGCAAGGCCAGAGCAGTTCGCAATCGAAGAATAAGGGTGGAGAAACACTAGTTACTATCCCTGGAGATGTAGCTTTCTGTTCAACACATTATGAGATATGTCTTCACGTGTCAAAAGAAGACACGGAATGGGTGGTAGATACTGCAGCATCTTACCACGTAACTCCTCATAAGGAATACTTCACAACATACAAAGCCGGTGACTTTGGAGCTGTGAAAATGGGAAATTCCAGTTTCTCTGGGATTGTAGGAATTGGTGATGTACAAATAAAGACAAGTTCCGGGAGTACAATTACTCTGAAGGATGTCCGCCATGTGCCTGACCTTCGGTTGAATTTACTTTCAGGTATAGCTTTTGACAAACAGGGCTATGATAATCACTTCAGCAAAGGCACATGGAAGTTATCTAGAGGCGCTATGACAGTCGCTCGAGGTCATATTTGTGGCACGTTGTACAAGACTCATGTGAAGATATGTACAGATAGCCTCAACGTAGCAGAAAAGGAGGCTTCACAGAATTTGTGGCACCAAAGACTCGGCCACATGAGTGAGAAAGGGTTGTCTACCCTAATAAATAAGGAGCTTATCAATGTTGACAAAGATGTTGCACTAGATCCTTGCAATCATTATCTATTTGGTAAACAACATAGAGTCTCGTTCAAATCCTCTTCAACGAGAAGATCAGAGTTGCTCAGTCTAGTACACTCTGATGTTTGCGGTCCCTTAGAGATTGAATCACTCGGCGGAAATAAATATTTTCTGACATTCATTGATGATGCTTCTCAAAAGGTATGGGTGTATTTCCTGAAGACAAAGGACCAGGTGTTCGAGTACTTCAAATTGTTTCATGTCATGGTAGAGCGTGAAACAGGAAAGAAATTAAAGTGTCTACGGTCGGACAATGGAGGCGAATACTCTTCCAAGGTCTTCGACGTGTATTGCAAAACATATGGTATTCGACACGAGAAAACGGTCCCACGCACCCCTCAACACAATGGTGTAGCCGAAAGAATGAACCGGACAATCATGGAACGTGTTCGAAGCATGATCAGTATGGCTAAGCTGCCAAAGCCATTCTGGGGAGAAGTAGTCAGAGTCGCTTGTTACCTGATCAATAGATCACCATCAGTACCACTGAATTTTGAAGTTCCAGAGAAATTGTGGTCTGGGAAGAATCCATCATACTCACACTTGAGAGTATTTGGATGTTTAACATATGCACATGTATCCAAGGAGCTCAGACAAAAGCTCAATGCAAGGACCACTCCATGCATTTTCATTGGCTATGGAGATGAAGAATTTGGATACAGATTATGGGATCCAAAGGAGAAAAAGGTGATCAGAAGTAGGGACGTGGTGTTCCATGAAAACCAGACAATAGAAGACATTGAAAAACCCACAATGTCTCAAAAGTCAAATGTTGCTGCTCAGATGCCAGAAGTAGTAACAAAATCATTTGTGAGAACTAATGATGAAGTACCAGAAGCAGAAGAAGAGGAAGAAGAGGGTGTTGAGCAGGGGGAGCCTCAAACCCCTCCATCAGAAGCTTCAGGTCCATCACAAGGCTCAGATGATGGTGAATATCCTCAGATTGTTAATCCAGAAGTTCGTAGATCTGAACGAGGTCGGATTCCATCCAGAAGATATACAGAATCCAAGTATCTTCTGCTTACTGAAGATAGAGAACCAGAGAGTTTTCATGAAGCTGTATCTCATAAGGAAAAAGAAAAATGGTTGCTTGCAATGCAGGATGAAATGGAATCTCTACAGAAAAATCACACTTATGAGATCGTAAAACTTCCAAAAGGGAAGAAGGCACTGAAAAATAAATGGGTGTTCAAGCTAAAGAAAGATGGTACCGGAAAAGTGGTGAAATACAAAGCAAGGTTGGTAGTCAAAGGATTCCAACAGAAGAAAGGAATCGACTTTGATGAGATCTTTTCACCAGTAGTCAAGATGACTTCAATCAGAGTTATACTTGGATTGGTCGCAAGTATGAATTTGGAGCTTGAACAAATGGATGTGAAGACAGCTTTTCTTCATGGAGATTTGAAAGAAGAAATCTATATGGAGCAGCCAGAAGGTTTTGAGGTTTCAGGTGATAACCTCGTATGCAAGCTAAAGAAAAGCTTGTATGGTCTGAAGCAGGCACCAAGACAGTGGTACAAGAAGTTTGACTCTTGTATGGTAAGTCAAGGATACAAGAAAACTGTAACAGATGAGTGCGTCTACATTCAAAAATTTTCAGACGGGAATTTTGTTGCTCTTCTACTATACGTAGACGATATTCTAATCGTGGGAAAGAATGCAACAAAGATCTGCCAGCTGAAGAAAGAATTGTCTAAAGTTTTTGACATGAAAGACTTAGGACCAGCTCAACAGATATTGGGAATGCAAATAGCTAGAGACAGGAAGAACTGCAGATTATGGATTTCTCAAGAAAAGTATATTGAACGTGTGCTTGAAAGGTTCAATATGAACAACGCCAAACCAGTCAGCATTCCACTAGCCAATCACTTCAAATTGAGCAAGAGTTCATGTCCCTCATCTAAGGAAGAGATCAGGGAAATGTCATCAGTACCGTACTCTTCAGCAGTTGGAAGTCTGATGTATGCAATGGTGTGTACGAGGCCAGATATTGCTCATGCAGTGGGTACAGTGAGTCGTTTTCTCTCTAATCCCGGGAAGGAGCATTGGGAGGCAGTAAAGTGGATTCTCAGATACCTTAAGGGTACAACTAATATATGTCTTTGTTACGGGGGAGTTTATCCAATCTTGGAAGGCTATACAGATTCAAATATGGCAGGAGATCTTGATAGTAGAAAATCTACTTCAGGATTCATCTACAGTTTTGCAGGAGGAGCTGTTTCATGGCAGTCAAGATTACAGAAGTGTGTTGCTTTATCTACAACAGAAGCAGAATATATTGCAGCAGCTGAAGCTGGAAAGAAAATGTTGTGGCTGAAGCGGTTTCTCCAAGAATTTGAAATCAAGCAAAAAGAGTACAAGGTACACTGTGACAGTCAGAGTGCTATAGATTTGAGCAAAAATTCCATGTACCATTCCCGTACAAAGCACATTGATATTCGGTATCATTGGATACGCGAGGTGATGGATTGACAACTGTTGAGACTAGTAAAGATCCATACGAAGGAGAATCCAGCAGATATGTTGACAAAGGTGGTTACTCGAGAAAAATTGGAGCTGTGCAGAGACATAGCCGGGATGGTTGTTCCAGATATGGCTAGAGGGGGAGAATTGAAAGATTTCTAGCACATATCTAGAAATTTTTTTTCACCCACCATTGTTGAATTATTCATTCAACACCTACCCAAGCCACCATTGTTGAAGAAGAAAGTTTCCCCTTTCACACCTCCATTCACACCACCTCAACCCTCTATAAAAGGAGGGTTAATCTTCATTGTAAATCATCCACCAAAGAGTGAATACATCTCTAAGAGAGTAGTTCCTAGTGAGTGGAGTGAGTTTTGAGAGTTTTTTTGTGAGTTTGAAAATCTCTTTGTAAATTCTATTCTTGAGTAATAGAGTTTTATTTTTCTCTCAAATTTTATTCCTTACAACTACGTAATGATCCTGTGATATCAAAAATTGAGCCTACTTTGTTATTAAAGCTAAATTTTACTTATAGTTTCTACCTTATAAAAATAAAATTTATGGCTAAGAGTACTTTATCTGGTTTGAAAGAAAGGACGAATAAGTCCAAAAAAAAATGGTCGATCTTTGAAAAAGCTTATTTAAATTTCTTAAATATTGATAGCGGAAGAGTTTAGCACTTTTCAAATGTTATCTAAATTACCGAGAATCAATAATAACAACATATAAAAGGTACTTTATCAATCTTGAAATAATTTTTTTTAAAAAATATATTTTATGATCATTACGTCACATGTTCTAATCCTTTAATGATTGTTGAGTACGATAGGTTGAATTGTGTGTGTCTATATATATATATATATATATATATATATATATATATATATATATATATTTATATATATTATATTAAAATTAGATATAAATAAGATGATATGATATTTTTTTGTGGCTAGCAATTATATTTATTTTTTTCTTCTTTTTAATTTTTTTTTACTAATTTTAAAATTTAATGTGTAATATATAAAAACTCGAAAGTCACTTTCTTAATTAGACCTCTTTATTCCTTTAATGGCACCTTTTTGTTTACCTCTACTACCGTTGGCTATTCTTTTCAGGAAATTAACGAGACATTATTGCAAAAGAATATCATTGTGCTTCACATTTTAGTATGTTCTGTTTTTCGTTTATAATTTTTGATATCAATTAATGATATTATTGTAAGAGATAGAAGCATGCATTGGTCCATATACAAGTTCTATATGGGTTTCCATTTTAATGTGATTATTGGTTAAAACATAACATATGTACTTGGTAATTGGTATTGGTGCAGGTAAATTCATTTTAATTATATTTTATGAATAACTTAGAGTCTCGCAAAAACTTTCTATCCATATCCTCATATTTATACTTTTTTTAAAAATTTCATTGAATTTCGAGTTGTGATACCTCTATTTAGTGTACAGAAGGTGGAGAAAAGTTATTTTTCGAAAAGATGAATTTTATGATACTACTAAAAAATCATTATTTTACCATTAAATAATATTAAGTGGCTATGTCCACTGATAATCGGTGGGAATAGAAAAATAACAGTGTTTTCACATGGAAAAATCATGAATCTTTTCACTATTTCAGTGAGAATCTGTTTCTCACCATGAGTTTTCTCAATGAACTGGTTCGATGAAAATGAACGGAAAAATTATATTTTTTTAAATACAATTTTTCATTGATTTGAGGTGAAAAAAATCTCTATTTTTAATAGTATGAGATATTGATTATCTTTAGGATATTTAGTGTGAATTTTAGAGTAAAATCAATTTTGATAATATTTAACACAATGATTTCATATTTTAATTCAATATATGCCAAAATAGGAGGAGAAAAAAAGAAAGGAAATTGAAAAATAAATTGCATGAAGAAAAAGACAAGAAAAAGAAGAAAAAATAATGATAAAATAAATAAGACAAAAAGAAAATAAAAAAAAAACAAATTCTACTGCATATCGTATTCGTGATGAACAAAGGAATAGACTTATCTTTAAAATTGCAACACTCTTCGTCATTGACATGACAACATCCTAATTTTTACCACATTTTGTTTATATTTACATGTGAAGGTGGCTAAAATTTAGAGAAGTTGTTCAGTATATTTCCTTACTTCAATTGCAATAGCTTTCTACTTTATGTTTTTGAAATTATGAGGATATAATTTATTAAAATTAATTAATATTATTAATTTTTTCTTTGTAAGTAATTTTTTAGATAGAACAGGATATGACGCAGTTACTACTTATCGAGAATATGATTTTAGATGAGATTATGTGGAACACGGATTAGGGTGAAAGATTAGTAGGAAGTAAAACATTGGGTGAAAGATTAGTAGGAAGTAAAACATTGTCTTGCTTATCCTTCCACATTGGAAGTCGTAGTATTTTTCCGGTAATATTTTGTACTTCAATTTTTTATTACTATCTACCGTCTCTTGTACTTTGATTATTGCGTTATTTATTGTATTATTATTCCTCTTTTTTTTTTCTAGTATGCTTCATCATAATTTCTATAGTAGTTTGTCATAATTTCTTCACTTTTATTATTTCTTTTTTTATCTGCTTTTTCGTTGAGTTGAGGTGCTATCGGAAATAATCTCTCTACCTTTCAAGATAGAGGTAACTTATGTATACACTCTATATTTTCAAACTCAACATGTAAGATCACACCGAATAGAGTTGTTATTATTACATGTAACTTTTGATGCACACAAATAATTTGTGACCGATTACGAAGTCATTCTCGCCAAAGATGCATATCCTTGAAAATTGTTAGCTTGGATGGCACAAATTATTGACAAACAAAATAAAAAATTTCGAGAGTAAAAAGTAATCTCCATTTCAAAATCACACATTCCATGAAGCTAATCAAACTTTTCATGGCTTTTTTCATTTTTTTTCCTATTTTTGTTAGGCTTCCTTTCCTTTAAAATTTACTTCTTTTTTTTTTATTTAAAAGAGGGATGAATTAAAAATGTCAATTTTATGAATTTATAATCATCAACAATTTATATTGAGAAAGAAAATACTAAGAGGAAGACTTAAAGAGGATGAATTTACATCACCAAATTTATATATATTTTTTATTTTTCGTTAATTATCTTTCTATTTTTCCTCTTTTAATTAACTTGGAATGTTTGTTATTAATTTTTTCAAAAAACTTTATACAGGATATAAGAAGAATCATGATTAAAAAATGATAGAATCATTGATATATGTTTGATTAATAAAGATTAATTTTCTTCAATAAAATTTATGGTATTAATATTCAATTATATGAAGCACGCGAAGTATGGATAAATACACTAGTAGTGAAAAAAATGCAACATTTTAATGTGATATTATTATCGCAGTGATTTGGTCTTGTATTTACTTCTTTAAGATGATACCGCTTACGAAAAATTTTACATACGCCCACCAGATATTGATATAGATATGTAGTGTTTAATTATTTATGACCAAGAAAATTATCATGAAGAGAATTAATAAAAGAAAAAAGAAAATGATTGAGGTGTGATTAAGAGAATTAAAGAAGTGAGTTTTGGGATTCGTAATATAACACAAAATAAATGAAAAAAAAAATCTAACAAGACCAAAATTGAGAAAGTAAAAAGGAGTAAAAAAATCAAAAAGATGAATCCTTGGCGAAAGAATTATGTCACATCATCTTGTTATAATCCACAATTATAATATATACTTAGATACAGATATAGATAATTTTGGGACAATATTTTTTGCTTACTTGCCGGACATCAGAGAATAAGTTAAAATTTCACTTATCTTTCTGGAAAATCTATTTCAAAAAGATATTGTCCACGAAAATTATTTTTCTTCGTACCAAACACACCCTAAATTCATATGATGTATTTAAATTTTCCTTCTTGTTCCTTTTAATACTTCTTCACGTTATACCTCATGTTTTTAATAGATGTTTCCTAGTCATCACACCTTTGTCCAGACTGAAAAATGGAGCCACGAAAATGTTAAAATGTTGGATGTGTTAAATTTGGTACTTAGACCCTCGAAAGCAAGCAGATGATTAATGGCCATGAATAAAATAAATCCTTGAGATACTTACAAATAATATTTGCATGGCTAATGGCTTGTATTTCAATGAGAGCAGTCTCATAATTGTAGTGACAAGACATGCCCTTTATGTGAAGGTTTAGACAAATAAAAGTTGCAGCTTGCAAGAAAATGTCATCATTGTTGTTGTGGTGTGATTGCGGAAATTTCCTTAATGTACGTACGTATGTCACTTTCGCTTGTTAAAATGGATTTCATTTACTTATATGCATCTTTCCTAACCTTAATTGGAGACATTATCAACCAAAGATGTACTTTGGATAGGTAATTTGGACTTTTTGCTGAAAGAACCAAAACGTCTAAGAATAATGGAGTGAGGTTAGGGCAACAATATATATAGTATGTTTGACCAAACTTATCAAATCAGCTTATTCTGAGAAGTGTTTTTATCAAAAAAGTATTTTTGATGAGAAATCGTTTGTATTTGACCAATAAATTTAACAAACATTTTTGAGCTACAATTAGTGTTTGGCCAAACTTTTGAAAAGTGCTTCTAAGTATATCTTTTACAAAAGTACTTTTCAAATAAGTGTTTTTGGTGAGAAACTACTTTCTTTAGTTTCTGAAAATCAGCTTCTGTTACTCCCTAAAAACACTTATTTTCTCTCAAAAGCTTGATTAAACACTTTATTTTAAAAAAATAAGTACTGACCTTCCAAAAACTTGGCCAAACAAATTAATACTAACTGTGCATTAAATTAAAACTTATTAAGCAGAAACGTCTTCTAGACTCCCACCTCATAATATACTAGTACTAGTTAAGCGATTCAAGGAAAATTAGAAAAAAATAATCCAAAACGAATTATGTGAATCTTTCAAAAGAAATCTTGTAAACAATTTAGAACTTTCCTTATAAAGAATGGGCGGGTTAAGTTAATTTTGGGCGGATTAAAATAGGTCAGGGTAATAAATGGTCAAGATCCAATTTGATTAAAGTTCAAGTTTTTGCGTCGATTGTCCTTATTTTGGAGTGGTTTTTAATTTTTGTCTCTTAAATTGGTGATTTTTAATTTTTTCTATTTAGTATTTTAAGTAATAAAAATGAGACAAAAATACCCCTAATATTTTTTTAAAAAAATTCAAAGCAAAAAAAATTCACAAGATATAGGCTAGCCCTAGAATGCATAAGTTCAGTAAGCCTGGCAGACATATTTCATGTTATTGAACTTGTGCCTATAGGCAGAAGTAGGCACAAGTTCAATAACATGACTTTATGCCTACCGGGCATAAGACATAACTTGTGCGAATTTATGTCTTAAGGCATAACTTTGGGAAGAAACTTATATCTTGCGAATTTTATTTATTCCTTGCTTTTTTTTAATTGTTAAGGTCATTTTGGCCACTTTTTTGTCATTTAAAGTATCGAAAGGCAAAAATTAAAGACCACAAAATTAAGAGGCAAAAATTAAAGACTACCCCAAAATAGGGGCTTTTTTGTAAATGACCCATTAAAGTTTGCTTGAGTTAAAATGGGTTTAGCTTAAAATGGGTCATAGTTTAATTCATCTAACATGACCCAATTTCTCCTTTAATTTTTGAATAGATTCACTAACGTTTACTAAAATTAATTTTTTTTAAAAAAACATCTTTAAACATTCTAAAACTTCACAAAATAATATTTGATTATAATCATTAGCAAAATTTAAAATTCTTTAACGCATAACTAGAAATATAAAAAAACTCCCCCTGCCTGGATTAGGTTTAACCTGTCGAGTTACTTTGAGTATTGAGATATGGTCTTGTTATTCTCAATAGGATGACTCGATAACAGATTGTTTCTTTCAAAGCACCTGAATTTATTTGAATTTCAACTCAATACGACTCATATATATTTTATCAATAACCTAGACCATTCATACCTAGCTATGTTGGCTCGGAATGGATATGTTTTTGCCACCTCTACAAAATTATCAAAGATAACCAAATCATCTTAACTTTTCTATTTCGTTTATGGAATAGAACGAGATTTCTTTTTTGAATTTTTTAATTTGACTCTTTATTGTTTAGTAATCAATGGCGTACACAATATTTTTTTTATAAGCAGTGTCATTTTAAATAAAGAAGTAAATAAGAGAGCAAATAATTGGGATGATGATATCATATTAGAAGGCTGCATCTTTTGTTACACTATATTTCAACTTATAAATAAATCGTTGAGGATTAGAATGTGTGACATAATGACCATTAAAAAAAAAAAAAAAATTCGAGATTGAAAAAGTACTTTTTATACGTTGTTAATTTAATCACGGTAATCTATATATTTATATAAAGGAGGGACTTAGGTCCGCCTACGTGTCATACCTCACAGTCTAGGAAATTATCTTTTTTCCTGTATTTTCTCCTTTTCTTTTCCAGTCTGTTCATTAAAATAAAAAAAAGAAGAAAATCCAACAGTCACGTTTATTCATCCTGATAATTGATGTCTCTTCCTCTAATAATTTCTGCCAAAAGTACTCGCTTCCTCCCCTTCTTCCTTTTCCTCTCTCTCTGCATCTTCTTTTGCGTCTTTCCCTCTCTCATCTTAAAAAGAGTGAGAGATAAGTTGATATATCAAATTCTTGGGGATTATTGATAAAATAAAAAAAAAAAACTCAATCTCTTTTACATCAATGGAGGAATATTAGTGCAGTAGAAAGAAGTTGAAACAAACTTGGTTGTAACATTGAGTTTATTTTAGAGATTACTACCTCAACAGAGGATAAGGGACAAGGATTATTCTTCTTAATTAGGGATTCTATCCAAATTTACATTTCGTCACCAAGATAAATCTTCTCTTTTATCTTTTTGTGATTTTTAGTTTTTCTTACATGTTTAGTTGATGTTCCATGTATCCAATTCCTTTTATATTAATGGAGAAATATATAGTGCAGTAGAAAGAAGTTGAAACGAAACTTGGCTGTAGTATTGAATTTATTTTAAGAATTACTACCTCAACAAAGGACAAGGCATAAGGATTATTCTTCTCGATTAGAGATTCTGCTCAAATTTACTCCTCGCCACCAAGGTAAATCTTCTCTTTTCTCTTTTTACAGTTTTTAGTTTTTTTTTTTAAATGTTAAGTGATGTTCCATGTATATTTAAATTTATATTCTTGAATTCCTGATTGATTTGGGTATATAAAATACTAAAATAATGCATCTTTTGGTTAATTTATTGCCTATTTATGAGATTAATTTAATCTTTAAAAAAATACAAAAATTACATTCTTACACTCGAAGGATTTTTGTAACACCTCTTATGTTCGAATTTTAGGAAAATAAGACACAAAGATTTGACATATAAAAATTTTACGTTCTTCCACCCTTCTGTTTATGCTAGACTGCAACCACACAATGAGTTGAAGTCATTTAGGAGTTTGGACAATCCTAACAATAACTATGTATTTAAAAATAAGGAGTGTTTCTTTTGAGTTTTTGTCAACGTACTTAGAATTAGAATAATTAGATGCTTAAAAATAATTTCATGATAAGTTCTACACTTTTTTATAAGGATAAGAACATGAGTCTCTCCCTAGAAAATTAATGAGATTTGAATACTGGTCAATGCTTACCAACAACTTCATAATAGATATAATAATTGTTTTATTGTCTATCATCGGAAAGACAGTCAGACTTGGTTATCAATCTTATTCTATGAAACGAAACTTGGCTGTAACATTGAATTTAATTTAGAAATTATTACCTCAATAGAGGATAAGCTAAGAGATAAGGATTATTCTTCTCGATTAGGGATTCTGCCCAAATTTACTCCTCGCCACCAAGGTAAATCTTCTCTTTCTCTTTTTGCGATTTTTAATTTTTTTTGGTTAATTTGTTGCCAATTTATGAGATTAGTTTAATCATTAACAAAATATACAAAAATACATTCTTACACTTGAAAGATTTTTGTAACACCTCTTCTGTTGAAATTTTAGGAAAATAAGACGCAAAGTTTTGTCATACAAATGTTTCAGGTTCTTCCACCCTTCTGTTTCTGCTAGACTGCAACCACACAATGAGTTGGTGTCCTTTAGGAGTTTGGACAGTCCTAACAATAATTATGTATTAAGAATAAGGAGTGTTTTTTTTTGAGTTTTTGTCATGGTACTTAGAATTAGAATAATTAGATGCTTAAAAATAATTTCATGATAAGTTCTACACTTTTTTATAAGGATAAAAACATGAGTCTCTCCCTTGAAAATTAATGAGATATTGCATACTAGTCAATACTTACCAACAACTTTCATAATAGATATAATAATTATTTTATTGTCTATCATCGGAAAGACAGTCAGACTTGGTTATCAATCTTATTCTATGAAATGAAACTTGGCTGTAACATTGAATATAATTTAGAAATTATTACCTCAATAGAGGATAAGCTAAGGGACAAGGATTATTCTTCTCGATTAGGGATTCTGCCTAAATTTACTCCTCGCCACAAAGGTAAATCTTCTCTTTTCTCTTTTTGTGATTTTTAATTTTTTTTGATTAATTTGTTGCCAATTTATGAGATTAGTTTAATCATTAACAAAATGTACAAAAAATACATTCTTACACTTGAAGGATTTTTGTAACACCTCTTCTGTTGAAATTTTAGGAAAATAAGACGCAAAGTTTTGACATACAAATGTTTCAGTTTCTTCCACCCTTTTGTTTCTGCTAGACTACAACCACATAATGAGTTAGTGTCCTTTAGGAGTTTGGACAGTCCTAACAACAATTATGTATTTAAGAATAAGGAGCGTTTCTTTTGAGTTTTGTCAAGGTACTTAGAATTCGAATAATTAGATGCTTAAAAACAATTACATGATAAGTTCTACACTTTTTTATAAGGATAAGAACATGAGTCTCTCCCTTGAAAATTAATGAGATATTGCATACTGGCCAATGCTTACCAACAACTTTCATTATAGATATAATAATTATTTTATTGTCTATCATCGGAAAGACAGTCAGATTTGGTTATCAATCTTATTCTATGAAATGAAACTTGGCTGTAACATTGAATTTAATTTAGAAATTATTACCTCAATAGAGGATAAGCTAAGGGACAAGGATTATTCTTCTCGATTAGGGATTCTGCTTAAATTTACTCCTCGCCACAAAGGTAAATCTTCTCTTTTCTCTTTTTGCGATTTTTAATTTTTTTTGGTTAATTTGTTGCCAATTTATGAGATTAGTTTAATCATTAACAAAATGTACAAAAAATACATTCTTACACTTGAAAGATTTTTGTAACACCTCTTCTGTTGAAATTTTAGGAAAATAAGACGCAAAGTTTTGACATACAAATGTTTCAGTTTCTTCCACCCTTTTGTTTCTGCTAGACTGCAACCACACAATGAGTTGATATCCTTTATGAGTTTGGACAGTCCTAACAATAATTATGTATTAAAGAATAAGGAGTGTTTCTTTTGAGTTTTCTCAAGGTGCTTAGAATTAGAATAATTAGATGCTTAAAAACAATTACATGATAAGTTCTACACTTTTTATAAGGATAAGAACATGAATCTCTCCCTTGAAAATTAATGAGATATTGCATACTGGTCAATACTTACCAACAACTTTCATAATAGATATAGTAATTGTTTTAATGTCTATCGTCGGAAAGACAGTCAGACTTGGTTATCAATCTTATTCTATGAAATGAAACTTGGCTGTAACATTGAATTTAATTTAGGAACTATTACCTCAATAGAGAATAAGCTAAAGGACAAGGATTATTCTTCTCGATTAGGGATTCTGCCCAAATTTACTCCTCGCCACCAAGGTAAATCTTCTCTTTTCTCTTTTTGTGATTTTTAATTTTTTTTAGTCAATTTGTTGCCAATTTATGAGATTAGTTTAATCATTAACAAAATATACAAAAAATACATTCTTACACTTGAAATTTTTTTGTAACACCTCCTCTGTTGAAATTTTAGGAAAATAAGACGCAAAGTTTTGACATACAAATGTTTCAGGTTCTTCCACCCTTCTGTTTCTGCTAGACTGCAACCACACAATGAGTTGTTGTCCTTTAGGAGTTTGGACAGTCCTAACAATAATTATGTATTTAAGAATAAGGAGTGTTTCTTTTGAGTTTTGTCATGGTATTTAGAATTAGAATAATTAGATGTTTAAAAATAATTTCATGATAAGTTCTACACTTTTTTATATGGATAAGAACATGAGTCTCTCCCTTGAAAATTAATGAGATATTGCATACTGGCCAATTATTACCAACAACTTTCATAATAGATGTAATAATTATTTTATTATCTATCATCGAAAAGACAGTCAGACTTGGTTATCAATCTTATTCTATAAAATGAAACTTGGCTGTAACATTGAATTTAATTTAGGAATTATTACCTCAATAGAGGATAAGCTAAGAGAGAAGGATTATTCTTCTCGATGAGGGATTTGTAAAGATATGACACCTGGGCCTAACTCAACCTCAAAAGCTAGCTCATGAGGGGAGGATTGCCCAAGTCCATATACACAAACTACCAGTCCATTCCCCAACCAATGTGGGACTTTTTAACCCACTCTAACACTCCCCTTCACACCCAGGCCCGACTGGCGTGTGGACTAGGAGCCCAAACGGAATGGATCTGGCTCTGATACCATGTTGATATATAACAAGGGTTTTATTGAAGAACAAGAAAAGGAAGAATCAAAAAGGCTAACTGAGAATTGAATACAATGATCTAGAATGGGGAAGGGGTGCCTATATATAGGCATAAACTAAAATCCTAATGCCCATAGGAATAGGACTACCTAAAATTCTAATGTCCATAGGACTACCTATAATCCTAATGCCCATAGGACTACCTAAAATCCTAAGGCCCATTTGCTAACAATTATATGGGCTAACATTCCCCCTCAAACTCATAATGCGATAGTAATAAGCATTGAGAGTTTATCACACAAGAAACGAAATCGAGACGTCGACTGAGCCTTCGTAAAAAGGTCAGCAATCTGCAAGGCTGACGGAACAAAAGGAAGAGATATAGTCCCGAGCTGGAGATGATGACGAAGTAGAACACATTGAAGGAGTTCCAGTCCGAGAAGAAGAAGGAAACGTCCCAATATCACTGTGGAACATTTCGTCAAACATATCCTGCAATTCCTCAAAGGTTTCTCCCTGATTTTCATTGGACTTATTTTGACTCATCATAGCTGTCATTTCATTCAGGAAATCACCCATGCCATTTTCGTCATCATCATCACCAGAGTCATAAACTCCTACATCGTACAGAAACCTTTTGTTGGGATCTGATAGCACAGAATATGCTTCTTGAATTGCCTGAAATTTCTTCTTCGCCTCCTCCACGAACTTTGAATTCCCCGATGCTGAGCAGCGATCTGGATGCCATTTCAGTGCAAGTTTCTTGTAAGCATTCCTAAGCTCTGTTTCTGTGCATTCCTTTTTCAACCCCAAAATTGCATAAAAATCATTGCTTTTGTCTTCTTCAGCAGCCATTCTTCAATACTCACACAAAAAACCGATCAACATAAACTTAAACCCAGAATATTTCCTGTCTTGTCGACAAATTAAATAAAAAGCTCAGCCTTCAACAACAAATCCAATCTTGACAAAAGCAAAGTGAATACAACAAGATAAGCAACCCCAAAACAACGATAAAAACAAAATACCCTAGTCACAAAACAAACCAACAATGACGTCCAAATCAAACCAAACCAACAACGACAATCCAACAACGGCGTCCAAATCAAACCAAACCAACAACGGCGTCCAAATCAAACCAAACCAACAACGACAATCATACAACGCCGTCCAAATCAAACCAAACCAACAACAGCAGTAACAATAGATCTAAACGAATCTAGCGAAAGCAGCAAACCCAGGCAAACATCAATTTGAATCCTGAACGGGGGCGCGCTGCCCCCCATACCCCCCAACGAACTCACCGCGGAGTTCGATCCGCGCACGTGGTAGTTGCTACAACTAGGGAAGAATCGATTTATTTTGGCTCTGATACCATGTAAAGATATGACACCTGGGCCTAACTCAACCTCAAAAGCTAGCTCATGAGGGGAGGATTGCCCAAGTCCATATAAACAAACTACCAGTCTATTCCCCAATCAATGTGGGACTTTTTAACCCACTCTAACAGGATTCTGCCCAAATTTACTCCTCGCCACCAAGGTAAATCTTCTCTTTTCTCTTTTTGCGATTTTTAAATTTTTTTGGGTCAATTTGTTGCCAATTTATGAGATTAGTTTAATCATTAACAAAATATACAAAAAGTACATTCTTACACTTAAAAGATTTTTGTAACACCTCTTCTGTTGAAATTTTAGGAAAATAAGACGTAAAGTTTTGACATACAAATGTTTCAGGTTCTTCCACCCTTCTGTTTCTGCTAGACTGCAACCACAGAATGGGTTGGTGTCCTTTAGGAGTTTGGACAGTCCTAACAATAATTATGTATTAAGAATAAGGAGTGTTTCTTTTGAGTTTTTGTCATGGTACTTAGAATTAGAATAATTAGATGTTTAAAAATAATTTCATGATAAGTTCTACACTTTTTTATAAGTATAAGAACATGAGTCTCTCCCTTGAAAATTAATGAGATATTGCATACTAGTCAATACTTACCAACAACTTTCATAATAGATATAATAATTATTTTATTGTCTATCATCGGAAAGACAGTCAGACTTGGTTATCAATCTTATTCTATGAAACGAAACTTGGCTGTAACATTGAATATAATTTAGGAATTATTACCTCAATAGAAGATAAGCTAAGGGACAAGGATTATTCTTTTCGATTAGGGATTCTGCCTAAATTTTATTCCTCGCTACCAAGGTAAATCTTCTCTTTTCTCTTTTTGCTATTTTTATTTTTTTTAAAAATATTTATTTGATGTTTCATGTATTTTTAAATTTATATTCTCGAATTTCTGCTACATTTAAGTTTATTACATAATTTAAAAAATGACATCTTTCGGTTAATTTTTTGTCTATTTATGAGATTCATTTAATCTTTCACGCAATGTACAAAAAATACATTCTTACACTTGAAGGATTTTAGTAACACATGTTCTATTAGAATTTTAGGAAAATAAGACGCAAAGTTTTGACATACAAAAGTTTCAGATCAAATTGGATCTTATTTATGCAATATTACTTTACATTATTGCAAGGAGGCTGTTTCGCAACTTGAACCTGTAACTTGGTCATATGACGACAATTTTTATAGTTACCCCAAGACTCACCCAATGTTGGCTTAAATTTGAAAATTAAAATAAAATTTTGAATTTTAAAAACACCAATAATTTATATATAAGCAAGTAAAGCTTTTTGTTACAACTTTGTGCCGCCTTTATTTTTAAAATAGAATAAAAAAGAGTAAGAGTGGAATAAACTGTGAAATCAAATATTTATGGTATTATATTGGACCTATCACACATCATTATACGAGAGAATTCTTTTCCTCCTCTTGTTAGAAAAGCAACAAAAATAAGTTAAGTCATTTTTTTTCCTGACTGTTCTATTTTAAAAAAATCAGAAATCATTTTTACTAATCCTAAAAATTGCGTCTCTTACTCTAATTTCTCAAAAATTATTTATCTAAAAATACTTAAAATTCTATGTAACTCTCTATGTGTTTGTGTACTTGGTCTTTAATTGCACTTACCAAAGAAGGAAAAGAATAACAATTTTGTGTGAACTTTGTAACATTAGTTATTTCATGTGAGATGTAATGCCCTTAAACTTTGATGTTGAACAACACACACATACAACAGAGAAGTTCTAATCTTGCTTTATAAGGAGTCACATGAACTATACGTGCTAATATTTTTATTGAAAATATTATCTAGAGAGAACTCTTGATATTTTCTTATATCATTGGTCACCAAGTTTCTCTTACACATTTGCATTAAACTCTTATTAGCAGTTCAATTTTGATTTGCTCCTTGATGTATGGACTCAAGATAACTTGATGCTGACATTAGTGTTGGAAAAAATATTTACATATATCAATAAGATATTTTATCCTTGAAATGAACCTGTCACCGAATTGTTATGTTGCTTCTCTTTTCAAGAGGTTCTGAATAACCAACCAAAATTAGTATTCCGCATTGATGTTGTTCCCTTGAGTTATGGCTAATAGCACTTACCGATTCATTAGCTTAAACTTGAGTGAATCTTGAATTTTCTATAATTTTTACAAATGGAGAAGCTATAAAGCTCTTCTTTAATCTTCTAGCAAATTGAAAATTGCATGTGGCGTACTTTCTATATCATTTTTTTATCCCTATAAGAAAATATAAATTGTTAATATAATTAAGTTCCTGAAGATGAGATCTCCATTGTATTTCTATACTTCAACCTACTCGAGTTGTGCCAATGCTATATTTGTATAACTTGCAGGTATTCTAAACATTTGTAGAGTAAAAATAAATTTTTTAAACCAAAAAATCAAGAATTGTTTTTTATTAATTTTTCATATTGTATTGAATTTTACAGAGGTTACCAGTAATCAAGTTACAATCAGCATTCATGTGGGTCACAAAGCTATTCAGCAAATTTTATATTTAAAAGTATAAGAGAATTCTTATTGTTTCACTATTTCACCAAGATATTGAAATATGTTAATAACAGGTATTGAAATTTGTTAATAATCTTTCTTCATTTTATTTAATCTTACTTTATATCTCTCATAAATTGAGTTAATTTGGTTTGTAAAAGTTAAAGGAAAAATCTCCAATCTAAGACTATAGAGGGGCAAAAAGATTAGAGAAGATCTTATAAAGTACAAGAAAAAAGGAAAAAGAAAAAAGTTATGATGACTTTCAAAAAAATTTATCGGGGTCCAATTCTCTTCTCCCTTTTGGCTTCTACAATCGATTTATAAAAGTTCTATATTCTTTATCCATTTATTTTGGCGATTAACTGAAAAATTATCTTTTTTTTTGTATTGAGCTGATATTTTGAACCTTCAGTTATTGAGTTAGTGAGTTTGATAAATTTCTGACTTTTTTTAGATCTGACCTCTATATATAATTGCTTTTGTTGCTTTTGTTGAGTCTTATTTTTGGAAGAGGCTGATCTAATTTTGTTTAAAGGTTAGATATTTTTAATCATCTATATGACTTCACTACTGCAGTCTGCAGGAGTCACATTTCTATTACTGTAGTTAGCAATTATTTATATCAGCTTTTGAACCATAAGAAGCCTGTTAAAGGTATAATAAGAGATTGTGTCTAATACTCAATTTTTTTTTTACCTCGGACATGAATATAGAAGCAAATATTTCTCATTAATTAGGATTATATAAAATATATATAGCTAAGTTCCATCGGAAAAAATCACAATGGAATGATTTTTCCTTCTTATTTTGGAATAGTGAACGTTCCACCTCTAATTCTATGTATACTTGTATTGTTACATACATTAGTCTACAGTTTCTGGGTTATCTAATTTTTTTCTATAATGATTTGTATTTTTTTGGTCTAATGGTGGTAGGATATACATTGAAGGTCAATGTCATTTATTAGATCTATGAATTGATATCTGAAGTATATGCTAATTGAACATTTGCACTGAGTCTTTGTTACTGAAATTGTTGAAGGTACAATTAGAATTTTCTTTAAAGATCTATATTGATATCTCTTGAAGATAAATTCAAATTTGCTATGCCTATGGTAAAAATGTAAAGACCTTAAAAACTTTATCAGCCTTTGATATGCTTAATGAACCATGACAAGAAGACGAGAAATAACAAAATTTTGGCATGGCTTCCAGGATGTTGTGTCGGATGACCCATTTAGGAACATGAATGGAGTAAAACTTATGTAGTCCCAATACATATCAAGCCATAAAAATACAACATAATTGAATCCAAACATAGTATATAATAAACTCTAGCTATGCAAGTAATCTAGAAAAGGGTAAATCATATTACGTCTTAGAGTAAAACACTCATTTCAAGTTATTGAGACGAATACTCATATTATAGTTCTTGTTTTGTTGGTTAAAATATTTATGCATTTGAAAATTTTAACTTGTAAATGTCATTTGACATGTCATAAACTGAACTTAATTTGAATTAAAGGTTCGGTTGTTCGCCCATTTCATTTGTAAGTAAATTTTATTTTGATTTATTATACAATAAATTATTTGTTCACATTCAGCAGAGAAGTGTGGATAGATTTTCAAGTTAAACTGCAAGTTGCAAATTCTTTTAAAGTAATATATGTGTATTTCTGGACTAACATTGGAATAAAAGTATAGTTTTAAATTGAACCATATCACTTTAGTATCCTGATCTATTATAAAGCACCTAAAAAACTTATTAATTTATTGAAATACAAGTGAATTTATTTGCGCTTCGCGCGATTGATTAAGTAAAATTAAAATATAATTATATAATAATTAGTATTAGTTTTAATTAAAAAATTAATTTTTACTTATTGATCAATTTATCTTTTCTCTATTCTTCAATTGCAGTACCATTATTGTTTTAATTATATTTTCATGGTTGATAAGAAATAAGAAATAAAATTCAATATAAAATAAATGACCCTCCTTAATTTTGATTATATTACAAGAATCATATGTCACTGATGTGGAAAATTCACAAAGTTTTAATCTGCGAATTTTAATATTTTCTTAAAGTTTTTAATTAAAAAAAAGTATTCAATAATTTTAGAAATTTAATTAAGAAAAAATCAAAAATAAAATAAAGGATTCTTATTTAATTGTATCCTCGTTACCTTCTTGGCTTTTAAAAAAAAAAACTTTTGGTTAATTTTCTTAGTTATCCATTCATTTTCGTTCTTTTATTTTTCCATTTAAATAATTTCTTATGTAATTTTATCCTTCACCTATTTATTTTCTTATTTTTTTACTTTTATTCATTTAATACGTCCAAAAAAAATTAGTAATTATTATTATCCTTCTTTAAAATAATCAAATTAGTTTGTCTTTCTCCTTCTATTAATTTTATATATAAAAAAATTAAAATAGTATTTTTTTCTTAATTAACTTTTTTCATATATTTTTCATAATTTACATAATATATTAAACACCAAGAAATAACTTCATAAATAGTTTTATTTATAATTGGTTATCTTCTTTTTTTTTCATATTTTTAGTATATAAAGCACATGCTGATAAGGTATATAAACCAATGTAATTTAAAAAAAAAATACTTTTTGATAAACCCTTTTATCAATGATGCTCTTATAATTTTGTACATTTTTTTTACATATCTACCTTATTTTTATGTATATTATTTAATTTGTATCATCTTTATAAATAACAATAAATTATACATATATAGCATAATAAAATTAGAGAGCTCAAAAATTAAAACTATGTTATCCTCCTTGTCCATCCAATAAAAATAATCGTGAAATATTTGTAGAGTTTAAGTAGCACCAATTATATATAGTTATAGATTTAATTGCTCTTTCAACCAAATATTATATTCTTTCTATTGTTAAACGATTCACGATCTAACAATTTATTATATTAAATTAGGCGTATATGATTTTTTAAAGATATAATTTATATATTCATACCATAAGTTTATAATTATTTATAAATTTATTTCTTTTTCATATATAGATCAAAATAAATTTCTATTAGTGTGATTTTAAAGTATTATAAACTTGTATCTTAAATAATTGGTAGTTATGAATATGAAAAGTTTGAGAGTTATGATTATTATTAATATTAATTAATAATAGAATTTATATAATTGAAGAGGTATGAGTTAAGAAAATGATTTTACAAAAAAAATGATTGAAAAAAATGATAAAATGTCAAAAAAAGGAGAAAAAAGATAAATTCTTTTCCTGAGAATAGAGAGGTGCCACATCATTTTCTTAAAACCTTCCTTTATTATATATAAATGACCCTTCTTAATTTTGATTATATTACAAGAATCATATGTCACTAATGTGGCAAGTGCGCAAAGTTTTAATCTGTGCATCTTAATATTTTCTTAAAGTTTTTAATAAAAATATTATTCAATAATTTTAGAAATTTAATTTAAAAAAATTGAAAATAAAATAAAAGAATTCTTATTTAGTTGTATCCTTGTTACCTTCTTGGCTTTTAAAATTTTTTTTTGGGTTAATTTTCTTAGTTATCTACTCTTTTTCTTTCTTCTATTTTTCCATTTAAATAATTTTCTTATGTAATTCTATCCTTCACCTATTTTTTTTTATTTTCTTACTTTTATTCATTTAATACGTCCAAAAAAATCATTAATTATTATTATCCTTCTTTAAAATAATCAAATTAGTTTGTCTTTCTCCTTCTATTATTTTTATTGTAAAAAAATAAAAAAATAATATTTTTTCTTAATTAAGTTTTTTCATATATTTTTCATAATTTAAATAATATATTAAATACCAAAAAATAAATTCATAAATAGTTTTATTTACAATTGGTTATCTTCTTTATTTTTCATATTTTAGTATATAAAACACATGCTGATAAGGTATATAAACCAATGTACTTTTTTTTAAAAAAAAATACTTTTTGATAAACACGTTTATCAATGATTTCTCTTATAATTTTATACATTTTTTTTTCATATCTACCTTATTTTATGTATATTATTTAATTTGTATCATCTTTATAAATAACAATAAATTATACATATATAGCATAATAAAATTAGAGAGCTCAAAAATTAAAATTATGTTATCCTCCTTGTCCATCCAATAAAAATAATCGTGAAATATTTGTGGAGTTTAAGTAGCACCAATTATATATAGTTATAGATTTAATTGCTCTTTCAACCAAATATTATTCTCTTTCTATTATTAAAGGATTCACGATCTAACCATTTATTATATTAAATTAGGCGTATATAATTTTTTTAAGATATAATTTATATATTCATACCATAAGTTTATAATTGTTTACAAATTTATTTCTTTTTCATATATAGATCAAAATAAATTTCTATTAGTGTGATTTTAAAGTATCATAAACTTGTATCTTAAATAATTGGTGGTTATGAATATGAAAAGTTTGAGAGTTATGATTATTATTAATATTAATTAATAATAGAATTTATGTAATTGAAGAGGTATGAATTAAGAAAATCATTTTACAAAATAAAATGATTGAAAAAAAATGATAAAATGTCAAAAAAAGGAGAAAAAAGATAAATACTTTTCTTGATGATAGAGAGGTTCCACATCATTCTCTTAGAACCTTCCTTTATTATATATACAGATTTTTTCCCTTCAAGTATATATAATTAGTTAATTTTTTATACAATCATGACATATACTCCCTTTTATTTTTTATTTTAATATTTTCTTTTGGGCCATTTAAATGGGGAAACATTTAAATTATATGTAATGCAAAAGGAATAGGTGAACTTTCTACAAGGAAATATTAAGTTAAAACTAGAATATCTATTCACCTTTTTTCCACCTTTCTATTGTTCCTTTTACCAATAATTACTTATTTATTTATTTTAAAAATTTTAATATTTCACGTTGACATTTATTTAATTCTTCTAAAATTTCAAATATTAACACTTTCAGAAAACAAAAGGCTAAATAATAAAATAAAATCAAAGATGATTGATTCAAGGATGAATGATAATATGTTACTATCATTTTCTTTTTCTCAATTAACGTTTGTTACTATGTAATTTCATATGTAAGGGATATATTATTGTAGTACTAAAGGCTGATAGATTTTCTTCATATTGTAGATATCATATTTTTATGGCTTGATACTATAAAAAGAGAAAGTGTTAGTGCTAATTGAAAGAAATAAATTTATATTTGTCATTTATTCAATTTATAAAGTTATTTTTCACGCATATTTATTGTTTAATCTATTTGTTTTACTTTGATTAAATTTATAAAAATATTATTTTATAAAGTCAGTGGTTTCAAATGACCGCGCGAAACGCGGATACTTTTACTAGTTTAGATAATATTTTGAAATGCTAAACTCTTCTGGTATTCAAAAATCGACCATTTTTTGACACATTCGTTCTTTCTTTTCAGCTAGATAAATTTTGAAATATTAAATTTAATTTAAAAAGTTTGATCGATCTCTCTTGCACTAAATTACAAATTAAAAGATTAATTTAGATAAAATCCTAAATAATTTTATAAAATTCAACAACCAAGAAAACAATGGATATTTACTTCGAGAAATTCTAATTAAAAAGAAGAAGAAAATAGTAAGAAAACTTACCGTGAAAATCCTACCAAGTCGGAGATTAAACATCCCAAAAATTACAAATTTAGAAAAAGAATGTTATAAATATATTTTCTTATTATAGTAAATGTCTATTTTTTTTAAGAAAAGTTAGGGTTGATAATTTTTGGATCAAGTCAGTTTTTTCTGATAAATAATGGGGTTTTCATTCATTGTAATTTATCCCTCAAAAGAAATAAGAAGTATTCTCTTTTTCTCTACAATATTTTTCTCTTATTTTATTATTTTATAACACGTTATGAGCACGATTCTCTACCTTGAGTACCTATTTTGAAAAGATCTGAGGTAAGAAAAACTAATGTTTCTTTTCGAAAGATGTATTACTTAGTCAGATAAATGATATTCCTTTGGTGATATTGTTTCTCTTAATTTTAGCAAAATAAGAATGAAATGAACATGATTTAATGAGAAAAAGATAATATTTCTTGACATTTATATCTTTGCTAATAATGATATCGATTTTGTTTATCGATCTGAGAATTGGCAATTCATACCTCATATTTGTTCTAGAAGAACAATATTGTGAAAATATGTTTATTCTGGAAGAACAATATTATGAAAATATATTTGTTCCAGCAGAACAATATTGTGAAAATATATGATAATATTAATTTGATATCTATTAATGAATAAGAATGAGAATTTTGCAAGAAATATATGATCATTAGAAGTGATAATATTTTTATAGCCTTGTTACAATTGCAGCTAAAAATATGTTAGAGAAATTCACTATGTTATATGCATACCTCGATTTGCTCCCGAAGTAGCAATATATTAAAAGAGGTTTTAAGCTATCATAATTTGGTATTATTAAGACATGTATAGATGATTATGTATCATTCCCGAAGAATAAGAACTTTCAATAAATTTTACAAATATAGATCTAATACAGATTTAGTTCATGAAGTAGATGTGACTAGGGGTGTACAAAGCAAACTGACAAACCACACCAATCTGATAATCCGAGTCAAATCGAGAAAAAACTTAAATAGTGGTTTGATTCAATTTAATTTGTTGTTGAAAAGATCCAACTATAATTGACTTGATTTGGCTTTAATGCAACTAAAAAGGTCAAACCGAACCAAACCAACCAACATTACATGCATATCATTTTTATAAATATTTTTATATATTTTATAAATACTTGTAAACTTTTTCCATAGGTTTTATTTTTAACATATTATTTCAAGTTAGGACTTAGAATTTTGAATGATCTAATAAGTTTTATAACTCATAGATGCATGTTTTTTTACATAAATAAATTTCAAACCAAAATCAAATTAATATTAATATTAACAAAATAAATGATTTCGACAATTAGAATAAAAATGATATTAGATATCTATTCTTTAAGTTTGCATTGGTTAATTTACACAGTGAAACACATAACTTATTTTTTTTAAAAATATTTAGTTATGTGATTGATATTTATTAGCCGTGTTTAGTTTGACATGAATTAGTACTTTTAGAGTGTTATCATTTTCATTATGACTTATTAATTAACTATATTTATTTTATGCGATTTTATTATATTTTTGGTTGAATAATTAGTATAATGTCAACACTCGTATCATATTTTATATTATTTTCTTAATTAAAAAACACCTTAGATATTTGTATGTTACTAGAATTAAAGAAATATTTCAAGTAAAAGTTATATGTATTATATGAAGACTTTACCAGGAAAAAAATCTGAAAAAACCCGAAAAACTATAGAAAACAGAAAAATTGAAAAAATTCCGAGGTTGAAAAACCCGATTTTTATTGGTTTGATTTGATTTATGGATTTAAAAACCTGATACAATTGATTTGGTTTGATATTTAAAAAATCTGAACCAACCTGGATTATGTACACCCCTAGATGTGACAATACTTAGTAAAATTTTTAATTTATTCCTAAAGTAGTAAATCTGAAATTTATTCCCGAAGTAGTAAAAATAAAATTTACTCCTGGAGTAGTAAGAATTTGATATCTACTCCTGAAGTAGTATAACATTGAAACTTTACTCCTGAAATAGTAAACTTTGAAATTTTCTCCTGAAGCAGAAATAATTTGAAAGATATTTGAGAAATATTCTGAAGCAATGTCTTCTTGTGCTTGACACAAGCAATGAGCTATTGATAAATATTGTATTTCAAACACACTCAAATAATCAGGTTTTATTTTCCGAAGTGAATGAAAGAAATACCACAACTTACCTCCTAAAAAGATAAAAATAATAAAGAATATATAAGTTATTTTTGTGATATGAAAGTCATTACGACATGTATCCTTCATACGTAGAAATATCTTGAATAATTTTATTAAAGTATCTTTTTAAGATAGAAAAAACAATGTAAAATTTTTTCTACTATAACCACATAGATACGTCATGGTTAGTTGTTATGATTTCTTCAAAGAAAATAACAATTCATGTATCTTTTTCCTGGAGGATGTAATACTAGTTGATTGCCACTTTTGGTACAAAATATTCATACGTTAATTAGTCTCCTAAATAAAAATATTTAAAATACTGAAGTTTAGAATTTAATGTTTATTTTTCGTTATTTATGAATTATAATTATTTTTAAATATTCACTTATATACTATTTATTTCATAAGTCCAGCAATGTCTAAATTTGCTTTCATGATACCAGAAGTATCTAAACAATATTTGGTAATATAAATTAATGATCAAGGTCTCTAGAAGAGTCTAATTATTTGTTTGCAGGAATCATGACTTTAGTAGTGGCCAAACAATATCTCATTGTGAAAAACAAATTGAAGTCTCTGGAAGAGCTTATATATGATAACATATTCATGCTAGATCATAATCATGAAGTTGTTATGATCGACACACAAATTGTAGTAAACCCGAAGTTTATCAGCAATAAAAATGGTTATCATATTGAGACTATAAATGATTAAAAGATTAAATATCTTCAAATTACTACATATAATAAATATGTATATAAAAGATTACCCGATTTGTACTACAAATATAAGCATGATGAAATTATATGCTATAGTAAACCAGAAGTTTATTGATGTGTCATGACATAGTTAACCTGAAGTTTAATAAAATAAATAACACATCTTGGTAAATCTGAAGTTTACTAGTAAAAATAATATTGAAAAATTAAAAGATTCTTTAAGAATTCATTTGTATTGTTTGTTCTCATGATAAGTTGCTTATACCGGCCAAAGTTGGGACTGAATCCCAAAATTCTAAAAAGCATAAAAGATGAATATGGGTTGTTCAATTTTCAAATTATGTAATCAAGAAAATTCATCTTGATAATGTTGGTTTATACCTAAGCTGGTTTGGCATTGAATGTCTTTGATAAATAGTTGAACCATTGGTTATGAGAACAAAGCTTAGTTGATTCGTCTATGATATGATATATTACATAGAAAAACACTTGTATATTAACTAATAAATTATGATTAATTCCCTCTCAGCTTAATTGATTCAGGATCAGAAATCAAATATTTTTATCTGATAACTTTTGATGTGTGGTATGATTAATGAATCTATCATGATGCACCCAAATGAATTCTTCAAAGAAGATTAAGGATAGATATTAGTTTTCTAACATAAGGGAGAGAGAATAAGCGGCTAACAAATATATTGTGAATTATTATTAGTATGATGCTCATTCAAAAATAATTCATATCAAATGCCTGAAGCATTTGATGACCCAAAATTAATTTCTTATTTCAACTGCAAAACTCCTAATAAATTAATATCTCTAAAGGACAAAGTCTATAGTATGCACGAAACATTGTAGATCAATCGATTTCTATTGCAATAAGTTTTAAATTTTTTTTTAGGACAAATGATCATCATAAGGAGGCAATGTGCTCTTGAAGATCCTACGATATACCACTTCATGAAGCCTCGTGAAAGGTTTAAGTACCTAAGAAAAACATGAAAGTGAAGAGATCTCAATAAGTTATGTTTAATTACAAAACAATACAAATGATATATCGTCGATGATATGCTTGATAAAATATAGTTGTGCAATATTATAAAAGATTGTGACTATTTGAATTTTATGCTTAATAACGCATGCTGATATAGAAATAATTATCAAGTGAAATGATGCATCTTGATTAGCGTAAAGCTTTTTGGACCTACAGTCCAGGTACCAGAAGATGTCACAATTTAAATGCTAATGAATGTTATCACTTGATAAAATTTATATGAAAATTCCCGAAGGATTCAAAATGCCTGAATCATTTCTGAGTTTCTGTAAATTTATTCATAAGCCTTATATAGAAAAAGGTGAATGGTACTTAAATCATCTTAGTGAATAACCATTGACAAAGAATATAATAATGACTTTGCTTATCTTTATGTTTTTATAACATCAGAGTTTGTTGTACTTGGTGTTTATGCTGATAACATAAGCCTAATTGATTATTTAAAGAAAGAGTTTGAGATGGAAGATCTTACGAAGACAAAATAATATCTTGGTTTGCAAATTGAATGTTTGACAAATGGTATATTTGTCCATCAATTTGCCGATACAGAAAAGGTGTTAAAATGACTTTATATGAATAAAGCACATCTATTAAGTACTACGATAGTTATCTGATCACTTAATGTGAATAAGTATCTGTTTCGACCTCAAAAAAAGAATGAGAAATTCTTGGTGTTGAAGTACCATATCTTAGTACAGTTGATGCGCTAATATATATCACTAATAACACAAAGCCCTACATAACATTTTCACTTAATTTGTTAGCAGGATATAGCCCTGCTCCTGCTAAGAGACACTGGAATAGAATCAAATATATATTACGGTATCTAAAAGGGACTATCAATATGAGCTTATTTTATTCTAACAGTTACAACCCCGATCTTATTGGTTACGACGATGTAAGATATTTATATGACCTACATAAACTCGATCTCAAATAAACTACGTGTTCTTATATGGAGGTACTGCCATTATCTTGGCAATCTACAACACAGTCTATTGTGGCTACCTCATCAAATCATACTAAGATAATAGCTAATCATGAAGCAAGTCAAAAAATGTGTGCGACTGAGATCGATGATACATCTCATTCGAGAAAAATATAATTTGAACCGTAACAAAATACCCACGATCTTATTATGAAGATAATGCAACATGTATAACATAATTTGATGGCAGGATTCGTAAGATGAGAGAGAACGAATCTCATTTCACCAAAGCTTTTCTTCACACATGATCTCCAAAAGAATGATGATATCAACATATAATAGATTCATTCGAGACTTCAAGTGATATGATGACTGATTTATTAACCAAGTCTCTACCAACTGTAACTTTTGATAAGATGGTGTACAAGAGTGGGATGTGAAGATTCAAGTTTTTGGATTCAAGTCTCGACCTCTGTCACCATTACCACTCACTACCACCACTGCACTAATCCCTACTACCAACCACCTTCACCATCACAACTAGCACCGCCACCAATTATTACCAACACATCGTCAATCACCATACATTCTTCAGTCACCACCATCAACAACGCCAAACTCCTAACATCAACCAACTTCACCATCACAACCACCGCCACCAACCGTTACCATCACGTCAGTCACTACAATACCAACCACCCCAATCATTATAACTATCACCACCATCATTACTAGCAATTATCACGACAATAATTACCAACTACTAAAATCAAGCATTACCACAATCACTATTACAAACCATCTCCACCATATTAGCAAACAAAAATATTTTATTCTTTTAGATTAATTTGATATTTTTTCTAATATATAATTATATTTTATTTAAATTGTATATTTAATAAATTTATAAATAAATAAAGTATGCATATTCAGATGTTGAAAAACAGTTTTAATCATTCAATGAATTTAGAAACAACATCTTAATCATTCAGACTTGCATTCACACGTGTTAATCTTAATAAAAATAGATGAAGCTTAAGTGAAAGATGATGCCAGCCTTGGTGTCACCCGATGGGTTTAGCGTATTTTCTATAACCAATTTTGCTCCCAACGGTGCTGTAACATGAGATAAGTCAAATGCGGTATTGGAAAGTGAGTAATAGGTCAAGAGTAAACTTTGAATGAGCCCTCAAAAGCTTAATGCAAATAAAGAAATTTTTTCTCTACATCTCCTAGCCATATATCTCCGTTTAATTCTGGTAGCTAAACAAATAAAAGCGAACCTCACATTGATGTTTTGGATAATGAAAACCAAGGGAGAAGAAAATTAAGAAGTCAGAAGGATAGAGACAAAAGCATAAGCACATACATATGTATGTGATTTCAGTATTGTAAGACATCGCATATCAAGAGGTACTTTTGGTTGAAGCCAAAAAGGAGATGAAACAGAAAAATAATGATATGGCAACTATAAGAACCATTTTGGTACACTTTTACATGTGATAGAAGTGTTTAAATGCAATGAGACTAGTGCTTCATAGCAAGTCATGCCAAGTAAGGATTTTCTTTCATCTTATAGAAATTTCCTGCTTAACACTACTCTCAGATATCGATGTAACATGTATCTATGACAGCACATCCCAACAAATTGTGTGTAGAAATTATTATATTATGACTAAATTTATGTTGATCGTCAATATGTTGAACCTCTCCTCTTGTTGTATATACCAAGTATTCCTTTAAGTAAAACAGAGTTCATGAGGGATAATCGCTATAACTCAGTCACATCGTTATTACTTAGGAAACTCAAGTTTACAAATGAGCATATACTACAACATCCAGAAAGGCTATACTTACAGGTAACCGTAGGACAAAATTTCTTCAATCAGCTGAGTGCTCTATGTCCAGATATGGAACTATTAAGTGGTGGAAAGAGAACCATAAGTCTTGCAAAAAAAAAAAAAAAAGGAAAATAAAAAAATTGATATCCATTTGGGTATTTCCAACGCCTGTATCAACAAATCTCCAAAATCTACTTATATTTGCCTAAACGAACCACAATGATTTAATGTATCTCGATACAAAGGAATCTCACCAGCATATCAAATAGTAAAAGAACTGAATTTATGCTAAAACAATGATAATGTTTGTCCAGACATTTGCTGATTCCTTTTTCCTTGTCGATAGAAATCCATTCGAACATATAGAGTTACCTTTCAGCCGATTCTCCAATTTCTTCACGTGGCTGCACCAGTTGTCAGGCTCTCCATGTTTGATAGATCAGCTTCTCCACATCCCAGCTAGCTCAACCTTTCAAACATGCGTGAATAACTTTGCATGCCTCACCTCATATAAGGAAAATATCACCATTCGAAAGAGGAAAAGTCGTCGGTATGATTGACAACAAGACGGGATAGCTTGAGATTGCAGGCCAGCTGCTTCCCATAATTTAGGATACTGGGACAATTTCAGATGAAATACAGTAGCATCCAGTACTGCATATTTTTCTTGAACCATGAATAGGAAGCTCGAAACTTTCTTCATATGCAAGTGATCTAATACACCGCGAAGAGGTTTCTAGCACTTAAGCCCTGAAGCGAGGCTCAAAACGTGTTGAGCGCTTTGCCTTGCTTAATGTGTGCTTCCGTGTCATCATCAAGGTTCTAAAGATTTCTTTCCCTTGGCAATGAGCCTTTTTTCAAGAGGCGACACTAAACAATTGATATTTCACTTTATCATAGTTTTTTTTTTCAATTCCTTTATTCTTGTATTGTTCCATCATGCTTATAATTTAGTCTTGGACTAAATATATATAATTGTATTCATTAAAGCCGATGCTTTATTTGCACTTTGCCCCCGAAGCCTCAACAGACCTTAGAGCTGTTTTGTGCTTTTTGTGCTTTTGATAACACTGGTTTCTACCAAAGCTAGGTTCATCCAGTGTTGTCAATAACAACATTATATAAATGAATGGATCCTTAAGTCTAAGCAAATGAGGCAAGGAAAACGTTAATTGAATACTTAACATGGATTTCAATCAAGCGGTTCTTTACCGTTGTGGTAAATATCCTCTTTATTTTATCCAAAGATTACCTCATTAATCCGTGACAGTTGAGTAATCTAAGAAAAGCTTAATCATACCAAAATCATAGAATGTGAAGGACATTGAGGATTGACAGATACAGATACACAAAGCATGGTGTCTTCCTGATGGCTTAAAGTCGAGCTCCAAAATATAACATGCAAATGGATGTGTAAGCAATTATACTTTCAAGTTATTCAGGGCATGCCTTAAAAGCTGACACATGCATTCAGGTGCAATGGAAGTCAGATGATTTTCCATACTCTCTTTTAACAAATTATATCAATCCAAATGTATTTGCTACTTTGAGTAGTACAACAACCAAGTCTTCGTTTTCCATATTTTGCATATAACAGAAACTACTCCAGAATGACATGTTCACTGCTTGCTTGTCCTTCATTTCAGAAATGGTTAAATTTCCATATAAATGAAGATAGCACTTGATAGGAATGAATTGAACAAAGAAAGAATATATAGAACCTTGAGCATTTTCCCTTCTCAGCAATGGTTGAGAGTAAAAAAGGGGTATCCGCATAGAAGGATTGCTATTTACTTTAACTTTCCAGAGTTCAAAGTAAAGGACATCAATTGAAGAAAAATTAAGCTCTCAAGAATCTTGACATTCATAAAAGCTTTTGAATTTGTTTCCCCATGTAGTCAACCTAATACATGGCAATACCTCATAGTTTTTAACCAAAGTTGCAGGCCATGCTTACGTGTCACTTCAAGGGTACTCCACTTCTGAATAGAATTCCAAGATTGAACCTTAACCACATATTTTGAAAAGACGGTAGTTTAAGGAGACAACAAATCATTTACCAGTATCGAAAACAATGGCCCCAAATAGGGTAAAATCAATATAGGAGACTTATAAAGTTGATCTCAACTAGTCTGGTATCGAGGCATGGTTGATTGTTCAAATTAATTTGAGGAGGATAACAGAGTTGTAGCTGACAGAGCACAACTTTTCCTCTTCCAAAGTTTACCAATTTGTGGAGGTCCTCTCAAATGTCATATCCCATGAGCCACAAATCAAAATCACTGCACAATGTAATCTTCCTTTTTCAAGTGATTTCAAATTATGCAAGAATGTTAGAGAGCTTCAGTATGACCCTCTCCCAATGGTCAAAGCAATAGCTCCCCTAAAGTTGTACCTCAGTCTGATGGTATTACCCGAAAAGAAGCAATTCATTTTCCGCCACCATCGATAGTGCTCTTCTTGTCTTTGGAACGTAATAGTGCCTTCATTCCTTTGATCTGAATTGCTCTTCCATTGGCATAAACAGAAACATTATTGCCAGATCCTTCAGCTGCTTTCTTCTGAAGAACTACCAAGCGACTGCAGCCAACTTCTGCCAGGAAATTTCTTTATCCCTTTCGCTTTCATAGCCGATCTTAGGCTGTTCGCATCACTGCAATAACCAAAAAGAAAAGACAAACTGGATGCAAGTACATAGTTTGATCCGAGAGCAGGCTCTATTTTGAGGAGAATATCTCTTATATTTTCTTCTGTGCAAGGAATATGACCATGATGCTTACAAGCACTAATGAAACTCCTTAATATCACAGAATTAGCCTCTATAGGCATGCTCCTTATAATATCATAAGCTTCTTCTAATTCTCCAGCACGTCCAAACATGTCCACCATGCATCCGTAGTGTTCCATAGTTGGCCTGATGTTATAAATACTTACCATTTTTTCAAAATATTTGCGTCCCACATCAACAAGGCCAATATGACTACAAGCATATAAGATTGCAGAAAATGATAAGCTGTCCGGCCTAAAGCCAGCTTCTTCCATTTTGTCGAACAAGGACACAGCTTCTTCTCCATGGCCATGATCAGCAAGGCCAGAAATCATGATGGTCCAGGTCTGCTGAGTTTTTTCACCCATTGAATTGAATATGCGGAAAGCCTGCTGTATATGACCACATTTTGCATACATGCCCAGGAGGGCTGTTTCCAGTTCAACATGTAGTTCAATACCACTGGTAACAATGTGCGAGTGAATACATTTACCTAGCCTGATATTCAGGATACGAATACATGCTCCTAACAAACTGACCAAAGTGACAGAATTTGGCTTTTCATTTGCTAGCTTCATGTACTGGAACAGCAGCAGAGCATCTGAAGGCAAGTTACTGAGACATCCAGGAAAACATTGATTATTATGACTTCGAAAATGCGGATTTTAAGAAATAACACCTCAGAGTAAAAGTTAAACAGGAAAGACAATCAGATTGTCAGACCTCCTACATAAAAAGAGAGGTCAAGGTAGCAATATTCATCCGCATGTCAAAAGGGGATAAAAAACGAACATAGATGCCCATTAAACTGGTCCACTATATGATCAGGTACAAAAAACAAATCAACTTCTTCTATGTCTATAAAAGCAGAACTGATCCACTATATGACAAAAATGAGCATACCAAGTTGCTCACATGTAGGGGAACTTGGCTAAAGGAATTTATAGAATTCAATTTGGTGACATCCTGAATCACACTTTTATGATATCAAATGAAATGGAATAAGACCGAAAAGTATTGACAGAACGGTTGGAGACCCCTGCAAGGAGAACAAGTAGAATCGTTATCAGTCCTTCAACCCTGAGGAGCAACAGCCAAATGTTTGGAGACATCATCAGGAGGAAGGCAATCCTGCTTATATTTTCTCTATTGTCTCCCTATTCCCTATTTATAACTGCAGCACCCCTGATATTATCCCAAGGAAAAGCCAAACCGACCATAGTATCATTATAAAGTTGTCTTCAAAGTTTTTGTACTTTCAATGTTCAATTCAAAGTTTATCTCAAAAGAAACTTATATTTTGGATTTCTCTTTATTTTTCAGGTCGAAAACTGCAGATAGAATATGACATGCGAATCCATCCATATGCAATCCGGACAATTAAGCAGTAGTATTATTTGATTATTAAACCAAACTACTGTCCATAACCCACCTTAGGTTGTTAATTTTAGAACACTCACGACCAATGTAGCCAAAAATTAGCTTCCTCTTTCCAAAAGTTTTGTAGGTAAAAAGTCAAAGATTGGTTTGTAGAAATTGGGTTCCAAAGCTCCATGTTTTTATTGAACATGAATATACATAGAGATTCCAGCATAAAAACACTAACATGCTCTGTTGTATGCAAAAGTTAACAAATACAGATGTGAGACCAACATCTAAATACAAGAGGCTGGGAGTGTTGCATGCATCTCAACCATAATTTTTTTCCTTCTTTATTAATTCCCAATTTTAAAGAGTGTGTGGGACCTTTCCTAGATAAAAACCGAAATCTCATTCATGAAATTTTCCTTCATTTTTACTCCCTTATTTTTCAGGAGTACATGCTCCTTTCAAATTTGAAAAAAAAATCTCAACTGCGAAAATTTTCCTTTATTGTTAGTCCCTGATTTTTAAGGAGTGTATGCACCCTTCGCAATTTTAAAAGCCCAACACCTTACTGATGCTTTCAGATATGAACCCTAGGTGTCATTTAACAATCTATTGCAGCGAGAAGGAAAAATAGAAAAAGTTAAACTAGTGAACTAGTTTGGAACTTATTCGAGCTAATATACATCCAAGTAATAGTTTTACTGGTTTCTTCTTATATTACAAAGTAAGTATGCACAATCGACATCTCGGACGAATTTTAAGAAGTTCAGCAGAAGTACTAGATAACAGATATCCGTACAAGAGAACCACAAATACCTTGTTCATAATAACAAAGACCTATTATGTGTCAGACCTAATAAAAGATGTCCAACCGTTAGAAGTTCCTTGCAAAATGAAACTTGAACTTGCTTCCACAAAGTAGTAATCTTGACGTGCTTGAATTTCTACTTAAGGTTTGGTACTTCTATTCACCCCCATTATAATAATCATCTTAAACAACTTCCACATAGTGCTATAGCAGCTCAAAGCCTTCACACGCTTGCTGGGTTCACAAATCATAAATTGTATACTGATTCCAGAGTAATATGTAGATACTTGAAATATCTTTTAGAAGGAGAAAGAAGAAGATGAAAGTGAAAATAATAAGACAACAATTACTACTATCATGCCTGAATCACAAAGTAGTTAAAGTCAGCTGTATGATTCTTAATAAATAAATAATACAGATGAAAAAGGCATCTTACTGAAAAAAATTATGCATACCAATGAACATAAGCGGCCATCATAGAACTCCAAGAAACTATATCCCTCTCAAGCATTTCATCAAACACTAGTCTTGCAAAGCTGATCGCACCAAATCCAGCATACATTCTCAAAAGGGTATTGTTTACACGTAAATCTGAACTGAAACCGGACCTGAGAGCCATTGAATGCAACGACCCACCAGTTCCAATCATCAAACAATGGCCACAAGCCTTTAGCACAACAGGGAATGTGAATTTATCTGGTTTTAATCCAATTTTTAGAAGCTGGTTAAGGAGCTTCACAGACTCTACTTCGGTGGAGCTTTTGGAATATGCTCTAATCATTGTGTTCCATGCGAAGACTGGTGGAGTAATGGGAGAATTATCAAATACTGTACGGGAGAATTGGAGAGATATTGAAGAAGACAATGATATGAACTGGGAGAGACGATACTCGTCGTGATGAAGGGCTGTTTTGATGATTAGGGAATGAAGTTGGAGAAGATGGATGGTCGTTTTGGAACGTTGGAAAAGTGCCTCAATTTGGTGGGAAATCATTTCCAAGCATTCTAGTTTTGATGGAGTGAGTGTTTAAATTGCAAAAAAAGATTTTATCCTTGCCTAGCCTGGAAACAAAGGGAAGGAAAAGGCAATAATGGTGGATAATTTTACTAGGACCGGGCATAATTCGGTTCAAACTGAAAAAATCATCGAACTGAATTTTTTATATTTTGATTTCGATTTTTGAATTTATTCGGTCGATTTTGATTTTAAGTTTAATAATTTCAGTTATTTGATTTCGATTTCGATTTTTATTTTTGATTGACGATTAACCGAAATAACTTAATAGACCGAAATATACCTAGGCCACTATCCACTAATCTATATATCTATATATGCTATATGAAGGAGGGACTTAGGCCCCCCTACGTATCATACCTCACAGTCTAGGAATCTCTTTTATCTTTTTTTCCTGTAGTTTCTCTTTTTTTTTTCCAGTCTGTTCATTAAAATTAAAAAAAAAGAGAAGAAAATCCAACATTCACATTTATTCATCCTGATAATTGACGTCTCTTCCTCTAATAACTTCTGCAAAAGTACTTGCTTCCTTCCCCTCTTCCTTTTCCTCTCTCTCTGCATCTTCTTTTTCGCCTTTTGTCTCATCTTAAAAAGAGTGAAAGATAAGTTGATATATCAAATTCTTGGAGATTGTTGATCAAAATTTTTTTTTCTTCCAATCCCTTTTACATCAATGGAGGAATATTACTGCAGTATAAAGAAGTTAAAACAAACTTGACTGTAACATTGAGTTTATTTTAGAGATTACCACCTCAACAAAGGATAAGAGACAAAGATTATTCTTGTCGATTAGGGATTCTGTCCAAATTTACTCATCGCCACCGAGGTAAATCTTCTCTTTTATCTTTTTGCGATTTTTAGCTTTTCTTACATGCATAGTTGATGTTTTATGTATCTTCTTTCAATTCCTTTTATACCAATGGAGAAATATATAGTGCAGTAGAAAGAAGTTGAAACGAAACTTGACTGTAATATTGAATTTATTTTAGGAATTACTACCTCAACAAAAGATAAGGATAAGGATTATTCTTCTCGATTAGGGATTCTACCCAAATTTACTACTCGCCACCAAGGTAAATCTTCTCTTTTCTCTTTTTACAGTTTTTAGTTTTTTTTTAAATGTTAGTTGATGTTCCATGTATCTTTAAATTTATATTCTCATTTGGGTTTATGACATACTAAAATAATGTATTTTTTGGTTAATTTGTTGCCTATTTATGAGATTAATTTAATCTTTAAAAAAATATACAACAATTACATTCTTATACTTGAAGGATTTTAGTAACACCTCTTATGTTTGAATTTTAGAAAATAAGACGCGAAGATTTAACATACAAAAATTTTAGGTTCTTCCACCCTTCTGCTCCTGGTAGACTGCAACCACATAATGAGTTGGAGTCCTTTAGGAGTTTGGACAGTCTTAACAATAATTATGTATTTAAGAATAAGAAGGAGTGTTTCTTTTGAGATTTGTCAAGGTACTTAGAATTAGAATAATTAGATGTTTAAAACAGTTTCATGATAAGTTCTACACTTTTTTATAAGGATAAGAACATGAGTCTCTCCCTTGAAAGTTTTTAATGAGATATTATATACTGGCCAATACTTACCAACCACTTTCATAATAAATATAATAATTATTTATTGTCTATCATCGGAAAGACAGTCAGACTTGGTTATCAATCTTATTCCATGAAATGAAACTTGACAGTAACATTAAATTTATTTTCGAAATTATTACCTCAATAGAGGATAAGAGACAAGGATTATTCTTCTCGATTAGGGATTCTGCCCAAATTTACTCCTCTCCACCAAGGTAAATCTTCTCTTTTCTCTTTTTGCGATTTTTAGTTTCTTTTGGTTAATTTGTTGCCAATTTATGAGATTAGTTTAATCATTGACAAAATATATAAAAATTACATTCTTATACTTGAAGAATTTTAGTAACACCACTTTTGTTGAAATTTTAGAAAAATAAGACGCAAAGTTTTGACATACAAATATTTCAGGTTCTTTCACCCTTCTGTTTCTACTAGACTGCAACCACACAATGAGTTGGTGTCCTTTAGGAGTTTGGACAGTCCTATAATAATTATGTATTTAAGAATAAGGAGTGTCTCTTTTGAGTTTTGTCAAAGTAATTAGGATTAGGATAATTAGATGCTTAAAACAGTTTTATGATAAGTTCTACATTTTTTTATAAGGATAAGAACATGAGTCTCTCCCTTGAAAAATAATGAGATATTGCATACTGACCAATGCTTACCAACAACTTTAATAATAAATATAATAACTATTTTATTGTCTATCATCGAAAAGACAGTCAGACTTGGTTATCAATCTTAATATATGAAACCCTTGGCTGTAACATTGAATTTAATTTAGGAATTATTACCTCAATAGAGGATAAGCTAAGGGACAAGGATTATTCTTCTCGATTAGGGATTCTGTCTAAATTTACTCCTCGCCACCAAGGTAAACTTCTCTTTTCTCTTTTTGCAATTTTTAGTTTTTTTTTTTAAAATGTTTATTTGATGTTTCATGTATCTTTAAATTTATATTCTCGAATTCCTGCTACATTTAGGTTTATTACATAATGTATCTTTTGGTTAATTTTCTGCCTATTTATGAGATTCATTTAATCTTTCACGAAATATACTAAAAATGATACATTCTTATACTAGAAGGATTTTAGTAACACATGTTCTTTGGAATTTTAGGAAAATAAGACGCGAAGTTTGACATACAAAAGTTTCAGGTTCTTCCGCCCTTCCGTTTCTGCTAGACTGCAACCACACAATGAGTTGGAGCCCTTTAGGAGTTTGGATAGTCCTAACAATAATTATGTATTTAAGAAAAAGGGGGAGTGTTTTTTTTAGTTTTGTCAACCTACTTAGAATTAGAATAATTAAATGCTTAAAACAGTTTCAGGATAAGTTCTACACTTTCTTTTAAAGGTAAAAACATGTGTCTCTTCCCGAAAACTAATGAGATATTGCATACCTGCCACTACTTACCAATTACTTTCATAATAAATATAATAATTATTTTTATTGTCTGTCATTAAAAAGACAGACAGACTTGGTTATCAATCTTATTCCATATAATATTTGTTGGTAATTATATAGCACGTGACCTTTAGTTTAACCTTGAAAAGAACAGGCCAGTGCATTGAGAACCCTCTATGCGTGTGTTCGGGGGAAGGATCAGATCAAATTGAGTCTTATTTATGCAATATTACTTTACATTATTGCAAGAGGTTGTTTCATAACTTGAACCTGTAACTTGGTCATACGATGACAACTTTTATAGTTACCCCAAGACTCGCCCAATGTTGGCTTAAATTTGAAAACCAAAATAAAATTTTGAATTTTAAGAACACCAATAATTTATATATAAGTAAGTAAAGCTTTTGGTTACAACTTTGAGCCGCCTTTATTTTTAAAATAGAATAAAAAAGAGTAAGAGTGGAAAATTTTACGGTTTTATCCCATTTTGATACATTAATAGGATGATAAAAATTTATAACATTCTCCACACTTGCATCTCTTCTTTTCTTGATCAGCTGCACAAAATGGAATGAACTGTGAAATCAAATACTTATGGTATTATATTGGATCTATCACTCATCATTATACGAGAATTATTTTCCTCTTCTTATTAGAAAAGCAACAAAAATAAGCTAAGTCATTTTCTTTTTCTGACTGTTCTATTTTTAAAAAAATCAGAAACCACTTTTACTAATCTTTAAAGTTGCATCTCTTCCTCTAATTTCTTAAAAACTTATTTATCTAAAAATACTAAACACTCTATGTATTTATGTACTTGGTCTTCAATTGCACTTACCAAAGAATGAAAAGAATAATAATTTTGTGTGAACTTTGTCACCTCAGTTATTTTGATGTGAGATGTCATTTCCTTAAACTTTGATGTTGAACAACACAAATATACAACAGAGAAGTTCTAATCTTGCTTTATAAAGGAGTCACGTGAACTACACGTGCTAATATTTTTATTGAAAATATTATCTGGAGTGAACTCTTGATATTTTGTTATATCATTGGTCACCAAGTTTCTCTTACACATTTGCATTAAATTTTTACTAACAGTTCTATTTTGATTTGCTCCTTGATGTGTGGATGCAAGATAACTTGATGCTGACATTTGTGTTGGAAAAAAGATTTACATATATCAATAAGATATTTTACCCTTGAAATGAACATGTCACCGAATTGTTATGTTGCTTCTCTTTTCAAGAGGTTCTGAATGAACAACCAAAATTAGTGTTCCGCATTGAAGTTGTTCCCTTGAGTTATGGCTAATAGAACTTACCGATTCATTAGCTTAAACTTAAGCAAATCTTGGATTTTCTATAATTTTTTCAAATGGAGAAGCTATAAGTTCTTTTAATTTTCTAGCAAATTGAAAATTGTATATAGCGTACTTTCTGTATTATTATTTATCCCTAATAAGAAAATATATGTTGTTAGTATAATTAAGTTCTTGGAGATGAGATCTCTGTTGTATTTTTATACTTCAACTTACTTGAGTTGTGCCAATGCTATATTTGTATAACTTACTGGTATTTTTAATATTTGGAGAGTAAAAATAAATTTTTTTAACCAAAAAATCTAGTATTTTTTGATTGAGTTTTCATATTGTATTGAATTTTACAGAGGTTACCAGTGATCAAGTTACAACCAGCATTCATGAGGATCACAGAGCTATTCAACAAATTTTACATTTAAAAGTATAAGAGAATTCTTATTGTTTCATTATTTCACCAAGGTACTGAAATATGTTAATAACAGGTATTTAAATTTATTAATAATCTTTCTTCATTTTATTTAATCTTATTTTATACCTCTCATAAATTGAGTTAATTTGGTTTGTAAAAGCTAAAGCAGAAATCTCCAATCTAAGACTATAGAGGGGCAAAAAGACTAGAGAAGATCTTATAAAGTACAAGAAAAAAGGAAGAAGAAGAAAGTTATGATGACTTTCAAAGATTTTTATCGGGGTTCAGTTCTCTTCTCCCTTTTAGCTTCTACAACTGATTTGTAAAAGTTCTATATCCTATATCCATCTATTTTGACGATTTTCTAAAAAATTATCTTTTTTTTGTATTGAGCTGATCTTTTGAACCTTCAGATGTTGAGTTAGTGAGTTAGATAAATTTCTGATTTTTTTAGATCTGACCTCTATATATAGTTGCTTTTGTTACTTATTTTGAGTTATATTTTTGAAGAAACTGATCTAATTTTATTTAAAGGTTAGGTATTTTTAATCATTTATATGACTTCGCTACTGCAGTTTGCAGGAGTCACATTTCTATTACTGTAGCTAACAATTATTTACATCAGCTTTTGAACGATAAGAGCCTGTTAAAGGTATAATAAGATTGTGTCTATTACTCAAACTTTTTTTTAACCCGAACATGAATATAAAAGCAAATGTTTCTTATTAAATAGGATTACATAAAATATATATAACTAAGTTCCATCCAGAAAAATCACAATGGAATGATTTTTCCTTCTTATTTTGAAATAGTGAATATTCCTCCTCTAATTCTATGTATACTTGTATTGTTGCATACATTAGTCTACAGTTTCTGGGTTATCTAATTTTTTTCTATAATGATTTGTGTTTTTTTAGTGTAATGATGGTAGGATATACATTGAAGGTCAATGCCATTTATTAGACCTATAAATTGATATCTGAAGTATATGCTAATTGATCATTTGCGCTGAGTTTTCGCTACTGAAATTGCTGAAGGTGCAATCAGAATTTTCTTTAAAGATCTATATTGATATCTCTTGAAGTTAAATTCAAATTTGGTATGCCTATGGTAAAAATGTAAAGACCTTAAAAACCTTATCAGCCTTTGATATGCTCAATGAACCATGACAAGAAGATGAGAAGTAACAAAATTTTGACATGGCTTCAAGGATGTTGTGTCAGATGACCCATTTAGGAACATGACTGGAGTGAAACTTCTGTAATCCCAAGACATATCAAGCCATAAAAATACAACATAATTGAATCCAGTTATTGTATATAGTAAACTGTAGCTATGCACGTAATCTAGAAAAAGGTAAACCACATTACGTCTTAGAGTAAAGCATTCATTTCAAGTTGTTGAGATGAATACTCATATTGTAGTTCTTGTTTTGTTGGTTAAAACACATTTATGCATTTGAAATTTTCAACTTGCCAGTGCCATTCGACATGTCATAAATGGAACTTAATTTGAATTAAGGGTTCGATTGTTTGCCCATTTCATTTGTACGTAAATTTGATTTTAATTTACTATACAATAAATGATTTGCTCACATTCAGCAGAGAAATGTGGATAAATTTTCAAGTTAAACTGTAAGTTGTAAATGCTTCTTAAAGTAATAGATGTGTATTTCTGTATTAATATTGGAATAAAAGTATAGTTTTAAATTGAAACCTATCACTTTGGTATCCTGATTTATTATAAAGCACCTATGGAACTTATTCATTTATGAAATATTTTTTCCTTTAAATATATATATAATTAGTTGATTTTTTGTGTAATCATGACATTTACTCCCTTTTATTTTTTATTTTAATAATTTCTTTGGACCATTTAAATGATATATGTAATGCAAAAGGGAGGGGAGGACTTTCTACAAAGAAATATCAAGCTAAAATTAAAATATCTATTCACCTTTTCTTCCACCTTTCTATTATTCCTTTTAACAATAATTATTTATTTATTAAAAAATTTAATATTTCACGTTGACATTTATTTGATTCTTCTAAAATTTCAAATATTCCAGAACGCAAAAGGCTAAATAATAAAATAAAATCAAAGATTGATTCAAGGATGAACGATAATATGTTACTATCATTTTCTTTTTCTCAATTAACGTTTGTTACTATGTAATTTTATATGTAAGGTATATATTATTGTAGTTTAAAGGCTGATAGATTTTCTTCATATTGTAGATATCGTATTTTTATGGCTTGATACTATGTCATGCCCCGAGCCTATACCCTGGACGTAACACGGTACTTGAAGTCACAAGTGACACCAAGTCAACCCCTGGTCTATCATACACTGGTATTCTAAGTAAAACATGCATAGCGGAAATTTGAAGTAATAACATAAAGACATTTTTTATGAAATTTAAGATAAAACTTAAAACATGAAATCTAAACATCTGTAGTCTGAAAGCCTTTTAACTAATGAGTTACTGGGACAAGCCCCCAGCTAACTCTAAGTCTAAATTAAATTTGTAATCTAACTGTAAGAAAACAAAATAAGACTCTCGAATGATGAGGACTCACACTTCAACTGCGGCTGAGGAGGATCTGAATCGTTGCGGCTAATACTGCTGAGTCTGAGAACCTGCAGTTGTATCATGAAACGATACACCATAAAAGTATGCGTCAGTACTTTGAATGTACTGAGTAAGTGGGAGAAAGCAAAACTGAAACACAAAATCTGAACTAAAATGATATGCGATGACCAACAAGTGAACTGAACTGAACTGAACTACTAATGTAAACTGAAATGGTCAAGGTGACCCTACCTGATGGTCAAAGACATGCCCTGAGTCTGAAAATTCTGAGTCTGAGATACTGGACTGAACTGAACTAAACTGATAGAACTGGAACTGAACTGAGCTGTTTATTCTAGACTGGACTAGACTGACTAGTGGGAGAGTATATAACCGACATATAACCACGTGAGTTATACGTGGAGTCCGATGTATACACCCCATTGGTAGGACCCAATATACCTTCCCAGGGTATAAAGGCATGAATTGGGTGATCACAAAAGTCTGGGGCCAATCAGGCAAAGTAATACTGAAACCTACGTTGGCAAAGTAGTTCTGGAAACCTGGATTCGCTGGAACTCCGGCCCTCTCGGTGCTAAGCCCTGCTCCCACTGGAGAACCTATACTGAATTACTAGGTTGATAGCTCGAAATTGGGGTCCAAGACTAGACAGGGACATATAACTGAAAGTACCCTGAGAGTCTTATCGGATCAAATTCTGAATTTGGATTCTAGACTGGTCAGAATTGCTTATCTGAAAGTGTCGTAACCATCTAAGAACAACTGTAAACTGAACTAGGGTCCTGGAGCTGGTCAGAGCTATTACAAGGTGGAATTAACGAAAAATGACGTGTAATTCATTCGTATTTGAAAACTCAGGGCTAAAACTGATAGGGAAATTATGGGAAGATTTTGGGGGACACAAAGGAAGAACAATTCCCTTGTGGAGTTCCCACATACCTCACTAAAATCTCTCGGAGAATAAGCTTGAACTGCTGCAATAGATGAGAAGCCCTAGTCTTGCTTGTGAGTTTTTTGGAAGAACTCTTCGCTAATTTTCAGAGAATGAACGTGGGAATGAAGGGAGGAACCGTTCAAACCCCTTAATATGTCTAAAATTACATCCAAAATGATGTATTTTAAAGGTTAGGAGAGTAGGAAATTACTAAATAGCCCTTAGAAAATCCACTGGGAAAAACTGCCAGGTGACCTAACTGGTGACCTAACGGGTCGTGGTGACTGACCAGACTCGTGGTCACTCATGTCGGGTACACTGCCCAGGTGCCTTAGTAGGTCACCACGAGAGACCTAATGAGTCGTGGTCATGATCACCAGTCGTGGACCACACTGTCTCACTTCTAAAGATTCAATACTAGGCTTGGCAACGAGTCACTTAACGAGTCGTTGCCACTGATGAAGACTCGTGGTGGCACTCGTTAGGTACACTGCCTAAAAGATAACTAGGGCTGGTAACGGGGGACATAACGAGTCGTTACAAGAGACCACGACTCGTTGTCCCCACCCGTCAAGTACACTACCCAACTAAAAACTTACTCGACCCAGGCCTAAGTCAACTGACCACGACTCCGTGAAGTCTCTTGTTGGGTACACTGCTCCTCATTTTGCAATACTTACTCCTTCTTCTCATGACTGACCTAATGAGTCGTTGGGTCACCTGACGACCCGTTAGGTGAGTCGTCCCATAGCTTTTCTGTAAATTATCCAGATTTTTTGATTTATGTCCCGGATTTAGATTTTGAGTTTCCGGGGCATTACAATATCTCCCCCTTGTAAACATTCCTCCTAGAATGTTAGAAAGCACACAAAAACTCAGAGAATAACAATCAAAATCTCCTCCAAATACTTCTCATTTAACTCCAAAACTGTCGGAATGACTACCTCCGTTTCCAAATACATAACCGAACTGAATTTGCTTTTCATAAATACACCCAGAGTTGTAAAAGAAACTTATACACATGAATTGAATTCAACAACTAGATTAGGTCCTAAGGCAAAACTAACATTTCAAGCTACAACAGAGTCGGTAGAGAACAAGTGCGGGTATTTGGCCATCATATCTGCTTCGGCCTCCCACGTAGCTCCCTCAACCTGTTGATTTCTCCATAAGACCTTGACTGAAGCTATTTCCTTATCAATGATCTAGACTGGTAACTCCTCATATGAGAGACTATCCTTTATTCCCACGTTTTCCAATGGCACAACTGAGGTTGGATCTCCGATGCACTTCTTCAAAAGTGACACATGGAAAACTGGGTGTACAGCTACTAGTTATGAAGGTAATTCTAACTCATAGGCTACCGAAACACCTCAAAATTCTATAAGGTCCCACATATCTCTAACTGAGCTTTCCCTTCTTGCCAAACTTCATCACCCCTTTCATGGGAGAAATTTTCAGGTATACCCAATCATCAACTGCAAACTCCAACTCTCTTCTCCGCACATCGGCATAAGATTTCTGATGGCTCTGAGCTGTTTTCAACCTTTCTCAGATGAGTTGAACTTTATGCATTGCCTCGTGAACTGAGTCTGGCCCTATCAAGGTAGCTTCACCAACCTCTAACCACCCTATAGGAGATCTACACCTCTCCCATATAATGCTTCAAATGGGGCCATCTGAATGCTAGGGTGGTAACTGTTGTTGTACGCAAACTCGATAAGAGGCAAGTGGTCATCCCAGTTACCATTAAAATTGATCGCACACGCTCTTAACATGTCTTCTAGGGTATGAATAGTCCTCTCAGCTTGCCCATTGATCTTCGGGTGAAAAGCTGTGCTGAGCTTGACCTGAGTGCCAAGTCCTTTGTAAAAGGACTTCCAGAAATGGGAGGTGAACTAAGTACCCCTGTCTGAAATAATAGCCAATGGTACCCCATGAAGTATGACTAGCTCCCGGATATAAAGTTTGGCATAGTCCTCAGCTAAATCTATGGTTTTAACTGGGAGAAAATGTGCTGACTTAGTCATCCGATCTACTACTACCTAGATTAAGTCATGCTGCCGACGAGTCCGAGGTAGACCCGTAATGAAGTCCATGTTTACTTTTTCCCACTTTCATGTGCGTATGATGATATCCTGGGTCATACCTCCTGATCTCTGGTGTTCTACCTTAACTTGCTGGCAGTTAGGGCACTTAGCTACAAATTTTGCAATATCTCTTTTCATGCCGTTCCACCAGTAAATATCCGTAGGTTGCGGTACATTTTAGTAGCACTAGGGTGAATGGAATATCTAGAACTATGCGCTTCAGCCAATATCTGTTGTGTCAACTCACCGACATCCAGTACACACAACCTGCCCTGGTAACGGAGCACACCATCTCCCCTTTTGGAGAACGCCTCGACCTCCTTCCTGAGAACTGCTTCTTTAAGTTTAAGTAGAACTGGATCTTCATCCTGTCTAGACTTAACTTCAACTACCAAAGATGAATCCGATCTGCTTTGCATTATCACACCACCTTCGGCCTGATTCCACCAGCTGCACCCCTAACCGAGCTAGTCTGTAAGCATCATTCGCTAATTCCCTCTTGCCTTCCTCAATGTGAACCACACTCCCATAGACCATCTGCTTAGGGCATCAACCACCATATTGTCTTTGTCCGGATGATACAGCACACTCATGTCATAGTCTTTTAGCAACTCCAACCACCTTCTCTGATGCAGGTTTTGGTCCTTCTAACTTAGCACGTATTGAAGACTCTCATGATCTGTGAATACATCCATGTGAGCTCCATATAAGTAGTGCCTCCATATTTTTAGCGCAAACACCATTGCCGCTAACTCCAAGTCATGAGTTGGGTAGTTCTTCTGATGAACCTTGAGCTGTCTGGAGGCGTAGGCTATCACTTTGCCCCGCTGCATCAGGATGCATCCAAGTCCAACTCTGGAAGCATCATAATAAACAACCAACCTATCTGTTCCTTCTGGCAAGGTCAGAATTGGAGCAGTAGTGAGTCAAGTCTTCAACTCCTGGAAACTCTTCTCACACTCATCCGACCATTGAAATTTCACCTTCTTCTGAGTTAACTTAGTCAAAGGAGATGCTATAGAGGAGAAACCTTCCATAAACCGTCGGTAATATCCAGCTAAGCCCAGGAAACTCCTGATTTTAGTAGGAGAGGTAGGTCTGGGCCAGTCTTTCACTGCTACTATCTTGTGAGGGTCTACTTGTATTCCTTCACCTAAGACCACATGACCTAAGAAAGTCACGGACTTTAACCAGAATTCACACTTGCTGAACTTGGCAAATAACTGGCGATCCCTGAGTGTCTGTAATGCTAATCTTAGGTGGTTGGCATGCTCTTCCTCATTTCTGGAGTATACTAGAATGTCATCGATAAATACAATGACGAACATATCTAGATACTGCTTGAGGACTCTGTCCATCAAATCCATGAAGGCTGCTGGGATGTTCGTTAATCCAAAAGACACCACCACCAACTCGTAGTGACCATACCGAGTTTTGAATGCTATTTTCGGTATGTTACACTCTCTGACCCTTAGCTGATGGTACCCTGACCTGAGATCGATCTTGGAGAAACAATTGGCTCCCTGAAGTTGGTCAAACAGATCGTCAATTCTGGGTAGGGGATACTTGTTCTTAATTGTGACTTTGTTCAGCTGACGGTAATCTATACACATTCTGAGGGTACCGTCTTTCTTACGCAAGAATAGCACTGGAGCACCCTAGGGAGAGATATTGGGTCTTATAAAACCCTTGTCAAGAAGATCTTTTAATTGCTCCTTCAACTCCTTAAGCTCAGCTGGAGCCATTCTGTAAGGAGGGATGGAGATGGGCTGAGTATTTGGGAGAAGATCTATTCCGAAGTCTATTTCCCGTTTAGGGGGAACTCCGGGAAGATCCTCAGGAAACACGTCTGGGAACTCACTAACCACAAGGACTGACTGGATGGTTGGGGTCTCAGAGTTGGGATCCTTGACCTAAACCAGATGATATATACATCCCTTGGAGATGAGTTTCTGGGCCTCAAGGTAGGAAATAAACCTACCTTTAGGCGCCGAACTGTTGCCCATCCATTCTAACACTAGTTCATTTTGAAATTGGAACTTAACAACTCTAGTTCTGCAGTCAACTCAGGCATAGCAGGAGTGTAACCAATCCATGCCAAGGATAAGGTCAAAATTAACCATATCTAACCCTACGAGGTCAGCTGGGATGACTTTATTCAAGACTGAGACTGGGCAGTTTCTATACACCTGGCTGGCTCTAACTGAATCACTAACTGGGATGGAGACTGAGAATAGTTCTGAGAGGACCTATGGACTGATATTGAACTAGACTGCTATGTAAGGAGTCACGAATGAAAGAGTGGCTCCTGGATCTAGGAGGGAATACACTGTTATACCCCGTAAGGTTTTCGGCACCTGGATGGCCTATTCGCGTGTTAGTTAAGCATATTTGAAAGCCATACGTGCTAGGGAAAGGCCCGGAAAAGGATCGGACGAGTGGCCTGTCGAACCATCGCGGAAGGAGCCCGGGTAGAGCCCCTCCGCGATGGAAACGTGTCACGGAGGTGGAGCCTCCGCGTTGGCTCCGTGACATGTTGGGCCTGTCCAGGCCCAAGTATATAAAGCCCCACTTCGATTTATTTTCACTAAAAACATTTGATAAACTTCAGAAAACACAGCAAACAGAGAGAGACGAAGAGGGTTAGCATACTATCATTCGATTACGCTGCCAAACGTAGTCTAAACTCAAATTAACTCCAGATACCGAGGTATTTAGCAGCAGGGAGCATTCCTACGGATTTTGTTTCGCGAAATACGGCCGACGAATCGTCGAGCTACCGGACTAAGGTAAGTAGAATTTCTCCAAACTAGTGTCTATATGTTTCTAGCTGTGAAGTGAATACTTCTCCCTCCTGGACTTCTGGAAAATAGCAAGTTTTCGACCGTCTTTCAATAGGCCTAAGTTTAGGCTATAATTATATCGAAAGTGACGTCATCTTTCATAATAATGCTGTATTTAGTGCCAATTGACGTATATGTGAATGCAGTTGGGAGAAATAGCGAAATACTGACCGAGTTACGCCAGTTAGTCGGGGAATCAGAAGTGAAGGTATGTAAAGCTAGTTTCCTCGGCAAGTTAGTAGTCTCGGTATAGTAAAATGGTTCAAAGGCCAGTAGAATATTTCAGAAGTCGTGTATTATGTTTATCATGAATACTAGTACAATATTAGAAGCATCACGTTACGTATAGCGTGAAACTTGCTAGCACGATATAAATTCTAATACAAAGTGTTAGGAACTGTACAGCATGCCCAGTATGTGATTTAGTAAAGAATGTTAGGATATTATCCTATTCAGTTGAAACTTAGTAAAGCAATATAAGTATCTGTAAGGTATCTCAGAAGTAGAATGATAGATTAAAATGAAGTTTAGAAAGCATGTTAGAAATAATAAATCATGTTACTATATAAACTCAGTTATACAGCATGATTTCCAGCAGAAAAAAAACTATATCTTGTTCAACATTAGACTCAGTACAGTATGGCCGAAGATTATATATATATACCATTATCAGTCTCAGCATATATTAAATACATACATATCACTATCACTAGTCAGCATATAGTATGTACAGATACATTATCATCACTAGCTTCAGCATGCGGTATACACGTTAGTATTACTAGTTGAGACCACTGTATTGTCTTGGGATGGATTACCTAACATTCATGACCGCCCCAGGGTTAATAGCTGTATCGACTCATCCGCCAGAGGACGAGGATACGTCGCTCTACGGAGTGGCATGCCGTCCCACAGGGGACGAAGATGGGATGCCAGTTTCCCCATATTGTGCCTTGGTCGGCCTTTATACACCCTCGTCGAGCGGGTACGCCTGGGGTGTTGATTCAGGAGTCCTTCGGACTCAGGTACAGTTATATTCAGGGGCTCAGCGATCCCAAGTGCATACCCAGGGAATCGACAGGATGCTTATAGTTATTATAGGAGATGGGACGACCGGGGTAGGGGCATAGATTGTGTGTTGATTGTACCTCCCAACTTATGGGGGCCGGATAAGGTTTGTGTGTGCTATACTATGTTATGTTATCTTATGCCATGTTACACTAGATACGAGTAGATCGACAATAGAGCGATACATCTCCTGGTATGACTCCTACTCCTTCCAGCATTGTTGAGAGTAGGCTGGGCTTTACATTTTCAGTTAGTTTAGTCTATTCCTACCTCTTTCAGTTCCTCCAGTTATATTATTGTTTTCAGATATCTTTCAGTTGTTGTTTTACATACTCAGTACCAGCGATACTGACGCCCGTTTGGGGCGCTGCATTACTTGCCTGCAGGTACTCATAGACGAGGAGGCGATCCCTCATAATCCCAGCCAGCGCAGAGTCATCAGCTCCTGTCATCCGGAGCTTGATATTTCAGAGGTTTATATCATTTCCTTTTGTTGTACAGTATGGGTAGGTCGGGGCCCTGTCCCGACCATCTTATCAGTATTCTTAGAGGCTTGCAGTCTGTATATATTTCCCTGTGGTCAGTGAGCCGGTTGTGTGAGGTCGTGCAGTTTGTTATAGTTGTTTAGCATTTCAGTATATGTTGGCCGTGTGAGGCCTTATCCAATCAGTAGTGGTGACCTTGCCGGTCACGTAGCTCTTCAGTATTCCATTGTTTAGTTACAGATAACTAGACAACATGGTGGTCTTGTCGGCCCGCATAGGCTCCCTTATGTTGATATGTTTCTGGTTAGCTGTTATTACAGGTACAGGTGGCTATAGGCCTAGTTGGCCAGAGGCTGTGTTTACAGCCGTTATATAGCCCTTTGTTTCCAGAAATCTGAGTTAGAGCCAGCCAGGCACCGGATGTGCTCAGGCTCAGTAGTCTAGTAGTTCAGGTCCTAGGAGGGCACCAGGTGCCAGTCATACCCCCCAAGGCGGGGCGTGACAAACTTGGTATCGGAGCAGGTCGTGTCCCAGGGAGTCTGCAAGCCGTGCTAAGTAGAGTCTTATCTATGGATGTGTTGTGCACCACATACTATAGGTAGGAGGCTGTGAGGCATAATAGGATGGTTACCCTTCTTTCATATTCGGTCGTGCCATAGCACAATACAGTATAGGGTTGGTCCTTTTAAAACTTATCACATTCTTTGAATACAGATGCAAGTCAGACTAGTGAAATCCTATTCCAGGCAGAAGATCAGATATAGCAACAGGAGAGAACATCAGCCAGTTACAAGGTAACTACAGTAGCAGGAAGAGGTAACAGGGACCTCCCAATGTTATACTTTTATTGGTACCATCCCCAGTATATGTCGATAACTTCAGAATAGGAAGTCATAAGCATAACGTATAAATGAGTCAATTTATTTGTTAGATATATATATAAGACCTGATTAAGATAGTAGACGATATTAGATTATCAGATAAGTGTGAGAAAGAGAGGGAAATGTAGGATTCCCACTCCCATCCTTTCAGGTATGGTACAGTTCCATGCCTTCGTCTCGTTGCAGTAAGAAAAAGTCATTCCTACCCCTTAGTTTTGATCCTATTATAGCAAAGGGCATAAGGATTGAGACGATGTTGCCCAAAGCAGGCAGTAAATGAAAGGTGGATTGGTTGATTCCAGAAAGTGTTAGAAAGAGTAAGGAGCCCTTATGATTATGTAAGTTGTGCAGACCCTCACGGTAATAAGTCAAAAGAGCAAGTAAGACTACTAGCTTACTCGAAGTGGGTGTAGGAGATCCGTCAATGATGGATTCCCAGTAAGAGTCAAGTTCAAGTCAGGAAAGGGTTGAATCCGCCGTGGCATGCTAACGACGGCTGGGTATGTCTGCAAGATAATAGTTATAATTGTAGCTGTGATATCAAAAGACAGGGAGATTATATGAATAAGATGAGTCCGACTGCAAGTCAGAAGAAGTATAGGTTGGAACTTGACTGGCAACCTTACTGGCAGCGTAAGGCAGGTACCTTGAACCCCATAGCCCAGTTTAAGGAAGATGAAGGTGAAGAGCATGAATACTAGATTTTGAGGGGAAATCAGAATCACCTCTAGATTGATAGAACATCGTGTACTAAGGACTAAACCTTAGACGAACAGCTAAGATACAGTAAGATTGTAGTTTAGAATGTTGCGGTATGTCCGCCCAAGGAGAAGGTAGAAGGTACCGAACCAGAGACTCCAATCTAGTGTGGCCCTGAGATAAGGTCCAACAGACAGTCACGGGCCTTAATATAATACCAAGTAAGGCCACAAGGTTCGGATGTTGACCCCACATTGTAAGAGTGGCAAAATGTCAAATAGCAGATCATAGCTAAAGTGCAGGTGTGTGTTGCTTCCAGAATGGGATGGAAAAAAAAATCCCATGAAATGATACGAGAGGATATGAGATATCATTAGACCGTAGAAGCGGTATATCATGTGCAGTATGAAATTCAGTAAAGCATGTTAGAGATTACGTATCACCACAAAATTCAGTATGTATTGTACTTAGTTGTTGATATATATATGTACAGATAATAGATATGATGTGAGTAGTTGGCTATAGGGGTTACAGTCACACAGATTTTGGTTAGCTGCTAGGAAATATATACAGATCGTACTGCGGTACCCCTCACCAAAAGAGGGGGCATGTTAAGTGTGACTCACATATGAAGCCATAGAAACTTTCTCGATTCTCAGTTTATTGAGTTAACGGACTTATATTCTTGTTGCCAGATCTAGACTTAAGGAGCTCACAGGAGTTAGTAGCCCGAGTCACATGGTTGATGATACGGGCACGGTTAGACGGTCTAACGACCAGCTGGCGCCTGTATTAGCAGGGAAGCATCCCTAAAGATCAGTAACATTATCGCATGTGCCAGAACAAAAAATAGAGACTGAGTAGGTATACTTCAGAGGCTAGCAATACCAGAATTTTTCCAGTATGTTAAGTGGTCGTATATCGTTTTCCCAGCCTTATAGGTGAGAGTCGGCCTTAGTCAACCTAGCAGCTATTATGTGGAACACCCCGCAAGTTAGCCAACCGTCTCAGTCAGACAAACATGTGGGTGCCCCAAGAAAGAGTCCATATCAGTAGTCAGTGACGGACTAGTACTTCAGCTGGTTCTCGTAAGGTATTCAGATACAGAGCCCTAACAGAAGGCCAATCTTTACAGAATGGCTCATAAGACCGAGAAATGTCCAAGGACAGTAATATAATCCAAGGGGGGTACGAATAAGGCGTAAGGAATTGGTAGTGCTCTGCTAGCACAATGGTTACTAAGACAAGGAGATTGGTAGGTTCCCTATGAAGATCCAGGGACGGATCGCCTGAGAGTAAGTTGGACTAAGTATAACACTACAATTGTTCAAATAGGAGGACAAAACGGTTAGTCGTCCACAACGCCGCAGTTATGCATGAGCTACAGATGTCCGAGTAGGACATGTAGAGCATCGCTTGACTACTGCAACATTCAACCCAGCTATTTAGCTGTTCAAGGTCATTCAGCCAGACTATTAGAGATCATTATCATTGTCTGGATCCTCTGATCAGATACGGGCACATGGTGTGCAGATAGTTGTTCAGATTATCTCAGCAACAAGTAGCCTTAGCATGCAGCCAGAAGGCCAGATAAGCTCTAGCTATACCGGTAGATTACCTGTCGGGTTCTCCGGCATAATAAGCTAGTTTAGCCGTTCGTGTGGCAGAAACAGAGGACAACGGAGCTGTAATTTTAAACAGCGTAGTGTCGTCGTTAGTTGTGGAAGTAAAGGGATGACAGTATAAAGATATCGACCTGGTTCGGTTTAAAGACAGAGTTCAGCAAGGAAAAGTGTCAAACTTCCAGGTAACCGGGGATGAAGTGTTGCGATGTAAAGGCCGCCTTGTGTTCCAGCTGTTGCAGGGCTTCGCCAGCAGATTGGGCGAGGTATATTATTCCCATTATTCTCTTCATCTAGGTTCAACAAAGATGTACCATGATATCAAAGAAAACTACTGGTGGCCAGGTATGAAAAGAGAAATTGCTGAATTTGTAGCCCAGTGTCCTAACTGCCAACAGGTGAAAACAGAACATCAGAAACCAGGCGGTTTGACTCAGGACATAGCTGTGCCTCTCTAGAAATGGGAAGCAGTAAATAGGGATTTTGTAGTAGGATTACCCCGTACTAGACACAGACATGATTCCGTTTGGGTGATAGTTGATAGATTGACAAATCAGCTTATTTCCTGCCAGTGAGAACTACTTTCTCGGCCTAAGATCATGCGGAGTTGTATATCCAAGAAATAGTCAGGTTGCACGGAGTACCAGTATCTATTATTTCAGACAGAGGAGCACGGTTTACGGCTAGATTTTGGCAGTCGTTTCAGAGAGGTCTGGGAACGCAGATTAATTTGAGCACAGCATTCCACCCTTAGACAGATGGACAGGCTGAGCGCACTATTCAGACACTCGAGGACATGCTACGAGCGTATGTGCTAGATTTCGGTGGTAGCTGGGATGAGCATTTGTCGTTAATTGAATTTGCTTATAATAACAACTATTACTCAGCCATCCAGATGGCGCCTTTTGAGGCTTTATACGGGCAAAAATGCAGATCGCCGGTTGGCTGGTTCGAAATAGGAGAATCAGCGTTGGTTGGGCCAGACATTGTTCTGCAGTCAGAGGAAAAGGTAAAGCTTATCCGAGAACGCTTACTGACTGCATAGAGCTGCCAGAAATCATATGCAGATGTGCGGCGCAGAGACCTGCAGTTTGATGTGAATGACTGGGTATTTTTGAAAGTATCCCAAATGAAAGGGGTGATGAGATTCGGCAAGAAAGGTAAGCTCAGTCCGAGGTTTGTTGGGCCTTATCAGATTCATCAAAGAATAGGCCGAGTAGCATATGAGTTGAACTTGCCCCCAGAATTAGAATCCGTTTATCTAGTCTTTCATGTGTCTATGCTGAGGGAATGCATAGGAGACCCATCCAGAGCAGTCCCAGTCCAGGATATCCAGGTTACGGAGGAGCTGGCCTATGAAGAGATTCCGGTAGCTATCCTAGACAAACAAATTCGTAGGTTGAGAACTAAGGATATTGCGTCTGTCAAGGTATTGTGGCATAACAGGAACCGAGAGGAGATGACGTAGGAGGCTGAGGAAGATATGAAGATTAGATATCCTCACTTATTCCAGGCCTAGTCAGGCAACAGGTATGTCCGTATTATTACTTATCCAATACCTTGTGGTTGTGTATGTATAAATGAGAAAGATTGATATTTAGCTATCCAGTGAATCTTAAAGTATTGTGTGCAGTACCTGTATTGGACTTTTCTGTGTTTCAGGTTTTCGGGATAGTCCATATTACAGGGGAAACTCTGCCGAAATTTTCCTAGAAACAAGTTGAGAAGTCCTCTAGATAAAAGTTTACATTCGAGGACGAATGTTCTTAAGGGGGGAGAATGTTATACCTCGTAAGGTTTCCGGAACCTGGATGGCCTATTCGTGCATTGGTTAAGCATATTTGAAATCCATACGCGCTAGGGAAAGGCCCGAGAAAGGATCAGACGAGTGGCCTGTCGAACCATCGCGGAAGGATCCCGGGTAGAGCCCCTCCGCGATGGCAACGTGTCATGGAGGTGGAACCTCCGCGTTGGCTCCGTGACACGTTGGGCCTATCCAGACCCAAGTATATAAAGCCCCACTTCGGTTTATTTTCATTAAAAATATTTGATAAACTTCAGAAAATGCAGCAAACAGAGAGAGACGAAGAGGGTTAGCATACTATCGTTCGATTACGCTGCCAAACGTAGTCTAAACTCAAATTAACTCCAGATACCAAGGTATTTAGCAGCAGGGAGCATTCCTACGGATTTTGTTTTGCGAAATATGGCCGATGAATCGTCGAGCTACCGGACTAAGGTAAGTAGAATTGCTCCAAACTAGTGTCTATATGTTCCTAGCTGTGAAGTGAATACTTCTCCCTCCTAGACTTCTGGAAAATAGCAAGTTTTCGACCGTCTTTTGATAGGCCTAAGTTTAGGCTATAATTATATCGAAAGTGACATCATCTTTCATAATAATGCTGTATTTAGTGCCAATTGACGTATATCTGAATGCAGTTGGGTGAAATAGAGAAATACTGACCGAGTTACGCCAGTTAGTCGGGGAATCAGAAGCGAAGGTATGTAAAGCTAGTTTCCTCGGCAAGTTAGTAGTCTTGGTATAGTAAAATGGTTCAAAGGCCAGTAGAATGTTTCAGAAGTCGTGTGTTATGTTTAGCATGAATACTAGTACGATATTGGAAGCATCATGTTATGTATAGCGTGAAACTTGCTAGCACGATATAAATTCTAATACAAAGTGTTAGGAACTGTACAACATGTCCAGTATGTGATTTAGTAAAGAATATTAGGATATTATCCTATTCAGTTGAAACTTAGTAAAGCAATATAAGTATCTGTAAGGTATCTCAGAAGTAGAATGATAGATTAAAATGAAGTTTAGAAAGCATGTTAGAAATAATAAATCATGTTACTATAGAAACTCAGTTATACAACATGATTTCCAGCAGAAAAAAAACTATATCTTGTTCAGCATTAGACTCAGTACAGTATGACCGAAGATTATATATATATATATATATATCATTATCAGTCTCAGCATATATTAAATACATACATATCACTATCACTAGTCAACATATAGTATGTACAGATACATTATCATCACTAGCTTCAGCGTGTGGTATACGCGTTAGTATTACTAGTTGAGACCACTGTATTGTCTTGGGATGGATTACCTAGCATTCATGACCGCCCCAGGGTTAATAGCTATATCGACTCGTCCTCCAGAAGATGAGGATACGTCGCTCTACAGAGTGGCATGCCGTCCCACAGGGGACGAAGATGGGATGCCAGTTTCCCCATATTGTGCCTTGGACGACCTTTATACACCCCCGTCGAGCGGGTACGCTCGGGGTGTTGATTCAGGAGTCCTCCGGACTCAGGTACAGTTACTGTCAGGGGCTCAGCGAGCCCAAGTGCATACCCAGGGGATCGGCAGGATGCTTATAGTTATTATAGGAGATGGGACGACCGAGGTAGGGGCATAGATTGCGTGTTGATTGTACCTCCCGGCTTATGAGGGCCGGGTAAGGTTTGTGTGTGCTATACTATGTTATGTTATCTTATGCCATGTTACACTAGATATGAGTAGATCGACAATAGAGCGATACATCTCCTGGTATGACTCCTACTCCTTCCAGCATAGTTAAGAGTAGGCTGGGCTTTACATTTTCAGTTAGTTTAGTCTATTCCTACCTCATTCAGTTCCTCCAGTTATATTGTTGTTTTCAGATATCTTTCAGTTGTTGTTTTACATACTCAGTACCAACGATACTGATGTCCGTTTGGGGCGCTGCATTACTTGCCTGCAGGTACTCATAGACGAGGAGGCGATCCCTCGTAATCCCAGCCAGCGCAGAGTCATCAGCTCCTGTCATCCGGAGCTTGATATTTCAGAGGTTTATATCATTTCCTTTTGTTGTACAGTATGGGTAGGTCGGGGCCCTGTCCCGACCATCTTATCAGTATTTTTAGAGGCTTGCAGTCTGTATATATTTCCCTGTGGTCAGTGAGCCGGTCGTGTGAGGCCGTGCAGTTTGTTATAGTTGTTTAGCATTTCAGTTTATGTTGGCCGTGTGAGGCCTTATCCAGTCAGTAGTGGTGACTTTGCCGGTCACGTAGTTTTTTAGTATTCCATTGTTGAGTTACAGATAACTAGACAGCATGGTGGTCTTGTCATCCCGCATAGGCTCCCGTATATTGATATGTTTCTAGTTAGCTGTTATTACAGGTACAGGTGGCTGTAGGCCTAGTTGGCCGGAGGCTGTGTTTACAGCCGTTATATAGCCCTTTGTTTCCAGAAATCTGAGTTAGAGCTAGCCAGGCACCGGATGTGCTCAGGCTCAGTAGTCTAGCAGTTCAGGTCCTAGGAGGGCACCAGGTGCCAGTCTTACCCCCAAGGGGGGCGTGACATACACGTCTAGATGAAAGAGACGTAACATACCCGTGACTACATCAGGTGAGCGCTCCTGATCCTGACGTGTAAATAGAGCATAGAAATAGTTTTGATGCTGACCGCCATACGTACCTGATGTGTTAGCCTGCTGGGCTGGTCGAATTGCTGGAACTGATGATGTGGTTGATTGTGATCTCCCTTTCCCTGCTGACGGGAACTCCTTAAGCCGGTGTCCAAGCTGTCCACACCCAAAACAACCCTCTCATCCCTAAAGGCATTCTCCCGGGTGGTTTCTACCACACTTGGGGCAAGCTGGATACTTGTTCCCGGTACTGTGAGTTTGATGCTGAGTGCTAGATGATCCACCCCTCTGATCCTGGTGGGACCGAAAGGTTGGGGCGCTGGTTAAATAGGTGCTGGGGCTCTCTACTGTTGCTGCTGCTGTTGCTGTGGGCGGCTACTACCGCTAGACCTCTGATGGCCGAAATCTGACTGGCCTATCCTTGCCCGTTTGTTCTTATGCTCCATATCCTTCAGCTTTTTAGCCTCAATCTACTGGGCATAGACAATCAATTTGGAGAGGTCCATATCCTTAATCAGCATCGCCGTCCTGCACTCCCTGAGGACCAAATTCAATACCCCATTCACAAATTTCAACATACGTGCCCTCGGTTCATCTACCATCTATGGAGCGTACTTAGACAACCTAATAAACTATAGAGCATACTCCTCCACAATTCTGTTGCCCTATCTCAAATTCATAAACTCCGCCATCTTTGCCTCCCTCAGCTCCTGAGGGAAAAACCTTTCCAAGAAAGCTGTGTGGAATTCTTCCCACTCCACTGGTCCTGCTCCCTCTGGCCGCCCCTCTTTCCACTGGTCATGCCAGATCTGAGATACCCCTTTTAACTGGTAGGCAGCCAGGTCAGCATTTTCACAAGAGCTAACACCCATAATGCGGGTGATCTTCCTAACCTCATCTACGAACTCCTGGGATCCTCCCCCTATTTTGGATCCCTAAAAAGATGGAAGGTTCATCCAGGTGAAGTCCCAAACCCTCGGAGCTGCTGCAGTCCCGTTCATGGCTACTGGAACCACCTGCTGGTTCACCTGGTTGGTGACTATTTGGGCTAGCAATTGAATGGTTGCGGAATTTGGCAATAGATATTGAGTCATCTTGAGGATCTGCCAGGGCTGGTGGGGCAGGTCTGTTTGCGTTACCAACCCTTCTTCCATTACCCTGTCTAGGAGGCATGATTCATTGAAACGAAACAGAGCATGAGTTAGAAGGACGTTTTTGGAATGGAACTTTAACACACGATAAAGAGTATGAAAAAAAGAGAGTTTTTCCTAATAACATCTCGTAGTCTCCTTGTCATAAGTGTGGCGCACTTCACACCCATGAAAAGGACTCTACTCGATGCGGCTTTCAGACTTTTCTGAGGATACTCTAAACCTAGTTCTCTGGTACCAAGTTTGTCATGCCCCGAGCCTACACCCTGGACATAACACGGTACTTGAAGTCACAAGTGACTCTAAGTCAACCCCTGTTCTATCATACACTAGTATTCTAAGTAAAACATGCATAGCGGAAATTTGAAGAAATAACATAAAGACATTTTTATGAAATTTAAGATAAAACTTAAAACATGAAATCTAAACATCTGTAGTCTGAAAGCCTTCTAACTGATGAGTTACTGGGACAAGCCCCCAACTAACTCTAAATCTAAATTAAATTTGTAATCTAACTGTAAGAAAGCAAAATAAGGCCCTCGAATGATGAGGACTCATACTTCAACTACGGTTGAGGAGGATCTGAATCGTGGCGGCTAATACTGCTGAGTTTGGGAACCTGCAGCTGTATCATGAAATGATACAGCATAAAAGTATGAGTCAATACTTTGAATGTACTAAGTAAATGGGGAAAGCAAAACTGAAATACAAAATCTGAACTGAAATGACATGCGATGACCAACAAGTAAACTGAACTGAACTACTACTGTAAACTAAAATGGTCAAGGTGACCCTGTCTGATGGTCAAAGCCATGCCCTGAGTCTGAAAATTCTGAGTCTAACATACTGGACTGAACTGAACTAAACTTTTAGAACTGAAACTGAACTTGGGCTGTTTATTCTAGACTGTACTGGACTGACTAGTGGGAGAGTCTATAACTGACATATAACTACGTGAGCTATACGTGGAGTCTGATGTATACACCCCATGGTAGGACCCAATATACCTTTCCAGGGTATAAAGGCATGAATTGGGTGATCACAAAAGTTTGGGGCCAATCAGGCCAAGTAATACTGAAACCTACGCTGGCAACGTAGTTCTGGAAACCTGGGTGTGCTGGAACCCCGACCCTCTCGGTTCTAAGTCCTACTCCCACTGGAGAACCTATACTGAACTACTAGGTTGATAGCTCGAAATTGGGGTCCAAGACTAGACAGGGACATATAACTGAAAGTACCCTGAGAGTCTTATCGGATCATATTCTGAAATTGGGTTCTAGACTGGTCAGAGCTGCTTATCTGGAAGTGTCGTAACCATCTAAGAACAACTGTAAACTGAACTAGGGTCCTGGAGCTGGTCAGAGCTATATATATAAAATGTCATGAGCGCCTAATGGATTAAAAACTAGATTCTGAGTTTGATTCTGATAACTGGGAGGCACCACTGACACCTCGGGAAAATACTGGAGTCAGACTAATCAGTTGGCAATTTCTGTGTAGTTCCGAAGAGATTCTATGTTCTAACTGGACCGAGCTACTAAGCATCTAATAGAGAACTCAACTCATTCTAACAACACGGGAATTTCATAATATGGAAAAATATCAAGAATTAAAGAAATCTTATCTGAAAAGGCTAAAAATCATTCTTATCAATGGAATATTTGCGCATCATATATAATAAGGATTACAAGGAATTGTAGCCCAAATCATACTTCATTCACTAAGTGGGAAATAACAATCAAATAATCATCATACAGAAATCTAGGACTTCAATTCACTTTGTACCAACACTAGAAATTTAGTTAGGAACTGATAAAGATAATATGAACAATCAACATGGATATCATTCCAGGTGGAATTAACGAAAAATAATGTGTAATTCATTCGTATTCGAAAACTCAGGGCTAGAATTGATAGGGAAATTATGGGAAGATTTTGGGGGACACAAAGGAAGAACAATTCCCTTGTGGAGTTCCCACATACCTCACTAAAATCTCTCGGAGAATAAGCTTGAACTGCTACAATAGATGAGAAGCCCTAGTCTTGCTTGTGAGTTTTTTGGAAGAACTCTTTGCTAACTTTCAGAGAATGAATGTGGGAATGAGGGGAGGAACCGTTCAAACCCCTTAATAAGTCTAAAATTATGTCCAAAATGATGTATTTTAAAGGTTAGGAGAGTAGAAAATTACTAAATAGCCCTTAGAAAATCCGCTGGGAAAAACTACCAGGTGACCTAACGGGTGACCTGACGGGTCGTGGTGATTGACCACGAGTCATGGTCACTCCCGTCGGGTACACTGCCCAGGTGCCTCAGTAGGTCACCTTGAGGGACCTAACGAGTCATGGTCACTGACCATGACTCGTGGTCATCAGTTGGGGACCACACTATCTCACTTCTGAAGATTCAATACTAGGCTTGGCAATGAGTCACTTAATGAGTCGTTGCCACTAATGATGACTCATGGTGGCACTTGTTAGGTACACTACCTAAAAGATAACTAGGGATCGTAATGGGGGATATAACAAGTCGTTACAGGAGACCACGACTCGTTGTCCCCACCAGTCAAGTACACTGCCCAACTAAAAACTTTCTTGACCCAGGCCTGACCACGAGTGACTTAACGGGTCGTGGTCAGTGACTACGACTCGTGAAGTCTCTCGTTAGGTACACTGCTTCTCATTTTTCAATACTTACTCCTTCTTCTCATGACTGACCTAATGAGTCGTTGGGTCACCTGACGACCTATTAGGTGAGTCATCCTATAGCTTTTCTGCAGATTTTTCTGATTTCCTGATTTAAGTCTCAGGTTTGGATTTTGAGTTTTCGAGGCATTACAACAGTGCAGGGACAACGCTGGTAGAGAAACCTGTCTCACTTAGGCAAATCCCACATCGAAAAAGAGAGAGAGAGTCCTTGGCTATTTGGTAAAGAAATAGACCTAATACTGGGAGACGCCTTTTGGGTTGAAAACCCGAAGGGGAAAATCTGTGATGGGCTTCAGCCCAAGAGCAGACAATACTTCATAGTATTGGGCCAGGATCGTTACAGTGGTATCAGAGCCCACTCTCGACTAGTACGGTGGCGGGGCAAATCTCAGCGAGGACTCTGAGTCCCTATAGGGGGTGAGTGCAGGGACAATTCTAGTAGAGAAACATGGCTCACTTAGGCAAGTCCCATATCAAAAAAGAGAGGAGAGTCCTGGGTTATTTAGTAAAGGAACTGGACCTAATACTGTGATGCGCCTTTTGGGTTGAAAACCCTAAGGGTAAAATCCGTAATGGGCTTCGGCCCAAGAGCGGACAATACTTCACAATGTTGGGCCAGGATCGTTACATACTATAAAAAGAGAAAGTGTTAGTGCTAATTGAAAGAAATAAATTTATACTTGTCATTTATTTAATTTATAAAGTTATTTTGCACGCATATTTATTGTTTAATCTACTTGTTTTACTTTGATTAAATTTATAAAAGTATTATTTCAAAAAGTCAATGGTTTCAAATGACCGCGCGAAGCGCAAATACTTTTATTAGTTCTAGTATAATACCCAGCGTCCCAGGCCCAAAATATTTTATACAGCCGCCTCAGTCCACTAATGTCCAAGCCCACTAAATTAATATCCTAATTTGCTATCGCATCTATTCACTAATCAGTAATTTGACAAGTTTAGGATTGGTTCCAAAATCAAGCATCTCTCCTTATGGCTGGATGATTCACCATCAAACTATGTTTTGGAAGCCTACTTTCTGCCAAATGCTCGAGCTCTTCCTCAAGTGACTGGTGTCTTTCTGAACACCTTTGACTGGTTTGAGCCAGAAACAATTGCTGCCCTCAATGGCGGAAGAGTTAGTTATGTGGGCAACTAGACATGGCTTGTTGCAGTGCGACGCTGCAAGCTGATGCGTGGTTGTGTGTGTCGTGTGTGTGACTGTGTGCCCGGTTTATAAAATCAAAAATTAAAAATAAATTAATTGAATCAAAATTGTAAAAATTGAACCGAACCGAATAGAAATTATTGCAGTTTAGTTTTGGTTATTAATTTTATAAATCAAAAATCAAAAAAATCGAATCGAATTTCTCAATCCAAACCGAATCGACCGAGCGCCTAGCCCTAAGTTTTACCACCCTTAAGCTTGTTTGGATGGATGACATAGTATTATTCGTTCTGCTTCAAAATAAGTGATATTTTTAGTTTGATACATCCTTGAAAAAGCCAGTCATTTTCATAAAGTAATATATGCTTTTACTAACTTATCTTTAATAAATATTTTGAAAAAGATGTGGCTCTTTAGTGATTTCTTAATTATGTAAAAAGAATTTTATTTAAATAAGGGTAAAATTGAAAGAGCATCATTAACGTCTTCTTGATTATATAAAACGTCACTTATCTTGAAACAAAATAAAAAGGCCAAAACACCACTTATTTTGAAACGGAGAGAGTATTAGTTTAAATATAATAAATATTTTGATTGTTACTTAAATTTTATGATATAATATTTTAAATTCGTTATATAATGACAAAAAAATTTATTTTATGTAACGACCTATTTGGTGTGTTGTTAATGTTAGCCAGAAAAATTGCTAATTTTTTTTATAATAGTTAAACTTATAAAAATATGGTTAAAACAAGTGAACTATGGTTGATCAAACTACTTTCTTCTTCTTCTTCTTCTTCTTTTTTTTTTTGGCTGTTTGGGCATTTTTGATCACATTTTTTTGTCACTTAAAATGTCAAAGAGCAAAAATTAAAAATCATAAATTTGAGAGACAACAATTAAAAATCTACCAAAAAGTAAAAATATTTGTGCGAATAACCCGAAAATGATTCCCAAAAGGTCTTAAGTATATGGGTTTTAGCTTCTCCGTTCTCATGTGTGTTTAATTTTACACATTAATTATATGACTTTTATTATCTCCTCGTAACTATATAATATTGTGTAAATTAATATTTTGTGATTAATAAATAATTTTTATTTATTTATTTGAAATGGTTGAAAATTCTTAATAGGCTTATACATGTTATATTATATTAATACATGAACTGAAAGTTATAATTAATAAATAAAATTCACTATGATATAATGGTCTATTTATTTGAGTAGGTGAAATATGCTTAATGTATCATGTGTAAATTGTTCTGGCTTAATTAGTGTATATTACAGGTGGAGTATTATCTATTGAAAGGAGATTACCTTTAGTCACTAGTAATGCTTAATTAACTCATGAGAAGAAATATTAAAGGTTTTCATCGATATGAAAGGGAAAAACATAATATCTTAAATTCTTATATGTATTGATAACGCTCAAATACACTCCTCGTTTAGGAAAAATGTAAGTGATCATTGTATCAAAATAAATATTTCTGACGGATGTTAGGGTCGAATCCCACAGAGGCTAGTGAATGATTTGCGCAAATATTGTTTTAGAAAATTTGAATTAATTTGCACTAATTAAGGAAAATAGAACAGAAATTTTTTGGGGGAAAAATGGAGTTAACTATATTGTGAATTTCAAATCATCTAGCAAAAATAGCAAAATAACCAAAATTGATAGACAATAACGAGAGAAGACCAGAGGTGTGGTGTAGATGGGGTGCTAATCAAATAAGGATATGCTAACTCATCAAATCTCTGCGAATAATTATAAATAACTTTGGGCAAAATAGCATCCAATATTTTTTAACCTCATGATGCCTTTTCCTTGAGTTCTTTCGAACCTCGAGACACAATTCAATTAGCCCAATAGAGTTTGAGTTAATAACTGAGCTATTTCTATCCATCAACTACTAATTAGGATTATGAATATGGGTTTTGGCTATTTCTAGCCCAACTCACACAATCACATCCATTCCCACCATCAAATTCTCTCCCAATACTTGAATTCTTCTTTTTCAAGCTAAATCAAGTAAGAAAAGTAAACCCACATTTGCAACTATGGATCATCAATTATAAATTGGAGAGAACTCAACAAATTTACACTAATTAAACAATATTAAGATACCAATCTAATTAAGCACTTTAGCTACTCATGATTAAGAAACTAAAGAGTACATTCATCAATAAACTCAATGATTTTATTAGAAAGAGCAAGCAAAATCAAACTCAAAATATGTCTGCAACAATGGTTATACCTTGCTAATGGAAGAAGAAGAAGAAAATAAGAAAAACAATATTCAACAATCTCCTTCAATGGAGTTCTTCTCTTTTCCAAGGTAAAAGGAATGTTCAAAAACTAAAAAGTATAAAAGTTCTATACAGAGTACTTTTTTCTAGATTAAATACAAAAATAGGGCAACCAATCTCCTCTTTTTCCAGTGCTGGATATAGTTACCCCTGTTCAGGCGTTATATCACTTTGGGGGCACCGACTGTTCTCTGGTTGCATTCCACGAACCGCCGTCCATCGTCTGCAGCACATCCAGTGATTCTCCAGGACTATTTGGCGACACCTTCGGTGGTTCATCGGCCTTCATCCGCGATCCGCCGATTCATATACTCCTTGGTCCAGAAAGTGCAGGCACCGGTAGGTGATTTCTCCGCGAGTCGTCGGTTACTATCCACGGCCACCGCATGCACATTGTCTTCGAGTCAGTGGTCATCTGTGTTTGACCGGCATTTCACCGACGTCCTTCAATGCAGCAACGATTTTCACCTAACTTCATCGTTTTTACTCCACTTCTTGCTCTTTCTCTTCAACTCAGATACCTGCACATAAAAAGGCAAAAATGACATAAAATTCATCTAAATGACTTGAAAACTAAGCTAAAGCTCATGCTCAAGAGTCTAATAAGTTGGTAAAATTACCAACTCATAATGTATTAATTGAGAGAACTATTTAATTATTGTAAAGAGGTGTTGTGGTCTTAGGTAAAAGAAACAACACAACATATATCTTGGGCTCATGGGATAACTATAAAAGGAAAATGAAATCTGAATCAAATTGTTTGATCCTTAACGATGCCTAAAACGGTTACTTTTCAAATTTGGTCATAACCTGGCGGTCCTGAATTTTATAATCTCTGATTGACCTGAAATTTGATGAGTCCATTAAAAATGACCTAGTGAACAATACACATTGTTTTGTAGTGATCAATGCCATTTTTTGGCATTCTGAGGTCATTTGGATGAATATTAGGTAGTTTGTCAGATTAAAATTTGCTTTGAATGTGAGACGTTATTTTTTGTATTGGTTTTATTTATGTTAAATATGGAACATGATTACACATGATGGTTTAATATGAATTAATAGATGATAAGAATATAGATCAGATTATATTTTTCTTAAATCACCTAAATTAGTTATATTGTTGTCAACACCCAGGTGGCCGTGATTGGCACCCACACTATCCCCCAATGGGCAAACCAGCGAAACCCGATATCAACCCTGAGTGACCCCAAAATAAGACATACATGAAGAAAACAATTGTTATGCTCTTAAAACAAACTTTGAATCAATATATTGCGCAAACCAAAACTAATAAAACAAATTTGCAGAATCTGATTGTCATTGCACCAGATGTCTGTCTTACAATACTAAGAAAACTAACAACTCAAAGAAAACAAAATCTTCAAATGTTTGAAAAGAAAAGACATCTGCAATGGGGAAGTGAGCTGGAACCTCTCCTTCTCACCTTCTCAATTTCGAAACTTCTGCTCTATAGGTGAGGACGTGAAGAACTACCTGGCTCGGACTCTTTACTTAGAAAAGAAGTGTAGGGGTAGAGTCAGTACATAACACGATACTGGTAGGCATCATCGGCCGACCCTAAATAATAACAAGTATATTGAGTAACAATAATATATGACCAGTCTACAATATTTAGGGAAGTTAGAACTAATTCAGACACACTAGTTCTATGCAGGGATATTCAGCCTGCTCATTGGATTGGGTCGTTTTCGCTGCAATGATCGCTTGACTACGACAGTGGTCTCACCTCAGCGAAAATAGTTCCGCTGTAGCGGTACTGCTTAGGCAGTAGCTCGACATAGCTGCACTTTTCTCAGTTTATCCATTTAACATTCAGTAGTTCATCAATTTTAGTAGTTTAGCATTGCACACAATCCATAAATCCACCAGACACATACAATTAAAACAACAATCATGTCAGTTATTAAGACTTACAAGTCCATAGTTAATCACGGCAAACAACTACTCAATATTTACACACTATGAAAAAGTCACACTTAGAACTAAAAACATGATCTTCCTTATCATCTCACATCATATCAATAGTACTATGGATATTCTCTCAACACGTTCATCAATCAACCTCATGCATATAAATGGAATTACAATACAACACAGAATGAAAAATCCAAGGGTAACATGATGGGCACATGCCTCCACCATCTCCCCTTAACACTAATCCACACGAATCATGTACACACATACCAGAGGGTCTTATTTTTGCCCATCTAGTCATGACCTGCAGGGGACTCTAGAAATTCATATACTGTGCCGGCATGGCATCCATTTCCACTCATATGCTCGTCCGGATACTCCTCTTGGACATGAGCCACTCGATAATAATATTCGCTTACCCGGATGCTCCCCTTGGGCTCGAACCTCTCAATTTAGGATACAATAACTATCCTATTAATTCTCAATTTTTGTAAAACAACAAGTATACAAGTAGTACACATTCACATGCACCCTAATTTTTGATTCTCCATTCACATGATCAATTCACGACAAGTAGTTCACTTCACAATTTCACATAAACTTAACAACATATTAATCATTACTTTCTATCAACATGGAAATCATATATCTTTCAAGTGTGCGACTAAATCATTCAATGGTACGTAGTCAAATGTTTGAAGATTCATTTCTAATCAATGATGATTGCAAGACAAACTCACAACAAAGGATATCCGAAGACCAATCACATAAGATTATCACTTAAGCATATAAGTCATTAAGAAGGGTCTAACCCTCCAACCATAACTTACCTCGATTAATCGAAGTTACTGACTTTGCTACTCAGCAAAAGCTTTGCCCTTCCTTGATGCTTCAGATTGTTCGAAATCTACATACATATAGTAATTTGTCAATCACTCCTCAAGATAGGGCCTAGTTAGATCAAACCCTTCTCTTTTCAGGGAAATTTAATAGAAAACCTTCCCTTCCACCTAGTTCTAGGTCCCCACCTTGTCTAACCCGTCAATATTAACAAGAGGAACCTTAGGAAGTAATCATAACCCAAAATTCAACAATCAAAACCTCCCATTACTCCCCCATAATTCAGCCCCAATTCATCAACCTAGGATTCTCTAGTTCATATTTTCACCATTAATGGGTCCTCCTTAAGCTTCTACAATAAACAATACCCATTAAAGGGGCTAGGGGACAAGAAACTTACCTTTACACCACCACTTTCCGCTTTGGGGAAGAAATTGCTCTCAACCTTGTTCTTTCACATTTTGGAAAAATGGGACTTAATCCTAGAAATCCCACTTAAACCCTTTTTCTGATTCCCTCGTCCGCTGCAGCGGACCCGCTACAGCGGACCCGCTACAGCGGCCATAGTGTCACTGCGACGGTTCCAACAGTTACTCCTCAATTTTCCCACGGCAAAACTCCGATCGCTACCACGGTCTCCCTGTAGTGGGAGTCCCATCGCTGCAGCGGTCCCCTGAACTAGTAGCTACCCAAAAATGCCCAATTCCATACTTGGTTTATTTCACTACCATTCTATCTCTCCCTTAGCCTATTTTTTTGTGTTCTAGGCCTTTAATTGAGCCTGAATATCTGAACCTGTATCATGAAACGATATAACATAGAGTATGCGGTCAGTACGTGGAATGTAACGAGTATGTAAGGTAAGTAACAATGCTAAGTAAATAAATTCATAAATCATGCATATCATAAAAACATAATCAAGATAAGATTCTGAGAGTAAGGCTTGTATGCTATTTTCTGAAATCACGATTTTAAACATAACTTAATATCATAACAAAATTGAATAACCCAAAGATAAAACTTGATATTCATAAGTAAAATCGACCATTAGGTCAAACCTGCTAAAAACATAATAACATGACTAATGAACATACATAATTGAAATCATGAGGAACAATGGGAGACTCATTATATAACTGACATTACCATGATAGAGCTTACGTGGTTCCGACTATTACACTCAAGTGGGCAGAGCCGTCCAAATCCTTGCCAAGGCTAAGGATGTTACCATGATATCGATATCAAGCTGAAGGCCCATTGGGGGCAGGGGAAGCTCACAAGGGAGGTTCTAGTAATCTGAACATACCTACGTTAGCACGTAGTTTTGAGGCATAGGGTTGAACAGGGTTGTGAAAGGCAAGCGCCTCTCGCCAAAGGCGACATGGCAAGGCGAGGTGAGGCACTGTCGCCTTCCCCCATCGCGGCGATGCCAAGTTCAAAAGGCGTAGGAATGGCGTTATAGGCGATGAGTCGACGAGGTGACAATGGTGATGAATGACGCTGCCTTTTGTATTTTTTTTAAGAATTAGGTCTTTAATAGGTAGAACTTTTTTTAGGGTTTTAAAATAAAACTTCTACCCTTCGTGACTCACTGACTCACACTCACTTGATCTACTTACCCTTCGCGACTTCTCCTTCTTCTTCTAGCCTTCGTCTTCTCTAGACCAGCCGACCAGGTATGCTGCTTCAGTTCTTATTCTTCTTCTTTAGTTCTTTTTTGTTTTTCTTCTTCTTCATCTACTTTCTTCTTTCTTCTTCAACTCTGCTTCAGACTTTAATACTTTAGTTCTTTTTTCTCCTTCTTCTTCTCACCTTCTCAGCTTCTCTATTTTCTTTCAGCTCTGCTTCAGAGTTTATTGTTTTCTACACAGAACAGAACAAAAAATCTCTGCCTTCCCTCTGCATTTCGCCACAGTGCCACTGCCCATTTTTTTAAAAATAATTGAAGTCTTATTATTTTATTTCTTCCCAACTAAATTTATTTAGTTTATATATCAATTAATATAGTAAATATTTGTTAATGAGCAAAAATTCCAATGGTGTCTCCGTCCGATACTAGTAGCAAAAAAAGACATCGAATGGAATTATGGTATACAAGGACCAACAAAAGATTTGGTTATATGTGTGTTTTATAAACATACATATAATGGTGGTATTACTCGGCACAAGTACCATTTGATGGGTGGAAATAAGAATGTAAAAGCATGTCCAAGTTGTCCAGTGAAGGTTAGGGAAGAAGTAAGGGCATTTGTCGAAAACAAAGCCGCAACTAATCCAAAGAATCAAATACACGAACCAGTAGTTAATGTGATTGATGATGATGATAATATGGATGAATATGATGAAATGATGCCTTCATCCAAAACGCAAAAAATATCTTCTAGTGGTAGTGCCTTATCCACGACACATAACGTGACTAAAGGTCTTCTTAATATGTATTTTTCACAAAAACCACAACAAAAGGGAGGCATTGGAAAGGGAGGAGGAGGACGGGAAGGAGTTGATGACACAAAATTTTTTTAAGGGAGAGGGTTGTAAATGCTTTTGCATCGTGGATGTATGATGGGGGGCTTCCTTTTCATTGTGTCAATTATGAGTCATTTGATAAATTCATCGAGGCTGTAGGACAATTTGTCCCGGGAATGAATCCTCCTACATATCATGAGGTTAGAGTTACTCAGCTAAAAAAAGAGGTGAAGAAAGTAGATGCACTAGTTGAGGAGCATAAAGTGCAGTTGCAAAAGTTTGGTTGTTCCATTATGATGGACAAATGGACAACACGTAATGGAAAGATGATCATTAATATTTTGGTGAATTGTCCAATAGGTAGTGTATTTCTTGGTTCTATTGATGCCAGCAATGAGTCTACCAATGCCAATAAAATGTACAACTTGTTTGAGAAGACAATCAAAAAAATTGGACCGAAAAATATTGTACACGTTGTCACTGATAACGCCAGTGAAAATGTGAAAGGAGGTGACATGATGATGGCTGTGTACCCACAAATCTATTGGACTCCATGTGCTGCTCATTGCATCAATTTGATGGTTGGTGACATATTCATGATTAACCCTTATGCTTCACGTAATAGCTCTCTTCTCTCCTCTTTTCTAGTTCTAAGTTCTAAGTTCTAAGTTCTAAGTTCTAACTTTCTTTAGACATCTACACTTAATAGTTAATACTTATTAAACTAGGCCTAGTCTAATAATTACAATAATATTTTTTTTATAATTACCGCTTTCAAGAAGGTCACCAAGGCATATTCTTACATTAATCAAAAGCCGTTGTTGTTGAATTTGATGAGAAAATTCACCAATGAAAGAAATTTGGTGAAACTGGCCAAGACAAGATTCGTAGCGGCCTTTTTGACTTTGCAAGCTATGTACTTACAAAATAAGAACTTGAGAGCTTTCATCCTCTGTCCCGAATGGGCTTCAAGTAGATTTGTAAAGGAAGCCTTAGGAAAATAAGTTGCTGCCACTATGATTTTTACACACTTTTGGAACGATGTTATCCGAGATCTTAAGTTTTGTGGTCCTTTGATCAAGGTGCTTCATTTGGTGGATGGGGAAAAAAGCCAACAATGGGCTATATTCATGAAGCAATGGATAAAGACAAGGAAACTATTGAACGGGCATTTGATAATGATCGGAAGCAATATGAGAAAGTCTTTCAAATCATTGATATAAGGTGGACTGACCAACTCCATCAGCCTTTGCATTCGGCCGGCTATATTTTGAACCCAAGATTGTACTTTAAAGCCAACATAAATGAAGAAATAAGTTTCAAAGTGTGGGATAATTACTATTAATATGTTGAGAAGATGGTCCCCGATGTAGCAACACGAGATATACTAGTTGGTGAGCTTGCTAAGTACAAAATAGCAGATGGGTTGTTTGGTTCTGGTCAGGCTATTAGAGCTAGAGACCCAAGGTCATCGAGTAAGTGAATTGGTTTAGTTGTCTTTATATATTTAAGCCTTTAACTTACGTTATTTGACTTATTAAATATTAACCTTTATATTTATTTTTTATAGTTGAATGGTGGTCACTATTTGGTAGTCAAACTCCAACCTTGCAAAAGTTTGCCATGAGAATATTAAGTCTAACTTGTAGCTCATCCGGATGCGAGCGAAATTAGAGTGTGTTTGAACATGTGAGGAGAAGAATTATTACATTCTAATTTCTATATTGCAGCCAACCATTATTAGTATCTACTATCTATTAATTACTCTCTACAACTTATGCGCAACTTCATTCCAAAAAGAGGAATAGACTTGTGTTATCGCGTCTCAATGATCTAGTGTACATTAAGTACAATGGAACATTGAAACGTCATTATAATTCTCATGATATCATTGATCCAATTTTATTGGATAATATTGATGAGGCAAATGAATAGTTATTTGGCAGCCGCGAAGATCAAGAAGATGAACTAGTATATGAGGAAGGTGATCTTAATTAGGGTACTGTTGCTATGGAGGCTAGAGTTGAGGATAATATCTATGGTCTTAGGGTTAGGAGAAGTTCTTCAAGTTAAAGGTCAAGGTCACTTGACAAGGGAAAAGCAAAAGCTACAAGTTCAAGTCAGACTCGGACCCTACTTGATGAAGAATCCGAGGAGGAAGAAGATGAGGGGCAATATAATGAAATTGATATTGGACTTGAAGAGTTTGAAAATATTGAACAAGAATAGACTTTTAGAGTTTTAGTATTGGCTTATTGCTTATTTTATGACTTATGGATTGTTTGATACTTTGAGACATGAGTCATTCAAGTTCTCGACTTTTAGTGTTCACTAGTACTATCTATTTTTAGTTTTTGAATTAAAATATTTGCTAATATATGTTATTTATATTGTGATTTTGATTATTTATATATGCAATTAAATATTATAATTTTTTTATATTAATTAGCACCTCCCTTCAAAAAGGCGAGTGCCTCGCTGCTCGCCTCGCCTCGTGGGGAGGCAGGCCCTTGTCTCTTTTTGTCACCTTTCGCCGTCCAAAACACTAGGGCTGACTGACCCTTAGCCTACTTAGTGTGAGAAACTACTCCCAAAAATATGCATATGCTCTCCATCTGTCACGACCGAATCTATACCTTAGACGAGACAACGTACTTGGAGTCATAAGTAACCCCAAGTCAACCCATGATTTATCATAACACTTATAAACTAAGTAGACATAAGCGGGAGCTTTAAATAAATAAAATCATTTAAGAAAAACTGATTTGACAAAGTCCATATATCTAAAGAATATTACTGAATATCTGAGTCTATGTCTGAAAGCCAACTACTAAATGATGAGTTGCTGGGACAAGCCCCCAACTAACTCTAAAGTCTAATTGAAAGTACCTAACTGAAAATAAATATCGTCCTTGAAAAATGAGGACTCACCAAATGCTACTGCTGGAATCGTCTGAGGGAATCTACTGACGATGTTGGGGCTGAGAACCTGCGCCTGTATCATGATACGATACATCGTAGAAGGTATGGTCAGTACTTTAAATGTACAGAGTAAGCGAGAGATATAGTAAGCATGAAAGAGCAAGTAATAGAACTGAGATGACATGAAATGACCAAGTGAAATACTGAAAACTGATACAATAGAAATATAACTGCTATGGTTAATAGTGACCCTAGTTGATGGTCGTAGATATGTACTGGATCTGAAATACTGAGCTGAGCTAAACTGAACTGAACTGAGACTGTACTGACTAGTGGGAGAGTCTATAACTGACATATAACCACGTGAGCTAAACATGGAGTTCGATGTATACTCCCCATCGATAGGACACAATATACCTTATCAGAGTATAAAGGCATGAACTGGGTGATAACAAATCTGGGGATCGATGGGCCAAGTAACCTACGGTAGCAATGTAGTTCTAGGAACCTGGGTCCACTGGAACCCCGGTCCGCTCGGTGCTAAGTCCTACTCCCGCTAGATAGTCCTAATATGACTACTAAGCTGATAGCTTAAAGCTGGGGCCCAAAACTAAGTCAGGGATACTTATCTAGAAGTACTTTGAGAGTCTTATAGGAGAATACCATAGCTGGTGTTCTTAGACTGGTTTGAACTGCTTATCTGGAAGCGTCGTAGCAGTCCAAAGAACAATCTGATAACTATTAACTGATTCTGATAACTAATATCTGGGAGGCATTACTGAAACCTCACGAAAAGGCTATAGTCAAACTGACCAACTGACGTTTCTGAAAATATTGAAGATACTAATGTTTTGACTGAAACTGGACTCACATGCAACTGATTGAGAATTCAACTAATATTAATAATATGGTAATTCCAACACTGATAGAATCAAGAAACATGAATAACTAATCAATTACGCAAGATTCTAATAGTTGTATTCAAGAGCTAGGGCTAAAAGCATCTTTACAAAAACAAGTTAAAACATGATCACTAGATAGTAAAAATATAACAACAATTAACATGAACAATATTCCACATGATATAGACGGAACATGACTGATAATTTACTCACATTCGAAAACTCAGGGCGTAGAACTGATAAGAAATTTTAGATGGATTTTGGGGCCCAAGGGAAGGACAATTCCCTTGCTAAATTCGTACATACCTGGTGAAGGATTCCTGAGGAAATCCTTGAGAAATTCTAAGAAGAAGAAGTCGAAACCCTTGCCCTGCTCTGGGCTTCTTGACTGTGATTCGACATTCTGACTCTTGAGGGAATGAGGAGTAAACATTGATTACCCCTCTAAATCCCCTGAATATAACCCAAAGCGACATAGTTTAGGGATTAAAAAGATGAAAAGTTACAAAAATACCCCTGAAAAAAATCTAGAAAACTGCCCGATAGGGACCAACGGGTCACACAACGAGTCGTTGGTCGACAACACGACTTGTTGGGACCAGTCGTCTGTCCTGGGTTTAAACCTTGGGCCTAGTGGAACTGGCAATGTGTGGGGACCATGACTCATTGGATGAACAAATGGGTTGTTGGTACCTCCCGTGGCCACTGGCAGGGTCTTGAACCAAAACACTAGGCCCCCTCCTCTAACGGGTAACACCACGACTTGTTGGTTGATCCAATGAGTCATTATCTGCTCTTGTCCTAGATACTGGAATTTCTTGGGCTTGGCTCACGGATGGAAACAACAACTCGTTGTATGGGACAATGGGTCGTTGTTTTCCATTTTTGCCACTAGAAATGACTTTCTTACCTTCTCCCGGCGACTCAACAGGACGTGTTGTTGTTCTCTTCCATGACCCGTTACTAGGCTCATTGGTTTTGAAGGGACTTCCTGCAAGCCTGGAGATGAGTCAGACAATGAGTCACTACAACTGACCACGACTAATTGTTTGGGTTGTTATGAGAAACATTTTTCTGGTTCTTTTGGGTTTTTCATGCAAGGTATGAGTTTGACCTAGGAAAGTTTTGGGGTGTTACAATATCTCCCCTAGGGATCATTCGTACTCGAATGAAAGCTAAAACTACTAAAAAACTAGGAAGAGAGCTGTAATTCCTAGACTGAGACTATGAACTGATTTCTGAAGGAATGACTGACTCCCAACTGATTTAACCATGCTAAAAGAGTTGATGCAACTAGGATGCATATTGAAAATCTGAATAGAGCTGATGAGTACGGAACTGAATATAGTATCAAGGAGGAATCTAATACCTCATGCTGAAACTGAACTGGAAGAAAATAAATAAGGGTATTTGGAGATCATGTCTGCTTCTACCTCCCATGTGGCTCCCTCAACTAGATGGTTCCTCCAAAAGTCTTTCACTGAAGTGATTTCCTTGTTCCTCAGCTTACAGACCTGACGATCTAGGATCTGAACTAGGACCTCTTTGTAAGAGAGACTATCCTTCACTCCCATGCTGTCTAGTGCCACAACTGAAGTCGGATCACAGATGCACTTCTTCAATAGTGACACATGGAACACTGGGTGCACAGAGGCTAACTCTGGATGTAATTCTAATTCATATGACACAGTGCCAGTTCGTCTCAAAATTCTGTAGGGTCCTACATATCTCAGACTGAGTTTCCCTTTATTTCCAAACTTCATCACCCCCTTCATGGGTGAAATTTTCAGGCAAACCCAATCATCTACAGAAAATTCTAACTCTCTTCTCCTCAAATCAACATAGGATTTCTATCGACTTTGAGCTGTTTTCAACCCTTCCCTGATAAGTTGCACTTTCTGTATAGCTTCATGGACTTAGTCTGGCCCTATCAAGGTAGATTCACTAACTTCAAACCATCCTATAGGAGACCTACACCTTCTACTAGATAATGCCCCAAACAGGGCCATCTAAATACTGGAGTGGTAGCTGTTGCTTACGCAAACTCACTGATAGGTAGGTGATCATCCCAACTGCCCTTGAAGTTGATCACACAAGCTCTCAGCATATATTCTAAGGTCAGAATAGTCCATTCCTCTTGTACATCGATCTGAGGGTGAAAAGCTATGATGAGCTTGACCTAAGTACCAAGTCCTTTCTAAAATGATTTCTAGAAATGCGAGGTGAACTGGGTGCCTCTACCTGAAATAATGGACAAGGACAGCCCATGCAATTTGACAAACTACCATATGTATAGCCTAGCATAATCCTCGACTGAGTCTGTAGTTTTAATTGGGAGGAAATGTGCTGACTTGGTTATCCAATCCACTATCACCCAAATTGAGTCATGTTGTCGGCGAGTATGAGGTAGACCTATAATAAAGTCCATATTCACTTCTTCCCACTTTCAGGTGGGTATGCTGATATCTTGAGTCATACCCCCGGGTATTTGATGTTCCACCTTGACCTGCTGGCAGTTCAGGCACTTAGCCACAAATTATGAAATGTCTCTTTTTATGCCGTTCCACCAGTAGATATCCCGTAGATCACGGTATATTTTAGTGGCACCTAGTTGGATAGAATATTTGGAATTGTGTGCTTCTTCCAGTATCTATTGTCTCAAGTCTCCTACATCTGGTACACATAGTCTGCCTTGGTAACAAAGCACACTATCTCCCCATTTGGAGAAAGGCTCCACTTCTTTTCTGAGAACTGCTTCTTTTAGCTTAAACAGTATGGGATCTTCATCCTGCCTTGGCTTAACTTCAACAACAAATGAGGAATCTGACCCACTTTAAATTACTACTCCGCCTTCAGCTGAATCAACCAACTGCACTCCCAATCGGGCTAACCTGTGAATATCTTTTGCTAGTCCTTTTCTGCCCTCTTCATCATGAGCAACGCTCCCCATGGACATTCTGCTTAGGGCATCAGTCACCACATTGGCCTTGCCAGGGTGGTATAGCACACTCATGTCATAGTCCTTTAGTAGCTCCAACCACCTTCTCTAACGAAGATTCAAGTCCTTCTGACTGAACACTTATTGAAGGCTCTTGTGATCAGTGAAAACATTCATGTGAACCCCATAAAGATAATGCCTCCATATCTTCAAAGCAAACACCACCACTGCCAATTCAAGATCATGACTCGGATAGTTCTTTTCATGAACCTTGAGCTGTCTAGAGGCGTAAGCTATCACCTTATCCTGCTGCATCAAAATGCAACCAAGCCAAACTCTGGAAGCATCACAATATACCATGAACCCCTCTATTCCTTCTGGTAAGGTTAAAACTGGAGCAATAGTGAGTCAAGTCTTCAACTCTTGGAAACTCTTCTCACATGCATCTGACTATTGAAACTTCACCTTTTTCTGAGTTAGCTTAGTCAGAGGAGATGCAATAGAGGAAAATCCTTCTATGAATCATTGGTAATATCCGGTTAAACCAGAAAACTTTTGATATCTATTTGGGAAGTAGACCTTGGCAAGTCTTTCACCGTTGCTATCTTTTGAGGATCTACCTGAATACCCTCAATTGAGACCACGTGATCAAGGAAAGTCACAGACTTCAACCAGAATTGACATTTGCTAAATTTAGCGAATAGCTGGTGGTCTCTGAGAGCCTGTAGCACTATCCTCATATGATTAACATGTTCTTCCTCATTTCTGGAGTATACCAGAATGTCATCATTGAATACAATGATGAACATATCTAGATACTGCTTGAAAACCCTGTTCACAGGTCCATGAAAGTTGTAAGGGCGTTAGTTAGTCAAAAGGATAAACCATGAATTCATAATGACCATACCGAGTTCTGAAGGTTGTTTTTCGGTATGTCACATTCTCTGACTCTAAGATGGTGATACCCTGATGTGAGATTTACCTTGAAAAAACAACTGGCTCGTTGATGCTTATCGAACAAGTCATCAATCCTGGGTAGCGGATACCTTTTCTTAACTGTAACTTTGTTCAGTTGATGATAGTCTGTCACGTCCCGAGTCTATACCCTGGACGAAACACGGTACTTGGAGTCACATGTAATCCCAAGTCAACCCTTGGTCTATCATACACTGGTATTCTGAGTAAAATATGCATAGAGGAAGCTTTGAAATAATACATACTAGCATTTATGAAAATTATAAACTGAACATAGAGATTTAAAATATTTGAGAATCTAAAATCAAGTTTGTGTCTTAAAGCCATCTAATTGAGGAGTTGCTAGGACAGGCCCCCAGCTAACTCTAAGTCTAACTGAAAATTATAAAGAAAACTGAAATCAATAAAATAACGCACTCGAAATATGAGGACTCACATTGTTGCTGCATATAGATAGATCCGAATGAAATCGGCTATCGGTGCTGGGTCTGAGAACCTGCGGTTGTATCATGAAACAATACAACATAAAAGTATGCATCAGTATGAATGTACTGAGTAAGTGAGGGAAACATAAATAATATGAAAGAACTAGCGACTGAACTGAAATAACATGAAATGACCAACTGAAAATACTGAAAACTGTTATAATTGGAATACAACTGATATGGTCGAGAATGACCCTGACTGATGGTTATAACATTCCCTAAGTCTGAAATATTGAGTCTGAGATACTACACTGAACTGATTTGAACTGAGAAATCTGAGAGTGAACTAAACTGACTAGTGGAAGAGTCTATAACCGACATATAACCACGTGAGTTAGACGTGGAGTCCGATGTATACACCTCACTGGTAGGACCCAATATACCTTGCCAGGGTATAAAGGCATGGACTGTGAGACTCACTGTCAGAGGGGGGCCAATATAACCTACGGTGGCAACGTAGTTTTGAAACCTGGGTGCGCTGGAACCCCGACCCTTTCGGTGCTAATTCCTATTCCCACTGGATAATGCTATCACGACTACTACTGATAAGCGGATAGCTCGATATTGGACCACAAGACTATAACTGACTTAGGGGTACTGTCTGAGAGTTCCCTGAGCATCTTATAGGACTGAATTTGGAAACTGAGTTTTAAGACTGGTCAGAGCTGCTTATCTGGAAGCGTCGTAACCGTCTAAAGAAAAAACTGATAACTGAACTGGGGTCCTGGGGCTGGTCAGAGCTATAAAACTAGAATGTCATGACTGCCTAATGGACCAAATAAACTATATTCTAAGTATGATTCTGATAGTTGAGAGGCACCATTGACAGCTCGGGAAAAGACTAAAGTCAAACTGATCAGCTAACATTTCTGACTAGCACTGGATTTTCTAGTACTTTGACTAAAACTGAACTGCCAATTTTGAGTAATACAAAGTATATAGACTTTCTGACTGAATTTTGAATAACATACATGTAACTGAGTTTCTAAGACATACAATTATTATAGAAGCCCGTAACTCTGAAAGATGCAAGCAATTCTCAAGAATTCAATGCTTAAACAAGATTCTAATTTCTGACTTTTCAAGAGCTAGGGCTAAATTCCTAATTCAATGGACAAGTATCATTTTAGTTACAAACTAGTGGAAAATAGCTAAAATTAACATAGGATAGGATTCCACATGAATTAATCAAAGAACGATAACAATATCTTCAAATTCGCAATCTCAGGCCTAGGATTTAAAGTGAACAGAGAGAGAGTTTTGGGGGACGCAAGGGGAGAACAATCTCCTTGCTGAATTCCCACATACCTGTAGAAGAAACCCTGGTGAAAATCCCTGAGAAAAATTGAGAAGAATATCAAACCCTTGCTCATGCTCTTTGCTTTCAGAAGAGTTCTTACATTCTGATTTTTTAGAGGATGAGAGAAAGAATATGGGAGAAATCATTGGTTACCACTTATAAAAACCCCTAAATGAACCCAAAACTAAATGTTTTAGGGACTAGGTAGGTGGGAAATTACAAAAGTAAACCTGAGATTTAAATCTAAAATCTGGCCGGCAAGAACCAACGGGCCTCAGAATGGGTCGTTGGTCAAAACAACGGTCCATTGAAGCTAGCCGTGGTTTCTGGGTTCAGAAACTAAGTTCAATAGGGTGATCCACGGTTGGGTACAACGGTATCTTAGAAGTAACAACGGGCCGTTGATACCTCCCGTTGGAACAGGTAAGGAAACTGGGCCTGGAGACCACAAATCAACACAATGACTCGTTAGTAAAACCCACTGGTCATTGTATCCTCTCATAGTTCCCACTGCTGGGGGTCAATAAATAGAGGACTGGTGGTAACAACGGATCATTGGAAGCAGCAACGGTCCGTTGTTCCCTCTCGTTGTCACAGGGAAGGCTTGGTAATCCTCTAAACTCAGGATTCAACGGACGACAGGATGGCTCGTTGTCTGGGTCATCCTATGTCTCGTTGTTTCCCCCTGGTAAGGACCTACTGCAACCCATGACCCTCTATAATGGTCTGTTGGTTCCACCAATGGTCCGTTGTGTGGGTCGTCTGAGATCGAAAAATTTCTAATGTTCCTCTGGTTTTTCAAGCAATGCTTGAAATTGGTCTAGAAATGTTTCGGGGTGTTACATAGTTGATACATATTTTGAGAGTACCGTTTTTCTTTCGCACGAACAACACTGGAGCACCTTATGGAGAGATGTTGGGCCAGATGAAACCCTTATCAAGTAGGTCTTTTAGTTGTTCTTTCAACTTTGTAAGCTCAGCTGGAGCCGTTTCGTAAGGAGGAATGGAGATGGGCTGAGTGTCTGGAAGAAGGTCTATGCTGAAGTCTATTTCTCGCTCGGGAGGGACTCCAAGAAATACGTCAGGGAATTCTAACAACTGGAAATGACTGGAAAGTTAGGGTCTCAGAGCTGGAATCTTTGACCCAAACTAGGTGATAGATGCACCCTTTATAAATGAGTTTCCTTGCCTTGAGGTAGGAAATAAACAAACCCTTAGGCGCGAAACTACTACCCATCCACTCTAGAACTGACTCATTTGGAAAATGAAATATGACGACTCTAGTTCTGCAGTCGATTGAGGCATAACCGGAGTGTAGCATATTCATGCCAAGGATGAGGTCAAAATCGACCATGTCTAACTCTACTAGATCAGCTAGAATAACTTTACTCAATACTGAGACTAGTAAGTTTTTCTACACCCGACTGGCTCTAACTGTCTCACCAACTGGGGTAGAGACTGAGAATGATTCTGAGAGGACATCTAGACTGATTTCAAACTGGAAAGCTACATAAGGAGTCAGGAATGATAGTGTGGCTCCTAGATCTAGTAGGATATACACATCTATATGGAAGAGACTTAACATACCTGTGACCAGGTTAGGTGACCTCTCCTGATCTCGACGAGAGGACAAAGCATAAAAGCGGTTTTGGCACTGACTGCCATCCATACTTGAAGTGTTACCTTGCTGAGCTAGACGGCCTGCTGAGGCTGCTGAAGTGGTAGACTGTGATCTCCCCCATCCTGCTAATGGACATTCTTTTAGCCGGTGACCTAGCTGTCCACACCTAAAGCAACCCTCTTTTTTCTAGAGGCATTCACATGGATGCTTCTATCCACACTTAGGGCAAGGTGGATAATGGTTGCTGACACTGTAACTCTGGGACTAAGAGCCAGATTCTCCACCCTTCCGATCCTTACGAGACTGGAAAGTAGGGGTGCTGGTAGAAGTGGGTGGTGGAGCCCTCTACTGCTGCTGCCACCGGACCTCTGGTGGCCATAATCCGATTGATCAGTTCTAGCCCGCTCTTTATCTTTCAACTTTTCTGCCTCAATCTGTTGGGCATGAATGATGAGGCTGGAGAGGTCAATATTCCTTATGAGCATCGCGGTCTTGCACTCCTTAAATACCAGGTTCAATACCCCATTGACGAATTTAAGCGTGCGAGCCCTTGGATTAGCTACCATCTCTTGAGCATACCTTGATAACCGCATGAACTCCAATGCATATTCCTCCACGGTCCTGTTACCCTATTTTAAGTTCATGAACTCTGCGACCTTAGCCTCCCTCAACTCCTGAGGAAAGAATCTGTCTAGGAATTCTGTGGTGAACTCTTCCCATTCGACTGGCTCTGGTCTCACTGGTCCTCCTTCCTTTCACTGATCGTACTAAATTTGATCCACGCCTATCAACTGGTAGGTATCCAGATCAACACTCTCAGCGGAACTAACACCCATGATCCCGGTGATCATCCGCACCTCATCTACAAACTCCTGTGGGTCCTCTCCCACCTTGGATCCATGAAAAGATGGAGGTTCATTTGGGTGAAATCCAGAACTCTAGCAGCTATTGTGGACCCATTTTTGTTCACCGAAACCACTTGCTGGTTCACTTGATTAGTCACTGTCTGAGCTAGTAGCTGGATCGCCACTCTGAATTCTGCTGAGGACACTTGATCATCCAGAGGGGCTGCCGGAGCTGGTGGGGCTAGTCAGCTAGCGTTGCTAGCCCTTCTTCCATTTCCTCGTCTTGGAGGCATAGTTTTATTTAAACGAAGTAGAGCACAAGTTAAGAGAGTGTTTCTGGAATTGACTTCAACACATGATAATGAGTATGGACAAAAGGGAGTTTTCCTAATAATGTCTCATAGCCTCTCCATCATAAGTGTGGCGTGCTTCACACCCATGAAAATGACTCTACTTAACGCGACTTTCAGACATCCTAGGATACTCTAAACCTAGTTCTCTGATACCAAGTTTATCACGATCCGAGTCCATACCCTGGATGAGACACAGTACTTGGAGTCACAAATAATCCCAAGTCAACCCATGGTCTATCATAACACTGGTAAACTGAGTAGACATAAGCGGAAGCTTAAAATAAATAAAATCATTTAAGAAAAATTGATTTAACAAAATCCATACATCTAAAAAATCATACTGAATATCTGAGTCTATCTTTGAAAGACAACTACTAAATGACGAGTTGCTGGGACAATCCCCTAGCTAACTCTAAAGTCTAATCGAAACTAACTGAAAATAAATATAGTCCTCAAAAAATGAGGACTCACCAAATGCTACTGCTGGTATCATTTGAGGGAATCTACTGATGATGCTGGGACTGAGAACCTGCGCCTGTATCTTGATACGATATAGCATAGAAGGTATGTGTCAGTACTTTGAATGTACTGAGTAAGCGAGACATATAATAAGCATGAAAGAGCAAGTAGCAGAACTGAGATGACATGAAATGACCAACTGAAATACTGAAAACTGAAACAACTGAAATATAACTGATATGGTCAATAGTGACCCTGGTTGATGGTCATAGATATGTCATGGATCTAAATACTGAGCTGAGCTAAACAGAACTGAACTGAGACTGTACTGACTAGTTGGAGTGTATAACCGACATATAACCGCGTGAGCTAAACGTGGAGTTCGATGTATACGTCACATCAATAGGACACAATATACCTTTCTAGGGTATAAAGTCATGAACTGGGTGATAAAAAATCTGGGGCTCGATGGGCCAAGTAACCTACGGTGGCAACGTAGTTCTTGGAACCTGGGTGCGCTAGAACCTCGGTCCGCTTGGTGCTAAGTCCTACTCTCACTGGATAGTCCTAACATGACTACTAAGCTGATAGCTCAAAGATGGGGCCCAAGACTAAGTCAGGGATACTTATCTGGAAGTACCCTAGGAGTCTTATCGGACCGAATACTGTAACTGGTGTCCTAAGACTGATAAGAGCTGCTTACCTAGAAGCATCGTAACTGTCTAAAGAATAAATTGATAACTGATAACTGATATCTGGGAGGCATTACTGACACCTCAAGAAAAAACTATAGTCAAACTGATCAGCTGATGTTTCTGAAAATATTGAAGATATTAACATTTTGACTGAAACTGGACTAGCATGCAACTGACTGAGAATTAAACTGATGTTAATAATATGGGAATTCCAACACTGATAGAATCAAGCAACATGAATAACTAATCAATTATGCAAGACTCTAATTGTTGTATTCAATTACTAGGGCAGAAACCATCTTTACGGGAATAAGTTACAACATGACCACTAGATAGTGAAAATATAGCAGCAATTAACATGAACAATATTCCACATGATATAGACGGAATCTGACTGATAATTTACTCACATTCGAAAACTCAGGGCCTAGAACTGATTAAAAAATTTATATGGATTTTGGGGCACAAGGGAAGGATAATTCCCTTGCTAAATTCCCACATACCTGGTGAAGGATTCCTGAGGAAATCTTTGAGAAATTCTGAGAAGAAGAAGCCGAAACCCTTGCCCTGCTCTATGCTTCTGACTGTGATTCTACGTTATGACTCTTGAGGGAATGAGAGGAATGAGGAGTGAACATTGATTACCCCTCTAAATCCCCTGAATATAACCCAAAACGACCTAGTTTAGGGATTAAAAATGTGAGAAATTACAAAAATGCCCCTAAAAAAATCTGAAAAACTGCCCGATAGGGACCAATAGGTCACACAACGAGTTGTTGGTCGACACCACGACTCATTAGGACTAGTCTTTGGTCCTGGGCTTAAACCTTGAACCTATTGGAACTGGAAACGGGTGGGGACTATGACTCGTTGGACGAAAAAACGGGTTGTTGCCTTCTGTGGCCACCGGCAGGGTCTTGAACCAAAACATTGGGCCCCCTCCTCTAAAGGGTGACACCACAACTCATTGGTTGATCCAACAAGTAGTTATCTTCTCTCACCATGGCTACGGGAATTTCTTGCTTTGCTCACAGATGGAAACAACGACTTGTTGTATGGGACAACGGGTCATTGTTTTCCCTCGTTGCCACTTTAAATGACTTTCTTACCTTCTCCTAACGGTTTAACAGGACAGGTCATTGGTCTCTTCCACGACCCATTACTGGGCTTGTTGGTTCCGAAGGGAATTCCTACAGGCCTGATGATGACTCAGACAACAGGTCATTATAGCTAACCACGATTCGTTGTCTGGACCGTTCTGAGAAAAATTTTCTGGTTCTTCTGGATTTTTCATGCAAGGTCTGAGTTTGGCCTAGAAAAGTTTTGGGGTGTTACACCATCATTTTTCAAAGAAGATGAACCATCGTCTAGTGACGAAGATAACTCATAACATACATGCTTGAATCTGAAATCATAACATGAGGAGCCTTGGCTCAAACCATACCACAAGCTAAAAAGAGTGGGAGTCTAGACTCCAAAATCCATGTGGTTAGCTAATACATGAAGTTTAGATAAATCATGAAATATACTTGATTATATGGGCTTGCCCAATACTAAACATGCTTGACATAGACTTGATCATTCGAAAACATGAACATAGGCATGGGTAATCCGAAATCATACTTTCATCATATACTTCTCATCATGCTTGAATGCATATATCATATATCTCAACTTTCATGAACTTTAATGGATGGGAATCATAATTTATAAAACTTAAAAACATAATTTATAATTGAAAATATTGTAAAATATTTTCATCAATCATAATTAAACATTAGAAACATGCATAGGTCATACCAATGATCGATACTTAAAGAATTCACACATTGGATAAAACCCTATAGATTCATCAACTAGAATTTCATGAATTGAAGAGGGATTGGGAATGGGTGTGGATGAACACCCATTCATAACCCTACATACCTGGAAGAATCTGATTTCACCAACCCTCTTGATGGTCCAATGGAATTTGGGGAAGGACTTGATGAATCCTAAGCTTGATCACCAAGACTGTATTAAAGAGAATAGGTTTAGAATGAACTTAACCCTCATAAAACACCTCTTTCTGAGCTTAAAACAACGCAGTATAGGCCTTAGGAACTTAGGAATTACGAAAAAGCCCTTAATAAATTAGCAGAAAAATACTCACTGCTAGTCCCAATGAGGGACTGGATAACTCGTGCCCTATGCCACGACTCATGGTCTTCCTCTCGTGATCAGCATTGAAATTTCTCTTTTGAGGGTCACCATGAGGGACATCACGATTGTGGTGTACCTAACGACTCGTGGTGACCAAGTCGTTACCAACACTGTCCAAATTCTTCAATCTACCATCAACACTTGACCAAGGCTAACACAACGAATCGTGGTGTTAACCACGACTCATGGTCACCCCAAAATCTCAAAAACTCAACCAAGTCCAACCTCTTCCACACGAGTCACTTAATGACTCGTGGTGCACCCAATGGGTGGTGTAGAAAATTCTGTTTTCTCCGTTTAAACCCTCGGGTCTGATCTTAGGGCTTTTGGGGTATTACAAAATCGCTTAGTCGATCTCTTCTCGCCATCGCCGTCATTTTCCTTTGCATTTCCATTGTTATTTGACGGCTCCTTAAAATTAGGGAAAATCAACTAAATGTTATTTACTCGAAAATACATAACCTTTTTGTGTAGTACTTTAAAATCTTTGAAATAAGTAACAAATCTTAACATTAAATAATACTCTATTCGTTCTTTTTTAGTTGATAGGATAAAATTTACATATTTTTTAAGAAAAATTTAATAGGGATTATAATTTAACTAATATAATTTTATTAATGGATAAGTACTTTTTGAAGATATACAATAACCATTCTCTTCGTATTCTAGAGTGACTTTAGTAGTATGAGTAGAATTGGAAAAAATGATCAATTATTTCTTGAGTTTCTAGATTGACAACTATTTTAGGATAAATATTTTTAGTATACCTCTCAACTAAAAAGAAACCGTTAGTGCAATATCTAGTATGACCTAGAAGAACAAAAAGCTTTAAGGCTTTAAATGTGTTTGCAATGTATTTTTGGCAGACACGAGATATGATGCTGGTTATTCCTATGATAATTTTAATATGTTGAAATGTTATTTACAACTCCAATAATAATATTTGTTTGTGCTTATTTATGTCAAGTATTGATGCAAATACACGACATGCTAGGCTCGACCTCAGTAGTTAATAATGAAAGAACTGTTTAGCCAAAAAAAAAAGTTTACTTGGTGCAATAGATAAACTAAATTTGTCTACTTATTAATATTGTCTAGAAAAAATATAAATAAAAAATCATTTTAAAAAGTTAATGCACCGATGCTCCATTTCAATTTATTCCATCTAATATCAATAATTCAAACATATGCAATTCCTTATTAGTTATCTAATATTACTCCATATGAGTTGTGGATAAATAAAGTTTATTTGAATGATACTGGAACGTACATCCAAAGAAAACTCCATCGTGTAGATAGTATGCTGGTTCTCACAGCTTCTTTTCCACCAGGCAACATAGAGAGGATATAGAGAGTAGGATCAACTCGGACAAATTACTAAGTCGGTCTCCTCCGCCATGGACATGATTGTCCTCTGCATCTCCATGGAGTAAAACCTTCAATTGCAGTTTGATGAAGCTTCTTTGAGTTTATAACTATAACCTAGGTCGGTCAGTTCAGATCAAATGAGGCATTAATCTGCCTAATATGTAATCTATTTATTTATCGTATGTTGTTCGTCATTGAATAAGATATTAATTAGAACTTTGAATGAAACACATAAGGTCAATTACAATAAAAGATCCAGAGATATCTAACTAGATTCATAATAGCTCAATCAAAAGTTTGCAACGTTAGGAATACAATATGAACCTCAGAAGCGACCATGGCAAAAGTGATGGAGTAAACGGAAGAAGTTATCTCATGACAAAATGGATTGGCTTATCAAATATAACATGTATTCAGCTCGAATCAGTATTACATTTTCTGTTGTTCAGATGTTATTGGGTTTTCAAACTTCTGCTTAAGCATATTTTAATATTTCAGTTTTCGCGTTTTGTATGCTCTTAGCTATTGTGTTCATGTCATGGGTCGACTTGGAGCCTCTCGGGTTTCCTTGTCCCGTGTCTCTATCCAGGCCTATATTCGGATCGTGACATATTTCTTTTAAAATAACAATGCCATTTTTATAGTTTGTATTAATAGCATGGAATACATGTGCAATGCACGTTCTCAATGACTAAACGATCATTAAAATTAATTGATCACGTATATACTTTTAAAGATATTTTTAATGCTAGTATAAGATTTTGGTTTATTAGTGTAACACCCCAGAACTTTCCTAGACCAAGCTCAGACCTTGCATGAAAAACCCAGAAGAACTAGAAAATTTTTCTCAAAACGACCTAGATAGCAAGTCATGGTCAGCTGTAATGACCCATTGTCTGAGTTGTCGTCAGGCCTGCAGGAAGTCCATTTGGATCCAACGAGCCCAATAACAGGTCATGGAAGAGACCAATGGCCCGTCCTGCTGAGATGTTAGGAGAAGTCCGAGAAGGTAAGAAAGTCATCCCAGTACAACGAGGGAAAACAACGACCCGTTGTCCCACACAACGAGTCATTGTTTCCATTCGTGAACCAAGCCTTGGAAATTCTAATGGAAAATTCTAATGGAAAGGACGAATGGTGGCAATGACCCGTGGGATGGACCAACGAGTCGTTGTGTCGCTATTTGGTACGGGTCCAAGCTCAAGTTCAAAAATCCCTTCGGTAACCATGAGAGGAACCAACGCCCCGTTGTTGTGTCCAACGAGTCATTGTCCCCTCTAATTTTCCAGTTCCAGCAAGCCTAGAGCTCTAGGCCCAAGACCAATGATTGGTCCCAACAATTCATGGTAACAACCAACGACTCGTTGTGTGACCCATTGATCCCCTGTCGGCAATTTCCATATTTTTCTTCTAGGGTTATTTTAGTAACTTCCCATCTTTTAATCCTTAAACTATGTTATTTTGGGTTATATTCAGGGATTTATAGGGGTAATCAATGTTCATTCTTCATTCCTCCCATTCTCTCAAAGTCAAAAATGTAGAACTTAGTCAGAAAGCACAGAGCATGAGCAAGGGTTCGATTTTCTTCTCAGATCTTCTCAAGGGTTTTCTCCAGGGTTTTCATCACCAGGTATGTGAGAATTTACCAAGAGAATTGTCCTTCCCTTATTCCCCAAACCCCATTTAGATTTTCTTATCAGTGCTAGCCCTGAGGTTTCAAAATTTAGTAATCTTTCAGTCAGAATTTGATTAAATTCATGTGGAATGTTGTTCATATTGTTAGCTGTTATTTTTCCACTACATAGAAATCATGTTGATACTTGCTTCCTGTAAATGGGTTTTAGCCGTAGTTATTGAATATAGAAATTAGGGTCTTGCACAATCGTATAGACATAATGTTGCTTGACTCTATCAGTGCTGGAATTCCATGTTATTATTATTAGTTAAATGCTCAGTCAGTTGCATGCTAGCTTAGTTTCAGTCATCATGTTAATATCTTCAGTATCTTTCAGTAATGTCAACTGATCAGTTTGACTATAGTCTTTTCTTGAAGTGTCAGTAATTCCTCCCAAATATCAGTTATCAGAATTAGTTATCAGTTAACATTTAGTTCTACAGACAACTACGACGCTTCTAGATAAACAACTCTGACCAGTCCTAGAACACCAGTTATAGTATTCAGTCTGATAAGACTCTAAGGGTACTTCTAGATAAGTATTCCTGACCTAGTCTTGGACCCCAGCTTTAAGTTATCAACTTAGTAGTCATATTAGGACTATCCAGTGGGAGTAGGACTTAGCACTGAGCGCACCCAGGTTCCCAGAATTACGCTGCCACTGTAGGTATTTTATTGGCCCAACGGCCTCAGACTTGTGATAACCCAGTTCATGCCTTTATACTCTACCAAGGAATATTGGGTTCTATCAATGGGGAATATACATCGAACTCCACGGTTAGCTCACGTGGTTATATGTCGGTTATAGACTCTCCCACTAGTCAGTATAGTCTCAATTCAGTTCAGTTTAGCTCAACTCAGTATCTCAGATCCAGGACATGTCTATGACCATCAGCCAAGGTCATTATTGACCATATCAGTTATATTTCAGTTGTACCAGTTTTCAGTATTTTAGTTGGTCATTTCATGTTATTTAAGTTCAGTTACTTGTTCTTTCATGCTTATTACATCTCTCACATACTCAGTACATTCAAAGTACTGATGCATACCTTCTATGTTGTATTGTATTATGATACAAGTGCAGGTTCTCAGTCCCAGCATCATCAGTAATTTCCCTCAAACAATATCAGCAGCAGCATTTAGTGAGTCCTCATCTTTTGAGGACGATATTTATTTTCATCTAGTTAATTTTAGTTAGACTTTAGAGTTAGTTGGGGGCTTGTCCCAGCAACTCATCATTTAGTAGTTGTCTTTCAGACATAGACACAGATATTGAGTATAATTTTTCAGATGTTTGACTTTTGTCAAATCAATGTTCTTAAATGGTTTTTTTTATTTAAAGCTTCTGTTTATGTTTTCTCAGTATACCAGTGTAATGATAGACCATGGGTTGTCTTGGGTTCACTTATGGCACCAAGTACCGTGTCTCGTCCAGGGTGTAGACTCGGGTCATGACAATTAGTTGTTGCTATACTTCATTGGTAAGTGTGCTTTTCTCTAGCTTTCTACTTTTCTAAAAAAGTCTTTCACCTTCAACTCAATATAACTTTGAGTACATTTGTGTTTTGTGATGATATTATATCTAAAATGATATTAGTTACACCATTCAAAAACATTTGTACAAGTTAACATGGAAAATACGTGCAACACACGTGTCCAAAAAAATTTTTTGGTGTGTGTATTTTATTGAAATACTGGAAAAAGATTTAAAGTTATACTAAATCAGAAAAGGAAAAATCTATACAATACTGAATTATAGTCCCGAAAACTATTTTTAACTTTTTTCCTGAATAAACCATAAAAGATATACTAGATCATATTACAATACCACAGAATATGAAACAAAATTAGAAACGGTCCCCCTATATTTTATGTATGTTAAATATGATCACTTAAATTTACTTATGAGAGATGTTAAAAATTTTCATATATATATATACTTATGAGGTATTTAGTCATTCAAGTTTGTCAATAGTGAGTATTTTTTTCATTGTAAAATATTTTTACGACGGTTATTAACAAAAGTTAGTATCTAAATATATTTAATTCTAAACTCAATTGTTATTGTATATTAATTTGCAATAAGCTTTATGTTACACCCCGTGAAATGGTAATAGTTAGTAAGCATACGCATGGGTTGTGATGAGTGAAGAGAGCTTGACGCGTGAGGGAAAAGACTCGGAAGCAGGGTCGGGAGAGGCCACACCGCGAGGCCTTGGGCAGCGCGGCGCGCCAGGAGAGCCAGCACCCTGGGAGGCGCGGTGCGGTACCCTCCCTAGCACGTTGGCTAGCGCGAGGAATACCCATACACCGTCCTACACTTACATATATACTTCCCTTGTTCAATTTTAAATCATTTGTAAAGTATTCTTCCGCCAGAGGTGAGAGAGCACGCAACTTTCAATCAATTTTCGTCAAATTACGCTACCAAATGCTGTCAAAACGTAAATTAACTTTAGGTAACGAATTTTAGGCCAACGGAAAGCATTTCTATGGAGTTATTTCTTTAAAATTCGCTCGGCATACCGGATCTCCGTCGAGTAAAAGTTATTAGAATTGCTCCAAATTGAATCTTAAACGGCCACATGTATTAGGTAAGCGTTTCTCCCATCTGAACTCTCAAGAAATTAAAGGTTTTCGGTCGAGTTATTAAGAGTTGAATTATAGTTTCTATTATTATCAAAAGTTATCATTATTTGCCGAATTTAGTATTGAAATTAGCTCTATTCTCTCAGCATAGGGGTTGCAGTTAGGTGGAACCGCCTTTTACAAGTTGAAACTTGCCAGTTAATCGAAAATCAACATTTGAGATATGTTAAGGCTAATTCCTTCGGCAAGTTATTCCTGTCGTATTGTAATAGGACCTAAATCCTTGTAAGAAACTTAAAAGCATGAATATGGTGGTTAGCTGCTACTATTAGTTTGAGATTAGCGTTTTCTATTTAGATTAGGACTGACCCTGCCCTATATAGCCTTCCGTTGTCCAACCTCAGGGTTACTAGCTGTGTCATGCCTATGGGGCTATATAGATTGCTCCAAGGAGCTATATGTTGTCCCAAGGGACTATGCTGAGACCCAAGAGCCATATTACAGTCCACTCCATGGCTGGACTATTATTTTTATGTCGTATCAGCATCACTGACCCTCGTCGATCCTGGTGCCCAGGGTGCAATTACAAGAGTCCACCGGACTCAGACACAGCTATAGGAGTCGAGTAGGCTCAGTTGCAGACCTAGGGGATAGGCGGTTGGCTATAGTTACCTGTTGACTTATTTTGACCTTGTTAGGGATATATAGATTGAAGTGTGCTTGTCAAGGCTTATGGGGGGCCCGGGGGGTTATTCTGTGCTGGTTGTACCCTCCGGGCTTATGGAGCCCAGATAAGGTTCTTGTTTGCGTTGTTCATTATTAGTTATACAGTAGGTTGTAGGGCATGCAAGTGGTAACTCTTATCCTTCCTATTGAATCGTTTTCAATTTGATTATCAGTATTATTCAGTAATTTTCATTACTAACCTTACATATTCGGTACATATTGTAATGACGTCCATCTTTGGTGCACTGAATCACTTGCCTGCAAGTACAGTTAGATGCAATTTAGGACCTCCCTAGTCATCGGCCAGGGTCAACAGTCTAATCAGTTACTTTACTCTAAGGTTGTTAGTTAGAAGGTTTTTTCTTTTGTTGTACAGTTTATGGGTAGGTCGGGGCCCTGTCCCGACCATTATTCTACTCTTAGAGGCTTACAAGCTACATATTCTCACTTGTCGGTTTTGGTTGTTGCCGTGTGGGGCCTATGTATGTTTATTTTGTGTGATGGCCATGTGGGGCCTAGTTTAGCTTCTAGTTAGCAGCCTTGTCGGCTATAGTATAGTTATGAGTACCTTTTTTCTTTCTTCCATAACTAGACAGCATGGTCGTTTTGTCGGCCCGCATAGGAGCCTCCTTTATTGTGTATTGTTGGTTAGCTGTTTTTTTTACAGGTGGCTATGTGGCCTTGTCGGCCGGAGGCTATGTTTACAGTTGAGATATAACTCGTTGTTTTCTTTATTTGCAAAGTAGGCATGCACCAGAAGTGTATAAGCCCAGTTAGGTCAGTTCAAATCCTCGTATGGAACCAAGTGCTAGTCATGCCTCCCGAGGTGGGACGTGAAAACTTGGTACCAGAGAAGGTCGTATCCTAGAGAGTCTGCAAGCTATGTCTAGTATGTCTTGTCTATGGGTGTATTGTGCACCACATTCCATAGGCAGGAGGCTACGGGGCAAAATAGTGTGGTTACTCTTCCTCCTTCTTCGATCGTACTATAGAGCTATGTTGTATAGGGTTGAGTCCTTAAGCTTACCTTATTCTACTTATCTATAAAGAAATATCGGACACACAACAGACTATGACCGGTCGGAAGTTAGATGTTGCAGCAGGAGAAGGCACTAGCAGGGTGCCCCAGTCAGAGCCAGCCCGATCTGAGGGCAATTGGGAGACTTCATCCCCGTCTCCCTAGCAGTCTCTACCACGCAAGAATACTCCAGGGTAGCATACATGTTGGAACCACCTCCAGTAGTTCCTATACCTATATCATCATATCAGGAGGTTAGGAGCATTGTCTATATGTTAGCCCAGATGATGGCCGCTCAGCGCCAGCCCGTGGTACCAGTGGTTGCTGAATCTTTGGGAGGACCTGGGAGTTTGAGGGTCCAAGAGTTTCTTGCCTTGAGTCCCCCACAGTTCAGAGGGGAGGACCGAGAAGAGGACCCTCTGGACTTCCTAGACCAGTTACAGTGGATTTTCAGGGTGACACATACTGCGCCCACGGAGTCGGTTGAGTTAACAGTGTTTCAATTATAGGACATAGCAGTGTTATGGTACGAGAGCTGGGAGAGGTCCCGAGGCAGAGATGCTCCCCCTCCAACTTGGTCTAGTTTCTCAGAGGCCTTTCTGGATCACTACTAGCCGTGAGAAATTCGACAGGCCCGGGTAGATCTGTTTTTGCACCTGGAGTAGGGCTCGATGAATGTCCGGGAATATACTATGAGACTTTATTCCTTGGCCAGATATGCACAGCTTTTGTAGACACTATGCCAGCCAGAGTACATCAGTTTATTATGGGGATGCTTCCAAAGTACATGGAAACTTGTGTTACAGCTACTCCGTGGGAGGACATGGACATTGACCGTATTCAGGCTTTCGCTCAAAATATTGAGGGGATCAGGCAGTGACTGTGAGAGATAGAAAGAAAAAATAAAGAGTAGTGCCATAGGGTCAGACCCAGTGACACGAAGGCAGAATTTTATGGCGGACCTAGGACACGAATATCAGGCAAGCCACCCAGACCACCACCTCCATAGCAGCAGCAAGGTGGTAGATCAGATCGCCAAGGGCAATCAGGACCTGGCGAGAGCTCACGGGCATCAGGTTCTTAGCAGTAGATGAGGTCAGATCAGAGCAGGCCCACTATGCCACATTGTGTTATTTGCAGTCGACCCTATTTTGGGGCGTGCAGATATGGTTCTACCTCTTGTTACACCTAGGGACAAGAGGGTTACATAATGAGGGATTGTCCAGTTAGAGGTCAAGGTGATCGGGACCGACAGGACAGATCTTAAGCAAGGTCACATGCCCCAGAACCTTCAGTAGGGCATAGGCCCTCTGCTCCAACCGAAAGAGGCTGAGGCAGGTCAGGGGCATCCAGTTCAGGCAGCGGTCCAAATCGCACTTATGCTTTACCAGGGCAACAGGAGTCAGAGTCGTCGCTGGATATTGCGACAGGTATGCTGGACATTTTCCCTCACTCAGTTTATGTTTTGATAGACCCAGGTTGTTATACTCCAGAAGCCTAAGGATCAGACTCGGGAGTCGAAATGGAGAAAAACTGAAATTCTTCACCAGATCACAGAACGGGTCATTAGGTGACCCGTGAGGAGGGACCACGAGTTGTGAATTGACTCGTGGTCAAGCAGAAAAGTAGATTGGTTTGGGGAGTCACCACAGGCATGACCATGAGACCTGGTCAGGCCACACGACTCATGAAGTCACTCGTGGCCTGGACTAGAAGTTTGTCCTGGAAAGTGTGGACAGTAGAGGTCACGGGTGGTGACCACGAGTCGTGGTCAGCAACCACGATTCGTGGGGTCCCTCATTGGGTCCCCTAAAGGAATTAAGGCAGTGGACTCAATGACTCAAGGCCATGAGTCGTGGCACTGGGGGACGAATCGTCCAGTCCCTCATGTGGATTAGCAGTCGGCAAAATCCTTTAATTTAAGTAAGGCTTTTCCGTAATTCCTAAGCTCTATGATCCTAAACTAAACGTCTTAACCAATGAAATATAGGTTTAAGAGGGTAAAACTATCCTAAAGTGTTCATTCATGCATGAAAAGGAATGGGAGGTGGTAGAGAGGTGATCTAGGGTGATTCGAGGCTTCTTCTTCAATTTCCTCTTGGGCTATCAAGGGAGCGTAGAGACTTACTCCAAATCACGTATGTAAGGATTTGAATGGGTGGTTTAATCCACACCCATGCCCAATTTCTCCCTATTTCATGAATTCCTACAACTCAATTATTATGGGGTTTTAACCCAATGCATGAATCTTCAGGTAATCGATATGGGTATGTTAATAGCATGTTTAAATTGATGGGTTTTGATTAATGGGCAGATTTTATATTGTTTTCAATCACTATCTTGTTTACTAAGTGTTTTAAATTCATGATGTCTATCTATGAGGAATCCATGAAGGTTGTGTTTTGATGATGGTCCAAGCATGAAGTGAATTATCCATTTTAATGCATGTTTCTAAGTTATTTATGTTTTATGATCATGTTTCAATTATATTGAGTATTTAAATTATGTATAAATATTGGGGAATGCTCACATGTCAAGCATGAATTTTACGAGTTATGATTATAGCCGACTCACGGGCCCGATTTCATGGCTAGTTTACGAACATTCAAGAATGTCTATGATTATCACGATTTAACTAGCCCACACATGTCATGTATGTTATCCTATGAGCATGTTGCATGTTTTGGGAGTAGTATTTAACACTGAGTAGGTTCGGCACCCAAGTTACGCCCTGAATCTCAGAACTACGTGCCACCGTAGGTTATGTTAGGACCTCCTTTGTGAAAAGTCCTCTATGTCCTAATGGGCCTTCATGAGTGATATCACGCCTTTCATGGTTTTACCCTTGGTAAGGTATGAACAGCCTCCCAACTAGGTTTACAAGTTGGGCTCCATGTGTGCTCATATGGAGTATGATGTTTATAAGAATCTCCCACTATTCCTAATGGTTTATGCATGTATGAATATGTTCTGTGGCTCAAGTTATGACTATTAAATGTTTTTCTCCCATGTCTATGATTACGAAAAGTTATGAATTTTTTCAAAAACCTTGATCCTTACATTTATTTTATGATTTCGGCATTATGATCATGTTGTCCTACTCATATGAACTTTGTGTATTTTAAATGTTCGTTTTACTTACTCTGCATACTCGGTACATTCCATTTACTAATCGCATACTTTCTATGTGTATCATTTCATGATACAGGACCTAGCTCTCAGGCTCATCCTCGTCAGTAGTCCATTCATAGTTCGCTATCAGCCTCTTTTTGGTGAGTCCTTATGTTCCAAGGGCCATATGTTCAGACTTTGATGTTTCTTTCAGTTTTCTGTATTGTAGGGTTAGTTGGGGTGTTGTCCCATCAACTCGTCGGTTATGATTAGAGGCTTTCAGACTATTTGTAGTACTCAGCTATCATGTATGGATTTTGTGACGCTTTTCTATATTATTCTATGATTTCATTTCCGCCATGATTTTTTAAGTCTTCCGGTTTCCTTGAATGAATTAGATGTATGCTCATTCCATGGGTCGACTAGAAGCCTTTAGAGGTCCCTTGTCCCGTCTTTATGATCCAGGTCTACTCTCAGGTCGTGACAAACTTGGTATCAGAGTCATAGGTTTGAAGTGTCCTAGGGTGTCTGAAAGCCACGTTAAGTAGAGTCTTTTTCATGGATGTGAAGGGCGTCACACTTATGATGAAGAGTCTATGAGACGTTTAAGAAATATTCCCTTCTTTCATGATCTATGTCGTGCAATGAAAAGTCTTTCTATCCTTCTAATTCGTGCTATTCGCGTTTGCAGAATCATGCCTTCATGCCAAGTGAATGTCAGAAGAAATGGAAATGGCAACGATCATGAGGGTGCTAATGGTGCCGAACATCAGCCAGCCCCACCCATTCACGAGGAGCATGCACCAGAGCCAGCTGCCCACATTGAGTTTAGGGCAGCAATTCAGATGCTGGCACAGGCCATCGCAGCCCAGGTTCATAACCAAACAGTGGCGCATTACCCTAAGAATGAGAACGTTGCAGCAGCTAGGGTGAGGGATTTATTAAGGATGAACCCTCTTGAGTTCACGGGATCGAAGGTGGATGAGGATCCACATGAGTTCATTGAGGAGATCTTGAAGGTTACCCAGGTTATGGGGGTGGAAAATGGTGAGTGTGTTGACTTGGCCTCCTATCAGCTAAAGTTGGTCACTCATATTTGGTACAAACAATGAAAAGATAGCAAGGCAGCGAGAGTGGGGCCTATCAGTTGGGATGAGTTCCACATGGCCTTCCTTGATCGGTTTTTCACGCGGGAGATGAGGGAGTTGAAGGCAGCTGAGTTCGTGAATCTTAAGCAAGGAAAGATAACAGTGCTGGAGTATTCACTTGAGTTCACTCGCTTGTCAAAATATGCCCCAGAGTTAGTGGTTGACCAGAGGGCGCAAGTGAGCAGGTTTGTGCATGGGGTGGCAAATTATCTAGACAGGATTACAAGACAGCTATGCTTCACCAGGACATGGACTACCCCCAGATAGTATTATATGCCCAGAAGATGGAGGCAGCTCATATGAGGGAAAGAGAGGCCAAGAGGGCCAGTACTGACATCTATAGGTTCTCTCAACCGAGGCCAAGCAGTGGGCATCAGCAGCAGTCTCAGCACAGGTCCATTGCACCAGCACCATCATCAACAAGTACACCACCCAGGCCCCGAGATCAAAGGGGTAGGGCATCAGGTTTGAAGAGTCAGGGTAGCATGTGGAAAGAGCGTACCTTCCCAGCCTGTGTAGTTTATGGCAAGAATCACCCAGGGAGTTGTTTAGTGGGTTCAAATGCTTGTTTCGGGTGTGGCAGACCCATACATATACTCAGGGATTGTCCTGCAACCAGGCCAGGTGGTGGTGGAGCCCATAACCCATTCGCTAGCTCAATAGCTCCAGTGGCACGTCCTTCTCAGAGGATGCTTCAACTAGTTTAGCTGGCGGCTAGCGCCATAACAGGTTTTATGCACTTGCCCCTCGATAGGAGCAGGAGACTTCTCCCTATATGGTTATGGGTATGTTGCGAGTCATATTGATGTATATGCTTTGTTAGATCCAGGAGTTACCTTGTTTGTTGTGACACCTTATATTGCTAGTAGCTTTGGAGTTAGCCCTGAAATTCTGTCAGAACCATTCTCAGTTTCTACTCTGGTTGGTGACTTAATTGTAGCTAGGCTGGTGTATAGAGGTTGCCCCATTACAGTATTGCATAAGGTCACCTCTGCAGACTTAGTAGAGTTAGCTATGACTGACTTTGACATCATTCTGGGCATGGATTGGTGTTTTGCATGTTATGCTTCTGTTAATTGTAGGACCCGTGCGGTGGAGTTCCATTTTCCAGGTGAGCCAACCATAGAATGGAAGAGTAGTTCAGTCGAGCCTGTAGGTCGCTTTGTCTCCTATCTCAAGGCCAGGAAAATAATTTCTAAGGGTTGTATTTACCACCGAGTTAGGGTTAAGGATGCTACATCCGAGACCCCGTCTATTCAATCAGTCCCCTTGGTATGTGAATATCCTGAGGTATTTCCAAATGATCTACCGAGTGTTCCTCCCGAGAGGGAGATTGATTTTAGGATCGACCTCCTACCCGACACTCAGCCCATATCTATTCCTCCCTACAGTATGGCTTCAGCCGAGCTAAACGAATTGAAGGAGCAGTTGAAAGACTTGTTAGATAAGGGTTCCATCAAACCTAGCAAGCCTCTATGGGGTGCACCAGTTCTATTCTTTCGGAAGAAGGACGGTTTTCTCTAGATGTGTATTGATTATAGACAGTTGAACAAGGTCACTGTCAAGAAAAGATACCCTTTACTCAGGATTGATAACTTATTTGATCAGTTTCAGGGTGCCAAGTGTTTCTCAAAGATAGATCTCAGATCTGGGTATCACCAGCTCAGGGTTCGGGAGAGTGAAATCCCGAAAACCGCTTTCAGGACTCGGTATAGTCACTATGAATTTGTTGTTATGTATTTTGGACTAACCAATGCCCCTGCAGCTTTTATGGATTTAATGAACAGGGTGTTCAAGGCATGTCTGGACATATTCGTGATCATGTTCATTGATGAAATCTTGATATACTCTCGGAGCGAGGAGGAGCATGCCGCTCATCTGAGAGTAGTACTTCAAACTCTCAAGGATCTCCTTCTATATGTCAATTTCAACAAGTGCGAGTTTTGGTTGAATTCAGTAGCATTCTATTATACCTCAAGAATTCAAAAATCGGACCCGAAAGTGAATCAGGAGAAAAATTAGAAAATGTTGCAGCAGTTGCAGAACGGGTCACTTAACGACTCGTGGCGAGGCCAAACGAGTTGTCAAGTGACTCGTGGGGAAGGCCTGGGATAATGGAGGACTCGAGGTCCTCATGAGCGATGTAACGACTTGTGGTTAGTCACCATAAGTCATCAGGTCAGTCGTGGGGTGTTCCTAGGAAAGGATAGTGAAGCTTATCCAGTGTACTTGACGGATGGCACCCAATAACTCGTCGTCAATCCTAACGACCCATTAGGTGGGCCATTACAAAGCCAGTGGAGTTTTCAGGAATGACGAGGCGGTGTACTTAACGGATGAATCAACGGATTTTGAGCCCTAGTAATGAGTCATCAGGTTGTCCGTTAGGACCCCCCAAACAGTTATTTTCAGCAATTTCAGTAAGGGCTTTTCCATAATTCCTAAGTTCTAAGGGCCTATGCTACATCGTTTTAAGCTCGTAATAGAGGGTTTTAAGCTGAGAAAGACCCATCTAGGCCATTTTCTTCATGCATGCAAGGGTGAGATCTTGAAAGGAAGAAAGTGAGGAGAAATTCAAGGTTTTCAAGGGGAAATCTCAACTGGGCAATTAAGAAGAGTTAGGATTCTTCATTCCCGGGTATGTAAGGCTATAAGTGGGTGCCTTCTTCTACACCCATGCCCTTCCCTATCAATTTGTGACTAGTTTGTGATGATCAAGTATGGATTTTCATTCAATTGCATGATTCTTACATTTCTACTCATGGGTATGATTAATAGAGTTGATATTGATGATTTATTGAGCTTGGGAGGATTCTAACTTAATTTCTTTTTACAAAATTATTTTCTAAAAAGTGAATCTAAAACGCCCATGTGCGGGGAGTTCCTAATATAATGTGATGATGATGGAATAGATGATGAAAATCATGTTTCCAACCTTACCCATGATTTTGATAATATTTTCAAAGAAGGTTGAATTGACTCGAGTATAATTAAGCTTTGGGTAGTACCCAATGTTGAGTATGGATGATGATTTCTCTTGAATTGATTTTATTACTTGCTTTGGAGTGAAATCTCCCAAATTACAATGTTTTCAAATAAATCATAAGAGTTCAAGCGTGATAAGGTTTTGGGCGAGGCCCTCATGTTGATGATAATGAAGTGATATTTCTACAGTAGCCTTACTACATGATTTTGGAGAAAAGTCTCTCATTATTCTTTGAGCTTGTGGTATGTATCATAGTAAAGCTTCTCATATGTATGAATTTCATAATTGAGATGTATGTTGTCGTTAAGCTTCATTTTAGATGATGTTGAGTCTAAGAATGATTTCATTCTAAGCTTTGTCGAGACGATATTGTTGAGCTTCATATTCATATGATATCTAGTGTATGCATGATTTCATAATGAGCTTTGTCAATAGATAATGTTGAGCTTCGTTCATACGATGTTGAGTTTATGCATGATTTCATGTTGAGCTTCGTATTTATACGATGTAGAGCATTGCATATTTTTAGAGAAGAGTCTAGCACCGAGCGGGCTAAGGGTCGACTACCCTATGCCCCAGAACTACGTGCCAACGTAGGTTGATTTATTATATTATTGGAACCTCCCTTGTGAGTTATCCCTTTCCCAATTGGCCCTTTTCAGCTTGATATCGATATCATGGTAGCGTCCCTAGCCCTGGCAAGGTTTTGGATGGCTCTACCCACTTGAGTGTAATAGTTGGGACCACGTAAGCTCTATCGTGGTATGTCGGTTAAGTGACGAGTCTCCCACTGTCTATATCATTTGAGTTTGCATATCCATTATTCATGATGATTACCTTATGCATGCGTGTGGAAAAGCAAGGTTTGACTCATAGTTCAGCTTTTGATATAACTGTTATGATTTAGCTTTGAGTCATTCTATTTAGTCATGATGTTCTAAATCCATGCATGACCATGCATAAATAAGAATGATTTCATAATGAATGCTAGTGATCTTTTCTAATCCTTAAAGGCTTTCATATATGTATGACTTGTTTTAAAAGGCTATTATTGCACAAGAGGTTTTACTTACCTTGCATACTCGGTATATTTCACGTACTGACCACATACTTTCTATGTTGCATCATTTCATGATGCAGGATCTAGTTCTCAGGTTCAGCCCCATTCATAGCCGCTTATCAAAGTTAGCATTCGCTTGCTTGGTGAGTCCTCATCCTCTGATAACTAGACTTTCAGTTATTTTGAGTGTATTTTTAATTTTAGTATTTCCGAGCTAGTTGGCGATGTTGTCCCATCAGCTCGACCAGATTAGAGGCTTATCAAACATAGACGTATATTCAGCTCAGATGTTTATTCTGTTGTTATGATAAGTTAGACTTCCGTTGAATTTATATTTATGTTTCCTTCATGTTTATTGAATGAGTTAGTGAAATGCTTATGACATGGGTTGACTTGAGGTCTCTCGGGGTCCCTTGTCCCATGTATATGATCCGGGTGACTCTCAGCTCATGAAAAACTTTGTATCAGAGCAATAGGTTTGGAGTGTCCTAGGGAGTTTGAAAGCCGCGTTAAGTAGAGTCCTTTTCATGGGTTTGAAGCGCGCCACACATATGACGGAGAGGCTACAAAATGTTTTAGGAAATGTTCCCATCTCTCGTGATCTATGTCGTGCGATGAAGAGTCTTTCTATCCCTCTAATTCATGCTATTCACGATTGCAGAGTCATGGCTCTTTGAAGGGTGAATGGAAGGAGGAATGGAGACGGTGAAGGCCATGAGGATGGCATGGGTCATGGGCATCAGCAGGTCCCACCAGTTCAGGAGCCTCAGGCAACCAGAGCTAGCCGCCCACGCTGAGTTCCGAGCCGTTATCCAAATGCTTGCGCAGGCCTTGACCGCTCAGGTCAATCAACAGGCTATTCCGCATGTTCCGCAGAATGGCAATGCAGCGGCGGCTCGAGTCAGGGACTTCTTGAGGATGAACCCGCCGAAGTTTCTAAGGTCCAAGGTAGATGAGGACCCATATGACTTCATTGATGAGATCATCAAGATCACCCAAGTTATGGGGGTGAGTAGTGTTCAGTTCGCAGAGTTGTCCTCTTACCAGTTGAAGGGGGTTGCGCATATCTGGTTCCGTTAATGGAAGGACAGCAGAGTTGCTGGAGAAGGTCTGGTCACTTGGGAGGAGTTTCAGGTTGCATTCCTCGATCGGTTCTTCCCTCGGGAGATGAGGGGGGTAAAGGCAGCTGAGTTCGTAAACCTAAAGTAAAGGAGGATGATGGTACTAGAGTATTCCCTTGAGTTCACTCGCCTATCGAAGTATGCTCCTGAGTTAGTGGCTGACCAGAGGACGCGAGTGAGCAGGTTTATGCATGGGATAGCAGGTTACTTGGATAAGGAATGTAGGATTGCCTTGCTCCATCAGGATATGGACTTCCCTCGGATGGTGTTGTACGCCCAGCAGATGGAGGCAGCACATACAAAAGAGAGAGAGGCCAAGAGGGCCAGGACTGAGGGCCACAGATTCCCCCAACAGAGGTCCAGCGGTGGGCCATCAGCAGACCCACCAGAGATCATCCGCCCCAGCTTCATCAGCCTTGAGTGTGCCATCTTGGCCTAGGCATGATCAGAGAGGACGAGCATCAGGCTCGAGGGGTCAGAGCAGCAGGCCCTAAGATTCAGGTGTTTCAGCTTGTCGCATATGTGGCCAAGGGCATACAGGCCAGTGCTTTCCAGGTTCGGGTACGTGTTTCGGGTGTGGGAAACCCGAACACATGCTTAGAGATTGTCTAGCAGTGAGACAAGATCAGGTTGGGGGCCGTGATCCACCTTCTAGTTCAGCAGCCCCACCCCCTCGCTCAGCACATCAGGGGGCATCTACCAATGCAGCTGCGGTCAGCACCAGAACAGATTCTATGCCCTAGCATCCCGTCAGGAGTAGGAGGTCTCCCAAACGTGGTTACTGGTATGTTACGAGTCTTCCATGTTGATGTTTATGCATTATTAGATCCAGGGGCCACCTTTTCCTTTGTGAGACCTTATGTAGCCACTAGCTTCGGAGTCAGTCCCGGTGTCTTGTAAGAATCCTTCTCAGTTTCTACTCTAGTAGGTGACTCAGTTATAGCTAGACGGGTGTATAGAGATTGCCCGGTATTGGTTCTCCATAAGGTCACCTCAACAGATCTGATAGAGTTAGCCATGACCGATTTTGATGTTATCCTCGGCATGGATTAGTTGTATGCTTGTTATGCTTCCATTAATTGCAGGACCCGGTCAATAAAGTTTAGATTTCCGGGTGAGCCAGTCTTAGAATGGAAGGGTAGTTAAGTTGTGCCTATAGGTCGATTCGTTTCCTACCTCAAGGACAGGAAGATGATTTTTAAGGGTTGCATGTATCATCTAGTTAGGGTTAAGGACGTGTAGTCTGAAACCCCAACTATCCAATCAGTTCCAGTGATATGTGAGTATCCAGAGGTCTTTCTTGACGATTTGCCAGGTATTCCTCCCGAAGGGGAGATTGATTTCGGTATTGACCTCCTTCCGATGTGTAGCTTATATCTATTCCACCCTACAGGATGGCTCCAGCCTAGCTAAAAGAGTTGAAGGATCAGTTAAAGGATTTGCTAGATAAAGGTTTCATTAGACCGAGCTAGTCCCCATGGGGTCCACCAGTATTATTTGTTCAGAAAAAAGATGGTTCCCTTCATATGTGCATTGATTATTGACAGTTGAACAAAGTCACTGTCAAGAATAGGTATCCCTTACCCAAGATCGATGATTTGTTCGATCAGCTTCAGGGTGCGAAGCGTTTCTCGAAAATAGATCTCATATCTGGATATCATCAGCTTAGATTTCGGGAGAGTGACATCCCAAAGATGGTGTTCAAAACATGGTATGGTCATTACGAGTTTGTAGTTATGTCTTTTAGACTAACGAATGCTCCTGCAGCTTTTATGGACTTGATGAACAGGGTGTTCAAGCCATATTTGGATATGTTCGTGATCGTGTTCATTGATAACATCTTGGTATACTCTCGGAGCGAGGAGGAGCATGCTGCTCACTTGAGAGTAGTGCTTTAGACCCTCAAGGACCGCCAATTGTATGCAAAGTTCAGCAAGTATGAATTTTGGTTGGACTCCATGGCATTCTTGGGCCATGTGGTGTCTAGCGAAGGCATAAAAGTAGACTAGCGGAAGATTGAGGCGGTGAAGAATTTGCCCAGACCTGTGAATCCCTCGAATATTCAGAGTTTCTTGACCTAGCCGATTACTATCGGAGGTTTGTGGAGGGTTTCTCAACCATTGCAGCGCCTTTGACTAAGTTGACCCAGAAGAAGGTGAAGTTTCAGTAGTCGGAGGCTTGTGATAAAAGCTTCCAAGAGTTGAAGGCTTGACTTACCTCAGCACCAATATTGACCCTACCCGAGGGTAACGATGGTTTCATGGTGTATTGTGATGCTTCTAGAGTTGGATTTTGGTGTGTGTTGATGCAGCATGGGAGGGTGATATCTTATGCCTCTCGACAGCTGAAAGTGCATGAAAAGAATTACCCGACCCACGATCTTGAATTGGCTGCGGTGGTGTTCGCATTGAAGATATGGTGGCATTACTTGTATGGGGTTCACGTGGATGTATTTATGGACCACAAGAGCTTGCAATATGTGTTCACACAGAAGGATCTAAATCTTCAGCAAAGGAGGTGGTTGGAGTTACTTAAAGATTATAACATGAGTGTCCTTTACCACCCGGGAAAGGCTAATGTGGTTTCGGATGCGCTTAGTAGACTCTCAGTGGAAGTATGTCCCATGTGGATGCGGGGAAGAAGGAATTGGTGAAATATGTTCACCGGCTTCTGAGGATGGGAGTTAGATTGATCGATTCGACCGATGACAGTGTTGTTGTGCATAAATGGTCAGAATCTTCCTTGGTAGTTGATGTTAAATCCAGGCAAGATGAGGATCCAATTTTGATGAAGATGAAGGAGGCGGTGCGAAATCAGAAAGTGGAGGTTTTCTTCCAAGGGGGAGATGGTGTGCTACGATACCAAGGTCGACTATGTGTTCTGGATATTGGTAATTTGAGAGTTCGGATATTACATGAGGCACATGGTACCAGATATTCTACTCATCCAGGATCCACGAAAATGTATCGGGATTTGTGATAAATCTATTGGTGGGATGGTATGAAAAGGGATATTGCGGAGTTCATAGCAAAATGTCCAAACTGTAAGCAAGTAAAACCCGAGTATCAAAGACCTGGAGATGTACTTCAGGATATTGCCATCCCCACTTGGAAGTGGGAAGAAATCAATATGGACTTCATTACAGGTATACCTTGTACTCGCCGGCAACACGACTCCATTTGGGTTGTGGTGGACAGGTTGACCAAGGCTACACACTTTCTATCGATCAAGACCTCAGATTCAGCAGACAATTATGCTAAGTTGTATATTCGGGAGTTGGTTCGCTTCATGGAGTGCCCTTGTCTATTATTTCAAATTGAGGTCCTCAGTACTTCTCAATTCTGGCATTCGTTTCAAAAAGGGCTCGGGACTCAAGTTAAGCTAAGCACAGTTTTTCACCCTCAGACGGACGTCCAAGCAGAACAAACCATTTAGACTCTTGAGGATATGTTGAGGGCATGTGTTATGGATTTCAAGGGTAGTTGTGATGATCATTTTCCCTTGATCGAGTTTGCTTATAATAATAGTTACCACTCTAGTATCTAGATGGCACCGTTCGAGGCTCTTTATGGGCAAAGGTGCAGATATCCTATCGGATGGTTCGAGGTTGGTGAGGCAGTTGTAGTAGGACCAGATTCAGTTCATGAGGTGATGGTGAAGGCTCAGTTGATAAGAGACCTGATGAAAATCGCTCAGAGTCGTCATAAATCATATGCTGATCTGAGAAGAAGAGAATTGGAGCTTGATGTTGACAACTGGGTATTTCTAAAGGTATCCCCCATGAAGGGAGTCATGCGATTCGAAAAGAAAGGTAAACTTAGTCCCCACTATGTTGGTCCATACTGGATTGTGAGAAGAATTGGTAAGGTGGAATATGAGTTGGACTTGCCTTCAGAATTAGCTTCAGTTCATCTCGTGTTCCATGTATCGCTTTTAAAAAAGTGCTCGGATTATCCAGCCTTGGTGGTTCCGATAGACAGCGTTGGTGTGAAAGATAGCCTTAGATATAAAGAAATTCCGGTTGAAATTTTGGATTGACAAGTTCGTAGGTTGAGGAACAAAGAGGTAGCTTCAGTTAAGGTTTTATGGAGGAATCAGCATGTTGAAGGAGCTACGTGGGAGGCTGAAGCAGATATGATGGCTAAATACCTATATTTATTCCCTACCGGCTCAGCTTCAATTTGAGGTATCAAATTTTTGTCCTAAACCTCTATTCAGTTTTTCATGTTCTATTTATGCAAAAAAGCTTGTTTTATGATATGATATGTGTATGTGATGTCTGAACTCTGACCAGCTATGTGGTTCTCTTTGGGGGTAGTCGTTCCGTCAGTTTTCGGTTTGAAAAATAAATGATTAGCATCTATATATATATATATATATATATATATATATATATATATATATATATATATAGTGATTGTTTGTTTTTGAGTTTTCCGCTTGTTTATAACATTCGAGGAAGAATGTTCCCAAGGGGGAAATATTGTTATACCTCGGGAATTCAAAAATCGGACCCGGAAGTGAATCAGGAGAAAAACTGAAAAATATTACAGCAGTTAAAGAATGGGTCACTTAACAACTCGTGGCGAGGCCAAATGAGTCGTCAAGTGACTCGTGGGGAAGGCCTGGGATAATGGAGGACTCGAGGTCCTCACGGGCGATGTAACGACTCGTGGTCAGTCACCACGAGTCGTCAGGTCAGACGTGGGATGTTCCTAGGAAAGGATAGTGAAGCTTATTCAGTGTACTTGACAGATGGCACCCAACGACTCGTCGTCACTCCTAATGACCCATTAGGTGGGCCGTTACCAAGCCAGTGGAGTTTTCAGGAATGACGAGGCAGTGTACTTGACGGGTGAATCAATGGATCGTGAGTCCTAGTAACGAGTCATCAGGTTGTTCGTTAGGACCCCCCCGACAGTCATTTTCAGCAATTTCAGTAAGGGCTTTTTCGTAATTCCTAAGTTCTAAGGGCCTGTACTACATTGTTTTAAGCTTGTAATAAAGGGTTTTAAGCTAAGAAAGACCCATCTAGGCCATTTTCTTCATGCATGCAAGGGTGAGAGCTTGAAGGGAATAAAGTGAGGAGAAATTCAAGGTTTTCAAGGGGAAATATCAGTTGGGCAATTAAGAAGAGTTAGGATTCTTCATTCCCAGGTATGTAAGGCTATAGTGGGTGCCTTCTTCCACACCCATGCCCATTCCCTATCAATTTGTGACTAGTTTGTGATGATCAAGTATGGGTTTTCATTCAATTGCATGATTCTTACATTTCTACTCATAGGTATGATTACTTAAGTTGATATTGATGATTTATTGAGCTCGGGCGGATTCTAACTTAATTTCTTTTTACAAAATTATTTTCTAAAAATTGAATCTAAAACGCCCATGTGCGGGGAGTTTCTAATATAATGTGATGATGATGGAATAGATGATGAAAATCATGTTTCCAACCTTACCCATGATTTTGATAATATTTTCAAAGAAGGTTGAATTGACCCGAGTATAATTAAGCTTTGGGTAGTACCCAATGTTGAGTATGGATGATGATTTCTCTTGAATTGATTTTATTACTTGCTTTGGAGTGAAATCTCCCAAATTACAATGTTTTCAAATAAATCGTAAGAATTCAAGCGTGATAAGGTTTTGGGCGAGGCCCTCATGTTGATGATAATGAAGTGATATTTCTACAGTAGCCTTACTACATGATTTTGGAGAAAAGTCTCCCGTTATTCTTTGAGCTTGTGGTATGTATCATAGTAAAGCTTCTCATATGTATGAATTTCATAATTGAGATGTATGTTGTTGTTAAGCTTCATTTCACATGATGTTGAGTCTAAGAATGATTTCATTCTAAGCTTTGTCGAGACAATATTGTTGAGCTTCATATTCATATGATATCTAGTGTATGCATGATTTCATAATGAGCTTTGTCAATAGACAATGTTGAGCTTCGTTCATACGATGTTGAGTTTATGCATGATTTCATGTTGAGCTTTGTCACTAGACGATGTTGAGCTTCGTATTTATACGATGTAGAGCATTACATGTTTTGGGAGAAGAGTCTAGCACCGAGTGGGCTAAGGGTCGACTACCCTATACCCCAGAACTACACGCCAACGTAGGTTGATTCTACTATATTATTGGGACCTCCTTTGTGAGCTATCTCCAGCTCGATTGGCCCTTTTCAGCTTGATATCGATATCATGGTAGCGTCCGTAGCACTGGCAAGGTTTTGGACGGCTCTGCCCACTTGAGTGTAATAGTCGAGACCACGTAAGCTCTATTGTGGTATGTCGGTTAAGTGATGAGTCTCCCACTGTCTATATCATTCGAGTTTGCATATCCATTATTCATAATGATTGCCTTATGCATGCATGTGGAAAAGCAAGGTTTGTCTCATTGTTCAGCTTTTGATATAACTATTACGATTTAGCTTTGAGTCATTCGATTTAGTCATGATGTTCTAAAGCCATGCATGACCATGTACAAATAAGAATGGTTTCATAATGAATGCTTGTGATCTTTTCTTATCCTTAAAGGCTATCATATATGTATGACTTGTTTTAAAAGGCTATTATTGCACAAGCAGTTTTACTTACCTTGCATACTCGGTACATTCCACGTACCGACTGCATACTTTCTATATTGCATCGTTTCATGATGTGGGATCCAGTTCTCAGGTTTAGCCCCGTTTGTATCCGCTTATCAGAGTTAGCATTCACTTGATTGGTGAGTCTTCATCCTCCGAGGACTAGACTTTCAGTTATTTTGAGTGTATTTTTAGTTTCAGTATTTCTGAGCTAGTTGGGGGTGTTGTCCCATCAGCTCGTCCAGATTAAAGGCTTATCAGACTTAGACATGGATTCAGCTCAGATGTTTATTCTGTTGTTATGCTAAGTTATACTTCTGCTGGGTTTATATTTATGTTTCCTTCATGTTTATTAAATGAGTTAGTGAATGCTTATGCCATGGGTTGACTTGGGGTCTCTCGGGGTCCCTTGTCCAATGTCTACGACCGGGTGTACTCTCGGGTCGTGACATATTCTTGGGTCACGTGGTTTCAAGAGAAGGCATAAAGGTGGATTCTCAGAAAATAGAGGCGGTGAAGAATTGGCCCAGATCGGTGAACCCTTCAGATATTAGGAGCTTTTTGGGCTTAGCAGGTTACTATCGGAGATTTGTTGAGGGCTTCTCATCTATTGCAGCACCTTTGACCAAATTGACCCAAAAAAGGTGAAATTCTGGTGGTCGGAGGCTTGTGAGAAGAGCTTCCAAGAATTAAAGACCCGACTCACTTCAGCACCGATATTGACCCTACCCGAGGGTACTGATGGATTCGTAGTGTATTGTGATGCTTCAAGGATCGGACTTGGGTGTGTGTTGATGCAGTATGGGAAGGTTATAGCATATGCCTCTAGAAAGCTAAAAGTTCATGAGAAAAATTACCCGACCCATGATCTTGAATTGGCCGCAGTGGTATTTGCCTTGACGATATGGTGACATTATTTGCATGGGGTCCACGTGGATGTATTCACTGACCATTAGAGCTTGCAATATGTGTTCACACAGAAAGATCTCAATCTTCGGCAAAGGAGGTGGTTGGAGCTACTTAAGGACTATGATATAAGCGTCCTTTACAACCCGTGTAAGGCCAATGTGGTAGCGGATGCACTTAGTAGACTCTCCATGGAGAGTGTGTCTCATGTGTATGAAGGGAAGAAAGATCTTGTGAAGGAGGTGCTTCGACTCGCAAGGTTGGGAGTTAGGTGTTACACCCCGTAAGTTCTTGACACTTAGTTGGCCTATTCGCAAATTGGTTAAGAGTTTTAGAATGCCATACGTGCGAGAAAAGGGCCCGGGAGAGACCGGACAAGCACCAAGTCGGAGCGTCGCAAGGCAAATGCGACTTATAAATCGCATTCGACAAATGCGACTTAAAGGCCCCAAGTATATAAGGCCTCCCACCTTGTTTTAAATCATTTCCTTACATTTAATTTCCAGTGAACGACCAGTAAACAGGGGAGACGAAGGGTTTTCATTAATTTTCGTCCGATTAAGCCGTCAAACGCAGTCCAAACTCAAATTAACTTCGGGTAGCGAAGTATAAAGCTGCAGGGAGCATTCCTGTGGAGTTATTTTCGCGAAATTCGGTCGGCGAATCGTCGTCATGCCGAGCCAAGGTAAGTGGAATTGCTCCAAACTAGTGTTAATATACTCCCAGCATTAAAGTGAGTATTTCTCCATTCTAGACTTCCGAGAAATTACGAGTTTTCGGCCGTTCTTCGATAAGCCGAAGAATAGGCAGTAGGTATATCCATAAGTATGGTTTCTTTCCAAAATAATAGTAGAATTAATTCTATTCTTTCGTGAATATGAATACAGTTGGGAGAAATAGCTAAATACTAGCCGAGCTACACCAGATAATCAGAAAGTCGGCAGTTGAGGTATGTAAAGCCAGTTTCTTTCGACAAGCTAGTAGTTCTAGTATAGAAAAATAGTACGAATTTCAGTAGAGTGTTTCAGAAGTCGTATATTATGCTCAGTATGAAATTTAGTAAGCATGTTAGAAATATAATATAGTGTTCAACATGAAATTCAGTAAAATAGTATAAATCTCAGTAGAGTATTCCAGAAATATTATTACAGATTCAGTATATTTTAGTATCAGATTCAGTACATTTCAATATGAGATTCAGAACAGAATACCAGAACATAAATATTATTATCAGATCTAGTATATATATTACATGTGTTTATTGCTATCTGTAGAAACATGATTGTTCTATGTTGGGCACCCTTAGAGCTTTCTTGACCGCCCCAGGGTTAATAGTTGTGTCCACTTGCCCGCCAGAGGGTGAGGATACGTCGCTCTACGGAGTGGCATGTCGTCCGCCAGTGGATGAAGATGGGATGCAGATTCCCCATAGCAGGCTGATCAGCACTATACCACACCCCCTGTCGAGCGCTTGTGCCCGGGGTGCAGATTACAGTTTTCAGATTACAGATTTCAGATTTCAGGAGTCCTCCAGACTCAGATACAACTATAGTCAGGGGCCCAGCGAGCCCAAGTTGCATACCCAAGGGGCTGGCTGGATGCTCATAGTTACTAGGTGGATGGTAGGACCTGGGTAGGGGTATATAGATTGTGTATTGGTTGGTACCTTACGGCTTATGGGGGCTGGTAAGGTTCTTGTATGCGATGTTGTGTTAGTTATTAATAGATAGAAAGTAGACCGCCATGTTATCAGGTATGACTCTTACTCTCTTCAGTAAAGTTACGCTCTTTTCAGTTAGTCTCAGCCCGTCTCCTATTACTTTAGTATCTATCAGTATTATTGTTTTCTTTCAGTTATTTTCATCTTGCATACTCAGTACCAGTGGTACTGATGCCCGTTTTGGGGCGCTGCATTACTTGACTGCAGGTACACATAGACGAGGAGCAAATCCCTCGTAGTCCCAGTCAGCGATACAGAGCCTTCAGCTCCTTTCATCCGGAGCTTGAAAGACAGAGGTTTACTCTCCTTTTGATTGTGTAGTATGGGTAGGCAGGGGCCCTGTCTCGACCATCTTATTATTCTTAGAGGCTTGCAGATTGTATTATATTCCCTGTGGTTAGATGTATGTGATGGCCGTGTGGGGCCTTGTTTACTTGTTAGTTGGTAACCTTGTCGGTCACAGATCAGTTTAGTGCCAGATTTCATTTTTCAGTTATAACTAGACATCATAGTGGCCTTGTCGGCCCGCATAGGACTCCTTATAGTTGGTTGTTCTGGTTAGCTGTTTATCTTTTATAGGTGGCTATAGGTCTTGTCGGCCGGAGGCTGTACTTACAGCCACTATATAGCCCGTCATTTTCTTGAAACCAGAGTTAGAGCCAGCCTTGCACCAGAGGTTCTTAAGCTCAGTTAGTTCAGCAGTCCAGATCCTAGTAAGGCACCAGGTGCCAGTCATGCCTCCCAAGGTGGGCGTGACATTAGGTTGGTTGGCTCGACCGATGGCGGTGTTGTTGTTCAGAATGGATCAAAATTGTCTTTGGTGACTGATGTGAAAGCTCGACAAAATGAGGATCCGATATTGGTAAAGCTGAAAGAAGCCGTCCAGAATCAGAAGGTAGAGGTCTTCTCCAATGTGAGAGATGGTGTGCTTCGGTACTACGGTCGCTTATGTGTTTCCAAACGTGGATAATTTGAGGAGCCAGATGTTGCATAAGGCTCATGGATCCAGGTATTCTATCCATCCGGGTGCCACCAAGATGTACCATGAATTGCGGGAAATATATTGGTGGAACGGCATGAAGAAGGATATTGCAGAATTTGTATCTAAGTGCCCGAACTGTCAGCAAGTAAAGGTCGAGTATCAAAGGTTGTGAGGAGTACTTCAGGATATTAGCATTTACACTTGGAAGTGGGAAGAGATTAATATGGATTTCATTACAGGCCTACCTTGTACTCGTAGACAGTATGACTCCATTTGGGTTGTGGTGGACAGGTTGACCAAGGCTGCTCATTTTCTACTGATCAAAACTACCGATTCAGTGGAGGATTATGCTAAGTTATACATTCGTGAGTTGGTTTAGTTGCATGGAGTGCCCTTTTCCATTATATCAGAAAGAGGTACGCAGTTTACCTCTCAGTTATGGAGGTCTTTTCAGAAAGGGCTTGGTACTCAGGTCAAGCTTAGCATAGTGTTTCATCTGCAAACAGATGGTTAGGTGGAGCGTACTATTCAGATCCTTGAGGATAAGTTAAGGGACTGTGTCATTGATTTTAAGGGTGGTTGGGATGATCACTTGTCTCTCATTGAGTTTGCCTACAACAACAACTACCATTCTAGCATTCAGATGGCTCCGTTTGAGGCTCTCTATGGGCGGAGATATAGGTCTCCCATTGGTTGGTTTGAAGTCAGTGAGGCTACGATGATAGGTCTGGATTCAGTTCATGAGGTCATGGAGAAAGTTCAGTTGATAAAGGAAAGGCTGAAAATGGCTCAAAGTCGCCAAAAGTCCTAGGCAGATGTAAGAAAAAGAGAGCTTGAGTTCGAAATCAATGATTAGGTGTTTTTAAAGGTATCTCCCATGAAGGGAGTGATGAGATTTGGAAAGAAAGGGAAACTTAGTCCCCCCTATGTTGGCCCATACCGGATTGTGAGACGTGTGGGTAAAGTGGCTTATGAGTAAGTGTTACCCTCAGAATTACCTTTAGTTCATTCCGTCTTTCATGTATCGCTCTTGAAAAAGTGTTTGGATGATCCAGCTCTAGTGGTTCCGGTGGAGAGTATGGGTGTGAGGGACAGCCTCAACTATGAGGAAATTCCAGTTGAAATATTGGATCGTCAAGTTCGGAGGCTAAGGAACAAAGAAGTAGCTTCAGTAAAGGTGTTATGGAGAAATCAGCATGTTGAGGGAGATACATGGGAAGCCAAAGTAGACATGATGGCTAAATACCCTCACCTTTTCCCAATCGACTCAATCTCAGTTTGAGGTACTAGTTTATGCCTTACTACTCTAATCAGTTTCCATGTTCAGTTCATGTGCGCAAGTTTGTTTTATGTTATGGTAAATGTATGTGATGTGTGAATTCAATTCAACTATGTAGTCCTTTTCGGAGGTAGTCATTCTGTCAGATTTTAGCTTAAATAATCAGTATTTGCATATAATGATTGCATGTTTCCACTTTTTCTATGTGTTTCCAACATTCGAGGATGAATGTTTCCAAGGGGGAGATATTGTTATACCCCGGAAGCCCAAGGATCAGACCCATGACTTGAAACAGAGAAAAATTGGAATTCTGCACCAGATCACAGAACGATTCGTTAGGTGACCCGTGAGGAGGGACCACAAGTCTTGAAGTGACTCGTGCTCAAGCAGAAAAGTGGATTGGTCTGGGGATTTACCACGGGCATGACCACGAGTCGTGGTCAAGCCACACGACTAGTGAAGTCACCCGTGGCCTGGATTGGAACTTTGGCCAGGAAAGTGTGGATAGTGGAGGTCATGAGTGGTGACCACGAGTCGTGGTCAGCCACAATGATTCATGTGGTCCCTTGAAGGAATTAAGGCAGTGGACTCAATGACTCAAGGCCACGAGTCATGGCACCGGGGGACGAGTTGTCTAGTCCTTTGTGGGGACTGGCAGTCAGCAAATCTGCGATTTAAGTAAGGGATTTTCCATAATTTCTAAGCTCTAGGGTCCTAAACTACGTTGTTTTAACCTATGAAAGATGGGTTTAAGAGTGGAAAACTATCCTATAGTGTTCATTCATGCATGCAAAGGAATAGGAGGTGGTAGAGAGGTGATCTAGGGTGATTCAAGGCTTCTTCTTCAATTTCCTCTTGGGCTATCAAGGGAGTGTAGAGACTTACTCCAAATCAGGTATGTACGGCTTTGAATGGGTTGTTTAATCCACACCCATGCCCAATTTCTCCCTATTTCATGAATTCCTACAACTCAATTCTTATGGGGTTTTAACCCAATGCATGAATCTTCAAGTAATCGATATGGGTATGTTACTAGCATGTTTAAATTGATGGGTTTTGATTAATGGGCATATTTTATATTGTTTTCAATCACTATCTTGTTTACTAAGTGTTTTAAATTCATGATGCCCATCTATGAGGAATCCATGAAGGTTGTGTTTTGATGATGGTCCAAGCATGAAGTGAATTATCGATTTTAAGGCATGTTTCTAAGTTATTTATGTTTTATGATCTTGGTTTCAATGAAACTGTGTGTTTCAATTATGTATAAGTATTTGGAAATGCCCACATGTCAAGCATGATTTTACGAATTATGATTATGGCCGACTCACGGACTCGATTTCATGGCTAATTCACGATCATTCAAGCATGTCTATGATTATCATGATTTAACTAGCCCACGCATGTCATGTATGTTATCCTATGAGCATGTTGCATGTTTTGAGAGTAGTATTTAACACTGAGTAGGTTCGTGGCCCAGTTTATGCCTTGAATCTCAGAACTACGTGCCACCATAGGTTATGTTGGGACCTCTTTTATGATTGTCCCCTATGACCTAATAGGTTTTCATGAGAGATATCACGTCTTTCATGATTCTACCCTTGGCAAGGTACGAACGGTCTCCCGACTAGGTTTACAAGTCGAGCTCCATGTGATTGCTCATATGGGGTATGTCGGTTATAAAATTCTCCCACTGTTCCTCATGGTTTATGCATGTATGATATGTTCTTTGGCTCAAGTTATGACTATAAAATGCTTTTCTCCCATGTCTATGATTATGACAAGTTATGAATGTTTTGAAAACCTTGAGCCTTACGTCTATTTTATGATTTCAACATTATGATCATGTTGTCCTACTCCTATGAACTTTGTGTATTTTAAATGTTCGTTTTACTTACCCTGCATACTTGGTACAAACCACGTACTGATCGCATACTTTCTATGCTATACCATTTCATGATACAGGACCCGTCTCTTAGGCTCATCCTCGTCAGTAGTCCATTCAAAGTTCACTATCAGCCCCTTTTTGGTGTGTCCTCATGTTCCGAGGGCCATATGTTCAGACTTTGATGTTTCTTTTAGTTTTCAGTATTGTAGGGTTAGTTGAGGTGTTGTCCCATTAACCCGTCTATTATGATTAGAGGCTTTCAGACTATTTGTAGTACTTAGTAGTCATGTATGGATTTTTTGTCGCTTTTCTATCCTATGTTATGATTTCGTTTCCTCCATGATTTTATATTAAATCTTCCGCTTTCCTTGAATGAATTAGATGTATGCTCATGCCATGGGTCGACTTGGAGCCTTTCGGGGTCCCTTGTCCCGTGTTTACGATCCGGGTCTACTCTCGAGTCGTGACACAGATTCCACTTTATCCTATGTTACTTCACTAGTGGCCCGAAAATTTGGTATAATATTGGAATTGCTTCAGCGACCCTTCTCGGTGTCTACACTTGTCGGTGATTCCATTATAGCTAAGAGCATTTACCGTGGTTGCACAATAGAGGTTGCTGGTCGCCAGACTTTAGCAGATTTAGTGGAGCTGGAAATGATTGATTTTGATGCAATTATTGGTATGGATTGGTTAGCACCATGCTATGCCAATGTAGAGTGTTGGACCAAGACTGTCCGATTCCACTTTCCATGGGAGGTAGTGCGAGAGTGGAAGGGAAGTGCAACTACACAAAAAGTTAGGTTTATATCCTATCTTCGGGCGAGAAAGTTGATAGCAAAAGGCTGTATTTATCATATTGTCAGGGTCCAAGATGTCCAAGCAAAATCCCTGAATCTTCAGTTCATTCCAGTGGTTAATGAGTTTCCAAATGTGTTTCCAGACGAACTTCCTGGCGTTCCCCCAGAATGGGAAATCGATTTCTCTCTTGCTACCGAGTAACTCAGCCTATATCCATCCCTATGGCTCCTGCTTACTTGAAAAAATTGAAAGAACATTTGAAATATTTGTTAGATAAGGGCTTTATCAGGTCGAGTACGTCCCCATGGGGTGCAGCAGTTCTGTTTGTAAGAAATAAAGATGGCTCCCTCCGCATGTGCATAGATTATCGGCAGTTGAACAAGGTTACTATTAAGAACAAATACCCTCTCCCCAGGATAGATGACTTGTTTGATTAGTTGCAAGGAATATTTTTTTAAGATCGACTTGAGGTCAAGATATCACCAGGTGGGGGTTCAGGAGAGAGATCTCCCAAAAATAGCTTTCAGGACCAGGTATGGTCATTTCAAATTTCTAGTTATGTCCTTCAGGTTGACAAATGCCCCAGCAGTGTTCATGGATCTGATGAATAGTATCTTCAGGCCATATTAGATCTGTTTCAGATAGTATTCATCGATGACATCCTGATGTATTCTCGTTCAGAAGCAGAACATAGAGATCATTTGCGAATGGTACTTCAGATTCTCAGAGATCGCCAGTTATATACGAAACTTTCTAAATGTGAGTTCTGGATAAATTCCGTAGCTTTCTTGGGCCATATTGTATCAAAGGCTGGTATTCAAGTTGATTCATAGAAAACCGAGGCAGTAAAGACATGGGCTAGACCTACAACTCCAATGGAAGTTTGTAGTTTCCTAGGATTAGCCGGGTATTATAGAAGGTTTATGGAAGGATTTTCTACCTTATCAGCGCCTTTGACCAAACTGACTTAGAAAGCAGTCAAGCTTCATTGGACCGAAGTCTGTGAGCAGAGTTTTTAAGATTTAAAGAATAAATTGACATCGGCACCAGTGCTAGCCTTGTCAGAAGGTTCAGAGGGCTATGTTGTACACTGTGACACTTCAGGCATTGGGTTAGGGTGAGTCCTGATGCAGTACGGTAAGGTAATTGCTTATGCTTTGAGGAAACTAAGAAAGCATGAAAAAAACTATCCCACAAATGATCTGGAGTTAGCTGCGGTGATTCATGCCTTGAAAATATGGAGGCATTACCTGTATGGGGTGCACGTGGATATTTTTACTGATCATAAAAGCCTCCAATACATTTTCACGCAGAAGGAATTAAATTTGCGGCAGTGTCGTTGGTTAGAAATTGCTGAAGGACTACGACGTGAATATTTTATATCACCCAGGGTAGGCTAATATTGTAGAGGATACCCTTAGCCGCATATCAATGGGGAGTTTAGCACATTTGAGTCAAGAACGGCGGGAAATGGCTCGAGAACTACACCGGTTAGCCAGCTTAGTCGTCCGGATAGTAGACTCAGAGGATAATGGAGTTGTGATTCAGAATAGCGCAGTATCATCCCTGGTTATGGAGGTAAAAGAGCGGCAGTATGAGGATCCTAACCTAGCAAATCTCAGAAGTAAGGTTCAGCAAGGCAAATTAACGGCCTTCAAATTGACAGAAGACGGGGTCTTGAGATTCAAAGGTCGCCTTTGCATTCCAGATGTACTAGGGCTTCGCCAACAGATCATGGCAGAGGTACATTATTCTCGTTACTCTCTTCATCCAGATTTGACGAAGATGTACCATGACATAAAGGAGATATACTGGTGGCCTGGAATGAAAAAGGATGTAGCGGAATTTGTAGCACAATGTCCTAACTATCAGCAGGTAAAGGCCGAACATCAAAAACCCGACGGATTGACGTAAGAGATAGCGATGCCTATGTGGAAATGGGAAGAAATCAACATGGACTTTGTGACAGGATTACCCCGTACCAAGTGTAAAATCGATTCCATTTGGGTCATTGTCAATAGATTAATGAAGTCAGCTCATTTTTTGCCAGTCCGGACTACCTTCTACACTGAAGACTATGCTGAGTTGTATATTAAAGAGATAGTCCGACTACATGGTGTCCCCGCAGCTATTATTTCTGACAGAGGAGCATAATTTACAGCTAGATTCTGGCAATCTTTTCAGAAAGGCTTGGGTACACAGGTTAATCTGAGTACAGCATTCTGTCCTCAGACGGATGATCAGGCAGAGTGCACAATTCAGATGCTCGAGAATATGTTACGGGTGTGTGTGCTAGATTTTAGAGTAAGTTGGGACGAGCATCTATCCCTTATCAAATTTGCATATAATAACAGTTATCACTTTGTAATTCAGATGGCGCCTTATGAGGCCTTATATGGGCGAAAATGTAGGTCCCCCATCAGATGGTTCGAAGTAAGGGAGTCAGGATTCATTGGACCTGATATAATCCACAAGTTAGAAGAGAAAGTAAAACTCATCAGAGAGTGTTAACAGCCCAGAATTGCCAGAAGTCCTATTCTGATGTGCAGCATAGAGATTTGGAATTTGAGGTTGATGATTGGGTTGTCACGACCCGAACAAAGGCCCGGATCGTAGGACACGGGACAAGGGACCACGAGGGACCCAAGTTGACCCATACCATAAGCATACAACTAACTCATTCGAAATTAAAGAAAATATGGATATAATCTCAACGGAAGGATAACACGATCCGTGGTATCTACCCGTGCTATACACTGTCCTAGTCATATCTCGGAGTCAAACCACGGATGAACAGGACGAGTCGTTCTAGGCTCCAACGGGTCGTTGAACTAGTCGTTGATTGTTACCCCCGAACCTTCTGAACTTCTACCCAACGAGCCTCACCACGGCTCGTTGTAAGCTTCAATGGGTTGTGGTTACTATCCGTCCTTTCTCACTGAGATCTGGGCTCCCTTACCATGGCTCCCCACAACGGGTCATTGCATGATCGGTCGTACCTTCCTACTGCCAAGTCCACTTCCTACCAAGACAACAAACGATGGCTCGTGGTTACTTACCACGGGTCGTGGTACCTGTCGTCCTGCAACTTTTTTCCCAACTTACACTAGTTTTGCTTTTTAGCTTCCCAGGTCTACTCCTAAGCACTTCCGAGGTATTACATGGGTATTCCTCAAAGTTTTGCTGATGAATGGCGTGATGAGGTTTGGTAAGAAAGGCAAGCTTATTCCTAGGTTTATTGGCCCGTATCGGATCATCCGAAGGATAGGCCAAGTGGCACATGAGCTAGAATTGCCTCTAGAGCTAGAATATGTCCATCCAGTCTTTCATATGTCAATGTTGCAGAAATGCATATGGGACCCATCCTGAATCGTGCCAGTTGAGGATGTTCAAGTTACTGAGGAGTTAGCCTATGAAGAGGTTCCAGTTTCTATACTAGATTGGCAGGTTCATAGGTTAAGGACTAAAGATATGGCCTCCGTTAAAATTTTATGGAGGAACAGAAATAAAGAAGAGGTGACCTGGAAAGCTGTGGACGACATGAGATCTAGGTACCCTCACTTATTCCAGGATTGACCTAGAATATGCAGTGAGTGAGGTTGTTGTTCAGTTGCTATTTATTTGCTTATATGATTAGCATTGGTTGGTTGGTTATCTCTATATGATAACATAGTTGTTCATAGCATCCTATGAGATGCCTACGTTGGGTTTTTTTCTGTGTTTTAGGTTTCTGGATAGTCCATAATACAGAGGAGACTGCCGAAATTTGTCTTAGTTAAGAGAATTAACTCCTTTAAGTCTGAAAAGGACATTTGAGGATGAATGTTCCTAAGGGGGGAGGATGTTACAACCCATGAAATGGCAATGGTTAGTAAGCGTACGTGTGGGTTGTGATGAGTAAAGAGAGCTTGACGCGTGTAGGAAAAGCCTCAGAAGCAGAGTCGTGCAAGGCCAGGCCGCGAGGGGCCCACGCAACGCGCTGGCCTGCTGGTGCCTTGGGTAGCGCGACGAGCCAGGAGGGTCATCGCCCTGGGAGGCGCATTGCGGCACCCTCCCTGGCATGTTGGCCAGCACGAGGCACACCCGACCACCGCCCTATACTCTTATATATATATATACACACACACACACACTTCCCTTGTCAATTTTAAATCATTCGTAAAGTATTCTTCAGGCGGAGTTGAGAGAGAACGCAACTTTCAATCAATTTTCATCAAATTACGCTGCCAAACACCTTCTAAACGTAAATTAACTTTGGGTAACGAGTTCTAGGCCTACAGGAAGCATATCTAAGGAGTTATTTCTCGGCATACCGGAACTCCGCCGAGTAAAAGTTGTCAGAATTGCTCCAAATTGAATCCTAAATGGCCACAGGCAATAGATAAGCGTTTCTCCCTTTTGAACTCTCGGGAAATTATAGGTTTATGGCCGAGTTATACAAAGTTGAATAATAGTTGCTATTATTATCGAAAGTTATCATTATTTGCCAAATTTAGTATTGAAATTAGCACTATTCTCTCAGCATGGGCATTGCAGTTGGGTGGAACCGCCATTTACAAGTTGAAACTCGCTAGTTAATCTAAAATCAGCATTTGAGGTATGTTAAGGCGAATTCCTTCGGCAAGTTATTCTTATCATATTATAATACGACCTAAATCCTTGTAAGAAAGTCAAAAGCATATATATTGTGGTTAGCTGCTATTATTTGTTTGAGATTAGCGTTTTCTGTTTAGATTAGTACTGACCCTGCCCTATATAGCCTTCCATTGTCCAACCTCAGGGTTACTAGTTATGTCGTGCCTATGGGGCTATGGATTGCTCCAAGGAGCTATATGTTGTCCCAAGGGACTATGTTGAGGCCCAAGGGCCATATTGCAGTCCATTCCATGGGTGGACTATTATTTTTTATGTCGTATCGGCATCACTGACCCTTGTCGAGCCTGGTGCTCAGGGTGCAGTTATAGGAGTCCACCGGACTCAAATACAGCTACAGGAGCCGAGCGGGCTCAGTTGCAGACCCAGGGGACAGGCAGGTTGGCTATAGTTACCTGTTAATTTATTTTGACCTTGTTAGGGGTATATAGATTTAAGTGTGCTCGTCAGGGCTTATGAGGGCCCCGGGCGAATTATTCTATGCTGGTTGTATCTTCCAGTCTTATGGGGGACAAGTAAGGTTCTTGTTTTCGTTATTCATTGTTAGTTATACAGCAGGTTGTAGGGCATGCAAGCGGTATCTCTTATCCTTCCTATTAAATTATTTTCAGTTTGATTGTCAGTATTATTTAGTCATTTTCATTACTGCCTTACATATTCGGTACATATTGTACTGACGCCAATCTTTGGGGAACTTCATCACTTGCTTGTAGGTTCGGTTAGACGCAATTCAGGACCTCTCTAGTCATCAGTCAGGGTCAGCAGTCTAATCAGCTACTTTACTCCGAGATTGTTATTTAGAAGGTTTATTCTTTTGTTGTACAGTTTATGGGTAGGTCGGGGCCCTGTCCCGACCATTATTCCACTCTTAGAGGCTTGCAGGCTACATATTCTCAGTTGTCAGTTTGATTGTTGGCCGTGTGGGGCCTATGTATATTTATTTTGCGTGCTAGCCGTGTGGGGCCTAGTTTAGCTTCTAGTTAGCAGCCTTGCCGGCTATAGTATAGTTATGAATACCTATTTTCTTTCTGCCATAACTAGACAGCATGGTGGTCTTGTCGGCCAGTATAGGATCCCCTTTATTGTGTGTTGTTGGTTAGCTATTTTCTTTTTACAGGTGGCTATGCGGCATTGTCGTCCGGAGGCTATGTTTATAGCCAAAATATAGCTCGTTGTTTTCTTGCTTTGCAGAGCAAGCATGCACCAGAAGTGCATATCCCAGTCAGGTCACTTCAGATCCCAATATGGCACCAGGTGCTAGTCTCCCAAGGTGGGACGTGACACTTTAAATCTTGAATCCGCCTCTAGTCATGAGGTACCGAAATTGCAACCAATATGTTCTTTGGTGATTATGTGGAGTCGATCTTTTATGAAAGAGAGAAGAAGTTTACTGAACTCTAATGGTTGATAAATAGTATGATTGTATTGTAGTATTAGAAGACAAGATAGTCGTTGAGACATGCATTGATAAGGAGGAAATCACATGTGATAGAAGCAAGTTTGTGAAGAAGGTAAGTGATCATAAGGTTTTGATTCTTGTAGATGTAAAGTGTAGAATCAAAACCACCAAAACCTTCTAGAACCAGAGACTTAATTGAAGTCCAGAAGAAAAGGAGCACATTCTTTTAGATAATATTTAGTTATCATCTTGAATTCAACAATCAAAATTGTTTAATATATAAGATTATCATTCATTGTTTTTAGCTTGTATTTTCTTTTCATCAAGTTCTCTTTTGCATCAACACACATATTTCTTCTAAAATAAGAATGTTGTTTTTCAAAGTTTGATTTAATAGCATTGAATACACGTGAAATGCACGTGCCCAACAACCATACGATTATTAAAATTAATTGGCCATGTGTATACTTTTAAGATATTATTAGTGTAAGTATAAGATTTTGGTTTATTAATTATTATTATACTTCATTTATAAGATTGGTCTTCTCTAACTTTTCACTTTTGTTAAAAAAACTTTTTCATATTCAGCTCAATATAATTTGTAGTACATTTGTGTTTTATAATGATATATATATATATATATATATCGCATTGCAATACTGCAAAAAAAATTAAAGTTATACTAAATCGGAAAAGGAAAAATCTATAATATGTTGAATTATAATGCCGAAAATAAATTTTATTTTTTTCTGAAAAAAAATCATAAAAGATATACAAGATCATATTACAATACCACAAAAATGAAATAAAATAATCACTTAAATATTCTCATGAGAAATTTAGTCATTCAACCTTGTCAATATAGAGTATTTTTTCTTATTTTAATGACGGTCTATTAAAAAAATTAGTATCTAAAAATATTTGATTCTGAAATCAGTTATTATTATATATTAATTTGAAATAAGCTTAAAATCTTGAATCTGCCTCTAGTCATGAGGTACCGAAGTTGCAATCAACATGTTCGTGGATAATTGTGTGGAGTCGATCTTGTATGACATACTAGGATTAATAAGGAGGAAAGCATATGCGGTAGAAGCAAGTTTGTGAAGAAGGTAAGTGATTGTAAGGCTTTGAATTCTTGTAGATGTAAAGTCTAGTAATATACTAACAATCAAAGTTGTTTAATGTATCGGATTATCATCCACTGTTTTGAGATTGTATTTCTTTTCATTAAGTTCTCCTTTGAATCGTACACACATATTTATTTTAAAATAACAATGCTATTTTTTAAAGTTTGTATTAATAGCATGGAGTACACGTGCAACGCACGTGCCCAACAACTATACGATCATTAGAATTAATTGATCACGTGTATACTGTTAAAGATATTTTTAGTGCCAGTATAAGATTTTTGATTTGTTAATTGTCTTTATACTTCATTGATAAGAGTGGTCTTCTCTAACTTTATAATTTTTTTAAAAAAACTCTTTCAAATTCAGCTCAATATATTTTTTTAGAACATTTGTGTTTTATGATGATATTATATATAAAATGATGTCACGTATACCATTTAAAAAAGTTTGTTCTAGTTAACATGAAAAATACGTGCAATGCATATGTTCAGAGATAAGTATGTGTATATACATACATACATACATACATACATACATATATATATATATATATGTATGTATGTATGTATGTATATATATATATATATATATATATATATATATATATGTATCACATTGCAATACTAAAAAAAGATTTGAAGTTATACTAAATGTGAAAAGTGAAAATTTATACTATATTGAATTATAATAAAGGCAAAAATTTTGATTTTTTTACTGAAAAATCATAAAAGATATGTTAGATCATATTACAATACCGCAAAATATGAAACAAAATTAGTAATGGTCCCTTATGCTTGATGTACGTTAAAGATAATCACTTAAATATAATCATGAGCAGTTTAATCATTTACGTTTGTCAATAGTGAGTATTTTCTTCTCATTGTTCAAATATTTTAACGACAGTTTATTAATAAAAATTAGTATCTAAAAATATTTGATTGTGAACTCAGTTATCATTGTATATTAATTTAAAATAAGCTTCAAATCTTGAATCTTCCTTTAGTCACGAGGTAATGAAGTTCCAACCAACATATTCTTGGGTGATTATGTGGAGTCGATCTTGCATAACAGACATGGATTAGTAAGGAGGAAAGCATATGCAGTATATGCAAGTCTGTAAAGAAGGAAAGTGATCGCAAGGCTTTGATTCTTGCAGATGTAAAGTCTAGAATCGAAACCACCTAAACCTTCTAGAGGCAGAGAATTAATTGAAATCCAGAAGAAAAGGAGAACCTTCTTTTGGATAATATTTAGTTATCATCTTTAATTCAACAAAATTGTTAAATGTATAGGATTATCATTCACTATTTTGAGGTTGTCTTTTCTTTTCGTCATATTCTATTTTATATTGCAAGCACATATTTATTTTAAAATAACAATGCCCTTTTTCAAAGTTTGTTTTAATAGCATGGAATACACGTGCAAAGCATGTGCCCAACAACTAGATGATCATTAAAATTAATAGTCACGTGTATACTTTTAAAGATATTATTAGTACCAGTATAAGATTTTTCTTTATTAATTATTGTTATACTTCATCTGAAAGAGTGGTCTTCTCTAACTTTCTACTATATTAAAAAAACTCTTTCACATTCAGCTCAATACAATTTTTAGTACATTTTTGTTTTATGATGATATTATATCAAAAAGGATATCAGTTATATCATTTAAAAATATTTATACTAGTTAACATGCAAAACAGGTGCAACAGACGTATCTAAAAACTAGTATGTATGTATATATATATATATATATCAATAATGAAAAAAGATTTAAAGTTATGCTAAATCGGAAAAGGAAAAATTTATACTATATTGAATTATAATACCAGCTACTGTTTTAAATTTTTTCTCTGAAAAAATCATAAAAGATATACTAGATCATATTACAATACCGCAAAATATGAAACAAAATTTAAAATGGTCCCTTATGCTTGATATATATTAAAAATAATAACTTAAATATACTCATGAGCAATTTATTCATTTAAGTTTGTCAATAGTGAGTATTTTTTCTCATTGTTCAAATATTTTAACGATAGTTAATTAATAAACACTAGTATCTAAAAATATTTGACTGTGAAAACATACAATTATTATTGTATATTAATTTGAAATAAGCTTAAAATCTTGAATCTGTCTCTAGTCATGAGGTATAGAAGTTCCAACCAACATGTTCTTGGGTGATTACGTGGTGTCGATCTTGTATGACAGACATAGATTGATACGGAGGAAAACATATGTTGTAGAAGTAAGTTTATGAAGAAGGTGAGTGATCATAAGACTTTAATTGCAGTAGATGTAAAGTAAGGAATCCAAACCACCAAAACCTTCTAGAGGCAGAGACTTAATTGAAGTTCAGAAGAAAAGGAGCATCTTCTTTTTGAAAAATATATAGTTATCATCTTTAATTCAACAATAAAAATTGTTGAATGTACAGGATTATTATTAACTGTTTTGAGCTTGTATTTTCTTTTCGTCATGTTCTCTTTTATATTGTAAGCACATCTTTCTTTTAAAATAACAATGCCCTTTTCTAAAGTTTGTATTAATAGCATGGAATACACGTGCAAAGCATGTGCCCAACAACTATACGATCATTAAAATTAATAGTCACGTGTATTCTTTTAAAGATATTATTAGCACCAGTATAAGATTTTGGTTTATTAATTGTTGTTATATTTCATTTGTAAGAGTGGTCTTCTCTAACTTTCTACTTTTTTAAAAAACTCTTTTACATTCAGTTCAATGTAATCTTTAGTACGTTTTTGTTTTATGATGATATTTTATATAAAATCATATTAGTTACCGTTATGTCCCAAATTACCCCCTAAACGTGATTAGCACCCAACACATATCACCGACCAGGCGAACCGAATTTTCATATCTTAATCATTAATTCACTACATTTAATAAAATCAAATAAGTACCCAATAATATGATAATTAGTTACGAAATAACTATTTTTTCCAATATTAATTTAAACTCTTGCTCAGACCTCACACTAGACCATGGAGCATCTAAGAGAAATTTCAAAAGAAAAGATATTAATGAATAAATGATGAAGACTCTTTAAGAGCTCCCACGAACAATGCAGCGGCTAACCTCAATAACTGGATCAACTTTAGCGAACTCGTTGGCTAATAACTTCATCATCACAAATACTATCTGCATGGACATGCAAGTTAGGAGTGAGTTATATGTAAATATAATCACGTAAGATCCTTGACCCACCACTTTAATACTCTTGGAACAAGTGTTAGAAACTACAACCACAACGAGCACAAAAATAATATGCACAAAAATATGTTTCATAATGTAATACTCAATAAAGTCCAAAGAAATGTTCAACAAAATCACTATATATCTCAACACAATTCACACTCGGGACTTGCCATAAGGCAATGAAAGAGATCAATCTAACACCTCAACTAGTCCTCAGTAGCATATATAATGCCCAAAAGTATACTACGGCAGCAAGTATAAGGCCTCTAACATATTATGGCAGCACATGTATGCCCCTAGTGTATGTGTGTGTGTGTGTGTGTGTGTGTGTGTCTATATATATATATATATATATATATATATATATATATATATATATATATTCTATGGCAGCATGTATAGGCCCCTAATATATTACGGCAGCATGTGTATGCCCCTAATAATTACGGCAGCGTATATGCCCCTATATATATATTGGCAGTGAAGGAATGATACCAATGCCCCAACGCCATGGTAAGAGACCATGCCACACCAAAAATCACTTATCAAATAATTTAATATTCGCCTCAATGTAACATATATGCGGCTAGTTAAAGACCATCGATTCTGTCAACCACACGCTTGTCCCAACACATGGACCAGACAGACAAAATAAAATTTTAAAACAGGTTTGAAAAGCAAGTACCAAAGTTTAATGTCTCACTTACCTCGAATTCACAACTTAAACACTCTTTTCAATAAATCAAAACTTCATTCTCAAGTCTCCGGATCACCTCAAACTACACAAAAATGAGTTTAAAATGGTCAAAAACCCTTCGACAGATATTTTCTAAACTTTAACACAAGTCAAACTTGCGGTCAAAGGGTTGACCTAAAAAGTCAACTCTAATCAACGGGGCAGAATTTTTGAATGATGATGATGACCAGATTCTCCTCGATGAAAGGATTCCAGAACACTATTCAAAATCAAATTTTTATAACGTTTCACCTTTCAAATCAATCATTTAGGTCGGAGAATTGTAGGGCTAAACTTTTTAAATTCTTCATAATTTTTCGATGTTTCACCATAAAAATTCACTCGTAATCACATAATAAACTTAAATAAATTATTAAAATCATTACCTTGATATGTTGAATCGAAAATCCTTATTTTTCTCTCCACCTTACTTCTTTTTTTCTCCCTTTCTTTTCTTTTCTCATCTGTTTTTTTTTCCTGCAATTGCACTTGTCTTTTGGTTCTGCCGGCATCGATGTCTCTTTCTTTGAATTAGGCTTTGCATATCTTTATATATATATATATATATATATATATATATATATATATATATATATATACAAATAATCCTTAAAAATATGAGTTATTAGAGTTATACCATTTAAAAATATTTATACAAGTTAACATGGAAAACACGTACAAAGCACGTGTCCAAAAACTAGAATATATATATATATATATATATTATATTGCAACACTGAAAAAAATTTAAAGTTATACTAAATTAGTAAAGAGAAAATTTGTACTATATTGAATTATAATGTCAGAAATCATTTTAATTTTCTTTTTGAAAAAAACCATAAAAGATATACTAGATCAGATTACAATATCGCAAAATATGACATAAAATTGAAAATAATCCTTTATGTTTAGTGTATATGTTTAAAATAATCACTTAAATATATTCATTAGCAATTTAGTCATTCAAGTTGGTCAACATTGAATATTTTTTAATTGTCAAATATTTTAATGACGGTTTATTCACAAACACTAGAATCTAAAAATATCTTATTGTGAACTCAGTTATTATTATATATTAATTTGAAATAAGATTCAAATCTTGAATCTGTCTCTATTCATGAAGTACCGAAGTTGCAACCAACATGTTCTTGGGTGATTATGTGGAGCGATCTTGCATGATAAACATGAATTGATAAGGACGAAAGCATTGTGTTAGAAGCAAGTTTGTGAAGAAGGTAAGTGATCGTAAGGCTTTGATTCTTGTAGATGTAAAATCTAGAAGGAAAGGAGCACCTTCTTCTGGACAATATTTAGTTATCTTCTTAACTCAACAATCAAAATTGTTCAATGTATAGGATTTTCATTCATTGTTTTGACCTTGTTTTTTCTTTTCATCAAGTTCTCTTTTGTACTGTGCGCACATTTTCTTTTAAAATAAGAATGTCATTTTTCAAAGTTTGTATTAAGAACATGGTTGCACGTGCTTAATAACTATACGATCATTAAAATTAATTGATCGCATGTATACTTTAAAAGATATTAGTAGTGCTAGTATAAGATTTCCGTTTATTAATTGTTTTTATATTTCATTTGTAAGAGTGGTCTTCTCTAACTTTCTACTTTTTTAAAAAACTCCTTCACATTCATCTCAATGTAATTTTTATTGCATTTTTGTTTTATGATGATATTTTATATAAAATCATATTAGTTATCGTTATGTCCCAAATTACCCTCTAGACGTGATTGGCAACCAACACATACCACTGATCAAGCGAATTGAATTTTTCATATCTTAATCATTAATTTACTACATTTAATAAAACCAAATAAGTACCCAATAATATGATAATTAGTTACGAAATAACTATTTTTTCCAATATTAGTTGAACTCTTGACCAAACCCCACACTAGACCATGGAGCATCTAAGAGAAATTTCAAAATAAAATATATTAATGAATAAATGATGAAGACTCTTTCAGAGCTCCCATGAACAATACAACAGCTAACCGCAATAACTGGATCAATTCTAGCGAACTCGTTGGCTAATAGCTTCATCATCACCAATACTATCTGCATGGACATGCAAGTTAGGAGTGAGTTACATGTAAATATAATCATGTAAGATTCTTGACCCACCACTTTAATGCTCCTGGAACAAGTGTTAGAAAATACAACCACAACGAGCACAAAAATAATATGTACAAAAATATGTTTCATAATATAATACTCAATAAAGTCCAAACAAATGTTCAACAAAATCACTATATATCTCAACACAATTCACACTTAAAACTTGCCATAAGGCAGTCAAAGAGATTAATCCAACACCTCGACTAGTCCTCAGTAACATATATAATGCCCCAAAAGTATACTACGGTAGTAAGTACAAGGCCCCTAACATATTATGGCAGCACATGTATGCCCCTAGTGTGTGTGTGTGTGTGTGTGTGTGTGTGTGTGTGTATTCTATGGCAGCATGTATAGGCCCCTAATATATTACGGAAGCATGTGTATGCCCCTAACATATTACGGCAGCGTATATGCCCCTATATATATATATAGGCAGTGAAGGAATGATACCAATGCCCCAACACCATGGTACGAAACCATGCCACACCAAAAATCACTTATCAAATAATTTAATATTCTCCTCAATGTAACATATATGCGGCTAGTTAAAGACCATCGATTCTGCCAACCACACGCTTCTCCCAATACATGGACCAGACAGACAAAATAAAATTTTAAAACAGGTTTGAAAAGCAAGCACCAAAGTTTAATGTCTCACTTACCTCGAATTCACGACTTAAGCACTCTTTTCAATAAATCAAAACTTCATTTTCAGGTCTCCGGATCACCTCAAACTACACAAAAATGAGTTTAGAATGGTCAAAAATCCTTTGACAGATGTTTTCTAAACTTTAACACAAGTCAAATTTGTGGTCAAAGGGTTGACCTAAAAAGTTAACTCTGATCAATGGGGCAGAATTTTTGAACGATGACGATGAACAGATTCTCCTCGATGAAAGGATTCCAGAACACTATTCAAATCAAATTTTGATAACATTTCACCTTTCAAATCAATCATTTAGGTCGAAGAATTGTAGGGCTAAACTTTTTAAATTCTTCATAATTTCTCGATGTTTTCACCATAAAAATTCACTCGTAATCACATAATAAACTTAAATAAATTATTAAAATCATTACCTTAATATTTTGGATCGAAAATCCTTATTTTTCTCTCCTCTTTACTTCTTTTTTTCTCCCTTTCTATTCTTTTCTCGTCTGTTTTTTTTCCTGCAATTGCACTTGTCTTTTGGTTCTGTCGGCATCACTGTCTCTTTCTTTGAATTAGGCTTTGCATCTCTTTATATATATAATAACCAAATAATCCTTAAAAAATATGGGTTATTAGAGTTAGACCATTTAAAAATATTTGTACAAATTAACATGAAAAACACATACAAAGCATGTGTCCAAAAATTAAAATATATATATATATATATATATATTGTATTGTATTGCAACACTGAAAAAAATTTAAAGTTATACTAAATTAGTAAATAGAAAATTCGTACTATATTGAATTATAATGTCAGAAACCATTTTAATTTTCTTTTTGAAAAAAATCATAAAAAATAATACTAGATCAGATTACAACATCGCAAAATATGAAACAAAATTAAAAATGACCCCTTATGTTTAATATATATATACATGTTAAAAATAATCACTTAAATATATTCATTAGCAATTTAGTCATTCAAGTTGGTCAATATTGAGTATTTTTTAATTGTCAAATATTTTAATGACGGCTTATTCACAAACACTAGAATCTAAAAATATCTTATTGTGAACTCAGATATTATTATATATTAATTTGAAATAAGCTTCAAATCTTGAATCTGTCTCTAGTCATGAAGTACCGAAGTTGCAACTAACATGTTCTCGGGTGATTATGTGGGGCGATCTTGCATGATAGACATGACTTGAGAAGGAGGAAAGCATTGCTTTAGAAGCAAGTTTGTGAAGAAGGTAAGTGATCGTAAGGCTTTGATTCTTGTAGATGTAAAGTCTAGAATCCAAACCACCAAAACCTTCAAGAGGTAGAGACTTAATTAAGGTCTAGAAGAAAATAAGCACCTTCTTCTGGACAATATTTAGTTATCTTCTTTAACTCAACAATCAAAATTGTTCAATGTATAGGATTTTCATTCATTTTTTTGACCTTGTGTTTTATTTTCATCAAGTTCTCTTTTGTACTGTACGCACATTTTTTTTTAAATAAGAATATCGTTTTTCAAAGTTTATATTAAAAGCATGATTGCACGTGTTTAACAACTATACGATCATTAAAATTAATTGATCGCATGTATACTTTTAAAGATATTATTAGTGCCAGTATAAGATTTTGATTTATTAAATGTTGTTATACTTCATTAATAAGAGTGGTCTTCTCTAACTTTCTACTTTTCTTAAAAATACTTTCACATTCAGCTCAATATAATTTTTAGCATATTTGTGTTTTATGATCATATTACATATAAAATCATATTAGTTATACTGTTTAAAAATATTTGAACAAGTTAACATGAAAGACACGTGCAACACACATGTCCAAATATACATATATATATATATATATATATATATATATATATATATATATATATATATATATATATTGCAATACTGAAAAAAAATTAAATTATATTAACTCGAAAAAAGGTAAAATATGTACTATATTGAATTATAATAACCGCAAATAATTTTAATTTTTTTCTCAAAAATCATAAAAGATATACTAGATCATATTACAATATTGCAAAATATGAAACAATGGTCCCTTATGTTTGATGTATGTTAAAAATAACTTAAATGTACATCATGAGCAATTTAGTCATATAAGTTTGTCAATAGTGAGTATTTTTTTCTCATTGTCAAGTATTTTAACAACGGTTTACAAAAACTAGTATCTAAAAAAATTTAATTGTGAACTCGCTTGTTATTGTATATTAATTGAAAATAAGCTTCAAATCTTGAATCTGCCTCTAGTTATGAGGTACTGAAATTGCAACCAACATATTCTTGGATGATTATGTGGAGTCAATCTTGCATGACAGACATGGATTAATAAGGAGGACAACATCTACGGTAGAAGCAAGTTTGTGAAAAAGGTAAGTGATCGTCAAACTTTGAATTCTTGTAGCTGTAAAGTCTAAAATTCAAACCACCAAAATTCAGCTATAGCAATGAGCAACTAAAATTATGTGTCTCAAACCTCCTACTTCGTTCATCCTCACCTTCCTTATCTGCCTCATCTGTGTAAATGAAAGTAGAAAGCCAAGAAGTTGATTGAGAATAAAATGAAAAGGTGGTGAAAACTTTTAGATTCAAGGAATATATCAAGTGTTTAGCAAATATTACAAAGTGGTACATACAATGATACAAACAACAAAGAAATGTTTGAAAGCTTCATTAAAGTAATCCTTTGTCTCCTGAAGTTGTACTATCGCTTTGTTCTTTTTGACAGGTAGGAAAAAAAATAAGGGCCCACTTGTGGGGTTTACACAGGGTATGTTGTTGTAAAAGGAAAAAGGAATAGCACAACTTCATGCCAGGATCAACTTCATCCCCTTGTTAAAAATCTCTCCTACAACTATAACAAAGTTGATTGTAGAACTGGCTTTACTCATAGAATCAATTCCCATTACAACATGAAATTTCTGTCAAATGGTGCAAACCTAATGTAGGATGGCTAAAACTAGATGCAGATGGCAGTTGCAGACACTGACAACATGGACCAGAAAGGAACAAATAACATGGCTGAAGCATTTGCACTCTCCTATGGGCTCAATGGTTTCTTGAACATGGTATTGATGAAAGCCTCTACGGGGAACTCTTTTGACTATTTACCTTCAGCAAAGACAGAAGCAAAGGGCAAAAACTCCAAAACTAGTAACTAAAGGTTTGAAAGGAATTTCTAGAGACCCACCCAAGAAACAAAGTAAAGAGTCCTTATGCAAATATATAGGATAGCATAGTATTTTCTGATTCATAAGGATAGTTGCATATGGTCAGTCATCAGATGTCACTGCTTCATCATTCAGACAGATGCACGATATGTGAGATAGAAGCCCGTCTTTGTTAGAAACATTCGGGTGGAAGCATACTCTTTAGTCTTTACTTATTGTGAATGTTGTGTAGCGAGTTGCAAAACCTTCTTGGCACTAAGAACCTATTATTGAAGAAATTAAAGAGTTGATTCATAAGTCGAGGTGACACTTCTTTCTTTTTTGATAAGTTGAAGATTTTATAAATAAAAGTACCGAGATGGTACAGGAAAAGAAACAAAAAGCAGACTACTACACTCTTCTTCCTAGCATATCCAAGAAATCCATATACTGGTTCAAACTATCTACTGAGCTACTTTTACACCAGAAGTACAAATTTTGATAAACATCTATCCTTAATTTTAGAAATGTGAGTTAGCTGCCCTTCAAAGGAAGCCTTGTTCGTCCCTGGACATACTGTCCATAAGATGCATCACGGAATAGTTCTCCAAATCTGCTTTATCACTTATGGTATCACCTGTTGCTGCCAACATCCCAGTAAACCTTTCAGATTCTGAGGCATCATCCATGTAATACCATGAAGGTTTAAGAATACTCCCAACATTCTCTAGAAAATCTGCAATGGATAAAAAGATGCTCAATTGTTTCCTCATCTTCTTGATACAGGTAGCATCTACCACATAGGTCAAAACCTCTCTTTTGAGTTAAGCATACCCCCCGTGTTGCAATCCATCCAAAACATGCTACTTTCACAAGAGCTTTTGTCTTCCATATCATCTTCCAAGGCCAAGAATTATCCCACTGACCTGAATGCTTTATCAATATACAGACAAAATTATTATATCTCCCAATCATTCAAATTCCTCCAGAACTTTAGCTGCCAACCAGAATTAGGATGAAATTCTGCAGTATTATCATCCTCCTTTTTAGTAGAGCTGTTAAACAGAGTAGGAAACTTATCTTTAAACATTCATCACCAACCCATAAACCTGTCCAGAATCTAAATCTGTTTCTCCATTTCCCACCTCCAGTCTAGTAAATTGATTGAAATCTTCCCAAAGTCTACTTACGCTCTTCCATACATTAACAGTTCTCCATCCGTCCTTCCTCCCATAGATGGCACTAATAAGTTATTTCATGCTACTCAGACTTTTATTATGTATAATTTCATATTGAAAAGTCAGGTATTGGGTATGTTAAGAAATAATGGCATAGATGGCCCCTTTCAGTAATCGCAGTGGCATAAATGAGCCTAACTATTAACAGATGACATAAATGAGCCTTTTTCTAAAATTCGATGATATATCTGAGCTTTTTCCCAAAAAAATATTCAAACTCACCACAAGCACAGGAATTATATCATAATATAATCTTCAACAAGGTTCACACAATTAATTATCAAGAATACTATATATTTCAACACAATTTACGCTGAGAGCTTGTCATGAATGACATTTAAGCAATTATTCAACCCCATGATTCCACCACAACATACACAATGCTCAGTATTGTCAAGAAACATATACAATGCCCAATACTGTCAAAAAACATACACAATGCCCAGCGATACACAGAAACATACACAATATCCTAACCTCATGACTCACAACCATATTACTCCACGAAATAAATGTAATAAAGCTAGTTTTCGTGTGCTAAAACTCCTAAGAGCTTTAGGATTTTCATTATTGGATTCAACTCCTATGTCTAGCTATAAGAGCTTATGCTCATTGCAGAATCCTTTTGGATCTCATTCCATTATGATGAATCCAAGATATTACTTTATTCAAATTCAATTAAATACACCACTGCAATGGTTGTTATTATCTACTAGATGATTCGCAAATTTATTACCCTCCTTTTATCACAGCATCACAAGAAAGGTTTTAAGAATAATGATTCAAAACTACTCTTTCTTCTCTCCCCCCCCCCCCCCCCCCCCCCAATTAAAATCTGGACAAGTTAGACAGTTCCATGGACAATACAATATATATAGCTAAAGAGTCAAAGTAGTCCTGATATCTGACTGTGAAATTTCTATTGCACTAGCTTTCTACCGTCATCCGCAAACTCTCCAAAATCTTCTTGATGAGTCATTTTTTTTCCAGAAATTAAGATATTAATTACCCTAATTTTTCTACTCCTTTAGTCATTTTAAATGCGGTAGAAATCAAAATAAGAAAATGGGCGTGACACAAACCTTTTATTTATTTATTTATTTATTTATTATTTGTTAAAGACAAAAATAACCCTTAATTTAATTTGTGTTGTTACATGAAGCTTATTGCAAATTAATATACAATAGTAATTGAGTTCACAAATCAAATATTTTTAGATACTAGATTTTGTTAATAAACCGCCGTTAAAATATTTGACAATGAGAAAAAATACTCACTATTGACAAATTTATATGACTAAATTTCTCATGAGTATATTTAAGTGATTATTTTTAACATACATCAAACATAAGGGACCTTTTCTAATTTTGTTTCATATTTTACGGTATTGTAATATGATCTAGTATATCTTTAATGATTTTTTTAGAAAAAAACTAAAATAATTTCCGATATTATAGTTCAATACAATATAGATTTTTCCGTTTCCGATTTAGTATAAACTTTAAAAGTTTTTCAGTATTGCAATACGATATATATACTAGTTTTTGAAACGTGCATTACACGTGATTTCCATCTTAACTAATACAAATATTTTTAATTGGTATAGCTAATATCATGTTATAAATAATATCATCATAAAATACAAAAGTATTAAAAATTATATTGAGTTGAATGTGAAAGTGTTCTTTAAAAAAGTGAAAAGCTAGAGAAGACCACTCTTATCAATGAAGTATAACAACTAATAAACGAAAATCTTATACTAGCCCTAATAATATCTTTAAAAGTATACACTTGACCAATTAATTATAATGATCGTATGGTTAGTGGGCACGTGCGTTGCATGTGTGTTTCTTACTATTAATACAAACTTTAAAAAGGCATTGTTATTTTAAAAGAAGTATGTGTGTACGACACAAAAAAGAACTTAATGAAAGGATACAAGCTCAAAATAGTGAATGGTAATCCTATTCATTCAACAACTTTGATTGTTGAATTAAAGATGATTACTAAATATTGTCCAAAAGAAGGTGCTCCTTTACTTCTGGATTTAAGTCCTTGCTTCTAGAAAGTTTTGGTGGTTTGAATTCTAGATTTTACATCTACAAGAATCAAAACCTTACGATCACTTACCTTCTCACAAACTTGCTTTTATCGTATATTCTTTTCTCCTTATCAGTCCATGTCTGTCATGCAAGATCGACTCCACATAATGACCCGAAAACATGTTGGTTGCAACTTTGGTACCTCATAACTAGCGACAGATTCAAGATTTGAAGGTTATTTCAAATTAATATACAACAATGAATGAGTTCACAGTCAAGTATTTTTAGATTCTAATTTTTGTTAATAAACCATCACTAAAATACTTGACAATGAAGAAAAAAAAATACTCACTATTGACAAATTTAAATGACTAAATTGCTCATGAGTACAATTAAGTGATTATATTTAACATACATCAAACGTAAGGGACCATTTCTAATTTCATTTAATATTTTGTTGTATTGTAATCTGATCTAGTATATCTGATATGATTTTTTTAGAAAAAAATTAAAATTATTTCCGGTGTTATAATTCAATACAGTTTAGATTATTCCTTTTCCAATTTAATATAACTTTAAAACTTTTTTCAGTATTACAATGCGATATACAAACTAATTCTTGAAACGGGCGTTGCATGTGTTTTTCATCTTAACTAGTACAAATATTTTTAATTGCCGTTGCTAATATCATGTTATAAATAATATTATCATGAAACACAAAAGTACTAAAAATTATATTGAGCTGAATGTAAAAGAGATTTTTTAAAACGTAGAAAACTAGAGAACCACTCATATCAATCGAGTATAACAACAATTAATAAATCAAAATCTTGTACTAGCACTAATAGTATCTTTAAAAGTATACACGTGAATAATTAATTTTAATAATCGTATAGTTGTTGGGCACCTACGTTGCACGTGTATTCCATTCTATTAATACAATCTTTACGAAAAGACATTGTTATTTTAAAAGAAATATGTGTGTACGACACAAAAGAAATTTTAATAAGAAAAAAAAATACAAGATCTAAATAGTGAATGGTAATCCTATACATTTAACAACTTTGATTGTTGAATTAAAGATGATACTAAATATTGTCCAAAAGAAGGTGCTCCTTTTCTTCTGGACTTCAATTAACTCTCTCTCTCTAGAAGGTTTTGGTGGTTTGAATTTTAGACTTTACAGCTACAAGAATTCAAAGTTTGACGATCACTTACCTTTTTCACAAACTTGCTTCTACTGTAGATATTGTCCTCCTTATAAATCCATGTCTGTCATGCAAGATTGACTCCACATAATCATCCAATGGTAGTTTGTTTTATTTTATATGCTAGCTCTGATACCAAATTGGGGGGTTGCGGAATTGAGAGAGAGGATTTTTGTTTTTTGTGTGCCGATGTCCTCAATTGTGAGGATCCTCTGTATTTATAGAATTTACAAGTGACCTTAACTATTTACATATGACCCTTATCTTTTTTATATGGTTTCTATCTTTTTCATCAAAATAGTATTCTATGTCTTTTTTCAATTTTTTCTGTAATGGTTTTAAGTTTTCTGCTAACTTTGGTACATACTCTCATACTTGGTTAACTAGTCCTTGTTTAATGTTAGAAAAAGAATCGGCAAAACTAGAAGATAGCTTAACAGCAATGGTAAGAATTAATAAAGAAAATGAAGAGATAGATAGGAAAAAAGAAATAGAAAAAATTAAAAAACAAGTCCAAATAGAAGTACAGCAGATTAAAGAAGAAAAAAAATACAATTATGGATTACTCAGCACAGTTTATACTAAGACAGGAGACGAAATAGCTACTATACCAGAATTACACAAAGCATTTACAACCTACAAGAGAATAACAAAAGGAACATTCTTTTACATAAAAATATACGCAGCACCAGCAGAAATACTATTTGATGAAATAAAACCAATCATACAAGTTATCAAGATAGGATTAACAAGAGAAATGATCATGCCAGAAAAAATATGCCAACAAGAGGAGATAATATGTGCAGCCATCAAGATCAATTCTTTTTATGGACCAGTATGCAAAAATAAGTCAGTACTGCCATTGGTAAAATATTTGCTCAAGCATGCAATCATGCTAGAAAAGTTCGTTATTGCTGTCAAATGCAAAAGGAATGATGTATCTCATGATTATGTTAAGATGGAACAGGAGCTCCTAAGCTTTCCAAGATCCTCTGTGCATGCTTCAGTTATTTTTTCATACTATCAAACTTTAAGGTTTTAAGACCATTTCTTGAAAATAGCATTTCAAATTACATGTCCAAGGGGTTGTTTCTGTTGGCTTATTAACACAAACAAAAGAAAGGGCAGAATTTTGGTATTCTTTCGTTAGAAAATGAACTTATTGCAAATCTATGATATTCCTCTAGCAAGGGTTGACTAATTCTTGGCATGTGGCCTCCAAATTTGTAGCTCTATTGAGTTCTGATTGTGTGGAAATGGATAACTGGAGATGCTTCTATCTTTTGTCAAGGAAAGAATAGAAAAGAAAAGGAAGATAATGCTTCTATCTTTTATTTTTGCTCTTCATCAACCTAGGGTGGACATCTATATCAAAATCAAAATTTTTGATATTACGGATTCGGTATTATGGTATTTGCTATGGTATATAATATGCCTTTCTAAAATTTTTGGTAATCGATACGGCGTTCCATATTTATAAGAACTTTGAAGTAAATAGTTGCATATACAATCTCTCTCTCTCTCTCTCTCTCTATATATATATATATATATATGCACCTTACACATATAGAAATATTTAAAAGAAAATACAAACATGAAATTTCCTTTATTAATCAATTACACAAAAAGGATATTTCAATCAAGATAGGTAAGTGAAAGTTCCAACGTCTAAATAATTAGTTTTGTACTGATATTATTTTTATATATTTACTAGTACTATAATAATAATAATAATAATAATAATAATAATAATGAATTAATTTGATATTTTAATAGTATAGTATTTTTAAAAATCAAAAACTGAAGCATCAAGCATAACAAATTTCATTAACAATCATACAACGAAGACCCGTCAAATAGATATTACTTTATTCTCTCACATTTCCAACATTTATATCGTTAGCATCTTCAACCTGATGAAATATATCTCTCATTCTCAGTTGCATTCACATTTCATTTACTTCTAATATGATTGTGAATGGTCATAGTAGCATATACAATATCTCTTTGGGTGTCAATGTCATAGTAAGACATGTCTTGCAGCAGTTCATAGTGCCACAATCAACAGGTTTGCACCAGACCAGCTAAAATGGGGAGAGAGGAGGGATGGGGAGTTTACAGTTAAAACTGCATATAAGCTTCTACGCCCACATAATGTAATCACAGCCCATTGGCCTTGGAAGCTTATTTGGAAAGTCAAGTTGCCTCCTAAAATCAGCTGCTTTAGCTGGACAGCATTGCATGAAGCATGTTTGACTCAAGATAATCTAGCCAGAAGAAAGTTTCAAATGGCAAATAGATGCTATATGTGCATGGAGAAAGCAGAGATACACAACCACCTTTTTATACACTGTCCAGTGGCAGCAGACTTATGGAGTATGTTTATAACACTTTTTGGACTCAATTGGGTCATGCCACAAAATATCAGGGATGTTTTTGAGAACTGGAGTTGCTGTAAAGTTGATAGCACAATCAAAAGAATCTGGAAGATGATACCTGCTGCCATTTTTTGGAGTATCTGGAATGAAAGGAATAGGAGATGCTTTGATGGAACATCAACTGACTGCCAATCTATAAAAGCTAGTTGTCTCATGTTTTTGTATAGTTGGGTTTATTTGTCCCCAATAGATTCCCTCTTGAACTTTGTCACCTCCCTAGCTTTTAACTAGACATGTACTAGAGCTGACAAGTACTTTTTGCTACTCTACTTTTGTAACTATTATGCATCCACTTGATGCCAGCAATGAAATTTTTAATTCGTCAAAAAAATAGACCACCCTGCTTTTCAAATCTCAAATGTGCACTTTATTATCTTTCTGGTAGAACATAATCTATTAGACTAAGACAGTCTTTAATGAAGTGACATGGACAATGACGATCTAAATAGCCAATCCCAACTTACCGGTATTGAGTCGTAGTTGTTATTATCACACACCTGCAACATACTTAATTTATCCTGCTCACATTACTCAGTCAGAGACTATATAAGCAAGTCTACTGCTGTTAGTTTATTTTCAAGAAAAATTCCAAAATTCTGCCCTTTCTTATGTTTGTGATGATAATGTATGTCAACATAAGCAGGTCTTTGGACACGCAATGAATATTGAAATACTATTTTCTAACGTTAAATTTTTTATAGTATAAAAGCAATGACTGGGACTCAAAAGTATGAACAAAAATCACAAAGCATTTGGAGCAACATCTCTTACATGATGATCAGATAATAAACACACTATTACTTGCAAGTATAATCCTAACGTTGTTTATAACAACAGTTGTTAAGTATGTGACAATCAATACAAACAACAGATAAAATTAATGTGTCTAGCTCAAACCGCCTGGTTTGTTCATCCTCGTTTGTGCACCCAGCAGTATTTTCCTTGAGGAAAGAATTTGCTATATTAACAAGTTATTCTCCTCGGATAGAAGTGGAAAGTGAAGACCAAGGAAGTAGAAAGCCAAGGAGTTGACTGTGGACGCAAAAGACTTTTCAGCTTTATATCACTATCAAGAGAAAGCTAGAGGGAACTTAAGGGTGACACGTGGCAGCCCCCTTCCTTCAAAATTTGAAAGAAAGCCCAAATCTTACCTCCAATAATGCAACAAGATGAACTTCCTGGTTAGATTTTTTGTGACCTCAAATGTTACTTGTTGTAAAGTTCATCAAGTACTTAGGCTAGTTATGTTCACAGTGTAAATAGGAGCCCTCCTATACTGAAACACTCCTTTTGCTTACTTATTAGAGGCTTATCACTTACGCTATCTTCAAAGATTGAACCTTCTCAATCTTCTCTTTACTTGAAGATTGAACCAGTTCAATTCTCACATTCCTTTGAAGAGGTAAGGCAGTCAAAAAGGTTTAAGAGTTTTTTTCCCAAGTATGTTGATAGATATTGTCTTACTTTTCCACTAATAGTTGTTTGATATTGATAACATGAAGTAACACAAACAAAGATCTAAACGAAACTTACTCTTGAACCATGATTGTACCAGTCAATGATCAAAGTCTCAAGATCCGATGAACTCTGTAGAAAGCTGCAAATTCCAGGGAAGTCCAACTGCTCTAAGGCTGCGTTAAGTTTTAACAATTCTGGCTTGATTGGTGGAGACCGCCACCCTTGGACACGTAATGAATCTTGAAATACTATTTTTTGCAAAATGATTTTCAACCATAAATTTTCATAGTATAAAAGCATGATTACAAAGAATAGAAATCACAAAGCATTTAGAGCAAGATTTCCAATGTGATATTAATAAACACACTGTTACTTGAGCAATAAAGAAGTACTAGAACTTCTTGGATACTGACAAGTATAATCCTAACCTTGTCTAGCAGCTATAAAACAGTTTCAAATATAAAGTGACAGCTATTATATATGTTGCAATCAATACTAATAAGGGGCCAAAGACTACCCATAAGAAAAGACAAATGAAGCGTGCGAAGCGGATCCTGCAAAGATCAAGAAAAATCCACTATATTAACCAGTTATTCTCCTTTAAGTTGAAAGCCAAGGAGTTGATTGCGAAAATGTAACTGTTAATAAACTGGAGAAAATAAAAATAAACGAAGAAACAGAAATTGAAGCAGAAACAAGAAAAGGAAAAAGTTGAGGAAGAAAAAATAAGAAAAGAAAGGATGGAGGAGCTGCGAGTCAGTGAAGAAAGAAAGGGGGAAAAAACTACCAGCAATACCCAGCAGCCACGGAGCAGGCAAAAAGAAGAAAGAAAAAGAAAGAGAAAATACCTGGAGTCTGTAATGTGTAGATGAACCCGAGGCAGCTGACGGAGATGATGAAGCTGTTCAACTTTTTAAAAAAACAAGTCACAACTTTTGTTTTTCTTCCAATTTGGTCCTTTAGAATGGAGTCTAAATTTACAATCAAATCCTTTCCATCTCCAATTCCAGTTGGTCCAAACCCGAGCTATTCTGCACAGCTTCAACACACATTTCATGCACATCTTAATCAGTTTCTGGTATTAAATAACTTTAAAAAACTTGGGCAGAGTTTAATATCAGAAATCAAGTTGTATTAGTCACCTAAATTGTACACTGAATGCCTCATCGACTGTCACACAAATAGCTTTCTACCTGTGAGAGAAGCATAGAGATCATTTACCTGTGAGTCTGCACTGGATAAAATCACTGTTTTTCTTTCCTTCTGTAAGTGTCTGTCTATGTACTCTGCCATATCTTTTCCACCAATTAAAATTAAGATAGGCCAACAGTAAAAAGTACTTAGACACGTAATGAATCTTGAAATACTATTCTTGCAAAATGATTTTCAACCTTAAATTTTCACAGTATAAAAATATGATCAGGATTTAGCAATATGAATAAAAATAACAAAACATTTAGAGTGAGCTTTCTTACATGATGATCAGAATAAATAAATGGTTACTTAGACATAAAAACTACACAACTCCTTGGACATTTATAAATCAAACATTGGGTAATAACTTTCATTAAAAAATTGATAGGTATGTTGCAATCAATTGAAACAGAAAGGCCCAGTGGTTATCAATAAGAAAGACAACTGAAGCGTGCGGAGAGGATCTTGGAAAACTCAAGAACTCCATAAAAGTTAATGATCTTGAATGGTATTCACATGTCAGAATGAGCAGTTAGAATTTTGTGTTCCAGACCTTCTACTCTGTTCATCCTCATCAGTGTACCTTGACAGCAGGTTCTGCATGAAAGGATCCACTAAGATTAGCCAGTTATTCTTCTTAGATGGAAGTAGAAAGCCAAGGAGTTGATTGTGGATAAAATAAATAGGTAATAAAATGTTTGATCAAGGAACAAGTCAAGTGCTTAGTGAATGTTACCAATATGGTTACATGGTTACAACAACAAAATGCTTCAAAGCTCATATAAACATCTTTTTACGTCACTTTTGTTAGTAACAACGTGAAATTTCTGTCAAAGCAACTCAAGTTGGACTATTTTCTTGAGAATCAACCTTCAAGATTAAAGCAGATTCTGAAATCCTTGCAAAGCAGCATTCAAATTAAATTTCCAGAATCTAAACTAGGCATTCTGGGAGCAACATCTGTGAATACATTGAGAAATACTCACCTCAATGGACAAGCACTATTATAGTATGGTCCAAACCTGATCTAGGATGGGTAAAACTAAACATGAATGGCAGTTGAAGATAAGGACAATGCAGACCAGGTGACATAGTGAGGAACTCTTCTGGTGATACCATTATGGCATATGCAGTCCCACTAGGCCACGGAACAAACAATACTGCTTATGCTTTTGCACATTCCTTTGGGCTTAAATGGTGTCTTGATATGGTATTAGAAACATTTGGGTGGAATCCAATTGTTTACTTATTGTGAATACTGTCAAGGGAGTTCCCAAAGAAGCCAATGGTGCGGCTGATTCTTTAGCCGGATATAGTCACCTAGTGGGCGTAGAGAATGAAATTTCCAGCTTTGATTCACTATCAAGAGAAGCTAGAGGGCACCTTAAGGGTTGACAAGTGGAGCTCTCTTCCTTCAAAATTCGAAATAAAGCCCAAAGCTAATCTCCAATAATGTAACAAGATGAACTTCCCAATTAGATCTTTTGTGAACACCCGCATTACTTGAGAATACTCCTCACTTTTTCTACTTTTTTGTTCTTATGGGAATAATGTACAGGGGAGCGAATCTCCACAAGTTAGAAGCTTTTGTTGTAAAGCTCATCAAGTATTTAGGCTAGATATGTTTCACATTGTAAATAGGAGTTGTTCTCCGATACAAAACACTCTTTTTGCATACACATTAAGGTTTATCTAACGGATGCAAAAACACTTGGAGATATCTTCTTATTTGTCTAATCCTTGATCAGATTTGTGTCAGGTATTTGATGGAATAGTTGAGATGCGCACAAGCTGGCCCTAACACCACCCGACACTTTTGTAAAAGACTGAAATCTTCTCAACCTTCTCTCTACTTGATGATTGAACTGGTTCAAGTCTTACCTTCTTTGAAGAGGAAAGGCAGTCAGGTCCCCTTATTTGTTAGATCTTACCATTATCTTTGAATATACCACTAAGGTGGTTTGAATTTTTTTTAAAAGCAAAAAAGTTTTTATGATCTTTTTTCGTAATGTACTTAAGATTAGAAGTATATTGATATATGTTGTCTTCTTGTCCACTGATAGTTGTTTGATATAAATAACATGAAATATAACAAAAAGAGAAAGGTCTAGAGGAAGCTTACTCTTGATCTGTAATTGTACCAATCAATGACCAATGTCTCAAGATCTGATGATCTTGAACTCTATAGAAAGCTGCCAATTCCAGCATATGTCAGACAAGGAAAATGCAACATACTTAACAATGACATGAAAATTGTGAATAAAAACAACTACATAAACAGAGAGCTCTTTTAAGAAATTCGGAAAACCAAAGTTTGAATAAAGGGGTTAATATTTCGATCCAAAGGTCATGAATGTTACGGACACAATCTTTCAATTTTACATACCCAATTGAAAGAGAAACGAGATTACTCCATAACCCCACAAGGCTTCAGTTTACAGCAGATTTTGTCATAAAACAACCAGATTCCACAAGGATGAATTTTTAATGCAAAGTGAGATAAAGCCATACCTTTTGTCGTTTATATGCAGCAAAACACATCTTTAGGATAATCAATTTTTGATTTTTACAATTGGGGAAGGTGACTAATCGAGCGATTAATGGGTATATTTTGCAACTAAACTTGCTAATGTTAAAATGTGAGCAACCAATTGAAAGAATAAAATCTCCAACATTAGCAAGTTTAGTTGCAAAAATATACCTATAAATCAACATCTTTAGCATAATAATCAACATCTGGTTCCGTCGTTTTTCTTCTGCATTTCCATGGAGTAGAAGCAACTCCTATTTTTCTATTTCTTCCAGTTGCGGCGGCTGCATTGTATTTCAGCTTTTTATGGAGAAACTAATGAGCTATTTTAACCTATTGGGCCAGTGAAAACGGATAATTTGGGTTCATTTCCTTTTAACAAATATGACGTTAGTAGCCCATAATCTAAATTTCGTCCTTATTTATTTAAAAAAAAACATTAAAAATAATTATAAAAGTATATATATATATATTATTATGTATATTTATATTATTATATAAAAAATTATAATTTTTATTATTATTATTTTAATGGGTGGTTATACAGTGTAAAAACCTCTTTTGAAAATTATGCAAATATAATTTAATTGGGCTACTAAGATTCTCGGAGAACCGATTGCATTGTCTTTTTCATCCACTTTATATTGAGCTCACTCATTGCATATTTAAATTAATCAATTCATGAGATATCATATACTAAATACATTAAAAACATAAGGCCAAATAAGAATATTCTTAGTCGGGCCTGTCACTCACGCCCAATATAGTATCCAACCATTTCTTTGAATCTTCTCCGTCCAGATTCAGCTGACAAAAATAACAACTTTGCAAACAACCAATAGTACTAATCGCAACAAATCTACGAGGAAGCAGATGTTTAGGTCAAAGCCCGAAAAGCAAGACTCCATTCAGGAGAACAGAAAATGAGTTTGGGCTAGAAATAATTATGAGCATATCCAATTCTCACGTCAGGCGAACAGAGAAAAATTGGGCCGAATTTAGCAATATAGATTTTTGGGCAAAACCCAAGGGTTGATTTTTTTTCTTTTTATTTTATTTTTTTATGTTTATTTCTCCTACAAATACTAACATTTGATGGTGATTACTCATGGTATAGTATGGTATCGTTACTAAGAGTATCATGTTTGTTTTGATTGTTACTTAAAATATATGGTATGGTATGTTTGATTCCATGGTTAGGTAACCATGAAAAAAATCTCACTTTATTAAACCACCAATTTGGTGTAATCCCATTGTTTCCTAATTTTTCTTTTCAATTATGCCCTTACTTAATATTACATAATCTTATTTTACCCTTTATCCTATATTATTAAACTTCACTCAAAAATCCTACCTTATGCAATCTTTTGGGTTTAGTCTTCTATTTTTCTAGATTTGATATTTTAAACTTCTTACAAGTCTGCTTGCTTTTTTATTGAAATCCGATATATTTGCTTTGACCTACTTATTAAAATTAATTTTGTTAGAATTTACATGAATTTAACAATTTAATATATTTACAAGGCATAATTTGTGATAAATAAGCAGAAAAAAATTATCTTAAATTAATTTATTAGTAACTATTAATGAATTTAACATATATAATAATTTAGGGCATCTTAATAAACTTACCAATTATGATACAGTATGATCCAGCCAAACCAAATACTAAAAATGTTATTAAATAACAGGAAACGATATAATCTATCCAAACATTGTATTCACATTATAGTATAGTACAATACCATATATTCTGAAACCACGGATAATCCCAATCCAAACAAAGTGTTAAATTTTATTTTAACTTAGATAAACCCTCGTAGAGATTCTGAAAATAATTTGACACTTGATCACACTTACCTTCAATCTCATTATGCGCAGATGTTTGGTTTACTAAGTATTTATTTTATAGTAATGGGATTTATTTTAGGCAAACAATTCAAGATTTACAAGAATAACTTAAAAACTTTCTATGTTCTTTCATAGTTATTAAAAATCTTAGTACCCGCATTTAGAAATTGGACAGATTCATTTAGTTTAAGGTCGTAATTCGGAAATTCAAGTTTGATCTGATCATTTGATGCTTAGTGCAAGCGTTAAGTAAGCAAGCTATTACTCTGTGGGGTTAAAATCAAGTCTGTGTTAGGTAGACCCAGGGAACACTGATTAATTGAATGAGCCCATTTGTCTGGCCTATTATTTGTTGGTCCATCCGACTGAAAGCGTTTTATATCATTTTGTTACTCATGCTTATTCCAAAGGTTTATTATTTTTAGGATAAAAAATACTTAACTTGAAGTTTATTTTAAATTTATACATTCAAATAGTTTCATATTGAAATAAGAAGAATAGATAAAGGATGAATACATTTTAATCACTTGGTAAAAATGGCTTCAAGTTTACATAGTTAAAACCCCTTTGAAATTTCCCAGGTTAGCCAAAATATTTTGATCCGCGGGTAATCGTATTTGCATTTTTTAAAAGTGTCTAACCTTCTTCAAAAAAAATATTTAAACTCTTACCTTACTCTGGTTTCAAATAAAGGCTTTTCCTAAAATGCCTTTAAAAATTGCTTCTTAATTTTTCTAAAATTAAGTGGCGACTCTATTTCAAAATAAATAGGCCAAGTTATGTAAACTTTTGACTTATTTCAAAATCAATTGTAACATATAACATATGATTCATTTCTTTACATCATGCAAAAAGTTGCTTAATACAATTTGAAGTTTAATTTAAGTGGAGTTATGTATAAATAAAAATAAATATTTTTTAGCAGAATCAACACAAAAATTATGAGACTTTGAAACTGATATTCTATCTTATTGATTTATGCAAGAAAAATGTCATCGGATCAGTATTTATTTAATTTTAAAAAGGATAAAATATTAAAACTTATAGTGACAAAAGGTTTTAGTTAAGTTCATGCTCTTTTAAGAAATTTATCAATATATCCTAAAAAGTTATCAATCCATCAATATTTATTTTACGCAATATATAATTTTTAAAGAGATATAAAAGAAAAATATGTAGCAAAAACGATTTCTACTACTGAAACATCAAATGTCAATAAGCATATCCATATAACAAATGAGAAATAAGTAAGGTACAAGAATAATCAATACATTTTTTATATTCAACACAAAAAACTTAGACTTGAAAAGTTCATTGTTGAGTCATTCTCATCAAGTTTCATTTTGTATCATACACACATATTTCTTTTAAAATAACAATGTTATTACCTAAATTTTATATTAATAGCATGAAATAACGTGCAACGCACGTGCCCAACAACTATACGATCATTAAAATTAATTGGGCATATGTATAATTTTAAAGATAGTATTTGTGCCAATATATGATTTTTGTTTTATTAATTGTTGTTACACTTGATTGATACGAGTGTTCTTCTGTAACACCTCAAAAATCCCTAAGATCAGACCCGAGAACTGAAATGAAGAAAGCAGAAGAATCTGCACTAGGTCACAGAACGAGTTATTGAGTGACTTGTTATGTGACCCGTTGTGTGTGCCTGAGTTGGCAAAATGTTGGAATTTCTTGGGGATATAACGAGTTGGGGGACGAGTCCTGATGCCACTTTACGACTCGTCTAGTGAGTCATCGTTTGGGAAGGGTAGAAGAATGGAAAATTCCAGTAGTGATGATGGGTGGCTGAAATGAGTCGTTAGGTGTCTTGTTGGATATGATGAATGTTTGAAAACTTGAGTTTCAGAGAGACTTGACGTGTGGTGAAATGATTTGTTAAGTGTCATAACGAATCGTTAATTGAAGTCGTCAAGATAAACACAGAAAAGGGGGAAAGTTGTCAGTGGCAACGAGTGAAGACCACGAGTCGTTTTGTGACCTAACGACTCGTTAGGTCACTCGTGGTGCCTGGCAGTGGGATTCTAGCAGTCCAAATTTCAGGGGCATTTTTGTAACTTTTTGCTATTATAACTCCTAAATTACGTAGTTTTGGGGTGCATTTAGAGGGGAATTAAGGGAGTTGATCGACTTTTCTTCTCATTCTCTCCCAAAACTCACAAAATCATTATGCAGAACCTCATATGGTCTCTTTCAAGCAAGACCTAGGGCTTCTTTTCTTCCTTATAATTTAGGTGCTTTTCTTAGAGAAATCCTTCTATAGGTATGTGGGACTTCAACAAGGATTTTCTTCCCCCCTTGTGTCCCAAATTAGTTTCAGAGAAACTTATAAATTTCCAGTCCTGTAGAAGATTAGAAGCTAGGGTTTTCAGTCGCTTAAGACATTCTTTAAATCTTGTTAATTCTCTAAGTTTATATGATTATTCCTAACTGAAATTCATTTCTTAGTTTTAGTTATACAATATACTTTCCTAACCCTAATCCTTAGCATAATTTTGAATAAAACTTGCATGATTTAGAACTTAGATATAAATGTTGTATTATCATGATATTTTCACTTGAATTATGAATTCTATCACATATGCTTGAACGGAAAGTTAGTGGATTTAGTATGTTCAGTCTCAGTAATATTGTCAGTACTCAGTATACTCAGTAGTATCAGTTTATTAGCACGATTGTCTTTCTTTAGACTGTCACGACACTTTCAGATAACGTAGCTCTGATAAGTCTTAGAACACAGTTTCTTTCAGGTCCTTAGTCTCTCAGAACACTTTCAGATAATTAGTTCTGACTTAGTCTTAGGACATCTGTTTCGAGCTATCAGCACAGTTAGATAATAATTAGGTTTCTAGTAGGAGTAGGACTTAGCACCTAGCGGGTCGCGGTTCAGCGTACCCAGGTTCTCAAAACTACATGCCATCGTAGTTATTAGCCCGAATGGGCCCCAGATAGAGATCATACAATTCAACCACTATACCTTGTCTAGGTATAATGGGCTCTCTTTGATGAGGTGTATACATCAAACTCCACGTGTAGCTCACATGGTTATATGTCGGTTATAGGCTCTCCCATACTTCAGTATAGTCACAGTCCTCAATCCAGTCCAGTCTATCAGATTTCAGGATATGCTCATGACTCTAATTCAGTTTATCAGTTCTTACAATATTTCCCATATATGTCAGACTAGTGCAGTGCTTCTGATTACAGATAGAGTCGTTGCATGTTATTTCAGTTCAGCTTACTAGCCTTCAGTGTATGTATGTTTTAGTTACATCTCACATATTTAGTACATTCAAAGTACTGATCACATATTTGTATATATTGTATTATTTTATGATATAGGCTCAAGTATGCAACCTCAACACCGCAGCTAGTTTCTCTCAGCGATTCTGCAGCAGCTTTCAGTGGTGAGTCCTCATCTGTCGAGGGCCAGAGTTTCCATTTTAGTATATTGTTTTCAGTTTAGTTTTCAAACATTAGAGTTAGCTGGGGATTTGTCCCAACAACTCATTAGTTCCTTTAGAAGGCTTTCAAACAGTACATGTAGATTCAGCTTGAGTTCCAATGTTTGAACATATTATTATTATTATTATTATTATTATTATTATTATTTAGTATTTTGTTATTTCTTCAGTCAGTTTCCGCTTATTTTTTTATCTTTATCTTTCAGTAGATCAGTCTTATAGAATTATGTTGTGTCATGAGTTTTCTTGGGGTCACTTGTGATACTAAGTATCGTGTCGCGTCCAGGGTATAAACTCGGGTCGTGACATCTTCTCTAGCTTTCTACTCTTTTTAAAAAATTCTTTCATATTCAGCTCAATATAAATTTTAGTTCATTTGTGTTTTATGATGATAAATATATATCAAATGACATTAGCTATAGCATTTAAAATGTTTGTACCTATTAATATGGATACACGTGCAACGCACGTGTCCAAAAACGTATGTGTCTGTGTGTATCGCATTGCAATACTAAAAAAAGATTTAAAGGAAAATCTATGTCATATTGAATTATAATACCAAAAATAATTTTTAAAAAATTAGAAAAATCTATAAAAAATTAACTAGATCAGATTACAATATCGAAAAATATAAAACAAAATTAGAAATGGTCCCTTATGTTTGAGGTATGTTAAATTTTTTTTAGTACATTTGTGTTTTATGATGATAATATATATCAAATGATACTAGTTATACCTTTTAAAAATGTTTGTACTGATTAACATGGAATACACGCACAATAAACATGTCCAAAAACTAGTATATATATCCATATCGCGTTGCAATACTGGAAAAAGATTAAAAGTTATAGTAAACTGGAAAAAGAAAAATCTATACTATATCGAATTATGACATTTTTTTAAAAATAAATCAGAAGAATTCATAAATGATATACTAGATCAAATTACAATACAGGAAAATATAAAACAAAAATTAGAAATGGTGCCTTCTATTTGAGGTATGTTAAATTTTTTTTAGTACGTTTGTGTTTTATGATGATATATATAGCAAATGATATTAGTAATACCATCTAAAATATTTGTACTGATTAACAAGAGATATACGTGTCAAAAAACTAGTATATATATCTTGATCGCATTGCAATACTGGGAAAAGCTTAAAAGTTATAGTAAATCCGAAAAGGGACAATCTACAATATATTGAATTATCTAGAAACAATTTTAATTTTTTTAAAAAAATATATATAAAGGATATACTAGTTCATATTACAATACCGAAAAATATAAAACAAAATTAAATTATATATGGTCGCTTATGTTTGAGGTAAGTTAATAATAATCACTTAGATACACTCATGAGCAATTTAGTCATCTAAGTTTGTCAATAGTGAGAATTTTTTTCATTGTAAAATATTTTACCGTCGGTTTATTAACAAAAACTAGTATATAAAAATATTTGACTGTGAACTCAATTTTCAATATATATTAATTTGAGATAAGCTTCAAATCTTGAATCTGCCTCTAGTCACGAGGTACCAAAGTTGTAACCAACATGTTCTTGGATGATTGTGTGGAGTCGATCTTACATGATAAACACGGATTGATAAGGAGGAAAACATATGCAATAAAAGCAAGTTTGTGAAGAAATTAATTGATCGTAAGGCTTTGAGTTGTTGTAGATGTAAAGTCTAGAATCTAAACCACCAAACCTCACTAGAGGCAAAGACTTAATTGAAGTCTAGAAGAAAAGGAGCACCTTCTTTTGAACAATATTTAGTTATCATCTTTAATTCAACAATCAAAATTGTTAAATGTATAGGATTATCATTCACTATTTTGAGCTTGTATTTTCTTTTCATCAAGTTCTCTTTTGTGTCGTACACACATGTTTCTTTTAAAATAATAATGTCATTTTTCAAAGATTGTATTAGTAACATAGAATACACATGCAACATACGTGCTCAATATTTATATGATCATTAAAATTCATTAGATATTATTAGTGCCAATATAAGATTTTGATTTGTTAATTGTTGTTATACTTCATTGATAAGAGTGGTCTTCTCTAGTTTTCTACTTTTCTAAAAAAGACTCTTTCACATTAACCTCAATATAATTTTTAGTAAATTTGTGTTTTATGATGATATTATTTCAAAAATAATATTATACGTACCATTTAAAAATGTTTGTACTTGTCAACATGCAAAACACGAGCAACGGATGTGTCCAAAAAACTAGTGTATGTGTGTGTGTGTGTATATTGTATTGCAGAATGGAAAAAAGATTTAAAGTTATACTAAATCTGAAAATGAAAAATCTATACTATATTGAATTACAATACCAGAAACAATTTTTATTTTTTTTCTTAAAAAATCATAAAAAATATCTAGATCAGATTATAATACCAAACATGAAATAAAATTAGAAATGTTCCCTTATGTTTGATGTATGTTAAAAATAAGCACTTTAATATGCTCATGAGTAATTTAGTCATTTAAGCTTGTCAATAGTGAGTATTTTTTCTCACTGTTCAAATATTTTAGTGACGGTTTATTAACAAAAATTAGTGTCTAAAAATATTTGATTATGAACACAGTTATATTGTATATTTATTTGAACTAAGCTTCAAATCTTGAATCTTCCTCTAGGCATGAGGTACCGAAGTTCTAACCAACATGTTCTTGGGTGATTATATGGAGTCGATCTTGCATGATAGACATGGATTGATAAGAAGGAAAGCATATGCAGTAGAAGCAAGTTTGTGAAGAAGGTAAATGATCATAAGGCTTTGATTCTTGTAGATGTAAAGTCTAGAATCGAAACCCCCAAAACCTTCTAAAGGTAGAGACTTAATTGAAATCCAGAAGAAAAGGAGCACCTTCTTTTGAATAATATTTTGTTATCATCTTGAATTCAACAGTCAAAATTGTTGTATAGGATTATCATTCACTATTTTGAGCTTGTTTCTTTTCATCAAGTTCTCTTTTGTGTCGTACACACATATTTCTATTAAAATAACAGTGCCATTTTTTAAAGTTTGTATTAAGAGCATGGAATACTAGCGCAATGCACGTGCCCAACAACTATATGATCATTAAAATTAATTGATCGGGTGTATACTTTTAAAAATATTATTAGTGTCAATATAAGATTTTGATTTATTAATTGTTGTTAAGAGTGGTCTTCTCTAACTTTTTACTAAACTCTTTCACATTCAACTCAATATAAATTCTAGTACATTTGTGTTTTATAATGATATTATATCAAAAATGATATCATTTATACCTTTTAAAAATGTTGTACTAGTTAACATGCAAAACACGTGCAACAGACGTGTCCGAAAACTAGTATGTATATATATATATATATATATATATATATATATATATATATATATATATATATATATATATATATATATATATATAGCAATAATGAAAAAAGATTTAAACTTATACAAAATCGGAAAAGGAAAAATCTATACTATATTGAATTATAGTACCAGATACTGTTTTAATTATTTTTTCTAAAAAACCCATAAAAGATATACTAGATCAGATTACAATACCGCAAAATATGAAACAAAATTAGAAATGGTCCTTATGTTTGATGCATGTTAAAAATAATCACTACTCATGAGAAATTTAGTCATTTAAGTTTGTTAATAGTGAGTATTTTTTCTAATTGTTCAAATATTTTAACAATGGTATATTAGCAAAAGCTAGTATCTAAAAATATTTGATTGTGAACACATGTAATTATTGTTGTATATTAATTTGAAATAAGCTTCAAATCTTGAATCGGTATCTAGTCATAAGGTACAGAAGTTCCAACCAACATATTCTTGGGTGATTATGTGGAGTTGATCTTACATGACAGACATGGATTGATACGGAGGAAAGCATATGCGGTAGAAGCAAGTTTGTGAAGAAGATAAGTGTCACGCCCCGCCTTGGGAGGCATGACTGGAACCTGGTGCCCTACTAGGATCTAAACTACTGAACTGACTAAGCCTGAGCACCTCTGGTGCAGGGTTGGCTCTAATTCTAGAATCAAGAAAACAACGGGCTATATAGCGGCTGTAAATACAACCCCCAGACGACAAGACCTATAGCCACCTGCAGAAAGTAAACAGCTAACCAGAGACAAGCAAATATAGGGAGTCCTATGCGGGCCGACAAGGCCACCATGATATCTAGTTATAGCTGAAAAACGAAATCAGGTACTAAACTGAAACATGACCGACAAGGTCATCGACCAACAACTGAACAAGGCCCCACACGGCCAACACACATCATCTAAAGAACATATGGCCCCACACGATCGATAACAACTAACAACAGAGAATAATACAACCTGCAAGCCTCTAGGAGTAATAAGATGGTCGGGACAGGGCCCCGACCTACCCATAATATACAAAAAAAAAAAGTAAACCTCAAACACTCAAGCTCCGGAAGACAGGAGCTGAAGGCTCTGTACCGCTGACTAGAACTACGAGGGATCCGCTCCTATTCTATGAGTACCTGCAAGCAAGTAATGCAGCACTCCAAAAGAGGGCGTCAGTACCACATGTACTGAGTATGTAAAGCAATAACTATAGATGACTAAAAGTAAATAATAGAGCTGACAATATCTGAAGTAAAGAGAACGGACTGAAACTGACTGAAATAATAGAATTAGAACTAGACATAACTATAAAAGAAGAGTAGGAGTCATACCTGACAACGAGGCATCCTACTATCTAACTATCAGTAACTAAAGCAACGTACATATTTTACCTGTCCCCCATAAGCCGGAAGGTACCATCAGCACAACACAACTCACTTGGGTCCCCATTAGCCCTGGCGAGTACATCTCAATCTATATACCCCTATCCAGGTCATACCACATCACCTAGTAGCTATAAGCATCCTGCCGGTCCCCTGGGTATGCAACTTGGGCCTGCTGGGCCCCTGACTATAGTTGTGCCCGAGTCCGGAGGACTCCTGAAATCTACGCCCCGAGCACAAGCGCTCAGCGGGGGTGCGTATAGGCTAACCACGACAAAATATGAGGAGCTGGCTCCCCATCTTCGTCCCTAGCGGACAGCATGCCACTCCGTAGAGCGACGTATCCTCTCCCTCTAGTGGACGAGTCGACACAGCTATTAATCCTGGGGCGGTCACGGAAGCTATACGGGTAATCCAGCCCAAAACAACACAAATACAGGTCTCAACTGATAACAACAACTATACATAATAGCATACTGAACATGATATAATATTTCTGAAATACTTTACTAGGATTCATATTGGATTACTATACTGAAGAAACTAACTTTCCGAGAGAAACTGTCTTTACATACCTCAACCACCGGTTTATCGATTAATTGGTGAGGCTCGGTTGGTTCAGTTGTTGTTCCCAACTGTAATCACATTCACGAAAGAATAGAACTAACTTCATTACTATGCTGGAAGAAAACAATACTTTATATGTATATATACTGACTATTCTTCAGCTTATCGAAGAACGATAGAAAACTCGTGATTTCTCGGGGATCTAGAAGGGAGAAATACTTACTTTAAGCCTGGGATTGTATTAACACTAGTTTGGAGCAATTCCAATCACTTTGGCTCGGCGGGACGACGATTCACCAGGCGAATTTCACAAAATTAACTCCATAGAAATGCTCCCTGCAGCCTTATACTTCGATACCCGAAGTTAATCTGAATTTGGATGGCGTTTGGCAGCGTAATCGGAAGAAAATTATATATTCTCTTCGTCCCTATCTCTACTGATCGTGTATAAATGTGAGAAATGACACAAAGTTAAAGGGTGAGGCCTATATATACTTGCAGCAAAATACATGGCAACGTGGCACGTCGGCCAACGCGCCGTTTTGGCCCCGTGCCACGTTGGCTAATGTGGAGGTCCCAACTCCGTGCCACTTTGCCCCTATGGGCAGCGCGGTTCGACCTCCTCTTGCGAAATTCCAACATGGCACTCGTTCGGCCTTTCCCCGGGCTCTTTCCTCTCACGTAAAACATTCTAAAACTTTCAACCAACATGCGAATAGGCCAACTACATGCTAGAAACTTACAGGGTGTAACAATAAGTGATTGTAAAGCTTTGATTGTTGTAGATGTAAAGTCTAGAATCCAAACCAACAAAACCTTCTAGAGGCAGAGACTTAATTGAAGTCCAGTAGAAAAGGAGCACCTTCTTTTGAAAAATATTTAGTTATCATCTTTAATTCAACAATCAAAATTGTTGAATGTATAGGATTATCATTCACTATTTTGAGCATGTATTTTTTTCATCACGTTCTCTTTTATATCGTACACACATATTTCTTTTAAAATAACAATGCCTTGTTTCAAAGTTTGTATTAAAGCATGAAATATACGTGCAAAACACGTGCTCAACATGAACTATGTGATCATTAAAATTAATTATCACGTATATACTTTTAAAGATATTATTAGCGCCAATATATGATTTTGATTTATTAGTTGTTGTTATACTTCATTTGTATGAGTGGTCTTCTCTAACTTTCTACTTTTTAAAAATACTCTTTCACTTTCAACTCAATATAATTTTTGGTACCTTTTTGTTTTATGATGATATTATATATAAAATGATATTAGTTATCGTTGCGTCCCAAATTATCCTCTAGACGTGATTGGCACCCACCACATACCATCGACCAAGAGAACTGAATATTCATATCTTAATCATTAATTCACTACATTAAATAAAACCAAATAAGTACCCGAAAATTTGATAATGATTAGTTACGAAATAACTAGTTTCTTCAATATTAATTTGAACCCTTGGACAGACCCCACACTAGACCATGGAGCATCTAAGAGAAATTTCAAAAGAAAAGATATTAATGAATAAATGATGAAGACTCTTTAAGAGCTCCACGAACAATGCAGCGGCTCACCTTAATATCTGGATCAACTCTAGCGAACTCGTTGGCTAATACCATCATCACCAATAGTATTTTCGTGGACATGCAGGTAAGGAGTGAGTTATACATAAATATAATCTTGTAAGATCCTCGACCCATCATTTTAATACCCCTAGAACAAGTGTTAGAAAATACAACCACAACAAGCATAAAAATAATATGCACAAAAATAAGTTTCATAATGTAATATTCAATAAAGTCCAAACAAATGTTCAACAAGATCACTGTATATCTCAACATAATTCACACTCAAGGCTTGTCATACAGCAGCGAAAGAGATCAATCTAACTCCTCGACTAGTCCTCGACAGCATACAGAATGCCCCAAAAATAGACTACGGAAGCAAGTACAAGGTCCTAACATATTGCGGCGGCACATGTATGCCCCGAGTATATATAATACATATATTCTATTACAACATGTATAGGCCCCTAATATATTAGGTAGTATGTGTATGCCCCTAACATATTACGACAGCGTATATGCCCCTAGTATATATATCGGCAACGAAGAAATGATACCAATGCCTTAATGCCATAGTATGTGACCATGCCACACCACAAATCACTTATCAAATAATTTAATATTCTCCTCAATTTGACATATATGCGGTTGGTTAAAGACCACCAATTCTGCCAAGCATACGTTTGTCCCAACACATGGACCAGAGGACAAAATAAAATTTTAAAATAGGTTTTAAAAGGAAGCACCAAAGCTTAAAGTCTCACTTATCTCAAATTCACAACTTAAACACTCTTTTGAATAAATTAGAACTTCATTATCGGGTCTCTGGATAACCTCAAACTACACAAAAATGAATTTAGAATGGTCAAAAATCCTTCGACAGATGTTTTGTAAACTTTTAACACAAGTCAAACTCACGGTCAAAGGATTGACTTGAAAAGTCAACTCTGGTCAATGGGGCAGAATTTCTGAACCATGACCACGAATAGATTCTCCTCGATGAATGAATTCCAGAACACTATTCAAAATTGAATTTTGATAACGTTTGGCCTTTCAAATCAATCATTTATGTTGGAGAACCTTAGGGCTAAACTTTTTTAATTCCTCATAATTTCTCGATGTTTTCACCATAAAAATTCGCTCATAATCACATAATAAACTTTAAAAAATTATTAGAATCGTTACCTTGCTACTTTAGATCGAAAATCTTTACTTTTCTCTCCTCTTTTCTTCTCTTTTTCTCCCTTTCTTTTCTTTTCTCGTCCGTGTTTCTTTTTTTTCCTACTATTGCACTTGTTTTTTATTCTGCCAGCATGACTGGCTCTTTCTTTTTTATGCTTTGCATATCTTATTTTTAAAATTTTTATAAAATTACCAAACAATCCTTAAAACTATGAGTTATTAGAGTTATACAATTTAAAAATATTTGTACCAGTTAACAAGAAAAACACGTACAACGCACGTGTTCAAAAACTAGAATACACACACACACACACACATATATATATGTATGTATTGTATTGCAATATTGAAAAAAGATTTAGAGTTATACTAAATCAGAAAAGAGAAAATATGTACTATATTGAATTATAATATCAGAAGCTATTTTAATTTTTTTTCAAAAAAAATCATAAAAGATATACTAGATCAGATTAAAATATCGCAAAATATGAAACAAAATTTAAAATGGTCCCTTATGTTTGATATATGTTAAAACTAGTCACTTAAATATACTCATGAGCAATTTAGTCATTCAAGTTGGTCAGTATTGAGTATTTTTTTTCTAATTGTCAAATATTTTAATGACGGTTTATATATACATACTAGTATCTAAAAATATTTGATTGTGAACTCAGTTATTATAGTATATTAATTTGAAACAAGTTTTAAATCTTGAATTTGCATCTAGTCATGAAGTACCGAAGTTGCAACCAACATGTTCTTGGGTGATTATGTTGGGTCGATCTTGCATGACAGACATGAATTGATAAGGAGGAAAGCATATGCATTAGAAGCAAGTTTATGAAGAAGGTAAGTGATGGTAAGGCTTTGATTCTTGTAGATGTAAAGTCTAGAATCTAAACCACCAAAACCTTCAAGAGGCAGAGGCTTAATTGAGGTCCAGAAGAAAAGGAGCACCTTCTTCTGGACAAAATTTATTTATCTTCTTTAATTCAACAATCAAAATTGTTCAATGTATAGGATATTCATTAATTGTTTTGAGCTTGTATTTTCTTTTTCATCAAGTTCTCTTTTGTACTGTACGCACATATTTCTTTTAAAATAAAAATGTCGTTTTTCAAACTTTGTATTAAAAGCATGGGAATGCACATGCAACGCACGTGCTTAACAACTATACAATCATTAAAATTAATTGATCACATGTATACTTTTGAAGATATTATTAGTGCCAGTATAAGATTTTGGTTTATTAAATTTTGTTATACTTCATTGATAAGAGTGGTTTTCTCTAACTTTCTACTTTTTTAAAAAATACTTTCACATTCAGCTCAATATAATTTTTAGTACATTTGTGTTTTATGATGATATCATATATAAAATCATATTAGTTATACCGTTTAAAAATATTTGAACAAGTTAACATGAAAAACATGTGCAAAGCGCGTGTCCGAAAACATATATATATATATATATATATTGCATTGAAATACTGGAAAAAGATTTTAAATTATATTAACTCGAAAAAAATGAAAATATATACTATATTGAATTATAATACCGAAAATAATATTAATTTTTTTCTTAAGAATCATAAAAGATATACCAGATCAGATTACAATATCGCAAAATGTGAAACAAAAGTAAAAATGATCCCTTATGTTTAATGTATATTAAAAACAATCACTTAAATACACTCATGAGAAATTAGCAGAGGCGGATCCAGGATTTTAATCTTGTGGGTTCCCAATAAAATAAATTAATATGTAATAATAATTTAACATAAATTATTTTTTTATTGGCTAATTTCTTTTTTTAGTTGACTTTGTCATGTTTAAGAGGTAGCATCTAACGAGATTCGATCCTGCAACACTTCAAACGAGAGTTGGCCTAAGGGGCTCCTCCTTGCCATTGTACCAACAACCCATTTATCCATGGGTTCCCATATGAAAATACTTATAGTCTTCCAATATTTTTCAATATAATTATAGAATTTACGGTAGTGGTTGTAGGTTCTCAGGAATCCACATCCGCTACCATAGATCCGCCCCTGGCAATTAGTCATATAAGTTATCAATAGTGAGTATTTTTTTCTCATTGTCAAGTATTTTAACGACAGTTTAGTAAAGAAAACTAGTATCTAAAAATATTTGATTGTGAACTCAGTTGTTATTATATATTAATTTAAAATAAACTTCAAATCTTGAATTTACCTCTAGTCATGAGGTACTGAAGTTGCAACCAATATATTCTTGGATGATTATGTGGAGTCGATCTTTCATGACAGACATGGATTAATAAGGAGGAAAGCGTATACAGTAGAAGCAAGTTTGTGAAGAAGGTAGTGATTGTAAGACTTTGAATTCTTGTAGCTTTAAAGTCTAGAATCCAAACCACCAAAACCTTCTAGAGGCAGAGAGTTAATTGAAGTCTAGAGGAAAAGGAGAATCTTCTTTTGGACAATTTTTAGTAATCATCTTTAATTCAACAATCAAAGTTGTTAAATATATAGGATTACCATTCACTATTTTGAGCTTGTAATTTTTCTTATTAAGTTTTTTTTTGTGTCGTACACACATATTTCTTTTATAATAACAATATCTTTTTATAGAGATTGTATTAATAAAATGGAATACACGTATACTTTTAAAGATATTATTTGTACTAGTATAAGATTTTGATTTATTAATTGGTTTTATACTTCATTGATATGAGTGATCTTCTCTAGTTTTCTACCTTTTTAAAAAAACTCTCTCACATTCAACTTAATATATTTTTTAATATTTTTGTGTTTCATGATGATATTATTTATAACATGATATTGGAAATATGTAATACCCCCAAAATGCTTAATACTAGATTTGAGAATTGAAATGAAAAGTAGTAGAAAAATCTGAAAATTTTCTCAGAATGAGTTATGGTACGGGTCGTTGGTGTGACTAACGATCTGTTGGAAGTTCTCGTGGTGAGAATCTGCAGGGGCAGGCTGGAAAGTAATGGGTCTCAGGACGACCCATTGGTGGAAGAGACGGACCATTGGAATTGGCCGTAGGTGGATGGTCTTGGGCAAAGAAGGCTTGCACGAGTCTTGGGGACAGCTCGTTGTTGGGAACAATGAGTCGTTTTAAGTGGCCGTTGGGAGGAATTCCTAAAGATGGGTAGTGGTGGTAACGACCATAAATAACGGGTCGTTGGGGCTCGTAATGACTCGTCCTAACCAGTCGTTGTTAGAGACTTAAGTTGGAATCTAGCAGGGTAACGGGAGGCAGTAACGGGTCATCGTTTGGAGTAACGACCCATTCTGTCGAACCGTTGAGTCAAGATCAGAGAATTTAAAAAATGATGGATGAAGTAACGGCTGGATACCACGAGTTGTGATATCAAGGTACGACCCGTTGTGGCGCCCGTTGCCACTGGCAATGCAGTTTTTTCAGAAATTTCATTAAGGAAATTTTCGTCATTCCTAAGCACTAGGGTCCTAAGCTACATCATTTAAACTTGAAATAGGGTGTGTTAAGAAGGGTTAAGTCATTCTAAACCTATTCCAATTCATCCATGCAATAGCTTAGAGGTTTAAGGGGTGATCAAGCCTAGTCTCTTCAAGGTTCTTCCCCAAATTTCCATTAGGCAATCAAGGAAGTTGTGAAATCAGATTTCTTCAGGTATGTAAGGCTATGAATGAGTGTAATTGTCCACACCCATGCCCAATTCTCTCTCAATTCATGAAAATTCTAATTGATGAATTTATGGGGGTTTTATCCAATATGTGAATTCTCTAAGTTTCAATCATGGGTATGATCTAAGCATGTTTTAAATGTTGAATTATGATAAATGGGTAGATTTTACAATGTTTTAAATTATAAATTATGTTTTCAAATTTTCTAAAGCATAATTTCTATCCATGAAAGTTCATGAAAGTTGAGATCCATGAGATATGTGTTGAAGTATGATGTGATATTTATGAAGAAAGATGATTTCAAAATCCATGTCTATGTTCATATCTTCAAATAATCAAGTCTATGACAAACATGTTTAAGTATTGGGCAAGCCCATATGATCAAGTATGTTTTATGATTTATCTAAATTTTATGTATTAGCTTACCACATAGATTATGGAGTCTAGACTCCCACGATTTTTAGCTTGTGGTATGGTTTGAATCAAGGCTCCTCATGTTATGATTTTAGATTTATGTATGTAAGTTATGAGTCAGCTTCGTCACTAGACGATGGTTTAGCTTCGTTAAAAAATGATGGAGAGCATATGCATGTTTTTGGGAGTAGTGTCTAACACCGAGTAGGCTAAGGGTCAGTCAACCGTACTCCTCAGAACTACATGCCAACATAGGTATATTCAGATTATTTGGGACCTCCCTTGTGAGCTTCCCCTGCCCCCAAGGGGCCTTCAACTTGATATTGATATCATGGTAGCGTCCTTAGCCCTGACAAAGCTTTGGACGGCTCTGTCCACTTAAGTGTGATAGTCGAGACCATGTAAGCTCTATCTTGGTAATGTCGGTTATATGATGAGTCTCCCATTGTTCCTCATGATTTCAGTTATGCATGTTCATCAGTCATGATATTATGTTTTCAACAGGTTTGACCCAATGTTCAATTTTACTTATGATTATCAGTTTTCAGCTTTGAGTCATTCGATTCAGTTATGATGTTCAGTTATGTTTAAATCATGATTTCAGAAAATAGCATGCAAACCCTACTCTCAGAATCTTATCTTGATTATGGTTTATGATATGCATGATTTATGATTTTACTCACTTAGTGGTTTTACTTACCTTGCATACTCGGTACATTCCATGTACTAACCGCATACTCTATGCTGTATCGTTTCATGATACAGGCTCCGATATCTAGACTCAGTCCCGCCGCTAGCCAGATTCCCAGCATTAGTACTTCCCGACCAGAGTTGGTAAGTCCTCATCTTTCGAGGGCCTTTCTTATCAGTTATGTTCCGCATTTTCAGTTTTAGACTATAGTGAGTTAGTTAGAGTCTTGTCTCATCAACTTGTCAGTATTAGAGGTTTTTCGGACATAGTTTGTATTCAGCTTTAGACTTATGTCATGTATTTAGATGTTATGTCATGTTCAGACTTCCACTATGTTAATTATGTTGATCTTCCATTTATTTGAATGAGTTAGATGTTATGTTCATGCAATGGGTCGACTTGGAGCCTCTCAGGATTTTTTGTCCCGTGTCTCGATCTAGGCCTATGTTCGGATCATGACACAATACCATTTAAAAATATTTGTACTAGTTTAGATAGAAAACAAATGCAATGCACGTTTCAAAAATTAGTTTATATATCGCATTGCAATACTGAAAAAAGTTTTAAAGTCATACTAAATTGGAAAAGGATTAATCTATACTGTATTGAATTATAACACCGGAAATAATTTTAATTTTTTTCTGAAAAAACTATATAAGATATACTAGATCAGATTATAATACTGCAAAATATTAAACCAAATTAGAAATGGTCCCTTACATTTGATGTATGCTAAATATAATCACTTAAATGTACTCATGAGTAATTTAGTCATTTAAGTTTGTCAATGGTGAGTATTTTTTTTCTCATTGTCAAGTATTTTAACGACAGTTTATTAACAAAAACTAGAATCTAAAAATATTTGATTAAGAGCTCAGTTATTATTATATATTAATTTGAAATAACCTTCAAATCTTGAATCTGCCTCTAGTCATGAGCTATCGAAGTTGCAACCAACATGTTCTTGAGTCATTATGTGGAATCGATCTTGTATGACAGATATGGACTGATAAGGAGAAAAGCATATACCATAGAAGCAAGTTTGTGAAGAAGGTAAGTGATCGTAAAGATTTGAATTCTTGTAGCTGTAAAGTCTAGAATCCAAACCACCAAAACCTTCTAGAGGCAGAGAGTTAATTGAAGCCCAGAAGAAAAGGAGCACCTTCTTGTGGACAATATTTAGTAATCATCTTTAATTCAACAATCAAAGTTGTTGAATGAATAGGATTACCATTCACTTTTTTGAACTTGTATTTTCTTTTCATCAAGTTCTCTTTTGTGTCGTACACATATATTTCTTTTAAAATAACAATGCCATTTTTTAATATTTGTATTGATAGCAAGGAGCACACGTGCAATGCAAGTGCCCGATAACCATATGATCATTAAAATTAATTGATCACGTGTATACTTTTAAAGATATTATTACTGCTAGTATAAGATTTTGGTTACTACAAAAAATTTGGTTATCAGTGATGAATTATTTTGTCACTTAAACATCATATTTTGTCATAAAAAAATCTTTTCGTGACCAAAAAAAATCATCAATCACTCGTCCCTAAAGCATGGGTCACTAAATTTATACAGAGACAACTTAGTGTTTCGTTGCTAAATAAAGTTGTATTAACTAAAAATTCGTTGTCCCCAATTGCATAGTATTTATGACAAACCTATTCGTAAAAAGAAATACAAAAAAGTGTAGTTTATGGTGTGGTTTCGTCGCTAAAAAGATTATTAATACCGACAAAATTATGTTGTCACTATTTTTTTTAGTTTAGTAAGCGACGATGTCAATTGTCTCTAAAGTTATATATATATCATCATTAAACAAACGTAATTTCGTCACTAAAAATAACCTTTTATATACGAAAAATTATTTTGTCCCTAAATATATAAATTAGTGACAACTATACTTTTACTAAAATGACTAACACTTTTGTAATTGAAACCTACCATGTCGTCGCCAAAAATATTACTTTATTACTAAAAAAAATTAAAATTTTCACTATAATCATGATTAATGAAAACAACACTTGTGATAAAAATTCAAATGTAAATTGTAGTCGAAGAATGAATAATATTATAGATCAAAAGGCAATATTCTTAGGACAAAGACTATGTTTTGTCACAAATAAATATATAGTCAATTTATGACGAATTAATATCTTCTATAACAAAAATGTAATCATCTTGAAAACTACAATATCATTCAGTTATTGTGCTTTCTCCTCCTCTCTTGTGAGAGTTTCTTTCACTTGTTTGAAGCGGAAGAAAATTTCGAGCAATTATTTCCAACCCATTTGATAGCTTTGTTAATGCAATTGCATTAAGTAAACTCCTTTTACCTACTCATGTCTCTAACATCATCTTCTTCTTTTTTTCACAAGCTACTTCATTTTTCAAGATCTTTTTTTGGACTTTGCCACGAACTTTCTTGATTCCAATTGAATCTGCATCTATTTTATAAAATAAAAAAAAATGTCAGCTCAAAATACTATCTAAAATGTAAGAAAAATGGTGATATATTAGTAATTTCTAAATTACTACTGAAATTTATTCTTACGAGTTTAATATAAGTGAAAGTTTATGAATTTTTGGTATATCATCACTAAGTGTACACTCACAAACTACTCAGCAGCATAAACTCCATTAATATATTAATGAAAACAACAAAGACAACCTATATAGGGTTGTTTGCATTAGAATCACTCATAGTGAGAATTAAAAGCACAATTATATATAATTATTGTGTATTAATCTCATTCATCCATTTCACTGACAAAGAAAAATGAAGATAATGTGGAAGAAAATAAAATTCAAGCAATTCTCTAAAACATCATAAAAATAAGCACCGACTTATAAAACAAACACTTGTGATTAAGCTTTTTGACATAAACAGAGACAATTTATCTTGTATTTCCTTTATCCTACTAATGGTACAGAATAAGGTTAGAAAACACTAGAAGCATCATAATTAATAAACGCTTTACTCAACAATCAACTGTTTGATGTACGATAAAATAAAGTCAGAAAGCAAATCTCAAAGAGCCCCGAATAAAGAAATCAATATAATGGAAATTTTCCAACATGGTGAATTTTTTAATCTTGATTTTGCATTAGAAAATCCAAACAGTACAAATGCCTCAGTTAGTAACAAAAATCACAATTGGAGACAGTGGAATATTCAAGACACAACTCAAGTGAGAAAAACATTCTATATCAAACATATAGAACTTGATAAAGATTTTTTTTTCAATTAATTAATCAGAGTTTAGATGTGATATTACCTATATTATCAAACACGATGTTGTATGAATGAGAAACGAACCTCATCGATAATAAGACATAAGGAACAAGCTCCGCAAAACCTTGATGAACAGAAAGATTGACAATCTTCAATAAAATAAATCACATTAACCCATTATGCTAAATACTAAATTTATAGTCTCATAGATACTTCATAAAAATATCCAGAGTAGCCAATTGGATGGTAATCAACATGCATGAAATAGCATGAATTTATACTTCATTGATAAGAGTGGTCTTCTCTGGCTTTCTATTTTTTTTTAAAACACTTTCTCATTCAACTCAATATAATTTTTAGTACTTTTGTGTTTTATGATAATATTAGTTATATCAATTAAAAATATTTGTACTAGTAAAGATGGAAAACACGTGCAACTCATGTTCCAAAAACTAGTGTATATATATCGCATTGCAATACTGAAAAAACTTTTAAGTTATAGTAAATCAGAAAAGAAAAAAATTTGGACTGTATTGAATTATAAATTCGGAAATTATTTTAATTTTTTTTTCTAAAAAGATCATAAAAGATATACTAGATCATATTACAATACCGTAAAATATGAAACAAAATTAGAAATGGTCCCTTATGTTTGATGTATGTTAAAAATAATCACTTAAATATACTCATGAGAAATTTAATCATATAAATTTGTCAATAGTGAGTATTTTTTCTCATTGTAAAATATTTTAACGTCTTTTTATTAACAAAATCTAGTATCTAAAAATATTTGATTGTGAACTTAATTACTATTATATATTAATTTGAAATAAACTTCAAATCTTGAATTTGCCTTTATTCATGAGGTACTGAAGTTGCAACCAACATATTCTTGGGTGATTATGTGGAGTCGATCTTGCATAAAAGACATGAATTGATAAGGAGAAAAGCATATGCGGCAGAGACAAGTTTGTGAAGAAGGTAAGTGATTGTAAGGCTTTGGTCGTTGTAGATGTAAAGTCTCAAATCCAAACCACCAAAACCTTCCCGAGGCAAAGATTTAATAGAAGTCTGGAAGAAAAGGAGCACCTTCTTTTGGAGAATATACAGTTATCATCTTTAATTCAACAATCAAAATTGTTGAATGTATAGGATTATCATTCACTATTTTGAGCTTGTATTTTCTTTTCATCAAATTCTCTTTTGTATTGTACACACATATATTTCTTTTAAAATAACAATGCCATTTTTTAAAGTTTGTATTAATAGCATAAAATACACGTGCAAGACACGTTCTCAATAACTATATGATCTTTAAAATTAATTGATCACGTGTATACTTCTAAAGATATTTTTAGTGCCAGTATAAGATTTTGGTTTATTAATTGTTGTTATACTTCATTGATAAGAGATGTCTTTTCTAGATTTCTACTTTTCTAAAAAGGTCTTTCACCTTACACTCAATATAACTTTTAGTACATTTGTGTTTTGTGATGATACTATATCTAAAATAATATTAGTTATACCATTCAAAAAATAAGTTTATATGGAAAACACGTGCAACACACGTGTTCAAAAACTAGTGTGTGTGTGTGTGTAATGTATTGCGATATTGGAAAAAGATTTAAAGTTATACTAAATTGAAAAAGGAAAAATCTATACTATATTGAATTATAGTACCAGAAACTATTTTAACTTTTTCTGGATAAACCATAAAAGATATACTAGATCAGATTACAATACTGTAGAATATGAAACAAAATTAGAAATGGTCTCTATGTTTTATGTATGTTAAGAATAATCACTTAAATATACTCATGAGATATTTAGTCATTCAAGTTTGTCAATACTGAGTATTTTTTCATTGTAAAATATTTTTACGATGATTTATTAATAAAAATTAGTATCTAAAAATATTTAATTATGAACTCAGTTATTATTGTATATTAATTTGCAATAAGCTTCAAATCTTGAATGCCTCTAATCGTGAGGTATCGAAATTGCAACCAACATGTTCTTGGGTAGTTATATGGAGTCGATCTTGCATGACAGATAGACATGAATTGATAAGGAGGAAAGAATATATGGTAAAAGCAAGTATGTGAAGAAAGTAAGTGATCATAACACTTTGATTCTTGTAAATGTAAAGTGTAGAATCAAAATCACGAAAACCTTCTAGAGCCAGAGACTTAAATGAAGTCCAGAAGAAAAGGAGCATATTCTTTTGGACAATATTCAGTTATCATCTTGAATTCAACAATCAAAATTGTTTAATATATAAGATTATCATTCATTGTTTTTAGCTTGTATTTTCTTTTCATCAAGTTCTCTATTGCATCAACACACATATTTCTTTTAAAATAAGAATATCGTTTTTCAAAGTTTGTCTTAATAACATGGAATACACGTGAAAAACACGTGCCCAACAACCATACGATCATTAAAATTAATTGACCATGTGTATACTTTTAAAGATATTATTAGTTTCAGTATAAGAGTTTGGTTTATTAATCATTGTTATACTTCATTGATAAGAGTGGTCTTCTCTAGCTTTCCATTTTTTTAAAAAAAAATTTCACATTCCGCTCAATTAATTTTTAGTACATTTGTATTTTATAATGATATTATATTTAAAATCATATTAGTTACACCATTTAAAAACATTTGTACAAGTTAACATGGAAAACACGGGCAACACACATGTCCAATAATTAGTGTGTGTGTGTGTATATATATATATATATATATATATATATATATATATATATATATATATATATATATATATATCGCATAAACCCTGAGATTTTCGTCCTCTCAACTGCCTGTAACCCACGTTCTTGCTCCACCACGTCAGAATATTGAAAAATGAACCTAAGTGTTCCATTTATACTAGTGGGAATTTTTCCTGGAATAACAAGCAACGTGTCATGGAGTGCATCGCGGAGCACTGCCTCCGTGACACGCCACTGATGCGGAGCCTCACTGGAAATTGACTGTCCAGGTAATAAGGCCCAACGTGGCACGACGTGCAATGTGGGGCTAGGCCAACGTGCCACGGCCCCAACGCGCACCCACACTGGAATTTGGCCAAAACTTCCCTATCCAGGCAGAAGGCCTCCGCGATGGCAGCGTGACACGGCTCCATCGCGGAGCCCCTTTAATTTGTGCCGTCCAATGCTTTGTCCTTTGCTAACATCCGAGTCCAACCCCGATCTCTCCCAACACGCATTTTAGCTTCACAAAATTATATTTCACCTGCAAAACAACGCTAATCATGTTGGTTAGTATAAATTCACATTTTATTATCAATCACATGAGAATGTATATACATTGATAGATAAAGAAGGCTAAAATGACACATTTAAGTATCACTTGGGCATATAAATTTGCCCAAGATCACCCCACACTTAAATCCTTGTTCGTCCCCGAACAACAATCTTACACCTCATGCACTTTACACCCCATCCTGGCTACTTTGGTTCGACAATTCAGGCTATGGCCATACTGATTATTCAACACAGCAAATCATCAAGAAAACACCCATGGTCCTATCAATGCAATGACCTTCAACACATCAAGACCTCCTAGACTTAAGAATCGACTCTCGATATTGGCAAACTCATGCAAATCAGCTGATCAAGATATCCGACACAAAAATTAATCTCTCATCAAGCATGTGCCCTCACAATGCAAGAGAATTTTCCCTTTTTTAATCACATGAACTCTAACGGTTACATGCAGGGGCATATAAACACAATTTCACTCTTTCTCCCAAAAGAATTCACATGCATCATGTCATGAACCATAGGCTTGCCCTTAGTGTATTACTCCACTAATATAAGGAAATGTGATGTAGGATCACGTAGGACTTTAACGGGTTGTAATGTCAGCTACAGAACTAGTAAATATTGGGCTATCCAATAATAGCCACTAGCATCCTTAAGCGCCTTTTCAATACATCCCATCAAACTCATGGGCATTGTTTCTTCCTTCATCCTCCCATTCTTGAAGTCTGTCTTTAGTTTGGCCCATATCTTTAAGCACACTTGACTCGATAACAAAGATTATTCAGACACCTTCATTATATTTTATTTATAACACGTGCACCTTCAACCTTTTCTTTCCTTTCATCACTCTGCTTTTCTTTTCTTTTCACCATTCTCACTCTTTGACACTTTGGGAAAATTATTTTCTCTTCTTAAGCGCTTAAGAGTTTTGGCTCAAATTTACGGCTAATGAAAAGAAGGGGTTAAGCTCGGTTTACACATTTTGACACAAGAAAAAAATAATAGGCTAAAGGCTCAACGGGCTAACTAGGGTGTACATTCAAGGTGGGTACAAATAATGAAAAAGAGAAACTTTCGGTTAACACAAAGAAATGCCTACATCCTTTCCTACAATACACGTCCTTCATTTCGTTTCGTACACACACCAGGCAAGTTCTAGACAATTCACAATGGCATGGAATAAACAAAACCTCACTTCACACTTATTGCACATGCTCAATTCAAGACGTATTCACAGACTCTTCAATCAGCTAATTACAAGAATTCAAACATTAAGCCTCAATCACACTGAATCGACTCTATGGCCTAGGTATCTCAACATATTTACAAAGTTGCATGCTTTCATACGAATCACCTTTGCATTTCAAATATCATGTACGACACGCAACCAGAATTCCGCAACCATAAAGTAACTACAGGTTTTGGGATGCAACCTACAAAAGAAAACAACTGAAAAATAAATGAGAAATCTACTCCTAACGACTACATTTCCCTTAAGACGGTCGTCATCCATCCATTATAGGGAATGGTCACTAACTAGGCCTTCGGTTCAGTGGGACCATTCTCGGTAAAAGAACCGAAAACAAACGCCGAGAAACCCAAGAATTGAATTTTTTTTAAAATATCGATCATTTCAATGAAACAAAAATATGTACAAAATCAGCTAGCAACATTCAGCAACACACAACAGTTTCACATTTAATTACAATACAGAACAAAAACTTCACAATCACAAATCACAGGGTCACAAAAGTTTTCCACAGGCACAACAACAGAAGAGAACATGCACAACAACACAACCAGCACCTAACTACTCCCACCCCACACTTATCTCGAACACTGTCCCCAGTGTTCACAGAAAGTAAAATAGCACAAAAAATTAGGTGGCGAAACTCCCTGATCAATTAAAATACTCCACTTCTTCATCAGGTGCTGCTGCCTCGTCTCCCATGTCTGAATCACCCCCATCGTCATCATCGGACTCCACATCGGAGTCCTCACGACGTGTCTCCTCATCTGTGGGGACATCATCATTCATGGGCTCTACAAAAGCTGGCCCCACTCGGCATAGAGCCCTGGCATTTTTGCCAAAAGGGTAGTCTAGCTCGAGCTGCCATAGCTCCTCTTCTGTCGCCGGCCTCCCGCCTATCCGAAGCTGGAGCATCTGCATCCCGTACATGCGAGCCATGTACTGATCATCCCGAGCATGTCGCTCGGCTAGTGTAAGCATTGGCCCGTGGGTGGTGTCGGGAGCCTTAGTTTTGGTGACATCTAAGGCCCGCCGCTCCATCTGCGGGATGTAGTTAAGGGCCTCTTCCTCAATGTCCAGACCCCTCAGGAACGAGGTGAGTAGTCCACCAAATCCATATCTGTGCCCCTGATGCAAACGGGCTCTCTTCATGGCGGAGATAATCACCGCCCCCACATTGATCTCCAGCCCTTTCATCAGGGCGTATACCAAGCATACACGATCCCGGGTTACATTCGTCATATGTACCCCAAGCATTAGGCAGGAACACATGATCTTAAGCCATATCCTGGCTTCCCTGTTCATCTGTGAGTAGGGCAAAGTCTGATGGTAGCCCCTCTCCTTATGTCTGCTCCACCGAGCTGTCGATCGGGTTCCACACAAGGTGCGTCTGATGTCCGCATATGGTGGAGTGATATTCAGCTGTAGAAGCACGTGGGCGTCTGTGTCCCGCGCCCCTAGGATAGCATTGAGGTGGTGGGGCTCAAAAGTGACTATTTGCCCCCTTATTTTGATGGTGTGACTTCTGAGAGTCGGGTTCCAATTGGCGTAGAATTCCCGAATCAAGTGCAAGTTGCATTCTTTGGGCTCTTCAAAAATGAAGTTCAGCCCAGCTGCTTCGATCCTCTGGACAATCCTGGGGAACTCTTGTGCCAACGGTTCCCTTGCTATGTGTTCCTCGGGGAAGTACTTGCTCTCCTTGTGCTTTGCGTACCACTTCTTCCCCTCCTCTGTCACCCACCTGGTTCCATATTGACGGCGTTGGCCGCGTGGAACCACTGGTGCTGCTAGGACCACTGTGCCCAGTCTGATTCTTTTTCTTCCGGCGCCAGATGTTGATGCGCCTTTTCCCTTGTCTTGCCTGCTTGCCATTTTTCCTGTCAACCCAAATAGACAAGATCAATGTTAAGCCAATTAAAATTTGCTTCAACTAAGGTTGGGTTAAGCTAGGCTACCCCACACTTAGTCCTTAGCCAAAATTACAACATTAAGGCAAGATCGTGCTTACTTACACAAACAAACAACAAAACATAACAAATATGCTTAGTGCATTTGGAGAATTCGACGGTATATATTCTATGTACTACTCAGACTTCGTATAGCTAGCCACAATCATTACCATCGATAACATTTTATCCCATATCACTTAGCAAGGAGAAACAAAAGAAAAATTTAACTACATAATCCTCTACAATTCACCCAATTCTTGCAAATTCCAATATTTCCTTCACCCGAGAATCCGTCGGTCTTTTAGCATAGTAACAGTTAGCACATCCACTCATCTCACTCAACATGTACAACCCAGCATGAATTTCACTAGTTCAACTAAATTTTTCCTTTTCAAACTCAAAGGCAAGCCCTAGCTATGATTTTATCAAAAATTCGATTAAACTAGGTAATTAACGAGTTCAAGCAATCACAATGATACTCCGAACATCAATCAACAATAATTCAATTGAATTTAAGCTTAATTTCTACTTAGGTCAAGTTTAGCTCATATCACATGTTCAATCTCGAAGAAAATCGACAAGAAATGAGATAGAATTGAAGAACATACCTTGAATTCGAAGAATTGATGAAAAATCAATGAAATTCTTGGCCTAAGTCCGTGTCACGTTGAGGGGGAAGGGGTTTTTGGGAGGTTGGTCGCGGAGGATATGAAAAATGAGGAAAATGGAGGGGGAATCGAGGTTTAAAAGTGGGAAATTCGTGCGGGTCACCCGGCGACCCGGTGTGACCCGTCGCGATATACACTTCAACGTGTCACGGAGGGTAACGCGGAGCATTGCCTCCGTGACACGGAGCTGTCGCGTGGGTGTTCTGGAATTTTAAAAATTCCAGATTTACACCTCAACGTGTCACGGAGGGAAACACGGAGGCCCTCCTCCGTGACACGGAGCCATCGCCCTAGCTCACTGTTTTGCCACTTTTTATTATTTTTCCTACCTCAAATTTTCCTTTGCGATCCCTTGCACGTTTATCCTCCGTTCAACCTGAAATACATCTTACAGCAAGAAATTGGTTAGAATTATAGGTTTCACTCAAAATAAAAATAAAAACAAAAATAAAAACTAAAAATTTTGTTGTTAATCAAGAAAAAAAGAAAAAAAAGAAATCTATTCACAATTTACAAAGAAAAATTTCACGGGTTGCCTCCCGTGCAGCGCCTGGTGTACCGTCGTGGCTCGACGTCATTCAGCTCAGTCATCTTCTAGGGTGACGGACGTTTTCTCTCGACCACCGTCCTCACCCCAGTAGTGCTTACATCGCTCCGGTGGTTTTTCCAATAACTCTCGTGATTCAACTATCCGCGCATCATCAGCTCGATCAATCACGTTGATCACCAAGAGTTCCTCTATAAAAGTGTGCACCAGCACATCCTTGGATTGATGCTGATGAGGACAATCCCGCAACATGGACTTGAATCTCTCCCAAGCTTGATATAGATTCTCTCCCTCTCTCTATTTAAAACTTATAATTTGACTTCTAAGTCTTGCTGTTTTACTGGATGGAAAAAATCGTATCAAGAATTTCCTTGCAAGATCATCCCAAGTAGTAATAGAATTTGGTGGCTCAACTTTCAACCACCTCTTGGCTTCTCCCAATAGTGAAAATGGGAACAATGTAAGCCTGACATAATCTGACGACACTCCAGCGGGTATGTAAGTGTCACTTATCTCTAAAAAATTTTGGAGATGCTGCTGTGGATCCTCATGAGGGAGACCTGTGAACTGCCCGCTGGTGTGCAGCAATTGCACCATGTTTTGCTTGAACTCGAACCTCCCTCCTGGCTCAGGTTTGCGGATGCTAGATGTGACATTGTTAGCATGTGGGATTTCCACCTCGCGAACCGGTCGAGCTGCCATTTCCTCGGGCACTAACATTGCCCTTACTACTGGTGGATTCTGTTGTTGCTCCATGATTGTTTGTCTGAGCAACTACAACTTTTTCTCTAGAGCTTCTCTCCGCTGACGATGAAATAGTCTTTCAGGCTCTAAATATGAGTCCACCAGCTCCTTGTCTCTTGCCAGTGTTCAGCAGTATTTCTGCAAAATACAAGCTAAGACCAAGTTGTCAACACTAAGAAAAAAATATAGTAAATTAACACTTAAGAAAAATTCACCAATTGCCAGTCCCTGGCAATGGCGCCAAAAACTTGTTCGGTTTGTTATTTGGGTGTATAACTACACGCAAGTGCACGTGGTCGAACAAGTAGTAAAGTGACTCAAGTAAGCCAAGTATCGATCCCACAGGGACTGGGATAAGGTAACAATCTACTTAAGTGTTACTATATTTACTCTAAAAATGAAGACAACAGTGCAAAGAAGAGTTTGATATTTTGATTTCTAATTTTATCCTAAGTCTACAAAGATTATATAATTGAGTCTGAACTATGAATGTGAGCATGCTGAGATTAAACGAACATGTAAGGAAATAAATCATCGATATAATTTGGTTAACTTTTCCTCCGATTGCTAGTCAAGAATTATTGCCAATGGATTAAAACTCTCGTATTTAACCCAACTTAAGAATCATGAACCATCCACCTACATTTTTGTGATTAAACGAAATTCATGTTCTAGCCATACAAACCCGATTCCTTAATTGACTAATACGACTTTCAGGTATATTTCTATCCTGAAGGTAAATCAATTCTCAATTTTCCCAAACTAAGAAAAGATCATATCCTATTGATTCACAACTTTCCAATTTCTTACTCTCTCGAGTGAAACCGGACTTTTTAGATATACATTAACATTGGCCACACATTAATGCAGTAAGAACAAGAATGAATAGAACAACCATGGAAGAAAAGATGAAAAACCCAATTGATCAATAACTACATTTCAATACAATTGTTCTTAACCTCAGCAAGAAGAGGATTTAGCCACTCATTCGTGGATTAAACATCGTTAAATGAGTGTTAAACATACAAGCAATTGAATTAAAGAAGAAGGAGATAGAGAAAAACCCTGAGATTTTCGTCCCCTCAACTATCTGTAACCCACGTTCTTGCTCCACCAAGTCAGAATATTGAAAAATGAACGTAAGTGTTCTATTTATACTAGTGGGAATTTTTTCCGGAATAACAAGCAACGTGTCACGGAGTGCATCGCGGAGCACTGCCTCCGTGACATGCCACTGACGCGGATCCTCACTCGAAATTGACTGTCCAGGTAATAAGGCCCAACGTGGAACGGCGTGCAACACGGGGCTAGGCCAACGTGCCACGGCCCCAACGCGCACCCACACTGGAATTTGGCCAAAAATTCCCTATCCAGGCAGAAGGCCTCCGCGATGGCAGCTTGACACGGCTCCATCGCGGAGCCCCTTTAATTTGTGCCATCCAATACTTTGTCCTTTGCTAACATTCGAGTCCAACCCCGATCTCTCCCAACACGTATTTTAGCTTCACAAAATTATATTTCACCTGCAAAACAACGCTAATCATGTTGGTTAGTATAAATTCACATTTTTATTATCAATCACATGAGAATGTATAAACATTTATAGATAAAGAAGGCTAAAATGACACATTTAAGTATCACTTGGGCATATAAATTTTTCCAAGATCACTGAACGCACTATTCAGACGCTCGAGGATATGCTACGGGCATGTGTGCTAGATTTTGGAGGTAGCTGGGACAAGCATTTACCACTAATTGAATTTGCTTATAATAATATCTATCACATAGCCATCCAGATGGCGCCCTTTGAGGCATTGTATGGGAGAAAATGCAGATCGCCAGTTGGCTGGTTTGAAGTGGGAGAGTCAGCACTGATTGGGCCAGATATTTTTCATCAGTTAGAGGAGAAGGTAAAGCTTATCAGAGAACGCCTAGTGACTGCACAGAGCCGCCAGAAATCATATGCCGATGTGCAGTGCAGGGACCCAGAATTTGATGTGAATGACTGGGTATTTTTGAAAGTATCTCTAATGAAAGGGGTGATGAGATTCCGCAAGAAAGGTAAGCTCAGTCGAGATTTGTTGGGCCTTATTAGATCCGGCAAAGAGTAGGCTGAGTGGCATACAGATTGAACTTGCCTCCAGAATTAGAATTCGTTCATCCAGTTTTCCACGTATCTATGCTAAGAAAGTACATAGGAGACCCATCCCGAGTAGTTCCAGTCCAGGATGTCCAGGTTACGAAAGAGCTGGCCTATGAAGAGGTTCCAGTAGCTATCTTAGACAGACAGATTCGTAGATTGAGGACGAAAGATATTGCTTTTGTCAAGGTGCTGTGGCGTAATAAAACCCGAGAAGAGATGACCTAGGAAGCAGAGGAAGATATGAAAACCAGATATCCTCATTTGTTCCAAGCCTAGTCAGATAACCGGTATGTTAGTATTGTTATTTTATATAGTGCCTTGTAGTATATGTATAAATGAGATAGTCGACTCTAGTCTTTTATGAGATGGATACTATAGTATTGTGTGGAGTACCTGTATTGGACTTTTCTGCATTTCAGGTTTTTGAGATAGTCCATATTACAGGGGAAACTCTGCCAAAAGTTTTCAAAAAATAAGTTGAGTAAGTCGAGAATTCCTATAAATAGAAGTTTACATTTGAGGACGAATGTTCTTAAGGGGGGGAGGATGTTACACCCCATAAATTTTTGACATATAGACGGCCTATTCGCATGTTGGTTAAGAGTTTTTGAATGCCATACATGCTAGGAAAAGGCACGGGGAAAGACCGGATAAGAGATCCGTCGAACCATCGCGGAAGGAGCGGGGGCAGAACCCCTCTGCGATGGCAACGTGCCATGGAGGGAGGGCCTCCGCGTTGGCTCGGTGTCACGGAGGCCCTGTCCAGGCACAAGTATATAAGCCTCCAACTTTGGTTTTAAAGTTATATTTCATAAATTTTCCAGAAAAGTTGAGAGAAAATAGAGGGGAGCGAAGGTTCTTTGATAATTTTTGTCTGATTACGCCGTCAAACACGGTCCAAACTCAAATTAACTCCAGATACTGAGGTATTAAGCAGTAAGGAGCATTCCTACGGATTTAGTTTCGTGAAATTCGGCCGGCGAATCATCGTGCTACCGAACTAAGGTAAGAGGAATTGCTCCAAATTAGTGTCAATATACTCTTAGCCCTAAAGTGAGTATTTCTCCCTTCTGAACTTTCAAGAAATAGCGAGTTTTCGACCGTTTTTCGATAAGCCAAAGTTTGGGGCTATATATATATTGAAAGTGATGTCTTCTTCCAGAATATTAGCGTAGTTTTCTCTAATTGATATGTATATGAATGCAGTTGGGAGAAATAGCAGAAATACTGACTGAACTACACCAGTTTGTCGGGAACTCCGAAGCGAAGGTATGTAAAGCTAATTCCTTCGGCAAGTTAGTAATCCAGTATGGTAGATAGCGTGATGTATAGAAGAAAGAACTCTGAAGTCGAGAATTGAGTCCAGTTTGAATTTAGCAAGCATGTTTTGTGATAATATGATATATATTCAGAATAAAAGTTAGTAAAACAATATCAGACAGTCAGATAATATCTCAGACACAGTATAGCTCAGTATGAGAATCAACATAACACAGAAAAGAGTTCAGAATCAGAAATCAGAGTACAAATAGTATTTTTAGTTTAAACATGCTTGCTATATATGATTATTGTTTGTTGAGACCTGTTTGTGTTATGAGGGCACCCTTTGAGCGTCCTCGCTGCCCCTGGGTTGGTAACTGTGTCGACCCACCATGAGGATGGGGATATGCCACTCCAAGGAGTGGTATGCCGTCCGCAGTAGGACGAAGATGGGATGAAGCATTCCCCATATCAGGCTGATCAGCATAGCAGTATAGCTTACCCTATTGTGCGCTTGCGCCCAGGGGGCAGATTACAGATACAGATACAGATACATACTACAGTTTACAGTACAGGAGTCCTTCGGGCTCAGACACAGTTATTTATATCAGAGGCCATAGCCCGAGCTGGAGACCCAGGGGGCCGGTAGAGGTGCTCGTAGTTAGTAGGCGAGTGAAGCGATTTATTTTTGGATGGTTTTGACCCGGATAGGGGTATATAGATTGTGTGTTGGTTGGCACCTTCCGGCTTATGGGGGCTGTTATTGGTCCTTGCTTGTTATATATATGTATATATATGTTATTTATTAGCTAATAGACAGTAGATCACCACGCCGACAGGTATGCTCCAGCCTTATTCTCAGTACAGAAAAGCCTATTTCAGATTCTATCAGTTCAGACAGTTTAAGATATCTTCTACTGTTCAATATTCTAGTTATGTTGTTTATATTCAGTTATGATTTGTTTGCTTTGCATACTCGGACCAGTGGTACTGACGCCCGTTTGGGGCGCTGCATTACTTGCCTGCAGGTACTCATAGACGAGGAGCCGATTCCTCGTGATCCTAGCCAGCGCAGAGTCATCAGCTCCTGTCATCCGGAGCTTGATATTCAGAGGTGTATTTCATTTTCTTTTGTTGTATAGTACGGGTAGGTCGGGGCCCTGTCCCCACCATCTTATCAGTATTCTTAGAGGCTTGTAGATGATGTATATATCTCCCTGTGGTTAGTTTTGCCGGTCGTGTGAGGCCGTGCGTATGTTTAGCTGTTTAGTGTTGTTGATTGTGTTGGCCGTGTGGGGCCGTATTCAGATAGTAGTGGTGACCTTGCTGGTCACGTTGATGTTCAGGATTCATTATATTGAGTTAGAGATAACTAGACAGCATGGTGACCTTGTCGGCCCACATAGGTTTCCATATATAAATGTGAATCTCGTTAGCTGATGTTACAGTACAGGTGGCTATAGGCCTAGTCGGCCGGAGGCTGTGTTTACAATCGTTTTATAGCCCGTTGGTCCCGTGAATCTGAGTTAGAGCCAGCCAGGCACCAAACGTGGTTAGGCTCAGTAGTCTAGCAGTTCAGGTCCTAGCAGGGCACCAGGTGCTAGTCATACCTCCCAAGGCGCGGCGTGATAGGTGGTCCCCCTTTCTCGCGTAAAAGAGATCAGAATTCGAACACGCCACGTTTTACTGGGAAGGATCGAACCATGGGAACGAATCTACAGGGCTATCACCTTTTTTGGCCAGATCTTCCAATCTTTTCACAATTAAAGTTCACTTCGCCCGCTCCTTTAAAGGGCGGCGGCTTGAAAGCTTACCTTATTATTAGAGAAAGGTTTGGAACCCTAACCAACGTTTTGGATTTTGGAGTTTTCGCCCCAACCTAGGTTAGGGGGTCGTTAGACCGTAGCTTGCTGCTGAAAAATGTTGCTAGGCTAGCGCGGCTCACTTCACTCTTCAAGCTCTGCCCCCTTACTCAACCTCAACATCTATAAGAAAAACCCTTTCTCCTTTTCTAAATAAGGTAAGCTTTGAAGCCATAGCTTGCTGGTTTTTCCATCATACAATCGACAACTAATCGAATGAAACCTGGCGAAAAAGAAGTGAACACTTTGCTGAGGAACGAAGCTTTGTGTTTGTTTTTCTTCAAACCCCCAATCCGCTCTCGCTCGCCGCTATTAACGGGGTCTCGGTTGATTTGCCTTCCTTTAGCTACTAAGATGTTTCAGTTCACTAAGTTTGAAAAGTCCAAAGAGTGCAGACTAGCCACGGAGCTTGGATACGGTTTCCCGATCGGAGATCCATGGATCACAGACGGTATCTCCCCATGGCCTTTCGCCTCTTCAAGTGTCCTTCGTTCTCAATGCCCGGGCATCCATCCAATGCATTCTATTCGATCTTGTACCCTATGTAGGCTTGCAAAGCATAGGCTAGACAAGCGGTAGACTGAACACCAACCCAATCTCGGCAAAAAAAAGGAAAAGCAAGTACATCCTTAACGACCTCTATTCCTGACGTGAATGGCCGCTTTCTTGGAACTAATTCATAGGCACTTTCCATTAGTTAGACTTCACACACTATATAAACAAATAGTTGAAGCATGCGATAGAAAGCGGAAAAACTAATTGATTAACTATTGAGTGCAAGCCCGTAAATAGACGACTATGGGTAGTTCAGGTGTGCTTAAAGTCAACTACAACTAGAAGGCATGCCGATCTTGCCACCAACAAACCCTTGACTTTGACTGTGAAAAGCTCCAAATAGGCACACAGTAGTTTAGAGTAGAAGGAGTGAAAGACACTTGACTGTAAGGAAAGGAGCTCTAAGTTGGAATTCAATAGTGATAGAAATGGTCATCTGTGCTCCACAGCTACTGGTGTCATCACCCTGCAAAGAGGTGGAACCAACCAAGACTAAACACTAGCCCTATTTTGTAGACGGGTTGGGACCGACCTTCTATCCCGGCGAACAATGTTCCACTGATTAGGCAGGGACAAGATTCGAACCTGCAATCTTCAGGTCATGAGCCTGATGAGTTGACCAATTCCTCTACCCCGCTTCTTCCCCTTCTCTTTCGAACCACACAAGGATTTTCAGTCCAGCTGAGCTACCTGAACCACTTTGAAATAAGTCTCCTTTATTTATGTAATTTGCCCTACCCCGAGATTCTAACGATGATGGAAGCCTCTATCTTGAAGTCTTTTATAAAGCAAATCTACTTGGATTCTTGAATAATCCACATCACTTCTGCTTCTATTGGAAGAGAAGATTCCCCTTTTCTGTGGAAAAGGCCCGTATCAATAATTCTGATTTTACGTATGGACAATTCCTCAATATCTTGTTCATTCGCAACAAAATATTTTCTTTATGCGTCGGTAAAAAAAAAAGCTTTTTGGGGGAGAGATACTATTTCACCAATCGAGTCACAGGTATCTAACATATTCATACCTAACGATTTTCCACAAAGTGGTGACGAAACGTATAACTTGTACAAATCTTTCCATTTTCCAAGTCATCCGTTCGTACAACTATTTACTCGATCGCAGATATTTCTGGAACACCTCTAACAGAGGGGCAAATAGTCAATTTTGAAAGAACTTATTGTCAACCTCTTTCAGATATGAATCTATCTGATTTAGAAGGGAAGAACTTGCATCAGTATCTCAATTTCAATTCAAACATGGGTTTGATTCACACTCCATGTTCTGAGAAAGATTTATCATCCAAAAAGAGGAAAAAACGGAGTCTTTGTCTAAAGAAATGCGTTGAGAAAAGGCAGACGTATAGAACCTTTCAACGAGATAGTGCTTTTTCAACTCTCTCAAAATGGAATCTATTCCTTTGCTTTCAACCTCCCATTGTGGAAATCCATCTATGGTAATAGACAGTCAAAACTCCATACAGTTGATCTTTTGAACCCGCTTCAAGCTATCATGAAAATTCACCAATCTTGGTCAAAATTTCAAGAAACTTATTTTCTTCCAAGAAATAGATTTAGAATTAAGGTAAGGAATGAGAAATATGACAATAAGAGCTTCCGTTCGTAAAATTTGTGAAAAATGTCGACTAATCCATAGACGTGGACGAATTATAGTAATTTGTTCCAACCCGAGATATAAACAAAGACAGGGATAATCAGACTTGCCAGAAGAGCCGATGTACAAATAAAGAATCTGTTTTGACATGAAATGGATATATCCATATATATATCTGACTCATATTTACGAGATGATAAAATATGGCTACAACGAGTTATATCCCTTCCCCGCCCCATCGAGAAATAGAATGGACTAATCCTAAGTCAAAGGGTCGAGAAACTCAATGCCACTATTATTGAACAACTTGGAGCGGGGCCTTCTGGTCTTCGGGTCTCATCTGAACGGCTCGCTGCCTATTTAGTTACATTTTATGTTTGATTCCAGAACATAACTATAGATCCTGGCCCCCTCCCTTGAAAGCTCCTGGTGTTGCCCCTGGAGAAAATGAAAAAGAGAATCTCAGATTGGAAAAGCAAATTGTTGTCCTCCGGAGGTCGACTAAGGCTTATTAAACATTTTCTAGTCTTCCTATGCACATGTAAAAGTTTTTTCCTGAATTAGCCAGCCCACACTTCGGCTACTAATAATGGGATAAGACCTTACTACTATATAGGATATGTTACCCTCTCTCCAGTGAGTGCAGTGAAGGAATCTCGCCTCACCCGCCCGTTTGACTTATGGCATCATCGACTTGCTTTTCAATCAAAGAGATTTCATAACCATAAAGAAAGACCTCTCTTTTGAGATAGATCTTCCAAAGAACAAGGCCTTTTTCGAATAAGCTGGGACCCTGCAGATCCACTCTTTTTCCTATTCAAAGATCAGCCCCCTGGCTCTGTGTTTTCACATCGAGAATTATTTGCAGATGAAGAGATGCCAAAGGGGCTTCTTACTTCCCAAACAGATCCTCCTACATCTATATATAAACGCTGGTTTATCAAGAATACGCAAGAAAAGCACTTCGAATTATTGATTAATCATCAGAGATGGCTTAGAACCAATAGTTCATTATCTAGTGGATCTTTCCGTTCTAATACTCTATTCGAGAGTTATCAGTATTTATCAAATCTGTTCCTATCTAACGGAACGCTATTGGATCAAATGACAAAGACATTGTTGAGAAAAAGATGGCTTTTCCCGGATGAATTGAAAATTGGGAAAGCCAGGATTGCTTGGTAAGCAAGCAGGCACTAACTCCCAGTTTTTTCTCTTCTTTCTTTTTTCAAGTCACGATCAGAAAGGTTCAAATCCAGACCATGCATCTGGAAAGCGCCAGTTCGAATCCGGTCAACTTGGACAAAAAGAAACGAAGTGGCATAGACAAATCTTTTTTGTCGATAACCTCAGACCAATCAATTAAATATTGATTAATACGTAATCGATCAAACACGCTTTCAGTCCCTCTTATGAATCTCTCCCATGAGTCTCTTTGCCCCAGATTGTATCACCGGATTGCTGGCCCTACGGCGTATCGAAATGCTTGGCCTTTTTCTGCTACCATTGGTTGCATTTCGTAGTCGATCTTGACTGCAACTGCTTGAGAAAAAAATGAAAATAAAAAACTCTTCTGTTTTGAAAAACATCTTGTGAGTCTTCTTTTCAATTATAATCTATGGAATCGACCCTTTCGCTACATAAAGATAATCTATTTGAACATGTCGTAAGAACTGAAATGTCACAATATTTTTTTGACACATGTAAAAGTGATGGAAAACAAAGAATATCTTTTACATACCCGCCAAGTTTATCAACTTTTTGGAAAATGATAAAAAGAAGGATACCCCTATTGTCACTCCAAAAAACGCTCCCTAATAAACTGGACACTCGGTGGGTTTCTACGAACAAAGAAAAAAGTAATAATCAGAATAAGGAATTTTTAAATCGACTTGAAGTTCTAGACAAGGATTCTATTTCTCTGGATATACTCGAAATAAGGATTAGATTGTGTAATGATGATACTAAAAAAGAATATGTGCCTAAAATGTATGATCCTTTGTTAAATGGCCCATATCGAGGAACAATCAAAAAAGGGTTTTCACCTTCAATCATAAATAATCCTTCGCTATAAAATTTTAAAGAGAGAGTTAGACTAAATCAGATTCATACTATCTTTCTTCAATTTTGCACGTGAGGGGTTATTTCTTGGTTTCATCCAGTCATTAATAACTTTATTATTTTTAGATAAGATAATAATAGATAGAAACAACGCTTGTAAGGAGTCCTATTAAAACCAAGAAATATAGGCCTGCCTGCCATCCCGAACTTGGTGGTTAAACTCTACTGCAGTGACGATACTGTAGGGGAGGTCCTGCGGAAAAATAGCTCGACGCCAGGATGATAAAAAGCTTAACACCTCTCATTCTTATTACTTTTTCAATATGAGGGCACTTTTTTAACCTAATCGATAGTTGTTAGGATGAATCACACGTGGGAGAGATATGAAATCTCTGAGCAGACTTAAATCCCTTACTTTTCCATTCTTTCCAGAATAGGATTTTGCTTAATATCATTTGGATGGACTCAGATCCTTTCATGTAGGAGAGTCTTTTATGGGCTTTGAATTTGGATAGATCCAGCGGGCCTTCTTGCGTGGACTTGGGCTTGCTTACTGGCTTCGCTGAGGATGGGATTCCCTACCCGATGAGTCTGGCTAGGCTATTAGGCACCTTTGGTCTAGGCTTTCTCGGGCCTATCCAGAAGTCTGAAGTTCCGTCTACAGAAGGTCTAATTCTGAGCCGAAGTCTCTATCTCCAAATCAACGGTTTGATATGATGAATTAAATATCATTACCAATGATTACAATTATCTCAATATATACTAAAATAGAAAACAGAATAGTTTCCACGTCGATGAGTAAAAGCCAAGATTTGCTTTCTACACCTACTGATGTGATGATAATTCAGAAGCTTTTTTGCAAAGAAGAAGGGCCCTGTTCCTATGGGTTCACGTGCTAAGGCTCCACTAAAAAATGCTCTTTTTCAAGAGAGAGGTTTAAGGTGCATTAATCATGCCTTAAAGGTTTTCCACTATAAAAAGAATCCAGACATTTCTCGTGTACCTATTATGGAAAGCGTTTGGACTCTGTCTCTTTTTCTTTCGTTCTCTTTTTTCTTTTATGAATTGTTGTTAGAAACGGTAGACTATGCAGGAAAGGAATCCATCGACAGGATGGGTTTCATTTGGTTCTCTTTGGGATGATAAATGACCTACTTAACTCAGTGGTTAGAGTACTGCTTTCATACGGCGGGAGTCATTGGTTCAAATCCAATAGTAGGTAAAACTTATTAGATACCAGAGTCAATGGTATCTAATAAGGTTTACGACCCACCTTTAGTGATATTTATTTTTTGATTTTGTATCTTTTCTATTTCATTTTTTAATTGGAAGTTTTGCATCAGAATTGGATTCTGTTTGATTGTAGTTGATTGTATTCACCCGACAGAATCTAAATAGGATTAGAAAGAGAACTTCTTTTTATTATTCGAACATACCAACTAGTTATGAAATCGGATTGATAGCCTCCACCCGTGTTCTAGCTCGTCGAAGGGCTAGATTTGCCTAAATTTTTTGTCTCCTTCCTTCAGCCTTTTTCACATTAGCTTCCGCTATTTCAAGAGTTTGCTGAGCTTCTTGTGGATCAATGTCACTACCCTTCTCCGCATCATTTACTAAAACAGTGATCTCATTATTGCCTATTATAGCAAAACCACCCATCAGAGCCATCGTTAACCATTGGGCGTTAAGGCGTATTCTCAAAATCCCTATATCTACAGCTGTGGCAATAGGGGCGTGATTTGGCACGATAACTGGTACACCAGAGGTGTGTCCTTCCCGGTCCTCTCGTACTAGGGAAGGGTCCTCTCAATGCTCTAACGCCCACACCGAATATGGACCGAACTTTCTCACGACTCTCTGAACCCAGCTCACGTACCACTTTAATCGGCAAACAACCCAACCCTTGGAACGTATTACAACCCCAGGTGGTGAAGAGCCGACATCAAGGTGCCAAACCTTCCCGTCGATGTGAGCTCTTGGGGAAGATCAGCCTGTTATCCCTAGAGTAACTTTTATTCGTTGAGCAACAACCCTTCCACTCGGCACCGTCGGATCACTAAGGCCGACTTTCGTCCCTGCTCGACGGGTGGGTCTTGCAGTCAAGCTCCGCGGCAATAAGGTTTCAAAAAGTATTGAGTGATTCCGAACTAGATTCTGATTCTAGGCATGGAAGACTTCCTGATTCTCTAGCCGAATTCTCACACGTATATAGATATAGTGAGTGTGCATGTGGGGTGTAGGTATACCACTTACGAGAAAGAACCCCAAGTCAGTAAAGTAGTTAACCAAATACAAGTAACAAGCTCGTCAGTCCTTCCTCCGATGCCTCCGGTTCATTCTTCTTCATTTCATCATTTTGTTGTGTTGTTTTGTTCATAGGTCCCAAGGTAACAGCTACTCATACATGCCAAAGAGACTTCCTTCCCGCCTTGACCCAGCTAAAGGTAAAGGTACGGATCAGGTGGCTAAGAAGAGACGGAGGAGCTTCCTCCCCCATTGACGGCTCACGAATATGAGTCCCACATTTAGGAGATCCTGAATATGCCAATAAATAATGAATAGTACTAATCCACATATGTGTCTCTCCCATCAATCGGTACTAGTTGAAGTAATGAAAAAATCCCCTTTCCTTACAGTCAAGTGGCTTTCAGCTCCTCTGGCGCGCCCTAGCCGAGCGTTGCAAGAATAACATAAGCCCGAGATTTTTGGCTATTATCAATGAAGGTAATAGAATATATTTTCGAAGAATTGATTGAGTTACTAACATGTAACCTCTTATTATTTGCACCAAAGGAATGTTATCCCAGGTTTCTGCTAGTGCTATCCGTGCGTAAAAAGAAGTGCTTCGAATCATTACTATTTGACTCAGATCTGTTCTAAAAAAGTTGAGGTATTTCAAATTATTTGTTGACACGAACAAAGTTAGGGCAATAATCCGGCAAAAGGAGGATTATTCAGAGCAGGTTCAATGGATAACGGGGATGGAATAGCGGTTGGATGGTTAGGACACCCTATCTTTAGAGATAAAGAAGGGCGTGAATTTTTTGTACATCATATGCCTACTTTTTTTGAAACATTTCCGGTTATTTTGGTAGACGGCGATGGAATTGTTAGAGCCGATGTTCCTTTTAGAAGGGCAAAATTGAAGTATAGTGTTGAACAAGTAGGTGTAACTGTTGAGTTCTAAGGCGGTGAATCAATGGCGTCAGTTATAGTGATCCTGCTACTGTGAAAAAATAATGTAGACGTGCTCAATTGGGTGAAATTTTCAAATTAGATCGTGCTACTTTGAAATCCGATGGTGTTTTTCGTAGCAGTCCAAGGGGTTGGTTTACTTTTGGGCATGCTTCGTTTGCTTTGCTCTTCTTCTTCGGACACATTTGGCATGGTGCTAGAACCTTGTTCAGAGATGTTTTTGCTGGTATTGACCCAGATTTAGATGCTCAAGTCGAATTTGGAGCATTCCAAAAACTTGGAGATCCAACTACAAAAAGACAGGCAGCCTGATACAACATTGCTTTGGTATCTTTCTTTCACCCTTATTTTCTTTCTTTTACTTTTATTGACATAGGGTACCAGAGAAATCTTTATTTAAATCAACTTCGTTTTTACTCTTGATCGTTCTTTATCTGGAAGATGATAAGCAAAAAGAAAATAAAAAGAAATAAACAGGTATGTCGAATCCTCATTACTAATGGAATCCAAATGATCTCTAGATTGATCAGAAGATCCTTTCAGTTGGCTAGAATCCGTTACTTGAACGAAACTAGATCTTGTGGAATCATACTGAATATTTGACGATACATTCTGTACCTTGCTAAAAAACTGATCCTTGTTTACCAACCACACATTGTCTAACCAAATCCAATTCTCTCTCGATACGTTCCTCAAAAAATCCGATTCAGGCAGATTCTTCCCCTGGCTTTTCTCTACTTTGATTCAAAAGGTAACCGACGGTTCCCGACTTTCTCCGCTTTCCGCAACCGTAACCAGATCTCCTACCTCCACTATTAATAAGTGGCGGCAAGACTCGAATCCTGGACTCTTAGTATAGATCTAAGTATCTATATATCTAAATCTAACTAAGTACGTATAATAAGAAAAAGGGTTTTTCAAAGATTATCGAAAGATTCGTTCGAATCTGGCCCAACATGAAGTTTTAGCTATAATGGTTTTTCGGGAGATAGAGAAAGATACAAAACTCTATTTTCTATATTTCAATTTCAAATTATATACCTAAGACAAGAAGAAATTCATTTTATTTTCCTAATTTCACGAAAGCAAGAACTCACGCTTGGTGATAAAGGCTTCTTGATTCGTAATCAGGAATATAGGTTAAAAAAAGAGTTATCCTCATGTTTTACTACCAATCAAAAGTTTCATATTCGAAGCAGTATTCATACGGGAAATTATGATCAAAGAGTTCTTTATCAACCACCATCTACTTCAGAGATCCCTAAGGAAATCTTTTTCAAATACAAAAATTTAGTATCTTCCCCCGAATTAGTGAATTAGACAAGATTCCTTTGTCCAGAATAAGAAGTGGTGGGTCAATTTTCATAAATTTCATCGTAAATGTGAAATACTTATACAAATAAAAATGCGGGAGAGATAAAAAAGATGCAGAGTCGTTTGTCTCGAGAAGAGATGGAAAACATGCTCAATATCATTTGATTGAATAGTTGACCCAGCCCCTTATTGTTTCTACAAATACAGTATTAGGAAGTACCGCTTGTGGAACCTCAATCTCCACGGGCTTATTAGCTAAATGGAAATTGACACATACAATACGCCCAGTCGCTTCTCATGGATTTTCATAACCCTGCTGTGCAAAAATGGGATATGCAAAGAAAGAATTCTAGAACTAGTGGTAGGTGGTCCCGTGGAGCTTTCAAAGGTAGTTTACTTAATTTAGTTTAGAGCGGGAAACAAGCCTTTTTTTTAGTTAGTCGGGTACTAACAGTTGGAAACCTCTATCCAGCCCTATATTATTCTTAAGACTTTGTTGGACTTGAAACAACAACCCTTGCTCCATCAGCTAGAGCTTGACTAGCTGTCCATCTCTGATCACCATCTGTTTTGACTCGTTTGTCACCTAGTGATGAGCTTGACTGGTACTCTAAGATGAACGCGGTCTGATCTGGCAAAGCTGGCTCAACGTATGCTCTAGCTCCAAGATTTTGCTCTTATTGCTAGCTCTTTTCCTTTTATGCCTGGCACTAAAGAAGAAAGATCAGATGCGCCTTATCTGCTATTTGCGATGTGAATAGAGGTTAGGTACAACGGACTAGAATTCCACTGTGAGGAATGACACCTCCGCCCTACTAAAGAAGTTCACAAGCAAGGGACATGCCGAACACCTACCTTTCCAACTAAGCCCAAGGTGAGGACCCTTTAATTAACGATGCGTTCCGTCGTCAGCAAGCGATGGCCGACAAGGCCCCTTTCCTTAGAGTCAAGTGGCTGAACGCCCCTTTCCCTAAATATCTTGGGAAGCGAAGAGGACAGGTTTGAAACTCATTCAGTAATCTTCTCCTGAAGGTAGGCATTTCCCCAAGGCTTTTTTTTGAAATACGGAATTATATGAATAAGGGAGAAACTCCATGAAAGGAAAATTAATGATTCATATAAATCGCTTAGTGGGAAATGTCCCGAAGAAATCCAACGAGTAACTAATAATCCTGTTATACAGAAAAAAGTAACTATTATGCCCTTTTCTGACGAATCATATAGTTTTACGATTTCATCGCCTAAAAAGGTTATCAAATGAATTGTAATTACAATTGAAACGATCGAAAAGGAAATATGAGTTAATATATGCTCTAAGGTTGAAAATATCATAAAAAATCTTAAAAAAGAATAGTCCCTTAATTACATAATTCGAAAATGGAAATCGGGAATTGAATTCATTATAAGATCTATTTATCCTTTTTAGAAGACGATATGCCGCCACTCGGACTCAAACCGAGATGCATTAGCACTGCTTCCTAAGAGCAGCGTGTCTACCAGTTTCACCATAGCGGCCTGTCTTGAACTCGTAATAGCCTATCAATAAGCAATCATCGAAATTGAGTAAGCTATTTTAGTTTAGTAATGATTCAAATGGATCAATAACAATAAAAGCTTGTTCAAATAGGAATTTGAGGTTGAAGGTTCATTATTTTCGATTTGAGTTTAGAGTCTAATTTTTTTATTTAACTTGCAACTTTCCTGGCTCTTGGGTAGTCCGGACCCATATCTGGTAAAAGTGGTGGCCTGGTTGTCCCCACACCCCCTTATCATGCGTGTCTGTGGGAGCAGTTTGTGCTAGCGTTTTGGTGCTCGCCTTATGGTTCTCAGTCCTCTTTCGCCGAGATACCTTTTAAAAAGATTTTTTCCCTCATCGGAACAAGACCTACTATACTAGTAAAAGAATTTCTCATTTTCTTTGACTGTAATCTTACCAACGGAAGTTCTTGGTCGAAGGTTCCATCCGTTGGAATTCGAGAAAGAACCTTCATTGCCCACTGGTGGACAGGAAACAGTAATCTTTGCTTTACATAATTGCAAATTGCAAAGATACTTCTCTTACCACTTCTCTCTATCGCTTGAGCCAACCTCCCTGTTGCTAATGGAACCCCTCGGTAGGCCCTAAAAGGGAACTAAGGAAAGGGCCTACTTGCTTTTCGAATATTTCGAGGGGTTCATTAGCAAAACGGGTATTATTATGATCTAATGGATAGAGGACCATTTTAGACCAGGTTTATGATTGAATCTCAGAGGCATTCTTATCATTTGGTAGATCCAAGTCCATGTCCTATTTTGGGTTCACTCGGAGCTTTTGCAACAACCGTAGGAGGTGTGATGTACATGTACTCATTTCAAGGAGTGCCAATAAAAGGAACCCAGGGCCCATATTCTTCTCCAATTTGAGTTTTACTCACATCTCGAATGAATTCAAGAACATATTCGAAGAAATTCTGACCCCCGATCGAAATGGTTTGTGGGTTCCGAGCAGCTATAGTGGCTGAACCTAATAAGATAGCAATTACGACCCAAGAAGTAATAAGTACTTGGCCATGTACTTGGGAACCCCCTATTTGGCAATAGAAATGTTGGTCTACTTCCACACCGGATATATCGTATAACCCCTTTAGAGTATTGATGAAACATGATAGAACATTCGTATTGCCTTGCCCTCTTAAAAAATGGAACTGAAAAAAAAAATTTGATTCAACCATCTCTTTGTCTACTTGAATCGGATATTTTGAATACCAACTAAGATTTCGAATACTAATACTTCGAATTTCGGATCTCAACATCCTGCTTCTCATGGTGTTTCACGATCAGTATTGGAAATGAACAGAGAAGGCGGCTTTAACTATAACCTCAGCTCTATTTATTGATCTGAGCAAGATACGACTTATTTAAACTAAATATTTAAAATGAACAATTCATAAAAAGAAATCCTTCTGTGGGATTGCGTGTATTCTATATTTACTTACGTTAACAATTGTCAACCGAATACTTTTGTCTGTATATACTGCATATTTGATTCCATCCATAAATCGATTTTCTTCCCTATGAGTTATAGTCTCAATAAGAATGCTAGTTCTTACTGTTCATATATTATGATATGAATATACCACATCAATTCGTTATGTATGGATGATGAGATTCCATTGATACAGAGCCATTATTGGAAGGTCCCATTGGCGTGCATCTAATAGGAATTGAACCTACGAATTCGCCAATTATGAGTTGGGCGCTTTAACCATTCAGCCATGGATGCTTAGCGGGGATCCTCGTACATGGTGAATAACCAAATTCCAATTGAAATGAAATCTTTAGGATAAATCAATGCGATTTAGGAGGAATCAATGAGAGGACATCAATTCAAATCCTGGATTTTCGAATTGAGAGAGATATTGAGAGAGATCAAGAATTCTCACCAGTTGATTGGAATTGAGGGATGGATAGATGTTACAGATGATGAATCAATTTCTTTTATATGTCTGGCACTTTATCTTTGTTAGTGCTGTCTCCCTAAAATGATAGATGAATCAAAAACTTTTCATTCAACTTATTCTTTCAATTGAAATTGAGATTTTTGTCTACCCTCCTATTTTATTTTGCAAAATTTGACGGCCGAACCTAAACCTATTCTCGAGAGATAGCTGTCCATACACTGATAAGGGATGTATGGATTCTCGAGAAGAGAGGAGCCGTGGTGGTCCGCAAATACCCTTTAGCTAGCACATGCTAAAAAGAACAAGTAAATACCCGTCTCGTGCTTGACTCTATCTGTAAGACAGGTGTGTGTAGCCACTTAGTGAGGAGACAAGACCGGAGAGAAGAAATGGCAATACATTTATACAAAACTTCTACCCGGAGCACACGTAATGGAACCGTAGATAGTCAAGTGAAATTCAATCCACGAAATAATTTGATCTATGGACAGCGTCGTTGTGGTAAAGGTCTCTTCAACCAACCTCCAACTCCTTCATCTTTCACTTGTGTGTTTACAACATCCATTGCTTCTGACTATGTCGATGAAATGGGATCGTGAAGACAACCCACCACTAGAGCTTGCTTTTCTCTCGCTCTGCTCGCTCCCACCTGTCTTCTTCCCACTATAGTGAAATATCTTTCACTTCACCATAGCAGGAACCTTGCTAACCTTCTCGGCCAGTTAGTCCTTACTGTCAAAAACCACCTAGGGGTCACCACAACTCAAACCGCTGATATCCGCCGCAGGGTAAACCACCGCCTCTCAGGTCCCCCGACTGATTCTACCATAGAGGCCAACAATAGACAATAACTCCCCCCCAAACACAGCTTACAAATTTCATCGTACTGTGCTCTCCAAAGAGAAACTCTTCTCAAAATCTCACTCAAAAGGTGCTGAGTTGGAATCCCATTCTAACTAAGGATTCTTGTGGTTCCGGAGGATCCAACTACAGGAGAACCAGGAACGGAGGGCTTTCCCCCCTTTCCGCCCGACCCTTTGGTCTTAAGAGCGCTGGTTTTAAGAATGAGTCATTGCCCTTTGATCTTCAAAATATAAAATTCAGACATTTCCTTCAATTGGGTGGTTTTTCGTTTTTCATTAGAACTCTACTAAAGCTAGAAAAAAAATCAAGTTTCCTTATCTCACTTAACTTGATTGAATCCATTATGGATTCAATAAATCTAAGTAAATTGTAGGGCTTTTCCTGTAACTCTACTCTCAACTTGGATTATATATCAAAAAAGGTTCGCTCTCGGCCATTCCACACGCTGCCTAGCAGAGATGTGGTTATCTGAAGTGGATTCTCTCTTTTATAGTAGATGCCGAACGTACTGTGCCCCATTGACTAAGAAGGGGGTAGACACAACAGCTACATGGACCCTTTCCTTTCAATTGTTGCCAGTGCTTTCCCGGGCCGAGCCGAAATTTTTTATTAGAAAGGGCAGGCAAAGCCCGAAGGCTGCTATCCCAATAGAAAGGGCGAATTGGGGGCAATATAATCCTTATGTAAGGGCCATCCTATCCAACTTTCAGGCATTAAGATACGTTTCAAGCGTGGATGATTATAATAAGAGATTCCCAACATATCATATGATTTTCGTTCTTGAAAATCCACACTTTTCCAAACCCAGAAAACAGACGGAATTCTAGGATTCCTCCTGGAGGCAAATACTTTTATGCATACCTCTTCTAGTTGATCCACACCATCCTCTATTCTTATAAGATGATACACACTAGCTAACAGCCCGCCAGGCGCTACATCATAGGCACATTGAGAGCGGAGATACTTGTACCCATATACAAAAAAAATGACAGCAATGGAATGCCAGCATAAGCAAGTTCAGTGGTAGAAACCTCTGTAATCGATGGGAACCTCGAAGCTGTCTGGGGCAGGAGAAAACTCATATTAAGCACTGCCCCAGCATCAACTGGAAAGGGACCGTTTGGTCCTTGAACAGTTCTTTCAAAACAAGGGATTGATTGAATTATCTTATTAAGACAATTCATGGTTCATATGCTTAGTCAGAAGGAATAATCCAATGGAGTTCATGGATTTACTAGGTCAGTTTATGGGCTAATCAATAAAGGATTAGTTAGAGTCAGTCCGTGGGAAGAAGAGATCTTAGTGAACCCCCTTGGGATAGGTAAGTTAAGAGAGTTTCCTTTTGAAGGCTTTTCTTCTTCTGTAGGTGACATGGCCTCGTCTTCCGCTTGTGGCTCCTTTCATTTTTCTTACGGACGGAGTGGGCTTTTCCCGGGGTCTACCTTGAAGTTGAGACGCACATAACTACCTTTTTCAGCTTCCTGCTTCAACTCATAGATGACTACCCGAGGATCACTCACTCTACTATAAGACCACTAAGAGGGATTAGATTACCAACCCCTCTTTATAACTAGAACTTCAGAACAGCTACGCTTGTCGCCCGCTAAAGAAATTGTCGCAGCTCCAGCTGAAGCAATTGTAACTGCTCCGGTGGATCAGAGCTACTCAAAAATCGTGATAGGAGCTTGATATTAGAACTGCTTACAGCAGCCTTGACCTGGTCCAATGGAAAGGGAAAGCTGAAAGAAAAGAGAGTTTCAATCCACAAATGATCCGATACATATAAACAAATTACTATAATTCGTCCCCATCGTCGACATTTTTCACAAATTTTACAAACAGAAGCTCTTATTTTCATATTTCTCATTCCTTACCTTAATTCTGAATCTATTTCTTGAAAGAAAATAAGTTTCTTGAAATTTTTCATCTTGAATTGTATTTCCACGAAAGGAATGGTGAAGTTGAAAACCTAATCCTTCAAATCTTTGTTGTGAAGTCGATAAATTATACGCCCTTTGGTTGAATCATAAGGACTTACTTCAATTTTGACTCTATCTCCTGGCAGTATCTGTAGAAAACTATGTCGGATCTTTCCTAAAATAGAATTTTGAATCAGATCGGTGATGGTTTGTTGATACAAGAAGGAAGTTCTGTAAAAGCAACGGGAAGAATTGCTCAGATACCTGTCAGTGAGGCTTATTTGGGTCGTGTTGTAAATGCGTTGGCGAAACCTATTGATGGTAGAGGTGACATTTTAGCTTCTGAATTTCTAGAAGCTAGGGCTTTGTTCACCTTTGGGCACGAACACTATTCTGTTCTCAGCGGAAACCCGCCTTAGAGATTGAACGGCAATAAGATAAGTCAATGTTCCGTGATTTGATACCGTCTAGCCTCTAGCTAGGAAGTCTTGGATTCGTATACCATTTAGGTGAGAAAATCGTCCGTGACTAGCTATCCTTATTCTCCTTCCAGGGATGTTTAGGAATATGGGTGCGGGAGGCTGAGGGACGACCGTGATGAGTACGCGTTTTTATATAGGATCAAACAGCTTTTGTTCGATCGAGGAGCAGAGATAGATATGAGTTGACAACTTATGTTTTCTGGTATTTTGTTTTGGGTGAGATATACACCGAAAGGAATTAACGCTACAAACACTTTTCACCGGTAGTCCTCGATGGAAAGTTAGATCAACTCAAGTCGACAGGCGAGAGACAAGGTTGGGTGAGGTAAGTGGTAGTATAAGGGCAGTTCGGTCATCAATAAGCCTCTCGTTATTCATTCTATAGGGCAGGGCTACGGACCAACAATCCAGCAAAAGGGTTCAGCATTCCATGTGTATTACTGAATAATCTCATTTTTCAATTATTCAACCATTTCATTTTACCAAGTTCAATGTTAGCCAGATTAGTCAATATTTATCTCTTTCGATGCAACAACAACATCTTATTCGCGGTCACCTTCCGTAGTCCTTACTGTCAAAAACTACCTAGGGGTCACCACAACTCATGGTGTCCCAAACAAGTCGTGGTGAGGACCCATTAAGTGGACTGCCTAAATTTTCCAACTTTCAATCAACCCTTGACCACGATACACCCGTGGTCACTAAATTTCCCAAATTTTCAACCAAGTCTGGACTCTTCCCCAAGAGTCACTCCACGACTCGTGGCCTACCCCACGGGTCATAGGACGACTCATTTTGTGACCTAGTGTAGAAAATGTTGTTTTCTTCATTTCAACTTTCGGGTCTGATCTTAGAGTTTTCGGAGCATTACAATACTCCCCCTAGAAACATTCGTGCTCAAATGTTGGAAAAAACACATAAAAGCAGAGAATTGCAATCATTATACTCAAATACTAATCATGAAAGCTGAAAACTAACGGAATGACTACCTCCGAACTAAACTATATGACTGACCTGAATTCACGAATCATATGCACATTCATTAACATGAAAGAAACTGGGACACATGGATTGAACATGTAACTGAATAGAGCTTTTAGGGAGAAAATTGATAACTTAAACTGAAATTGAGCTGGAAGGGAATAAGTGTGGGTATCTAGCCTTCATATCTACTTCGGCTTCCCATGTAGCTCCTTCCACATGCTGATTTCTCCACAAGACTTTGACTGGAGCTACTTCTTTATTCCTCAGTTTACGAACCTAGTGGTCAAGGATCTGAACTGGGACCTCTTCGTAAGAGAGACTATCTTTCACTCCCACACTGTCCAATGACACAACTGAAGTTGGATCACCGATGCACTTCTTCAATAGTGACACATAGAATACTAGGTGCACAGATGCCAACTCTGAAGGTAATTCCAACTCGTAGGCTACATTGCCAATTCACTCAGAATTCTGTAGGGTCCCACATATGTCGGAATGATTTTTCCTTTCTTTCCAAATCTCATCACCCCTTTCATGGGTGAAATTTTCAATAAACTCAATCATCCACAACAAACTCTAACTCTCTTCTCCTCACATCAACATAAGATTTTTTACGGCTCTATGCTATTTTCAATCTTTCTTGGATGAGCTATACTTTCTGCATTGCCTCGTGAACCGAGTTTGGCCCGATCAGAGTAGCTTCACCAACTTCAAACCACCCGATAGGAGATCTACACCTTCTACCATACAATTCCTCAAACGGGGCCATCTGAATACTGAATGGTAACTGTTGTTGTAGGCAAACTCGAGGAGTGGAAAGTGATCATCCCAACTGCCCTTGAAATCAATCACACACGCTCTCAGAATATCTTCCAAGGTCTTGATAGTCCGCTCAGCTTGTCCATCTGTCTATGGGTGAAAATCTATACTGAGCTTGACCTGGGTACCGAGTCCCTTCTGAAAAGACTTCCAGAAATGAGAAGTGAACTGGATACCTCTATCTGAGATAATGGATAAGGGGCACCCCTTGAAGTCTGACCAACTCCCAAATATAAATCCTAGCATAGTGTTATACCCCAGGAACCCAAGGAACAAATTCGGGAGTCAAACGGGAAAAAATCTAAAAAATGTTGCAGCAATGTAGGATGAGTCGTTAGACGACTCGTAAGGAGACCCCACGAGTCGTCAGGTGGCTCGTGGGAAGGATGGACTGGGATGAGGAGTTGAGGTCCCCATGGGCGTGGGAACGACTTGTGGTCAGCTACCATGAGTCGTCATGTCACTCGTGGGGTGAGGTTAGGGATAAGTTAAAAGAAACTCCCAAATGTACCTAGCGGATGGGACCCTACGAGTCGTGGCCTGTCCCAACGACTCGTGAGGTGGGTCATGAGCAATCCTATGGACTTTTAATGGAGGCTGAGGTAGTGTACTTGACGGGCGACACAACGAGTCGTTGTCCATCCTGACGAGTCGTCAGGTCACCCATTAGGGTCAGCTGACAGTTATTTTCTGTGAATTAGTAGGGCCTTCTCGTAATTTCCTACATTCTTAAGGCCTAAACTATGTCGTTTTAAGGTCGGAATAGGGTCTTTAAGGTGGGTTAAGTCCCTAATGCATACCCATTCCCATGCAAGAGCTTTTAGAGAGGTTTTAAGGAGATTCAAGGTCTTCTCCTCCAAGTTTCCATCAACTTCTTTGTGGGTTTCCAAGAAACTTCGAAATCAGTCCATCCCCAGGTATGTAGGGTTTTAGAATGGGTGAATCCTTTCACACCCATGCCCAAATTTTGAATTAAATCATGAATTCTCCTATTCAATTCCATGGGGTTTTACCCAAAGGCATGAAAATGAGATTTCTCTTTATGGGTATGATTTAATTGCGTTTTAATTATTGAATTATAAATTGTGGGTAGGTTTTATACTATTTTCTTCAAAATCATGTTTCAATCTTTTAAATTTAAATTGCACATTTAATGAAAGTTCATGGAAGTTATGATTTCTGATGAGTACTCTATATTTTGAGTTTATTGATGATGGAAAGGCATGATGCCAAATTCCTATGTTTATGAGCATGTTTTTGAAATAAATGAGTACGATAAAGTATTGGGCAATTCCCACATGATGAAGAATGATTTACTATTTATGAAATGAATGACATGATTTATTGATTTATGATGTTGGCCGATGAAAAAGGCCTATGATTCTTGGATAATCATGTTTTAAAGGGATAAATGATGATAAATATTATATCTTAGCCAATGAATTTTAATGCATGATGGTATTGATTTACATATGAGCCTATATGCATGTTTTGAAAGTTGTGTCTAGCACCGAGCAACCCGACGTTCAAAGGACTAGCCGGTGTCTCATAAACACGTGCCACTGTGGGTTTGTAAATGATATGATGTATTGATAATGATCCCCTAAAATGTGATATCAAGGCTAATGCATGACCCTCGCCTGGCAAGCCGGGGTCGGCTCTGGCCACTTGAGCAAGATAGTGGGGCATCATGAAAGGCTCTACCATGATGGTGTCGGTTATGACGAGTCCTCCCATTGTTCCGCATGTTTTATGCATTGTTATATTTATTTTATTGGCTCAAGTTATATTTTGATAGTGTTTATTTATGATTATGATTATGAATGCTTTATGAATGATTTGAAATCCTTGAGCCTTATGTTTTCTTACGGAGTTTATGATATATGCATGATGTCCTTCTCCTACGTTTACTTATGAGTTTTATTTTACTTTTAAATGTCCGTTTTGCTTACCTTGCATACTTGGTACATTCCACATACTGACCGCATACCTTCTATGTTGTATCGTTTCATGATACAGAGTCCGGACCTCAGGCGCATCCTCATCCTTAGTCTATCTCAGCTTACGTTCTCAGCTTATTGCTAAGTCCTCATGTTCTGAGGGCGGTTTGACAGACTCTTATGTTATCTTATGTTTTATTACTGTTCGGGTTAGTTGGGGATGTCGTCCCATCAACCCATCTTATGTATTAGAGGCTTTTAGAAAAGATGTAGAACTCAGTTTATGTATATGCCTAGTATTTCCGGTTGTTATACTATGATTATGTTTCTGCTATGTTTTATGCTAAGTTTTCTACTTTATTAAATGAGATTAGCTGAATGCATGTGCCATGGATCGACTTGGGGTTTCTTGGGGTCCCTTGTCCTGTGTCTACGATTCGGGTGTACGTCTGGGTCGTGACACATAGTCCTCAGCTGAATCTGTGGTTTTAACTGGGAGGAAGTGTACTGACTTAGTCATCCGATCTACTATCACCCAGATTGAGTCATGCTGCCGATGAGTCCCAGGTAGACCCATAATAAAATCCATATTTACTTCTTCCCACTTCCATGTGGGTATGCTGATATCCTGAGTCATACCTCCCAGTCTCTGGTGTTCTACTTTGACCTGCTGGCAGTTTGAGCACTTAGCTACAAATTCTGTGATATCTCTCTTCATGCCGTTCCACCAGTAAATATCTCATAAATCACGGTACATCATAGTAGCACCTGGGTGAATGGAATATCTCGAACTGTGTGCTTCAGCCAGTATTTGCTGTCTCAAATCACCCACATCCGGTACACGCAACCTACCCTGGTAACAGAGAACACCATCTCCCCCTTGGGAGAAAGCCTCCACTTCTTTTCTGAGAACTGCCTCCTTCAGTTTAAGCAGTATGGGATCTTCATCCCGCCTTGAATTAACTTCAACTACCAACAAGGAATCTGATCCACTCTGCACCATTACTCCGCCCTCAGTTTTATCAACCAACTGTACTCCGAACTGGGCTAACCTATGGATATCTTTTGCCAGTTCCTTTTTATTCTCTTCAACATGAGCCATGCTCCCCATAGACACTCTTCTTAGGGAATCAACCACCACATTGGCTTTGCTCGGGTGATACAACACGCTCATGTCATAGTCCTTCAGTAGCTCTAACCATCTTCTCTGACGCAGATTCAGATCTTTCTGACTGAACACATACTGAAGGCTCTTGTGATCATTGAAAACATCCATGTGAGCCCTGTACAGGTGATGCCTTTATATTTTCAATGCAAACACCACTGCTTCCAACTCCAGGTCATGAGTCGGATAGTTCTTCTCATGAACCTTAAGATGTCTGGAGGTGTAAGCTATCGCCTTACCCCACTATATCATAACGTAACCGAGTCCAACTCTGGAAGCATCCACAATTCACTACAAACCCATCTGTTCCTTCTGGTAAGGTCAAAACTGGAGCGGTAATGAGTCGAGTTTTCAACTCTTGGAAACTCTTCTCACACGCATCTGAACACTGAAATTTCACCTTTTTCTGAGTCAACATAGTCAGAGGGGATGCAATAGAGAAAAAATCTTCCACAAAACATTGGTAACAACCGACTAGACCCAAGAAACTTCTGATTTCGGTTGGGGAGGTAGGTCTGGGCCAGTCTTTTACCGCTGATATCTTTTGAGGATCTACTGAATACCCTCTCCCGTGACCACGTGACCAAGGAAAGTCATAGACTTCAACCAGAATTTGCATTTGCTGAACTTGGCGAACAACTGGAGGTCTCTAAATGTCTGAAGCACTATCCTCAGGTGATTAACATGCTCTTCCTCATTTCTGGAGTATACCAGAATGTTGTCGATAAATACAATGACGAACATATCTAAACACATCTTGAAGACTCTATTCATCAGGTCCATGAAAGCTACAGGGGCATTTGTAAGTCCAAAGGACATAACCACGAACTTGTAGTGACCATACCGAGTTCTGAAAGCTGTTTTTGGTATGTCGCACTCTCTGACTCTTAACTGATGATAACCTGACCTGAGATCTATCTTGGAGAAACAACTGGCTCCCTAAAGCTGATCGAACAAGTCGTTAATCCTTGGTAAGGGATACCTATTCTTGACTGTGACTTTGTTCAACTGACGGTAATAGATGCACATACTGAGAGTACCGTCTTTCTTTTGCACGAATAGTACTGGAGCACCCCAGGGAGAGATGTTGGGTCAGATAAAACCTTTATCAAGAAGGTCCTTTAGCTGCTCCTTCAACTCCTTAAGCTTAGCTAGAGCCATTCTATAAGGAGGGATGGAGATGGGATGAGTATCTGGGAGAAGGTCTATGCCAAAGTCTATTTCCCACTGAGGAGAAACTTTGGGAAGATCTTCGAGACACATATTAGGGAACTCACTAACAACTGGGACTGATTGGATAGTTAGGGTCTCAGAGCTGGAATCCTTGACCCCAACTAGATAATAAATACACCCTTTGGAGATAAGCTTTCTGGCCTTAAGGTAGGAAATAAATCGAAACTTAAGCGCTGAACTGCTGCTCGTCCACTCAAAAGCTGGCTCATTAGGGAACTGAAACCTGACGACCCTAGTTCTGCAGTTGACTGAGGCATAACCAGAATGTAACCAATCCATGCCAAGAATGAGGTCCAAGTCAACCATGTCTAACTCTACAAGATCAGTTGGAATGACTTTATTGAAGATTGAGACTTAGCAGTTCCTATACACCCAGCTGGCTCTAACTGACTCGCCAACTGGGGTGGAGACTGAGAATGGTTTTGAGAGGACCTCTAGACTGATATCAAACTAGACTGCTACATAAGGATTCACAAACGAAAGAATGGCTCCTGGATTTAGTAGGGCATACACGTCTAGATGAAAAAGGCATAACATACCCGTAACCACGTCAGGTGAGATATCCTGATCTTGATGAGAGGAAAAAGTGTAAAAATGATTTTGGCACTGGTCTCCATTCATACTGAAGTTTTGGCCTATTGAGTTGGTCGGCCTGCTGGAGCTGTTGAAGCATTGGCTTGTGATCTCTCCTGTTTTGCTGACAGGCATTCTTTGAGCTGATACCAAGTTTTCCACACCCAAAACTACCCTCTCGACCCTAAAGGAATTCTCTTAGATGGTTCTTACCACACCTAGGGTATATTGGGTAGCTGTAGCGGTTGCTGGCGCTATGAATCTGGGAATGTGAGCCAGATACTCCACCCCTACGATCCTTGGGGGACCGGAAGGTAGGGGCACTGGCTGAAGTGTTGCTGCTGTGGGCGGTTACTATTGCCAGATCTCTGGCGACCATAATCTGGCTGGCTAGTTCTTGCCCGTTTGTTCTCCTGCTTTAAATATTTTATTTTTCTGCCTCAATTTGCTAGGCATGAACTATGAGGATGGAGAGATCAATGTCCTTAATAAGCATTGTAGTCCTACACTCCTTGAGGACCAAGTTCGACACCCCATTAACAAATTTCAGCATACGAGCCCTTGGCTTGGCTACCATCTCTGGAGCATATTTAGACAACCTTGTGAACTCCAGTGCATACTCTTCCACCGTTTGATTTCCTTGTTTCAGATTTATGAATACAACCACTTTAGCCAGCCTGATCTCTTAGGGGAGGAATCGGTCGAGGAAGGATGTAGTGAACTCATCTTATTCCACCGGTCCTACTCCCGGTGGTCTCCCCTCCTTCCACTGTCCATATCAAATCTGGGCTACCCCTTTCAGCTGGTAGGCAGCCAAGTCGGCACTTTTTGAGGAGCTGAAACCCATAATTTTGGTGATCTTTCTAATGTCATCCACAAACTCCTGTGGGTCCTTTCCCACCTTAGATCTGTGGAAAACTGGAGGATTTATCCAAGTAAAGTCCCGGACTCGGGCAGCTGCTGGGGACCCATTATTGTTGATCGGAACTACCTTCTGGTTCACCTAATTAGTAACTGTCTGTGCGAGCAGTTGGATGGCTGCCCTGGATTCTGCAGAGGACACTGAGTCATCCTGAGGGGCAGCTGGATCTAGTGGGGTAGGTGGGTGAGTGTTACCGGCCCTTCTTTTATTACCATGTCGTGGAAGCATGATTACTGAAACGAAATAGAGCACGAGTTAGGAGAATTATCCTGGAATTGAATTTCAACGCACAATAAAGAGTATGAACAAAAGGGAGTTTTCCTAATAACATCTCGTAGCCTCCTTATCATAAGTATGGCGCGCTTCACACCCATGAAAAGGACTCCACTTGAAAGGGATTTTAGACATCCTAGGATACTCTAAACCTAGTGCTCTGATACCAAGTTTGTCACTCCCTGAGTCTATATCCTGAACGAGACACTGTACTTGAAGTCACAAGTCACCCCAGGTCAACCCATGGTCTATCATAACACTAGCATTCTTAGTTAAAACATAGCAGAAGCTTTAAAATAATAACATAAAACATATATGAAGAAGAGCTAAGTCATAAGTTTTATAAAATTGAAAAAAAACTATAAATCTGAAAACTCTGTCTGTGTCTGAAAGCCATCTATCAGATGAGTTTCTGGGACAATCCCCCAGATAACTCTAAATCTAATTGAAAGAAATGATCCTCTCCTCGAAAGATGAGGACTCACTGATGATGCAGCTAAAAATTTTTGAGTGAGATCTGCTAACGGTGCTGGGACTAAGAACTTGCAGCTGTATTATAAAAATGATACAGCATAAAAGGTAAGCGTCAATACTTTGAATGTACTGAGTAAGTGAGAGAAACCATAACATAGAGAATAAAACAAATAATGACCAACTGAAATACTGTTACTAAATGAACTGTGATATACTGAGATGGTCAAAATGGCCCTGTCTAGTGGTCAAAGACATGCCCTAAAACTGAGATACTAGTCTGAAATACTATACTGAAATGATCTGAACTGACTAATCTAAGATTGAACTGAGCTGACTAGTGGGAGAGTCTATAACCGACATATAATCACGTGAGCTAGACATAGAGTCTGATGTATATACCCCATCGGTAGGACCCAATATACCTTGCCATGGTATAAAGGCATGAACTGAGTGATCATAGGTCTAGGGCCATGAGGCCAATAAAAATATAACCTACAGTCGCAACGTAGTTTTGGGAACCTGGGTGCGCTAGGACCCCAGTCCACTCAGTGCTAAGTCCTACCCCACTGGTAGTCCTAGACTAACTACTAAGTTGATGGCTCGAAACTGGGGCCTAAGAATAAGTCAAGAATACCTATCTAGAAGTACCCTGAAAGTCTTATCGGACTAGATTCTTTAACTAGTGTTCCAAGACTAGTCAGAGCTGCTTATCTGGAAGCGTCGTAACCGTCTGAAGAACAAACTGTAATCTGAAGCTCGGGTCCTAATGATGGTCAGAGATGCTTATCTGAAAGTGTCATGATCACCTAAAGAACCACTAATAATATGATTCTAAGTCTAGTACTGATAATTGGGAGGCATCACGTACACCTCAAGAATTAATTATCGTCAAACTGATCAGCTGACATTACTGGATTATGCCGAATATGCTAATAATTGACTGAGACTGGACTAATAAGCATTTGACTGAATTCTCAAAATTTTCTAGCAAGATGGGAAACCAAACTGATAAAATCAAGCCACAAGGAAGAACTAATCCAACAGGAAAAATTCTAGTTTACTGAATTCAAAGCTAGGGCTAAAACCATTCTTACAAAAGTGAGTATTACCTGATAACTAGGTAGTGGAAATATAACAACAATCAACATAGACAACATTCCACATGCTATTAACGAAGTCTTACATATAATTTATTCACATTTGAAAGTTCCAAGGCTAGAATTGATGGAGAAGATAGAGGAGATTTTTGGGGAAACAAGGGAAGAACTATCCCCTTGTTGAATTCCAACATACCTGGTGATGGAAATCCCTGAGAGAATCCCTTAAAAATCTAAGGAGAATTCGATTTCCCTAGCTTCTGCTCTGAGTCTTTCTAAGAGAAATTTTACGTTCTAACTTTTGAGGGGATGAGAGAAATGAAATGAATTGGTTATCCCCTTTAAAACCCCCGATTAAAACCCAAAATGATATAGTTTAGAGTTTAGGATTATGTAAAACTCCCTAGAAAATTCGCAGGAAAAAGGACCCTGCCAGTCCCTATGAGGCACTCCACGAGTCGTGAGGTCAGGGATGACTCGTGTTGTCCAGTCGTGATGTGCACTAGAACATTTCTACAAATTCCCCAACCTGCCAACGACTGACGTGACGAGTCGTCAGGAGACCAATGACTCGTGATGTCTCCCATTGCCACTGAACCAAAATTCCTGTTCAGGGGTCACCACGGGCTACTCGACGATTCGTTATCGGTGACCACGACTCATGGTCACCTCCCCTAGTCCTTATTGCTGAAATCCACCTGGGGGTCACCATGGGCGAATCCACGATTTGTGGTGTCCCAAATGAGTCGTGGTGAGGACCCGTTAAGTGCACTGCCCAAATTTTCCTACTTTAACTTAACCCTTGACCAAGACTCACATAGCGACTCATGGTGTCGACCATGACTTGTGGTCACTAAATTTCCTAATTTTTAAACCAAGTCTAGACCCTTCCCAACGAGTCACTCCACGATTCGTGCCCTACCCCATGGGTCACAAGAGGACTCATTCTGTGACCTGGTGCAGAAAATCCTATTTTCTCCATTTCAACTCTCGGGTCTGATCTTCACGTTTCTGGGGCATTACAATTTGTCTCTAGTCATGAGGTACAGAAGTTCCAACCAACATGTTCTTGGGTGATTATATGGTCTTGCATGACAGAAATGGATTGATACAGAGGAAAGCTTATGCGATAGAAGCAAGTTTGTGAAGAAGGTTAGTGATCGTAAGGCTTTGATTATTATAGATGTAAAGTCTAGAATCCAAACCAACAAAACCTTCTAGAGGAAGAGATTTAATTGTAGTCCAGAAAAAAAGGAGCACCTTCTTTTGGAAAATATTTAGTATCATCTTTAATTCGACAATCAAAATTGTTGAATGTATAGAATTATCATTTCACTGTTTTGAGCTTGTATTTTCTTTTCATCATATTCTCTTTTATATCGTATGCGGATATTTCTTTTAAAATAACAATGTCCTTTTTCAACATTTATATCAATAGCATGTAATACACGTGCAAAACACGTGCCCAATAACTATACAATCATTAAAATTAATTGTCATGTGTATACTTTCAAAGATATTATTAGCGCCAATATAAGATTTTGGTTTATTAATTATTGTTATACTTCATTTGCAAGAGTATTCTTCTCTAACTTTATACTTTTTTAAAAAAATCTTTCACATTCAGCTCAATATAATTTTTAGTACATTTTTATTTTATGATGATATTATATATAAAATCATATTAGTTATTGTCACATCATTACCCCCTAGACGTGATTGGCACCCAACATATACCACCGACCAGGCTAATCGAATTTTCAAATCTTAATCATTAATTCACTACATTTAGTAAATCAAATAAGTACCCTACAATATGATAATTAGTTACGAAATAACTAGTTTCTCCATGATTAATTTGAACCTTTGCCAGACCTCACACTAGACCATGGAGCATCTAAGAGAAATTTCAAAAGAAAAGATATTAATAAAAAATGATGAAGACTCTTTAAGAGCTCCCACGAATAATGCAGCAGCTCACCTCAATAACTGGATCAACTCTAGCGAACTCGTTGGCTAATAGCTTCATCATCACCAATAGTATCTGCATGGACATGCAGGTAAGAAGTGAGTATACATAAATATAACTCAATAAGATCCTTGATCCTCCACTTCAATATCCCTGGACAAGTGTTAGAAAATACAACCATAACGAGCACAAAAATAATATGCACAAAAATATATTTCATAATGTAATACTTAATAAAGTCCAAAAAAATGTACAATAAGATCACTATATATCTCAACACATTTCACACTCAGGAGAGTCAAGACTTGTCATATGGTAGTGAAAGAGATCAATATAACACCTCGACTAGTCCTCGACAGCATATATAATGCCCCAATAGTATACTACGACAACAAGTACAAGGCCCTTAACATATTGCGACAGCACATGTATGCCGCTAGTATATATAATATATATATATATATATTCTATGACATCATGTATAGGCCCCTAATATATTACGGCAGCATGTATATGCCCCTAGTATATATAACGATAGTGAAGGAATGATACCAACGCCCTAACGCCATGGTACGGGACCACGCCACACTGCAAATCACTTGTAAAATAATTTAATATTCTCCTCAATGTAATATATATGCGGGTGGTTAAAGACCACTGATTCTGCCAAGCACACGCTTGTCCAAACACATGGACCAGACAGACAAAATAAAATTTGAAAACAGGTTTGAAAAGCAAGCACTAGAGCTTAAAGTTTCACTTACCTCGAATCACAACTTAAGCACTCTTTTCAATAAATTAGAACTTTATTCTCCGGAAACCGGATCACCTCAACCTATACAAAAATGAGTTTTGAATGGTCAAAAATCTTTTAACAAATATTTTCTAAACTTTTAACACAAGTCAAACTCACCTTCAAAGGGTTGACCTAAAAAGTCAACTCTGGTCAATGAGGCAAAATTTGACCACGAACAGATTCTCCTCGATGAAAGGATTAAAAAACACTATTCAAAATTGAATTTTGATAATGTTTGGCCTTTCAAACCAATCATTTATGTTGGAGAACCCTAGGGCTAAACTTTTTACATTCCTCATAATTTCTCGATGTTTTCACCATAAAAATTCACTCATAATCACATAATAAACTTTAATAAATCATTAGAATCATTATCTTGATACTTTGGATCAAAAATTCTTATTTTTCTCTCCTCTTTTCTTCTCTTTTTCTCCCTTTCATTTCTTTTCTAGTCTGTGTTTCTTTTTTTCCTGCTATTGCACTTATTTTTTGGTTCTGCCAGCATCACTGGCTCTTTCTTTTGTTTAGGCTTTGCATATTTTTTTTGGTAAAATTACCAAATAATCCTTAAAAAATATGGGTTATTAAAGTTATACCATTTTAAATATTTGTACAAGTTAATATGAAATCACGTACTATACACGTGTCCAAAAACTAGAATATATATATATATATATATATATATATATATATATATATCATATTGCAATACTAAAAAAAGATTTAAAGTTATACTAAATTGGAAAAGAGAAAATTTGTACAAAATTGAATTATAATGTCAGAAACTTGTCACGCCCCACCTTGGGAGGCATGATTGGCACCTGGTGCCCTACTGGGTTTTGACTGGGCTGACTGAGCCTAAGCATTCTTGGTGCAGGGTAATACTAACTCTGAAATCAAGAAAATAATGGGCCATATCTCAGCTGTAAACACAGCCCCCGACCGACAAAGCCTTATAGCCACCTGTCACAAGAAAATAGCTAACCAAAAACACATAGCAACAGGGAGTCCTATACATGCCGACAAGGCCACCATGATGTCTAGTTATAACTGAAAATTAAATCCAGTGCTAAACTAAGCTAAAGCCGATGAGGCCACTAACTATCAGCTACAAAGGACCCCACGCGGCCAACATACAAGATAAAACACATACAGGTCCCACACGGCCAACAACCTAAACACAGGGAAATAGAAACAATTTGCAAGCCTCTAGGAGTAATATGATGGTCAGGCCCCCTCATAAACTGTACAATCAAAAGAACAACCTTTTATCTACAAGCTCCGGAAGAAAGGAGCCAATTTTTCTACTAATTCTGGATAGAGGCAAAGAGGGATCTTCTCTTCATCTATCCATACATGCAGGAAAGTAATGCAGTGCCCCAAAAGGGAATCAGTACAATATGTACCGAGTATGTAAGGCCATAACTGCAAATTACTGAATATAAAAGATAGAACTGAAAATGACCGAAAGAAAAGGGATATGAGTCATACCTGAGTAGCTGGATTCTCTATTATCTAGTCTTTCAATAACTAAAGCAAATGAGAACCTTACCTAGCCCCCATAAGATGGAAGGTACAACTAGCACAGAACAACCCACCTGGGGCCCCCATAAGCCCTAATTAGTACACTTCAATCTATATACCCCTAACAAGGTCATGATGGGTCAACTGGTAACTATAGCTGTCTTACCAGTCCCCTAGGTCTGTAGCTGCGCCTGCTCAGCCCCTGACTGTAGCTGTGTTTGAGTCCAGTGGACTTCTGATATCTACACACCGAGCACCAGGCTCGTCGGGGGTGTAGTGCCGATACGATGTATATATAATGGTTTAGCCATGAATGGATCATATGAGGACTTGGGACCCCATCTTCGTCGCTCGCGAATGGCATGCTGCTCTTTCTGGAGTGACGTCATCTTTCCCTTGGTGGGCGTCGACACAGCTAGTAACCTTGGGGTTGGTCATGGAGGGCTATGTAGGCAAATCAAACCCCAACTAACATAAAATACTGGTCTCAGCTAATAACAACAACTATTTGTGATTAACGTACTTTTGATTGTCTTACCATAATTTAAACTGAATTATAATGCTATAGGAACTAAATTGCCGAAGGAAACTTCCTTAACATACCTCAATTGCCGATTTCTGATTAGCTAACAAGTTCCAATTCATATTTAACTGCTCTTCCCAATTGGAAGTGTGTTACTTGGAGAGTAGGGCTGGTTTTAATACTAAATTCAGCGAAAAGGAAAACTTTATATGTAAATATTAACCATATTTCAACTTAACGGAACATGGTCGAAAACTCATTATTTCTCGAAAGTCTAAAAGGGAAAATGCTTACTTGAAGCCTGTGATCGTATAGAAATTAGTTTGGCGCAATTTTGACAACTTTGGCTCGGCAGGACGACGATTCTCCAGGCGAATTTCATAAAAATAACTCCTTAGCAATGCTCTCTGTAGCCTTAAACTTCAATACCCGAAGTTAATTTGAATTTGGGAAGAGTTTCATAGCATAATCGGGTGAAAATTTAATGATTCTCTTCGTTTTCTCTCAAGCTGGCCGTGGGTTGATTGAGAAATGAACTTAAAAATATCAAAGATGGGATTTATATAGGAGGGCAGGGCACCAAGGGGGTGCCTTGCACTGGTCATCGCGACAACCTTGGTGTCACGCCGCGCCTAGCATCGCGCCAAACTGCTGGTGTGCCGCACTGGCTGGTGCTCTGCCGGCTAGCGCGTCGCGCTGGCCCTGTGCAGCCTGGCCTCGCTCGACCCGACTTTCGAGGCTTCTTCACATGCATCGTACTATCTTTAACTATTTCAAATCCACGCATAAGCCTACTATTCATTAAATTTCACGGGGTGTAACTTCCTCCCCACCTTAGGAACATTCGTCCTCGAATGTCAACTTGGTTTACAGGGGTTTATCTCCTTAAAGGCTATGATTCTGGAAAAATTTTGGCAGATTCTCCCCTGTAATATGGACTATCTGAAAATCCTGAAATGCAAAAAAGTCAAACACAGACATCTCGTGTAATACTAAAACAAGTATCTCACAATATGTCTGGAGTTAACTGAGCAATATATATAACACAAATCATGAAACAACAACTGAGTTGATAACTCACCTTAACTGCGTAATCTGGATTAGGCCTTGAACAAATGTGGATATCTAGATCTCATATCATCCTCAGCTTCCCCAGTCATTTCTTCCCTATTTTTGTTTCTCCATAATACCTTAACAGAAGCGACATCTTTAGTCCTCAGCCTGCGAACCTGCCGATCCAAATAGCTACTGGAATCTCTTCATAAGCTAACTCTTTAGTGATTTGGACATCCCCAACTGGCATAATTCGGGAGGGATCTCCTATGCACTTGTGTAGCATCGACACATGGAAGACTGGGTGAAATATTCTAATTCTGAAGGCAGATCTAGCTCATATCCCACCTGGCCTACTCTTCGGAGGATTTGATACGGTCCAATAAACCTTGGGCTAAGCTTACCCTTCTTACCAAATCTCACCACGCCCTTCATCGGTGAAACCTTCAGGAATACCAAGTCACCTACATCAACTCTAAGTTCCTTCAACTCACATCAGCATAGGACTTCTGGTGGCTCTGAGCTGTTAACAGGCATTCTCTGATAAGTTTTACCTTCTCTTCTAACTGATGAATAATATCTGGCCCAATCAATCCTGATTCTCCTACCTCGAACCAACCAACTAGGGATTTGCACTTCCTTCCATATAAAGCTTCATAAGGCGCCATTTGAATTGCTGAATGGTAACTGTTGTTGTACGCGAATTCAATAAGTGGCAAGTGCTCATCCTAGTTGCCTCTGAAGTCTAACACGCACGCCCATAGCATATCTTCAAGCATCTGAATTATGCGTTCTGCTTGCCCATCTGTCTGAGGATGGAAGGCGGTACTCATATTAACCTGTGTCCCCAGACCTTTCTGGAAGGATTGACAAAATTTAGCTGTGAACTGTTCCCCTCTATCAGAAATAATTGATACTGGAACACCATGCAATCGTACTATTTCTCTGATATACAATTCAGCATAGTTCTCGGCTGAGAAGGTAGCCTTCACCGGTAGGAAATGAGCTGACTTCATCAACCTATCAACGATGACCAAGATAGAATCAAATTTACACCTAGTACGGGGTAACCCTGTCACAATGTCCATATTAATCACCTCCCATTTCCACATAGGCACTGCTATTTCTTTTGTCGATCCACCGGGTTTTTGACGTTCAGCCTTCTCCTGCTGGCAGTTAAGACATTGTGCCACAAATTCTGCTACCTCCTTTTTCATCCCCGGCCACCAATAAATTTCTTTTATATCATGGTACATCTTCTTTGAACCTGGATGAAGAGAATATCGGGAATAATGTACCTCGCTCATAATATGCTGGCAAAGTCCTTCCGCATCCGGCACACAGAGGCGGCCCCTATACCTCAAAACTCCGTCTCCAGTTACCCTGAGATCTGCTACTTCCCCTCGCTGAACTTTACTCCGGAGTTGAACTAGGTTAGGATCTTCATACTGCTGCTCTTTCACTTCTACAACCAATGATAACACTGTAGTACTCTAGATCATTGCCCCACTGTCTCTTGAATCTACTATACAGACGGCCAGATTCGCTAACTAATGTAATTCTCGAGCTAGTTCCCACTATTCTGGCCTCAAGTATGCTAAACTCCTCATAGATTTGCGACTAAGGGCATCTGCTACAACATTGGCTTTTCCTGGATGATACAAAATATTTACATCATAGTCTTTCAATAATTCTAACCAGCGGTGCTGCCGCAGATTCAACTCTTTCTGTGTGAAGATATACTTGAGGCTTTTATGGTCAGTGAAAATATCTACATGAACATCGTACAAATAGTGCCTCCATATTTTTAAGGCATGGATGACCGCAGCTAATTCCCAGGTCATGGGCGGGGTAGTTCTTTTCATGCTTCCTTAGCTATCTCAAAGCATAAGCAATTACCTTACCATGCTGCATCAGAACACATCCTAACCTGACACTCGAAGAATCGCAGTGCACTACGTAACCCTCTGATCCTTCTGGCAAGGCTAATACTGGTGCTGAAATCAGTCTGTTTTTCAGCTCCTGAAAACTCTGCTCACATGCTTCGGTCCAGTGAAATTTGGCTGCTTTCTAAGTTAACTTGGTCAAAGGTGCTGACACAGTAGAAAACCCTTCTACAAACCTCCTATAGTAACTGGCTAATCCCAAGAACCTGTGTACCTCGGTTGGAGTTGTCGGCCTAGGCCATATTTTTACCACCTCAATCTTCTCGGAATCTACATGGATACCAGCTTCTGACACAACATGACCCAGAAAGGCCACTGAACTTAGCCAAAACTCACACTTGGAAAATTTTGTATATAACTGACTATCTCTGAGAATCTGGAGCACTATTCGTAAATCATCCCGATGTTCTGCTTCTGAGCAGGAATGCACCAGAATATCATCAATAAATACTATCACAAATAGGTCCAAATACGACCTAAAAATACTGTTCATCAAGTCCATGAACACTGCTGGAGCATTCGTCAACCCGAAGGACATGACTAAAAATTCAAAGTGGCCATATCTGGTCCTGAAAGCGGTTTTTGGAATATGTCCCTCCCGAACTCAAATCTGATGATACCCAGATCTTAAATCAATCTTGAAAAAACACTTTGCCCTTGTAATTGGTTGAACAAATCATCTATTCTAGGGAGTGGATACTTATTCTTGATAGTGACTTTATTCAGCTGCCGGTAATCTATACACATACGGAGGGAACCATCCTTCTTTCTCACAAATAGAACTGGTGCACCCCTCGGTGAAGTACTCAGCCTGATAAAGCCCTTATCTAGCAAATCTTTCAACTGCTCCTTTAATTCTCTGAGCTCAGTAGGAGCCATCCGATACGGAGGAATAGATATAGGTTGTGTACCCGATAATAAGTCAATTGCAAAGTCGATTTCCCATTCTGGGGGAATACTAGGAAGTTCATATGGGAATAAATCTGGGAATTCATTGAACACTAGAATAGATGGAAGAGTCGGAGATTCTGCTTGGACATCCTGAACCTTGATAATATGATAAATACATCCCTTTGCTATCAATTTTCTCGCCCGAAGATAGGAAATAAACCTACCTTTCAGCGTAGCCGTATTACCTTTCCACTCCTATACTGCCTCCCCAGGAAAGTGGAATCAGACAGTCTTGGTCCAGCATTCTACATTGGCATAACATGGAGCTAGACAATCCATACCCATAATTGCATCAAAATCAAACATCTCTAATTCTACCAAATCTGCTAAAGTCTGGAGACCAATGACCTCTACTGTGCACCCTCAATAGACCCTCTTAGCTATAATGGAATCACAAACAGGGGTAGACACTGAAAAAGGTCGCCAAAGCAATTTCGGTGTGATACCGAACTTTTGAGCCACTAACTGTGTAACATAAGATAAAGTGGAGCTTGGGTCTATCAAAGCATATACGGAGTAAGAGAAAATGTCCAGCATACCCGTCACAACATTCGCTGACGACTCTGAATCCTGTCGCCCCGGTAAAGCATATATGCGATTTGGACCGATACCTGAACTAGAGGCCCCTGATCTGCCTCGGCCTCTACCGGCTGGAGATGAGGGCCTGCACCTTGCTGAAGGGGCTGGGGCACATGACCCCACTGAAGATCTATCCTGTAGATCCCGATCGCCTTAACCTCTAGACAAACAGTCCCTCATTCGATGACCCTCTTGTCCACATGGATAATATGCCATGGAACCATACCTTCATGCCCCAAAATGAAGTCGGTTGTAAATAGGGCAAGGTGGTATAGTAAGTCTGCTCTGCTCCGACCCCCTCTGCTACTGTAATCCTGTTGACCGTGAGCTCTCGCCGGGCTTTGGCTGTCCCCGACGACCAAACCTGCTCCCCTGCTGCTGTTGCGAAGGTGGGGGTCTGGGTGGCCTGTCTGATAATCGCGGTCTGGGTCCACCTTGGGACTCTGTCTGCATATCATTGGGTCTAGTCCAGCGGCGTTGCTCCTGACTTGCCCTCTCTATCCCTCATTGCCGCTGCCGGATCCCCTCAATATTCTGGGAAAATGCCTGAACACGAGTAATATCCATGTCCTCTCGCAAGGTAGTTGTGATACAGGTCTCCATGTATTCTAGATTCAGCACCAAAATGAACCGGTGCACCCTAGTTGGCATAGTATCTACAAAAGCCAGTGCATATCGGGCCAAGAAATCAAATCTCGTAGCGTATTCTTGAACATTCATCGAACCCTGCTCCAAATGCAAAAATTGATCTACCCTGGCCTGGCGGATCTCTCGTGGAAAATAATGATCTAGAAAGGCTTCTGAGAAACTGGGCCAAGTTGGAGGGGGAACATCTCTACCTCGGGACCTTTCCCAACTTTCGTATCATAATACCACAATGTCCCGCAACCGAAATACAGCTAATTCCCCTAATTCTGTAGGGGTGGCATGCATTATCCTGAAAATTCACTGCAACTGGTCCAGAAAATCCTGAGGGTCCTCATCCCGATCTGTCCCTGTGAATTGCGGGGGACTTAGTGCAAGGAACTCTCGGACCCTCGAGCTACCAGGCCCTCTTGAGGATTCTGCAACTACCGGCACCACGGGCTGACGCTGTGCGGCCATCATCTGGGCTAACATAACAACAACACTCCTAACCTCCTGATCAGACGGTATTGGTATAGGTACTGCTGGAGGGGGTGCCGACACATTTGCCGCTCCGAGCAGCTCCTGGCATGGTGGAGAATGCTGGGGATATCGAGATGAAACCTCCCTGTCGCCCTCAGATCGGGTTGTCTCTGACTGGGGCACCCTGCTAGTGCCCTCTCCTGCTGCCACGCCCAATTCCTTGTGGTCATCAGTCGTGGGTCTGACATTTTTCTGTAAAAGGGAAGAAGGTCAAAATAAACTTAGGGACCCATCTCTACAAAACACAGCTCTATAGCACGACTGGAAGAGGAAAAAAAGTAACTATCCCATCATGCTTCGAAGCCTCCTGCCTATAGAATGTGGTGCACAACACATCCATAGACAAGACTCTACTTAGCACAGCTTGCAGACTCCCTGGGATACGACCTGCTCTGATACCAAGTTTGTCACACCCCACCTTGGGAGGCATGACTGGCACCTGGTGCCCTACTGGGATCTGACTGAGCCTAAGCACTCCTAGTGCAAGGCTAATACTAACTCTGAAATCAAGAAAATAACGGGCTATATCTCGGCTGTAAACACAGCTCCCGGCCGACAAGGCCTTATAGCCACCTGTCAAAAGAAAACAACTAACTAGAAACACATAGTAACAGGGAGTCCTATGTGGGCCGACAAGGTCACTATGATGTGTAGTTATGACTGAAACTTATATTCGGTGCTAAACTAAGTTATAGCCAGCGAGGCCGCTAACTATCAGCTACACAGGGCCCCACGCGACCAACATATAAGATAAAACACATACGGGCCCCACACGGCCAACAACAGCTAACCACAGGGAAATAGAAATAATCTGCAAGCCTTTAGGAGTAACATGATGGTTGGGACAGGGCCCCGACCTACCCATAAACTATACAATCAAAAGAACAACATTTTAAGCCGACTCTTCTGCTAATTCTGGCTGGAGGCTAAGAGGGATCTCCTCCTCGTCTATCCATACCTGCAGGCAAGTAATGTAACGCCCCAAAGGGCGTCGGTACAACATGTACCGAGTATGTAAGGCCATAACTGCAAATGACTGAATATAAAAGATAGAACTGAAAATGACTGAAAGAAAAGGGATAGGAGTCATACCTGAGTAGCTGGATTCTCTATTATCTAGTCTATCAATAACTAAAGCAAACAAGAACCTTACCTGGCCCCCATAAGCCGTAAGGTACAACCAGCACAGGACAACCCATCTGGGGCCCCCATAAGCCCTGGTGAGTACACTTTAATCTTTATACCCCTAACAAGGTCATGATGGGTCAACTGGTAACTATAGCCGTCCTACCAGTCCCCTGGGTCTGCAACTGAGCCCGCTGGGCCCCTAACTGTAGCTGTGCCTGAGTCCAGTGGACTACTAATATCTCCACCCCGGGCACCAGGCTCGTCGTGGGTGTGGTGCCGATACGGCGTATATATAATGCTCCAGCCATGGTATGGACCGTATGAGGACTGGGACCCCATCTTCGTCCCTCGCAGATGGCGTGCCGCTCTTTCTAGAGCGACGTCATCTCTCCCCTGGCGGGCGTCGACGCAGCTAGTAACCCTGGGGTTGGTCATGGAGGGCTATGTAGGCAAATCAAACCCCGACTAACGTAAAATACTGGCCTCATCTAATAACAATAACTATTTGTGATTAATGTACTTCTGATTGTCTTATTGGGATTTAAACTGAATTATAATGCTATAGGAACTAACTTGCCGAAGGAAACTGCCTTAACATACCTCAATAGCTGATTTTTGATTAGCTGGCAAGTTCCAATTCGTATTTAACCTCTCTTCCCAATTGGAAGCATGTTACTGGGAGAATAGGGCCGGTTTTAATACTAAATTTGGCAAAAAGGAAAACTTCATATATAAATATTAACTATATTTCAACTTAATGGAACACGGTCAAAAACTCATTATTTCTCTAAAGTCTAGAAGGGAGAAATGCTTACTTGAAGCCTATGATCGTATAGAAATTAGTTTGGCGCAATTCTGACAACTTTGGCTTGGTGGGACGATGATTCACCGAGAGAATTTCGTAAAAAAAACTCCGTAGCAATGCTCCATGTAGACTTAAACTTCAATACCCGAAGTTAATTTGAATTTGGGAAGCGTTCCGTAGCGTAATCGGGTGAAAATTTATTGATTCTCTTCGTTTTCTCTCAAGTTGGCCGTGGGTTGATTGAGAAATGAACTTAAAAATATCAAAGATGGGCTTTATATAGGAGGGCATGGCACCAAGGGGGCGCCTCACACCGACCATCACGGCAACCTTGGTTCCGCGCCGCACCTGACATCGTGCCAAACTGCTGGCGCGCTGCGCTGGCTGGTGCTCTGCCGGATGGCGCGTCGCGCTGGTCCTGTGCGTCCTGGCCTCGCTCGAACTGACTTCCGAGGCTTCTTCCACGCGTCGTACTCTCTTTAACTATTTCAAATTCACGCGTACGCCTACTATTCGTTAAATTTCACAGGGTGTAACAAACCTATTTTAATTTTCTTTTTGGAAAAAAATCTTAAAAGATATACTAGATCATATTACAATACCACAAAATAAGATACAAAATTAAAAATGGTCCATTATATTTGATATATATTAAAAACAATCACTTAAATAATCTCATGAGCAATTTAATCATTCAAGTTGGAAAAAATTGAGTATTTTTTCTCATTGTTCAAATATTTTAATGACTGTTTATTAACAAAAACTAGTATCTAAAAATATTTGATTGTGAACGTCTGCAATTATTGTTGTATATTAATTTGAAATAAGCCTCAAATCTTGAATCTGTCTCTAGTCATGAGGTAAAAAAGTTCCAACCAACATGTTCTTGGGTGATTATGTGGTCTTGCATGACAGATATGGATTGATACGGAGGAAAGCATATGCAGTAGAAGCAAGTTTGTGAAGAAGGTAAGTGATCATAAGGCTTTGACTGTTGTAGATGTAAAGTCTAGAATCCAAACTAAAAAAATCTTCTAGAGGCAGAGACTCAATTGAAGTCCTGAAGAAAAGGAGAACCTTCTTTTGGAAAACACTTGGTTATCATCTTTAATTCAACAATCAAAATTATTGAATGTATAGAATTATCATTCACTGTTTTGAGCTTGTATTTTTTTTCATTATGTTCTCTTTTATATCGTATGCACATATTTTTTTTAAAAATAACAATGACCCTTTTCAAAGTTTGTATTAATAACATGTAATACACGTGCAAAACACGTGCTCAACAACTATAGGATCATTAAAATTTATTGTCACGTGTATACTTTTAAAGATATTATTAGCGCCAATATAAGATTTTGGTTATTAATTGTTGTCATACTTCATTTGTAAGAGTGGTCTTCTCTAACTTTCTACTTTTAAAAAAAACTCTTTCACATTCAACTCAATATAATTTTTACTACATTTTTATTTTATGATGATATTATATATAAAATCATATTAGTTATTGTCACATCATTACCCCCTAGACGTGATTGGCACCCAACATATACCACCGACCAGGCTAATCGAATTTTCAAATCTTAATCATTAATTCACTACATTTAGTAAATCAAATAAGTACCCTACAATATGATAATTAGTTACGAAATAACTAGTTTCTCCATGATTAATTTGAACCTTTGCCAGACCTCACACTAGACCATGGAGCATCTAAGAGAAATTTCAAAAGAAAAGATATTAATAAAAAATGATGAATACTCTTTAAGAGCTCCCACGAACAATGCAGCGGCTCATCTCAATAACTGGATCAATTATAGCGAACTCGTTGGCTAATTGCCTCATCATCACCAATAGTATCTGCATGGACATGCATGTAAGGAGTGGGTTATACGTAAATATAACCTAGTAAGATCCTCGACCCACCACTTCAATGGAACTAGTGTTAGAAAATACAACAACAACGAGCACAAAAATAATATGCCCAAAAATATGTTTCATAATGTAATACTCCATAAAGTCCAAATAAATGTACAACAAGGTCACTATATATCTCAACACAATTCACACTCAGGAGAGTCAGGACTTTTCATACGACAGTGAAAGAGATCAATCTAACACCTCGACTAGTCCTTGACAACATATATAATGCCCAGAAGTATACTATGGCAATAAGTACAAGGACCCTAACATATTGAGGCAACACATGTATGCCCCTAGTACAAGGCCCCAACTAGGGCAAAACTTTTTACATTCCTCATAATTTCTCGATGTTTTCACCATAAAACTTCACTCATAATCACATAATAAACTTAAATTAATTATTAGAATCATTACCTTTATACTTTGAATCGAAAATCCTTTATTTTCTCTCCTGTTTTCTTCTCTTTTTCTCCCTTTCTTTTCTTTTCTCGTATGTGTTTCTTTTTTTCCTGTTATTGCACTTGTTTTTTGGTTCTGCCAACATCACTGGCTCTTTCTTTTAATTAGGCTTTGCATATATTTTATTTGGTAAAATTACCAAATAGTCCTTAAAAAATATGGGTATTAGAGTTATACCATTTAAATATTTGTACATGTACATGAAAAAAACGTACAATGCACGTGTCTAAACACTAGTACATACATACATACATACATACATATATATATATATATATATATATATATATATGTAGATTTAAAGTTATACTAAATCGGAAAAGAGAAAATCTGTACTATATTGAATTATAATGTCGGAAACTATTTTAATTTTCTTTTTGAAAAAAAATCATAAAAGATATACTAGATCAAGTTACAATATTGAAAAATATGAAAAAAATTAAAAATGGTCCCATGTAAAAAACAATTACTTAAATATACTAGTGAGCAATTTAGTCATTCAATTTGATTAATATAGAGTAATTTTTCTCATTGATCAAATATTTTAATGATGGTTTATTAAAAAAACTAGTATCTAAAAATATTTGATTATGAAAGCATGCAATTATTGTTGTATATTAATTTTAAATAAGCTTCTAATCTTGAATCTGCCTCTAGTCATGAGGTACAGAAGTTCCAACCAACATGTTCTTGGATAATTATGTGATTTTGCATGATAGACATGGATTGACACGGAAGAAAGCATATGCGGTATTAGCAATTTTGTGAAGAAGGTAAGTGATCGTAAAGCTTTGATTGTTATAGATGTAAAGTCTAGAATCCAAACCAACAAAACCTTCTAGAGGCAGAGACTTAATTGAAGTCCAGAAGAAAAGGAGCACCTTCTTTTGGAAAATATTTAGTTATCATATTTAATTCAACAATCAAAACTGTTGAATATATAGAGTTATCATTCACTGTTTTGAGCTTGTATTTTCTTTTCATCATGTTCTCCTTTATATCGTACGCGCATATGTCTTTTAAAATAACAATGCCCTTTTTAAAAGTTTGTATTAATAGTATGAATTACACGTGCAAAGCACGTGCCCAACAATTATACGATCATTAAAATTAATTGTCACGTGTATACTTTTAAAGACACTAGTCTTAGTGTACGTGCCTCGCGCGTGTCCCTCATATGAATAATTATAAATTTTTATAGCATAAATAATTTTTAAAAGATATGTTTGTGTAATAATATAAGAATTTAGAAAAAAAATTATGAATTCGAAATTGTAATGGATTATGTCTAAGAGTTTGATCCAATCTAGTTGTTCTTTCTTCAGTATGTTCTAAATACTTGTTTCAATAAAATAAAAAGGTCATTGAAATAGTGTTTGATTTAAAGGTAAAAAAATCATTCTTTATTACACAAGTAATTAAATGCATGCATTATGTATATTTATGTCACACCCCACCTTGGGGGATATGACGGGCACCTGGTGCCTGCTAGACTCTAGGCTACTAAATGGTCCAGCCTGAGCACATCTGGTGCTTTGGCTGACTCTGGCTCTATTTCAAGAAACGAACCGGCTATATAACAGCTGAAAATATAGCCTTCGGCCGACTGGGCCTATAGCCACGTGTACTGTATCATCAGCTAACCAAAATCATCTAATATAGGGGAACCTATGCGGGCCGACAAGGCTACCATGCTGTCTAGTTATCTGCAACTTAACAATAGTATACTGAATAACTACATGACCGGCAAGGTCACCACTACTATCAGACTATGGCCCCACACGGCCAACATAATCAACCAAACATATATATCCATGTACGGCCCCACACGATCGGCTCCACTACCACAGGGAAACATCAGACTGCAAGCCTCTAGGAAGAAATAATAGAATGATCGGGATAGGGCCCCGACCTACCCAAACTGTAATCAAAAAGGAAATAGGAGCAACCTTCGACTGCCTAGCTCCGGAGGATAGGAGCTGACAACTCTGCTGACTGGATCAAGAGGGATCGACTCCTCGTCTATGTGTACCTGCAGGCAAGCAATGCAGCGCCCCCACGGGCGTCAGTATCATAGGTACTGAGCATGTAAAGCAAACTGAAATATACAACTGAAATAGATAGCAACAATAACATGACATATAGGTAGGAAGTAGCTGAGTCTACCTGGCTGAGGATAACTGGGGAGAGTTTACTTCTTCTGTAACTAAACTGAGCATACTCGACGACGTGTCGTCCTACTGTCTATCAGTATCTAATAGCACATGTAGATATACATATAAATACACACAATACCTGACCGACCCCCATAAGCCAGAAGGTGCCAACCAACAGAACAATCTATCTACCCCTACCTGGGTAATCTGGCTCTGCGTAGAGCGAACTGAACTACCCCTGCAAGCAGGGTAATCTGGACCATATTATCATGGTGGTCAGCCATCATCGTCCTCTAGGCGGACAGCATTGCCCAACTGGTGGCGGTATCTAAATCTGGTATCGACACAGCTATAACCCAGGGGCGGTGGGGATGCTAAAGGGTGCCCACATGCCACAACAAGTCTCAACATGCAAAACACATACACAGCAAGCATGCTCAAATGAAAAATACTATTCATATTCTCTTCTTTTATTTCAAGGCCAGTCCATATAAAACAACTGATGCTATATACTTCTTTACACTGTTTCTGATTGCTGGGCTAACTGCTACATGGCCTTTATCTGTTTATCTGATTATTGTTACCCGTGATCTGAAGCTATATCAATTTCCAGAGCCGTATCTATTTCTGGAGCTACATCTGTATCTGGAGCTATTTCTATATCTGATTACTGATCTGATTACATCTGGATATAACTCAATAACATAGGACATGCCATCTATAACTGGATATAGCTCAATAACATAAGATATACCATCCATTACCAGATACAGTCTCAACAAATGTAATACATACTATCTGTAATCTTGCTAATTCATTATACTGCTTTTACAACTTCCATCCTAGGTATTACGTAAGAACATGCTGAGCTATTAGCTGATACCACATTAATATCTAAAATCATCCGACTATCCGTTATTCTGATTATCGCATAATACGTAATGATATACTAGCATGCTTGCTGGAAATCGTACTAAAATCGTTCGTGTACGTTGGGTATCTATCAATAGCCTTTGTTCTATTTATTTTCTAGACTGTATTTCCTGGCTTGCTGAAAGAATAGCTTTACATACCTGGTTTCTAAGTACCCGACTGACTAATGTGATTTCCATCAGTACTTCTGCTGTTTCTCCCAACTACATTCATATACATGTCAATTAGAACTAAATACACCAATATTCTGAAAGAAAACGTCACTTTCGATATATTTATAGCCTAAACTTTGGCTTATCGAAATACGGTCAAAAGCTCGCTATTTCTCGAAAGTCCAGAAGGGAGAAATACTCACTTTAAGGATAGAAGTAGAATGACACTAGTTTGGAGCAATTCCACTTACCTTAGTTCGGTAGCACGACGATTCGCCGGCCGAATTTCGCGAAACTAAATCCGTAGGAATGCTCCTTACTACTTAATACCTCGATATATGGAGTTAATTTGAGTTTGGACCGCGTTTGATGGCGTAATTGGAAGGAAATTATTAAGAAACCTTCGTTCCTCTTCCTCTCTGATTTTCTCTCTGCTTTCGCTGGAAATTATAAGAATTATATCACTTAAAACCAAAGTGGAGGGCTTATATAGTTGGGGCTAGACAGGGCCAACGTGTCACGGAGCCAACGCGGAGGCTCCACCTCAGTGACACGTTGCCATCGCGGAGGGGCTCTGCCCCGGCTCTTTCCGCGATGGTTCGACAGGTTTCTCGTTCGGTCTTTCCCTGGGCCTTTTCCTAGCATGTATGGCCTTCAAATACTCTTAACCAACACGCGAATAGGCCATCCATGTGTTGGGAATTTTACGGGGTATAACATTCTCCCCCCTTAAGAACATTCGTCCTCGAATGTAAACTCCTATCTAGAGGACTTCTCAATTTACTCGACTTGTTTCTAGAAAAACTTTGGCAGAGTTTCCCCTGTAATATGGACTATCCCAAAAACCTGAAATGCAGAAAAGTCCCATACAGGTACTCCACATAATACTATAGTATTTAAATGGCAGATTAAAATATACCTTCTCACTTATATGTATATCATAAGGCACTGCATAAGATAATAATACTAACATACCTGTCGCCTGACTAGGCCTGGAATAAATGAGGGTATCTGGTCTTCATATCTTCCTCCGCCTCCCAAGTTATCTCCTCTCGGTTCCTGTTATGCCACAATACCTTGACAGACGCAATATCTTTAGTTCTTAATCTATGAATCTGTCTGTCTAAGATGGCTACTGGAACCTCTTCATATGTTAATTCTTCTGTGACCTGGACATTCTGAATTGGAACAACTGTGGAAGGGTCTCCTACGAACTTCCTCAACATAGATACATGGAACACTAGGTAAACAAACGCTAACTCTGGAGGCAAGTTCAATTTGTATGCAACTCGGCCTACTCTCCGCCGAATCTGATATGGCCCAATGAACCTCGGGCTAAGCTTGCCTTTCTTGCCAAATCTCATCACCCCTTTCATCGGAGACACCTTCAAATATACCCAGTCATCCACTGCAAATTCTAAATTTCTGCGCCGCATATCTGCATAAGACTTCTGGCGGCTCTGAGCAGTCAGTAGGCGTTCCCTGATAAGCTTCGCCGCCTCTTCTGACCGACGAATGATATCCGGCCCAATCAGCGCCGTCTCCCCCACTTCAAACCAGCCGACGGGTGATCTACATTTCCGCCCGTATAATGCTTCAAAGGGCGCCATCTGGATAGCTGAATGATAACTGTTATTATAGGAAAATCCAATCAACGGCAGATGCTCATCCTAGCTACCCCCAAAATCTAGTACACACGCTCGTAGAATATCTTCGAGCGTCCGGATCGTTCGTTCTGCTTGCCCGTCTGTTTGAGGATGAAAGGCTGTACTTAAGTTAATTTGTGTTCCCATAAATCTCTGAAACGACTGCCAAAATCTAGTTGTAAATTGTGCTCCTCTGTCTGAAATAATAGATACTGGCACTCCATGTAATATAACTATTTCTCTGATATATAATTCGGCATAATCCTCGGCCGAGAAGGTAGCATTCACTGGCAGGAAATGAGCTGATTTTGTCAGCCTGTCAACTATTACCCAAATAGAATCGTGTCTATGTCTGGTACGGGGTAACCCTGTTACAAAATCCATATTTATCGCTTCCCATTTCCATAACGGCACAGCTATATCCTGCGTCAGACCGCCCGGTTTCTGGTGTTCTGCTTTCACCTGCTGGTAGTTAGGACATCTAGATACAAATTCAGCTATTTCTGCTTTCATACCTAGCCACCAGTAGATGTCTCTGATGTCGTGGTACATTTTCGTTGCTCCTGGATGGAGGGAATAGCGAGCGTAATGTACCTCATGCATGATCTGCTGGCGAAGCCCTGAAACATTCGGGACACATAGGCGGCCCTTACAATGTAGTACTTCATCCTCAGTCACTTTGAAATCTGGCTCCTTACCTTTTTGAACTCTATCTCTGAGCTGGACTAAGTTAGGGTCCTCGTACTGCCGTTCTTTCACCTCTGTAACTAATGATGACACAGCAGAGTTCTGAATCACCGCTCTATTATTTTCTGTTTCTACTACTCAAACGGCTAAACCAGCTAGCTAGTAAATTTCCTTGGCTAACTCCGGCTTCTCGGGTCGCAAATATGTCAAACTCCCCATTGACTTACAGTTGAGGGCATCTGCTACTACATTAGCTCTCCCTGGGTGGTAGAGAATATTTACGTCATAATCTTTCAGCAATTCTAACCAACGACGCTGCAGCAGATTTAACTCCCTCTGTGTGAAAATGTACTGCAGGCTTTTATGATCTATAAAAATGTCTACATGAACGCCATACAAATAATGCCTCCAGATTTTCAGAGCGTGGATCACTGCGGCCAGTTCCAGGTCATGGGTCGGATAGTTCTTTTCGTGCTTCCTCAGCTGTCTAGAAGCATAAGCAATTACCTTTCCATGCTGCATCAGCACACAACCCAATCCAATGCCTGAAGCATCGCAATACACCGCATACCCATCTGTTCCCTCTGGCAATGCTAGTACTGGGGCGGAGGTCAATCTGTCTTTCAATTCTTGAAAACTCTGCTCACATGCCTCTGTCCACTGAAATTTCGCTGCTTTCTGTGTCAACTTTGTCAGAGGTGCTGCTATAGTGGAGAATCCTTCAAAAAATCTCCGGTAATACCCTGCTAAACCCATGAAACTACGAACCTCGGTCGGAGTGGTAGGTCTGGGCCATGTCTTGACCGCCTCTATTTTCTGTGTGTCCACCTGTATACCAGTATCCGACACGATATGCCCCAAAAAGGCAACTGAGTTCAGCCAGAACTCACACTTAGAAAACTTGGCGTACAGCTGACGGTCTCTAAGGATCTAGAGTATTGTTCGTAAATGGTTCTGGTGATCTGTCTCTGAATGAGAATATACCAGAATATCATCGATAAACACTATCACGAACAGATCCAAATACGGTCCGAATATGTTGTCCATCAGGTCTATAAACACTGCGGGAGCATTCGTCAGCCCAAAAGACATAACTAGAAATTCAAAGTGACCATATTTGGTCCTGAAAGCAGTCTTTAGAATGTCCCTCTCACGAACTCGGACCTGGTGGTATCCGGACCTCAGATCTATCTTAGAGAAACATCTGGCCCCCTGCAACTGGTCAAACAAATCATCTATTCTCGGGAGTGGGTATTTGTTTTTAATCGTTACCTTATTCAACTTCCGGTAGTCTATACACATACGGAGTGAGCCATCTTTCTTTCTTACAAACAGAACTGGCGCTCCCTACGGGGAAGTAGTAGGCCTGATAAAGCCTTTATCAAGAAAATATTTTAACTGCTCTTTCAACTCTCTAAGCTCAGCTGGTGCCATGCGATACGGGGGAATGGATATAGGTTGAGTCCCGGCAACAAGTCAATTGCAAAATCTATCTCCCTTTCGGGAAGGATACCAGGCAACTCATTCGGAAATACGTCAGGGAATTCATTGACCACTGGAACAGACTGAAGAGTCGGAGGTTCCACCCGAACGTCCTGGACTCGAACTAGGTGGTAAATACACCCCTTTGCTATTAATTTTCTCACCTGAAGGTAGGAAATAAACGTACCTTTTGGCATAGCTGTGCTCCCTTTCCATTCTCGCACTGTTTCCCTCGGAAAGTGAAATCGGACATTCTTGGTCCAGCATTCTAAGTTGGCATAGCATGGCACTAACCAGTCCATACCCATAATGGCATTGAAGTCGACCATCTCAAGTTCTATCAAGTCTACTGTGGTCTGGCGATTAGTAACCTCTGCCGTACACCCTCGGTAAACTCTTTTAGCTGTAATCGAGTCACCGACCAGTGTAAGCACTGAAAAGGGCTGCTGATGCAATTCTGGTTCGATACCCAACTTCTGGGGCCAGAAATGGTGTAATATATGACAAGGTAGACACTGGATCAATCAATACATAAACAGGGTATGAGCAGATAATCAATATACCTGTGACCACATCGGGAGATGCCTCTGAATCCTGCCTCCCTGGTAATGAATAGGTACGGCTGGGGCCTGCACCTGAGCCAGAGGCTCCTGATCTACCTTGGCCCCTATTTGCTGAACCTGAGAGTCTGCGCCCTACTGAGGCTGTTGGAGCTCATGGCCCCGTAGATGGTCTATCCAGACTATCCCGGCTACCCTGTCCTCTGGTCGAACAATCTCTCATAAAATGCCCTTCCTGTCCGCAGTTATAACACCCTGAGAAGCCTTGCCTACAGTCTCCAGAATGGGGTCGATGGCATATAGGACAAGGGGTAGGTACAAATCTACTCTGTTCTGCCCTCCACTGCTGAGGTGATGCTACGGTCCGTGAACTGCTACCGGACTCTGACTGACTCCGGCGAACAAATCTGCCTCTCTGTTGTTGTACCGGAGGTAAGATCTGGGTGGACTATCTGAAAACCATGGTCTCGGCCCCCTAGGAATTTCCCCCTGAATCTCAGCGGGTTTGTTTCTACGGCGCTGCTCTGAAGTCGCCTGCCTGTCGCCCTGCTGCCGCTGTCTCAAGCCCTCAATTGTCTGTGCGAAGGCCTGTACCCTGGCTATGTCCATGTCCTCTCTCAAAGTAGCCGTCATGCACGTCTCTATGTAATCTGAATTCAGGCCCATAATAAAGTGATAGACTCTGGACGACATGGTGTCCACAAATGCTGGAGCATAGCGGGCTAAGGAGTCGAACTATAAAGAATACTCACGAACGCTCCTGGCCCCCTGCTCTAAGTGTAAGAACTGGTCCATCCGGGCCTGTCTGACCTCCGGGGTAAGTAGTGGTCCAGGAAGGCCTCCGAGAAGCTGGACCAGGTCGGAGGGGCAACATCTCTCCCTCGAGACCTTTCCCAACTCTCGTACCATAAAATAGCTATGTCCCGCAACCGAGACACTGCCAGCTCAACTGATTCTGTAGGGGTCACATGCATAATCCGGAAAATTCTATGCATCTGGTCTAGAAAATCCTGGGGGTCCTCCGCTGAATCTGACCCTGTAAACTGCGGGGGTCCCAATGCCAAGAATTCTCTAACCCTGGAACTACCTGGCCCACCTAGAGATTCTACTGTTGCAGGTGGTACTGGCTGACGCTGAGTAGCTAGCATCTGGGTCAGCATAACCACCATACTACGTAGCTCCTGGTCAGATGAAGTGGGTGCAGGAGCTGTGGGACGCGGTGCTGCCTCCAATGGTGTCTGGCGAGGCGGAGACTGTTGGGAGGGTCGAGATGACACCTCCGTATCGCCCTTAGACCGGCTGAATCTAGCTATAAGTGAGGCATCCTGTTGGTGCCTTCGCCTGCCGCTGTATCTAATCTCCTGCCTGTAGTAGGGTGCCACTGATCTGCCATAATATCTGTAGACAAAGAGGGTGGTAAGTTTCAAAAGAACCAACCCTATACTGTACTGTGCTACGGCATGAATGAGTATGAAAGAAGGGTAACCATCCTATTATGCCTCGCAGCCTCCTGCCTATAGTATGTGGTGCACAACACATCCATAGACAAGACTCTACTTAGCACGGCTTGCAGACTCCCTGGGACACGACCTGCTCTGATACCAAGTTTGTCACACCCCACCTTGGGGGGGGGGCATGACGGGCACCTAGTGCCTGCTAGACTCTGGGCTGCTAAATGGTCCAGCCTGAGCACATCTGGTGCTTTGACTGACTCTGGCTCTAGTTCAAAAAACGAATCGGCTATATAACGGCTGAAAATATAGCCTCCGGTCGACTGGGCCTATAGCCACCTGTACTGTATCATCAGCTAACCAGAATCATCTCATATAGGGGAACCTATGCGGGCTGACAAGGCCACCATGTTGTCTAGTTATCTGCAACATAACAATAGTATACTGAATAACTACGTGACCGACAAGGTCACCACTACTATCAGACTATGGCCCCACACGGCCAACATAATCAACCAAACACGTATATCCATGCATGGCCCCATACGACCGGCTCCACTACCGTAGGAAAACATCAGAATGTAAGCCTCTAGGAAGAAATAATAGAATGATCGGGACAGGGCCCCGACCTACACAAACTGTAATAAAAAAGGAAATAGGAGCAACCTCTGACTACCTAGCTTCGGAGGATAGGAGCTGACAACTTTGCTGACTGGATCACGAGGGATCGACTCCTCGTCTATGTGTACCTGCAGGCAAGTAATGTAGCGCCCCCATGGGCGTCAGTACCACAGGTACTGAGCATGTAAAGCAAACTGAAATATACAATTGAAATAGATAGCAACAATAACATGACATATAGGTAGGAAGTAGCTGAGTCTACCTAGCTGAGGATAACTGGGGAGAGTTTACTTATTTTGTAACTAAACTGAGCGTACCTGACGACGTGTCTTCCTACTGTCTATCAGTATCTAATAGCACATATAGATATACATATAAATACACACAATACCTGACCGACCCCCATAAGCCGGAAGGTGCCAACCAACAGAACAATCTATCTACCCCTACTCGGGTCTAAACCAACCAAAAATAAGTCAGTCCACTCATCTGATAACTGTGAGCTCCTCCTACTGGCCCCCTTGGGTACGTAGCTCAGGCCTTGGCCTCTAACAATAAACTGTGTCTGAGTCCGAAGACTCCAGCCTCTGGGCGCAAGTGCTCACAGGGTAATCTGCTGCTGTATCTGTGAATGAAACTACCCCTGGGTGCAAGCACGCAACAGGGTAATTTTATAAAAAACATCTGTATTTAAAATTGCCCCCGGCCACAAGCGCACACAGAGTAAACTGCCCCTGTAAACAAGGTAATCTGGCTCTGCGCAGAGCGAACTGAACTACCCCTGCAAGCAGGGTAATCTGGACCGCATTATCATGGTGGTCAGCCATCATCGTCCTCTAGGCGGACGACATCGCCCAACTGGTGGCGGTATCTGAATCTGGTATCGACACAGCTATAACCCAGGGGCGGTGGGGATGCTAAAGGGTGCCCACATGCTACAACAAGTCTCAACATGCAAAACACATACACAACAAGCATGCTCAAATGAAAAATACTATTCATATTCTCTTCTTTTATTTCAAGGCCAATCCGTATTAAACAACTGATGCTATAGTTTGCTTTACACTGTTTCTGATTGCTGGGCTAACTGCTACCTGACCTTTATCTGTTTATCTGATTATTGTTACCCGTGATCTGAAGCTATATCAATTTCCAGAGCCGTATCTATTTCTGGAGCTACATCTGTATCTGGAGCTATTTCTATATCTGATTACTGATTTGATTACATCTGGATATAACTCAATAACATAGGACATGCCATCTATAACTGGATATAGCTCAATAACATAAGATGTACCATCCATTACCAGATACAGTCTTAACAAATGTAATACATACTATCTGTAATCTTTCTAATTCATTATACTGCTTTTACAACTTCCATCCTGGGTATTACGTAAGAACATGCTGAGCTACTAGCTGATACCATATTACTATCTAAAATCATCCGACTATCCGTTATTCTGATTATCGCATAATACGTAGATATACTAGCATGCTTGCTGGAAATCGTACTAAAATTGTTCCTGTATGCTGGGTATCTATCAATAGCCTTTGTTCAATTTACTTTCTAGACTGTATTTCCTGGCTTTCCGAAAGAATAGCTTTACATACCTGGTTTCTGAGTACCCGACTGACCGATGTGATTTCCGTCAGTACTTCTGCTGTTTCTCCCAACTACATTCATATACATGTCAATTAGAACTAAATACACCAATATTCTGAAAGAAAACGTCACTTTTGATATATTTATAACCTAAACTTTGGCTTATCGAAATACGGTCAAAAGCTCGCTATTTCTCAAAAGTCCAGAAGGGAGAAATACTCACTTTAAGGATAGAAGTATATTGACACTAGTTTAGAGCAATTCCACTTATCTTAGTTCGGTAGCACGACGATTCGCCGGCCGAATTTCGCGAAACTAAATCCGTAGGAATGCTCCTTACTACTTAATACCTTGGTATCTGGAGTTAATTTGAATATGGACCGCGTTTACCGGCGTAATGGGAAGGAAATTATCAAGAAACCTTCGTCCCTCTTCCTCTCTGATTTTCTCTCTGCTATCGCTAGAAATTATAAGAATTATATCATTTAAAACCTAAGTGGAGGGCTTATATAGTTGGGGCTAGACAGGGCCAACGTGTCACGGAGCCAACGCGGATGCTCCACCTCCGTGACACGTTGCCATCGCGGAGGGGCTCTGCCCCGGCTACTTCCGCGATGGTTCGACAGGTTTCTCGTCCGGTCTTTCCCCGGGCCTTTTCCTAGCATGTATGGCCTTCAAATACTCTTAACCAACACGCGAATAGGCCATCCATGTGTTGGAAATTTTACGGGGTATAACAATTTAAATATAAAACAAATTATTAAATAATTATTTTTTCTTGTGTGAACTGTATTTTTGGAAAGTAAACAGGTGAAAGATATTTTGGTATGAGACTTTGTTCTTTAAATATTTAATAGTAACTTAATTTTAAATTTTTTACATTTTATGAGATGATTTCAGCTAGATTTTTCCTCCTCTTAATCTCTTAATGTATTTATCAAGTGTGAACTCTATTTTAAAAGATTAAAAAGATGAACATATTTTATTAAGGGGCTTCGTACTTTAAATATTTAATAATTAATTAATGTGAACGTTTCATTTTATCCTTTATGAGATGATTTCAACTTAAAAAAATTATTTTTCTATTAATATATATGTCTAGTCAAACACCTCATATAAATTATTTTTGTTGGTTAATATCCAAACTAAAAATTTTCATTGACATAAACTAATAGAAGAAATACTAAATTAATTCAAATTTAAGTAAAAAAATAAAATATAATACAAATAAAAAAAATTATTACCTCTTCGTCAATTAATGTCTCAGTTTTTTCAAGTGCCTTCATTTATTCTCGTTTTATACTCTTTTACTGATCCAATTTCATTTACTAAGACTCCTATTATCCAATAAGAATCATATCGCCTTAAACTGTACTTGGCACAATTTCGTTCACAAAATTCAATTCAGATTTCATTGCAAGATTATCGAAAATAAATTGTGCACAAGAGTTATAATTATAATAATATATTTTATATAAAAAAATTTATGAGATGAGGAGATTATGTTACTGAATAAATGAATTTGTGAATGTATAAGTAGATGAAGAATGTCAGTTACAAATAACATAAATTTTAAATTATATAATATCAATAGTGGACACAACTAAAGGAGACAACATAACATCAATATTAGACTCTACTAACGGAGACAAGCTAAGTTAAATTATTTTTAACACAAGCAACTTGAGCTGACATAACAATTACTATTGTATTCTTTAAATCCACAACATGAAATAAAGAAGATAGATCATTGTCTTCTTCATATTCACAACACGAAACAAAAAAGATATATTTTAGACGAAGAAAACTTGAAAACATACAAGCTGGAGATTGAATCAAAGTTATTGACGAAGAAGACTTTGAGACAAAGTTATTGACGAAGAAGACTTTAATGAATAATGTTACGCAATTATAAATCCTTTTATAGAGGTTGAAAGATTTATAAATACAAAAAACTTAAAGTGTGAAAATACAGGATATAACTATCAACAAGGAAAAAAAGAAAATCAAATAATATTTTAGGGCAAATTTTAGGCAATTTTTCTTTCAGAATATAGAGAACCTTTTTGAGTGCAAATATTTTAGAAGAAAAAGGCAACTTTTTAAAGAATTTACTTCTTTTCAAGGGCAAAATTTTTAGGGAAAACCTTTTGAGGGCAAAATCTTTCAGGAGGCAAAAAATTTCGGAATTATTTTTAGGTCTAGGAAAACATTTTAAGAGTACTCTTTTTAAAATTTATACATAATTATAATTTTATGTCATTTATATTTAAAAATATTATAAAAATAATTAAACAATAAATATAAAAAAATAGTAATTGACAATTTTATATATTGTAGAGTCTTTTAGTAAAGGATAAAAAGTTCAATCAACATTTGTAAAGGCCTTCATACTTTTAATATAATATAGATTATTAGCGCCATATAAGATTTTGGTTTATTAATTGTTGTTATACTTCATTCGTAAGAGTGGTCTTCTCTAACTTTCCACTGTTAAAAAAGCTCTTTCACGTTCACCTCAATATAATTTTTAGTACATTTTTATTTTATGATGATATTATATATATAAAATATTAGTTATTGTCACGTCCCAAATTATCCCCTAGACGTAAGGACAGTCAGAGCTGCTTATCTAAAAGTGTCATGACCGCCTAAAGAACCACTAAAAATCTGATTCTGAGTCTAGTACTGATAACTGGGAGGCATCACGAACACCTCAAAAATTAACTGTCGTCAAACTGATCAGCTGACATTACTAGATTATACCGAATATGCTAATAATTGATTGAGACTAGACTAACAAGCATGTGACTGAATTTTCTACATTTTCTAGATAGATGGGAAACCCACAAGGTAGAACTAATCCAACAGGAAAAATTCTAGTTTACTAAATTCAAAGCTTGGGCTAAAACCATTCTTACAAAAGTGAGTATTAACGTGATAACTAGGTTGTGGAAATATAACAACAATCAACATAGACAACATTCCACATGCTATAAACGAAGTCTTATATATCATTTATTCACATTTGAAAGTTTCAGCGCTAGAACTGATGGAGAAGATAGCAGAGATTTTTGGGGATACAAGGGAAGAACTATCCCCTTGTTGAATTCCAACATACCTGGTGATGAAAATCCCTGAGAGAATCCCTTGAAAATCTAAGGAGAATTCGATTTCCCTAGCTTCTGCTCTGAGTCTTTTTTAGAGAAATTTTACGTTCTAACTTTTGAGGGGATGAGAGAAATGATATAAACCGTCAGTTACCCCCTCTAAAACCCCTGATTAAAACACAAAACGACATAGTTTAGAGTTTAGAAGTTTAGAAAATTACGTAAAACTCCCTAGGAAATTCACAGGAAAAAGGACCCTGCCAGTCCCCATGAGGCACTCCACAGTTGTGAGGTTAGGGATGACTCATGGTGTCCAGCCGTGATGTGCATTGGAACTTTTCTACAGATTCCCCAACCTGCCAACGACTGAGGTCACGAGTCCTCAGGAGACCAACGACTCATGACGTCTCCCATTGCCATTGAACTAAAATTCCTATTCAGGGGTCACCACGGGCTACTTGATGATTCGTTACCGGTGACCATGACTCATGGTAACCTCCCGTATTCCTTACTGACGAAACCCACCGGGGGTCATCACGGGTGACACCACGATTCATGGTGTCTCAAACGAGTCATGGTGAGGACCCGTTAAGTGTGCTGCCCGAATTTTCCAACTTTCCATCAACCCTTGACCAAGACTCACATAACGTCTCATGGTGTTGACCACAACTCATGGTCACATCCGTGGTCACTAAATTTCCCAATTTGTAAACCAAGTCTGGACCCTTCCCCACGAGTCACTCCACGACTCGTGGCCTACCCCATGGGTCACAAGAGGACACATTCTGTGACCTGGTGCAGAAAATTCTGTTTTCTCCGTTTTAACTCCCGGGTCTGATCTTAGGGTTTCCGGGGCATTACAATTTGCCTCTAGTCATGAGGTACAGAAGTTCCAACAAACATGTTCTTGGGTGATTATGTGGTCTTGCATGACAGACATGGACTGATACGGAGGAAATCATATGCGATAGAAGCAAGTTTGTGAAGAAGGTAAGTGATTATAAGGCTTTGATTGTTGTAGATATAAAGTCTAGAATCCAGACCAACAAAACCTTCTAGAGGAAGAGACTTAATTGAAGTCTAGAAAAAGAGGAGCACCTTCTTTTGGAAAATATTTAGTTATCATCTTTAATTCGAATATTAAAATTGTTGAATGTTTAGAATTATCATTTCACTGTTTTGTACTTGTATTTTCTTTTCATCATGTTCACTTTTATATCGTACGCGCATATTTCTTTTAAAATAACAATGCCTTTTTTCAATGTTTGTATTAATAGCATGTAATACACGTGAACAACTATAAAATCATTAAAATTAATTGTCATGTGTATACTTTTAAAGATATTATTAGCGCCACTATAAGATTTTGGTTTATTAATTATTGTTATACTTCATTTGCAAGAGTGTTCTTCTCTAACTTTATACTTTTTAAAAAAATCTTTCACACTCAGCTCAATATTATTTTTAGTACATTCTTATTTATGATGATATTATATATAAAATCATATTAGTTATTGCCACGTTCCAAATTACCCCCTAGACGTGATTGGCACCCAACACATACCACCGACCAGGCGAATCAAATTTTCATATCTTAATCATTAATTCATAACATCTAATAAAACCAAATAAGTACCCAACGATATGATAATTAGTTACGAAATAACTAGTTTCTACAAGATTAATTTGAACCCTTGTCCAGATCCCACACTAGACCATGAAGCATTTAAGAGAAATTTCAAAAGAAAAGATATTAATAAAAAATGTTGAAGACTCTTTAAGAGCTCCCACGAATAATGCAACAGCTCACCTCAATAATTAGAACAACTCTAGAAAACTCGTTGGCTAATAGTTTCATCATCACCAATAGTATCTGCATGGACATGTAGGTAAGAAGTGAATTATACGTAAATATAACCCAGTGAGATCCTCGATCCACCACTTCAATACCCTTGGACAAGTGTTATAAAATACAACCACAACGAGCACAAAATTAATATGCACAAAAATATATTTCATAATGTAATACTCAATAAAGTCCAAAAAAATGTACAATAAGAACACTATATATCTCAACACAATTCACACTCAGGAGAGTCAGGACTTGTCATATGGTAGTGAAAGAGATCAATCTAACACCTCGACTAGTCCTCGACAGGATATACAATGCCCCAATAGTATACTACGGCAGCAAGTACAAGGCCCCTAACATATTGTGGTAGCACATGTATTCATCTAATATTATATATATATATATATATATATATATATATATATATATATATATATATTTTACGACAGCATGTATAGGCCCCTAATATATTACGGCAGCATGTATATACCCGTAACATATTACGGCAGCGTATATGCCCCTAGTATATATATCGGCAGTGAAGGAATGATACCAATACCCTAACGCCATGGTACGATACCACGCCACACCGCAATTCACTTATCAAATAAATTTAATATTCTCGTCAATGTAATATATATGCGGGTGGTTAAAGACCACCGATTCTGCCAAGAACACGCTTGTCCAAACACATGGACCAGATATACAAAATGAAATTTTAAAACAGGTTTGAAAAGCAAGCACCAAAGTTTAAAGTTTCACTTACCTCGAATTCACAACTTAAGCACTCTTTTCAATAAATTAGAACTTTATTCTCAGGTCTCCGCATCACCTCAACCTATACAGAAATGAGTTTAGAATGGTCAAAAATCATTCAACAAATATTTTCTAAACTTTTAACACAAGTCAAACTCGCTGTCAAAGGGTTGACCTAAAAAGCCAACTCTGGTCAATGAGGCAGAATTTCTGAACCATGACCACGAACAGATTCTCCTCGATGAAAGGATTCCAAAACACTATTCAAAATCGAATTTTGGTAATGTTTGGCCTTTCAAATCAATTATTTAGGTTGGAGAGTCCTAGGGCTAAACTTTTTACATTCCTCATAATTTCTTGATGTTCTCGCCATAAAAATTCACTCATAATCACATAATAAACTTTAATAAATCATTAGAATCATTATCTTGATGCTTTGGATCGAAAATTCTTATTTTTCTCTCCTCTTTTCTTCTCTTTTTCTCCCTTTCTTTTCTTTTCTCGTCTGTGTTTCTTTTTTTTCCTGCTATTGCCCTTATTTTTTTGGTTCTGCCAGCATCGCTGGCTCTTTCTTTTGTTTGGGCTTTACATATTTTTTTGTAAAATTACCAAATAATACTTTAAAAATATAGGTTATTAGAGTTATACCATTTTAAATATTTGTACAAGTTAACATGAAATCACGTACAATGCACGTGTCCAAAAACTAAAATAAATATAAAAACACACACACACACACTTACACTTTTAGATCCCGCCCTAAAACGCCCATTCCCCTAGAGTTCCCAAGTGATTCTAATTCTCACCGCAGCCTTCTTAAGACACAAGAATCTCATGGTAGTATGAAGGGGGAGCAGAATTGTATTTGGGAGTGGTTCTTAGGATCGATCACAGATTCTCGGCCCCGTCTTTTGGCTTCCACTCCAGCTGACCTCTCTTGATTCCATCCCAACGTGAGAAGGTAGAGAGAAAAACCAACCCAGCAAACCACTATTACTATGCCCCTATTAGTAAAGCATGTACTTCTTGCAAGGCTTGCTGAGCTTCTTCATGTGATAGACATCACAAAAGTAGTCCGTTGAACGATCGTCGATCGAGGGCATCGTTTTATATATATATATTTGTGATGAGGGCCTAATTATCGCATCTTTCTCATGAATTGGAGTAAAATTATGAAATGGGTCTTAGGAAGTGAAAATGTATGCCTTTCTTGTGAAAATGTATTCCTTTCCCATGAAATTGTCATGAATGTGGAGGTATGAATTCCACGTATGAGTTCTCCGTAAATCTAAATAAATGAAGTAATGTATCTATGATAAAGTATGAATTGGATCTATGGACCATGCCTGACTTTATATTACTTGTTGAATGAGATGAATCTGGAACTTGAATGTTGGGAAAGTATAATGCATAATGTGAATCTATAGAATGTTCGTTAGTGTACGATTCTTGAAGAAAATATTTATTTTCAATTTTGTTTCATATTTTGCGATATTGTAATATGATCTAGTATATCTTTTAAGATTTTTTTCAAAAAGAAAATTAAAAGTGTTTCCGACATTATAATTCAATATAATATAGATTTTCTCTTTTCCGATTTAGTATAACTTTAAATATTTTTTCAGTATTGCAATAAGATATATATAGAGTTATACTAAATCGAAAAAGAGAAAATCTATACTATATTGAATTATGATGTCGGAAACTCTTTTAATTTTCTTCTTGAAAAAAATCATAAAAGAGATCATATTACAATATCGCAAAATATGAAAAAAAAATTAAAAATGGTCCCTTATATTTGATATATATTAAAAACAATAACTTAAATATGGAACCTTTCAAGCAAACAAGCAGCATATTGATATGGAAAAAGGTCTTCCTTCTTCACCTCATAACTCCCCAAGAGTTGATTAATGATCAACTTGGATTCACCATAAATATCGAACTGTAGAATCTTCAGACCTGATGCCATTTCAAGGCTAATAATTAATTCTTGATACTCTGAGGCCTTGTTGGAAGACGTTTCACCCAAAACAAAGGAAAATGGCAAAATTAGTCTTTCTGGAGATATCAACACAACACCTACCCCTGCATCATCGTGACGTGCAGCTCCATCAAAGAACATTGTCCACCTCGGAAATTCTTCAATGAATAATGAATCTTCATCTGGAAACTCATCTGACACCACACACTCTGCTGGAAGAGGATGATCGGCAAGGAAATTGGCGAGTGCTTGCCCTTTGAAAGCCTTTTGAGGTGTGTATACAATGTCATATTGGTTAAACAATATGGACCATCTTGCTAGATGTCATAGAGAACGGGTCGAGTCATTACAAACTTTACAGGATCAGCTCGAGCAACTAGCTTAATAGTATATGCTTCAAAATAGTGTCTTAGTTTTTTTATTGCATAAAGATACGCTAAGCACATTTTCTCAACGGTGGTGTAGTTCAACTCAACTCCTATCAAAGTTCGACTTATGTAATACAATGCCTGTTCCTTTTTTGCTTCATTCTCTTGAGCCAGTAGTGCCCCAAGTGATCTCTCTTGTGAAGCAATGTAGAGTATCAACGGCTTCCCATGTATCGGTGCCCCTAACACAAGAGGATTTAACAAGTACTTTTTGATGCCTTCGAAAGCATTTTGACATGATCCATCCCAGTGAAAAGGAACATCCTTCCTCATTAGATGGTTGAAGGGTTGACATTGTCTAGCCAGGTTAGAGATGAACCTCCGAATGAATGCTAAATTTCCTTATAGACTACGAAGCTCTCTCAAGTTCTTTGGCTCAGGCATCTTCTGAATGGCGTCAATCTTTGCAGGATCAACTTCAATTCCACGGTGCCGCACGATGAATCCCAGAAACTTCCCCGAGGTAACTCTAAATGCACATTTGAGTGGGTTCATCCTCAATTCAAATTTCCTTAACCACTCAAAAACAATTCGAAAGTCTTTAAGATGGTTGTGTCTATACGTAACATTCCACCCTTCTATGAAGCATGTCATTAAAAATGTTTTGCATTGCTCGTTGGTAGGTGGCACCAACATTTTTTAGACCAAAAGGAATCACATTGTAACAATATATTCCTTTTGGAGTTCGAAAGGCAATTTTCTTCATCTTTTGGGAACATCCTGATTTGATTATATCCAGAAGATCCATCCATAAACGACATAGCTTCATGCCCAGTTGTAGCGTCAACCATGAGTTCAATGATTGGTAGCGGGAAGTCATCTTTTGGACATGCCTTGTTCAAGTCTGGAAAATCAATGCAGACATGTGTCTGACCGTTCTTCTTCTTGATAGGTACAATCCATGATGGGTACTTCACTTCCCGAATAAATCCGACTTCGATGAGCTTGTTGACTTCTACTTCAATTTGTGTTACCAACTCAGGGAGAAACATGCGTTGTGACTACTTTATAGGGTGTGCTCCACTTTTGATTCCTAAATGATGAACATCTACCCTAGGACTAAGGCCTAACATTTCTATATAAGACCAAGCAAAGACGTCTTTGTATTTGATCAATAACTTGAAGTATTCCCTCTCTTCTTGAGGTGTAAGAAGCGAACTAATGAAGGTTGGGCGGGCGTCTTCCAGAGTTCCTAAATTTAGTTCCTTGAGCTCATCTACAGTTGATTGTACGCTATCTTCTAGTTGAGGGGGAGCCTTTTGAACAACCTCATCTACACCGCCTGGGCATGGACTATCTTCCACTGTTATGTGATAGGAAGTTTGCACAAAGTTTGAATCTTCTCCTTGATTTACTTCCAAAGTCGTCGTGGCTTCTTCTTGTTATTCCTTTGTTTCTCCACTAAACTGGTTAGTGAAGACAATGGTACTTCTCCTCACCTTCAGTAAACCCTCTGTGGTGATTGATAAAACAACCTTTCTCTTCATACGTGATGGGAAAGCACTACGAATCTCTTTTTCATCGATCTCTTTACAAGAACATAGTTTTTCATGCTCCAACAATGTCTTTCTTGACAATGACTTCCTTGTGGCTCCAAAATGATGAAAGACAGAGGTATTGGAGGTGGTTACCTTTTCTCTCATCTGTCCAGAGGCTTCACTTTTATCTTTGCAGCCCAATCTTTCAAATGCAGAGACTCGTTGTGTTGATCTTCCTATCCTATCAAACACTGAAGTCCTTTGTTGTGTTTTCTTGTCCTCAACTTCCCTTGTTCTTTCTACCAAGATATGATATGAGGAAGCTACTTCCTTACCCTTCTTAGAAGAAATTCGCAGAGACTCCGGCAAGCTGAATCCTATCCCAAACTTAGGAGTGGTGATATAATGCCCTTTCTTTCTCAACTTCATTTGGAACTCTGTAAGCCCATGTATCGTTTCCCCAAAGACTTCATATTTGAGTTCTCCTAGTCTTGGCGGATTAGAGAAGTCATAACCTGATTTTTCAAGCAGTGTGAAGACCTTCTTATTAAAGTGCCCTTTTACCTTTTCAACTGAGGTATTGCCTTTAGTAGACTCAAAGGTGATAGACGGGACTTGTACAACTGGGACAGTCATATTCTCATTCAAATATTGGAATGCTTTATCACTCATTTCTTTCTTTGGAGCATGAAGTTGATGAGTACATTCCTCTAGCAGGGGTTGTCCCTTTCTTCGGTGCTCACGTGGAGTATAGCGAAAAACTAGATGTTCCTTATCAATCTTTGTTTGCATGTCTCCTTCAAGTGAGGAACCCTTAATTGGGACTTCTTCAGTTCTCTTCTTAGATATCTTGGCAGCGGCCCATTGAAATTTATCTTTTCTTTTGAATCGACGTCAGTTGGGTCAGTCAGTTCAAGTTTCTCCATATTTGATTTACAAGAATCTAAGTAGAATTTTGCATCTGCAAAGTATGACTCTGTCTCACTGAAAGGATTGATGTCTGCGTCAATTTTGACTGCCTCACCATCTTTCACATACTTCATGCATTGATGCAAAGTAGACGACACCACTCTATTTTCATGGATCCAAGGTCATCCAAGCAACAAGTTGTAGGATGTTTTGGCATCTATAACATGAATCAAAGTATTTGATCTTATGTCACCAATGGACAACCCTACGCGAATCATACCTATTGCCCTTTGTCCTCCTTGATTGAAACCTTGGCTTGTTAGGTTTCTTTGGATAATTCAACAGTGGAGATTCTAAGTCTCTTTAACACCATTTTTGGCATGTTGTTGACTGCCGAACCATCATCAATTAGTATGCGATTGAGGTGTTGTTCTCGAATAGCACCTACAACAAATAGAGGCCTGTTATGTGGCTTAGACCCTAACAACAAATCATCATCTATGAAAGCAATGCAGTAAAACATGGGGCAATTTTTTCATTAGCATGATTCTCTTGGGCTATTATTTGATTATGATCATCTTTTCTTTTATTCACTTCCTTTGTGCTAGAAACTACATGTTTTGCACCAATTTGACCATCTTGAAGAAAGTTTCTGGGAAAGAATTCAAGCAATGTAATAGGACTTCGGATTCTCTGCGACAAAGAACCATTGTTCTTCTTACTAGCACAAGATTTGGCGCTTTTTGATGGTTGTATTTTATCCACGTCCCTCTTCATCGATCTTGGCTTAGGAAGTCCTATCCTTAGAACTGCTTGATGTCTTCGTTTCTATGAGTAACTAGAGTCCAACCGTCATCTTCATTTTCTTTGAGGTTGTTGTCTATCTCTAGTGAACCTTCAAGAGTTTCTTTTGGAAAATTGACTTCAACTGGATTGAGACTCCCGAATTGCAAAAAGATAGTTCTTCGCATAGTGTGCGACTTTAAGTACTTCTTTTGCTTGGGTACAATGCTAGCATGATTTGCTTCCACTATTTCATCCATGTCAATGATGATTTTCCCTTCAGTTACTAACCTCATAATTTTCTCCTTCAGGATGAAACACTTCTCTGTCGAGTGCCCAATAACGCGATGTAACTTGCAGTATCTAGGATCACCAACTTTACTGATTTACTCAGGTCTCTTTGATTCCGAAAGATCGATGACTTTCTTGGCTAGTAATTCATCAAGGATCATGGGCACGTCTGAATCTGGAAATGGGTAAACCTTTGCCTCTAACTCCTTCAAGGTTGGACGATGTTTCTCCTCCTTTGGATATTGACTTGGGGCTTCCTCCTCTTTTGCTTTTTTGCTTGGTTGTCACCTTTACCAAAGTCGCTTTCACCATCATAGATTCTTTAGCTTGGATCCTTGAGGCAGCTTTCTTAAACTCCTTCTTCTCTTTTGCCAGTTCAGCAAAAGGAGATGTTTTCCCATGACTTGCGATGCTCAACTCCATGTCATGTGCTCGTGTTGCTAGTTCTTTGAAAGTTCGCAGTTTGATTCCTAGTAGGATGTACAAAAGGCCCCAATGCATTCCTTGAATGCACATTTCCACAACAGATATCTCAAAAAGGCGGTCTTTGCAGTCCAAACTTAGTGCCCTCCAACGATTGAAGTAATCCATCACAAGTTCATCCTTCATCTGCCTAGTGCCATTCAACTCTATCATGCTCACGCCTCGACGAGTACTGTAAAAGCAAATTATAAATTCCTTCTCGAGTTGATCCCAACTATCAATATAATCGGGTTCCAGGTCAATATGCCAATCGATTGCATTCCTTTTTAGTGAATGAACGAATTGTTTTACCAACAATTCACCTTGTGTTCCATCGTTGCTACAAGTTTCAACAAAGTGGGCAATGTGTTGCCTCCAATTTCCTTTGCCATAAAATTGTTGCAGCTTTGGTGGTTGGTAGTTTACTAGCATGGGTAAACAATCAATTTGTTTGGTATAAGGCTTGGAATAGTACAATGAACTTTGTGGTGCTCCACCATATTGATCCCAGATAGTGTTTGTTATCATGTTTGCAACTGTTGGACAGATAAAGCTGCAGTCGAAGCAGATTGTTTTTCCTTTTGGAATTTGGACTTATCAGGTGGTTCCTCGATGTCCTTGTTTCGTGGAGTGGATTCAGCCGAACAGTTGGGGGACGAATCAACTCTCCAGGCATAAAGGCATCCAATTTGTTCATAAGTTGAGCAATTTGGAGGTTTTTGTCGTCAACAGACTTTTTCAAGGCTTCAGTGGTTTGTTCCATCATTGCGAACTTCTCATCCATGTCAGCCACGTCGGCCATCAAAGCATTGACCTTCGTTGAAATTGGAGAGTCTATTGAATCCTTAGATTTGCCAAGATTGAAGCTAGTTTGAGAAAGTCCATCTAACAATACGGGCGCAAGATTGCCCCCAGGGATTGCAGTTACCTTCATCACATGAGATTTGCTCTTCTTTGCCATCTCCAAAGAGGTAAAGTATTCATATCCATCAAAAGTGATCGTTTTCAACTTGCATCGAGTGATTGGACCCACATGACTGAGATCAACAGATGTGGCAGCAGTAGCCTCCTTGCCTGAAAAAACATTGGTCTTTTTGAAGTCCATTGCAGTAGTTGAATTTGTAGTTTTCAATTTGCAGAAAGAAGAGATGAAGAGCACAATTGGTCCCACTAGGTGTGCCAAAATTTGTTTGCAACAAATTTTCGAAGTGCTTAAAATTAACTGCAATAAAAAATAAATAAAAGAAAATAATTTTATTGATGATTCTTGTGAGTACAATTCTATTGTTCTCTTGATTCTTCTCTCCTAAGCTTTTTCGTGATTCGAGGGCCTTCAGTAGCGTATCTCTCGAATGGTAGGATAATTTGAACCTACTAGAAATGTATGTGATCTCCTAGGAATGTCAGACAACACTTCGTTGTTTTGGGTTGATCTCCAGGAAGAACTCTGTTGATCACTCATTAGAAGAACTGTGTAGTCGAAGCTAATGCTTGCTCCAATGCTTGCAGAATGTCCCTAGAATATTATGTAGCCCTCCTATTTATAGTTGTAGAGGGTAGAAAGTCCAAGTGTGAATGAAATCTTTTTCTTTATTCTGATTGGTTCATGTAAGTCATCAAGCTTATCACAAATTACATGTGATAAGCTTGCTTTTGATTGGTTCCTGAATTTTACTTGGATTTCCACGTCATTTGAACATGTGGCATCCCCTTGTTGGTCTTGAATTTGGTTGTGCTGCTACATCACTTGACACGTGGCATGTTTTGGGACCTAATAAAAAATGACTCCTGAACTTGAATTTAATAAAATAGACTTATTTAATTGTGTAGTCCAAATTAATAATACAGGCCAAATAAATATGATTATAAATTCAAATTTGTTATGAATTTATTTCAACAACATTTATGTGTTTACAATTATGGCAGCATATATGCCCCTAGTATATATATCGGCAGCGAAGGAATGATACCAACGCCCTAACGCTATGGTACGAGCCACGCCACACCACAAATCACTTATCAAATAATTTAATATCCTCCTCAATGTAATATATATGCGGGTGGTTAAAGACCACCGATTCTACCAAGCACACGCTTGTCCAATCACATGAACCAGACAAACAAAATAAAACTTTAAAACAGGTTTGAAAAGCAAGAACCAAAGCTTAAAGTCTCACTTACCTCAAATTCACAACTTAAGCACTCTTTTCAATAAATTAGAACTTTATTCTCGGGTCTCTGGATCACCTCAAACTATACAAAAATGAGTTTAGAATGGTGAAAAATCCTTTAATAGATGTTTTCTAAACTTTTAACACAAGTCAAACTCACAGTCAAATGGTTGACCTAAAAGGCAACTCTAGTCAATGAGGCAGAAATTCTGATTCATGACCATGAACATATTCTCCTCGATGAAAGGATTGCAGAACACTATTCAAAATCGAATTTTGATAGCGTTTGATCTTTCAAATTAATCATTTAGGTTGGAGAACCCTAGGGCTAAACTTTTTACATTTCTCATAATTTCTGGATGTTTTCACCATAAAAATTCACTCATAATCACATAATAAACTTAAATTAATTATTAAAATCATTACCTTGATACTTTGGATCGAAAATTCTTAATTTTCTCTCCTCTTTTCTTCTCTTTTTCTCCCTTTCTTTTCTTTTCTCATCTGTGTTTCTTTTTTTCTTGTTATTGCACTTGTTTTTTTGTTCTGCCAACATCGCTGGCTCTTTCTTTTAATTAGGCTTTGCATAAATTTTTTTGGGTAAAATTACCAAATAGTCCTTAAAAAATATGGGTAATTAGAGTTATACCATTTAAAAATATTTGTACATGTTAACATGAAAAAAACGTACAACGCACGTGTCCAAACACTAGTACATACATACATACATATATACATACATACATATATGCATACATACATACATACATATATATATATTTAAAGATATACTAAATCGGAAAAGAGAAAATCTGTACTATATTGAACTATATTGTCGGAAACTATTTTAATTTTCTTTTTGAAAAAAATCATAAAAGATATACTAGATCGAATTACAATATTGCAAAATATGAAAAAAATTTAAAATGGTCTCATGTTAAAAACAATTACTTAAATATACTCATGAGCGATTTAGTCATTCAATTTGGTTAATATTGTGTAATTTTTCTCATTGATCAAATATTTTAAAAATAGTTTATTAAAAAAACTAGTATCTAAAAATATTTGATTATGAATGCATGCAATTATTGTTGTATATTAATTTGAAATAAGTTTCAAATCGTGAATCTGCCTCTAGTCATGAGGTACAAAAGTTCCAACCAACATATTCTTGGGTAGTTATGTGGTTTTGCATGATAGACATGGATTGACACGGAGGAAAGCATATACGGTAGAAGTAATTTTGCGAAGAAGGTAAGTGATAGTAAAGCATCGATTGTTGTAGATGTAAAGTCTAGAATCCAAACCATCAAAACCTTCTAGAGGCAGAGACTTAATTGAAGTTCAGAAGAAAAGGAGCACCTTCTTTTGAAAAATATTTAGTATCATACTTAATTCAACAATCAAAGTTGTTGAATATATAGGATTATCATTCACTGTTTTGAGCTTGTATTTTCTTTTCGTCATGTTCTCTTTTATATCGTACGCGCATATATCTTTTAAAATAACAATTCCCTTTTTCAATGTTTGTATTAATAACATGGATTACACGTGCAAAGCACGTGCCCAACAATTATACGATCATTAAAATTAATTGTCACATGTATACTTTTAAAGATACTAGTCTTAGTGTACGTGCCTCGCGCGTGTCCCTCATATGAATAATTATAAATTTTTAGAATAGCATAATTAATTTTTAAAAGATGTGTTTGTGTAATAATATAAGAATTTAGAAAGAAAATTATGGATTTCAAATTGTAATGGATTATGTCTAAGAGTTTGATCCAATCTAGTTGTTCTTTTTTTAGTTTGTTCTAATACTTGTTTCAATAAAACAAAAAGGTCGTTGAAATAGTGTTTTATTTAAATGCAAAAAAATCATTCTTTTTTACACAAGCGATTAAATGCAAGCATTATGTATATTTAAATATTAAAAAAATAATTAAATAATTATTTTGTATAGTGTGAACTCTATTTTTGGAAAGTAACAGGTGAAAGATATTTTGGTATGAGACTTCGTTTTTTAAATATTTAATAATAACTTAATTTTAATTTTTTTTACCCTTTATGAGATGATTTCAGCTAGATTTTTCCTCCTCTTAATCTCTTAATGTATTTATCAAGTGTGAACTCTATTTAATGAACATATTTTATTTAGGGGCTTCGTACTTTAAATATTTAATAATAACTTAATTTAAACGTTTCATTTTATCCTTTATGAGATGATTTCAACTTAAAAAAATTATTTTTCTATTAATCTATATGTCTAATCAAACACCTCATATAAATTGTTTTTGTTAGTTAATATCCAAACTAAAAATTTTCATTGACATAAACTAATCGAAGAAATACTAAATTAATTCAAACTTAAGTAATAATATAAAATATAATACAAATAAAAAAAATTATTACCTCTTCGTCAATTAATGTCTCAGTTTTTTCAAGTGCCTTCATTTGTTCTCGTTTTATACTCTTTTACTGATTCAATTTCAATTACTAAGACTCCTATTATCCAATAAGAATCATGTTGCCTTAAACTGTTACTTGGAACAATTTCATTCACAAAATCCAATTCAGATTCCATTGCAAGTTTATCAAAAATAAATTGTGCTCAAGAGTTATAATTATAATAATATATTTTATAAAAAAAATATTTTATGAGATGAGGAGATTATGTTACTGAATATATGAATTTGTGAATGTATAAGTAGATGAAGAATATCAGTTACAAATAATATAAATTTTAAATTATATAATATCAATAGTAAACACAACTAAAGGAGACAATACAATAACAATATTAGACTCTACTAACGGAGACAAACTAAGTTAAATTATTTTGAACACAAGCAACTTGAGCTGACATAACAATTACTATTGTATTTTTTAAATCCACAACATGAAACAAAAAAGATAGATCGTTGTGTTCTTCATATTCACAACACGAAACAAAAAAGATATATTTTAGATGAAGAAAACTTGAAAACATACAAAGCTGGAGGTTGAATCAAAGTTACAATAGTTGATGAAGAAGACTTTGAGACAAAATTGTTGATGAAGAAGAATTTAATGAATAATGTTATGCAATTTTAAATCCTTTTATAGAAGTTGAAAGATTCATAAATAAAAAAAAAACTTAAAGTGTGAAAACATAGGATATAATTATCAACAAGGAAAAAAAGAAAATCAGAAAATATTTTAGGGCAAATATTAGGCAATTTTTCTTTTAGAATATACAGAACCTTTTTGAGTGCAAATATTCTAGAAAACAAAGGCAATTTTTTTAAGAACTTACTTCTTTTCCAGGGCAAATTTTTTAGAAGGAAAAATTTTTAGGGAAAACTTTTTGTGGGCAAAATCTTTTAGGAGGCAAAAATTTTCAGAATTATTTTTAGGTCTAGGGAAACATTTTAAGAGAATTCTTTTTAAATTCTATACATAATTATAATTTTATGTCATTTAAATTTAAAAATATTATAAAAATAATTAAATAGTAAATATAAAAAAATAGTAAATGACAATTTTATATATTGTAGAGTCTTTTAGTAAAGGATAAAAAATTCAATCAACATTTGTAAGGGCCTTCATACTTTTAATATAATATAGATTATTAGTGCCATATAAGATTTTGGTTTATTAATTGTTGTTATACTTCATTTGTAAAGAGTGGTTTTCTCTGACTTTCCACTGTTAAAAAGAAGCTCTTTCACATTCACCTCAATATAATTTTTAGTACATTATTATTTTATGATGATATTATATATAAAAAATATTAGTTATTGTCACGTCCCAAATTACTCCCTAGACGTAAGGATGGTCAGAGATGCTTATCTGAAAGTGTCATGACCGCCTAAATAACCACTAAAAATCTGATTCTGAGTCTAGTACTGATAACTAGGAGGCATAATGGACACCTCAAAAATTAATTGTTGTCAAACTGATCAGCTGACATTACTGGATTATACTGAATATGCTAATAATTGACTGAGACTATACTAACAAGCATGTGACTGAATTCTCAACATTTTCTAGATAGATGGGAAACCCAACTGATAAAATCAAGCCACAAGGAAGAACTAATCCAACAAGCAAAATTCTAGTCTACTGAATTCAAAGCCAGGGCTAAAACCATTCTTCCAAAAGTGAGTATTAACATGATAACTTGGTAGTGAAAATATAACAACAATCAACATAGAAAACATTCCACGTGCTATAAGCAAAGCCTTACATATAATTTATTCACATTCAAAAGTTTCAACGCTAGAACTGATGGAGAAGATAGAGAAGATTTTGGGGACACAAGGGAAGAACTATCCCCTTGTTGAATTCCAACATACCTAGTGATGGAAATCCCTGAGAGAATCCCTTGAAAATCTAAGGAGAATTCAATTTCTCTAGCTTCTGCTCTGAGTCTTTCTGAGAGAAATGAAATAAACCGTCCGTTACCCCCTATAAAAATAATCTTTAGTACATTTTTATTTTATGATGCTATTATATATAAAAATATTAGTTATTGTCATGTCCCAAATTACCCCCTAGACGTGATTGGCACCAAGTACATACCACCGACCAGATGAATCAAATTTTCATATCTTAATCATTAATTCAATACATTTAATAAAACCAAATAAGTACCCAATAATATGATAATTAGTTACGAAATAACTAGTTTCTCCAAAATTAATTTGAACTCTGGCCCAGACCCCACACTAGACCATGGAGCATCTAAGAGAAATTTCAAAAAGAAAAGATATAAATAAATAAATATATGATGAAGACTCTTTAAGAGCTCTCACGAATAATGCAACGGATCTTACATATAATTTATTCACACTCGAAAGTTTCAGGGCTAGAACTGATGGAGAAGATAGAGGAGATTTTTGGGGACACAAGGGAAGAACTATCCTCTTGTTGAATTCCAGCATACCTGGTGATGGTAATCCTTGAGAGAATCCCTTGAAGATCTGAGGAGAATTCAATTTTCCTAGCTTCTGCTCTGAGTCTTTCTGAGAGAAATGTTACGTTCTAACTTTTGAGGGGATGAGAGAAATGAAATAAACCACCGGTTACCCCCTCTAAAACCCTTGATTAAAACCCAAAATGATGTAGTATAGAGTTTGGGAAATTACGTAAAACTCCCTAGGAAATTCACAGGAAAAAGGACCCTGCCAGTCCCCACGAGGCACTCCACGAGTCTTGAGGTCAGGGATGACTCGTGGTGTACAGTCGTGATGTGCACTGGAATTTTTCTACAGATTCCCCAACCTGCCAAAGACTGACATCATGAGTCGTGAGGAGACCAATGACTCGTGACGTCTCCCGTTGCCATTGAACCAAAATTCCTCTTCAGGGGTCACCACGGGCTACTTGACGATTGGTTACCGGTGACCAAGACTCGTGGTCACCTCCCATAGTCCTTACTACCGAAACCCACCTGGGGGTCACCACGGGCCACACCACAATTCATGGTGTCCCAAACGAGTCGTGGTGAGGACCCATTAAGTGCACAACCTGAATTTTCCAACTTTCAGTCAACCCTTGACCAAGACTCACATAACGACTCATGGTATTGACCATGACTCGTGGTCACACCCATGGTCACTAAATTTCCCAATTTTTAAACTAAGTCTGGACCCTTCCCCAAGAGTCACTCCATGACCCGTGGCCTACCCCACGGGTCACAAGAAGACTCATTTTGTGGCCTGATGTAGAAAATTCTATTTTTTCCGTTTCAACTTTCGGGTCTGATCTTAGAGTTCCCGGGGCATTATAGTTTGCCTCAACTCATGAGGTACAGAAGTTCCAACCAACATGTTCTTGGGTGATTATGTGGTCTTGCATGACAGACATGGATATAATTGGAGGAAAGCATATGTGATAGAAGCAAGGTGAAGAAGGTAAGTGATCATAAGGCTTTGATTATTATAGATGTAAAGTCTAGAATCCAAACCAACAAAACCTTCTAGAGGAAGAGACTTAATTGAAGTCTAGAAAAAAAAAAGAGCATCTTCTTTTGGAAAAAATTTACTTATCATCTTTAATTTGACAATTAAAATTGTTGAATGTATAGAATTATCATTTCACTGTTTTGAGCTTGTATTTTCTTTTCATCATGTTCTCTTTTATATCGTACGCGCATATTTCTTTTAAAATAGCAATGCCCTTTTTCAACGTTTGAATTAATAGCATGTAATACACGTGCAAAGCACGTGCCCAACAACTACACAATCATTAAAATTAATTGTCATATGTATATTTTTAAAGATAATATTATCGCCAATATAAGATTTTGATTCATTAATTATTGTTATACTTCATTTGCAAGAGTGTTCTTCTCTAACTTTATACTTTTTTAAAAAATCTTTCACATTCAGCTCAATATAATTTTTAGTACATTTTTATTTTATGATGATATTATATATAAAATTATATTAGTTATTGTCATATCCCAAATTACCCTCTAGACGTGATTGGCACCCAGCACATACCACCGACCGGGCGAATCGAATTTTCATATCTTAATCATTAATTCACTCCATTTAATAAAACAAAATAAGCACCCAACAATATGATAATTAGTTACGAAATAACTAGTTTCTCCAAGATTAATTTGAACCCTTTCCCAAACCCCACACTAGACCATGGAGCATCTTAGAGAAATTTCAAAGGAAAAGATATTAATAAAAAATGATGAAGACTCTTTAAGAGCTCCCACGAATAATGCAGCAGCTCAACTCAATAACTGGATCAACTCTAGCAAACTCGTTGCCTAATAGCTTCATCATCACCAATAGTATATGCACGGACATGCAGGTAAGAAGTGAGTTATACGTAAGTATAAACCAGTAAGATCATATTAGTTATTGTCACGTCCCAAATTACCGCCTAGACACGATTCGCACCCAGTACATACCACCGACCACGCAAACTGAATTTTCATATCTTAATCATTAATTCATTTATTTAATAAAACCAAATAAGTACGCAACAATATGATAATTAGTTACGAAATATTTAGTTTCTCCAATATTAATTTGAACTCTTGCCCAGACCCGACAATAGACCATGGAGCATCTAAGAGAAATTTCAAAAGAAAGATATTAATAAATAAATGATGAACACTTTTTAAGAGTTCCCACGAACAATGCAGTGACTCACCTCAATAACTGGATCAACTCCAGCGAACTCGTTGGCTAATAGTTTCATCATCACCAATAGTATCTGCATAGACATGCAAGTAAGGAGTGAGTTATATGTAAATATAACCCAGTAAGATCCTTGACCCACCACTTTAATACCCCTGGAACAAATGTTAGAAAATACTACCACAACAGCACAAAAATAATATGCACAAAAATATGTTTCATAATGTAATACTCAATAGACTCCAAACAAATGTACAACAAGATCACTATATATCTCAACACAATTCATACTCGGGAGAGTTAGGACTTGTCATACGGCAGTGAAACAGATCAATCTAACACCTCGACTAGTCCTCGGCAGTATATATAATGCTCCAAAAGTATACTAGGGCAGCAAGTACAAGGCCCCTATCATATTACGGCAGCACATGTATGCCCCTAATATTATATATATATTCTACGACAGTATGTATAGGCCTCTAATATATTACGACAGCATATATGCCCCTAGTATATGTATCAGAAACGAAGGAATGATACCAACGCCCTAACACCATGGTACTAGACCACGCCACACCGCAAATCACTTATCTAATAATTAAATATTCTCCTCAATGTAATATATATGCGGATGATTAAAGACCATCGATTCTGCCAAGCACGCGCTTGTCCAAACACATGGACCAGGCAGACAAAATAAAACTTTAAAACAGGTTTGAAAAGCAAGCACCAAAGCTTAAAGTCTCACTTATCTCGAATTCAACACTTAAGCTCTCTTTTCAATAAATTAGAACTTTATTCTCGGATCTCTAGATCACCTCAAACTATACAAAAATGAGTTTAGAATGGCCAAAAATCTTTGAAAAATATTTTCTAAACTTTTAACACAATTCAAACTCGCCGTTTAAAGGGTTGACCTAAAAAGTCAACTCTGGTGAATGTGATAGAATTTCTGAACCATAATCACGAACAGATTCTCCTCTATGAAAAAATTCTAGAACACTATTCAAAATTAAATTTTGATAACGTTTGGCCTTTCAAATCAATCATTTAGGTTAGAGAATTGTAAGGCTAAACTTTTTACATTCCCCACAATTTCTAGATGTTTTTACTATAAAAATTCACTCATAATCACATAACAAACTTAAATAAATTATTAGAATTATTACCTTGATACTTTGGATCAAAAATTCTTACTTTTCTCTCCTTTTTTCTTCTCTTTTTCTCCCTTTCTTTTCTTTTCTCGTCTGTGTATCTTTTTTTCCTACTATTGCACTTGTTTTTTTGGTTCTATCAGCATCGCTGGCTCTTTCTTTTAATTAGGCTTTGTGTATCTTTTTTTTTAATTACAATAATCCTTAAAAAAATATGGGTTATTAGAGTGATACCATTTTAAAATATTTGTACAAGTTAACTTGGAAAACACGTAACACGCACGTATCCAAAAACTAAAATATATATATACTCGATCAGATAACAATATCGCAAAATATGAAACAAAATTAGAAATGGTCTATTATATTTGACATATGTTAAAAGCAATCACTTAAATACACTCATGAGCAATTTAGACATTCAAGTTTATCAATGTTGAGTATTTTTTCTCATAGTTCAAATATTTTAACGATAGTTTATTAACAAAAACTAGTATCTAAAAATATTTGATTTTGAATGCATGAAATTACTGTTGTATATTAATTTGAACTGAGCTACAAATCATGAATCTGCCTCTAGTCATGAGGTAAAGAAGTTCCAACCAACATGTTCTTGGGTGATTATATGGTCTTGCATGACAGACATGGATTGATATGGAGGAAAGAATATACGGTAGAAGCAAGTTTGTGATGAAGGTAAGTGATCATAAGACTTTGATTGTTGTAGATGTAAAGTCTAGAATCCAAACCAACAAAACATTCTAGAGGAAGAGACTTAAATGAAGTCCAGAAAAAAAGGAGCACCTTCTTTTGGAAAATATTTAGTTATCATCTTTAATTCGACAATCAAAATTGTTGAGTGTATAGAATTATCATTTCACTGTTTTGAGCTAGTATTTTCTTTTCATTATTTTCTCTTTTATATCGTACTTGCATATTTCTTTTGAAATACCAATGCCCTTTTTCAACGTTTGTATTAATAGCATGTAATACACGTGCAAAGAACGTGCCCAACAACTACATAATCATTAAAATTAATTGTCATGTGTATACTTTTAAAGATAATATTAGCGCCAATATAAGATTTTGATTTATTAATTATTGTTATACTTCATTTGCAAGAGCATTCTATTCTAACTTTATACTTTTTAAAAAAATCTTTCACATTCAGCTCAATATAATTTTTAGAATATTTTATTTTATGATGATATTATATGTAAAATTATATTAGTTATTGTCACGTCCCAAATTACCCCCTATACATGATTGGCACCCAGCACATACCACCGACTGGGCGAATCGAATTTTCATATCTTAATAATTAATTCACTCCATTTAATATAACCAAATAAGCACCCAAAAACATGATAATTAGTTACGAAATAACTAGTTTCTCCAAGATTAATTTAAACCCTTGCCCAAACCCCACACTAGACCATGGATCATTTTAGAGAAATTTCAAAAGAAAAGATATTAATAAAAAATGATGAAGACTCTTTAAGAGGTCCCACGAATAATGCAGCAGCTCAACTCAATAACCGGATCAACTCTAGAGAACTCGTTGGCTAATAGCTTCATCATTACCAATAGTATATGCATGGTGTTGGAATGAGGAAGCACCACAACTAAAGTTTGATATGATAATAAATAATGAAAATACGTTGGACACAATATTTTACGTGGAAAACCCTCAAATAAATAGAGGGGAAAAACCACGGGGTAGAAGGATTCACTATATAAATGTGGGAGTACACTACTCTCAATTACAAGGAGAAAACACTTGTAAAAAGAATAACTCACTAAAGAGGACACTCAAGACTACAATATTTGCCTTGGTGTATAACTCTCTTTATGTTCTTACTCTTTTGGATTGTGATTTTTGTGGGGATTTGTGGATCTGTGTATATAAAATAATGAAAGCAAAATGTTCTATTTATAATAGAACTAAACCGTGTAGAATGGTGTGAAGCAGAGATCAATTTGGACAAGGTTTGTCCTCTTTTTCCTTTTCCTTGTCTGACTAAGTTTGTATTCTTTCCACATGTTTCCTTCTTTCTACCTAACTTTGTTGACACATGGACATGCAAGTAAAAAGTAAGTTATACGTAAATATAACCCAGTAAGATCCTCGATCTACCACTTCAATACCCCTGGACAAATGTTAGAAAATACAACCACAACGAGCACAAAAATAATATGCACAAAAATATATTTCATAATGTAATACTCAATAAAGTCCAAACAAATGTACAATAAGATCACTATATATCTCAACACAATTCACATGCAGGAGATTCGGGACATGTCATACGATAGTGAAAGAGATCAATATAACACCTCGACTAGTCCTCAACAGCATATATAATGCCCCAATAATATACTATGGCAGCAAGTATAAGGCCCCTAACATGTTGCGGTAGCACATGTATGCCCCCATATATATATATATATATATATATATATATATATATATATATATATATATATATATTCTACGACAGTAGGTATAGGCCCCTAATATATTACGACAACATGTATATGCCCCTAACATATTACGTCAGCGTATATGCCCCTAGTATATATATCGGCAGTAAAGGAATGATACCAACGCCCTAACACCATGGTACGAGACCACGCCACACCGCAAATCACTTATCAAATAATTTAATATTCTCCTTAATGTTATATATATGTGGGTGGTTAAAGACCACCGATTCTGCCAGACACTTGCTTGTCCAAACACATAGACCAGACAGACAAAATAAAATTTTAAAACAGGTTTGAAAAGCAAGCACCAAAGCTTAAAGTTTCACTTACCTCGAATTCACAACTTAAGCACTCTTTTCAATAAATTAGAACTTTATTCTTGGGTCTCGGGATCACCTCAACCTATACAAAAATGAGTTTAGAATGGTCAAAAATCCTTCAACTAATGTTTTCTAAACTTTTAACACAATTCAAACTCGCCGTTCAAAGGGTTGACCTAAAAAGTCAACTCGGGTGAATGAGGTAGAATTTCTGAACCATGACCATGAACAGATTTTCCTCGATTAAAGAATTCCATAATACTATTCAAAATCAAATTTTGATAATATTTGGCCTTTCAAATCAATCATTTAGATTGGAGAACCCTAGGGCTAAACTTTTTACATTCCTCATAATTTCTCGATGTTTTCACCATAAAAATTCACTCATAATCACATAATAAACTTTAATAAATCATTAGAATCATTATCTTGATACTTTGAATCGAAAATTCTCATTTTTTTCTCCTCTTTTCTTCTCTTTTTCTCCCTTTTATTTCTTTTCTCGTATGTGTTTCTTCTTTTACCTGCTATTGCACTTATTTTTTTTGTAAAATTACCAAATAATCCTTTAAAATAATGGGTTATTAGAGTTATACATTTTAAATATTTGTACAACTTAATATGAAATCACGTACAATGCACGTATCTAAGAAGTAGAATAAATAAATAAATAAATAAATAAATAAATAAATATATATATATATATATATATATATATATATATATATATGTATATATATATTATACACACACAAAATTTTAGATCCCGCCCTAAAATGCCCATTCCTCTAGAGTTCCGAAGTGATTCTCATTCTCATCACGGCCTTCTTAAGCCGAAAGAATCTCATGGTAGTACGAAGGGGGAGCAGAATTGTATCTGGAAGTGGTTCTTCGGATCGATCATAGATTCTCGGCCCAGTCTTTTGGCTTCCACTCCAGTTGACCTTTCTTGATTCCATCCAACCGTGAGAAGGTAGAGAGCAAAACCAACCCAGCAAATAACTATTACTATGCCCCTATTAGTAAAGCATGTACTTCTTGCAAGGCTTGGTGAGCTTCTTCATGTGACAGACATCGCAAAAGTAGTCTGTTGAATGATCTTTGATTGATGGCATCGTAATATATATATATATATATATATATATATATATATATATATATATATATATATATATATATATATATATATATATATATATCATATTGCAATACTGAAAAAAGATTTAAAATTATACTAAATCAGAAAAGAGAAAATTTGTATTATATTGAATTATAATGTCGGGAACTATTTTCATTTTCTTTTTGAAAAAAATCCTAAAAGATATACTAGATCATATTACAATATCGCAAAATATGGAACAAAATTAAAAATGGTCCCTTATATTTGATATATATTAAAAACAATCACTTAAATATACTCATGAGCACTTTAATCATTCAAGTTGGACAATATTGATTATATTTTCTCATTGTTCAAATATTTTAATGGCGGTTTGTTAACATAAACTAGTATCTAAAGTATTTAATTGTGAACATATGCAATTATTGTTTTATATTAATTTGAAATAAGCCTCAAATCTTCAATCTGCCTCTAGTCATAAGGTAAAGAAGTTCCAACCAACACGTTCTTGGGTGCTTATGTGGTCTTCCATGACATACATGGGTTGATACGGAGGAAAGCATATGAGGTAGAAGAAAGTTTGTGAAGAAGGTAAGTGATCATAAGGCTTTGACTATTGTAGATATAAAGTCTTGAATCCAAACCAACAAAACCTTCTAGAGGTAGAGACTTAATTGAAGTCAAGAAAAAAGGAGCACCTTCTTTTGAAAACACTTAGTTATTATCTTTAATTCAATAATAAAAATTGTTGAATGTATAGGATTATCATTCACTGTTTTGAGCTTATATTTTTTTCTCATGATGTTCTCTTTTATATCGTACGCACATTATACCGAACAATGCAGCGACTCACCTCAATAACTGGATCAACTTTAGCGAACTCGTTGGCTAATAGCTTCATCATCACCAATAGTATCTGCGTGTACGTGCAGGTAAGGAGTGAGTTATACGTAAATATAACCCAGTAAGATTCTTGACCCACCACTTTAATACCCTTGGAAAAGGTGTTAGAAAATACAACCATAATGAGCACAAAAATATGTTTCATAATGTAATACTCAATAAACTCCAAATAAATGTACAACAAGATCACTATATATCTCAACACAATTCACACTCAGGAGAGTCAGGACTTGTCATATGAAAGAGATCAATCTAACACCTCGACTAGTCCTCGACAGCATATATAATGCCCCAATAGTATACTATGGCAGCAAGTATAAGGCCCCTAACATATTGCGGTAGCACATGTATGCCCCTAGTGTGTGTGTATATATATATATATATTCTACGACAGCATGTATAGGTCCCTAATATATTACTGAAGCATGTATATGCCCCTGCCCCTAACATATTACGGAAACGTATATGCCCCTAGTATATATATCAGCAACAAAGGAATGATACCAATGCCCTAACGCCATGGTACAAGACCACGCCGCACCACAAATTACTCATCAAGTAATTTAATATTCTCCTCAATGTAATATATATGCGGCTGATTAAAGACCACCGATTCTGCCAAGCACGCGCTTGTCCAAACACATGGACCAGACAGACAAAATAAAATTTAAAACATGTTTGAAAAGCAAGCACCAAAGCTTAAAGTCTCACTTACCTCGAATTCACAACTTCAGCTCTCTTTTTAATAAATTAAAACTTTATTCTCGGGTCTCTAGATCACCTCAAACTATACAAAAATGTGTTTAGAATGGTCAAAAATCCTTTGACAAATGTTTTCTAAACTTTTAACACAAGTTAAACTCGCGGTCAATGGGTTGACCTAAAAAGTCAACTCTGGTGAATGTGATAGAATTTCTGAACCATAATCACGAACAGATTCTCCTCTATGAAAGAATTCCAGAACACTATTCAAAATCAAATTTTGATAACGTTTGGCCTTTCAAATCAATCATTTAGGTTGGAGAATCATAGGGCTAAACTTTTTACATTCCCCATAATTTCTAGATGTTTTCACTATAAAAATTCACTCATAATCACATTATAAACTTAAATAAATTATTAGAATTATTACCTTGATACTTTGGATCGAACATTCTTGCTTTTCTCTCCTTTTTTCTTCTCTTTTCTCCCTTTCTTTTCTTTTCTCGTCTGTGTATCTTTTTTTCCTACTATTGCACTTGTTTTTTGGTTCTACCAGCATTGCTAGCTCTTTCTTTTAATTAGGCTTTGCGTATCCTTTTTTAAAATTACAATAATCCTTAAAAGATATAGGTTATTAGAGTTATACCACTTTAAAATATTTGTACAAGTTAACATGGAAAACACGTAACACGCACGTATCCAAAAACTAGGATATATATATATACTCGATCAGATAACAATATCACAAAATATGAAACAAAATTAGAAATGGTCCAGTTTCTTTGATATATGTTAAAAGCAATCACTTAAATATACTCATGAACAATTTAGTCATTCAAGTTGATCAATATTGAGTATTTTTTCTCATTGTTCAAATATTTTAACGATGGTTTATTAACAAAAACTAGTATCTAAAAATATTTGATTGTGAATGCATGGAATTACTATTGTATGTTAATTTGAAATAAGCTTCAAATCTTGAATCTGCCTCTAGTCATGAGGTAAAGAAGTTCCAACCAACATGTTCTTTGGTGATTATATGGTCTTGCATGACAGACATGGATTGATACGGAGGAAAGCATATGCGGTAGAAGCAAGTTTGTGATGAAGGTAAGTGATCGTAAGACTTTGATTGTTATAGATGTAAAGTCTAGAATCCAAACCAACAAAACCTTCTAGAGGCAGAGACTTAATTAAAGTCCAGAAGAAAAGTAGCACCATCTTTTGGAAAATATTTAGTTATCATCTTTAATTCAACAATCAAAACTGTTGAATGTATAGGATTATCATTCACTGTTTTGAGCTTGTATTTTCTTTTCATCATGTTCTCTTTTATATCGTACGTGCATATTTCTTTTAAACTAACAATGCCCTTTTTTAAAGTTTGTATTAATAACATGAAAGACACGTGCAAAGCACGTGCTCAATAACTATATGATCATTAAAATTAACTCACGTGTATAATTTTAAAGATATTATTAGTTCCAGTATAAGATTTTGGTTTATTAATTGTTGCTATACTTCATTTGTAAGAGTGGTCTTCTCTAACTTTCTACTTTTAAAAAAAACTCTTTGACATTCAGCTCAATATAATTTTTAGTACATTTTTGTTTTATGATGATATTATATATAAAATCATATTTGTTATTATCACGTCCAAACTTACCACCTAGACATGACTAGCACCCAACACATACCACTAACTAGGCGAATCGAATTTTCATATCTTAATCATTAATTCACTATGAAATCACCACTAGCAATCCACGATATTGAAAGTGGTTCAATTAAATCACAAGTGCAGAAAAATAAAGAACACACAAATATAACATGAAAAACCTCCTTGCCAAGGGAGTCCTAAAAAACACGACCTATGGAATAGGATTTTATTCAACTCATGAGCAGGTTTTAGACTACAACTTTGTAATCAAAGGGACTAACTCTAGTACCTCAATCTCTACAGTTTTCTCAATTTGCAATCACCTATTCAAAGACTATAAACTCTAGTCTCTGAAGTACAATACAATCACACAAATGTAACTTGACACAACTAACTCTAGAAGAGAAAGTTACAACTCAAAAATACAATTAACAAACTCAATCAAGACAGGATAATTCTTATACTCCAATTCTTCGCTTATAGGAACCTGGTCCAGTGAGAGTGTTTCTTGCTATGATTGACTATTGCTTTAGAATAATCTCCTTGATGGTCAATGCAATAGCTAAATATTTTGTGGTTGTTTATGATCATTATAAAGCACCAAAGGACGTGGTTTTTGTCAAACCTAGATTTGTTTCAAATAAGGAAAAAGAATCCTAAAAGGACTTTATTTTCTCAAACCTTTTCGTATCCCAAATAAAGAAAGAAGAATCCCAAAAGGACTTAATTTTCTCAAGTCAGATTTTCCATACCTGGATCTTTCCTAGTCAAAATATAACTTGCCTTTTGGAAAGAATCCTAAAGGGATTTGGTTTCCTTGTATGCATCTGGTTCTCTCTTCAATCAAATACAACTTGCCTTTTGGAAAGAATCCTAAGAGGACTTGATTTCCTTGTACGCATCTGGTTCTCTTTTCAATCAAATACAACTTGCCTTTTGGAAAGAATCCTAACAGGACTTGATTTTCTTGTACGCGTTGGACTTCTTCAATTCCACGTATTTTCCTTATTTGATATTTTCAGATCCAAGTCAAATTCGTACCTGCAAAACCTTCAACTGTGTGGTGAACCTGGTTCATCTATGTCAGTCATCAAAATCTTAACATAACAAAATTTTCCTTTTTGATGATGACAAATATATATGCATATGAACCTGCATATAAACCTGGTTCACTTTGTCAGTTGTAAAAACTTTATCAAATATAGTCAATCATCAAAACTCTTCTAGTAACAAATTCCCCCTTTGTCAATCATCAAAACTCTTCTAATAACACACTATATTTAATAAAACCAGATAAGTACCCAACAATATGATAATTAGTTACAAAATAACTAGTTTCTCCAATATTATTTTGAATTCTTGCCTAGACCTCACATTAGACCATGGAGCATCTAAGAGAAATTTCAAAAGAAAAGATATGAATAAATAAATGATGAAGACTCTTTAAGAACTCCCACGAACAATGTAGTGGCTCATTTCAATAACTGGATCAATTAGAGAGAACTCGTTGGCTAATTGCCTCATCATCACCAATAGTATCTGCATGGACAGCAGGTAAGGAGTGAGTTATACGTAAATATAACCCAGTAAGATCCTCGGTCCACCACTTCAATGGAACTAGTGTTAGAAAATACAACCACAATGAGCACAAAAATAATATGCCCAAAAATATGTTTCATAATGTAATACTCAATAAAATCCAAACAAGTGTACAACAAGATCACTATATATCTCAACACAATTCACAGTCAAGAGAGTCAGGACTTGTCATATGACAGTGAAAGAGATTAATCTAGCACCTCGACTAGTCCTCAACAGCATATATAGTGCCCAGAAGTATACTATGGCAGCAAGTACAAGGCCCCTAACATATTGAGGCAGCACATGTATGCCTCTAGTATATATATATAAATATATATATATATGTATGTATGTATTCTACGAGAACATGTATAGGCCCCTAATATATTATGGAAGCATGTGTATGCTCCTAATATATTATGACAACATATATGTCCCTTGTATATATATCGACAACGAAGGAATGATACCAATGCCCTAATGCTATGGTACGAGACCATGCCACACCACAAATCACTTATCAAATAATTTAATATTATCCTCAATGTAATATATATGCGACTGGTTAAAGACCATAGATTCTGTCAAGTACACGCTTGTCCAAACACATGAACCAGACAAACAAAATAAAATTTTAAAACAGGTTTGAAAAGCAAGCACCAAAGCTTAAATTCTCACTTACCTCAAATTCACAACTTAAGCACTCTTTTCAATAAATTAGAACTTTATTCTCGGATCTCTGGATCACCTCAAACCATACAAAAATGAGTTTAGAATGGTGAAAAATCCTTTAACAGATGTTTTCTAAACTTTTAACACAAGTCAAACTCACAGTCAAAGGGTTGACCTAAAAGGCAACTCTAGTCAATAAGGCATAATTTCTGAATCATGACCATGAACAAATTCTCCTCAATGAAAGGATTGTAGAACACTGTTCAAAATCGAATTTTGATAACGCTTGACCTTTCAAATCAATCATTTAGGTTGGAGAATCCTACGGCTAAACTTTTTACATTCCTCATAATTTCTCGATGTTTTCACCATAAAAATTCACTCATAATCACATAGTAAACTTAAATTAATTATTAGAATCATTACCTTGATACTTTAAATCGAAAATCCTTAATTTTCTCTCTTCTTTTCTTCTCTTTTTCTCCCTTTCTTTTCTTTTCTCGTCTGTGTTTCTTTTTTTCCTGTTATTGCACTTGTTTTTTTGGTTCTTCCAACATTGCTGGCTCTTTCTTTTAATTAGGCTTTGCATATCTTTTTTTGGGTAAAATTACCAAATAGTCCTTAAGAATATGGGGTTATTAGAGTTATACCATTTTAAAATATTTGTACATGTTAACATGAAAAACACGTACAACGCACGTGTCCAAATACTAGTACATACTATAACACCTTGAAACTTTCCTAGACCAAATTCAGACATTGCCTGAAAAACCATAGGACAACCAGAGAAAATTTCTGTCTCAGACGACCCAGACAACGGACCGTTGGTGGAATCAACGGGCCGTTGTAAGGAGTCATGGTTTGTTCAAGCATACTTCCTCCCAGAAATAAAGAGCAAACCAACGAGTCATTGGTAGTTCCAATGACCCGTTGTAGGCAGTCGTTGTTGGATTTTCCAGTGAGGGTTGGGTTTGTGTTAAGAAGCAACGAGTGGAATCAATGGCTTGTTGTTGGTACCAACGGGCCATCCTTTCCACCCGTCGTCAGGACCCAGACCCCAACAGTGTTGACAATGAGTGGGTGCAACAACCCGTTGTTCCTTAGAACGAGTCGTTGTATCTCTCGTTGTCTTAGGGCCCGAGTTTCCCTCTCCGTAACCACGACAGGAACCAACGACTCATTAGTTCTTCTAACAGACCGTTGGATCCTCTCGTTGTTTCAGTCTAGTAGGTCCGGCTTCAAAAACCAGAACCAACGATAGCTTTCAATGGGTCGTGGTTTGAACCAACGACCCGTTCTGAGATCCGTTCTTCAGGGTCGGGCAGTTTTTAGTTCTTTCTACCAGGGATATTTTAGTATTTCCCCAGCTTTTTAAAATTGAGACCACATCGTTTTGTCTTCATACATGAGGGAATTAAAGGGTTAGAGCGACCCTTTCCATTCATTCCTCTCAACTCCCTCAAGAACAGAGCGTAAGAACTTCTCTAAAAGCACAGAGCAGGAGCAAGGGTTTGATATTCTTCTCAATTCTTCTCAGGGATTTTCACTTGGGTTTCTTCTACAGGTATGTGGAAATTCAGCAAGGAGATTGTTCTCCTCTTGCGTCCCCCAAAACTCTCTCTCTATTCACTTTCAGTCCTGGCCCTGAGATTGTGAATTTGAAGATATTGTTATTGTTCTTCGATTAATTCATGTGGAATCCTATCCAATGTTAATTGTAGCTATTTTCCACCCGTTTGTAACTAAAATGATGTTTGTTCCATCAAATTAGAAATTCATCCCTAGATTTTGAAAATTTAGAAATTAGAATCCTGTTTAAGATGAATTCTTGAGAATTGTTCGCATTTTTCAGAGTTAGGGGCTTCTATACTGATTGTTTATGTTAAAAACTTAGTTACATGTATGTTATTCAGATTCAATTAGAAAGTTTATATACTTTGTATTTCTCAGAATTGATAGTTCAGTTTCAGTCAAACTACTAGAATATTCAGTGTTAGTCAGAAATGTCAGCTGATCAGTTTGACTATAGAATTTCTCAAGGTGCCAGTAGTACCTCCTAGATATCAGAATCAAAATTTAGTTATTGGTCCACTAGGCAGTCATGATATTTCAGATATATAGCTCTGACTTGCCCTAGGACCCCATTTCAGATTTCAGTTTGTTCTTAGACAGTTACGATGCTTCTAGATAAGCAGCGCTGACCAGTCTAGAACCCTGTTTCAGTATCTGGTCTGATAAGACTCTCAGGTTACTTGCAGTTATACATCCCTAACTAGTCTTGGAACCCAGTTTCGAGCTATCAGCCTAGTAGTTCAGTATAGGTTTTCCAGTGGGAGTAGAACTTAGCACCGAGCGAACCGGAGTTCCAGCGCACCCATGTTCCCATAACTACGTTGCCAGCGTAGGTTACAGTTATAAATTATTAGCCGGAATGGCCCCAGACTTTTGTGATCACCCAGTTTATGCCTTTATACCCTGGCAAGGTATATTGGGTCCTACCTGTGGGGTGTATACATCGGAGTCCAAGTTTAGCTCACGTGGTTATATGTCGGTTACAGACTCTCCCACTAGTCAGTTTAGCTCAATCTTAGATTTCTCAATCCAGTTTAGTTCAGATTAGTTCAGCGCAATATCTCAGACTCAGTATTTCAGACTTAGGGCATGTTTATGATCATCAGCCAGGGTCATTTTTGACCATATCAGATATACTTCAGTTGTATCAGTTTCCAGTATTTTTAGTTGGTCATTTCATGTAATTTCAGTTCAGTTACTAGTACTTTCATGTTATTTATGTTTCTCTCACTTACTCAGTACATTCAAAGTACTGACGCATACTTTATGTTGTATCATTTTATGATACAGTTGCATGTTCTCAGACCCAGCACCGTTAGCCGTTTACGTTCGGGTCTCTCTATCAACAACAGCAGTGTGAGTCCTCATATTCTGAGGGCACATTTTATTCATTTCAGTTTCTTTACTGGTTTCAACTAGACTTAGAGTTAGCTGGGGGCTTGTCCCAACAACTCCTCAGTTAGATGGCTTGTAGACCAAACTTGATTTCAGACTTTCAGATATTTAAAATCTCTTTGTTTAGTCTTAAATTTTTTCATTATTGCTTTTATGTATTATTTTAAATTTCCGTTGTGCATATTTACTTAGTGTTGACACCCAATTTTGACCTCCCTATGCCCGGTCTTAGCTGTGTATCTATGTATATGTGTGTATTTTAAAATTACCTTTTAACGAAATTATTTAATTCGCCTTCGTAATGTTCTAGCATTACTTAGCATATATATACTTGAATTTTTGCATAATTATTTTAAATCATACTTCTAAATTATTTTAATTTCAAGTTTTTTAACCTTTCAATATTATATTTAGTTACGTCATATATAATATATTGTATAATAATATGCATGCATATGTATTTTCAATTAAATAAGGTTTATTTACAAAATATATAATTTTACTTAGTTTTATAAATTATTTATATTTTATTTCGTAATAATAATATTTATATCCTTTTATAATAAATGGAACTATTATATTTATTTATTAAATTATTTACAAAGTGTAGTATTTTTATTAATTTAGTAGCAGCTAATTCAATTTTCCTCCAATTCATTTAAATCCTAGCCATTTTCTATCAAATTCATACCAATTATGACCACTTTCTATTTAAGTTATGCCAATTTTAGCCATTTTTTATTAAAATCAGGCCACATTGTAAACTCCAATTCAATTTCAATTAAATCCCTACCCATTAACCCATTCTTGACCCATTTGACTTTTGATCCGACCCAATACGCTGGTTAAATCCCAGCCGTTCATCACATTCAATCCAAGGGATAATATTAAAAACCTACCTATTTCCCATATTGTTTCCCCAAAACCCTAATCTCTCATACCCTCTCTACCAAAAGTAGCTGCCAGCCCAATCTCCCCCGCCATATCATCTCCGGCGATAGGACCGAGACCCTCTCCCTCCTAACTCGCCACCACCGCACTGCCGCACACCCCTATCTTCCCCTCTCCCCCTTACCTCTTCATCCTTACATCGCTGGCCAAAGACCACCGCGGCTCAATAATTTTCGAAAAGCATCGGCCGAACAACTACCATTAACGGCGTCGGTGAGACCACCCTTCTTCCCTCGCCATTTTCCTCTCACCTCACTGGACCACCACTGCCCTAACCTTTCTCCTTCATTGCCGAACTCCGTCGCACCCTATCCCTCCGCTTCTCTTAGCCGAAGACCAGATCGTCCATCTTCCTCTTCTCTCCCTCTCCTCTCCTAGCCTCCTCATCACTGCCGCTGCTCCAGATGAAACGTCGGCAAACCTAACAGCCACCGATTCCTCTCCTCTTTTTCTCTTCTTCGTCTCCTCCGACAAACACACAGATAAACTCACTCTCTCTCCCTTCTCTTCTGTTTTGTTATCTTGATTGACTTTGTTTATACATGTTTAACTCGAAATCATTTTTTTTCTTTAAATTTTTGGTATATTGGCAAGCTCACTGTCATTATGCCCTTTAACAGATTGTTAGATCTAAAAATTCATGCTAAGTCAGATTGTAGATTTAGTTTAAGTGTTTGTTGTTCACTTGTTTAAATTATTTTTGGTAAAGTCCAAATTCCTTTACGCCCTTACTGTGACAATATGTTTGAGATTGGATGTTCATATACAATTGTCAAGTTGGATATCTGATTTCTGCCTTCCTTGGCATGTCTTGCATAATTTATGGTAATTATGCTATTTATTATAACCAGAACCTATTTGTATGTTGTTTGTATTGATCTCGGACCTCTATCCTGTATGATTTTCTTGGTATACTTTAATCCTTAGCATATCTCTCTTCGATGTGATTACCCTGCTTTTGTTGTTTGGTTCATAGTCACTATCTTCATATGTTATTTATTCATGACTAGAGGCAAAGTTATAATATTCTTTCAGTATTTATGAAGCTCTTGGCATATACTAAAATTTTAATCATTTTAGCTAGATCAGTCTTTCGCGATATGCATTCGCTTATTACTTTACTTGATTACAAGTGAAGATTTTCCGTACTTTATAATGTCCGTCGAATTTCAATATCTCAAATGACTATCTCCTTCCTTTAAATAAGTCTAATTGGTAGTTTGTTAACCTATATGACTGTTTTGAAATTCACTTGTTGAAATTTTAAAACTATTTGACAAACTTGCTATTTGATTGCTTCTATCCAAGAGAAATCGTTATTGATTCATACTCCTAATTGTCTTCCTGTAATTAAGAATTTGATAGATTTAATTAGATGTTTATTTATGTTAAGTTCTTTATTCTTTATCTAATTGATGTATCCCTTTAAAAGGAATTTATCGTAATTAGTAGTATATGTGATATGTGATTGCGTATCTTGTTTTGAAATAAGGAAACTTAACATCTATTTACTTATTTATTTATTTATTTAGTTATTTATTTATTTTTTGAATCTAGTTAATGATAACTTGTTTGGGTAATTTTGGTAAGATTTTCGTTCCATATAATTTGTCTCAATTTAAGGTAAACTTTTCTTGATTGATTCTTTCCTTCCTTTCATTATTGGTAATAAGAGATTTTTTTCTTTAAAGATATTGATCTGTTTTTATTAGTTAAGGAAAGAATCTCTTGACTGATTCTACAAATTATTTTCTTCATCTTTACTCTCTAATTGATGGATTGTGTTCTCTACTATATAAGGATGCTCCCTTCGCTCTTACAAACACGTGAACTTTACCTATTTTTCTAGATACACAATTTTGCTTTCTCGGGGACATCCGAAAATTCTTGCCCTTCCCTCTAATAAAAACATTATCTCGCTCTTCTGATGGTGAAGAATTCAAGTTGTCTTTGCTTTGCAAAAGTCATGTTCCGTTATTAATTCATAGAATATTTTTAACTGGTTAGTAATCCATTATGAAGATTTCATTCTACTTCTCGTTTGATATATTGAATTGTTGAATTATTGCTTACTAATCTTTGAATAACTGTGAACCATTGGTTAGTTATGTGTATGCTGTTACACCCCGTAAATTTTAAAATGAATAAATATCCTAATGGCATGATGGTTAAGGGATTTAGAAGGCAAGAAAAAATAAATAAATAAATAAATAAATAAATAAGGTCGGTTTTTCATTGATATCAATGAATTTCCAGAAAAAAAAACAGGGGAACATAGGAAGAAGGAGGAACCCACGACAATTATATATAATTTCCTTCCGATTATGCTACAAAATGCAGTCTAAACTCCATTTTGGCTTAGATACCGAGGTATAAAGCTGCAGAGAGCAATCCTACGGAGTTGGTTTCGTGAAATTTGGCCGGCGAAACGTCGTGCTACCGAGGTAAAGTAAATAGAATTGCTTTAAATTAGTACTAATGTGTTCCTAGCCTTGCAGTGAGCATTTATCCCTTCTGGACTATCGAGAAATAATGAGTTTTCGACCGTTTTCCGAAAGGTTGAAGTTTGGGATAAATATATATCAAAAGTGATAATTTCTCCTGGATATTAATGTATTTAGTTCTAATTGACATGTATATGAATGTAGTTGGGAGAAACAGCAGAAGTACCGACGGAAATCACATCGGTCAGTCGGGTACTCAGAAACCAGGTATGTAAAGTTATTCTTACGGCAAGCCAGGAAGTACAGTCTAGAAAATAAATAGAATAAAGGCTATTAATAGACACCCAACGTACAGGAACGATTTTAGTATAATTTCCAGCAAGCATGCTAGTATATCATTACATATCATACGATAATTAGATTAACGGATAGTCGGATGATTTTAGATAGTAATGTGGTATCAGCTAGTAGCTCAGCATGTTCTTACGTAGTACCCAGAATGGAAGTTGTAAAAGCAGTATAATGAATTAGCAAGATTACAGATAGTATGTATTACATTTGTTGAGACTGTATCCGGTAATAGATGGCACATCTTATGTTACTGAGTTATATCCAGTTATAGATGGCATGTTCTATGTTATCGAGTTATATCCAGATATAATCATATCAGTAATCAAATATAAAAATAGCTCCAGATACAGATGTAGCTCCAGAAACAGATATGGCTCTAGAAACTGACATAGCTTCAGATCGCGGATAACAATAATCAGATAAACAGATAAAGGCCAGGTAGCAGTTAGCCCAGCAATCAGAAACAGTATAAAACAGAATATAGCATCAGTTGTTTAGTATGAACTAGCCTTGAAATAAAAGAAGAGAATATGATTAGTATTTTTCATTTGAGCATGCTTGCTGTGTATGTGTTTTGCATGTTGAGACTTGTTATGGCATGTGGGCACCCTTTAGCATTCCCCACTGCCCCTGGGTTATAGCTGTGTCGATATCAAATTCAGATACCGCCACCAGTTGGGTGATGTTGTCCGCCTAGAAGATGATGATGGCCGACAACCATGATAATACGGTCCAGATTACCCTGTTTACAGGGGCAGATTACTCTGTGTGCGCTTGTGGCCAGGGGCAGTTTCAGATACAGATTTTTATAAAATTACCCTATTGCGTGCTTGCACCCAGGGGCAGTTTCAGTCACAAATACAACAACAAATTACCCCATTGCGCACTTGCGCCCAGAGGCAGGAGTCCTCGGACTCAGACACAGTTTATTGTCAGAGGCCAAGGCCTGAGCTACATACCTAAGGGGGCCGGTAGGAGGAGCTCACAGTTATGAGATGAGTGGAGTGACTTATTTTTGGTTGGTTTAGACCCGGGTAGGGGTAAATAGATTGTTCTGTTGGTTGGCACCTTCCGGCTTATGGGGGTCGGTAAGGTATTGTGTGTATTTATATGTATATCTATATGTGCTGTTAGATACTAATAGACAATAGGACGACACATCCTCAGGTACGCCCAGTGTAGTTTCAGAATAGATAAACTCTCCCCAGTTAGCCTCAGCCAGATAGACTCAGCTACTTCCTGCTTATATGCCATGTTATTATTACTATCCATTTCAGTTGTATATTTCAGTTTGCTTTACATGCTCAGTACCTGTGGTATTGAGGCCCGTGGGGCGCTGCATTGCTTGCCTGCAGGTACTCACAGACGAGGAGCCAATCCCTCGTAATCCTAGCCAGCGCAGAGTTATCAACTCCTGTCATCCGGAGCTTGATATTCAGAGGTGTATTTCATTTTCTTTTGTTGTAAAGTACAGGTAGGTCGGGGCCCTGTCCCGACCATTCTATTATTACTTCCTAGAGGCTTGCAGTCTGATGTTTTCTGTGATGGTGGAGCCGGTCGTGTGGGGCCGTGCATGTATATATGTGTTTAGTGGTTGATGTTGGCCGTGTGGGGCCTTCTTCTGGTTATAGTTAGTGACCTTGTCGGTCACAAATGTGAATAGTAGTTGCTTCAGATTATAGTGTCATTGTTCTGGTTAGCTGTTGTGCTTTGCAGGTGGCTATAGGCCTAATCGGCCGAGGGTTGTATTTACAGCTGCTATATAGCCGGTTCGTTTCTTGAAATAGAGCCAGAGTCTAGCAGGCACCAGGTGCCCGTCATACCCCCCAAGGTGGGGTGTGACAAACTTGGTATCAGAGCAGTTCGTGTCCGAGGGAGTCTGCAAGCCGTGCTAAGTAGAGTCTTGTCTATGGATGTGTTGTGCACCACATACTATAGGCAGGAGGCTGCGAGGCATAATAGGATAGTTACCCTTCTTTCATACTCAGTCGTGCCTAGCACAGTATAGTATAGGGTTGGTTCTTTTGAAACTTACCACCCTCTTTGTTTACAGATACTATGGCAGACCAGTGGCACCCAGCTACAGGCAGGAGATTGGATACAGCGGCGGGCGAAGGCACCAGTAGGATGCCTCACTTACAGCCAGATTCAGCCCGGTCTGAGAGCAATACGGAGGTGTCATCTCGACCCTCCCAGCAGTCTCCGCCTCACCAGACACCATTTGAGGTAGCACCGCCTCCCACAGCTCCTACACCCACTTCATCTGATCAGGAGCTACATAGTGTGGTGGTTATGTTAACCCAGATGCTAGCTACTCAGCGTCAGCCAGTATCACCTGCAGCAGCAGAATCTCTAGGTGGGCCAGATAGTTCCAGGGTTAGAGAATTCTTGGCATTAGGACCCCCTCAGTTTACTGGGTCAGATCAAGCGGAGGACCCTCAAGACTTTCTGGACCAGATACAGAGAATTTTTAGAGTCATGCACGTAACCCCAGCAGAATCAGTGGAATTAGCAGTGTTCCAATTGAGGGATATTGTTGTGTTGTGGTACGAAAGTTGGGAGAGATCTCGGGGAAGGGATGCAGCCCCTCCTACTTGGTCCAGCTTCTCAGAGGCCTTCCTAGACCACTACTTACCCCGGGAGGTCAGACAGGCCCAGATGGACCAGTTCTTACACTTAGAGCAGGGGGCCAGGAGCGTCTGTCAGTATTCTTTACAGTTCGACTCCTTAGCCCGCTATGCTCTAGCATTTGTGGACACCATGTCGTCCAGAGTCCACCTCTTTATTATGGGCCTGAATTCAGATTACATAGAGACGTGCACGACGGCTACTTTGAGAGAGGACATGGACATAGCCAGGGTACAGGCCTTCGCACAGACAATTGAGGGCCTGAGACAGCGGTAGCGGGGCGACAGGCAGGCGACTTCAGAGCAGCGCCGTAGAAATAGACCCGCTGAGATTCAGGGGGAAACCCCTAGGGGGCCGAGACCACGGTTTTCAGATAGGCCACCCAGATCTTTACCTCCGGTACAGCATCAGAGAGGTAGATTTGTTCGCCGGAGTCAGTCAGAGTCCGATAGCAGTTTACAGACAGTAGCATCACCTCAGCAGCGGAGGGCAGAACAGAGTAGATTTGCACCTACCCCTTGTCCTATATGCCACCGACCCCATTCTTGAGCCTGCAGGCAAGGCTTCTCAAGGTGCTATCACTGCGGACAGGAAAGGCATTTAATGAGAGATTGTCCGGCCAGAGGACAGGGTAGCCGGGATAGTCTGGATAGAGCATCAGCGGGACCACGAGCTCCAACAGCCTCAGTAGGGCGCAGACCCTCAAGTTCAACAAATAGGGGCCGAGGTAGATCAGAAGCCTTTGGCTCAGGTGCAAGCCCCAGCCGTACCTATGCATTACCAAGGAGGTAGGATTCAGAGGCATCTTCCGACGTGGTCACAGGTATATTGATTATCTGCTCGTACCCTGTTTATGTATTGATTGATCCAGGGTCTACCTTGTCATATATTACACCATTTGTGGCCCGGAAGTTGGGTATCGAACTTGAATTGCTTTAGCAGCCCTTTTCAGTGCTTACACCGATCGGTGACTCGATTACAGCTAAAAGAGTGTACGGTAGAGGTTGCTGATCGCCAGACCACAGTAGACTTAATAGAACTTGAGATGGTCGACTTCGATGCCATTATGGTTATGGACTGGTTAATGCCATGCTATGCCAACTTAGAATGCTGGACCAAGACGGTCCAATTTCACTTTTCGGGGGAAGCAGTGCGAGAGTGGAAAGGGAGCACAGCTACGCCAAAAGGTAGGTTTATTTCCTACCTTCAGGCGAGAAAATTAATAGCAAAGGGATGTATTTACCACCTAGTTAGAGTCCAGGACGTTCGGGTGGAACCTCCGACTCTTCAGTCTGTTCCAGTGGTCAATGAATTCCCTGACGTATTTCCAGATGAGTTGCCTGGTATCCCTCCCGAAAGGGAGATAGATTTTGCAATTGACTTGTTGCCAGGGACTCAACCTATATCCATTCCCCCGTATCGCATGGCACCAGCTGAGCTTAGAGAGTTGAAAGAGAAGTTAAAAGATTTGCTCGACAAAGGCTTTATCAGGCCTAGTACTTCCCCGTGGGGTGCGCTAGTTCTGTTTGTAAGAAAGAAAGATGGCTCACTCCGTATGTGTATAGACTACCGGCAGCTGAATAAGGTAACGGTTAAAAACAAATACCCGCTCCCTAGAATAGATGATTTGTTTAACCAGTTGCAAAGGGCCAGATGTTTCTCTAAGATAGATCTGAGGTCCGGATACCACCAAGTCCGGGTTCGTGAGAGAGACATTCCAAAGACTGCTTTCAGGACCATGTATGGTCACTTTGAATTTCTAGTTATGTCTTTTGGGCTGACGAATGCTCCCGCAGTGTTTATGGACCTGATGAACAACATATTCAGACCGTATTTGGATCTGTTCGTGATAGTATTTATCGATGATATTCTGGTATATTCTCGTTCAGAGACAGATCACCAGAACCATTTACGAACAGTACTCCAAATCCTTAGAGACCGTCAGCTGTACGCCAAGTTTTCTAAGTGTGAGTTCTGGCTGAACTCAGTTGCCTTTTTGGGGCATATCGTGTCGGATGCTGGGATACAGGTGGACACACAGAAAATAGAGGCGGTCAAGACATGGCCCAGACCTACCACTCCGACTGAGGTCCGCAGTTTCCTGGGGTTAGCAGGGTATTACCGGAGATTTATTGAAGGATTTTCCACTATAGCAGCACCTCTGACAAAGCTGACATAGAAAGCAGCGAAATTTTAGTGGACGGAGGCATGTGAGCAGAGTTTTCAAGAATTGAAATACAGATTGACCTCCGCCCCAGTACTAGCATTGCTAGAGGGAACAGATGGGTATGCGGTGTATTGCGATGCTTCAGGCTTTGGATTGGGTTGTGTGCTGATGCAGCATGGAAAGGTAATTGCTTATGCTTCCAGACAGCTGAGGAAGCACGAAAAGAACTATCCGACTCATGACCTGGAACTGGCCGCAGTGATCCACGCTCTGAAAATCTGGAGGCATTATCTGTCTGGCGTTCATGTAGACATTTTTACAGATCATAAAAGCCTGCAGTACATTTTCACACAGAGGGAGTTAAATTTGCGACAGTGTCGCTGGTTAGAATTGTTGAAAGATTATGACGTAAATATTCTCTACCACCCACGGAGAGCTAATGTAGTAGCCGATGCCCTCAGCCGTAAGTCAATGGGGAGTTTAGCGTATTTGCAACCCGAGAAGCGGGAGTTAGCCAAGGAAATTCATCAGCTAGCTGGTTTGGCCGTTCGAGTAGTAGAAACAGAAAATAACAGAGCAGTGATTCAGAACTCCGCTGTGTCATCGTTAGTTACAGAGGTAAAAGAACGGTAGTACGAGGACCCTGACTTAGTCCAGCTCAGAGATAGAGTTCAAAAAGGTAAGGAGCCAGATTTCCAAGTGACTGAGGATGAAGTGCTGCGTTGTAAGGGCCGCCTATGTGTTCTGAATATTTCAAGGCTTCGCCAGCAGATCATGCATGAGGTACATTACGCTCGCTATTCCCTCCATCCAGGAGCAACGAAAATGTACCACGACATCAGAGACATCTACTGGTGGCCAGGTATGAAAGCTGAAATAGCTGAATTTGTATCTAGATGTCCTAATTGCCAGCAGGTGAAAGCAGAACACCAGAAATCGCGCGGTCTGACACAAGATATAGCTGTGCCTTTATGGAAATGGGAAGCGATAAATATGGATTTCGTAACAGGGTTACCCCGTACCAGATGCAGAAACGATTCCATTTGGGTCGTAGTTGACAGGCTGACAAAATCAGCTCATTCCTGCCAGTGAAAGCTACTTTCTCGGCCGAGGATTATGCTGAATTATATATCAGAGAAATAGTTAGATTACATGGAGTGCCGATATCTATTATTTCAGACAGAGGAGCACAATTTACAGTGAGATTCTGGCAGTCATTCCAGAGACGCCTGGGGACACAGATTAACTTGAGTATAGCCTTTCATCCTCAGACAGACGGGCAAGCAAAACGAACTATCCAAAAGCTCGAAGATATGCTACGAGCGTGTGTACTAGATTTTGGGGGTAGCTGGGATGAGCATCTGCCGTTGATTGAATTTGCCTATAATAACATTTATCATTCAACTATCCAGATGGCGCCCTTTGCAGCATCATACAGGCGGAAATGTAGATCACCCGTTGGCTGGTTTGAAGCGGGGGAGACAGAGCTGATTGGGCCGGATGTTATTCGTCAGTCAGAAGAGGCGGTGAAGCTTATCAGAGAACGCCTACTGACTGCTCAGAGCCGCCAGAAGTCTTATGCAGATATGCGGAGCAGAAATCTAGAATTTGCAGTAGATGACTGGGTATATCTGAAAGTGTCTCCGATGAAAGGGGTGATGAGATTTGGCAAGAAAGGAAAGCTTAGCCCGAGGTTCATTGGGCCATATCAGATTCGGCGGAGAATAGGCCAAGTTGCATACGAATTGAACTTGCCTCCAGAGTTAGCGTCTGTTCACCCAGTATTCCATGTATCTATATTGAGAAAGTTCGTAGGAGACCCTTCCACAGTTGTTCCAGTTCAGGATGTCCAGGTCACAGAAGAGTTAGCATATGAAGAGGTTCCAGTAGCTATCTTAGACAGACAGATCCGTAGACTGAGAACTAAAGATATTGTGTCTGTCAAAGTATTATGGCGTAATAGGAACCGAGAAGAAATGACCTGGGAAGCCGAGGAGGAAATGAAAGCCAGATATCCCCACTTATTCCAGGCATAGGCAAACGGGAGGTATGTTAGAACTGTTTTTCCTTATGAATGCTTATACTTCATATATGAAAGCAGGCGATTGATTATAGACAGTTATACATGAATGTTATTATATCGTGTGGAGTACCTGTATTGGGCTTTTCTGCTTTTCAGGAATTTTGAGATAGTCCATAATACAGGGGAAACTCTATCGAAATTTTTCTAGAAACAAGTTGAGTAAGTTGAGAAGTCCTCTAGATAGAATGTCATTCGAGGACGAATGTTCTTAAGGGGGGAGAATGTTACACCCCGTAAATTTTAAAATGAATAAATATCCTAATGGCATGTTAGTTAAGGGATTTAGAAGGCAAGCAAAAATAAAAAATAAAAAAATAATAATAAATAAATAAATAAGGTCGGTTTTTCATTGATATCAATGAATTTCCATAAAAAAAATAGGGGAATATAGGAAGAAGGAGGAACCCATGACAATTATATATAATTTCCTTCCGATTACGCTACGAAACGCGTCTAAACTCCATTTCGGCTTAGATACCAAGGTATAAAGCTGCAGAGAGCAATCCTACGGAGTTGGTTTTGTGAAATTTGGCCGGCGAAACGTCGTGCTACCGAGGTAAAGTAAATATAATTGCTTTAAATTAGTACTAATGTTTTCCTAGCCTTGCAGTGAGCATTTATCCCTTCTGTACTATCGAGAAATAACGAGTTTTTGACCGTTTTCCGAAAGGTTGAAGTTTGGGATAAATATATATCAAAAGTGATAATTTCTCCCGGATATTAATGTATTTAGTTCTAATTGACATGTATATGAATGTAGTTTGGAGAAACATCAGAAGTACCGACGGAAATCACATCGGTCAGTCGGGTACTCAGAAACCAGGTATGTAAAGTTATTCTTACGGCAAACCAGGAAGTACAGTCTAGAAAATAAATAGAATAAAGGCTATTAATAGACACCCAGTGTACAGGAACGATTTTAGTATAATTTCCAGCAAGCATGCTAGTATATCATTACATATCATGCGATAATCAGATTAAGGGATAGTCGGATGATTTTAGATAGTAATGTGGTATCAGTTAGTAGCTCAGCATGTTCTTACGTAGTACCCAGAATGGAAGTTGTAAAAGCAGTATAATGAATTAGCAAGATTACAGATAGTATGTATTACATTTGTTGAGACTGTATCCAGTAATAGATGGCACATCTTATGTTATTGAGCTATATCCAGTTATAGATGGCATGTTCTATGTTATCGAGTTATATCCAGATATAATCAGATCAGTAATCAGATATAGAAATAGCTCCAGATACAGATGTAGCTCCAGAAACAGATATGGCTCTAGAAACTGACATAGCTTCAGATCGCGGATAACAATAATCAGATAAACAGATAAAGGGCAGGTAGCAGTTAGCCCAGCAATCAGAAACAGTATAAAACAGAATATAGCATCAGTTGTTTAGTATGAACTAGCCTTGAAATAAAAGAAGAGAATATGATTAGTATTTTTCATTTGAGCATGCTTGCTGTGTATGTGTTTTGCATGTTGAGACTTGTTATGGCATGTGGGCACCCTTTAGCATTCCCCACCACCCCTGGGTTATAGCTGTGTCGATATCAAATTCAGATACCGCCACCAGCTGGGCGATGTCGTCCGCCTAGAGGAGGATGATGGCCGACCACCATGATAATACGGTCCAGATTACCCTGTTTACAGGGGTATATTACTCTGTGTGTGCTTGTGGCCGGGGGCAGTTTCAGATACAGATTTTTATAAAATTACCCTGTTGCGTGCTTGCACCCCGGGGCAGTTTCAGTCACAAATACAACTACAGATTACCCCGTTGCGCACTTGCGCCCAGAGGCAGGAGTCTTTGGACTCAGACACAGTTTATTGTCAGAGGCCAAGGCTTGAGCTACATACCCAAGGGGGCCGGTAGGAGGAGCTCACAGTTATGAGATGAGTAGAGTGACTTATTTTTGGTTGGTTTAGACCCGGGTAGGGGTAAATAGATTGTTCTGTTGGTTGGCACCTTCCGGCTTATGGAGGTCAGTCAGGTATTGTGTGTATTTATATGTATATCTATATGTGTTGTTAGATACTGATAGACAATAGGACGACACGTCCTCAGGTACGCCCAGTTTAGTTTTAGAATAGATAAACTCTCCCTAGTTAGCCTCAGCCAGATAGACTCAGCTACTTCCTGCTTATATGCCATGTTATTATTGCTATCCATTTCAGTTGTATATTTCAGTTTGCATTACATGCTCAGTACCTGTGGTATTGACGCCCGTGGGGCGCTGCATTGCTTGCCTGCAGGTACTCATAGACGAGGAGCCGATCCCTCGTGATCCTAGCCAGCACAGAGTTATCAACTCCTGTCATCCGGAGCTTGATATTCAGAGGTGTATTTCATTTTCTTTTGTTGTATAGTACAGGTAGGTCGGGGCCCTGTCCCGACCATTCTATTATTACTTCCTAGAGGCTTGCAGTCTGATGTTTCCTGTGGTGGTGGAGCTGGTCGTGTGGGGCCGTGCATGTATATATGTGTTTAGTGGTTGATGTTGGTCGTGTGGGGCCTTCTTCTGGTTATAGTTAGTGACCTTGTCGGTCACAAATGTGAATAGTAGTTGCTTCAGATTATAATGTCATTGTTCTGGTTAGCTGTTGTGCTTTGCAGGTGGCTATAGGCCTAATCGGTCGGGGGCTGTATTTACAGCGGCTATATAGTCGGTTCGTTTCTTGAAATAGAGCCAGAGTCTAGCAGGCACCAGGTGCCCGCCATACCCCCCAAGGTGGGGTGTGACATATACATTGTTATCTTTATTTGTATATGCATATTGTTGGTACTTGTTTAGTTTTTAAAAGCAGGTTATTTTAATCTATTTCAGAATCTATCGGAGAGTTGTCGGAATAAAAGAAGGTTGTGGAAATTAGGAATTAACGTTATGTAATTTTTCTTTGTGTATTTTATTATTTATTTTTAATAGTTGTAATAATTGTAATGATGCTTATGATAGTAAAAAAGGTGTTTCACCATTGTGAAAGGGGCGGGGAATTATGTGTTGACTTTTCTTTTCTTTTAATCTCTTCCAACTTTGCATTTTTCTTATAAAATTATTTTGTCGTATTTTCATCGCCTATTCCTTTATTTTTAAATAGATAATGTGTTTTATATATTATTAACTATATATGAATACTATCCTTTAACATATAGTTAATGGAAAAGTAAAAAGGAATTACGAGGTCTAATTCCGCAATTTTTTAAACTAAGCCAACCCGTTCCCCGAACATAATATTAATCTAAGATTTTCAAAGGGATTATGTGTAGTTTATATGTAGATATTTATGTGTTTATATTTCAAAATTCAAATCTTTATTCAGATTTTCTTAAATATATTATTTTTTTTAATATTTAACTTAAGATCGACCTCCAACTAAATTGTTGCTAAGGTTGAAGGTCATGATTCATAATATCGTGTGGCCATCCCTTATAAAGCAACAAACATTTTTTTTTACTTTTAACTTTTTTTTATGCTTCTCTAATATTTGAAAAAGCGTTTAAATTATTATAAAATGTTTATAAATTATAGTTTTTCTTTCTCTTATTTTGTTTGGGGTAATTAAGATTTATATGTTGTGAGTTAGCAAATAAATATAGTTTAGAATATTTCTTTTATCTTTTCAAAAATTTCTTTTTCCTTGTCTGTCTTAATATCTTGTCTCTTTTAATTAATAATGTTCTTGTCCTCTTAATTAACCGCGCATGTAGTAAATAAATTGACATTGCCTTAATCACCTAGTATCGGTTAAAAAATAATTTAAAATATACGTACCTTACTTCCTCATTTTGGAAAAAAAATACTTTAAAAAAAACAAGTTGGCGTGTTAAAGTGTTTTTTTAAAATTAAATTTTATAGTAATCAGTGTGTTAATTTATATTGAGATACTCATTTGTCTTAAAACGAATTTCATATGTCTAAATAGTAAATAATTTAATTATTATTTTGTGACATAGTTTTTACATTAATTTTGTAAATGACGTAGTTTATGGTAATTTATTTAATAAATAAAATAATTAATTTAATTGTTTGCATAGTAAATATTTTTTTGATATATTATTACTTAAATTGTGTACTACTAATAATTTATCTTAGTTCCTTTATGTTGAAATAAGTTTTTGTATGTGTGTTCGATAAAATTTTAACTATATCTCGTCGTTTAGTTTTCTCATTATTCTATTTTATACTAGTAAAAGTTTATCTAATGACATAATTAAGTTAATAGTCAATATACCTTTTGGATCACTTAGTAATGCCCCCCACATAATAATGAATCCGGAAGGAACCCATATTTGTGGACCTCAAAAGGTGCCTAACACCTTCCTTTTGAGGTGACTTGAACCTTTACCCTACTCTGGTGACCTAGGCTAGTAAAACAAACTTTTTAGTATAGAATGGTGCCCTAACACACCTTAATTCATTAGGTGGAGACTCTTCTTCTTTTAAAACTGTTAAGAGTTGTCACATGTCGAGTTCCGCTTTCCGCGAGGAAAATAGGGCGCGACACTCAAAATACTAGTGTATGATAGACCAGGGGTTGACTTGGGGTCACTCGTGACTTCAAGTACCGTGTTATGTCCAGGGTGTAGGCTCGGGGTGTGACAAACTTGGTATCAGGGCCCTAGGTTTAGAATATCCCCAGAAAGTCTGAAAGCCGCATCGAGTAGAGTCCTCTTCATGAGTGTGAAGCGCGCCACACTTATGACGAGGAGGCTACGAGATGTTATTAGGAAAACTCTCATTTGTTCATACTCCTTATCATGCGTTAAAGTTAAATTCCATAAACGCTCTTCTAACTTGTGCTCTACTTCATTTCAGTGAACCATGCCTCCTAGACGTGGTAATGGAAGAAGGGCCGGTAATGCCAACAGACCTGCCCCACCAGCCCCGGTAGCTTCTCAAGATGATTTTGTCTCTACCATAGTGTTTAGAGAAGCCATACAGTTACTGGTCCAGACCGTGACCAATTAGGTGAATCAGCAGGTCGTCGGTGAAGACGATCGGGTCTATAGTAATTGCGAGGGTGCGGGACTTCACCCGCATGAACCCTCCATCTTTTCAGGGATTTAAAGTGGTAGAGGACCCCCAAGAGTTTATAGATGAGGTCAGGAAGATTACTCGCATTATGGGTGTCAGCTCCATCGAGAGTGCTGACCTAACTACCTATCAACTTAAAGGGGTAGCCCAGGTTTGGTATGAATAGTGGAAGGAGGGACGGACAACGGGAGCAGGACCAGTGAAGTGGGAAGAATTCCACACAGCTTTCTTGGAAAGGTTTTTCCCTCGGGAGCTGAGGAAGGCAAAAATGGCGGAGTTTATGAACATGAGATAGGGAAACAGAACTGTGGAGGAGTATGCTCTAGAGTTTACTAGGCTGTCTAAGTACGCTCCAGAGATGGTAGTCGAGCCAAGGGCTCGCATGTTGAAGTTTGTAAATGGAGTGTCAAATCTAGTTCTCAAGGAATGCAGGACAGTGATGCTAATTAATGATATGGACCTTTCTAGCTTGATTGTCTATGCCCAGCAGATTGAGGTCGAAAAGCTGAGGGATATGGAGCGTAAGACCAAATGGGCAAGGACTGGCTAGTTAGATTACGGCCATCAGAGTTCTGGCGGTGGTAGCCGCCTGCAGCAGCAATAGCAGCAGCAGCAGAGGGCCCCAGCACCTAGTTCAGCCAGTGCCCCTACCTTTGGGTCCCGTCAGGACCGGAGAGGTGGAGCATATGGCTCTCAGCCTTTGAGCTTCAGTGCTGGGAACAAGTACCCAGTTTGCCCCAAGTGCAGCAAGAATCATCCTGGAGAGTGTATACAAGGCAAGGAGGGTTGCTTCGGTTGTGGACAGCTCGAGCATCGAATTAAAGAATGTGCCTCAGCAGGACGGGGAAGATCACAATCCACTACCTCAGCAGCTCCAACAGGCCGACCAGCTTAGCAGGCCAACCTATCAGGTATGGATAGAGGTCAACGCCAAAACCGTTTCTATGCTCTATCTTCCCCTCGGGATCAGGAGAGCTACCTGATGTAGTTACGGGTACGTTATGTCTCTTTCATTTAGATGTGTATGCCCTTCTAGATCTAGGAGCCACTCTTTCATTCGTAACTCCCTACATAGCAGTTCAGTTCGATGTCAGTCCAAAAATCCTATCTGAATCATTCTCAGTCTCCACCCCAGTTGGCGAGCCAGTTAGAGTCGGCTGGGTGTATAGAAACTGCCCAGTCTTAGTCCTGAATAAAGTCATTCCAGCTGATCTCATAGAGCTGGATATGATTAACTTCGATCTTATTCTCAGTATGGATTGGTTACACTCTTTCTATGCCTCAGTTGATTGCAGAACTAGAGTTGTCAAGTTCTAGTTTCCAAATGAACCAGTGTTAGAATGGACGGGCAGCAGTTCAGCGCCTAAGAGTAGGTTTATTTCCTACCTTAAGGCCCAGAAACTCATTTCCAAGGGATGTATTTATCATCTGGTTTGGGTCAAGGATTCTAACTTTGAGACCCCAACCATTCAGTCAGTTCCAATGGTCAGCGAGTTCCCAAATGTATTTCCTGAGGATCTTCCCGGAGTTCCCTCCTGAACGGAAAATAGACTTCGGAATAGACATCCTCCCAGATACTCAGCCCATCTCCATCCTTCCTTACAGAATGGCTCCAACTGAGCTTAAGGAGTTGAAGGAGCAGCTAAAAGATCTTCTTGACAAAGGTTTTATCATACCTAGCATCTCTCCTTGGGGTTCTCTAGTTCTATTCATGCGAAAGAAAGATGGTACCCTTAGAATGTGCATAGATTACCGTCAGCTGAATGAAGTCACAATCAAGAATAAATATCCCCTACCTAGAATTGATGACCTGTTTGACCAACTTCAGGGAGCTAGTTGTTTCTCCAAGATTGATCTCAGGTCAGGATACCATCAGTTAAGGGTCAGAGAGTGTGACATACCGAAAATAGCATTCAGAAATCGGTATGGTCACTACTAGTTTGTGGTGATGTCCTTTGAACTCACAAACGCCCTGCAGCCTTTATGGACCTGATGAATAGAGTCTTCAAGCAGTATCTAGATATGTTTGTCATTGTATTTATAGACGACATTCTGGTATACTCCAAAAATGAGGAAGAGCATGCAGATCACCTAAGGATAGTGCTTCAAACACTCAGAGATCGCCAGCTGTTTGCCAAAGTCAGTAAGTGCAAATTTTTGTTAAAGTCCGTGACTTTCTTAAGTCACGTGGTCTCAGGTGACGGAATACAGGTAGATCCTTATAAAATAGCAGCAATGAAAGATTGGCCAAGACCTACCTCTCCTACTAAAATCAGGAGTTTCCTGGGCTTAGCGGGTTATTACTGATGGTTTGTGGAAGGCTTATCCTCTATAGAATCTCCTCTGACTAAGTTAACATAGAAGAAGGTGAAATTTCAGTGGTCGGATGAGTGTGAGAAGAGTTTCCAGGAGTTTAAAACTCGACTCACTACTGCTCCAGTTTTGACCTTTCCAGAAGGAACAGATGGATTAGTTGTTTATTGTGATGCTTCCAGGGTTGGACTTAGTTGCGTTCTGATGTAGCGGGGTGAAGTGATAGCCTACGCCTCCAGACATCTCAAAGTTCATGAGAAGAATTATCCAACTCATGACTTGGAGTTGGCAGCGGTGGTGTTTGTACTAATAATATGGAGGCATTACTTATATGGAGCTCATGTAGATGTATTTACGGATCACAAGAGTCTTCAGTATGTGTTCAATCAAAAGGACCTAAATCTTCGTCAGAGAAGGTGGTTGGAACTACTGAAAGGCTACGACATGAGTGTTCTATATCAACCGGGAAAATCCAATGTGGTGGTTGATGCCCTAAGCAGAGTGTCTTTGGGCAGCGTGGCTCATGTAGAAGAAGGCAAAAAGGAGCTGGCTAAAGATATTCACAAGCTAGCCCGGTTGGGGGTACAGTTGGTGGATTCGACTGAGGGTGGTGTAGTAATGCAGAGCGGGTTAGATTCCTCTTTAGTTGTGGAGGTTAAGTCCAGATAGGATGATGATCTCATCTTACTTAAGATGAAGGAAGTAGTTCTCAGAAAAAATAGAAGCTTTCTCCAAAGGGGGGAGATGATGTGCTCCGTTACCAAGGTAGATTATGTGTACCGGATGTCGGTGAGTTGAGATTAGCTGAAGCGCATAGTTCTAGATATTCCATTTACCCTGGTGCTACTAAGATTTATCGTGATTTACGGGATATTTACTGGTGGAACAACATGAAAAGAGATATTGCTGAATCTGTAGCTAAGTGCCCGAACTGCCAGCAAGTAAAGGTGGAACACCAGAGACCAGGAGGTATGAATCAGGATATCAGTATACCCACATGGAAGTTGGAAGATATAAACATGTACTTCATTATAGGTCTACCTCGGATTCATCGGCAACATGACTCTATCTGGGTAGTAGTGGACCAGATGACTAAGTCAGCACATTTCCTCCTAGTTAAAACCACAGATTCAGCTGAGGACTATGATAGACTTTATATTCAGGAGCTAGTCAGACTTCATGGGGTACCCTTCTCCATTATTTCAGACAGAGGTACCCAATTCACCTCGCACTTCTGGAAGTCTTTTAAGAAAAGACTTGGTACCCAGGTCAAGCTCAGTACATCTTTTCACCTACAGACAGATGGACAAGTTGCGCGGACTATTCAGACCTTAGAAGATATTCTAAGAGCGTGCGCAATCAATTTTAAGGGTAATCGGGATGACCATTTTCCTCTTATCGAGTTTGCGTACAACAACAACTATCACTCTAGCATTCAAATGGCCCCATTTGAGGCATTATATGGTAAGTGGTGTAGATTCCCTATAGGGTGGTTTGAGGTTGGTGAAGCAACCTTGAGAGGGCCAGACTCGGTTCATGAAGACATGTAGAAGGTACAGCTCATCAGAAAGAGGTTGAGAACAGCTCAGAGCCGTCAGAAATCTTATCCAGATATGAGAAGAAGAGAATTGGAATTCGCTGTGGATGGTTGGGTTTACCTGAAAATTTCACCCATGAAAGGGGTGATGAGGTTCGGGAAGAAGGGAAAACTCAATCCAAGATATGTAGGACCTTACAGGATTCTGAGGCGGATTGGTAAGGTAGCTTATGAGTTGGAGTTACCTTCCGAGTTAGCAGCCGTGCACCCAGTCTTCCATGTGTCCCTACTGAAGAAGTGCATTGGCGATTCAATTTCAATAGTTCCATTGGAAAATGTGGAGATAAAGGATAATCTCTCTTATGAAGAGGTTCCAATTCAGATCCTTGGCCATCAGGTTCATAAGCTGAGAAACAAAGAAATCACTTCAGTGAAAGTTTTGTGGAGGAATCAGCTAGTTGAGAGAGCCACATGGGAAGAAGAAGCAGACATGATGGCCAGATACCCTCACTGGTTCTCTTCCAGTTCAGTTCCAGTATCAGGTACTAAATCCCTTCTCAGTACTCTACTCAGTTTCGTTCTCCTCAGCCTTATTAGATTTTCTACGTGTATTCTAGTTGCATCAGCTCTGTTAGTACGGTTAGGTCAGTTCAGAGTCAGTTACTCCTACAGAAATCAGTCATAGCCTCAATTTTAGAAATCTCAGCTCTTTTCCTAGTTTTGATCTTCATTCCAGGACGAATGATCCCATGGGGGAGATATTGTAACACTTCGAAACTTTTCTTGACCAAATTCAGACATTGCATGAAAAATCATAGGAAAACTAGAGAAAATTTCTGTCTCAGACGACCCAGACAACGGACCGTTGGTGGAATCAACGAGCCATTGTAAGGAGTCGTGGTTATTTCAAGCATACTTCCTCCCAGAAACAACGAGCCGACCAACGAGTCGTTGGTAGTTCCAACGACCCGTTGTAGGCAGCCATTGTTAGATTTTCCAGTGAGGGTTGGGTTTGTGCTGGGAAGCAAAAAGTGGAATCAATGGCTTGTTGTTGGTACCAATGGGCCATCCTTTCCACCCGTCGTCAGGACCCAGACCCCAACAGTGTTGACAACGAGTGGGTGCAATAACCTGTTGTTCCTTAGAATGAGTCGTTGTATCTCTCATTGTCATAGGGCCCGAGTTTCCCTCTTTGTAACCACACGGGAACCAATGGCTTGTTAGTTCTTCTAACAGACCGTTGGATCCTCCTGTTATTTCAGTCCAGTAGGTTCGGCTTCAAAAATCATAACTAACGACAACTTTCAATGGGCCGTTGTTTGAACCAACGACCCGTTCTGAGATCCGTTGTTCAGGGTCGGGTAGTTTTCAGTTCTTTCTGCCAGGGGTATTTTAGTACTTTCTTAGCTTTTTAAACTTGAAACCACGTGGTTTTGGGTTCGTACAGGAGGGAATTAAAGGGTTAGAGCAACCCTTTCCATTCATTCCTCTCAACTCCCTCAAGAACAGAGCGTAAGAGCTTCTCTGAAAGCACAAAGCAAGAGCAGGGGTTTGATATTCTTCTTAATTATTCTTAGGGATTTTACCAGGGTTTCTTCTACAGGTATGTTGGAATTCAGCAAGGAGATTGTTCTCCCCTTGTGTCCCCCAAAACTCTCTCTTTGTTCACTTTCAGTCCTAGCCCTAAGATTGCGAATTTGAAGATATTGTTATCGTTCTTTGATTAACTCATGTGGAATCCTACCCGATGTTAATTGTAGCTATTTTCTACTAGTTTGTAACTAAAATGATGCTTTTTCCATTAAATTAAAAATTCATCCCTAGCTTTTGAAAAGTTAGAAATTAGAATCCTGTTTAAGCTTTGAATTCTTGAGAATTGTTCGCATCTTTCAGAGTTAGGGGCTTCTATACTAATTGTTTTTGTTAAAAACTCAGTTACATGTATATTATTCAGATTCAGTCAGAAAGTTTATATACTTTGTATTTCTCAGAACTGACAGTTCAGTTTCAGTCAAAGTACTAGAATATTCAGTGTTAATTAGAAATGTCAGCTGATCAGTTTGACTATAGAATTTTTCGAGGTGCCAGTAGTACCTCCTAGATATCAGAATCAGAATTCAGTTTTTGGTCCACTAGGCAGTCATGACATTTCAGATATATAGCTCTGACTTGCCCCAGGACCCCATTTCAGATTTCAGTTTGTTCTTAGATAGTTACGATGCTTCTAGATAAGCAGCTCTGACTAGTCTAGAACCCAGTTTCAGAATCTGGTCCAATAAGAATCTCAGGGTACTTGCATTTATACATCCCTGACTAGTTTAGGACCTTAGTTTTGAGTTATCAGCCTAGTAGTTCAGTATAAGTTTTCCAGTTGGAGTAGAACTTAGCACCGAGCGGACCGGGTTCCAGCACACCCAGGTTCCCTAAACTACGTTGCTAGCGTAGGTTACAGTTACATATTATTGGCATGAATGGCCCTAGACTTTTGGGTCCTACCGGTGGGGTGTATACATCGGACTCCACGTTTAGCTCACATGGTTATATGTCGGGTACAAACTCTCCCACTAGTCAGTTTAGCTTAGTCTCAGATTTCTCAGTCCAGTTCAGTTCAGGTCAGTTCAGTGCAGTTTCTTAGACTCAGTATTTCAGACTTAGGGCATGTTTATGACCATCAGTCAGGGTCATTTTTGACCATATCAGTTATATTTCAGTTGTATTAGTTTCCAGTATTTTCAGTTGGTCATTTCATGTGATTTCAGTTCAATTACTAGTACTTTCATGTTATTTATGTTTCTCTCACTTACTCAGTACATTCAAAGTACTGACGCATACTTTATGTTGTATGATTTTATGATACAGTCGCATGTTCTCAAACCCAACACCGTTAGCCGTTTACTTTGGGGTCTCTCTATTAGCAGCAGCAGTGTGAGTCCTCATATTCCGAGGGCACATTTTATTCATTTCATTTTCTTTACTGGTTTCATCTCGACTTAGAGTTAGTCGGGGGCTTGTCCAAACAACTCCTCAGTTAGATGACTTTTAGACCAGACTTAATTTCAGACTTTCAGATATTTAAAATCTCTATGTTTAGTCTTTAATTTTTTCATTAATGCTTTTATGTATTATTTCATATTTCTGTTGTGCATGTTTACTCAGAATACCAGTGTATGATAGACCAGGGGTTAACTTGGGGTCACTCGTGACTTCAAGTACCTTATTACATCTAGGGCGTAGGCTCGGGGCGTGACACATACATACATACATACATACGTACATACAGACATATATATATATATATATATATAGATAGATAGATAGATAGATAGATAGATAGAGAGAGAGAGAGAGAGAGAGAGAGATTTAAAGTTATACTAAATCAAAAAAGAGAAAATCTGTACTATATTGAATTATAATATCAGAAACTAATTTAATATTGTTTTGAAAAAAATCATAATATATATACTAGATCAAATTACAATATTGCAAAATATGAAAAAAAAATTAAAATGGTCCCATGTTAAAAACAATTACTTAAATATACTCATGAGCAATTTAGTCATTCAATTTGGTTAATATTGAGTAATTTTTCTCATTGATCAAATATTTTAATGATGGTTTATTAAAAAAATTAGTATCTAAAAATATTTTATTATGAACGCATGCAATTATTGTTGTATATTAATTTGAAATAAGCTTCAAATCTTGAATCTGCCTCTAGTCATGAGGTACAAAAGTTTCAACCAACATGTTCTTCGGTAATTATGTGGTTTTGCATGACAGACATGGATTGACACGGAGGAAAGCATATGCGGTATAAGTAATTTTATGAAGAAGGTAAGTGATCGTAAAGCTTTGATTGTTGTAGATGTAAAAGTCTAGAATCCAAACCAACAAAACCTTCTAGAGGTAGAGACTTAGTTGAAGTCCAGAAGAAAAGGAGCACCTTATTTTGAAAAATATTTAGTTATCATATTTAATTCAATAATTAAAATTGTTGAATATATAGGATTATCATTCACTGTTTTGAGCTTTCTCTTTTCATCATGTTCTCTTTTATATTGTACGCACATATATCTTTTAAAATAACAATGCGCTTTTTCAAAGTTTGTATTAATAGCATGGATTACACGTTCCCAACAATTATACGATCATTAAAATTAATTGTCACGTGTATACTTTTAAAGATACTAGTTTTAGTGTTCGTGCCTCATGCGTATCCCTCATATGAATAATTATAAATTTTTAGAATAGCATAAATAATTTTTAAAAGATGTGTTGTGTAATAATATAAGAATTTAAAAAAAAAATTATGAATTTCAAATTGTAATGGATTATGTTTAAGAGTTTGATCCAATCTAGTTGTTCTTACTTCAGTTTGTTCTAATACTTGTTTCAATAAAATAAAAAGGTCGTTGAAATAGTGTTTGATTTAAAGGTAAAAAAATTATTCTTTTTTACACAAGAAATTAAATGCATGCATTATGTATATTTAAATATTAAAAAAATAATTAAATAATTATATTTTCTAGTGTGAACTCTATTTTTGAAAAGTAAACAAGCGAAAGATATTTTGGTATAAGACTTCCTTCTTTAAATATTTAATAATAACCTAATTTTAAATTTTTTACCCTTTATGAGATGATTTCAGCTAGATTTATCCTCCTCTTAATCTCTTAATCTATTTATCAAGTGTGAACTATATTCTAAAAGAGTAAAAAGATGAACATATTTTATTAAGGGGCTTCGTAATTTATATATTTAATAATAACTTAATGTAAACATTTCATTTTATCCTTTATGAGATGATTTCAGTTTAAAAAAATTATTTTTCTATTAATCTATATGTCTAGTCAAACACCTCATATAAATTATTTTTGTTGGTTAATATCCAAACTAAAAATTTTCATTGACATAAACTAATCGAAGACATATTAAATTAATTCAAATTTAAGTAAAAATATAAAATATAATACAAATAAAAAAAATTATTACCTCTTCGTTAATTAATGTCTCAGTTTTTCAAGTGTCTTCATTTGTTCTCATTTTTATACTCTTTTACTGATCCAGTTTCAATTACTAAGAATCATATCGCCTTAAACTGATACTTGGCACAATTTCGTTCATAAAATTCAATTCAAATTCCATTGCAAGATTATCGAAAATAAATTGTGCACAAGAGTTATAATTATAATAATATATTTTATAAAAAAAATATTTTATGAAACGAGGAGATTATGTTATTGAATATATGAATTTGTGAATGTATAAGTAGATGAAGAATGTCAATTACAAATATCATAAATTTTAAATTATATAATATCAATAGTAGATACAACTAAAGGAGACAACATAATATCAATATTAGACTCTAGTAACGGAGACAAGCTAAGTTAATTATTTTGAACACAAGCAACTTGAGCTGACATAACAATTAGTATTGTATTTTTTAAATCCACAACATGAAACAAAGAAGATAGATCATTGGCTTCTTCATATTCACAACACGAAACAAAAAAGATATATTTTAGACAATGAAAACTTGAAAACATACAAAGCTGGAGGTTGAATGAAAGTTATAATAGTTGATGAAGAAGACTTTGAGACAAAGTTGTTGATGAAGAAGACTTTAATGAATAATGTTATTCAATTATAAATCCTTTTATAGAAGTTGAAAGATTCATAAATAAATAAAAAAAATATTAAAGTGTGAAAATATTAGGATATAATTATCTACAAGGAAAAAAAGAAAATCAAAAAATATTTTAGGACAAATTTTAGGCAATTTTTCTTTTAGAATATATAGAACCATTTTGAGTGCAACTATTTTAGAAGACAAAGGCAATTTTTTTAAAGAATTTACTTCTTTTCAAGGGCAAAATTTTTAGAAGGAAAATTTTTTAGGGAAAACTTTTTGGGGGCAAAATCTTTTAGGAGGCAAAAATTTTTGAAATTTTTTTTACGTCTAGGAAAACTTTTTAAGAGAATTCTTTTTAAAATTTATACGTAATTATAATTTTATGTCATTTAAATTTAAAAATGTTATAAAAATAATTAAATAATAAATATAATAAAATAGTAAATAATAATTTTATATATTGTAGAATCTTTTAGTAATGGATAAAAAGTTCTATCAACATTTGTAAGGGCATTCACACTTTAATATAATATAGATTATTAGTGTCATATAAGATTTTTGTTTATTAATTGTTGTTATACTTCATTTGTAAGAGTGGTCTTCTCTAACTTTCCACTGTTAAAAAAAAGCTCTTTCACATTCAGCTAAATATATTTTTTAGTATATTTTTATTTTATGATGATATTATATATAGAAAATATTAGTTATTGTCACATCCCAAATTACCCCTAGACGTGATTAGCACCCAACACGTACCACTGACCAGGTGAATTGAATTTTTATATCTTAATCATTAATTTATAAAATTAAGTAAGTACCCAATAATATGATAATTAGTTACGAAATAACTAGTTTCTCCACTATTAATTTGAACTCTGGCCCAGACCCCACAGTAGACCATGGAGCATCTAAGAGAAATTTCAAAAGAAAAGATATTAATAAATAAATAAATGATGAAGACTCTTTAAGAGCTCCCACGAATAATGCAGCGTGGCTCACCTCAATAACTGGATCAACTCTAGCAAACTCGTTGGCTAATAGCTTCATCATCAACAATATTTGCATGGACATGCAGGTAAGGAGTGATTTATACGTATATATAACCCAGTAAGATCCTCGATCCACTACTTTAATACCCCTGGAACAAGTGTTAGAAAATACAACCACAACGAGCACAAAAAAATATGCACAAAATAAAATATATTTCATAATGTAATACTCAATAAAGTCCAAACAAATGTACAATAATATCACTATATATCCCAACACAATTCACACTCAGGAGAATCAGGACTAGTCATATGGCAGTGGAAGAGATCAATCTAACACCTCGACTAGTCCTCGGCAGCATATATAATGCCCTAAAGGTATACTATGATAACAAGTACACGACCTCTAACATATTGCGGCAGAACATGTATGCCCCTAATATATATATATATATATATATATATATATATATATATATATATATATATATATATATATATATATATATATATATATATATATATTCTCCGACAGCATTTATAGGCCCCTAATATATTACGGCAGCATGTGTGTGCTCCTAACAAATTACTGTAGCGGATATGCCCCTAATATATATTTTAGCAGCAAAGGAATGATACCAACGCCCTAACACCATGGTACGAGACCACGCCACACCGCAAATCACTTATCAAATAATTTAATATTCTCCTCAATATAATATATATGCGGCTGGTTAAAGACCTCCGATTCTGTCAAGCACGCGCTTGTCCAAACACATGGACCAGATAGACAAATTAAACTTTTAACACAGGTTTGAAAAACAAGCACCAAAGCTTAAAATCTGACTTACCTCGAATTCACAACTTAAACACTCTTTTCAATAAATTAGAACTTTATTTTCTGGTCTCTGGATTACCTCAAACTATACAAAAATGAGTTTAGAATAGTAAAAAATCCTTCAAAAAATATTTTCTAAGCTTTTAACGCAAGTCAAACTCGCGGTCAAAGGATTAACCTAAAAAGTCAACTCTGGTCAATGAGGTAAAATTTCTGAACCATGACCACAAACAGATTCTCCTAGATGAAAGGATTTCAGAACACTATTCAAAATCGAATTTTGATAATGTTTGGCCTTTCAAATCAATCATTTAGGTTGGAGAATTTTGGGGCTAAACTTTTTACATTCCTCATAATTTCTCGATGTTTTCACCATAAAAATTCACTCATAATCACATAATAAACTTAAATAAATTATTAGAATCATTATCTTGATACCTTGAATCGAAAATCCTTACTTTTCTCTCCTCTTTTTTTCTCTTTTTCTCCCTTTCTTTTCTTTTCTCGTCTGTGTTTCTTTTTTTTTTTTTTCTGTTATTGCACTTATTTTTTGGTTTGTTGGCTTTTTCTTTTAATTAGGCTTTGCATATCTTTTTTCTAATTATAAAATTACCAAATAATCCTTAAAAAATATGGGTTATTAGAGTTATACCATTTAAAAATATTTGTACAAGTTAACATAAAAAATACGTACAACGCACGTGTTCAAAAACTAGTATATATATATATATATACACGCACACACACACGCGTTTCTGGACACGTGCTTTGCACGTGTAGTCTATATTAATTCATATAAAATATTTAGAATAATTTTAATGCTATTAAAAAATACATATTTTCTGAACAACACAAAATTTTAAAAAATAAAACAAGCTCAAAATACATAAAAATAATTAATTTTATCTATACTCACACACACACACATAATATAAGCCGAGGAAATAAAAGAAGAATAAAATAGAAATATGGTGATCAAATAATATGATGAGAGATAGCTGAAATTACAGTATACCTTGAAAACTTGTTTTCACGATAATAAAATTCATACTCGTATATAGGAAATAAAATTTAAAAGGGGACTAACGTAAAATTCATACTCATATATAGGAAATAAAATTTTAAAGAGGACTAACGTGGTGTCAAAAGGAATAACAAAAAGGGTCAAAATAGAGTGGGATGAAAAGTGTAACAAAAAAAAAAGACATACTTTTTCAGTCTCGTTATTCTCTTCGACTAGCCAAAAAATAAACTAAATACAAATTGAGCTATGATCTTCTCAAAATAAACTTGCTCCTCTGCATCTACAAATTAACATATATCTTTATTTAACAAAAATAATGAAAAAAATTAGAAGAAAATACGTGGGGCAAAAAAAAAGATGAAGAAACTCATCTTTATATCTATGTTTCCATCTTCATCAATTCTCACCTTATGTTGAAGGGATTCAGTTGAGGGTTAAGATCAAACAAATGGTATTTATAACCGATGAAGAAGAAGAAAGGTCAAACATCATGAAATTAATTATTTTCATCTCTTTCGACCTTTTTAATGATAGATCTTAAAGAGACCAACGTAATAAATGGTACTCTTGACATTGAGTAATTGCAAAATGATAACGTAAATTGATGATCATTTTTAATAAATGACTTTTGATTTTTTTGTTAAATAGCACACCTAAGAAAAAAAAGAAGAAAAATGGTCAAAAATTTGATGAAAACAATTACTATTATACATCATTTGTATTGATATATGATTGTCGTAAAAAAAGGATAATATTTAATTTTAAAAAATTACAGAAAGTGTTTCCTAGACAAAATGCAAAATATATACAATTTCATGATACCCATAAAAATTTACATCGGAAAGAAAAAAGCATACCAATTTATGTTGTAAGAATTAAATAGATAAGCTTAATTAAATTTACAAAATTCTAATGAAAAAATAAAATATTTCAATTAATTTCAAAATTTACTTATACAATATTTTTAATCATATTAAATTAACTATTGAGAAAATTCATTAACAATTCAATTGTGTAACTTATGATTTTCTTCAAACGGTAAGTATTTGTCTATCCATTAAAAGATTGAGCTTTTAAATGCATCATCATATTTATTATTGTGAAAATCATTATTCACTAATGCACAACCATCACAATATGTTGACCATCTGAATGTTTTTTTTTTGTTTCATTTTTTTTATAAGGATGTGTAATTCCATTTTTTTACAAAAGATATTACCATGATATTATTTGTTTGAAGGGAAAAAAAATTCATTTAATAATTAATGAATAATTTTGATAATTCAATTTTTTATATTTGCGGTCTTTCACTTTTAGAATAATATAGAAATAGATTATTATTATTATTATTATTATTATTATTATTATTATTATTTATTTGTTATTTATTATTTATTATTTATTATTTATTATTTATTATTTATTATTTATTATTTATTATTTATTTTAACTTTTCACTCTTTGGCTTCCCACTTATATAGTAATAAATATATAAATATAATATGATATAATAAAATATTAATATTTAATTAAATTTTAATTTAGTAAAGGGGCAAAATATTAATTTAATTTTTCACTTTTTAGCTTCCCACTTATATATTAATATGATATACTAAAAAAAGATTTAAAGTTATACTAAAATCAAAAAAGAAAAATTATGTACTATATTGAATATAATTTCGGAAACCATTTTAATTTTATTTTGAAAAAAAAATAAAAGATATACTAGATTAGATTACAATACCGCAAAATATGAAAAAATTTAAAAATTGACCCATATTAAAAGCAATCACTTAAATATACTCATTAGCAATTTAGTCAGTCAAGTTGGTTAATATTGAGTATTTTTTCTCATTGATCAAATATTTTAACGAAGATTAACAAAAACTAGTATCTAAAAATATTTGATTATGAACACATGCAATTATCGTTGTCTATTAATTTGAAGTAAGTTTCAACTCTTGAATATGCCTCAAGACATGAGGTATAGAAGTTCCAACCAACATGTTCTTGGATGATTATGTGGTCTTGCATGACAGACATGGATTGATATAGAGAAAAGCATATACGGTAGAAGCAAGTTTGTGAAGAAGGTAAGTGATCGTAAGACTTTGATTGTTGTAGATGTAAAGCCTAGAATCCAAACCAATAAAACCTTCTAGAGGCAAAGGCTTAATTGAAGTCCAGAAGAAAAGGAGTATCTTCTTTTGGAAAATATTTAGTTATCATATTTAATTCAATAATCAAAATTGTTGAATGTATAAGATTATCATTCACTGTTTTAAGCTTGTATTTTCTTTTCATCATGTTCTTTTTCATATTGTACGCGCATATTTCTTTTAAAATAACAATGCCCCTTTTCAAAGTTTATATTAATAGCATGGAATACACGTGCAAACCACATGACCAATAATTATAGGATCATTAAAATTAATTGTCACGTGCATACTTTTAAAGATATTATTAGCGCCAGTATAAGATTTTGGTTTATTAATTGTTGTTATACTTCATTTGTAAGATTGGTCTTCTCTAACTTTCTACTTTTAGAAAAAACTCTTTCACATTCTACTCAATATAATTTTTAGTACATTTTTATTTTATGATGATATTATATATAAAATAATATTAGTTATTGTCATGTCCCAAACCCCTAGATGTTATTGGCGCCCAGCACATACCACCAACCAGGTCAAACCAAATTTTCATATCTTAATCATTAATTCACTACATTTAATAAAATCAAATAAGTACCCAACAATATGATAATTAATTACAAAATAACTAGTTTCTCCAATATTAATTTGAAATCTTGCCCAGACCCCACACTAGACCATGGAGCATCAAAGAGAAATTTCAAAAGAAAAGATATTAATAAATAAATGATGGAGACTCTTTAAGAGCTCCCACAAACAATGCAACAACTCACCTCAATAACTGGATCAACTTTAGCGAACTTGTTGGCTAATAGCTTAATCATCACCAATAGTATTTACATGGACATGCAGATAAGGAGTGAATTATACGTTAATATAACCCAGTTAGATCCTCGACCCACAACTTTTGTAACACCCCAAAACTTTTCTAAACCAAACTCAGACCCTAAATGAAAAATCAGGGGAAACCAGAAAAATTTTATCTCAAAATGACCGAAACAACGAGTCATTGTCAGAAGTAATGATCCATTGTTTGGGTCGTGGTCAGTCCTGTCACTTGTCCTTCGGGGACCAACGAGACATGGAACGACCCGTTGTGAGTGATAACGAGTCATCTTGTCACTCATTGCATTCTCAGCTCAAAGATTAGTTAAGCCCCTTTCCAGGAACCCACGAGTCAAACGATGAGTCATTGTTTGATGTAAAGACTCGTGGGGTAACTCGTTAGTTGGAGCTCCAAAAGGTTGTTGATAAACTCTTTCAGTGACAACGAGTGGCAACAACGACTCGTTATTCCACCGGGTTATGTCAAGCTCCAAAATCCTTCAGGATTCCAGTAGCAAGGATGAGAGGTGACAACGACTCGTTGTCTCAACCAATGAGTCATGGTGTCACCCGTTAGAGTGGGGGTCTAGTGTTTTTTTCAAGTCCCTGTTAGTGGCCACGAGAGGTACCAACGACCCATTGGCTCATCCAACGAGTCGTGGTCCCCTTCGTTTCCAAAATCCAGTAAGCCTAGAATTCAGGTCCAGGACCAACGATTGTCCCAACAAGTCGTGGTATTGACCAACGACTCGTTGTGTGACCCGTTGGATCCTATCAGACAGTTTTTTAGATTTTATTTTAGGATTATTTTAGTAACTTTTCATCTTTTTAATTCCTAAACTACTTCATTTTTTGGACACGTTTAGGAGATATTTAAAGCAGTGATCGACGTATTCCTCTCATTCCTCTCTCAACACTCAGACTCAGTACGAAGAAGTTACAAACAGACTTCTCAGGGCAAAGCTAGGGCATTCAATATTTTTCTCAATTTCTCAAGAATGTTTTTAGGAATCCTCTGCCAGGTATGTGGGTATTTAACAATGAAATTATTCTTTTCTTGTGCCCCCAAACTCTCCTAGAATTTCTTATCAGTTCTAGCCTCGAAGTTCGCCGTAGGGTTCAATTGTAAGTAAATTATGGAATTTCTTTCTATTATAATTCTCTTGAGTATTGAGGGTTGTTGTCAGTGATAATTTTGGTCATTATCTCCTTACATGAATTATTATGATTTTAGCCCTAGTTCTTGAATGTAGTAATTACGGTCTTGCTTAATTGATTAGACATTAATGTTGCTTGACTCTATCAGTGTTGGAATTCCCATGTTATTACTATCATATGAATTCTCAGTCTGTTGCATGCTAGTTCAGTCTTAGTCAAAATGTCAGTATTTTTAGTATCTTTTAGTAATGTCAGCTTATCAGTTTAACTATAGTCAATTCTTGAGGTGTTAATAATGCCTCCCAATTATCAGTTATCAGTTTGTTCTCTAAGCAGTTACGCCGCTCCCAGATAAGCAGCTCTGGCTAGTCTTATAACACCAGTTATAGTTATCCAGTCCAATAAGACTCTTAGGGTACTTCCAAATAAGTATCCCTGACCTAGTCTTGGGCCCCATCTTTGAGCTATCAGTTTAATAGTTGGGCTAGGACTATCCAGTGGGAGTAGGACTTAGTACCGAGAGAACCGGGGTTCCAGCGCACCCAGTATTCCAAAACTATGTTGCCACCATAGGTTATTTAGCCCAAATGGACCTAGACAGTGATCTCACAGTTCATGCCTTTATACTCTGGAAAGGTATATTGGGTCCTATCGATAGGGCGTATACATCTAACTCCACATTTAGCTCACGTGATTATATGTCGGTTATACACTCTCCCACTTGTCATTATAGTCTAAGTTCAGTTCAGATTAGTTTAACTTAGCTCAGTATCTCAGTTTCAGGACATGTTTATGACCATCAGCCAGGGTCATAATATCAATTATAGTTCAATTTTATCAGTTTACAGTATTCAGTTAGTCATTTCATGTTATTTCAGTATAGTTACTTATTCTTTCATGATTATTATATCTCTCACTTACTCAGTGCATTCGAAGTACTGACACATACTTTTCATGCTGTATCATATTATGATACAAGCGCAGGTTCTCAGTCTCAGCATCATCAGTAGTTCCTTCAGACGATATCAGCAGTAGTGTTTGGTGAGTCCTCATCTTCTAAGGACGATATTTGTTTTCAGTTAGTTCTTACTTAGACAGATTTTAGAGTTAGCTGGGGGCTTGTCCAGTAACTCATCAGTTAGTAGTTGACTTTCAAACACGTTATGCAGTATTGTTTCTTTTGATATATTGACTCTTATCAAACCAATATTTCTTGAATGATTGTATTTTTTTAAAAGCTTCCACTTATATTTACTCAGTTTACCAGTGTAATGATCGACCATGGGTTGGCTTAGGTCCCTTGTGGCACCAAGTACCGTGTCTCGTCTAGGGTATAAACTCAAATCATGACAAACTTGATATTGGAGTATTAGGTTTAGAGTATCCTAGGATGTCTTAAAGCCGCATCAACTAGAGTCATTTTCATGGGTGTGAAGCGCGCCACACTTATGACGTGAAGGCTACGAGGCATTATTAGGAAAACTCCCTTTTGTTCATACTCTTTATCATGCATTGAAGTCTAATTCCAGAAATGTCCTCCTAACTCATGCTCTATTCGTTTCAGTGAAACTATGCCTCCAAAATGAGAAAATGGGAGAAAAGCTGGCAATGCCAACCGACCTGCCCCACCAGCTCTAACAGCCCCTCAGGATGACCAAGTGTCCTCAGCAGAATTTTGAGCGACAATCCAGTTGTTGGCTCGGACATTGACTAACTAAGTGAACCAGCAGGTGGTTTCGGTAAATAAAAATGGGTCCGCAGCAGCTGCTAGGGTTCGAGATTTCATTGGAATGAACCCTCCATCTTTTCATGCCCTTAAAGTTGATCACACAAGCTCTCAAGTCCTCTCCCACCTTGGATCCATGAAAAGCTGGAGGGTTCATTTGGGTGAAATCCCGAACCCTAGCAGTTGCTGCGGACCTGTTTGTATTCACCGGAACCACCTACTGAGCCAACAGCTGGATTGCCACTCGGAATTCTGCGGAGGACACTTGGTCATCCTGAGGGTCTGCTGCAGCTGGTGGGGCAGGTCGGTTGGCATTGCCAGCCCTTCTCTCGTTTTCTCATTTTGGAGGCATAGTTTCATTGAAACAAAAAGAGCATGAGTTAGGAGGACATTTTTGAAATTAGACTTCAACACACGATAAAGAGTATAATAAAAGGGAGTTTTCCTAATAACGCCTCGTAGCCTCCCCGTCATAAGTGTGGCGCGCTTCATACCCATGAAAAGGACTCTACTTGACGCGACATTAAGACATCCTAGGACACTCTAAACTTAATACTATGATACCAAATTTGTCACGACCCGAGTCTATACCTAGGATGAGACACGGTACTTGGTGCCACAAGGGACCCAACACAACCCATGGTCTATTATTATACTGGTAAACTGAGTAAACATAAGCGGAAGCTTTTTAAAAAATACAATCATTCAAGAAGTACTGCATAACTATGTCTGAAAGCCAACTACAAACTGATGAGTTGTTGGGACAAGCCCCCAGCTAGCTCTAAAATATGTCTAAGTAAGAACTAACTGAAAAGAAATATCATCCTCGGAAGATGAGGACTCACCAAACACTACTGCTGATATCGTCTGAGGGAATTATTGACGATGCTGGGACTGAGAACCTGCGCCTGTATCATAATACGATACGACATGGAAATTATGCGTCAGTACTTTGAATGTACTGAGTAAAAATGAGATACAATAAGCATGAAATAATAAGTAATTGTATTGAAATAACATGAAATGACCAGTTGAATATTGTAAACTGATAAATAAACTACAACTGATATGGTTAATAATGACCCTGGTTGATTGTCATAAACATGTCCTGCAACTAAGATACTAAGCTGAGCTTTACTGATCTGAACTGAACTGAACTGAGACCGTACTAATAAGTGAGAGAGTTTATAACCAACATATAACCACGTGAGATAAACATTAATGTATAGGAATATACCTTTTCAGGGTATAAATGCATGAACTGTGAGATCACTGTCTGGGCCCATTTGGGCTAAATAACCTACATTGGCAACGTTGTTCTAGGAACCTGGATACAATGGAACCTCGGTCCTCTTGGTGCTAAGTTTTACTCCCACTGGATTGTCCTAGTCTGACTACTAAGCTGATAGCTCGAAGTTGGGGCCTAAGTCTAAGTTAGGGATACTTATCTGGAAGTACCCTAAGAGTCTTATCAGACCGGATAACTGTAACTGGTGTTCTAAGACTGGCCAGAGCTTCTTATTTGCAAGCGTCATAATCGTCTAGAGAAAAAACTGATAGCTGATAACTGGGAGGCATTACTGACACCTCAAGAACTGAGTATAGTCAAATTGATCAACTGACATTACTAGAAGATACTAAAAATACTGACATTTTGACTGAGACTGAACTAGCATGCAACTGACTAAGAATTCATATGATAGTAATGACATGTGAATTCCAACACTGATAGAGCCAAGCAACGTTAATGTCTAATCAATTAAGTAAGACCCTAATTACTGCATTCAAGAACTAGGGCTAAAATCATAATAATTCATGTTAGGAGATAATGACCAAAATTATCACTAACAACAACCCTCAATACTCAAGAGAATTATAACAAGAAGAAATTTCATATTTTATGGACAATTGAACCCTGACAGTGAACTTCAGGGCTAGAACTAATAAGAAATTCTAGGAGAGTTATGGGGCAGAAGGAAAGAATAATTTCCTTGTTAAATACCCACATACTGGTAGAAGATTCCTGAGAAAATCCTTGAGAAATTCAGAAGAAGATTGAATGCCCTAGCTTTGCCCTCAGAAGTCTGTTTTGTACCTTCTTCATAGTGAGTCTGAGTGTTGAGAGAGGAATGAGAGGAATACTTCGATCACTGCTTTAATTCTCTCCTAAACGTATCCAAAATGACGTAGTTTAAGAATTAAAAAGATGAGATGTTACTAAAATACCCTTGAAAGAAAATCTGGAAAACTGCACGACAAGAACCAACGGGTCACATAACGAGTTGTTGGTCGATACCACGACTCGTTGGGACCAGTCATTGGTCCTGGGCCTGAATTCTAGGCTTACTGGAATTTGGCAACGAAGGGGACCACGACTCGTTGGATGAACCAACGTGTCATTGGTACCTCTTATGGCCACTGGCAGGGACTTGAATAAAACACTGGACCCCCTCTCTAACGGGTGACACCACCACTCATTGTTGAGATAACGAGTCGTTGTCACCTCTCGTCCTTGCTACTAGATTCCTAAAGGATTTTGGAGCTTTACACCATGGGTGGACACAACGGCTCGTTGTATAAGACAATGAGTCATTGTTGCCACTCGTTGTCACTGAAAGAGTTTATAGACAACCCTTTGGATCTCCAACTAACGAGTCGCCCCATGAGTTGTTACATCAAACGACGACTCGTTGTTTGACTCGTGGCTTCCTGAAAAAGGGCTTAACTAATCTCTGAGCTGGGAAGGCAACGAGTGACAGGACGACTCGTTGTCACTCACAATGGGTCATTCCATGTCTCGTTGGTCCCAGAAGGACAATACAGGGCTGACCACAACCCAGACAATGGGTCGTTACTGCTGATAATAACTCGTTGTCTTGGTCGTTTTGAGATAAAAATTTTCTGGTTTCCCCTGGTTTTTCATGCAGGATCTGAGTTTGGTCTAGGAAAGTTTTGGGATGTTACAAAAGTGGTGGATCAAGGATCGTATTGAGTTATATTTACGTATAACTCACTCCTTATTTGCATGTCCATGTAAATACTATTGGTGATGATGAAGCTATTAGCTAGCGAGTTCGCTAAAGTTGATCAACTTATTGAGGTGAGCTGCTGCATTGTTTGTGGGAGCTCTTAAAGAGTCTTCATCATTTATTTATTAATATCTTTTCTTTTGAAGTTTCTCTTTGATGCTCCATGGTCTAGTGTGGGATCTGGGCAAGAGTTCAAATTAATATTGGAGAAACTAGTTATTTTGTGATTACTTATCATACTGTTGGGTACTTATTTGGTTTTATTAAATGTAGTGAATTAAGGATTAAGATATGAAAATTCGATTTGCCTGGTTGGTGGTATGTGCTGGGCACCAATCACATCTTGGGGTTAATTTGGGACGTGACAATAACTAATATGATTTTATATATAATATCATCATAAAATAAAAATGTACTAAAAATTATAATGAGCTGAATGTGAAAGAATTTTTTTTAAAAGTAGAAAGTTAGAGAAGACCAATCTTTCAAATGAAGTATAACAACAATTAATAAACCAAAATCTTATACTAGAGTTAATAATATCTTTAAAAATATACACGTGAAAATTAATTTTAATGATTGTATAATTGTTGGGCACGTTCTTTGCACCTGTATTCTATGCTATTAGTTCAAACTTTGAAAAAGGGCATTGTTATTTTAAAAGAAATATGCGCGTACAATATGAAAGAGAACATGATGAAAAGAAAATACAAGCTCAAAACAGTGAATGATAATTGCTATATATTCAATAAATTTGATTGTTGAATTAAATATGATAACTAAATATTTTCCAAAAGAAGGTGCTCCTTTTCTTCTGGACTTCAATTAAATTTCTGCCTCTAGAAGGTTTTGTTAATTTTGATTCTAGACTTTACATCTACAACAATAAAAGCCTTACGAGCACTTACCTTCTTCACAAAATTGCTTCTACTGCATATGCTTTCCTCCATATGAATCCATGTCTGTCATGCAAGACCACATAACCACCCAAGAACATGTTGGTTGGAACTTCTCTACCTCATGACTTGAGGCAGATTCAAGAGTTGAAGCTTATTTCAAATCAATATACAACAATAATTGCATGTGTTCATATCAAATATTTTTAGATACTAGTTTTTATTAATAAATCTTCGTTAAAATATTTGATCAATGAGAAAAAATACTTAATATTAACCAACTTGAATGACTAAATTGCTAGTGAGTATATTTAAGTGATTGTTTTTAATATGGGACAAGTTTTTATTTTTTTCATATTTTGCAATATTATAATCTTATCTAGTATATTTTTTATTATTTTTTCTCAAAAGAAAATTAAAATAGTTTCTGACATTATAATTCAATATAGTACAAATTTTCTCTATTTTAATTTAGTATAACTTTAAATCTTTTTTCAGTATATCATATTAATATATAAGTGGGAAGCTAAAAAGTGAAAAATTAAATTACCATTTTGTCCTTTTACTAAATTAAAATGTAATTAAATATATATTTAAATATTGCTATTTTATCATATCATATCATATCATATTCATATATTTATTACTATAAGTGGGAAGCCAAAGAGTGACCCTTGTCTAAAAAGAATTTTTTATACAAAATTCTGGAACAAATTACTACACCAAAATGAAGAAGGAAATATCCCCTCTAAAGAAATTATCAACACTATCAAGGCCTCTATTGAGAATGGAAGAAAGCAGGCCCAAATCATGGAGGATATTATTATTATTATTATTGTTATTATTATTATTATTATTATTATTATTATTATTATTATTATTATTATTATTATTATTATTATTATTATTATTATTATTATTATATAAGTAGGAAGACCTTAAGTTAAAAGTTAGATTATGAAAATACCCTTTAAATAATATTAATTAACTAAATTACCCCCTCATCCTAAAATTAAATTTTATATATAATAATTATATTTTATTTATTATATTATCATATTATAAAAGTAAAAAATTCAAAGTTAAAAGACCAATTTGTCCATCAAATATTGAGCGACTATTTTATCCTTCAATCTAAAATAATATTATAATATTTTATGTACTAAAGAATAAACTTAAATTATCATTATATATCATATATCATATATCGTATCATATCTATATATCATATTATAAGCAGGAAACCCTTAAAAGTTAATTTACGAAAATACCCTTCAAATATTGATCGACTAAATTACTCCTCATCCTAAAACTAAAATCTATACTTTTAAATATAAATATTTATTATTATTATTATTATTATTATTATTATTATTATTATTATTATTATTTCTACACTATTCTAAAAAGACCAAAAAATAAAAAATTGAATTATCAAATTATTCATCAAATGTTAGTGACTTTTTTTTTTTCCTTCGAACAAATAATATCATAATAATATCTTTTGTAAAAGAAATGGAATCGCACATCCTTACAAGAAAATGAAACAAAAAAAAAACCATTCAGATGGTCAGCATATTGTGATGGTTGTGCAATTAGTGAATAATGATTTCCACAATAATAAATATGATGATGCATTTAAAAGCTCAACCTTTTAATGGGTAGACAAATACTCATTGTTTGAAGAAAATCATAAGTTACACAATTGAATTGGTAATGAATTTTCTTAATAGTTAATTTAATTATGATTAAAAAAATTGTATAAGTAGATTTTGAAATTAATTGAAACACTCTATCTTTTCATTAGAATTTTATAAATTTAATTAAGCTTATTTATTCAACTTTTACAATATAAATTGGTATACTTTTTTTTTTCGATGTAAATTTCTATGAGTATCATGAAATTGTATATATTTTATATTTTGGCTACGAAACACTTTCTGTAATTTTTTAAAATTAAATATTATCCTTTTTTTCGACAATCATATACCAATACAAATGATGTATAATAGTAATTGTTTTCATCAAAATTTTGACCATTTTTCTTTTTTTTTTCTTAGGTGTGTTATTTAACAAAAAAATCAGAAGTCATTTCTTAAAATAGATCATCAATTTACGTTATCATTTTGCAATTACTCAATGTCAAGAGTACCATTTATTACGTTGGTCTCTTTAAGATCTATCATTAAAAAGGTCGAAAGAGATGAAAATAATTAATTTCATGACGTCTGACCTTTCTTCTTCTTTATCGGTTCCAAATACCATTTATTTCTTAAATACTCAATTGAATCCCTTCAACCTAAGGTGAGAATTGATGAAGATGGAAACATAGACACAAAGGTGAGTTTCTTCATCTTTTTTTTGCCCCACTTATTTTCTTCTCATTCTTTTCGTTATTTTTGTTGAATAAAGACATACGTTAATTTGTAAATGCAGAAGAGCGAGTTTATTTTGAGAAAAATTATAGCTCAATTTGTATTTAGTTTATTTTTTGGGTAGTCGAAGAAAATAACGAGACAGAAAAAGTATGTTTTTTTTGTTACACTTTCATCCCACCCTATTTTGACCCTTTTTGTTCTCAACTCCATCATATGGTAAGTATGCAAATTTAATATTTTCCTCCTCTATTAACTACTTTTGTTATTTCTTTTGACGCCGCGTTAGTCCCCTTTAAAATTTTATTTCCTACATATGAGTATGAATTTTCTTATCGTGAAAGAAAGCTTTTCAAGGTATATTGTAATTTCATGCTCTGAGTCTATACCCTGCACAAGACACGATTCTAGGAGTCACAAGTAACCCCAAGTCAACCCATGATCTATCATAACACTGGCAATCTGAGTAAAAACATAGAGGAAGCTTTAAAATAATAAAATCATTTATAAAGAAGAACTAAATCATAAAGTTTTAGTACATTTGAAAATCTGGATCTGTGTCTGTGTACGAAAGCCATCTATCTGATGAGTTGCTGGGACAAGCCCCTAGCTAACTCTAAGTCTAACTGAAAGAAAAATAACTGAAGAAAACTAATCATCGTCCTCGAAAGATGAGGAATCACCACTGGTGCAGGTGAAAACTCCTAGATGAGATCGGCTAACGATGCTGAGACTGAGAACCCACAGCTGTATCATAAAATGATACAATATAGAAGGTATGCGTTAGTACTTTGAATGTACTGAGTACGTAAGGAAAAACATAGCACAGAGAAATAATAACTGAACTGTAATGACATGCAATGACTAACTGAAATGCTAAAACTGAATAAACTGAAAAATACTGAGATGGTCAAAATGACGCTGTCTGACGGTCAAAGACATGCCCTAAATCTGTGATGCCAAATCTGAACTAACTGTACTGAACTGAGTAAACGGAGACTGTTCTGAACTGAGCTAATCTGAGATTGAACTTACTAGTGGGAGAGTCTATAATTGACATATAACCACATGAGCTAGACGTGGAGTCCGATGTATACACCCCATTGGTAGGACCCAATATACCTTGCCAGGGTATAAAGGCATGAACTGGGTGATCACAAGTCTGGGGCCATAAGGCCAACAAAAATAACCTACGGTGGCAGCGTAGTTCTGGGAACCTGGGTGCGCTGGAACTCCGGTCCACTCGGTGCTAAGTACTACTCCCACTGGATAGTCCTAGACTGAACTAGGCTGATAGCTCGAAATTGGGGCCTAAGACTAAGTCAGGAATACTTATCTGGAAGTACTCTGAGAGTCTTATCAGACCGGATTCTGTAACTGTTGTTCTAAGACTGGTCAGAGCTGCTTATTTTAAAGTGTCGTAACCGTCTAAAGGATAAACTGTAATCTGAAGCTGGGATTCTAAGGCTGGTCAGAGTTGCTCATCTAGAATTGTCATGACCGCCTAAAGAACCACTAAAATCTGATAACTGAGTCTAATACTGATAACTAGGAGGCACCACTGATACCTCAAGAATTAACTTAGTCAAACTGATCAACTGACATTTCTGGACAACACTAAGTCTAATAATCTGACTAAGACTGGACTAATATGTATATGACTGAAATTTCCATATACACTAACAATATGGGGATCTCAAAACTGATAGAATCAAGCTATAGGGAAACTAGTCCAACACGCAAGATTCTAAATTTTACTGACTGAGAACTAGGGATAAATCATTCCACTAGAACTGAGAACTAGGGCTAAATCATTATGGAAATAGGGAAAAATAAAGCAGTTAAAAATCATGAGAAATATTCCATTTGTAATCTTCAAGAAATTAGTCTCACAAATTACTACATTTTGAATCCACAAGGCTGAACTGATAGAGAAAATAGAGAAGATTTTTGGGACACAAGAGAAGAACTATTCCTTTGTTGAATTCCTACATACCTGGATAAGAAATCCCTTGAGAAAAAGGACTTGAACTTCTACAACTGACAAGGAGCCTTAGTTCTTGCTTAGAGAAGTAACCTAGGCTCTACGATCGATTTCTGAAAGTTTATGTGGGGAATGAGAAGGAAAACCATTTAATCCCTCTAATATCTATGAGATTATACTTAAAACAATGTAGTTTAGGGACTAAATTGGTGGAAAATTACAAAAATGTCCCTATAATAAAAATCTAGAAACTGACCGACAGGGAACCAACGGGTTACTCAATGAGTCATTGGTTGAAACCATGACTCACTGAGACTATTCGTTGGTCTTACTGCCTGGGGTTGGAATTTTTGGATCTGGTAACGGGGGATACCACAACTCGTTGGATGAACCAACGGGTTGTTGGTTCCTCCTGTGGTCACTGGACGAGAAAACTTGGAAGGCGTGACAACAGGTGACACAACAACTCATTGGTGGACCCAACGGGTTGTTGTGTACAGTCGTTACCTTTACTCGAACAAGTTTTGGATTTCTGAGCTTGACCCAATGGGTAGTCACAATGACTCGTTGTGGGACAAAACGGGTCATTGTTTCCACTCGTCACCACTGAAAGGGTTTTCTGGGTTCTCACCCAACAACTCACACAATGAGTCGTTGTTTCTGACGACGACTCGTTGGTTGAGTCATGGGGTCCTGGAAAACGGGTTCTGAGCTGGGGAACCAATGAATGACAGGATGACTCATTGTTTTTCATAACAGGTCGTTCCTTATCCCGTGGGTTCTCGATTAACCAAGTAGGGCTGACCACGACTGACACAACGAGTCGTTGGAGCTGACAACGACTCGTTGTCTCAGTCGTTCTGAGGTAAATTTTCTGGTTTCTTCTAGATCTTTCTTGCAAGGTCAGAGTCTAGTCTAGAAAAGTTTCGGGGTGTTACAATATCTCCCCCTTGGGATTATTCATCCTCGAATGAAAGCTGAACCTACTGGAAAACTAGGAAAAGAGCTATAATTCCCAGACTAAGACTATGAACTGGTTTTTGAAGGATTAACTGACTCCGAACTGACTTAACCATGCTAATAGAGATGATGCAACCAGAATGCATATAGAAAATCTGAATAGAGCTGATGAGTACAGAATTAAACAGAGTACTAAGGAGGGATTTAGTACCTGATGTTGGAACTAAATTGGAAGGGAATAAGTGAGGGTGTCTAGCCATCATGTTTGCTTCTGCCTTCCATGTGGCTCCCTCAACTAGTTGGTTCCTCTACAAGACTTTCACTGAAGCGACTTCCGTGTTCCTCAGCTTATGAACCTAACGATCAAGGATCGAACTGGGACCTCTTCGTAAGAGAGACTATATTTTATTCCCACGCTGTCTAATCACCCAACTGAAGTTGGATCAGCAATGCACTTCTTCAATAGTGACACATGGAAGACTGGGTGCATCGATGCTAACTCTGGAGGTAGTTCTAACTCATATGCCAGACAGCCAATTCATTTTAGAATTCTATAGGGTCCCATATATCTCAGACTGAGTTTTCCCTTCTTCCTAAATCTCATCACCCCTTTCATGGGTGAAATTTTCAGATACTCCCAATCATCCACTGCAAACTCTAACTCTCTTCTCCTCACATCAGCGTAGGATTTCTGACGGCTTTGTGCTGTTTTCAACCTCTCCCTAATAAATTGTACCTTTTGCATAGCCTCGTGAACTGAGTCCCGCCCTATCAGGGTAGATTCACCAACCCCAAACCACCCTATAGGAGATCTACACCTCTTACCATACAATGCCTCAAATAGGGCCATCTGGATACTGGAGTGGTAGCTGTTGTCGTACGCAAACTTAATGAGAGGTAGGTGTCCTCCCAACTGCCCTTCAAATCGATCACACATGCTCTCAGCATATCTTCCAAGGTTTGTATAGTCCGCTCAGCTTGTCCATCTTTCTGTGTGTGAAAAGTTGTGTTGAGCTTGACTTAGGTACCGAGTCCCTTCTGAAATGACTTCCAAAAATGCGAGGTCAACTGGGTACCTCTATATGAAATAATGGACAAGGTCACCCCATGCATTCTAACTAGATGCCGGATATAAATCCTAGCATAATCCTTGGCTGAGTCTGTAGTTTTAACTGGGAGGAAATGTGATGACTTGGTCATCCGGTCTATTATCCCCCAGATTGAGTCATGCTGCCGACGAGTTTGAGGTAGACCTGTAATAAAATCCAAATTCACTTCTTCCCACTTCCATGTGGGTATACTGATATCCTGAGTCATACCTCCCGGTCTCTAATGTTCCACCTTGACCTGCTGGTAGTTCGAGCATTTAGCTAAAAATTCTGCAATGTCTCTTTTCATGCCGTTCCACTAGTAAATATCCCATAGATCATGGTACATCTTAGTAGCTCCTGGGTGGATAGAATATCTCGAACTTTGTGCTTCAGCTAATATCTGTTGTCTCAGGTCACCCACATCCGGCACACAGAGTCTACCCTAATAAGAGAGTACACCATCTCCCCCTTGGGAGAAAGCTTCCACTTCTTTTCTGAGAACCTCCTTCTCAGCTTAAGCAATATGGGATCTTCATCCTGGCTTGACTTAACTTTAACTACCAACGAGGAATTTGATCCACTCTGCACCACTACTCTTCCCTCAGCTGCATCAACCAACTGCACTCCCAACCGAGCTAACCTGTGATATCCTTTGCCAGTTCCTTTTTTCCCTCTTCAACATAAGCCACGCTCCCCATAGACATCCTTCTTAGGGCATCAGCCACCACATTGGCTTTGCCCGGGTGGTACAACACACTCATGTCATAGTCCTTCAGTAGCTCCAACCATCTTCTCTGAAGAAGATTTAGATCTTTCTAACTGAACACACACTAAAGGCTCTTCTAATCGGTGAAAACATCCACGTGAGCCCCGTAAAGGTAGTGCCTCCATATTTTCAATGCAAACACCACTGTTGCTAACTCCAGGTCATGAGTCGGATAGTTTTTTTCATGAACCTTGAGTTATCTGGCGTAAGCTATCACCTTACCCCGCTGTATTAGAACACAACCAAGTCTAAATATGGAAGTGTCACAATACACCACGAACCCATATGTTCCTTCCGGCAAGGTTAACACTAGAGTGGTAGTGAGTCGAGTTTTTAACTCCTGGAAACTCTTGTCACACACATCTGACCACTGAAATTTCACCTTTTTCTGAGTCAACCTAGTCAGAGAGGGTGCAATAGAGGAGAAACCTTCCACAAAATGCCGGTAGTAACCGGCTAGACCCAAGAAGCTTCTAATTTCAGTTGAGGAAGTAGGTCAGGGCTAGTCTTTCACCGGTGCTATCTTTTGAGGATCTACCTGAATACCCTCACCCGATACCACGTAACCAAGTAAAGTCACAAACTTCAACCAGAATTCACATTTACTAAACTTAGCAAACAACTGGCGGTCTCTGAGTGTCTGTAGCACAATCCTCAGATGGTTAGCATGATTTTCTTCTCTTTTGGAGTATATTAGAATTTCATGAATGAATACTATGACGAACATGTATAGATATGGCTTGAAAACCTTGTTCATCAGGTCCATGAAAGCTTTGGGGGCATTAGTCAGTCAGAAGGACATAACCACAAATTTGTAGTGACCATACCAAGTTCTGACTGTTTTTGGTATGTCACACTCTCTGGCCCTTAGCTGATGGTACCCCAATCTAAGATCTACCTTGGAGAAACAACTAGCTCCCTGAAGCTGATCGAACAAGTCGTCAATCTTGGGTAGAGGGTACCTGTTCTTAACTGTGACCTTATTCAATTGACGGTAGTCGATACACATCTTGAGGGTACCGTTTCTTCCGCACGAATAATACTGGAGCACCCTAAGGAGAGATGTTGGGTCTGATGAAGCCTTTATCAAGGAGGTCTTTTGGCTGCTCTTTCAACGCCTTAAGTTCAGCTAGAGCCATTCTGTAAGGAGGGATGGAGATAGGCTGAGTGTCTGGGAAAAAGTCTATGCCGAAGTCTATTTCCCGCTCAGGAGAAACTCCGGGAAGATCTTTGGAAAACACGTCAGGGAACTCACTAACAACTGGAACTGACTTAATAGTTAGGGTGTCGGAGCTGGAATCTTTGACTAAACTAGATGATACATACAACCTTTCGAAATAATATTTCTAGCCTTAAGTTAGGAAATAAACCGATCCTTAGGTGCTGAACTACTGCCCGTCCACCCAAAAACTAGCTCATTAGGGAACTGAAATCTGACGACCCTAGTTCTGCAACCGACTGAGGCATAACAGGAGTATAACCAATCCATGCCAAGAATGAGGTCAAAGTGAACCATGTCTAACCCTACAAGATCAGCTGGAATGAACTTATTCAAGATTAAGACTAGGTAGTTTTTACATGCCCGACTGGCTCTAACTAACTCACAAACTGGGGTGGAGATTGAAATGGTTCTGAGAGGAACTCTAGACTGATATCAAACTCGACAACTACATACGGAGTCATGAACAATAGTGTGGCTCCTGAATCTAGTAGGGCATACACATCTAGATGGAAAAGGTGTAACATACCCGTGACCACGTTAGTTTGAGCTCTTCTTATCCTGACGAGAGGATAAAGCATAAAAAATGGTTTTGGCGCTAGCCTCCATCTGTACCTGAAGTGTTGTCCTGTTGAGCTGGTCGGCCTACTAAAGCTGCTATAATAGTGGATTATGATCTCCCCCATCCTGCTGACAGGCATTCTCTAAGATGATGACCAAGATGTCCACACCCAAAGCAAACCTCACGGCCATGAAGGCATTCCATTAGATAGTTCTTGCCACACATAGGGCAAGCTGGGTAGCGGTTGTTGGCGCTATAACTCTAGGACTGTGAGCCAGATGCTCCACTCCTCTGATCCTTACGGGACCTGAAAGTAGGGGCGCTGGCTGAAGTGGGTACTAAAGCCCTCTGCTGCTGCTGCTGCTGTGTGCGACTACTACTGCCAGACCTCTGGTGGCCATAATATGATTGGCCAGTCCTGTCCTACTTGTTCTCCCACTCCAAGTCTTTTAGTTTTTCTCTATCAATCTGCTGGGCATGAACGATGTGGCTGGAGAGACCAATATCTTTAATAAGCATTGCAGTCCTGCACTCCTTGAGGACCAAGTTCAATACTCCATTAACAAACTTCAGCATGCGAGCCCCTGGCTCGGCTACCATCTCCAGAGCATATCTAGACAATCTTGTGAACTCCAGTGCATACTCTTACATCGTCTGATTTCCCTAGTTCAGATTCATAAATTCAAACACATTAGCCTCCTTGAGCTCCCAAGAAAGAATCTGTCTTGGAAGGTTGTAGTGAACTCCTCCCACTCCATTAGTTCTGCTCCCGCTAGTCTTCCTTCCTTCCATTAGTCATACCAGATCTGGGCTATCCCTTTCAGCTGGTAGGCAGCCAGGTCGGCACTCTTCGAGGAGCTAACACCTATAATTCGGGTGATCTTCCTAATCTCATCCATGAACTCCTGTAGGTCCTCTCCCACCTTAGATCCATGGAAAACTGGAGGGTTCATCCGGGTGAAGTCCCGAAGTCATGCAACTGTTGCGGACCTATTAATATTGACCGAAATCACCCTATTGGTTCACCTAGTTTGTGACTGTCTGTATGAACAGTTGGATAGCCGCTTTAAACTCTGCGGAGGACACTGGGTTGTCCTGAGGGGCTGTTGGAGCTGGTGGGGCAAGTCGGTGAGCATTGTCGGCCCTTCTTTCATTACCATGTTGTGGAGGCATGATTTCACTAAAATGAAACAGAGCACGACTAAGGAGAACGTTTCTGGAATTGAACTTCAACGCACGATAAAGAGTATGAACAAAAAGGAGTTTCTAATAACATCTTGTAGCCTCCTCGTCATAAGTGTGGCGCGCTTCACACCTATGAAAAAGACTCTACTCGACGCGACTTTCAAACATCCTAGGATACTCTAAACCTAGTGCTCTAATACCAAGTTTGTCATGCCCCGAGTCTATATCCTGGATGAGACACGGTACTTGGAATCACAAGTAATCCCAAGTCAACCCATGGTCTATCATAACACTGACAATCTGAGTAAAAACATAGTGGAAGCTTTAAAATAATAAAACCATTTCTGAAGAAGAACTAAATCATAAGTTTTTAATACATCTGAAAATCTAGATTTGTGTCTGTATCTGAAAGCCATCTATCTGATGAGTTGCCGGGACAAGCCCCCAGCTAACTTTAAGTCTAATTGAAAGAAAAATAACTGAAGAAAACTAATCATCATCCTCGAAAGATGAGGACTCACCACTGGTGCAGCTAAAAACTCCTAGATGAGATCTGCTACCAGTGTTGAGACTGAGAACCTTCAGCGGTATCAAAAAATGATACAGCATAGATGGTGTCACGTCTCAAAATACCTCCTATACGTGACTGACACCCGCTAACATCACCCACAAGGGAGAACCAAGTTATCCATTTTACATGCTCATTTATATAAGTACTAAGAGAAATATGTGCAAGTCTAAACACATTAATCATTCTTAAATAGAAATACGGAATTCAATAGAATCAAAAATCAATCTATCAATTCATCAATCACTAAAATACTAACTGTCTAGCCCAAATTCCACAAAAGACCATAGAGCATCTAATAGAGTTACATGAATCTAACTGACGGGCATGCAAACCCCAATAAAAAAATATAGGCTATAAAATAGATAGAGCTGAAATGACAGCCTCCACGAATCAATGCAAAGGCTCGCCTCAGCATCAGAATCTACGCGAACGGACTCATCAACCACTAGTCTCACACTCTACAATTGTATCTGCATAGACATGCAAGTAAGGAGTGAGCTATATATAAATATAACTCAGTAATATCCCTGAATTGCCACTTTAAATACCCCTGGAACAAGTGTTAATATATATATATATATATATATATATATATATATATATATATATATATATATATATAGACACACAAAACTCACCACAAGCACATGAATTATATCATAATATAACCTTCAACAAGATTCATACAGTTAATTATCAAGAATACTATACATTTCAACACAATTTACACTGAGGGCTTGTCATGAATGACATCTATGCAAATTACTCCACATCACGATTCCACAACAGCATATACAATGCTCAGTATTGTCAAGAGGCATACATAATGCCAATACTGTTAAGAAGCATACACAATGCCAGTGATATCTAGGAAAATACCCAATGCTCCAACCTCATGGCTCATAGTCGTATCACTCCACGAATTAATTGAAATAAAGAAAGTTTTAGTGTGCTTAAATATAAGATATACACGGCTCGCCTCGAAGACCACTGATTTTTCCAAGCACACGCTGGTCCCAACACATGGACCAGGCAGACAAAACACATTTGTAAAACAAATTTGAAAAGCGAGCATTCAAAGCTTAAAGTCTCACTTAACTCGAATTCACAACTCAAGAACATTTTTCAAAAACTCAGAACTATGCTCTCGGGTCTCTGGATCACCTCAAACTACGCAAAAATGGGTTTAGAATGGTCAAAAATACTTCAGTAGATGTTTCCTTAATTTTTAACGAAAGTCAAATTCACAGTCAAAGGTTTGATTGAAAAAGTCAACTCTGGTCAACGGGGTAGAATTCCCGAACTATGACTACCAACAGATTCTCCTTGAAGAGAGGATTCCAGAACATTAATCAAAATCAAATTTTGATAATATTTGGCCTTTCAAATTGATGATTTGGGTTGAAGAACCCTAGGGCTAAACTTTCTCAATTATTCAAAAATTTCCCATGTTTCTACCCTGAAAACTTTCTTATATTTGCGTAATAAACTCATGAAAGATTAAGATCATTACCTTGATGATTTGGAATGAAAATCCCTATTTTTCTCTTCTCTTTTCCTCTCCTTTTCTCCCTTTCTTCTCTTTTCTTCTACTGCATTTTCTTTTCTTCTCTTCTTTTATTTTCCACGTTGTGCTTCTGGTTTCCAACCAGATCAACCCTTTTATTTCTTTTTTTCTCTTATTCCCTTCTTTTTTTGTGACCCTTAGTCCCTTTATTTATTTTTAGGCTTAAATTACAAAATTACCCTTAATGAAAATTTAGGTTATTACATTCTCCCCTTCATAAAATAACGTTCGTCCTCGAACGGTTCTAGAATCATACCTACAGTGTCAAATAGATGAGTATATCTATCTTGCATGTCTGCCTTAGACTCCCAAGTAGACTCCTCGGTTGGATGATTTTGCCACAACACTCTAACTGAAGCAACCTTCTTGGACCTCAATTGTCTCACTTGTCTATCAAGAATAGATATCGGACCCTCCTCATAAGTCAAATTCTCATCAAGCTCCACATCCTCTAGCTGGATCATATGACTATCATTATGAACATATCCTCTAAGCATGGACACATGAAACACTGGATGAACAGCGGACAATCTCGGAGGTAAAGCAAGTCTATATGCCACCAACCCGATCCGATCTAAAATCTCATAATGGCCAATATATTTAGGACTTAACTTACCTTTCCGGCCAAATCTCATAACTCCTTTCATAGGGGAAACTTTTAGAAAGACTTTCTCACCTTTCATGAACTCCATATTATGGACTTCCTTATCTGCATAAGACTTTTGTCTACTTTGTGTTGTCTTAAGTCGTTCCCGTATCAATGCAACTTTCTTCAAAGCTCGTTGAACTAAATCTGGACCTAATAATTGTGCTTCGCCAGTTTCAAACCATCCAATTGGTGAACGACACTTGCGACCATATAGAGCCTCAAACGGTGCCATCTGTATACTCGATTGGTAGCTATTATTATAAGCAAACTTCGCCAAAGGCAACTGATCATCCCAATGGCCACCAAAATCAATCGCACAAGCTCTAATAATGTCCTCCAAGATTTGAATAACCCGTTCAGACTGTCCGTCAGTTTGCGGATGAAAAGTTGTACTCAACTCGACTTGCGAACCCAATGACTTCTGAAAAGACTTCCAAAACTCAGCAGTGAATTATACACCTTGATAAGATACTATTGAAATAGGAAAACCATGAAGTCGAACTATCTCACAAAGGTAAATATCTGCTAACTACTTTGCGTTTTGAGTAACTCGAACTGGTATGAAATGTATCGACTTTGTGAGTCTGTCCACAATCACCCAACTGAGTCGTGTTTCTCAAAAGTACTTGGTAACCCAATAACAAAATCCATAGTAATCATCTCCCACTTCATCTCTAGGATAATCAAGTTTTGTATTACTCCCCCAGGTTTTTGATGTTCATACTTGACTTGTTGACAATTTAAGCAACTAGTCACATGCTTCAAAATATCAACCTTCATACCCTTCCACCAGTACAATCCACTCAAGTCTTGATACAGTTTTGTAGCACCAGAGTATCGCGAGCTATGAGCCTCTTCAAGAATCAGCTGCTTCACATCACCCACAATGGGAATACACAGTCTACCATGTCAAAGCATGCCCTCACCATTAATACAGAATGACTTAACACTCCCATTCTGCACTCAATCTCGTAGTCTACCGAGGTAATGATCTTCATATTGGCGAGTCTTGACTTGTCCAACTAAGGACGATTGCACCACTATACCTGTTTGTATCTTGCCCGGCACTATGTGAGCAATTCGAACTCCCTGATTGGCTAATGCTTGAATATCCATAACCATAGACCGCTTTTCAATAGTGAACCAGGCAAAACTATCCATGGACTTTCTACTCAAGGCATCCACCACCACATTCGCCTTCCCATAGTGATATAGAATGGTAAGATCATAATCTTTAAGTAACTCTAACCACCGTCGTTGTCTCAAATTTAGATCTTTTTGCTTGAATATGTATTGTAGAATCTTATGATCCGTATAAATTTCACATGGCTCACTATAAAGATAGTGACGCCAGATCTTCAGTGCAAATACGATTGCGGACGATTCCAAGTCGTGAGTCGGATAATTCTTCTCATGAATCTTTAGCTGTCAAGACGCATATGCCACCACTTTACCATTCTGCATTAAGACACAACCCAATCCGACTTGAGATGCATCACAATAAATAGTGAAACCACCCTCCATTGTAGGTAACGTCAAAATTGGAGTTGTAGTTAATGTGGCCTATAATTTCTAAAAACCTTCTTCACATCCATCAGACCATTGGAATACTACACCTTTCTGAGTTAAACGTGTCAATGGAGCAGCTATCTTAGAGAAGCCCTCCACAAACCTTCTATAATATCTAGCTAGTCCTAAGAACTTATGTATCTCTGTACGAGTACTAGTCTAGGTCAATCTCGAACCGCTTAATCTTCCTTGGATCAACTTGGACTCCATCCCGTGACACTAGGTGTCCCAAAAAGGAAAATGTACCCAACTAGAACTCACATTTCGAGAACTTGGCATAAAGCTTTCGTTCTATAAGTGTTTATAGCATAACTCTCAGGTGTTGTTCATGTTCTGCCTCACTCCGAGAGGAGACCAGAATGTCATCAATGAACACAATCACAAAGTGGTCTAAGTATGGCTTGAATACCCTATTCATAAGGTCCATAAATACCGCAGGTGTATTAGTCAACCCGAAAGACATCACCAAAAATTCAAAGTACCCATATCTGATCCGAAAAGCTATCTTAGAGATATCATCAATCTTGATTCTCAGCTGGTGGTTACCTGATCTCAAGTCAATCTTGGAAAAGTGAGTAGCACCTTGTAGCTGATTGAATAAATCATCAATACGAGGCAACGGATATTTATTCTTGATTGTAGCCTTATTCAGTTTTCTGTAGTCAATGCACATCCTCATTGTGCCATCTTTTTTTTTCAAAAATAACACAGGTGTACCCCAAGGTGATACACTAGGACTGATGAACCCCTTATCAAGTAGCTCTTGGAGTTGAACCTTCAATTCTCTCAACTCAGCTAGAGCCGCACGATATGGAGGTATAGAAATAGGATGAGTCCCTGGGACTAAATCAATGCTAAACTCAATTTCTCTTATTAGGGGTAGTCCAGGCAATTCTTCTGGAAACACATCAACATATTCTCGAACAATAGAAAAATTGTCAATAGTAACATCCTCCGCTCGAGTGTCATGAACAGTAGCAATAAAACCCAAACACCCATGATTAATCATTCGACGTGCCTTTACATAAGATATTATCTTTCCTTGGGTCACATGAGTCATATCTTTTGTTACACCTCGTAAGATCCTAACATTTAGTCGACATATTCGTACGTTAGTCAAGAGTTTTAGAGCATGACGCATACGAGAAAGGGCCCGGGAAAAGGTCGAACGAGCACAAATATCGAGGTTGCAAGGGAGAAGGCCAGACAAGCTGCTAAAAGGGAAACGTGTCACTGACCCTCTCCCTCCGTGATGGACTCCATGACACACCCGTAATATGGCGCGACATGGACCCCCATCCACCGTGCAAAGTTATATATATATATATATATATATATATATATATATATATATATATATATATATATATTAAGCCTTCTCAATTGAATTCATTTCATTATACAAGCTCCTCGACCAGAGAAGTAAAGAACGCCAGTTTCAAGTTATTTTCCTCCGACTATGCTGCCAAACGCCGTCTAAACTCAAATTAACTTTAGGTATCAAGTTCTAAGCCTACATGGAGCATTACTACAGAGTTATTTTCTTGAAATTCTCCTGGAAAATCGTAATCCTGCCGAGTAAAAGTTGTCAGAATTGCTCCAAATTAATTCCTATTCAGTCACAGGCTTCAAATGAGTATTTCTCCCTTCTGAATCCTCGGGAAACTATACGTTTTTATCTGAATTTCATTAATTTGAAAAACAGTTAATATTAGTATTATCAGTTATCATTTTTGCCGAATCTAGTATAGAAACTGGCCTCATTCTCCCAGTAATACTATTATAGTTGGAAAGGGCTATTGAATGCGAATTGAAACTTGCCAGTTAATCAGGAATCAGTAATCGAGGTATGTTAAGGTTAATTCCTTCGGCAAATTAGTTTCTATAGCGTTATGATACAGTTGAATCCCAGTAAGAGAGCTAGATGTCTTGTTGTTGTGAATAGCTATTGTTGTTAGCTGAGATAAGTACTTATGTTTAGTTTGGGATTGACTTTGCCTTATATAGCCTTCCATAACCAACCCCAGGGTTACTAGCTATGTCGACACCCGCCAGGGGCTAGATGACATCTCTCCATGGAGAGGGATGCTATCCGCGAGGGATGAAGATGAGGTACGAGGGCCCATACATTCCATTCCATGGCTGGACTATTTTATGTCGTATCGGCACCAACCCCCGTCGAGCCTGGTGCTTGGTGTGCAGACATCAGGAGTCCACTGGACTCAGACACAGCTATAGTTCAGGGGTCTAGCGGGCTCAGTTGCAGAACCAGGGGACTGGTAGGATGGTTATAGTTATTAGATGACTCAGTGTGACCTTGTTAGGAGTATATAGATTGAAGTATATTCGCCAGGGCTTATGGGGGCCCGAGTGGGTTTTTTTGTGCTGGTTGTACCTTCCAGCTTAGGGGGGCCAGGTAAGGTTCTTGTTTTCATTAGTACTGATAGATTGGACAGCAAGAAGTTCAGCTATTCAGGTAGTATCTCTATTCTTTTCATTCAATTACTTTCAGTTCCCTTTTATTCATTCAGTTATTTACAGTTACTGCCTTACATATTCGGTACATATTGTACTGACTCCCTTCTTGGGCGCTGCATTACTTGCCTACAGGTGTGGATAGACGCTGTTCAGGACCTTCCTAGTAGTAGGACAAGGTTAGCAGTGCAGTCGGCTCCTTTCCTCCGGAGCTAATAGTTAGAAGGTTTACTCTTTTGATTTTATAGTTTATGGGTAGGTTGAGGCTCTCTTTCGACCATTATATCACTCATAAAGGCTTGCAGATTATTTTTGATTTCCTTTGGTTAGTTGTTGTTGGCCGTGTGGGGCCCGTGTATGCTTTATTTTACGTGTTGGACATGTGGAGCCTTGTTTAGCTATCAGTTAGCGGCCTTATCGGCCATAGCTTAGGTTAGTGCTAGATTTACTCTATAGTTATAACTAGACATCATGTTGGTCTTGTTGGCCCGCATAGTATTCCCTTCTATTACCTATTTTTGGTTAGCCATTTTCTTTTACAGGTGGCTATAAGGCGTTGTCGGCCGGGGGCTGTGTTTACAGCCAAGATATATCCCGTTGTTTTCTAGATTTAAAGATTAGGCATGCAGCAGAAGTGCATAATCTCAGTCAGGTCAGTTCAGATCCTAGTAGGGCACCAGGTGCCAGTCATGCCTCCCAAGGTGGGGCATGACAAACTTGGTATCAGAGCAGGTCATATCCCAGGGATTCTATAAGCCGCACTAAGTAGAATCTTGTCTACGGATGTATTGTGTACCACATTCTATATACAGGAGACTTCGAGGCATGATATGATGGTTACTCTTTTTTCTATTCCAATCGTGCTATAGAGCTGTATAGTATAGGATTGAGTCCCTAAGCTTACCATATTCTGCTTGTCTACAGATAAATTTCATACATACAACAGACCATGACTAGCAGGAAGTTGGACGTCGAAGTAGGAGAAGGCACTAGCCGGGTGCCCCAGTCAGAGTCAGCCCGATCTGAGGGCGGCAGGGAGACTTAATCTTGGTCTCCCTAGTAGTCTCCGCCCCGTCAGGAGCCGCCCAGAGAAACAGATGCATCGGCACCACCTCCAGTAGTATCTATACCGATGGCATCAGATCAGGAGGTTAGGAGTGTTATTTTTATGATATCTCAAATGATGGATTCACAGTGGCATCTAGTGGCACCTGTGGTTGCAGAGTCTTCGGGAGGACCTGGTAGTTCGAGGGTCTGAGAGTTCCTCCATCTGATTCCCCCACAGTTCATAGGGACGGACCGAGATAAGGACCCTCAGGACTTTTTGGACCAGCTGCAACATACCTTTAGGGTAATGCATGCCACGCCGACGGAGTCGGTTGAGTTAGCGGTATTTGGGTTGTCGGAGATAGCAGTATTATGGTACGAGAGTTAGGAGAGGTCCCAAGGTAGAGACGTTCCCCCTCCGACTTGGTCCAGCTTTTCAGTGGCCTTCCTGGATTACTATTTTCCGCAATAAATCCGACAGGCCCGGGTAGATTAGTTTCTACATTTGGAGCAAGGTTCGATGAGTGTTCGGGAGTATGCTATGAGATTTGACTCTTTGGCTCGATACGCACCAACGTTTGTAGATACTATGCCAACCAGGGTGCACCAACTCATTATGGGGATACTCCCAAAGTACATAGAGACTTGTATTACAGCCACTCTGCGAGAGGACATGGATATTGCCGGTGTCCAGGCATTCGCTTAGAATATTGTGGGAATCAGGCAGCGGCAGCAGGAGATAGAGAGGGAAAATCAAGAGCAATGCTGCAGGGCTAGACCTAGTGACACTCGGGCAGAGTTTCAGGGCGGACCTCGGTACGAATATTAGGCAGACCACCTAGACACCGACCTCTACAGCAGCAGCAGGGTGGCAGACTAGGCCATCAGGGGGAGTCAGGACCCGGCGAGAACTCACAGCCATCGGGTTCGCAGCAACAAAGAGGGTCAGAGCAGAGTAGATTCACCATGCCACCCTGCCCTATCTACAGTCGACATCATCCCAGGGCATGAAGGTATGGTTCTTCGGCGTGTTACACCTGTGGACAGGAGGGTCACCTGATGAGAGACTATCCAGCCAGGGGTCAAAGTGATCGGGACGGACAGGACAGATCTTTAGCAGGGTCACGTGCCCCAGCATCTCCAGCATGGCGTAGGCCCTCAGCTCCAGCCAGCAGAGGCCGAGGCAAGTCAGGGGCATCTAGCTCAAGCACCGGTCTAGATCGCACTTATGTTTTACCATGGCGACAGGAGTCAGAGTCATCGCCGAATGTGGTGACAGGTATGATGGACATTTTCTCTCATTCTGTTTATGTTTTGATAGACCCAGGTTCCACTTTGTCTTATGTGACGCCACCAGTAGCCCAAAAATTCGGTATCACGCCAGAATTGCTTCAGTGATCTTTTTCAGTGTCCACACCCGTCGATGATTCTATTATAGCTAAAAGGATCTACCGGAGTTGTACAATAGAGGTTGTTGGTCTCCAGACTTTTGCAGATCTGGTGGAATTAGAAATGATTGATTTTGATGCAATTATGGGTATGGATTGGCTAGCACCATGTTATGCCAATGTAGAATGTTGGACCAAGACTTTCCGATTTCACTTTCCAGGGGAGGTAGTACGGGAGTGGAAAGGCAATGCAGCCACGTCAAAAGGTAGGTTTATATCCTATCTTCGGGTGAGAAAAGTTGATAGCAAAGGGTTGCATGTATCATATTATTAGGATTCAGGATGTTCAAGTAGAATCCCTGACTCTTCAGTCTATTCCAATAGTCAATGAATTTCCAGATGTATTCCCATATGAACTTCCTGGTATTTCCGCAGAACGGGAAATCGATTACACTATCAACCTACTACCAGGTACTCAGTCTATCTCCATCCCTCTGTACCGAATGGCTCCTGCTGTGCTTAGAGAATTGAAGGACCAACTGAAAGATCTGTTGGATAAGGGCTTCATCAGGCCAAGCACTTCACCATGGGCTGCGTCAGTTCTGTTTGTAAGAAAGAAGGATGGCTCCCTCCGCATGTGTATAGATTACCGACAACTAAATAAAGTCACCATTAAGAATAAATACCTATTTCCCAGGATAGACCACTTGTTTGATCAGTTACAAGGGGCAAAGTATTTCTCTAAGATTGACTTAAGATCTGGGTATCACCATGTGCGGGTTTGGGAGAGAGATATCCCAAAGATGGCCTTCAGGACCAGGTATGGCCATTTTGAATTCTTAGTTTTGTCCTTTGGGTTGACGAATGCTCCTGCAGTGTTCATGGATCTGATGAACATCTTCAGGCTGTAGCTGAACTTGTTTGTGATAGTATTTATTAATGATATTCTGGTGTATTCTCGTTCAGAAGCAGAACATCGAGATCATTTGTGAATGGTGCTCCAGATTCTCAGGGATTTCCAGTTATACGAAAAATTTTCTAAATGTGAGTTCTAGCTGAATTCTATGGTCTTTTTGGGCCATATCATGTCAGAGGCTGGTATTCAGGTAGATTTACAGAAGATCGAGGCAGTAAAGACATGGCCTAGACCTACAACTCCGACTGAGGTACACAGTTTCCTGGGATTAGCTGGCTACTATAGAAGGTTTGTAGAAGGGTTTTCGACCTTATCAGCGCCCTTAACCAAGTTAACTCAGAAAGTAGCTAAATTTCACTGGACTAAAGCGTGTAAACAGAGTTTCCAAGAACTGAAGAACATATTGACATAAGCATTAGTACTAGCATTGCTAGAAGGATCAGAAGGTTATGAAGTGTATTGTGATGCTTCAGGTGTTGGGTTAGGGTGTGTTCTGATGCAACACGGTAAGGTAATTGCTTATGCTTCGAGGAAATTTAGGAAGCATGAAAAACACTATCCCACTCACGACCTGGAGATAGCGGCAGTAGTTCACGCCTTAAAAATTTGGAGACACTACCTGTATGGGGTACACATGGACATTTTTACTGATCATAAGAGCCTCCAGTACATCTTTACACAGAAAGAGTTGAATCTGCGGTAGCGTCGCTGGTTAGAACTGTTGAAGGACTACGACGTGAATATTTTATACCATGCAGGGAAGACTAACATTGTAGCAGATGCCCTCAGTCATAGATCCATGGGGAGTTTAGCACATTTAAGGCCCGAACAGCAAGAGCTGGCCCGAGAATTGCCCAGTTAGCCAACTTAGCCGTCTGAATAGTGGACTCGGGAGACAATGGGGCTATAATTTAGAATACAATAGTATCATCCCTAGTTGCAAAGGTAAAAAAATGGCAGTACGAAGATCCTTATTTAGCATAGCTCGGAGATAAGGTACATCAGGGAGAAGTATCAGCTTTCAAGGTAACTGAGGACGGGGTCTTGACATGTAAAGGCCGCATCTGCATTCCAGATGTGGTAGAACTTCACCAGCAGATCATGGAAGAGGTACATTATTCCTGTTATTCTCTTCACCCAGGTTCAACAAAGATGTATCATGACATAAAAGAGATTTACTGGTGGCCAAGAATGAAAAAGGGTGTAGCAGAATTTGTAGCACAATGCCCTAACTGCCAACAAGTAAAGGCTGAACATCAAAAACCCGGCGGATTGACACAGGAAATAGCAGTGCCTATGTGGAAGTGGGAAGTAATCAATATGGATTTTGTGACAGGTTTACCCCGTAGTAGACATATATTTGATTTCATCTGAGTAATTGTTGATAAATTGATGAAGTCAAATCATTTTATGCCAGTTGGGTCTACTTTCTCAGCTGAGGACTATGCCGAGTTATACATTAGGGAAATAGTTAGACTACATGGTGTTCCTATTTCTATCATTTCTGACAGAGGAGCACAATTCACAGCTAGATTCTGGCAGTTATTCCAGAAAGGTTTGGGAACACAGGTTAACCTGACTACAGCATTCCATCTTCAGACAGACGGGCAGGTGGAACGTACAATTTAGACACTTGAAGACATGATGTGAGCATGTGTGTTAGACTTCGGGGGAAGTTGGGTTGAACATTTACCCCTTAGTTTTTGCTTATAATAACAATTAGTATTCTGCAATTCATATGGCGTCGTACGAGGCCTTATATGGGCGGAAGTGCAGGTCTCCTATTAGTTGGTTCGATGTTGGAGAATCAGGGTTAATTGGACTAGACATAATCCATCAGTCAGAGGAGAAAGTGAAGCTTATCAGAGAGCGCTTGTTGATAACTCAAAGCCGCCAGAAATCTTACTCTGATGTACGGCGTAGAAACCTGGAATTCAATGTAGACGACTAGGCATTTTGGAAGTTTCGCCAATGAAGGGTTTGATGAGGTTTGGTAAAAACGAAAATCTTAGCCCGAGGTTTATTGGGCCGTATCGGATCCTCCGAAGAATAGACCAACTGGAATATGAATTGGATTTTCCTTCAGAGTTAGAGTTTGTTCACCCGGTCTTTCATGTATCGATGCAATGGAAGTGTATAGGGGATCCATCCCGATATGTGCTAGTTGAGGATGTCCATATTACTGAAAAGTTGGCCTACAAAGAAGTTCCAGTGGCCATATTAGATCGGCAGGTTCGTAGGTTGAGGACTAAATGTCACACCCCACCTTGGGAGGCATGACTGGCACCTGGTGCCCTGCTAGGACCTGAACTGCTAAGCTGACTGAGCCTAAGCACCTCTGGTGCAGGGATGACTCTAATTCTGGAATCAAGAAAACAACGGGCTATATAGCGGCTGTAAATACAACCCTCGGCCGACAAGACCTATAGCCCCTGTGAAAATAAACAACTAACCAAAGACAAAAAAATATATAGGGAGTTCTATGCGGGCCGACAAGGCTGCCAATCAACAGCTAAACAGGGCCCCACACGGCCAACACACATCATCTAAAGCACATATGGGCCCCACACAGCCGATATCATCTAACCACAGGGAAGTAACACAATCGATGAGCCTCTAGGAGTAATAAGATGGTCGGTACAGGGCCCCAACCTACCAATATTGTACAAACAAAAGGAATAAACCTCTATCACACCAGCCTCGGAAGAAGGGAGCTGACGGTTCTGTATGGATGACTAGAACTACGAGGGACCTGCTCCTCGTCTATCTGTACCTGCAGGCAAGTAATGCAGCACTTGGGAAGGGCGTCAGTACAATATATACCGAATATGTAAGGCAATAGATAAGCTGAATAGGACTAGAAGTAAATAAAAAGAAGAGCTGAAATATTAACCTGTACGCTTGCTAATTTGTCATCTGCATCTAACTGACACTACATGCACATAAGCTAAGACTGTATACCTACACATTTATAAACACTACATCTAGCAGACAAGAATTCATACAAGAACCCCACCTGGCCCCCATAAGCCAGGAGGTACAATCAGCACAGAATAACTCGTTCAGGCCCCCATAAGTCCTAGTGAGCACATCTCAATCTATATACCCCTACTCAGGTGTCTACAACTCTACTGGTATCATAGCCAACCTACCAGTCTCCTGGGTCTACCACTGGGCCCGCTTGGCCCCTGAACTATAGCTGAGTCTGAGTCTGAGTCCGGATGACTCTTGATATCTACACCCCGGGCATAAACGCTCGGCGGGGGTGTGTATAAGGCCAACCACAGCAATATGAGGATCTGGATCCCCATCTTCGTCCCTTGCGGATGGTATGCCTCTCCGTAGAGCGATGTATCCTCGCCCCTGGCGGGAAAGTGACACAGTTATTAACCCTCGGGCGATCATGGAAGGCTCCTAACTGAGGGCAACCCCAACCCAGGTGTTATACTAACACATAAATCTATCTGTATAAAGAGAGCATATCTGGCCTTCTGGGCCTCATGCTAGTGCTACTCGCTTCTGGGATAATCTGTATGGCTGTCTGCAGGCACGCCATGCGCCCGTATCTGATTAGAGGATCCTGATAGTGATCATGATCTCTAATAGTATGGGATGAATAGAGCGAGGTCTGGAGTGGCCTAACAACACTCTGAATGTCCCACTTGGACCTCTATAACTCATGAATAACTGTGGGGTTGCAGGTAGCTAACTACTTTGTTCTTTTAATTGAACAACTATAGAACTGGGCTTGGTCGAACTTGCTTCTACGCGATCGGTCCCTGGTCCTCTATAGGGAGCTTACCGATCTCCTTAACTTGTGGTAAACACTGTACTAGCAGAGTACTACTGACTCCTTAAGCCTTATCTGGATTCACTCGGATCTATATTACTTTTCTGGGCAATTCTCAGTCTCATAGGCAATTCTATATAGACTGGCCCTCTCCTAGCACTCTGTACCTAAATACCTTACAAGAACAGGCTAGGGTGCTAGCCCATCACTGACTACTGATGTGGACCCCTCCTTGGGGCACCCACGGGTTTATCTGACTCGGACGACTGGGCTGGCTTGCTGGCGTCCTACATGATAACTGTTAGTTTGACTAAGACTGACAATCACTGATAAGGCTAAAGGGATGGCGGGCGATCACTCAATACATTGGAGAACACTGGTGTCGCTAACTCTAGAATATACTTTTTTGTCTCTATTTATCGTTCTGGAATGTGCGATAACGTCAATTACCTCTAGGGATGCTTTCCTGCCAATACAGGCGCCAACTGGTCTTTAGACCGCCTAACTGCGCCCATACTGTTTAACCAACTAACTCAGGACAATAACTCTTACGAGCTTCTGAAGTCTAGGCCTGGCAACAAACATATAATTCTACCATTACGATAAATCGTGAACTAAAAGAGTTTCTATAGCGTCATATGTAAATCACATTTAACCTGCTCCCTTTTAGCGAGGGGTCCTGCAGTACGATCTATATATGTTTTCTAGCAGCTAACCATAATTTATGTAACTGTAATCCCTATTACCAGCTACTCTCAACATATCTGATATTTATATATGTATATAAAGTAACAGCTAATTACAACGTATCGAATTACAATCTGATGGTAGAAACCGTCCGCAGCATCTGAGATCGTTATTTCTATTTGAGAACATAAGTCGTAACACTGTATGACAAGGATACTTGCCGAGAGTTAAGCCTTACATACCTCATTCGTCGTTTTTCTAGCTAATTGATGAGTATCAGCTCGTATTCAACAGCCCTTCTCAACTGTAATCATATTAATAGAAGAATAGGGCCAACTTCGTTACTAAATCCAAAGAAAACAATAACTTTATATGTATATACTGACTATACTTCAACTTATCGAAAGACGATCAAAAACTCATAATTTCTCGGGAATCTAGAAGGGAGAAATACTTACTTTAAGCCTAGGATCGTATTGACACTAGTTTGGAGCAATTCCAACAACTCTGGCTCGGCAACGATGATTCGCCGGGTGAATTTCATGAAACTAACTCCGTAGAAATGCTCCCTACAGCCTTATACTTTGATACCCAAAGTTAATTTGGATTTGGACGGCGTTTAACGGCGTAATCGGATGAAAGTTAAATGTTCTCCCTCGTCCTCACCTCTGCTGGTCGTGGTTTACTTGAGAAATAACATGAAATCTAAGGGTGAGGCCTATATATGCTTGAACCAGCATACAAAGCAACGTGGCACGCTAGCCAACGCACTGATTCTGCTCCGTGCACGTTGGCTAACGCGGAGGAGCAGCTCCGTGCCATTTTTCCCCTCTGGGCAGCTTGGTTCGGCCTCCTCTCGTGAAATCTCGACTTCGCACTCGTTCGGCCTTTCCCCAGGCCCTTACCTTGTACATATGGCACTCTAAAACTCTCAACTAACAAACGAATAGGCTGACTAAATGCTAGAAACTTACAGGGTGTAACACTAAAGATGTCGCCTCTGTTAAGGTACTATGGAGAAACAAGAATAAAGAAGAGATGACTTGGGAAGCTGAGGATGATATGAAGTCTAGATATCCTCACCTGTTCCAGGGTTAGTCTGGACTATGCAGTTAAGGTAAAGTTGTTGTTCAGCTGTTACTTTATGATTTATGTTGTTTATACTATTCAGGTGACTACCATTTTGTTGTAAAATAGTTGCTATAGTGTTATGTAAAGGTCCTGTATTGGACTTTTTTATGTTTCAGGGTTTTCAGATAGTCCATAATACAGGGGAGATTCTGCCAAAATTTTTCTGGAACAATAGTGAAAAGAGTTAAACTCCTGTAAGCTGAAGTTGCATTCGAGGACAAATGTTCCTAAGGTGGGAGGATGTTACACCCCATAAGCTCCTAACGTTTAGTCGGCATATTCGTACGTTAGTCAAGAGTTTTAGAGTATGACATGTACGAGAAAAGACCCGGAGAAACATCAAACGAGCGCGGAATCGAGGCTGCAAGGGAGAAGGCCAGACAAGCTGCGAAAAGGGTAACGTGTCACGGACCCTCTCCCTCCGTGATGGGCTCTATGACACACTCGTAATACGATACGATGGGGTTCCGTGTCATGGATATATACATATATATATATATATTAAGCCTTCTTAATTGAATTCATTTCATTATATAAGTTCCTCGGCCCATAGAAGTGAGGAACGCCATTTTCAAGTTATTTTCCTCTGATTACGCTGCCAAACGCTGTCTAAAATCAAATTAACTTCAGGTATCAAGTTCTAAGCCTATAGGGAGCATTACTACGGAGTTATTTTCTTGAAATTCGCCCGGCAAATTGTAACCCCACCGAGTAGAAGTTGTCAGAATTGCTCCAAATTGATACCTATACAGTCACAGGCTTCAAGTAAGTATTTCTCCCTTATGAACCCTCGGGAAATTATATGTTTTCGGCCGAATTTCGTTAAGTTGAAGTATAGTTAATATTACTAATATAAGTTATCAGTTTTGCTGAATCTAGTATTGAAACTAGTCTCATTCTCCCAGTAATATGATTACAGTTGAAAAGGGCTATTGAATAAGAATTGAAACTCGCCAGTTAATTAGGAATCGGCAATCGAGGTATGTTAAGGCGAATTCCTTCGGCAAGTTAGTTTATATAGAGTTATGATACAGTTTGAATCGCAGTAAGAGAGCTAGAAGTCTTGTTGTTGTGAATAGCTATTGTTGTTAGCTGAGATTAGTACTTATGTTTAGTTTGGGATTGACTTTGCCCTGTATAGCCTTCCATAACCAACCCAGGATTACTAGCTGTGTCGACACCCGCTAGGGGCTAGATGACATCACTCCAAGAAGCGGTATGCTGTCTGCGGGGGACAAAATGAGGTCCGAGGGTTCATACAGTCCGTTCCATGGATGGACTATTTTATGTCATATCGGCACCACACCCCCATCGAGCCTGGTGCCCAGGGTGCAGACATCAGGAGTTCACTGGACTCAGACACAGCTACAGTTCAGGGGTCGAGCAGGCTTAGTTGTAGAATCAGGGGACTGGTAGGTCGGCTATAGTTATTAGATGACTCAGTGTGACCTTTTTAGGGGTATATAGATTGAAGTGTACTCGCCAAGTCTTATGGGGGCCCGGGTGGATTATTTTGTGTTGGTTGTACCATCCGGCTTATGGGGGCCAGGTAAGGTTCTTGTTTGCATTAGTACTGATAGATTGGACAGCAGGAAGTTCAGTTATTCAGCTAGTATCTCTATTCTTTTCGTTCAGTTACTTTCAGTTCCCTTTTACTTATTCAGTTATTTACAGTTACTGCTTTATATATTCGGTACATATTGTACTGATGCCCTTCTTAGGGCGCTGCATTACTTGCCTGCAGGAGCGGATAGATGCGGTCCAGGACCTTCCTAGTAGCCAACCAGTAGGGTTGTGCAAATTAACGGTTAAACCAATAACCCGAACCGATAATTGAGTTATTGGATTAATGATTTGGGTTATTGGTTTAACGATCTGATTATCAATTTACTATTCAAAGTTATTGAGTTATTGGTTCAGTTATCAATTTGATCACTTTTTTTAACGGGTGAACCGATAACCGAATAATAATTTATTAAATTATAATTTTAGCCTTCAATGTATAAAGTATCCAAACGAGAATATGAAATGGGTGTTGATGAAAAGTAAAGGGGATGGTGTTTTAATCTAAATTAAAGTTGATTCCTTTAGTTAAGCTAGTTCTATATATTTTTTCGCTTTTCACCCACTTTTTTCTAGCTAAACATACTTATAACTTATGAGATTTTTCATGTGAGATCTTAAAGGTTAACCTGATAACTGAACCAATAACGCTCAATAACCCTTAATCAATAACTGTTTAACTGATATCTTAATGGTTCTTTAACAGTTTAGCATGTCTACCAACCGAAAACCGATAAGTAAAATCGATAACTTTTAAAACTGAACCAAACCGACCGATACATAGCCATACCAGCCAGGTTTAGCAGTGCAGCCGGCTCCTTTCCTCCGGAGCTAACAGTTATAAGGTTTACTCTTTTGATTGTACAATTTATGGGTAGGTCGAGGCCCTTGTCTCGACCATTATATCACTCCTAGAGGCTTGCAGATCAGATTCCCTGTGGTTAGTTGTTGTTGGCCATGTGGGCCCCGTGTATGCTTTATTTTACTTGTTGGCCGTGTGGGGCCTTGTTTAGCTGTACGTTAGCAGCCTTTTCGGCCTTAGATTAGGTTAGTTATGGATTTACTTTATAGCTATAACTAGACATCATGGTGGTCTTGTCAACCCGCATAGGATTCCCTGCTATTACCTGTTTCTAGTTAGTTGTTTTCTTTTACATGTAGCTATAAGGCCTTATCGGCTGGGGGCTATGTTTACAACTAAGATATAGCCTGTTGTTTTCTTGATTTAAAGATTAGGCACGCACCAGAAGTGCATAAGCTCAGTCAGGTCAGTGCAGATCCTAGTAGGGCACCAAGTGCCAGTCATGCCTCCCAAGGTGGGGCGTGACACCTTTCCACACTAAAGGTGGCCCTCTAGGAAAATTAAAATGTATAAGCTTATCATAGTAATCAACCAAAGCATAACATGATGACAATCAATCCATACCCATAATCACATCAAAGTCAGACATCGGTAACTCTAGTAGATCAACTACGGTGTCCCTATCTTGAACCGATATTACACAGTCTCTGTAAACTTTGTGCACTGCCGAAGTCTCCCCCACTGGGGTCATAACCATATATGGCACAATAAGATACTCAACTCTTTGTTTAAGAATATAGCAAAAGATGGAGATACATATGGATACGTAGAACCAGGATCAATAAGAGCATATGCCCCATTAGAGTTGACAATAATAATACCTGTGACTACTACATTGGATGCCTCAATATCTTGTCTGGCCATAGCAAAGAATCTCGGTGGTCCACCCGCTCCCTACGCAACCTTTGCACCCTATCGACCCTGTCCGCGAGCACCTGCTGAGCAGCCTCAGCTGGCTGAGCCTGAGTATGTATACCCGTAGCAGTTCCCTGCAACTGTTTCATAGCCTGACTAGTACCAGAATTTCCCTTAGGACAATATTTAGCAATGTGTCCCTATTCACCACAAGTAAAACGAGCCCTGTCTGGTCCAAAGCAATGACTATTATGAAATCAACCACAATTAGAACATCTCAGATGTTTTCCAGACTAAAAGGAACTGTTGCCCTTCCTCTGCATCTGCTGCTGACCCTATTTAGCTAGATAACCACTCTTGGAGGACTGCACCACCGACTCTAACTAAATAGGTCTGGATTGCCCCCGATGGAAATAGCTTTTTCCATTAGATGGAGAACCACTAAACCCTCATGTGTTACACGCCTTTTTGCTTTCCCGCTCAACTTTTTCCATTTCTAAATAGCACTCAAAACGAAGAGCAGTATCAACCATATATGAATAGGTACCACCTCGCATATCTCATATCACAGGGCCACGATAACGATGTTCAAGTTCATCTACAAAATGTCTCACCTTCTCCCTCGGGTCTTCAACTAAAAATGGAACATACATGGATAAATTAGTGAACTTAGCCTCATACTCTGTAAATGTCATGGAGGCCTGATGTAGGTTATTGAACTGACATCTCATGTCATCTTGTTTGCTCAATGGAATGAACCCATCCTTAAACATTATGGAGAACTCTAACCAAGTGATCGGTGGTAACCCTTCTTGTCTACCTCTCTGAATTGAAGTCTACCATGCCTCTGCTGACCCTGAGAATAGGAAAGTAGTAAATTCCACACCACGAGTCTCTTTCAATCCCAATGTAGTCAGTATCTTTTCACAACGGTCAATGAACTTCTGAGGCTCAATAGAAATTGGTGTTCCATCGAACTCTGGTGGCTTAAGATCTATGAAATTTTTAAGATCTTTCAATTGCCTAGTAGTGGTAACCGACTGAATAATCATCTGAGGGGTCAACTGAGGTGTCTTTGTAGCTGCCACATTCAACTGGACTTGTGTTTGAGTTTGTGAAGTAGTCCGAGGAACTGGGAGTCCACCATTATTAGCCACCAATGCCTCCAACACATTCAACAGTCTAATCACTGTGTCTGCAGGCAAAGCAATAGTTGACACTGTCGATGGAGTGTCCTGAACAACCTGTTCCTGCACTCTCTCTTGAGCAACAACTTGGGGCTGACCCCCATTCACAACTTCAGGCTGAGGATCTGCTTGTGCCTTAGTCTGAGCCCTAGTCTGATTGTCACGCCCTGAGCTTACATCCTAGACGTAACACGGTATTTGAAGCCACAAGTGACCCCAAGTCAACCCCTGGTCCATCATACACTAACATTTTGAGTACACATGCACAGAGGCAGGTAAATTTAAAGGCTGAAAGTATAGAAGTAAATAATAAGTTTGAAAGACAAGTATGGTCTGAAAGCCAACTACTGAGGAGTTGCTGGGACAGGTCTCCAGCTAAATCTAAGTTTACGAAAAACCATAACTGAATGATATAAATAAACAAGGCCCTCGAATAATGAGGACTCACACTCTGAGCTGCTGAAGCGAAACGCTCTGAAACTGGAGTAACTATTTGTGCTGAACCTGATAACCTGCAGCTGTATAATGAAACAATACAGCATGAAAAGAATGCGTCAGTACTTTAAATGTACTGAGTAAGTGGGAGAGACGTAGTAAATATAAAGACTGAACTGAAATGACACGCCATGACCAACAAGTACTGAGCTGAACTACTAATATAATTTGAAATGGTCAAGACGACCCTGTCTGATGGTCATGAACATGCCCTAAGTTTGACTCACTAAATCTGAGATACTGTACTGAAATGAGCTGCTTATTTTGATACTGGACTGGACTGACTAGTGGGAGGGTCTATAACCGACATTTAACCACGTGAGATAGACGTGGAGTCCGATGTATACACCCTACCGGTAGGACCCAATATACCTTGCCAGGGTATAAAGGCATGAACTGGGTGATCACAAAATATATCTAGGGCCAGTCAGGCCAAGTAATACTGTAACCTACGTTGGCAATGTAGTTCTGGGAACCTGGGTGCGCTGGAACCCCGGCCCGCTCAGTGCTAAGTTCTACTCCCACTGGAAAACCTAACTGAACTACTAAGCTGATAGCTCGAAACTGGGGCCCAAGACTAGTCAGGACAAATAACTGCATGTACCCTGAGAGTCTTATCGGACCAGATTCTGAAACTAGGTTCTAAGACTGGTCAGAGATGCTTATCTAGAAGCATCATAACCGTCTACAGAACAACTAATAACTGAACTGGGGTCCTGGGGATGATCAGAGATATAACTAAATGTCATGATCTCCTAATGGACCAATTAACTGAAATCTGAATCTGAGTCTGAAAACTGGGAGGCACCACTAACACCTCAAAAATAAATCGGAGTCAAACTGATCGGTTGACATTTCCTGGACAACACTGAGGTTGCAAAAAAAATCTGACTGAAATTAGACTAATATAGTTCTGACTGAGACTAGACTGATAGAGTTTTGTATTCTAACTAATTGAATTTCTAAGCAACTAATAGAGAGATCATTCATGCCGACAACACGGACAATTTCATACCAAAAGGCAAATTTCATGAATTTGGGAGTTTCATTCAAAAGTGCAAAAATCATTCTCATTCATGGGATATTTACCCAACACATACGAATAGCAAGAAGATTCTAAGAATTCATCCCAAAGCATTCTTCTTCGCTAAAGAAAAATTTAATAAGCAAGAACCTTTACTCAAAGATTAGGGCTCATACTCACTTTTGTAATAATACTGACAAATTGATGAAGAACTGATGAAGATTATATCAACAATAAATATGAACACCATTCTGAGTGAAATTAACGAGAATAAACATGAAAGTTCCTCATACTTGAAAACTCAGGGTTTAGAATTACTAGAGGAAACTAAGAAGGATCTTGGGGGCACAAAGGAAGAACAATCCCCTTGCTAAAACCCCACATACCTGATGAAGAATCTTGGAGGAATTGCTGGAGAATTCAAGAAGAAGGATCTGCCCTAGTTTGAAGCTCTGAACTACTCTGTAAGGAACTCTGCGTTCTGTTTCTGGGAAGTTTGAGTGGGGAATGAGGAAAAGAACCCATTACCTCCACTAAAATGTCTGAAACTGATGCTAAAACGACGTAGTTTAATGCTTTGGAGAATAGGAATTTACTAAATAGTCCCCAGAAATTCGCTAGGAAAAACTGTCAGGTGCTCCTAACGGGTGACTTAACGACTCGTTACCTGGTCCAACGAGTTGTTGGTTTCTCCCGTTGTTCGAACCCAACTACATGCAAGTGCACGTGGTCATACAAGTAGTAAAGTGGCTTTATTTCAATCCAAGTATCGATCCTACAGGGACTGTAATATGGTAGTAATTATCCTAATTGCTACTGAACGATTTCGTTATGTAGGTAGACAACCAAACAAATAATGCTTTTGAGTCAAGATTAATAGTTAATGTGAACCTAAGTGAATATTGTAAATTAAAGTCTGAACAATAGCAATGAACAAGCTGAGGCTAAGGCAAACATGTAGGGATGTAATTTATTAATTAAAATTAGTCAATCTTCTCTTTGATTGTTAGTCAGGAATTAATAACTCATGGATTGGATCTTTTGACTCCTCACCAATTAAAGAATCACGAGACTTACATTACACATTTCTGTGATGCAAAACCCCATGTTCTAGCTATACATAACACATTCCATAAATGACCAAATATGACATTACAGATATATTTCTATTCTGAACGTAAATCATCCCTTAATTTCTCAACCAAGGAAAGAACATATTCCACCAATTCACATCTATCCAATTAATCTCCCTTTCAGAATCGAAATTGGAATTCCAGAATGCACATTAACATTGGCCAAACATTAACGTATTAAAAACAAGAATTGGTAGAACAACCGTTATAGAGAAGATGAAAACTGAAATAATCATTAATTACATTCCTCTACAATTATCCTCAACCTTAGCAAAAGGTGAATTAGCCACTCATTTGCGGATTAAACATCTTCAAACAAGTAGAATTCATACAAGCAATTGAAATTAAAGAGGAAAAGAAAGAGAATTAACCCTAGGAATTCTTTTTCTCAACTGCCTGCTATCCATGTTCTTGCTCAAAATGTCAGATCCTTTAAAATAAAACCTAAGTGTGCTATTTATACAAGTGAGAATTTTTTGTGTAATAACTGGTAACGTGGCATGGAGTGTATCGCGGAGCATCAGCTCCGTGCCACGGCCCTGTCGCGGACCTTCACTGGAACTCAGCTTCCAGGTAATTGTCTTCAGCGTGGCACGGAGTGTATCAAGGAGCCTCAGCTCCGTGCCATGGTGCCATCACACACCTCCACTGGAACTTGGGGTTCCGGATAATTATCTTCAGTGTGGCACGGAGTGTATCGCGGAGCATCAGCTCCGTGCCACGGAGGTAACGCGCACCTACACTGGAAATCAATATAAAAATTACTTCTAGGCAGACTGCTTCCGCGATGGTAGCGTGACACGGCCTCCATCGCGGAGCACCAAACTTAGCCAATTTCCTTGTCGACTTCCACTTCTTGCTTCCGAGTCCATTTCCACACTTCACCAACTTGTAGATTAGCTTCCAAAAATTCCTTCTAGACTGCAAAACAACACTAATCATGTTGGTTAGTATAAATCCAAATTTACATACAAATCACATGAGAATGCACACATAAAAGTGGATAAACAAGTAGAAATGAAGTATTAAAGTATCACTTGGGCATGTAATTTATGCCCAAGATCACCTACCCCACACTTAAAACCTTGTTCATCCTCGAACAATCCTTTCACATCTCATGAAATTGAAACCCACGCATAGCTAATTTGACGAGACCATTCAAGCTACGGCTATAAGGACTATTTAAGATAGCAAATCATCAAGAGAGCATGCACGGTTTCATCAATGAAATGAAATACACCACATTAAGACCTCCTACCCTTAAGAATCGAATCTCGATCTTGGCAAACTCGTGCAAATCAACCGATCAAGACATCCGACACAAATGTTATCTCTCATCAAGCATGTGCCCTCACAACACAAGAGAGTTACCCCATGTTCACTCATAAAATTTCCAAAGCACTACATGTAGGGGTATGTGAATAAGATTATTCTCGCTCTTCCAAAGAATTCACATGCATCATGTCGTGAACCATAAGCTTGCCCTTGGTGTTTTACTCCACTAATTTGAGGATGCATGACGTAAGATCACGTAGGACTTAATGGGTTGTAATATAATCTAAGGAACTAGTAAATACTGGGCTAACCAATAATAGTAACTAGCTTCCCCAAGCGCTTTTAATACATCCCATATTCATTACGGACATTGCTTCTTCCTCAATCCTCTCACTCTTGAATTTTCTCTTTGTTTTTGTTCCCATTTCTTTAGGCACACTCAACTTACTGGCAAAGAGTATTTAAGCAACTTTTTTCATTCATTGATTTTCTTACTCTCTACTAATAATTAATCAATTCCAAACAAGTGCACCATTGACCTTTTCTTTAACTTTCACAACTTCCACTTTCCCTTCCGTTTCAAGCTTCTCACTCCTTCACTCTTTGAGAAAATTGTTCTTCTTTTTTTTTTCTTAAGCGCTTAGGAGTTTTGGATCAAATTCACGGCTAATGAAAAAAAAGGATTAAGCTTGGTTTGTATCTATCAAAGAATAGGCTAAAGGCTCAATGGGGCTAACTAGGATTTAACATTCTAGGTGGGTACGATAAGGGAGAACTTTTGGTTCATTCAAAGAAATTCCTACATCCTTTCCTACAATCCACATCCTTCATTTCATTTAATATACACACCAGGCAAGTTCTAGACACTTCACAATAGCATGGAATATTCGAAAACTCACACTCACTGCACATGCTCAACTTAAGACATATTCACAGACTCTTCATTCAGTTAATTACAAGAATTCACTAATTAAGCCTTGATCACACCGAATCGAATTCTAGGGCCTAGGTATCTCAACATGTTTAACACATTGGCATGTTTCCATACAAATCACACTTGCATCTTACAATCATGTGTAGCACATAACAAGAATGTCAAACCATTAATTAGCTACACGTTTGGAAAATAAACGAAAGAAAAAAATCTAAACCTATCGACTAAATTTCCCTTAAGACGGTCGTCATCCATCCATCATAGGGAACAATCGCTATCTAAGACGTCGGTTCAAAGGGACTATTCTCGGAAAAAGCACTGAAAACAAAAACCGAGAAACCCAAACAAAAATTTTTGATAGAAATAAATAAATAAATAAATAAATAAAATCAAAAATTTACACATCACAAGAAGTAGCTTACTATTTATTACATCACAAGCTACCCCAAATTCATCAGTCACATAACATGAAATACAGAGTCACAGAGTCATAAATAGCATATCCACAAAAGCACAAACACAAGCAGTCTTTCTACACTAGCACCTAACTACTCCCACCCCATACTTAATTGGAACATTGTCCCCAGTGTTCACATAGTTGCAATTAAAAACAAAGTTTGGGTGGTGTAACTCCCTGATCAATCAAAACGCTCAATCTCTTCATTGGGTGTCAGTGCCTCATCGCAAGATCAGAATCATCCCAGCCGTCCTTCTCCGACTTAATGTTCGAGTCCTCCCAGCGTGTTTCCTTATTAGTAGGGACGTCATCATCCACAGGCTCTACAAATGCGGGCCCCACTCGGCATAAAGCTCGGGCATGCTCATTGAATGGATAATCCATGTCGAGCTGCCATAATTCATCCTCCGTCGCAGGCCTTCCACCAATGGGCAGCTGCAACATCTGCATCCCATACATTCGGTCCATGTATTGATCATCCCGAGCATGTCGCTCGGCTAGTGTAAGCACAGGCCCATATGTAGTATCAGGTGCCTTGGTTTTAGTGACATCCAAAGCACGCCGATCAATATGAGGAATGTAGTCCAGGGCCTCTTCTTCAATACCGTGGCCCCTGAGGAAAGTGGTGAGAAGACCACCGAATCCATACTGATGCCCCTGATGCAGTTTGGCTCACTTCATGGCGGAGATGATCACCGCCCCAATGTTAATTTCCAGCCCTTTCATCAGTGCATAAACCAGACAAACTCTATCCCTAGTGACATCAGTCATGTGCACCCCTGGGATCAGACAAGAGCAAACTATCTTCAACCATATCCGAGCTTCTCTATCTATCTGGGAATATGGCAATGTGTGGTGGTAGCCCCTTTCCTTGTGCTGACTCCACCTGGCTGTCGATTGAGCTCCACATAAAGTGCGTCTGATATTTGCGTATGGTGGAGTGATGTTCAGCTATCGTAGGACATGAGCGTCTATGTCCCGGGCCCCCAGGATTGCATTTAGATGGTGTGGTTCAAAAGTAACCACCTACCCTCAGATCTTAATGGTGTGGCTGCGCAAAGTTGGGTTCCAGTTAGCGTAGAATTCCCGGATAAGATGGAGATTGTACTCTTTGGGTTCTTCAAAAATGAAGTTTAACCTAGCAGTGTCAATCCTATGTAGGATCCATGGGAATTCCTGTGCTAGTGGTTCCCGTGCTATCTGTTCCTCCGGGAAATACATGGTTTCCTTGTGTTTGGAATACCATTTCTTCCCCTCATCTGTCACCCATCTTATTCCATATTGTCTGTGTTGCCCTTGAGGAACAGCTGGTGCTGCTGGTACTGCTGCCCCAGTTCTTACTCTTTTTCTGCTAGCGCCAGATGTGGATGCGTCTTTGCCTTTATCCTGCCTTCCAGACATTTGTCCTGTGCATTCAAAAACATACAGTTCAACTATTATTCAAGGCATAGTTGGCTACGACTAAGGTTGGGCTTAACTCGATCACCCCACACTTAGTCGTTAACCGCAGTCAACACAATTCGACAAGAACATTCACATTTTTTCAGTTCTTAATTCCCAACATGTTCAGTGCATTCATACAAGTCGATGGAACAATTTCTTTGTACTACTCAGACTTCATACAATGCATTATGAAAGTTCCTCCATCAATTCATTTATATAATCATGAGCACTTTGAAATTTGCGCATAACAACCTATGATAATTCCCTACTTTCATCCCCTAAAACTCCATCTTCTACCATAGCATAATCCACTTCAATCACAATATGTTTCAATTCAAACAACATGCACAACCCAAAATATCTCCATTTTTACCCATTTCTTCTTCTTTCTATTTAAATTCTCAACCCTAGTTATCAACATTGTAAGATTTTTAACAAATCATGTAACTACTGAGTTAATCTAATCACAACGATCATACAAACCTCATTCATCCATAACTCAATTGATCACATACTTATTACTCACTTAGGGAAAAATTTCATCAAAGAAAACATGTTCACGAATACAAATATACAGCAATAATGAGAAAAAATTTAAGAACATAACTTTACTTGATGAATTCTAAGAAGAATCGAAGAAATTTGCTAGTTAGGGTCGTGGCACATTGAGGGAGAAGGGGTTTTGGGGTGTTGGTCGCGGAGGGTTTGAGAAAATGGGGAAAAATTAAAGAATTTGGGGTTAAAAAGGTTGATTTTGGGCGGGTTTACCCAATGAACCAAGATGACCCGACTCGAATGTAGCCTCAATGTGTCATGGAGGCCATTGCGGAGGCCAGGCTTCGTGACACGGAGCCATCGTGGAGGCTCACTGGAATTTGTTAAAAATTCTAGAATGAACCTCAACGTGTCACAGAGGGTAACGAATAGGTCCTCCTCCGTGACACGGAGCCATTGCGAGGGCTCTCTGAAATTTTTCCCAAGTTTTATTTTCTTACCTTGATTTTCCCTTTGCACTTTTGTATTTTGGCCCTCCATTTCACCTGAAAATCATCCAACTACAAAAATTTGTTAGAAATCATGGGTTTCCTCCCAACTATTACCAGCCCTTTTCTCTTTTTTTTTTCTTTTCTTTACCTAACTACTCTATTACATTACATTCATGGGTTGCCTCCCGTGCAACGCCTGGTTTACCATCACGGCTCGACGCTTTTCATCCTTAATCATCTACTAAAGTGATAGACGTCTTTTCTCGAACAACATCTTCACCCCAGTAGTGCTTACATCTTTGTCCGTTCACCAAAATGTGGCACTTTTATCCTCTTGCCACAATTCAACTACCCCGTGTGGGGTCATTCTCACAACTTCAAATGGCCCTGACCACTTGGATCGCAACTTCCCTGGGAAGAGTTTCAACCTCGAGTTGAACAGCAACACTTTTTGCCCTGGCTCAAAGATCCGATGCACCATGTGCTGGTCGTGCCACCTTTTAGTTTTCTTCTTGTAGCATTTAGCACTTTCATAAATGTGCCATCAAAACTCGTCTAATCACTCAGCTGCATCAACCTCTTCTTTCCTGCTAGCTCAGGATCTATATTTAGCTTTCTTACGGCCCAAAAAGCTCGATGTTCCAGCTCCATAGGTAGATGACATGCCTTCCCATAAACCAATCTGTACGGAGAAGTCCCAATGGGTATCTTGTATGCAGTTCTGTAAGCCCACAACGCATCGTCAAGTTTGCTTGCCCAATCAATTCATTGTGCATTCACTATTTTCTGCAGAATTTGCTTAATCTCCCTGGTTGACACCTCTACTTGCCCGCTAGTTTGGGGATGATACGTCGTCGCCACCTTGTGCCGCACCCCATACTTAGCTAGCAAGTTTTTGAAACCTGCATTCACAAAATGTGCCCCTCCATCACTGATAATAGCTCGGGGCGTACCGAACCTGGTGAAAATCTGCTTCTTCACAAATTTCATCACCACCTTGTTGTCGTTCCTGGGGCAAGCTACTGCGTATACCCACTTAGATACGTAGTCCACTGCTACCAAGATGTAACAATTACCAAATAACGGTGGAAACGGGCCTATAAAGTCTATCCCCCATACATCAAAAACCTCAACTTCTAATATCTGATGCAATGGCATCTCCTGTATCCTGCCGATTGTTCCTGTTCTTGAAATCTATCACACATTTTGACATAAGTTGTAGCGTCTCTGAACAGTGTGGGCTAGAAGAAACCTGACTGTAGCACCTTGTGAGATGTTCGCTCTCCTCCATGATGACCTCCATACAGTGATGAATGACAACTCCTCAGCACTTCTGCAATCTGACTTTCTGGAATGCATCGCCTCATCACTTGATCCGATCCTTGCTTAAACAGATACGGCACATCTCACATGTAGTACCGGGAATCATGCCTCAGCCTCTTTCTTTTCTGAGTCATTGCCTCAGGTGGGTATACTCCACTTACCAATAAGTTCACAATGTCTGCATACCAAGGGATTTCAGCTTCCTTATTGCCAAGAGTTGTTCATCGGGGAACTCATCTTTGATGCTTTCACCTTCCTTCACATGCGAACGGCTCTGCAGTCACGATAGGTGATCTGCAACCTGATTCTCGCTTCCCTTTCTGTCTTGGATCTCCAGATCAAACTCTTGCAGCAATAATATCCTCCTGATTAGCCTAGGCTTCGGATCCTTCTTGCCAAACAAATACCGAATTGTTGCATGATCAGTATATAACACCACTTTTGACCCCACCAGATAGGATCTGAACTTGTCAAATGCAAACACTAAAGCCAGCATCTCCTTCTCCGTGACTGTATAATTGACTTGGGCAGCGTCAAGTGTTTTGCTTGCATAATAAATGGAATGAAAATTTCTATTCCTACACTTCCCCAATACAGCTCCTATATCCACGTCACTTACATCACACATCAACTCAAAAAGATGTTCCCAATCAGGAGAAATGAGAATAGGTGCTTCCACCAGCTTCTGTTTTAGCTCCTCGAATGCTTGTACACAATCCTCATCAAATTCGAACTTCACCTCTTTTTCTAGCAACCGGCATATCGGCCTAGAAATTTTTGAGAAGTTCTTGATGAACCGTCTGTAAAACCCAGCATGTCCTAGAAAGCTGCGAACACCCTTCACTAACACTGGTGGTGGTAGCTTTTCAATCACCTCAATCTTTGCACGATCGACTTCTAACCCTTTGCATGACACCTTATGGCCAAGAACGATACCCTCCTTGACTAAAAAGTGGCACTTTTCCCAGTTGAGCACCAGGTTTGAGTCTTCACATCGAGCTAACACCCTGTCAAGATTCTGCAGACACATAGCAAACAAATTACCGAAAACAGAAAAGTCATCCATAAATACCTCGACAAAATCTTCCACCATATCGTGGAAGATTGCCATCATGCATCGCTGGAATGTGGATGGTGCATTGCATAGACCAAATGGCATTCGCCTGAAAGCATATGTCCCATAAGGACATATAAAAGTGGTCTTCTCTAGATCCTCCGGTGCTATGGCTATTTGATTATAGCCGAAATACCCATCCAAAAAACAATAATATTCCTGACCTGCCAACCTGTCCAAAATTTGATCAGTGAATGGAATAGGATAATGATCTTTCCTCGTGGCCTCATTGAGCTTCCTGTAATCCATGCAAATTCGCCAGCCCATGATTGTGCGTGTGGGAATCAGCTCATTCTTTTCATTGGTGACCACGGTCATCCCTCCTTTCTTTGGAATGCACTAAACTGGGCTAACCCATTCACTGTCTGAGATAGGATATACCACACCTACATCAAGCCATTTGATCACTTCCTTTTTGACTACGTCTTTCATCACCGGGTTCAACCTCCGCTGATGTTGCACGGTTTTCTTGGATCCTTCTTCCATGAATATCCTTTGCGTGCAGAAAGCTGGACTAATTCCATTGATGTCCGACATCTGCCAACCCATTGCTCTCTTCCGCCTCTTAAGGACCACCAATGCATCTTTCACTTGTGCCTCTGTCAGTTCTGCTGAAATGATGACTGACAAGGTGTAATCTTCACCTAAAAATACATACTGCAGACGTGGAGGCAATGTCTTTAACTCCAACTTCGGTGCCTCCTCAATTCATGGCCTTGGCGAGGGTTCCAAGGACCTCTTCAACGGTTCAAAGTCCTGCTTCCTGAAGAACCATTTTGGCTTATTCAAAGTCTGCACCATCTCATATGTAGCACTGTCCCCAAAATGATCATAGCCCACTAAGGCTCTCTCCAATGGGTCCTGCGAGTCAACAATCTAAAGGGTCGATTCTTGATTTAGAACACTGATTGCTGATAGCTCCTCATAAATGGTCAGTAGCTTCATGGCCTTGTACACATCAAAAACCTCTACTTTGTCATGCGCTCGCATGGTTAGCTTCCCAGCAGCCACATCGATTAAGGCTCGCCCGATTGCCAAGAAGGGACATCCCAAAATAAATGGGACTTCCGCATCTGGCTCAAAATCCAGAATTATAAAATCCACCGGGAAAATGAGGGAGCCCACTTGAACTAGCACATCCTTCACAATACCATCAGGTCTGGCCAATGAACGGTCAGCTAGCTGCAAGATCACAGTAGTTGGTTTAGGGCTGCCCAGCCCCAACTTCTTAAACACTAATGTTGGCATCAAGTTTATGCTTACTCCCAAATCACACAATCCACGAGCTTGAATAGACTGCCCAATTATAATCTGAATAGTGAAGCTCCCAGGATCCTTGAGCTTTTTCGGCAATCTATTCTGTATTCGGGAGGTGCACTCCTCAGTAAGCGCCACTGTAGCGTACTCCGTCAATCTTCTTTTGTTTGCTACAATGTCCTTGATGTACTTGGCATATTTTGGCACTCCCTGCAAAACATCAACTAAAGGTAAATTAATATGTACCTGTTTCAACATTTTCATGAATTTCTTGAAGCAAGCTTCCTCCTTGTGCTTTTTTAATCTCTGAGGAAATGGGGGAGGTGGTCTTTCTGTCTCGGATGCCTTTTCCTTCCCCCTCACATCATCATGTCCTTCATCCTTTTCTGCCGGTCCAAATTGCTGAGGTAGCCTTTCTGGTTCCACCTCCTTGAGTTGAGTTCCACTCCTGGTAGTAACTGCATTGACCTGCTTAGGATTTGGGTTTGTATCGCTTGGTAATCCTCCCCTCGGTCTGGTGTTTTGAGCTCCAGCTAACTGTCCAAACTGATACTCCAATGCCTTTGTAGCTAATTGCTGATTTTTCATGTCAGCCGCTAATTTTACATAATCAGCCTTCATCTGTGCTTGGTTAGCTATTATGGTTTTAAACATATCCTCGATGTTGCTGGATGGAGGAGGTGCATTGTTTCCTCTATATTGTGGCTGAAAATTTTGATGCCCCCCTTGGTTTCTTTGCACGCCCTGATTTGAACTCTGTCCCTAATGACTAGTACTCGCCCATGAAAAATTCAGATGATTCCTCCAAATTGGGTTGTAACTGTTGCCATACTGTTGATTATTGCTCCTCTAGGCGTTTCCAACAAAATTCACTGAATCTGGATTGGCACCACAACACTCAGCTGAGTGTTCACTACTTCCACAGACTTCACACCATACCTGATGAACTGCATCGGCTGGGGCTTGTGTCTGGCTCATGCTCATACTGCTGAAATGGGTGTTAAGTTGATTTTGCAAAGCAGCTATTTGTGCAGCGATAGCTGTAAAACCATCCAAATCAAAGACCCCTGCGGCTTTCTTTTCTCCTCCTCAAGTTGAATCCGCCTTCCATTCTGGATTTCCCTATGAAATAAGGATTAATAAAGTGTAAAGCTCTTCATAGGTATTCTCCAATGCCTGCCCACCGGCTGTTGAATCTAACAAAATCTTAGTATGCGGTTCCAAACACTCAATGAACGTATGCACCAACACATCATTAGACTGGTGATGATGAGGACAATCCCATAGCATTGACTTGAACCTCTCCCAAGCCTGATACAAATTCTCACCCTCTCTCTGTTTGAAACGTAGAATCTGACTTCTAAGTCTGGTTGTCTTCCCTGATGGAAAGAATCGTATCAAAAACTTCCTTGTGAGGTCATCCTAAGTAGTGATAGAATTTGGTGGTTCAGCCGTTAACCACCTCTTTGCTTCCCCCCGCAGTGAGAACGGGAATAATGTAAGCCTCACATAATCGGATGATACTCCAGCGAGGATATAGGTGTCACTTATCTCCAAAAAGTTTTGGAGATATTGTTGTGGATCTTCATGAGGGAGACCTGTAAATTGCCCGCTTGTGTGCAATAACTGCACCATATTCTGCTTGAGTTCGAATATCCCTCCTGGCTCTGGTCTGTGAATGCTGGATGTTACATTATTTGCGTGTGGGATTGCCACTTCGCGGACTGATCTTGCTGCCATCTCTTCGGGCACTAAAACTGCCCTTACAATCGGTGGATTCTGTTGCTGCTCCAGAATTGCCTTTCTTAATAACTGCAGCTTCTTCTCTAGAGCTTCCCTTCTTTGTCGATGAAATTGTCTCTCTGACTCTATAAATGAATCCACCAACACCTTGTCTCTTGCCAGCGTTTAGAAAAAAAATCAGTACCTGCAAGAGGAAGGATAAGATCAAGTCGGAAACACTTATATCGAACTTGTAAACTAACACTAAGAGAATTAAATAACCAATTGCCAGTCCCCAGCAACGGCGCCAAAATCATGTTCGAACCCAACTACACGCAAGTGCACGTGGTCGTACAAGTAGTAAAGTGGCTTTATTTCAAGCCAAGTATCAATCCCACAGGGACTGTAATATGGTAGTAATTATCCTAATTGCTAGTGAACGATTTCGTTATGCAGGTAGACAACTAAACAAATAATGCTTTTGAGTCAAGATTAATAGTTAATGTGAACCTAAGTGAATATTGTAAATTAAAGTCTGAACAATAGCAATGAACAAGCTAAGGCTAAGGAAAACATGCAGGGATGTAATTTATTAATTAAAATCAGTCAATCTTCTCTTCGGTTGTTAGTCAGGAATTAATAACCCATGGATTGGATCTTTCGACTCCTCACCAATTAAAGAATCACGAGACTTACATTACACATTTCTGTGATGCAAAACCCCATGTTCTAGCTATACATAACACATTCCATAAATGACCAAATATGACATTACAGATATATTTCTATTCTGAACATAAATCATCCCTTAATTTCTCAACCAAGGAAAGAACATATTCCACCAATTCACATCTATCCAATTAATCTCCCTTTCAGAATCGAAATTGAAATTCTAGAATGTACATTAACATTGGCCAAACATTAACATAGTAAAAACAAGAATTGGTAGAACAACCGTTATAGAGAAGATGAAAATCGAAATAATCATTAATTACATTCCTCTACAATTATCCTCAACCTCAGCAAGAGGTGAATTAGCCACTCATTTGCGGATTAAACATCTTCAAACAAGTAGAATTCATACAAGCAATTAAAATTAAAGAGGAAAAGGAAGAGAATTAACCCTAGGAATTCTTCTTCTCAACTGCCTGCTATCCACGTTCTTGCTCAAAATGTCAGATCCTTTAAAATAAAACCTAAGTGTGCTATTTATACAAGTGATAATTTTTTCCGGAATAACTGGCAACGTGGAACGGAGTGTATCACGGAGCATCAGCTCCGTGCCATGGCCCTGTTGCGGACCTTCACTGGAACTCATCTTCCAGGTAATTGTCTTCAGCGTGGCATGGAGTGTATCGTGGAGCCTCAGCTCCGTGCCACGGTGCCATCGTGCACCTTCACTGGAACTTGGGGTTTCGGATAATTATCTTCAGCGTGGCACAGAGTGTATCACGGAGCATCAGCTCCGTGCCAGGGAGGTAACGCGCACCTCCACTGGAAATCAATATAAAAATTACTTCTAGGCAGACTGCTTCCGCCATGGTAGCGTGACACGGCCTCCATCGCGGAGCACCAAACTTAGCCAATTTCCTTGTCGACTTCCGCTTCTTGCTTCCGTGTCCATTTCCACACTTCACCAACTGGTAGATTAGCTTCCAAAAATTCCTTCTAGACTGCAAAACAACACTAATCATGTTGGTTAGTATAAATCCAAATTTACGTACAAATCACATGAGAATGCACACATAAAAGTGGACAAACAAGTAGAAATGAAGTATTAAAGTATCACTTGGGCATGCAATTTATGCCCAAGATTACCTCGTCAAGCTCATTGGAAAAGATTCTACTGACTCCTGAAGAGCACATGACGAGTCGTCATGACTAGGAACGACTCATTGTGTCAGCCGTCAGGTACACTAGAAAGAAGGCTGGAAAGGACTAGGAACGAAGGACCTGAGTTGTTACTACTGACGACGACTCGTGGTGACCTTTCGTCAAGTACACTGTCTATTTCTCAAATTCTAAAACTTCAGCTTGGCAATGGGCGACTTAACGAGTCGTGTGGCCTGACAACGACTTGTGGGGTCGTCCGTTGGGAATCACTAACTCATCATCTAGCATCCTTCTCACGGTTGACCTGACGAGTCGTTGGGTCACTTAACAACCCGTCAGTTTGGTGATTCTGCAACTTTTCTGCATTTTTTTCAGATTTTCTAAATTAAGTCCCAGATATTGATTTTGAGCTTTCGGGGCATTACACTGATGGGCCCCATCTTGACTACCACCGCGGGTGGTACCACGCCCCGCACTATGTCCAACAGGTGCCTTTGATCGACTAGTAGATGAAGATGCACTTTTCTTAGTCATCTGCGACATAAATATTTCAAGATTAGACTTGAATCAATTCAACACACGAATAAAGAATGAAAGAAGGGAAAACATCCTAAATGTTCCTTAGCCTCGAGGTCATAAGTATGGGTGCCTACATACCCATGAATAAGACTCTACGAAACACTGCTTTATGACTCGGGACTTATAGCCTAAGCTCTGATACAAAATTTGTAACGTCTCAAAATATCTCCTAGAAGTGACTGGCACCCGCTAACATCACCCACAAGGGCGAACCAATTTATCTATTTCACATGCTCATTTATATAAGCACTGAGAGCAAATATGTGCAAGTCTAAACACATTAATCATTCTTAGATAGAAATATGGAATTCAACAAAATCCAAAATCAATCTATCCATTTCGCTTGCTCATTTATATAAGCACTGAGAGCAAATACGTGCAAGTCTAAATGCATTACTAATCATTAGATAAAAAATTAGTGATTCAATGGAATCTAAAATCAATCAGTGAAACTCAACAATCACTTAAATACTAAGTGTCTAGCCCAAATTCCACAAAAGACCATGGAGCATCTAATAGAGTTACATGAATCTAACTATCGGGCATGCAAACCCCAATAAAGAAAATATAGGCTATAAAATAGATAGAGCTGAAATGACAGACTCCACGAATAAATGTGAAGCCTCACCTCAACAACAGAATCTATGCGAACGAACTCGCCAGCCACTAGTCTCACGCTCCACAATGGTATCTGCATAGACATGCAAGTAAGGAGTGAGCTATATATAAATATAACTCAGTAAGATCCCTGACTTTCCACTTTAAATACCCCTGGAACAAGTGTTAATATATATACATACATACATACATATACAACTCACCACAAGAACATGAATTATATCATAATAAAACCTTCAATAAGATTCACACAGTTAACTATCAAGATTACTCTATATTTCAACACAATTTACACTGAGTGCTTGTTATGAATGACATCTACGCAATTACTCCACACCACAATTTCACAAAAGCATACACAATGCTCAGTATTGTAAAGAGGCATACACAATGCCCAATACTATCAAAAAGCATACACAATGCCCAGTGATATCTAGGGACATACCCAATGCTCCAACCTCATGGCTCACAGTTGTATCACTCAACGAATTAATTGTAATAAAGAGAGTTTTGGTGTGCTTAAATATAAGATATACATGGATGGCCTCGAAGACCACAGATTCTGCTAAGCACACGCTCGTTCCAACACATGGACCAAGGCAGACAAAACACATTTGTAAAACAGATTTGAAAAGCAAGCATTCAAAGCTTAAAGTCTCACTTAACTCGAATTCACAACTCAAGTACACTTTTCAATAACTCATAACTATGTTCTCGGGTATCCGAATCACCTCAAACTACACAAAAATAGGTTTAGAATGTCAAAAACACTTTGGTAGATGTTTTCTTAATTTTTAACGAAAGTCAAATTTACAGTCAAAGGTTTGATCGAAAAAGTCAACTATGGTCAACGGGGCAGAATTCCCAAACTATGACCACCAACAGATTCTCCTCGAAGAGAGGATTCCAAAACATTAATCAAAATAAAATTTTTATAACGTTTGCCCTTTCAAATTGATGATTTGGGTTGAAGAACCCTAGGACTAAACTTTCTCAATTATTGAAAATTTTCCCCATGTTTCTACCCTGAAAACTTTCTTATAACTGCGTAATAAACTCAAGAAAAAGATTAGGATCATTACCTTGATGATTTGGGATGAAAATCCCTATTTTTCTCTTCTCTTTTCCTCTCTTTTTCTCCCTTTCTTCTCTTTTCTTCTACTGCATTTTCTTTTCTTCTCTTCTTTTATTTTCCACGTTCTGCTTCTGGTCTCCAACCAGACCAACCCTTTTATTTCCTTTTCTTCACTTATTCCCTTCTTTTTGTGACCCTTAGTCCCTTTATTTATTTTTAGGCTTAGATTACAAAATTACCCTTAATGAAAATTTAGGTTATTATAGAAGGTATGCGTCAGTACTTTGAATGGACTGAGTAAGTAGGGGAAGACATAGAACAGAGAAATAATAATTGAACTGTAATGACATGCAATGACCAACTAAAATTATGAAATTGAATAAACTGAAATATATTGAGATGGTCAAAATGACCCTGTCTGATGGTCAAAGACATGCCCTAAATCTGAGATGTCGAATGTGAACTAACTGTACTGAACTGAGTAAACTGAGACTGTTCTGAACTGAGCTAATATGAGACTGAACTGACTACTGGCAGAGTCTATAACCGACATATAGTCACGTGAGCTAGACGTGGAGTCCGATGCATACACCCTATTGGTAGGACCCAATATACCTTTCCAGGGTATAAAGGCATAAACTGGGTGATCACAAGTCTGGGGACATTATGCCAATAAAAATAACCTATGGTGGCAGCGTAGTTTTGGGAACCTGGGTGCGCTAGAACTCCAGTCCACTCGATGCTAAGTCCTACCCCCACTGGATAGTCCTAGACTGACTACTAGGCTGATACCTCAAAACTGGGGCCCAAGACTAAGTTAGGAATACTATCTAGAAGTACCCTGAAAGTCTTATTGGACCAAATTTTGTAACTGTTATTCTAAGACTGGTCAGAGCTGCTTATCTGGAAGCGTCATAATTGTCTAAAGAACAAGCTGTAATTTGAAGCTGGGATTCTAAGGCTGGTCAGAGCTGCTTATCTAAAAGTTTCATGACCGCCTAAAGAACCACTAAAATCTGATAACTGAGTCTAATACTGATAACTGGGAGGCACCACTGACACCACAAGAATTAACTGTAGTCAAACAGATCAGCTGACATTTTTGGACAACACTGAGTCTAATAATCTGACTGAGACTGGACTAATATGTATCTAACTAAAATTTCCATATACACTAACAATATGGGGATCTCAAAACTGATAGAATCAAGCTACAGGGAAACTAGTCCAAGACGCAAGATTCTAAATTTTACTGAATGAGAACTAGCGCTAAATCATTCAATTAGATAAAATTTTCACAAATTTCTGGAAATAGGGAATAATACAGCAGTTAAAAATCATGAGAAATATTCCACTTGTAATCTTAAAGAAATTAGTCTGAAAATTTTTTACATTTCGAATCCACAGGGCTAAACTGGTAGAGAAAATAGAGAAGATTTGGGGGACACAAGGGATAAGAAATCCCTTGTTGAATTCCCACTTACATGGATAAGAAATCCCTTGAGAAAAAGGACTTGAACTTCTGCAACTAACAAGGAGCCCTAGTTCTTGCTTGAGAGAAGTGATCTGGGCTCTACGATTGATTTCTGAAAGTTTACGTGGGGAATGATGGGGAAAACCGTTTAATCCCTCTAATATCTCTGAAATTATACTTAAAACGACGTAGTTTAGGGACTAAATAGATGGAAAATTACAAAAATATCCCTAAAATAAAAATCTGGAAACTGACTGACAGGGAACCAACGGGTCACTCAACAAGTCATTAGATGAGACCACGACTCATCGGGACCAGTCGTTGGTTGATGAAGGGCATATTTACGCACTTCAAAGAAATATTTTGCCCATACTTTACTATGTTTTGAGAACAAGTTATGTGTGTTTGCATGTTTTTATGTTATATATTTGTGAAAATGGATAACGCATGCGATTAGATGTTTTCAGGGAAAAAGTGATAGATTTGGATGTGTTTGAGACATTTGGAATTAAGTTGAAGAAGAAGGAATGAACTAAGAAAGATCAAGGGCAAAAAAGTAGTGCATTTACACACCTGCGCGACCAGCAGCGTGAGGCGCCAGCACCTCGGCCAACCAGCCACGCGAAGCAGCAACAAGATTGGTGCATGGCTAGGGGCGGCGCGGCAGCAGCAGCGTGCACTACCAGGCGTGAGGCACTGCCTTCTTAGCGTTATTCCAAGCGTGAAGCAGACCCTCTCCCTGCGCGATAGTAGGGGCGACGCGGGCCAATTGAGGCGATTTGGCATGGGCGATGCAGCAAGGGGTTTCACACGACCAAAATTAATATCCTACTTCAACTAGGAAAAGGAGCTTCCAATCCCAAATCAAATCCGCAAAGGAATAAGAAAAGCATCAAACTACTACTATAAATACCCTTTACTTTTATGTAATAAGTGTTTCTTGTGTCTTAAGTCTTAAACAAAATTTAGAAGACACGATTGAGAGGTACAATTTACAATTTAGATTTGAGATTTTACATTGAGATATGAATTGTTGAATTGTTCTTCTAAATTTTTGCAATAATAAAGTGAGTTACTTCCTATCATCATTGTAAGTATTAATTTGTTCTTTGTATATGAATGCTATTAAGTTACTTATAAACATGATAGGCTAAAACTTCCACAACTAGAGTTGTGGGAACCATGGTGAATTAACGAACTAGGGTTTGCATGTCGTGATTCTAAACCAATACAAAACGCTTGTATTGTATTCTCTTCATGCTTAAATGTTTCTTAACGGTGTACAACATTACGACTTGCCCGAATTCTTTACTTGCTTGAGCCTAGAGAGGTAGAGATTAGGAAAAAAGAATTATAACAAAGCCTTGATCTTGATGATCATTGTATTAACTTGAGTTGTGATCGCAGGATAGTTAATTTGGGATAAATTGATAATGGTTAAATTGAAATCACTCATGAGACCTGATCCGGTGATTGAGTATAGTCATCTAATAGGGACGAACCAGTCATTTAGATGAACCCTAGTTATTAGTTCTACAATTACGGTATTGGGATAGATCACAAGTGTAAAACCCAAAGTAGTTAAGGATCCATGGGAAACACTTACCTCAGTTAATTGCATTAATTTGGAATCAACATTCAATTTTTCAACATTGTTACTTGTTACTTTTATAAATTTTTCCCCCCTTTAGGATAAAATTGACTTAAAAGCTTAAACACTAGCGCTCCTCTATATCTTTCGTATTCTCTGTGGGATTAACCCCAACCTTTAGTTGGGCTCTTTATTGACAACATCCGCTTCATACTTCAGCAGGAGGTGTGGTTTGAGTGTTATCAAAAAGTGGCATCATTGCCGGGGAATACGTCTTAGGAGTAGATTAATTGCTTGTGTTTAACTTTTAGTCTTTATTTCTTATTTTTTATTTTTTTTTTATTTTGTGGCGTAGCACAGGGCGACGTGGTTAAACAAGCAGCCAAGATGTAACCACGGTCTCAATAGGTATCTTGATGAAGTCTGAGTAATCAAAATACTTGTGTTGTGCCGCGACGTTAAATCGGGAGCTACTTGGGAGGCAACCCAAGATAAATTTTTCATATTTATGTGTTTGTTCAAGTATGCAGGTTATAGCTCATGAGTTTCAACAAAAATTGAGCTTTATTGGTGAAAACGGGGTGCAAAGCTGTTGGATGAGCACAGATGGCATCGCACAGACCAAGCAGCACAAGGCCTGGTGCGAGGCACAAGCACAAGTGCCACACAGTCTGGCGCGACGCATAGGAGGAGCAATGCAGCAGCAGGCATGACGCGCGCATATGTTGGCGCATCCAGGAGCGCCTCGTGAAGCAGTTCTGCCGCATTCAGTCCCGCGATGCGGGCAGGTGTTCCAAGAGTAAAAAATTTCAGGGCAAAAATGTAATTTTCAGCTTTAAGGAGCATTTTAAAGGCCTAGACCTAAAAATTTCAGCTCACCTTCACAAGTGCCGCGCCGAACCCCTCAAAATTCCCAAGCAAACTCTCTCAAAACTTCATCTATTCATCAAAATCTTCCAAATTTTTTTCACCCAAATCACAAAGTATATCAATTTTCTTGTGAAACCTCCACAAATGGTACCAAGAGTAAACAAAGGGAAAGGGGTGGCTTCTTCAAGCCATGGATCAAAAAGAGCAAGAAGACCTAGTGAAGAGGAGCATGAAAATGTGAGTATGGCACCACCACCATTAAGGCGATATGGTTGCCGTTGGGACACAAAGAAAGAAGGTAAAAAATGGTTCGAGGAACATAAGGAATCTAAATACTCACATGATATGTTTATTGATAGAAATTACTTGTCACTAGTTTTTCCTCATACGGTAGATAGGATACTCACCCTTGGTCTTGGTTTTATGTTTAATGCGCCGGGTGACTATAATTTGAATATGGTGAGAGAATTCCTTGCAAATTAGATTTCAAAGGAAAGGTCGAACCAAGTTAAAATTAGAAGTCAAATTATTGAGTTTGCACCTAAGGCTTTGAATAGATTACTTGGGACACCTAATGTTGATCCACAACCCTTTATTGACATGGTGAAGAGATCTTCATATAGGAATATTAGACATACTCTATGTGGCCCTAACTCTGTTGCACGGTGGACTCGCCACCAATAATTTGGGTATCATGTTTCGCTTTGTATGCTCACTTAAGTAGAGAGGCATGAGTTTGGTTAAAAATAATATGTGCTTGTTTAGGGTCCGGAAAACATGTGACTAGAGAAAGAGTGTGTCCTGTATATGTACTAAACATTGGAATGCCAATTAATGTGGGGGTGCTCATTAAAAATGTATTGAAAAGAGCAACGGTAAAGAAAGGTCAAAACTTTGGATTTCGGGGTCTCTTGACCCAATTTTTGAGGGGGCACGACATTGAGGAGGAGGAAGCGGACTATAGAGCTACTTATGACCCTAGGGGGGTTCATATGACAAAAACAAAGGAACACGAGGGTATAAACAGTCCAGTCCTTACTGTCAATGAGCGCAATGCGCGGATTGACAACATGTTGAGTTACTTGTACGGTATGCAAATGCTCCAGCTCAGGATGAATGGTGTGACTGAGGAGCAGCTACATCAGCTTAACATAGATTACCCTCTGAGTAAGCACACGCGAGCCCTTTGCATAGTTGGGCCTGGATACGAGGAGCCTCTTGTTGATGATATGGCCATTGAAGATGAGATGGCAAGAGTAGACTCGGACATAGAGTTTAGAGATAATGAGGAGGAGGATTCTGAGATAGGGGAAGTTGCTCTTTCCATAGGAGGACCTACGTGGAAAGGTGAGTGTGCACGTGCACCCGTTAACTTCGAAAAAATCTCTCTATATATATGTTGTATATATCTGTATATAATTTGCTTGGGTTCGAATCCCTCTTTAAGAAACTACTATATAATTTTTCTTTTAACTCAAGCATAGTCCATTAGTTTATTTATTTTTATTATTATTATTTACAAATTTAATGAAAATGAGTTACACTTTCTCAATTTTACTTCAGAATCAAAGCTCCCCTTTGATTTTTAATAAGATATATTTTCCTCCTATTCTATGAGATATCTTTTTTTACTTTTTTTTTAATTATCATTCACTAAAATATCTTTTTATATTTTATATATATATATATATATATATATATAATATTGTATTTTCTTGGTGTTTTACCAATAATATAATTAAATTATTTTATTTTATTGTAATTTTTTATTTAAGTTTATTAACATTAATTCTACTTTTATAATTGTTAATGTAATATAATGTGCATTAGGTTTTACTTATGTTGTGTTTGTGCTTGTCTATGTTATCATGTATGTATTATGTATATAAATTTTTAAATTTTAGTTATCATTAATTAAATATTTTTAAATTATGACTTAAAATTTATTTGAAATATAAATAGACAATATTTTAGAAAATTACTATAAAAATTATATTTGTTTTATAATAATAATTTCTTGTTATTTGTATTGAATATATGTTTATAAAATGATCAGTGACTCATTTTATATTTAAGAAAAATCAGGAATTTTGAAGTTTGAAATACACTTAAAACAAACGTCTTCCCTAAGTATTCTTTTTGCAAATAGATCGACCTGCTTTCTCTTTCTTTATATTTTTTTATTCAGAATATAAAAACAAGTCATGTTTATGTATGATGAATAATGTATATTTATTATATTATTATCAAGTTAATGATATTTAATAATATTAACATTTTGCTGATAAGTTCTCATAAATAATTAAGTTACTAAAGAATTGCACGTCGAATTTTGACATTAGATATTAGCTTAGCATATTTAAAGGAAAAGATGCCTCCGTCACGCTCAAATCCTGGGTTCTCCTCTGGCTCTTTCCCCCACAGACGGCGAGGAGTAGAGGCCCAGGGAGTTCTTCTTTCACTTTATTACTTTATGCTTATTTGTTTTAGCACTGGGGACAGTATGACTAATTAAGTGTGGGGTGAAAGAAGTGAACTTCATATTACCATGCATTCCTTAATTGCTAAATTTACACATGGTAGACTTATTTTTTTTTTGGGATTTATGATTTATCATGCATGCTTATTGGTTTATAGTATTTTCTTTAGTTTTATTTTATTTTGGGTTCCTCCGATTTTCGTTTTCGGTACTTTTCCGGTGGATAGTCCCTTAGAACCGATTAGAGAGTCTAGATTTTTTTTCTTTATTTTTAGTCATTGAATCATGATTTTGCCCGATGATGGATGGATGGATGACACCCGTCTTAAGGGTAAATTAGTCATTAGGAAGAACAAGAACTTGGACCCTATGAATGTTAGGTGCTTCACTTATGTATCATTGAGACTTTATTAAATTCACTCAAAAATGCATGAAAAAGGTAGAAACACTTAGTCTTTTGGGAACTTGAATCTTCTACTTGAAAAAATGGGCTTAATTATGTTATGCATGCAATATGAATATATGTGTTTATATGATCTTGATTTTCATTGTTAAACCATTTTGTGTCAATGTGTGAGGAAATTTTTATATACTCCATGCTTGTAAATTGATGTCTAGAACTTGCGCGGTGTGTGTGCAAAGAGAAATAAGAATGATGGATTTATGAAGTGATACAGGCGTTTCTTTGGTAACTTGTTTTTATCGTACTTTAACTACCTTAATTGTAATTATCCTAGTTAGCAATGTTGAGTCTTAGCCTATTCTTTTGATAGCCATATTACAAGATTAATCCCGTTTTGTTCTATTGACTTGTATTTGAAATGACTCCTAGGGCACTTTAATAAAAAAATTTGCATGAAAGGAGCATAAGTGGAGAAGTGAAGGGAAAATCTAAAAAGTGTGGTGAATTAGAAAAAAAAAGGTGAAACTTTGCTAAACAAGGAGGGTGATTGTTAGTGGGAAAACAAAAAGAAGAAAGAGTTTTGAAAAAAAATATTGATGATAAAAAAAATATGTGAATGAGCTCAATGTTGAAAGAAAAATCACCACTAGTCACCTAAGTTGAAAAATTGAAAAATAAAAGGAGGAATAAGGAGAAAATTTGGAGATTGAGGAAAGTGCTAAATAATCAAAGTGTTGTGAAGTATTAAAGTGCTTAGGGAGGTGTCACACCCCACCTTGGGGGGTATGACTGGCACCTGGTGCCCTACTAGGACCTGAACTGCTAGACTACTGAGCCTGAGCACATCTGGTGCCTGGCTGGCTCTAACTCAGATTCAGGAAAACAACGGGCTATATAACGGCTGTAAATACAGCCTCTGGCCGACTAGGCCTATAGCCACATGGACCTGTACTGACAGCTAACCGGAACATATCAATATAGGGGAGCCTATGCGGGCCGACAAGGCCATCATGCTGTCTAGTTATCTGTAACTCAACAATGAAATATTGGAAAGCTACATGACCGGCAAGATCACCACTACTGTCAAACTATGGCCCCACACGGCCAACATAAAAGAAACAGAAGTACTAACAACTATACAACTGCACGGCCTCTCATGACCGGCTCATCTAACCACAGGGAAATATATACAGACTGCAAGCCTCTAAGAATACTGATAAGATGATCGGGACAGGGCCCCGGCCTACCCATGTTGTACGACAAAAGAAAGGGATAAACCTCTAGCTATCTAGCTCCGGATGACTGGAGCTGATGACCTTGTGAGCTGGCTGGAATCACGAGGTATCGGCCCCTCGTCTATGAGTACCTGCAGGCAAGTAATGCAGCGCCCCCAAGGGGCGTCAGTACCACTGGTACTGAGTATGTAAAACAATAACTAAAGGAAATATCTGAAAACAACAACACAACTGATGGAACTGAAATAGGAAGGAATAGACTAACTGACTGGAAATGTAAAACTATGCCTACTCTTAACTGTACTGGAAGGAGTAGGAGTCATACCTGGAGATGTATCGTTCTACTGTCGATCTACTCGTATCTAGTGTAACATGGCATAGCATAACATAACATAACATAGAACACACAAACCTTACCCGGCCCCCATAAGCCGGGAGGTACAAACAACACGCAATCTATACCCCTACCCCGGTCGTCCCATCTCCTATAATAACTATAAGCATCCTGCCAGTCCCCTGGGTATGCACTTGGGCTCGCTGAGCCCTTGACTATAACTGTACCTGAGTCTGGAGGACTCTTGAATCAACACCCGGGCGTATCCGCTCGACGGGGGTGTATAAAGGGCCGACCAAGGCACAATATGGGGAAAACTGGCATCCCATCTTCGTCCCCTGTGGGACGGCATGCCACTCCGTAGAGCGATGTATCCTCGTCCTCTGGCGGACGAGTCGATACAGCTATTAACCCTGGGGCGGTCATGGATGCTAGGTAATCCAACCCCAAGACAATACAATGGTCTCAACTAGTAATACTATCTGCATATCCCACTTACTGAAGCTAATAATAATAAAGTATTTGTACATACTGTATGTTGAACTAGTGGTAGTGATATGTACGTATTTAATACATGCTGAGACTGATAATGGTATATACATATATAATCTTCTGCCATATTGTACTGAGTCTAATGTTGAACAAGATATAGTTTTTCTGCTGGAAACCATGCTGTATACTGAGTTTCTATAGTAACATGATTTACTATTTCTAACATGCTTTCTAAACTTCATTTTAACCTATCATTCTACTCTGAGGTGCCTTACAGATACTTACATTGCTTTACTGGGTTTCAACTGAATACGATGATATCCTAACATTCTGTACTAAATCACATATTGGGCATGCTTTACAGTTCCTAACACTTGTATTAGAATTTATATCGTGCTAGCAAGTTTCGCGCTAAACATAACATGATGCTTCTAATATCGTACCAACATTCGTAATAAACATAACACACGACTTCTGAACATTCTACTAGCCTTTAAACTACTTTACTATACCGAGATTACTAACTTGCCGAAGAAACTAGCTTTACATACCTTCACTTCTAATTTCCCGACTAACCGGCGTAGCTTGGTCAGTGTTTCAGCTATTCCTCCCAACTGCATTCATATATATATCAATCAGTACTAAATACAACTTTATTCTGAAGGACGACATCACTTTTGATATAATTATAGCCTAAACTTAGGCTTATCGAAAGACGGTCAAAAACTCGCTATTTTTCAGAAGTCCAGAAGGGAGAAATACTCACTTTACAGCTAGGAACACATAGACACTAGTTTGGAGCAATTCCACTTACCTTAGTCCGGTAGCTCGACGATTCATCGGCCGTATTTCGTGAAACTAAATCCGTAGGAATGCTCTCTGCTGCTAAATACCTCGGTATCTGAGGTTAATTTGGGCTTGGACTACGTTTAGCAGCGTAATCGGACGAAAATATATTTACCTTCTTCGTTCTCCTCTGTTCCTCTGTGTTTTCTAGAAGTTATAATGAGTTTAAATGAAATTAAACCAAAGTGGGGCTTTATATACTTGAGCCTGGACAGGGCCAACGTGTCACGGAGCCAACGCGGAGGCTCCACCTTCGTGACACGTTGCCATCGCAGAGGGGCTCTGCCTCGACTCCTTCCGCGATGGTTCGACAGGCTATCCGTCCGATCCTTTCCCGGGCCTTTCTCTAGAACGTATGGCTTTTAAATATGCCTAACCACCATGCGAATAGGCCATCTAGGTGTCGGAAATCTTACAGGGTATAACATTCTCCCCTACTTAAGAACATTCGTCCTCGAATGGAAACTGCTATCTAGAGGACTTCTTAATTTACTTATTTAGAAAAATTTCGGCAGAGTCTCCCCTATAATATGGACTATACCAAAACACCTGAAATACAGAAAAGTCCAATACAGGTACTGCACATAATACTTTAGGATTCACTGGATAGCTAAACATCAATCTTTCTCATTTATTCATACCCAACTATAAGGTATTGGATAAGTAATAATACGGACATACCTGTCGCCTGACTAGGCCTGGAATAAGTGAGGATATCTGGTCTTCATATCTTCCTCCGCTTCAAATGTAATCTCCTCTCGGTTCCTGTTACGCCACAATACCTTGACAGACGCAATATCTTTGGCCCTCAATCTATGAATCTGTCTGTCTAGGATAGCTATTGGAACCTCTTCATAGGCCAGCTTTTCTGTAACCTGGATATCCTGGACTGGAACTGCTCTGGACGGGTCTCCTATGCATTTCCTCAGCATAGATACATGGAAGACCGGATGAACGGTTCTAATTCTGGAGGCAAGTTCAACTCATATGCTACTCGGCCTATCCTTCGACGAATCTGATAAGGCCCAACAAACCTCGGGCTGAGCTTACCTTTCTTGCCGAATCTCATTACCCCTTTCATCGGAGATACTTTTAGGAATACCCAGTCATTCACATCAAACTCCAAGTCTCTGCGCCGCACATCTGCATATGATTTCTGGCGGCTCTGTGCAGTCAGTAAATGTTCTCGGATAAGCTTTACCTTCTCCTCTGACTGCTGAACAATGTCTGGCCCAACTAACGCTGATTCTCCTATTTCAAACCAGCCAACCGATGATCTGCATTTTCGCCCGTATAATGCCTCGTAAGGCGCCATATGAATGGCTGAGTGATAGCTATTATTGTAGGCAAATTCAATTAATGGCAAATGCTCATCCCAGCTACCACCGAAATCTAGCACACACGCTCGCAACATATCTTCGAGCGTCTGAATAGTGTGCTCAGCCTGTCCATATGTCTGAGGGTGGAATGTTGTGCTCAGATTAATCTGCATTCCCAGACCTCTCTGAAATGACCGCCAAAATCTAGCCGTAAATTGTGCCCCTCTATCTGAAATAATGGATATTGGTACACCATGCAATCTGACTATCTCTCGGATATACAACTCAGCATAATCTTCAGCCGAGAAGGTAGCTCTTACTGGCAGGAAATGAGCTAATTTTGTCAATCTGTCAACTATCACCCATATAGAGTCATGTCTGTGTTTAGTATGGGGTAATCCTGCTACAAAATCCATATTCACTGCTTCCCATTTCCAGAGAGGTACAGCTATATCCTGAGTCAAACCGCCTGGTTTCTGATGTTCTGCTTTCACCTGTTGGCAGTTAGGACACTGGGCTACAAATTCAGCAATTTCTCTTTTCATACCTGGCCACCAGTAGTTTTCCTTGATATCATGATACATTTTTGTCGCACCAGGGTGAAGAGAATAACGGGCATAATGTACCTCGTTCATAATCTGCTGGCGGAGCCCTAAAACATCTCGAACACATAGGCGACCTTTACATAACAGCACTTCTCCCTCAGTTACCTGAAAATCTGGCGCTTTACCATGCTGAATTCTGTCTTTGAGCTGAATCAGGTCAGGATCCTCATATTGCCGTTCTTTCACTTCCACAACTAATGATGACACGACGGTGTTCTGTATTACTGCACTACCGTCCTCTGTTTCTGCTACACGAACGGCTAGGCTAGCTAACTGATGTATCTCCCTGACCAACTCCCGCTGCTCGGGCTACAAATGTGCCAAGCTCCCCATGGACTTACGACTGAGAGCATCTGCTACAACATTGGCTTTTCCGGGGTGGTATAGAATATTCACATCATAATCCTTTAACAGCTCCAACCAGCGACGTTGCCGCAGATTCAACTCCCTCTGAGTGAAGATGTACTGTAGGCTCTTGTGATCTGTGAAAATATCAACATGGACGCCATACAGGTAATGCCTCCACATCTTCAAGGCGTGGATCACTGCGGCTAATTCCAGGTCGTGGGTAGGGTAATTCTTTGTGTTTCCTCAGCTGTCTGGAAGCATATGCAATCACTTTACCATGCTGCATCAACACACAACCTAACCCGATGCCTGATGCGTCGCAATACACCGAATAACCTTCTGTACCTTCCGACAATGCTAACACTGGGGCGGAGGTTAATTTGTCTTTCAGTTCCTGGAAGCTCTGCTCGCATGCCTATGACCACTGAAACTTTGCTGCTTTCTGTGTCAGTTTAGTCAGAGGTGCCGCAATAGTCGAGAACCCTTCAACGAACCTCCTGTAATATCCTGCTAATCCCAGAAAGCTACGAACTTCAGTCGGAGTGGTAGGCCTAGCCCATGATTTAACTGCTTCTATTTTCTGTTTGTCAACTTGTATACCAGCATCCGACACAATATGCCCTAAAAAGGCTACTAAATTAAGCCAAAATTCACACTTAGAAAATTTAGCATATAACTGGTGGTCCTTGAGGATCTGGAGCACTGTCCGCAAATGAGTCCGGTGATCTGCTTCAGAGCGAGAATACACCAGAATGTCATCAATGAATACTATTACGAACAAGTCCAGTAAGGGTCTAAAAATATTGTTCATCAGATCCATGAAGATTGCTGGGACATTCGTTAACCCGAAGGACATGACTAGAAATTCAAAATGTCCATATCGGGTCTTGAATGTTGTCTTAGGAATATCTCTTTCACGTACTCGAACCTGGTGATATCCGGACCGCAAGTCAATCTTAGAAAAGTATCTGGCCCCCTGCAACTGATCAAATAAGTCATCAATTCTGGGAAGCGGGTACTTGTTCTTCACTGTAACTTTGTTCAATTGCCGATAATCTATGCACATACGGAGTGAGCCATCTTTCTTTCTCACAAACAGAACTGGCGCACCCCATGGTGAAGTACTCGGTCTAATAAAACCTTTATCCAACAAGTCTTTCAGCTGCTCCTTTAATTCTCTGAGTTCTGCAGGAGCCATACGGTAGGGAGGAATTGATATTGGCTGAGTGCCTAGTAACAAGTCAATAGCAAAATCTATTTCCCTTTCTGGGGGAATACCAGGTAACTCATCGGGAAACACATCAGGGAACTCGTTCACCACTGGAACAGACTGGAGCATCGGAGATTCTGCTCGGACATCCTGAACTCTGACCAGATGGTAAATACATCCCTTAGATATCAACTTTCTCTCCTGAAGGTAGGAAATAAACCTACCTTTTGGCGTAGCGGTGCTGCCCTTCCACTCCCGCACTGCTTCTCCTAGGAAGTGGAATCGGACCGTCTTGGTCCAACATTCAACATTGGCAAAGCACGGCACTAACCAATCCATACCCATTATGGCATCAAAGTCTATCATTTCTAACTCAACCAGATCTACTGTGGTCTGACGGTCAGCAACCTCTACTGTACACCCTCGGTAAATTCTGCTAGCTACGATAGAGTCACCGACGGGCGTGAATACTAAAAAGGGCTGCTGCAATAATTCTGGTGCAATATTGAACTTTCGTGCCACAAATGGAGTAATGTAGGACAAAGTAGACCCTGGATCAATCAATACATAAGAAGGGTGTGAGCAGATAGTTAGCATACCTGTCACAACATCAGGTGACGCTTCTGAATCTTGCCTCCCTGGTAAAGCATATGTGCGGCTTGGACCCGCACCTGCACTGGAGGCCTCTGATCTGCCCCGACCCCTGCCTGCTGAAATTGAGGGTCTGCGCCCTACCGAGGATGCTGTAGCTCGTGACCCTGCGGATGCCCTGTCCTATCTATCCCGATCCTCTTGACCTCTAGCTGGGCAATCTTTCATCAAATGGCCTTCTTGGCCACAAATATAACATCCGGTGGAGCCATACCTGCATGCTCCAGGATGACGTCGACTGCATATAGGGCAAAGTGGTAGGGTATACCTACTCTGCTCCGCCCTCCTCTGTAATGGTGAATCTGCCATCTGCGAGCCTCTGCTGGTCTCTGACTGCCCCCTGCGGCTAAATCTACCCCTCTGCGGCTGTGGTGGAGGCGGGGGCCTGGGTGGCCTATCTAACAATCGTGGCCTAGGTCCTCCCCGAGCCTCCCTCTGTAACTGAACTGGCCTGTCCCGGCGGCGCTGTTCCTGATTGGTCCTCCTGATCTCCCGATGTCGCTGCCTGATGCCCTCAATATTCTGGGCAAATGCCTGAACTCGGGCAATGTCCATGTCCTCTCGCAATGTAGCCGTAATACAAGTCTCAACATATTCTGGATTCAACCCCATGATAAAACGGTGTACTCTGGATGCCATGGTATCAACAAAGGCCGGTGCGTACCGGGCCAAAGAATCAAACCGCAAGGAATATTCCCGAACACTCATGGCCCCCTGTTCTAGATGTAGGAACTGGTCCTCCCGGGCCTGTCAAATCTCCTGCAGCAAATAGTGATCCAGAAAAGCTCCTGAGAAGCTGGACCAGGTCGGAGGGGAAACATCTCTCCCACGAGACCTTTCCCAGCTTTCATACCACAATACGGCGATGTCCCGTAACCAGAATGCTGCCAACTCAACTGATTCTATAGGCGTGGCATGCATAACCCTGAAAATTCTCTGCATTTGATCCAGAAAATCTTGAGGGTCCTCTATCCGGTCCGTACCTGTAAACTGTGGGGGATTCAGAGCCAAGTACTCTCGGACCCTCGAACTACCGGGCCCTCCTGACAACTCCGCAACTGTAGACAGCATCGGCTGACGCTGAGCAGCCATCATCTGTGCTAACATGACTACCGCACTCCTGACCTCCTGGTCGAAAGGTATCGGTATGGGAACTGCTGGAGGTAGTGTCACCCCAAGTGGCTCATCATGTGGTGGAGACTGCTGAGACGGCTGGGACGATGACTCTGTAGTGCCCTCTGATCGGGCTGTTTCTAAATGAGGGTGAGGCATCCTGCTGGTGCCTTCCCCTGCTGCAATATCTAAGCTTCGGCCTGTGATAGGATGTCGCCAGTCTGACATTATCTGTAACCAAAGAATACAGTAAGCTTTAGGGACTCAACCCTATATTGTACCGCTCTACAGCACGACTGAATAAGAATAAAAGACAACCATCCTATCATGCCTTGCAGCCCCCTACCTATAGTATGTGGTGCACAACACATCCATGGGCAGGACTCTACTTAGCACGGCTTGCAGACTCCCTGGGTTACGACCTGCTCTGATACCAAGTTTGTCAAACCCCGCCTTGGGGGGTATGACTGGCACCTGGTGCCCTACTAGGACCTGAACTGCTAGACTACTGAGCCTGAGCACATCTGGTGCCTGGCTAGCTCTAACTCAGATTCAGGGAAACAACGAGCTATATAACGGCAATAAATACAGCCTCCGGCCGACTAGGCCTATAGTCACCTGTACCTGTACTGACAGCTAACCAGAACATATCAATATAGGGGAGCCTATGCGGGCCGACAAGGCCACCATGCTGTCTAGTTATCTGTAACTCAACAATGAAATATTGGAAAGCTATGTGACCGGCAAGGTCACCAATACTGTCAAACTATGGCCCCACACGGCCAACATAAAAGAAACAGAAGTACTAACAGCTATACAACTGCACGGCCTCTCACGACCGGCTCATCTAACCACAGGGAAATATATACAGACTGCAAGCCTCTAAGAATACTGATAAGATGGTCGGGATAGGGCCCCGGCCTACCCATCCTGTACGACAAAAGAAAGGGATAAACCTCTAGCTATCTAGCTCCGGATGACTGGAGCTGATGACCCTGTGAGCTGGCTGGAATCATGAGGTATCGGCCCCTCGTCTATGAGTACCTGTAGGCAAGTAATGCAGCGCCCCCAAGGGGCGTCAGTACCACTGGTACTGAGTATGTAAAACAATAACTGAAGGAAATATCTGAAAACAACAACACAACTGATGGAACTGAAATAGGAAGGAATAGACTAACTGACTGGAAATGTAAAACTATGCCTACTCTTAACTATACTGGAAGGAGTAGGAGTCATACCTGGAGATGTATCGTTCTACTATCGATCTACTCGTATCTAGTGTAACATGGCATAGCATAACATAACATAACATAGCACACACAAACCTTACCCGGCCCCCATAAGCCGGGAAGTATAAACAACACGCAATCTATACCCCTACCCCGGTTGTCCCATCTCCTATAATAACTATAAGCATCCTGCCGGTCCCTTGGGTATGCACTTGGGCTCGCTGAGCCCCTGACTATAACTGTACTTGAGTCCGGAGGACTCCTGAATCAACACCCGGGCGTATCCGCTCGACGGGGGTGTATAAGGTTCGACCAAGGCACAATATGGGGAAAACTGGCTTCCCATCTTCGTCCCCTGTGGGACGGCATGCCACTCCGTAGAGCGACGTATCCTCGTCCTCTGGCGGACGAGTCGATACAGCTATTAACCTTGGGGCAGTCATGGATGCTAGGTAATCCAACCCCAAGACAATACAATGGTCTCAACTAGTAATACTATCTGCATATCCCACTTACTGAAGCTAATAATAATAAAGTATTTGTACATACTGTATGTTGAACTAGTGGTAGTGATATGTACGTATTTAATACATGCTGAGACTGATAATGGTATATACATATATAATCTTCTGCCATACTGTACTGAGTCTAATGTTGAACAAGATATAGTTTTTCTGCTGGAAACCATGTTGTATACTGAGTTTCTATAGTAACATGATTTACTATTTCTAACATGCTTTCTAAACTTCATTTTAACCTATCATTCTACTCTGAGGTGCCTTACAGATACTTACATTGCTTTACTGGGTTTCAACTGAATATGATGATATCCTAACATTCTGTACTAAATCACATACTGGGCATGCTGTACAGTTCCTAACACTTATATTAGAATTTATATCGTGCTAGCAAGTTTCGCGCTAAACATAACATGATGCTTCTAATATCGTACCAACATTCGTAATAAACATAACACACGACTTCTGAACATTCTACTAGCCTTTAAACTACTTAACTATACCGAGATTACTAACTTGCCGAAGAAACTAGCTTTACATACCTTCACTTCTGATTTCCCGACTAACTGGCGTAGCTTGGTCAGTATTTCAGCTATTCCTCCCAACTGCATTCATATATATATCAATCAGTACTAAATACAACTTTATTCTGAAGGACGACATCACTTTCGATATAATTATAGCCTAAACTCAGGCTTATCGAAAGACGGTCAAAAACTCGCTATTTTTCAGAAGTCCATAAGGGAGAAATACTCACTTCACAGCTAGGAACACATAGACACTAGTTTGGAGCAATTCCACTTACCTTAGTCCGGTAGCTCGACAATTCGTCGGCCGTATTTCGTGAAACTAAATCCGTAGGAATGCTCTCTGCTGCTAAATACCTCGGTATCTGAGGTTAATTTGGGTTTGGACTACGTTTAGCAGCGTAATCGGACGAAAATACATTTACCTTCTTCGTTCTCCTCTGTTCCTCTGCGTTTTCTGGAAATTATAATTAGTTTAAATGAAATTAAACCGAAGTGGGGCTTTATATACTTGAGCCTGGACAGGGCCAACATGTCACGGAGCCAACGCGGAGGCTCCACCTCCGTGACACGTTGCCATCGCGGAGGGGCTCTGCCTCGGCTCCTTCTATGATGGTTCGATAGGCTATCCGTCCGATCCTTTCCCTGGCCTTTCTCTAGCACGTATGGCTTTCAAATATGCCTAACCACCGTGCGAATAGGCCATCTAGGTGTCGGAAATCTTACGGGGTATAACAGGAGGTTAGTCACTATCTTGGCTAAATAGTTCTTACCCATCTCTTAGCCTACATTACAACCAAATTTAAGTCCTAATTGATCCTCTATTAATAATTCTATATTATTGGAGTATTACACTAAGGGAAAGCCTATGGGTCGCCTTTTGCATGTATGTTGAGTTTTTTGGGAGAGAGTGAATTTTGCTATATTTATGTCAAGTTAATATCATTCTATATCATGTGTGTGAAAGGGCATCTCTCCAAATTGTGAGCAGCACAATGGTAAGACTTTGATAAATCTTGATGGCTAAATTACATATGATTCATGTTGGCCCCAAAATATATCTTGACGAGTTAGTTTTCAAAAGTTAAGAGATTTTGAACTTTGACATTTTAATGTTGATCCAATATGCATGCGAGTGAATTGTTTGAGCTTCATTGATTTGTCTCATGATCCTAAGTGCAAGTAGACCTATTCGTAGGATGAATTTGGTGTTTAAATGTGAGAAGGGAAGTCGTAGATTGTTCGAGGACGAGTAATAGTTTAAGTGTGGGGTGTTGATGAAGGGTGTACTTATGCACTTCATAGATATATTTTGCCCATACTTTACTATGTTTCAGGAACAAGTTATGTGTGTTTGCATGTGTTTATGTTATATATTTGTAAAATAGCTAACGCATGTGATTAAATATTTTCAGGGCTAAAAGTGATGGATTTGGGTGTGTTTGATACGTTTGGAATTAAATTGAAGAAGAAGGAATGAACTAAGCAAGATCAAGGGCAAAAAAGTAGTGCACTGTCACGCCCCTGCGACCAGCAGCGTGAGGCGCCAGCACCTCGGCACAACCAGCCGCACGAAGCAGCAGCAGGATTGGCGCAACGCTAAGCGCGGCGCGGCAACAACATGCACACACTGCCAGGCGCGAGGCACTGCTTCTCAGCACTATGCAGGAGTGAAGCAAACCCTCTCCCTGCGCGACGGTAGGGGCGACGCGGGCCAATTGAGGCGCTTTGGCATGGCAAATGTGGCAAGGGGATTCACACGGCCAAAAATTGATATCCTACTTCAACTAGGAAAAGGAGCTTCTAATCCCAAATCAAATCCGCAAAGGAACAAGAAAAGTATCAAACTACTACTATAAATACCCTTTACTTTTATATAATAAGTGCGTCTTAAGCCTTAAACATAATTTAGAAGACACGATTGAGAGGTACAATTTACAATTTAGATTTGAGAGTTAGTTTTACATTGAGATACAAATTGTTGAATTGTTCTTCTGAATTTTTGCAATAACCAAGTGAGTTTCTTCCTATCATCATTGTAAGTATTAATTTGTGCTTTTGTCTATGAATGCTATTAAGTTACTTATAAACATGATAGGCTAAAACTTTCACAACTAGGGTAGTGGGAACCATGGTGAATTAACGAACTAGGGTTTGCACGATGTGATTCTAAACCAATACAAAATGCTTGTATTGTATTCTCTTTATGTTTATACGTTTCTTAGCAATGTACAATGTTAGGACTTGCTCTAATTCTTTACTTGCTTGAACCTAGAGAGGTAGAGATTAGGAAAAGCGAATTACAACAAACCCTTGATCTTGATGATCATTGTATTAACTTGAGTTGTGGTCGCAGGATAGTTAATTTGGGATAAATTTATAACGGTTAAATTGAAATCTCTCATGAGACCTGACCCGATGATTGAGAATAGTCATTCAATAGGTACAAACCAGTCATTTGGATGAACTCTAGTTATCAATTCTACAAGTAAAGTATTGGGATAGATCACAAGTGTAAAACCCGAAGTGGTTAAGGATCCATGGAAAACACTTACCCTAGTTAAGTGCATTAATTTGGAATCAACATTTAATTTTTCAACATTGTCACTTGTTACTTTTATAAAATTTTCCCCCATTTAGGATAAAATTGACTTAAAAGCTTAAACACTAGCGCTCTTCTATATCCTTTCTTATTCTCTATGGGATCGACCCCAATCTCTAGTTGGATTCTTTATTGACAACGTCCACTTCATACTTAAGCAGGAGGTGTGGTTTGAGCGTTATCATTGGTCCTACTTCTTGGGGGTTGGAATCACTGGATCTGGTAATGGGGAATACAACGACGTGTATAATGAACCAACGGGTCGTTGGTTCCTCCCCTGGTCACTAGATGAGAAAACTTGGAAGGCTTGATAACGGGTGACACAACGACTCGTTGGTGGACCCAACGGGTCACTGGAACATGTCTTAGATTTCTGAGCTTGACCCCACGGGTGGTCACAACAACTCATCATTGGACACAATAGGTCGTTGTTTTCACTCATCATCACTGAAAGGTTTTTTTGGGTTCTCACCCAACAACTCATACAATGAGTCTTTGTTTCTGACAACGACTCATTGGTTGAGTCGTGGGGTCCTGGAAAAGGGGTTCTGAGTTGGAGAACCAACGAGTGACAGGATGACTTGTTCTTTCTCACAACGGGTCATTCTTCATCCCGTGGATTCTCGATTGACCAAGCAAGGCTGACCACAACTGACACAACGAGACGTTGGAGCTGACCACGACTCGTTGTCTCAGTCGTTCTGAGGCAAATTTTCTAGTTTCTTCTGGATCTTTCCTGCAGGTATGAGTCTGGTCTAGAAAAGTTTCGACGCGTTACATGTAATTTCGGCTATCTCTTATCATATTATTCGATCACCGTATTTCTATTTTATTCTTCTTTTATTTTCTCGGCTTATATTATATGTGTGTATGTGAGCATAGATAAAATTAATTATTTTTATGTATTTCGAGCTTGTTTTATTTTTTTAAAATTTTGTGTTATTCAGCAAATATATATTTTTTAATATCATTTAAATTATTTTAAATATTTTATACGAATTAATATAGGCTACATGTGAAAACTACGGGTCCAGAAACTAGTATATATGTGTGTGTGTGTGTTTGTGTGTGTGTTCTAGTTTTTGGACACGTACATTGTTCGTGTTTTTCTTGTTAACTTGTACAAATATTTTTAAATGATATAATTCTAATAACCCATAATTTTTTAAGGATTATTTGGTAATTTTAAAAAAAGTATAAAAAATCCCAATTAAAAGAAAGATCCAGCAAACCAAAAAACAAGTGCGATAATAGGAAAAAAAAGAAACACAGACAAGAAAACAAAAGAAAGGGAGAAAAAGAGAAGAAAAGAGGAGAGAAAAGTAAGAATTTTTTATTCAAAGTATCAAGATAATGATTCTAATAATTTATTTAAGTTTATTATGTGATTATGAGTGGATTTTTATGGTGAAAACATCGAGAAATTATGAAGAATGTAAAAAGTTTAGCCCTAGGGTTCTGAAACCTAAATGATTGATTTGAAAAGTTAAATGTTATCAAAATTCGATTTTGAATAGTGTTCTGGAATCCTTTCATTGAGGAGAATCTGTTCTTGGTCATGGTTCATAAATTCTGCCTCATTGATCAGAGTTGGCTTCTTAGGTCAACCCTTTGACCGCGAGTTTGACTTGCGTTATAGTTTAGAAAACATTTGTCGAAGGATTTTTTACCATTTTAAACTCATTTTTGTATAGTTTGAGGTGATTTGGAGACCAAAGAATAAAGTTTTCATTTATTGAAAAGAGTGCCTAAGTTATGAATTTGAGGCAAGTGAGATTTTAAGTTTTGGTGCTTGCTTTTCAAACCGATTTTAAAATTTTTTTTGTCTGTCTGGTCCATGTGTTTGGACAAGTGCGTGCTTGGCAGAATTGGTGGTCTTTAACCAGCCACATATATATTACATTGAGGAGAATATTAAATTATTTGATAAGTGATTTACGGTGTGGCGTGGTCTCATACCGTGGCGTTAGGACGTTGGTATCATTCCTTCGCTGCAGAAATATATACTACGGGAATATACGCTTCCGTAACATGTTAGGAGCATACACATGCTGCCGTAATATATTAAGGGCCCATAAATGTTGTCGTGTATATATATATATATATATATATATTAGGGGCATACATGTGCTGCCGCAATATGTTAGGGGCCTTATACTTGCTGTCATAGTATACTTTTGGGGCATTATATATGCTGTCAAGGACTAGTCGAGATGTTAGATTGATCTCTTTCACTGTCGTATGACAAGTCCTGATTCTCCTGAGTGTGAATTGTGTTGAGATATATAGTGATCTTATTGTTCATTTGTTTGAATTTTATTGAGTATTACATTATGAAATATATTTTATTTTGTGCATATTATTTTTGTGCTCGTTGTGGTTGTATTTTCTAACACTTGTTTCAGGGTTATTAAAGTGGTGGATCGAGGATCTTACTGGGCAATATTTAGTATAACTCACTCCTTACCTGCATGTTCGTGCAAATACTATTGTTGACGAGTTTGCTAGAGTTGATCCAGTTATTGAGGTGAGCTGCTGCATTATTTGTGGGAGCTCTTAAAGAGTTTTCATCATTTATTTATTAATATCTTTTCTTTTGAAATTTCTCTTAGATGCTCCATGGTCTAGTGTGGGGTCTGGGCCAGAGTTCAAATTAATATTGGAGAAACTAGTTATTTCGTAACTAACTATCATATTATTGGCTACTTATTTGGTTTTACTAAATGTATTGAATTAATGATTAAGATATGAAAATTCGATTCTCCTGGTCAGTGGTATGTGTTGTGTGTCAATCACATCTAGGGGGTAATTTGGGACATGACAATAAGTAATATTTTTTTATATATAATATCATCATAAAATAAAAATACTAAAAATTATATGGAGCTGAATGTGAAAGAGCTTTTTTTAAAAGTAGAAAGTTAGAGAAGACCACTCTTACAAATGAAGTATAACAACAATTAATAAACCAAAATCTTATATGGCGCTAATAATCTATATTATATTGAAAGTGTGAAGGCCCTTACAAATGTTGATTGAACTTTTTATCCTTTATTAAAGGACTCTAAAATATATAAAATTGTCATTTACTATTTTTAATATTTATTATTTAAATATTTTTATAATATTTTTAAATTTAAATGACATAAATTATAATTATGTATAAATTTTAAAAAGAATTCTCTTAAAAAGTTTTCCTAGACCTAAAAAAAATTTCGAAAATTTTTGCCTCCTAAAAGATTTTTCCCTCAAAAAGTTTTCCCTAAAAAATTTTCCTTCTAAAAATTTTGCCCTTGAAAAGAAGTAAATTCTTAAAAAAATTGCCTTTGTCTTCTAAGATATTTGCACTCAAAAAGGTTCTGCATATTCTAAAAGAAAAATTGCCTAAAAATTGCCTAAAATTTGCCCTGAAAATATTTTCTGGTTTTATTTTTTTGTTGTTGATAATTATATCCTAATATTTTCACACTTTAAGTTTTTTTTAATTTATGAATCCTTCAACTTCTACAAAAAGATTTATAATTGCATAACATTATTCATTAAAGTCTTCTTCATCAACAACTTTGTCTCAAAGTCTTCTTCATCAACTATTGTAACTTTGATTCAACCTCCAGTTTTGTATGTTTTCAAGTTTTCTACGTCTAAATATATCTTTTTTGTTTCGTGTTTTGATTATGAAGAAGACAATGACCTATCTTTTTTGTTTCATGTTGTGGATTTAAAGAATACAATAGTAATTGTTATGTTAGTTCAAGTTACTTGTGGTCAAAATAATTTAACTTAGCTTGTCTCCGTTAGTAGAGTCTAATATTGATATTATGTTGTATCCTTTAGTTGTGTCTACTATTGATATTATATAATTTAAAATTTATGTTATTTGTAACTGACATTCTTCATCTACTTATACATTCACAAATTTATATATTCAGTAATATAATCTTCTCATCTCATACAATATTCTTTTTTATAAAATATATTATTATAATTATAACTCTTGTGCACAATTTGTTTTCGCTAATCTTGCAATGGAATTTGAATTGAATTTTATGAACGAAATTGTGCCAAGTAACAGTTTAAGGCGATGAGATTCTTATTGGATAATAGGAGTCTTAATAATTGAAACTGAATCAGTAAAAGGGTATAAACCGAGAACAAATGAAGGCACTTGAAAAACTGAGACATTAATTGACGAAGAGGTAATAATTTTTCTTATTTGTATATATTTTATACTTTTACTTAAATTTGAATTAATTTAGTATTTCTTCTATTAGTTTATGTCAATGAAAATTTCAGTTTGGATATTAACTAACAAAAATAATTTATATAAGGTGTTTGACTAGACGTATAGATTAATAGAAAAATAATTCTTTTAAGCTAAAATCATCTCGTAAAGGAAAAAATGAAACATTTACATTAAGTTATTATTCAATATTTAAAGTACGAAGCCCCTTAATAAAATATGTTCATCTTTTTACTCTTTTAAAATAGAGTTCACACTTGATAAATAGATTAAGAGATTAAGAGAAGGAGGAAAAATCTAGCTGAAATCATCTCATAAAGGGTAAAAAATTTAAAATTAAGTTATTATTAAATATTTAAAGAACGAAGTCTCATACCAAAATATCTTTCACCTGTTTACTTTCTAAAAATAGAATTCACACTAGACAAAATAATTATTTAATTATTTTTTTTAATATTTAAATATACATAATGCATGCATTTAATTGCTTGTGTAAAAAAATGATTCTTTTACCTTTAAATCAAACACTATTTCAATGATCTTTTTGTTTTGTTGGAACAAGTATTAGAAGAAACTGAAGAAAGAACAACTAGATTGGATCAAACTCTTAAACATAATCAATTACAATTTGAAATTTATGATTTTCTTTCTAAAATCTTATATTATTAAACAAACACATCTTTTAAAAATTATTTATGCTATTCTATAAATTTATTATTATTCATATGAGGGTCACGCGCTAGGCACATACACTAAGACTAGTATCTTTAAAAGTATACATGTGACAATTAATATTAATGATCATATAATTGTTGGGCACGTGCTTTGCACGTGTAATCCATGTTATTAATACAAATTTTGAAAAAAGGCATTGTTATTTTAAAAGAAATATGCGCTTACGATATAAAAGAGAACATGATGAAAAGAAAATACAAGCTCAAAACAATGAATGATACTCCTATACATTCACCAATTTTGATTGTTGAATTAAAGATGATAACTAAATATTTTCCAAAAGAAGGTGCTCCTTTTCTTCTGGACTTCAATTAAGTCTCTGCCTCTAGAAGGTTTTGTTGGTTTGAATTCTAGACTTTACTTCTAGACTTTACATCTACAACAATCAACGATCACTTACCTTCATCACAAACTTGCTTCTACCGCATATGCTTTCCTTCGTATCAATTCATGTCTGTCATGCAAGACCACATAATTACCCAAGAACATGTTGGTTGGAACTTCTCTACCTCATGACTAGAGGCAGACTCAAGATTTGAAGCTTATTTCAAATTAATATACAACAATAATTGCATGCGTTCATAATCAAATATTTTTAGATATTTTTTTTAAATAAACCATTGTTAAAATATTTGATCAATGAGAAAGATCACTCAATATAAATCAAATTGAATGACTAAATTGCTCATGAGTATATTTAAGTAATTATTTTTAACATGGGACCATTTTTAATTTTTTTTATATTTTGCAATATTGTAATTTGATCTAGTATATCTTTTATGATTTTTTTTTAAAAAGAAAATTAAAATAGTTTTTGACATTATAATTCAATATAGTACAGATTTTCTCTTTTCGGATTTAGCATAACTTTAAATCTTTATATATATATATATATATATATATATATATATATATATATATATATATATTTGGACACGTGCGTTATACTTGTTTTTCATGTTAACATGTACAAATATTTTTAAATGGTATAACTCTAATAACCCATAATTTTTTATGGACTATTTGGTAATTTTACCCAAAAAAAAAAAAAGAAACACAGAAGAGAAAAGAAAGGAAAGGGAGAAAAAGAGAAGAAAAGGGGAGAGAAAAGTAAGGATTTTCGATTCAAAGTATCTAGGTAATGTTTCTAATAATTAATTTAAGTTTATTATATGATTATGAGTGAGTTTTTATGGTGAAAACAACGAGATATTAAAAGGAATGTAAAAAGTTTAGCCCTAGGGTTCTCCAATCTAAATGATTGATTTGAAAGGCCAAACATAATCAAAATTCAATTTTGAATAGTGTTCTGCAATCCTTTCATCATGGAGAATCTGTTCATGGTCATGGTTCAGAAATTCTGCCTCATTAACCAGAGTTGACTTTTTAGGCCAACCCTTTGACTGCGAGCTTGATTGTGTTAAAAGTTTAGAAAACATCTATTGAAGGATTTTTCACCATTCTAAACTCATTTTTGTATAGTTTGAAGTGATCCAGAGACCCGAGAATAAAGTTGTAATTTATTGAGAAGAGAGCTGAAGTTGTGAAGTTGAGGTAAGTGAGACTTTAAGTTTTGGTGCTTGCTTTTCAAACCTGTTTTAAAATTTTATTTTATTTTTCTGGTCCATGTGTTTGGACAAGCGTGTGCTTGGCAGAATCAGTGGTCTTTAACCAACTGCATATATATTATATTGAGGAGAATATTAAATTATTTGATAAGTGATTTATGGTGTGGCGCGGTCTCGTACCATAGTGTTAGGGTGTTGGTATCATTCTTTTGTTGTCGATATATATATATTAGTGACATATAAGCTGTCGTAATATTAGGGGCATACACATGCTTCCATAATATATTAGGGGCCTATACATGTTGTTGTAGAATATATATATATATATATATATGGGCATACATGTGCTTCCTCAATATGTTAGGGGCCTTGTACTTGCTGCCATAGTATACTTTTGGGCATTATATATGCTGCCAAGGACTAGTCGAGGTGTTAGATTGATCTCTTTCACTGTAATATGGCAAGTTCTGACTCTCCTGACTGTGAATTGTGTTGAGATACATAATGATCTTGTTGTACATTTGTTTGGACTTTATTGAGTATTGCATTATGAAACATATTTTTGGGTATATTATTTTGTGCTCATTGAGGTTGTATTTTCTAACACTAGTTCCATTGAAGTGGTGGGTCGAGGATCATACTGGGTTATATTTACGTATAACTCACTCCTAACCTGCATGTCCATGCAGATACTATTGGTGATGATGAGGCAATTAGCCAACGAGTTTACTATAGTTGATCCGGTTATTGAGATGAGCTGCTGCATTGTTTGTGGGAGCTCTTAAAGAGTCTTCATTATTTATTTATTCATATCTTTTCTTTTAAAATTTCTCTTAGATGCTCCATGGTCTAGTGTGGGGATTGGGCAAGAATTCAAATTAATATTGGAGAAACTAGTTATTTTGTAACTAATTATCATATTATTATGTACTTTTTTGATTTTATTAAATATAGTGAATTAATGATTAAGATATGAAAATTCGATTCGCCTGGTTGGTGGTATGTGTTAGGTGCCAGTCACATCTAGGGGATAATTTTGGACATGATAATAACTAATATGATTTTATATATAATATCATCATAAAACAAAAATGTACTAAAAATTATATTGAGTTGAATGTGAAAGAGTTGTTTTTTTAAAAGTAGAAAGTTAGAGAAGACCACTCTTACAAATGAAGTATAACAACAATTTATCAACCAAAATCTTATACTGGCACTAATAATATCTTTAAAAATGTTATGAAATAATAAAGAAAGAACAAGAATATTGTATAGAAAGAGAGAATGAGAGAAGTTCTTATTTCTTTTGATGGGATGAAATACAATGAAGGAGAACCCCTCTATTTATAGGGATAATTCCTCCTAACTTTTCTCTAAAAGATAGATTTTCACTATAATATAAATACACGAATCCACTACAATACAAATACTTTTATAGACATTTACTATAATACAAATATATTTATAACACTCCCCCTTGAATGTTTATTGGATAGATAATGTGCCTCGTTAAAATCTTACTAGAAAAAACCCAGTGGGAAAAAATCTAGTGAAGGAAAAAGAGTACACACATCTAATAATACGCATTTTGGATGCCTCATTAAAAACCTTACAAGGAAAACCCACTGGGACAAAACCTCGTAAGGGAAAAAAAGTACAACGCGTATTAACTCCCCCTAATTAGAATATCCTTGAATCTTTGCATCCCGATCTTGTGCACCATCTTCTTGAAAGTTGTAATTGGTAGAGACTTGGTAAATAAATTAGCAACATTGTCACTTGAACGAATCTGTTGCACGTTGATATCACCATTCTTTTGGAGCTCATGTGTATAGAAAAAACTTTGGCGAGATGTGCTTCGTTCTATCTCCTTTTATTAATCCTCCCTTTAGTTTTACTATGCATGCTATATTATCTTCATATAAAATTGTGGGTACTTTATCACATTTCAAATCACATTTTTCTCTAATAAGATGTATCATGGACCCCAACCACACACATTCTTGGCTTGCTTCATGAATAACTATTACCTCAGCATGATTTGATGAAGTAGCTATGAGAGACTGCTTTGTAGATCTCCAAGATATGGCAATACCTCCACATATGAACACGTTGTCAGTTTGAGATCGAGCTTTATGTGGGTCAGATAAATACCCTTCATCGGCATAACCAACAAGATCGGGACTACAATTGTTAGAATAAAATAAGCCCATATCAGTAGTCCTTTTTAGATACCGCATTATGTGTTTGGTCCCATTCAAATGCCTCCTAGTAGGAGCAGAACTATACCTTGCTAACAAATTAACCAAAAAGGCTATATCAGGTCTTGTAGTGTTAGCAAGATACATTAGTGAACCAATTGAACTAAGATATGGTACTCTAGGACCAAGAATTTCCTCATTTTTTTCTTGAGGTCGGAATGAATTCTTATTCACATCAAGTGATCGAACAACCATCGGAGTACTTAATGGATGTGCTTAAAATCTTTTCAACACATTTTCTGTGTAGGCAGATTGATGAATGAAGATACCGTTTGTCAAATGATCTATTTGCAAACCAAGACATAATTTTGTCTTTCCAAGATCTTTCATCTCAAGTCCTTCTTTAAATAATCAATTGCCTTTTGAAGCTCTATTGGAGTTCCAATAAGGTTTATGCCATCTACATAAACAGCAAGTATGACAAACTCCGATGTTGTTTTCTTATTTGATTTTCCTCATATAAGAATTATGAACAAGTTTACAGAAACTTGTAAATGCTTCAGGCATTTCAAATCCTTCATGATTTTCATACAAATTTTGTCAAATGATAACATTCATTAGTATTTAAATGCGTGACATCTTCTAGTGTCTGGACTACAGGTCCAATAAGTTTTACACCTATCAATACTCATCATTTTACTTGATAATTATTTCTACATCAACATGCTTTAATAGACGTACAATTCAGATCCTCACAATCTTTTACAATATTGTGCGCTATATTGTATCAAAGATATCGGTATATTATTTATATCAGTTTGCAATTGGACATAACTCATTGAGATCTCATCACTTTCAATGTGTTTCTTAGGTACCTAAACCTCTCAAAAGGTTTCATGAAGTGTTATGTCCTAAGCTCTTCAAGAGCACATTGCCTCCTTATTATGATTATTTGCTCCATTATTTTTTTAAATATTATTGCAATAGAAATCGATTAATCTACAATGTTCATGCATACTATAGACTCTGTCCTTCAGGAACATAAATTTAATAGGAGCTTTTGCAGCTGAAGTATGAAACTAATTTTAGGCCAGTAAATGCTTCAGGCATTTGACTTGAGTTATTTTGAATGAAGATCATACTAATAATAATTCACAATATATTTTTTAGCCGCTTATTCTCTCCCCCTCATGTTAGTAGAACTAACATGATCTCGATCTTCTTTCGGGAATTCATCTATGTGCATCATGATAGATTCATAATCATATATTACACATCAAAAGTTATTAGATGAAAATATTTGGTTCCTGACCTTAAACCAATTGAGTGGAGGGGAGAACCTTGTTGGCTTGATGCATTCAAGTGTTGCTATATGTTAAACATATCTCATACCAAAATTTATTTGGGAGTTTTGTTCTCATAACCAATAATTTAGCTATAATTGGAGGCATACAATTTTTGCTAAACCAACTTAGATATGAACCAGCATATCAACATGATTTTATAATTTGGAACTGTGTTCTTAATTTAACAATTTGAGCAAACAACCTTGCAAAAATCAATTGCAAGTTGATATCAAAGCACATGTGACCATACCGTAGATGCATCTATTAAACTTATATAATAGCACTCGGTTCACATGGCAAGTGAACAGACCCATATTCACCCTTTTATAAGTTTCAAAATTTTAGGGAATATAATTCCAATCTTAGCTGATCAAGATCATTCTATCACGAGAACAAGAAACACAAGAGAATTCTTGAAGAATCTTTTATTTCTTCAACATATAATCACGTGAATTCTCAATTATTTTTGCATCAAATTTGAACCGGGATGGTCAACCCGTTATGCCAACTTATTTCAGTAAACTTCTAGTTTACTTTCATATATGATTTCATCATCATACCCATATTTATATACTACAAATAAAAGAAAACGACGGGTAATCTTTTACATAAATATTTATAACCCGCTTCAATTGTAATAGTATGAAGATATTAGATCTTCCCATAATTTATAGTCTCAATCCGTTTTCAATGTCTTTGAAACTTATAAGTTTCCGTTAGAGACTTATTACAATAATTTTATTTCTTTGGGTAGTAACACATTAGCTTTGCCAGAGCTCTCGATTAATTTTGTGTACTACCACATATTCCATCATATCAATATCATTAATTGTCTCTCCACATAGTTTCAATTGAGAAACAATTCTAGACATTGCAGAGTTGTACTCATGAATAGACTTATAGTCTTGATTGATCCAATCATATCGTATCTTTGGGTGGATGACCATCTTCAGGTGGTCATACCTTTCTTTTAGGCTATTTCACAAAATAAGTGGATTCTTAATCGTGAGATATTCAATTTTCAGAATTTCGCCAATATGATGACGCAAGAATATCATAGTCTTAGCACGATCTTGGTTTGATGCTTTATTTTTACTTTTAATGGTGTCTCCAATACACATTGCATCCAACACCCATGAAAGATAGTTCTTACCCGAACTTTGAAGGGCAACGAAATCAAGTTTCGTAAAGTTAGCCATATTAAAAGAAAGAGAAAAATAATACCTTGGCCCTCAAATTTTAAGACGATAGAGTCATAGAGCAACAATATCACCAAAGGAATATCACTCATGTGGTTAAGTAATACATCTTTTAAAAAAAAATTAATTTTTTCTTACCTCAGATCTTTCAAAGTGAGTGCTCAAGGCAGAGACTCGTGTTGATAACGTGTTGTGAAATAAGAAAGAAAGAACAAGAATATTGTAGAGAAAGAGAGAATGAGAGAAGTTCTTATTTCTCTTGATGGGATGAAATACAATGAAGGAGAACCCCTCTATTTATAGGGATAATTCCTCCTAACTTTTCTCTAAAAGATAGATTTTCACTATAATATAAACACACGAATCCACTACAATACAAATACCTTTATAAACATTCACTATAATACAAATATATTTATAACAAAAAGTATACACGTGACAATTAATTTTAATGATCATATAGTTATTGAGCACGTGCTTTACACGTATATTCCATGTTATTAATACAAACTTCAAAAAAGGGCATTGTTATTTTAAAAAAAATATGGGCGTACGATATAAAAGAGAACATGATGAAAAAAAATACAAGCTCACAATAGTGAATGATAATCCTATACATTCACCAATTTTGATTGTTGAATTAAAGATGATAACTAAATATTTTCCACAAGAAGGTGCTCCTTTTCTTCTGGACTTCAATTAAGTCTTTGCCTCTAGAAGGTTTTGTTGGTTTGGATTCTAGACTTTACATCTACAACAATTAAAGCCTTACGATCACTTACCTTCATAACAAACTTTCTTCTACCGCATATGCTTTCCTCCGTATCAATCCATGTCCGTCATGCAAGACCATGTAATCACCCAAGAACATGTTGGTTGGAACTTCTTTACTTCATGACTAGAGGCAGATTCAAGATCTGAATCTTATTTCAAATTAATATACTACAGTAATTGCATGCATTCACAATCAAATATTTTTAGATACTAGTTTTTGTTAAACAACCATCGTTAAAATATTTGAACAATGAGAAAAAAATACTCAATATTGATCAACTTGAATGACTAAATTTCTCATGAGTATATTTAAGTGATTGCTTTTAACATATATCAAACATAATGGACCATTTCTAATTTTGTTTCATATTTTGCGATATTGTAATCTGATCGCGCGCGCGCGTGTGTGTGTGTATATATTCTAGTTTTTGGATACGTGCATGTTACGTGTTTTTCATGTTAACTTGTACAAATATTTTTAAATGGTATAACTCTAATAGCCCATATTTGTTAAGAATTATTGTAATTTAAAAAAAAAGATATGAAAAGCCTAATTAAAAGAAAGAGCCAACGATGCTGGCAGAGCCAAAAAACAAGTGCAATAGTAGGAAAAAAAGATACACAGACGAGAAAAGAAAAGAAAGGGAGAAAAAGAGAAGAAAAAAGGAGAAAAAAGTAAGAATTTTCGATCAAAAGTATCAAGGTAATAATTGTAATAATTTATTTAAGTTTATTATGAGATTATGAGTGAATTTTTATAGTGAAAATATCGAGAAATTGTGGGAAATATAAAAAGTTTAGCCCTAGGATTCTCTGACCTAAATGATTGATTTGAAAGGCCAAACGTTATCAAAATTTGATTTTGAATAATGTCTGGAATCCTTTCACCGAGGAGAATCTGTTCGTGATTATGGTTCAGAAACATGGCCTAGTGGTCAATGAAATGAATTATGCTAAAAAGTTTGATGTCTCAAGTTCAAATCTCAACGGAGACCTTTTTTCGATACAGAGAAGATTATTGCCCAAGGATTACACGCACAAATCAAGAAATAGTTCAAATTTTTAGTGTAAGGCTTGCCTTAGGCGAATCCCACATCGGTTGGGGAGGAGAACGAAGAGTGCTTTATAAGTGCTTGGATACCTTTCCCTTGTAGACGCATCACAAAATCATGCTGGGCTTCGGCCTAAGAGCGGACAATACTTCACGAGCCAGGGTCTACATTCTGTCTCATTGACCAGAGTTGACTTTTTAGGTCAACCCATTGACCCCGAGTTTGACTTACGTTAAAAGTTTAGAAAACATTTGTCAAAGGATTTTTGACCATTCTAAACTCATTTTTTATAGTTTGAGGTGATCCAAAAATCCGAGAATAAAGTTTTAATTTATTGAAAAGAGAGCTTAAGTTATGAAGTCGAGATAAGTGAGACTTTAAGCTTTGGTGCTTGCTTTTCAAAACTATTTTAAAATTTTATTGTCTGTCTGGTCCATGTGTTTGGACAAGCGTGTACTTGGCAAAATCGGCGGTCTTTAATTGGCCGCATATATATTACATTGAGGAGAATATTAAATTATTTGATAAGTGATTTGCGGTGTGGCGTGGTCTCATACCATGACGTTAGGGCGTTGATATCATTCCTTCGTTGTTGATATATATACTAGGGGCGTATATGTTGCTGTAATATGTTAGGGGCATATACATGCTGCCGTAATATATTAGGAGCCTATACATGTTGTCATAGAATATATATGTATATATATATATACACACACACAACTCACCACTAGCACAAGAAATTATATCATAATATAATCTTCAACAAGATTCATACAATTAACTATTAAGAATACTATATATTTCAATGTAATTTACATTGAGGGCTTGTCATGAATGATATCTAAGCAAATTACTCAACACCACGATTCCACAACAGCATACACAATGCTTAGTATTATCAAGAAACATACACAATTTCCAATATTGTCAAGAAGCATATATATAAAATGCCCAGTGATATAATGGAACATGCCCAATGCTCCAACCTCATGACTCATAGTGGTATCACTCCACGAGTTAATTGTAATAAAGAGAGTTTTGGTGTGCTCAAATATAAGATATACACAGCTGGCCTCGAAAACCATCAATTTTGTCAACCACACGCTCGTACCAACACATGGACCAGGTAGACAAAACATATTTTTGAAACAGATTTGAAAAGCAAGCATTCAAAGCTTCAAGTCTCACTTACCTCGAATTCACAGCTCAAGCACACTTTTTATTCATTCAGAGCTATTCTCTCGGGTCTCTGAATCACCTTAAACTACAAAAAATAGGTTTAGAATGGTCAAAAACACTTCGCTAGACGTTTCCTTAATTTTTAACAAAAGTCAAATTCGCAGTCAAAAGTTTGACCTAAAAAGTCAACTTTGGTCAACGGGCCAACAGATTCTCCTCGACAAGAGGATTCCATAAGATCAATCAAAATTGAATTTTGATAACGTTTCCCCTTTTAGATTGATGATTTGGGTTGAAGAACCCTAGGGCTAAACTTTCTCAATTATTCAAAAAAATTTCATATTTCCGCCCTGAAAACTTTCTTATAACCGTGTAATAAACTCAAGCAAAAGATTAGGATCATTACCTTGATGATTTTGGTAGAAAATTTCTATATTTCTCTTCTCTTTTCCTATCTTTTTCTCCCTTTCTTTTCTTTTCTTCCACCGATTTTCTTTATTTCTGCTTTTGTCGACTACATTTCTGGCCTGGGCAGCGTGCCAAGGCCTTTTATTTTAAAACATTTGCTTCTTATTTATTTATTTATTTATTTATTTATTTATTTATTTTTACCTTTAATCCCTTTATTTATTTTTAGGCTTGAATTACAAATAACCCTTACTGAAAATTTAGGATATTACAATACCAATTAAAAATATTTGTACTAGTTAAGATGGAAAACACGAGCAATGCACATTCCAAAAACTAGTATACATATCGCATTGCAATACTGAAAAAACTTTTAAATTTATACTAAATCAGAAAAGGAAAAATCTATACTGTATTGAATTATGATACCGGAATTTATTTTAATTTTTTTTCTGAAAAATCATAAAAAAAATATATTAGATCAGATTACAACACTATAAAATATGAAATATATTATAAATGGTCTCTTATGTTTGATGTATGTTAAAAATAATCACTTAAATATAGTCATGAAAAATTTAGTCATATAAATTTGTCAATAGTAAGTATTTTTTTCTCATTGTCAAATATTTTAATGGCGGTTTATTAACAAAATTAGTATCTAAAAATATTTGATTGTGAACTCAATTATTATTGTATATTAATTTGAAATAAGCTCCAAATCTTGAATTTGGGTCTATTCATGAGGTACCGAAGTTGCAACCAATATATTCTTGGGTGATTATGTGGAGTCGATCTTGCATGACAGACATGAATTGATAAGGAGGAAGCATATGCGGCAGAGGGAAGTTTGTGAAGAAGGTAAGTGATTATAAGACTTTGATTGTTGTAGATGTAAGGTCTTGAAACCAACTACCAAAACCTTCTCGAGGCAGAGATTTAATAGAAGTCCGAAAGAAAGGGAGCACCTTCTTTTGGAGAATATATTATTATCATCTTTAATTCAACAATCAAAATTATTGAATGTATAGGATTATCATTCACTATTTTGAGCTTGTATTTTCTTTTCATCAAGTTCTCTTTGTATCGTACACACATATTTCTTTTAAAATAACAATGCCATTTTTACAGTTTGTATTAATAACATGGAATACGCGTGCAATGCACGTTCTCGATAATTATACGATCATTAAAATTAATTGATCACGTGTATGCTTTTGAAGATATTTTTAGTGCTAATATAAGATTTTAGTTTATTAGCCGTTATACTTCATTGATAAAAGTAGTCTTCTCTAGCTTTCTATTGTTCTAAAAAAGTCTTTCACCTTTCACTCAATACAACTTTTAGTATATTTGTGCTTTTTGATGATATTATATCTAAAATGATATTATTTATACCATTCAAAAATGTTTGTATAAGTTGACATGGAAAACATGTGCAACACAAGTGTCAAAATTTTTTTGTGTGTGTGTATTATATTGCAATACTGGAAAAAGATTTAAAGTTATACTAATCGGAGAAGGAAAAATCTATACTATTGATTTATAGTCCCGGATATTATTTTAACTTTTTTCCTGAATAAAACATAAAAGATATACTAGATCATATTACAATACCGCAGAATATGAAACAAAATTAGAAACGGTCTCTTATGTTTTATGTATGTTAAACATAATCACTTAAATATACTTATGAGAGATGTTAAAAATAAAAAAATAAAAAATATATACATACATATATATATATATACTTTGAGATATTTAGTCATTCAAGTTTGTCAACAGTGAGTATTTTTTTTACTGTAAAATAATTTTACGACGGTTTATTATCAAAAATTAGTATCTAAAAATATTTAATTGTGAACTCAGTTATTATTGTGTATTAATTTGCAATAAGCTTTAAATCTTGAATCTGCCGCTAGTCATGAGGTACCGAAGTTGCAACCAACATGTTCTTGGGTGATTATATGGAGTCGATCTTTCATGACAGACATGGATTTATAAGGAGGAAAGCATATGCGATAGAAGCAAGTTTGTGAACAAGGTAAATGATCATAAGGTTTTGATTCTGATGTAAAGTGTAGAATCAAAACCACCAAATCCTTCTAGAGCCAGAGACTTAATTGAAGTCCAGAAAAAAGGAGCACATTCTTTTGGACAATATTTAGTTATTATCTTGAATTCAACAATCAAAATTGTTTAATATATAAGATTATTATTCATTATTTTTAGCTTGTATTTTCTTTTCATCAAGTTCTCTTTTGCATCAACACACATATTTCTTTTAAAATAAGAATGTCATTTTTCAAAATTTGTATTAATAGCATGAAATACACGTGAAACACACGTGTCAAACAACCATACGATCATTAAAATTAATTGTCAATGTGTATACTTTTAAGATATTATTAGTGTCAGTATAAGATTTTGATTTATTTATTATTGTTATACTTCATTGATAAGAGTGGGTTTCTCTGACTTTTCACTTTTTTAAAAAACGTTTTCACATTCAGTTCAATATAATTTTTAGTACATTTGTGTTTTATGATGATATTATATTTAAAATCATATTAGTTACACCATTTAAAAATATTTGTACAAGTTAATATGGAAAACATGTGCAACACACATGTCAAAAAATTAGTGTATATATCACATTGCAATACTGCAAAAAGATTTAAAGTTATACGAAATCAGAAAAGGAAAAATCCATAATATATTGAATTATAATGGCGGAAATAATTTTTATTTTTTTCTTTAAAAAATCATAAAAGATATACTAGATCATATTACAATACCACAAAAAATGAAACAAAATTAGAAATGGTCTCTTATGTTTGATATATGTTAACAATAATCACTTAAGTATACTCACGAGCAATTTAATCATTCAAGTTTGTCAATAATGAGTATTTTTTTTCTCATTGTCAAATATTTTAACGACGGTTTATTAAAAAAATTAGTATCTAAAAATATTTAACTATGAACTCAGTTATTATTGTATATTAGTTTAAAATAAGTTTAAAATGTTGAATCTGCCTCTAGTTATGAGGTACCGAAGTTGCAACCAACATGCTCTTGGGTAATTATGCGGAGTCGATCTTGAATGACATACTAGGATTGGAAAGGAGGACAGCATATGCAGTAGAAACAAGTTTCTGAAGAAGGTAAGTAATCGTAAGGCTTTGAATTCTTGTAGATGTAAAGTCTAGAAAAAATTCAAACAACCAAAACTGTCTAGAGGCAGAGACTTAATGGAAGTCCAAAAGAAAAGGAGCACCTTCTTTTGGACAATATTTAGTTATCATCTTTAATTCTAACAATCAAAGTTGTTTAATATATCAGATTACCATCCACTGTTTTGAAATTATATTTTCTTTTCATCAAGTTCTCTTTTGAATGGTACAAACATATTTCTTTTAAAATAATAATGCCGTTTTTCAAAGTTTGTATTAATAGCATGGAGTACATGTGCAATGCATGTGCCCAACAACTATACGATCATTAGAATTAATTAGTCACGTATATAGTGTTAAGGATATTATTAGTGTCGGTATAGGATTTTTGATTTATTAATTGTCTTTATACTTCATTGAAAAGAGTGGTCTTCTCTAGCTTTATACTTTTTAAAAAAAAAAAAACTCTTTCACATTCAGCTCAATATATTTTTAAGTATATTTATGTTTTATGATGATATTATATAAAATGATATTAGTTATACCATTTTAAAAAGTTTGTTCTAGTTAACATGAAAAGCGTGTGCAACGCATATGTTCAGATATTATATATATATATATATATATCGCATTGCAATACATAAAAAAGATTTGAAGTTATACTAAATGGGAAAAGGGAAAATTTATATTTTATTGAATTATAATACCGGCAAAAATTTTAATTTTTTTACTGAAAATTCATAAAAGATATTTAAAAGATATACTAAATCAGATTACAATACCGCAAAATCTATCTATATCTATATAAAGGAGGGACTTAAACCCGCCTATGTGTCATACCTCACAGTCTAGGAATCTCATTTATCTTTTTTCCTGTATTTTCTCTTTTTTTTTTCCAGTCTGCTCATTAAAATTAAAAAAAAACCAACAGTCACGTTTATTCATCCTGATAATTGATGTCTCTTCCTCTAATAACTTCTGCCAAAAGTACTCGCTTCCTCCCCCTCTTCCTTTTCCTCCTTCTCTGCATCTTCTTTTGCACCTTTCCCTCTCTCATCTTAAAAAGAGTGAGAGATAAGTTGATATATCTAATTCTTGGGGATTGTTGATCAAAAAAAAAATTTCTTCCAATCCCTTTTATATCAATGGAGGAATATTAGTGCATCAGAAAGAAGTTTAAACAAACTTGGCTGTAACATTGAGATTATTTTAGAGATTACTACCTCAACAGAGGATAAGAGACAAGGATTATTCTTCTCGATTAGGGATTCTGCCCAAATTTACTCCTTTCCACCGAGGTGAATCTTCTCTTTTATCTTTTTGTGATTTTTATCGTTTCTTACATGTTTAGTTGATGTTTCATATATCTTCTTCCAATTCCTTTTATATCAATGGAGGAATATATAGTGCAGTAGAAAGAAGTTAAAATAAAACTTGGCTGTAGTATTGAATTTATTTTAGGAATTACTACCTCAACAAAGTATAAGGGATAAGGATTATTCTTCTCGATTAGGGATTTTGCCCAAATTTACTCCTCTCTCTACCAAGGTAAATATTCTATTTTCTCTTTGTACAATTTTTAGTTTTTTTAAAATGTTAGTTGATGTTCCATGTATCTTTAAATTTATATTCTCGAATTTCTGATTGATTTGGGTTTATGACAAACTAAAATAATACATCTTTTGGTTAATTTGTTGCCTATTTATGAGATTAATATAATCTTTAAAAAAGTATACAAAAATTACATTCTTACACTTGAAGGATTTTAGTAACACCTCTTATGTTCGACTTTTAGAAAAATAAGACGTGAAAATTTGACATACAAAAATTTTAGGTTCTTCCACCCTTCTGTTTTTGGTAGACTGCAACCACACAATGAGTTGGAGTCCTTTAGGAGTTTGGACAGTCCTAATAATAATTATGTATTTAAGAATAAGAAGGAGTGTTTCTTTTGAGTTTTTTCAAGGTACTTCGAATTAGAATAATTAAATGCTTAAAATAGTTTCATGATAAGTTCTATACTTTTTTATAAGGATAAGAACACGAGTCTCTCCTTTGAAAATTAATGAGATATTGCATACTGGTCAATGCTTACCAACCACTTTCATAATAAATATAATAATTATTTATTGTCTATCATTGGAAAGACAGTCAGAATTGATTATCAATCTTATTCCATGAAATGAAACTTGGTTGTAACATTAAATTTATTTTAGGAATTATTACCTCAATAGAGGATAAGAGACAAGGATTATTCTTCTCGATTAGGGATTCTGCGCAAATTTACTCCTCGCCACCAAGGTAAATCTTCTCTTTTCTTTTTTTGTGATTTTTAGTTTCTTTTGGTTAATTTGTTTCCAATTTATGAGATTAGTTTAATCATTAACAAAATATACAAAAATTACATTCTTACACGTGAAAGATTTTAGTAACACCTCTTCTGTTGAAATTTTAGGAAAATAAGACGCAAAGTTTTGACATACAAATGTTTCAGATTCTTTCACCCTTCTGTTTCTGCTAGACTGCAACCACACAATGAGTTGATGTCCTTTAAAAGTTTGGACAGTCCTAACAATAATTATGTATTAAAGAATAAGGAGTGTTTCTTTTGAGTTTTGTCAAGGTACTTAGAATTAGAATAATTAGATGCTTAAAATAGTTTCATGATAAGTTCTACACTTTTTTATAAGGATAAGAACATGAGTTTCTCCCTTGAAAATTAATGAGATATTGCATACTGGTCAATGCTTACCAACAACTTTCATAATAAATATAATAATTGTTTTATTGTCTATCATCAGAAAGACAGTAAGACTTGGTTATCAATCTTATTCTATGAAATGAAACTTGGTTGTAACATTGAATTTAATTTAGAAACTATTACCTCAATAGAGGATAAGCTAAGTGACAAGGATTATTCTTCTCGATTAGGGATTCTTCCCAAATTTACTCCTCGCCACCAAGATAAATCTTCTTTTTTCTCTTTTTGCGATTTTTATTTTTTTAAAATTTATATTTGATGTTTCATATATCTTTAAATTTATATTCTCGAATTTTTGCTACATTTAGGTTTATTACATAATTTAAAAAATACATCTTTTGGTTAATTTTCTGCCTATTTATGAGATTCATTTAATCTTTCACGAAATATACAAAAAATACATTCTTACATTTGAAGGATTTTAGTAACACGTGTTCTGTTGGAATTTTAGAAAAATAAGACGCAAAGTTTTGACATACAAAAGTTTCAGGTTCTTCCGCCCTTCTGTTTCTGCTAGACTGCAACCACACGATGAGTTGGAGCCCTTTAGGAGTTTGGACAGTCCTAACAATAATTATGTATTTAACAATAAGAGGGAGTGTTTCTTTTGAGTTTTGTCAAGGTACTTACCTGCCACTACTTACCAATCACTTTCATAATAAATATAATAATAATTTTTATTGTCTATCATTAAAAAGACAGACATACTTGGTTATCAATCTTATTTCATATAATATTTGTTGGTAATTATATAGCACGTGACCTTTGGTTTAACCTTGAAAAGAATAGGTCAGTGCATTGAGAACCCGCTATGAGTGTGTATAGGGAAGGATCAGATCAAATTGGGTCTTATTTATGCAATATTACTTTAAATTATTGCAAGAGGCTGTTTCGTAACTTGAACCTGTAACCTGGTCATACGACGACAACTTTTATAGTTACCCTAAGACTCGCCAATGTTTGGCTTAAATTTGAAAACCAAAATAAAATTTTAAATTTTAAGAACACCAATAATTTATATATAAGCAAGTAAAGCTTTTGGTTACAACTTTGAGCCGCCTTTATTTTCAAAAATGAATAAAAAAGAGTAAGAACGAAAAATTTTACGATTTTATCCCATTTTGATGCATTAATAGGATGATAAAAATTCATAACATTCTCTGCACTTGCATCTCTTCTTTTCTTGATCAGCTGCACAAAATAGAATGAACTGTGAAATCAAATACTTATGGTATTATATTGGACCTATCACTCATCATTATACGAGAGAATTCTTTTCCTCCTCTTATTAGAAAAGCAACAAAAATAAGCTAAGTCATTTTTTTTCCTGACTGTTCTATTTTTAAAAAAAATCAAAAATCACTTTTACTAATCCTAAAAATTGTGTCTCTTCCTCTAATTTCTCAAAAATTTATTTATCTAAAAATACTAAATACTCTATGTATTTGTGTACTTGGTCTTCAATTGCACTTACCAAAGAAGGAAAAGAATAATAATTTTGTGTGAACTTTGTCACCGCAGTTATTTTGATGTGAGATGTCATGTCCTTAAACTTTGATATTAAACAACACACACATATAATAGAGAAGTTCTAATCTTGCTTTATAAAGAAGTCTCGTGAACTATACGTGCTAATATTTTTATTGAAAATATTATCTGGAGTGAACTCTTGATATTTTCTTATATCATTGGTCACCAAGTTCTTCTTACACATTTGCATTAAATTCTTACTAGCAGTTCAATTTTGATTTTCTCCTTGATGTGTGAATTCAAGATAACTTGATGCTGACATTTATGTTGGAAAAAAGATTTACATATATCAATAACATGTTTTGCCCTTGAAATTAACATGTCACGGAATTGTTATGTTGCTTCTCTTTTCAAGAGGTTCTGAATGACCAACCAAAATTAGTATTCCGCGTTGAAGTTGTTCCCTTGAGTTATGACTAATAGCACTTACCGATTCATTAGCTTAAACTTGAGTAAATCTTGGATTTTCTATAATTTTTTCAAATGGAGAAGCTATAAAGTTCTTCTTTTAATCTTCTAGCAAATTGAAAATTGCATGTGGCGTACTTTCTGTATCGTTTTTTATCCCTATAAGAAAATATATGTTTTTAGTATAATTAAATTCTTGGAGATTAGATCTCTGTTGTATTTTTATATTTCAACCTACTTGAGTTATGCCAATGCTATATTTGTATAACTTGCTGGTATTCTTAACATTTGTAAAGTAAAAATAAATTTTTTTAACCAAAAAATCAAGTATTTTTTTATTGAATTTTCATATTGTATTGAATTTTACAGAGGTTACCAGTGATCAAGTTATAGCCAGCATTCACGAGGGTCACAGAGCTATTCAACAAATTTTACATTTAAAAGTATAAGAGAATTCTTATTGTTTCATTATTTCACCAAGGTATTAAAATATGTTAATAACAGGTATTGAAATTTGTTAATAATCTTTCTTCATTTTATTTAACTTACTTTATACCTCTCATAAATTGAGTTAATTTGGTTTGTAAAAGTTAAAGCAAAAATCTCCAATCTAAGACTATAGAGGGGCAAAAAGATTAGAGAAGATCTTCTAAAGCACAAGAAAAAGGGAAGAAGAAGAAAGCTATGATGACTTTCAAAGATTTTTATCGGGGTTCAATTCTATTTTCCCTTTTGGCTTCTACAACCGATTTGTAAAAGTTCTATGTCGTTTATCCATCTAATTTGGCGATTTTCTGAAAAATTGTCTCTTTTTTGTATTGAGCTGATTTTTTGAACCTTCAGTTGTTGAGTTAGTGAGTTTGATAAATTTTTAATTTTTTTTAGATCTGACCTCTATATATAGTTGCTTTTGTTACTTTTGTTGACTTTTATTTTTGGAAGAGATTGATCTAATTTTGTTTAAAGGTTAGATATTTTTAATCATCTATATGACTTCACTACTGCAGTCTGTAGGAGTCATATTTCCATTACTGTAGCTAGAAATTATTTACATCAACTTTTGAACGATAAGAAGCCTGTTAAAGGTATAATAAGAGATTGTGTCTGTTACTCAAAATTTTTTTTACCCCCGACATGAATATAGAAGCAAATATTCCTCATTAAATAAGATTACATAAAATATAGATAGCTAAGTTCCATCCAGAAAAATCACAATGGAATGATTTTTCCTTCTTATTTTGGAATAATGACGTTCCTCCTCTAATTCTATGTATACTTGTATTGTTGCATGCATTAGTCTAGTCTACAGTTTCTGGGTTATCTAATTTTTTTCTATAATAATTTATATTTTTTTGGTGTAATGGTGGTAGGATATATATTGAAGGTCAATGTCATTTATTAGACCTATGAATTGATATCTGAAGTATATGTTAATTGAGCATTTGCGTTGAGTTTTCTCTACTAAAATTGATGAAGGTACAATCAGAATTTTCTTTAAAGATCTATACAAATATCTCTTAAAGATAAATTCAAATTTGGTATGCCTATGATAAAAACGTAAAGACCTTAAAAACCTTATCAGTCTTTGATATGCTCAATGAACCATGACAAGAAGACGAGAAGTAACAAAATTTTGACATGGCTTCAAGGATGTTGTGTCGGATGACCCATTTAGGAACATGACTAGAGTGAAACTTCTGTAGTCCCAAGACATATCAAGCCATAAAAATACAATATAATTAAATCCAGGTATAGTATATAGTAAACTCTAGCTATGCATGTAATCTAGAAAAGGGTAAACCATATTACGTCTTAGAGTAAAGCATTCATTTCAAGTTGTTGAGACGAATATTCATATTGTAGTTCTTGTTTTGTTGGTTAAAACATTTATGCATTTGAAATTTTCAACTTGTAAGTGTCATTTTACATGTCATAAATGGAACTTAATTTGAATTAATCGGTTGTTCGCTCATTTCATTTGTATGTAAATTTGATTTTGATTTACTATACAATAAATTATTTGCTCACATTCAGCAGAGAAGTATGGATAGATTTTCAAGTTAAACTGCAAGTTGTAAATGCTTCTTAAAGTAATAGATGTGTATTTTTGGACTAACATTGGAATAAAAGTATAGTTTTAAATTGAACCCTATCACTTTGGTATCCTGATTTATTTTAAAGCACCTAGGGAACTTATTAAATTATTGAAATATTTTTTTCCCTTCAAGTATATAAAATTAGTTGATTTTTTGTGCAATCATGACATATACTCCTTTTTATTTTTGGAAAAATTACATAATTAAGCAAACGTTTAATACATATTTACAATATATAACAACACTTTTAAAAAATTATTAAAAAAATAGCAAAACATTTACACAAATAGTTTTTTACAGTAAGTTACCATGTATCAAACTTTTAAGATTTTCTCTCCAATCTCATTAGCCGCATTTTACTCCAATTCAAATACCTTTTCTTCATCTTTCAAAATCTCCCAATATTTTCTCCATCTTTCACTCTCACGATTTTCATTTGATTTTTGTCTCCACTATTCCGTGATTCTTGTTTAAGTTTTTACGATTTTTACTTCATATTTCATATTCTATACTTTTTCAATATCTTTAAATTTTAGGATTTTTATCAAGGTATAATTTTTCTTAAAATGGTGGATGAATTACCCCCTAGAAGGCAAACCCGAGGTACATCATCTAATAAACAATCTATACAAGATTGTCCATCGTTTGATCTGTGTCTTTTCACTCAAGAACAACCACTTGGTACAAGTGCACTTGCTATTGTGATACATTCTGAGAGGAGGTCCAAGGAAGAAAAAGGAAGAAGAATTGATACACTACAATTTTTTCAAGCTTTTTCTTGTCTTTGTGTATCAATGAAGGAATTGATATATGTATCAGTATCAGATTTTTGATAATCCAGAATTGTTATGTACCAATGTATTGCTTTGTGTGTATCAATATATTGTACCAATTTATTATTAGTATATCAATTTTTTCAGTGATACATGAATATAAAATCCCCATATTGTTTATCAATATGTAATTTTGTTTTTCAAAAAAAATACTTACTGAAAAAAATTTCTCAATTCCTTAATTTCAGTGTATCACTATATATTGTGATGCATACAATTATGAGAAATAATTTTTTAAAAAAAAAAACTTAAATTGTATACATATAAATGAGGTTTCTGATACACATTAATAGTTTAAAAAAGATACATTCATGTATCATATTTCCACTTCTAATGTATCCATTTTTTATAAGAATAACAAATATTTTAACAATATTAGATTTCAGATACAATTTTTTGTATCCATTGAATTCAATTGAACCACTGCTTCCGAACTAAGAACTGACACAGAATCATCAGTACTATTAAAATTAATGATAGCACCATTTTTCTCAACATTATCTGAAATATTGATACATAATGGATACAATCCAAACTCTCTCTTAAATTTCTTTAGCTCAACATACAATCTCACTCCCATATCATTTTTTATCTCCATTGGTATGGAATTACCTTCAACAATGTATCTTATCTCAATTTTTTTATCTGTATCATCAATCTCCAATTGCTTCTTAATCGCTCCAACAAGTCCGTCATACGAAACGTAATCCTTGATGATGATTCCATCTATGGCATAATCTTTATATTCATTATCCGGAGTCCACTCACCTGAATGACGAATCAATACCATTATGTTGGACATATTTTCCTAAGGGTTTGCACGTTGATACACACCAAAATATGTGATAATTTGAGTAAAACCCAAACGATAATACACCATAAAAAGGAGAAAATCGACAAAATCAAAGATTCCAGAAAATATGATCTTTTAGGAACTTTCATTCTTTGTCTTTGAAGTCTTCGATGTTTTGAAAAAAAAAATTCTCAGTATAAGTAAAATAGGGAATTAGTTGCACTAATTACGCATATTTCCGTTATTATGTAACAGTCAGTTTACAATAAGGAGTTATTTAAGGGTTTGATACTTTGATACAATCCCATTCCTTATAAGAAAACGGTATCAAAGCAGTAAAAAAGTTGCTAATAAATATAAATTTGGTAAATACCGCTATTTTTTGTAATTATTTTATTACATAGTGCTATTTAAGAAAATTTTCTTTATTTTTTATTTTAATAATTTTGTTTGGGCCATTCAAATGGGGGGACATTTAAATGATATATGTAATGCAAAAGGGAGGGGTGGACTTTCTACAAGGAAATATTAAGTTAAAACTAGAATATCTATTCGTTTCCAACTTTCTATTGTTCCTTTTACCAATAATTATTTATTTATTAAAAAAATTTAATATTTCACGTTGACATTTATTTGATTCTTCCAAAATTTCAAATATAAATACTTCCAGAAAGCAAAAGGCTAAATAATAAAATAAAATCAAAGATGATTGATTCAAGGATGAATGATAATATGTTACTATCATTTTCTTTTTCTCAATTAACGTTTGTTACTATGTAATTTCATATGTAAGGTATATATTATTGTAGTTCTAAAGGCTGATAGATTTTCTTCATATTGTAGATATCGTATTTTTATGGCTTGATACTATAAAAAGAGAAAGTGTTAGTGCTAATTGAAAGAAATAAATTTATGTTTGTCATTTATTTAATTTATAAAGTTATTTTACTTTGGTTATATTTATTGTTTAATCTATTTGTTTTACTTTGGTTAAATTTATAAAAGTATTATTTTATAAAGTCAGTGGTCTCAAATGACCGCGCGAAGCGCAGATACTTTTACTAGTATGATATAAAATTAGAAATGGTCTCTTATGTTTGATGTACGTTAAAAATAATCACTTAAATGTACTCATGAGCAATTTAGTCATTTACGTTTGTCAATAGTGAATATTTTTTCTCACTGTCAAATATTTTAACAATGATTTATTGACAAAAACTAGTATCTAAAAATATTTGATTGTGAACTCAATTATTATTATTATATATTAATTTGAAATAAGCTTCAAATCTTGAATTTGCCTCTAGTCACGAGGTACGAAATTCGCAACCAACATGTTCTTGGGAGATTATTTGGAGTCGATCTTGCATAACAGACATGGATTGATAAGGGGAAAAGCATATGCGGTATATGCAAGTTTATAAAGAAGGAAAGTGATCATAAGACTTTGAATTCTTGTAGAAGTAAATTCTAGAATTCAAACCATCAAATCCTCTAGAGGCAGAGACTTTATTGAAGTCTAGAAAAAAAGGAGCATCTTTAAATTAAGCATGTCCTAAATAATGATTTCGTTTGTTAAGCATGAGTCTCATGAAATCATGCATCAATTATTCATGCTAGGTACATGAGTAAAATAAATTATGTTTTTTAATCTTTTTTTTTGGAAATTAGCAAATTTCATTAATCACCAATGAGAAATATACAAATCAGGCTACATAATATTTATCCAACCTCGATTTATCTAGAGAAGCTGTGTTCCTACCCGAATTGACGGGTTAGTGTCACTATTAAAAAATAATTATTTTTTCACTGATTTCCCGCTGAAAAATATTAATTGACTATTCAAACCGATTATCAGTGGGAAAAGAAAAAAATAATAGTGTTTCCACATGAAAAAATCAAGAGATTTCCCACTATTTCAGTGGAAAACTGTTTTCCTTCATGCATTTTCCCAGTGAACAAATCCGGTGAGAAATGAGGTGAAAAATTATGTCTTATAACACAAATTTTTCATTGATTTGCAATGAAAAGATCTCTATTTTTAGCAGTGCGTGAGCTTATATGTGCGGTTATGCACTCTTTGAATAGGAATCTATTTTCTGAAAGATCTTGGTTTTCGTACTTTGGTGGGTCTCCAACTCTTAATTAGAAACTATAATTAGCTAACAAACATTTGCCTGTTGAAGTAGCTCTTACACAGCATAAACAAGCAACTTTTTAGCTATAACTATTTCAGTACTCTCAGTTTTCTTAAAGATTCTACTGTTCCTTTGAATCCATATTTATGGATGAATTATGTGTATATCATCTTGGTCACCAATGCTAGTTGAGTCTTGCCTTTACTCTTGTGGAAGATCCACTGATGCATTATATCCCAGCTCTGAGCAGTGAAGGTTATATTAAGTGAAATCACCACCAGCTATCCACGATATTGAACCTGGTTCAATTAAATTACAACTGCAGAAAAATAAAGAACACGCAGATGTAACGTGAAAAATCTCCTTGCTCAAGGGAGTCCCAAAACACACGACCTATCGAATAGGATTTTATTCGACTCACGAGCAGGTGTTAGATTACAACTCCGCAATCAAAGGGACTAACTCTAGTACCTCAATCTCTATAATTTTCTCAAACTAGAATCACCTATTCAAAGACTATAAACTCTAGTCTCTAAAGTACAACTCAATCACACCAATGTAACTTGACTCAACTAACTCTAGAAGAGAAAGTTATAACTCAAAAATATAAATAACAAACTCAAACAAGATAGGATAATTCTTCTTCTCCAATTCTTTGTTTACAGGAACCTGGTCCAGTGAGAGTGTTTCTTGCTATGAACAACTATTGCTTCAGAATAATCTCCTTGACGGCTAATGCAATAGCTGAATATTTTGTGGTTGCTTATGATCATTATATAGCACCAAAGGACGTGGTTTTTGTCAAACCTAGAGTTGTTTCAAATAAGGAAAAAGAATCCGAAAAGGACTTTATTTCCTCAAACCTTTTCGTATCCCAAATAAGGAAAACAGAATACCAAAAGGACTTAATTTCCTCAGTCAGATTTTTCATACCTGGTTCTCTCCTAGTCAAATACAACTTGCCTTTTGGAAAGAATCCTAAAAGGATTTGGTTTCCTTGTACGTATTCGGTTCTCTCTTTAGTCAAATACAACTTGCCTTTTGGAAAAGTTCCTAAGAGGACTTGATTTTCTTGTACGCGTTGGACTTCTTCAATTCTACGTGTTTTCCTTATTTGATATTTTCAGATCCAAGTCAAATTCGTACCTGCAAAACCTTCAGCCGGGTAGTGAACCTGGTTCTTCTATGTCAGTCATCAAAATCTTCTCATAACAAATTTTTCCTTTTTGATAATGACAAATATGTATACATATGCATCTAGTTGACACTCACGTATGAATATGAACCCGCATATGAACCTGGTTCACTTTGTCAGTTATAAAAACTTTATCAAATATAGTCAATCATCAAAACTCTTCTAATAATAAATTCCCCCTTTGTCAATCATCAAAACTCTTCTAATAACAAATTCCCCTTTTTTGATGATGACAAACAATATGTTATGCTCACGTCTTCCCCCTTTTGACATCATTGAAAAGTTTTTAGACAAAGAACCTAGCAAGTATCATGCATGTACAAAAAATTACTAAACCATGGCCACTGGGGCAACACTTATTAGAACAAGCCTGAAACAATAAAAATTGTTAGATCAAACTGATGATATGAGCCATCTAATGCGCAGATAGATTAGGAGCACAAGAAAAGAACAAAACAAGCCAGTGATGTACCAAATCCAACACATAGTATCCAACTTGTAAGCGAAGTACAACCACATATAGGAAGCAATAGAGAAGGGAAGACAAAAAAAAACTTCAGGAGGAGGAATGAGTAGTTTTCTCTACCAAAGAGAGAAGCCTGTCAATTCTGTTGTGGTGGAAACTCTATTCACTAAGCATTCTGTCTTTGAGAGTAGAAATCTCAGCATTAGCATTGGGTAGATCAGCCTTGAGTTGTGTATTCTCCCTTTTCAATTAAACCACTCATGCAGTTGCAGTATGCAAATCAAAAATCATTTGAGTTACAAGTTGCTTCTCTTTTGAACCTGGTACTCTGAGTTATAGGTTGCTTCTTTTTTGAACCTGGTACATGCTGCAGAAGATCAAACTCCTTCAATATTTGTTCCATGTCATACTCTGCATAGCTCACTCTAGACACTTATAAGATGTCACTAACTAACCATTTTGTCAAGGTGAGACTTACTCCATTCACCCTTAAATGCATTTTTTTTCATTCTTTACTTCCTCAAGATTCATATAGAGATCCACCATTTTGGACTTACGAACTCTGGGAAGAGGAAAGAGTGGATGGGGCAGGTTTTGGGAAAGAAGCTGGTGCAGTCTCAGACACTGCTGATGGAAGTTCCCCCTAAGTGGATGGAGGGGCTTCTTCTGCCATGGGAACATTTAACAGAGAAGGACAGGTAGAAAGATTTTTCATGGACTCTTGAGAAGAAAGAATTTGGACAAAGCGAGGAAACAAAAAATAGGGATATTACACATATGTACTAGAGACCTGTTGTGATGGTCAAATGGAGAAGTAGGTCAAGTTTTGCAGCCCCTTTTTTTTCCTTTTTCTTTTTTATTTTTAAAAGATGCTGATAATACTTGTGGTGTACCCAGAGATAAGACTCTGGAGAATGGACCAGGTTTAGTAGAGTATGGTTATAGATTCAGCAACAAAGTTGAACACAAATGCAAGGAGATAAGTACGTACCACAATGGCCTGTAGAGGAACCTAGATCCTCCTATGATTCTTTCATTGAGTCTTGTCCATATTTTTAGCAATTAGAAAGTAAGGATCACATCATCAATTTTTTAAACATTTCATTGTAGCCTGCCTGAGGTGTGTACCTAATCAAAGGTACGAGACTGGATTAGCAATTAAGATATAACGAGACTTGATAAGCATAAGAATAAACAAATTCTAGTCAAAAGGAAGAGAGAATGGTAAACAAAGTCAATGAAGTTTGATTAGTCATGGTTCCACACGAATTCTTTCGTATAATTCTCTTCCCAATGCTTTGGTGAAAATGTCAGCCACCTGATCCTCAGTCTTGCAAAACTTTATCAAAATATTTCCCTTTTCCACATTATCCCTCAAAAAGTGATGGCGAACATTAATATGTTTTATTCTTTTGTGATGAACATGGTTCTTCGCCATACTCATTTCACTGATGTTGGCACAACGGAAAAGTATGCCATTCCAGATGGGTTTTCCTGTCTACCATGAATTCCACATAGTCTGCATTTGCATATCACTGGTAGGATACCAAAGAACCAGGTCCACATCCTTTATCAGAACAATCAGTATGTTCTTCTCCCCTTTTCTGATAAAGAATGTGTTGTCAATTCTCTATGATTCAACAGAAAACTTGGTAGCCTGTCATACCATACTCTTGGTGCTTGTTTGAGCCCATACGATGCCTTGTGTAATCTGTACACATGATTTGGTTGCTCATGTTCTTTAGTAGTTCCATGATATGACAAATCTGGTGTAGTACCTTGTTCATCAAGCATCCTGGAAGTATCCAAATGTTCATGCTGAGTATTTTATCCTGTGTACATGGTTCCCCCTCATTGTTGGTAGTCGGTGTCATACCAATCTCTTCCATTTCTTCCTGTGTGCTCACTCTGTCCACAGATTTTTGTTCATCAAAGATTACATGCCCACTTTCTTCCACACAATTTGTTATCTTGTTCAGGACTTTGTATGCCTTGCGCATATTTTTGTATCTCTGTCCTTTGAGAACTAGCTTCCCTGTTTTCAAGCTTGTAACCTTGCAATCTGCTGAAATGAATATGACTGAGTTCCCTTTGTCACACATTTGTGAGATGCTCAACAGATTGTGTTTTAACCCCTTAACATAGTAGACATTGTCAATTTCTTGAGACGTGTATCTTTCAACCTTGCAAATTCCAGCGATTTCACCCTTCTTTCTATATCTAAAGGCAATGTTTATGCCTTTATGACTGGTGAGTGAGAGAAAGTTTTCAACCATTCCTGTCATATGCCTGAAACATGCACTGTCCATGTACCAGGTTCCCTGCTTTTCTCTCACTTTCACTTTCACAACTAGTCAGAGGTTAGTTTTGGGTACCCAGACTAGCTTGGGTCCCTTTTCATTATTGAAGGGGTGAATAAGATCTATTTTAGTCTCAGAGGGGAGTGGAGCAGTTTTCTTCCCTCTCATGATTTTATTTGGGGAACCAGATATGGGGTGAACTACTGTGTACTTGAAAAAGCATTTAGAGGATGTCCCTGATTTGTGACTAGCAAAATCAATGTTCTTCTTGATTGCTTTTATCTTAGAGTTGTAATGTTCTTTATAATGACCCATTTTTCCACAGTGAGAGCAAAGGATGGGACTTATTTTAGTGCTCAAATCAATTTTTGAGAAACCATTTTTTTATCCTATTCCTTGTCTTTGACTTGAATGATTTTTATGCAAGGAGACTAGAATTTCTGAGGACCTGGTCTATTTCAGAGTTCTTTCTAATTCAGATTTGGTTTTAACCAGACTCTTACTTAGACTCAGATTCTCTATGTGCAGTGCCTATGACTCTAAAGTGAGGTTTTTGATGATTTTGTCTTTTTCAATATTTTCTTTATGAATTTTTTCACACTCTTCAATCTTTATCATGAGGTCTCTTTTTTCCTCTTCAAGCTTACTATTGTCAAACTTAAGAGAGGCAAAGTCATTCATGATTTGTTCTTTTTCGATAGATAGAGTGTTATATTCATCAATAAGAACAAGAGAAAGAGACAGTAACTTCTTTTGAGAATATGAGTTTAACTTTGATTTAAGTTCAAAGAAGCTTACCTTGTTGTTGTGCTCTTCACTGTCTGAGTCTGCCTCAGCCATTAGGGCCAACACATCTTCATCATCCAAGTCATCCATGGCTAAGAGGGAGCAATCATCTTATTTAGTAGCAGCTTCAAATTCATCACTGGAGGAATCTCCCATAGCAGCTAGAGCTCGCTTCACCACACTATCTGTTTCTTTCATGGTGAGTTTTCTGTTGGGGATTTAAACAAGATGCTTCTTTTCTTCCTTGGATTTCTCAGTTAGGTTACGCTTGTGTTCTAATCTCATAGAGGACATTCTTTCATGAAATGACCAGGTCCACCACACTTGTGGCAAATAAGATCTCTGAGATTTTTGTCAAAGGACTGATGAATTCTTCTTCTAAGTGGGAATGCTCTCCCCAAGAGAATACATCTCCATTCACAATAGATGAGAACTTGGCATGCATGTCATGAATAGATTCACCCTCCTTCATCCTGAACAATTCATATTGACGATTGAGCATATCGATCTTGGACTTCTTCACCTGATTAGTTCCTTCATGAGCAGTCTAGAGGGCATCCCGAATCTCCTTTGAACTTGTACATGATGAAATTCGATTATATTCGTCAGGACCAAGTCCACATACCAAAATCTTCTTCCTTTTGCGTTGATCTCGACAGTTAGTTTCTCTTTCTTTGTATATTCCAATCTGCCTTTTGGAATTGTACTTTTTCCATCCTCAGCCAGTTTCATAGGAATGGTAGGTCCATCCAGTACGACATTCCACAAGTTGTGATCTTCACCTATAAGAAAATCCATCATACGATTTTTCCACCACCTATAGTAGTGACCATTGAACAAGGGTGGTCTTGTGGTTGATTGTCCCTCCTGAGCTGTTGGTGGTGCTGTCATGATTCGATTTTTCAAGGTGTAAGTATTTATTGAAAAACCCTGCTCTTATACCAACTGAAATCACCACCAGCTATCCACGATATTGAATCTGATTCAATTAAATCACAATTGTAGAAAAATAAAGAACACGCAGATGTAACGTGAAAAACCTCCTTGCTCAAGGGAGTCCCAAAAAACACGAACTATCGAATAGGATTTTATTCGACTCATGAGCAGATTTTAGCTTACAACTCCGCAATCAAAGGGACTAACTCTAGTACCTCAATCTCTACAGTTTTCTCAAACCGCAACACCTATTCAAAGACTATAAACTCTAGTCTCTAAAGTATAACTCCATCACACTAATGTAACTTGACTCAACTAACTCTAGAAGAGAAAGTTACAACTCAAAAATATAAATAACAAACTCAAACAAGACAGAATAATTCTTCTGCTCCAATTCTTCATTTACAGGAACCTGGACCAGTGAGAATGTTTCTTGCTATGAACAACTATTGCTTCCGAATAATCTCTTTGACGGCCAATGCAATAGCTAAATATTTTGTGATTGTTTATGATCATTATATATCACCAAAGGACGTGGTTTTTGTCAAACCTAGATTTGTTTCAAATAAGGAAAAAGAATCCTAAAAGGAATTATTTCCTCAAACCTTTTCGTATACCAAATAAGGAAAAAAGAATCCCAAAAGAACTTAATTTCCTCAAGTCAGATTTTTCATACCTTGTTCTCTCCTAGTCAAATAGAACTTGCCTTTTGAAAAGAATCCTAAAAGGACTTGATTTTCTTGTACGTATCCGGTTCTCCCTTTAGTCAAATACAACTTGCCTTTTGGAAAGAATCCTAAGAGGACTTGATTTTCTTGTACGCGTTGGACTTCTTCAATTTCATGTATTTTCTTTATTTTGATATTTCCAGATCCAAGTCAAATTCGTACCTGCAAAACCTTCAGTCGGGTAGTGAACCTGGTTCATCTATGTCAGTCATCAAAATTTTCACATAACAAATTTTTTCTTTTTGATAATGACAAATATGTATGCATATGAATCTAGTTGACACCCATGTATGCATATGAACCTGCATATGAACCTGGTTCACTTTGTCAGTTGTAAAAACTTTATCAAATACAGTCAATCATCAAAACTCTTCTAATAATAAATTCTCCCTTTGTCAATTATCAAAACTCTTCTAATAACATTAAGCTATTGTTGTAGCCTCACCCAGATTTTCCCGGTGAATGAACATTTTGCAAATAGATGATTTTTGGATTCATGACATCTTTTGCATAGGACACATATAGGATCTATTTGTAGCCCCCAATTCAACAGTCTATCAGTTGTAAGAACTCTGCCTTGGAGTTACAGCCATAATGTGAAGACTGCTTTTGGTCTGGCTAAATTAGGCATATCATACATTATCTTAGGATAAGATCACCAAGTAGCTTGAGATAAATCTATTTGATTACCTTGTGCTTACCTCCCAAACACCCAAAACAAATGTTTCCCAGCGTGATAACTGTGAAAGAAAAAAAGAAGGTTGACTATATTGACAGCCTCCTTAAATTTTGTCGATAAATTTAAATTTGACATTCAAACTGTAATCTGTTTTAATGGAGCACATAAACATATGATAAGATATTCATATTAGACAATTTTTCGGCTCATATTTTGAAAAAGTATCTGCACGTAGATTAGTTCATATCATAATTAAGGCTAAGGCGTATAATTAAAGTAGGTGACATATTTTAAATTATTAAACTATGCAATGTGCGCATGATAACTCACAGAAGTTTTTTCAAAATTTTAAGCTAGAAATGTCTAATAAGACCACTCTATCACGTATTCCAATTGATTATCTAAATTGTTGACATAAGACTTGATCCTGCTCATAATTATTATTTCGAGCCCAAATTCCATTTTTTGTTCTTCTGGATGGACTTCGGCCCAAAAATATTTTTACTGTAAGTTTTCTTAGTAACTTGAAATGCATGTTTTCCGTACAAGTATTATCAGCTTTATTTCATCAAAAACTTTGGAGTAACTATTTAGTTTTGAAGAAAAATACACGCTCAAGCGCACATGCACGTATATGACTATATTTAATCGTGAAGAGAGGAATTTAAATTTTAATAAGAAACACTTAGGGAGATAATAGAAAGGATCAAAATCTGGAAATAAGTTCATATCACTGTAGAATAATTTGTTTCATATGAAAAGGCTCGAGCAAATTTTGCTTTCATTAATAAATAAGAGAACAAGCTTAAATAAGTACTACTATAGAAAGAGTCTTTTCCAGCAATTATTGAATTAATTCTGCATGAATAAAATAATAGAATATAACAAAATTGAGAAGTTGGGTACAAGAGCCCAAAGTAACAATATACATAAGCTACTCTACCCACCTAGCACAAAATCAGAAGAAAAGGACAGCACTATATAACTTTGATGTGTAAAAGAAATACTCAAACTATATCTCATTGGGGACAGTGGAATGAACAATCAACTTTTCCATTGAAGTAACTCACAAAAAATATTACTATACAATTTATCTACTAACTTAATACAGATTACTTACTACACAAGTTCATATACCGAATAGATGCTTCAATAATTCCACCAGGCTATCCTCACTCGATGAACAACCAATCTGATTGATATAGCTGGAGGCAAAATTGTACTAACTCACGTTATATTGTGTATAAGATATGGATTACCTAGATCACGCGGTTGATTTGGAGTACGAGTTTGATGGAAGGTAAGAAAGCTTTGGCAATGCATCCATACTGTGGCTTGAACTTAGGGTAGAAACATCAGCAACAAACTCATCGAGTGTCTACAGAAAAAATGTGAAGAATCAAAAGTTTCAGCTTAACAATTTTATTTGTGCTTTAGCAAAAAAAACTCAGAATGGAAAAGAGCCATAAGAGGAGGATTCCACAGCAGAAAGCTTGAAATGTGATGCCTATATCATGTGCGAATAATTTGAATTTTCAAAAATGTAAATAGGATTTGCAGAAAAGTGGTCTCAAAATATTACATATTTGCACATGCCACGTCACACAGACTGTTTGTACTTCTTTTCTAAAGGTAAGAACAAGTCACCATTGCAATTTCTGTGGTCTTAAACATGAGAAAAACTGATTTCTAGTTAAAACAGCAACGAAGTTTAACTAACCTCGACAGCTTGTCGCAGAGCATGGCACATCTCTGCAGTCGTCCTCCTTTGAGTGACAACATCCTCCTGCTCTCGCAACAAATCTTCAAATAGGTTCACCCTGTGGGTGACACGAGCAGAGGCAGCTAAATGATCAGAAATGGTTTATAACTTTTGAAGTGTGCAGTAAACAAGGTAATTCTACATGATCCATGACTCGAGAAATCCCAAAAAAGGGAGAGAAGGACAGATCGACAAGCTGTGCTAGGTTTGGGAATTACAGCCCATGGAAGTACTAGTTGGGATGTCCATATTTAGTCAACTATCTCGAACTTCTACCATTTTCTATCTAGAAAAGATTTATATTAAGATAGTTGGAATCCAATAATGCTAAAAACTTGACAGCAAAACTTGGACAAAGAAAGATTGCCGGAGCTGATTAATCAACCAGAACATAATAGACTCAGGTGAAAGAAACTCTAGTATGATAGCTTTTGGAACCAAATCCTGTATATTCCTCCTCACAATATCATAGTAAGATGTTATGAGTAGTTTCGTCACTATAATCTCAACTTGATACTCTGTTTCAGTCTCTCCAGGCCTCAAGACCGACGGTGGCTAAAAAGAGAGTGAGAGAATGAATCACAAATATAAGATATTTCATCGACATGTCTGTTTTTCCTCTCTTTTATGATATGTACTTGATTAGTACGCACTTACATTTTTCAATTGAATAATATGGGATGCCTGATCTTGAGACTTTGGTTATTGATGGATGAAATGACCTGTAAAACCCGGGAAGGGCCTAAGACAAAACTCGGGAATTGGAAATGAGAAGTAGTAAAAAATCTGAAATTTTACTTAGAACGACTCGTAAACGACCCGTTGGAGGAACTCATGGTCAGGCTCTATAGAAGTAGACTCAGGGGTAACGGGTCCATGGTACGACCTTTAGGAAGATGTAACGAGTCATAGGTTGGGGTCGTTGGTTGTAACCAGGGTACCCGGGATGGATGGTACGAGTCATAGTACGACTCGTTGTGAGGAACAATGAGTTTTGGTAAGTGCCCGTGGGAAGGAGCAGGAAAAATCCCTAGTCGAGGTAACAGATGGAACCCACGACTCGTTGGATAAAGGTACAAGTCATGGTGTGACTCGTGGAAAGTCTAGATGCAGGTTCATCAGAGGCAGTAACGGAAGGATACAACGGATCGTTGTTTGAAGTAACGACCCATCCTGTCGAGTCATGGTATTAGGATCTGATAAGTTAAGGAATGATGGAGGAAGTAACGGACAAATACGACGAGTCGTGGTATCAAGGTACGATCCGTGGTATCACTCGTTGTCACTAGCAATGAAGAAATTTTAGACTTTTCATTAAGGGTATTTTCGTAATTCCTAAGCTCTAAGATCCTAAACTACGTTGTTTTAAGCTCAGTTAGCAGGATTTTAAGGGTGTTAAACCTATTCTAAGCCTTACCATTCCATGCATGCAAATTAGAGCTCTTCCTTGGAGATCAAGCTTGAAGAATTTCCCCAATTTCTCTTTAATTTCCTTTGGGCTTTCAAGAGGGAGTGTAAATCAGATTTACCTAGGTATGTGAGGCTATGAATGAGAGTTTCTTTCACTCTCATGCTTAAAATTCTTCTCAATTCCATGGATTTCAATTCTAGATTCTAATTCATAATATTATGGGGGTTTATCCCAGTCCTTGTGAAATTCTCTATGATCTATCTATGGGTCAATTCCTTTCATGTATCAAATCATGTTTTATGATCTATGGGCAGATTTCACAACTATTTTCATTATTAATTTATAGTTTCAAATTTTAATTAAATTATGCCCAATTATGTATGCTTCATGAAAAGTCAAGTTATGATTCCATTATGATCTTGATCTTCTTAAGTCCTAAATTATGATTTATGATTTATGATATGATTTCTTTCAAGTACTCTTCATGGATTTACGAATATCAAGTATATAAATATTTTAAAAGTATGCATGATTTTCATGATTTATGGATTTATGACTCTTGGCCAATTCAAGGGCCCTTATTCATAGCTAATCATGTATTTGAAGTGGAATCCATCATGTTATTATTTTATTTGGACATGAATTTCATGAATGATTTTACAGTTACTATATGAGCCCTCGTGTGCATGTTTTTGGGAGCAGTGTCTAGCACCGAGTGGACCCAGCGTTCAGGTAAATCTCGTGGTCTTAAAACTACGTGCCATCACAGGTGTGTGTGTGTGTGTGTGTGTGTGTGTATTCTTAGATCCATGTGATATCACCACACACGCACGTCCTCCTGCCTGGCAAGCCGGGGACGGTCCTGACCACTTGGGCGAAATAGTGGGTATCATGTAAGGCTCTATCATGATGGTGTCGGTTAAGACGAGTTCTCCCATTGTTCCTCATGACTTATGCATGGTCATGTTTATGTATTTTGGCTCAAGTTTTATTTTATAAAGTTTTCCCTTATGAATATGATTATGATCGAATTGCAAATGGTTTGAAAACCTTGACCTTATGTTTATATTATGGTATTTACTTTATAATCATTTTGTCCTACTCTTATGAAATCTTATGTATTTTTTTATTGTTCGTTTTTACTTACCTTGCATACTCAGTATATTTCAAATACTGACCACATATTCTATGCTATATCATTTCATAATACGGGCTCAGATATTCAGGTTCAGTCCTGCCGTTAGCCTGATCCTCAAAGTAGCATCTTCTAGCTAGAGTTGGAAAGTCCTCATCGTTCGAGAGCCCAGTTGTATTCAGTATTTTCAGTTTTAGTCTTTAGTGAGTTAGTTAGGGTGTTGTCCCATCAACTCGTCAGTATGTAGAGGCTTATCAGACATTGTATATATTCAGCTTCAGAATTGTATTATATATTCAGCTGTTCAGATGTTATTATATTTTCAAACTTCTGCTATTATGCATGTTATACTTCCACATTATTATGATCAGTTTTAGATGTCATGTTCATTCCATGGATCGACTTGGAGCCTCTCGGAGTTCTTTGTCCCGTATCTCGATCCGGGCCTATGTTCAGGTCGTGACAAACTTGGTATTAGAGCATTAGGTTTTGAAGTGTCCTAGGGTGTCTGAAAGCCATGTTAATTAGAGTCTTTTTTATGGGTGTGAAGTGCGCCACACTTGTGACGAAGAGGCTATGAAACGTTTAGGAAACTTCCCTTCTTTCATGATCTAAGTTGTGCGATGAAATGTCTCTCTATCCTTCTAACTCGTGCTATACGTGTTTGCAGAATTATGCCTCCTCACCGAGTTAATTGAATAAGAAATGAAAATGGAAATGGCCATGAGGATGGCAACGGAGATGGCATCAGTAGACCCCACTAGCCCCGAGGATCATGTGTTCGAGCAGGTGACCCATGTAGCATTTAGGGCTACCATTCAAATGTTAGCTCAGGCTTTGACCGCCCAAGTTAACCAATAGGCGGTAGTGCATATTCCCCAGAGTGAAAATGCGGCGACGGCGAGAGTCAGAGATTTTCTTAGGATGAACCCTGCAAAGTTTCTCAGATCGAAGGTGGACGAGGATCCACACGAGTTTATCGATGAGATTCAAAAAATCACCCAAATCACAGGGGTGACAGGGGAGGAGTGCGCAGACTTAGCCTTTTATCAGCTGAAAGGGGTTGCACATATCTGGTTCAGACAGTAGAAGGATGGTAAGGCAGTCGGAGCAGGCCCTATTGGTTGGGATGAGTTCTATACCGCGTTTTTGGATCGGTTCTTCCCCCGTGAGATGAGGGATATCAAAGCAGCTAAATTTGTAAACTTGAGGCAGAACAGCATGACGGTTCAGGAGTATGCTTTGGAGTTCACCCGCTTGTCCAAGTATGCACCAGAGATGGTAGCTGATTAGAGAGCTTAGATGAGTAGGTTTGTGCACGGAGTAGCAGACTACCTGGTCAAGGATTGTAGGACCGCTATTCTTCATCACGACGTTGATTTTCCTCGATTGGTTTTGTATGCCCAGCAGATGGAGGCAGTGCATCTGAAAGAGGGGGAAGCTAAGAGGCCAGGACGGATAGTTATGGGTTCTCCCAGTAGAGATCGGGGGCAGACATCACCAGCAATCTCATCAGACGTCATTGGCTCTAGCGCCATCATCGACCAATGCTCCATCTAGACCATGAGGTGATCAGAGGAGTGGAGTATCAGGTTCGAGGTGTTTGGGGGATAGTGGATAGTATACCAGAAAAGTGATAGAAGTTTTATGTAACCAAATGCTTAAGAAAAGACCTTTACTTTTTTAGTAAGAGTGCCTTTTTACTACTTATTATCTATCTTTCTCTAGATGAACAAACATGCATGACATTTATTTTTTTTGCTACTAAAAAAATCTCATGGGAGTGAGTGATGGCAACAACTTTAATGGAGTTTATAGCCATTTATAGTATTTCTATCATTTGGTTCCACTTTTTCCACAATACATTCAATTCTAAGCAACCTCCGCTTCCCTCATTTTGTTTATAAAATCCCATTCTAAGTGAAAACATTCCCTCATCCAAACCAAAATTCTCAGTTCAGTTCTCCATCTTAATGACAGAAAATAGGATCGATCTGACTCTATTTTGTCTCACACTGCTTCATTACCTTATAAAATCCCATTCTAAGCGTAGATATTTCCTCATTCAAAACAAAATTCTTAGTCTAGTTCTCTATCTTAACGACAAAAAATATGATTGATTAAATTCTGTTGTGTCTGACACTGCTCCGTTACCTTATAAAATTCCATTCTAAGTGCAAATATTTCCTCATTCAAACCAAAATTCTTGGTTTATTTCTCCGCCTTAACGACATATTACAGGATAGATCAAACCTGTTGAGTCTAGCACTGCTCCGTTACCTTATCAACATCACTTCAAACAATTTAACATTACCAATGGCTTCTTGTCTATTCTTTTTTGTTGTTTTTTTCTTTTCCATTTAAAAAAACTATAGAAAATTCAAGATTTACTCAAGTTTAAGCTAATGAATCGGTAAGTGCTATTAGCCATAACTCAAGGGAACAACTTCAATGCTGATACTAATTTTGGTTGGTCATTCAGAACCTCTTGAAAAGAGAAGCAACATAACAATTCGGTGACATGTTCATTTCAAGGGCAAAATATGTTATTGATATATGTAAATCTTTTTTCCAACATAAATGTCAGCATCAATTTATCTTGAATTCACACATCAAGGAGCAAATCAAAATTGAGCTGCTAGTAAGAATTTAATGCAAATGTGTAAGAGTAACTTGGTGACCAATGATATAAGAAAATATCAAGAGTTCACTCCAGATAATATTTTCAATAAAAATATTAGCACGTATAGTTCACGTGGCTCCTTTATAAAGCAAGATTAGAACTTCTCTGTTGTATGTGTGTGTTGTTCAACATCAAGGTTTAAGGACATGACATCTCACATCAAAATAACTGCGGTAAAAAAGTTCATAAAATTATTATTCTTTTCCTTCCTTGGTAAGTGCAATTGAAGACCAAGTACACAAACACATAGAGAGTTACATAGAGTATTTAGTATTTTGAAATAAATAAGTTTTCGAGAAATTAGAGGAAGAGAAGCAATTTTTAGGATTAGTAAAAGTGATTTCTGATTTTTTCAAAATAGAACAGTTAGGGAAAAAATGACTTATCTTATTTTTGTTGCTTTTCTAATAAAAGGAAGAAAAAATTCTCTCGTATAATGATGAGTGATAGGTCCAATATAATACCATAAGTATTTGATTTCACAGTTCATTCCATTTTGTGCAGCTGATCAAGAAAAGAAGAGATGCAAGTGCAGAGAATGTTATGAATTTTTATTATCCCATTAATGTATCAAAATGGGATTAAACCGTAAAATTTTCCGTTCATACTCTTTTTTATTCATTTTTGAAAAAAAAGGCGGCTCAAAGTTGTAACCAATAGCTTTACTTGCTTATATATAAATTATTGGTGTTCTTAAAATTCAAAATTTTATTTTGATTTTCAAATTTAAGTCAACATTGGGCGAGTCTTGGTGTAACTATAAACATTGTCATCGTATGACCATGTTACAGGTTCAAGTTACGAAACAACCTGTTCCAATAATTTAAAGTAATATTGCATAAATAAGATCCAATTTGATCTGACCCTTTCCCCGAACACACTCATAGGGGGTTCTCAATGCACTGGCCTGTTCTTTTCAAGGTTAAACCAAAGGTCATGTGCTATATAATTACCAACAAATATTATATGGAATAAGATTGATAACCAAGTCTGTCTGTCTTTTTAATGATAGACAATAAAAATAATTATTATATTTATTATGAAAGTGATTGGTAAGTAGTGGCAGGTATGTAATATCTCATTAGTTTCCGGGAGAGAAACTCATGTTCTTATCCTTAAAAGAAAGTGTATAACTTATCCTGAAACTGTTTTAAGCATCTAATTATTCTAATTCTAAGCACCTTGACAAAACTCAAAAGAAACACTCCCTCTTATTCTTAAATACATAATTATTGTTAGGACTGTCCAAACTCCTAAAGGGCTCCAACTCATTGTGTGGTTACAGTCTAGCAGAAACAGAAGGGCGGAAGAACCTGAAACTTCTATATATCAAAACTTCGTGCCTTATTTTCCTAAAATTCCAACAGAACATGTGTTACTAAAATCCTTCAAGTGTAAGAATGTAATTTTGTATATTTCATGAAAGATTAAATGAATATCATAAATAGGAAGAAAATTAACAAAAATATGCATTTTTTAATTATGTAATAAACCTAAATATAGCAGGAATTCGAGAATACAAATTTAAAGATACATGAAACATCAAATAAATATTTTTTTAAAAAAAATTAAAAATTGCAAAAAGAGAAAAGAGAAGATTTGTCTTGGTGGCGAGGAGTAAATTTGGGCAGAATCCCTAATCGAGAAGAATAATTCTTATCCCTTATCCTCTATTGAGGTAATAATTCTAAATTAAATTCAGTGTTACAGCCAAGTTTCATTTCATGAAATAAGATTGATAACCAAGTCTGACTGTCTTTCCGATGATAGACAATAAAACAATTATTATATTTATTATGAAAGCGGTTGGTAAGCATTGACCAGTATGCAATATCTCATTAATTTTCAAAGGAGAGACTCGTGTTCTTATCCTTATAAAAAGTGTAGAACTTATCATAAAACTGTTTTAAGCATCCAATTATTCTAATTCTAAGTACCTAGAAAAAACTCAAAAGAAACACTCCTTATTCTTAAATACATAATTATTGTTAGGATCGTCCAAACTCCTAAAGGACACTAACTCATAGTGTGGTTGCAGTCTAGCAGAAACAAAAGGGTGGAAGAATCTAAAACATTTGTATGTCAAAACTTTACGTCTTATTTTCCTAAAATTCCAACAGAAGAGGTGTTACTAAAATTCTTCAAGTGTAAGAATGTAATTTTTGTATATTTTGTTAATGATTAAACTAATCTCATAAATAGGCAACAAATTAACCAAAAGATGCATTTTTTTAGTATGTCATAAACCCAAATCAACCAGGAATTCGAGAATATAAATTTAAAGATACATGAAACATCAACTAACGTTAAAAAAAATTAAAAACTGTAAAAAGAGAAAAGAGAAGATTTACGTTGGTGGCGAGGAATAAATTAGGGCAGAATCCCTAATTGAGAAGAATAATCCTTATCCCTTATCCTTTGTTGAGGTAGTAATTCCTAAAATAAATTCAATATTACAGCTAAGTTTCGTTTCAACTTCTTTCTACTGCACTATATATTCCTCCATTGATATAAAAGGAATTGGAAGAAGATACATGAAACATCAACTAAACATGTAAGAAGAGCTAAAATAGTAAAAAGATAAAAGAGAAGATTTACTTCGATGGCAAGGAGTAAATTTGGATAGAATCCCTAATCGAGAAGAATAATTCTTGTACCTTATCCTCTGTTGAGGTAGTAATCCCTAAAATAAACTCAATGTTACGGCCAAGTTTGTTTCAACTTCTTTCAACTGCACTATATATTCCTCCATTGATATAAAAGGAATTGGAAGAAGATACATGAAACATCAACTAAACATGTAAGAAGAGCTAAAAATAGCAAAAAGATAAAAGAGAAGATTTTTACTTCGGTGGCAAGGAGTAAATTTGGACAGAATCCCTAATCGAGAAGAATAATCCTTATACCTTATCCTCTGTTGAGGTAGTAATCCCTAAAATAAACTCAATGTTACGGCCAAGTTTGTTTCAACTTCTTTCTACTGCACTAATATTCCTCCAGTGATGTAAAAGGGATTGAAATTTTTTTCTTCATCAACAATCCCCAAGAATTTGATGTATCAATTTATCTCTCACTCTTTTTAAGATAAGAGAGGGAAAGTCGCGAAAGAAGATACAGAGAAGGAGAAAAAGGAAGAGGAAGAGGGGGAGAAAGCGAGTACTCTTGACAGAAGTTATTATAAGAAGAGACATCAATTACCAGAATGAATAAATGTGATTGTTGATTTTTATTTTTAATAATTTTAATGAACAAATTGAAAAAAAATATATTAAAAAAAAGATAAAATGATTCGTTATGCTGGATTCGTTTTTTGGGAACTAATGTTAATCTTTAAGCCAAAATCATAAATTGAGGCAGCCTGCTTCAAACAAGCTAAAAACAGCTTAACGACCTCAACCTTAGGGAAGATCGACTGGTGTAGGAGTAAACGATATGAAGGCAGGCGAGGAATCAGCGAAGAGCAGTAATACGAACAAGAATGGCAAAAGCGAAATGAAGAAGGTGACAAAACCCCCTTTCAGGCCCGCCAAAGATGACACAAAGCCATTTCTTCAAGACCCAGTGAGCGTTCTCTCCCCTATCCATTGCATTCTGCAGTTTCTCTGCTAACTAACCAATTAACGATTGGCACCATCTTTCCTTTGTTTATTTATGTGTAGATACTGAGATCAGACCCAATTGAGACAGAGGAAGCTCTGCTGCGGTTGCCTCCTTTTCCTATTTGTAAACCCAAATCTCAAACCCAGTGAAGTTTATCTTCTTATTAATTTTGTATCCGATGTTCTTGAACTTGTTCGTCAATTTATTAGCGCAAGGAATGTGTTTCTATGAAATGTGAAAGAATCTGAGTATCCAATCCGGACTAGTTCAAAATCTTTTATAAACCCTTTTGGATGCACTTATATACCCATTGTAGAACAAATACATATTCTCTTTGATAAATTCTCTGCACAAAATGTTCTTTTGGTATAGAATGGGATACCAAATGATGAAATGATCAATGTTGAAGCGAGACTATTTGTCCAATTTTCTAGCGTGACTCTACCACAAATAATACGAGCTTACCAGTGTATTACTTTCAACTAAGTGAGCATGTTCAAATAATACGTTAAGAAATTAATAAAAAGGGCAAGGCATGGTAGGACAGTCCGATGTACAAAGCATCCTTGCGCAGGGTCCAGAGTAGGGGTTTTGACGTAGACAACCTTCTTTAATGCAAGTATTAGTAACTGCTTTCATGGCTCGAATCCGTGACCTATAGGTCACACGGTGACAACTTTACTGTTGTTCCAAGGTTTCTCTTCACTTCAGGAAATTAATGTCTTGAAAATTCTACTCAAGAGTCGGACAAAAAGAGTAAACCTCTGAAATCTGCTATCTATATTGTCATAAAAGAAGTGAGATTGAGGAGGTTACGTTACTCCCAATTGTTGAGTTGCCTCACCGATATTCAAGAACTCTTGGGAATGATGATAAAGGCTGAAAAGGCCATAATTTAGCTTATAGAAATTATGGGTATCTTAATGAAAGAAACTTTAGACCAGAAAGAATTCCCATGCACAGAGAATCTATATATATCCCCGACAATTTTTACTTTTAAATCTAATAGCTGAAAAGGATATTATTAGGTAATGACAAAGTGATTAGAGTAGACAGGTTAAAATCTATTTCAGTAGGGATTTAGTGTTATGCTTTTCTATTTGACATGTAATCTTCTAGAATGTGAAAATGTTTATTACTAAATTGAAAATTATGGGACATTCTTCTATTCTTCTAGCAAAAGTTGTTTCTACAGAGTTTTAATGTCTCTATCTGTGAAGTTTTATGGCTAAAGCCTAGAGGGCAAATGATTTTTGTGCTTTAAGCCGGCATAGTGGTCTAATGCTTGTTTTAAGAGTGACGTAAGTTGCTGGGCTATGTATTCCAAACTTCTTTGTGCCTTTGAGGAGTCGATGGAGAATGATGGAAACTGAGTATAATAAGATATCGAATTTAGAAAGTGACAGCTATCTATCATCTACCTCCTTTCTTTCTTGCATTCCTTGCATTGTGGTTCCTTGGTAGGTTGGTATTGAACAACTATCAAGTTGTACTAGGTGATATGGTTGTACCTTCTTTGTTATTTTCTCTTAGTTGAAAAATGTAAAAACCTTTGCTCTCCTCCTGACATGCTAGCAACTGTATCCCGAGGATGAGTCCTTTCTAAATTCAGGTTTATGTTTTTTTTATTTTTGGCAATTAAAAGACCCTTTTATTTACCAAACAGATACTTTACAGTACATAAATCAAACTATGGTAGGTTGGACATCTCCCCAACACTACACAATCAACCTAGGTACAAACATCTAACGGCTAAGGGTAAAAATTATACTTTTCCAGTACGCTTGCCGCCTTGTTCATCTTCACTCCTCTACTAAAGATTTCCTGAATTACTTGTCTAGCAATAGATTCTGCTTTCCTCTTCTTACCTTGACATAGCCTTCGATTCCTCTCAATCCAGATGAAATCGATGCTGCCTGCAAAAGCCATTCTATAGATCATATCATGTGCACTCTTCCCTTTGGCATATACAGCAGACCATTGTATTTCTCCTTGCCAGCCAAATACTTGTCCTCTTCTTACCTTGAAATAGCCTTCGGTCCTCTCAATCCAGATGAAATAGATGCTGCCAGCAAAAGCCATTCTATAGATCATATCATGTGCACTCTTCCCTTTGGCATATACGGCAGCCCACTGTATTTCTCCTTGCCAGCTAAATACCTGTCTTCTAATGCCCATCCACATTAGCAGTTTATTACAGATGTTTTCACAGTAGTACAAATGGGGCATAACGAGTCAATAATGTCGCCAATTTTGCCAATCGATCCTTGGTGTATAACTTTCCATGCAGCGTGAGCAACAATATAAATATCCTTTTCGATTGTCCAATATTATTACAAATCATTTTTCTCCATGGTACCTTAGAGAAATCCCCCCCATGAACGGAGAATTTTTCCATTTTTAGCATCTCCTCATACGATAATCCTGCATCTTCCAGGACCTTTTTTGCTTTGACACTTTGGAGGTCATCCAGGCAGCTTGCTTTGGCTCAACCTCCCACACTTGATTGTCTTTGATGTAATATGCATGCATCCATACCCAAAGCTTGTCCTTCTTGACACATAAATTCCATAAGAGCTACTAATTGCTGCTTTATTCCAGGTTGACAGATCCAACAAATTTAAACCACCAGCGGTCTTAGATTTACACAAAGTTTCCCATGCTATTAATGCTTTCTATGACTCACCAGTGCCCCCTGTCCACAAAAATCTTCTACACACTGCTTCCACCCTGTTGATTATCTTTTTTAGCAAAATAAAATTTTGGGACCATAAAAATTTGAATGGAACAGAGTACAGTTTTGATAAGCTGCAACTTCCGGCATAAGTCAGAAATTTGGTTGTCCAAGAGTTTATCCTTCCTAGTATTTTTTCCACCAGTGGTGCACACTGAGCTGTTGATAGTCTTTTGCTACTGAGTGGAAACCAAGATAGTATTGTATAGGTAGGCTGCCTCTAGAGAAACCCAAAATAGCGAGGTTTGTTGCGGCACATCATCAGGAACCCCTCCAAAGAAAATTGCACTTTTTTCCAGATTTGTCACAAGTCTTGAAGCTTCAGAGAATTGTTGGAAACACTGATAAATAAGTTGGACTGACTTGACATCACCCCTACTAAATAAAAGTAGATCATCAGCAAAACCTAGCTGAATGATTTCCAACTTCTTACATTTGGGGTGATAATTGAAATCAGGTATCCTCCTCAAAGATCTTAATAATCTGTTTTGGTATTCCATCACCAAAACAACAAGGTGATAGAGGGTCCCCCTGACTTAGACCTTTTTTTGCTTGAAAAGGTTTCCCTGGCCTCCCATTATTATGGATGGAATAGATACAGTTTTGACACAAAGCAAGATCCAGTTCACCACCTTTTCAAGGAAATTTAGGCAAGTCAGTATTGCTCTAAAAGATCCACTCAATTGAATCATAAGCCTTTTGCATATCCACTTTCAGCATGCATCCAGGAGACACCCCTTTTCTCCCATAGCCTTTGATCAATTCATGGCTTAATATGATATTATCAGTAATGACTCTTCCGGGTACAAAAGTTGACTGGCTGTTATCAATTAAAAAATCCATAATCTTTTGCCATATTTTTGTTAGGATCTTGGAGATAATTTTGTAAACAACAGAACATGATGTGGGTTAAAAATCTTTCACAGTAGTTGGATTTTCACTTTTGTAATCAAAGTGACAAGAGCACAATTTGCAGGCCTGTATATCTCTCCATTGTCAAAGAAATCTCATACTGCTTCATATATATCAGTTCCGACCACCTTCCATGTCTTCTTAAAGAAAACTGAATTATAGCCATCAATTCCAGGTGCTTTTTGATCATCAATCCCCTTAAGTGCCTCCCAGATCTCCTCTCTAGTAACCCTCTGCATCAATGATAGTTGTGTCCCTCCCAAATCTCCTCTCCATCTTTTATAATGGAAGGATTAATTGCTTGTAGGCTAGGCGAATTTGTCCCCAATAACCTTTTATAGAAGCTGACCACCTCCCTCTCTATAGCCTCTTCTGAATGTAGCAGGCGGCCGTCCAGTGACTGGTAGATGTTTGATCTTATTTTTTGCTTCTCATAGAAGCAAAGAAATATGTTGTATTTGCGTCCAGTGATTCGGGTTTATGTTATCATCACAGTGAAATAAAAATCTCAAATAGCTTTTATCAAAGTTTATATTGTTGCTGTGGTTAAACATACATCAATTCTCTTCCACATGTTTTCTTGTTGGAGGTCTATACAGCTTCCAACTTTATTAACAATGATTTCTTGATAACTATCTGAAGATCTTTGCATTTCAAGTCTGCCCCTGATATATAAATCATTATGCCCTTAAACACATCGCATTGATGTTTATTTTCTTTTACTTTTTTTGTGGATTTCATAATCCCTCCCTCCCCCCCCCCCCCCCCCCCCCCATAATGCCAGATTTGCAATTCTTTCTCTATAAGAATCAGTGTGTTCTAGATCTGGTCAAATGGGTCCTCTAAAAATTATTTGACAAAGGATTTGAGGTCACAACCATTTGTTTAGTCTTTGGCTTGAAGTGACAATAGGGAAAACTATGTTGTTTCTCGTCATGAAAATAAACTATTAATAATACAGGGGTTCTACATGTTAACCTGAACGTGTGATGATTCGTTGTGCCTGTGGTTTCATGTCCGTATAATAGCATACATGAACTTTCTGTTATTTTTTCTGTAAATAGATATGCCCTTTCTTTCTATATATTGCTTATTGTTTCCACAGATGCTGGAAAAGAACCATTGCTTAATTGAAATTTGAAACATTGAAAAACAAATAAGAGTTTTAAGAGGGTATTTGGTTAAGCTTATAAGTTGGTCAAACCAGGTTATAAGCACTTTTTAATTTTTTGGAGTGTTTGGTTCAGCCAAAAAGTACTTAAAAAAAAGTTAAAAAGTGCTTTAAAAAAGTCAAAAATCAAAAGTTGGCTTCTCCCAACTTTTCATTTTTTTGGCTTATAAGCTATTTATGTTTGACCAATGCATTTACCTTTTTCTCCTCATGCTATTTTTCTAATTTCAAGAATAACCTTAAGCAAATAAAACCCTTCAACTCTTTTCTCTTCTTCTCATTCTTTCCCTCCAGCCGTGTTTTTTTGTTGTTCCACTTGTTCATCTTTTTCACCATTTTTTCTTGCGTTTTGCTCAAAGAACTTGTGGTATTTTCGATCTTGCGTTAAGTTCATCATTAAAATTATATCTTATATATATATATATATATATATATATATATATATATATATATATATGTCTGTGATTTTATTTTTTCCGACGAACTGCTAGTACATCTGATAGCATTCACCATCCAAATAGTCGAAGTCTGTTTTTTCAATCTACTGAAATAAGAAGAACAAGCTGACAGCACTTATGACAAAATTTACTTTGCAAATTTTTCAACTTGTTTCATTAAACAAAATAACTTTTAGTCATGAAATAAAGCACATATGAGTTTCAACTTTTGTTGTTTAGTCGGATTCTGTTTTTTCAATGTTTAGTGACTTGCTATTTCATTTAACATTGAACGCGGTAATGCTAACCAAAATATCTTTACATATTTAAATTATATATTTTAAAATTAAAAATAACATTAATAATTAGTTTATATTAAAAATAAATATAAAAAAATAAATTAATTTAAATTTTATATTTTAGAAATAAAAATATCATAGTAATTCGCTTTTTATAGTGTTAATAGTTTTAAGGGCATTTCAGTCATTTGATCAAATATACCAAACACATCAATAACTTTGTTTCAGCTTCAGTACTTTTATCCAAACGCATAACTGCTCATTTATAAAATAAGTGCTTTCAGCACTTATGTTCAAAAACTGCTCTTTTCAGCTAAAACAAACGCTCTAAGCCTAAGAGATTTCAACTTTAGCTTCAATAACTGGTAAATTGATATGTAGTTGTTTCTCATAAAGCAAGTTCTGCTTATTTAAAATATGTTCATAAACAACAATTGCATGCTTGTGTGGTACTTCTACCTTCTCAATTATAATTTTCTCATTGAATTTAAGTGGTGGGTCGGGGCTCAAATGCTTAGATTAAGTCCTGACGTTTTTTTCTTGTGGATTGTTGGTACTATTTTATCCTGTTGTTTTAGTTTTGATTGACGATAACACCAATTGATCTCCAAACTTTCTTGGATTCACACTTGCAACCGGCTCCGATACATTTGTTCTTTGGCTTTGAGCAAAAAGAGGTAGATATGAAAGGTAGATGAGTGATGCAAGGTGAAGTAGAATTGCAATGCTAGTTTGGTAGCTCAATATCTGAGGTTTTTAGTTACTATTGATATTCAAAGTAGTGGATTGTGGAATTGAAGGTTCAGTTCAAAAAGTGAATACTTTTTGATAGGATTGGAACATCTGTGCGACTTAAGAGGGGTGGGGGTTTGGAGATATTATATGTATCCGGCTTTTTGCTACCAATACTTCTAAGTGGGAATTCTTTTGGAAATAAGATTGAACAATAAACAACCACAAGGCTTTGATATAGTGACAAGACCACAATCATGTGATGTGTGATTTAGACGCACATCATGATCTCATACCATGTTTTAGGTAAAAGCCTAGTATTTAAGTGGAGAATGATAGAAATACGGACCCGTCATTCATCCGAGCTTCAAACCATACTTCACCTACATTCTGGGATTTCTAGATTATAAAAGGAAGAAGATTGACGTATATACAACTTGGACTTAATTTGTTGTGGTTTTGAATGTCAACGTGAGGCAACTTGTTGAGAGATAGCAACTGTGCAGTAAAGTTAGACAAATGCCCAATATAGAGCTGCATGAGCTGATTACTAAGCGCAAGAACTTTTCTGGTATAAGACTGAAATTCTCCCAAATCACAAAGGAAAATATGTCTTAGAAAATTCAACAAATTTCCGCCATCAAAGGTATTTTCAAATGAGTAGAAAGAGGATACATCAGTTTCAGTTTCTTGGAGAAAACTAGATACAAAACATAACAAGAATGATGGCGGAGGCTGTGAATGAGTTCACAATGAGAAACCAGACTCCATGTTAGAATGTGCGATGAAGAAATTGAAGTCATGGTGATGAAAGGAAAGCTGCTTCAGCCATGAATCTGCAGCACTCTGAAGATCACTTAGTTTTTCATAGTCCGCTTTTGAACCAGTGTTTAGCCATACATCATTTTGCATTCTGTATGCAGCTAAACCGAATGGACTAAGACGAATTCCGTTGTCACCCTTCTTTTCTCCATCAGTTTCATTACCAACATTCTCTTCTACAGCATCTGAAAACAAAAGGCAAATCACTCAGTCAAGTAGAAACATAACTAGTTACATGTTTAATTTCATCAGCTCATTCCTTGGGAATTGAAGAAAAAGATACTTTAGTTATAATTACTCTATTGTGATGAAGAGTAAAAAACACTAACATAAAGGCAAGCAACTGTAGAAAAATCTTTGTAATAAATGTTGATTGATAACCTAGAAAAAATGGTAAACAATCTGCCTACAAGTGGATAAAATGCATACATACCTTGGAAAGAGGATGACAATGTATGGTAAGTGAGAAAGCTTGCGGAAACATTTTTAACAATTCCTTTCATTGGAACATGGTAGATTGGATACCTAATAATGATGTAAAAACAAATAACTTAGATATGTAAATAAAATGAGAGAAAGAAGTCATTTCTGTATTATCATCTTTCACTAGAGTTATCAAAGGAAAACGATAAAAGACTAAATATGTACCACGCAACAGCCATCCAACTTGCAGCAGACAAGTCAGTGCTCTTAAGCGTCGCGAGTCCAGGATAGTTCTGAGCAAATTCAAAGATCTATAGCAGCCCAAAGATATATTAGCTTTCATAAAAAGTTGTGAAATGATAATGTATTGATCAAATCCAGAGTCACGCACATTTCACTATCCCAGCGGATATTTATTAATTTTTAACCAACACAGATACTAGATAACTTTCTCCACTAAATCTTTAAGTATATGGGAGAAATAATTAGCCTAGCTAGTGTGGTTTTTGTCTAAAAAGAGTTATGTCCCTATTAAGGTTGGCAATTTCACTGTCCTGGAGTTTTATTCTCCTTAAAAGTTAGATAACTTGTGAACATGTAGTAACTTTAAGCGGAAAAAAGTCAAATTTGAACTCTTTGATATGTGAAAAAGATCAATTTTATTCTTCATTATATTTTTAGTATAAAACTATACCCCCCCCCCCCCCATTACTCAAACAGTTTAAATATACCCCTCCTCCATTAGAGATATCCAAAGTGGACACTCAATCCCACGTGGACATTGACGTTTTGGTAAAATGGACATCATATGACAAGCCACATCAATGTTTTCTCATTTTATACCCTCACTCCACTTATTCTTCCATCGCAAGTACCTCTATCCTTTTCTTAAGAACAATATGGTAGAGGGGGGACTTTCTAAAGATGTCCTTTTTTTTCAGGAAAATAATACTAAAATAATAATGTATAATTTTATGCAATAAATAATTGGAGTAAAATTCTTCACATAGTCACTTTTCAATTTCTATAATTGAAAAATAGCCATCGTCATGAAGTTACGATGTGACTATACAGATTTGAAAAGTAGCTTGTAAATGCTATTTTTATGAATTAATTGTGTTAATGCCAAAAATTTTATAAATAATGAGTGTATTAGAAGTGAAATTGCAAGAGTAATTAGAAGATGAGTTAAATGGGGTACCTTGTCTGAAAAGGGAATTCTCCAGAAAGGAGAGCATGTCTCAGAATACTGAAAATAGAGATAGCCAAGGCGATCTCTTGAAGCCTCCGACTCAAAACCTGAATCTACAGAAACGGAGTTGTTACTTAAAGATCTCGACAGCTTCCCACTACTCTCACTTGCATCACTCCAAGATTCCATCTCGAAGTCCACATCATGATCTCCAGTTGATGAGTTTCTACACAACACGCGTAAAAGGGATCAACATATTTGTTTTAAGTTTGGTACACTCCTACTAAAGTAGTACCAATGAAAATGTTCTTGTGTGTTACCTGACATAAACATAACTTTTTGGGCCGCCTCAAAAAATAATAGCCACAAAATATGACATGTGTTATATATATAATCAACCAAGAAAGGAGTTAAAAATGGAAATGGTGTCCAGAGGAAAAAGAATCAAGAAGGCATTTACTAAATAGTTCGCATGGAGGAAATTAAATGAATTCCTTAGAATATGAATGAGATTAGGAAGAAAAAAGAAACGCTCTGTCAAGGCTAGAGTAAAAGAGGGGTACTTGAATTTATGATCGTCTCATATCAGTGAAAATTAAAATTGAGTTGTTTAAGATTTCAATTTAAGTAAGAAAAGGTGTCATTTAGTCTAAGTATACTAAATATAAAATATCATTAGCGTCTAAGCTAACCATCTCGACTAATCAATCAGAATGAAATCTGTTAATATGAAACCCTCAAATATGAAAAAAAAAATGCTAAGTGACAAAGTTACAGATTGTTTCAATTGAGTATCTGGATACATGATAAAATATTTTTATTAGAAATTTTTGATGCAAAGTTCGAAAAAAAATTGTGTTCAAGCGTTTATCAGGTAGTTGAGTTAACCACATTAAATATGTCATCTCCTCTAATTATACACATCATCCTCAATTAGAATAGGCCTAAGATTCTACAGCTTATTGAGGCCAATGTAACATAACGGACACGTGAAAGTACGCATAATAATTTTTTTCTTTTTGCCAAAACTGAACTATTTAAATACTTTATCTTGTGTTTATATGGTCAATTGAAACAAAATATAATTTAAATATTTAAATAAAATTTATTTATAAATTTAAGAAATTATCAATATATTAAGCCTAATTATATCTCCGTACGTTCCGTTTGTTTTAAAGTGAGACCAGACAAAAGAATCTTAAACAAATATATAAGGATAGAGGTAAATAAAATTAGCAACATATCAAGTAAGCGGAATAGCCTGCAAGATCCTTACTTGTTTCAACTTATCATTTTAGTCCTTGTATTCGCAAAATTTCATTCAAACATCTCAATCTGTTCAAAATTAATATTTTGGACACCTCTAATTATATGTCTTCTCACTTATTTGTCATAAATGTTTTTATATTCTATCTATTAAAAGTTTTTTTTTATTATATTATACATTTTTACCTTCTTAAATTTATAATTAAATAAATAAAAGTGAAGTGAAAGAGATATGTAGAAGCTCCCATGGCTATTCCTGCTTTAAAAGAGGAAAAGAAAACCAACATCTCCCATAACTACTTTCACTATCTCTCTCTCTCTCTCTCTCTCTTTTTACCTCTAATCCCACTAAGACCATCACAAAGGACCAAATCTACTCACCTCCACTCCCTTTTAATATGTTCTTTCACCTTAGAAAAAATTAGGTGTTTTTGTTTGCTCAATCTCAATTATTAGGTGTTTTTGTTTGTTCAATCTCAAGTATTTTGTTATAAAAAATATTTGGGTACTCTGCTAAAAATCTCATTAATTATATGATAGTTTAAGGATGGTGAAAAAACAATAAAAATGAAAGAACGAAAACACAAAAAAGAGGGGGATTGAGGGGGGAAGGGGGTGGGGGATATTTTAATTTCTTTTTCCTTTTTTTTTGTTGTTAATTATTTTTCTCTTTATGATTTTAATATTTTAAAATATAAATTATTGTACTCACTCGCTTTTAAAGTCATGTAATCATGTACTTTATTCTACTCTATAGAATAAATATTATATAAGTTAAGTTAATAGAAGGTGTCCAAAATATTAGTTTTGAATATATTTAGATGTTTGAATAAAATTTCGTTGAGTATAGAAATCGGAATGATTAACTAAAATTAGAGGGTCTCTCACGCTATTTCGCCTAATAAATAAGACAACAAAAAGTTAAATCAAAATTTTAACTATTCAGGTTAGAATTTTAAGGTACGGAAATAAAGACATTAATGATATTAGAGGATAAGTTGCAAGAAAATAAAAGAATAACATGTAAATTGCCAAAAACACATGCTAAAGGTACAAAACACAATAACTAAATTTAGGAAAAGACAAATAAATGTATTTCCATCCATACCTTATTAGTGAGGACGGTGATTTGATGGTGTAAATTTGAATGGCAGATAAATAAGGAGCAAAATATTGAATAACATCTCCTTCATTTTTCAAACAAATAGGAGCGCCAACACCATAAGCACTCCACTCTTCGTAACAATTCCACAAATCTCCGAGGGCGAAATATTCATCACCATTTGAATTCCACTTGCTACTTTGATCATCCACGTTACTCTACAATATTAATCAGCACAATCAAACAACAAAAAATTAATAAAAATGAAAAGGGAAATAAGAGATACAACGTAGAAACAAAAAAAGAAAACATCATTGAAACTACAAGAAATTTAAAAATTTGGAAGAGAAACTCTCTACAACGACACTATCATAAACAAATTGAAAGGGATGTAACACAATTTAATAACACCTTTTCTTTTTTAAAAAATTAAATATTTCACATGTTCAAATCATTTTTGGAAAACTTTTAAGATCCTTAAATAATTGTGACCGTAATAGGAAAAAAATAATCCGAGACCATTCTGCAGATCTAGAAAATAAAATAAGGTTGATGTTTTTTATTTTTTATTTTTTAAAAAGGATGTTGACCAGAGATTGTAGCATTGAAAAATTCGCCACACAGAAGAGAAGGAAAAGAAACTAATAAAAAAAAAATTCAAGATTCAACCTAAAAATCTACTCTTGTTTCAAGAAAACAAGCAGGATTGTGGATTCTGGACAAATCATATGTCTACACCCCCAACCCCCACCCCTACCCCCCAAAAAAAATAAAAATAAAAATTGAGGGGATGACAGACTTCCATAACTAAAGCACAAAGATTTTTTCACACCAAAAATTTTATTAAAAAAAAAATTGAAGAAGAAAAAATGATTGTTACCCTTGATAGAGGTTTAGAAGGGACAATGGGTGTCACCGATTGAAGGAAACTGTGGAGATTTGATTTTTTGGTTGACAAGAAATCAAGTGAAAAAGGTGACGTTTTCATCTTTCTTGAATTTTCAACTCTAAATCAGATAAGGAACTACTGATTAATCTTGCTATAAATAATGCTCCTAACTGTTTGAAGATTCATGTAATCCCACAGATTTTTATTTACAGACTTGGATAAGAATAAATTTATGTCAGAGTTGACAATTGACAAACTATTTTTTTCACTGCCCTATCACTCTACAAAATTGTTTACACTCTTGAAAGTACAAAGAGAGAATGACGGCAAAGAATAGTCATTGAATGTGATTAAGAGAAAATATAAATTAAAAATAGAGTTGCTTGGGGAAAAAAATAATTAAAAAAAAAAACACAAGATGGACCCCCAAATTGAAAATAAGAGGAGTAGAGAATGGTAAGTTAGATTGATGAAAAAGCATTAGAAGGAAAAGGAGAAAAAAGGAAAATAAGTGAAAAGGTATTTTAAAAATTGTTTACACATAACGGAGAAACATATATTAATTATAACAATTAATAAACTCCTTTAACTCAATATTTTTCCATCAATTATTAAATGCTAGCGTTAATTGATTACCATTTAAAGGCCCTAATTTTATTTCAAAGGATTCTTCATATTTTTATGGGATATAGATGACATAGGCAATGCAATTCTCATACTATATATATTGTTTACAACAAAGAAGAGAAAATTAAAAAAAGAAGGTTAAAATAGGCAAAAACGTAATTTGAGACCACGAAAGAAGATGTTGACGAGAAAATGAGAAAAAGTTGTGATGGAGCGATAAATTTTATTTTTAATTAGAGATTTTGAGTTTGAATTTTGTGTATGAAATTACATTTATTTGTGCCGCTTTATTTTCAACGCGAATTCAAATTTAGTCAAATTCTAATACGTAGTAACGGAATCAAAAGTTTTACTAAAGGGTGTCACAACATAAAAAAAATAAACACACGTAAAAAATAAGGAAAAACAACATATAATATGTAAACATAAAATTAAAATCTTAACCTAACTAAATTATATAATTTTTTGATAAAAAAATATTAAATTATTAAGGTGGCTCCACTTATTAATACAAGTAAAGTAGCGGGAAAAAGAGAAAGAAGTAGAGGAAAACAAAAGTGTAGAAAGAAAACAAGGGGTGGAGAAGTCGAGTAGCTACATAAGTAGTTATATAGAAACAAGCCTAAAAAGTTGTCAAGTTGACGTAACAAGTAGAGTGTTAGGAGTTAGGACAAGCAAAATTAACCACTTGTATGACAATAAAAGAAATTTGTTTGCTTGACCATGTGTGAGCACGATTTCACAAGGTGGCCTTCGCAGGGAACTCATGATTTTTGTTTGGGGAAATAGCAATAATTGTCCCCAAGTTATGACGCTATTTCAATTTTAATCCTTATTTTATTTAAATATATATTTTTAGTCCTTAAAACTAACAAAAGTTAAATACTTAACACACTCATTATTTTTATTTTTTTTTAAAAAAGGGCTCCAGTTTATGAATCCACGTAGTAGTTGAATATTCCGTGTCTTGATTCGTAGACCAAGCGATCAATCTTGTTAAAGGATCTAAACTCAGATCTAATGGATTAATATTGGGTTAGCTCTATTCACAAGAGATGTTAATTATTGAGCAATTTTCATAAATAGCAAAATTCTGAATTATAATTGTGATTAATAGCTATAGTTTGTATAATTATAATTTATAGTAATTTTTCAATGATTTGTCAAGTATGTATCTATGATATATGTGCTATGATTAAGGAGAAAATCCGAAAAGAATATTTTAAAATAACAAAATTCAGTAAAATATGGGAGAAGATCTCTCCATGTGTTATGATTAAGAAAAAAATTAGGTAAGAATCTTTTAAAATAAAATAATTCAGTAAAATAGGAGAGAAAATCTCGCCCTCTTATTAATTAGGTGCATCTATATCTTTAGTACATAGAACACATGATTTGAATTCTTTCTTCTTCTTCTTCTTCTTCTTCTTCTTCAGTTTTTCATACTCTAATGGCAACGGAAAAGTTCAAAATCAGTCGAAATCTTCACTCGAAGATATTCTATCAATGAATCTAAATAAATAATGAAATATTGTATCATTTAATTAAAATATACGTATCTAAAGTATGAGTTATCACTGTATCGTAAGTATGAGTTGTATCATTATATTTAGCATTCTGCTTGTCCAGGTTAGCATAACATATCATATCAATAAATCTAACTCTAAAATTTTGTGTGTATCACTATTTCTAGCATTTGGCTTGTCCACTATATCACTAAATAAAGAATGAAAAATTGTATCATTGTATTTAGAATGAAATATATTTAGTTGTATGTATTGGAGATACAAGGTGAAGACAGTCTGTATGAATATGTGTTACACACTATATTAATTCCACCATTGATATACAAAGGAAATTTTTTTAAAAATTTGCACCAATGTATCACTAAATAAAAAATGAAATATTGTATAATTATATCACTGTATATAGAATGAAATATAGTTAGCAGTATGTACTGATACAAGATGAAGACAATCTGACTGATACATACTGTATTAATTTCTTCATTGATACACAAAGACAAAAGTTTGAAAAAATTGCATTGTATCAATTCTGTCATTGATACACAAAGACAAAAAAGATTAAGAAAATTGCTAAAAGAATTTCAATTAACGGCAATAACAATTTTTTCCAGCAATGACAGATTGCTAATAAAATCTAGAGCTTCGATTTCTTTGACAATGGAGATATAAAGGCTTCTCCATCAGAAAGATTACTACTCAAATCTAGAGCTTCGATTTCTCTGGCAATGGTAGATTGCTAATAAAATCTAGAACTTTGATTTTTCCGACAATGTCAATTAGCCTATGGAGAATGAGAAGAAGAAGAAGGAGGAGGAGGAGGATGAAAATAATAAGATATATAATAAATTGATTAGAGTGATTGGCGAGAGAGAGATGGGAGGTGGGGGAAAGGGGAGGGAAAATAGAGAGTAAGAGAGAAAGAGAGGGAGAGAGCAAGAGGCAGAGAGAAAGTGAAATAAAGTGAAAGAGAAATGGAGAGAGAAAGTGAGAGATAGAGGGGAGGGGGAGAGAAACGTGGAGAGATAATCAGAGAAAAATCGTGAATAATATTGATGGGAGAAAATATAGGAAATTGTTTAATGAGAGATAGAAAAGAAATATAGATACAGGGAGTGCTTTAATCCTTGAAAAGAGAGGAAAATAAAAATAATGAAAATTTGCTATACTTTGTACTTTAGTTACATTTTATAATATTTTAAAATTATAACTATATATTGTAATATAGTAGCTATATTTGCTAAGTTGTGTAATTTTTCCTTAATTATTTCGTTAGCCCACTAACTTGTTTTGTTCTTAAATCCTATTTATAATGTCTAAACATATTATTATAGGTGTAGAAAAATACATGTTTTTCAACATCAACATGATGGCTAGAATTAGCTTTATAACAAAAATGTTCTATATCTTAATTTTAATGATATTTAGGTTGTGGAGGAAGAAAATTCATCCGCTTCATGAGGATTTTCTACAACCAGTGACACGAGTCATGGTTGATATATATCCACTCCCTTATGGAGAAGCCCGCAAGTCTTTTAAACAAGTATTTCAGTTCAAATACTATATTAATATCAGAGCTCTAGGATCGTGTTCTTTTTTTTTTTTAACTTATGATTTATGTGCAATACATGAAAATTAGAATTTTATATGCAATTTTGAAATGTATTTGCAACATTTCATGCTTGTATCTGCTTATTCCGTCAATGGAACTTTAGGGTTTTAAAGATCTCATGGATATCTTTCCGACAATATGTAGATCATAAAATTTTGCCTTACAGTTAATGAGTAATTGAATTTTTAAGTTCTAGAATTTTATTATCACGAATTTAACCCCAAAAATTTAATAAAATCTTAGTTTTTATGCAAATTGAATTGAGTAATACGTTACCCATGTAATTTTTTAGAAAAACTATATAATAAATCGTGATATTTATAAAAAATTTGGGTTGAATTTTAATGAAAATCCGTTAGGGTTTGCTTAAAAATAAAATTCATAAATTTTTTAACATATGTATCGATCTCAAATAATTTTACTTTGGTTTAAATCAGTACTAAAATACACTTAGGACGTAAATCAGTAATTTAATTGAAGAAAATAGATCAAAAATATGATTTTAGCCAAAAAAATGATCAGACCAATTGGAGAAATTTTCTTACGGTTTTTCGACTTTTGGCACAATTCTAATGATATTTTGAGCAATTGATGTTTGGAATCAATCTTAAAACACGTTTAGAATAAAACTTAGTGTTTTGATTGAATCAAAATAGCCAAAACATGAAGAAAAATGCAACAGATTTTTTGTTTTGGGTTGCAGACAGACCTAGTTTTATGGAGAAGAAGACTAGTTTGAATTAAGATCACCCTTTGGCTGAAACACGTTCACTCTGATTTCGGTGATTCTTTTTTAATTTTTCTCGAAATTAAATTTATGATTTTTTCACAACTTTTGGAGTACTACAACTATTTTTTCTGTAATTAAGACCGTAGTAAGAATATTAAGTACGTATTAATAATTTTTTGTGGTATATTTCAAAAATATAAAATATAAAAAGTTATTATATAATTCAGAAATATGTCTAAATGACTCACTCTCCCAAGAAATATATGAAAAATAAAATTCTATTTTAGAATAAAATTAGGTGTAAATATTTTTTTTTTCCTTGATATGTTTTTGAAAATATATAAAAATTAATTTTTCAAATTTAATTAAATTATTCTATTGATATATAAGTATATCTACAATAAGATTTTAAATTTTCTATTTGATATATATATATATATATATATTGTGTATATTTTACCAGTTTAATTAAGAAATGAAAATATCGATTCAAATACTTTATTTGATGACTTATCTTGAGTTGATATGGTTATTTTAAATTTAACATTTATTCTTAGATGGTGTTGAGAAGACCTAGAATTTATGTTTTATATTTTAATAGGCCTATTAATTTGCTAAAGTTATGTGTATACAAAACATTAAAACTATATATTTTTATGTTAATTGTGAAACTCTGTGATTTATAGATATGTAGCACTTTTGTGTTCTATAAATACCATGTCTACTGCTTTTAAAAATATTGTTAGAGAACTTATCATAAGTGAAAAACTTAACAAATTTAATTGTAAGATTTTAAAGCACTAAACTATAATATGCGTTGAAAGAATAAAAAATTCACAACACTCTTAATAATATCATGAATTAGCCTAATAAAGGCAACACAACCCGACGTAAATGAGACTTTGGATCCTATGACGCTTGAAATATAAGAGTTTTCTAGCTCATATTACGTTGTTGGCTAGTGATAATGCTACTGAAAATTCTAGACTCACATGATTGTCAGGGATCTATCGTATGATCCTAAAACTAAGGTAATGCTATGATTACCAAACTTAGCATCATAAGTTCACTAATAAGCAATAAATTCGAGTAATTGTTTGTTTCTCTCCTCAAAGTTAGGAGCATATATAGATGCACTTAACTCATAATGTGTAAAAGTACTTTTTTATGATGTAAGGCAACACCTAAATTAGAACAGGAGCAGCATGATGTTGCCAAACAAGGTGTAAAAGTGCACAAAATAATTCTAGCTCAATATATGATTTTAAACTTAAAACCAGAGAAATTAGAAAGTTAATACTCAGTCAAACAAGAATTCTAAAACGATAATCAACAAGATAATAGAAAGTGTGAAAAATAATTTATATATCTATATAAAGGAGAGACCTCAACCCGGTGACGTGGCATGATTCATTGATCAGAAAAGTTATTTATCCTTTTTTTTTTTTTTTTGCATTTTTCTCAAATTTTTGGAGTTTTAATTCTATTGTTTCTTATAAGGTGCTTTCTTGAAAAATCAAAAGTAACTTTCATTAACTCCTATTCGTTACATCATACAACTTTTCCATCTTCTGCACTTTTCCAACAATTATAATATTTTTTCCCTAGTAACTTTTTTTCTCAAAAGGTTTTTTCTCTTTCTATGAAAATACATGTATTCTCTATTTTTAATGGAACTTTTTAAATGATTACCATCAACTTCATGCTTTTTCATCTCTTATTCATGATCCAGATTTTAATATTCCCAACAAACAAACAATCAAAAAAACTTTCAATTATATATGTCAGTTTATAATAAAAGTCAGGAGATTTTTCATACATGACTAGAGTGTCTTATGGAGCAAATGTCAAAGGTGCGTTTGAATCTTTGCAAATTTCTGTTTATTTCTTAGATGACACTTCAATACTTAGCGCTTCGTATATGTCAGTTTATAATAGAAGTCGGAAGATTTTTCATACATGACTAGAGTGTCTTGTGTAGGAAATGGCAAAGGTGTGTTCCGGTTTGTGCAAATTTCAGTCTATTTCTTAGATGATACTTCAACTCTTAAAGGATCAAATCTACTTTTCTATTTGCTATATTTTAAATTTTGTGTACTAATTTATCAATCATTACAATTTATTTGTTAGACAGTTAATGTTATTATGATGGGCTTCTCATGTTAATTATTTTTTGTAGAATTACCTTCAAGTTTTGATCAGATAAGTAAATGGGTGTTTAGGTCTTTGCAGATTTCTGTATATTTCTTAGATCACACTTCAACTCTTAAAGGAACAAATTACTTTTCGTTTTGTTAGGTTTTAAATTTTGTGAACTAATTTTTCAATCATTACAATCTCTTTGTAATGCAGTTTGTGGTATTATGATGGACTTCTCATTTTTACTATTTCTTTTGTAGAATTACCTTTAAATTTTGATCATATAAGTAAATTACGGATCGGTGACAACTTGAGGATCTCAAAATGGATTTTGGAATTGAGGGATGACTTGAAGATGAAAAAAAAGAAGATATTTGCATAATTTTTGCATCCAACTTTGTATTTCTACCAGAAGCTTCATGTTACATGTATATAGGGCCTAAAAAACTTTAAACAAGTTAGATATTTGTGATTTTATTTTGAGATACATATATTCTTTATTTTCAATGGAATTTTAAAATCATTTACCATCAACTTCATGCCATTTTCATTTATTACTCCTGATCCAAATTTTATGCTTTGAAGATTTTTAATATGTGACTAGAGTGTCTTATGGATTAAACGAGAAAGGTGTATTTGTGTCTTTACAAATTTCCGTCTATTTCTTAGATGACATTTCAACTCTTAAAATATCAAATCTACTTTTTGATTTGTTAGGTTTTAAATTTTGTGAACTAATTTGTCAATCATTACAATTTATTTGTTATGCAGTTTGTGGTATTATGATGAACTTCTCATTTTACTATTTTTTTTGTAGAATTACCTTCAAGTTTTGATCATATAAGAAATTTAAAGAGTGACGACAACTTGAGGATCTCAAAAAGAATTTTGGGATTGAGGGATGACTTGAAGATGGGAAAAAAGAAGATATCTGCATAATTTTTTCATTCAACTTCGTGTCTTTGCCAGAATATTCAAATTACATGTATATAGGGTCAAAAAAACTTTAAACAAGTAGGAGAGAGTACAAAAATTAGTAAATTACTTAAAATCTGGACAAGACAGTGACCTTTTTATATTCACTTTTTAGTATGATAATATATATAATTCTCTTCGTTTGCTTTTTGTATGTTATTCTTGTGGTTTTTTAATTCTTGTATATCACCAATAATTTTAACCATGGCCATTAATTTCATCAATTATTTTTTCTTTGTGTCTATTTATATATTCTTAGCACTTATATGCTTGAAAATATTTGATGTAAATACTTAATAGTACTATTATGCAACCAACTTAGGGATCATCTACTCACTATCTTACTTGGATTTATCTTTTACAGGAAATTTAGGAATCATATGATATACTGATTAACTATGATAATTAAGGTGATCAATGAGATTTGAACTTTTACTAATAGAAACGAAGTAAGTGTTGATATATAACAAGGGTTTTATTGAAGAACAAGAAAAGAAAGAATCAAAAAGGCTAACTGAGAATTGAATACAATAATCTAGAATGGGGAGGGGGTGCCTATATATAGGCATAAACTAAAATCCTAATGCCCATAGGAATAGGACTACCTAAAATCCTAATGCCCATATGACTACCTAAAATCCTAATGCCCATAGGACTACCTAAAATCCCAATGGCCATAGGACTACCTAAAATCCTAAGGCCCATTTACTAACAATTATATGGGCTAACATTCCCCCTCAAACTCATAATGCGACAGTAATAAGCATTGAGAGTTTGTCACACAAGAAACGAAACCGAGACGTCGACTGAGCCTTCGTAAAAAGGTCAGCAATCTGCAAGGCTGATGGAACAAAAGGAAGCGATATTGTCCCGAGCTGGAGATGATGACGAGTGAAGTGACAATCAATCTCAATGTGCTTCGTCTGCTCGTGGAAAACAGAGTTCTTTGCAATTTGCATCGCACTCTTGTTATCACAATATAGAGGAGTAGGCCGAGAAATGTGAACCCCCATATCTTCAAGAAGCCGGCGTAACCAAACAATCTCACATGTAGTCACTGCCATAGCACGATACTCAGCCTCCATGGAAGATCTAGAGACAACATCTTGTTTCTTGCTCTTCCATGATATCAAAGAATCTCCAAGAAACACACAAAAATGAGTGGTGGATTTGCGATCATTGCGATCGCCATCCCAGTCAGCATCACTATAGGCTCCCAACTCGAGAGATGATGTCGAGGGAAACAAGAGATTCTGAAACTGGGTGCCACGAAGATATCTCAAAATACGAAGTACAGCTCCCCAGTGAACTGAAGTAGGAGCAGTAACAAACTGGCTAACAACGTGAACTGCATGAGCTATATCCGGGCGAGTAACGGTAAGATACACCAAGCTACCTACAACAGTCCGATAAAGACTTGGATCTGTTAACAAAACACCATCACTAGAAGAGTACCGTGCATTGATTTCAAGTGGAGTATCTGCAGTCTTGTTGTCAGAAAGGCGCGCCCGTTTAAATAAGTCAGATATATACTTAGTCTGAGAGAGAAGATATCCTTTCTTAGATTGAGCCACCTCAATACCCAAAAAATAACGTAGCAGGCCCAAGTCCTTCATGGCAAACCGATGAGCCAAATCATGCTTCAATGACTCAATACCATCATGATCATCACCAGTTATAACCATATCATCTACATATAAGCACAAAAGGATTCGCCCTGCACTCGTACTTCTAACAAACAACGCCGAATCATGGTTACTCGGGACAAAGCCAAGGGAAGTAATCACAGTGGAGAATTTCTCAAACCAAGCACGAGGGGCTTGCTTGAGATCATATAGAGCTTTTTGAAGCCGAAAAACTTCACCCGGCTGGTGATCAATACCTGGTGGAGGAGTCATATACACTTCCTCATGGAGATAACCATTCAGAAATGCATTCTTGACATCCATTTGAAATATCTTCCACTGTCGAACGGATGCAACTGCAATCATAGTGCGAACAGTCATCATCTTCGTCACCGGGGCAAAGGTCTCCTCATAGTCCATACCATATTTTTGTGAGTATCCTTTTGCCACAAGTCTAGCCTTGTATCGCTCAACAGACCCATCAGACTTTGTTTTTATCTTATACAGCCAATCGTATGTTTACCAGGTGGGAGGGTAACCAAATCCCATGTGTGTGTCTGATGAAGAGCAGTGAGTTCCTCCGCCATAACATTCTGCCAAAGAGGATCAGACACAGCCTCTCTATAGGACTTAGGTTCAGACAATTGATGTATGTTTGCAATAAAGGAAGCAAATGGGGGTGAGTAGGTAGAATAAGCAAAATCAAGTAGTCTGGTGGACTTACTCTGACGAGTAGACCTCCTCAGAGGTGGTGGATCTCCAGTCTCAGGCGGGGCTGAAGCATTGTCAGGCAGCACATCGAGTGGCACGGCTGAATCTGAAATTGGAGCCTCTGTGTCAATGCCAAATGGATCAATACGCCGAAGATCTGACTTAGTAACATCATGGGATTTAGCTGGAATTGAATAGAAAGGAATATGCTCCAAAAAGGTGACATGCCGTGAAACATATAATTTCTGACTGACAGGATCATAACAACGATAACCTTTCTGTCCAACACCATACCCCAAAAACACACATATAGCTGATTTTGGCTCCAGCTTGTTTCTTTCAACATGAGGACGAAGGACAAAACAAGTACATCCAAAAACGCGTAACGCAGAGTAATCTGGCATGTGACCATATAATTTCTGAACGGAGACATCCCTGAAGTCAATGCAGTAGGAATACGATTGATCACATATACAACAGTTAGGACTGCTTCTCCCCAAAAATTACTAGGAACCTCTGCAGGTAATAGTAAGGAGCGTGTTGTCTCAACAATATGACGATGTTTCCTTTCGGCAACACCGTTCTACTCAGGAGTATCTGTACAAAATGACTGGTTATGGTACCATCAGAGGCAAGTAATTGAGTGAAATCATTAGAGGTATATTCACCCCCTAAGTCACACCTGAAACACTTTATCACAGCCGAATGTTGCGTTTTAACAAGGGCTCTAAAATTGCTGTAAATGCCAAAAAAGTCAGACCTGCGCTTCATAAGATAAACCCAGGTACACCGAGTATAGTCATCTATAAATGAAACATAATAGTTCGAACCACCCTTAGTGGATACTGGTGATGGTCCCCATACATCAGAATGAATAATGTCAAAAGGAGCAACTGAATAAGACATACTTTTATTAAAAGGTAAGGCAGAAAATTTTGTCAGTTTACAACCACTACAATCAGAAATATCAGAAGTGCTTACATGACCTAAAGCACCAGTAGAGGCTAAAAAACGTAAACGTGACACTGATATATGTCCCAAACGGGAATGCCAAAGATAAAACTGCGACGACAATGGACTCAAACTAAAAGAAGACAAATCAATGCTGGAGGCGGCAACAACAGACACCCTGAGACTCTCCAGGACATAGAGTTCCCCCAACCTACGGCCAATCCCAATCACCTTCTGAGTGTGTTGGTTCTGTACAACACAAACGGAGTTAGAAAAGAATACCCAATGACCAGTTCTACACAACTGACTGACCGAAGCAAGATTGAAAGCAAGTTTAGGAATATAATAGACATCAGACAGAACAATGTGAGAGGTAGTAATAGAACCGACACCCTCGACTGGCATAGATGTAGCACTGGCAGACATAACAGAGAGTGGTGAAATGGGTGACAAGGAACCAAAAGATGACAGACAATGTGACATATGATGGGTCGCACCAGAATCCAGAATCCACAAGGATGGGGGAATACCTGATGTACTGGAGGAAGCTGGGCCTAAGCTGGACGCTGACATGACAGTAGGATTGGATGCCAAAAACTGTCTGAACTGTTTGAACACCCGAGGATCCAACGTCGAAGGAGGCACAGTGCTAGACTCATCATCTACTGATGGTGCAGCAGCAGCGAACTGTGGAGGAGTACCAAAGGAGTGTGGCTTTCCATTCTTCTGTTGCTGACCAAACTTAGCCTTGTTGAGTAACAAGGGACACTGAGCCTTCCAATGATTTTTGTGCTTGCAAAATGCACCACTCATCAAACGCAACTTTAGGAGATCATCGCGATTGATTGGAAGTCTGAGGCTGAGAACGTTGTGGTCTGGACTGATCCGGTGAAGCAACAAACACAGCAGGAGTAGGTGTTTTTGACCCTTTATCCATTTGAGACTTGATACGAGTCTCTTCTGCAATCAGTTCATGGACAACTGAATCAACTGTGGGGAGGGGAGATCGATGAAGAATTGTTCCACGCAGTCCTTCAAAATCAGAACGTAATGCCATCAAAAATTGAACCAAACGTTGTTCTTCCCTCCTAGCAATATACGGCGCAAAACCTTTCAATTCTGCGGATTCGGTAAGGGCCAATTGATCCCACAAATCAGACATAGCAGTATAGAAATCTTGAATGCTCATAGCATTCTGTTGAAGAGCATGAATATCGTATTCTAATTGGTACTGCTTGGCGAAGTTAGACTGAGTGTACAGTCTCTCCAAGTGATCCCAGATTTCTTTAGCTGTGTCATATTTAGCCAATTGCATACCAATTGACTGAGTTACTGAGTTGTTAATCCAAGTGATAACCTTGGAGTTAGCAGTTTCCCATAAATCCAATGACAATACAAAGTCCTCAGCCTTCTCATCCTTAGGTTTGGATTTAACCCCACTAACATAGTCCCACATGTTTTTGCCACGAAGAAAATTCTTCATGACATAACTCCAATACGCATAATTTTTGCCATCTAATTGAGTGTTAATGGATTGGAGAGAATCATCCTTTCCAGTCATATTGACAAAAGCAAAGTGAATACAACAAGATAAGCAACCCCAAAACAACGATAAGAACAAAATACCCTAGTCACAAAATAAACCAACAACGGCGTCCAAATCAAACCAAACCAACAACGACAATCATACAACCCCGTCCAAAGCAAACCAAACCAACAACGAATTTAGCGGAAGCATCAAACACTGGAGAACATCAACTCGATCCGCGAAAATTGGTGATTATTTACAAGTAGGGAAGAATCGATTTATTTTGGCTCTGATACCATGTTGATATATAACAAGGGTTTTATTGAAGAACAAGAAAAGAAAGAATCAAAAAGGCTAACTGAGAATTGAATACAATAATCTAGAATGGGGAAGGGGGTGCCTATATATAGGCATAAACTAAAATCCTAATGCCCATAGGAATAGGACTACCTAAAATCCTAATGCCAATAGGACTACCTAAAATCCTAATGCCCATTTGCTAACAATTATATGGGCTAACAGTAAGGGGTACAAAAAAGAGGAACAAAGACGACTCTTATATAAGAGGTGTGGTCTTTCAAATGCTATGTTCCTTAAATTAGATGTTGACGAAATATTTCTACTTATATCATTTCTAAAAGTTGGTTTTCAAAGAAAATATTAGTTTCATTTATCAACTTGAATAGACATAATTGAATCAAGAGTCATTTTCAAAATCCAAGTTGGAAGAACTTGTATACCAATAAAGTCTATCGTAACTTTTTATTTTTCTGCTTTGTATAAAGTATGAACATATTAGTTGTATCTTTCCAGCTTAACCTGATAATATTATGATAAATTATTGTACCTCAATAAATAATGTCTCATTACAACAACTATAATCCCTTATCCCAAACATACTTAAGTTAGCTATACGAATAGTCACCGTGCCTATCACTTTTCATTTATGATTATAACCCATGTTGCTTAGATCCTCCATAAATCCTATCACAGTCGTGTTGAATCTTCAAAAATAAAATAATATATATATATATATATATATATATATATATATATATATATATATATATATATATATATATATATATATATATATATATATATATATATATATATTGGAGGAGAATATTATCAAGATAAAAGAATATAGCAAGATTTGTTGGTTCAGTAATTATATCTTACAAATTTATGCAATACCTGATAAAAAATTTATCCAGCAGTTTTTTTTATGTAATAGTTAATGGTCGCCATACCAAACATGCACTTTTTCTTTGTAATTAGTAGATAATAGGTCCTTCGCAAATTAGTTATGACTTTAGTATATATGTATAATTATTTTTACTTTGTAAAGTAACTCTACTTTTTTGCCAGCATAAAATTTAATAGTCAAGTATAATCTCTTCACTAATTGATTAGTCTGAAGTTGTATGTATGATTTGTTATGGGATATCAAATTTATCTTAACGTCCTGAGTTGATATTGTGCTGCTTCACATGACTGCTTTACATTAAATAATTTTTTTACATTTAAACTTTCAAGATATTTGATCCTATATTTATCTAATTAAGATGTTTAAATAATTACTATAATAGATGAATCCACATGCTTATTAATTGTATATGATGATGTCATTTTTCATGCATAAATAGTTAAAAGATACTCGTAGGAACATCTCATTCACCAAAATGAATCCAAGGATGCATAAGTAAGGTTATGCAATCCATTCAAAGTTGTATGATCTAATCATTCAGGGTTGCATATCTCTGAAATAGAAAGTTAAATGTAGCATGTATTTTATTATGATTTTTTTTTATGGTGTCATCTTTCGTAGAAAATTTCTTTTTGCTTGAAGTTGATAGAAAATTCGGAAGTTCTAGAAGCACTGTCATTTGTATTTATGTTTCATGTATTTATTTGTTAGCCGGCTTTCTCTTAACAATAATGTATAGTAATATTTTTCAGATTTGGTGCATCGATGGCAGTGCAAAAATAATAATATTAAAAAAAATATTATAAGTATTACAGAGAAAATTGCTATTCATATATGATATATCGTACATACTTTCCATCCTAATGAGAGGAAAGATAATTATATTTATGCTTGTGGAATTTGTAATTCAAGATAGTTGTATCTTTTTGTGGAATTTGTAATTCAAGATAGTTGTATCTTTTTTTTTTTATTAAGATTATTTTTTAGACCATTTTGATGAGGGAGCAACAACGAAAAAAGTTTCTATTGTGTGTTGATTTACTATAATTTTGAATGTTTTTTTACTCAATATTACTTTATAAAACTTTCAAATTTTATTTAAAAGAAATTTGATTAGTTTAGACTTTAGACATGTCATTTATAAATGAAAATTAGTTGAAGTATTTTTCATATTTATTATTTTTCTGTGAATTAATTTATATTAAATGATCACCTTAACAAATTCACTTCTATTTTTAAATGATCGCACGAAGCGCCAGGAAATTAACTAGTTATGAATAAAGTGAATTACTTCAATTTTGGTCAAAATGGTTGTTGTGTTAGTTATCCTACTAAGCCTAATAGAATACTTTATAATCTATGTTCCTTATGCTAGTAACATATATGTTGCTAATAGTAACTTTTTTGCCAAAGATTAATTTTTTCTCATAATTGACTTAGGAGTCATATACCATATAGTGAAAGAAGTGGAGCCTTTGTGGACTCTCAATAGGTCTCCCATGTGTAATGAGAATATATGTAGAAAATAGTAATAAGATAGTTAAAAGGATTGTATCATGTTAATTAATTTTACATAAAAATCAAAACTTTTTCCTACATAATACATCAATTCTTAAACTTTCAAGGATATTGCTTCTATGTTGGTTTATTACATTTAGGTTTCGATCGAATTCATATGACGCTATCATATAGGAACAACTTATTTTAATTTCGATTTTATCTTTAATAAATTTGAATATTATTATTTTTAATTTAACTGTTAACTTTTTCCACTTTCCTTATCACACAATTCTAAGAATGATGTAACATTTGGCATGCTAGATTTGATCATATAGACTCATGACAAATGAATAAGTTCACTTGTAAATATTATCTAGTTCGGAAAAAGCTAAAAATTATTTAATATCATCAGAATTAAATATTCATTGTAATAGATTCCTCTGGAGTTTATGTTCCTATAAATATAAGAACATGACATGTAGCTTTAAATTTCATTACATTTATTGAGAATATTACGCGTTTCAATTATATCTATTTAATTTCACATAACTCTAAATTAATTTCTTGCTTCAAGAAATATGTGAAAAAGTTTGAAAATCAAGTAGACCAGTCAATAAAAGTATTAAGAACCAATTGAGGCCATGAATATGTTTTGCCTCTATTAAATGAGTTTTTGTGATGAAAATGAAATTGTTGATCAGTTGACTATTTCAATATTTCATAACAAAGGTGTTTGCGAAAAGAAAAAATAAAATGCTTCTTAAGATGGTTAAATCAATGATGGTGCAAGTAAAATTACATATTTCAATTATGTTTCTTCAATATATATCTTTATCCCAAAGTTTTAGTAGATCAGATCAAATGGGTTGGGTCAATAAAATAGTTTATATGTGTAATTTTTATTTTTTTTTTATAAATTTGGGTTAAAATAAAAATTTTATATCAGAAAGATATAAATGAAAAAATTATCTAATTGATTGAGTGACTTTGTGAGTAAAATACCAATAATTAAGTAATTTTGTAAGTGAAACACCAATAGTTGAGTAATCCTTTGAATTATAAAGCAAAGACAGTTGACTTTCTGAGTGAACTATCTTAATTGAGTGACTACATGAGAAATTAACTCCATTATTTTGACCAACACTTAAATATTATTATTAATTTTTAATATACACAAAGATCTAATCAAAATTCCATCCAATTTGCTAAAGTAAAAATATTTTTTACCATCTAACTAAATACCAAAAAAAAAATTCAAAATTATTCTCCATGATATCAAAAAAACATTATTTTATCTAAAGGCCTTTATTTTAAGAATAACAAAAATCTATAAAAAAGAAAAAGAAAAAGGAAGAAGATAAAAATGATAAAGTGTTATAAATATATTATATTATGGATATTCATTGGATAAACTTGCAAGTGGATAATGTTGGGATTAGATGAACTTGCAATCAGATAAGCTCTTTTGTATTTGTATTATAGTGAATGTCTAAGTAGGGTTAGTCTTCTCCTATAAATAGATGGGTTCTTTTCATTGTAAATCATCCCTAAAGCGAAATAAAAATTATTCTCTCTTCTCTCTTTTTCTAAAATATTCTTCCTCTTGCTTTATTATTTCATTATACGTTATTAGCACGAGACTTTAGTGTCTCAAAATTTGAAGGTTAAGATATGGATAATTCTCAAAGCAAGTTGTCCCATTATGAAGATATTTATTTAATTGATTCTGGTATAACACATACGATATTCAAAGATGAGAAATATTTTTTTCATTTAAATATGGGCAAGATAAATATTATTATGATTTTTGATTATAACATCCTGAAACTTTCATAGACCAAATTCAGACGTTGCATGAAAAACCACAGAAAACCAAAAAATTTTCTATCTCAAACGACCCCTACAACAGACCATTGGTGGAACCAATGAACCGTTATAACGAGTCGTAGGTTGCAACAACTTTGTCCCAGGGGAAAACAACGAGTCATAGGATGACCTGTTGATACTAACAATGGGTCGTCCTGTCGGCCGTTGAATCCTAATTCAGAGGTCTACCGGACCCTTTCCCCGAGACAACAGAAGGGGACAATGGCCCATGATAGTCCCAAACGAGCCGTTGTGACCACCAGTCGTTCAGCTCCAGAACCCAGCCGCGGAAACCAAGAGGGGATACAACGGACCGTTGGTCCTACCAACAAATCGTTGTTATCACCCGTTGTCCTCGTGCTCAGTTTTCTTACTAGTTCCAACAGGAGGTATCAAAGGTCCGTTGTTTCTTTCAAAGGACCATTGTACCTAACCATGGGTCACTCGTGTGAATCTAGTTTCTGAACCTATAAACCACAGCTAGATTCAACGGGCCGTCATTTCTACCAATGGCCAGTTCTGAGGCCTGTTGGTTCCTGTCGGCCAGATTTCAGATTTAAATCCCAGGGTTATTTTTGTAAAATTCCACCTACCTAGCCCCTAAACTACGTTGTTTGGGATTCATTCAGGGATTTTAGAAGGGATAACCAATGGTTTCTCCCCATATTCCTTCCCTCATTCTCAAGAACAGAGCGTAGAGTTTCTCTGGAAGCACATAACAGAAGCTAGGGCAAACGTCAATCTTCTCAGTTTTTCTAAGAGATTTTCACCAGAGTTTCATCTTCAGGTATGTGAGAATTCAGCAAGGAGATTATTCTCCCCTTGCGTCCCCCAAAAACTCTCTCTGTGATAATTTTCAGTTCGAGCCCTAAAATTACGAAATTGAAGATATGGTTATTGTTCTTGATTAATTCTTGTGGAATCCTAATTTATGTTCTTCATAGCTAATTTCCACCAGTTTGTGACTAAAATAATGCCTGTTCCAGTGCAGTAGAATTTTAGCCTAACTTTTGGAGAAGAAACCAGAATCCTATATATTTACTAAATTATTGAATCATGCGTTAATCCTTCAAAGTTAGGAAATTCCTATAGTATTTGTATGAATCAGAAACTTAGTGAAAGGTTTAATTAGTCAGTCTCATTCAGGAATTTATTTACTCAATATCACTTAGGAATGTCAGTCTAGCCTCAGTCAGATTTTAACAACCTCCGGGTTGACCAGAATAATATCAGTTGATCAGTTTGACTATAGAATTTCTTGAGGTGCCAGTAGTACCTCGTAGATAGCAGAATCGGAATTCAGTTATTGATCCACTAGGCAGTCATGACATTCAAGATAAATAGCTCTGACTTGCCCCTGGACCCTAATTCAGATTTCAGTTTGTTCTTAGATGGTTGTGATGCTTCTAGATAAGTAGCTCTGACCAGTCTAGAGCCCAGTTTTAGAATTTGATCCGATAAGACTCTCAGGGTACTTGCATTTATACGTCCCTGACTAGTCTTGGACCCCAGTTTCGAGCTATCAACCTAGTAATTCAGTATAGATTTTCCTGTGGGAGTTGGACTTAGCACCGAGTGTATTGGGGTTTCAACCATCCAGGTTCCCAGAACTACATTGCCAGCATAGGTTACAGCTACATATTATTGTCCTGAATGGCCCCAGACCTTTGTGATCACCCAGTTCATACCTTTATACCCTGTCAAGGTATATTGGGTCCTACAGATGGAGCGTATACATCAGACTCCACGTTTAGCTCACGTGGTTATATGTCGGTTACAAACTCTCCCACTAGTCAGTTTAGCTCATTGTCAGATTTCTCAGTCCAGTTCAGTTTAGATCAGTTCAATGCAGTATCTCAGACTCAGTATTTCAGAGATAGGGCATGTTTATGACCATCAGCCAGGGTCATTTTTGACCATATCAGTTATATTCCAGTTGTATCAGTTTTCAGTATTTTCAGTTGGTCATTTCATGTCAATTCAGTTCAGTTACTAGTTCTTTCATGTTATTTATGTTTCTCTCACTTACTCAGTACATTCAAAGTACTGACGCATACTTTTATGTTGTATTATTTCATGATACAGTCGCAGGTTCTCAAACCCAACACCGTTAGCCGATTACATTTTGGTCTCTCTATCAGCAGCAGTAGTGTGAGTCCTCATATTATGAGGGCACATTTTATTCATTTCAGTTTCTTTACTATTTTCAACTAGACTTAGAGTTAGCTGGGGGCTTGTCCCAGCAACTCCTCAGTTAGATGGCTTTCAGACAGACATGATTTTCAGATTTATCAGCACTGTTCAAATGTTTTGAACTTTATGTTTTCAAACTTGTCCTTTATAAATATTTTTATGATGTTATTTAAAAGTTCCGCTGTGCATGTTTACTCAGAATGCTAGTGAATGATAGACCAGGGGTTGACTTAGGGTCACTTGTGGCTTCAAGTACCGTGTTACGTCCAGGGTTTGGACTCGGGGCATGACAAACTTGGTATCAGAGCCCTAGGTTTATAGTATCCTCGGAAAGTTTGAAAGCCGCATCGAGTAGAGTCCTTTTTATGAGTGTGAAGTGCACCACACTTATGACGAGGAGGCTATGAGATGTTATTAGGAAAATTCCCTTTTGTTCATATTCCTTATCGTGCGTCAAAGTTCAATTCCAGAAATGCTCTTCTAATTCGTGCTCTGTTTCGTTTCAGTGAACCATGCCTCCAAAACGCGGTAACAAAAGAAGGGCCGGTAATGCCAACAGACCTGCCCCACCAGCCCCGACAGCTCCTCAAAATGATTCAGTTTCTACTGTAGATTTTAGAGTGTCCATTCAGTTACTGGCCCAGACCTTGACCAATCAAGTGAATCAACAGGTGGTGTTGGTGAACACAAACGGGTCTGCAGCAGCCGCAAGGGTGCGGGACTTCACCCGTATGAACCCTCCGTCGTTTCAGGAATCCAAAGAGGGGGAGGACCCCCAAGAGTTTGTAGATTTGGACAGGAAGATTACTCATATTATGGGTGTCAGCTCCTCTAAGAGTGCTGACCTGGCTGCCTACCAGCTTAAAGGGGTAGCCCAGGTTTGGTATGAGCAATGGAAGGAGAGGCGGCCAACCGGAGCAGGGCCGGTGGAGTGGTAGGAGTTCCACACGCTTTCCTGGATAGGTGTTTCCCTCGGGAGCTGAGGGAGGCTAAGATGGCAGAGTTTATGAACTTGCGGCAGGGTAATAGGACAGTGGAGGAGTATGCTCTAGAGTTTACCAGGTTATCAAAGTATGCTCCAGAGATGGTAGCCGAGCCAAGGGATCGCATGCTGAAGTTCGTTAATGGGGTATCTAATCTGGTCCTCAAGGAGTGCAGGACCGTGATGCTAATCAAGGAAATGGACCTTTCTAGCCTGATTGTGTATGCTCAGCAAATTGAGGCTGAAAAACTGAAGGATATGGAGAGAAAGAACAAGAGGGAAAGAATTGGTCATTTAGATTTCGTCCATTAGAGATCTAGTGGTGGTAGCCGCCCACAGCAGCAACAGCAGAGGGCCCCAGCACCTAGTTCAGCTAGCGCCCCAACCTTTCAATCCCGCCAGGATCGGAGGGGTGGATCATTTGGCACTCAATCTCAGGCTCACAGTACAGGGAACAGGTATCTAGTTTGCCCCAAGTGCGGCAAGAATCATCCTGGAGAGTTTCTACAGGGCAGGGAGGGCTGTTTCGATTGTGGACAGCTCGGGCATCAAATTAAAGAATTTCCTTCAGCAGGATGGGTAAGATCACAATACACTACCTCAGAAGCTCCAGCAGGGCAATTCATCAGGTACAGATGGGGGTCTGCGCCAGAATCATTTCTATGCTCTATCTTCTCGTCAGGATCATGAAAGCTCACCTGACGTAGTTACTAGTATGTTACGTCTCTTCCATCTAGATGTATATGCCTTCTTAGATCCAAGAGCTACTATTTCGTTCATGACTCCATATATAGCGGTTCAGTTCAATATAAGTCTAGAGGTCCTCTCAGAACCATTCTCCGTCTCCACCCCAGTTGGCGAGTCAGTTAGAGCCTGCCGGGTGTATAGAAACTGCCCAATCTCAATCCTGAATAAAGTAATTCCAGTTGATCTCGTAGAGCTAGACATGGTCGACTTCAACCTTATTCTCGGCATGAATTGGTTATATTCCTATTGTGCCTCAGTCGACTACAGAACTAGAGTTGTCAAGTTTCAGTTTCCGAATGAACCAGTGCTAGAATGGTCGGGCAGCAGTTTAGTGCCTAAGGGTAGGTTTATTTCCTCCCTTAAGGCCTAGAAATTCATTTCCAAAGGATATCTATGTCATCTGGTTCGGGTCAAGGGGTCCAACTCTGAGACCCCAGCCATTCAGTCAGTTCCAGTTGTCAGCGAGTTCCCAGATGTATTTTCTGAGGATCTTCCCGGAGTTCCCCCTGAACGGGAAATAGACTTCGGAATAGATCTCCTCTCAGACACTCAGCCCATCTCCATCCCTCCTTACAGAATGGCTCCAGCTTATCTTAAGGATATGAAGGAGCAGTTAAAGGATCTTCTTGATAAGGGTTTTATCAGACCCAACATCTCTCCCTGGGGTGCTCCAGTGCTATACGTGCGTAATAAAGACGGTACCCTCAGAATGTGCATAGGTTACCATCAGCTGAACAAAGTCACAATTAAGAACAAGTACCCTCTACCTAGAATTGACGATCTATTTGACCAACTTCAGGGAGCCAGCTGTTTATCCAAGATCGATATCAGGTCAGGGTACCATCAGCTAAGGGTTAGGGAGTGTGACATACCGAAAACAACATTTAGAACTCAGTATGGTCACTACGAGTTTGTTGTTATTTCCTTTGGGTTAATGAATGCCCCAACAACCTTCATGGATTTGATGAATAGGGTCTTCAAGCAGTACCTGGATATGTTCATCATCGTATTTATCGACAACATTCTGGTGTACTCCAAAAATGAGGAAGAGCATGCCAATCACCTAAGGTTAGCATTACAGACCCTCAGAGATCACCAGTTATTCGCCAAGTTTAGCAAGTGCTAATTCTGGTTAAAGTCCGTGACCTTCTTGGGTCATGTGGTCTCGAGTGAGGGGATACGGGTAGATCCTCACAAGACTGCAGCAGTGAAAGATTGGCCCAAACCTACCTCTCCCACTGAAATTAGGAGCTTCCTAGTCTTACCGTGTTATTACCGACAATTTGTGGAAGGTTTCTCCTCCATAGAATCTCCTCTAACCAAGTTAACCCAGAAGAAGGTGAAATTCTAGTGGTCGGATGAGTGTGAGAAAAGTTTTCAGGAGTTGAAGACTCGACTCACTACCGCTACAGTGTTAACCTTACCAGAAGGATCAGATGGGTTGGTTGTTTATTGTGATGCCTCCAGAGTTCGATTCAGTTGCGTTCTGATGCAGCGGGGCAAAGTGATAGCCTATCCCTCCAGACAGCTCAAGGTTCGTGAGAAGAATTATCCAACTCATGACTTGGAGTTGGCAGCGGTGGTATTCGCGTTAAAAATATGGAGACACTACTTGTACGGGGCTAACGTGGATGTGTTCACAGATCACAAGAGCCTTCAGTATGTTTTCAGCCAGAAGGACCTAAACCTGCGTCAGAGGCGGTGGTTGGAGCTGCTAAAAGATTACGACACGAGTGTGATGTACCACTCGGGTAAGGCCAATGTGGTGGTTGACTCCCTAAGAAGATGGTCTATGGGAAGTGTAGCTCACATTGAGGAGGACAAGAGGGAGCTAGGAAAAGAAGTTCACAGGCTAGCCCGATTAGGGGTGCAGTTGGTGGATTCAGCTGAAGGTGGCGTGGTAATGCAAAGCAGGTTAGATTCATCCTTGGTAGTTGAAGTCAAATCCAGATAGGATGAGGATCCCATTTTACTTAAACTCAAAGAAGCAGCCATCAAAAAAGAGATTGAAGCTTTCTCCCAAGGGGGAGATGGGGTGCTCCGTTACTAGGGCAGGTTGTGTGTACCGAATGTTGGTTAGTTGAGATAGCAGATACTGGATGAGGCACACAGTTCAAGATACTCTATTCACCCTAGTACTACTAAAATGTACCACGACTTGCAGGATATTTACTGGTGGAATGGAATGAAAAGGGATATCGCTGAATTTGTAGCACAGTTCCCGAATTGCCAGCAATTCAAGGTAGAACACCATAGACCTAGAGGCATGACTCAAGATATCAGTATACCCACATTGAAGTGGGAAGAAGTAAATATGGACTTCATTATAGGTCTACCCCGGACTTGGCGGCAGCATGACTCAGTCTAGGTTGTAGTAGATCAGATGACCAAGTCAGCACATTTCCTCCCAGTTAAAACCACAGATTCAGCTGAGGACTATGCTAGAGTTTATATTCGGGAGCTAGTCAGACTTCATGAGGTGCCCTTTTCCATTATTTCAAACAGAGGTACCCAATTCACCTCTCACTTCTGGAAGTCTTTTTCAGAAAGGACTTGGTACCCAGGTCAAGCTCAGTACAACTTTTCACCCGCAGACATATGGACAAGCTGAGCGGACTATTCAGACCTTAGAGGATATTCTAAGAGTGTGTGCAATTGATTTTAAGGGTAATTAGGATGGCCATTTGCCTCTTATCGAGTTTTCGTACAACAACAACTATTACTCTAGCATTCAGATGGCCCCATTTGAGGCATTATATGGTAGGCGGTGTAGATCCCCTATAGGGTGGTTTGAGGTTGGTGAAGCAACTTTGATAGAGCCAGACTTAGTTCATCAAGCTATGTTGAAGGTACAACTCATCAGAGAGAGGTTGAAAACAGCTCAGAGCATTCAGAAATCTTATGCAGATGTGAGAAGAAGAGAATTGGAGTTCGTTGTGGATGATTGGGTTTACCTGAAAATTTCACCCATGAAAGGGGTGATGAGATTTGGGAAAAAGGGAAAGCTCAGTCCACGATATATAGGACCCTATAAGGTTTTGAGGCGGATTGGTAAGGTGGCCTATGAGCTAGAGTTACCTTCAGAACTAGTACACCCAGTTTTCCATGTGTCACTTCTAAAGAAGTGCATTGGTGATCCAACTTTAGTAGTACCATTAGACAGTGTGGAGATAAAGGATAGTCTCACATATGAGGAGGTACCAGTCCAGATCCTTGACCGTCAGGTTCTTAAGCTGAGGAACAAGGAGATAGCTTCAGTCAATGTGCTATGGATAAATAATCAAGTTGAGGGAGCCACATGGTAAGCAGAAGCAAACATGATGGCCAGATACCCTCACTTGTTCCCTTCCAATTCATACCCAGAATCAAGTATTAAATTCCTTCTCAGTACTCTACTTAGTTCCGTACTCATCAACTTTATTTAGATTTTCTACATGCATTCTAGTTGCATCAGCTCTGTTAGTACGGTTAAGTCAGTTCGGAGTCAGTTACTCCTTCAAAAATCAGTCATAGCCTCAATTTTTGAAATCTCAGCTCTTTTCCTAGTTTTGGTCTTCATTCAGGGACGAATGATCCCAAGGGGAGATATTATAACACCCCAAAACTTTTTTAGACCAAATTCAGACATTGCATGAAAAACCACAGGAAACTAGAAAATTTTCTATCTCAGACGAACCCTACAACAGACCGTTGGTGGAACCAATGGACCGTTGTAACGAGTTGTGGGTTGCAGCAGCTTTTTCCTAGGGGAAAACAATTAGTCATGGGATAACCCGTTGATCCTAAAAGAGGGCCGTCCTGTCGGCCATTGAATCCCAATTCAGAGGTCTATCGGACCCTTTCCCCGAGACAACGAGAGAGGACAACGACCCGTGGTAGTATCCAATGAACCATTGTGACCACCCATCGTTCAGTTCCAGAACCCAGCCGTGGGAACCACAAGGGGATATACAACGGCCTGTTGGTCCTACCAACGAGTTGTTGTTATCACCCGTTGTCCCCATGCCCGGTTGTCTTACCAGTTCCAATGGGAGGTATCAAAGGCCCGTTGTTGCTTCCAACGGACTGTGTAGCTAATCGTGGGTCACCCGTGTGAATCTAGTTTCTGAACCTAGAAACCACGGCCAGATTCAATGGGCCGTCGTTTCAACCAACGGCCCGTTCTGAGGCCCATTGGTCCAGATTTCAGATTTAAATTCTAGAGTTATTTTTGTAAAATTTCACCTACCTAGTCCCTAAACTACGTCGTTTGGGATTCATTTAGGGGTCTTAGAAGGGGTAACCAATAGTTTCTCCCTATATTCCTTCTCTCATTCTCAAGAATAGAGTGTAGAGTTTCTCTGGAAGCACAAAAGCTAGGAAAATGTCAATCTTCTCAGTTTTCCACTGAGATTTTCACCAGAGTTTCATCTTTAGGTATGTGGGAATTCAGCAAGGAGATTGTTCTCCCCTAGTGTCCCCTAAAAACTCTCTCTCTGATAACTTTCAGTTCGAGCCATGAACTTACGAAATTGAAGATATGGTTATTGTTCTTGATTAATTCTTGTGGAATCCTAATTTATGTTCTTCGTAGTTAATTTCCACCAGTTTGTGACTAAAATGATGCCTATTCAAAATGAAGTAGAATTTTAGCCTAACTTTTGGAGCAGAAACCAGAATCCTGTATATTTCTGAATTATTGAATCATGCTTTAATCCTTCAAAGTTAGGAAATAACTATAACATTTGTATGAATCAGAAACTCGATTAAAGGTTTAATTAGTCAGTCTCATTCAGGAGTTTATTTACTCAATATCACTCAGGAATGTCAGTTTAGCCTCAGTCAGATTTTAGCAATCTCCGAGTTGACCAGAATAATGTTAGCTGATCAATTTGACTATAGAATTTCTCGAGGTGCCAGTAGTACCTCCTACATATCAGAATTAGAATTCAGTTATTGGTCCACTAGGCAGTCATGACATTCCAGATAAATAGTTCTGACTTGCCCCTGGAACCCATTTCAGATTTCAGTTTGTTCTTAGACGGTTACGACGCTTCTAGATAAGTAGCTCTAACTAGTCTAGAGCCCAGTTTCAAAATCTCGTCCGATAAGACTCTCAGGGTACTTGTAGTTATACGTCCCTGAATAGTCTTGGACCCCAGTTTCGAGCTATCAACCTAGTAGTTCAGTATAGGTTTTTCAGTGGGAGTAGGACTTAGCACCGAGCAGACCGGAATTTCAGTATTTCAGACATAGGTCATGTTTATGACCATCAGCCAGGGTTATTTTTTACCATATCAGTTATATTCCAGTTGTATCAGTTTTCAGTATTTTCAGTTGGTCATTTCATGTCATTTCAATTCAGTTACTAGTTCTTTCATGTTATTTATGTTTCTCTCACTTACTCAGTACATTCAAAGTACTGACGCATACTTTTATGCTGTATTGTTTCACGATACTGCCGCAGGTTCTCAGACCCAGCACCGTTAGCCGATTATGTTCGGGTCTCTCTATCAGCAGCAGTAGTGTGAGTCCTCATATTCTGAGGGCACATTTTATTCATTTCAGTTTCTTTACTATTTTTATCTAGACTTAGAGTTAGCTAGGGACTTGTCCTAGCAACTCCTCAGTTAGATGACTTTCAGACAGACGTGATTTTCAGATTTATCAGCACTGTTCAAATGTTTTAAACTTTATGTTTTCAGACTTGTCCTTTATAAATATTTTTATGATGTTATTTAACAGTTCCGCTGTGCATGTTTACTCAGAATGCTAGTGAATGATAAACCAGGGGTTGACTTAGGGTCACTTGTGGCTTCAAGTACCGTGTTACGTCCAGGGTTTGGACTCGGGGCGTGACACTGGTAGTACCGAATTTGATTAGAGGTTTTGGAAAAGCCATTATAATCTTGCCTAAGAGAGTTAAACTCATCATAAATAATGCTATGTTTTCTCCTAAATCTCGAAAAAACTTGTTGAGTTTTAAAGATATATGTGAAAATGGTTATCATATCAATACAATGGATGAGATGAATCTTGAATATCTTGGTATCACCAAGAATGTCTCTGGGCAGACATGTGTTATAGATAAGTTTCCTATTTATCTTCTGGCTTGTATTGGACAAAGATTAGTGTAATTAAGGCACATTCTATACTAAACCAGAAGTTTACTAATTTTAATATTTTCGTACTCTAGCATGATCTTCCGAAACATCCTGGATCTACAATAATGAGACGAATTATAGAAAATTCAAATGGGCATTCCTTAAAGAACTTAAAGGTTCTTTCAAATGGTGAATTTTCTTGTACTGCTTGTTATAAGGGCAAGTTAATTGTGAGACAATCACCAACTAAGATTGAGATTGAGTCCCCTGCGTTCTTTAAACGTATACATGGGGATATTTATGGACCTATCCACCTACCTAGTGGGTCATTTAGATACTTTATGGTCCTAATAGATGTTACTTCTAAATGATCGCATGTGTGCCTATTGTGATCTAGCAACTTGGCGTTTGCAATATTATTGGCGTAATAATATGATTATGGGCATAATTTTTTGATAATCAAATTAAGTCCATTCACTTTGATAATGCTATAGAGTTTTCATCTCAAGAATTTAATAATTATTGCTTATCACTTGGAATAAAAGTTGAACATACTGTAACTCATGTTCACACTTAAAATGGCCTTGGCAAGTGTTTGCGCCCAGTGCACACGCAAGCGTACGCGGTCGTAGAAGTAATACAGTGGCCCTTTTCAAGAGCCGGATGTCGAACCCACAGGGACTGGACTTAATTCAGTGAATTATCAAGTTCACGTGTAAAATTAACATTCACAAGTGTCGATGATAGAAGTTTTCGGTAAATTATAATTAAGTTTTTGGGTGGTCACAAAACAATCTGGAAACAATATAAGAAACAACTAGAGCTAAGGCCGGATAATCATGCAATGCTACACTTTGTAATGGTTCACGTATGAAATTTTCAATTATTGTCTCACATAGTTTGAAATGCAATGTTCAAGGCCTCTCGAGCCTCTAGATACGTCAAACTAGCCTCACAACTACATCGTTGAGCGGGGATGTGACATCCTAGTTCGTGGGCAATTCAACTACATGGATGTGGTTTACGGGGTTTGTGCTCTTGATTATGGACTTTCGTACCTCTAATAATTTAACCTAACTTAGCTTCACAACTACTTCTACAAGTGGTGGAGTGACAATTCTAAGCCGGTGTCTTGCTATCATCCCGTTTTATCAACCAAACAAGGCGAATTAGGTATAATTTCTATCCTAACCACGAATCTTATCGTAATATAAGAACTTGCACCCTACATTCCTATGTTCTTGCCTAGGGTTACTCTTTCAAGCTTTTACCTAGCTTAACATATATGTTTTCATGGTGATCAAGCATAAAAACAACCATAATGAAGAATGTAAGACAAAACAACAATTAACAACTCAAACCAAAACAAATTCATGCATTACAATCATATCACGTAGCCTCAACCCTAGGAGAAGGGTTTTAGCCACTCATGTTCGTAAAATAACTTAAAAACATTGTTAAAGTAGAGTACTTACAAGAATAGGTAAAAGAGAATGTAAAATTAGTGAAACCTAGGTGAGTTCTTCACTTCTCCCTTCGCTCCTCTAGGGTTTCCAGAAAATATTTCGTGACCCCTGATTTTAGGAACTAAGGGTTGAATTTATAGCAAATGGGATTTTTCAATTTTTTTACCTATCATGGAATGGCTCCGTGGCACGGAGGTGAACGCACCAATTTGCCTTTGTGCCACGGAGGTAACGCGGAATCCCACTGAAAATTGCATTTGAAAGTTGCTTGGCCGAGGCATGGCGCGACAGCCGGCGTGGCATGGACGCTGGCGCACAGGCACCTTGGAGGGATGATCTCGCGCGCATGGCCTTGGCGTGGCACGGCGCTGGGCACGGCACACGCATAACATGGCACGCTGCCTGGCGCGGCCAGCCTTGCCATGGCATGTTTTCTTGCCATCCATTGTCATTCACTCTCAACTTCATTCCTTCACTTCGCCCATCATTATTTAGTCCTTCATATGCATTTTTTACCTACAAAACAAGGACTAATCACGTTGGTTAGTGCATACCCAAATTTACACAAAATCGCATAAGAATGTAAGTGTATAATTAGACAAACATGACTAAATTAAGCTATAAAATAGCACTTGGGCACGTAATTATGCCCAATATCACTACCCCACACTTAATGCCTTGTTCGTCCTCGAACAACTCTATTACATCTCATGAATATGAAGACTCAAACATAGCTAATTGAAGAAAGATAGTTCAAGCTACGGCTACAACGATTGTTTTTAGATAGCAAGTTAAACATATAGCATGCACAGTGTAACCATCAAAAGAAAATATGACTATGTTAAGACTTCCTAACCTCAAGAATCGACTCTCAATCTCAACAAACTCATGCAAATCAACCAATTAAGAAATCCGACATGAATTTTATCCTTCATTAAACATGTGCCCTCACAACAAGAGAGTTACTCATTTTCACTCACAAATTTTCAAATTATAATGTGTATGGGTATATGGATAAGAATTAAGCTCACTCTCACAAAGAATTCACATGCCACGTGTATTGACCCATAAGCTTGCCCTTAGTGTTTTGCTCCACTAATTTAAGAATGTTAAAAAGTAAGATTAAGTAGGACTTATCGGGTTGTAATATAAACTAAGGGCGGGTAGGTACTATTATGGCTAATAATAGTGACTATCTTCCCTAAGCACTTTTAATACACCACCACTCTCCTTAAGAACTTCCCTCCTCTTACTTCACCTTTATACTTTTCTACTCCCATTTTCCTCTTTTGTTTCCCCATTTCTTTATGCACACTTAACTTATTAGTAAGGAGTACGCAAGCAACTTCTCCTTTTGATTTTCTTTTTCGCTATTTTCTTCTTTTACTCCTTACTAACTCTTATTCATTTTTAAACAAGTGCACCTTTAGTCTTCTCTTCCACTCCCACATTCAAGGTAGGTAAAGTGAGAGATAAAAATTAGGCTCATTCAAAGAAATTCCTAAATCATCTCCTATAATCTACCTTTTTCATTTCGTTTTCTATACACACCAGGCAATTTCTAGACACTACACAATAGCATGGAATATTCAAATACCTTACACTCACAACACGTGCTCAATTCAAGACAAATTCAGTAGACTCTTATCTCAGCTAATCACAAGAATTCAAAATTAAGCTTTAAGCACATAGAGTCACATTTAAGAGCTTAGGTGTCTCAAATAGAGTTATACAACTTCTCACATGCTTCAACACTAACCACACTTGCATCTCAAAATCATGTATAGCACATAACAAGAACATCAAGCCATCAATTAGCTACGGGTTCAAAAACCAAAACCTATTGACTAATTTTACCCCAAGACGGTCTTCATCCATCCATCGTCAGGAATAGTCCCTAACTATGACTAAAAACAACTATGTACAGACAAAGAAAATTTTTATTCTTCGGTTCAAAGTGCCCCCCTTCGGAAAAGAACCAAAAAGAAAAACCAACGGATGGGTGAATCATGCTCAACTCAAAATTTTTCCCTCAATCAATACCTATCAAGCACTAAATTCACCCAAAATCATTAAGCACAAAATTTTGAAATTTCCCTCACCGCACACTTGAATCATGCTATGTCCCCAAAGAATCCAATTAAAATTCAAAAAGGGTGAGAAATACTCCCTCGGGCCTCTAGGCCTAACTAAAAATATGTTTTTCTTCATTTTTTAACAAGTGGATATTCGACCCCACACTTTTCCTCTTTCATGCTTCTAAGCTTCCTCCTCCAAGGGTACTCAGACTTTCCCTCCATCTGTCCTTAATTCTCCACCAAAAACAACAACAAGATGAAAATAAACAAAATCAACACAAATGAAAAAAATTAAAATTGTACCTGTGTTACCCTTGGGTTGCCTCCCAAGCAGCGCCTGATTTTACGTTGCGGCAGGACGTGGATTATCCTTTTCAAGATATCCTCATACCCGTGTCCCATTTCGAGAACCATCTTTTTCTCTTTTTTTTTCAAGGGAACAACCTCCACTATATCCCTCTCTTCCTCCAACTCCTTCTCTAATGGAAGCTCTCCATCAGATTCGGGCTTAAAAGTAATCATCTCCTGGGACCGTGGACCTATGGAATCTGCCACCCCACCCTTAGCCTCTGACAACACACTGACCTTACAAAGGTCTTTGTAATGTGTGGGTGGGTTAATCTTGGTAGACCCAGAAGAGTTCTTCATCATCGACCCTCATTTTCAAGGTCCCTACTCTTACACTAATAATCGCTCCTCCAGTGGCGAAGAATGGTCATCCCAAGATCAGGGGTATCTTGTCATCAACTTTAAAATCCAATATAATGAAATCAGTGGGTATAATGAACTTACCCACTTTAATGAGAAGGTCCTCGATTATTCCATCTAGTGCCACTTGCGACTTGTCTGCCAGCTGCAGTATTAATCGTGTTGGTCTCGGTTGGCCCAACCCCAAGGTGTTAAACAAAGATAAGGGAATTAGATTAACTGTTGCCCCTAAATCACACAGAGCTCTTATCACCTCAACTTTACCAATTTGTATGGGGAGGGTAAAACTCCCTGGGTCTTTGAGCTTTTTAGATATCTTGCTCATTACCTTGTGGCTGCACTCCACAATCAGTGCTATTGTCTGAACATCCACCAATCTGACTTTGTTGGCCACCACATCTTTCAAGTACTTAGCATACTTGGGCATTCCCTGCAAAATATCAAGAAAAGGCAAATTTATGTGAAGTTCTTTGAAAATATCAAAGAACTTTCTAAAGCATTCCTCCTCCTTGCTCTTTTTGAGTCTTTGCGGAAATGGTGGTGGTGGTCTCTATGCTGGATGCAATGATGATTGTGCATTTTGTTGCACAACACTCTGATTCTCTCCCTTATCAGTGGATGGTCCCTTTCTAACCAACTCCGGCTGCACCTCATTTCTCCTTTCTTTCGGTGGTGCATCATCCAATTGCCAGCCACTCCTCAGACATGGCGTTGACCTGTCTGGGATTTGTGTCTTTGTCATTGGGTAATCCTCCTTGCAGTCTAGTATGGTGAGCAGCTGCTATTTGACCCATCTGCTTCTCTAGATTGTGGGTGGCCAACTACTGATTTTTCAAATCTGATGCCATCCTCACCTAATTCTCTGCTAATTGGCTCTGTGTCTCTATAATCTTCTGCAATGTCTCCTCAATGTTGCTTCTCAATTGGCCACCATTCTGTCTGTTCTGCTGCTGATATTGCTGCTGTTGAGGTTGCTGGTAGCTTTGACTTTGATTTCCACCCCAACAAAAATTCAGGTGGCTCTGCCAATTCTTGTTGTAATTGTTCCCAAAATTCTGATTGTTTCTCTGAAAATTCCCAACAAAATTGACCGATTCAGGATTGGCCCCGCAGGATTCTGCATTGTGCCCATTATTGCTGTAGATTTCACACCAACTAGGAGCTTGCTGAACTGCATTTACCTGTCCCTGTTGTTGGTTCATACTCAGTTTGTTGAACTGAGTCATCATCATCTGATGCTGAAATGATGCTAGTTGTGCAGCCAAGGCATTTACACCATCCACCTCTATCAGCCATGTTGTTCTCTTTCCTTCCCCTCTCGATGACTCGCTGTGCCACTCTAGATTTCCCTAAGCAATCTTGTTCAACAAAGTGTACAGCTCATCATAAGTCTTCTCTAATGCTTGCCCACCCGATGAAGAGTCTAGTAAAATTTTTGTGTGTGGGTATAGACTTTCCACAAAAGTATGGGCTAGCACTTTATTGGACTGCTGATGATGGGGGCAGTCTCTCAATAATGACTTGAATCTCTCCCAAGCCAAATACAAGTTCTCCTCCGATCTCTGCTTGAAGTTTAATATTTCACTCCCTGAGTTTGACAGTCTTGCCTGAAGGGAAAAATCTGATGAGGAACTTCTTTGCCAAATCATCGCAAGAAGTTATGGAATTCGGTGGCTCAGATTTCAACCACCTCTTTGCCTCCCCCAACAATGAAAATGGGAAGAGGGTAAGTCGCACATAATCTGTGGACACTCCGGTGGGGACGAACGTGTCACTAATCTCAAGGAAGTTCTGTAAGTGCTGTTGTGGGTCCTCATGAGTCATCCCAGTTAATTGGCCACTAGAATGTAACAGCTGCACCATATTCTGTTTCAATTCAAAGTTCTCTCCAGGTTCCGGTTTGCAGATACTAGAGGTCACATTTGTCACTAGTGGGATCGCCACTTCGCGAACTGGTCGGGCTGCCATGGTTTCAGGTAACAACTTCGCTTGCCCTGTTGGTGGGTGTTGTTGTAACCATTCCTGAAGTCTCTTTAGCTTTCGCTCTAGAGCTTCCCTCCTGTGTAAATGAAGTTGACGTTTAGGTTCAAGCAACGGTTCCACTAGCTCTCTATTCCTTGCCAGCTCTACAAGGACAACATGTAACCTGCAATATATCAGACTAACACCAAGTTTCTCAACACTTAAGAAAATTAAAAATCACACAAAAATAGAAAAATTCACTAAACTTCTCTAGTTCCCCAACAATGGAGCCAAAAACTTGTTCACGCCAGCGCACACGCAAGCGTACGCGGTCATACAAGTAATACAGTGGCCCTTTTTAAGAGCCGGATGTTGAACCCACAGGGACTGGACTTAATTCAGCGAATTATCAAGTTCACGTGTAAAATTAACATTCACAAGTGTTGATGATAGAAGTTTTCGGTAAATTATAATTAAGTTTTTGTGTGGTCACAAAATAATCTGAAAATAATATAAGAAGCAACTAGAGCTAAGGCCGGATAATCATGCAATGCTACACTTTGTAATGGTTCACGTATGAAATTTTCAATTGTTATCTCATATAGTTGGAAATGTGATGTTCATGGTCTCTTGAGCCTAAACACGACAAACTAGCCTCACAACTACATCGTTGAGCGGGGATGTGACATCCTAGTTCGTGGGCAATTCAACTACATGGATGTGGTTTACAGGGTTTGTGCTCTTGATTATGGACTTTCGTACCTCTAATAATTTAACCTAACTTAGCTTCACAACTACTTCTACAAGTGGTGGAGTGACAATTCTAAGCCGGTGTCTTGCTATCATCCCGTTTTATCAACCAAACAAGGCGAATTAGGTATAATTTCTATCCTAACCGCGAATCCTATCGTAATATAAGAACTTGCACCCTACATTCCTATGTTCTTGCCTACGGTTACTCTTTCAAGCTTTTACCTAGCTTAACATATATGTTTTCATGGTGATCAAGCATAAAAACAACCATAATGATGAATGTAAGACAAAACAATAATTAACAACTCAAACCAAAACAAATTCATGCATTACAATCATATCATGTAGCCTCAACCCTAGGAGAAGGGTTTTAGCCACTCATGTTCGTACAATAACTTAAAAACATCATTAAAGTAGAGTAATTACAAGAATAGGTAAAAGAGAATGTAAAATTAGTGAAACCTAGGTGAGTTCTTCACTTCTCCCTTTGCTCCTCTAGGGTTTCCAGAAAATATTTTGTGACCCCCGGTTTTAGGAACTAAGGGTTGAATTTATAGCAAATGGGATTTTTCAATTTTTTTGCCTGTCATGGAATGGCTCCGTGGCACGGAGGTGAACACGCCAATTTGCCTCCATGCCACGGAGGTAATGCGGAAGCCCACTGGAAATTGCCTTTGAAAGTTGCTTGGCCGAGGCATGGAGCGACATCCGGTATGGAACGGCGCTGATCCTGCACGATGGCATGTGTGACACGGCTTGCAGCGTGCAGCAGTGCCTAGCGTGGCATGGATGCTGGCGCACAGGCACTTTGGACGGATGATCTCGCGCGCATGGCCTTGGCGTGGCACGGCGTTGGGCGCGGCATACGCACAACGTGGCACGCTGCCTGGCGCAGCCATCCTTGCCATGACATGTTTTCTTTCCATCCATTGTTATTCGCTCTCAACTTCATTCCTTCACTTCATCCATCATTATTTAGTCCTTCATATGCATTTTTCACCTACAAAATAAGGACTAATCATGTTGGTTAGTGCATACCCAAATTTACACAAAATTGCATAAGAATGTAAGTGTATAATTAGACAAACATGACTAAATTAAGCAATAAAATAGCACTTGGGCACGTAATTATGCCCAATATTACCAAGTCAGTAATTAAACATCTGTAGTTGATAGCAAGATTATTGCTTATGAACACTAGGTTCCCTGCTTCTGTTTGGGGTCATGCGATTCTGCATGCTGCAACACTTGTTCGTCTCAGACAGATAAATTATCATATTTTTTTTCCGTTGAAATTGATTTTGGGTCAAGAGCCTAATATATCTCACTTGAGAATTTTTAAATGTGCTATATATGTGCCTGTAGTACTACCACATCGCACAAAGACCGGTCCCCAAAAAAGGTTATGAATTTATGTTGGGTGTGAATCGCCCTCCATCATCCGCTGTCTTGAACCATTAACTGGAGATATGTTCACTGCTCGATTTGTAGATTGTCGGTTTGATGAGATAAGTTTTTCAAAATTAGAAGGGGAAAATAGTCAAATAACAAGAGAAATTTTGTGAAAAAAAATCCATCACTGTCTCATCTTAATCTACGTGCTTCTATTTGTGAGCAAGAAGTACAAAAGATTATTCACATGTAGAAAATTGCAAGTCAATGCTAGATACATTTACAGATTTGAAAAAGATTACTAAATCACATATTCTTGTAGAGAATGTCCCAATTCAAATTGATGTCCTTATAGGAGCATCTACTAGTGTCATAGCTAATGAGTCCAAAGCATGTCTAAAGTGCGGTAGACTATTGGGTTCTAAGGATCGAAATCCTAGAGAAAAAATAAAAAATGGTCAAGATGACACTACGAAAGAAACACATATGGAAGTTCAAGACTTGAGCAATTTTGATATCCATGAAGGAATCAATGAGCCTAAGACTGAAGAAAATAAAGAATTATTCATAAATTCAAGTGATGGTGGAATAATTAATCGATCAAAAATAATGGTGAATTATGTCTTTGCATATAATATTGCAACAAAAATCATGCAAGATAGTGAGGATCTTGAACCTCAATCTATCACAGAATGTTGACAAATAAATGATTGGCCAAAATGGCAAGAAATAATTCAATCAAAGTGGAATTCACTTATCAAATGTGAAGTTTTTGGAACTATAGCTCAAACACCTAATGGTATTAAACCCTTTGGCTATAAATGGGTCTTTGTGCGAAAAAAGAAATGAGAAAAATGAAGTAAAAAGGTATAAGAAACGCCTTGTTGTACAAGGATTTTTAAAAAGGCCAGGTGTTGACTATGAAGAGACATACTCACCAATTATAGATGCAATAATGTTACGTTATCTTATTAGTGTCACTGTCCATGAGAGGCTTGAAATGCATCTGATGGATCTAGTGATGGTCTATCTCTATGGATCATTTGATAATGAGATATACGTGAAAATTTTTGAAGGATTCAAGATGCCTGAAGCATATCGTTCAAAGTCTTGGGAGATGTATTCAATTAGATTGCAAATATCATTGTATGATTTGAAGCAATCTGGACACATGTGGTATAACCGTCTTAGTGAGTGTTTATCTAAGGAAGATTTTATAAATGATGAAATTTTCCCATGTGTTTTTATAAAAAACAACACCAGAGTTTGTCATAGCTGTTTATGTTGATGACATAAACCTTATTGGAACTCCAATAGAGCTTCAAAGGGAAATTGATTATTTAAAGAAGGAATTTGAGATGAAAGATTTGACAAAATTATGTCTTGATTTACACATTGAGCATTTGAAAAACGATATCTTTGTTCATCAATCTGCCTATACAAAAAAAGTGTTGAAAATTTTTTATATGGATAGAGTGCATCCATTAAGTACTCTGATGGTTGTTCTATTACTTGATGTAAATAAGGATTCATTTCGACCTCAAGAAAAGAACGAGGAAATTCTTGATCCTAAAGTTCCATATCTTAGTGCAATTGACGCACTAATGTATCTTGCTGACACTACAAGGCCTGATATAGATTTTTCAATTAATGTGTTAGCAAAATATAGTTCAACTCCTACTAGGAGGCACAGGATGGGATCAAACACATAATGCAGTATCTAAAAGGGACTACTGATATGGACTTATTTAATTATAACAATTGCAATCCTGATATTGTTGGTTATGCTGATGCAGGGTATTTATCTAACCCACACAAAGCTCGATCTTAAACTGGCTACGTGTTCATATGTGGAGGTACTGCTATATCTTGGGGATTTATAAAGCAGTCTCTCATGGCTAATTCATCAAATCATGCTGAGATAATAGCTATTCAGGAAGCAAGCCGAGAATATGTGTCACGACCTGAACATATACCCGATCGTAATATGGGACAAGGAACCCCGAGAGGCCTCAAGTCGAACCATGGCATAAGCGTACATCTAAATTCATTCACTTTAAGCAGAAGACTGAACACAAGGCATAACGAAACATAAACGTATCATAGAATATCATAACATTCAAAAGTACTAGACATATACATAAGCTAAATGCTACATACTGTCTGAAAGCCTCTAACATGTAAGATGGGTTGATGGGACAACACCCCCAACTAACCCGACCAAATACTGAAACATAGAATATTATACATTCTTATTCAAATGGCCCTCAAAACATGATGACTCACTAACAAAGCTGAAAGCGAACTTTAGGATGGACTAAGGATGAGGATGAGCCTGAGAGTTGAGTCTTGTATCATAGAACAACATAGAAAGTATGTGGTCAGTACGTGGAATGTACCGAGTATGCAAGGTAAGTAAAACTGACATTTAAAACATGTAAAAACTCATAAAACATCATAAAAGTAGGACATCATGCTCATATCGTAAATATCGTAACATGACATAACATAAGGCTCAAGGTTTTCAAAACATACATAATACATTTGAAATCGTAATCATGAGAGGAAAGCCGTATTGAACATAACTTGAGCCAATATACATAATCATAGACATGCATAAATCATGAGAAACAGTGGGAGATTCTCTTAACCGACATACCCCATATGAGCACACATGAAACCCGACTTATGACCTAGTCGGGAGGGTGTCTGTACCTTGCCAAGGGTAGAACTATAAAAGTGTGATATCACCATGAAAAGAGCCAACTGATCTGGGGACAGTCACAAAGGAGGTCCCACCATACCTACTGTGGCATGTAGTTTATGAGATTAGGGGCAGAACCTAGGCCCCGAACCTACTCGGTGTTCGATACTACTCCCAAAACATATATAGTGCTCATAGTATAACCTGCATGAATTCATGGGCTAGTTAAATCATGATAATCATAAATATTCTTGTACATACGTGAACTAGCCATGACATAAGACCCGTGAGTCAGCCAAAATATAATTCATGAATCATAGGTTTCATGCATACTTGTAGATCATACGTATAACTTGAAAATCATCAAATCATGATGGGTAATTGGATAAATCCATATTTAAAATCATAAATCATACTGGGCTTGTAAATATCATCAATTGAAGAGAAGATCATAAATAGATTCATCATAGATCATGCTTAAATAGGCTTGATTTAGTAAAAATTGAAATCAATAATTTTATAAGCAAAATAGTTGTAAAATCTGGTCAAAATTCATAAAATATGATGTCATTCGCAAATCATAACAATGCATTAGTAAATCATTAGATTTTCACAAAATTGGATTCGAAACCCCATGAGATTTTTGATAGATTTTCATAAATTAATAGAAAATGGGCATGGATGTGAACGGAAACACCCATTCATAACCCTACATACCTTGGTAAGATTATATTCTAGAGTTCCTTGAATGCCCAATGGAGAATTGAAAGGGAAAAGCTTGGAACTATGCTTGATCTCCCTAAAATTGTCCTAACTTGCATGCATGGGAATGAGGATAATTAGAGGGTCTTAACCTATCTTATCATGCCCAGAAAAGTACATAAAATGACGTAGTTTAGGACCCTAGAGCATAGAAAGGTCAAAAATACCCTTAATGAAATACCTAGAAAATTTTGTACTGATCGATCCAACGGGCATACCAACGAGTCGTTGGAAGCTACCATGACTCGTGGTATGGCCCATCATATGCACTTTCTAGGCCCTGATCCCGGATTCATACCATGGCTTGATAGGATAACTCGTCCTTTGATCAAATGGATCGTTGGGTCGATTGTTGCTTGTCCTCCTGAGTACCCTGAGCTTCTATTTACGACGAGCCTCACCATGACTCGTTGTTCCCTCCAACGAGTCATGGTACCCATCTGTTAAGTCCACTGGAGATCTAACCACCTAGACAATGATTGATGATAATGGATCGTTGTAGCTCACAATGAGTCGTTGAGAGACTCGTTACATCCCCCATGCTTAAGTCCAGTACTCACCCACGATCACAAACAATGACTCGTTGCTTCAAGCAACGAGTCATTACTCCACCCATTGTATCCACTTCCACCAGGTCTCCCATAACCACGACTGCATATAACGACCCGTGGTTTTCAACCACGAGTTGTTACGTCGCCCGTTCTGTGACATTTTCCCAACTTTTCAGCCAACTTCAAATTTTGATCCCGCGTCTAATCTTAGGCATTTTAGGGGTATTAAAATATCTCCTCCTTGGGAACATTCATCCTCAAATGTTGGAAACAAGCAGAAAACAAAGACATGCAATCACTATACCCCAATACTGATCATTTAACCCGAAATTTAATGGAATGACTACCTCCGACGCATATCACATAGCTGAACTGATTTCATGCTTCACATACACATCCATATACATAAAAGAAACTTGAACACATGATTTGAACATGAATACTAAATAGATTTATAGGGCAAAACTGATACCTCAAGTGGGAACTGAGCCAGTAGAGAATAAGTGTGGGTATTTGGCTATCATATCCGCTTCGGCTTCCCATGTAGCTTCTTCGACATGTTGATTTATCCATAATACTTCAACTGAAGCTACTTCCTTGTTCTTTAGCTTCTAAAACTGATGATCTAATATTTCCCCCGGAACCTCCTCATAGCTAAGGCTATCTTTTACACCAACACTGTCTACCGAGACTACTAGAGCTGGATCTCCTAAACATTTCTTCAAAAGCGATACATGAAACACATGATGTACAGAAAACAACTGTCACGACCCGAACGTACACCCAGATCATAGACACGGGACAAGGGATCTCGAGGGACCCCAAGTCTACCCATGGCTCATGCATACAACTAATCTCATTCAAATAAGCGGAACGATAATCATAAAGATATAGCGGAAATGTAATCATAACATAGCATCAAGAAATACCAATGTTTACATAGCTAAGTATTACATACGTGTCTGAAAGCCTCTAATACATAAGATGGGTTGATGGGACAACATCCCCAACTAACCCGACCAATACTGAAACATAAATGACACAAAATTCTATCAAACGGCCATCGGAACATGAGGACTCACCGATAAGCTGAAGGCATAAGCTGGGATGGCTAAGGATGAGGATGAGCCTGAGTTTTGGATCCTGTATCATGAAACGATATAGCATAGAAAGTATGCAATTAGTACGTGGAATGTACTGAGTATGCAAGGTAAGTAAAACGGATATTTTAAAAAGCAACACAAAACTCATAAATAGACATAGGAGAAGAACATCATGCTTATGTCAAAATCTTCAGAACAATCATAAGGCTCAAGGCTTTCAAATCATTCATAATCGTTCATCATCATAATCATAAGAAAACATTATCAAAACATAACTTGAGTCAATAACATAGACATAACAATGCATAAAACATGTGGAAAAATAGGAGGACTCGTCATAACCGACACCATCATGATAGAGCCTTTTATGATGCCCCACTGTCTCGCTCAAGTGAGCAGAGCCGACCCTGGCTTGCCAAGCGAGGGTCATGCATAAGGCGTGATATCACATTTGAGGGGATCATTATCATAACATCATAATATTTACAACCTCAGTGGCACGTGGTTATGAGACACCGACGTAGTCATTTAAACGCGGGGTTTCTCGGTGCTAGACACGGCTCCCAAAAACATGCATATAGGCTCATACATAAATCATTAAAATCATGCATAAAATTCATTGGCTAAGATATAACATTTATCATCATTGATCTCCTTTAAAACATGCTTAGCCAAGAATCAAGGCCCTTTTTATAGGCCAACATCATAAATTGATAAATCATGAAATTTGTTTAAATCATTCTTCATCATATGGGCATTGCCCAATGCTTCATCATACTCAATTCTTTCAAAATATTCTCATAAACATGGGTAACTTGGATTCGTGCATTTTCATAATCAATAAACTTAAAATAATGAATATTCATCATAAATCATGATTTTCATGAACTTCCATAAATGGGCAATTTAGATTTAAAAAGATTGAAACATGATTTTGAAGAGAATAATACTAAACCTGCCCAACATGCATATTTCAGTAAATAAAACTCAATTAAAACATATCCATAAGGAGAAATCATATTGCCATGCTTTGGGTAAAACCTCATGGAATTTGAATAGGAGAATTCATGACTTTAATCAAAATTGGGCATGGGTGAGGAAGAATTCCACCCATTTTAAAACCCTACATACCTGGAAATAGAGGGATTCGAAGTTCCTTGAACACCCACAAAGAATTTTGAAGAAAATTAGGGGAAGAAGGCCTCAAATCTCTCAAAAACCTCTCTAGAATACTTGCATGAGAATGGGCATGCCTAAAAGACTTAACTCATATTATCATACTCAAAAAACATCCAAAACGACATGGTTTAGGGGCTAAAAATATGAAAAGGTCGAAAATACCCTTAAAATAATTTCCCTGAAAACTGTCCCGGACGGACCAACGACCGACCCAACGGGTCACGGAATCACACCACGGATCGTGGTATCATTCATCGGGTGCACTGCCTCATAACACATCTCAGATCCCTTTCCACGAATCGTCAGGACGAGTCGTTACTTTAAACCACGTGTCGTTGAATCGACCGTCGTCAACTCCTTGACCAATCTGACTCCCCTTTCCACAAGCCTCACCACGACTCGTCATGACTTACAATGAGTCGTGGTTTCCATTTGTTGAATGCACTGAAAACCTCAACCAACCAGTAACAACTTGAAACAATGGTTCGTTGTCTCTCACCACGGATCGTGAGATGGCCCGTTGTTTCCTCCTCAGCTAAGTCCAAACCTCCCAACGATTGGTGACAACGACTCGTTGTTCATGACAATGGGTCGTTGTACCATCCGTTGTTTCCTCTGATTCCCTGACTTCCCAAACCACGACTGCATATGAAGACTCGTGGATATCCTACCACAAGTCATAGGGTCGTCCGTCCTATGATATTTTTGCCAGTTTTCTTCACTTTTCAATTTTAACTCCGGTCTATTCTTAGGCCTTTCCAGTGTATTACAATATCTCCCCTTGGGAACATTCCTCCTCAAATGTAGGAAACAAGCAGCAACAGAAACGTAAAATTTATCATAGCTATATACTGATCATTTTAACCGAAACTTTCACGAAATGACTACCTCCGAATCAAACCACATAGCTGAACTGATCTCATGCTTCACATATGCATTCATACACATAAAAGAAACTTGCATACATAAACTGAACATGAAAACTAAATAGAGTCATAGGGCAAAACTGATACCTCAAGTCGGAATTGAGCTAGTAGAGAACAAATATGGGTATTTAGCCATCATATCCGCTTCGGCTTCCTACATAGCTCCTCAACATGTTGATTCCTTCCATAATACTTTAACTAAAGCTACTTCTTTGTTCCTTAGCTTACGGACTTGACGATCTAAGATTTCCACCGGAATTTTTTCATAGATGAGCCTGTCTTTCACCCTAATGCTGTCTACCCCAACTACCAAGGCTGGATCGCCTAAACACTTTTTTCGAAAGTGACACATGGAAGACGGGATGAACTGAAGATAACTCCGATGGCAAGTCCAACTCATACACCACCTTACCAACTCTTCTCACAACCCGGTAGGGACCAATATAGCGGGGACTGAATTTATCTTTCTTTCCGAACTGCATGACTCCATTCATGGGAGATACCTTAAGAAATACCCAATCGTCCACACCAAACTCCAAATCTCTTCTTATCACATCAACATATGATTTCTGAAGACTCTGAGCGATTTGCAACCGGTCTCGTATCAACTGAACCTTCACCATCGCCTCATGAACTGAATATGGGCTTGTCATAGCTGCCTCACCAACCTCAAACCATCCAATGGGAGATCTACACCTCCGCCCATAAATAGCCTCGAACGGTGCCATCTGGATACTAGAGTGATAACTGTTATTATAAGCAAACTCGATCAAGGAAAAATGATCATCCCAACTACCTTTAAAATCCATAACACATGCCGTCAACATATCCTCAAGGATCTGAATGGTTCGCTCTGCCTGGCTGTCTGTTTACGGATGGAAGGTTGTACTGAGCTTAACTTGTGTCCCAAGTCTTTTTGAAAAGAACGCCAGAATTTGAGAAATAAACTCAGTTTGAAATAATAGACAAGGGCACTCCATGAAGTCGAACTAACTCCCGAATATACAACTTAGCATAATCCTCCGTTGAATTCGTGGTCTTGACCGGTAGGAAATGTGCAGCCTTAGTTAACCTATCCACCAACACCCAAATGGAGTCATAGTGTCGGTGAATGTAGGCTTGTAACAAAGTCCATATTAATCTCTTCCCACTTCCAAGTAGAGATGCTGATATCCTGAAGTATGCCTCCCGACCTTTGATGTTCGACTTTCACTTGCTAGCAGTTTGGGCATTTTGCTACGAACTCTACAATATCTTTCTTCATACTATCCCACCAATAGATTTCTCGCAAATCCAGTTACATTTTCATGGATCCTGGATGAATAGAATATATGGTACTATGTGCCTCATGCAATATCCGAACACTCAAATTATCGACGTTCGAAACACATAGTTGACCCTGGTATCGTAGCACGCCATCTCCCCCTTGGGAGAAGACCTCCACCTTCTGACTCCACAGCGCCTCCTTCAGTTTCCTCAATATTATATCCTCATCTTTCCTAGATTTAACATCAACCACCAAGGATGATTCTGACCAGTTATGTACAACAACAACGCCATCGGTCGCATCGATTAATCTAACTCCTAGTCTTGCAAGTCGGTGGGCATCCTTCACCAACTTCTTCTTTCCCTCATCCACGTGGGACACACTTTCCATGGAGAGCCTACTAAGCGCATTTGCAACCACATTAGCCTTGCCCGAGTGGTAGAGGACACTCATGTCACAGTTCTTAAGTAACTCCAACCACCTCCTCTACCAATGATTTAGGTCTTTCTGTGTGAACACATATTGAAAACTCTTGTGATCCGTGAATACATCCACATGGACCCCATACAAGTAATGCCACCATATATTCAATGAAAACACCATCGCGGCCAACTCAAGATCATGGGTTGGGTAATTTCTTTCATGAACCTTCAGTTGTGTCGAGGCATATGCCATTACCTTCCCACGCTGCATCAACACACATCCCAGTCTGAATCTCGAAGCATCACAATACACTGCAAAGCCATCGGTACCCTCGGGTAAGGTCAACACAGGTGCTGAAGTGAGTCGGGTCTTCAACTCTTGGAAGCTTTTCTCACAAGCATCCTGCCATTGGAATTTTACCTTTTTCTGAGTAAACTTAGTCAAAGGTGCTGTAATGGATGAGAAACCCTCAACAAACCTCCGGTAGTAGCCAGCTAAGCCCAAGAAACTCCGAATTTCTGAAGGATTCAACAGTCCAGGCCAATTCTTCACCGCCTCTATCTTCTGGGAATATACCCTTATGCCTTTGCCTGTTACCACATGACCCAGAAATGCTACCGAGTTCAAACAGAATTCACACTTGCTAAACTTTACATACAGTTGACGATCCTTGAGGGTTTGCAGCACTATTCTCAAATGAATGGCATGCTCCTCCTCGCTCCGGGAGTATATAAGAATGTCGTCAATGAACACGATCACGAACATATCCAAATATTTCTGAACACCCTGTTCATCAGGTCCATAAAAACTGCAGGATCATTGGTTAGCCCAGGATATATAGCAACGAATTCATAGTGACCATACCGAGTCCTAAAAGCGGTCTTTGGGATGTCACTCTCCCGAACTCTAAGCTAGTGATACCCGTACCTGAGGTCAACCTTGGAGAAGCACTTGGCACCCTGAAGTTTGTCAAACAAATCATCGATCCTGGGTAAGGGGTACCTGTTCTTGACGGTAACCTTGTTCAACAGTCGGTAGTCATTACATATGCGAAGGGAACTGTCCTTTCGAACAAATAGAACTGGTGCACCCCATGGAGACTGGTTCGGTCTAATGAAGCCCTTATCCAACAGATCCTTTAACTAATCCTTCAATTCCTTTAGCTCAGCTGGAGCCATCCTATAAGGAGGGATAGAAATAGGCTGCGTATCAGGCAATAGATCAATATCAAAATCAATTTCCCTTTCCGGAGGAACACCTGGCAAATCCTCGGGAAACACCTCCGGATACTCGCACACCACCAAAACTGACTGGATAGTTGGGGTCTCGGACTCCACATCCTTAACCCTGACTAGGTGGTACATGCACCCCTTAGAGATCATCTTTCTAGTCTTAAGATAGAAAATAAACTGACCTGCTGGTACTGCCGAACTACCCTTCCACTCCAACACCGACTCACCTGGAAAATGAAATTCCACCATACGGGTCCTACAATTTATTGAAGCATAACATACAAACAACTAATTCATACCTAAAATGATGTCAAAATCAGTCATGGCCAATTCTACTAAGTCTGCAGAGGTAACCTTATGCAACACAGTGACCGGGCACCCTCTATATACTTGTCTAGCTGCAACCGAATCACCAACAGGGGTAGAAATCAAAAACGGTTCTGACAAGGTCTCGAGACTAACTCCAAGGCTACTAGGAATGTAAGGAGTCACGAAAGACAATGTAGCTCCCAGATATATCAAGGCATAAACATCAACATGAAAGATACGCAACATACTAGTGACCACGTCTAGCGAAGTCTCCTGCTCCTAGCGCGAGGCTAGGGCACAAAATCGGTTTTGGCACTGATAGTCACCTCCACTAGTAGATGTGTTACACCCCGTAAAATTACCAACACATAGATGGCCTATTCGCGTGTTGGTTAAGAGTATTTGAAATTCATACATACTATAAAAAGGCCTGGGAAAAGACCGGACGAGAAACCTGTCGAACCATCGCGGAAGGAGCCGGGGCAGAGCCCCTCCGCGTTGGCAACGTGTCACAGAGGTGGAGCCTCCGCGTTGGCTCTGTGAAACGTTGGCCCTGTCCAGGCCCAAGTATATAAAGCCTCCACTTTGGTTCATTTCATTATTATATCAAATAATTTCTAGAAGCTCGTGAGAAAACAGAGAGGGTGCGAAAGTATTGTTAAATTATCGCTCGATTACGCCGTCAAACGTAGTCCAAATCTAAATTAACCTTAGATACCGAGGTATTTAGCAGCAAGGAGCATCTCTACAGATTTAGTTTTGCAAAATTCGGCCAACAAATCATCGTGCTACCGGGCTAAGGTAAGTGGAATTGCTCCAGATTAGTGTCTATGTGCTCCTAGCCTTAAAGTGAATATTTCTCCCTTCTGGACTTTTGAGAAATAGTAAGTTTTTGACCGTCTTTCGATAAGCCAAAGTTTAGGCTATAAATATATCGAAAGTGATGTTTTCTTTCAGAATATTGGTGTATTTAGTTCTAATTGACATATATGTAAATGCAGTTGGGAGAAATAGCTGGAGTACTGACCGAGCTTCGTCTATTAGTCGGATAAACCGAGGTTAAGGTATGTAAAGCTAGTTTATTCGGCAAGTTAGTAGTTTTAGCCTTGTATAGCACAGTAAACTCTGTAGTAGAATTCTTGGAGTTGAATACTGAGTATTGTGCAAGTTCAGTAAATCTGGTTTGTGTTGTTATATCATACTCAGTCCGAAAGTTAGTAAAGCATGCACCAAAATGGCAAGTTAGCATTCCAGACTCAGTATAGCCCAGTATGTGATTAGCAAGGATGTTTCTAGAATAATATGACAAATATTCAGAATAAAAGTTAGTAAAGTAAAATCAGACAGTCAGATAGTATCTTGGCTACAGATTAGCCATACAGACAGATGATATCTTGGCTACAGTATAGCCACACAGTTAGATAGTATCTTGGCTACAGATTAGCCATGCAGTTAGATAAAGATCACAGATTCAGTATAAAGCAGTATGAGAATCAGTATAATACAGAAAGAGATCAGAATAAGAAATCAGAATTCAGATAGTATTTTTTAGTTTAAACATGCTTGCTATATATGTGCTTATTATTTGTTGAGACTTGGTTGTGTCGTGAGGGCACCCTTTTGAGCATCCTCGCCGCCCCTGGGTTGGTAACTGTGTCGCTCACTGAGCGGGTGGGTTTACGTCACTCCAAGGAGTGGTATGTCGTCCCCAGTTTGGACGAAGATGGGATGAAGCTTTCCCCATATCAGGCTGATCAGCATTACAATACAGATAGCCTTGTTGTGCACAAGTGCCCAGGGAACAGATTACAGATACAGATTACAGTTTACAGTACAAGAGTCCTTCGGGCTCAGACACAGTTATTTATATCAGAGTCCATAGCCCGAGCTGGAGACCCAGGGGGCCGGTAGAGGTGCTCGTAGTTAGTAGACGAGTGGAGTGATTTATTTTTGGATGGTTTTGACCCGGGTAGGGGTATATAGATTGTGTGTTGGTTGGCACCTTCCGACTTATGGGGGCTGGTATAGGTTCTTGTGTGTTATATATATGTATATACATGATATCTATTAGTTGATAGATAGAAGGTCGCCATGACGACAGGTATGACTCTACCTTACCTTCAGTACAGGTAAGCCTATTCCAGATCCTGCTAGTTCAAACAGTTTTAGATACTTCCTGCTATTCAGAATTTACTAGCATTGTTGTTTATATTCAGTTATGTTCAGTTTGCTTTGCATACTCGGTACCAGTGGTACTGACGCCCGTTTGGGGCACTGCATTACTTGCCTGCAGGTACTCATAGACGAGGAGGCGATCCCTCGTGATTCCAGCCAGCTTATAAAGTCATCAGCTCCTGTCATCCGGAGCTTGATATTCAGAGGTGTAGTTCATTTTCTTTTATTGTACAGCGTGGGTAGGCCGGGGCCCTGTCCTGACCATTTCATCAGTACTCATAGAGGCTTGCAGATTGTATATATTCATCTCCCTGTGGTTAGTTGTGACGGTCGTGTGAGGCCGTGCATTTTGTTTAGCTGTTTAGCATTGTTGATTATGTTGGCCATGTGGGGCCATAGTCTGATAGTAGTGGTGACCTTGCCGGTCACGTAGTTATTCAGTATTCTATTATTGAGTTACAGATAACTAGACAGCATGGTGGCCTTGTCGGCCCGCATAGGTTTCCCCCTTTGTAAGTATGTTTCTGGTTAGCTGAAGTTTTATACAGGTGGCTATAGGCCCAGTCGGCCGGAGGCTGTGTTTACAGTCGTTATATAGCCCGTTGTTTTCAAAAATCTGAGTTAGAGCTAGCCAGGCACTAGATGTGCTTAGGCTCACCAGTTAGCAGTCTAGGTCCTACTAGGGCACCAGGTGCCAGTCATACCCCCCAAGGCGGGGCATGACAAGATGCTCCCTGTGGAGCTGAACGGGATAGAGCTGCTGATGTCCTGGTGGCCTGTGCTCGACCCCTATCATCACCCTCTCTGGCATATGGACATGCTCGGTGCATGTGCCCAGATCTACCACACCCAAAGAAGACATCCGAACCGAGCAGGCATTCCCCGGTGTGACTCTTGCCGCACTTCCCACAGGCTGGAGAGGTATAATCTAACTGGGTGCCCCTCTAATCCCTCGACCCTGAAGCCTTGCTCCTCTGATCACCCCTGGGTCTGGATGGAACACTAGCTGATGATGGTGTTGGGGCTAGTGACCTCTGTTGAAACTGTGGACGGTAGCCACCGTCAGACCTCTGAAGTGAAAACTCATGACTATCTGTCTGAGCCCTCTTTGCCTCCCTCTCCCTCGCATGAGCCGCCTCCATCTGTTGGGCGTACAACACTATGCGAGGAAAGCCCATATCTTGGTGGAGCATAGCAGTTCTGCAGTCCTTGTCTAAATAACCGGCCACACCATGAACAAATCGGCTGACCCGCGTCCTCTGATCCGTCACCAACTCTGGGGCGTATTTCGAAGCAAGTGAACACAAGCAAATACTCCAGCACTGACATCTTTCCTTGCTTGAGGTTAACAAACTCAGCTTCTTTCAACTCCCTCATTTACCGATGGAAGAATCTGTCAAGAAAAGCCATGTGGAACTCATCCTAGCTGATAGGACCCGCTCCCGCTGCCCTTCTGTCCTTCCATTGCTTGTACCAAATATGAGCGACCTCCTTCAGCTAATAAGAGGCCAAGTCCATACACTCCCCATTTGTGACTCTCATAACCAGAGTGACCTTCAGGATCCCTTTAATGAACTCGTGTGGATCCTCATCCACCTTCAATCCCGTGAACTCAGAAGGGTTCATCCTCAAGAAGTCTCTAATTCGAACCGCCGTCGCATTGCCATTCTATGGAACCTACACAACATCCTACTGGTTGACCTGAGCTGTCAAGGCCTGCGCCAACATCTGAATTGCCAACTGAAACTCGGCGTGGGCAGTTGGCTCTGGTGCCTGGGCTCCAGAACAGGTGAGGCTTGCTGATGCCCATGATCATTGCCATCTCCGTGGCCTTCATCATTTCCATTCCTCCTTCCGTTCATTCTCTTAGGAGCCATAATTCTGCAATCGCGAATTGCACGAATTAGAAAGATGGAAAGACTTTTCATCACACGACATAGAACATGAACGAAGGGAACATTTACTAAAAATGTTTAGTAGCCTCTTCGTCATAGGTGTGGCGCGCTTCACACTCATGAAAAAAATTCTACTTAACGCAGCTTTTATACACCCTAGGACACTTCAAACCTATTGCTCTGATACCAAGTTTGTCATGACCCGAACGTACACCCAGATCGTATACACAGCATAAGGGACCCCGAGGGATCCCAAGTCGACCTATGGCTCATGCATACAACTAATCTTATTCAAATAAATGCAACAATAATCATAAAGATATAGCGAAAACGTAATCATAACATATCATCAAGAAATACCAATGTTTACATAGCCGAGTACTATATACCTGTCTGAAAGCCTTTAATACATAAGATGGGTTGATGGGACAACATCCCCAACTAACCCGACCAATACTGAAACATAACGACATGAAAGTCTATCAAACGGCCCTAGGAACATGAGGACTCACCGATAAGTTGAAGGCGTAAGCTGGGATGGCTAAGGATGAGGATGAGCCTGAGATCCGGACCCTGTATCATGAAACGATACAACATAGAAAGTATGCAGTCAGTACATGGAATGTACAGAGTATGCAAGGTAAGTAAAACAGACATTTTCAAAAGCAACATAAAACTCATAAATAGACATAGGAGAAGAACATCATGCTTACGTCAAAATCTTCATAATAATCATAAGGATCAAGGTTTTCAAATCATTCATAATCATTCATTATTATAATCGTAAGAAAACTTTATCAAAATATAACTTGAGACAATAACATAGACATAACAATGCATAAAACATGTGGAAAATGGGAGGACTCATCATAACCGACACCATCATGGTAGAGCCTTTCATGATGCCCCACTGTATCGCTCAAGTGTGCAGAGTCAATCTTGGCTTGCCAGGTGAAGGTCATGCATAAGGCGTGATATCTCATTTTAGGGATCATTATCATAACATCATAATATTTACAACCCACGGTGTCTACTTGATAATCCTCAAGTGAACCACTAGGTGAATCTCCAGCCTGATCAGACTCTGAGTCCGTTGTTTCATCTATCAATGTCCTGCGGGCTTGTGTTTTGTCTGCCCTGCATTTGTATGTCATTGTACCTAGTGAGAAAGAGGTTAGCATTCTATTTTTGAAAAAGAAAAATCAGATAGAAGAAGTTCACTATCTCATAACGGGTCCTCAATATGAGTATACGACGCGTGAGAAGCCCTGATGGTGCCCCACGACTCACAGGTACGACTCGTACCATGAAGGTATGATCCGTACCTTGACTCGTCTAATGAAGTCCCATTTTGCATGAATTCTATTTTTCACCACGACTCGTGGTACGACCCGTAGGTCGATTCCATGAGTCGTAGGGTCAGCTTCCCAGATCGATTTTTCAAGATAAGTGGTACGACCACTTAGTACGATTCATGGTGTCAACCTACGACCCTTACTGTGCTGCCTATCCTTTTTTAGCCCATTTTTTTGCTTCTTTTGCTCAATGTGTAAGTATTTGTCTTGCAAATTCTTTGGTACTCAGATTCCCCCCAGGTCTAGCATATGGTAAACTCCCCTTTTACGCCATTTAGTCCTCTCCTACCCGTAGCTCCCTTTAGGTGTTACAGGGCTAAAATTCAATAAATTTCTAGTGGGTTTTCGGTCGAGTTTGTATTTTTCGCACATACCCATTAATCTTCAAGCATACCTAGTGATTCTTATGGGTTTTCGATTCCCTTAAGTTCACTTTCAAACATTAAGAACTTGCAATGTAAATCACTTACTGATTGTCGACTCATAGACTGGAAATCAACTTCTAGGGCTTTGCACACTCAGTTGAAGCAAGAATTTTGTGCTTAATTTCTTGATGATGGGAAGCTACGGGTGTTGGGAAGAGGGTTCTCAAGTTGTGGGTCGTGAGTTGTTCGCGTGGGAGAATGGTGAGTTTTGAAGTTTAAGTAGGTGAGGGCAAATTTAAAAATCTGGGTTGAATTGGGTAATTTTGACCCGTCACGACTCGTACTACGAGTTGTAGGAGCAACTTACGACTCGTCCCCTAACCCGTAATGATTTTAACAATATAGAACTTACCTGGTGACCTACGAGTGCATCCTACTACTCGTATCACTGAGGTACGAATCGTAGGATGAGTCGTAGGTCGGACTTTGCTTAGACTTTTTTCTGCTTTTCACCACCACTGCTGCCATGACTCGTAGGACCTAACCACGAGTTGTACTGAGATATGTGGCAGCAGATTTTTCAGCCACTGTTTTTGTTTCCCTGCACACTAAGCACACATTAGTTCACTAACTTAGGTTGCCTCCCGAGAAGCTCTTGATTTAATGTCGCGGCATGACTCGGGTGGTCTGGTTACTCAGGTTTCACCAAACCACCACTTGGGTTGCCTCCCAAGAAGTGCCTAATTTAACATCGTGACACGACGCAAGTCTCTTGACTACTAAGAATTCGTCAAGTGACTCATACTCATCCTCAAGTGCTGAGATCACACTAAATTCCTTTGGTTGCTTCATAGTCCGATAGATGTTGAAAGTGACCTCTTCTTTGTTTAGCCTGAACTTTAACAGGCCAGCTTCCACATCTACTAGAGCTCTCCCAGTAGCAAGGAATGGTCTCCCTAGAATGATGGGGACCTCATAATCGACCTCGCAATCCAAGATCACGAAGTTCGCTGGGAATATGAACTTATCAACCTTGACGAGCACATCAACTAGGATGCCCACTGGTCTCTTTACTATTCTTTCGGCCATCAGTAGCCACATGTTGGTTGGTATGGGGGCTCCCAATCCTAGCTTCTTGAAGACCGCAAAAGGCATTAGATTAATGCTACCTCCTAGATCACAGAGTGCCCTTGTGAACTCGACATTACCAATGGTGCAAGGTATCATGAAGGCACCTGGGTTTTCCTTTTTCTGAGCTAAGACCCTTGTTGCTATGGCACTGTAGTGATGGACATTGTCAACCGTCTCATAGCTTACAGATCTTTTCTTCGTGACCAGGTCCTTCATGAATTTTGCATATCCCGGCATCTGCTCTAGTGCTTCGACAAACGGTATATTCACAAAAAGTTGTTTAAGCATTGAAAGAAATTTTTGGAACTTACCGTTGTCCGCCTTTTTCTTCATCCTTTGTGGGAATGGTGGCGGTGGTCTTGGGATAGCCTTATGCACTAGAGTTTCCCCTTGATCAATGTTGCCTTCCTTCTCACCCCTAAGGGCCTCTTGCAACTCATCATGTTGTGTCTCATTACCAATATCTTCTTCCTCAATCACGCTCTCTTTCCTCCTTTCAACTTCAATAGGGAACGGGGGTTCAACTGTAGTTTTACCACTCCTAGTCATCACTGCCATGCAATGAGCATCATTCTTTGGATTCTGGACAGTGTTGCTCGGAAGTGTACCCTTTTTCCTAGGGTTCATTGATGCTAACAATTGCCCAAGTTGGTGTTCTATCTTCTTGATGGCAGTGGCGTGAGATTCCACTTTTTGACCCATGCTAGATAAGTCTCTTCAAATTTTTTTTAACTGATCATCTGTGGACCTCACCTTTTTTAGCATTTCGGTAATCATACTCTCCAACTTTGATTGTCTGGCCTCTCCTTCTCATGCGTTAGGAGGCACATAGACCCCAGCTCGGTCATTGCGATAGCCTTCATTTCTTCTCCATTCTCCCTCTCGCTCATGACCACGGCTCCTTTCTCTGAACCCGTTCCTGTTATAGTTGTCACTGTATTAGTTTCTACCTTGATTTCTAGAACCTTGGCGCCAATTGTCTTGTCCATATGCTTAGACGTTGGCTCGGAAACCTACCATTTGGCTATCTAGGAAGTTTGCCTCCTCCTCAGAATCAGAGTGATCTTCTCCTTGCTCCCTTCCTTGAGTTCCCACTGCATTTACCTTCTTGGATCCTACTCCCATGATATGCTTTGTCAGCAAACCTAGTGATGTGGCATGTGAGCCAACTCCTTATCGCATTCTTTCTCCTTCCTTCGTTGGTCTGCAGTCAAACCAACAACATATGTAACTGCCACTGCATCAGCCTCCCTCGTATGTCAGGCCCTGTTTGTCTTTGTCACCCTGTCAAGGATAGTGGTTGCTTCCTCCCATGTGTGATTCATCAATGCTCCTCCAGCCACCGTGTCTGCTACAACCTTGGTGCTATTATTAAGAGACTTGTAAAAGATTTCCAACAAACTGTCATCTGGGATTTTATGGTCCGGGCACTTAGTCAACAGCTTTCGGTATACACTCATGATCTTTACCAATACTTACTTACAGAACTGATAACTTAGGTTCATTCAAAAGATCGATCAATCCCTATTGAATGACTATCCTCAATTACTCGACCAAGTCTCATGAGTTTTACAAACTAACTATTATCACTAAGTTTCAGATATAACTATCCTGCGACCACAGCTCAAGTTAATACAATGATCATCAAGATCAAGGCTCCGTTGTAATTCTCTTTTTTTAATCTCTACCTCTTCGACCAAAGCAAGTAAAGAATTCAGGCACTTCCTAACGTTGTACACCGTTAAGAATCGTTAAAGATGAAGAGAATATAATATAAGTAATTAGTATTGATTTTAGAATCACTTTGTGCAACCCTAACTTGTTAATCCACCATGGTTCCCACAACCCTGGCTATGGAGGTTTTAGTCTCTTATAGTTGCAAGGTTGTGATTTGTGTTCATTATTGAAGACATAAGACAAAACTTACAAAGATGATTGAGAAAAATGATTTTCTTCAATTAAACCACGAAATCTTGAATAACAAGTAGCAAGAACAAGATGAATTCAAGAAAAGGTTGATCACAAGATTGAACCAACTCAATTCTCTCTTTCAATGATGTAAAATTGCTAACTACAAAGTTTTCCTACTAGAATTAAGTCTATTCGTTGTCCCCTATGAAAAATAAAGCATAAAAAATATATTTATGGAGACACAAGAATCCTTTTCCTAAACTAATAGGACTGCTTTTCATATCTGTAGCCGACCTCATCACGAGTCCACCTACGACTCGTAGGGGCTTCTCATGGACCGTGGCATCAACTCATGGCTTGGAGTGTTGGCTGAATTTGGCTAAGTATTTGGCCAAGGTACGATTCATACCTACTTCCTACGACTCGTACATTGCACCCGTGGCTTGATCCTGATACTTTTGAATTTTTTCTGAGCTTCACCACGACCAGTATGGTACGACTCGTACCTTCATCTCACGGATTGTAGGGTACTCTCGTACTGAGAATCAACCTCCTGTGCAATTCTTCTGGATTTCATCACGGTTGGCTTACCACGACTCGTACCATCATGGTATGATCCGTGACAAGTCACATGGGATCAATCTTCCAGTTTTATCTTTCAGCTTCTAATCAAGGCCCTCAGTACGACTCGTAGGTCCATCCTACGGATCATACTATGGACTGCACTTTTTGCTCTTTTTTTGCACACTTTTAGCTTTCTTTTGCAATTTGTTATTCCAACACCCATTTATCCTGAAATCAAAGGAAAAGTGTCTCATATACACATAAATACACCTAAGTCCATGTTATTTTCTTAGTTTTGAGCGTCAATAGTGTTGTAAATCCACAGCACATCAATGGTGCATAAGATCGGGATGCAAAGATTCAAGAATGTTCTCATTAAGAGGAGAACACACTGTACTCTTTTTTCCTTACGATGTTTTGTCCCACTGAATTTTTCTAGTAAGATTTTTAATGAGGCAGTCAAAATGTATATTATTAGATATATGTATTCTTTTTCCTTCACTAGAATTTTTTTCACGAAATTTTTTCTAGTAAGATTTTAACGAGGCATATTATCTATTAATGAATATCTAAAGGTGAGTGTTATAAATATACTATATTATTGATATTCATTAGATAAGCTTGGAACTAGATAATCTTGGGATTGGATGGGCTTGCAATCAAATAAGCTCTTAATGTGTATTTGTATTATAGTAATGTCTAAGTTAGTGCTAGTATTCTCTTATAAATAGAAGGTTCTTTTCATTATAAATCATCTCTCAAGAGAAATAAGAATTATTCTCTCTTCTCTATTTCTCTAAAATATTCTACCTCTTGCTTTATTATTTGATAACACACTTCTCAATAGAAAAATTACATATCATAGCACATTTAAGAAACTATTTACATATAATGGTCATAGTTTAAAAAAATTACACATAATGGCTTTATTTCATTTAATGTGTCATTTTTTATTTTTTACTTTATATTTTTACTTTTTAACCGTGGTCCTTAATTTACTGAAGTAACTTCCCACTCAACCCATTTTCTTCTCTTCTCTCTCCAATGGGTTCATCTTCTTCCCTTATTTTTTCTCCTTTAACCGTAATCAAATCTCACAAGTTCCGCTACCAGTATCTCACAATCTTTGCTAAATCAAGTAAGTCCATTACTAATTTTATTTTTTTTTAAATTTTAAATATATATTTTTTTATATTTTAAAATAAATCTTTCTTTAATCAGTGCAAATTTTTATTTTTTTAAATTCAAATCTGTAAGATTTTTTGAAATATCATGTTGATTTATTTCTTATTTTTGAAAATCATATTTGTATACTTTATAATGTATGTATTATATGTATTTAGATATCTTTTTTTGAAATCGTGTATATTTTTAAAATTTTAGGATTTTATATTTTGAGTATTCAATGCCTCATCAATGGCGAAAAATACCACACCCAAGCGATTAACAAGAGGTATTTCATAAATTGTTGATTTTAATGGTCATGCACCATCTTTTGATTTGATAATCACGCAATTTTCATTGTGAATTTTTCAGCCGCACTTGCCCAATCTAGTCCTATTGATATTCAAAAAGAACAAGGCTCAAGAAGCTTGAAGAGAAAAGAGGTGCTTGAGGAAGAAATTGTTGAAGAAAAGAAGAAATTTAAGGAAGCAACCCCCAAAAAAGCAAAAGGGAATAGTTCAAGCAAAAAGGACAAACAATTTGTTCAACAAACAGACAACCAAGTTTTGTGTTTTTATTCAAACCTTTTTTTTATCTGTTCATTAATAATTTTTATGAACAGAAGTCACTTTCATATGTAGTCATGTCCCACATATATTCATTAAACAAATAAATGTATTTACTTGTATTTATGAAAAAAATTAAATTCATACATTACGTCATGATATTGATATTTTGTTATTCATACACATTTAAGTTTTTTAGATATGTATTCTTTTAGTTGAGATAGGTATGTATTTTTTTTCTAAAAATATTTATTTTATAAGGAATATAAAATCAAATACATAACACTGTATGTATTTTTTTTTATTGAAATAGGTATGTATTTTTTTTGACAAAATATATATTTTAACAGGTATATACATTCAAATACATAGCACTGTATGTATTTTACATATACAGATTATTTTCAAATACATATAATTGTGTTATTTTTGATGGTTATGTATTCATTAGTGAAAAATATTAAATTTAAAAGAAATACATCTTAGTAATAGTACATATAAATACATATGTATTTTTTTTAGAGAAATACATCTTAGTCGGCACATCTTATTCTGAATAGGTATGTACTTAGAAGTAGATACAATTTATATCAATAGAAATACATTTTATTCCAGATAACATGTTTAGATTTTTTCATATAAATGAATTTTGTTTGTATTTTATAATACAAATTATTCATTTATTATTTACTTTTTCTTTATTTTGCTATTTTGTAACAGGAAATAAACTATTTTGTTAAAAAGTTTCCTAGATGTGCCCCCCACATGTGTTGTTACACAAACAATGACATAAACAAGGATTTGATGCTCTACCTTACTGAAACACGGCTTAAAAGTTCAGTGAACGGACTTGTTTTGCTGCATACACGCATATGCCAAAATACCATGTGCAAGCACAGTTTATCCGGTGTATCATGGCTAGAGAGTTGGAATCAAGTTTCGATAATACATTGTTGATTAATGTGAATGGAACAACATTGCATTTCACTCAAAGATGAGTCTGAGTTTGTGTTCGACACAGATGTACCAAACAGACTTATTCATCAATATTTTGGAGGTGATAATACAAGGACAGTCAACAAAGCTGAATTTGTGGATAAATTTAAAAAGAAGGTGTGGGGGGACAGTGATGATGATGCTTTGAAGTTCGCTGTACTTTATAAATTGTTTTATTTTTTCTGAGGAGAAAAATAGTTATTCAATTCCAAGGCTTCACTTTAATTTGATGAAAAGCGGTAAATACACGAAGTACCCTTGGGGCAAGAAATAGTTCGATGATCTTATAAAGAGTATTTCAAAGAAGATGGATGCCTCAAAAAAGTATTACTGAATGGCTGGAATGCCTTTAGCTCTGCAAGTGTGGTTGTACGAATGTTGTTCCCATGTTGATTCTAGGATTGCAACTAGGGTGGGTAATCAAATTCCTATCTCAATTGGAAGACAAATAATGACCACCCACGTTTTGAAAATTTCATGCAAGGAATGTTCAGAAATATCAAAAATCCGGTAATTATTACTGATTTCTTAGTACTTTATTTTTTATTCAAATAAACAAATACAGTTCATATAATATGAACTTTAATATTATTTAAAATATTTTTTTATACAGAAATACATATGATACATTTGTATACAATTTTTTATATACATATCTATTTTTCTGCACTTGTTGTTTTTATAACGAATAAAGTGTATAAATGTGACATTCTAATTTTTCATTCATTTTTAAATGTGTATTTTTGCAGTTAGTTTTTAAAGAATATTGATCCAACTTCCAGAGAGCTTTCAATTCTTGAACTACCGCCGCCATATGTCGAATCTCAAATAGTACATCCAGTAGACAATATGGCAGAACAGTCAAATGATGATTTCATGGATGATCAACCTCTAATACCAACTGCCAAAGGTAAAGAAAAAGTTGTTGAATCATCTTCACCCAGTAAGAATAGGATAAAGCAGCAGACTGGCGCATCTCCACATTAAGATGTCGTCCATTCAACCTATGCATAAAAAGTCTGCTTCATAAAAAAAAAAAGTTTCACCAATAAAAGCAGCATTTGCGAATCAAGAGGTCTAGGGTGAAAAATGATTTGTTTCATCAGATGTACTGCAAAAAAGCCATGTAGATCAAAATGCAGCTATCAGACAAAAGATTGATTTGGTCAAGAAATATGTAAGTAACATACATAACAACTTTGTTACTTATTCGTAAACAATATATAGATTTACATATTTGACATTTAATTTTATGAAAAAATTTCTGTTTTTAATAAGTGAAAGATGAATTTGACGATATCCGTAAGTTGATAAATAACAAATTCAATAATCTTATCGATGTTGTGAGAGTCGGTCATGAGAATGAAAAGGTGATCATCTATTTAGTAATATCCAACAAGAATTTCATATACATCATAATAGGTATCTAAAATAGCTCATATGTTAGGTACATGGTCGTGAAGGTCAATACCATAAACCTGAAGTCGCCTCAAATGTGCCACCACAACAGGTAAAAAGATACACCTTAAGAAATGCTCTTTTAAATCTGTAACATTGACTTACTGTGCTTGAGCACAATCATATATAGTCAATTTTTTTCATTAATCCTTACATATTTATATGTATTTTTATGTATTCACTGATATAATTTTTTGTATTTTTTGTATGTAATGAAATGTATTAAACAGTTATAAATTTTTAGTCATGTTTGTTGTTATTTTTTGTAGATTCTATGATATGAAATGTATTTTTTTGTATTCAATATTTTTTTATAAGTTTTTTTTGTCATAACTATTTATTTATAACCAATTTTGATTGCTCTGACTTGAAGGATAATTTGTCTGGACAAACAAATCAGAATGCAAATGATGGAGTTCACGATATGGAAGAATTGACCGGATTACATGATCAGGCATATATTTTTTTTTTACATTGTTAATAGTAAATTATATTTTTTCATTAATAGGTTTTTAATTGTTTGTTTTTTTAAACAGAATATGAATTCAGACATCAATAAGGATAAACCCAAGCATATGGCTAATATGCAGTTTGATCAGCGTGAACACATACAAAGTACTGACATACCAATAACCTCAAAGGTACAAATTATTATGAATTTGATTACAATAATTATTTTTTTAAAAAAAATCTATTTTTATTTTTATTAAACTAATTATCTAAAACAAGTTAACCAAACAATAGACCCCAGTCATTGTCACGCCTTGATTCTACACCCTGGACGTAACACGGTGCTTGAAGCCACAAGTGACCCCAAGTCAATCCCTGATCTATCATTCACTAGCATTCTGAGTAAACATGCACAACAGAACTTTTAAATAACATCATAAAACCATTTATGAAGGACAAGTCTAAAAACATAAAGTTCAAAACATTTGAACAGTGCTGATAAATCTGAAAATCATGTCTATCTAAAAGCCATCTAACTGAGGAGTTGCTGGGACAAGCCCCCAGCTAACTCTAAATCTAGTTGAAACAGTAAAGAAACTGAAACAAATAGAAGGTGCCCTTGGAATATGAGGACTCACACTGCTGCTACTGACAGAGAGACCCGAACGTAATCGGCTAATGGTGCTGGGTCTGAGAACTTCATGATACAGCATAAAAGTATGCGTCAGTACTTTGAATGTACTGAGTAAGTGAGATAAACATATATAACATGAAAGAACTAGTAACTAAACTGAAATGATATGAAATGACCAATTGAAAATACTGAAAACTTATACAAGTGGAATATAACTGATATGACCAAAAATGACCCTGGCTGATGGTCATAAACATGCCCCAAGTATGAAATACTGAGTCTGAGATACTGCATTGAACTGATCTGAACTGAACTGGACTGAGAAATCTGAGAATGAGCTAAACTGACTAGTGGAAGAGTCTATAACCGATATATAACCACATGAGCTAAAATGGAGTCCGATGTATACACTCCACTGGTAGGACCCAATATACCTTGCTAGGGTGTAAAGGCATGAACTGGATGATCACAAAGGTCTGGGGCCATTCAGGACAATAATCTGTAACTGTAACCTACGCTGGCAATGTAATTCTGGAAACTTGGGTGCGCTGGAATCCCGGTCTGCTCGGTGCTAAGTCCTACCCCCACTGAAAAACCTATACTGAACTACTAAGCTGATAGCTCGAAGCTGGGGTCTAAGACTATTCAGGGACGTATAACTACAAGTACCCTGAGAGTCTTATCGGACCAGATTTTGAAAATGGGCTCTAGACTAGTTAGAGCTGCTTATCTAGAAGAATCGTAATCGTCTAAGAACAAACTGAAATCTGAAATGGAGTCCAGGGGCAAGTCAGAACTATTTATCTGGAATGTCATGACTGCCTAGTGGACCAATAACTGAATTCTGATTCTGATATGTAGGAGGTACTACTGGCACCTTGAGAAACTCTATAGTCAAACTGATCAGTTGACATTATTTTTGTCAACCCGGAGGTTGCTAAAATCTGACTGAGGGTAGACTGACATTCCTGAGTGATATTGAGTAAATAAATTCCTGAATGAGACTGACTAATTAAACCTTTAACTGAGCTTCTGATTCATATAAATACTATAGGAATTTCCTAACTTTGAAGGGTTAAAGCATGACTTAATAATTCAGTAAATATACAGGATTCTGGTTTCTGCTCCAAAAGTTAGGCTAAAATTCTACTTCACTGGATTAGGCATCATTTTAGTCACAAACTGGTGGAAATTAGCTACGAAGAACGTAAAATAGGATTCCACAAGAATTAATCAAGAATAATAACCATATCTTCAATTTCGTAAGTTTAGGGCTCAGACTGAAAGTTATCAGAGAGAGAGTTTTGGGAGGGAACAAGGGAAGAGCAATCTCCTTACTGAATTCTCACATACTTGAAGATGAAACTCTGGTGAAAATCTCTAAGAAAAATTGAGAAGATTGACGTTTGCCCTAACTTCTGTTCTGTGCTTCCAGAGAAACTCTACGCTCTATTCTTGAGAATGAGAGAAGGAATATGGGGAGAAACCGTTGGTTATCCCTTCTAAAACCCTTGAATGAATCCCAAACAATGTAGTTTAGGGACTAGATAGGTAAAATTTTATAAAAATAACCCCGGGATTTAAATCTGAAATCTGGCCGACAGGAACCAACGGGCCTCAAAATGGGCTGTTGGTAGAAACGATGACCCGTTCAATTTGGCCGTGGTTTCTAGGTTCAGAAACTAGATTCACACGGGTGACCCACAGTTAGGTACAACGGTCCGTTAGAAGCAATAACGGGTCTTTGATACCTCCTGTTGGAACTGGTAAGAAAACTGGGCACGGGGACAACAGGTGATAACAACGACTCGTTGGTAGGACCAACGGGCCGTTGTATCTCCTCGTGGTTCCCACGGCTAGGTTCTGGAACTGAATGACGGATGGTCACAACGTCTCATTGGAGACTACCACATGCCGTTGTCCCCTCCCGTTGTCTCGGGAAAAGGGTCCGGTAGACCTCTGAATTGGGATTCAACGGCCGACAGGACGGCCCGATGTTAGGATCAACGGGTCGTGCTACAACTCGTTGTTTTCCCCTAGAACAAAGCTGCTGCAACCCATAACTCATTACAACAGTCCATTGGTTCCACCAACGGTCTGTTGTAGGGGTCGTTTGAGATAGAAAATTTTCTGATTTTCTGTGATTTTTCATGCAATGTCTGAATTTGGTCTAGGGAAGTTTCAAGGTGTTACAGTCGTGATGCCAAAGCACACAGTTCAAACACATATTGGTGATGTTCATCTTAAAGATCTTAATATGGCCCCCTCTCAATTTGAGTTGCCTGATGAATTGCTTCTAAGTTTAAATCCTGAGAGAAGCATCATAGTCCATCCACATGCCAATATATAGGAGAAAGTTACACCGCTTCCTATGCAAAGGTATAGGCGACCAGGCAGATGGAATACATCACCATACATGTCTATGTTTGGATCATCAACAGGTATATAAATACTTTACAATATTTTATTATAAAAATAAAAATACTATATAAATTTTTATTTTTTTTGTTTATGTATATTTCATTTATTAGAGTTTTAAATATATTCAACAACAAGTTCATCAAAAATAGTACCAACTTTCATCAAAAAAACATCCTTTTTGAGGAGAATTCAATTTATGGGTCATATGATATGAATCTTATCGGAGAATATCTGGAATGGATCCGGGATGGTCTTCTTCCAAGGCATCAGCAAAAGTTAGATATAAACTTTTTTCATTTTAAGTATATTTTTATATTTTATACATTTTTTCAAATGTTTAATTAATAACTTTTACATCATAAACAGGAAAAACAATGAAGACTGTTTTAGGAAGAACAAATCCAAAATAGCTACCTTAATGAATTTTGGTGTTGACACAGTCAGTGATAAAATTTGGTTTTATAAGCTTTCCTTTGAAGGATAGTTGCTATATATATATATATATATATATATATATATATATATATATATATATATATATATATATATATATATATATATATATATACACACACACACACACACACACACACACACACACAAATATGTATGAAATTATCAGGTATATGAATACTTATATTTTTGTTATTTATATTTGTGTGTTAAATACAACATGTTGACGTCATTTTCTACTACTTGCGCAAGAAATGCAAGTACAATCCTGTGAATACATACAAACACACAACTGTTGACTGCCTGTTCACAACAAGGATTGCATGGATTTGGGACAAGTATGGTGAAGCAGATTCTGCGTCTAGTGAAGCCAAAGAAGAAGATCTAGTATGTGAATACATCAATAGATACAGATTGTATGTTGCTATACCATGGCACACAGTAGACAATGTATTCATCCCGATCAATGTCAACGAAAAGCTCCATTGGGTCTTGGATGTTTTATCCTTCAGAGATAGATGTATTTATGTTTTTGATTCACTCAAATCTGCAGGGCATGATGCTGTTGTCAAACATGAAATAGAAAAACTATCACAACTCCTCCCAATATACCTTTCAACAACAAATTTTTCTATAAAAAGAAAGGTATAACAAGTTCTACTCATCCCAGGTAAAACATACAGACACCATCAGATGCTTTCGAAGTAATGTATGTAGATAATATTCCACAATAAAAGAGTGGTAGCATATAAATTAAATTATTTTATTATTATTTAATATCTATCATATTTAAAAATATACTTTATTTTATTATTTTCAATCATTGATTTTTTATTAGCATAAATGTTTTTTAAATTTTTTTATTCAGGGATTGTGGTATTTTTGTGGCTACATACGCCGAGTTTTTAAGTGGCGGTGAATGGATACCCAACAGTAGTATTGATGCTGAGTTTCGGCGCAACAGATATGCTTCGATACTTTGGGATTATGCAATGAAGAAGCTTGAAGCTGAGTCCATGAGCGATGACGAGGCACCTCCGAAGAAGATCAGACCAGTTGTAGAATCTAGTAGTAGCTATAGAATAGTACTTCCATAGGTTCAAAGGTGATTTTTACCTTTGTGGTAAAAGATACATTTTTTTTTTGGTTGGTAGTGAATTTATCTGGTATCGTAATTGTCACCAAACTCATTTTATTTCTCTATCAATATATATTATAAAGTTTATTAGCGAAATACAGTCCTTTATATATGTCTAATTTCTTCCACTTAACAACTTTTTTTATTTTTAAATTTTAAATGTATTTGTTTATACATACAAATACAAACATAATCATTAATTTAATACATAAGAATACAAATATATATATATATATATATATATATTGAATACACAGACATAATACAAAATAAATATAACGTACAAATACAATAATTATTCAATAAGTAGTAAAAGTTTTTTAACATGAAACTAGTTAAAAATGGAATATATATACATAATACATATTAAAAATTTGTAAATTTACATGATGAAACATGAATGCTAAACTAAAAAATGATTTGGAACCAATCTAAGCGAAAATGATTCTTCACTGTCATATATAATTTATAGTTATATGATATAATATAAAATATAAATAATAATAATATCATCATTAAAATCTGAAGTAATAAGACATGTATTTTTCATAAAATAAAGAAAATAGAAAAAATTTTAATTTAAAATTTCATTACAAAAATAAAAATGACAATTACGCAACATGTGGTGCATTCATACAAGAACGCCCATTGTGACCAGGAAATCCACAAATACTACAAGAATTTAAATTCTTTTTGCCAAATAACTCTATACATGACTTGTCTCGTTTCTTTTTTGGTCTTCCAGGAGGCCTTCGGTATTTAGGTGGCAACACATTTTCTCTCAAAATTTCTTCAGGTATATTCCAGTCTGTCTTATCAGGAAGAGGGATTAGAGGAAATTCATACGTATTCAACAGAGTATATGGATTAAATAATTCTGAGCAATATTCGTTTGGTTCCATGCTTTTCGTCTTCAACATAGCCCATGCATGTGGACACGGTATTTTGTCCACCTGAAACCTCACACAGGTACATGTTTTATTCTCAAGACAAACTATAAATCTTTTTTCATCATCATACACAGTGTGTATATAGTCAGTGGATGGTACAACCTGTCAACAATGTTAAAAATATAGTAAATACATATAAAAAAATTTATTATTGATAAACTATTTTAATTTTATAAAATTTGGTCAATATCGGTAATTTATTTTAAAAAAAATACCATCATCCGTATACATTTAGCCTCATTAAGAGTTAACAATTCTCGTGCTTTTCCAGCAAGTGGAGTGAATGTGAAAGTTGCATTCCTTCTGTTGGTGTAATTCCATCTTGAAGACTTCAATCTAACTTCCTCAAGAAATTCATAAATTGGTAATTCTCTTGCAGATACAAGTGCTGAATTAATCGGCTCTGCTATATTTGATGTCATTCTCCAACCCCGATGAATTGGTGCATAAAACCAAGACTACTTCTCGTATCGTGCCAACTCTAGATATTCCTTTACTCTCACATCAACAATCTCAACTTTATCCATCAGTAAATCAAATTCTGTTTTTGTATATGCTTTGACCATTGTAGAAAAATTTTCTGATAATTTCTCATGGGACTTTCAATACTTCTTTTGAATATTACTCCACAAATGCCACATACAAGCGTAATGTTGCACAGAAGTGTACACCTTTGAAACACTTTTGATAATACTCTCATTTCTGTCAGACACAGCACACATGTTTTCCCTGTTTCCACAAGCTTCTTTAAATTTTTCAAAGAACCAAGTCCAAGGTGCATCATTCTCTGAATCCACTACACCATAAGCAAGAGGTAATATATTTTCTGTTCATTAGACACGATCAATCAAAATACAAATAGAACATAGTATAAATTGATTTGTGTCGACACTAATGAATTCAGATAAATTTATAATATACATACACAATACCTGCTCCATCAAGAGTACTAGCACATAAAAATGTCTCGTTGTATAATCCTTTAAGGTGACTTCCATGGACCACTACAATTGGTCTACAATAATTAAATGCTTTAATAAAAGAAAATAATGCAACAAACAAATACAAATATTCATTGTCATGTGTTTTCTTCATTCGCATATATGATCCAGGGTATGTTTTATCCAAAACATATAAATAACCTGACAACTTATTGTATGACTCAAATGATTCTCCCCTTAATGATTTTAAAGCCTTTTCCTTAGATCGCCAAGCTAACATGTACGATACATCTACACCGAGATCTAGATTAACATCATCCTTAATATCTTTTGGGGTGTATTTCTTTAATACCCCAAAACTTTCCTAGACCAGACTCAGACACTTTAAGAAAAATCCAGAAAGGAAACCAGAAAAGTTTGCCTCATACGACTCACAAAAAGGGTCATGGTTAGTACCAACGGACCGTTGTATGAGCCGTTAATACTCAGCCAACCCCTCCCTCCGAGAAACAGCGGGCGGACCAGATGGCCCGTGAAAGCTTCCAAAGAGCCGTTGTTCGCACTCGTTGTCAGAAGCAGTGGCCAAGACTGGAGGATAGAATGGGCCATTGGATCATCCAACGGGCCGTTGTATCTTCCGTTGTCTGGAGGCCCAGTTTCCCTACCTATTTCAACGAGAGGTACCAACGACTCGTTGGTACTTCCAACGAGTCATTGTAACCTCCCGTGGTTTCAGTCCAGTAAGTCCAACTTCGAAGATCAGAACTAATGATGGCTTCCAACGGGTCGTTGTTTGAATCAACGACCCATTCTAACCCGTTGTTCGGCATCAAATAGTTTTCAGTTCTTTCTGCTGGGGGTATTTTAGTACTTTTTCGGCTCTTTAGTCTTGAAACCCCATCATTTTGGGTTCGTATAGAAGGGAGTTAAAGGGTTAGAACGACCTTTTCCCTTTATTTCACTCATTCCCCTTTAGAGCAGAATATAGAAACTCTCACATAGCAGGAGCAAGGGTTCGAATTTCTTCTCAGTTTTTCTCGGAGATTTTCATCAGGATTTCTTCTACAGGTATGTGGAAATTCAACAAGAAGATTGTTCTCCCCTTGTGTCCCCCAAAACCCTCACTATGTTCCCTATCAGTTCTAACCCGGAATTTACGAATGTGGAGATATTGATATCATACTTTGAGATATTCATATGAAATCTTATTCTATGTTTATTGTAGATGTTTTCCACCCGTTTGTGACTAAAATGAGTGTCTGTTCTAGTGAAGTAGAATTTTAGCCCTAATTTTTGAAGTAAAAACTAGAATCCTGCATATGTATTAAATTATTGAATTGTGCTTGAATTTTTCCAAAGTTAGGGAATTCCTATAGTATTTGTATGTATCGAAAAACTCAGCCTAAAGTATGATTGTCAGTCTCATTCAGAAATTTATATATTCAATATTACTCAGGAATGTCAGTCCAAACACAGTCAGTTTTCCTAGCAACCTCAGTGTTAGTCAGAAATGTCAGCTGATCAGTTTGACTACAGAAATCCTTAAGGTGTCTGTGATACCTCCCAGTTATTAGAATCAGACTCAAAACTCAGTTTCATTGGTTCACTGGGCGGTCATGACATTTTAGATAAACAGCTCTGACTAGCCCTAGGATCCCAGTTCCAGATTTTAGTTTGTTCTTTAGACGGTTATGACGCTTCAGATAAGCAGCTCTGACCAGTCTTAGAACCCAATTTCCAAATCTAATCCTACAAGACGCTTAGGGTGCTCTCAAGCGGTATCCCTGAGTCAGTTATAGTATTGGGCCTCAGTATCGAGCTATTCGCTTGGCAGTAGTATTCATGGTAGGATTATCCAGTGGGAGTAGGACTTAGCACTGAAAGGGTCGGGGTTCTAGCGCGCCCATGTTCCAGAACTACGTCGCCACTGTAGGTTATATTTATTGGCCTCATGGCCCCAGACCGTGATCTCACGGTCCATGCATTTATACCTTGGCAAGGTATATTGGATCCTACCGACGGTGTGTGTACATTGGACTCCACGTCTAGCTCACGTGGTTATATGTCGGTTATAGCCTCTCCCACTAGTTAGTTCAGTTCAGTCAAAACAGTCAGTGTAGCATCTCAGACTCAGTACTTCAGACTTAGGGCATGTCTTTGACCACCTGACAGGGTCATCTTGACCATCTCAGTTTACTTTAGTTGTTTCAGTTCAGTATATTGGTTGGTCATTGCATGTCATTTCAGTTCAGTCGTTTATATCCAACATTATGTTTTCTCCTACTTACTCAGTACATTCAAAGTACCGATGCATACTTTTATGTTGTATCGTTTCATGATACAACTACAGATTCTCAGACTCAATGTCGTTAGTCGCCGCAGTTCAGATCCTCCTCAGCAGCAGAAGTGTGCGTCCTCATCTTTCGAGGGCGTCATTTCATTATTTCAGTCATTTCATTATTTTCAGTTAGACTTAGAGTTAGCTGGGGGCTTGTCCCAGCAACTCATCAGTTAGATGGTTCTCAGACACAGACTTGATTTCAGACTTTGAGATCGTTCAGATATTATAAATTTTATGTTTCAGTTTTAGCTTTCTAAAACATTTTATGTTATTATTTCAAAGCTTCTACTATGCATGTTTTACTCAGAATAACAGTGTATGATAGACCAGGGGTTGACTTGGGGTTGCTTGTGACTTTAAGTATCGTGTCCCGTCCAGGGTGTAGACTCAAGGCGTGACAATTTCCTCTTATGATTTATCATTTTAGGCATCACTATTCCACCAATTAAATTACTTATTGCATGCCGCTGAGAGTACACCTTATCCTTCAAGCGATATATATGCTCATTGTTGAATTGTCAATTCTAAACATACCTGAAGTGTTAAACCCGGAAGCCTTCATAAACCACATGCAGTCACTGTCTACACATACAAGAGTATAACTGCAATGAAATGTTTAATAAAATTATTATTTTTAGATAAATGTTCAATTATTCTTATAAATACACTTGAATAGAAATACATATAACACAAATACAAACATAATTTATAATTATTAAAATTTTAAACTGTTAATTCACATGTCCACATTAAAATAATACAATCAAATACAAAAAAACAACATCAGTACCTTTCCATTTATCAATAAAAATATATAAAATACAATTAAATACAAATATATACAAATACGATCACCTTCTAGCATTTGATTTCTTTATTCTATATTAAAACCTTTTGACAATTACATAGTTTCTCATCACATATTTTAAAGTTGTCTTGTCCTTGTATACTTGATCAACAAAACTTCCTTATGATACTTGTCGGAAATAACATGTTTCTCTTCTTTGATACATGGTACACTTGAATCTGCAACCACAATCGACATTCTTTCATCTGTATCAATTGATTTAGCTGATTCTAAATTATTTTTCATATCTTGTTCGAAAACATCAACACACAATGGATACAAGCCAAAATTATCTGTCTCCTTCCTTAATTGAATGTACACTCTAATACCCATGCCATTATGTATTTCCATAGGTGAATATGTCCTTTCAATATTGTATTTTAGCTTTATTATTTTTAGTTGCAGATCGATCTCAAGCTGACTAGCAATCACTTCAACCAATTCATTAAAAGATGAGTATTCTTTAAATACAATTCCATCAACTTTGTATCCAACATAGCCATTATCTTCGGTCCATCTCCCTGAATGCTTTATCAGTACCGGTATATTCGCCATCAATATTTATCAATAAAGAAAAAAAAGAAATAAAAAAAATATAAACGAACAAATTCTGTCTGACATAATTTAGCATGTATTTAAATCATCAACATATTAGAGAAAATTTATACATAAAAAATTTTTAAATACAAATCCTCAGAGCACTGAACGACAAATTCCACGCAATTTTTCTGGAATACACGTAAATGATTTTTTTTTCAATTTCACAAGTTGTTATGATAAATAAGGATTCTGTCTTTTAATAGAATTCTATTATTAATTAAATGTAATAATTATCACTTGAGTGATTTATGGTAACCGAAATTTTATTTGAAACTTAATCCCTAAAATCACTCAAATTCTCAAATTTTGTATTTGCATTTGGTTAGGTTTACTCATGCTAAATACAATACATGACACATAAAAAATTGTCATTCTATGTAAATAATTAAATTGTGCCACTTAATCCTAATTTCTTCCGAATTATTGTCATTTGTGAAATTTTCTCTTTCTCAATTCCCCCTTTTCAAGGCAAATGGACCTATTATCTTTTTGGGCTTCATTTAGGTAAATAGATGGGCCTCCGAAGTTCTCCCAACTTTATAAAATTTCTCATGTCCCTAATTACAAAACCCTAGTAGAGTCAGTGCTCAGCAGCAACCCGGCACTTCATCTTCCTCGTTTTGAAGGTAGAAATCAATTCCGATGGACAATCACTAATTATTTTCATCAATTTTTTTTTTCTCTATTTCGTAATAATTTTTTGGTTACTAAAACAGGAACAGTTTAATCAAATGTCGCTCGGAGAAGTCGCTTGTACTTACGCATGTTTAATCCTCAATGATGAGGACATTCCCATCACTGTATGTTTCTCTTTCCTTTGATTTTTTTCCCACTTTGTCTATGGCTATGTAAATCAGCTGATTGATGCTTCAACTTTTACTATTATAGGCAGAGAAAATTTCGACTTTGGTTAAAGCTGCAAATGTAACAGTGGAACCTTACTGGCCTCTACTGTTTGCTAAACTTGCTGAGAAGAGGAACCTTGAGGATCTTATCATGAATGTTGGCGCTGGTGGTGGTGGTGCTGCAGTTGCTGTTGCCGCCCCTGCTGGTGGTGCTGCCGGCGGTGCTGCTGCGGCTGCTCCAGCTGCTGAGGAAAAGAAGGTGAATGAGAAGGAAATTAATTATGCTTAATACATGATAGTATTTCATTTTTCAACTATGAAATATGTTTGGAATAATGTTTTTTTCTTGGGTAATGTGAACAGGAGGAACCCAAGGAAGAAAGTGACGATGACATGGGATTCAGTCTTTTCGATTAGGATCTTCTGTCGGTATGAAATAGGTCTTTTTTTTTTAAAGAACTTTGAGATAGCATTTTGGTCTGTTAAATGTAATTGAGGTTATGGACTTGTGTTATGGTTGTAATTGCCCAGTATTTGGGATATATTTTTGTTTTGATATTTGCAAATGCAAACTTCTTAAGTATCTGATTATTAGCATCTTGGAAAACCATGCTTCTTGAAATATAGCATGATCAACTTACCGAGTAATTGTCAACCATGTTGTATGATGAAGCACCTTTAACTATCTTTGGTTACCATCTGCTGAAGGGCTATAGCAGTAGGGTTTCTTTTGTTGAAATTTCTTTGCTGTTTAGGTGCGTTATGACTATTTGGTGATATTTTAATAATACTCTTGCGAATGGAGTCAAGAATTTGGCTTAGTATGTTTATTAACGGGTAGATGATCTATTTATTGCTTAAGACAAGAGTGTGATATTTGAAGGTTAGTAGAACTTATATAAGTACCTAAGAGAGAACATGTTCACTCACTCTTCTAAAGTGCAGCATGCTATGCTTGCTTCGTTTTTTGCACACAGTATGTATACCATAGAGAACTTTGGGATACATGTGTGGATTAACCTCTCTCTAAAGATTACTGCCCCGTGGCCTCGACTTAGCAAATGGCTTGCCGGTGCATGCTAAGTATAGACTCACTATTCCCTCTAAGAAGAAAACATTCCATGATTTCTTTTCATTTGCCTAAACTTATATTTATAGAGTAACTGGTATCTACATTGTTGGGAGATGACATGTACCAAGTGGAATAGTGGAAGTGTGTGCAAGCTAGCTTTGACACCATTATAAAATGAATAGAAAAGTAAAGAGAACAAAAGGAGTTGAGTCATGATCCTACTATTTCTTTATCTTAATTTTTGGGGATTCAACTTTTTTCCTCAGGCCAATTTTTGGCTTTCCTTGTTTCTTTGATTATATGTTTTGAGAACCATGTTGCTGTTGGATTGCATCTAAGTTACATAGCACAACGTGTGCCAAAGTCACACAAAACAATGCATTGACAACTTACACAAGTTTGTACGAGAATTATCCTTCAGGTTGATAGTTGAAACCATGTCTTCAAGCTAGTCAAAGCATGCCTTCAAACTGCATGCATATGACCAAATACATATTCTTATCCTTTTTATTTTTACCTATTAGAAAATTTACTGTTATATATATCCAGTTCTGTAAATTCATATACAAGCATATGAAGATCAATGGGTTACTTACTGCATCAAGATAGGTATTCATTCTCGAGTTCGAGAATTTATAAGTAATGCTTTCAATTCTCAGAGTAAATAGTATTCCTTCCTTTAAGATTACATTGAATATGGGGAAAAAAAGAAGTTCCGTATTAACATCAACATATGTAGAAGTCTCAGATGTATATGTTGGCCAGAAGTTTCTTTATTTACACAACCCTCTTGTTGAAGTGCCATGTCTTGCAGTTTAGTTTGAAAGTTGCATCTCAAATGCCTACATAAATTCGGCTCTGAAGAATATACTTGCATATCAAAATTTTCATAGAGACGATTGATTGAATGATCAAAAGTAGATGTCATTTCTAGAATGACAGTCATGCAGCGAAATAATTTTGATCGTCGCACTCCTAATGAATAGTTTGAGATGGAAGTATATTTTTTAATGACAAATTTGTGGAGACATTTGAGATTTCAGCTTGGGCATTTCAAGAAAGGAATTTTGTAAATAAAACAATCTTCTGGCTATGACATGATTTTGTCTATCAACCTGAGGGATTACTCTTGTTTAAGTTTCCTTCGCGTGTTTTTTTTAATATGAAGGAGCTATCAACAGCAAGTATGCCATTGCTATCAGAGCACACGTAATTTAAAACGCGCTCAGTCTCATCAAGGAATAACAAAGTATCTTATTTTTAGATGCTTGTCAAAAGATAAAATAACTAAACAAGTAATATAGTCTTGCTATTTTTTAACAAATAAAAGATGATTTATGTCTTCTTTTTTCTTCTAATTTCTTTTGCATTTGGAATGAGTTGAAATTATATACATTTCTTACAAAACTATTTAAAATTAGTTTTCTTACGCTGATAATAATGATTTTATTTTATTTTATTCTAAGAGTGATATGATAAAAGAAATCAAATTTTACTATATATTGTTTATTGTAATTTTAAGTCATCTCAATTTCAATTGAGGGTATAATAGTTTTGAAGGAGTATAATAAAATAAATGGTTAATTGAAAATTGGGAAAAGGGTCAAAAATACCTCTGAATTTTTCAAAATAGGTTAAATACCTCATTATGTTTTTGGGCTAAAAATACTTTAACCGTTATATTTTTGGCTCAAAAATATCCTTCAACTATCTAGCTGGACAAAGAAATACACTTTCTTTTAACGGTTATTTCAAAACAAGGGAAAAGAACTTAATTTTATCCTAGCACTATTCGAAATAAGATAATATTATCCTTATTCTTTTTTTTTTTTTGGGGAGGGGGGGGGGGGGGAGGGGTTGGGGGATGGGGTGAGGATTGGCTGAACATGACAAATACAATAAAATAAGAAAATCAGTATGAACACATTACATTTAAAAAAATAAAAAGGGCATATCACTGTTTTTCTTCTAGTTCCGTGCATATTAGGTATGAGTTATTAGTTTTGGACATGATATCATGTACTTTTAGGTATCAATCACACTTTGATACGCTTTATTACTTATTTTACCTTTAAGTCATAGCAAATTTCAGTCGAATGCCAATATAGTAATTTTTAAAAAGAAACAATAGATTAAAAAAATAACTCATTTCCTTGGTTTGGAATAACCGTTAGAGGGAAGAGTATTCTTGATCCATTTTGATAGTTGGTGGGTATTTTTGAGCCAAAAATACAACGGTAAGGACATTTTTGACCTAAAGACGTAATGAGGGATAAATTTGACCTATCTTGAATAATTCAACAGTATTTTGACCCTTTTCTTTTAAAAATTTAATGTTGGTAAAATTCTGTATTGCAGAAAATTATCACTTAACATAGTCGAAGTACATAATTTTCAATATAAAATTTTATTTAAGCTTTTACGATTAAGAGTATTTATTTCGATCATTAAATGAATGGATGAGCTCGGAGTTAAAGGACTATATTTTTGAAGTCAACGGCCAGCTCGTTTCGGTGGCTAGTCAGCCTTCTGATGTATCTGAGACATCATAATTTCCAGTATTAAATCATTCCACTTCGTCCACAAATACTCCCAAAAATCCTAGCGTTACCAAAAACACCAGTTAATTAACACTAAAACTAACATCCTCAAACACTCCTGCCAAAATTAATCCAATTAACATCAAGCTAGTGGAATATGTTAATGGAGAACCAGTTATCAAATGGACAGAAGCTGAAGTTGCGAGAATGAACATATTGAAAAATTTGCAATATGCAATCATAGGAAAGTTTCCTATGGGTGGCCAGAATTGGAAGAATTACGTAAGATTATTCCAGCACAATGTGGTACTAAAGGTGAATGCAAGATCGGATTTTTTTTAGAAACTGACATGTGTTGATAAGATTTACATTAATGGAAGATTTTGTTAATGTTATGTCAAATAGTGCATACAGTATCAAGTCTAAAACTGGAATCTCATATCAAATGAGGACACTGATATATGACTTGAGGTTAAAGATTGATGAAGAGACTACTAAAGCAATGACATGGATATCATTTCCCAACTTACTCCCCACATACTTTGTGAAGGAAGCACTCTTCATGCCTGCATCTGCCGATTGCCGTTGGGAAACCGATACATCTAGATATGGCCACAATCAATAAAATTAGACCTAGTTGTGTTAGGGTAAAGGTACTTGTAGATCTGATTGCAGAATTGCCTAAAGTTATGAAAATAAAAATACAAGATGAAGTCACCGGGGCAATAAGGGAAGAATGTGTGAGAGTACATTATCATTATATTCCAAAATATTGCACAGAATATAAATTGCAAGGACATAATGCGGAAGAATCCAGATTTTTACATCCTGAATTGAACAAGGGAGAGGAGGAGCAAAGAAGAAGCCTAAGAAAAGATAAAGTAGACCATCAACATCCACAAAAAATGAAAGGATAAAGTAGACCATCAATATCCACAGAAAACGGTTCTCCCCAAAAATTCTTTCTAGTGGAAAAGTGGGAGGAGATCCAAAGCAATTGAATGTAATCAAAGACAATAAAGTAATTAGAGAGAAAGGGAAGAGACAATCTGAAAAAGATCAGAACAAGGTTAATGGAAATACTGAAATTAGCATAGGAAACAAATTTATTGTTTTGAAATAGGAGGACATACACATCAATCATGGTACAAGGTACATAAATCAGACTGCTCAAAATGTGAGAAAAAAATACAGTGAGTGTAGACAGTGGTAGAAGTGTTGCAGTTAAAGAAGATAGTCCTACAGAGGCCAATGAGGAGGCGCATGAGACTCCAAATATAACAGTACAGAAGAGCAAGAAGATGACAATAAAATAACTAGTAAGGAGGATAAACTCAAGGAAGAATCAAATAGGAGACTTTGGGGAGAAAGAGTGGAGGAAGAGGAACAATTCAGAGACGGAGAAGAGAGTTTCTCTAATAACAATAGTTAAAGGGGAGGAACTTTAAGAGAATTAGCAAATGTAGAGAAGGAGGAGCACAATACAAAGAAGATGCATAGAGGGTAACACAAGATGAAGTCCAAGTGGATAAGACAGATATATCACAGAAACCACCAAATACAAAACAAAGAGAAATGGAGGGGTTAGAAAGTGACAAAGCAGAGAAAGAAGAGCATGGAAAGCTGCAAACAAAACCACCAGAAATAGAACAAAATGAGATTGCAAATAAGGAGATTCGTGAGATGGAGGAAGCAACAATTAACACCCAACACAATATAGAGTAGGGAGGCAGAGAAGGGGGGGAGAAGGAACAAGAGAAGTAGAAAAGAACACATAATCATATTGCAAAGCATAAGAATAACATTCTATATGAAATAGTTACCCACGAAGTCTCTAAAAAGGAGATGCAAGATGCTCAACAGAAACAGGCAATGAGAGAGGAAGATGAGGAGAATATATCAAAAAATCTCTTGACAGTTGCCAGGGAAGTAGATATATCAACAAAGGCGATTAATAAAGGAGAGAAAAAGGCAAACCATGTTGAAATGGCTCAAACAAGAAGGATAACACCAAAGAGAACAACATCTAAAGGTAAATTATGATTAGAGAACTAATTTAGAACATAAAGTTTGTTAATATGCAACAGGCTTTCGAAAGACTTATTTGTTTAAAAAGACAATATGGGTGCTTCACTGTGGCTATCATGGAGCCTTTTTAGCATAACAGACATATTAAAAAAATACAAGAGGAGAATTGAAATGGCAGGTGCTTTACACAACATCAATGAGAAGATATGGGTATTCAAAGATGCAACAGTTCAATGGAAAGTTATGTTGGATACTGAACAATTAATTACTTTAAAAGTATTCCATCAAGGAATAAGAATGGGGATCATTGCTACATTTGTGTATGCAAAATGTGATGAATTGGTAGAGTATAATTATGGAACAACATTTAATACTTATCCAGATATAAGAGGGTACCATGGATAGTAGGGGGTGACTTTAATGTGATACTAACAGAGGAAGAAAAACTAGGGGGTCTATTTGTTACAGTAGATGAATGTGAAAACTTTGCCTTCTGTGTGAATTCTTGTGAACTATATGATATGGGATATAAAGGGAGTCCTTATACATGGTGGAATGGAAGAGCTGCAGGGGATTGTATTTTCAAGAGGTTTGATAGAATTCTAGTTAATTATTATACCCCGTAAGTTTTCTTCATTTAATCGATGCGTGTGTGTGCTTGTCGAGAGTGTTGAGAGTACGACATATGTGGGAGAAGGCTCAAAAGTAGAATGCACGAGTGCGTTATTGAGTGAGAAGGAGGAAGGAGACCGAGGCAGGATGAAAGAGGCGCCACGTAGCGCACCTCCCTCCTCCGTGCGCCCCTCTCCCTCCGCAAAGGGAGGCGCGTCGCAGATCTCCCCCCACCCGCCTCTCTCTCTCTCTCTCTCTCTATATATATATATATATATATATATATATATTAAAGTGTGTGTGTTGATTCATTTTGAAATATTTCCCCTAAAGAACACAAGGCATAGGCGACCTTCCCCTTTAGGTTTTCATCGATTTGAAGGTAAATTGAGCTATTAAACCTTGTCTATTTGCAAATTATTCTTGGGTAATGATTCCCAGGCCTGCGAAGAACATATCTGCGAAGTTGAATCTTTGAAATTGGGCCCAGTTTGACAGAGCCTTAGTGGGTAAAAATCGTAAAAATTATCTCTAACTACGGCTAGCCCGTCTATAAGTGATAAGTAAGTATTTCTACCCTTCTAATCTATAAGAATTTGTAAGATTTTGCCGAATTAAACTCATTTTGGCATGTTGTAATTGTGTTTGTGGGTTATGGATACTGGCCTAATTCTTAAACTATAAAGGCATTATTCCCTCGGCGTATAAGCTGGGATACATAGGGATTACGAGTTCCTAATCAAAGCAGGACTGGTTGAGCAGATTTCAGCTGTTAATGTATGTCAAGGCTAATCTCTTTCAGCAAGTTATTCTCGTCATATAGTTGATACGACTTGTATCTTCGTAGTAGTTCATGATTGTATGTGTTGTAGTTAGCTGCTACGAGACAAATTGAGGTTGTAACGTAGTATCCCTTTTCGGGAAAAATTATATTCAGTTTTGATGATCGCTAGAAGCGACATAAAGACTCCCTGTTTATTTATTTACCGTCTAGAGAGACTAGTAGTGTTTTGCTGCCGTACAGAGGCCATAAAGGCTTGTGGTTAGCTGTTGGGTAGCATGAGGCGTAGCTTGGCATATATCTTTTTGTTTTGATGCCTATATATATAGTAAAACTCGCCTACAGGCCGTTGGCATACCTTGATGCCTACAGGGCTAGAATCTTGATAGTACAATCTTATCACAAGTTAGTGGCACCAGGTTGCCTAATGAACAGGGTGGTAGCTTGTTGGGTAAACAACCTACTGTCAAGGATTATATAGCTTTGTCGACTTACAGTTAGTCGCATTGCACTCAGAAGACCACCTTAGTCGTCAGAAGTCTGGTAGACTGTGTGTTATCCTAAGTAGGGATCTTATCAGCTGTTATACATGGGGCTAACACCTCCGACTATTCATACAGTTGCCCACGTACATGTATCCAGATGATTTAGATACAATTATAGGAACCCAGATGGTTTAGATACAGTTACAGGAGCCCAGACAACTCAAATACAATTACAAGAGCCCAGACGGCTCAAATACAGTTACAGCAGCCTAGATGACTTAAATACAGTTACAAAAAATCCAGATGGCTCAGATACAGTCACAAGAGCCCAGAAGGTTCGATTACAGTTTCAGAGGTCAAATATACCTTAGTTACAGCTTACCTACGAGCTTATAGTGATATAGATAGGAGGGTATGGATTGTTTGCACTTACTGGGGCTTATGGGGGCCCAAGTAGGTTATTCTGTGTTGTTTGTACCTTCCAGAATTATGGGGCCCAGGTTAGGTTCTTGTTTGTATATTTGTCTGTTATCTATAGTTCACGTTGTCAGATTATTCAGGTTAACTTATGACCCTTATTGCTGATTACTTCCAATTCTTTTTCAGCTTCTATACAACTTATTATTATTGTTATACATATTCGGTACATATTGTACTGATGCCCACGCATGGGGCACTGCATACTTGCCTGCCGATTTAGACAGATAGGTTCTGAGACCTCCTTAGTAGTTGTTCATACTTAGCAGATTGGCCAACTCCTTTTCCTCTGGAGTTGCCAGACAATAGAGGTTTGCCTGTCTTTTATTGTATAGTTGTTGGGTAGGCCTGGGTCCTGTCCTGACCAAAATTTCACTCTTTAGAGGCTTGCAAACTACAGTTCTTGTTAGACATGCCTTGCTGGCTGTGTGGGGCCTAATTATGTCATTTGTTGACAGCCTTGTCGGATTATATATGTGAATAGGGGCGCCTGCCTTCCTTTGTTATGATGTAGACAGCATGGTGGTCTTGTCGGCCCGCATAGGATGATATTACTATTGTAACTATTGGGTTAGCTATTTTGCACAGTTTTATGTTGCGGCCTCGTCAGCCTAAAGCTATGTTTTAAGCAGAAATATAGCTGATTGTTTTCTTGATTTTGTGCTACTGGTATGCACTAGAGGTGTATGTGTCCAGCCAGGTTGGCTCCAAGTCTAGTGTGGTATTAGGTGCCAGTTACACTTCCCAAAGTGGGGCGTGACAAACTTGATAATAGAGCAACGTCATATCCTAGGGAGTTTGCAAGCCGTGTCTAGTAAAGTCTTGTTTATAAATGTGTTGTGCACCACATTTTATAAGCAGGAAGCTACGAGGCATGATAGTATTGTTACCCCTCCTTTTTTTCAAATCGTGCTATAGAGCTAAGTTGTATAGGGTTGAGTCCTTAATCTTTTATTGTTATGTCTTTCTATGGAGATGTTTGATATAAGACAGACTACAGCCAACCGTGAATTAGATACAGCAGCAGGAGAGGGTACCAGCGGGGTGCCACAATCGGGGACAGCCTAGCCTGAGGGCAAAAGGGAGACATCTTCTCGATCTCCCCAACACTCTCCAAGGCACCAAGAACCTCCTAGGGAAACAGAAGCACCAACACCACTTCCAATTCCTCCTACACCTTCAGACTAGGATGTAAGGAGTGCAGTATATATGTTGACTCATATGATGGATGCTCAGCACCAACCAGTAGTACCAGTTGTTGTCGAGCCTATTGAGGGGCCCGGAAGTTTGAGAGTTCGTGAGTGTCTTGCTTTGAGTCCTCCATAATTTACAGGGACAAACTGCAGAGAGGACCCTCAGAACTTCATTGATCAATTACAGAGGATATTCAGGATTATGCATGCTTCATCCACAAAGTCAGTTGAGCTAGCAGTGCTCCGACCATGAGAGATAAAAGATCTGTAGTATGAGAGTGGGGAAAGGTCCAGAGGTAGAGATGCTCCTTCACCTACTTGGCCTAGTTTCTCTGAGGCCTTCATAGACCGTTACTTGCCTCGAGAGATCCAGCAGGCCAGAGTAGAGTAGTTCTTACACCTAGAGCAGGGCAAGATGAGCGTCCAAGAATATGCATTGAGATTTGATTCCTTGGCTAGATATGCGCCAACATTTGTGGATACTATGCCAGCCAGGATATATCGGTTTATTATGGGGCTTGCACCAGAGTATGTGGGGTCCTTTATTGCAGCTACATTACGAGAGGATATGGATATCTCGTTCAAGATTTTGCTCAGAATAAAGAAGAAATCAGGCAACGTCAGTATGGGGCCGAAAGGGCAGGTCAGGAGCAGCGTCGAAAGTCTAGACCCGTTGGTTTTCAGGCAGAGTTTCAGGGTGGGCCCAGGCCTTGTTTTTTAGGTAGGCCACCTAGGCCCCCATTTCAGCATCAATAGGGCAGCAGATCAGAGTCACAGACAGTTAGGTCCCGGCGAGAGTTCACGAGCGTCAGGCTCACAGCAGTAGGGTGGCCCAGATCAGATGAGGCTAGCTATACCATGTTGTAGTACTTGTAGTAGGCGACATCTTGGGAGATGCAAATATGGCTCCACTGCTTGTTACTCTTGTAGGTAGGAAGGTCACATGATGAGAGATTGTCCGACCAAGGATCAGAGTGACCAGGACTAACAGAGTAGGTCCTTAGCAGGGTCACATGCTCCAGCATCTTCTGCAGGGCGTAGGCCCTCAGCTCTAGTAGGCATAGGCAGAGGTAGATTAGGAGCATCCAGTTCTGGTAGTGGTTCAGATTGTACTTACGCATTAGCAGGGCAGCAGGATTCTGAGGCATCACCAGATATTATGATAAGTACATTGAATGTTTGCTCCCACTTAGTTTATGATTTGATAGATCTAGGCTCCACTTTGTGTTACGTTACTCCGCTAGTGGCACGAAAGTTTGGTATGGTACCAAAGTTACTCCAGCAACCATTTTCTGTGTCTATACCTATTGGTGAATCTATTATCGCCAGGAGAATCTATCGAGGTTGTATGGTGGAGATAGTTAGCCGCAAAACCTCTGCGGACCTAGTAGAGCTAGACATGATTGATTTTGATGTAATTATGGGCATGGATTGGCTAGCGCCATGTTATGCCAAAGTTGAGTGCTGGACAAAAATTATTCGATTCCACTTCCCAGGAGAGATAGTGCGAGACTGAAAGGGAAACACAGCTACGCCAAAAGGTTAGTTCATATCCTATCTTCAGGCAAAGAAGTTGATTTCAAAGGGTTGTACCTATTATATTGCCAGGGCTCGGTATATGCAAGAAGAATCCCCGATTTTAGTCCATTCTGGTGGTTAGTGAGTTCCTAGATGTATTTCCAGATGAGCTTCCTGGTATTCCCCCAGAGCAGGAAATTGACTTCCCTATTGATACGCTACCAAATACACAACCCATATCTATTCCTCCATACAGAATGACTCCTGTCGAGCTGAAGAAATTGAAGGATTAGCTGAAAGACTTGTTAGATAAAGGTTTAATTAGGCCTAGTGCTTCGCCATGGGGTGTGCCAGTTTTATTCATGAAAAAGAAAGATGACTCTCTACGAATGTGTATAGATTATCGACAGCTAAATAAAGTTACTATTAAAAACAGGTATCCCCTGCTGAGGATAGATGACTTGTTTGATATCGCAGGGGGCGAAATATTTCTCAAAAAATTGACTTAAGGTCAAGATACCACTAGGTAGGGGTTCGGGAGAAGGATATTCCGAAAACAGCCTTTAGAACTAGATATGGTTGGACTATGTTGTGAGATGCCTATGTTGGACTTTTCTGCGTCTCAGGTTTTCAGATAGTCCATATTACAGGGGAGACTCTGCCGAAATTTTCGGACAAGCCTAAGAATTGAGTCTCTTGAGATTAAATAACATTCGAGGGCGAATGTCCCTCAGGGGATGATGGTTGGCATATTTGATGCCCAATTTCCATGTTTTTACTCATATTTGATCATGTTTTGAGTTCATAATTCTTGATTTATACTTAAATTCATGTATGTGTGTGTTTTATGTGCTAACAAATGTTTTAGTTGATTTGAGCAGAAAGTTAAGCAAAAGGAGCTCAAAATGATGCACGGAATGAAGATTTGAGAATCTGACGGGTCCGATGCTATGATTGGCGCCCCACACCAAGTCTCAAACTTTAGAGAAATAAATTCAAAGTTTGGTGCTATAGCTGGCACCCCGCACCTGCACTCAAACTTCAGAGGAAAAAAATCTCATGTTGGTGCTATGGCAGGGGCGGCATGCCAGGCTTATTGTAGAGCTAAATATTGCTATGGCGAGATAGAGGGAGCAGTGCGCCAAGACCATTCTGGGGCAAAAAATACTTATTTTAAAGCCAAGTCTTGAAGGGCAGAAGCGTCATTTGAAGGATCAACTATAAATATAAGCCTTAGGTCGTTTTCAGCACATCTTTCATCATATCTTTTGATCAATTGATCAGATTGTAGCGCAACTTGAGAGGAGAGACAAGTTCTACGTAGGGTTTCTCTTTTGTTTATCGTATTTTTGTATGATGATGACTGCTTATTCGTTTCTCCTCTTGTCTATGAGTGGCTAAACTTATAATCTAAGGTTATGTCCATGGTGGATGGTTGATTGTTTGAAAGTGTAATAAACTTGATTTTGATTCTTTTTTATAGTTATTTGTATTTATTTGTTTTAATTTATTCTTTATGAGATTGATCACCTTGTAAGTAATCTGTTGGCTTTCAATTGAACTTGGGAAAGAAAATCGAAAGGGTTAAAAATAAATACATAACGGAATTCAAAGACCCTTGAACCCATTGGTGATAGGATAAAAGTTGTTGTTGAGGATAGGGATATATCCTTCAACCCCGTTCAGTTGAAATACAAGTAGGCATAATCGTTGTCTTATGTTCTCTTGCGACCTTAAAAGTACACAAAAGCCATTCCCACCTTTTATTTAAAGTCCGATTAATCTTTTTTCCCTCAAAAAGTTGAAAAATAAAAAGCAAAAATTTCTCTCTCCCTTCTCCCTAAAGCCGTAACTCTCCCAATTCCTCTCCCTTCCATTGTTGTCTTCTCCAGCAAGTTGGTGAAGCTTTCATCTTCAACTCAAGTAAGTATATTTCTTCTCTCTTAGTTGACTAATGGTGTAAGCATGCCCCACACCCTCCTTCCCCAAGATTTAGAATGCAAAATCACCATTATTGGTGAAAAGCTTGAACTTCATGTTTTAGGTTTTATGAACTTAAAGTCTTAAATTCTTCCATATATGTATGTTATTTTTGATGGGTAGCTTGATTTTTGGTTGAATATGTTGATTTGAACTTGTGGGAATGATTGGGTAGGTGAATTGAATTTTTGAATGTTGGCGCGTAGGTGCATTTATTGTAGAGAAAGAATATACACGAAGCTTTGAATTCTTGAATGTGAAAATTGCGTGAGTTGGTGAAATTCTTGAGTAATTCATGTTTAATGGTAGTAAATTATTTATTGTTGGTTGATTGAATTGAATGTTGTTACTCCATTACATGAAATTATTTGAATAAGGAATTAGAGAAGGAAAGTGAGAGAGATAGCTTAGATTGTGCATTTTTGATTAAAAGATAAAAGCTAGAGGAGAGTTGAAAAGAAAGAAAAATGCATGAACTTGGTATAGTATGAGTTAGTGAATTAAAAATAGGTTGATGAGATTGGATAATGATGGGGGAAGTCTTGATTACCCTATCTAACAAATTCTCACATATATGCTAGCAAATTAAGTGTGGGGTGAATTTTTCACTTTCCACACTTAATTAGTAAGCCATTTGGTTCACAAACTAATGTTGTAGAGTTCTTGATTTTTCTACTTGATAGGTACAATGACATCAAAAGGAAAGGAGGTGAATGTAGCCGAGAAAATCCAAAAGAGGGGTAGACCAAGGAAGACGGATGCTAGTTCCTCGGCTTCCAAAGCAGGCCCCGCAAGAAGATTTGGGGCAAAAGCAGTTGAGCTTCACAGGATTACTTGGTTTAACACTCAAAAAGAAGCTAAGTATGCCCTCAAGAACTGGGTAATGAGAGCCTCTTGGAATTGGAGTTCCGACTATTCGGGAAAAGATACGGGATTTGGGAGCTAGCTAATCTTCAATGAGCCGGAGAGGTGCAACCTCACTTTGGTGAGGGAATTTTATGCAAACTGGCATACCTCATTTGGAAATAGTAAAAAGGTTAAAATCATAGGATAGGTGGTGTGATTCATATCCAAGAGGTTCAATGCTTTTCTAGAGACACCGGTAGTAGACCCTTCACAATACTTCATCTTGTTGGAGAAGCCACCATACAGAGACATCTTCCACACTTTGTGCGGGGAGCATTCATCCGCCTATTGGGCGAGGGATCAAAATGGCACCCATTCCACACTTGCATTTGCATATTTGAATAGGGAGGCAAAGGTGTGGTTGAAGCAGGTATGTTCCGTCTTTCTCCCCGGAACACATTTGACAGAGGTCACCCGCAAATGGATTGTTTTAATGTACATGCTGATGAAGGGGATACCGGTGAATTTTAGAGTTGTGATTTGCCACATTATAAGGAGATCATGATACAATTGTAGATGGAAATATTCTCACGGCAGTCTCCTGACCATGTACTTGAGAGAGGCAGGTATCAAGGAGGAAGATGCATACCTCATTTTACCTTTGGCAGGGCACTTGGCTGGACAGATGATAGATGTCACCAAGGTAAAGGAGATTGCCCCTTCCACAGGCCCCTCTCTTACTATAGCTAATGGCAGGCCCGAGATGAGAGTTGGCAGGGTCGTATGTTTGGGATGATGGAGCTATAGCTAAAGATAGGAGGACGACCAACTACTGCAGAGGAGATGTCGACTTTAGAGGCACGGTACCCGCTCACAGAGAGTGCCATGTTGATTTATAGAGTGCGCCCGACTTTTGAGGAGCCGATTGATGATGATAAGGCTACTGCCCTGACTGATGGTGTTGATGATCTAGATAAGGAGGAGGAGGATGCTGCTACATGTATTCATATAGGATGATGCTTAGCGACCAGGAAGTTTCTTTTCTCTCCCTTATGATGTGATTGTGTATGCACTGAGGACAGTGCACCTTTTTAAGTGTGGGGTGGAGGAAAGTTAGATTCCTATTGATATTTAATTGCTATATTTGCAGGTCGTAGCATCTTTATATTCCTAGTAGTAGTAGCTTGATGATTTGTAGGTCTGCAGGACCATTCTGAGGCCAAAAGGCTGATTTTAAAGCCATGTCTTAAAGGGAAGAAGTGTCATTTGAAGGAACAACTATAAATATAAGCCTTAGGTCGTTTTTAGCACATCTTTCATCATATCTTTTGATCGATTGATCATATTGTAACGCAGCTTGGGAGGATAGACAAGTTCTACTTAGGTTTTCTCTTTTCTTTATCGTATTTTTGTATGATGATGACTGCTTATTCGTTTCTCCGCTTGTCTATGAGTGGCTAAACTTATAATCTAGGGTTATGTCCATGGTGGATGGTTGATTGTTTGAAAGTGTAATAAACTTGGTTTTGATTCTTCTTTATGGTTGTTTGTATTTATTTGTTTTAATTTATTATTTATGAGATTGATCACCTTGTAAGTAATTTGTTGGCTTTCGATTGAACTTGAGAAAGGAAATCAAAAGGGTTAAAAATAAATACAGAACAGGAATTCAAAGACCCTTGAACCCATTAGTGATAGGATAGAAGTTGTTGAGGATAAGGATATACCCTTCAACCTCATTTAGTTGTAATACAATTAGGCATAATCGTCGTTTCATGTTCTCCTGCGACCATAGAGATATAGGCATTAGAGTTCATGAGATAGTTCTTGGATGCTAGGGATAGTGGCAAGAAATGGGATAGTAACTTGCAACTAACAACCATCGAAAGAATCATGTTAGTTTAATTACGCTTGAAAAACTCACCTGAAACCAACCAAGTGTCATTGCCCTAGTTTTTCATCATTATCTAAATATAATCAAGTTTTCATTCATTTGTAGTTAATCTTTTCATTTAAAGTTTAGTAGTTTAATTTGCCAAACCAATCTCCATTTTATTTGTTACGTAGATTAGTAAATCAAAGTGACAACCACATATGATTAAATTGACAAGTCCCTATTGGTACGATATTTGGACTTAACAATCCTATATTACTTGATGACCACATGCGCTTGCGTGTGCTTAGGCGACATCAGGGGGAATGATGTTACATCCCGTAAGTTTTCTTCATTTAACCAACGAGTGTGTATGCTTGTCGAGAGTGTTGAGAGTAGGACACATGCGGGAGAAGGCTCTAAAGTGGAACGTGCGAGCATGTTATAGAGCGGGTGGGTGGAAGGAGACCAAGGCAGGCTGCAAGGGGCGCCGCATCGTGCACCTCCCTCCTCCGCAAAGGGCAGCGCGTCGCACCTCTCTTCCTCCGCAAGGGGAGGTGCGTCGCAGACCTCGCCTTACCGCCTCTCTCTCTCTCTCTCTCTCCCTCTCTCTCTCTCTCTCTCTCTCTCTCTCTCTATATATATATATATATATATATATATATATATATATATATATATATTAAAGTGTGTGTGTTGCTTCATTTTGAAATATTTCCCCCAAAGAACCCACGGCATAGGCGACTTTCCCTTTTAGGTTTTCATCAATTTGAAGGTAAATTGAGCTATTGAACTTCGTCTATTTGCAAATTATTCTTGGGTAATGATTTCCGGTCCTGCAAAGAACATATTTGCAGAGTTGTATCTTTAAAATTGGCCCAGTTTGACGAAATCCCAGCGGGTAAAAGTCTTAGAAATCATCTCTAACTACGGCTAGCCCGTCCAGAAGTGATAAGTAAGTATTTATATCCTTCTAATCTATAAGAATTTGTAAGATTCTGCCAAATTAAACTCATTTTGGCATGTTGTCATTATGTTTATGGGTTATGGCTGCTGGCCTATTTCTTGAACTATAAAGGCCTATTCCCTTGGTGTATAAGATGGGATACAGAGGGATTATGAGTTCTTAATCGAAGCAGAATTGATTGACCAAATTTTGGAGGTTAAGGTATGTAAGGCTAATCTCTTTCGACAAGTTATTCTCATCGTATAGTTGATACGACTTGTATCTCTATAGTAGTTCATAATTGTATGTGTTGTGGTTAGCTGCTATGAGACAAATTGGTTCAAAGCACTCTCCCAGGGTATTATCATGTAGGAAATAAGCAATTGGCATAATAAAACCTTTCAGGTTTTTGAATTTCTAGTCACAACATGACAACTTTCAAGAAGTGAAAGAGGAATTTAAAAACTGACTTTATGGGAAATTCATTCTTGCCATTCAAGCAGAAAATGAAAATATTGAAGTTGGCATTAGCTAAATGGAGCAAAGAGACTTATGGAGACATTTTCAAGGAATTGGTAATAACGGAAGAGGTGGTGAAGATTAAAGAAGCTTTATTTGAGGAGGACCCAAAAATACACAATAGGATTGTCCAACATAAAGCACAGGCTGAGTGAAGAAATATCTGTACCTGGAGGAACAATATTGAAGGTAGATAGCAATATTACAATGATTCTTAGAAGGAGAAAAAAATACTACTTTGTTTTATAATTATGTGAAAGGCAAGAGGCACAAGCTATAAATTAGCAAGACAAAAGATAGAAACGGGGAGCGGATTGAAAATCAACAACAGATTTCAAAGAAAGCAATAAACTGTTTCCAGACTCAGTTCCATCAAGGAGGGGAGAATAACAATATGGAGATATTAAATACATACCTTCTATGAATAACAATTTCTATAAACTCTCTTTGCTATAACTGACTCACCAATAGGAGCAGAAACACTGAAAGACTCTAAAAGTTATTCGGGGCAACTCCTGAACATTATGATTACATAAGGAGTCACAAAGGATAAAGTAGTGTCTGGATCAAGTAAGGCATAAACATCAATATTAAATACTTTTAACATACCGGTGACAGTGTTTGGAGAGTTCTCCTGGTGCTGGCGATTAGACATAGAATACAGACAGTTCTGGTCTCCGCCTGTCTCTGAAATAATGCCCTTTTGTGACCCGGCCTGCTGAAGTTGCTAAAGTAGTAGGCTCTGTTTCCCCCATTTCCCTACCTTGCAGACAGACAATCCCTTAAGAAGTGTCCCTGTTGGCCATACCCAAAACATCTATCTCTAACTGAACGACACTCCCCCAAGTGGTTCTTGCCACACTTGCTGCAAGATGGGTACCGAGTAGCTCCCTGAGCCATACTATCTTGCATTTGAGAATTTTGAGCCTTGAAATTCTAATTATTCTAAAACTTCTAATCATTTCTGTTTCTCAACACTAGGGCACTAGCGGCTAAAGGTACAGGTCCAAGGACCTCTTTTGAAAGAAGGACTTGTTACCGTTCCCATTCCTCTGTTGATTGGTCTTATGGCCTAATGACTTTGTCCCCTTACTTTGATGCTCCTCTCTATCTTTCTGCTTGTCACTTTGATGCTCCTCTCTATCTTTCTGCTTGTCCTCCTCAAGCTATTAGGCATACACCATAAGTATGCAAATATTTATGTCGTTGATTAATAGTGTACTCTTACACTCTTTCTTCACATGCTTACCCAGATCAGACACAAACTTCTTCATACTAGCTCTCATGTCTAACACCATCTCTGGATAGATAACTGGGTGAACTTGAGACCATACTCTCTCATACTCATAGTGCCTTGCTTCAAGTTCACGAACTCTTCTGCCTTAGTCTCTCTCAACTCCAAAGGGAACAAATCATTCAAGAATGCACCCTCGAAGCTATTCCAGACTGTTGGAGCTACATTCTCACCACGACCTTGCTCCCACTGATCATACCACACATTTGAAACATCTTTGAGCTGATAAGAAGCAAGTTCGACTCCCTCAGCTTCCGTTGCGTGCATCACTTTAAGGATTTTCCAAATTTCAGCAATGAAGTTCTGGAGGTCTTCATCAACCTTAGACCCCATAAACACTGGTCGGTTCATTCTGAAAAACTCTCTAATTCTTAATGCTCCTGACAAATCGTGAGAACTAGAGCTGGTAGGTGTTGAGCCTTGACGGCCTGACTGAGCATCAACTAACTGCGTGATTATCTATATTGCTCCTTCAAAACTCTGCCTCTAAAGTGCAGCATGGGAAGGGTAACAAATATGTGTCTTTGGAAATCTCACTGTGTTAGTAGGCACGATTTGAACTCGGACACTAGCATCCTAATCTATCGAGTGAGCTCTATTACTAGTCTGTATCCTAGTCTATGCAGGTAGCTTGGCTATATATGTTCCAGCAGGAACCCCAGTACTTGCAGGTTCCTTTGACTGGCGGTATAATTTGGAGGCATGATCTAAAACATGTGGATGCACGAGTTAAGAGAAAAGTTTATAGAGTTAAACTCTATTGCAAGAACTAGTGTGAGAAAGAAGGGTGGTATTTCCCAATGCCCTGTAGCCTCTCTATTATAAGTGTGGTATGCTTCACACCCATAAAAAGGACTCTACTAGACGCGGCTTCATAGACATCCTAGGACTCTTGAATCTAAGACTCTGATACCAAGTTTGTCATGCCTCGAGCTTACACCCTGGGCGTGGCTGGCACTTGAAACCACTAATGGCTTGAGCGGACTCTTAGCCTGGTTTACTACTAAACTGAATACTGAAATAGCTATGCGGAAGCTGTAAATGTACTAGACATGCAATACTCTTTTAGAAATCATGTTAAATAACTTTTAAATAAGAAAAACTGAATAACTTTATAATTAAAATGTGAATGTATGAGTGTTTGCAAGACAACTGTAAATACTAACTCAACTGACTAGTCTATGAAGCCTTTAATACTGAAAATAGAATACTAGGACAAGACCTCCGGCTACCTGAATGAGCTACTAATAACTATTAATAAATAAAAGATAGACTAGAGCCCTCTGAAAGGTAGGAGGTCTCACTAATACTGAAATGAACGAGATTCTATTGATGCGTCTGATGCCGTTCCTGAATACCTAAGTCTGGATCATATAAATATGCAATGTCCAATGGCATCAGTACGTGTGAATGTTCGGTATGTAAAACAACTTAATGAAACAACATGCTAAACTGAAATATTGAGCTGAAAGAGTAAACTGAATAATGACGGAATGCACTAAATGATTCAATAAAACACAAGTATAAAAGATGTGTAAAATTATTATGCAAGTTGAAAACTGTTCATCAAATATAAGTCTTGAAAACACTTTAGTTTAGTTGGGAGGTTCTCTTAACCGACAAACATCACATGAGCATATGATGTCCAACCTCTGGCTCGGTTAGAATAGTTGTTCCAAACCCTTCCAGGGTAAGGAAGGATGCTGAAATATGGATGCATACTAAGCCCTTACTAGGGGTTATCTGAGGAGTCTCCCAAATCAACAACAGGATCCTATCCAACATTGGAAACGTAGTTTTGGGGTTTGGATTATCTAAACCTTTACCTGTCTTGGTGCTAAATAATCCTCCCAAAATAATTCTCATAAAGTAAAGCCTATCTAAGGCAGTAAAAATGTCTATTGTAGAGCTTTCTAGCTCAAAATCCATGTACATGCTAACACTGGTGAGCCTGGTGCTCAACTGACTGAGATTACTGCTGGTGAACCTCTATGCTCAAATCTGCTTTTCTAAACTACTTTTACTTTATTTCTTAAAATCATGTGCTAAAGCTAAAACTGAATAAGCTGAAACTCTTTTCTAATATACTTCTCTATAATATGAAGCTACTATAATTATAAAAAAGATAACGTATATGGTTAATATCACAACGCTTTCAAAAATATCACTTTTTGCTAAAAAAGGGTCCATGGGATAGGATGACATGAACCATCAACCAACAATCATAAGAGATAGAGATATCAACATGTATAACAATAGAATAAAAATGAGTAACCCGAATTATAGGAAAAGAACTAAGTCCACAGACTTTGGGAAAAAGCCCTAGCTTTTAACTTCTTCTAAGACTGAAACTGAAGATGTAGGGCATAACGAAGAACAAGTTTCCTCACTATGAATAATCTTACGTACCTCAAACACTCCAATCTTTAATGGAGATCTGGGAAAATTGGCTTTGAGACTTTAAGAACTGTTTCCTTGAATGATTTCTAAGGCTTCACATCAAGTAACGCATTAGAACTCATGGGTTAGGGTTAGAAATCATTAATCCAGCCTTAGGAACAAAGGAGAAGACTTACCTAGCCTTTGGGGAATATTTCTCGTTGCCTAGGGTTGATAGAAAAGGTCTGGACTTAAAAAATAGTCAGAAAACAACTATGGATTCTATTTATAGTCATATGAAAATCGAAATCCATGGTTGAATTTATGGTCCGCTCTTCTAAAAGACAGACCAAAAACTAAGTCGTACAAAATGTGGAAAGAATTTTCAACCTATTCTGGTTTGACTTTTTACAGCTAGGTCTATGGACTGTCCTTTTGAAAAACAAACCGTAGATTAGGTCGTACTGATTCTCTGAGGTTTGAAAGTCCTCTAATCTTAGTTCTATGAGAGAGGATTACAGATCATAAATGAGAACAACGGACTGTACTTTGAGCCATTCTTTTACTCTGAGAATTTGACATCTCTCAGAAGAATTTTCACGGTTGATAGGATGGATTGTTCTCTCAAAGAACGAACCGTCAAGTCTTCAATAGAAAACTGGGAAGAAAATAAATTGAAGGGCATGACTACGCTTCAATCTATGGGCGGTTCTCTAGAACGACAGTTCGTAGAATCGACCATTGATCTCGAAAATAGTTCTGCAATATTTTTAAGTGCTGTCAAAATGTTGGTTCAGAATTCGAGGTGTTATAGAAGATATGTCAAATAAATAATAATATAATTAATAATAATATTTTGTAAAAATGTTATTCTTTAAAAGTAATTATAAGTAGATAATAAAAGTTGTGTAAATTTAGGAGTAAAAATAAAAATACTATTTAATTAATATATATTATATCTATGTAAACATACTAATGTAATCTCAAAACTATATTAAACTAAAAATAATTATGTTTAAAATTAATAATAAAAAATTGTGTGTTAAAGAAATTGATAATAAAGAATAATAATAACAAAATAGTATTTAACAATAAATAATGAACTTGTAAATTATCAACATGAATTGAAATTCTAAAATAATAGTGCAATAAGTAATTAATTAACAAAGTGATAAATGATTATGTAAATGAAAAATACTTGGAAAAAACCTCTAAAATATTTAAAGTCAAATAATAGCCTTTTTAGAATAGGTAGGATACATAGAGGTCAAAATTGGGTGTCAATATGAGTCATCTCCTATTGCAGGGTCACATACTTACCTGTCTTTGATAAGGACATATCTTGTAGCTCATTGTTGGTAGCAGCAAGGGTTGATATTGTGGCCTCCCTCTCTTTCAGCTCTTCTTGGACCCTTCCTAGCTACAGGGTCAAGAAAGTCCTCTCATCCTAAAGCATGTCATTATTGGCCCAGATCTTGCATTCTCAGCTCGGAGGTTGCCTGTCCCAGTCTGTAGCACATCTGTTGCCACATTCAAATGCTTTGCATAGCTGGAACTAGTCGTGAGCTTGCCCGTTTGTTTGCTTGTTTTCTCTTAGAAAGTCACGTGTAACACCCCAAAAGCTCCTAAGATTAGATCCAAGGACTGAAGCGGAGAAAATAGAAAAATATGCACTAGATCACAGGATGAGTCATCCAATGACTCGTCAAGTGACCTGGCGGGCCATTGAGTGACCGGTTACATGGTGCAGAGTTGGAGAAAAGGGTGTTTTCCAGAAGTCATGATGAGTCATCCTGTCATCTAATGAGTTATTAGGTGACTCGTTCAGTGTGAGACATAGGTGAAACCTTGAGATTTAGAGAGTCTTAACGAGTAGGGAAGAGATCGTTAAGTGTCTTAATGAATCTTTAAGTGGAGGCGTCAAGAAAAGATCAAAAAGTTGAAAAATCTTCAGTGGCAACGGATCACACCCAATGACTCATTGAGTGCCGTAATGAGTCGTTAGGTCTGGCAGTGTTATTTTCCTTTCGGATCACTAAGGGTGTTTTCATAATTTCCTAAGTTCCTAACTCCTAAACTAAGTTGTTTTGAGTAGAAGAAGAAGGGTTTTTAGAGGGTTTTATTCATCCTAAACCCTCATTCTACTAACACTCTCATTAGAAGATCAAGCTCCCAAGTAAAGTAGAGGTTCAACATCTTCATCCTCTTCAATCTCACTTGGGTATCAAATCCTAGCAAGAATTCTATCAAACTGCTACACCTTGTAAGTTCTTGACACTTAGTTGGCCTATTCGCATGTTGGTTAAGAGTTTTAGAATGTCATACGAGCGAGAAAAGGTCTCAGGGAGAGACCGGACAAGCGCCAAGTCGGAGCGTCGCAAGGCAAATGCGTCTTATAAATCGCATTAGACAAATGCGACTTATAAATCGCATTCGACAAAAGCGACTTAAAGGCCCCAAGTATATAAGGCCTCCCGCTTTGTTTTAAATCATTTCCTTACATTTAATTTCCAGTGAACGGCCAGTAAACAGGGGAGACAAAGGGTTTTCATTAATTTCCGTCCGATTAAGCCATCAAACGCAGTCCAAACTCAAATTAACTTCGGGTAGCGAAGTATAAAGCTGCCGGGAGCATTCCTGCGGAGTTAGTTTCACGAAATTCGGCTGGTGAATCATCGTCACACCGAGCTAAGGTAAGTGGAATTGCTTCAAACTAGTGTTAATATACTCCCAGCATTAAAGTGAGTATTTCTCCCTTCTAGACCCCCGAGAAATAGCGAGTTTTCGCTCGTTCTTCAATAAGTCAAAGAATAGGCAGTAGGTATAACCATAATATGGTTTCTTTCAAAAAATAATAGTAGAATTAATTCTATTCTTTCGTGAATATGAATACTACACTCTTTGTTTATAGATAAAATGTCAGATTAGTGACACCCTATCACAGGCCGAAGATTGGAGACAACAGCAAGAGAGGGCACCAACAGGATGCCCCAGCCTCGATTAGAATCATTCCGATCTGAGGGCGATACAGAGGCATCGTCCCGACCTTCTCAGCAGTCTCCACCCCATCAGGAGCCACTAGGGATGACACCACCTCCAATAGTTCCTATACCTACACCATCTAACTAGGAGGTCAGGAGTGTAGTAGTTATGTTAGCGCAAATGATGGCTACTTAGGGCAAGTCAATTCCACCTACAGCTGCAGAGTCATCAGGTGGGCCTGGTAGTTCGAGGGTCCGAGAATTCCTGGCACTAGGTCCCCCACAGTTTACCGAGATAGATCGAGCAGAGGACCCCCAGGACTTCCTGGATCAGATGTAGAGGATCTTTCGGGTAATGTATATTACATCTGCAGAGTCGGTCGAATTGGCGGTATTCCGATTGAGAGATATTGCTGTGTTATGGTATGAGAGTTGGGAAAGGTCTAGAGGGAGAGATGTTTCCCCTCCGACCTGGTCCAGCTTTTCAGAGGCTTTCCTGGACCGTTATCTACCACGAGAGGTCCGACAGGCCCGGATGGATCAGTTTTTACACTTAGAGCAGGGGGCAATGAGTGTTCGAGAATACGCCCTGCAGTTTGATTATTTGGCCCGCTATGCTCCAGCCTTCGTAGACACCATGTCATCCAGAGTCCACCGGTTTATTATGGGGCTGAACCCAAAGTATATTGAGGCCTGTATGACAGCTAATTTGCGGGAAGATATGGATATTGCTCGAGTGCAGGCTTTTGCTCAAACTATTAAGGGCCTCAGATAGCGGCAACAGGATAGCAGACGAACAAGTCAGGAACAGCACCGCAGGGACAGGTCAGATGAGTTACAGGGGGAGATTCGGAGAGGGCCTAGGCCACGGTTGTCAGATAGGCCACCTAGACCCCCGCCTCTATCACAACAGCAGAGGGGTAGATTCAGTCACCGAGGACAGTCAGAGTCCGGCAGAAGTTCTCAAACAGTAGATTCACCCCTGTAGAGGAGAGCAGATCAGAGCAGGTATACACCACCACTTTGCCCTATTTGCAGCCGACGCCACTCTGGAGCTTGCAGATATGGCTCTACGGGATGTTATATATATGGACAGGAGGGTCATATGATGAGAGATTGTCTAGCTAGGGGTCAGGGTGACCGGGATAGACAGGACAGGGCATCAGCAGGGTCGCCAGCTCCAGCAGCCCCGGCAGAGCGCAGGCCCTCGGTTTCAGCAGGCAGAGGTCGAGGCAGATCAGAGGCCTCTAGTTCAGGTACGGGCCCAAGCCGTGTGTTACACCCCATAAATTCTTGACATTTAGATGGCCTATTCGCATGTTGGTTAAGAGTTTTAGAATTCCATACGTGCTAGAAAAAGGATCCGGGGAGAGACCGGACAAGCGCTAAGTCGGAGTGTCGCAAGGCAAATGCGACTTATAAATCGCATTCGACAAATGCGACTTAAAGGCCACAAGTATATAAAGCCTTCCCACTTTGTTTTAAATCATTTCCCATCTTTTAATTTCCAGTAAGCGACCAAAAACAGAGGAAGACGAGGATTCCATACAAATATTCATCCGATTACGCCGTCAAATGCAGTCCAAACTCAAATTAACTTCGGGTACAGAAGTATAAAGTTGCAGGGAGCATTCCTACGGAGTTAGTTTCGTGAAATTCGGTCGGCGAATTGTCGTCCTACCAAGCTAAGGTAAGTGGAATTGCTCCAAATTAGTGTCAATATACTCCTAGCCCTAAAGTGAGTATTTCTCCCTTCTAGACTTCCGATAAATAGCGAGTTTTTGGCTGTTTTTCGATAAGTCAAAGTTTGGGCAGTATATATATATTCAAAGTAGTGTTTTCTTCCAGAATATTGATGAATTTAATTTTATTTGCTATGAATATGAATGCAGTTGGAAGAAATAGCTGGATATTGGTCGAGTTACGCCAGTTAGTTAAGAAGTCGGCAACTGAGGTATGTAAAGCCAGTTTCTTCGGCAAGATAGTAATTCTAGTATAGTAAAATAGAATAAATTCCAGAAGAACGTTTCAAAGCCAAGTATTATGCCTAGTGTGAATTCAGTAAGCATGCTTGAATAATTATTATTTCATATTCAGAATAAAAGTCAGTAAATTAGTATCAGACAGCGATATATTATTCTAGACTCAGTATAACTCAGTATCAGATTCAGTATAATTCAGCAAAGGATTCAGAATAGAATATCAGAACATGGACAATATTATAAAATTTAATATATATGTTATATGTGATTATTGTTGTTTATAGAGACCTGATTGTTCTATGTTGGGCACCCTTAAAGCTTCCTTACCGCCCCAGGGTTAATAGCTGTGTCGACTCGCCCGCCAGAGGGTGAGGATACGCCACTCCAAGGAGTGGCATGACATCCGCCAGAGGACGAAGATGGGAGGCAGCATTCCCCATAGCAGGCTGATCAGCATTATAGCACACCCCCGTCAAGCGCTTGCACCCGGGGTACAAATTATAGATTACAGATACAGATCTCAAATCACAGTTTACAGGAGTCCTCCGAACTCAGATACAACTATAGTCAGGGGCCTAGGAGTCCTCCGAACTCAGATACAACTATAGTCAGGGGCCTAGAGAGCCCAAGTTGCATACCCAACGGGCCGGCGGGATGCTCGTAGTTACTAGGTGAGTGGTGTGAATAGTTACCAGGTGGATGGCAACTCGGGTAGGGGTATATAGATTGCATGTTGATTGGTACCTTCTGGCTTATGGGGGCTGGTATAGGTTCTTGTATGCTATATGTGTTATTTATTAAATTGATAGATAGTAGGACGCCGCACTGACATGTATGATTCTCACCTTCTCTCCAATACAGTTAAGCTCATTTCAGATTCTACTATCCCAGGCAGTCTTAGCCATCTCCTATACTTCAGTAACTATCAGTATTACTGTTTATCTTCAGTTATGTTCTAGTTATTGCTTTGCATACTCGGTACCTGTGATACTGACGCCCGTTTGGGGGCGTTGCATTACTTGCCTGCAGGTACTCATAGACGAGGAGTCGATCCCTCGTAATTCCAGCCAGCACACAGAGTCATCAGCTCCTGCCATCCGGAGCTTGATAACTAGAGGTTTATTTCTCTTTTTGTTGTACAGTACGGGTAGGTTGGGGCCCTGTCCCGACCATCTTATTATCATTCTTAGAGGCTTGCAGATTGTATATTCCCTGTGGTTAGTCATATCGATCGTGTGAGGCCGTGTGTATGTTTTAGTTTGTTTATGATGGTCATGTGGGGCCTTGTATAGTTGATAGTTGGTGACCTTGTCGGTCATAGAGCAGTTTAGCATTTAGTTTAGCTTTTCAGTGAAACTAGTCAACATGGTGGCCTTGTCGGCCCGCATAGGTTCTTTTATACTCCTGTGGTTCTGGTCAGCTATTGTTTTCTTACAGGAGGATATAGGCCTAGTCGGCCGGAGGCTATATTTATAGTCGTTATATAGCCCGTTGGTTCCATGAATCCAGGGTTAGAGCCAGCCTGACACCAGAAGTGCTTAGGCACAGTATTCCAACAGTCCAGGTCTTAGTAGGGCACCAGGTGCTAGTCGTGCCTCCCAAGGCAGGGAGTGACAAACTTGGTATCAGAGCAGGTCGTATCCCAGGGAGTCTGCAAGTCATGCTAAGTAGATTCTTGTTTATGGATATGTTGTGCACCACATACCATAGGCAGGAGGCTACAAGGAATGATAGGATGGTTACTCTTTCTTCATATTCAGTCGGGCAGAGGACCCCCAGGGCTTCCTGGATCAGATGCAGAGAATCTTCAGAGTCATGCATGTGACATCTACAGAGTCGGTTGAGTTAGCGGTATTCCGGCTGCGGGATATTGCTGTGTTGTGGTACGAGAGTTGAGAAAGGTCTCGAGGGAGAGATATTGCCCCTCCGACCTGGTCCAGCTTTTTAGAGGCTTTCCCGGACCGTTATCTACCACGAGAAATCTGACAGGCTCGGATGGACCAATTTTTGCACTTGGAGCAGGGGGCGAGAAGTGTATGGGAGTACGCCCTGCAGTTCGATTCCTTGGCCCGCTATGCTCTAGCCTTTGTGGAAACCATGCCATCTAGAGTCCATCGGTTTATTATGGGTCTGAACCCAAAATATATTGAGGCATGCATGACAGCTACGTTGCGGGAAAATATGGATATTGCTCGGGTGTAGGCCTTTGCCCAGACTATTGAGGGCCTTAGACAACGGTAATAGGATAGCAAATGAATAAATCAGGAACAGTGCCGCAGGGATAGATCAGATGAGATACAGGGGGAGATTTGGAGAGGGCCTAGGCCATGGTTGTCAGATAGGCTGCCTAGACCCCCGCCTCCATCACAACAGCAGAGGGGTAGATTTGGTCGCCGGGGACAAACAGAGTCCGGCGGGAGTTCTCGAACGGTAGATTCACCCCAGTAGAGGAGGGTAGCGCAGAGCAGGTATACACCCCCACCTTGCCATATTTGCAGCCGACCCCACACTGGAGCTTGCAGATATGGCTACATAGGGTGTTATATATGCGGGCAGGAGGGTCATCTGATGAGAGACTGTCCAGCCAAGGGTCAGGGTAATTGAGATAGACAGGATAAGGCATCAGCAGCGCCGCGAGCTCCAGCAGCCTCGACAAGGCGTAGGTCCTCAGTTCCAGCAGGCAGGGGCCGAGGCAGATCAGGGGCCTCCAGTTCAGGTACGGGCCCAAGTCGTACCTATGCATTACCAGGGAGGCGAGACTCAGAGGCGTCTCTAGATATGGTGACAGGTATGATGACTATTTACTCTCACCCTGCTTGTGTATTGATTGATCCAGGATCTACCTTGTCCTACGTTACCCTATTTGTGGCTCAAAAGTTCAGTGTTGTACTAGAGTTGCTTCAGCATCCCTTTTCAGTATCTACACCCGTCGATGACTCCATCATAGCCAGAAGGGTTTATCGAGGGTGTACAGTAGAGGTTGCTGATCGTTAGACCAAAGTAGATTTGGTAGAATTAGAGATGATTGATTTTGATGCCATTATGGGTATGGATTGATTAGTGCCATGCTATGCCAATGTAGAATGCTGGACCAAGATGGTCCGATTCCACTTTCCAGGGGAGGCAGTACGAGAGTGGAAGGGTAGTAGAGCTAGGCCAAAAGGTATGTTTATTTCCTACCTTCAAGCAAGGAAGTTGATAGCTAAGGGATGCATTTGCCACATAGTCAGAGTCCAGGATGTGCGGGTAGAGCCTCCGACTCTCCAATCTGTTCCAGTGGTTAATGAATTCCCCGACGTATTCCTAGATGAGGTACCTGGTATTCCCCCAGAAAAAGAAATAGATTTTGCAGTTGATTTGCTACCAGGAACTCAGCCCATATCGATCCCTCTGTATCGTATGGCTCCTGCTGAACTCAAAGAACTAAAGGAGCAGCTGAAGGATCTGTTAGATAAGGTCTTTATTAGGCCGAGTACTTCACCTTGGGGTGCGCCGGTTCTGTTTGTGAGAAAGAAGGACGGCTCCCTCCGAATGTGTATAGACTACCAGCAGTTGAACAAGGTTATAGTCAAGAATAAGTATCCGCTTCCCAGAATAGATGATTTGTTTGATCAGTTACAGGGGGCCAGATATTTCTCCAAGATTGACTTACGGTCAGGATATCATCAGGTTTGAGTTCGTGAAAGGGACATTCCGAAGACTGCCTTCAGGACCAGATATGGCCATTTTGAATTCCTAGTCATGTCCTTTGGGCTGACGAATGCTCCCGCAGTATTCATGGACCTGATGAACAACATCTTCAGACCATACCTAGACCTGTTCGTGATAGTGTTTATTGATGATATTCTGGTGTATTCTCGCTCAGAGGCAGACCACCATGATCATTTGCGGACAGTGCTCCAGATTTTCAGGGACCATCAGCTGTATGCCAAGTTCTCTAAATGTGAATTTTCGTTGAACTCAGCAGCCTTCTTGGGGCATATCATGTCGGATGTTGGTATACAAGTAGACACACAGAAAATAGAAGCAGTAAAAACATGGCCCAGACCTACCACTCCAATCGAAGTATGCAGTTTTCTAGATTAGCAGGGTACTACAGAAGATTTGTTGAGGGATTCTCCACCATAGCGGAACCTCTGACTAAGCTGATGCAAAAAGCAGTAAAGTTTCAGTGGACTGAGGCATGTGAGCATAGTTTTCAGGAATTGAAAGACGGGTTGACCTCCACCCCATTGTTAGCATTTCCAAAAGGTACAGAGGGTTATGCAGTTTATTGTGACGCTTCAGATATTGGGTTAGGATGTGTGTTGATGCAGCATGGTAAAGTAATTGCTTATGCTTCCAGATAGCTGAGGAAACACGAAAAGAATTATCCTACCCATGACCTGGAACTAGCCGCAGTGATCCACGCCCTAAAGATATGGAGACATTACTTGTATGGCGTCCATGTGGATATTTTCACTGATCATAAAAGCCTACAGTATATCTTCACCCAGAGAGAGTTGAATTTGCAGCAGCGTCGCTGGTTGGAGTTGTTGAAAGATTATGATGTAAATATTCTGTATCACCCAGGAAGAGCCAACGTAGTAGCAGATGCCCTTAGTCGTAAGTCTATGGGGTGTTTGGCGTACTTGCAGCCCGAGCAGTGGGAATTGACCCGAGAAATACACCAGTTAGCCAGTTTAGCCATTCGTGTAGCAGAAACAGAGGACAACAGAGCAGTAATTTAGAACACCGCAGTGTCGTCATTAGTTGTGGAGGTAAAGGAATGGCAGTATGAAGATCCTGACCTGGTTCAGCTTAAAGACAGAGTTTAGCAAGGAAAAGCGCTGGATTTTTAGGTAATTGAGGATGAAGTGTTGCGATGCAAGGGCCGCCTTTGTGTTCCAGACGTTGTAGGGCTTCGCCAGCAGATTATGGGCGAGGTACATTACGCACGCTATTCTCTCCATCCAGGCACGACGAAAATGTACCACGATATAAAAGAAATCTATTGGTGGCCAGGAATGAAGAAGGGGGTAGCAGAATTCGTAGCTCAGTGTCCCAACTACCAGCAGGTAAAAGCTGAACATCAGAAACCAGGCGAACTGACTCAGGATACAACTGTGCCTCTATGGAAATGGGAAGCAGTAAATATAGATTTTGTAGCAGGATAACCCCGCCCCAGGTATAGATATAATTCGATCTGGGTGATTGTTGACAGACTGACAAAATAAGCTTATTTTATGCCAGTAAGGAATACCTTTTCCACCGAGGATTATGCTGAGTTGTATATCAGAGAAATAGTTAGGTTGCATGGTGTTCCAGTGTCCATTATCTCCGACAGAGGGGCGCAGTTTACAGCTAAATTCTGGCAATCATTTTAGAGAGGCTTGGGGACGCAGGTTAACCTGAGCACAACTTTTCATCCTCAGACAGATGGGCAGGCAGAACGCACCATTCAAATGCTCGAGGATATGTTGAGAGCATGTGTGTTGGATTTCAGAGGTAGCTGGGATGAACATTTACAACTCATTGAGTTCGCCTATAATAACATTTACCATTCAGCTATTCAGATGGTGCCTTATGAGGCATTATATAGGCGAAGGTGAAGATCTCCAGTTGGGTGGTTTGAGGTAGGAGAATCAGCATTGATTGGGCCAGATGTCATTCATCAGTCAGAGGAAAAAGTAAAGCTTATCAGAGAACCTTTACTGACTGCTCAGAGCCACCAAAAGTCTTATGCTGATGTGCGGCGCAGAAACTTGGAATTTAATGTGGGTGATTGGGTGTTTATGAAAGTTTTGCCGATGAAGGGTGTAATGAGATTTGGCAAGAAAGGCAAGCTCAGCCCGAGGTTTGTTGGGCCTTATCAGATTCGCCAAAGAATAGGCCAAGTGGCATATGAGTTAGACTTACCTCCAGAGTTAGAATCTGTCCATCTAGTTTTCCATGTATCAATGCTGATAAGGTGCATAGGAGATCCCTCAAGAATAGTCCCAGTCCAAGATGTTGAGGTTACAGAGGAGTTGGCCTATGAAGAAGTTCCAATAGCCATACTAGACCGGCAGATCCGCAGATTAATAACTAAAGATGTTGTTTCTGCCAAAGTTTTATGGCCTAACAAGAACCGAGAGGAAATGACTTGGGAAGTAGAAGAAAATATGAAAGTTAGATATCCTCAGTTATTTCAAACTTAGTCAGCTAGAAGTATGTTATTATTACTATTTTATGAGTTACAGTATACTCATGTGTACGTGAGATAGTTGACTCTAGTTTATTGTGCAATGGATGCTATAGTATTATATGAAGTACCTGTATTGGACTTTTCTACGTTTCAGGATTTTTGAGATAGTCCATATTACAGGGGAAACTCTGCCGAAATTTTTCCAGAAAAGGTAGAGCAAGTTAAAATTTCTGTAAATGGAAGTTAACATTCGAGGACGAATGTTCTTAACGGGGGAAGGATGTTACACCCCGTAAGTTCTTGACACTTAGTTTTCCTATTCGCATGTTGGTTAAGAGTTTTAGAATGCCATACATGCAAGAAAAGGGCTTGGGGAGAGACCTGACAAGTGCCAAGTCGGAGCGTCGCAAGGCAAATGCGACTTATAAATCGCATTCAACAAATGCGACTTAAAGGCCCCAAGTATATAAGGCCTCTCACCTGTTTTAAATCATTTCCTTACATTTAATTTCCAGTGAACGACCAGTAAACAGGGGAGACGAAGGGTTTTCATTAATTTCCATCTGATTAAGCCGTCAAACGCAGTCCAAACTCGAATTAATTTCGGGTAGCGAAGTATAAAGCTGCCGGGAGCATTCCTACGGAGTTAGTTTCGCGAAATTCAGCCGGCAAATCATCGTCACGCGACCTAAGTTAATTGGAATTGCTCCAAACTAGTGTTAATATACTCCCAGCATTAAAGTGAGTATTTCTCCCATCTAGACCCCCGAGAAATAGCGAGTTTTTAGTCGTTCTTCGATAAGTCAAAGAATAGGCAGTAGGTATAACCATAATATGGTTTCTTTTCAAAATAATAGTAGAATTAATTCTATTCTTTCGTTAATATGAATACAGTTTGGAGAAATAGCTGAATACTAGCCGAGCTACGCCAGTTAATCAAAAAGTCGACAGTTGAGGTATGTAAAGCCAGTTTCGTTCGGCAAGCTAGTAGTTTCAGTATAGAAAAATAGTACAAATTCTAGTAGAATATTTCAGAAGTCATATATTATATTCAGTATGAGTTCAGTAAGCATGCTAGAATTATTATACAGTGTTCAGCATGAAACTCAGTAAAACAGTATAACTCCCAGCAGAATATTCCAGAAATATTATTTCAGACGCAGTATATCTCAATATCAGATTCAGTATATTTCAGTATCAGATTCATCATACTTCAGTATCAGATTCAGTATATTTCAGTATGACATTCAGAAAAGAATACCAGAATATAAATATTATTATCAGATTCAGTATATATATATTACATGCGGTTATTGCTATCTGTGGAGACATGATTGTTCTGTGTTGGGCACCCTTTGAGTTTCCTTGACCGCACCAGGGTTAATAGCTGTGTCGACTCGCCCGCCAGAGGGTGAGGATACGTCGCTCTACGGAGTGGCATGTCGTCCGCCAGCCGACGAAGATGGGATGTAGATTCCCCATAGCAGGCTGATCAGCACTATACCACACCCCATGTCAAGCACTTCCGCTCGGAGTGCAGATTACAGTTTTCAGATTACATATTTCATATTTCAGATTTTAGGAGTCCTCCGGACTCAGATACAACTATAGTCAGGGGCCCAGCGAGCCCAAGTTGCATACCCAGGGGCCGGCTGGATGCTCATAGTTACTAGGTGGATGGTAAGACCTGGGTAGGGGTATATAGATTGTGTGTTGGTTGATACCTTACGGCTTATGGGGGCTGGTAAGGTTCTTGTATGCTATGTTATGTTAGTTATTAATAGATAGAAAGTAGACCTCCATATTATCAGGTATGACTCTTACTCTCTTCAGTAAAGTTACGCTCTTTTCAGTCAGTCTCAGCCCGTCTCCTATTACTTCAGTATCTATCAGTATTATTGTTTGCTTTTAGTTATTTTCAGTTATTGCTTTGCATACTCAGTACTAGTGGTAATGACGCCCGTATTGGGGCGCTGCATTACTTTCCTGCAGGTACTCATAGATGAGGAGCAGATCCCTCGTAGTTCTAGCCAACATACAGATTCTTCAGCTCCTATCGTACGGAGCTTGACAGCTAAAGGTTTACTTCCCTTTTTTTTGTACAGTATGGGTAGGCCGGGGCCCTGTCCCGACCCTCTTATTATTCTTAGAGGCTTGCGGATTGTATATTCCCTGTGGATAGTTGTACCGTTCGTGTGGGGCCGTGTGTATGTTTTTAGTTTGCATGTGATGCCTGTGTGGGGCCTTGTTCAGTTGTCAGTTGGTGACCTTGTCGGTCACAGATCAGCTTAGCACTTGATTCTACTTTTCAGTGATAACTAGTCAGCATGGTACCTTGTCGGCCCGCATAGGTTCCCTTATGTTCAGTTGTTTTGGGTAGCTGTTATATTCCTACAGGTGGCTGTAGGCCTTGTCGGCCGGAGGCTGTATTTACAGTCGTTGTATAGCCCGTTGTTTTCATAAATCCAGAATTAGAGCCAGCCTGACACCCGAAGTTCTTAGGGTCAGCAGTCCAGCAGACCAGGTCCTAGTAGGGCACTAGGTGCCAGTCATGCCTCCCAAGGCGGGGCGTGATACAAACCTAGGTATGTGGGGTTATCAATGAGGGATTCCTTCCATCTTCATGCCCCTTTGGATGTTGTTGAAATTTCTTCATGTTCATTTATAAAATTAGTTGTTCCTTAATCCAATACATGTTACCATGATTAGAGTTCCATATTTCTATCAAGTCTCTTATGAAATTATGAATTCTACATTTTCAAGCATGATTATGAACTCTTATCGGTATATTCGAATTGAGTTGGATTATATGGTTCTATTGTGAATTCAAGTACCTTAAGTTTTAAATTATGTTTTTATGATCATGATGCATGACTTTTACGTGAATCCTTCAAGAATTTATGAATTTAAAGATATGGTGATTTTCTCAAGTATGCATAACTTTCATGAATATCAATGTTATGTTTATGATCGACTCACGGGCCTTGTTCATGGCTAGTTCATGTGTTTCAAGCATGTTTATGTACCTCATGATATTAAACTATCCCATGCAAGTTCAAGTATGTTTTCACGATAATGAATATAAGCCATGTGCATTTTTTTAAAAGTAGTGTCTAGCATCGAGTAGACTAGGGGTTCAAGCAAATCCCAAGTCTCAGAACTACATTCCACCATAGGTATATATTCATGTTCAAACCCTACGAGGATTCACAAGAGATATCACGCCTTAATCGTTCCTAGCCTTAACAAGCTTGGGACAACTCTGCCCACTTGAGCAAAATAGTTCGGGCATCATGTAAGCTTTATCATGATGGTTTCGGTTAAGATTGGAAGTATCCTATTGTTCCTCATGTTTTAAGTTGCTCGTGTTCATATCTTATGATACCACATCTTGTAGTATATTTGACTCATTGAACAATTTACGAGTTTCACTTATGTTTTCAAGTATGGCACCCTATATGATTTCTATTTCTAAACCTTGGGTCATTACGTTCAGCTTATGATGAATAGCTCATGATTATGTTTATTTTAGATATATGGCTTTTAGCATGTATCCCTTACTCTCATGATCTATCTTGATTAATATTTCATGGTCTCAAACTATCATTTGACTAGCATGTTTTACTTTCTCTATATACTCAGTACATTCCAAGTACTGACCGTATTCTATGCTATATCGTCTCATGATATAGGTTCGGGTGATCCTTCTCGATCCCGACTTTGGCTCGCCCCTGCTCATATCAGCTCAGTTTCCAGCCTTGGTGAGTCCTCATCTTCTGAGGATAATTATTGACACCTAATTTTGATCTCCCTACGCCACGTCTAAGCTGCGTATATATATATATATATATATGCATGTTTGGAAGTTCCCCTTTTAACATAATTGTTTGATCCACATCTGTAATATTTTAGTATTAAAATGATACATATTTAACTTTTGCATAATTTTTTTATCGTTTATACATTTTTCAAGTTATACTTTTAAAATAAATTATAGTGCATTTGTTTCAAGTTATTAATTTTCATTATTATATGTAATCACGTCATATATAATATCTTGCACAATACATACTTTCAATAAAATAATTTTTTTATTTTTAAAATATAATTTTACTTAATTTTTATAATTAATTTCATAATAATATTATTTATATAGTTTTATAGTAAATTACGCTATTATGTTATTGATTTGCTAAAATTTTACATAAGTGTAGTACTTTATTAATATAGCAGCTTAATTCAATCTTAACCCAATTTATTTAGCCGTTTTGTATTTAATATATGTCAATTCTAACCATTTCTAAATCAATTTTGACTACTTTTTAAACCTCCAATTCAGTTTAACCCAATTAAGTCCTACCTATTAACCCAATCTGCGACCCGATCATAACCCGTAATCTGACCCATTAACTTATCCTTTAATTGCAGCCCCGCATTTCACCTGATCCTATGACCTAGATTAAACCCTATGCTTTTTCCCTTTTTGATCTACCAACACCCCAAAATCAATTTTTTTTTTCACACACTCATCCTCACAGCAGCCGCCTTCTCTCCTTCTCCGTTCATCTTCTCTGGCGAAACCAGGCAGCCGCCTCCTCTTCTTCTCCATTCGTCTTCTTCGGCGAACCAGCAGTCGCATGGCACTGCTGCATCTCCCCTGTCCCTCTCTCTTCTTCTCCACACCAACGAACCACCTATCGCCTTTCATCTCTCACAGTTTTAGGCAAATCACGGACGCCGACTTACCAAACCAGCGCTGCAACTTGACGAGCATGTGGTAAAATACCAAACTCAGCTGCCACCCTCACTTCCTTCACTTCCTCATCACATCTCAATCGCAAACCTTAACCGAACACCGAAAAATTGAACTACCACCACCCGTCGTCCTCGGCTATGACACTACGGGCCTTCATGTTACCTTTAATTGATTTTAAGCATCTGCAATACTTTGAAAAGTAGGGAAATTATGTTTGTCCTCATTTCCAATACTTAAGAGTTAGAATGGATTTATAAATCTATCACCGGTATGATATTGTTGCCTCGATTCATGTTTTCCTCTATATAGATTCTAAGACATAATATTTTTGTATTATGGTATTGTGTTTTGGCTTGATTCTGTTAATTAGTCCGTGAATAGAATTTGTACATGTGTTCTACATGTTTGCCTAATTTTTATTTTTATTTTTTTTGAAATTGACAACATGTTTGCCTAATTCTCATTTTCAATTTGAATATTTGGAAGTTTGTTAAAGACTTGTCTGAGCTTTTGTGCTACGATTGATCTGGATGACAATTCATCTCCTTCTTTGTCTAAGTATCGATTTGTGATCACCTATGATTCTGTTCTTCGTAAACAAATTATCTCATTTTATTAATGAGCTTTGCTTATTCTATTTGGAGATAATCTTCATGTCTTTCCTCAATTATGTTCTATAAATGATTTCCTTATAGTCTATCTGTATGACAACTATGATACTTTGCTATTTTGTTGAGATCTTACTGGTTTGCACCGTTTTAATATATTTACTGTAGTTAAGAGATATCTTGATTATATTTGGTAAACTGAGGATAGTTGATTTTGTCTATTTCATTTGGACGGATTTACACCTAATTAATTGATTATTGCACTATTTTGATTTGGTGATTCTGGACTGTTTAGTACTTGATCATTTTAGGTAAACTTTGATGACAATAATTAGTTTATTGTTACACCCCGTAAAATTTCCAACACATAGATGGCCTATTCGCGTGTTGGTTAAGAGTATTTGAAATCCATACATGCTAGAAAAAGGGCACGGGAAAAGACCGGATGAGAAACCTGTTGAACCATCGCGGAAGGAGCCAGGGCAGAGCCCCTCCACGATGGCAACGTGTCACGGAGGTGGAGCCTCTGCGTTGGCTTAGTGACACGTTGTCCCTGTCCAGGCCCAACTATATAAGCCCTCCACTTCAGTTTTAAAAGTTATTTTTCATATAATTTCCAGTAAGGTCAAGGGAAAACAGAGGGAGACGAGGTTTCTTGGTAATTTCCTTCCGATTACGCCGTCAAACGCTGTCCAAACTCAAATTTACTCCAGATACCGAGGTATTAAGAAGTGAGGAGCATTCCTACGGATTTAGTTTCGCGAAATTCGGCCGGCGAATCATCGTGCTACCGAACTAAGGTAAGTAGAATTGCTCCAAATTAGTGTCAATATACTCCTAGCCTTAAAGTGAATATTTCTCCCTTCTGGACTTTCGAGAAATAGCGAGTTTTTGACAGTCTTTCGATAAGCCAAAGTTTAGATTATAAATATATCAAAAGTGACGTTTTCTTTTAGAATATTGGTGTATTTGATTCTAATTGACATGTATATGAATGTAGTTGGGAGAAACAGCAGAAGTACCGACAAAAATCACATCGGTCAGTCGGGTACTCAGAAACCAGGTATGTAAAGGTATTCTTTCGGTAAGCCAGGAAGTACAGTCTAGAAAATAAATAGAATAAAGGCTATTAACAGATACCCAGCGTACAGGAACGATTTTAGTACAATTTCCAGCAAGCATGCTAGCATATCGTTACGTATCATGCGATAATCAGAATAACGGATAGTTAGATGATTTTAGATAGTAATGTGGCATCCGCTAGTAACCCAGCATGTTCTTACGTAATACCCAGAATAGAAGTTGTAATAGCAGTATAATGAGTTAGCAAGACTATAGATAGTATGTATTACATTTGTTGATATTGTATCCGGTAATAGATGGCACATTTTATATTATTGAGCTATATCCAGTTATAAATGGCATGTTCTATGTTATTGAGTTATATCCAGATGTAATCAGATCAGTAATCAGATATAGAAATAGCTCCAGATACAGATGTAGCTCCAGAAATAAATATGGCTCTAGAAACTGATATAGCTTCAGATCAAGGATAACAATAATCAGATAAACAGATAAGGGCTAGGTAGCAGTTAGTCCAGCAATCAGAAACAGTGTAAAGTAGGATATAGCATCAGTTGTTTGATACAGACTGGCCTTGAAATAAAAGAAGAGAATATGACTAGTATTTTTCATTTGAGCATGCTTGCTGTGTATGTGTTTTGCATGTTGAGACTTGTTATGGCATGTGGGCACCCTTTAGCATCCCCGCCGCCCCTGGGTTATAGCTGTGTCGATACCAGATTCAGATACCGCCCCCAGTTGGGCGATGTCGTCTGCCTAGAAGACGATGATGGCCGACCACCATAATAATACGGTCCAGATTACCCTGCTTACAGGGGCAGTTCAGTTTACTCTGCGCAGAGCCAGATTACCCTATTTACAGGGGCAGATTACTCTGTGTGTGCTTGTGGCTGGGGGCAGTTTCAGATACAGATTTTTATAAAATTACCCTGTCGCGTGTTTACACCCAAGGGCAGTTTCAGTCACAGATACAGCAGAAGATTACCCCATTGAGCACTTGCGCCCAGAGGCAGGAGTCTCCGGACTCAGACACAGTTTATTGTTAGAGGCCAAAGCCTGAGCTGCGTACCCAAGGGGGCCGGTAGGAGGAGCTCACAGTTACCAGATGAGTGAAGTGACTCATTTTTGGTTAGTTTAGACCCGTGTAGGGGTAAATAGATTGTTCTTTTGGTTGGCACCTTCCGGCTTATAGGGGTCGGTCAGGTATTGTGTGTATTTATATGTATATCTATATGTGCTATTAGATACTGATAGGTAGTAGGACGACACGTCGTCAGGTACGCCCAATTTAGTTGCAGAATAGGTAAACTCTCCCCAGTTATCCTCAGCCAGATAGACTCAGCTACTTCCTGCTTATATGTCATGTTATTGTTGCTACCCATTTCAGTTGTATACTTCAGTTTGCTTTACATGCTCGGTACCTTTGGTACTGACGCCCGTGGGGGTGCTTCATTGCTTGCCTGCAGGTACACATAGACGAGGAGTCGATCCCTCGTGATCCAGTCAGCAAAGTTATCAGCTCCTATCCTCCGGAGTTAGACAGTCGGAGGTTGCTCCTATTTTCTTTTGATTACACTTTGGGTAGGTCGGGGCCCTATCTCGATCATTCTATTATTACCTCCTAGAGGCTTGCAGTTTGATGTTTCCCTGTCATTAGTTGTGTTAGTCGTGTGGGGCCATAGTCTGATGGTAGTGGTGACCTTGCCGGTCACGTAGTCATTCAGTATTTTATTATATTGTGTTAAAGATAACTAGACAGCATGGTGGCCTTGTCGGCCCCCATAGGTTTCCCTATATGAGATGATTCTAGTTAGCTGATGATACAGTACAGGTGGCTATAGGCCCAGTCGGCCGGAGGCTATATTTATAGCCGTTATATAGCCCGTTGTTTCCTTGAATTTGAGTTAGAGCCAGTCAGGCACCAGATGTGCTTAGGCTCAGTAGTCTAGCAGTTCAGGTCCTAATAGGGCACCAGGTGCCAGTCATACCCCCCAAGGCAGGGCGTGACAAACTTGGTATCAGAGCAGTTCGTGTCCCAGGGAGTTTGCAAGTCGTGCTAAGTAGAGTCTTGTCTATGGATGTGTTGTGCACCACATACTATAGGCAGGATGCTGCGAGGCATAATAGGATGGTTACCCTTCTTTCATACTCATTCGTGCCATAGCACAATACAGTATAGGGTTGGTTCTTTGAAACTTACCAGCCTCTTTGTCTACAGATACTATGGCAGATCAGTGGCACCCTGCTACAGGCAGGAGATTAGATACAGCGGCAGGCGAAGGCACCCGCAGGATGCCTCACTTACAGCCAGATTCAGCCCGGTCTGAGGGCGATACGGAGGTGTCATCTCGACCCTCCCAGCAGTCTCCGCCTCGCCAGACACCATTTGAGGTAGCACCGCCTCCCACAGCTCCTGCACCTACTTCATCTTATCAGGAGCTACGTAGTGCGGTGGTTATGTTGACCCAGATGCTAGCTACTCAGCGTTAGCCAATACCACCTGAAGCAACAGAATCCCTAGGTGGGCCAGGTAGTTCCAGGGTTAGAGAATTCTTGGCATTGGGACCCCCGCAGTTCATTGGGTCAGATCAAGCAGAGGACCCCCAGGATTTCCTAGATCAGATGTAGAGAATTTTCTGGGTTATGCATGTGACCCCTACAGAATCAGTTGAGCTGGCAGTGTTTCGGTTGCGGGACATAGTTGTATTATGGTACGAGAGTTGGGAAAGGTCTCGAGGGAGAGATATTGCCCCTCCGACCTGGTCCAGCTTCTCGGAGGCCTTCCTGGACCACTACTTACCCCGGGAGGTCAGACAGGCCCGGATGGACCAGTTCTTACACTTAGAGCAGGGGGGCCAGGAGCGTCCTGAGTATTCTTTACAGTTCGACTCCTTATCCCGCTATGCTCCAGCATTTGTGGACACCATGTCGTCCAGAGTCCATCGCTTTATTATGGGCCTGAATTCAGATTACATAGAGACATGTATGATGACTACTTTGAGAGAGGACATGGACATAGCCAGGGTACAGGTCTTCGCACAGACAATTGAGGGCCTGAGACAGCGGCAGCGGGGCGACAGGCAAGCGACTTCAGAGCAGCGCTATAGAAATAGACCCGCTGAGATTCAGGGGGAAACCCCTAGGGGGCCGAGACTACGGTTTTTAGATAGGCCACCTAGATCCTTATCTCCGGTACAGCAGCAGAGAGGCAGATTTGTTCGCCGGAGTCAGTTAGAGTCCGGTAGCAGTTTACGGACAGTAGCATCACCTCAGCAGTGGAGGGAAGAACAGAGTAGGTTTGCACCTACCCCTTGTCCAATATGCCACCGACCCCATTCTGGAGCCTGCAGGCAAGGCTTCTCAGGATGCTACTGCTGCGGACAGGAAGGGCATTTAATGAGAGATTGTCCGGCCAGAGGACAGGGTAGCCGGGATAGTTTGGATATAGCATCAACGGGGCCACGAGCTCCAGCAGCCTCAGCAGGGCGCAGACCCTCAGGTTCAGCAAATAGAGGCCGAGGTTGATCAGGAGCCTCTAGCTCAGTTGCAGGCCCCAGCCGTACCTATGCATTACCAGGGAGGCAGGATTCAGAGGCATCTCCCGACGTGGTCACAGGTATATTGATTATCTGCTCATCCCCTGTTTATGTATTAATTGATCCAGGTCTACCTTGTCATATATTACACCATTTGTGGCCCAGAAGTTGGGTATCGAACTAGAATTGCTTCAGCAGCCCTTTTCAGTGCTTACACCGGTCGGTGACTCGATTACAGCTAAAAGAGTTTACCGAGGATGTACGGTAGAGGTTGCTGATCTCTAGACCACAGTAGACTTAATAGAACTTGAGATGGTCGACTTCGATGCCATTATGGGTATGGACTGGTTAGTGCCATGCTATGCCAATTTAGAATGCTGGACCAAGACGGTCCGATTTCACTTTCCGGGGGAAGCAGTGCGAGAGTGGAAAGGGGGCACAGCTACGCCAAAAGGTAGGTTTATTTCCTACCTTCAGGCGAGAAAATTAATAGCAAAGGGATGTATTTACCACCTAGTTAGAGTCCAGGACGTTGGGGTGGAACCTCCGACTCTTCAGTCTATTCCAGTGGTCAATGAATTCCCTGACGTATTTCCAGATGAGTTGCCTGGTATCCCTCCCGAAAGGGAGATAGATTTTGCAATTGACTTGTTGCCAGGGACTCAACCTATATCCATTCCCCTGTATCGCATGGCACCAGCTGAGCTTAGAGAGTTGAAAGAGCATTTAAAAGATTTGCTTGACAAAGGCTTTATCAGGCCTAGTACTTCCCCGTGGGGTGCGCCAGTTCTGTTTGTAAGAAAGAAAGATGGCTCACTCCATATGTGTATAGACTACCGGCAGCTGAATAAGGTAACGGTTTAAAACAAATACCCGCTCCCTAGAATAGATGATTTGTTTGACCAGTTGCAGGGGGCCAGATGTTTCTCTAAGATAGATCTGAGGTCCGGATACCACCAGGTCCGAGTTCGTGAGAGGGACATTCCAAAGACTGCTTTCAGGACCAGATATGGTCACTTTGAATTTCTAGTCATGTCTTTTGGGCTAACGAATGCTCCCGCAGTGTTTATGGACCTGATGAACAGCATATTCAGACCGTATTTGGATCTGTTCGTGATAGTATTTATCGATGATATTCTGGTATATTCTCGTTCAGAGACAGATCACCAGAACCATTTACAAACAGTACTCCAGATCCTTAGGGACCGTCTGTTGTACGCCAAGTTTTCTAAGTGTGAGTTCTGGCTGAACTCAGTTGCCTTTTTGGGGCATATCATGTCGGATGCTAGTATTCAGGTGGACACACAGAAAATAGAGGCGGTCAAAACATGGCCCAAACCTACCACTCCGGTCGAGGTCCGCAGTTTCCTGGGTTTAGCAGGGTATTACCGGAGATTTGTTGAAGGATTCTCCACTATAGTAGCACCTCTGACAAAGCTAACACAGAAAGCAGCAAAATTTCAGTGGACGGAGGCATGTGAGCAAAGTTTTCAAGAATCGAAAGACAGATTGACCTCCGCTCCAGTACTAGCATTGCCGGAGGGAATTGATGGGTATGCGGTGTATTGCGACGCTTCAAGTATCGGACTGGGTTGTGTGCTAATGCAGCATGGAAAGGTAATTTCTTATGCTTCCAGACAGCTGAGGAAGCACGAAAAGAACTATCCGACCCATGACCTGGTTTAGCCGCAGTGATCCACGCCTTAAAGATATGGAGATATTACTTGTATAGCGTCCATGTGGATATTTTCACAGATCATAAGAGCCTACAGTATATCTTCACTCAGAGGGAGCTGAATTTGCGACAGCGTCGCTGGTTGGAGTTATTGAAAGATTATGATGTGGACATTCTGTATCATCCGGGGAAAGCCAATGTAGTAGTAGATGCTCTCAACCGTAAGTCAATGGGGAATTTAGCGTATTTGCGACCCGAGAAGCGGGAGTTAACCAAGGAAATTCATCAGCTAGCTGGTTTAGCCGTTCGAGTAGTAGAAACAGAAAATAACAGAGCGGTGATTCAGAACTCTGCTGTGTCATCGTTAGTTACAGAGGTAAAAGAACGGCAGTACGAGGACCCTGACTTAGTCCAGCTCAGAGATAGAGTTCAGAAAGGTAAGGAGCCAGATTTCCAAGTAACTGAGGATGAAGTGCTACGTTGTAAGGGCCGCCTATGTGTCCCAAATGTTTCAGGGCTTCGCCAGCAGATCATGCATGAGGTACATTACGCTCGCTATTCCCTCCATCCAGGAGCAACGAAAATGTACCACGACATCAGAGACATCTACTGGTGGCCAGGTATGAAAGCTGAAATAGCTGAATTTGTATCTAGATATCCTAACTGCCAGCAGGTGAAAGCAGAACACCAGAAACCGGGCGGTCTGACGCAGGATATAGTCGTGCCTTTGTGGAAATGGGAAGCGATAAATATGGATTTTGTAACAGGGTTACCCCGTACCAGACATAGACACGATTCTATTTGGGTAATAGTTGACAGGCTGACAAAATCAGTTCATTTCCTGCCAGTGAAGGCTACCTTCTCGCCCGAGGACTATGCCGAATTATATATCAGAGAAATAGTTAGATTACATGGAATGCCGGTGTCTATTATTTCAGACCGAGGAGCACAGTTTACAGCTAGATTTTGGCAGTCGTTCCAGAGGGGTCTGGGAACGCAGATTAATCTGAGCACAGCATTCCACCCTCAGACAGATGGGCAAGCAGAACAAACTATCCAGATGCTCGAAGATATGCTACGAGCATGTGTACTAGATTTTGGGGGTAGTTGGGATGAGCATCTGCAGTTGATTGAATTTGCCTATAATAACAGTTATCATTCAGCTATCCAGATGGCGCCCTTTGAAGCATTATACGGGCGAAAATGTAGATCACATGTCGGCTGGTTTGAAGTGGGGGAGACAGCGCTGATTGGGCCGGATATTATTCGGCGATCAGAAGAGGCGGTGAAGCTTATTAGAGAACGCCTACTGGCTGCTCAGAGCCGCCAGAAGTCTTATGCGGATATGCGGCGCAGAAATCTAGAATTTGCAGTGGATGACTGGGTATATTTGAAAGTATCTCCGATGAAAGGGGTGATGAGATTTGGCAAGAAAGGCAAGCTTAACCCGAGGTTCAATGGGCCATATCAGATTCAGCGGAGAATAGGCCGAGTTGCATACGAATTGAACTTACCTCCAGAGTTAGCGTCTGTTCACCCAGTATTCCATGTATCTATGTTGAGGAAGTTCGTAGGAGACCCTTCCACAGTTGTTCCAGTTCAGGATGTCCAGGTCACAGAAGAGTTAGCATATGAAGAGGTTCCAGTAGCCATCTTAGACAGACAGATTCGTAGATTGAGAACTAAAGATATTGCGTTTGTCAAGGTATTGTGGCGTAACAGGAACCGAGAGGAGATGACCTGGGAGGCGGAGGAAGATATGAAGACTAGATACCCTCATTTATTTCAAGCCTAGTCAGGCGACAAATATGTTAGTATTATTATCTTATGCAGTGCCTTATAGTATATATAAATGAGTAAGTCTATTTTAATCTGTCATTTAAATACTATAGTATTATGTGGAGTACTGTATGGGACTTTTCTGCATTTCAGGTTTTTGGGATAGTCCATATTACAGGGGAAACTCTGTCGAATTTTTTTTTTCTAGAAACAAGTTGGGTAAGTTGAGAAGTCCTCTAGATAGAAGTTTACATTCGAGGACGAATGTTCTTAAGGGGGGGAGAATGTTACACCCCGTAAAATTCCCAACACATAGCTGGCCTATTCGCGTGTTGGTTAAGAATATTTGAAATCCATACATGCTAGAAAAAGGGCCTGGGAAAAGACCGGACGAGAAACCTGTCGAACCATCGCGGAAGGAGCCGGGACAGAGCCCCTCCGCGATGGCAACGTGTCACGGAGGTGGAGCCTCTGCATTGGCTCCGTGACACGTTAGCCCTGTCCAGGCCCAACTATATAAGCCCTCCACTTCGGTTTTAAAAGTTATTTTTCATATAATTTCCAGTAAGGTCGAGGGAAAACAGAGGGAGACGAGGTTTCTTGGTAATTTCCTTCCGATTACGCCGTCAAATGCGGTCCAAACTCAAATTAACTCCAGATACCGAGGTATTAAGCAGTGAGGAGCATTTCTACGGATTTAGTTTCATGAAATTCGGCCGGCGAATCGTCGTGCTACCGAACTAAGGTAAGTGGAATTGCTCCAAATTAGTGTCAATATACTCCTAGCCTTAAAGTGAATATTTCTCCCATCTGGACTTTTGAGAAATAGCGAGTTTTTGACCGTCTTTCGATAAGCCAAAGTTTATACTATAAATATATCGAAAGTGACATTTTCTTTTAGAATATTGGTATATTTTATTCTAATTGACATGTATATGAATGTAGTTGGGAGAAACAGCAGAAGTACCAACGGAAATCACATCGGTCAGTCGGGTACTCAGAAACCAGGTATGTAAAGCTATTCTTTCGGTAAGCCAGGAAGTACAGTCTAGAAAATAAATAGAATAAAGGCTATTAACAGATACCCAGCGTACAGGAACGATTTTAGTACAATTTCCAGCAAGCATGCTAGCATATCATTACGTATCATGCGATAATCAGAATAACGGATAGTTAGATGATTTTAGATAGTAATGTGGCATCCGCTAGTAACCCAACATGTTCTTACGTAATACCCAGAATGGAAGTTGTAATAGCAGTATAATGAGTTAGCAAGACTATAGATAGTATGTATTACATTTGTTGAGATTGTATCCGGTAATACATGGCACATTTTATATTATTGAGCTATATCCAGTTATAAATGGCATGTTCTATGTTATTGAGTTATATCCAGATGTAATCAGATCAGTAATCAGATATAGAAATAGCTCCAGATACAGATGTAGCTCCAGAAATAGATATGGCTCTAGAAACTGATATAGCTTTAGATCATGGATAACAATAATCAGATAAACAGATAAGGGCTAGGTAGCAGTTAGTCCAGCAATCAGAAACAGTGTAAAGTAGGATATAGCATCAGTTGTTTAATACGGACTGGCCTTGAAATAAAAGAAGAGAATATGACTAGTATTTTTCATTTGAGCATGCTTGTTGTGTATGTGTTTTGCATGTTGAGACTTGTTATGGCATGTGGGCACCCTTTAGCATCCCCGCCGCCCCTGGATTATAGCTGTGTCAATACCAGATTCAGATACCGCCCCCAGCTGGGCGATGCCGTCCGCCTAGAGGACGATGATGGCCGACCACCATAATAATACGGTCCAGATTACCCTTCTTACAGGGGCAGTTCAGTTTACTCTGCGCAGAGCCAGATTACCCTGTTTACAGGGGCAGATTACTCTGTGTGCGCTTGTGGCCGGGGGAAATTTCAGATATAGATTTTTATAAAATTACCCTGTCGCGTGTTTACACCCAAGGGCAGTTTCAGTTACAGATACAGCAGAAGATTACCCCGTTGAGCACTTGCACCCAGAGGCAGGAGTCTCCGAACTCAGACACAATTTATTGTCAGAGGCCAAGGCCTGAGCTGCGTACCCAAGGGGGCCGGTAGGAGGAGCTCACAGTTATCAGATGAGTGGAGTGACTTATTTTTGGTTGGTTTAGACCCGGGTAGGGGTAAATAGATTGTTCTGTTGGTTGGCACCTTCCGGCTTATGGGGGTCGGTCAGGTATTGTGTGTATTTATATGTATATCTATATGTGCTATTAGATACTGATAGGTAGTAGGACGACACGTCGTCAGGTACGCCCAGTTTAGTTGCAGAATAGGTAAACTCTCCCCAGTTATCCTCAGCCAGATAGACTCAACTACTTCCTTCTTATATGCCATGTTATTGTTGCTATCCATTTCAGTTGTATACTTCAGTTTGCTTTACATGCTCGGTACCTTTGGTACTGATGCCCGTGGGGGCGCTGCATTGCTTGCCTGCAGGTACACATAGACGAGGAGTCGATCCCTCGTGATCCAGTCAGCAGAGTTATCAGCTCCTATCCTCCGGAGCTAGACAGTCGGAGGTTGCTCCTATTTCCTTTTGATTACAGTTTGGGTAGGTCAGGGCCCTGTCCCGATCATTCTATTATTACTTTCTAGAGGCTTGCAGTTTGATGTTTCCCTGTCGTTAGTTGTGTTGGTCGTGTGGGGCCATAGTCTGATGGTAGTGGTGACCTTGTCGGTCACGTAGTCATTCAGTATTCTATTATATTGTGTTAAAGATAACTAGACAGCATGGTGGCCTTGTCGGCCCGCATAGGTTTCCCTATATGAGATGATTCTGGTTAGCTGATGATACAGTACAGGTGGCTATAGGCCCAGTCGGCCGGAGGCTGTATTTACAGTCGTTATATAGCCCATTGTTTCCTTGAATTTGAGTTAGAGCCAGCCAGACACCAGATGTGCTTAGGCTCAGTAGTCTAGCAGTTCAGGTCCTAATAGGGCACCAGGTGCCAGTCATACCCCCCAAGGCGGGGCGTGACATTTATGGTAAACTTTGAATAATTTATTTTCCTTTCCCTCTTAAATTTAAATTCGTGTGACAGCTTTCAGCGCTATATTCTTATCAAAACTAATATAATCTCATTGATTGATTGTACTTATTTTATTTTAGGAAAGTCTTTCGGGATTCATGCATTCTTTCAATTACCTCTTAAAATAATCGTGGTTAGGCTATTCTTGAAAAGTGGTATTCTAGTTATGGTAATCCCTAAGGATTGTTTCCTTTTTCTTCTTGGATGTGATTCATGACAACTTTATATATTATTTATGATCTATTTCTTCTTAAAATTTGAATTGGGATCACTCTACATGCTATTTATGGTAAATTTTAATAAGTTCTACACTTAATTGATTCATTTATGTTAAACAATTCCATGATTGATTTCTTCTGAATATTTTCTTCTCCCCTTAACCCCTTCGAGTGGTTTATTCTCTTTCCTTATTGTGAGTATAGTCTGGTAACAACATGCTAAGTTACTTACCTATTTTAGAAAAATCTTAACGAATTACAAGCTAAATTGATTTGTTCTATTCCTGGAAGATCTTTTATGATTTATGCTCTTTTTTAATTATTTCAAAATAATTGTATGACAACTTTAATATTTGTTTGCTTTGGTAATTGGATTTTTTGTGCATAATTGATTTTGACTACGTTAAGTATGGTAAATATGATTTATTTTATATATATGAATATATGTGATTTGATTAGTCTTTTTCGTTAACTAATTTAGTTGATTATGGTAAATAATTATTTGATTAGTCTCTTGTTAATATTTATTTGATTATGATAAATAATTCTTGGATTATTCTTGTTAATTAAAGAAAGTCTTTTAATTGATTATGATTTAATATTGTTTCCTTTTCAAAACTCATTTCTACTAATTGACTATATAAGTATATCATTCTCCTCTCTTTTAATTCATGGAGACATCACTTATTCTTGGTGAGACAACTTTATTTTCTTTAACATTTGGACACTCCTAATTCTCCACTAGTATATTCATCTAAACTTCTCCTATTCTAATTTATATTCGATCCTCACTAGCTCTTTAACAATGCAGCTTTTGGTTCTTTTCCTTTACACTCAAACACTAGCAATATAGGTATCCAAATGCTAGCTTTGCTTCTTTTCCTTCGATGATTTTTATGACACTTCTTATTTCTTAATTTTTTTTCCAACTATTTAGTCCATTAAAATATGCAATATTTTTTTATTTGTTTATTTTAATCGTTGGTCAATATGACATGATTCATGTTTAAATTATGTCTATTTAGTTTGTTTATTGATTTCTTTATGTCTATATGAAAAGCATGAGTTATATTCATAATTCATAATTGTGATATTCATGTTCTTGCCTATATATGCATACTACTGCATATATCTATGTTCTTGTGTTTGTTTAGTTTGTTAAAGAGGTTTTCTTTAATCTCATTCGAAGAGTTCGTTGGGGCTTTGGGAGTTTGGGAAGCAAACTTTGTCACCATATCTTTGATGCCGTAGTTATTTAAATTTTGCATTGTATTTTATAATATTTGTAATCAAGCACTAAATAATGGAAAAGGGATGTTAAAGGGGGTTGGAAATTGCTTGCTAGCTTTTTAAAATTTTTAGTGTCCTACAAGCTTATATTTATTTATTTCTTACAATTTTTGTTTTAATAAATCACTGTCCTGATCTGCTTTTCTCTACTTGAACTAGGCAGTATGTGTTTTTTATATATATAATTATTAATTTTATGTAAATACTATCCCTTAACATATAATTATTGGAAAAGTAAAGGAATTACGAGGTCTAATTTCAAACTTTTAAAAATCAAGCCGACCTTTCTCCCCGGAAGTAACATCAACCCGAGATTTTAAAGGGATTATGTGTAAAGTGATTATGTGTATTTATATGCAAATATTTATTTGCTTATATTTCAAGATTCAAATCTTTATTTAATTTTTAAAATTTATATTTTCAACTTAAAACCGGCCTCCAATCAATTTATTGCTAAGGTTGAGGACCACAATTCATATTATCGTATTGTCATCCCGATAAAGCGACAAATATTTTTTTATATTTTAAAAAAGTCTCATATTTTGTTTAACATTCTACATACATTTAGATTTTTGACGATTGATTTTAATTTGCAACGTCTCTCTTTTATTTTTGTTTTAGACTGCTAGAATTTTTATATAAATTTTAAGTTGCAAAATTTTTTTAAAAAATTAATATGCAGTATATTTGTCAATATTGTTTTAATATTTTTTTTCTCGCTTGTCTGAATACTTTAACTTCTTTAGTTGCGAATCAAACTGCTCTATCACTTAAATTTTGTATTTATTAGTGCATTAATATGATCTATATTAAGATATTCATTTGATTTTAAAAATAATTTTTTATATGTCTAATGAGAAAAATAAATTAATTATTATTTCATCACATGGTGCATGATTTAATTTATATTTAATTTTATTTAATTTATGTTAAAATAATTAATTTAATTGTCTAATGTAGTTTATAAATTTTTGAATATTATCTTTCTATTTTGATAAGTTTGCAAACCTAATTATTTTATTACTTAAGTTTTATATTAATTTAATTTAAGTTGAAATATTTATTTGTCTTAAAATAACCTTTATATGTCTGATTAGTAAATAACTTAATTATTTTTTTATCACGTAATTAATAAATGATATAATTTATGTTTGACTTAACTTTTGCAATAAGTTTATTTACTTGGACACTTAATTGCCATAAGTAATTTAATATAATTATTTATTTATTTATTTATTTGAGTATTCCCTTTTGCTTTGATATTTATGTAATCACTTAGTCATACTAGCATTTAGTAAAATAATTGACTATTTTTAATCACTTAATCATTTTCCCACATAATTAACGAATCCGGAAGAGATCCACAGTTGTGGACCTCGAAAGGTGCCCCTTCCTTTTGAGGTAACTTGAACCCTTACCCGACTCTGGCAACCTAGGCTAGTTAAACTGACTTTTTAGTATAGAATGGTGTCCTAACGCACCATAATTTGTTAAGTGACGACTCTTCATTTTTCATCCAAAAGAGTTGTCACATGTCGAGTTTCGCTTTTCGCGAGAAAAATGAATCGCGACAACAATTATCAGTTTATGCTTTACGCATATGTCTTTAGTTTCAGTCTTTAGCGAGCCCGTTGGGGGTGTCTTCCCATCAGCTCATCAAATGTTTATAGGCTTTTTAGACAACTTGTATAGATGTTTTCAGTGATGTAGTTTACATTTACGTTTGTGTTGTTATACTATGCAGACTTCCGCTTACGTCATGTTCATGTTTTACCTCCCGCTTAGTTATGCTCTTAAGTCATGTATGTATGTGTCCTGGGTTAGCTTAGGGTCATTCGTGGTTCTAGATCCCCTGTCTTGATCCAAGGTCCCAGCTCGGGTCATGACATCATGACAACTAGGTAGCTCTAATAAGAAAAAATAAAGAGAACGAAAAAAAGTGGTACATACAAATAGTTGGCAAAGTGAGTTGGGGTTGTAGTGATTTTACCTAAAGATTAGAGGTCGTCGACTAGCCTAAAGAACCCTCAAGATCGTCACCACTCAACCTCTGCTCATCCACGGGATTGAGCAAGTACCGAAAAAGGTGAGTCGCTCACGGGAGGTCCTTAGAAGATTCGCCCCTACAGGGACATCAATCACAATCCAGCAAGAGATAGGGTCCAAATAACCAGCCTCCAAACTTGGTAAACATTTGGTTCTCCTGTAAGGGGACCTAGAGGTAGCATCAATCCTGACCACGTGTCGACTCCTGCATTATTGGTCATGAGGTGAACCCCCATACATCTCTAAATAATTAATTGATTCATGTGGCTGGATACAACCTGTGACTTTGAAATTACTCGACCTTCCAATGCACGGGGGCTTAAAAGTTGTGTCTAACCAGGGAAAGGTCGCCTCATGAGCTGGGGTCTTTTTCCCTTTGCCTTACTCATCATCATCTTCCATTCCCACTACCTCGGGCATTGACCTCTTAAGGACCTGTGTCACATGGAAAATTTGGAGCAAGCAGGAGCTGATCCCTTCAATGCTTGAGCTCCTAAGGTTTGAAACTCTCTTTCTTTTATGGAGCTAGTGGCCGCCGGATGGCCTCGGCCCTTGTTAGAAGCAACTCCGACTGCAAGGCTCTATATATTGGTGGTCTTGAACCATAGGCTTCTTGTTATAAACACCAATGAAAATATCTGAAGTTTATAAGCGTTAGTTGAAAAAAGTGAAAAAAAGAAAAATGTCTTCATAATTATAAACCATGTTACTTTCCCTGGGATAAATTGGAAAACATGGACTTTCATGCCCTATCTTTCTTGGTGGAAACTTGGAGGATTGCCTTTACCTAGTTCACAATACCAGGTACTCTAACGGGCGAAACTCAATAAGTTGCGTAATGAATGAGATATCCTGGGGCAAGAAAGATAACACGTGGAAAGGAAAATCAAAAGAAAGAAGTGTTGGGATCTTACAACGGGGACTCCATGATTTCGGAAAGGGAAGAGGTCCCAATCGACGCAGTCGTTCTGTAGGGATAGCAACAACCTGTAGTACCAACCCCGGTCAAAATTATCCTCGGTGTTGGTGACCAACTCCAGTTTACCCCAGAAAATTAGATGGATGACACCTCCCCAAAATAACCGAGTAGAGTACAGATGGGTCAGATATCCCATGAAAAAATCCAAAGTGATATTAGCTTTCCGCAAGAATGTGTAGAAATGAGCCAAGTGGTGGCTCTTGAAGACAAACTACATAGTATGAGTTATTTATAGATAAATCATATTTAATTTCTCTCTTTCTTTAAAAAAAAAAAAAAAAACTAATTTTCCATCATCATTTCGCCATGGTGATTTATTCTTCCCATCTAAAATTTGTGTTTGACTTAATTAATTTTTGAAAGTGAAATGTACATATCAACAAATATTATATGAAGATCAAACCATAATGCTTAAAGTTTTCAATATGTATAATTGAAATAATAGGAAAAAAAAAGCAAAAAAGAAAATTACTTTGAGTCTTCGAATAACAATAATTAAATATAAAATGTGATAGCAACATAATTAAAAAAAATATAGATGAATGTTTAATAGTTCTTTTTTTATTTTTTTTATTTTATGAAGGATGGATGCTTTATGGTTCTTATTCTTAGTTCCCTGCATTGCTCGTTACTAATCACTGAGTACTGATGGATGTTCAAATTCTAATTTGATTTAATGTGAAAAAATCAAACAACAATCTGGTTGCAACTTCTTAATAAGAAAATATATCAAAATAATAATAGTAAAAACAAAAGGAGAAAAACAATAGAAAAACTAAAATATTATGGGGTAGGGCTTTGTGGAGAAGGGCAGCGTCAAAATTTTAAATGCGTCAAGACTATTCCTGCCCGATCCTTTCCTAACTTGCCCTAGTACCATCCCTATTTGCCCATCGATACCACATCGCAACCCCTGATTTCCAATCAGGAAATATTTTTCGCATCCTCTAACTTATTAAGATATCCTTTTCTCTACTATTTTCTTCTTTAATACTTCATCCAATCATTTTTATTCATTGTACTGGGCCAAACAAATCTGAGGTCCATGATGTTTGTCATTTTAGAAAAACTAAGAAGATATTAAAAAAAAAATCCGATCCAACACTTAGTACTCCTTGAATCTTATAGTCATTAACTAATTAGATAAGGCTAATTTAGTCAGATACTTCTTATACCTAATGTGATTAGATGGTTTTTTCTAATGAATGTATCCAAACTTTAAATGACCAAAAATAAAAAAGTTGGGAGGGAGTACTAGGTTTTAGGTCGGTGGCATGGTTCAAACTCAAGCACATGTGTCTAATTCACATATTACGCGTTAGGATTTTATCAATAAATCAAATTTTGAGTCTTTCCTAGAATGTTATCAAGAGTTAAAGGCAAAACAGGACCACCTATTGAATTACACATATCCGCAAGTATGTTTAATTCTCCATAAACACAAAGAATGTATTAAAATAGGGAGGCACTCTTCAGATGTTTTCTCATGAATCCACCAGTGCCCTGTGTTAAAGACAAGGATGTCAACTCCTTTGTATTTGTCACATGACCTTAATTTCTAAATTCTACCAGATCTAATCTGAGTATTTCTTTATTTGATCCATTCCCCATCTGGCTTTTCCCATTCTTGAACCAGCAAAGTAGTTGGTAATGACGGTGGTAACTCAGTTGTATTTCATCCTGAAAGAATTATGAGATAGATACATAAAGTTTGTCAGATCTATAGAAAGAAGAAATACTTGCAGAAGGTTACAGCAAATCCAATTTAGTCATTAGTAAGGTCGAAGTCAATGAAGGTACTACTGTGATGAAATTGAAATATCAAGCTTGAGGACGTAGTTTTTCCATAGAAAAATCAACCAGTCATATAACTATTGTTACAATCACTTCAAAACTATAATAGGAGATTGGGCACACAAAGCCAAGATCATAAAATGTGCAAACTAATATTCAAATAGAACAAGAAAACAGAAGATGGACAAGTTCTATAGATTTCTATACTCCCTCTATTTCAAGAGGTTTATTACTCAGAAGGCCACCCGACTATTAAAATTTATTTATCAAAGTCATGTTTCTTCTTTTTGTAACAAGAAGTCACCCAATTTTGGATTTTATGGTTTTAAATAGGTCATAAGTATTTTGTTGCTATAAGATCATACCATTAGGGTAAAATGGAAGTTTGATGTTAAATTGTTTTCAAATATAGAAAGGCATGATTATTTTTTAACGGACTAAAAAGAAAAAGGTGTCGAATAAAATAATATGGAGGGAGAAAATGTATCCATACAAGTTGTACCAATTCATTAACTTGAAAACTAAATAGGAAATCACTTGATTGAAGGAAACAAAATGATATGAAGTTCCAAGTAAGTTTATATATCAGATGAAGATGCACATTGAGAGCATTTGGTTGATCAATAGGACAATATATGTACATACTTTAAACTAATATTTTATAGCACGGAAAAGTAATAGTAACTTGTTACTATACTAATGGATAAGTTGTTCACATAGAACTATCTGTAGCTATTAGATAATAGCTTCATTTCTGGCTTGTCATACGGAAAAGCTAAACTAATGCGGGACATTTGACGCCCACAATATCATATCTACATAATACTATAGCTATGTTTGCCTAAGAACCTATCTGTTGCTGCTGTCGTTTTTGTTGTTTCTGATAATGTTTCATCAATAGTTGTGCATATAGGAGCTCATTCCAAGTGTCTGGCACACCAGGAAGGCACCAGTGGCTGCAATCTTGGTACCTTAATGTCGTCCTTCTCTCCTCGTCTGTCATGTTTGGCTTCCTGTATATTGATGGATGTCCATCCTTGCGGAAGTCTGACATTATAGTAACATTCAAATAGTATACTGGTGTTTTCATCCACTTTATCACATCCTCTAGCATTCCCATTATTGAAGGATACAGAGAAGGTGACAAATCTTTCTCATCCTGAAGTGGCTCAGTGTCACTATCACATTTTCCACCAGCATACCACTCACCTCCACTGCAAAAAGCAACCAAACAAATAGAAAACGAAGACTTCGTTACTTTTGAATCTTTTTCCTTGAATGCTTTTGATAATTGAGAACGTTCGAGGATCAGCTAGCGCACAGTTTAAAACTCGGTGGACAATGGGCATGTCCCCCTATTATTCTCTACTTAAATACTAGACTTTTGGTTCATGGAATGATTTGAATTCGTATAATTTTTCTAATCCAGAAATCATGCATTGTGCTCTTAATGAACAAAGAGGGGTTTTCTTGAATGTGATCACGAGTTGAAGGTAAATTAGGGAACACATATTTGAATTACCTGAAATGAGAGACTGAATAGCCTCTAAAGAAAACATCTGTCTTCAGAGGATCTACATTGGTCTCAATCCATCTTGCCCATGTTGTCATTGCCTTGCGAAATGCCTCAACAACGTTTAGTTCACCATAAACATGGCTACCTTCTTGATAGTAACCCTTCCTAAAAGTTTGTTCGAACATAATAAATTAGTTTTATACAATGAAAATTAAAATAAATATAGTCATATATTTAATTTCTTTCTGCAAAAAAGATAAAATGTAGAAAAAAGAGGGAGGTACCCTTCAGATGTTTTCTCATGAGTCCACCAGTGCCCTGTGTTAAATACAAGGATGTCAGCTCCTTTGTATTTGTCACATGACCTTTCTACCAGATCTAATCTGAGTGTTTCTTTAGTTGATCCATTCCCATCTGCCATTTCCCATTCTTGAACCAGAAAAGTAGAACGTACAAACTCCACGGAACAATTATAATCCTACACAAACATTTGATAAAGGGATCAATAAATTGTTCCAAGGAACTAAAGAAACTATGTGGTATGGCCTTAATTAAATCTGCTAACCTACTTTTCTGCTTACAAGAGCCAATATATTTGTTTCATTTCATTTTGTCAAAAGCCTTGTCAATGTATATAGTGAAACAACAAGAATCAAGGAAAATTTCGACGTCTTATTTGTTAATGGCAGCTAGCTCTTTTTGCGTAATAGACTTTTTTGATCCTGCAATTTCGATGCATCATGTACAAGTCTTGGAGAAGAACCTGTAATGATGTACCGTTACCTTCATCTTCATTGTTCTGTTAGACTGTTAATATTCCAAAACATTTGCTTCCAGCAATGCAGATGCACCATCTAGAACAGATACATCCTTAACCTCCTACTCTCTCCTCCTCCACCAGTCCTTTCACCTTCTTTTACTAAGATGCAACAACATTTTTATTGAATAAACTGACAGTAGTGGGATGGAAAGACAACTGAAATGATGAAACTTACCGCAAATATAAAAGAATAAGCACCCTCTTTCTTGAAATCTTCTCTTCCAGACACCTCAAAAACTCTGCTCTTGTCTTCAACAGAATTTCTGAGCAGACAAACCATTGATTCCCACATATTTCTGTTCAGAGAATCACCAACATAGACCAACCTCTTTCCTCTCAAAAGTTCCAACATTTCTTTGGCGTCCAACCTGAAAAGTAATGTAATACTGGTTTACAAAAAGAATGTTGCCAGAATTAAGCCTAGCAATGCATAAAAATAGAAAAGGACAGTCTGGTGCAATCAGCTCCCGCTATATGCGAGGTCCAGGAATGGATCCATATTGGGTTTGGCCGAACCTGTAGCTGACACTCTAACCTTCCCCTGCCTTGGAGCCTAGTAATGTGTATGCAATAAATAACAAAAAGTAGCTTATTACCTTGGAATGTTACAGTGCTTGGACTGCCATCTAAATTTCTGATAGCCATTATCAGGCCTTCCATTTTGATAACAATCGAATGGCTCATCAATAAAAGGACAAGAACCAGGTTCATACAATGGGCTAGCATCATCTTTCACCCACATCCCATCAAAAATATCACAATGACTCATCACTTCCCACCAAGGCTCATGATTTTTCTTAGAATTTGACGACAAAATCACCTTTTGTGACTCTTCCTCTTCTCTTTTACTACTAGATTTATGTTTCACTTGTGCATTCTCACCTTCATTCCTCGAAAACTGATCTTTTTTTTCCATGGAACTCTGTAAACTACTTATTTCAGAGTCATTCCTTTGGATGGGTGAAATTGGAAAACCATTTTGAGAAATTGAAGAATCGTTCAGTTTCCCATTTGTAAACGGGAGAGAGTAAACAGTTGAGTTTTGATGATCAGAGGAAAAATAGTGGGAGAAAAATGTGGAAAAATGTGACCTGGTATTCAAGACTTTCCTGAAGGAATGGTTGATGGAAGGATTATTGAAGACAAAAAAGAGAGCACATGTAACAAATAAAAAAGTGAAAACATAAGCCAAAAACAACATGGATTTTTGAGTCTTGAATATTGGTGTTCGCAATGAAGGTGAGAAAAGACTCTTCCTTAACTCTGATATTCGAGGGCTATTATCCCTAATCTGCAATGCTGGTGGTCGAAATGAACTTTGTTTTCTTGTTATTGGCAATGATGGTGGTGAATCTGCCATAATTTTCTTAATCGACAAATACAGAAAGTTTGTAAGATCTAATTTGGTACGAGAATCAAAGAGAGAAAGAGAGAGTACGAATACCAAAAAGGGTTAATTGCATAATTTGAGATTTTAAGGGGTGGGGTTATGAGCTATATATAGGTACACGATTGGTGATTTGTGCTCCACCCTTTATGTAAATTTGATCATTTCTTTATCTACTTTTGACCAACAAATATAGTTGTCAACTAATTTCAAAATTATTGAATAGAAATTTTAGACTTAATATTTCATCGTGAGGAAACTGAACTTTAATTTACTAGATATATTTTAACTGCCTACAACGTTTAAAAAAAAGTATATAAATTTTTAAAATTTATTATCTAATACAAGTCATTAATATTTATATAATTATATAAATTATTTTATTAAAACTAAAATATAAAGTTTAATATTATTTTTTTTAAAAATATAAAAAGAAATGCATCACATAAATTGGATAAAGATAGTATTGGCAACCAATTTCAGGCGCATGGCCTCTTTTACATGTTAAGGTTATCAATAAGAGTTTTTAACTTTTATAATAGTTTAAAATGTAATAGTAGCAAGCGTCCGGCCGTTTTCAAAGATAAGCATTGCAAGCAAAAGTTGGAGTTGCACATATATGTATAAAGCTATTGAGAGTTCTAGGGCATGCAATAAATTATTTATTTAAATATTAATAGAAAAACATTTAGTACGTCAAAATTTCGGAGTTTAAGGCATGCATAAATTATTTATTTATTTATTTATTTAAATATTAAATAGAAAAACATTTGGTATGTCAAAATTTGGTCAAACATTCGTTGAAATATGATGAGCTATCAACAATGCAATAGGTGTTTCGCAATCCTTTATAACCGCAAAACTTTGTTTTACTATGTTTGTAGCTTTTACCCATTTGTGGTTATTATTAGAATGTGTTATTTTTAGTAAGCATTTAAATTACATGTTGTTTAATTTGGAGACAAGTTAAAGACGGACTTTTGAAAAAGATAATAAGTGGTTCAAAAACACTTTTTAAAATGAGATGATTTTATAAAGATTAGTTGGATTAGTTTCTTCCTTTTAAATTAGTGGTTTCGTTCCTTCAAACAGTACAAATAATTCTAAGAAAATCTAACTCATGCACCACTATCTCTATCAAATACTAAACTTAAAAGTTCCAAATGATATTTCTCGGTACTCAATTAGTAGAACAGAATATAAGTTTTTAGTGATAGTAGAAAACAAATGCTGAATCAGAAGTGCTAACTCTTCAATCCAATCATATACTAGCCCGTTTTCATCACAGCCAACGGCCAACAAAAATCCACCACATGTGCTATATGTATAGGGAGAAATTGAATTGGAGACACGTGATATCCATGATAAGTCCAGCACAACATTTCAAGATGACGAGAGCGCAGAGCCTCGGGAGGCTTCCTCCGAGATGACGATGGAGGCCAAGAAGTCGTGTACTATCCCTCCTCAGACCAGACGAGGAGAATAAAGCAAAAGCAGATGCATCAGAAAAATTCTTCGCCGGCTAAAGTGGCCAACTCACAAAGACAAAGCAACAACTCTCCATACTCCTGAGCCAAGCTAGCTAAGCATAACTGAAAGATGTCACAAAACGAGATGATCACCTCATCAATGGGATTGCCAAGGCCCATGATGAACGGGTAGGTATAAACAAAGGTGTAATCGGACTTTGAAGACATGATACTCTTGGAGGCACTAGGAGCCTCTACGCAGAACCTTTTGAGAGGCCAGCTACAATTCACCCGGATCACATCACTATTTGTCTTCTTTATCAAAGAGCCCAGCTCACCCACGGCTCTGCTCCTCTTGTCGCCGCAGGATTGGATCTTGAAATCATCATTGAAGTTATATGAGCTAGGGATGATTTCATTAGTAGAAGGTCCAGAAGGGGTTTTCTTCTTTTCCTTTCTCTTTGAACTTCCCCGGTGATGAAGCAGAAGAGGTGGAACTTGTAGAAGAAAAAGATATAATGCAAAGTGAGTAACAAAGAAAGGAGCTTGGGCGAGCACGATCTTCAAGAACTATGAACAATTGTCTGGTGCGAATATACATAGAGAAGATGAGCGATTGTGGTTTATATGGGAGCAAAGGGAGAGGTCTCCCAAATAATACCTAGGGCGAAGTGCTGCATACGGACCAAACACATGGCAAAGGAGCTAAGGGTGGGCATGGTACTGAATACGATACGAAATCAAATTTTTTAATATTGTTGTATGGATATTGTGGTATTTGGTACGATATTTGATATGAATATTAAGTTTTTTTGATATTTGGTATGGAATTCAGTATTTATTTTATAAATAACGAATACCGCACTGAAGTTTTATAATAATATATCAATCCATATATATATTAAATTTAAATGTTATTAAATATATAAACTAGTATAGTAGTACAAAACTACATCACATTTAATTTAATGCTAATTTATTTTTAATAGGAGATTTTACCATTAAAACTAATCTTTTATCCAAAAGTATTGAATTTTCTTGAACAGTTTTGGTCCTTTAGGCCTACTCCAAATAGAATTATATTTGGAGTAGATTCAAGAGAATTAAATACTCTACCGTGATTGAAATATCATTTTTGTGCAATTGATTAACGAAGGTGATAGTTAGTCTATTACAATTAAGATGTTTTTTGAAAAAATTAAAGTCATAGTTCTTTATTATATGAGTATATATAAGTCGAAGTCAAATAAAATATGGTTGCCAACTTACCATACCGCAAAATACCGAAGTTAAAATTACCTAACCATTCGAACTAATTTGGTATGATTTTTAGATACCGAAAATCGCAGTTACCGAACCGAAATTTTCAATACTGTGTTATACCATACCATGCCCACCCGTAAAAGGAGCAGTTCGCATAAGGGAGTAGAATTTTGTTCCTTCAAACAAGAAGGAAGGCGTGACAGGTCCGTAAGGGGTCTTTTTGTTTTCTTTCCGTCTTTCGAAAACAGCTAAACGCTGCACCCGAAAGACGGAGGGACATCTGTATAGGGATAAATCGAATTGGGACACATGGCACCTACAACAAGTCCGGTGCAGTATCCTAAGACAACCTAGAGCCTCAGGAGGCTCTCTCCGACTGTTCAAGATAAGAATCAAGGGATTACTGCCCATAATGATGTGGTAATAAAGACAAACAGGAGACAAGAGTGTTAGACTACTCAGGTGCACGGTCGAGCTCATACAGATCTAAGTCATCTTATACGGATTTGAGTCATGCAGGGATATTAGTTGGTGCCCTCCAATGGATTAGACGCATGGCACAAGAACATGGTTTAGTACTATAGGGCTTTAGTGATGTTTTCTTCTTGGCAAAGGCCTTAACTCTATAATCTATAAATAGTCAATCCTTCACACTTGTAAAAGTGTCCCAACTCTGTTTCTTCTCAAGCAAATACATTAAGCAATATATTATTTTCTTGGAGTTCAAGCATTTTCTTTATACTGTCTTAAATTCAACAGTTATCTGAGTAGTTGATCTCGAGCCAGAGGAGGAGATCCCCAGTTCGCTTGCGATCACTTCAGATACGCCTAGATTTGTTCTCTTTAATTACTTTATTTAACTCGTTTATGTTGTGCTCTATATGTTTTCATCGTCTATTAATAACCAAACTGCTGATGAATCGAACCTAAAGCAAAGTTAAATTGTAACGCATATTCTTAACCTTCTATAAATTTAACCTCTACCGTTTTCAGAGCAAACACTACATCTGTTAGATAATTCAATAAGATTTTCGAGTTGTAAACTTTAAACGTGTTCAGTAAACCGCGAAACAAAGCAATTTTCTCCCCTCCTTCCTTTGGTTAATTCTTTCTCACTCATGGAGTAACTGCGTTTTCAAATCAAGGGACCATTCGTACCTTTTCCAAATCTAGTCATGATTTTCTCTGAAATCACTCTACATGTTACAAACTGCAGTAATGTAATTTACTATAACATGATTATTTTGTACATGTTCATTAAATTGTATTCCTTGTAAGTTAAATTTGTTTAACCAGACAACTGCGAGTTACAATTGTTGGATCAAAATAGCAGGGTGTCATGCGAAAACTTATAATTATAAAATCTTATCGGTGATAAAACAGATGATAAAGAAAAGCTATAAAAAAGACTTTATAATATGTATTTGGTCACTTGACCTATATATGAAAATTACTAATATTAAAAATATTCTAAAACTATTGAGAGAATAAATCTCTCCCAAAACAAACTTTTTTAAAGACTATATTGTGAATGTTATTGTTTCGTGTATGAAAAGAAAGGATCTTCTATTTATAGAAGTCTGAATCTTCTTATCTAAGAAAAGGATAGCTTTAAAAGAGTTTTTTTCTACCAAGAAAACCTTTTTGAAGTAAAATACAATTGTGGTAGAATCCAATAAGCTAGGAAATTCAGGACAAATCCTAACAAATCTCTTCTTAGCCTGAATTTTCTGGTAAAATAATATTCATCTCCGTTCTTCACATAATCTTTATTATTGCTACTTTCTATGGTTAAAAATAAGATTAAAAATATTATGGGTTAAAAATAATTTAAAAGATATTTTATTTATTATTTTCAAAGATGCAGCAACAGAAATATTGAAAATATGATCGAAAATTCATCTCCACATGTAGCACTCCAGATAAAATCTTTATTATTGTGAAACTAATTGCAACTTAATTTGAATTCGCCTTAATCTATCTTCAACCTCATAAACCATTAACTGAACCATTAGATCTGATACCACTTGTTGGATCGAAATAGCAGGCGTCATGCGGAAGCTAATAATTGCAAAACCTTATTAACGATAAATCAGATAATAAAGAAAAGCTATAAAAAGACTTTATAATATGTGATTGGTCAATTGACCTACATATAAAAATTAATAATATAAAAAATATTCTAAAACTATTGAGAGAATAAATCTCTCTTAAACAAAATTCTTTAAAGACTGTGCTGTGGATGCTATTGTATTGTGTATGAGAAGAAATGATCTTTTATTTATAGAAGTCTGAATCTTTTTCTCCAAGAAAAGGATAGCTATAGAGAAGTTCTTTTCTATCAAAAAATCTTTTGTACCAAGAAAACCTTTTTAAAGTAAAAACACAATTGTGGTAGAATCCAAATAAGTTAGGAAATTCAGGACAAATCCTAACAACAATTTGAAAAGATCATTCAATTATAAAAGTTAATGTAGTAAAGTTATTGAACTTTTTTTTGTATTATTAAAACTAGTTTCTAAACACGTGTTTCACATGTGCATATCCATATTAAATAGTTAAATATAGAGTTGCGATAAGTGTAAATTCAAAATCATTGAACTGGCATTTCGGTTATCTTAGTTTGCTAATTATGCTTTGATGATGATTAAGTATAAAACGTGATAAGATCACCTAAATAAAACGAAAACAAAAAAAGTTCAACACTTATGCAGAAAAGTGAAAGAATTACATAAAATATAAGTTACCATGATGGGTGTTGACACCCAATTTTGACCGACCTGCGCTTCAATATGCTGCTTATATATGTATATATATTTATTTATTTAACGCAAATTTCAGCTTATTTTTTGTATTTATAAAATAATTTATTATCAAAATATTGCGAAAATTATTTCAAATTATATATGACCTATTAATTTTAAGTTTTGATATTAAATAATTACGATGTGTATAATATATTTCGCATCGATATGCGCCCTTATTTTAAAATATATCCTTTACTTAATAAATTATTTACCTAGTTTTGCTAATTTTATAAATTTATTTGAATAATAAAATTACTTGAATTTTATAAATTATTTACATTAATAATATAAGTTTTTATAATATTTGATAATTTAATTTTTATTTCTTTAGTCATTTATTTATTCGTAAACATAATATTTTAATTATATGACATTTACATAAGTATGTTTAAATTTAGAATTTATTTATTATTAATAATATTTATATGATTTTCTTATAATTTAAATTATTTTATATCTATTTATTAAATTATTTTAAAGTGTAGTATATTTATTAATTTAATAGCAGCCAAATCCAATTTCAATCAATTCATTTAAATTCTAGCCATCTTTCCATTCAATTCATTCAATTCATTTCAGATCTAGCCACTTTTCATTAAACCCATTTTAATTTTAGCCAATTTTAATTCATTTGGCTATTATTTAAATTCAATTTCTAATTAAATAACCCAACTCCCAACCCGTTTACCCTATCCGGATGACCCGTTTGACCCATGACCCGATCCGTATTACACCCAACTAATCTTAGCCGTTCATCGCATTTAATCCTACGGCTAAGATTAAACCCTACCTACTTCCTTATTTACCTCACCTACCCCAAAACCTAATTTTTTCATCCATTTTCCCACATACCACACTCTCTCTCTCTCTCTAAGTTTTCCTCATTCCCATTCTTCCCTCTTCTCTCTATCTCCTTCATCTCCCATCTCACCATTTTTTCCGGCTACCATGGCCGGAGAAAACACCACCACCCCGTCCCTCTCTTTCTCGCCATCCTCTTCTCCTTTTCTCCATTTTTCCGGCGAAACCCGACACCACCATTAATTCCGGCCACTATTGGCCGAAAAACTTCATCAACCCCTCCATCCCTTCCTCCTTCATTTTCGCCGCCACCACTGCTAAAAATCCGGCGACTTCGTCTCCCATTCCTTCTTTTCCTCCCTTTTCCGGCAATACCATAGGACCACCGTGCCTCCATTGATTCCGGTGAAACACACTACAAGATCTTCTACCGACGTCCCTCTCAATTTCTCTCCCTCACCTTCGCCGGAAAACCACAAAAGGCCGACGCCGCATTTACTCTCCCCTCGTCGTTGCTCCGGTCGAAACCACTTCATCCGCCATGCCCGGCCGGTGAAGCTATTGATCACCGCCGACCCAAAATTGGGATACATGTAAGTATGAATATGTCCATTATTTATTCATTGTTCCATGTGTTATTACACATAATGATTTTTAATCCTATCTACTCATAATTGCTAATCTTTTCTCATTTGCAATGCTAATTAATAATTTATATTTCCAGATCTTAAGTTCATGCAATTACATAGATTATTGTTTGAAATTACATCTAGATTGTTATACTTGAAAAACATGAATTTTAATTACAATATTGTTATAAATTAACCAATATCTAATTTTATATATTAATGTGTGTTAATTTTAGGTCTCTCACGTTGGTATTGTGTTAGAAAATTTCAGATGGCTATATTTTTTTATGTGGTTTGTTCATTAAGTTTTGCATTTTTTTTACCTAGCTAAATAAATATTTGAATATTTTAAATATGAAGCATGATTATGTTCTCGATGATTCTTAATTGTATGATTGCTCTGATTAATAGTTTATTTTTTTGTAAAATTATCATGTATTAATTTTTAGATGCTAATTAATTTTTTGTCCGTTGAGAGTTTTATTTTTATTTGTCTTTATTAATGGTATAAACATTTTAAATTAATTGTCATGTCTACTTTTAAAAAAAGAAAAAGTAAAGATTCTTTACTTTACTTTAATCATTATTTACTTTCATTATTATGTTTCACTTTTGACTAACTTTACTTTTGATGGGTCCGCCTTTTAAATTAAAAAGTAAAAGAATCTGGTTAATTTAAATTGTCCTTTGCATTTAACGGCTCTTACGGGGGGAATTATATAAACAGACATTTCTCATCTTCTTTAAAAGAAGAAGAAGAGAAAAGAAAGAGGGAGGGGAGAACACTTAGAGAGACAATTCATTTTATTTTTCAGAATACTGCTCTACTTCTAAAAAATTCTTCTTTCCTTCTTCCACCTCAATACGAGCACTGCTCGGAACCCCCTGAGATTCTCGTGGTCTTGACGTGTTGAGTTTGTACTAACCTTTAAACAGGTATTATCTTAATCTGGCATTCATTCGGGACGAAAGGAGGCTACCGGAATTTCTTTAATGTTATTTATTTTAATGTGTCATAATTATTCATTCTATGTTTGTAATATTTGTAATATAAACTCATAATAGTGAAAGGGGTTTGGGGGTGGGGATTGATGTTTTTAATTGTTTATTTATTTATTTTTTAATAATAGCTTCACCTAGAATGCATGTTCATAGGATTTTAATAATATAAGCAACAATAGAAATCATGCCTATAGGTCTTAATAATTCAATTTAAAATGCAGCAATTTATTTCATGCGAATTTAGGGTGACATTTAGACATCATGCCTAAATTATTTTATTCTTTACAACATTAATTTACTTGGGTCATTTTTGATAGTTTGTTGCTAGAATTATTTTAATGAGTAGGTTTTGCATGCGCTAGACATCATGGCTTTAGGATAAATTTTAATATGGCTACGTTCACTAGAAATCATGATCATAGGTTTAATAAAGAGGCCTATTTGAAACCCCCTTTGATGATTAATTGTTTGTTTGAATTTACTTACCTGTTTGACATTAATGTTTTTTAACGAAGCCTAAGAATTTTAGAACCCAAAATCCCATTTAGTAGTCCATCGCCTCTTGGACATTAGGATCGGGACGGGTAGGCACTTGTTAGGGCGTTAGTTTTTTCCATTTAGATTATTTAGGCTCAATAATAATCAATTAGGAGGGTAGACGGGAGATGATGAAACAGACCGGCTATTGCTGACTTCACGCATGAAGCACACCTATTACTCCCATCTTTTCTAAATTCATTTTTTCTAAGAAGCTTCAAATATTTTAAAATTATCATTGTTATGTTCAAATATTGATATATTTTCATCTAAAAAAAAATTTTTGTTAAAAATATATAATATATACGATTTTCTAAAAAATGATTTTTTCTCAAGTTATACATATATATATATATATATATTATTCTCTTCAAACTATCTTGATTTTAAAAATAGAATAGAAGGGAGTAGTATCGAATTGGGCCCGTTTTCAGCCTTGTCAAAACCTGATCCCACTAAGTTTATATTTTAGTTTCTGCTAATTTAGTATTTAAGTTAGTATTCTATTTATGTTTAATAATTCATCGACTTTATGTGATCACTTAGTTAATACCCCCATTTAATGAGTACGGCCGGGAACCACATTTGTGGACCTCGAAAGGTGCCTAACACCTTCCTTTTGAGGTAATTTAAGCCCTTACCCAACTCTGGTTGACTTAGGTAACAAATTAGCTTAGAATGGTGCCCTAACGCACCTTAATTCGTTAGGTGGCGACTCTTCTTTTCCACCCTTAAGAGTCCTCGACGTCGAAACCCGCTTTTGCCCGCGAGGGGAAAAATGGGGCGCGACAGAATGGCGACTCTGCTGGGGATATTAGGCTTTAACCATTACGTGTTTATTTAAATGGGGTTTAATTAACTGTTAACTTGCTAAGTGTTTGATTTATTTTCTTATTTTTGACTTTATCATGAAGTTACTAACCGTTTTCTTTGTTTTCTTACTGTTTATTATTTCTTATGTAATTGTCGATAAATAAATTGTTGTAATTTTCTTTTATTTATCTGACATATCGCTCATACTTCCCCCACTTGGGAATTTCACACTTTCACACACAATGACGGTTGCGTGGTTTCACGGCCGTTCACCAGTTTAAAACACCTCGAGGTTGTTTATGATTTGGTCGATCAGCGGTGCGTCGACGGTCATAAGCCTCCTCACTCTCGAGTTGTCCGCTCGAGGGAACCGTGTCATACCCACTTCAACTCTTAGATCGTGACCGTGTACTCCTTTAGCAAGGCTTGCACTTCTTTTAAAACTTAGAAAAATCGCGACGTCCATGGTACGTCAAGATTAAATAGAAACTTGCCCTAAGTCTTAAGGGATCAGTTTTAATCCCGATAAAAGACGATTCATGAATTGTGTGCATCTTAAGATAATTTTGTTTAAAATATCGTCATTGTGCTCCCGGGTGGGTAGGATAGCCTAACCTTTCTTTTATTGCAGGCACAATGAGTCTCCCAACTTCGTATCCAAGATTCGGCATGGTTAGCTTGGTGGTCGAATTTAGGAGATCGCCACCATTTCGACAAAGTATCAGAAGATCCGAAGAAGTTGGATGCAGACTAAGATGTTTTTAACATTTACTGTTTTATTGTAATTCTTGTGATCTTATATAATAATAAAGTTTATTCTTTGGGGTTTATTTTGGGAACAAAATGACGATATTTAATAACAAGTTCTCTTTAACTCGTTAGGCCTACCTCTGGCATAAAAGAGGCCCCCAAATCAGGAAGACGTATAAACGTGTTTAATTTTTTTTATTTACCATGTGAAATATATTTAATGTGTTTGTTTCATCAACTACATGTCATGCTTCAATTTTTCTGTTTATTATTTATCTTGGTCCCCTTCCTAAAATCATGCTTCTATCAAGCCTCGCATCACTTTCATAAGTTTTCCTCCGACATACCATCAACCTTATATCCTCAAAACAATCTTCGTCATGCCTACTCCCTTCCTCAAAATCAACATTCGCATAATACATATGCAACTCATTCAAATCAAGCCATACCGCAAAAAAATCGCCCACCATGTTTCATTATTTACCTCATACAGTTACATCCAACATGTCTCACGCTTCAAGAGATCGTACCCTAAGCCCATTTATATCGAGACTGCTCCGGTCATCCATCACATAGATGATGCGAACTACGTCTGACCTGATTCCTTTCGGATACGTAGGCAGCCCATTTTGGGTTCGGTCTCAATCAAATAAATTTTCTTTCTCCTCATATCCCAATCAAATTGCCTCCTCCACCTACACTACAAAGGCAACCAATTTTTTTTAAATCCTCCGATTCAACAATCTCGCAAGCCCGCGAGACCCCGAGCAAGTTCATCTGAGCAGTATACTCCTTTGGATGAATCTATAATCCAATTGAAAGACATGATCCAAGCGCTAATTGATGCCAAGGTGATCCACCCGAGTTAAAACTTGATGCCCTAAATTATCCTCAACTTTATCTATTCTTTTTTTTCAAAACCTTTCGTTCCTTGTATTCTGAACTACGTCTGACCTGATTCCCGTTTAAGAGGGATACGTAGGCGCCCTTATGGGGTTCGGTCTATATCTCAATAAAATTTCCTTTCTCCTTTCCTTTTCCAACCGGGGCAGAATTTTTGAGAGGACCTCAAAAATTCACAACTTTGCGTCATTTGCAACAGAAGTCTACACTGGGGCAGAATTTTTGAGAGGACCTCAAAAATTCAATAGATCGAGCGTTTCTATGTAACTGGGGCAGAAATTTTGAGAAAGATCTCAAAATTTCATCAAGACTCAGTCAAGCCAAGGAGTTGATTTCGAAAAAGGACGTGACATCCAATTTGATCGTCAAGCTCATGAGATCGGGATAACAACGGACGAGTAAAGGCACAAATCAGCCTTCCCCATTTTAATCTTATAATCTTTTCTTTGAACGCAGGATGCAACAGGTACCAAATTTGCAATCATTCCATATGGATCTTCAAAGGTATTTTCTAAATTTATTTTTCAAGGGCTAAGCACTGTCCTAGGGTTAAGCATTACCCTAAATTATTTGTTCAAGGGCTAAGCACTGTCCTAGGGTTAAGCATTACCCTAAATTATTTGTTTAAGGGCTAAGCACTGTCCTAGGGTTAAGCATTACCCTAAATTATTTGTTCAAGGGATAAGCACTGTCCTAGGGTTAAGCATTACCCTAAATTATTTGTTCAAGGGCTAAGCACTGTCCTGGGGTTAAGCATTACCCTAAATTATTTGTTCAAGGGCTAAGCACTGTCCTAGGGTTAAGCATTACCCTAAATTATTTGTTCAAGGGCTAAGCACTGTCCTGGGGTTAAGCATTACCCTAAATTATTTGTTCAAGGGCTAAGCACTGTCCTAGGGTTAAGCATTACCCTAAATTATTTGTTCAAGGGCTAAGCACTGTCCTGGGGTTAAGCATTACCCTAAATTATTTGTTCAAGGGCTAAGCACTGTCCTGGGGTTAAGCATTACCCTAAATTATTTGTTCAAGGGCTAAGCACTGTCCTGGGGTTAAGCATTACCCTAAATTATTTGTTCAAGGGCTAAGCACTGTCCTGGAGTTAAGCATTACCCTAAATTATTTGTTCAAGGGCTAAGCACTGTCCTAGGGTTAAGCATTACCCTAAATTATTTGTTCAAGGGCTAAGCACTGTCCTAGGGTTAAGCATTACCCTAAATTATTTGTTCAAGGGCTAAGCACTGTCCTGGGGTTAAGCATTACCCTAAATTATTTGTTCAAGGGCTAAGCACTGTCCTGGGGTTAAGCATTACCCTAAATTATTTGTTCAAGGGCTAAGCACTGTCCTGGGGTTAAGCATTACCCTAAATTATTTGTTCAAGGGCTAAGCACTGTCCTGGGGTTAAGCATTACCCTAAATTATTTGTTCAAGGGCTAAGCACTGTCCTGGGGTTAAGCATTACCCTAAATTATTTGTTCAAGGGCTAAGCACTGTCCTAGGGTTAAGCATTACCCTAAATTATTTGTTCAAGGGCTAAGCACTGTCCTAGGGTTAAGCATTACCCTAAATTATTTGTTCAAGGGCTAAGCACTGTCCTAGGGTTAAGCATTACCCTAAATTATTTGTTCAAGGGCTAAGCACTGTCCTAGGGTTAAGCATTACCCTAAATTATTTGTTCAAGGGCTAAGCACTGTCCTGGGGTTAAGCATTACCCTAAATTATTTGTTCAAGGGCTAAGCACTGTCCTGGGGTTAAGCATTACCCTAAATTATTTGTTCAAGGGCTAAGCACTGTCCTAGGGTTAAGCATTACCCTAAATTATTTGTTCAAGGGCTAAGCACTGTCCTAGGGTTAAGCGTTACCCTAAATTATTTGTTCAAGGGCTAAGCACTGTCCTAGGGTTAAGCATTACCCTAAATTATTTGTTCAAGGGCTAAGCACTGCCCTAGGGTTAAGCATTACCCTAAATTTATTGACTAATCATTTATCCAAGTTTTTTTAGCTTGCAGGTCAATATTAACTAATCATTTATCCAAGTTTTTAGCTTGCAGGCTGCTATTGCGTTCCTTCTCATGTTATCTGATCAAACTCCCCCCCCCCCGCTCTTTGATATTCTTATGCTAATTTCTGCTATTTTGACCTATTACTCTCGTGCTACCTCATTCTTATTCAAGTCTCGTGTTGTCAATTTTTAGGGATCTCTTTCGTCCCTAAGATCCAGAACTACACGCGGCCTGATTCTCGTGAAACCCGAGATATGTAGGCGACTTGAAACTGAAGTCTCGGTCGCAACACCTACATGACTTTCTTTCCTTTTTCTTTGGCCCTACTAAAATTTTTCCTTCGGTCGGACAAAATTGGCTACTAAGTCAACGTTCTTTGCTCGACAATTCATCCTTCATTCCCGAGCAAAGAAGGGGCAGCTGTTGACACCCAATTTTGACCGACCTGCGCTTCAATATGCTGCTTATATATGTATATATATTTATTTATTTAACGCAAATTTCGGCTTATTTTTTATATTTATAAAATAATTTATTATCAAAATATTGCGAAAATTATTTCAAATTATATATGACCTATTAATTTTAAGTTTTGATATTAAATAATTACGATGTGTATAATATATTTCGCATCGATATGCGCCCTTATTTTAAAATATATCCTTTACTTAATAAATTATTTACCTAGTTTTGCTAATTTTATAAATTTATTTGAATAATAAAATTACTTGAATTTTATAAATTATTTACATTAATAATATAAGTTTTTATAATATTTGATAATTTAATTTTTATTTCTTTAGTCATTTATTTATTCGTAAACATAATATTTTAATTATATGACATTTACATAAGTATGTTTAAATTTAGAATTTATTTATTATTAATAATATTTATATGATTTTCTTATAATTTAAATTATTTTATATCTATTTATTAAATTATTTTAAAGTGTAGTATATTTATTAATTTAATAGCAGCCAAATCCAATTTCAATCAATTTATTTAAATTCTAGCCATCTTTCCATTCAATTCATTCAATTCATTTCAGATCTAGCCACTTTTCATTAAACCCATTTTAATTTTAGCCAATTTTAATTCATTTGGCTATTATTTAAATTCAATTTCTAATTAAATAACCCAACTCCCAACCCGTTTACCCTATCCGGATGACCCGTTTGACCCATGACCCGATCCGTATTACACCCAACTAATCTTAGCCGTTCATCGCATTTAATCCTACGGCTAAGATTAAACCCTACCTACTTCCTTATTTACCTCACCTACCCCAAAACCTAATTTTTTCATCCATTTTCCCACATACCACACTCTCTCTCTCTCTCTAAGTTTTCCTCATTCCCATTCTTCCCTCTTCTCTCTATCTCCTTCATCTCCCATCTCACCATTTTTTCCGGCTACCATGGCCGGAGAAAACACCACCACCCCGTCCCTCTCTTTCTCGCCATCCTCTTCTCCTTTTCTCCATTTTTCCGGCGAAACCCGACACCACCATTAATTCCGGCCACTATTGGCCGAAAAACTTCATCAACCCCTCCATCCCTTCCTCCTTCATTTTCGCCGCCACCACTGCTAAAAATCCGGCGACTTCGTCTCCCATTCCTTCTTTTCCTCCCTTTTCCGGCAATACCATAGGACCACCGTGCCTCCATTGATTCCGGTGAAACACACTACAAGATCTTCTACCGACGTCCCTCTCAATTTCTCTCCCTCACCTTCGCCGGAAAACCACAAAAGGCCGACGCCGCATTTACTCTCCCCTCGTCGTTGCTCCGGTCGAAACCACTTCATCCGCCATGCCCGGCCGGTGAAGCTATTGATCACCGCCGACCCAAAATTGGGATACATGTAAGTATGAATATGTCCATTATTTATTCATTGTTCCATGTGTTATTACACATAATGATTTTTAATCCTATCTACTCATAATTGCTAATCTTTTCTCATTTGCAATGCTAATTAATAATTTATATTTCCAGATCTTAAGTTCATGCAATTACATAGATTATTGTTTGAAATTACATCTAGATTGTTATACTTGAAAAACATGAATTTTAATTACAATATTGTTATAAATTAACCAATATCTAATTTTATATATTAATGTGTGTTAATTTTAGGTCTCTCACGTTGGTATTGTGTTAGAAAATTTCAGATGGCTATATTTTTTTATGTGGTTTGTTCATTAAGTTTTGCATTTTTTTTACCTAGCTAAATAAATATTTGAATATTTTAAATATGAAGCATGATTATGTTCTCGATGATTCTTAATTGTATGATTGCTCTGATTAATAGTTTATTTTTTTGTAAAATTATCATGTATTAATTTTTAGATGCTAATTAATTTTTTGTCCGTTGAGAGTTTTATTTTTATTTGTCTTTATTAATGGTATAAACATTTTAAATTAATTGTCATGTCTACTTTTAAAAAAAGAAAAAGTAAAGATTCTTTACTTTACTTTAATCATTATTTACTTTCATTATTATGTTTCACTTTTGACTAACTTTACTTTTGATGGGTCCGCCTTTTAAATTAAAAAGTAAAAGAATCTGGTTAATTTAAATTGTCCTTTGCATTTAACGGCTCTTACGGGGGGAATTATATAAACAGACATTTCTCATCTTCTTTAAAAGAAGAAGAAGAGAAAAGAAAGAGGGAGGGGAGAACACTTAGAGAGACAATTCATTTTATTTTTCAGAATACTGCTCTACTTCTAAAAAATTCTTCTTTCCTTCTTCCACCTCAATACGAGCACTGCTCGGAACCCCCTGAGATTCTCGTGGTCTTGACGTGTTGAGTTTGTACTAACCTTTAAACAGGTATTATCTTAATCTGGCATTCATTCGGGACGAAAGGAGGCTACCGGAATTTCTTTAATGTTATTTATTTTAATGTGTCATAATTATTCATTCTATGTTTGTAATATTTGTAATATAAACTCATAATAGTGAAAGGGGTTTGGGGGTGGGGATTGATGTTTTTAATTGTTTATTTATTTATTTTTTAATAATAGCTTCACCTAGAATGCATGTTCATAGGATTTTAATAATATAAGCAACAATAGAAATCATGCCTATAGGTCTTAATAATTCAATTTAAAATGCAGCAATTTATTTCATGCGAATTTAGGGTGACATTTAGACATCATGCCTAAATTATTTTATTCTTTACAACATTAATTTACTTGGGTCATTTTTGATAGTTTGTTGCTAGAATTATTTTAATGAGTAGGTTTTGCATGCGCTAGACATCATGGCTTTAGGATAAATTTTAATATGGCTACGTTCACTAGAAATCATGATCATAGGTTTAATAAAGAGGCCTATTTGAAACCCCCTTTGATGATTAATTGTTTGTTTGAATTTACTTACCTGTTTGACATTAATGTTTTTTAACGAAGCCTAAGAATTTTAGAACCCAAAATCCCATTTAGTAGTCCATCGCCTCTTGGACATTAGGATCGGGACGGGTAGGCACTTGTTAGGGCGTTAGTTTTTTCCATTTAGATTATTTAGGCTCAATAATAATCAATTAGGAGGGTAGACGGGAGATGATGAAACAGACCGGCTATTGCTGACTTCACGCATGAAGCACACCTATTACTCCCATCTTTTCTAAATTCATTTTTTCTAAGAAGCTTCAAATATTTTAAAATTATCATTGTTATGTTCAAATATTGATATATTTTCATCTAAAAAAAAATTTTTGTTAAAAATATATAATATATACGATTTTCTAAAAAATGATTTTTTCTCAAGTTATACATATATATATATATATATATTATTCTCTTCAAACTATCTTGATTTTAAAAATAGAATAGAAGGGAGTAGTATCGAATTGGGCCCGTTTTCAGCCTTGTCAAAACCTGATCCCACTAAGTTTATATTTTAGTTTCTGCTAATTTAGTATTTAAGTTAGTATTCTATTTATGTTTAATAATTCATCGACTTTATGTGATCACTTAGTTAATACCCCCATTTAATGAGTACGGCCGGGAACCACATTTGTGGACCTCGAAAGGTGCCTAACACCTTCCTTTTGAGGTAATTTAAGCCCTTACCCAACTCTGGTTGACTTAGGTAACAAATTAGCTTAGAATGGTGCCCTAACGCACCTTAATTCGTTAGGTGGCGACTCTTCTTTTCCACCCTTAAGAGTCCTCGACGTCGAAACCCGCTTTTGCCCGCGAGGGGAAAAATGGGGCGCGACAATGGGCATAAATATAAGCCACGAGACAAGAGTAAATTTAATCTGCAAGTTTGAGGCTCCTTCTATCAAGTTTATGGACATATCATACAAACCCAAAATGCCAAGAACAATAAAACAAGAAGGTAAATCAGAAAGTATTTGAAAAACTATCAAAAAGAAGAAGAAAGAATGCAACGACTTCAACACATGACCTATTAAAAGGTGTAAAGTATGATCATGACACAAAGATATAAATTTTTCATATTGAATCTACTTAATGGTACAGATCTTCATAAGAGGATTATGTATAAATACTGTTGTAACCGGTAGAAGCTTAGAAGATGAAATAATTGGAGGTGAAAAAGTAATATATGAAATAATAATTTAAAAAATATAAAAGTGTAACCTACAATAATTACTGGCAGGTGAAACAATTCTCCTCATTTACTCGGTTTAATGAATGACTTTATTCATATATATATATATATATATTTGATGGTAAAATATTATTATTTAATTACATATTTTATCATATTTTAATTTACTATAGTAGAAAAATGATGATCCAACTTTTAAAATAAGGGCTTTCCACTTTTAGTTAATACAATATATTATTATTATTATTATTATTATTATTATTATTATTATTATTATTTAGTTAGTTAGTTAGTTAGTTATTATTATTATTATTATTATTTATTTATTATTATTATTATTATTATTATTATTTATATTTATTTATTATTTTTATTTATTTATTTATTTATTTATTTATTATTATTATTTATATTATTTATATCATTTACTTATTTTAACTTTTTACTTTTTGTCTTTCTACTTATTTAGTAATAAATATATAAATATGACATGATATGATAAAATATTAACGTTTGATTATGTATTAATTAAATTTTAATTTAGTGGAGGGCAAAATGATAATTTAACTTTCAACTTAGGGGCTTTCCACTCATATAATAATATGATCATTCAAACTTAGAATATTTTTCTTATAAAATCACTCAATCAAAGTTATTACAAAAAAATTGACATGACAAAATAAATTATTTTTTTATATCATGTAAATACGAACCCAACAAATAAATAAAATTTAAAAAAAAACTTATTTCTTATCCGATCCACCCACCCACAAATCAAAATGAGTTTCATCTCTATCTATTTTCAAAAACGTTTTAATTCAAGTTCTGAATATTAATTTTCATTTATTTTTCATATAAAACTAGCGGTTCAATTTAGTGATATATTCAATTAGGAAAAACAAAATTTCAAGATCTCAAACTAAAAAAAACCGACAAATCCATTGATTCTGATCCTTCAAAAATAGGTCTTTTTCGATGAAAGCAAATCGACCAACTTTGTTGAAAAATACAAACATTATTTTTAAACCATTATGCTAGAGTTGAGTCGAATAGCTTCTCATTTGTTATGGCTCAACCCTTTTATGGCGGATATTTGATTCGCAAACCCCTTTCTTCTATATTTCTCAAAAAAAAAATTTGATATATGACCTCTTCAAAGCTTCCACCACTATGCGAAGTAAAGATTAGCTACCGATCTACGCTTGTTATGAAATTCTGTAGAAAGAGAAGTTCCATCAAATATTGGAGAACCGAAAGTCATTGTAGATCTAAATCTTTCTAATAGCCATCTTTCAAGCATGATACCAAGTGTTTAGTAAAAAATCGATACAATTAAATTTATAAGAACACGAAATCAATAATTAAAAATTGAGCCTGAAAATGAATTGTTTGATACGAAAATATATTGCACGTATCTGAGATACCCTATTTTGCTGGTATACGAGACAAAATTATATCAAACACCTAATCGAAGCAAGACCATGTCACATGAAATCAAAATACCAGTATTAAAGAAAAGTTAAATTGACCAATCAAACAAGGAGTAATGAAGTTCCGATAAAATTATATCCTAAATAAAAGAGTTACTCAACTATGATTATTTTGTATTAAAAATAAAAAAAATTAATATTCAAAAATTGAATTAAAATATTTCTGAGAATAAATAGAGACAATCCATTTTGACTTGTAATGAGACGGGTTAGGTATAAGAAATGAAATTTTTATAATTTTAATTATTTTCAAAATTCATATTTACATGACATAAAAATAATTTATTTTATTGTGTAAAATCTTTTTATGATAAATTTAACTGAACTATTTTGAAAGAGATATACTCTAAATTGATTGATTTTATTGATACCACAAAAAAAAAATTCAATAACTTTACTGTATAAATTCTCAACATTGAGTGTCCTTTTGAAGTATTAACTCACAACTACATAATTCCTACAACCGTCCCAGATTAATGTAGATAATTACTGATCACCATGGTTTATTTTTTGTGATAATTATGACCTCAATAATTCTCACCCACTTTATTGACCACTAGACCACACCCTTGGGTGCTATCACCATGGTTTAAATGCAATCAATAGAGAGTAACAATGACTAGTAGCTGGACTTGAATAGAGTTTGGGAAAACAACCCCTTCCCCCCTCACCCCTTACCCCACCCCAAGCCCCTGAAAACCTCAACAGTAGGATCCTGCAAGATAGTTTAGAGCTACAATCATCTCTCTGTGGCAGTAGTGAACACCACAAACTTCCCTGCCATTACAACCGCATGTACAAATACCACCAACAAATGAACAGGGGCACAGCACCCCCGCACTCGTTGGCTAATCAAAGTCAAAGCAGCCTTCCCCTTTTCAAGGGGTCACCAATAGGTCCACCAGTTCTTCAAAAGCTAACATCATGACCGCCTCTAAAGTTACCCAGTTTGGTTCCAAAAACAGTCATTCATTCAGCGGAGCTATAACCAAAGCGCACATGCGTTAAACCAAGGAACTGCTTTTTCAGTTTTTAACAGGTTCCAACCTGTTGACTTGGTAGCAGACGTTTCAAAATGATGGTTGCGTCCTAAACCCAGCCTACCTCCTAGAGAAGAAGCTGTTCAAAGGCTGTCTTGAAAGAGTAAATACCTTTTTAATTACAATTGCTATAAAACTTGCTGACCGCTTAAGCAAATATGCCAGAGCAACTTCCTCCCGTTCTCTTTCAAAGTAAAAGAGTTATACTTATGGAATTTTCACCCAGAATACTTCCCAAAAATGTTTTAACTTCAAGTGGCAGCTAGTAGAACCCCAATATAAGCTGTGGGCTAACAACTAACAGATCTACAATGGCAAACCTAATGGATCACAAGCAACATAGAAAAACCAGAACTCAGAAGTGTAATCACATGGCAGAAAAGTATACCCAGGATATGAATTCTTTTTTTTTTTATTTGTAAGAAAGCAGAAAAGTAAACCCAGGATATGGATTCCATGTATAGCTAATCTGACCATAGCTGAATAAGGTATCATAGTTTTGCATCTTAGATCTCTGGCCTAAAGAAGTTTACGTGGAGAGTGTGTGTCTTACTTTTACATGTATGGAGAAACAAAGAAATGAGACCATCCTAGAGTTGGACCAAAATTCTGTAGAGTTAAGTGATGGACAGCAGATGCAGAAACGACTGACTAAGATCCCACACTTACAAGTGAGTAAATAAGCACTAAAGGTATTTGCTAACCTGATACTTGGCTTCCCTTCCCCACTTAGTGAATACCTGCCAACAGTCTAGGAGCTGTATATACAAACCTGAAATAATTGATCAGAAAAACAAGCTAGAAGTAGAACCTGAGCAAAATTTACCTAAAAGATAAAAAAAGTACAAAAGCTTGCGCTCAGATCTTTCAAAGGGCATCCCAGTGCACGATGATCCTTCTATGCGTACAGGGTCCAGGGAAGTGCCTCAGATCTTAAGCAAATAAAAAGTACTTCAACTTATGCTTAAGCAATTATAGAAACAGATAATTACATTTGAAATGATAGGTGCAACGGTAGATGAACTAAAACTGAATCCAGAAGTTAAATCTGCAAGAAATGCAACTTTTTACCATATTTAGGCTCAAATCTTTTGAAATCCTATAAAAAGAGTAACTTCAGTCGCAGCACAACAAGCATTCACTTTATTTACATTTACTGTTGTCATTATCTTGTTTTTCCTTTGATACTTCTGGTTTTGTCAGATAAATATCAAAACTGATATACTCACTTCATCACTATCATATGAAACTATTTCCACGTGAAAACTCCAGAATGTTTGGCGTTAGCCAAACAAAACTGCTACTCTTCAAAAGTACTTTCTCGAGAAGCACTTCTGCCAAACACTATTCAAAATAAGTAGATTTTTCAAGCTTGGCTAAACATGGCTCATCACAAGCTTCCTACTACCCCAAAAACTCAAGTTCTGTTAACAGTTGTAATTTACAAAAATGAAAGAGCTAAAGATTTACCTTCAGAACATCTCCGACTCATATACCATACTGTCCAGAAATTTCATAATGTAATATTAAATTCAACCCATAAGTACAAAAAAACATCATTTACTGATGTCGGTGCAAAAAAAAATCATTTACCATTGTCGGTGGCCGCAAAACAAGATTGTCTTTACATGGAATTTTAAATGAATACCGTTATATTGAATGCTTAAAACCCCAGAATTGATGACATTAGCAAGAAGATACCATGTATATGCCAAAACAATAGGCTGCACCCTCTTTTACATAGATTTGAACCAATCGAATCATGTTCAAAACAAAACATAAACACGTGGGCGGGAATCATCACTCATTTCTTGTTTATCATTAAAAAAGTAAAAGAAGTATCATACATCTTTTATATAAGAGAATAATTCTTGAATGAATTAATATTATGAAATAAAACCTTATAAAAATATTATGGGAAGTTTGAAGAAACTACTTCACGACACTGCATTGCTTAACATGTTAATGTTGAAGCAGAGCACAGGTTTCTATCTCTAGCTGACTAGTATGGACAAATAATTAATCTATCTGTTGCTCTCAACTGTGAAGTTTTCTCATTTCTTCTAGTTGTATGACGCATATCGGAAATCCTTCAAAGTTGACCTCTACAGACTTGATGTAATGAAAATAAAAGCCCAACACCCCCACTGCTCACAAGGAAAATAGCAACAACCAACTCGCCATATTTGCTAGTACTAGCACTGATGTACCTGCCACCAAGCAGACTCCAATAGTCTTGGACCTTTTGACCTCTGAATCTGGTTCAGAAGAATGCCATTCTTCAAAGCTTTCCACAAGAGTTATCACTTTCTTCGACTGCGTACTGCAAACAAGAGGAATTAGGTAGAAATCATCTTTGGACTTTACTGCCATACTATAATTTCTCATCCATCCAACATGTGATTTCATAAATTTAAGAATCCGTCTTTTCGTTTAAAGATGGATTTGTTCCCAAGGGAACAGCAAGAGATCTTTTGACAGGTCAGGTCTTAAATAGTATATCCCACAATAATGACTAAATTCTATGCTGCATTCAGTTTTTGTTTCTTTTAACCTTTTTCTGAAGTCTGAAATCCTTTAGCACGTGTACCTATCATTTCTTTCCGGTGTTCACATATAAAATGTCTATTTTTTCCGAAGTCTCTCCTCTTAAAGTTAGCTTCATGGAAAGTTTGAAGATCACCAAATAAAAATTTCCAGATAGGAATTTTCACTAGATTCTATTACCAACAAAGGCTTCAATATCCTATACATCAAGAATTATTAACAAACCAAAACATTTATTTCACTATATATGGGTGTATGTACATAAAAATGCTCTAGTAAACTGCCACCAGAAGAGTTTCAATGTTCACAACAAATATCAATCCCACCACCCAGAATGTATTCTCTAGATCTCTATAGAAAATGCATCAAAAACTCCACCTATGAACTTATGATAGAATATGAACATCAACTAAAGAGCAACATGTATCCTATACTTCAACATAAGAGAGAGAGAAGGCAGCTGACTTACACTTCATTTCCCACTAAAATTTAAATCTTTTTTGGCAAAATCAAAAGAAATTAATTTCTCAAAAGATACTGATCCTGTTATAGATAAAATCATACCCAAAAAAATAAATATATACATGTCTATACGTTTCTCCTTTGAACTTCATGCATCAACCATCAATATATCACCATCTTCATCGCGCATTTCCTCGGGATACCTTTCTCTAATGTCATAATCATCCTCACCAACTTCCCTCAAGCCCAAGGAATGCGATCGTACCCTTGGAGCCGGTGTTGTTGATACAAGAACAACACTACTATCTTGAAACTCTCTGTAACCAATTTCACTATCAGTTGAATCCAAAATAAGTTCCAGGTCCTTTTCAATTTCGTCTTCATCTTCTTGCGGCAATTTATGCCGGCAGAGGGGACAAGTATTACTCCGATTAAGCCAAGGGACAATACAATCATTATGAAAGAAATGCATACAAGGCAATTGACTTGCTTCCGAATCAATTTCAAGTTCATCCATACAAATCGGACAGTTTTTCGATGATTCCTGGATTTTCACACTCGGGAGTGAGTCAATAAATGATTTAAGAGTCGGCGAACGAAATTGAGTTGAGTTAAACAACTCAAAGGAAAGATCGTCGGAGTCAGTTCCATCAGAATCGGAATCGGAATCGGAAGAATCAAAAGTAGCAGAATTGGTGGTGGGAGGGGTAAAATTGGCAGTAGAAGGTTGAGAAGGAGGCGTAACACTGGCAATGGTGTAATTAGGGAGGAGGTGGCGATAAAAGCAACGAGGGCAACGAAAGGAGGAGCTCACGCCAGAGGTGGTGGTGGTGGTGGTGGTGGTGATGTGGAAGGCATCGTTGCAGTTATAGCACCGGTAAGAACGGCGGTTAGAGGCGGTGGAGAGGGTGGCCTCCGTCGACATGACAGACGTTTGGTATCCTCTACTCGGTTTTCTCTTGGCACTAGTCTAGCTTTTCTTAATTTATTTGTGGAATTTTCGGTGTCGGAAAAGGGTTAAAAATGTCTTTCACATTTGTGGTTTTACCTAGAGCCAAATGCATTTGATCATCGAAGCAAGCTCAATTCAATCTGCTATAAATATTATATTAAATTTAAAATTTTTAAACTTATTTAAATTAACATTTATAAATCTAGTCTAAATCAATTCATTTACCTTTAATGTTTGATCGAGATTGAGTCAAAGTTGGCCTATGAATCAAAGACTATTTAATTTAAGTTAAAAGATTTCAAAAAAATTATAAAAAAAAGTAAAATTTATGAATGGTAATTATCAAATAAGTCTTAATATCTTAGATAATAATTTATTTATTTAGCGTTAAGTTCTAACCACCAAGTATAGAAGCTACATACATGAGCGATCAATTTTACCGTAAAATGTAAAAGAAAATTGTAGAAAAAATAATGGTTACCCAATAAATTATAGTATCTTACATAATACTTTCGTCATTTAATAGTAAATTTCTAACATTAAAAATTTTTAATCACCAAGTATAAAAGTCACATTCATCATGTAAAATGTCCAAACATTTATTGATACTCGAAATCGGTTGCACAATTTTATTCAAGTTCGAAGTGATAATATTTTTAAGTGGATTTTAATATTATTAATTTTTATATATAATTATTTGATAATATTTAACTAATTAAATTTATATATGAATGAAACTGAAGATGTTAATTAAGACAACTTTATAGAGGATATTTAAATATGTTTGATGATATGTTGGTGTTGAATATGTGTAAGTTGTCATATAATTATATACGTATGCATAATCATATGTTAGAAATGTTAACTACTTGTCATACCTATAAATATAGATTGAACATAAATTTTCTTATTAAAAAAAAAAAGATCAGAAAAAATGAAGGGTTGGTCTACCCCAGCCCACGTCCTTTTAGTGTTGGGTTGAGCTAGTCATTTTAAGGCCCTTTAAAATAAAAAGTCAGTCAATCCTAACCAATTAAATTTCTTGATTCACGAGGCTTGAACTGAGTTAGATTGGGTAGACCCGTTTTGATGATTCTAGTTTTAGCATATGGTGTAATATCTGAGGTTAGTTTCTCATTAAATTTATATTTTATCTAATTGAATGTATAATTTTTTTTTGGGAATAATTTAGTTATGTACATCCCGTTTTATCTCATCAAATATTTTATCCCTCCCGTTTTCTCTCATCAAATATTTTATCTCAATAGGTGGGATAAATTAATTCAAGAATTATAATTTAAGACTATAATTTTGGATTGTCTGGTCACCGGGAAAGGTGTGACATCTGAGTATTATGTTTGGGATTGAATGAATTAGATATACCATGTTTGATTGACTATATAAATTTATACCATCACCAAAATATGATATAAATTTAATCCCAACTTTAATCTTGGATGTACCATCAGACTTAGTATTATTTAAATAGTCTTTTAATTTAAGTTAAAAGATTTTTAAAAAAATTATGAAAAAATAAGTAAAACTTATTAATAGTAATTACTAAATAAGTCTTAATATCTTACACAATAATTTACTTATTTAACGTTAAGTTCTAACCACCAAGCATAGAAACTATATTCATGATTGCGATCAATTTAACATAAAATTTAAAAGAAAATTATAGAAAAGATAGTGGTTACCCAATAAATTCTAGTATCTTACACAATATATACTTTAGTCATTTAATATTAAATTTCTAGTATTAAAAAATTTTAATCACCAAGTGTAAAAGTCACTTTCATCATGTAAAATGTTCAAACGTTTATTGATACTCGAAATCGGTTGCACGATTTTACCCACCCATTTTCTCTCATCAAATATTTTATCTCAATAGGTGGGATAAATTAATTCAAGAATTATAATTCAAAACTATAATTTTGGATTGCCTGGTCACCGAGAAAGGTGTGACATCTCAGTATTATGTTTGGGATTGAATGAATTAGATATTCCATGTTCGACCGACTATATAAATTTATACCATCAATCAAACGTGGTACAAATTTAATAAGATACTTTAATCTTGGATGTATTATCAGACTTGGTATTATTTAAAACCACTTCTCAGGTGGAATAAATTAGTCCCACAATTGAACAAAGGGTCAAAATGCCCTTAAATTATGTGAAATTTAATAAAAATGTCCTTCGTTAATAGTTTGATCCGAAAATGCTCATGTCGTTAATAGTTTGGTCCAAAAATGTTCATGCACTTAATTATTTGATCCAAAAATGCTCTTGTCGTTAATAGTTTGGTCCAAATGCTCCAAGTCTTTCGGGTCAAAAACCTCTTTTTTGTGGGGCCAAAATACTCTTTTCCTACTAAATATTTTTTCTGAAATCGTATTAGCGAACTTCGAAATCATATTTTTTTCGGGTCCAAATGAGATTACATCTTTTTGAAAGTTTACATTGACAAGAGCAGCTTAACATCTTATAAAAGTTAGAAGTTGGATCAACATAAAATTAGAAGTGTTGAATCAACATAGAGATGGTTGTTAGGGGAATATTATAAATATAGATTTATGCCTTAGGGGAAAGTTGCACATCAAAGAGCATATGGATATTGATGAAATGACAAAGTGCACATGAAAAAGTATGAAGTTGTTATGTGCTTGTCATCATAAAAAGTAGAAAAATTGTTGAGTTGTCAAGAGCTATCTTGATATTTGAATCTATATTCAAGATCATATAATATTTTAATGATTGATAAATATTATACATTTGATCATATATATACAAGCAAGAAGAAAGAAATAAGTACAAGAACCAAATCCTTAATAGATCTCCAAAAGGAATTGGTAAAGTAGGTAACACTAAAGTGGAATTAGTCCTTTAGAGTTTAGACAAAGAATTAAAGGACTAGTGACTATTTGAAAAAAATGTTCCATATCGACTTAGAGAATTGGTATTAAGATATAATTCAATTCTACAAGGAACTGAATTTCAAGTTATAGAAATATTACGATAAACTAAGCATATGGGATGTAACACCCTGTACGATTTAAAGCAATAAATTCTTACTTCGAGGTAGGATTAGGAGTACTTAATATTCTAAGAAGAAAGTGTTATGAGGTATTTGAATCACTCTATGGTTGTATGTTAAGATTTGACGTCGATCAAGTCGTAGAACAAAAGTCAGCAAAAGTTATTGCAAATTTCTTTCTTAAAATTCTCTAAGATTTGGGTTAGATTTCTTGGAGATTTTCTCCCAATCTATAAGGAATTAGGTATCCTACGACCTATCAAATTAAAGGTCTATGAGTCTAGTTTCCAATGTATTAAACTATTCGCTAATATGACTTTAGAGTAGAGAGATATTTGTATCAAAAATATGTTTCTTTTAAAATCCCTTTTAACTATATTTAGTAGGAAAATAGCATTTTGAAAAGATATGTTTGGTAGGAAAAAGATATTTTTTTTGTAGGAAATGATATATTTTTTCGGGTCAAAACGCTATTTTCCTACTAAATATTTTTTTTAAACACATTCTTTTTCAAATAAAATATTATTTTGAACGAACCTTTTTCTTATTTCTTTTATTTTAAAATCCCTTTTAACTACTAAAAAAGTAAAAAATAAGCTTTTTTCTAATAACCCTATATATATATATATTATTGTATTAACCTCATCATTAGTTCTCACTAATAAAATAAAAATTATGTTATAATTGTATTTTTATTATGTGAATGTTTATAAAGGTATTTATACTATAGTGACTGCCTTTCTTGTTTCTTTGTAGAAAAGTTAGGGTTAGTTTTCCCCTATAAATAAAGGAGTTCTCATTCATTATAATTCATCCCTCAAGAAATAAGAATTCTTTTCTCTTTTTCTATAAATTCTTCTTCTTGATTTACTATTTTTAATACATTATCGGCACGAGACTTTTCATTTTAAATATTTATTTTGAAAAGATGAAAATAGTTGTTAGACTATAAATATGCGTTCATTATTGTTACACATGGAGATTTTATCACCAAACATCATGACAAAAAAAGGGTAATACCTTATTTAGATCATATTATTATATAAGTGGGAAACCCTTAAAGTTAAAAGTTGAATTACAATTTTGCACTTACTGAAATTAGAATATTATAAAATATTTTATTATTTAATAATTATACTAAACTAGGAGTTTTATTTAATGCTCCATATTGTGTAAATCTAAATATAAATTGTCTTAAATGTCCTTACAAGTTGCAAATTTTCATATTTTAGCTTTTATTATTTGTTCTTTTTAATTTTCAGACACTCTTTTGACATTATTTTTACACATTATCATATCTATAATCTATAATGTATACTATTCAAAAAGTGAAAAGCCACAAAATTAAAAGTTGAAAGACGCAAATGCTCACAAATATTGAATGACCATTTCACCCTTCAACAATACATTACTTCAAAAGAAATATTTATACAAAAATATAAATACATATTCTAATAAATATAAAAGATGTTTTTCTCATTATTTTGGTCATTTCATTAACGTATTTATTAAATGTCCTTACAAGTTGTAAATTTTCACATTTCAGCTTTTATTATTTGTTCTTTTTAATTTTCAGATACTCTTTTGACATTATTTTTACACATTATCATATCTATAATCTATAATATATACTATTCAAAAAGTGAGAAGCCACAAAATTAAAAGTTGAAAGACGCAAATGCTCACAAAAATTGAACGACCATTTTACCCTTCAACAATATATTACTTCAAAAGAAATATTTATACAAAAATATAAATACATATTCTAATAATATAAAAGATGTTTTTTCTCATTATTTTGGCCATTTCGTTAACATGTTCATCTTATTTTGAAAAGTCTAAAAGTTATCTATATTTATTATTGAATTAATATAAAAATACACTCAAGAACAAAAGACGAAGAGATCTCAGTTTCATCACTTTTAATTTTCTCCTACCAGTTACATCCATTAACAAAGCATAAATGATAGTAATTGTTGGTAAAAAAATAATATAATATAAGGAAAAGGGAAAAAGGAAAACATCCCGACACATAATTTTGCAACAGGTGCCATTTCATTTCTTCCCGCTCATTGCAAAGGGAATTGTTCAATAAACATCATATGTTGATCTGTGCATCGAAGAATTTGGGGACAACGTTTTTTAGTGGATTACCGAAATGAGGCAAATATACTTACATTCGTTTTTCCTGTTCATAGTTAGTTAGAGGTAATTATAGTTTTTAAAATTTTATTAGAGTTAATCTTTTTTTTAAGAGATCATCACAAGAAGTTTTATTAGGTTTGTACTTGATGTAATCAGTGGCGAAGATACAACCACTCAAGAGTGATCAGTTGAACACTCTTGACATAAAATTACATCGTGTATATTGACCTGTATGTTAATTTTTAGCCAATTGATTTTGCGTTTGAACTTGTCCTCGTGCACAATGTCATTTCATTTTGTTTTGACAAATTTGAATCTCACAGGTCACAAACTAGCACCATCATCCTTTCATTAAAAAGTATAATTATTTTAGTTAGTTAATTTTAGTTTATCAAAAATTCTTAAATATTTCCCAAGTTTCTTAACATTATAATATTAATCAATATAGAGTTATACATATGAATAAATTATTTTATGTTATGATGTTACATAGATAATATTAGTATGTATAATTTTATCCATCATAAGATGCATGAAGGATTAAAAAATAGATCTTTGCGTTAAAATTTCGTGTTATATATACAACTTTAAATCCAAAGCTAAAATCTATAAATTCGCGTTATCTTTTTTTTTTTTTTTTGATCATTTTTCTTTGATGATTTGATTTGTGTTTAATATAAATCTAGATTCACTCGTTTGTTCAACCAAAATTTCACGTTATACAATAATCAATATATTTTCATTAATAAAATCAACACAATAGGAAAAAAAATCTCAATTATTTATATTTGGTAGAAATAGATATTGAAGATCGTTCATGACAGAGTCGCAAGTTGAACAAGATAATATTGAATCCACTTATCAAAAAAATTATACTTGAACACTCTTGATAAAATTTATGAACTAGATGTAACCATCAATGTTCTCTTCTTTATCATTCTCTTACCATGTAAAATACTTCTGATTAGATGCCAGACCACATTTCGTTTTGATACTTTACATATATCTAATTATGGTCTATATTCTAATATGAATATTATTTTGTATACAATTTTCACTTTGAATTCATATTTTTGCTCTCTTTTTTGTGTTTCATTTGTGAACATGGAGCTGCAATTGTGATAGTTCACAAGCATGAACATTGACGTATTTATTTTATATGATAGATTTATATTGACTTATTTTAAGCTCAAATATAAGTTGTTAAGAAAGTATTAAATTCATGAAAATTTTATATTATTAAGTTATTTATCTTTTGTAACTCAAAAACATATTCCTATAAAATCTTAATAAAGTCTCACATTCATGAAACTTTTATTTGTCTTTTACTAATCCAAATCAAGTTTAAAAAATATATATTAGTATTTAATATTTTATATTACTTAACTTAAAATACACATGCGCCACACGTGTATAGAAATTAGTATTATTATAAACTTCAATCTCACTTTCTTGCTATCAAATTTGTTAAAAGTTTTATACTGATATTCTATTGGATTGATTATCATGGCAGAGACATAAAAAAACTTATGAATTTGAAGATTAGTAATGCGATGCTATCTTAATATATGATCTGCATTAATGATAGTATTTTTTGAGATTTTAACTGACTGTATTTTGTGTTTTCTACAACTGATTACTTACATCTCCAGAACGTGAAAGGAAGGAACAATTTTAATTTGGAGAAATTTGTATTATATTTTCTAGTACAGAAGGCTATGCATAACCTCACGATGACGCTTCACAGCTCTTAAAGTAGTACTTGCTTTAAAACTTTGGTATGCTAAAAAAATTCTATATTATATGTATGTCTCGATTTACTCCTAAACTAGTAAATTCGTATTTGTAGCTCCTAATATATGAGGAAAACATTATCCATCTTAGGTGTTTGATATTGAAATTCATCTTGATGTGATATGTCTAGCAGACACCATCAAAAATAAAAATCACGCATCAAATTAAGACTGTGGCAAAGTAATGATATCCTCTGCCCCTTAATGAAGCCTTGAAATTGAAATATCTCATTGTTAAAGATTCTCTTATTGATGTGTCTGGAATTAGTGACACAACTTTGCTTCATTTTATAGCATTTTGCATGTCTTTAGGAATTAAATTAAGTGAAAACTAACCTTATTATGCTATTTTTCAGGAACTCAAGCAATGAAAATGTGAAAGGAGTTTAGGCCAAAAAAATACTTAAAGAATGAGGCAACGTATGGACCGTATGTCTGAAAGATGGTCCACATCATCTGCCGTTCATTCCCAGCAGTAAATTTCAAAAATCAAGCTAACAGGGTCCTTACAATACGGTTGGAAGGAAGGACCGTCTTCCCAAAAGACGGTCCGTCAATTGAAGAACGGACTCTAGCTAGAAAAAATAGGATTCCTAAAGTACGGTAAAGTACAGACTATCTGTCCCAAAAATAGTCCATCAATCAAAGGATGACTAGCTCCTAGACAGAAGCTGAAATGCAAAGTAGGACCAAAGGACAGTCCATCCCTGTACACCTGACACCCCGAAGTTTGAATTATATGGGCTTTTCGGACATAGTATTAATAGATATTTCTTGTAATTTTTAGAAAGCTTTTTTCATTATTCAGTTCATACTTAGAGTAGAGAGTAGAAATTAGTTAGTTAGCCCTAGTTTTCAAAGTAGATTCTAGATCTTAGCTTGTAACTTGAAGATCTCAATTTCTATTGGTAAGAATATCTAATTACGTTAATTATTTCCTTCTTCTTGATATGGGTAACTAAATTCATATCTAGGTTTTTGAACCCTAATGATTCCAATTTGGTAAAATTGAGTTTGGGCTTGTGAATATTTAACTAATTTTTGCTTTGTAGTGTGTGATTGGTGATGAGAGTCATCCAATCCTACCTAATTACCTTTATAAGTCTTGAAAGAGCAAATTTAGGTTAGGTTAGCATCAATCAACAATAACTCAAGGCATAACCCTTGTTTAATGAATTTTCCTAGATGTAGTGTAATGCCCGAAAAATTCAAAATCTAGACCCAGGACTTAAATCAGAGAGTTTAGAAAATCTGCAGAAATACTACAGGATGACTCACCTAATGGGTCGTTAAGTGACCTAATGACTCGTTATGTCAACCGTGAGAAGGAGGTTTGAGAATTTGTAAAGGGAGACAGTGTTCCCAACGGGCGAGCTCATGAGTCGTGGTCAGGTCCCACGACTCGTTAAGTATGGAACCTAAAATTTAAGAAGTTTGCAATGTACTTGACGGGTGGCGACCACGAGTCGTTAGGATCGGAGGGGTGGGTCATCTGACACTCAATCTCAGGCCCACAGTACCGGGAACAAGTATCTAACTTTTCCCAAGTGTGGTAGGAACCACCCGGGAGAGTGCCTTCAGGGTCAAAAGGGTTGTTTTGGGTGTGGATAGCTTGGGCATCGACTCAAGGAGTGCCCATCAGTCGGGCGAGGGAGATCACAATCCACCACATCATCAGCCCTAGCAGTTCGACCAGCCCAACAGGCTAACACATCAGGTACGGATGACGGTCAATGTCAAAACCAGTTCTATGCTCTATCTTCCCGTCAGGATCAGGAGAGCTCACCTAACGTAGTCACGGGTATGTTATATCTCTTTCATCTAGACGTGTATGCCCTCCTAGATCCAGGAGCCACTCTATCATTCGGGACTCCCTACATAGCAGTCTAGTTCAATATCAGTCTAGAGGTCCTCTCAGAACCATTCTTAGTATCCACCCTAGTTGGCGAGTCAGTTAGAGCCAACCGGGTGTATAGAAACTGCCTAGTCTCAGTTCTGAATAAAGTTATTCTAGCTGATCTTGTAGAATTAGACATGGTTGATTTTGACCTTATCCTTGGCATGGATTGGTTACACTCCTGCTATGCCTTACTTGATTGCAGAACTAGAGTTCTCGAGTTCCAGTTTCCAAATGAACCGGTGTTAGAATGGACGGGCAACAGTTCAGCGCATAAGGTAGGTTTATTTCCTACCTTAAGGCCCCAGAAACCCATCTCAAAGGGATGTATCTATCATCGAGTTCGGGTCAAGGATTCCAACTCTGAGACCCCAACTATCCAGTCAGTTCCAGTAGTCAGTGAGTTCCTGGATGTATTTCCTGAGGATCTTTCTGGAGTTCCCCCTGAGCGGGAAATAGACTTCGGGATAAACCTTCTCCCAAATACTCAACCCATCTCCATCCCTCCTTAAAGAATGACTCCAGATGAGCTTAAGGAGTTGAAGGAACAATTAAAAGATCTTCTTGGCAAGGGTTTTATCAAACCCAACATCTCTCCCTGGGGTGCTCCAGTGCTATTCGTGCGTAAGAAAGATGGTACCCTTAGTTGAACAAGGTCACAGTTAAGAACAAGTACCCTCTACCTAGAATTGACGATCTATTTGACCAACTTCAGGGAGCCAGTTGTTTCTCCAAGATTGATCTCGGGTCAGGGTACCATCGCTAAGGGTCAGAGAGTGTGACATACCGAAAACAGCATTCAGAACTCGGTATAGTCACTACGACTTTGTGGTAATGTCCTTTGGGCTAACAAATGCCCCAACAACCTTCATGGACTTAATGAATAGATTCTTCAAGCAGTATCTGGATATGTTCGTTATCGTATTTATCGACAAAATTCTAGTATACTATAGAAATGCGGAAGAGCATGCCAATCACCTAAGATTAGCATTGTAGACACTCAGGGACCGCCAGTTGTTCGCCAAGTTCAGCAAGTGCGAATTCTGTTTAAAGTTAATGACCTTCTTAGGTCATGTGGTGTCAGGTGAAGGAATATAAGTAGACCCTCACAAGATAGCAGTCGTGAAAGATTGGCCCAAACCTACCTCTCCTACTGAAATCAGGAGTTTCCTGGGTTTGGCGGTGTTATTACCGATGATTTTTGGAAGGTTTCTCCTATATAGCATCTCCTATGACTAATTTAACTCAGAAGAAAGTGAAGTTTCAGTGGTCGGATGAGTGTGAGAAGAGTTTCAGGAGTTGAAGACTCGACTCACTATCGCTCCAGTTTTAACCTTGCTGGAAGGAACAGATGGATTGGTTGTTTATTGTTCGGTGCGTTTGTTAGGGTTATAAACCGACACGCAAGTGCACGTGGTCAAAAAAGTAATAAAGTGGCTAAGTAAGCCAAGTATCGAACCAAGGAGACTCTGGATAAGTAAATTTGCTCAAGTATACTATATTCTATCTTACTTCTAAATATGCTGACAACAACGTAACCAAAAGTTAAATAATTTTTGTTTATAAATTATATACTAAAACTATTAACAAATATCTACTGTGAATTGAAACTATGGATATGAGCATGCTAAGGTTAAGAACAAGTAATGAACTTGATTATAATCATAATTTGGTTATTATTCTCTTCCTGTTGCTAGCCAAGAACATTAGCCTAGAGATTAAAACTCTCGTATTTAATCTCACTTAAGAATCATAAACCATCCGTCTACATTTCTGTGATCAAATGCAATTTATGACCTAGCAATACAATTCCGGTTCCTAAATTGACTAATACGGCTTTCAAGTATATTTCTATCAGGAAAGCACATCAAAACCCAATTTTCCCAAATCAAGTTAAGAACAATACCCTATTAATTCACAACTTTCCAATTTCGTGCTCTCTCGAGTGAAATCGGACTTTTTAGATGTACATTAATGTCGGCCACACACCAATGCAGTAGAAACAAGAATTAATAGAACAACATAAAAGAAGAAGATGAAAAACCATATAATTTAATAATCAAAATTCATCACCATTGTTCATAACCTCAGCAAGGAAGAGAATTAGCCACTCATCTGTGGATTAATCATCCTAAAACAAGTGTTAATCATACAAACAATTGATTGAAAGAAGAAAGAAAGAGAGAAAAACCCTCGCATCCAAGTCCAACTCCGATATTGTTCCAACATGCATTTTAGCTCCTCAAAATCATGTTTTACCTACAAAACAATGCTAATCATGTTGGTTAGTATAAATTCACATTTTATTACCAATTACATGAAAATGTATACACATTGCACAATAAACAAGGCGAAAATGATACGTTTGAGTATCACTTGGGCATATAAATCTGCCCAAGATCATTTATTGTGATGCTTCCAGAGTTGGACTCAGATGCGTTTTGATGAAGATGGGCAAAGTGATAGCCTAAGCCTCCAGACAGCTCAAAGTTCATGAGAAGAACTATCCAACTTATGACTTGGAGTTGCCAGCGGTGGTGTTTGCACTAAAAATATGGAGGCATTACTTATATGGAGCTCACATAGATGTGTTTACAGATCATAAGAGTCTTCAGTACGTGCTGAGTCAGAAGGATCTAAATCTGCGTTAAAGAAGGTGGTTGGAGTTGCTAAAGGACTATGACATGAGTGTGCTATATCACCCGGGTAAAGCCAATGTGGTAGCTGATGCCCTAAGTAGACGGTCTATGGGGGCGTGGCTCACACTAAGAAAGGCAAGAAGGAGTTAGTGAAGGATGTTCACAGACTAGCCTGGTTAGGGGTGATGATAATGCTCAAACCACACCTCTTACTGAAGTATGAAGCGGATGTTGTCAATAAAAAACCCAACTAAAGGTTGGGGTCGAACCCATAGGGAATATGGAAGAACTAGATTACATCCGGTAGTGAACTTGTGAGGTAGTTACTTCAAAAATTGAGGGGTTCTAGAGAAAATCAATAATGAAAACAATTATCAAAATTATAGTTTTTGAATCAATATTAAAGGATAACTAGGGTTTGTGTTCCCCATGGATTCATAACTGCTTAGAGTATACACTTGTGATTATCACCACTACTTACTTATAGAACAGATAACTTAGGTTCATTCAAATGACCGACCAGTCCCTATTGAATGACTATACTCAATCACTCGACTAAGTCTCAATAGTGGTTTCAAACTATCCGTGATCACTAAGTTCCAGATTTAACTATCTTGCGACTACAACTCAAGTTAATACAATGATTATTAAAATCAAGGCTCTGTTGTAATTCTTTTTTCCTAATCTCTACCTCTTAGTCCTAAGCAAGTAAAGAATTTGGGCACTTCTTAACGTAGAGCACCGTTAAGAAACGTTTAAGCATGAAGAGAATACAATATAAATATTTTGTGTTGGTTTCAAAATCACTTTGTGCAACCCTAGTTTGTTAATCTACCATGGTTCTCACAACCCTAGCTATGGAGGTTTTAACCTCTCATAGTTGTAAGATTGTGAATTGAATTCATGATTAAGAACATAAATCAATACTTACAAGAATGAATGAGAAAAACACTTACTTTAATTAATCACCAAAATCTTGAAGAACAAGTAGCAAAACGACTCGTGGTGAGGTCCTACTAATTGTGACTCCAGTTGTGATGGATTTCGGGAGCCTGGGGTCATACCACAAGTAGTCCTACGAATCATGACGTATAGGTATGACTCGTGGCTAGAAGTCATAGTGAATTTTCTCAGTGGTACTAGAGTGCGTCATCACGGGTCATGGTACGACTCGTATGTTAGCAACGAGTTGTGATAAGGAGTTGTGGTTAAGTAATAATTGGTAAGGGTGGATGATACCATGACTGTCAGTATGACCCGTAGAAGAGTACTACGATTGATGGTATGCGAGTCGTTGCCAGATTCAGAGGATTGAGAGGTGGTGGCTACGAGAGGCGACCACGAGTCGTTACTTCGTGGTACGACTCATGGTATGAGTTGTGGTCGGGGCAGAGCTGTTTTTCATGGAAATTTCATTAAGGTAAATTTCGACTTTCCCATGCTTTGAGACCCTAAACTACGTCATTTTGTGTATATTCTGAGTGTGACAAGATGGGTTAAGTCCCTAATGCATACCCATTCCCATGCAAGAGCTTTTAGAGAGGTTTTAGAGAGATTCGAGGTCTTCTTCTCCAAATTTTCATTAATTTCTTTATGGGTATCAAGAAACTTTGAAATCAGTGCATTCCCAGGTATGTAGGGTTTATAATGGGTGAATCCTTTCACACCATGCCCAAACTTTGATTAAATCATGAATTCTCCTAATTCAAGCTCTATGGGGTTTTACCCAAATGCATGAAAATGTGATTTCTCTTTATGGATATGATTTCATTGAGTTTTAATTATTGAATTATGAATTATGGCCAGGTTATATATTATTTTCTTTAAAATCATGTTTCAAGGCTTTTTAAATCTAAATGCCCATTGATGAAGGTTTATGAAAGTTATGATTTATGATGAATATTCAATATTTTGAGGTTATTGATGATGGAAAAGCATGATTTCTAGTTACCCATGTTTATGAGAATATGTTGAAAGAATTGAGTATGTTAAATTATTGGGCAATGCCCGCATGTTGAAGAATGATCTACGATTTATAAAATGAATTATATGATTTATCAATTTATGATGTCGGCCGATGAAAAGGGCCTTTGGTTCTTTGCTAAGCATGTTTTAAAGGGGATCAATGATGATAAATATTATATTTTAGCCAATGAATTTTAATGCATGATGTTATTTATTCAAGTATGAGCCTATATGCATGTTTTTGGGAGCCGTGTCTAGCACCGAGCAGCTCGACATTCAAAGAACTACACTGGTGTCTCATAACCATGTGCCACCGTGGGTTTCTAATGATATATTATATTGGTAATGATCCCCTCAAATGTGATATCACGCCTAATGCACGACCCTCGCCTGGCAAGCCAGGGTCGGCTCTGCCCACTTGAGTGAGATAGTTGGGGCATCATGAAAGGCTCTACTATGATGGTGTCAGTTATGACGAGTCCTCCCATTATTCCGCATGTTTTATGCATTGTTATGTTTATGTTATTATCTCAAGTTATGTTTTGATAAAGTTTACTTACGATTATGATCATGAACGCTTTAAGAATGACTTGAAAGCCTTGAGCCTTATGTTTTCTGACGAAGTTTATGATACAAGCATGATGTCCTTCTCCTATGTTTATTTATGAGTTTATTTTACTTTTAATGTCCATTTTATTTACCTTTCATACTCGGTACATTCGATGTACTGACTGCACACTTTCTGTGTTGTATCGTTTCATGATACAGGGTTCAGATCTCAGGCTCATCCTTATCCTTAGTCAATCTCAGTTCTCGCTCTCAGATTATTGGTGAGTCCTGATGTTCCGAGGGCCGTTTGACAGGCTTTTATGGTATCTTGTGTTTCAGTATTGGTTGGCTTAGTTGGGGATGTTGTCCCATCAACCCATCATATGTAGTAGAGGCTTTCAGATAGTATGTAGTACTCAGCTTATGTGTATGTCTAGTACTTTCAGATGTTACGCTGTAGTTACATTTTCACTATGTTTTATGCTAAGTATTCTGCTTATTAAATGAGATTGGCTGTATGCACGTGTCATGGGTCGACTTGGGGTCTCTCGGGGTCCCTTGTCCCATGTCTATGATCTGGGTGTATGTTCAGGTCGTGAAAAACTTGGTATCAGAGCAATAGGTTTGAAGTGTCCTAGGGTTTTTAAAAGTCGCGTTAAGTAGAGTCTTTTTCATAGGCGTGAAGCGTGCCACACTTATGATGAAGAGGCAACTAGACATTTAGGAATTTTCCCTTTTTTCATGTTCTATGTCGTGTGATGAAAAGTCTCTCCATCCTTCTAAGTCGTGCTATTTGTGATTGTAGAATTATGGCTCCTAGAAGAATGAAGGTAATGAGGAATGGAAATGATGGAGGCCACGGAGGTGGCAATAACCATGGGCGTCAGCAAGCCCCACCCGTTCGGGAGCCCCAGGTACTAGAGTCAGCAGCCCATGCTGAGTTTCGGTCGGCTATTCAGATGTTGGCACAGGACTTGATCGCTCAGGTCGACCAGCAGGATGTTGCACATGTCCCACAGAATGGAAATGCAGTGGCGGCTCGGATTAGAGACTTCTTGAGGATGAACCCTCCTGAGTTCACAGGATCAAAGGTGGACCAGGATCCACACAGTTCATTGAAGGGATCTTGAAGGTCACTCAGGTTATGGGGGTGACAAATGGGGAGTATGTTGACTTAGCCTCTTATCAGCTAAAAGAGGTCGCTCATATTCGGTACAAGCAATGGAAGGACAGCAGGGCAGCAGGAGCGGGCCCTATCAGCTGGGATGAGTTCCACATGCCTTTCTCAACAGGTTCTTCCCTCGGGAGATGAGGGAGTTGAAAGCAACTGAGTTTGTGAACCTCAAGTAGGGAAAGATGACAGTGCTGGAGTATTCACTTGAGTTCACTCATTTGTCAAAGTACGCCCCAGAGTTACTGATGGATCAGAGGGCGCGGGTGAGCTGATTCGTTCATGGTGTGGCTGGTTATTTAGACAAGGATTGCAGGACTGCCATGCTTCACCAGGATATGGACTTTCTTCGCATAGTATTGTACGCCCATCAAATGGAGGCGGCTCATGCTAGGGAGAGGGAGGGAAAGAGGGCTCGGACTGATAGCTGTGGGTTTTCGCATTAGAGGTCCGGCGGTGGCTACCGTCCACAGTTTCAGCAGAGATCACTAGCCCCAGCACCATCATTAGCTAGTATTCTATCTAGACCCAAGGGTGATCAGAGGAGCAGGGCTTCAGCGCCGAGGGATCAGAGGGGCACCCAGTTATAGCATAACTTTCCAGCCCGCGGGAAGTGCGGCAAGAGTCCTGCCGGCGAATACCCGTGTCACGCCCACCTTGGGAGGCATGATTGGCATCTGGTGCCCTACTAGGACCTGGACTGCTAGACTAACTGAGCCTAAGCTCTTCTGGTGCTAGGCTGGCTCAAAATATGGATTCATGAAAACAATGGGCTATATAACGGCTGTAAATACAGCCTTCGACCGACTTGGCCTATAGCCACCTGTAGGAATATAAACAGCCAACCAGAACAACTGAGCATAAGGAAACCTATGCGGGCTGACAAGGCCACCATGCTGACTAGTTATTACTGAAAAGTAGAATCAAGTGTTGAACTAATTTGTGACCGACAAGGTTACCAACTAACAACTGAACTAGGCCCTACACATCCATCATATGAAAACTAAATCATACACACGTCCCCACATGACCGGTACAACTAACCACAGGGAATATAAAATCCGCAAGCCTCTAAGAATAACAAGAGGGTTGGGACAGGGCCCCGACCTACCCATACTGTACAAACAAAAAGGGAAGTAAACCTTTAGCTGTCAAGCTCCGGTTGACAGGAGCTGAAGGCTCCATACGCTGAATGGAACTACGAGGGATCTGCTCCTCGTCTATGAGTACCTGCAGGCAAGTAATGCAGCGCCCCAAAACGGGCATCAGTACCACTGGTACTGAGTATGCAAAGCAATAACTGAAAATAACTGAAAGTAAACAATAATACTGATAGATACTGAAGTAATAGGAGACAGGCTGAGACTGACTGAAAAGAGAGTAACTTTACTGAAGAGAGTAAGAGTCATACCTGATAACATGGCGGTGTACTTTCTATCTATTAATAAATAACACAACATAGCATACAAGAACCTTACCAGCCCCCATAAGTCGTAAGGTACCAACCAGCACACAATCTATATACCCCTACCTAGGTTATACCATCCACCTAGTAACTATGAGCATCCTGCCGGCTTCCTGGGTATGCAACTTGGGCCCGCTGGGCCCCTGACTATAGCTGGATCTGAGTTCGGAGGACTCCTGAAATTTGAAATTTGAAATCTGTAATCTGAAAACTGTAATCTGCACCCTGGGCGCAAGCGCTCGACAGGGGGTGTGGTATAGTGCTGATCAGCCTGCTATGGGGAATCTGCATCCCATCTTCGTCCGCTAGCGGACGGCATGCCCCTCCGTAGAGCGACGTATCCTCACCCTCTGGCAGGCGAGTCGACACAGCTATTAACCCTGGGGCGGTCAAGGAAGCTCTAAGGGTGCCCAACACAGAACAATCATGTCTCCACAGATAGCAATAACCGCATGTAATATATATATACTGAATCTGATAATAATATTTATATTCTAGTATTATGTTCTGAATTTCATACTGAAATATACTGAATCTGATACTGAAATATGCTGAATCTGATACTGAAATATACTGAATCTAATACTGAGATATATTGAGTTTGAAATAATATTTCTGGAATATTCTGCTGGGAATTATACTATTTTACTCAGTTTCATGCTGAACACCGTATAATAATTCTAACATACTTACTGAACTCATACTGAATATAATATACGATTTCTGAAACATTCTACTTAAATTTATACTATTTTGCTGTACTGGAACTATTAGCTTGCTAAAAGAAACTGGCTTTACATACCTCGCTTGGCGACTTTCGATTAACTGGCGCAGCTCAACTAATGTTCAGTTATTTCTCCCAACTCTATTCATATTCATGAAAGAATAGAATTAATTCTACTATTATTTTGGAAAGAAACCATACTTACTGACATACGTACTGCCTATTCTTTGACTTATCGAAGAACGTTCGAAAACTCATAATTTCTCGAAAGTCTAGAAGGGAGAAATACTCACTTTAATGTTGGGAGTATATTAACACTAATTTGGAGCAATTCCACTTACCTTCGCTTGGTGAGACGATGATTTGTCGGTCGAATTTCACGAAACTAACTCTGTAGGAATGCTCCCTGCAGCTTTATACTTCGCTACCTAAAGTTAATTTGAGTTTGGACTACGTTTGACGATGTAAACAGAAGGAAATTTATGTTGAACCTTCGTCCCTCCCCTGTTTCTGTTCGTTCTCTGGAAATGAAGAATGAAAATGAACAAAAATAAATTGAAGTGGGGCTTTATATACTTGGACCTGAACCCCCTTTAAGTCGCATTTGTCGAATGCGATTTATAAGTCGCATATGTCGAATGCGATTTATAAGTCGCATTTGCCTTGCGACGCTCCGACTTGGCGCTTGTCCGGTCTCTCCCTGGGCCCCTTTCTCACACGTATGGCATTCTAAAACTCTTAACCAACATGCGAATAGTCCAACTAAGTGTCAAGAACTTATGGGGTGTAATATCCTTCCCCCCTTAAGAACATTCGTCCTCGAATGTTAACTTCTGTTTACAGAAATTTTAACTTGTTCTAGTTATTCTGGAAAAATTTTGGCAGAGTTTCCCCTGTAATATGGACTATTTCAAAAATCCTGAAAAATAGAAAAGTCTAATACAGGTACTCCATGTAATACTATATCATTCATTTTATAATAAACTAAAGTTAACATCTCACTTATACACATGAATATAAAGCAACTCATAAAACAACAATATCAATATACCTTTGGCTGACTAAGTCTGAAATAACTGAGGGTATCTGGATTTCATATCTTATTCTGCTTTCCAAGTCATTTCCTCTCGGTTCCTATTACGCCATAACACTTTGACAGAAGCAACATCTTTAGTTCTTAATCTGCGGATCTGCCAGTCTAGTATGGCTACTGGAACTTCTTCATAGGCCAACTCCTTTGTAACCTGAACATCTTGGACTGGGACAATTTTGGAGGGATCTCCTATGCACTTTCTCAGCATTGATACATGGAAAACTGGGTGGACAGATTCTAACTCTGAGGTAAGTCTAGCTCATATGCCACTTGGGCTATACTTCGGCGAATCTGATAAGGCCAAACAAACCTCGGGCTGAGCTTGCCTTTCTTGCCAAATCTCATTACACCCTTCATCGACGAAACTTTCAGAAACACCCAATCACCCACATTAAATTCCAAGTTTCTGCGCTGCACGCCAGCATAAGATTTCTAGCGGCTCTGAGCAGTCAGTAAACGTTCTCTGATAAGCTTTACTTTTTCCTCTGACTGATGAATGATATCTGACCCAATCAATGCTGATTCTCCTATCTCAAACCAACCAACTGGAGATCTGCACTTTCGCCCATATAATGCCTCATAAGGCACCATCTGAACGGCTGAATGTTAACTGTTATTATAGGCGAACTCAATGAGTGGTAAATGTTCATCCCAGCTACCTCTGAAATCCAACACACATGCTCACAACATATCCTCGAGCGTTTGAATGGTGCGTTCTGCCTGCCCATCTGTTTGAGGATGGAAAGTTGTGCTCAGGTTAACCTACGTCCCCAAACCTCTCTAAAACGATTTCCAAAACATAGCCGTAAACTGCGCCCTTTGTCGGAGATAATGGACATTGGAACCCCATGCAGCCTGACTATTTCTCTGATATACAGCTCAGCATAATCTTCAACTGAAAAGGTAGTATTTACTGGAAGGAAGTTAGCTGATTTTGTCAATCTGTCAACTTTACCCAGATCGAACCATATCTATGCCTGGTGCGAGGTAGTCCTGCTACAAAGTCCATATTCACTGCTTTCCATTTCCATAAAGGCACTGCTATATCTTGAGTCAGTCCGCCTGGTTTCTGATGTTCAGCTTTTACCTGCTGGCAGTTGGGACACTGAGCTACGAATTCTGCTATCCCCTTCTTCATTCCTGGCCACCAGTAGATTTCTTTTATATCGTGGTACATTGTCCTTGAACCTGGGTGGAGAGAATAACGGGCATAATGTACCACTCCCATAATCTGCTGTCGAAGCCCTACAACGTCTGGAACACAAAGGCGATCTTTATATCGCAATACCCCATCCTCGGTTATTTGAAAATCTGTCACCTCTCCTTGATGAACTCTATTTCTAAGCTGAACCAGGATAGGATCTTCACACTGCCCTTCCTTTACTTCCACGACTAAAGACGACACTGCGGTGTTCTGGATTATCGCTCTATTGTCCTCTGTTTCTGCTACACGAATGACTAAACTGGCTAACTGATGCAATTCCCGAGCTAATTCCCGCTGCACCGACTGTAAGTATGCCAAACTCCCCATAGACTTACGGCTAAGGGCATCTGCCACCACATTGGCCCTTCCTAGGTGATACAGAATATTCACATCATAGTCTTTCAACAGCTCTAACCAGTGACGCTGCCGCAAGTTCAGTTCTTTCTGGGTGAAGATATACTCTAGGCTCTTATGATTAGTGAAAATATCCACATGGATTCCATACAAGTAATGTCTCCATATCTTCAAGGCATGAATCACTGCGGCTAATTCCAGGTCATGGGTAGGATAGTTCTTTTCATATTTCCTCAGCTGTCTGGAAGCATAAACAATTACTTTACCATGCTGCATCAACACACATCCTAACCCAACACCCGAAGCATCACAATAAATTACATAACCTTCTGTACCTTATGGCAATGCTAACACTGGAGCTGATGTTAACCTGTCTTTCAATTCCTGGAAGCTTTGCTTACATGCCTCAGTACACTGAAATTTTGCTGCCTTCTACGTCAGTTTAGTCAGAGGTGCTGCTAAGGTGGAAAATCCTTCAACAAACCTCCTGTAGTACCCTGCTAATCCCAGGAAACTGCGTGCCTCGGTCGGAGTGGTAGGTTTGGGCCATGTTTTCACTGCTTCTATTTTCTGTGTATCTACTTGTATACCAGCATCCGACACGATATGCCCCAAAAAGGCTACTGAATTCAGCCAAAATTCACATTTAGAGAACTTGGCATATAGCTGACGGTCTCTGAGAATCTGGAGCGCTGTCCGCAAATGATCCTAGTGGTCTGCCTCTGAGCGAGAATACACCAGAATATTATCAATAAATACTATCATGAACAGGTCCAGGTATGGTCTGAAAATACTGTTCATCAGGTTCATAAATACTGCTGGAGCATTCGTCAGCCCAAAGGACATGACTAAGAATTCAAAATGGCCGTATCTGGTCCCGAAGGCAGTCTTTGGAATGTCCCTTTCACGAACCCGAATCTGGTGATATCTGGACCTTAAGTCAATTTTGAAGAAATATCTAGCTCCCTGTAACTGATCAAACAAATCATCTATCCTGGGAAACGGATACTTATTCTTGATCGTAACTTTATTTAGCTGCCGATAGTCTATACACATACGGAGGGAGTCGTCCTTCTTTCTCACAAACAGAACTGGCGCACCCCAAGGTGAAGTACTCATCCTGATCAAGCCCTTATCTAATAAATCTTTCAACTGCTCATTTAGTTCTCTGAGTTCAGCAGGAGCCATGCGATAAAGGGGAATTGATATGGGCTGGGTGCCTGGTAATAAATCAATTGCAAAGTCTATTTCACTTTCTGGGGGAATACCAGGTAACTCATCTGGAAATACATCAGGGAATTCATTCACCACTGGAACAGACTGGAGAGTCGGAGGCTCTACCCAAACATCCTGAACTCTGACAATGTGGTAAATGCACCCCTTGGCTATCAACTTTCTCGCCCGAAGAAAGGAAATAAACCTACCTTTTGGCATAACTGTACTGCCCTTCCACTCTCGTACTGCCTCCCCTGGAAAGTGAAATCGGACCGTCTTGGTCCAGCATTCTACATTGGCATAGCATGGAGCTAACCAATCCATACCCATAATGGCGTCAAAATCAACCATTTCTAACTCTACCAAATCTGTTGTGGTCTGACGGTTAGCAACCTCTACTGTACACCCTCGATAAACCCTTTTGGCTATAATAGAGTCACCGACGGGTGTAGATACTGAAAAGGGTTGCTGAAGCAATTCTGGTACAATACTGAACTTTCGAGCCACTAATGGGGTAACATAGGACAAGGTGGATCCCGCATCGATTAATACATAAGCAGGGTGAGAGAAAATAGTCATCATACCTGTGACAACATCTGGAGACGCCTCTGAATCCCGTCTCCCTGGTAATGCATAGGTACGGCTTGGGCCCGTACCTGAACTAGAGGCCCCTGATCTGCCTCGGCCTCTGCCTGCTGGAACTGAGGGCCTGCGCCCTACCGGGGCTGCTGATGCTCGCGACCCTACTGATGCCCTGTCCTGTCTATCCCGGTCACCCTGACCCCTGGCTGGACAATCTCTCATAACATGACCCTCCTGTCCGCATATATAACACCCTGTGGAGCCATATCTGCAAGCTCCAGATTGGTGTCGGCTGCGAATAGGGCAAAGTGGTGGTGTATACCTGCTCTGTTCTGCTCTCCTTTGCTAAGGTGAATCTATTGTTCGAGAACTTCCGCAAAACTCTGAGTGTCCTCGACGACTGAATCTACTCCTCTGCTGTTGTGATGGAGGTGGGGGTTTAGGTGGCCTATTTGACAACCGTGGCCTAGGCCCTCTCTGAATCTCCCCCTATAACTGATCTGACCTGTACCTGCGGCACTGTTCCTAACTTGTTTGTCTGCTATCCTTTTGCCGCTGTCTGAGGCCCTCAATAGTCTGAGCAAAAGCCTGCACTTGAGCAATATCCATATCTTCCTGCAAAGTAGCTGTCATACAGGCCTCAATATACTCTGGGTTCAGCCCCATAATAAACTGGTGGACTCTGGATGGCATGGTTTCTACAAAGGTCGGAGCATAGCGTGCCAAAGAATCGAACTGCAGGGCGTATTCTCGAACACTCATTGTCCCCTGCTCCAGGTGTAAAAACTGGTCCATCTGGGCCTGTCGGATCTCTCGTGGTAGTTAACGGTCCAGGAAATCCTCTGAAAAGCTGGACCAGATCGGAGGGGCAACATCTCTTCCTCGAGACCTTTCCCAACTCTCATACCACAACACAGCAATATCCTGCAGTTGAAATACCGCCAATTCGACCGACTCTGTAGATGTAACATGCATTACACGGAAAATCCTCTACATCTGATCCAGGAAGTCCTGGGGGTCCTCTGTTGGATCTGTCCCGATAAACTGTGGGGGACCTAGTGCCAGAAATTCTCGGACCCTCGAACTACCAGACCCACCTGATGATTCTGCCGCTGTGGGTGGCATTGACTGGCGCTGAGTAGCCATCATTTGTGCTAACATAACTACTGCACTCCTTACCTCCTGGTCAGATGGTGTAGGTATAGGAACTTTCGGAGGTGGTGTCATTTCGAGTGGCTCCTGATGGGGTGGAGACTGCTGAGAAGGTTGGGACGATGCCTCCGTATCGCCCTCAGATCAGGCTGATTCTAAACGAGGCTGAGGCATCTTGCTGGTGCCCTCTTTTGCTGCTATGTTCAATCTTATGCCTGTGATAGGATGTCGTTGATCTGACATTTTATCTATAAACAAGGAGTATAATAAGCTTTAGGGACTCAACCCTATATTGTACTACTTTATGGCACGACGGAATATGAAGAAAGAGTAATCACCCTATCATGCCTTGCAGCCTCCTGCCTATGGTTGTGGTGTACAACACATCCATAGACAAGACTCTACTTAGCACGGCTTGCAGACTCCCTGGGATACGACCTGCTCTGATACAAAGTTTATCACGCCCCGCCTTGGGAGGTATGACTGGCACCTGGTGCCCTACTAGGACTTGGACTGTTGGACTAACTGAGCCTAAGCACTTCTGGTGCCAGGCAGACTCTAATTCTAGATTCATGAAAACAACGGGCTATATAACAACTGTAAATACAGCCTCCGGCTGACTAGGCCTATAGCCACCTGTAGGAATATAACAGCCAACCAGAACAACTGAGCACAACGGAACCTATGCGGGCCTACAAGGCCACCATGCTGACTAGTTATTACTGAAAAGTAGAATCAAGTGTTGAACTGATCTGTGACCGACAAGGTTACCAACTAACAACTGAACTAGGCCCCACACGGCCATCACATGCAAACTAAAATATACACACGGCCCCACACGACCGGTAAAACTAACCACAGGGAATATACAATCCGCAAGCCTCTAAGAATAATAAGAGGGTCAGGACAGGGCCCCGGCCTACTCATACTGTACAAAAAAAAGGGAAGTAAACCTTTAGTTGTCAAGCTCCAGATAACAGGAGCTGAAGGCTCTGTACGCTGGATGGAACTACGAGAGATCTGCTCCTCGTCTATGAGTACCTGAAGGCAAGTAATGCAGCGCCCCAAAACGGGCGTCAGTACCACTGGTACTGAGTGTGCAAAGCAATAACTGAAAATAACTGAAAGTAAACAATAATACTGATAGATACTGAAGTAATAGGAGACGGGCTGAGACTGACTGAAAAGAGCGTAACTTTACTGAAGAGAGTAAGAGTCATACCCGATAACATGGCGGTGTACTTTCTATCTATTAATAACTAACACAACAGAGAATACAAGAACCTTACCAGCCCCCATAAGACGTAAGGTACCAATCAGCACACAATCTATATACCCCTACCCAGGTCATACCATCCACCTAGTAACTATGAGCATCCCACCGGCCCCCTGGGTATGCAACTTGGGCCCGCTGGGCCCCTGACTATAGCTAGATCTGAGTCCGGAGGACTCCTGAAATCTGAAATCTGAAATCTGTAATATGAAAACTGTAATCTGCACCTCGGGCGCAAGCGGTCGACAGGGGGTATGGTATAGTGCTGATCAACCTGCTATGGGGAATATGCATCCCATCTTCGTCCGCTGGCGGACGGCATGCCACTCCGTAGAGCAACGTATCTTCACCCTCTGGCGGGCGAGTCGACACAGCTATTAACCCTGGGGCAGTCAAGGAAGCTCTAAGGGTGCCCAACACAGAACAATCATGTCTCCACAGGTAGCAATTACCGCATGTAATATATATATACTGAATCTGATAATAATATTTATATTCTGGTATTCTGTTTTGAATTTCATACTAAAATATACTAAATCTGATACTGAAATATGCTGAATCTGATACTGAAATATACTGAATCTAATATTGAGATATACTGAGTCTGAAATAATATTTCTGAAATATTCTGCTGGGAATTATACTGTTTTACTCAATTTCATGCTGAACACTGTATAATAATTCTAACATGCTTACTGAACTCATACTGAATATAATATACGACTTATGAAACATTCTACTGGAATTTGTACTATTTTGTTGTACTGGAACTACTAGCTTGCCGAAAGAAACTGACTTTACATACCTCGCCTGGCGACTTTCTGATTAACTGGCGCAGCTCAGCTAATGTTCAGTTATTTCTCCCAACTGTATTCATATTCACGAAAGAATAGAATTAGTTCTACTAATTTTTTGGAAAGAAACCATACTTATGGATATACCTACTGCCTATTCTTCGACTTATCGAAGAACGACCGAAAACTCATAATTTCTCAGAAGTCTAGAAGGTAGAAATACTCACTTTAATGTTGGGAGTATATTAACACCAGTTTGAAGCAATTCCACTTACCTTGGCTCGGTGAGACGATGATTCGTCGGCCGAATTTTATGAAACTAACTCCGTAGGAATGCTCCCTGCAGCTTTATACTTCGCTATCTGAAGTTAATTTGAGTTTTGACTACGTTTGATGGCGTAAACGGAATGAAATTTATGTTGAACCTTCATCCCTCCCCTGTTTCTGTTCGTTCTCTAGAAATGAAGAATGAAAATGACCAAAAATAAACCGAAGTGGGGCTTTATATACTTGGACCTGAACCCCCTTTAAGTCACATTTGTCGAATGCGATTTATAAGTCACATTTGTCGAATGCGATTTATAAGTCGCATTTGCATTGCGACGCTCCAACTTGGCGCTTGTCCAGTCTCTCCCCGGGCCCTTTTCTCACATGTATGGAATTTTACAACTCTTAACCACCATGCGAATAGGCCAACTAAGTGTCAAGAACTTACGGGGTGTAATTGCCTGCTCGGTTCAGATGTTTGCTATGGGTGTGTTAGATTTGGGCACATGCGCCGCGCGTGCCCGTAGGTTAGACAGGGTGATGATAGGGGTCGTGCACAGATCACCAGGGCAGCAGCATCTCCTGCCCGTTCCGCTCTACAGGGAGCATCGACTAGTGGGGTTGGTGGGCAGCACCAAAACCGATTCTATGCCCTTGCCTCAAGTCAGGAGCAGGAGACTTTGCCAGACGTGGTCATTGGTATGTTGCGTGTCTTTCATATTGATGTTTATGCCTTGCTAGATCCGAGAGCTACCTTGTCTTTCATGACTCCTTACATTGCTAGTAGCCTTGGAGTTAGTCCCGAGACTTTGTCAGAACCATTTTCAATTTCAACCCCTATTGGTGATTCGGTCATAGCTAGACGAGTGTTCCCAGGGAGAAGATATTATAATACCCCAAAAGTACGTAGGAGTAGGCTTGGAAGTGAAAAGTTGAGAACTGCAGATAAACCTGGAATTTTGCACCAGAATGACTTGTGGTATGAATCGTGACTCCATTTGTGATGGATTTCAGGAGCCAGGGTCATACCACAAGTAGTCCTACGAATCGTGACGTGTAGGTACGACTCGTGGCTAGAAGTTGTGGTGAATTTTCTCAGTGGTGCCAGAGTGAGTCATCAGGGGTCATGGTACGACTTGTAGATTGTAGCAACGAGTCGTGATGAGGAGTTGTTGTTAAGTCGTAATTGGTAAGGGTGGATGATACCACGACTGTCAGTACGACCCCTAGAAGAGTACTACAAGTCATGGTATGCGAGTCGTGGCCAGATACATAGGATTGAGAAGTGGTGGCTACGAGAGGTGACCACGAGTCGTTACTTTGTGGTACGACTCGTGGTATGAGTCGTGATCGGGGCAAGAGCTGTTTTTCAGGGAAATTTCATTAAGGGAAATTTCAACTTTCCCATGCTTTGAGACCCTAAACTATGTCGTTTTATGTATTTTCTGAGTGTGACAAGATGGATTAAGTCCCTAATGCATACCCATTCCCATAGCAAGAGCTTTCAGAGAGGTTTTAGGGAGATTCAAGGTCTTCTTGTCCAAATGTCCATCAATTTCTTTGTGGGTATTCTAGGAACTTTAAATCAGTCCATTCCCAGGTATGTAGGGTTTAGAATGGGTGAATCCTTTCACACTCATGCTCAAATTTCGATTAAATCATGAATTCTCCTATTTAAGTTCTATGGGGTTTTTCCCAAATGCATGAAAATGTGATTTTTCTTTATGGATATGATTTCATTGAGTTTTAATTATTGAATAATGAATTATGGGCAGGTTATATATTATTTTCTTTAAAATCATGTTTCAAGGCTTTTTAAATCTAAAATGCCCATTGATGAAGGTTTATGAAAGTTATGATTTATGATGAATATTCAATATTTTGAGGTTATTGATGATGGAAAAGCATGATTTCTAGTTACCCATATTTATGAGAATATTTTGAAAGAATTGAGTATGTTAAAGTATTGGGCAATGCCCGCATGTTGAAGAATGATTTACGATTTATGAAAGAATTACATGATTTATCAATTTATGATATCAGCCGATGAAAAAGGCCTTTGATTCTTGGCTAAGCGTGTTTTAAAGGGGATCAATGATGATAAATGTTATATTTTAGCTAATGAATCTTAATGCATGATGTTATTTATTCACGTATGAGCCTATATGCATGTTTTTGGGAGCCGTGTCTAGCACCGAGCAGCCAACATTCAAAGAACTACACTGGTGTCTCATAACCATGCGCCACCGTGGGTTTCTAATGATATATTATATTGGTAATGATCCCCTCAAATGTGATATCACGCCTAATGCACGACCCTCACCTGGCAAGCCAGGGTCGGCTCTGCCCACTTGAGTGAGATAGTTGGGGCATCATGAAAGGCTCTACCATGATGGTGTCAGTTATGACGAGTCCTCCCATTGTTCCCCATGTCTTATGCATTGTTATGTTTATGTTATTGTCTCAAGTTATGTTTTTATAAAGTTTACTTACGATTATGATCATGAACCTTTATGAATGACTTGAAAGTCTTGAGCCTTATGTTTTCTAACGAAGTTTATGATATAAGCATGATGTCCTTCTCCTATGTTTAGTTGGGGACGTTGTCCCATCAACCCATCATATGTAATAGAGGCTTTCAGACAGTATGTAGTACTCGGCTTATGTGTATGTCTAGTACTTTTAGATGTTACGTTATGGTTACGTTTTCGCTATGTTTTATGCTAAGTATTCTGCTTATTCAATGAGATTGGCTGTATGCATGTGCCATGGGTCGACTTGAGGTCTTTCGAGGTCCCTTGTCCTGTGTCTACGATCCGGGTGTACGTTTGTGTCGTGACAACTAAACACGATGCTCAACTACAAAATAGATTTAACATCCTACAGCCAATATCCAAAAAAAATTTGCACTCTCTATACATACACTATTGACCCTTTCTCATAGAACAACATTAGCTAATGCATTACAAGCAACCTCAAAACATCATAAACAGGGATCAAAACATGTTATCCATCTATCAACAGGCAATCAAGTCATCACCAATATTTTCCACACAGACAAACGGTAGAAGCAATCATAATCCATGTACCCTCACACAAATGAAGTCCCCACTCAGATATGAGATGTCAAACATAACATGGGACTAGACAGGTAAGGCTCTCACTCTAACAAAGAAGTTACAAGTATTATGTGTCAGATACCATAAGATTGCCCTTATTTTCTCTGCTTTGATTTATCAGATGGTCAAGTTAGGATCATTATAGGACTTGCTATTGCTTGTAATGTAGAATCAGGGTTGGACATGGTAAAGATGGAAGATTTTATAAGTGACGATCCCTTCCTTGGCACTACATACATTGGCTACACCGTTCACCTATTTCACCCTTTTACTCTTTCATTCCCTTTTCTTCCTTTTTTACCCCTTTTTACACATTTTCATAGGGGTGGTGAGTTTTCTAACTTTTTCATCATTTTGATTTTCTTTTGAAACTTCTTTTTCAAGATTCTCATATTTTTCATCTTTTTTTCTTTTTTTTCCTTTTCACCACACCTCATTTTTCACCATTTCTTTTTTATTTTCTTTTCCTTTCTTCCATTTTCACTATTTACGCACCCCTACTCTAGCTATCCTCAACTTAAGCATTTTGCTTATGTTGAGGTTTACATTATCCAAGGAGAACCAGGGCCAAAACAGGTTCATTATAAAAATGGGTATGGTTAATTGGTAAATCAAAGAAACATGGTCATTTAAGGCTCAAACTTGGGATCAAGGGATTCATGCAACTTTGGTAGGGTAATATAGGCTAAAAGTGAGCTGAACAAAAATGAAGTATGATCATATCCTAACCAACCATCCTTAGGCTATGCAAATACCAACCTGGCAAGTTCTAGATCTTCAACACAATACCGAACTGAATACTATGACTCACTCCTACATGGTACATGAACTATTTTCACCTCACCTGTCTGATTTATACATGGCTTAACAAGACTACTTATGTTGACAAACTAAATGATATCAAAAGATCCACAACAATTATGCATGTTGTCAGAAATACATAACTAATGCATTAAAATTTTTTAAACAGGGTCAATTTTTAAAAAAATCAAAACTAGCGCATTTTTATTGGCTGAGTACTCCTAAGCTACTTTCTAATTCAAAAATCAAAAACTAAAAATAAAAATCCTATACATGCCGGTTCTACTAGATAGCATGCCTGAGGGAAAAGAAACATGGAAAGAAAAATCCTAAGATGAATCAAAAATCACAAGTATACCCCCACCCCTTTTTGAAAAGTAAGCTTCATCCTTGAAGCATCAACTATAAGAACATAGGGAAGAGAATATACCTGGGGCTACTCAGACTTCACCTTCCATGAGTTGCTTCCCATGTAGCGCGTGATTTAATGTCGCAGCACAACATAGGTAGCCTGGTTACTCAAACTTCACCAAACTACCACTTGGGTTGCCTCCCAAGAAGCGCCTGATTTTACGTTGCGACATGATGCAAATCTCTTAACTACTCAGAATTCGTCAAGTGCTTCATACTCATCCTCTAGTGTCTTAAATTCTTGGCTTTGCCGAGAGGTGCCATGGATGATACATAACAAAACAAACAAAAATGTAAAAGAGGAAGTAGCTACCAAAAGTCAAATACAAGCAATTAATCTAGTCTTAGCCGTATTCCCCGGCAACGACACCACTTTTTAATAACGCTCAAACCTTACCTTTAGTGAAGTATGAAGTGGACATTGTCAATAAAGAACATAACTAGAGGTTGGGGTCGGACTCACAGGGAATATGGGAGAACTAGATTACAGCCGGTAAGTGAACTTGTGAGGTAGTTACTTCAAAAATTGGGGGGTTCTAGAGAAAATCAATAATGAAAACAATTATCAAAATTATGGTTTTGAATCAATATTAAAGGATAACTAGGGTTTGTGTTCCCCATGGATTCATAACTACTTTGGGTATATACTTGTGATTATCACCAATACTTACTTATAGAACAGATAACTTAGGTTCATTCAAAAGACCGACCAGTCCCTATTGAATGACTATACTCAATCACTCGACCAAGTCTCATGAACGGTTTCAAACTATCCGTTATCACTAAGTTCCAGATTTAACTATCCTGCTACCACAGCTCAAGTTAATACAATGATTATTAAAATCAAGGCTTTGTTGTAATTCTCTTTTCCTAATCTCTACCTCTTAGTCCTAAGAAAGTATAGAATTCAAGCACTTCCTAACGTTGCGCACCGTTAAGAAACGTTTAAATATGAAGAGAATACAATATAAGTATTTTGTATTGGTTTCAAAACCACTTTGTGCAACCCTAGCTTGTTAATCCACCATGATTCCCACAACCCTAGCTATGGAGGTTTTAGCCTCTCATAGTTGTAAGATTGTGAATTGCATTCATGATTAAGAACATAAATCAATACTTACAAGAATGAATGAGAAAAACACTTACTTTAATTAATCACCAAAATCTTGAAGAACAAGTAGCAAGAACAAGAAGAATTCAAGAAAAGGTTGATCACAAGTTCCATCAACTCAATTCTCTCTTTTTCTCCTAAAAATCTCTTCTCTTCTCGATTCTAATATGTTCTGTACTCTACTCTATCTCGAACTCTACTCTCTCTATCGAAAAATAAAACCTAAAATGTATTTATACAAACACAAGATTCCTTTTCCTAGGCTAACAGGATGAATTTCCATATCTGGTTCCGCATTTGTCACGAGCCAACCTACGATCTGTAGCAGCATCCTACGACCCGTAGCTTTCTTTCGTACTTTGCATGGTTAGCTGAATTTTGGCTAAGTGTTGGATCCTGGTACGATTTGTACCTCCATCTTACGATCCGTACTGAGCTCCCGTGGTTTGATTCTAAAACTTTGGAATTCTTTTGAAGTTCATCACGATCGTCATGGTACGACTCGTACCTTCTTCCCACGGTTCGTACTTTTTTCCATAGCAGGAGTCAACCTCTTATGCAAATTTTCTGGATTTTTTCATGACTTCATCACCACAACTCGCACCAGCTTGGTACGACTCGTATTGAGACTCGTACATTGCATCTCTTCAACTCTAGCCTTCTGCAATTTTTCATGACCATCAGTACGACTCATAGGACCTTCCTATGGATCGTACTGTGGACTGCACTTTGAGCTTATTTTGCATACTTGAGGCTTTGTTTTGCAATTTTTAATTCCAACACCAATTTACCCTGCAACCAAAGGAAAAAGTGCCTTATATCCACATAAACACACCAAAGTCCATGCTATTTTCTTAGTTTTGAGCGTCAAAAGTGCTGTAAATTCACAACACATCAGGTGTAGTTGGTGGATTCAACTGAAGGTGGTGTGGCAATGCAAAGCGAGTTGGATTCATCCTTGGTAGTTGAAGTCAAGTCTAGACAGTATGAGGATCCCATCTTACTTAAACTTAAGGGAGCAGTTCTCAGAAAAGAAATAGAAGCTTTCTCTCAAGGGGGAGATGGGGTGCTCCGTTACCAGGGCAAGTTGTGCGTACCAGATGTTGGTGAGTTGAGACAGCAGATATTGGCTGAAGCGCACAATTCTGGATATTCCATTCACCTTGGTTCTACTAAGATGTATCGTGATTTACGGGATGTTTACTGGTGGAACGGTATGAAAAGAGATATCACTGAATTTGTAGCTAAGTGCCCGAACTGCCAGCAAGTCAAGGTAGAACACCAGAGAATAGGAGGTATGACCCAGGATATCAGCATACCCACATGGAAGTGGGAAGAAGTAAACATGGACTTTATTATGGGTCTACCTCAGACTCGTCGACAGCATGACTCAATCTGGGTAGTAATAGACCAGATGACTACGTTAGCATATTTCCTCCCAGTCAAAACCACATATTCAACTGAGAACTATGCTAAACTTTATATCCGGGAGCTGGTTAGACTTCATGGGGTGTCATTGGCCATTATTTCAGACAGGGGTACCCAGTTCACTTTCCATTTCTAGAAGTCTTTTCAGAAGGGACTTGGCACTCAGGTCAAGATTAGTACAACTTTTCACCCACAGATATATGGGCAAGTTGAGCGGACTATTCAGACTCTATAACATATGCTAAGAGCGCTCACGATCGATTTCAAGGGTAATTAGGATGACCATTTTCCTCTTATCGAGTTTGTGTACCACAATAACTACCATTCTAACATTCAGATGGCTCAATTTAAGGCATTATATGGGATAAAGGTGTAGATCTCCTATAGGGTGGTTTGAGGTTGGTGAAGCTACCTTGATAGGGCCAGACTCGGTTCATGAGGCAATGCAGAAAGTTCAACTCATTCGAGAAAGGTTTAAAACAGCTTAGAGCCATCAAAAATCTTATGCCGATGTGCGAAGAAGAGAGTTGGAGTTTTCAGTTGATGACTGGGTTTACCTAAAAAATTTTCCCATGAAAGGGGTGATGAAGTTTGGCAAGAAGGGGAAGCTCAGTCCGAGATATGAGGGACCCTATAGAATTTTGAAGCGTATCGGCAATGTAGCCTATGAGCTAGAATTACCTTAAGATCTACTAGTTGAACACCCAATTTTCCATGTGTTACTTTTGAAGAAGTGAATCAGAGATACAACCTCAGTTGTGCCATTGGACAGCGTGGGAATAAAGGATAGTCTCTCATATGAAGAGGTACCAGTCTAGATCCTTGACCGTCAGGTTTGTAAGCTGAGGAATAAGGAAATAGCTTCAGTCAAGGTCTTATAGAGAAATCAACAGGTTGAGGAAGCTACGTGGGAGGCTGAAGCAGATATGATGGCAAAATACCCACACTTGTTCTCTACCGACTCTGTTGTAGCTTGAAATGTTAGCTTTGCCTTAGGACTTGATGTAGTTGTTGAATTCAATTCATGTGTATAAGTTTCTTTTTACGACTTTGGGTGTATGTATTAAAAGTAAATTCAGTTCAGTTATGTATTTAGAAATGGAGGTAGTCATTCCGACAGTTTTGGAGTTAAATGATCAGTATCTATAAATGTTTAGTGTTATTCTCTATTTTCCTGTGTGTTTTCTAACATTCGAGGACAAATGTTTCCAAGGGAAAGATACTGTCATGCCCCAGAAACTCAAAATCTAGACCCGAGACTTAAATAAGATAATCTGGAAAATCTGCAGAAATACTACAGGACGACTCACCTAACGAGTCGTTAAATGAGCTAACGACTTGTTAGGTCAGCCGTAAGAAGGAGGTTTGAGAATTTGTAAAAGGGAGACAGTGTTCCCAACGGGCGACCTCACGAGTCGTGGTCAGGTCCCACGACTCGTTAAGTCACTCTTGGTCAGGACGGAATCTAAAATTTAAAAAGTTGGCAGTGTACTTGACAGGTGGCGACCACGAGTCGTGGTCACCTGTAATGACTCATTAAGTGAATCGTTACTAAGTATGGTATTGGATCTTCAGAAAGGAAGCAGTGTGGTCCTCGAATGGTGACCACGAGTCATGGTCAGTGACCACGACTCGTTAGGTCCCTCGTGGTGACCTACAGGAGAAACCTGGGCAGTGTACCCAATGGGTGTGACCACGAGTCGTGGTCAGTCACCACGACCCGTTAGGGTTACCTGACAGTTTTTCCCAATGATTTTTTAAGGGCTATTTAGTAATTTCCTATTCTCTTAGACTCTAAACTACATTGTTTTGAAATTATTTTGAAGGGATTTAGAGGGCTTAAATGGTTTTTCCCTCATTCCCACTCAGATTTTCAGAAAGGATTGCGTAAGTTTTCTCTCAAGAGCTCTCAAGCTAGGTCTAGGGTTCTTCACCAGTTGCAGCCTTTCAAGTTTCTTTCTCTGGGGAAAAATTTAGCCAGGTATGTGGGTATTCAACAAGGGAATTTTTCTTCGCTTGTGTCCCCCAAAATCTTCCCATAATTTCCCTATTAGTTTTAGCCCTGAATGTTCGAATTCGAATAAATTACATGTTATTTTTCATTAATTCCACCTGGAATAATATCCATGTTGATTGTTCATAATATCTACATCATTTCCTAACTAAATTGCCAGTGTTAGTACAAAAGTGAATTGAAGCCCTAGATTTTGTATGAAGATTAATTGCTTGTTATTTCCCATTTAGTGAATGAGGTATGTTTTGGGCTGAAATTCCTTGTAATTCATATTATATACATGATGAGCAAATATTCCATTGATAAGAATGATTTTAGCCTTGTCAGATGAGATTTCTTTAATTCTTGAGATTTTTCCATACTATGGAATTCCCGTGTTGTTGAAATAAGTTGAGTTCTCTATTAGTTGTTTAGTAGCTCAGTCGAGTTAGAGCGTAGGATCTCTTTAGAACTATTCAGAAATTGTCAACTGATCAGTTTGATTTCAGTCTTTTCCCGTGGTGTCAAAGGTGTCTCCCAGTTATAAGAATTAGACTTAGAATCTAGTTTTTTGTCCATTAAGCGGTCATGACATTATAGATATATAGCTCTGACCAGCCCCAAGATCCCTGTTCAGTTTACAGTTATTCTTAGACGGTTACGACACTTCCAGATAAGAATCTCTGACCAGTCTAGAACCCAGTTTCAGAAACTGGTCCGATAAGTCTCTCAGGGTACTTTTAGTTATATGTCCCTAACTAGTCTTAGGCCCCAGTTTCGAGCTATCAGTCTAGTAGTTTAGTATAGGTTTTCCAGTGGGAGTAGGACTTAACACTGAGTGAGGCGGGATTCCAGCACACCCGGGTTTCCAGAACTACGTTGCCAGCGTAGGTTGCAGTATTACTTGGCCTGATTGGCCCAAGACTTTTGTGATCACACAGTTCATGCCTTTATACCCTGGCAAGGTATATTGGGTCCTACCGGTGGGGTGTATACAACGGACTCCATGTCTAGCTCACGTGGTTTTATGTCGGTTATAGACTCTCTCACTAATCAGTCTAGTCCAGTTCAATCCAGTTCCAGTTCTATCAGTTTGACTCAGTTCAGTACAGCATCTCAAACTCAGAACTTTCAGACTTCTTGCCTTTGACCATTAGACAGGGTCATCTTGACCATTTCAGTTTACATCAACAGTTCAGTTCAGTTTACTTGTTGGTCATTGCATGCATTCAGTTCAGACTTTGTATTTCAGTTACGTTTTCTCCCACTTACTCAGTACATTCAAAGTACTGATGCATGCTTTTTATGTTGTATCGTTTCATGATACAGTTGCAGGTTTCCAGACTCATCAACGTTAGCCGCTATGATTCAGATCCTCCTCAGCCGCAGTTGAAGTGTGAGTCCTCATCATTCGAGGGCCTTATTTCATTTCCTTACAGTTAGAATACAGTTTTATTTAGACTTAGAGTTAGCTGGGGGCTTGTCCTAGTAACTCATCAGCTAGAAGGTTTTCAGACTGCAGATGTTTATATTTCATGATTTAAGTTTTATCTTAAATTTCATAAAAATGCTTTTATGTTATTACTTCAAACTTTTCACTGTGCATGTTTTACTCAGAATGCCATTGTATGATAGACCAGGGGTTGACTTGGGGTCACTTGTGACTTCAAGTACCGTGTTACGTCCAGGGTGTAGGCTCGGGACATGACACGTAGGTTGAATTTCAACTGGCAAACAAGGAATTGGGTAGAAGGGAGTTCTCTTCTATTTGACAAAATTAAAGTAGATTGATACCTATGATACTATTGAAAGATACCCATGGGTTGCCTAAGTAAATTACTTGCATGCTCAACCCTAGGCCATTATCAGTCCTGCTACATTAGGTGATTTAGGGGGTTTGATCCATAATTGTGGTCACTTCCCTAGAATTATCTCTAATTGATTACAACTCTAGCATATTGCACTTTTTAGCCGTAGTTAAATTTTACTTCTCTTAATTTGAATAGACTCTAATATTGCAATACTTCACTGTTTAGTATTAGATAGTTTGGGCTTCAAGTAGTCTCTGTGGAATTCGATCCCAACTCCTCGATGGGTTCTATATTTGCCGCGATCATTGTACTATCCGATATTGGGAGTAGATTTGAATGACATCAAATATTATGGCCCCCTTGTTGGAGATTATGGCATATACCCTATCTAGTCCTAATAGTCTAGTTTGCTAGTCTAGACCTATTTTTTAAAATCTTTTCTTTGTTTAGTGTTGTACAACAAGTGATTGTCAACATTATGACTTCAAAAGAATAGATCATGAGTATTCCTGGGGTTCAAGGCCACATGATGACCCATACTGGAACCAGGAGTATTATAGAGTGTATTCCCTTTCACATCAATATTATTCGGATCTAGAAGTCAATCCCATGTATGATGAAGAGATAGCCTACGAGTATTCAACATTTGACGTGGAGAGGACTCCATATGAATCTGATCAAGATCCATACTTTTAGCCCCCCATTTATCAGGATTATTGAGAGTCCCATCCATAATACATTGGAGAACAAAGTAATTGGAATGAACATTGCAATTCAATACAAGGATGGAATCTTTAGCCTATCTTTGACTCCACTAGCTCTAGGTTAGAGAGCATGCTTGCTCAAATATTGCAGAACCAAGGGGAGGAAGAAATTACTCTCAGAAATATGGCTAAGGTAGTGAGAGAATCACTCCAGAGTCTTGATTTCCATATGAGCCAAGTTTTGGACCATGATGATACAACCATAATTTATTTTGATGAGCTCTTTGAGAGTCATTAAAAGGATCCATCCGCTTCTTGTTTAGCTGTTACAACAAGAAGTAGGAAGGTGGTGCACTCAGAACCACGCATGATTGTAGAAGAAGAAATCCATGATGATGAAAGGCGAGGTCCAAATGTGAATGTAGCACCAAGGGAGATGAATGATGAAGCCTCAAGTGAGAAAGTGAATGAAGAACTAGGTGGGAGGCCCACTTCCCTTAATCAAGCCTCCTAGTGCTAATCCTTCATTTTCAATGACTTAAAAAGAAGCTCAATTATGAAAGAATAGTGAAGTATTTTGAGTTGTTAAAACAAGTGTCCTTGAATATACGATTTATTGAATCCATCAAAAAGATGTCAGGATTCTATAAATATTTGAAAATGTTTCTCACAAGGAGGCTACCATTTGAGAATGAAGAATTGATTCTGGTGACCCAATGGGTGAGTGCTATCATCACCGACACTAATATTGACAAGAAAGGGGATCCAGGTGCATCCATTGTTCCTTGTAGGATTGGAAGCTATGACTGCTTACGTTTCTTATGTGACAATGGGTCAAGTATTAATGTGAAACCTTTATCAATCTCCAACTACACAAGTTTATGTCTCCTTAGACCCACTAGCATGCAGTTGCAAATGGCTGATCAGTCAATCAAGCTGCCGGTAGGGATCGTTAATGATATCTTGGTGCAAGTGGGAAAGTTCATGCTTCCTGCAGATTTTGTGGTGCTAGAATGCGCAGTGGATGTAGAAATTCCGATCATATTGGGGCAATGACTCTTGAGCATTGGCAGGGCTTTGATGGGTTTTGAGCGTAATGAAATCAAGTTTCGAGTAAATAACGATAGGTTATAATCGAAATGGATAAGGACATGAAACTGCCACGAGCCTTTGTATGCAAATTGGTGCTTGATGAGTTAGATGATATGGATGAAGGTGACCCAGGAGGGGTTCTTGCCATTACTCAAGAGTCTGATGATCTTAATGAAGATATGAAAGAAAACGATGAGGCGGTGAATTCAGCTGAAGGGTTTGGGCACTATCCTTATAGGCCTAGGAAGTTATCACTTGATCTTGAAACTTGATCCACTCCTCCAGCTAATTCTTTCATTGAGCCTCCAAAATTAGAATTAAAACCCTTGCCATCTCATCTATGCTACAAGTTTTTGGGTTCAGAGGAAACCTTACCTGTCATCATATCATCATTATTCAATAAAGAGAGGGTGCAAAAGGTAATCACAAAGCACCAGTAGCATTAGAAGGCTATTGTGTGGACCATAGTAGATATCCGTGGGATTTCCCTAGGCATCTGTGAGCATAAGATTATATTAGAGGAAGACAAATCCTCTAGTATAGAGCACCGAGAATAATTAATCCATCCATGCAAGAGGTAGTAAAAAAGTAGATCATTGTTGCGCCCCCATTTTTCCCTCGCGGAAAGGCGGGACCCGACATTGAGGACTCTTAAGGGTAAAAGGAAGAGAGTCACCACCTAACGGATTAAGGCGCGTTAGGGCACCATTCTAAGCTAGTTTTTCCTAAGGTTACCAGAGTTGGGTAAGGGCTTTAGTTACCTCGAAAGGAAGGTGTTAGGCACCTTTCGAGGTCCACAAATGTGGTTCCCGGCCGTACTCATTAAATGGGGGTATTTACTAAATGACCAAATAAAACTGATTTTAACTTATTGTTTATATTAAGTGATATAGTCAAAAATAACAACGTTTGGGCAAACAAGAAAGAAAATTTGAGCGGAATGAAAGTTAAAACAAATTTATGATATTCTAAATTCTTAAATAAATACAAAAGCTGTGACAAGCAATCGTTTATTGAAAACAAATAAACCTTTTTTAATTATGGGGCCGAACCTCGGTAGGCGCCTACGTATCCCTTATGGGAATCAGGCCAAACGTAGTTCTACATTTAGAAAAGTTTGACCTAATGGGATCACTTGTGCAACTAAAATAATACTTTGCAATCCTATGAATTGCTCGTATTATTCAGCGAGCACAAATATCATTTCCCGACTACCCGCCTAGTTGATTAATTAACCTAAACGCACTAGGTGATGAAACTAACGTCCTACTATTTGCCTACCCGCACCAATCTTAAGGTCCAAGAGGCGTTGGACATCTACTTTGAATTTTTGATCTAAAAATCCTATGGCTTTAGGAGAAAACGACAAACAAAACAAACATTTTTGCAACAAGCATGTAAAGGTTTCAAATAGCCTCTTTGTTTAAACCTATAGATATGATTTCTAAATGGATGTTAGTAAGGATAGATTTAGAGAAAGCAAACGACATAAATGAGCACCGCATTATGATTTAAGCAAGTACATAGCTTATCCTATAAATCTCTAATTTGAACAGTACGAAGTGTTGTACACATACTTCAAGTTAGTTATTTAAAAACCCAGAGCATGGTATAATTAGATGACAAAGAGCAAATGAATTATGGTTCACGATTAGGCAAATAAAGCATATTATTTCATGATAATGTGAATCAATCCAAAAGATTAAATCATATAGACATTTTATTAATGCACAAATTATGTTCACACATTTAATGCAGTAGCAATATATGTCAATCAGAAGCATTCAAATGTGATTGTATATAAAAATTATTCAATATTAAAGCTTGCAACGCTGATATTCCTACAACTTTGATCAGTCAGACTTTAAAAATACACTTCAGATTTAACCAAATTATTGCATATTGACAAAGGCATTAATTTGGCAGACTTAACTTAATTACAAACAACGGCTTGACAAATAATATCAAGATACTGATAATTCATATGCGAACAGTTGTTATTTAACGTTCTAGATGGTATTTAAGGCTAGGTAATAAACTCTAATATTAGGTATTAACTAGTTTCAATAATTTCTTAATATGACCAATTGCACTAACATTAATAAAATTCAAAAATATGAAATTTTTTACCAATTTTAATTAAACCTATTATTATGAAAGCTAAAGCGAGTTGTTTATGAATAATTATTATCAAACAAGTCCACAATATACACACAGAAATTAAATTCTTACTTTACGGAACTTTAACAGAATGCGCAATGTTCCTATAGAGATTCCCAAAGCTTCACAGGTTTTAAAAATAGATTATTTGAGGCCTTACAGGCATGCTTTCTAATGCGGCATATATTGTTATAACCTATGAACATGCTTTTCAAGGTGAATTTGGTCATCAGAAAAAAAAAACAGTAAAGAAATAAACCCCGCCCCCGTAGAATCCCATTTTCACTATTTATCACTGTTCATTTACAAGTTACAATAATAATAATGAAATAAATAAAGAAATAAAAAAAACAGAGATTTAAACTACTCCAAATTGTCACTTCTGACTTTTTTTTTAATTCCAACCCAAAGCGACTCCTCGATATTTCCCTCCATAATAGAACCTGTTAAATGATATAACAAACAACGACAAACATATATACAATCTAGTCCTAAAACAGATTACATTTTGACCTTGCTTTCAAGAAAAATTAAATAAATTCAAAAGACCAAATACCTCAACTATACACGTAGTAAATTAAAGGCATATTATCAGAGAAGTATAATATAAAAGATGTACTAACCAGTTTGGAGGAAAGGAAGCGAATTCTTGAAGATTTACTCTTGTTAAATTAATTGCTAAAGAAAAGTTCTTTTTTTTTTTCGGAGGAAAACAGTTATTAGAACACAATTTCTAGGAAATTCTCAAAGTTCGAATGAATATAATAAAGTGCAGAGGGTTGCTTTTATAGTCATAAAGTCAGAAAAATTTAAAGGCAAGAGACAAAAAAAATGGAAACTCAATTACAGGAATAATTCTTCCTTAATTAACAAAATCAGATCATATTTTAAGGAGCTAAACGTTTTTCATAATAAACAGACATTAAATCAATGCAAAAGGAAAGGGAGTAAAATCTGTCATACAAATTTCCTTAAATAGGAACAATAAAATACATTATTCATAATTGCCCTTCTTCCAAATACATCTTATCCCTAAATAATATTCTGAAACACATGAAATATTTACCCTAAATTAAGAAATGGATCAAATATGGCAAATCAAATCAGTCAATACAAAATATCTATTATTAATAAATAAATACCAAAAGGACAGATTGATTCAGAAATTATTCTAAATATTTCCCATAATTAGCCAGGAACTATAACTGCATGAAATATTTATCATTAATAAATAGTACAAAATAGGGCAAATTAAATCAAAGATTGATCTAAATTGAACGAATAACATAAAATATGTCTAAATGAGTAAACAATGTTATAGCTTTGTTTAACATAATTACTGGAAGGAAAGAAAATCAGGTCATGAAATATTTCTCTTAAAATTTAGTCAAATTAAATGGAAAGAGAACAAGTTATTATTTTTAAGGAAAAAGGTGAGTACAAAAATTACCCTAATAGATTGCATATACCAAAATAATAATTGAAGAATATCTTTTAATTAGAGTGATTAGTGATACGACACATTTCAAACAATACCAGAATCAAACAGTAACAATTGTATGATTTAATCGATACTAGATTATCAAGCAAATTAATCTAAATGCCAAATAAACATTATCAACTAATACAGAATTTTCAGACAGATTAAGTAACTAGAAGCCGCTTATTATACCGATACACAAACGAAATAAAGAGAAAAACAACATATGTTACTTATATATACATACAGATATATTATCTCTATTATATATATAAATGAACAGAAAGGAACAACAGCATATATAATTATATATATATATATATATATATATATTTATACATATTATATATTTATACATCTACCATAGATACATATATTATATTATATATTTATTATATATGAACGGACAGAAAAGAAAAGCAACAATGATTATACATATATACATATATATATTATATATATATTATATCATATACATTTATATACATATATTATACATATTATATTATAAAAGAACGAACAACATCATATATATTATCTATGTATTATTATATATTTATACTATTTATACATTATTCATATATATATATATATATCATATATTATATATAGATATATATATTTATTATACACATATATAATATATATATAACAATAAACAGCAAAATAAAAAATAAAATAAATAAAATAAATAAATATTAAATAAATAATTTACGGACAGATCTGAGATCTGTCCGATTGGACTGTAATCGGATCGACGGGGTTTTTCCGGCGGCTGCTCGGCGATTGTAGAAGAGAAAGAGAGGGAGAAGATGGCGGCGCAGGGCTGCTGGCAGTTGAGGTTGGTGGCTGTTTCGGCAGGTAGGAAGAGGGAGAGAGGGTGGTCCGGCGATGAGGGAGAAGAGGGAGTCGGCAGTGAGGGTAGGTGAGGGAATATTACCGGCTGTTGTTGTTGCCGGAGTGGGAAGAGGGAGGAGAGGAGGAAGAAGAAGGGAGAGAGGGTGGTGTCGTTGGTGGGTCTGTCTCCGGCGAAGAGAGGGAGATGGGGCGACGAGAGGGAGAGAGGGAGGTGAGGTCGGCGGCTGAAGGAGATGAGGGAAAAAAGAATGAAAAGTGGGGAAGTGTTTAGGGTTTGGGGGGGTTAAGTAGTTAAATAAGGAAATTAGGTAGGGTTAAATCTGGACCGTAGGATTAAAGATATTGAACGGCTAGGATTTAATTACTTAATGGGTCGGGTTAATTGGGTAGCCGGACGGGTTATGGGTTAGGATTTAATTTAGGCTGAAATTGAATTTAAATTGTAGCCACAAATGGATCAAAAGTGGCTAAAATTGAAATAAATTGAATAGAAAGTGACCAGATTTGAAATAAATTGAATGAATTGAATGGCAAGATGGCTAGAATTTAAATAAATTGAATGAAATTGAATTTGGCTGTTATTAAATTAATAAACATACTACTCTTTTAAATAATTTGGTAAATAGATAATAAAATAGTTTAAATTATAAGAAAATCATATAAATATTATTATTAATAAATAAATTCTAAATTTAAGTATACTTATGTAAATATCATATAATTAAATATTATATTTACAAATAATTTAATGACTAAATATATATATATATATATATATATATATATATATAATCAAATTATCAAATATTATAAAAATTATATTATTAACATAAATAATTTATAAATTCAAATAATATTATTAGTCAAATAAATTTGTAAAACTTAGTAAAAATAAGTAAATAATTTATTAAATAAAGAATATATTTCAAAATAAGGGCGCATATTAAAACGAAATACATTATGTATGATATAATTATTTAATATCAAAACTTAAAATTAATATAAATCATATATATATAACTTGAAATGATTTTCGCAATATTATGATAATAAATTACTTTATAAATACAAAAAATAAGTCGAAATTTTGCGTTAAATAAATAAATAAATATATACATATATAAGCAGCATATTTAGCGCAGGTCGGTCAAAATTGGGTGTCAACAGCTGCCCCTTCTTTGCTCAGGAATGAAGAATGAATTGTCGAGCAAAGAACGTTGACTTAGTAGCCAATTTTGTCTGACCGAAGCAAAAATTTCGGGGCGGCCAAATAAAAGGAAATAAAGTCATGAAGATGTTGCGGCCGAGACTTCAGTTTCAAGTCGCCTACATATCTCGGGTTTCACGAGAATCAGGCCATGTGTAGTTCGAGATTTAGGGACGAACGAGATCCCTAAAAATGAAAATAACGGGCTTGAATGCATATATAATATATACCACGGGCTCAAAATGCATTTATGAATGTATATCACGGGCTCAAATGCATATGCAAATATATATCAAGGGCTCAAATGCATATATAAATTGTATATCATGGGCTCGAAATGCATATGCAAATATATATCAAGGGCTCAAGATGCATATGCAAATATATATCAAGGGCTCAAATGCATATATAAAGTGTATATCACGGGCTCAGATGCATATATAAAGTGTATATCACGGGCTCAGATGCATATATAAAATGTATATTAGGGCTCGAATTCGAATAAAGGGCTCAAATGCATAAACGGACTTTAAATGCAAATATCAGGCTCGGATGCATACGTCAACATGTATATCACGGGCTCGGATGCAAATAAAGACTCAAATGCATGTTATAATATATCGGGGCTCGATATGTGAATACGGGCTCAAAATGCATACAAATGCATATATAAAATGTACATCATGGATTTGATATGAAACTGAGTGTTCTGAGGATAGCAAGATAATAAATAGGGGCGTAAGAAAGAGCGACTTAGCTCTATGTTGCCTTGTGACACGGCATTTTCTGTCTCTGCTTTGCATTTCTGTTATTTCTGCATTCAAAGAAAGTTTGTCAGTTCGAAAAGGGAAGGTTGATCTGTGTTCATCTCGTGTCCTTTTTCTACTCATTGGACGTCTGTTGTTGCACTCCGTCCAGGCATGCACTCGGGCACATAGTTTAGACAAAAGGTGAGTAATTTAGTAAGAATAAAGTAAAAACATAGAAAAGACTTGAGTCAAATCATGGGCCATGACATATTTTAAAACCGTACGACGTCCTCTTGTAAGTCGAAACTTTTCTTGACCTAGTTTGACGAAATTTTGAGATCCTTCTCAAAATTTCTGCCCCAGTATAGAAGATGACATAGACTTCCTTGCAAGCGACAGAGATTTGAGAATTTTTGAGATCCTCTCAAAAATTCTGCCCCAGTTGCAACTTGTTAACCGAAATACCGTGAAAAATATGACAGAGGCACCGAGAACCTTGAAGGGGGGAAGAAAATTTTATAAAGATATAGACCGAGTCCCACAGGGACGCCTACGTATTCCTCTTAAACGAGAATCAGGTCCAACGTAGTTCAGGTTTTAGGAAAGTACGAAATCCCTAAAGAAATTAATCGAATAAGGATTTAACAAAGACGGAAGTGGACGACATGATAAGAATAGGAGATGAGAGATGAGGATCGCACGTTTTAATGTCATATTGCTAATAAACTACGGAAGACTAAAAGCGGGGTAAAAACGAATACTATTTTCCTTTTGACCAGTGCCTTTTCACCTGCATATTTTAACACTATTAGATAAAAATGATTAATCTGTATATGATACGAAATAATATAAGAGCAACATAGCGACGAGGGAAAAATATATAATTTTCTGAGGAACCTCAGAAAATCTGCCCCCATTTCGGTTTTCCAAAGCGAATACCTGCAAAACTCAGACGAACTTATTAGTACTCGAATACACATATAAAATTATTTAGCATTGGTGTATCCCATTTTAGGGTGGATAAAATCCGATCATCTCATTTCAGAGCCGACAGGCTCGAATACAAGTAATAGGCTCGAAATGTAAATCAAAGGGCTCAAAAATATTAAATGTAGGACTCAACATAATTATAAGACTCAAAAAAAAATACAATATTGAGCTCAATTGTCCATTTATAGGGAGGACGAACCCAAAAAATATCCACTTATAGGGCGGACCAACTCAACTGTCCTATTATAGGGTGGACTTACCCAGAGTGTCCATTTGTAGGGCGGACAAACCCAATTATCCTATTATAGGGTGGACGAACCCAATTGTCCTATTATAGGGTGGACTAACCCAATGGTCCTATTATAGGGTGGACTAACCCAGAGTGTCCATTTGTAGGGCGGACGAACCCACTTATCCTATTATAGGGTGGACGAACCCAATTGTCCTATTATAGGGTGGACTAACCCAACTGTCCTATTATAGGGTGGACTTACCCAGAGTGTCCATTTGTAGGGCGGACAAACCCAATTATCCTATTATAGGGTGGACGAACCCAATTGTCCTATTATAGGGTGGACTAACCCAATGGTCCTATTATAGGGTGGACTAACCCAGAGTGTCCATTTGTAGGGCGGACGAACCCACTTATCCTATTATAGGGTGGACGAACCCAATTGTCCTATTATAGGGTGGACTAACCCAATTATCAGTAGGATAATTTCAGTGGATCAGATTATAGTAGCTTGGTTACTATAATACCAGTTTGAAGTAATAAAATAGTGGCCCCAGAGTAGCATAGCAGTAACTCTACAATAGCAACAGTCACGAATGCATCTTGAAGTAGACAATAATGGTAGCTTGAAGTAATACAATAATAATAACAACGTGGTAGCTCCAAAGCAGCACAATGATATCTTGAAGTAGCATGATAATAGTACCAGCATAATTGTATCTTTATAAGAACAAATAGATATCTTGAAGATTGTGAAATAGTGGCTCGAAGGTATCATATTAGTGGCCAAATTGAAATAGTGGCATAATAATAATTTAGACAGTAGCATAATGGGCCTGTTTGAATAACACAATAGTAGTTTGGCAGAACTTGAATATTAGGTTGACGGTAGCATAATAACCACTTAGCAATGGTAGCTTGACCTGTGACACAATATCTTGAATCCAAAGGCACAATAATAATCTTGATAATAGCAGATTGGCGTCATGATAAAGTTTGAATCTAGAAGCGTATGATAACTTCAAAAGTAGCACAACAAATGTCAAATAACAAATGATCCAAGAATAGAATAGTCCAGCCTTCGTCTAAGGAATAGTTCCTTCTCGACCACGAGAATATGATTTTTTTTCGGGTGTGCCTATGCTCAAAGAAAGATTTGTGAGTTTTCAAAGGCAAAGTTAATGCGTACCTTTTGTATATCCTTTGTTCCTTGTCATTGTTTTGATCCTCTATATACTTTGCATTTTGATGAAATTTTTGAGGAATTCTCAAAAATTTCTGCCCCAGTTTAGAATGCAAAGTGTTTCGCAAACCTTCTTGCTGCCTGCTTGTGGAATTTTCGACGTTCCCTCAAAAATTCTGCCCTCATTTTGACTTAAGGGCTTTATATTCCTGCTTCACTCAAACAAAATTATTAGTGCAGAAGGAAAGGCTGTCATACATTTGAACATCAGAATTCAGTTTCTGAATCTACATTTGGTCTTTTATGAGTCGAATGAATTTGCCAAAGATTTCATATTTGAATGTGGGGAAGATATTTGATTGGGATATGAGGAGAAAGAAAAATTTTTATTTGATTGAGACCGAACCCAAATGGGCTGCCTACGTATCCAAAAGGAATCAGGTCAGACGTAGTTCGCAATTACAGAGAAAATGAATGAGATGATAGAGTGGACGAAGGGTGAACGAAGCGCTTTGTTTATGAAGGTCTCGTCTTCATCAGTTCCTTTTGCGCTTTCTTGCCAAATGTCTTGGAACTATTTTTGTTGGATCACCTTGGATAACGGTTGCTCCAGAAGCAAGGAGGTTGTAATTCATCGGTCCTTGATGTACTATTATCCTCCTCTTCTCAACCAAATCCTGAATCTTGTATTTCAAAGCTGTACATTCTTCGGTATCATGTCCTTGAATATTCGAATGGTATGCGCAGCTCTTGGATGGATCAAAATTTGGAGATGAGTATTTAGGAATCCACCCTCTTCTCGGTTTCAAAATTCCTTGGGTCTTCAACCTTTCGAATATGCCTGCCAGAGATTCAGTTAGAGGAGTAAATGTACGAGACTTCACAAAATTGGATTGTACTGGATGAGCCTGGTTTTGAAAATCAGGTTGGTCCGAATCAGGTGATATCCGATAAATTTGCTGTTGGGAGCTCTGTTCATTGCCAGAGTCAAAGATGGTACATACTTGTTGTACTTCCTGATGGTGCTGTGGTGGAGGAATAGCGATTGAGATATATTTTTTCCTTTTATTCGGAGGACTTTCTCGTGCTTGAGAACTTGTGGAAATATCAATAATTTTTCCTGTTCGAATTCCATACTCCAATTCTTTCCCAATCCGAATTAGACTTGCGAAGTTATGAATGATTGTGAAATATAAATATTTGCGGTATATACCGTCTAGTGACTTGATGAAATATTGGACTAATTCTTCTTCAAATAGCGAGTGATGGATCTTAGAAGCTTCCCTTCGCCATCGAGTCACATATTCCTCAAAAGATTCTTGATTCATTTTCCTTATCTCAAGAAAATCTAGAAATGTCGGGTCATCCTTGCTATTAAATTTGTATTGTTCTACAAAATCTCGAGCCATATCTTCCCAAGTTTGCCATTCATCGAAATCTTGCTTGACATACCAAGTTAATGCCATTCCTGATAGGCTCTGCATAAATAATCTCATTAGGAGAGCTTCATCATGTCCAATTCCAACTAATCTACCGCAATAGTCCTTCAGATGTTCGATTGGGTCTCCATGCCCATCGAAGATGTTGAATTTTGGGATCTTGTATCCCAGCGGCAATTGAATACTTGGATGTAGGCACAACTTCTTATACCTTAAATCTGGAATATTTTTTGAGCGTAGCTTCTCATCCACAATCTTTTCCAAGTTATTGAACTCTCTCCGTAGCGTGGTGATTTCTCTCTCGGATATCGTCATGTCTTGCAAAGGGCCGATATAGGTATGTGATGAAGGAATTTGTTGAGGAAGTGTAATAGGTGGAGTTGGACAGAGAGATACTGTCGAGAAGAGACCTTGTGTCGGGAGAGAACCAAAATTTGTGTCAGGAAAAAGAGTAGAATTGTTTGGGACGTTGGACATTTTGTCAAAATTGCAGATTCTTGCTGAATTGATGTTCAAATATTTGACAACCTTTAAGCAAAAATAAACATATCCAATGCAAACATCCGGTTAGCATACAAAAATAGAAAGTATTAATGATTACATCAAAACAACGATCTTGTTAAAGAGTTTCAAGCAAGATAAGCAAATTTAAGCTTTGACACAACAAAAATTTACAGCATGATGCGGATGGGGTGACAAAACTTGCGATTAATGACTATTAGATTTGAAATGGTGATATTGCAAAAGAATTTAGCAAGCTGGTGGAATGAGCAATGTCGACTTATGCCAGACAATCAAATTCTTGATATGTAGATGAAAGGTAACACATAATGCTAACTAATAATAGTAATTTATGCTTATTAAAATGAATCGAAATGGTGGGAGATTTAAGAGAATGCCGAAACATTAGTGGCAAAGGATAAACTAAGGCAAACTATAATATTTAATTTGAACAAATAAATTATGAACGCTAAAGAGGCTATTTTGAAACACACATAAATCAACATTGATGAAAGAAAATTTGGGGAAGGTTGCAGGATTGTGTGCCTTGGATTTAAAAGTGGGTTATATGGATTATGAGATTGAGAGATTATAAACATGGGATGATTTTAGAATTATATAAAAAATTAGGAATCAACGGATAAAAAAAAATAAAATAAGAAACAATTACACAATTACACCTCAAATTAACAGGTAACAAACAATTAGTGCGTCCTAATGTAGTGTGCCCTCTTGGTGCCAATGGTAGGCCTAACGGATTTTGAAAAAATCCAATATGAATAATTTTTTCTTAAATTTTTTTTTTAAAATTAAATATTACAATGAAAAAAGTTTATAAGAGAAATGAAGCTATAAATTTAAATAAAATGCTCCTTCTTCTTTTGGCTTAATCATAGCTTAAACAACACGAAATTAATTCATCACAACCTGCATTATAAAAAGGTTACTTTTGTCTTTTCTTCCTTAGGAACAAATAGTCCCTGTATTTAGACGTATTTGCCTCTCAAAAAAAATGCAAATAAACATGACAATGTCCTTTTCTAGACCTTTGGACTTCGGGCAAAGTCAAACTAATGATCTCAAAATATCAAAGATATCGAGACCTCTTAGGGATAATGCATGCATGATGTGTATACCTTACTAAAGATGTACACAGACAAGATCTAGGAAAAAGAGTAGATATGACACGGTTCCCTCGAGCGGACAACTCGAGAGTGAGGAAGCTTATGACCGTCGATGCACCGCTGATCGACCAAATCACAAGACAATCCTCGGGGTGTTTTAAACTAGTGAACGGCCGTGAAACCACGCAACCGTCATTGTGTGTGAAAGTGAGAATTTCCCAAGTGGGGGAAGTATGAGGGATATGCAAATTAATAAAATACAATAATTTACGAAAAAACAAAGGAAGAAAACAGTTAGTAACTTCAAGACAAAAATCACAATATTAACAAATATAAATAAAATAAATTAAATAGAACAGTTAGCAAAATCAAACACAAATAAGACCCCAATTAATGAATACGCAATGGTTAAAGCCTAATATCCCCAGCAGAGTCGCCATTTTGTCGCGCCCCCATTTTTCCCTCGCGGAAAGGAGGGACCCGACATTGAGGACTCTTAAGGGTAAAAGGAAGAGAGTCACCACCTAACGGATTAAGGCGCGTTAGGGCACCATTCTAAGCTAGTTTTTCCTAAGGTTACCAGAGTTGGGTAAGGGCTTTAGTTACCTCGAAAGGAAGGTGTTAGGCACCTTTCGAGGTCCACAAATGTGGTTCCCGGTCGTACTCATTAAATGGGGGTATTTACAAAATGACCAAATAAAACTGATTTTAACTTATTGTTTATATTAAGTGATATAGTCAAAAATAACAACGTTTGGGCAAACAAGAAAGAAAATTTGAGCGGAATGAAAGTTAAAACAAATTTATGATATTCTAAATTCTTAAATAAATACAAAAGCTGTGACAAGCAATCGTTTATTGAAAACAAATAAACCTTTTTTAATTATGGGGCCGAACCTCGGTAGGCGCCTACGTATCCCTTATGGGAATCAGGCCAAACGTAGTTCTACATTTAGAAAAGTTTGACCTAATGGGATCACTTGTGCAACTAAAATAATACTTTGCAATCCTATGAATTGCTCGTATTATTCAGCGAGCACAAATATCATTTCCCGACTACCCGCCTAGTTGATTAATTAACCTAAACGCACTAGGTGATGAAACTAACGTCCTACTATTTGCCTACCCGCACCAATCTTAAGGTCCAAGAGGCGTTGGACATCTACTTTGGATTTTTGATCTAAAAATCCTATGGCTTTAGGAGAAAACGACAAACAAAACAAACATTTTTGCAACAAGCATGTAAAGGTTTCAAATAGCCTCTTTGTTTAAACCTATAGATATGATTTCTAAATGGATGTTAGTAAGGATAGATTTACAGAAAACAAACGACATAAATGAGCACCGCATTATGATTTAAGCAAGTACATAGCTTATCCTATAAATCTCTAATTTGAACAGTACGAAGTGTTGTACACATACTTCAAGTTAGTTATTTAAAGACCCAGAGCATGGTATAATTAGATGACAAAGAGCAAATGAATTATGGTTCACGATTAGGCAAATAAAGCATATTATTTCATGATAATGTGAATCAATCCAAAAGATTAAATCATATAGACATTTTATTAATGCACAAATTATGTTCACACATTTAATGCAGTAGCAATATATGTCAATCAGAAGCATTCAAATGTGATTGTATATAAAAATTATTCAATATTAAAGCTTGCAACGCTGATATTCCTACAACTTTGATCAGTCAGACATTAAAAATACACTTCAGATTTAACCAAATTATTGCATATTGACAAAGGCATTAATTTGGCAGACTTAACTTAATTACAAACAACGGCTTGACAAATAATATCAAGATACTGATAATTCATATGCGAACAGTTGTTATTTAACGTTCTAGATGGTATTTAAGGCTAGGTAATAAACTCTAATATTAGGTATTAACTAGTTTCAATAATTTCTTAATATGACCAATTGCACTAACATTAATAAAATTCAAAAATATGAAATTTTTTACCAATTTTAATTAAACCTATTATTATGAAAGCTAAAGCGAGTTGTTTATGAATAATTATTATCAAACAAGTCCACAATATACACACAGAAATTAAATTCTTACTTTACGGAACTTTAACAGAATGCGCAATGTTCCTATAGAGATTCCCAAAGCTTCACAGGTTTTAAAAATAGATTATTTGAGGCCTTATAGGCATGCTTTCTAATGCGGCATATATTGTTATAACCTATGAACATGCTTTTCAAGGTGAATTTGGTCATCAGAAAAAAAAAACAGTAAAGAAATAAACCCCGCCCCCGTAGAATCCCATTTTCACTATTTATCACTGTTCATTTACAAGTTACAATAATAATAATGAAATAAATAAAGAAATAAAAAAAAACAGAGATTTAAACTACTCCAAATTGTCACTTCTGACTTTTTTTTTAATTCCAACCCAAAGCGACTCCTCGATATTTCCCTCCATAATAGAACCTGTTAAATGATATAACAAACAACGACAAACATATATACAATCTAGTCCTAAAACAGATTACATTTTGACCTTGCTTTCAAGCAAAATTAAATAAATTCAAAAGACCGAATACCTCAACTATACACGTAGTAAATTAAAGGCATATTATTAGAGAAGTATAATATAAAAGATGTACTAACCAGTTTGGAGGAAAGGAAGCGAATTCTTGAAGATTTACTCTTGTTAAATTAATTGCTAAAGAAAAGTTCTTTTTTTTTTTCGGAGGAAAACAGTTATTAGAACACAATTTCTAGGAAATTCTCAAAGTTCGAATGAATATAATAAAGTGCAGAGGGTTGCTTTTATAGTCATAAAGTCAGAAAAATTTAAAGGCAAGAGACAAAAAAAATGGAAACTCAATTACAGGAATAATTCTTCCTTAATTAACAAAATCAGATCATATTTTAAGGAGCTAAACGTTTTTCATAATAAACAGACATTAAATCAATGCAAAAGGAAAGGGAGTAAAATCTGTCATACAAATTTCCTTAAATAGGAACAATAAAATAAATTATTCATAATTGCCCTTCTTCCAAATACATCTTATCCCTAAATAATATTCTGAAACACATGAAATATTTACCCTAAATTAAGAAATGGATCAAATATGGCAAATCAAATCAGTCAATACAAAATATCTATTATTAATAAATAAATACCAAATAGGACAGATTGATTCAGAAATTATTCTAAATATTTCCCATAATTAGCCAGGAACTATAACTGCATGAAATATTTATCATTAATAAATAGTACAAAATAGGGCAAATTAAATCAAAGATTGATCTAAATTGAACGAATAACATAAAATATGTCTAAATGAGTAAACAATGTTATAGCTTCGTTTAACATAATTACTGGAAGGAAAGAAAATCAGGTCATGAAATATTTCTCTTAAAATTTAGTCAAATTAAATGGAAAGAGAACAAGTTATTATTTTTAAGGAAAAAGGTGAGTACAAAAATTACCCAAATAGATTGCATATACCAAAATAATAATTGAAGAATATCTTTTAATTAGAGTGATTAGTGATACGACACATTTCAAACAATACCAGAATCAAACAGTAACAATTGTATGATTTAATCGATACTAGATTATCAAGAAAATTAATCTAAATGCCAAATAAACATTATCAACTAATACAGAATTTTCAGACAGATTAAGTAACTAGAAGCCGCTTATTATACCGATACACAAACGAAATAAAGAGAAAAACAACATATGTTACTTATATATACATACAGATATATTATCTCTATTATATATATAAATGAACAGAAAGGAACAACAGCATATATAATTATATATATATATATATATATTATATATTATATCTATGTTATACATATTATATATTTATACATCTACCATAGATACATATATCATATTATATATTTATTATATATGAACGGACAGAAAAGAAAAGCAACAATGATTATACATATATACATATATATATATTATATTATATATTATATCTATTATATATATATTATATCATATACATTTATATACATATATTATACATATTATATTATAAAAGAACGAACAACATCATATATATTATCTATGTATTATTATATATTTATACATTATTCATATATATATATATATCATATATTATATATAGATATATATTTATTATACACATATATAATATATATATAACAATAAACAGCAAAACAAAAAATAAAATAAATAAAATAAATAAATATTAAATAAATAATTTACGGACAGATCTGAGATCTGTCCGATTGGACTGTAACCGGATCGACGGGGTTTTTCCGGCGGCTGCTCGGCGATTGTAGAAGAGAAAGAGAGGGAGAAGATGGCGGCGCAGGGCTGCTGGCAGTTGAGGTTGGTGGCTGTTTCGGCAGGTAGGAAGAGGGAGAGAGGGTGGTCCGGCGATGAGGGAGAAGAGGGAGTCGGCAGTGAGGGTAGGTGAGGGAATATTACCGGCTGTTGTTGTTTCCGGAGTGGGAAGAGGGAGGAGAGGAGGAAGAAGAAGGGAGAGAGGGTGGTGTCGTTGGTGGGTCTGTCTCCGGCGAAGAGAGGGAGATGGGGCGACGAGAGGGAGAGAGGGAGGTGAGGTCGGCGGCTGAAGGAGATGAGGGAAAAAAGAATGAAAAGTGGGGAAGTGTTTAGGGTTTGGGGGGGTTAAGTAGTTAAATAAGGAAATTAGGTAGGGTTAAATCTGGACCGTAGGATTAAAGATATTGAACGGCTAGGATTTAATTACTTAATGGGTCGGGTTAATTGGGTAGCCGGACGGGTTATGGGTTAGGATTTAATTTAGGCTGAAATTGAATTTAAATTGTAGCCACAAATGGATCAAAAGTGGCTAAAATTGAAATAAATTGAATAGAAAGTGACCAGATTTGAAATAAATTGAATGAATTGAATGGCAAGATGGCTAGAATTTAAATAAATTGAATGAAATTGAATTTGGCTGTTATTAAATTAATAAACATACTACTCTTTTAAATAATTTGGTAAATAGATAATAAAATAGTTTAAATTATAAGAAAATCATATAAATATTATTATTAATAAATAAATTCTAAATTTAAGTATACTTATGTAAATATCATATAATTAAATATTATATTTACGAATAATTTAATGACTAAGTATATATATATATATATATATATATATATATATATATATATATATATATATATATATATATATATATATATATATATATATATATAAATCAAATTATCAAATATTATAAAAATTATATTATTAACATAAATAATTTATAAATTCAAATAATATTATTAGTCAAATAAATTTGTAAAACTTAGTAAAAATAAGTAAATAATTTATTAAATAAAGAATATATTTCAAAATAAGGGCGCATATTAAAACGAAATACATTATGTATGATATAATTATTTAATATCAAAACTTAAAATTAATATAAATCATATATATATAACTTGAAATGATTTTCGCAATATTATGATAATAAATTACTTTATAAATACAAAAAATAAGTCGAAATTTTGCGTTAAATAAATAAATAAATATATACATATATAAGCAGCATATTTAGCGCAGGTCGGTCAAAATCATCAAGTGGTTAGATGCTGGAGTAGTTACTCCATTTCTGACAGTCAATGGGTAAGTCCAGTTTAATACGTACCAAAGAAAGGAGGAATGCCGGTGGTTGTAAATGATCACAATGAGTTATTCCCATACGCACTGTCACGGGATGGAGAATTTGCATGGATTATCGGAAGCTTAATGTGGCTACCTGCAAAGCCCATTTTTTCATGCCCTTTATTGATCAAATGCTAGACTGGTTGGCGGGGCAAGTTTCTATTACTTTCTTGATGGTTACTTGGCTACAATCAAATCAATATAGCTACAACCTTTACATGTCCTTATGGGACCTTTGCATTTAGTAGGATGCCATTCGGATTGTGCAATGCTCCAGCCACATTTCAAAGATGCATGTTAGCTATTTCTTAGAAATGGTGGAGGACCTCCTCAAGGTTTATATGGATGAATTCTTAGTGGTTGGTGATACATTTAATGAATGCCTAGGTCATCTTGGTCAAGTGTTAAAATGGTATGAAGAAATCAACCTTGTTCTCAATTGAGAAAAATGCCACTTTATGGTCAAGGAGGGAATTGTGCTCGGTCATAAGATCTTTGAAAGGGGATAGAGGTGGATCAAGCTAAAATGGATGTTATTTCCAAGATGCCTCCACCAATATCAGTGAAAGGTGTGAGAAGTTTTCTAGTTCATGCAAGATTCTATAGGAGGTTTATCAAGAACTTCTCAAAGATTGCCCAGCCAATATGCAAACTCCTAGAGAAGGATGCCAAGTTTGTCTTTGATAATTCGTGTTTGAAGGCATTTGAGGAGCTGAAGAGGCGATTGAGCACCACACCTATCATTACTTCTCCCAATTGGTCACTTCCTTTTGAGCTTACGTGATATGCTAGCGAAATGGCTATCGGAGTGGTATTGGGACCGTGACATAGCAAATGCATCCAATCTACTATGCTAGCAAGACTCTGAATACAGCTGAAATAAACTACACGGTCACTGAACAGGAACTACTTGCCATAGTTTATGCATTTGGAAAATTAGGTCATATTTTCTTAGATCAAAGATGACAGTTTACACCAATCATGTTGTCTTGAGGTACTTGATGACAAAGAAGGATATAAAACCTTGCCTGATTCAGTGGGTGCTTTTGCTACAAGAATTTGATTTTGAGGTCAAGGATTGGAAGGAAACAGAGAATCAGGTGGTGGATCATTTGTCCCAACTTGAAAAAGCTGAACAGCCTACTGTGAAATTGTAAATTAATGATGCTTTATATAATAAATGCATCTTGGTTGTGACATCTAGGCCAACATCATGGTATGCAGATTATGCTAATTATATTATTACCAAGGTGGTGCTATAATATCCAAACCATATCAAAGAAATAAGTTTCTCAATGAAGTGCAACATTATTTCTAGGAGGAACCGTACTTATTCTGCATGTGCGCGGACAACATCATCAGGAGATGTGTGCATGATGATGAAATAATTAATGTTTTGAAGGCCTATCATGACTTCCCAATAGGAGGGCATCATGGGGAAATCATACAACTAAAAAGGTCTTGGAGTGTGTCTAATATTGGCCCACCATCTATCATGATGCTAATAGGTTGGCTCGGGCTTGTGATCAATGTCAGCGGGAAGAGTCTATATCGCAGAGACAAGAGATGCCTCCTAAATTTTGTGCTACAAGTGGAGTTATTCGTTGTTTGGGGCATTGATTTCATAGGTCCCAAGGTATAAGGCGAGAATAGGAAATATGGGGCACCAACACCCAAGCATGCCCTCGTTTCGACCTCAGCATCCTCAGCTAATATAAAACAAAATTTTTATGCTTCCTTCGCATCCATTAGATGCTTATAGTTGCTTTTACCTTAGCTTGTATGTTATTTAGATTGATGGAATTTGGGTATCTCTATGTCCTGGCTACCTCTCTTTTTCAGGCAGCAGCTGAGCTTAGAGCTTCGAACTTGGGATGAGCCTTAAAAGGTCGAGAAACTCTTACCGCTTATTAATATACATTTTGGTAGTAGTGGATTATACGTCAAAATGGGTTGAGTCCATAGCACTGCCTAATAATGAGGCAAAGAGTGTGATAACTGTCCTCAAGAAAAATATTTTTACTCGCTTTAGTACTCCTTGATGCATTATAAGTGATGGTGGATCTTATTTCTGTAACAAAGCCTTTGAGAACTTGCTTTTGAAATATAGAGTGAAGAACAAAGTGGCAACCCCCCATACCATCCACAAACAAGTGGCCAGGTAGAGGTGTTGAATCGGAAAATCAAGAAAATCCTAGCTAAGACTGTTAATGCAAATCGGATTGACTGGTCCAGGAAGTAGGATGATGCACTATGGGCCTATAGAACTGCATATAAGACACCGATTGGAGCTTTTTCTTATCAGTTTATCTTTGGAAAAGCTTGCCATTTTCCGGTTGAGTTGGAGCACAAAGCATTATGGGTTTTGAAGAAGCTGAACATGGAATGGGAAGTTACTGCAAAATTCAGAATAAGCCAATTAAATGAATTGGATGAGTTCCGGTTCGACTCCTTTGGGATGCCGCACTCTACAAGGAAAAGATGAAATACCTACACGATAAGAAGATTCAACACCGTGTGTTTCATCCAAGTGATCAAGTAGTATTGTTAAATTCCAAACTCAAACTATTTTCTAGAAAGCTAAAAACAAGGTGGTCTAGGCCATTTAAGGTGGTGTGTGTTACTCCTTATGAGACCGTAGAGTTGAAAATAGAAGATGAGACCCAAACTTTTAAGGTGAATGGTCAATGGGTCAAGCATTACTTGGGCATCACAGACGAGGAGAATATTGTGAAGAAATTCCACATAGAGGATTGCCCAACTTCAGAATACAAGGTCATCTCATTTTTATCGTGCGACAATGTTAAATCAGATGCTTCTTGGGAGGCAACCCAAGAATTTTAGACTAATGAGTATTGCTTGATGCAGGTGTACTTAACATGGTGAAGGAAATCAATCAAAACAAAAGGCCAAAAATTTCAACCCTATAGGAGGACTAGATGGACATAATGCTCTTTGCAAAGATGGTTTATCAGTCCAACCGTCCATTAGCACCACTGATCCAGTGACACAAGAGGCTGCTATAATCCCGGTTCTTGCATTCTTTGTTGTTTGTGTATTGAGGCACTGCACTATCTCAGGGTGGGGGTGGATATCATTTAGCATATACGTTTTTTGATTGAATCGTGGATGTGTGCGATGGCAACACACTATAGTCCATTTTTACAACTTTCGTAGTATAGCTTCTCCTTTTTCTTTCTTAGATTAACTTCTTTTTATTTTTATAGTATAGAGCCTTCTTTGGTTTTATTAACTTCCAGTGATACAAGAGGCTGTTATAATCTTGGTTCTTGCATTCTTTGTTGTTTGTGCATTGAGGCGCTACACTATCTCAGGGTGGGGTGGATATCATTTGGCATATATGTTTTTTGATTGAATCGTGGATGTGTGCGATGGCAACATACTGTAGTCTATTTTTACAGTTTTCCTAGTATAGCTTCTCCTTTTTCTTTCTTAGGTTAATTGCTTTTTGTTTTTATAGTATAGAGCCTTTGGTTTTATTAGCCATGGTTCTTTTTTGGGAGGCTTACTTTTTTGTTGAATCTGGCACAATAAAGTAGTTAAGTATCATTGTGCATGGGCCCGATGATGGGTTGCTAGGCGACATTCTTAAGGGTACCAACCCACTTTGTCAAGTCGTCTTAGGATGAATAAATTATTTTTGACTTAGGTGGTGGTGACAATTAAGCTATTTGCATATTTATGCTGATTTTTGAAAATAATGCTCCCCTCAACATTTTTGTCGTAACTATTTGATATTGAGTTGTATATCTCTATTTGTGACATGAAATTTGGGTAATGTGTTTGTAGTTGAGAGTGATGTGTTAGTTATTTTTATATCCATATGTCAATGTGTGGAAAGAAAAATTGCTTGTTTACCTGATTTGATCACACTCTAGAACTTGTCTTGCTACTTGTATCAAAATTTAGGATTGACTATGGGTTATAGAGATGAACTTTTTTTGTGCTTCACAAGCCATGTATACCAAAAAAGACCTACCAAATGATGCATGTATCCCTAATCTCCCTCTTTGAGCCTTTGAACTTTTTCTTGATCAAGCACAATAAAAGCCGAAGCCAATTCTCAAGTTGACCCTCTTTTTAACCTATCCTCCTTGACACTTGAAAAATAACAAAAAATGAGCAGAAAAATAACAAAAAATGAGCAGAGAGTGACATTCCGAAGGCAACCTTCAGGACTCCGTATGGTCATTATGAGTTTGTAGTTATCACTTTTGGACTAACGTATGCTCCTACAACTTTAATGGATTTGATGAATAGGGTGTTTAAGCCATATTTGGATATGTTCGTGATTGTGTTCATAGATGATTTTCTTATATACTCTCGAAGCGAGGAGTAGCATGCCGCTTATTTAAGGTTGGTGCTACAAACTCTTAAGGATCGCTAGTTGTATGCTAAGTTTAGCAAATGTGAGTTTTGGTTAGACTCAGTGGCATTTTTGGGTCATGCACTGTCAAGTGATTGTGTACAGATGGACTCTCATAAAATAGTAGCTATGAAGAATTGCCTAGACCAGTATGTCCTTTGGATATTAGGAGTTTCTTGGGCTTGGCCGGTTACTACAGGAGGTTTGTGGAAGGATTTTCATCCATTATAGCACTGTTGACTAGGCTGATCCAGAAGAAAGTGAAGTTTCAATAGTCGGAGGCCTGTGAGAAGAGCTTCCAAGAGTTGAAGACTCGACTCACCTCAACATCGGTGTTCACCCTACCTGAGGGTACTGATGGGTTTATGGCATATTGTGATGCCTCAAGGATCGGTCTTGGTTGGTTGGGGTGATAAGGAGGTGAAAAAAGAAATAGTCCAAAAAGATGATGAATGGGTACATCTCAAGGTGTACTTGTAATGAGCTAAAAAGAAGAAAAAAAGAAAGAAAAAAAAGGAAAATGAAGTTTGAGCTCATAAAAATACTAGGTGTGAAAGATGCCAAAAAAAATAAGGGATGAAAAGAAGGGATCAAAAAGGTGAAAAGATTGTGGAAAAGTGATGAAGTGTTGGACTGCTCTCTCGGACAGATTCTTTCATAGGGAGTTGAGGGACGCAAAGGCGGCAGAGTTCCTCAACTTGAAGCAAAACAACAGAGCTGTCAGGAGTATGCTTTGGAGTTTACCCGATTGTTCAAGTATGCACCAAAGATGGTTGCTAATTCTAGAGCTCGTGTGAGTAGATTTGTAAATGGAGTGGCATATTCCTTAGTCAAGGAGTGCAGGACTACCATGTTGATCAATGACATAGATTTCTCCCAATTGGTCATATATTCCTAGCAAATAGAGGTAGAGTAGATAAAGAAGAAGGAGAGAGAGGCTAAGAGGGCCAGGACAGGGAGCTATGAGCATTCCCAGTAGAGGTTCGGTGGCGGACATCGCTCCCAATTTCACCAGAGGTCATTGGCCACAGCGCAGTCGTTAGTCAGTAATCCATCCAGACCTATACGTGATTAGAGGGGTAGATCATTAGGCTCTAGAGGTCAGGGGAGCATGTCAGGAGTGCCCAGCATTCTAGCTTGGGGGAGATATGGTAGGAGGCACACCAGAGGGTGCTTAGCAAGTTCAGGAAAGTGCTTTGGGTGTGGGAATCCCAAGCACATGCTCAGAGATTGACCTTCAACCAGAGATGGCCATGGTAGGGGCCATGACCCAGCCACCAGTTCAACAGCTCCACCAGCACATTCATCTCAGCAGGATGCATCCACTAGTACAGGTGGCAGCCGGTGCAAGAACAGGTTCTTTGCACTTTCTTCTCAATAGGAGTAGGAGTGCTCACCCGATGTGGTTAAGGGTATATTATGAGTATTCTATCTTGATGTACATGCATTGTTAGATCCAGAGGACACATTATCTTTGTGAGTCCCTATGTTGCAATCTATTTCATTGTTAGTCCCAAAATCCTATCAGAACCCTTCTCAGTCTCTACTCTAGTCGATGAGCCAGTTATAGCTAGACGGGTATACAAAAATTGCCCTATCACAATCCTTCAGAAACTCACTTCATCCATCCTAGTAGAGTTAGACATGACTGATTTTGATGTTATCTTCGGTATGGATTGGTTGTATGCTTTCTTTGCTTCATAAATCATAGAACCTGTATGGTAGAGTTCTGGTTTCCGGGTGAATCAGTTCTAGAGTGGAAGGGTAGTTCAGCTATGCCTGTAGGTCACTTCGTCTCCTATCTTAAGGCCAGAAAATGATCTCCAAGGGTTGTGTTTATCATCTAGTTCGGGTCAAGGATGCTATTTCGGAGACCCCAACTCTTCAGTCTGTCACTGTTGTATGTGATTATCCAGAGGTGTTTCCAGATGATCCACTAGGAGTCTCTCCTGAGCGGGAGATTGACTTTGGTATTGACCTTATCCCTGATACACAACCTATATCCATTCCTCCTTACAAAAGGGCTCCAACCAAGATAAAGGAGTTGAAAGAGTAGTTGAAAGATCTTCTAGATAAGGGTTTTATCAGGCCTAGTAAATCCCCATGGGGTGCTCCAGTTCTCTTTGTTCGGAAGAAGGATGCTTCAATTAGAATGTGCATTGATTATAGGTAGTTGAACAAGGTCACAATTAAGAATAAGTATCCCCTCCCCGGGATTGATGACCTATTTGACCAACTTCAAGGTGCTAAGTTCTTCTCAAAGATAGACCTCAAATTCGGATATCATCAGCTCAGAGTTAGGGAGAATGACATTTCAAAGACAGCCTCAAAGACTCAGTATGGTCACTATGAGTTCATAGTTATGTCTTTTGGATGAACAAATGCTTCTGCAGCTTTTATGGACTTGATGAACAGGGTGTTCAATCAATATTTGGATATGTTCATGACTATTTTCTTAGATGGCATTCTCATATATTCTCCTAGCGAGGAGGAGCTTGTCGCTCATTTGAAGATTGTGTTGCAGACTCTCAAGGATCGCAGCTTTTCGCTAAATTCAGCAAGTGTGAGTTTTGGATAAACTCAGTGGCATTTTTAGGACATGTAGTGTCTACAGAGGTTGTGCAAGTGGACTCGCAAAAGATAGAAGCAGTGAAAAATTGGCGTAGACCAGTTAGTCCTACGGATATTGGGAGCTTCTTAGGTTTAGCTGGCTCAGGAGGTTCGTTGAGAGATTTTCATCCATTGCAACATTGTTGACTAAGTTGGCCCAGAAGAAGGTTCAAATTTCAGTGATCAGATGCTTGTGAGTAGGGTTTTCAAGAGTTAAAGACTCGACTCATTTTAGCCCCAATATTGACCCTACTGGAGGGCACAAATGGTTTTTTTGTGTATTGTGATGCCTATAGGATTGGTCTTGATTGTATACTGATGCAGCATGGTAAGGTCATTAGGTATGCCTCTAGATAGCTTAAGACTCATGAGAAGAATTACCCAATGCATGACCTAGAGTTGGCAACCGTGGTGTTTCCTTTGATGATTTGAAGGTACTATTTGTATGGGGTACATGTGGATGTGTTCACGGACCATAAGAACCTTCAGTATGTGTTCAATCAGAAGGACCTGAATCTATAACAAAGGAGATGGCTAGAGCTTCTCAAGGACTATGATATGAGTGTTCTTTATCATCCAGGCAAGGCCAATGTAGTGGCGGATTCTCTTAGTAGGCTTTCCATGGAGAGTATGTCTCATGTGGAGGATGGGAGGAAGGAGTTGGTGAAGGATGTTCATAGGCTTGCTCGTTTGGGGGTTCGCCTTACAGATTCGACGAATGGTGGTGTGATTTTTCAGAATAGGTCAGAATCTTCCTTGGTGACGGAAGTTAAATCCAGACAAGATAAGGATCCTAAACTAGTGAAGCTAAAAGAAGCTGTCTAGAATCATAAGGTGGAGGTTTTCTCCCAAGGGGGAGATAGTGTACTTTGATATCAGGGCCAATTTTGTGCGCCAGCTGTAGATGACTTGAGAGAGTGAATGTTGAGTGAGGCTCATGGCTCTCGATACTCTATCCATCGAGGTTCCACCAAGATGTACCATGATCTACAGGAAGTTTATTGGTGGAATGGCATGAAGAAAGACATAACGGAGTTTGTGGCTAAGTGTCCAAATTGTCAACAGGTGAAGGTTGAGCATCATAGACCTGGAGGTATACTTCAGAACATTAGCATCCCCACTTGGAAGTGGGAGGAGATAAATATGGACTTATTACAGACTTGCCTTATACCCACCGACAGTATGACTCTATGGGTGATAAAGGAATGGTTGACCAAATTAGCTCATTTCTTAGCGATCCAAACTACTAATTTAGCCAAGGATTATGCCAGATTATACATTCAGGAGTTAGTTTGGTTGCATGGAGTTCTTTTTTTCAGCATCTCATATAGGGGTACTTAGTTTACATCCTAGTTTTGGAGGTCATTTCACAAGGGTCTTTTTACTTAGGTAAAGCTTAGTACAACTTTTCACCCGCAGACAGATGTTCAAGCTGAGCGGACCATTCAGACTTTTGAGGATATGCTGAGAGCTTGTGTAATAAATTTCAAGGGTATTTGGGATGATGACTTGCCTCTCGTCGAGTTTGCCTACAATAACAGTTACCACTCCAACATTCAGATGGCTCTATTTGAGGCTCTTTACAAGCGGAGGTTTAGATCACCTATTGGATGGTTTGAGGTAGGTGAGGCTTCGTTGATAAGGACAAATTCAGTTCATGAGGCCATGAAGAAGGTTCATCTTATTAGAGAAAGACTAAAAACAACTCAGAGTCGTCAGAAATCTTATGCAGATGTGAGACGGAAGTAGCTTGAGTTTGAAGTTGATGATTGGATATTTATAAAGGTGTTTCCCATTAAGGGAGTGATGAGGTTTGGAAAGAAAGGAAGCTTAGTCCCTGATATGTTGATCCTTATAGGATTCTGAGGCGAGTTGGCAAGGTGGAATATGAGTTGGAGCTACTAGCGGAGTTAGCTTTGCTGCATCCAGTTTTCCATGTGTCTATATTGAAAAAATGCATCGATAATCCAACCTTAGTTATTCCGATGGAGAACGCAGGTGTGAAGGATAGCCTTATCTATGAGGAGGTTCCGGTTGAGATCCTTGATCTTCAGGTTCGAAAGTTGAGAAACAGGAAGTAGCTTCAGTGAAGGTATTGTGGAGTAATTAGCTTGTTGAGGGAGCTACATGGGAAGCCGAAGCAGATATGATGGCTAGATACCCACATCTTTTTCCTTCCTGCTCAGTTCCAGCTTGAGGTATTAGTTTCCTCCTTAGTACTCTATTCAGTTTCATGTCAAGTTCATGTCTCTAAATTCCTTTCATGTTATTGCATGCATATGTGTTTTATGAATTCAATTCATTTATGTATATCAATCCAGAGTCAGTCACTCCATCATTTTTCAGCTTCAATTGTTCAATTTTGGGATTACAGTTCCTTCCCTAGACCTTCAATATGCTTAACCTATATTCGAGGACGAATGTTCCCAATGAGGAGATAATGTAACATCCCAAAAGCCCCTAAGATCACACCTGAGGGTTGAAACGGAGAAAAATAGAAAAATTGCACCAGAGTCATATGACGACTCAAGGAACGAGACGTTGTCGGAAACAACAGCTCATTGTGTGATTCATTGTAAGCATCCAGTCGAGGTACCCCTAGAAAAAACAAGCCTAGTAATGAATCATTGGATAATCTAATGGATCATATTGAGTGGTCGTTGAATGGAGTTCAGAAAGGGGTCAGATCTATTTTAGTGACAATGGAAGGGTGCAATGACCCATTGAGGCGAATAACAACCCGTTGTGTGAATCTATTGTCTGGTGATTGGAAGAAAGATGGGTGAGAAGCAGTAGTAACAACAAAAAGGGTGATGAGTCATTGTTGTAAGTAACGACTCATCTTGTCTGGTCGTTGGTTGGAGAACTAGAAGAGTACCATAATTTCCCCAAGAAACAACAGATGGTCCAACGACCCGTTAGTTTGGTCGTTGTAGCTAGCAGTCAATTTTTTTATGCAAATTTTTGGGAGTAGTTTTGTAATTTTTCAAGCTCCTAACTATTTAATGACGTCGTTTTAAGCCTTAAAATGAGTGTTTTAAGAGATTTTACCCTATCCTAAGTCATTAGGCTTCGAAGCATGCATTGAATTGAAATTCCCTTCCAAGATCAAACTCTAATTCTCCTTAATTTTTTCCCTAATTCCCTTGGGCTTTCAAGACTAGTTTGAAAATCAGTTTATCCAGGTATGTAGGGCTATGAATGGGAGATTTATTTCACCCTCATGCCCGAGCTTCTTCACAAATTCATGAATTCAAGTTCTTAATTAAGTGTATTGATTCCAAGGATTTTAACCCAATTCTATGAAACTACCTATGCTATATTTATGGGTTTAATCTCCTCATGTTCAAATGTATGATTTAAGTCTAATTGGAATATTTTACACTCAATATGATTATAAATTCATGATTTTAAGTTATTAGAAATTATGCTTTATTATACATGTTTTATGAAAATTCAAGCCTATGATCTAGGATTTCAAGTATGAGTTATCTAGTATGCATGAATGTTAATGAATTCTCAACTTATGATTCCATGATTTTTACTTATGAAGTCTGTCTCATGTATGAATGATTTTATGATTTGGGAAAGCCCATGTAAGTTAAGTATGCTTATTATGATTTTGGCCAGGGTTAATAAGATCAGTTTACGAAATAATTTGGAGTCAAGACTCCCAATGAAACTTATGATATGATATGGAATCAAGACTCTCAATATTCAGATTCAAGCTATGTTTTGGGAATATGATTATATGAGCATTATGCATGTTTTGGGAGTAGTGTCTAGCATCGAGTAGGCTTGGAGTTTCGAGGTTCCCCAGTCTCATAAACTATGCACCAATATAGGTATATATATTTGGTACCTTTCAAGAGAGTTTTTCCTTGCCCCAAGGGGCTCAACTTGATATCGATATCATGGTTTCTTAGCGTCCTTAGTCATATAAAGGTTTTGGACGGCTCTGTCCACTTGAGCATGATAGTTGGGGCATCACGTAAGCTCTATCGTGATGGTGTCGATTATGACGAGTCCCCCATTGTTTCTCATGATATCAGATACTTATGTTCATGACTTATGAAATTGTGTTTATTAGCATGTTTGACCCAATGATCAGTTTATGAGCTTTTAGTTACGATTTCAACCATGACAAATCATATGTTTTCTATTTCTAAATATTGGGTCACTATGTTCAGTCATGATAACCAGCTTATAATTACGTATATCTTGGATGGCTTTTAGCATGTAGTCCTTACTCTAATGATCTTTTGATTTATATGCATGCTTTCATCTAATGTTTTACTTACCCTCTATACTCTGTACATTTCAAGTACCGACCACATAATCTATGTTATATCATCTCATGATATAGGTTCGGGTGATCCAGTCCAGTCTCGCCGATAGCTTGCTCCCATATCAGTCTAGTTCCGCCCCTGCTTTAGGTGAGTCCTCATCATCTGAGGAAATCTATCAATTTAGACTTTTTATGTCAGTTTAGTTTCAGACTTGGAGTTAGCTGGAGGCTTGTCCCAGCATCTTATCAGATAGTACAGGCTTTTCAGACATAGACTAGTATGTTCAGCTTTGAGATCCAGTGTTGTGATGTTATAGTTTGATATACGCTTTATGATATTCAATCTTCTGCTTATTCATGTTCATGTTGTTTTCCGCTTGATGCTTTTAAGTCATGTTATGTATGTACCATAGGTTAGCTTGGAGCCATTCGTGGTTCTAGGTCTTGTGTCTTGATCCCGGATCCTAGCTCTGATTGTGACAAACTTGGTATCATCTGAAGCCTTAGCCTCTAACCTACCTGAAAATGCATAAGAATGTCCAAATTGCGTGCCTTCATGACCATCTCCTCAGTCTGTCTGGCTCCAACGTAGCAGCATGAGAACCAACCCTACCATTTCGTACACCACTTCTAGTTAGTGGTGTTGATGCTCTGGATGTTTGTACTTGTGAACTCTAATGGGACCCATCACATCTGAGCCTGGGACAATATCTCTTGAAGTGACCCAAATTACCACATTCATAGCACCCTCTCCCCATCATAGACTGTTGAGATGGTCTGAATAAACTAGAATATCCTCTGCGACTAGAAAACCTAGAATATGAACACTGGGAGTCCTTTCTTGAAAAATGATTGTTGTGTCCAGAATAATCACTATATGGTTCCTGCAATACTAGCTGAATAGGTGAACTGGAATAAGAATGGTGACCTCTAGTTGAATAGTCTCAGTGTTTGGATAAAGTACCACTAAAGCCGTCAGATCTATGAGTCCTTTTGTCGTTACCTTCATAGGCTTGATGATGTATTGTCTCCACATCCTTGGGATAATCCACAACCTACTGGAATGAAGCCTCAGAAGATGATACTTGTGTTGTTTCTTTTGGAATTGAAAGGATCAACCCATTTACAAACCTCTATATCCTCTATGCCTCTTCGAGAAGTAGCATTAGTGCATAACATACTAATGCATGAAATTTCACCTCATATTTGGTGAATGACATACCATACTGATGAAGACCCTCAAAATGGTCCCTCTTTCTCTATTAAGTATCGAGGAATGAATTTCTCCAGGAATACATATGAAAATTGAGTCCAACATAATGAAAGTGCCTCAACTGATCTGTAATAAATATAGGCCCTCCACCACTGCTTGGTGGTCCGGATAATCTAAAAAGTGATAGCTAATAAGAAACTTAAAAGAATCCTTGCTCGAGTCTCCATCGAATCTTAGAGGAAACATCTTGATAAATCTTTCAAACATTTTTTGCTCCTCCATTGACATCATTGGTCTAGTCATATGTCAGGGAGAAAGATCAGGTGTCGGTCTAGAATCAATGCGAGAAACCACAACAACAATTGGTCGTGTCCCTGGCACTAGAAAACTCGGAGGTAGAACCTAATTAGGAGTTAGTGATCTGACTCTAGTCTAAGAACCAACTGGTATAGTAGGAAAAGTGCCCACCTAGACCATGCTCTCAAGGAAGCCCAATAACTATACTATAGTATCCTGAAGTATAAGTGTGGCAATAAAACTTGTTTGTGCCTGAGCTTGCACCAACTCCTCTACCTCAAAAGGCTCATCACCCTTTCTACCTCTTATTTAGGACACACTGCCGGGTATGAGCAGCTGCAGGTGCTTGACCTCTCACATATACTTCTCCACGAGCTCTGCCCCTACCTCGACTGCGAGCAACGACCCTAGTAGCGGGTGCGGGCGCCTTGTCTCCTGTCACAACTGATCGAGTCCTTAATATTTGTGAGAAAATGAAATACTGAAGTTTAGAAACCCAAAAGGGACTCAATTATGAACGATAAGAATCAAAGAGTAGAATGTTTGTGTATATCTTATAGCCTCTCAAACATAAGTAATCGACATTTCCATACTGATCCGCGGGACTCTTCTAGATATTACTCTTGTACCTTTGAGACCAGTGATCTGTGCTCTGGTGTCAAATTGTCACTATCTTAAAATGTGCAAGAGTCATGATGACACCTACTCTCACCCTTATTAGTTCAGCCAAACCACTATCCAATAATTTCAAAATCTAATTAAATAAATGGAAGTAAGTCATCAACACGTTCAAAGTTATAGGAAACTTTAACAGACATAAAATGCATAATTTAATAAAATACAATTCAATACTCAGTATCATGTGTACAAGAGTGATTAAGATTACAATAACAAGTTCAATATCTAATACATTATTTGAAAGTGGAAAAGAATGGAAAATAAGGAAAGCATAACACTTGTTGGAAACATTTTTCATCGGCCTAATACTTATCAGAACCATTTCTCATCAGCGTCACAAAAATAAGTGAAAACTTTTTAATAGAATAAAAATTTCATTAAAATCAGAAAAATGGGCACCAAAAGACAATAGAAATCATGCAACAACAAGAGTGATATGGAGACATATGAATAAATGCATAGCCCAAAATTCATCTAACTATTTTCGGTTATTTTGATTCAATGCAATATAAATTTTTCAAGTCATCAAATGACTATTAATCAAGGCTCATATAGTCACAATAAACAAGTCAAATGATTCATATAAAGTTATCAGCTAAATTCCAAACCTAGATTTACAATAAGGAGTCATTTCTCCAATATTCACTAGAGCCGTTAAAATAAGCTTGGCCTTTGAGACTAGCCCAACCCATCCCGCTATTAGGGTAGGGTTGGGTTAAGATTTTTTAAGCCCATTTAAATTGTGGTTTATAAGCCTAGCCCAAGTCAGCACACTGGTCCTTGAGGCTTGACCGAGGCTGGACCGAGGCCGGCCCATAGGTTATAATACTATTTAAATTAAATTAAAATTTAAAAAAAGATTGTGAAAAAAGAAGTAAAAACTAATAATAGTGATTACCAAATAAGTCTTAATACATTGCACAATACTTTACTCATTTAGTGTTAAATTCTTAATGTTAAAATTTCTACTCACTTAGTATAAAAATAGCATCCATCATGAAAATATTCAAACACTTGTTGGAACTCTAAATCGGTTGCACGACTTTACCCAAATTCAAAGTGGTAATGTTTTGAAGTAACTTTAAATATTATTAATTTTAATATATTGTTATTTGATAAAGTTTAGCAAATTAAATTTGCATATGAATGTAGACGAAAATGAAGATATTTATTAAGATAATTTTATCAATGGATTCAAATATTTAACATGTGAGTGTAGAATATGTTATAAGTTATCATAAAATTATGTACTTTCATATAATCATATGTTAGAAATATAATAAATTGTCATATCTATAAGTTTTAAATGTATATTGAAAAGAAAATTTCTTATTAAAAAATAAAAAGATCGAAAAAAATGAAGGGCTAACCCGTCCCAGCATGGGGTCCTTTTATGGCTCAGTTGGGTAGATCATTTTAAGGCCCTTTAAAATGAAGGGACGACCCGTCCTAGCCCACCAAATTTCTTGGCCTGCGAGGCTTGAGCTGGATTGGGCTAACCTGACCCATTTTGACAGCTCTAAATTATTCACAATTCATAAAGTACCCTTCACAATACACCAGTTCTCAAACATGAATTATTAAATTTAAAGTTTTTCACTCCCAACATGCCAAAAATCTCTCATAATAAATAAATAATAATTACCTCCCAAGCAGTGTCTAGAAGGTAAGTCATAACCTACCTTGAATGTCAAGCATTGTGCCACGAACTCTCACAATAATGTCTTCCCATTTGAATTGCCTTGGAAAGCTCCCAATATATTAAAATCATATTATACAGGAGTATACAAGTATATCAAAACTCTTATTTTTATAAAAAAAAAAAAATTGGATCAAACAATCAAGTTAAAGTCAATGCGAATCCCCGAAGTTGAAACTAGAATTTTATTTCATAATATATTTACACATTAGATAGAAAGCTTATGCGCAAAAAATTAATTAAAATGGACTGCGAATTGACCCAAAAATACACAATAATCATATTATTCATGGTAAAAAAGAACCCATTTTCTTAACTTATCATTAAAATCCCACTTTCCACATATCAAACATCATGAATTTGAAGGTATATACTATATACATTTAATACTTAACTAGGAAATGTCGCCGCACTTCGTGCAACCATTTAAGTATATGTGTTTGAATCAATTTTTTTTCGATCAACTATGCATTTGATATATTGTCCGATCATATCATTATCTCTTATTTTTATTGTATTAAGAAGATTCTAATGATGAAAAATAAATAAGGTTATCAAGTTTAATATTTATTAATTAATGGATAGTATATTCCAAATAAATAGGTTGAAAAATATTCTCAGATAACAATTTTATTTCATTTTTATTATACTAAATGGGCATTTGATAATATAATTTGATGGGCACATGTATTTTTTTTATTGGGATACAAATGAAGGTTGCACCTTTAAACTACAACATATATTCTGGTATACATTTTCCTATGGAAGTGTAACAAATATTTTGTAGAATGAAATGATTGTAAAATAATAAATAAATACATCACAGTGGAGGCAGAGAGTGAGTTTTAAAGAATAAAAATTGACTATCGGGCAAACTATAGAAATTGAATCTTGTATAATCGTTATAGACACAATCTTTGAGCTGCAAAAGCTCAGGGGTTTCGAGAAGATTATTATGATGATGAGCAATAAATATCGATCTCCATGACCTGCAGACTGCAGTCATGCAAACGTAATCACAAATGCTTACTTTTTTCACTATCATCCCCATGATTTCTATGAGGATGTCTTTTTTTCATAAGAGAGCAGAGTGATTGAAAAAAGAACAGCGAGAAGGATGTGTCCTTCTGCTTTCTTTTTATTTTTTTGAGAGATTATGTATGAATGAGTTATATTTAATAGGTAAGAACTTGCTGCATCTTCTCCTAAAGTACAATAACATGTTGAGTCTCAGACCAGGATTGAGGAACTTGTCAATCCCACTCTTCCCCCAAAAGCTTAATCATACATTATTTTTAAACTAAAATACATATACTTAAACGCTCGCGCGAAGCGCGACCATGTTCCCTAATTTATTTATAATTGGAGACTTGGTGTTATGTACATTCTTTCACTTTCTATTGCTCCATAATTATTATACATTAATAATATTAATTATTGTAAACAGAGCTATTAATAAGTATATCTAAAAATTCTCAAAATTTCAAAATAGTAAAATGAAAAAAAAAGACCAAAAAAAATGAGGAAAAACAAAGTCTTGTTAATTAAAGGGGTATGCGATTAAACGTGCCACCACAAAAAAGAAAAAAGAGAAAAAAAATAATCCTTAAATGGAAAAAGCAATTCATGAAAATTGAAACTAAAAGGAAATGGTAAAAGCAATTCATAGAAATTGGAATAAAAGGAAAAGAAAAAACAAAAACTAAATAATGTGTTAATTATATTTTTCATATGCTATGCAAAAAGTGAAAATCTAGAAATTAATATAAACAAAATAAAAATTCATACTATTATTTCATAATAATATTTAGGGAAAAGGGTAAAAAATATCCTTCTACTTTAATATATTAACTGCCCCTGGCTATACTATAAGGTCAAATATACCCCCGCTGTTAACAAAGTAAATAAAATTGCCCCTCAATTGGATGGGATCCCCCAAATTGACTTAAAATACCTAATTTCAATTAAATTATACATTTTTTCCTTAAATTCGAATTCGCCTCCACCAAATTAAATAAACTCATTAGGATTTAATTATTCAAAGCAAAACAAGTTCTCAAAAATTATTCAAAGAAAAAGCCTTAAAAATAAAAGGAGTTCAATCATACAGTTATTTCTCCTCCGAAAATATTAGAACAAAAAAATAGCAATCAAATATTTACTAAATCAGGCTTCATCGTTCTTAATATGAAGAGATTTGGTAAATATTTAATTTTATTTTGTTTGTTCCAATATTTTTGGAGGAGAAATAACTGTATAATCAAACTCCTTTTATATCTAAGACTTTTTATTTGAATAATTTGAGAACTTGTTTGGTTATGAATAATTAAATCCTAATGAGTTTATTTAATTTAGTGGATCAGGTTCGGATTTAAATGAAAAATGGGCAATTTAATTAAAATTGGGTATTTTAAGTCAATTTGGGAGATTTCATCGAATTGAGGGGCAATTTTGTTTACTTTGTTAACGGTGGGGGTACATTTGACCCTATAGTATAACTAAGGAAAAAGTTAGCCAATATACTAAAATAGAGGGGTATTTTTGACCCTTTTCCCTAATATTTATTTATTATCAAATAGAATTTATAGTAGCTATATTTAGATACATTTGAAATTAAAAAAAATGATAACTAACAAATGAAAAAACTAAAAGAACAAATAGGAAAATAAGTTTGCTTGTTCAAGGGATGTGCAACTTAAATCTTTCAATCAGAAAAAAAGATAATCCTAAATGTAAATAGCAATTACAGGAAGATCAATACAAAAAAAAAATATTCGATCAAGAAAAATGTAAAATTTGTAGTAATCGTATTTGACAATTCTGTGATGATTTTCGTGAGTTCTGTAGTACCCACAACAGAACTCTGTGTGACTTTTGGAGTGAAAAACTTATTTAATATCAAAATAAAATATATCACTATTAATTAAATAAGAAATAAAGATTAGAAAAAAAATCACATTTTTCATACACAAAATATAAAAAGATATAACTCATTATGAAAATCTTATTGGAGAAATAAAATATTACTATAGAAACTTAAGCACAATAATCTTGAAATTTTTCCTCATAGTGTTGATTTTTTCTATCTCATTTGATTTCAAAGTGGTATGAAAAAGTGTTTATGTCTATAACAAAGCTATCACATTTGTGCTTGTATAGTGCAATTTTTCTATGCGATTTTTAAAAATAATAATTTCTTCATATTCTTCACATAGCCTCTGACCTCTGTTTCTTAACATCCATATTTTCCTGCAATTTCATATCAAGAACTTCATTAAATTATAACACATATATATATAAAAAAAATTGAACAGAAAAAATAGGAGAAAATATGAGTTTTTAAACATACAATTTTGAAAAGCAAAATTCTACTAAAATAATTGAGAGAAAGCTAAAAGAAGACTAAAAGCAATAAGAAGACTCACCGTTTTGGCCAAGAAATATATTAGATCTAGTGGTAATCTCTTGAACTTTTCTTTTATAGGATGTTGCCAAAGGATCAGAGACTTTTGGACTTCTAATATTTATTGAAATGAAAAGAATTAGTGGGAAAAAATTAAATGAAATTCTAACCTTTAATAGATTTGTAGTGATGTCATTCAACTTTACAAATATTTGGGGAAACTTAATTCTAACATGGGTTGTGCATTGGTTGCATCTTTTATTTGTTTATTTATTTATTTAAAACACAATACTTATTTATTATCTAAGGGTGTATTAGTCTTTTCATATTTAAAGATTATTTTAGTATTTTAACTTTTTACTTTTTGACTTTCATATATATATATATATAAGATGATGATGACGATAATGATAGATATAGTAATAATATGATTGTTTATTATCTATTATTATTTAAAGGGTATATTAGTTTTCAACGTTTGGAGAGTATTTTAGCTTTTAAAATTTTTCACTTTTATTTGTTATTTTTATTTATTTATTATTATTTAAGGGTATGTTAGTCTTTCAATGTTTGGAGGGTATTTTAATATTTTAATACTTCATGAAAAATATAACACTCTATTATATCAGGAAATTTAAACATGAAACAGACGGAAAAGGCGTTAAAGAAAGATTATGAATATTTTTCTTGAACAGTAATCAATATCTACTTTCATGCAGCTTAATATAAATATGGATAAAAAATGTCCATCCATAAATTTTTCTTGAAAAAAAAAAATCTAGACATAATCAAGAGTAACAAAGTTGTCCATTTTTGTAGATTCATAAAGGAATGTAAAGGATTGTGCAATAATATTATTGTTAGTGTAGAAGATAAAAGAAATAAAGAATAAAGATAATCATGAAAATTATTATTAATGGGGAAGATGAAAGAAACAAAGAATACAGAAAGAGATAATCATGAATAATAACTAAATGAATTTATATTTATGATAACTATGGGTAGATAGAAGAGTCCTCCACATTCAAGTTCAACGTATTTAAAAATAATTATTTAATAATTTTTTTTAAAGTGTGAAATAGCCAATCAATTTTGTAGGGACATTTTAGTAATTTAACTTTTCGCTTGTAAGTTTTTTCACTTATAGAATAGTATTATTTTTACATATTATATTTATTTTTATTTTATTTATATAAAGATAATCATGAAAATTATTATTAACCGGAAAGATGAAAGAAATAAAGAATAAAGAAAGAAATAATTATGAATAATAATTAAATGGATTTATATTTATAATAAGTACGGGTAGATATAAGAGTTTATCATATTTACTTTCAAAGTATTTAAAAATAATTATTTAATAATATTTTTCTTAAAGTATGAAATGACCAATCAACTTTCAAGAGACATTTTAGTAATTTAATTTTTCACTTAGTGTCCTCCAACTTATAGAATAATATAATATATGATATGATGTGTATTTCATTAATTAGTATAAATACATAAATTGTATAAGTAATAATTGTAGAATAGTGTGAGCTATACTAAATTTGAAGGAGGAAAAACAAAATCAAAATGTTGAATGGTGAATTTGTTCAACTAATATTTATTATTATTGGAGAACATAATAGTATTAAAAATATGATATCTTTGAAAGATGCTACTTATTAGTTGTCAAAATTATTAATTATAAGTTTCTAAATCCGTGGATAGAGATTAAAATATATAAATAATTTATAGGATTTTTACCCCAATACATATATACATTTACATATACATACATACATACATATACCTACATAGACATTTACATACATACATACATACATACATACATACATACATACATACATATATATATATATATTGTAAATGCATATTTCTGTTTCATTTTTAGTTTGCAAAGGAAAAAAAATTATAAGGTATAAAACTTAAGAGAATTAAGATATAATAATAATAATATATTCAGATATAATAATAATAATAATATATTCAGAGTAATTTTATAATAAAATCTGAAAAAAATAATTTGCATATAATCTTAACCTATCTTATAAAGATAATGATTTAATATACATTCAAATACTTACATAAACATAATATAAACATAATTAAAAAAAAAGTCAAACTGCCTAATCAATTATATATCACCGGGTTTCTTTATTTTTTTCTCAAAATAAATTAAAATGTTTGTATTGATTTAGAAAAACAAAGAAAATTTATAAAAACTAAATGATAAACTTGAAATTCTTAAATTTATGATTTATAGGTTTATTGAAAATAAAAGCCAAGCACCATTAAAACATCAAGTAAATACACAATTAATAGGGGCAAGAACTAAAATTCTTTTACATCTCACAATTTTTTTAATTCTCCCAAAACTTTAATTATAGAGATCTTACAATTTGTTATTATACGTCATATCGCGTAAGAGATGAATTAAAATACAGTTTTTGAATCTTTTAAATCTTTTGAAAGCCCTTTTACATGACTAAAGAGAAAAGAAATTTTAAGGGTTTGGTCCAACAATTAGAAGTGGTATACAAGGTTAAGAATGACACCAACTGTCAATGTAGATGTCACAAATAAAATATGACCCTTTACGGGCTTTGGTACAAGTTGCACTACTTCAAGTATCGGAATTATTGATTTAGACATGAACAATATTCCCTGCATAATAGATGACAAAACAACCGATGATGTTAATTATATAATAGATGACAAAACAACCGATAATGTTAATTATATCACGAATAAGAAAAAATTTGTGTGTTAATATTTTAAGTAATGTACCAAAAGCAAGTTGATAATGGATTTTGAACCAACTATTTTGAGGAATCAACCTTTTATTTTCTCTATTCGATGGTGATTCTGTATCAAATTCTTCAGTTGCTCTGAGTGTCGATCCTGACTTTCATTGTCGAAGGTTCTGAAAAAGCAATAAGCAATGTTGTTG